>CM042025.1:34575000-44575000 GCA_023525975.1 Smallanthus sonchifolius | reverse complement strand
ATTGACCCATTTATTCATATTTTTATTTCATACTTAGTTACCATTGTCATTTGGCTGAAAGTTCCATAACACCCAAAACAGAAAATCAGGGGTTTGTGTATACGGACACGTGCACGGGTTCGAATCTCCGATTCTGCCCTTTTTAGTGCAGCACGGGCCGTGCCCCACCAAGCACGCCCCCGTGTTCGACCACCAGCAGGTCTGCTGTGTTCCCGTTTAACATCCCCAGGTCTTGCAGTCAAGCACGGGTCATGCCCCACCAGGCACGCCCCCGTGCTCCACCCTCTGATCAGATTCGGATCAATTTCTTGTGGTTTAATTCGTTTAAACTGATTTGCTAATTAACATCTCAGGGTCATGGCACATCCGTTCCTTGTCTTAAATAACCAAAATGAGGCTTAGTTTCGTGAGAGGTTGCGCACACTCCGCCGGTGGGACGAGGAATCACACCTTCGAGTTTGTTATGACACCTTGGACACTGGCGGACAGAGGGGGCGCTTTCTCAATCTTGTCACCCCTCCATGGCGACGTGTATTTGAAAATGATCGTGATTCCGTACGAGAACTCATAATGGAATTTTTGGCAACATTCAACTTTCAGCAAAACAATTTAGATTATCGGGATGAGGATGATGTATCCTTTCGGTTAGGAGGAACTTGGCATAGCACCTCTATTGCACTATTTGGGATTGCTCTAGGAATCTACACAGAGGAAGAAATTTATGAACCCACCTTTTCAGCATCAAATCACAGCTTTCCTGACGAGGAAGACATGCATCACCCTAATTATGGAAGTACCAGAACAGCCTTCTGGAACGAGGTTGGTACTGGGGGGTACAATCCAAGTCGAACCAAAAGCAGTAAACTCAAGGATCCTTTGCTTCGTTACATTCACCGTCTGCTCAGTCACTCAGCTACCCAACGCGGTCAAAGCGAGGCGGTGGTTAATCTCAGGGACTTGTATGTCCTCTACTGTCTAGTGAGGCATGAGCCTTGCAACATTGCATACCTTTTCTGTTGTCTTTTCGCAACTAACTCCACAACCGGGGTAAACACCCCCATGTTCGGTGGCGGCTGGATTGTGCAACTCTATGAGTACAATGATGAACCAACTCGTGGCACCGACGGACCATCTCCGGGATTGCTAGACTTGTCCCTATGCGCCAGCGTGGGTATGGTTACCTACCTACCCGATGGTCGAGCACGTTTTCAGGATTCTAGAGGACAGGTTTGGGATCCGGAGGGCCAGGAGCGAGTTATAATGGACCTTGACATTCACCATTCACCCCAACATCAGCACTCTCCCCATTATCAGCATCACCGTTACACTGGAACATCATCTTCCCATGCCACGGGATTTCCATCCATGATGGACTTTTACGAATCCATCCAGATAGCCAGCACTTATGCCCACCGTTCTTTCGAGATTTGTGAATCCACTTCTGGGCGAGTCGATAATTTATCTGACAGGGTTGATTTAATTGGGGAAGATGTATCCTACATGAGGCGCAGGATGAACAGGAACTGGGGCGAGGAAAACCTAGACCCGTGAGGGATAGTTGGTTAAAGATCCCATTGGTGCAACATTTTTGTCACAGTGAATCTGTGTTCTTCTTATATGTTTTTATTTTATTTTATTCAGTGTGTTTAAGTACTATCCGGCACTTGCTGATCCGTGCCATTTTAAAACTATTTTACTTTTTTTTGTAGGATGTTAATTTTCTGAAAATTTGTACTAATAATTTTGTGTGACCATATTGGATTCATGCTTTTCAGGCCGCTGTGAGTATCGATCACAAGAATTGGATACACAATCTTTCAGGGGAGTTCTTATGTCCCTTTACCTCTTTTATGCTTTACAATTGTTTGAAACTATGTACATTGAGGACAATGTAAGCTTTAAGTGTAGGGGGGTTTCACCATATTAGCACTTGAACTTTGATCACCTAACTCTCAAAAAGAACTCCATTTGGAACAAAATATATACTTCAAATTTTCTGAAAACTGCAAGGAAGAAATGCATTTTTCAAACACAATTTTTAAACAAATCAACGACTAAAATGACACAAATCATTCTAAGGCATGGCAAGTTAAGCTCAAATAATAGACATGCATAGATTTTGCACTTTTACCCAAATTCATCCGTTTCCGTGAGCACATTTTCAAGCCTTTACAGCTTTCATTCACAACAATGATGCTTTCATTTTTATCAGATTATTGAGGGTATCATATGTTTTGTGCAAATTAGAACTTGTTTTGGGCATACGAGGCAAAACCCTAAAAAGGAGATTATTGCATGAAAATGATATAGGCATTAGGACACCCACCTTTTTACCCAAACATCCATTAACAACCAAAAACACCTAGCTAGCCCCATCAAAGCCATTTCAGCCTACCCTCATCAACAACCCGTTACCTTTGTGCTAAGGACTCGACTAAAAAAAATGCATCTTTTTGATTTCAATCTACTTTCATGTCTTCATTTTGCAAAGCCGAAACTTCCCCCAGAAATTCGAGAACATCTCTTTGTTCTAATGTTTGAATCAAGAAAAAGTTGGAGGAAAATGGAACAAAATCCACCATTTTGTGGAGCTTCAAAGATTCCATGAAAAGAAGGGCAAAAAGATACGAAAGATGCCTTAAGTGTGGAAATTGGTCTCATGATGGAAAATGTAGTAAAAACCAAACAACCTCCCAGCATGAGTATACAGAGTTGATCAAGTTGGGCGCTATTAGGCTCCAAGCCGAACGAACCCTTAGGAAGGATAGCTATGTGTACCTCAAAGTCAAAAAGGAAGTAAGGTTTCTAAAGATGAGATTCGATCCTGACAATCAGACCTTAAACGAGTCCTTGAGTTAGTAATACCCCTTCTAACCTGAGCATTATAGAGGGATTTCTAGTTTTAGATGTTCTTTAACCTTTCTTTTTAGTCAAATAAGCCAAAGTCTAGCCTTAGGTACCAAACCACTCTCCAAAAATCACCCTTATCCAACCCACAACCCAAAAGACCTTTTGATTCATGCGAAATTTTCCTATAAAGTGGTGGAGTTTCGATCTCATAACAAGCATATAACTTAGCACTTCTCATATTGATAATGGAGTGTTCTATACATACATCATTACACGTATGATTACAAATATTTAGCCGATTGTGTGTGAACATTGTGAGTAGTGCTAAAGTCTTGCTTGTTTATAACTTCATAAAACAAACCATCGCCTCAAGGATGTCACTTCATAAGATCACTTTTGCTCGACTGACGCTTGTTTGCTTGTGTTCCTTCTTTAAAGAAGGAAAATCATATCTTGCTTAAAGTTTATTCGAATTTGCTTTTAAAATTGCCATTTGGAGTAGAATGTTCAAAATATTGCTTGAGGACAAGCAAGGTTCAAGTGTGGGGAGGTTTGATGTGCTCTAAATTACACATATATTCCATATCATTTGCATCCCATTTATTGTCAATTTCTCTATACATTGATTGAATTTGTCACTTACTTAGCTTCTATATGAATTCTGGGGAACTCCTGGCTTAAAAGGAACAATCAAGCAAATAAGTGGCGAAAAATGAAGAAATTAGACAACTCAGAAGACCAAGCACGGGCCATACCCCACCAAGCACACCCCCGTGCTCCACTTTGCAGAAAAACACAGAAGTCTCCCAGCCAAGCACGGGTCATGCCCCACCAAGCACACCCCCGTGCTCCACTTTGGAGAAAAAGACAGAAGTCTCTCAGCCAAGCACGTGTCGTGCCCCACCAAGCACACCCCCGTGTTCAACTTAGAGTTATACCAGTGTACCTTTGTCCCCCGACCAGGTGTAACACGGGGTCGTGCCCCAACAAGCACGCCCCCATGCCCGGTACATGTTCAGTACGTTCGCGACATAAAACAAAACGGTTACACTGTGGTACCAGCAAGGGGCCGTGCCTTACCAGGCATAGGTCATGCTCCATTGCTCAGACAGTATAAATAGAGCTTCTTAGCTCATTTTTTGGGAGAGACCTCTTGGAGAAATTTCACTCACTCAATCACTCGAGAACCGGGCTTGGGAGACCATTTGGAGGCTTAGGAAGGTCCATTGCATCATCAAATTCCACCTAGAAGATCACCACACTTCTCCACTTGGAAACTTTGGTTATATCTTTGATCCTATTATGATTTGCATGTATTCCAATTGTGTTATTGTTGTTTACAAGCTCACTATGAGCTAAACCTCTTTTCAATCATCTTAGTTTGATGAAGCTTAATTAATTATGTTGAACTTATGACTATGGCTAATGTTTTATGTTAATGTAATAATAATCGTGTGTTAATTTATTGATGGAGTTGCATGTCTAAATATTTATGAATCAACTAAAGGTTCATAAATGTGAAATTATATTGTGTTGGAAAACCTATAAGACTACCATTTATTTATAACTTTACTATCTTTTGGTATGATGTTATAGCTAAGAATTAGAAATGAATCTTTGAAACCTTTATTGTGAAATAAATATTGAGACATGCAAACCCTTTAATCGTGTTTGAAAAAACTAAGAGAAATGTTATGATTTTTCTTTGAGCAATAGTTGTGTTAATTAAAGTTTTGATGACTCAAGCTTAAAATTTATATGACTTTGGTATAGAATTTCATAAGTTAAGAAATTACACCTTGTTATCTAATTAAACTAATCATAAGTGGGCAACATGTAAGATACTCATAGATGTCTTTCTTAATGATTATAGGATTAAAAACCTTGACAGGATTCTAATTCGACTGCTTCAGAGAACATTAATATAATTACAAGTTTTAGCCATATAATTTGTCTCGACATAATTAAATAAGTGGATCGTAAACTAAGATGGTTGTCTCACTAAAACATTTATCACTTTTAATCAATTAAGCCTTTGCAAAAATTAATCAATGTCATTTTAGAAAAGAATTTACAAAAAGAAATCGGAACATCAAAATATTTTCTCTAATCAAACAATTGAAGATCTAGATTGAACGTTAAACTGTGTCCATGGATTGACATCCGGTTCTTATCGATTATATATTACCACCCGGCAGGTGCACTTGTCTTCGTGTGTGTGGTTTAGTTTAGGTGAAAACCAATTTTAAAACCGACATTTGTGTGAAAATTTCTTATCAAAAAATATATATACTTCACGCACATCATAATATTTGAGATCATTTACAAGACACTACACATAGGATTGAGGATCTAGTTAATTAAACAATTGAACTTTGTGGGAATACTTTATTTCTGGTATGTTTGACTTGGTTTGATTGAACTTTTTGTAATGAAATCTTGATTTAATAAACAATATTAAATTTAGTTGATCGTGTGCTTATGAACAGTCTACATGTCCCGCCCCGACGTATTCCGCCATCGGTTGGGGTGTGATAGTTTCCCCCCCCCCCCCCCTGCCTCGATGTCCTCTTCCACGTCCACAGTTTACACAAGAATTAGCTCCCTGCTCAACCCAAGTTCTATTCCAAATTATAAGGCCCCAAACCCGGGAGACCTCACTTATTTGATTTACTTATCAACACATAGCATATAAACATGAGACATTCAACACATCGCAGCGGAAATGATTTAAACTTTAACATACACTGCGGATATACAAAACACGTCTAAAACATACTTGCCGGTTACAAACTAATACTTGTCTTAACAACATAATCAGAAGAAACATATACGGGATGCCAGACACTGATCTTCGGGTAACTCTCTGTGCCAAGCCAAGCATCCTCATCCGTCTACAGCCACCTACACTTAACAGATGTGCATACTAAAAATCAGAAATGCTGAGTGAGTTCTAACGTTTACTTTAAATCAATTATACAATAGATTTACTAATACATACTACCATTAAGGCAAAACTTTACGTACTTTACTTTTCAAAACAGTTTAAAAACATGCGCTAACCGTAAATTCCTTTACCTGGTCAATGCCCCCACGGCTGTTGGCCATGAACCGACAATACCGCTTAACCGTCAATTTCCTTGTCACTACTGTACCGCCCCCATGGTCGACGACCAAGAACCGACGAGTACCCGGTCAATGCCCCCATGGCCAACGGCCATGAACCGACAATACTACTTAACGCTAATGGGAGTTGCGTGGTCCTCCCGAGCAACCGCTGTCACTCATCCCAGTTGTACAACCGTTAGCAAACCACAAAGTTTCTTATTAATGGGCACAACCCATATCTGACATCTTGTACAACTAACATCTATCCCCAAAGGACCTTAACAAGCTGGTACACATTCCCGAAGGAAAACTGTTCACTTTCTTTTCATAAAAACTTTCTTTAACTTATTCGAAACTTAACATAGAAATACGCCTTTGTTTTACTGAAACATAACTTAACACATATATAATGCCTTTGTTTATGTATATGAAAATATAATAAACGCTTGCCATAAATAAAACTATACTTTACTTAAAACATACTTTTGTCTCTTTTAAACATTTCTCTAAAACATAACATTCGCTTTTGTTTATTAATATAAAATATGTAATAAACAATTTCTACTAATTATGCACACCACCCCTAAAGCAGACAAAAAGGGGATTAGAACTCACCTGGTTTCTGATCTACTGTGGAAACTAACAATCTTTAGCTACACAAGTGATACGTGATCTATGCGAAATACAATACACGAAATCCGTTAAACATGCTAGTGACGGCTACGAGTGTCGGCTGACACTCCGGAGAGTCGGCTGATAGATTTGACCGACACTCTCAAGAGTCGGCTGATAGAGTCAACCGACACTCTCAAGAGTCGGCTGATACTCTGGGGAGTCACTAGAACTTTCGTTCAGGACTTGTGTCATGCTATAGGATGGCCGATACTTCCACGACCGATTCTCAGTGGCCGATTCTCACTTGGTCGATTCTTATCTCCTTCTTCTTCATCGTGTGCCGCTACTTGCAGGTAGCGACACTCGAGTGTCGGCTCAAGAACACAGATTTTAATCAGACCCGTTTTTAGTCCACAATCATAACTTTTTACGTTCAGATCATTTCTCCAACTTCCATGAAGCTAGATCTATACTTTACAGGTGTTTTTATACGTAAAAATCCGATCTTTATGTGATTAAACCCAAGTAACCCTAAAAACCCATTTTGAACAAAAACTCAGATCTAGACAAGTTTCTTACCTTTAATCGGGTCGTTTCTTTGGCTAAACTTCGTGTAAATACTGGTGAAGAAGTTTGGATTGATCTTGGAGTAAAACCGACACCTTCTCTCTCTAACCTCTCTCTCTCTCTCTAGAACTTGTGAAATGTGAAAATGGTGTGGAGGAGGGCTTGTTTTGGGACTTATAAGGGCCCAACCCCTCCTCCTTCGGCAAGTGTTCCGGCCCAAGGCCCATGGCCTACTTCATCCCTCCTTCCCTGGTTAATTGTAAATCCTGTGCCCGATCTAATGCTTTCAAAATACGGGATGTTACACAATTGGTGTCGCACGTCTTTGTTTTTCCTGCATGTTTAGAAAACAATGGTTTACCTTGAGGTTCGGTTGGTCCGGCTCGAATTCTCAGACGTTCTTCATATGCTTTTAATCTCCCTACAACCTCTTTGAAAGGCATAGTTTTCAAATCCACAGTTTGCTCTATGGAGGCTACAAGTTGAAGAAACTTTTCCAGTACCGTATCAAACAACTTCCAGACTATGATTACATTTTCTAAAATTGACCCAACGCTCCCGAACTTCGATACAATCCTAGTGATTTTCCCGGCAAACTCATCACCCGACTCCGTCTCTTTCATGCGTAAGAGTTCCAGTTCACTCCTTGTAACCAAGCCTTTTGAACTCGATCTACCCCCAAAAAACGAACAAGGAGAGCCTCCCATATTTCTCCTGCTCGATGATTTCCCGCAACCTGAAGTAACACATCTTCAGGTAAGGATTGAAACAAAAATGCCCTAGCCTGTTTATTCTTCTTCTCATCCACCGATTCACCCTCGGGTGGTACAATCGCCCCCCATAATCCTTGTGCATCCATGATGGCTTCCATCATGATCGGCCAGGTAATATAGCTAGAAGGTTAGAGCTTCGGACATTGATAGGATACACTATTGTGCTCCCTGACTTGAACGATCTGGCCCCAGTGACCGCCATCTGCCATGTCCAGTGAATTTCCTACGCTCCTACAAGGTTCTGATCTAGCTTCAACCGAGGGCTCTGATACAATTGTTAGCAAAACAATTGGTAACCACATAACAAGTTGCACAACACAAGGGAAAAGGGATTCTCAACTCTACTATTTCATTTAACTATTCTTGATTTTTATAACATGAACAAAGGAAATAAATGAATACTAAAAGACTAATCTTAACTGTAATGAAAGATGAAAAACCAACAGGCACGTAACTGAAATAGAGAAATAAAAGCATAATTAAGAGAAACTTAGACATATTTGACCATCTCAAAAAGTCTTGGCTAGTGGGCTGCAGCTTTTGCTCGTTTCAGCTGGGCCACAGCCGTTGCTTCATTTGTTTATGCCTATGCCGCAACCTAATTACTAATCTGTTTTCTTCTCTTTTTCAAATGGGAAAAAGCCCACCAGCAAAGGAAAAAAAAAAGAGGTTCGTTTATGAGATATTGAGATGTCTTGTTGAGAACAAAAGTCAAAACAATTCCTGCAAATATTAGAAAGTGTGGGGGCACACCTTTGATCTATAGTGGACATGTTATTTAGATACCCATTTCATATACAATTTTTAAGAATCTAATGTAGCTTTAGAAATTTTTATGTGCTCAATCGAACAACACTAGATCAAGAGCAAATTCGATGAACCACATAATCAAGTTGCATCAAACTGTGTGTTAATTTTTCTAGAAGCTAGGAAGATTACTTTATAAATAAAAGTGAAGATGGTGTTGATTATTGAAATCTAAGAGCATCTGATAATCTAAAGAAACCAAAAAAGAGTTCTTTTAGCGGAATCACAGAATCGTTCAACTCAAGATAATTAAAGCCATGAAGCATGGTCTGTGGTATTCCACAGAACGCCAACGGTGGAGTTAAAACACAACCCGATTCCGGTATAAGATTCTGTGAAAAAGACAAGTTATCGTGTCATGTGTGGCCAAATGATACCATAAAGAAAGTGATATGCTTGTGTTGTTATTCTTAACTTTTTTTATTATGGAAAAATACTATTTTTATAGAACTATTAATGCTTTTCTGTATATGTATTTACAATCACTTGACAAAATAGGCCAATAAATACAGAAATTTTCGCATCCAGCTTAAAGGGTAAGAAATCATGGATGCTGTCTCTCAATTGCAACGGCAGTTTGTTGAACATGCAACGTCTTTGTATCGAGAGGTTGGTTTTTTCACTTGATGCGTTCTTAATTTGTAACAATTTTGTAAAATCTTTCTAATTTCTTTCCGGGTTTTTGCCAGGGATATCTTGATGATCAGTTTACTCAGCTTCAAAAACTGCAAGATGAAAGCAACCCGGATTTTGTGGTTGAAGTTGTGACCCTTTTCTTTGAAGATTCTGAAAAGCTTCTTAACAATTTGGCCACTGCACTGTGAGTGATCAATCTAAATCTAAATAACTTCATGTTGTATTTCTTGAAATTTTATCTTTTATCTTTTATTTTTTTAATGTATCACAACAGTCAGCAGGAGAGTATTGATTATAAACAAGTAGATGCACATGTGCACCAGTTCAAAGGTAGTAGTTCCAGGTAATATGTCCATAGACATGGGTAGATATGTAACTTAAGTTTAAAATTTTCCAAAAAAGGAAAGGTTGATTTATGCTTATAAAACATGTGTTTCTTGTTTTGTGGTAACAGCATAGGTGCACAAAGAGTAAAGAATGTTTGTGTTGTCTTCAGAAATTATTGCGATGAGAAAAACCTTGACGGGTTAGTAATTATTCTTATATTTGTCGAGTTCAATTAGGAAACTTGTATTCGGTCTAAAGTAGTTTATATTCTGGTTTTTATACTCGCTCCATTCGAAACTATATAAATTTTGCGTGTAGCTAGAGATAAATTTGAACTTTGTTTTTCAACATTCTGATTTCGTTCTGTCGAATTGGAGTTTGGTAATATATTTAACACTCTGATCTATTTTAGTGCATATTTTATAAACCTTATTTAGTAATGTATGTTTAATTCAAAAAAAAAGTGAAAGAACCTATATCAACTTAAGTTCAAAATTACTTTGTTTGACTTCAAAAGTCAAGTGTTATACTTGAGTCAGAAAATGATTTTTGGAATTTCATGGAACTAAAAAGAATATTACTTTCACGATTTTTCAGTTTATTTTTATTGATTTGGTGGCACTGTACAATGATTTGATTACAATCTCCTGATTGCAGGTGTTTAGTTTGTTTGCAACAAGCAAAAAATGAATACCTCCTAGTAAGGAACAAACTTGAAGCCTTGTTAAATGTAAGCTTTTAGTTCTACCTTAAAACAAATCAAAAGACTACATGGAAACATTGATGCATATTTCACCCTAACTTTGGTATAATTAGATCTAAAAGGAACTCACTTTCTGAACTTCAAGTATTTCACCCTAAAATTTGATTTGTTATCTCATGCAAGCACAACTTTGTTATGATTAGATCTAAATGAAACTTACTTTCCTAACTTTTGTCATTGTATGAAAGAAAAAGGGTTTTAATGGGGCCAATCAAGTTATGCCACCTCACCATCTCTTTTTTCTAATATATTTAAATACTTAATTTAGGATTTAATTTGATTTTTCTTAATAAAATAACTTGTGGTCGGTAATTATTTTAAAAAAAAACTAAATACGTAGCCTTACTTATTTTATTTTATTTTCTAAACATCCAAGTTATAAATTTCAACGAAAACGGAGTTTTTTAAAAAGAATGTATTTTTGGTCTCGTAAGTGGTTTTGACACGTGTTTGGATCGAGATTTTGGATTATAAATAAATGGTTTTAAAACATTAATATTATTTTTTTTAAATAATTAATAAAATGTTTTAAAATATTTTTTTAGACCACTTTATATACTCACAGTCACCAACACATAACACATGTTTAGCGAGTGTGAGTATGAGCACCACTACTGTCACATGACGCCTACGTGGCATCACTTTTTGGCTCACACTCACTAACCATAACACATAGTCTTATTTCCATAGTTTTCGAATTAAAATAGAGGTGGTGATTTTTATGCCCTTAAAACTTCTGAAACATGCAATCATATCTTACCCTTTTACTGTTTTATCTTTTATAATCATAAATTTTAAATATTTTAGTTGTGTATAGAAGCATCCATGTGAGTCCTACTATGTTTATATAATTAGAGCATGATAGAACACTTTTGCTTAATTTCTTTTGATGTGATCTTTATAACGTAGCTTGAGCAACAAATCTTACAAGCTGGAGGATCGGTCCCTATGATAACATAGCTATCAAATTCGGCTAGATGATATATAACTTACTTATATAGAGGTTATGTTTGAAACCGCCATCAAGATTTTGTGAATAATGTTAATCTAGTTATTTTCGCGTGTGGAGAGTTCAAATTAATTCTTCAAGAATGTAAGATGCTTAATGTTTGATCTGAGTGTAACAACTTTTTTGTATGGCGCATTTTCTCGTTATGCATTTTGTTGATCTTCATCATAAAGAATATAGGTGAATTGTGATGTTACATATGTAATATTATTGTCGTTCTTATTTCTTCACATGGTTTGCTTTGAGTGATATTAATCTATTTTAGAATTTATACGTATATCTAGCTAGGTGTTACCGTTCAAAAAAAAACTTAGAAGTTCGAGTATTGTTTCGAATATTTTCTCATGTGTTGACTAAAACATTAATTGTGCAAGATGGTTATGGGTAGAGGAAGGACTAGGTTGGTTTTTAAATTGGGTTATGCCACGCGTTGTAGCGGTTTGAATAAAATCTATATCAAAACATCGATAAAAATAAGAGCGTCACAATGATATATTCGGAATTTTATAAAAACATTAAGTTTGAAAAGAAACAAAATATGTTACATCGATCGAAAACCATAAAAACGAATATCAGTTCTGATAATACTAATAACGGTACCAGTGTTGTTTGGTAATACACAATCCTAACACACGTAAAAATGTTGGTAATACCGATAAAGGTACCGATGTTTGGTCGGTAATACACAATCCTAACACACGTAAAAATGTTGTATCTATCAATAACTTAAGAGACTTGTAACTTTTGAAACAAAAAAGCATCAAGTATAACAAAGTAACAAAAGGGATGTAAAATCAACATATAAAAATACTACTCACTATAATCTTAGATACCATTTTGATAAAAACATTCAAAGAATTATGAAATCAAATATCAATACGCACTCAAACGATTGCTTTATTGATAAACTCACTAAACGATTACAAGAATGGAAAATTACAAGATCGAATTGAAACAACAATGAATCGAATCCTAATCTAAGTTTTGCCCCCTTTTAAGCTCTTCTTAACGACACTAACAACCTAACTTCAACATTGACAGATTTAGTCCTCCAACTATACAGGACTTACCATTTAACAACCAAAATTTATGAACTAAAGAATAGTTCATAAACAACCCCTGAAGTTCTGTCCAGTTGACATTTATATAATTAAACCTTCAACAAACTCCACTTTTGGATAATGTCACCCAACGTTTAACAAACCCAAGCAAAATTTAAACTTTGGACCCGATAACACTTTAGTGAACATATTTGCCCCATTCTCTAAAGTATTCACCTTTTGAACTTCAATCTCCTTTGACTTAACAACATCTCGAATAAAATGTAATTTAACATTTGTGTGTTTGGTTCTATTATGATATACCTGATTCTTGGTCAACTGCAATGCACCCATGTTATCACACAACACAACTGACTTGACCAAATCAATTCCCAAATATGGCATAAAGCCCCTTAACCA
Source organism: Smallanthus sonchifolius (assembly GCA_023525975.1). Taxonomy (NCBI): domain Eukaryota; kingdom Viridiplantae; phylum Streptophyta; class Magnoliopsida; order Asterales; family Asteraceae; genus Smallanthus; species Smallanthus sonchifolius. Next base: position 44,562,085 of record CM042025.1, on the reverse strand, counting down.
CAGGCACTCTTTAACAGTCTCTGTATTGATAAAGTTACTATGTGTTGTAATGAGGCTTTCCAACTAACAAGAGACCTAAAAACAGTAAATGCATACCTTGTCATGGATCTACCTTTGTCTAGATCCTTGGCAAAATCTGTATCAGCATATTTCATAATCACATTATCACAAGAACCTTTTCCAAAGATTAACCCAACTTCTGCTAACCCTATAAGATACCTTAGTATCCACTTTGCAGCCTCCCAATGCACTTTTCCGGTATTTGAAATATATTTACTCACAAGGCTGACAACATAATCTATGTCAGGCCTTGTACGCACCATGATATACAGCAAACTCCCCAACCACATTGGCATATGGCACTCTCTCCATCCAAGCTGCATCTTTTTCTGTTTTAGGAGAGTCCTTACTAGATAGCTTAAAGTCAGGCCCGGCCCAAAGGGAGGGGCAGGGTGGGCCACGGCTCCATGCCCGGTCTTTCGAGAGGCCTGAAGTTTTTAAAAACTTTGTATATGTTTTAAATAGTATATTTAGTTTATACATCCATTTTATGTACATCAAAGTTTCCTTAATGCAATTGAAAATACCATTGTAAGAAAATGTAAAGGTCACAGGTTCAAGTCTTGACAACACTATTTATTTTTTATGTGTCATATATCTTCTTTTCTCTCCTCTTCTTTTTTTTTCTCTTTAAAAGTTTGTCCCACAAAAACTCATGATTGTTTAAACTATTAAACCAAAACCAAAAAAGACACAAAAATGTATATATATTTAAACTCATTACATATAAAAAAATTATTGAGGTCCGCCTTTTTATTACTTGTCCCGGGCCCAAAACGTTTCGAGTATTCTCGGGGCCGCCCCTGCTTAAAGTGAGGATCTAATGGAGTGGATACTACCTTACTCCCTTCCATTCCAAAGTTTGAAAGAATCCTTTTAATATAGGAGGTTTGTTTTAGAAACAATATACATTGACTTCTGTCTCTGATTATTTTCATCCCCAAAATTCTCCTTGCTTCACCTAACTCTTTCATGTCAAACTCACCTAACTCTTTCATGTCAAACTCCACCTTAAGCAACTCTTTAGTAGCTTGAATTATTTGCTTATTTTTGCAAGAAATCAACATGGCATCTACATATAGTAGCAGACAAACATATTCCCCTTTTTCATTCAGTACTAAAAAATAGACCTTTAATAACACGTAATGCGTAAAAACGGTAGATGACACGTCGGACCGTGTTAAGGAAAGCACTGTCAAGAATAAAGATGACACGCATTTGTGTATCATCTGTTTATGACGCGCATTACAACATGCCTTTACGACATGCAATGCGCATCAAGGAAGGCAATGTCAAGAATGAAGATGACACGCATTTGTGTGTCAAAAATGTATGTCATGGTTTTAGTTGTTTTAAAAATATTTTTTTTTTATAGAATTACTAATTTTCACATTAATAATTAATATCTAATAATACAAAATAAAGTACATAGATAGCAAAACAATCCGTTTTATAACAAATTAACAAACATTACAAAAGTTAACAATATTTCATACAATATTTCCTAGACTAATGTTTTGATACAAAATTTCACCTAAAAAAGAAAAAATAAGAATGAAAAGTACTTATTACCAAAATCTACTCAAGAGCTTCCTGAACAAAGCCTTTAGTTAGGACTTCCCTCAGGTCCTGCAGGGGTTCCTCTTGTGCATCCTTATCTTGTTTGGTATCCTTCATTGATTTTAAGTTCCCGCCTGTTTGATGATTGGATGCCTAAACAAAGCAAAAACAAGATAAAGGAATTACAATCAAACTTAACAAACACGTTCACCTGCATGAACTTACAAGCTCACGGGACACTAACAAACGTAACCAAAACCATTTACCTAAGATTCTAGTCAATCAGAAAAGTCTTTACCTTGTTACTCAACATTGGTGATAAAGAGTTGATAAACATCCATCTTGGTGCAGAAGTTGATAAACATCCATCTTGGTGAAGAAGTGTCAAAAAAATCCATCCAATGCGCATAAGAACTCCAACCTGAATTATGTAAATTAGAAGTAAAACCATGTGTCCTGAATGTGACTTTCTTCATGTACGGGTCAAGATAGCCCGAGAAAGTTGAAATACAAAACCTATTTTTTGCTGACAAGACCAATTTTTTGTTGATCCCTACAACAGAAGCAAAAAAGAAATAACAAACTTATTAAAAACCAAAAAAATGTAATAAACTATTAACATTAACTTAAACTCATTCTACTTCTATAAAGAGGGTAGGAGAGTACATGTAACTTGACCCCATCATCGTAAAAGGCCTTGAGGCGTCTATTTCCAAAAACATCCCTCCTGTTTATAAATAATAATATTATAACTATGCTAAAAAGAAATAATCAAATGTCCTGCTGTTAATAGAAGCAAATTAAACCAAATGAAATAACTAAAGGAAAAATTGATCAGTATGTCAAAGATGATTACATAAGTTAGTTGCTATCTCAACGCCCATCTGAAGATTATTGTTCTTTAAATAAAGGTCAACAGATCTGAGGGCATTTGAAACACCTCCAAGCCTGCATAAATCAAGCAACATAACAACAATTTAAACATAATTTATAAATTGAGAAACACTGAAGATAGAATCTATTATCTAAAAGCTAACCTTACAATGTATCCCCAAATCTTGGAAGAAGCTTTTAGTTCAAGAATCTACAAGTGTCACAAGGAAAATGCATTAGTATCTAAATAGTACCTGGTGCATGTAATTGACTCCTAAAAATGAGTAAATACAGCCCATGACTTAGACCCACTAACCTACTCATGTTATACCTGGGTTTTTTGCAATACACAAAACTGAGGATGTTACAGGCACTGCAGGAATGGAGGTGGATGGGGGAAGCGCCACTGGTGGTGGTGGTGATGCTGTTGAGGTTGAATGTGATGTTGTTGGTGATACTATAAAGTGTTGCAAGTACAACAGCTGTTGCAAAGCTTCTTCTGTGACTGGATTATCATCGTTCAAGGTCAAACTTCCTACCCCTGCCAGAACAATGTTTTTGCTGAACTGCATCCATAATTCCAGAACCTAAAACTAAGAATAAACAAATTGCATTCATACTAAATTAGCTTCTTTCATGATTAAAATATAATAATAGTTAACAAATATGAGATCATTTAAAAGGTGTTACTCAGGGAAACGCTAACTTAACCGACCAAGTTTTGTTTACAAGAAGATTTGAAGATTTGAGGTCTCTGTGTACAATTGGTGGATTTCTGTGCAAGTAGTTCATACCTCTTGCCTACAATCAATAAATAAAAAAGGTTACTGCAAAAAGCTTAACATCAGTAGGACTAGCAACAAGTAAACTGGTTATCACTCAATAAAAAGTTAAAGAAATAAAAAAACTTACAACATATGCAGCCATCTTTAGGTGTCATCTAATATCTAAAAAGTGACCACTATTGTGAAGAACATTGAAAAGGCTTCCCCTGATCATAATGAATATAGTTAAGTTGGTTACTGACCCGTTGAGATGAACATTTTATGCAAATTATATAAACTTAAATCTGAGTGCTAGCAAGAAATGCATGTGTTACCTGGGTAGTAACTCTGTAACAATGGCAAGTTTATCTTGTGAATATGAGTGGAGAAGGAACTTGATACTCAACTGCCATCTACCAAAATCAACTGCAGTGTTTAGATAAATATAAATGCAAGTATATTTGTGTTTTAATAGTTAAGGTATAACTTCAAAAGAAATTAAATGATTGGTCCCCTTACCACTTGGAAAACTCCATTATAATTGCTAGCTACTCCAGGTGAAAGTACTTCTAGAGTCATTGCTCTTGAGACAACACCACAAAACACATTTGACCATCGATTCCGAAAAATCACTTTTAGATTATTAAGTTCACAATTCATAAGAATGTTGACTTAAAATGATTATATATTCAGTAGACAAATACCACATTCATTGGAATTTCCACATGACTCATATGATTCATGATGGCAACTGTGGATTCCCTTAAAGCTTCAGATTTCAATCCCAATAGTTTAGGTCTAATGCCCCTGGGGTAAAGTAAGTAAATACTGTAATGCATAAAAAAACAATACTTACAATATCTTATTAACAACATTATATTAAAGTATTTTCAAAAATCAAGAAAAAAAACACAAGTTATCAAATGCATCATCTTCCTTTATAACTCACAGATAGATTGTGAATCACATTTCAATAGAAATGAACAATATCAATGTTGAATTTCAGTAACAAAGAGAAAACAGAGTGTATCAATAAGAGGAAGCTAACCAAATCATATTTGTCAAAAAATCAAAGTTCTTTGATTAATACCATAACATCTCAATTTGAACATATGTGATCATAATACTATGTTTAAAAGTAAACAAAACAAGTGGTAATATCAACAAATAGAAAGATAGCTGGTTCATTTAGTTATGATACAACTATAAGTATTTCAAACAGGCTATAATCTGTATCGACTAACTGTACCTCTCACAAAGGAATAAAATCATCCCAGGTTATACCTCGTAAAGTTTCTTCTACTTTTTATTTCGCCTGAGAAGCAACAAAGTACTAATAAACATGAAATTAATCATAAATACACCTAGTTACTTTCGAGAACATCCTAAATCTGCCTAGGGTTTTTGATTTTCGAAGAAGAAAAATCGAAAAAAAAGTCACGCACAAACGAAAAATCAAACCCTAATTTCATTTCGAAGGTCGACGTTTGTGTTGATGCAGCTCCGGTGATAGATGGTCGGAGAACCAGCTGCAATTTGGGGGTCCCAAGCCACTGCTTATCTTCAAATACCATAAGGCCGGCCTTGTTTATGTGTGACAACAAGCGGTGGTGTTGTGTAGAATAGTGAGGAGCAATTGTGGCAGACTAGGCCTGGTGTTGGATCGACGATGGCAGACAACGGCTTCTTCTTGGCTTGAGGGGATTGATGCGGTGCACTAGAGAAGGAGATGGATACGATTAAGGTTTGTAGGCGTGGTTTCAAAAGTTTTGGGCTGGAAACAACCGGGAATACGATCTTTTGGGGAAGCAGGGATAGTGAAATTTTAGGCTGGACTGAAGGCAAGTGAATTTTTTTTTTTCCTTTCTATTCAAATCTTTTCAAATTAAAAGGATAAAAATAAGCATTTTTTTTTCTTCATTTACCTTCTTAAAAAAATCTAGGAAACACTTTTCCTTCATTTCCTTTTTTTCCCCTTCAAAAAAACTCAGAAACAAAGGTTTATTTCTCCTTACTTTCTTTTCCCTTCTTAAATGAGACTCAGGAACACAGCGTTAGTGTAAAGCGAAAATATGAATAGTTCGCGTGTCATTGAAGCCTAGATTATAAGATGACAATTACAAGATGACACACATATTTAAATGTGTACTCCGTGTTTTTATTTTTTTTTATGATGACACCTACACAATGACACATTTTTGCACGTCATAGTTTGTGTGTCATTAAAGGTCTATTTTCTAGTAGTGATTCTCCCTAAAATAAACACAAATGTCAAATTGGCTTCTCTTAAACCCATATGAAACCATGTATTCATCAAACTTGAGATACCACTGCCTTGGTGACTGATTCAAACCATACAATGACCTCATCAATAAGAACACTCTCCCTTCCTGCCCCTCAACCTCAAATCCTTGTGGTTTCTTCATATAAATCTTCTCATTCAGATTTCCATGCAGGAAGGCTGTTTTCACATGAAGTTGTTCCAGTTCATAGTTTCTATACGCTAGTTAAAGCAAGCATTACTCTTATAGCGGTGTGTTTAACCACGGGATAAAATATCTCATTATAGTCTACTCCTACTCTCTGTGTGAATCCCTTGGCCACTAGCCTAGCCTTGTACCTAGGCAATTCTCCACTTGCATGAAACTAGTTTCTGACCCTTTAGCATATCAAGTAGTTTCCAGGTCTTCTTTTTATATAAGTAGTTCATTTCCTCTTCCATGGCCTTAATCCACTAATCTTTATCTACGAAAGAAATGGCTTCACTGTATGACAAAGGTTCTGAGGTAGATTCTTCCTCTGCAACAGTAAACACAAATGTTGAAATATCATCTTCATTTATGAACCTTGCAGGAAGAACTACTTGTCTTGTTGGTCTCTCTTTGGCTATACTATAGCTACTGGTAGCACCATTATCCACATCAGTAGATTGACTTGTACTTGCCTCTTCTCTTTCACTATCAATTGGCTCCACTTCAATTTGCATTCTCTGATCCATATCTTGATCACCAATGGAGCGACCAATGACATCCTTATACATTATTTCCTCTTTAAACGCTACATTTCTACTTACTATAACTTTAGGACTTCCATTGTCTAGCCTCCACAACTTGTACCCTTTGACTCCATCTGGATATCCAATCATAATACACTTTTGTGCTATGGGATCTAGTTTTCCTTGGCTCACATGTGAGTAAGCAAGTGAGCGTATTGTTAAAGAAGGTGACCTAATCACTAGGTATGTAGCAGTTTTTATAGCTTCTGCCCAAAAACTCTTAAGCAGCCCAAATCCAATTAACATGCATCTTACCGTATCCAAAAGTCTCATATTCATCCTTTCAACTATGCCATTTTGTTGTGGTGTACCAGGTATTGACATATGCCTAGCTATCCCATTTGTTTTGTAAAATTATTGAACTCACCACTGCAAAACTCCAAGCCATTATCTATCCTTAATTTCTTAACCTTCCTTTATGTCTGTGTTTCAACTAGAACTTTCTAGTCCCTGAATCTATCAAATGCTTCATATTTGTGCTTTAAAATGTATCCCCAAACTCTCCTTAAGTAGTAATCTATTATAGACAAGAAATAGGATGCCCTCCTAGTGACAAATTCTTAGTAGCCCCAGGAAGTCTGCATGAATGTTGTCTAGAATGCCTTTTGTCTTATGAATCCTTTTAGAAAACTTTACTCTATGGGCTTTACCCATACTACAATTCTAACAAGATCCAAAATCACAATTGGCCAAATTATCAATCACCTCCTGTTTCTTTAGTTCTACCAACCCCTGATTACTCATATGACCAAGTCTTTTATACTATAACAAGGCATTGTTTACACTTTTACCCTCTGCCACACATATGGATCCAATAAGAGCTTGACCATCTAACATATAAATGTTGTTTTCTTTCCTAGTGCTAGACAAAACTACCAAAGAACCCGTAATCACTTTGCACTTCCATTCTTTAGACTAAGGCCCCATTTGTTAGCCTCTTAATGGTCCCATTCAGAGGTCACCTCTGAATCGGTCAGATGTGTAAGTGTTTGTTTCATTAAAAAACTGTCTCTTAATGGTTCAGAACACCTCTTAACCATTCAGTAACAAAAGGTCTCTGAATCAAATAATAACATAATTTCTCCCCCTTTGCCCCTCCTTCTCCAAGCCGCTACCAGACCATCGTCCCCTTCACCTACGCATGATTCCTCTCCTCCTACGCACGACTCCTCATCGCGGCTACTGGTCCGTTCATCTCCCTCCGTTGCTGCTACTCGTCCCCTCCACCTGCTACCGATTGTCCACTCGTCTTTCTCCCTCTCCGTTGCTGTTGCCACTAGTCCTCTCTGGCACCAAGGTACGTTCTCCGCTGCTTCGAACCCTAGGTCTCTGTTTGATTTTTTTACTTGAACCCTACACTATAACCATCTCTTTCAAATGTGCCTAATGAAATAAGATTCTTGGTTAGTTCTGGAATGTACCTAACATTTGGCAGCTCCACCTCATTTCATTTATCCAATTTCAAAACTACAACTCCATAACCTTTGATTGTACGAGGTCTGTCATACCCTAGTTTTACTTTTCCAAGATCTTCACATTTTAGATCATTGAATTTTTCTCTGTTAGGGGTCATATGAAAAGAGGACCCTCATTCCATAACCTAGCCATCACTTGAAATGTTCCCTGTCACAACAAGAACATATGTACTCTCATACCCATCTGCAGAATCTTTTGTTGAAGAATTATAGCCTTGACTTTTGTTAAAACTTGAACTAGAATCAAACTTTTAACTAGTATCATACTTCTTCTTCTTGTTCCTTTCAGGACGTTCCCTCTTGAGGTGTTTTCAGAATTACAAACGTAGCATCTCCTTTTAAACTTGGATTTAGATCTACTTAACCTTCTTGTTTTGAATCCTCTTTTCTCAGTCCTCCCTCCAACAAACAGACCATCACCCACCTCCTCTTGGTTGTCATTCTTTTTCTTTAACTCCTTAGAGTTTAATGCTGCCAACACATCCTCCATGGATAATGTATCTCTACCATACATTAGGGTATCCATAAAGTGTTCATATGAACTAGGTCAAGAATATTATAGGTCATCATTAAGTGTAACGTCAATATTCTCCAAATGCAATACAAGTTTATTCAATTCGTCTGTATGGTCATCACGAGACTTACAAGAAGCCATATGAATATAGCATCTTCTTTAGGTAGAGATGGTTAATTAGCAAACGATTTAGTCATGTAGAGCGCTTCAAATTTTGACCAAATACCAGTTGCAGTAGCTTCTTTTGACACTTCCCTCCATACTCAATATCAAAGACTCAACACTATCTAACTGTGGGCCTTTTCCAAGATTTCTTTCCTTTCTTTCTCTGTTAGGTTTGTTGGTAAGTGGTCTTCTCCTTTTAGTGTATAAACAACTCCATTATGCACTAACAACGCCCGCATCTTAACCCCCCACGGACTAATGTTAATTCTTGTATGGGTTCTTATGTCATATAATAAAGTTCATCATTGGAAAAATTGCTTATGAACGGTCTTGAAACATCAAGAAAACGTGAGAATGACATAGTTGCAGGGTTGGTGCAAATGAACGGTCAAGAACTTTCAAACATGAACCTCTGGTTGTTGATACTAATTTATATTAATAATCGATATAACTAAAAATATATACTTGGGTGGGGGTTGGTTCTAGTGGTAAGAGGTGTCACACCCTGAAATTCCACAACGGGTTACCCGCGGATTGTGAATGTCAAGGATTATCAGTCCTGGTCATTTCGAACGACCTCTAAATGGTTTTCGAAAAGACTTTCCGTTTGAACATCATACAAAAATAAATAAGGAATACAAAGTTTGAAAATGCGGAAAGTAAAGTGCGGAAGTAAAATTAAAGTAGCAAAATACATAAGCATAACAAATTAGGTTCCCATAAACCTAGCTTCTAAATGAAAAAATGAGATGAGACTCCACGTATGCAATCCTAGTCCATGTGTGAATGCTTAGCGACCTGAGATAAACATGCTTAAAAGTGTCAACACAGGGTTGGTGAGTTCACAGGTTTAAGTAACAGAAACGGTAAAGAAAACAATGTTACATTACGTATGTATACTAGTAATTCGATTGTTGATCAGACAATAAACATTAATTATATAAGCAACACCGAAACCGAAGCTCAACAAAGGAATGCAGAAACTAGCATTTTGCCTCTTACGTGCCCAACACGCAATGGATCAGGTCAATTATGCACCCGTTTGACTCCCAGTCAGAGTTAGCGCGACTAACCCGGGTGGGGGTTGTTAAACCCAATAGTACTATTTATGAATCACCTCACTTTGTGAAATAATTAACGATTCGAATATGAGCAAACTTTATGTGCGGGAAATGCACCCACTTATATATATTAAAGCAAAATCAAAGTAATCATTATATGGCTAAGTAAGAAAATGGTTTAGCATGTATGTGACACCCGACAAATTCAGGTTAATATCCATACCCGACTATTACCTGAATTCATGTGATTACACTTGCATCATACTTAATTATAGAGTAATTAAGTACATATATCATATAACAAGTCCATTCGTTTCATTTCATTTCATGCATCGGTAATCGGGCGGATTACCGGGTCACACACGCGTCCTGTCACACGAACATTAATGAATATTGGAAATAATATTTAGACATATATTTGGTGTGTATAAATTATATGTAATACTGTGATTTAATATTTTATGCTTATGTGAATTTTTCCGGAATTTATTGAGCATCTTTTATTTTAACGCTTCTTAAGCGAATACGCGATATGTGCCAACAACATTAATTTGGGGATTTATAAAAATGATTTTTGATTTACATTATGGGCTAAATAATTCAGTTTTTAAGTTAACTAAATCAATTAAGAGCCCATTAGCTATTAAAAAGCCTTAAAAGATTACTAAAGCCCAATACCATTTACACTAAAACTCCCTTAAACCCATTTATCCCTCATTTGATTACCCTAACCCTAAAGCCACTCTCCTCTCCTCCCTCTCTTTTCTCGGCCGCACCCTCTCCCCTAGCCACCACCATCTTCAAAAAATGCATCCAACAAAGTTTCTATAAATAGAAACAAGCAAATATCCACATAAACAAGCATTTCTAAACATAAAAAGTGCATATATGCATCAACAACATCATTTTATGAAATCTTTTGATGAAAACAAGTATCATAACACTTTTGAACATCAAAAATCGTTTGGATGATGGTTTTCCCATTTTGGCCGAAAATAATAAGAAATGTATGGAGGGATGGTTACCTAATTCAAGTATGATGATGAAATGGAGGTGTTGATGCTTTGAATCACCTTGAATCCACTTGAAATCACCTTGGAATGGCTTGGATTGCTTGGATGATTTTTGAAGATGGTGGTGGCTAGGGGAGAGGGTGCGGCCGAGAAAAGAGAGGGAGGAGGGGAGAGTGGCTTTAGGGTTAGGGTAATCAAATGAGGGATAAATGGGTTTAAGGGAGTTTTAGTGTAAATGGTATTGGGCTTTAGTAATCTTTTAAGGCTTTTTAATAGCTAATGGGCTCTTAATTGATTTAGTTAACTTAAAAACTGAATTATTTAGCCCATAATGTAAATCAAAAATCATTTTTATAAATCCCCAAATTAATGTTGTTGGCACATATCGCGTATTCGCTTAAGAAGCGTTAAAATAAAAGATGCTCAATAAATTCCGGAAAAATTCACATAAGCATAAAATATTAAATCACAGTATTACATATAATTTATACACACCAAATATATGTCTAAATATTATTTCCAATATTCATTAATGTTCGTGTGACAGGACGCGTGTGTGACCCGGTAATCCGCCCGATTACCGATGCATGAAATGAAATGAAACGAATGGACTTGTTATATGATATATGTACTTAATTACTCTATAATTAAGTATGATGCAAGTGTAATCACATGAATTCAGGTAATAGTCGGGTATGGATATTAACCTGAATTTGCCGGGTGTCACACATTACACTTAAAGTACACTAAAACCCTAATTGTCAAAGAATGGAAACTTTGTTATGATAAGAGTTATGGAATTTCTATGACATGTTATGCTACTTGTTTAAAAGTGTTGAATTGATACTAATAGGTTATTAATATGCTGACATGAGTTATGTGTAGGAATGGTTGACATATATGAAATGTGCCATAAAGATGTGCAAATGTTAAATTACTTGTCACATGTTGATTTCTTATGCAACTAATTGAAACAAGCATGTTATGTCACAAGGTATTACTTATACATTACTTAGGTACAACTTGTATGTTCCTTATGTGTCACACATGTATAACTTATGTGCTACTTAGGTGTTACACATGTACAACTTGTATGATGCTTATGTGTTACATGTTTACAACTTATATGTTACTTGTGTGTTGTTTATACATGACTTCAACATGAGTCAACATTGGTCAACATTGGTCAACATTAGTCAACATTGGTCAACATTGGTCAACATTAGTCAACATTAGTCAACATTGGTCAACATTGGTCAACATTAGTCAACATTGGTCAACATTGGTCAACATTAGTCAACATTGGTCAACATTAGTCAAACTTGGTCAAAGTTGGTCAAACCTTGGTCAAAGTTGGTTAAACCTTGGTCAAACCTCGGTCAACTTTGGTCAAACCTTGGTCAACCCTCGGTCAACTTTGGTCAAACCTTTTTCAAAACGTCAATGTAACCTTTCAACGTTGAGTCGTTTGGATGAATGTGGTTACATAAACCATGTTTACTTTCATAGACCTTATAGCCTTATTAATTCTTAGGGCTCGGTTAGGTCGGTTACCCGGAGTTACTCGATTTCTCTTGTTGCTTTCATTTCTCATTCACCGCATTCCAGGTGAGTTTTCACGGCCCCATTTTACTTACTTTTCCAATTGGGGGAGATACATGCTAAACCATTTTCTTACTTAGTCGTATGGCAATTACTTTGGTTTCGCTTTAATTTATATAAGTGGGTGCATTTCCCGCACATAAAGTCCTCTCATATTCGAACCGTTAATTATTACACAAATCGAGGTGATTCATGAATAGTACTATTGGGTTTAACAACCCCCACCCGGGTTAGTCGCGCTAACTCTGACTGGGAGTCAAACGGGTGCATAATTGACCTAATCCATTGCGTGCTGGGCACGTAAGAGGCAAAATGCTAGTTTCTGCATTCCTTCGTTGAGCTTCGGTTTCGGTGTTGCTTATATAGTTAATGTTTATTGTCTGATCAACAATCGAATCAATAGTATACATGCGTACTGTTACACTGTTTTCATTTCTGTTTCTGTTACTTAAACCTGTGAACTCACCAACCTTGTGTTGACACTTTAAGCATGTTTATCTCAGGTCGCTAAGCATTCACGCACGGACTAGGACTGCATGTCTGGAGTCGCATATCATGTTTTCATTAGAAGCTAGGTTTATGGGAACCTAATTTGTTATGCTTCCGTATTTTGCTACATTATTATTGCTTCCGCACTTTACATTCCACATTTTCAAACTCTGTATTACTTAATTTTTGTGTATGATGTTCAAACGGAATGCCTTTTCGAAAACCATTTAAAGGTCGTTCAAAATGACCGGGACTGATGATCCTTGATAGTCACAACCCGCGGGTAACCCGCAGTGGAATTTCAGGGTGTGACCGATTGGTATCAGAGCCCTGGTTATAGAGAACTAAGTTGCATTTAGTATACTTAGACTATAACTGTAGGCTCACATAGTTCACATCACATCATACATGCACTTCCATACATGAATACAATGGATTACTGGATATTGACTTGTTACAGGATGTCGACCTCATCGGACCCCATTGTGATCTCGGACTCTGAGGAGTACACACCGGCTACCCCATCATCATCAGTGGAGCCATTCACCCCACCCTCATCACCCCACTCATCCACGGATGAGGAACAGACACATGATTCAGTGGATCTTGTAGAGTTGGATTCTGAAGAGGATCCTGAGGAGGATCCTGAGGAGGATCCTGAGGAGGACCCGGAGGAGGATCCTGAGGAGGATCTAGAGGAGGAGGAAGACGACGCACCAGCCCCCGGAGGTGACGGAGACGCCGGCGAGGGGAGCGACTCGGGCGAGACGATGCCCTACTCCGCACTACACGGGGACTCATCGTCCGACGACGGCTCCATACTACCTTCACCACCTCGTCTGGCGGACCCGACGCCGCCATCACCATTACTTGCACCGGTGGGAGCAAAGACCAAACTCACAGCTCGGAAGAAGAACATTCGTAGAGGAAAGCGACCAGCCCACTCCCCTGACATTACTGGACCATCGGCCAAAAGGGCTCGGATTGCATCATCAGACACCTCATCTACAGGAGAGTCATCTGGACCATCCTACCCACCACCCTATTGGCTCCGGCCTACGAGGGAGGTACTACCGATACTTGCGACGCGCAGCAGGTTACATGACGCTGACATATCATCCCTCCAGGATGAGTTGGCACTGACAGACCAGGCACTACTGATAGTACGAGACCGGATCGAGGCCGCGGAAGAAAAGGCTCGGGAGGCAAAACAGAGGGCCACAGCTACTGAGACTGCAGTACAGGCATTACAGGGGCAGGTAGCAGGACTACTTGAGGATCGCCAGAGAGAGACGGATAGGATCACTGCACTATCCAGCCGCCTCCAGCAGACTGAGGAGCAGTTGGGGATGGCACACCAGCGAGCAGCAGTAGCCGAGCATCGAGCCTCACTTGCTGACTCTACAGCCTTAGCGGCAGAGCTTACGGCTAACACGGTCAGAGAGGAGTTGGAACCCGCCAGGGTTCTGATGATTCTCTGTGCCTTGTTACTTTTTACCTTCTTGCAGAGTGGTACTGTTACACCACCCAATTGATTAGCCTATCGTGAGCGGGCTGTGCTCACGCAATATTTTTGAAATATTACTTGTTTTGGAGGAGTGTTTACTCCTGAAAATACTTTGTATTTGGTACAACTTATTTATCAAGTGGTTGTCTTTTGATTATATTGCATGGTTGATTTATTGTTGATTGTTGTGTGTTATCTTATGCACGTGTGTTGATTGTTATTTATTACGCAATATCTAACCTTTATTATCATTATGATTATAAAGAAACATGCCGCCAAGGAGGACACCCCGCAATCCAGGAGAAGGCACCAGTTCCATGACCACTGCCCAAATTGAAGCCCTTATCGCCCAACGCGTGGCAGATGCACTCGCTAACCACGAAGCCAATCGATCCAGTGGAGGATCGGGAGGCCACGGCGAGAGCAGAGGTATAGTACAAACCGAAAATAGTATATACTGCAAGTAACATAGCCCTACCTCGGGAAAATTTAACTTAATTACGCTCTATCATTGACACACAGGAACTGGGCATGGAACAAAGGCTTGCACCTACAAATCCTTTATGGATTGTAAGCCGCACACATTTACCGGGACGGAAGGAGCAGTGGGACTGCTACGATGGATAGAGAAGATCGAATCGGTCTTCAGCATGAGCCAATGCTCGATGGAGAACAGGGTCATGTACGGAGCTGGAACTTTCGAGGGCCAAGCCCTCTCCTGGTGGAACTCTTATATCCAGACTCTGGGCCTGGATAATGCGAACGCCATTCCTTGGGAGGAATTCAAGGAAATGTTGAAAGAGGAGTACTGTCCTCGTAACGAACTCCAAAAGTTGGAACAGGAGTTTTGGAACATAAGAATGGAGGGTGCTGACATCGCGGGATACACCGCAAGGTTCCACGATTTAGCAAGACTACTACCGCACATGGTTACACCGGAGTACAAACGAATTGAGCGGTACATTTGGGGTTTGGCACCTCAAATACAAAGCATGGTTACTTCTGCAGAGCCCACAATTATCCACAACACAGTGAGGCTGGCTCATAATCTCACGGATCAGGCAGTCCGTCAGGGACTGTTCAACAAGAAAGAAAGTTTTGTGAAAACCTTTGACAACAAGAGAAAGTGGGAAAATGCTCCTGCCAAGTCCTATGTGCCTAGTAACCAGAAGAAGCAGGAACCGGCCCGGATGTTTATGGCTAACCGACCGGATAAAAGGCCAAGAGGGACATACACTGGAACCCTACCTAAGTGCAACAAGTGCCAGTTTCACCACAATGGTACTTGCGAAGATTCTCGGTGCCAGAAGTGTAAACGTTTTGGACACACTGCCCAGAGCTGCCGATCAGTCGAACAAACCTCGGCTGGCGGGGGAAACCGCGGATGTTTCGGGTGCGGTGATCCCGGACATTTCCGCAAGGACTGCCCAAAGAATCGGAAGCCTGGAAATACAAATGCTCGGGGCAGAGCATTCGTGATTGGAGCCGGCGAGGCTAGACAAGACCCCAACATTGTTACTGGTACGTTTCTCGTAAACAACTGCTATGCCTCTATCTTATTTGACACGGGTGCCGATAAAAGTTTTGTGTCCACTGAGTTTAGCTCATTACTTGGTGTTACTCCCATCGCCCTAGATTACTTATACACGGTAGAACTAGCAGACGGTAAGCTGATAGAAACAGAACAAGTGATTCCCGGTTGTGTCTTAACATTAGCCGACCATCCTTTCACTATAGACCTATTGCCAGTAACATTGGGAAGCTTCGACATAGTTGTCGGTATGGACTGGTTGTCCAAGAACCGAGCCGAAATCGTTTGTCACGAGAAAATAGTCCGCATCCCACTGTCGGACGGAGGAACACTGACCATTCAAGGAGAACGGAGTGGTGCTACGTTAAGGATCATTACCTGCATGAAAGCCCGAAAGTACTTGCGGAAGGGCTATCACGCGATCCTAGCACACGTAACGGAAAAGAAAGAAGAAGAAAGGAAGATTAAAGACATACCGATCGTCCGAGACTATCCGGAAGTATTTCCTGACGACTTGCCCGGACTTCCACCGCAGCGACAAGTCGAGTTCCGGATTGATCTCACACCCGGAGCTGCTCCGATAGCGAGGTCACCTTACCGACTGGCGCCATCGGAAATGCAGGAGTTGTCTAACCAATTACAGGAACTGTTAGACAAAGGCTTCATCAGACCAAGCTTCTCGCCTTGGGGAGCACCAGTCTTGTTCGTTAAGAAGAAAGACGGATCGTTCCGTATGTGTATCGACTACAGAGAACTGAACAAGGTAACTATCAAGAACCGATATCCACTACCAAGGATCGATGACCTGTTCGATCAATTGCAAGGGTCGAGCTATTACTCAAAGATCGATCTACGGTCGGGATACCACCAGCTAAGGATTCAGGAAGACGATATTCCAAAGACCGCCTTCCGAACTCGTTACGGTCACTACGAGTTCATGGTCATGCCATTTGGGTTAACCAATGCACCAGCGGTATTCATGGACCTCATGAACCGAGTGTGCAAGCCCTACTTGGACAAGTTTGTGATTGTGTTCATAGACGATATCCTGATATACTCACAGAACAAAGAGGAGCATACCGAGCATTTGAAGTTAATTATGGAGTTGCTGAAAGCCGAGAAATTGTACGCCAAGTTCTCGAAATGCGACTTCTGGATTCGTGAAGTACAGTTCCTTGGACACGTGGTCAACGAGAAAGGCATACACGTTGACCCATCCAAAATCGAGGCGATTAAGAATTGGGAAGCACCTAAGACTCCGACTGAGGTGCGACAGTTCTTAGGTCTTGCGGGCTACTATCGACGATTCATCGAAAATTTCTCTAAGATAGCCCAACCCCTCACCACACTGACACACAAAGATAAGAAATACGAATGGAATGACAAGGCAGAAACCGCTTTTCAATTACTCAAACAGAAACTTTGCAGCGCACCAATCCTATCATTACCAGAGGGAACGGATGATTTCGTGGTGTACTGCGATGCGTCACATCAAGGGCTCGGGTGCGTGTTAATGCAAAGAGAGAAGGTCATAGCTTATGCTTCTCGACAACTGAAAGTGCACGAGAAAAACTACACTACCCATGATTTGGAGCTGGGAGCGGTAGTATTCGCTCTCAAAATCTGGAGGCACTACTTGTATGGCACGAAGTGCACAATTTTCACCGATCACAAAAGCCTTCAACACATCTTCGATCAGAAGGAACTTAACATGAGGCAACGTCGATGGGTCGAATTGCTAAACGACTACGACTGCGCTATCCGTTACCATCCTGGAAAGGCAAACGTCGTGGCTGATGCCTTGAGCAGGAAGGATCAACCCACACCGCGACGAGTGCGGGCGTTACAGTTGACCATCCACACGAACTTACCCATGCAAATCCGCGACGCCCAACTCGAAGCAATCAAGGAGGTAAACCTATGCCATGAGTCCTTACGTGGTATGGACAAGCAATTTGAGGTCAAATCCGATGACATCCGTTATTTCGTGGATCGGATTTGGGTACCAAGCTTTGGGGATCTAAGGGATCTGGTGATGGACGAGGCACACAAGTCCAGGTACTCGATCCACCCCGGTGCTGACAAGATGTACCATGACCTCAAGGAACATTATTGGTGGCCTAACATGAAAGCCGAAATTGCTACCTACGTCAGTAAATGCTTGACCTGTGCTAAGGTCAAGGTAGAGTATCAGAAGCCATCAGGGTTACTCCAACAACCAGAGATCCCACAGTGGAAGTGGGAACAGATTTCAATGGACTTCATCACGAAATTGCCCAAGGCCTCTAATGGCTGTGACACAATCTGGGTAATTGTCGACAGACTAACCAAATCTGCGCACTTCCTTCCCATTAAAGAAACGGACAAAATGGATAAACTAACCAGAACTTACTTAAAGGAAGTAGTCGCAAGACATGGAGTGCCAATCTCCATCATTTCAGATAGGGATAGTCGATTCACATCCCGATTCTGGCAATCCTTACAGAAAGCCTTGGGTACTCGACTAGATATGAGTACTGCATACCACCCCCAGACGGACGGTCAAAGTGAAAGGACCATCCAGACCCTGGAGGACATGCTCAGAGCTTGTGTGGTTGACTTTGGGAACGGATGGGATGCCCATCTACCGTTGGTCGAATTTTCATACAACAACAGCTACCACACTAGCATTAAGGCTGCACCATTCGAAGCACTTTACGGACGAAAGTGTAGATCGCCGATTTGCTGGACAGAAGTGGGAGATAGCCAACTCACAGGTCCAGAAATTATTCATGAAACTACAGAGAAGATTGTACAGATACGCGAACGTATCAAGGCCGCGCGTGATCGTCAAAAGAGTTACGCTGACGTGAGACGCAAACCATTAGAATTTCAAGTGGGAGACAAAGTACTACTGAAAGTCTCGCCATGGAAAGGAGTGATACGTTTCGGCAAGCGTGGAAAGCTCAATCCTCGTTACATTGGACCTTTTGAGATTCTGAAAAGGATTGGTCCTGTTGCTTACAAACTCAACCTACCAGAAACCCTCAGTGGCGTTCATGACGTGTTTCACGTGTCAAATCTGAAGAAGTGCTTGTCAGACGAGACACTAGTCATACCATTGGAGGAAATTCAAATAGACGATCAGCTTCACTTCGTCGAAGAACCAGTCGAGATCATGGACCGCGAGGTCAAACAGTTAAAACAAAGCCGCATTCCCATAGTTAAGGTTCGTTGGAATTCTAGACGCGGACCAGAGTTCACTTGGGAGCGCGAGGATCAATTCAAGCGTAAATACCCTCACTTGTTCAAAAATACACCGCCTACCAGTGACGCGAACTGAATTTCGGGACGAAATTCCTTTTAACAAGGGGAGTATGTGACACCCGGCAAATTCAGGTTAATATCCATACCCGACTATTACCTGAATTCATGTGATTACACTTGCATCATACTTAATTATAGAGTAATTAAGTACATATATCATATAACAAGTCCATTCGTTTCATTTCATTTCATGCATCGGTAATCGGGCGGATTACCGGGTCACACACGCGTCCTGTCACACGAACATTAATGAATATTGGAAATAATATTTAGACATATATTTGGTGTGTATAAATTATATGTAATACTGTGATTTAATATTTTATGCTTATGTGAATTTTTCCGGAATTTATTGAGCATCTTTTATTTTAACGCTTCTTAAGCGAATACGCGATATGTGCCAACAACATTAATTTGGGGATTTATAAAAATGATTTTTGATTTACATTATGGGCTAAATAATTCAGTTTTTAAGTTAACTAAATCAATTAAGAGCCCATTAGCTATTAAAAAGCCTTAAAAGATTACTAAAGCCCAATACCATTTACACTAAAACTCCCTTAAACCCATTTATCCCTCATTTGATTACCCTAACCCTAAAGCCACTCTCCCCTCCTCCCTCTCTTTTCTCGGCCGCACCCTCTCCCCTAGCCACCACCATCTTCAAAAATCATCCAAGCAATCCAAGCCATTCCAAGGTGATTTCAAGTGGATTCAAGGTGATTCAAAGCATCAACACCTCCATTTCATCATCATACTTGAATTAGGTAACCATCCCTCCATACATTTCTTATTATTTTCGGCCAAAATGGGAAAACCATCATCCAAACGATTTTTGATGTTCAAAAGTGTTATAATACTTGTTTTCATCAAAAGATTTCATAAAATGATGTTGTTGATGCATATATGCACTTTTTATGTTTAGAAATGCTTGTTTATGTGGATATTTGCTCGTTTCTATTTATAGAAACTTTGTTGGATGCATTTTTGCAAAACTTGATGTATGATATGTTTGTTGGTTTAAATGGTACACATAATAGTAGAATAGATAGGAAATATAATTTTTTTGGTTGAAATGTCGTTTTTCACTCGGTTATGGACCACTTACTATATAAGGAAACTTTAATTTTGCATATTTTGTGTTATGAGTTTCTCATGGATAAAAACTTGATATTATTGTTCTATAATGTATATCAAAGTAGTAAAAAGAGTTATTTGGGGTTACACATGTGCAATAGGGTCGTTTGGACCACTTTCCTAAAAAGGAAACTTTATTTGTTCATATTTTGTATGTGTAGGTTATAAATGTTTAAAATGGATTATATAGCTTCATTATCATATGAATAGATGACTTGTGCATGAATATGTAATTTGGAGTTGTGTTATGACGTGTTTTGGTGAACCTTGCTAAATAAGGAAACTTTATTAATTTGTGAACTTCAACTTTGCTTAGAATAGAAAGTTTGTGTGTAGAATCATGTTTATGGTATGTCACTAGTATAAATTCATGTGTAACTTGTTTAGTTGAGCCATTACACTTAAAGTACACTAAAACCCTAATTGTCAAAGAATGGAAACTTTGTTATGATAAGAGTTATGGAATTTCTATGACATGTTATGCTACTTGTTTAAAAGTGTTGAATTGATACTAATAGGTTATTAATATGATGACATGAGTTATGTGTAGGAATGGTTGACATATATGAAATGTGCCATAAAGATGTGCAAATGTTAAATTACTTGTCACATGTTGATTTCTTATGCAACTAATTGAAACAAGCATGTTATGTCACAAGGTATTACTTATACATTACTTAGGTACAACTTGTATGTTCCTTATGTGTCACACATGTATAACTTATGTGCTACTTAGGTGTTACACATGTACAACTTGTATGATGCTTATGTGTTACATGTTTACAACTTATATGTTACTTGTGTGTTGTTTATACATGACTTCAACATGAGTCAACATTGGTCAACATTGGTCAACATTAGTCAACATTGGTCAACATTGGTCAACATTAGTCAACATTAGTCAACATTGGTCAACATTGGTCAACATTAGTCAACATTGGTCAACATTGGTCAACATTAGTCAACATTGGTCAACATTAGTCAAACTTGGTCAAAGTTGGTCAAACCTTGGTCAAAGTTGGTTAAACCTTGGTCAAACCTCGGTCAACTTTGGTCAAACCTTGGTCAACCCTCGGTCAACTTTGGTCAAACCTTTTTCAAAACGTCAATGTAACCTTTCAACGTTGAGTCGTTTGGATGAATGTGGTTACATAAACCATGTTTACTTTCATAGACCTTATAGCCTTATTAATTCTTAGGGCTCGGTTAGGTCGGTTACCCGGAGTTACTCGATTTCTCTTGTTGCTTTCATTTCTCATTCACCGCATTCCAGGTGAGTTTTCACGGCCCCATTTTACTTACTTTTCCAATTGGGGGAGATACATGCTAAACCATTTTCTTACTTAGTCGTATGGCAATTACTTTGGTTTCGCTTTAATTTATATAAGTGGGTGCATTTCCCGCACATAAAGTCCTCTCATATTCGAACCGTTAATTATTACACAAAGCGAGGTGATTCATGAATAGTACTATTGGGTTTAACAACCCCCACCCGGGTTAGTCGCGCTAACTCTGACTGGGAGTCAAACGGGTGCATAATTGACCTAATCCATTGCGTGCTGGGCACGTAAGAGGCAAAATGCTAGTTTCTGCATTCCTTCGTTGAGCTTCGGTTTCGGTGTTGCTTATATAGTTAATGTTTATTGTCTGATCAACAATCGAATCAATAGTATACATGCGTACTGTTACACTGTTTTCATTTCTGTTTCTGTTACTTAAACCTGTGAACTCACCAACCTTGTGTTGACACTTTAAGCATGTTTATCTCAGGTCGCTAAGCATTCACGCACGGACTAGGACTGCATGTCTGGAGTCGCATATCATGTTTTCATTAGAAGCTAGGTTTATGGGAACCTAATTTGTTATGCTTCCGTATTTTGCTACATTATTATTGCTTCCGCACTTTACATTCCACATTTTCAAACTCTGTATTACTTAATTTTTGTGTATGATGTTCAAACGGAATGCCTTTTCGAAAACCATTTAAAGGTCGTTCAAAATGACCGGGACTGATGATCCTTGATAGTCACAACCCGCGGGTAACCCGCAGTGGAATTTCAGGGTGTGACATAATGGCTCAACTAAACAAGTTACACATGAATTTATACTAGTGACATACCATAAACATGATTCTACACACAAACTTTCTATTCTAAGCAAAGTTGAAGTTCACAAATTAATAAAGTTTCCTTATTTAGCAAGGTTCACCAAAACACGTCATAACACAACTCCAAATTACATATTCATGCACAAGTCATCTATTCATATGATAATGAAGCTATATAATCCATTTTAAACATTTATAACCTACACATACAAAATATGAACAAATAAAGTTTCCTTTTTAGGAAAGTGGTCCAAACGACCCTATTGCACATGTGTAACCCCAAATAACTCTTTTTACTACTTTGATATACATTATAGAACAATAATATCAAGTTTTTATCCATGAGAAACTCATAACACAAAATATGCAAAATTAAAGTTTCCTTATATAGTAAGTGGTCCATAACCGAGTGAAAAACGACATTTCAACCAAAAAAATTATATTTCCTATCTATTCTACTATTATGTGTACCATTTAAACCAACAAACATATCATACATCAAGTTTTGCAAAAATGCATCCAACAAAGTTTCTATAAATAGAAACGAGCAAATATCCACATAAACAAGCATTTCTAAACATAAAAAGTGCATATATGCATCAACAACATCATTTTATGAAATCTTTTGATGAAAACAAGTATTATAACACTTTTGAACATCAAAAATCGTTTGGATGATGGTTTTCCCATTTTGGCCGAAAATAATAAGAAATGTATGGAGGGATGGTTACCTAATTCAAGTATGATGATGAAATGGAGGTGTTGATGCTTTGAATCACCTTGAATCCACTTGAAATCACCTTGGAATGGCTTGGATTGCTTGGATGATTTTTGAAGATGGTGGTGGCTAGGGGAGAGGGTGCGGCCGAGAAAAGAGAGGGAGGAGGGGAGAGTGGCTTTAGGGTTAGGGTAATCAAATGAGGGATAAATGGGTTTAAGGGAGTTTTAGTGTAAATGGTATTGGGCTTTAGTAATCTTTTAAGGCTTTTTAATAGCTAATGGGCTCTTAATTGATTTAGTTAACTTAAAAACTGAATTATTTAGCCCATAATGTAAATCAAAAATCATTTTTATAAATCCCCAAATTAATGTTGTTGGCACATATCGCGTATTCGCTTAAGAAGCGTTAAAATAAAAGATGCTCAATAAATTCCGGAAAAATTCACATAAGCATAAAATATTAAATCACAGTATTACATATAATTTATACACACCAAATATATGTCTAAATATTATTTCCAATATTCATTAATGTTCGTGTGACAGGACGCGTGTGTGACCCGGTAATCCGCCCGATTACCGATGCATGAAATGAAATGAAACGAATGGACTTGTTATATGATATATGTACTTAATTACTCTATAATTAAGTATGATGCAAGTGTAATCACATGAATTCAGGTAATAGTCGGGTATGGATATTAACCTGAATTTGCCGGGTGTCACAATGTATCTCCCCCAAATGGAAAAGTAAGTAAAATGGGGCCGTGAAAACTCACATGGGAATATGGTGAAGTGGTATGAAGGCAACACGAGAAATCTAGCAAGTCTGGACAACTGACCTAACCGAGCCCTAGGAATAGTAAGGCTATAAGTTCTATGAAAGTAAACATGGTTTATGTAACCACATTCATCCAAACGACTCAACGTTGAAAGATTACATTGGCGTTTTGAAAAGGTTTGACCAAAGTTGACCGAGGTTTGACCAAGTTTGACCAATGTTGACTAAGTTTGACTAAAGTTGACCAATGTGACATGACGACCCGTTGGTGACATATGGTGAAGACATGTACAAGTAGCACATAGATAACATGTGAGTAACACATAAGTAACATGTAAGAAATACCTAAGAAACACATAAGTAATACCCAGATATCATGTAAGTAACACCATATGACATAATATACATGCTTCAAGTAATTGCATAATTAAGTAACATGTGACGAGTAACATGACATTTGTACATTCTTATGGTATATTTCATACGTGTTAACCAACCATCCACATAGGTTATGTCATTATACTAATAACCTATTAACATTATTTCAACTCATTTGAACAAGTAACATAACATTCTTATGGTATATTTCATACGTGCCAAAATCGTTTAGATAGGTATGGTACCTCATAGTGTCAACAACCTTAACTATGGGAATGCGACTTTCTTTCAGTTGTTTGACCTCTCGATGCATGATCTCGACTGGTTCCCTAATGAAGTGAAGATGATCGTCTATTTGAATTTCCTCCAATGGTTTGAACATTGTCTCATCTGATAAGCAATTCTTCATATTTGACATGTGAAACACGTCATGAACGCCACTGAGGGTTTCTGGTAGGTTGAGTTTGTAAGCAACGGGACCAGTCCTTTTCAGAATCTCGAAAGGTCCAATGTAATGAGGGTTCAGTTTTCCACGCTTGCCGAAATGTATTACTCCTTTCCATGACGAGACTTTCAGTAGCACTTTGTCTCCTATTTGAAATTCTAATGGTTTGTGTCTCACATCAGTGTAACTCTTCTGACAATCATGCGTGGCTTTGATACGTTCGCGTATCTGTACGATCTTCTCGGTAGTCTCGTGAATGATCTTTAGACACGTGAGTTGGCTATCACCGACCTCAGTCCAGCAAATAGGTGATCTACACTTTTTTTCATAAAGTGCTTTGAATGGTGCGACTTTGATGCTAGTGTGGTAGCTATTGTTGTATGAAAATTCGACCAACGGTAGATGGTCATCCCAACCGTTTCCGAAGTCAACCACACAAGCTCTAAGCATGTCCTCGAGAGTCTGAATGGTTCTTTCGCTTTGACCGTCCGTCTGAGGATGGTACGCAGTACTCATGTCCAATCGATTACCCAAGGCTTTCTATAAGGATTGCCTGAATCGAGACGTAAATCAACTATCCCTATCTGAAATGATGGAGATTGGCACTCCATGCCTCGAGACTACTTCCTTCAAGTAAATTCGGGTCAGTTTTTCCAACTTGTCGGTTTCTTTTATGGGCAGGAAGTGTGCAGATTTTGTTAATCGGTCGACAATTACCCAGATCGTGTCGTGACCGCTAGATGTCCTGGGCAATTTCGTGATGAAGTCCATTGAAATCTATTCCTACTTCCACTGTGGAATCTCTGGTTGTTGGAATAACCCTGACGGATTCTGATACTCCACCTTGACCTTAACACAAGTCAAGCATTTACTAACATATGTAGCAATTTTGGCTTTTATGTTGGGCCACCAGTAGTGCTCCTTAAGGTCATGATACATCTTGTCGGCACCGGGGTGAATCGAGTATCTGGACTTGTGTGCTTCGTCCATCACTAGATCCCTTATATTCCCAAAGCTTGGCACCCCGAATCCGATCCATAAACTAACGAATGTCGGATTTGACATCAAATTGTTTGTCCATACCTCGTAGGGACTCGTGGCATAGATTCACCTCCTTGATTGCTTCAAGTTACGCGTCATGGATCTGAATGGGTAAATCAGTATGGATGGTCAACTACAACGCTCGTACTCGTCGCGGTTTTAGTTGTCCTTTCCTGCTCAAGGCATCAACAACGACGTTTGCCTTTCCAGGATGGTAACGGATGGCGCAGCATAGTCGTTTAGTAATTCGACCCATCGACGCTACCTCATGTTAAGCTCCTTCTGATCGAAGATGTGCTGAAAAATTTTGTGATCAGTTAAAATTGTACATTTCGTGACATACAAGTAGTGTCTCCAAATCTTGAGTGCGAATACCATGGCTCCGAACTCCAAGTCATGGGTAGTATAGTTTTTCTCATGCACCTTCAGTTGTCGAGAAGCATAAGCAATGACCTACTCTCTTTGCATCAACACGCACCCGAGTACTTGATGTGACGCATCACAGTAAACCACGAAATCGTCCGTTCCTTCTAGTAACGATAGGATCGGTGCGCTACAAAGTTTTTGTTTGAGAAATTAAAAAGCGGTTTCTGCCTTGTCGTTCCATTCGTATTTCTTATCCTTGTGTGTCAGTGTAGTGAGGGGTTGGACTATCTTAGAGAAATTTTCGATAAACCGTCGATAGTAGCCCGCAATGCCTAAGAATTGTCGCACCTCAGTCGAAGTCTTAGGTGCCTCCTAGTTCTTAATCGTCTCGATCTTGGATGGGTCAAAATGCATGCCTTTCTCATTGACCACGTGTCCAAGGAATTGCACGTCACGAATCCAGAAGTCGCACTTCGAGAACTTGGCGTATAGTTTCTCCCCTTTCAGCAATTCCATGATTAACTTCAAATGCTCAGCATTCTCCTATCTACTCTGTGAGTAGATTAGGATATCGTCTATGAACACAATCATGAATTTGTCCAAGTAGGGTTTGCACACTCGGTTCATGAGGTCCATGAATACCGCTTGCGCATTGGTTAACCCAAATGGCATGACCAAGAACTCATAGTGGCCGTAACGAGTTCAAAAAACGGTCTTTGGAATGTCATCTTCTTGAGTTCTTAGTTGATGGTATCCCGACCGCAGATCGATCTTTGAGTAATAGCTCGACCCTTGTAATTGGTCAAACAGGTCATCGACCCTTGGTAGTGGATATCGGTTCTTGATCATCACTTTGTTAAGTTCTCGGTAATCGATGCACATACGGAACGATCCGTCCTTATTCTTAACAAATAAGATCGGTGCTCCCCAAGGTGAGAAGCTTGGTCTGATGAAGCCTTTATCTAACAGTTCCTGTAATTGATTAGACAATTCCTGTATTTCTGATGGCTCTAGTCAGTAAGGTGACCTTGCTATCAGAGTAGCTCCTGGTGTGAGTTCAATCCGGAACTCGACTTGCCGTTACGGTGGAAGTCCGGGAAACACTTCCGGATAGTCTCGAACAATCGGAATATCCTCGATCTTCATTTCATCTGCTTTCTTTTCAATCACGTGCGCTAGGATCGCATGGTAACTCTTTCGTAAGTACTTCTTGGCCTTCATGCAAGTAATGATCCTTATTGCTGTACCACTCTTTTCTCCTTGAATCGCAGTGTTTCTTCATTGTACAATGGAATGCGAACGATTTTCTCGTTACATACAATCTCGGCCCGGTTCTTGGACAAAGTCCATACCGACGACCATATCGAAACTCCCAAGGGTTACTTGTAATAGGCTTACCGTGAATGGGTGGTCAGCTAGTGTTAGAACACACCCTGGGATTATCTGTTCAGTCTCAATCAACTTACCATTAGCTAATTCTACAATATACAGGTAATCTAATGTGGTCAGTGAATTACCAAGTAGTGGGCTAATCTCAGTGGACACAAAGCTCTCCTCAGCACCCATATGAATTAAAATGGAAACTTAACGGTTGTTCACAAGAAATATGTGGGTGACAACGTTTGGATTCCATCGAGCTCCTCCAGCTCTTACAATGAACGCTATGCCACGTGCATTGTTGTCACCAGGTCTTCTAGACTTTGGACAATCCTTGCGGAAATGCCCAGGCTTACCGTATTCGGAGCATCCATTGTTTTCTACTGTGTTCGTGGCATGATCAACAATTCTGCAATTGTGGGTGGCACGGTCGGAACACTTGTATTTCTGGCACTTGAAGTGTTCACATGCACTCATGTGGTGGAAACCACACTTGTTACATGTTGGTAAATTCTAAGTGTATCCACCTCTGGTTTCCTTATCTGGTTGGCATGCGACAAAGTTCTTAACTGTTTCCCCCTCCTTGGAACTGGTGGTGTAAGGGTTTTATTGGGAGTGTCGTCTCATTTCCTTTGGTTATCAAATGACTTCACAAGAGATCTATTTATGAATAGTACGCCTTGTCGAACTGCTTGGCCTGTCAGATTGAGCGCAAGTCTCGCTGCGTTTCAGGTGGTGATAGGTTCAACATATATCACTATACTTTGGATCTGAGGCGTTAAACCCCAAATGTACCTTTCGATTCTCTTGGACTCCGTTGTGACCATATGTGAGCATATCGGGCGAAGTCGTGAAATTTTGTGGTGTATCTTTCCATATTTACACCTTTTACTAACATGTTTCAGATTCCTTGTTCTAACTTTTGCAGTTCATTTTAGGGAATATTCCTATTTCATAATTTCCTTAAATTCTTCTCATAGGATTGCGTTAGCAGCTCCTAGACTTGGAGTGTGGTCATGTGAGTTTCAACATGTGAGGACTTGCCCTTCGAATATGCTGGTGGCGAATCTGACTTTTTAATCCATGGTACAATTGTTCATGCTGGGAACATATTCTCACTTATCAATCCATTTGGTAATACCCCCGACTCCTCCATTGTTGTGGGAACTTCGGGGTCTGTATGCGAGAACAACCTTATATGAACCGCTCTTCTGGAGGTTCTTCGCTTTAGGCTACGTTTTGATTCAAATATATAGATGAGAAAAGATGTTGGATAATTCCATGCCATTAAAGGTGGCATGTTGTGTCAGCTGATATCTTTTGACTCGATTCATTCGCAGTATCCTATGAAATAGAAAATCGGATATCTGAGAATCGGAAATAGGAGTACTAGTCATACAGAAAAGTCAACGTAGATTGTAGGATTCATCAGAGTTTTCATGCACTACAATTTATGATTACGTGTGCACCCTTAATAATACTTTGCATTGCATGGACCCACATATGTTTCCCTTATCCCGAGTTTCCATATTGAAAGGGGTGTGATGTTCTCTAGATTGTACCATCGGGTACGGAATGTAAACCATGACTAAGGAAATAGTAGGATTTAGCCACTGTACTAAGGCTGACGGTTTTAGAGTCATACTGAATAGATTCGAAAGTAGGAATTTCAGTTACAAACTTCCTTGAGTTGGGACATATGAGTAGGGTTCAGTTCACAGCCTGAAGTAACAGTCCTTGATTTCTCTGAGTCTTTCTAGTCCTCCTCAGACGGACCCTGTTTCTCTGCGTGAATCTGCACCTCGAACTCCTTGTGTCCGGGTGATGTTTCGGTGTAGACGGTGTTGGAGCATGATGAGGCAATGTGACCCTGTTCCTCAGGGTATGACAAAGTAGTGTTTCTCCCGAATACGCAAGGTACAAGGATGGGATGGGGTGAGGTACCACCTCGGGGTTTCCTCCCCGATCCTTGTGTCCACGTGAGCCTCAAGCTCCTCGCCCAATACAGCCTCAGGAACCTCTTCGGGCTCCTCCTCGTCATCCTTGTGGTTGTCGGCCATGTAATGCCCCGAATACCAACTCGGATTCTCGCCGTCTTCAGTCATT
This sequence comes from Smallanthus sonchifolius, assembly GCA_023525975.1. NCBI lineage: Eukaryota > Viridiplantae > Streptophyta > Magnoliopsida > Asterales > Asteraceae > Smallanthus > Smallanthus sonchifolius. Next base: position 44,532,652 of record CM042025.1, on the reverse strand, counting down.
GGAATACTATCGTCACAGGACGCACGCGGGGTTAGTGGTGCGGACGGTGCGGGAAGTGACGATTCAGCTGATGACGATGCCGATGGTGTGTACTCGTACTTCTCCTTAGAGTCAAGATGACAACCGGGTGAGATGCGGAAGACATAGTCTTGACAGTAACTGTCACACCCCGCCAAGGCGAAAACGTGAGGCGCGTCGTTCATGGTTTCCAAAGCATATGATTACCGCAAACACATACATGATAAATGGATACATAAACGAGTTTAAAGTTTTACATTCCAAAATGTAAATTGAGTTTACAAAAAGTGAAGATTTCGCAAATATGACACTATTACAATGAGTTATACAAGAGAAATCCCCCAAAAGTTGTATCCATCGTGCATGCATGTAATCTATATTGCTGACCTTGCGATCACATCAATTTCCTGAAAAACATACTTAAAATTTTCAACACGAGGTTGGTGAGTTCACAGGTTTAAATCAAATAGATCTTGGTAAAATTCAATTGTTCATAAATAGTTTCAGGTGCATGTGATAAACAGAATAAGAATTGTTGACCCATTTATAAACTAGCTAGGAATACAAATAATATGTTCATACATGAGGCGTAACCAAACCATGACAATTGTACACGCCCCTAATTTCGTTATCCGGTTCTATGCGGCCATAAATCCTCCAGATTGTGGTTAGCGCGACTAACCATGACCGGGAGACGTCACTCTCCATAGTACTATTCATAGGACCCTAGGCTACAGTTAATGGTTACTACGTTGTTCCAGGGGACTTTAGCGGCCTCACTTGTTGTTCTCATCTCATGTAAACATAAAAGTTGTGCCTTATTCTCTTGTTATCCCATAAAATAGTTGTAAGTATGTTTTTCCCCCAAATATAGAAAACAGTAAAAAGGGGCCGTGAAACTCACCTCGAGTTTGTGTATACTTGTAATGATACTTGTTGTAGTCAAACTTGACTATTCGTACCCTAGATACCAAAGGGTAAATTGTGTTAAGACCGAACGTCTCATATTGCAAATTGTTCACCGACTTTGTAAATCTGGTTGTTTTTGTTTAAAATATCCTCTTAGTTGTTCAACACTTGTTTCGTTATAAAAACAGTTCTAAGTTACTGCCCAAAGGGGACTGACACAGGTATCGAAACTTCTTAGTTTCGATTGAGTAGTTGAGTATCGAAACTACCTAGTTTCGATTGAGTATGACAGTTGTCGAAACTTCCCAGTTTCGATTGCGCATGTTAGATATCGAAACTTCCTAGTTTCGATTGAGCAAAAACTGGTATCGAAACTACCTAGTTTCGATTGAACGACTAGCATCGAAACTCCTAGTTTCGATTGAGTAAACAGGTATCGAAACTCCTAGTTTCGATTGAGTAACTGGTATCGAAACTATAGTTTCGATTACTGGACTTCTGATTGACAGAATCAGTCCTGTATATTTTTATGTTTTAATCTTGAATTCGACACACTTTTCTTGTTATCTTACTTACGTTTGAATATTTTGTATGTTTAGCTACGGTTTTTAAAGAAAATAATGTAGATAGTATCGAGTTTTTACCTTAAAACAGAGATGAAGATGATGAGAGAAAACAGAGAATGATCTTGATTCTTCTGTTAAATTTTCTTTAGAAACACTTGAAATTCTTTTTAAAACACCGAATTATGGTAGGTTTTGCCTTAGAACTTGACTTCGATTTGGAGAGAAATGGGGAAAATTGTCGTATGAAATGAGAAATATGACAGAGATTGTGAGGTTGAGACTGAGAAGGTATGGGTTTTTCTAAATATGAGTGAAGTAGGAAGTGGGAGGGATGGTCTCTTCTGAATTTCGGCCAAAAGTCAAGGGAGTGGTTTGTTTAATAATAATTAGATTTATGATTTAAGTATTAATTTATTAATGGTATTATTATCAATTAGAGTTTTAAAAGGGGTAATTTAATTCGGTTTAGATTCTTCACGGCATTGTAAATTTAGCAAGTTTATGGCTCGTTGATGAAAAATATTTAAATCTTAGATTGTATAATTCGTTGAGGTGATTATTTGTAGGTGTAAATACCTAAAGGTGACTATACGTGGTAACGTCTTCGAAAGGGTTCGTTGTTTTACTTTTACTTATTCCGTATGTTTTAGTCTAAAAAAATAAATTATTGACCAACGTAAAGTTTATGTAATATATATGTATATATATTTTTATGGTTATTTAATTTAACCACTAACGTTCGTATTAGTCGGTTTATACTGGTATGTGAACCGGAAATTCCTAGAATTACCAAAACATGAATTGAGACCATGTACGGTCTTTGTTAGACCTTAATGTCCTTGTTTGTGAAATTAAGTAAATCACAAAAATAATTATAATGTAAACTTGTTTATAGTATGTACGGATATTGACCTGAAATGTCGGGTGTCACAGTAACACTTTCTAAGTATTAGGTAATATAGATCATGTGAATGTATATGCAATGTGAATGATGTGATGTGAACTATGTGAGCCTACAGTTATAGTCTAAGTACACTAAATGCAACTTAGTTCTCTATAACCAGGGCTCTGATACCAATCTGTCACACCTTGAAATTCCACAGCGGGTTACCCGCGGGTTGTGACTGCCAAGGATCTTCAGTCCCGTTCATTTCGAACGACCTCTAAATGGTTTTCGAAAAGACTTTCCGTTTGAACATCATACAAAAATAAATAAGTAATACAGAGTTTGAAAATGTGAAAAGTAAAGTACGGAAGCAAAAGTAAAGTAGCAAAATACAGAAGCATAACAAATTAGGTTCCCAAAAACCTAGCTTCTAAATGAAAACATGAGATGAGACTCCAGGTATGCAATCCTAGTCCATGTGTGAATGCTTAGCGACCTGATATAAACATGCTTAAAAGTGTCAACACAGGGTTGGTGAGTTCACATGTTTAAGTAACAGAAACGGTAAAGAAAACAGTGTTACAGTACGTATGTATACTAGTAATTCGATTGTTGATCAGACAATAAACATTAATTATATAAGCAACACCAAAACCGAAGCTCAACAAAGGAATGCAGAAACTAGCATTTTGCCTCTTACGTGCCCAGCACGCAATGGATCAGGTCAATTATGCACATGTTTGACTCCCAGTAAGAGTTAGCGCGACTAACCCGGGTGGGGGTTGTTAAACCTAATAGTACTATTTATGAATCACCTCGCTTTGTGAAATAATTAACGGTTCGAATAGGAGCGGACTTTATGTGCAGGAAATGCACCCACTTATATATATTAAAGCAAAATCAAAGTAATCATCATACGACTAAGTAAGAAAATGGTTTAGCATGTATCTCCCCCAAATGGAAAAATAAGTAAAATAGGGCCGTGAAAACTCACATGGGAATGTGGTGAAGTGGTAGAAGGCAACACGAGAAATCTAGCAAGTCTGGACAACTGATCTAACCGAGCCCTAGGAATAGTAAGGCTATAAGTTCTATGAAAGTAAACATGGTTTATGTAACCACATTCATCCAAACGACTCAACGTTGAAAGGTTACATTGACGTTTTAAAAAGGTTTGACCAAAGTTGACCAAGGTTTGACCAACTTTGACCAAGTTTGACCAATGTTGACCAAGTTTGACTAATGTTGACCAATGTGACACGACGACCAGTTGGTGACATATGGTGAAGACATGTACAAGTAGCACATAGATAACATGTGAGTAACACATAAGTAACATGTAAGAAATACCTAAGTAACACATAAGTAATACCCAGATATCATGTAAGTAACACCATATGACATAACATACATGCTTCAAGTAATTGCATAATTAAGTAATATGTGACGAGTAACATGGCATTTGTACATTCTTATGGTATATTTCATACGTGTTAACCAACCATCCACATAGTTTATGTCATTATACTGATAACCTATTAAAATTATTTCAACTCATTTGAACATGTAAGGCCCCAAACCAGGCACCTTACAGTTGTATCTCATCACTATGTAAACTCATTAAAAACACTTTAACTTTTATTTAAATAAACAGCGGAAGTCTTTCTCAAAATAATTTTATCTTTTAAACTCATTAACTTTCATAACGTTACCTAAAGAATGCATGCGCACCAATCCGAGTAGCCCCGCTCCCAAGCCAAGATATCTTATCTAGCAGACTCACTTGCAAAACAATCTAACGTACATACAAAGTCAGCTACGCTGATTGAGTTATAATAGTTTAATTTAACTAAAGCCAACTCGTCTCATTTATTGTTTATCTTCACACAAGACCCTCTAGTCTTTAGAAAATAGTTTAATAGATTTTCATCATATAAATAACCCATGTTATCTTATAATATCCCAAAAGAATTCACCACCCAAGACTCTACCCGTCATTTAAACCCAGTAAGTCTCTCCGACATGGATCGTGCTTACTACTCTGATGACACACAATTTACCATATGTACTAACCATATACTGGTTAACTCATCCAGCCTCTAGACACCGACTTACCAGCCCTAACCAGGACTCTCATAACCCAACTGAATCAACAGCTGTACACAATGTACTCATCCTGACTCAACGGTCAATCTAACTCGACACACCACATTGATTCCTTATATTTATCACATCAGTATCATCTCATACACAATTAATATAACTCATCACTTGCATGCAATTTAACACATATATATGCACACAAACACATACCTTGTCACCGCACCCTCGTATGGGTTATCCTCGTTGAGATACCCGTCATAAGCTTCGTTCTACCCTTGTTACAGGGCCACTCTATGAATCATAGCGACATACTCGTCATCTACGATGACTACCCAGCCACCCACATGGTGACCATATCGTGTACCATACGGTGACTGACACATCACCACATATTGATTGCCATATCACGCGTACAATGATGACCCCGAAGGACTCCTTCCTCCACACCAATGTTGACCATACACACAGGAAACAATGCAAGCACAAAAAGCAACACATATATATACACATGACACTACCTAGACATGTACTACGACTCACACCCTTTCACGGATCACATACGTGTGTAAACCAACACATACTTTAGACGTTTCGTTTTTAACGTCTAGACACATTACCCAACTCTTTTCGAATATTTAATTATACGACACCCAAACACCATACTGAGTTCTAACCCGTGTACACTATGGACACCCCATCGACCCATGTTAACGTGATACCCGCCGTGTCACGAGGACAATGACACAATACACACAATATCAAACCCATGACGCTTAACATCTTACTAGCATTTACTTGACTCGTTAATGAACCATGTACGGGTTCCCCTGCTAACTCTCCTTATATAACCATCATAGGTTGAACTAAATTCCCGACTCATCCCGACTAACTCATAAGATGACATACACAGATCATCCCAACTCTTGTTCACCCACCCTAAGGACCCCACAACGACACTTAGCTTCATTATTACATAACGATTTCATAGAACACTTCAAGTTTAAACCATAACTTGTAATACGTTCGCTTAGTAAAACACATGAGTATGTACGATAGCCCCAAAACAGTAAAACGTTTAAAAGAGGGGATTAGAAACTCATAGGTGGCGCCGAGCCTTAGTCCTTGCTCTGCAAATCGTCTGTTCGCGCTTGAAACCCCAAACCTTTCACACGTATGATCACATGATCAAAACACTTCCTAAACCTGTGTCAATTACGTAGTTCAAAATATAAATGGTTCTGACATCATCTCATCCGTACACGTCATCACTCGTACAAACCCTCATCTCCACCTTCACGAGAACCGGATTGTCATCGACCCGTTTAGAAACCGAATACCCAAATTGTTCGTTTCCCATGCATGCATGTAATCCATGCCATGCAAAACCCTAATCAGGTAAATCCCTAACCGGTTCCCATTACTGCCCATCGTCTCCTCCACCGCGTCCGTCTTTGTCTTCTCCATCGTGCACCCTAATCGGTTAACCCGCCGTATTCACGCTCCACCACCGCACATCGTCGTATCGTCACCTTCGTCGGATTCCGCTGGCCCATTGTCACCCTACACCACCGCCGTGGTCGGGTTACTCCCACTCAGCCAGCTCCGCCGCCGTTCTCTGCCTCACACCACGACAGCACACCACTCGTGGTCTCCCTTACTCAGCCGCACTCTCACTGTCGTCCACTACTGCCGTGAAGTGTCACCAAGCACCACCACCTCTCACGTCCTCTCCTGCCACACCCGGGGCCGTCATTAAGCCGGCCACAAACACTATCGTCATCCCCATGCCTTCTTCCCCGATCGCTTTAAACAACATATAATGAAACCCTAATCGGGTTCATGCAACTCGTGAACGAAACAATGCACAAAGCATAAACAGAAAGGTATCTTCGTAGCGTGAAGAGTTTCTTGCTCGAAACCGTCTCGTCGTAACACCCGTTGCCGGCCTTCCCAACTCAAGCGCCCCTCTCTCCCTCTTGCTTGCTGCCGTCGCGCATCTAGGGTCCAAAAGTGGCCCTAGGGTTTACGATTGAAGTGGTTTATAAACATCCACTAGTTTTGTTTTGGGTCCCTTTACTTCTTTCTCGCACACATCCATCTCGAACCTTTATTTACAAGTCTAATTGTGATATTCCTGATGGTTAAACGTACTTATTATAAGAATCCCTTTCAATTTCTTCTCACTTAAAATATGTCCGGGTCGTCCACTAACCCGGACTACTAGTTTTGAATTTCCGGGATGTTACAAGTCTACCCCCTTAAAAGAGGATTCATTCTCGAATCCTGCGTCGGTATAAACAACCCAACATATCTTTCTATTTTTACTCGAGCACTAAATTCATTCGATGTCAAGCATTCACCTTTGCTCTTACCAAATCTATCATTTTGATTTGCAACTCGACCACCACCCATGGTGTTCAAAGATGTTATCTCTGTTGCCCACTTTCGACTTTTGGGATTTGTAGGTTTCACCTACTCATTCCCTTACCTCTCGTCTCTTAGCCAAACGACTACATCTGTCCAATTTCCATCTTGCGATAATTCCTCAAACTCAAACCCACTGCCTACCCATAAGGGTATTCTTTTGTCCTTTTTCTGATGCTCTCTAGGAGCTTGTGCAAATCTACACTGGTCCCTACCAAATTCCTCTACCATGGTATCTCGTTACTTCAATATCACGCGTTCAATACGCCCCTTAAGTTTGCACATACACTCAACACTAGGGTCATCTTTACCAGCTCTCGATGTTTCTCGAAACTTACTTATCATCGTCATGTCTGTTTCAACAGCCAAACATTTGCTTTACTTGAATACTCCATAGGAATTCACTTTAAACATGCCATACGTTTACCAGCGTAGGCATATCCTTTCCATTCACTTATGTGCAATCTTGCACTTACCCCTCCTGAGTTTCACCTTTCTCTATGTTGCTCTACCATTACCATGAATACTCAAAATAAAGAGTATAAAATATTTCAAACATAGAAAATATGCTAAACTTGTTTGGTTTTATAAAAACAAAATCCTTTTATTTAGTCTAGGGTATAAACTGTTAATTCTGAAACTTATCTTTAACTAAAACCAAGTTTTAATTTGAAATACCAAACACCGGAAACCTCAAGGACCAGTTTTGTCATTTCCCCAAACCCCTTTCACCCACAATCGGTCATGGGTTAAAAACCCGTAGCCCCCGCTTCTTGCACCTTTTCGACCGAACTCGCAAAATCGTCCAGGTTCACCGAACCTCGGGCTTGAGCTCGCGCATGCGACCCGTCCCCAATACGGCACGATGACAAACTTCGACCAAGGCTTCGCGTGGAGTGTGAATTAACTCCGATCGGTCCAACCACCGCCCTCGACCCGTTCGCGCATTTAATGCCAAAATTGGCTATAAATACTGACCCCTATACACCAACAACATCATCCCTAACCTCCCTCCACAACCTATCTCATCGATCCGGAGCTACATTGCCGGATTAGAAATCGCGACCGCCGACTCCAAGCCCAGACCCAATCTCCCTCAAATCGACACCAAATCAGGTAATACTTTAGTCTATTGTGATCGAATTCGTGAAAGGATCAAAAGCCCTCTGTTTAATCTCATAAACAGAGGGTAATCCGAGTCGAATTTAGGGCTTGAAAATCTAGGGTTCATCCGATTTGGGGGCGAGTTCGGGTTTGAGTTTAAAACAATCCGTTTCCGGATTATAACACAAATGAGTCCCTGGTCCAGCGGTTTGTGTGTGTGTGCAAGTGTTAACCCGGAGCAGGTCGGGTGTTCGAATCCGGCCGGCTAGATTTTTGATTTCGAATTCTTTTATATACTTTTAATCAGTTTTAAAAATCCCTTTTATTTTTATAAAATATGTTGAACATTTATAAACTCAAAAATCGATTTTTATTTTTGTTTTCCTTATTGGAAAACATTTTAACCAAATAAAATCAAATTTAAAACTATAAAAATATAATGTTTAACATTAGTTTTAAATTCCTAAAATCTATAAAACAACCCTAAACTTTTATAAAACTTAAATACACGACGGGAAGTTGTTATAATATTATAAAATCAAAAAAATTTATAAAACCTATATCCTTATTTTAGAAATTAGAAACTTATAAACTCGAACGTTTTAATTCATAGAATTTAAAAAAAAACTTAAAACTTACTTAATTATTTTATAAACAGAAAATAAATATACATTATTTATTTAGACTTACAAATAATTTCTAAATATTACTTAGAATAATTTCTAGTCATTTAAATAAAATGAGTACTCAATAGATAAATACTTTAATTAATGCACCATTTTAAAATTTTGATAAAACATCTATTTACAAACTCTTTTAGATAATTATTGCTTTGTCTTTAAATAATTATCTACTCTATTTTTAAATTGCTATTGGGAATTATTCATTTGGTAATTATTATTAACCCATGATAATTATTCTTTTAGATAACTACTATTTTAAATAATTATTAAAACCTTATGAATAATTATTTATTAACCTTAATACTTATTTATCCATTACTCAAATTATATTTTATAAAACTAGTTAAAGCATGGTTAACTAAAACTTACTATCACTTAAACGTTATAGCACAATCATCCCCGTCTTCCCATTTGGAACCCTAGTCAATCCTAAATCTTGAATCCTTGTCTTAGAGATCCTATGATCAATCCTTAAAACGTTAGACTTGTCATTTAGGTTTGTTGTGAGGATAACTTTCCTCAATGCTCCACTACGATTAATCTTTGTTGAGTACTCTTACACTCCACTCAAGGTGAGTATACTTAGCCCCTTTTTCCTTTCTATACTTTTGGGGTGAAACATGTTCAAAACTTTAAACTTATACAATTCTTGTACAACTATGACTAGATGCTTATTCTTATGTTAAACTTGAGACTTGTATGCTTAGATTAAACTTAAAACTAGCATATTCATTAACTTTGATCAAGCCTATGGTAACAATGATAGATCTATTGAATTTGACCAATCCACCATGATTGATTGACCATTCGGGGGGAGCACTTAGTGATTGTTACTAAATTAAAATTTTAAACTTGAGACTTATAAGGGTAACCTGCGTATGCCTAAACTTGGTTGGAGGGTTGATATGCACAATGTTTAAGATACTTGTTTCTCATACTTACATTATAGAATGCATATATCATAGTGAATTGTAATTCTTCTCAAATACTTGTTAAACTGTGTCAAAACCTTTGTATCTCACCAACTATTTTGTAGTTAACAGATTCTTTCACATGTTTCAGGTTCTACATCATGAGACTTATTTGTGATCACATAGGATGCTTTGGACCTAGACTACTTATCAATTAAACGTTGTATTCTTGTTATGTTTCCTTGTATTGAATCATAAATTATTTATTAATGAAATATTGAAACTTTAATAGTCAACCTTGTGCTATTGAACAACCGCGTCCGCCCCGACGTATAATCCGCCGTCGGTTGGGGTGTAACATATTGGTATCAGAGCCTTGGTTATAGAGAATTAGGTTATTAGACACATGACCTAGACTATAACTTAGGAGACCCAACCATGAGTTATCTCATGTCCTTTACTAGGAAATTCTCTCCTCATTCTATTCTTAAATCTTATACGTGAACGCTTGGAGATTCCACGTTTCTACTTACCTACGTGCTACAAGAGTCTACTACATCGAGGATACATTCTTAGGCTTTAAGTCTAACCCTCCAACAAACTCTCGTCAATAGTATTTAAGTTCTAAACAATGTATGAGAACTTGTGTGGACCGGAAGGGTGGATACCTGTATTCTGGGAAATTCTGTCAAGGAAAGCATTTCGTACAAATCCAAATCAACCGTTGGACCCGTATGCTTTCCCGGGAATTCTTGGGATGAGTATCCACTTATATGAATGCATGACTTCTCTAAACATTAGTGAGCTTAGATCTCTCTTGATATGTCAAGGTACTTACTTAGTGATATGCACTAAATGAGTACCATTTCAAATACTTTACGCTTCATAAATTCATGATTCAAAAAATTTCCTCTATAACCTTTATTCTATGATTCTTAAGTCCCGTCTTGTCACATGACAGCATGCTTACTCGTCATGACCTAAGGGAGTTACCTTCAAGGAGAAATTCTTACGAGATTATACTTAAAAATTATATACATAAACTTATATTTATAGATACTACCCAATAAACTTCGTGATCATTGTAATATAACCCTTAAAACTATGTATTACCCTACAAATTCTTCTATAAAGCTTCATTATTTTATAAATATGACACCTAAGAGGTAACCCTTGTATTCTTACCTTACCTCCTTAGCACTTAACCAAGTTTCATTTGATAACTAACTCAAAACTTTTGTTACACTTTATTACATCCCAAAACTTTCATACGTCTTTAAAACTTACACATCGCCGTTTCTTGTAAACAAAAACTCAACGCCTTTTAAATCTAAAGTACATTAACAAAGGGGTCAGTAACCTGATTGCTTTCCCCGCAAGAGAAGAAGCCTGCTAAGGAATGGATGAACTCCACGTTTAAGACTCTAAACCCACAATGAACCTCGACATAGTACCATAAAACCCAAACATCGGTGACAATAACTAAAAAGTTGTAGACTCATGAGGAAATTCTGGCTAGGAAAATAGGGTACATAAGTGAGTCCTCGTGACCCACCCCTTCTTCCGAGAATCCTCCTCGTTAGCCCATCAACCTCCAATCAAAACTATTTTTGAAAGTATTACTGGGATAACTCAGTATTATGAATAAAAAACCTTTTGAACATATTAAATCAACTTACTTACACACTTTAATTTTCCGTTTAAATTGTATTATGTAAGGGCTAGAAGTCCCAATTTTGAAACATTTAACGAAAATTATTTTGAAATTTATCTTGTTGTCACTTACTAGCTTGACTTTCCTTCTAGCACTACAAACTTAACACTTCTACCCAAACACTTTCGTCAAGAGTAGCTCATGTTAGTACTTGAGATAATTAACAACGTTGCATTAAACTATAAAAATCCTAAGTGACACACGCATACTTGAAGAATAAACTTTGAACAAACCTTCTAATTCGTAAGCACTCTTTTAAAACAACACGACTTACGAACCATTGCCGTAATCAACTATGATCCGTACCCCTTATATAGACTTAACACTTCTAAACTTGACCTATTTTTCGTTTGGCAATCATACAGACCTTTTATAAAGTCCTACCTATACTACTTATTGTTGCCTAACTCGTCGTTTTTGAACCTCTTGATTTCATTCTATACAAAAGAAAAACTATGCCTGTTGTTATGAAACAAGATAAATCAGTTGTAAACACACTATCGTAAACCTTATTGAAACTTTTTCCCGTTACCCTATGCTAGGAAACTTTCCTCATTCAACCCTTGTCACATAAAAGATTTGCTATGAATCACAACGGAAACTAAAAGCTTAAATGCACGTTATTAAAAACATTAAACTTCGTATACACAACCATGAGGTCAGAAACTTTTGAGTCATGCAAAAACTTATACAAATACTCAAACCCGTATTCTTAAAACTAAACATGATCAATAAAGGATCATGTAAAGCTTAATATTGAAACTTGAAATCAACTAACTTATCCTACTTTCAAACTCATACTTGGATCCTTAGTCTTGAAAACTTATTGTGTTCGTCTTAACTAAACCTTATAAGACGTGATAAACATTCATTCCAGATACACGAGCAAACTTTATTGTTTATACTAGGAACTAATATGAAGGGGGACACTGGTCTCTTTAGCAGAGTACCTCCCTAGTCTTCTCTTCAAACCCAAAATAATCGGGATCCACCTAACCTTCTAGACAACTCAAATCTTCTGTGAAGAGAGCGTATAACGGTTAATCCTGTTCCAAACGCTGTCCCACACCTCTCTTAAATACTAGAGTATTTAGATAACCGCTTTATACTCAAAACGTAATCGTATATTTCTATACACTGAAGCTAAACTAAAAGACTTTAAACTATTATATGTTTAACGTATTCTTGTTCAAACACAATGCTATGTTTGACGTATTCTTGTTCAAACACAATTTAAACTATTCTATGTTTGACGTATTCTTGTTCAAACACAATTTAAACTATTCTATGTTTGACGTATTCTTGTTCAAACACAATTTAAACTATTCTATGTTTGACGTATTCTTGTTCAAACACAATTTAAACTATTCTATGTTTGACGTATTCTTGTTCAAACACAACATAAACTATTCTATGTTTGACGTATTCTTGTTCAAAAACAATTCTATGTTTGACGTATTCTTGTTCAAACACAATTTAAAACTCTTATATGTTTGACGTATTCTTGTTCAAACACAATTTAAACTATGCTATGTTTGACGTATTCTTATTCAAACACAATTTAAACTATTCTATGTTTGACGTATTCTTGTTCAAACACAATTCTATGTTTGACGCATTCTTGTTCAAACACAATTCTATGTTTGACGTATTCTTGTTCAAACACAATATAAACTATTCTATGTTTGGCGTATTCTTGTTCAAACACACTTCTATGTTTGACGTATTCTTGTTCAAACACTATGAACGTGTAAAGACTTTAAACTACTCCATGTTTGACGTATTGTTGTTCAAACATGATAAACATATAAGACTTTTAAACTACTCAAGGTTTGACGTATTCTTGATCAAACACGAGGAAAGTGTAAAGACTTTAAACTACTCGATGTTTGATGTATTCTTATTCAAACACAAGGAAACTTTGAAACTCTAAATCTTGTCACATTCTTTTCTCTTTAATTATTGAATGACGTTTCTCTCTAAGGGACTCGTTAATCAATGATCACTCTTATTTGGAAACTTTAGTCGTGTATTAAACAAATTCTTATACTCTTTCTTGATCCACACACAAACGGAAGGACCTATGCGAACTATGTGACGATTTAAATGCTTGCGGTGCACACGTAAGTATGAAAATCAACGTATGGGAAGGCATAGTAAACTCTGTCGTGTGCTATGATCTAAGACTTATCATAAAAGGTAGTCACGGAACTTAGGTACCGTAGCAATCCTTAGACGTAATAGTCTACAAACTCAAATCGTTAAACTATCATCGAATCCATCCTAAGTGATGCGTCTCACTTGAAATCATGAATGGAAATGCAGCAGATATTCTCTCGAATGCATTTCTGAAAACGAATCTTCCTATATTTCAATAAAACTATATGTGTCGTAGAAAAACTTTTGGCAACCCCAAACTTTGGAAACTTAGAAACTTGAGCGTAATCTTATTCCTGTCATTCCAGTTAGGATTCTAAACGTAACCCGTAGTTTACTAAGGGACGTAAAGTATCTTTCTCATTATCCCTGTGCGTATCACGAACTTAAATCTTGGAAAAACAGAAACTTTCTACTTTAATTTCGGGACGAAATTTCCTAAAGTAGGGGAGACTGTAATATCCAGGGTTTTCCGACGTACCGTTGTTATCTTAAGATTCTAATTCCCGTTGTAACCCGTCTGTTTCAAGGAATAAATAAGCGTATCATTGGTTCTTTTAACATTAAATAAATATATATGTATTATAAACGATAGCTTCCATTTTAAACGATAAATCTACATATTTGAATACTCAAAATAAAGAGTATAAAATATTTCAAACATAGAAAATATGCTAAACTTGTTTGGTTTTATAAAAACAAAATCCTTTTATTTAGTCTAGGGTATAAACTGTTAATTCTGAAACTTATCTTTAACTAAAACCAAGTTTTAATTTGAAATACCAAACACCGGAAACCTCAAGGACCTGTTTTGTCATTTCCCCAAACCCCTTTGACCCACAATCGGTCATGGGTTCGAAACCCGTAGCCCCCGCTTCTTGCTCATTTTCGACCGAACTCGCAAAATCGTCCAGGTTCACCGAACCTCGGGCTTGAGCTCGCGCATGAGACCCGTCCCTAAGACGCCATGATGACAAACTTCGACCGAGGCTTCGCGTGGAGTGTGAATTAACTCCGATCGGTCCAACCACCGCCCTCGACCGTTCGCGCATTTAATGCCAAAATTGGCTATAAATACCGACCCCCATACACCAACAACATCATCCCTAACCTCCCTCCACTACCTATCTCATCGATCCGGAGCTACATTGCCGGATTAGAAATCGCGACCGCCGACTCCAAGCCCAGACCCAATCTCCCTCAAATCGACACCAAATCAGGTAATACTTGAGTCTATTGTGATCGAATTCGTGAAAGGATCAAAAGCCCTCTGTTTAATCTCATAAACAGAGGGTAATCCGAGTCGAATTTAGGGCTTGAAAATCTAGGGTTCATTCGATTTGGGGGCGAGTTCGGGTTTGAGTTTAAAACAATCCGTTTCCAGATTATAACACAAATGAGTCCCTGGTCCAGCGGTTTATGTGTGTGTGCAAGTGTTAACCCGAAGCAGGTCGGGTGTTCGAATCCGGCCGGCTAGATTTTTGATTTCGAATTCTTTTATATACTTTTAATCAGTTTTAAAAATCCCTTTTATTTTTATAAAATATGTTGAACATTTATAAACTCAAAAATCGATTTTTATTTTTGTTTTCCTTATTGGAAAACATTTTAACCAAATAAAACCAAATTTAAAACTATAAAAATATAATGTTTAACATTAGTTTTAAATTCCTAAAATCAATAAAACAACCCTAAACTTTTATAAAACTTAAATACACGACGGGATGTTGTTATAATATTATAAAATCAAAAAAATTTATAAAACCTATATCCTTATTTTAGAAATTAGAAACTTATAAACTCGAACGTTTTAATTCATAGAATTTAAAAAAAAAACTTAAAACTTACTTAATTATTTTATAAACGGAAAATAAATATACATTATTTATTTAGACTTACAAATAATTTCTAAATATTACTTAGAATAATTTCTAGTCATTTAAATAAAATGAGTACTTAATAGATAAATACTTTAATTATTGCACCATTTTAAAATTTTGATAAAACATTTATTTACAAACTCTTTTAGATAATTATTACTTTGTCTTTAAATAATTATCTACTCTATTTTTAAATTGCTATTGGGAATTATTCATTTGGTAATTATTATTAACCCATGATAATTATTCTTTTAGATAACTACTATTTTAAATAATTATTAAAACCTTATGAATAATTATTTATTAACCTTAATACTTATTTATCCATTACTCAAATTATATTTTATAAAACTAGTTAAAGCATGGTTAACTAAAACTTACTATCACTTAAACGTTATAGCACAATCATCCCCGTCTTCCCATTTGGAACCCTAGTCAATCCTGAATCTTGAATCCTTGTCTTAGAGATCCTATGATCAATCCTTAAAACGTTAGACTTGTCATTTAGGTTTGTTGTGAGGATAACTTTCCTCAACGCTCCACTACGATTAATCTTTGTTGAATACTCTTACACTCCACTCAAGGTGAGTATACTTAGCCCCTTTTTCCTATCTATACTTTTGGGGTGAAACATGTTCAAAACTTTAAACTTATACAATTCTTGTACAACTATGACTAGATGCTTATTCTTATGTTAAACTTGAGACTTGTATGCTTAGATTAAACTTAAAACTAGCATATTCATTAACTTTGATCAAGCCTATGGTAACAATGATAGATCTATTGCATTTGACCAATCCACCTTGATTGATTGACCCTTCGGGGGGAGCCCTTGGTGATTGTTACTGAATTAAAATTTTAAACTTGAGACTTATAAGGGTAACCTGTGGGTTATGCCTAAACTTTGTTGGAGGGTTGATATGCACAATGTTTAAGATACTTGTTTCTCATACTTACATTATAGAGTGCATATATCATAGTGAATTGTAATTCTTCTCAAATACTTGTTAAACTGTGTCAAAACCTTTGTATCTCACCAACTATTTTGTAGTTGACAGATTCTTTCACATGTTTCAGGTTCAATCTCATGAGACTTATTTGTGATCATATAGGATGCTTTAGACCTAGACTACTTAGCAATTAAACGTTGTATTCTTGTTATGTTTCCTTGTATTGAATCTTAAATTATTTATTAATGAAATATTGAAACTTTAATAGTCAACCTTGTGCTATTGAACAACCGCTTCCGCCCCGACGTATAATCCGCCGTCGGTTGGGGTGTGACATAAACATTCATACACACAAGATATAAAATATATCACTTCCCCACAGGATCTGGTCCTGAACATGTATACCTAGACATAAGGTATGTAACTACAATTTCCCACATGACCTCATCCTGAACATTTATACATACTAAAGATATATTTAAGATTTCCTATAGGACTTCGTCCTGAACAACTACACCAGGTGCAACACACCCCCTTACACTTCAAACATCACCTAAACATAACACATAGGTGACACTATCTTAAGACCACAGACACACACAAATAATCAAAACTCATGTCTACTCATAGAGTCTAATCAACCAAGCTCTAGCATCACATCAAAGATTACATTTAGTATGAACTCACGTTGTTCAAAAGGTAATCACATAATCACACATAATTTACACTGCACCACCAATAGCAAGCTATCACACATGCAACTATCATTAACTACGTTTCAAACCATCCCATGGTAAGATTCACTATCAAGGTTAAAATCAAGAAATTGAAAACCAAGAACAAGTATTTCGTCACAAAAGTGCCCGACGGTCACTACTCAAAATACTCTAGTCCTCTCATGGTAACCACCACTTCTCTAATAACTGAACAAGTCAAAGTTATCACCCACTTGTTCCTCATCGTCAAATTTCTCCAGCCATCCATTTCCCGATTCGGTGTTGTGTCTCGAAGGCTGACCTCTGATTAAAAATGCATTTCTTCCTCTCCAACCACCTCTCCTGTAAAAGGAGCTACAGTGTCCACCTCGCATTGTTGCCCTGGTAGTACTGGGAGCATTAGGCGCCGGAAGCGCCAATATCAGCTCCTGTGCTGGTAGCTCCTGCTCATCCTCAGTCGCTGGTGGAACCACCATCAAAGGAACAGGTGCTAAGATCCGTCTTCTCCCGAAGATAACCATACGAACAGCAGCCGTACGTCTCGCCCGCCGTTCTGTCAACCTCCTGATGAGAGCTCCCCACCTAACCCATCTAGTCTGAATCATCATGGCCATCTGTACCTGCACAAGACAAAACGCTGGAGTGATTACTATGGGCGTCAAATTCAGAATATGAGAGTAATCATAGACTGCCAAATCACGGTTATCAAATGCAAATTAGTGGTCCACATTACTGCTCGGATTCAAAACCTTCCCCATCATGTTCACACTAGCTTTCTATCTTTCACAAACCCCGGATGCACATGAATCCCACACATCTCACATATCACCACATAACAACCTAGAAAGTCATCATCTTTATTACAATTTCACACCATCCAAGGTTACACACAAAATTACTAAATCATATCGACACACCAAACTATCTCACATAGTACAATTAATGCTACTCTACATTACTCAATTCACATCATAGTCTCATTTAATCACACAACTTCACGTAGTTCTACATACTACTACAGCACATAGCACACATCATGATCCCACACGGAACCATAAATCCCTTAGTCACACCAATCGCTTTACCTAGTGTAACACTACACAAATGGCAAATAATAATTACTTCTCAACTCGAAAGACGTACCTCTTGGCTCGCGGTTACTCGTGGTGGCATTCGTTTCACCCTCGTCCCATTTTCAGTTTAAGTTAAGGCATTTTATTTTTTAAAAACACCAGTTTTCTCTTAAACCTTGGCTCTGATACCAAACTGTAAGGCCCCAAACCAGTCACCCTACAGTAGGATCTCATCACTTTGTAAACTCGTTAAAAACACTATAACTTTTATTTAAATAAACAGCGGAAGTCTTTCTCAAAATAATTTTATCTTTTAAACTCGTTAACTTTCATAACGTTACCTGGCGAATGCATGCGCATCAATCCGAGTAGCTCCGCTCCCAAGCCAAGATACATCATCTAGCAGACTCACCTACAAAACAATCTAACGTATATACAAAGTCAGCTACGCTGATTGAGTTCTAATACTTTAATTTAACTAAAGCCAACTCGTCTCATTTATTGTTTATCTTCACACAAGACCCTCTAGTCTTTAGAAAATAGTTTAATAGATTTTCATCATATAAATAACCCATGTTATCTTATAATATCCCAAAAGAATTCACCACCCAAGACTCTACCCATCATTTAAACCCAGTAAGTCTCTCTGACATGGATCGA
This sequence comes from Smallanthus sonchifolius, assembly GCA_023525975.1. NCBI lineage: Eukaryota > Viridiplantae > Streptophyta > Magnoliopsida > Asterales > Asteraceae > Smallanthus > Smallanthus sonchifolius. The sequence continues at coordinate 44,513,898 of CM042025.1, read as the reverse complement.
GCTTACTACTCTGATGACACAAAATTTACCATATGTACTAACCATACACTGGTTAACTCATCTAACCTCTAGACACCGACTTACCAGCCCTAACCAGGACTCTCATAACCCAGCTGACTCAACAGTTGTACACAATGTACTCATCCTGACTCAACGGTCAATCTAACTCGACACACCACATTGATTCCATATATTTATCACATCAATATCATCTTATACACAATTAATATAACTCATCACTTTCATGAAATTTAACACATATATATGCACACAAACACATACCTTGTCACCGCACCCTCGTCAGGGTTATCCCCGTCGAGATACCAGTCATAAGCTCCGTTCTACCCTTGTTACAGGGCCCCGCCACTAATCATAGCGACACACTCGTTATCTACGATGACTACCCAGCCACCCACATGGTGACTATATCGTCTATCATACGGTGACTGACACATCACCATATAATAACTGCTAGATCACGCGTACAATGATGACCCCAAAGGACTCCGTCCTCCACACAAATGTTGACCATACACACAGGCAACAATGTAAGCACACAAAGAAACACATATATATACACATGACACTACCTGGACATGTACTACGACTCACACCCTTTCACGAATCACATACGTGTGTAAACCAACACATACTTTAGACGTATCGTTTTTAACGTCTAGACACATTACCCAACCCTTTCCGAATAATTAATTATACGACACCCAAACACCATACTGAGTAACCCGGTACACTATGGACACCCTATAGACCCATGCTAATGCGATACCCGCCGTGTCACGAGGACAACGACACAGTACACACAATATCAAACCCATGACGCTTAACAGCATACTAGCATTTACTTGACTCGTTAATGAACCACGTACGGGTTCCCCTGCTAACTCTCCTTATATAACCATCACATGTTGAACTAAATTCCCGACTCATCCCGGCTAACTCATAAGATGACATACACAAATCATCCCAACTCTTGTTCACCCACCCTAAGGACCCCACAACGACCCTTAGCTTCATTATTACATAACGATTTCATAGAACACTTCAAATTTAAACCATAACTTGTAATACATTCGCTTAGTAAAACACATGAGCATGTACGATAGCCCCAAAATAGTAAAGCGTTTAAAAGAGGGGATTAGAAACTCATAGGTTGTGCCGAGCCTCAGTTCTTGCTCTGCAACTCGTCTGTTCGCACTCGAAACCCCAAACCTGTCACACGTATGATCACATGATAAAAACACGTCCTAAACCTGGGTCAATTACGTATTTCAAAATATAAATGGTTCCGACATCATATCATCTGTACACCTTGATGTAGGGTTTAATAACCCGTGTTTATTCATTACTTTGTGTGCGTTTTAGTTGTTTTAATGTGTATCTTTGTTTGGTTTTATGTGTGTTTGTTGTTGTGTCTACCTCTCAGGTTTTATGTGATATATGAGCGGGAAACGGAAGCGAAGCAGTCGGATGCAAAGCTCAGGTATGAAAAAGGTCAAAAAGTCAAATTCCTGTATTTTATGGTCTTGGGATTAGGTTTTCACGACACGCGAAGAACTCCAGAGGTTTTCACCATGGGCAGCCCCCATTATAGTTTGTTCCCCGACTAGTTTGTTCTTCCCGCCACGTGAAGAAGAAAGCTACCAAGTTCGCGACACGCGAAGATTCTATTTTACGGGAAAATTTAACCTAAACAGGTTTTCACCATGGGCAGCCCCCATTCGGATTTCACTCGACCACAGTCGTTCCAAATATCCAAGAAGGCGATTTCTACCATATTTTGGTTGATTTTTCTTAATATTTAATGAATGTAAGTCCTAGTACATTAGATTTGATTATTGTTATGAGTATGAGTGGCTAAATCTCTTGTAGTCCTCTTTGGGTCTAGGGTTTTGTGAACACTTGTGAATTCTTGTATGATTAGCTTGGTTTGTAATCTTGATTGGAATGTTAAGTCATATGATTTCATTTATTGATTTAATGCTTTAAACTTCATTGATTGATTTCGAATTGTTGTTCAAGTCTCAATAGTCTCGAGTCCCTTTACACCGGGGATAACTTGGGGGTTGGATTATAGTTGGTTTATCATTGATGGTTGTGTGAGAACAAGTTTTATTTACAACGGGTTCTCACATTATCACTGAGTTTAATTGAACCGTATGCTACAATTCACAAAATCAAAATTTCTTATTTACTTTTCTTGTCCTGTTATTTTTGTTTTGTTCAGTATTACACGAGGTGTTTTTGTTTGTATTGTGCAGGTGATTCTTCAGTTGTATGCATCATACAAGGTACTCCAACAAATTATTTCCTTTGCTCTTTGATCCAGAAATTGAGAAGACTGCAAGACAAAACAGGGTATTTCATAGAACCAACAGGGTTATGTCTTCTCCAGCTCACATGGAGAACAAACCGGATCATGGGAAGCATTCTGATCTGCCTCCTGCAGGTCAGTTACCACCAGAGCAACAAGCCACCTAAGGCATGTTTTCATCATCTGTTCCTCCACCTAGGATAGATGACAACCTCAACCCATCCACTAGTTAATTTACACCTTTTCCACCATTTGGCCAACCTATACCACAAGTAAGCCAACCCTTTGAGTTTAGACCCGAATCTCACTATTCTTCACCATATGTAAGGATAGTGACAGATCCCCTACCACCACCAACTTCACAACCACCTATGACAAAGCCATCTATATTCCATTCCACACCACCACCGGGTTTCCATCTATACACCTCAGGTCTAGATTATGAAGATGTGGATGATGGTTTTGATGATGAATATGGGGAGTATGAAGATGATACTCATGATCTTGACAGAAGGGAGACATAAAGGGTTAGGAAGCAAGTTTATAGGAGACAGGATACAAGTGTTCGGTTTGAAAAACCGAATGAGCATCAATTTGATCAGAGGTTGCCACATCAACCACCTCAGCAACACATTCCTGAACCAATCCCACCACAGTACCAGCCTGTAAACAGGCAAAGACGACCTGGTCCTAGAAATGCCAATCCTCTTGTTGACAATCCGGGAGGCATTCCAAGGAGACATGACAGGGGCCCTGTTAGGGGGATTGAGAGCCACTTCAGACCATCCATTGCTTACAATCCATCTCCAGTTGTTATTCCACAACAACATGGAAGGTCCTTTGAAGTGCGTTCCCATGCAATTCAAAATTTGCCTAAGTATCATGGTCGAGGAACAGAAGAGCCATACTTGCATCTAAGTGCTTATGATGCCATGTGCAACACCATTGGGGGACAGGGATTCACACCTGATGATGTGAAGTTGGTATTGTTCCAATTCACCCTAGAAGACAAGGCTCAACAGTGGTTTCATTCTCTACCTTCTGCTTCTATCTACACTTGGGGTAATATGCAACAACAGTTCTTAGATGAGTTCTACACCAATCAAAGAACTGGTGATGCAAGGAAGAACATCAGAAACTTCCAACAACAGTCTGGGGAGTTATTCCATGAATCCTTCCTTAGGTTCAAGATGTTGATAAAGAATTGCCCCCACCATGGTTTGCAAATATGGGAGATGTTGAATGCCTTCGATGAAGGCTTGATTGATGATGATGCCCGTGACCTCAATTCTATCTCTAATGGTACATTTGGTACAAATTTTGAGGATGTTGACTGGGATTACTTAGAGAAGATGGCTGTGACATCCAATAGGAAAGCCCAATCTTCAAGACGGACAAGGCATTCGGTGGTTAGAGCAGTTGACAGCCCTAGCTCTGAGGCGAACAGGTTAGAGAAGCTAGAGAAGCAGGTTGCCAACATGGGTATTGGGGGTCAACAATATGAGGTATGTGACCAATGCGGTGAATTGGGGCATAATGGTTCCAATTGCACAGCTAGTTATGAAGATGTGAACTATATGCAAGGGGGTGGTAGGAACTATTACATGAACACCAACACCTACCACCCAGGTCTTAGAAATCATCCCAATTTCAGGTATGGGGATGCCTCAAATCAAGCTAACCCCAACTTCAAAGGTAGTAGTCAAAGAGCTCAACAACCATTTCCACCCCGAAATCCAAATTATAATCAAATCAACAACCAAAGGGGATACCAAAAGGGGACTGAGCAGGGAGGATCATCTGGATCCTCTAATCAGAGTAATGAGGAGGTTATGTTGGGTCTCTTGAAGTCTATCCAACATGACTTGCAAAAGAAGAACCAAGCCGATGATGTGCGGGATAAAACCATACAAGTCATGAGCACTCAAATGGGGCAGTTTGCCACTGAGATAGCAGAACTGAAGAAGAGTAGTAGCAAGCTTCCAAGTGATACAGTGACCAATCCTTCCCACCACACTTCGAGGAACAGAAACATGAAGAATAGCCACGTGGAAAGGTTAGTACTCTCCGAAGTGGTAAGACTTATGATAACAAGGTTGCACCTCCACCACCCTTTGTTGATGGTGTGGTGGAGGACATTGATGATCAGGATGTCAGTGATGATGAACCCGAACTGATTCCGGTTACACGGGTTGCTTTTCCAAATCCAAAAAAACCAACTTTTTCCTAAAACATCATCTACTGTTGACAATGGGGGAGTGGTGCCTCCAAGGGTACCATTCTCTGCTTCTTTAGTGAGTGCAGGTAAACATGTAGTGGTCAAGAAGCGAGGTCCTCAACAGGAGGAAATATGGGAGCTTTTGAAGCAGGTAAAAATTAATATACCGCTTCTTGATGCAATTAAACAGATACAAGTTTATGCCAAATACTTGAAACACTTGTGCACTCAGAAAAGGCATCACAAAATTCCTGAAAAGCTTGACATGAATACATGAGTTAGTGCAATTTTGACTGGTTCTCTTCCACCTAAAGTCCAAGATCCAGGAGCGCCCATAATTTCTATACAACTGGGTGATTTCAAAATTAGCAAAGCGCTATTAGATCTTGGAGCTAGTGTGAGCATCCTTCCGGGGAGTTTGTATGACCAATATGACGTTGGTCCTCTACGACGAGCCAATACCACCGTGGCGTTGGCAGATTTGACCCCTAAACTCCCAAGAGGGATTGTTCGTGATATGATAGTGAAAGTGGATCAATTCTATATCCGGTGGATTTCTTGGTTCTTGATTATGTGCAATCTGAAAAGGTCATTGAACCAACGGTTCTTAATTAGCCTGCCATGGACACATCATGTAACTTGTAGGAGGAGGAAAAGCTTGTTGAAGCTTTACCTGTGAAGGATGGTAGACCTCCATGGACACATCATGTGGAGAGCCTGCCATGAGAGATTTACTCGGGGTTACAACCATCACTTGTTAGCCCCCCGAAGGTAGAGTTGAAAGACCTCCCCAAAAACCTAAAGTATGCATTTCTGGGGGAGAGTGAGACTCTACCTGTCATCATTGCATCCAACTTAGATAAAGAACAGGAGGAGGCACTACTGAAGGTGCTCAAGGATTACAAGGCTGCAATTGGTTGGACCATTGTAGATTTGAAGGGTGTTAGTCCCTCCATTTTGATGCATAAGATCATCACAGATACAGATGCAAGACCTTCACGAGATACACAACACCGATTGAATCCCAACATGCGGGAGGTTGTCAAGAAGGAGGTCTTGAAGTGGTTGAACGCCGGGATCATCTATCCCATTTCTGACAGTCCATGGGTGAGTCCAACCCAAACTGTGCCCAAGAAAGCAGAAATACAGGTAATAACAGGTGATGATGGTGAGCAAATTGCCACTCGGCCGGTAACCGGGTGGCGTGTGTGTATTGATTACAGGAAACTGAATGCTGCCACATCAAAGGATCACTTTCCTTTACCATTCATTAACCAAATCATAGAGAAGTTATCAGGTCAGAAGTTTTACTGCTTTCTAGATGGTTACTCAGGTTATAACCAAATAGCCATCCATCCTGATGACCAGGAAAAGACCACATTCACATGCCCTTATTGTACCTTTGCCTTCCGGCGGATGCCATTTGGGTTGTGCAACGCCCCGGCCTCCTTTCAAAAGTGTATGATGAGTATTTTCTCGGACATGGTCGGGGAGTCACATGAGTTCTTTATGGATGACTTTTCAGTTTTTGGCTCATCGTTTGAATTGTGTTTAACGGAATTATCTAAAGTTTTGCAACGATGTGTAGAAACTAATTTGGTCTTAAGTTGGGAAAAGTGTCATTTCATGGTTCAAGAGGGTATTGTTTTGGGTCATGTTGTTTCGAGTCGGGGGATTGAGGTAGACAAAGCTAAAATTAGTGTTATTTCAACATTACCTCCCCCGATGAATGTCAAGGGTGTGCGCTATTTTCTAGAGCATGCCGGGTTTTACCGTAGGTTTATTAAGGGTTTAGTGTCATCACAAAACCTTTATGCAACTTACTTCTTAAGGATGTGCCTTTTGATTTCGATAAAGATTGTTTAAATGCTTTTCATGTTTTAAAAGATCAATTGGTACAAGCCCCAATTTTGTAATCACCCTCCTTTTGAAATAATGTGTGATACGAGTGATTATGCAGTTGGGGCTGTTTTGGGTCAAAAGGTAGAAAAAAGACCCGTTGTCATTTACTATACAAGCAAGACCATCACTTGTGCTCAATTAAATTACACTACAACAGAGAAGGAGTTGCTTGAAGTTGTCTATGCCTTAGACAAATTCCGCTCTTATATTTGGCGTAGCAAAGTAATTGTATATTCTGATCATGGAGCTGTCCGATATTTGATGGCAAAGAAGGATGCCAAGCCTAGGTTGATCAGGTGGGTCCTTTTATTGCAGGAATTTGATCTGGAGATCCGAGACAAGAAGATATGTGAGAACTTCGTGGCTGACCATCTATCACGAATTCAATGGGAAGAGGAAGATGCCAATCCTGAGATAAACGAGCGGTTCCCTGATGAGTGTTTAATGTCCATTACATCTTCTGATCCTTGGTATGCAAGTATTGCTAACTATTTAGTTAAAGGTACTATTCCCGAAGATTGGAAGAAGAAGAAGAAGAAGAACAAATTCCTAACCAAGGTCAACCAGTACATCTTGGATGAACCGGATTTGTTCAAAGTGGGAGCGGACCAACTCATCAGGCGTTGCATTCCTGAATCAGAGATCCTAGCAGTTTTGGAACTTGCACATGTGTCTGCATGTGGTGGCCATTTTAGTGGCTAGAAAACAGGGCATAGGATCTTATCTTGCGGGTTATTTTGGCCCACTATCTTTAAGGATGCATTTGAATTTGCTAAAACCTGTACAAACTGTCAAAATATGGATAGCATCACAAAGAGGAATGAGATGCCCATGCAACCAATCCTCGTTGTTGATATTTTTGATGTTTGGGGGATTGATTTCATGGGCCCATTCCCAAATTCATTTGGGCATTTTTACATCTTGGTGGCAGTTTACTATGTGTCAAAAAGGGTCGAAGCAATTGCTACCAAGACCAATAATCATAGCTTGGTTTGCAAATTTGTGCAATCAAACATATTTTCTATATTTGGGCTTCCCCGTGTGATCATAAGTGATGGGGGATCCCACTTTAAGAATTTTCATTTTGGCAAACTTCTGAAACGCTATGGTGTAAACCACCGGATTGCCACACCTTATCATCCACAAACAAGTGGGTAAGTAGAGGTGTCCAATAGGCAAATCAAGGAAATTTTGCAGAAAACAGTACGGTCTGACCGCAATGATTGGTCAAACAAACTAAATGATGCCTTGTGGGCATACCGTACTTCTTACAAAACACCTATTGGCACTACTCTCTACCAGTTGGTCTATGGTAAGGGATGTCACTTACCTGTTGAGTTGGCTCATCGAGCATTATGGGGTATTAAGAATGTTAATCTTGATTATGATGCTGCAGGTAAGCAAAGACAACTGTGTTTGAGTGAGTTGGAAGAATTAAGGGATGATGCATACGAGAGTGCCTTGTCCTACAAGGACAAGATGAAGAAGGTGCACGATGCAAAGATCCGGTTGAAAACCTTTGCAATTGGGGAAAAGGTATGGTTATTCAACTCCAGATTGAAGCTCTTCCCGGGTAAGTGAAAAAGAAAGTGGACCGGTCCTTACTTGGTGACCAAAGTGGGTCACTCGGGTGACATTGAAATACAGGACTTTGAAGACCATTTGAGGCAAACAGTGAATGGCCATCGTTTAAAGCCATGTTTAGAGCCTAATGACATCAATGGTCCGGACAAGCATGTTGAGGTGTTGTTCTTGAGTGTTCTAGAGGATGGAGACACGTAACCAATCTCAAGTACACCGCGTCTGGCTGAAGACGTTAAACTTAGCGCTCTTAGGAGGCAACCTAAGTTTTACATGTATTTAGTTTGTGCAATTGACCAAGTGTGGGGAAGTCTCTGAGGGGTTTCGAATACATATATGTGCAATTGAGGGCAATGCACAAACACTTGGGGGGTAGACAACCATTTGTGGAGTTTTGTAAATTTTGATGTTTTTGCGGTATGTTTTGTAGTTTTTCAAAGATTTTGTAAGTTTTCGTGTCGATTTTGTCAAGAATAATGATGGAAAATCACGTTTCAGGTGTGTAAGAACATAAATCATGTGTCGGAACTAGTTTTGGATAAGGTTGAAAATTTTGGGTTTTAAAAAGTTGAAAATTTTTGTAAAGCAAAAACTCATTTTTTCATCCAAACTTTCTGTCACCACAGGGTCTTCGCATCACGCGAAGATCCCTGTCCTGTTCTTCGTGACACGCGAAGGTTTGGTAGTCCGGTCAGAATCTGGGGTCTTTACGCCACGCGAAGATCCAGGTCCCTCTTTCGCGACACGCGAAAAAAAAATTTGTTTTTCCTTCTTGTCTTTTATTTTATTTGAGTCTTGTCTTTGAGTCGATTTGATGCTTGTTGGTGTGCTTTGAGCTTAGTTTTGCAGATTTTGAATTATTTGCCCGTACTAAATCTCCATTCGGGTGAAGAGTTCCGACTTCCGCTTGATTCTTGTATAAGGTTGCCCGCTTGCATCTGTGGAGCACGATCGCGAATGAAATGCTATACGATCTCATATCCAGCTAAGTTCTTTAATTTTGTATATGTCTTTTAGTGTTTGTTTCTCTTCCTACATTGAGGGCAATGTAGTGTTTAAGTGTGGGGAGGGAGACTGTCTTCTAAGTTGTCATTGAGTCTATATAGTTAAAAATTTTGAAAATTCATAAAAATAAAAATAATTTTTTTTTCAAAATGTCCTTAGATTAGAATCTGTGAAGTTAAATGGAAAATGATAGGTACAATTGGAACTGTGCTCGTGTGTGATTGACTTATATAATAAATAATAGAAAGCGCGTCCCCAACCTACTTAGAGAGCTTAAACATCCTGATAGTGTTTCTATGATTAATTAAACAATTAATTCAGGATGTCTTGTGGGTTCGCATCTTAGGGGTGTTAGTAAGGTTAAAACTGTCAATATAGGGTGATAGGTACCTCTATAAGTAGTAAATTATAAGTTTTTGAAATCTTTTGGCACACCTCTTTCTTTTTATGAAAATAAATCCGAGAGCTGGTGGCGCCCGCATTCCATAATCCATTATTTGTGAGCTTTAATTAATTAAGTTGAGAGCTTAGGTTTTTCCTACGTGTTACCTTCCGGGATGGTGACCTGGTTGATACACCCATGGGTAGGACTTAAGTAATCAACATCTGGATATCTAAGTTAGGTTTATGTGTTTCCCTTCGGGATGGCGACTTGAAGGATACACCACTAAACCGAAGCTTATGTGTTTCATTGCTAAAAACTGCAACCCATGTGTCACACGTCGAGTTCCAGCTTAATTGAAACACCACTGGGTTAGGTTTATTCATAAAACGTAATGAAAGCTCACATTATTCATCCATTAATCCATAATTTCATCTGATTTTATGAATTAGTGCTTATTCATAAAACGTAATAAAACTTATGAATTAGTGCTTATAGTGGTGGGGGAAATCTATATGGTTTAACCCGTGCATAAACATGACCATGAGATGGGATTATACTGAACTGTAGCTTTCTGAGTGTGGTACTCATAGATAGACTGTTGGCTTGGTAATAGATATCATTTTAGATCACAGAATTGGGTGCTCGATAGGTCGGTGGTTGGGTTTAATCGGATAGAAATATCAATTGTTACAGTTAGCGCGTGATTATATTTGAAATGATTAAATGAATGAGATTTTGAGAGCAGGTTCCAATTATGATTCCATTGCATAATTCTTTTTCGGGATACAAAAGAGTAAGTGTGGGGATGTGATGTAGGGTTTAATAACCCGTGTTTATTCATCACTTTGTGTGCATTTTAGTTGTTTTAATGTTTATCTTTGTTCGGTTTTATGTGTGTTTGCGGTTGTATCTACCTCTCAGGTTTTATGTGCTATATGAGCGGGAAACGGAAGCGAAGCAGTCGGATGCGAAGCTCGGGGATGAAAAAGGTCAAAAAGTTAAATTCCTGTATTTTATGGTCTTCGCGCCACGCGAAGACCTGGGATTAGATTTTCGCGACACGCGAAGAACTCCAGAGGCGCCCCAACTAGTTTGTTCTTCGCGCCACGCGAGGAACTGTGCTACCAAGTTCGCGACACGCGAAGATTCTATTTTACGGAAAAATTTAACCTAAATCAAGTTTTCACCATGGGCAGCCCCCATTCGGATTTTTATCGACCACAGCCGTTCTAAAGCTCCAAGAAGGCGATTTCTACCATATTTTGGTCGATTGTTCTTAATATTTCATGATTGTAAGTCCTAGTACATTAGATTTGATTATTGTTATGAGTATGACTGGCTAAATCTCTTGTAGTCCTCTTTGGGTCTAGGGTTTTGTGAACACTTGTGAATTCTTGTATGATTAGCTTGGTTTGTATTCTTGATTGGCATGTTAAGCCATACGATTTCATTTATTGATTGAATGCTTTAAACTTCATTGATTGATTTCAAATTGTTGTTCAAGTCTCTATAGTCTCGGGTCCCTTTACACCGAGGATAACTTGAGGGTTGGATTATAGTTGGTTTATCATTGATGGTTGTGTAAGAACAAGTTTTATTTACAACAGGTTCTCACATTATCACTGAATTCAATTGAACCGTATGATTATGTCTATGTAATTGATTGCTAATTGTCTTGAAGGAACTTGTGTTTGCATACCCGAACCACGGAGAGGATTAACTCTCTTATTATTGTTTTAAACACAAATCCAATTTAGTTTCTATTGTTTTCTGTCTTTGAATCTTGTAACAAAGTGAAACTTTCCACATACTCCTCGTAGATACGATACTCTACTTACACTTACTAGTTAAGGTGTTTAAGCATTGATTTTTATTGACCAAACGACATCCATCACACCTCATCACTCGTACAAACCCTCAGCTCCACCTTCACGAGAAAGGATTGTCCTCGACCCGTTTAGAAACCGAATACCTGATTCCAATGAATGCATTAATCCATGCCATGCAAAACCCTAATCGGGTAAATCCCTAACCGGTTCCCATTACTGCCCATCATCTCCTCCACCGCGCACCCCTGTACACGCCGTCTTTGTCTTCTCCATCGTGCCACCCTAATCGGTTAACACCCAACCTGCCATATTCACGCTCCACCACCGCACATCATCGTACAGTCACCTTCGTCGGATTCCGCTAGCCCGTTGTTGCCTTACACCACCACCGTGGTCGGGTTACTCCCATGAAAATGCCCCGCCCGTGGTTTCCCCTTCTCAGCCACACCCTCACCGTCGTCCACTGCTGCCGTGAAGTGTCACGGAGCACCACAAACACTGTCGTCCTCCCCATGCCTTCTTCCCTGATCGCTTTAAACAACATATGATGAAACTCTAATCAGGTTCATGCAACTCGTGAACGAAACAACGCACAAAGCATAAATATAAAGGTACCTTCACAGCGTTAAGAGTTTCTTGCTGGAAACCATTACGTCGGAACACCCGTCGTCGGCCTTCCCAACTCCGGCGTCCCTCTCTCTCTCTTGCTTGCGGCCGTCGCGCACCTAGGGTCAAAAAGTGGCCCTAGGGTTTATGATTGGAGTGGTTTATAAACACCCACTAGTTTCATTTCAGGTCCCTTTACTTCTTTCTCGCACGCATCGATCTCAAACCTTTATTTACACGACTGATTGTGATATTCCCGGTGGTTAAACGTACTTAGTATAAGAATCCCTTTCAATTTCTTCTCACTTAAAATAGGTTCGGGTCGTCCACTAACCCGAACTACTAGTTTAGAATTTTAGGGATGTTATAGAACAAGTAACATAACATGTCATTTCTATACCATAGCTCTTAACATAACAAAGTTTCCCCTTTTAGGCAATTAGGGTTTTTGTGCACTTTAGGTGTCATAGCTCAACTAAACAAATTACACATCAAATTATACTAGTAAAGTACTATAAACATGATTCTATGCATACACTTTCTATTTCAAGCAAAGGTGAGGTTCCCAAACTAATAAAGTTTCCTTATTTAGTAAGGTCCTCCAAAACATGTCTTAATACAAATCCAATTCACATATTCTTGCATAAGTCATCTATTCATATAGTAATAAAGCTATTTATCCTACTTTGGACATCTATAACATACACATACAAAATATGTTCCAATAAAGTTTCCTTTTTAGGAAAGTGGTCCAAACGACCTTTTACACATGTGTAACTTCAAATAACTCTTTTTAATACTTTAATAAATGTTATAGAACCATATTAGCATGTATTTATCCATTAGAACACCATAACTCAAAATATGACAAATTAAAGTTTCCTTATATAGTAAGACGACCATAACATAGTGTAACACAACATTTCAACAAAACAATTTATATTTCTTACTTAATCTACTAACATATGTATCATTTAAGCTTTCAAACACATCATATACTCATTTATACAAAATCTCAACAAATAAAGTTTCTATAAATAGCAACGAGCAATATTCAACATAAACAAGAATTTCAAACCACAAAAGTGCAAATATGTGTCAACAACCTCATATTATAACAACACTTTGTTAAAAACATGGATTATAACATTTGAAATAACAAAAATTATTCGGATGGGTATGGTACCTTATAGGGATGAAAATAATAAGAAAACTATGGATAGATTTGTACCAAAATCAAGTATGATGCTAGAATGGAAGTGTTGATGGCTTGTATCCTCTTGAATCACCTTGGAAAGCTCTCTAGAACACTTGAATGGAAGAACAAAGCTGAGAGAGGGTGGAGGCTCCAAGTGAAGAAGGCGGCTGAGATTAGGAGGGAGGGAGAGAGAAGTAGGTTTAGGGTTAGGGTAGAAATGAGGGAGTGTGAGAGTGTTAGGAGTTTTAATGAAAATGGGTTTGGGCTTTATGATTCTTTTAAGGCTTTTTAATACAAGATGGGCTCTAATGGATTAAGGATACTTAAATAGCTGAATTTTTATAAGCCCAAGTATAAAACAATCATTTTTATTAAAACCAATTTTAAAGTTGTTGGCATATATCTCGTATCCGCTTAAAAAGCGTTAAAATAAAAGTTGCTCCAAAAATTCTGAAAAATTCATATAAGCATGAAATATTAAATCATAGTATTACATATAATTTTTGCACACCAAACATATGTCTAAATATTATTTCTAAAATTCACCAACGTTCGTGTGATAGGACGCGTGTGTGACCCGGTAATCCGCCCGATTACCGATGCATGTAATGAAATGAAACGAATGGACTTGCTATATGAAATGTGTACTTAATTACTCTATAATTAAGTATGATGCAAGTGTAATCATATGAACTCAAGTAATAGTCGGGTATGGATATTAACCTGAATTTGCCGGGTATCACAAGAGGTATGTCATAACCAAGAGGTTATGGATTTTAGCCTTACGCACGAAAAAATTTATCCGAGAAAAACTGTAGGTGTTTTCAGTAAAAAAAAAGCTAAAATATATTTTCACGATATAAATATTTTAAATATATACCAAAGTTTGAAATTTCCTATAATTCTCCTCATCTCTTGTTTAGGGGTGTTTGATTACGTATGTGTTCTTAACTATTTGGAAAAGATAAGGAAGAGATTCTTATGGGGAGGAACGGGTGAAAACCAAAAAATTCATTGGGTAGCTTGGGAATGTGTCGTTATTCCAAAGGCAGTCGGTGGACTAGGAGTTGGGCGACTAAAAGATGCCAACGTTGCACTACTCTCCAAATGGTGGTGGAGATTCAAGAATGAAGAACACATCTTATGAAGAATAGTGATATCAGCCTTACATCATAACCCCCGAAAATGCACTTTGATTCCTGCCAAAGCGGGGGCCTCCGGGGCGTGGGTTAACATATCTAAGCTGGCACAGCGAGTCAGTCAGTCCAACATTCTTATTAACAACTTGATTAAGGGAGTAGTCGGGAATGGACAGAAGATCAGATTTTGGATTGATACATGGGTGACTACGTGTCCACTTCAGCACTTATTCCCGGATCTATTCCAACTTGAATCAACAAAAAACTCCATGATTAACGATCGATTAATAAGGAATGGGGGCACATTCTGAACAACTGGAACTGGAAAAGAGACCCGAGTGAGGGGGTTGAAAAAACAGAACTGGAAAATTGTTGTGTTTTACTCAATCAAGTTCCCCTTCATGAAAAAGTGGACTCTTAGACTTGGCAAGCGGATCTGATTATTCACTGTTAGCTCCTTGAAACAGATTCTCGGCAACCATGACACTCCCGATGGAAACTTCGTTCTTGACTGGAATAGATGGATTCTAAACAAAGTAAATTTATTTGCTTAGAGAGCGGAGATGGGACGTCTCCCCACGCGTTCGACATTACTTAAAAGGAAGATGGAAATAGACTCCCCAATCTATCCACTTTGCGAGGAGGGGCTGGAAACTTCGAAACATTTATTCACCTCCAGTTTTATTGCCACCATTATCTAGCAAAACATCTCTATTTGGTGCAGGATCCCGCCAATATACGCTTTCACGGTGAAAGATTTGTTAACACAGCACAAGCAATCAAAGCACGGGGACACGACAATGAAGATGCTCCAATTGGTAATATTTACTACTTTCTAGAGTTTTTGGAATGCTAGAAATCATAAAATCTTTAGAGATAAACCAATATCGATTACCAAGATTCTCGAATAAATCAAAACAATGGGGTTTCTTTGGGCAAAAAATAGGTCTAATCTCAAAAATATAGATTGGTCCAACTGGTGTAATTTCAATTTTGAAAACATCAATTAGCTGCTTGTATATTGTTGTATTCTTTAGTCCATACCTAGACGTAATCTTCGTTTGGGTTGGCTTTTCTGATAAAATATGTTGTTCAAAAAAGTATGAACACTTAAACAATCGATTACATCGAAACAATAAAATTACATCTAAAAATTTTATAACTTAATTTATTACTACTAATTCTATTATTGTGATTATTACATATTACATTATAATCTCAAATTACAATATGTTGAGTATTTTCCTGGTTGTGATTTCCACCGGATATGACCCTTGTTGCATTAAATTGGCAAACCAATTTAGTATATATATCTCGGTGATGATGTAAGTTGAGTAGTCGGTACATATATTTTTTCAATGGTTTAAAGTCAAAATATAAAAATAGTAAATTGGAACCGATACCAAAAAGGCAAGGTTTTAGATATTGGTTATTTAAATGAAAATAATAAATACTATAGCATAAAGAAATCCCAAAAGATTAAACATTTACGGGAAATCCATAAAAGTTATACTTTTATATATTAACGATGATGTTATTCACAATTGATGAACATGTCTTTATTATAATAAATAAATAAATTTATCTGACACGTGTCGACTTCTGATAAAGTTTAAATTTTTATTTTCTGCATTTTTTTCTTATTAAATAACCCTCTTATATTAAATAATAATGATTTTAAATAATTAAATATCTAAAGTTATTTTAATATTTTATTAAAACTTATTAAATCATAAGAATATTTCAATTATATCTTATCTTAAAATATAATTTTATAATTCTTAAATTTTCATTATCTGTTATTTATAATTCTTAAATCTTTATTATTTTTTATTTAACCAATGGTTGATGGCATTCAACGTACAAATTTTCATAGAAACTGATGATTTACAATAAGTTGGATTTATTCAACACGTGTAATACATGAGTTTCTAACCTAGTAAATTTATAAAACGCTTTTAATTCAACTTTTTATATACTTGTAATTTGAAAATACAGATGTCTTAAACTTTAAAAGGAAAAAAACATAAAGATGATGTATCATATATGAGTTTTGAAATTTAATCTTTTTTTTTTTGGAACCTATTAGCAAAATAATAACTTTAATTAAAGAGCCATTGATTTTATACTAAAAATAGACATGACACTTTTCAAATACGGAAATAGGTGCATTTCAAAGGAATGGATTTTTTGAAGGTTATCCTTACAAAATTGAATCATTTCCAATTCTAACTAATGAAAAATCTACCCATCAATGGAAAATAATAAATAAGATTCAAAATATATACTGATTATTTAGAGAATCACAAAAAAATTATAATCTAAAAGTTTTCGTTAAATGATTTTAACATTAAAAAGGTATTTTAATAAAGTTGTAATTTAATTTTCTTTCTTGTTTCACAGTATAAATTTATATTAGTTCACATGTGAACTTACATAGTAAATTTAGATTTTCTTCTTTTGAACGACAAATTTTTTTAGTAGGACTTTAACACAGAACCTTAGATGATTTAAGAAGCTTTGTGTTTGTCACTTGGCAACCAACCCTAATAGTCACCGTAAATTTAGATAGTTTATTACATTTACATGTGATTGCAGTTCAACGTAATTTAACATGTGGATTAGTGTTAATTAGCAAGTGGATTAGTGTTAATTCATGTGAATTAGTGTTATTCATATGTCTACACTATAATCAAAACAATATCGGCCTTAATAAATACAAGTTGTAAACCTAGAAATAAAGAGTTGCTAAACTTCTACAATAATATTTCTCACTAAATTGGGTTCCGTGTTCATATCATCTTCACTAGGGTTTTTCATCAACTCATGAAAAAAGGTTATAAATCAGAATTTCTTACACACAAGTCTTCCTCTCCAATAACCCAAAATTGAAGCATGAATAGATCTTAAAAGATTTACTAGGTCTTTATAGATTTTTAATTTTTCTAAACAGTTATGAATCTCTAACCCAAAATTGAAGCATGAATAGATCTTAAAAGATTTACAAGGTCTTTATAGTTTCTTAATTTTTCTAAAAATTTATGAATCTTGAAGGAAGATGGTTAGATTTGTTTGCATATGATTATATAATTTTTTTATTTTAAAAGCTCAGATCATTATAATTAGATTTCGGTCTTTTCTCTTAGATTAAATCAAACTTAATATTTTTTTTCAAATGAAATAAATTTTTAGATTATCTTGGTCTTTTCAAGAACATCGACACATTTCTAAAGCAATATATCACCACTGCCCATCAACCCCACACCAAACATCAACACTAATTTCATGCCATATCTAATCAAGTGGAACAGTGTATGGGAAATCGAATCTGTTATGGAAAACAAAATCAATCTTGATTTAGGAATTGTAATCAACCGGAAAGGGGTGTGTAACCATTGCATCTTCAAAATTGAAACCCTTGTGTCCATCAATTTCAAAAACACCACAAGTTGCCTTAAAAATCGAAACTCTAAAACGATTTTAAAACTATTTATGAGAAACTAAAAAAATACATACAACAGGATCATGGATTTGAAAATTCCTTACATGAATTAATAATCTAAAACAAACCATAAAATCTTAAAAACCTAGATAGATTTCAATTCACTACTATGATGTTAGCCTTTTGGGAACCTAATTCAAATTCAAAAACACATAGAGGATGGAGGAGGGTGATCATGCCGACTTAGATAGTGAGTTGAGGATGATGGCGGCGGAGGCAAAGATGGGGAACACCATGGTGGAGGAGGGGATGGAGGAAGGTGATGTTGGCCGAGGTAGGTGGTGATGATAGAGGTTGATGGGGTGGTCCGACGATAGAAGCTCATGTATGTCTATTAGAGGCTTTTGTTCAACACAGAGGTTGATGGTATGTGTGTTTGTGCTGTGTGCTTGTTCAATACCTTAGGAGTGGTTATATATACACATGCAAACACAAATAAATATTAAAATAGAAGTACTATAATTTAGAATTTTAGTTTAAATAGAAATTTCTTGTCATCAGTCGATACATTACCACATCAACTAGTTTTGAGCTATTTCACCTTTGACGGGTTGCTTACATTAAATATTAACGAATAAACGTTTCTTTATATAAATATTGGTACATACATGGTCACATATTATGAAGTGTACTCGTTTATTTATTTTGATGACAATAAAATATTAACGTGCAATAGAAATGCTAAATGTAATTATTCATATGTTCATATCTTACTGATGTTTGTTGTGTTAGTATATATTTTGATTAAGACTTATAACAAAGTTATTAGGTTTTAATATTTATAAAATGATTATTACTTTTACTAACTACACACAATAGACAAGCGGACCTATCGCAACGTAATATAGTTTAGGTAAAAACCAAGTATCGAACTCAAAGGAAACAGTAGTGTCTCCCAATAATCAATCATTACTATTGTCTGACTAAAATAAAAGGTGGATGAGTGGTTGTAAAATAAAATAAAATAAAAAGAAAATGGTAGAGTAGAAGCTTATTTAATCAAAACAATATATCACTTAGGGTTGATTCCATTTGGTGTAATTTAAGTATTTTAAAGTTAAAGTTAATGATGTAGCCAGTTACGAGGTTCATGCAGCACCGGATGTCCGACTATGTTGGGTATAAACTTGAGACTGATGCTTTCAATTAGTATCGAAACTTTGTACGGTATCAAAACTACTTGTTTTGATTGAACAATTATTCAATCGAAACTAGCTAGTTTCAATGACTTGTTTTTCAGGACTGTTTGGCGGTGGCTTGGAAAACAAGGCATTGACCTCCTATAGATAGAAGAATAAATCATTATGAGTAGTGTGTATCTATAGAGGGAATCACCACCACAGGGGGAGCTCATCTATGGTGAAAATAATTGTTGAGTGTGTGAGGAGCTTCCAATTTCATATCAATGAAAAATTCATACGTTTTATGCTCCAATTATCCGTTCTTATTTTCTGTTTTATATGTTTGTTCGTGTATGTGATTTCCGCACCCGTCTCTACCTATTTTTCTAATTCAAGAGTGATACCGAACCAAGGGATTTCGCGTCTTGATTCGGACTGTTTGAAGGATTTCAACGCAGATCTGTGTTTACAGGTCTACTAAGGACCTATAAGTGGTATCAGAGCCATAGTGGCTCTTATACTCCAAAATTGAAGAAAACCTGTCATTGAGACGTTAAACATGAAACAGGATGTGTTGCAGGTTGGTGACTGTTGTTCTATGTTCTTAATTCTGAAGAAGTAAGGATTTTTAAGCATTTTTCATACCTGGATTAGAGGTATCGAAAGTAGATGGAGGCTGAACATTTTCTGTCGAACTAGGTGACGGATGGACATGTTCTATATCGAAACTACTGTTGAAGCCCTGAATCTGAAGTAGAAAACATCGAAACTAGGTTATCGAAACTAGAGGGTATCGAAACTAACTTGTTTCGATTGAACAGTTTCTCGATCAAAACTACTTGTTTCGATACTATCTCTAACGAAACTAGCCTTGTTTCGATTGAAGAGGAGCCTATCGAAACTACAGGACAAGCAGAACATCCCAAGTACTCTCCTATTAAAAAAAAAGTATTTTGGAGAAAATTTCTTTGATGAGTTTTTTAAGGATATTGTAAAGAACGAGGGGAGTTTTGGCTGAAAACTTGGAGACAACATTTTCGAGTTTTCGTAAATTTCGTTTTTCGGCAATATATTTGATGTTTTGCTTGAGCTAGCCGTAATTCCACTAATAAAAGTTCAAGTTTGAGCAGTGGGTAGCAAAGTCAAGCATATTTGTGACGAACCGGATCATTGGTTGTTGATTACATGGTGATTCGATCTTTTATCGTTTTCCTAGAAATAGGAGGTTCTACACTTTAGGGGGAGAATCACCACGAAAGGCTTTGGATTATTAGTAGAGTTATGAAGATGCAAGACTAAGTGAGTCACCGCTTAAAATTGACCTTTTTTTAGGGGGAGAGAAGGCACAAGTTGATCAAGCATTCGTGAATATCAAGAATCTTTATAGAAAGATGGTTATTTACAGCTAAATACTTGGGATTCAAACCTTTATCATATGCCTACAAGATAGGAGGGTCTACACTTGATGGGGAGAATCACAACGAAAGGCATTTGATCATTAGTCAATCTACGAAGACAAAAGACAGAATCGGACAAGAATTGATACTATCTCTAACGAAATTAGCCTTGTCTTAATTAAGGCATTCACATGATTTAATGCTTTAGTGATAAGAAATCAAGAACTCACGTCCATAAAGGAAGATCATAGTAAAAAAAATAACTAAAAAACATAAACACACCATACATTAAATTAAAAAATTAAAATAAACTAAGATTAATCAAAACCCAGGTGATACAAGAGAACTAGCCAAGAATAAACAAACAAATGACTACACTAACACTTGGCGATATAATCTTGGAAGTTTAAATCAATTACCAACCAAGCCTAGTATGGCACCAGATTCGTATAAAAACACACAACCTTGAATGAATGTTTAATAAAATGTCTTGATTAAGACATTCACATGATTTAAAGCTTTAGTGATAAGAAATCAAGAACTCACATCCATAAAGGAATATCATAGTAAAAAAATTTAACCAAAAAACATAAATACACCATACATTAAATTAAAAGGTTAAATTAAACCTAAGATTCATTAAAACCCAAGTGATACAAGAGAACTAGCCAAGAATAGCCGTACAAATGACTACACTAACACTTAGCGATATAATCATGGAAGGATCTAAGGATCAAACCAAAAGCAAAGTGAAGTGAGTATAAATTGCCTCTAGATACTAGAATATGAAGAATTAGGATTCTACACTACTTGGAACACTCCTATTTGCAGAAAATGGGGTCAAGAGAGTGGATTTTTACCCCTGGAAGTGCACACCAACGAATGAGGCTTGGATGTCTATTTATAGGCTGAAATCTGGGGAGGCACGCCCGTGCTTGTGGGAGCACGATCGTGCTTCATACAAAAAGTACATGGTACCACGATTGAATCTTCAGCTTTTCCAGTTACGGTTGATGGTACGAGTCAGATATGAGCACGGTCGTGCCTCTTGATTTTTTACTTCTGTTGACTTCCTGGTTATTCCATTATGATTTCAGGGAGGCATGGTGATGCTTAGTTAAGCACGGTCATGCTCGGCTTCTGGTATCCAAAAGTTTCTATTTTTGTGGGTTTTTACTTCCTTTTTTCTATGGAAGACTAAATGGACTGCAAATTCAAATAAGAAGCAATTAAGTATCGTTTCCTTTAAATATGATTAAAACTAGTTAATTATGGGTATGATTATGCTTGATAAACATGTATAATTTAAGATATATCACTTACATTCTTCAAACATCAAAAAAGTTAATATAGACAAAAACATCACAATCGATATGATTGGGTAGTGCTTTGACCATGCCAAGTATGGTGTTTTCAAACGAAATGAAAAATTAATGAACCTAAGACCATGGTCAATGGGATGGTCCAACGACATCAAAATCTTAACGAAATTGAAAGAACGAAACAACATAAGGACCAGGACCGATACGACGATTTGACCGTAGACCAAGCATAGAAATTTTGGCAAATTAATCAAGTCAAACATCGATTTCTCAAGTCAACAACGTATTAACATATCCTTTAACGTAAGGATAATAGAGGCGTGCTTAGGTTGAGGTTCCAATCACTTAAAAATAATTACATTTTCATGAAGGTTCTAAAATCATCTTTTATAAACTAAACCAAATTTTAATAAAATAATTCAAAGTTTTATAAAATATCGGATTAATGAGGGTATGTAATAAAGATCCAAAGTTGAAAGAGATCACTAAAACAAGTTTTATAAAATCACTAAAAACAAGTTTATAAAATCAAAAAAGTTTTGTAAAAATAGAATTTTAATAAAACAAAACAAACATATTAATTAGATTATTTATCAAACTTACCAAAGTTTATAAAAAATGAAACTAAAATAAAATGGAAGTATAAAACAAAAATGGTTAGAAAAATATTCTACAAAGAAAAATCTTCCAACGTGTTTTTGAGTCGTAAAAGTGGACTAACGGACTTTAGTACGATTTCACCGATTGGATATATGACGTAAATTTTCATAAAAACCACAAAGATAGCGTTTGAAAATACATCCTTAAGAGTGATCAACTTTTCCTTTTAAGATGTTATTCCTCAGTCAAACGGTTGGGAAAAAAATACTTGAAAACCTCAAAGATGATCAGAACTGCGAAAAAGACGAGTATTGTCGGGAGGTTTATGGTCGGGCAATGAACGTGTTATATATAGCATCAACCGTGGCCCCTCTATAGCACTTTATAAGTTGTTTTTCACACTATTTAAGGAAGCATTTTTCTCACATATAACCTAACCTCACTACTAAAAATCCAGGCAGTTTCGTCGAGGCTGTTCCGACGACACATGTCGCCGTAATAGACCCACCAATTTCGACGACTTGTCATCGTAACTGGGTCTGACACACTTTTGGATTTTTTTTAACTTGTTTCGACGACTTGTCGTCGTTTTTGGTGAAGCGGGAAAAATGGCGCTCTAACCAATAACTGTCCCGACGACATGTCGTCGAGATTGCCATTTTTATTTTTTTCATTTTCTTTTATCCAAACGAGTTAATAATTTTTTTTTAATAATATCATCAATTTCGACGACATGTCGTCGAGATTGATGAATTAAATTAAATGATTAATTAAATAATTAAATAAATGAATTATTTATTCGGTGAGAACTCAGTCTCGACGACATGTCGTTCAGACAAACCTTAGACGGAAATACAAGGTTTCTGCTTTCCCTTTTCTCTCACACACTCTCACATCTCACTCAACCCTTTTCTCTCTATCTTCTCCGAGCTTTAGCGGCTGTCACCGGGTTTCACCACCATCAAACGTCGTGTTCCACCTCCACCAACACCACTAGTCATCTAGTTGCCCGGGTATGTAATTTTTTGATTTTTTTTTTAATTTTCTACCCTAATTAGTGAAATATTTTAATACAACTCGTTTGTAGGTGGGTTTCAAAGAAAGTGAACGGTTTCAAGGCTAGAGGGAGGATTTCTCAATGACTTATCGTCGATATTTGCATTTCAAGAACAGCTTCGAAGGTATTAAGTGTGTGTGTGTGTATATATATATACAGGGTAGTATTCCAATCAAAACTCACTTTTCGTGTCAAAACCTTAAAACCCTTGCAAAAATCGATCAAATCATAAATTTTTTTAGTTTAACAAAATTATTACATGAATTCAACGTCACATCTTTTTTGCGTTTTTGCATTTTTGCAAATTCGTAAGTGTGATAAAGTTTACACTGGTGTAAAAAAATAAATGTTATAAAATTTACACGAGTGTAAACCAACTTACACCAGAGTAAACTTTCTCACACTTACGAATTTGCAAAAACGCAAAAAAGATGTAACGTTGAATTCGAGTAATAATTTTATTAAACTAAAAAAAATTATGATTTTATCGATTTTTGCCATGGTTTTAGGGTTTTGACACGAAAAGTGGGTTTTGATAGGAACACTACCCTATATATATAGGGAGAGGATCAAGAGAAAACCACAAAGTTAGGCGAAAACCAAGAAAACCACTCTCAACCAATCAGAATTTTTATATTTAATTTAAATTTCTTTTATTTAGAAGGTTAATTAGGTAAAATTAGCAGCCTATAACTTTAATAGTTATCTTTTTTTTTTTCTAATTCCTTCATTCATTCCTTAATTAAATGATTCTCTCTTTCCTCCTTCTAAAATCAAAAACCTACATCACAAATCACATTCTTCAGTTGAATTCAACAATCCCAAAAACCTAATTGATGACTACACCAGAAAAAATAGGCGACTCCACCCACTGCCCCTTTAATCTTTTGTTGAAAATCGTGTGTTCCCATTTCCTTTTTTCCCTTTAGATATCTCCTCAATAATTTCCATTTCCTTCGCATCGCTACATAATCATGTACATACCTGTTAGAGAGATCCATCCTTATCATCGTTGCTCGATGAGATCTACCGCTCCATCGACAGACGGCAATGGATCGGAAAGGAAGTAAGAGTCGGTGTATCCTTTTTGCTGCTAATGTCAATAAACAAACAAATAATTATCCGCCTCTCTGTTTTCGGTGCCTTTGAACGACAAAAAGAGAAAGGCCGAATGTGGAATCAATGATCAATTTTTAGGGTGGTGTAATTTTGTAGGTGGTCAAATCTTGTAATTTGTGGAATATAAAATATGAACTTGAGCTTCAGTTTGAGTTTCATAGTTTTTATTTATTTTGCAGGTGGTTGTTTAAATAATATTATTTGCTCAAAAATATTGGGTGATGATGGACTTGCAGGTGGATGTATTTAATCTTTGAAGAAAAATCAAAATATACAACACCCACAAGAGAATAATAACTCTTTTAATATGAGCTATCTATACGTAACTTGTTTCTTCCTATTTTTTATGTTATGTTGACCCATATGTAAATATGTAAACCTGAGTTTTTTTTTGCTTGGCTACGTATACGTAACTCAGTTATTCTTTCCCCTTGTTTATGTTAACACACGTGTACATATATGTAAACATGTTTACATATACGTAAGCATATATGTAATTATTAAAAAATGAACAAAAAATGCAGACAACTTCAACTGTTCTTCAAATATTTGTGTAAATCCAGAGTTTTGATTTTGAATGAAACTGATTTTAGGTGGAGAGAAAGAGTTATTTTAAGGAAATTTTGATTGTTTCTAAAATATAAAAATTTCAACCTACCCAATATACCCCTATAGCATTTAATTAAATCAATTATCTATTAGATATTTACAAGTTTGCTACTGATTAATCTCATCTGTTGATCAATCTTAATCAATGGTTAAAAGTTGGTTTTCTTGGTTTTTGTCTAACTATTGGTTTTCTCTGGAACCCTCCCCTATATATATATATATATATATATATATATATATATATATATATATATATATATATAGGGGAGTGTTCAAATAGTAACCAACTTTTTATGTGATAACCGTACTAACCACTATAAAACAATCACATAATTTATAAATTATTTTTTCTTTTAATTGTTAAAATAGTATTTAAGTATCTTGAAAATATTTTGAACGTAAATACGAAAATGATAAGTCTTACGTATACGTACCAAATAATATTACATATACGTGGCACATAGTGTGTACATATATGTAACATTAACACAATGATAATTGTTACATATACGTAACACTATGTTTGAGAGTGGTTATCACATAAATATTTGTTAGCATTTGAACCTCACCCTCTATATATATATATATATATATATATATATATATATATATATATATTTGTGTGAAATTTGGGTATTTTGTTTTTTTTGAAGTCATTATAGTTATTTTTTGTGAAATTGGTAGTTTAATTGTTATTTAACCTTGTTTAGATATATTATGTATGTATTTGTGTGAAATTAGTGTTTAGATATATTATTATGTATGTATTTATGAAATTTGTGGCTTTGAATTGATTATGATATGTATTTGTGTGAAATTTGGGGAAAATGTATATTTATATATGTATAAGTTATTTAGATGTTATTAAATATATGCTTTTTTTTCCTTTGAAGAAAATTGGAGAAAATATATGTTATTTATATGTTAGTGTATATAGATAAATATATATGTTTAATTATTGTTTAATTGTTATTTAACCTTGTTTAGATATATTATGTATGTGTATATATGCTAAGTTAATGTATTAAAATGTATGTATGTATTTATTTGTAGTAAGATACTTAACAAATTTCAATTAATTATCATATTATCCCTAACCATGGGAACCAGGATCCAGCATAACCTTAATGATTTATTAGTCACATAATTTAATTATCACTACAACTAATTATGATTCTAGAAGTTAAATGTAGGAAAAATCAAATGACCAAGAAAATTTAATTTTCCTTTAACGACGAAGATGGTTTTATTAAGAAAAAACTTCTAGTAAGATACTAGAAGAAAACGCTAAACCAGTATATATTAGTTCTTGAGGAAACTAGAAACATTAAAATTACCTCATATTTCCTAGTATAAAAAAAACTTAATAATCAATCAATATTGACATTTATGTTATTTATTTAATTAGTTTAAAACATAAATGTTACTACAAATATAGTTATAACAATAATAATTACTAAATACTCATTCTATATATACTTTTACGAGATCAAGTTTTATCTGCATAGTTTAAAAAAGATCTTTGCCTAAATGTAGGTAAACTATTTAGAGAAGTCATATGTAATTTAATTGCTGAAAACGACATAGAAAAATAATATGGTAGCCGTATATATAATAAATAAAGATAACTTGTTGTAATCAACAATTTTCATAAATATTTGTATGTTTGATGTTATTGATGAAATAATTATTTTCTAAAAATATTTTATAAAAATAATGAAAGAAATATTCAATTTATAAAAATACTTTTATGAACAAAGATATTTTTTTAAATAAATTTTTTTTATAAAAATAATTATAGAAATCATTATTATTTAACAGGAGATATACGGGAAACAAAAAAGTTTAAAAAAAAATTAAAGAAATTTGTGTAATTAATAGGAAAGAGAGGCGGCAAAAAAATGTTAAGGGTGAATATGAAAGTGATAAGTGTCTCATTAAAACCTTTATTTATTATATAGTATAGATATAGATAAGTGAAATATTAATAATATAGTGCATGCACCGTTAAATTGATATAGAAATTAATCCGGTGGTATAATCGTAAATAAGTGAAACATTAATAGTATGATATATTCATGGTGATTGCACTAGATGTGTAACTAAAAATACTTAATTAAAATAAAGATAAAATAAAAATTAAATACCCTTTCTCGACGACATGTCGTCGAGATTGGGGGGTTTTAATTTTTATTTTATCTTTATTTTTGAATGGTGAAAATGCTATCCCGACAACCCTTTTGCGATGACATGTCGTCGAGAAAGGGCATACTTGTCTCGACGACATTTTAAGCTTTCTCGACGAGGCTTTGCCGACGGAAGCAGTTAAAACTTCAAAGTTTTAAGTTTATTTCATAGTGATCTCCTACTCTTAAAATACATGTCACGTTAGATCATCCGGTATACCTCCGGATATTATGGCGTGATCCCCCGTGGCGTGATCCCCCGTGGCATGCTAGATCACGACGTGATCTTGTAGGAACACCGCCCCCTCGTTTCATTTTTAACGGCGTCATGGCTCCACGTGATTTTTTTCACGTCGTCCTTGTCTCACCCACCAAGCAAAACTATCCGTTGAACGGATAGTTTTTATATTACTGTTAAAAAATAATAATTTTAAATAATTAATAATATTTATTTTTACTCACTATAAAAACCCAATTTTACTCTATAATATCCACTCTTCTACTCATTAATCTTCTAATTTTCTACTCTTCTACTCACTATTCTAAAATGTCTTCATTATCAAGCGAGGAAGCCCGGGTAACGACGTTCGGAGCTATGGCATCAGTGGCAGTTAGGTGGTGGCAAGAGGCGGAATCGTCCTCAAGACCATTAAAACGAAGCGCACGTCTCAACCGTGAACGTCAACGTGTTGACGCGAGAGGTCGGGTTGGCTTCACTTCCATTCAAAAGTGTACGGCCGTGATTCGTCAAATGGCGTATGGTACCGCTAGTAATTCGTTTGACGATTACTTCAAGATGTCAGAACGAACGATTAGGTCATGTATTTACAAGTTTTCTAAAGCTATAATTTTATTGTACGGTAAGAGATATTTACGTAAACCGTCGGCTAGCGACATTCAACAGTTATATGTTTTTCATGAAGCTAAACATGGATTTGTCGGGATGCTTGGTAGCATCGATTGCATACATTGGGATAGGAAAAATTGCCCCAATGCGTGGCGAGGTCAATTTGCACGTGGAGATCATCCTCGACCAAGTATTATGCTTGAAGCCGTGGCTTCAAATGATCTATGGTTTTGGCATGCATTCTTTGGTGTTGCCGGTGCGAACAATGACATTAATGTTCTTAATCAATCGTCAATATTCGACGATATGATCAACGGAACCGCACCCGACTCATCGTTTGAACTTAGAGGATCGCATTACAAGCGTGGGTATTATCTAGCCGATGGAATATATCCGAAATATGCAACAATTGTCAAGTTTCTTACGTGTCCGAAAGGTATTAAACGTAATAATTATAAAAAGGCTCATGAGGCGGCAAGAAAAGATATTAAACGAGCGTTCGGTCTATTGAAGAATAAGTGGCATATAATCGAACGGCCGGCTTGATCTTGGTCTCAAATCAAAATCCGGAACATTATGTATGCTTGTGTGATTTTGCATAATATGATTTTAGAGGATCAAGGAGCGACAATTTGTCAATACAACCCAAATGAGGAGGAGGTTACGTACGAAGAAATCGATGAAGATCAAAAGCGAGTAAACCGACAAGAAATACGCAATCGAGAAATTCATAACACACTAAAGGCGGACTTGATTGAGCATGTTTATGAAAATTCAAATAATTAGTAATTTTTTTATTATTAATGTAATTTTTATTTTAGTAATGTAATTTTTTTTAATTATTAATATAATTTTTTTATTATTAATGAATATTATTTATTATGTTTTATTTTATTTAAATGAAAATTAAAAAATAAACATTTAATTATCACACCACCACAATCACACGGGTATACCCCTTGCCAAGTGATGAGTGGTGTGATAATGAAGATAGTGACGTGACGCCACGTGGCGTGCACTTTATTATCAAATCACACCATTATCACATGGGTATACCCCATGCTCTTAGGATAGAGATCAAAGATTAGCATGAAAAAATAAATATGTATGAATGTTCTTTATGTAATATTATCTCAGACACTTATGTTGTGAGTATTAATGCCAACATAGATTAGCAAGAAGGCATCGGTGATCACCATCATTATTAGAGAAAAAACTTTAAAGGTAATGACCTTGATTAGTGAAAAGTATTAATCTGGTAATCCCTATCAACGCAGAATTGGAGATCTCTACCGTATTGGAGAGAAACATTGTGAATGTGATCTCTACTTACTTAGAAGTTCTTAGTGACACAAACTCTTGGTAGTATCAGTAATGCGATCTCTACTTACTTAAATAGAAGTTCTTAGTGACACAAACTCTTGGTGTATCAGTTGGTGGATGTAAGATGGATTAATTACCATTCGTCCGAACCATTATAAATCTTTGTGCTCTTGTACTGATATTTGTTTTACTTTAAGCTTGTTTACATACTGTTTTCTAACCTATAAGTTTTTTTTAAGAAATATATACTTCAGATAAATATTTTTTTCAAATAGTTAAGAAATTTACAAATAACTTATTAATCTTACACCAAATTTTAAAATATAACAAATAAAATCGTGTGAACTTAAAATTCAATATGTTTTCATTCCGAGTGAAAAATAATACAGCCTTGGCTTATGGGCTTGTCCGAAACAAATGCAAAATTCTAATATTTAATTAAGGCTTAATTTGATATACGTATATCAGTAAATAGAATACTAACCCTTTATGTCACAGAAAATTCTAAAGGGTTTCTTTCTGACGTTTTGAGTTTTGTAAATTAAAGTATTAAAAGATGCTATAGTTTGATACTGCAGTTTGATGTTATAGGTTTCACAATCATGACATGAAGCACCACTCACGTATCATAGCAAGAAAATTCAATACATAAAAAGACATGGATTCGCATATTGTCTTCTTTTTGCGTATCTGAGAAAATTGCCACATAATACTTGGGTTTTATGTTTAAGACATGAAGTTTAGACAACAAGTGTTACTAACTCATATCTCATTTAAATACATACATACAAAGATTTTTATGTATCAAGTGGTTTTTTTTATCGATGATGTGATCCAAATACACCAAAGGTCTCTAGAATAAGATCACATTATTTGTGCTAGGTTTGTAAGATCAATCAAGCGAGTCTTGTTATGCAATGCTCTCAACTTATCAGAAGGTGAGAACACAAGTGGTGCAACGTCATTGTTACATGTGTTCATGGCACCTAGCAGAAAAGTGTGGTCTATGTCCAGTTTAGTGCTTGCTTTTTAGAGACTAGACTCTTCTTACGATGATAATGAAATTAAAACCGCATCAATTTATTATTACAACGTTCATGACTTAACAGCAACAAGGTATTAGGGCATCATATCTTTGTAAATGAATGAGTTCATTAAGACCTTAATTTTTCTCTTTATCTTCTCCTTCTCGCTGCCATGGCCGGCAAGGGTGAATCATCATCTAAGAAACTAGAATCTCTCCATCCGGTTTATACCGTGACTAACATCCAGAACAAGAACGAACATCTCATACTCCTCCTATTTAAAACTTTTTCAGTTACACGCTCGTGGCTACATAGTTTCATACCACATTGACGGGACGAAACCTCCAACCCAAGATGATCCCATAGATGATTCTTGGTCGAAGATTCATGCGATTGTTCTTTAGTGGATCTACGAAGCGTTGTCTGGAGAACTCTTGGTACGTGTTCTTGAACCTGAATCAACAACATATGAAGCCTTGTCTCAGATTAAGAGTATTTTTCTTAACAACAAAGGTTCAAGGGCCACTGCTCTTGAACAAGAATTCTCGAATCTCACTCTTCATGCCATGCCATCCCTTGATGCATATTGTCAGAAGCTTAAGGAACCTGTCGGGCAACTGGGCGACATGGATAGTCCTGTGACTGAGCAACAACTGGTCCTACAACTGGTTTGTGATCTTCCCTCTTAGTTCGATAGCGTTGCCTCTTTTCTTAACCAAAGCCTTCCTACGTGGGTGATTGCCTGCGGCGTATTAGAAATTGAACAACATCGCCAGTCTGTCCGGGAATCCTTGTCCCGCCATCTTTTGTTGCCGCCACCGTCTCAAATGATCCACCGCCACCTCTATCCTGTCGGGATAACTAGAAGAGGAGTAGTCGGCAGCCCACTCGACGCTTCAGCAATAGTCGCAACCTACTTCTACCAGGTCGCCCTACTCCCACCAGGTCACCCTACTCGTGGCCCAACCCAATAGCATGCCTCCTCATATGGGCCTCGGCCCAACTCCTGACAGACTTTGCCTCCTTCATTTTGGGCTCCATGGTGGGCTCCTCCTCCTTTCCTACACCCAACACAGTCGGACTAGGCTGCACCACTACCGTGGGCTAATGTCGCTCTCCCTGCCCCCAACACACCTACTTCAAACCCGCCACAAGCCCACCTCATGGATGTTATCCATTGAAGCCCACCGAACTTGGAGCAGCCTTTCAGGTTATGAACATGGACTTGGGAGACAAACAGTGGTATATGGACTCTAGAGCCACCTCACACCTTAGTGCCGATACATGTAATATTCACCTTCCATGTGTTAATTCTATCAAATCTGTATGTGTTGGGAATGGTAATCGGGTGCCGGTTATTGGTTCGAATCACTCCACCCTAGCCTCCCCCTCCAAATCATTTCACTATAAAAACATCATTTATATCCATCGCATAATTAAAAACCTAATATCGGTCCGTAAATTCACTTGAGATAACTTTGTTTCTATTTCCTTTGTCCCATTTAGTTTTTCTGTGAAGGATTTCAAGAATGGGAAGTTCCTAAATCGCCACAATAGCACCATTCCACTCTACTCATTCAACACTCCAGTACCGACTCCACCATCTACCTTTATTGCAACTTCTATTTCCGATGTTTGGCCTAATAGACTTGGCCATCCTGGAAATTTTGTTATGGATTTTCTTAGTTCTCATAATTGTATTTCTTGTAATAAACTCAAAAGTTCGTTCTTTACAATTCACGCCAATTAGCTAAACACAAACGTTTACCGTTTGATCATTCTAATTCTTCTACACTATTTCCATTTGATCTCATTCACTGTGATTTGTGAACATCTCCTATTTTAAGCAAAACAGGGTACAAATTCTATATGGTACTTAGTGATGACCCCTTTAAAATTTAAATCTGAAATATTTACCAAATTCTCACAATTCCACATGTATATTAAAACTAAAATAAATCCATTAAAAATTTTTAATGTGATATGGGCGGTGAGTTTAACAACACAAAAATTTTAAATCGTAGACTCGTCTAATGGCCTTCAATTTCATTTTTGGTGCCCTCAAACCCTAAACCCTAATTTTCATGCCCTATTCGTACACCTTTCTTGACCCCAATCCCTCGCATATCCTCTTTGACAACGTCGCCACCACTACCCCTCACCCTTCCGCCACCACTTCAACACCATCGACCACAACTCCTCCAACTCCAGTCTCCTACCAACGCCGTTCACGACAACCTCCACCCACCACCACCCCACTGTTGTCACACCCCGCCGCAACACATACCCGTGGGGTGCGAACGACATACATCACAGTCATTGTTTACATTGAACGACATCTAAATGACTTAAACCAAAAGTTTCAAATTGTTTTCAACCACAAAACCATTGTCTCAAGTTCACACAAATAGATTTTTTAAAGATTTTACAAACATGGCCTAAATCAAAGACTATGCAAGGAAAATCGTCAAAATGCTCCTATGTGTCATGTGACTCCATGCAACGTATCCCAAAATATTACCCCAAAGTGCTTCAATTACCTGAGAAATACACACTTAAAATAGTCAACATAATGTTGGTGAATTCACAGGTTTAATTATAACAAAAATTGTTTCAAATGGATCACGAGTTTTCAATGAATCATATTATTAATTAAAACAATACCAAAGTGTAACAGTTCTCATGAGCTCCCAAAACCGACATTGGACATGTAACTAAATCAGCCCCAACCCAATGTTCTATCGGTTAGAGCGACTAATGCACCCGACTTGATCAATATCATGATTAGAGCGACTAACGATGGGTGGGGATGTCAACCCAAATAGATCTATTCACAATTTCCATGTCTAACCACAGCTAACTGTTCAGAAATATTGTGGCCTTAATGCGATAATGAATCTACTCATGTAACAATGAATCATGCATTAACCAATGTATCCAAATAATGTAACTTAGCGTGTATTCTCCCCCCAAGTATTTAAAATGAATTTAAAAAGGGGTTGTGAGACTCACTTGATACGTCTAGCAATTGAATCAAGCAAACAGTAATGTGTTGCAAAGTCTGACAAATGAACCCAGCCTACTCGTGCCCTAAAACATTTAAGACACCTTAAGGTTTAAACAATGAATCTAATGTGAAAGTTGGTCATGTATTCGATTCACCCAACTATACTCGACATGAATACTTGTTTATGTAACCGATAATAATTTTGACACGATGTCCGTTGGAGATGTGTTACAATTTTTAGAGAAATATCTTTATATGTTTTATACAAATAATGTATACAACAACAAACGTTCATAAATCCTCGTGTCCAAGTATCAACTTTAAGTCCAAGCGTTAATATATATATATATATATATATACATTTATTATGCAAGATAAAGCTTTCATATCAAAATAGTCTTTAGTAAAGTATTCGGGTTTTTGAGTCTCCTTGCGACATGGTTTTAGTTAGTTAAATGAACTCAATAAATTATAGGATTCATACCATACATAATATGTGTCTTAGCTTTATATAAATGTATAGATTACAATTTATAAAGGGGTTTAAGGGTTGCAAAAATAATACAATACATAGTGAGGTCAACAGCTTCGGGTTTTCAGGATAAGTCCATGGAATCTTGCCGGATGGGGGTCAAGATGTTAACTTCATGACAAAAGATCATATGGGTTTTAAAGCTAACACAAAATACTAGTTTTTAGGAAAAAAAAGAATCAAGTCATTTGGACATTTTTGAATAAGTTTTGACCTCTTAAAGTTAACCTAACAATCTGCCAAAAGTTCCAGATTGCACCTTCCTTTTTTATAACGGCTTTTGGGATATCAAATCTCCACGAAAAATTATGAAACCACTTTGGTTTGAAAGATAATTCTTTGAACTTGATTTTAGACTTAGAAATTATTCCGTTTGGTTAAGTTTAGACCAAAATATGACCCTCTAAAATCTGCCAAAAATTCTGCCAGCTACTATTTGTTTAGAAATGGTGACTTTTCCTTTGAAATACCCATTACTTGGGTGAATCTTCTACACAAATCAACTAGTAGGCATTATAACAACCAAAGTTAGAAAAAATACTCACATAAATCAAGCAAGAAGAAGGTAGGATGAAATATTGAAGCTTGAATCCTTGCAAGAACACCTTAAGACCCCTTAAATCACTTGAAAGAAAACTTGTATTCTTGAAATAAGTTGCAAAGATAAAGGTTTGTGTGTGTGAAGTCATAGAAAGGGAGGGAGAAGGCAAGAGTAGTGTGTGTTTGCAAATGAGCATGTGCATCCATTTAAAGGCAACTCTTGATTTTGAAAATGGTTAATAACCATGAGGTAGGTGCATCTTGGGAGACAAGAGATGACATGAAATTGTATGAGACTCAACAAAACAAGACATGAGGGGATAAAAGGGGAGGCTCTTAGAGCTGTAAGGAGGGGGTAGGGTAGGGTGGTGGTGTGATGGGTGAGTGGTGGTGGTTCAACCACGGTATAATAGCCGTATATAAAACCCACTAGATACCCAGTTTTAGTAAAATAAAATCAAAACCGTTAAGTTATAAATAAGAAGGTGTCGGGTATATAAAATATACATGTTTACGTAGTTGTGACGCGTTAAATGTGTAATGTAAGTCTTAGATTCCAAATTGCGTGTTAACGAACCCAATTAATAACAAATATATAATTACATATATATTTATAGTATTACACATAAAATAATAACATAGAATGCTTTTCCAAGCATTGGACATCTATAACCAACGTGCATATCGGGTTAATTGGTGTGTAACCCGATAATTTCTAAATTACCAATGCAAGATGTGACATAAGTGGACTTTGCTATGCATGTGATGACCTAATTAGCCAAAATTAAGTCTAACACACAAATGCTTCATGTAATTATGATTAGGGCATGCACGGATGTTAAACTAAAAATGTCAGTTGTCACAACTGCCTTCTCTATCACAACTATGCGACCCCCCATCCCACCCTTCTCAACATCTAACTCCAGCCTCCAACTCAAACACACCAACAAATCCCTCTCCACCACCCGCACCAACCTATCCTATGGTAACCCGTTCCAAAAACAGGAACTTAAAAACCTACAATGCCATTCAAACTTAACACCACTACCACCCAACCCATATCCCCTTTACCTAAATCCCATAAACTGGCCTTAACCGACCCAAACTGGCACTCGATTATGACCGATGAATACCAGGCTTTGATAGCAAATAACACGTGGGAACTTGTACCTAGACCCCTGGATGCGCATGTAATCAGGCGTATGTGGCTTTTTCGCCATAAATATCATGCTAACGGCACATTTCAAAGATACAAAGCCTATTTAGTCGTTAATGGTAAAACACAACATGTTGGTATCGACTGTGAAGAAACATTTAGCCCGGTGGTCAAACCCACCACCATTTGCACCGTCCTTAGTTCACCGCCTCCCGCTCTTGGCCTATCCACCAGTTGATAGTAACAACCCAACACATGTTTGTTAGCTCAAAAAGTCATTGTACAGGTTGAAACAGGCCCTGTGCCATGTACCACATGTTTGTAACTTACATTCAGAGGTATGGTTTCAAGCCTACCACTAGTGACACCTCCTTATTCGTCTACAAAAAGGGTGACATTATGGCATATTTATTATTGTAGGTAAATGATGTTATCTTGACCACTTCTCACCAGACACTCCTGCATAATTATATTGCTACACTTTCTAGGGAGTTTGCTATGTCTGACCTTGGAACACTACATCATTTTCTAG
Source organism: Smallanthus sonchifolius (assembly GCA_023525975.1). Taxonomy (NCBI): domain Eukaryota; kingdom Viridiplantae; phylum Streptophyta; class Magnoliopsida; order Asterales; family Asteraceae; genus Smallanthus; species Smallanthus sonchifolius. The sequence continues at coordinate 44,477,828 of CM042025.1, read as the reverse complement.
GGAACAAGGTAACGAAACACAATGGTGGTCTTTTTCTCTCACATACATCTTATCCGACATATATTTTATCTAAGGCCAAAAAGCAAAATTGCAAACCATGCTCTACACCTGCATATACAAATTCTAAATTAAGCGCAACCGCTGGTGCCTCTTATTCGACGGCACACTTTACAAAAGTCTCGCCGACGCTTTACAGTATCTTATGTTTACTCAGCCGGACATTAAATATGTTGTTTAGCAGATCTGTTTGTTCATGCATTCTCCTTAGGAACCTCATTTCATATTAATGAAACGGATATTATGCTACATCAAAGGCACAATGGACAATGGACCATGGCCTTAATTTGGGTCTTCTCCCACCAACATCGCTTTCTTTCAGTAAAATATGCAATACATTCAATTTCTATGGTGCTAACAAAGTCATATTATTTTGTTCGAACCGTTCGCTATAAATTATTAACACGATAAAAACTTGTGAACACCCTTAACTTAACATAACGCGAGAACGTTTATGGTAACAACATGCTCTAAGACCGTTAACCTAGAAATTTGATTGCAACAAATCTAGCTTATGATGGAAAATATATGTTAAGTAATGTAATTCTCATATACTCCAACAATGTTTTATATAGAATTAACTAATGAGTGTCGTCTTAAAGGGGTGTGAAGGGTGGATGACCGCACATGGGCCATATTCTAAAGAGGGCAAAGAAAAAAAAATCTCGTTTAGATACCGTATGTCGATTAATATATATATATATATATATATATAATTATGATAAAATATTAGTAAATAAATATTTTAAACTTTATATATTATCATAAAACGTTAAAGTAATAACAAGTTGTAAATACATAGACATATAATTTATTTTTAATTTTTTAAATTAATTATTTTAATTAAAGGGTCTATCACAATATCATTGTGCAATCTTGAAACCGTATTTTTTTGTTTCCAAAAATTTGTTATGCGTTGATGATGGCTCAAAGTAATGATTTATTCAAAGAAGGAACTTAATGGTTCTAGTCGAAAGTCTCAAGAGCCTTACAAGATCTCGATTACAATTCTTCGGAATTTAAAAAAAACATATGAAAAATAATGTCATGATCGAGTTCTTATATAAGGACCACAAAAAATTTGTTTATAAAACCTTATAAAACGAAAACCTAATTATTACAATTCAATTAATTAAAAGAAACCAAACAAACTAATTGATAGGTACTGATTCTCCAAAACAAGCCATTGACCATTTCATTTGTAGTGCCATCTCTTGCTCCTACTAGGGTCAGATGCTCATGCATCATAATCCTCGGGTTGAAAAGAAGAGTCGATCACAAGTCTTTTAATCAAAACTTGGCCACTTTCTCATTTGGCGAATCTATAGTTTAGAAGATTCTCCAAGTCACAAATCTATGCAACCGTGTGGTCTTGCCTTATCTTTCTTAACCACAAAATCTCTTAGTGTGAAATCCACCCACTATGGTAGGAGTAGCCATGCTTTGAACTCCACCGTTCTTGACCACCATGGTTGAAAACTCCACTAAGAATTCAGCTTCACAAACAAATATTCTTGATTACTTATGGAATATCATGGATAGATTTGCATCCATTGAAATGATAATCATCTTCCCAAAAGCTTCAGTCCGGTCATGGAACACTTTGGCTCAGTTTCCTCCAATGTTTGCATCCCGTAAGTCCCAAGACTTCCCATAGTGAAGGTCTTGGTTCGAATCTTGACAACAGCAAAAAAGGGGTATGTGACCAGGTCAGAGTGTTTACCCAGTTGGAGGGTTCCTCCTGTGGTGGGTTGCCCTAGATGTTCTAGGTGTTGCCCCGGAGAAACCCAATTATCCTAGAATATCTAGCGTTGCCGTTCAAAAAAAATGTAATAAACATACATTTTAGCATCGAAAATTTATAATACATGAGCAAAGTTGATATACGAAAACAGCTTCGAAAATGATATAAAGCAAGTAATTCATGTATAATATAAATATAATTATACCGAAAAAAGGTCGATACTTAATCAAGAATTTACATATATTATGGCTTGAGATGTAAAGTTACCATGACATTGAATGTGTGTAAACAAATAAAATTAACTACTTTCCGATCTTTTCAAAATTGAATAACTTTAAATATGGAAAATGCCTTTTATAGTATTTAAATTAATTTATAAATTTATAAAATAAAATAATATATATTAGCTGTCACTACATATATGTAGATGATATAACAGTCCAAAATCTCAATTTTAACCCTATCTTCGCATTCTCGGTTTCTCAATCACTCCTATTTATATCCCTTCTTCCTCCTCTCACTTCACAAACTCCATTTTTTCTCTCTCTACAATGCACACTAGTGATCTCGGAGATCACATCGGAATGGAGAGTTGTGTTGATCTGGAAACTGATACTTATACCGCACTCTCTTCCGGCGGTGGTCATGTAGGGTTCAATCGGAAACCCTGGGGATTGAATAAAAGAAGAACATCAATGTCTGGGAGGACCGTGAAGGAACTCCCACCGCCGTTGCCGATGCAAACGTCGACGGTGTTGAAAAGGTATTACACCGACGACGGAAGGTTGATCATCGTGGAGGAAAAGATTGAGAGTCCTAAGTATCATTTCACTGCGCACAGATCAAACGGCCGTCTCACTCTTCGACTCGTTCCTTCCGAGTCCAGTAAAAAGGAGACGATGGATAGTGATGATGGTGGTAACGCCACCGTGAAAGTGGCGGCGACAGGACCGTGTTTGTTTGTTGATCAAAATCAACACCTTGCTATAAGGCCGGTTAAGATATAGCATGAATGAATTCATATTAAAAGTTTGATTTTATTTTATTCTTTTTTTAAGAATTAAATAAAAAGTATCTCTTCATTTCCTCTTTTTTAACGCCGTGTGGATTTAAAAGTTTAATTTCGAGTTAAAATTTGTTGTTTTATTTTGATATTTTATGTTTATTTCAACTCAAATACTGTTATCCATTTGGTGCAATGGTAGCTTCAAGACTTCTCATAGTGGAGGTCTTGGGTTTCAAAAATATGTTAAATAAAAGTTACATAATTAGATTTCAAAAATTCTTATAATAAGAGATAATTTAAAATAAATATGTTTTATTATTATAATTAGTATTTTTTTTTAAAATATATTATTATTATTAAAAGATAGATGTATATTTAATAAGATAAAGAGACAAGAAAAAATGATAAGAATCAATATGAAAACGACACGTGTCATGAAAAAACCTTTATTTATTATATAGTAATAAATATAGATATAGATTTGTTCACCGGTAATCATACTGTAATAAAATGTAACGGATGAATTTTTTAAAATTAAAACAAAATAGTTGGATTTATTAAAATAATAAATAAGCGTTGACTAAAAGTTATAGAATAAATGTTTTTTGGAGTTTTACTTTCTGTCAGCTTAGCCGGCCTATATTTGTTCAACACGTTCTTTTTTAGAAAACGAGTACTTTATAAAGTTGAGAATTGTGATTTTAATGAGAATTTAAGTATTTAACCATATTTATTTAAAGTTGAGAATTGTAATTTTTGTTGATGAGAGTGATATTAAAAAAAAGTTTAAATATACAGTTTAATTATTTTATAAAGACATTTAAAAAGGTAGATTGGTTTTGGAGAAAATACAAAAAAAATATAGTTTTAAACCTACCTTCATCACATAACTTTATGTATCTATACTATATAAAAAATAAAGGTTTTTCAATACAACTTATCGTCACCATATTCATTCTCATTATTTTTTTTCGGCTCTCTCTTTTATTAAATACACCTCTATTTTTTAATAATAATTATATTTTTTAAAGAAAATACTAATTATACTAATAAAACACATTTATTTTAAATTATCCCTTATTATAAGAAACTTTAAAATCTAATTATGTAACTTTTATTTTCAGTCAAATAATAAATGAAAGTCAAATTACATTAAATAGTATTTAACGTTTTTTTGAATCCCAATTATATATTAATTTTTACATATTTTAATTTTTGTTTTCTATTCTTAGTATATGTAATACATTTTTACACTTATAAAATATATATATATATATATAAAGATTTAAGAATTTTATGTATTAATATTTTTCACCCCGTGTGTAAACACGGGGTTCTAAACTAGTTTATGATATATGAGTGATAGTTTACATATTTATGTTATTTTTAATTACTATAGTCTTGTAATAAATTAATGGGAAAACTTCTCTCAATAGTAACCAAGTTTTTCAAGTGTTTCAATTAAGTCAATCAAAGTTTTTTGTCCCTCTAAAGTCACTCAACTTTCACTAAGTGTTCCAATCCTATGTAATATTTTTATAAATGTTTAAATTTTTTAAAATTGAATGAGACAAATGAAATATATATGAATATTAGTTACCAATAAGTGAAATTTTTATTTCAATTAACTTAAAATTGGAGGTAATAGTGAAGAAAAAAAATTCACCAAATAATAAACAAGTTTCATAATTGTTATATTTAAATCGAACTGGAAAAAAATAATTGCTAAATAGTAAACAAGATTCATATATGTTTCATTTATCTCATTCAATATTAAAAAAATTAAACATTTATAAAAATATTACATAGGATTGGAAAACCTATCAAAAATTGAGTGACTTTAGATGGACAAAAAAATTTGAGTGACTTAAATGGAACACTTAGAAAACTTAGTTACTATTGTGTAAAGTTATCCCTAAATTAATATACGAATTAGATTTAAAGTGAATAAGATATTATTGCTAAAATTATGTACGTAAAATGAAAATTGAAAAGAAAAACCGAGTTGTCCCTCATATCTAACTTGAAAAAAATATACATAACAAACTAGGTTTGAATCTCGTGTATTACACGAGTTAAATAAATATAATGTTAATATACTTAATAATAAAAAAAATTATATTTTTGAAAACATGTGTATTACACGAGTTGAATAAACTCATGTATTACACAACTTTGACGTGACAAGTATAAATTTTGTTAATTTAATTTTTAAAACATTTTTTTCAATTGAGTATTAATTTTTTTATGTCATTGATAAATGTTAATTCATATTAAATTTTTTGGGTTAATAATATAATAACTATCCATAATTAAATAATAAGTATCCATAATTAAATTTATATTAAATATTTAAAAATATATTCATTTAATATCATTATTTAATAGAAGAGATAGGCAAGAAAAACATCTTGGGGATACACCATAAAGTGACACGTGACCCATAAGAATTTATTTATAGTCAAAATATTTGATAAGCTTCTTTCTCGGATTATACACCCACATACAACATTTTGATCATATTTAACTAGACATGAAAATGGTTAGGGGGTGTTCGGGATTGAGCTTGAAAATAACTTATTGACTTATTGGCTTTTTCAAAAAGTCAATAAGTCAAAAAAGTGTTTGGCATAGATAAAAATCCTTTTTATTTTGGCTTTTTGATAAGTATTAAAAAGTTTTGTTCCAAAAGTTACAAATCCTGGCTTTTTAAAACTTTTTATGACTTTTTTAACATAAAATTACCAATCTACTCACCCTTTACCCTACAATAAATATAAGTTAAACCAAACACTTTTAAAAAAATAACTTATTGACTTTTCTCACCACAAAAGCTAATCGAAACACTTTTTTAAAAACTCCTTTTGAAAAAATCATAAATCAATAAACACTTTTGACAAAAAACACTTTTGGAGTTATAAAGCAATCCCAAACACCCTCTTAGTTTGGCAACTCTCGTGTTTAGTTCCTTACATGAAAGATAATAAAATAAATAAAATAAAACCCTTTAAACTTTTTTATATTCAGGCAAAAAATTACTCAGAAATTCCGGTGCAATTTTCAAATCTCCGACAGTTTGTAGTTTAAGAAATAAATGTAAAATAAGTTTTAAAAATGGTAATAGCCCAATGACTCGTGAGTGATGTTTCAGTGAGTCGGCTCATGCATGGGTGGCTGTACAGTACAAACAACTAAAGCAACCGATTTGGGCCCCCAAATTTGAAGAGCCCCAAAAATTGAAAGGCCTCAATTTCAACGTTCGCTTTAGGTCACAAAATATGTTGAGCCGGCCCTGGGCTCATGACAAGTGAGGAAGCAACTGTAAGATTTCCGACCATTACAAATGGTCATAAACATTAAATTAAAAATAATTTTATTTAAAAAAATCCTATAAATAACCATTTTATACAACACTTTTTACACACAAACAACACAACTCTCACATATTTGTACAAAATCTTTTCCGACTCCTCATCATCTACCTCATCCGACTCCGCTGATGAGATATTCTCCAAAACCGTCGTAGCAGCGGCACAACATTTGGTACGACAAGACATGTCTTCACAACTAGTAACCCGAAGAGCTCCTCTCAATTGAGATCATCAAGCAGCTCATAATCTTCTAGTACATGACTATTTTGCTGAAACACCCACTTATCTCGAAGAACCTTTACTCGTTTTCGAATGGAACGACTGTTATACTTTCGAATAGTTAAATATTTAGAGAGAGATGTGTCATGGTTCCATCAAAGGGTTGATGCGAGAGGTAGAATTTGTTTTACCGCCTTACAAAAGTGCACCGCCGTAATTCGTCAAATGGCATACGACACCACTAGTGATTCGTTCGATAAATACTTGAAGATGTCCGATCGAACTATGTAACATCCCGAAATTTACAACAAACACGAAAGACAGGTTACGAGATAAAGAAATAAAAGAATGAATAAAGGATAGCGGGCTCGAGAGGGATCGGGCCTTGGGCCAAGCTATGGAAGTGCAAGGGAGGGGAGTAGGGTAAAACCCTAGTCACCTTCTCCACCTTCCTCATTCCTCACCATCATCTTTGTAATCTAGAGAGAGAACTTAGAGAGAGAAAGCTCAAGATCGTCCATTTTTGCCTTCATCTTGCTCCAAGATCGTTGCTAGTCAGCTGTGGAAGATCAGAGAAGAAGAAAGACATGATTACAGGTTAGAATCGTCCTTAGATCTGAGTTTCTGTTTCAAAACGTGGGTTTTAGGTTTTTCATGGGATTTAATATAAAGATTGGATTTTTACGTGTTAAAAGATGGATAAATTATAGATCTAGCTTCATGGAAGCTAGATAAAGGTTTTGGGCGTAAAAGATTTGATTTTCGAATCGAAAACGGGCCTTTATGGAATCTTTGTTCTTGAGCCGACACTCGAGTGTCAACCACCTGCAAAGTGGCGACACTCGACGAGGACAAAGACACTGAGAGGGTCAACTCACAGAGTGTCGACCCTCCTGACACAAGTCCTGAACGCAAGTTCAGGAGACACACTAAGTGTTCTAGCTACACTCTCGACCGACATTCTAAGTGTTCCTGGCGACACTCTTGGCTGACACTCTAAGTGTTCCTGGAGACACTCTCGGTCGACACTCTAGGGTTCTTGGCGACTCTCTCAGTCAACTCTCGCACAAAATAATAGAATTCTCATCTTGGCTTATGTGCAGATCGGTCTACGCGTTAACAATAAATAAGACGTTAACTTCAAGAGGAATATCATTAGACAAGTGAGTTCTTATTGCCCTTTTTCCCGAACGTTTTTGGGCTGGCATGCATATTGTTAGAAAGATAGTTTTTGAAAGTTAAAGAATATTTTTATAAGAATCATATATATATATATATATATATATATATATATATAAATGAAAGCGAAAGTGTTAAAAAGTAAAGTACTATCTTTGAAACGAGTTTTAAAAAGTTAAAGCAAAGAAAGATAAAGGAGTTGTACGTCGGTGCAGCTCAACAGTGACAGTGACAGTGACAAATGCCATGTTATATGCTTATGTGTTAATATGTGTTATTTGTCTGTGTGAAAGTTTATGTGATTGCTTTCTATTTCGTGTAGTAGTGTAATTGCATTGCATAGTAGAAAGTCCTGCAGGTATGCTAAAGTAGAAGTCTCACCACGAGGTGTGAGCATGCTAAAGTAGAAGTCTCACACTGAGGTGTGAGCAATGCTAAAGGAGTCTTACCCAGAGGTGTAAGCAATGCTAAAGGAGTATTGCACTGAAGTGCAAGCGAGAAAGAAAGTCCCACCCTGAGGTGTGGGCAGCGCTAAAGTAAAAATCTTACCCTAGGTGTAAGCGAGAAAGAGATCTTGTCCTCGGACAAAGATCCATATGTGATAGTTAAAGTATGTGAAAGTCACCTGTCTTGTACAAGTGAAACAATAGTCAGAAAGTGGTAAAAGATGACTCCCTAACGGGTTTTCCTCAGTAAGTTTTAATGAAAGATAGTAACGTAAAAGTTTTATAATTATAACGTTGAAAGTTTTAAAGGTAAAGTTAAAGTGTTTAAAGATAGAGAAAGAAAATCTTATTTTATTTTTACAAAACTAAGCTACCAAAAGAAAGTTTTCAGTTTAAAGTAAAGATAGAACTCACCAGCGTTAGCTGACTTTTTAGTATGCATGACAGATAGTAAGAGTAAGAGAAAGGAATGAGTAAAGGAGCCGTGAGGGCTGGATAGCATGGATATCTAGCTGTTGTGATGAAGACTGACATTTCCATACCTGATAGTTTATGTTTCAAACAATGATTTATGTTATTAGATTTGAATGTTTTGAATTTAAAGACTTTCGATGTAATAAATTATGATTTTCCAATTTAAGAACTATGTTTGTTATGTTTTGTGCCAACTATGAGATGTGCCCGGTTTGAGGCGTTTCAACTATCAAGTTATGTATTTACAAATTTTGTAAAGGTATAATTAATTTTTATGGCAGACAATATTTACAAAACCGACTTAAAGTGACATTCAACAATTATACGCGGCACATGAAGCTAAACACGACTTTCCTGGCATGCTTGGTTGTATAGATTGCACGCATTGAGAGTGGCGATGTGATGAGTGTGTGATTGGATAGGAGGTTCTGTGCTTAATTTCATATTCTTAGTTGAATTATCGTATGAAACGAGTTTACTTTGCATGTGTTTATGATTTATAGGTGTTTGGATGCTAAGTATGTGTTTTAAAAGCACTTAGGAGGAAGTAGAAGGATCGAATGTGAAACTATGCAAAAATGAAGACCGATCAGGAAGTTCTACAGTGCAAAAATTGATATAAGCATATCCTGAGCTAGAAAATGAGTTACAAGAGCCATAATATATGGATTTTGGGTGTTTCGACGAGCTGAGTATTAAAGTTAGGTTTTGGCGTAGCCTAAGCCAGCCCCGACGTAGCTTACGCTTGAATGATTTTTGGCGTTTGAGTCGGCGTTGATCATGGGAGTCAGCGTAGGAATTTGGGTGAGGGCGTAACCTACGCCAAGTCGGCGTTGCCTACCCCAAAAGGAGTTTTTTAGGAATTTTGAGATTTTTGACATATATTCAAGTCTAAACCCTAAAAGTCGTCATCATTCCTTCCCTGGAGCTTTTTGGACGACTTTTGGGCGATTTTGAGGGTGCTTGAAGCTTTCTAATTCATTAGTTGATGTTTTGTAACTCTGGATTAAGTTTTAAAGGTACAATCATGTTTATTGGTAGCTGAATCACTCGTGGTTGTTCCCAAGTGTAGGATTGCTTGTGTTTTAAGATTTTTCTAGGTTTATACTTTGTTGGATTAGACTTGTGATTCAATCGTTCGGTTGATTGCAGTCTTTTGTTTTCCTTTATTGATTAAACAGTTTGGTTCTTGAGATTTGGTGTTGTCATCAGTTACTCGGTTTTCTAATCGTGAACCATTGATTGCATTAGGTTTTATGTTGTAAAATTGGTAGAGAATTAACTAGGGATTCATCTTGCGTCAATTATTCGGTTTCCTAATCATAAATCAACACAGTCAAATTTCTGGGTTTTTGTCTATTTATCAATTATTGGTGTTTTGCAATTCATGTCTATGTGAAGTTCAACAAGTATCTATCCAGATTATCATTAACGCGTGTAATCTGAACCTTGGAGCGATCCCTTTTCTCTTAATCACTTTCAACTGAATTAAAGTTTGTTGCTTTAATAAACGTTTTGCAAATCAGCATTCAAAGTTCAGTAGTTCTGCATTTTTATTAAGTAATAGTTAAATAGCATTCTCCACGAATTCCTTGTGGGTTCGACAACCTTACTTTCCGTAGTACAGTCTAAAGTAGCTAAGTATCAGTTTTTAATTAAATTTTTTATCAGCCTTCGACACACGATCATGATACTGCCCTAATGCATGGCGAGGGCAATTTACACATGGTTATCATCTGCATCCGTCTATAATGCTAGAAGCAGTGGCATCACAAGATTTAAGGATTTGGTATGCATTCTTTGGCGTTGTCGGTTTCAACAATGACATTATTGTCTTGGACCAGTTATCCATTTTCAATGGTATGATTGATGGCACCGCACCAGACTCTTCGTTTGTACTAAGAGGAGCACGTACTGTATAAGCGGGGTATTATCTTAGAGACGAAATATATCCCGAATATTATACAACTGTGAAATCATTTACGTGCCCCGAATATTCTACAACTGTGAAATCATTTACGAGCATTCGGTGTCCTGAAACAGCGTTGGCATATCGGGTAAAATCTGGCTCGAGTTTGGTTGCCAAAAAAAATGTGGAACACAATGTACGCGTGCATAATTTTGCATAATATGATGATATAATATGATAGACGACCGATTTGTCAGTATAATGAAGCTGAAACAGAGCCGGCATTTGTAGAACTTACTGAGGATCAAAGGAGAGCAAACCGGTTAGAGATACGTAACTGACAAATGCATAACCAACTTAAAAATGATTTGATTGATCATATTTACGAGCGTTTACTAGAGTAGTTTTATTTTTATTAAATAATTTAATGTTTTATTTATGTTTTATGTTTATTAGATATTTTAATGTTTTTTATTTATGTGCTATTTTTATTAAATAATTAAATGTTTATTTATTAAACTATTTGTTTGAAAATTAATTAATAAATAATTAAAAAAATTAAAAATCCAACACTCACTAAGTATATATCTCCCATGTGAGTAGCTAGTGAGAAAATGCGGTGAGTGAGGTGACGCATATGTGACGCTCAATTTTTCCCCACAAATCACAATCATTAAGTATATCTCTCGCTCAAAAAGGTTGAGGGTTCAAGTCTTATAATGAATAAATATATAGATTTAGGAGGTTGCGTGAGTCGACTGTTTTAAAAATAAAATAAAACACGAGTCTTAGTCAAATTTCGTTTATGTTGTTGTCGCTTTTAAAAGATTTGTATTTTTTGTATGTACTTTACTTTGTATTATGACCTTTTAATTATATACTATATTATCTTAAAATTAAATTCTATAAAGTGTTTAATTTTAGTAAAACTAATGTTTTAATCTGTCTTGTAACTATGTATAAACAATGGTATATCTTAGTATTTGGTTTTGCGTTATAAAAATTCAGAAAACTCAAAAATATTACATGTGGATTTTATGAACTTTGTTACAACCTATATATACCTCGTAAGTCTTTGTAATATTATGAACTTTGTTACAACCTATACCTCATAGATTTTATAGAGACTTACGAGTTGATAAACATGTGGATTGATCAAACAGCTTGTAGACAAAGATAAACAAATGAAACGGTTGTAATCCATTTCAAAGATTTGTAAAAGAATTTTAGACTTTAGAGTATATTAAATATAAACGAAATATAATACGTTCAACCAAACTAATACGTCTAACGAAAAGTTGATGATATAATATATAATAAAATTTAAAAAATGAAAAAATAATGCACAAATGTGGCTCCTTCTTTTTCTTCATCTTCTATATGCTTTAGTTTTATCATTTATTATCATTTCATAATTAGAGTTTTAAATAGATTTAGCTTGCTAAATTACAATTGTTACATATATATAGAAGGCTTGTTGAAAAATTATCTCTCATCATTTAAACATTTTTAAATATGGCATGAGATAATTTATTATTTTCTTTGATTTTTTTTGGGTTAATTTAACTCACCTTATTTACTTTCTTTTATGCCTTTCCAAATAAAAAAAAAAGAAACATAACATTTTAGGATAATGATCTAATTTTCTAATTTATTGTGTTTCTATTAACTTTTTAGCTTTAAATCCATGGACATATAGATGTGTCATATATAGACAATTGTTGTATATAGAAAATCCATTATTGAGATAAAAGCTAAAATAATATTATGTTCATCTCTACTACTGCATGTATATTTTTAATTGTTCCATTACTGATAATTACAATAAACTTGATTCAAACTTACTAAAATTTTATTAAAACTTTAATTCTTCTTTTGCAAGATATGAATTAATACTATTCATTTAGTCATTATAACTAGCATAGAAACTCATGATATATATGATCAATTTCTTGAACAAAATTTGTCCATTATTTGACCAACAAATTGTTAAAAAATTATAACTAAAGGTGTTGTGTTGGTAAAATAAGTAGACAAATTTATAAGAAAGTATATATAGATCTATTATTAACATATAGTTGAACCCCCAACCAGTGGCGGAGCTTGAAAATCTAAAAAGCGGGGGCCGAAAAAAATAAGCAGGGGCCGGCTCTATACGTAAAAAAAATTTCGGACGAAAACGAAAAAATTAACACTACTAACGGAAAAAATGGCAGGGGCCGGGGCCCTCCCTGACCCCTTCATAGCTTCGCGCTTGCCCCCAACCCCACCATATTGAAAGACTTGAGATCTGCTGCCACTTTTTATATGTTTTATTTTCATTTATCGATATTATATGTTTTATTTTCACAACACACTAAATTATACAATACAATCTTATCTTATAATATAATATACGTCAAAAAAAATTTATTAAGATATATAAAATATGAAAACTAATCTCAAGCCCTAACAAATGCAACTTTTGACCTATTAATAAGAAGTCCATCTTGCTGGTAGCATATGATTTAGACTTCAATTTCTAACTTTCTATTAACAACTCTTTAAACCGAAATAATAAAGGAAAAATAAAAGTAGAAAATGACAACGACTTGAGGTTTGAGTTGATCTTAAATATTCTCTTCCAATTCTCTTGTTAGTGTACGACCTAATCAAGATGTCCATTTCTGTGGAAGTGGGTCGAAAAAGTGTACACATTGGATTGTGTGAGTTACTCCAAACTCAATGTTTTGTCTTCATGCTTATGATTATTATCATGATGATCCATTGATGTTTGTATTCTATGATTATTCCTTCTACCTATTTTAATTTTGTGTTTGATTCTGAAGTACTTCAACTTTATCTTTTTGAAGATAAATATGACGGTTCATCAAATATACAAGCAACTAAATAAGGTGGTTACTAGTTGAATACGATATATATATTTCGATGTAAAAAAAATAAAGATATTGAAGGATATGATACCGAACCCGGGAAGTCGGGGTCGAAAAAAGGGAAATCAACGAAAGGCGCCAAAAAGTGAAATAACTAACTAAGCTGAGGTGGCACACCTCACCAAAAAGTACGGTAATGTGACCACCAATAGAATATAAGACGTTAACATCAATTCGGTTACTACCACACACAGAGTCCTACCCCACTCGTGATACTGACAAGTAAAACGCTAGTATAAATATTGGCGATCTCATGTAGGCAGGTAGGCAGAGAAAACCCTAAGAAACTTTCACTCGTTTAAAATCCAATGAACCAATACTTATTCTTACGCTGGATTGTGGTCAAATGGAATAACCCTTCCCTATGACGAGACTAACAACGTTTTCTGTTTTGCAGTTAAACCTGACCGGTTGTTCCATTGATCCACACAGACGATTTTCAAGCAGAAACCAGGATCCGATTAGATAAAACCGTGCTATGTTTCTTAATTGGCGCCATAACTTTGTCGAATGGTATAACTTCCTAATCACACACTTAAGTATCATGGAAAACAATTCAACCACCGATGTTGATTCATCGGTTACAGCCATTACAGTTGGTATAGGTTACCTCGACATGCCCTCCAACAATACTATCGCTACCACTAGCCCAATTTTTACCGTCATCTACACCACCAATTACAATGAGCATAGCTCAGTTAACCGCACCGGTCATCACTGCAACAAACACTACGCCTCCGTCATATAAAACATCCTACACCTTACCTAGGGGCGGATTCACTTCATTTGCAGGGGGTGGAAAGGCACCTACTGAGAATATGTCCAGTAGGGTTAAAAAGCTTTAATTTTAAATAAAAAAATAATCAGGCACCCAAGCTCTAGCGACGGAATTAAAGGGGCAGGCACCTTAAGTCATTTTTGTAGTTTGAATGATCGGAAAAGAAAAATATTCCGGCAAAGAACGGCGGTGCTAGCTACTGGTTCAAAGTTGCTTTAGAGAGATAAATGAAGAAGGAAGAAGTACTACTACTAGAGACGACAAGGAGGTTATGAGTAATTAATGTTTTTACTTTTGACTAGGTTATGTAGGGCTAGGGATGGAGTGATCTATGTAAAAAAGGAAATCTGACATCTTTAGACTCTAATCCATTAATTAATTATTTAATTTTTTATAAACTTAAATTAAAATGTAACATCTAACTTTTGTATGTAATTTATATTAGTTTCTTTATTTAGTTAAAAAAATCTATTTTTTATTTTTATTTGTATTACTTTATCGATTTACTTGATTTAATATTTATTAGGGTGAAGTGAAAGATGAAAACATATGTTTGGGATTTAATTTCGGTTCGGGTTCATTCGGGAACACCAATGCAACCTATTTGTGTCCATCCGGGTTCATTAGGGTAAATATGAGGTGGCAATATATGGTTGGTTGTAAAAACATTTTCGAGTAGTTTTAGGTTGTACCTCTTCCACCTTACTTTCTTTACTTTTCAGACACATATATACATATAATTTATCAACCGAATAAATTATCATTATTTGGCCTGTTTTGACCGGTCAATTTTTGTTATCTTTGACCTGCTTTGACCGTTTCATTTTCTTGCACCCGTTGACGAAAAATCTTGGATCCGCCACTGACCTTACCTCTAATGCAAAGTTACGCCACTGGTCCTCCACTATCCTTCAACACACCAACGAGCAACATGCCGTTCATGCTAATGGTCAGTCCGGATGTATGGTACATGGAACAAGAACGTATGTTGTATATGTACAAGCATATGGACAGGGAGGTTAGGCCCGCCGGACCGTGGATGCAGTTATCTTTCAGTGACACTACACAAATGACCCCGCATTCCGCTAATCCCTTAGGCACAATTCACACATCCAAAACACACGTCACCACCGGTGGTACCAACATCGGAAACGGTTTGAACGACGCGTACATCTAATAAAGTACCAGAACAGCCCAGGTAAATATGGATCTCACTCATCCATACAGACTAGATGGGTTCATGGCTCGATATAAGTTCATTGCTCGATAGAAGTTCACTGCTCGCATAGCACAAGCGTTGTTCTCGGCAAAATCTGGATGCCTTCTACAGTACGCCAATATGATGGTGCGACAGATTCGGAAAATCACTTGAACATTCTCATCACGGTCGGAGGCGTAGAGCGATGGACCATGTCGATTTGGTGCCATATGTTTGTTCAAACCTTAATGGGGCGAGCACACTTATGGTCAACAACTAATGCACATAATAGGAGAAATCGATAGCTTCAATGAGCTCAAAGAGAAGTTCAAGCATTAGTTCAGCCAACAATAAAGGCACACAAAAGACAAAATTGAAATTCTACACATCCGATGCAGAGACAATGAGTCGAGTCTGTGGAAGATTTCATTACTTGATATAACAAGGAAAGTCTACAGATAGCTAGGAGTTTTTCTTATAGGGTCACTATTTTTCGATACTCAGATTTTTAACAAACCGACATCAGATTTTCTAGTTTGGGTTGGGTCGGACAAATAATAAAGTATAATACAATAATAAAATTAATTCGCCATTAGAAAAAGACACAATAAAAATACAATTAGTTGTTTCCAAGGGGGGGAGGCAAAAAATTAGTTTAGGGTTTTGATTAAGTTTGTATTTATAATCTTCATAATTACAAACCACACCTCGGGTAATTAACAGTTAATTTCCTTTTATCCTCACATTTTCTAATTACAAATAATTAGTAAACCACAACCGTTTAACGTTTAACTCTTAAACCTAAAAAACCGTTTAAACCTTCGTCTTTTAATTATTTCACTAAATAATTATTTAACGAATTAAACTGTTAAATATTTCAATAAATATTTATCCACCGAATAACAAATCCACGTTTCGTCAACTATAACGTCTACGACTAAACGTTAATAATTACTCGTTGTCCAAAGTGTAACTCTTTGGATCGTATCTCGATAGTAACGTTGATATTATCGATGATCGGACATCTAATATCAAACAGTAATTTCAATAAACGATAGACCAACGGATGATCAATATGTTTCCTTGTTCACACCATCTTTTTTGCAAGATCAGAGATACCTTTCATGTTGGCAAACCTTCTATCTTCTTTCACGTTAGCAATGTAGATGTCGAGTTCATGCGTAAGTTTGTTTTTACCATCACAATCAAAATCACGTGGATACATTTCGGTCAACCTTAGTATCTTTGATATATTAACCTCACAAAAATTATTATGCAGGCTCAAAGTCGACATACAAGTAAGCAATCCAGTGGTACCTCATTAAAACAGTTGCCAAGCTCTTGGATTTGCATATCTAGCACCATGTTGGAATTATTAACCTCATAATAATTACAATTAGTGATATTAGTCTTCAGTTCTTCCTCATCTCCTCGCTTAACATCGAATTGTGTGAATCGTGATTACGCGAATTGCTTCTTCGGCCTGATATCCAAAGACACCAAACGTGAATTGTGTGCCGATTGGTTTTATTCTTTTTGGAATTAGGTTTAATTATTTAATAGTTTTAAGGAAATTTGAAATTCAAGTTAATGGATAATGGAATGGTCATATGGGCTTAAATAAATGGGTTTAAATTAGTTTTTATTTTTGGGCTTATTAAAATGGGAAAGTAAAGTGAGTTTAGTTTATTTTTAGCCTATTAAAATAAAAATCATTTTTTAGTTTATCATTTTTATTTCAAAATAGAGTAAACTATTAATTTACTAAATAATATTTTTTATTGAGTTAAACGTTTATTCATTTTTTTAAGGTTTGAGATCACAATTTTTTTCTTAAAACCATTGGGGTCAACCAAAAAAACCCGTAACATACGCTATATATAAAACCAAAAATATCACCAAGGTATCTCAACCACTGCTCTTGGCCATGAAGTAGCTTAGTCAAAATGGTGAAGAGAGGGCATATAGAATGAGACAGAGACCGCCCCTGTCATAGGCGATTTCTACATTTGTCCATGCATCATTTGTAGCTGATGTGACATCTCCTTGAGAGATCGCCCTTGCCGAGTGCAATTTATCTATTGCTTTTTCAAGAGATCTCCGTTGTGAAGCGACTTCTTTTCCCTGTCTCACTTGAATTGATTCTCTGTATCACTCTGACTAAGTTACTTCATAGCCAAGAGGTCCACACGACCCCATTTTGTAATAAAACCAAACGAATACCTTCTTGTAATGCTTGCATACCCCCGAATAAAAAAAATCTTAGGAAAGCTAGTAAATTTTCAAGTTTTATTCTCCACGATTTTAAATGTGGACTTTTTTATTTCCATACACCTATATTGTGGACTTTATATTAATCTTCGGGTAGTAATAAACTTTGAATTATTTTTCTGCATACACAAGCACCGCAATAATTTTTTTTTTATTTATTTCAATAGATCGTAGAATTTTTACATTTGTGTTGTAGCACTGTATCTAACTAACTTTTATGCATTTATAGGTTGAGGTTCGTAGACAATGGTTGTGTTCTTGGGTTTATAATTTTGGATGTAAAAAATAAATAAAAAAATAATAAGAAGAAATCATAGGTTGATTTTTATCATTTGACTTAAAAGATGAATAAATCCTTTTAAATACCATTACAACGGTTTTGATAATAAATAAATTATAGGAATAACTTGTGCATTCAACCACATCGCATGGATGAAAATGCAATTAATTATGATAAACAATTATAAATTAAGAAAATGGAATTATACTTTTGAAAATCCAAATTTGTTTTAAGAACCGGTAATTAAATATGCAGAAAGCAAAGCCATTCATTTGGTTATATAACCAAAATACTTGTATAAAAAGATATGATATATGCGCTTATTTTTCATAATCAGCTAAATAATATGATATATGTGCTCACTGGGGTGGATGGCCTCCCCCTTTGATCTTATTTTGGGCAAGTGACTACTTCAACCGTCAATTGAAACTCATATGTTATTCATCATGTTTTAGTAAGTGAAAGCTTTGTCTATCTTGTTACCTATAATGCCACCTCATATTCACCAAGTTGTAACCTATTTACCTCATATTCTGCTACCCGCTCCTAGAGATCTATAGAAGTCTCTCTTACCTTATGGATCACTAGTTCATTTCCATTGCTCGCCATGTTCCACTGAACACTAGTTCATCTCTCTTATCTATAGAAGTTGCTACGGCTTTGTCATTGATTTGCTAGTGATAATTAGTTCCAACTGATCATCAATTTTCAAGCCATGTTCCATTGAACAGGCAAAATCCTATACAACTTCTAGTGTATAACAACTAAAAAAAATTCACGCTAACCGGGCACCCCGGCCCCTGCCAGGGGGCGTTTCCCCTGGACTCCTGTATGGTCTAAGAGCTTCGCCCATATGAAACTTAAAGGTTCAATAGTGCCCGATATTACAATGGTCTTGACTGAATGTTCATTCCATACCTTCTAACTCAAATCAATGTGTATTCTTATTTTTTCATTTGATCTTAAGTAAATGCAATTACACAAAATGACATTGATGATACTAAAATCACCAACATTTCTCCCCCATTTTAGTGTAATCCTTGGTTCACTTAAAGTAGCTACATTCACAAAAACAAACTCGTGCATCAATGAAAATGTCGTGACGATTGAATTTTCATCTTGGTATATTACACATTACAAATATTTGAGTATCGGTGTGTTTCTAAGGATTGAACCCTTGTTATTCTTTTGATAACATGTACACATAAATTCAACATACTCATAAGTTCTTATCCTAACACTAGGTTGTACCACCCTTGCGTCCCTATCCTTCAATGATCATTAGAAGCCAAGTCCTAGGTCCTTTGAAATTAAACTTCATATTCATATAGTTAGCTCTTTCCTCTTCCACCTGCCATGCAATTTTTCAAAAATAAAACTATTAAGAAGCTAAAACTTCAACATACTCATCTTGCTAGTCTCAACACATACCCTGGGATGATATAACACACTTGTTCCGTTCTCTAGATGCCAAGCTTTCCACATTGAATTCATCATCTCACGTATTAGATGGAAATTAGGTATCTTAAAATGAGAGATGTAAATGTTTTGTACGGACATATTCAACAAATATCACCACATTCATTATAAGCTAATGAATCATGTTATATCTAGCACGTAAGTGTCTAGACTTGTCATTATATACTTGACTATATGTCACACCCCAACCGACGGCGGAAACGTCGGAGCGGGACATGTAGACTGTTCATGAGCACAAGGTTGACTAAATTAAAATATATTAATCATTCAAATTCGTTGCATAGATTCAAGACAAAACAAAACCAAACCAAGTTCATAAAATGAAATACATGAATCCTTTATTAAAATTAACTAGGTCCAAAACTTATGTGTAGCAAGTCTTGATCAAAATCACAAATTAGCACCTGAAACAAGAATAAAATAAGGTCAACTAAAAAGTTGGTGAGCATACACAAGTTTAAACATAAGTAGTGTATAGATGTAAATAATCAAATCCTTACATAACATGATAAAATAAGGCATTTATGGGGAGCAACTATTGTGTAACCAAAGTACAATCAAACCTTTGTAACTAGCATGCAAATTGTGTTGTCGGTAACAATCACCCCAATCTGGGTGGGTTTGTCAGACTCAATAGATCTATCATTGTTAATTGTAGGCTTGAATAGTTAATGATAGCACATAAATTGCACACAAACAGTTAACACACCAAGCACTCAAACATAAAGCTCAAATTTTGCATACATGAATGTAAAGAGGATTTGTGTTTGTGAAGTTTTATGTAAATGTAAACAATTGTGTGTATAGAGTTCATGTTTCACCCAAAAAAGTGTAAAAGTGTAAAAGGAGCTATGTAATACTCACTTGATTCAAAGGTATAGCTAGCACGCGAGACTAGTTAGCAAAATGATCCTTGGAATTTCACAATGTTAACCTAGTGTATAAAGTATGTTGGATTAATAATGTGTACAAAAATCCATGTCTGAGAATATGATTTAATTGGATGAGCACTGGGGATTCGAGGTTGTAGGTGGTGATTTTGTTTTATACTTGGATAGGTGTTTTTATAAAACTAAAGTTTGAAATGAATAGTTTAAAATGATTTAGATTAGAGTTTGGGTTTAAATAACTAAATAAGTCACATAAATTTCTATTTATTTATTTAGTTAGGAAATAGTGTAGGCATTAGGTTTATTTAAGTATAACCTAAATATAAAATTTTTGTCTAAATATAAATTTAATAAATAATCGTTACATTATTTATTTATTTATAAAGGTATGCAACTAATATTGATTCGTGAAAATAAATATTAAATTTAAATAAATTCTAAGTATGTCTTGTAAATGTAACTTATATAAATAACAAATAAACTTATTTATTTATTTATCATTTAAAATAGTATGATAAAAAAATGCATATTTATATTTAAATAAGGTTTCATTTGTTTTAAATATAGATTAAAATTTTTATAAATTTTTATAACTTTATTTCCAGAAAAGTATAAAAGCTTGCAACAATATTTATAAAAATTAGAAATTTAATTCTCTTTTTTTAATTATTATAAATTCTATTAAGATGGATTTTAGCAACTAAATTCGAAATAAAAGTGAGTTTATGTTAATAATTGTAAACTTTTGCCTTATTCTGTTTAAAATAAGGTAGGGTTTATAAAAATAATTTTTTTATAAATTTTGGAGCTTCAAAACTGTTTAAAAAAAATAATTAACAGCCACCCGGTTCGAACCCGGGTGGTTCCTGTGTGTTCAGGTTGTGTTTTCCGCTGGACCAAGGGCGCATCCTTGCTCAAACCAGGAACAGAACATCCTTAACATGAGTCCCACAGTGACCCGGGTTTAGGTTTTTAAGTACGCGAAAAAGAGCCTACGGTGAATGGGTTTCGAACCCATTCCATCTAGTCCAACGGTGCAATGGCTTAACCGGCTGGGCTAGATGGTTTCGCTGGTTAAGTATTGAATCTAAAAATATTAAGACATTTATTAGATTAGGAAAATTTCCAGATTCAAATACGTATGAGCCGAGCATGAACCCTAAGTCGAAATCGGTATCAATAGATCTTGTTACCCCGAATTGATAAGGGGCTTTCGATCGGAATGGAAAGACGATTCGTATGCAATAAACCTTACCTGATTTGGTTACAGGACGAGCACGAACAGTAGAAAGCTAGGGCTTGATAATCCTCAAGCTCGATCGGACTCCGGAGGTGAAATGCGGGTAAATTGAGAGTTGGGAGAGTTTGTGTGGAGGTATACGCTAGTGAATGAGGGATTTAATTTGTTTAATTTCGTTCGTAAAGGCCGATTTGATTTTGATTTTGGTCGAAACAGTCGTCGGGCTTGATTTACGCGTAAACGATTTGGTTTTAGGTGAATAGAGTCGTGTTTGAGGTCTGAATACATCCAAGGACGGATTGAGCGTGATTTTCGGGATTGATTACGCGTCATTTACACGAGTTAACCATGGATTGATACGGTTTGACTTTGAGGAGTCAAATTCGTTTGAATTTTGAATCTTGCCCGCTAAATTGTATGACTTTGCGTGATGGTTAGGCCTGAATTGGATCGTTTGTTGTTTGTGTAATCACAGAAGTCCAAACCAACACGAATTCGGTTGATGGCCGACTTAGATCGTTACAAATTTAGGCTGTTTTGACTTTTCAAAGTCAACTTGGTCAAAATTAGCTAGAATTTGTGTTAAAGTCAAAATTATGAGGGTGGGGGTTCAAATGGCTAGGGTTCAAACTAGTGTGTATATATATGTGTATGTACTTGTGTGATGTATAAATACGTATATACATATATATGTAGGGATTTTAGAATACATGTAAATTGGAATTTGTGAATTCGTATTGATAGTTGGGGTTTAGTTGTTTACACTAATGAATTTAAAATGTTGTATTAGAATGGGATTTGAAATGTGTTACATTGGATAATAGAACTAATAAAAATCAGAAATGTTACAATATCCCCATGTTGAGGGAATTTCGTCCCGAAATTTAACTAGTTGAGGCGACTGAATCTGCAAAGAAGTGCGGATACTTGAGCTTCATTTAGTCCTCACGTTCCCAAGTAAACTCAGGACCACGTTTTGATTCCCAACGAACCTTGACAATAGGGATACGGCTTCGCTTGAGTTGTTTGATCTCGCGACCCATGATCTCTACAGGTCTCTCAACGAAGTGCGTCGTTTCGTCAATGCGCACGTCGTCAAGAGGTATATGGAGATTCTCATCAGCAAGACATTTCTTTAGGTTGGACACATGAAAGGTAGGATGCACATTGCCAAGTGATGGAGGTAACTCGAGTTTGTAAGCTATTTTCCCAATCCTTTCAAGGATCTTGAATGGACCCACATAGCGAGGTGTTGTCTTTCTTTCCAAAACGGATCACACCCTTCCATGGAGACACCTTTAGAAGAACGAGGTCCCCGACTTGGAATTCCAAGGGTTTTCGTCGTTTGTCGGCATAACTCTTTTGCCGACTCCTCGCTACTCGAATGTTGTCACGGATTTGAATGATCTTATCGGATTTTTCTTGAATTAATTCAGGACCGGTGATTTGTGCTTCACCAATCTCGTTCCAACATATAGGAGAACGACACTTACAGTCATAGAGAGCTTTAAATGGAGCCATGTTGATACTTGTGTGGTATCTATTGTTGTAAGAGAACTCAATTAGGGATAGATGTGAATCCCAATTACCACCAAAATCAATTACACAAGCTCTGAGCATGTCCTCAAGAGTTTGGATTGTTCGCTCGGTCTGACCATCAGTTTGGGGGTGGTAAGCCGTGCTCAAATCCAATCGTGTACCAAGAGCAGTTTGGAAAGATTGCCAGAAACAGGAGGTGAACTGAGCATCTCTATCGGAGATTATGTTTAAGGGAACACCGTGACGGCTCACAATTTCTTCAATGTAGATTTGGGCCAATTTCTCAACCCGATAGTCTTCACGGATAGGCAAGAAATGAGCAGATTTGGTGAGGCGGTCAATGATCACCCAGATGCTATCATAACCACTTGAGGTGTGAGGGAGTTTGGTAATGAAATCCATAGCTAAGTTCTCCCATTTCCACAAGGGAATTTTCGGTTGTTCAAGTAAACCGGAAGGACGTTGATGTTCGGCTTTGACTTTGGAACAAGTTAGACATTTGGCAACATAGAGAGCAATGTCTTTCTTCATACCGAGCCACCAATATTGCTGGCGAAGATCTTGGTACATTTTATCCGTACCAGGATAAATAGAATAACGAGTCTTGTGGGCCTCGTTCATGAGAAATGCACGAAGATCATCGCAATCGGGAACCCAAATACGGTTCAAGTAATAAAGTAAGCCATTGGGTTTTGATTCAAGCTGAAGTTCAACACCACACGACATTTCCTCGTACATGTTACCCACGGTGACCGAGACGTGTTGAGCTTCTAGGATGCGATTTTGAATATCGGTTTGAATTTGGACACAATGAAGCATGACATGGTCCTTTCGACTCAAAGTGTCGGCTACAACATTTGCTTAGCCGGGATGGTAACGAATCTCGTAGTCATAGTCGTTAAGGAGTTCAACCCAACGTCGTTGCCTCATATTGAGTTCTTTTTGGTTGAAGATGTGTTGGAGACTTTTATGGTCGGTGAACACCACACATTTTGTGCCATAAAGGTAATGTCTCCAAATCTTCAATGCGAATACAACCGCACCCAATTCAAGGTCGTGCGTCGTATAATTCTTCTCATGAATCTTAAGTTGTCTTGATGCATAAGCGATTACTTTGCCTCGTTGCATGAGGACACAACCGAGACCTTGGTTGGAGGCATCACAGAAGACAACTAGATCATCATTCCCATCAGGGAGAGTCAAAATAGGAGCACTGCACAACTTTTGCTTAAGAGTTTGGAAAGCTTCTTCTTGTTTTGGTCCCCATTCATAAGGTTTACCCTTGTGGGTTAAGGCAGTGAGAGGAACAACAATCTTAGAGAAATTTGAAATGAAACGACGATAATACCCCGCAAGACCAAGAAATGAACGAACTTCGGTGGGGGTCTTATGGGCATTCCAGTTCTTAACGGCTTCGATCTTAGCAGGGTCAACATGAATTCCTTTTTCGTTGACGATATGACCCAGGAATTGAACCTCCTTTAGCCAAAATTCACATTTGGATAATTTGGCATATAGTTGTTCTTTCCTCAAGAGGTCCAAAACCAACCTAAGGTGTTGCTCATGATCGGATTTAGTCTTGGAGTAGATTAAGATATCATCAATGAAGACGATCACGAATTTATCAAGGTACGGTTTGCACACACGATTCATGAGGTCCATGAAAATCGCGGGTGCATTGGTTAGCCCAAAAGGCATGACCATGAACTCGTAGTGACCATACCTTGTTCGGAAAGCAGTCTTTCGAATATCTTCCTCTTGTACACGGAGTTGGTGATAACCGGATCGAAGATCAATCTTTGAGAAACAAGTAGAGACTTGAAGTTGATCAAATAGATCATTAATTCTAGGCAATGGATAACGGTTCTTGATGGTAAGTTTGTTGAGTTCGCGGTAGTCAATACACATGCGGAATGATCCATCCTTATTCTTGACGAATAAGACGGGTGCACCCCACGGTGAATGACTTGGACGGATGAAGCCCTTGTCGGAGAGCTCTTGGAGTTGACTTGCAAGTTCTTGCATTTCAGAATGTGCAAGACGGTAAGGAGCTCTAGCCACGGGGTTGCTCCGGGTACAAGGTCAATGCGAAATTCTACTTGTCGAACGGGTGAAAGACCGGATAAGTTATCGGAGAATACTTCGGGAAAGTCCCGGATGATGGGGTTGTCTTGAATACTCTTCTCTTTGACATCCTTTTGAACAATATGGGGAAGGAAGGCTACGTACTTCTTTCGTAGGTACTTTTGGACGGTAGTGCATGACATTAACTTGAGTCCTTTGCAAGGCTTTTCACCAAAGACTCTTAACGTCTCTCCTGACGGTAGAGGTATTCAGATGCACTTCTCGAAACAGATGACTTCGGCATGGTGATTCGACAGACAATCCATGCCTATGATGATATCAAAACTTCCTAGTGGCATTGGCACAAGGTTGATTGGAAATGTATGATCATTAAGTTCTAGAGAGTAGTCATGGATAACGGAGTCAATTGTAAGAGAGTCACCATTTGCTACTTCGACGGTGAGGGTTCTCTCTAATTTGGATCGTGTTCTTGCAAGTAAGGATTCAAAGTTAATTGACACAAAACTTCTATCTGCATCGGTATCAAATAAAATGGAGGCATATTGACTATTAACAAGGAAGGTACCGTTGACCACATCATTGTTGGCCTGAGCTTCATTGGCGTTTATGTTGAAAGCACGCCCATGAGCTCCGCCTTGTTTTGCTGTGTTGAACTTCGGGCACTAGTCACAGAAATGATTCGGGTTACCACATTCATAACAAGCACATCCATTTGCAATAGTGGGAACACCTTGATTAACCACTTGTTGGTTGGTTCGGGTTGGTGGGTTGACTTGACCTGCAAATGCCTTGGCTCTACATACATTGACCGTATGACCATATTTCCCACAATGAGTGCAAAGGCAACAGGGAATGTTTTGGAGATGGTGATAATTGCATGTGGCACAGAGTGGGTAGATTCCAACATATGGATTCTTGACTGGTGCTTGAGCCATGGGAGCAACTTGGTTAACAAGGATAGCAGGAGTAACCACAGTATAATTCTTAGCCTTTCTTTTCTTATTATTGTGGTAGGGTTCAGTTTTGGCTTCTTTGATGTGTGTAGGAGGGGTTGCAGTGTCGGAAACTTTCTTGGTGCATTTTCTAGTCAGAGTCCCTGCTTTCACGTGGTTGTCGGTTAAAGTAGCAGATAGGCGGATAGCATCTTCGAGTGTTGCGGGATTTCTCCCTATGACAGTATCCTGAATCTGCCTAGGTAATCACCAATGTACTTCTCAATGCAGCGGGATAAAGGTGTGACCATATGGGGCACAAGGAGACTCAACTCATGGAACCGAGTTGTATAAGCCGGACTCTCACCACTATCTTGGGCAAGATCCCAAAACTCAGCTTCCAGATTCTTCACCGCATTCCGAGGACAGAACTTTTCGGTCATTAGTCTCTTAACCTCATCCCATGGTAAGGCCATTGCTACCTCCATGCCTCTAGTTCTCTTTTCCCCATTCCACCACGTGAGTGCCCATTTTTTAAAGACACTTGTGGCATGACGAACACGAAGGTTATCGGGGCAGTCACTATTGAGGAAAGTGCCCTCAATGCTTTCGAACCATTGAAGGAGTCCTGTGGCTCCCTCGGTACCATAGAACTTAAGAGGATTACATGAGTTGAAGTGCTTGAAGGTGCATTGGGGTGGGTTGGCACCACCACCACCATTAGCTCCATGGGTACCATTAATGGCTCCATTAGCTTGGGTGAGTTGAGTTACAAGTTGTGCAAGGATAGCAGCAATGTCGGTGTTGTTGTTGGTCATGGTAGCACGACGGGGAGACATTCTACAGATTTGCACAAGACAAGAAAAGATGTAAGAACTTATGAAAGTTGATTAAATTTAAAGGGGACAAAATAATAAGTAAAATAGTAAATCATGGTTTGGATTGTACTCAAATAGTGACATAATCACTTGAATACTATGACACATTAAGGTTAATTAAACTCATATAACTTTCAAGGAGACATGCTTTAGCCTATAAGTAAACACTCATCCCGGGAATTCCCAGGAAAGCATACGGGTCCCTCGGTTGATTAGGATTTATACGAAATGCTTTCTTAGACAGAAAACCCATAATACAAGTGTCACCCTTCCAGATTGCACGTGTCCTCTAATAGTTAACAAAGTTTAAAACCTTAACGAGGAAATAAAGAAATTTTATAGATTTAAATCCATGAAGTTTTCACATGCTATGATGATGATGACAGAGGCGTAGGTAAGAAGGTTATGAGGCTTAGGGTAAGGGTAGGAATATTGTTTATATAATTTATTATTTAAGTATAGTCTATTAAGTCATGAATTTTAACTAATGAGGTATCAAAATGAAATAATAATTAATATAGTAAGCATGTAACACATAGCATGTAGCACATAACACATAATCATGAAGCATGGTATAAGTGGGTGTCCTAAAGTTATAGTCTAGGTCAAGAGTGTCTAATAACCTAGTTCCCTATAACCAAGGCTCTGATACCAATCTGTCACAGCCCAACCGACGGCGGAAACGTCGGGGCGGGACATGTAGACTATTCATGAGCATAAGGTTGACTAAATTGAAATATATTAATCATTCAAATTCGTTGCATAGATTCAAGACAAAACAAAACCAAACCAAGTTCATAAAATGAAATACATGAATCATTTATTAAAATTAACTAGGTCCAAAACTTATGTGTAGCAAGTCTTGATCAAAATCACAAATTAGCACCTGAAACATGAATAAAATAAGGTCAACTAAAAAATTGGTGAGCATACACAGGTTTATACATAAGTAGTGTATAGATGTAAATAATCAAATCCTTACATAACATGATAAAATAAGGCATTTATGGGGAGCAACTATTGTGTAACCAAAGTACAATCAAACCTTTGTAACTAGCATGCAAATTGTGTTGTCGGTAACAATCACCCCAATCTGGGTGGGTTTGTCAGACTCAATAGATCTATCATTGTTAACTGTAGGCTTGAATAGTTAATGATAGCACATAAATTGCACACAAACAGTTAACACACCAAGCACTCAAACATAAAGCTCAAATTTTGCATACATGAATGTAAAGAGGATTTGTGTTTGTGAAGTTTTATGTAAATGTAAACAATTGTGTGTATAGAGTTCATGTTTCACCCCAAAAAGTGTAAAAGTGTAAAAGGAGCTATGTAATACTCACTTGATTCAAAGGTGTAGCTAGCACGCGAGACTAGTTAGCAAAATGATCCTTGGAATTTCACAATGTTAACCTAGTGTATAAAGTATGTTGGATTAATAATGTGTACAAAAATCCATGTCTAAGACTATGATTTAATTGGATGAGCACGGGGGATTCGAGGTTGTAGGTGGTGATTTTGTTTTATACTTGGATAGGTGTTTTTATAAAACTAAAGTTTGAAATGAATAGTTTAAAATGATTTAGATTAGAGTTTGGGTTTAAATAACTAAATAAGTCACATAAATTTATATTTATTTATTTAGTTAGAAAATAGTGTAGGTATTAGGTTTATTTAAGTATAACCTAAATATACAATTTTTGTCTAAATATAAATTTAATAAATAATCGTTACATTATTTATTTATTTATAAAGGTATGCAACTAATATTGATTCGTGAAAATAAATATTAAATTTAAATAAATTCTAAGTATGTCTTGTAAATGTAACTTATATAAATAACAAATAAACTTATTTATTTATTTATCATTTAAAATAGTATGATAAAAAAATGCATATTTATATTTAAATAAGGTTTCACTTGTTTTAAATATAGATTAAAATTTTTATAAATTTTTATAACTTTATTTCTAGAAAAGTATAAAAGCTTGCAACAATATTTATAAAAATTAGAAATTTAAATCTCTTTGTTTAATTATTATAAAATCTATTAAGATGGATTTTAGCAACTAAATTCAAAATAAAAGTGAGTTTATATTAATAATTGTAAACTTTTGCTTATTCTGTTTAAAATAAGGTAGGGTTTATAAAAATAATTTTTTTATAAATTTTGGAGCTTCAAAACTGTTTAAAAAAAATAATTAACAGCCACCCGGTTCGAACCTGTGTGGTTCCTGTGTGTTCAGGTTGTGTTTTCCACTGGACCAAGGGCGCATCCTTGCTCAAACCCAGAACAGAACATCCTTAACATGAGTCCCATAGTGAGCCGGGTTTGGGTTTTTAAGTACGCGAAAAAGAGCCGGCGGTGAATGGGTTTTGAACCCATGCCATCTAGTCCAACGGTGCAATGGCTTAACCGGCTGGGCTAGATGGTTTCGCTGGTTAAGTATTTAATCTAAAAATATTAAGACATTTATTAGATTACGAAATTTTCCAGATTCAAATACGTATGAACCGAGCATGAACCCTAAGTCGAAATCGGTATCAATAGATCTTGTTACCCCGAATTGATAAGGGGCTTTCGATCGGAATGGAAAGACAATTCGTATGCAATAAACCTTACCTGATTTGGTTACAGGACGAGCACGAACAGTAGAAAGCTAGGGCTTGATATTCCTCGAGATCGATCGGACTCCGGAGGTGAAATGCGGGTAAATTGAGAGTTGGGAGAGTTTGTGTGGAGGTATGCGCGAGTGAGAGAGAGATTTAATTTGTTTAGTTTCATTCGTAAAGGCCGATTTGATTTTGGCCGAAACAGTCGTCGGGCTTGATTTACGCGTAAACGGTTTGGTTTTGGGTGAATAGAGTCGTGTTTGAGGTCTGAATACATCCAAGGACGGATTGAGCGTGATTTCCGGGATTGATTACGCGTCATTTACACGAGTTAACCATGGATTGATACGGTTTGACTTTGAGGAGTCAAATTCGTTTGAATTTTGAATCTTATCAGCTAAATTGTATGACTTTGCGTGATGGTTGGGCCTGAATTGGATCGTTTGTTGTTTGTGTAATCACAGAAGCCCAAACCAACACGAATTCGGTTGATGGCCGACTTAGATCGTTACAAATTTAGGTTGTTTTGACTTTTCAAAGTCAATTGGGTCAAAATTGGCTAGAATTTATGTTAAAGTCAAAATTATGAGGGTGGGGGTTCAAATGGCTAGGGTTCAAACTAGTGTGTATATATATGTGTATGTACTTGTGTGATGTATAAATGCGTATATACATATATATGTTCAAATATTTATATATATATATATGGGGATTTTAGAATACATGTAAATTGGAATTTGTGAATTCGTATTGATAGTTGGGGTTTAGTTGTTTACACTAATGAATTTAAAATGTTGTATTAGAATCGGATTTGAAATGTGTTACATTGGATAATAGAACTAATAAAAATCACAAATGTTACACTATATGCCTTAGACAAGGTAAGAGTACTATCACAGCTGATAGAGATTGGTGATATCTGTTCTGGCCACAATGGAATATATACACTAAATTTCTTAGCCACCCAGCCTCTTTAACCGTTGCAACTAAAACAACAAACTCATATTCCATTGTTGACTTTGTAATACAAGTTTGCTTCTTATAACCCCATGATATAGCTCTCATCCAATTAAGAATACCCATCCACTTGTTGAGGAGTAATCTTCCGTATTTGTTATCCAACTTGCATCTAATTAACCTTCAAGAACTAAAGAAAATCTAGTGTAGGCCAAACCATAGTCCATGATTTTCTTCAGATACATGAACACTCTCGCGGTTGCTTACCAATGGAGTGTAATTGGATTACTAGTGAACCTACTAAGCTTTCTAACAATATAGGCTATATCCAACGTAGTGCTTATCATAGCATACATCAAGCATCCAATAGTCTTATAGTACTCAAGCTAAGATACAGCTTCTCCTTTCTTAGGTAAAATCTTTACATTGGGATCAATGGGAGTGCTAACGGGAGAACTATTATCACAATTGAGTTTCTTCAAGACTTTTTCAATATAACGAGATTGTGAGATAGTAATGTCCTTGTTCTCATGTTTGATTCTAATGCCTAGGATCATTCAGCCTCCCTAAATCCTTCATAGAGATGTTAAATGAAAAGAATTCTTTTGGTTTATCCTCTTAATCTTGACTAGTGCCAAAACGCAACATGACATCCACAAATAGACAAACTATTACTCATTCACCAAAATTATCAAACTTGCTACATACACACTTGTCAACTTGTATTAGATGATAACTATTAGACAACATAATGTTATCAAACTTTTGATGCCATTGTTTACGTCCTTTCTTTAGACCATATAATGACTTAATGAGTTTACACACCTTGTGCTCATTATCAGGCATAGCAAACCCTTCTATTTGCTTCATATATATCTCCTCATCTAACTCACCATTCAAGAATGCAATTTTCACATCCATTTGGAAATAAGAAGGTTGTGTATAGCTGCTAGAGCAATTAACAACCTAATTATGGATATTCTACCCACAGGTGCATGTGTGTCAAAGTAGTAAATGCCTACATTTTGTTAAAGTCTTGGATAACCAATATGGCTTTAAACTTGTCTATGGTTGACAACCTAATTATGGATATTCTACCCACAGTCAACATTGCTTCTCCCCAAAACTATTCACTAAATCCCGATTATGATAATATATATTTAAGCATTTCTTTTAAAGCTTGATTCTTCCTTTCTGACACACCATATTGTTGTGGTGTATAAGGAGTTGTGACTTGATGCATATTTCCCACTTACTGGAAATATGTTAGATCATACTATTCACCTCCCCTATCTGCCCGTAATGTCTTAATTCGTTATTCTTTTGCAACTCTACCTCAGTTTTAGCATGAAAAAAATATACATTGCAAAACCGAGAGGCATCATCTATAAAATCAATTACATACTTCTTATTTCCTATAGAGGGTGTTGCATGAAAATGACATAAGTCACTATGTATGACTTCTAACCACTTAGATTCCCTTTTAATGCCCAAAAATGCTGCATAGTAATCTTAGTATTAAGCTACGATAGTAAGGCAGGTATTAAGCTACTCTTAGACACGTATTAAGATACTTTTAGACATGTCTAATAATCTTTTATAGTGTACATGCCCTAAGCATGCATGCCAAAAAGTTGATTTATCTATGTTATTAGTTGTACTAGTCATGCAAACTGTAACACTTGAAAACCCTAGGCACGGACCGTGCACGGAAAGGCATGACCGTGCTGATTAGGGTCAATGATAATTATCCAACTTGTGTCTGAGATCAGGAAGATATGTTGAGAGTATCATGTCGGCATGCCCGTGCACTAAAATGCACGGCCATGCATCCTTTCTGGAAGACAACAGAGTGCGGTTAAAGCGTGTCTGCATCTCCTTCAAAACAAAATTTCGATCATAAACACCTAACCTCGACCTCTATGACTCATTTATGATCTGAGAATCTCTCTCACCTCCATTAACACACATAAATTCTCTTAAGCACTCAATCCACCCATTTTCTAGAATGATTGTAAACTGAAACAAGCCTTCAAAACTAAACTTCACTCCAATGCTTCAAACAAGCTCCAAACTCCAAGAATCTTCGTCCTTAGTGGTCTTCAGCCGCAACAAGTTGTAAACTCAGCATACCCCTCCCCCCTAGAAAAGTCGTTCAATTGCTTAAATAATGAAAAATTAGGGTTTCTGCCTCGACATATCGGTAGCAGGCCGCTAAGCATCTGGCTCTTCTGACATGCGGGGGGGATGACATGTCATTTAATTATACGGTAGTGAATAACGAACCGCTACCAAATGCTTAGCGGTCCGCCGCGATCTTCAAACTCAGAATCTCATAACTCTTTCTCCTTTTCTCATTGTCTTCGTTTCGACTCCGGATTTCTTCTCATAACTCTTCGTTTCTTTATCAACACCTGCAAATCCATCCAAACACATAATAAGTATCATAATCAAACGAATTTTCTATCAAAACTCATCCAAATGTGGTGAAATATACGTGATAAACCAATATGTTTTGTAACACATCACTCCACGACAATCTCTTCACCGTTATATGTCGGTGGTTTACATATCATGAAGGTCTTATACGTGCAACATTTCTTCCTTTCGTATTCAACTTCCCTTTGCACGTATCTAAAGGTGTGATCATTTTCATTCTCATGGTGAGTGTTTACTTTTTTACGGTTACTTGGGGTGGACGTATAGTTTCTTCTTATTGATTGACCGTCCTATCTATTCCTTTCATTTCAGTTATGATTGTTGGAATTGCACCAATGATTTAATTCGCCATGAAGTTCCTAATTTATGTCTTACTGACGCGAGTTCCTTCCCCAATTCTATGATGTCAATTGATAGTGCAATTAAGATTTCTAAAAGTGCTACTCGTCCCTTTTCCTCTTCCTGTCATTTCCATCGTAGTACTCCTACTCGATGTACCTATTTCCATGACATAAGACTTCAATATTCACTTAATAGGTCACAACTCAAAACACATTTGTAAATATAAATCATTAATACATCTTCTAAGTGTAATTAATTATTTACCTTACACTCGTGTTCTAGTTATCTCCTATCATGTATCATATTGAATGCCCAAATGTGGTAAACACTTGTTTAGGCATTTTTCTCACATACTTAAACATCTAGCTTTTGTTATTCTATTATTTGCATTTGTTCGTACAATGCATTTATCTAGTTATCTCTGTCCTATACTGATAATTGCTATCGGGTCATTCGTTGATTTCGACTTGTCTATCTTGCTTCTTTTTAATTCTCTCTTATCCACATTCTATAGGACAAATTCATTCTTAGAGTGTAAGTCGTTTACTATTTCAAATCGTCATCTTTAACTAAATCCTTGGGTCTAAGTCTACATAACAGTTGACAACGCAAAACACAGTTTGTAAATGTAAATCCTTAATAACACAAGCTAGATGTGATTAGCCATTTGCCTTACTCATGTGTTCTAGTTTTCTTCCATCATGTGCTTAATGTGTGGGAATCTGACATCAGGTTGTTATCACTCTCAAAGTGACACATATCGTTTTGGTCACCGTCTTGACGTCAGTTGCATTGAGCGGCAGCAGTAGGATATCTTCAATAGCAACTGATCAGTTGCTTCTCTTGTGATAGCAGATCTTCAGGTGCTACTGAACAGTTGTTCATTAGCAGCAGTAGATTCAACTAATCAATTGTATTCACTTATTCATCATCTGCAGCTGATCAGTTGATCGACTTGCCCAGTCTTTTATTTTTCATCTACAAATGATCAGTTGGTCGATCAGTTACAGTCTTGTTCCTTAGTTTTTCTAATGCAACTGAGCAGTTGGTTGATCAACATAATATGCTTCAGTTGCAAGTTGATCCGTTGATCGATCAATTGCAGCAAGTGTTCTTTAGCTCTGGTGTCTTTCTTATCAGTTGTATCACCTTAAAGCTTCAAAATCAAGTGTACATTAGATATCAACCGTTCAGTTTGCATTTTATCAGCTGTAATAAGTCTTGAATAGCATCAATGGCAGTAGCACTAGCAACTTTAACAACTTTGAGTATTCTTTCATATCAGTTGATGTAAGTTGAGTTGCATAACTCTTCAACATATTTTGATTTAGTTGTTCCATAGAATTTTAAACCTAACAATAAGTTTTTTTTAAGAACACTAGCGAACTAGATAAGTTCTCCTGAAATTAGTTCACCTGATACTGCCTGAGCGAACTTAATAAGTTCGTCTGAACCTCACTAAGCGAACAAGTCCACAAGCGAACTTGATACCAAGCGAACTTGTTAAGTTCGCTTAAACAACAAAATCAGGTAAGTTCGCCTACTGAATAAGTTCGCTTAAACTGAGTGAAGCGAACTTGATAAGTCCGCCTACTAAGTTCGCCTACAACAAAATATCAGAAAGTTCGCTTGCTTCAGTTGTAACAAACTCAGGAAGAACTTCAACCCAAACACAAACAAACATCACCGAAAATCATCATTTCTCACAGATTAGAAGGAATTTAAAGAAATTGGACCGTAGGATTTAGTATTTTATGAATTAGAACACTTCTATCGGATTAATTTCACCAAAAACCACTTCAAATCCATGAATTCAGCAGCAAAATCAAGTTCAAGAACTTGAAAACCCCATGGATACAAAAAATTCTAAAAATGATCAATTTCTTGTCAAATTGCACACAAAATTGTCTCTAATCACCAAGAATCAAACACAAATCACGAGCAAAAGCTCTGATACCACTTGTAGGTCCACATGATTCATCTTCAGACCGATCTTGTGACAGGACGTCTTGATAACACGGAGTGCAGAATCCTTCGTGTTAACGTATGTATACGAATTGACAATAGAAACAGCAGGTAAATAAACTTCTCTTTGTATTCCACAAAACACAGAGTTTACAAGATTACAATCGTTCAACTCTTCTGCTACTCTCTCTCTCTCTCTCTCTCTGCTCACTTTAGAACAGAATCTGTAAACACCTATTAACGTTTAATTCCTTATCATTAATGATTGCTAAGTTCAATGTTTTAGTATAGTTAATCCATGAATAAAAGTTATTCTAAATGTCTGTAGTCGTTTGGATTTATGGGAATAAATCTGTGGTAAGACTATTGTGATCATTGGTTTATTCATAGTTATGAATCGACTAATTTATTCTTAATATGAAAATTCACTGAGTTGAAGGCCAAGTTCACAGATATTAATTAGACAATGAATGTTGGGCGTAGCCCGTTTCAGAACTACTTCATGGATCGTTGTCATAAGTAGGTTTCGAAAATGTTACTCTCTCTGTATCCTCAAACCTGAGATATATACTAGAACCTGATTCTGTAAAAGGTTGTTTCTTGACATTGTCTAACGTTGTTCTTTGACCGGGCAGCAATAAGGGCGATAGTTGGAAACAAATCTGAAACTCAGTGAGAGTTGTATATAGTCAAGATGAAATTCTATCCACTTACTATTGTAGGTGAAAGATATCTTTGGGCCCTCATTGATCCAACTGGTGTAATTGCATGGCCGTGCTCAGACTGTGTGTCTGTAGGAACCACTTTGGATCTCGATCGAGTAAAGAGAATGTTTGAACACTATATGAGAATGAATGAGATCCATGTCTCATTTTCAAACGGGATATCTGGAACGGATGGGATAATTGATCAAAAATACCATGACTATTACAAATAGTTAAGTAAGAGTACTTAGACTAATCGAGAATAGCTGACTGCTAGATAAAGCGTCATACCTTGACAGGGGCAGTGAGATGTAGCTAGATGTCCACCATTGTCTTTATTGATAAATTGTCAAAACTCGTGCAAATGGCAGTCTGTTGGACTAGTATGCCCGAGAAAAATTATTTTGGGTGGATGTCGGTAGACGATTTATAAGATAAGCAGTGGTGGTAAAAGCAAAAGGCCAAAAGGTACCCGGAGTTGTGCATGGGAAAGAAGTGCTAGGCCGGTATCAACGATGTGTCGATGACTCCGTTCAGCGTAACCATTATGTTCGGGGGTGTGTGGTGGTGAGGTAAGGTGAGAAATTCCACATGAAGAAAAATGGGAAGCGGGGTTGATGTATTCACCACCCTTGTCAGAAAATAGTTTTTTATTTTCCTTTGAAAATAGTTTTCAACTAGGTTTTGAAAACGTGTGAAGGTTGAAAGAGAATCGGATTTTCTTTTTAGTGGATAAAGCAAAATATATTTAGTGAAATGATCAACAAATATGATGTAATATTTATAATGATCAAACACCACACATCAGAAAAAATTAAGTCTAATGGAGCAATAGATGAAAGGGGAGAATCATAAAATGGCAAACGGTGACTTTTATTTATTTGACAAGAATTACAATTTTCAACGAAAGTAGAATGAACTGAAATAAAGGATGATAATAGCTTGAAAACTTTATTCTATGGGTGACCAAGTCGATGATGTCAAAGCGAAGAGTTGGTGCTGTGCATGGCAAAAACATGAGGTGTTAGAAATGAGCGTAGCTCATACATTCCCTTTTTTATCGTGCCCTGGAGGAGTGGAATTTTGGATGCCCGGTCCTTGATTACAAAAACAAAAGAACAGAATTCAATTAGAAAGTTGTTGTCTTGACATAAACGAGAAATAGATATAATGTTACGGTATAGGGATGGAACATATAAAACAATTTTTAGAATCAAAGGTGTGTGTGAAGTGTGAATAATAACATAACCAATATGAGTGATTTTTAAACATGAATCATCACCAATTACTAGCTCCTCGGTCCCGTCATAAGGTGCATAAAGTGAGAGATTGTTTAAGTCACTGGTTGCATTGCTCCACTATCAAATAACCAATTGGCAGTAGGTGCCATTTATACATTGTTGGGGTTCATCATATGAACATGTGCATTCCTGACCTATGATTTTTTGTTAGTTGTAGGAATAGAAATAGTAGGGTAAACCTTTTTAAATACCGAACAAGTACTTAGTGAGTGCCCTTTTGATGGCACCATTGACATTTCCCTAAGATGGGACGATTTTCGGTGGCTTGTGGTGGAGTGGGTAGCAAACCGGTTGCACCTCTATTCCCTAGACGAGAGTTCCAGGGTTTGTTGGTGGTCCGACTTTGAGTATAGAATATGTAATCCGGTTGATAGATACATCTGCTGTGCTAAGGATAGTTCCTGGTTGATCAATTTTCGTGTAACTCATTGAAGGATATGTGTGAGTCTCGTGCATGGATAGCGTCCAAGATAGGTTTGTATGTCGACTGGTCCAAGCCATTAAAAACTGCATCAATAATGTCTTCCTGGTCAAGTTTCTTCCCAAGAATGGCAAACTCATCTACCACAGTTTTGATGTTTTGCATGTAGTCTGTGATAGTTGTTGAACTAGTATGCCCGAGTAACGACATTTTACAATACCGCTAACGAGGTAAGATCTAAAGGGTTCAACTTTGGGCAACGATTATAAAGGGTGGATATATTAACGGTTAATATAGTCCATTACACCAATACAAAAGGAGACGAGATAGTTATTTATGAAATAACTATCAGGACGTACGGAAACGGTTGGACACGACGATTATTTATGAAATAATCATTATCAGTATTAATTTGATTAATAATGAGTCGGTGAAAATATGTTTGAAACATATTTATTAATTACGATAACTATTTAATTGTAATTATATTGGATATAATTATATTTAATTAACTAATTGTTTGTTAATTGAACAATTAAATAAATAAGATTCATAAATGTAACTATGGGATGCATGGATCAAAGATGTGATTAATGGAATCCCTAAACCCTAACTTGGAGAGGAAGTTATGAGTCTTTAAAAAGGGATTAAGGGTGGAGGCCAAAAGATATACAGAGAATAGACAATCAGGTTTAAAAGATTGTTAACCCTAGCTCTCCACCCCATCTCCCTTGCACTGCCATCCAACTCGGCACCGCCCTACCGCCGCGGGCCACCATCCCTACAGCGCCGGCCACCGTCCGTTCCAACGCCGACCACAGCAAGCCGCCGGTCACCGTGAGCCGCCGTTTGCATAGTATGTAGTCGTCGTCATGTTGCCATCACGCCGCTACTCCGTCGTCCTGCTATTCAGGTTCTACTGGTTCTGGATTTGCGGGGATTTGCGGTTAAATCTGAAAGTTTCCAGATTGGCGGGTGATTCGCGGGTGAATCTAAAGGAGTTCATATTTGCGGGTTCTTGGAGATTGGATTTGAAGGAGTTCAAATCCGTGTGAAGATTCGTGATACCAGACCTAGCGACTGGAATTGTTGTCTCAAGGTGTTGAGTGTGATCAGTCATCTGTTTCGGGAAATGTATAATTACTAAACTCCCTATGGTTGTTTGCTTCTTATTGGTTTGCAACTGGACTCCTGGTGGGCGATCTAGGGTAATGGCCTAGATCGGTTCGTGTATTTTTCCGATGCGTTGTTTATCTAATCAAAATTGTTTTGGAACATATGCACGAAACCCCAACAATAGTTTGAGTAGGGGTTTTGGTAAGTTGTTTGAGTCGGTATTGGGATTGGTTAATACGGCCGCATGAAGGTGAGGCATAGGTGTTGGCTAGGGTTTGCCAAGCCTCCCGGGAAGAAGACGCATTAGTGACCAGGGGCGCAATTTGAGGCGATAGGATACCTAGAAGAGCTCGGAATAAAAGTTGATCTTGACGAAACCATTGTTGATAATCCTTGTGCAAAGCGAGCGTTCCATCCGGAGCTAGTGACGGATGAGTGCCATTGATGAAGCAGTAGATATCAAGCCCATGAAGTAAGGCTTCGATTTGCGTTTTCCATCCAAGATAGTTGGTGGATTTGAGTTTTAGGGTTGATGGTCAAGTCACCATAGTGAGGTCTTTCATTAGGCTATTGACCAAGAAAGAAGAGTTGTTTGAGTCTTCATCCATGGAGGTTTGTTTTGTCTATGAAAGACAAGAGTTTGTGGGAGTTGTTTGTTTTGGCGATGGAGGGCAAGAGTTTGTGGGTATGGATGTGTTTGAGCCTTGTTCTGACACCATAAGAAGGTTCTGAATGAACAAGGAATTCAAAATTATATTTCCAGATAAACGAATCTATACTATATAATAAATAAAGGTTTCTTAATGTCACGTGTCACCTCCATATTCATTCTTATAAATTATTTCCTGTCTCTCTCTCTTAATAAATGCATTTTCATATTTTCAATAATAATATATTTTTAAACAAATTATTAATCTATATCTACACTATATAATAAATAAATGGTTTTTCATGTCACGTGCTGTCACCATATTCATTCTCATAATTTTTTTTCTACCACTCTCTCTTATTAAATACAGTTTTATATTTTAATAATAATATATTTTTAAAAAAATACTAATAACTCATATTTATTTTAAATTATCCCTTATTATAAGAAATTTTAAAATATAATTATGTAGCTTTTATTTTGAATCAAATAATAATGAAAGTCAAATTGCATTAAATAATAATTAATGTATTTTCGAAAACCAATTATTTATTAATTTTACATATTTTGAATTTTGTTTTCTATTATTCGTTGTAATACATTTTTACACATGTAAAATATATATACATAAAAAATTATGAATTTTATGTATTTATATTTTTAATCTCGTGTATAGACACGGGGTACTAAGCTAGTGTTACAATATACGGAGAAAACTTAGAGATAAACTAGGAGATATACATGGTTTTACAACAACCAATATTTGACTAAAGATAAAACATTTGAATTTAAACTGTACATATACAAAATGGGGGGATTAATCCTTGATATTTTCCCAAGAATATATGTCAGGTTAAATCTATTCAAACCGACTAAAAAAGGAATGGAAGATGATTGATTTTTTGGGTTTATGGTTTACCTTTATAGAAGTTTCATCTTTTGACAAATGTTAAATGAACTGTTTATGAATAGTTCGACGAAAAGTTTGTTTATTTAATAAGTGAACGAACACGGACAAAAAGTTTTGTTCATTTAATTAAATGAACGAATATGAACATCTATCTCGTTCATTCATTTACGTTCATGAACATTCATTTAGGTTCGTTCAGTTGTTTTTGTTAACAAATCATTCAGATTTTTTATTACTAAGCCCATACTAATTTAGATCTATTTGTTAACCATTCACATTATTAGATACTTATTACTTAATGTATTAGATTTGATCGGTTATGTTCATTTATATTCGTTTGTATTCGTGAACTGTTCATTTAGATTTTTAATTAACAAACACGAACATGTTCATTTTATTAACAAACGAACATGGAAAAAAAAATTGATTTGATTCATTGTTCGTGTTCGATTAAAGTTAAATGAACGACTCTAATTCCTTTTCTTCTCCGCTGTTTTCTGAAGTCAAATCATTGATTTTTAGTGGAAATCTTGTCCTATTCGATATGGATTTTTAATAGGGTTGGTTAAATGTACCTCAATTACTTGTTATGTCCCTCTATAGATTTGATAGATATTTGACATTTTTTACACATACCCCAATATAAAACTGTGTATACGCACCTTCTAACGTTTACAACTTTTAAACGACCATATAGAACTTTTTGAACGCTTGTTTTGGTTGTTGACAAGAAGAGGGTATGTTGAGTGAAAATCATTGTTTTGAAAACCGGACCGGCCGGTCGGACCGGGAACCGGTGGCCTGGGGGTCTGGTTATGCATGTTGAAACGGTCCTGTAGCGACCCGGCGGT
Organism: Smallanthus sonchifolius; assembly: GCA_023525975.1. Lineage (NCBI taxonomy): Eukaryota > Viridiplantae > Streptophyta > Magnoliopsida > Asterales > Asteraceae > Smallanthus > Smallanthus sonchifolius. The sequence goes on along the minus strand of CM042025.1, from coordinate 44,436,649 downwards.
CGGACCAGAAAACCGGTTGGTCGGACCGGAAACCGGGTGGTCGAACCGGAGTTCAGCAAATTCTGGTTCTTTGGTCCAGTGGTGCTGACTGATGAAGATGAAGTAAGGGTGACGGATTTGAAAGATGAGAAGTGGAGATGGATCTGGAGCCAGCTAGTGGCGGAGCTCGATAACTGGGGGAATCTCGACACCGTGGTGATATGGAGTAGTTGGTGAGGGTTTTCACGTGAATCTACCGCAAGTGATGGTGCTGAGATAGTGGTGGTCTGGAGCCGGCCGGCTGGTAGCGGAGATAGTGGTGGTCTAGAGCCGGCTGGTGGTGGAGCTCAATAAGTAGGGGATCTTTAATCGAGTATATGAAGAGTGCTCAAGTTAAAAGAAGCTGTGAATTTGACTTTAATGTCATTCTTTGCTTTTTACCTTTTTAGTCATTGAAACTCGTATAAAACTCAAAAGAAAAGGACATGTATTGGTTTTTAAAATTAAATAAGTTAAATTATTTAATAACAATTAATGAGTTTTTGAATAACCAACTCTATATTCAATATTTCTATTACATACACATTTTAATTATTATATTTCTAAATTGATTATAATGTTATTTTCTGCTTTTTAATTAATTTAAAGTATATTTTTTTATTTTCATTATTAAATTACTTATGACGTTATCCGATTGTTGAATCCGGTTGAACCGGTCCAACCAGTGAACCTCTAAGACGACCGGTTCACTGTCTGGTCCGGTTTTAAAAACATTGGTGAAAATATAGGTGGCTAACATAACCCAATTTTAATTTATAAGAATTATACAATACCCATTGAAAAAAGATTCTATCTTTTTCAAATTCCTTGAAATTATTAGAGAGATTTACAAATTAAGTCCTTTAAGTATTACTCAATTTTTAAAATACGTTATTTAACTAAGAAAATCACAGAAAACGTCATTTATGTTTAAAAAACCTTGCACGTTACGTCCTTTAGACTAAAAGGCGTTAAATTTCACTGTTAAATCCAATCACGGTGGGGGTATTTTCGTCCATTTACCATTTTAATTAAAGCGAATTACAAATTACGTCCTTTAAATATTACCCAAATTTCAGAATACGTCTTTTAACTAAGGAAATCACAGAAAACGTCCTTTATGTTTAAAAAACCTACATGTTACGTCCTTAAATGTAAAATGTGATCCTTAAAGCACAAAATGTGAAATTTGGCTAATACTCTCACCATAAGAACTTTCGACTTCCGCCATTGTCAGACCCCGGGTTTAGCCCCCCCGGGTTTAGCCCACCCGGGCGTGCGACCAACGATTGGTACATGTTTCTTATTTTATCTCATCAGAGATTTATAAACACAGCGAAATAATTCAATAACTCAGGATCTTTTCAAAAGACGGAGAATCTCACGGTTTATTTTATTATAACAGGGATAAACCCTGATGTAGTACACAAACGGTGAAATTTAACGTCCGTTAGCCTAAAGGACGTAATGTGCAAGGTTTTTTAAACATGAAGGACGTTTTATGTGATTTCCTTAGTTAAAGGACGTATTCTAAAATTTGGGTAATACTTAAAGGACGTAATTTGTAATTCGCACTAATTAAAATAGTGAATGGACGAAAATACCCTCACCATGACTGGATTTAACAGTGAAATTTAATGCCCGTTAGTCTAAAGTACGTAACGTGCAAGGTTTTTTAAACATAAAGAACGTTTTTTTATAATTTTCTTAGTTAAATAACGTATTCTGAAATTTAGGTAATACTTAAAACACGTAATTTGTAATTAGCTCAAATTATTAAGTGGTTTTTGAAAATTTTGAAAGGGGTATTAATTGGCTGCAGATGGCTGTGATATTGGACCAATCAAATGTAGTATCACAAAGAGAGAATAATTTCACAATGGCCCAATGGTAATTTTCCTAGATAATCTCAATTATATTTGTTTATCCAGATTTTTCTTAAATTTTTCCTTATATTTTGTTGCAAATTTTATTATATATTTGTCTTTATAACTTACTGTAACTTAAATTTAATAATTTACACACTTTAACTAGTTTGCTGTTTTTTTGTCTGATGAAATTTATGTATGATCTGGCTTCTCTGGCTGCCAAATTAATCCTTTTATATATATATATATATATATGAACCAATTGTAAATGTGTAAATAAAAAAATTAATTTGTAGCCACATATTTATTATAGTTTATAGGATGTTTGACATTTGAGGAATGAATTAAAATAAGATAAAAATAAATTTGTGGCCAGAATTTAGTTTTTCGGTTTACGAGTTCACATATGATCCTTACCTTATATATATGGCGGAAGGATATTCTACAAAAGCTAAAAACTTTACAAAGTGTAGGAAGCCACCATAGAGTATCATGTGTTCAAGAAATATTCCAAGAAAAAAATGGTAAAAGTGTAAAAAGAGCATGCACATGCAAGTCACATGCATATTCCCCCACCTTTTTTAAAGTTCATACTTTTTTATGCGTTATTATTTTTTTTTTTAAATTACACCTTAATAACTAGCGTTTTTTTATCTTTAATATGAGTACAATATTGTTATATAAAAAATTTAAAAAACAATTATGTGGTAAAGTGGGTTTTTTTAATTAATGATGTTTTTGAACTAGGTTATAGAAACTCTATTAAAAAATATCACAGAAATCGTCGTACAAACACCATAAAAACGTCATGAATTTAAAAAATAAAAAAAACATTTAATTTAAGGTTTATGGTGTTTTTTACGCTCGAAAACATCATAAAAACGCTCAAAAAAATGTAATGAAAAAACACCATAAAATGATTTATGGTTTCACTCAAAAACATCATAAAACACACTCGAAAAAACGTCATGAAAAAACATTATAAAAACATCATTTAATTTATGGTTTATGGTTTATATGACGCTCGAAAACATTATAAAAACGTCATGAATTAAAAACATCATAAACACATCATACAAACCCATTTTTTTTTACAAACGTTCGAAAAAACACCATAAAAACTTCAAATACAAGCGCTCGATTGTTTTTTTTTTTTTGCATTTTTTTACAAACGTTCAAAAAACGCCATAAAATGTCAAATACAAACGCACGAAAAAAAACAACGTAAAAACACGATAAACACGTCATACAAACCCATTTTTTTTACAAACGCTCGAAAAAATACCATAAAAACCTTAAATATAAACACTCGATTATTTTATTTTTTGCATTTTTTTACAAACACTCGAAAAAACATCATAAAATGTCAAATACAAACGCACACCATAAACATGTCATACAAGCCCATATTTTTTACAAACACTCGAAAAAACACCATAAAAACTTCAAATACAAACGCTTGTTTTTTTTTTTGCAAACACTCGAAAAAGCATAATAAAAACGCCTAATTTTTTACAAACGCTCGAAAAAACATAATATACAAACACTCGAAAAAACACCATAAAATTGACTAGTTAAATTGCAGAGTTCAAAGACACCATAAAATTGCTCAGTCCAAAAATCGTACAGTTCAAAAACACCATAAAAATACTCACTTTCATAAATACTCGGTTCATGTCGGGGGTTTTTTTTTAATATAGCAATATCATACTCGTTGGAAAGACAAAAAACGCTCGATTTTATGGTGCAATTTTTTTTTAAATAATGACGTATAAAAAAGTTATGGAAGTTTAAAAAAAATAGAGGAAATGGCATGTGACAAGCATGTGCAGTTTTTGGTTAGATCTTCCCATTGTACCCCTCCAAGTGGATTCGAATTTAATATTATTTACATTTATGCCACTGAGTCAATCTCAACCACAAATCACAATAATCTTGTGGTTGAGATTCTTTCCTAGACTTTGTAAGGATTTTTGACTTTGTAAAGTAACCTTATATATTGAGAGGGAGAGGGAGAGAGAGAGAGGGGGGTTTCACTATAAAGTGGCTTTTGTCTAAAAAAAAACATAGGAAGCAAAAAGAGTGCGTCACGTGTACGATACTATACTGAACATTGAATCTAGCAAATGTAAAATCAAAAAGCTAATTATGGAAAGTTACAATTGAAAATAATATAATCAACTTCACTATACAGTAAGAAAATAATGCATTACAACATGGATTACATTTAAAAGGGGGCATCCAAAATGTTCCACTAACAGATCTACCCCCTGATAAATTAAACTCAATGGCAACTAATAAAGTTTTATTATTTACATCATCATAAAAGATAAAACCTTTGCACCTTTAGCCTTTTTCCCTTCCTCACAAGAAGATTCTTATTCACAAAATCGCGCATTTTTAGCAAAATATTTGACACCTTTTGAAAATTATAAAGTTTGATCTCCTAAAGCAGCCACTGATGAGCGATTCAGACGAAGCAAATTCCTTGAAGATCTCACATTCTTGAGTGTCATCATCAACTTCTGTCTCTCCCCTTCGACTTCTGCAAATCGCAAGCTTAATTGAGAGTATCGATCATGCATTTCTTTAAGTTCATTTTCGACATTAACATATTTTCCTTTGATTTCCAACATGTCTTTGATCAATTCGTTGATGTCCCTAAAGCTCTTAAACACCGCCTCCTCGTCACTATGTTGTTTAAGAAAAGAACTGAAAACATAAAACAATATCATATTATTATCTGTAATAAAACAAAATAATCAATTTTGGATTAACTTGCAGGAAATAAAAGACTAATTTTACAATTCTTTATTGATTCTATCAACCATCTTTAAATTAGGTTTAAAATAGAAACAACCTTACAATCTATTACCTATTTTAACAATCAACCTCATTTTAATAGATTGACATTTTAACAAGATTTTGACTGGTTGATGTAAGCCAACCATCACATTCAAATGACACTTATGAAAATAATTGCTTGTGGAAAAAATATAAAAATTTGAAAAAAAAAATGATCCAACCTTTAAACTTCTATTAAAATAATAATTAAATGTTAGATCATTTTTAAAAATTGATGTTAAAATAAGTATTAATGTTAAATAAGATGTCATGTTTACATACATATACGCTAAAATGACAAATAAGATTCAAGTTAGCATTTTTTGAAAAATCAGCAAAAATAAGTCTTTTATTGCTACAATCAGTAATAAAATGTAACTTAGGTTGCTAGAATCGATAAAGTGTAAGTTGGTTTTATGATTTAAAGTTGGTTACATAAAAGGGGAAAAAGTGTAAAGTTCATTTCTATTTTGTATGGTTTGCCTGATAAAAATAAGGGTATATAAGTAATTTTACCTAACCCTTTGATAATTAGCATTGTTTGGAGCTACTATCAAACTAATTATCAACTCATTAATGGGTACTTTGCCCAAACAGTAAAAAGTTAAAACCAATTATTGCAACTTTAAAAAAAAATACCTTTGGAATTGGATGCTTGATTTCTTTTTTGTCCTAAGTGCTTCGGCAAGCTCGATTTCCAAAGCAAGAACCCTTTCTAATGCATTTCCATTTCCAGGAAAATCAACAAAATTCGGGTATATGCTCCCTAGCTCTTCATTGGCCTTAGATTCAAAAATAATAATCAGAAAAAAGAATGTGGCAAGAAACAAAGAAATTGAAAATTTTGAGAGTAAAATGCATATACCTGGTGTAGTTGTTCAAGTTCTCTCTCTAAATCTTGGAAACTCGGGTCATAGTTAGTCAATGGAAGATGTGAATTATCGTTTTTCATCTTTTCCAACTACCATAAAACAAATATTATAAACTTGGATTGAGATTAAAGTATATACTAAAGGAAGAATATTAATTAGATGTGCTAAAAGTTTACCTCTTCATCTAGTTGCTCCATGCAAGATATTAAATGTTGAGCTCTGAATTGATCATTTACAACCATTAGTTGTTTTGAATCACTGACCATTAGATTTTCTTCATCTTCGTATGCACGCTCAGTAACTCCCTGCAAGACCAATGTTCAATGAATAAATTTAAATGATAATAAAATCATTTAAACACAAATATAAATAAACAATTATGTTTAGGATGTTTTCATTTAAATTTTCTTTGCATGTTTTTACTAACATATAAAATTTACACATCTTTAGTTCTTCACAAGGATGCTGAACAATAACATAGCAAATTCTAATCATTTAAGAAACTAATACAGAATATCAAAAATGACATTCTTGTGAAAGAACAAAGATGGTTTATAAAAATGGAAATAAAAAGTCTCTTAAATTGGGTTAAAAGAAAAGGTAAATAACAATTATATTTTCAATGCCGGTGTGGAACTTATTATCCAAAACTGATACTTTGACACCTAGATAATAAGATGTTTATCCAAACAATAGAAACGGATTAATGAGATAACGAGTTCCAAAAAAATCCAAACACCACCCAAAAAGTTGTTTATAATTTGATTTTGAAATTTTAATTCAAACCTGAATTTCTTGCACATTTACTGAACCATTTTCTTCTTTCTGAGCAAGCTTTTCTCTAATCAAAGAAAGTTCATCTGCAATTTTTGATTTTTCATCCTCGCGTTCTTGTAATAAAGAACCAAGCTTTTCTTTTTCTTCCTTACAACATTCAAGGCTCAAAACAGCACATTCTAATTCCGCCTGTAACCTATCATAATCCGGTTTATCAGAAATTACAGATTCGCCCTCTGCTTCCAATTCTTGAATTTTCCTCAACTGAGAAGCATCAGATTTCTTCCTACTTTCAACTTCATCAAGAGCATCTTGTAATTTAAATAGCATTTCTTCATTATGCCTTTTGGAAAGAGAAAGTTGCTCCTTTAATTCTTGAATTTGCGTTTGATATTGTTCTTTTATAAACGCCAGTCTCAATGATTCCGATGGCCCTTCCGGGTCTTTTTCTTTTTTCTTGTGCGCCACGTCAGCACTATCTTTAAGCTCCTTCAAGTAGATTGACAAGTTCTTGAATTCTTCAGTTTTTAATTTCTGTTCAGAGAGCTTGCTTGCAAGTTGGTTGCATTTATTCTGTAACATGATTAACTCATCGTTTTGTTCTTCCAGCTTTGCTTTGAGTACTAATAATATAGTCTCCGATTCTTCCCGGGAAATTAACATGTCATCTACCTTGAGGGCATTCTTGTAATTTACTTCAGTCGATTTGGTCTCTGCATTGTGAGCAGTATAATTCTCTAACTTCAATTTAAGAGATTCAACTTCTGTTCCTAAATTTTTGTTTTCATCAATGTAACGAGCAACCTCTGCCTTTGAGTTGGTCAACATTTCTTTCAGTTGACTCGCCTCGAGAGCATGCACTGTTTTAGATTCTGAAATTTCAGCATTTTTAGTAACAGAAGCCTGCAACTCCAATCTAAGAGATTCGAGTTCCGTTGCTAAATTTATGTTCTCTTCAATATAACGAGTGACCTCTTCCTTTGACTCTGTCAACATTTCTTTCAGTTGACTCGCTTCGAGAGCATGCATTGTTTTGCATTCTGAAACTTCAGCATTTTTAGCAACAGAAGCCTGTAAGTCCAATCTAAGAGATTCAAGTTCCGTCGCTAAATTTCTGTTTTCTTCAATATAACGATTGACCTCTTCCTCTGATATGGTCAACGTTTCTTTCAGTTGACCAACCTTCAGAGCACACTCGTTTTTAGATTCTGCAATTTCAGCATTTTTAGCAACTCTAAGAGATTCCATTTCCGTTACTAAATTTCTGTTTTCTTCAATATAACGTGCAACCTCTTCCTTTGACTTGGTCAACATTTCTTTCAGTTGATCAATCTTCAAATCATGCTCGTTTTTAGATTCTGAATTTTTAGCAACAGAAGACTGAAGCTCCAACCTAAGAGATTCAATTTCCGTTGCTAAATTTCTGTTTTCTTCGAAATAGCGAGCGACTTCTTCATTTGACTTGGTCAACATTTCTGTCAGTTGACCAACCTTCAGATCGTGGTCATTGTTAGATTCTGCAATTTTAGCAACAGAAGCCTGAAGGTCCAACCTAAGAGTTTGAATTTCCGTTTCTAAATTTCTGTTTTCTTCAACATAACGAACCACGTCTTCCTTTGAATTGGTCAACATTTCTTTCAGTTGACTGGCCTCACGAGCATGCTCTATTTTGGATTCTGAAAGTTCAGCATTTTTAGCAACATATACCTCTAACTCCGATCTAAGAGATTCAAGTTCCGTTGCTAAATTTCTGTTTTCTTCAATGTAAAAAGCTTCATTTTTTAGACAAACGTTCAATCTTGACTCTGCGTCATCAAATTTCATTTGAAGTTCCTTGAACTGCTCAATCTCTGCCTTTGACTTGGTCAGCATTTCCTTTAGTTGACTCGCCTCGTGAGCATGCTCTGTTTTGGATTCTGAAATTTCAGCATTTTTAGCAAGATAAACCTCCAACTCCAATCTAAGAGATTCAAGTTCAGTTGCTAAATTTCTGTTTTCTTCCATATAAAAAGCTTCATTTTTTAGACAACTGTTCAGTCTCGACTCTGCATCCTCAAGTTTCATTTGAAGTTCCTTGAACTGCTCGACCTCTGCCTTTGACTTGGTCAACATATCTTTCAATTGGTCTACCTGTGCATTGTGAGCTAAAGAAGCCTCTAACTTTAATTTAAAAGATTCATGTTCAGTGGCTAAATTTCTGTTTTCTACAGTATAACGAGTTTCATTTTCGAGACAATCATTCAATCGTGCCTCTGTATCATGAAATTTAATCTGGATTGATTCAAGGGTTGTCACCAAATTTTCATTTTCTTTCATATAACGAGCTTCGTTTTCAATACAACTGTTCAATCTCGCCTTATCATCAAGATGCTTTCTTTCAATCTCCCCACATTGCTCGCTCAAAATCCTATTCTCTTTCACAAGCTCCTCAACCAGTGTCTCATACTGAGATTTAAAAAATACAAGATTCAAATCTTCACAAATCATACTTTCTTGCATCTCTGCCAACAGATTTCTAACATGACAAAGTTCTGACCTTTGACTTTCAAATTCAGAGGTCAAACATGCAACCGAACCCTCTAATTTGATCTTCATACCTCTTTCAACATCCAAGCATTCTTTCAGCCTATCGAGCTCTTCCCGCTTATTTTCTACATAAATCATCAAATCTTGATTCTCTGTTTTCAACTCAGAAATTGTCAGCTTACTTTTTTCAAATTCTTCTGCCATCGTATCCAACCCCATGATTTGTTCATGAAAACTCTTATCTTCAGATAATATCTTTTGCAGCTCAAGTTCCAAAGAAGAAAGGTTCTTTAACATCACTTCACTGTTCTGCGCGTGTCTTTCCTCCGATTCCAAGCTACTTCTAAACATTTTAGAGACAGAATCAATTTGCAACTGAAGCTTCTCAAAAGAGGAATTTGGGATTTCCAGTTTTGACACTGTTTTATATAAACCATTCTTAAATTTCATCTTCACATCATCAATTTCTGATCTTAGGGTTTCTATTTCTTTTTGAAGATTCCGTTTATCATGAACTTCTACTTCTATAAGTTTCTCGAGCTCCAGTTTTTCAGCAGAAACGACTTCGTATTTGCCTTTATAAACTCTGTAATCCATGAGCAGGGCTTCACATTCGGTTATCTTTTCCATTAAAAGAAAATTGTCGTTTGAAAGATTTCCCAAATCCGATTCCAACATTCGGTTTTGCAGCTGCAGATCGCTGCATTTGGCAAGATAATACCCGTTTTCTTGAAATAAAACATCCCGAGATTGGTTAGAAAATTGTAGATTTTTACCCAATTCTTGTAACTTTTCATTCGTTTTCCTTATATAATCACTCGCTTCATATAATGTTTCCTCAAGTGTTCCAGAGTACACGTTTAATTGTAAATTTGCACAGCACATTTCACTGAGCTCTTCTTCCACCTTTTTGTATATATTTTCTTGTAAACTCAACGATTTCTTCAAGTCATTTGAGAGATGTTTAGATGACGGTTGTGAAGTGTCAGCAAAAGCTTCTTTAATGACAGTTTGATTGGTTTCAAACATTGACAAGACTTGAAACGAAAGCCTGTCGAGATCTTTTTGCAATTGACTCACTGCAATCGAGTAATTCAAGCGGGCCCGTTTGAGTGCTGATTCTGAAACCGTGACCCGTTTTTGAAGCTCGTTATTAACCGCACTCAAATCGTTCATTTCATTTTTAAGGTTTTGAAAGTCGCCCAAAATCCGTTTTTGATTTTCTTCAAGCTCCTGTACAAGTGACTCATAGTAACACTCCATTTGATCCATTTTTTTAACAAGATTTTCCTTTTCGGCTTTTGCTTTATCCAATTCTTGAAGAGGTAGAACTTGCATTTCACCAAAGGTTCCATTTTTAAGATCTTGAACGGTACCAAGTAGCGCCTCGAAATCAGACTGTAAAAGACTCGAATCGGGCTCACGAGAACCGATCAAAATCTTTTCTTGGATTTCACGAATCTGACTCTCCACAAGTAAGACCCCGCTGACTTCCTTACCGTGCTCTGTTTTCTTTGACATTCTTTCATTAATCTTTGAGCTCGATTTAATTTCTTTCAAATTGTGTAGAACATTTTTTAACTTTGAACATTCTGATTTTAAAAGGTTGACCTCTTTGACTAATTCTTGGCCCGAAGCAATCTCAATGGTGAGTTCTTGTGCAAGCTTTTGTGTTTCAGTTCCCATTTCATTAGCATGGCTGTGCAACGAGGTTAATTCTTGCTTGAGCTCGGAAATTGATGACTCGGCAACCGCCAAGCTGGCTCTAAGCCTGTGGTTCTTTTCATAAACAACTGCCATGTCATTGTCCATCTTGGCTTGATCAGAACCGCTCGATTTTTCTGCTGGCGAAACATGCTTGTCAGCATAGTGACTATCTGATGCGTTTGATGACTCGTCATATGTAACTTGTGAATCTGAATATTCTTCATGTATGTTTGCTTCTTCTCTGAGTTGCATTCGTGTTTTAGCCTATTTAAAAGTAAAAATAAATAAAAATTGTAATTTCAAGATTTTTCTTAGGCGGCGAATTTCATTATTTTAGAAATAATTTTGATTTTTGGTGAAGCATGCTAGAATTATTGTCCACATTTATATTTTAGTTTATCCCAATATAAGTGTTCATTTTAAGAAATGGATGGTAACAATTTAGTAAAATTCTCATTTTATCCTTAATTACTCTCCTCAAAAGATCTTGCAAGTTTTCCATGTCAACTGGTATATTAAATGAATTAATTCTATCATTGGCATTCTAAGCTAAATGCTAATTAAAAGATGTAATAATTAGATATCATAAATTGTCGCTTTTTTCGGTTTGTGGACAATAATATTGAGATGGAGGGAGTAACATTGCTCATTAAAGTGTGTGTTTCATTTCAGGAAAAAAGAAAAAGAACTAACCTTATTAACCAGATCATCAGGTATCTGCAACTCAGAAGATGACTTGGCAGTATTATTTTCGGTCTCTTTATTTACGTTATTGCCACTCTGCAAGCCTTTATCCCTCTGTTGCTCAAATTCCCTGCGGTACATCAACATATCACTTAATAAACAGTAATTAATAGCGCCTTAATTGTTAGTTTAAGAACATATAATACCTGAATCCAGTTTTAGCTGTCAGCAGCTGAACTGTAACCTGAAAACAAAATATACAGTCAACCAAGACAAAATCAACGTAATGTTCTTAGAAACTTTTTGTTAAAAAATTTGTGTTTCTCACATGCAAAATGGTTCCATGATCGGATCCATGAAGAGGGAGAGCAATAACGGACGGCTGTGATGCATCGGCATAATCAGCAAGATTGATTGTAGCCTCACCGAGAATGCTAGACCGTGAAGTACCCTGTGCTCCAAATTTAGAGCCAAATTATAATTAATCACATTTAAAGATTGGACTGTGTTACTAAGGGTGTTTGGATGCGTGTTTTCTAAGAGATTATGTGATACTGAATAATCATAATCAGTTGTAATAAAACATGTTGTGGGAAATAGTGTTTGGATGTGCTTATGCTACTTAAAATTGTATTAATTACTTTTGATGGTGTTGATTGTTTGGCAAATTCTGATTAATTGAGAAAGTAATAGATAAAGAGAAATGCTAACCATAGCCCTGAGAAATATGATTAACAATCACAAAATGGTTGATTTTGTAAGAAAAATCATTTATTTAACCACTTTTTTCCCAGTTTGTATCAAACTAATTATTTGACCTTAGTAAGCAGAAGTAAGTTACCTAAACACTAGAATCGACTGTTATAAGATAATAACTTTCAAAACACACATCCAAACATCCCTAATTCAAATGACAAAATTAGCATAATCAAATGCATAAAAGTTCATTATCCTAGAACAAAAGTGATAAATTTCAAAACTTTATATAGAAAAAGGGAAACTTACCATTCCCACAACAACTTTGTAGAGCTTATCATCATATTGTTTGGTCTTAGAATCTAAAAGAAGCCTTGTAGTTTCATAAATGGGGTCTGCCCATTTACACGACCCGCCTCTCACATTTGCTTTGCTAGTTTTTGCAGTAGCCTTCCCGGTTTCAGTAGGAATAAAAGATATAAACAATTTTTCCCAACCATGTTGCGGTATCTGAAACATAAAGATTTTTCAAATTGGCAAATCTTTGATAATACTTACGTCTTTCATGTAATAATAATAATCCTAACATCCTATCATAAACATTCAAAAATCATAACTTTTAACAATCACTAGAACCAGATAAGAATAATCAAATGATTATAGAACAGAAGCATTTGATTTTTGGCTCCTTCAACCGTTACTTGTAAGAGATTGAGATTCAGTTACTCCATATTTTCTGACAATTTTACCCTCGGCGGAGGAGATAGAATAGAAATAAGAAAACTAAACTGAGGGTATAATCGTCAAAACAAGTGAGTGGTGTGTGAAGTAACTCGTGGTGTCCAGATTACCTCCCTTCTCATTATGTTAGTTATGAGTTTCCTTAAGTACCCCCATCTTACCTCCGTCTTTCTATTGTTTCTGATGTCTTGATCTCTTAGATAGGTTAAAATGAAACTACCAAGAAAACATGTGTATTGATAGTGCATGTTAACCATAAATCCACTTATATTTATTTTCTCCTTCAACCGTTACTTGTAAGAGATTCAGTTACTCCACATTTTCAAACAAGTTTACCCTTGGCGGAGGAGATATAATAGAAGTAAACAAAACTAAACTGCAAGTAAAATTGTCAAAACAAGTGAGTGGTGTGCGAAGTAACTTGTTGTGTATGAATAACCTCCCTTTTCATTATGTTAGTTATAAATTTCCTTAAATACCCTTATCTTACCTCCGTCTTTCTTTTATTTCCAATGCCTTGATCTCTTACCTAGGTTAAAATGAAACTACCAAGAAAACATGTGTAATGATACTATGATAGTGCATGTTAACCATACATCCACCTATGTTACAAGGGTAAAAATGGAATTTAACTTTACATATTTATTTTCTCTAACGATTTCATTCCTTTGTGTGCCAAAACTTGCTCATTTAAAACAATTCATACCATAAAACAAGGCAAAACCCTCTACTATATAATATATATGTGATAAACGGTGCCCAAAATGCACATCAATTACAACTACCATATACAAATTATTTAGTAATATTCAAGTGCTACTAAAGAAACCGGATTGAAGGAGATAAAAGGAGAAACTTACATGTGTCGCGTGAAATTGCAGTCGAAAAACAACTTTTACTTTAGCTTTCTCAATTTTCCATTTGGTGACCCTTGACATTATTGCATAAACCAAAATAACACAACCTGCAGATTGGTGGATCCACAAAAACAAATCAATATCATTGCACAAAATAGACTATAAACTTTAGATAACGGATTCTTTCTGATTGCTTATTAAAACTTTTTTTTGTGTTAATTTCAAACAACTCATTTCCCTTACAAATAATCATATAAATGGTTTGGATAACCAATTCCAAACACCCTTATTATTATCAAAAAACTTAATAAGCAGATCAGTGGTTTTAATAAGCAATCCTAAACACCCTCTAAATGTCATATAGTTTTCCAAATACACACTCATTTAATAGTTTTAGGTAGTAAATTGGGTACCTTGAAATTAAATCTAACATCAATATTCCCTAATTGCTTAGATCCAGAAATTTTGTATGCTTTAGAAGTTAATCTTTATACACTAGAGGCCCCATGGTTGATTACAACCCCATATATGTATATGATGAAAAAGTATTAGTAATAAAGCACAAAGATCCCCAAGAAAATTAATCATATTTTGACACTAATAGATTTCCAAAAGGCAAAAAAAAAATACATAGATTTACAAATACATAATGTGGTGAAACCATGATTAAGATATAATTTTTTAATTAACCCTAGATTAAACTCTATCCAACTATGAGAAAACAAAAACTCCCTCAGACCATATAGATTTGTGTTGCATAAACCTAGATCTTTAATGTTGCTATAACAATTTAACAATTGCAAGCAACCCACATTGAACTTCTTCATAATCAAACAAAAAATGAGTTCAAAACCAGAGTAAATGCATACCTTCTTCAACTTAGTGACCGATCCAAACCCTAAACAGTATGAAGACGAATTTGAATCAACAAAAAGAAGAAAAAAGAATCCAAAAAGAAAGAAATCAAAAATACCCAAAAATGTAGAATCAAAGTAGAAGATAATAAAAGGGGAATTTTCTTGAAACATTAGTTCAATGCTGAGCTCAAGAACAGTGTATACCCACTTCAATAATTTAGTGAAAATGAGTAAAAAAAACATCAAGATTTGTTCAAAGTTGAAAACTTTACATCAAATTTAAAAAACCCAGGTTGAGAAATTACTAAAAAAGAAAAGGCAGAGATGAAACATCACAATGTTACCTAACAATGGGGGATCTGAGATGAGATGAGGAACTTGCAATGGAAGCAAAAATCTGACAAAGATAGTGGATGGAAGCGTGAGAAATCAGTAAAACTGAAATGGGAAATGAAATTGATTTTTGAATAATCAAATCACCATCAAAATGAGAGAAAAGATGTGAAATAGCAGAAGAGACAAGAGAGATAGAAAGAGAAAGAGAGTATCCTGTTGAAAAGGTTGAAACTTGAAATCATTAATTATTATTATTTTTTTATTTTTTTTATTATTATTATTTTAGGAAAAGTGAAAAAAAAAACATTTGGGTATCCCGCCAAAGCTTGTGATTGTGATTTCATGTTTTACTTTGGATGATGAAATTTCATGTTTCAAGATAGATAGAAAAAACATCATCTTTCTTTGATCACATGAGATAAAGAGATCACTTTTCTTTTAGATTGCAAATCTTTTATTTGCCGGAAATCTAGATGAAAATCAATTTCAAGAATACAATATAGTTTTAATCACATAACTTAGATTTATTATTTGGGAAAATCACCAATCTAGAGATGTTATTGTTGACCACTAAAATTATCAAACTAGACATTTGACATTCAAATCGTCGGCTAAGCCGGCTAAATCCTAACCGGCATAATTTTTTTTGAAAAAGTATAACGGATCCACGAAAACAGCCAAACAAATCAATACACGTGTCCGTCGGCTAAGATTTAGCAACCACTTTTTAACCGTTGGCTAAAACCCATCGGCTTAGCCGGCGGATTTAAAAGTCAAATGTCTGGTTGGTGATTTTGATGGTCTACGCATCTAGATTGGTGATTTTCCCTTACTATTTTATGTTTATCACACATATGTAAACTTATACCGTATGATATAATAATATATGTCTTATTGTGTGACACCATTTTAAAATAGATACGATACACGTATTCAAACTATAATACTATTGACTCTCTAAAATTGATTAATATGATGATTTATATTTTGTATGTGTTAGTTTATTTGAATATTAGAATATAAAATTAGATCAACTAATAGGAAACAAGAAGTTTTTTCTATGACTGCTATGTGAGATATGATACAAAGGTATACAAAATAAATTTGAATATTATGTTGAAAATATAATAGATGTACTTCTTTATTTGTGCGTGTTTAAAAATTTGTGTAATATGTTTTATTATTATGTTATATGTAGTGGTCCACGCCCCAGACGAGGATGAAGCCCATGTGGTAAGCCACTAGCCACCATCTTGTTTTGAACCGGGGTAACGTCGTGACCACACTCACAAACCAGGGGCAACACCCATTCTCATGCCTAGGGGGTGTTCCACGCCCCACACCCCCTACCACATCACTCACGCCCCTCCAACCACGGCTTCATACACATAACCTTATTGTGTTGCATTAGTATAGAATGCTTTTCAAAAAGTAAATGATAAAGTTAGAGTCGGGTCAAGTAGAGAGTCAACTAGTTTAAGCTAAATCAACTCAAGTTCAATCTAATCGAATTTTTAACATTTTATTCAAAAGTTATGTGTTTGGTTCTAAGTTGAGAGTGAAAAATTCTTTACGTAAGTTCAAAAACAGTATTTGAAGTTTAAGAAATAAAAGTTGGAATTTTTATACTTGTGCTCGAAAATATAAAAGATAAAGTAGAGTATTATTTCTTTTATCAGTTTGCTAGGAATTTTGAGGTTAATGAAGTGGAAAACAATAAAAGTGCCAAGAGTAAGTTCGTAATTTTTATTGTACTTATAGTTCAAATCATAATCGATATAAAATCATTGTTGAACCATAATTGCGTTCAAATCCTCCCATGCTCCAACCACACGCTTTCAAGTACATAACACTATAGAGTAGGCCCGTTGATTTTACCCGTACCCGATTAACCCGACCCGAACCAACTTCACCCGAACCGATTAAACCCGTACCCGAATAACCCGTAACCGATTAACCCGAAAACCGTTTAAACCGATTGTTATTCGGGTCGGGTTTCGGTTAGACTTTCAAGCATCAAAAACCCGATTAACCCGACTAAACCGAACATTTATATATTCTACCATTTCTTTTCTCACCATCACCACCAACACCACCAAAATCCACTTCTAAACTATGAGTTTAAAAAATCCATCACATAAACACGAATACTTCTATTTGAAGCTTTAATCTCTTGAAAATGTACTTATTTTTGTTTCACATACACGTTTATTTTATGTTTTTAAACTTGATTCATTTTTTTTTCAACCATGTGTCCCTACCCGAAACCCGACCCGATTAAACCGAAAACCGATTAACCCGAACCCGATCTACCCGAATGTTATTCGGATCGGTTATCGGATAAATTTACACACACGGAAAAACCGATTAACCCGAACCGATCTACCCGAAATCCGATTAAATTACCCGAACAACACCCCTACTATAGAGTATGCCTCTCGGGTGAAGGTCATGGGTTCTATCCCTGATAAAGATGTTGTGGTGTAATTTAGTAGTAGAATTAGTAGGTGTGTGCGTTCGCCGTTCAAAAAAAAGTACATAACACTATATAGTGGTATTCATCGTTAGGATAAAAAAAATATTCATCTTTAAGTAAATATAAAAAAATTATCTTCATTGAAAATGCATCATATCTACATGAATTATGAAAAGTTATGAAACTGATAA
Source organism: Smallanthus sonchifolius (assembly GCA_023525975.1). Lineage (NCBI taxonomy): Eukaryota > Viridiplantae > Streptophyta > Magnoliopsida > Asterales > Asteraceae > Smallanthus > Smallanthus sonchifolius. The sequence continues at coordinate 44,419,199 of CM042025.1, read as the reverse complement.
TCAAAAAGAATTGATGATACAATAGTATTTTATTATTAATCATCGGTAGAAACTAAAGCTTCAGTAATAACTTGGTGATCATTTGTAGGGGTGAGCAATAACCGAACCGTTAACCAAAACCAAACCGATTAACCGAAAACCGAATTAACCGAAGATCGGTTATCGGGTTTTTTTGTACCCTCGGTTAACCGAAATTAACTGAACCGAACCATCCATATTTTCATATATTTCTAGCTTTTATGCCTCCATTTCATGTATTTCATGTTTTATACCTTCATTTCATGTATTTATACCTCCATTTCATGTATTGCTAAGCAAAAATTATAGCCGAAGTTTGGTTTTGGTTATTAACCAAGATTAACCGAACCGACAAACTAACCGAATAAACCGAACCAGTTAACCGAAAACCGATCGGTTAATAAAATAGATTAACTGATGACTTCGGTTTCGATTTTGGTTAAGGCTAATAACTGAACCGAACCGTGCACACCTCTAATCATTTGTAACTTGTTATTACTGATCAACGATAACAACTTTGTACTTTGGTAAAAACTAAGGAACAATAGAAACATAGCGATTTTGTTACTGCTGATGGTCGGTAGTAACTCTTGTTACTATTGATGTTCAGAAGTAACCTAGGTGTTTTATACTGGAGTTCCTACTGATGTTACTGCAGCGGTTACGAGCAGTTATAACCATCAACTGCCATAATCTTTCATGAAGAGTTGCAACGATTCATTGTGACTCTTCGACCTCTATATAAAGGATTCATTTGGTCTAGTTTAATGATTGAATTCAATCACGAATTCTGGTACAAGTTTTCATAATGAAACTTACATACTTGTTTTTGACAATTTCTCTGTCTTATCTGATTGAATTTTCATGTGTACCAATGAAATATTTCAGTCTGAAAGTGTCTAACACTATTCGGAGAGTGATCCAATCATTCATGAAACACACAAAACCTACAAAGATGATGAGATCTTGATCCCTTTATCCCTGTAACACCTGAACTTGACTAGGGCTTACATGTCATTATATAGATATCAAAAATCAAACATCAAAATACGTTAATTTAATTACATTTATTGCTATAGATGTCTCTTTTAACTCTCGAACACCCTTCTGTGTCTTCCCCGAAAGCCCTGATAACGTAACGTACAAGAAACACAAGTACGCCTAAGCAAATTGCTCAGTGAGCAGATAACATCTATAACACGTACATAAACATACACTTTTCTAATAGTATATAAACAAAATCATATTGAGTATAGCAAATATCATGACAGCAGTTTCAATCACATATAGTATCACGTTTAGCATCACATTTAGTACCAAGTTCAATGCCACGTTCAATGCCAAGTTTAGTATACATATTCAGTAACAGTGACAGTATCGGTGACATATTCAGTATAATGCTTTCTTTTCGATGTCGGTACCAGTATCAATATAAGTAACAGTGACAGTATTAATGACATATTCAGTATACTGTTTGCATCTTCAGTGACAATACCAGTATCAGTATAGTACTAATGACACATTCAGTATCGGTGACATATTCAGTATCAGTGACATTCAGTATAATGCTTTCTTTTCGATGTCGGTACCAGTATTAATATAAGTAACAATGACGATATCAGTGACATATTCAGTATATCATTTGCATCTTCAGTGACAATACCAGTATCAGTATAGCAATAGTGACATATTTAGTATATCGTTTGCATCTTTAGTAGTATCAGTATCAATAACAGTGACTGTATCAGTGACATATTTAGTATACCATTTGCATCTTCAAAGTGGCAGTATCAGTGTCATATGTAGTATACCGTTTTTTTTTGGCTTTGATAACCAGAATTTGTAGGTTGTGTGATTAATTATTAATGTTATGAAGAAGGAACTACTAAAATTTGAGTTTGGGATGGGGTTTGTTGATGGTAATTTATGAGGAATCTTTGGTAACATGTTTGTAAATTGGTAAATTCATTAGAGTTGAAGTGAATTTAACGAGTTTTGCCTCATTTTTCTTCATACAGGGTGTGAAAAATGCATACGGGCAAGAGGCTTCTCCATTTCGTGATGAAGTGTGTAATAAACTTCTCTTTTTAACTTACTTTCTCTTTCCTGATGTGCACATGTGACCATATCATGAGTGTTACATGTCAGAGATGTAAAAAATATGATGTTACATCTGATTATATGTATATATTTTTTTAAACTTTTGCAATTTCGTGCAGCTTGATATGCTATAAGAAGAGAATGACAATGCCCTTCAGAAGGTGGATTTGTAATCTATACATTTACCTTTCTTTCATAGTTCTATGGTCTACCTAATTGTGATATTCTTTGTTTGTATAGTCTTTGTTAATCAATCTATTGGTGCAGCTTAGGCTTGCTGAAGAAAGTTGTCAAGATGCAGAGAAAAGGGTTAAGGAGCTTTAGAAGCAGGTCATATCTTCTTTTTCCGTCCTTAATTTTGAATGTTAGGGCTAGGTTCTGTTGGATTTGTAGTTATAGAAAGACACCAAGAACGAATGTCATATATTATGAACTGTATTTGGCTTAATATACATGGATATCAAGGACCAATTATTATTTTGCCTACATATCACCTCACTTTACATGTATTTTCTTCAACTTTTTCGCTATTTTAGTTGATCTAAACTTTATTCAGTAACTAGCCTTGTCAAAACTATCATGAGTATGAAAATTACGAGTTGTTAATATAGAAGAAAGTGATCATGGTGCGCCAAGTATAATTGTTTTTCTGCATGTTAACTTATATTTGATCATATGAATTGTTAAGATTTCCATGTAATGATTTAAAATGGATTGCATAATTTGTTATTGACCACTAAACATCTAAGTACATTGATTAATTGCGTTAACAAATTTGGGTCAAACCGTACAATCTTTTTTGGTAAAATGGGCGGGTCGGATAACGGGTCAAAGTAGGATTTTGATTCGTGTAAACTTATGCATTTTATCTGTCAAGTTAGGATTTTAGGCTTGTTTATGAGTTGGAAATTACGTTACATCTACTTTTGATTTTGGTTATAATATGTTGCTGAAATATGTGCGATTTATGGTGTTTGAGTAATAAATAATAATCCAGTTATTATTTTTTAAATTCTTTTATGGTCAATATGTCACACCCTCAAAATCCACCTGCAGGGTTTTTACCGCGAGGCGCGTGACAAACCAGGATCTCAGTCATTAGTTACACGGAACGACTCTATATGAATTTAAATAAAATACTGATGTTGCTCATAGTCACGAGACAACAAAAGTTTAAGTTTAAAAACATTGCGGAAGAGTAAATAAAATCCAAATGCAAGAATAGTCAAATGCGCAAAACACCGCGCCCAAACCAAAGTAAATAATAGAAATAAATAAGTTTGAAATTGTTTGCGAAAACCATGCTCAGACCATGCATCCTAATCTTGTGCGTACCTTAGCGACCTGAGAAAGACATGCTAAAAGTGTCAACACAATGGTTGGTGAGTTCATAGAGTTTGCAAGTAAATAAATAATTCGATGTTTGCTAGATAGTGTAATTAATGTATACTGTAACGAACCAAAATCCGGGTCTCGTTATAAATGAATAAATATTTCTAAATAAATATTATGGGAAAATAATATTTTAGAAATAAGTTGAAACAAGCGGGTTTCAAGTTAGTAACGGGGTTATACTAGTTTTTAACTAGTTTTGGAAAGATATGGGTGAAATTGAAAGTTGAGGGACTAAAGGTGTAAAGTGGCCAAAATCTGCTATTTGACTTGGTGAAAGTCAAAATTGAGTCTCATTTGGTGTTTAGGTCGTTCAAGAGCAAAGGAGAAAAAGAGGAAACGGGTTTGGAGCTTGAATCTTGCATTTGAAGCTCGGAATGAGGAGGTTTTGGCTCACACAACACTTTCCTAACATCAAGTAAGTGTTAATCATCCTTTTGATCTCACTTTAGATGTGTTCTTGATGGGTTTTGAAAGAAAACCGAAATTTTGTATGCATGTGATGAAATGGTGTTAGATTATTGATAATCTAGCTAAACTAAAGGTAAAGAGTAGTGATTAACATCCTAGAACCCTTTGATTATGATTTTGAAAAGTTAGGGTTCATATGGTGGAAATTGGGGGTGTTTGGATCATGATGATAAATGGCGAATTAATGAAGATTAAGTGTTTTTAAAATGTTAGACACTTGAGCAAACACCAAATTAACTTAATAATAATTTTTGAAAGAAGAATTAGTGTTAAGATTAAGTTAATGAAACTCAAGTAGGTGAGTTTGTGGTGAAAGAGGGTGTTTGGCTATGAGGATAACCCAAACGGGTCAATTTGGGTTGGAATTGGAAATTGGGTTGTGAACTCAATTGTAATGAAATGTTGGTATATGTTAGATTACTAAACTAGGCGAATGTGTTTAGGTAATCAAATTGCAAGCTTGAGAACGGTGCGGGATCTTCTAACCCGAAAGGTAAGTGCCTATGCACTTACTTAGTATTGATGATAAATGGTGAATTTTGTGAATTATGTGTTATGTGATTGTGTACATACTTGTGATATGATAAATTGTGAAAGATTTAGTATGTACAATGAATGAATGTAATTATAGTGTTAAGCTATAATGGAAATGGATCATGTGTTGATCATAAATGAAACGGGGATAAATGAGTTTTATGCAAGATTGTATGCATAATGTGTAAAGTTGCATAATTTGTTATGTGGTATGAATGAGCATGAAATTGTATGCAAAATTGAAGGAATGTAGTTATAGTATTTATACTATAATGGATATGTCGATATGGAGTTATGGTCTATGAACCATAATGGATAGAATGGATATGGAGTTATGGTCTATGAACCATAATGGATAGAATGGATATGGAGTTATGGTCTATGAACCATAATGGATAGAATGGATACGGAGTTATGGTCTATGAACCATAATGGATAGAATGAATATGGAGTTATGGTCCAAGTACCATAATGGATAGAATGGTTATGGAGTATAATCTCGTATCCTAAATGGATATGAAGTTATGGCCTACGTGCCATAATGGAAATGGAAATGTGGTAATGAAATGATGAAAGAAACTTGTATGTGAAAAGTATGTGTATGAAAACCTTAATTGACCAAATGGGTGCAAACGGGTCAAATGGGTCAAAGGGGTGAATTATGATCTAGTGTTATGATGGAAATGAGATTGTGGCCAATGTGCCATAATGGAAAAGGAAATGTGTTAATATGAATGATAAATGAAAAGAATGAAACTTGTAGGTGAAATACAAGTGTTATGTAGCCAAATGTTAAAATTTGGTGGAAACGGGTCAAATGGGGGAATGGGTGGAAACAAGTAGAATTTACTTGTTTGTTATGTTTTATCTTCATTACTAATGGTGTTATGTTTTGTGGTTATGTAGGAAAAGCTCCGATGTAGTCCAAGTCAAGTCCAAGGCTCTGGCGGGTTCTCGTATGTGCAAATGATTGGTTTTTGGGCTATGTATTGAAATCCTCGAAAGGGGTGTGCGTTTGGGTCAAGAATTTATGTTTTGGTGATTTTGTGGTGTAGGTAAACTTTTGGTCAAAACCCAGGTGTCGGGTATTTTTAGTTTGTGTTTTGGATGCAAAAAGTTGGAAAAATGGCAAAGTTTGAAATCTGCAGCTGAAGGGAAACTCACTGGAAATCTGGTGCCTCGCGGTACGCGAAGAACCTGGTATGGTTCTTTCGCGGTACGCGAGGGACAAGTTATCCGGATTGCCTTCCTTTGGCTCTCTCGCGGTACGCGAAGATCATAGTGGTATCCTCTCGCGGTACGCGAGAGTTTTGAATTCCGGGTAAGAATTTTGGGACTCCCTCGCGGTACGCGAGGGAGGTGGCCAAAACGCCTCGCGGTACGCGAGGATAAAAAAAAAAAAAAAAAAAAAAAAAAATCTTGGGATAAAAGTCTTCCGCGCGTTTTCGTATTTTAAAAGTGGTGTGTTACAACTTGGTATCAGAGCAATGGTTTGAGGGATTTGGTGTGGTGGCACCAAACTCAAACCGGATGCTCTTGATATGGGGGAAAATGATACGAGAATCCATGAAGGACTTGACTAAGACTCGGAGCTTGCGGAAATGAAAGGTTAGTAATGATTTGATAAAATGATAATATATATATATGGTGTATGTATATATGTATGATGAATGTTGTTAAGGTGTTATGTGTGCCGAAACTTGTTTTGTGACTTGTTATATGGAGATGGTAATTACAATTGGGCATGGCGTACTATTAAACATGTCTGGCCAATATGTTTAATAAGACGGGATGTGCAAGGGTCTTTATGATAACCATATGACAATGAACATTTGCAAGGATTAGGTGAAGGTGATTATATGTGTATGTATGTTTATGGATGATTATATGGGGATAATACATATGCACAAAGATAAGATATAGTGCCTTAACAAGTGGGTAGATTAAAGACCTATAAGCAGGTAGAACATCTACAACTTGGTTAAAATTTCTCGGGAAGACTAAGGAGCACATGTGTAAGTAGAAGAAATGGTGGACGCAAGTCATCTTAAGGACTCGAGTACGTTAGAGTCTAGACGTGTATCACCTCGTGGGTGGTGAGGAACATGGAATGTGTTGGGAGAAATAGAATGCATCAACCTAGCGGAGGATGGCTAGAGCTTTCTATCATGTGGTATTGATCTTCCTTCGAGGAAGATAGGGATATTTGAGGCAATCCTTGAGAGGAACAGAATGAAGCCTTGAGAGCGGAAAGTATATCGTTTGGCGAACCGAAGTGGAAGGAAAACCTTGTTTTCACAAGGGGATTCGTGGTGTGCAAACCAAAAGAGTTGAAAGGTGAGAGAATTAATCTTTGATTAATTAGCAGTTGATCACTATAATGGTATTGGCTTTGAAGCAATCCATGGTGATTGAAAGAAGGTGCATCACTCGCGATGAGTTGACTTCAGGTCGTGGCGGAAATTTGGTAGATTTTGATCCGATGATTGTAGAAGAGGTGATGGGTTACTTAGTAACCATATCATAGTCAAGTATGATAAAGGGGTGACGTGTTAATCTGTTCTCATTAGAGACAGTGAAACACGAGGCATACGAATTGGTGTGTATACATGGCTTGTGCCATTGACATCAACCGGGGATATAAAGGGATACTTAGTATTCCAGTTGAGAAAAGGGGATTTGATAAGGGTCATTGCACCCATGTGATTGTTCTATAGTACATAAACTTTTCGGTGGAAAAGGAAAATGGAAGAGTGCGTTTTGGCACTGACAGTCGGTGATAGGATAAAAACTGACTAAAGGTCTCACGGTTTGTGGACTTTATGGTCAAGGGGTAAATGATAAAATGTACATAGGTGGAATGTGTACATAAATGGTGGATGAAGTCTTAGAACTTCATAAATGATGTTGGAAGTCTTTTGGACTTCACAAACGGTGTTTGAAAGCGAAGTCTTCGAACTTCAAAAGGTGGATTCGGTGATTTAGATCCTTAAATCTCAAAGGATGACTTACGTTTAAGTCAATGGAAATTCTTAGGATGTTTGGGTCGCAGATAGGAATCTTCCTCCCAGTGTTGTAAAAGAGGATTCAAGTAAGGAAGTTATCGTATCCTTACTTGAGGAGGTTACATGCTTTATCGATTAAGAATTGATGAGCTGAAGACTCGAGCTTCAAGGGGTATTATGTTTGGGTGTTGGGATCCTCGAATCCCAAGAGGTATGAACTTGAGACCTTGAGTCTCAATGGGTGGATTGGTGAGATAGCTTTGAAATTTTCATTTAAGAGGTGAATGACGTGGGATTAGAACTTGGATTTCCTTAGTTGTCAAACGTGTTGACTACTCGTATAAGGTGGTTCAAAAATCCAAGTATCCCATGGTTAGGAGTGTTGAAATTCAAGTGGAAACTTGACGTCATAAAAGTTTTCCTTTGAAATGTGGTGTTTCGGGTTTGAGATCATAGGAGGATAGGTTCACGTATCGTTGGGTTGTCCAACATGGGGACTTTATTGGTGGATAGATTAATGTTTGGGAACTTCTCAGATGAAACGAGTGGGCTCCATAATACATTATGCGTGACCAAACACGAAATCGTTAGGAGGTTGGAACTGTTGTTATTTCATTATGGTGAAGATAAGATAAATGATAAACGTTTCGCCTAATTGAAACAGAGACCATCTTAGATAGTGGGCGATCTAATTGGTGCAAAAAGTAGACAAAATGCGTTTTCGTCGTCGAAGGAACCATTAAAGACGGAGTTAACACTTGGTGGGGATTTGAAGATGGAACGGGTGGTTCTTATGTTGACAAGCTTTGGGAAAATAATTCGGGGTTAAAGACATGCTTTGATAGGATTTGGATTCCTAGGTTGTCAAGTGTTTTGACAACTATTTTAGATGAGGCGCATAAATCCAAATATTCTATCCATCCGGGGGCCACAAAGATATTTTATGATTTAAGGTATCATTTTTGGTGGCCGGGTACGAGGCGTGAAGTTGTTAAGTATGTTGAAGGGTGTCTCACATGCTTAAGAGTAATGGCGGAACACCAAAAGCCGTATGGAAAGCTTCAACCGCTTGAAATACCGCTTTGGAAATGGGAGAATATAGCTATGGATTTGATCACTAAACTACCAAAGACCCGAAAGGGTTATGATGCGATATGGGTAGTAGTGGATCGGTTGACGAATAGTGCATAATTCCTTCCTATAAAGGAAACGTACTCATCGAATAGATTGACAGAGTTATATGTACAAGAGATTGTGTCACGCCATGGGGTGCCGGTGTCGATTATATCGGACCGGGATACGAGATTCACTTCTCGTTTTTGGAAGAAATTCCATGAGGACATGGGAACGAGGTTGAACCTTAGCACCGCCTATCATCCACTAATGGATGGGCAAAGCGAGCGAACGATTCAAACGCTCGAGGATTATGATGCGAGCGTGTGCTCTGGATTTTTGGGAAAAGTTGGGACGATCATTTACCGTTGGCAGGAATTTTCTTATAACAATAGCTACCGTTCTAGTTTTGGTATGCCGCCTTTCGAGGCGTTGTATGGGAGAAAGTGTCGAACACTCGTGTGTTGGGGTGAAATTGGTCAACGGGAACTTGGTAATGTCGAGGCGGTCAAGGAAACTAATGATAGTATTGACCAAATTAGAGCACGCTTGAAAACGGCTCAAGATCGCCAAAAGTCCTATGCGGATAATAGGAGGCGGGCGATTGAGTTCCAAGTGGGGGACGTTGTGCTTTTGAAAGTCTCTTCTTGGAAATGGGTGATACGGTTTAGGAAACGGGGAAGTTAAGCCCACGTTTCGTCGGACCGTTTAAGATGATAATAAGGGTGGGTGCGGTAGCTTATGTTTGGAGCTACCGGAGGGACTAAGCAGACTTTATAGCACGTTTCATGTGTCTCATTTGCGAAAATGTTTGACGGATGAATCTACTTTTGTCCCATTGGAGGATATTGAATTGGATGATAAGTTGATTTATGTTGGGGAAACGGTGGCAATCTTGGATAGAAAGGTGATGCGTGTACGCATTAAAGAGATTAGCCAAGTTTTGGCAAGGTGGAAACGTAAGAAGGGAGCGGAAATGACTTTGGAAACCGAGGAGGAAATGCCCAAATATTATCCGAACCTTTTTATGTGAAGTCGGGTTTCGGGGACGAAACCCAAATAAGGGGAGGTGATTTGTAACGAACCAAAATCCGGGTCTCGTTATAAATGAATAAATATTTCTAAATAAATATTATGGGAAAATAATATTTTAGAAATAAGTTGAAACAAGCGGGTTTCAAGTTAGTAACGGGGTTATACTAGTTTTTAACTAGTTTTGGAAAGATATGGGTGAAATTGAAAGTTGAGGGACTAAAGGTGTAAAGTGGCCAAAATCTGCTATTTGACTTGGTGAAAGTCAAAATTGAGTCTCATTTGGTGTTTAGGTCGTTCAAGAGCAAAGGAGAAAAAGAGGAAACGGGTTTGGAGCTTGAATCTTGCATTTGAAGCTCGTAATGAGGAGGTTTTGGCTCACACAACACTTTCCTAACATCAAGTAAGTGTTAATCATCCTTTTGATCTCACTTTAGATGTGTTCTTGATGGGTTTTGAAAGAAAACCGAAATTTTGTATGCATGTGATGAAATGGTGTTAGATTATTGATAATCTAGCTAAACTAAAGGTAAAGAGTAGTGATTAACATCCTAGAACCCTTTGATTATGATTTTGAAAAGTTAGGGTTCATATGGTGGAAATTGGGGGTGTTTGGATCATGATGATAAATGGCGAATTAATGAAGATTAAGTGTTTTTAAAATGTTAGACACTTGAGCAAACACCAAATTAACTTAATAATAATTTTTGAAAGAAGAATTAGTGTTAAGATTAAGTTAATGAAACTCAAGTAGGTGAGTTTGTGGTGAAAGAGGGTGTTTGGCTATGAGGATAACCCAAACGGGTCAATTTGGGTTGGAATTGGAAATTGGGTTGTGAACTCAATTGTAATGAAATGTTGGTATATGTTAGATTACTAAACTAGGCGAATGTGTTTAGGTAATCAAATTGCAAGCTTGAGAACGGTGCGGGATCTTCTAACCCGAAAGGTAAGTGCCTATGCACTTACTTAGTATTGATGATAAATGGTGAATTTTGTGAATTATGTGTTATGTGATTGTGTACATACTTGTGATATGATAAATTGTGAAAGATTTAGTATGTACAATGAATGAATGTAATTATAGTGTTAAGCTATAATGGAAATGGATCATGTGTTGATCATAAATGAAACGGGGATAAATGAGTTTTATGCAAGATTGTATGCATAATGTGTAAAGTTGCATAATTTGTTATGTGGTATGAATGAGCATGAAATTGTATGCAAAATTGAAGGAATGTAGTTATAGTATTTATACTATAATGGATATGTCGATATGGAGTTATGGTCTATGAACCATAATGGATAGAATGGATATGGAGTTATGGTCTATGAACCATAATGGATAGAATGGATATGGAGTTATGGTCTATGAACCATAATGGATAGAATGGATACGGAGTTATGGTCTATGAACCATAATGGATAGAATGAATATGGAGTTATGGTCCAAGTACCATAATGGATAGAATGGTTATGGAGTATAATCTCGTATCCTAAATGGATATGAAGTTATGGCCTACGTGCCATAATGGAAATGGAAATGTGGTAATGAAATGATGAAAGAAACTTGTATGTGAAAAGTATGTGTATGAAAACCTTAATTGACCAAATGGGTGCAAACGGGTCAAATGGGTCAAAGGGGTGAATTATGATCTAGTGTTATGATGGAAATGAGATTGTGGCCAATGTGCCATAATGGAAAAGGAAATGTGTTAATATGAATGATAAATGAAAAGAATGAAACTTGTAGGTGAAATACAAGTGTTATGTAGCCAAATGTTAAAATTTGGTGGAAACGGGTCAAATGGGGGAATGGGTGGAAACAAGTAGAATTTACTTGTTTGTTATGTTTTATCTTCATTACTAATGGTGTTATGTTTTGTGGTTATGTAGGAAAAGCTCCGATGTAGTCCAAGTCAAGTCCAAGGCTCTGGCGGGTTCTCGTATGTGCAAATGATTGGTTTTTGGGCTATGTATTGAAATCCTCGAAAGGGGTGTGCGTTTGGGTCAAGAATTTATGTTTTGGTGATTTTGTGGTGTAGGTAAACTTTTGGTCAAAACCCAGGTGTCGGGTATTTTTAGTTTGTGTTTTGGATGCAAAAAGTTGGAAAAATGGCAAAGTTTGAAATCTGCAGCTGAAGGGAAACTCACTGGAAATCTGGTGCCTCGCGGTACGCGAAGAACCTGGTATGGTTCTTTCGCGGTACGCGAGGGACAAGTTATCCGGATTGCCTTCCTTTGGCTCTCTCGCGGTACGCGAAGATCATAGTGGTATCCTCTCGCGGTACGCGAGAGTTTTGAATTCCGGGTAAGAATTTTGGGACTCCCTCGCGGTACGCGAGGGAGGTGGCCAAAACGCCTCGCGGTACGCGAGGATAAAAAAAAAAAAAAAAAAAAAAAAAAAAAAAAAAAAAAATCTTGGGATAAAAGTCTTCCGCGCGTTTTCGTATTTTAAAAGTGGTGTGTTACATATACCGATAGATAGCTAGTCTATGTCATGCTACTACAAGTGTTCGAAACCGAAGCTGACTGCTTGTGTTTGTTTGCCTTCCGCCATGTCTACCGAACAATGGAAAATGTCTAGGCTAATCTTACACCCGTTCGACCTCCGGTCAAGTTAGCGCGCCTAACTCGGGCGGGGCTTATCAAAACCCAGTAGTACTACTCAAAATCACATCGCTATGTTCCAATACTAACAGTTCGAGAATGTAAGGACTTATTGGTATGTTTGCACTTTAGTAAGCAAGCGATAATACAATAATACAAAACCCAAAATGTTTCCGTGCATGCTTTCTCCCCCAAAAATGAAAGTAAGTAAAAGAGATGGGCCATGAAACTCACCTGAGTGTATGCAAATAAAAGCTAAGTAAAACAGCTGAACCTTTAACTGCCACCTATAATACATAGTCTATAAGTGCGTGTCACACCCCGACCGATGACGGAATCATCGGGGCGGGACATGTAAGACTGTTCATGAGCACAAGGTTGACTAGATTGTAATATATTAAATCCATTCCCATTCAAACAAACACGAAACAAATTCAAAGTACATAATGAAATACAATTTGTCTTTGATTTAATATTACTAGGTCCAAAGCCTATGTGTAGCATGTCTTGATCAAACTCAAATGAAATCACCTGAAACATGAATAAAATAAAGTCAACTAAAAAGTTGGTGAGTATAACACAAGTTTGTACATAGATAGCATATAGTTTGTAAACCAAATCCTTTACATAACATGATAAATAAGGCATTTATGGGGAGCAGCTATTGTGTAACCAAACGTACAATCAAACCTTTGTAACTAGCATGCAAAACAAAGTGTGTTGTCGGTTTCAATCACCGCGTACCATGGGTGGGTTTGTCAGACTCAATAGATCCATCATTGAAAACCGTCGGCTTGTATAGTTAATGATTGCACATAAGAGCATACAAAGGTTAAACACACCTAGCACTCGGGCACAAAGCTCAAATTTTTGCACACATGTATGTAAATAGGATTTTTGCACTTGTGTTGTTTGTGTAAATGTAATTGTGTAATGTGTAATGAGTATAGAGTTCATGTTCCACCCCAAAAGTGTAAAAGAGTAAAAAAGGGTTGTGAATACTCACTTGTTTCGAAGACGTAGCTAGCACAAATACTAAATAGTATAATGATCCTTGAGATGCACAAGATAACCTAAAGTGTAATATATTGCATTAATAATGCACAATAGTCTAAGTCTAAGTCTATGGTTGAATTGGATGGAGTTAGTGATTTGGTACTTGAAAGTAAAATAGAAGATTCGAAATGAATATTTTTAGAACATTTTAAATAAGGTTTGATTTTGGGATAATTACTTAAGTAAATTAAATAATTATAGTTTATGGAAATAACGTAGGTATTATATGTAATTTAGTATAATTAAATAAATGTTTTTGTTTAGTTATAAATCAAATAAATAATTATTAACTTATTCATTTATTTATAAAATGTAACTTAAACATAACAATATTATTTAAGAGTAGAGTTTATGAATTAAATGTTGAACTTTAAATAATTTCCATTTATTTTAAGATTAAATATTTGATCTTTTCTAAATAAACAATAATACATATTTTTATAATTTCAATCATTTTTATTTTAAAAATAAATCTGAAATACTATTTGTAAAAAGAAATAAAAATTATAAATATTCTGTCAACACACACGACCGCGCCTAGACAGGGCACGACCGTGCTCGGACCACGGGTGCGATCGCGCTAGCCAGGGCGCGACCGTGTTGATCAACAGAGGACATAGTTAGGTAAATCACTAGGCACGACCGTGCCTTGGACAGGCACGCCCGTGTCTATGCTTCTGGGGCACGACCAAGTCTAGCCAACGAGCATGACTGTGTCTGAGCAGGAGGCACGACCGCGCTAGAAGTCGGCACGACCGCGTCTCCCGAGGCACGACCGCGCTAGATGATTAGCGCGACCGTGTCTCTTTCAAAACAGACACGAATTGGTTGATCCTTATATTGATGGAGTCGGGATTGATAGGGCTTTCATTCACAGGATTATTACGAGTCTTTTGGTGTAGATTAATTGCTTTTAAAACATGTTTAAAGTCATATTCGATTAAACCATTTTGGAATGAAACATAGATTCTGATTTGGGATGATTACTATAATGGAAGCCCAAATTAATATGGGGCTTTTGATATATGGATTGAAACGAACAAGAGGAATGATTCAATTACCTAAAACAGAAAGGAATTGATAGCGATCGGTAGAAGGGAGTTCCGGCGACGGAGAAAGTGGCTTCCGGCGGCTTCTGCTGCTATTCCGGCTGTTCCAACTCCTTCAGCAACCTTAGAGATGATTGGAGGATTGAGTTTCTTGATTATTTGGTAGCAACGGGATCGAAAATAATGATTCGAGGCTTGGGAGAAATATTGGATGGCTTTTCTTGAGAGAATTTGCAATTGGATGATAGTAATCGAAATAGACGATTATTTTCTTTGATACCGGAAATGAAACGCACATAGGATTCGAATTCGAACGACCAAGCGTTTTGAAACTGCATTTACGTTTAGACTGTTACTCAGGCGCGACCGTGCCAATAATAGACGCGACCGTGCCAGACGAGGCGCGACCGTGCCAACACGTGGCGCGACCGTGCCTACTAGGGTTTCTGGTTATTTACAGATTCAGCCCTTGCAACTTCAACTTTGACAGAATTAGCTTGGTTAGGATTTAACGGAAAATTAACGGGATTACTAACTGTATTAACTCTAGGAGGTGTTACCACATGATTAAGAGTTCTATATCTTCGAATTGAATACAATCGGCTAACAATTAATGAGGTGTAGGTTTGAACAAGTATATGATTTAATGTCGTATTGTTATTTTATTAATTAAAATAAATTCAAATAGGGTCGGAAAATCAGGAATGTTACAGTGCGTGTTCATGCAAGTTGATATGAATCCTTAGTATCCAAACAATACTATTGTTTAAGTGTTTAGAAAAGATTTACAAGTTTGACTCAAGTTTGACCCGACGACCCATTGGTGACACGATGTATGAAATTATGTTCGTTCAGTATAACAATACTACATTATACACACATGATCATGTTGTAGCACTTAGCAACAAATCATATTTGTTCTATAAAGATAGCAAGTTTCCATAATTAGCGGGTTTCCATAAATAGAAAGTTTCCATAAATAGTAAGCATGTTCAAGATTCATGTTATCATTATTAATATGTTTGTATGATTACTCTAACATGTTCAAGATCATCACATCACATACCAGTTGCATAGAACTTAACATGTGATACATAATTCAAGACAAAGTTTCTATCTTTAGTAACCTATGAGAGATATGCATGATTTCAAGCATCCAACACATTGCAACATGTTATTATGTCCTAACTAGCATGTAGCTATCATTAAACCATGTCATACATGTATAATTATCAAGCTATGAACACTTTACACAATTAAAGTTTCCTCTTTTAGTAAGTTTGCAAAACCGAGCTAGGTATTAGAAATCTAGTTTCACAATTCACTTATACATGGATAAGTAGCATATAAACATCATCATATCATTCAACACATGTCTAGTATGCAAGATAGAATTCCGAAAAAGTTTCCATTATAAGTAAGTTATGATTTCTAGGCTTGTTTAACGAGATTCAAAGCATCAAATCCATTACATACCATCTATCTAATATGATTATAACCATAACAAGCATCAAACCTCTCTAACATGCAATTCTACACCATCACATAATCAAAAAGTTTAATCTTTCACAAGTTATACATCATATGAAGCTAGGGTTTTCCAAATAACCATAAAAACATCAAATACATGCAAAACAATGATAAAGTCACCATCTTTATTGTAAAAATTCATGTTTGGATGAACTAGGGTTTCAATCTAAAATCTAGAAATAAAAAAGTAACGAAATTGAACGAAACGACTTACGTAGGATTGTTAGAAACGTAAAGGGGAGTCTGAATACGTGATCAATTTCGAGATTGGAGCTCAAACGGATGGTGTTTAGGTTGCTTGAAGTTTTCGGCCACAAAGGGGGGGGGTTGGGGCTTGAGATCGACGATGATAGAGAGAGAGAAAAGGGTTTAGGGTTTTAATTTTTTTTTATAAATTCCTACATATATGGATTTTCATGAAATTTAATTTTGGTAAAGATAATCATGGAATATTAAAAAAAACATTCAAATAAATCCACTAGATAAAGTTAGTTTTAAATAATATTTTTATAGAAGTTCCATATCTAAAAAGAATAATCAGTAAAATATTTATCTGATAAATTTACGCGATTACACAAAAATTCACACAATTCACAAAAAAATCACTAAACATATAAATTCATATAAATTATATTAAAATAATTGTTCACAATTATTTTATTAGTTCACCAACGTTCCGGATTCGACTCGTGTGTGATCCGGTAATTCCAGAAGTTACCGCTACGTGAGTGTTTGTGCGAAACTGACACATCTAACTAATCCTAATTAAATGTAATGCATGAGTGAATGTTTGAGATAACTGAGTTTGAATAAATAATTGTTTGAAATAACGATGTTTGTGTTAACGGAGTTAACCTGAAAATGCCGGATGTCACATCATCCCCTTATTGAAAGAATTTTCGTCCCGAAAATTAATCCAAGTTGCTAGTTGTCTGAAACAAAAAGTTTGGGTTGTCACATCATCCCCTTGTTGAAAGAAATTTCGCATCAAAATTTAATTAGTACCTTTCGTGTTTGCCATTGAGTGCTTGAAAAGTTGAGGATATTTCTTCATCATTTGATCCTCTCGTTCCCATGTGAACTCCGGTACACGTTTCGAGTTCTAGCGAACTCTAACAATTGAGATTTTTCTGTGCTTGAGCGTTTTGACCTCACAGTCCATAATTTCAACTGGTTCTTCTATGAAACGTAACTGCTCATCGATTTCTAAATCCTCGAGTGGAACCACTAGTGTCTCATCAGATAGGCGTTTCTTTAGGTTTGAAACATGAAAGACATTGTGTACTCCATTAAGTTCATCTGGTAGGTATAATCGATACGCAACCAGACCAATCCTTTTCACTATCTCAAATGGTCCAACATAACGCGGGTTTAGCTTGCCCCATTTTCCAAAACGGATCACACCTTTCCAAGGTGACACTTTTAATAATACTCTGTCACCCACTTGAAATTCTAGCGGTTTTCTGCGTTTGTCTGCATAACTCTTCTGACGGTCATGGGCTACCGCCATACGGTTTCGAATTTGCACAATCTTTTGTGAAGTTTCGTGCACAAGTTCAGGGCCTGTAATTTGGCTATCTCCAACTTCAGCCCAACAGAGAGGTGATCGGCACTTCCGTCCACATAACGGCTCGAACGGTGCTGCCTGGATGCTAGTATGGTAGTTATTGTTATAAGAAAACTCCACCAAGGGTAGGTGAGTCTCCCAACTATTTCCGAAATCGATTACGCAAGCCCGTATTATGTCCTCTAGGGTTTGAATTGTACGCTCACTTTAGCCATCAGTTTGGGGATGGTACGCTGTGCTCATATCCAGACGCGTACCCAGAGATTTCTGTAGGGATTGCCAGAAGCGCGAAGTAAATCGAGCGTCTCTATCTGAAATGATTGAAAAGTTTGGGTTGTCACACAATACATGAGCTCTTTAAAAATAACAAAAATAGAGCATTTCAAGTTCATGAATGAACACACAAGAATCCAGTTTCATAATCAACTCATGTAAACATGTTCTATATGTTTTGGAAAGAAATGATTGTTGTTGTAATATGTTCATCATCTAATTCTTGAGCTTTTAGTTTACCTAAACCTCTTCAAGACAGCTTTGTTCATATAGATAATATTCTAACAGATTCTACATAACTAGCATATTTTTAATTTCACAAAAAATATTATCCCCTAATTACTTTATATATAATCCTAATTGAAATTGTTTTCTGATACGGTGATAGAAATTTTTGTTTATTTGATTCAGAAAGTTGCTGAATGGGATGATGAACAAATTGAATTATAAATGAAAAGGTGTCAGATGAGGGAAAGCAAGAAGATTTGATCAACGGAAAGGATGTTGTTGAGGTGATAATATTGCTAGCCATGCTTTTATATGCTTTATTTGAATGTTTTATTATTATTATTTTTATTATTTATTCAATTTGCTTATAAGAATGAGTTGAGTTGTGTTTGACAGAGAGGTGATCGAGACACATGAAGCATTTTCAGATGGATGAAGACATGCATAAATAACAAATGCAGATTAAGCTTGGTAACACACCGATAAGTTAAAAGGATAGTAAGGATTTTGAGAACGATGTCCGGAAAGACATTATTGATATCAAGTTAATGCAAGGACACGTGGATCGATGGATGAGACTCATCTTGACATAAGTTTGAGGGTAAAACTTGGTCAGCCAATCTAACATTCTTTTTACAGTTTTTCAGTAAATTGTAAGTTGCATTTTGTTGGTAACGGGTCACATTGCAGACCATACGGTGATGTGACAGACTGTAAATGGGTTTGTTTGTAATATACACGTACAAAATCCTCGCCGCAACGCGTGAGCGGGAAATTACTATTTCTATTGTAAAATGATAAGCATTCGTAGCAACAAATATGTTAAAAGACACTTAAATTATAAAGTGACAAAATGTAGTATACAAAATAAAGTTATAAAAGGTTAACAAAATTATAATTTAAATAAAAAAAATAAATATCATGTGTTTAGAACGTGGTTAGTAATTTTTTTTGAACGGTGTGGGCTCAACTGGCACGTCCTACTAGGGGTGGCTCGTACATCAGTCTACCCAAACAACCCCCAAGGAATTCGAAATCTGCAGAGTGTGTTCCTAGTTTTTATAAAGTGCACCTTACAAGATTCGAACCCATAAGCTCCACAAAGGGGAAACCTTTTGGAAAAACCCACCTGAACACCAAGATAGAACCTTGATGGCTAGTAATCGGAAAGGGGAATATATTTTACGGGAGTTTTGTTTCTGCCCCTAGAGTATTTACTATTTAGATAGTTCAAAATTAATTTACAAAATCTTAAAATAACCTCTGTAGTTTCATATTAGTTGTAAAACCCTTAAGAATATGATAATTGAAAAGAATTTTTTAGAGCAAATTACAAATTTAGTCATTTAAGTATTACCTAAATTTCAGTATACGTTCTTTAACTAAATAAATTACAGAAAACGTCATTTATGTTTAAAAAACCTTGCACGTTACATCATTTAGCCTAACGACCATTAAATTTTACCGCTAAGTCAGGTCATGTGCAAAGCACATGAGGGTATTTTGGTATTTTTACCATAAAATGACTATTTCTGTAAACCCTCATTCATAGAAACAAATTACAAGAATAGTCATTTTATGAGTGTAAGCCCCAAAATACACTCATGTGCATGGCACGTGACCATACTTAACGGTAAAACATAACGGTCGTTAGTCCAAAGGACGTAACGTGCAATGTTTTTTAAACATAAATAATGTTTTCTGTAATTTTCTTAGTTAAAGGACGTATACTGAAATTTAGGTAATACTTAAAGAACGTAATTTGTAATTTGCCATTTTTTTAAGATAATTTAGCCCTATTAACATGTCAAGACCTCTTTCTCCATTCTTTTACGAATTTTATAAGAATATTATATAAATATATTTATAAAAACATCTATAAACTTAAGGGTTAGGCTATACGTACCCCACTCCTACTTGTCGTACCCCCTCCCTGAAAAAATAAGTTTTAAACTTGTCATTTCATTATCTTTTGAAAAATCATTATTTTTAAAACCATTCTTTTAAGTTTAAAAACACTTTCTATAAAATAAAACGTATACTCCTCCCCTCTCCTACTTGTCGTACCCCCTCCTACATGTGGTACCCCCTCATTTTACCCCTTCGAATAATCATTATTTATAAAACCGTTTTTAAGTTAAAAATATTCTATAAAATAAAAACGGGTTAGGTCATACATATCCCCCTCCTATTTGTTGCACCCCCCTGAAAAAACAACTTTTAAACTTGTTATTTTACCGCATTCGAAAAATTATTATTTCTAAAACCGTTTTTTAAGTTTAAAAATACTTTCTATAAAATAAAACGTATACCCCTCCCCCTCCTACTTGTCGTACCCCCTCTCCCCATTTTCCTCATACGAATAATCATTATTTATAAAACCATTTTTTAAGTTTAAAAACATTTTTTATAAAATAAAAACGGGTTAGGCTATACATACCTCCCTGAAAAAATAACTTTTAACCAACAATGACTAATTAACAAAAAGACAAAAGTAAAAAAAATAAAAAAAAGGTTTGAATTGTATTTATTTGAAAACTTAAAGGGGGTTGCAACAAGTAAAAATCAGTGGGAGAGGGTACGTATAGCACAACCCTAAACTTAATCAAGATAACGTTCGATCAAATTTGACATGTTCTATTTTTATTAAGTTTGTCCGTACAATAAATATAAATTTTAGCACAAACTATTTCTATAAAAACATATTTTAATTGTGACATATGTAGACATGATGTAGTATTCGCTAAACTAAAATTCAAAAATTCACTCAGTAAATTTCTAAACCATAATAATTTACTCAGCTTTTAACGGTCACAATATTTCACAACCACAATATTTCTAGCGACAAAACCATATGCCTTCTAATATTATTAAAAATCAAAATTTCACTCAGTAAATTTCTAAACCATAACATTTTACTTTCGTATACAATAAAAATTAAAAAATACTAATAGACAATGAGAGGATGTAGGCTTTAAGCGACTGCGGATTTTTGTCGCTGCGAAGGTATCTGATTTCTGGCTACTGTGACGACGATAAGAATAGTCAAGAACCGTGACAGTTTTTTGGAGTCGTGGGGTGAATTTTGTTGAACCAAGTTGCGAAGCAGCCGATTGTTGAAGGAACACGATCATCATCACTATTGAGCACGCTCTCTTTGGTTGCACCTTGTGCATTGAACATTGTTTTCTTCATGTTTTCTTGATAGTGCTTTCTCATCACATAAGCTTCAGCAAGGGCAGAAGTGGCGATTGACATTTTTGGGTAAGGAAATAAGATAGATAGATGTGAACTATGATGGGTGGTGTTTATAGGAAATTTGGCTTGGGGAGCAAGTTGACGCTTTCAATTTTGACCATTTTTCAATTATTAAAGGAAGATCATCAATTTTGACCATTTTTCAATTATTAAAATTTGACTTGGGGAGCACGTTGTGATAAATGGGCATACAAGTTTTTTTTCTCTTTGAAGAGTAAAATTTTAATGAATTCCACTATTTAAGCGAGTATGGATCAGTCCGGATCGGTTATGGGTTAAAACTGTTTGACGTATGATTTGGTTTTTAGATTTTCATAACCGGTTCGGTTTCGATTATAAACAGTTCGATTAATTTATTGAAAAAAATGGTTCAGTTAATTCAGTTTTCGAAAATGATGGTTCGATCAATAAAATATTGGGTCAAATAAAATATTTGCAATTATTTTGATTTATAAAAAGTTAAGCTACAACTAATATATTTTTATAAATATTTGTAACAAAACTTTTCCGACATATAACATATAATTTATTAAAAAAAGGTTAGTTTTAATGTTAGTTTGGTCATTTATACACATATGATCATAACCGAACCATAAACGTCGGTTATCTAGCCCAATGGTACCCTGGTATTGAGTTAGGCTCAGGGCCTTATAGGTCTTGAGTTTGAATCTCTTGAATCTTGCTTTCAACCTAGGCTGGACGAGTGGGGTCAGGTTTATCTCGATTCTGAATATGAGGTTTAGATTTGCCTTTCTAAAAAAACGTCGGTTATAAAAAATTCACAACATAGCCGCTAGTTTCACAATAAGTTGGTTTTTTTTGTTTATAGTTCAGTTATTTGATTTTTCTACTCACCCCTGTTAAAGTTAAAATAACATAAACTATCAAAATAACTGCTTTCAAACAATTTTTTATTCTGTTAATAGAAATCATTATACATTCGTCTAAAAATTTTACATACGACAATTTAACGAGTCAAATTACAAGCAATTGATAATATCAATAGAATATTTTGGTCGACCTAAACCCTGAACACTTCTCCTAGTTCCTCGGATGTTTTTAAACAAGTAAAAATGTGTAAGCGAGACAAGTTTAAGCTTAAAAAACCTGGCTTTTTTACATCCTCTAACAAATATTAGCTGGGGATAAAAAGAATAATGTTGATTCCAAATGAAGATGTAATATGTTTGAAGATAATAAAAATATATAATGTATACATGATTTAAATCAAGATTTTAATAAAAATATAGAAATCTTGAATCGATGTAACGACACTTATTGCGAAGTACGAACCGGCCTGTTACATGGGGCTTCCCGAAGCAGCATTCAGACCGGGCTTTCATTGTGGGCCACATCATCCTGTGTTAACACAAAAAGTCAAACTTGGTCGCCTATATCATTCTTTCTTGGGCCACAAGCAATAATATGTTTGGACCTTAATACCTTATCAAACACGTCTCTTCAAAATCAATACAAACAGTCAAACATCATGGATTTAAGGTTTTTTTCTGGATTTATTTAACTCGATTATATTTTATTTATCATAACTAAAAGTTACAAGTTCAATTCTTGATCATATTTTATTTATCATTACTAAAAGTTACAAGCTTATATATATATACACACACACATATATATATACATATTAATAAATAAAGTTTTTTGAGCGACATGTGTCAAACTTCTAGACCACCTATCTTGCTTTTTCCTACCGAAAACATACTTTCGCAAATCTATACACGCGTGTCGTCATACCCGACATGCTCCACATATCTAAACCTGTTCCTTTTACTCTCTTTTCTCCAATTTAGGGTTTCTCCACGAAGTGTGTCGCCGTTAGCCGCCAGAGGCTCCTCTCCTCCACCGATCTGCCCTTTCATCCAAGATTGTATTCGCCGCCGGGTTTCATCGCTTTTGGTAAGTTTTGTTTAATATTTGTACATTTCATAGTGATAATTCCAAAGAATATTTCATGCTTTTTCTTTCATCGATCGCATAAGGTTTGTGATAGCAATCCTTCATCTATTTTGTTATGATTTTTCAAATATCATGGTATTAATACCTATATGTGTTCATGTTCCGATTTTACATCTGTAACGTGAATCAATGTTTATGGATGTTAAATTCTTATTCGTTTTCCACGTTTGCAACTGAAGTAGTTTGTTTTCAAGTAATTTTAGGTGTTTACCGGAGATTTAGATGGTAGTAGAGTAATTTGAGCTCGATTAGCGTAGTTATATGAACCCTAGATTTTGATATAACATTATTTGGTATCCCTTCTAAATTAATTTTCTATTGGGGGTGTTGGAGCCACTCTTAAATCAGAAGGCTTAATTATTGTTAGCTGAATTGATGTTTTTGGTTATGTTCACACAACTATACAAGTGTCTGTTTTTTTATTTTATTTTTATGCTTCTTTTTAATGGCCAAACATAGAGGACTGGCTCTGTAATCACAATAAAAAAACTAGCTTGATTATGGTATGAACGTTTATACCGATGCTTGAGAATAACTATTTATGTTCTTTATGCAGTCATTTGGGTCTAAAGTTTTTTAATTGTTTGAAGCGTTTTGGAATTTTGTTGAAGATTACTATGGTTTAGGGTTTATCACACTTTGGTTTGTATTTAGAATTTAATACCGTTTTATTAATGATTCTGCTAAATGAGTTACTAATTGTATTATGTCACTTCATATAATTGTTTTTAACGATTCGTTGTTTGTTATAGAATGGAGGATTTTATGTTTGCTAAGTATTAGTAACCTAAGAAGGCGTGTTTAGAGGAGTTGATACAATTTAGTTAGTTCATTTGTTAAACTTAGATAGTAGTTAGTTCTCAAAACATGTAGCAAGTACTTAACACCTTGGTTTAAAAAAGCGCCACAAGGCGCTACCTTAAGCGCGAGGCGCTAGGCAAAACGCCTCGCTTCGGTGAGGCGCTAGAGATACATGAAGCGGCCCGAGGCGGCGCCTCAGGCTTGAAACGCGAGGCGATGTGAGGCGCCGCTTCATGTATTTTGGGTTTTTTTTCACTGTTTTTGTAACGAACCAATTTTCATCCTATGATAGTAATATGAAGTTTCATATTATAAGGTGTAAAATAAATTAATTGAAAGTCAAGGGTTGGTTCTAAAGATGCATTGTTGACTCTTGGTTTATAAAGGGCAAAAAATTGAAGTACAAGGGGGTACAATGTAATTGTTTTATAAAGAAAACAAACATCAGATGTTTGGGAAGGGAAAATGGCGACACACACAAGGTGTGTGTGTGTGTGTCTCCATCGTGAAAAGCAAGAGGAAGAAAGGAAAGGAGCCAAGAACACCAAATCTGGAAGTTTGATGGAAAAATCGGTTGCAATAGAGGTGTTCTTTCTCAAGCAAGCATCTAGTAAGTACCTCTTTCATCTCGAGAACCTCCATTAATGGAGTTCTTGGTGGGTTTTGATGAAATCAAGCTATGGGGCTGTTTTGGGTGGTTTGATTGAATGATAACTTGATAAAAGTTATAATCTAGCTTGATTAAAGGTTAAGGGTGGTAAATAACATCATGTTAACATCCAATTTGATGATTCAAGAATTAGTGTTCTTGAGGGTAATTTGGGGGTTTTCTAATTGGGGATGTTTATTTGATGGATTGAAGGTTGGTAAGTGTCTATGGTGGTATTAGACACATGAATTGATATGAAACCTCAATCAATTTGATGATTTGAAAATTGGGGTTCTTAAGAACCTAATTTGGGGGTTTTATATTTGGAGGTGTTTAATTGGTGAATTGAGTATAGATAAGTGTTTATGGTGTAATATAAGCACATTTTCAACTATAAAACTCAATTGAATTGGTGAATCATGAATTGATGAAATTGTAGAAATTGGGTGAAAACCTTAATGGGTCAAAATGGGTAGAATTGGATTCATAATGGTTAAAAGCTAGTATGGGGCATAATAAACCAAGATTAGATGTTAGTAAAAATCATAAGATCCTGGGGGAGTTAAACTTCAATTGGTGAATGTTTTGGGGTAACTTAAATTACTAAAACATGTGAAATGTTTAGGTGATTAAGGCGATAAAGGTGTTAGCGTTGAAGACGGATTGGAATATTCATTGGCCAAGGTAAGTGCTTTGCACTTACTTAGTATTAGATAAGTAGTATGTGTGGTATGCTATTTACATGTTATTGTATGATTGACTCAATGTGGATATTTAGTCAAACTAAGCCATGGATGTGTGGCAATTTGGTAATTGGTCAAAGTAAAGTGTGAATGTGGTAGGATTATTGTAAATTGACTTAGCATGGTATAAGTCAAACCATTTGTGGATAAATGGTGAAATTGATATAAAATTGACTTAGTGTGGTATAAGTTAAACCATTGTGGATAACGGTGAAATTGGTGTAATTTGACCTTAGTGGTATAGGGTCAAACTATAATGTGGTAAATTGGTGTAATTAGACTATGTGGTTAATAGTCAAACTTGAATGTGCAAATGTGGTAAATTGGTGTAATTAAACTATGTGGTTAATAGTCAAACTTGAATGTGCAAATGTGGTAAATTGGTGTAATTAGACTATGTGGTTAATAGTCAAACTTAAATGTGCAAATGTGGTAAATTGGTGTAATTAGACTATGTGGTTAATAGTCAAACTTGAATGTGCAAATGTGGTAAATAGATGTAAATTGACTTATGTGGTTATTGGTCAAACTAATGGGTGATATGTGGTTAAATGGTGTAAATGAATCAATGTGGTCAAGAGTCTACTAAAATGTATAATGCGGTAACATTAGACTAAAATTAACTTAATGTGGTGAAAGTCAACCGTTAGTAGTAAAACGGTAAATTGGTTGATTACATGAAGTGTGGATACTTCATGGGGGTATAACATGAAGTGTGGATACTTCATGGGTGGTAGTGAAGTCAAGTACTCCACAGGTGAAAGTGAAGTCAAGTACTTCACGGGTGACATGAAGTGTGGATACTTCATGGGTCAGCATGGAGTCAAATACTCCATGCGAAAAAGCGAGTGGTGGTTCTCGCAATAGACATGTGGATATGTTAAATTGATGAATGGTGAAATGTTAGGACTTGTATGAGTCAATACATGTCTTAGATATAGGTCGTTGTATGCTTAAATAATTAATTGATTGAACTTGAAGTTAACCACTTCGAGGGTGGAAAACGAGTAGTGGTGCTCGGGTTTTGGGGTGGATTACTAACCAATTCATGTTGGTATATGTGGGTGATCATAAAAGTAGTTTAAACATGAGTTTATGATGGTTAATAGCTTAAATATGCAAACGAGTCAGTCGACGGGGGGTTGCATAGGCTGAAAAACAAATTTTGGGCATGTTTAACATGCTGCCAGCGCATCATACGCCCGGGCAGCGCCTCATACGACAGGAGTGTGATCCCTAGGAAATTCTGGCCAATATTTTTACCTTTTTGAAACTTGTAGTACCATTATTTTATGAGTTACATATATGAAAGTGTCTTATTTATCGAGTACAATTCATGAGTGTGCTTACATGCATTGAATGCATTCAATTCAAGTTCAATGAATATTTATTAGGGTCTTAAAAAGTTTTAATCATATTAAACAAATACATAAATATATGCTATAAATCCTATAAATAAATGTAGGGATTTATATAAATTAAATTTCATAAATTACAAAGTAAACAAACTTTAAATAAATAGAACCATTTTTATTTTACAAAAAAATTATAGTTTTGCATTTATAACATTTAGTTATAATATGGAAATTATTAAATTTATAAAGAATTATAAAAACTTTAATAATTTTAGGTCTTATATACAGTCCAGGTTCTAAAATGTTAAGTTTTGAAACTTAACTTCTAATTAAAATAATGTTTTCACATAAAATCATAAACTTAGAAAGTCTAGGGGCCTATTCTGTCAATTTCCCAAACCTCCCCTTCCCAATCCGGTCGCGAGTTCGAATCCCATCTACACCGGTTCTCGACTGTTTAATCCCAAACTCGCAAGTGGAGCATTTTCAATCGAAACTGAAACCGGCAACACATTAAGATCAATTAAACGGCCCACTAACTATGTTTAATCACATTTTTATAACCGTTTTGATGAGAAACCCGTAACTGAAACCACCACTCTTAATCATTCAACGTTCGAGCCATTAAAAGCCAAAATGGGTATAAATAACCACACCTAATCATCGACGAAACTCATTGAGAGCTTCCTACACTCAAATCGTGTCCAAATCCACCTCTGGATCACCAATTTCAGCAGACTATCACGAGCCTGCTCTGACTACTCGTTCTCGTCATTTACGTATTCGTTTCAGGTACATTTTGGGTCGTTGGGTTCGTATTAACACAGGGATCAAAAGCCCTATGGTTCGGGCTTAGATCATTAGCCAGATTAGGTGAATTGGTGAGCTAGGGTTACGGGATCTTATTGGGGATGATGACTGCTTGGGCCTGCGTGTTTTAAACAAAACGAAACCAATTCAGACATGGCTTCGTGCCTTGGTCTGATGGTTAAGTGTGTTGCGTGCGTTGACCCGGCGGGGGGTGCGGTTTCGAGTCTTGGCCACCCTTTTTTATTCAAGATTTAATTCCTTTATCATTTTAAACCACCTTTTCCCATTTAAAAAAAAAAAATTCTAAATCTAATTTTATAAAATTCTACAAATATATTCTCAAAGTTTTATGAAAACTGAATTTATAAAACTATGCCTATTTATTTTGTTAAAAACATATTATAAAACCTTTATATCCATGAATAAATAATAGAAATGATTTTGTTCGAAACAAATTTATTATGTTTTTATTTATAATGGTATTACACCAATTTTAAGTTAAATGTTTAGGCATTTTATATTCTTCCAAATTTATAAATAATTATTCTTACAAGAATAATTATTTAAAAATATTTTTAGACTTATAAACATTCAAATAATTATGTTAGATAATTATATTATCAAAAATTCATTAATCATATTTAATTCCTTTATAACTCATTTATAAAGAACTTATTAATAAATTAATTAGCCAAATTAATTTCATTAACTAATTATTTCATTTACATTTATTAACAATCAACCATTTTATTAACTTTAACTATTACCTATTTTAATTATATAATTTATTGATTTAACTTTTCATTTCATAAACTATTTATAAAATTGTTTTATAAATAAATCCTAATGCACTATTTTTTGTTCCATGTATCTTTGTTATTATCTTTAGAATATTTATGTAAATTAAACTACCAAATGATTTACTAAATCAAATTCTACAAACTATTTTATTACCATTACTTCTAAAGTAAGTCAAGAACTTATAATTTTCTACAAAACAGCCAAGTAAACCCATCGTCAACCCAAACCCTAAAACCCTAGAATTTCACTATCTTATTAAACTTACTTTAAACTTAAAATACAAATTATCTATGTAACTTTGTTGTGAGAAATCCTCACAATAACTATCCACCTCATCAAACTTTATTACTCCTAGTTTCAACTCAAGTGAGTTTACATAGCCCCTTTTTACTCTTTTTACTTTTGGGGTGAAACATGTTATTAACTATATTTTATACACAGTTCAATGCCTTTATTCTTATGCTTTGATCTTTATGCTTTATGTCTTAAACTACCTAGTGACCATTACATGTGTTCATGTCAGTACATTAATTAAATTGCAGCCCAAGCCTAATGTAGTACCTTTTATGATCATTTATACGGGAATCCTAAACTATAACTTACCACAAAACCTTGGCGGGTTTTGTTGGGTATCAACTTACAACTTGGGTATCTAGTTTTTCATTTCCATGATTGAATTGTACGCTTTGAAACGTTGTATGTTTTCACATTCTTGTTTTAGACACGCTTTAAACATATTGAATTGTAAACCTATACTTAACTTTGTTTGGTGTCAAAACCTATGTTTCTTACCAACTACTTGTAGTTGACATTTACTCACATGTTTCAGGTGCACCGGTTTGAGGACACTACATGATCATATAGGACTATGGACCTAGCTTTAATAAAGATTGAATTTAATTTGCGTTATGTTTGAACTCCTTGTTTTCCATTTCTATTTGTAACGGATGCTTTAATTATGATGAAATAATATTATCACTTATTAATAGATGATCATGTGCTTATGAACAACCGTGTCAGCCTCGGCGTATAATCTGCCGTCGGCCGGGGTGTGACAGATTGGTATCAGAGCCATGGTTATAGGGAATTAGGTTATTAGACACACATGACCTAGACTATAACCTAGGAGTCCCCAAACACGAGTTTAACTCGTGTCTTTTATTAGGAACTCCGCTCTATACTCATTTATACACACACATACCTACATCTATCTACTCGTGCTTACATGTTGCAACTACATGAACTACAACATTCTAAAGACTACATGAAACTATTTGAAACTACATGGATTATTTGAAACATATTCTTAGTCTATAGTCTATAACCTTAGGATACCTTGGTATAATGTTCCTACATATTACCTAGTTGCATGATACAATACGAATTATCTTATGTACTATGTTACTTGATAACCTACATGTTTACAAAAACTACTACCCCTGTGATACCTTCTTTACTACAATATTTGAATTATCTACACAATACCTATTTGATATCACTAAATGCTATCCTAAGTTTTGCCACACACTTATACGCTTTCCTCTTTACACATCATCACTAATCACCTATGGAAAGATTCAAAACTCTTAGGCCCAATACCTATTAAAAATTTCAAAATCCCGTCAAAGTTTTGAGTTCTGAGAACATGTGCAATCTGGAAGGGTGAATGCCTGTACTTTGGGTCTTCTGTCTAGGAAAGCATTTCATATAAATCTGAATCAACCGAAGGATCTGGATGCTTTCCTCGGAATTTTCGAAGTGAGTGTCCACCTATAGGCTAAAGCATGTCTTCTTGAAAGTATACGAACTCAAATCACTTTGATTTGTCACAGTATCCATTGGGTTATGCTCCAAATGAATACATCCTAAACATCATTCGCTTAATTATTATAGTTTGTTACACAAGTCTAAAACCTCCTATTTGATCCTTACACCTAATCATATTTAAGTCAAATATACCCCCTTCATCCGATGCCTTGAAAATTTTATCACCCTTATTATCATTTGCAAATGATTTAAACCCTTAGACCTTACCATTCAAGGAAAGGAAGCTGCTTGAATAGATGAAGCACACCCCTGGAGCCACAAGACACAATCCCTAACGATTCGCACCGTAACCATGAGTTCAAATAGTAATGTCAGTGGTACATAATGGCTGGAAGAGTGGGTGTAATTCAATGAAAGTTTCTGACTAAGGAAAGACTGAGTAATTCAATGTTTCCCTTGTGACCCACCTCTCTTTCCTAGGGATCCTTTTCGTGGGTACACTATTTATAGGTCAAATGTTACTCCTGATCTATTATTATAAGAACTCGGTGTTATGATTAGTCGAATTTTAAACTCATGAATACCCTTGTACTTAACAACTTACCAATTACACTTACGACCTTTTCGTGCTAGACACGGTCTCTTACCCTCCTCTCCCCTGAGAATCACTCCAAAAGCAAAGTCAACAGTAGAGGAAGACTTAGGTCCCCGTCACTAGACAACCAGTCACCGTCACGACTAGCTGCTAGACCCATGGTTGACCCCAGAGCATATTAGCTTAGGAGCAGGCATGAGACTCTAAGCAGCTGAACCACCCCTACCGAGGGGCCCTTATCTAGCAGCTAAACTATACCATCCAAAACCAAGAGCAAGACAAATCATAGAACTTACCGGTTCCTTAGGAGTTCTAGCTGATACCGCTCACATATATGTAAGGACTGCAGATTTTCTAAGGCAAGGAATAGGAACGAGGGAATACTTGATGGACATACGGAAATAGCTAGAGCTGAAGCCCGGTTTGCAATACGAATAACCGCAACTATGTTCGTCTTAGTGCTCATCTGCATCCTAGTGGAAAACTACCTGAGATGTTAACCAGATATTCTATTTTTCGTTTTCTTAAAAATTTAAATAGAAACTCATATCCTATACCCCAAATATAAATGCTATTATCTTCTTTGGCTCGCCTTAATAATTGACATCTAAACCTTCTTTGTAAACTAATTATTTTATAATTTCCTGATTTGACTAATGCAGTTATTTTGTTCAAACAAAACCTTTATCAAACCCTTGATTTATAAATTTTATCTAGATTATAAGTTATTTACAAACCCCTTTACCTTGTGAAGGAACTTAATGCAATTTGTTTTATAAAAACATTTATCTAATTATCTTAGTTAATAATTAATTATGATTCGATTAATTATTTCATTACGACCTCTTAATTCGTTACTTTTTCTTGGCCTGATTTCTAATTAATTTGGCCATGATTTCCTTTTAAAACATTCTCTTTATGATAGTTAAATAGATTAAAAGGCTTTATTTACCCAATTTCCTAGTTATTCGACTTATTACTTTCACTTATTAATTTACAAACAAGAGTAAATTTCAATTACTTGTCATTTATGAACAAAAAACTTAAATCAGTTATTCGTGTGCGTACTGTTCTAAATACCTGTAAAAAAAAATCTCTCATCACCATGCACCACCGAAAATGTATGAACTTACTAGCCACTTCGATAAAATGAATCATTTCATATAGGCGTTAACCATCCATCAACAAAAGTTGAAAAACTAAAAACCCAACTACCTACATTATACAACACACTTGTCCGCAGCACTCGGTCACCGACAAGATTTGATAGTTTACGTTACTCATGAGGCTCAATTATTTACATATGAACATTCATAATATACCCGAGACTAATTTGATTACATTATATACGCAACTTGATTGTTCACGTTATACATAAAACTTGGTTGTATACAATATACATGATTATTTACATTATACATGAAACTTAACTGCTTGCGATAAACGTGATTGATCACATTATAGACGAAACTCGACTACTGGTAATATACATGATACTAGATTGATCACATTATAGACGAAACTTGATTACTTACAATATGCATGATACCGGATTGTTCACACGATACATGATGCTTGGTTATTTACAAATATGCATAATACTAGATCATTTACGCTATACATGAAACTTGAGTACCTATATTACATATGAAACTAGACCGCTTACATTGTTCACAATTGATTGTCCACTATATACATGAGGCATAATCATTCACTTTATCCATGAAAGTTGATAGCTATAAACTTGGAACTACTAGGGGTTTGACGTATTCTTGTTCAAACACAAGGAAGCTATAAACTTTGAGTTACTCGGGGTTTGACGTATTCTTGTTCAAACACGAGAGAGCTATAGAATTTATGGGTAATCAGGAGGGATATGCCATCTACTCATGACACCCACGTATGGGGTTGTGTCACATTGTTAGCCTTTACTTCCTAACTGACCTTACCATCTAGGGACACAGTCACTTATTAACAACTTATCCATGAAAAACAATAATCATGAACCAAATTTTTTTTGGGTGTTTCCCCCATCTGTACCCACACACAATAGAATAATCTATATGGACCATACGACGATTTGAGTAATTACGGGTGCACACGTAATTATAAAAATCAACGCATGGAAAGACATAGTAAATTCTGTCGTGTGTGATGACATAAAACCTAGGGTGATATGCTGTAACGGAACTAATGGGATATGATGAGGACATAGTAGATATACCGCTGGTACATCCTACATATATAAGTGCTCCGGTCATATCATCAGAAGTGACGTTATCCGTACTACGTAGGGTTTTCAATTACTTTGACCAATGATTGTGAAATCCTTATCTAGCAGATTTACTTGAACATCTTAGACTATATTCTAACAGGTTTAGATCCTAAAATTTCCATCATCCTCATTACAAGTGATGCATCCTATCATTTGAGTCCAAAACCATTCTAGGGCAATTTTCTCCTTCATTCCCCTCAAACAAAATCCACTACCACCATCCATACATGACGCGATAACCTGACTTGAACCTTGTCATCAACTATACTCCTCAAACCGACAAACAAAACTAGTTGAGAATCCAAACACATGTCTCTTCCCTCGACCCTTCTCCTAAATAATTTCGGGACGAAATTCCCTAAAGTAGGGGAGACTTTGATCCCCAGTAAATTCTGGCCTATATTTTTACCTTTCCGACACTTATAGTACCATTATTTTATGAGTTACATATATGAAAGTGTCCTATTTATCGAGTAGAATTCATGAGTATGCTTACATGCATTGGATGCATTCAATTCAAATTCAGTGAATATTTATTAGGGTCTTAAAAAGTTTTAATCCTATTAAACAAATACATAAATATATGCTATAAATCCTATAAATAAATGTAGGGATTTATATAAATTAAATTTCATAAATTACAAAGTAAACAAACTTTAAATAAATAGAACCATTTTTATTTTACAAAAAAATTATAGTTTTGCATTTATAACATTTTGTTATAATATGAAAATTATTAAATTTATAAAGAATTATAAAAACTTTAATAATTTTATGTCTTATATATAGTCTAGGGTCTAAAATGTCAATTTTTGAAACATAACTTCTAATTAAAATAAAGTTTTCACATAAAATCATAAACTTAGAAAGTCTAGGGGCCTATTCTGTCAATTTCCCAAACCTCCCCTTCCCAATCCGGTCGCGAGTTCGAATCCCATCTACACCGGTTCTCGACTGTTTAATCCCAAACTCGTAAGTGGAGTATTTTCAATCGAAACTGAAACCGGCAACACATTAAGATCAATTAAACGACCCACTAACTACGTTTAATCGCATTTTTATGACCGTTTTGATGAGAAACCCGTAACTGAAACCACCACTCTTAATCATCCAACGTTCGAGCCATTAAAAGCCAAAATGGGTATAAATAACCACACCTAATCATCGACGAAACTCATTGCAAGCTTCCTACACTCAAATCGTGTCCAAATTCACCTCTGGATCACGAATTTCAGCAGGCGATCACGAGCCTGCTCTGACTACTCGTTCTCGTCATTTACGTATTCGTTTCAGGTACATTTTGGGTTATTGGGTTCGAATTAACACTGGGATCAAAAGCCCCATGGTTCGGGCTTCGATCATTAGCCGGATCAGGTGAATTGGGGAGCTAGGGTTACGGGATCTTATTGGGGATGATGACTGCTTGGGCCTGTGTGTTTTAAACAAAATGAAACCAATTTAGACATGGATTCGTGCCCTGGTCTGATGGTTAAGTGTGTTGCGTGCATTGACCCGGCGGGGGGCGCGGGTTCGAGTCCCGACCACCCTTTTTTATTCCAGATTTAATTCCTTTATATATTTAAACCAACTTTTCCCATTTAAAAAAGAAAATCTAAATCTAATTTTATAAAATTCTACAAATATATTCTCAAAGTTTTATGAAAACTGAATTTATAAAACTATGCCTATTTATTTTGTTAAAAACATATTATAAAACCTTTATATCCATGAATAAATAATAGAAATGATTTTGTTTGAAACAAATTTATTATGTATTTTTATAATGGTATTACATCAATTTTAAGTTAAATGTTTAGGCATTTTATATTCTTCCAAGTTTATAAATAATTATTCTTGCAAGAATAATTATTTAAAAATATTTTTAGACTTATAAACATTTAAATAATTATGTTAGATAATTATTTTATCAAAAATCCATTAATCATATTTAATTCCTTTATAACTCATTTATAAAGAACTTATTAATAAATTAATTAGCCAAATTAATTTCATTTACATTTATTAACAATCAACCATTTTATTAACTTTAACTATTACCTATTTTAATTATATAATTTATTGATTTAACTTTTCATTTCATAAACTATTTATAAAATTATTTTATAAATAAATCCTAATGCACTATTTTTTGTTCCATGTATCTTTGTTATTATCTTTAGAATATTTATGTAAATTAAACTACCAAATGATTTACTAAATCAAATTCTACAAACTATTTTATTACCATTACTTCTAAAGTAAGTCAAGAACTTATAATTTTCTACAAAACAGCCAAGTAAACCCATCGTCAACCCAAACCCTAAAACCCTAGAATTTCACTATCTTATTAAACTTACTTTAAACTTAAAATACAAATTATCTATGTAACTTTGTTGTGAGAAATCCTCACAATAACTATCCACCTCATCAAACTTTATTACTCCTAGTTTCAACTCAAGTGAGTTTACATAGCCCCTTTTTACTCTTTTTACTTTTGGGGTGAAACATGTTATTAAGTATATTTCATCCACAGTTCAATGCCTTTGTTCTTATGATTTGATCTTTATGCTTTATGTCTTAAACTAACTGGTGACCATTACATGTGTTCATGTTAGTACATTCATTAACTTGCAGCCCAAGCCTAAAGTAGTACCTTTTATGATCATTTATACGGGAATCTGAAATTATAACTTACCACAAAACCTTGGCGGGTTTTGTTGGGTATCAACTTAAAACTTGGGTATCCTCTTGCCCCTTTTTCAAAATGGCAATAAGTGGGATTGCGTATCTAGTTTTCCATTACCAGGATTGAATTGTACGCTTTGGAACCTTGTATGTTTTCACATTCATGTTTTAGACACGCTTTGAACATACTGAATTGTAAACCTATACTTAACTTTGTTTGGTGTCAAAACCTATGTTTCTCACCAACTACTTGTAGTTGACATTAACTCACATGTTTCAGGTGCAACAGTTTGAGGACACTACATGATCACATAGGACTATGGACCTAGCTTCAATAAAGATTGAATTTAATTTGCTTTATTTTTGAACTCCTTGTTTTCCATTTCTATTTGTAACGGATGCTTTAATTATGATGAAATAATATTATCACTTATTAATAGATGATCATGTGCTTATGAACAACCGTGTCAGCCTCGGCGTATAATCCGCCATCGGCCGGGGTGTGACATGGAGCGTATGATACGCCCATTTGGTTCTGGTAGATGCTAGAAATTCCGGATTTTCGACCCAAAAATTCAACCCAATTTAATCATTATAAAACACGCGGAAGTTAGGTCCCAAAACGACATTTAACGTATCCACACGTTAAGTTTTACAAACATGAATAAAACTGACATAATTTGCTTTAACAAAAGTTACTAACAAGTTATCCACAACTTGTAAAAACCCCAAATAGTTTGTAAAGACTCTATACGAGAAGATTAACAAAACCAATTAAAAAAGATGTCCACGAGAATCCAATCCACTTGATGCGAGACCCGAGATCACTCCGGAGCTTTCCCTACATTCAAAACATCAATTTGAACATGATTAGTAAAGATAAGTAGTTTTGTGTAAGTAGTATGTGTGGTATGCTATTTACATGTTATTGTATGATTGACTCAATGTGGATATTTAGTCAAACTAAGCCATGGATGTGTGGCAATTTGGTAATTGGTCAAAGTAAAGTGTGAATGTGGTAGGATTGTTGTAAATATAAGGTCATATTACACCAATTTCACCATTATCCACAATTGTTTAACTTATACCATACTAAGTCAATTTTATATCAATTTCACCATTTATACACAAATGGTTTGACTTATACCACGCTAAGTCAATTTATAACAATCCTACCACATTCACTCTTTACTTTGACCAATTACCAAATTGCCACACATCCATGTCTTA
Source organism: Smallanthus sonchifolius (assembly GCA_023525975.1). Classification (NCBI taxonomy): domain Eukaryota; kingdom Viridiplantae; phylum Streptophyta; class Magnoliopsida; order Asterales; family Asteraceae; genus Smallanthus; species Smallanthus sonchifolius. The sequence goes on along the minus strand of CM042025.1, from coordinate 44,382,275 downwards.
GTTTGACTAAATATCCACATTGAGTCAATCATACAATAACATGTAAATATCATACCACACATACTACTTACACAAAACTACTTATCTAATACTACGTAAGTGCAAAGCACTTACCTTGGCCAATGAAGATTCCAATATGTCTTCAGCGCTAACACCTTTATCGCCTTAATCACCTAAACATTTCACATGTTTTAGTAATCTTAGTTATCCCAAAACATTCACCAATTGAAGTTTAACTCCCCCAAGATCTTATGATCTTTACTAACATCTAATCTTGGTTTATTAAGCCCCATACTAGCTTTTAACCATTATGAATCCAATTCTACCCATTTTGACCCGTTAAGGTTTTCACCCAATTTCTACAATTTCATCAATTCATGATTCACCAATTCAATTGAGTTTTATACTTGAAAATGTGCTTATATTACACCACAAACACTTATCTATACTCAATTAACCAATTAAACACCTCCAAATATAAAACCCCCAAATTAGGTTCTCAAGAACCCTAATTTTCAAATCATCAAATTGATTGAGGTTTCATATCAATTCATGTGTCTAATACCACCATAGACACTTACCAACCTTTAATCTATCAAATAAACATCCCCAATTAGAAAACCCCCAAATTACCCTCAAGAACACTAATTCTTGAATCATCAAATTGGATGTTAACATGATGTTATTTACCAACCTTAACCTTTAATCAAGCTAGATTATAACTTTTATCAAGTTATCATTCAATCAAACCACCCAAAACAGCCCCATAGCTTGATTTCATCAAAACCCACCAAGAACTCCATTAATGGAGGTTCTCGAGATGAAAGAGGTACTTACTAGATGGTTGCTTGAGAAAGAACACCTCTATTGCAACCGATTTTTCCATCAAACTTCCAGATTTGGTGTTCTTGGCTCCTCTTCTTTCTTCCTCTTGCTTTTCAAGATGGAGAGACACACATACCTTGTGTGTGTCGCCATTTTCCCTTCCCAAACATCTGATGTTTGTTTTCTTTATAAAACAATTACACTCTTCCCCCTTGTACTTCAATTTTTTGCCCTTTATAAACCAAGAGTCAACAATGCATCTTTAGAACCAACCCTTGACTTTCAATTAATTTATTTTACACCTTATAATATGAAACTTCATATTATGATCATAGGATGAAAATTGGTTCGTTACAAATCACACCTCCTAATTTTGGGTTTCGTCCCCGAAACCCGATCCGCCAGTAGATTAGGGTAACAATCGAGTATCTATCGTCAGATTATCGAGTAGTTCCCACCCCTTATCTAATGATCCTACTTATCCAAAACTTGGTTAATCTGCTTATACCACAAGCGTTTCATCTTTCTATCAAAGATAACCATCGGTTCCCCTAGATGAAACATCCATCATCTATCGTTTCAATACCGCTATGAGAAGCATCATCCATTTCTTTCGCCACACATTCCTGTGGATGAACCACGAGTAACGTATCGTGGAGTCTACACGATCCACCGAGTAACTTCTAACGATATACCACTTAACAAACTAAAGTGAAGTCTGAACGGTCCCACAAAACGGGGATTTGGCCTCTCACGTTTTCGAACCCGAAACACCGCCTTTTTAAGGGAAACTTTTATATCGCCAAAGTTCCCATTTGAGTTTCAATACACCTCCTCCCTAAATCCACTTAGGGTTTTCTATCCACCTTGAGTGGATTTCTCAATCACACTCAATAAACAAGATCTTACATGCTAAGTCTGAATCACAACATGATTCTTAGTTTCATGACAACCAATACAGCCAACCAAACGGTATTCGATACCGTTCACCATTTAGTAATTCATTCAATCGAATATGAATACTCAAATGGTAGATAAGACCATCTTTCAACTAATGGTAAAAAATCACTTGGTTTCTTCCAAATTGAAGAAGAAACTAACACCTCAATCTGACTCAACGGGTACAGATGTACTATGTTGTAACACACACTTCTTGAACCAAAGTTCTCCGACCGCTCGGAAAAGTAGGTTCCCATTTGGTATTCGGCCTTAACCCGTAGGCAAGTGAGACACGTTTAACCACCTGTTTGTTTGTGTCTCCTTTCATCCTCAGCCACCAAAAGTTAATCCCTAAACTAACATACAACAACCCATGAGACCTAAAAGTCTCATTCATCACTCATGAAGTTCAAGGACTTCAAGAATACCGATGAAGTTCGAGGACTTCAATTCAAGCTTCTAACGCTCGCCCACATATAGATTTAACAGTTCCCTCTCCAAGTTCTCTCCATTAGTTGTTACAATGATGCTCACAACTGACTATGAGAATATGTGATACGCCTGCCTCATTGCATATAGACATAATCGAGTCCAAAGCACGAGTCACCAAGCCATCCGACAAGGCCTACGGTCATTCTATGGAAGGACATGTCAAAGGCCAATGCCAAATCCTCTTTCATAAATCCCACACCATGATTATCCCAACGACTTAATCGAAATTCATCCTTTGAGATTTAAGGATCTCAATCATACAATCCCATTTTGAAGTTCGAAGACTTCATTTTCAATCAGCGATCATGAAGTTCTAAGACTTCAAACGCCACCTATGAAGTTCTTAGACCCCAAACACCATTTATCCCTTGATTTCTTCAATCATAGCTTGGTCAACATATATGTTATTAGAATTCATCGCGTTATCCAATAATGGATTCCCACCAAAGCTAAAATGGCACACCAAGACATTTCAAAGAAAGGCCTCTCCTTTCAGGGAAGTTCAGGAAACTCACGAAGATAATGAGCTTGGACGACTTTGTTTCGAAGATAAAAACGACTATCATCGAATAAACGACCACTATATGAGCATACATGGGTCTACACACCTTTCACATTGATCCACATAAACCGCGTAACTTCTAACAAGCCAGAAAGTTACATCCACAATCCCATAGTATTCATAACGGAAATGATACCATTCGAGGGATGACGTCCTCCTCTACCGTCCTTGTTGAACTAAGACTTAGACACCTGTTCAAACCCGACATATGTACGTATACATTCTTCCATTCTTCTTTTCCTCAAGAGAATGGTTACACCCCAAGAAGTGACATTCCGGGCATAGAACCCTTATGAACCTCTTCACGACTGGAACATCAAGTATTCCATTGCTCCGGTTGGTGTCAATGGCATGAGCCACACATACACCAATTCATGCGCCACATGTTTCACCATCTCTAGGAGAGAACGGGTCGACACATTACCCTTTAGTCATACATGACATTTTATGGTTACTAAGTAACCACATAAATTTCACCACAATCGTAGGACTCCATTCCATGTGATTGTTTCACCCATATCTTCGATTAATAATTCACATAATTGTCAACATTAAGAAACCCTCAATGTTGATCGTCTCCGAATCCACCGATTCATAAGTATTCTCATCCAGCAATTATACCAAAAGACTTTAGTTATGTCTTTGGTAGTTAGAAATGTCCGGCTCGAAAGCCTTAAAATTTCTATTTCCTCCCATTTTCATTAGTGTGCTTTAACTCGGGACATTCACTTTGAATGTTTCCCGTTTTGAAACCACGCAGCACACATTATTAGGACGAGAACACTAAGGTGTAGTGCGTCCCATCATTCCCACTTGTGTATCTTCCCACACATATGGCAACAAGTATTTCCTCCCCAAAGAGATTTCTAGCTCGACTAGAATGTTTGGCTTTCTTGAAGCCACTATGAATTCCTCCTCGCACCCCGCTAGTTTCCTGAGTTTGATCTCCTTGTATCACATAATAATAAACTCCAATAGAGTTGTACACCACTAAGGAGACTCCACTCCAATAAGTCAACCGATAGCATCAAGAAAGCCGATCTATCTTCATTCTTTCTCATACTCCAAGATTTGGGCAAGATCACACTTAGTCATACGACATGCCCATAATCCCTTTGATTATCTTACTTGGTCTAATGCACGTGAAGAAACTCCCACTTGCAAGATCCACAATGACTTATGGACAAGCTAGTTCAAGAACGTCTCCTGAATTCACACTGTTGCATTATCTTCACGCCTTTAAGCCTTTCTCCCTACGGAGAACTCCCAATCAAATATCCGCCATTTTCCGGAGTCGACTCTCCGCGAGTAGTACTCCATCTACCCATTACAATGGATTGCTTCAAAGCCAATACCGTTATAGTGATGTATTGTTTGTTGACCAACGAACAAACTCCCACTAATCTACTCATTTGGCTCGTCCACAACGAACCCCTTGTGAAGTCAAGGTTTCCTTTCTCCACGTATTCGACTACGTTTGATCCTCCCGCCTTAAGGCTTCATGCGGTTATTCATAGTATCGCCTCAACGACCCATATCTTCCTTGTAGGAAGATTGACACTACATTATGGAAAGCTTTAGCCATCCTTCATAAAATCGATGCTTTCCATTTCTCCCGACTATTTCAAAGTTCATCCCCATCCTCGAGGTGATACCCACTTAGACTCCTTCAAATATAAGTCTTTAAATCAAATCCTATCTACAAATTTCGCCCACTAAGTTATGATTCCCCCAAGTCATCCCCGACCGTGAAGTAATAAGTTTGTAGGTGTTCTACCTACTTATAGGCCTCTAGTCTTACTCTATAAGGCTCTACTTCTTCCTATGCGTATATTAATTACCCCTGTATAATCATCTATGCCCAAACACATAATATATACATATACACATTTAACCACCTTCACTTACTCATTGTCGGTGTTCATCATCATATGGTTATCGAGAAGGTATTCAGACATGTTACATTATGAATCAAACTGGCCAGACATGATTGATAATGTAATATGCCCAATTACATCCACCATCTCCATATAACGAATCCCCTAACAACTTTCGGCACATATAATTCACATTAGACACCAATTATAACGACCAATAACATTAATCATCACTAACCTTGTGCCCTTAAGCTCCGAGTCTCGGTCACGCCATTATTGGATTCTCATTTCACTGACCATATTAAGAGCATTAAAGGTTTGAGTTTGGTGTCTCGCACACCAAATCCCTCAAACCACTGCTCTGATACCAAGTTGTAACACCCCAAAAATTCAACCCAATTTAAGCATTATAAAACACGCGGAAGTTAGGTCCCAAAACGACATTTAATGTATCCACACATTAAGTTTTACAAACATGAATTAAACTGACATAATTTGGTTTAACAAAAGTTACTAACAAGTTATCCACAACTTGTAACAACCCCAAATAGTTTGTAAAGACTCTATACGAGAAGATTAACAAAACCAATTACAAAAGATGTCTACGAGAATCCAATCCACTTGATGCGAGACCCGAGATCACTCCGAAGCTTTCCCTACATTCAAAACATCAATTTGAACATGGTTAGTAAAGATAAGTAGCCATAGGGACCTCCCACAAGTCCCTATTGAAGGGAATTTATCATGTGTAAGGTTAAAAACTTTTAGCAACGGAAACATTATTACACATGTTCTTTTAAAGCATTTTATAGATTCCCACCAAGGATCCAATTGCAAGATGATGAAACTAAAACAAACAAACATAGATGGTTTAGAATTACAACCTTGTAGAGAAGTGGTTGCCTTAATCACTTAAAATATTGGATGAAGAGATCAAAGTAGAAGCTCCTCCAAAATGTATCCACACCAAGCAACGAACCTCCAAGGATGGTGCTAGCCAACTAAACCCATAATGCATGTCAAGACATAACTTGCAAACCTTCAAGAACACCTTCTTGTTTGCCTTTAAATTATGTGTAGATATGTCTACAAATGATCACTCAAGAACCACTAGAACACACAATAAACTAGCCTAACATCTTAGCTAATTTATGGTATGTTTGAGACCACTTTTATGCCATCTATTCCCTTGATTTCAAAGTAAAGTCTAGGCAGAAAATTCTGACCAGATTGCCGAGAGGAAGGGCCAGCCAAAAGGGGAGAAAAATGGTCTTAAATTAATTAGGAAAAGTCCCAAACATGGAGTATTTAACAATCCTTCTAGCCACCATGTCATGTAATTATCACAAGTATCAGATGATGAAAAAGAGGTCAAAACACCATCTTTTTTCAACCCTGGAAGTCACGACAGAAGCATGTTTTAAAGATAAGGCATGGTCAATCCAATAAAATATTATTTCACTCCATGCACTGTCTATATCTTTCCCCTTACAAAAGAAATCATCTCATGTAATCATTGATATGTATGGTGTGTAGTAAGGTGGTCAAAACATAAATAAACATAAATACATATGAGAATATATGTATGTATCATCAACTTTGTAGAAAACAAAGTAAGCTAGTTTGAATAAAAACATAAATAATCTACATATATGTAAATTCTCAAAAGGATTACATGTATGTATATTTACATACAAGTAAATATAAATACATTCACATATAATAAATATGTGATCTTAAGTAATTGTTACAAATGATAATTACTAAAATATATCTTGACCGGGTTAAGACGTTTAATTATGTTTAAACGTATCCTTGATAAATGCTTAGTGTGTGACCCTTTGTGATCACATATCATTAGCAATACTATTGAATGTTTTTCCTTGGGCATATAGATCCAACAATCTCCCACTTGCACAAGGTCTAACATGCAATAATATAAACAGGGTAGTACGTCTAGCAACGCCCCACTGCTCCTAATGATATATGACTTCAGTCATCCACTAAAACCAAGTGTTTAGGAAACGTACACTACATAGGTAATAGTATAAGGTAAGCTGTCAGTTATCCTTTCTATAATAGACCTCTAGTTGAAAAAGAGACATGGATCATAGTCAATCTCATATGTGTTCAACAATTATGTTTCTCGATTCCAATTCAAAGTGATGTAGCAAACTAGGTTTGAGCATGGCCATGCGTTTAGATCAGTTTGAATCATCGAGGGGCCCAAGATGTCAACCACTTATTAGAATAAGGGAACAGATCCCGTCTTGACTACATACATGTCTCACTATACCTTGCGTTGTACCCAATCGTAGCCATTATAACTACCTTGTTAAAGAGTAGTGTTAAACTACGTCAAAGCACAACCTCGGTTGTAACATCCTAAAATGACGAGAAATAAAGTTAACGAGTTCAAGCGAGCCGAAGTCGAGCCGAAGTCGGGCCGGGTCAGTTGCGAACCGGGCTTGGGGAGGTCTCCCCTATAAATATCCCAAGGCCCTCATTCTTCTCCTCTCAGCAATTCTAGAGAGAGAAAACCGTAGAGAGAGAAAGTGTCGAAATCGCACAAGATTGCACCCGCTCGTGTCTCTTGCACTCGTGATCATCCCCTCCAAATCAGAAATCCAATCCAGGTAATCATCCGATCATAATCTGAGTTTTTGTGATATTTTAGGATTTTCGGGTTTTCGTTAATAGGTAGCGTTTTTGCGGATGAAACTTGAAAATGAGCTTAGGTATAGCTTCAAAAATGAAAACCGCACGTTATGAACCAAGAAAACTGTAACATTGACACGATTAGATTAACATGCAAAATTTCGGACTTGATTGGGGAAGATGACTGATTCGTCAGGCGAACTTGTCATGTTCGCCTGGAATGATCGAAGCGAACTTATCAAGTTTGCTTGACAAGTTCGCCTAGCAAGTTCGCTTGGCATGTTTGCCTGGTCAAGGGGCGAACTTATTATGTTCGCTTAACTGAATAAGTTCGCTTAAAGCTTAAGTTCGCCTAACTGAATAAGTTCGCTTAAAGCTTAAGTTCGCCTAACTGAATAAGTTCGCTTAAAGCTTAAGTTCTCATAACTGAATAAGTTCGCTTAAAGCTTAAGTTCGCCTAAAGATTATGTTCGCCTAACTAATTAAGTTCGTCTGGCCAAGAGAAGCGAACTTAGGACAAGTTCGCCTATATGTTCGCCTAGGCCACAGGAAGCGAACTTAGGCATTAAGTTCGCCTATGTCAGCTGTGTTAGGAATGTAACTTGGTTTAGATATGATACGTGTATAATTAATTAATCCAGATCGTGTGCGGCGCTCATCGGACCGCAGTTAGGACAGAACAGGACTAGCCGATCAGGTGAGTTCTATGTGCCCCCCTCTATGTTATGTGCAAATGATTTATAAATATTTTTGGGGCTGAAGTGTATACACTAAATGAATAAATGTTATGAATGTCAATGTGATCATACGTGATATACAAATATATATATTTATATATATATATATGAAAATGAACTATGAACAAAGATTGAAACGTATGTTTACAAAATATGAATGAATGAAATCTTGCCTTATATTATATATATTGCATGTTATGAATATACGTGAATGTTATGGACGCTTCGATGCTAACGGCTACTACGGTAGACGGACGACCACGTGACTATCTTGCAACCGGGACAAAAACGTTCCTTCATCAGCAAGGAAATAAAAAGGGGCATTAATGGACGGTCGAAGCAAATGCCAAATCATATGTAGAACGGTTGCAAACATGGTAGCGCGTGAGAAACGGATACCTTCGGGTAGACGGGCGAAAAGGACGGCCTACGACGGTAGGACGGTATGACGGACGGCCGAAGGATGGCCGGACGGTTTCTAGGACCGGACGAGTCAAAGGGCTACGACGGTAGCTTCATGGCGTATGCCTTTGTGGCATACGTAGTAAAAGACGGGTTGATCACCCTTATGTGTATGACCAAATGAATGTTAAGAAAAAGTTAAGAATACGTATTTATGATCTTTGTGTATAAACTTAAGAATACTTTTAAGGAAATAATGCTTATATCTAATCATTTTAAACTAGAACTCACCAGCGTTAGCTGACTTTTACTATACATTTCAGGTAGCAAAGAAAAGGGTCGTACGAAGGCGTGAAGGTTACCCGGCTAGAGACTGACATCCCGATTTATGTTTTTGTTAAACACTGATGTATGTGTTAAATGTTAAAACTTCCGCTGTAATGTACTCAAATGTGAATGCTTTTTGGCTGTTAATTGAATATGTTAAATTTAAAGTTCAGTATTGATGACTTTGTTTATGAGTAAATCCAATAAGTGAGGTCACCCGGAAAAAAGGGGCCTTACAAGTTGGTATCAGAGCAATAGTTTGAGAGATTCAGGCATCCCTAAATGTCTGGACTCAAGCTGATTATGGGACCAACGCACGGGTGTCAGTCTGGGTAGCCAACGCCGACGCCATCACTGTAAGTAAGTACTAAAGTTCATATTTGAAGAATAGGAATAGATGCCTTAACTTATAACCAATAGATGCCAATGTCTTGACCAATTTGAAAAGTTTGGAACCTGAAAAGCAATGTAAATTTCTAATCACAAACCGGTCACTGTAATTAAAAATTTACCTTGTTCGTACTGTTCTAAACTATGATCTGAAGAAATGACATTGATGTATTCCCTTTTATAACTATCAGGAAACTAGGAATTATGGCTGGTGGAGGAAGAACGGGACGCCGAGGCGGTCGCACCGGCCGAGTAGGTAGACCTCCACTGAATCCAAGACATCAAGAAGAAGAAGATGTGCACACGGAAAACACTGAGAGCGTGCACCAAACTAATGTCACCCCAACTGGGGCGACCATCAGGGGTCTCTACAGTTGGAACCCGAGGTCAGAAATGCTATTGCCCGTGAGGTCGTGCTCACCTTGAAGAATGTATTGCCTGACCTACTAACGGAGGCATTAAAGAAAATCAAGGAAGATGATGAAGGGAACAATGAGGAAAAGGTATATGACAGCGATGGGGATGAAATAAAGGTGGGATCAAGTAAACAGGGGTGCACTTATAAAGGTTTCAAGGACGGAGACCCACCCAAGTTTGATGGAAACAAGGACTCGGTGGCCACCCTCGAGTGGATTGAGAGGATGAACGCTGTCATCAACATCAGCGAGTGTCGACCCAACCAAGCTGTTAAGTACGTTGCCCATTCTTTCACCAACGAAGCACTAAGTTGGTGGAGGAATGTTCAAAGAACTAAGTCACCCAATGCTATCAACAGAATGACGTGGGAAGACTTGAAAAAGCTTATAATCCAAAAGTTCTGCCCACGGAATGAGATCGATCATGTGGAGAACGAGTTCTTGAACTTCAAAGCTGGCAACAAGACTCATCGCCAGTGTACTTCAAGATTCAATGAACTAGCTCAACTGGTACCCCACCTGGTAGAGACGGAAGAAAGACTGATTAAGTACTATGTGAAGGGCCTACCTCAAAGGGTCCGTGTTCATGTGAAAGCCAACCTACCCTCGACCTTCGAGTCGGCAGTGAATTTGAGCGGAATCATCTACGACGACTACGCCAATGAAGACCCGACACCTGAGACACAAAAGAGAAAGTGGGAGAACCCGTCTAGGGGCACCGGGAAAGGGAATGTGACAGCTGAAATTAAGAAACCAAGGTCGAAGGAGTATGAAACTTGCAAAAGTGTGGAAAACGCCATTTTGGCGAGTGCCGAATCGGCACCACCATGTGTTATAAGTGCGGGAAGCCGGGGCATTTCTCCCGAGAGTGTTTAAAGGATGTCAAGTGCCAAAGTTGTGGAAAATATGGACACCAGACTAAGGATTGCTGGAAAATCGAGCAGTCCAGTTCGGGGAAGGGAAAGGAAGTTGCAAAGGAACAACCGAAGGCTAGGACTCGAGCCTACGCCCTGACTGAGGAGGAAGCAAGGGGAAACCCTGATGTTGTATCAGGTACGTTTCCAGTAAATGATGAACCTGCTGCTATCTTATTCGACTCTGGTGCTAGTAAAAGCTTTATATCCAATGCATTTAGTCGTAAGCTAGATTGTACTATCAACACCATAGTAAAGGCCTTTAGCGTACAAACTGCTGTTGGTAAAAATTCGGCAGTATTCCAAGTAACCGATGATTGTATCATAGAAATAGAGGGCCATAAGTTCTCCTCTAGATTATTCCTTCTCACCTTAGGAGGATTCGATGTAGTACTGGGTATGGATTGGTTAGCTGCCAACGAAGCTCAGATCATATGTAAATGCAAGAGGATACACCTCAAGGCTCCAAGCGACACTCCAATTACGGTTTATGGGGATTGGAATTGCACGATGCCTAACATCATCTCGATGATCAAGGCCGAAAGTTATATGAGGCGCGGTTGCGAAGCTTATCTGGCGTACGTTATTGACGAAAGGATGAAAACAAAGGAACTCAAGGATGTACCCGTGGTGTACAACTTTCCGGAAGTATTCCCTGAGGATCTACCTGGATTGCCACCCGATCGGGAAATAGAATTTCAGATTGACTTACTGCCAGGAGCTGAGCCCGTTGCCAAAGCCCCCTACTGATTGGCTCCGTCAGAAATGAAAGAATTGATGTCTCAACTACAGGAATTAACAGAAAAAGGATTTATTAGACCGAGCATTTCGCCATGGGGCGCTCCGGTACTGTTTGTAAAGAAGAAGGACGGCAGCATGCGCATGTGCATTGACTACCGAGAACTGAACAAGAAGACAGTAAAGAACAAATACCCACTGCCTAGAATAGATGACCTCTTTGATCAACTGCAAGGTGCGAGTTGGTTCTCAAAGATCGATCTTAGGTCGGGTTATCATCAGTTAAAGGTGAGAGAAGAAGATGTACCAAAGACCGCGTTTCGTACGCGTTACGGGCATTACGAGTTTCTGGTAATGTCATTCGGGTTGACAAACGCACCAGCAGCGTTTATGGACTTGATGAATAGAATATGCCGACCGATGTTGGATCGATCAGTGATAGTCTTCATTGACAACATACTAGTTTATTCGAAAAACGAGGGTGATCACCACTGTCACCTAAGAGAAGTATTGGAAGTGTTAAAGCAGGAAAAGTTGTACGCAAAATTCTCCAAATGCGCTTTCTGGCTTAGGGAAGTCCAATTCCTAGGTCATGTGATAAACACGAAAGGCATCATGGTAGATCCTGCGAAGATTGAGACAGTAAAGGAATGGAACATCCCGAAGACACCAACAGAGATACGAATTTTTCTGGGATTGGCAGGCTACTATCGCAGGTTCATTCAAGATTTCTCAAGAATTGCCTCGCCACTAACCAAACTGACACGGAAGGAAGTAAAGTACGAATGGGGTCCAACCCAAAACAACGCATTTGAGGAACTTAAGACACGATTAACTCAAGCTCCAGTCTTGACACTACCTGAAGGAAATGAAGACTTGGTAGTCTACTCTGACGCGTCAAGCCAAGGTCTGGGATGCGTACTTATGCAACGAGGAAAGGTAGTTGCTTACGCCTCACGACAACTGAGGATTCACGAGGTTAACTACCCAACCCACGATCTAGAGTTAGTAGCAGTAGTCTTCGCTCTAAAAATATGGAGACACTACCTATATGGAGTTAAGTGCACCATTTACTCCGATCATAAAAGCTTGAAATACTTTTTCGAGCAAAAGGAATTAAACATGAGACAAAGGAGGTGGCTAGAACTACTAAAGGACTACGATTGTGAGATACTGTACCATCCAGGCAAGGCAAACGTAGTAGCTGACGCCTTAAGCAGAAAGGAGCAATCTGATCCTATCCGGATCAAGGCGTGTCAGCTGATATTAACGCCAGATTTGATGAGTGAAATATCAAAGGCACAAGATGAAGCACTGTTAGAAAAAAATATAAAACGGGAAAGATTGGTAGGACAACAAGGGAATTTGGATGCAAATGCATATGGTGTACGAACTAGGTTTGACCGGATGTGGATACCTAAGATTGGCGAGCTTAGAGCTAAAATACTCGATGAGGCCCATAAGTCTCGCTATTCTATCCACCCCGGAACAAACAAAATGTATCAAGACTTGAAGAAAGAGTACTGGTGGCCTGGCATGAAGAATGATGTAACCGAGTACGTGAACAAGGGCCTAACGTGTTCACTAGTTAAGGCCGAGCACCAGAAACCATGCGGTAAAATGCAACCTCTACCAATACCGGAATGGAAGTGGGAGGAGATCACGATGGACTTCATTACCAAGCTACCGCGAACAGCTAAAGGCAATGATACCATTTGGGTGATCGTTGACCGCTTAACGAAGAGTGCTCACTTCTTGCCAATACGTGAGTCTGCTTCGTCCGAAAAACTAGCAGAAGTTTTTATCAAAGAAATTGTAAGCAGGCATGGTATGCCGGTGTCGATTGTGTCCGACCGGGATACTAGATTCACGTCAAGGTTTTGGAAGAAATTTAACGAAGCAATGGGCACTAGATTGAACATCAGCACAGCTTACCACCCTCAAACCGATGGTCAATCTGAAAGGACAATCCAGACCCTAGATGTAATCTCCAGGAAATTTCCCGCTTTTATTTTAACTTTTCCGGCAATGTAAGTTCATTATTTTGGTGAATCGCATTTATGAAGAACCTTAATTACCTACTTCAAATTCATAAGTAATAAATATTTATGTTATATGCTTTGTAAATAATTGTCACCATCCTATTCCATAAATATATAGTGTAACATCCTAAAATGGCGAGAAATAAAGTTAACGAGTTCAAGCGGGCCGAAGTCGGGCTGAGTCAGTCGTGAACCGGGCTTGGGGAGGTCTCCCCTATAAATAGCCCAAGGCCTTCATTTTTCTCCTCTCAGCAATTCTAGAGAGAGAAAACCGTAGAGAGAGAAAGTGTCGGAATCGCACAAGATTGCACCCGCTCGTGTCTCTTGCACTCGTGATCATCCCCTCCAAATCAGAAATCCAATCCAGGTAATCATCCGATCATAATCTGAGTTTTTGTGATATCTTAGGATTTTCGGGTTTTCGGGTGGAAATAGGACGTTTTTACGGATGAAACTTGAGAATAAGCTTAGGATTAGTATCTACTATGAAAACCGGTTGTTTTGAGCAAAGAAAGTTGAAGTTTTGACATAATCGAACCCAAATCCGAGAATTTCGTACTGTTTGGGGAAGATGACTGCTGTTGCAGGCAAACTTAGCAAGTTCGCCTGTTAAGTTCGCTTGGTGGAGGCGAACTTATCAAGTTCGCCTGATTAAGTTCGCTTGGCAAGTTTGCTTGGCCAAGGGTAAGCGAACTTATTAAGTTCGCCTAGTCCAGTGGAAGCGAACTTAGGCATTAAGTTCGCCTATGTCAGCTGTGTTAGGAATGTAACTTGGTTTAGATCTGATACGTGTATGATTAATTAATCCAGATCGTGTGCAACGCTCATCGGACCGCAGTTAGGACAGAACAGGACTAGCCGATTGGGTGAGTTCTATGTGCCCCCTCTATGTTATGTGCAAATGATTTATAAATATTTTTGGGGCTGAAGTGTATACACTAAATGAATAAATGTTATGAATGCCAATGTGAACATACGTGATATATAAATATATGAAAAATGAATTTTTAACAAAGATTGAAACGTATGTTTACAAAGTATGAATGAAATCTTGCCTTATATTATATATATACTGCATGATATGAATATACGTGAATGTTATGGACGCTTCGATGCTAACGGCTACTACGGTAGACGGACGACCACGTGTCTATCTTGCAACCAGGACAAAAACGTTCCTTCATCAGCAAGGAAATAAAAAAGGGGATAAATGGGCGGTCGAAGCAAATGCCAAATCATATGTAGAACGGTTGCAAACATGGTAGCACGTGGGAAACGGATACCTTCAGGTAGACGGGCGAAAAGGACGGCCTACGACGGTAGGACGGTATGACGGACGGCCGAAGGTTGGCCGGACGGTTTTTATGGCGGACGGTTTCTAGGACCGGACGAGTCAAAGGGCTACGACGGTAGCTTCATGGCGTATGTCTTTGTGACATACGTAGTAAAAGACGGGTTGATCACCCTTATGTGTATGACCAAATGAATGTTTAGGAAAGATAAAGGTGAATGCACATCAGTGTAGTCACTAAAGAATGATGAAAGAAAAGAAAAAGTTAAGAATACGTAATTATGTTCTTATGTAAAAACTTATGAATACTTTTAAGGAAATAATGTTTATACCTAATCAATTTAAACTAGAACTCACCAGCGTTAGCTGACTTTTAGTATACATTTCAGGTAACAAAGAAAAGGGGCGTGCGAAGGCGTGAAGGTTACCCGGCTAGAGACTGACATCCCGATTTATGTTTTTGTTAAACAATGGTGTATGTGTTAAATGTTAAGACTTCCGCTGTAATGTACACAAACGTGAATGTTTTTGGCTGTTAATAGAATATGTTAAATTTAAAGTTCAGTATTGATGACTTTGTTTATGAGTAAATCCAATAAGTGAGGTGACCCGGAAATAAGGACCTTACATATAGGTACATACTAAGTCATTTCTAAAACTATATATATACACACATGATATAAACAATTTATTATGAAAATATAACATTGCTAGTATTTTTAAATTACTAAAGGTAAATAAAATAAATAAATATATAATTATATCTATAAACATATTAAATATGAATTATGATGAAATAAAGTCATGAACATAAAATTTATGAGCACTTAAGTTGAAATATGTTATGAAATTAAAAACTATTTTTCATATTTTGCAATCTTAATCCCTATAACAAATTAAATTTTATAAATAAGCTCATGATACTACCCTATAAATAGACCCTCATTCTTCCCTCATTCTCATACCATATCAAGTTCTAATCTCTCTCAAGATTCAAAGTCGTTTCCATATTCATAAGTAAGTTCTTCTTATATTCTTGCTTGTTCATACTTTTCCTTTAAAAATCTCTCATAACTAGCTAGATCTATGATCCCTAACATGTTTATGTTATAATCATAGACATATCCAAGATCAAAAACCCTATTTTAATTAAAATTGTGTCAAACTTTTATTTAAAAGCTTGGTTGATCATTCTTACTCCTTTAAATTTCAAAAATTATGTTTACTAAAAATCCTTATTTTCAAGTTAAATTATTTAATATTCAATTTCTATCTTTACATAAACTTATATTTTCACTTTAGCCCAAATACTTTCCAAACACAAACTAAACTTGGTTAAGTATGTAAATAGAGTAAATTTCAAACCAGTATGTAGTTATCTGACAAACATTAAAGTTCTGGCTAGGAAAAGACGGGGTTCTGATCCGACCAACTCTTTCCTGAGAACTTTTCTGTTGGAGGTACTACTCTGGAATGATAACCATTCTAGTGTACAACAACCACTTTCAACTAATTATGATTATGATTATAAACTCATTTCTTTATAAATATTTATACAAACTTTTATATAATTTATTTTTATTATACGAGAACATTTAAAACTCAATTCTATACTTTTAATTAATAATTAATTATGGTTTAATTATTAATTAATTAAAACATTATTATACTTTAAATTTTGGTTTAATTACCAACTAATTAAATCATTATTTTTAACACTTGTTTTTCATAAATCAAATGAAAGGTTTCATTCATTTATTTATGTAGTAAATTATTTAATTACTCAACTAATTATTACTCATTTATTTATTCATCTATCTATCTATTAATTTATGCAATTACAAATAAAAGAAAACTAGTCATTTATTTATTTGTGTATTTATTTACAAACAAAAGAAACCTAATTATTTATTCATACGTTTATATAATTATTACAAACAAACAACATCGTTATTAATTCTTTCACTTATTACAATACAAATATTTATCAAAGATTTACATAAAATATTATTTGCAACTCAAATAATTATTTTTATTATTAAAATGAGGACACTCACATCAATCTCCTCACACAATAGGATTCTCTATTTCAGTTGTACAAATCATTGATATATATGTTCCATCAAACATAGGTTAACCTTGTGATTAGCTAGAACATTTGTGCAATATACTTGTGTGGCATCCAAGCTACTCATTGCAAGGTGAGTTTACATAACCCCTTTTTACTGTTTTTGCTTTTGGGGTGAAACATGTTATCAACTTTATCTATTTAAACAATTCAATATCTATGTTCTTGTGCTTGATCTTTATGCTTTATATTTGAACTACTTGGTGACCATTGCATGTGTTTCATGCCAGTACATTCATTAACTTGCAGCCCAAGCCTAAGGTAGTACCTAACATGATCATTTATATGGGAAACTGAAACTATAACTTACCACAAGACCTTGGCGGGTTTTGTTGGGTATCAACTATAACTTGGAGTATCCGCTTGTTCCCTTTTTCAAAATGGCAATCAGTGAGATTGCGTATCTAGTTTTCTATTATCAGGCTTGAATTGTACGCTTGAAACCTTGTATGTTTTCACATATATGATTTAGACATGCTTTGAACATATTGAATTGTAAACCTATACTTAACTTTTGTTTGGTGTCAAAACCTATGTTACTCACCAACTACTTGTAGTTGACATTTACTCACATGTTTCAAGTGCACCAGTTTGAGGACACTACTTGATCACTTAGGATATTGGACCTAGCTCTATTAAAGATTAAATTCAACTTATGTCATGTTTGAACGCTTTATTATCCATTTCTACTTGTAACGGATGCGTTTAATTTTGATGAATAAATATTGTCACATTTAATAGATGATCGTGTGCTTATGAACAACCGCGTCAGCCCCGGCGTATAATCCGCCGCCGGCCGGGGTGTGACACTAGAAGACATGCTCCGGGCTTGCATCATCGACTTCGGTGGGAGCTGGGACAGCCATCTACCATTGTCAGAATTTTCATACAACAACAGTTATCACTCAACGATTGGCATGCCACCATTTGAGATGTTGTATGGAAGGAGATGTAGAACCCCGATCTGTTGGGGGGAAATTGGGCAGAAGGATTTTGCAAGTCTCGAAGTGGTCAAAGCTACTTCCGAGAAATTTGATCAAATCAAGGCTCGAATGAAAGCCGCAAAGGACAGACAAAAATCATACGCGGATAAGAGAAGAAGGGATTTAGAGTTTCAAGTGGGGGACATGGTACTGTTAAAAGTATCACCATGGAAAGGAATCATTCGATTCAGAAAACGTGGCAAACTAAGTCCAAGGTTTGTCGGACCTTTCAAGATTTTAGCGAGAGTGGGTCAAGTTGCTTACAGACTCGACCTACCAGTTGAGCTTAGTGGAATACACCCTACGTTCCACGTGTTGCACTTACGCAAGTGCCTAGCTGACGAAACAGCGCACATACCTTACGATGAAATCGAGGTGGATAACAGTCTGAATTATGTCGAGGAACCAATAGCCATCCTTGACCGATCTGAGAAGCGACTACGCAACAAGTCAATCCCATTGGTCAAAGTTCAATGGAAGCACAGAAAGGGATCAGAAGCTACCTGGGATAAAGAAGACGAGATGCGGGAACTATACCCTCGGTTGTTTAACGCATAACTGGTTTCGAGGACGAAACCTTTTTAAGGGGGGTAGACTTATAACATCCTAAAATGACGAGAAATGAAGTTAACGAGTTCAAGCGAGCCGAAGTCGGGCCGGGTCAGTCGCGAACCGGGCTTGGGGAGGTCTCCCCTATAAATAGCCCAAGGCACTCATTCTTCTCCTCTCAGTAATTCTAGAGAGAGAAAACCGTATAGAGAGAAAGTGTCGAAATCGCACAAGATTGCACCCGCTCGTGTCTCCTGCACTCGTGATCATCCCCTCCAAATCAGAAATCCAATCCAGGTAATCATCCGATCATAATATGAGTTTTTGTGATATTTTAGGATTTTCAGGTTTTCGTTAATAGGTAGCGTTTTTGCGGATGAAACTTGAAAATGAGCTTAGGTATAGCTTCAAAAATGAAAACCGCACGTTATGAACCAAGAAAACTGTAACATTGACACGATTAGGTTAACATGCAAAATTTCGGACTTGATTGGGGAAGATGACTGATTCGTCAGGCGAACTTGTCATGTTCGCCTGGAATGATCGAAGCGAACTTATCAAGTTCGCTTGACAAGTTCGCCTAGCAAGTTCGCTTGGCATGTTCGCCTGGTCAAGGGGCAAACTTAATATGTTTGCCTAACTGAATAAGTTCGCTTAAAGCTTAAGTTCGCCTAACTGAATAAGTTTGCTTAAAGCTTAAGTTCGCCTAACTGAATAAGTTCGCTTAAAGCTTAAGTTCGCCTAACTGAATAAGTTCGCTTAAAGCTTAAGTTCGCCTAACTAATTAAGTTCGCCTGGCCAAGAGAAGCGAACTTAGGACAAGTTCGCCTATATGTTCGCCTAGGCCACAGGAAGCGAACTTAGGCATTAAGTTCGCCTATGTCAGCTGTGTTAGGAATGTAACTTGGTTTAGATCTGATACGTGTATAATTAATTAATCCAGATCGTGTGCGGCTCATTGGACCGCAGTTAGGACAGAACAGGACTAGCCGATCAGGTGAGTTCTATGTGCCCCCCCTCTATGTTATGTGCAAATGATTTATAAATATTTTTGGGGCTGAAGTGTATACACTAAATGAATAAATGTTATGAATGTCAATGTGATCATACGTGATATACAAATATATATATATATATATATATATATATGAAAATGAATTATGAACAAAGATTGAAACGTATGTTTACAAAATATGAAAGAATGAAATCTTGCCTTATATTATATATACTCCATGTTATGAATATACGTGAATGTTATGGACGCTTCGATGCTAACGGCTACTACGGTAGACGGACGACCACGTGACTATCTTGCAACCGGGACAAAAACGTTCCTTCATCAGCAAGGAAATAAAAAGGGGCATTAATGGACGGTCGAAGCAAATGCCAAATCATATGTAGAACGGTTGCAAACATGGTAGCGCGTGAGAAACGGATACCTTCGGGTAGACGGGCGAAAAGGACGGCCTACGACGGTAGGACGGTATGACGGACGGCCGAAGGATGGCCGGACGGTTTTATGGCGGACGGTTTCTAGGACCGGACGAGTCAAAGGGCTACGACGGTAGCTTCATGGCGTATGCCTTTGTGGCATACGTAGTAAAAGACGGGTTGATCACCCTTATGTGTATGACCAAATGAATGTTAAGAAAAAGTTAAGAATACGTATTTATGATCTTTATGTATAAACTTAAGAATACTTTTAAGGAAATAATGCTTATATCTAATCATTTTAAACTAGAACTCACCAGCGTTAGCTGACTTTTAGTATACATTTCAGGTAGCAAAGAAAAGGGTCGTGCGAAGGCGTGAAGGTTACCCGGCTAGAGACTGACATCCCGATTTATGTTTTTGTTAAACAGTGATGTATGCGTTAAATGTTAAAACTTCCGCTGTAATGTACTCAAATGTGAATGCTTTTTGGCTGTTAATTGAATATGTTAAATTTAAAGTTCAGTATTGATGACTTTGTTTATGAGTAAATCCAATAAGTGAGGTCACCCGGAGAAAGGGGCCTTACATCGGTATAATCGAGTCCCTAATATGCATCTCAGGTTAGAGGATATAGTGACAATACCATTAATTTCAGAACTTACTCATGACAAGGATCCATGGAGTAATATTGAAGCGGGTCACATCCAATATTTATTCCTAAATAAATATCTGTGAATTTGGTCATAAATCCTTATACATTTAATCTTATAAATGTCAACCAACCCAATTCACAATAGTCTTAATTCAACATTATTCCCATAATTTGATCGACTACGGACAATTTAGAATAACTTAGTTATTCATGGATTTAAACATGCTAATATAGAACATAACATATATTATTGAATATGGTTATTCCAAATAGACCATATCAGATATAATATTGTTACTTGCATTCCAAATACCCAAATACTAATTCACTTATCATATCTTGCATGCATCATGTATGATAATCTCCTTGTTACTACTTTCACTTTGAGGAAAATATTAGATTTAGTTTAAGACTTTGATGTGGTTATACAATTACTCAATGTGCTTTATCTTTAGAACACTTTCTAACCCAAAGCATTATCATTCTCTAATGAATAAACTTTAATAATCGATCCTTTGAAACACTTTTGAAGTCTAGGAATTTGGTTTACATATGATTGTGAAACCAAATACAATCTTCAATATTTATTTCAAAAGTTATATTATGTGCCTTTCCTTTGGAATAACTTCCAACCCAAAACACATTCATTCTCCAATGATTGTTAGTTAGTTGCTACCTTTTAAAATCTTTTAAAGTCGAGCAACTTCTTTACAACTGGGTTGTAAAACCAAATGCGATTCTTAGTGATTATTCCAAAGTATCATATGTGTGTAAAATCTTCAACATATATCCTTTCAATCCAATTACTATTTAGGAATACTATTTTCAAAATTGCTATATTAGAATTCTTACGTATGCAAACTCTTGCACTTACGTCTTTCTAAAACATTATGATTACTGAGAAGTATTCCTAATTACTTCAGTAATACTTCTATTGAGGTTTTCTGGTATTCTGCTTGTCATGTTCTCTAACATACAAGACTATCAATTTAATGTCCCCTTTTGACATTATGATGATCCCATTTGTTAATCCAAGTGAAAATGAATTATCTAATCCAACACTTAGATTGAGCTTAACTTACTCAATATCCTTTATTGACATATACGAGATTTTTCTCCATAATGAGTGTATCTTGAACTCTTTCTAGATCATGTCAATGTTCCTTTTGGAGAACATAAGTCTTTAGGCATATAAATCTATGTAATAGATCATTATTTCAAGCATAAATGAACTTTTGATCATTATCAAGGAACGTATTCCGAACTAGAATTTATAGACCTTCTAGTTTAGAATTAAGTTTAAAATGATCACAAGTTCTTTTGTAAGGAAGATTATATATATATTGCATACCATGCACCCGCTAGTTTTACTGAAACATCTTATATCATCTTTGGTTTGAAATGTCACAAAATATTTTGATTATGTCAAAACTGAGATGGTTGTTGTTAAGAGATTGACTTACTTCAATCATAATTAGATTTATGAACTTGCACTTATATGTGAATATTACAAAGTTACACCATGTAAATGTCCTCGTTATGGAAGAGGGACCTTATTCACAATCATTATGATAGTTATTCAAAATAATGTCATAATAGACGTTTTTGTACTTCGCCATAATGGAATAACTTAATGGAATATACCATAAAAAAATTATTCTAAGCTACGTGTAAAAACGAGTGCCTTTCAAACTCTTATTTCAGTCTTTACTTCTAAAGTCCACTTCCTCATAATTGAATCTAATCATAAGGATTGATTATCAATTAAGCCTTGTACATAGATTATCATCTGAAGTAGTGAATCTCAATTTGTTCATAGAAATATGCAACAAACGAACAATTTGATATTGCATAATGGTAGTTGGTTAGGTCATTGTAGACCACCAAGTCTATTAAACTGTATACCACAAGTGGTGGACTGTTTAATTTACCATATTTATGAACATTACATGTTTCATTAATTATCTTAACAACTCTTTGTTAGGATAAAACAACTATTGTTTTGGTATAACAACTCTTGTTAAGTATATAAAAAAAATCTTTTACTAAAGTATAACAACTCTTTGTTATTTATTAGTGTTAACCAAAAGCCTTGAATTTTAATGTCCTCAAATCTTATTGGAGTTCTACATAGTTCCCACTTGCTTCAACAAGCTTATGAATATAATTCATGAGATTGTAGAAATAACCTTTTGGGTACACTTTCCAAAATTCAACTAATGTTCTTGCATTTCAATGACTTCGAATCTTATTTGAGCTTTACAAGGCTCCCACTAAAACCAACAATTCATGGGATTGTAAAATTAATCTTTTGAATAGACTTTCTAGAAAATGCATTTTAATCTTGTTTCTAGTTTGTATAAAGTCTTACATCTTATGTTTGACTTTATAATAATAGATGACTTGATGAAATGACTCTCATAACAATTTGTGATATCCTATTCTTGCTTTTGGTAGTTGCATGGTGTTTACTAAATTTTACGTTACAAATTTAGATGATGATAAATATTCCCTAGGATGTTTGTATCTTCGAGAAATTGAATTTCTTTCATTAATTCTTATGGGTTACAAGAAGGAGGCTTCCTTTTAAAAACCTTGAACTTTTTCAAATACTTTATTCATACCTATGTAATAAGGATTGAATCTTTCTAATGATTACATTAGTTTTAGGTAATGAATTATGACTTTCTCTATAACTCGATATAATCCCCCACAAGTACTACTGCTTGTATTATATCATGCGATCTTTTACCTTAATAGATAATACATATCATGTTATTTTATGATCCAAATAAGATACGCATATATATATATATATATATATATATATATATATATATATATATATGTATAACATTGGCTATAAGTCAATTCCAAATCCGGTCCTTTTAAAATTTGGTAACGTGTTTCTTATTTAATCATTATAACAATAATAGAGATTAGTCTAATCCAAGTCATACTTAGATTATTATGATATCTATAGAACTATTTAAATACTCGGTATTTAGAATATGAATTTTGTTAAAAAAAGGTAATTCTCTAAACAGAACATTCATATTCAAATATCCAATTCATATAAACGAAACTGAAACAATGAACTTTGTTCATGTTGTTACAAAATACATTTGACTATAATCAGCCACTTTTTGCTTTCGTTGCAAATGCATAAGTCCAATACTTGAAATCAGTTTCGTACTTATTCTCGGATCTTGCACATTTCAATAAATGTTGATCGTTATATGTAGTATCACATACTTCTGTCAGAGGAACACTAGATAGTTCTATAGTATAGACACCTGAAGCATTGGTCACACAAATTTTCTTCCTTCGTTGTAGCTCATTCAAATAATATGAACAATCTCACTTCCAATTACTAACTTTACCATAATGGTTCTAGATGTCATTTTTGGCTTTCTTTGCTTGAGATTCGGACAATCTCTGACAACTCAGTCATGTCCTTGCCTTGTTAATCTCTTATCTTGATTTTCTCCATTTAATAGTCTCTTAAGGTCTAATTTAAAGAACTCTTCTCAAAATTCACTAGGGAATTATATAGATCAGACTTTGACATGTCCGTTTCATCCTTATTGTAGTTCGAGACAAACTATTCAAATGGTTTAGGTAATGAGTTTAGAATGACACATTCATCTAAGTCATTATTAACGGGATATTCAGACTATCAAGTCTATGTAATGGATTTTCCATCTTCTCAAGATGAAGTTTAATGGATCATCCTTCAATCATATTGCATATATAGTATAACCGTTTGGTTTCAAGACTTTCTTGATGAACGAAGTGATGAAATCTCCATTCTAATGACAATGATATGTCATAGGCTTCTAAGAAAGGAAATTTCTCTCGTAGATGTGATTCCATAGAATCCAACATCAAACTGATACTTCAATAGAATCATTAAGATTCTCTAGAACCTAATCATTGTTTAATGAAGTCATGCAATATAGCTTTGAAGGAACGCGATCATCAAGAACATATAGTTTCTCTTTTATGTTCAAGAACTGTTAGATTTTATACTAGATGAGGAAATTTCTAACCTTAAATTTATCCTTAAAAGGATAGATCGTAATGGATGATTTACGTTTAATGTAGAGTTAGACATCTACAAAATGTAAATAAAGTCTAAATATTAGTACTTTCGATATTTAATCCTTTAATAAATTAATTACCCTTTGGTTTAATTATAAAACCTTAATTTCATTAAAGACTAAGATCCACATCACCTTAACCTTTCGCAAGTGGTTGATTGCTGCTTACGAAAAATTAAGTTGATTGGTAGGTTGTGTTAACCAATTACATCTCCATGCAAATCTTAGATATTAAGAGATCGTTTAGACAAACTATTGTCATGTGTGCATGTTTAATCCTATCTATGCCAACTATTCCTCGAAATTGGTTGATCGCTTACTCCGAGTTCAAGTTTTAAGTCGTCCCATTCTCAGACTGTAACGGTCGGCCTAAGACTGTATTAGGAATCGCGAGACGTCACCTTTCCTCATTATATGTCATCCAAGTGGTTAGTTGATCACAGACCACAGGGACATCCACATAATGCGCAAGTGTCCTTAAACAGGATGGCATGGACTTAAGCTTTTAAGGGTACGTATGTGTTTTGAAAAGTCATATTCATTTGAAATGGTCAAAACATTTTATACAACAAATTCCTCATGCATGAAACTTGTTGTATTCCAATAAACAATTTTTCATTGGTTTTAGTTTTATTAAAATCCCCCATTTTAATGATTTGTGATGCGTCTGGTTTTAATATCCTAGATATTTATCGTACGGCGGTTTATCTTGACGCGCTTCCTAAACCAATTTTAGCCTTTAATAAAACTCTTTTATTTTTAGCCGTTTCTAATCGAGTTTAGACAAATAATTTTTGAATGTCTTGTTTAATTATTTAAAACTCAAAACCGACTTTTATAATTGCAAATATTCTGTGTATTTTAAGTTATAAAATCTTCATTTTATTAACTTATTTAATTGCGTGGTTTTGAGTTTCATAAAATCTCTATTTTCACCAAACTCATAAGGTTGTCTTGTTATTTTATAAATTTATTTGGTGTGTTAGTAGAAATAAAAAGAACCAAACATACTATAAAATTAAAAAACCACACAAGTATGACCAAGCCAAAAAAAGTAGGTAAATTTTGTGAGCCAACACAAAATATCACCAAGTCTTTTAGGGACCATAAAACCTCGTTTAGCTCCCACTTGATCTATAACCCCTTCTTAATCTACAAATCTACAAGTTTGTTGTCTTTATATTGGTTACCATCCTTGACTTTATAGATTAAATAAACGTACAAAGATCATGGCTAACATATGTCCTATTACATGCCCAAAATTATAAAATTTTGTAAACATAATTATTTACAGCAAAACAACATATGATCTCGGCTTGGTCATAAAGTAACACACATAACATATAAATATATATCTTGACAATTTTGCAACAATCCATTCACTACCACACATGCATGTGTATAGTGGTGAATAAGTGTATAAACATAAACAAATAAATATAGTTGCAAAACTAACTTGTATCTATTTTTCTTAAAGTGAAAAATCCATACAAGTAGTAGATTGGTTTTTAAACGAACCAAACCGATTTTGTCAAAAGATAATACTTTCAAAACTTGCAAAAGTGGCTCTGATACCACTGAAGGGAATTTATCATGTGTAAGGTTTAAAAACTTTTAGCAACGGAAACATTATTACACATGTTCTTTTAAAACATTTTATAGATTCTCACCAAGGATCCAATTGAAAGATGATGAAACTAAAACAAACAAACATAGTTGGTTTAGAATTACAACCTTTGTAGAGAAGTGGTTGCCTTAATCACTTAAAATAGTGGATGAAAAGATCAAAGTAGAAGCTCCTCCAAAATGTATCCACACCAAGCAACGAACCTCCAAGGATGGTGCTAGCCAACTAAACCCATAATACATGTCAAGACGTAGCTTGCAAACCTTCAGGAACACCATCTTGTTTGCCTTCAAATTATGTGTAGATATGTCTACAAATGATCATTCAAGAACCACTAGAACACACAACAAACTAGCCTAACATCTTAGCTAATTTATGGTATGTTTGAGACCACTTTTATGCCATCTATTCCCTTGATTTCAAAGCAAAGTCTAGGCAGAAAATTCTGCCTAGATTGCCGAGAGAAAGGGCCAGCCAAAAGGGGAGAAAAATGGTCTTAAATTAATTAGGAAAAGTCCTAAACATGGAGTATTTAACAAGCTTTATCCTAGCCACCATGTCATGTAATTATTACAAATATGGGATGATGAAAAAGAGGTCAAAACACCATCTTTTTTTAGCCTTGGAAGTCACGACAGAAGCATGTTTTAAAGATAAGGCATGGTCAAACCAATAAACTATTATTTCACTCCATGCATTGTCCATATCTTTCCCCTTACTCAAGACACCATCTCATGTAATCATTGATATGTATGGTATGTAGTAAGGTGGTCAAAAAGACCACTCATTTTCAGCCCAAAAATCTCGGCTAATAGGTAGATAAGGAAAGGATAAGATATGCAAAGGTATTAATCAATTTGAGCAAATTGCACATGTCTAGTTGGTTCAAGAGTTTTTAGTTCTATTCAAACTAACCTACTTACATACAAAATTGCCATCATATGTTTAATATATGCATATAAATACATATGAGAATATATGTATGTATCATCAACTTTATAGAAAACAAAGTAAGCTAGTTTGAATAAAAACATAAATAATCTACATATATGTAAATTCTGAAAAGGATTACATGTATGTATATTTACATACAAGTAAATATAAATACATTCACATATAATAAATATGTGACCTTAAGTAATTGTTACAAATGATAATTACTAAAATATATCTTGACCGGGTTAAAACGTTTAATTATATTTAAATGTATCCTTGATAAATGCTTAGTGTGTGACCCTTTGGGATCACATATCATTAGTAATACTATTGAATGTTTTTCCTTGGGCATATAGATCCAACACCTATAACAACGACATGTCAAAACCCCGAAAATCCAGAATTTCTAACGTCTACCGGTACCAAATGGGCGTATCAAACGCTTCGGGTGTATGAGGCGCTCCCCGGGCGTGTGATGCGCTGGCAGCAGGTCAAACATGCCCAAAATTTGTTTTTCAGCCTATGCAATCCCCCGTCGATTGACCCGTTTGCATATTTAAGCTATTAACCATCATAAACTCATGTTTAAACTACTTTTATGATCACCCACATATACTAACATGAATTGGTTAGTAATCCACCCCAAAACCCGAGCACCACTACTCATTTTCCACCCTCGAAGTGGTTAACTTCAAGTTCAATCAATTAATTGTTTAAGCATACAACGACCTATATCTAAGATATGTATTGACTCATACAAGTCCTAACATTTCACCATTCATCAATTTGACATATCCACATGTC
This sequence comes from Smallanthus sonchifolius, assembly GCA_023525975.1. Classification (NCBI taxonomy): domain Eukaryota; kingdom Viridiplantae; phylum Streptophyta; class Magnoliopsida; order Asterales; family Asteraceae; genus Smallanthus; species Smallanthus sonchifolius. The sequence continues at coordinate 44,354,449 of CM042025.1, read as the reverse complement.
TATTGCGTGAACCTCCACTCGCTTTTCCGCATGGAGTATTTGACTCCATGCCGACCAATGAAGTATCCACACTTCATGTCACACGTGAAGTACTTGACTTCACTTTCACTCGTGAAGTACTTGAATTCACTACCACCCGTGAAGTATCCACACTTCATGTTATACCCCCAAAGTATCCACACTTCATGTAATCAACCAATTTACCGTTTTACTACCAACGGTTGACTTTCACCACATTAAGTTAATTTTAGTCTAACGTTACCGCATTATACATTTCAGTTGACTCTTGACCACATTGAGTCATTTACACCATTTAACCACATATCACCCATTAGTTTGACCAATAACCACATAAGTCAATTTACATCTATTTACCACATTTGCATATTCAAGTTTGACTATTAACCACATAGTCTAATTACAACAATTTACCACATTTGCACATTCAAGTTTGATTATTAACCACATAGTCTAATTACACCAATTTACCACATTTGCATATTCAAGTTTAACTATTAACTACATAGTTTAGTTACACTAATTTACCACATTATAGTTTGACCCTATACCACTAAGTTCAAATTACACCATTATCCACAATGGTTTGACTTATACCACACTAAGTTAATTTTATATCAATTTCACCATTTATCTACAAATTGTAACATCCCAAAAAAATAACGACGACCTAATAAGCGGGATGAAGATGAAATAGGGGGGGTGCGAAGGGATGGAGCTCATGGGCCGTCGGCTGGGTTGAAAACTTGGGCCGCGAAGGGGGGGGGGGGAGTGGGAGGGGGGGGGGGTTTAAACCCTATCCTCCACACACACATTCTCCTTAATTCTCATTCAAATTCCACCCCATTCCTAGAGAGAGAAAGATGTAGAGAGAGAAAGCTTAGGATTGAGCTAAAGATCGGTCCACTACCTTGCTACACTACTCGAGAGAAGAGTTGCTGAAGGAAAGAGTTGATTTGAGGTAAGAAACTCCCATTTTTCTATGTTTTTCTTTGAAATGGGTTTTTACGGTTTTGACACATAAAGGTTGGGTTTTTATTGGTCAAACGACGGAACACTTCAGATCTAGAATCACGAGGGGAAAATACACCATTTGAATGTAAAAAGTTCCAAACTTGATGAACCCGTCAATCCAGATCTGAATCCATGCAAAAGTAGGGTTTTGGGGAAGAACTGGAGGTTCACGGTTTGGGCTCACGGCTGGGATCCTGGGTAGGTTCACAGCTGGGATCCCGGGTAGGTTCACGGCTGGGGGCACCAGGGTAGGATTCACGGCCTGAATTCTCTGGAGAAAAGGGAGGCCGGGAACCCTAGGTTCATGGCTCTTCTAGTACACGGGAGGACTACCGAGAACCCCCCTTAAGCCAAAAACCTGCCTGAAGCCGTGAACTCCTAAGTTCACAGGAAGAAAACCGTGTACCCCTAGGTTCTCGGTATAAAGAGATGAAATGTAACGAATTGTATGTGAAGCTAAGGTTAGGTTGTGACACCCGACAATTCAGGTCAATATCCGTACATGGTCTCATTTCATATTTTGGTAATTCTAGGAGTTACCGGTTCACGTACCAGGATAACCCGACTAAATACGAACACTAGTGGTTAAAATTACACTTAAATCAAATGGTTTGATTTATTTAAATCCCAACCCACTTGCTTGACTTTCTCGACCGAAAGTCAGGGGAGCCATTCCCCCACTTGCAAGTTCACTCAATCTCAGATTAAGAACCATACCTCTTCAGTCGAAATCCCACAATCCCTTCCATACTTCTCATTTTCATACGGCAATTTCCCAATTCTCCTTCTAGTCGAAGTCCAGTTTAAGGCAGAAATCCACCACAATTCGGTATTTTAAGAAGATTTCAAGTGTTCTAAAGAAAGTTTAACAGAAGATTCAAGACTCTTCTCTGTTTTCTTTCATCATCTTCATCTCGGTTTTAAGGTAAAAACTCGATATGATCCACTTTATTTTCTTTAAAACCGTATCTAAGCATACAAAAGGTTCAATCGCAAGTAAGATAACAAGAAAAGTGTGTCAAATTCAAGATTTGAACATAAAAATATTCAGGACGAATTCTGTCAATCAAAGTGCAGTAATCGAAACTAGGAGTTTCGATACCTGTTCAATCGAAACTAGGAGTTTCGATACCTGTTCAATCGAAACTAGGAGTTTCGATACCTGTTATTCAATCGAAACTAGGAGTTTCGATACCTATTCAATCGAAACTAGGAGTTTCGATACAAGTTTACTCAATCGAAACTAGGAGTTTCGATACTAGTTGTTCAATCGAAACTAGGTAGTTTCGATACATATTGCTCAATCGAAACTAGGTAGTTTCGATACCCTTCTTGCCAATCGAAACTAGATAGTTTCGATACCTAACTACTCAATCGAAACTATGAAGTTTCGATACTCAATTGCCCAATCGAAACTAGGAAGTTTCGACATCTGTTCATCAGTCACATTGGGCAGTAACTTAGAACTGTTTTTATAGCAAAACAAGTGTTGAAAATCTAAGAAGATATTTAAACAAAAGCAACTAGATTTACTAGGTCGATGAACAATTTGCAATATGAGACGTTCGGTCTTAACACAATTTACCCTTTGGTATCTAGGGTACGAATAGTCAAGTTCGGCTAGAACAATTATCATTGCAAGCATACACAAACTCAAGGTGAGTTCACGGCCCCCTTTTAACTCTTTACTGTTTTGTAAACATCGGGGGAGAAACATACTTACTTGTTATGTTTGAAAACATGAATTACATTTGCTTCCAAGTTTGACATCATGAACATTTAGGTCTAACTCCTTGTGAGTTTCACTAATCCCCTTTTTCTAAGTTTTTGAAATGATTTGGGGTGGAAACATACTTGTAAAAGACTTTTGTGTATAAATGAATGGAACTAATGATCTGACCGTATGTATGTATTGAGGGAACAATAAAGCGCTTAAAGTCCTCGTAATAAATTAGTAACCATTAGCTATGGATTTAGCCCGGGATTATATGAATAGTACTATTGGGGGTGACGCCTCCGGTCATGGTTAGTCGCGCTAACCAGGGGTCAAAATGGCCGAATGACCGCATATTGTCTTACTCGCAGAAAGGCGAGGGGAGGCACAGAAAGTTGGGGTTTGGTTACGGTCTCGTACATTACATACTATTTTGTATTCCTTGCAAGCTTACAAATGGGGTCAATAGATCGGATTAGTAATCATATTCATTGGTAATACATACAAAAGAGTTCTGATCAGGTTAAAATGATCAGGTTTTACACAAAAGGGTTCTGATCAGGTAAAGTGATCAGGTTATACACAAAAGGGTTCTGATCAGGTTAAAATGATCAGGTTTTACACAAAAGGGTTCTGATCAGGTAAAGTGATCAGGTTATACACAAAAGGGTTCTGATCAGGTTAAAATGATCAGGTTTTACACAAAAGGGTTCTGATCAGGTTAAAATGATCAGGTCTTACACAAAAGGGTTCTGATCAAGGTAAAGTGATCAGGTTTTACACAAAAGAGTTCTGATCAAGGTAAAGTGATCAGGTTTAACAAAAGAGTTATGATCAAGGTAAAGTGATCAGGTTTTACACAAAAGAGTTCTGATCAAGGTAAAGTGATCAGGTTTATCAAAAGAGTTCTGATCCGGGTAAAGTGGTCAGGTTTTAAAGTAAAGAGTTCTGATCAGGATAAAATGATCAGGTTTAACAAAAAGAATTCTGATCAGGTTAAAGTGATCAGGTTTAAACGAAAGAGTACTGATCGGGTTAAAAAAAGATCAGGTTTAAACATATTTTATGACGGTAAAGTCATGAACAAGTTTTCGGGGAAAAACTATAAGCAATAATATAACTAACTCTGTGAACTCACCAACCTTTGTGTTGACACTTTCAAGTATGTTTCTCAGGTGACCTCTAGCCATGGCGCGGTTGGAATAGGCTAGCTATGTTGGATCAATTCCTAGTAGCTGGAAGGACGTAGAATATCAAGTCTCAAGTCTGTCGTGATCTAGAAGAACTTAGATCATAGTATTTCTTAGTTTTAGTAATTGTATATGTAATCAAGTCTTAGAAATCATTATATCAGCTTCCGCTATCGTGTAATGAACCAATCGTTACAACCTGTATTTATTTAATAAGTAAATAAAATATGGGGGTGTGACAGATTGGTATCAGAGCAATGGTTTTAGCGAATTAGGTGTCCTTAGTGATACCTAGGCTCTAACCGGACTCATTTAGGGACCAAGAATTCTAAGACTTGCATCACACTAAAAACACCCAAGACTTGAGCATAGGAATTCCAACCGTTGCCGAACAATTTGTGTAGACTATTAGTGTATGGAGTTACACTAGGGTACCATTAGCTACACTAATACAATTACATGGCACATGTAGTGAACACTTAAACACATACAATAATGTAGAAATAATAAACACTTACAACATGTTACTGTTCGGGTTACGAGTCAAGAATAACGGGTACTCAGCATACTGCAACCTTAGAAGATCGAGTTACGAGCTGAGCTTGAACGACGACGGCGGCGATCGTCAGTTACCGATCTTGGTATCACAACAGGTTGAACTCGTACCAGAATCTGTACCTATACCTGCACCACAACTACTCCAGCCATGGAAGCAACTATCTTTCTAACGTATTTGCAATATAAATACTCTCATTCATAAGTTGTCGGATCGGATGCCTAGACTCTCGCCATGATATATGGCAGGCATGATTGCCCAGACAAAAGGGAATTCAAGGTGAGTAAGCAGGACTAAATGGGAGAGAACTCCAAGGGTCAGGAGACCCAGACATACATTAGGATCATGTGGATCCATGCATATATACAGACTTGGAGCAGGAGTTGCTCGACACTCGTTTGAGGATCTCTGCCCAACACATAGTGCCTGAATTTCACCATGCACATTTTTTTTTAAGAGACACTGGTGGTGCCTCTCTACCCTTAGCCTCATCCGACAACTGCCGTATTCGGCAGATTCATGAGTATTGGTACACATAATTAACAGTAATCCGATAAAACAATACACACTCATGTACAAATGTGCAAACGCAATCTAATGATCGTTTCAAATCACTTTTGATTAAAAGCTAGGGATAGAAGAAACACTATAGGGATCAGGCAAGGCAAATCATCATTACGGGTGCACACGTAATCATAATTTGCAGTGCATGGGAACTTTAGTGAGTCTTGCTGTCTAAGCTGATAATCAACTCATGTTCTCCATCACTTGATTAAGGATTGGATCTCAACAAATCAGACTTCTCAATTTGGTGCTCACAAAGCATTCTCCTAGTTTTGGAGGAACGAGAGAAATTCAAATTGAATTCAACCAATCCTTAGTAAATCCTGAACGACGAAGAAATTCGCACATTCACTCTTTAAGATTCTACTTGTCAGGAATGCTGCAAATTGAGCGTTACAACAACTAACACTTACAGTAATTGCACAACTATTGTGGGAGATTATAGCGTAATCTCAGGATCCATCATACAGTTCAATCTCACAATTGCTTGAAAGTTACGCCAAGTGTGTTATGCACTAACTTCAGTAATAGGGCAGGATATTATTCTGACCCGCATACACATGGCACCTATGGATATTGTGGAAGCTCAACATGAGACAAGTAGGAAATCAGACATTTCAGAATGTCGGTCGAACAGGATTGCTCTCGCAGCCATTGACATTCAATATACCTTTAAGTCTGACTATTCTCTTTGCAATGGATAAGCCGGGGTTGATGCTCAAGCGAATGCCAAAGAAACCTAAGTGTGGACTAACAACTATTGTCGCACTAACCAAAACGACATGCAAAACTCTTAAAGGAGTCCCAAATGCGGAATTTCATGCTAATCTCATTAGTTCATGATATGCATAAGGGATGTAAGCTCGAGCTATTCACAACAGGCCACTGTCCACAAAGAGTTGAGAAGAATAATCTATTACTATTTTGTACTCGCACTTCCCCAAGGTTCATCTTGATGGATGGATCCCAGATTTAGCCTAGAAAAGAGATGTGATTGCATCTTTCACTCCTAGTTTTCTATAATTGGGAAGCTCTAGAGCATCTATTTTTAAGAAATGATCTCTTGGAGTAGACTCAGTTAGAATACAAAAGTCTCGACGTTCAAAACTCATTACCTCAAGTGTATCCTTGTGCTAAGGATTTTGAGGCCATAACCTGAATGAGTGGAATACGTAATGGTATGTCCCCAAAGTACTATTCAAACCCTAAGGAAGTGCAGATGCACTGAATGACATCAAGATGGCAATTGTAAAACTCCCAAAACATCTCAGCCAACTTAATGGGTTGACAAGCCCATAGCCCATTTTGGGGAAAGCACTAATTCGATGAGACCATTCTCACAGTATCACTATTCATTCCTTCACATAGACAGAATATGAATATTCCAATCAAACATCGAACTTCGTATGGTTTACATACTTTGAAGGTATGGTAGTCGAGACATGAGTTACATATCAGGACGCTACAACCCAAAGGCTAGTCTGCCTCGAAAGGTAGTGCAAGCAAAGGGGTAAAGTGGTGATTAGACTCGAAGTTCACAAATAAGAGCTCCCAAGGAACATCAATTCCTAGCTCCATGAAGGCACATGGAGAGGAAAATCCTAGAAAACATGAAACCCGAAATAAGAGAAAAGTTTTAGTCCGGGAAAATGCTTTGGAAAAGCATAAGAGGGACAAACATAAAGTTTCATTTTCATACTCTTTCATTTCTACCCAATATATAACAAAAACTTGGACACCTCGTCGAGTAATTCTTTCATAATACTGAGTTTCTCATCATGGGGAGTTCCGGTCCTGTTTGTAAAGAAAAAGGATGGAACCTTTAGAAGGTGCATCAATTATCGGGAGTTGAACAAGCTGACAATCAAAAACCTGTATCCTCTTCCTCGAGTAGACGATTTGTTTGATCAACTTCAAGGGTCCAGTTTCTATTATAAAATTGATCTACAATCAGGATATCCTCAACTGAAAATTCAGGAAGAAGATATACCAAAAACGGCTTTTAGGACTCGTTACGGTCACTACGAATTCCTAGTTATGCCATTTGGCTTGACTAATGCACCGGCCGTTTTCATGGACCTAATGAACCGCGTGTGCAAGCCATACTTGAATAAATTCGTGATTGTGTTTATCGATGACATATTGATATATTCACGAACCAAGGAGGAACATGAATATCATTTAAAATTAATCTTGGAACTACTCAGGAATGAGAAGCTTTATGCTAAATTCTCTAAGTGTGAGTTTTGGATCCAAGAGGTTCACTTTCTCGGACATGTCATCAATAAGAATGGTATCCATGTGGATCCATCTAAGATTGAAGCTATCAAAAACTGGGAAGCACCAAGAACTCCGACTGAGGTGCGTCAATTTTTGGGTTTGGCCGGATATTACAAACGATTCATCGAGAATTTTTCAAAGATAGCCTTGCCTTTGACCACGTTAACTCAGAAGGATAAAAAGTTTGATTGGACTGATAAACAAGAATCAGCGTTTCAATTGCTGAAGCAGAAGCTGTGTAGTGCACCGATCTTATCCCTTCCGGAGGGAATCGACAATTTTGTTGTGTAGTGCGATGCATCACACCAAGGACTTGGTTGTGTGTTAATGCAAAAAGAAAAAGTCATAGCATATGCATCCAGACAACTAAAGATGCACGAAAAGAATTATACGACCCACGACTTGGAATTGGGTGCAGTCGTGTTTGCACTCAAGATTTGGAGACATTACTTATACGGTACAAAATGTACTATATTTACAGACCACAAGAGTCTCCAGCACATCTTTAATCAGAAAGAACTTAACATGAGGCAACGTCGTTGGGTAGAACTACTGAATGATTACGACTGTGATATCAAGTATCACCCTGGCAAAGCAAACGTCGTAGCAGATGCCTTAAGTCGTAAAGAACGAGTTAAAACACTACGTGTTCGTGCCCTAGAATTGACAATTCATACGAGTCTCACGACTCAAATTCGGATGGCACAACAAGAAGCAATCAAAGAAGAAAACAGTCAGAACGAAGCTTTACGAGGAATGGTAAAGCAGTTGGAACCAAAGTCAGATGACACTTTATACTTCATGAATAGAATTTGGGTGCCATGTTTTGGTAACATACGGGAGTTGGTTATGGACGAAGCCCACAAGTCCAGGTACTCCATTCACCCAGGTTCGGATAAAATGTATAAGGATCTGAAAGAATTCTACTGGTGGCCAAACATGAAAGGAGAAATTGCTATTTATGTCGGTAAATGCCTGACATGTTCAAAGGTAAAGGCAGGACATCAGAAACCGTCGGGATTGTTATAACAACCCGAGATACCTCAATGGAAATGGGAACAAATTACAATGGATTTCATTTCAAAGTTACCCAGAACACCTAGCAACTATGATACTATATGATAATCGTCAGTCGTTTGACGAAATCCGCGCATTCCCTACCAATAAAGGAGACAGATAAAAGTAAGAAGCGTACAAGGCTAAATATTAAAGGAATTAAGGCTAGGCATGGTATGCCAGTTTCCATTTTCACAAAAAGGGACCGTCGATTCATGTCAAGAACCTGGCAGTCTGTACAATAAGCCTTGGGCACACGCCTTTACATGACCACTGCATATTATCCCTAGATGAACGGTCAAAGTAAAAGGACCATCCAAACTTTAAAAGATGTGCTCCGTGTGTGTGTAATCGATTTAAGAGGAAATAGGGATACTCACCGCCGTTGGATGAGTTTTCATATAATACCAACTACCATACCAGCATTAAAGCCGCTCCGTTGAGGCTTTGTATAGTTGTAAGTGTCACTCATCGCTATATTGGGCGGAGGCTAGCGAAAAGCATTTGACTGGTCCTGATATTGACTAGGGAACCATTGACAAAATCGTCGAAATAAAAGATCGTCTGAAAGTCACTCAAGACAGACGAAAGAGAGTTGAGATAGCAACAGACGAAAACCATTAGAATTCCAAGTGGGAGATAAAGTCACATTGAAGGTCTCACCTTGGAAAGGAGTTGCAAGATTTGGCAACCGTGGCAAGCTTAACCCTAGGTACGTTGAACCATTTGAACGAGAGGATCAAATGAAAACAAAAATACCCATCCTTGTTTAAGGATACAACAGTTCAAGAGGACACAAATTGAATTTCGGGACGAAATTCTTTTAACATGGGGAGAATGTGACACCCGACAATTCAGGTCAATATCCGTACATGGTCTCATTTCATATTTTGGTAATTCTAGGAGTTACCGGTTCACGTACCAGGATAACCCGACTAAATACGAACACTAGTGGTTAAAATTACACTTAAATCAAATGGTTTGATTTATTTAAATCCCAACCCACTTGCTTGACTTTCTCGACCGAAAGTCAGGGGAGCCATTCCCCCACTTGCAAGTTCACTCAATCTCAGATTAAGAACCATACCTCTTCAGTCGAAATCCCACAATCCCTTCCATACTTCTCATTTTCATACGGCAATTTCCCAATTCTCCTTCTAGTCGAAGTCCAGTTTAAGGCAGAAATCCACCACAATTCGGTATTTTAAGAAGATTTCAAGTGTTCTAAAGAAAGTTTAACAGAAGATTCAAGACTCTTCTCTGTTTTCTTTCATCATCTTCATCTCGGTTTTAAGGTAAAAACTCGATATGATCCACTTTATTTTCTTTAAAACCGTATCTAAGCATACAAAAGGTTCAATCGCAAGTAAGATAACAAGAAAAGTGTGTCAAATTCAAGATTTGAACATAAAAATATTCAGGACGAATTCTGTCAATCAAAGTGCAGTAATCGAAACTAGGAGTTTCGATACCTGTTCAATCGAAACTAGGAGTTTCGATACCTGTTCAATCGAAACTAGGAGTTTCGATACCTGTTATTCAATCGAAACTAGGAGTTTCGATACCTATTCAATCGAAACTAGGAGTTTCGATACAAGTTTACTCAATCGAAACTAGGAGTTTCGATACTAGTTGTTCAATCGAAACTAGGTAGTTTCGATACATATTGCTCAATCGAAACTAGGTAGTTTCGATACCCTTCTTGCCAATCGAAACTAGATAGTTTCGATACCTAACTACTCAATCGAAACTATGAAGTTTCGATACTCAATTGCCCAATCGAAACTAGGAAGTTTCGACATCTGTTCATCAGTCACATTGGGCAGTAACTTAGAACTGTTTTTATAGCAAAACAAGTGTTGAAAATCTAAGAAGATATTTAAACAAAAGCAACTAGATTTACTAGGTCGATGAACAATTTGCAATATGAGACGTTCGGTCTTAACACAATTTACCCTTTGGTATCTAGGGTACGAATAGTCAAGTTCGGCTAGAACAATTATCATTGCAAGCATACACAAACTCAAGGTGAGTTCACGGCCCCCTTTTAACTCTTTACTGTTTTGTAAACATCGGGGGAGAAACATACTTACTTGTTATGTTTGAAAACATGAATTACATTTGCTTCCAAGTTTGACATCATGAACATTTAGGTCTAACTCCTTGTGAGTTTCACTAATCCCCTTTTTCTAAGTTTTTGAAATGATTTGGGGTGGAAACATACTTGTAAAAGACTTTTGTGTATAAATGAATGGAACTAATGATCTGACCGTATGTATGTATTGAGGGAACAATAAAGCGCTTAAAGTCCTCGTAATAAATTAGTAACCATTAGCTATGGATTTAGCCCGGGATTATATGAATAGTACTATTGGGGGTGACGCCTCCGGTCATGGTTAGTCGCGCTAACCAGGGGTCAAAATGGCCGAATGACCGCATATTGTCTTACTCGCAGAAAGGCGAGGGGAGGCACAGAAAGTTGGGGTTTGGTTACGGTCTCGTACATTACATACTATTTTGTATTCCTTGCAAGCTTACAAATGGGGTCAATAGATCGGATTAGTAATCATATTCATTGGTAATACATACAAAAGAGTTCTGATCAGGTTAAAATGATCAGGTTTTACACAAAAGGGTTCTGATCAGGTAAAGTGATCAGGTTATACACAAAAGGGTTCTGATCAGGTTAAAATGATCAGGTTTTACACAAAAGGGTTCTGATCAGGTAAAGTGATCAGGTTATACACAAAAGGGTTCTGATCAGGTTAAAATGATCAGGTTTTACACAAAAGGGTTCTGATCAGGTTAAAATGATCAGGTCTTACACAAAAGGGTTCTGATCAAGGTAAAGTGATCAGGTTTTACACAAAAGAGTTCTGATCAAGGTAAAGTGATCAGGTTTAACAAAAGAGTTATGATCAAGGTAAAGTGATCAGGTTTTACACAAAAGAGTTCTGATCAAGGTAAAGTGATCAGGTTTATCAAAAGAGTTCTGATCCGGGTAAAGTGGTCAGGTTTTAAAGTAAAGAGTTCTGATCAGGATAAAATGATCAGGTTTAACAAAAAGAATTCTGATCAGGTTAAAGTGATCAGGTTTAAACGAAAGAGTACTGATCGGGTTAAAAAAAGATCAGGTTTAAACATATTTTATGACGGTAAAGTCATGAACAAGTTTTCGGGGAAAAACTATAAGCAATAATATAACTAACTCTGTGAACTCACCAACCTTTGTGTTGACACTTTCAAGTATGTTTCTCAGGTGACCTCTAGCCATGGCGCGGTTGGAATAGGCTAGCTATGTTGGATCAATTCCTAGTAGCTGGAAGGACGTAGAATATCAAGTCTCAAGTCTGTCGTGATCTAGAAGAACTTAGATCATAGTATTTCTTAGTTTTAGTAATTGTATATGTAATCAAGTCTTAGAAATCATTATATCAGCTTCCGCTATCGTGTAATGAACCAATCGTTACAACCTGTATTTATTTAATAAGTAAATAAAATATGGGGGTGTGACATAGGTTGTGTACATACAGGTTAGAAGATCCTTTAGAGACCTTGACCCTGTTTATCTCGGAGTTCTAAAGCCCTCTCTTTTAACGTTTTAATAACCGTTTTGGGCTGGTGTGCATACTTACGAAATGATGTTTTTAAAATGAGGTTTATGAAATGATGTTTACGAAATGATGTTTATGAAATGATGATTACGAAAGGATGTTTACGAAGGATGATGGTTATGAAATGTTTTTCCAAATGAAGTTTATGAAAGGTTTACGGATGAAACATTGTTTAATAAAACGTATGAATACTTTAACTAAAATGAGGTAAAGGTTTTATGAAAGTCACAAATGAACGAATCTGCCACGAGTTCCTTCGGGAACTAAGGTATGTATGTATTGGCCTTACCCTTACGGGGGGCCTTTGTAGCTGGCTAACAGTTGTACAACTGGTTGAAGATGGGGTGATGACGGTCACACATGGGATTTCCGGGATCCCCGATGGAAGGCACTATTCCTTGCGGGGAAATAGTGTCTAAGGTATGAGTTGGTGTTGAATGGTTTTGAGGTATCGGGCCCTAAGATTTCTTCACCCGAAGGACAGTACGGTGTTGATGGGCCTAGTGGTGGTGTGCCTCAGGGTTTCTCAGCCAACCGATGATGTGGAATTGACGGTTACGAGAAGGCGCAGATTCGGTTCATGTTGACTTATGTTATGATGCTATGTTACGATGTTTTGATGATGTTATGTTGTTGCATGTTATGTACGCTTTTGTTAATTAAACGTATGTTATGATTTTTTGGCAAAATGATGATGCTAAGGTTTTATGTAAAGCTAGAACTCACCAGCGTAGCTGACTTTTAGTAGGTACATTCAGGTTAAGGATCGGTACGGAGGGACGGTGATGCTTGGAAAGCGATGAAGAGTTACCTGGCTGATATGATGACTGGCATCCCGTTACGTTATGTTTATGTTATGTAATGAATGTTTTAGACAATGTTTACGCTTCCGCATGTCTGACAAGGTTACAGTTATGTTTAAATGAAAGTTTTCCGCTGCGTTATTTGATATTCAAGTTTAAGAACTGTTTGTGAATGAGTAAATCCAGCAAGTGAGGCCTCCCGGGTTTGGGGCCTTACAAGTTGGTATCAGAGCAATAGTTTGAGAGATTTGGACACTCCCAGTGTCGGAACTTAATCTGTGAATGGGACCAAAAGTGGATGCCAGTACGGGTAACTCGAGCCACAACATCAGGTATGAAGGTAGTATATATTTACATATAGTATGCCTTAGAAAGTGTTAGGTTAGGACTTGTGTTCTGATGGAATCACAAAGGTGGTCAAATAGAAATGAAGAGGTAGTGTAATGGTTAATTGCAGATGGCCAGTGTATATTAACATCTTACAGCACTTGTTGAATTCTATTTGTTAACTAGGGTGATAACGTTGGATTCCTTGTCTTATAGAACGAAATGGCGAGAAGAGGAAACGGAAGGCGTGGTGGGGGTCGTACTGGTGGTCGAGGTAGGACTCCTGCTCGTGAAGAGGGAAGTGTCCACATGAAACCGGAAGTCAGCGTGCATGGAACTGAACGTACTCCCGTGGAAGAACAACACTTCACCTTCGAACCGGAAGTGAAAGCGGCCCTGGCACGCGAGTTTACTGAGATGATGAAGGCTACCCTTACAGATCTGCTGGTAGAAGCATTGAAGAAGGCTAATGAGATGGGCGGGTCTAACACGGCAAGTGATACCTTAATCATTGAGGCAGTTAATGCACCGCCTGCTCGCGGTTGCGACTATAAGTCCTTCAAGGCATGTGATCCACCGATCCTGACTGGAAAGAAAGACGCGGTGGCTACATTTGATTGGGTGATCCATATGGAAGCCGCTATTCATCTAAGCGAATGCCGAGCAAATCAGGTTGTGAAATTTGCTGCTAACTCCTTGAGGGAGGAAGTATCTCACCGGTGGGAAGGTGTACGTCATGCTAAGGGAGATGAGGTGGTTGACTCAATGATGTGGAATGACTTAAAAACTCTAGTAATCAAGAACTTCTGTCTGAGGAACGAGATTGAGAAGGTAGAAAGGGAATTTCTGGGTCTAAAGGCCGGGAGCATGACGCACTGGCAGTACACTACCCGATTCAATGAATTGGCACGTCTGGTGCCACATCTTGTCACGACTGAGGAAATAAAGATTGCCTACTACATTCAGGGACTGCCGGACCAGGTCCGCACCTATGTTAAGGCAAATGCCCCTACTACCTATGATTCGGTGGTGGAATTGAGTGGCGTGGTGTTCGATGACCTAGCACTGAATGTTGTTACTACTGATGAGCCGAAGAAGAAACCAAGTTTTCCGGCCAAACGATCTGGAGGGAGACTGTATGAAGCTCGGGAGAAACAGGCTAGAGTCACTGAGACCCCGGTTTATGGGAAATGTGGTGCAAGGCATGAGGGGGAGTGTAGGATGGGAACTAATCTGTGCTTTAAGTGTGGCAAGACCGGGCACTACTCCCGGGAATGCTCGCAAGGTGTCAAATGTTATAACTGTGGGGGAAACAGACACATGTGCCATGAATGCACTAAGCCAAGGATGGGGGAAGGTGGCAAGGGGAAAGGCCCGGAGAAGAAGGAAGAAAGGCCCCGAGAGAAGACTCGAGCATATGCACTTACGCAAGAATAGGCCAGGGTAGACCCCGATATGGCGTCAGGTACGTTCATCCTCGACAACACTTTTGTATCTGTGTTATTTGATTCGGGTGCCAGTAAGAGTTTTATATCTGCAAGGTTCTGTAAACGAGTGAAGTGCACCGTAAGTAAGCTAGAAAGGGCCTTTAGCGTAGAAACCGCTGAGGGTAGAACTGCGAGGGTGACCGAAGTAGTTGACAATTCCACGATAAAAGTAGAAGGCCATAGATTCCCCGTCAGATTGTTTGTTATGGTTTTGGAAGGGTTTGATGTCGTATTGGGTATGGATTGGCTAACTGCCAACGAGGCTCAGATTATATGCAAACAAAAGATAATCCGACTCAAGGCTCCGTATGGTAGCGAAGTCAAAGTATTCGGAGATCGCGACGCCCCGATGCCTAACTTCATTTCGATGATTAAGGCAACAAATTAATTGAGGTGCGGATGCGAGGCCTACCTGGTGTACGTAATTGAGAAGTGTAAGGAAGTGAAGGAACTGGACGATGTACCCGTGGTACGCGAATACCCGAAGGTGTTTGTAGAGGACTTGCCTGGGATACCACTTGACAGAGAGATTGAGTTCCGAATTGACTTAGTACCAGATTAACAGTCCGTGGCTAAGGCTCCATATCGACTAGAACCGGTAGAGATGAAAGAACTAATGGCACAATTAGACGAATTACTTGATAAAGGATTTATCCAACCGAGCATCTCACCTTGGGGTGCCCCGGTGCTGTTTGTGAAGAAGAAGGATGGTTTGATGAGAATGTGTATTGATTATCGTGAGTTGAACAAACATACCGTGAAGAACAAGTACCCTCTACCGAGGATCGACGACCTGTTCGATCAATTACAGGGCACCAGTTGGTTCTCAAAGATCGACCTTCGATCCGGGTACCATCAGTTGAAGGTTAGGGAAGAAGACATACCAAAAACCGCGTTTCACACGCGCTTTGGACATTTCAAGTTCCGCGTAATGTCCTTCGGATTGACGAACGCCCCCGCAACGTTCATGGATATAATGAATAGGTTGTGTCGACTGATGCTGGACCGATAGGTAATAGTGTTCATCGACGATATCCTCATCTACTCCAAGAATGAGGGTGATAACGCATGTCTCTTGAAGGAAGTGTTGGAAGCCTTGAAGAAGGAGAAGTTGTATGCTAAGTTCTCCAAATGCGCGTTCTGGCTTAGGGAAGTCCAATTCCTAGGTCACGTCATCAACCCGAACTGCATTATGGTTGACCCAGCAAAGATAATGACGGTAAGAGATTGGGATATTCCCAAGACGCCAACTGAGATCCGCTGTTTCTTGGGATTGTTAGGCTACTATCGGAGATTCATCCAGGATTTCTCGAAGATAGCTTCGCAGTTGACAAAGTTGACATGGAAGGAGGTAAAGTACGAATAGGGTGCGACCCGGGAAGAGCCGTTCAAGGAACTGAAAGAGAAGTTAACCCAAGATCCAGTCTTGGCCCTTCCCAAGGGCAATGAAGACTTGGTGGTATACTCTGATGCTTCGGGTCAGGGATTGGGGTACGTGCTGATGCAACGCAGGAGGGTGATCGTGTATGCATCGCGGCAGTTGAAAGTTCACGAAGTCAATTATCCGACTCATGATTTAGAACTTGCTGCTGTCGTATTCGCATTGAAAATATGGAGGCACTACCTTTACGGGGTGAAGTTTACTATTTACTCCGACCACAAAAGTTTGAAGTACTTCTTCGAACAAAAAGAACTAAATATGAGGCAAAGGCGATGGTTAGAACTTTTGAAGGATTACAATTGTGAAATCATATACCACCCTTGAAAAGCAAACGTGGTGGTTTACGCTCTAAGTCGGAAGGATGTGGCTACTCCTATTAGAGTGAAAGCTTGCCAGTTGGTGGTAACACCGGATATGATGAGGGAAATTGAAAAGGCTCAAGATGAGGCGCTAAAAGAAGAGAATATAAAGAAAGAGAGAATGGTTGGCCAACATGACAAGTTGGAATATAACACCCTTGGTGTTAGGACACGATTTGGACGGGTATGGATACCTATGGGTGGCGAGTTTAGAACCAAAATCTTGGATGAGGCTCATAAGTCTCGGTACTCTATCCATCCCGGTACCAACAAGATGTACCAAGATTTGAAGAAGGAATACTAGTGGCCTGGAATGAAAAATGAAGTGACGAAATACGTAAGCAAGTGCTTAACTTTCTCACAAGTTAAGGCCGAACACCAGAAACCTCATGATATACCAGAATGGAGGTGGGAACACATTACCATGGACTTCATAACCAAGCTACCTCGCACAGCTAGAGGTCATGACACCATTTGGGTAATTATGGACCGTTTAACGAATAGTGTGTAGGATCGGTGAATACAAGATGGTTCTATTCTAGTTGAGATTGGCGGAAACAATCACAACTAAGCAATGTAAACAAGTAAACAATAAGAATACTGATAAAAGCAATTTGTATTAAGCTTCAAGTTTTACAAGATTACAGAGAAAACTCTTAAGCAAAAAGCACACATATAATGACTAGAAGTGCTACTTATATAGTAACTTAAAATCAAGACAGACCCTTGATTCTAAGGATCAGATCTAACACAAGCCGTTGATCTTGTATTGAAGCTATTCTACATGTAACGACAATAACAACTATACTAGTTAACTTTACTCAAACGTCTTCTTAGGCATCATTGCTTGCATGCTTGGAGAAGAGCGTTGTGGTTCTTTATTGTCTGCACCAGTGACATTCTTTCTGCGTGGAGTGTGTCAGTGTTGCATCAGAAAGTTGTCAGTGGTAATGGTTGCTTTATCGAAGCCAGTCAGCTGAAGCGTTTGATCTTTAGTGGGAATGACTATCAGCAGCAAAGTTAGAGATCAGCAGCAAGATGCAACCATCCAAAGCTGCTGATAATTTTCCTATCTGCAGCATCAAGTGTTGATGCTGCTGAGAAGCCTATCCGCAGCAACTCTGGTCTTTAGTAGATAAGGCTATCCGCAGCAGGTTGTTGGTCAGCAGCCAAACTGTGAGGTACGCAGCATTTGTACTTAGAGAATTTTATAGCCATCAGTCTTTATTTCTACAAACTCCCCCTAGACTGATGCTACCAAAACTCTCTTACTTCTTTTGTTGCTGAAGTTTTTCCATGTTGCTGACTATTCTTGCAATCTCATAGCCTCTCTGGTCCTTGCTAGGATTGTTAAGAGGAAGCTCAGATAGAGTCTTGATGTCTTTGCTTGACATTTTGAAGATAGCCTTGCTTGAACAGCTCATCTTCTGTCCTTTAACATCTGTCAATGTGAACTCATACTTTTCAGCATTGTAGGACCAACTGATGAATGGAGAGTGGGATTGGAGAGGTTTGGCATTAATAATTTCATCTTTGCTAGGGTTGAAATGATGTTTGATCACCAGAAACAGATGTCTCCCACCTTCATTCTCAGGCTCATTAGCTTTACCCAGCTCCATCATTCTTCTTAGATCTGAATCTGGAAGCTGCAATACCTCATCAACAGTTGTATAGATTGATCTTCTTTCTTCTGTTATTCCCCTGAAGACTTCAAACCGTTGATCTTGAGTGCTGCAGAACCAGTTGATGATTTCTCTTGAGTCTTCTGGTTTGGTAGTAGGTTTGCTTTTCTTTTTGGGAGGTTGTTGATGAGTAGGAGCAAGGTGGGAGGATTTGGACTTTGTGGGTGGAGAGGAGGGAAGTCTAGTATGGAGAGAGGAAGGTTTTTGGATAGAGGTAGTGGTAGATGAGGGAGAAGGCTTGGGTTTCTTTGGTTTCCTTTCTTCTTCTTGATTGATTACCCTCTTCTTTGAGCCATTCTTCCCCACTCTTTCTTCCTCTTCCTTCTTAACTTTAACGTATAGGGCTTGCAGGTTCATGAAGATCATGGGACCCAGCCTTTTTCCACTCTCTCCTCTAGCCTTAGGAAGTCAATCGTGACCTTCCTTTCTTCATGGGTTCTTCTGTTAAAGGCAATGGTCTTCTTGGATTTCTGTTTGGCTTTTTCTTCTTCTTCAGCCCTTTTCTTATTTCCCAATTGACCTTGCTGACCCATGAAGGCTCTGTAGATTTCTTTATTTGATAGTTTCTCAAGGTAGTCTGCATCCTCATCTTGAGAAATCAGAGCCTCTATCCACTCCTCTCTTATTTGTTTGGCTAGTTCAGAATCAGTTATTCTAAACTTAGCCTCTTCCTTTTTCTTCTTCTCTCTTTCTTCTTCTTCTTTATTGAATTGTTCCTACAACTGAAGAGCTAGAGCTTCATCTTCTTCTATTTGGAAAGCTGCAGGAATCTTGACTTTCAGATCATCCAGCTGCTTACATTACAGCTGGATCTGTTGTTCTTTGAAGAGAATGGCCGCTTTTCTTTCTTGAGCATTTCTTAATTCAACCATCTCCTCTTCTTCTCTTCTTCTTCTTCTTTCCTCCCTTTCTTTCTTCTCTTTCAATAACATTTCTGCATCTTCTTCTGTCATAGGTCTCTTTTCCTTGTCTTTGTTGGATGCCTCTGCTTCAGCTTCATTGACCTCAACAGCAGATGTAAGAGATGCTGTGGAGTGGATAAAGGAAGGACATTTTCTCAGCTTCAGCTTCATTGGCATTTTGTGGAGTGGATAAAGGAAGGACATTTTCTTCATATTCTTCCCATTCAAGACCTGTCACTTCTTTCCACCCTTCCTTCACCTTTTCCTTTTCTCTTCTTTTGGATTCTTCTTCTGTGTTTAGTCTGACTGTTGGTGAGGAAAGGAAGGATAGTTCTGAGTCAGAGTCGGAGGCATCTATTGCAAGTCATCCATCCTTTTCAAGCTGAGCTTTGATGGTTTTTATCATTGCTTGACTCTCTAAGGAATTTACGTTGCAGATGTGTGTTCTGAGCTCGAAGACCTAGTGAAGGAAGTCTGAATTTAGGAGTAAGATCTCATTGATGTTGATTGAGAGAGTTGATCCATTACTCAGGAAGAATGTGAAGCCAGAAGAGCCAGTGCTCGACCATCCTAGCACTTCCAAGTCCCTCACCACTTTGTTGTACAGAAATCTTCTCCAGCATACAACTTCTTCTTCTGTTAAAATACTGCTCCTGATTAAGTCAAGTCTTCTTGAAGCCAGTCTTTCTTTTGCTGCTGTTGAAGATTCTGCACTGTTTTCAGGATAAGCCACCCTTTTTGCTTCTTCTAGTAACTGTTTAAACCAGGGCAGATTATCCTCCATTAAGTCATAGAACCTGGAGATTGCAAGTTCTGCTGAGAGATCTGTAGAGGTGTTGATGTAGCTAGATAGGTACAGTTCAAGCATTTGGAGTGGATTTAGTGCATTCCAGTTCAGCTCTTCTACTCCGCTGAACTCTTTCCCAATCCAGAATCTCTCAGATAGACCATCATACCCCCATGCTAGAATGGAGTCAAATTCTAACTTATTTGCATACAGTGAGAATTGGGGGGGGGAGTGGTTTGACTTATTATGGATGCGGCTTCAGGAAGTATGCTGACTAATGGAGGTGTGTCTTCATTTTGACTTTCATTCTCTAACACCTCATCAATAGCTTGGACAACCAACTTCCAATCCTCAGTGTTCATCTACTGAGTTTGGCAAGTCATGAACTTGAATAAAGGCAGGTTTGAATAGAGAACTTTGAAATGCAGCCTGCTCTTGTATCCATTCGTCGAGGCTGTCAGCATCGTCTTCCCTAGCAACTATCTCCCCCTTTTTTGTTGCATCAGTGCACAGAGTCTGGTCAGTTTGAGTGCCCACTGAGACAAGGGAGGGAGTAGTCACTGGAGGGCATTGATGGTCTTCATGCATAGAGACTTGGTGCCTTAGTTTTGACACTTCGGCCTCTAGCATTTCCACCCTTGTTGCCAATTCCATGTTATGAAGTTTCAGTCTATCCTCATCCACAGTTGTGGAATCCTTAGATCCAGATGGGGCCTTAGGCCTAGCCTCTGCATCCCCATCACCCTTGTTTTCTTGGCACCTAGGATTCCTCTCAGTGAAGAGTGTTTCAAAGGAAACATCCTCACTGTTAGTTGCCGTGGTTAGGGTCTTAGTGATGTTATCACTGTCCTCCTGGTCAGTTGATGTACCAGGAGTAGTGACAGCCCTTTCCACATTCACTCTATCATCACCCCCAGAGTGAACCTTCTTGGGTGATGAACTTGGGTTAGGTGCATTGGCAGCCAAGTCAATCAATACCTTCAAAATAGTGGTAGTTGGAGAAGGTATATCATCTTGACAAAGTGCCTCTGCACTTAAGTTCATAGAAGAAAAATAATGGAATGGATCAGTAGGTTTTTCTATGGATCCGGGACGTGATCCTGATCCTAATAGAGAAGATTCCAAGGAAGACTCTCTAATAATGTGGCTATCCCTTTTGATATTATCATTAGAATTTTGGGATTCTGAATGAGGGCTTTTAGGTTGGGATTGGGCCTTTGAGACAAGAAGAGAAGGAGTCTTCTTGCTCCTTTTCCTAGTATATTTTACTGTAACTGGGGCCCTTTGTTCCAGTTGAATGACAACATCAAAAACAGATGTAAGTAATTTCTGTGCCTGTGCATCCTTAGTAGTATGTATAAGGGTTCGAGCAATGGAAGCAGTTTGTTGTTCAGGATTTGAAGTGGAGGGTGTGGGATCAGTATCAGCTGGGATTGTTGAACTGTCACCCTGGGTACTTTATATGTTCAACATTGTAGATAACAATGGAATATTGACCCCTGAGAACTTTTTGGAAACAATTCTCATACTTTGAAAAATGTTGCTTTTATGACCCAACATAAGATAGATTTTTGCAGGTTTTGAAAGCTCTTTTAATTCATTGTTAAAAACCTCCTGCAAGAACCTTGGGTACATATAAAATTGCTTCTTTGCACCCTCTTGAAGGTTGTATCTTAAACCTTCAAAGATGAGATGTGCAAAGTTGAATCCTTGGCCAGTAACCATACCGTGAACATCAGAGGCAAGTGCAGAGCTCACTTGATGCCATCCACTTCTCTTTTGAGATATGCATTGTAGAAGAGTGTGGCACAGATACTTCCATGGGGGGCCCATCAGTGCCTTCTCTATTGTGTACTCATTCTGATTTCCAGTGTACCCTATGGATACAAAGGTCCTCGTATAGACTTCTTTTGAGTATGAAATGGTGGCCCCCTCGTCTTGAAGCTTGAGGTTTTTGCGGAGAGTGGCTTCAGAAATGGTGATGTCCTTGCCATCTACCTTAGCTTTGATTTGGGGTATCCCCTGTTCGGTACAGTAGACGGCAGTGTTCCAAAAATCCTCCATATGAGGGATGTATATGGTAGGGTTGACAGTTAGTGCAAAATATATCTTTGATCGACAAAGAAAGCGATCATGTCGTCAAACCCCTCAGACTTTTTCCCTTTTATTAAGTATGCTGTGAGGTTGTGGTATGGGGAAAACTTATCATCGGGACGGTTTATGTCTACCTCTGCCATTTGTTGGGTTTGGAGGGAAGGAAGAAGGTTTTGAAAGGTGGTTAAGTATGGAAGGCTTTGAATGCTATGGAGGTTTGAGAGAAAATGATGAGGGTTAGGTTGAAATTGAATGTGAAGAGGTTGTGGAGAAATTGATTTGAGTTATAATAGCAGAGGAGGGAAAAAGCAAAGTTACTTGTACATTACAACCTCATTCACTTTTCACTGTTACAACTGTAATACACTATAGCAGTCATGGTAAAGACCGAAAGGAATTTTTACAGCGGGTAAAAGTTAATTTAAACTTATTTTTTTTACCCATCAGCAGCAAACTTGGTTGCTGCTGATGGTTAAGCCTATCCACTGCAAGCTTGGTTGCGGCGGATAGTTAAGTATGTCAGCAGCAAACTCAATTGCTGCTGATGGATGCAATAATCCGCGGCAAGGGTGTTGATGCTGACTGCCTTATAACTTTTATTTATAACAAAAGACAAACATATTTACAAAAAAAAAAAAAAAAATTCTTAAGTGACATATTTTAATCAAAGTTCATCATACCAATAGATTCAACTAAATATCTAATTCTAGCTTCATCAAATGGTTTTGTAAATAAATCAACATATTGCTCATTGGTATGAACTTTGGTTAAAATAATTCTCTTTTTCTCAGCTTGATCTCTTATGAAGTGATACCTGATGTCAATGTGCTTTGTCTTGGAGTGCTGCACCGGATTGTTTGTGATTGATATAGCACTTATGTTGTCAATGTGAATGGGAGTTGCCATGAAAGTCATCCCATAATCCAGCATTTGATTTTGTATCCAGATGACTTGTGCACAACAACTTGAAGCTGCAATGTATTCTGCTTCTGCTGTAGAAGTTGAAACACATGTTTGCTTCTTGCACTGCCATGAAATCAGTCTCCCTCCCAGAAACTAACATCCCCCTGAAGTGGAC
Source organism: Smallanthus sonchifolius (assembly GCA_023525975.1). Taxonomy (NCBI): domain Eukaryota; kingdom Viridiplantae; phylum Streptophyta; class Magnoliopsida; order Asterales; family Asteraceae; genus Smallanthus; species Smallanthus sonchifolius. The sequence goes on along the minus strand of CM042025.1, from coordinate 44,331,483 downwards.
TTTTTGTCCAAGTTGCATTCCCCATAATCACTGTCAATGTATGCATACATATTGAATTTATCATTTTTAGAGTACCATATCCCAAGTCTTGGAGCTCCCTTCAGGTATCTAAAAATTCTCTTGACGGCTTGAAGATGTGAAATCTTTGGAGCTGCTTGGAATCTTGCACATAGACATACTGCAAACATGATATCGGGCCTTGAGGCAGTGAGATACATGAGAGACCCTATCATTGCATGGTACATGAGAGACCCTATCATTGCACTTGCATAGGGGTTCTTACAGCAGAGCAGTCAACCATCTTGAATCTTTCAAGAATGCTCTTGACATATTTGGATTGGCAGATGAAGATTCCATTTGGGACTTGTTGGACTTGAAGACCCAGAAAGAAATTTAGTTCACCCATTGAACTCATTTCAAACTTTGAGTGCATCAGGATCTCGAAGTATTTACACAGCTTCTTCCTTGTTGATCCAAAGATGATATCATCTACGTAGATTTGAACCAGTAAGATTTCTCCCCCTTCATCTTTGATAAACAAGGTCTGGTCAATGGCACCTCTTCTAAAGTTGTTGCTTAGTAGATATCCAGACAAAGTTTCATACCAGGCTCTTGGGGCTTGATGTAAGCCATATAGAGCTTTGTCTAGTTTGAACACTTGGTTAGGATGTGCAGGATCTACAAAGCCTGGAGGCTGTTTGACATATACTTCTTCACCAATATTCCCATACAGAAAGGAACTCTTGACATCCATTTGATAGACCATGAAATTCTTGGATGCAGCATATGCCAGGAAGATTCTGATGGCCTCCAGCCTGGAAACAGGAGCAAAGACTTCATCATAGTCAATTCCCTCTTCCTAAGTGTAGCCTTGAGCTACAAGTCTAGCTTTATTCTTGACTACAATTCCTCTCTCATCTTGCTTGTTCCTAAATACCCATCTTGTGCTAATGGCAGATTGACCAGGTGGAAGATCAACCAGTTTCCAGACATCCTGTCTCTTGAATTGTAGCAACTCTTCCTGCATTGCCTCAATCCAACTGTTGTGTTTCAGAGCTTCATCTATCTTCTTGGGTTCCACCTGAGATAGAAAACATGAAAACAAACATATATTGGCCTCATGAGATTTGCTTCTTGTTAGAACTCCTTGGTGAACTTGGCTAATAATATTTTCCAAAGGATGTTCCTTGTTGATCCTCTGTGCTGGTACCACCTCCAGCTATATCCCTTTCTCAAGATTGCTTTGATTTTGATCAGGGATTTCTTCATTCATGATGGAAGAGTCTTCAATATCAACAGCTACATCAGTATTATCAGCAATAGTATTTGCAACATCTACAACATTTGCCAAAGAATCTTCATTCAAATTTTCATTTTCAGACAGGTTACTGCTAGTGACATTAGAGAGTCTGGTTCTGGCTTCACTTGCTTCAATGGCTTGCATAACAGATGGAGGATCAATGGATGGTCTTTTTAGACTGATAGAAGATTTAAGAAAATCCAGTCTGTAGTCAGAGGAGAAAGTGGAAGCAGGTGCTTGTGAAGAGCTAGACTCCATATGTGAGAATATGAGAGGCTCAAATATTTGGGTGAAAGAGTCTATGTCAAAGAGCCAGTTTGGGCCTTTTCCCTGTTCACATGCAATGTGTTCTCTACATTCCACATTGGCTGATTCGTCCACAATTCTTGTTCTTGAGTTGAATACTCTGTAGGCCTTGGATTGAGAGGAATAGCCCACAAAATATTCTTCATCAGATTTGGCACCAAACTTAGGAAGAACCCCATGTGTGATCAGAATTGTGCATGGACATCCAAAAGGTTTTAGAAATCCAATGTAGGGAACTCTTTGGAACCATAGTTCATAAGGTGTCTTGTTAAGAGGCTTGACTATGAGAACTCTATTTTGCACATAGCAGGTTGTGCTTACTGCTTCTGACCAGAATGTGAGAGGCAGTTTTAAGTCAGCCAACATAGATCTTGCTGACTCAATTAGAGTTCTGTTTCTTTTTTCAGCAACTCCATTTTGTTGAGGAGTTCTTGGAGCACTGTATTGCCTTTCTATTCCCTTGTTCTCACAGAAACAGTTCAAAGTGTGGTTCTTGAACTTTGTGTCCTGATCACACCTTATGATCTTTACCTTCTGATTGCTTTGATTCTCTACCCTAATAATGTAGGATTTGAGAATTTTAGCAGTTTTATCTTTAGTTCTCAAGAAGTAGACCCATGAGAATCTGGTGTAGTCATTAGTTATCACTAGATAGTATGAATTCTTACCTGTTGACATAATAATTGTAGGCCCAAATAGATCCATATGCAACAACTGTAGTGGAGTGTCATTTGTATTCAAAGTCTTGGGCTTGTGAGAACTCTTGTGTTGCTTCCCCTTCAAATAAGCAATGCAATGATCTTCTAGCTGTAATTATTTGTTACGAAGCCCACTGACAAGATTATCCTTCACCAATTTGTTGATAGTTTTGATGTTAAAGTGGCTTAATCTCCTGTGCTAGAGAGCTGATTCATCAACTGAGGCTTTTGACAGAAAACATGATACACTGCCAGATGGAGTGACCTCATTCATGTCAAGCACATAAAGATTTTCTTTTCTCTGAGTAGTTAATAAAATATTTTCCGGAGGAGGTTTGGATAAGCCAGGAGACAGTACAAAGCATTCTTTGTCTTTGAAGAGCATCCACCGCTTTTGATCACAGACATGGGAAACACTAATGAGATTGAAGTCCAATTCTTTGACATAATTTACCTTATCAATACTCATTCTTTCATTTGACACAGTTCCTTGTCCAGTAATAGATCCTCCTTTTGAGTCACTTCCAAAGGCAACATATCCTCCATTGAAATGTCTGAAGTTGGAGAGGATGGATCTGTTGCCTGTCATGTGCCTGGAACAACCACTGTCTACCACCCAGGTGTTATTCTTGTGACTTGGCTGTCCCTGCACATGAGAGAGATCTAGTTAGTGGGAGGAATCCAAGAGCTCGTATCCTTAAAGAAAAGGGTTCTCGGATTATCAGTATTAGCATGTGTGCGATCAACTGAACCAATGATGATTCTTGGAGGAATTTTGGCTTTCCAATGCTGAATTGGTGGTTTTCCAGCTCTCTTTGCTTTGTCAGCAACTGATGTTTCTTTGGCTACTGACAGATTTGCTTTATCATCAGCAGATTTTGCCGCTGAAGACTTTGGCTTATCAGCAGCAGATTTTGTTGCTGCCGATGGTTTTCCTTGAACAGCAGCAGACTTGGTTGCTGCTGAAGGTTTGTCCTTTGATTTCCTGAGCTTCACATGATCAGCAACATTTTTGTTGGCTGCTGATGGTTTAACTTGGATAGCAGCAATCTTGGTTGCTGATGAAGGCTTTTCCTTTGGTTGCTTGAGTCTTACTTGATCAGCAGCAGTTTTGTTTGCTGCTGATTGTTTAATCTCCGAAGTATGCCTACCCTTCTTCATCTTACGGATAGGCTTTTGTTGAAAAGGAATTTGATGAAGAACCTGGTTGAGAGGATTAAACTTACAATGTGCAGCAAAGTGGTCTGATTCACCACAGATGATGCAAGATTGTTGAGGTTTTGGCAGATACTCTCTTGGTGGGGATAAAGAGTTTCTGAACAGAGTTGCTTTGGCTTCAAAGCTTCTTACCTTTTTGTTCTTGTTTGTTTTCTTAAAAGCGTGTTGCTTTAGGTTTCTTTGTTGTTGAAGGTAATAGAAGCAGGTGCTGGCAGTATGATTGTATTTCCCACACACAAAGCATGATTTAGCTAGTTTGTCCCTTTGAAAGTACACATAGTCCTTTCTTTTGAACAAGTCTTTGAAGTTCTAGGGTGAGCTTTGTTGTGCTCAAAGGTGGTTTCTGTCACACCCCAACCGACGGCGGATTATACGTCGGGGCGGACGCGGTTGTTCAATAGCACAAGGTTGACTATTAAAGTTTCGATATTTCATTAATAAATAATTTAAGATTAAATACAAAGAAATATAACAAGAATACAACGTTTAATTGATAAGTAGTCTAGGTCAAAGCATCCTATGTGATCACAATAAAGTCTCATGTTGTAGTACCTAAAACATGTGAAAGAATCTGTCAACTACAAATTAGTTGGTGAGATACAAAGGTTTTGACGCAGTTTAACAAGTATTTGGAAAGAATTACAATTCACTATGATATATGCATTCTATAATGTAAGTGAGAGAACAAGTATCTTAAACATTGTGCACTTCAACCCTCCAACCAAGTTTAGGCATAACCCGCAGGTTACCCTTATAAGTCTCAAGTTTAAAGTTTTATTCAGAAACAATCACCAAGGGCTCCCCCCCGAAGGGGTCAATCAATCAAGGTGGATTGGTCAAATGCAATAGATCTATCATTGTTACCATAGGCTTGATCAAAGTTAATGAATGTGCTAGTTTTAAGTTTAATCTAAGCATACAAGTCTCAAGTTTAACATAAGAATAAGCATCTAGTCATAGTTGTACAAGAATTGTATAAGTTTAAAGTTTTGAACATGTTTCACCCCAAAAGTATAGAAATGAAAAAGGGGCTAAGTATACTCACTTGGATTGATGAAGAGCATCCGACACGGATAAGTATTTGCAAGACTTGGAGGGAGAATATCCTCACAATAAGCCTAAGTATGCAAGTCTAAAAATTTAAGTTTGCCTCTACAAGTCTAAAGCAAAAGATCTAGGATTTCAAGATTTGACTAGGGTTCCAAATGGGAGACGAGAATAATTTCGTTTATAAAGTTTAAACCAAGTTTTAAATAGGGTTTCACAAGGCTCAAAGCTTTATGGGTTTATAGTTTAAAATAGTTATTCGAAAGCTTTACAATTATCAATTGCTCAAGTTAGGTAGTAATAATTTAAAGTAGTTTTCTAAATATTTTACCAATGAGGTTGTAACAATAGAGAATTGAAAGATTAAATATCTATTAAAGATTAGCAATAATTATCTAAAGAATAAATATGTATCAAAGCTTTAATAATTTAATAAATATATAGACATCTATAAGAATAAACAATATAAATCGTTTAGGTTTTCAAGTATTAAATATTTATTTTACAATTTACCTTGTAATAAATAATAAATGTCAAGTTTCTATAATTAAAATTTCTTATAGAGTTTATACTTTAAATTTAAAGTCTATTATTTTATAAATGCTTATAGCTGTAAGTTTATAATTATTTACGAAATAAAGTATTTTTATTTCCCATGTTTTTAATTTAAATAAGTTTGTAACTTATATAGAATCTTTTTATTTTCATAAAGTTTGTAAGTTTACAAAAATAATTAAATAAACTAAAAACAATTCAGCAAAAACGATAAAAATCATTTCTGTTGAAGAACATGAGTTTTATAAAGTTTATAGCTTTTAAGTATTTAAAATTATTTTTAAAGAATTAATTATTATGAGTTTAAGCTAAGTTTAATAAATTAAAAATAGTTCTGGAATATAAAAATATAAATAAAATTTAGATTCAAGTTTACAAAAGTTTTACAGAATTTATAAAAATTATTCAAGTTTAAATTTGTTGTTAAAAAGGCTAAAAAAAATGAAAAAAAGGCAAAACTGGGCTACACTGGCTCGAACCCGGGTCACAGACCGGGTCGAGGCACACACGCACTCACTAACCGCCCGACTACGGGTCTCGTTAGTTTAATTCACGGAAAAAGAAATGGTTAAACAGATTCTGAAATCATCCCTAATCTCCCACGAACCCTAGAATCGAATTCCCGTAAATACGGATCGATTAACCCTCTGTCATGGTGATTTGACAGAGGACTTTCGTTCCTATCATGAAAACGACGACTATAGCTTTTGGAATTACCTGATTTGGTGTCGAAATGAATGAGAACTGGGTTGAGTTTCAGAAACGGCCGACGCAATCTTGATTCGATAATGTAGGAGCGATATTATAGAATTGATTGTTTAGAGAGTTGTAGTGTGTTGTCGTTAAAGTTTAGGGACTGGTATTTATAACCAATTTCATGATTTAATGTCGAATTGGTTGAGGAGGTGGGGGTTGCGCCGAAAGCCTTTAATTCGAACCTACGCGTGACCATAGTTGGAAATCGGGCATTGATGGCATCGGGGTTGGGTCGCGTGCAGGAATGGAACTCGAGGTTCACTGCATTTGGACGGGAAACGCGTTTTATGACTAAAACGGCTCGAAACCGAGTGTGGCGGGTTTCGAACCTGGGACCGATTCTGGGTTCCGAAAGTTTGGTGAAATGACAAAACAGGCCCCTGTTGTTTCATGGGTTTAACTGTTTAAGTCTAAAAGTATAGTTTTAGTTTAAAACAAGTTTCAGAGTTTGACAGTTTCAGTCCCTGGGCTTTTATTAAAATCAATATATAAAAGCTAAATTGTTTTTATAAGTTTTATTATTTTATAAATTTATAAAACAATTTCTAAGATTTATGATTTATAAGTGTAACATCCCAAAATGTCGAGAAATAAAGTTAACGAGTTCAAGCGGGCCGAAGTCGGGCCGTGTCAGTCGCGAACCGGGCTTGGGGAGGTCTCCCCTATAAATAGCCAGGGTCACCACATGTTTCTCTCATTTGCAATTCTAGAGAGAGAAAACCGTAGAGAGAGAAAGTGTCGGAATCGCACAAGATTGCACCCGCTCGTGTCTCTTGCACTCGTGAGAAGAACCTCCGGATCAGAAGCTCGATTCAGGTAACGATCCGACCTAAATCTGAGTTTTTAGTTCGTTTTAGGGTTTTTCGGGTTTTGGGTGAAAAGACAAGGTTTGAACGGATGAATCTGATAAATAATCATAGATTTGAGATCCCTAAGGGAAAACGAACGTTTTGAATGCAAAGAGGTTCGGGATCTTGACATGATCAGACCGAATGCGAAAGTTAGGGTTTTTCGCGAAGAACAAGTCGTGCGCACTTGCTAAGTGCGCACGGAGCAGGTCCTGCGCACTTGCTAAGTGCGCAGGAGGAGGAACCTGCGCACTTGCTAAGTGCGCAGGAGGAGGAACCTGCGCACTTGCTAAGTGCGCAGGAGGTAGGGTCTGCGCACTTGCTAAGTGCGCAGGCAGCAGAGTCTGCGCACTTGCTAAGTGCGTAGACATCAGAACTGATGAAGTGAAGTCAGTATGTTAGAATGGTTAAACCGTTAGAGTCGGTATTTGTCTGATGTGCATTAACTAATCAATTCAGATCGGAAGTGAAGTTGTTGGACCTTTGTTAGGACAACCGAGACTAGCTTATAAGGTGAGTTCTAGAAGCCCTCTTTTAAATGTTTTTATATAATGTTTTCGGGCTGGTGTGTACACGTATGAAATGTTGTTTTATAAAATGATGTTTATGAAACTACGTTTACGAAAGGAAATGATTTGGAATGAAGGGTTTATGGAAAGAAAGTTTATGAACGGAATGTTTACGAACAAATGTTATAAAGAAATGGTTTAATGAAAAGGTAAAGGGTTTTGAAAGTGAAGGAAAGGTTTTATGAAAAGAAAACAAAAAGGGGCAAAGGTTTTAAAGAAGTCATTACAAATCTAATCTGTCGAATGAATGGAATTGACGAATGAAGTCTGGGAATGTGATTCCCAGCCTTGTGGTAGATTATGGACAGCGAGCCATAGTTACCACAAGAACAACATGGGCAATGTCTCTGTGGCATGTCAATGGTTTTGATGTTGTACAACTGGTAAAGGGAGTAACGACGGTTACTCGGGTGATGACGATCATCCTAAGTGAACGAGGTAATGGGAAATCAATGACGGCGATACGTAACGGTTGATTCCCAAAGGAAAAATGCGTGTTGGGCAATGACGGCGATACGTAACGGTTGACCCCACGTAGTGTATGGTTGTGGCAATGACGGCGATACGTAACGGTTGCCCACAACATTAAAGGTTCCTACGGGGACATAGAGACGCGTAACGATACAGATTTAGATAATAATGTATGACTTAAATGAATGTTAATGTTTTAAACAAATGATTGTGTTTAAATATGCGAAGGTTTACGAATGAAAGGCCCTGTTTTCTTATACGAATGTTAAACCCTATTGAATGTTTGAATGATGAACCATTTCTTAAAACGAACGAAAACTAGAACTCACCAGCGTAGCTGACGTTTTTAAGTGTGCACATTCAGGTTAAGGTAGGTTATGAGGATGGACGGTGATGCTTGGCAAACGAGAAGAGTTACCCGGCTGATCATGAAGATTGGCATCCCGTTATGTTTAGTTATGATGTAAATATGTTTTAAACTATGTTTACGCTTCCGCATGTATGAACAAGTTTTAATTATGATGAATGAATGAAGTTTTTCCGCTGCGTTATTTGATATTCATGTTTAAGAACTGTTTGTGAATGAGTAAATCCAACAAGTGGGGCCTCCCGGGTTTGGGGCCTTACAAGTTGGTATCAGAGCAATAGTTTGAGAGATTCGGACACTCCCAGTGTCTGAACTTAAACTTTGAATGGGACCGAAAGCGGATGCCAGTACGGGTAACTCGAGCCACAGCATCAGGTATGAAGGTAATATATATTTACGTATATAGTATGCCTTAGAAAGGGTTAGGTAAGGACTTGTGTTCTGATGGAATCACAAAGGTGGTCAAATAGAAATCGAAAGGTAGTGTAATGGTTAATTACAGATGGCCAGTGTATATTAACATCTTACAATACTTATTGAATTTTATTTGTTAACTAGCGTGATGACATTGGATTTCTTGTCCTATAGAACGAAATGGCGAGAAGAGGGAACGGAAGGCGTGGTGGCCGTACCGGTGGTCGTATCGGCGGTCGTAATGGTGGGCGTGGCAGGATCCCTGCGCGCCAAGAGTATAGTGAAGAAGGAAGTGTTCACACTGAACCGGCGGTTAGTGTGCATGAAGCCGAGCAGACACAGGTTGAAGAACAACCTTTCACTTTTGAACCAGAAGTGAGAGCAGCTATAGCTCGAGAATTCACAGAATTGATGAAGAATTCTCTGCCAGGTCTGTTGGCTGAAGCATTGAAGAAAGTTAGTGGGGAAGGTGGGTCTAGCGCGGCAATTGGTGCCCAAAATAATGAGACTGACAATGCACCGCCTGCTCGCGGATGTGATTATAAGTCCTTTAAGGCATGTGATCCGCCGATCCTGACTGGGAAGAAGGACGCGGTAGCTACTTTTGATTGGGTAATACGTATGGAAGCCGCCATCCGTTTGAGCGAGTGTCGAGCTAATCAAGTAGTGAAGTTTGCTGCTAACTCCTTGAGGGAGGAAGCATCCCACTGGTGGGAAGGTGTACGTCAAGCTAAAGGGAGCGAGATTGTGGATGCGATGATGTGGGCTGACTTGAAAACTTTGGTAATCAAGAATTTCTGCCCAAGGAACGAGATTGAAAAGGTAGAGAGGGAATTTCTGGGTTTGAAGTCCGGGAACATGACGCACCGGCAATACACAACCCGATTTAATGAACTGGCACGTCTGGTGCCACACCTCGTCACTACTGAAGAGAGAAAGATTGCCTGTTATATTCAAGGGTTGCCGGACCAGGTCCGCACCTATGTTAAGGCAAACGCCCCTACTACCTATGATTCGGCAGTAGAGCTAAGCGGCGTGGTGTTTGACGATCTGGCACTGAATGTTGTTGCCGTTGAAGAGCAAAAGAAGAGACCGAGCTTCTCAAACAAGCGAACTGGGGGAAAGATGTTTGGGTCTCGTGATAAGAGGGCTCGGGTGGGTGAGCCGACTGTTTGTAAGAAGTGTGGAAGGGAGCATGTAGGTGAATGCAGACTGGGATCTAGCTTGTGCTATAAGTGTGGCAAGACCGGGCACTACTCTCGAGAATGCCCGCAAGGTTACAAATGCTACAATTGTGGGGAAAATGGTCATATGAGTAGGGACTGCCCGAAGCCCAGGATGGGGGAAACCGGGAAAGGAAAGGGCCCGGAAAAGAAGGGAGAAGGATCTCGTGCAAAGACTCGTGCGTACGCATTGACGCAAGAACAAGCCAGGGCGGATCCCGATGTGGCGTCAGGTACATTCGTCCTTGACAACACTCTTGTTTCTGTGTTATTTGATTCGGGTGCCGGTAAGAGTTTTATATCTGCGTCTTTTTGTAAGAGAATGAAGTACGCTGCCAGTAAGTTAGAAAGGGCCTTTAGCGTAGAAACCGCAGAGGGTAGAACTGCGAGAGTGACCGATGTAGTTGACAACTCCACAATAAAAATAGAAGGACATAGGTTCCCTGTCAGATTGTTTGTTATGGTTTTGGGAGGGTTTGATGTCGTGTTAGGTATGGATTGGCTAACTGCCAATGAAGCACAAATTATATGTAAACGAAAGATAATCCAACTCAAGGCTCCGGATGGTAGCAAAGTCGAAGTCTTTGGAGATCGTGACGCCCCGATGCCAAACGTCATCTCAATGATTAAGGCAACGAATTACTTGAGGCGCGGATGCGAGACTTATCTGGTATATGTGATTGACAAGTGTAAGGAAGTGAAGGAACTAGACGATGTACCCGTGGTACGCGAGTACCCGGAGGTGTTCCCAGAGGATTTGCCTGGGATACCACCCGATAGAGAAATTGAGTTCCGAATTGACTTAGTACCAGATGCCCAGCCCGTGGCTAAGGCTCCATATCGACTAGCACCAGTGGAAATGAAGGAACTTATGGTCCAACTAGACGAGTTACTTGAGAAAGGATTTATCCAACCGAGCATCTCGCCGTGGGGTGCTCCGGTGTTGTTTGTAAAGAAGAAAGATGGTTCGATGAGAATGTGTATCGATTATCGCGAGTTGAATAAACGAACGGTGAAGAACAAGTACCCTTTACCAAGGATCGATGACCTGTTCGACCAGTTGCAAGGCGCAAGTTGGTTTTCGAAAATCGACCTTCGGTCCGGGTACCATCAGTTGAAGGTGAGGGAAGAAGACATACCGAAAACTGCATTTCGCACGCGTTATGGACATTTCGAGTTCCGCGTGATGTCTTTCGGATTGACGAACGCCCCCGCAACGTTCATGGATTTAATGAATAGGGTGTGTCGACCGATGCTGGATCGATCGGTAATCGTGTTCATCAATGATATCCTTATCTACTCCAAGAATGAGGGTGATCACGCGTGTCATTTGAAGGAAGTGTTGGAAGCTCTAAAGAAGGAGAAGTTGTATGCTAAGTTCTCCAAATGTGCGTTCTGGCTTAGGGAAGTCCAATTCCTAGGTCACGTCATTGGCCCGAACGGCATTATGGTTGACCCAGCAAAGATAGTAATGGTAAGTGAATGGGACACTCCTAAGACGCCAACTGAAATCCGCAGTTTCTTGGGATTGGCAGGCTACTATCGAAGATTCATCCAGGATTTCTCGAAAATAGCTTCGCCATTGACAAAGTTGACTCGGAAGGAGGTAAAGTACGATTGGGGTTCGACCCAGGATGAAGCGTTTAAGGAATTGAAAGAGAAGCTAACCCAAGCTCCAGTCTTGGCCCTTCCTGAGGGCAATGAAGACCTGGTGGTATACTCTGACGCGTCGGGTCAGGGATTAGGATGTGTGTTGATGCAACGCGGTAGAGTGATTGCATATGCGTCGCGGCAGTTGAAAGTTCACGAAGTCAACTATCCGACTCATGATTTGGAACTTGCTGCTGTCGTATTTGCATTGAAAATCTGGAGACACTACCTATACGGGGTGAAGTTTACTATTTACTCCGACCACAAAAGTTTGAAGTACTTCTTCGAACAAAAGGAGCTTAATATGAGGCAAAGACGATGGTTGGAACTCCTAAAGGATTATGACTGTGAGATCTTGTACCATCCTGGAAAAGCAAATGTGGTGGCTGACGCTCTAAGCCGAAAGGATGTGCCTACTCCTATTAGAGTGAAAGCTTGCCAGTTGGTGGTAACATCGGATGTGATGAGAGAAATCGAAAAGGCTCAAGATGAGGCGCTTAAAGAAGAAAACATAAAGAAGGAAAGGATGGTTGGCCAACAGGACAAGTTGGAATATAACACCCTTGGTGTTAGAACGCGTTATGGACGGATATGGATACCTATGGGTGGCGAACTTAGGAGCAAAATCTTGGATGAGGCTCATAAGTCTCGTTACTCTATCCATCCCGGTACCAATAAAATGTACCAAGATCTGTGGAGGGAATACTGGTGGCCTGGAATGAAACGTGACGTGACGAAGTATGTAAGCAAGTGTTTGACTTGCTCGCAAGTAAAGGCCGAGCACCAGAAACCGTATGGAAAGATTCAACCACTTGATATACCGGAATGGAAGTGGGAACACATTACCATGGACTTCATAACTAAGCTACCTCGCACAGCTAAAGGTCATGACGCCATTTGGGTAATCGTGGACCGTTTAACGAAGAGTGCTCATTTCCTACCTATTCGCGAGAAGTTCTCGTCGGAAAGGTTAGCGGAGGTATTTATTAACGAAGTAGTAGCACGGCATGGGATGCCTTTGACGATTGTATCTGACCGGGACACACGATTTACATCGAGGTTCTGGAAAAGATTTCACGAGGCGATGGGTACGAGGCTTAATATCAGCACAGCATACCACCCGCAAACGAATGGTCAGTCCGAAAGGACCATTCAGACGTTGGAAGATATGCTCCGTGCTTGTATTATCGACTTCGGTGGCAGTTGGGACAGCCATCTGCCGTTAGCCGAGTTCTCCTACAACAATAGTCATCACACGACGATAGGCATGCCGCCTTACGAAATGTTGTATGGGAGAAGATGTAGGACCCCGGTTTGTTGAGGTGAGATTGGACAGAAGGAATTGGGAAGTCTTGAAGTTAAAAAAGAAACATCAGAAAGGTTTGATCAAATCAAAGCTCGAATGAAGGCCGCACAAGATTGTCAGAAATCCTATGCGGATAAGCGACGAAGGCCTATTGAGTTTGATGTTGGGGACAGGGTAATGTTGAAAGTGTCTCCCTGGAAGGGAATCATTCGATTCAGAAAGAGAGGAAAGTTAAGTCCGAGGTTTGTCGGACCGTTCAGGATAATGGCGCGAGTTGGGGAAGTCGCTTATCGGTTGGAGTTTCCTGGCGAGTTAAGTGGGAATCATCCTACCTTCCATGTATCACACTTGCGAAAGTGTTTGGCGGATGAATCGGCTCACGTACCACTTACTGACATCGAGGTTGACAACAGCCTTAATTACATCAAAGAACCCGTGGCTATCCTGGACCGAAAGGAGAAGCGTTTGCGTAACAAAGTGATCTAATTGGTTAAAGTCCAATGGAGGCACCGAAAGGGATCGGAGGCTACATGGGAAACGGAGGCGGAGATGAGGGAGTCGTACCCTCAATTATTTGACTTGTGATAGGTTTCGGGGACGAAACCTATTATAAGGGGGGTAGACTTGTAACATCCCAAAATGTCGAGAAATAAAGTTAACGAGTTCAAGCGGGCCGAAGTCGGGCCGTGTCAGTCGCGAACCGGGCTTGGGGAGGTCTCCCCTATAAATAGCCAGGGTCACCACATGTTTCTCTCATTTGCAATTCTAGAGAGAGAAAACCGTAGAGAGAGAAAGTGTCGGAATCGCACAAGATTGCACCCGCTCGTGTCTCTTGCACTCGTGAGAAGAACCTCCGGATCAGAAGCTCGATTCAGGTAACGATCCGACCTAAATCTGAGTTTTTAGTTCGTTTTTGGGTTTTTCGGGTTTTGGGTGAAAAGACAAGGTTTGAACGGATGAATCTGATAAATAATCATAGATTTGAGATCCCTAAGGGAAAACGAACGTTTTGAATGCAAAGGGGTTCTGGATCTTGACATGATCAGACCGAATGCGAAAGTTAGGGTTTTTCGCGAAGAACAGGTCGTGCGCACTTGCTAAGTGCGCACGGAGCAGGTCCTGCGCACTTGCTAAGTGCGCAGGAGGAGGAACCTGCGCACTTGCTAAGTGCGCAGGAGGTAGGGTCTGCGCACTTGCTAAGTGCGCACGCAGCAGAGTCTGCGCACTTGCTAAGTGCGCAGACATCAGAACTGATGAAGTGAAGTCATTATGTTAGAATGGTTAAACCGTTAGAGTCGGTATTTGTCTGATGTGCATTAACTAATCAATTCAGATCGGAAGTGAAGTTGTTGGACCTTTGTTAGGACAACCGAGACTAGCTTATAAGGTGAGTTCTAGAAGCCCTCTTTTAAATGTTTTTATATAATGTTTTCGGGCTGGTGTGTACACGTATGAAATGTTGTTTTATAAAATGATGTTTATGAAACTACGTTTACGAAAGGAAATGATTTGGAACGAAGGGTTTATGGAAAGAAAGTTTATGAACGGAATGTTTACGAACAAATGTTATAAAGAAATGGTTTAATGAAAAGGTAAAGGGTTTTGAAAGTGAAGGAAAGGTTTTATGAAAAGAAAACAAAAAGGGGCAAAGGTTTTAAAGAAGTCATTACAAATCTAATCTGTCGAATGAATGGAATTGACGAATGAAGTCTGGGAATGTGATTCCCAGCCTTGTGGTAGATTATGGACAGCGAGCCATAGTTACCACAAGAACAACATGGGCAATGTCTCTGTGGCATGTCAATGGTTTTGATGTTGTACAACTGGTAAAGGGAGTAACGACGGTTACTCGGGTGATGACGATCATCCTAAGTGAACGAGGTAATGGGAAATCAATGACGGCGATACGTAACGGTTGATTCCCAAAGGAAAAATGCGTGTTGGGCAATGACGGCGATACGTAACGGTTGACCCCACGTAGTGTATGGTTGTGGCAATGACGGCGATACGTAACGGTTGCCCACAACATTAAAGGTTCATACGGGGACATAGAGACGCGTAACGATACAGATTTAGATAATAATGTTTGACTTAAATGAATGTTAATGTTTTAAACAAATGATTGTGTTTAAATATGCGAAGGTTTACGAATGAAAGGCCCTGTTTTCTTATACGAATGTTAAACCCTATTGAATGTTTGAATGATGAACCATTTCTTAAAACGAACGAAAACTAGATCTCACCAGCGTAGCTGACGTTTTTAAGTGTGCACATTCAGGTTAAGGTAGGTTATGAGGATGGACGGTGATGCTTGGCAAACGAGAAGAGTTACTCGGCTGATCATGAAGACTGGCATCCCGTTATGTTTAGTTATGATGTAAATATGTTTTAAACTATGTTTACGCTTCCGCATGTATGAACAAGTTTTAATTATGATGAATGAATGAAGTTTTTCCGCTGCGTTATTTGATATTCATGTTTAAGAACTGCTTGTGAATGAGTAAATCCAACAAGTGGGGCCTCCCGGGTTTGGTGCCTTACAATAAGTTTAAATTATTTACATAATTGCAAACTTGCAAAGAATTTAAATAGTATTTTATTTATAAAACACACACATATAGGTATGATCGTTTTTCTTTAAATCTATATTAAATAAATTTAATATTTATTGTTCAAGAAAATAGTTTTAATAAGAATTTAAGTTTTTAACGTGTAGAAGTTTAGGAAAAGTTACGTCGTAAAAATCCCGAATATTACAGTCTCCCCTACTTTAGGAAATTTCATCCCGAAATTAAGGTAGAAGGGTTTAGTTCGGGATTTAAGTCTATGGTACGCACAAGGATAATGAGAAAGGTGCTCTACGTTCCCAAGTAAACCCTGGGTTACGTTTAGATTTTTAAATGAGTTGTAAGGATAGGGATAAGATTACGCTCGAGTTTCTAAGTTTTCAATGCATATGGTTGCCAAGAGTTTCCCTAAGAAGCATATAGTTTCATTGAAATATATGAAGATTTGTTTTCATAAATGTATTTGAGAGGATAACCGCTGAATTTTCATTCAAGGTTTAAAGTGAGATGCATCACTCAGAATGGGTTCAACGATAGTTTAATGATTTGAGTCCGTAGTCTAATACGTCTAAGGATTGTTACGGTACCTAAGTCACGTGACTACCTTTTACGATAAGTCTTAGATCATAGCACACGACAGAGTTTACTATGTTTTCCCATACGTTGATTTTCATACTTACGTGTGCACCCGCAAGCATTTAAATCGTCGTATGGTCTGCATAGGTCCTTCCGTTTGTGTGCGGATCAAGAAAGAGTACAAGAATTTGTTTAACACACGACTAAAGTTTCAACATAAGAGTGATCATTGATTACTGAGTCCCTTAGAGAGAAACGTCATTCAATGATTAAAAAGAAAGGAATGTGATAAGATTTAGAGTTTCAAAGTTTCCTCGTGATTGAATAAGAATACTTCAATCATTGAGTAGTTTAAAGTCTTTACACTTTCCTCGGGTTTGATCAAGAATACATCAAACCTTGAGTAGTTTAAAAGTCTTATACGTTCATCATGTTTGAACAAGCATACGTCAAACATGGATCATGTTTGAACAAGCATACGTCAAACATGGAGTAGCTTAAAGTCTTATACGTTCATCATGTTTGAACAAGAATACATCAAACATGGAGTAGTTTAAAGTCTTTTTACGTTCATTGTGTTTGGAACAAGAATACGTCAAACATGGAGTAGTTTAAAGTCTTTACACGTTCATAGTGTTTGAACAAGAATACGTCAAACATAGAATTGTGTTTGAACAAGAATACGTCAAACATAGAATAATTTATATTGTGTTTGAACAAGAATACGTCAAACATAGAATGGTTTAAATACGTCAAACATAGAATAGTTTAAATTGTGTTTGAACAAGAATACGTCAAACATATAATAGTTTAAATTGTGTTTGAACAAGAATGCGTCCAACATATAATAGTTTAAATTGTGTTTGAACAAGAATACGTCAAACATATAATAGTTTAAATTGTGTTTGAACAAGAATACGTCAAACATATAATAGTTTAAAGTCTTTTAGTTTAGCTTAAGTGTATAGAAGT
Organism: Smallanthus sonchifolius; assembly: GCA_023525975.1. Taxonomy (NCBI): domain Eukaryota; kingdom Viridiplantae; phylum Streptophyta; class Magnoliopsida; order Asterales; family Asteraceae; genus Smallanthus; species Smallanthus sonchifolius. The sequence continues at coordinate 44,314,640 of CM042025.1, read as the reverse complement.
ATACGATTACGTTTTGAGTATAAAGTGGTTATCTAAATACTCTAGTATTTAAGAGAGGTGTGGGACAACGTTTGGAACAGGATTAACCATTATACGCTCTTCCACAGAAGATTCGAGTTGTCCAGAAGGTTAGGTGGATCCCAATGTTTGGTTTAGATAGGAGTCAGGGGATGTACTCTGCTAAAGAGAGTAATGTCCTCCTTCCTGCTAGTGTCTAGTATCAAGAGTGAAGTTTTCTCGTATATATGGAATGTACGTTTATCAAGTGTGATAGGGTTTGGTTAAGATGGACACACAAAGTTTTCAAGACTAAGAATCCAAGTATAAGTTTGAAAATAGGATAAGTCAGTTGAGTTTCAAGTTTCAGTATTAAGCTTCACATGATCCCTTATTGGACATGCTTCCTTTGGTGGTTTAGAAGGTGTTTAGTTTCAGGAATACGGGATTGAGTATTTGTACAAGTTTTACATGACTCAAAAGTCTCCGACCTTATAGTGGTGTATACAAAGTTTAGTGTTTTAGCAACGTGGATTTGGGCTTTTAGTTCCCGTTGTGACTTATAGCAAATCTTTTACGTGGCAGGAGTTTGATGGGGAAAGTCTTCTAGTATAGGGTAACGGGAAAAGTATGTTTACAAATTTATCTTGTTTCATAAAAAATGCGTAGCTTTCTTTTATATAGTGTATAACTAAGATGTTCAAGAATAATGAGTTAAACAACGATGAGTCGTATAAGTAGGACTTACAAAGAGGTATGTATGATTGTCAAACAAAAAGTTGGTCAAGTTTGAAGTTTATATAAAGGGTAAGGATCATAGTTGATTACGACAGTGGTTCGTAAGTCGTGTTGTTTTAAAAGGGTGCTTACGAATCAGAAGGTTTATTCAAGGTTTATTCTTCAAGTATACGTGTCACTTAGGATTTTTATAGTTTAATGCCACGTTGTTAATTATCTCGAGTGCTAACGTGAGTTGCTTTTGACAAAAGTGTTTTGGGTAGAAGTGTTAAGTTTGTAATGGTGAAAGAAAAGTCAGGCTAACAAATGATAACAGGATGAAATTTCAAAATGATTTTCATTAGATGCTTTCAAAATTTGGGCTTCTAGCCCTTACATAAGGCAAAATTTAAAATTTAGTGGGAATAGAGGCTTCATGCACACCTTAGGTAGCTCTCCACTAGGAAACAGATCAGTACTATCACAAGTACTGCTAGGGTTACTTAGATAGCAAACCTAGCCTCTGCCCTAGTGGTCTCGGTGCGGTCTTCGATGATTTCTCTGTCCTCCTCCAAAGTCGTGATCTTTTCTTCCTGGATCCAAATTTGATTGGCCAGGTCGTCGATCCTTTAGTTTAACAAGTCTTGCCGAGCCCTATGCTCCATCTCTCGCCTCATGAACCCCGCGGTTTCCACGAACCTAGGAATGTTAAGCATCAGGATTCCCATTGCCACGGTAGGTGCCCCGGCATGCCTAGCCCTTAGGGTAGGGGTAGATGCTTGATACGGGTCCTTTGGTGGTGATGAGAACTGGTGGTGAAGATGAGGTAGTTGATAAGGATTCCTCGGTGGTGATGTCCTAGGGTTTCTGATCCAACTGGTGTTGAGCTCAGCTCTTGCCCTAGCATTAGGGTAGGGACTTGGCTGGTACACCGACGACTCGCTACTCTCTTCTCGGTCGGACTCTCCTCCCGGACGATACACTGGTGAAGAGTGTGAGTGTGAGTCTATTACCTAGCAAGAGAGAGGGTGGAAAGAAAGGTTGTAAGTGAGTTGATTAAATATATTCAAAAGTTTTTATACATAATACTGAGTATCAAAGTAATATTGTCAAAAATGGTTTTGATTGGAGGTTGATGGGCTAACGAGGAGGATTCCCGGAAGAAGGGGTGGTCACAAGGACTCACTTAAGTACCCTATTTCCCTAGCCAGAACTTCCTCATGGGCCTACAACTTCTCTCAGTTGTTGTCACCGATGTTTGGGGTTTATGGTACTATGTCAAGGTTTCATTGTGGGCTTAGAGTCTTTAAACGTGGAGCTTGTCTATTCCATGGTAGGCTTCTTATCTTGTGGGGAAAACGATCAGGTTACTAATCCCTTTGTTAATGTACTTTAGATTTAAAAGACGTTAAGTTTTGTTTACAAGAAATGGTGATGTGTAAGTTTTAAAGACGTATGGAAGTTTTGAGATGTATAAAAGCGTAGCAAAAGTTTTAGTTAGTCATCAAGTGAAGCTTATAAGAAGGTAAGGTAAAAACACAAGAGTTTCCCCTTAGATGTCAAGTTTATAAAATGATGAAGTTTGTAGTAGGATTGGTAGGGTAATACATAGTTTTAAGGGTTGTATTATAACGATCATGAAGTTTATTGGGTAGTATCTATATAAGTATAAATTTATGTATGTAATTTTTAAGTACAATCTCGTAAGAATTTCTCCTTGAAGGTAACTCCTTCAGGTCATGACGAGTAAGCATGCCGTCATGCGACCATTCTTGAAGAGACGAAACATAAGAATCATAGAGTAAAGGTTACAGAGGAAAGTTTTTGAATCATGAATTTATGAAGCGTAAAGTATTTGAGATGGTACTCATTTAGGGCATATCACTAAGTGAGTACTTTGACATATCAAGAGAAATTTGAGCTCACTAATGTTTAGAGAAGTCATGCATTCCTATAAGTGGATACTCATCCCAAGAATTCCCAGGAAAGCATACGGGTCCAACGGTTGATTTGGATTTGTACGAAATGCTTTCCTTGACAGAATTTCCTAGGATACAGGTATCCACCCTTCCGGTCCGCACAAGTTCTCATACATTGTCTAGAACTTAAATACTCTTGACGAGAATTTATTGGGGGATTAGACTTAAAGCCTAAGAATGTATCCTCGACGTAGTAGACTCTTGTAGCACGTAGGTAAGTAGACACGTAGAATCTCCAAGCGTTCACGTATAAGATTTTAGAATAGAATGAGGAGAGAATTCCTAGTAAAGGGCATGAGATAACTCATGTTTGGGTCTCCTAAGTTATAGTCTAGGTCATGTGTCTAATAACCTAATTCCCTATAACCAAGGCTCTGATACCAATCTGTCACACCCCAACCGACGGTGGATTATACGTCGGGGCGGACGTGATTGTTCAATAGCACAAGGTTGACTATTAAAGTTTCGATATTTCATTAATAAATAATTTAAGATTCAATACAAAGAAATATAACAAGAATACAACGTTTAATTGATAAGTAGTCTAGGTCCAAAGCATCCTATGTGATCACAATAAAGTCTCATGTTGTAGTACCTGAAACATGTGAAAGAATCTGTCAACTACAAATTAGTTGGTGAGATACAAAGGTTTTGACGCAGTTTAACAAGTATTTGGAAAGAATTACAATTCACTATGATATATGCATTCTATAATGTAAGTGTGAGAACAAGTATCTTAAACATTGTGCACTTCAACCCTCCAACCAAGTTTAGGCATAACCCGCAGGTTACCCTTATAAGTCTCAAGTTTAAAGTTTAATTCAATAACAATCACCAAGGGCTCCCCCCCGAAGGGGGGGATCAATCAAGGAGGATTGGTCAAATGCAATAGATCTATCATTGTTACCCTAGGCTTGATCAAAGTTAATGAATGTGCTAGTTTTAAGTTTAATCTAAGCATACAAGTCTCAAGTTTAACATAAGAATAAGCATCTAGTCATAGTTGTACAAGAATTGTATAAGTTTAAAGTTTTGAACATGTTTCACCCCAAAATTATAGAAAGGAAAATGGGGCTAAGTATACTCACTTGGATTGATGAAGAGCATCCGACACGGATAAGTATTTGCAAGACTTGGAGGGAGAATATCTTCACAATAAGCCTAAGTATGCAAGTCTAAAGATTTAAGTTTGCCTCTACAAGTCTAAAGCAAAAGATCTAGGATTTCACGATTTGACTAGAGTTCCAAATGGGAGACAAGAATGATTTCGTTTATAAAGTTTAAACCAAGTTTTAAATAGGGTTTCACAAGGCTCAAAGCTTTATGGGGTTATAGTTTAAAATAGTTATTCGAAAGCTTTACAATTATCAATTGCTCAAGTTAGGTAGTAATAATTTAAAGTAGTTTTCTAAATATTTTACCAATGAGGTTGTAACAATAGAGAATTGAAAGATTAAATATCTATTAAAGATTAACAATAATTATCTAAAGAATAAATATGTATCAAAGCTTTAATAATTTAATAAATATATAAACATCTATAAGAATAAACAATATAAATCGTTTAGGTTTTTAAGTATTAAATATTTATTTTACAATTTACCTTGTAATAAATAATAAATGTCAAGTTTCTATAATTAAAATTTCTTATAGAGTTTATATTTTAAATTTAAAGTCTATTAGTTTATAAATGCTTATAGCTGTAAGTTTATAATTATTTACGAAATAAAGTATTTTTATTTCCCATGTTTTTAATTTAAATAAGTTTGTAACTTATATAGAATCTTTTTATTTTCATAAAGCTTGTAAGTTTACAAAAATAATTAAATAAACTAAAAACAATTCAGCAAAAACGATAAAAATCATTTCTGTTGAAGAACATGGTTTTATAAAGTTTATAGCTTTTAAGTATTTAAAACTATTTTTAAAGAATTAATTATTATGAGTTTAAGCTAAGTTTAATAAATTAAAAATAGTTCTGGAATATAAAAATATAAATAAAATTTAGATTCAAGTTTACAAAAGTTTTACAGAATTTATAAAAATTATTCAAGTTTAAATTTGTTGTTAAAAAGGCTAAAAAAAATGAGAAAAAAGGCAAAACTGGGCTACACAGGCTCGAACCCGGGTCACTGACCGGGTCGAGGCACACACGCTCACACTAACCGCCCGACTACAGGTCTCGTTAGTTTAATACACGGAAAAAGAAATGGTTAAACAGATTCTGAAATCATCCCTATTCTCCCACGAACCCTAGAATCGACTTCCCGTAAATACGGATCGATTAACCCTCTTTCGTGGTGATTTGACAGAGGGTTTTCGTTCCTATCATGAAAACGACGACTATAGCTTTTGGAATTACCTGATTTGGTGTCGAAATGAATGAGAACTAGGTTGAGTTTCAGAAACGGCCGACGCAAGCTTGATTCGATAATGTAGGAGCGATATGATAGAATTGATTGTTTAGAGAGTTGTAGTGTGTTGTCGTTAAAGTTTAGGGACTGGTATTTATAACCAATTTCATGATTTAATGTCGAATTGGTTGAGGAGGTGGGGGTTGCGCCGAAAGCCTTTAATTCGAACCTACGCGTGACCATAGTTGGAAATCGGGCATTGATGGCATCGGGGTTGGGTCGCGTGCAGGAATGGAACTCGAGGTTCACTGCATTTGGACGGGAAACGCGTTTTATGACTAAAACGGCTCGAAACCGAGTGTGGCGGGTTTCGAACCTGGGACCGATTCTGGGTTCCGAAAGTTTGGTGAAATGACAAAACAGGCCCCTGTTGTTTCATGGGTTTAACTGTTTAAGTCTAAAAGTATAGTTTTAGTTTAAAACAAGTTTCAGAGTTTGACAGTTTCAGTCCCTGGGCTTTTATTAAAATCAATATATAAAAGCTAAATTGTTTTTATAAGTTTTATTATTTTATAAATTTATAAAACAATTTCTAAGATTTATGATTTATAAGTTTAAATTATTTACATAATTGCAAACTTGCAAAGAATTTAAATAGTATTTTATTTATAAAACACACATATAGGTATGATTGTTTTTCTTTAAATCCATATTAAATAAATTTAATATTTATTGTTCAAGAAAATAGTTTTAATAAGAATTTAAGTTTTTAACGTGTAGAAGTTTAGGAAAAGTTACATCGTAAAAATCCCAGATATTACAGCTTCTTCTAATGTTTTTTGAACATATGGAGCTCTCTCTCTAGACGCATGACATATGTCAAACATCTTCCTCAGTTGGATTGATTTGGTTTGAGGCTTTGATTTGGTGGATGTTGAAGACTGTCCCTTTTCAACAGTTTTCTTTCTTCCTTCTGGAGGATAGCTGATTCTAATTGGTGGATATACTGGTACTATTTTTGAAGGGATGAAAGGGCTTGGATTGTTGGCTTTAATAACTTCACAAGTAGGAGGTGATGAAGCTTTAGTGCATTCTTGCACAGGGGTTTCTTGGACAATAGGGTCAAGCTCTCGGTTGGCCATTTCAAGGTTTGAAAGATTGAAACTTGGTTCATGAATGGCTATATAGTCAGCGGGTGGAGGGATAGCATTGTAGGGTTGTTCAGCTTGAAATCCAAGACCAGCAGTTACCTTTTCATGAATTTGAACATCCAAAAGTCTTTGCCGCTTTTTGGATGCAAACTCATATTTTTCCACATGGACCTTTTGGTCTGCCAATTCGGCCCTTGTAGTTTTTAACTTAACCAGAAGGTCATCAATTTGAGTTTCAATGTTTGTTTGTTCATGTTTTAATGATGAAATTTATTTCTTTAAACAATCAATCTTTTCCTTGTAACTGTTTTCAACCTTTTTAAATTCAGATTTTATTTGGTGAAATTCTTCATTTTGATCTATGAGATTCTAGTTATGTTTCCTGTATCCAAGGACCTTATCAATATCCAAGGACCTTATCAATACAAGCTTGAGTACACAGATTTTCATATACCTGAGGTGGTACCTCTGATGTGTCTGCTATGAGAGCTTGATTGTTTGCAGGAATATCCTCATACTAGAAGCTCCAGTCAAAGTCAGCAGTTCCAACAGCTGCATAAGCTACAGTTTGTGCAGGAGGAGTGGTCTGTTGCTGTTGTTGCTATCTTGGCTAAGCTTGGTGAGCCTGTCTGGTATGAGCAGCAGCTGGGTTTGCCTTTGGTGCCTTGCATTCTCTAGCAAAATGACCAAGTTGGTTACAGTTGTAACACCTCAATTTGCTTTTGTCCAAGCCAACCCTGGTGTTAGAGTTGTTGCTTGGAATGGGTCTTCCTGTTCTTGAGTAGAACCTTTTTGCTCTTATAGAGAGCATGGCATAGGAGTGCTGTATGTCCCTTTCTTCTAGATCATCTGGGTGAAAACATTTCAGATCTTCCTTGATAAAGGACATGTTGCTTGAGTTTTCAGAGACAAAAGCAGCAGAGGTTGATGGTTGAGGTGGGGCTTCAAGAAGAAATGGTGAGTTGTTTGATTGAGAGGTTGGAGTTTGGGGATGGGTGACGATGGGAGGATAATAGTTGCTTGAACTAGGTCCTGAGTGGTTAGAGTGGAGTGTAGAAGAGGTGGTTGTGGATGTAGAAGCTTTTTGGTAGCTTGATTTTCTTTCCTTGGCCTGGATCATCTCTAATTCATAGGTCTTTAGCATACCGAAAAGCTCAGTCATCTGTAGAGTCTTCAGATTCTCAGTTCTTCTGATGGACACTGTGTAGAGTGTCCAGCAACTGGGTGGAGACCTGATGAAATTCTTGAGAATATCTTGATTGTCCAGCTTTACTTTTAAGCATTGCAGCTCACCTACAAGATAAGTATATCTATTATATAAAACAGTTAGAGACTCACCTTCCTTCCAGACGAAGTTTTCATATTGCTGCTTCCGGATGTCTCTTCTGTTTTCTTTTACTTCCTCTGAACCAGCAAACATCTTCTCAAGAGCCTCCCATAGCTCCTTTGTAGTTTTGTAACCTCTGAAGTTGTGAAAAAATTCATTTGGTAAGCACATCTGAATGGCTCCCAAGGCCTTGAAATCTACCTCCATTTTATTGATGTCTTCATCAGAGTATTTGAAGGATTCTTTGGGAACCAGTGTACCTCCGGAATCAGCGGAGCCACCATGGGTATGTATGGTCCATTTTTAATGGATTTCCACATCCCATATTCTTGATAGCAGAAGAAGCTTTCCATTCTGTTCTTCCACATATCATAGTCTTATCCAAACACCGGTCTTGGTGGTCTGTTGATGCTTCCAATATCTTCAAGTCCATTGTTTTGTTCCATTTTAGATTTGTAATAATGGGTGACTTTAGCAAAGAGATAGTTTTGAATAGAACCAGAGAATGATTAAACAAGTGTGAGCTTGTTTAATCTGTGAGCCAAAGCTCTGATACCACTTGTAGGATCGGTGAATACAAGATGGTTATATTCTAGTTGAGATTGGCGAAAACAATCACAACTAAGCAATGTAAACAAGTAAACACTAAGAACACTGATAAAAGCAATTTGTATTAAGCTTCAAGGTTTACAAGATTACAGAGAAAACTCTTAAGCAAAAAGCACACATATAATGACTAGAAGTGCTACTTATATAGTAACTTAGAATCAAGACAGACCCTTGATTCTAAGGATCAAATCTAACACAAGCCGTTGATCTTGTATTGTAGCTATTCTACATGTAACGAAAATACCAACTATACTAGTTAACTTTACTCAAACGTCTTCTTAGGCATCATTGCTTGCATGCTTGGAGAAGAGCGTTGTGGTTCTTTATTGTCTGCACCAGTGACATTCTTTCTGCGTGGAGTGTGTCAGTGTTGCAGCAGAAAGTTGTCAGTGGTAATGGTTGCTTTATCGAAGCCAGTCAGCTGCAACGTTTGATCTTCAGTGGGAATGGCTATCAGCAGCAAAGTTAGAAATCAGCAGCAAGATGCAACTATCCAAAGCTGCTGATGATTTGCCTATCAGCAGCATCAAGTGTTGATGCTGCTGAGAAGCCTATCCGCAGCAACTCTGGTCTTTAGTAGATAAGGCTATCCGCAACAGCTTGTTGGTCAGCAGCCAAACTGCGAGGTACGCAACATTTGTACTTAGAGAATTTTATAGCCATCAGTCTTTATTTCTACAGAGTGCTCATTTCCTACCTATTCGCGAGACGTTCTCGTCGGAAAGGTTAGCGGAAGTATTTATTAACGAAGTAGTAGCACGACATGGGATGCCTTTGACGATTGTATCTGACCGGGACACACGATTCACATCGAGGTTCTGGAAAAGATTTCACGAAGCGATGGGCACGAGACTTAATATCAGCACGGCATACCACCCGCAAACAAATGGTCAGTCTGAAAGGACCATTCAAACGTTGGAGGACATGCTCCGTGCTTGTATTATAGACTTCGGTGGCAGTTGGGATAGTCACCTGCCGTTAGCCGAATTCTCCTACAACAACAGTTATCACACGACGATAGGCATGCCGCCTTACAGAATGTTGTATGGGAGAAGATGCAGGACCCCGGTTTGTTGGGGTGAGACTGGACAGAAGGAACTAGGAAGTCTTGAAGTCGTAAGAGAAACTTCGGAAAGGTTTGACAGGTCAAGGCACGAATGAAGGCCGCCCAATATCGTCAGAAATCCTACGCGAATAAACGACGAATGCCTATTGAGTTCAATGTCGGTGATCGAGTAACGTTGAAAGTATCGCTCTGGAAGGGGATCATACGATTCTGGAAAAGGGGAAAACTAAGCCTATGATTTGTCGGACCATTCAGGATAATGACACTGGTCGGTGAAGTCGCCTATCGGTTGGAGTTGCCTGACGAGTTAAGTGGGATTCATCCTACCTTCCATGTGTCACACTTGCGGAAGTGTTTGGCAGATGAATCGGCTCACGTACCACTTACTGACATCGAGGTCGACAACATCCTTAACTACATTGAGGAACCCGTGGCTATCTTAGACATGAAGGAGAAGCATTTACGTTATAAGGTTATTCAATTGGTTAAAGTCCAATGGAAGCACCGAAAGTGATCAGAATCTACTTGGGAAACGGAGACGGAAATGAGGGAGTCGTACCCTCAACTATTCGACTTATGATAGGTTTCGAGGACGAAACCTATTGTAAGGGGGTAGACTTGTAACATCCCAAAAAAATAACGACGACCTAGTAAGCGGGGTGAAGATGAAATAGGGGGTGCGAAGGGATGGGGCTCATGGGCCGCCGGCTGGCCCGAAAATCTGGGACGTGAAGGGGGGGAGGGGTTTAAACCCTAGCCTCCACACACACATTCTCCCTAATTCTCATTCAAACTCCACCCCATTCCTAGAGAGAAAGCTTGGGATTGAGCTAAAGATCGGTCCGCTACCTTGCTACACTACTCGAGAGAAGAGTTGCTGAAGGAAAGAGTCGATTTGAGGTAAGAAACTCCCATTTTTCTATGTTTTTCTTTGAAATGATTTTTTACGGTTTTGACACATAAAGGTCGAGTTTTTATGGGTCTAATGACGGCACACTTCAGATCTGGAATCACGAGGGAAAAATACACCATTTGAACGTAAAGAGTTCCAAACTTGAGGAAACCGTCAATCCAGATATGAATCCATGCAAAACTATGGTTTTGGGGAAGAACTGGAGGTTCACGGCTGGGATCCTAGGTAGGTTCATGGCTGGGATCCCGGGTAGGTTCACGGCTGGGGTCACCCGGGTAGGATTAACGGCCGGGTAAGGTTTTACTGTCGGAATTTTCGGGAGAAAAGGGAGGCCGGGAAACCTAGGTTCATGGCTCTTCTAGTACATGGGAGGACTACCGAGAACCCCCCTTAAGCTGAAAACCCGCCTGAAGCCGTGAACTCCTAAGTTCACGGGAAGAAAATCGTGTACCCCTAGGTTCTCGGTATAAAGAGATGAAATGTAACGAATTGTATGTGAAGCTAAGGTTAGGTTGTGTACGCACAGGTTAGAAGATCCTTTAGAGACCTTGACCCTGCTTTTCTCAGGTGAGTTCTATAGCCCTCTCTTTTAACGTTTTAATAATCGTTTTGGGCTAGTGTGTATACTTACGAAATGATGTTTTTAAAATGAGGTTTATGAAATGATGTTTACGAAATTATGTTTAATAAATGATGATTACGAAAGGATGTATACGAAGGATGATGTTTATGAAATGTTTTGCCAAATGAAGTTTATGAAAGGTTTACGAATGAAACATTGTTTAATAAAACGTACGAATGCTTTCACTAAAATGAGGTAAAGGTTTTATGAAAGTCACGAATGAACGAATCTGCCACGAGTTCCTTCGGGAACTAAGGTATGTATGTATGTATTGGCCTTACCCTTACGGGGGCCTTTGTGGCTGGCTAACGGTTGTACAAGTGGTTGATGATGGGGTGACGACGGTCACCCATGGGATTTTCGGGATCCCCGATGGAAGGCACTATTCCTTGCGGGGAAATAGTGTCTAAGGTACGGGTTGGTGTTGAATGGCTTTAAGGTATCGGGCCCTAGGATTTCTTCACCCGAAGGACAGTACGTTGTTGATGGGCCTAGTGGTGGTGTGCCTCAGGGTTTCTCAACCAACCGATGATGTGGAATTGACGGTTACGAGAAGGCGCAAATTCGGTTCATGTTGACTTATGTTATGAAGCTATGTTACGATGTTTTGATGATGTTAAGTTATTGCATGTTACGTACTCTTTTGTTAATTAAATGTATGTTATGATTTTTGGTAAAATGATGATGCTAAGGTTTTATGTAAAGCTAGAACTCACCAGCATAGCTAACTTTTAGTATGCACATTCAGGTTAAGGACATGTACGGAGGGACGGTGATGTTTGGCAAGCGATGAAGAGTTACCCGGCTGATATGATGACTTGCATCCCATTACGTTATGTTTATGTTATGTAATGAATGTTTTAGACAATGTTTATGCTTCCACATGTCTAACAAGGTTACAGTTATGTTTAAATGAAAGTTTTCCGCTACGTTATTTGATATTCAAGTTTAAGAACTGTTTGTGAATGAGTAAATCCAACAAGTGAGGCCTCCTGGTTTTGGGGCCTTACACAAATGGTTTGACGTAAGGCCCAAAAATTCAACCCAATTTAAACATTTTAAAACACGTGGAAGTTAGGTCCCAAAACGATATTTAACGTATCCACACGTTAAGTTTTACAAACATGAATTAAACTGACATAATTTGGTTTAACAAAAGTTACTAACAAGTTATCCACAAATATATTCTACACTAGTCAACTACACCAATTTATCACGTTTAGTTTGACTATATCCCATATAGTTCAACTACACCACTTCTAGCAAGAGTCATTCATTAGTTTGACTAATTTTCTCATTATGTTAACTACAACAATCCTACCACATTCATACTTTACTTTGACCAATTACCACATGAGTCAAAATCAACATACAACATATAAATAGAAATAACAATATATCTACTTACATGTAACCACTACTTATCTACTACTTAGTAAGTGCAAAACACTTACCTTTGCCAATGAAGATTCCAATTGGTCTTCAAAGCTAACACATTTAATGCCTTGATTACCTAAACATTTCCACATGTTTTAGTAATCACATTTACACCAAAACACTCATCAATTGAAGTTTAACACCCCCCAAGATCTTATGATCTTCACCAATAACTAACTTGGTTTAACAAGCTTCACACAAGCTTTTAACCATTCCTAAACCAAGTCCACCCATTTTGACCCGTTAAGGATTTCACCCAATTCTCCCAATTTTCATCCAATTCAATTTTCACCATTTCAATTGAGTTTTAAACATGAAATTGTGTTTATCTAACACCATAAACACTTATCTAATATTAAATCACCATTTTAAACACCTCAATTGAAAAACCCCCAATTTGGGTCTCAAGAACCCTAATTTTCAAATCATCAAATTGATTGGGGTTTTTTATCAATTAAAGTGTCTATCACCCCCATAAACACTTACCATCCATCAATTCATCAATTAAACATCCCCAATTATAAAACCCCCAAATCACTCTCAAGAAACCTAACTTTATGATTCTCGAATTAGGTGTTAAAAGGATGCTATTAACCACTCTTTAGCTTTAATCAAGCTAGGTTTTAACTTTAATCAAGTTATTAACTATATTCGACCACCAATTCAGCCCCAATTTTTGTTTTCAACAAAAACCCACTAAACCTCCATTAATGGTGGTTCAAGAGATGGAAGGAGCACTTTCTTGATGTTTAGAAGAAGATGAACACCTCAATTCATCCAGATTCTTCATGCAAACACATTGATCTTCAATCTTAGCTCTTCCCTCTTTTCTCCCTTCTTAAAATCGCAAACACACACACAAGTGTGTGTTTTTGTCTGATCATCTCTTTTAACACAAATTAAGTTTGTGTTAAATACAAAACAACCCCTCCATCTGTCAAAATGACTCCTTCTAACCAAAACTAGGTATTTCCAACTTTTAAAAGTCCCCTCCAACTTTTCTTTTATTTAAAAACACCCCCTACAATAAAATGAACATGTTATAAGATAAACCCGAAATTTGGTTTGTTACAAATCACACCCCTAATTTTCGGTTTATCTTATAACATGTTCATTATATTGTAGGGGGTGTTTGTTACAAATCACACCCCCTTCCAAGGCAATCGACAGGCATACGGTCTTCCTATGGAAGGACACGTCAAATGCCATTGTCAAAACCTCATTCAATCCAACACCTAATTCATCCCAACGACTTTAGCGTAAGTCATCCTTTGAGATTAAAACTTCTCACTCTTACAATCCCCCTTTGAAGTTCGAAGACTTCATTTTCAATCACCGCTTGAGAAGTTATAAGACTTCTGACGCCACTTATGAAGTTCTAACACTCCAAACACCATTTACCCTTAATTACTTCAATCATTGACGGGTCAACATATAAGTTTCAGAATTCACCGCCTCATCTAATAATGGATTTCCACCAAAGCCAAAAGGCACACCAAAACATTCTGAATAAAGGCCTCTCCTTTCACGGAATTTCAGAAAACTTACGAAGATAATGAGCTTGAACGACTTTGCTTCCTAGATAGAAATGACTATCATCGAATAAACGACCATTGTATTAGCATACATGGGTCTGCACACCTTTCACAATGATCCACATAAACTGCGTAACTTCTAATGAGCCAGAAAATTACCTTCACAATCTCATAGTATACATAACGGAAATGATACCATTCATGGGATAACGTCCTCCTCTACCCTCATCGTTGAACTAGGACTTAGATACATGTTCAAACCCGACAATTGTACTGATATATTCTTTTATTCTTCTTTTCCTCAAGAGAAACGGTTACACTCCAAGAAGAGACATTCGGGTATAGAACCCTCATGAACTTCTTCACAACTGGAACATCAAGTATTCCATTGCCCCGGTTGGTGTCAATGGCATAAGCCAGGCATACACCAATTCATGTGCCACATGTTTCACCGTCTCTAGGTGAGAACGGGTCGACACGCCACCTTTTAGTCATACACAACATTTTATGGTTACTAAGTAACCACACAAATTTCACCACAATCGTAGGACTCCATTCCATGTGATTGTTTCACCCACATCTTTCGATTCATACAATTGTCAACATTATGTATCCGCAATGTTGATCGTCTCTGAATCCATCGATTCGCATATAACCTCAACCGACAATATACCAAAAGAATTCAGTCCCGTCTATGGTAGTAGAAATGTTCGGCTCGTCAGCCTTAAAATTTCTATTTTCTCCCCCCTTTCATTCATGTGCTTTAACTCGGGACGTTCACTTTGAAAGTGTCCCGATTTATAACCACCGTTGCACCCATTATTAGGACTAGTACACTATGACATAGTGTGTCCCATCATTCCACTTATGTAACTTCCACACAAATGACAACAACGAGTATTGCCTTCCCAAAGGGATTTCTAGCTCGGCTAAATATTTGGCTTTCTTAAAGCCATCACTAATTCCTTCTCACACCCCACTAAATTCCCGAGTTTGATCTCCTTGCATCACATAATAATCAACTCCATCCGAGCTGTACACCATGTAGGAAACCACTCTAGAAGTCATCCGATAGCATCGAGAAAGTCGATCTATCTTCATTCTTTCCGATACTCCAAGATTTAGGCAAGACCACACATAGTCATACGACGTTCTTGAATTACCATGTAGGAGAAACCACTCTAGAAGTCATACTATAACATACGTGGAGAAAACACCCAATATGCAAGATCTACAATGGCTTGTGGACAAGCCAATTCAAGAACGTCTCTTGAATTCACCCCGTTACACTATCTTTACGCTTTTAAGCCTTTCCCCCTACGGAGAACTCCCAACCTATCATCCACCATTTTTCAGAGTCGACTCTCCGCGAGTAGAACTCCATCCGCCAATCACAATGGATTGCTTCAAAGTCAATACCATTATAGTGAGGTATTGTTGTTAATCCACCCGAAAACCCGAGCACCACTACTCGTTTTCCACCCTCGAAGTAGTTAATTTCAAGTTCAATCAATTAATTATTTAGGCATACAACGACGTATATCCAAGACATGTATTGACTCATACAAGTCCTAACATTTCACCATTCATCAATTTGACATATCCACATGTCTATTGCGAGAACCACCACTCGCTATTTCGCATGGAGTATTTGACTCCATGCCGACCCATGAAGTATCCACACTTCAAGTCACCCGTAAAGTATTTTACTTCAATTTCACCCGTGAGGTACTTGACCTCACTATCACCCGTGAAGTATTTGACTTCACGTAAACACCTCCATGAAGTATCACACTTCATGTAATCGACCAATTTATCGATTTAACACCAACGGTTGACTTTTACCATGTTAAGTCAATTTTAATCTAATGTTACCACATTCTACATTTTAGTTGACTCTTGACCACATTGAGTCATTTACACCATTTAACCACAATGCACAATCACGTTTGACTATTAACCACATAGTCTAATTTCACATATTTACCACATTTGCACATTCAAGTTTGACTATTAACCACATAGTCTAATTACACCTATTTACCATATTTGCATATTCAAGTTTGACTATTAATCACATAGTCTAATTACACATATTTCACCATTATCCACAATGGTTTGACTTATACCACATTAAGTCCATTTTATATCAATTTCACCATTTATCCAAAAATGGTTTGACTTATACCACCCTAAGTCAATTTACAACAATAACCACATTGTATATTTTAGTTTGACTATATTCTACACAAGTCAACTACACCAATTTATCACGTTTAGTTTGATTATATCCCACATAGTTCAACTACACGACTTCTACCAAGATTCATTCATTAGTTTGACTAATTTCCTCATTATGTCAACTACAACAATCCTACCACATTTATACTTTACTTTGACCAATTACCACATGAGTCAAAATCAACATACAACATATAAATAGAAATAACAATATATCTACTTACATGTAACCACTACTTATCTACTACTAAGTAAGTGCAAAGCACTTACCTTTGCCAATGAAGATTCCAATTGGTCTTCAAAGCTAACACATTTAATGCCTTGATTATCTAAACATTTTCACATGTTTTAGTAATCACATTTACACCAAAACACTCATCAATTGAAGTTTAACACCCCCCAAGATCTTATGATCTTCACCAATAACTAACTTGGTTTAACAAGCTTCATACAAGCTTTTAACCATTCCTAAACCAAGTCCACATATTTTGACCCGTTAAGGATTTCACCCAATTCTCCCAGTTTTCATCCAATTCAATTTTCAACATTTTAATTGAGTTTTAAACATGAAATTGTGTTTATCTAACACCATAAACACTTATCCAATCTTAATTCACCATTTTAAACACCTAACACCTCAATTGAAAAACCCCCAATTTGGGTCTCAAGAACCTTAATTTTCAAATCATCAAATTGATTGGGGTTTCTTATCAATTAAAGTGTCTATCACCCCTCCCTCATAAACACTTACCAACCATCAATTTATCAATTAAACATCCCTAATTATAAAACCCCCAAATCACTCTCAAGAACCCTAACATTATGATTCACGAATTAGGTGTTAAAAGGATGCCATTAACCACTCTTTAGCTTTAATCAAGCTAGGTTTTAATATTCAACCACCAATTTAGCCCCAATTTTAGTTTTCAACAAAAACCCACTAAACCTCCATTGATGGTGGTTCAAGAGATGGAAGGAGCACTTACTTGATGTTTAGAAGAAGATGAACACCTCAATTCATCCAGATTCTTCATGCAAACACATTGATCTTCAATCTTAGCTCTTCCCTCTTTTCTCCCTTCTTAAAATCGCAAACACACACACACAAGTGTGTTTTTGTCTGATCATCTCTTTTAACACAAATTGAGTTTGTGTTAAATACAAAACAACCCCTCCATCTATCAAAATGACTCCTTCTACCCAAAACTAGGTATTTCCATCTTTTAAAAGTCCCCTCCAACTTTTCTTTTATTTAAAAACACCCCCTACAATATAATGAACATATTATAAGATAAACCTGAAATTTGGTTTGTTACAAATTTGTTATGAATTTGAGTTCCAATTACAGTTCCTTTTTGCTTAAATAAGTTTTTTAAGTTTTTTTTGTTATAGCATAATGGTTTCTGGTTCAAGCAATATCAACTGATCCGTCTAGAAAATATAGAACTCAAGATCCTAACAATAGGACGAATATTTCTTGCAAGTTTTGCGAAAATTACTCAAAGGAGGAGTTTTTAGAATAAAACAACATTTAGTGGGAGGTTTTAAGAATGTTACTAAATTTTTTATTATTTTTTTTAGTTTAGCGCCTCGCATACGTGAAGCCCTCGTCTCGCGCTTGAGGCGTGGCTCCTCGGATTTTGGGACCGAAACGCTTCGCCTCCTCGCCTCGCGCTTTTTTAAACCAAGCTTAACACAAGACTCTAAGTTCAGTATGGACATAAGTGAAATTAGTTCAGCAAAAAGGATAACTTAGATTCTGACTTCATTTGTCAAATAAATTAATTTTGCCATTAATTTTGAATTTGAAAATCAGCATGTAGTTAGTTCTCAAAACATGATTCTAAGTTTGATATGGTAATAAGTGAAATCAGTGCACCAAATAAGATAATTTACATTTTGACTTCGTATGTCAAATAAATTAATTTTCAGCTTAAAAAATGAGAGGTGCTAGAAATGAATATGTTGAAATAAATACATTTGCATATGATGTTACTTAAATAATGCAAACGCGCAACTGTTTAAAAAAATGAATTACAAATTCTTACATGCTTTGAGACAGGTAATTGTTATGTTTAGTGCCTTGAATCATATCAATGCGGATGGTGGGGATTACAAAGATCAATCCTGTGGCGTTTGCCACCCAAACTGCTACTTCTGCATCTTCAATCTCAACTGGTCCTTGGATTGAGAAGCACAGGATCACTGCCCCAGTTGCACTCTTATTTCTCTACTTATCCATTTTGCATATCCTGCAAGTTCATTTACTTTTGGTTTTGGATAATTTTATAGCATTACATAATCATACATTCACTAAAATGCATTTTTTCTGTTAGTATTAGTCATCAACATTGACTTGTAGCTTAATTCATTACTAGACTTCCAATAATCTTAATTTGGCCTTGTAAAACAACATGATGATTTTATATATATATATAGGAGGAGGTTCAAATAAGAAGTGAACTTTCGTTAAGAAACATAAGAAATGATTTCTTTTTTTAACCGAAACCGGGTCAAACGAACTCTGATTGAGCTCATTCCAGCGGCGTTGAAACCGGCTCGTCAAGGTCTTTGGAGGGTGGGGATGGGGGAGGGGGGATTTAGGTTTTTGGGAGGTGGGGGTAGGGGTGGGTATGTTTAGGTTTAGGTTTAGCTCTAGGCTTTATTTCGACGAGCCGGTTCCAACGCCGTTAGAATTAGTTCAATCGGAGTTCGTTTGACTCAGTTTCTTAGATTTTTTAGCGAAAATTCACTTTTTAGCGGAATCTTCCACTATATATCTTTATACATATGCGTGTGTGTTTAGAGAGAGTGAGAGTACCCTCCACGGAAATATATGCGTGCTCCAACAAGCTTTGCTTCTATAGCTTTAGTATTAAAGCTTTAAAGCTTTCTCTCTACAGAGAAAAAGTTATTTGATTTTTTCTTTTTATTATCGTGTTAAGGAGCATCTTTAAGACATGTACTCCAAGGAGCAACATTTTGGACATGAGATTAGTTTTGTGAATGTAATTGTAACTTATTTTTTACTCCATGTAAATTAAAATTTTATTTTATTTTATTTATGAAGTTGTTTGAGACAATTATGAATGATATATATTTTATCAACCGTGTAGTATACGGGTACTAACCTAGTATATATATATATATATATATTCATGTTTTAAACCTTGACCTTAGTATACTTTTCTTGTTATTTTACTTAGGTTAGAATATTTTATGAAGACATCCCATATTTTGGTGAACAAAATGCATATTTAGCCATGATTCAAGAAGATAACAAGCTAGGAAAGATACTAAAATGGATGAATATAAGAGGCTTGAATGGCTTGTAGGTGCCTCAAGAACACTTGTAAAATCTTGGAACCTTGAAATCTTCACTTGACCTTCCCTAGGATTATGATGATATTGTAGTTGCCGTAAGGAAGAATGGAAAACAAGAAAAAATTGTGGTTGTTGTGGAGTCGTGAGAAAGAACAAGAAAATAGGATTTGAGTGTTTGACTTCTTTGGGTAGGAATGGTGAAAAATAGTAGATATGTCCTTATGTAATATAGAAAGGAAATAAGGAATGTACAAAATAAGTGGTGAGGAAGTTTGAATGTGGGGTGGACCCACAATTCTATTCGGCCGAGAGAATAACATGGAGGGGGTGGGGGGGTGGGGTTGATTAAATTAGTTAAAAGTAATTAGGTAGTGGATATTTAGATTATTAGGGGTGTTAATCAAGATTAGGGTCCTAACGATAATTAAATTCGGTTTAGGTTCCTAACGGTACTCGAATTATAATTTAACTAATTAAGGCTAGTTTGATGAAAAATATTCCAACTACAAGTTGTATAATTCGTTGAGGTGATTATTTGTAGGTATAAGTGTCTAAAGGTGACACTACGGGGAGACGTCTTCGAAAGGGTTCGTTATTTATCTTTACGTATATTATAAATTTTAGTTTAAAAAAAACATTTATTGTCCAACGTATAGTTTGTGTACTATATACGTCTAGATATTTTTCTGGTTATTTAATTTAATCACCAATGTTCGTATTAGACGGGTTATACGGGTACGTGAACCGAAAACTCCTAAAATTATCAAAATATGAAATTAAACAATGTACGGCTCTTGCTAGACTTTCAATGTCCAATTTATGAAATTAAGTGGATCGGGAAACATACATAATGTAAACGTGTTTATGATCGGTACGGATATTGACCTGAAATGTCGGATGTCACACAAATTATATTCTTAAAATAGTTGTCTTTACTTATAATAATATTTTAAATAAGTATAACTTTCAATCTCAAGATCAAGCCCCATGGCTCCCGCTAGAAGTCCTCTGCAAGATAACACAAGAGAAGTAAATCAATACCGACACGTTTCATAAGGTCCAGTCAGGACTCGAATGACCCGTTAAATACCCAAACCTCCAGTCAACCCATAATAATAAATCAATACTAACTCGGCCGTTGCTAGCACCAAGATTTGTATATAGACCATACAAACTCAAATAAGCTTCTCAAACAAGAAGTCTTGTCCAAGATTTAAGATTGGTAAGTTGGTTTAAAGATCATTTATTCTTGTCTTTTTAAGATAAGTTAAAATAAAGACTTTAAGAACATAATATACTAAAAATACTTCATTAATTAATTAAAGTTCAACTAACCCGAGCAACACAAGAGGACTAGTCATAAAAAACCATACAAGTGACTCCACTAACCCTTAGACATTGTGTGGAAGTGTTCCAACACCAAGGGAGAGTGGGTATTGGTTGCCTCTTGTTTACTCGAACGAGAAGAAACATTCCATACTACAATACTAAAAACATAAAATAAACAAAGAAAAGCTAAAACGACCCAAAACCGAGAGAGTTCCGGCTCTAGCAGAGCACTAGGGCCTTCACAACCCTTGGTAATGGACACCTAAAACATTAGAATGAGCTTGCTATTTATAGGCTAAGATTTTGGCAATGCACGAGCGTGCAAAGTACCATTTTCTTGCACGTGGGAAATCTTGGCAGCTTTAGGAGGTACAGGGAGGCAAAACCCCAAATGCACGGCCGTGCATTGGAATATACGCCCGTGCATTGGAATGCACGCCCGTGCATTGGGCACTTTTGCTCCCTGTTGACTTCCAGCTTTGACTTTCTGCGTCCGGTTTCGTTCAATTGAGTTCCGAATGCTGATTTATTCTTGATTTTGAGTGAATTTTCCATGTTTTTGCATGTAAGGGATAATTATCCTATTGTAACACAATTAAATAGATTAAGTATTAATTCTTATCATTTTGTCTATAATTGTGATTAATATGGAGATAATTGTGCATGTAAAATATGTATAAATGATGGTACATCACATGTAACTTTTGGATTTTTGATAGAATCGGGTTTTCAATCACATTTGAGTTATATGCTTGATGAACGGAACCATTTGAGGTTTTAAAATGAGTTAATAATGTTAGACAAAAAATTTTCAGGTACTAAATTGGTAGAAATTGGAATATGGTTGGGATAGTATAAATTAGCAGTCGAGTTTATAGTATGTCTGTTAAGAGGCACGCCCCATGCCTCATTTTGCACAGCTATGCATGCCTCTGGTTTCGTGCTTAGCTGACTGTTGTCGAGAAGTCTAAGGCTGACTCGGTAAAACCTGGTTGGCACGGGCATGTCTGCCATGGCGTGATCGTGCCTGATGATCAAAATCAAGAAAAATATTTAGTTTTTAATCTAAAGCTTTTTTTTAGTTAGTAGGTTAGGTATAGCTTACTAAGAAATCTTGTTTAGGCTCAAGTTGAAACCTAAAAGTGAGATTACTCGTTTAATTAGGTTTATGTCTACGCAAGGATTAAGCCTATTACGTTTTCAAATTGATAATTAGGTTTATGTGTACGTATAGCTTTTGATTGTGTTATGGATTGTTATCGGTAGTTTGGTTGTTTAGACAACATGTAGAACATGACTTAACATCTTGTAATGTAAATAGACAAATGATAGATGTTTAAGTTTTGATTAACTTCCGCTGCGTGTATTTTGATTCAATTGGTCACGTTTAACACAATCAAAAGCGGGGGTGTCACAATTGACACCCATGAAATTACTAAACATACCTTGTAACATATTAAATTTAGTTTTCTATTTGAAGATAAATTTATTTTTCTTTTATAAATTTAATAAATAATATAAGTTTGAATACGTCGTTGTGATTTATTTACATTTAAATATAGATTTTATTATTAAATAGAGTCGTGTCTAATATACCGTATATTTTTCTTTAGAACAATATTTTTATTCATATGGTTAGAAAATAGATTTTTCATATGTATTTTATTGTAAAATGATAAGCATTAGTAGCAACAAATACTATGTTAAAGACACTTAAATTATAAAGTGACATAAAATGTAGTATACAAAATAAAGTTATAAAAGGTTGAGAAAGTTTTAAATATAAAGGAATTTTTTTGATAATAAGGATTTTGAAGCGTTAATCTAGAAAATCAATTGTGAAGATCAAATATTATTGTTTTAAACGTGAAAAGATTATGAAAAGAGTAAAAATTGGAATAGTCAGCTTTTGTTGACTTTTTACAAGTTCCTTTATTTTTTTAAAACAAGCATAACTTTTTTATACGACATTATTTTTTTTAAAAAGTTACACAATAAAATCGAGCATTTTATTCTCTTTAATTTGAGTATAATCTTGCTATACTTTTATTAAAAAAACGACTTTTTTTTTTAAAATGTCGATGTGTTATGCGTAAACCATGCGTGATTTCGTGATTATGGTCATGTGTATAACATGCGTGATTACATGATTATGGTCATGTATATAACATGCGTGATTACGTAATTATGGTCATACGTTATTATAAAACATGCGTGAATATAGCGCGAATGCATTTACCCCTCGCCCACTGAACACGTGTCGCATGGTGATGCCTTTGTACGCTAAAACCCCTTTGTACAATAACCGGACCCATAAAGGTTAATAAAATTATATTTTAAATAAAAAAAAATATCATGTGTTTAGAACGTGGTTAGTAATTGAAAAGGGGAATATATTGAGTATTTACTATTTAGGTAGTTCAAAATTAATTTACAAAATCTTAAAACTACTCTTTTAACCCCTGTAGTTTCATATTAGTTGTAAAACCCTCAAGAATATGATAATTGAAAAGAATTTTTTTTAGGGCAAATTACAAATTTAGTCCTTTAATTATTATCTAAATTTCAACATACGTCATTTAACTAAGAAAATTATAGAAAACGTCATTTATGTTTAAAAAACCTTGCACGTTACATCATTTAGCCTAATGACCATTAAATTCTATTGTTAAGTCAGATCATGTGCAAGACATATGAGAGTATTTTGATTTTTTTACTGTAAAAGAGCTATTTTTGTAAACCTTCATTCATATAAACAAATTACAAGAATAGTTTTTTATGAGTGAAAGCCTCAAAATACCCTCATGTGAATGGCACGTGACCAGACTTAACGGTAAAATTTAACGGTCGTTAGGTCAAAGGACGTAACGTGCAAGGCTTTTTAAACATAAATGACGTTTTCTGTAATTTACTTAGTTAAACAACGTATACTGAAATTTAGGTAATACTTAAAGGACGTAATTTGTAATTTGCTCTTTTTTAAGATAATTTAGCCCTATTAACATGTCAAGACATGTTTCTCCATTCTTTTATGAATTTTATAAGAATATTATATAAATATATTTATAAAAACATCTATAAACTTAATCAAGATAACGTTCGATCAAACTTGACATGTTCTATTTTTTATTAAGTTTGTGCGTACAATAAATATAAATTTTAGCACACTATTTCTATAAAAATAAATTTTAATTGTGACATATGTAGACATGATGTAGTATTTGCTAACGCGAATACTAAAAATAAAAAATTCACTCAGTAAATTTCTAAACCATAATATTTTACTCAGTGGATCTGAAATAGTTCTCTATTTCTTGGCAGATTCAAAAATTTTAATTCCTTGAGAACATTTAACACCCACAATACTTCACAACCACAATATTTCTAGCGACAAAACCAGATGCCTTCTAATATTATTAAAAAACAAAATTTCACTCAGTAAATTTCTAAACCATAACATTTTACTTTCATATACAATAAAAATTCAAAATACTAATAGACAATGAGAGGATGTAGGCTTTAAGCGACTGCGGATTTTTGTCGCTGCGAAGGCATCTGATTTCTGGCTACTATGACGACGATAAGAATAGTCAGGAACCGTGACAGTTTTTTGGAGTCGTGGGGTGAATTTTGTTGAACCAAGTTACGAAGCAGCCGATTGTTGAAGGAACACGATCATCATCACTATTGAGCACGCTCTCTTTGGTTGCACCTTGTGCATTGAACATTGTTTTCTTCATGTTTTCTTGATAGTGCTTTCTCATCACATAAGCTTCAGCAAGGGCAGAAGTGGCGATTGACATTTTTGGGTAAGGAAATAAGATAGATAGATGTGAACTATGATGGGTGGTGTTTATAGGAAATTTGGCTTGGGGAGCAAGTTGACGCTTTCAATTTTGACCATTTTTCAATTATTAAAGGAAGATCATCAATTTTGACCATTTTTCAATTATTAAAATTTGACTTGGGGAGCACGTTGTGATAAATGGGCATACAAGTTTTTTTTCTTCTTTGAAGAGAAAAATTTTAATGAATTCCACTATTTAAGTGAGTATGGATCAGGACGGATTGGTTATGGGTTAAAACTGTTTAACGTATGATTTGGTTTTTAGATTTTCATAACCGGTTTGGTTTCGATTATAAACAGTTCGATTAATTTATTGAAAAAAATGGTTCAGTTAATTCAGTTTTCAAAAATGATGGTTCAATCAATAAAATATTGGGTCAAATAAAATATTTGCAATTATTTTGATTTATAAAAAGTTAAGCTACAACTAATATATTATTATAAATATTTCTAACAAAACTTTTCCGACATATAACATATAATTTATAAAAAAAAGGTTAGTTTTAATGTTAGTTTGGTCATTTATACACATATGATCATAACCGAACCATAAACGTCGGTTATCTAGCCCAATGGTAACCTGGTATTGAGTTAGGCTCAGGGCCTTATAGGTCTTGAGTTCGAATACCTTGAATCTTGCTTTCAACCTAGGCTGGGCGAGTGGGGTCAGGTTTATCCCGATTCTGAATATGAGGTTTAGATTTGCCTTTCTAAAAAAACGTCGGTTATAAAAAATTCATAACATAGCCACTAGTTTCACAATAAGTTGGTTTTTTTTGTTTATAGTTCAGTTATTTGATTTTTCTCCTCACCCCCTGTTAGAGTTAAAATAGCATAAACTATCAAAATAACCGTTTTCAAACAATTTTTTATTCTGTTAATAGAAATCATTCTACATTCGTTTAAAAATTTTACATACGACAATTTAACGAGTCAAATTACAAGCAAATGATAATATCAATAGAATATTTTGGTCGACCTAAACCCTGAACACTTCTCCTAGTTCCTCGGATGTTTTTAAACAAGTAAAAAGGTGTAAACGAGACAAGTTTAAGCTTAAAAAACCTGGCTTTTTTACATCCCCTAACAAATATTAGATGGGGATAAAAAGAATAATGTTGATTCCAAATGAAGATGTAATATGTTTGAAGATAATAAAAATATATAATGTATACATGATTTAAATCAAGATTTTAATAAAAATATAGAAATCTTGAATCGATGTAACGACACTTATTGCGAAGTACGAACCGGCCTGTTACATGGGGCTTCCCGAAGCAGCATTCAGACCGGGCTTTCATTGTGGGCCACATCATCCTGTGTTAACTCAAAAAGTCAAACTTGGTCGCCCATATCATTCTTTCTTGGGCTACAAGCAATAATATGTTTGGACCTTAATACCTTATCAAACACGTCTCTTCAAAATCAATACAAACAGTCAAACATCATGGATTTAAGTTTTTTTTCTGGATTTATTTAACTCGATTATATTTTATTTATCATAACTAAAAGTTACAAGTTCAATTCTTGATCATATTCTAATCATGTTTGATCAATCACTAGGGAATTTTTATCAAGTAATCGCACACGAAAATCTAGCATTCTTTTATAGATACTATATAATCGTTGAAACCATCAAGATGACAATGATCCATCATAACGAAATAGAGCTATAAAGTGGTACGATAAACACAAACCCGACAACTATTGATTCATACACAAGTACCATGAACTACTACTATGTACTAACTATATGTGGTCATTTGTGACAATCTAATTGTCACAAATGTAGGTATTTTGGGACATATTGACACATACTACGTGTTGGTGGAATGTCTTTTCCAGTCAACAAACATTCGGGCCGAATCCCATAAGCCCGTTTGTAGAATCGACAGAAATCTGAATGCCTTCTTGTTGAATATTTCCAATAATGGATAGTCCTGATGAAGTTGGAGCGAAGGCAAAACAGAATGTTCCCACATCATTCACTGGAATTAAATAGTTCCTAGCCGGAAGTGTTAAAACTGGTCCACCGGTGAAGTAGAATGATACCGTGGGGACTTGAACCGTGTAAAACCCGTTTAGGTCATAACACGTACCAAATATGGAATTTGGTTGAGCACGAGGTAGGTTGGTGGTTTGAGCGAGGAAAGCATCACGAAAAGTGGTATAGGCGGCAGTTGGGAGTCTAGTGACGGCTGTCCCGGTATCCATCACGACTCCTCCATGGCCCATGTCGCTCAACTTAAAAATAGGTTCAGGTATGCTCACCTGAACCCCTCCCACACCAAGACCCGAAAGCCCAACATAGTAAAAGGTAGGGACTCTCAAGTTTCTTAGTAGTGGGACCCAAACCGCACTATCGGTTGGGAGAGATTCTCTCCCGAATTCCAATGAGCCTGGGGAGTCGGTCCCCCGACTAACAAGACAATAACTAAATGCACCGTCGGATGCACCACCAAGTTGACTCACTAGTGACATCGAGCCCCCGCCGATGCCAAGTAATCCGGCGGCTCCTATAAATAACCCTTGGTTTCTATGACCACAACCGATGGCGACCTTTTGAATGAATGTATTGTCGAAGGTTAGCGTTTCCAGGGCCAACGTACCCTTTGTGTACGACCCGTCACCATAAGAAACCTGGTACCCGCACCATCTACCACCACCGTGGCCATGGCATCCAACTGCAGTCTCTGCATGCTTACAAACAGTGGACCCACAAGACACGGCTATAAAAGAAGCTGAGTTAGCCGGGTCAAAAAGCGGGTCCGACTGTTGATAACACTGCTTGCATGGCAAGCATTGGACCCACACAACATCGCTGCCAGAGTCAACCACCATGTATTGACTCTGCGGCGGACTTCCAACCCCTATCCTCACAAAGTACTCTCCACTTCCCTGTTGCATGCCGGAAACCACCTCTGAACCAAAATCCTCCACCTGGAACCGTTCTCCACCACCACCCATGGTGTGGTTATAACCATTAACTATCCGACTATTCAAAAACGCCACCCTTTTCACGTCCCTCTTCAACCGAGCTTCCATCCGCCGCCTATGATCACCATCATGCTCCGACAGCTTGTCACGGTGTACAAGGTTAAGCTTCCACCGCTTGCGATCGGTTTCCAATATTTCATGGTCAAATAGTTGTGTTTGGGGTAGGCGGGAGGCTGATTTTGTGGTGTGCATGATTTGTTGGACATCAAGGATTTGATGAGACAGTGATGATGGTTTGGTGGCGGTGAGGGTAGCGAGTGGTGGAAATAACAGCATAACCGCCACCTCCACTACCGTAATTAGTATGCCGGCTGTCATCATGGTAGGTTGCTTTTGATTCAGTAGCTTATCGAACGAGATTATCTCATGGTGTATATAAAGAGGTGTTTTGATTATTAATATATGAATAAATAATATAGTATAACTATAATTAGAGTAATAAAATATATTTTTAAACAGAAAGTACTTGATATTTTGTATTTACGTTATGATTTAAAACATGTATAATTATAGAATATATATTATTGAACACCGAGTATTATTTTTGTTTTAGAAACAAAAACGCAATAATAATAATAATAATAATAATAATAATAATAATAATAATAATAATAATAATAATAATTATTATTATTATTATTATTATACGTTTTTGAAGGAAAATCACTGTTAAACTCACTATTAAATGAACATATACTTTTTTATATTTAATTTTCAGTTTAGCCTCTTATAGTATATATAATACACATATTTATCCCATTTAATTTTTTACTGATTTAACTTTTCTGTAATATTTTCGTTCGTTACCTTAAAATAAAAAAAACAGAAAACGCACATGTCCTTAGCTTTTTTTATTGACATTCCGATATATATTTTTTTTTAAACAAGTTGTATTCAAAACCGAGTATTTTTTTGTATCGTAAGACGTAAGCTATAACGAGTACCGTTACCGTTCTGGTATCGTGATGAACCAAACCGATAACAACCGAACAATATCGTTGCCATTTTTGTATTATCAGAACCGGTACCAGTGTTCGTTTTTATGGGTTTCAGACAATGTAAAGCATGAATTTATTTTTTGGGTTACATCGTACAACATTTGTGTAATGAAACGGCCGTAATTTTTTTCCTATCGTAAACTATACCGATTCCCGGTGACTTCACGAACCGAACCAATAACAACTGAACTACATCGATATCATTATCGGTATTATTGGAATCGATGTCGCTATTTGTTTTTATTGTTTTCGATCGATGTAAAACAAATATAGTTTTTGTTTTTTTTTAAGTTTTTTAATTATCTTTTTCTTTATAACTTTTTTTTGCCGTTTTTTATTTGTATGTTTTTTGTTCACGGCGGTTTCACACTATTTTATCTGTTAGTTAAACGACTTTTTTATTCGTTTTCGTTTTAACAACAACGCTACTTTTTGTGATTTCCGAATATATCGTCGCTAGATGCTTTTTTGTTAACCTGACCCAACGCGTTCCCGTCATTGCTGGTCTTTTCTTAATTATATTAACATTTGATAAATAGTATTTTTATATGTTGTATAATATTAATTTTATTACCTTTGAAATAAATTTAATTAAACTTTTGAAGAAGCATGCATGTACAACTAATCCACTAAATGTTGCTGTCAAGCGTGGTGGCACACAATTAAATCAAATTCGGCACTAAATATTTGTTCTCTTCCAAAAGAAAACCCTAAAGTAAATTTAATAAGTTTATTTATCTTGTTATATGAATATCAAGATAAAATTCCATATTTGCTTTTTCATTGTTATGAAGCTATAAGTTAATTTTATTTACTTATGTTTCATTATTCAAATAATGACTTCTTGTAGTTTTGAAATCCTATAAACTCATAATCGCTTGATACTTGGATGATATCAGATTTAGTTATGGTAAGCTTTGTATATTAATAAGACTAAATAATATCAAAAACTGTTTATCAATTCAAATAATTGAGTGCCAATGGAGTTGGTGACCCATTGATAGAGGAAAATCCTCTCACACCAAGGTTTGATAAGATCATGAGTTCAAGTCCCACTTTCACAAGAATAAAAAGAAATTTGTCTTTCAAAAAAAAATTCAAATAACTGAGTGTGATAAAATAAGAAAAAGAAAAACAAAAAAGGATTTAACACAAATAAATAAGACAAAGTCAAGAAATAATTATATATCAACCAAAATTGAAAATAGTCAATTATTAACATAAATAAAAAGCTTAATTTGAGTGGGAAGATAAGAAAAAATAATAATATGAAGAATATGGATTACATAAGACATGCACAATGTTTCAATTATTGAACCATCATTAAGCCAAAAAGTTCACTTTTACTAGAAGATTATTAAATATTTATATAACAAATAAATAAATATTTGTCTTTTAACTTTACACTTTATATAATCGAAAATGTTAATTATTATTTAAAAGCAAATATCAGTTATTTGCTATATTGTTAATTATTAGAGTATGCGGTATACTCTCACTTGGGAGAGTCAATGGAGAGTACATTTTCTGCCACGTGGGCGTCACATCAGTGTGATAAGTTCCTCACTTGGCAAATAAAATAACCAAGTGAGTGAAATACCACATATTTGACCATGAGGAACCTACCCAACACTCGCACCCACAATGGGGGACCCACCCAACACCCACAAATGGGTTTCTTCTACGCGTGAAGCCACTCACGGGAATGTGCTCACTCCCCCTTCACGCCATAGGGGGCGGTGTTTCCATGGGGATCACGGCGTGAGGGGGCTCACATGAGGGTACCTGTGAGGGTATACCCCATATTGTAACACCTCGAAAATTCACTAAAAAAATAAAGGACTAAAGTTGTCAATATTCATAAGTTCAGGGGCTAGAATGGGAATATTCAAAGTTCAAAAACCAAAAGTGAAAATTTGAAAATTTACCCTGTAACGGGCTGTCATAAGACGGTAACGGTCCGTTACGGCCATGGCGGACCGTCATGGCTGGTGACGGTCCGTGCCGCAAAAACCAGAGGCGGTTTAGGGTTTGTGACGCGTGCCGGATGACTTATCCTCGTGACAGACCGTCACGACTTGGTAACGGTCTGTTACGTGGTCCGGAAGTGTGTAACCGCCTAGCAAAGCCATGACGGGCCGTCACGCCTGGTAACGGTCCGTCACGACCTCAGATTTTGCCATATAAATAGATGGACGATCTTGAACCATTTCACACAAATAAGACACTCAATTTCACACACTCACTCTATGGAGATCTGATCCCGAGCCCCGGTTCATGTGCGAGAGTCTGGTTTCTATCCATTCGACTTCAAATTGCCAGATAGTGCTGAGGTAAGGTTCCGACTTCCTGTTAAGCTTTGGTTATACACCATTAAGCAAGGCTTGTGTAATTAAGTAATGTTATGATTATGTAGGAGCTCTGCCCGAGGGGTTTTGTCACATTACTAATTTATAAGCCGAAATACTGTCCAGGTGAGTTCTTAAACTGTGATGCATGAACCCTTTCATGACCTTGTCTGACATGATTGATTTATAAAACATTTTGAGTATCTTGAAACGATTGTACCGATTGTTTATATATAACGTATTCTAAGCGTTTATTATATTTCACTTGCCCGTGGAACGGCATTTGGACAGGACCCGTGGAACGGTCTTCGGTTATATATATACTAAATGATTGTTCATAGTTGTCTATGAATTTGGGTGTTGAAGCTCATTGGGTGTTGAAGCCCATGAATGTGTTTAAGATACTTTGGCGAATCATTTTAATAAACTACTTTAGTTTATGAATTCACCAGCTTTATGCTGACCCATGTTTTATCAAATGTTTTTGAACGCATCACGGGTTGTCATTAGACAAGGCATTCCAAGACTAGAATGAAATAATGAACGATCCAGATGATGGGCATGCCTGGAACTATAAGTCCCGAATGACTCATTCCTTGTTAGGAATAGATGATGTAACTTTTATGAGAATATGATGTAAACACTATTTTAATTTTTAATAAAAGTTGACGGTTTTAGTTTCCGCTGTGTATTTTTGGTATCAACGTCACAGTAACTAGAAGGCGACCTTCTGACCAGTATGTAGTTATCTGGCAAACATAATGTTCTGTCTATGAAAGGACGGTGTATAAATCTCTCCTAGTCCCGTCGTTCTTTCCTGGGAACATATCTGTTGGAGGTACTACTCTGGTTAGATAACTGTCCTGTGTTACGGGTGCGACACATACCCTTATATATATATATATATATATACTATCTAATAAATAAAAATTGTAGATGACACATGGCAAAATTCTAGGCCATCTAAAATTTTATTTTTCTGGCTCTCTCTCCTATTAAACAATAGTGATATTAAAATGATATATTTTTAGATATTTAATATAAATTTAATTATGGATATTATTATTTAATTATAGATAGTTATTGTATTATTAACCAAACAAATTTACTATAAAATTAATTATGAATAGTTATAATTTTTTACTTTCCATATCAATTCAAAATTATGTTCGTTAAAATACTAAAAAATGAAGAACAATGATAAATAATTGTTTTTTATAAGTGATTTCTAAATTTTTTTAATAAATTAAAGTGGTTAGATGGCTTGAATGGTAAAAACACGATATGCCAAATAATAAAAAAATAGGCGGTGTTAAAAAAATCCAAGTTTTATTTTTTATTTTTTTATATGTATTTATATATTTATAATTGTAATTTAAATTAACTTATATGTGCTAAAAAGGATATTTAAAGAACTAAGTACACTTTAATTGAATTAACATTTACCAATTATATAAAAGAATTAATACCTAGTTGAAAAAAAATATTTTAAAAATTAAATTAACAAAATTTTTAACTGTAATACAAAGTTCATTTTTAAAGACATATCTTGACGATTGTATGTGTGAACATATTACATTATAATTTATTCAACTCGTGTAATACACATGTTTATTCAACCCGTACATTACATCTGTTCGAGCCGTGTAATACATAGTATATATATATATATATATATATATATATATATATAAACGTAGTAACTTTGATTAAAATGGATTATATTAACTTAAATGTTTCTCTCTTTTTTTTTGAAATTCAAGCTGAAGTTACTTATTTATATTTTAATTATCATAATTTGATTGATGGAAATAATATTTTGTTGACAAGATCATTAATATACATATATTATTATCATTAAAATATTAGAATTAAACTGTAATGAGACAAGAATCAATTGAATATTATCTAATCAAATCTTATAGTTTATAAATTATATGATCTTAAGATTTACTTTGTTAGGTCATGATCAAGACATTAGTCATTGTGGGCTAGTTTCTGACCATGACCATTTTGTCAAAATGAAAACATTCATGTCAAAAATATTATTACTTTTTATTCTAGTAATCATACAAATAAAATATTTTCATCTAAGTATTATCAAAATCAATAAAATAGAGTAAAAAAAATATTATTACAACAAGAAAAAGATGACGTGACACTGAGTTTTGACATAATGAAGAATACGTTTAACCAATTGATAAATTGATGTAGTGGGAGAATGAAGGAACCGACTCGCTTGGTTTACCGTGTAAGAAAGGTCGGATCTTGTGATGATGAGATATTGGAGAACGTCTACTAATAATCGGTATAACGTTGGATCATGAAAGGGTGACACGTGAGAGTTAAATGTTTCAGTTGTATTGAAAGGAGTTTCAACGGGTTTGGCGTCGAGGAAACCGGCTTGAGAAAGAATATTGTATGCATATTTGGCTTGACTGAGAAATTGACCGGTGTTCGTGTAGATAACTTCAAGTCCCAAAAATAATTTAAGCGCCCTAAATCTTTGATGGCAAACTCATTATGAAGGCGATTTGTAAACCGTTGAATAAGAACTTCGTCAATACCCGTTAGAATAATATCATCAACGTAGATAAGAAGATAAATAATGGCTGATGCTTTATAGAACTGTAACACCTTAATTTTAAAGAAATAAAAGTCCAAGATTAAAAGTGAAAATTTTGAAATCTGGACAGATATCGGACCGACATCATCCTCCCCATCGGTCCGAAGTAAGCCGAAGGTCAGATATCAGACCAATATCAGTTGGATAACGGTTCGATAACCATCATTGCGCCGCAATTCCTAGTGCTGACACGTGCCCTATGACTCAGCCTTAAATTTTTACACGTGTCTCGATGACGGACCGACATCCATGTGCATAGCGGTCCGCTATATGCTCGCCAAGTCAATACACCGCCTCACCTGGATATCGGACCGACATCACCAAGGATATCGGTGCGACATGGATCCCAACTCAGCCCTATAAATAGTTGGCCTTGGCCGTTCAATTGGAAACAACAACAACACCATCACCACCACTTACACACCCCCCATACCGAGGCAAGGCTACCACGCCGGTTACGAGCACGCGGTTTCGAGTACGGTGCGGTTCGAGTTTGGAGAAGCGTTAAAGCGAGGAACGAACTTAGGAACTACCCGAGGATAAAGTAAGTACACTGGACCCGTACCCTATACACAATTATGTGAATTACGTGCTTAAATGGTATGCGTTATGTGATATGAATATGACGAGGGTACGGTGCAATGAAGGGTTAGTCTAAACACTAAACGGGAATAATGGAGTAACCCCGACGTATCCAAGGGGTGGTGGATACGCCGCTGGTACTTCCTATATATAAACTTCTTGGTACTTCGTGGTGAAACCATTATGAATGTTTAGGGGTATAGACTATAAGACAGTAATAAGAATATAGTAAACATACGGGAGAACTTCCGACTGGTATGTAGTTATCTGACAAACGAAATGTTCTGTCTAAGGAAAGAGTGGTGGATAAATCTCTCCTAGACTAGTCACTCTTTCCTGGGAACATCTCTGTTGGAGGTACTGCTCTGGAAGGATAATCTCCCGAGTTTACAATATATGATAAGTATGAATATGTGATGAATACATGAACATGTGATGCATGATAAATACGTAAATGCATGATGATACGTGCATATATGAATGAGTATGATAGAACGAGTCTAAACCCTAAAATGGAGTAACGGAGTACTCACGAAGTATTAAAAGGGTGGTGGATATGCCGCTGATACTTTCTATATATAAACCCTTGTAATGCATCGTGGAGAAACCATTACGAAGTTTTAAGGTGAGGACCGGTTGGGAAATAAATCAAGCATATACGTGAAATGAAAACAAATGCTTGATACATTTGGGAGGCTGTGAGTCTAAGATACTCAAGGTCCCAAATGAAATGAGATATCCGGCCTGTAAGGTGGATCTCAATAATAAAGAAGAAAACTAAAAAGATTCCAAGCCTTCAGGGCTGAGGAAAAGGGACTCTAAGCCTACGGGGCTGAGGAGAAAAAGATTCCAAGCCTACGAGGTTGAGGAAATGAATGAGTCTTCGTGAAAATTGCAAGGGGTCTATACTGACGAGTATAAGAACCTTGCTAAAAACTCGGACCGGAGGCACGTCCGAAGATGGTCGCGAGGGGGTTAGCACAATCATTAAAATATATGAATGACGTGTCCGGAGGTACGTCTGGAGATGGTCATGGGGGCGCCGAGAGCCTGGAAAACTTGAACAATAATAAGAACCTAAATGGTTCAAAATAAAATGAACGATGCAGTGTACTTACTTAGAGTAAGCTAATTCAAAAACGTTTTTCAAACACTTTAGGAAAGAGGCACGTGGAATAAAGCTTCTCGAGGACGGAGCGGTCGGAATCAAAAAATCCCTATATAGTATGATGTAATCAATTTATCTTATGTAAAATAATATTATAAAAAAAGTTACCTTAGCCATTTAATGGCAAGGTTTTATTAAACTGGGACCGTTTTCTGTAATATAACACTCTGATAATAGTAAAATAAGTAGGATGTTTCAAGAACCCACAAGAATCATCCTTACACATCCATAAGTAAGAAAACAGATAACAAACCAACAAGAACAAGGATTTACACAAACGATATCTTTTGATTAACAATGGCACCATTTGTTTCTGATTCGTATACATATATAGACCTGAAGCGTCGTATTCTTCTATGAACCGATACAATGCTTCTAGACATATGGTTTCTAAGGTTACAACTTTACATTAGGACACTCTAAATTTACACTGATACATAATAGACTCTAAATACACAACTTTAAACTAAATACACGTTTGACCCGTTAACTTTCAAACATGGGTTGAACAATTATTTCTAACAATCACTCCCGAATTGTTAACCCACGTTTGAATCTTCAATGTCTCCCTGTTCTTGTTCCATTACTCCTTTCGTTTGTTGAATGCGACACTGTCTTCTTTGCTCGAATCCATTTTTAAAATTTTGAGAATCCAACCGTGTTCCACTCCTTAGCAATCTTCTCCTAGTCCGCTTGACTCTTTACTGCTACACAACATGGCCACTCTAATCCTGTTTGGATACGCCATATAACACCTTGAACACGCATTTCCTTCTCCCGAATTTGCAGTTTATCCACAACATCTTCGTTTCCACAACAGTAACACATATCTCTCTAATTGGAATAACAACAAAACGAAAATAAAACTCAAATGAATTCTGACCTTGACTTCTTCTAATGTTCCACATGAACATTAACAACCAACACATTCCTTCTTCATTAATTTTTCTTCACTACAACCATCTTCTTTTATGACTGATCTTGAAACACCGAACATCCCTCTTAAACTCTTCTCAAATTTCCGTCGTAGTCCCAACACATACACAAACGTTAACACAAATGCGTACACCATCGATTTTTTGTCTGCATGACTGCATCGCCAACAACAACTTCCTCTAGTCCTGTCTTCTCTTTGCGATTCACAAATAACCCTTTTCTTCTCTTGACAAACAAACCGATCTCTCACAAGTTAGACTAAAAATAGAATAGTCACAACATTTCTCTGATGATCGGTACTTCCAAAGATTTGGCTTGGATTAAAAACTGATCTGATTAAAAATGAAAAACACGACTTTCTAATTGAATTAAGAACACGAAATATTGAAGTCTGATCAGAAATGCAAAAGATTTCTTGATTGGATTGCAACAGATGATTGGATCGATTAAGAGCCTTGTGCTCTGATACCAATATATAATCTACAAGAATCATCCTTACACAACCATAATCAAGAAAACGGATAACAAACCAACAAGAACAAGGATTTACACAAACGGTTTCTTTTTACTAACAGGGGTACCATTTGTTTCTTATTCGTATACATATATAGACCTGGAACGTCGTATCCTTCTGTGAACCGATACAATGCTGCTAAACATACGATTTCTAGGGTTACAACGTTACATTAGGACCCTCTAACTTTACACTAATACATAATAGACTCTAAATATAAAACTTTAAACTTAATACACTTTTGACCCGTTAATTTTCAAACTTGGGTTGAACAATTATTTCTAACATGCTTGTGTAAAGACAAAGAGAGAGGTGACAGTCCGGCTACATTGGAAGCCAATGTGAATAAGAAACATGCTAAGACGTTCAAACCATGCACCTGGTGCTTGTAAGATACCGTGTAGCGCCTTTTTGAGTTGACTAATATGATTTGGAGCTTTAGGGTTGATGAAACCGGGTGGTTGTTCCATGTAAACGATTTCTATAATGCATTTTTTACATCTAGTTGATGTAAATGCCAATTGTGAATCGTGGCAAGTGCTAGGACAACCCGAATCATTGAAGCTTTGACAACAGGACTAAACGTGAGAAAGTAGTCTAACCTCGGAACTTGTGTGTGAAGCCTTGAGCTCGGTAAATTGGAAGAACGGTTTATAACTTGAACTGCCGGTATTACCGGTAATACCGGGTTAGACCGTTTACGGTTTTAGGCCAAAGTAAATTCGTAGGTTTAAACAAAAAAAAATAAGTTTTAGGCCCGATTAAAAACTATTGGATTATTTATTATTATGGATTAACTTTTGGATTTTGTTTGATTATGGATTATTTTTTATTATGGAATCATGTACTTTTGGGTTATTTTTTGAGTTGAAGTTTGTATTTTTATGGAATTAGAGGGTTAACTAGTCGCCTGGTTTAACCGCCCGGTACAATCCGGTACAACCGGTTAAACCATTTCTAAGCCCAACCCGGTACGGTTTAAAAACCGGTTTTTAAAACATTGGTTTTCTGTTGACACAATTGGTTTACGTAAGTGAAACGGACTGGTATTCGATTCATCCGGTCGCGTTTTTGTTGATTCGAAAGTAAGTTCATTTGATTTGAAAGTGTTTTGTAGTGAATTCCAATGTATTTTGGTTTGTTTCGGAAGTTATTTCAGTTGATACGAAATTGTTTTGGTTTGATTTGGAAGTTTATGGAGGTGAAATAATTGATTAGAATGTGTTTCGGTTTATTCGAAAGCGTTTCGGGTTGATTCGGAGGAGTTTCAGACTGATTCGAGAGTATTTCGGACTGATTCGAGACTGATTCCATATTGTTTGCTGAGTTTTGTGATAAAGAGGTCAACTCTTGTGTTAAAATTTGTTGTCATAACTGTTTGGGTAACACCATTGTAACACCCCAACCCGTTTAGGGCTGACGTGTCACACAATACGGTGATTCTGAAGACGATTAAATGATACTTTAAATATTAATTATTAAAAGGCAAATTGTAACATCCCGAAATAATAAAAATGAACGAATAAAAACGAGATCGTGACTTAATCAAGGATTTAATGTGAAGTAAGGGAGCGGGCTTGGGCTTGGCCCCAATGGGCCGATGTAGCCCATGTATATAAGGATATGATCACCATCTTCTTCCTCATTCCATCCATTATACAGAAACCCTAGAGAGAGAAAACTTAAGGTTTTAGAGAGAGAAAACTTAAGGTTCTAGAGAGAGAAAGCTTGAGCAACAACATCCAAGCTCTGATTTATGCTTCATCTTGTTTCTCCATCATCCTTGATCGTTTCTACACAAAGAACCACAAGTTTTGAGGTAAGATCGATCTCAGATCTAAGTTTTTATTCAAAAATGGGGTTTTAGGGTTTATGGGGTTTTTAAACATAAAGGACGGATTTATACGTATGAAAAGTAGATTAAAGCTCAGATCTAGCTTCATGGAAGCTAGATAAATGTTTTGAACGCAAAAGGTTAAGGTTTTGGATAAAAAATCAGAACCGCAAATGCTCAAATGTTCTTGAGCCGACTCTCGAGAGTCGGCCACCTGCAAGTGGCGACTCTCGGCGAGAAAGAAGAATAGACTCGGCTGTCAGAGTCGACTGTCAGAAGAGTCAGCTGTCAGAAGAGTCGACTGTCAGAAAGTCGACTGTCTGAGAATCGACCATCTGGGAATCGACCCTCTAAGAAAAATGACCCATTAGACGACACAAAGTCCTGAACGCAAGTTCAGGCGACACTCATGAGTGTGGCTAGCGACTCTCCTAGCCGACACTCGAGTGTGGCTAGCGACTCTCCTAGCCGACACTCTGGGCAATACCCACAAAACTGTCGACTCTTGCAAGAAATAATAGAAAATTGTACTTTGACTTATGTGCAGATCGGTATACGCATTAACAGTAGTTAAAG
This sequence comes from Smallanthus sonchifolius, assembly GCA_023525975.1. NCBI lineage: Eukaryota > Viridiplantae > Streptophyta > Magnoliopsida > Asterales > Asteraceae > Smallanthus > Smallanthus sonchifolius. The sequence goes on along the minus strand of CM042025.1, from coordinate 44,275,613 downwards.
CATCACCTTCGGGTTGAATACCGGAAGACAGGTGAGTTCTATGTGCCCCCTATGTGTTACGGGCAAATGATTTTAAATGTTTTGGGGCTGAAGTGTATACATGATATGAATAAATGTTATGTTATGTGCTATATGACAATACATGCTGAATATAAGTATGACAAGTATGTTTTTTTTAAATAAAAAAATGAAAGCATGACATAGCATATAAGAATGAAATCTTGCTTTATATCCATGTATATATTGCTTGCCAAGTTTGAAAAGAATGACATAATGTGTAAGAATGAAAACTTGCTTTATATCCATGTATATATTGCTTGCCAAGTATGAAAAAAATGACATAACGTGTAAGAATGAAATCTTGCTTTATATCCATGTATATATTGCTTGCCAAGTATAAATAAACATTATGGACGCTTCGATGATAATGGCTACTTCGGTAGATGGACGACCACGTGACTATTTTGCAGCCGGGACATATACGTACCTTCATCAGCTAGGACGTTTGTAAGGCAATGACGGACGGCCCCATTCGTGCTGGACGGTTGCAATAATAAGTAGAATGATTGCATAAATAATAGTTCGCGTGGGAAATGGATGCCTTAGGGCATATGGGCGAATATGACGGACTACGAAGGTAGGACGGTTTAGACGGACGGCCGAAGGTTTGTCGGACGGTTTTAAGATATGACGGACGGTTTCTAGTGCCGGACGGTTAAGTAAATGGGCTACCACGGTAGTTCGAGAACATTTGTCTTTGTGACTTGCGTAAGCAAAGTAACGGGTTGATCAACCATATGTGTATGACCAGTGAATATTCATCCAGAAATAAGCATGTTTGTATTTATATACGTACTCGTTATGAATGATATATGAAAGCAGTAAAGTAAAGGAAGTACAAATATATATATATATATATATATATATACATATATATATATACATATATATTTATTATATGATAATGTTAATGTCTGATTGCTGTTAAACTAGAACTCATCAGTGTTAGCTGACTTTTAGTATGCACTTCAGGTAGCAAAAGGAAAGGACGTGCTAAGGCGTGATGGCTGCCCGACACAAGAATGACATCCCATTATATTTCATTATGTGTTAAGACAATGTCTCCTTTATGCTAAGACTTCCGTTGTCATGTTATGCTATGTAATTGAATGATACGCTTCTGCTACGTTGAATGGTTTTTAATTAAAATATCAGTGTTTGATAAGTATGTTTATGAGTAAATCTAACAAGTGAGGTCACCCGGGAAAAAAGGTCTTCCAAGTTGGTATCAGAGCAATAGTTTGAGAGATTCAGACATCCCTAAATGTCTGAACTCAAGCTGATAATGGGACCAACGCACGGATGTTGGTTTGGGTAGCCAACGGCAACGCCAGCACTATAAGTAAGTAGTACAGTAAATGCATGTAGGTTAGGATAGATGTCCTAACTTAGAATGCACAGATGTCGATGTTACTACCGATGTGAAGAGTTTTGAACCCGAAAAGCAAAGCAAATTGTTAATCACAAACCGGTCACTGTAATTAATAATTTACCTTGCTCGTACTGTTCTGAACTATGATATGAAGGAATGATATTGATGTATTCCCTTTACTTATCAGGAAATCTGGAAAACTATGGCTGGTAGAGGAAGAACTGGACGCCGAGGTGGTCGTACTGGCCGAGTCGGTAGGCCACCATTGAATCGAAGACAGAAGGAAGAAGAAAGTGTGCACGTGGAACACACTGAGAGTGTGCATGAAATAAATGTGACCCCGCCAGCAGATGACAATGAAGGATCATTACGACTGGAACCTGAAGTTAGGAATACTATTGCCCGAGAGGTTGAACTGACTCTGAAGGACTTATTGCCTGATCTGTTATCTGATGCACTGAAGAAAAGCAAAGAGGAAGAGAACCACGAGGAGAAAGTGTATGATAGTGATGGGGATGAGGTGAATATGGGACTGAACACCCGAGGATGCACCTACAAAGGATTCAAGGATAGTGACCCGCCCAAGTTTGATAGAAACAAGGATTTGGTGGCTACGTTTGAATGGATTGAGAGAATGAACGGCGTAATCAACATAAGTGAGTGTCGACCCGACCAGGCCGTTAAGTATGTTGCTCACTCTTACACCAACGAAGCACTGAGTTGGTGGAGGAACATTCAGAGAACTAAGTCGCCGAACGCTCTCAGAAGGATGACCTAGGAAGACGTGAAAAAGCTAATAATCCAAAAGTTCTGTCCCTAGAACGAGATTGATCGGGTGGAGAATGAGTTCCTAAACTTCAAGGCTGGCAACAAGACTCACCGCCAGTACACTTCCAGATTCAACGAACTGGCTCAATTGGTACCTCACCTAGTAGAGACTGAAGAAAGATTAATCAAGTACTATGTCCAGGACCTGCCCTAAAGGTGTAAGGCCCCAAATCCCGGGTAACCTCACCTGTAGGATTTACTCATAAACATAGTCATTGATACTAAATTATAAATTTAAGACATTCAAAACACAGCGGAAGCATTCATCATTCAAGTACATAACAACGGAAGTTTTAATATTTAAAACATAAACATTGTCTTAACATAAATTAAAATGGGATGTCATTCTCACGCCAGATAACCATCATGTCTTCGCACGACCCTTCTTTCTGCTACTTGAAATGTATACTAAAAGTCAGCTAACGCTGTTGAGTTCTAGTTTAAAGCAGTTAGGTATAAGCATCATTTAATTTATAAGTATCTGTATACATATATAAATATATAAATACACATTAATACGTCATTTACTTTCTTTTATCGTTCATGTGCGAGTACATTAATAAGTATTCACCTTTACATTCATTGAACATTCATTGGTCATACACATAAGGGTGATCAACCCGTCTTTTACTACGTATATCACACAGACATACGCCATTAAGCTACCGCCGTAGCCCTTTTACTCGTCCGGTCCTAGAAACCGTCCGTCATAACATAAAACCGTCCGGAAAACCTTTGGCCGTCCGTCTAAACCGTCCAACCGTCGTAGTCCGTCATATTCGCCCGTCTGCCCTAAGGCATCCGTTTCCCACTTAAACTAATTATACAGCTGTGCATCGATTTAGGGACTTACTCCACCGTAATGGCCATTGTTTAGTCTACCTTTCTAGACTTTCATTTTTGGCTGTATAATAGTCAAGTGGTTGTCCGTCCACCGTAGTATCTGTTAGCATCGAAGTGTCCATAACGTTCACATACATTCAAAACATGCAATATATAATATATAAAGCAAGATTTCATTCTTATATGTCATATCATACTTTTATTTCATTATTCATTACATACTTGTCATACTTATAATCATCATATATCATCATGTAACGCGCATGACGTTCCTATCATATCATGTATACACTTCAGCCCCAAAAATATTTAAAATGGTTTGCACGTAACATAAAGGGGGCACATAGAACTAACCTGGTGAGTGGTTTCTGAAATACCCTTAGCTGGTCACTGAGCGTCACTAACGTCAATCACAATCTGTATAATAAAGTCATACACATAAGGTAGAGCTCCTAAATGACACTAGACATTACTATTCTTGAACCCGGTAGTTTCGGGGGTGAATTAGATCGAAACTAAAGTAGTTTCGGGTCATGGATTTCTATCGAAACTAGGTAGTTTCGATGGGTCTGTTTGTATCGAAACTAGGTAGTTTTGATAAGTGACTTACGTAAAATCTTAGTAGTTTCGGGTCAGGTATTTCTATCGAAACTAGGTAGTTTCGATGGGTCTGCTTGTATCGAAACTAGGTAGTTTCGATAAGTGACTTATGTAAAATCTTAGTAGTTTCGGGTCAGGGGTTTATGTCGAAACTAGTAGTTTCGATGCATCGTCTTCTTCCCCAACCAGAAACCCTAGGTCTGGTCTCCGATTTCAAGTTGATCAAGCTCTCAACTTTTTACATTCGAAATGTTTCATTTACCTTAGTGAACCCAAATATGTGGTTTGTTTCAAGTTTCATACGTAAAAACCCGCACTTTTAGCCATTTTATTCGAAACTCATAAATGTATAAAAACTCAGATCTAGCGATGAAGCTTACCTCTCAGAGTCTGGTTTTCGTTGCTTTGTGTTGCTATGATGATGACGGTCGAATTCCGAGCTTTTGAGCTAAAACCCGAGTTTTCTCTTTCTAAACCCGTGCTCTCCTTTCTGTCTCTAAGTTTGTGAAAATGAAGGAAATGAGGGGGCGAAAAGGTTGATGGCTGCTGATTAGTAAGGGTTTTCCCCTTCTTATCTCGGGCCCATGGGTCGACTCTTGGCCAAGCCCGCCTTGTTTTACTTTTATTTCTTTCTATTTATTCGGGATGTTACAAAAGGGTCTGTGTTCATGTGAAAGCTAATCTTCCCTTGACCTTCGAGTCGGTAGTAAATCTGTCTGGAATCTTCTATGACGATTATGCTAACGAGGACCCAGTGCTAGAGGCACCAAAGAGGAAATGGGAGAATCCGTCTAAGGGAAATGGAAAGGGAACCATTGCAACTGAAGCTAAGAAGCAAGGGCAGATGAGTATGAAACATGCACGAAGTGCGGAAGACAACACCGCGGTGAGAGCAAAGCTGGCTCCACAATGTGCTATAAGTGCGGAAGGGCAGGGCACTACTCCAAAGATTGTCTAAAGGACGTCAAGTGCCAAGGATGTGGACTGTTTGGGCAGCTGACGAAAAACTGCATGAAAACTGGACAATCTGGTTCGGGAAAGGAAAAGGAACCAGAACAGCCAAAGGCTAGAGCTCGGGCTTATGCCTTGACTGAAGAAGAAGACAGTGGGAACCCTGAAGTCGTGTCAGGTATGTTCCTAGTTAATGATGAACATGTGTAATTCTGTTTGATTATGGTGCTAGTTAAAGCTTTATATCGAATAACTTTAGCCGCAAACTTGACTACTCAATTAGCACCATAGTAAAAGCATTTAGCGTAGAAACAGCCGTGGGTAGAAAATCTGCGGTATTCCAAATGACGGATGATTGCATAATAGAAATTGAAGGCCATAATTTTTCTTCTAGACTATTCCTTTTGACCTTAGGAAGATTCGATATAGTACTGGGCATGAATTGGTTAGCTGCCAACGAAGCTCAAATCATATGTAAACGAAAGATTATACATCTCAAAGCTACTGACGGTAGTCCGATTACGGTTTACAGGGATTGAAATTGCACGATGCCAAACGTTATCTCGATGATCAAGGCCGAAAGTTACATGAGGCGCGGTTGCGAAGCTTATCTAGCGTATGTTATTGACGATAGAATGAAAATGAAAGAGCTCAAAGATGTACCCGTGGTGTGCAACTTTCCAGAAGTGTTCCCAAAGGACCTACCTGGCTTGCTGCCTAATCGGGAAATAGAATTTCAGATTGACTTACTGCCAGGAGCTCAGCCCGTTGCCAAAGCACCCTATCGATTGTCTCCGTCAGAAATGAAAGAATTAATGTCTCAACTAGAAGAATTAACAGAGAAAGGATTTATCAGACCTAGCATCTCACCATGGGGCGCTTCGGTATTATTTGTAAAGAAGAAAGACGGAAGCATGCGCATGTGCATGGACTACCGTGAATTGAACAAACGAATAGTAAAGAACAAATACCCACTGCCTAGAATAGACGATCTTTTTGATCAACTGCAAGGCGCGAGTTGGTTCTCAAAGATCGATCTTAGGTCGGGATATCATCGATTGAGAGTAAGGGGGAGAAGATGTGCCGAAAATCTCGTTTCGAACGCGTTATGGGCATTATGAATTCCACATGATGTCCTTTGGACTAACCAACGCCCCTGCAGTGTTTATGGATTTAATGAATAGAGTGTGCCGACCAATGTTGGATCTGTCAGTAATAGTTTTAATAGATGACATTCTCATCTACTCAAAGAACGAAGGTGATCACCACTGTCACCTAAGGGAAGTATTAGAAGTTCTGAGGCAGGAAAAGTTATATGTAAAATTCTCCAAATGCTCATTCTGGCTTAGGGAATTCCAATTCCTAGGTCATGTTATAAGCCCAAACGGCATTATGATAGATCCTGCAAAGATCGAGACAGTAAAAGAATGGAACGTCCTGAAAACACCAACGAAAATACGTAGTTTTCTAGGATTTGGCAGGTTACTATCGAAGATTCATTCAGGATTTCTCGAGAATAGCCTCGCCATTTATAAAGCTAACGCGTAAGGAGGTAAAGTATGAATGGGGTCCAACCCAGAACAACGTGTTTGAAGAATTAAAAAGACGATTAACCTAAGCTTCAGTCTTGACCTTACTCGAGAGAAATGAAGACTTGGTAGTCTACTCTGATGCTTCGGGTCAGGGATTGGGTTGTGTACTTATGCAATGAGGAAAAGTAATTGCTTATGCCTCGCGACAGTTAAAGATCCACGAGGTTAACTACCCGACTCACGATCTGGAGTTGGCGGCAGTAGTTTTCGTATTAAAGATATGGAGACACTATCTGTACAGGGTTAAATGCACCATTTTAGCCCTCATCACACGTTCTCTTGAATTCCTCGAGTACCTGTTTAAAGATTTAAAAGAAAACAAAAAAAAAACTCGGATGGGCCAAAAGTTGCTAAGTGATAGAGAAATCAATAGCAGTAACAATGAGAAGCAGTAAACATGTGGAAGTACCTATATGAGCTAGTAACAATAAACAATGTGTACACAGGCCTGCAGACCTAATGCACCAATACGTGAGATAGGAATGTGGGCACACACACTAACTACCTCACCAATAACAATAACAATACAATCCTAGGATCGATTCATACACCTCTATACAATAAGTGTACTCACATCACACACAATAGAGACGTCGTGAACTAATCGCACTGCTACAGATGGTGCACATCATTGGTGCCACAATGATGCCCTATGTCCCATAGGTGGATGTTGCTCGGGTATTGAGGTCAATGAAACGGTAATCAAGTTTTATCAATGTGATGCACCTAGTTCTTAATGAGTGCCGATAAAGGTTCAATAGTTACATTTAACTGTAGAAACATGCGATAATGATTTCAAAGTGGGTGACCTATCACATGCATATAACTCAAAACAATGGCGGTATCAATGTTTCAATAGTGGTAGCAATATATGTTTCAACAATGTTTAGGGATGGCTTACAAGGTATGTGACAATTTAGGGAAAATGAGAACACATTTATGCTAAGAGGAAAGGACCATGAATCCATATCTTAAAAGCAATTCAAAATCTAAGCGTACGATGAAGTCCACTTAAGCGTCACATAACCCTATAATAATATTGATATCAAGTTGTGTAACGGTTTAAGTATTATTGTTGTGCATTAACTAGTGTAAACCCTTAGTTTATAATTTAATCATTTAGTGCTTAATACAATAATAATAAATAAAAAATAGTGATATTAATGATAAAATATTACTATAATAGTAGGGTTTAATAAGCAATATTTTCAAATAATATCATTGATACTAATTGTATATTTTACTAATAATAACACCATTTAATATTCTAAAAATATAGTAATTATATATACGAATACAAGTTTAAAATAGCATTAATTACTTTGATCATGCTAATTGTACAATTTACATCTATGATAATACAATAGCACTTAAAAACGATTAAATAACCATGATTGATATTACTAACACAAATATATTTTCTAGTAAAAGACTAAATACATTGCCACTTGGCATCACCATATTCCATCTCACAAAGTTTTTTCCTCTAAAACCACATTTACATCGTCCATTTAATATTTTCATATTTAGTCCCTTTTTTTGGAAAATTACATAAATAAATATTTTACTAAATCAGTTAATCATTATCACCATTGACTCGCATTTTTTTAACTATCATCAAAAATTAATATTTTAAAAAAAATCAGGAATTAAAAAGTAGGAGATTTTAAAAAAGCGAGCTTTTAAAGTTTTATTATTAAAAAAAAGTTTTTTTTTTAATTTTTTGTAACAAACCAACTTTCGAGTTATTATTATAATATAATCCTATTATATTATATGGGTGTAAATAAATAAAATTGAAAGTTGGAGGCTTGTTACAAATGTTTAGTTTTGTAGTTTGGATGAAAGAAGTTAAAATTGAAAGTGCAGGGGCTAAACTATAAAATTTGAAAAGTTTGATTGTTTGGGGGGGGGGGGCTGCGCAAAACACACAGGGAGTGTGTGTGTTCTTGTTTTTGCAAAGAAGAAGAGAAAAGAGGAGCTGAGATCACGAATTAGAGTTCTTGCATGCGAAAGCTAAAGGTGTGCTCATCATCTTCTAAGCATCAAGTAAGCCTCCATTTCAATCTTTGATTCACCATTGAAGTGTTCTTGGTGGGTTTGGGGTGAATTCCAAATTAGTTTTAGATTGGGTGAAATTGATGTTAGATTAATAGTTATTTAGCTTAAATTGAAGTAATGGGAGGTGGATAACAACATCTGAACATCTAATTTGTGGATTCAAGAATTAGGGTTCTAGAAGCAAATTTGGGGGTTTTTGATTTAATGATGTTAGAATGTTGAATTGAGTTTGGGTAAGTGTTTAGGGAGTTAATAAACACACAACAAACCATAAAGCCCCAATTTTTATGATGAATTGTAAAATGAAGTTTTGGTGTAACTTGGGTGAAAACCCAAATGGGTTATAATGGTTGAATGTTGTTTAGGGAGGTTTGAAACTTGATTAAGATATAATGAATCAAGTTTAGAATGGGGGAAATTCATAAGGTGTAGGGTGAGTGTTAGACCTCTATTGGTAAATGATGAATTAGTGGATTGGGAGTTTGACTTTAATGGGTCAAACGGGTCAATATGGGTTGAAAGATTTAAATGAAATGTTAGAGGTTTGGTTATGGTTGTAATAACCAAACTAAGTTAGGGTGTTGATCTCTAGATCAAAGGTGTGTCTTGAATCTCAATTTGGTGAAGGAATTAAGATCATAGGATTTCTAAATGCAAGTTGTTTGCTAGATGAACAAGGCGTCAAATGAGCTAGCTTGAAGATCAAGTGGGATCCTTCTTAGCAAAAGGTAAGTGCTTTGCACTTACTTAGTAATGATAAGTGGTAGTAAATTCGCGTACTTAATTTACTTGTTGATATTGTTGATTAGCATACGTGCAAATGTGTTATGTTGATTTGGTGAAACTACATATGGTGTTTGTATGCAAGGGGTGAATGCTTGAGGTCTATGAACCTCCCAATGTCTTATGATGTTTAGAGTTGTAGAATTACTTATAAATTTATGGCGTTATTGTATGTTTATGTTGAATGCAAGGTAGGGTGAGTTAGTGGTTTGAAGTCTTTGAACTTCAAAGATGGAAAGGGTGGGATTGGGCTCTTTGAACCCTACGTCGGGTATAACGTATGGGTTATAGGAATGGGTTAGTAACTTGTGTGACACCCCCAAATTATTTACTTAATAAATAAATAAATAAATTAAGGTTGTAACGATTGGTAACATTACACAACAGCGGAAGCTAATTTAAGACTTCTAAAGTGTCGAACACCAGTACAGGAAATAAATGAATACATAGACCTAAAGTCATATAAGTCTAAATGGACATGACGTTAAACGACCATACGTCTTCGTCTTCTAAGGTCTTAATCCAAATGCTTAAACTATTCCAACCGTGCCAAATTCGTGTGATACCTGAAAAACATGTTCAAAAATGTCAACGCAATGTTATTGAGTTCACAGGTTTTAAATGAATACGATTGGCAAAACCATTTGTATGAAATCGTTTGAATGAACTGTTTGTACGTGTACTATTGACAAAATCATTCACTCGAAATTTACTAGAAAAACCATTGGTACGTATACCATTGGCAAAACCCTTTTCTCGAAATTTTCTAGCGAAACCATCGGTACGTATACCATTGGTAAAACCTTTTACTTGAAACTTACCTTATGCATATGATAAACAAAACAAGTTAGCGGTTGATTCATCGATGTCTAGCTAGCACAAACGAATTATGTGATGCACAAGCCTATAACCAAACCTTTAACGAATTCTCGATTTTGCCCCAGCCCATTGTCCCTTTAAACAATGAGAACAACAAGACCTAATATGCAATCATTTGACCATATTGGTTGTGGTTAGCGTGACTAACCATGATTGGGGATGTCAACTCAAATAGTACTATTCATATCGATCTATGGCTAAGTCCATAGCTAATGGTTATAGTTCAGAATACCGAAGACTTTTAGGTGTAACTCATGCACACAAAGGAATCAGATGCTTGTTTCTCGTTTTCTAGTTATCATACCATTTGAATTTAACATGTTTTCCCTCAAATATAGAAAACAATAAAAGGGGGCTGTGAAACTCACCTGAAAATGTTGCGGTAAACCGTATTCCTCGAATAAGTAACAATGTTGGGTGTGCATCTTACTTGAGTCCCACGTTACACATATGTACTATAAGATTTATGGGCTACCCTATGATCCGTATAAATGGGTCAATATGTTTATCAATATATAAATAGAATTGTGTCCTAATTCTATATGCTCTTTGTTTAGCTCCATGTTGCCGACACGTCTCTCAAGTTCTCGTTATTAACGCTCGTGTCTATAATAAATATTTGAGTAGATGAAAAAATATATGTTTGATTTAGTGCGAAATAATAGAAGATTTGTGTGTAGAAAATATTGTTCTTTACTTTGAAACATAGTATGCGTAAGTATATATAGATTTAGTTACAAGAATAACCAAGTGTAAAGTACTTAAAGTTACTTCCGAATACCGATTATATGTATTAAATATAAAATACTTATTTCCAATCTATCCAGGGACTCGTATAAGCGATCTTATCCCAGATATCTATATGTCGTCAAAGTGTTAATAATATCAAAATTAATAGTATTATAATAATTTGACGAGTAGATAATAATGACATGATGTTAATATCATAGTAACACCAAAATACGAATTGTATTAGTACAAAAATCATGATAACTAACCTTACATTATATACGTACTACCATTAGTAAAATAATATTGTTAAATAAACGTTCATATATGTTTCATCAATGATTGTTGTACCTAAAAGAAATAGGTTGCTACTTATAAAAATGAAAATTATAGTTTCTCTAATAAGATAATTAAAGATAGTAATATTAGTTTAAAATCAATTTATAAATAAATTGTTAGTGTCGATACGAAAAACAATACTATTATTGATAATAGTTATGTTACTAGACTTATATGTGAAAGCATTGTTTATCATGTTAGCGATAATAATATTTACATTTCTAACAAAATAAAATGGTTAACTAATTTTGAAAGTATTATCTTAATCTTAAAAGGTTCTATTTATAAATGTATATATCTATACTTGATAAAATCATCGCTCAACTTAAGATTAATTAGTTTACACCAAAAATAAATGTGTACGTGTTGGTATATTAAGCTTTGCGAATTAATCGAGAGAAATAACATATTACGCATATATATACATATATATCAACATAAATTCGCTATTAATATCGTATGCATTTTGTTATAAAAATACTAATTTGTACTAAAAGTTATCATACTTTATGTTTAAGCCGAGTTCTAATTAAAGTTAACCAGGATTTATAATATTACTAGCTTAGAACCCGTGTACTACACACGGAGAAAAAATATCAATACATAAAATTCTTAAACCTTTTTATATATATATATTTACAGATGTAAAAACGTATTCCATATATTAAGGATAGAAAATAAAATTCAAAATATATAAAAGTTAATATATAATTAGGTTTCGAAAATACATTAATTACTATTTAAATGTATTTTTTTTAGTATAATTAGTATTTTCTTTAAAAATATATTATTATTAAAAGATAGAGATATATTTAATAAGAGAGAGATGGTAAAAAAATTGATGAGAATGAATATGGAGGCGACGCGTGGCATGAAAAGCCTTTATTTATTATATAGTATAGATATATATAGATTAATAGTCCTGATTCGTATGAAATTTATATGTAAATATCTGAACATATATTCGAAGACTCGTATGTCATATTATTATTAATTCCTTGTTATTTATTTAAACAATTATACACGTTTATTGTCATGTTCCAATAATCACAAATAAATCTCTCGTCCGTATTACCGTCACGTTAATCGATTTCCTTCCATTTTAATCTCACACGCGTTAGTTTTATTATTTTATGATGCAAATGCAAATATATAAAAACTTTAGCACGCATTTATACCTTTCCGTACGTTCAGTTTACAAACCGACGCGTTCTAAATCTCACGTTTTTCGTATTTGATCATGTTTGACTATCGTTGACCCAAGTTGGACTCGTTTGACTTTTGTTGACCAGCGTTGACCGAGTTTGACCACGACTCGGAATGATCAAATCTGTCCAAAAATCATATATTTTATACCCGGGAATGAAACCCGGCCACCAAACTAACTAGATCTAGACGGATAATAACTGTTTGCCAAAAGGTATGCTTAAATTACAAAACTAACCTTGTATCTCGTAGACAATATAACAATGTATAACCCAAGATCTGTTCATTTGGGACTCGTCAGAGTTTCACCGGAACATAGAAACATAAACTAGTCGTTAAAACGTGTTGTTCTAGACTTAAACAACAAGGAAACGAGATAGGGAACTCACCGGTGACCACTCGAGCCTTGCCAGAACCCTAGCGCCGCCACCGGGAGCTCGCCGGAATATCGACTTCTGCCGGATCCTTAGTCAGATCGTCGGAATCCGTTAGCTACCCTTACCTGCAACTAGATCGCCGCCGGGGGCGGCTTTTCCTCTTCGTCGGATCTGCCATAAACGAGCTCAACGTTCACTGGTGCTGCCGCCATTGTCCGGCTAAGGAGCCGCCGACCGTAGCCATTTGAACCTCGTCTCACTGTCGTCCCTGGGTGGTCACCGTGCACAGCCGCCGTCGCTGATGCCGTGCGCCACTACCTCTATCCGCCCTCCTCATTTCTCCAGATCTGTCACTCCTTACCTCGTCGCCGTCATCATCATCATCAGCCGTCTAACTCCACCCGCCGTCGCCGTATCCCACCATCACAGACGACCTTTAGGCCTCCTGGAAAGCGTGGTTCCCCTACTAGTCACCGGAGATGTCGAGTTTGAAAACCCTAGCCGCCAGAACTCATCTTCTTCTTTGGTTTAGGGTTGGTTCGAGTAAGCTTAGGGTGGAGGAGGGTGTTGGGTGCCTTTTGGGCTGCCGGAGGGGCCGCCCTCCTCCCTCTTTTGCTCTCTTTCTCTGCTGACTCTCTCTCTAGACACATATATGTGTGTGTGATTTGGGTTGAAATGAGGATGAAAGGAAAACATATGAAGTATTTATATCTAGGGTATGGTAGGTGGTTTTCAAGAAAAAGAATATTGATTTATGATTAGCGCGTCTCACCGTGAAATCTCTGACACATCAAAATTTCTGAAACCTTGTCTTACAATTTCTTAGAATTACATGACGTTTTTATAGTTTTATTTAAATATTTAAATCATGAATATCTCTGCATCGTCTGTCGTCCAGGCCGCTACGTGCCAGTACCGCGCGTCTAACGTGTTTGTTTCTTTTAAACGTTTTGCATTTAGAATGGAGTTATTATTCCTTACATAATAACAATAATAATAATGCTTGTGAATTAATAATGATAATTGCAATTAATAATTATTTATATTATTTTATTAGACCAGGTAATAAGTACCGGTTTTTCATTTACATTTGTATCTGTCGTAATCGCGAATCCCACGCCGTATAATTTATGCGTAAATGTTCCTAAATTAATCGTTCTGATAACTATTAATAATTACTATTAGTATTTAATATTAGTATTCAAATATCGCGTTGTGTGCCGATTAATAACAGTGAATACGTTAATGTATTTAACCATACCCCGAACGTAGTGCATAACCTATGTGTTATCATATGATTTCTCGAATCATTTAGTGATTCCGTCAAGTAAGGCCTCATATCAGGTTCGTCTATTGGGCCTACAACTAGGCCGTTAATGGGCCGAGCCCGTTTATGATGAATTAGCTATCAATGTAAGTGGCCTTAACTTTAGGGTTCTCACAACTTGTGTGTATGTGTGCATTTCTTGTATGTTAAAGGTCGGTACTGAGGTCTAAGAATCTCAAATGTAGAAATTGAAGTCATGAACTTCACAAAGCCGGTTGTAATTGAGGTTTAAGAACCTCACAAGAGTGGTATGTATTTGTGGGCAAAAGAACCACACAAGTATGATTAGAGTTTGAGATCTAAGAATCTCACAAGTGTGTGTTGGCGTTTAGAAGCTTTAAGCTTTGCAATTGTAAGCTTAACTAGTTTCTTGATTCATGTTTGGATTGTTTAGATACATATGAATCCTCATGGGTTGTTAAAGAAGTGTTATATGCTCAATATGATAATGACATAATGTTGTGAAATTGTCAAAATGACCGAGGCTCGAGTCGGGAGGGATGAATTACACTTAAAACAAAGTTTGGGATGTGTAGGTCTAATAGGGGCTCAAATTGCGCAGGTAGGGGCACAAATTGCGCTGGGAAGCGCATGCTGCGCTGAAAACCCACTGATTTGCGCCGAAATGTTTCCGAAAGTGTCGTTTGGACCCGAGTTAAGGCATTAACTTGTAAAGGGTCCTAAGGGGTGTCTATCATTACTAATGTTTGTTTGTTTGGGTTTTTTTATGTAAGGGAAGCTCCGGTCTAGTCCCGGGTCATGTTTCAAGCCTTGGATTCTCAATAGAAGATCTTTTGATGCTTTGGATGTTGGTTAAAGCCTCCTTAGGGGTGCTTAAACCTTTTGGATGTTTAAATGAATGTAGTGAAATAGTAGAACTTATATCTTGAACTTGTAAATGTCTAACCAAGGTTAAGTCAAACTATCATAGTTGACTTTTGAATTGTTGAAAATTGTTTTGTAGTAAGTCCTTGGACGGTTGATATTAAACTAAAACATATGATGTTTACTAAAGTATGTTATGGGACCTAATTTCGCTGTGTTTCTAAAGTTAAAATTGGTCAAAAATGTTGAGTGTTACAACTTGGTATCAGAGCAATGGTTTGAGGGATTCGGGTGTGCGAGACACTGAACTCAAACTAATTTGCTCTTGATATGGGTGGGTGCAATGAGAATCCAATGAAGACTTGACTGAGACACGTAGCTAAGGTGGAGGTTAGTAATGATATTTTTCGGTATTTAATTGGTGTCCAACGTGTTTATGTGTGCTGAAACTTGTCTTAGGAGTTATCACATGGGGACAATGTATATACTTAGGCATAGTATATTACTAATTATGTCTGGCTAAGATAATTAGTAATGTAACATGTCTATGTGTCTTCATAGTAGCCATTTAATAATAACCATCACCAAGGAGTAAGTGAAGATGATTATGTATGCATTTTTATGTATATAGATGTAGATATACTTATATACATATAGGAGTATAACTTAAGATAGATGACTATAGTTATGCTTATATACATAGGAAGAATGGATCGTTTCTACACACTCGGGGAATGACTGACGGAGACGGATGTTAGTAGGCGGAATTAGTAGATGGGAGTTGTCTCAAAGACTCGTGTACGAAAGAGTCTATGCGTGTATCACCTCAGGATGGTGAGGATCTTGAAGTTAGTTGGGAGAGTTAGAGAGCATCATTCTAGTGGAGGACGGCTAGAGCTTTCTACCATGTAGTGTTGACCTTCTTTCAAAGAAGATAGGGCTCTTCGAGGCGAGCCTTTGGAAGAGACGTATGAAATCTAAGGTGCGGGAGGAATAACATTGGTGACTTAAGGAGGAAGAAAAAAACCATGTTTCCACAAGAGTTCATGACGTGTGAACCAAAGGAGTTAATTGATGGTAGTTTATTCGTTGGTTAGTCAACAATGCACCACTATAATGGTATTGGCTTCGAAAGCAATCCATTGTGATCGGAGGATAGAATATGATTTGCGAAGATTCGACTCTGGAGCATGGTGGAGAAATTGGTTGGGACATATCCAAAAGGAGAAAAGTTGAAGAGCGTGAAGGCAATGTGTCGGGTGAATTCAAGGGGCGTTCTTGAAATGATGCTATCCACAAGTTGTAGTGGACTGTGTATCTGAAGAATTCCTTCACGTATGGTGGACCGGTGAATTGATTTAAAACTAAGGGCATGTTGTATGACTAGGCTTAGTCTTGCCTTAATCCTGGAGTGTCGGAAAAACGAAGATAGATCGGCTTCTTGATACTATCGATTAACGAGTTAGAATGAACTCTCTTGCATGCTGAACAACTCTGGTGGAGCCGATTTTTATATGTTGCAGAGAGATCAAATTAGGGAGACAAGTGTACAATAAGGAGGAATTAGAGGTGGCTTCAAGAAAGTCAAATATTTAGCTGAGCTGGAAACCTTTTGTGGAGGCAATACTCATTACTGTTGTAGGTAAGGAAAGTAATTTGAGTGTAGAATGATGGGACACACTATTCCATAGTGTTATAGTCCTAATATCATGTGCTGCAGTTGTTATAAATCGAGACACATTCGAAGTGAATGTCTCGAGTTAAAGCACAAGGGTGATAAAGGGAGAAATTAGAAATTCTGAACCTATCGAGTCGGACATTTCTAACTACCAAGATCGAGACTGAAGTCCCTTGGTCTTATTTTCGGCTGAGAAACTACGTAGATCAGTGGATTTAGAGGCGATCAACGTTGGGGGTATTAAAAGTTGATGATTTCGTGATATGTTAATTAGTGGTTGTGGACGAAACAATAACATGGAGTTGAGTCATACGATTGTAATGGCAATGGTTGGTTACTTACTAACAATATCAATGTCGTGAATGATTAAGGAGTAACGTGTCTATCTGTAGCCATCTAAAGACAGTAAAGCACGAGGCGTAAGAAATGGTATATACATGACTTGTTCCATTGACATCAACCGGGGGTACAATGGAATACTTAGTGTTTCGGTTGTGAAGGTGTTCATTAAGGGCTATTATGCCCAAGTGCTTTGCTTAGAAGTACATTAACCTTTCAGTGGAAATGGAAGATAGAGAAGTGCGGGTGTGAACTGATTGTCAGAGGTAGAACAAGTGACCAAAGGTCCCGCGGTAAGTGGACTTTTTGGGTTGAGTGTATAGAGCGTTAACTTCACGAGTGGTCGTATAGTCATCGATAGTTGTTTCTATCTTCAAAGCAAGGTTGTTTACGCTCAATATTATCGTAAGCTTCTTGAAAATTCGTAGAAGGGGAGGTCCTTCGTTGAATTGGTTGGGTGTGCCATGGTGCTTGAAGTCTCTGAACTTCACAATTGGTGTTTGAAGTCTTCGAAATTCACAAATGGTGCTTGAAGTCTCCGAACTTCACAAATGGTGTTTGAAGTCTCCGAACTTCACAAACGGTGTTTAAAGTCTTACAACTTCACAAAAATGGAGCTTGAAAATGAGTTCTTCGAACTTCAAAGAAGGGTTGTGTAATTGAGATCTTTAATCTCAAAGGATTACTTTTGATGAAGTCGTTGGAGATAAATTGGTGTTTGGGTCACGAGTAGGGATTTGCCTCTTAGCATTATGATAGATGATTTGAGTAAGGTGGTCATTGTGGCCTTACTTGGAAAGACAGTATGCTTTGTCGTTTATTTTGGTGCCTCATGTATTTGGACTCGGTTATGTCCTTATGCATCAAGGAGGGATTATCACGTATTCTCTTAGACATTTATGAGCTTGATTGTAGCAACTAAATGAGATAACTTGAGGAGGGAACGGGTGACTGTATTCATTGGTGAATATTAAGTGATTGAATTGAAGTCTCTAGCTTCAAGGGAGTGTTGTATGCAGGTGATGGGATCCTTGAATCCCATCAATATGAAATACTTGAGACCTTGAATCTCAATGAACAGATTGGTATGTAAGTTGTGAAACTTCTATTAATGAGGTGGGAGAAACGGTGTGTTAGAACTCGAATTCCTTAGTTATAAAATATATTGACTACAGTTTTGAGGTGATTAATTCAAGTAATCTATACACACTGGGTGACATTAATGCTTTGTTATGGAGCATAACTTTGGTGGCTAGAGATGAAAGGAGACATAGTAGAAGATATTGGCAAACGTATCGTTGGCTTGTGGGCTAAGGCCAAACGCTAAGGGAAGGTCGGATGGGAAACCTCAAAGGCTTGATATGCCTATGTGAGGCAGCAGGAGATTGTAGTAGTACGACTACAAGGATTCATGAAAATGATGGGAACTTGCTTCGTTTTGGTTAATGGCGGGTCTTTTGATCGGGGAGTATGCAATTCCTATTCTAGAAGGAAACCTACTCTTATGATTGATCGAAGGATGTCAATTTGGTGGAGGGTGTGATACTACATGGCGTGACTGTATCTTTTGAGTTAGATTGAAATGTCGGTTTCACTTGTCCTTTTGGAGGATCGGGTGATTATTTTACCATTGGTCGGGAGATATGGTGTCATTTTATCCATCTTTATGGACATTGATGTGCCATTGTACGATTTACTAGATGGTGGAGGGTGTCGAACACCAATTAATTGGGTGGAATTAATTGTCGGGAGTTTAGAATCAATGGTGTGATTCAAAACTTAGTGTAGAAGATCTTTAGAACTGAGCACGTTTGAAAGTTCGCTCAATATGCGACAAATTACCCTAGCTGAATATAAGGAGGAGGTTTGTTGATTTTCAAGTGGGAAACTTGGCGCTATAAAAGATTTTCCTTGCAAGGGGTGAATCGGGTTCGAAAAATGGGGAAGGCTAAGTCCTCGTCTTTGTTGGATAGTTCAAACTTTATGTTAGTTTGGTAAGTGGTATATCGTTGAGAGTTACCCGAGGGAATTGAGTAAACTCTAGGATACAGTTCACGTGGACCATCCATGGAAATGTTTGGCGGGAGAAGTTGTTGTTGCTTCTCATGGTGTAACACCTGCCACAAAAATATTCAAAAAATGTCAAGGTTAGAACCTATAAGGACTTATGTATCTAAAATATCAAAGTCTAGGGTTAAAAATGAAAATTCTGGAAACTGGTTAGATATCAGACTGATATCTCTTTTCATATCGGACCGAAGCAAAATAAGGTCAAACATCAGATCGATCTCCTTTTTTATAACGGTCCGCAGTTGAATGTTGAGTCGGTTATCGGACCGACATCAATCCATAACGGTCCGACAACCTCCACTCAGCCGCAATTTGTGGTACTGCCACGTGTCCTATGACTTAGCCTTGGGTTTTGACGCTTGTCATGATATCGGATCGACATGCACCTCATAACGTTCCGCTACCCGGGATACGAGGTGCGGTCCAATCAGATGTTGACATATAGGGCTGACGTGGGTATAGTCGGATGTCGGACTTACATCCTCTGACATATCGGTCCGACATGGACCCAAAATTCAGTCTATAAATAGTTGGACGATCTCAGTCAATTTTCTTCATCCCAAACTCGAATCCAACTCTCAAAACTTGTTCTAGGAGATCCCTAGCCCACTCTCGACAATCCCGGTCCAACTCCCGCTCGTTGTAGTGCTCGGTCTAAAAAGAAATGCTCTTAGAAGTGTATAAACGCTAGAGAAACAAAGATAAGAAGCTGATTCTATAATTTCCAACTTAGAGGCTCATTCTTATAATCAAGGTGAATACTTTATCTCTTTCAAAACTTGTGTCAAACATTTACGTTTACGAAAATGGCCAAATAAAGGTTATGGTAATAATGCTCAACATTCTTCTATGAACAAAGCATTCGGGCCATAGAACAAAGCATTCGGGCCATAGGTATACGTAAAACTTGCAAGGGATACAAGGATCTCAGGTGAGAGTCCCGGATTGCAGCTGGTGCTTATCATATAACAAATTCGGAGGCGTGGACCTATCCGTTGTTATAAGGCATGACGCTAGTGTATATAGTGGTGCATACAGTCAGGACATGGGCCTGCTGAATGTGTAGATTTAACAAAAAAGTTATGATTATGAAATTAATACTTGTTTGTGCCAAATGATTTTATGTCAAGATAATTTTATTCACCGGCGTTCGCGCTGACGTTTCATTTTCAAAATGTTTTCAGGAAATGAATAAAAAGGAAGAAGGAAAAAGGGGATACGGGTAGACATAAGATCTGACCCAGGAATGAATGTTGAAAAAGGATAACTTGCACGTTGGATTCTCAGGCCTTGTGTATAGGAAATCCTAAAAGATGAAAGAGGAGATAGGACCAAGGGATTGATCAACCTTGAATAGTACTATTTCCCATGGCTTGAAACTTGTCCAAATGAGACAAGAGATGTATTTGATTTCAAACTTGTTTTGTAATAAAAAAAGGGTATTTAAATCTCTATGTTTATGAAATAAATACAAGGTTTTTTTTAAACTGGGTCTTGATATTTACAAATACAACCCTTGAGGTTGAAATGAATGATGTTTCGATCCTTATGAAAAAGTCCTCCGATGTGTTTTATAAAAACTCTGAAATCAAAGTAGGTACCAATCGTGCTCGCACACGTCCAGGGGGTGCCTGAGGCGGGAGTGACAGGTTGGTATCAAAGCCACAAGTTTTAGCGAATTAGATACTTGGATTTAGTATCTAAGCTTCAACCATAAGTTATATGATGCTTTAAATTAAGATAAGGAAACAAGGTAACATGTTGACCGGTATGTAGTTATCTGACAAATGAAAATGTTCTGTTTAAGGAAATAGTGGTGTATAAATCTCTCCTAGACCCGTCATTCTTTCCTGGGAACATCTCTATTGGAGGTACTGCTCTGGAAAGATAACCATCATTGTAGAACTTTAGTTAAGATAAGGATATTGGCCTTAGTATCTAAGTCTTGACCAAAAGAATGAGATAAGCATTAATACTTTAAGATTGTAGATGACTGGAGATAACTCTGTACCTGTTTATTATGATCCCAATCATCCAATAGAGTAAGAATCACCTGAATATCATCCCTTGGGTTCACAAATGAATCCCATTTCTTCGCCTTACTACAACAACGATCCATTTTCTATACTTCCGGGTAACGTCACTCCTGAATACCATCCCCAGTCCCATGATATCTCAAGCCAATGGATGGAACCTGGATCTAATTTCAGCAATTGGAACAATGAAGTCCCACTACAGCAAGGAAATGATGAGGCTAAGTCTAGTCAAGCCCATCAGAACATGTCGACCGAAGAAGAATCTTATCATAATAATTCTGTATCCGAATAATCCGAAACTCCAGTTTTGTATGATCCTTATATGTTTCCTGAACCAGTCTATCATGGTCCTTTTGAAACCTATTTTCAAGCTCCTCCAGAATACCAAAATGCTTATAACAATATTATGGTTGGAATTTGAGAACCTCCACCCAAATATGGTTATGAAGAAAGTATGTCTTTTTCTCCTATTGAGTGCCTAGATCGTTCGTTGTGCCAAACAGACGAAGTGACACAGGATAAAATCATGAACAAAGTAAGAACCAAATTCTATGGGCAACAAGTATATGAATACAGAGAGGATTTGATGACTCTTAGAAAAGAGCTAATGAAGGACTAGAACTTTATATTGTATTTTGCTTCCCTGTAATATATTTTCTAATAAATATAAACTTCGTTTTGTTTTATTCTATGTACAACAATGGTTGGAAAAGGCAAATGTCCTAGCTTTCTTCGTAAATTCGCTCCAGCTAATTATCATGAATGCAAAGCAAATGAAACTATTATAGAAAATAATGAGGAAACTGAAAGTTCAACTTTCAGAAGCCTCAGAGATATATGAAACCCTAGTGTTCCCTATAATCCTTCTATAAGTTTTCATTCTGCTCCTACCGCTGGAAGCTACAATATTACTCAAATCTACTCACATAATTTTCATGAGGGATACGCTGAAATGCCTTGTGAAAATAAATATGATCCCGAAGAAGAAGAACGAGCTGATTCTAATAAACTCTACATTCCATACTATGAGACTGTTCCTTTCCCTGATCCTCATATAAAAAAGAATGCATCGGGAAGTGAAAGGGAACAAATATTGTTAAACCAAATAGCTGAACTTGAACGAGAAAAAGCTGAAGTTGAAGCCAGGAATGCTTTGTTGGTTCAAGCCTTTGAAGAAAAGAATTTTAGAAATTTCTAAAAACAATGATTTCTATATGTACTCTTTTCTTATATATATATATATATATATACATATATATATCATCAATAAAAATTTCTGTTTTTAATTCTTATCTTATCTCTTGTAGCATGTCTAAACAAACTGGACCTTCTCACAATACGAGAGGTAAAAAGAAGCAAGCAGTGGTTGAAAACGCTACTGAAATTACTAATTCTCGTAAAGAATTCCAGAAAATGATTACAAAAGGAATCAAGGATTCTCTTTCAATGATCTTCAATGAAATGGAAAAGAGGCAAGCAGATAAAATGTCTGTTCAGCCGTCAATTCCAAAATCTATTCATTCCCAACCTATAACTCAATATACTCGAACTAAACTCAGTCTAAACCCGTTACTCTGAAACCGGAGGGTTCTGCTACTCATCCAACCAGGAAAACTGAAAGGAAGAAGTATTACCATAATTCTTCTGAAGATGAAGGGGTGGGTAATAATTATGGCCATCTAGAAAAGAAGAGGAAGATTTCTGGATGTACCTATAAAATGTTCCAGGATTGCAAACCTTATAACTTTGCTGGAAGAGAAGGAGGAATTGCCACACTAAGGTGGATTGAGAAAACTAAATATGTGCTTGCAATCAGCAAGTGTGCTGAGAAAGATAAAGTTCTTTATGCTTCCAACCTATTGAATGATCAAGCTTTAGAATGGTGGAACAACATTGTTGCTGCCAAAGGAAGGGATGCAGCCTATGCTATGGGCTGGAATGCCTTCAAGGTAAGATTAGAAAAGAAGTATGTTCCCTAGAACGAAAGGGAACAAATCGAAGGAAAATTCCTTAGTCTGAAGATGATTGGAACCAATCATCAAGAGTATTCGACTAAAATCCTTGAGTATGCTTGAATGGTTCCTCATCTTGCTACCCCAGAATCTAATATGATAAAGAGATATATTTGGGGACTGATCGGAGAAACCCGTGACATGGTTAAGGTTGCCAATTGTGAAAACCTTGACGATGCTATGGATCTGGGAGCCTCCTTGACCAGTAGTCTAATCAGAAATCAAAAGGAGGGAAGAAAGAAGAAGGAAGCAACTGGGCAAGGCCCAAGTGGTTCTAAGAATCCAGGATCATGCTTCCATTCTCGAAATAACAATTCTTCTATCCCTGAATGTCCAAAGTGCAAGAAAAGGCACTTGGGACAATGTCGACCTGGACCTTATTACAGCTTCTGCAAAATGTCTAGACACAAAACAGAAGATTGTTACAAAAAGAAACCCATCACTTGCTATGAATGTGGTGAGGCTGGCCACATCAAGAGCTATTGTCCCAAACTGAAAAATCCTGAAGGGACATGTCCTAAGTCTGCAGATAGAGTAAAGAGGAATGCACAAGCATTCGTTCTCAATACTCATGAAGCAGCAGGTATGCCCGACGTCATTACAGGTACATTTCTTGTCAATGATATTTATGCTCGAGTTCTATTTGACTCTGGTGCAAACCAAAGTTTTATAGAATATAAATTCTGTAAACTATTAAATAAAACTCTAGCTAAATTAGACAAGAAATACATGGTAGAAACTGCCAACGAAGACCTAGTCCAAATCTCAGAAATCCTAAACGATTAGAACATGTTATTCCTGTACAGTTGTTGCCTATGACTTTGGCATGATTTGACATTGTTTTAGGAATGGATTGGTTAGCCTCAAACCAAGCCCGTATCCTACGTAATAAGAAAGCCATAGAGCTTCGTTCGCCGAAAGGCGATATCCTAACTATAAAAGGTGATAAATTATCCAACTCTGTTGGAATAATTTCCATGTTGAAAGCCACAAAATATCTACGAAAAGGATGCTTGGCATACCTTGTATCTGTAACCACCGACACTAAAAAGAAGATTGAAGATGTGCCGGTTATGGTTGAATTCCTCGATGTTTTCCCTGACGAACTGCCTGGAATTCCACCTGAAAGAGAAGTGAAGTTCATAATTAATCTCGTACTTGGTACGACACCTATTGCTAAAGCCCCGTACAGATTAGCTCCAACTGAGATGATAGAATTAAAGAAGCAGTTACATGAATTGCTAGAGAAAGGATTCATAAGACCAAGCTCGTCTCCTTGGGAAGCTCCAGTCCTATTCGTTAAGAAGAAAGACGGTTCAATGCGTATGTGTATTGATTATCGTGAGCTGAATAAAGTCACGATTAAGAACCGTTATCCACTTCCCAGAATTGATGATCTTTTTGATCAACTTCAGGGAGCTCGATGTTTCTTGAAAATCGATCTTCGTCTGGCTATCATCAATTGAAAGTATAGGAAGAATATATTCCCAAAACAGCTTTCAGAACTCGATACGTTCATTATGAGTTCACGGTAATGCCGTTTGGACTTACTAATGCACCATCTGCTTTCATAGACATGATAAATCGAGTTTGTAAAACTTGGATAAATTCGTTATCGTATTTATTGATAATATCCTTATTTACTCCAAAAGTAAGGAAGAGCATGCAACTCATCTAAGGATTTTGCTTGAACTCCTGAGAAACAAGAAGTTGTATGCTAAATTCTCAAAATGTGAATTCTGGTTGTCAGAAATTCAATTCCTTAGGCATGTCATTAAAGCTGATGTCATCCAAGTCGATCCTATCAAAATTGAAGAAATATCCAAATGGGAAATCCCGAAATCATCAACTGAAATCCGAAGTTTTCTCGGTTTGGCTGGTTACTCTCGGAGATTATCCAAGATTTCTCTCGAATTGATGTTCCATTAACTTCTCTGACTCGCAAGTCAGTTAAGTATGAATGGGGACCTAAGCAATTTGAAGCTTTTGAAACTCTAAAACAGAAACTGACAAAAGCACCCATACTGGCTTTGCCAGATGGAAATGAAGGTGTTTTTGTCTATTGTGATGCTTCACACACCGGCTTTGGTTGTGTGTTAATGCAAGGGAGTAAATTTATTGCTTATGCTTCCAGACAATTGAAAACCAATGAAAAGAAATATACGACTCATGATTTAGAATTGGACGCCATAATATTCACATTGAAATTATGGAGGCATTATCTGTATGGAGTCAAATTCACTGATCATAAAAGCCTAAAGTATATATTCAGCCAGAAAGAATTGAATATGAGGCAAAGGCGTTGGATGGAAGTCCTGAATGATTACGATTACGAAATCTATTATCATGAAAGCAAAGCTAATGTTGTAGCTGACGCCTTGAGTAGAAAAGAATATGAGAAACCTAAACAAGTTCGTGCTTTAAGACTCGATCTTTAAATTGATTTTATTTCTCGTATTAAGGAATCTCAAAAATTTGCCTTACAAGAACCAAACCTCGAGAAAGAAGGTTTGGGAGGCATGATTGAACAACTAGTTAAAAGTGACGATGATATTCTTAGAATGAATAAGAGAATCTGGGTTCTTATCTATGGAAATGAATGTTAAGAGATTCTTGAAGAAGCTCATAAATCTAAGTATACGATGCATCCTGGAAGCGATAAAATGTACAAAAACCTAAAAACCAATTACTGGTGGATAGGAATGAAGAAACAGATCACTATCTATGTTACAAAATGCTTAACCTGTTCTCAAGTTAAAGTTGAACATCAAAAGCCGTCTGGCTTGTTACTGCAACTTGAAATTCCTGTCTGGAAATGGGAGATGATAACCATGAATTTCATTACTAAACTTCCCCGAACCGGTCAAGGGAATGATACTATATGGGTTATCATTGATAGACTTACTAAGTCTGCTCATTTTCTTCCCATGAAAGAAAAGCTCAGCATGGATAAGCCGGCACAATTATACGTTAATAAAATCGTGTCTTTACACGATGTGCCACTATCTATTGTGTCAGATATAGATAGTATATTTACTTCTCGATTCTGGAAAAGTTTTCAAAAAGCCCTGGGAATGAAATTTAATCTTAGCACTTCCTAGCATCCTCAAACGGACGGGCAGAGCGAAAGAACTATTCAAAACCCTAGAAGATATGTTAAGGGCTTGTGATATGACATAAAGTATACATGTTTTGCAAGCATAATTATCCCCGAAATCATCACAATTAGAGACAATATGATAATAATTGATGCCTAATCCACTCATTTGTGTTCCGATAGGATAATTGACCCGGATTGACAAAAACATGAAGAAAACACTCAAAATCAAGGTAAAATCAGCATTCGGGGGCCAATTGAACGAAACCGGACGTAGAAGGTCAAACTTGGAGATAAAAAAGTCAACAGGGAGCAGTATATGGCAATGAACGACCGTGCAATTCCATGAACGGTCGTGCAAAGCCATATCTGCCTCCCTGTACTCCCCTGTACTGCTAGATTCCGCACGTGAAAGAAATGGGTACTTTGCACGCCCGTGCAATCCAATGCACGGTCGTGCATTGCCAAAATCTTTGCCTATAAATAGCAAGCTCATTCTAGTGTTTTAGGGGTCCATTACCAAGAGGTGTGAAGGCCTTAGTGCTCTGCTAAGAGCCGAAACTCTCTCGGTTTTGGTCCGTTTAGCTTTTCTTTGTTTATTTCCTTTTTAAAGTCTTGTAATATGAAGCGATTCTTCTCGTTCGAGTAAAACAAGAGGCAACCTATACCCACTCTCCCTTGGTGTTGAAATACTTCCACACATTATCTAAGGGTTAGTGGAGTCACTTGTATGGTCATTCATGGCTAGTTCTCTTGTGTTGCTCGAGTTGGTTGAACTTTAATTAATTAATGAAGTATTTTTAGTATGTTATGTTTTTAAAGTCTTTACTATGATTTATCTTAAAAAGACAAGAATAAGTGATCTTTAAACCAATCTAATAATCTTAAATCTTGTGAGTTACTTAAGCAAGACTTCTTGTTTGGGAAGCTTATTCGATGTTTGTACGGTCTATATACAAATATTGGTGCTAGCATGGCCAGTTAGTATAGGTTTAATATTATGGGTTGATTGGAGGTTTGGGTATCCAGGAGGCCGTTTGAACCCTAAACAGACCGGGGGGTTTGTGTCGGTAATTCTTTACTTCTCTCGCATCGGCTTGTAGAGGACTTCTAGCGAGAGCCATGGGGTTTGGTCTTGAGAATGAAAGTCTTATTTATTTAAAATAATATTATAAGTTAAGAAAACTATTTGAGAACATAATTTGTTAGGTCCGAGCATTCATAAAGTAGCTCTGGAGGGAGTTGCGCATTTCGACTTTCCAAAGGAAGTTACAAGACATGACGTACATCAGTCATTAGATAATCTTAGTCCGAATAATGAATTATGAGATACCAACGGACTTGAGACCCCGTTTAGGGTCCGTTATATTCATTAAGGAACAGTTGACCGACCGTATCCACTGTTCCGTTACGAAATGCTAACTCCCCTATCGAAAGGGTTAGTACTAGTAACTATGACCAACCTTACTTTAAATATTTCATTAATGAACAAGTGATAACAACTAGCGTAACACCTTAAACGTGATAATACTTCTAATTACATTTCTTAACCTTTTATTTTCCTTCTAAAGCAAAACCCATTTTTCAACTTATTATCCTAGTCAGACAATAACGAGGGTTGAGTACGGGATCCGTGTCCATGGTTTGATACTTGGTTCTTACCCATACTATACTATGCTGCGATAGGTACACTTACCTATTGTGTGTATTTAGTTGAAGTAATTATCATTTTAATTTATAAATTTAAAACCTGATTTTGTGTAGCTCTAAATAGTTACCTATTGTGTGTATTTAGTTGAAGTAATTATCATTTTAATTTATAAATTTAAAACCTGATTTTGTGTAGCTCTAAATAGAATATATTTATTACTACAAAAAACACGCCATCATGTCTTTGGCGTTGTTTCCAGGGTTATATATATTTCCATTTTTATATTCATTCAAAAACACACATCAGCTTGTGTTATTGATCTTGGAGGAAGTTAGGATGACAACTTACCTCTAATAGAATTCTCCTATAACAATAGCTATCATACGAGTATACAGGCTGCTTATTTTGAAGCCATATACGGTTGTAAATGTCGAACTCCAATCTGTTGGTCTGAAATAGAAGAAAAACAGTTATCCGGTCCTGATATAGTTCTAGAAACAACTGAGAAAATCATTCAAATAAAAGATAGATTAAAAGCGGCTCGTGATCGTCAAAAGTGTTATGCTGATAAAAGACGAAAACCGTTAGAATTCAACGTCGGTGACAACGTTCTGTTGAAAGTTTCACCCTGGAAAGGCGTTGTAAGATTTGGAAAGAAAGGATAATTAAGTCCTAGATTCGTAGGACCATTCAAAATCTTGAAAAGTGTTGGGCCTGTAGCCTATCAACTCAAATTACCAGAAGAAATGAATGGAGTACATGATGTATTCCATGTGTCAAATCTAAGCAAGTGTTTGGCAGATGAATCCTTGTAATACCCCTACGCGATGTAGAGGTAGATGAAAAGTTGAAATTTATGGAACAACCTTTGCAAATCGAGGACAGGTAGGAAAAGAAACTGAAAAGAAAGAAATTAATGATTGTAAAAGTAAAATGGAACTCCAGACGTGGACCTGAGTACATGTGGGAACTGGAGTCAGAAATGAAAAAGAAATATCCTCACTTGTTCGAAAAATCTCGGGTACGAGATTAAAACAAGGTGGGGAGAATGTAACACCTGCCACAAAAATGTCCAAAAATGCCAAGGTTAGAACCTATAAGGACTTGTGTATCTAAAATACCAAAGTACAGAGTTAAAAATGAAAATTATGGATACTGGTTAGATATCGGACCGATATCTCTTTTCATATCGGACCGAAGCGAAATAAGGTTAGACATCGGACCGATCTCCTTTTTCATAATGGTCCGCAGTTGAATGTTGAGTCGGTTATCGGACCGACATCAATCCATAACGGTTCGACAACCTCCATTCAGCCGTAATTTGTGGTACTGCCACATGTCCTATGACTCAGCCTTGGGTTTTGACGCGTGTCATGATATCGGACCGACATGCACCTCATAATGTTCCGCTACCCGGGATACGAGGTGCGGTCTAATCAGATATTGACATATAGGGCTGACGTGGGTATAGTCGGATGTCGGACTTACATCCTCTGCCATATCGGTCCGACATGGACCCAAAATTCAGCCTATAATAGTTGGACGATCTCAGTCAATTTTCTTCATCCCAAACTCGAATCCAACTGTCAAAACTTGTTCCAGGAGATCCCTAGCCCACTCCCGACGATCCCGGTCCAACTCCCGCTCGTTGTAGTGCTCGGTCTAAAAAGAAACGCTCTTAGAAGTGTCAAAACACTAAAGAAACAAAGATAAGAAGTTGATTCTATAATTTCCAACCTAGAGGCTCATTCCTATAATCAAGGTGAATACTTTATCTCTTTCAAAACTTGTCTCAAACATTTACGTTTACGAAAATGGCCAAATAAAGGTTATGGGAATAATGCTCAATGTTCTTCTACGAACAAAGCATTCGGGCCATAGGTATACGTAAAACTTGCAAGGGTTACACGGTTCTCGGGTGAGAGTCCCGGATTGTGGTTGGTGCTTATCATATAACAAATTCGGAGGCATGGACCTGTCCGTTGTTATAAGGCATGACGTCAGTGTATACAGTGGTCCATACAGTCAGGACATGGGTCTACTGAATATGTAGATTGAACAAAAAGTTGTGATTATGAAATTAATACTTGTTTGTGCCAAATGATTTTATGTCAAGATAATTGTATTCACCGGCGTTCGCGCTGACGTTTCATTTTCAAAATGTTTTCAGGCAATGAATAAAAAGGAAGAAGGAAAAAGGGGATACGGGCAGCCATAGGATCTGACCCAAGAATGAATGATGAAAAATGATAACTTGCACGTTGGATTCTCAGACCTCGTGTATAGGAAATCCTAAAAGATGAAAGAGGAGATAGGACCAAGGGATTAATCAACCTTGGATAGTACTATTTCTCGTGGCTTGAAACTTGTCCAAAGGAGACAAGAGATGTATTTGATTTCAAACTTGTTTCGTAATAAAAAAGGGTATTTGTATCCCTATGTTTATGAAATAAATACAAGGCTTTTGTTTTCCAATTGGGTCTTGATATTTACAAATACAACCCTTGATGTTGAAATGAATGATGTTTCGGTCCTTATGAAAAATTCTTTCGCTGTGTTTTATAAAAACTCTGAAATCAAAGCAGGTACCAATCATGCTCGCACACGTCCAGGGGGTGTCTGAGGCGGGGTGTGACACATAGTGTGTATGAGATATGATTTTGAATCTTTTGGAAGAACCGGTGACTATCCTTGATAGGTGGAGCGAACTAATTATGAATTGAGGGTTCTACCATGTATTATTCCTTGAAAGCACAATGTAAAGTGGAATTGACTTTGAGAAAGTATAGGGGAGGAATGTTGAGTTGCTACCCTAGTTTGATTATGTGGTAGCGGGTTTCGGGGGCGAAACCCAAAATTAGGGGGATGATTTGTAACGAACTAACTTTCGAGTTATTATTATATTATAATTATTTTATATTATATGGGTGTAAATAAATAAAATGGAAAGTTGTAGGCTTGTTACAAATGTTTAGTTTTGTAGTTTGGATGAAAGAAGTTAAAACTGAAAGTGTAAGGGCTAAACTGTAAAATTTGAAAAAGTCTAATTGTAAGGGGGGGGAGGGGGGCTGCGCAAAACACACAGGGAGGGTGTGTGTTGTTGTGTTTACAAAGAAGAGGAGAAAATAGGAGATGAGATCACGAACTTGAGTTCTTGCATGCGAAATCTGAAGGTGTTGGTGTGCTCATCATCTTCTAAGCATCAAGTAAGCCTCCCTTTCAATCTTTGATTCACCATTGAAGTGTTCTTGGTGGGTTTGGGGTGAATTCCGAATTAGGTTGAGATTGGGTGAAACTGATGTTAGATTAATAGTTAACTAGCTTAAATTGAAGTAATGGGAGGTGGATAACATCATCTAAACATCTAATTTGTGGATTCAAGAATTATGGTTCTTGAAGGGAATTTGAGGTTTTTTGATTAATGATGTTGAATTGAGGTTGGGTAAGTGTCTAGGGAGTTAATAGACACACAACAAACCATAAAGCCCCAATTTTTATGATGAATTATAAAATGAAGTTTTGGTGTAACTTGGGTGAAAACCCAAATGGGTCATAATGGGTGAATGTTGTTTAGGGAGGTTTGAAACTTGATTAAGATATGATTAATCAAGTTTAGAATGGGGAAAATCCATAAGGTCTAGGGTGGGTGTTAGACCTCTATTGGTAAATGATAAATTAGTGGATTGGGAGTTTAACTTTAATGGGTCAAACGGGTCAATGTGGGTTGAAAGATTTAAATGAAATGTTAGAGGTTTGGTTATGGTTGTAATAACCAAACTAAGTTAGGGTGTTGATCTCTAGATCAAAGGTGTGTCTTGAATCTCAATTTGGTGAAGGAATTGAGATCATAGGATTTCTAAATGCAAGTTGTTTGCTAGATGAACAAGGCGTCAAATGAGCTAGCTTGAAGATCAAGTGGGATCCTTCTTAGCAAAAGGTAAGTGCTTTGCACTGACTTAGTAATGATAAGTGGTAGTAAATTCACGTACTTAATTTACTTGTTGATATTGTTGATTAGCATACGTGCAAATGTGTTATGTTGATTTGGTGAAACTACATATGGTGTTTGTATGCAAGGGGTGAATGCTTGAGGTCTATGAACCTCCCAATGTCTTATGATGTTTAGAGTTGTAGAATTACTTATAAATTTATGGCGTTATTGTATGTTTATGTTGAATGCAAGGTAGGGTGAGTTAGTGGTTTGAGGTCTTTGAACTTCACAGATGGAAATGGTGGGATTGGGGTCTTTGAACCCCACATGTCACGTATAACGTATGGGTTATAGGAATGGGTTAGTAACTTGTGTGTGTGTGTGCATTTGTTGTATGTTAAAGGTCGGTACTGAGGTCTAAGAACCTCACATGTAGAAATTGAAGTCATGAACTTCACAAAGCCGGTTGTAATGCATTTAGAAGCTTTAAGCTTTGCAATTGTAAGCTTAACTAGTTTCTTGATTCATGTTTGGATTGTTTAGATGCATATGAATCCTCATGGGTTGTTAAAGAAGTGTTGTATGCTCAATATGATAATGACATAATGTTGTGAAATTGTCAAAACGACCGGGGGTCGAGTCGGGAGGGATGAATTACACTTAAAACGAAGTTTGGGATATCTACAAAAAAGAAGGGTATTTGGGACTAAAATTTTAGTCTCTGATACCCTCGTATCAGTACTTAATGGTTATCAAGGACTGATTTCGCCAGTCCCCAGTCAGTGACGGATACTTAGTCCTAAATAGGTAGTTTAGTAACTGAAAATCAGTCCCCATTATGTCACCAACAGGGACTAATAGTTAGTCTCTGATACAAAAAAATCAGTCCTTAATTTGTCCCTCGAATGCCACGTTATTTTAGTCCCCAATACATTTATTTAGTGACTGAAAATCAGTCTCGGATAATAAGATATTTCAATCCCTAATGTGTAACTTTAGGGAGTGACACTCAGTCCTCCAAAAATTTCTAAATTGTCCCTGATATATTTCGTTAGGTTCGTGATTCCATATCAAATCAGTATCCAATAAGATGTTTTAACGACTGAGGATTAGTCCCGGGAACACGCGATTTCAATCGTTAATATGACCTTTCTAGGGACTAGAAATTAATCTCAAATAATGTACTTTTAGAGTCTGATAATCAGTCTAAAATAACATTTATTTTCAGTGTCCAATATGTTTATTCAAGGTCTGAAAATCAGTCTCCAAATCAATTTCCAATCACTCACAATTTTACTACATAAATTTAAAAAAGGGCTATGTTAAAAGACCACTTGTTCCTATTTACATGTATATCCAAAATCATATATACAAAGACAATAAGACCAAATATTTATATATTTACAAAATTATACAAATGTCAATAACAACAAAATATCGTTTCATGTCTTTTTTAATTTAATAAGTTAAGATTCTTTATACATATTTTCTATGTTCACCGTCTAGTTTTCCATGTATGCTCTTACTTCTTTCCAACTTGGAAGTGATACTATGTACTCTTCATTGAGTTCCATGTTGTGATGTAATCTGCTCTTCATTAAGTTTCATGTTTGTCTGCATATACATAAACGTAACAAAATTAAACCATAATTAATTTGACATGTTTGAGATGTAACATGCCTCTAAACAGGCTAACGGGAGGCATATACATACATACATACACAGGGAAGAGATGAAGAGTGATGCTTTTGTTTTACTTTTAGTGCTTACTTGTATATTAGAATGCCACATCATCAAATGACTTTACAATTTGCTTACTAAATTCACCATCTTGCTATGTTAAACTTGCAACAATTTGCAAGGATTTCAGATGTCTACTTATCTGCACAGAGGTGTATAAAATGAACGAACTTCAACTATAAGATGAACCACTAATGGCAGATTGAACATGCACCTTAGAGCCATTATCATCCGGCCAAAATTCAACAAGATCAACACACTCCATTCTTGTGCTGTTATTTCTAGAACGCAGAACTTCAAAAATATAAGGGATAGTTTTTGCAGTAGAGTAACTATATATGATCTGCTCAGTTCCCGATTTTTTCTCACAGTTTCTCAATGTTGCTACTAGTCTGCACAAAAAAATTAATAAGCTAGCACTCGTCTTTTGAATTGTAATCGTTTATAAAAAGAATTAATACCTTCCCAGTAAAAACTTAAACTTATTTCAGATGAAAAAATGAGCAGAGTCTGAGTCGGATTTTTGATCATTGTATTCGGAGACCAACATATAAATTAAAAAGAAATTGACTCGTTATCACAATAAAAAAAGCAATAATAATGATAATGAATAAGAAAATGACTAATACTCGAGAGATAAGGTTCCAAGGGAGGATCTTTTGGTCTGATTGATATCAAATCTAATATTCTAGGATTCATAACTATTTCCAGTAATTTAAGAAGTCTGCCTAATTTGTCTTCTAAGTGTAGATGGGTCTCCAAAATATAATATGATAGCATAATGTTCAAAAACAATATTTGTATAAATCATGAAATACATACATTCTGATTTTTTCTTCCAGGTATATGACAAGAACTCTAAACACATCATGCTTAGTGACATGAGCACAACTAACAGTTATTGCTAATATGTAATGATAAATACACAAAACAGAAGATGACAAACTACATAGCTACTACATGAATAATTAATTTTTTTCTGAAATTACCCATTTGTGAAGATTACAAAATCCACTTTTTCTATCAGTGATGAAGAACAATTACCCTACTGTGAAAAAGATGCTAAAATGATTAAGAGCGTTCACATCAGGTTCCTTATCCTCATCCCTGTAATTTAATTAAAAATCACCACTCTATAAATGTATCTCTAAATTTTGGTTATTTTCTAAAAAGCTTCCACATCTCATTCCTCATCTCTATCTCTATATTCATTTTTTTATTATTTGTTTCTCTTTCTTCTATTTACAATCATAACTACCAACTATTTTGTCTTATTATCATTTTCTTTTAAATAACGGATCTATACGGGTTCGGGTCATGATGAGTTCAGGTCAAGACGAGCTGTTTAAATAAAAGGTTATTGGGTAGGGTCATAATGAGTTTTCACACAAATGATTACAGGTGAGGACGTGCCATTTTAGTACAAGTTCAAAAATTGTATCCAACAATGAGCATTTGAACACAAAAAGAACTTCAATTCAATACTACAATTCTACAAATTGAATCTAGCAAAACAATGACACAACACCAAATTCTTTCACAAGGATCTGAATAACCTCAATTTAAATGATATTTATGCAACCTTAAATTTACGAAGGCCTCCCATGGTATTTCAAACAACAAAAGTATTATAAACAATCAAGAATCTCAACAGCTATATAGATCAAGAAAGTGTAATAATTATGGAAACATAGTATATATTGATATAAATAAATATAGACGTTTCAAAATTCAATAGATCTCTCTAACAGTTGACTTTTTAAGGGTCAAACAAGTTAAATTTTGACTTCAAAATCAACATGAACGGTTTCACTTTGACTGCATAATCAAATGCCTACACTAAAGCATATAAAAAACTATACATAGACACAATTCAAACAAAAAAGGTACTAAAATTTCTTGGTCAAATTTAAATTTGAAAACACTATGTTTGAATCTTTGTCAAAGGTCAACATGATCATTTAGGAAGGCCAAGAACTTCATAACTTGATCATTAGTTTCTTAAAGATCAAGATGATTGTGTGTACAACATATGATGCAGTGTTTACTACTTATGTATGATTAATCATAAGCATCAGAGGTTCACCAAAAAGACTATAACCAATTAATTAATATTTCAACCAATTTACTATTAATCAATTTCATAAGTTTCTACCCAAACCCATATCAGAATCAAACTCAAAAGCAAATGTGCTACATAATGATGTTCAGATTCAACCACTAGAATAGAAAATTCAGTTTCAATCAAAAAACATAATAATAGTTCCATCTAATCATTTTCAAAAAAGAGTATGAAATTGCTGTTCAAAAAAGAAAAGTATGAAACAAAACAACAATCAGACTGATGCTCGATCGATTAAAAATTGACGGAAAAATTTAAAAATTAACAGCAAACTGGCGACTAAAAGGATGAAAACATGCATACCCGTTTTAGGAGATCAGAGTTCACACAAATTTCTCCTGGTTCTCCTGTTTGCAAGACAAAGGAATTAGAAAGACTGAAAGAGTAGAGTCGATTGAAACGCACCTTCAATTTTGAAAAAGAAGGTTATAACCGAATTCGATTTTTTGTTCCGGTTTCTGTTTATGATTTGGAGCGTCAAACACATGAAGATTACCAAATAATATTCAAATAGGAATGAAATTCACAGACACATGAAGACTATCTACAATGAGTACACAGACACGTGATTTCAATTCGAGCCCTAAATTGTTTGAGTTCTCTTTAGCGTTACCAAAAAAATGTAGACAAATGGGTTTTCGAATTAAAGGATACAAACTATAAAGATTAGTGAGAGTTTACCTGAATCGTGATTATCGAACTAGAGGAAGCTCTTGAGCCGTGAATCGTGAAATGTGAACCTCCTGTACGTTCGTGAATCGTGATTATCTGAAAAACTGAATATGGGATTCGTGAATGGATGTTGATTCGGGAGAAGAAAAACCTCTTGAGTCCTGACTTCTTGAGCAACTGGACCCTCACGAAGCAGGGTTAGGAGAGAGACACCATTTCCATCAAGAACAAAAGCAGACTTTCATTTGGGTTGGGGTGGGGGTTTTTGGGATGGATACGAGAGATGATGAAATGGGGGTACAGTTTGGTTAGTAGAATGTTTTTGATGTAATTGAAATGCTCAGAACGAATTGGAATTAATTTCAATAAAATTTGGAATTAGGGGGTAGGTGGATACTATAGATGATGAAATAGGGGCTATTAGGGTCACTTTGGTTAGTAAAATATTTTCGGGGAATTGGAATTTGAAAGAATCATAATTAATTCCAATAAAATTTTGAATTGTGTTTGGTTTGTAAAAATGTAAATAGAATTGGAATATAAAAAAGCTAAATTGACACAAATACCCCGCTAACATATCTCTGTCCCCAATTCATCACAAATCTCTTCACCTAAATCTGTAAACGATATCAATGAACAAAAATGAAAAAAAAACAATATTTACCAAAATAGCCATTTGACCATGATCAAATTCCAAAATAGCCATCGACTTTTTTTTACCAAAATAGCCAACCAATCAGGTCGTGTCATTTGTCAAAACAGCAAAAATTTGGGCCAAATTTTCGCCAACAGCAAAAATTTGAGTCAAATTTTCGCTAAAAAACATTTGATTTTTCGCCAAAAAAAAATCTGAATATATTGAATTTTCGCCATTATTAAAAATGGCGAAAAAATATGGGATATTTTCGTCATTTATTATTAAATTATAATTTAATTTTTAATATTAAAATATTATTAATATTTTTAAATTTTCGCCTTATTTAATATTTAATTTTTTTTCAATTATTATTTTTTTCAATTTCTGTAAAATAATAAAATATAATTTTAATTTAAAAAATGAATTTAAATAAAATATTATTTAAACAAATATTTATACCTCTTCCTACCATCCCTTCATTTTTTCACCACTTATCTAACAAACTTCATCAAATATTTATACCCCTCCCTACTATTGATTTTTTCTCCACTTATCTAACAAACTTCATCAAATATTTATATCCCTCCCTACCATTCATTTCTTTCACATTTCATCTACTTAAACATTTTCTTCACTTATCCACTTTATAAAATTCATTCTTTTATCCATCAACTTACAACTTATTTTTAAGTAATGTCTTGTAATATTATTTTATGTACCGGTGGAAAATGGGACTTTGTTAACGGTGTTGAGGAGTATGTTCCTTTAAAAAAAATGTTTGCGACGTGTTTTTTGTGTTCCTAGTAATATTAGTTACGTGGGTTTGAAAAATCTTATTTGTGAAAAATGTGGTTTTAGCAATGAAATTCGTTTTTCTTATAAAATGTCTACTTACACACATCCAATTGATCAATTGGATGATCATGATGTTTTATTTTTTTTAAATATTGTTTTAAATCAACCAAATGAATTGTTGTCTTTGTACGTTAATGAAGAATCTGGTGTGGGTAGTAGTTCAGCTGTTCCGTCTAATGAAACTCCTGTTGATTTTAAAGTTCCAGTGTCTTCTTCGGAGTCTAATGTTGTACCTAACGTTTTTTTGTCTATGCCCGAGTCATTGTTTGATCGTACAACAAACGAAGTAAAAGTTCTTAACTCACAATCTTCACATATTTCTGAGGGTCATATTTTTTAAAACAAAGAAGAATTAAAACTCGAACTGGGTAAAATTTACATTACTGAATGTTTTGAATATAAAGTTGAGAGATCTTCGAAAACCCGATTTGAGGCTTCATGTCTAAATGATGGTTGTGAGTGGCGTATAAGGGCGTATATGATTGAAAACACCGACGTTTTCCAAGTGAGATACTTTAAAGATCAACACACATGTTCAAGGACTCAGACGTATCCTCATATACGTCAAGCCAATAAAAAGGTCTTGGGTAACTTGATAAAAGATCAATTCAAAGATAGCGGGAGGATATACCGACCGAATGATATCGTTACAGATATTAAAGAGAAATACAAAATTGATATATCTTACTCTCAAGGTTGGAGAGCAAAATCTTTTGCGCTTGAACTATTGACCGGTTCCCCTGAGGATTCGTTTGCTAGGCTCCCAGTTTACTGTCATAATTTGAAAAAGACGAACCCGGGTACAGTTACCCACACATTAACGGACGCAGCCGGAATATTTGAAATGTTTTTTATTGCCCTTGGTGTGGCGGTAAGTGAATTTTTTAAATTATTATATTTTTTAAAAATATTTTTCATTGTTTTAAAAGTTCTAATAAAAATATTTTTATATACAGATTCGAAATTTCGTCGGTTATTTACGACCGTTGGTAATTATTGATGGAGCACATTTAAAAGGAAAGTTTTTGGGCACTATGTTTCTAGCGGTCGGCATGGATGGAAACAATCAAATCCTGCCGATCGCATACGGTGTTGGTAAAACTGAAAGTGGTGAATCATGGTCGTGGTTTTTGTCAAGACTTAAGGATTGTATTGGCGAAAATCCAAATTTGGCGATCATATCAGATAGGGCTGCATCAATTGCTCAGGCAATTAGGGACGTCTTTCCCCATGCTTATCATGGTCTTTGCTGTCGGCATCTTATGATGAACTTACACACAAAGGCAAGGTCCAAAAAAACATTTGAATGTTTATGGTGGAAAACTTGTAAAGCTTACAGAGTTTTCGAGTTTAATGAGGGTATGCGGCTAATATGTGCTGCAGGTCCAAATATCTACAATACTCTTGTTAATATTG
This sequence comes from Smallanthus sonchifolius, assembly GCA_023525975.1. NCBI lineage: Eukaryota > Viridiplantae > Streptophyta > Magnoliopsida > Asterales > Asteraceae > Smallanthus > Smallanthus sonchifolius. The sequence goes on along the minus strand of CM042025.1, from coordinate 44,236,585 downwards.
GTTTTGAAAAATGGGCTAGAGCACACGGCTCTAGACAACGCTATAATGTTATGACATCTAACAGTGCAGAGTCAATTAACGCCTTGTCGGTTAATGCCCGAAAACTACCAATAATTAAACTTATTGAATTTTTTCGTGAAAGCTTACAGAAATGGTACTATAATCGTCGACAGGTTGGAGGTAATAATTTATTTAAATCATTTGTTAGTTACTAATTTATTTTTATTTTATTTTTTTAACATATTTGTTAGTTACTAATTTATGTTTATTTTTTTTAATAGCTAACAATCAACACCCACTTACCCAATACGGTCAGGGTAAAATTAGTAAAAGAATTTCAAAAAGTGGGTCATGGAGAGTTAGTGGTATTGATCAAAACAAGTTTGAGGTTGATGACGGAGGGAAAAAAGGTGTAGTCGATTTGGATAATAGAACTTGTACATGTAATTAGTGGCAACTCTTCGGTTTACCTTGTGGTCACGTAATTTGTGTTTCGAAATATCTAAATCAAACAGATTGTAGTCATTGGACTTTGAATTGGTTTTCAACAGAGTTTTATCGGGGGACGTATCAAGAGATAGTAAATCCTCTTCCTGATCAAACAGAATGGGAGATTCCACAAGACTATTTTCCAATTCAACCACCACTCATGAATAAAAGACAGGCCGGTCGACCACGTGAAAATAGACGTATACCATCAGTTGGAGAGGTTGTAACACCGCCGTTTTGCACCCGATGTCGTAATGAAGGGCATACTCGTGTCAGTTGTAATCAGCCCAATCCATCACAACTATCATCTAGAGGGAGAGCTGGAGGACACAACCCTCAAACCCAACCAAATGTTTATGTCGATCCTGAAAATTTTCATGATTATATCGTCGATACAACAGGCCAGGGATCACAAAAATTTGACTTTGATCTAAATGATCCTTAGTGACAAAAACTATGTTATGTTGTATTATTATTATTGAAAATGTTGTTAAATTTTATTATTAAGATTGTGTTATGTTATGTTACTAAACACATTTTCTCTATCTTTGGAGTCATAAAATTATATTTTACAAGTTAAAATAATACTTTTTGTTTTCTTGTCCCCGTAATATCACGTGAGGTCTACTCAACGAACCTACCCGTGTTCCAAACGAAGTTTATACAGGGGAGTTATCAGCGCTTAAAGTTGGTTGTTTGACATTAAAACTCAAGATAATTCTACTTTTCAAAACACATTTTCTCTATCTTAGGAGTCATAAAATTATATTTTACAAGTTAAAATAATACTTTTTGTTTTCTTGTCCCCGTAATATCACGTGAGGTCTACTCAACGAACCTACCCGTGTTCCAAACGGAGTTTATACAGGGGAGTTATCAACGCTTAAAGTTGGTTGTTTGACATTTAAACTCAAGATAATTCTACTTTTCAAAACACATTTTCTCTATCTTAGGAATCATAAAATTATATTTTACAAGTTAAAATAATACTTTTTTTTCTTGTACCTATAATATCACGTGAGGTCTACTCAACGAACCTACCCGTGTTCCAAACGGAGTTTATATAGGGGGGTTACCAGCGCTTAAATTTGGTTGTTTGACATTTTTTGTTTTCTTGTCCCCGTAAATTATTTGACTTGTATCCCTATAAATACAACAACACAAATGACTATTTCTTTCACAACACTATTGAGAATATAACATGTCTTCTAATGTAAGAGACATCACCAACAGTAGAAGTAGAAGAAACACAAGACGTTTGAATGAGTCATTTTCAAATGATCCGATCATAGCCGACAACATTCCGTCACCGGTTGAGAACCATTATTTCCAGACAGGTTTGAACTGCTCACGAAATGTTTTCCAATTCTTCTACAACGGAGATTCAGAATGGTGCAGGGTTCGTTGTATGGGCATTACTGTACTTAACAGAGATTTTTGGGTACCCTCTTAGGGTATTCTGGAAACGGTTATATAGAGTCAATTGTAAGTTTTTAATACATATATTTGTCGTATATACGTTTTTTGTAATTTAATTAATGGAAAATTTTAAATTGCAGCATGTTCGTGCTTGGACAAACAGACTTATGTTTTGGAGGTTAGATGAAATACAAAGGACAGATGCCTTACCCCCATCAACCGATCGTTGGACTATCTTACCGTCGGAATTTTATCACCTAGTTTATGATGGTCGGTTGATGCCCTCCAATATGGAAATGGGACAAACAGACTATATCCCCCATTATGGGAGGTTGATACGATAAATTAATATTTATTTATTTAATTGACACTATTCAACAACAATAAGTTAATTGTTTTTATTATTTACATGTATACTTACCGATAACAGATGACGACATAAATTGGTATCTTTTTCAGATTAATATGGAGAGATTAGAGATTCATGTATTTTTTCCATATGAATGTCGTCCAAACACCTGCAGTGATTCATGGTGCATTCATCGTCATGTCCACCAAATTTATGTGCAATTTGTGGATAGCTTTATATGGTTTCTACAACGTATATCATATTTTGAACAATCGGGGCAACAAATATTTCTTGAAAACAAACCCCTTGAATTACCAATGTCAGGTCAAAGTGTATGGCCTCCAAATGGTGGTCATATTGGTCCAGATTCTGGGGTGGTAATTTGTATGTTATTGCGTAGATTGGTAATAAATAGATCATTGTCGTGGCAAGAAATGAATATACAAGATGCTTGTATGAGATATAGACGATATATGGCTGATGAATTATATGCTATGCGAATATTACAGTAAGAAATAAATATTTCTATTTATGTTATTATATTATTATTCCTTGTAGTAAGAAAAAATAATTTCAAATATCATCTATAAATACCAACTATCATTCACCAATAACTCTCATTTAACATCTAAGTATCATTCAACACATAATGGGTGATGATCAATATAATTCTCAACCAATTCGTAAACCGTCAAGCTGGATACTTGATAAATGGAGGCGTCTAAAGAACACCGAGGGATCTTCATCATCCGAGCAACAGAACCCAGCTGTTGCTCGACCAGATAACTTTCAGCGTCCACGAAATATATGGGCAATTCCAGATGATGAGTCTCATAATTGGTCAGAAACTATTCTTGATTTCTATAATCACGGGGACAAACCTTTTGTTATTCCGCTGTTTTCTTTAGAGAGGCAAAGCTTGACAAAAGTTTTTGGGGTAGTCTTTTAGGGTTTCGTAACAACGGTTATCTCTTACCAGAAGTAAAAAACAATTTAAATTTTATTATAACTTATTTTTTTTCGAAAATATTATTTTTCTAATATGATTATTTTTTACAGCACTTAGAAGGCTGGGTTGGAAGATTAATGAAATGGAGAAATAGGGAACTCGCCAGTGGGGTATCCTCCGAAATGCGGTGGAAAATATTACCACCGTAGTTTTATAATTTTCTGCTAGACTCACCTAACAAAAACGTAATTTCTTATGCTAATGGAAAATTAAACTGTTTTACCCCATTTTGGGAGGTAGACTATGTCTATTTTCCTATACCAATCCAAAATCAAGAATGGTTATTTGTCCGAGTTGATATGAGGACATTAAATATGGTATCGTATTGGAGTGAAAACGTCTCTGGTGATACATATTTACGGTTAATTCACCCGAAACTAATGAAAATCTCAGTATATTTCACAGCTTTATTGGTTAACATTGGTTATTGGAAAAAGACCGGATACTCTGAAATGGTTATGTCGTACGAAGTTAATGAAGAATTTGTTCAGTCACATGAAGACTTGGTTGGTAATGAAGGGGTGTTTGTTTGTATGCTAATGGAACATCTAGTAACCGGTAAACCATTGAATATAAATGGCGAATTTAAACAGAAATGTAAGTCTTACCGACGGTTTATGGCAGATCAGTTTTATTTCTGGCGTTGTTTGCCACGTTAGGGTTATTTCTTGTGATGTTGTCAACTTATGTATTAATATTATGTTTATTTCTTGTGATGTTGTCAAGTTATGTTAAAAATAATTTTGTTTTAATGAAATTATTGTCTTAATGTTTACCCATGTACACAACAATAGATTTTATTTTCAATTTATTAAAAAAACAAAATTAAAAAAAAACATGCCTATATGAAGAAGGCTGAATCATATTCCAAACCATCATTTCCAAACCATTATATTCTATACTATGAACCATCATACTACCCATGGCCTTATACTTGTTTTTTTTCATATATAAAACACACACACACTACTAAAAAACCTCCAGATTTATTTACTTGTTCACTTTAGACTTCGTTGGAATCAGTGTACTCGAAAATATAATAAAACTGCAGACTTCGTTGAAGGGTAGTTGAAGCTGGGATATGCTTCCAAGTAACTGGGGTTCGCCCCCATGAAGCTGCGGATCCCCCCCATGAAGCTGCGGATCACCCCCAGAAGCTGAGGTTCCCATCCATGTAGCTGCGGATCCCCCTCCTAAAGTTGACGTTCTCCCCCTAAAAGATGAGGTTTCCCCCTAGTAGTTGAGGTTCTATCGTATTATGTTAACTTTTGTAATGTAATCGTCAACAGACTAAATATATTATTTTTATCTGTTTTTTAAATTATTTTGTGTATGATTACATCTTCAACAGTACAACTGGCAGGATATGGAGAGTATGTTCCATCCCCTAATGAGAAACACTTCTCGCCTCTTAATAAATGATAATGAAATTCAGTAGATAAAATTGACCAACGTGAATCTACCGGTCTACAATTGTACAAGTAAGTCTCCTAAGCCAGAAGATGCTGTTAGTAAATGAATTTTAAATTAATAGAGCTAAAATTATTTTTTACTTTAAGAAATTGCTTACGTTCGACTCTAGCCAACCATCAGACCCATCTAAAACCAACAAACTCTTCCAAAAACACGGCTCAACAATGGATGGCATAGTAAGAGAAGTTTCACAACACTTTCCAGTTTTATAAAAACTCCTAATATTTTTAATAATTGCGCTTTTTCCTTTCTTTAAATTAGGAGTCGATTCAATGATCCCGAAAGGTGAAAGCAAAACAACAGATGGCTTGCATATCATTTTTTTCCGGTTTAGACCAACAGGCTGCAAAAATAATTAATTATAACAATATGTAAAAATACAAAAAAGCTGAAATTATTAAAATCATAAATATCTTACCTTTTCTTCATGAATATTTATATGGTCAGCCTTAAATCAAAAAAATTACAGCAAAGTTAGCAAAGATATAAATATTTAAAATAAAAAAAATACGCTTACATAAGGTGGTGTTGTGTAGACGTCATCATTTCTATTTGACGTTGATTCAGCATGATCATTTTTACTATAATTTTTACCTACCAGCGTCTCTACCTTCTATAAGACAAAATAATATTTAATTAAAAACAATTTATATAAGGAAAAAATTAAATGAGATTAGATGGAAAAGAATATACCTGTAAACGGTCCAAAATGTTCCTGATAACGTAACTCGATGACGATTGATTTTCTTTAAAATATTTTGATGTATCATCATCTACACCATCACCCAAAATGATAAAACTCTCTTTCCAGTATTGTTGTTGTTCTTCTAATTTTGTAGGAGAAATTACTATGGGCTCGTAGCCAGTCTGATAAATTTAACAACAAAAATATAAATGTTAAGAATATAACATTACATAAAATATAATTAAAAGTAAATGATAACTAACAAAATGAGAACGCTCTAATATTGCAATTGCTTGTTCCCATGTGAGTCTGCTAGATTTTTTCCATCCAAGGCAACGGGGTAAAATACCATCCCTATCAATTAACATCCCAATCTCCGGAAATATCTCAAATATCCACATCTAGAAAAATAAAACTAATTAACTTAATATAATATAAAACGAAAGTAAATAATGCATTATATAAAAATAAACAAATACTAACCTTAAATGCCCATACAAATCCCTTGATGCTATATGTTAGCTTTAGTTTTCGATCGTCTCTATTATTTTTAAAAAGGGCATTATGAATATGCGGGTACATGTATTTCCAAATATAAGAACCCCATGGATAATCGTTCCATGCCCCTAGATTATTAACCAATTTTAAAAGAAACGGATCCAACAAATTTTTAGGTTCTAACCCTTTGAATCCGACCTCAACCAATAATAACAAACAAACCCGAACAGCATCCATCTCTTCTAAAGTTAGCAAATCATTATTAAAAATATATAACAAATCTTCTGACTTAACTTTGTGACTACCAAATAACCTTTCTTTAAAAAAAGGAGGACTTTGGTAATTTATGTGAGGTTTAAATTCACCAAATTTAAAACCAGTAATCAAACAAAATTCTCTAGGACCAAAAGTTAAAGTGCGGCCTCCGAATGAAAAGTTTATGCCATATTATCAGTTAATATTTGAGTTTGAAATATTAAATGAATTAATGATGCTTCACTGTTAAGAGATTCACATTTTAACCAATATCCAAAACATGTGTTACTAAAAATAATGAGTGCAGTTGGATATTTTTTTAACTTTTCACGAATTTCTTTAACAATTTTCATATTACATCTAATAGCCACCTGGGCGGCATAATAATGTTCCTGTATAAATAAACAAATATATATACAATTACTTAAATGAGATTTTATCAAATATTAAATATAAAGAAAAATAACTGTTAATAATAAAAGAGAACTTACATTAACATTCATTTTTAATGAAGCTGCGAGGAGAGAAGACTGGCGAAAATGAAAGTGGCGAAAATTTGGAGTGAATGGCGAAAATTTGAAGTGAATGGCGTGAATGGCGAATTTATACTATAAATGGCGAAAATATGTCAAATCCTAACGCTAGATTCCCTGAATTTTCGCTTTAAATTTTCGCCACTTTTGGTCAAATCCGGTCAGAGATGAAATTTTCGCCAGTTTTAAAAGATTCTCTGAATTTTCGCCATTTTTCTGAAATTTTCGCCACTTTTTTGAAATTTTCGCCACTTTTTCAAGATTCTCTGAATTTTCGCCACTTTTTTAAAAAATTCGCCATTTTCAAAATTTCGCCATTTTTCAAAAATTTCGCCATTTTCTATAAAATTTCGCCAATTTTCAAAAATTCACCACTTTTCAAAAATTTTGACATTTTCAAAAATTTCGCCAATTTCAAAATTTTCGCCACACCCAATCGCCATTCGGTCTCACAAAATTTGAAAAAAAAAATTGTGGCGAAAATTTGCGGCGAAATTTTATGGCAAATTTTCGCCAATTTGGCTATTTTGGTAAAAAAAAATAGTCAACGCCTATTTTCGCTTTTTGAATTAGTCAAATGGCTAGTTTGGTAATTTTCCCTTTTTTTTATGTAAATCAGTGAACAAAAAAGTACTGCTTTCCTATGATTATCCCTTTGAGTCCCCAACGTAAATAACAATTGGTGGAAAAAAATAGCTTCACCTAAATCAATAACAATTTTTTTTATTCATCTTTGATTTTACTAACTTTTTTTCTTTGATTTTAACTGTTTCTTCATCTGGTTGTTCAGGGTCTTTATGTCGATTCGCCTGGAACATATCTCGATCTTATTCGTTGTTTGTAATTGTGAATCGAGAACAACGATTAAATAATTATTTCAAAAACTACAACTTTTGAGTTTCGATTAACATCTTTTTTTTTCAGAAGCTACAATTGTGAATCGCTACTAGTCTCTGTTGAATCATTGATTCCCGTCGACGGTTTATGTTGGAAATGGGTTTTAATTTTTTAGTTGTTCGTTATATTGCTTTTGTTTTTTTTATTGTTTTTGTTGTTTGTTTTTCTACTATTAAATCGTTGTTTGATAAAAAAAAATGGATATTGATTTTGGTTTTTAAATTGGTTTCTAGTCGATGGATTATTTTGTTGGTTGTTTTTCTGCAGTTGAATCAATGATTCAATGGTGAAACCAATTTGTCAAATTCTTGTGTTTTCCAACGAGGGTAATATGGGGAATTTGGATGATCAGGTGGTTGAGGTTGAAAAGGAAAATGGGCTTTTTGGTAATATTTCAAGATTCCATTGGAATGTTTATAATTCCTTTACTACTGAGAAGGAAAGTTAAATTCCATTGATTGAAGGAAAATTTTTCAATTCCAATTCAAATTCCTTCTTTGGCCAACCAAACACTATTTTGGATGGAATATTTTCAAATTTTGATTCCAATAAATTCCGTGAACCAAACGGGACCTTAGGGTTTGTTAGGATAGGAAAGTCTCCAAATTGATGAATTGGAATAGAGGGAACTGATTTTGGCTGAGAGAGGGAGGGAGATCAAATGTTTTTGGGAGGGTTGAGGAGGGAAATCAATTTTCATTCATGAAAAATCATAACAAACCAAAAGAATACTAAAGAGTAATTTAAAAAAAGTTATGCATCTTACATCACATGTAAAATGCCATAAAAAACTTAAATTAATGGCCCTAATTAACCTGAATAACTCTAATTAACCATCAACGACCCTAAGTGACTATCAAGAACTCAGTGACTCTAATTAAACATCGTTGACCCTATTTGACCCTACTTTACTATCAACGATCATAAACAATCATCAATGTCTCTAATTGACCACCATTGACTCCAACCTACCAGAAATCACTATGATTAATTATCATTGACCTTAATTGGCTAATAATGACTCTAATTGACCAACAATGACCGTAACTAATCATGAATTATCCTAATTGACCATCAACGACCCTAACTGGCTATCATTGACTCTAGATGGCCATCAAGACCCTAATTGACTAATAACGACTTAAAATTGACCAACAATGACCGTAATTAATCAGGAATGAATGACTCAAACCGACCAATAATGATCGTAATTAATCAGGTATGACCCTAATTGACTATTATTGACTTTAGATGGCCATTAAATGACTAATAACGACTCTAATTGACCAACAATGACCGTAATTAATCATAAATGACCCAAATTGACCATGATGGACCATATTAAGGGCCCATCATGGCATTTAATATGTCATATTCGGCCTTAAAGGGTTATATCGGGTTGTAGTGAGTTATATTAAATCCTAACGCATAATAAGAGGCCATACTTGCCTTAATGGACTAAACTTGGCCTTGATAGCTCTTAATGGACCATTATGACCTTTAGTATGTCATATTAGGCCTTAAAGGGTTGTATCGGGTTGTAGTGAGTCATATTAATTCCTAACGCACAATAAGAGGCCATACTTGCCTTAATGGACTAAATTGGGCCTTGATAGCTCTTAATGGCCCATTATGACCTTTAATATGTCATATTAGGTCTTAAATGGTTGTGTCATGTTGTAGTGAGTCATATTAAATCTCAACGCACAATAAGAGGTCATACTTGCCTTAATAGACCATATTGGGGCTTGATAGCTCTTAATGGTCTATTATGATATTTAATATGCCATATTAGGTCTTAATAGGTTGTATCGGGTTGTAGTGAGTCATATTAAATCCCAACGCACAATAAGATGTCATACATGTCTTAATGGACCATATTGGCCAATAATGACTCTAATTGATCGTAATTAACCAATATAATCCTAATTAACTATGAATGAACCTAATTGACCATAAGTGATCCTAATTAACAATCAATTGCTTTAACTGACCATCATTGACTCTAATTAGCCATCAACTATTACAGACCCTAATTGACCTAATTTATGAACATTTACAATCATTGGTCATCAATTACGCTAATTCATCGTAATTGCCCCTAATTGACAGTTATTTACCAAGATTGGTCATACTTAACCACAGTTGACCAATAATGACCATAAACGATCCTAATGACCATAACTTTTTTTTTGAAAAAAAAATTTCATAAAACTTTTTTAAAAACATTTTTTTATAAAAATGTTTTAGCTTTTCCTAACTTTTTTTTACTGTAAGGCCCCAAACCCGGGAGGCCTCACTTGTTAGATTTACTCATTCACAAACAGTTCTTAAACTTGAATATCAAATAACGCAGCGGAAAATTTCATTTAAAACGTAACATAACATTGTTCAACATACGGAAGCGTAAACATTGCTTAAATAAAACATAAACATAATAAAAACATAACGGGATGCCAGACTTCATTATCAGCCGGGTAACTCTTCTCGCTTGCCAAGCATCACCGTCCATTGCCGGTACCTGTCCTTAACCTGAATGTGCATACTAAAAGTCAGATACGCCGGTGAGTTCTAACTTTACATAAAACCTTAGCATAATCATTTTGCCAAAAACATAACATACATTTATTTAACAAAAGTGTACGTAACATGCAATAACTTAACATTATCAAAACATCGTAACATAGCATCATAACATAAGTCAACATGAACCGAATTTGCGCCTTCTCATAACCGTCAATTCCATAACTCGTATTCTGACGGAAGAACCTAAGGCTCGTTACCTCTAGGCTATCTGTCAGCCAGCTCTCCTAAGGTTAGTTACCTCATGGCAGACCAAACCTCGTTTTAGGCACTGTTCCCTCGCGGAGAATAATGCCTCTCGTTAAGGGATCCCGGTAATCCCATGGGTGACCGTCGTCACCCCATTCTCAACTAGTTGTACAACTGTTAGCCAGCCACAAAGTCCACCCGTAAGGGAAAGGCCAATATATACATACATACCCTAGCTCACGTAGGAACTCTGGCAGATTCGTTCATTTTATGACTTTCATAAATAAATTTACCTCGTTTTAGTTAAAGTATTCGTACGTTTTATTAAATAACATTTCATTCGTAAATCTTTCGTAAACTTTATTTGGCAAAACATTTCATTAACTCGTTTCATCTTCCCCTTTCGGAAGCATCGTTTCGTAATCATTTCATAAGCACCTTTTAACTTCCCCTTTCGGAAGCATCGTTCATAAACCTCGTTTTGTAAACATCATTTCATAAACCTCGTTTTGTAAACATCATTTCATATGTACGCACACCAGCCCAAAACATTTAATTAAAAGATTTAAAGAAGGGCTTCTAGAACTCACCTGAGATAAACAGAGTCAAAGGTCTGTAAAGGATCTTTTAACCTGTACGTACACAACCTAGCCTTAGCTTTACACACAACTATTACATTTTACTTCTACATGCCTAGAACTTAGGGGTATACGGTTTCTTCCCCGCGAAATTTGGGGTTCGTGGTTCAAGGGGAATTCTCGGGGTGTACCCGGGAACTAAGCTCGAAGATTCTCAGCCGTGAACTTCACCCCAAACCGTGAACTTCCCAAACCACAAACTTCACCCAAACCGTGAACTTCGTCCCAACTGCAAACTTCACCCAAAACACCCTAGTTTGCATGGACTCAGATCTGGATCGACGGATTCGTCAAGTTTGAAACTTTTTACGTTCAATACGTTTGTTTTTCATTTAAGAACTAAAATCTATATTTAACTTTCAGTGTCATTCGTAAAAAACACCATCTTTTTATTCAAAAACCCGAAAACCCCAAAGTAAACAAAAACTCAGATCTAGGCCAAACCGTTACCTGTATCGAGCTTCTGATTCGGAGGTTGTTCTAACGAGAACTGGAGACACGAGCTGGTGCGATCTTGAGCGATTCTGGCACTTTCTCTCTCTACGTTTTCTCCCTCTAGAATGGCAAATGAGAGAAAAAGGTAATGACTTAGGCTATTTATAGGGGAAGACTCCCTATCTTCGCCGCCCCAACTCGCTAGGCCCATACCAGTCCGGCCCATCTTGCCTTGCTCATTTATTCTTTTCGTCTAGCGTTAAATCTAGTTATTATAACTCGTTGTTTTATTTTTGGGATGTTACAAGTCTACCCCCAAGATGTTAAACCAGCTTAAAATATGAAGAAATCAAGCTTTTGGAAGACCAAACCCGAGCATTGACCCCCAAGATGTCAAACCAGGTCAACACAAGTCAAACAGCAGCAAAAAGACGAGCCTGGGGAGCAAACAAAGGGATGCACGGCCGTGCATCCCTTTGCACGGTCGTGCAAAGCCTGTCTGGCCTCACCAGACTCCGGTACAATGTCCTTTGTACCCTGTTTGATTCCCGAGGTGTTTGCAAGCCCGTGCAATCCAATGCACGGCCGTGCATTGCTCATTTTGAGGCCTATAAATAGATGTCTTGAGTTCTTCATTGAAGTATCCCTTACACACCCCAAGAACACACCAGAGAAAGCTTATTTCGTAGTTAGAGTGTAGTAGTGAGTAAAGGGGGTCTTCCTCCTTGTTCCGCAATAGGGGAGCCTACGGAACTCAGCGTTATGCTAGTTAGTATGGCAATTCGTGGCTAGACTCTTTGTATTTCTAGGGTGAAGATGAAGTTTGGTGCATGTTAATGTTTAACGTATTAATCCAAGTGATGTGTTTATGTCTTTAACTATTCGTCCTTAAAACCACCATTTTGGTGGGCTTTTATTATTGTCTAAATCCGTCTTTATATTTGTGAGTGTTCTTGATTTTTAAAGTTGGGAACGGTACGTCTTTATACTTGGTCCCATTGTTACACCGCCTCCCGGTGAGCAAAATATAATCACCTATTTAACTCTAATACAAAGCATTTTACGTTCGATGTCTTAAACCAACCCGAAGATGACCATTCGAAGGGTTGAGGGTAATTGTTGTCCTTAACGGGAGGCACTACCACTTGTTAAAGCTTTTAAATTTTCCAAATCAAATGTCGTGAGGACGAGGCTCTAGCGGTGACCCGGGTCACACATTTGTAGTAGTCATATCACTGGATTAGTCAACTTAACATTATCACGTACTAAGCGGATTCGAAACCCAAATCAATACTATTCGTAACCTGATCATTTCCAACATATTTACTTTCCTGTTATTTACTATTATGTTCGTTACATTTCTGTTACACACTTCACGCACGTTTTTACTTTTCTGCTATTTACTTTACCGCCATTTATTTTTCTGTCATTTACTTTCTTGTTCCACAAGCACACAAAACTCACTAACTAATTAAACCGGCTAAACGTTAACAAAAGTTGAGTATTGAAACTCGACTGTGTCCGTTGGTTGGTTCGATACTTGGTTCTTACCTAAACTATATTACGTTGCGATAGGTACACTTGCCTATTGTATGTGTTTTAATTTTGAGTATTTATCATTTTATAAATTTAAAACCTGATCTCGTGAAACCATATTAAAAATAAATTTTTATATATTTAAAACACAACCCATCAAGTTTTTGGCGCCGTTGCCGGGTACACGGTGATTTTAAGAAAAATTCAAGTTAACGGATTAGTCTTATCATTTTCTATCTATTATTTTTCTACATTTTTGTTGCAGGTAGTGTATGATCCATAGCTCCACTACTGGTTTATATCAACCTTTAGAAGAGCCAAAAAGATTCTTTCACCGCCGAATACGAGAAAACCGTACTAGAAGATTGGCCGTTGAAAACCGCACTATTTCAGATTTTGCAAGGCCGTCACCAGAGGTTTTAGGATCTAGTATCACAAGGCCAACGGTTGACGCTAACAACTTTGAGATCAAATATCATGTGATATCAAATATCATGTGATCCACATGATCCAATCATCATGCACTTTCCATAGATTACCCGATGAGGATCCACATGCCCACATTGCAAATTTCCTTGAAATTTGTGACACTTTCAAACTGAACGGAGTGTAGAATGACGCAATTCGCCTCCGAATGTTTCCCTTTTCCTTAAGGGAATGAGCTAAGGCATGGCTAAACTCTCTTCCTACCGGGTTAATCACTACATGGGATGATCTAGCTCAGAAATTCATGTCGAAATACTTCCAGCCAGCTAAAACTGCTAAACTAAGAAATGATATCACCACTTTCACTCAGGATGATGGTGAATCACTATATGAGGCATGGGAACGCTTTAAGGACATGTTAACGAAATGTCCTCACCATGGGCTAGAAGTTTGATTACAAGTATCATCATTCTACAATGGGTTGCATAATCAAGCTCGTCAGACACTAGACGCTACTGCAGGGGTTATTTTTGGAAATAAGAGGCCACAAGAAGCTTACAACCTAATTGAGGAAATAGCTATGAACAGCTATCAATGGTACAGTCCAAGAAACACCAGGGAGCCAGGCAAGGAGTTCATTATGTCGATACTGTCACATCACTTTCTGCTCAAGTAGACGCCCTCACCACTCGACTCAATAACTTAGTAAGGGCAAGACCGCCGCTGAGGCTACTGAAGTAGTGAAGAGTATCACCACTAATACCGAGCAGGTTGACTTTATCGAAACAAATCGCCTACAAAACAACCCCTATAGTAAAACCTAAAATCCTGGATGGAGGAACCATCCAAACTTCAGCTAGAAGGATAACAACAATCAGGGATAATCTGGCTTCAGACAACAACAACAGTTCCAACAAAGACCACCTCAAAACTATCAGCCTCATCAACAATTTCAAGGAACTAGCAAACCAAGCAACGGGTTAAGCTTGGAGGACGCGATAACTAAGTTAATCTCTACAACTGAAAGTCAAGCCATTCTAGCGGATTCCCATCACAAACAATGTGAGGAAAAGTTTAGTCTTCACGAAGCTGAATTGAGGACACAAAAAGCAACTCTTCAGTCTATTGAGACGCAATTAGGACAAATTGCAAAACTTATATCCGAAAGACAATGAGGGTGTCTCCCGAGTAATACCGAAACCAATCCAAAAGCAAATGTAAGTGCTATCACTCTGAGAAATAGCAAGGTTTATCTAGAGCCACCAATGCAAGAAGAAGAAGTTCAATCAACAAGGAAAGAGATATTCACCGGAGTACCGCTTCGTCCACATATCGCAGAAACAACTACCCAAGAACCACAATCAAAGATAACTCCACCTCCTGCTCAAGTGGATACTCCTCCAAAAGTTTCGAAAAAGAGAACGTTCCATTCTCACATACCCTACCTAGGAAGGTTAGTAAAGCAGAAGACTGACGAACAATAAGAGAAATTCATCAAACTATTAAGCCAGATCCATATCAATCTTCCTTTCCTGGATATCATACAACAAATACCTAAGTATGGACGTTTCTTGAAAGATTTCCTTACAAACAAAAGAAACATGGAGGAAGCAGTAAAAAGGACTAATCATTGTGTCGCTCTCATTAAAAGATGCCTTCCAAAGAAACTTTCAGATCCTAGAAAGTTCTCTCTACTTTGTTCTATCGGACCATTACCGATAACCTTTGCAATCGCTGACCTAGGAGCAAGTGTGAATGTAATGCCTTATGTCATGTTTTAAAGGTTAAAAAATGGGAATCCATGACCTGTCAATGCAACTATCAAACTCGTAGATGGATCAGTCAAATCACCCATAGGAGTCATTGAGAACTTACTAGTAAAAGTCGGCAAGTTTGTCTTCCTTGCCGACTTCATGGTGTTAGAAATGGGACCTGACTATTTCGTGCCTCTGATTTTAGGTCATCCATTTTTAGATACTGCTCCAGCCGTTATTGATATGAATGAAGGAATCTTGACACCTTGTGTTGGAAAACATTCAGTGACCTACAACATAGGGGGAAATGAATGCCCGTCTAATGATCCATTTGAAATTGCACAATTCATCGATACTAATATGGACTACTAACTGAAGAAAGCTAAGGAATTCAACAAAGGAAAGAAACTGAATCTTGGGAAGGATTTTGAAAACACTGACCGGATCGATGAATACTTTGACAAGTTACCAAAACTAAAGGACTTGAATGAAGGAACAGGAGATATGGTGGAAGTCGATGGCTCCCACCCAAAGAAAGACTGATGAAACACGTACGGGTCTGGCCAACGACCCTTAAATAAATGTGGCGCTTCCCGGAGGCAACCCGATGATCATGAATAAATTGAGAAGTTGGTGCATACGGCAAAAAGCATGGATCTCAGGTTTGGTTTTTCCAAATTTAAAGTTTCTTTTACTTCAGCCCCCAGATATGCCTTCTCGATACTAGGACCTTAGTAGCTTAACTACTACCTTTTATTTTCCTTGTCTGCTTTTATGTTTTCCTTTATGTGTTAGGTAGAATAGCATCACCAGATAGTCTCTCTACTTCTTTGAGGAATCACACTCCATCTCTACAACCCGAGGAATCGAAAACCACATCAAATTTATTTGAAATTCGATGAATTCTTTGAAACAACGTGTTGACAAGCAGCTGATAGGCACAACCTGACAGCAGGAATAAGTTTTGGCCTTAGGTTATACACCGAATTGACCGGGCGAGTACCAATTTCTTTTCCTTTAAAACTTCATGCATTTAAATTCCTGCATAGCATTTCATTACATGCATTTGTACATTGAGGGCAATGCATAGTTTTAAGTGTGGGGTGGGGAATTAGATATCCAGGACTACTTGTAACCTCAAAGCAGTAAAATTTCAACTTGTGATTTTCTACCCATTTGACTAAAACGTAAAAAAAACCTACCTTTTGTAAAACCCAAAAAATTTTCAAAATTTTAAACCCTAATATTTAAAACCTCTTTGAGTTCACACCTAATTAAATAAAATGAATACATGGCAAGTAGAAACAAATGAATATTATGCATAACGATTCGCTAAACCCTATCCCATCCGTTTTCATGTGAGAAAAATCAAGTCTATTACACAACATCAAATTTTTGGCGTTGTATATAATTATTCGCATGCTCTTTCGTTTGGCATTACTAAGTGTTTTTCGATTGAATTTTTTGCATAATTAGAACTTGTGTGACTTATACATATCAAGACCATAAACTAGTAGAAGTATGAAAGTGATTGAGGCACCTAAGACTTTATTACCCTTATCCTTAAAACCAAAAACCCCAAAAATATTATCCGCCAAGATAGCCCTTTTAGCCTTAGCCTTTTCTTTTCTACTACCTACAACTATCACCCAACCACCTACTCGTAAAAACCGGTTATTGGCTAACTGTCTTCAAAATGGGAAATTATCTTATGTCGTCATTTCAAGTTTATTACCATTGAGGCAACTTCGGAAAGAATCTTTTTTACTCAAAGGAATTGAAATATACAAGAAGGTGGATGTATTAGGAAGAAACAGCCGAACTATCTGTAAGGAATTCATGGAAATATTATTTCAAGAAAATTGAGGAAAAAGAATTGTTGAAGAAATTGTCTTAATTCAAAAAAAAAGGAGAAAAAGGAAAAGAAAGAAGTTGGTCTTTTACCGGTTAGACCTTAAAGAGCTAGATATGCATTCTTTTGATTTCAATTTGCTTTTATGCCTTCATTTTGCAAAGCCTGAATTACCATCCAAACTCCGAGAGAAGATTTTCAAAGCAACTAGTGATGTAAGAAAACGGTGGCACAAGCAAGAACAACTGCCACCATTCTGTGACTTGTCAAAAAGTGTCGCCAAAAGAAGAGCCAAAAGATACGACAAATGTGTGAAGTGTGGAAACTGGAGCCACGATGGAAAATGTAGCAAGAATCAAACTCATTCCCAGCATATGTATATGCATCTGATCAAAGTAGGAGTTGTTAGGCTACATGCCGAAAGATCCGTACGAAAAGGCGGTAATGTGTACTACGTAGTGAGGAAAAAGTTGAGAATGATAAGAGAATAAGCAACTCAAGAGTTATCCCGGAGTTTCCAAATACTTGGAGTTCCATTTCCCTTGTAAAAGTCCTTTTGATTCATGCATACTACTTAGTTAATTGGTGGAGACTTGATTTGCATACAAGCTTATGATCATTGCATAATTCGATTCGAACTTGAGTGTTCTACTTAACTTACATTATTCATACATATATAACCCTAGAGTTGAGTGAAAATTGTGAGGAGTGAAAGTTTATGCATAATTGAAGTTCTAGTAGGCTCCTCATTGATTCCATCATAGAAAAATACAAAAACAGAATAAGCAACTCAAGAGTTATCCCGGAGTTTCCAAATACTTGGAGTTCCATTTCCCTTGTAAAAGTCATCTTGATTCATGCATACTACTTAGTTAATTGGTGGAGACTTGATTCGCATACAAGCTTATGACCATTGCATAATTCGATTCGAACTTGAGTGTTCTCCTTAACTTACATTATTCATACATATATAACCCTAGAGTTGAGTGAAAATTGTGAGGAGTGAAAGTTTATGCATAATTGAAGTTCTAGTAGGCTCGTCATTGATTCCATCACAGAAAAATACAAAAATAGAATAAGCAACTCAAGAGTTTTCCCGGAGTTTCCAAATACTTGGAGTTCCATTTCCCTTGTAAAGTTTTTAGTTATGAGTATGATCATGCATGAGTTTGCTTGAGGACAAACAAAGTTTAAGTGTGGGGTATTATGATATGTCCTAAATTATACATGTTTTGCATGCGTAATAATCCCCATATTATGTTACTAAATGATTAATAACCTTGCAATTCATACTTAAAATGTTAATATTTCATAATTGTAGGTTATTCGGTGCTCCAGGATAAACAAAGCAAAAACCAGCATAAAACATGAAGAAATCAAGCTTTTGGAAGACCAAACCCGAGCATTGACCCCCAAGAAGTCAAACCAGGTCAACACAAGTCAACCAGCAGCTAAAAGACGAGCCTGGGGAGCAAACAGAGGGATGCACGGTCGTAGATCCCTTTGCACGATCGTGCAAAGCCTGTTTCGCCTCCCTAGACTCCGGTACATTGTCCTTTGTACCCTGTTTGATTCACGAGGTGTTTGCACGCCCGTGCAATCCAATGCACGGCCGTGCATTGCTCATTTTGAGGCCTATAAATAGATGGCTTGAGTTCTTCATTGAAGTATCCCTTACACACCCCAAGAACACACCAGAGAAAGCTTATTTCGTAGTCAGAGTGTAGTAGTAGTGAGTAAAGGGGTTCTTCCTCCTTGTTCCGCAATAGGGGAGCCTACGGAACTCAGCGTTATGCTAGTTAGTATGGCAATTCGTGGCTAGACTCTTTGTATTTCTAGGGTGAAGATGAAGTTTGGTGCATGTTAATGTTTAACGTATTAATCCAAGTGATGTGTTTATGTCTTTAACTATTCGTCCTTAAAACCACCATTTTGGTGAGCTTTTATTATTGTCTAAATCCGTCTTTATATTTGTGAGTGTTCTTGATTTTTAAAGTGTAAAACCTTTTTAATCAAACTTCTCTTGAAGCTTGTACGTCTTTATACAAGTAGAGATTGATAAGCCAAGGCTTGGTTAACACTATTAAGGTTGTACATCTTTATACGAACTTATTATGCAACCAAGAATTGGTGAACTCATGTTGGGAACGGTACGTCTTTATAGTTGGTCCCATTGTTACACCACCTCCCGGTGAGCAAAATATAATCACCTATTTAACTCTAATACAAAGCATTTTACGTTCGATGTCTTAAACCAACCCGAAGATGACCATTCGAAGGGTTGAGGGTAATTGTTGTCCTTAACGGGAGGCACTACCACTTGTTAAAGCTTTTAAATTTTCCAAATCAAATGTCGTGAGGACGAGGCTCTAGCGGTGACCCGGGTCACACATTTGTAGTAGTCATATCACTGGATTAGTCAACTTAACATTATCACGTACTAAGCGGATTCGAAACCCAAATCAATACTATTCGTAACCTGATCATTTCCAACATATTTACTTTCCTGTTATTTACTATTATGTTCGTTACATTTCTGTTACACACTTCACGCACGTTTTTACTTTTCTGCTATTTACTTTACCGCCATTTATTTTTCTGTCATTTACTTTCTTGTTCCACAAGCACACAAAACTCACTAACTAATTAAACCGGCTAAACGTTAACAAAAGTTGAGTATTGAAACTCGACTGTGTCCGTTGGTTGGTTCGATACTTGGTTCTTACCTAAACTATATTACGCTGCGATAGGTACACTTGCCTATTGTGTGTGTTTTAAGTTTGAGTATTTATCATTTTATAAATTTAAAACCTGATCTCGTGAAACCATATTAAAAATATATTTTTATATATTTAAAACACAACCCATCAAGTTTTTGGCGCCGTTGCCGGGTACACGGTATTTCAAGAAAAATTCAAGTTAACGGATTAGCCTTATCATTTTCTATCTATTCTTCTTCTACATTTTTGTTGCAGGTAGTGTATGATCCATAGCTCCACTACTGGTTTATAGTTAACAAATAGAATTCAACAAGTACCGTAAGATGTTAATATACACTGCCCATCTGCAATTAACCATTACACTATCTTTTGACTTCTATTTGACCACCTTTATGATTCCATCAAAACACCAGTCCTAACCTTAACATTTTCTAAGGCATACTATATATGTAAATATATACTGCCTTCATACCTGATGTTGTGGCTCGAGTTACCCGTACTGGCATTCGCTTTCGGTCCCATTCACAGTTTAAGTTCAGACACCGGGAGTGTCCAAATCTCTCAAACTATTACTCTGATACCAACTTATAAGGCCCCAAACCCGGGAGGCCTCACTTGTTGGTTTTACTCATTCACAAACAGTTCTTAAACTTTAATATCAAATAACGCAGCGGAAAATTTCATTTAAAACGTAACATAACATTGTTCAACATGCGGAAGCGTAAACATTGCTTAAACAAAACATGAATATAATCAAAACATAACGGGATGCCAGACTTCATTATCATCCGGGTAACTCTTCTCGCTTACCAAGCATCACCGTCCATCGCCCGTACCTATCCTTAACCTGAACGTGCATACTAAAAGTCAGCTACGCTGGTGAGTTCTAGCTTTAAATAAAACCTTAGCATAATCATTTTGCCAAAAACATAACATACATTTATTTAACAAAAGCGTACGTAACATGCAATAACTTAACTTTATCAAAACATCGTAACATAACATTATAACATAAGTCAACATGAACCGAATCTGTGCCTTCTCGTAACCTTCAATTCCATAACTCGTATTCTGACGGAAGAACCTAAGGCTCGTTACCTCTAGGCCATCCATCAGCCAGGTCTCCTAAGGCTAGTTACCTCATGGCTGACCAAACCTCATTTTAGGCACTGTTCCCTCGCGGGGAATAAAGCCTCTCGTTAAGGGATCCAGGTAATCCCATGGGTGACCGTCGTCACCCCATCCTCAACCAAATGTACAACCGTTAGCCGACCACAAAGGCCCCCCTAAGGGTAAGGCTAATACATACATACATACCCTAGCTCCCGTAGGAACTCATGGCAGATTCGTTCATTTCATGACTTTCATAAATACCTTTACCTCGTTTTAGTTAAAGCATTTGTACGTTTTATTAAATAACATTTCATCCGTAAACTTTATTTGGCAAAACATTTCATTAACTCGTTTCATCTTCCCCTTTTGGAAGCATCGTTTTGTAATCATTTCATAAGCACCTTTTAACTTCCCCTTCGGAAGCGTCGTTCATAAACCTCGTTTTGTAAACATCATTTCATAAACCTCGTTTTGTAAACATCATTTCGTATGTATGCACACCAACCCGAAAATATTTAATTAAAACATTTAAATAAGGGCTCCTAGAACTCACCTGAGATAAACAGGGTCAAAGGTCTGTAAAGGATCTTCTAACATGTACGTACACAACCTAGCCTTAGCTTTACACACAACTATTACATTTTACTTCTACATGCCTAGAACTTAGGGGTTCGTGGTTCAAGGGGAATTCTCGGGGTGTACCCGGGAACTAAGCTCGAGTATTCCCAGCCGTGAACTTCTCCCCAAACCGTGAACTTCCCAAACCGCAAACTTCCCAAACCGTGAACTTCCCAAATCGCAAACTTCACCCAAACCGCAAACTTCACCCAAACTGTGAACTTCGTCCCAACCGCAAACTTCACCCAAAACACCCTAGTTTGCATTGAATCAGATCTGGATCGACGGATTCGTCAAGTTTGGAACTTTTTACGTTCAGTACGTTTGTTTTTCATTTAAGAACTCAAATCTATATTTATCTTTCAGTGTCATTCGTAAAAAACACCATCTTTTTACTCAAAAACCCGAAAACCCCAAAGTAAACAAAAACTCAGATCTAGGCCAAACCGTTACCTGTATCGAGCTTCTGATTCGGAGGTTGTTCTAACGAGCACCGAAGACACGAGCTAGTGCGATCTTGAGCGATTCCGGCACTTTCTCTCTCTACGGTTTCTCTCTCTAGAATGGCAAATGAGAGAAAAAGGTGGTGACTTAGGATATTTATAGGGGAAGACTCCCTATCTTCGCCGCCCCAACTCGCTAGGCCCATACCGGTCCGACCCATCTTGCCTTGCTCATTTATTCTTTTCGTCTTGCATTAAATCCCGTTATTATAACTCATCGTTTTATTTTTGGTATGTTACATTTACCTTTTTAAGAATGTATATTTTAAAAAAAAAATATTTTAGAAATATTTTTTAGAGAAAGTGTTTTATAATCCTTTTGAAATTTAGTTTTCAAAACGTTCTCTTTAACCGCACATTTTATGAAAAAGCTAAAAAAAACGTTTTCATAAAAAAACTAAAAAAAATGTTTTTAAAAACTTTTTATGAAAAAATTTAAAAATATATATATATATTTTTAGAAAAGTTAAAAAACTTTTTTAAAAAGTTCAAAAAAGTCGTTTTTATGAAAAAGAAAAAAAACTAAAAAATGATTTTAAAAAGGTTAAAAAAACCTTTTTAAATAAGTAAAAAAAATCATCAAAAAACTAATTTTTTTTTATTGGACTGAAATGGTTCAACTAGTTCGTTAGAAATAAAATGACTAAAATGCACCTATACTTAACAGAAAAAGTTAACAGAGTTAGTGGCAGAAGCTGAAATGGTTACAAAAATGCAACTTAAGTCGTAAAAAATTAAGTCCCCAATACCATATGTAACTGATAATCAGTGCCAGATACAATATATTTGAAATTGTACATTAGTCGTTGGTACTTTAGTCACTAATGGTTGAAATGAAGATGACGTATAAGAGACTAAAAATCAGTATTTAATCATTTCCTATTTAAAATGCATCCGAGACTAACTATCAGTCCCTAATATAGTCGCTTTCAAAAATTGTTAGGACTTAATTTCAGTCTCTAATTTAATTCATTGAAATGGTAGAATATGCGTTGAGTATTGGAGACCGAATATCACTCCCTAATTATTTCATCTACAAAACTCCTAGAAAACTAAATTTTAGTTTCCAATAAGGTCACTTACAAGAAGTTTGAGACTAATTTTCAGTCTCCGATACTTTTTTTAAGACGGTAAAACTTGAGCCAAATAATTAGATACTAAAAATCAGTCTTTACCCTTTCATATATAAAAGTAGTTCATGACTAAATAGCACTCCCTAATTCAATCCACTTTTTGGAATATTAAGAACTGATTTTCAATCTCTAATATGTTCCCTCCATATTAGAGAAGGAAGATCAGTCGTTAATACATTTGCGCAATTTTTCATTGCGGATGGAACGTATCTCGGACTGAAATTCAGTCACGAAAAAGGTTCCCTCAAAAACCTTATATTACTCAGACATATTTAAGACTGAAATTTAGTCTCAAATAAAGTGGAAAAATATTAGCAACTAATTATCAGTAACTAATATAAGTCGCATAAAAATTAGTCCCCGTTATTATCAGTAACTGATAAATCAGTCCCAGATATTATGTATTCAAGACTGATATATCAGTCCCTAATAGTTTAGTCTCTAATGGTAATGTTTGTTTGTTTGAGTGTTTTTATGTAGGGAAGCTACGGTCTAGTCTCGGGTCATGTTTCAAGCCTTGGATTCTCAATAGAAGATCTTTTGATGCTTTGGATGTTGGTTAAAGCCTCCTTAGGGGTGCTTAAACCTTTTGGATGTTTAAATGAATGTAGTAAAATAGTAGAACTTATATCTTGAACTTATAAACGTCTAACCAAGGTTAAGTCAAACTATCATAGTTGACTTTTGAATTGTTGAAAATTGTTTTGTACTAAGTCCTAAGTCCTTGGACGGTTGATATTAAACTAAAACATATGATGTTTACTAAAGTATGTTATGGGACCTAATTTCGCGGTGTTTCTAAAGTTAAAATTGGTCGAAAATGTTGGGTGTTACATTTTACGTATAAAATTTAAAAATACTACTTTTTTATTTTAAATAAATATGTGTTGGAATAAAATTTACTAATATTTAATTAGTAGTTTTGTAGTTAAGTTTGAAATTTATAAATAATTTTTTTATTTTGATTTGTTAATTTTAATAGTTACTTTTTAACTAAAATTAAGAAACTTATAAATATTTATTTTTAAAAATTGTGTTTTATTTTAAACTTTATTTTTTTTAAATAATGACATTTTTTTTCAAAAAAATATGTTTGGTTTCAATTCTAGTTTATTACTTTTAATTTTGGAATTTTAAATTTAAATTGTGTCGATGTATTAAGAAGTGAGATTTTTGTAGAGATAAAGACTGATAGCTACAAAACTCTCCAAGTATAAATGCTGCGGACTCCACAATTTTGCTATTTATGAAGTTGCTGCGGATAAGTGCTTATGCTGCAGATAGTTATACTTTGATGCTGATCAACAATTATGCTGCTTATAGGCTTTATCTGCTAAAGTTCAAGGTTGCTGCTGATAGGCTTCTCAGCAACATCAAACATTGATGTTGCTGATAGGTAAATCATCAGCAGCTTTGACTTTACTACCGACATCCTCTGCTTCAACACTGACACACCTATCAGCAGAAGGAATGTTATTGGTGCAGCTGACAAAAGACAATACTACTACTTCTGAAGTCTCCTACAAAGATTCTTGAGAAGACTTTGTAGTTGCCTTTTTGCTGCAGTTGTCTTCTTGCTGTCGTCCAATTGTAGTATAGCTTTTATCTTTAAAAGATCAACGACTTGTGTTTGATCTGATCCCTAGAATCAAGGGTCTGTCTTGATTCTAAGTTCCCTTATATGTATTATTTCTCTTTAGTTGTAAGAATGTTTCCTTAGAGTTTTCTCTATAACTTGTTAACATTAAAGAGTAATACAATTTGCATTTATCAGTATTCTCATTGTTTCTTGTTGCATTGCCTAGTGGTTATTGTTTCCGCCAATATCAACTAAACAGAACCACCTTGTAATACATCGATTCTACATTTTTAATTTTTGGAGTTTTAAGTTTTGAATTTAAATGACGATATATTGTTGAAATTTAAATTTTATTTTTTTTAAAATGAGAGATTTAGTATTAAAAGTTTAGCGCTATTTTCCTTATACAAGTGCAGACAATATCTGTCAATCAGAACATTTTAATGATAATTTTGAGAAAAGTTTATAATCTACTGATTTTCTAAATGGACTTAAATTATCATGTTTGTCAAATCATCAATTAGTTTTAAATGTCGGTGTTCCAGTTATGCTACTAAAAAATATTGATAAAAAAATTGGTTTATGTAATTGAACAAGAATTTAGGTCAAATCCCTAGGTAATTGCATTATAAAAACGGAGATTATATCTGGAAGCAACATTGATAATCACAATTTTATTCCCTATGATTGGGTTAACACATTCAGACAAAAGAATTTTATTTAAATTTAAAAAAAAAAGCCTAGTGATTGTTAAGTGGTTTGTTTGTTAGGATGGCAAGCATGGGAAGCCTTGGAGTATTGTTCACAAAGATGGTGAGTTCTGCTGATTTCTTTTTAGGTGATTGTTATATGTTTTTTAAATTTGAAAGATGAGAGTGCCAATAATCAAGAAATATGTAGTAATAGTTATGAGATGCAATATATGAACTTGATCGCTTTTCACCATGACCGTCGAGGTGCACGTCGGACTAGCCTCTGACGACGGCAGCAAACTCAAGATGCTAATCTTCTATGTTGACAACCTCCCCATTGGGTGTGCACATATCTCAAAGCTTATTTTTTTATATATTGATTTTAAGATTTGCTTTGAACCGGTAGTGGGTGAGTTAGCCCTTTTTTTTAAATGTGAATAGGTTCTAATCTTTTCTTTACTATCTCAAAGAATTGATTTATGTTACAAAATTTCAAGATTTGGGCATTGCATTTATCTTCAGACGCATTAGATTTGTTCTACGTATATTTTATGTTAAGTTTGGCTACTTTTTGTAAGTTAGAACTTATCTGATGGATATATAGTATGAATTGAACTTGTTTTAGTGTTCTTATTTGCATGTATACCAACCTCTTATGTAATCATAAATACTACTCACCCAAAAAAAGTAATATAATGTTTTAGTAAAATAATTCTAACTATATGCCATCTTTTTCAGCTAAAGTAAGATTAAGGAGTGTCTAACCAATTTAACTAATACTTAATCACCAACGTCGGTGATGTTTTCCACCAACACACACCCCTCACACTTTAGTTAAATTATACTACTAGTCCTTCTACTTTTACCCCTTAGGTTTATAAAGTTTCGAGTTTACCCCTTTTAGTATATATAATCTGATTTTTTCTTAATAACTTTAGTTTATTTTGCGCGTACGTTTCTTTTGATCGTAACGTCCTACCGCAACGCAGGTACATTTCTTTTAATCGTATCGATTAGCCGCAACGCGCGGGTAGGTAAAATGAAAAATTAGACTGACATCGACAAAAAAACGTCGGTACCGTTATATAACTATATTTTATCATGTTTATGTACCAACGTTAATTTTATACGTTTCCTTTTTGTGCTTAGCCACACATTAATGTCACCGCCACAACCGTTTAACGTCCGTCTTCCGCCGTGCCGTGCGCACCTATGTTTATCAATTTAACTATGTTTTTATTTTTGCTTAACCACGTTAGTGTCATCGCCTCAAACGTTTAGGGTCCGCCTCCCGCCGCGGAACGTGTGGGAAAATTTATTTAACCATGTTTCTTTTTGTGCTTTCCTACGTTAATGTCACCGTCTCAACCGTTTAAGGTCTGGTTCCTGCTGCGAAGCGCGGAGTACAATTCCTAGTTTATGTTTATAAGCTACTAAGTGATATGCAGCACAAAACTTATACCATCAATTACCTTGCATTTTTGGAATTTATTTATTTCAGCATTACTTTCAATAGTACAACCTTTTTTATTTCATATATGAGTTTTTTATACCTCGACCCGTTTATGCAAGATTGGTGTTCAATTAATTTATTTGATGATTTTAATGCTTTACAATATTATGGGAGGTTATTTAAATTCATTCAAGATTAACACATAAGATTTTTAGTTAAGGGAGGTGGGAGTGCCAAGCGGGTTCAAGAACGGGTAGTCCGCGCGTACCACTCCCACTCCCAGCAAGTAACATTGCGGGTAAGGCGCGGGTATTGTTAGCGGGTATTGGAACCCGCCGAAACAAGGTTTTTAACCCGTTGAAACATTGAGAAAGCAACTAAGTTTGCGGGTAAATAGCGGGTACCACCCCCACCATGAAGGGTATTTTGGGAGGGTAGTTTGTCAAAATGAGGTGACATATCCTCATTGGTAGGTTTGAAAAGATAGTTTGAAGTGGGAGGGTATCACTCCCACCTCCCTAATAATATAAAGGAATTTATGGGTATAATAGGCTGAAC
This sequence comes from Smallanthus sonchifolius, assembly GCA_023525975.1. Classification (NCBI taxonomy): domain Eukaryota; kingdom Viridiplantae; phylum Streptophyta; class Magnoliopsida; order Asterales; family Asteraceae; genus Smallanthus; species Smallanthus sonchifolius. The sequence goes on along the minus strand of CM042025.1, from coordinate 44,209,196 downwards.
ATATTAGCAGAAAGTATTGAAAAGTTTAGAAGAATTTATCTACTTTCATGAGCACGAAATCCACCTAGTAAGCCACTTAACATTTTTTTTCCTTTAGTTACTACTTAGATGCAGTAATGCACATAATAACTTTTGTATACGTTGAAGAAATTGCATTAAATAATTCAGTAAATATTATATATTAATCTTCTTGATCATCAACAAGCACCACAAAGAATTCTACCTTAGAACACTCACATTAACAAATGTTCCAAATGTTGTTCGGTTCACTTCATCTGCAATTGATGTGTTTACCATGAAGAACATCACAACAATGGATATTGCGTGTTTTTTTCTAATCAGGTAAATAATTGACTATTAGCATCAAGATCAATCTTGATGGCAAAAAAAACTGATGGCTACAAAACTCTCCAAGTATAAATGTTGCGGACTCCACAATTTTGCTATTGATGAAGTTGCTGTGGATAGTTATACTTTGCTGCTGATCAACAACTATGATGTTGATAGGCTTTATCTGCTAAAGTTCAAGGTTGCTGCTGATAGGCGTCTCAGCAGCATCAAACATTTATGCTGCAGATAGGCAAATCATCAGTAACTTTGAATTTACTACTAACATCCTCTGCTGCAACACTGACACACCTATCAGCAGAAGGAATGTTATTAGTGCAGATGACAAAAGACAATGCTACTACTTCTGAAGTCTCCTACAAAGATTCCTAAGAAGACTTTTTGTTTTGCAGATGTCTTTTTGTTGCAGTTGTCTTCTTATTGTTCTCCAATTGTAGTATAGCTTCTATCTGTAAAAGATCAACGACTTGTGTTTGATCTGATTCTTAGAATCAAGGGTTTGTCTTGATTCTAAGTTCCTTTATATGTATTATTTCTCTTCAGTTGTAAGAATGCTTCCTTAGAGTTTTCTCTATAACTTGTTAACATTGAAGAGTAATACAATTTGCATTTATTAGTATTCTCATTGTTTCTTGTTGCATTGCATAGTTGTTATTGTGTAACATCCCGAGTTTTAGAGCGCGAGAGAATTCACGAGGAATTAAAACTTAAATAATAAAAAGGAAGCGGAGTTGGGCCGGGGTGTATGGGCCGAAAGGGGAAGGGTTTGGGCCCTTATAGGCCTCAAGAACAACCCAAAGGCCTCATTTTCCATCCTTATTTCCGGATTCTAGAGAGAGAAAGTGAGAGAGAGTCTAGAGAGAGAAAGTCCCGGTTTTTGGATCAGAGCCTCAAGGATCGTTAGCAAGAGTCTCGTGGGTGTTTAGCAACGAAAAGGAAGTGATTACAGGTAACCGATTCTCCTAGATCTGAGTTTTAGTTCGTTTTTGGGTTTTTCGGGTTTTGGGTGAAAAGGTTATGTTTAATCGGATGAAACGGAAAGATAAGCATAGATTTGAGTTCCTTAATGGAAAACGAACGTTTTGAATGCAAACAGGTTCAGGATCTTGAAGTGATCAGACCCGAATGCGAAAGTTAGAGTTTTTCGCCAAGAACGGGTCGTGCGCACTTGCTAAGTGCGCACCGAGCAGGTCCTGCGCACTTGCTAAGTGCGTAGGAATAGGAACCTGCGCACTTGCTAAGTGCGTAGGAAGAGAAGTCTGCGCACTTGCTAAGTGCGCAGGAAGCAGAGTCTGCGCACTTGCTAAGTGCGCAGGCATCAGGCTGGTAAAGTCGGTATAGTCGCCTAAATCAGAATGGTTAAACCATTTAGCGTTGAGTTAAGTCTGATACGTGTCAATTGTTATGATTGTCCAGATTGTGTGAGATCCAGTAGACCATTGCAGTTAAGATACCAGGTGAGTTCTAATCCCCTTTTTGCCTTCTTTAGGGGTGGTGTGCATACTTAGTGTAAAGTGTTTATTATATTTTATATATTATAAACTGAAGAGAAAAGCTATGTTTTAGTGAAAGGTTTAAAAGAGGCAAAAGTATGTTTTCAGTAAAGTAAGATATATCATTTGGCAAGCGTTTACTATATTTTCATATACATAAACAAAGACATGATATATGTGCTAGTATGTTTTCAATAAAGTAAGATATATTATTTGGCAAGCGTTTACTATATTTTTATATACATAAACAAAGGCATGATATATATGATAAGCTATGTTCAGAAAGTAAGATGTATTTTATGATGAGCTATGTTTCAGAAAGTAAGATGTATTTTATGATAAGCTATGTTTCAGAAAGTAAGATGTACTTTATGATAAGCTATGTTTCAGAAAGCAAGATATATTTTATGGCAAGCGTTTACTATATTTTATATACATAAACAAAGGCATAATATATATGAAAGTTATGAACAAGATTTACAGAAAGTTTTATGAACAGTAAAGTGAACAGCTTTCCTTCGGGGACGAGTACCAGTTTGTAAAGGTCCTTGGGACAGATGTTACTTGTACAAGATGTCAGATATGGGTTCTACCCATTAGTAAGAACCTTAGGGTTCGTTAATAGTTGTACAATTGGGATGAGTGACGGCGGTCGCTCGGGAGGTCCACACAACCTCCCCTTAGTGTTAAGCGGTAATGTCGGTTCATGGACGTTAGCCATGGGGGCATTGACCCGGTACTCGTCGGTTCATGGACGTTAGCCATGGGGGCGGTACAGTAGTGACAAAAGAATTGACGGTTAAGCGGTATTGTCGGTTCATGGACCTTAGCCATGGGGGCATTGACCAGGTACTCGTCGGTTCATGGATGTAAGCCATGGGGGCGGTACAGTAGTGACAAAGGAATTGACGGTTAAGCGGTAGTGTCGGTTCATGGTGTAAGCCATGGGGGCATTGACCAGGTACTTGTCGGTTCATGGATGTAAGCCATGAGGGCAGTACAGTAAAGAGGAATTGACGGTTTATTATACGTTTTAAACTGTTTGAAAAGTAAAGTATGTAAAGTTTAGCCTTATGGGCAGTATATATATGTTTTAGTAAATCTTTTGTATAATTGATTTAAAGTAAACGTTAGAACTCATTCAGCGTTGCTGATTTTAGTATGCACATCAGATAAGTGTAGGTAGCAGTAGGTGGAAGTGGATGCTTGGCTTGGCGAGAAGAGTTACCCGAAGATCAGCATCTGGCATCCTGTTTATGATTCTTTTGTTTATGTTGATTAAGACAAGTTTCAGTTGTATTTGACAAGCTATGTTTAGAATGTTATGTTTCCGCTACGTATGTTGAGATTTTAAAACGTTTCCGTTGTGTTAATGAATGTCTTATGTTTAAAAGTGCTATGTGTTGATGAGTAAATCCAATAAGTGGGGTCTCCCGGGTTTGGGGCCTCACATATTGTTTCCGCCAATATCAACTAAACAGAACCACCTTGTAATACATCGATCCTACATTTTTTGTTTTTGGAGTTTTAAGTTTTGAATTTAAATGAAGATATATTGTTGAAATTTAAATTTTATTTGTATCTTTTATTTTTTTTTAAATGAGAGATTTAGTATTAAAAGTTTAGCGCTATTTTCCGTATACACGTGTAGACAGTATCTGTCAATCAGAACATCTTAATGATATTTTTGATAAAAGTTTATAATCTCCTGATTTTCTAAATGTACTTAAATTATCATGTTTGTCAAACCATCAATTAGTTTTAAATGTCGGTGTTCCAGTTATGCTACTAAGAAATACTGATAAAAAAAATTGGTTTATGTAATGGAACACGAATTCAGGTCAAATCCCTAGGTAATTGCATTATAAAAACGGAGATTATATCTGGAAGCAACATTGATAATCACAATTTTATCCTTATAATTGGGTTAACACATTCAGACAAAAGAATTTTATTTAAATTTCAAAGAAGAAAAGCATAGTGATTGTTAAGTGGTTTGTTTGTTAGGATGGCAAGCATGGGAAGCCTTGGAGTATTGTTCACAAAGATGGTGAGTTCTGATTTCTTTTTAGGTGATTGTTATATGTTTTTTAAATTTGAAAGATGAGAGTGCCAATAATCAAGAAATATGTAGTAATAGTTATGAGATGCAATATATGAACTTGATCGCTTTTCACCATGACCGTCGAGATGCACGTCGGACTAGCCTCTGACGACGGCAGCAAACTCAAGATGCTAATCGGCTATGTTGACAACCTCCCCATTGGGTGTGCACATATCTCAAAGCTTATTTTTTTATATATTGATTTTAAGATTTGCTTTGAACCGGTAGTGGGTGAGTTAGCCCTTTTTTTTAAATGTGAATAGGTTCTAATCTTTTCTTTACTATCTCAAAGAATTGATTTATGTTACAAAATTTCAAGATTTGGGCATTGCATTTATCTTCAGACGCATTAGATTTGTTCTACGTATATTTTATGTTAAGTTTGGCTACTTTTTGTAAGTTAGAACTTATCTGATGGATATATAGTATGAATTGAACTTGTTTTAGTGTTCTTATTTGCATGTATACCAACCTCTTATGTAATCATAAATACTACTCACCCAAAAAAAGTAATATAATGTTTTACTAAAAAAATTCTAACCATATGCCATCTTTATCACTACAACAGCTAAAGTAAGATTAAGGAGTGTCTAACCAATTTATGTTTATAAGCTACTAAGTGATATGCAGCACAAAACTTATACCATCAATTACCTTGCATTTTTGGGATTTATTTATTTCAGCATTACTTTCAATAGTACAACCTTTTTTATTTCATATATGAGTTTTTTATACCTTGACCGGTTTATGCAAGATTGGTGTTCAATTTTTGATGATTTTAATGCTTTACAATATTATGGGAGGTTATTTAAATTCATTCAAGACTAAACATAAGATTTTTAGTTAATAATATAAAGAAATTTATGGGTATAATAGGTTGAATATATTAGCAGAAAGTATTGAAAAGTTTAGAAGAATTTATCAACTTTAAGCCACTTAACATTTTTTTTCCTTTAGTTACTACTTAGATGCAGTAATGCACATAATAACTTTTGTATATTAATCTTCTTGATCATCAACAAGCATCACAAAGAATTCTACCTTAGAACACTCACATTAACAAATGTTCCAAATGTTGTTCGGGTTCACTTCATCTGCAATTCATGTGTTTACCCTGAAGAACATCACAACAATGGATATTGCGTGTTTTTCTCCAATCAGGTAAATAATCGACTATTAGCATCAAGATCAATCTTGATGGCAAAAAAAAAAAATAGTACTTCATATCAGAAAATAAATTAGCATCATTGTGTCATGTTTTTGTTACAGACATAGGGACGATGCCATTACAGAGAGGAATAATTGGAGATTTGGAGGAATTGAAAGGAAACGAAACATGAAAGTGCGGAGATTGGGACAAAGTTTATGGCTATGACGTGTACAATGACCTAAGTGAGCCAGACAAGGGATCTCAACTGATCCATCCCCCTTATCCTCACAGGTGTAGGACAGACTGCCCTTCGTCGAATTCAGGTTAAAATACTTGCATTATTAGTAGATACCAAGATATGTGATGCAGTTTGACTTTTAAGGTCAAACCAGGTTACTCTATACATCAAAATTCTTATGGGTTACTTTACTTTTGCAAGAAATACAAATATCCTGTAGAATAAACTATATCAAAGCTTTTATGATATTATTTTGAGCTATTTGTTTTGGCAACCCTGTAGAATGTATGTTAAGCAAAATTCTTAGACCATCATTTAAATATGTAAAATATTTTTAATTTTGTGTTATACGAAACTCAAACAAATGCTAAAGGTGGTCAGGCCATCAAATGAACCTCGGACTCTGATTGCTTAGTAGTTTAGTTCACATGTTGACTTTCATATATAATTGTATCACCTTTTTACTTTTGAAACATGTTATATTAATTTCGTTAATTTGATGCTTCTTGAATCAATTCAAAATGATGGCACAAAAAATTGTTTGATGTTTACTGACGGTAAATAATTTTATTTGTTTGTTCTTGAATTCTACAAATTTGGTTCTAACACGGGTCTCTAACCTATATTAATAAAACCATATTTATTATACTAGGGTTTATAATTAAAATAACAATGTCATACTTTGAGAAAATATAATACTAATAATTTTAAAAATGATATTATTTTATAGTAAAATATGTATTCTATCAATGGTAAAATAATAACATTCACTTACTCTTATTTTGTAGTTTTTTTTCTTTTCTCATATACACCCCTTCAATTTTCACATTTTCAAATAATATCCCTCAACTTTTCTAAAAATTCAAATATACATCTAAAAAAATTAATTTCTTGTTGTGTTTAATGTTTTTTCTTTGCGTCCCGGTATAAATTTTATTATACTCATTTACAAGTGTCTACCACAACTCCTCCCCCAACTTTGTAAAATGTCAAAATTATGTGTTTTGTTCCCACCGTCACGCCACATGTCACCTATCTGTTGAGCCCTGGTTTTTTTTTGGGTTTTTTTCTTTGGTTTTTTTACATTTCTTTTTATTGCACTAACCGAGTCGCCGTAACTTCATACATTTCTTTTATGTACTTAATCACGTTTCTTTTTTGTACTTAGCCACGTTATGTGACCGTACTTAGCGAGATTCACAAACGCGCGGACTTAATTATGTACTTAAGCACGTTAATTTAATTGTACGACCCATTGCAATGCGCGGGTCATGATTTCTAGTTATAACTTATTTATAAACTATACCTTGGTGGATTTGTACATTCATAGTACTTATAAAATAAAATACTTATACATACAAATACATATATACACATTTAAAAGTTTAAATCTATTTTATATATAAACATATATGTAACATGGTATACATATATACATAAAGGCTTTCTATGGATAAACATTCAGATTATAGTATACGTATTGTTTGATTAAATGATGCACACATTACGGGCGAGATTCTTGTAATGGGGCTGGTTCTGACTCTGTAAGAAAGACGTAAGACGGGGTAACCCCTCGTAGCAGACGTAAAACTGGGGTAGGAGTCTCAGTAGTCGACCTATAGAGCGGTGATACTGGTGTATATAGTGGATGGAACACCCTGAAGAAATAGTTCGTTGAATGTGTGGACAGGCCACAAAATTATGGTTAAAAGCTTTAATACTGTTTTTGCCAAAAATATTTTCGTATCAGTTAAATGTATTCACCAGCTTTACCGTTGACGTTTCATTTTCAAAATGTTTTCAGGTAACAATGAATGATTTTATTTGTTTGACGAGATTAGCCGAAAGTATTATATCTTAGGCCCAAGAGATAATATCGTGGACAAGTTTATAAATGTTTTTGACAGGATTATGTGCTGAAAGGATATTGAATCCATAGGCACGGAGATAACTCTGCATGATATAAACAAGGATAGGTGCCTAAAGGAATATGTTTCCCTAGACACAAAAAACTACCTTGTGGCTTTAAACCTGCTGTGATACAAGATATGTTGTAATTTGATTTCAAAAAATGTTTTGTAATCAAAGAGATGTTTAAAACCTATCTATAAAAGATGATTTATTCAATCAGAAGAATTAAATATATTATTTCAACCTTCAGTTGAATATTTTTGAAAGAAAAGATCTAAACGATTTTACGATCCAAAACAAACTCTGATGTTCAGAGAGAAAATAAATGATAAGATGCGAATCGGTTGCACGCCTAGGGTGTCCTAAAACTGGGGTGTGACAGTAGTTAAGAAAAAATAAGCGATAAAAAGAATCTTGGACTCACAAAATTGTGACACGTGACGCAATTAGTTACTTATTTAACATATATGTGTGTGTGTGCGCCTATATATATACAGAGAGAGAGAGGATCAAATACAAAATGGATTTAGCCTTAAAAAACGTAAGAAACAATATGGGTCATTGATCAAAGTATTTTAATGATTGAGATTAATGAGTGTCAATTTTAAAATTAATTGAAAGTTAATAATGGCAGGGAGGGGTAAAAGAGGGAATTTGACCCTGACTTTTTTCATTAAATCTTAGTTCCATCAATTTCTTTTAAACTCAATAACTTTTATATACTTTGTTATTTAAAAAAAACTATACTATAAAACGAGCATTTTTTTATCTTTAACATGTGTATAATATTGGTATATATATATTTTTTAAATTGTATTGTTTTGTGGCTATTAAATTTATACAGTGTTGTTATGTGTCCAGGTCTAAAATAATATGTTGATTACAAAAAGTAGGGTGTTGTTACAATTTTAAATGGTGTTGTTACGTTACTACTGAATTTACATAGTGTTGTTATGCGCCCAGATCTCAAATGGGATGTTGGTTTACAAAAGGTAGTGTGTTGTTATCAAATTATAATGTTGTTGTTATGTGACTATTGAATACACGCAATATTGTTATGCGTACAAGTGTAAAAAGGGTATGTTGATTTATATTTGTAAACAGACATAAATACCCTTCCCATAAAACCTACTTTTGTACACGTGTCGCCTTCTTATTGCTTGTATGTTTCTCATGCTAAAATCATTTTGAACCAGAACCGAACTATATATATATATATATATATATATATATAGGGGCCGGTTATCGTACAAAGTGGTGTTAGCGTACGAAGGCACCAGCATGCGATACGTGTTCAATGGGCAAGGGGTAAATGCGTCCGCGTAATAATAACGCATCAACATTTGTATAATGGTGTAATCATGTAATCACTCTCAGAACGTCAACATTTGTATAATCACGCATGTTGTATAATAACACATTTTCCATAATTTAATCACATAATCAAATAATAACGTAATCACGCAAAACACGTAATCACGTCAACATTTAAAAAAAAGTCGATTTTAAGAAAAAAGTATAGCAAAATTATACTCGAATTAAAGAGAATAAAATGCTCGATTTTATGGTGCAATTTTTTTTAAAAAAATAATGTCATATAAAAAAGTTATGCTCGTTTTAAAAAAAATGGGGGAACTTGTAAAAAGTCAACAAATGTAGCTATTCCAATTTTACCCTTTTCAGAATCTTTTCATGCTTAAAACAATAATTTTTGATCATAACCATTGATTTTTTAGATCAACGATTCAAAATACTTTCTACGATTCTCACCAAAAAATACTTTGTATTTAAACCTTTCTCTTTCTCTCTCTCTCTCTATCTCTATATATATATATATATATAATTAGGTTAAAAAAGTCTAAAATACCTAAAAAGTGTAAGAAGAGATATCAACCGTTGATGTGTAACATCCCAAATAAATAAAAAACAAATAAAAGAAAAGCAAGGTGGGCTTGGCCAAAGATCGGCCCATGGGCCCGAAATATGAAGGGAAACCCTTCTAATCAGTAGCCACCAACCCTTCCCCCTCATTTCCACCACATTCGCAAGTTTCTAGAGTGAGAGAGAGACCGACTCTAGAGAGAGAAAGCGGGGAAAGAAGCTCAAAGGCTCGAGAATCGTTTGCCTACATCACAGCAACACATAGCAACGGAAACTGGACTCCAAGAAGTAAGCATCACCTCTAAATCTGAGTTTTTACACATTTTGGGGTTCGAGTTTAAGTCGCATAAAGACATGGTTTTTACGTATAAAAGTTGAAACAAATCACATATTTGTGCTCATGAATGATAAAGGAACGTTTTGAACGTAAAAAGTTCAAGGCTTGATCAACTAGAAATAATTGGCCAGATCTAGGGTTTCTGGTCAGGCAAGAATACTGATGCATCGAAACTACTAGTTTCGATATAGGCGAATCCAACGAAACTACCTAGTTTCGATATCCGAAACTACTAAGATTTTACATAAGTTACTTACCGAAACTACCATAGTTTCGATATAAACCCATGACTCAAAACTACCATAGTTTCGATATAAACCCATGACCCGAAACTACCATAGTTTCGATATAAACCCATGACCCGAAACTACCATAGTTTCGATATAAACCCATGACCCGAAACTACCATAGTTTCGATGTGATTCATCCATCGAAACTACTGGGTTCAAGCATAGTAATGTCTAGTATTATCTAGGAGCACTACCTTATGTGTATTACTTCATTATACAGATTGTGAGTGACATTAGTGGCGCTCAGTAACCCGCTAAGTGTATTTCAGAAACCACTCATCAGGTGAGTTCTATGTGCCTTCTATGTGTTACGTGTAAATCATTTTAAATGTTTTTGGGATGAAGTGTATACATGATATGAATTAATGTTATGTTATGTGTTATATGACAATACATGTGGAATATAAGTATAACAAGTATGTTTATAAATAAAGAAATGAAAGCATGACATAACGTATAAGAAAGAAATCTTGCTTTATATCCATGTATATATTGCTTGCTAAGTATGGATGAACGTTATGGACGTAAACGATGATAACGGCTACTTCGGTAGACGGACGACCATTCAACTATTATGCAGCCAGAAATGAAAATCTAGAAAGGTAGACTAAACTAAGGCCACTACGGTGGAGTAAGTCGCTCAATCGATGCACGGCTGCATATATAGTTCAAGTGGGAAACGGATGCCTTAGGGCAGACGGGCGAATATGACGGACTACGACGGTAGGACAGTAAAGACGGACGGCCAAAGGTTTGCGGACGGTTAAAGATATGACGGACAGTTTCTAATGACGGACGGTTAAGTAAATGGGCTACGACGGTAGTTCGAGAATGTTTGTCTTTGTGACTTACGTAAGCAAACTAACGGGTTGATCACCCACATGTGTATGACCAACGATTGTGCACTAAGAACTAAGCATGTATGTATTTATAGACGTACTCATTACGAATGTTATAAGAAATAAGTAACGTAAAGAAAAAGAATATGTATATAATACAAATATATATATATATATATATATATATATATATTATATGATAAGTTTATATCTGATTGCTTTAAACTAGAACTCAACAGCATTAGCTGACTTTTAGTATACATTTCAGGTAACTGAAAGAAGGGTCGTGCGAAGGCGTGATGACTACCCGGCATAAGACTGACATCCCACTTTGATTTATGTTGAGACAATGTCATTTTATGTTTAAATATTAAGACTTTCGTTGTTTATGTACTCAAATGATGAATACTTCCGCTGTGTTTGAATGCTTCTAATTAATAGTTCAGTATTGATGACTATGTTTATGAGTAAATCCAACAAGTGAGGTCACCCGGTAAAAGGGGCCTTACAAGTTGGTATCAGAGCAATAGTTTGAGAGATTCAGACATCCCTAAATGTCTGGACTCAAGCTGATAATGGGACCAACGCACGGATGTCAGTCTGGGTAGCCAACGCCAACGCCAACACAGTAAGTAAGTGATAAAGTTAATGCATGTAGTTAGGGATATATGCCTTAACTTAGAACGCTTAGATGTCAATGTCACTACTGATGTGAAGAGTTGTGAATCTGAAAAGCAAAGCAAATTATTAATCACAAACCGGTCACTGTAATTAAGAATTTATCTTGCTCGTACTGTTCAAAACTATGAACTGAAGGAATGACATTGATGTATTCCCTTTACACATCAAAAAAATCTAGAAAACTATGGCTAGTAGAGGAAGAACTGCATGCCAAGGCGGCTATACGGGCCGAGTAGGTAGACCGCCATTGAACCAAAGACAAGAGGAAGAAGAAAGCATGCACGTGAAACACACCGAGAGAGTGCATGGCACTAATGTGACCCCACCCGGAGGTGGCAATGAAGGGTCACTATGATTTGAACCCAAAATTAGGGATGCTATTGCCCGTGAGGTTGTACTGACACTGAAGAGCGTATTGCCTGCTCTGTTACCTGAGACACAAAAAAGAAAATGGGAAAACGTGTCTAAGGGAACTGGAAAGAGGAACTATACGACTGAGGCTAAGAAGCCAAGAACTGAAGAATACGAGCTTGTAAGAAATGTTTGAAGAAACACCAAGGCTAGTGCCTAGTTGGTTCCACCATCTGTTATAGGTGTGGGAAGGCGAGGCACCATTCTCGTGACTGTTTAAGAGACACTAAATGCTATGGTTGTGGACTATTTGGACATCTGACCAAGAATTGCAGGCGAAGACAATCTGGTTTGGGAAAAGAAAAAGAACAGGAACAGCCAAAGGCTAGGACTTGGGCTTATGCCCTAACTGAGGAGGAGGCGAGAGGAAACCCTGATGTCGTGTCAGGTACGTTCCTAGTTAATAATGAACATGCGGCTATTTTATTCGATTCTGGTGCTAGTAAAAGCTTTATGTCGAACAACTTATGTCGCAAACTAGACTGCTCAATCGATACTATAGTAAAGGCTTTTAGCGTAGAAACCGCCATTGGTAGAAACTCGGCTGTATTTCAAGTAACTAAAGATTGGATGATAGAAACAGAGGGCCATAGATTTCCTTCTGGATTATTCCTTCTGACCTTAGGAGGATTCGATATAGTATTGGGCATGGATTGGTTAGCTGCCAATGAAGCTCAAATCATATGTAAACGAAAGAAGATGCATCTCAAAGCCACTTACGGCAGTCCGATTACGGTTTATGGTGATTGGAATTGCATGATGCCGAACGTCATCTCGATGATCAAGACTGAAAGTTACATGAGGCGCGGTTGCGAAGCTTATCTACCGTATGTTATTGACGATAGAAAGAAAACGAAAGAGCTCAAAGACGTGCCCGTGGTGTGCAACTTTCCAGAAGTGTTCCTAGAGGACCCACCTGGCTTGCCGCCCGATCGGGAAATAGAATTCCAGATTGACTTACTGCCAGGGGCTCAGCCCGTTGCCAAAGCACCCTACCGATTGGCTCCGTCAGAAATGAAAGAATTAATGTCTCAACTTGAAGAATTGACAAAGAAAGGATTTATCAGACTGAGCATCTCACCATGGGACGCTCCGGTGTTATTTGTAAAGAAGAAAGACGGAAGCATGCGCATGTGCACCAACTACCGTGAATTGAACAAACGAACAGTAAAGAACAAATACCCACTGCCTAGAACAGACGATCTTTTTGATCAACTGCAAGGCGCGAGTTGGTTCTCAAAGATCGATCTTAGGTCGGGTTACCATCAATTGAAAGTAAGGGAGGAGGATGTACCAAAAACCGCGTTTCGCACGCGTTATGGGCATTATGAATTCCTCGTGATGTCCTTCGGACTGACCAACGCACCAGCAGCATTCATGGATTTAATGAATAGAATATGATGACCAATGTTAGATCGGTCGGTTATAGTATTCATAGACGAAATTCTCATCTACTCAAAGAACGAAAGTGATCACCACTGTCACCTAAGGGAAGTATTGGAGGTTTTGAAGCAGGAGAAGTTATATGCAAAATTTTTCAAATGCGCGTTCTGGCTTAGGGAAGTCCAATTCCTAGGTCATGTCATAAACCCAGATGGCATTATGGTGGATCCTACAAAGATCAAGACGGTAAAAGAATGGAATGTCTCAAAAACGCCAACAGAAATACAAAGTTTTCTGGGATTGGCAGGCCACTATCGGAGATTCAGTCAGGATTTCTTGAGAATAGCCTCGCCACTGACAAAGCTGACACGTAAGGAAGTAAAGTACGAATAGGGCCCAACCCAAAACAACACGTTCGAAGAATTGAAAGCACGATTAACCCAAGCTCCAGTCCTGACCTTACCTGATGGAAATGAAGACTTGGTAGTCTACTCTGACGCTTCGGGTCAAGGATTGGGTTGTGTACTTATGCAACGAGGAAAAGTAATTGCTTATGCCTAGCGATAGTTAAAGATTCATGAAGTTAACTACCCGATTCCCGACCTAGAGTTGGCTGCGGTAATTTTCGCATTAAAGACATGGAGGCACTATTTTTACGGAGTTAAATGCACCATTTACTCCGACCACAAAAGCCTGAAGTACTTTTTCGAACAAAAGGGAATTAAACATGAGACAAAGAAGGTGGTTGGAACTACTAAAAGAATATGATTGTGAGATATTGTACCATCCATGCAAAGCAAATGTAGTGGCTGACTCCCTAGGCAGGAAGGAAGAGCCGACACCGATCTGATGAATGAAATAGCAAAAGCGCAAGACGAAGCACTATTGGAAAGGAATGTGAAACGGGAAATAATAGTGGGACAACATAGTAATTTGGAGACCAATGCGTACGAGGTACGAACTCGTTTTGGCCGGATGTGGATACCTAAGATTGGTGAACTTAGGGCCAAAATCTTTGATGAGGCCCATAATTCTAGCTACTCTATCCACCCCGGGACGAACAAAATGTATCAAGACTTGAAGGAAGAATATTGGTGGTCTGGCATGAAGAGCGATGTAACCAAATATGTATGCAAGTGCCTAACTTGTTCACTAGTTAAGGCCGAGCACCAGAAACCATGCGGTAAAATGCAACCCTTGCCGATACCGGACTGGAAGTGGGAAGAGATCATAATGGACTTCATTACCAAGCTACCACGAATAGCTAAAGGCAATGATACCATTTGGGTGATCATCGATCGCTTGACGAAAAGTGCTCACTTTTTACCAATACGTGAGGCTTCTTCATCTGAGAAACTAGCAAAGTTGTTCATCAACGAAATTGTGAGTAGACATGGTATGCCAGTGTCGATCGTGTCCAACAGGGACACCCGATTCACGTCAAGATTTTGGAAGAAATTCAATGAAGAAATGGGCACACGACTGAATATCAGCACCGCTTACCACCCCCAAACCGACGGTCAGTCATAAAGGACCATTTAGACCTTGGAGGATATGCTCCGGGCCTGTATCATTGATTTCGGTGGGAGCTGGGATAGCCACCTGTCCTTGGCAGAGTTTTCATATAACAACAACTATCACTCAACAATCGGCATGCCGCCTTTTGAGATGCTATATGGAAGGAGATGTAGAACCCCGGTATGTTGTGAAAAAAAATTGGACAGAAAGACTTTTCAAGTCTCGAAGTGGTCAAAGCTATTTCCGAGAAATTCGACCAGATAAAAGCACGCATGAAAGCCGCAAAAGACCGAAAAAAATCATATGTGGACAAGAGAAGAAGAGATTTAGAGTTTCAAGTAGGGGACATGGTACTATTGTAAGTGTCACCCTGGAAAGGAATTATCCGATTCAGAAAACGTGGCAAATTAAGTCCAAGGTTTGTCGGAACTTTCAAAATCGTAGCAAGAGTTGGTCAGGTTGCTTACAGACTCGACTTACCCGATGAGCTCAGTGGAATTCACCCTACATTCCACGTATCGCACTTACGCAAGTGCGTTGCTGACGATACGGCTCACATACCGTATGATGAAATCGTAGTGGATACCATTTTGAACTATGTAGAGGAACCAATAGCTATTCTCGACCGAGCCGAGAAACGACTATGCAATAAGTCGATTCCTTTAGTCAAAATACAATGGAAGCACTGGAAAGGATCTGAAGCTACTTGGGAGAAGGAAAACGAGATGAAAGGACTGTATCCGATGTTTTTTTAACTTGTAGCAGGTTTCAAGGATGAAACCTCAATAAGGAGGGTAGACTTGTAACATCCTGAATAAATAGAAAACAAATAAAAGAAAAGCAAGGTGGGCTTGGCCAAGGTTCAGCCCATGGGCCCGAAATATGAAGGGAAACCCTTCTAATCAGCAGCCACCAACCCTTCCCCCTCTTTTCCACCACATTCGCAAGTTTCTAAAGTGAGAGAGAGAGACCGACTCTAGAGAGAAAGCAGGGAAAGAAGCTCAAAGACTCGAGAATCGTTTGCCTACATCACAGCAACACATAGCAACGAAAACTGGACTCCAAGAGGTAAGCATCACCTCTAAATCTGAGTTTTTACAAATTTTGGGGTTCGGTGTATAAAACTTGAAACAAATCACATATTTGTGCTCATGAATGAAAAAGGAACGTTTTGAACGTAAAAAGTTCAATGCTTGATCAACTAGAAATAATTGGCCAGATCTAGGGTTTCTGGTCGGGGAAGAAGACTGATGCATCGAAACTACTAGTTTCGATATAGGCGTATCCATCGAAACTACCTAATTTCGATATAGACCTTAACCCGAAACTACTAAGATTTTACATAAGTTACTTACCGAAACTACCGTAGTTTCGATATAAACCCATGACCCTAAACTACCATAGTTTCGATATTAACCCATGACTCGAAACTACCATAATTTCGATGTGATTCATCTATCAAAACTACTGGGTTCAAGCATAGTAATGTCTAGTATGATTTAGGAGCACTACCTTATGTGTATGACTTCATTATACAGATTGTGAGTGACATTAGTGGCGCTCAGCAACCAGCTAAGTGTATTTCAGAAACCACTCATCAGGTGAGTTCTATGTGACGTGTAAATTATTTTAAATGTTTTTGGGGCTGAAGTGTATACATGATATGAATTAATGTTATGTTATGTGTTATATGACAATACATGCGGAATATAAGTATAACAAGTATGTTTATAAATAAAGAAATGAAAGCATGACATAGCATATAAGAAAGAAATCTTGCATTATATCCATGTATATATTGCTTGATAAGTATGAATGAATGTTATGGACGGAAACGATGATAACGGCTACTTCGGTAGACGAGCGACCATTCGACTATTATGCAACCAGAAATGAAAGTCTAGAAAGGTAGACTAAACTAAGGCCACTACGGTGGAGTAAGTCGCTCAATCGATGCACGGCTGCATATATAGTTCAAGTGGGAAACAGATGCCTTAGGGCAGACGGGCGAATATGACGGACTATGACAGTAGGACGGTAAAGACGGACGTCCAAAGGTTTTTCGGACGGTTAAAGATATGACGGACGGTTTCTAGTGCCCGAAGGTTAAGTAAATGGGCTACGACGGTAGTTCGAGAACGTTTGTCTTTGTGACTTACGTAAGCAAAGTAACGGGTTGATCACTCATATGTGTCTGACCAACGATTGTGCACTAAGAACTAAGCATGTATGTATTTATATACGTACTCATTACGAATGTTATAAGAAATAAGTAAAGTAAAGAAAAAGAATATGTATATATATATATATATTATATGATAAGTTTATATCTGATTGCTTTAAACTAGAACTCAACAGCGTTAGCTGACTTTTAGTATACATTTCAGGTAATAGAAAGAAGGGTCGTGCGAAGGCATGATAACTACCCGGCATAAGACTGGCATCCCACTTATATTTATGTTAAGACAATGTTATCTTATGTTTAAATATTAAGACTTTCGCTGTTTGTGTACTCGAATGATAAATGCTTCCGCTGTGTTTGAATGCTTCTAATTAATAGTTCAGTATTGATGACTATGTTTATGAGTAAATCCAACAAGTGAGGTCACCCGGTAAAAGGGGCCATAAATGATGATAGATAATCAATGGTAATGATGGGATGTGTGCCATATGGATTCTATTATCACACATTTTTTTGCAAGGATGGCAAATGAGTAATAAATATCATTTATTGACTTTTTTTCTTATCCCATCATCTTTTTTATACGTTAATATTTTTTTAAATAATTATACCATAAAATTAATCATTTTTTATCTTTAATTTGAGTATAGTATTTGCTATATATTTTTTTTTTGTAAAAAGTACCTTTTTAAAGTGTGTTTGAACTAGATGTGCGTATAAGTGGGTCTCCCGATTTTTTTAACAGGGCATTTATAATTTTTTTAACTGGGCGTCCAGATTTTAAACATGGCGTCTATGTATCTGTAATCGTTCCCATATTTTTAGGTTTTGTTGGACACAATTACCCTCTATCACTTGTGATACGTGGCGTCTCCTCATGACTTCCTACACTTTTTAAATACAATTGATCTTTTATGTATACATATAGGGGTTGGTTATAATACAAACCCACTTTTGTTGAGAAAACCCGTGAAAACCTTATAAAAAATTAAAATGTTTTTTAGGGTAGCTCCTATATACAATTTAATGACTTTTTTATAAAAAAATAAAAAAAGCACCGAGCCATTTTTTAAAAAAAAAATTATAAAAAAGTTACATTGTAACAACCTGATTTACATATGTAACACGCTGAATTTATACTAAAAACGAGATTTTTTTTTTCAATTTTTCATGAAGTTAAAAAAAAGTACTCGGCGCTTTTTTGTTTTTTTTAAAGTGACGAAAATGAGTATAAAACCTACTTTTGGTTCAAAAAATTACATAGGGTTTTCACGAGTTTTTTTTTTAACTCAAGTGGGTTTTCATTTTATACTTTCCCTACATATATACATATATATACACACACACACACACATATATATATATATATATATATACACACACACACACACACATAGGAAAAGTATCAAATTCTCACCCTACATTATATATATATATAGGGGAAGTATAGAATGAAAACCCACTTGAGTTGAAAAAACCCACTAAACCCTAGAAAAATTTAGATAATTTTTTTTTAAATTTAGGATTGATTATTTATATAAAAACAAGCCTGATCGCAAAAAAAAAATAAAAAAACGCCGAATAAAAGAAGAAATAAAAAACATGTAAAAATTAACAAAAATCAACGTTTTTTTGCTTACATATGCAATACGTTAGCATTTACATATGTAATAAACGTCAGAACTTTAAGTTTACATAAGTAATAAACGTCAGACCTTTGAGTTTACATATGTAATAAACGTCAGATTTAAAAAAAAATGCTCGGCGGTTTTTTATAACTTTTTCACCAAAATTGAATGTAGAATCCATCCCAAAAATAATTTTTTTTACATATGTAAACAGGGTTTAGTGTGTTTCTTCAATTCAAGTGGGTTTTATTATAACCACCCCTTATATATATATATATATATATATATATATATATATATATAAGGGGTGGTTATAATAAAAACTCACTTGAGTTGAAGAAACACACTAAACCTTGTTTACATATGTAAAAAAAACTTTTTATTTTTGGGATGTATTCTACATTCAATTTTATCACTTTTGGTGAAAAATTATAAAAAACCGTCCATTTAGTCATTTACCTTAAAAAGTGTAGGAACTAATTTAAGCTTTTGATCAAACTAATCTAATGGTTAAGATTAATTTAGAAGTTAATTTGATGCGGGAGCATATGTCCCGTCCCGAATGATGACCTGCGAAGAAAAATCCTTGGAGTGTGGAACAAGATAGCTTATTTGAATTCAAGATTGAGAAGATCTTTTATTATTCTTTCAATATTCATATTCCTAGTTTATCTCATTTTTGTTTATCTATAAATAGGGCTACTCGGTTTATTGTTTAGGGGTTTTTTTATTAATTAAAGTTTTGTAAGCTTTTAAAGCTTGTCAACCAAGGTTATTTGATTAACACCATTTTTTGTTCTTGAGTCATTTAAGTAATACTGTGGATTCGGTATCATTTGGTATCAGAGCTTTGGTAGTTTCAAATGGCTCGTGGAGAAGATGGACGCACTATTCGTAGAACCGCCGACTGAGGCAACGACGGAGTTGATCCCGACCCACGGGATCTTAAGATCAAACGACTCCGGCGACGAGTCCGAGACCTAGAGTTACAACACGAGATCAGGAGACTCAAGCAAAGGATTAGAGATCTTATGGCATCAACGACACTGAAGGAAACTAAACTAGAGCAATCCGCCTGGTTCGAGTATTTTAGGGAGGATGAGTATCCTTCACGTGGCGATTTCAATTATGATTCTCCACCCGTGTATGATGTATATGAGGATGAGAAAGAGGGTATATGGGTAACCGATAGTTTGGGTGAAAAAACTATTGTCGGTGATGATTCTGTAGCTACTGGTGCTGATGTGAAGGCTAAGGTTGGTTACACGGTGGCTAATGCTGGCGTAACTTTTGCTAGAGGAGATGACTCAGTCATGGAAACTAGTGGTATATCGGTGGTTCATGGCAGTTAAGTTACATCCGGCGGTCATCTGGTTTGTTTGGAAAGCCCGAAGTTCATGCTAGAGGAGGCGTTGGATTTGGATGCCAATTATATGAAATCTCATATTCAAATTCAAAGATTGACATTACCAAAATAATTGTTGAAATGGCCGAAATTCCGGGTTCAATTGGTGACGAGAAAATTGACCATGTTGAATTGAAGACCCAACTAATTCATGAGCAACTAAACTAGAGCAATCCGCCTGGTTCGAGTATTTTAGGGAGGAGGAGTATCCTTCACGTGGCGATTTCAATTATGATTCTCCACCCGTGTATGATGTATACGAGGATGAGAAAGAGGGTATATGGGTAACCGATAGTTTGGGTGAAAAAACTATTGTCGGTGATGATTCTGTAGCTACTGGTGCTGATGTGAAGGCTAAGGTTGGTTACACGGTGGCTAATGGTGGCGTAATTTTTGCTGGAGGAGATGACTCAGTCATGGAAACTAGTGGTATATCGGTGGTTCATGGCAGTTAAGTTACATCCGGCGGTCATCCGGTTTGTTTGGAAAGCCCGAAGTTCATGCCAGAGGAGGCGTTGGATTTGGATGCCAATTATATGAAATCTCATATTCAAATTCAAAGATTGACATTACCAAAATAATTGTTGAAATGGCCGAAATTCCGGGTTCAATTGGTGACGAGAAAATTGACCATGTTGAATTGAAGACCTAACTAATTCATGAGCAAATTTCGATCAATCCAACAATTATTTTAGAAAACTCAATAACCGTCAAAATTCAAATCAAGGAGATAAATGAACCAGATTCCTTTTCCAAAAGTAATGGAATTATTGATGGAAATGGTGGGCTGATCAAAGAGGATGAAAAAGTGGAGATCGCGGTGCTCCACGTGAAATTGCATGGTGTACAACCCAACATGGGCTTTGACCCAGGTGGTACGGGTTTAGAGTCGGACAAGACGATCCTTGAAGTTGAACTGCTCATAAAGGTTGTGATGATAATAAATAAAAATAGGGTTGATGTTCCCTTCGACCCAGGTGACTTTGATCTGGAGGCAAAAATCAAGGACGAGTTTTTTCTAAAGATGGGGAGTATGATGCGGGAGCATATGTCCTATCCCGAATGATGACCTGCGAGGAAGAATCCTTGGAGTGTGGAACCAAACCAAACCAAACGTACCCAGTATAATCCCACACATAGCTAACGCTATTAGTAGGGTCTGGGGAGGGTGTGATGAGGGCAAACCTTACCCCTATCCCAAGGGATAGAGAGGCTGCTCCCGTTTAGACCCCCGGCTCCATGGGAAAGAAAAAGATAAAAATATAAATAAAATTAATGAGTAATAAAGTAAAATAAATCTAACAGTAATCTAACAATTAGCAGTGTATGACTAGAGTATATTAGTCACAAGAAACACAACACACCTACAAGAAACAAGACATACGCAAAATCTTTGCTAAACAACTCTACTCTCCCACACAACGGGTCACTCATCCTAAAACCCTAATACGACGTCTCCATGAAATCCTATCATTGATCATGTCCTCTGAGAGGTGTAAATCTAGCAAATCAAGCCTAATCCTCTCATCCCACGTTAATTTCGGTCTCCCCCTGCTCCTTTTCCCCTCTACAACGAGAGTTTCCACCGTTCTCACTGGATCTGTGCTCTGTCTCCTCTTGACATGTCCAAACCATCTCAATCTTCCTTCTCTTATCTTATCTGAGATACATGTGACTTCCAATCTCTTCCGAACAACTTCATTTCTTATTTGGTCCTTTCTTGTGTGTCCACACATCCACCTCAACATCCTCATCTCAGCTACATCCATTTTTCGAGCTTGTGTCTTCTTGATGGCCCAATAATCGGTTCCATATAGCATCGCTGGGCGAACTGCTACCCTATAAAATTTACCCTTTAACCCTATTAGGAACCTCTTGTCGCACAAAACACCTGAGGCCGCTCTCCATTTACACCAACCAGCCTGCACCCGATGGACTACATCATTGTCGATGTCCCCGTTACTCTGGATGACAGATCCTAGATACTTGAACTTCAGTGTCTTAGGGACAACCCCACCTTCAATAGAAATCTGGGTCTCCTCGTCGACGTTTGCACCACTAAAGTTGCAGTGAAGGTACTCGGTTTTAGATCGGCTTATCTTCAAACCTTTGTGCTCTAAGACTGTTCTCCATTCCTCTAGTTTGTTGTTCAATGTCTCTTTACTTTCTACAATCAACACGATATCATCAGCAAAAAGCATGCACCATGGAATTGCATCTTGAATCGACTTTGACAACTCATCAAAAACTACTGCAAAGAGAAAGGGGCTTAGTGCCGACCCCTGGTGAACTCCCACTTCCACCGGAAAAAAGTCTGTATCCCCCACGGGAGCTCGGACGCATGTCTTAGTCTCATGATACATATCCCTAATTGCCTCAATATATTTACTAGGGATCCCTCTTCCCTCCAGACTTTCCCAGATCAATCTTCTAGGCACACTATCGTACGCCTTTTCAAGATCGATGAACACCATATGTAAATCATGTTTCTTCTCTCTGTACTTTTCCATTAATCTTCTTAAAATGTGTATCGCCTCCGTAGTGGACCGGCCTGGCATGAACCCAAATTGGTTTGCTGTAACCTGGGTTTGTCGTCTAATTCTTGTATCTATAACTCTTTCCCCCGAGTGTGGAACAAGATAGCTTATTTGAATTCAAGGTTGTGAAGATTTTTTTATTATTATTTCAATATTCATATTCCTAGTTTATCTCATTTTTGTTTATCTATAAATAGGGCTACTCAGTTTATTGTTTAGGGTTTTTTTTATGAATTAAAGTTTTGTAAGCTTTTAAAGCTTGTCAACCAAGGTTATTTGATTAACACCATTTTTTGTTCTTGAGTCATTTAAGTAATACTGTAGATTCGGTATCATAATTAATGGCTAGAATGGTAAAATAAAGATTTTACTCTTGTATTGACTTTCCGTTTCCATTTAACATTAGTTTCATCATCTTTTTTAAACCCAAATAATTTTTTTATACAACATTATTTTTAAAAACAAATTACACCTTAAAATCAAGCATTTTGTTATCTTTAATTCGAGTATGATATTGTTATATATTTTTATAAAAAAATGGCATTTAAAAAAAATATGTAATCCATTCCACGAAAATTATGCTGGTTATTAACCAGTACAGTTATAAATGTTAAACCAGCACAACATATGATCATATATATGTGTTGTTTTCTGTGTTCATAAATGACGCAAATACCCATTGGCCTTGAATCAGTATCGTACACATGGCACACTCTTCTTGCTTCCTATGTTTTTTAGGCAAAAGCCACTTTGTAATGAAACCTTCCTATATATATAAATATAAGATTTAGATTTGTAATCTTACAAAAATATTCATTTAATTACAAAAATTAATTTCAAATGTTCATTTAATTGTCAAAATTAATTACGGCCTTGAAGTTCTCAAACCGTTACAAATCTTCTACAATATATAATCAAAATCAAATGGGTATTCACAAAACAATTCATAACATCATGGCAAAAGCAATCTTCTCACTGTGCTTTATTGGTTTCTTCTTTTTCATTGTGTGCACCAATTTTGTAGAAGATATGACAAATTCTAATCCTTTCTTGCATTAACTATAAATTATATATTTCAAATCCCAATTATTTCAAGAACAATTTATTTTAACCATTTTCTGCTTTTGATGTTATAACGAATGGATAGGGGAAAACATGGTGCGTGGCTCAAACCCAAGCGTCGAACAAAGTGATGCAACAAACACTTGACCGTTTATGTGGACAACTTAATTGTAAGGAGATCCAACCCGGGGGCTCGTGTTTTACGCCAAATACTTTACGAAATCACACTTCTTACGCTATTGATTTGAACTTTTGAATTAATGGCGCATGTGATACTAGTTACGCTACTCCTTCCCCCCAAGATCCTTGTAAGTTTATTTATCTTTAATTGTCACGGTTTGAGCTCTTTTTTATATCTTGTTATTTTAAATGAAAAAAAAAAATTGGTGATAAAATTTGTTTTAGTATGACTTTGGGTGTGTCTTGATGCAGCTTTCGGGGCATGCGTTTACCCATAAGGGTGTTTGTGATGGTCATCAAAGGAAGCAATGAATGAAGAAATTAGTTCAATAATATTCTATAGAGGAAATGTAAAAAAGTTTAATCAATAAAAATAAATAACTACTTTTATTCTATATTCAATCCATTTTATTATTTTTTCTTGTGATAGTTTCACAAAAGACAATTTACATGACGATTCATCAAGAAACCATGGAAACTATGAAAAAAAATATTAAACTAACTTTATATCTTTTAGATATTAAGGAAAATATATTATTATTAGTATTATTTATTATCTAAATCACAAGAGAAAAGATATCGACAACTTGTGAGGTAATTCAGATTCTTTGTTCTTATAAACAAATCTGGCTAAAACAAAATGAAGAGCATGGTTGTCAAATATTTTCTTAAAATAAAAGGAAGTTTGCAACTGAAAAAAGTCTAAAAGGAAAGTTAGTTCCATTTAGAGTATATATATTTTAAAAAGTTATATAAAAAATTAAAAATAGGTTAATCCTTATCTATCTATTACAACTAATAAATAAAAATCATTGAGGACACATGTCCTCTTTCTAGGGTAGTTATACCAGCTTTTTCCCGCCCATCACTCATTTAGCAAATAATTAACATGCGGACCTAATTCGGGTGACCCATACCCGTTTTATTTACACTATCTGACCCATTCTATTGATGAAAGGATTAACCCCCCTTTTACTCCTCATTGAACCCTAATTCCCCTTTCCTACTATCGCCGCTACTACAATCTTCATCATCAGATCAGTAATGCAACCGATAAGATACATGTGTGTACTCCATAATCTGATTCTCCGTGTAGTACCGAAATCCTTTTTCGATTACTTTTTTTTTGTTTTTGTATGCTGATGCGGATCTTAATCGGACCAAATTGATCTGTGTTCTTATCCGATTTCGCTTCCTAATCGCATGAATTCCTTTGGTAGCCGCTTCATCGTTCTTCTCCAAACTCTCTGTAATCGAAATCTTGGTTCAACAGATATATGATTTCCCAAATTCTTTATGATTAAGGGTTATGAAGATTACAAACTCTGTGATGGCCTCGTTTCTTAATCTGCGATATCGACGATTTTTTAGCCTAATGATGAAGTGATGATCGATTTTTCTGTTCGGTTTCCTGATTATCAATCTCTGTTTTACCGGCACGTGTTGCCTTGAAAGATTTCGTGGAGAGATCTCATTAATGTTGATTCAGAACCAGTTTTGATACCTATTTGGAAGGATTTAAATTCAAAATTAATAGATCTGGTGGTACTTTTAAAGTGAATGAAGTTCCGATTACTTTTCTCATGAGTTTGTATTTTATTTTTAGGTATGTTTGGTGCCGAATGTCTGAGTCCCCGATCACCCTTTTATGGTTTTTATTTAGTTCTTATGATCACTTCGCCTTTTGAATTGTTGGTTTTCATTGATTATTGCTTCCTCTCGAAGATTTTATCATAGTATTTGATTGTGAGTTAAGCTTTATTACAATAGAATCGTTACAATAGATTAGGTAATATTAATGCGTCATTCGTGTTTCAAATAATCTAATTTACATTCTTATCAGGTCTATAAGCTCTCCATTGGATATGTGCGTTCTCTTACATGGCCATCTGACCGTCTCATTGTTCAGGTCCTGAATGAGTACCAATGAAGTTCTAAAGGTAACACCCCCACTTCCTAATTCAAATCTCAAATGATGGTAGATAAATCATCTCTTTAGGCAGTCAACTGCTTGGAAGGAGACAACTGCAAAATTCGAGGTCAATCAGCAAATATTGAAGAAGATCTAGATATCGATACATCAATTGCTTGTGATTCATGTGGTTTGTGGTATGGTTTTGAGGCTAAATTGATAATATTTATACATAAGAAATATAGTTTTTTACTTACCACATCCTTTCATGGAATTGTATGACGCTTTTTTAGTTAAATGGAATTGATTTTTGAGGCTAAATTGATAATATTTATACATATGATTATTTTATACATATGAAATATTGATTATTGAAATTAATTTATTTAATGAAAGTTAAAAGGCGGAAACATAAACTGTTAACAGAACCAAAGCAACGTCTTTGTGTGTATGTCAAGTTTATTATGAGGTTATGATTAGCCATTTTATATTATTAAAGAATAAGTTGGCACATTAAAATAATATACAAAGGATTGGAGACGGTTACTATTTCACCGAGGGATGGACAAAAGTGATGCAAGATACGTCGATGTTTGTCAATTTGCTTGTGTTTGAAGTTGTTAGTGATTCTCACTTTAACATGACTGTTTTTAATTCAGATGGACTTCAGATGATACTACCTGATGAAGAACCTGTTAAAGATGATGAAGACCACTTAGAAAAAGATGTAATTGTTGTTGATGATGATAGTTCTGGTGAAGAGGATGATAATTTCTTAATTACAATCGTGTCTTCCAAATTTGTAAGTTTTATTCTCATCCTTTTAGATTTTATACATTTTGTAAGAATTAATGAAAGCTTTACAAACATCCTACATTTGCATTTCTATTATTTATTGTTCTTATCATAGAAGTTGCAATTTGTAAGTACTTAGTTTCATTAATCAGCTAACTCATAGCAGCTAATTTCTTACGAAAATATGGAGTTATAGGTAAATGTTTTTAGTTTTTATTTCATAACCATAAAAGATAAAATGAAATATTGAAAATTTAAAATGAAGTAAATGAATTGCAAAAGTATTAAAGATTGTGACTAGAACTAGAATATTGCATTATAAAATCAATTGCAATAGTTGTCAATACAACATGTTATGATTTTTCTAAATTGTCTTTTTAATCCCCGCAGAAGAATTCAAATTGAATATCGAATGTAATCATGCTACTATGTCTGAGCACATGTATGTGACATAGTGATCGCAGTTCTTATTTATTTTTATCATGATAAGTGTCTAGAGTAACTACAAATATTTTTTTTTCATATTTTTATATACTTATTATAAAAAATGCGGAAACAAGATTAGAAGTAAAATATTCATTGTCTTTTATGTTTTATAGTCAAATTATATGGTCTACTTTTCAATTTAATGAAAATTTTTTTTCCACACAAGAATCAATGGGTTACTAGGAAACATCAATGCAAACACCCGTGACCCTCAAATAGGTATAATATTGATATTAGGCTTCTTTGCTTTTATTATAAGTATTATGTTAGAATCTCGTTTATTATACGGGTTGAATAAATGTAATGTTATATACTTAGTAATAAAAAAATTATATATTTAAAAACCCTGTATTACACGAGTTGAATAAAATATTACGTGACAGTTATAAATTATGTTAAGTTAATTTAAAAAAAAAAATTAGCTGGGTATTAATTTTTTTTTATGTAACTGATAAATGTTAATTCATATTAAATTTTAGAAACCCGATGTATTACACGGGTTGAATAAATACAATGTTATATATACTTAGCATTTTAGTAATAAAGATTTACATATTAAATATTTATAAAAAACATTTTATAAAAATAATTATAGAAATCATTATTATTTAATAGGAGAGAAAGACAATTATAAAAAGAACAAAAAATTACAAAAACAATTAAATAAATTTGTATAATTAATAGGAGAGAGAAGCGAAAAAAAAGTTAAAGATGCATGAGACAGTGACAAGTGTCCAATCAAAACGTTTATTTATTATATAGTATAAATTTTTGATTTGACCCGTAAACAAAGTTTTTTTTTCCGTCAAGTCCAAACAGAGACAACGGTGGTGTTTAACGAGACCAGTTAAACACCACCAGAGCCAATTTCACCAAGAGACCACTGCTAGCTTGGCTCGACTTTCCGGTGGTTTGCAGATGTCCACGTCATATAAAATCTAACGGCGTTAAGTTTTTTAACGGGGGGTCCAATGTAAGAAAATATTTTGAAAGTAGGGACTGGTGGTAAGAATATTCTTAGTTGGGATTATTATTGGGCAATTGGTAAAATGTGAGATTATTAAAATCTAATAATCCAAAAGAATTATAGAAATCATTATTATTTAATAGGAGAGAAAAACAATTATAAAAAGAACAAAAAATTACAAAAACAATTAAATAAATTTGTATAATTAATAGGAGAGAGAAGCGAGAAAAAAAAGTTGAAGATGCATGAGACAGTGACAAGTGTCCAATCAAAACCTTTATTTATTATATAGTATAGATTTTTGATTTGACCCGTAAACAAAGTTTTTTTTAATAATTAATACATTAGTAATGATTAAAAGATTTATTATCAAAAAATTCGGTTTTCACCCTGGGACAGTTGTACGTAGCGTTATCAAAAGTAAAGAGTAGAAATATTTAGAGATTTATGATTTTCTATTTTTATGAATTATAATGTCATTTTACTATTTGCTTATTTAATAAATAAAGAAATGTTCTGTTATAACTTTTATTTGTTTATATATTTATTACATATATCCCGTGTAATACACGGGTACATAATCTAGTTATAATAAATGAATAATTTTATCTGTCACGTGAGTCAAGATTTTGTTTTCCATCTCTTTCTCCTATTAAATAACTTTCTCCCCTATTAAATAATAATGATATTAAATAATTAAATATCAAAAATTTGTTCTAATATTTTATTAAACTTACTAAATAATAACAATATTTCAATTATATCTTATCTTAAAATATAAATTTATAATTCTTAAATCTTCATTATTTATTATTTATAATTCTTAAATCTTAATTATTTGTTATTTATAATTTCTTAAATCTTCATTATTTGTTATTTATAATTTTTAAATCTTCATTTTCGCCAATGGCTAATGACTACCAACATACAAATCTTTATAAAAACTATTGGTTTACAACAAGTTGAATTTATTCAACCTGTGTAATAAATGGGTTTCTAATCTAGTGTTACTATATAGCAATGTCACAATATACTTTTAACCGTAAACGCTTGCATCATTTAATTCAACACATTTTAGTTATTTATCTTTTATAACATTTTAACCCCCTCAACCTAATGGAGAATTAAATATTTTAAATATGTATGGAGACCCTCAACCATCATCGTGTGTAAGAAGACATTAATGAGTGTTTTGTGTTACGTTTTAATTACTTTTACATCCTTTACGGTCCAAAAGATAGATTCATCCTTTACGGTTCAAAACGACATTTCTAAAAGATAGATTCATCCTTGACGGTCCATTAATTGCCAATGAAACTATCTCTTGGATCAAGAAATGTAATTCTCAGGCATTCCTTTTGAAAATAGATTTTGACAAAGCCTTCGACATCGTTAATTGGGTTTCCTGGTTGACGTCATGACTCAGATGGGGTTTCCACCATTATGGTGTTCATGGATTAAAGGTATCCTCACATCCTCCAGATCTTCGGTTATGGTCAACAAGTCCCCTACTTTTGAATTCCCGTGTGAACGTGGAGTAAGGCAAGGTGACCCACTCTCCTCGTTCCTATTTCTTATAGTGATAGAAGCTATGTACGGGATGGTGAGTAGTGCATGTGATCTTGGTGCCTTTTCGGGCATTAAAACCCCTCACAATGGGCCGACTATTTCCCACCTTCTCTACACTGATGATGCTATCATTTTGGGAGAATGGTCAGAGACTAATGATAAAAATATCGCTAGAATACTCTGATGCTTTCATTTATGCTCGGGCCTCAAAATGAACATTCAGAAACCCTTAATTTTTGGGATTGGGGTGGAATCTTCGGAGGTGCTCAGAATGTCACTTGCTTTGGGCTGCAAGATGGATAGTCTCCCGTTCACCTACCTGGGCCTTTTGGTAAGGGCTAATATGAACAAGGTTTGTAATTGGAGGTCAGTTTTCGAGTCATTTGAAGCAAGGTTATCTTTATGGCAAGCCAAAACTCTATCTATTGGGGGAAAGTTAACTCGTTTGAAGTCGGTGCTTAAAAGTTTGCCTACGTACTATCTATCTCTATACAAAGCCCCGTGCAAAGTTATCGATGGGCTAGAGGTCATCAGGAAGAAATTCTTATGGGTGGGGGTGAAGATAAGAAAAAGATCCATTGGGTTGCTTGAGATAAGGTTATCCTCCTTAAGGCTGAAGGTGGCTTGGGGTTATAAATAATGCTCTTTTATCAAAATGGGTGTGGAGATTCAAAACGGAAAGGCATAGCTTATGGGGGAAGTGAACGCGACTTTACATTACACAAGAAATCTTTAACGGGGGTTTGGAATAGTATTTCCAGGTTTGAATCTAAATTTGTTATTGCAGGTACAAAACTTTAGAGCTTGATTAAGGGGCGTTTGGGCGACAGAGGGTCGATTAAATTCTGGCTCGATCCATGGTTGTTGGATGAACCGTTAAAAGCTACGTTTCCCTCTTTATTCTCTTTGGATTATAATAAAAATTGCAATGTTGCTAACTGTTTCTCTGGGCAAGATAATTCTATCACTTGGAAGCTAATGTGGAAACATGAACCTCATTCTACCGATGAGTGTAATGAATGGTTCCAATGGCTCAATTTACTTCAGTCGGTCCAGATCTCGGGAGGCTTGGATAAGTGGGTTTGGATGGGCGATGTTTCAAAGTAGTTCTCAGTAAAATCAGTTAAGGATTTAATGGTTAAAGGGCAAGGGTCGGGTGATATCTTCAAAATGAAATGGTGCAAATGGATTCCGTCTAAGTGCAATATCTTCGGGTGGAGGGCTGAAATGGATCGCATCCCAACATTGGTGGCTTTAAATAGAAGAAATATTTGGGTTTCATCTCAGTTGTGTCCTCTTTGTGGAGATGCTCCGGAAACTTTCGATCACTTATTCACCTCGTGTTTTGCTGCGTTTGTGGTTTGGCAACACGTCTCTAGATGGTGTAGGTCTCAAAGGGTTTTTGTCTATCATCTTAATATCTCTTTGGTGCATTTGGAAGGCAAGAAATGAGTGCATTTGGAAGGTAAGAAATGATGTCCAATTCTCAAACAAAACCGTCAAAGTGGAGAGAATTATCAAACACATAAAGTCGCTTGGTTTTCTTTGACTCAAGAATAGGTCAAAGCGTAAGAACTTGCCATGGAAGGACTGTGTTGGTTTCAACCTCAAGTCAATATGATCATACTGCTGTACATGTAATTTCTGTTTCTTTGTAACTGGGTTTCCTGTGATTTCTGTTCCTGGGCTGTGGCCTGGTTTGTAGTTTGGTTGGGGCTCGGTCCCTGTTGTCTATATAAATCTTTTCTTTCGAAAAAAAAAATTAATTCTACATTTTAAATTATTATTAGTTTATAAAATAACTAACTTTATAGTTGTTTATTAAGTACTCTCATTGGTTGCTTTACATAAAAGTAAGATATATACTTATTTGTTATTTAATTTAAATTTATGAGTTTATATTATTTGTATTTGATTAGTAAATGAGAACAGAAAGAGATAATGTTTGAGAGAAACCGAAAAGGGTAAAACATATGGTTAATTAAAAAACTACTTGCTTAAAAGTTACTCCTAGATGAATTTGTACAATTAATTAATTCAATAAAATATTTTTGTAAGTTGACAAAACATTTGTTCTAAAAGTTACTCCTAGATGAATATGTACAATTCTAGTCTAATTCACATAAACCTTCAAATGTTATGTAACATAAAATTTATTTTAATTTCAAAAATTCTATTAAAAAACATAAAAGGGTGTCAAATATATTTCATTCACATAATATAATTTTTAAAATAGCTATTCATATTATAACTTGAATATAGAATAGAAGCATTTGTTTAAAAGAATATATATATTAGCTTGATGACAAATATAAAAACATTATAAGACCATGTGTAATGGTATAATTATTGGGGTGGGGGAGGGGGGCATATGTGGCCATGAAAGGGTGAATGAAGGCGTGAGGCGGGGCATGTGTGGCATCATGGGGTGTGGGGGCGTCCAACGGTAAAAAAAATAGACGTTAGTTATTTTGAATAAGAATATTTTTTTCCTATAAATACCTAACCTTAAAACCATATCATTTTTTTTATAAAATTACATGCATCTCTCTCTTAATCTACAACAATTTTTCTCTCAAATCATGAATCCTTGGAACCCAAACAACCCGTTTTTCGCTAACCAACGAAGGCATGAGGTGGTGGCATGAGTGGCATCACAAGGCGTGGGGCGTCCAACGGTCAAAAACATAGTCGTTGGCTATTTTGATAAAAAAATATTTTTTTTCCTATAAATACCTAACCTTAAAACCTTTAACCTCACCAATTTTTTTTTATAAAATTACATACACAACTTTCTCAACCTATAACAATTTTTCTCTCAAATCATGAATCCTTGGAATCCAAATAACCCGTTTTCCGCTAACCAACGACAACCAAGCTAACGACTACCAATTTTTTACCAACGTTTATGTGCATCAACCACCTGAACCGCAATACACATTTGATTATTGGAACCAAAACCAAACCTCTCCGACACAACCCACACCTGAACCGTACCCGAAAAAGAACCCACACCCGAAACTGTACCCGCAACATAACCAACACCACCAACACCACCAACAAAATCGTATCAATCACAAAAAAAACCAACAACATCAAATCCTGATTCAACCCCACGTACGCATGAAAGGTGGACCGTAGACGAGGAAGTAGCTTTGGTATAAGCTTGGGTTGACGTATCTGAGGACCCTAAAATTTGTAAGTTTTATCAACTTTATTTTTTTGTTGTCTAAAATTTGTTTTATCATTTTTAATAATGTATATTATTTATTCGTTAAAGGGAGTAATCAAACGTCAAACAATTTTTGGAAACATTTATGAGAAATTTCACATTACAATGGGTCGGGGCGAATACCGTAACGCCGACAAGGTATCGTCCAAATGGAGGGACAACCGTCATAAGATTTCTAAGTTTAACGCTTTCTACAACAAACACGCAAACAACCGTCGTAGTGGTGCAAGTGACCACGATTTTTTCTAGAAGCGTATCAAGATTATAAAAGCGATATGGTGCGTTGTTTACTTCGAGAGATCGTGGGAGATTTTGAAAAAATGTTCCGTTGATGGGGGTAATCTTCTAAATGTTCAAAATGTCATCGTCCGAAGATTATACTACATATCATTCTGGCTCAGATAGATGCTCCCAAATTAATCTCAATGACACTGATGACGAGATTGATACACCGGTTGAACCAGTTCATCCGCCCGAGAGAAATAACAAAGGGAAACGAGAAATATCTTCAAACGTCTCAAACAACCGGTATGATAACTTAGACTCGAAAATTAATAAGCTACTCGGGTTTAAGGAAGAAAGACAAAAAAAACCTTAGATGCGCGTTAAATTGTTTCAATTAAACCACCAAGTTTCTCATGTTATCGTCTTCTTGTACGGGTATTGAATTTGAAGCCGCCATTACTCGTTTCCCTTTTTTCTTTCCAATCGGGCATTGTAATTCCTCTTCATCCGACGCTTCTTCGGTTAGATTCACAAGGCACGGACCATCGGCACCCGTCGGACTATCTTTTATGTCCGTTGATGACGTCGTTTTCACCTTCTTTGATGATTGACCATCAATCATATCCGATATTGACATCCATTTTGGAGAACGCCTCACAATATTGTAACATCCCAAAATTTTAAAGAAAATAGAAGTCCAGAGGCCCAAGTGCAAATACCCCAAAGATGGAGGGCTAAAAATGCAAAAAATGTGAAATCTGGACTGATAGAGCGGTCCACTATGTGCTGGTTAAGGAAATGATGAGAGAATGACACGTGGCGGATACGTGTCTGATGACTCAGCCTTAATTCGGACCGCTATGAGGTCCATAACGGTCCGACATGCCACATCATGGATATCGGACTGCTACCTCGGCCGCAAACGGTCCGTTATGTAGGGGTGCACGCCAGACAGCCGGCTAGTGGGCGATAGCGGACCGCTATCACCCAACATGTCGGTACGCTATGGGTGGTGTTCCAGCCCTATAAATAGTTGGCCATTGTCGTTCAAATGGAAACATCACACCATCATCACATAAACAAATACACACACACGCATACGGAGGCGAGGCAAGCACGACGGTTACGAGCGTGGTTATTACGAGTGCGGTTCGAGTTCAGAAAAGCGAGGAACGAACTTAGGAATTAACCAAGGATAATGTAAGTACACTGGACCCGTACCCTAGATAATAATTATGTGAATTATGTGATTATGTGCTATATGGAACCGAGGTACGGGGAAATAAAGAAATGTAATAAAGGGTTAGTCTAAACACTAAACGGGAATAATGGAGTAGCCACGATGTATCCAAGGGGTGGTGGATACGCCGCTGGTACTTCCAATATATAAACCTCTTTGATGTTTAGTGGTGAAACCATTATAAATATTTAGGGGTAGAGACTAAAAGACCGAAATGAAAATATAGTAAACGAAAGGGAGATCTTCGAACCGGTATGTAGTTATTTGAAAAACGGAATGTTCTGTTTAGGGAAAGAGTGGTGTATAAATCTCTCCTAGACCCGTCACTCTTTCCTGAGAATATCTCTATTGGAGGTACTGCTCTGAAATGATAATCACCCCAGTTTACAATATATGACGAGTATGGATATGTGATAAAGTTGAACACATGCATATGTGAATACATGATGCATGATGAAAATGAATACGTGAATGCATGATGATACGTGCAAGTATGAATGAGTTTGATGGAACGAGTCTAAACCGTAAAATGGAATAACGGAGTACTCACGAAGTGTTAAAAGGGTGGTGGATACGCTGGTACTTCCTATATATAAACCCTTTTAATATATCGTGGAGAAACCGTTACAAAGTTTTAAGGTAAGGACTGGTTGGGAAATAAATCAAGCATATACGTGAAAATGAATACAAATGCTTGATACATTTGAAAGGATGTGAGTCTGAGGTACTCAAGGTCCCAAATGAAAAGAGATACCCAGCCTGTAAGGTGGATCTTAATAATAAAGAAGATAACAAGATAATAAAGCCTACTAGTCTAAGAAATGAATGAGCCTTCATGACAAATGAGTATTCGTGACAAATGCAAGGGGTATATACTGACGAGTATAAGGACCTTGCCAATACTATGACCGGAGGTATGTTCGAAGATGGTCATGAGGGGGTTAGCACACCCATGAATGATATGGATACTCTGACTGGAGGTACGTCCGAAGATGGTCAGGAGGGGGTTAGCACACCCATAAAATATATGAATGACGTAGCCGGAGGTACGTCCGGAGATGGTCAAGGGGGCTCCGAGAGCCTGAGAAACTTGAACAATAATAAGAACCTAAAGGGTTCATAATGAAATAAAAATATGTAGTATACTTACTTAGCGAAAGCTAATTCAAAAACGTTTTCCAAACACTGCAGGAAATAAGCACGTGGAATAGAGCTTCCTATGGATGAGGCCGGACGGAATGAAGAATCCCTAGATTTTGTAATAGAATATTTTATATATAAAACAATATTTATAAATGAAAAATATACCTTGGTCATTTAATGACAAGGTTTTTTGATAAGCTGTGACCACATTTCCGCAATATAAAACTCTGATAAAATAAGAAATAAGTAGCGTGTTTCAGGTTGGTATCAGAGCACGATTTGAGGGATTTAAGTATCAGAAGGGGTACTTAAACTCAAACCATAAGTGCTCATGATATAAATAGGGATTCAGTCCGAGGCCTTCCAAGGAAGCATGTATGTTTAAATTCCAGTGCTAAAACAAAAATGTGTGAGTATACGTGGGTAGAAATTTGTATGAGATAAGCTCCATTTGATAGTTGGGAGTAACATGATACGTAACATACATTGCCTTATACTTGGCCAGTATTGTAGCTAATGTATGGGACCATCATGATATCGCAAACATCATATGATTACTTATATCAGCAGATAGTAAGTCAGGGAAATGTGAATATGCATGATTAAGATGCATAAATAAATGTATATATGCATATGTGTAAATGCATGAATATGGGCCTTACATGAAACCCTAGAATACTTAATTAGGGTTAAATTAATATGAGGCATATAGTATAAAACCTTAGATTAGGGTAAACGAATGAAAGATTAAAGCGATGCCATGTTTCAGCAAATGACTGAACACGAGAACGACGAAATACGTGACAAGGGAAGCCACGGGAGAGCTGAGTCTCCGGTTCATGATGAGAACGAAGTCGAGCAAGTCCCGAAAAATATCCGAAGATAGATCGCATTAGAATTTGGGAAGGCTTTCGATGCAAATTTTTCGATTTTGCAAGCAGATCTACAGAGCTCATTAGAAAGTTATTTTGAAAGTCATAAAGAGATTATTTATAACGGAGAAGGAATAAATCCAAAAATCGATACAAAATCAAGCCGTTGCACGTATAAGGATTTCATGACCTGAAAGCCTTTAGAAATTAAGGGAGCTGTAAATCCCTTAGAAAGTCAGAGATGTATC
Organism: Smallanthus sonchifolius; assembly: GCA_023525975.1. NCBI lineage: Eukaryota > Viridiplantae > Streptophyta > Magnoliopsida > Asterales > Asteraceae > Smallanthus > Smallanthus sonchifolius. The sequence goes on along the minus strand of CM042025.1, from coordinate 44,172,929 downwards.
GCTTAAATAGAAACGACGTTCGATACATGTCATTCTGAAAAGGAAGATGAGGTCACCTTCGCTATCAAACAATTGAAAGAACGAGCTGATGATTGGTGGGGAATAGTGAAAAGAGAGAAAGGTAGAAACAAGATTAACAAAATGAGGTGGGAAGAATTCAAAGATATCTTCCTAAAACACTATTGCCCACGAGCGGCAATTGAAAGAATTACGGAGGAATTTCCTCAACTCCGTCAGACAATGGAGTCTGTAGATGAAATAACGGGATCTCCTTTGACAAGGCTAGGCTCTGTCTGACTTTGTTAATAACCTCGGAAATGTGGATGACGAGATACCATAGTTTATCCATCCATCCAAGTGCGCGAACTTGGAAGAGATGATTGATTGGGCTCGGGAATGCGAGACGGAGCTTAAGAGACAGGCTGAGAGAGATGGAAAGAGAAAAGAAGAAAGTTATCCTTCTCCTATGCCTCTTAAGAGGTTTAAATTTACCAAACCAAGGGGCAATTCCTCCTTAAGGAAAGGAGTACATGATTGCAAGACTTGTGGAAGAAGACACCTAGGAGAATGTTGGTTCAATCCAACAAGTTGTAATAAATGTGGGAAGTTAAGACACACTGCATTGCAGTGTATGAGTGGAACAAAGTTATGCTACAACTTCTATAAACCATGACACTTCAGCAGGGAATGTCCTAAACAAAAATCTCAGACATAAAAAAGATCTAGAGTGGTAGAAAACGAAGTTAAAAGGATCGAGGCTCCGAAGCCAAGAGGTAGGGCTTTTTAAATCACCACAGTGGAAGCGAAAGATGTTCCTGACGTTGTATAAGGTACATTCCTCTTGAATTCCCTACCTGCTTGTGTTTTATTCGATACTAGAGCTAGTCGATCGTTTTATTTCTTTAAAAGATGCAAACTATAGAAACATCAGTAGAAGTAAGTTAGCTAAGGCATTAGAAGTTGAAATCATGAGTGATCAAAACTGATTAGTTACTGAAATATGCTGAGATTGCCAACTACTGATAAAAGGAGAAGAATATCTCGTCAACTTAATCCTGATGCCGATGCAAGAATTCGACGTGATCATTGGAATGGACTGGTTATCTTCACATGTTGCAACAATTATATGCAACCAAAAGATCGTGTAATTCATGACGCCTACAGGAAAAGAAGTTAGTGTCATTGGCGAACTACGAAACCAGATTATGTTATGTACGGTGGCCAAGATAAGTAGCTACATGAGACAAGGTCACCAAGCCTTTTTAGCCTACGTAGCTAATGTAAAGATGAAAGGGAGGGAAATAAATCAAGTTTCGATGGTAAAAGAATTCCCATAAGTATTTCTAGATGATCTTCCAGGTGCTCCACCTGAGAGACAAATCAAATTCAAAATCAATTTGACTCCTGAAGCTAAGCCGGTAGCTAAGGCTCCGTACCGGTTAGCACCAACAAAAATGAAGGAGTTGATGTCACAACTATAAGAGTTGTTAGATAAGGGATTTATATGCACTTCTATTCGTGAAGAAGAAAGACGGTAGTATGTGAATATGTATAGACTACTGTGATTTGAACAAGCTAACTATCAAAAATAGGTATCCTTTATCTAGAATTGATGATCTGTTTGATCAATTACAAGGATCAAGTTGGTTTTCCAAAATTGACTTAAGATCTGGTTATCATAAAGTCAAGGTACAAGAAGAAGATGTACCTAAGATCTGGTCTTCATTTTATGACATCTTGATATATTCAAGGAATGAAGAAGAACATGCACAACATCTTCATGAAGTACTTAGTACTTTACGAAAAGAGAAATTGTACGCAAAGTTCTCAAAATGTGCATTATGGTTAAGAGAAGTTGAATTTATGGGCCATGTTATAAATGCAGAAGGAATCTTAGTAGGCCAAGCAAAGGTAGAGGCCTTAATGAAATGGTCTCAGCCTAAGAATCCATCAGAAGTTAGAAGTTTCTTGGGGTTAGCTGGTTATTACAGAAGGTTCATCCAAGACTTTTCTGAGATAGCGACCCCCTTGACTAAACTAACTCAAAAGAATTCGAAGTATGAATGGAATGCAGATCAAGAGAAGGCATTCCAAATACTAATAGAAAGATTGACATAAGCTCCGGTTCTGGCATTGCTAGAAGGAGTAGAAGACTTTGTGGTGTATTCTGATGCTTCCAAACTTGGGTTAGGATGTGTTTTAATGCAAAGAGGAAAGGTAATAGCCTATGCCTCTGGACAGCTAAAGACACATGAAGCAAACTATACAACACATGATGTAGAATTAGATGTGGTGTTGTTCGCACTAAAGATCTGGAGGCATTATCTATATGGAACGAAGTGTACGATTTATACGTACCACAAAAGTCTTAAGTATTTCTTTGACCAGAAAGATTTAAATATGAGACAACAAAGGTGGCTAGAACTGGTCAAAGATTATGACTGTGAAATCTTATATCATCTTGGAAAGGCTAACGTGGTAGTCTGTGCTCTGAGCCGTAAGGAAGAGCATCATCCTATTAGGGTGAAAGCATATAAGTTAACAATAACTCCCGATTTCATGAGCTAGCTTCTAGACGCCCAAATCGAAGGATTAAAAGACGAGAATATTAAGAAAGAAAGAATGGCTAGTCAGGAGAAATTTCTGGAAGAAAATGAATATAAAGTCAAGACTCAATTTGTTCGTATGTTGATACCATGATCAGGTGAGTTCAGACTTAAGATTCTTGATGAAGCTCATAAATCAAGATATTCAATTCATCCGGGTACTACGAAGATGTACCAAGATCTATGCAAAGATTATTGGTGGGCCGGAATGAAGTTCGATATCATGAAATATGTAGCAAAATGCTTGACTTGTCTACAAGTTAAAGCAGAACATCAGAAACCGTATGGGAGATTACAACCATTAGAAATCCCAGAATGGAAGTGGAACATCTCACTATGGACTTCATAACCATGCTACCAAAAATAGCTAAGGGTTATGATACCATTTGGGTTGTTGTAGATCGACTAACTAAGGGTGCTCATTTTCAAGCAATACATGAAACATACTCTTTAGAAAATTTAGCTAGTATGTTCATTAAATAAATTGTTTCAAGACATGGAGCGCCAGTCTCAATTGTCTCTAATCGAGATACTCGTTTCACTTCACGTTTTTGGAAGAAGTTCCACGAAGAGATGGGAACTAGATTATTAATCAGCACATCATGTCACTCTCAAACTGATGGACAAAGTGAGAGGAAAATACAAACTTTTAAAGATATGTTGTGTGCTTGTATAATTGATTTTGGCGGAAGTTGGGATAATCATCTACTGTTAGCATAATTCTCATACAATAACAACTACCATTCCGGTATTGGTATGCCACCATATGAGATGTTATACGGTAGAAGATGTCGAACTCCTGTATGTTGAGGAGAAATTGGTCAGAAAGAGTTAGGAAGCAAAGAAATAGTTCAAGCTACATCAAAGAAACTTGACCTAATCAAGGCACGTTTAAAAGCTGCACAGGATAGACAGCAATCATATGCAGACAAGAGATGTAGACCAATATAATTCCAAGAAAGAGATTATGTCTTGTTAAAAGTATCTCCTTGGAAAGGTCTAATCCGATTCAAGAAACATGGCAAGCTAAGTCCACGATTTGTTGGTCCTTTTAGGATCATTAAACAGGTCGAAAAAGTAGCTTATCAGTTAGATATACCTGAAGAACTGAATAAGATACACAACACATTTCATGTAACTTATTTAAGAAAATGTTTGACTGATGAAACTACACACGTTCCTTTGGAAGAAATAGAAATTGATGAAAAGCTAACTTACATCGAAGAACCAGTAAAGATACTAGATACAAAAGAGAAGTAATTACGTCACAAAACAATCAAACAAGTATTAGTGCAATGGAAGCACAGAAAAGGGTCACAGATGACTTGGGAAAATGTTGATGAAATGAGAAAGAATTATCCTCAATTATTTCAAGACTAACAGGTTTCGAGGACGAAACCTAATTTAAGGGGGGGAAGTTGTAACATGCCAATAATTTTAAAGAAAATAGAAGTTCAGGGGCCCAAGTGCAAATACCACAAAAATGGAGGGCTAAAAATGCAAAAATGTGAAATTTGGACTGCTAGCGGACCGTTATCAGATCCCAAATGGTCCGCTATGTGCTGGTTAAGGAAATGATGAGAGAATGACGCGTGGCGGATACGTGTCTGATGACTCAGCCCTAAGTCGGACTGCTATGAGGTCCATAACGGTCTGACAACCACGTTATGGATATCGGACCGCTACCTCTGCCGCAAACGGTCCGTTATGTAAGGTGCATGCTAGACAGCCAACTAGTGGGCGATAGCGGACCGCTATCACCCAACATGTCGGTCCGCTATGGGTGGTGTTCCAGCCCTATAAATAGTTGGACATTGTCGTTCAAATGGAAACATCACACCATCATCTCACAAATAAATACACACGCGCATACCGAGGCGAGGCAAGCACGACGGTTACGAGCGTGGTGATTACGAGTGCGGTACGCTACGAGTGCGGTTCGAGTTCAGAAAAGCGAGGAACGAACGTAGGAATTATCCAAGGATAATGTAAGTACACTCGAACCGTACCCGAGATAATAATTATGTGATTATGTGTTTCGTGCTATATGGAACTAAGGTACGAGGAAATAAAGAAAGGTAATGAAGGGTTAGTCTAAACACTAAATGGGAATAATGGAGTAGCTATGATATATCCAAGGGGTGGTGGATACGCCGCTCGTACTTTCTATATATAAACCTCTTTGATGTTTCGTGGTGAAACCATTATGATTGTTTAGGGGTAGAGACTAAAAGACAGAAATGAAAATATAGTAAATGAACGGGAGATCTTTCAACCGGTATGTAGTTATTTGACAAACGGAATGTTCTATATAAGGAAAGAGTGATGTATAAATCTCTCCTAGACTCGTCACTCTTTCCTGGGAACATCTTTGTTGGAGTTACAATTCTGGAAGAATAATCACCCCATTTTACAATATATGACGAGTATGGATATGTGATAAAGTTGAACACATGCATATGTGAATACATGATGCATGATGAAAATACATGCAAGTATGAATGAGTATGATGGAACGAGTCTAAACCCTAAAATGGAATAACGGAGTACTCACGAAGTGTTAAAAGGGTGGTGGATACACCGCTGATACTTCCTATATATAAACCCTTTTAATATATCGTGGAGAAACCGTTACAAAGTTTTAAGGTAAGGACTAGTTGGGAAATAAATCAAGCATATACGTGAAAATGAATACAAATGCTTGATACATTTGGGAGGCTGTGAGTTTGAGATACTCAAGGCCCCAAATGAAAAGGGATACCCGGCCTGTAAGGTGGATCTCAATAATAAAGAAGAGAACTAAAGAATAAAGCATACAGGGCTAAGAAATGAATGAGCCTTCGTGGCCAATGAGTATTCGTGACAAATGCAAGGGGTCTATACTGACGAGTATAAGGACCTTGCCAATACTATGACCGGAGGTACGTCCGAAGATGGTCATGAGGGGGTTAGCACACCCATGAATGATATGAATACCCTGATTAGAGGTACGTCCGAAGATGGTCAGGAGGGGTTTGCACACCCATAAAATATACGAATGACGTAGCCGGAGGTACGTCCAGAGATAGTCATGTGGGATCCGAGAGCCTGAGAAACTTGAACAATAATAAGAACCTAAAGGGTTCATAATGAAATGAAAATATGTAGTGTACTTACTTAGCGAAAGCTAATTCAAAAACGTTTTCCAAACACTGCAACAAAGAAGCACGTGGAATAGAGCTTCTCGTGGATGAGGCCGGACGGAATGAAGAATCCCTAGATTTTGTAATAGAATATTGTATATATAAAACAATATTTATAAATAAAAAATATACCTTGGTCATTTAGTGACAAGGTTTTTTGATAAGCTGCAACCACATTTACGTAATATAAAACTCTGATAAAATAAAAAATAAGTAGGGTGTTTCAAATATCCCAAACCAAAACGGGTGCAACGCCCCATGATCTTCTTGGTATTGTGTAGCAGCCAACCACATAATGTCAGCTTCGTTGCAACCGCTCCTCCGGCTCCTGAGAAGATTAGTATAAATCCCGCTGAACTTTATCAACTTTCGATTAACGTCCCTCCACTTCGATGTGATCATGTTAAGGGTACGAGACCCTTCTTGTGCACCCATAGCATGATGAAACGTTTTGGATACATGATTCCAAAAAGCGGCATTCCCTTGAGCATTACCTACAAATAATAAACATATAATTGCTATTAAATAAATAATAATAAAAATAATTGGTTATTAAATAAATAAAAAAATAATAAAGTTAATACTGTTAAATAAATATGACAATAATAAAATTAAAATTTTTACTAAAAACGGGATCCTTGGATACAACGATAAATGCTTTTGCTAGAGCCGTTTCCTCGGTCAAGGACCATTTCGAAGTGGTTCGCCCGGTTGGAGTTGAAGTACTTTGAGCTTTCTTTTTGCCTTTCTTTTTTCTTATATCGGTTGTGTTTCTGGAATAACGTCAGGGTCGGGTGAAAGTGGTTGTGATTGTTGACTTGTTTGTTGGTTCCACCCCGAAAATGTTGGTGGAAATTGTGAGGGGTTGAAATACGGTCGATACAAACCCGAGTTGTTTGAAGATTGAGGGAACAAAATGTTTGGAGGTTGCCTAGTGGAGCTTGCCCGAACGGGTTTTTTGGAGGTTGACCGAATAGGTTTCACCCGAAAAAGTTGTTTCGATCATTTGGATTCATTGTATTTGTAGTAAAATTTTGAAACTTCGCTCACAATGGCGAATTCATTCACGGCTAGCTCGCTCATGGGATACTCACGAAAGGGGAATCACTAGACATCCTCACGGAGTATATCCCTTGCCCCTAGGGATGAATCGGGAAGGGACGTAAAATCTGACGTGGCTTAGGGATGGAAGGAAGCACTCCCTCCAGCCAAAGGCGGACAATTTTTGGGTCGGCAAATCTTAAACAAAGGGAAAAAATTAGTGAAGTTCAAATAATATTTCAAATCGTTACACAAAATTGCATAGTTTGAGGTTAAATATCCGATTTCTTTTTTTTTGAAAGACGGAAGTTTTATTAACAAAAACAGAAACAACCAACTAGCATAAGCTAGAAGGCAGAATTACACCCCGGACTAAATTACATTGGAAAAAAAATTACTTAACATCACATGTAATGAAACTCAAATTCTAAAAACACACCAATTCTCCCAATAAAAAGAGCCTAATCCCAACATGTTTTTTGCCCATAAGAAACTAGAACACTTGATTTCTTCAAGGAGCCAATTTAATGTCAGCCTTTTATCATCAAAGACGGCTCCATTTCTTGCTTTCCATAAACACCAAATTGCTGTCAAAATGACTACTTGAAATGCTTTCTCTCTGTTTGTATCCGCTGAAATGACTTTAGCCAAGTTTAATACATTCCTAACCGAGAAGACGTATATGGTAACCACATCCGATTTATGGATGTGGTTTCTTCGATTCAAACAATCATCCTCATAAATATTCACGGATTCTTGCACATTACTCAACAAAACCAATGCAAAATCAGCGAGCCCAATTCCAGTCGTTGATTTCTTCAAACAACGCGGTCTCCTCGAAACTCAGGTATGTTATTATTGCCCTAAAATCTTAACAACCAAATTTAGTGTTTTACAAGAATTAAGCAAACTTCAAATTTCTCTACCAACATATTAGGTGCTAATGTTAATTATCTTATGAAACTATTGGGTGGTGATGAGAAAGTTATGATTATGGATTTATGGTGGATGTTATCAGGCCCGTCTCAAGCTTTTTGCAGGCACAAAGCAGATAATAAAATCGGGGTCTTTTCGTAAAAATAAGACTAATTTGCTTTTGATCCTATGATTCTTATAATGTGTGTATGTATAGTTATAGACTACAACCCCACCGTCAACAATTTCAAAGCCCAAAGTACACGCATAGAAATTTATTTTTATAAATTGGAGACCCTAGGGAAGTGGAGGCCCAAAAGCCCTTGCTTTATTTCACTACCACTTGAGCCGCCGTGGGATGTTATCCTCGAATTATGCACAAATATTGTTAGCTAGTTTGCTAGTACCGAAGAAAAATGGATTATCAAATGATATGATCAAAAATATGTTGTTAAAAAACCCTGGCGGTCTTCGATAGAATCCTGAATGGTTGGAAGCAACCTTAAAAAAAAAGTTGAGCCTGTATTAGGGATTCCTCCGACATCTCCAAGATTTGTTGATGGTCTTGAGATGGTTATTTCATTGAATAAATCAACATTTGTTATGAGTGGGATTTTTACAGGGTACGTTTGTTTTTTTTAAATCAACATTGGGTATAAAAGGTGCTTTTCCTGTGCGCATAGGCGCAAAACATCGCAGCAATAGCGCTTTGCATCTATCAAGGTGCACATACGCAAATTCTGTGAATAACTGATCTGAAGCTCTGACCACTTCTGATCTTTCTAGAGACATGTTTGGAACTGCGTCTTTGATCATAGCAACAATAACGTCACTAATATGAGCATATCCATGATTTCTAGCTCCTATGATTCGAACACACATCAATTCTCATAGTTAAAACTGGTCTGAAACATCTAAAAGTAGCCTGAAACCAACCTAAACTAGCTTAAGACAACTAAAAATGGTCTGTAATACACGTGCGTCTTGCTTGCCTTGCACCTGAAGTTTAAGTTACTTTGAAATTCTTTATGAGTGAACTCGGTTGCACGGCTGCTTATCTGTCAACTAACCTAAAATTATTGGTTTACGGCTTGGATCAGAGGGTTATAACCAGAAAGTATTAGATATTTTGAAAGAGAATAAGCTACCTCATTCCTATGAAGCTTACACCATTGCTTATTGCTACTAGTGATCCGCAGACAATCAAATAACTCATGTTCCTACATCAGGTAATAACCATTCAATGTATGATTGTATGTTTTCTTGAAAGTTTTACAATCTTGGTTTTTCTTATTAGAAAATTGAGCTTACAGAAATATAATTAATGCCAAGATTTTTTTATATGATGACCTAGAATGATACTAAAAGAGGGAAATTCATAGTAGTTTATCGAAATTGTTGGGTTATTGTTGTAGGAATAGTGGGTTACTTTTATTAAAATATAATGATGATACTCTCGTCATACGTGGGAAATCAACTTAGTACAATACAGTTTACAAACTGATGAATGGGTGTTTGTCTGTGTTTATACGTGTTGAATTATGCATTATTATTGAGTTTTATGTGTTGAATGCAATGACTGTGAGTGTATTATGATCTACACGTGTTTTGGAAGGATGTTGGAAGAATAGAAACAGAAATATACAAAAGATGGAACCGAAAGAGGAAGTTACAAAGCCCAAAACTTGGAAGGAGCACATCATGGGTTACGATTCGAACCACGGGGCCCATAATATATGAAACCTGAGTTTCTCGCCGAGACGAACATGAAAATGTGGTTTTGGGCGTATGGTACGATCAATTGGGCGTACCGCACGGTCAGGCGTACAAGGCAGCGTAGAGAACAACAAGTAACAGAAGGTTGACATTACCAAGAGCAGGACCACCGTATGGTACGGTCATGGCACCGTATGGTACGGTCAAGAGACGGGAAAGTGCGGATTTTTAGGAATTTTTACATTCCCAGCCGTTTTTGGGGGTTCGAGAGGCGATTTTTGAGAGTTTTGGAGCATTGGGTTTCATATTTTCAAGGTATTCTTTGATTTTGATTGTTAGTTCTTCGACTATGAGCGGCTAAGCTCCATTGTGATCCCTCCGGGTGAATGATTCGTGCAAGTAATCGTTCGGTTTTAGTTTGTTCTAGTTTTGGATTGAATTTTGTGAACCCTTTAAGTTCTTTGGATTCAATTGTCTGTTTGCTTTTTGAACAAGTTAATGTTATTTAATTCTTGCACTTGTGTCATCGTTTCTTGGTTTTCTTGCATCGGGAATAATTTGGCTGTGTGTTTGGGTTTTTATAATATTGAATTGGGTCAAACAATTTAAACAAGGTCATGTTTATGTGATCTCCTATCTAGCCTGAATTTAAACTGAACGTTTATTTTGCTGAATCAGAAACTCGGAGTGGTCACTCCTTCTCCAATTATTTTAAAAAACTCCTTCGTTGTGTTTGCTAGTGCAAGTGTTTTCTCAACCATCCAAGTCAGAAGTTTTAATTTTTACATTTACTGCTTAATTAAATCGTAAGTTATAAATAGTATTTTTCACAAATTCCCTGTGGATTCGACAACCCTACTTCCTATACTTCAGTCTAAAGTAGCTAGGAAGTGGATTTTACTTTTGTTTTTGATTAGCCTTCGAAACGCGATCAAAATGGCGCCGTTGCGGGGAATTTATGTGCAAAGTGCTATTTTTGATTTCTTTTGTTTAGTGCGGTACTACGTTGGTGTGTTTACTTATGCTGATTCACAGGTTTATGCATACACGATGCTCAGGAAGAAAATCTCCATTATTGTTTGATCCATAAAAAGAAAAAGCAGCAAAAGCTAACAGAAAGCTCAAGGGAACGATCCAAACCATTCTTGAGAAACTCAACAGTCTAACCATAAGGATGTCGCAAGGAAACCCAGCTAATCACGATCCCAATCAAGGTGGGATACCGATCCCACAAATTCCACCCCTTCCAGATCTCTTGTTTCCAAATCAACAAAACCAAGAACAAAACCAAGATCCGAGACCACAACAGCCACCACCTCAAAACTGACCACCTCCACCACCACCACCACTATTTCATTACCATCCATATCAACCCCTGAATAGCCATTCCAGTTTCACTGATTATGATGATGATGAGTTGTTGTCACCAGGACCCAGTCATCACCCACAACATGGTTCTCAACATGAGGATTGGGATGAAGAAGAATGGTATGGCCCGAATTATCAGGAGGCATTCCCTCCCAGAAATCAAAGGTTTGATGGAATTGATGGTTCGGTGCAGGCACCACCACAGGCAGATTATGGGAATCAACCAAGAAACAACCGACAAGGTAATCAAGGCAACATGGATCGAGAAAATCGGTACAGGCAACCTCAAGGGAACCGTCAAAACTTTAGAGAGGAACAGCCAAGAAACAGAAACCCAGCAAGGCAAGATTAGGGGGTGGATAGTCACTTCCGCCCAGCTCTGGCTTTAAATGCCTCCCCAGTTATAACACCAGTCCGAAGGGGAAATGCATTTGAGATTCGACCCAGATGTTTAGGGATTCTACCACACTTTTTTGGGAGAGCTACCGAGGAACCCTACACACATTTATCTGAGTATGAGGCCACCTGTGGGACCATCGGTGGCTAAGGGTTCACAATGGATGAGGTGAAACTAGTGCTCTTCCGGTTTTCACTAAAATATCGGGCGAAGCAATGGTTTCTGTTTTTACCATCTGCTAGCATTGCCACCTGGGCAGAGTTACAACAGCAGTTCTTGGATGAGTACTTCCCGCCAAATAAGACCAATGAAGCCCGAGCAGCAATAAAGGATTTTAGGCAACAATCTGGGGAGCCTTTCTATGAGGCATTCAAAAGGTTTAAGGAGTTGTTGAGAAACTGCCCACACCATGGTATTGAGAAGTGGGAGCTGATACCGGCATTCTATGATGGCTTGTTGCCCGAAGATGTTAGGGATGTGAATTCTACAAGCAACGGTTCATTCTTCTCTAATCATGAAGATGATGATTGGGCCATTTTAGAGAGTATGTGTACGTCATCGAAAAGGCAAGCGCATGCAATCAGGAGGACAACGACGGGTTCATCAGTAAAGGCAGTTCACTATGAAACACATAAACGGTTGGATGCCATGGAAATTCAAATGGCACGTCTTGGTAGAATGGGAGGTAAAGAGGTGGCGAACGTCTCACAAACATATCCGGTTTGTGAAGGATGTAATGACTTAGACCATACTTTGGTCGATTGCTAGAGGGAGCAAGGCAAGGTAGAAAAAGTGAACCAGATTGGTGGAGATAGGAAGCAACAGGATATGAATGCAACACACTACCATCCTCGACTCAGAAATCATCCAAATCTCAGGTATGGTAATGCATCTAATCAACTTAATCCTAACTTTGAGGGTTCGGATATGTAGGGTGGAAATCAACAACAATACCAGAACCGCCGGTAAGGATACAATCAGGGCGGTTATAAAAGGAATCAAAGTAATCAGGGATACCACCATGGAGGTTATCAGTAGAGGAACTATTAACAGAATCAATCCCAACAGTTCCAATAACAGGGAAACTAGCAAAACAGAACTTCATCTGGTAACACAATTTGCAGTTATCATGGAATCACTGAAGAGAATTGAGCAAGATAGAGAAATTTAGACCAAGACTAATGAATCCTTTGAGAGACAACTAGGAAAACTGGCTTAGAAGTTGGCTGAAGTGGTAGGAAGACCGCAAGGGCAATTACTGAGTGACACAAAGTAACCGCAACATCAAGGGTCCAGTTCAAACCATGCTTATGTTAGTGTAGTAAGTATTCATCATGAAGAGGAAGTAAGTGACTCAGAATACGAATGTGAGTTAGGAGAACCCATTATCCCAGTTAAAGTTGGAGGATTGAAGATTGATCAAGCTTTGTTGGATTATGGATCGAGTTTCAGCATACTACCGGGAAGCTTGTATGACCAGTCTGACTTTGGTCATCTACAACAAGTTGACACCACCGTGGTGTTAGCCGATTTGACATTGGAACATTCTCGGGGGATGCTTAGAGGAGTTGCTATGAAGGTCAGGGAATTCTATTACCATGATGATATTTTGGTGCTTGATTATGCCCCAACTGTGAAGAAGAAGCAAACGAGGGTCATCCTTGGAAGACCATTCTTGGCGACTACCAATGCCTAAATTAATTGTAGAGATAACACAGTTAGTATGACATTTGGAAACCATGAGTTTAACTTAAGTATTCTTTCTAACACTTTTACTTATTTTAATAAAGTTAAATATTCCAAAGCAGGTACTACTAATAAGTGTCCTCCTCGGTCCAAAGTGGATGAGGGGGACACAAAAGAGAAAGGTTTTATGGTTGACAGGTTTAAGTTAAAGGGGATGAATGAGGAGGTAGATGCAGCAATCCCCAAGTGTGGGGAAGCGGGAGTGCAAGTAGAAAAGCCACCATGAAAGCAACAGGTGGAAAGTTCAAGTAGTTAAATCAAGCCGGACACGATGTCATCGGAATCACCGGCTGGGTCAAAGAAACCTCCCGAGCATATCAAGCATTCATATAATGCGGGAGAGTTTGTGAAAGTGAGAGATGAACAGGAGTTCCAGGCTATGGATCAGATGAGGACACTCAAACTGAATGGGGACGACTATCACCGAGCATGTGCGACAGCATTTGGAAAGGAATTTGTGTTCCGACCACCATAAAAGCTAAATCAGGTACGGTCTGGCTGAATACCTTAAAACTTAGCGCTAAACGGGAGGCAACCCGGATTTTGGCATTTTTGTTTTTCTGTTTTGTTTGTTTTTGTTTTTCTTTCAGTTCTTTATCACTATAGCAAGACCCAAGTGTGGGGAAGGCTCATGGAGGCAACATGAACTTTGTGGGTGTGTTCAATAGAAACCCTCACGAGACTTCACTCGTCCACTCGGGCTACTGGGGGATTTAAAAGGCTTGTTGCATACGCTAAATGAAACCGTGATTCCTACGAAAGTGAGTTTAGGAGTTTGATCTACGCACACGAGGACCTTGAAAACGAGGACATAATCAGGTCATGTGCTCTTTCTTAGTTTTGTTATATTTTATTTTATTTGGTTTGTTTTATTTGTGTTATTTATTTTGGGTGTTTAGTTTTAGTTGTTTGTAATTGAGTCGTATCACCCACGGGTACTTGAGGTAGCTTGTGGAAGTTTGTGAATTGGGCATTGAGGATAAAGTAAGTTGATTCAGGAAACCTACTGCTGAGAATATACAATGAGGACATGTACCTCAAGTGTGGGGATGGGGGAACAAAGTGGAAGTGTGTGAAAGTTGATGAAAACTTGAAAAATGGAGAATTTTTAAAGAATTTTTAAATTTTTTTGCAAAAATGTCCTGAGTAAGTTCTATTGTGTTTGAAAACCGGATTTTCAATGAAAATCACCAACATTTTACCTACCAGAACATAGGTCTAGGTCCTTAGTCATGGTTATACTCTTTAAGTTGCACGATGAAGTAGCCTAGAAAGCGTTTCTCAGAAATTGGGTAAAAATGTCTAACCGGGGGTAACATGGTAGATAGTGGGCCTTTATGCATGCTTTCACATCCGTAACCCTATTCCACCATTTTTGTGAGATTTTGAGCTTTGATATTGAGCATAGAACACAATTAGGATTGATCGCTCATTTTCTTTTCATGTGTGTTTACCATAATGTTGCATCATTTTAGAACATGCATATATGATACATTTCAAGACCATGAATCCAATTGTTTAAAGCTTTTCTTTTGTTTTCCCTACCCATACAATATCCCTTAGAAGCCAAGTTGAGCCTATATCCTTTCATTTGTCAAACCTACAACATTAGCCCGAACCTCTATTTAGCCTTTTTATTTTTAACCCGTGAGTCGGAATTCAATTAGGTGAGAGTTTATAGTAGAAAAGGAAGACAGAGAAAGAAAAATGTTTGTGTAAGTGCAGTTAGTACTGTTTAGTTTCTGTTTGAAAAACAAAAAAAAGAAAGAAAAACTATTGAGAAAAATACAAAAATATTAGTAGTGGGTCAAATCTTACCCAAGTGTGTTTATTACTTCATAGTTCAAGGAAGTAAGAGCTTAATTGTGTAATGGGTCATGTTCACCCAAATTAGAGGTTTGATTCCTTGTAGTTGTTTGATTGAATAAGTAACTTAGTTGGATTCCGCTCACCCAAGCCACTTTAAATTCCTTCTCCCATACCCTTAAACTAAGCCCAATATTACAACACATTAAAGACCTCCTGATTTGTGCATGGTTTGTGCTATTTGGTAGAGTTATGATTGATATGCAAGCTTATGATAATGATGTTTCATTAGTGGTCTGAGTGTTCTATATACATACTAGCACCACTTTTGCTAGTCTAGATACAAACTGACTGGAGTGAATCTTGTGAGAGGTGTGATTGCATGTATGAGGAAATCCTGAAGCATGTTAGGTTTGGTTAGATATTTTGGTTTTGAATTGCGTATTATGAGCTATAAGTGTTTGGAGCTTAAATACGTGTTTTGGAAGGATGTTGGAAGAATAGAAACGGAAATATACAAAAGATGGAGCCGAAAGAGGAAGTTACAAAGCCCAAAACTTGGAAGGAGCACATCCTGGGCTACGAGTCGAACCACGGAGCCCATAATATATGAAACCTGATGTAACACCCAAAATTTTCAACCAATTTTAACTTTCAACACACGCGGAAAATAGGTCCCAATTAACACTCTTGACAAAACAACACATGTTAAATTACAAAAAAAATGTTTGTTTTAAAACATTCGACCGACATCTTAAAACAAGAACACATCTAATTCCAACTCCAACCGCCAACATCCACGAAAATGAATGAGAATCAAAATAGACCCGAAACGTGACCCGAGACTTCGACCGAAGCTTTATCTACAAGAAAACACTATAAAACAACCATTAGTAATGATATACAACCCCCATATGAGCCCCTACGACAATAATCGACCAAAAATGACATTTTGGCATTTTGGGCGTAAATAGGACCGTAAACAGCCCCATATGGCCGTAAATTACGCCTAACCCAGTGCAGACCCCATTTTTTGAATTCCTTGCGTCGAGGCACCCCAAATTCATATATTATGGATTTCGTAGTTCATTTTATAGACTGAGTTATACCTACTAGAAGTTTGGGCTTTTCCGGTAGCATGTATTAACGCCTATACTTGTTTAATCCCCAACCGAATGTCAATTTACACCCAAAAAACGTCAATAGGCATATATAACACCTTACATACATTACCACCTGTGTATGTACACGCTAGTTAGTTAAACACCCCTAACCCGACCATCCTCCTTTGTGAGGTTCTAAAGACCTCAAACACCACAAAACGACTATGTGAAGTTCATGACCTCAATAACACCCATGTGAGGTTCCTAGACTTCAAATATCACAATACGACTTGTTATGTTCATGACCTCAAATAACTACCATGTGAAGTTCTTAGACTTCAAACAACAACGACATTAGTGAAGTAACAACGACATTAGTGAAGTTCAAAGACATCAAAAAGAAAACGACATTAGTGAAGTTCACGACCTCAATTAACCACTGAGTGAAGTTCTTACACTTCAAACTACAACGACGTTAATGAAGTTCAAAGACTTCAAACGAAAACAACATTAATGAAGTTCACGACCTCAATTAACTACCGAGTGAGGTTCTTAAACTTCAAACTACAACGACGTTAATGAAGTTCAAAGACTTCAAACGACAACAACATTAATGAAGTTCACGACCTCAATTAACTATCGGGTGAGGTTCTTAGACTTCAAACAACAATGACATAAGTGAGGTTCAATGACTTCAATTTCACCCAATTGCATTTTACTTTGACTCTTATGTAACACCCCAATTTCTAAGAAAATACGAGTTGAAGGACTAAAACGGTCATTGGATGAAACCCTAGGGGTTAAAATGACCTTTTATTAAATTATAAAGGTTAGAATACGTGGGACTTAAAGTTTAGGGACTGAAAATTAAAATTCTGAAATCTGGATGGACGTCGGACCGATATCATCCTTCCCATCATTCAGAAGTGAGCCAAGGGTCAGATATCGGACCGACATCAGTTGGATAACGGTTGGTACTAACACGTGTCCTATGACTCAGCCCTAAATTCTTACACGTGTCTTGATAACGGACCGACATCCATGAACATAGCGGTCCGCTATATGCTCATCAAGCCAAATAAACCGACATAAGGGATGTCGGATCGATATGGTTCTAATATCAGTCCGACATGGGCCCCAACTCAGCCCTATAAATAGATGGTGTTGGCCGTTCATTTGAAAACACAAAACCATCATCACCACTTCACACACACACACACACGCATATCCAATAACGGTTACGAGCGCGGTGGTTACGAGTGCGGAGCGTTAAGGTTACGAGCAAGGAACGAAGAAACGTTTAAAGTGAGGAACGGACTTAGGAACTACCCAAGGATAAAGTAAGTACACTAGACCCGTACCCTAGACACGATTATGTGAAATACGTGCTTAAATGATATGAGTTATGTGATATGACGAGGGTACGGGGTAATGACGGATTAGTCTAAACACTAAACAGAAATAATGGAGTAATCACGATGTATCCAAGGGGTGGTGGATACGCCGCTGGTACTTCCTATATATAAACCTCTTGGTACTTTGTGGCGAAACCATTATGAATGTTTAAGGGTATAGACTAATAGATAATAATTAAATATAGTGAACGTATGGGAGAAGATCCAACCGGTATGTAGCTATCTGATGAACGGAATGTTCTGTCTAAGGAAAGAGTGGTGTATAAATCTCTCCTAGACCCGTCACTCTTTCGTGGGAACATCTCTGTTAGAGGTACTACTCTGAAAGGATAATCACCCTAGTTTGCAATATATGACAAGTATGAATATATGATATGAGTACGAGAATAAACCATGCATGATGAGTATGAATATATGATGAATATGAATACATGAAATGCATGGTGAATACGTGAAATGCATGGTGATACATGAAAATATGAATAAGTGTGACGAAACGAGTCTAAGCCCTAAAATGGAATAACGGAGTACTCACGAAGTGTTAAAAGGGTGGTGGATACGCAGCTGGTTCTTCCTATATATAAACACTTTTAATGCATTGTGGAGAAACCGTTCCGAAGTTTTAAGGTGAGGACTGGTTGAGAAATAAATCAAGCATATATGTGAAATGAAAATAAATGCTTGACACATTTGGGGGGCTGTGAGTCAAAGATACTCAAGATCCCAAATGAAATGAGATACCCGACATGTAAGGTGGATCTCAATAAATAATAAAGAAGAGAACTAAAAAGTTTTCAAGCCTACGGGGCTGAGGAAAAGAAAAGGAAACTCCAGGCCTACATAGCTGAAGGAGGAAAACATTTCAAGCCAACGAGGCTGAGGAATGAATAAGTCTTCGTGACAAATGCAAGGGGTCTATACTGATGAGTATAAGAACCTTGCCAATACTCGGACTGGAGGTACGGCCTAAGATGGTTGGGGTTAGCACACCCATAAAATATACAAATACTGTGATCGGATGTACGTCCGAAGATGGACACGGGGGCACCGAGAGCCCGAGAGAACGTGAACAATATTAAGAACCTAAAGGGTTCATAATGAAATGAAAAAATGCAGTGTACTTACTTAGCGAAAGCTAATTCAAAAACGTTTCTCAAACACTGCGAGAATGAAGCACATGGAATAGAGCTTCCTATGGACAAGACTGGTCGGAGTTGAAGAATCCTTTTGTAATATAATATAAATGTATTATCTTATGTAAAACAATATTATAATGAAAAAGATACCTTGGTTTTGATAAATCAGGACCGTTTTATGCAATAAAATACTCTGATAAAATAAGATATAAGTAGGATGTTTCTGGTTGGTATCAGAGCATGGTTTGAGGGATTTAAGTGTCAAAAGGGGATGCTTAAACTTAAACCATAAGTGCTCATGATATGAATAGGGATTCAATCCTAGGCCATCCAAGGAAGCAGGTATGTTTAAGTTCCAGTGCTTAAACGGAAATGTATGAGTATACGTGGGCAGAACTTTGTATGAGATAAGCTTCGTATGATAGTTGGGAGTATCATGATACGTAACATACATTGCCTTACACCTGGCCAGTATTGGAGCTAATGTATGGGACCATCATGATATCGAAAACATCATATGATTACTTATTTCAGCAGATAGTAAGCCGGGAATGTGAATATGCATGTTTAAAATGCGTGAATGAATATGCATATGTGTAAAATGCATAAATGGGGCCTTATATGAAACCCTAGAATACTTGAATAGGGTTAAACTAATAAAAGGCATGTAGTATAAAACCCTAGACTATGATTAGAGTAGTCGAACGAGAGGTTAAACGAAATCCATGTATCATCAAACAATGGCTGAACATCATAATGACGAAATACGTGACGAGGGGAGCCACAAGAGAGCTAGATGAGAACGAAGTTGAACAAGTCCCGGAGAACATTCGGAGACAAATTGCAATAGGAAAGGCATTCGATGCAAACTTTCCAATCTTACAAGCAGATTTACAGAACTCATTAGAAAGCTGGTTTGAAAGTCACAAAGATGTTACTCATAATGGAGAAGGAAGAAATCCAAAAGTTGATAAGAAGTCAACACGTTGTACGTATAAGGATTTCATGACTTATAAACCTTTAGAGTTTAAGGGAGTTGTTAACCCCTTAGAAAGTCAGAGGTGGATTGCCTCAATAGAAAGGGCATTCGATACATGCCATTGTAAAAAGGAAGATGAAGTTACCTTCGCCACCAATCAGCTAAAAGAGCGAGCTGACGATTGGTGGGGAGTAGTACAAAGAGAGAAAGGTAGAGACAGAATTAAAGAAATGAGTTGGGAAGAGTTCAAAGATCTTTTCTTGAAGCATTATTGCCCTCGAGCGGCAATTGAAAGAATTACCGAGGAGTTTCTTCAACTCCGTCAGACAACAGAGACTGTGGATGAGATCACAGGGATCTTCTTTGATAAAGCCAGGTTTTGCCCGGCTTTGTTGACAATCCCGGAGATGTGGATGACGAGATATCATCTCGTTTTAAAAACAGAGACTAGAGAGTTTATCCATCCATCCAAGTGCGCGAACTTGGAGGTAATGATTGATTGGGCTCGAGAACGTGAGACTGAGCTCAAGAGACAAGCTGAAAGAGACAGGAAGAGGAAAGGAGAGAGTTATCCTTCTCCTATGCCTCTTAAGAGGTTTAAGTTTAGTAAACCGGGAGGTGGTTCCTCCCAAAGGAAAAGCATCCAAAATGGCAAGACTTGTGGAAGAAGGCACCCAGGGGAGTGCCGATTCAAGTCCACGACTTACAACAAATGTGGGAAGGCAGGACACACTGCGTTGCAGTGTATGAGTGGCACCCGTTTGTGCTACAACTGTTATAAGCCATGACATTTTAGTAGGGAGTGTCCTGAGCTGAAATCTCGAACATAGAAGACAATGGAAAGGTCTAAAGTGGCAGAGAATGAAGTCAAGAGAATCGAAGCTCCGAAGCCGAAGGGTAGGGCTTTTCAGATCACTACAGAGGAAGCGAAAGATGTTCCTGACGTTGTATGAGGTACATTCCTCTTAAATTCCCTACATGCTAGTGTTTTATTCGATACAAGAGCTAGTCGATCGTTTATTTCGTTAAAATATGCGAACTCTAGAAACTTCAATAGAAGTAGATTGGCTAAGGAATTAGAAGTCGAAATCACGAGTGATCGCAACTGCGTAGTGACTGAATTATGCCGAGATTGCCGGCTACTGATAGAGGAAGAAGAATATTTCGTCAACTTAATTCCAATGTCGATGCAAGAATTCGACGTGATCATTGGAATGGACTGGTTAGCTTCACATGCTGCATCGATTATATGCAATCAGAAGATTGTACGATTCATGACGCCTACATGATAGGAAGTTAGTGTCATTGGTGAACGACGAAACCAGATCACGCTCTGTACGATGGCCAAGATAAGTAGATACGTGAGATAAGGTCAACAAGCCTTTTTAGCCTACATAGCTGATGTAAAGATGAAAGGGAAAGAACTGGATCAAGTTCGAGTAGTAAAAGAATTCCTAGAAGCATTCCCAGACGATCTTCCAGGTGCCCCACCTGAAAGAGAAATCGAATTCAAAATCGATTTAATTCCTGAAGCTAAACCGGTAGCTAAGGCTCCGTACCAGTTAGCACTAACTGAGATGAAGGAGTTGATGTCACAACTACAAGAGTTATTGGACAAGGGATTTATACGTCCTAGGGTATCCCCTTGGGGTGCACCAATTCTGTTTGTGAAAAAGAAAGACGGTAGTATGAGAATGTGTATAGACTACTTTGAATTGAACAAATTGACTATCAAAAATAGGTATCCTTTACCTAGAATTGATGATATGTTTGATCAACTACAAGGATCTAGTTGGTTTTCCAAGATCGACTTAAGATCCGGTTATCATCAAGTCAAGGTACGAGAAGAAGATGTACCTAAGACATCATTCAAAACTCGTTATGGACACTATGAATTTGTAGTGATGCCATTTGGAGTAACAAATGCTCCGGCAGTTTTCATGGACCTCATGAATAGAGTATGCCGGCCAATGTTAGACAAATTTTTTATTGTCTTCATTGTTGACATCCTAATTTATTCAAAGAATGAAGAAGAACATGCACAACACCTTCGTGAAGTACTTAGTACTTTATGGAAAGAGAAATTGTACGCCAAATTCTCAAAATGTGCATTATGGTTGAGGAAAGTTCAATTTCTGGGCCATGTTGTAAACACAGAAGGTATCTCAGTAGACCCAGCAAAGGTAGAGGCTGTAATGAAATGGTCTCCACCTTGGAATCCATCAGAAGTTAGAAGTTTCTTGGGATTAGCTGGCTATTATATAAGGTTCATCTAGGACTTATCTAAGATAGCCACCCCATTAACTAAACTAACTCAAAAGAACTCGAAATACGAATGGAATGCGGCACAGGAGAAGGCATTTCATACTTTAAAAGAAAGGTTGACATAAGCTCCGATTCTGGCATTGCCAGAAGGAGTAGAAGACTTTGTGGTATATTCTGATGCCTCGAAACTTGGGTTAGGATGTGTTCTGATGCAAAGAGGAAAGGTGATAGCCTATGCTGAAAGCTAAAGACACATGAAGCAAACTATCCAACCCATGATCTGGAATTAGCTGCCATGGTGTTCGCACTAAACATCTGGAGGCATTACCTGTACGGAACGAAGTGTACGATTTACACCGACCACAAAAGTATTAAGTATTTATTTAACCAGAAGGACTTAAACATGAGGCAACGACGATGGTTAGAACTGGTCAAGGATTATAATTGTGAGATCTTGTATCATCCCGGAAAGGCTAACGTCGCAAGGAAGAGCATCATCCTATTCAGGTAAAAGCATATAAGTTAGTAATAACTCTTGATTTCATGAGCCAGCTTCGAGACACACAAATCGAAGCAGTGAAAGGTGAGAATGTTAAGAAAGAAAGAATGGCTGGTAAGGAGAAGTTTCTAGAAGAGAATGAGTATAAAGTCAAGACTCGATTTGGTCGTATATGGATACCACGATCAGGTGAGGTTAGACTTAAAATTCTTAATGAAGCTCATAAATCATGATATTCGATTCATCCGAGTAATACAAAGATGTACCAAGATCTGCGCAAGGATTATTGGTCGCCCAGAATGAAATTCGATATCATGAAATATATAGCTAAATGCTTAACTTGCCTACAAGTTAAAGCAGAACATCAGAAGCCATGCGGAAGGTTACACCCATTAGAAATCCCATATTGGAATTGGGAACATCGCACTATGGATTTCATAACCAAACTACCAAATACAACTAAGGGTTATGATACCATTTGGGTGGTTATAGATCGGTTAACTAAGAATGCTCATTTTCTAGCAAAGTTAGCCGATTTGTTCATCAAAGAGATTGTTTCTGGACATGGAGTGCCAGTCTCTGATCGAGATACTCGTTTCACTTCACGGTTTGGGAAAAAGTTCCATGAGGAGATGTGAACTAGATTATTGATCAGCACGGCATATCATCCTCAGACCGACGGTCAAAGTGAGAGGACGATACAAACTCTTGAAGATATGTTGCGTGCTTGTACAATAATAGCTACCATTCCAGTATTGGTATGCCACCATACGAGATGCTATATGGTAGAAGATGTAGAACTCCCATATGTTGGGGAGAAGTTGGGCAGCAAAGAAATTGTTCAAGCCACGTCAGAAAAGCTTGACTTAATCAAAGCCCATTTAAAAGATGCACAAGATAGACAGAAGTCATACGCAGATAAGAGACGTACACCAATAGAATTCCAAGAAGGAGATTATGTATTGTTAAAATTATCTCCTTGTAAAGGTCTAATCCAATTCAAGAAACGTGGAAAGTTAAGTCCACGATTCATTGGTCCTTTCCAAATTATCAAAAGAGTCGGAAAGGTAGCTTTTCAGTTAGAGCTACCTGAGGAATTGAATAAGATACACAACACGTTTCATGTATCTTATTTAACTAAATACTTGACAGATGAGACTGCACATGTTTCGCTACAAGAAATAGAAGTAGACGATAAACTGACTTATATTGAAGAACCTATCAAGATCCTAGACACAAAAGAAAAGCGGTTGCGTCACAAGACAATCAAACAAGTGTTAGTGCAATGGAAGCACAGAAAAGGATCAGAAATGACTTGGGAAGCTGAGGATGAAATGAGAAAGAGTTATCCTCAACTCTTTTTAGGATTAACAGGTTTCGAGGATGAAACCTAATTTAGGGGGGGAGAGTTGTAACACCCCAATTTCTGAGAAAATACGAGTTGAAGGACTAAAATGGTCATTGGATGAAACCCCTAGGGGTTAAAATGACCTTTTATTAAAGTAGAAGGGTTAGAATACGTGGGACTTAAAGTTCAAGGACTGAAGATGAAAATTCTAAAATCTGGATGGACGTCGGACCGATATCATCCTTCCCATCGGTCCGAAGTGAGCCAAGGGTCAGATATCGGACCGACATCAGTTGGATAACATTCCGATAGCCGCTATTGCGCCACAATTTCTAGTACTGACACGTGTACTATGACTCAGACCTAAATTCCTACACGTGTCCTGATAACGGACCGACATCCATGCACAGAGCGGTCCGATATGTGCTCATCAAGCCAAATAATCAAACATAGGGGATGTCGGACCGATATGGTTCTAATATCGGTCCGACATGAGCCCAAACTCAGCCCTATAAATAGATGGTGTTGGCCGTTCATTTGAAAAGACAAAACTATCATCACACTTCACACACACGCATACCGAGTAACGGTTACGAGCGTAGTGGTTACGAGTGTGGAGCTTTAAGGTTACGAGCAAGGAAAAAAGAAACGTTTAAAGCGAGGAACAAACTTAGGAACTACCCAAGGATAAAGTAAGTACGCTTGACCCATACACTAGACACGATTATGTGAAATACGTGCTTAAATTATATGAGTTATGTGATATGTGATATGAAGAGTGTACGGGGTAATGACGGATTAGTCTAAACACTAAACAGAAATAATGGAGTAATCACGGCGTATCCAAGGGGTGGTGGATACGCCGCTGGTACTTCCTATATGTAAACTTCTTCGTACTTCGTGGAAAAACCATTATGAATGTTTAAGGGTAAAGACTAATAGATAATAATTACATATAGTGAACATACGGGAGAACATCCGACCGGTATGTAGTTA
Source organism: Smallanthus sonchifolius (assembly GCA_023525975.1). Taxonomy (NCBI): domain Eukaryota; kingdom Viridiplantae; phylum Streptophyta; class Magnoliopsida; order Asterales; family Asteraceae; genus Smallanthus; species Smallanthus sonchifolius. The sequence goes on along the minus strand of CM042025.1, from coordinate 44,148,411 downwards.
TCTGATGAACGGAATGTTCTGTCTAAGGAAATAGTGGTGTATAAATCTCTCCTAGACCCGTCACTCTTTCCTGGGAACATCTCTATTGGAGGTACTACTCTGGAAGGATAATCACCTCAGTTGGCAATATATAACAGGTTTAAATATATGATATGAGTATGGGAATAAACCATGCATGATGAGTATGAATATATGATGAATATGAATACATGAAATGTAAGGTGAATACGTGAAATGCATGATGATACGTGCAAATATAAATAAGTATGACGAAACGAGTCTAAACCCTAAAATGGAATAACGGAGTACTCACGAAGTGTTAAAAGGGTGGTGGATACGCCGCTGGTACTTTCAAAGTTTTAAGGTGAGGACTGGTTGGGAAATAAATCAAGCATATATGTGAAATGAAAATAAATGCTTGATGCATTTGGGAGGCTGTGAGTCAAAGATACTCAAGATCCCAAATGAAATGAGATACCCAGCCTGTAAGGCGGATCTCAATAAATAATAAAGAAGAGAAGTAAAAAGATTTCAAGCCTACGAGGATGAGGAAAAGAAAATGAAACTCCAGGCCTACGGGGCTGAAAGAGGAAAACATTTTAAGCCTACGGGGCTGAAAGAGGAAAACATTTTAAGCCTACGGGGCTGAGGAATGAATAATTCTTCGTGACAAATGCAAGGGGTTTATAGTGACGAGTATAAGAAACTTTCCAATACTCGGACCGGAGGTACGGTCTAGGATGGTTACGAGGGAGTTAGCACACCCATAAAATATACAAATACCGTGATCGGAGGTACGTCCGAAGATGGTCATGGGGGCACCGAGAGCCCGAGAGAACGTGAACAATAATAAGAACCTAAAGGGTTCATAATGAAATGAAAAGATGCAGTGTACTTACTTAGCGAAAGCTAATTCAAAAATGTTTTTCAAACACTACAGGAAAGAAGCACATGGAATTGAGCTTCGTATGGACAAGACTGGTCGGAGTTGAAGAATCCCTATGTAATATAATGTAAATGTATTATCTTATGTAAAACAATATTATAATGAAAAAGATACCTTAGCCATTTTATGGCAAGGTTTTGAAAAACTGGGACCATTTTTCGCAATAAAATACTCTGATAAAATAAGAGATAAGTAGGATGTTTCATCTTACCACATATTAGTCAAATTATACCAAATCACGACATTTTACATATTATTTTGACTCATACCACACTAAGTCAAATTACACTAATATACCACATTCCACAATTTAGTTTGACTCTTTACCACATAGGTCAAATTACACCAAATCGACATATTTCATACACTAGTTTGACTCATTACCACTTAAGTCAAATTACACCAAATCGACATATTTCATACACTAGTTTGACTCATTACCACTTAAGTCAAATTATACCAAATCAACATATTTCATACACTAGTTTGACTCATTACCACTTAAGTCAAATTACACCAAATCAACATATTTCACACATTAGTTGACTCTTTACCACACTAAGTCAACTTACACCAAATCGCCACATATAAATAGAGTTAAACTATACAAATCTATTTACATGTTACTAACACCATATCTACTACTAAGTAAGTGCAAAGCACTTACCTTTAGCTAGAGACGAATCCACTTGGTCTTAAAAGCTAGCTCCTTTATACCTTGATCACCTATCAATCTAATTGCAATTAGCAATCCTATGATCTCAATCCACACACCAAATTGGGATTTAAGACACCCTGATGATCTATAGATCAACATCCCAACTTAATTCGGTTAACACAACCTTAACCAAACCTCCAACACCCAAAAATAACCTTTCAACCCATTTGACCCATTAAAGTCAAAATCCCAATTTCACCAATTGAGGTCTAACACCCACCCTAGACCTTATGGATTATACCCATTCTAAACTTATTAATTACACCTTAAACAAGTTTTAGCCTTCCAACACAATCATTCACCGATTTGACCCGTTTAGGTTCCACCCAAATTCATCCAAAACTCTAATTTTACATATCACCATAAAATTAGGGTTTTATGGTTAATTATGTGTCTAATAACTCCCTAGACACTTACCCAACCCAAATCAACATTCAAACATCCCCAAATCAAAAAACCCCAATTTGGCCTCAAGAACCCTAATTTTTTAAACATCAAATTAGGTGTTAGAACCAAGTAATTCTTGTTTCTCTAACATTAACAATGCTATATTAAAGCTTCTAAACAATATTTAATCCGAATCACCACACCAATTGACCCAATTTGGGTTTTTCTATCAAAACCCACTAAGAGCTCCATTGATGAAGCTTTAGAGATAACAGAACAACTTACTTAATGTTTTGGAAGAAGATGAATACCTTGAATCATCCAAAATCTACATGCAATCCATCAATTTCGTTTTTTGATCTCTCCCTTCTTGCTCTCTTCTCATTTTCGCAAGACACACACACAAAATGTGTGTGTCTGTGTTCTTCTCCACCAAAACCAGATTGGTTTAATTACACAATCAGTCCCTCAAGTTCGTTTTTGATCTCCTTCTTGCCATAAGTTAGTCAAAACTAATTATTTACAACATAACACCCCCAAACTTCCAATTTATTTATTTCACCACTTCAAATAATATAAAATATATTATTTTAATAAACCGAAAGTTGGTTCGTTACACCTGCGTTTCTCGGTGATACGAACATGAGAATGTGGTTTCTGGCGTATGGTACGGTCAATTGGGCGTACCGTACAGTCAGGCGTACTAGGCAGCGTAGAGAAGAGCAAGTAACAGGAAGGTTGACCGTACCAGGAGCAGGACCACCGTATGGTACGGTCATGGCACCGTATGGTATGGTCAAGAGACGGGAAATTGCGGATTCTTAGGGATTTTAGCTATTTTTTAAGAATAACTTTAGTGTAACATCCGTAACTTTTGCATGTAATATTTTATTTCATTTTGTGCTTTAATGACATTGTGGCATGACATTTCTCGTTATAACGTAGTACATTATGCCCGATAATCTATTCAAATGTATAACGACACAGAGCTTTTAGATTTTTTTAACTTTTATATATTCTTTATACATATTATATATATATATATATATATATATATATGGTTAAACTAAGAAAATTAATTATAAACTTTGAGCTTTATAAAATATTGGTGATTTTATAAAATATAATAATAAAAATAATTAATGATATATTTATGTGTTTTAAATTTTAAAAGTTTTATAAAGAAAATCTCATAACTAAATGTTTAATTACCTAAAATTGGCCTTGAAACCCTTATTCAACATTTGAACCCCCTATCTTTATACTTGAACCGTTGGTGAACCTCCTTTTTGGACCCTGAATGTGTTCAAATGCAGGTTTGACTTCAAAAAGTCAAACCACGTAAAACCTCTTCTAACTCCCCATAATCCGCATTCAAACCTTCCATTTTTTTGAATCCTAAACATTCATGATCGATTAATGACTCCGTATCATGCTCCAATTTGATAGATTAGGACCAAAATCGAAGGATTTGAAAACCATTTAAGTAAGTCACGAAAATGGTTGATGTTAAGCCTAATTCCTGAAATCAAGCCCAATCCCACGATTCTCGTTCGATTCTCCTACTATTAACACATTCCTAAACGTCATATAAATCTCCATAACCTCTTACAACTCGAATCACCACAAATTTAATTTTTTTTTCTTTCTTTTCTTCCTCTCGGTTTGAATCGGCGCAAGAAGGGGGAGATATCCAAACCAACTAATCGAGTCTAGGCCGACTTCAGCTATCACTTTACTCGTCATTTATCACTGTTATTTATGTGATTCACTTTTGGGATTTTAGGGTTATAGGGGGGCCGGTTTGCGATGGGCTGGGCAGGGAAGAAGATGAAGCTTTAACAATGATTAAATCATTATTTTTCCTAAATTGTTTATCAAATATGGCGCTGGTCCAGTGGTGGGCTGGGCAGGGAAGAAGACCGCCATTTCTTTTTTTTTTTCTTTCCCTTTTGTGGTGATTGTGCTCTTGTTACTCTCCCACACATACACAATTATATATTTATAAACTATTATTATTATGTTATGGTTAAAAACTAATTCTTTTTTTAAACTTTCAAGGGTTTTATAACTATTATCTTTTTAAATAAAAAGTATACATAAATGTATGTTTAATTATTTTCTAAAAACATTTTAATTTTGTATTATTTTGTTACCATTATATATTTCAAAAACATGACAAACGTTATTGCATTTTCATAAGCCCAATTATTTTATATATAGCTTTTTAAAGTTATAATAATGGTCGTGTTTCGTTAACGTCATAAGTTTTATTAATCAAAAGGGTTATAAATATATTAGTAATGTAAACCTTTATAACGACTTGATCAATAATATATTATTAATAATAAGATTTTATTAGTCTCTTAATAATTGTTTTATTAGTATATTTATTATTATATGGTATTAATAGTTGAAAGATTCTTTTAATAATTATTAATTAGAATTTTCATAAATAGAAAACTCCTATAACTAATTTATTTACTTATTTCAAATGATATCCATGTAAATATTATTATATTGTTCCAACATTGTCTTTATAGGACATTTATTATATTAAATTTAAAATTAATATTTGACACCTAAAATCTATAAATAAATATGTAAAACATTATATCACGTAACTTGATTTATACATTTAACTTGTTATCGTAATAATTCGAATCTTTAATATTTTTGTTCGCCGTTCCAAAAATCCTAAAGTCCCAAATCATTCCGCTCTTGTTTCTTTTAATCATTTCCATATGTTAAATGACGTATCTTATTTAACTTAATGTATCCTTGAAATTTATTACTTCAAGTTACAAGTTCAACCCTCTACTTCTTAAGGTGAGAACATAGCCCTTTTTTCCTTTTAATTTTGGGGTGAAACATGTTCATATGGCTTGATAACTCAAACCTTTATCAAAAAAAAATTATCAAACAAGTAATTTCAATCATGTGCTTGATATTTGAACACTAAATGACAACATTGCAATCACTAACTTGATTTCAAGCCTAAGGTAATACTATTATGGCCATATAGGGGAAACCGACATAGCAACGGCACAATCTTGAGATTGTGGATGCAATAACATTTCAACGGCACAATCTTAGGATTGTACTACCTTAGGCAGGGAAGAAGACCGCCGTTTCTTTTTTTTCTCTCCCTTTTGTGGTGATTGTGCTCTTGTTACTCTCACACACATACACAATTATATATTTATAAACTACTATTATTATATTATGGTTAAAAACTAATTCTTTTTTTAAACTTTCAAGGGTTTTATAACTGTAAGGCCCCAAACCCGAGAGGCCCCACTTGTTGGATTTACTCATTCACAGACAGTTCTTAAACATGAATATCAAATAACGCAGCGGAAAACTTCATTCATTCATCATAATTAAAACTTGTTCATACATGCGGAAGCGTAAACATAGTTTAAAACATATTTACATCATAACTAAACATAACGGGATGCCAGTCTTCATGATCAGCCGGGTAACTCTTTTCGCTTGCCAAGCATCGCCGTCCATCCTCATAACCTGTCTTAACCTGAATGTGCACACTAAAAACGTCAGCTACGCTGGTGAGTTCTAGTTTTAACATAAAACCTTAACTTCAAATAAATTGCTAAAAACATCACTTCATACTTCATTTAATAAAAAACGTACGTAAAATAATGCAATAACAAACATAACACTTCATAAGTCAACGAACATATCGAATCTGCGCCTTCTCGTAACCGTCAAATCCAAACGTTACATATTGGTTGAATAACCTAAGGATCACCACCACTAGGCCCATCATCACCGTACTGTCCTTCGGGTGAGGAACTCCTAGGGCCCGATACTTAGGTAATCCAACCCTTCAAGCACGGCGTCCCAAAGGATAGCGCGTACCAAACTTCAAGCACTGCGCCCCGTCGGGCGCAAGTACCAAACTTCAAGCACGACTACCCCGTAAGGTAAATCGTACCAACTTCAAGGATCATGATAATCCCCTTGACGACCGTCATCGCCCCAGTTGTACAACAGTTGGCCAGCCACAGAGGCCCCTAAAAGGTAAAGGCCCATAACATACTTCCCATCCCTTAACCTTCATTCCCTAAGGAATATTGGCAGATTCGTTCGTTTGTGACTTTCGTAAACCTTCGCTTCTTTTACTTCAAAAACTTCAGTTAAAGCATTCGTACGTTTTATTAAAATCATTCTCATTCGTTAAAACACTTCGTAAACTTCTTTTGGCAAAATATTTCATAAACACTTCCTTCATAAACCTTCCTTCTAAAACATCCTTCATAAACATCATTTTATAAAACGTTACATACATCCTTCATAAACATCGTTTCATAACATTGTTTTATAAAATCATCACGTGTGCACACCAGCCCAAAAACATTATTAAAACATTTAAAAGATGGCTTCTAGAACTCACCTTATAAGCTAGTCTCGGTTGTCCTAAACAAAGGTCCAACAACTTAACTTCCGATCTGTATCGAGATTCTGATCTGGAGGTTCTTCTCACGAGTGCAAGAGACACGAGCGGTTGCAATCTTGTTCGATTCCGACACTTTTTCTCTCTCTACGGTTTTTCTCTCTCTAGAATTGCAATTGAGAGAAACATGTGGTGACCTTGGCTATTTATAGAGGAGACCTCCCCAAGCCCGGTTCGCGGCTGACCCGGCCCGACTTCGGCCCGCTTGAACTCGTAAACTTTATTTCTCAACATTTTGGGATGTTACAAGTCTACCCCCCTTATAATAGGTTTCGTCCCCGAAACCTATCACAAGTCAAATAATTGAGGGTACGACTCCCTCATTTCCGCCTCCGTTTCCCATGTAGTCTCTGATCCCTTTCGGTGCCTCCTTTGGACTTTAACCAATTGAATAACTTTATTACGCAAACGCTTCTCCTTTCGGTCTAAGATAGCCACGGGTTCTTCGATGTAATTAAGGCTGTTGTCTTCCTCGATGTCAATAAGTGGTACGTGAGCCGATTCATCCGCCAAACACTTTCGCAAGTGTGATACATGGAAGGTAGGATGAATCCCACTTAACTCATCAGGCAACCCCAACCGATAAGCGACTTCCCCAACCCGTGCCATTATCCTGAACGGTCCGACAAACCTCGGACTTAACTTTCCTCTCTTCCTGAATCGTATGATTCCCTTCCAGGGCGACACTTTCAACATTACTCTGTCCCCAACATCAAACTCGATAGGCCTTTGTCGTCTATCCGCATAGGATTTCTGGCGATCTTGTGCGGCCTTCATTTGAGCTTTGATTTGATCAAACCTTTCCGACGTTTCTTTTATGACTTCCAGACTTCCTAACTCCTTCTGTCCAATCTCACCCCAACAAACCGGGGTCCTGCATCTTCTACCATACAACATTTCGTAAGGCGGCATGCCTATAGTCGTGTGATGACTATTGTTGTAGGAGAATTCGGCTAACGGCATATGACTGTCCCAACTGCCACCGAAGTCGATAATACAAGCACGGAGCATATCCTCCAATGTCTGAATGGTCCTTTCGGACTGACCATCTGTTTGCGGGTGGTATGCTGTGCTGATATTAAGCCTCGTGCCCATCGCTTCGTGAAATCTTTTCCAAAACCTCGATGTGAATCGTGTGTCCCGGTCGGATACTATCGTCAAAGGCATCCCATGCCGTGCTACTACTTCGTTAATAAATACTTCCGCTAACCTTTCCGACGAGAACGTCTCGCGAATAGGTAGGAAATGAGCACTCTTTGTTAATCGGTCCACAATTACCCAAATGGTGTCATGACCTTTAGCTGTGCGAGGTAGCTTGGATATGAAGTCCATGGTAATGTGTTCCCACTTCCATTCTGGTATATCAGGTGGTTGAATCTTTCCATATGGTTTCTGGTGTTCAGCCTTTACTTGCGAGCAAGTCAAGCACTTGCTTACATACTTCGTTACATCACATTTCATTCCAGGCCACCAGTAGTCCTTCTTCAAGTCTTGGTACATTTTGTTGGTACCGGGATGGATAGAGTAACGAGACTTATGAGCCTCATCCAAGATTTTGGTTCTAAGCTCGCCACCCATAGGTATCCATACCCGTCCATAACGTGTTCTAACACCAAGGGTGTTATATTCCAACTTGTCCTGTTGGCCAACCATCCTTTCCTTCTTTATGTTTTCTTCTTTAAGTGCCTCATCTTGAGCCTTTTCGATCTCGCTCATCACATCCGATGTTACCACCAACTGGCAAGCTTTCACTCTAATAGGAGTAGGCACATCCTTTCGGCTTAGAGCGTCAGCCACCACGTTTGCCTTTCCAGGATGGTACATTATTTCACAGTCATAGTCCTTCAGGAGTTCCAACCATCTCCTCTGCCTCATATTAAGCTCTTTTTGTTCGAAGAAGTACTTCAAACTTTTGTGGTCGGAGTAAACAGTAAACTTTACCCCGTACAGGTAGTGCCTCCAGATTTTTAATGCAAATACGACAGCAGCAAGTTCCAAATCGTGAGTCGGATAGTTGACTTCGTGAACTTTCAACTGCCGCGACGCATATGCAATCACTCTACCACGCTGCATCAACACACACCCCAATCCCTGACCCGAAGCGTCAGAGTATACCACCAAATCTTCACTGCCCTCGGGAAGGGCCAAGACTGGAGCTTGTGTTAGCTTCTCTTTCAATTCCTTAAACGCCTCATCCTGGGTCGAACCCCATTCGTACTTTACTTCCTTCCGAGTCAACTTTGTTAATGGCGAAGCTATTTTCGAGAAATCCTGAATGAATCTCCGATAGTAGCCTGCCAATCCTAAGAAACTGCAGATTTCAGTTGGCGTCTTAGGAATGTCCCATTCACTTACCGTTACTATCTTTGCTGGGTCAACCATAATGCCGTTCGGGCCAATAACGTGACCTAGGAACTGGACTTCCCTAAGCCAGAACGCACATTTGGAGAACTTAGCATACAACTTCTCATTCTTCAGAGCTTCCAATACTTCCTTCAAGTGACACGCGTGATCACCCTCATTCTTGGAGTAGATAAGGATATCATCGATGAACACGATTACCGATCGATCCAGCATCGGTCGACACACCCTATTCATTAAATCCATGAACGCTGCGGGGGCGTTCGTCAATCCGAAAGACATTACGCGGAACTCAAAATGTCCATAACGCGTGCGAAATGCAGTTTTCGGTATGTCTTCATCCCTCACCTTCAACTGATGGTACCCGGACCGAAGGTCGATTTTTGAGAACCAACTTGCGCCTTGTAATTGGTCAAACAGGTCATCGATCCTTGGTAAAGGGTACTTGTTCTTCACCGTTCGTTTATTCAACTCGTGATAATCGATACACATTCTCATCGAACCATCTTTCTTCTTTACAAACAACACCGGAGCACCCCACGGTGAGATGCTCGGTTGAATAAATCCTTTCTCAAGTAACTCGTCTAGTTGAACCATAAGTTCCTTCATCTCCACCGGTGCTAGTCGATATGGAGCCTTAGCCACGGGCTGGGCATCTGGTACTAAGTCAATTCGGAACTTAATTTCTCTATCGGGCGATATCCCAGGCAAATCCTCTGGAAACACCTCCGGGTACTCGCGTACCACGGGTACATCGTCTAGTTCCTTCACTTCCTTACACTTGTCAATCACATACACCAGATAAGCCTCGCATCCGCGCCTCAAGTAATTTGTTGCCTTAATCATTGAGATGACGTTTGGCATCTGGGCGTCACGATCTCCAAAAACCTCGACTTTGCTACCATCCGGAGCCTTGAGTTGGATTATCTTTCGTTTACATATAATTTGCGCTTCATTGGCAGTTAGCCAATCCATACCCAACACAACATCGAACCCTCCCAAAACCATAACGAACAATCTGACAGGGAATCTATGACCTTCTATCTTTATTGTGGAGTTGTCAACTACATCGGTTACTATTGCAGTTCTACCCTCAGCGGTTTCTACGCTAAAGGCCCTTTCTAACTTACTGATAGTGTACTTCACGTGTTTACAAAAACTCACAGATATAAAACTCTTACTGGCACCCGAATCAAATAACACATAAACCAAAGTGTTGTCAAGGATGAATGTACCTGACGCCACATCGGGATCCTTCCTAGCCTGATCCTGCGTCAGTGCGTACGCCCGCGTCTTCGCACGAGATCCCTCTCCCTTCTTTTCCGGGCCTTTTCCCTTCCCGGTTTCCCCCATCCTGGGCTTGGTGCATTCCCGACTCATATGACCACTTTCCCCACAATTGTAGCATTTGTAGCCTTGCGGGCATTCACGGGAGTAATGTCCGGTCTTGCCGCATTTAAAGCACAGATTCGATCCTAATCGACATTCGCCTGCGTGTCTTACCCCACATTTCCCACAGACTGTCATCTCGCCTACCCTGGCCTGCTTGTCCCGAGCCCCAAACAACTTCCCACCCGATCGTTTAGCGGGAAAACTCAACTTCTTCTTAGGTTCTTCAATGGCAACAACATTCAGCGCCAGATCATCAAATACTATGCCGCTCAGTTCTACTACCGAATCATAGGTAGTAGGGGCGTTTGCCTTGACATAGGTGCGGACCTGGTCCAGCAACCCTTGAATGTAACATGAAATCTTTCTTTCTTCCGTCGTGACAAGGTGTGGCACCAGACGTGCCAGTTCATTAAATCGGGTTGTGTACTGCCGGTGCGTCATGCTCCCGGCCTTCAAACCCAGAAATTCCCTCTCTACCTTCTCAATCTCGTTCCTTGGGCAGAAATTCTTTATCACCAAAGTTTTCAAGTCAGCCCACACCATCGCATCCACAATCTCGCTCCCTTTTGCCTGACGTATACCTTCCCACCAATGGGATGCTTCCTCCCTCAAGGAGTTAGCAGCAAATTTTACAACTTGATCCGTTCGACACTCGCTCAGACGAATGGCAGCTTCCATACGGATCACCCAGTCAAATGTAGCCACCGCGTCTTTCTTTCCAGTGAGGACCGGTGGGTCACATGCCTTAAAGGACTTATAGTCGCATCCGCGAGCAGGCGGTGCGTTGTCGGTATCATTGTTCTGAGCACCAATTACCGCACTAGACCCGCCCGCCGCATTGACCTGCTTCAATGCTTCTGCCAACAGACCTGGCAGAGAAGTCTTCATCAATTCTGTAAACTCTCTAGCTATGGCTGCTCTCACTTCTGGTTCAAAAGTGAAAGGTTGTTCTTCTACCAGTGTATGTTCAGTTCCATGCACACTGACCGCCGGTTCAGTGTGAACACTCCCTTCTTCACTATTCTCTTGGCGCGCAGGGATCCTGCCACGCCCACCATTCCGACCGCCGGTACGGCCACCACGCCTTCCGTTTCCTCTCCTCGCCATTTCATTCTATAAGACAAGAAATCCAATGTCATCACGCTAGTTAACAAATAAAATTCAATAAGTACTGTAAGATGTTAATATACACTGGCCATCTGTAATTAACCATTACACTACCTTTCGATTTCTATTTGACCACATTTGTGATTTCATCAGAACACAAGTCCTTACCTAACCCTTTCTAAGGCATACTATATACGTAATTATGTATACTACCTTCATACCTGATGCTGTTGCTCGAGTTACCCGTACTGGCATCCGCTTTCGGTCCCATTCACAGTTTAAGTTCAGACACTAGGAGTGTCCGAATCTCTCAAACTATTGCTCTGATACCAACTTGTAAGGCCCCAAACCCGGGAGGCCCCACTTGTTGGATTTACTCATTCACAGACAGTTCTTAAACATGAATATCAAATAACGCAGTGGAAAACTTCATTCATTCATCATAATTAAAACTTGTTCATACATGCGGAAGCGTAAACATAGTTTAAAACATATTTACACCATAACTAAACATAACGGGATGCCAGTCTTCATGATCAGTCGGGTAACTCTTTTCGCTTGCCAAGCATCGTCATCCATCCTCATAACCTGTCTTAACCTGAATGTGCACACTAAAAACGTCAGCTACGCTGGTGAGTTCTAGTTTTAACATAAAACCTTAACTTCAAATAAATTGCCAAAAACATCACTTCATACTTCATTTAATAAAAAGCGTACGTAAAATAATGCAATAACAAACATAACACTTCATAAGTCAACGAACATATCGAATCTGCGCCTTCTCGTAACCGTCAAATCCAAACGTTACATACTGGTTGAATAACCTAAGGATCACCACCACTAGGCCCATCATCACCGTACTGTCCTTCGGGTGAGGAACTCCTAGGGCCCGATACTTAGGTAATCCAACCCTTCAAGCACGGCGTCCCAAAGGATAGCGCGTACCAAACTTCAAGCACTGCGCCCCGTCGGGCGCAAGTACCAAACTTCAAGCATGACTACCCCGTAAGGTAAATCGTACCAACTTCAAGGATCACGATAATCCCCTTGACGACCGTCATCGCCCCAGTTGTACAACAGTTGGCCAGCCACAGAGGCCCCTAAAAGGTAAAGGCCCATAACATACTTCACATCCCTTAACCTTCATTCCCTAAGGAATATTGGCAGATTCGTTCGTTTGTGACTTTCGTAAACCTTCGCTTCTTTTACTTCAAAAACTTCAGTTAAAGCATTCGTACGTTTTATTAAAATCATTCTCATTCGTTAAAACACTTCGTAAACTTCTTTTGGCAAAATATTTCATAAACACTTCCTTCATAAACCTTCCTTCTAAAACATCCTTCATAAACATCATTTTATAAAACGTTACATACATCCTTCATAAACATCGTTTCATAACATCGTTTTATAAAATCATCACGTGTGCACACCAGCCCAAAAACATTATTAAAACATTTAAAAGAGGGCTTCTAGAACTCACCTTATAAGCTAGTCTCGGTTGTCCTAAACAAAGGTCCAACAACTTCACTTCCGATCTGTATCGAGATTCTGATCCGGAGGTTCTTCTCACGAGTGCAAGAGACACGAGCGGTTGCAATCTTGTGCGATTCCGACACTTTTTCTCTCTCTACAGTTTTTCTCTCTCTAGAATTGCAAATGAGAGAAACATGTGGTGACCTTGGCTATTTATAGGGGAGACCTCCCCAAGCCCGGTTCGCGGCTGACCCAGCCCGACTTCGGCCCGCTTGAACTCGTAAACTTTATTTCTCGACATTTTGGGATGTTACAATAACTATTATCTTTTTAAATAAAAAGTATACATAAATATATGTTTAGTTATTTTCTAAAAACATTTTGATTTTGTATTATTTCGTTACCTCTATATATTTCAAAAACATGACAAACGTTATTGCATTTTCATAAGCCCTATTATTTTATATATAGCTTTTTGAAGTTATAATAATGGTCGTGTTTCGTTAACGTCATAAGTTGTATTAATCAAAAGGGTTATAAATATATTAATAACGTAAACCTTTATAACGACTTGATCAATAATATATTATTATTAATAAGATTTTATTAGTGTTTTAATAATTGTTTTATTAGTATATTTATTATTATATGGTATTAATAGTTGAAAGATTCTTTTAATAATTATTAATTAGAGTTTTTATAAATAGAAAACTCGTATAACTAATTTATTTACTTATTTCAAATGATATCCATGTAAATATTATTATATTGTTCCAACATTGTCTTAATATGACATTTATTATATTAAATTTGAAATTAATATTTGACACCTAAAATCTCTTTTATAAATAAATATGTAAAACATTATTTCATGTAACTTGATTTATACATTTAACTTGTTATCGTAATAATTCGAATTTTTAATATTTTTGTTCTCCCGTTCGTTCCAAGAATCCTAAAGTCCCAAATCATTTCGCTCTTGTTTATTTTAATCGTTTTCATATGTTAAATGACGTATCTTATTTAAATTAAGGTATCGATGAAATTTATTACTTCAAGTTACAAGTTTAACTCTCTACTTGTCAAGGTGAGAACATAGCCCCTTTTTTCCTTTTACTTTTGGGGTGAAACATGTCATATGGCTTGATAACTCAAACCTTTTATCAAAACAAATTCTCAAACAAGTAATTTCAATTATGTGTTGGATATTTGAACACTAAATGACAACATTGCAATCATTAACTTGATTTCAAGCCTAAGGTATTACTAGTATGTCCATATAGGGTAAACCGACATAACAACGGCACAATCTTGGGATTGTGGATGCAATAACATTTCAACAACACAATCTTAGGATTGTACTACCTTAGGCAGGGAAGAAGACCGCCATTTCTTTTTTTTTTCTCTCCCTTTTGTGGTGATTGTGCTCTTGTTACTCTCACACACATACACAATTATATATTTATAAACTATTATTATGTTATGGTTAAAAACTAATTCTTTTTTTAAACTTTCAAGGGTTTTATAACTATTATCTTTTTAAATAAAAAGTATACATAAATATATGTTTAATTATTTTCTAAAAACATTTTGATTTTGTATTATTTTGTTACCACTATATATTTTAAAAACATGACAAACGTTATTGCATTTTCATAAGCCCTATTATTTTATATATAGCTTTTTAAAGTTATAATAATGGTCATGTTTCGTTAACATCATAAGTTTTATTAATCAAAAGGGTTATAAATATATTAGTAACGTAAACCTTTATAACGACTTGATCAATAATATATTATTATTAATAAGATTTTATAAGTGTTTTAATAATTGTTTTATTAGTATATTTATTATTATATGGTATAAATAGTTGAAAGATTCTTTTAATAATTATTAATTAGATTTTTCATAAATAGAAAACTCGTATAACTAATTTATTTACTTATTTCAAATGATATCCATGTAAATATTATTATATTGTTTCAACATTGTCTTAATAGGACATTTATTATATTAAATTTGAAATTAATATTTGACACCTAAAATCACTTTTATAAATAAATATGTAAAACATTATTTTATGTAACTTGATTTATACATTTAACTTGTTATCGTAATAATTCGAATCTTTAATATTTTTGTTCGGCCGTTCGTTCCAGGAATCCTAAAGTCCCAAATCATTTCGCTCTTGTTTCTTTTAATCGTTTTCATATGTTAAATGACGTATCTTATTTAAATTAAGGTATCCCTGAAACTTATTACTTTAAGTTACAAGTTTAACCCTCTACTTGTCTAGGTGAGAACATAGCCCCTTTTTTTCCTTTTTACTTTTGGGGTGAAACATGTTCATATGGCTTGATAACTCAAACCTTTTATCAAAACAAATTCTCAAACAAGTAATTTCAATCATGTGTTGGATATTTGAACACTAAATGACAACATTGCAATCATTAACTTGATTTCAAGCCTAAGGTATTACTAGTATGGCCATATAGGGGAAACCGACATAACAACGGCACAATCTTGGGATTGTGGATGCAATAACATTTCAACGGCACAATCTTAGGATTGTGGATGCAATAACATTTCAATGGCACAATCTTTGGGATTGTGGATGCAAGTAACATGTCAACGGCACAATCTTTGGGATTGTGGATGCAAAAAACAAAAGGGTTGATTGCAATAAATTTTGTGTTATTATGTTTGCACATTTGATTGAACTTGTATTGAATTTGTATATCTTTTTATGCCAACTTATTTTGATGACTTATAAAAACCTATGTTTTCTCACCAACTTTATGTTGACCCGTTTACTTTACACGTTTTAGGAAAATAGGAGGTGAAGGATCATATAGGATTGCTCATGGACTTAGTTAAAGAAAATTTGAACAATATTTTTATTTTGGATGTTTGTTGTTTTGTTGAAACAAGGGTTGATATTAATTATGAAATTTAATAATTTATGTGATGCCTTAGTATTTTTCTTTATACCTTGTGCTATGAACTATATGTGTGACACCTCGTGTTTTCGTCTTGGCGGGGTGTGAGAGATTGGTATTAGAGCCTTGGTTATAGAGAATTGGGCTTAAAAAGACCTAGACTATAACCTAAGACTCCCTTACTCTATATAGGAACTTTATGTGATATATATACTAATTTTATTTCTTCTTAGCCATGTCATCCTATTCAACCGATGTTTCCAATAACACGCATGTCCACTTGGACCTTTCTCTACCCACACCTATTAGGGGAAACCCCGTATAGCCCCATCCAATGGACCTCGTTAATGAAGTCAAGTGAAGGAACCAACACGACTAAGCCCAACAAGAAGACCCAAAAGGATGAAGGCCCAGAACTATTATCCGATACCACGAGCAAATACAAGGGAAGCAAGGAGGAAACTAATGAGGCCCACTTACCATTCAAGGAAAGGAAGCTCGCTCGAGTGGATGGATCTCACTCTTGGGTCTCAAAGCCCAATCCATGATGTCCTCATCATAATCATGGGTTCAAGTGATGGGTGTTAATAGTATATGATGGCTGGAAGAGTGGGTGTAAGCTCATGAAAGGTTCTGACTAAGGAAAGACTGGGTACTTAAGTGTGTCCCTTGTGACCCACCTCTCTTTCCTAGGAATCCTTTTGTGGGTGCACTGCTTATAGGTCAAGTATACTTCTAACATACTATTATGAGAACTGGGTGTTATGATTAGTCAAATTTTAATTTCATAAAAACATTTGTACTTAACACTAAGCGTTATATAAGCTAGTGTTTATTTAATTCGATTCTACCTTTATATGACATTAATGCAAGTGAATTTTTTATGAATAACATCACTTCTATTATTTATATGTCTTTCATTGTCTTCGTAGAATGCCTCCTCGTCGTGAAACCAACGACACCACCAATTCTGGATGTAGTGATACCACCCTAACTGCTCCGACCATGGATACCACCGCAATAGCCACACTCCTAACGCAGTAACTTGCTGTTGTGTTGCCCACCATGGTCACTTAGATCACAAGCACTATCAAAGAATCCAGTGGAAACTCATGCACTTACAAGCACTTCAACTCGTGCAACCCTCTTAATTACTACGGCTCTGAGGGTGGCACCATATTACTTCAATGGTTCGAAAGCATGGACACAACCTTAGTCATGAGTGAGTGCCCCGACAATTTGAAAGTGAAGTATGCTACTAGTGCCTTCCAAAACAAAGCGCTTACTTGGTGGAACACCGAGAAGCGAACTCAGGGACTAAATGCTGCTTTGGCCTTAACATGGGATGAACTTAAAGAACTCATGCTCACGGAATTCTGCCCGAAGAATGAGATGAAGAAGCTTGAAGTAGAGATGTGGGGTCTTGTTCAAGGCAGCGGTGAAAACGAAGCTTGCAACATTCACTTCCATGAACTGAGCACCTTAGTCCCTCACATGGTTACCCCGTTAAGTCATTAAATCGACCGTTACATTAGTGGCCTACCTCACCAAGTTAGGGGTACCGTCATGGGCAGCAACACTGCTACTTTCGAGGCTTCTATTTGTTTAGTTGCGTCCCTCACCGATGATCTTGATCAAGAAGGTGTAATTTCCCGGAAAAGTGGCAAGAAAACTCGAGTTGAAGAGACTAGGGGGCCCAAACGTCACTTAAAGAAACAAAAAGTGGTGGAGAATTTTGCCATGGTAACCTCTACCTCTCCAATTACCCAAGTGGTACCAACCCAAACCCAAGCTTCCACAAAGAAACCTTATGGCGGGACATCCCCTTTATGTGCTAAATGCCAATATCACCATCAGGCTACCTACCCCTGCCGCATATGTACTAAGTGTGGTAGAGGGGGTCATCTGGCGGATACTTGTCGTGTGACCGGTACTACTTCTACCATAACTCTCGCAATTACAAATGGTAGAGCTTGTTATGCGTGCGGTGCCACCGCCCACCTCAGATGCCATTGCCCCAAGCTGAACCCTACCAACAATCAAGCTTCTCAAAGTAGAGTTTTGTCTTAGGAGCACTTGGAAACCGCCGAGATCCAGTTATCTAGGATAACGCAGACTCCACTAGTTAAGTTCTGGATGAAATTCCCTTAACTAGGGGAGATTTTGTAACCCTGATTTCTTCATTACGTCTTGTTCACTACTTGGATTTATCTCAATTTTATGTTTATCTGCCTTATTCTATGAATTGTTATCTCAATTTTACTACTTTGGTGTTAATTTCATTTTATAAATTGTTATATGTGAATGCCACTACTTACAAACTAATTCTATCTTGCAAGCATAAATTACTTCTGCCATGTTATCATAAAGGTTACCAAACTTGCTATTTGTATTTTAAAGCAACTCACTACCTAACATGATTACTCGAGCAATGACTAAACACCTTCAATATCTCTAGGCATATGTAACTATTTACCTTCGACAATCCAATCTAATGGACATTGTAGAAGGATAAGAGAAACGAAGGTGATCATGCAAAGTAAACAATTATTACATGTGCACACGTAATAAAGGTTTGCAATGCATGAGATCCTAGCAAATCCTATCCTGTAAGCAATAGTCATTATCTCTATGAACATTTGATTTCAACCCCAAATCTCTGGAATGTCAATCTCAACTGTGGGGTTGAAGATGGTTACTAAATCAATAAAATTTCTTTAAGTTCAAATCTCATTCGTATTCCTCTACAATAAAGCTCAAGTATCATCACCTCTTTCTTGTTTCAGTAGCCTCTAGTAGTTGAATTTCGGGGACGAAATTCTCTCAACTTGGGGATACTGTAACATCCGTAACTTTTGCATTTAATATTTTATTTCATTTTGTGCTTTAATAAAATTGTGGCAAGACATTTCTCGTTATAACGCAGTACATTATGCCCTATCAATTATTCAAACGTATAACGACACGGAGCTTTGAGATTTTTTTAACTTATATATATTCTTTATACATATTATATATATATATGGTTAAATTAATAAAATTAATTATAAACTTTGAGCTTTATAAAATAAGGGTGATTTTATAAAATATAATAATAAAAATAATTAATGATATATTTATATGTTTTAAATTTTAAAAGTTTTATAAAGAAAATCTCATAACTAAATGTTTAATTACCTAAAATTGGTCGTGAACCCCTTATTCAATATTTGAACCCTCTCTCTTTATACTTGAACCCTTGGTGAACCTCCTTTTTGGACCCTGAATATGTTCAAACGCAGGTTTGACTTCAAAAGGTCAAACCGCGTAAAACCTCTTCTAACACCCCATAATCTGCATTTAAACCTTCCTTTTTTTGAATCCTAAACATTCATGATCGATTAATGACTCCGTATCAAGCTCCAATTTGACAGATTAGGACCAAAATCGAAGGATTTGAAACCCATTTAAGTAAGTCATGAAAATGGTAGATTTTATGCCTAATTCCTGAAATCAAGAACAATCCCACGATTCTCGTTCGATTATCTGGTTGTTAACACGTTCCTAAACGTCCTATAAATCCCCATAACCTCTTACAACTCGAATCACCATAAATCCGATTTTTTTTCTTTGTTTTCTTCCTCTCGGTTTGAATCGGCGCAAGAAGGGGGAGATACCCAAACCAACAAATCGAGTCTAGGACGACTTCAGGTATCACTTTACTCGTCGTTTATCACTATTATTTCTGTGATTCGATTTTGGGGTTTTAGGGTTAGAGGGGGGTCGGTTTGCGCTGGGCTGGGAAGAAGATGAAGTTGTAACAGTGATTAAATCGTTATTTTTACTATATTGTTTTTATAATATGGCGCTAGTCGAGTGGTAAAAACCCATCACAAACATAAGGCAGGTCACGGGTTCTAACCCAGTGACTAACATTTCTTTTTTTTTTCTCTCCCTTTTGTGTTGATTGAGCTTTTGTTACTCTCACACACATACACAATTATATATTTATAAACTATTATTATGTTATGCTTAAAACCCAAATCTTTTTATAATCTTCCAAGGGTTTTATAACTATTATCTTTTTAAATAAAAAGTATACATAAATATATGTTTAATTATTTTCTAAAAATATTTTGATTTTTTATTATTTCGTTACCACTATATATTTCAAAAACATGACAAATGTTAGTATATTTTCATAAGCCCTACTATTTTATATATAGCTTTTTAAAGTTATAATAATGGTCGTGTTTCGTTAATGTCATAAGTTTTATTAATCAAAAGGGTTATAAATATATTAGTAACCTTAACCTTTATAACGACTTGATCAATAATATATTATTAATACTACGGATTTTTTAGTGTTTTAATATATATTTTATTAGTAAATTTTATTATTATATGGTATTAATAGTTGAAAGATTCTTTTAATAATTATTAATTAGAATTTTCATAAATAGAAAACTCGTATAACTAATTTATTTACTTATTTCAAATGATATCCATATAAATATTATTATATTGTTCCAACATTGTCTTAATAGGACATTTGTTATATTAAATTTGAAATTAATATTTGACACCTAAAATATCTTTTATAAATAAAATTTGTAAAACATTATTTCATGTAACTTGATTTATACATTTAACTTGTTATCGTAATAATTCGAATTTTTCATATTTTTGTTCGCCCGTCCGTTCCAAGAATCCTAAAGTCCCAAATCATTCCGCTCTTATTTCTTTTAATCGTTTTCATATGTTAAATGGCGTGTCTTATTTAACTTAGGGTATCCTTGAAATTTATTACTTCAAGTTACAAGTTCAACCCTCAACTTGTCAAGGTGAGACCATAGCCCCTTTTTCCTTTTACTTTTGGGGTGAAACATGTACATATGGCTTGATAACTCAAACCTTTTATCAAAACAAATTCTCAAATAAGTAATTTCAATCATATGCTTGATATTTGAACACTAAATGACAACATTACAATTATTAACTTGATTTCAAGCCTAAGGTAGTACTAGTATGGCCATATAGAGGAAACCGACATAACAATGGCACAATCTTGGGATTGTGGATGCAATAACATTTCAACGTCACAATCTTGGGATCGTGGATGCACTAACATTTCAATGGCACAATATTTGGGATTGTGGATGCAAGTAACATGTCAACGACATAATCTTTGGGATTGTGGATGCAAATAACAAAAGGGTTGATTGCAATAAATTTTGTGTTAATATGTTTACACATTTGATTGAACTTGTATTGAATTTGTTTATCTTTTTATGCCAACTTATTTTGATGACTTATAAAAACCTATGTTTCATCACCAACTTTATGTTGACTCGTTTACTTTACACGTTTCAGCAAAATAGGACGTGAAGGATCATATAGGATTGCTCATGGACTTAGTTAAAGAAAATTTGAACAATATTTTTATTTTGGATGTTTGTTGTTTTGTTGAAACAAGGGTTGATATTAATTATGAAATTTAATAATTTATGTGATGCCTTAGTATTTGTCTTTATACCTTGTGCTATGAACTATATGTGTGACACCTCGCGTTTCCGCCTTAGCGGGGTGTGACATTTAGGGTTTCGACCCATCATCATTCCCAACCGTTTTTGGGGGTTCGAGAGGTGATTTTTGAGAGTTTTGGAGCATTGGGTTTCATGTTTTCAAGGTTCATGGAGATCGACTATGAAGATGACAATGGAATTCGACTTCTCACGAAATCATAGACAAATAAAGTTTCTCAAATAAAAGCAATCAACCCCTTATTCAATCAATCTCCCAAATACTTATAGCGCTTCACAAGGTAGGAAATAAATGACTACAAAACTTACGGTCAAATAAATGGAAAGTAGATAAATACTAAAAGGAAAGCAATAAATCAAATAAATACTTAAAAGTCAATACTCCTTGAAATTAGCCTTATTCATGAAATAATTTGACTCCCATGTAAACCATCTTCTGCTTATCCACGTTGACATGGGTCGGGTTCGGTCTCGGAGTCTCCTGGGTCGTTGGGTTCACATGACCCGCCATTATTTGGGTCGGCTTCTGCATCACCCTCCCCCTCTTCAAAAGGACTCGTCCTCGAGTCAAATGCCTCCATATTCTCACCAACATAAGGAGCAAGATCAGAGACATTAAAGGTGGCCGACACATTGTAATGACCCGACAATTCAATCTTGTAGGCATTATCATTGATGTGCTTAAGAACTCAAAATGGACCATCGGCTCATGGCTGCAACTTTCTAAAACGCCCCTCGGAAAACGTTCTCGCCGCAAATGGATCCACACTAAATCACCTTCCTTGAAAACGACTCGTTTTCGATGTACATTAGTCGGACTTTGATACATTTCATTATGTTTGATTATTTGCTCGCATAACTGTTGATGGAATTCCTTGATTTGAGCTGAATGAGCTTCCCCCTCTTCACTAAAATGCTCAACAGTAGCTAATGGGGCAAGATCAAGTGGAGTAACCGGATTACGGCCATAGACGACCATAAACAGGCTCCTTCCGGTAGACCAGTGGTTGGACCGATTGTAATCAAATTTGGCTTGAGCGAGTGCATGATCCCACTGCTTGGGATTATTGCCGATAAGGCTGCGAAGAAGATTATCATCGCTGCGATTCATGACCTCGGTTTGACCATCGGTCTGCAGGTGGTGTGAGCTACTGAACTGGAGCCGAGAACCCAAAAGTTTCCATAATGTCCTCCAAAAATGGCGAACAAACTTAACATCCCGGTCAAAGGTGATTGACTTAGGAATACCATGAAGTTTCATGATTTCAGTAAAGTACAACCGGGCAATTTGGCTTGCGTCATATATCTTAGAACATGGAACAAAGTGAGCCATTTTTGAAAACCTATCGACAACGACCATGATAGAATCTTTTTTCCGTTGTGTTAGGGGAAGGCCAACAACAAAGTCCAGGCTGACGTCCTACCACGAGGCCTCCGGAACCGGTAACGGTGTATACAAACCTGCATTTGTGTTTTGTGTCTTAGCAATATGGCAGATTCGACATCGTTGAAAGATACGATGTGACACCCAGCATTTCAGGTCAATATCCATATCCAAAATTTGTTCATATTTTATATTCCTGGTTTATTATTTTAACAAAGTATTGTCAGGGAATCTAGGAAAGGAACACACAGTATAATTAGTAATTTTTTAGAATTACTAGGAAATAAGTAATTTTAACCCGCAAGGTACGTTCGTTGGTGATTAACAAGATTTTTATTCCAGTAAAGTCTAGTAATACGTCTTGATATAAAAACATAAATATTGATGACAAAACTATTAAGAGTGGAAACAAAAATGTTTATTTCATGGTGACAAGTTATTTTTGTGTGTATACATATATATTATAGTTAAAGTATTAACTATGACGGGTTTAATTAGTAGACTATTAAAAATAGTCAAGATATAAAAATATATAGAGTTTTTAATCATAAAAGTTCATACACCGGGCTTTATATCACGGGAGCACCTACCGAGTATACCCTACCTAAAAATAACCTAACTAATACATAGACTTACTAGTGAAATGTCAAGACCCAAACACCCCCCCCCCCCCTAACCCTCTTCTCGGCAGTAACCCACCCAAGTGGGGCCACCCACTCACCAAACCAACTACTCTTTCTTATCATGTCATAAGAACCATGCTCTTTCAAGTCCAAATCCATCCAAAGGTCAATCCATCTTATCAAACATGACTAGCAATGATTTTGGTGAATCTAACACTCAACCCATCCCCTCATTTGCCTTATAAAAATCAACGGAAGCCTCACACACTCATTTCACTCTTTCACCATCCAAGAACACAAGTCTAGCAAGTTATCTAGAAGCTTTGGAGATCCAAGGAAGATTTGGAGCCTAGAAGTCGGGTCTTGATAGCAAAAGAGCATCCATCATCTTCTACTAGTAGATCTTCACCTAGCTTTGACTAGTGGTATGAAACCGACACGAATCTTTATTTCCATCTTTATATTTTCGGTTAAAACATGTTGTTCACCATAAATATCAAAGAGATCTAAAGAGTTAATAAGTTTCTATAAAAGCTTAACTTTATTAAGTTTAAAAACTATGTTTTATATAAATATATATATATGGACCGAAAATAATGAGATTATATGCATAATCGGTTGTTTTGATCATTTATCACAAGTTGTTGTTCGATCATATGATATTATGATTTAAAAACTAGAATATGTATACCTATATATATAGGTCGAGATATGCATTCATAAATATATATGTTGATTTCGTTAATAATTTGAAAATGATCAAATATATGGATACATGTACAAGAATTTTAATTTAGTTTATATATATATATATATATATATATATATATATATATATATATGGATGTATTCTTGATGTTTGGATGATTATGTTAATAAATTACAGATTAGTAAAATTCTAAATTAATACTTGATGAAAAAGTAAAATATATGTGTATATATATATATATAATCGTATGAAACATATATATGTGTGTGTGTGTGTGTGTTTAAGTTTGGTAACATGGAAAATTGTTAAGCATGAAAGTATGTGTTCATAATTAGGGGTTAATTGCATATTTGGATGAATGATCTAGTGTATGTATACTTGTTTAGAAACCGACACATATAGATATATGTGTGTCTGAACATAAATGGTAGAATTTGGAAAGTTGTTAAACATATGCATGTAAATATATATATATATGAATGATGGAAAATTGTTAACTCGGAATGAGTTATGAAACGACTAAATAATTTAAATCGTATATATGTTTATAACGTGTTTTTAGTTGATAACATAGAACGTGGACATGAGTACATGAAATCTAAAGACGTTCGGTTTAAAATAAATGATCGTATGTTATCATGAAACATATTTAAGCGCATGTTAAAATATGGTTATACTTGTGTGCATACATTGGTATAAATAAGTGCATGTTGAATAGAAACAAATTAATAAATTACGTTCGGAACAAATAATTGCATGTGGACGTGTTAACGTGCACGTAGGGTAATTGACATGCGTAGAACATACTTGAACAATATTTGTGATTTTATATAATTATTGGTAAAAAATAATTATATGATTATATGGTTATACGTAGACTATAATATGAATATATTATAAGACGTTGCAAAAATAATATTTATTTTTGATAAACGTAACAAGTCACCAATTTGGAAATATAATATTTTCTCGGAAACTAAGCGTCTAGACTGGAATAATAATAACCAACGAGTAGTCACATTAAAACACAGTTTTATTAATTAAAGACGTACTTAACGGGATTCGTTAAGTCGGGTGAAAAACTTGCGTCTAAGACAGTTAGTCTTAACACGTAAGCTATCCTTGTGTATTTAGGGTACGGATAAGCGGGGTTTACGGTTATTCAAGTTTTGCTAGCATTCTGTCGATGTGAGCTTCACTGCCCCCTTTTAACTCTTTACTGTTTTGTAAACATCGGGGGAGAAACATACTTAACTAATTATGTTATAGAAAAACATGCATACTCTGGTTTAACTCCTTGTGAGTTCATTGTTCCCCTTTTTTCTGGTTTTTGAAAGGTTTTGGGGAGGAAATACACTTATGACTAATTTTCATATATTGAAATGAATGAACAAAGACCAGATCGTTATGTGTGCATTAAGGGAACAATTATAGAGCTCGTAAATTCCCCTGGAACAAACATATTTAGTAACCATTAGCTATGGTCTTAGCCTGGGATTATGTGGATAGTACTATTGGGGGTGACGCCCCCGGTCATGGTTAGTCGCGCTAACCAGGGGTCCATATGGCCAAATGACCGCATATCGTCTTATTCTCGTGGTATAGCGAGGGAGGGGCATTCATTGTCATGGTTTGGTTACGGTCTCGTGCATTACATTATTATTTGTATTCCTTGCAAGCTTACAAATGGGGGGGTCAATTGGTCAGGAAACGTTCAATTCATTGGTTATATATATGTACTATTTGATCGGAAAACTTATTCATTTAAACGTTTGTAAACGTTTGAACTACAAAAATATTTGATCAAAACCTGTGAACTCACCAACCTCGTGTTGACACTTTTAAGTATGTTTTTTAGGAAATTGAACGTGGTCGTAATGGTTAGCAATGTAGGATTACATGCATGAACGGATATGGCTTTTTGGGAGATTTCCCTTGTATAACTCATCGTTATGGGTCATACTTGTGAAATCTTAATCTTTTGTAAAATCAAATAGATATTTTGGGATGTAAAACTTTAAATTTGATTATGTATCCAATCATTATGTATTTGTTTGCGGTAATCATATGCTTTGGAAACCAGTGAACGTTACGCCTCGCGTTTCCGCCTTGGCAGGGTGAGACAGAATTTGGTATCAGAGCCATTGATTATAGCGAACTAGGAGTCTAAAATTGAACCTAGTCTATAATTTAATGACTCATTAAGATGTTTTCATTGCATAAGCATTGCATAACCATTCATCATGTCATATGGATATTGTAGTCACATCATGTCGTCGTACGATGGTCACATCCCCACTTCTGACTCTGAGGATGAGTCGTCAGAGCACCGTTCACCTGCTAGGGAGGAGACTCCCACCACACACCCTCGGTATCGGGTTCAGACCTGCAGCTCCACACCACCTGACGTCGCTCTTGGAGAGCCACCTATCTGCTACCGCAAGAAGAGCGGAGGACCAATCATGGTCAAGAGTGCCAGGAAGAGGACAAGACTACCCCACAAGAGAACCCTAGTTGCCAAGACTGCCCCATAAGAGAACCCTGGTTGCCCGTGACCCCGAGGACCGGGAGACCGAAGAGGAGCCGCCCAGACATCGACCTTGCTACCACCCTACCACCAGCGGGATGTCCCTTACTCTTGCACATTGGAGAGAGATGGAAGGCATCCCTTCCATATTTGAGCTCGGGGAATATTCAAACTCCCCATCACATTTGCCCCACACTGGGGAGGACATGCAGCTCACAGTTCCTACTTTAGTAGCCCGTGTACACACACATGAGGAGCGTCTTGATGACCTCCTAGATGACATTCGGGCACATGGGGATGCATCTACTCGGCTGCAGCAAGGGCTCGGATCCCGAGTAGAGACACTAGAGGACACCACCTTAGACCTGTAGGGTACCACTGATCACTTGGAGATAAGGCATGATATGGACTGGTTGTTGGCTACCACGGTTCGAGACAGTGTGGAGGCCCTGGAGGAGAGGACTTTGGCTGCAGAGTTTGTAGCTAGAGCTAGTGTTGTCATAGCTGGACTTGCCATGATGGTTGGGTTGTACTCTAACTTCTTTCATTAGACCTATTACGGGCGGGTTGTGCCTGTAACACATTATGTAGTTTGAAACTTTGGTACTGATGTGGTCATATGAACCCATCTATTTTGTATCCTTGTCTTTTGGAACAATGTACTGTGTATGTTTTAACTATTTATGTGTTGGTTTATGTTGTGATGATGGTTGTTTACGTTTGATGTTGGTGTATCATTTATGTCATGTTATATCATTATTATTATATAATTTTGTTTCTTTTTAAATGTTATGTTAGAAAGAACACCATGGCACCTAAGCGAAGGATGCTCCGTGACACCATTGGTGAGAACAACGAGACGATCTCCCCAAGCGTGGAGCAACTCATATCACAATGGGTAGCTGCCGCCATGGAGCAGTATGAAACCAATCGAAATAGTGGCGGAGGAAACGGCAGCGGTACCGGCGGAGGAGGTGCAGGAGGTAGCGGCACAGCCGGAGGTTCTGGAGGTAATAGAATAAATAATCACAGCCGTAACACATAGTCATGATCCAAATTAATGACGTTATTAAAATAAATGACTTGTGATCCTACAAATGCTTCGAACAGGAAGTGCACCTATAAGGCCTTCCTATCCTGCAACCCTCAAAACTTAAATGGCACCGAGGGTGCAGTAAGCCTGATGAGGTGGATAGAAAAGATGGAATCGGTGATTGACATCAGTGAGTGCACCGCTGATTTCATGGTGAAGTATTCTACTTGTATGCTCACCGATAAAGTTTTAACCTGGTGGAATTCATAAGTGAAGACTTTGGGAAGGAAAACAGCATATCAGTTATCATGGGAAGATTTGAAAGTCATGATAATCGAGGAATATTGTCCTCGAAACGAGTTACAAAAGATCGAGATAGAGATGTGGAATCTACATATGGTAGGAGATGATGTGGCTGGGTACACCGATCGTTTCAATGAATTGGAAATTCTGGTACCCCACATGGTCACGCCAGAACATAAGCATGTGGAAAGGTATTTGTGGGGCTTTGTGCCTCAAATTCGCAGCATGGTAACTTCATCCAATCCGATGGACGCCAAGAGTGCTATAACTTTAGCATTCAAGTTAAGAGATGATGCTGTGCGTAATGGATCATTTGGGAAGAAAGAGAATGAGGAAAGTAAATCTGGGGAGAAAAGGAAATGGATGGGGAATCCGATTAACAAATCTGGGAAGCAAGGATTTAAGAAGAAGGAAAAGGTAAAGGCTTTTGCAGCCAACACTGTGGAAAGGAAGGGGTATGATCGGGGCATACCGAGGTATAACTAGTGTGGATATCACCATGGGGGTGGGTGCATCAAGTGTGAGAAATTTAGTCGGTTTGGACATACCACACAGAACTGTAGAGTCAACCCAACCCCGCGGGCAAAGCAAAGCAAGGATGTTTCAAGTGTGGTGATCTGGGGCACTTCAAGAAAGACTGTACCAAGTGGAAGAACCAGAACAACGCTCAGGAACCAGGGAGGGCATTTGTGATGGGTGCACGGGACGCACGCCAGGACCCGAATATCGTCACTGGTACGTTCCCGATAAATAATCACTATGCCTCTGTACTTTTTGATTCGCGTGCTGATATGAGCTTTGTGTCAAATGATTTTAAATCTTTACTCGGTAGCAAACTAGAACAAAGTTATACAATTGTATTAGCAAATGGGAAATCAATAGAAACCAGAGAGGTCATTAAGGGTTATACTTTATGTCTAGAAAACCATACATTTAGTATAGACCTTCTACCTGTCGATCTAGGGAGTTTTGACATTGTTATTGGCATGGATTGGTTATCGAAGAATCATGCTGAGATCATATGCTTCGAAAAGATTGTACGTGTCCCACTACCAAGCGGAGAAATTCTTTCAATTCAAGGTGAAAGGTGTAGAACGATGTTGAAGATGATAAACTACATGAAAGCTCATAAGTATTTACGTAAGGGTTATTGTGCAATCCTGGCCCATGTCGTCGAGAAGAAACCCGAGGAACGTCGACTTGAAGACATACTGATCGTTAGGGATTAGCCCGAGATATTTCCCGAATACTTACCTGGCTTACCGCCACCAAGACAAGTCGAGTTCTGGATCGACGTAGTACCAGGAGCCGCATGATTACCCCGAGGTACTTCCCGAATACTTACCTGGCTTACCGCCACCAACACAATTCGAGTTCTGGATCGACGTAGTACCAGGAGCTGCACCAGTTGCAAGATCGTCGTACCGTCTAGCACCATCTGAGATGCAGGAATTATCAAGTCAACTGCTAGAGTTACTTGATAAAGGTTTCATAAGACCGAGTTTCTCACCCTGGGAGCTCCGGTCTTGTTTGTGAAGAAAAAGGATGGAACCTTTAGAATGTGTATTGATTACCAGGAGTTGAACAAACTGACAATCAAAAACCAGTATCCTCTTCCTCGAATAGACGATTTATTCGATCAACTTCAAGGTTCCAGCTTCTATTCTAAGAATGATCTACGATCAGGGTATCATCAGCTAAGAATCCAGGAGGAAGATATACCTAAAACGACTTTTAGGACTCGTTATGGTCACTACGAGTTCCTAGTTATGCCATTTGGTTTGACTAATGCACCGGTAGTTTTCATGGATCTCATGAACCGCATGTGCAAGTCGTACTTGGATAAATTCGTGATTATGTTTATCGATGACATATTAATATATTCATGAACCAAGGAGGAAAATGAACATCATTTGAAATTAATCTTGGAACGACTCAGGAATGAGAAGCTTTATGCCAAATTCTCTAAGTGTGAGTTTTGGATCCGAGAGGTTCATTTTCTCGGACATGTCATCAATAAGAAGGGTATCCACGTGGATCCGTTCAATATTGAAGCTATCAAAAACTGGGAAGCACCAAGAACTCCGACTGAGGTGCGTCAATTTCTGGGTTTGGCAGGCTATTACAGGCGTTTCATCGAAAATTTTTCAAAAATAGCCCTGCCTTTGACCACGTTAACCCAGAAGGAC
Organism: Smallanthus sonchifolius; assembly: GCA_023525975.1. NCBI lineage: Eukaryota > Viridiplantae > Streptophyta > Magnoliopsida > Asterales > Asteraceae > Smallanthus > Smallanthus sonchifolius. Next base: position 44,118,321 of record CM042025.1, on the reverse strand, counting down.
AAAAAGTTTGATTGGACTGAAAAACAAGAATCAGCTTTTCAATTGCTGAAGTAGAAGCTTTGCAATGCACCAAATCACTTCCCGAAGGAACCGACAATTTCATTGTGTACTGCGACGCACTACACCATGGTCTGGGATGTGTGCTGATGTAGAGAGAAAAAGTCATAGCATATGCATCCAGACAGCTGAAAGTCCATGAGAAAAATTATACGACACACGATTTAGAATTGGGTGCTGTCGTGTTTGCACCAAGATTTGGAGACATTACTTATGTGGTACAAAATGTACTATCTTTACAGATCATAAAAGTCTCCAGCACATCTTTAATCAGAAATAACTTAACATGAGGCAACACCATTGGGTAGAACTACTAAATGATTACGACAGCGATATCAAGTATCACCCTGGTAAGGCGAACGTCGTAGCAGATGCCTTGATTCATAAGGAACGAGTTAAAACTCTTCGTGTTCGTGCCCTAGGATTGGCAATTCATACGAGTCTCACGACTCAAATCCGGATGGCATAACAAGAGGCAATCAAAGAAGAGAACATTGAGAAAGAAGCACTATGAGGAATGATCGGACCGTTAGAGCCAAAATCTGATGATACTTTATACTTTGCAAATAGAATTTGGGTACCATGTTTTGGTAACTTACAGGAGTTGGTTATGGTACTCTATTCACCCAGGTTCGGAAAAAATGTATAAAGATCTGAAAGAACTCTATTGGTGCCCGAACATGAAAGGAGAGATTGCTATTTATGTCGGTAAATACCTGAAGTGTTCAAAAGTAAAGACAGAACATCAGAAACCTTCGGGATTGTTACAATAACCCGAGATACCTCAATGGAAATGGGAATAGATTTCCATGGATTTCATTACAAAGTTACCCAAAACGTCGAGCGCGTATGACACCATATGGGTAATCATCGATCGTTTGACGAAATCAGCTCATTTTCTTCCCATCAAAGAGACGGATAAAACCGAGAAACTTGCAAGACTTTATATCAAGGAAATTGTGGCTAGGCATGGAGTGTCAATTTCCATTATCTCTGATAGAGACAGCAGATTCGTGTCTAGAATCTGGCAATCATTACAAGAAGCCATGGGCACACGTCTTGACATGAGCACGACATATCACCCACAAACAGATGGTCAAAGTGAAAGGACCATTCAAACTTTAGAGGATATGCTCCATGCGTGTGCACTTAATTTCGGAGGTAATTGGGATACTCATTTGCCGTTGGCTGAGTTTTCACACAATAACAGTTACCACACCAGCATCAAAGCCGCTCCGTTTAAGGATTTGTATGGTCGAAAATGTCGTTCACCGCTATGTTGGGCAGAGGTTGGCGATAAGCATTTAACTGGTCCTGAGGTTATTCAGGAGACCACTAACAAGATTTTCAAAATCAAGGATCATCTGAAGGCCGCCCGTGACAGGCAAAACAGTTACACGGATAACGGACAAAGACCATTAGAATTCCAAGTTGGGGACCGGGTCATGTTGAGGTCTCACCTTGGAAGGGAGTTGCAAGATTTGGAAACCCTGGCAAGCGAAACCCTAGGTACATTGGACCATTTGAAATATTGGCTAGGGTTGGCCCTATAGCATACAAGCTCCAGCTACCACAAGAACTAAACAATGTACATGATACGTTTCATGTGTCAAATCTCAAGAAGTTCTTATCAAACGAGACGTTAATTATACTGCCTAAAGAGGTTCACATAGATGACAAGCTGCACTTTGTTGAGGAACCCATTAAAGTTACAGATTGGTTAAGGTACGTTGGAATTCAAAGTGTGGCCCCGAGTATACGTGGGAACGAGAAGATCAAATGAAAGCCAAGTACCCATCCTTGTTCACGAACACTCCAAGTCAAGATAACAACAACTGCATTTCGGGACGAAATTCTTTTTAACATATGTGACACCCAGCATTTTAGGTCAATATCCATATCCAAAATTTCACGTTCATATTTTATATTCCTGGTTTATTATTTTGACAAAGTATTATCAGGGAGTCTAGCAAAGAAACACACAGTATAATTAGTAATTTTTGAGAATTACTAGGAAATAAGTAATTTTAACCCGCAAGGTATGTTCGTTGGTGATTAACAAGATTTTTATTCCAGTAAAGTCTAGTAATACGTCTTGACATAAAAACATAAATATTTGTGAAAAAAATATTAAGAGTGGACACAAAAATGTTTATTTCATGGTGACAAGTTATTTTTGTGTGTATACATATATATTATAGTTAAAGTATTAACTATGACGGGCTTAATTAGTAGACTATTAAAAATAGTCAAGATACAAAATATATAGAGTTTTTAATCATATAAGTTCATACACCGGGCTTTATATCACGGGAGCACCTACCGAGTATACCCTACCTAAAAACAACCTAACTAATACATAGACTTAGACTAGTGAAATGTCAAGACCGAACCCCCCCCCCCAACCCTCTTCTCGGCCGTAACCCACCCAAGTGGGGCCACCCACTCACCAAACCAACTACTCTTTCTTATCATGTCATAAGAACCATGCTCTTTCAACTCTAAATCCATCCAAAGGTCAATCCATCTCATCAAACATTACTAGCAATGATTTTGGTGAACCTAACACTCAACCCATCCCCTCATTTGCCTTACAAAAATCGATGAAAGCCTCACACACTCATTTCACTCTTTCACCATCCAAGAACACAAGTCTAGCAAGTTATCTAGAAGCTTCGGAGATCCGAGGAAGATTTGGAGCCTAGAAGTCGGGTCTTGATAGCAAAAGAGCATCCATCATCTTCTACTAGTAGATCTTCACCTAGCTTTGACTAGTGGTATGAAACCGACACGAATCTTTATTTTCATCTTTATATTCTCGGTTAAAACATGTTGTTCACCATAAAAATCAAAGAGATCTAAAGAGTTAATAAGTTTCTATAAAAGCTTAACTTTATTAAGTTTAAAAACTATGTTTTATATAAATATATATATATAGACCGAAAATAATGAGATTATATGCATAAATGGTTGTTTTGATCATTTATGACAAGTTGTTGTTCGATCATATGATATTAAGATTTAAAAACAAGAAAAACTAGAATATGTATACCTATATATATAGGCCGAGATATGCATGCATAAATATATATATGTTTGATTTGGTTAATAATTTGGAAATGATCAAATATATGGATACATGTATAAGAAATTTATTTTAGTATATATATATAGATGTATTCTTGATGTTTGGATGATTATGTTAATAAATTATAGATTAGTAAAAGTCTAAATTAATACTTGATAAAAAAGTAAAATATATGTGTGTATATATATATATATATATATATATATAATCGTATGAAACATATATATATACATATTTATATACATATATATATATGTGTGTGTGTTTAAGTTTGGTAACTTGAAAATTTGTTAAGCATGAAAGTATTTGTTCATATAAAGGGGTTAAATGCATATTTGGATGAATGATCTAGTGTATGTATACTTGTTTAGAAACGACACATATAGATATATGTGTGTCTGAACATAAATGATAAAACTTGGAAAGTTGTTAAACATATGCATGTAAATATATATATATATATATTTATATATATATATATGAATGATGGAAAATTGTTAACTCGGAATGAGTTATGAAACGACTAAATAATTTAAATCGTTTATATGTTTATAACGTGTTTTTAGTTGATAACATAGAACGTGGGCATGAGTACATGAAATCTAAAGACGTTCGGTTTAAAATAAATGATCGTATGTTATCATGAAACATATTTAAGCGCATGTTGAAATATGGTTATACTTGTGTGCATATATTGGTATAAATAAGTGCAAGTAACAAATTAATAAATGTCGTTCAGAACAATTAATTGCATGTGGACGTATTAACGTGGTTTATGTGCACGTAGGGTAATTGACATGCGTAGAACATACTTGAACAATATTTGTGATTTTATATAATTATTGGTAAGAAATAATTATATGGTTATACGTAGACTATAATATGAATATATTATAAGACGTTGCAAAAATAATATTTATTTTTGATAAACGTAACAAGTCGCCAATTTGGAAATATAATATTTTCTCGGAAACTAAGCGTCTAGACTGGAATAATAATCACCAACTAGTAGTCACATTAAAACACAGTTTTATTAATTAAAGACGTACTTAACGGGTTTCGTTAAGTCGGGTGAAAAACTTGCGTCTAAGACAGTTAGTCTTAACACGTGAGGTATCCTTGTGTATTTAGGGTACGAATAAGCGGGGTTTACGGTTATTCAAGTTTTGCTAGCATTCTGTCGATGTGTGTTTCACTGGCCCCTTTTAACTCTTTACTGTTTTGTAAACATCGGGGGAGAAACATACTTAACTAATTATGTTTTGGAAAAACATGTATACTCTGGTTTAACTCCTTGTGAGTTCATTGTTCCCCTTTTTCTGGTTTTTGAAACGTTTTGGGGAGGAAATACACTTATGACTAATTTTCATATATTGAAATGAATGAACAAAGACCAAATCGTTATGTGTGTATTGAGGGAACAATTATAGAGCTCGTAAATTTCCATGGAATAAACATATTTAGTAACCATTAGCTATGGTCTTAGCCTGGGATTATGTGGATAGTACTATTGGGGGCGACGCCCCCGATCATGGTTAGTCACGCTAATAAGGGGTCCATATGGCCAAATGACCGCATATCGTCTTATTCTCGTGGTATAGCGAGGGAGGGGAATTCATTTTCATGGTTTGGTTACGGTCTCGTGCATTACATTATTATTTGTATTCCTTGCAAGCTTACAAATGGGGGGTCAATTGGTCAAGAAACGTTCAATTCATTGGCTATATATATGTACTATTTGATCGGAAAACTTATTCATTTAAACATTTGTAAACGTTTGAACTACAAGAATATTTGATCAAAACCTGTGAACTCACCAACCTCGTTTTGACACTTTTTAAGTATGTTTTTTAGGAAATTGAACGTGTGACATACGACCAACGTCCTTATTCATCTTCGGTCAATAGAACCTGTCCCGAATCAAAAGAAGGGTCTTATCTCGTCCAAAATGGCCCGCTAGTCCGCCTTGATGACTCTACAAAACAATGGCGTCATGAAAGGAGCATTGAGGTACACATAATCGAGCTCCCTTAAAAAGGTAGCCATCATGAATGGTGAAATCATGAACTGGGTGGAGGCGGAAGTTGACCAATACACGTCGAAAATCTGGGTCATCCGGGTATAAAGCTCGAAAATTGTCAAAACCCTCCACTTGAAGCGGAACGGAAGTGGTGAGGGCATGGCGGCGGCTTAAAGCTTCGGAAACGGTGTTGGACGAACCAGCCTTATGGCAGATAACAAATGTAAAATCTTGTAACAACTCTACCCATTTGGCATGATGCATGTTGTGTTTGTCTTGCCCGTTAATATACCGAAGAGCTTGGTGATCCGAAAAGAGTATAAATTCACCTGGTAACAAATAATGGCGCCAATACTCCAAACTTATGATGATGGCATAAAACTACTTATCATAGGTGTTATATTCCTGCCGGGCTTCACTAAGTTTTTCGCTAAAGAAAGCGATCGGTCTTGATCCTTGGCTTAAAACTCCTCCGATGCCCATGACCGAATCATCACATTCGACTTGAAATGATACATGAAGTCGGGCAGAGCTAGGACCGGTGCTTGGGTGACCCTCTTCTTGAGTTCTTCAAAGTCCCCATTGGCTGCGGGTGCCCACTCGAACTTACGCTACAATGGTGCTAAAATTTGATGAAACGACGGTAAAAAGACGCCAACCTGTGGAAACTACGAATGTCATGTAGGTTGGTGGGGGTCGGCCACATGGTGATGGCAGAAACCTTGGATTCATCCATGCGAATTCCTTTGGCTGAAATCAAATAACTAAGAAATAGTACTTCTTCTGATAGGAAATGACATTTTGATGGATTGGCAAATAGCTTCGGTTCTCTCAAGACCATGAATACTTGTTGTAGGTGATGGACATGCTAAGGGACATCTTGACTGAACACCAAAAAATCATCAAAATAAACGACGACAAAATGTCCAATAAATGGTTTGAAACGTGGTTCATGAGGCGTATGAACGTGCTCGGGGCGTTAGACAAGCCGAAAGGCATGAACATCCATTCATACAACCCATCCTGGGTTTTAAAAGTCGTCTTCCATTCATCCCCAGGTCGCATACGAATTTGGTGGTATCCGCTCCTCAAATCGATCTTAGAAAATACCGAGGCTCCGTGTAGTTGGTCGAGCAAGTCTTCAAACCGGGGGATAGGAAACCGATATTTAATGGTGATCTTATTAACGGGTCGACTATCGATACACATACGGTATGTACCACCGTGTTTAGGAACTAGTAATGCTGGTACCGCACAAGGGCTCATGCTCTATCGTATGAGGCCTTTTTGTAGAAGTTCTGTTACCTGGCGATGTAGTTCCTCATACTCCTTCGGGTTCATACGATATGCGGGCTTATTAGGAATCATGGCTCCGGGTGAGAAGTCAATACACTGTTGAATCTCTTGCATAAGAGGTAATCCGGCGGGTATGGTTCGGGGTGGGGCTCCACAACTAACCCCAACTTTTCGACCATGTTTGTAGCTACCATGTTCTCGCAGCTACCCCCATCGATTATAACACTACACACCTTCCCTTTTGTTGTGCACTTTGTCCGGAAAATGTTATTACGAAGCCAAAAGGTATCGTCAATGGTCTTAGCGATGGTGGTACTAAGAACTCGCTGCGAAACCAACGCTTCACCCATGCCGGGGTAGACGAACTCGGTCTCATCATGGTCATCCTTATCTGCTAGTTTTATGTCGTACTCGGGCATGGTGTCTTCAACCAAAGTAACTAATTGCTTGTTGGCGCACTCCCGCGCCATATGACCCAAGCCTTGACATTTGAAGCAACGAATAGCCCAAAGGTTGGACCCTGATGAAGTCACACTGTTAGTCGAGACCTCGGCTTCGATTGGGCCGGGCCTGACCATAGGGGTAGATGATGTAGGGGTTCGGTTTGAAGTTTGGAAATGGCTCGGTACTACTTTGCCTTTGTTCTTGAGTTGTTTCTCTACTTTAAGGGATAAATGACAAACGTCATTGAAGCTCCAAAATTGTTGTAGTTGGACAACATTGGCGATGTCGTGTCGTAACGCTCCCAAGAACCTAGCAATCACTTGTTCTTCCACTTCATCTGCTGCACACCTCATGCGGAGTCTATCAAATTCAGCTATTAATTCCTCAACAGAGGAGTTCTTTTGCGACACATTATGGTATTCCATAAAAGCCTCCTGGCGGTAATTGACAGGTAGGAACTTGGCTTGCAATAGTTTTTTCATCTTTTGCCAAGTTGCCACCTTAGGTTTCCCTTCCTGTAACCTTTTTTTTCAGATGTGATCCCACCAAAGGGATGCATATTTATGAAGCTTGATGGCAACCAGTTTGACTCGGATGTAGTCGGGAATTTCTCACAAATCAAAGACCCGTTCGACGGTGGGATCACATCCGGAAAGGGTTGTCGGTGACGACCAAAAGGATTCTCCTCCTACTATCCATCGTCCCAGACAGTAGGATCCGATTCGGTTTCCTCATCTTGCACCTCCTGTTGTAGTTCGAGCTCTCAAACTCGCTATTGAAGTCGTTCTATCTCCGCATCACAGGGTCTCTCTTGTCACCATATTTTCCTCGGTCAGCGCCTCTACGGTTGGCATTACGAGTAACTTTTCCATGTCCGGCCATCGGTGTCGTTGAGCTCTGATACCAAATGATGGAGCTCGACTATGAAGATGACAATGGAATTCGACTTCTCACGAAATCAGAGACAAATAAAGTTTCTCAAATAAAAGCAATCAATCCCTTATTCAATCAATCTCCTAAATACTTATAGGGTTTCACAAGGTAGGAAATAAAAGACTACAAAACTTATAGTCAAATAAATGGGAAGGAGATAAATACTAAAAGCAAAGCAATAAATCAAATAAATACTTAAAAGTCAATTCTCTTTGAAATTAGCTTTATTCATGAAAGAATTTGACTCCCATGCAAACCATCTTCTGCTTATCCACGTTGACATGGGTCGGGTTCGGTCTCAGAGTCTCCTGGGTCGCCAGGTTCACATGACCCGCCATCATTTGGGCCGGCTCCTGCATCAAAGGTACTCTTTGATTTTGATTGTTAGTTCTTTGACTATGAGTGGCTAAGCTCTATTGTGATCCCTCCAGGTGAACGATTCGTGCAGGTAACTGTTCGGTTTTAGTTTGTTCTAGTGTTGGATTGGATTTTGTGAACCCTTTAAGTTCTTTGGATTCAATTGTCTGCTTGATTTTTGAACAAGTTAATGTTTTTTAATTCTTGCATTTGTGTCATCGTTTCTTGGTTTTCTTGCATCGGGAATAATTTGGCTGTGTGTTTGTGTTTTTATAATATTGAATTGGGTCAAAAAATTTAAACAAGGTCATGTCTGTGTGATCTCCTATCTAGTCTGAATTAAAACTGAACGTTTATTTTGCTGAATCAGAAACTCGGAGTGGTCACTCCTTCTCCAATTATTTTAAAAAACTCCTTTACTGTGTTTGCTAGTGCAAGTGTTTTCTCAACCAACCAAGTCAAAAGTTTTAATTTTTACTTTTATTGCTTAATTAAATCGTAAGTTACAAATAGTATTTTCCACGAATTCTCTATGTATTCGACAACCGTACTTCATATACAGCAGTCTAAAGTAGCTAAGAAGTGGATTTTACTTTTGTTTTTTATTAGCCATTGACACGCGATCACAAACCTAAAAGAAAATAAATATATAATACACACATGTATATATAAATAAATAAATGATTCGAACCGGTGGCTTGATAATATGACTTCAACCGCACCTTCTTATAGAATCTTCGACTCAAGTCTTCACCACTTTGAATCTTCAACTATGCTCCTTGATTGCATGTAAGGCCCCAAACCCGGGAGGCCTCACTTGTTGGATTTACTCATTCACAGACAGTTCTTAAACTTGAATATCAAATAACGCAGCGGAAAATTTCATTTCAAACATAACATAACAACGTTTAACATGCGGAAGCGTAACATTGTTTATTACATAAACATAACATAACCAACTTCATAACGGGATGCCATTCTTCATATCATCCGGGTAACTCATCAAGCCGCCCAGCATCACCGTCCATCATCATAACTTGCGTTAACCTAAATGTGCATACTAAAAAGTCAGCTACGCTGGTGAATTCTAGCTTTTCATGAAACGTTAACTTCAAATATTTGCCAAAAATATATCATTTAACTTCATTAATAAAAGCGTACGTAAACATGCATTAACATAACATAACGTCATAAACATAAGTCAACGAACATATCGAATCTGCGCCTTCTCGTAACCGTCAATTCCAACCTCAAGTACGATACCACATAGGGCATCTGTACCAAACTTCAAGCACGGCATCACAAGGATGACACGTACCAAACATCCAGCACGATACTCTGTGGAGTAGTTGTACCTAACTTCAAGCACGATTACGTCGCAAGGTAAATCGTACCAACTTCAAGGATCACGGTAATCCCCATGGTGACCGCCATCACCTCAGTTGTACAACAGTTGGCCAGCCACAAAGGCCCCTAAAAAGTAAAGGCCCATAACATACATCCCATACCCATAAACTTCATTCCCTAAGGAATAATGACAAATTCGTTCGTTTGTGACTTTCATAAACATTCACTTCTTTTACTTCAAAACATCAGTTAAAGCATTCGTACGTTTTATTAAAAATCATTCATTCATTCGTAAACTTCTTTTGGAAAAATATTTCATAAAAACTTCTTTCATAACCTTTCCTTTCAAAATATCGTTCATAAACATCGTTTCATAAAATGTGACATACATCATTCATAAATATCGTTTTATAAAACAGTAACATCGTTACGTATGCACACCAGCCCAAAAACATTTATTTAAAGAATGGCTTCTAGAACTCACCTGAGATAAACAGGGTCAAAGGTCTCTAAAGGATCTTCTAACCTGTACGTACGCAACCTAGTTTTAGCTTCTCATACAACTCATTACATTTCAATCCTAACCGCAAACTGCACCCAACCGTGAACATCACCCAACCGTGAACTTCACCCAAACCATGAACTTCACCCAACCATGAACTTCACCCAAACCGCAAACTTCATCCCATCAGCCCGTTTTTGCAAGGATTCATATCTGGATCGACGGTTTCATCAAGTTTGAAACTTTTTACGTTCGAAACGCGTATTTTCCTCTCGTGATTCCAGATCTATAATCATTTTCTCTTTTGGTTAATAAAAACCAAACCTTTTTACCAAAAATAACCGGGAACCCGATTTTAAACAAAAACCCAGATTTGGAACGAGTCGTTACCTGAATCGAGCATCTGATTCGGAGGTCTTGCTCCCAAGCTATGTGGTAACACGCTTCTTGAATCTCGGGTCGATCCGCCAACTTTCTCTCTCTACGGGTTCTCTCTCTAGAACTTGCAAACGAGAGAAAAGGTGGTGGTTTATGTTATTTATGGAGGGCTCACTTCCCTTGTTTGCCACCATCATGCGCACCTGGCCCATCCAGCTTGGCCCATCGTGCCTTGCTTGTTTATTCGGCTCGTCTCATGTTTAACCCGTGAATAAAAATTTTGTTTTATTTTTGGGATGTTACAAGTCTACCCCCTACAATAGGTTTCATCCCCGAAACCTATCATAAGTCAAATAGTTGAGGGTACGACTCCCTCATATCCATCTCCGTTTCCCAAGTGGCTTCCGATCCCTTTTGATGTTTCCATTGTACTTTAACCAATTGGATAACTTTATTACGTAACCCTTTCTCCTTCCGATCTAGGATGGCCACTGGTTCTTCGATGTGGTTAAGGTTGTTGTCAACCTCGATGTCAGTAAGTGGTACGTGAGCTGATTCATCCGCCAAACACTTTTGCAAATGTGATACATGGAATGTAGAATGGATCCCACTTAACTCATCAGGCAACTCCAACCGATAAGCGACTTCACCAACCCGTGCCATTATTCTGAATAGTCCGACAAACCTCGAACTTAACTTTCCTCTCTTTCTGAATCGTATGATTCCCTTATATGGCGACACTTTCAACATTACTCTGTCCCCAACATCAAACTCAATAGGCCTTCGTCGTTTATCTACGTAGGATTTCTGACGATCTTGGGCGGCCTTCATTCGTGCTTTGATTTGATCAAACCTTTCTGAAATTTCTCGTACGACTTCAAGGCTTCCTAATTCCTTCTGTCCAATCTCACCCCAACAGACCGTGGTCCTGTATCTTCTCCCATACAACATTTCGTAAGGTGGCATGCCTATCGTCGTGTGATGACTATTGTTGTAGGAGAATTCGGCTAACGGCAGGTGACTATCCCAACTGCCCCCAAAATCTATAATACAAGCACGGAGCATGTCCTCCAACATTTGAATGGTCCTTTCAGACTGACCATCCGTTTGTAGGTGGTATGCCATGCTGATATTAAGCCTCGTGCCTATTGCTTCGTGAAACCTTTTCCAGAACCTCGATGTGAACCGTGTGTCCCGGTCAGATACAATCGTCAAAGGCATCCCATGCCGTGCTACTACTTCGTTTATAAATACTTCCACTAACCTTTTCGACGAGAACGTCTCGTGAATGGGTAGGAAATGAGCACTCTTTGTTAAACGGTCCACAATTACCCAAATGGTGTCATGACCTTTAGCTGTGTGAGGTAGCTTGGTTATGAAGTCCATAGTAATGTGTTCCCACTTCCATTCTGGTATATCAAGTGGTTGAATCTTTCCATACGGTTTCTGGTGTTCGGCCTTTACTTGTGAGCAAGTCAAGCACCTGCTTACATACTTTGTCACCTCATGTTTCATTCCAGTCCACCGGTATTCCTTCCTCAGATCTTGGTACATTTTATTGGTACCAGGATGGATAGAGTAACGAGACTTATGAGCCTCATCTAGGATCTTTGTTCTAAGCTCGCCACTCATAGGTATCCATACCCGTCCAAAACGTGTCCTAGCACTAAGGGTGTTATATTCCAATTTGTCATGTTGGCCAACCATCATTTCCTTCTTTATGTTTTCCTCTTTAAGTGTCTCATCTTGAGCCTTTTTAATTTCCCTCAACACATCTGATGTTACCACCAACTTGCAAGCTTTCACTCTAATAAGAGCAGACACATCCTTTCGGCTTAGAGCGTCAGCCACCACGTTTGTTTTCCAGGATGGTATATGATTTCACAGTCATAATCTTTCAAGAGTTCCAACCATCGTCCATGCCTCATATTAAGCTCCCTTTGTTCGAAGAAGTACTTCAAACTTTTGTGGTCGGAGTAAATAGTAAACTTCATCCTGTAAAGGTAGTGCCTTCAGATCTTCAATGCGAATACGACAGCAGCAAGTTCCAAATCGTGAGTCGGATAGATGACTTCGTGAAATTTCAACTTTCCTGATACATACGCGATCACTCTTCCTCGTTGCATCAGCACGCACCCCAACCCCTGACCCGAAGCGTCAGAGTATACTACCAAGTCTTCATTTCCCTCGGGAAGGGCCAAGACTAGAGCTTGGGTTAGCCTCTCCTTTAGTTCCTTAAATGCTTCTTCATGGGCCGAACCCCATTCGTACTTTACCTCCTTATGTGTCAACTTTGTCAACGGCATAGCCATTTTCGAGAAATCCTGAATGAATCTCCGATAGTAGCCTGCCAATCCCAAGAAACTGCGGATCTCAGTTGGCGTCTTAGGAATATCCCAATCCTTTACCGCCATAATCTTTGCTGGGTCAACCATGATGTCGTTCGGGTTAATGACGTGACCTAGGAATTGGACTTCCCTAAGCAAGAACGCGCATTTAGATAACCTAGCATACAACCTTTCCTTCTTCAAAGCTTCCAACACATCCTTCAAGTGACATGCATGATCACCCTCATTCTTGGAGTAGATGAGGATATCATCGATGAAAAAAATCACCGATCGGTCCAGCATCGGTCGACACACCCTATTCATTAAATCCATGAACGTTACGGGGGCGTTCGTCAATCCGAAGACATTACGCGGAACTCGAAATGTCCATAGCGCGTGCGAAATGCGGTTTTTGGTATGTCTTCTTCCCTTACCTTCAATTGATGGTACCCGGATCGAAGGTCGCTCTTTGAGAACCAACTGGCGCCTTGTAATTGATCGAACAGGTCGTCGATCCTTGGTAGAGGGTACTTGTTCTTCACGGTACGTTTGTTCAACTCGCGATAATTAATACACATTCTCATCGAACCTTCCTTCTTCTTTACAAACAACACCGGGGCACCCCAAGGTGAGATACTCGGTTGGATAAATCCTTTCTCAAGTAATTCGTCTAATTGTGCCATTAGTTCTTTCATCTCTACTGGTGCTAGTCGATATGGAGCCTTAGCCACGGGCTGGGCATCTGGTACTAAGTTGATTTGGAACTCAATCTCTCTGTCAGGTGGTATCCGAGGCAAATCCTCTGGAAACACCTCCGGGTACTCGCGCACCACGGGTACATCGTCTAGTTCCTTCACTTCCTTACACTTGTCAATCACATACACCAGATAAGCCTCGCATCCGCGCCTCAAGTATTCTGTTTCCTTAATCATCGAAATGACATTGGGCATCGGGGCGTCACGATCTCTAAAAACCTCGACTTCGCTACCATCTGGAGTCTTGAGTAGGATTATCTTTCGTTTGCATATAATTTGCGCTTCGTTGGCAGTTAGCCAATCCATACCCAAAATGACATCAAACCCTCCCAAAACCATAACGAACAACCTAACGGGGAATCTATGGTCTTCTATTTTTATCGTGGAATTGTCAACTACTTCGGTTACCCTTGCGGTTCTACCCTCAGCGGTTTCTACACTAAAGGCTCTTTCTAGTTTACTGACTGAGTATTTTACCCGTTTACAAAAAGTGGCAGATATAAAACTTTTACTGGCGCTCGAATCAAATAACACAGATACAAAAGTGTTGTCGAGTATAAACGTACCTGACGCCACATTGGGGTCTACCCTGGCCTGTTCTTGCATCAGTGCTTATGCTCGAGTCTTCGCTCGGGGTCTTGCTTCCTTCTTCTCCGGGCCTTTCCCCTTCCCGGTCTCACCCATCCTGGGCTTAGTGCATTCCCGGCTCATATGACCACTCTCCCCACAGTTGTAGCATTTGAAGCCTTGTGGGCATTCACGGGAGTAGTGTCCAGTCTTGTCGCATTTAAAGCACAGATTTGACCCTAGCCGACATTCACCCACATGCCTTACCCCACATTTTCCATAGACTTCCGTCTCGCCTACCCTGGCCTATTTGCCCCAAGCCCCAAATAACTTCCCACCCGATCGCTTAGCAGGAAAACTCAGCTTCTTCTTAGGCTCTTCAATGGCAACGACATTCAATGCCAGATCATCAAACACCACGCCACTCAGCTCTACTACCGAATCGTAGGTAGTAGGGGCATTTTCCTTAACATAGGTGCGGACCTTCTCCGGCAACCCCTGAATGTAACAGACGATCTTTCTCTCTTCAGTGGTGACAAGATGTTGCACCATATGTGCCAATTCATTGAACCGAGTTGTGTACTACCGGTGCGTCATGCTCCCAGCTTTCAACCCCGTAAATTCCCTCTCTACCTTCTCGATCTCATTCTTTGAACAAAAATTCTTAATCACCAGGGTTTTCAAATCATTCCACATCTTTGTGTCAACAGTCTCATCCCCCTTGGCTTGACGCATACCTTCCCACCCATGAGATGCTTCCTCCCTTGAGGAGTTAGCAGCAAACTTCACAACTTGATTCGCCCGACATTCGCTCAGACGAATGGCAGCTTCCATACGGATTACCCAGTTAAAAGTAGCCACCGTGTCTTTCTCCCCAGTCAGGACCGGTGGGTCACAGGCCTTAAAGGTCTTATAGTCGCAACCACGGGTAAGTGGTGCATTAACTGCCTCAGTGTTCGGGGTACCAACCGCCGTGTTAGACCCGCCTGCCTCGTTAACCTTCTTTAACGCTTCTGCCAGTAGTTCTAGCAAGGAAGTCTTCATCAACTCAGTGAAATCGCGTGCCAGAGCCGCTCTCACTTCCGGTTCAAAAGTGAAGTGTTGTTCTTCGACATGAGTCGGCTCAGTCCCGTGCATACTAACTTCTGGCTCAGTGTGAACACTTCCTTCTTCACTGTACTCTTGGCGCGCAGGGGTCCTGCCGCTCCCACCGTTACGACCACCGGTATGGCCCCCACCACGCCTTCTGTTTCCTCTCCTTGCCATTTCGTTCTATAAGACAAAGAATCCAATGTCATCACGCTAGTTAACAAATAGAATTCAACAAGTATTGTAAGATGTTAATATACACTAGCCATCTGCAATTAACCATTACACTACCTCTCGATTTCCATTTGACCACCTTTGTGATTCCATCAGAACACAAGTCCTAATTTAACACTTCTAAGGCATACTATGTATAAATACATTTGCTACCTTCATACCTGATGTTGTGGCTCGAGTTACCCGTAATGGCATCCTCTTTCGGTCCCATTCACAGTTTAAATTCAGACACAGGGAGTGTCCAAATCTCTCAAAATATTGCTCTGATACCAACTTGTAAGGCCCCAAACCCAATAGGCCTCACTTGTTGGATTTACTCATTCACAGACAGTTCTTAAACTTGAATATCAAATAACGCAGCGAAAAATTTCATTTCAAACATAACATAACATCGTTCAACATGCGGAAGCGTAACATTGTTTATTACATAAACATAACATAACCAACTTCATAACGGGATGCCAGTCTTCATATCATCCGGGTAACTCATCAAGCCGCCCACCATCACCGTCCATCATCATAACCTACCTTAACCTGAATATGCATACTAAAAAGTCAGCTACGCCAGTGAGTTCTAGCTTTTCATGAAACATTAACTTCAAATATTTGGCAGAAACATATCATTTAACTTCATTAATAAAAGCATAAGAAAACATGCATTAACATAACATAACATCATAAACATAAGTCAACGAACATACCGAATATGCGCCTTCTCGTAACCGTCAATTCCAACCTCAAGTACGATACCACACAGGGCATCCGTACCAAACTTCAAGCACGGCATCACAAGGATGACACGTACCAAACTTCCAGCACGATACTCCGTGGAGTAGTCGTACCTAACTTCAAGCAAGATTACGCCGCAAGGTAAATCATACCAACTTCAAGGATCACGGTAATCCCCATGGTGACCGCCATCACCCCAGTTGTACAACAGTTGTCCAGCCACAAAGGCCCCTAAAAAGTAAAGGCCCATAACATACATCCCATACCCATAAACTTCATTCCCTAAGGAATAATGGCAGATTCGTTCGTTTGTGGCTTTCATAAGCATTCACTTCTTTTACTTCAAAACTTCAGTTAAAGCATTCGTACGTTTTATTAAAAATCATTCATTCATTCGTAAACTTCTTTTGGCAAAATATTTCATAAACACTTTATTCATAACCTTTCCTTTCAAAACATCGTTCATAAACATCGTTTCATAAAACGTCACATACATAATTCATAAACATCGTTTTATAAAACAGTCACATCGTTACGTATGCACACCAGCCCAAAAACATTTATTTAAAACATTTAAAGAAGGGCTTCTAGAACTCACCTGAGATAAACAGGGTCAAAGGTCTTTAAAGGATCTTCTAACCTGTACATATGCAACCTAGTTTTAGCTTCTCATACAACTCATTACATTTCATTTCTAACCGCAAACTTCACCCAACCGTGAACTTCACCCAACCGTGAACTTCACCCAAACCGTGAACTTCATCCCATCAGCCCGTTTTTGCATGGATTCATATCTGGATCGACGGTTTCGTCAAATTTGAAACTTTTTACGTTCGAAACGCGTATTTTCCTCTCGTGATTCCAGATCTATAATCCTTTTCTCTTTTGGTTAATAAAAACCAAACCTTTTTACCAAAAATACCCTGTAACTCGATTTTAAACAAAAACCCACATTCGGAATGAGTCGTTACCTGAATCGAGCATCTTATTCAGAGGACTTGCTCTCAAGCTATATGGTAACACGCTTCTTGAATCTCGGGTCGATCCGTCAACTTTCTCTCTCTACGGTTTCTCTCTCTACGGTTTCTCTCTCTGGAACTTGTAAACGAGAGAAAATGTGGTGGTTTATGCTATTTATGGAGGGCTCACTTCCCTTGTTTGCCACCTTCATGCGCCTGGCCCATCTGGCCCGGCCCATCGTGCCTTGCATGTTTATTCAGCTCGTCTCATGTTTAACCCGTGAATAAAACTTTTGTTTTATTTTTGGGATGTTACACTGCAAACTTAACACACTAAATCGTTGACGGTTTTGGTTGAGGATTTGTTTTCAACACGGGTCCCTTAAAACAGATTGCGTGCCTCCTCTAAGACGAATGCGTCTGTCTCCCAGGGTATAACAACCAGAACAGTATGTGTACTGCCGGGAATGGCTCACGCGCCAGAGATATCACCGGTAAACTATTTGTGTTATGGTGAAACATGGAAAGGATGAAGATGATGGTGAATGAAGAACAATTTAGAGAGTTCTCATCTCTAATTAAATTCTATGGAACTAGTTGATTAAAATGATTTCCTTTGTTTTTGCACTCTTTTTTTCATCTATTTTGGAAAAAGCATGATATGGTTAATTTTATGCTCATATTAAAACCTCCATATTAAATAAAAATATTTAAACCACAATTCATGACATTTTATGTCAACTTTATGAATCAAAATCATAACTCACATTTGATTCATGCCATAGTTTATTAGACAAAACAAAACTTCCTTTTGATTTATGTCATGGTTTTATGAGACAAATAAAATAACCATATTTCTTTAAGAAAAGATTTGTTAGCATTAAATCAAGAGATGCCACAAATTTCTACTAGAATCACACAAGTTTCACATTCTTCATTCCAACCACTCAATTTCAAACATCTATATGCCATTCATCCTAGCTCCATTTTGAATACGGTTTGTTTCATTGTGAAGCTCTCACACCATAGAACACAAACCCAAAAAATAATAATTATATTAATCGCAATTACATATAATTATTTGTATTTAAAGTTAGTGAAAAACCACATTTTCACTAAGTTTTCCAACAATTGCATCACACTAAAGTGACTTTAGATTGGTCTGCCATCATCTTCATCTAAAATGCAGATGTTGACTTGCCACATAGTATAATAGATATCTTTGATTAATGATGAGACAAAGAACATGTTCCACGATCAATTTCACTGTTATCTAGTACCGACTGCTAATGGCAAATGACTAAATTTGGAAAATAGTATTTGCAGAAATGAAAACATTTTTTCAAGATATATCAAGTTTTTTCCCCACTGCATGCAGTAACATTCTGTTGTTGGTAAGAGTGTTACCTTTTTTGATTATACATGCAGTAGCGTTTCACATCACCATTTTATCTGCTAAAGAAGGTGTTGCTACAAAGATTGACACCAGAATGTTACTTAGAACATCCAGAGTGGCAGGGCTGGAAATGAAATAATAATATATAACAGACAGATACAATATTGTTAAAAGGGAAAAAAAATATAAGAGTGAAATAATAGTGTTGATTTTAATGGTTTGTTTGATATATTGATATCATCTTTTCGTAGGAAAGAGTTGAACAGAAGAATGAAAGCTTATGTTAGACATGAGTTGGTAGAAACCCTGAACCATACAATTTGTTGTCATTCAGGTTCATCTAAACACATTCTTTGACCATTTCTTTATTAATCTAATTTTTTTTCACCTGTTTGATCTGGTTTAGATTAATATCACTAAATGTGACACATTTATAATCGTATGAGTCGAAATTGTCACCTAAACTAGTTGTACCAATATTTCTTAATCTTACGTATTCTTAAGTGCACTATAGTAGCTAAAACAACGTCCCACGTAAAATCCCATAAGCTAATTTATACTTCTTTCGGCATGGTAGGGGTAAGGGAAAAATATATTTTAGAAAAGGGTCTCGGTTTTTTACTTCGCCTTATGCCCTAAAATGGTTGAGCCACCCTGGCTGGATCCCACTCTTTTTATGTAGTAGCTACTATGTTATTCGGTTAAAAGATAACTATTAAAAAAAATCTAGATTTTAAAGATTTATAAATGAATTTTGAGTGAAAATAAATTATTATTTTAAATATTTACACATATTTTTAAAGAATTTTTTTTTAATTTAATATTGAAAACTTTTTTGTGGGGTTGCCATTCACACATGTTACCACCATCACGCACCAAGGAATCATGGTGGGTGACATTTAGGTCCACCAATCATGGAGTTCATGTCCTCCCACTCCTTGTGTGGTACAAAATTAGAAATGTGTTACATACAACAGGAAAAGTATATTTTTTACATATAACAAACATCTGTAAAACCCTTTTCTATATGGCAAAAGGACCTAAACCTGTTCCCATAAGTTAGAATAACCAATAGCTTGCGATTATGTTCTAGTGATGTGTATATTTGCAGTGGACGTTACACATGACATGTTAGAAGATTAAGTGATCTATTTAAAGGTTAATCGTTGGAAATTAACGAAAATCATTTTGATGCAGCCTGCAGGTATTCTGTAGCAAAAGCTGTACGACGTTCTAGAACCCGTTCATAGGCAAGTGACGAAGCTTTTATGCTTTCAAAAGTGCAGGATGAACAGGAAATGAATAATGGTGTGATGATTGCTTTACAAAGACTGTAGATTGAGAGTGATGCCACAAAAGGGTGCATATTTGCTATACAAAAAGCTTTATGGGCAAAGACAGTTAGTGATTTATGTGTCAACTTTTGTGATAACCTCATTTTTTGAGGGCCAAATTTAGGAACAAGTTGTTTATTTGGGGGTGTTTGTGATCGCTTCGCTTATCATAAACCGCTTATTGTGTTCTAGTACAATGATAAGGTGTTTTGAAGGTGCGTGATTGTTTATTCAAACTATTTATTCGATTATATGCTAGTAAAATATTGCAAAATGTAGTTTTTATAAAAAAAATGCTTGTATATATTTTTTTAAGAAAGAAGAATAATTGTGAGGGGTTAAATATTATGAAGAATCTTTACAAAAGGATTCCCTCAATCTAGTGATGTTTGCACATAATCTCTTCATCTTATGAACCAACACTTGGGGCCCTTTTGGTGGGAAAATGTCACTTTCAAGATACACTTTAAATACCACCCATTCAACAAGGTTTAACCAACTCCTAATTTGGTTGCTATTTTCCTATAGATCACCTATTCAAAAAAGCTACAATTGCCTAATATAAACCCAACAATCTTCATTTTATAAAGTTTCATGAATGGAAGTTATAGATATTCCATTATAGTGCTTAAGAGATATTGCATGAATTATAAAAAATAAAGTGAAGTAATGAGATTTAGTGGATCATTAAGAAAATAAGTACATGACATAAGTTTTTGTTATCTTGAGTATTTAAGGATGTCTTAGTATTGTCAAACACTAGAAGTTTTAAGTAATAAATAAAAGGCGAAGTTAAAGAAATTTGCATGGAGTGATGGATATATTAAAATCATTCAAAAAGCTTAGAATAGTATCCAATTTGTCACTATTAGTATTAAATTATGTTGTCACATATAATTTAATTTGGTATCTTTAGAAAACATTGTAAAGAGTGGGTTGTGACATTAGTTCTATTGGGATTCTTTTGCTATAGCCTGAACCTTAGTCCTAACACATAAGTCCAAATAGGATTCCACTTTAAAACCAACTAGTAATTTACTCCGGCGCGTTGCGGTCATCACGTGACGCGACACGTTAAGCAACGGGTGCTAAAAGGCATCAAACTTTATAAAAAAAACTAAACGGTTAAACAAAGTCTTCGAAAAAGCTAAAAAAAACAGACAAAAAATTGCCTCGAAACTTAAAAAAAACTAAACGTTAAATAAATCAAAGACTTTCAAGAGCCACCATGCGTTACAGCAAAATAGCTAGTAACATTCCAAAAAGTTAAAAAAAAATGTAACCGTAACAAAGTTGTTAAAAAAAGTTAATAAAAAAACGAAAGAAAAACCATTCAAAAAAAGTAAAAAGTTCAAAAATTTCATAACGATGTTGTGCGTAAGTGTTTAGATAACTTGTACACTATCATACGCAACTCCGGAACGAAATTTACATCGAAACGTAGATAAAAATAAGTACGCCGCAACGATATATTTCAAAATTTTATAAAATATCATGTTTTGAGCGAAAAAAATTAGAAAAGATATTGTTTAAATTTTTAATAACGGTTGAATCTTTGTTGTTGGAGAAACATAAATAAGTTGTACATTAATTACAAAAAATTTATATTTGACTTAAAGAAAAGAAAATAATACTCTGAAAAAAATAATGATAGAGAAAAAGCAGATTTTAAGAGTGAGAGAGATGAAGTCAGAATAAGACAAAATAAACTACTTGCATTGAAAGCTTGTATTTTAGGCTTTAGTGGTTAGCATTTTGGTAATTATAAGTATTTCAATTGGAGATGGAAAGAGTAGTTTGTAGGTGAAAAAAAAGCCGGTTCCAAAACCTGACCCGAAACCGAAATTGAAACCGACTTGGTGGAACTGATCCCGGTTTCAAACTAAACCGTCTGTTGGATATCGGTTTGAGAATTCCTCCCCTGAAATTGGTTTGAAACAGTTTAGAACCAAACCGAATCGATAAAAAACCGATCTGGAACCGGTGTAAAACGGAACCGATCATTTTCCACTTCACAAACCGGTTTTTGTAAAGCTCCAAACCCGGGAGGCCTTACGTGTTGGATTTACTCATTCACAAACAGTTCTTAAACTTGAATATCAAATAACGCAGCGAAAAACTTTCATTTAAACATAACAATAACATTATCAAACATTCGGAAGCGTAACATTGTCTAAACATAACATAACGTAATCAAAACATAGCGGGATGCCAGACTTCATAGATTGACCGGGTAACTCATCATCGCTTGCCAAGCATCACCGTCCATCATCCATACTTGTCCTTAACCTGAATGTGCATACTAAAAGTCAGCTACGCTGGTGAGTTCTAGTTTAACATGAAACTTTAACATAAACATTTTGCCAAAAACATAACATGCATTTATTTAACAAAAGCGTACGTAAAACATGCAAAACATAACATCCTCACAACATCATAGCATCATAACATAAGTCAACATGAACCGAATCTGCGACTTCTCGTAACCGTGAATTCCATACATCGTGGGTTGGCAGAGAAACCCCGAGGCACACCACTAGGACCTTCAACACCGTACTGTCCTTCGGGCGGAGAAACCTAGGGCCCGATACCTCGAAGCCCTTCGACACCAACCAGTACCTTAGACATTGTTCCCTCGCGGGGAATAGTATCTTCCATCGGGATCCCGGTAATCCTATGGGTGACCGTCGTCACCCCATCATCAACCAGTTGTACAACCATTAGCCATCCACAAAGGCCCCCCGTAAGGGTAAGGCCCATACATACATACCCAAACTCCCATAGGAACTCGTGGCAGATTCGTTCATTTGTGACTTTCATAAAACCTTTACCTCATCTCATTTAAAGCATTCGTACGTTTTATTAAACAAAACATCATTTCATTCGTAAACCTTTCGTAAACTTCATTTGGCAAAACATTTCATAAACATCATCTCGTAAACATCATTTCGTAAACATCGTTTCATAAACATCATTTCATAAACATCATTTTATAAACATCGTTTCGTAAGTATGCACACCAGCCCAAAATATAATTTAAAGCATTAAAAGTAAGGCTCTAGAACTCACCTAATAAGCTAGTCACGGGTTGTCCTAAACAAAGGTCCAACAACGTCACTCTCGATCTGAATTGATTAGTTAAACACATATCAGACCCAATCCCGAATCTAACAGTTTACCTATTTTGATCTAGGCGAACTTAGGGCTAAGTTCGCCCCTTACCAACCTGGCAAACATACAGGCGAACTTAGGCTAAGTTCGCATGAACCATACTCGGCGAACTTAGCAAGTTTGCTTACCATAAGTTCGCTACCCTGGGTCTGCCAGCAAACTTAGTAAGTTCGCTCCCATGCAAACTTGACAAGTTCTCCTGCGGGGCTGTCTTCTTCCTCAAGAACCCTAGATCCATGCATGTAGATTTGATTTCATCAAGTCCCCGACTTTCTATGTTCAAAACGTTCGTTTTCCATTCTAGAGTTCAAATCTATGTTTATCTCTAAGTTTCATACGTAAAAATGTCATCTTTTTAACCAAAACCCGAAAACCCCAAAACGAATAAAAACTCAGATCTAGATCAGATCGTTACCTGTATCGAGCTTCTGATTTGGAGGTTTTGCTCACGAGCTATGGAGCGACACTATGCTGAACTCTCGGGCCGATTCGTCTACTTTCTCTTTTTACGATTTCTCTCTCTAGAGTTTGCAAAAATGAGAGAAGAATGAGGGTTTGGCTATTTATAGGGAGGCTCATCCCCCTTGTTCGCCATCCTCGAGTTCGCCATGCCCATCCTGGTCTGGCCCATCATGCCTCGTTTTATTTTTGGGATGTTACAGTTTCAAACCCGAACTGGTTTTGACCATTGTTGACCCAAACTGAACCAGTTTCTAAAAAAATGATTTGACCATTATTGACACTGATTCTTTCTTTTATCAATATGAAATGAAGCTTCCAATTCAGTGACGGACCCAGAAAATTTTTTCATGGGGCGATCGGGATTTTAACGTGTATAATAACACTAAAATGACTTTTTTTCATGGAGGGAGGCTACCCCCTTTCATTATACATAGGTCCGCCCATGGGCGGAAGATAGTTGGGGCCAGAGGGGTCCCCCTTTTTTTACCTTTAGAAGATTGAATTTAGCCCAAATTAGCTTTGAATGAAATTAGGTATATGGTTAGGCCCCACCTAATCCAAAAACCCAGGTTAAATATATGTATTTTAAAGCCCAAACTAACTAAAAGAAAAATATGGGGGGAAGCCGGGAGCGTAGTGACCACCAGTCACGCATTCATCATCGAACTCTATTTGGTAAAAAAATATTTTGGTTTTTTTATGGGTAAGAACTGTAATTTTGATTTTGAATATTTTCGTCTCCAATTTAAATGTTTAAGTTTCGTGACTGGGTCCGCCTATGGCTTCCATTCAATAAAATCTTTACCGTTAAGATAGACACTATAGTTCATATCTTATTGTTACGAAAAAGGTAAAATTAATCAATATGATTATAAAACTTAAACATATAATTCCTTTACCATATGTTGAACAAATTGCAGATACGAACTTAATCCTTCGATACTCTGAAAGGCGTGATCACACTTTCAGATCAAATCTATTTGGTGGTTCATCCCAATGATTGATCGGATACAATTCAGAGATTTAGAAGAACAAAATATGGTGTGTTGTGTGATGAATACGAACTAGAATGAAGACCAAAATCGCAGGAGCGTATTTGCAGTTAGGCTACTGGGAGTGGGAGGCTGGGTAGTCTTGCGGGTACTATGCGGATAAGGCGGGTACCATTCCCACTAAAACGGGTAGCAGCAGGTAGAAGTTTTGCGGGTAGTGGAGTGAAGGTTTAGTGGGTATATACACTCGTTATTCAAGTTGTGCGGGTATTGGAGTGAAGGTTTAGGAATGACCGTTAAAGTGGGTAGTTTGAGGGTACTTGGAGGGTACCAATCCCACCATGGAGGGTACTTTGGGAGGGTAGTTTGACTAAGTAGGGTGTCATCTTCTAACTGGTCTAATTTGGTAGGGTATTTTGGGTTGGAGGGTACCACTCCCACCACCTTTATTGGGTCTAGAAACGACCCTAGGCAGTTCTCGAATTTGAAATTTGCCACTTTTGCCCCCTTCAGATTTCACATGTGAATTTCAGAAAATTCATTTTCAAATGAATTTTAATGAAGCAATATTAGCTCGACCCCATCCAGGGGCTCTGCCCCTTGGACCACGCTACTTGGGGCGCTGCTCCTGGACCCCGCTACTTGGGGCGCTGCCCCCGGACCCCTGTTAATTTGGGGCTTCGCTCCTAATATCATAATAAACTCAAACAAACGTACACTCCGCACCTCCTTACTTATTTGATATTTATGATGATACATATTGATCAAATAAGTTAATCTAATTACACTAAAATATACAATACCATCCACATTTGAAACCAAGAAGATGTTAGTGATATACAAAATTCATCTTGAATTTTTTAAACATATTAATAAATAAAATTGACAACTTGGCCTTAATATTTATATCATTTTTAGGAAAAAAAAACTGACAGATTAACTTTCAAAATCACTTTTTTATGTGCGAGTATGAATTTATCCATCACACTTTGATTCTACTTTTGTTTTTGTTTTTGTTTTTATTTATATTTATGTCAACTATACACTTCATTAGTTGTTAAAACAGGGATGCAAGACTACAAGTTACGTAACTTTGTTGGGGATTGAGAGTTGCTTTTTACTGGTTTCTATAATTGTATATTTAAAATAATAATAAAACAGAATCCTCTCTTTTCTTATCCTCAAGTCTTATCGTGTTATATAAGTTGGTTCTTGTAGTGATTTTTTTGTGAGCGAGAGAATAGAGGACGAAACACGTGTATTTTAGTGTGATGTATATGCGTATGTTAGATTAAAAGTAGTTTTAGATGCATTGTTGTAATGGTATGCGTCAATTATAATCATGCGGTTTGTTCACGCGTTAGACGTAGGCAACTTGGGCGTACCGTTACACGTTATGCACACTGTTGTAATTGGTTTAAACACACCGTCATAACTAGTTTAGACAAAAAAAAATTAATACGTAGAATACTATACTCAAATTAAAGATAATAAAATTCTAAATTTCTAGTATATAAATGGAGGAAGGTTCCACTACAAAGTAGCTTTTGCATAAAAAGCATAGGAAGTAAGGAGAATGTGTCACGTGTACGATACTGTTTCATGGCCAAGGGTTATTTGCGTCATTTATGCATGCAAAAAACAACACAGTTATATGACTATAAGTTATGTTGGTTTAACATTTATAACTGTTCTGTTATATTATATAACTGTACTGGTTAATAACCAGCACAACTTTCATGGAGTGGATTACGTGTTTTTTTAAATGCCATTTTTCTATAAAAAAATATAACAATATCGTACTCGAATTAAAGAAAACAAAATGCTTGATTTTAAGGTGTAATTTGTTTTTTTTTTAAATAATGTTGTATAAAAAAGTTAGAGCGAATTACAAATTACGTCCTTTAAGTATTACCCAAATTTCAGAATACGTCCTTTAACTAAGGAAATTATAGAAAACATCCTTTATGTTTAAAAAACCTTGCATGTTACGTACTTTAGAATAACGGACGTTAATTTTCACCGTTAAGTCAGGTCTCATGCCACGCACATTAGGGTATTTTAGGGCTTTCACACATAAAAGGACTATTCTTGTAATTTGTTTCTATGAGGGTCACATGAGCGTAATTTGTAACAGTATTGGGTATTAAGACTAACTTCCGTTATAGTTTTTGTTAAGTTGAAGGGCAATTAAGTCATTTCACATATGTGGGCTAATTATGTAAGTTTTCATATATAAGGGACCATTTGTGTAATTAACCCATCCCACCCTCACCCCTTTCTTCTTCTTCTTCTTCAGATTCAAGCAAACAGGGCAAACATCACCCAAATCATTTTACCACCTTTCTCCTCCAAACCCTAAATCAAAATCACCACAAGGACAAACACCACCAAAATCTGAAACAGGGACTAGCCGATGACTAGGGGATTGGTGTGATGGCAAATCAGATTCAACGCAAGTAGTCGAAGATGGTGTTGGCAAATATAAGGGGAGCATTTCACGTGCTCTCCAGCAGATGACGAGTAGGGTGGTGTGCTGGCAGTGGTAGAGTTCAGATCTGACGAGGGGGCTGGTGGAACTGGCAGCGGCGGAGTTCAGACGAGATGGTGGTGGATGGCGGAGGTTTAAGAGAGAAGGAGAAAGGGAAATGGGGTGGCGACTAGCGTATGGTGGTGGGGGTGGCGCCGGAGACGAAGGAGACAGTGGTAGGTTCAGGTGTTGGTGGATGAAGGAGACGGTGGTGGGTTTTTTATATTAGTTAGACTTAATTACACAAATGTTCCCTCATATATGAAATCTTACATAATTAGCCCGCATATGTGAAATGACTAAATTGTCCTTCAACTTAACATAAAAACTAACGGAAGTTAGTCTTAATACACAATACAGTTACAAAATTGAAAGCATAACACTCATACTTGCAACTTCAAACTCTTAGTACACATACCTATTACTTTTCACAAACCACAGGGACTAACGGTGTAATTAACTCTATACTTTATATATATGTGTGTGTGTGTGGGGGGGGGGGGGAAGGTTCTACTAAAAAGTGGTTTTTCACTAAGAAATGCTAATAAATGGGTCAAACGAACTCCGATTGAGCTCATTCGGGTGGCGTTGGAACCATCTCATCAAAGCCTAACCCACCCCCAAAAACCTAAAACCCCCTCCACCCGCACCCCCAAAAACCTAAACCCCCCCCCCCCCCCACCTCCAACCTCACCCCGAAAAGCCTAAAACCACCACCCCCCCACCCCCCAAAACCCTAAACCCCCCCACCCCTACCCCCAAAACCCTAAACCCCCCCCCCCCAACCCCACCCCCCCCTAAAACGTAAACCCACCCCGAAAAACCTAAACCCCCCACTCCCGAAAAAAACCTAAACCCTAAAACCCTAAGGCTAAAACCCTAAAATCTAAACCTTAAAAGTTAAACCCTAAAATCTAAGATGGTAGAGTTCGATGAGACGGTTCTGATGCCGCTGAAATGAGCTCAATCGGAGTTCGGTTGATATCGTTTCTTATGGTTTTTGTCGTTTCTTAGGCTTCTTAGCGAAATATCATTTCTTATTTGAACCTCCCCATATATATATATATATAGGGAAGGGTTCATATGATAACCAGTTTTTTATGTGATAACCACTATCAAACAATCACATAATTTATAAATTATTTTTTCTTTTAATTGTTAAAAGAGTATTTAAGTATCTTAACATATATCTTGAACATAAATACAAAAATGATGAGTCTTACATATACGTACCAAATAATGTTACATATACATGACACATGGTGTTTACATATATGTAGTACTAACATAATGATAATTGTTACATATACGTAACACTATGTTTGAGAGTAGTTATCACATAAATATTGGTTATCATTTGAACCTCACCCAATATATATATATATATATATATATATATATATATATATATATATATATAGGACGTATCAAATGAAAACCCTAAGTTGTTGTGAAAACCTTTAAACTCAATGTAGGCCACACATTCATTTTCCTTTATTTATGTTTATTTTTAATCCTACAAGGGAATTTAGGTCATTTGCCTCTCATAAAAACCCTAAATACCTCTTTTTCTCTACAAACAACAAAAAGAAGATGAGCTGCTCCTCTCTCTAAAAACCACCGTCTCCTCCACTCTTATCCCACCCTCTCTTTCCTCTCTCTCTCTCTATATACATACGTAGATTTTGAACCGAAATCAAGGAAATTTACATCTGAAAACCCTAATTCCATCCTTGGATTCGTCGATTATCATCTTAAGCTTAATGTCGAAGGCCGTTTTGTTTCTTTCGTTGGTTCACCTTGAAGCGTAGGAGCTTGTTTCGTCAATTATCAGATCTGATGCCGCCTCCTTTGTTTGTTAAATCCAAGGTGTTTGTGTTCTCTCTCTCTAAAATACGCAGATTTCAATTTTCAGATGTGCCACCTCCTCATCAGATCTGGGATGGTGACTCCGGCTCTATTTTTTGGGTTTTTGGATCTGCAATCCTGTCAGTCTATTTTTGCGAAGTTCATCACCTGTGAAGCGAAGTTGGGCTCTATTTGACAACCCTTGGATCTGATTCAAGGAAGTGTTTATGGTAAAGAAATCCACAGGTTTCTTAATCTGGTTCTCTCTTTGTTAACAATCTCCTTTTTTTATTTTGTTAATTTATTTTTGGTTGAAAATAGGAGACAGCTTCAACGTTTCTTTGGTTTATTTGTTAATTTGTTTTTGTTAAAAACGATTGTTGTCCAGAAGTTTATGAGAAAGTTGAAGACATTAATGTTGAAGGGTTTTTATTTCATTCATATTTCATTCTTATAATTTAGGGAAAGTTTGTATTGAAACTTTGGGGAACAAATCTACATGATTATGAATTGGAATTGGTGAATGTGTGTTTTTAGATATTTTTTATTTTTTCTTTTGTTATTAATTCTCTTAGATTGGTCACTCGTATTTTTTCCTCATTATTAGTTCTCTCATATTTTTTCTTCTCATATTTTGGGATTAACACAGGTGCGATATTAATTACTAGTTTTCCATAACAAACATTTTGAAATCTCTACGAAACTCTATTATTTCAAGATTAACAAAAGTTCTTGTTTTGCTGATCAACCATCAGAGATGGAAAAAAAGTAGCTTAAGAGGAAACAGGTTTGGAAGTTGCCCATGTGTATTTGGTTATTACACTTGTGTATTTTGATTTTACACTTGTGTATTTTGTTTGTACACTTGTGTATTTTGTTTGTACACATATGTATTTTGATTTTACACTTATGTATTTTGATTTTACACTTGTGTATTTGTAAAGACATTTGTGTATTTGGATGTAAATTTTTTTTTCCTGATTTGTGCATATGTTAACTGTCTTTTTGTTTCTCAATCTTAGTGTTTGGGATATATGTTACACGTGTGTTTTTTGTTTTCTACTCATGTGGATATATATGTTATATTATTTTCATATCTTTTTTTATACAAGTGTAACTGTCTTTAAACATGTGTATTTGATTTTTATACATTTGTAACGAACTTGTTCTTTAATCTTACATGGATCTGCAAACCGTCTCTACATTTTACCAAAGATTTAAGGTTTTTTAACACAAGTGTAAACTGATTTTACAAATGTGTAAAGAGTTTTTGTTCATGTGTATATGTAAATTGGATGTAATTTTTGAGTTCTGATGATGGATGAGAGAGAGAGAGAGAGGAGAGAGAGAGAGAGAGAGATTTTTTATTATCAAGAATTAATCAAAAAAGAAAAAAAAGTAAAATTACCTCTTTACCCCTCTATTAAATCTAGGCCACATGTTTTTTCAATATAAATAAAAAAATCCAGATTTAATCATAATCACATAATAAAATATATAGAAATTGATGTGTGGCCTACATTGAGTTTAAAGGTTTTCACAACAAGTCATGGTTTTCATTTGATACGTCCCATATATATATATACTACTTAATAAATAAAGGTTTTATGGGACACGCGGATCTTTCTAATACCCGTCTCCAACCCGTTTAGCTCCTGACTTACTAACCCTAATTTCATTTTTTCTTTTCACGAATTCCATCTCACAACTCTCCGGCCGCTCCTCGATCTTCAGCGGGAATCTCGCAAAGACATCTTGTCTGGAGGTTCTCTCACCGAAGTTCCTAAAGATTCTATGTTCTTTGTCGACAAATCCAGAGGTTAACTTCCTCCGGTGGCAGCGTTGACGGGTTTTATCGGCTCTGATGTGGATTTTACGTTGATGGTATGAGATTCTTCAAATCTAAATATTTTTCAAATAAGAATCATTAACCTTCGATTTATTTCGGATTCATGAACCAGGTACGCCAAATTAGGGTTTCGTTTTTTCTCTTTTAAGTTCCCACGATGACAGTACACTTGATATGTGCCCCTCTTGATTTCAATATTAAATTTCTTATACGTCTGATTGCATCTGTTGTAATTACATTTGTTGTAATTGATATTAGGATTAACAAAAGCCTAAACTGCACTAATTCGGTACAATATTTTGGTTTTTTTTGTTTAATGTATTGCTACTATTCTCTTAAGTTACTATTTTAGGGTGTGTGTAAATTGCAAGCCATTTCTGGCTATTACTACTAATTGCTTACTCATCTTCGAGTTATCAGGCATGAATGGGATACATATAACTGAGACATCTTCGTGGCCACCACAGATGTCTCACCATATTCTTGCACCTCTTGATTCTATTGAAGTAAAGTTAGGGTTTATTATTGCTTTTCTGGTTATGTTTTATTCTTGTATGTCTTTTAAGTGTAGGCAGGAGAAGAGATTGAGGATACAGAGAGGTGCAACTGAGAAGTGGAGATTTAGATGGAGACAGAAGCCAATTTAGTGATTTAGGAATACTAACAAGGTAATTTCTTTCTTTCAATTTACGATGATTTAATGAATATATTTTTCACGCGATGGCGAATATGAAATACCAACAAGTGATGAGATGCAGAAACAGGACATTCTAAAAACATTCTTGGTTTTTATAAATTTCACTTTTTTATACACAGTTATTAGAGGGTGCTAAAATTGTCTGTCCGGGTAACGGATTAATATAGGTTCTTGGTGAAACAGGTTGGTTAAACCACAAGTGTTTTTCACAGAACTTTTTTTTTATCTAAATTTAATGACGAAGTAAAAAATTTGATCAAAAATTGCCACATTTGTCTGTTTCAAAGGTCTACTAGGTTTTTTATGACTAATTATGCAACTCCAAGGTATTGAGTGATAATTACGGCAAGCTTAATATCATGTATGTTTTTGAAATACTTCCGATAAGTAAGTAAAAATAATGATAGTTATTCTCCACTTGGTAGTTGTTTCTGTAAGGATTTTTTATCTATGTTGAATATTTGCTTCACAAAGTGATTTAATTAATGTTACATAATACAGTTGTTCAAGACACGAGATATACGAAAGAAGTGATTCCAGTTGGCATTGTCATACATATGGCAACACAAACTCAGATATGGGTACAAAGTCTTCTAGAAAGCATTAATAGTTGTTTGATTCTTTGTGCTAGGAAGATTCAGAGCCTAAAACAGATTCATTATCGACTCATTAAGAATATATAAAAAGTTCAGTCTGTATATAGCTAAAAAATTAGACCTTTTTACACAAAAAAAAAATTAATTTGTTACTCTATATCATCACCAAAAAAAATTAAATTGTTACTCTATGTTCAAGGATTTCTATGCTGCCATAGAGGACATCGTCTGCATGTGTAAAACTTGCTAAGGATAATAAGTCAGCTTACACATACTTGGTTAGTGCATGGAAGTGAATCTTTACTTTTTTACATTGTATTATATACAGCTATGCTGACTAAGACATGATTTTACAGGGGTGTGACACTGTCATGAGTTGACGAATACAAAAAAAGCAATTCAAATTGATGAAAAGTTTCTTGAGGTATTGGGTCATTTAGCGCATGTACATAAGATGCTGAATCACTTTATTTCTTTCTCCCTAATTACAATTTGACGGGGACCTGGAATCCTCTCCTGAGTTTATATGGTTTGTATTAATAAATAATAACAGATATAATAGTGTTTGAATTGTCACTCTTTCCTTTTACACCCTGTAAGTAGGTAGACAATGTGCTGAAGTGTGGATGCTTGTTTTTATCAAGACTTTACAAATTCAACAAAGGCTTTGGATTGCCTTAAACAGGTTTTTCAAATTGATGCAAGGTAAAGATTCAGTGAACTTTAATGAACCCTTCTCATTGCCCACTTTTCTGTGATCATTATACTGTTGAATAAATGTAAGATGAACTTTAGCCTCGAGTTACCTCTAGCTAATCTTCTCTGATACAAAATTTTGTGATTCTTAAATAGGTTTGCTAAAGGATATCACCTACGTGGACTACTACTTCACGCTATGGGAGATCACAGGTGTGTTCACAAGGTACCCCCACCCACCCACCCCAACACACACTAGCACTCTCAATATACACTTCAACCTATCTAAAGCTATGCTATCAGAGAGAACTATATTTTGAAAGTAAAATCATATCAAATTACCAGTTTGGTCTTATTTGTTAGTTTGTTTGGTTTCAACTTTACAACATATTGTTCGCTTCTCTAATATTCCTTAGCTAATCTTTTCTGAACTATTATTGCAGGAATACCATCAATGACTTGACAACTAGGCTAATCTTTCCCCTTTACACCTTGTTGTGTTCAAAGGAGTATTTACAATTTTTTAAATTGTAATTGTACTTTCATTTTTTATTGTCGTACATAATAAACATACTTCATTTATGTAATTTTTTACACATTATAGAAATATATAATTTCTATTATACAAGTTCGTGTAGTACATGGGTCTATAACCTAGTATATATATATATATATATATATATATAGGCCGGTTATTATACAAAGGGTTTTTAGTGTACGAAGGCCCCAACATGCGACACGTGTTCAGTGGGTGTGAGGTATATCCGTCCGCATTATAATAATAACGCGTGTTTAAATGATAATAAAAAAATATGTTTAAAATGATAATAACGTTTGTTTAAAATAATAATTACACATGTTTTATAATAACGCATAAACATGTTCACGTGTGTTTTATAATAACGCATGACCATAATCACGTATGTTTTATAATCACGCATGACCATAATCACGCATGTTTTATAAAAACGCATGATCATAATCACACATGTTATACGCATAATCACGCATGTTTTATAATAACGCATGACCATAATCACGCATGTTATACACACAGCACGTCGACATTTTTTTTTAAAAATCAATTTTTTTAAATAAAAGTATAGCAGAATTATACTCAAATTAAAGAGAATAATTGCTCGATTTTATGGTGTAATTTTTTTAAAAAAATAATGTCATATAAAAAAGTTATACGTGTTTTAAAAAAATAGGGAAACTTGAAAAAATTCAACAAATATAGGTTATTCCAATTTTATCATTTTCAGAATTTTTTCACACTTAAAACAATCAGATTTAATTTTAACCTTTAATTTCTTAAATCAATTATTTAAAATCCGTCGTAGCTTCGTACGAAATAAACCCTTCATGTTTATATATTGCCCACTTGGAAATAATTTGTATTCATTTTTCATGTTTCATGCTTTTCTGACGCTACACCTTTTCCTTTTTTATACATGTGTTGTGATTTACACATCATATTGTTAATTATTATTTTGAGGCTAACATTATAGGGTTAGCATATGCATTAAATTTTTTTTTTCATCTTTAATTAAAAGGTAGTATGTTACAATCGTATAAAATAAGGAGATTTAGATTTTCTTAGAACTTTTTTTCTGACAATATACTCCCATTGGTTCGTTTAACATATTTCATAATATACATGCATGTTTTTATTAAAAACTCATTGCGCTCCGATGAGAAATTGTTTTCTTTGAAACATTACAATTTCTTTAAAAACATTTTACGAACTAAACGTCCGTTAAAGCCTAATTAAGAACTAAGAAATCCAACTATATATACATCTCTTAAACTTTTTTTATCATATTAACAAAAAATATTTATAAAACTGGTTTATTATAATAATATTATTATAAAAATCTACCAACTTTTAAATTCAAATTAAGATATAGTTTTTCATGAATTATGTATAAATTACCGTAACTTAAAATTTTAAACTCTGAGGAATGCATGTTCGTTTAATCTAATCATACACTTTAACTTTATGAACATTACCCCTATAATTTAAATAATTACAATAATATCCTTTAATTCTTAAGTAACTAAAAAATCACCACCATTAGTTTTCAAGACTTTTCTAGTATTTTACCTTTTCTAGCATGTTACAAATTTATACTAAGAAGAACCAATAATTGACTTTGTAAAAACCCTAAGTCAAACGGTGCCAAAATCAAACGGGATTGTACAGGAACATAGTACTATAAAAGGAGATAACATAGTACTATAAAAGGAGATTTGTCCTTTACGTACTCAAAATCATCTTAGAAACACAACTTTCTAATTTAGTTATAAAGTAGGATTGTTGGATAAAAGAGACAACAATTCAAGTAAATTTACAGAATGACGATAGATTTTTAATTGAAGTTATATTTCCAAATGATACATATTAGTTTCCGGCAAATGACTTGTAATTTGTAGCTCACTCGTATTTTAGCTCGTTAAAAACTCAGTTAATTCACAAAGCCATAAATCGGCTTAAGTTGAAAACTACATTGTTTAACGTGTAATCTTCGTAATTTTAACATAAAAGTGTTACAATGTATTTGTTTCTCAAATATGAGGTTAAGTTTAACCATGAGTAAAATGCTAGGGATGATAGAGACGACGGTGTTCGGTATTTGAACCGGACACGGAATTCGAATCAAACCTAATTTGAATTCCAATTTCGAATTCGGTTTTTGAATCGAATTGGCAACCGATTAAAATTCAGATTTTGAATTTCGAGTTTCGAATTTTTAACCGAATTGAAATTATGATTTAATTCGAATCATATATAAAAAAAAATTATTATACGTATATATGTGTGGGTGCGCGCACAAACGTGCATATGTAATTTTAAAAACAGGAGCTTCTAAATCCATTTTATTGGGCTACTTTAATAAGTTTTTCTCATATACAAAGTTACGCACCTAAATGTTGGTAGTCTATTTTAAATGTTGGTTCTCTATTTTAAAGTATTGATCATTTGACTAATTATATTTTGAATGTTGTAATTTGGATTCCATTTGATGTATTATTATTATTATATTTTTGGACGGCGATTTTTTTTTTGTCATAGACAAGGTTTAAACTCACAGACTCCCGAGATTTTGTTTTTTTATGTCCAAAAGAAAATCTAGTTTGATGAGTTCTGAAAATAAAAAAGTCAACATCATTGTATTTTTGTAATTAATTCGATTCGAATTTAAACCATATTATAATTGATTTTATCGAATCTACTCCGAATTCAAATTCAAATCGAACTTCAAAATTCAAAAAACCCAATTCAATTAACTTGAAGTACCTGAAAATTCAATTCGACGAACACCCAATTCAATTAACTTGAAGAATAGATTAATTTAAAATATTGGTGTAGTTGGTTGAACCACGTCTTAATATGATTAAGCTTAAAAACCAAATCTTTTTTCAAGACCGGTCTTAACCAGCCAGTTAAACTGCGGACCGTTAAATTATGTGGTCCGATTATGCCTATTTTAACCCCTTCTAGAGTAACCGGCCAACATTATATATTTTTTTTACTACGTTCCAACAAATTTACCAGTCAATTATTTTACAGTTTTTTTCATGATTGTGAAAAGATCTTAAGAATCAGTACTATTTTTATATTATCGTATCACCTTTGATTCTTTTAATTTTATAATCCACAAAGATTTATCCTAAATATTCATAAAGCATTAACTCAATAACTTGCCCTTTTCATAGCCTGAAAAGGTAGATCGTGAAGAATGGTTGAATGTAACGAATCGTCAATAATGAGTTGGTACCCATTTTCACATTATAATAACCTCCTTGTCATTCAAAAGGCACACCCTTTAATCACAATAAAACAACTTGTAACTTATGCATAAAAAGTTGTATATTACTCTGGATTTATACATCTTTAGTCTGGAAAAGGCAGTTATATTTTTTATTATAAAGATAACACTATTATTGTTATGATCTATTAGTTTAATGGTTAATCTGTCAATTTATTTAGGTTTTTTCATTCTTTACACAAGCGAGTGTTTTTGCTTTAAACCCATGGATGATGGGTGGTTCTTATATAATCTAATATTATAAATTGTTTGATTTTTAATGGGTTTAATTTATTGTTTATAAAAACCCCAACAAAATTGGATCTTTTTTGGTTTTTCAAGATTTCATATCTCCATTTAGCCCTTCATTCATGCACAGGTAAGCTTTCTCCCAACTCTCCTCTGTTCATCATTTTTCTTGATAAATTAAGGGTTTTTATGGTGTTTATTTCTTGATATATTGATGATTTTTAAGCTGTTTTAGTGTGTGTGTTTTAGTGGAATTGAAGGTTGCAAACTGCAGATTAGTAAGTTGAATAAAAATATATGATCTAAGTTGCAATATTTGTTAATTGGTTTTAGTTTTTCTGTGAAATTTCTTAATGCTTATGATTGATCCAACATAAGTAGTACACTCTGCATCATATGTTGTACAAACAATCATCTTGATCTAATTATGAAAGTTTCTGGCCTTCCAAATTTATTCTAATTCTTTCTCATATTTACTTGATGGACTTTATTAAATGATCATGTTAAATTGTTGACCTTTGACAAAGGTTCAAACCTAGTATTTTACAAATTCAAATTTGACCAAGAAATTTTGGTACTTTTTTTGTCTGAATTGTGTCTATGTATAGCTTTTTATATGCTTTAGTATAAGTATCTGATTATGAGGTCAAAAGGAAACAGTTCATGTTGATTTTGAATTCTGAACTTAATATAGTTTGACACTTAAAAAGTCAACTGTTGGACTCATTTGCATAGTTTTACTTAAGGTGATTATGAATCTGATTAGTGTTTTGTTTTGGTTAGATTTTGGTAAGCAACTATGGCACCAACTTCAACTCAATTTGCAACATCAAGAACGATGGGAATATATGACCCGTTACAGCAAATTAGCATGTGGGATGACGCGTTTGGACCCAATCTTAGCCCGATCACAAGCAATCATATAATGATTCCCGAGGTTGATGCAAGGCTAGCCAATAAGGTCCTTGAATTCATCTTTTGAAACTATTGGATTTTTATGTACCTATATGTATGCATACTTATATATCATGTTATATATGCATGTATCTATTTATTTGTATCAATATAGACTATGTTTCCATGATTATTAATTACACTTTATTGCTCTATATATATAGACACACTCACACATACAGAGGACAGATCTATGTAGAACGTTAAATGTTGTGAGAACATGCAGAACAAAATGAATCATTTATTTTTTCAATCTTAAAAAAAAATTAAAATAAAAGAAAATGATAAAAATGTTATGTTTATTCGTCTCTCCTGAAATTCAAAAATAAATAAATAAATAACAAATTTTGTTTACATATATATATACTAGGTTAGAATCCCGTGTATTACACGGGTTGTATATTGAAAACGATATAACTAATAAATTTAAATTTGTAAGTACGTCATAACTTGTCAGACTATTATGATCGTCTGGAGATATATCAAATGGAAATGTGTGTATATAACTAATTAATATTTT
This sequence comes from Smallanthus sonchifolius, assembly GCA_023525975.1. NCBI lineage: Eukaryota > Viridiplantae > Streptophyta > Magnoliopsida > Asterales > Asteraceae > Smallanthus > Smallanthus sonchifolius. The sequence continues at coordinate 44,080,133 of CM042025.1, read as the reverse complement.
TCTGTAATTAGTTATATTTTGATTTCCTATTATATATTTTTATTTAATATAATTAGTATTTTTGTTTAACAATATATTTATAATATCATTATTAATTTATTATTTAATAAGATACAACGTATTTATTAGGAGATAGAGGCGGGAAAATCAATGTGAGGAAACACAAAGAAATGACAAGTGTCCAAGTTAAACCTTTATTTATTAGTATAGATATATATAACCTACACATATGTAAGTTATGTATAAGTTTGGTAAAGGGTTAAGAGTTTGGAAGCATATGAAAAAATTAGTTTGACGCATTTGTATGTAAAAAATGAAAAAAAAAATAATAATAATAATAATTGAACCTTTGATAAAAAATTTAAATAATTTAGATTTTTTTTTTATTCTCGCAATAATTTAGTACTCTATAATGAATCTCACCCTATACATATATCCATGTATGTATCTATTTATAAGTGTATAGATCGCGTTTTAATGTTATTGCTTATATCTAACCAATCTTTTTGGGATTCATTAGACTGAATACAGTTCTCAAGGATCATTAGCACAATCACCAGGCTCTCCAGCAACAAAAAACATTACAGATAAGGTGATAAAACCATATAAATGATAATAATATAAGTATGCACATTATATTTGAGTGTAAATGTACATTATCTTATATATTTGGTTGTCTTGTTGCAGTTACAAAGGCGATTAGCACAAAACCGTGAAGCTGCACGCAAAAGTCGTTTAAGAAAAAAGGTACATACAAAATTGAAAATAACTCAATAATTACAAAACCGAGCCTCGTTTTTAGTTTTATTTTCTGTTTTTAGGCTTATGTTCAACAACTGGAGTCAGGCCGCGTGAAATTAGCACAACTAGAACAAGAACTCGAGAGGGCTCGCCGACAGGTTAAGTTGCAATAATTTTAAACAATGTGGTAAATTTTCAAAATCTTTTGAATCCCAACTGAATCTGATGTGTCAGTAGTTGATTGGTTGATTACAGGGCGCATATGGGGGTCTATTGAGTACGGGAAACAGTTTGTTGTCTGGTAATGTCATTAACTCAGGTACACCATCTACTCCTTGGGGTACATTTTATGTATGTAGAGGTGGCAAAATGGATGGGTTCCCCTTTTGATCAACTTTTTAGAAAACAGTTACTATGTTGAATATTATTAACAAAATTATATTTTTTTACAATGGTAATCTGGTTTTTTGAATAAAATGATTTGAGATTTTATATGCATTAAAAAGGTCTTTTGCAAAAAAAATAAAAAAAAACAGTTAAAAATACAATTTTAGCTATTTTTATTTTACTCATTTGATGTGGGTCTTGAACAGGTTAATCACAATAGAATGGAACTTGCAGAAGATAGAATATTAGAGTGAGAGAAAGAGATAGCAACAGTGAGAGATAAGAGACTTGAGGCAATTTTCATATATTCCCATAATGCAAAACAAGTACACTTTAAATAAGAAAACAATTATATATATATGTTTAAAATTACGAGGGGCCCAAAATAAAAAAAAAATTAAAATTATATATATATGTTTAAAATTATGAGGCTTTAAAAAAAATTATTGGGCCTTTTTTTGTGGCTCTGCTCATTATGGGCCTTTTTTTTACGGCTCGTATAGGGCATTCGAATCCTCGGGACCGGCTCTGCAATTACGTGGTCAACCTGAAAACTAGCTTACTAGACTAGGTAGTGGGCATCCCGACTTCCTTTATTTGAGGAAATCAAAAGACTAGGTAAACTTAAACAAATAAAATAGACGTTGGAGATAATTTGCACGTGCACCATCCTTTTCACTTTGCAACTGGGTCGGGTATTTCAGCAACTGGGTCAACGGGTTTAACCGGGTCAGTAGGCACATAACATCATTTGACGTGTTGGATATGTAACATAACTTGAAAATTGACAAGTTAATGGTTCAAAATTGCCACCTCTAGATGTATGGAACATTTCAGATGTGATGAAAAGTTTGGGTTGTTTGGGTACAGGGATTGCTACATTTGAGATGGAGTACGATTTGTGGGTTTCCGAGCAAAGAAAAAAAGATGATGAGCTTAGGAAAGTGTTCTTGACTCATACAAGTGAAATCGAGCTCCGTATATTTGTGGATAGTAGCTTGAACCACTATTATGACCTTCTCAGAATGAAAGCCGAGGCTGCCAAAGCCGATGTGTTTTATTTATTGAACGGGCTGTGGAGAACTCCGGTAGAGCGGTTCTTTCAGTGGATTGGTGGTTTTCGACCATCTGAGCTCTTATATGTAAGATCTCCTTTGTTTTCGGGCCTGACCCTATTTGCCTATTGGAAAAGTAGATGTGACGGTTTCGACCCATTTACTTGTGAAATGAGCTGTTTTGGGTTATGTTTTATCTATAACGGGTCAAACAGGTGAAACTAATAGAAAAACAGAAAATCTTGAATAGAACTGTTGTTATCATATTTGCACTTTAATCATTTACAAAAAAAAGTTAAAAATCTGGGGAAAAAACGCATACTCAATTTGACCCACGAGCATTTTGACTTGTTGGCCAACCCATCTGACCCGTCCATTTGACCCCCTTTTATAAAGAAAAGGACACTTTCTATAAATGGAAATAATAATGATAATTTATGCTTGTTTTTCGGGCAGATATTAATGCCACAGATTGAGTTAATGGATACGCAGCTCATGAAGGTAAGTAGTTTAAGACAATCCTGTGAACAAGCCGAAGAGGCATTGACTCAAGGCATGGAGAAACTTCAACAAACCCTGGCTCAGAGCATAACGATCGATATAATGGGACCCGCAAGTTACAACACGCAGATGAATTGTGCAATGGAAAGGCTCGAGGCACTTGAAATTTTCTTGAATCAGGTAACTTAAAAGGATACCAGTTTTGACTTTTGAGTCAAACCAAATCCATGCTAAATGAAATATCCTGTTTGTGTGGGAAGATTAATAAGTATATTTAACTAGATATAAAGTGTTAAAGTATAGACATATTGATGAAAATAAACTAAAGAAATCTATGATGCATTTTATATAGCTTAAGATCCCATAATTGACTTTACAGAGTCAAACATTGACTTTTTAAGTGTAAAATTTCTTAAGGAAAACTTCAAATATTTTGAAAAACATATGATTTAATTTGAATTATTATATGGATTTTAAATGTTAAAATGATAGATAGAAGTCAAATAAAGTTTGAGTTTGAAAGTCAAAATTAATGTGCAGGCAGATCACCTTCGACAACAAACTCTACAACAAATGTATCAAATCTTAACATTACATCAAGCAGCAAAAGCATTGCTTGCACTTGGTGAATACTTGCAACGTCTTCGTGTGCTGAGTTCAGTTTGGTCTGCCCGTCCTCGTGACCCCATAAAGTTAATTCCATAAATCAGATCTTTTTCGAGTTTTTATTAGCATAAATTAGCATAACTTTAGAGATATTTACTAGCAACCTTGTTCATTTAATATGCTTATTATGGTGTTCCCGTAGGAAAATGTAAATATAATTTGTAATGTTTGTGCATATACATATGTATGTATACGCATGAGGTCGAGTTTATCTGAGTGTTATTCTATATCAAGTCACATAAAGATATTGATTCTTGCACTTATATTTTAGATTTAGGTGATGTAAATAAAAAGCAATTTATATGGAAAACATTTAAAAGAAAAAACCATACTTATTCACTAGAAAAAGAGAAGATGAATGTATTTCAACAATTTAGGGGGTCAAACTATAAGCAAACGACAATGTTGGATATCTGGTTAACAGAAAATTTGACTGACATGACAATAAGAGAGTGAATATGTTAGCTTGTTGGAACATGATAATATCTACCTTTACAAAAACATCTATAAATGACAGGGCATGACTCAGTCATAGGACACTTAAAACCTATCATCACCCTTTTGCATGGAAAACATGGTCCACAAGCGTGCGAGCAATCTGGTATGTTTGACCCTGTCGAGAACAAGTCTGCAGTTTTTCTCTCCTGCAAAACATCCAAGAGTTCGTGAGCTTCTTGTGAGCAAAGGAGACGATAATGGTCAGGTAGAGAGGGGGTGCTTATGTTTATGTAAGAAATTAGAAGGTGATAACCAAAAACTCTTTTTTTGTCATTTTGGGTAACCTTATTTCCATATCTATATCTATATCTATATCTAATAAATAAAAGTTTTTTCTTGTCACGTGTTTTCTCCATATTCATTCTCATCATTTTTTTATCGTTTCTCTATCTTATTAAATACACTTCTATCTTTTAATAATAATATATTTTTAAAAAAAATACTTATTATACTAATAAAACACATTTATTTTAAATTATTCCTTATTATAAGAAACTTTGAAATTTAATTATGTAACTTTTATTTTCAATCAGATAGTAAATGAAAGTCAAATTACATTAAATAGTAATTAACGTATTTTCGAAATCCAATTATATATTAATTTTTCATATTTTGAATTTTGTTTTCTATCCTTAGTATATGTAATACATTCTTACACCTGTAAAATATATACATAAAAATTTAAGACTTTTATATATTAATATTTTTCACTCCGTGTGTATTACACGGGTTCTAAGCTAGTATCTTAATATAGTAATGAATTATTTCCATAAATGGTTAATAAATACATATTTTAAAGTCATTTTGATGTTGACTTTTAACAGTAAAAGTCAAAAGTAAAGGATGAAACTTGACAAACAAACCTTTGGGTACTTATGAACTTGGTCATAACCATGAGTAATCTTTTCTCCTCCATGTATGACTGAAATACACAACATAGAACAATAGGTGTGATGAGTAATTAATTATAGTCTACTTCTTTGTCCTTAACAACATATAAATTATAGTGATGTCTAATGACGATTTTGCCCTTACGACGCCGAGAACAAATACTTTCACCGTGATTAATACCAAGAATACAGTTGTGATGAGGAGCATGTGAAATGCATAAGGATGGTGGTTCACTACTACAAAAATACCAATACATTCCTTTTAATATAATCTGGTTTTTGAAAAATATGAGTACATAGAATTGTATAATTATTGATAAAATGATACATCCACGTACACATTTTGGATGTGACTAAAAACAACATGAAGTTGATTCCTTTATTTATAAGAATCATGGTTTTATATTTGTTTTGGATACCTTTGAGTAGATGCACATTTAAAAAATTTGAAATGACAATTTTACACAAAGACTTTCACCATGATTAAGTATCAAGAAAACAATAATCACAACGATACTTTCACCATGGTTAATATACAAAATGACGATTTTGCCCTTACGGTGTTCATGACGAAGACTTTCACCACTGTTAAGTATCATGAAAATAATTATGGCAAGAAGCCAAGTATGGAATTCAAGTGAATGAATGTGCTTCATCCTCTAAACCCTTGTTTTCTTTTAGGGTTTTCCACAAACCAAAATTCAAGAATGAGAGATGTATATATATTGAGGTTAGAGAGAGAAGTAGAAAATGGTCAAAAGTATGAAAGTAGATGTATGTGTGTTTTCTTATATATAACATACATATAAAAGAAATGAGACACGGGTTCATGTAATTAATGTTAGGGCCACATTTGATGCACTTCACATGATTCTTGGCCACACCCTTATTGCATTTGAAGCTTTCACATGTTTTAGTGAGTTCTCCCACAAAAATGGAATTAAATTAAATATATGACGATCAAATAGAAATTATAAATGAGGGGATAAGATTGACTAAGCATCTTACTCAAAAAAGACACTATCTTTTTTAGAATTTATCAATTTGACCGTTATAAGTGATTGGATACCAATCCTGTTAACAATAGCTACATAATATGCTCTAAATTTTGTGGTTGGGCTCTTGTTGTCCACAGGGGTGGCTCTATAGTACAGGCCTCTAAATTTTAAGGGCCCTAAAAATTGAAGAAATGTCAATCTATATTTTAACGTAAAATTATATATGATAATTTTCAATTTTTGTGTTTTTAGAGAGAAATGATAATTTATCAACTTTTGAGTTAACATTATACATTTACATTCTTCATAAAATTACATTTTAGTAATTTTTATATATTTAGAAAACGTTTACAAAAAGCCACAATTTTGATGTTCGCTTTAGGCCTCCAAAATATGTTGAGCCGCCCCTGGTTGCCCATATAAGACTATGTGTAATGCATCGACGCCCCTGCCAGATCAATCCAAAAGGCATAAGAAAGAGCCGTTAAGGCTCGTATTCCAAACCAAAAAGAGCCGTTGGCTCAGTTTAAAATAAAAAGATGTTAATGATGGATAGTGAAATAATTATACACTTTAATGGTTCTGGTTAGTGGTTTCACTCCTGCTTACGTGACAGTGACGTCAGATGACGTTTTTCACCTTTTAGTAAAACCATTACACATCCCCTAAAGGACTCCGGACGCGATTCTGACAACAAGCATGCACTATAAATTGAGTGCATGTTACAAGATGTTTGAGCATTGGTTGGTGAATTGGGTAAATGGGGAATGTTGAACATTTAATGAGTGATGTACATTAGGAGCATTGATGGCAGAAAGACAAACAATTCACGTGAAGTTTCACATATTTGGAGATTGTAACTTGTAACGACCTTATGCTTTGGATTTTGAAAGATTATACACAAGAAGATCAGATAGCATCATGAAATCTTGACTTTTAAAAGTTCGGGAAACTCGATCTTATCTATTTTGATAAAGGACTAGTATAATTAGGACCTCATAACTTCTTTTGTAAGCTCTATAAGTACTTGATCCGTACATTTTATGTACACTTTATTTCATGTTAGTATATTATATGCATTATTATTATTATAAATAAAATTTCTTTTTACTTGTTTTTATATTTTGTAGGTTGTAAAGAAAATGAGTTAAAAACAATTTAACATATAAAGTAAACTAGGGTTTTCCCCTCTGCGTGTTGCGACAGAGAATTCTTATTTGTATAACACGGTTCAATAACACTCCTACTTTCTAAAATGGGCAAAAACTGGTTATACAAAGTAAGTTCATATGAATAGTGCGATAACAAAAGTAGATAATAACGATATCACAAAACATAAGTTCATTCAAACACTTTGGATCTGATTCAAGGCCATTGTAGACGAGTTTTTCCTACACACAATCCAAAGTAACATGGTTAAACGAAATGGAAACTTTTTATTATCTTAAAGATATAAACACACCTCAAAGGGGTCAAAGCAACACTTTAAATGATCTTTGTAATTAAAACACATTCTAAACGGGTCAAAATAACCCAAGGACGCTTTAAATGATTTTAATGATCAAAACGCATTTCAAAAGGGTGAAAACAACCAAAAAAAACTTTTTAAATGATCTTAATGATCAAATCACACTTTAAAAAGGTCAAAACAATCCCCCCGAAAATGTTTTAAATGATCCTAATGATCGAAATTAGGCCTGTAAATGAATCGAACGTTCAGTTAACTGTTCATGAATCGTTCGGCCAGAAGTTCGTTTATGTTCATTTATTTAGTAAACGAACGAACATGAACAAAATTATTTGTTCATTTAATTAAATGAACGAAAACCTTCATTTATGTTCATTCATTTAAGCCTGTTTATTTACGCTCGGTTATGTTCGTTCGTTTATGCCCGTTCATTTATTTTTGTTAATAAGTTATTCATATCTTTTTTTATACTAACCACAATGCTTTAAATTTGATAGGGTTAGCTGGCCTATGACCCAAACAGATGATTTTTGGTTAAATCATGTACATTTGAACAACGACTAAATAAATTATGATGTATTAGACTTGCTGGTTTATGTTCGTTTGTGTTCGTTTATGTTTGTTCATTTGTGTTCGTTTACGTTCATGACCAGTTCGTTTGACTTTTAAACGAATAAACGTGAATGAACACGAACATGTCCATTTTCTTAATGAACGAACATGAACAAAAAATGTGTTTGATTATATGTTCGTGTTCAGTTAAAGTTAAATAAACGAACATGAACATGCCCCCCCCCCGGTCGCGTTCGGTTTGTTTACAGGCCTACTTGAAATACACTTTTAATGGGTGTAATCAACCCAAACATCCTTTAAATGGTTTTACCAAAATACGCTTTAAATGATCCTAAATGATTTTACTGATCAAATCCCACTTTAAATAGGAAAAAAACAAACACGCTTTAAAATATCTTGTGATAACGGGTCAAAATAATAATATACAAAAAATAGAAGGAAGCATAACTAAATCCTGAAATGGGAGCAAATGTTTATCTTAAGTGGATTAAATGAAAAATGGCTAACATAATTAAAGAGCTTCCTAAATTATTTTACTCAACTAAAATTGTAGTAATAATGTATTTGAAAATCATAATTAACTTAATAATATTTCAATAAAGAATTAAAGATAAACATTTGCAAGTCGGCCCCCCAAGCCTGCCCCGTTTGGACATGTACTAAAAGTGACTCATTTCGACCAAAACCATTTTGACACGTTACTTGACCAACATCTTACCTTTAGTCTTTCAATACTTCCAGTGATCAGGGCCCGCTCAAGCTTTTTGTTTCACAATTAAACCGACGCCTAGAAACAAGAAACTGTCTACTGTTGTTGATCTGTCATCCACATCACCATCATGAGAAACATACGGTTCGTTAAAAAATAAAAGACCCCCTAAGTAGGGGTGTTCAAAGTCGGATATCCGAACTATCCGAAATATCCGAAAATCACTATCCGAATCCGAATCCGAAAATTCGGATATCCGAAAATTCGGATATCCGAATTTTCGGATAATTCGGATTCGGATTTTCGGATAATTCGGGTTCGGATTCAGATTTTTTTGAACACCCCTACCCCTAAGTGGATAAAATTATCCGAAATTGTTAACAGTAAAAATGGTGAAAGTTATGAACTTCTTCATATTACTCTCAAACCAATAACTAAAAGTACAGATTATAAAACTGCAGAGGCTTCTCAAACCCATGATTAAATGTTCAATAAATTATAGATTATAGAAAAAGTAGAACTTACATGTTGATTGAAACCAATTGTAGTTTAGAAGCTCTTAAGACACCCCAGAGCATGTGACTTGTGAACCGGACCACCATTTTCATGAGCCGTGACGAGAAGGTGGTTCAAGCCATTTCATGAAGGCCAGTGACTCTCGTACCCGCTCAACGTTCTATAACTAAATACTCCCCCTGCCACCACCTATCAAAGATAGAAACTATATATAACCCAATTTTATATCAATTACTTAGTGGAAATTTGGAATAAGCCCATCTACCCATCTTGAGACCATGGTGTTTAAAGTTTATTGTATGAACAAAACATGGTGTGAGTTGTATGCAAGATTATGGAGGCAAGTCAACATTATTTGAATTGAAAGTGAAAATATCGAGCGGGGATGTAGTGTAGGTGTTTGAAACTGTTGGAAACCGGGATATGGAAATTGATGTGGAATTGGTGGATAACCGTGTTGTTGAAAATGTTGGAATTGTTGAAATCCAAAGTTTGGATCCTGGTAGGGTAAGAAACCGGATTGTGGAAACTGTTGAAACCCGAAGGATGAATTCGACATTGGATTGGAGTTTGGAGTCGGCATTGGATTGGGGTTTAATTGTTAGCATCGTTTAGCACACGTTGGAACAGAGTGTTATCATCTTTTTTTTAAAACATTAAAAACTTTTTTTTGTCATTTTTTTATAAAAAAAACATCATGGATTATTTTTTAAGGACATATTATAAAAAAATACTAGTTAGAGAAAGTATTTTTAAAAACATTTTTGAATTTGTTTTAAAGAAAGTGTTTTTTTTTTAATTTTTAAATAAGGGTTTTTTCTTATTTAAAAAAACCTTTTTTTAAAACATTTTTAAGTTTTTTATAGAAAGTATTTTTTTAGTTTTTCAAAAATGTTTATTTTAATTTTCATAAAAATGTTTTAATTTTTATTTTTTTGAACATTTTTAAAAATAAAAGTTCAATTTTTGAAACATAAAAAATATCTTTTTTAAAAATACTGATTTTTACAGAGATGGTGGGGGGTGGAGGGGAATAGACAATTTTTAAAGTGATTTTTCAGGAGTAGGGCACGACTAGTAAGTGATGAAGGTACGTATAGCCAAATCTATTTTCTATTTATTTCATCAAACAAAATTCATAATATCATCATTAGGCTAATGATCACTTGAAATCGAAATGGATCGGTTTATACCCATAAGTAACCTACTGATCTAATGGTATGGTGTTTGTCCCTCACAAAAATAGTGTGGGTTAAAATTCTTGTAAGTATAAGGTTTGGTGGTATTTAGGTATAAAAAGTTATTCTTCAAAAAAAATCTATACGAGTTTATCCTTAGTCGGTTTTGGTTCCGGTCAAGCGGTTCAACAGTCTAAACCGAACCGTGTATTTCAACTGTATCTTTAAATTTTAAAAATCTATACCTAATAAATAAGTAATTGGTTGCGTCAAAAAATCTAAATTAAACTTCTAAATAGTTGGGGAAATATGTAATTAAAGTTAGGGGTTGGGGATATATATAATTTAGAAGTTTAATAGGGGGGAATATGTAAAAAAAACCCAAACTAAAAACCAACTACAAGATTGGCGTTTTTAGTCTTCAAGCCACCGGACTACATCATGGAAACACTATAGGTAAAAGGAAGTGTATAAGTTGGTGTAGGTATTATACTCTAATTTGCTGTCACAAATTCATCATTTATGTAGAATTTAGAAGCTTTTGTTGATGTTTTTAAATCAAGAACGTCAACGTTATTAATTTTTATCATTGCACCATAAGTTTATAATGTCCGGTGTTGAATATACAAATATAGGTTTGTCTTCAAAATGTAGTATTATGTGGCATTTCAACGAACACTTGTTAGGTGTGGAGTCTCAGTAGTAGCATATCGATTCTTGATGGGAAATCGTTGATTTGAAATTTGAATTGAAGCAAATAGCAACAAGAGTCGCGGATCAAAAAGTCGCATATTGAATTGGAGCATATTTTGTCAAAAATGATTATCCAAATTGAAATTCGAATTTGGATTGCAAAGGGCCTTATCGACTATCAATTTCGGCCCATGGATTTACTTCAACCCCAAGATTCACGAGTCGACAATTTAAAGAGTGATGATACCCTAATTCTCTCATATAAATACCCCACTGTATAATTGTCATCACAAGTCACCATAGCTGATCGTAGCTTTTAAGTCGCTACCAGTCAAAAAGTCGATGCATGTCAAAAGTCAACGCGCTCAACTATCAGATTCCGTTCAATAGCATATGGTTGTGTGTTTTTATCAATGAATATCTATTCCTAATAGTCGTGATACCAACTAACAAGTGGTATCAGAGCCTAGGCTCGGTTTTCATCTCGGTTATCATGGTAGAAGAAGGAAAGGTCAATACCAATATTTTTACGGGCATGACTTTGAATTTTGGAAGATGCAGATTGAAGATTATTTATATTAGAAGAAGTTACACCAGCCACTATTGGGTCAAAAACCAAAGAAGATGTCAGATGCAAATTGGGAACTATTGGACAGAAAAGCTTTGGGTGTAATCTAGCTTTCCATAACAAAGGGTGCTGCATACAATATCGTCAATGATAAAATGACATTTGGATTACTAAAATCCTTATCCACTATGTACGAGAAACTGTCTGCCTTAAACAAGGTGTTTCTCATTCGCTAGCTAGTAAACACAAATATGAAAGAAGGTGCTTCTATTACTTCTCATATTAGTGACTTCAATTCGATTTTGTCTCAATTGACATATGTTGATATCAAGTTTGATGATGAGATACAAGCAATACTTTTGCTGTCTTCGTTACCTAGAGAGTTGATCATGGACAGTCACAACAATTAGCAGTTCATCTAGAACTGCTAAGCTTACCTTTAAAGGAATTGGAGACCTAATCTTTAGAAGAAGACATAATGTGAAGAAGTTATGGTGAATCTTCAAGTTCCTTGTTGAATATCGAAGGCAGGGGAAGAAAATTTGAGTGATGAAGTAAGCATGGTAGATCAAAGTCAAGAAAGAGAGGGTAGTCAAAGAGCAGGAAGGACATTACCTGTTGGAATTGCAAGCAGATAGGGCACTTCAGAAACCAATGCCCTACCAGCTGCAAAGGAGAAGAAAGAAGTAAACATGGCAGCAGAAGAATCTGATTATACCTTGATATGTTGTTTTGAAAATTCTATCCAGTCTGGAGCATCATTCCATGCTACATCTAGCACAGAGATGATGGAAAATCTCAAAGTTAGTAACTTTAGAAAGGTCCGATTAGCTGATAACAAGACCTTAGACATCACGGGCATGGGAGATATCACTTTGAAGACTTCTTTAGGAACTACCTAAACTCTTAAAGATGTTAGAGTCATTCCTAGCCTCAAGAGGATGCTTATTTCTGCAGGACAGCCTGGTGGCCAGTGGAAGGTTGCCAAAGGCAGCATTGTTATCGCTCGAGGGAAGAAAAGAAGAACTTTATACATGGTTGAAGTTCCAATAAAGAGAGTCAATGCACTTATAAATGGACCGAGTCCATCCAGCCTATGGCACCAGAGAATTTGGCACATGAGTGAGAAGGGTATGAAGATGTTAGTTGCTAAAGAAAAATTCACTAGCATGAAGAAAGTGGAGAACGAATTATGCGAAACGTGTGTATTCGGTAAGCAAAAGAAGGTTACTTTTGTGAAAATTGGGAAGACACCTAATGCTGGGAAGTTATGATATTTATAGGCTAACTTTAGTCTCGTCAGTGACAGGATTCAACTACTATGTCAACTTGACAGATGACTCGACTCGAAAGATATGGGTCTATTTTCTTAAAAATAAATTGACAAAAATGCCCTCACGTGCAGGACAATTGGCCTTATTTAACAAAAAATATTAACGTCAATAAACTAAAGGACGAAACCGGCAAAATCTCACAAAGGCAGATATTATAGTGATTAGAAAAAAGTACAAAAACTGGACTAGCAAATCTCATATAAAACCATAAAACTAGAGACAAAAAAGACGCTTAAAAAAATAATTGTAGAAAAATAACCTTAGTTTAAATGAGAAAATAATATTTGTGATTTTAGAGGATATAAATGAAATTCCAATTTTTGGTCTTCGGGTCTAGCCTCCATACCATGACGATGACCATGATCCGGATCTCAGCCTTGTTCTGGTCTCATGGTTTCGTTACTCCACCCTTCACGGCGATCGGAAACCCCATCTCATCGTCGACTACCTCATCCACTCCCTTCGATTCTCCAAGCAAGACGCCGCCATCTCAAATCCACTCTTAATTCCGATTTAATTCTTAACTCCTTCAAAAATTACGGATTAAACCTAACCCAGATCAGAGATATCGTCTTTTCCGTTCCCAAAATCCTAACTTGCAATGCAGACAAAACCCTAGAACCCAAACTTAGGGTTTTTCAAGAACTCGGGTTATCCGGGTCGGATCTTGTCAATCTGATTAAAAGAAACCCGGATATTTTCGGGTTTGGGTTACACACCCGGATCATTCCTACTATTGATTACCTTAGGACTCTGGTAGGAAGTGATGAAAAAGTGGTTGAAATTATTAACAGATCAAGATGGTTATTTTCATCATCTGTTGCTTTAAAGATGTATTCTGGTAATGTAATGCTGCTGCAGAGTTGTGGTTTTTCAAATGAGCAAATTGGGAAATTTGTTCATAAAAATTCTATGCATTTTGCTCAACTACCACACTGGCTTACAAGTAAACTGAATTGGGTGGAGAGTAGAATGGGGATTTCACGCGATTCCATTGAATTTTTTCGTTGTTTTCATGCTATCACGTCGAGTAGTATTTCAAATATGAAGAAGAAGATTGATGTTTACAAGGGTTTTGGGTTTAGTGATACTGAGTTGTCTATGTTGTTTAAGAATCAGCCTCACTGTTTCGCGTTTTCAGAAGATAAAATTCGTGTTAAATTAAGTTTCTATATGAAGGAGCTTGGATACACAGCGTCGTATTTAGTTACTTGCCCTAGCCTTTTTTCATTGAGTTTGGAGAAACGAGTGAAACCTAGGAATGAAGTGTTGAAGATTTTGAAAGAGAGGATGTTATTAAGGAGCATATCTCTTATTACACTTGTTAATTATCTGGAATTAAGGTTTCAAGATTTCTTGCGCCATTTTGAGGATGAGATTCCTAGCTTGTATGAAACTTATGTTAATTTTAGGACATTTGATGATTTGATTAGTATAAAGGTTAGAGTTACTTTGTACATTATGTTATCATGCTTTTAAAGAAGATTTGAAGATTCTATTCACTTTAATTTTATTTTTTTTGGTATAGATGGCCTTTTTGTTACTTCATAATTTTGATTACATGAGGCGTCGCCTCAAGCTACTTGCGCTTTTTAAAACCAAGAGTGATGTGTCATAGAGAAGATAACAAAGAGTTTGGAAATAGCCAATAATATTTGCTACAAGCTACAAGTTAGTGACATGAATATATTTATTATTGTAGTTAAACTAGGGTGTTGGCCCGCGCGATGCGATTGGGATTTTGTTCATGTAACATGTTACCGAATAGTTTGTAATTTGACCCGTTACAAACAGAATGCAACAACATCCAAGCTGCAATATTTGCCTTATGACGTGTTAATAAATGCAACGTTAACCTGTAAAGTTACCAACAAAAGACATTGAGACCTGCAGTTTAACTGGTCACCAATTTAACCTCCACAAAATGCAACATGTGATAAATACAACCAAAAAATGCAGGCTGAAAATGTGACCTGGAAACTAACCTGAACAAAACACAACATGTAGTATGGCCCTAGTGCATCATCCAATATCTTTATCCAAAGATACTCTAGTTAGTTAATTTATATTAGTTTTAGTTAAAGTCAAACCCAGAAGTAAAAAACCCCTAATTGAATAAGATTACCTCATATCATTACTTGTTTTGGGGTTAACAAATTCATTTATAGTCAGTAGAAAACAACTCTTTTTTAGATTTTCTAAAATCAAATGAGATGGTGAAAGTTATTAACTTCTTGATTCTTGGTATAATCAGTTGAAACCTTTACAGTAGGCAGCAAAAGTGCCTGGAATCTAATTCACATTACAGCAGAATAATCAACAACACCCATAAAGCTACAATGAGTCAATAAATTGTTGAAGCAATTACAAACCCTGATTACTTTCAAACAAATAATTATATATTAAAGGTACGTGTTTGACGTAAGGGTAGCTTACATAGTTTACTGTGGTGCTGAAAGCCTATTCAAACAATCTGTAGCTTTTAGTTTGATCTTGTTAACATGTTAGCAATATAGTACACTTAAAAGTCCCAATCCCAAATGATCCATTTTCACATGATACAAAAAAGGTGCCAGTTGGTTTGTAGAATTTAGGTACTCTAATAGATACTTCAATGTGACTAAAGCACTCATGATGCTCATTTATCAGTTTATGTTCTTTTGTAGAGTTATCTAAAAGGGAAGTATTATTATAATATTGTTTTATTCCAAGATTTTGATTGTTATTGTAATATTGTTTTTTTAAACTTAATTAACACAATAATCATTTATAATGACGAAAATAATATTAGTTGTTGAACATGATTGGGCATAAAAAAATTCTAGTTTTCACCCTAAATATTGTGTCACAAAGACAGGGGTGAGCTTCTGCAATAAATAATATTAGTTGGTATGCGTGTTCGTTTCAAGGCTTTTAGTCATAGCAATTTTTATTTTAAACTCACATAAACATCATCAAGTATTTGAAAGCACAAGACCATTGATTTAGCTGTTGGCTTGTTGCAAGTAGAGCTGTATCAAAAAAAAGCTGGTTCGGAACCGGAATCGATTTGTAACCCGGAACCAGTTTGGCTAGGAACCTACCCCATCTGACCACGCCCAACGGTTTAACATTGGTTTGAAGATTCTGGACAAGAATCGGCTTGGAATTAGAATCGGTTTATGGCGTTTAAAAAGCTAGTCGTTATGTGAATGTTGGATAACGGTCAAATGACCATTTTTCATACTTTTTTGACGATTTTACCCCTCTATGTTAGTATATAAAGGTATTTGATGTGTTGGTTTCATCACAACACTTATAACACTTTTTATTCTTTCAAAACTAAAAAATGATCACTTGTGGATTTTCAAATTGACTTAAGTTCAATTATAGATCACAGCTGCTAACATCAATCGGGATTGATTATGACCTATATTTAAATTTATCGTCAATTTGAAGATATACACATTAATCGGGAAGTGCCGGTGCACAAAATGGTAATAAGAGAACCAAGTATTTCTTATTCACACTATAAACACTATGGAGTACAAGGTATTTATAGGAGATGGAACATAGAAATAATAAAACACTAGGGTCCACTGGCTGTACTTTGAGCTGACTGGTATATACAATCTAACTCTCCCCCTCAAACTGAAGCATATATGTTGACTATGTCTAGCTTGTTACAAATAATAATTATTTAGACTTCTTGGTAAACCTTAGCTTAAATCAGAAAATTATATTTATGATTTTAGCGGAGATTAATAAAAGTGAAAATTACTAAAATAAACATTTGACTAAAGCAAATTCTCAAAATAGACAGACTTTCACACTGAACCGCTAGCTAAGCCGGCAAAAAAGTAAGCGAAAAACAGGGTCTGCACCAATCAAATGTCGACACGTGACAAAAATCACGGCTAAAAGTGTTAATTTTGGTAATTTTCCAAAAATAAAATCACAATTTCTGGTCTCCGGGTCTACCCTCCATACCATGACCATGCTCCGGATCTCAGCCTTCTTCCGGTCTCATGGTTTTCGCTACTCCACCGTTCACGGCGATCGGAAACCCCGTCTCATCGTCGACTACCTCATCCACTCCCTTCGATTCTCCAAGCAAGACGCCGTCTCCCTCTCCTCCAAAGGTAACCTAACCCATCTCAAATCCACTCTTAATTCCGATTTAATTCTTAACTCCTTCAAAAATTACGGATTAAACCTAACCCAGATCAGAGATATCGTCTCTTCCGTCCCCAAAATCCTAACTTGCAAAGCAGACAAAACCCTAGAACCCAAACTTAGGGTTTTTCAAGAACTCGGGTTATCCGGGTCGGATCTTGTCAATCTGATCAAAAGAAACCCGGATATTTTCGGGTTTGGTTTACACACCCGGATCATACCTGGTCTTAATCTTCTTAAAAGATTACTGGGTAATGATGAAAATGTGGTTGAATTTATCAACAAATCAAGATGGTTGTATTGCACAAATATTTCCATGAAAAGATTGTCAACAAATGTTTCATTGTTGCAGAATCTTGGTTTATCAAATGAGAGAATTGTAAAGTTTATGTTAAATAATCCTGGAAATCTAATGGCAGACCCGAATCTACTCAAAAATAGGCTGAATTATGTCGAAGAGAATTTGGGGGTTTCGCGCGATTTAAGGAGTTTTATACATTCTCTGTGTGTGGCTTTATATATCACTGATGCAGAAGTAGAGAAAAAGATGCAACTTTTTAGGAGTTTTGGTTGGTCCGATGCAGATATCAAATTGTTGTTTAGGAATCAACCTTATTGTTTGAATAAATCCGAAGGTAATATTAGTGAAAAGTTGGAATTTTTCATGAAGGGTCTTGGGTATACGCCTTCGTATTTGATTCGTTGCCACAGTTTCTTTACGTTTAGTTTGAGTAAAAGGGTTATGCCCAGGAACAAGATGTTGAGAATCTTGAAAGAAAAGAGGTTAGTGAATGATAAACCGTCGCTTGTCACGATTGCATCTTATTCTGAGTTGAAGTTTCTTGGATTCTTGCGCGCGTTTGAGGATGACGTACCCGGGTTTTGTGAAATGTATATGGATAGTGTGAGAAGAGCTTCTTAAGTTAGGTTTTTTGGTTGGTGTACACCATCAAGATAATTCTTGAAGAGGATAATTTGGTCTTTTTTTCCCAAGAAGATGCGCGAGTTTCTTTTTTTTCGCCTTTTTAACATTCGAATAGTTGTGCTATTAGATTCTTGTTGACGATCGATTGCTCTATAGGAAAGACATTCTTGTAGAACATGAGTTCAAGCAGTAGTGATATGATATTTTTCTTTAAAATCTCTTCTGTTGGAGGATGTAATCTGCTAATTTTGTGAGTGAAATAAGGGGTAATTACTAAAATAACCCTTTTAGCATTGAACTTACCTCAACTCGTACAAAATAACTGTCAATTTCATGAAATGACATTTGTAAAATTTTGATATTTATTTTGTATTCAATTTCAAATATAACGGTCAAGATTAACACCTGCACGTTTATCATATATTTAAATGGATTTTTATATGAAGTAATTTTATTAAACTAGAAATTGAAAGTAACAAAAAAAAACACCTACACGTTTATCATATTTTTATATGAAGTAATTTTATTAAACTAGACAATGAAAGTAACAAAAGAAAGTGTTATAAGATCGTTTATTAGAACTATTTATCTGCTTATTATATATTATATGTTAGATTAGATACAATAATATTTTCAAAATCACTTATCTAAACTTTTGAGTAAACATTTTTAAGTGATTTATCCCAAACACATGTTAGTCCATTTTATGCATCAAAACTGCAAAACATACATTTATTATAAGATAACCACCGGAAATAGTTTAAAACCTATGAACTCATGAAAAATATAGGAATTAGACTCCGTTAGTTTGACCTCAAAAGTCAAGAGTACAGAATTCATAAGCACAAACTTGATCATCATGACTTTAAGATTGGAATTATAATGAATTACTGGTTATATGTGAAAAAAAAAAAAGTAAATTACAACAACCCTAATACATAAAGATCGTTTTTTTCGATCTTTATCATCTGGGCCCGGATAATTCAACCGCATGCAAGTTATCAGTTGAGTCAAGAATCCAATCAGAGTTAGGTAGTGGTACAAGATCCCGCTCGTGGCGGAGCACCTCCACTTTCTGCCACTCATCCCACCTTTCCGCCAGCCCGTCACCTTCTAACATCCTAACAACGTCTGACATTTTGGGGCGGTCCATTGGTGAGCCTTGTATGCATAACAATGCCACCTGGATTAACTGCTCGACCTAGGTTGTTACGTAATTGGTTTCTAGATCAGGGTCCACAAGCATCTCAAGTTTCTTCTCTTTTAGAAGCCCTTTCACCTGAACCATATAAAGCCAGTTATAATAAACTGAACCCTATATACTTTCAAAGAGATTGGCAAAATGGGTGGGTTGGGCAGGGAGGTTGGGTGATTATTGTTCATATCCAATAGTTAACAACTTTATTTGGTTTTAAATTATTTTTCTAAATTCACAATAATCACTTTTAAAACACGAATCCAAACACTTGTGAATACTAGATTTTAGCTACAAAATGTGATATATTTCCTGAACCAGTCTTGAAACGTGAAACATTAATGTACCAATAATGAAAAGTATATAAGTTTATTATCAATTGTATTATTTTAATAATTCAGCCCGTATAATACACAGGTTTTGAACCTAGTAATATTACATATATAAATTTACGTAGTCCATCAACGGTAACTAGGTGAGAAACTTTTTTTATTTTCATTTTCATTTCTTATGCTATATATAATTTACGCTTTTAACCCGTTTAGTTTTTTAATAATATTATTTTCCTGTGACAATTTTCGTTTGTTAACTTAAAAAAAAACAGAATATACAGCTTTCTTTTTTTGTCGATATTCTAATATAGCCTTTTTAGAAAACGGAGTTGTATTCAAAATCGAGTATATGTTTTGTATCGTAGGCTATAACTAGTATCGGTACCATGACGAACCGAACCGATAATGAGCGAACAACATCGTTGTCGGTATTGGTATTATCAGAACCGGCATTGGTATTTGTTTTTATGTTTTTCGGTCAATGTAAAGCACGAATTTTTTTTGTTACATCACATTGTGTGACAAAACATCGCAAATAAACTTTTTTTTTCATCGTAAACTATACCGAGTCCATGTGCATTCACGAACCCGAAACCGATCGATAACTAACGGACAACATCGGTGCCGTTATCAATACTATTGGAACCCACGTTGCTATTTGTTTTTTTTATCTTTTTCTTTATAAGTTTTTTTACTAGGTTTTAGTTTTATGGTTTTTTGTTCTCGACGGTTTCACACGGTTTTATCTTTTCGTTAAACAACTTTTTTTTTCGTTTTTTTTTTCATTTATACAATGTGACTTTTTCATGATTTCCCAATATATTGTCGCTGGATGCTTTTTTAGTCAACATTTTTATGTTCGAAACCGAGCTGACTTAACATGTGTCCCGCCGCAGCGCGTAGATTAATACTCACTAGTTTTATATTAACTATCATGTATATCAAAGTAATTCTTGAAGTCACAAATGATAAACGAACCCAAATGAAGAAGAGCGAGGAAAATGTATCAAAAACATTGTTTAGAGGTCCAAAATTATTATCTTTGTTTATGTAGTAAAGCTTTCAATTTTTTTCTTTGCGTATTAAAAAAATCATATTATGAAAGACGTTATGTTAGATTACTTGGTTGTTATGTTAGAAAAATGATGAAATAATGATATTTATTTTATTCGTTTTACATGACCCATATTTAATTCTAACCTCATTAATTATATTGTCACCTCTAGTGATTATATCAATACTTGATACACGTTTGGAGTTAGAGTGGGTTCAATCGCAAAGTCATTTGCAATTAGAGTGGTGAAACTCTTCTTGAGGTCAAGGGTTTGAGCCCCGCTATAAACAGGTTGATGTAAATTATTAGGAGTTGTTCAGAGAATCTTAAAATAAAGTATTTCTGTTAAAAAAAAGTTACGCACATGTTACATCGGTTTAAAATATATGATTTTTCTTCAAATCTATTAGTTGAATTTAATGAGATAAACCTAAAACCTATGATGCTAATACAATGACACATTTGTAAAATATGCAGTTAATTTTATATTTTATTTAAAAAAAAACATAATTGCGAAAGTTATTCACTTAGGAGTTGGCTAGTACTGAATCTTCAGGCAATGACCCACAAAGGAATAGTAGTTTACCGAAAGATTAAAATAAAAATAAGTTAAAAAAAAATGTTTCCAACAACTGCTCATCTTTGGTCGTCGATTTGTCTTTATTTCTCTTAATTTCTTAAAAATAATTTTAAAAAATGGGCTAGTAGCCTAGTATATTAAGAAACTTACGATCATATACTTTAATTAATTACCCACAAGTCCAAGTTGCGTCTTTTATCTTTTTTTTCTAAGCTTGTATCATACTGTATATCGTGTTATGTTATACAATACAAGTTTAAAATATTTTAAGGTGTTAATCGCGTTGTTGGGTTGACAAGTTAAATAGGTAAATTCCAACACGATCCACGTGTTAATGTGTATAAAAACATTTGGTGACTTAGTAACACTTTTAACAACCAATGACTCCGGCTCACATGAAATTTTTTTATTTTTATCTTTTTTTTTCATTATCTCTCATTCCCAACTATTAAACTTAGATTTATATATTTTATTCGAGAATAGAGTAACCACGTGGAAATGTAAATAGGACATTTTTAAAAACATTTAAATTAAGTAGGTAACCGGTCAACCTGTTTATTAGACGGATCATGTTTGTGCTAACCAATTTTTTAAACGTGTTGTATTCGAGTTGATTGGTTTAAAACTTAATTATTTTGTGTGGTGATTGTTCCTTGTTTCAAAAAATGTCAATCTAGTAAGCTAAAAGTTGAACTTTTTAGTAAGTGGTTATTTTCTTATTAAAAAATAAGTCCAAAGACAAAAATCATATTAAGTTTATTAATGATCGAATTAAATGTAACATAAAAAAGGTGAAATGTAACATTTTATTTATTATTTTAAACTAAGACTAATTAATCTATTTAGTATCTACACTATAATTAAGTCTCATTTGATAACATGATCGGAGATAAGAGTTCTTGAATGCGTTGGATTAGGGGTAATGGAATTTTAAAGAAGTGTATGAATATGTGTTGGACTTGCTTTTAGCCTTAGCATTAGACCTACTCTTAGGTTTTGGCTTAGCCTTAACTTTGCCTTAGCCGCCGTTTTTGCCTTAGTGTGTATAGACTTTCTTAGCGAGTGCATAGATATGGCCAGGTGGTAGTGTTAGATGTTCTTTCATGTCCATTTGTTGTGTTATTTGCAGTGGCGGAACTAGAACTTTTCTACTGGGGTTCATAATATAACTGTTTTACGTCCGTATGTCGTTAGTGTACATCAATTACTACTTGTTACCAATAGTTGGTACCTTCGAGATCCCATGCTTATTACTAGTAAGGAACAAATAACACGATAAACAAAATGCGACAAACCAACAAAAGCAGACAAACCTTGTTTTTTGAAATTTTATCCCACGTTCACAAATTCTTGTTTAGGGAGTATTTGACCTTTCGGTTGACAAAGTTCTCTCGTCATGCATCATCTCCTGACTTCCTCTCGAATATTGTCTCCTAACTTCTTCTACATGTATAATAATAAATTTATAAAAACTAAAATAATAAATCCTAAATTAAATAAGATATATAAAATAATCAACTAATCTAAGATACAAAATAAAACGAAAAACAAACTTCATATACTCTAAATTTGTTAAATAAATAATTAGCAGTACTAAGAAAACAAAAATAAAACTAATAAATTTGAATAACTCCTCATCTTGAAAATTGAGGTAGAGTGAGAGGTAGGTATGACTACAACAACCACTAGCTTAGTCTAGTGCTAAAGGTATATATTTAAGACTTTACTAAAATAAAAAGGTCTTTGGTTCAATGCTCACTTGTGATAAAAAAAATGGTTCAGGTTGGACCAGGGGGTTTTCTCACCTATGATGAGTTTACTCCTAAAAAAAGTGAAGATGATCGGATAGGTCAGTGACCCGTCAATGATCTAAATTGTCGTCCAAAAAAAAAAGGAAGGACTACATGAGCACGCAAAGTAGGCAGATCAGGGAGTAAGAGTGTGGATAAGAGGAAAAATTAATTCAATAATAAATTTTAGTACTTATGCTTATTAAGTAAATTAAGATGGGTTCTTAAAAGAGAAAAGCCCATAAAACATTAATATATTTAAATCAATAGTCAACACTCTTATAACCCTTTTCTTCTTACATGCAGTGACGAATCTTATAAACGCAAGGGGTTTGGGATTTTTTTTCATATCAGGGGGGCCGAAACTATAAAATTTTCAGTCGAATATATATAAATTAATAGTACTGAGTGAAAAATCGACCGAATATGTATAAATTAACACTGCTTAGCGAAAAATCAGAGGGGGGCGGAGCCCCCCAGGCCCTTACTAAGCTTCTCTCATGCTTACATGTTCTCTTAACTCACTGAAACAACTTCACCGGAGTGCTCGCCATCGCCACTGGCTTGAAAAGCTCAAATAAAGTAGCTTTACCTTTCTCTTTTATTTTCAACTTTAAATACTCTGTTGGAAATAATCGAGATGGTCAAGATATAAATTTTTATCCGTTGAGTTTTCTGGTTTAAAGGGAATTTCGTCGACCGGAGGGTCAAGGAACCCTCTGGACTCCCCTTTAAATCCGTCGATGGTTATAATATGGCTTCTAATACATGTTAGGAAAAAAAATTAAAGGACATCTTAATCTTTTTCGATGTCTAAAACACAATTTAAAAATTGTCTTTTACTCTATATGTAAACTTTTTGAATCAAATCATGATTCAAGGGTTCAAGAATTTTTAAAAAGAACCAACTATAAACCACTAGTATATAAAACAAACTAAAATAACCGTCTTGGTGGATTCATGACTTTTTGTATGTATCACTTGGAAAAGTATGAGATTTTTTTCCTCCAAACAATGTGGTCGAATGAAAGGAAAATAGTTTGATTTATAACGTAAAGACATGATCTCTTATAAAAGTTTGTGAATATCTTTAAAAAAATGACTTAGCAATAATATGTTTTTAAATTGCTATGTATGTTTATATTTTAAAAAATAGTTTTCTCTAATTTAATGTTATAAGTTTTGAGTCTTGAGGAGCCTTAAACAACTTTTTCACTTATATATATATAGGGGAGGTTCAAATAAAATATGGTTTTTCGCTAAAAACCTAAGAAATGACAAAAACCTTAAAAAATGATATCAAACGAACTCCGATTGAGCTCATTTTAGCGGCGTTGGAACCGTCTCGTCGAACTCTGTCATCTTAGCTTTTAGGGTTTAGCTTTTAAGCTTTAGATTTTATGGTTGAATTTTAGGGTTTTGGCGGTTTAGTTTTTAGGGTTTAGGTTTTTTTTGGGGGGTGAGGGGGTTTAGGTTTTTGGGGGGTGAGAGTGGTGGTTTTAGGCTTTTTGGGGTGGGGTGGAGGGGGGGTTTAGGTTTTTGAGGGTGCGGGTGAAGGGGGTTTAGGTTTTTGTGGGCGGGTTAAGATTTGATGAGACGGTTCCAACGCCGCTGGAATGAGCTCAATCGGAGTTCGTTTGACCCATTTCTTAGCGTTTCTTAGCGAAAAACCATTTATTAGTGGAATATTCCCCTATATATATATACTATGTTATAGAACCCGTGTAATACACGTGGTTGTATAATAAAAATTATTTATTTCTTTAATGCGAAAAAAAATTTACATAACTAAAATATTTTTATTACATCCAACAATAAAAAAATAAAAGTACAATTACAATTCATAAATCTATAAATACTTCTTTGTACACGATATTTGTTGTCTTGTTTGTAATTTTACCGTCTTTATCAACTACCAATAACTTAATTCCATCTCTACTTTTTTACTCTGAACAATGCCACATATAGTTGACCATGTGTAAAAACTGGTTGTCTCATAAACAAACCAACCCTAGATAACGAATGTCCTTGATTTTTATTTATCGTCATGGCAAAACATACGGCAAGAAGAAAATGTCTTCTTTAAAATTTAAACGAAATCTTTTTGTCTGACGGTATTAAGCGAAATCTAAGGATAAACATTCGAGCACCAATATTACTTCTAGATACTATATGTGCCTCAATAACCCGATCACCTATTGATATCACATGTAGTCGAGTTCCATTGCATAAACCATATTTTTAATCAATATTTCTTAATAACATTACTTGAATACCGATTTTTAATAATGATCTATGGTTTGGTAACCCTGCAAATTTAAGTCCATTTAAAACATCTAGTGAATATAAACTTTTATCAAAATTATTATGAAGATACTCTGACTCCGATATTTAACAATAATTCTAGTCTTGTTTCTTTATATATATCCGAAATTGTATTTGAAAATATTTTATTTTTTGTTAATCTCGGAATTATTATTTTTAAATCAGGAAAGAAATTTTTTTACTTACAATTAATGATAACTTATATTTTAAACTTAAATAACAAAAACTAATTGCAAAATTAAAGATTTAGTTTATTACCAAATTTATGTAATATTGCCATTTTTTTAGAAAATAATAAATGTAACCGTTTAAAAGGCTATCAAATATTGACCACAATTTTTCAATGGGCGAAAAAAATAAGGGGAGTTTGAATGTGAGAGTGAGATGTGTTAATTTTTGGAATCGTTTATTAGGTAGATATATATGGTAAGAAAAAATAATTTATAAATTAAGTTATTTACACACACACATATATATTGAAGAATTGTAGAAAAAATCACATAGTTATGCGAAAACTAGAGAAAACCAATACTTAATTTATAAATTATTTTTTACTTACCTTATATCTATCAATTATAATAAATAAAGCTTTTGAGTTGCCACGTGTCATCATACGTATTTGGCCGAAAAATTCATAGTTCCGGCCCTCATGGCAAGAAAAAAAAATCTCTCCCCTACGTTTTTTTTCAAGCTTTGCCACTGCACACATATATATATAATCTATTATCTATTATCTATTATTTATATTACTTAATATACTTTTATTATCAATATTCATAACGTAGACAATACGTTAATGATTCATTGGTTATCTGTAAAAATAATTAAGCTTATATGTATGTGCATCAACCTTCCTTAGATTCGATTATGTGAATAATTAAATTGATACGACCTTAGAGTAAGATTTTATGATGTGTATGCATTATTTTTTGTTTAAAAAAGTATAATTTATGTAATGACATGTAACCTAACACGTTTTTGTTTAAAAAATGAAACCCTAAAATATATTTTAGTAACAAAAAATTGAGAAAATTATGGATCAAAATCAATATTATAATATTATATGATACTTATTTAAAAACAAACCAATCAAGTTCATTTTTTTAAATTCCATGTTAAGTAAAATCATTTATTTCAATAACTTGGGTAATTACGTGGAGATATATGACCTAGGTGTTTCTTGGTATTAATTGTTGTATACGCTAGTAAGGTAATAAAAAAAACTTTTTTAGAATTAATTGTTGTATACGCTAGTAAGGTAATAAAAAAAAACTTTTTTAGTATTAATTGTTGTATACGCTAGTAAGGTGATAAAAAAAAGAAGATAAGTTTGAATTATTATTTTAGATTTTTAGTTTATTTTTGTTACTACAATAAGAATCCATTAACTATTAAGTAATAATAACTCTTACTAAAAAGAAATGGGATGTACAGTGTTGTACAAGTGTTTTTGCGCTTCGTACAACCATTCTCCTACCTTCGTCTTTCTTCCACAGTGTTTGATTGGTTTTCCTTGATTCACTTGTCAAAGTTTGGTTCGATGCAATAGTTTATTTCTTTATTATTTAAAACAAAAAGGCTTTATGTTAAATTAATTGTTGCATTACAAGTTAACACAAAAGGAACCTTGTTGGAGTGGTTACAATTCCATTGGGATCGTACATCCGGGTTCGATTCCTGCGGTGGAGTTTTTTTTACTTCTTTGTTTCAGTGGTTTTCAAGTTATGTTTTATTAGCCCGCATTACGCGTAACTCTCACTGAGTGGTTAGTTACCGTTTTAACCCCCTATAATATATATATATATATATATATATATATATATATATATATATATATATATTACCGCTTTTTACCCGCATGATTTTCTATTAATATCGTTTTCCTATAATAGCTTTCGTTCGTTAAGTTAAAAAAACAACGGAACGATCGGATTATTTTAGTTTTATTTTTCTAATTTACAAGTATAATATTTTTTTATTATACATATTAATAGTTGTAGGTATACGGTAAATGTTTTCTTAAATTTCATTTTCCCCCTCATACTATATATAATATACGCTTTTAATCCTTTTAATTTTCTAATATTTTCGTTTTTCTGTAATAACTTTCGTTTGTTAATTTTTTTTCTAAAAAACGGAGTGCGCGGCTGTCTTTACTTTTTTTTGTCAACGCTCCGACATAATTTTTTTTAAAACGGAGTTGTATTCAAAATAAAGTTTGTTTTGGATCGTAGGCTATAGCGGGTGTCGTTACCGTTGTGATACCGTGACCAGTATTGGTATTATCGGAACCAGTATTGGTATTATCGGAATCGGTATTGGTATTCGTATTCGTTTTTATGTTTTCGACGAGTTGAGCCGAACCGATAACGACCAATATTCAAATAAATACCAAAAAATACATGTGTTACACAGATTAGAGATTTAAAAAAATTGTAAAAATAATGATGAAACATAACATAGGGATTTAAAAAATGTTAAAAAATTCTTTTAACTTTGTTGGCTTGAGATGATGATACTTCCTTAACACTTCACCTTCTTTTAACACCAAAATGCTCCTAAAGATTTACATATAAATCATCAGTCCCTAAGGCTAAGAGTAACAATTATCTAAAAAACCAAAAGATCGATAGGATAATCTAAAACTCTCTAAAATCCAAATCCACTAACTAAATTAGATCAATCTATACTACAAAGTCATGTGCATTAACAAACACAAAGAATCATGATTGAAACACAACCAAATATGAAAGTAAACATCAAACCTTAAACACTCATTTCAATATAATCACCAAAACTAAAAACAATAAAAAATTCAAAGAAACAGAAATTGAAAAAAAAAGCATATAAAAATGCCTCATGATTTTGAGTCGGAGGTAAGCTCGAAGCTAAAAAAAAGCTCTTGCACATAAAAATACATCATTTTTAATAGGTTGCACCGCCTTCTTTGCCTCCTTCGTCGCCGGCTCGTTTATAGGGTTGGTGGTTTGGATGTTTTCAATAAACCATTTTAGATGTCGAATCGGAGATGAAGATTGAGTGAAAATAGAGGTGAAGATTGAGTGTCTATGGTCATAAATTCCAATCTCAAATGAGTTATGTAAGAGGGGTAGAAGAAAAGGTACAAAAAAAGACAAAGGGGTTATAAAATAATCTTGAAAAGATTTATTGGAAATAGAGAGAATGGGTGAAATTACTAGATTACCCTTGTAGACAAAAAATAATATTTTATAAAGGTGGATATGTGGCATCATGAGAACCACACAATGAGTTTCCATAGTTTACTCAACTAAGTGGGTTTCTAAGGTATAATTATATATATATAATCAATGCAATTGCGTAAGGTATTTTATTTAGTTTAATTACAAAATAATTTGTGGTAGGAAAATGGCACCTAACGTGCATTTAACAAATATGGGTTTTGGCAGTTTAAAAGCACACGTCTTCACCTTGTTTCTTTGCTTATCTAGTACTACAAGTGAAGGTCAAACATATGGCTGCTCTACTCGACTGTTTCAAACAAGTTTGGACTTCTATCCTTGTAAGTCCCCTCTCTCTGCCTACCAAATGTTGGATCTTCATAGAATTCTCCGAAAGGTTTTTGTTCATATATATGCATGGTCATATATATTTATAATATATATATATATATATATATATATATATATATATATATATATATATATATATATATAAATATGTATTCACACAGAGAGTAAACACATCATGTCATACCATGTGACATTGTATATCACAATTGATTGTTTAATAAATATGTAACATAGATATCGATCTTTGATTTTTTTTAAGACAACAAATCAAGAGATGACATTAGAAAATGGTATAAACAACTCAATATATAATGCCAAATTAAATTAAATATATGATTATTACAAGTATTTGATGAGTAGGATGCATTTGGAAGATGTTGTGGCAAGACTAACGAGGATCCAGCGACAACAACAGTGGAAGTTAGCACTGGTCCTGATGGTGAAGTCAACATCACCACCCTTGCTGCTCAACTAGATATTAGTAGCGGTGGTGGTGGCTCAACCCATGCGGACCTCGTTGCTTCCGAGCTAAAGACCAGCACGGAGACCCGTGCATATGACGTACTTTCTACTAGTATGATCAGCAGTGGTAGTGGTGGTGGCGGTTCTACACATTAAGAAATCAATAGTTATCATGGATAAATTGACTTATGTGTGGCCATGAATGGTTGTCAAGAATATAAGGTCAATTACACCAAGTACTAATTGAACCTACGACCAATCAATCATGTTTTATTTTTTTAAATATGTATGCATATATGGTTATAGAGTCTTTCCTTTTTGTGTATGGGTTTGTTTTTAATTGTTCATATGGATTATTTTGTATTTTAATATGTTTCATTTGTTGTAAAAAGTTTATTCAATGGAAAAATAAAGTCACCAAATATATGTATGCATACAGTTCGAGTTAAGTTTATTCATATGGATTATTTTGTATTTGAATATGTTTCATTTAGTTGGTCATATGAGATCAACAATCGTTGAAAAATTGAAACCGAATTAAGTGGATTTATGATTTTCTAAGTCTTAAAAACATGTAACGTTAGGATAATAGACATCATAACTTTAGGATTTATGCTTTTCTAAGTATTAAAAACATTTTTTTTCTCTTTATTTAAAATTGACGCTACAAAAATCAACAATCTGCAACGCAAATATTTATCTCAAAAGACGCCAGCCAGCATAACGTCCTTCCTATAAACACCTACTGCACCAAGTCATTTGCGGGCATTTTTGAAGGATGCATCTATGATAGCTCGAGATGGGGTGGGTGGGTGGACGGGTCAGATTTATATACTTTATTTTTTTCAAGTTGTAAAATATTTAGTTTCTTTATTTTTAAAGTTTTAAAATAAATGTGTTAATAATAAATATATATTTTTGAGCTTAATGTTACATTATTGAAACTTTTATAACTTTTCACAAAATCGAACATTTAAGTAGTGTTTGGTATGTATGAATGAATGGTGGAATGAAATAAGTCATTATGTTGGAATGAAACAAAACATGTTTGGTAATCATATAAGAATGTAATGGACAATTACATAAGGAATGTGATTTCTTCTCTTCTAATGATTTTCATTTCTTGGGGGAGTGTTTTTTTTCTTCATTCGTTCAAAGAATGAAATGATTTTGTTTAACTAATTACCCGACCATGACTCAAACCATGGCCCGAACCATGTCTCGACTCATGATCCGAACTATGACCCGACCCATGCCCTGATCCATAACCGGAACCATGACACGTCTCATGACCCGTCCGATGACCAGAACCATGGCCCGGCCCATGGCCCGTCCCATCACATGACCCATAAAATAAATTTATTAGTTAAAAATATTTTATTTTTTATAAAATATTTTCCTGTCTACCAATCAACACGAAGTAATGATTCATTTCATTCTCATATGGTAACCACACAGGATAATGGAATAGTAATGATCCATTTCTTTCCCTCGTCAATTCCATTCCCTCGTCAATTCCATTATCTCGTACCAAACAAACTATCAAAACTTTTATATTTGGTAGATGTGCCACGTGCATACGGAGTTGTACATTCGGTTGGAAGTTATATTCTATGGTCGTTCAGATCGAGAGTACATGTAACTTCATCTTTTCAGGCCTGTCATTTAGACCGCCGCGCGATTCTTCGGCGGCCAAATCCCGGCGAATCTTCGAGTTACAGGTACAACGCCTTTGCATACTTGTAATGTTCCGTTCTTATTTAAACTAGATGTTCGATTTTGTGTATCCTTGTAGAAGTTTTAAAATTAGAATCAGAAAATAGGAATTTGTTTCTGAGTTTCAGTTAAGAACCTTTAGACTCTTTTAATTCATCACTGTAGAAATCTCAAGCGGTTGAAATCTGAGATTCGTAACGATTATCTCATAATCTGCCATTTGTTCTAGAATTGGCTGAACCAGATCTGTGATTTAGGCAATTTTAACCATTAGGGATATGATTACTACTCCAGTTCCAAAATTAGGACCTACATTTTGATTTTAGATGTTAAACATGCATCTTTAGACTTCAAAAGTAGCATCTTCTAAACCATAAATAGAATAGTTTTGGTGCTAGGTTGCATCTAAACCATAAATACGTTGTATTAATATTTGAATTTGAAAAGCATGAGGTTTGCGAATAGAGGTAGATTATACCGAAGACATTCTCTTGCTAGATTGTTTCACTTCATATGGTTTATGTTATTATAGGGACGAATCAATACTAAGGAATGGCTGTTCCACAAGAGAGGTGGTGTGTTGTCACTGGGGGAAGAGGCTTTGCTGCACGCCATTTAGTTGATATGCTCATCAGGTATGAAATATATTCAGTTAGGATTACTGATTTGGGTCCGGATATCAAGCTGGAATTCTATGAGGAGAGGGGAAACCTTGGTCAAGCTTTACGGTTAGGTCGTGCTCAGTACGTATCTACGGATCTCCGTGACAAATCTCAAGTATTCAAAGGTAAGTAAAAGTTTTCTAATTTAGATATGTTTCTTTTTGCTACAAGTTAACGTTTTATCTAACCCACTTTTAGTTTTATCCTTGTTAAGATAAAATATAAAAACTAGACTTTTTGTCAGCATATTGCAATAAGATGCATAGTTTTCTATAAGTTTCTGAAAGATTTACTGAGCTTTTAAACATATAGCACAATTATTTGTGAGACTCTTCAACACTCCATTATTCATACATATGATCCTCAATTCTCAGTCATAATAAATTAATAATTGATGTTACTTGTTGCACATTTTAAGAAGCAACATGTTTGGTTCAAAGTTTATCCTTTACTACTAATGTATTATTGAGGGATGTAGTGTGGTGAAATGAGTAGGTATACAAGATGCTTTTAAGGAGAAGAGATGCTACAAACTCTTATGTGGTTGTAAAAATGTAGAGAACATAGATAAGAGAAGTACAAAGTAGTCAAAAGGAAGAAAACTAGAGTTAAAGCATATAAAAAGTTCTACAAGAAATTAGAACAACAATGAAAAGAAATAGGAAAAAAAGATGTATATGAGTTGGCTAAGATAAAGGATATGGGAACTCAGAGACTTATCAAGGACAATTGAATAGCCTAAGGCTACAAGTAAGAAAATATTAGAACACATATGATATGTTGCTTAGTGATACTACTGATGTGTAATTAGGGGGCGGCATGCCATCTTTTTTTGTTTACTTATTTTCTGGGAATGTGGTTACAGAAGGAAAGGGAAATGAAACTCCATATGTGGATGGAGGTGGTATTATAAATTAAAGGATGTCTAGTCATTGCTTCTCACATTTAACTTTATATTTTATGTGCTTTTCTATAATTGCAGCTTGTGAAGGGGCTGAAGTTGTTTTTCATATGGCTGCACCAGATTCATCCATTAATAACTACAAACTGCATTATTCAGTCAATGTGCAAGGTAAAAAGAATGATAATGAACATCGTTCAGTTGAGGGTAAACTGCACGAAATAGAAACGGGCTTTACATTTTTTCCTGATTTTAGCAACACTTCAAATTAGGCTCACAATAGAAATCAACTTGCAATTTATTACTGATTTTAGCAACCAACCTCATTTTAACTGATTTTACCTATACATTGTTGATTGATGTGACACTGGTTGTTGCCATGCTGGCTGCCACTGCAGATGCCATATATGCAAAAAATGTTTGTGTGAAAAAAACTAAAATATTCATTTATTTACAAGTTAAAAAAAAATATTTTTTGTGATCCGTATTTAAAATTAATGTCAAATTTCACATCAGATGTGCATGGCATATACATATACACTAAAATGACAAAGTAAGATGCCACGTGAGCAGTTTTTGAAAAATCAGCAAAAATATGACACGCTAACAGTTAAAAAGGCCATTCCTTGTTAAAAGTCAGTTATAAACTGTAACATGGTTGCTGAAATCGGTAATAAAACATAAATATAATTCGTTTCTGTCCTGTGGAGTTTTCCCTTCAGTTAATATCTAGGTATAAATTCTTTGATGAGAGGTTAAACTTTTGACAGCTTTAAAATAACCTTTTCTCTTCCCATCTTATGCAATCTGATTTTCAATATTTGGACCTACAGGCACCAAGAATGTGATCGAGGCTTGTACTAAACTCAACGTGAAGAGGCTTATCTATACTAGTTCCCCTGGTGTGGTTTTTGATGGGATTCATGGAATATACAACGGAGATGAATCATTGCCGTATCCTTCTAAGGTGTTGTGTTCATTTAAGTTTTTAAATATACTTTTAGCACAGAATTATGTATTTCATCTATCTAGTAACTTATGCAATAATATGTATTTTAATATTCCAGCACAATGATTCGTATTCGGAAACTAAAGTTGAGGGTGAGGCGCTAGTTATCAAAGCTAATGGAACCAATGGGCTTTTAACATGCTGCATTCGTCCTAGCAGCATTTTTGGTCCTGGTGATAAGTTGCTTGTTCCATCTTTAGTTGCTGCAGCAAGGGCAGGGAAATCAAAGGTAAAGAATTAATTTGATATTTATAATGTGGAATTATATTGCATGATTATATATCTTTTTAGGGGATAGTATACTGGTTATTTAGTTATTTCGTTTTCAAGTTTGCAGATTATCAGTTTGACAGTTTCTAGTGTTTGGATGAAGTCAACTTGATTTTGATTATCATATTATTTTAGGGTCTAATGTTCATTTTCAGATAATCAGTTTATGAATAGCTGCAACAAAACTGGCTATCTAAGGGAAAAACAAAATTACTATATTACCCCTTTTAGCCCTAAGACTTTTTAACTCTACCTTTTCACCAAACAATATAAAAGATTCTTTTTTATTTTTATTTATTTATTTATTTTTGTTATTTTACCTCATAGTTGTCAAAGGCGCAAGGCGCACTCATGGCGCAAAGGGTGAGCCTTGGGCCTAGGCGCAAGGTGCTTAAAAAGCGAGGGCCCGAGATAAGCAAGGCGCATAGCACAAATATACCATTTTTGGGGTTTTAGACATGTTTTAGGCTAGTTTAGGGCTAGTTTAGGCTAGTTGCAGCCCATTTTTGGATTGTTAAGACCAGTTTGCCAGGAATTTGTAGAATTTTACTAGAATTTTAAGGATTTGACCAGATTCTCACTGGAATTCGACCGGAATCAAGCCGGAATCTCGCTCAAAGGTCGTCGGAGGGCCTGGGTTGCAACAAGGCGCCTTTCTTGCGCCTCGCCTGAGGGCCTAGGCGCACGCCCGAAGGGCTTTTGACAACATAGTTTTACCTGTTAATTACTTAACTAAACAAAATTTGCCAAACACTCCAGCCTCTTGATTAATAAGTTATAACAATTTCAAACAGTAGAAGCACATCCAAAAACCATCTCCTGCAGACCATATTTTACAGACTTTACAGCTGATTATCCGATTTTAATTATTCCATATCACATAATCACTTTTAAAACGCGATGCCTAAAACTCCCTTGAGGATCATCTTGCTTCTTATTATAACTGAGCCGACATAAATGGATTAGATTTTAAATTTACACTTTGCTTTCGATTTATGGATTACAGTTTATTATTGGGGATGGCACAAATATGTATGATTTCACGTATGTTGAGAATGTTGCACATGCTCATGTGTGTGCTGAAAGAGCTCTAGCATCAGATGGGTCTGCATCAAAGAGAGCTGCAGGCGAGGTAATTTAAGCCTCATCTATGATTCTACAATATCAACATATTTATAGCAATAACTTGTGTGATGCACACAAATTGTACATAATTACTTTTCCTTCTTATGCCAATCGTTATATTTAATCCAACTTCACGTATCCAAGATTAAAAGCTACTTTTTTGCGTCAATAATCTACTTGAAACAGGGTATTTTTTATATAAAAGTTGTTACCTTAGTTGGAAAACCCTTGACCTCTATCCCAGAGGTCTTGTATTCAAACCTTACAAATGCTTTATACATTTGCCGGGCAAAGTTCCATTACCAAAAAAAAAGAAACAGGCTAACTTTTAGAAGAAAGCCTTTCAAACTTCTGCGTTATATTGATAATTTAGGCATGAATAGAAGTCAGTAGTTAATAGTTATAAACATTTAGTTTGTGCTACTTCAAAAAACAGGATTTTTTTCATGATCATTTCCTTGCATTGCTCTTTTCAATAAAATACCAAAGCCTTGAGAGCACAATATTTTGATGGTTGTGTTAGACTTTATTTCTATATGCTTGGACTTGGACTTGCATATGCAAGTATTTTGGAGTTAAAGCGGTAATGATTTTTGATGGTGTAAATCTCTGCAGGAAGGGGATAACTAATGGTTACATCATGTTTTCCCCTCCATAATATATGAAAATATTTACTTGTGGAAAATATACAGAGTTTTTATAGGTTCTGTTTTTCTACTAGGAAAGTTTACTGTTTTAAGTTGTTTTTCCAGGCTTACTTTATAACCAATATGGAGCCGATCAAGTTTTGGGAGTTCATGTCACTTATTCTTGTTGGCCTTGGCTATGAAAGGTATTCTTTTTCTTTTTGTCACATAATTTGTTGCTGCACACCTAGTAAAAGTGTAAAACTCACATTGTCCATCTATTTTGTACTTGTAAGATCAAATTATTTTTAAATTTGAATATAGATCAATAAATAGTTTTCTTTTTTAAATGGTACATACTACAAAGATAGTACCCCCCTCATCCCACTCTACATCTACATTCTCTCTTACTGTTCATGATAAGAAAATAATCCTCAGAAAACTATCAGCGAATCCCACCTAAACTAATTATTAAAAAGTTTGACTGGTTTATAAATTTGATTTTTTCTATAATTACCGAACTTTAAAATGTGTGATATCATGACAACAAATCCTTAAAGAGGAATCATCTTTTACATGATGTATTTTATTGATGACATACTTTTTAGAGTAAATTACAAAAATCGTCCTTTATGTTTATACCATTTTTCAGTTTATGTCATTTAGCTCAAAAAATGTCAGAGATCATCCTTTACGTTTAAATATGTTGCGGTTAACGTCCTTTAGCCTAACAGAGGTTAATTTTTTCAGTTAACTCCATTCATGTGCTTTGCACATGAGGGTGTTTTGGTCTTTTTACCTATTTCATATGAGGGTGTTTTGGTCTTTTTACCCACAAAAAGATTTTTATAAAATTAAAAAATATATATAAAGATAAACCCTCTCTTCACCACCAGCAGCCAAGCATCACCACCATCCGACCACCACCATTACCGCCGCCACTACACACCATTACCACCACCACCACCGGCAGCACCAAACAACCACCATCTCCACTTCACCTCTCTAACCTACCCTCTATCTCTCTCCCTCTACCTTATCCAGCCCCGCCGGCCCCAAACGCAGACAACGCTCCTTAAAACCCAACCTTTATCACGCCTCCAATCAATTCATTCTATACACACACAACTAGTCAGAATCTATGAATTATTTTCTGGTCACTTAGAGAGTCAACGAATTCAACCTCACTGGTCAACCGCCTGGTTTTCAAACCATTTTGTTTCAACTTTGAAGATGTCCAGTACGACGTCGTATTGGTGTTATAGATGCACACACGGTGGCAACGATTGGTCAGATCTGCGGTTTCGGTGCGTCGGCAGGAGAAACGCCGGCAACAGGTCTCCGTTTAATCCGGTTATCGTTCTCCAACGTGCCGAGGGCGACAGAGACCTAGGGTTTGAGTTGTACTATGATGACAGAACCGGCTCCGGATTGCAACCTCTGCCGCCGACAATGTCGGAGTTTCTGATCGGGCCAGGGTTTGACCGGCTGCTAGATCAGTTATCGCAGGTCGAGATAAACGGATTAGGTCAGGCGGAACATCCACCGGCATCGAAAGCAGCCGTTGAATCGATGCCATCACATCTACTATTCCGATTGGATATTTTTTATAGTTTAGAAAATTATATTTGTGGGAGGGTTTTTCTTTATATATATTTTTTTATTTTATAAAATTATTTTTGTGGGTAAAAAGACCAAAACACCCTCATGTGCAAGGCACATGACTGGAGTTAACTGAAAAAATTAACCTCTGTTAGGCTAAAGGACGTTAACCGCAACATCTTTAAACGTAAAGGATGATCTCTGACATTTTTTGGGCTAAAGGACATAAACTGAAAAATGGTATAAACATATAGGACGATTTCTGTAATTTACTCTACTTTTTAAAATATAACTCATTTTATGACAGAAAATGTTTGTAATGACTTTTTATAACCACCAAAATGTTAATAATTATTATCAGAAAGTTTCAGTAAACTAGTAAAAGTCAAAAACATAAAGAGAGAAGAGAAGGGGAGAAAAAAACAGGTAAAAAGAAAAGGGATGGGATGGCAGGGTGTAAATTCATGAAGTAGAAAGCACAAAGATATATACAATAGTTAATATAATTTAGCAGCACTTTGTCTTTATTTCTGATTTTATGTAGTTTGCAGGCCAAGAATCAAGATTCCTGCCTACGTCATGATGCCTATTGCCCGTATGGTGGAGCGCATTTACAACATCTTAGCTCCATATGGCATGAAGGTCCCACAGTTGACCCCTTCAAGAATCCGACTTTTGACTTGCAACAGAACATTTAATTCTGCAAAAGCAAATGATCGTCTTGGCTATTCACCAATTGTGACACTTCAGGTTCTTTCATATTCCTTTACTAAAATTGAATTTGATACACATGATTTATAGGTGGCCTTTGGTTTACACCTGGAAATCACTATGGGTATGGGTTTGATAACATGATGGAACTGAGAATGGGTATCATAGTTGTCAATAGCGAATAGCGGTAAATAGCGACAAGCCATCTATACGCTACGTAGCGATAGCGATGAAATAGCGGGCTCTATTTCACGTTTAGCGATACACTAGTAGAAAATTTTAGAAATATTTTATATTCAACTATTGTAGGATTTGTAGCAATTATAATCAATAATCATCTAAATCTTCATATATTAGGGTTATTAGCAACCCTATTTATATTAATCAAGTAAAAAGTTAAAAATAATTTAAAAAAATAAAAAAAGGAATATTCGCTATATGCTCGCTATTCATTCGCTAAACACCATATAGCGACCATAGGCCGCTTCGCTACATAGCTCGCTATAGCGGTCGCTATGGTCGCTATTGACAACTATGATGGGTATGGCTTTCAACCCAACCCTTTAGGTGGGTTTGGAGAACACCCAATTTATGGGTATCAACCCCATCACCTCAAAACCATACTCTCAAACCAGACACTCCGTTCAACTTTGTTTACCTAATAGATCATAAACCAGTAGAACAATGAAAAGAAGCTTGTATTTAAAGCAGTAACAAAAGTATGAATTGTTACTCATCTTTTAATTGAATTAATTTGCTTGTTGCATACATTTGATTTTGAATATGTCACATTGTAATATTTCTCGAGTATTTTTCCTTAAGAAGTTTTGACAGAAGGAATCTGGGTTATTGCAGGAGGGTCTCAAAAGGACCATTGAATCATACTCGAATCTTAGGGCTGAGCTTTTGCCTAGAAAGGAAGGGCCTTCTAAAGTTGCTATATATCTTGGAAATGGAATAGGTATGGAAATACCAATTTTTGTTGACTCATGTTGTGTAAATAGTTATTAGTATAGGGACCCACTCATGTAAATAGTTATTTCCTTTTAGTCACTGTCTCTCTCTATATATAGAGAGGCTTGCCACTTGTATTAGACACACTTCAGATTTATACGTTTAATACCAGTTACATGGTATTAGAGCTACGGCTCTAGATCTGATATCCCGTTTCCGTACCGTCACGAATCCGGTCACTAGTCCAGCCCGTTTCTGTCTCTGTTCCTGTTCCAGATCCAAGATTTCAAGTTAAAGTTCTTGTTCAAGTCCATGTCCAGATTCCGGTTTCCTGAGAGGCCGACACTTTCTTGTTCACAAAACCTTTTTTTCCGACGACCGTTGCACTACACTGCCACCTTCATCGTCTTCAGCTACCCCCGATTAGGGAAGCCCATAAGGCCGCCATCTCCCCAACAGCCCACGCGCCTCCCTGATCCCACGCGCCGCCGCCTATTTCTCAGATCTGGTCCTATTTCCGGCGAGTAGAATCACACCACCACCACTGCTGCACTCCTCTGCAAATTCCGAATAAACCCCTGCTATTCCCGCCACTTTCCGCCATCCGCCGCCGTATCCGGCCGCCGTCTGCCGCCGCCGGAATCCGACCGGAATTACTTTCTGTTCTGCTTTCCGTCCCCGAAACACCTGAGTCACTGTTTTCTTCCCCAGAACATCTGAGGTACTATTTACCACATTTTACCACGTGTTTGTTGCCGTTTATTGCCAAGAATCTGTTCTCCGTCAAAAAGTAGTACTGTCTACAACCGGATTTTATTGTTTATCACCTGGAAATTAACATTCATAGCAGCCTCGTTCCGTTTGTACCCCTGTTTTGTTTGTGAGATCTTGTTCTGATTTGATACTGTTATCCTTCAAAATACTATTTATAGCCAGAACTGCCCGTTTCCTTGTTTCCGTCAACCGCCCGAGACTTGTTTCCGCTGCCGTTACTATTTCGGAACCATTACTGCT
This sequence comes from Smallanthus sonchifolius, assembly GCA_023525975.1. Taxonomy (NCBI): domain Eukaryota; kingdom Viridiplantae; phylum Streptophyta; class Magnoliopsida; order Asterales; family Asteraceae; genus Smallanthus; species Smallanthus sonchifolius. The sequence continues at coordinate 44,040,399 of CM042025.1, read as the reverse complement.
TGTTTTTGAGCCTGTTGACTGCTCAGTTGTTCCTGTTTAGACCTGTTGCCTGCTGCATGTTCAGGCGTTCGTTTGTTTACTAGACCTGTTGCTGCCACGTACCCGTTGTTTCTTGTTGTTCTTGATCTTGTTTCTTGTTGTCCTGTTCGGGTTCCAGTCCAGAGTTTTGCCAGAACCTCTGTTCCTGTCTCATATTTGACTTGTTCGTTGTGGTTATTGAGCTACCTTTTATTAGAAATGGGAGACAGAAAGAGTGCTGCTCACACCTTTACAGTCACCAAGGAGGAGTATGATTTGCTCCAACGGTTACTTGCCTCTTTATCGCCTAGTCCTCAAACCAACTCGGCACACCCAGGTACACTTTCTAGTCTTGACTCATAGTGGGTGATCGACTCTGGAGCCACCCATCACATGTCTGGTAATCGAGGTATTTTCACTAGCCTACATGATACTTCTCACCGACCTGTTCAACTTGCTGATGGTTCATCATGCCCCGTTCGAGGCATCGGGTCCATTGGTAACTCAAACACCCTAAACCTGTCTTCTGTCCTATTTGTTCCTAATCCTAAGTTTCCTACCAGCCTGTGCTCCGTTAGTTAAACTACTAAACAAAATAAATGTACGCTTTATCCTACCCATTGTGTGTTTAAGGAACTAGGAACGAAACGGGTGATTGGCACCGGTTTTGAATCAGGAGGTCTCTACCGTATGCATAGTTATTAGAGGCGCTAGGCGCATAGGCCTCGCCTGGGGCCTAGACGCAAGGCGTAAAAAAAGCGAGGGCCTGAGAAAAAAAAGCGCACTTAAAAAAAATATTTAAAATATATTATGTATTGAAAAATAATATTATTTTTCAAATAAAATAAATTGAAGCTATTATATAACATTTAATATCATCTAATTAGTACCAAAATGATCAAATACCTAAGAAATGAGCTTCAATAGGTATTGTGGAAGCTTTTATAAGCTCAACCATAACCTAGGAAATGATAATAAAACATAAAAAAAAATTTTAAAATAAAAAAAAAACTGCGCCTCTTATCCTCAATATGCGCCTCAACAAAAAAGCCCAATCCCTGCGCCTCGCCTCAAAACTGCGCCTAGGCGAGGGCTTTTAACAACTATGACCGTATGTCCCCGTTGTCTTGCCCTAAAGAAAATATATGTGATTCCAATATCAGGGATGCTCATTATCGGTTAGGCCATCCCTCTACAGCAGTTCTAAAGTAGATGAGACCGGACTTTTCTGTTCCAGATAATTTTCATTGTGAGTCGTGTCAGCTTGGTAAACATACCCGACATCTCTATCCTCCAAAAGTGTCTAGTAAAGTCTGTCATTTGTTTGAACTTGTGCATTCTGATGTTTGCGGCCCTTCCCCTGTCAAAACCCCTCTAGGTTTTGAGTACTTTGTTACTTTCATCGATGATTATTCTCGTACTACTTGGGTTTATTTGTTGAAATCTTGTTGTGAAATCAATTCGATTTTTCGTGGATTCCATTCGTATATCCAAAATCAGTTTAATACATCAATCAAAACTCTCCGTACTGATAATGCAAAAGAATATTTATCCACTGATTTCTCTACATATCTCAAAACCCATGGTATCATTCATGAGACATCATGCGCATATACATCTCAACAAAATGGTGTTGCTGAACTCAAGAATTGCCATTTGTTGGATGTTACTCGCACACTCATGATTCATTCTCATGTTCCTCATCAATTTTGGGGTGATGCTGTTCTTACTGCAATCCATCTAATTAATCGCATGCCCTCATATGTCCTTAATGGTAAAACCCTGTTTTCTGTCCTGTATCCTATAGGAACTCCCTTTCCCCTTACACCCCGAATTTTTGGGTGTGTGGCATATGTTCATGATCATCGCCTAGGGACCACTAAGCTTGACCCGCGGACTATTCATTGTGTCTTTCTTGGTTACTCCCATGTTCAGAAGGGGTATCGGTGTACAGCCCCTCTTTTCGTCGATACTTTACCAGTGCTGATGTCACTTTTCACGAGTCCTATTCTTACTTTCTCAAGTCCTCTGTCTCGTTGCCTGACCTGTTTCCTGATCCTGTTATACCCGAGTCCATCACTGTTCCTACCATTCCTATATCCCCTGTTCTATCTACACCTACACCTCCAGTCTCAAATGTCACTGATCCGACTCCTGCTACATCTGGTCTACCGACTGAGCCTCCACCGTTGCTTTTCACATATGCCCGGCGACATAAGGATAAGATAACAGAGGCTTCTGCTTCACAACCGGACCATGACCCCGGTATGTCCTCAGTTCCACCCCCTGAGCTTGATACTATTCCTGATACACCTGACGCACCTGTTTATGACCCTCCTGGCGCACCCTTCCCTGATATACCGATTGCCTTCCGCAAAGAACCTCGACACCCCACCCGTTACCCTATTCAGGATTATGTTGCTTATTCCCACATTTCCCCTGAATCCCATGCCTATACTACTGCCATTGATTTCTACCCGATTCCCACGAATGTGATGACCGCTCTTGCTCACCCAGGATGGAAACAAGCTATGGAAGAGGAGATTGGGGCTCTTAGGGCTAATCATACATGGGCTCTTGAGCCACTTCCTCGTGGGAAGCGTATTATTGGGTGTCGATGGGTGTTCACGGTTAAACTACACCCTGATGGTTCCTTGCATCGCCTGAAGGCTCAGTTAGTTGCTAAAGGTTACTCCCATGCGTATGGCATTGATTATGATGAGACCTTTTCCCCTGTTGCCAAAATGCCATCTGTACGTATTTGTATTTCCCTTGCTGCCATTCACCATTGGCCGTTCCACCAGCTTGATGTCAAGAACTCTTTTCTTAATGGTGTTCTTGAGGAGGAGGTATATATGGAGCAGCCACCTGGGTTCATTGTTGAGGAGGAGGCCTCGAAGTATGCAGATTACGTCGTTCCTTATATGGTCTTAAACAGTCTCCCAGGGCATGGTTTGGTCGGTTTTCAAGTGTTATGGTAGAATTTGGCATGATCCGTAGTGCATGTGATCACTCTGTATTCTTTAGACATCGACATGGCCGAAGAATTATTCTGGTGGTCTATGTTGATATTATTGTTACAGGAGATGATGAGGTTGGGATTACCGAGCTCAAACAGTTTCTTCAGTCTCAGTTTCAGATTAGCGACCTAGGACGACTTCGATACTTTCTTGGCATAGAGGTTTCTCGCTCTCCACAAGGAATACTTCTCTCTCAACATAAGTATGTCTTTGATATGCTAACTGAGTGTGGTTTACTGGGTTGTAAGCCTGTTGATTCTCCGATGCTTCCTACGGGGAAGCTCCTTCCACAGGACGGAAGCCCAATGAAGGATCCTGAACGATATAGACGGTTAGTTGGAAAGCTTAACTATCTAACAGTTACACGTCCAGATATCTCCTTTGCTGTTAGTGTTCTGAGTCAGTTCATGGCCACTCCATACACCGGACACTGGGATGCTGCTCTGCGTGTGTTACGGTATCTCAAGACCACACCAGGTCTAGGGATCTTGTATTCTGATCAGGCTCATTGTCGTGTGGGTGCCTTTACAGAAAAAGGAGACGGGCGCATATCAGGGTTCTCAGACGCTGATTGGGCAGGTTGCCCTATTTCACGAAGATCTACGACTGGGTATTGTGTGTTTGTTGGAGGAAATTTGGTGTCTTTGAAGAGCAAGAAGCTGTTAGGTGTGGAGTCTCGTTTAGAGGCGACCGGCCCTAATTAGGGTTAGCCGGCCCTAATGGGCCTATCTCTACGGTTTGGGCCTAACTTGGAGAACAAGTTAGGAACCCTAGTTCTAATCTATAAATACCCTATGTTGTAACTGTAATCTGTGTGCCTAGAGCTTAATGAATTAACCTAGTTGCAGCCCGTGGATGTAGGTCCCCCACTGGGACCGAACCACGTAAAATTCTTGTGTCGTTTATTTTTCTGTACCGCATGATTATCGTTTGTGCATGTGTGTGTGTTGATTCCGCTGCGCCACGTTGTTCCTAACAAGTGGTATCAGAGCTTTGGCTCGTTGTTTACACACGGTCTGCACGGTTTTCGATCGAGAAAAAGGGTAGAGGCTGATCGAGGGTTGATTCAGATCTGCTGCTACAGTTCCGCCGCCGCCGCTACAGTACCGCCGCCGCCGTGAACAGTGTTCCGCCGGGAACAGTGTTTTTCCGGCGTGAACAGTGTTTTCCGACTTGAACAGTGTTTTCCGGCATGAACAGTGTTTCCGACGTGAATAGTGTTTCCGGAAATTTTTTCGTTTTTCTGCTGCTGTTCCAGGGCTGATTCGCAGCCTGGTTTCTTGTTTTTTGGGCCGCCGGAATTAGGGTTTTTTCAAATCCTAGGTTGCGCAAAAGGGGAAAGAAAACAGGGCTGTTTTGGGAGAAAACAGGGCTGTTCGGGACTGATTTGGAGTGATTTTGCAATTAGAGTTTCTGTTGTGGATCTCTTGGAGTTGCTGGTTTCACTCGGGTTTGCAGGTGAAGCGTCGGGTCAGGTGTTTCGGGTTTGTGTTGCGGGTTAACGGTTTGATTGTTTCGGGTACCGGGTTAAACTCTTTGAAGCCACCGATTAGGGTTTGGTTATAAAGCTCTTGGATTCGTCGGGTAAAGGTTAGAGTTTTGTTTAGTTCTGTTTGACTGTTTATTATCAACTATTTGGGAACCGGGTTATGTGAAATTCAGTATTCGGGTTTAGATTTGTTTGCGAGGTTTATTGCAGGAGCAGATCAGTTTATTGACAGAGTTTGGTAGAACAACTGTCAAATTCAGGTCCGTGACATTACTGTGTTTATTTCACTGTTTCGATATGTTTTCTGTTTGCTATTGTTATGGCTGAAGACGGGATGGTTATTATCCAAAGGTTTGACGGTTTGGAGGTTGGTTGGTTGGTTGGTTTTGTCAAAAGAACTTGAGTGTGGTATTGTGGGATAAAACCGGTGAAAATGGAACCATCAGGTTTGGAATGCTTTGGGTTTTAAGTATTCCGGTTCTGGTGTGCTGGTGACGACATAAGTGAAAATAAAAAGGAAGTCAGGTGATATTGCTCGGTTGAAAGATTTTTCGGTTAGGGTTAGCCGATCGGGTGTACGGTCACGGAATCCTTGGTACCGTTTGCTTTCATCATGAAAGCTCTGCTGCTGTTATAACCGTTTGCCGGTTAGCTGGTCTAGAACTGTGAAGTTGTTTCTTGTTCGGTGGTGATCAGCGGTACAACATTTGGCATGGGTTGGGATAACAGGGACAGTGAGAGCTGAGCATAGTTGACTTGGTGGAGCTGCATGGAGGTATGTGGGACATTCTTTAGAGTCGATGTCAAAGATAGTAAATTCTGCTTCTGAGAATGTGTCTGGGTTGATGCATTGGGACTCAGTGAAGGCAGTGGAGACTCTTGGGTTCAAGATTCTGGTATGCTTCATTACTCACTTCTGTGAAGCATTGGTGAATCTATTGTTTGAAGACTTTGGGAAGATACAAGTTTATGTATCGCTGGAAGAAGGGAACCAACTTCCGAGTATTAAAGTCTTGACTCGCTGCATCGGGTAGAGCTAAGTGGATTCATTTTGCAAGTGTGAATCTTGGAGCCACGGGGATGTCAGCTGAGTGCATTCGGAGGTTTAAACCAGGTCAGGGGTTTTGGGAACAATGGGAGCATGGGACGTGTTCTGGGTACAGTTCTAAACACCGTTGGGTTTTGAAGACCGGAATTCCGAATGGGAAAATCTCTCCATGGTACTTGCAGGTTTTGGAGAGTGGTGTTTCCTCTGGAAGTCTCTGGAGTCGGTAGTTCGAGTGAGTAGGTGCCGGTTGAGATTGAGGATGAGTCAATGGCGGGTTTTGCCATGGCTGGGTCAGTGATGACTGCTGGGTTGGAGCTAGGGGGAGCTTCAACTGGCTCTTCTGGTAATTGAGGAGTTGGCTGCTGCAACTAGGAGGATTGGATTGAAGTCTTAGCTTGTTTATGGGAACTGAAGGCTTGGAGGACTTTTGTTATTTGAAATCTTAGCTTGTTCTTGGGAGCTGAAGGCTTGGAAACTTCTAATAGTGAAGTGTTAGCTTGTTCTTAGAACTGGAGGCTTGGAGGATTTCTGTTATTGAAGATTACTGGAGTTAATGGTATAGGGTCTGCTTGGATGGTGGATTGAGGATTGCTCGAGCCTCCAAGTGGGAGATTGTTAGGTGTGGAGTCTCGTTTAGAGGCGGCCGGCCCTAATTAGGGTTAGCCGGCCCTAATGGGCCTATCTCTACGGTTTGGGCCTAACTTGGAGAACAAGTTAGGAACCCTAGTTCTAATCTATAAATACCCTATGTTGTAACTGTAATCTGTGTGCCTAGAGCTTAATGAATTAACCTAGTTGCAGCCCGTGGATGTAGGTCCCCCACTGGGACCGAACCACGTAAAATTCTTGTGTCGTTTATTTTTCTGTACCGCATGATTATCGTTTGTGCATGTGTGTGTGTTGATTCCGCTGCGCCACGTTGTTCCTAACAGAAGCAACACACAGTATCTAGATCAAGTGCTGAATCAGAATATAGAGCAATGGCAGAGGTTACATCAGAATGATATGGACTCGTCGTCTTCTCAGATAACTCGGGGTTGTATCTGATAACTTGATGAGGTTATATTGTGACAGTCAATCAGCTATACACATAGCCAAGAATCAAGTATTTCATGAAAGGACGAAACATATAGAAGTCGATTGTCACCTTATCAGGGATTGTGTGGTGGGCACCACTAGCACTGATCCTCCATCCATTCAGCCGGTTCATGTCAAGACAAAATTTCAACTTGCAGACATCTTCACGAAACCACTCCGAAAAACACAAGTGGATTTTATATGTAGCAAGTTGGGCATGATTAATATCTATGCTCCAACTTGAGGAGGAGTGTTAAGTGTAAATAGTAATTAGTATAGGGACCCACTCATGTAAATAGTTATTTCCTTTTAGTCCCCGTCTCTCCCTATATATAGAGAGGCTTGCCACTTGTATTAGACACACTTCAGATTTATACGTTTAATACCAGTTACAACTCACATCCTAATTAAATAAGTTTTATGTTGCTTAAGTGCATTATTCAATCTGTTAAGTTTTAATGCACCTTAATTGCTCTATATTTCACCCCTAATATGGAGTCAACTAGTTACAAATACTATATGATTCTTTAAAAAGAGCATGTTGTGAAAGGATAGGTTTACAACCAAACTAGAGAGTTTTCTATTAATTAGAGGCGGATTAGAGAGAGTTTTCTATTAATTACAATTTTGCTACAGGTTTACAATTCCATAGATGTATATCTAGAGGCGGATTAGGGTTAATCGCACGTGGTTGCTTGTTCTCCAAGTAACTTGCTTTCTAAGCTGCCTTCAAACCGACTTGCAAAACCAGGCCTCCATAATTCTAATTTTGTTTCAGGGGTGCTACCTGTGGAGGATCCTGAAAGGGGAAGGCCCTGTCTTAATCCCGCCCACTTCTTCTTAACTAACCGTCGGATCAAGAAAACCTTACTTGAAGCGAACATCTTCTCGTACATGTTGGACAAAGCCTTGATCAAACCATGAGTAGACTGTCTGTTGACAATATTGTATGCTACAATTTTTGCCAAAGATAATATGTCCACCCAGAGCCTGCCTCTTCAATAGATGCCACTTTGCCTTGGCTTCATTTCTGATAGCGATATATGCGGTTTCTTCTGATACAAGTACTCCTCGATCCACATTTTCCATAAACCAAAATCCTGATTCAAATTTATTGATCTTTATGTTTCTGGTTTCTGCCATTACTTCAATCGAACCCTAAGCTTTTACAATAGCTGTTGAGAAAATTGGCGCTAAAACCCTCACCTGTGTGTTATAATACGTAATCACTCAAACGATCGCATGAACAAGGCAACACAAATAAAAGTGCAAGGAAAAAAAGGGACAAATATTTTCTTGGTTCACTCAATCGATGTGATCGAGTTACGTACACACCCGAATGAGCGATAGTTTTCTATTTATTTTGATTTTAGTACAAGTTTATAATTACATAGATGTTGTATATATAGACGCGGAATAGATTAAATCCCACATGGTCCCTTGTTCTCTAAGTAACTTGCTTTCCAAGCTGCCTTCAAACCGACTTACAAAACGGGGCCTAAAGTTCCATACAGGCCAAACCCATATATGTCTAAGAAATTTTCTAGTAAATAAAAATGGTGTTTGTCTTGGTTGAATTTCATTAGTCAACTTTGTGATTTGACCTTTTGCAGTTGCGGACATTTTTCTTTGGAGAAATACAAGGTTGACATGGACTGTGATTCTTGGCTTGATTTTATTTTACATTAATTATGTGTTACCTGGAAGTACCATGATAACTGCAATTTCAAAGGTCCTCATGTGGGCTTCAATTACTCTGTTTCTCCTTGGGAAATTGCCCGATCATCTGTAAGTATCACATCCCATTTTAATGTTTAACATGTTACATGCTAATAGCTTACAAAAGTTGGGATTTTTTAGTTTCATTTGTTGTATGTACCACCTTCTGTTAATTAAAGGGAAAACTGCTCGAAAAGGCCAAACTCTCTCTCTTTTCTTGGTTTTAGGAACCCACTTTAAATTAGGGCAGACATTTTATTACAGATTTTAGTGACCACTCTCAATTCAATTGATTTTACTGATGTGGCACTGGTTGGTGCCATGCCAGGTGCAGCATATGTAAAAAATGAAAAAAAATATTGATTTACAAGTTTGATAATTTTTTTTTAAAAAGAATACATATATTTAAAAAAAAATTATATGTCTCTAGTAATATTAGGGCCTTGAAGAAAAGGGTATATTTATCTGGCATGAAAGTTAGCTGTTTCATATAATACATGATGCCATAGTATGATTCTGAGATTATACAATTTGAAAAACTATCTAATAGCTTGAAAAAATAAATTTTGTAACACAGCTTTAATTATAAGAAGCTAACCAAAGCCTTTGATGGTGTGCAGAATGGGATATTCAATTGAGAAAATCCCAGAGTCAATGTTTCGGTTTTCAGAAGAAACAACCCGTAGAACTGCTTTATCAGTGGTATCATCATGGAATTGTGCCGTTGATAATTTAAAATCTATTTCCAGCGGGAACGACTGGATTCTATTCTTCAAGGTACTTTCATTAAATTCATATTTAATATTTATAATGTGTCTTGTTACATGGTTTCATAATCATGGTTACATAGCTGGTTTTACTTTCTCTGACTCTAAATATCTCATGAATTTTTTTTCCTACCAGATGGCTCTATCTCTCTTCATCGTAAGCTGGATCGGATCAATGTCACTGCAAAACTTTTTTGTCAAAGGTGAACACAATCTCTCCTCTGTATTATCTGATGAATTTAGGGGTGTGTTAGGTATTTAACTAATAGTTTAACGCTTTTATTAAGCCTTAGAATTCAAATATCTATTTAGCTTTCTCATTAATAAAAACTTGGTATAATATCATATATGACCCAACATGAAATCATAGTATCTTGCAACCTTCCCTTAAATTAGGATTCGAGAGTTTGAGTGTTAGGAGAAAGAGAAGGGTATAATGGGTAAATATGAAGTTAAGTATTTTGAATGGGTATATTTATTAATAATTTTGGTTGGGTAAATATGATATTACTTAAGTTTTATATATGAAAGCCCCCTAAAAATTTTATATTCTATTCTTGCAGTACTTCCCTTTGCCTTTGTTGTGTTCTACATTTACGATCAATATGAAGACGAAGTTGACAGGATTCTTGGAATAATTTTCCCAGTCGAACGCTTGTCAAATCCTGACCTTTTAAGATTATTGAATCCTTTCAAGCCGCTTGACAAACACGATTAGTGAACCGTCCTCTGGGCACAAGCAACGAGCCGTTTTGTTTGGATCAATTCAGAAATTGTTACTGTTATTGTTGTTAGTTTCGTTGGTCTGATGATTTGTTTTTCTAGAAAATGGATACAGGGACGAGATTCCTTGCTGAACTATATTTGAGTCAGTTTTATGTTTTAGTAATGCATTTTTTTTGTAATTGATTTAGTGATATATTTGTTTAATTTGATTGATTTTGTTTTCAATATTAAAAACAGACAACGCAATTCTGAGCCTATTTGATAAATGGTTGCAAAAATTAGATTGAGGTGTTTATGGTCTGGTATGGGTTGGTTTTGATAAAAATTCTATGCCAAATCACTAACTTTTGTTTCGAGAAACAAGTCAAACCGGCCAAACGGTTTGGTTTGGTTGGATGATTTGAATAGGGTTTTTAAGAAAAATTCGAAATCTTTTGTTTGTGCCAAGTTTTTGAAAAAGATAAAGAAAGTTGATGAATATTATACATATGATTAATGTATATTTTAAAGATTAAAATATGTGACAAATTTTGTATGATATATATATTTGCTTTCAAACGGAGGAAAAAAGTTATAGTTAAGGAAGGTGTACTACAAGGATTACTAAATGAGCAAGTACCATTTGTAGTACAATACAATGTGTGTTATAACTTATAATGAGGTGCAAAGAAGAAATTAACGATGACAATAGAAAAGGAAAAACACTTTGAGAAGAATCATGATCAGCCGTTATACAAAGGTGGTCCAAATCAGGTATATCTCGTACCCAGAGGTGCACAAATCGGTTTTTCAAACCGAAACTGGTTTGGTCAACAAAAGTCAAAACCGGCTTGAGAGGGGGGTTTGACCAGTTTTGACCAGTTTCAAACGGGTTTGAAACCGGTTTTTGAGGGGTTTGGATCGGTTCGGTTCGGTTCGGTTTAAACCGGTTTCAGTATATAGGTTTACAAACCGGCGGTTTGAACCAGTTTCAAATTAACTTGTTTCAGTCAAACCGGTTTAACAATCGGTTTGAGTCGGTCTAAGATCCTAAACCGGTTTTTTTGTGCACCTCTACTTGTACCTATCATCTTTATGAATATATGATTTCATTGCACATGCATGCATATCTTCAATCATCTTTATGAATATATGATTTCTACACACTTATCATGGATGTCACACGAGTTTGATCGTCGAAACACTCGTTGCGTGTTATATTTTCAAGTTAACAATCATAAAGTTTGATGATTAATACTTGTGTATATATGCCAAGAGAATGATGAATCTATGATATGATGATATTTCATGTCAAGGAAATTGATGAAAATTGTTGATAATTTGTGGTTTAAATGATGGCATGAATATGCATTTTGAGGGATGATATTGGAACATCTAGTTTATCAAGTGGTTATGAAAATAAGAGTTGTGCCTTGATTTAATGCTAGAAAGTTTAGGAGTGTGAATTCATGTGGGCACGAACATAGGAACATATAACCTAACTCGAATATATACTAACTAATCGTGGTAATGCTGACGGGTTAACATGCTTAAGAAAAACCTGAATAGCAAACACATCATAAAATACTGGCAAACTGGATTTTAATAATTCAAAGTATTACCTACTGGTTGATAATATTTTTACACAAACATTGTTGCATGAGTATCAATCACGTATTAATAAACTTATACGAACATACCTTAGAAGTAGATACATACACGAATGATAGTAGCATACAATATAAGTTTCGCCTACCTTCACAATTGTATTCACTCTACATACTGTTACCCTATGTTCACTAATATTTCTTTATCATACTCTTCAAATTAGATCCATGTTCTTAATATTGTCATATATAAAAATGTATATAAAATGAATACATGTAGTTGTAGACATCTTCTATATATTTATTTTATCTCTTTTATTTCTATACTCCTTTTGTAGTTTTGGGTGCTTTTAAATTATATATATACATATATTATTTTATTAATTTAGTTTTTACTTATAAATGTATATAAAATAGTATATTAAAATATAAGAATTTACTCCCTTACAATCGTAACCTAACTCGTATACACTTTAAACTAATTTGAAAACAGCTCTAAAACATAACCTAATCTAGAGGCAGTATTTTCTAGTAAAAAAAAAAGAAATCAAATATGATGTCTAGTCTACCTTCAAAGACTCTTCTTTATTCTTTCCACTAGTTTAGAACCTGTGTAATACACAATGTGAAAAAATATTAATACATACATTTTTAAATCTTTATATATATTTTATAGATGAAAAAATGTAATACATATAGTAACAATAACAAACAAAATAAAAAAATATGTAAAATTTAATATATAATTGAGTTTCAAAAATACATTAAATATTATTCAATATAATTTAACTTTCATTTACTATTTTGATTGAAAAATAAGCTGAGTAATAAATTTTAAAATTTCTTATAATATGAGATAATTTAAAATAAATATGTTTTATTAGTATAATTAATAATTTGTTTAAAAATATATTATTATTGAAAATATGGAAGTGTATTTATTAAGAGAAAGAAGCGGAAATTTTTTCTAAGAATGAATGTGAAGACGACACGTGGCATTGAGAAACCTTTATTTATTATATTATAGATTTTGAATTTTGATACCTATCATCAACTAAACAATAAACTAATGAATTATTAATTATTAATGGGTGGACATATAGCCAAATTATATATATTTATATTACATTTTGATACTATAAAGTTACATACTGTCATATATTGCAAAACCATGTATTTAAGGGTTCATTGGATAACGGAATTCGTCATAATTTTCTTTATAAAAAAAAAGTTTTTTTAAACATACAAAGTTAACTAGACTCTCGGGTTATACCACAATCTGAGGTCTTATTCCGTAAGTATGTGAGATTTTTATATACCCGTACAAACTTAGAAAATATCATATATACACAATCAAAACTAAAAATATTATATATACCCTTATAAATATGTAATAATATCATATATATGCCCATTTCATTGAAAATAATTTAAGAGATTACTATTTTACCCTTATTTCTCTAAAACTTTAAAATTTCATATTTATCCATTTTTAACTTTGAAATTTCATATTTACTCAATTTTAACTTTTAAATTTTATAATTACCCATAAATAATAGTTTTCTCAAAATATTTTATTTAATTTATAGTTTTTCTTTTAATTTTACCAATATTTTATAGCATTTATACGTCATATATAGCAATTTTCTTTTATAACATTTATAATTTTCTCGCAATCATTCCTTCTAAATCGACGCTTTCTGAATGGGTTTGGAGATTCGTGATGGTCGCCATCAAGAATAAGAGAACGGGTGATTTTTTACGTATGGGTTAAACTAAAAGATTAGGTTATAAAAAAATCATAATGGATAAGGGTAGAATGGTCTTAAAGTAAAAAATTATTTAAAATGGGTATATATATGATATTTTTAGTTTTGCTTGGGTATATGATATTTACCCATGTTTGTAAGAGTATATATGAAATTTACCCTTACAGATAGAAACAACCCGGTTTAAAACTATATATACTTCAAGATAGAAACAACCCGGTTTAAAACTAAAGTTATAAGAAAAAAGATTAGTTATCATAATTACTGTAGTATATATTGAATCAGTTTATCTAAGAAGTTAAATTTTTATAATTAGGGTTACATAGAAATGAAGTGATGATTAAACGTTAGTTGGATATTTTTTTATTATTATTTAGAATTAGAATGGTTGAAAATTAGATAGGAAGCCATAAACGAAGAAGACAATTCAAGTCTCATTATTACAATAATGCTTATTAAAGTGTGATTTGATATTCAATTTAGATAAACATTTAATCATGGATTAGTTTTATTTTTTATTTTTTTTTGAAAGGCGAACGTTGAATGTTGTGACGTCACACCCCCCGTCACATGGGAGATGCTCGTCCAACTCCGACCAATATGTTGTCTTAACCGGGCCCACTTGGCGTCAGAGTTGGAGAGCTTTCAAGGAAAACCCCACCCAATACGGCCCCTTCTGGGCTTGAGGGAGAGCCGAGGCTCGAACCCTGGATCGACGTGGGTAAAACCCTAGTGCATCAGCCTAAGAGCTAGTTCTCATTTGCGATGCCATAGAAATTAATGGTAGTGGCAGGGATCGAACCCGGGTCCCTTGGGACTCTGGGCCTTACCTCAACCACTACACCACAACCTCTTTGGCTAATCATGGATTAGTTAAATGTTTAAAGCAAATTTCTTGATTACATCGAAGTAAATGTATTTATGTAATTATTACAGGCCAATTAATATAACAACAAATCAAATGAATATTTTAAAACAAATGGAATATATCTAACCGAAACCGGCAACATACCTATCCATGTATCGTTAGCCATTTGGTACAATGGTAGCCCTAAGACTTTTCATAGTGGAGGTCTTGGGTTCGAATCCTGGCCACAACAAAAAAAGGGTCTGTGGCCAGGTCAGTTGGGTTCGAATCTTGGCCACAACAAAAAAAGGGTCTGTGGTCAGGTCAGAGGGTTTACCCAGTTGGAGGGTTCCTCATGTGGTGGGCTGCCCTAGATATTCTAGGTGTTGTCCCGGGGAAACCCAATTATCCTAATCTAGGTGTTGCCGTTAAAAAAAAAACCTATCCATGTTCAAACGACCAAATTATTGAATGTGTTCTTCCATCTCGATGTTTATATGTAAATTAATAGTGTTATATGTATACAGTTAAAAAAATTATAAATATTCATATGGTTCTTATAGTTATTTACTTAAAATTCATCATTTATTGAACGAACATATGTATACACACATAGGAAGACATATATTCAAATAAAAAGAACTAACATACGATAGTTATATCATTGATCACACTAATTCAATAGTCAAAACTCATAAAAGAGGCAAATTTCGTTGTATATTTAAATGATGTTTCTTTAAATGTTGATACACTTACCGCAAAACAATTGACTATTGCCGACGGACAAATCCGTTGGTAAAGGTACCAAGTCGGTAATTTGTCGGTGAAAGTCTGTAGGAAAACATGACGTGCATGGGTAGAAGTTTTAGCAACAGATTACTAGCGGATTTTTTAGCGGCAGATCACTAATGGGTTTTAGCGATGGATGCATATGAACTATATGAACTATTAGCGAAGGATCACCGATTTTCTTTGTATAAACGAATTGTATGATAATGATTACAATAATGTGTCTAACTCATTACAAAATTGCGTGTCGCATCTTGAATTCTTATTATTACATATTTTAAGTAAAGATTTAAAAGTGAAATTGAATCGGCTAGAACGTTTATATAGTTTATTCATCTTGAATTAATCGATGATTGCAAGTCTAACGACAACCGTATCCCTTGGATGCGACGTGTCCGATACTAGTTTATCTCCTCTAAATCAATTAATTCGTCAACAACCGAATCAAAATGAGTTATTATTTCTATATTTTTATTCAACAAAATAATATCAATAACATAACATGAAATCACGTTTTTAACATGCCATTTCATTATTATTGATGTATGAGAAGACATTATATATAATTAAATTCTTAAGTGTGTATATTGATAATTGTTAATTTCAATAGGGTTACAATTGAAGTTATATATGATAACCATATTTACATAACGTATCCCTTTAATATGGCTAATTACAATGTGATCTAATATTCCAACCCAGTCAACATCAAAGAAGGCTTGAATATTGGGGGTCCCTTTCTAGTGAACGTCAGTGAAGGCTTGGAGAGTGGAACCAGAATTGTGGCAAATGAGTAGACCATGAGTAATGGTGCCTTTGAGATACCTGAGAATTCGTTTGATCGCAGACCAGTGATTGTCTGACGGGGCATGCATGTACCGATACACTTTGTTGACTGCAAAGGCAATGTCTGGCCTTGAGATAGTAACATACTGAAGGACACCGAGAAGTTGTTGATACCTGATCGGTTAAGAGAATAGAGGGCTGTCCCTAAGAGATAAGACATGTGAAGTGCTCATGGGAGAAGAGACTAGCTTGGAATCTGAAAGACCGACTCGTTGAATCACGTCAACGATATATTTTCGTTGAGACAACATAATATCCCGGCCTTGGCGCAAAAGTTCAACGCCTAGAAAGTAATCAAGGTCGCCAAGGTCTTTTAGTGCAAAGGAAAGACTAAGTAGTTGAATGAGGGCATTGACAACTTTGGTGTTGTTACCAGTGACAATAATGTCATCAACATAAACTAGAATGCACAAGATTGTGTGCCTAGACTTATATGTAAATAGCGATGGATCAATTTTGGATCCTTTAAAACCAAATTTGTGAAAAGCTTGAGACAAGCTATGTAACCAAGCTCGTGGCCATATAAAGATTTGTGAAGTAAGCATATATGATCCAGATGTTTAAGATCAACGAAGCCCTATGGCTGCCGAAGATAGATCGTCTCTTTAAGGTCACCATGTAAGAAAACATTGTGAACATCCATTTGACGAAGCGGCCATTAATGTGTAACAACAAGAGAAAGGACCACTATGATGGTGGTAGATTTTACAACTTGGCTGAATGTTCCATGAAAGTTGACCCCCGGTTGTTATCGAAAGCCCTTTGCCACAGGACGAGCCTTGTATCGAGTGATCGCTCATTTTGGTCATTCTTTAACCTACACACCCACTTGCAATCAATAACATTAGAGTTAGGAATAAGGGGTACCAATGATCAAGTGCCATTTTTAACAAGAGCTGAAAATTCTTTGGCCATGGCTTGACGCCACTCTAGATGTTGGTTTGCAATGGTAAAGGAAGTGGGCTCAGGAAGAGATTTGTTATATGTGAAAAAATTATTAGCAGAAGGACTACAAGGAACCGGGGGTTTGGGATTTTGACACAGATTGGAAGGACGAGTACGAGGAGGTGGAGATGGGGTTATAGGACGAAATTTTGAGAGGGGATTAGAATTGTGAGGAGATGGTGGAGGGGTTTGTAGAGAAGTTGTAGGCGAGGATGGTTCGAGACTGTCAACGGGTGGCAATTGAAAGTCAGAAAAGGAAGTGTATGTGCTGGAAGGTGGAGTAGAAGGAGAAGGTTGAATAGGCGTGGCAAAGGGGAAGTTGTCCTCATTGAAGCGGATATGACGAGCTATATAGATCTGATTTATGGATGGATAAAAGCATCGATAGCCATGATGAGAGGGACTGTAAACCAGAAAAATACAAGGTGTGGAATGGAAATCCATCTTATGGCGATTGTATAGTCGAAGATGAGGAAAGCATTAACAACCAAAAACTCGAAAGAAAGGAAAAATCAGGAGAGCGTTTGAATAAGTGTTCAAAAGGTGAGATGCGAGAGGAGGTTCGGGAAGGCATGCGATTGATAAGGTAAATTGCGGTGCCAAAAGCAAAATGCCAGAATCGTTGAGGGAAGGAAGACTGGGCTAGAAGTGTAAAGACAGTCTCAACAACATGGTGATGTCGTTGTTCAACAATAGCATTTTATGCACTTGTATGTGGGCAGGATAACTTATGAGCGATGCCAAGAGACGTGAAGCAGGATGTGAGAGCACGAAATTCACCACCCCAATCAGTTTGGATAGTTTTAAGTTTGGAGTTAAATTGTTTCAACCATGGAGACAAAGTTTTTGAAAGTTGGATAAAAATCAGATTTGTTGGTTAGAGGAAAAATCCACATATAACAAGAAAAATGATCAACACATAGCATAAAGTAACAATGTCCATCAGAAGATAATACATGGTTGGGACCCCAAATATCACAATAAACCAAGTCAAGCAAATTTGAACTTTGAAAAGTAGAATTTGGTAAAGACAATTTTGTAGATTTGCTCAAATGACAAGCAATACAAGAAACTGTAGAAATGTTTGTAGTAACAAGAAGAGAAAAACTGCTAAGAATAAAATGAAAAAAATGTTGATGTGGATGACCGAGCCTTAGATGCCAAACTATGGATGAAGTCCGAGTAGCAGAGAAGGAGAACTTATGAATAGATTGAAGTTGAGGAAGACGAAGGGAGTAGATATATCGTTCAATAGGGTCGGTAAGCAGGGTTGTGCGTGTAGACTCGCCCTTCAAGACAAAATAAAGATTTTTCTTAATTTTAGAAACATGAAGATTGTGAGATATGGAAAAAGTTTTTTAGAGAAGAGAATTTAGAGGAACCGATATAAAGAATAGGAAGTCCCTTACCATTACCAACATGGAATGAGTCACTACCATAGTAGGCCTCTAAACTGTCAAGACTTGATAATTCACATGGCTGTCGGTGTCACACCCCGGCCGGCGGCGGATTAACGCCGGGGCTGACACGGTTGTTCAAAAGCTCATGATCATCTATTTAATGCGAAGATATTTATTAAACCATATTAAATAATCCGTTACAAGAACAAAAAGACAAAAGTTTAACATGACATATATTTCAGTTCATTAGCTAAGTCCAAGTCCTACGTGAGCAGCAAAGGCCTTAAGCAGGTGCACCTGAAACATGCGAGTAAAAGTCAACTACAAGTAGTTGGTGAGCAACATAGGTTTTGACATCAAAACTAAAGTTTAAATAAAGTTTACGATTCAGATGATTCTAATGCAGATCTAAAGCATATCTATGAACACATAAGACTCCAAGCGTATAGTTCAACCCTGGTAAATGAAATATAGCTGCCACAATCCCACGGATTGCCGTTTTGATAAAAGGGTTAGATAATACCCGAGTTTT
Organism: Smallanthus sonchifolius; assembly: GCA_023525975.1. NCBI lineage: Eukaryota > Viridiplantae > Streptophyta > Magnoliopsida > Asterales > Asteraceae > Smallanthus > Smallanthus sonchifolius. The sequence continues at coordinate 44,021,821 of CM042025.1, read as the reverse complement.
ATAGTTCACATCCAACATGGGGAGATACACCCATGCTAATAGTTCACACCAACAACAACCCGCCAAGGTTATGTGGTAAGTTTAGTTTAGTTTCGGTTTCCCCTATAAATGATCATGTTAGGTACTACCTTAGGCTTGCAACATAAGTTATTGAACGTACTGGCATGCATTCATGCAATGGTCACCAGATAGTTAAAGATATAAAACATGTTGATCATAGCATAGAATCAAGTTATTGAATCGTGTAGATAAGGTAGTTAACACATGTTTCACCCCAAAACAAAAGCAGTAAAAAGGGGCTATGAATACTCACTTGAATGAAGAGCTAAAGATGATTGCGTTTGATAAGTTGAATAGATATTGTGAGAATTTCTCACAACACACCTACAAGATAGATTGTGTTCTAAGGTTGAGATAGCTTGCATGAGATAGTAAAGTCTGAGGTTGAGGATGAGGTTATATAAGTTTTGGGATTTAAAAGTAGTTTATATCATAATTTGGAATTTTGAAATGATACAGTTCTATACATTTATGTTCAACTAAAATGTTTTGTAAGTTTTAAAACGACTAATCAAATAGGTTAATAAGGACTTGTATGATTTGAGTGAGATAAAAGAGATTTGTATAATTATTTAAAAATAATCGTTTAAGTATTTAAATAATTATTCTTTGTCAAAATAATTATTTTAAAAGATTTTAATAATGTCTAATAATAAACATTATTAGTTTATAAGATAATTTAGTAAATTCGACTAACTAATTAATTTATTTAGGAATTTGTACGGGTTATAATGTATTCTTAATTTAAAAATAAGCACAAAGGTTTATGGTTTTAATTTATAAAATGGAGATATTAATATAATTTGAAAATTAATTTAATTGGATTTTTAAATATTTAAATAATATATTAAAAGTTAAAAGAAATTCCTATTTATACCTAGAACAAATAAAAGTCATTTTTATAAATTTTAGATTTATAGTTTTATGATTCTAGAATTTATATAAATTTTATTTACAATTTTCAGGAATTTAAAATGTATAAAAAGGTAAACAGAAAAAGGCTTAAAAAATTATGCAGGGGCCGGGACTCGAACCCGCGCCCTCGGCTGGTTCAACACCAACACGCATGCTTTACCGCTGGACTGGGCGTGATGCCTTGTCCTAAACACGGTTCGAGTTAGTGTCTACCCTGATGGCCACGACCATCATCTTCCCCAAATCCAACCGAAACCCTAGCCCAAGAATTCGATCGATCCGGCTAATAGCCGAGCCTAATTTCATAGGGCTTTTGTTCCCTGGGTCAATACGGTTCGAATGATACCGGATTTACCTGAGTTGGTTACGTGGATCGTGAGATTGACTGAGTCAAACCGCGGCGTGTTCTTCGACTGGATTTGAGCTCCGGAGACGATTAGCGAAGGGATTCGTGGTTCGGTAAGCTTGATGTGGGTATCGTCGACGAATTTGAGTCTCTATTTATAGATAATTCAGTCGGAAATGAATCGATCGAGTAAAGGCTCCTTAAAGAGGTTACGGGTAAAGTTATACCCACGATCTTGATCATAAACGAGCGATTAAACGTGAGGGAACGAATCGGCTCAGTGTCACGAACGTGTTGCCGGTTTTGGATTCGAATGATATCATCCCAATCGCGAGTTCACAAATTTGGTTTCAAAACCGGTGCGTAAGGAGGTTCGAACCAGAGATCAGTTGGGGAGGAAGGGATCTTCCGGGAATTGCAGAATAGACCCTGGACTTTCAAATGTTATCATCTCATGTGAAAAACTTAAATTCTTGGCTAAGTTAAGTTTCAAAAATTGCATTTCAAACCCTGACTTTTTATAAAACATAAAAATTTGTAAATTTATAAATCTTTATAAATTTAAATAGGTTAGTTAGTTATTAAAGTGTAATAGATTAATCTCCTTTTTCTTTTTTTTTAATGGTTTTATACATTCTTATTTATTTGAAGGTAATTATTAAATAGTTAATGTCACCTTATTATAATTTGATATTTTTCCTTGTAATTTACATATGCATTTATAATGTGTATAATAAACATTTATATAATTGTTTTAAATAAACATTTATCATGATATTAAATGTATGGATATAAAAGTGATAATTTATAAAAATGAATAAATGTATTCATAAATTAAATAGGTTACAATGCCGAAAAAGTTAAGATAAGGTCGGAAATTCCTCGGGGATTACAGTCTCCCCTACTTTAGGAGATTTCGTCCCGAAATTTCACTAAGAGGAGGGTCCTGGGAATAGGTGAGGGTACTTGGCCTTCATCTGGTCTTCACGTTCCCAAGTAAACTCAGGGCCACGTTTGGATTCCCATCGAACCTTCACAATTGGGATTCGGCTTCGCTTGAGTTGCTTAACCTCCCGATCCATGATTTCCACGGGCTTCTCCACGAAGTGCATTGATTCGTCAATGTGCACCTCGTCGAGCGGTATTATGAGGTTCTCGTCAGACAAGAATTTCTTTAAGTTTGAGATATGGAAAGTAGGATGAATGTTACTAAGCTCTTCTGGCAGATCCAACTTGTAAGCTACTTTCCCAATCCGTTCCAGGATTTTAAAAGGGCCTACAAATCTCGGTGCAAGCTTCCCTTTCTTTCCAAAACGGACTACTCCTTTCCAAGGGGATACCTTGAGAAGGACTAGATCACCGACTTGAAACTCTAAGGGTTTTCGACGTTTGTCAGCGTAGCTCTTTTGTCGGCTCCTTGCAGCCAGAAGGTTGTCTCGGATTTGCAAGATCTTGTCAGAAGTTTCTTGGATGAGTTCAGGGCCAGTAATCTGTGATTCCCCAATCTCCGTCCAACAGATAGGAGAGCGGCACTTACGACCATAAAGTGCTTCAAAAGGAGCCATGTCAATGCTCGTGTGGTAGCTGCTATTATACGAGAACTCGACTAAGGGCAGGTGTAAGTCCCAATTACCCTTGAAGTCAATGACACAGGCTCTAAGCATGTCTTCGAGAGTTTGAATCGTTCGTTCGGACTGACCATCAGTTTGCGGATGGTAAGCCGTACTAAGATTCAACTGAGTGCCCAAAGCTGATTGTAATGACTGCCAGAAACGAGAAGTGAATCGTCCGTCACGATCAGAAATGATATTGAGAGGTACACCGTGTCGACTAACAATCTCATCAATGTATATTCGAGCCAATTTCTCAACTCGGTAGTCTTCAAGGATAGGCAAGAAATGAGCAGATTTTGTCAAACGGTCGATGATCACCCATATGCTATCATGACCACGGGACGTGTGCGGGAGTTTGTTTATGAAGTCCATGGCAATACATTCCCACTTCCACACAGGTATCTCGGGTTGTTCAAGCAAGCCTGATGGACGCTGGTGTTCGGCCTTAACCTTCAAACAAGTAAGGCACTTGGATACGTATAGAGCGATGTCCTTTTTCATACCAGGCCACCAGTATTGAGTACGAAGATCCTTGTACATTTTGTCTGCACCCGGATGGATAGAATAACGAGTCTTGTGAGCCTCGTTCATGACAAAAGTACGGAGGTTATCACGGTCAGGGATCCAAATGCGGTTTAGAAAGTAGAGTAACCCATTAGGTTTGGTTTCCAGCTGGAGTTCTGCACCGCATGACATTTCGTTGTACATGTTCCCTTCCGTAACCGAGAGATGTTGTGCTTCCAGGATACGAGTTTGAATATCATTTTGGATACGAATGTTATGGATCTTGATAGGTTCTTTACGACTAAGAGCATCGGCCACGACATTCGCCTTACCAGGATGATAACGAATGTTGCAGTCGTAGTCGTTTAAGAGTTCAACCCAACGCCTTTGCCTCATGTTGAGTTCTTTCTGATTGAAGATGTGCTGGAGACTCTTATGATCGGTGTAAATCTCACATTTGGTACCATATAGGTAATGTCTCCAAATTTTAAGAGCAAATACGACCGCACCCAACTCAAGATCGTGCGTCGTATAATTCTTCTCATAGATTTTAAGTTGTCGAGACGCATAAGCAATCACTTTGCCTCGCTGCATTAGTACACAACCAAGACCTAAGTGGGAAGCGTCACAGTAAATGACAAAGTCTTCGGTTCCATCGGGAAGAGTCAGGATAGGAGCCTCACACAATTTCTGTTTTAGGGTTTGAAAGGCTTCCTCTTGTTTTGGTCCCCACTCGTAGGGTTTGCCTTTGTGAGTTAAGGCTGTGAGTGGTACCACGATCTTTGAAAAATTTGATATGAAACGACGGTAATAGCCCGCTAAACCAAGAAACGAGCGGACTTCGGTAGGGGTCTTTGGAGCGTGCCAGTTTTTTACCGCCTCTATCTTAGCGGGATCTACGTGAATACCCTTTTCGTTGACTATGTGTCCTAAGAATTGGACTTCCTTTAGCCAAAATTCACATTTGGAGAACTTAGCGTATAATTGCTCCTTCTTCAAGAGATCCAAAACCAGACGCAAGTGTTCTTCGTGTTCCGCTTTGGATTTTGAATATATGAGGATATCGTCAATGAAGACGATCACGAACTTGTCCAAGTACGGCTTACACACGCGATTCATAAGATCTATGAACACTGCTGGTGCATTGGTTAGTCCGAAGGGCATAACCATGAACTCGTAATGACCATACCTAGTACGAAAGGCTGTTTTGGGGGTATCGGATTCGAGGACTCGTAACTGGTGATAACCAGAACGAAGATCGATCTTAGAGAAATAAGTCGAGCCTTGAAGTTGATCAAATAAATCGTCAATCCTCGGAAGTGGATAACGGTTCTTCACGGTAAGCTTGTTAAGTTCCCGATAGTCGATACACATTCTGAAAGAACCATCCTTGTTCTTAACGAATAGAACAGGTGCTCCCCAAGGGGAAACGCTAGGACGAATAAATCCTTTGTCAGAAAGTTCTCGGAGTTGGCTTGAAAGTTCCTGCATCTCTGATGGTGCAAGACGATAAGGTGACTTGGCCACGGGGTTTGCTCCTGGCACTAAGTCAATACGGAATTCGACTTGGCGTATAGGACGAAGACCGGGTAAATCTTCGGGAAAAACTTCAGGAAAGTCTTTGATTACAGGAATGTCTTGGAGACTCTTATCTTTGCCTTTTCGTTCCACAATATGGGCCAAGAATGCCACACATTTCTTCCGTAGGTACTTCTGTGCAGTAGTGCAAGACATAAGCTTGAGTCCCTTTGACGGTTTCTCACCATAGATGTTCAAAATTTCACCCGAGTCAAGAGGGATACGGATATACTTGTCAAAACAGACAACTTCAGCATGGTGTTTGGTCAGCCAGTCCATGCCTACTATGATGTCGAAACCTTCGAGAGCCATAGGAATAAGATTGATTGAAAAGTCATGATCGCTCAAGGTTAAAGTACAATCTCTAATAATGGTGTCACATGAAACAGAATAACCATCCGCTACTAAAATATCAAAGGGTTTGTCTAGCTTAGCTCGACTCATAGCAAGTTGTGGTTCAAATTCAAAGGACACGAAACTCTTATCGGAACCAGTATCGAACAGGATAGAAGCATATTGCTGATTAATTGGAAACATACCGTTCACCACCTCGTTGTTGGCTTGAGCCTCGTTGGCATTGATGTTAAAGGCACGTCCACGAGCTACCGGGTTTGCATTCCCCTGATTTATATTCCCTCGGTTCATATTCCCTTGGTTTATGTTTCCTTGAACCATGTTGCCCTGGTTTAGATTTGCTTGGTTCACAATGACTAGCCTAGGGCAACGGTTCCTGAAGTGATTAGGGTCACCACACTCGTAACAAGCACGACCCTGGGCGATAGCAGCAGGAACAAGAACAAGAGCAGCAGGTTGGTAGACTTGATTAGTTGGTGGAATACGACAGGTGTTAGCCCAATGTCCATAACGTCCACAAGTAGTGCACAGACGACATTGTGCGTGAGTAGGGTGGTGGAGTTTGCATGTATTACAAAGTGGCGAAGTTCCCGCATATTGTTTCTTGGTGGGGTTGAAGGCAGTAGGGGCTACTTGGGCTAAAGGAGTAGCGGGTGTGATAATGGCAAAATTTTTGCCCTTCCTTTTCCTGTTATTGAAGGAAGACTCAGACTTAGTCTCCTTGAGGGGTTCAGTGATGGCTTTCTCAAAGGTCTTCTTGGCACCCTTTTTAGATAGAGTACCTGCCTTAACATGATTGTCTGACAGGGTTGCTGCAAGACGGATGGCTTCCTCGAGAGTGGCTGGGTTACTACCCAAAACAGTGTCCTGAATCTGCATGGGCAGACCATTGATGTACTTCTCAATGCCTCGTGAGAGAGGAGTGACCATATGGGGCACTAGTAGGCTAAGCTCATGAAAGCGAGTGGTGTAGGCAAGGCTTTCACCACTGTCTTGTTTGAGATCCCAGAACTCAGCTTCTAATTTCTTGACCTCATTACGGGGGCAAAACTCATCGGTCATGAGTGCTTTCACATCGGCCCAAGGTAAGGCTAGTGCAACCTCTATCCCACGGTTACGCTTTTCTCCATTCCACCATGTTAGTGCCCTCTTCTGGAAGACACTAGTAGCATAACGAACCTTCAGGTTCTCAGGACAGTCAGCATTGATGAAAGTTCCCTCAATGCTTTCAAACCATTGGAGGAGTCCAGTGGCTCCATCGTTCCCGTAGAACTTGGTGGGGTTGCAGGAGTTGAAGTGTTTGAATGTGCACGCGGGATTCCTTGGTGCAGCACGCGGGATTCCTTGGTGCAGCATTCTGGTTCAGTTGGTTGACTATAGTTGGTAGGATCGTAGCCATTTGTTGGATGATCCTATCGGTGAGGTTGTTCCTACGCTCGTGACGGGGAGGCATTCTACAAACGGGTGAATAGAAAGTTCATAAGATGTGAATCATGTATAAGAGTTTGCAATTTAATCATGAGATGTTAGGTGAAACATAGATGGTACCCTATTGGGCACATTGGCTTATCAAGGTATTTTAAGTCTTTCTAATGTTTGAGAAGTCATGCTTTAGCCTATAAGTGGACACTCATCCCAAGAATTCCCAGGAAAGCATAACTGGTCCATCGGTTGATTTGGATTTATACGAAACGCTTTCCTAGACAGAACTCCCAGAATACAGGCATCTACCCTTCCGGATTGCACAAGTTCTCATTCATTAGTTAGAACTTACATACCTTTGACGAGAGTTTCATTCAGATAAGACTATTAAGTCTAAGTGTAAGTTTCATGTAGTTCAAGTAGTTCAAAATAGTTTCATGTAGACTCTTGAATGTCGTAGTTCATGGAGTTGTATCAGGTAATCAAAAATAGATAGATGTAGGTAAGCATGCATAGTAAAGATAGTGTGGAGTTCCTAATAAAAGACACGAGTTAAACTCATGTTTGGGACTCCTAGGTTATAGTCTAGGTCATGTGTCTAATAACCTAATTCCCTATAACCATGGCTCTGATACCAATCTGTCACACCCCGACCGGCGGCGGATTAACGCTGGGGCTGACACGGTTGTTCAAAAGCTCATGATCATCTATTTAATGCGAAGATATTTATTAAACCATATTAAATAATCCGTTACAAGAACAAAAAGACAAAAGTTTAACATGACATATATTTCAGTTCATTAGCTAAGTCCAAGTCCTACGTGAGCAGCAAAGGCCTTAAGCAGGTGCACCTGAAACATGCGAGTAAAAGTCAACTACAAGTAGTTGGTGAGCAACATAGGTTTTGACATCAAAACTAAAGTTTAAATAAAGTTTACGATTCAGATGATTCTAATGCAGATCTAAAGCATATCTATGAACACATAAGGCTCCAAGCGTACAGTTCAACCCTGGTAAATGAAATATAGCTGCCACAATCCCACGGATTGCCGTTTTGATAAAAGGGTTAGATAATACCCGAGTTTTATAGTTCACATCCAACATGGGGAGATACACCCATGCTAATAGTTCACACCAACAACAACCCGCCAAGGTTATGTGGTAAGTTTAGTTTAGTTTCGGTTTCCCCTATAAATGATCATGTTAGGTACTACCTTAGGCTTGCAACATAAGTTAATGAACGTACTGGCATGCATTCATGCAATGGTCACCAGATAGTTAAAGATATAAAGCATGTTGATCATAGCATAGAATCAAGTTATTGAATCGTGTAGATAAGGTAGTTAACACATGTTTCACCCCAAAACAAAAGCAGTAAAAAGGGGCTATGAATACTCACTTGAATGAAGAGCTAAAGATGATTGCGTTTGATAAGTTGAATAGATATTGTGAGAATTTCTCACAACACACCTACAAGATAGATTGTGTTCTAAGGTTGAGATAGCTTGCATGAGATAGTAAAGTCTGAGGTTGAGGATGAGGTTATATAAGTTTTGGGATTTAAAAGTAGTTTATATCATAATTTGGAATTTTGAAATGATACAGTTCTATACATTTATGTTCAACTAAAATGTTTTGTAAGTTTTAAAACGACTAATCAAATAGGTTAATAAGGACTTGTATGATTTGAGTGAGATAAAAGAGATTTGTATAATTATTTAAAAATAATCGTTTAAGTATTTAAATAATTATTCTTTGTCAAAATAATTATTTTAAAAGATTTTAATAATGTCTAATAATAAACATTATTAGTTTATAAGATAATTTAGTAAATTCGACTAACTAATTAATTTATTTAGGAATTTGTACGGGTTTATAATGTATTCTTAATTTAAAAATAAGCACAAAGGTTTATGGTTTTAATTTATAAAATGGAGAGATTAATATAATTTGAAAATTAATTTAATTGGATTTTTAAATATTTAAATAATATATTAAAAGTTAAAAGAAATTCCTATTTATACCTAGAATAAATAAAAGTCATTTTTATAAATTTTAGATTTATAGTTTTATGATTCTAGAATTTATATAAATTTTATTTACAATTTTCAGGAATTTAAAATGTATAAAAAGGTAAACAGAAAAAGGCTTAAAAAATTATGCAGGGGCCGGGACTCGAACCCGCGCCCTCGGCTGGTTCAACACCAACACGCATGCTTTACCGCTGGACTGGGCGTGATGCCTTGTCCTAAACGCGGTTCGAGTTAGTGTCTACCCTGATGGCCACGACCATCATCTTCCCCAAATCCAACCGAAACCCTAGCCCAAGAATTCGATCGATCCGGCTAATAGCCGAGCCTAATTTCATAGGGCTTTTGTTCCCTGGGTCAATACGGTTCGAATGATACCGGATTTACCTGAGTTGGTTACGTGGATCGTGAGATTGACTGAGTCAAACCGCGGCGTGTTCTTCGACTGGATTTGAGCTCCGGAGACGATTAGCGAAGGGATTCGAGGTTCGGTAAGCTTGATGTGGGTATCGTCGACGAATTTGAGTCTCTATTTATAGATAATTCAGTCGGAAATGAATCGATCGAGTAAAGGCTCCTTAAAGAGGTTACGGGTAAAGTTATACCCACGATCTTGATCATAAACGAGCGATTAAACGTGAGGGAACGAATCGGCTCAGTGTCACGAACGTGTTGCCGGTTTTGGATTCGAATGATATCATCCCAATCGCGAGTTCACAAATTTGGTTTCAAAACCGGTGCGTAAGGAGGTTCGAACCAGAGATCAGTTGGGGAGGAAGGGATCTTCCGGGAATTGCAGAATAGACCCTGGACTTTCAAATGTTATCATCTCATGTGAAAAACTTAAATTCTTGGCTAAGTTAAGTTTCAAAAATTGCATTTCAAACCCTGACTTTTTATAAAACATAAAAATTTGTAAATTTATAAATCTTTATAAATTTAAATAGGTTAGTTAGTTATTAAAGTGTAATAGATTAATCTCCTTTTTCTTTTTTTTTAATGGTTTTATACATTCTTATTTATTTGAAGGTAATTATTAAATAGTTAATGTCACCTTATTATAATTTGATATTTTTCCTTGTAATTTACATATGCATTTATAATGTGTATAATAAACATTTATATAATTGTTTTAAATAAACATTTATCATGATATTAAATGTATGGATATAAAAGAGATAATTTATAAAAATGAATAAATGTATTCATAAATTAAATAGGTTACAATGCCGAAAAAGTTAAGATAAGGTCGGAAATTCCTCGGGGATTACAGTCGGCTCCAGTATCAGAATACCATGTGGTACCAGCGGTAGAGCGTGCATCTCCAAAGTTGGAGCAGGTATTTGCAAAATTAGCTGTTGGGTTTGCACGCAATGTGGATGGGTCACGATTTGGACAGTCACTTGGGTTTTGTTCAATGCCATAGTGATTTTAGGAACCATAGACCATATTCTGAGATGAGGCCTAAAAGAAGTGACTACGACTGCATCCTCTGTTGTTACCACGTGAGAGACCACGCCATCCTCGGTTGTTGTTTCCACGATTGTAGGGTAAACGATAGCTGTAAAAAGCTTGAGGAACAGCAATGTTGGGAAAAAGTTGGATGCCATGTTGAGCTGCCATTTGCTTAAGAGCCATGAGTTGTTGTGGTGGCTGAGATTGGATAGCAGAGGCTGATCTAGAAGAGGTACCTGCAGTGGTAGTAAAAACAGATGCAGTACCTGGTTGTGGAAGCATTGTAACCATGTAGTTATGGTCACTGAGAAGACCATAAAGCTCATTGAATGTCAAAGGAGATGAGCTAGCAAGAATATTTGATTTGAGGCCATTGTATTCCTCACGTGAACCGGAGATAACAAAAAGAACTAGATCTTTGTCTTTGACCGATTCATCAATGTTAACAAGTGAAGATGCATACTCCTGTGCACGACTTAGATAAGCAAGGGGTGTCTCATCCCCATTCATCTGAAGCTTAAGAAGTTGTGTCCTAAGCGTATACTCCCGGGAGGCAGTGTGTGGAGCGTAGGAACGTGCAAGTGAATCCCAAAGTTCACGAGTAGTGGTGCCTTGAACATGTGAGAATGAGGCCTCGGAAAAAGTGGAGATAATGATCACACGAACGTGTGCATCGTTCGAGAGCCAAGCAAGATAGCTTGGGTTTAGTTGTGGTGTAATAGCTACATTAGATCCAGGCGGTAACATGCGGTATGGATAGGGAATGGATCCATCAACATAATCAAAGAGATTATTCGTTATTAAGAATGGTTCAATCATGGTTTTTCAATAGTCATAATTTGTTGGTGACAATGTAAATGCAAATCGGTGAGAGTTGTGTGCAACCTTTTCTATAGAGGAACAAGGGGGTAGATGAGCCATTGAATCTTTCACACGAAACTTGTAAACGAAACTGTAGAACTTTCAGGTGAAATTCCACATGAAAGTTTTGTGACTTTCGGGTGAGAGTCCAAATGAAAGTGTTGTGACTTTCGTGTACCACTTTCGGGTGGCAACTTTCGGGTAAGAAGCTAAACGAAAGTGTTGTGACTTTCGTGTAGCACTTTCGGGTAGTAACTTTCGGGTGAGAGTCTAACCTAAAGTTCACACGAAACTTGTGGGAATCAATCAACCGAAAGTGTTGCAATTTCGGGTGAAATTAGGGTTCTAACCTCAATGTAGGCGGCGAACCAGAAAAACGTGTTGTGACGGCAGTAATACTTGCAGCGGTGTGTGCTGTGGCTGTTGTTGATGACTGGGGCAAGAAAAAGAACCAGAAAATTAGGGGAAGGCTGCGACGAGCAGCATATAACAGACACCGGTAGCTTTGTATGCTCCGGTTGGGATGCGGCGGTGATGGTAGAGCCAAGGTGGTTCTGATACCAAATTAAACTCTTAAGTGTGTTTAAATTGTGATTGTATTGATAATTATAATATAATTATAATTGATACTATATAGGATAATCATATTTTCATAATGTATCATTTTAATAAGGCTAATATCAAATATACAGATACAATGCACAATGAAAAATGAAAGCATACTAAAAGTCAAAAAGTTGATAATTTCTCATCCTCGCAATACATGCAGATTCGCTTACGAGTTTCCTGAATTAAAAAAAAAACCTAAAAAGGCAAAAAGTAATTATGTATTTAAGAAAATAAATTAATTAAAAAATTCAACTTGAAGAATTATCACGTAATAAGGATTAAAAATTCACTTTTCATAATTTATACTATAATTACATTTTTTTTGTGAACGGCGTGAGCTCAACTGACACGTCTCATCAGGGAAATTTGAATCTGCAGAGGGTGTTCCTAGTTTTTATGAAATGCACCTTACAAGATTCAAACATATGATCTCTACAGAGGGGAAACCATTTGAGAAAACCCCCCTAACCACCAATGCAAAACCTTGATGACTTATATTATAATTAATTAATGAACGTATATTAAGTAGCTACCTACCCACGATCGAGCTCATGGATGACAACCAAGATTTCCATGCGAACAAAATTCCATACCTACTAAAAGTGGATCTAAATATTAAATATACAATCAGCAGCCGGCTAAATGTCCTCTCCACCAATACTAATAAAGTCTTATATAATAATTAAAATATTATTAAACAATTAACTAATTATTAATCCTCATTGTCGCATGACAACAAATATAGTAATTTACTAATGCCATCAAACTCAAACATCTTGCTAGAAGTTTTCCCGTTAAAAAAAAGATAGTTAAGACTAAACTAATGTTCATGATCACACAAGTTAAGTCGGGTAAATGAGAGTGTCGTATGACCATTTATATCAAGGACACACTCAATTTGATGAACTCTTGTATTATTATAATCAAGAAACTGATTCAAAACTTAGTTATAATAATCCTCATACAATAACCCTTATCATCAGTGGCGGATCTAGAATAAAAGTTCAGGGGTAACAAATTTTTTCTTGACCGTACTTTCATGTAAATAAAACAAAATTTTTTTGACGGAACTTTCATGTAAACAAATTTTTTTTGACCGTACTTTCATGTAAACAAAATTTTTTTGATGGTAACATGTGACTGGCGAGGCGGAGGATGACTGGGGTTTGGCGGAGGCGACGCCGGGCGGTGGTCTCAGCTCAGGTCGAGCGACTGGTCGAGTGGTCGGTCTCTGCTCTCACAGTCTCACAGTTCCTGCTCTCTCTGTCTTTCTTCTTGGCCGACCGCTTGAGTAAGTTGGGTTTGAGAATTGAAACTTTGAGGTATTGGATTTTAATAAAACATTTGGGCTGGCTAAAGCCCAAATGTTTTATTTAAACCCAATACCTCAAAACCTTTAATAAAATTTGAGGACTTGGGGTAACGTATTGAGTTTTTTATAAAATTTTGGACTTTTTATGAAATATTGAGTTTTTAAAAAATTTGATGGGTAAAATTTGAGGACTTGAGGTAACGTATTGAGTTTTATTTAAACCCAAAACCTCAAAACCTTTAATAAAATTCGTTAATTATATAAGATTAAAAAATTATATTATAGTAACAATATTAAATTTTAAATAAAAGTTAAAGAGCTAATATGCATTCAAAATTCACGATTAATCAAATTAATAGAACTACCTTCTTCTATAATTGAAAAAGAAATAACCTGTTTGTAACTGGAATTAATTGTTTATGTATATCTAAAAACATTAGTTACAACTTACAGGTTTGTTTTGTTCTATAAATGAACCAAATCATCCAATGCTAACCTCTAACCCGTGAAACGAGTCTGAGTTCATCAATTAAATGAAATTGTAGGTTGTTTTTATCCCTTTTATTTTATTAAGAGTTGTGTCGTTTCAACTTAAGTAGAATTATAGGAAAGTGATCTTTAGCATGAACACTCAGTAGTAAGTTGCTATTAATCATCAATAATTGAGATCAACAACTTGGTCCATTAATGACAAGTGGGATCTACAGAAATGGTCACGACTGCCGACCGGTCACCAGTAGCAACTTGGGCATTCGATCAACAGTAACTAAATTACCGCTGACACGCAAGTCAGTTACTGATAATGAACTACCTGTTGAAGTTTTATTTATTAATGTAACCGAATAATTGCCAACGATTATGACCGTCAACTAATATACTCTTTCATAAAGAGTCGCGTCGTTTCAACTTAATAGTTGTGATGGTTCGCCACCTATATAGGGAAGGTCTTTGGTCTAATTCTGGTACGTTATTTTCATATATAAAAGAACTGCATATTCGTTCTAGTTTTCTCGGTGCATTATCCGATTAAAATTTCAAGAGCACCATTGAAATATTTCAATATAAAAGCAATCTCCTCACGATTCATAGAGATATCCAAACTATTATGATTTCTGAAAACTACAAAATATACATTAATAAAATGATGGTAATATAACTATTAGAGATAACATACCAATATTTAGAGATAAAACTTAGGCACATACATACGTGTACTCACAGAAAAATAAAGAAATCATGTCAAATATTAGAGTTAAGTGGGTTGAATGTATCAAGGGCCGGAAAGTATAAGTTTATAAAAAAAAACTTAAAACAGAACTCGGTTGTTTATAAAAACGGATTCTATTACATTTTAATAATTTTTTTTTGAAATTTCGAATTTTTTTTCCCTAAATGTAATAGAAGTAGGTCCTTAAGCTAAAGGGGTAGTGTACTCCTCATCACTCTCAGCTATGACAGTGTCATATCACTCTTCATTTCACTCCACTAAGAAACCATTTAATGCTTTTCTAAAAAAAATCAAATAAACATTCACAAAAATCAACAAGACCGGCGGGGGCTTGAGAGTGGGTTTCTCCACGTGATACTCCACTCTAACGGCAAGGGGGGGGGGGGGGGGGTTGGTGGTGTTTCCCGGCGGCCCAGTCATCATCATAGTAGGCTTTAAGAGGAGGGGTAGCCTGCCACTGAGCATCAGTAAATGCTTGAAGATGAGAGCCAGAGTTATAGCGAATGAGAAGACCATGATCACTTGTGCCCTTTAGGTACCGAAGAATTCGTTTAGCAACAAATCAGTGATTTTCTGAAGGGGCATGGATGTACTGACAGACTTTGTTTACATCATAGGTGATGTCAGGACGTGACAGAGTGACATATTACAGGGCGCCAACCAAATGACGAAATTTCACAAGATCAGTGAGCAGCGGACTGTCCCCAAGGGAAAGAGATTGTGAGGTGCTCATAGGGGAAGAACATTTTTGCATTCAGTAAAGCCAGAGCGTTTTATAAGATCCGAGATATACTTCTTTTATGAAAGGAGAATGTTTTTCCCTTGAGGAACTAGTTCGAGTCCGAAAAAGTAGTCAAGGGTGCCAAGGTCCTTGTTAGCAAAAGCTTTGCTTAGCTGCTGAATAACTCGATTAACTGTCTGTGTATCATTTCCTGTGATGATGATGTCTTCCACATAAACAAGCATGTATAGAATAGTTCGCCCGTGTTTGTAAATGAATAAAGAAGGATCTGTTTCGGAGCCAGTGAAGCCCAAGTGGAGAAGGGCTTGAGTTAACCATTGAAACCAGGCTCGCAGTGCTTGTTTTAGACCATAAAGAGACTTGTGGAGTAGACAAATGTGATCCGGATGTTTGGGATCAACAAAACCCTATTGTTGTTTTAGGTAAACTGTTTCCATGAGATCCCATGTAGGATGTAACACCCAAAATTTACACCCGATTTTAACTTTTAAAATCATGTGAAAAATAGGTACCATAAAAATCACTCTTAACAAACAACTCATTTTAAAAACAACAAAACGACAACAACATAAGTTGTTTTAAAACCACGACCAACACGTTAAGGACAACGACCGGTTTTAACTTCAATAAGATAGTTCAAACAAGTTTAAAGACTCCCAACCGGAGTTCTAACTCCAACCGTTAACGTCCACCAAAAAGAATGAGAATCCATCCGACACGAAGCGTGGCCCGAGACTTCAAACCGGAGCTTTACCTACAAGAAAACACCACAAATAAACTATTAGTAATGATATACAATCCCAGATGAGCCCCCAAGCTCTTACAACAACAACCAACCCTAAACGACAATTTTTCACTTTGGGCTTAAATAGGGCCGTAAACAGACCACTTTGGGTGTAAAATACTCCGACCCGTCGTAAATTACTCCGGTCCAAAATCAACCAAATTGTTTTGAAAATTTTTAGCCTTTTCGACCCTCCCGATTCGACCCCCAGTCGTTTTAAGCAACCAACTACATTTCATGAATGTTTTAAACACCTAACAACCCTACCATACTTCCTTGTGAGGTTACAAAGACCTCAAAACACCACAAACGACTATGTGAAGTTCACGACCTCAATTAACTTTCATGTGAGGTTCTTAGACTTCAAATACCACAAAACGACTTGTGAAGTTTATGACCTCAAATAACTATCATGTGAGGTTCTTAGACTTCAAACTCCTCTATATGAGGTTCTAAAGACCTCAAACGCCACAACACAACCTTGTGAAGTTCATGACCTCAAATTACTTTCGTGTGAGGTTCTTAGACTTCAAGCAACAACGACATTAGTGAAGTTCAAAGACTTCAAGCTACATTGACATAAGTGAGGTTCATGACCTCAATTCCACCAATTGCATTTTACTTTGACTCTTACCACATATTAGTCAAATTACACCAAATCACCACATTTTACATATTAGTTTGACTCATACCACACTAAGTCAGTCAAATTACACCAATATACCACATTCCACAATTTAGTTTGACTCTTAACACACTAAGTCAAATTACACCAATATACCACATCCCACAATTTAGTTTGACTCTTTACCACATAAGTCAAATTACATCAAATAAACATATTTCACACATTAGTTGACTCTTTACCACACTAAGTCAACTTACACCAAATCACCACACATAAATAGAATTAAACTACACAAATCTATTTACATGTTACTAACACCATATCTATTACTAAGTAAGTGCAAAACACTTACCTTAGGTTAGAGATCATCCTGCTTGCTCCTCCAAGCTAGCTCCTTTACAACTTGATCACCTATATAATCCAATTGTAATTAGCAATCCTGTGATCTCAATTCACACCAACTTGGGATTTAAGACACACCTATGATCTAAAGATCAACACCCCAACTTAATTTGGTTAACACAACCTTAACCAAACCTCCAACACCCAATTTAACCTTTCAACCCATATTGACTCGTTGACCCATTTGGGTTTTCACCCAAGTTACACCAAAACTCCTTTTTTATAATTCACCATAAAAATTGGAGCTTTATGGTTGGTTGCGTATCTATTAACTCCCTAGACACTTACCCAACCTCAATTCAACATTCAAAAATCCCCAAATCAAAAACCCCCAATCTTGGTCCTCAAGAACCCTAACTTTCAAATCATGAAATTAGATGATGTTTCTTAAATAAAAATGTGTCTATCAACACCATAGACACTTATCCAACATCAATACATAATTTAAACATCACTAGGATGAAAACCCCCCAATTCACCCTCAAGAACCCTAATTATTGAATCATCAAATTAGATGTTTAGATGATGTTATCTACCTCTTATTACTTGTATTCAAGCTAGATTATAACTTTTAACAAGTTATTAACTACCTAGACCACCCAATTTAGCCCCAAATTCATTTTCACCAAAAACCCACCAAGAACACATACAATGGTGATTCAAGAGATGTAGGAGATGCTTACTTGATGTTTAGAAGATAATGGACACACCAAAATTGTCTAACTTCACATGAAATACGTTGCTCTTTGATCTCCAGCCCTTCACCTTTCTCTCTTTTCTCTTTGGAAGACACAAACACATACATGTGTGTGTGTAATTTACGCAGCCCCTCCCCCATATTCCAGCCATTTCAGAATTTACACAAGCAGTCCCTGAACTTCCAGAAATGACCCCTTTCACCCAAGCTAGTTAAAACTCCACTTTTTCAGCAAACCTGTAACTTTCATTTTATTTATTTACACTCTTATTGTATGTTTAACATATTATAAACCCAAAAATTGGTTCGTTACATAGGAAAGCATTTTGCATATCGAGTTGGTGAAGAGGCCATTGTTTAGTAACTGCAAGAGATATAACTACGTGAATCGTGGTAGATTTGACAACCAGACTGAATGTTTCAGTGAATTCAACCCCCGGTTGCCAGCGTTACCCCTTGGCAACCAGATGGGCCTTGTATCTTGTAACAACACCATGCTGATCCTCTTTGATCATGTAAACCCACTTATAATCAATAACATTAGTGCTTAGGACTAAAGTCACCAATGTCCATGTACCATTTTTTAGCAAGAATCGAAAATTCCTCGGCCATGGCTTGACGTCACTT
This sequence comes from Smallanthus sonchifolius, assembly GCA_023525975.1. NCBI lineage: Eukaryota > Viridiplantae > Streptophyta > Magnoliopsida > Asterales > Asteraceae > Smallanthus > Smallanthus sonchifolius. The sequence continues at coordinate 44,003,654 of CM042025.1, read as the reverse complement.
CGGATGTTGATTTGCAATGGTAAAGGAGGTGGGTTAAACAGGTGAGTGTGACTCGGTAGAGGCAAGATTAGTAGAAGGACTGTATGGAACATGTGGTTTAGGATTTTGCCTAAGATTGGAGGGACGAGAACGAGGAGGTGGTGGATGTGTTGCAAGAATGGTGGAGTTGGAAGAGGATGTAGGAGATGGAGGGTCCGAAATAGGTTGAGAGTTGTCGGATTGTGGGTATGGTTGTCGAAGGTTGAGGTGGAGGAGATGTGAAATCTGAGAAAGAGGTGTAAGAGTTTAGAGTGGGGATTGTAAGAGGTATAGAAGGTGGTGGAGTTTGAAAGGGAAAGATGTTTTCAAGGAAACGAACATGACAAGCAATGCAGATTCGATCCGTGTTGGGATCAAGACATCTCTAGCCATGGTGTTTGGGACTGTATCCAAGAAAGATGTATGGGGTGGACTGAAAATCCATTTTGTGTGGATTATAAAGTCGTAGATAAGGAAAACATTGACACCTAAAGCTACGGAGAAAATAGTAGTCAGGTTGTTTACGGAAGAGAATGTGGATTGGAGATTTATGTGAGGATGTTCGAGAAGGCATGCGATTGATTAGATACACCGTAGTGTCGAAAGCAAAGTGCCAAAATGATTGGGAACATGAGACTGTGCAAGGAGAGTGAGGTCGGTTTCGACAACATGTCGATGGTGGCGTTCAACAAAGACATTTTGTTCGCTTGTGTGGGGACAGTAGAGACGATGAATGATACCGAGTGAGGTAAAAAAATTGTCTAGAGGTCTAAATTCACCTCCCTAATCCATTTGAACTTGTTTGATTTTCGTATTAAATTGACGCTTAATCATGGAAACGAAATTAGTGAAGGTGTTGTAAACGTCATATTTTTGTGCTAATGGGAAAATCCACATATATCTAGAGAAATAATCAACACATATCATAAAATAACGATGACCATCACTAGACAAAACTGGAGCAGGCCCCCACACATCACAATATAACAAATCAAAGAAATTGGAACTGCAAAACTTGGAATTAGGTAAATGTGTTTTGATGGATTTGCCATAGGGCAAGCCGTACATGAAATAGAATGTGTTTTAGTAGAAATAGGAAGATAACAACTAGAAAGCATAAATTTAAAAAGGCGGTCGTGTGAATGGCCAAGCCGTGATGGCAAACGGTTGAAGATGCCCATGTAGTAGAGAAAACGACCTTATTGTTTTTGTGGAGTTGCGGAAGACGGAGTGTGTATAGACCGTGTTTACTGGGCCCCATGAGGAGGATAATGCGTGTAGACTCGTCCTTCACAATAAAGAAAGAAGAGTGATATTCAAAGAAGACATCATTATCTAAACAAAATTTTTGAAAAGACAAAAGATTCTTTTTAATGTCAGGAACATGAAAAATGTCAGGTATGTTAAAAGAAGTGTGTAAGGAGTGAATTTTGGAGGAGCCAATATGAGGAATGGGGAGTCCTTTACCATCACCTACATGAATGAAATCGTTACCATGATATGCCTCAGAATTGTCGAGACTTGTTTAATCTGGCGTGACATAGCTGTTAGCTCCTGTGTCTGGGTACCAAAAAGTGGAGCCACCCAGAGAGCCTGGTTGTGATTGGACATCCGCATAGTTTTCATTAGGACGAGTGCGGATAGTAGAAGGATCACGATTAGGGGAGTCTGATGGTATGTGTCCAATGCCACATCTGTTGTAGATACCATACACTGTGTTTTGCGCAGAGGCCTGATATGCCCTAAATTATACATGTTTTGCATTCATAATAATCCCATATTATGGTACTAATTGAATAATAACCTTGCAATTGATACTTAAAATGTTAATATTTCATAATTGCAGGTTATTCGGTGTCCTAAGATAAACAAAGCTAAAACCAGTAAAAAACACCAAGAAATCAAGCCTTTTGGAAGATCATTCCCGAGCTTTGACCCCTAAGAAGTCAACCAAGGTCAACGAAAGTCAAACCAGCAGCTAAAAGATGAAACTGGGAAGTAGAGGGGGGATGCACGACCGTGCATCCCATTGCACATGCACGGCCGTGCAAGGCCCTCTTTACCCCCAAGTCTCTAGTACACTGTCTTCTGTACCCTGTTTGATTCCCGAGGTGTTTTCACGTCCGTGCAAACCAATGCACGGCCATTCATTGCTCATTTTGAGGCCTATAAATAGATGGCTTGAGTTCTTCATTCCACACACCTCAAAATACATTACCATAGCTCAAGAGAGTCCGTTTATGTAGTTTAGAGAAGAGAGAAGAGAGAAGAGAGAAGAGAGTAGAGAGTAGGGAGGCTCCTCCTCTTTGTCCGCAATAGGGGAGCCTACGAAACTCAGCGTTACGCTAGTTAGTATGGTCATTTGTGGCTAAACTCTTTGTATTGCTAAGGTGAAGATGAAGTTTGGTGTATGTTAATTTTTAACGTATTAATCTAGTGGTATGTTTATATATTTGATTATTCGCTCTTAAAACCACCTTTTAGGTGGGCTTTTTATTATTTTCTAAACTTGTCTTTACACTTGTGAGTGTTCTTGATTTTGAAGCGTAAGACCGTAAAACCTTTTTAATCAAACTTCTCTTGAAACTTGTACGTCTTTATACAAGAATATTTTGATAAGCCAAGGCTTGGTTAATACTAATAAGGTCGTACGTGTTTATACGAACTTGTTATGAGACCAAGAATTGGTGAACTCACGTTGGGAACAGTACGTCTTTATACATGGTCTCATTGTTACACCGCCTCTCGGTGAATAAAGTCTAATCACTTTTTTACTAATAATACTTAAGCATTTAAGTTCGATGTCTTAAACCAACTTGGAGATAACATTCAAAGAGTTGAGGGTAACGTTGTCCCTAACCGGGAATCATTACCATTTTATTATTAAAGCTTATATTTCGTGAACCAAATGTTGTGAGAATGAGGCTCTAGCGGTGTACCGTTCACACATTTGTACTAGTTATACCACCGGATTAGTCAACATAACATTATCATATACCAAGAGGATTCGAAGCCTAAAGCAATACTCATCGTGATCTGATCATACTCGAGATATTTATTTTCCTGCTATTTATTATTCTGTTATTTACATTTCTGTTACACACTTAACGCACGTTTTTAATTTTCTGTCATTTACTTTTCTGCTTCACAAGCACACAAAATCCACTTACTAATTAAGCCGGCTAAACGATAACAAAATTTTAGTATTGGAACTCGACCGTGTCCATTGGTTCGATATTTGGTTCTTACCTAAACTATATTACGCTGCGATAGGTACACTTGCCTATTGTGTGTGTTTTAAGTCTAAAGTAATTATCATTTTATAAATTTAAAACCTGATCTCGTGAAACCAACATCTCAAAATATATATATTATATTTACTATATCACACGCACGCTATCAAGGTTTTGGCGCCGTTGCCGGGGATACGGTGATTTCAAGAAAAAATCAAGTTAACGGATTAGCCCTTTTTAACCCTACTATTTTCCATCTGTTTTTTTTTGTTACGTTTTGTTGCAGGTAGTGTATGATCCATAGCTGCACTACTGGTTTATATCAACCTTTAGCAGAGCTCGAAAGATTCTTTTACCGCCGATTACGTGAAAACCGTACTAAAAGAATGGCTGTAGAAAACCGTAATATTTCCGACTTTGCAAGACCGTCACTTGAAGCTTTAGGGTCTAGCATCACAAGGCCGACAGTTGATGCTAACGACTTTGAGATCAAATCGCATGTCATTCATATGATACAATCATCATGCACTTTCCTTGGATTACCCGACAAAGATCTACATGCCCACATTGTAAATTTTCTCAAAATTTGTGATTAGGGTTTACAATAAGCTAGGAGGGGTGATATAGAACCCATTTTACATAATCTACCTCTAACCATTACTAATTACACGTGTGTCTAATATTGCCGACCATATAACGAGGCGCGTAATGTGTGACGACCAATATCTTTGGGGAATGTGGAGTTTCTAAACCGACATGGTGAAATACTAATTACCTGTAGCAGCTTGAGCAAAATCTTCACTTTCGTCAACGGGAAAGATCGAGGCTAAAAAAGATGAATTGCGCGGTCATCCACATGTCATTGAATTCTTATGTTGTACGTAAGTTATGTTCCTCCATGATGTATAAAAATATAAGATCCCAATCCAATCCGAATTGCACTATGATTAACTGCTAGGTTCTTACCAACGTCGCTTTTATGTTTTTAATGAATTTTCATTGTTCAGAACATTTAAAGTTTTAGTTCATGAATAAACTAATTTAAACTAGATTTTTATAAAACTAGATACAGTTAACTTATGAACATTTCTGTAAATTTCGAAACACGACATACTTAACTTTCCTGATTGATAATTTTTTTTACAGTAGGCAGCAGGCATATATAAAATATAATATTATCTAGTGATTTAAAATTTGCTTTTTATTTAATTTATTCCATTGTAGCAAGTTGTAAATATAAGTACCCAGTGTGATCATTAGACGACGTTCCGATTTTATTAATTAGTATTTAAAAGAAGACCTAACAGCTATTTTTGTTGATTACTGCGCAATTGGGAATTTTTAAATAAAAAGAAGTTAGTAAATTTGAATTAATAAAAACGAGTCCGCGTCACCCGTGAGTTGCTCTTTGCGGGGTGTTAAAATTTGTAATGCTCGGTTTCGACAGCTCATACACCAATATTAACCGCGCGAAAAAATCATGTTAAAATGTTGATAAAAATAAGCACGTAATTTCATTTCGAAACATGAAATAAATAATAATAATAATAATAATCAGAATAGTGCAAAGAAAATTATATATTCTCTTTCTTGAATGCTTCTTCACACGTTAAATTGTAGAAAGGGTTACCAACTTTGACAAAGTTTCAAAGGCACATTGACTTTTAAATGTCTCTTAAAACGTGAATTAGTTTTTCAAATCAAACATGCATATGGATCGACACATTCTTCAGTTTGGTATGTTATTATTTAAATTGTATAAAACAGACAAACATACATTATAAAATCTCACTCTGTATAAAATACGTTGAAATATTGTTAGAATTTTTCACCTTTAATCCATAATTATACGAATACTTGATTACATTTTATGCACCACCTAATGTCCATAACCGTTGGCCATTTGGAATGGTAGCCCCAAGACTTCCTATAGTGGAGGTATTGGGTTCGAATCCTGACAACAATAACAAAAATGGGTCTGTGGTCAGGTCAGGGGGTTTACCCAGTTGGGGGGGTTTCTCCTGTGGTGGGCTGCCCTGGATGTTGTAGGTGTTGCCCCGGAGAAACCCAATTATTTTATAATATCTAGGTGTTGCCATTAAAAAAAAACCTAATGTCCATTATACGAATATAAAAGATTCAATGTTTTTAAGAACATGCACGTACGTACAGTAACTAATAATAATATAAATATATATATGATTAAAACACATGGTCAACGAAATTCATTTTGAAATCCAACGACAGGCCGGCCAACAGATCGATATAGCAGCCTCTCTGCCTCATTAGAACCTAATATAAATACATGCACCCCATTCATGTAAGCAACATACTAATTCTAGGGTTTATAATAACACCTATAATTAAAAAAGATGAAGTTGAGCTTCCAAACCCTAGGGTTTCTTCTCATTCTCTCATTCATCCATTCACAAGCGGCCGAACTTAAATACACTTTTGTGGTAAGTATATGTGTAGATATATGATATTCATAAGCATATATATATGTATGGTTTTAATTACTTAAGTAATCTCTTAATTAATTTTCTGTTTAAATTTAGGTTCAAGAAACCAACTACACGAGGCTATGCAGTACCAAGAGCCTCTTAACCGTTAACGGACTATTCCCCGGGCCAACCATCACTGCTCGTCGAGGCGACACCGTCATTGTTGATGTTATCAACAGGGGCGACCACAATATCACAATTCATTGGTATATATATGATTTTTTTTCAATTGTATGTTGAAATATTATTTAAAAAGTTCGATATTTTGTTGACTTTTATGGTGTTAAAATTACAGGCATGGAGTTAAACAACCAAGGTATCCATGGTCAGATGGACCGGAGTTCGTGACACAATGCCCGATCCAACCTGGGGCTAATTTCAGCCAAAGGGTTTTGCTCTCCGACGAAGAAGGCACGTTGTGGTGGCACGCGCATAGCGATTGGTCACGAGCCACCATACATGGCTTGTTTGTCATTTTACCTAGGCTTGGAACTACTTACCCGTTTCGTCAACCTGATGCAGAAGTCCCTGTTGTCTTAGGTTTTTACCTTTTACCCTTTTTATATACTAATAATTAGATTATACTAATTAATAATTTCATTTTTTTCAAGATAAAGAGGTTCTAAACTATTAAAATTAAAATTATGGAGTCACATGTTTTTATTTATATATATAATGACGTCATAATCACTACTAGAAAAAAACGTCATTTTTATTATAATTATTAAGATTATTATTGATTTTGTCGCAAATGTGTTGCAATTTCCAACACAATTGCGATACACAAGGGTTTTCATTTGTTGTAATTTGCAATACAATTTTTGCGCTTGACATTTTTGGTAGGAATATGGTATTTTTCTAGTAGTGAATTGTGTAACACTAATTAACAAGCTCCATAGTAAAAGAAGATCTAAAAAATATATAATTATGTTTTTTGTTTGGGCAAAAATTGAAATTGTTTTTAAAAAAATATCACATAAGTTAACCTAATGATATAGAAAAGAGGTGAAACTGGACATGCAATTGATATAGTTAAATGACAACCATTTTTTGTCTTATAGTAATATCTCATAAAAAGAATACTTCATTGAAATGAATATTTATCCTCTATTAAAAAAGAACTATAAATCAAAATATATTGTGTTACATTTTTTTATAAATAAATGAAATATTTTTTTAGTGTTTTATATTATTACTTTTTGTTTTTGTGCTTTAAGACATATATAACACATAACGTGTACTTGTTTTCCTAAGAAAAATGATGATATTTACTTTGACAAAAATATTACTTTTTTTATTTTATTGTTCTTTGAAATATTCTATTAGTCTTTAAATAATCGAATATCTTTTGTCTGATCACAATGGAAGGATTATACTTTAATTTATTTAAATACGTGCAAACGTGTTTAGTTGAATCCCCCCTCGTTAAGAAACTCTTGTATTTATTTATCAAAACTAACTATTTGACGTTTGATACATGAAATTAAGACATTATTATTTTTTTTAACGAAAAATTAAGACATTATTTAAATAAATAATTACAACGGAAAGTATTGTAGGTGAATGGTGGCAAAGCGATATACAAACAGTGTTCGAAAATTTTGTCGATGGCGGAGGAGATCCAGCAAACTCCGACGCTCTTACCATCAACGGCCAACCAGGAGATCTTTACAACTGCTCCGCTTTAGGTTTATTTTTATCGTCTGAATTTATTTAGGGTTTAAAACTTAGGATTTAAGACGTAGTGCTTACATTAAATTTTGTTTGTAGGAACTACTAGGATAAAAGTCGATCAAGGAAAAACATACTTGCTTCGGATGGTCAACGCCGCCATGAACAACCTCATTTTCTTAGAAATCGCTAACCACACCCTCACCGTCGTGGGAAGTGACGGCGCGTACACCAAACCGCTTATATCCGATTATATCACGATATCCCCCGGTCAAACCCTAGACCTTCTTCTAGAAGCTAACCAACGGAACAACAGGTACTACATGGCAGCCAAGCTGTTCAACGGGCAACCCGCCAGTCGTTTCGATAACACCACGACCACCGCCATCGTCGAGTACTCCGGAAACTACACCCCCTCAAACCCGCCGGTTTTCCCAGACCTCCCGGCTTTCAATGACCGGAACGCATCCTTTAATTTCACCGCAAGATTGCGCAGTTTAGCGAGTGCTGAACACCCGATCGACGTACCATTAAAGATTAAAAAAACACTATTTTACACTCTCTCAATCAATGCCATACCATGCGCCGCGAACCAAACATGCGAGGGGCCTCGTGGCACCGCGCGATTCGCAGCAAGCATTAACAACATAACATTTGACATGCCATCGACGTCGATCCTCGGAGCTTACTACCGAGGAATAAACAACGGTGTATACGGGGATGATTTTCCAGATGTCCCCCCCTTGAAATTTAACTACACTCAGGCGAGTGGTTTGAATGCTTCGCTGCGGCTGCCGGAGGTTGCAACAGAAGTGACGATGTTGAAGCACAATGAGACGGTGGAGCTGGTGTTCCAGGGAACAAACTTGGTGGCCGGAGTGGATCATCCGATGCATCTTCATGGGCACAGTTTTTACGTGGTGGGAGCAGGATTTGGTAACTATAAAAGAAGTACAGATTCGTTGAACTATAATCTGGTTGATCCTCCTCATATGCAAACCATTGCTGTTCCTCAGAATGGTTGGACCGCTATTAGATTCAAAGCCGATAATCCTGGTAAGTAATTAAGTAATTATATTTATTTTAAAATAATTTTACAAAATGTATTTACATTTTCAAATTTTCACGATTTATTTCAGGTGTATGGTTCATGCATTGTCATTTAGAACGACATGTGAGTTGGGGAATGGGGATGGTATTTATCGTAAGGAACGGTAAAGCCAGCAATGCTAGAGTTTTGCCACCACCTCCCGACATGCCCCCGTGTTAATTAATTAAAATAATTTGTTTTGTAATAGTGTGATTATTTACTTGTACTCTCCGAAATAGTTTCATATTTTTTCTTGCCATTTGAGTTTGTTTGAGTGTAATAAGTTGGTTCATTCGCTACCAAATGTGTATCAAATTGTAATAAGTTGGTTATTTATAATAGTTGATATAATAGTTTGCTAATTACAATATTTTAAAACTAATTTTTCAAATTCATTTTCTTGTAGGAATAATTATGTATTAGTACACACATTGTGTTGTACAGTACAAGTCTAAAGTATATATGAAACTTATATATATATATATATATATATATATATATATATGAATTTTTTGGTGAAATGGTGTTCTTTTGGATGTGTAAAGTGTTTCTGGGTTTTGCATGGGTTGTATTTGGAAACAATGTAGTCCGCCATCAGAGATAGCAGATTCAAGCAAAGTACAACTGACCCCGTTTCTTGCTATAGCTGACTCCGTTTCTTGCTATAGCGGACTCAGTGTTGTAACGAACCAAAATTCGGGTTTCGTTATAAATAAATAAATAATCTAATAAATATTATGGTGAAAATAATATTTTAGAAATAAGTTGAAACAAGTGGGTTTCAAGTTAGTAATGGGGTTATATTAGGTTTTATCTAATTTTGGAATGAAATAGGTGAAATGGAAGTTGAGGGGCTAAAGGTGTAAAATAGCTAAAATCTGCCATTTGACTAGAAGAAGTCAAAATTGAGACTTCATTTGTGTTTTGGTCGTTCTTGTGCAAGAGAGAAAAATGAGAAAACAAAATTGTAGCCAAAATTGTGCATTTGAGCTTGAATTTGTGAAGGTTTTGGCTCACACATCACCTTCCTAACATCAAGTAAGTGATTATCTTTCATTGATTTCACCTTTGATGAGCTAGTAGGTGGGTTTTGTAGAAATCCAAAAATTCATGATGCATGTGGTTAATTAGTGTTAGATTGTTGATAATCTAGCTAATCTAAAGGTAAAGAATGACGATTTACATCCTAGAACCCTTTGATTATGATTATGAAAAGTTAGAGTTCATATGGAGAAAATTGAGGGTGTTTGGATTATGTTGATAGGATGTTGAATTAATGAATGGTTAAGTGTTTATATGATGCTAGACACTTGAATGAACACCAAATTAACCTAATGAAAAATATTGAATGAGAAATTAGTGTCAAGGGATTGGAAATGAAACTCAAGTAGGTGAGTTTGGATGGAAAGAGGATGTTTGGATATGGAAATAAACCAAACGGGTCAGTTTGGGTTGGAAATGGGAAATTGGGTTGTGAACCCAATTATAATGTGATTTTGATGTATGATTAGATTACTAAACTAGGTGTATATGTTTAGGTAATAAAATTGTGAATCGAGAAGGTGTGGTGGGATCTTTTAACCCGAAAGGTAAGTGCTTTTGCACTTACTTAGTATTGATGATAAATGATGTTATATGCAATGTTGTATGCATAATGTGTTAAATGATATGAATGTGAATGAATGTGTATGAACATGTATGTGCAAGTGAATGAATGAAGTTATAGTAGTAATACTATAATGGAAATATGGATATGAGGTTATGATTTAAATACCATAATGGAAATGTGGATATGAAGTTATGGTTTAAACACCATAATAAAAATGGGTAATGAAGTTATGATCAAAAAATCATAATGGAAATGTGGTGATAAAGTTATGGCCTATGAGCCTTAATGGAAATGGAATGTGTATTTATGAATGTTATATGAAAGGAATGAAACCTGTAGGTGTTATGCAAGTTATATGTAGGCTAATGTCAAAATTGAGTGGAAACGGGTCAAATGGGTGAATGGGTGAAAACAAGTAGAATCTTACTTGTTTATTATGTTTTATCTTCATTACTAATGGTGATATGTAGGAAAAGCTCCGACGTAAATCCAAGTCAAGTCCAAGACGTTGGAAGATTTTCATATGCGTATATGATGATTTTGGGGGTTAATTAGAAATCCTTAAAAATGATGTAAATTGATTCTTGAAATTGTGTTTTGATGTATGTAAATGGTGTTTGAATGTTTTAAACAATACCCAAGTGTTTGAAAATTTTTGGTGTCATATTGAAATGAAAAATGGTGGAAATTTGGCTAAGTGTTAGAATTGGGAGAAAAAAAAAGTAAACTTTCTGTTTACTGAAGGGCTTCGCGGTACGCGAAGATCAAGACCAGGTTCTTCGCGGTACGCGAAGAACTAGTTTCCTCGGTCTGGCAGTTTTGGTGTTCTTCGCGGTACGCGAAGTTTGGCGACTGGTCCTTCGAGGTACGCAAAGGAAAAAAAAATTCTTGGAATAAATGCTTCAGCGTGTGTAAATGTTTATTTTAACCAATGTTTAAATTAAGGGTGTTACAAGTGTGCCTCCGCTTCCTGATACAGCGGACTCGGACTCCGCTCCTTGACATAGCGGACTCTTCGCCGGAGATGAGGTGGCAGCCGGAGGGGGAAGACTCCGCTTTTGGAGTTAGCGGACTTGACTCCGCTTGTTTGACTAGCGGACTCCATTTTTTTTAATGTCTGAATCAAGAATCTCTGTTACCCTAGTTGATACAGCTATATTTTTTATGCTGAGTGCGTGAATCTCTATTACCTAGGTCTTGTCTCCATCTCGAATCTTATTGTTTGTGTTTTATCATGTTTTTTAACCGCTGCATGCAAATGAATCTCTGTATACTCCTGTTGATCAATAGTATTCATGTATTTTATCATTAAAGTGAGTCCGCTATCCCCGCAAGCGGACTCACTTTTACCATAATCAAGTCCATTGAATTATTTAAACTAATATCAAACACTCTTGAATATAAAACGCATTTTTATAATTTATATATTTGATTTATTTAATTTATTCGTTTATAATAATGCCTATATATATATGAACATATTTTTGAATAATATTCCCTTTTATCTAAACCTCATGAATACTATTGATCAACAGGAGTACACAGAGATTCATTTGCATGCAGCAGTTAAGAAAAAACATGATAAAACATAAACAATAAGATTCAAGATAGAGACAAGACCTAGGTAACAGAGATTCACGCATTCAACATCAAAAATATAGTTGTATCAACTAGGGTAACAGATATTCTTGATTCAGACATTAAAAAATATGGAGTCCGCTGGTCAAACAAGCGGATTCAAGTCCGCTAATTCCAAAAGCGGAGTCTTCCCCCTCCGGCTACCACCTCATCTTCGGCGAAGAGTCCGCTATGTCAAGGAGCGAAGTCCGAGTCCGCTGTATCAGGAAGCGGAGGTACACTGAGTCCACTATATCGAGAAACAGTTTCGGTTGTACTTTCCTTGAAGAACCCTAACTTTCAAATCATGAAATTAGATGATGTTTCTTAAATAAAAATGTGTCTATCAACACCATAGACACTTATCCAACATCAATACATAATTTAAACATCACTAGGATGAAAACCCCCCAATTCACCCTCAAGAACCCTAATTCTTGAATCATCAAATTAGATGTTTAGATGATGTTATCTACCTCTTATTACTTGTATTCAAGCTAGATTATAACTTTTAACAAGTTATTAACTACCTAAACCACCCAATTCAGCCCCAAATTCATTTTCACCAAAAACCCACCAAGAACACATACAATGGTGATTCAAGAGATGTAGGAGATGCTTACTTGATGTTTAGAAGATAATGGACACACCAAAATTGTCTAACTTCACATGAAATACGTTGCTCTTTGATCTCCAGCCCTTCACCTTTCTCTCTTTTCTCTTTGGAAGACACAAACACATACATGTGTGTGTAATTTACGCAGCCCCTCCCCCATATTCCAGCCATTTCAGAATTTACACAAGCAGTCCCTGAACTTCCAGAAATGACCCCTTTCACCCAAGCTAGTTAAAACTCCACTTTTTCAGCAAACCTGTAACTTTCATTTTATTTATTTACACTCTTATTGTATGTTTAACATATTATATTATAAACCCAAAAATTGGTTCGTTACATAGGAAAGCATTTTGCATATCGAGTTGGTGAAGAGGCCATTGTTTAGTAACTGCAAGAGATATAACTACGTGAATCGTGGTAGATTTGACAACCAGACTGAATGTTTCAGTGAATTCAACCCCCGGTTGCCTGCGTTACCCCTTGGCAACCAGACGGGCCTTGTATCTTGTAACAACACCATGCTGATCCTCTTTGATCATGTAAACCCACTTATAATCAATAACATTAGTGCTTAGGACTAAAGTCACCAATGTCCATGTACCATTTTTAGCAAGAATCGAAAATTCCTCGGCCATGGCTTGACGTCACTTCGGATGTTGATTTGCAATGGTAAAGGAGGTGGGTTAAACAGGTGAGTGTGACTCGGTAGAGGCAAGATTAGTAGAAGGACTGTATGGAACATGTGGTTTAGGATTTTGCCTAAGATTGGAGGGACGAGAACGAGGAGGTGGTGGAGGTGTTGCAAGAATGGTGGAGTTGGAAGAGGATGTAGGAGATGGAGGGTCCGAAATAGGTTTAGAGTTGTCGGATTGTGGGTATGGTTGTTGAAGGTTGAGGTGGAGGAGATGTGAAATCTGAGAAAGAGGTGTAAGAGTTTAGAGTGGGGATTGTAAGAGGTATAGAAGGTGGTGGAGTTTGAAAGGGAAAGATGTTTTCAAGGAAACGAACATGACAAGCAATGCAGATTCGATCCGTGTTGGGATCAAGACATCTCTAGCCATGGTGTTTGGGACTGTATCCAAGAAAGATGTATGGGGTGGACTGAAAATCCATTTTGTGTGGATTATAAAGTCTTAGATAAGGAAAACATTGACACCTAAAGCTACGGAGAAAATAGTAGTCAGGTTGTTTACGGAAGAGAATGTGGATTGGAGATTTATGTGAGGATGTTCGAGAAGGCATGCGATTGATTAGATACACCGTAGTGTCGAAAGCAAAGTGCCAAAACGATTGGGAACATGAGACTGTGCAAGGAGAGTGAGTCGGTTTCGACAACATGTCGATGGTGGCGTTCAACAAAGACATTTTGTTCGCTTGTGTGGGGACAGTAGAGACGATGAATGATACCGAGTGAGGTAAAAAAATTGTCTAGAGGTCTAAATTCACCTCCCTAATCCATTTGAACTTGTTTGATTTTCGTATTAAATTGACGCTTAATCATGGAAACGAAATTAGTGAAGGTGTTGTAAACGTCAGATTTTTGTGCTAATGGGAAAATCCACATATATCTAGAGAAATAATCAACACATATCATAAAATAACGATGACCATCACTAGACAAAACTGGAGCAGGCCCCCACACATCACAATATAACAAATCAAAGAAATTGGAACTGCAAAACTTGGAATTAGGTAAATGTGTTTTGATGGATTTGCCATAGGGCAAGCCGTACATGAAATAGAATGTGTTTTAGTAGAAATAGGAAGATAACAACTAGAAAGCATAAATTTAAAAAGGCGGTCGTGTGAATGGCCAAGCCGTGATGGCAAACGGTTGAAGATGCCCATGTAGTAGAGAAAACGACCTTATTGTTTTTGTGGAGTTGCGGAAGACGGAGTGTGTATAGACCGTGTTTACTGGGCCCCATGAGGAGAATAATGCGTGTAGACTCGTCCTTCACAATAAAGAAATAAGAGTGATATTCAAAGAAGACATCATTATCTAAACAAAATTTTTGAAAAGACAAAAGATTCTTTTTAATGTCAGGAACATGCAAAATGTCAGGTATGTTAAAAGAAGTGTTTAAGGAGTGAATTTTGGAGGAGCCAATATGAGGAATGGGGAGTCCTTTACCATCACCTACATGAATGAAATCGTTACCATGATATGCCTCAGAATTGTCGAGACTTGTTTAATCTGGCGTGACATAGCTGTTAGCTCCTGTGTCTGGGTACCAAAAAGTGGAGCCACCCGGAGAGCCTGGTTGTGATTGGACATCCGCATAGTTTTCATTAAATTTAAATTTAAGAGTTTTACAAGTCTACAAGCATAATGTACAACTCAATGAAGATTCCATTTCAAATTTTGACTTTTTACGTTTGCATTTTCAGATCTAGACCACCAATTTTTGAAACCCCGCCTAATATCTTCTCTCACCTATGCATTTCAGATCCATTCTAGACCAACAAGCTACAACTCTTAAATCAAGAGAGAGAAAGGTAAGTGTATAGATGGAGATGGAGGGGGAAGGGGAGACCGCTGACCATCACCACACCGCCTTCTACATTAGATTCCTCTCTGTACAGTTGCATAACACGCGTTCCATGGAATCACTTTCTAGAAGTAGAGATGGTGCATTTTACTCCGTAAAAAATGAATTTGGAAATGCCTTCAAATCTTCAATGCGAAGACAACTACCGCGAGCTCTAGGTCGTGAGTCGGGTAGTTGACCTTGTGGATCTTTAACTGTCGTGACGCATACGCAATCACCTTTCCCCTTTGCATCAGTACACATCCCAACCCTTGACTCGAAGCGTCAGAATATACCACCAAGTCTTCGTTACCCTCGGTAAGTGCCAACATTGGGGCTTGAGTCAATTTCTTCTTTAACTCTGCAAATGCTTCAGACTGACCCTGACCCAAATCGTACTTTATTTCTTTGCATGTCAACTTTGTCAGAGGCGAGGCTATTTTCGAGAAGTCCTAGATGAACCTTCGGTAGTAGCCTGTCAATCCCAGAAAATTTCGAACCTCGGTTGACGTCTTTGGAATTTCCCAATCCCTCTCAGTTGTGATCTTTGCTCGGTCAACCATAATGCCATCTGCGATAGTAATGTGACCTAGGAATTGAACTTCCCTCAGCCAAAATGCGCATTTGGAAAACTTGGCATATAACTTCTCCCTCTGTAGTGTCTCTAGCACCTCTTGTAGGTGACAGGAATGGTCACCCTCGCTTTTAGAACAGATGAGTATGTCATCTATGAAATGATTATGTCATCTATGAATACTATCACTGATCAATCCAACATCGGTCAGTACACTTGGTTCATCATACTCATGAATGCAGCTGGGGCGTACATCAAACCTAAGGACAGCACGTGAAATTCATAATGACCGTACCGCGCGCGAAACGTTGTTTTTGGTATGTCTGCTTCCCTTACCTTTAACCGGTGATACCCTGACCGCAAGTCGATCTTAGAAAACCATTTTGCGCCTTGCATTTGGTCGAACAGATAATCGTTCACTTATCCTTTACTATACGTTTATTCAACTCTCTATAATCGATGCACATTCTTATGACATTGTCTTTCTTCTTTACAAACAACACCGGAGCACCCCACGAGGAAATGCTTGGTCTGATAAAGTCTTTGTCCTGGAGTTCTTCTAATTGTGTCATCAACTATTTCATCTCCAATGGTGCAAGTCGGTACGGTGCTTTAGCCACGGGCTGGGCACCTAGCACTAGATCTATCTGGAACTCTGTCTCTCGATCAGGCGATAATCCAGGCAAGTCCTCGGGGAACACCTCCGTAAAATTACACACCACGGGTACGTCTTTCAACTCTTTTACTTCTATATCTTTGTCTATCACATAGGCCAGGTAGGCCTCGCATCCGCGTGTCATATATTTCTCCACCTTTATCATCGAAATCACGTTCGTTATCGAACCATCACGATCCATGTAATCCGAGACTTCGCTACCATCTAGAGCTTTCATCTGAACTATCTTTCACTTACATACAATTCGGGCTTCGTTAGCAGCTAACCAATCCATACCCAAGACCACGTCTAATCCTCCCAAGGCTATAACATGCAAACTAATGGGAAATCTATGGCCATCTATCTTTTTTGTGCAATTGTCTACTAGTTCTATCACTTTCGTGGTCTTACCCAAGGTAGCTTCAACATTAAATGCATGTTCTACTTTAGTAACTTTACATTTCATTCTTTTACACCTTGAAGACAATATGAAACTCCTACTGACACCAGAATAAAACAATACTGAAACAAAAGTGTGGTCAAGAATGAACGTACCTGACACCACATCGGGGTTTTCTCTAGCTTCCTCTTGTGTCAGTTCATACGCTCGGGTTCTTGCCTTTGGCTTCTCGACCTCTTTTCTTTTCTCGGTGCCAGCAGCTTTGGGTCGACGACAGTCCTTGGCCATATGATCAGGAGTCCAACAGTTATTGCATGCCAGTGCGATTTTGCATTCCCACTAGTAGTGCGTAGTCTTCCCACATCGGTAACAGATGTTCAGACCCACACGACACTCCCTATAGTGCCTTCTCCCACACATAGCACAATCATTACCATCCTATATTCTCAACTTCTTCGCCTCCGATCCCGCCCACTCTTTTGCCGACCGCTTAACGGTCCTTGATACTTTCTTTTGAGCTTCAATAGGTTGTCCGCGGAGTCGAAGTCATCATATACTATTCCAACTAGTTCCACCACATATTCAAAACTCGTAGGGGCGTTGGCCTTAACGTGCACACGGACTTTATATGGAAACCCCTTGATGTAATAATTATCCTTTTCTTCTCTTTGTCCACCAGATGTGGAACCAACTGAGCCAACTCATTATATTTTGAGCTGTACTGGCAGTGAGTCATACTGCCATCACAAAGCCCCAAAAACTCTCTCTCAACTCCATTAATCTCGTTCTGCGGATAAAAATTCTTGATTATCTCGTTCTGCGACATTCACTAATGTTGATTACGCCGTTCATCTTTTCTATCCACTCGAAAATGGCAACTGCATCCTACCTTCCATCAAACTTCGGTGGGTCACACCCCCGAAATGATTTGTAATTGCAGCCTCAGGCGCCACTTCAAAATCAAGATCGTCACTATCCGTGACTTCAGTCCTCTTGCTGCTTTCCTCCTTCTTATCATGTCTCTCTATCCTAAATTCTTTCAATGCCTCGGCCAGTGCAGTCGGTAAGACGTCCTTCAAGACTGAAGTGACCTCTGCCGTAATAACTTCCTTTACGATCTGTTCGAGAACCAATCCCTCATTGTGTCTTTCATTCTGAATAGACACATTTTTCTCAATGTCATTATGCTCCACATGCACCGATTCATTTTCGTTGCGGGAGTGATCACTTTCCTCTACTTGTGCTCGGTTAACTGGTTGTCGGCCTCGATGACTAGTACGACCACAAGTTCGACCTCCTCTCTTTCCTCTAGCCATTTGTGTCTAACTGCGAACAAGGAATACTCGTATCATCATGATAAGTAATAATTTAGAACACCTCGAGTAATGTAAATCACTAATTATATTGACCGGTATGAAATTACTAATTTACTTTACTACTCGGGTTCTAAACATTTCCTATCAGGAATAACATTTGTATCCAAGTTCAGAGTCCCTACATTAACGCACATACTATCTACTTTCTATGCTAAAGCATGTACTGCGTACTATCTATGCTAAAGCATTTACTATCTACTGTCTATACTAAGGCATTATTTTCTATGTTCTATGTTAGGACATTGACTACCTTCTTTCAACTATATTTCCATGGACGGGCTGCTCTGACTGAAATTCCTTTCCTTTCCTTTGTCCCGTTCTCAGTTTAAGTTCAGACATTATTGCAAATGTCTGAATCTCTTAAACTATGGCTCTGATACCAACTTGAAACGCCCCAAAACCGGGTACATCTCAAAGTTGGCACAAAACTTAACAAACATAGTTCTTAAACTGGAAATCGGAATCTATTATAGGGGAAGACTTGTCTCAACATTCAAATTCATAAAACAATAAATAAACATTGTTCAAACATAAACTGTTAGTAAGGGAATGTCAGTCTTCAGTAATGCAACCCGGTAGTCCATGCTATCCAGCCCTTGCAGCCCCTTTACTTTATTCTTTCCTTTTACCTTTACTACCTGCCATGCATACTAAAAGTCAGCTAACGCTGGTGAGTTCTATCTTTACTTTAGACTGTAAACTTTTCTTTAGGTATCTTAGTTTTATAAAAATAAAATAAGCTTTCTTTATTTGCTTTAAAACAACTTTTCCTTTGCTTTTACTTTAAAACTTTGCAACGTTACAATTTATAAAAATCGTTCCATTTCTTTCTTTCATAAATTTTTTTATTAAAACTCTTACTTTTGAGGTAACCTGTTAAGGTGTCCTCCTTTACTCTTTCAAAACTTTACTTTTCACTCGTACAGGACAAGTGACTATCTCATACTTTAACTATCACATATGGATCAATGTCCGAGGACAAGATCCTTTTTCTCGCTTATACCTCAGGGTAAGACTTTTACTTTGTTGTGCCCACAACTCAGGGTGGGACTTTCTCGCTTACACCTTAGGGTAAGACTCCTTTGCTTGCTCACACCTCAGGGTGAGACTTTCTTCTTTGCTTGCTCAAACCTCGGAGCGAGACGTCTACTTTGTTTGCCTGTGGGGCTTTCTAATATGCAACTACTATGCAATTATACTACAACACATAATATAATGTCATTACACACATAACACATCGACAAATAACATATAAGCATATAATATGACATATGTCACTGTCGAGATACACCAAAGTGTAGCTCCTTTACCTTCCTTTACTTTCGTTCTTTAGTTTCTTTAAAATATTTATTTTAAAGATAGTACTATACTCTTTAACTGTTTCTCTTTCTTTTATAAAAATACAACATTTTATAAAAATAATACTTTAACTTTCAAAATACTTTTTGTCAGTATGCATGCGAGCCCAAAACCATAGGAAAAAGGGCAATAAGAACTCACCTGAGATAAGTAACAGGTATACCGGCCCTAATCACATTTGAGAGTGTCTGTGGATCCTTTTAACTTGTACATACCCATTCTAAGGACTGTGTTTTATGTTCTAAGTATTCTTGGTTCCTTAAGAGAGAACTTGGTAGGGTTCGTGCAAACATTGAGCCGAGAACTTATGAACCTCTTGTTTATGAAAGTTCTCATATCCTGAACCCGAGAACTTTAGGAAAGTTCTCACATTTTAAGTATCTGAGAACGATGGCCAAGAACTATACCTAGAGCCCTAGTTTGCATGGATTCAGATCTAGATAGTTTTGGACGTCAAGTTTGGAAATTTATACGTCCAAATCGTTTGTTTATCATTTCTAACATTAAATCTGGAGGCTTTATCCCAATACATGCGTAAAATGTAGTCTTTTTGCATTAAAGGTCCATATGACCGAAAAAAAACCACATAAACAGAAGTTTTGAGATGTTGTTTTACCTTAAAACTCATGTAGTTTCCTTTGCTTAGAATCTTCTTCACTCCTTGACAGATTAGAGGTACCAATAAGCTCGAATTCAACCTTTCCTTCTCCTATTTCTCTCCAGGTTTTCGGCTAATGGAAGTGTAGATGAGGTAAGTGGAAGTTGGCGGCTAGGGTATATTATGGGGGAGGTTTCCCTTTGTAGAAAAAACCAATTAGTCCCTCCACTTAATCCTACCTTTTATTTAAAACTCCATCTTTTATATATTGAACTTTTTAGGATGTTACAATTAAACATGGATCAACAACAAAAAGGACATATGAGGAAAATTACAGTTCCTCTAATGATAGTCCTAAAGAGAAGTATGAATCCTCCTACAAGAAGAAAAAACACGAGGGATGTTCTTACAAGACATTCCAAGCCTGTAAACCTTATGAGTTTGCAGGAAAGGAAGGTGTTGTAGCCGCATTGAGGTGGGTGGAGAAAACAGAATCTGTCCTCACTATCAGTAAATTAATGTGCCGAAGAAGATAAAGTTTTGTATGAATCCAACCTATTTAAAGATCAGGCTCTGGAGAGGTGGAATACTATTATTTCCTCCAAGAGCCAAAAAGCGACCTACGCAATGGGTTGGACGAACTTAAGATAGAAGGTGAAAGGAAATTTTTCCCCATGAATGAAAGGGTGCAAATTGAGAATAAATTTCTCAACCTTAGAATGGTGGGTACAAATAATCAGGAGTATACCACGAAGTTGTTCGAGTATGCTCGTTTGGTACCTCACCTAGCCACCCTAGAATCTAATCTCATCAAACGATATATTTGGGGACTGGCTAACGAAATTAGAGATATTGTTAAAATGTGTAAACCAATATCTATGGATGAAGCCATAGAGTTAGGTGCAGTCCTAACAAATGGGATGATAAGGACCCGTGATGAAGCTAAGAAGTAAGAAAACTCATAACCAAGCACACTAAAAACAAGGATAAACAACCTGATAGCCGATTCAGTCCTAGAAATACTCGTTCCCCTATTCCTGAATGCTGAATCTGTAAGAAAAAAATATTTGGGAAAATGTAATGTTAGACCCCTTTGCAATTTTTGCAAAATTCCGGGTCATACATTTGAAAAATACTTCAAGAAGAAATATGTTACTTGCTATTGTTGTGGAGAGCCAGGGCATAATAAAAGAGAATGCCCAAAGCAGAGCAATGCAGGGAGATCTGGAACAAAACCTGCTGAAGGCGTGAAAAAGAACGCAAGGTCATTTGTTCTTAATACACGTGAAACGAAAAAGATACCGGACGCTATTACCGATACATTTCTTGTCGACAATTTTTATGCTAGTGTCACACCCCGCCAAGGCGGAAGTACTAGATGTAACCGGTATATCGTATTGAACACAAGTACAAGAGAAACTAAAAGGAAAAATTGTTCATTACATAGATCCATACTACATGCTTCTAACGAATGTACAAATACATAAAATCCCAAATTTGTACAAAGTGTCTAAAAATTCCTGACTACAACCAATGTTCCCGAAATACCAAACTACCACTAAAGTATATAAACCCAAAAGTTCTCCAAAATTGACCAACAAGTTCTTCAAAAATGAGCACCTAATAACATGTTTCTTGAAAAGCATGTTTCAAAAACGGTCAACTATATAAATAGTTGGTGAGTTCGCAGGTTCTGCGACTCTATAAAAAGTTTACAATAAAAACCCAAAGTGGTCAAAATCCGTTATCCAAGTACACATGCATTAGAAAACATAATTACCATGAGCCACAATCAAACCCTTAACAAAAACCGAAAGATTGTCCCTATGGATATCAAATGAAAACGTCCATCTAAAAGTATTGGCTAACTCTGCGCTCAAGTGACCCTACAGGTCCGATTGGCGTGACAATACCATGGGCGGTGGTGTCAACCCAAGTAGTACTACCTAAAATTACCAACGGCTATGCTCAGCTAATTGATTGTCCAAAATTGGGGACTTGGTGCATTATCAAAAAGTAAACTCATGTATCTATGTCTCATATAACATGTGCCCAAAAAGTAAATGAAATAGCTTCTCCCCCAAAAATAGTAAAAATTAAAGTGCGGCCACTCACCTGAACAATGTCGGTGAAGAGTGTGACAAAGTACGGCTAGCAACCAAATGCTACCAAAGTATGGACAACATCCAAATGTTCCCAAAGTGTGGCTAGCAACTCAATACTACCAAAGTACGGAAAACAGCCAAATGTTCCCAAAGTGTGGCTAGCAACTTAATGTTACCAAAGTATGGCGAAATCAACAGAAGCCGCAAATGCATGTGTCCTAACCAAGTCCTACTAATTAAGTAGACACAAAAATAGTATTTAGGACCACCTAAAGTATGTGACTGATTCTTCTACTCAAAGATGGCTAAGCAATCTATTGCATACCAAAAATCCGTGCATATGTGTGTTCGAACCGTTTTATTATAGAAACCGACTTTATATATATTCGTGACTTAAAAAATCATAAATTCAAAATTTATAAAAGTATCTTAGAACTTATATAAATATATTTGGTAAAATCTTAAGTCACGGGTTTGTTTGTCCAAAAATGTTGTTACGCGCGTAAAGTCTGGTTACAGACATAAACGTTCGTTTCGTCTAAAATTAACGTTTAAGCATGATCTTGGCTTTCACTATTTAAAGTCCAAAAAGTAGTTTAAAATATGTTAACATTCTATCCAAATACCATTTAAAGTTTTTATAAACATATTTATATACAAAAAGTTCACAAAATATCCATTTTTATATACTTTTAAAGACCCATAATCCCAAAGTCATATCAAAACACATTATTAACACTTTAAATTTTTATCCTAAGATAATAGTAGTGAAAAATAATTACTATGAAAGTTTCATATTTTTCTAATATCCATAACATTTATTATGATTATTTTAAACTTATAAATATTTAAATTTGGGGAAAATATTAAAACATGTTAAAATTCATGAAGTATTTACCAAAACAGTTTCAGACCAATATAAAGTTCCAGTAAAATTTTCAAGTCCAGAAGCCTTTTTCCTCATTTTCCTTGATTAAATCTAAACAAAAATTTATTAAATATCAAAAGTACTTGAAAAATTCTAAACTTTTTACTGGAGTTATTATTCATGAAAAACAAGCTTCTATAAAATGTTGGGATTTTTCCATGAACCTTAGGTATTTTTCCCAATTCCCTCCCATTAAAATATATTAAACTTCCATAAATTATAGTAAATATGAAGTTAGGAGCTCAAACTCTCCAGATCCTCCTATTATTATATACCAAATTCAGGAAAAATATGCTTGGAAACCAAATCACACTTTTAAAAATTATCACCGAGAACATTCATGTTCTTGGTTTCACTACTTGAATAATTTCATAAAAACATGTTATACCTCAATGTATTAGCTTGTTGATGATGTTATGGAGGCTTTAAATCTCCTAGAATCATAGTGAAATCAATCTACAATCATTGATAGTTCCCAACAACAACAAATTAAAAATCATAACTTGATTCTTAGGAATAACTCTTTGAAGAACACATGGTGTTTTTGAGTTTTTATCAAAACAATTCTGGAAATCAGCCCATATAGTCTCATCATGGAGGTGTAAAAATCAAAACCATCCATGAATCATTGTTCAAAAACATGACCTAAAGCTTTACAACAAGATTCAAACATCAAAAACTCAATAAAACCCAAAATCAAAGTGGGTGTGTGTGCGAGTTCTTGGTGAACAAAAATCATCCATGAAAGTATAAAAACAGAATTTTTAATCGTAAAACTACCTTGAATCCACTTCAAAAATCTTGGTAATTGCTTAGAATCCAAAATCAAAACCAAGTAGAGAAGTGTTCTTGAGAGATTTTTGAAGAGAATGAGAGAGAGTGGGGAGTGGGGGGGGGGGGGTATTTGGGCCGAAAATGAAGGGGAGGGGTTTGTGTTGTTTTTATAAAAGAAGTTAAGTGTGTATGTGGTATTTTTATAAAACTCATTTTTATAAACTAGACATTTTTATAAATATTAAATCCATAAATCATAAAATGATTATCCAACTATATTTTTTTGTACAAATAAATCATAAACTTTTGACGGGTTACACGAAAGCTTTGTAAAAATGAAAGCTTGAACGTTTTTAAAACTTGTATCGGGTATATAACGGGCGAACCACCAGTGATCATTAGTTTAACAAGATTCACAAGAGTTAGTACAAATAAATAAAATAAAATTCATCATTAACTAAAATATAAAATTTATTTTCGAGGTATTATTTTTGGTCATTTTATTTAACACATTCGTGTTTCACGCGGTATATACACTTAATCAGGTATTTTCGTTGTGACCTTAGTGTTCGTCTAAGGTCAAGTTTCTAGAACTTCTAGAAACACATTAAAATATAAAACTATAAAATATAAAAATAAAAAAATATAAGAAGTCAAGAAACGAGTTTTGACCTAAAAAGTCACGGTTGTCACATTCTCCCACAGTTAAAAGAATTTTGTCCCGAAATTCTATTGGTATTATAATTGACAAGTTCTTTTTTCAAAATTTGATTCAAGTATGAATGTACAGAGGGATTTGGTTTCCTAGAGATAGTATAGGTTACACATATTTAGTCTCAAAAGACCATTAAGTAACATGAGGGAGAGATCCTTCGAATTCTCTTATGAATCAAAAGATCATCGTTTTCCGGATTCAATCAAAAAGCACAGTGATGGTGTTAATCAGAAAATTAAGGAATCCGCCACAGGATAGATATACCATAGGTATACAAAGTTGGTTCGAATCCAAAACGATATCGTGATATAAATTTTTTTGGTGATTTAGTACCCTTTTACTAGCATAGGAAAGTATCATTCTACTTCATTCTATCAAGGAATACTATCACATATAACATCTAGAAAACCTTTAACAGGAGAGGTGCTATCAAAGTTCAGAAAGTCGGTAGACTTCACCACGAGTCATTGGGAAAAATAAAAACGTGTCACATCAATAACCAATACCATAGGTTATAAAGAATGATCATATCATGTACTTAGAACACAGAGAGATAACACTTCTGTCACACCCCAACCGACGGCGGAATACGTCGGGGCGGACGTGTAGACTGTTCATAAGATCATGATCAACTAAAGTTTCATATATTAATCACATCAATATTTCGTTACAAAGGTTCAATCAACAACCAAAATCATATACATCAACATGTTCAAGTTATTTGTTCACTAAGTCCAAATCCTATATGTTGTATCTTGCATATTATCTCATAAACTATTACCTGAAACATGATGAAAACAAGGTCAACTAAAAATAGTTGGTGAGCATACATAGGTTTTGACACCACAAGTAATATCAAGAGTTTGTGTACAATTCATATGATATCATGGTTTAATAAGGCAATTATGGAGAATCACTATAGTTTAAACCGGGGCGTACAATCAAAACTTGTGACTGATAGGTATAACACAACAGTTACCCTTAAATGTTAGGCATAACACAACAGTTATCCTTAAGTGATAGGCATAACACAACAGCTATCCTTAAGTTTTTTCGGCAACAATCACCCTAACCGGGTGGGTTGGTCAGACTCAATAGATCTATCACTGTATATCGTCAGCTTTTACAGAGTTAATGATTGCACTTGTATTATGCACAAAAGTATGTAAATGTTATTTGCACAAATAGTGTTCAAGAATAAGGCACAAATTGCACACAAGATCATAATGTTTGAATTGTAATGATTGCAAATAGTATGTAATCATGTGTCACCCCAAAGAATGTAAAAGTGAAAAGGGGGCTATGTAAACTCACCTTGAAATGAGTAGCTAAATATCACACAATTTGTTGTTGTTGTTGCACAAAAGATTTGGCTAATATCAAGATTAACCTATGATTTAATAGTATAAGTGCATCAATGGTTTGTACAAAAAGCATAAAGGAAACCTAATGCGCGAAGGGATGGATGTGGGTTCTTCCTTAATTTAGAAAACAATTGTTTGAGTTTAAAATAATATTTATGCAAATCCTGATATATATATATATATATAATTGTATTGTATTTTGAATAAGTGAAAGAATACATAAGTAAATTTATGAATAAATAATTTGGGTTTCCTTTGTTTGTGAATAAATGAATAGATAAATAAATAAGTAGTTTTCTCTCGTTTGTAAATTAATAAATGAATTAATATTTAAATGGATAGATAAATAGTTTTTTCTTTATTTGTATACGTGTAAATTAGTGATTGAAGTAAACAAATAAATGCATAAATAACTAAACAAATAAATCCTTTTATTTATTTATAGTTTGATCATCCTTTCTGTTCATATTTTATAACAGTTTTCACCATTTCCTCTAAGATAAATAACAAAAATCATCCTTTATATTCATATGTTTTTAACAATTTTCATCCTTTCAAATATATAAAAAAATTAGAGTAAAGAATGAAAACTATTACAAATTATTAACATAAAGGATGATTTATGTTATTTCTTTAGTTTAAGGACAAACAGTGAAATTTGCTATATACCTAAAGGACGAAAAATATAATTTACTCTTAAAAGTATAATATTTGATTTAAATGGTTTTGTATAATAAATATAAATTATATAAAAGGATGTAAAATCTTTACAAGGTAAACAAAAAAATGATCATAATTACTTTTCAATTAATTTATTAACCAAAGATTTTAATTATATAATTTGTTTAAGATATATTAACTAAACTGGGTTGCATTAGGTTTTTATCCTACTAATAATAAAAAAAAGGTTTTCCCTGAATAAGGTTAACAATCTAATTTATTGGAATGATACTGAGTATTCAAATGTTTATATATAATAATTTTTATAAACGAATTTAATGTTTTAAAGACGAGTTTTTCTTTTTTTTTTTATAAGAAAATGGGTTTATGAAATGCACTAAACATTTGTCACATTTTAGGAATATATTTACTAGCAATGAAATATTATTCATGTATCATATATTATTTGTTATTCGTTTGCGGTGATTAAACATGATTATAAACATATATATATATATATATATATATATATATATATATTTATATATATATATATATATATATTTAAAAAGGAAAGGTATTAAATGTAAATCTCTTAAAAAAAAGATTAACGATAATAAGAATATATATATAGGGGATTAATATTTTGAAAACCCACTTGAGTTGTGAAAACATTTGAAAACTCTCCAAAAAACGTGTTTTTATATGTTTATAAAAAAAATTGGAAATCATTCTAACCAACTTTTATAAGATTTTCGTCAAAAAAATGAAAAAAACGCCGAGCCAATTTTTATAAAAAAAATTGACAAAAATCCTTGGTTTTTGTGTAAAAAAATCGTGTTAATTAAGTAACACAACATGTTACCTATGTAAAACAACTGGACATAATTTAAAAAAAAATTATAAAAACATCTAGTCGGCGCTTTTTTGATTTTTTTTTTTATAAAAAGTTTTGAAATTATATATAAAATCTTTTCCCAAAAAAAAAAACCTTGTAAAAACCCATTTTTTAGAGAGTTTTCAATGTTTTCACAACTTGAGGGGGTTTTCATCCTATACATTCCTTATGTCTATATATATATGTGTGTGTGTGTGTGTGTTAAACAAGGACACGAAGCAAAAATAGGAGAAAAAAATGGGGTCACCCGGGTTTCGAACCCGTGACCTCGGCTGGAGAAGGGGAGTGTTTCAACCATTAGTCCTGGGCGATAGCTAACATCCGGTCCAAGTCTCCTTCTTCCCCAATTCATGAATGAAATCCCTAACCTCCCAAATCAATCCCCAAATCGTGACACATCAATAAGCTTCGGAACAGGGGATTAAAATCGAGTGAAGGGGGCATGTTTGTATACCTGAAAGTAGACCCGATTCATTGTAAAACTGAGAGGCTCGTTCCTGATGTCGTTCGCAACTGTGAGAGGGAAGAGGACGGATTGGAGTGACCGATTTCCAGTTGTAAACGAATTGGGTGAATACATTGGTGTTAGTAATGTGTTACCACTTTAATTCGACGAAAAAATACGGGATTTATGAGACTTGAATCGTGGTTTTGAGGTTTAAAACCAAAAATTTATTCTTTGTTCTCAAAAGCTCATGATTACCTAATTAAACATGAATTGATTTGCCTTAATTGGTTGTAAACGTGGTGGTAACGGTTTGGGAAGATTCGAATCCGTAATTACAAGGGATTTGAGAAGGTTTGGATCGGGTTTGACTTGAAAAGTCGAAATTGATACAGATTTGAATTTCAGCGTCCAAAACTAAGAGGAGGGGATTCAATGCAATTTGAGGGGGTTCAAGACCATTTTTATTTGATTCTAAATCATTTACTTATTTATTAAAAAATGTTTCTATAAAGTTTATAAAATCTTAATTATTATTTGTTTTATTATAACTATTTTATAAGGAGTAACTTCCATTTTTATAAAATTTACAAATTGTATAGATGGTTTATTTAATATAACAACTATATTTAAGTATATATATATATATTTAGAAATAAATCCATGTATATATATAAATATATATATATATATATAACATGTAATTACATGATTAAAACTCATAGTTTTATGTTTTGAGTTAATTTCCATAACGGAGTATATATGTATATATATATATATATATATATATATATATAAGTCTATATAAATATACATACATACGTTACACATATAAATAGAAAATTATATGTAAATGCAAAGTTTAAATTTTGAATTGAAATAATAATTAATGTGACACATTGTGTGGGACAAGTACGGGATTGAAATGAAGTGTTATTATTGTACAAAATATAAATAAAAATTAAGGCCGAAAATCATGGATGTTACAATATCCCCATGTTGAGGGAATTTCGTCCCGAAATTCAGCTGATGGAGGGTACTGAATCATAAAGGAGGTGAGGGTACTTGAGGTTCATTTGATCCTAACGTTCCCAAGTAAACTTAGGGTCACGTTTGGATTCTCAATTAATTTTGAAAATTGGTTTGAGGAGTACAATTGATAACAAGATTTTGGTCTGTTACTCAAAGTTAGACATGAATGATTTGGTGGATTTAGAATTAAGGAGAAAACTGTCGCAAAATGTTTTGAATTCCAAAGATGGAATGCGTCACTTGAAGTAAGAATGATGAGAATTTGATGATTAAAATTTGTTTAGGATGTAGTTTAATATGTTCAAGATACGTTACTGAATAAAAGGTTTCACAAACATTGGTCAATGTCAAAAAAATATAAAACTTCACGTGACACGAACAACGCTACTTCTGTTAGTATGACAGGAACACTTATATATAGGAAGTACCAGCGGCGTATCCACCATGTCCTTATCATATCTCATTAGTTTCGTTACTATATGTCACGATAGGTTTTATGCCATAACACGCGACATAATTCACTATGTTTTCCATGCGCTGACTTTTATAATTACGTGTGCACCCGTAATTACTCAATTCATCGCATGGTCTATATAGATCATCCCATTGTGTCTGGGTCAAGAGGGGACATAAAATTACTTAGTTCATATCTATTGTTTTCACGTATGAGTTGTTAATAAATAACTGTGCCCCTAGATAGTTAGGTCAATCAGAAATCTAAAGAGTAATGATGTGGCATAACTTAGAGTTCCATAGCTTCCTCGTGTTTGAACAAGAATATGTCAAACCCCGAGTAGTTTTAAAGTTTTATAGCTTCCTCGTGTTTGAACAAGAATACGTCAAACCCCGAGTAGCTTTAAAGGTTATAGGTTTTCAACTTTCATGGATAAGGTGAATAATCATGCCTTGTGTATGATGTACTTAATCAATTGCAACAATGTAAACAATCTAGTCTCGTAAATAATCTAGTATCACGCATAATGTATACAACTAAGTGTCATGTATCATGTGAACAATCTAGTATCATATATATTGTAGATTGTAACATCCCGAAAATAATAAACGACAATAAATGGAAACGGGACGTGAGACGAACGGAATAAGCGAGCGTGGAATGGGCCGGCTATGGGCTTGCACGCGTATGGGCTCAAGAGTAGTCTCTCCCTATAAATACCTTAGCCCATCTCTTTTCTCTCATTTTACAAGTTCTAGAGAGAGAAACCAAAGAGAGAGAAAGTAAGCGGAACGGCTTGAGATTCCAGCAAAGTGTTGCTCCATAGCTTGTGAGAAGAACCTCCGAAACAGAAGCTCGATACAAGTAACGACCTTGTCTAAATCTGAGTTTTTATAAGATTTGGGGTTTTCGGGTTTTGGATAAAAAGGTAACGTTTTTATGTATAAAACTTGAAAGTGAACATAGATCTAGCATCTAGAAGGAAAAATGAACGTTTTGGACGTAAAAAGTCAGGATCTTGACGTGATCAGATCTGCATGCAAGAACTTAGGGTTCTTGGGGAAGAAGACTGCCCAACAGGCGAACTTATCAAGTTCTCCTGGCAAGGATTGGGGCGAACTTATCAAGTTCGCTTGGGGCAAAAAGTAAGCAAACATATGGTGGCGAACTTAGTGACTTCACTGGGTTGAATCAAGCGAACTTACTATGTTCGCTTGGCATGGATAAGGCGAACTTAGCCTAAGTTCGCATGTATGTTAGCCAGGTGTGTAAGAGGCGAACTTAGCCTTAAGTTAGCCTAAAACAGAACGAGTAAACCGTTAGAGTCGGGATTGGGTCTGATGTGTATTTAATTAATCAATTCAGATAGTACGTGACGTTGATTGGACCTTTAATTAGGATTACCGAGACCAGCTTATCAGGTGAGTTCTAGAGCCCTCTTTTAAATGTTTTATTAATGTTTTGGGTTGGTGTGCATACTTACGAAATGATGTTTAACGAAACGATGTTTAACGAAATGATGTTTTATGAAATGAGGTTTACGAAAGGAAAGTTGAAATGTGTTTATGAAATGTTTTGCCAAAGAGGTTTATGAATGGTTTACGAACGGTTTATGAATGAAATGTTTTATAATAAAACGTACGAATGCTTTAACTGAAATGATGTAAAGGCGGTAACAGTTATTTTATAAAAGTCACGAAATGAACGAATCTGCCACGAGTTCTTTTGGGAACTAAGGTATGCATGTATGTTATGGCCTTACCTTTTAGGGGCCTTTGTGGCTGGCAAACTGTTGTACAACTGGGTGGATAAAGGGGTGACGACGGTCACCATGGGATTACCGGGATTCCTATTGAAGTTACTATTCCCTGCGAGGGAACAGTGCTTAAGGTGAAGGTACGTGCTATCCTTTGGGATGCCGTGCTTAAGGTGAAGTTGTGTGTATCCTTGTGGTACCGTTCCTAAGGTTCTAGTGTTGAACGGCTTTGGGGTATCGGGCCCTAGGTTTCTCCGCCTGCAGGTAATGTATGGTGTTGAAGGGCCTAGTGGTAGTGTGCCTCGGGGTTTCTCCGCCAGTATGCGATGTATGGAATTGACGGTTACGAGAAGGCGCAGATTCGGTTCATGTTGACTTATGTTATGATGATATGATTACGAGGTTTTGATGACGTTAAGTTATTGCATGATTTTACGTACGCTTTTATTAAATGAATGAATGTTATGTTTTTGGCAAATGTTAATGTTAAAGTTTTTTATGAAATGCTAGAACTCACAAGCGTAGCTGACTTTTTAGTATGCACATTCAGGTTAAGGGCAGGTTATGATGATGGACGGTGATGCTGGGCGGCTTGATGAGTTACTTGGATGATATGAAGACTGGCATCCCGTTATGTTTTA
Source organism: Smallanthus sonchifolius (assembly GCA_023525975.1). Taxonomy (NCBI): domain Eukaryota; kingdom Viridiplantae; phylum Streptophyta; class Magnoliopsida; order Asterales; family Asteraceae; genus Smallanthus; species Smallanthus sonchifolius. Next base: position 43,972,031 of record CM042025.1, on the reverse strand, counting down.
TTATGTTACTTTTATGTTTAAGAATGTTACGCTTCCGTAGGTTGAACAATGTTATGTTATGTTTAAAATGAAATTTTCTACTGCGTTATTTGATATTCAAGTTTAAGAACTGTTTGTGAATGAGTAAATTCAACAAGTGAGGCCTCCCGGGTTTGGGGCCTTACATAAATGACCAGGTTTCATGTATCATATGATCAATTTAATATCATGTATATTGCAGCAACCAAGTTTCGTGTGTAATGTGGTCAATCTAGTATTAAATATATTGTAAATAACCAAGTTTCATGTATCATGTGATCAATCTAGTATCATGTATATTGCAACAACCAAGTTTCATGTATCATGTGATCAATCTAGTATCATGTATATTGCAACAACCAAGTTTCGTGTATCATGTGATCAATTTAGTATCATGTATATTGCAACAACCAAGTTTCGTGTGTAATGTGGGTAGTTAGGTTTTAAATTCCTAATATTTTTGAGGTTTATATGGATGGTTAACGCCTACACGAAATGATACATTTCCTTTAAGTGCCTAGTATGCTCATATATTTCTGAAGGTGCAAGATAACAAGAAGGTTTTGTAGGTATTTAGAGTGATGTGCTTATGAATAACTAGTTTGTGTTTTTTTGTTTATAAATAAACAAGTAATTGTAATTTATTATTGTTTGTAAATTAATAAAATAGTGAAAATAATAAGTTGAATATATATATAAATGGATGAATAGATAAAAACCTTTTAATTAATTTTTAATTATCATAAAGAGAATGTTTCAAAGGAAAATAATGGCTAAATCATTTAATAATTAAGCCAAGATTTAATTAATTTAACGAAGTAAAAGTCATAAATAAATTATTAATTAAGATAATGTTTTTATAAAACCAATTGTATTAAATTTCCTTACAAGGTGAAAATGTTTATAGAAAAATTTTATCCCAATCATATCTACAAACTTAGGGTTTGATAAACGCTTTGTTTGAACAAAATAACGATGTTGTTTAAATCAGATAATAAGATGATTAGTTTACGGAGAAGGCTATAGGTAAGTGTACTAAATTGCAATGGATGAAAAAGGTGATATTTAGATTGTACCCATCTGGTATCATGACCAAACGGATACTTTGACAAATCAAAGTGATTCAAATTATTATACTTTCAAGAAGACATGTTTAGCCTATATGTGAACACTCACTTCGTGAATTCCCACGAAAGCATACTGATCCTTCGGTTAGTTTAGATTTATATGAAATGCTTTCTTAGACAAAAGACCCAAAGTACAGGCATTCACCCTTCCGGATTGCACATGTTCTCTACTAATTTTCAGAACCCAAAACTTTGACGGAATTTTAGAATTTCAATAGCCATTAGTCCTAGGTGTTTGAATTTTCCACAAGTGATGATGTGTAAAGATGAAAGTGTATAAAGTCTTAGATATGAATAAGTGTATAGCATAGCTGAGGATAACATTTAATGGGGTCAAATAGGTAGCATGTAATCACGCAGTGTGCAAGCAATGTATTACATAAATAGCAATTTTATAAGCATGTGAGTTATCAAGTAGCGTAGCACATAAAATATCATGTATTATATCATGCAATGTATTACCTAGGATAACATGTAGAGTAATCACACAAGGGTGTCCTAAGGTTATAGACTAGGTCATTAGTTTCTAATAACCTAATTCCCTATAACCATGGCTCTGATACCAATCTGTCACACCCCAACCGACGGCGGAATACGTAGGGGCGGACGTGTAGACTGTTCATAAGCTCATGATCAACTAAAGTTTCATATATTAATCACATCAATATTTCATTACAAAGGTTCAATCAACAACCAAAATCATATACATCAACATGTTCAAGTTCTTTGTTCACTAAGTCCAAATCCTATATGTTGTATCTTGCATATGATCTCATAAACTAGTACTTGAAACATGATGAAAACAGAGTCAACTAAAAATAGTTGGTGAGCATACATAGGTTTTGACACCACAAGTAATATCAAGAGTTTGTGTACAATTTATATGATATCATAGTTTAATAAGACAATTATGGAGAATCACTATAGTTTAAACTGGGGAGTACAATCAAACCTTGTGACTTATAGGCATAACACAACAGTTATCCTTAAATGTTAGGCATAACACAACATTTATCCTTAAGTGATAGACATAACACAACAGTTACCCTTAAGTGTTTTCGACAACAATCACCCTAACCGGGTGGGTTGGTTAGACTCAATAGATCTATCATTTTATACCGTCGGCTTGTACAGAGTTAATGATTGCACTTGAACTATGCATAAAAAGTATGTAAATGTTGTTTGCACAAATAGAGTTCAAGCACAAGGCACAAATTGCACACATGATCATAATGTTTGAATTGTAATGATTGCAAATAGTTCGTATGTAATCATGTTTCACCCCAAAGAATGTAAAAGTGAAAAATGGGCTATGTAAACTCACCTTGAAATGAGTAGCTGAATATCACACAATTTGTTGTTGTTGTTGCACAAAAGATTTGGCTAATCTCAAGATTAACCTTTGATTTAATAGTATAAGTGCATCAATGGTTTGTACAAAAAGCATAAAGGAAACCTAATGCGCGAAGGGATGGATGTGGGTTCTTCCTTAATTTAGAAAACAATTGTTTGAGTTTTAAATAATATTTATGCAAATCCTAATATATATAATTGTATTGTATTTTGAATAAGTGAAAGAATGAATAAGTAAATCTACGAATAAATAATTTGGGTTTCCTTTGTTTGTGAATAAATGAATAGATAAATAAATAAATAGTTTTCTCTCGTTTGTAAATTAATAAATGAATAAATATTTAAATGGATAGATAAATAGTTTTCCTTTGTTTGTATACGCGTAAATTAATGATTGAAGTAAACAAATAAATGCATAAATAACTAAACAAATAAATCCTTCTTATTTATTTATACTTTGATCTCAATGAAAATTAAGTGGGAAAATAGTGCTCTAATTAATCATAATTAGTTGTTAATCTAAGGAAACATTTTTCGTCCTTTACGCGTAAATTAGTGATTGAAATAAACATTTTTCGTCCTTTACGCGTAAATTAGTCTTTGTATACGCGTAAATTAGTGATTGAAGTAAACATTTTTTGTCCTTTACGTATATATCAACTTTCACTTTTTGTCCTTAAACTAAGGAAATAACATAAATCATCTTTTATGTTCATATTTTGTAACAGTTTTCATCCTTTCCTTTAAGATTATTAACAAAAATTATCCTTTATATTCGTATGTTTTTAACAATTTTCATCCTTTCAAATATAGAAAGAAATTAGAGCAAAGGATGAAAATTGTTACAAAATATGAACATAAAGGATAATTTATATTATTTCTTTAGTTTAAGGACAAAAAGTGAAATTTACTATATACCTAAAGGACGAAAAATGCAATTTACTCCTAAATGTATAATATTTGATTTAAATGGTTTTGTATAATAAATATAAATTATATAAAAGGATGTAAAATCTTTACAAGGTAAACAAAAAAATGATCATAATTACTTTCCAATTAATTTATTAACCAAAGATTTTAATTATATAATTTATTTAAGATATATTAACTAAACTGGGTTTCATTAGGTTTTTATCCTACTAATAAAAAAAAGGTTTTCCTTGAATAACGTTAACAATCTAATTTATTGGAATGATACTGAGTATTCAAATGTTTATATATAACAATTTTTATAAATGAAATTATTGTTTTAAACAAAAGTTTTTTTTTTATAAGAAAATGGGTTTATGAAATGCACTAAACATTTGTTACCTTTTAGGAATATATATACCAGCAATGAAATATTATTCATGTATCATATATTATTCTTTATTCGTTTGCGGTGATTAAACATGATTTTAAACACACACACACACACACACACATATATATATATATATATATATATATTTATATTTAAAAAGGAAAGGTATTAAATGTAAATCTCTTAAAAAAATAATAACGATAATAAGAATATATATATATATATATATATATGTCTATATATATGTGTGTGTGTGTAAGTTAAACAAGGACAGGAAGCAAAAATAGGAGAAAAAAATCGGGTCACCCGGGTTTCGAACCCGTGACCTTGGCCGGAGAGGGGGAGTGTTTCAACAATTAGTTCTGGGCGATGGCCTTGATAAAAGTTTAGCCCGTTTAATTTTTAACATCCTGTCCAAGTCTCCTTCCCCAATTCATGAATGAAAACCCTAACCTCCCAAATCAATCCCCAAATCACGACAGATCAAGAAGCTTCGGAACAGGGGATTAAAATCGAGTGAAGGGGGCATGTTTATATACCTGAAAGTAGACCCGATTCGTTGTAAAACTGAGAGGCTCGTTCCTAATGTCGTTCGCGACTGTGAGAGGGAAGAGGACGGATTGGAGTGACCGATTTCCAATTGTAAACGAATTGGTTGAATACAATGGTGTTAGTAATGTGTTACCACTTTAATTCGACGAAAAAAATACAGGATTTATGAGACTTGAATCGTGGTTTTGAGGTTTAAAACCAAAAATTTATTCTTTGTTCTCAAAAGCTCATGATTATCCAACTAAACACGAATTGATTTGCCTTAGTTGGTTGTAAACGTGGTGGTAATGGTTTTGGAAGATTCGAATCCGTAATTACAAGGGATTTGAGAAGGTTTGGATCGGGTTTGACTTGAAAAGTCAAAATTGACACAGATTGGAATTTTAGGGTCCAAAACTAAGAGAAGGGGGTCCAAGTGGGGGTTCAATGCAATTTGAGGGGGTTCAATGCCATAGAATGGGTTCAAGACCCTTTTTATTTGATTCTAAATCATTTTAATTGTTTATAAAAAATGTTTCTATAAAGTTTATAAAATCTTAATTATTATTTGTTTTATTATAACTATTTTATAAGGAGTAACTTCCTTTTTTATAAAATTTACAAATTGTATAGATGGTTTATTTAATATAACAACTATATTTAAGTGTATATATATTTAGAAATAAATCCATGTATATATATAAATATATATAACATGTAATTACATGATTAAAACCCATAGCTTTATGTTTTGAGTTAATTTCCATAACGGAGTGTCTGTATATATATATTGTCACACCCCAACCGATGGCGGAAACGTCGGGGCGGGACATGTAGACTGTTCATGAGCACAAGGTTGACTAGATTTCAATATTTTAATCATCAAATTTAACTTCAAATAATTCAACACAACCAAATTCAAACAAGTACATAAGCGAAATACATAATAGTCTTTATTTAAATTTAACTAAGTCCAAAGCCTATGTGTAGCATGCCTTGATCAAACTCACTCATTAGCACCTGAAACATGAATAAAATAAGGTCAACTAAAAAGTTGGTGAGCATACACAGGTTTGTATATAGATAGCATATAAATTATGAATAAACAAATCCTTACATAACATGATAAAATAAGACATTTATGGAGAGCAGCTATTGTGTAACTAAGTACAATCAAACCTTTGTAACTAGCATGCAAAATTGTGTTGTCGGTAACAATCATCCCAATCTGGGTGGGTTTGTCAGACTCAATAGATCTATCATTGTTTACCGTCGGCTTGAATAGTTAATGATTGCACATAAATTGCACACAAAATTTAGCACACCTAGCACTCAGGCATAAAGCTCAAATTACACATATGAATGTAAAGAGGATTTGTATTTGTGTAGTTTGTGTAAATGTAAGCAGTAGTTTATATAGTGTTCATGTTCCACCCCAAAAATGTAAAAGAGTAAAAAGGGCTATGTAATACTCACTTAAATCAGAGGTGTAGCTAGCATGAGAGTCTAGATGACAAAGTAATCCTTGTAACTCACCACGTTAACCTAGTGTGTAATGTATATTGAATTAATAGTGTGTACGATAGTCTTTGTCTAAGTCTAGGATTGAACTGGTCGTGTGTACGAAGAGTTGTGTTTGTGGTGTGTACTTAAAACGGGTGTTGTATAAAATGAAATATTGAACTAAACAGTTTTTAGAATAATTGAATTTATGTTTAAATAACCAAATAATTTAAACAATATTTATTTATTTATTTAGTAAGAGAAGTAGTGTGAAAAAAAAAAATTATTTATTCATTTAAAAAGTTGTGTAAAAATATTGATGTATAAATTAAATAAGTAATTTTTACTCTATTTATTTATGTTTAAAGATTTTGTAAATATAAAGTTGTGTAAATAATATTTATGTATAAAATCTAACATTTAACTTTTTATTGTGGATTATAATAAATAAATTTTATTTATTTATCATCTTTAAAATAAATGCTTGTTTGCTTTAAATAAGGTTAATATTTTATAATCTTTATAAAATTAATTGTTTTTATTTAGAAATTAATTTAAACATCTAAAGTTTTGTTTTAAATATTTAATATACCATTTTTTTTAGCCATAAATTCATAATAAAATGAATTTATGTTGGAAATTTATAGATCTGATTTTTATTCTGTTAAAAACGTTGTATGGTTTATAAAATATTTTTTTATAAAATTTTTGGAGCTTTAAATGGGTGTTTAAAAATATAAACAGACCTGGGGGCTCGAACCCGGGTCTGTTCTGTATGAGCCAAGTGAGTAAACCATTGGGCCGAGGTCTTTCTACTTGTTAAGTTCTAATCCGAAAATGTTTTATCTACTGTAACAGGGAGCCGGGTCGCAAGGAAAGAAAAATGGTATGGTGCGAGTCTGCATCGAACTCGCGACCTTACCCGAGTAGGGTATGAATTTTGCCGGTAGACCAGGGCGCATGCCTTGACAGAACTGGTTTATTCTAATTTAAAACGCGCAAGACCAAGCTTCCCCCCCCCCCCCCCTTTTCGTCCCCGATATAAAACTCCAAACCCTAACCAGTCGGATTTACCCGATTAGGCAAAATTGAATGCCCCAACCATGGGGCTTTTGAACCTTACACTGAAACGAAACTGTTGATATAGGATGTACCTTGATTGATTACGAATTGAAGGCAATCGATAGGATGTACAGATTCAGCGTCCTTGGTGCTTGACAGAGTTCCAGGGATGCAATGATGCCCGATTGAAGATTGAGAGAGTTTCAGAGGGATTGTGTGATGGTGTGTGTTGAATTAATTCGTTCAATTCTATCTTAAAAGCACGATTCGATTACAGGTTTGCAGTTGACAGCTAATCGACGGGTTTACGCGTCAATTCGGCCGATTCGGAATGAATTGGGTCGCGGATCAGGTCCGTATTAATGCTAGGATTGATTTTGCATGATTTCCGGGTTTAAAACGCATTTAATTGATTGATTGGAGATTGGATTGAATGCTTTTTGACTTTGCAGAGTCAAACTGTTTCAAAATTGAAATTTAACCACGTGGAACGTCTAATTGATATGCTAGATGCGATTAGGATGAATCGAGGGTTGAATTCACGAATATGGAAAGTAGAGGACTGATGGGAATCGATCGATGAAGTCTTGAATTGCAAAGTCTTAGGATTTGTTTGACTTTTGGGAGTCAAATTAGGTCTAAATGGGTTTTAATTGAGTTCAAACAAAAAAGTCCAATTTCAAAGGTGGAGGGGGTTTCAAATGACTAAAGAGTTTCAAATCAAGTTCAAATGGATTTAGAAAGTTATACATATATAATTTATTTTATAAAACTTGAAAAAAAAAACTAGACATTATTTGTCAAGTTCTAACTATTTTATATGGGAATAATTTTTCCCTTCTTTCTTTTTTTTTATAAATTTATGAATTGTATAAGTGGGTCGTTTTACAAAATCATATATAAATATTTGCATATATATTTATAAACAAATACATACAATATGTATATATATAAGAGTGTGTAAATACGTGCTTAATATTTGTAAGTTTTAAAGTATGTATACATATATGTATAAATTTTCATAAATGTGTTATATATAATAAGAAAAAGATCATATGAAGGTTTAACATTTTTGAGTTTATCCATTCTATATTGTTTTTGAAGCAAGCACGAGGTTGAAATAGAGTTATTATTGAAATAAAAATATTATCAGAAAACCATGGATGTTACCGTATCCCCCTGTTGAAGGAATTTTGTCCCGAAATTTAAATAGTGGAGGTTACCGAATCAGGGAAGGTGCGGGTTTGGATTCCCAATGAGTTTTGACTGCCGGTTCGAGGAGTAGATCTGATAACAAGGTTTAGGTACGAAGGATGACAGTGAATTTAGTTTTTTTTTTTTAAATGAACTTAAGGAGCAAGTCTGTTGAAAAATGTTTGGGTTCTAAAGGTGAAATGTATTACTTGAAATAGGAGCGATGGGAAACTTGGTGATCATGGTTTGTTTAATATGTAGTCCAATATGCTCAAGAATTGCCGGTAGATAAAGGGTTTCACAAACATTGGTCTAGGTTAAGATAACATAAAACTTCATGCGACACGAACAACGCTACTTCGGATAATATGATAGAGCACTTATATATAGGAAGTACCATCGGCGTATCCACCATGCCCCTGTCGTATCACATCAGTTTCGTTGTTACATGTCATGATAAGTTTTAGGTCACAACACACGACAAAATTTACTATGTTTTCCATACGCTGATTTTTATAATTCCATGTGCACCCTTAATTACTCAAATCATCGCATGGTCTGTATAGATCATTCCGTTGTGTGCGTGTCAAGAGGGCATAAATTCACTTAGTTCATGTCTATTGTTTTCACATATTAGTTGCTAATATGTAACTATGTCCCTAGTAGACAGGTCAGTTAGCAACTAAAGAGAAATATGGTAGTATAACTTAAAGTTTTATAGTTTGCTCGTGTTTGACAAGAATACGTCAACTCCGAGTAGCTTCAATGTGTTAAGATTTTCAAGTTTGGTGAACAAAGTGTATGACCATGCTTCATGTATATTGCGATCAATCAATTGCAACGATTGTAAGTAACTTAGTTTCAGGTATAATGTAAACACACAAGTCTCATGTATGATCTAGTGTCATGTAGCTTGTAATCGAATAGGTTTCTTGTGTAATGTGAGCAACTAGACATCATGTATTTTGTAAATCAACAAGCCTTCACGTGTAAGGTAAACAATGTAGTATCATGTGTATTGCAAGAAATGAATTTCATGTATGGTGTTATAACCTAGTATCATGTATTTTGTAAGCCAATAATCTTTCATGTTCTAATGGTCAATCAAGTATTGTATATAAAACAATCAATTGTTATGTACCATGTATATTGCAAACAACTAAGTTTCATGTATTATGTGTTCAAGCTCGTAGCATATGTATTGCAAATAAACAGGTTTCATGGGTTATGTGATCAATCCAGTAAATTATGATTTGCAAATAAACTAGTTTCATGTATTATGTGATCGTGCTGTGTATCTTGTGAACGTGCATACGTAAGTTATTGAATTTCGTTTGTGACATATACTAACGAGTTTTGCATGTGATCGAATGTTGCGGAGAAGCGTGTTGTTTGGCGTTTGTGAAAAATGTGGTGGTTAGATTCTAGTTCTTTAAATCTCATTGAGGTTTGTAGAGAAGAAAGTGAAAGGTATCTAGGAGGTTTCGAAAACACTCAGGGAAATGTGTTTACAAATAACTGATCTTTGTTTGAAAATAGGAAATTGTAAATTGTTCTTGGTTGTAGATGTATAGAGTAATGAAACTATTGAGTTAAATAATCTAAATAAATAGATAGTTTATAGGAAAAATATTTTAATTTAAATTTTTAATTACTAATAAGAGAATATTTTTAAGAGGAATTATTGGCTAAACTAGTAGTCGTATATTAATTTAGCCAGGGTTTAGAAATAACTACTTTAATAGAGAAAATCATAATTATTTATCAATTTATAAAATAGGTTGTATTAAGTTCCCTTTCACAGTGAAAATGTTTATGGAAAAACTTATATTTCTGATACTCTCTAAAAGTTTGATAAACGTTTGGTTTGAAAATAACGAGGTTGTTTAAATCTAATAGAATGAGTTGTTTACGAAAGAGATTGTCGGTAGTGTACTAAATCGTATTGAATGAAGAAGGTGATACTTGAGAAATTTTGATGAAAATATGATGGGTGTGATTCACATTCAACGGTCAAATCAATGAATAATAACTTTAGAGTTGAAATATATAAAATTGATTAAATGCTGAAGTGTTAAACACTACTCAAAACATAGGGAATTGGATCTCAAACTGAAAATTTAAAGACAATAAATAATGGAAAAATAATTTTGTTAACGTCTCTTGTAGCTTTCCACTAGAAGGAAGATAAGTCCCAAAACGAGCATCACTATGGTCACTCGGGTAGACGATCTAGCTTCAGTCCTAGCTGTCTCCGTGCGATGCTCCAGTATTTCTCTTTCGAGGATGGAGATTAATTCCTTTAGATATCCTAATTGGTTTGCTAGGCTATCGATTCTTTGTCCTTGCAAGTCGTGCATTACCCCCTGCTCCATCCTTTGCCTCTCAAATTCTGAGGTCCTTACATATTGGTGCATGTCATTTATTGGAATTCCCATAGTACTAGTGGGTGCCATGGTATGCCTTACCCAAGGATTAGGGTGATACGGGTCGGGCACCAGATACGGGTCTCTTAGTGGGGGTGGTAATTGATTGTGAAGATGGGGTGTCTGATACGAGTTCCTGGGTGCGGGTGATCCAGATGTTCGAAGTCTTGGGCCGGTGTTCCTAATCCAATCTGCCCTTACATCAAACCTTGGTCTAGCAGCTGGGGGTGTTGGTGACCGATACACGGGTGTCCCGATGTCTTCTTCCCAATCAGACTCTGCTCTGGGACGGTATACCGGGAGGAAGGAGAGTAGGAGTCCATGTCTAGCGGAAAAACAATGAAAAGGTTGTAAGTGATAATGGAATATTGAGTGTTAGACATAGGAGTTCTCATAGGTTTAGTGTGATAATCCGGAATTTTCCAGTTAACTCCGTTAGAAAAATCCAGTTAAAGTTAACTGAAATTAACTTTATTCAAACTTCAGGGACTATTTCTGTCAATACTCCAAACTTAAACTTCAGGGACTAGTTATGTCAAAAGCTTAAACTATTCTGTTGACTTTTGGAAAGTCAAAATCCAATCTGTTGACTTTAAAAGTCAAAGTTAACCATGAGTTAACTTCATTTAAACCTAAGGGACCTAATCTGCCAATTTACAAACTTCAATTTCTCAGAAAACCTCAAGGACCGATTCTGTAATTAAGCTAAAGTCAATTTGTTGACTTTCACAAGTCAAACCAGATGAAATTCGAATCCCAAACATCGAATTCGTGCGAATTGAAACCGTTTTGCACCATCATTCTCATTAACGATCGTGGGTATCGTAGTTAATCGTATTCAATTACAGAATTAAGCGGATTAATGACCATTAAATCATAACCGTCGAACACGATCACGGTTTGCATCAAATTCATTATATCCTTATGATAATTCCTCAATGTGATACACTGCACACACTATACGAACGCCTCTGAAATTCTTTCGCGCGACAATTCGATCGGAGAAGCAACAGAGATCGTCGGAGAGCAACTGGTTCATAGCCGGACCTGCATTTAGCCGAGCACCACCAATTCGTCATCCATTTCGGTAATTACTCATGTCTTCAGCTTCGTTTTCTTCATTAGAATGAAAGCCCTATGAAACCTTAGGCTTATATCATCGCTCAGATCAAAATCAGTAACCTAGGGTTCATGTAAAACATGTTTAATCGAACTAAAACTTTAACTTCGTTTAAATCCAATCAATCTATTCCATCAGACTCGTAAGCACTCAGATATCAAAAACCCTATGTTAATTTAATATCCTAATATCGAATTGTTCGAAAATTAGAAATTAGGGTTTGTTCTTGAGCGAATTGGGAGTTTTGATTCTGGAATCGATTTAAAGCCAATAAAATTATATGGTTATTTTCGTTTTGAGATACTCTTTGAAAGCCCTCTGTAAATTCATCTTTTTATTATCGAATTCATATCAGTCTGGAATCTAGGGTTTATCCATAAACCATTTTGGGGTTTTCAAACTTAGACACTAAAGTTTTGCAATTAAATCATTCCAAAAGATTCGCAATGTTGTTTTCATCAAAAGCCCCATGATTCTACCCAACTTTATTATCAGAAAACTTCAAATTGACTCAGTGTTCTTAAACTAGGAGTACGACTCTTTCTGTGAATTAATCGATCGTAAACTCTATAGTTTTGAAATTAAATTTGCCATATGATTCGCAACGCCCCGGCGAACAAAAACCCAAATTGATTATGGCTGTCCAATATCGGGATCGAGAGATTCGAACCTGGTTTGGTTCGGCCTGCGTGGGGAAGAAGAACACCGGCCAACTAAGTGTTAAACCCTTTCTGATCCAGGTTTATAACGCGATACCCTAGCGGGTGTAATGGTTAAAGCGATGTGCGGGTGTGGGAGGGACCCGGGTTCAAGACCGGGCTCCCACATTCTTTTTTTTGGGGCATTTTCTGTTATATTAAAATATATATAAATTAAACCTAAATTATTATAATCCCGTTTAAACGCGTTCTAGCCTGGGATTTAACCTGTGAGCTTGGGTTTGAATTTTGTAACTAATTACATTATTTTTCTATTAATTAAAATAATGTAATTTATATATTTTCAACCCGTAAACCTCGAATAAAAGAAATATAAATATATTGATATCAACCCGCATTAAAATAATATAAATAATATATTGTTTTCAACACATTGTTGGCTTTTCGCGACTATTGTTACAAACTAAATAATATATTTATAAAATTATATTATTTACCTACGTTATCTGCCCGATTTAAAAATAATATAAATTATTATTTTCCACTCCGAGAATCAATTGACTAATCATTTGCATCTAAAATAATATATATTATATTATTTCCTAACCTTCGTAAGCAACTCGATCAAAAGAAAATAGTTATCCTATTATTATCCATTGTCGACGTTCGACGCGTTCGTTTATTTTAAATCCTTAGAACAAGTTAGGACATCCTAACTTTCCGTGTCGTCGTCAAAAATCCCGAATCGTCCCTAATTGTTGTGTTGTATTGTTAGGTCACACGTAAGTCGTTTAAGGCTTACACCCGTGGTTTCAAATTCCTACAGCGTGACCCGATCTTTCACTCGAAATCAGGTGAGTTTTCACGGCCCCTTTTTACTGCTTTTAAACTGGGGGAGAAAACATGATACAACTCTTTTGATTTTTTTCTTCATTTTATATCAATTGTTATGACTATGCGTAAACTCTATCATGAAAGTCCTCACATCGAACCGTTTAAATATGAATATAGCGAGGTATGTTGGGTAGTACTACTGGGTTTGACAAACCTCACCCGCGTTAGTCGCGCTAACTCGATTGGATATCGAACGGGTGCAATATTGACCTAAACGTGCACCGTGGTTGATAGACCTGGTGGGAGGCAATACAAACAGTCAGTTTACGGTTGCGAGCGTAATGGCAAACATGAACATGGGTTAGCTACTCATTGGTATATATATGTTGATTGTACATTAATCTGGTAAACGCTTTATTACTATACTGAAACCTGTGAACTCACCAACCTTGTGTTGACACTTTTCTTACATGTTTTCTCAGGACGCTAAGCTATGGCACAGGTTGCACAATTAGGACATGCATGGAGTCCTACTGTCATTTCATTCATTTCAAACATGATAAACAGTTTACTTAATTATAATGATTGACGCTTGTTGCGTGTAACTACTTTAAATTTTATATCAACGTTTACGCTTCCGCATTAACTCTGAACTTTTATGTTATGACATTTCAAGTCCCATATAGTGTCGTTTGATGTAACTAATGACTGAGATCCTGGTGTGTCACCTTCCAAACGGTAAAACTCCGTTAGTCGAAATTGGGGGTGTGACGTTTAGAGTTTGACTAGTCATAACACCGAGCCTTCACAACGTATTTTAGAAATACAATAGACCTATAAGCAATGCATCCCTGAGGAGGATTCCCAGGAAAGAGGGGTGGGTCATTAGGACACACTTAAGTAACATATCTTTCCTTAGCCAGAATCCTTCATGGGCCTATACACTCTTCCAGCCATCATGTATTAATAACACTATTGTTGGGCTCATGGTCATGATGAGAATCATTGTGGACTGGGCCTTGTGGTCCGAAAGTGAGGTTTATTTATTGCAGCGGGCTTATTCTTCTTGGAGGGTAGGTGGATTCTTAGTTTATTATTAATGGGCATTAGGCCCAATTAGGCCCAATAGTCTAGATTTTGATCACAAGAGGTGTTGATATTTTGTGTGTGAGATTAAGGGTGCATGAAGAACTAAGTGTGTACGAGTGTGTGTGGTAAACTTAGGATAGCACTTTAAATAAATCAAATAGGAAGCAATGAATAAGAGACAAAAGTTGGCAGTTAATGTGACACATAGACTATTAAGTATTGTGTCATATGATGTAATAATTTAGTATAACATGTAAAATTATTCACATAAGAAATAATCATATAGCATGTAGTAGCATGGCATAGTATGGGTGTCCTAAGGTTATAGTCTAGGTCAAGAGTGTCTAATAACCTAATTCCCTATAACCAAGGCTCTGATACCAATCTGTCACACCCCAACCGACGACGGAAACGTCGGGGCGGGACATGTAGACTGTTCATGAGCACAAGGTTGACTAGATTTCAATATTTTAATCATCAAATTTAACTTCAAATAATTCAACACAACCAAATTCAAACAAGTACATAAGCGAAATACATAATAGTCTTTATTTAAATTTAACTAAGTCCAAAGTCTATGTGTAGCATGCCTTGATCAAACTCACTCATTAGCACCTGAAACGTGAATAAAATAAGGTCAACTAAAAAGTTGGTGAGCATACACAGGTTTGTATATAGATAGCATATAGATTATGAATAAACAAATCCTTACATAACATGATAAAATAAGGCATTTTTGGAGAGCAGCTATTGTGTAACTAAGTACAATCAAACATTTGTAACTAGCATGCAAAATTGTGTTGTCGGTAACAATCACCCCAATCTGGGTGGGTTTGTCAGACTCAATAGATCTATCATTGTTTACCGTCGGCTTGAATAGTTAATGATTGCACATAAATTGCACACAAAAGTTAGCACACCTAGCACTCAGGCATAAAGCTCAAATTGCACACATGAATGTAAAGAAGATTTGTATTTGTGTAGTTTGTGTAAATGTAAGCAATAGTTTGTATAGTGTTCATGTTCCACCCCAAAAATGTAAAAGAGTAAAAGGGCTATGTAATACTCACCTGAATCAGAGGTGTAGCTAGCACGAGAGTCTAGATGACAAAGTAATCCTTGTAACTCACCACGTTAACCTAGTGTGTAATGTATATTGAATTAATAATGTGTACGATAGTCTTTGTCTAAGTCTAGGATTGAATTGGTCGTGTGTACGAAGAGTTGTGTTTGTGGTGTGTACTTAAAACGGGTGTTGTATAATGAAATATTGAACTAAACAGTTTTTAGAATAATTGAATTTATGTTTAAATAACCAAATAATTTAAACAATATTTATTTATTTATTTTGTAAGAGAAGTAGTGTGAAAAAAAAATTTATTTATTTATTTAAAAAGTTGTGTAAAAATATTGATGTATAAATTAAATAAGTAATTTTTACTTTATTTATTTATGTTTAAAGATTTGTAAATATAAAGTTGTGTAAATAATATTTATGTATAAAATCTAACATTTAACTTTTTATTGTGGATTATAATAAATAAATTTTATTTATTTATCATCTTTAAAATAAATGCTTGTTTGCTTTAAATAAGGTTAATATTTTATAATCTTTATAAAATTAATTGTTTTTATTTGGAAATTAATTTAAACATCTAAAGTTTTGTTTTAAATATTTAATATTCCATTTTTTTAGCCATAAATTCATAATAAAATGAATTTATATTGGAAATTTATAGATCTGATTTTTATTCTGTTAAAAACATTGTATGGTTTATAAAATATTTTTTTATAAAATTTTTGTAGCTTTAAATGGGTGTTTAAAAATATAAACAGACCTGGGGGCTTGAACCCGGGTCTGTTCTGTATGAACCAAGTTAGTAAACCACTGGGCCGAGGTCTTTCTAATTGTTAAGTTCTAATCCGAAAATGTTTTATCTACTGTAACAGGGAGCCGGGTCGCAAGGAAAGAAAAATGGTATGGTGTGAGTCTGCATCGAACTCGCAACCTTACCCGAGTAGGGTATGAGTTTTGCCGGTAGACCAGGGCGCATGCCTTGACAGAACTAGTTTATTCTAATTTAAAACGCGCAAGACCTCCCCAATATAAAACTCTAAACCCTAACCAGTCGGATTCACCCTATTATGCAAAATTGAATGCCCCAACCATGGGGCTTTTGAACCTTACACTGAAACGAAACTGTTGATATAGGATGTACCTTGATTGATTATGAATTGAAGTCAATCGATAGGATGTACAGATTCAGCGTCCTTGGTGCTTGACAGGGTTTAAGGGATGCAATGATGCCCGATTGAAGATTGAGAGAGTTTCAGAGGGATTGTGTGATGGTGTGTGTTGAATTAATTCGTTCAATTCTATCTTAAAAGCATGATTCGATTACGGGTTTGCAGTTGACAGCTAATCGACGGGTTTACGCGTCAATTCAGCCGATTCGGAATGAATTGGGTCACGGATCAGGTCTGTATTCATGCTAGGATTTATTTTGCATGATTTCCGGGTTTAAAACGCATTTAATTGATTGATTAGAGATTGAATCGAACGCTTTTTGACTTTGTAGAGTCAAACTATTTCAAAATTGAAATTTAACCGCGTGGAACGTCTAATTGATATGCTAGATGCGATTAGGATGAATCGAGGGTTGAATTCACGAATATGGAAAGTAGAGGACTGATGGGAATCGATCGATGAAGTCTTGAATTGCAAAGTCTTCGGATTTGTTTGACTTTTGGGAGTCAAATTGGGTCTAAATGGGTTTTAATCGAGTTCAAACAAAAAAGTCCAATTTCAAAGGTGGAGGGGGTTTCAAATGACTAAAGAGTTTCAAATCAAGTTCAAAAGGATTTAGGAAGTTATACATATATAATTTATTTTATAAAACTTGAAAAAAAACTAGACATTGTTTGTCAAGTTCTAACTATTTTATATGGGAATAATTTTTCCCTTCTTTCTTTTTTTTATAAATTTATGAATTGTATAAGTGGGTCGTTTTACAAAATCATATATAAATATTTGCATATATATATTTATAAACAAATACATACAATATGTATATATAAGAGTGTGTAAATACGTGCTTAATATTTGTAAGTTTTAAAGTATGTATACATATTTGTATAAATTTTCATAAATGTGTTATATATAATAAGAAAAAGATCATATGAAGGTTTAACATTTTTGAGTTTATCCATTTTATATTGTTTTTGAAGCAAGCACGAGATTGAAATAGAGTTATTATTGAAATAAAAATATTATCAGAAAACCATGGATGTTACATATATAGGGGATGAATATTTTGAAAACCCATTTGAGTTATGAAAAAATTGAGAAATTTTTATAAAAATAAAAAAATAGACAAAAATCCCCGTTTTTTGTGTAAAAAAATCGTGTTACTTAAGTAACACAACATATTACATATGCAAAACAACTGACACAACATATTACATATGCAAAACAACTTGACAGAATTTAAAAAAAAATTATAAAAACATCTGGTCGGCGCTTTTTTTATTTTTTTTATAAAATTTTTTGAAATTACATATAAAAACTTCTCCAAAAAAAATTAAAAAAAAACCTTGTAAAAACCCATTTTTTGGAGAGTTTTCAATGTTTTCACAACTTGAGGGGGTTTTTATCCTATACATTCCCTATATATATACATACATACGTTACACATATAAATAGAAAATTATATGAAAGTGCAAAGTTTAAATTTTGAATTGAAATAATAATTAATGTGACACATTGTGTGGGACAAGTACGGGATTGAAATGAAGTGTTATTATTGTACAAAATAAATAAAAAATAAGGCCGAAAAATCATGGATGTTACAACCTCGATGAAATGAAGCTTGTCAACAATACGAACTTCCTCAGGTGGTATAATTAGAGATTTGTAGGCTAAACTCTTTTGAGTTTCATTACATGAAAAATATATCTTGTATATCACAAAGTTCCTGAGGTAGTTTCAGTTTGCACCAATTCTATCAATGATTTCGTAAGGTCTAAGGTATATAGAGTTAAGCTTACCTCTGTTTCCAATTCGAATTATACCTTTCTAGAGTGATACCTTCAAAAGTACTGTGTCACCAATGTGAATTTCTAGAGGTTTTCTCCGAACACCATCATAGCTCTACTATCAGTCTTTGACAACCTTAAGTTTGTCTCTTGTATGACTTTCGGACTAGTCAAAATGATTATCACCAACTTCAGTCCAACGAAGAGGTGATCGGTGTTTACATTCATACAAAGCTTCAAATGGCACTATCAATGCTAGTGTGATAATTGTTATTGTAAGGAAATTTGATCAATGGTAAATGAGCGTCACAATTACCACTAAAGTCTATCAGACAGTCCTGAGCATATCCTCCAAGGCCTGAATGGTTTGTTCACTTTGACCGTCAGTTTGAGGATGGTAAGTAGTGCTCATGTCTAAACGTGTTCCTAAAGCTTTCTATAGTGTCTACCAGAAATGGGATGTAAAACGACTATCCCCAGCGGAGATAATGGAAACAGGCACTCCATGCCTTACTACAACTTAACTAATATACCGTCGAGCTAATTTCTCCATCTTGGAATCGTTTCGGATAGGTAGGAAACGTGCAAATTTTGTCAACGGGTCAACACTGGCTCAAATTAAATCATGGTCGCCAGATGTTCTAGGCCAAATGGAAATGAAATCCATTGAAATTTGTTCCCACTTCCACTGTGGCATCTTGGGTTGTTGTACCTAGTGATTGTCAGTAATGGTAGTTACTAATCCCAATTTTGTACATTGTTGTATCATAGGGCAAATTAACATGGTTGGTATGTATACAACATAACCGTAAATGTCGATACATGAGGATTAGTGGATGAGATTTACACTCTTTGTACTAGAATGGAAGAGTGTTGGTTAGTCATTAGACAGTGACTAAATAACGAGTAATCCAAGCGTAAAGCTTCGTAAAGTAAGTATATCATGAGTGCGAGTATGATTGTACCAAACTCGAGTCGGGAAACCGAGGATAATAAACAAATGAGGTTATACTAGGATTCTATCGAGATAAATTTGCTAAAAGCCAAATTTCTCAATCCTATCAATTGTTATAAAAAATGAGTCATCATCATAACATAGATGTGGCGATGTCCCGGTGCTATGTAACCTCACCACAAAGCATTGGGATTCGGTACTAAACCGCGTGTTAGTCTCGATATAATGAAACCATGTTTGGTGATTTTCAACCAAAGGTTCATATACATATTGGCAAAGGTTAGAAACGGGTTATACGATAATCAAGTTATCACAAGATCTAGATAGAGAAAGTGACTAAAGATTTTAGGTCCTTAGCAGAACTGTAGACACAGATCTGCGGAGAAATTCTTCAAACAGTCCGGATCGAGAGGCGGAATCTCTGGATCCGGTATCACTCTCGAATCAGAAATGGTAGAGACGGGTGCGGGAATCACAAACACGAACAGAAATATATAAAACTGAAAAGAACAGATAATTGGAGCATAAAACGTATGATTCTTTGATTGATATGAAAATTAAAAGGCTCCTCACACACTCTACAATTATCTCACCCCAGGGTGAGCTCCCCCTAGGGTGGTGATTCCCTCTGCAGACACACACACACTCCTAGGGCATAATCTGCTATATATAGGAGGCCAAGCACATGCGCCTTGTTTTCCAAGCCACCGCCCAATAGGCCTCAAAAACCGAAACTAGTAGTTTCGATATTGTAATTTCGATTGACAGCATCAGTCTCAAAATTATACCCAACAATCTCCCCCTAGACTGATGCGATCAATTCTTGTCCAACTCTGTCTTTCGTCTTCATAGATTGACTGATGATCCAATGCCTTTCGTTGTGATTCTCCCCCTCAAGTGCCCCTCAAGTGTAGACCCTCCGATCTTGTAGGCAAATGATAAAGGTTTGAATCCCAAGTATCTAGTAGTAAATAACCATCTTTCTACAAGGATTCTTGACATTCTCGAACACTTGATCAACTTTTGCCTTCCCTCCCCCTAAAAAAAGGTCAATTTCAAGCAAAGGCTCACTTTGTCTTACATCTTCATAACTCTGCTGATAATTTGAAGTCTTTCGTGGTAATTCTCCCCCTAAAGTGTAGACCCTCCTATTTCTAGGCAAAAGATAAGGGATCGAATCACCATGTAATCAACAACTAATGATCCGGTTTGTCACAAGTATGCTTGACTTTGTTACCCGCTGGCCAAACTTGAACTTTGATCAAAGGAATTACGGCTGAATCAGGCAGAACATCGTGTATATTGCCGAAGAAACGAAATTTTCGAAAACCCGAAAAAGGCTGTCTCCAAGTTTTCTTCCAAAACTCCCCTCCTTCTATGCAATATCCTGTTAAAAAATTTATCCAAGAAAATTTCCAAAAAAAACTCTTTTTTTTGGAAAGTATACTTGGACAGTTCTGCCTGTAGTTTCGATAGGCTCTACTTCAGTCGAAACAAGGCTAGTTTCGATAGAGACAGTATCGAAACAAGAAGTTTCGATAGAGAGATTCTTCAATCGAAACTAGTAGTTTCGATAGGAGATTCTTCAACCGAAACTAGTAGTTTTGATACCCTCTAGTTTCGATAGCCTAGTTTCGACAGCCTAGTTTCGATGTCTTCTACTTCTGATTTAGGGCAACACCAGTTGTTTCGATAGAAAATGTTCAGCCGCCACATAGTTTCGATTGACCATCTTCAACCTTCAGCTACTTCGATACCCCCAATCCAGGTCTGAAAAATGCTTCAAGAGCCTTACATCTTCAGATTTTGACAGTGGAAATGTAGAACAGCAGTCACGAACCTGCTACACATCGATTTCTTCATGTTTAACGTCTCAATGGCGGGTTTTTTCTGATTTTCGAGCAGATTCGAGAGCAATAAGAGCCACCATGGCTCTGATACCAACTGTAGGTCCTTAGCAGAATTGTAGACACAGATCTGCGAAGAAATTCTTCAAACAGTCCGGATCGAGAGGCGGAATCTCTGGATCCGGTATCACTCTCGAATCAGAAATGGTAGAGACGGGTGCAGGAATCACAAACACGAACAGAAATATATAAAAGTGAAAAGAACAGATAATTGGAGCATAAAACGTATGATTCTTTGATTGATATGAAAATTAAAAGGCTCCTCACACACTCTACAATTATCTCACCCTAAGGTGAGCCCCTGGGGTGGTGATTCCCTCTACAGACACACACTCACTCCTAGGGCATAATCTGCTATATATAGGAGGCCAAGCACATGCGCCTTGTTTTCCAAGCCACCGCCCAATGGGCCTCAAAAACAGGTATCGAAACTACCTAGTTTCGATTGAACAAATGTTCAACCTTCGGTTGAACAAAAGTTCAACCGAAACTAGTAGTTTCGATACTATAATTTTGATTGACAGCATCAGTCTCAAAATTATACCCAACAAAGATCCGGAATGAACTAATCAAGTAGATTAGTTAAAAGACTAGATGCGGTTCAATATTTGGACATTAGCTATCACTAGACATCAAATTTGGTTCAGAAATAGAATTCTGAAAAATAAAAAGAAGTCTATATCAAAAAGATGGTCTACTCATCACTTTCAGTCTATCAAATTTGATAGGATAACGTTAGATGTCTACATCTTCCTTGATGTGGATTGAAATGAAGTTCGTCTAGATGAGGACGTAAACAGTCATGTTGTGGAAATAATCTTATAAAATAGTGTCCCCCGAAATTGATTCTGAGCTTGCTAACCCATAATATCATTGTCAATTTAGGATAGGGCTTGACTCTCAATAAGTATACATAAGAAAATAGAAGAGAAACAAGTAAAACTTTGGGAATTTGCCAAATGCGAGGACGCCATGCTCCTAGGTCCCTTAAAGATAATGCAAAGATATCCCAAACGGATCTTGAAGAAGAGTGAATATAAAATTAAAAGGAATTTAAGAAATCGAAATGAATATATATGTGTAGACCATCAAGAAAGCAGATTCACCTACGATCCGTCCTTTGTTCATCTTCCTAGTAGCGTACAACTTTAATCGGTTAAGAATCATGGAACACAGAAATAAATTCTCAAAATTGCCCTCCTATGATTGTAGGACGCATCTTTCAAATGATGAGGTTCTCAAATTTCAACCTAGGTCCTTGTTTTCCCATTAAAGTTGGTTGGAATGGATCATAAGGTTTCAGAGTTTGTCCTCTAGATCTAGCGTTGAAGAGGGTCAAATTGATTATCTGCCAATAACTGGTAGTACAGTATGCTTGCAACTTCCTTGTCTTTCGCACGGTATCACTATGACTTACCATTTCGTATTTCACCAATATCGGTTGTAGCCTTAAAGTCCTTTGCACAAGGGTTTAAGCCATAAAGTTGAGGTAGTGAGTGTTTAAAATTCATAAATTTGTATTCTCTCAAGGCATGTGTTAAGAAGTCGTTTCTAAACAATAGATGCTCTAAGGATTTCTAATTATAGGAGACTGAGAGTAAGGGATGTGAATACGTCTCTACTTAGTTGGAAACCAGAGAGTCAATCAACAAAATGATCTTGAGGGAGTGCAAGTAGAAAAGGATATAAGGTTATCATATTCGGATCTTTATGGATAGTGGGTTGTTTGAGGAAACCCATGATTATATCCCTTACATAAGAATATGAAATTAGCATGAATACATGCAAGTGGAACAAGTTTAAAAGTTTTGTATGTCAGCCTCATGCTTGTCTGACAACAACTAACAGTTCACTCTTAGATTTCCTTGGAATTTGTTTGGGCATAAACACGGCTTATCAGAAAATATCCCAGTTTGACGATGTACTAAATGTCAAATGTTGTGAGAACAACCCCGGTTGACAATTATTTCGTTAAAAAATCTTATTGCTTACTTGTCTCAAGTCGGGTTTCCACAATACAAGTGTCACGTGTAAGAGAATCAGAATAAATTTTCATCCCATTACCTAAGTTAGTGTAGAGCACTTGCGATGTGAATTTTAAGTAAGTGTGACACTAGATTATAAGATAAAATCCAAGATTATGCCAAGACCTTTGATAATAGTACACTTACTACAAGTGTTGATCATTTCAAAGACTAACACTGAATTTACATGGCCAGTAAAGTCTCAAAGGATATGATTTTGCAAGTAAAAATGGATGAGGGAAAATCTTCGTTGCTCATGATTCATTAAGGAGTTGGTTAGATCAATTTCGAATTTCTCTTGTTCCTTCAGAACCACGAGAACGTTACATGAAGATCTATTAGGGGAGTTAGAAATGTTGAGGTTTGATTCATGCTAGACCGAGGATCAGTCACATGCGTTGATAGGTAAGTAACGAAATCGAAAAGAGAAAACCTATAGCTAAATGTCAAAAGGTGAAGTAATACTTTACAAATAATTTCCAAATCCGGTCCAAATACCGATGTTAACTCGAATGAGAACAAATCTTTTCAGAATTTTGGTTAAAATCGTGTTGCAAATAAAGTATTGATAAGAGTTTTGAATCCATTAGGTTTCAAAGATGAAAGAGACGATGTATATTCCCATGTCACCTGAGGTAGCCCATCGCATCATTTGATGTCTTTGGCTCAACCCTACAATGACGTTAATTTTGATCAATATTCAAATGAATGGAATCATAATTAGGAATACAGATTATGCCAACGTATTTCCAGAGAGAAAAAAAGAAGACGTCTCGGTTGTATCAGAATATGCCGACGTATTTCCGGAAGAACTTCCTGCCTACCGCCAGATCGAAAAGTGGAGTTAAAAAAAACGCTTCATAAGACCAAGTTCTTCACCTTGGGGAGCTCTGGTTTTGTTTGTTAAAAAGAAAGACGTTTCAATGCGGATTAGCATTGATTACCGTGAGCTGAAAAAGTCACTGTCAAGAATAGGTATTCACTCCCTCGAATTGACGACTTATTCGATGAACTTTAAGGAGCATGTTATTTCTCCAATATACATCTTTGTTCTCGATACCATCAGTTAAAGGTTCAAGAAGAAGACATATCCAAGACTGCCTTTCGAACAATGTAAAGACATTATGAGTTCACAGTTATGCCCTTCAGACTCACTAATGCTCCGACAGCATTCATGGATATGATGAACTGAGTTTGCAAACCCTACTTAGATAAATTCGTTATCGTGTTCATAGACGGTATACTTATTTATTCCAAAGGCAAGGAAGAACATGAAGATCACCTAAGAATAATACTTGAATTGCTGAGAAATTATCGAAATGTGAATTTTGGCTATCAGGGGTACAATTTCTCAGGCATGTCATTAATGTAAATGGCATTCAAGTAGATCCTGCCAAAATTGAAGCAATAACCAAATGGTAGATCCAAAATTCGAATGTCTGGCATGATATTACAGAAGGTTTATCTAGGATTTCTCTTGTAACATCCCAAAAATAAATAAACCGAATAAATGAAATAAAGACGAAACTCGAAACGCGGAGATTAAATGAAAAAGGGAATGGGTTTGACACAAGGGTCGGCCCATGGGCCCGAAAACAAGGGGAGGGGACTCCTTAGCCACAACAGCCTCACCTCTTGCCTCATTCCTGTTTAACGCGAATTTTAGAGAGAGAGAGAATTTTGGGTTAGAGAGAAAGAGCTAAAAGGCTTAGGAATCGTCGGATATCATCGTAGCAACGACTAGCAACAAAAACCAGACTTCAAGAGTGTAACGAACCAACTTTTGAGTTTATAATATAATATGTTAAACATATTATAAGGGTGTAAATAAATAAATGAAAGTTGAAGGGTTGTTGCAAAACTAGAGTTTTAACTAGTTTGGGTGAAAAGGGTCATTTCTGTAAGTTCAGGGACTATTTGTGTAAATTCTAAAATGGCTGGAATATGGGGGAGGGGGCTACGCAAATTACACACATTTGTGTGTGTTTGTGTCTTCCAAAGAGAAAAGAGAAAGAGGTGAAGGGCTGGAGATCAAAGAACAACGTATTGCATGTGAAATTAGACGATTTTGGTGTATCCATCATCTTCTAACCATCAAGTAAGCATCTCCTACATCTCTTGAATCACCATTGTTGGTGTTCTTGGTGGGTTTTGGGTGAATTACGAGCTAGGGCTGAATTAAGTTGTTTGGTTAGTAAATAACTTGATTAAAGTAATAACCTAACTTAATTGAAGATAACGGGTGGTAGATAACATCTAAACATCCAATTTGATGATTCAAGAATTAGGGTTCTTGAGGATGAATTGGGGTTTTTCACCCTAATGATGTTTAAATGATAAATTGATGTTGGATAAGTGCCTATGGTGTTAATAGACACATTTTTATGTAAGAAACCTCATCAAATTTCATGAATTGAATGTTAGGGTTCTTGAGGATCAAAATTGGGGGGTTTTGATTTGGGGATGTTTAAATGTTAAATTGAGGTTGGGTAAGTGTCTAGGGAGTTATTAGACACATAATTAACCTTAAATCCCCAATCTTTATGGTGATTTATAAAATTAGAGTTTTTGGTGAAATTGGGTGAAAACTCAAATGTGTCAAAATGGGTGAATGATTGTGTAGGGAGGTTAAAACTTGTTTAAGGTGTAATTAATCAAGTTTAGAATGTGTGTAATCTATAAGGTCTAGGGTGTGTGTTAGACATTAATTGGAAATGGTGAATTAGTGGATTGGAAGTTTGACTATAATGGGTCAAACGGGTCATTTGGGTTGAAAGGTGAAATTTGGGTTTTGGGGGTTTGACTAAGGTCATGTTAATCAAACTAAGTTAGGGTCTTGATCTTTTGATCATAAAGGTGTGTTGGGTGTCAATTGGTGATCACTGGATTACTAATTGTGAATGGGTTGTATAGGTGATCAAGTAGTAAGGAAGATAGCTTGAAGGATCAAGCGGGATCATCTTTAGTAAAAGGTAAGTGCATTGCACTTACTTAGTAATGATAAGTGGTAGTAAATGCACGTACTTGATATACTTGTTGATATTGTTAATTATCATATGTGCAAATGTGTGTATGTTGATTTAGTAAAATTTGAATATGGTGTATGTATGCAAAGGGTGGTGTTTGAGGTCTATGAACCTTACAATGTCGTATGGTGAATAGAGTTATAGAATTACTTATGAATTTTATGGCGTTATTGTATGTCTATGTTGAATATAAGGTTAGGGTGAAATAGCGGTTTGAAGTCCTTGAAAATCACAAATGGAAAGGGTGAAATTGGGATCTTTTGAATCCCACGTGTCGGTAAATAACGGATGGGTTATAAAGGTTGTTTGGTGTCGTGTGTGTAGTTGTGTATACTTGTTTGTATGTTAAAGAGTCGGTGTTCGAAGTCTAGGAACCCCGCCTTATTGATTGATGAATTAAGTTAATAAACTTATATGGTGTATTGGTGTAAAATTGACTTGTGTGGTAAAAGTAAAACTTGTATGCTTATTGTAGTTTGAAATTGGTGTAGTTGACTATTTGGTATATAGTTAAACAAAAAAGTAGAATGTGATAATTTTATGTAATTGACTTATGTGGTGTATAGTTAAATTATATGTGATTTATTGATGTAATTTGACTTAGTGTGGTATGAGTCAAACTAATATATAAAGCGGTGGTGATTTGGTGTAATTTGACTATTATGTGCTGTGTGATTTCATTTTTTTAATTATTTTTTTGGGCGTGTCATTATATTATTGCTACACATTACCCGTGTTTTTGCACGTTTTTGTCCGTTTTCTCGGCATTTCCGCTAGATTGTATGAGTACATTATGGGGTGTTTGAAAAATCAAATTATAAAATGAGGTGTTTAAAAAGTCATAAATTCATTTTGAGAATTTTCATTTTAATCTTTTCTCCTTTCAATCCGAACCGCGGACAGATTCTTGGTGTTAATCACTTAATCTCACGTTTGGAGGATTGCAATCTGCAAAGGAAAACTATATATATAACCTTTTGAATAATGCAAAAACTAAATTTCTATTATTCCAAAAGAAAAATCAATTAAAAGTGCCATCTCAACATCACGATGAAAATTAGGTAACCTTTTGAAAAATACAAAAAACTAAATTTCACGCATTCTCATGTTTTAAAAGATTCAATGTTTTAAGAACATGCACAGTAACTAAGAATATAAACGTATGATTAAAACACATGGTCAACGAAATCCATTTTGAAATCCAATGACCGGCCAACAGATCGATACGATAGCAGCCTCTCTGCCTCATTAGAACCTAATATAAATACATGCACCCCATTCATGCAAGCAACATACCAATTCTAGGGTTTATAATAACACCTATAATTAATTAAAAAAAGATGAAGTTGAGCTTCCACGCCCTAGGGTTTCTTCTCATTCTTTCATTTATCCATTCACAAGCTGCCGAACTTAAATACACTTTTGTGGTAAGTATATATGATATTCATAAGCATATATATGCATGGTTGAATATGAGTTTTAATTACTTAAATGAACTCTTAATTGATTTTCTGTTTAAATTTAGGTTCAAGAAACCAACTACACGAGGCTATGCAGTACCAAGAGCATCTTAACCGTTAACGGACTATTCCCCCGGCCAACCATCACTGCTCGTCGAGGCGATATATACCGTCATTGTTGATGTTATCAACAGGGGCGACCACAATATCACAATTCATTGGTATGGATATATGATTTTTATTTTTCATTTGTATGTTAAAATATTATTGAAAAAAGTTCAATATTTTGTTGACTTTTATGATGTTAAAATTACAGGCATGGAGTTAAGCAACCAAGGTATCCATGGTCAGGTGGACCGGAGTCACTACTAGAAATCTAGGCAGATTCGACGACCAATATCGACGACATATGTCGTCGAGATTAAGGGGACCAGTCCCAACGACACGTCGTCGGCGATGGTCTCCAGTTCTCGAGATTTTTTTTGTAACCTTTTCTCGACGACATGTCGTCGGGGATCGTTAACCGGGAAAAAGTGAAAGCTTTGGCGCTTACCCGGAAAAGCTGAAAACTTGTATCGACGACACGTCGTCGAGATTGATATTTTTAATTTTTTTTTTCTTTTTTTTTTGCCTGGTAAAATATTAAAAAATTAATTTTTATATAAAATACCTAATATCGACGACATGTCGTCGATATTGGTAAAAAAAAAATTTAATAGAATAACCAATCTCGACGACATGTCGTCGAGATTGATCTAACCTGGTAATTAGACGGCATAAACCCTTCTTCTCCTCATTTGTGCCCTCTTTTTCCTCTCAAACTCTCTCTCTACACCCACAAAATCCGACCATTTTGCTAAAAAATCCAACGTTTTCTACCTCATTCTTCACCATTAATCTTCTTATTCAAGTGGTTAGACCCGATTTTGACTTTTTTGTAATTTTTTTTTTATAATCGGAAATTTCTAATTAAAATCTTGTGTAGGTGAAGTTTTTGGGCTAAGTGAAGTGGTTGGAAGCTTGATTGAGTGTTTTCCCGACGACGTGTCGTCGTTTCAAGAAATTTCCGGAGGTAATATGTATATTTTTTGTGTTTATAGGTGTATTTGGATAGTTTTATATAGATTTATAAATGTTTGTATAATGTTTTGGTATTAGGTTTAGATTTGAGAGATTTAGTTTTGTATAAATGTTGGTTAATTTATATAGATGTGTTCATTTTTTTTGTGAAAATTGATAGTTAATTTATATAGATGTATGGATTATTTGTGAAATTGATGAATTTTATATAAATGTTTGTTTAATGTGAATTTTATATAGATGTTTGTTTAATGTATGGATTATTTTAATTGATAGTTAATTTATATAGATGTATGGATTATTGGTGAAAATTGATAGTTAATTTATATAGATGTTTGTTTAATGTAATTATTATTTTTATGAATTGTATAATGTTATTTATTAGTTTGTATGATATTATTTATTTGGGTATTTGTATGTATTTGTGAAATGTATTATTGGTTGTGTTATGTATATATTATTTGTATGAATTGTATAATGTTATTTATTTTTTTTAATGTATATTTTGTATGTATTATTTATTTGGGTATTTGTATGTATTTGTGAAATGTATTATTGTTGTTTTTTAATCCGTTTTTATTTTTTATATTTGTATGATTTTTTATATCTAATACATTTGTAACGAATTTATAGGATTTCTTGTTTAGCTTTTATCTTTCCGTTTGACTGTGACTGCATTAAAAAGGTAATACTATTCTACTAAACTAACTATTGTTTAGATTATGTAACACTATATTAGTATATCGAACTCGAACACGATTCTTTGTTAACACAAATATATTGGAAAATTGGTTTATTATTTTAACAAAAGATACGTAATCAGTTTAATTTATTATCTAAAATATATTTTTGGAAAAAATCTGATAAAAAACAAACGGTTCGAGTTTGACTTACTAACATAGATAAATTATGGATTGTACCCTTTAGAAAATACCCGTCCGAAATTTAACTAATAGAGTTAAATTTTGGATTGTCCCCGTTTGGGACTGCCTTTTGAATGTTCTATCTCATTTAGGATATGTATACGTTTTAACGGATTGACTATTCAAGAGTAAATTGTTAGCTATTTCTCCTACTCTTCGTGTTTGCGTTTCATACACATACTTGGAGGGTTAAGGGAAAATGCTGTCGATTTATTCTTAAATAGTCAACCCGTTAAAACGTATACATATGAGATAGAATTTTTAAAAGGTGGGTTAGGATCCATCACCTGTAGATATTTCATCTGATGTGCTATCAGTTAATAAAAAACAGTTATGACAATTGATAAGAGTTGGATTGCACTGCGAGATCGTAACCATCCGGATTTCATAAAAGGTCTTCAAAAGTTTATAGATAATGCCAAAAACTATGTTGACGAAGATGGCAAGATTTATTGCCCGTGTAAAAAATGTGTTAACTCTTATCGGCAAAGTCCGTCTTTTGTTTATTCACACGTACGTGTTAATGGGTTTCTACAAGCATACGACACTTGGTTTTATCACGGCGAGGAATATGCTAATGTTTCGGATGTAGACGCACTTTGGGCTACAAATACAAGTGTTGCAGCAACTGATCATGAGATGTTTGATGCACTTGATGATGTTATGGCGGAACAAAATACACATGAAGAAAATACTGATGAAGATGGAAGTGGAGCTGGTTTAGACCCGGAATTTGATGCTTTGTTTGAAGAGCTTCGTACCGAGTTATACCCTGGTTGTAGTTGGATGTCTTCCCTAAACTTTTTAGCAAAATTGATGCATATTAAAGTTATAAACAAGTGGACGGATACTTCGTTTAACCAACTTTTAGAGCTTCTCAGAATTGCATTACCGAAAGAGAATCACATTCCCGAATCTCACAATGAATCTAAAAAGAAGTTGAGAAAGATTGGGTTAGGATATCAATCTATCCATGCTTGCATAAATGACTGTGCTCTGTTTTGGAAGGAAAATGAGTCAAAGGAAAACTGCCCGATTTGTAACGAGAGCAGATGGGTTAACCCAAACACAAGTGGCAAGAAAGTGTCACGTAAAGTGTTGCGTTACTTTCCTTTAACCCCTCGACTTCGACGAATATGTAGTTCCAGATTCACGGCAAAAGACATGACATGGCATAAAACAGGACGCTCAAGGGATTCTATAATGCGTCATCCGGTTGATGGGAAGCAATGGCAAGATTTTGATCTGAGATATCCTAAATTTGCAGAAGAACCAAGGAATGTCCGCTTGGGTTTGGCTGCCGATGGCTTTAACCCTTTCGGTAACATGAGTCAGTCTTACAGTATGTGGCCGGTAGTGTTGACAACGTATAACACACCTCCGTGGTTATGTATAAAAGAGACTTCTTTCATGCTAACTTTGCTAATTCCAGGGCCCAAATCACCTAGAAAGGACATTGATGTTTTCTTAAGGCCATTGGTGGATGAGTTGAAAATGTTGTGGGAGAAAGGAGTACAAATGAGAGATGCATCAACCAACACCGTATTCAAGATGCATGCGGCACTATTATGGACTATCAACGATTATCCTGCTCGTAGCAGCTTGTCTGGATGGAACGGTCAAGGTTATCTAGCATGCCCTACTTGTAACGAAGACACACCCTCCTATCGTGTTATCTTATGTTGGCCACAGACGATTTTTGCCTTCCAATAATCGTATGAGAGATAGTCTATTGTTTAATGGCAAAAAAGAGAAAAGAAAGCCTCCTATGAAATTGACGAACACACGGATATTAGAACAATTAGAAAACCTCCCCGATCGTGTTCCTGGTAAACATCCTAAGCGTGGAGGTGTGAAAAGAAATCGTGCTGAATCAGAGTTGAATTGGACCAAACATAGTATCTTCTTCGAGTTGAAATATTGGTCTTCTCTTGAATTAAAACACAATCTTGACGTTATGCACGTTGAGAAAAATGTGTGTGAGAGCGTGTTGGGTACTTTGTTAATGAACGACAAATCAAAAGACACAAACAAAGCAAGAGAAGACTTGGCAATTTTAGGCATTCGACAAAATCTATGGCTAACAATGAAAAACGAAAAGGTCGTCAAACCGCATGCCCCTTACTCTTTCAAGCCAAGTGATCGAGAACGTTTTTGTAAGTTCATTAAAGAAGTGAAACTACCCGATGGCTTTGGATCCAACTTTAAAAATAAAGTGGTTGATTCAAATATAATCGGGTTACAGTCTCATGATTATCATATTCTCATGCAGCGATTGCTACCAATAGGGATCCAAATAGGTCTGCATGCGGATGTTAAAAATGCAATTAGTGACCTTTGCACATTCTTTAAAAAAATATGTGCACGATCAATAGATAAGACAGACATGCAAGAAGCACATGATAGTTTGGTAAAGATACTATGTAATTTGGAATTGATATATCCGCCAGCGTTTTTTGACATAATGGTTCACGTAGTTCTTCATCTACCCGAAGAAGCTATTCTTGGTGGGCCTGTATATATGAGATGGATGTATCATTTTGAAAGATATATGAAAAAACTGAAAGCGTATGTCAGAAATAAGGCCAGGCCCGAACGCTCAATAGCGGAGGGTTATGTTGTAGAAGAAGCATTGACATTTTGCTCTAGGTATCTTGAGGATGTACAAACCAAATTCAATCGTCCTGACAGAAATGAAGATCTTGGCATTCCAAATAGGCAATACTCTGTGTTTTCATCACAATGTAGGCCAATGTCGGCAAAGAAAATGACTCCACTTTGTGAAAATGCCAAAAATTCATTAGGGTGGTTTGTGTTGGACAACTGTGTTGAAATTAAAAGCTACTTATCGTAAGTTTTTTCTCAAACTTTTCTTTTAATTTAGTTTTTAATAAATAAATAACTTGAACATATTTTCTATCCACCGTACAAGGAGTTTAAAACTGAGTTTCCTGCCAAAAATGTAGAAACTGAGTTTTCACCATGGCTCAATGCTAAGGTAAACACGTCTCCTGACTCTACCGACAAACTCAGGGCATTGGCACATGGTCCATTGAGTGCATATTCTTACACTGCCTGTATCGTTAATGGTGTTAGATTTGTGATACACAGTCGTCATCTCGGACGCACTACCCAAAACAGTGGTGTTGTTTCATTCGGAGAAGATGATACACCATATTATGGTGAACTTGAGAGTATCATAGAGTTGAATTATTTAAGTAATTATTCGGTTGTAGTCTTTCATTGTAAATGGTTCAACACGTTGGGTAACGGACGGATAATTAAAAAAGACAATCTGACTATTATCGACGCTAGCCGTTAAAGTTATGTTGGTTGTCAATGGTATGATGCTCAACAGTACATTTTAGCCACACAAGCTAAGCAAGTGTTTTATCTCCAAGATCCTTCTCGCGCCGTCGGCAAGTGGAAGGTTGTGGAAGACGTTTATCATCGGAAACTTTGGGAGGATACCGGTGTTGTTAACGAGATAGATGTACTTCACGACACTCGATCATCTGATTATAACTTGGTTGTCAACTCAAACCTTGAAAGTAATGTTAACGAGGGTCCAAGTACCAGTGTCGTACATGACACTCAATCATGTAGTATGTTTATCGACTTAGGCTACTTGCCCATGGTGTCGACTTTAAGTGAAGGTGCTCACTCGAGTCTTAACCCCCAGATTGTAGCTGATGATGTTGAGGAAACGATGATATTAGTGATGATTCTGATTGACTTGTAATGTATGTGACACTTATTTTTATTGATGTATGTAGACACTGTCATTTAATTGAATTCAATTTTATGTAGGTATATATGGCGACTTATGCTCGATCACATGGTGGTGACGGTGGGGTCGTGATCCACGGCGGAATTCTAGAAGGCTCCCTACTGATTGCGAGTCTTGTAAGTTACTTGTTTTAGTTTGCTAATACTTCAAATTCATGTAACATCTGCGAGTCTTGTAAGTTATTTATTTTAGTTTGATAATTCTTCAAATTCATGTAACATCTGCGAGTATTAAATTCATGTACCAGCTTCCTCAAAAAAAGTAAGGGGTCGTGGTAGAAATCTTGATATGTTGGAGGCGTTTGCCCAAAATGGAAACAAGCCACTCCCACTAGAGCTTGATCCAACACATGAGACCTACAAGTTTGTCGGTCCGAATGGTCGATGGTTTGTTCGACAAATAACTATTTCTCTCGAAAAAATCCCATCACACTATATAGGTTGGGAGTCTATTCCTAGGGAGCATCAAAGCACCGTATTTCGCAATCTTCATGTAAGTATAAAATGTAATTTAATAACATTCATAATTATTAAGTGTTTCCTAATTACCTTTTTTTTACAGAATTACTTTGATTTAGAAAGCTGGAGTAACACACCGCAGTGGCCACAAATATCTGCGGGCATCCATGATGATTGTGCCCGTAGATTTCGTGACCGCAAATCTACTTTAAAGAGACATTTTGAATCGGTTGGTGGTTACGAGGAGTTGAAAGAAGCAAGGAATAATCCTCATGAGTCCATCAGTTCCAGCAATTGGAATTCCCTCATCGACATATTGTACCTTGATCCCGCATATATTGCACGCTGCAATCAAAATTCTTCAAACCGAGCTAAACAACCATACGCCAATACTAGTGGGAGCAAGTCATTTGCTCAACGGCGATATGAGGAGGTAACAAAAGTTGTTAATATTATTCTAAAAATGAATTCATAAGTTAGTCAAATATTAGTAACATTATTTTTGTTGTTTATAGGTACAACAAAGTGGAACCGTCAGCCTAATTGATGGTTGGAGACGTATGCACACGTCTCACGGCACATGGGTCAACGATCGGGCACAAAACGATTGGGTAAGTATATATATCGATAAGGGAATTCTAAGTTTGGGAAATACACTAGAATATTAATCATATTGGTTATTGTTGGTTTTTATTATAAGTTTTTATTGAGTTTTGTTGAATTATTATGTTTATTGAGTATTTTTAAGTAGGTTGGCTATTGAGTTTTGTTGAATTATTATGTTTATTGAGTATTGTTAAGTAGGTTGGCTATCAATTTTGTAGTCGTTATGCTGTCGGATTTCTGAATTTTTTTTATATGTGTACTTTTTGTTTATTATAGAATACAATTCAAGAAGAATTGACTCGGATGCAACAAGAAGGCGGAGATGTTGATGAGGAAGAGGTCCTAAAACTTGTCCTTGGCGAGAAACGCGGTTGGAGCCGAGGAGTTGGAAGAAAAGTTAGAAACATGCCCACTAATTTTTCGGCTCTCTCCTAGTCTCAATTCAACGAATTAAAAGAACAAATTCGTGAACTGAATGAGACCGTGAAACAGATGCAACAGGACCGCAACCAATCCGGCAACCAAAATGACGACGATCAAGATGAATAAACTTGGTTGTAATTTTTATTTGAACGATTTGTAATAACTTATACAATTTGTATACTTTTTGTTAGATGTTTTAAGTAATATATTGTTGTGAAATGTATTAATATAAAATAAAATTTAAATCGATCAATCTCGACGACATGTCGTCGAGACTGATATTTAATTTTTATTTAATCTTTTTTTTTAAATTGAAAAGCTATTACCGACGGGAAAATATCGACGACATGTCGTTAATAAAAGGGTAATCTATATCGACGACGTTTTCTCGACGACTTTTCAAGCAGTCCAGACGGAACTCTGCCGACGAGGCAATATCGACGACATGTCGTCGAGAAAGGTTATTTCGACGACATGTCGTCGATAAAGGTCGTTGAATCTGCCTAAAATTCTTGTAGTGAGTTCGTGACACAATGCCCGATCCAACCTGGGGCTAATTTCAGCCAAAAGGTTTTGCTCTCTGACGAAGAAGGCACGTTGTGGTGGCACGCACATAGCGATTGGTCACGAGCCACCATACATGGCTTGTTTGTCATTTTACCTAGGCTCGGAGCTACTTACCCATTTCGTCAACCTGATGCAGAAGTCCCTGTTGTCCTATGTTTTTACCTTTTACCCCTTTTCTATTTTAATAATTAGATTATACTAATTAATAATTTCATTTTTCAAGATAAAAGAGGTTCTAAACTATTAAAATTAAAATTATAGAGTCACAATTTTATTTATATATACATAATGATGTCATAATTGCGTGACTAACAAGGTCCACTAAAAGATCTGAAAAATATATAATTATGTTTTTTGTTTGGGGAAAAATTGAAATTGTTATTAAAAAAAAGATCACATAAGTTAACCTAATGATATAGAAAAGAGCTGAAACTGGATATGCAATTGATATAATTAAATGACAACCATTTTTTTTCTGTCTTATAGTAATATCTCATAAAAAGAGTACTTCAGTGAAATGAATATTTATCCTCTATTAAAAATGAACTATAAATCAAAATATATCGTGTTACATTTTTTTATAAATAAAAGTAATGTTTATTTAGTGTTTTATATTATTACTTTTTTTGTTTTTTTGCTTTAAAACATAACAGATATAACGTGTACTTGTTTTTCTAAGAAAAATGATGATAATATACTTTGACATAATTATTACTTTTTACTTTATTGTTCTTTGAAATATTCTATTAGTCTTTAAATAACTAGAAAAATACCAAAATGGATATTTGACCAAAAAAATTTATTAGAAATGGACATGTATATATATAAATAGTCGGCTATTTCATGGACATTGTGAGAAAATATCCAGTTAAACCGGCATAAATTTCCATGTAAACATTCTCTTTATAGAGTACGGACCAATGGAAAATAGACGTGGCCGGCTATTGCCTGTAATTATCCGGCTTGACGTTTGATACATAAAATTAAGCCATTATTTTTTTAACGACAAATTAAGACATTATTTAAATAATAAAAATAATAACGACGGAAAGTATTGTAGGTGAATGGTGGCAAAGCGATATACAAACAGTGTTTGAAAATCTCCTTGATAGTGGTGGAGATCCAGCAATCTCCGACGCTCTTACCATCAATGGCCAACCAGGAGATCATTACGACTGCTCCGCTTCAGGTTTATTTTTATTATCTAAATTTATTAATTAGGGTATGGATTTAGGGTTTAAGATGTAACTGCTAATTCATTAAATTTTGTTTGTAGGAACTACTAAGATAAAAGTTGATCGAGGAAAAACGTACTTGCTGCGGATGGTCAACGCCGCCATGAACAACCTCATTTTCTTCGAAATAGCTAACCACACCCTCGCCGTCGTGGGAAGCGACGGCGCGTACACCAAACCACTTATATCCGATTATATCAACATATCCCCCGGTCAAACCCTAGACCTTCTTCTAGAAGCTAACCAACCCAACAACCGGTACTACATGGCAGCCAAGCTGTTCAACGGCCAACCCGCCATTAATTTTGACAAAAACAACACCACCGCCATCGTTGAGTACACCGGAAAATACACCCCCTCAAACCCGTCGGTTTTCCCAGACCTCCCGGCTTTCAATGACCGTAACGCATCCTTTAATTTCACCGCAAGATTACGCAGTTTAGCCAGCGCTGAACACCCGATCGATGTACCATTAAAGATAAAGAAAACACTCTTTTACACTCTCTCAGTTTGAATTTTTTTTCAAATTAGTATTTATTTAAAAAAAAATTAGAATAACAGGGAAAGTCAAAAAAAAATTCGGATAATGGTTAAACCGCTATTAACAATGGCGGATTAGGAGCAATATTTTCAAAAAAACTGACACCATTGGTATCCGCTATTAGCAATCGCTGATTAGGACAAAAAAACTGTATCCGCGTTTAGCAATCGCGGATTAGGAACTACTTCAAATGGGTTGAAGTTTTACATGGTTACAGAGCTTGTTCCTAATCCGCGATTGCTAAACGCGGATACAGTGGGTGTCAGTTTTTTTTGTCCTAATCAGCGATTGCTAATAGCGGACACCATTTTTTTTTTTTAAATATTGCTCCTAATCCGCCATTGCTAATAGCGGTTTAACCATTATCCGAATTTTTTTTTGACTTTCCCTATTATCCTAATTTTTTTTTAAATAAATACTAATTTGAAAAAAAATTCCTCTCAGTCAATGCCATACCATGCGCCGCAAACCAAACATGTGAGGGGCCTGGTCGCACCGAACGATTCGCGGCAAGCATTAACAACATAACATTTGACATGCCATCGACGTCGATCCTCGGAGCTTACTACCGAGGAATAAACAACGGTGTATACGGGGATGATTTTCCAGATGTCCCCCCCTTGAAATTTAACTACACTCAGGCGAGTGGTTTGAATGCTTCGTTGCGGCTGCCGGAGGTTGCAACAGAAGTGACGATGTTGAAGCATAATGAGACGGTGGAGCTGGTGTTCCAGGGAACAAACTTGGTGGCCGGAGTGGATCATCCTATGCATCTGCATGGGCACAGTTTTTACGTGGTGGGAACAGGAATTGGTAATTATAAAAGAAGCATAGATTCGTTGAACTATAATCTGGTTGATCCTCCTCATATGCAAACCATTGCTGTTCCTCAGAATGGTTGGACTGCCATTAGATTCAAAGCAGATAATCCTGGTAAGTAATTAAGTAATTATATTTATTTTAAAATAATTTTATAAAATATATTTATATTTTCAATTTTTCACGATTTATTTCAGGTGTATGGTTCATGCATTGTCATCTAGAACGACACGTAAGTTGGGGAATGGGGATGGTATTTATAGTAAGGAACGGTAAAGCCAGCAACGCTAGAGTTTTGCCACCACCTCCCGACATGCCCCCATGTTAATTAGTTAAAACAGTTTGTTTTGTAATATTTAGTGATTGTTTACTTGTATTCTCCGAAATAGTTTCATTTATTTTTCTTGTCATTTGAGTTTTGTTTCGCGTGTAATAAGTTGATTCATTGGCTACCAAATGTGTATCAAATTGTAATAAGTTGGTTATTTATAATAGTTTGCTAATTACAATCTTGTAGTAATAATTATGTATTAATGACACATTGTGTTTTACAGTATAAGTAAAGTCTATATGTAACTAATGTAAAACAGATGAAGGAGAATAGTTCGAGCTTGTTAGTGAATGTATTCATATGTAACTTAACACCAACATCTTTTAGCAGATACTTTTATACATTTTCATAACATACTATCGCCATAAAAACAAGCTACATAAGCGGATAAACAATTTTAATAAGCAATCCGAAACACCATCTAGCCATTAAATATCTTTATTCATTTACAAAAATTGTCATGGGGATCCTTTCATGGTCGCTTTCAGCATGATAGTTATGTTAAGGCCTAAGGATGTAAAAATTGATTATTTTCTATGTCGTGTCACTACAACAATTTTACTCTGATACGTCGCCTCTTTCCCGACGACATGAGGGTATATGTCGTCGGGATAGGCTACGCCGACGACATGTTGTCGCTAAAATACTCGCCGCTATTACCTCGTCGCTAAAAGTGCAAAGAGTCGTCGGTGTAGTGTCGTCGGGACATCAGACCTATACCGTTGACGTGTCGTCGATATAAGGTCCTCCCAAAAAAAATTTGAATAAGAATAAATAAATAATAAAATAATGTCGTCGGGACTATACCAACATGTCATCGGTATAGGGTCGTTTTAGAAGGTTTTTTCTAAATAAAAAATAAATGAATAATTAAATGATTGCTAACCTATATCGACGACGTGTCGTCGGTATATGGTCGTCCCAAAAAAATTAATATTTTTTTAAAAAAAATTTCTGAATTTTTACGGAATAATCATGATAAAAAAACCTGTAAATTTACACCTAATTTTAACTAAGAAACGTCATATAACTACAAACCATCAAATTACACAATTTAGTTAATTGTAATATAAACCGTCAAATTATAATAACAAACTAACAATTATCTTAATCATCGTCTTCGTTTGACGACCCGCCTTTGTTGGATTTTAATTGATTGATTTCGTCTTGCATCTGTTTCATGGTCTCATTCATTAGGCGGACATTTTCTTGCATTTTATTATATTGTGATTGTGAGGACATGTTGGACACACATAACACATCGAGGGTTAAATTTTTCACGTTCCGTCCAATACCCCGGCTCCAACCATGCCTATCACCAAGGGCATGTCGTAGACACTCGGCTTTATTAACCGGCGAATCACCCGATTCATTTTGCATTCGGGCGAACTCTTGTTGAATGTTATCATGTATTAAACAATATAATAAACATATATTAATTTTTTAATATATGTCTGGTAGCATAAATGTTGTAAAATAGATAATCAACCTGTTCAATTATAAATAATAAACCAAACAATTTCTCAAATTACAATAAACCTACCATACGCAATAATATCCATCTTTTAGTAGATTCGGGTCCTT
Source organism: Smallanthus sonchifolius (assembly GCA_023525975.1). Lineage (NCBI taxonomy): Eukaryota > Viridiplantae > Streptophyta > Magnoliopsida > Asterales > Asteraceae > Smallanthus > Smallanthus sonchifolius. The sequence goes on along the minus strand of CM042025.1, from coordinate 43,932,048 downwards.
ATGACCCGAACAAGCTTTAATTAAGTTAAAATTCAACTTTTAATTTAAATGGGTTAAAATGACCCGAACACACTTTAATTTACCAAACATTGGATATTTTAGCCTATTCAAGTGGGTTCGGGTCATTTTAATACATTTAAGCTAAAACTTGATATTTAAAATCAATTAAAGTAACTTCAGGTCATTTTGACCCATTTAAGCAAGAATACACAATAATATCCATCTTTTAGTGGATTTGGGTCCAAATGACCCGAACAATCTTTAATTAACTTAAAATATTCAACTTTTAGTTTAAATTAATCAAAATGACCCGAATACACTTTAATTGACCAAAAGTTGGATATTTTAGTTTATTCAAGTGAGTTCGGGTCATTTGATCAGAAGTTGATATTTAAAGTCAATTAAAGTAACTTCGGGTTATTGACCCATTTAAGCTAAAAGACGCAATAATATCCATCTTATAGTGGATTCGGGTCCAAATGACCCGAACAAGCTTTAACTAACTTAAAATATTCAATTTTTAGTTTAGAAGGGTCAAAATGACCGGAACACACTTCAATTGACCAAAAGTTGGATATTTTAGTCTATTCAAGTGGGTTCGGATTATTTTGATTAATTTAAGCTAAAACTTGATATTTAAAGTCAATTAAAGTAACTTCGGGTTATTTTGACCCATTTAAGCTAAAATACACAATAATATCCACCTTTTAGTGGATTCGGTTCTAAATGAACAATACACAACATAATAACAACATACTTACCCAATCTTGTGCCGCCTTATTGTTAACCCATCCATTTGGCATCTTGAAATGCATTGCTCTCTAACCCTCAGTAAGACCCGTGCTTCCGGTTGCTTAAATCTGTAAACAACAAAAATACTATTTATTAAGATTTGAATGAATTGAATACATCTTTGGACAATACTAACAATTTTCCTTACCTCATCGTGTCGCCTATGACCTGCTTCCACCAGAACTTGAATAAGGTTGTCTTGATCTATTATTTGCATTCTTTTAGGAGCGCTTCATATATTCGGGATCGAGAAACAATTCATCAATAACTTTGCCCCACGCCTCTGAAGTTTGCATCTCAGGGGGGTATTTCTTTGTAGTTTCAACATCATCATAACCTCCATGTGAAACAAAATGCCTTTTTAAAGATGTTTTATGGTCCCGGTATATTCTTACATAATTCTCATTAATTCCTGCTGTTATTCCATTTCATTGCTCTGTATTGTGCCAGCTCGCGAGATCAAAATAATGTTGTAAAAATAAGTAATTAAAAAAATCTAAAAGTGGCTAAATAAAAATACAAATCAAGCATTATATTGTATACGTACATGAAGTGTGCAATATATGCCAGCTTTCTGGTCCTCGGGAAATCTGTCCCAACTAGCATAGTGAAAAGAAACCCGAAGAAGCTCATTGGAGATACATCTTATAAATAAGTTGTCATTTTCTCCAACAAATTTAAAAGTATCCCATGTGGAATAAATCTCTAGGGGTAGTGGAATGTTGTTATTTGATTCAAACTTTTCTATTAAATTCTTGTTTTTACCATGCCCCCGCACTTTCCGTGGTTGAGCTACATTGATACATGAAATTAAAAAACTAGCAAATTGAAAATAGATCCATTATAAAAACAAGTAATTAACTAGAACAAGTAGCTTACAAAACCCACAACCACTAGGGATACTAGTCGAATGCACATGGGGAGGTTCATCCCCACCTTCTCCCCCGTGTGATCGAGTTAAAAAAGAATTAATAAATATAATTTTACCAATTAATAAGCAATAGAATAACGTTTTGCAGATACAAACCTACAAGTGTCTACATACATTAATAATCAATTGGAATCATCACTAATATAATGTGTGTTTACAAGATCATCATCGTTGTCGTCCTTATCATAATTTATTTCTTCTTCCTCATCTGAAGTGTATGCACCTTCATCTTCTACATCATCATCAATTAAACTTTCATCATCCATAATCGGGGGGTTAATTCTTGAGTCACCACCTTCACCTAAAGTCGACACCATGAGCAAGTAGCCTAAGTCGATAAACAAGTTACCTTGAAAGACTGGCGCTTGGATAATCAGGGGGTTAAGACTTGAGTCACCATCATCAAAGCCTAAGTTGACAACCAAGTTATAATCAGATGATTGAGTGTCATGCAATACATCTATCTCGTTAACAAGACTGGTACTTTGATAATCCCAAAGTTTTCCATGGTGAACGTCTTTCACAACCCTTCAATTGTCGGTTCGAGAAGGATCTTGGAGAAAGAACACTTCTTTAGCTTGTGTGGCTAAAATGTACCGCTGATCATCATACCATTCACTACCAACATAACTTTGACGGTTGACGTCGATAACAACGATATTGTATTTCTTTTTTAATCATCCCTTAGTGGACGTGTTGAACCATTTACAACGAAATACTACAACCGTGTAACCACTTAAATAGTTCAACTCTATGATTTCCTCAAGTTGACCATAAAATGGTGTAGCGTCTTCTCCGAATGAAACAACACCACTGTTCTGAGTAATGCGTCCATGGTCACGACTGTGTACCACAAATCTAACACAATTGACTATGCAAGCATGGTTGTAAAAATCGCTAGGCGCTAGTCGGGCGGTGAGTTAGGGCCTAGGCGGGATTAATCGGATTGGAATTTTTATATGTAATTTTCAGTTTTTTATATATATACACACATTTTTATATGCACTCAACGGACCATGGGCCAAGGACCTTAGTTCGTTGGTACAGTCGGGAGACATGTTTACCTTACCATTAAGCCATGATGAAAATTCCATTTTTACATTTCTTTTAGGAAAATCATATTTAAATTGTGTGTATGAGGGATAAACAAAATGTTCATATTATTTTTTAATAAAAGCTAAAATGAAAATTAAAAAAAAACTTACATAAGTAGTTTTTAATTTCATCACAGTTGTCCGGTACAAACCATCCTAACGAGACATATATTGAATTGCGGATACAGAAATGATAAAATCGTTTTTTATTAGATCGAATATGAGCCTCCTATAGAAGATGAAAGAAGAGACACAAGAAATCAAACACAAAGGATTTAATCATTTACCTTTCAATGACACTTTCGGTTTGATTCATATTCAGATAAAAACTTTATTTCATGTAAAGGATTAAATTCTTTACCTTTCAATGACACATTCAAGAAAAATCTAAATTTTTAGTATTTTTATCCAAGGTCAATTAAAAATTGAAAACTTAGATTATGAAGTAGTTTTTAATTTCATCATAGTTATCCAATTCAAACCATCCTAATGAATTTTTGGAGTTTGTAAAGTGCATAAGTCATACCAAAACTAAAAAAAATTGATTGATATTTTCCGGTTAGACCAATGTTCCCCTTTTTGGTGCCGGTAATTATCCACATGCAATTCAATAATGTTTATGTTATTTGTAACTTCTAGCCGAGTATCTAGAATTATTATTATTACTAGGTTAGAACCTCGTATGTTACACGGGGTGAAAAATATCAATACATAAAATTATTAATTTTTTACGTATATATTTTATAGGTGTAAAAATGTATTACATATAGTAAGTACATAAAACAAAATTCAAAATATGTAAAAAGTAATATATAATTGGGTTTCGAAAATACGTTAATTACTATTTAATGTAATTTAACTTTCATTTACTATTTGATTGAAAATAAAAATTACATAATTAAATTTGAAAGTTTCTTATAATAAAGGATAATTTAAAATAAATATGTTTTATTAGTATAATGAGTATTTTTTTTAAAAAATATATTATTATTATTAAACGATAAAGGTGTATTTAATAAGAGATAGAGGCATGAAAAAAATGATAAAAATGAATATGAAGCCGACACGTAGCATGAAAAACCTTTATTTATTATATAGTATAGATTATTATTATTATTTCTAATATACAAGGGAATATGCTTAATGTGTTAATTAAGATGCGAATATTGTTTTATACTTCTACGGTTTATCAATTATTAACCGTAGGGACCTGAAACTCGTTTTATTTAATCCTAATTTTTAATAATATAAATGAAATAATTTATACTATATTATAAATAAAGGTTTTTCCATGCCACGTGTCGCCTCCACATTCATTCTCATCATTTTTTTCTCGCCTCTCTCTCTTATTAAATGCACATTTATCTTTTAACAAAAATATTTATTTAAAGTAAAAATATTAACTATACTAATAAAACATATTTATTTTAAATTATCCCTTATGAAACTTTGAAATCTAATTATGTAACTTTTATTTTCAATCAAATAATAAATGAAAATTAAATTACATTAAATAGTACTTAATGTATTTTCGAAACACAATTATATTTTAGTTTTAAATATTTTGAGTTTTGTTTTCTATCTTTACTATATGATACATTTTTACACATGTAAAATATACATATAAAGAATTAAAATTTTTATTTATTGATATTTTTCACCCCGTGTGTATACACGGGATCTAAACTAGTAATAGTAATAAATAAATAAAAATATTTCAAGGACTAAGTCACTAAAATGAGAAAGTGTGATGTTTTTTATTCTTTCTGTTTTGACATCATTTGTGCATAGGTTGGATCCCACGGTTTGACCCATAGTTACCGAATTCGTTCATAGACACGCGATCCCCGAATTGGATCGCGATGTATCAAATCAAAATTCGATTCGTACCAAATTGCTCCGGTACGGCGTACCCAATCGATCAGGTTCGGCGATCCAGTTACCTCGAATTCGTTGTACCAAATATGATTTCCGATCGTACCCAACGCTGCCTAATTCGCGAATTTGGTCATCGAATTCGCTAGAGGGTTAACTGGTTTTGGACGGAGGAACGATCTTCAGGATTAGAGGCTTCACCATTGCTGCTCTGACTTGTTCTCTCTTTTTCTCTCTCTAGATCGACGGGATTAGAGACGGGATTTAAGCAAGAGATCGAATGAATGTGGTGTTCTGAGTCTGACATTTTCTCTTTCCAGATGTGCTTTAGGGTTTTCAATGTGGATTTAAGAGAGCATCACTCCACTCCCCAGCCCACTCTCTTTTTACATTATTATTAAGTCCAATAAAAATGATCTTTTTACATTAGTAATTAAATGGTATTTGAAGTTCTTTTTTGATTTGGAATTTAGCAACCATTATATTATATTTGAACTTATGTTTCATTCGGGTACATTGAACCGAACTACATGGTACACCGTACCGGTTCGTACCGAAATGAACCTACCCCCCTCCGTACCGAATACGTTAACTCTAGCGAATTGCGTACCCGAACCGCGTACCCGTACCGGAGCGAACCGCGTATTAGGTAACTATGGTTTAACCTTTCTAAATGTTTATGTTTAAATATAAGGGTACCGGGGGTTGTACAACCCTAAGTACCCTAATGACTATGTCCAATGAGTCACCTCATTTTTACTCAAATTCAACCTCAAGTGGTGGAGGCACAACACTAAATACCCAAATCCAACCCAACGGCTAAAACATTCAATTCACATTATGCATTTATACCAAATTAAGTCTAAGTTATGTCACAACATTGTAAAATAACGAAAGACCTTGGTTTTGATAGCAGTAGTATTTTCTGTCTTCCCAAAAGTTTTAGACATATTTTGGTATAAAGGAACCCGAATAGATTCTTGAGTGACCTATAGAATAATTTCAACGAATGAGTGTGATGTGACCTATTTGAGACGGTCAAGTCTCCCAAGTAGAGGTGGGCATTATAACTAGGGGTGTTCAAAAAAATCTGAATCCGAAACCGAACCCGAATTATCCGAAAATCCGAATACGAATTATCCGAAAATTCGGATATCCTAAATTTCGGATATCCGAATTTTCGGATACGGATTCGGATAGTGATTTTCGGATATTTCGGATAGTTCGGATATCCGAATATCCAAAATATTATATTTATATATTTTTTTAATTGTTTTTATTATTTAAAAATAAGAAAATTTGAATCAAAACCCGATATATTATATTTATATATTTTTATATGTATATTTTCTAATGTTTTTTTAAGGTTTTTAATTGTTTTTGTAATTTAAAAATATTATTTTTATATATTTTTTTATTTTTTTTTATTTTCGGATATCCGTTTCACTATCCGAATCCGTATCCGGATTTTCGGATATCCGAAATTCGGATATCCGAAATTTCGGATTCGGATTCGGATAGTGAAATCCACTATCCGAAAATTTCGGATATCCGAAATTCGGATATCCGAATTTTCGGATATCCGACTTTGAACACCCCTAATTATAACCGGATCCGGATCCGATGGATTGTCTGAAATCGGGTTTTTTTTTAACCGGATTTTTTGGAACCGCCGGATCTGGAACCGGTTATATGGTTTTCCAAGGGACCGGATAAAAACCGGACAAAATCGGACAAATTTGGAACCGGACAAAAATCGGACACAAAAAATCGGGACAAAATCTGATAAAACAGGATAAAAGGTTCCAATAGGTTCCAAACCTCACACCCCAAAACCGGATCCGATCCGGAACCGGTTCCACCGGATCCGGTCCTTGACCAACGTTGACTTATCCGATCCGGATCCGGTTCCAAAAAAATCCGATTTGTGCACCTCTACTCCCAAGAAGAAGAAGAAGAGAGACAATTTGAAGCAATTTTCTTATATTCTTTTCATTCCTAAAAACAGAAAAAATGGTGCGGCTACAATCAAAGTAAAATAAACAAAGAAACCGAAAGAACATGGACTAATTAACTAACAAACAGTTAGAAAATACAGTAAAGAAGGAAACGTGGGGATGATGGTATCCATGGCATGGAAAATATAGGGATGAGATCACGTGGGTACGTATACATCAATGAAATGCACAAACCTCATCGCAACAAACGACTTTTAAAGAATTTACAAGCCTAGAAAAAGAACACAATGGAACATCAAGGCACTCGTATAAATCCAATCAAAATACTGATCTGCTATGCAAGTATTTGTTTCAGGAAATCAATTTTTATTATATTTTCTTGCTGTTATACAGTCATTGCTTATTAAATCTCTTTATCTTCTTATTGTTTTTTGAAACTGCTTCTTTTACTCACCATAAACAGTTTTAATAAGCAATGAGAAACACCTCCACAAGATCATCAAAAGTTGCCATCTTTCTTCAAGACAAGCCCATTAAAACCATGTGTAAAAGAGTACAACTTTCAAGTTTCATCTTTCTCCTGCACATTTCAAGAAAATATATTTAGTTAAACATGAACCTGTGACAATCTATTTGAGACTTCTTGCATGTTTAACTAAATAGAATGGGTATACCCGAAAGAAAGACCGACCCTCTATTACCCGAGACCTAATAGAAGAAGGCTGGTCTTAGGTTTTAGTTTTATCGGAAAATCGGTTTCAGGTCGTGCGAACCTGATGAAAACCGAACCAGAAAAAATAAATTGGTTTTCACAACAGTGATGTTTCAAAATTAGATGTAAAGCCACAACAGCGCTGTTTCAAAGCTTCAAAATCTTACATTTTCAAACTTAACGTTGTACTCAACGTTTCATATTCACAAGTTTTACTAACTACTTAACACCGTATGCTGTAAATCAGTTCACATTTCTGTTCCAGGGTGGAGCCTCACAATTCAGATTTCCATGAAACTACACTGAGACATTTAATCGAACATTTGGAGTGCGTGATTGAAGCGAGCAGGAGTAGGCCTTTACACTGGTGATCTAAAAAACCATTACTTGTGTTTTCCACCTCAACAATAGAAGTCATGGCATAGGTGCATAATCTATGCATTCTACAAGCTGCCATACTGAAAAATCTAGGAAACAATATATTTTACCAAATAAACAACTAGTAAGATGCAAACCGCATGAAACGAAATTTAAACTTTTTCCGACTTTTAGTAACCAACTTTAAAACAAGCACATAATAGCAACCAAATTACAAAGTTTTAAAAAAAAATTAAACTTGTATAAATACATTTAAACTAAATTACACAAAAACGTCCTTATGGTTTAAATTACAGATATGATCCCTACTTTCACTGTTTGCTTTCACTTATGGTTCCTCATCCGTTAAACTTAAAAATATATTTTCGATTTAACAAAAACACATTCATCTACCTTGAATGAAGAACTCTCTTCTCCGACTACTCTCACCCTTAAACAAAGTAACAGACACAGAGTACAAAAAACTTTTAACACAAAAGATTGTTTGTCCTCCCAAGCAGTGGCGAAGCTTGAAGAAAAACGCAGGGGGGCGGGATTTTTTTTTTCCTATCAGGGGGGCCCGGAACTATAAAATTTTCACCGAATACGTATAAATTAACACTATTGAGCGAAAAATCGGCCGAATACGTATAATCTAACACTACTGAGCAAAAAATGGGGGGGGGGGCCCTAAGAAAGCTTCGCCCATGCTCCCAAGGAAAGTAGTTGGCTGTATGGTACACCTAATTTGAAGTTGGTTACAAAAATCAAGAAAAAGTGTAAGTTTGTCTCTATTTCGTAGAGTTAGATTGCACCTTATGGATGTTCAACAAAAGTTGATTTCTCCAAAAAGAAAACAACTATATAAAAGAATCATACCTGACCTTCAAATGAAATCCTTCCATATCACACAACATGAAAGGCCTATTGGCTCTTCTGAAGATCAAAAACGCAGCAGTTTGTGTAATGTTAACTAGAGCACTTTCTTTCATGCATAAATCACCAATAATCTCCACAATTACAACCACCATCCAAAAACCTATGGTATCTGTTAACATCCCTCACTATAATCTCCCTCTCCACCACTCTGCTGATATATTTAAAGGCCTCATGACAATCCCTACAAATCCTTAAATTCTTCACAATCCTCAATGCCTTTCCTGGTGGTGCCATATCAGCAACCAACCCAAATGCTAGAGCCAATTTCTCGCTGTGATACCAAAGTGCTTCTATCTTCTCCCCTTTCCCTACGTCATGCAGCATTTGATCCCAAACAGGCACATACCCTAATTTGCTTATTTTCTCCATTAAATCGGCTAACTTTGAGTAGATTTTCTCTGTTTTTTCATGACGGCGGTCTCCTGCTAAAAAGACATGAACTTGCCCACAAACTTCTATCCAACTCAACCCACCTTCCTTTTTAACCCTCCTATCTCGCATCAATTTTCTAACTTCTTGCACTTCATTCAACCTTCCAGCACCAGAAAAAGCATTTGCAGCAATCACATAAGCTGAATCATCTTGCGGGTCAAGTTCTTGCAATCTTTGACTCATTTCTTTGACCATTTCAACATTACCATGATGTGCACTGTTTGATAGCAAAGATCTCCACAATGCAGCATCAGCTTTATGATTTGGCATTGTCAAAGCAATGTTTTTTGCTTCTTCTAACCTCCCAGCTCTACCCATTGCACCCACCAAACATGTGTAATGTTCAATCCATGGTTCTAATTGGTACTCTACTTTCATCTTTTTAAACCAATGTTCTGTCTCATCAGCTAAACCCTTGTTGCAAAAAGCTGCCATGACTGATAAAAAACTATATTCATCAGGTGCAAGACCTCGAAACTCCATCACTGAAAAGAGTTCCAAAACTGAATCTTTATCCCCTTGTTGTGCATAGCTAGACATCATTGCATTCCACCCTACAAGATTCATAATTGATACAAGTTCATCAAACACCAAACACGCCTCGTTTACCATCCCACATTTCCCGTACCCATCTACCAGTGCTGTCCCCACTATCACATTCAAATCAAGCCCAGTAATAATTGAATGGGCATGAACCATCCTACATTGTTCTAAAGCAGCTAGTTCTGCAGACGCGCGCAATGCAGCTGACACGCTGTAATCTGTAGACCCAAAACCACAAGCTCTCATCTCAGCAAAGTAAGATAAAGCATCAATAGGTTTAGAGTTTTGGGCAAGACCAACAATAACAGAGGAAAAACAAACCGCGTCTCTTTGAGGCATTTCATCGAACACCTTTCGGGCACTGTTCGGGAGCTGAGATTTTGAGTAAAAATGGATGAGGGCAGAGGCTGAAAAGGGTTCAGATGCAATGGATAGTTTGATTGAGAGAGCATGAAGCTGGAGACCGAAAGATAGAGAGGAGATAGAGGCGCAGGTTTTGAGAAGAATAGCTAATGTGCGCTGGTTGGGGAGAATGGGGTGACGGAGCATGGAGATGAAATGGCTGAGGGCGGCGGGAGTGTTGGAGTGGCCGGAGATGAGGGACGTCCAGGAGACGACATTGGGTGATGGGATTTGTTGGAAGAGACGAACAGCATCGAAAACGAGGGAAGATTTGAAGTACAGGTTTATGAGATTGTTGAGCTGGAAGCGGTACTCGGTGACGCCGGCGGTGATGGTTTTGATGACTCGAGCATGTATCCGGCGGGGATCCGGTTCCATATTTTCCGTTCTGCGGAAAGCTGAGAAATTCAGGTTCAGAATCAATGAAGTGCAAAAAGAACCCTCAAACATATATAAAGTTCAAACATAGCGCACTTTTTACACTTTGTATACATAAACGGATCGAAAGCATGTTTGACTACAACATTGACACATACAACCGATATAGTTTTCAAAAGAAACTTAGTATTAATTATTTTTTAATTCCATTATCTATACTTTGTTAGGAAGTATTAAAACTCCTGAGGTTTTAGAGGACGAGAATTATTAGTTTGGTATTTTGATTAAATTTTGTAAAGCTTTTAGCTTTCTTCTTCGAATCATGTAGTTTGATATTTCGAAGGAAATCATATGACTTTTGAGCCATTTGAATTGCTCCTCCGTCCACATCATTTGGTAGAGATTTTGTTTGTTCAAATGGCTTGTGAGAAGGATTATCGTCTTCACTACATATTCGTCGGACGAGGCAGTGGTCGAGATGTGGTGGATCACAAGGTTGCAAGTTTCAGGAAATCGACTCAGAGATTTTCATCCGAGATGAGGGCTTTGGGAGGGAAGATTATCGTGGAGGTTGCAGCAATATCTATCCATCACTTCTTTGTTTCGATGAATATGGAGATGAAGAGGTGAACAAAGAAGAGTATGCGTAGGTTATGAGAGCCTTGAACGGGGTCATTGTTCAAGAGGTCAAACTGGTGCAGCAAAGTGATGTTGGATTTGGGTCTGGTTGGGATCCATCGTATGGCACCATGGGTCTTGATGGAAAATCATGTAATCAAGAGTTGTTAGGAGATGCTCATATGTATTCTAGTATTTTTTATGAACTCCTAACGGGACACACGATGGTTAAAGATGGTCGATCGGTGGTGCATGATGGTAGCACAGTTAAACTTGGTGATCAGAGTTTGGATCGTGACTTAGCACCAACTTTGAATAATCAACAAGTTAGTCTGGAAGAGAAGAAGGCAGCCCCTCTTCCTAAGATTGAGGATGCTCTAAGTGGGCCCCAAAATGATGGATTGGCAGTAAACAATAAACGCGGAAATATTCCCTTCGACCCGGGTGACTTTGGTTCGAAGGTAAAACTCGAGGACAGTTTTTTTTCAAGATAGAGAGAATGATGCAGGATCATATGGAATTATCTATTATCTTATTTTTATATATTTATTTGAATTTTGAATTTCCTTTGTCTTTTTTCTTTAATTATTTTTGAGTTCCCATTATCTCTTGTTTGTTAGGAAGTATTAAAACTCCTGAGGTTTCAGAGGCCGCGAATTATTAGTTGGGTATATTGATTAAACTTTGTAAAGCTTTTAGCTTTCTTCTTCGAATCAACTGGTTCAAATATTTTGAAGGAAATCATATGACTTTTGAGCCATTTGAATTGCGCCACCGTCTGCATCGGATACAATCAACAATTGCTTTCCTCGCCATATAGTCAGCACTTCCCTAATCAATTCATCACCTCCACTCCGTCGTGAATAATCAGAAATTGCTTTCCTCGTCATCGAGAACTTAACGCCAGGAAGAGGTGAACCTTTATTCTTATTAGAGACCGATTGCATCGGGATCAATGCTTGATTGGTCTGTCACAATCCGACGGGCATGAGGTAGTTGCGGTTCTGATGTTAATTATTTAACTTGTTATCGTCGTCTCTATCAAATACGTAATTTAATACTTTAGTGTTATTAAAAAAATCAAATCAAACTTAAAGGTTTTCTTTGTAATTTTTATCATTGAAAATTTTAATTTCATCAATGTGAGGAGTACAGTGAGATTCAAGGGTGTTTAGAATAGTAACTGATTTCGTGATAGTGAAACGAATACGATCCGCACCTTTGGATATATACTTGAACATATACTTAATCATCATACTCCATCTGTAATATCCAGCGTAAAGTAGGCATATATTTTTGTTGTAAGGGACAACGTACACATTATCTAGTGTTACACCATTTTTAATAATAGAATGTCCATGTGATGTTCTTTTGTAGTGCACGTAGCCATTTTTGTCAAACCTTGCTATGAGTTCACAAATTTTAGGAAACTGCTTTGAGCAGGAATCATTAGACATGCATGGTACGTTCATTTTTGCCATTACACATGGCCCGTGCATCATAAAGTCTGTTACAATCTTATAGAGTGTAGGTTCTGCCATAGGTGTCACACCCCCAAATTCCACTAACAGAGTTTTACCATTTTGAAATGTGACAAACCAGGATCTCAGATATCAGTTACTTCAAACGACTCTGTATGAGACTTGAAATGTAATAACATAAAAGATCAAGGTTCAGAGTAAAAGTTGCGGAAGCGTTAAATAAAGTAAATGCGCAAAACAACGCGCCCAAAACCAAAATACAATAAACATAAAGATTATTCAAAAGTAGTTATTTCAATTGCAGTCCACGACACATGCATGACTTAACATGATTCTGAGTGCCAACCTGAGAAAACATGTAAGGAAAACGGGTCAACACTAAGTTGGTGAATTCACAGGTTTCAATCGTTTCAAATAAAGCGTTTGCAGTTTATTGTACATTCAATATATATATTAAAAAGGTAGCTAACCAATGTTCATGTATACTAATGCGCTCGCAACCGTAGACTGATAGTTTATGTTTGAATGCCTCCCACCAGGTCTATCAACCATGGCGCATGTTTTAGGTCAATATTACACCCGTTCGACCTCCAATCGAGTTAGCGCGACTAACGCGGGTGAGGTTTGTCAAACCCAGTAGTATTACTCAACATACCTCGCTATACTTCATATTTAAACGGTTCGATGTGAGGACTTTCATAGTAGAGTTTACACATAGTCATAACAAACGATAATATATATGAATTACAAAAACCAAAAGTGTTTGAATCATGCTTTCTCCCCCAAGTAAAACAGTAAAAGGGGCCGTGAAAACTCACCTGGATTGAGTAGTGGGTTGGATCACACAAGAGAAAGGTTGGAACCACAAGTGTAAGTCTTAGACGACTTACGTATGCCCTAGAATTATAAACACATAAAATTAGGGTCATATGGGGTTTGTGACGACGACACAAAATACTGACTGTCTTAACGCATCCTAGGGATTTAAGAGTAGGCGAACGTGTCTACGGAATATATAAATTTCTTAATATAATAATTAAGATCAAATCGTTGGGTATCGAACGTTAATAACTAATAATAAATAAATAAATAAATAATATCGTACTTTAGAGTCGTTTTCAAAAGTTAGGAAAATAATATAATTTAATATATTATTTTTAGGTTCGTATGATTAATAATTAATCATTGTGGCAAAAATAATAAATATATTATTTTTATTCGAGATAATAAACGCGAGTAAATAATATAAACAATTATATTATTTTTAGTTTAAACGTCACACAAAGTAATTAAACGAGGTGAAATAATATAAAACTATATATTATTTTATACTAGGAGTCACGGTTTGAAAATAATATAAACATATTATTTTTATTCGATAATAACATAAATATATTATTTTTAAAAGTGGAAATAATATAACAGATGGGTTAATAAATCAAACCCAAACCTACATGTTGTTTTTCGGGTTAGAACACTTTAATATATAAATATAATAATATAGGAAAAGGTTTTATAATTAATTAATGCTTAAAAAATAAATAAAAACCAAAACAGGGGGAGGGAGACTCGAACCCAGGTCTCCTCCCTGTATGCATACATGATTAACAAGTCCGCCCGCTAGGGTCATCGCAACATGATCCGGATCAAAATGGTTTTAACATACAAGTCAAGTGGGCTTCCCTCCCATACGCATATCGGTTCGAAACCCTTCCCAATCCGTTGATTTCGACCACAAACAACCAGAAGATTATAGGGGTTTCGTTCATCAGTGAGTAGCGAAACTGTGGTTAGGTTTAACTGCAAAAACGTTGGATTTAAGACTGTTAATTTCAGTTTCAAGATATCGAAAACCCTAGGTTCGATCTTGGATCGATTAGGTTGATTCTGATAATGGAATGATTTGAAACCATGGAGCTTTCAATAAGCAGAGATTTGCGAAGCTATCCATGTATTTTAATTGGATTAAAAACATATCTAGATTAGTATCCGATTAACCCGAAAGTGTATGAACCCTAGGTTCTAGATCTTGAAAAATTCGATGTTGTTTGATTCAATTAGCATAGGGCTTTCGTTAAACGAATGATTGCGAATCTATTGATATGTTTTAATTTGATTTAAACAGAGTCCAAGATCAAAACCCCCAAACTGGTTTATGAACGAACCCTAGATACGGGATTGGGTTCAATTTGATGTTATATGATTAAATTGACAGAGGGCTTTCAAACAACAGGCAAAAACGAAGGTAAAAGTGTAGGTAATTACCAGAGTTGTGTTCAAATTGATGGTTCTCGACTAAAAACTCAGTTCCGGATTTGCGTGCTCGTTCCCTGGTGGCTCCGGCTTCGATTCTGATCGATTTGATGTACGGGATATCTTCTGAGAGGGGTGACAGAGGTGCACAGCTGTTCAAATGTAGAGTGAATGATCGAATTGGTCGACATTGAAAGGGATGAAGGACGTTTTCGATGGTTACGGCTTGAATTCGCATTATTAGGTTTAATTCGACTTAATGTCGATGATTAGGGGCTTAAAGTTGAACGTTTATTTTGTTAATGTCCAATTCGGTTACAAGTTAGAACGAATTTCAGTTATGGATTTGAATTTGAGCCAAGAACGCACGGTTTGACTTTCAAAAAGTCAATGAAATCGATTTTGGGCAATTTACAGTTTCAGCCCCTGCGTTTTCCTGTATTTGGGTTTAGAAAATGACAGAACAAGTCCCTTGGGTTTGAGTTAGGTTAAAAATAGGTTAGGTTGACTATAAAAGTCAATAGGGACTTGAATGTTGACTTTGACTTAACAAGAATCAATTAATCTTGAGTTCGGGCTAATTACACCATTAATCCGTGTAATTAGAGTTTGGAAATTGACACTTTTAGTCCCTGGAGTTTGGGAATAGTTAGGATTTAACTGGACTGGCTAACTGGGTTAACTGAAAAAGTCTGGATTGTCATATCATCCCCTAGTTGAAAGAATTTTCGTCCCAAAAATTAGAGTAGTACCTTAAGAGTTTGACGTGGATTGCTTGAACAGATGCGGATACTTGCGTATCATCTGATCCTCGCGTTCCCATGTGAATTCCAGTCCGCGTTTCGAGTTCCAACGAACTCTGACAATAGGGATTTTACTGCGTTTGAGCGTTTTGACTTCCCTATCCATGATTTCTACCGGTTCTTCAACGAACCGCAGTTGTTCATCGATGTGTAGTTCCTCCAGAGGTACCGCGAGTGTTTCGTCTGCTAGACATTTCTTCAAGTTCGAGACATGAAAGACATCGTGTACACCACTAAGTCCTTCAGGTAGCTCCAGTTGATACGCTACTGGGCCAATTCTCTTCACTATTTTGAACGGTCCAACATAACGAGGATTCAGTTTGACTCGCTTCCCGAAGCGAATTACACCTTTCCAAGGTGAGACTTTGAGTAGAACCATGTCGCCTACTTGAAACTCTAACGGTTTACGACGCTTATCGGCGTAGCTTTTTTGACGATCACGAGCTGCCGCCATACGATTTTGGATTTGAATGATCTTTTCGGATGTTTCGAATACAAGTTCGGGACCTGTAAGTTGGCTATCCCCAACTTCAGCCCAACAGATAGGAGATCGGCATTTAAGTCCGTACAATGCCTCGAATGGTGCCGCCTTGATGCTAGTATGATGACTGTTGTTGTAGGAGAACTCCACTAAAGGTAAGTGAGACTCCAAAGTGTTACCGAAATCGATCAAACAGGCTCGTAGCATGTCCTCTAAGGTTTGGATGGTACGTTCCGTTTGACCATCGGTTTGCGGATGGTATGCCGTACTCATGTCTAAACGTGTGCCTAGGGCTTTTTGCAATGATTGCTAAAACCGAGAGGTGAATCGAGCGTCTCGATCCAAAATGATTTAAATTGGCACACCGTGCCGAGAGACTACTTCCTTCAAGTAAATACGAGTGAGTTTTTCCATCTTGTCGGTTTCTTTGATTGCGAGGAAGTGTGCAGATTTTGTCAAGCGATCTACGATCACCCAGATGGTATCGCATCTGCTAGGGGTTCTGGGTAGTTTGGTTATGAAGTCCATAGAAATCTATTCCCATTTCCACATTGGAATCTCTGGCTGCTGAAGTAGACCGGAAGGTTTTTGGTATTCCACTTTGACCTTTGAGTAAGTCAGACACTTGCTCACATAGGTGGATATATCGGCCTTCATCTTCGGCCACCAATATAACACCTTTAGGTCGTGGTACATCTTGTCAGAACCTGGATGAATAGAGTGTCGAGATTTGTGAGCTTCATCCATAACCAGTTCTCTTAAGTTCCCATACGCTGGAATCCAAATTCGCTCTGCGAAGTAGCGAATGCCGTCTGACTTAACTTCCAATTGTTGTTCCATTCCTCGTGTACCTTCTGAAGATAGATTTTCCTCTTTTAAAGCTTCAAGCTGAGCACTGCGGATCTTGTCAAGTAACCCGCCGTGTATGGTAAGTTGTAGTGCTCGGACTCGCTTGGGTTTTGTTTCCTTACGGCTCAGAGCATCGGCTACCACATTAGCCTTCCCCAGGTGATATTTGATTGCACAGTCATAATCGTTTAGAAGTTCAACCCAACGTCGTTGTCTCATGTTCAGCTCTTTCTGTTCAAAGATATGCTGAATATTCTTGTGATCGGTGTAAATTGTGCACTTGGTACCGTACAAGTAATGTCTCCATATCTTCAGTGCGAATACTACGGCTCCCAACTCTAGGTCATGAGTCGTGTAGTTTTTCTCATGTATTTTAAGCTGACGAGAAGCGTAAGCGATGACCTTCTCGCGTTGCATCAGAACACAACCAAGTCCTTGAATCGATGTATCACAATACACTCCAAAATCATCCGTTCCCTCTGGAAGAGATAGGATGGGTGCACTGCAAAGTTTCTGCTTCAGAAGTTAGAATGTTGATTCCTGGGTATCACCCCAGTTATAAGGTTTACTCTTCTGAGTTAAGGCTGTGAGGGGTTATTTAATCTTGGAGAATCCTTCAATGAAACGACGGTAATAGCCAGCCAATCCCAGAAATTGTCGCACTTCAATTGGCATTGTAGGTGCTGCCCAATTCTTGATTGCTTCTACTTTAGACGGGTAGACATGTATTCCTTTCTTATTGACTACATGTCCTAGGAATTTCACTTCGCGAATCCAGAATTCACACTTATAGAGTTTTACATACAGTTGCTCCTGTTTCAGCAATTCCAGAATTAAACGAAGATGTTCCTCATGTTCATCCCTATTCTTGGAATAGATGAGGATGTTTTCGATAAACACAATAACTGATCGAGATAGGGTTTACACACACGGTTCATGAGATCCACGAATACCGCATGTGCGTTCGTCAATCCAAAGGGCATGACCATGAACTCGTAATGGCCATACCTTGTTCTGAATGCAGTCTTTGAGATGTCTTCCTCTCGGACTCTCAACTGATGATAACCTGACCTAAGATCAATCTTAGAGTAGAAGCTTGATCCTTGGAGTTGATCAAAAAGATCGTCGATGCGAGGTAGAGGATAACGGTTCTTGATCGTCACTTTGTTCAGTTCTCGGTAATCGATGCACATGCGGAAAGTCATGTCCTTCTTATTGACAAAAAGAACTGGAGCTCCCCATGGCGATAAACTAGGTCGAATGAAACCTTTATCTAATAACTCATGCAGTTGTGTAGACAACTCTTGCAGCTAACTATGTGCAAGTCTATACAGTGCCCGAGCAATAGGCGCTGCTCCGGGTGCTAAGTCAATTTGGAACTCGACCTGTCGGTGTGGTGGAAGGCCATGCAAGTCTTCGGGAAATACTTTCGGGTAATCACGATCGATCGGTATGTCTTCAATCCTCTTTTCTTCAGATGGCTGCTCGGCGACGAGAGCCAAAATAGCAGTATGTCCCTTGCATAGACATTTTTGTGCTTTCATGAAGGATATGATGCCCATAACAGCACCACTCTTTTCGCCTTGGACGGAGAGGATTTCTCCATTAGGAAGAGGAAGGCGAACGATTTTCTCACGACAGACAATCTCGGCTTGGTTCTTAGATAACCAGTCCATTCCGACAATTACGTCAAAACTACCGAGTGTGACCGGCATGAGGTCAATGTCAAATTTATAACTAGCCAGTTCAAGTTTACAACCCTTAAGAATGTGGGTTGCTTCTATTATCTGTCCATCTGCTATTTCTATGGTGTATTTATCCTCTAACAGGGTTGGAGTTTCTCTTAGTATGTTACTAAGTTTATTAGTCACGAAACTCCTATCAGCACCAGTGTCAAATAATACATAAGCAAAATAGTTTTTTTAGAAGGAACTTACCGGTAACCACGTTGTGGTCATAACGAGCTTCTCTGGATCCTAGCCCAAAGGCTCGCCCCTTTGCACCATTCCCTCTATTGACCTGGTTGTTATTATTGCCCTGGTGGTTATTGTTGTTGTTGTTTCCACCCTTCTTCAATTGCGGACAATCCTTTTAAAATGTCCCTATTTTCCACATTCGAAACAACCTTTGGTAGAACCTGGTTATTGAAATGGTTGTTTGGGTTGAAGTTCAACTCTACCGTCTTTCACAGCGTGGCCCATCTTGCCACACCGCTTGCAACACTCCTTATCACAAGTACCATTGTGATGATACCCACATTTGTTGCACTTGGGGTATCTCCCAGCATAACCACTTTGACCTTGACCTGAAGAGGTCGACTAATTAAAATTCTTTGTAGGTTCAAACCTACGTTGTTGCTGTTGTGATTGATTCGGCTGAAATCCCTTGTTGTTGACGTTATTGTCTGTAACAACCCCAAATTTAGAGCCTGGTTTTTTTTACGTGCTACGTATTTGGATACTTCAACTACTGGATAGCAAACTCGAACACTATGGGTCACGATATAGAACTCAATAAACACATTGTGACTACACATGTGAACTAGGCCCATTGGGCTCGTCCCAACTGTTAATAAACGAACTCGGCCCATTAACGGCCCAACTAAATGCCCAATTTACGAACTGAATCCAAAACAAACTAATAAACATTGTTTGACGGATCATTTCATGATTCGATATAATTTATAATGATTAAGACCTAAACCGTTTACACGGAGAACTGTTAGAACGATTAACGCACTCGTACAACTTAATACCGGTTATCCGACGCGATAAATATTTTAGGCGTCAAACCTCAAATAAATAATATTATTAAATATTAGTATTTAATTCGGGCGACTGATTAGGAGTTTACGCGAGAAATGCAACGTTGGACGCGCGACTACGACAAACACCGGTGTAGACATCAGCGGGTCTTGCTAAACCCAGTATAACTAAATAATATAAAAAAGTATTTACTTATTATACTATCATACATTTAGGAACTCGTTGAACAGTAGGTTACAAGTGAAAAAGCAGCATGTACAACTCAATTACATGTGAGAAAGCAGCATTAATATTAAATCAAACAATTAGTAACTTCTTGAACAGTAAGTTACATGTGGTTAGGAACTCGTTGAACAGTAGGTTACAAGTGAAAAAGCAGCATGTACAACTCAATTACATGTGAGAAAGCAGCATTAATATTATTATATCAAACAATTGACAACCTGTTGAACAGTAAGGTGTCTCCTCTAATGTTGTGCGTACAACCAAATCAAGCGTGAGTAATCACTCAATCAGCTTCAAACACCTCATTGTTCCCTGTTTCTCTCCTTTGGCCACCTCCTACTTCTGCTTCCACTGCTTTTACCATCTCCTCATTTCTTCAGCACTCCTCAAATCTCCTTCTTTCCTTTTCCTTCTGCACCATTAGAAGAAAAATTAAATCTCTTCCTTCAAACAACGAAACCATGAGAGAGTAGATGGTAGCGACAGGAGCTTCGCATCGGCCTTAGGTTTGTACTGAAGCTCGCCTCTTCTTCCCCATTCGGTTTCCTCGGGTGAAGGTACGTTAGGGTTTCTATTTTTCCGTTAATCTAGGGTTGTCGCCGATGAGGTCCTGCTCTCTACTGTTACAAGATTTTGGGATTTTGATTCGACATCGGAGTTTTATCCGACGACCTCTTGCACAGGTACGCCATTCGTTGCTCCCGACTTTTTTTTTAATCTGATTGCTTTGCATAGGTGCGTTTATTCTTTGCTTTTGGCCTGATTTACTATTTTTCTATGGTGGAAGAAGCAATATTAGGGTTCGTGGAGAAGAATGATGAAATAAAAGACTATGGCGAGTTCGCATTGGAGAAAGGAATCAGTCAAGAAGGGATCGTCAATGTCATTAAGAGCTTCAATGGCTTGCGATTTGTTAATGGTTAGTTCTTTTTTTCCTATTCTCATTTATGAAAGATGATGAGAGGGTTATTATGTAACTGAATTTGTCAACTCTGTATGTATTAAATTAACCGACTAATTCCTCATCCAGATAGACAAAGTATACATTCTCATTATTATATGATATAAACAGGAATGGAGATACCGGACCGTTGCTTATTTTTGAACTATGTTGACTCATGATTAGAGGTTTAAATTTTGCCCCCAAACATCATGTTGGTTTTACACTTTCACTTGCCTTCATTTGACCCAAGTTAGGTGTACGTGTGTGTCAACATGAACAACAAAACTTGGAATGGCTTCCAAATAATCTAATATAACATGTTGAACTTAAGACTAAGTGCTTTATAAATTTTGTTGCTGTCATGTTATTCTGATTGGGTGGTTGCACGCTACACTTTTGAATGGCTACATTTAGAAGAATTAAGGTGTGTTTGAGATGTATTAAGCATTAATTTTTTTTCTTTGATTCATAAGCTAAAATTTCTGAGGGATGGATTTAAAAAAAAAAAAAGCAACCAGAGAATAGCGAAGAGTGTGTGTGCAGATGAACCAAAATCGGGAAGTACGAGTCGGTTATAAAGGTCGGAGCCGGGTTAGAATCAGTAAGTCTTCCAAGAGACTGGAGCTCATACTGTTGGTTTTCTGAATGCAAGAAGTCAAGACTCTTCTAATGTGGACCTCTTGACTCAAGAGGTCCACATTAGAAAAACTAAAACCTGTACTTGAAGTTGACTAATGGATTTTCTCTTTTTATTGCAGATATGATGCTGGATTATATAAATTTTGTATAGTGCCATGTTTTAGTTACTTCAATTAGGAAGCAAAAGCTTGGTTATGATACTCTTAGGTATGTTTTTTATGTTCTTGCTATGATAACCGTCTTCATTTTAATTTTAATTAATAATACCACATTATTTGTATATGTAACTAGAGGTGGCGGTGGGTTGGGCAGGCTAATAACAGGTTAAAAAGGGTTTGGGTCAAACGGGTAAATTTTGGTACGGGTCAAAATGGGTTGGGTTGGCCCATGCAAAATTTTTATTTGTGTTTTATATTTTAGTATAGATTTAACTGTTTTGGCAGGTTTCGATACATGCTAA
Organism: Smallanthus sonchifolius; assembly: GCA_023525975.1. NCBI lineage: Eukaryota > Viridiplantae > Streptophyta > Magnoliopsida > Asterales > Asteraceae > Smallanthus > Smallanthus sonchifolius. The sequence continues at coordinate 43,910,118 of CM042025.1, read as the reverse complement.
ATACCCAGGTTCACAACATCAAATTTGTTAATTAAAATGATCAGATTTCAATTTATATCGACATGGTTAGGGAATTTCAGCTTTCATTTTAGTCGTCAGAACCAGTAATTGTAATAACCATATTCAGACAGACTATCCACACACTTATATTAGACAGAAGCAATTAACCGAGAGCATGTTTGTTACCTTAACAGTAGAACAAAAAACAACTCGGATATTGAGATGATGGTAGTGGTGGTATACAATGCATGACCCATGGCTGGTCTTTCAAATCAGAACTGATCGAGAGCCTTGAGCTGGGTCGGATGCAAAGCCGATCAGGTGCAGCAACATATTATCAAAAGAGGTTGATTTAGTGATGGGTGCTGGGTGGATTGCAGCAGTTTGGTTCACCGTAGCCGCTCAAAATGATTGCAAAGAGTGACAAGGCTAAATGCCCCTTTGTTGATGGTCTATTTCCTCCACTTCCTGTATTGTAAGACAATTCATTTACTAATAATTTAGCTACATTTTAGGGCTCTAATATGGGTTTTTACTACTGCATTTTGACCGTTTGTTGTTTTCAATTGGGTTTCAGTTCAATGATTCTAGGGTTCTTTGGACACATGATATGAATGCATGACAAATAATTTTAGGGTTTCTTGGATCTGCTCATCTACAGATTTCCCGCCGCAACGCGCGGGCAGAAAATTACTCCAATCTGTTTTGTTTCTTTTTCTCACTGTTTCATTATTATGTTTTGTAGTTCTTCCTTGGATATTAAACAAAAATTTCTTTGCATTTAACCTAGGCAGTTTAAATGATGCAGTTGATGGCATTCTTGGTGTATGTATCTCCATATAAATGCACAATTTTGTTCTTTCAGTTAGTAGTTAAAATTAAATAAATTGAATGGCCGTTGTTATGCTCCAAGGGTTACATGTCAACACTTTAAAGTTTCAGCAAACCAGATTTAGTCTTTTACTTTATTTGAATCATTCTCAGTTTTTTTTTTAATTTTTTTCCTAATGATTCCCTGTACAGTTGGAATGGCACTTATCTGCCAAAAAATTTACATGGCTTTTTTCATTTGTATATATTGGGTATAATAAGATCATAATATATGTTTTTTTAACTTCACAATCATTTCTAAACAATTTATCTTGAAATGTCCAGGAGGGTTCAGAAGCTATAGCTTTACTTTTTGGCATCAATGCATCTACTGGACTAAGTTTGTTAGCACTTACCAAGGTTAGGATCTTTTTTATTGTGTTTTGGATTCTCTAATTTGGGTATCGTTTACATGATGCCTACTTGATGTGAACAAAAAATGTAAAATGGCCCTAACTTAACCAGTAACAGTGGATCTCTCTGTCGACTACAATGTCCCCAAAAGGGTACCTGGCCGAATTAGTTTGTTCCTTTCTAAGTTATTACTGTTTTTCCCTATTTGTTTTACCCTGTTAAGTTTAAACCTAACTGGAATTGACCATTCATAAGTAAACGGGTCAAAATTGTAACCTCACTTATGATGCATATGATGCCATCAAAGTTTCTTTTTTTATTTATTTTCTGTCAGAAAATGCCGCACACAAGTTTGTGGGCTCGAGCATTCCTAATGCAAGAAGCTATGTTGAAGCAATAAGTTCAGCAAAGAATTCCGAAGAAGCACCATGGCTCGGAAGAAAAACACAAAGTGAGCACCCAGATACAGCATTCCTTATGCTATCTTTGTTTTTTTTCTTCAGTTTTAAAACAGTTTTTGTTTCTGCCAAAAAAGTCAAGCTGACCTCCATTATCATGGTCAATGATATGAATAATCTTATTGTTCTGAATTTTGATTTAGGTTTTAATGATTTATGATCTAAATTATCATGGTGAATGGTATGGAAAGAAAAATTTGATTGCTTGGTATGAGAAAGAAAATCTTACTCTTGTGAATTTTGATTTTAGGTTAACTTATTTTTTGGGTTTCCTCTTTCGGTTGTTGTACCGGCGATACCGGCCAAATTCCCGCCGCAACGCGCGGGGGAATTTTACTAGTTACCTATCAAATTAAACTATTAAGGTTATTATTATTTAGTAATTAATAACTACTTGCGGAACGCGAAACGTTTTACCCGGAGCAGACACGTGTGAGCACGCGATACATGAGCGATACTGACTATTTTAGAAATATCATAATCAAATATATAACTAGGTATTATTATAGTTTATAATATTAGTATTAATAAATAGTAGAAATTATCGGAGCGCGAATCATTAGTTTAAGCATACGCGGTTAGACACGCAGTACAAGAGTAGTATCCGACTATTTTAGAACCGCATGATCGAGTAAATATATTAAGTCACTATTTATATTTATTCATTATATTTACTAGTAATACTATTTAAATGGAGCGCGAAACGTTTACTTAAGCAAACGCGTATGAGATACTCGGTGTTGACGCATACTGGCTTGGACCGCATTCGAAACAGGAATTCCCCGAAATAAATGTTTAAATTGTTGGGTATAATTTTGAGACTAATGCTGTCAATCGAAATTACAGTATCGAAACTACTAGTTTCGGTTGAACTTTTGTTCAATCGAAACTACTAGTTTCGGTTGAATATTTGTTCAATCGAAACTAGGTAGTTTCGATACCTGTTTTTCAGGCCCATTGGGCGGTGGCTTGGAAAACAAGGCGCATGTGCTTGGCCTCCTATATATAGCAGATTATGCCCTAGGAGTGAGTGTGTGTCTGTAGAGGGAATCACCACCCCAGGGGGAGCTCACCCTGGGGTGTGACTAATTGTTAGTGTATGATCGAGCGTTTATTTTCATTTCAATCAAAGAATCATACGTTTTATGCTTTCAATTATCTGTTCTTTTCATTTTCATATGTTTATGTTCGTGTATGTGATTCCCGCACCCGTCTCTACCCATTTCTGATTCGAGAGTGATACCGGATCCAGAGATTCCGCCTCTCGATCCGGACTGTTTGGAGAATTTCTCTGCAGATCTGTTCTCTCAGGTCTGCTCAGGACCTACAAGTGGTATCAGAGCCATGGTGGCTCTTATTGCTCTCGAATCTGCTCAAAATCAAGAAAAACCCGCCATTGAGACGTTAAACTTGAAGAAATCGATGTGTAGCAGGTTCGTGACTGCTGTTCTACATTTCCACTTTCAAAATCTGAAGATGTAAGGCTTTTGAAGCATTTTTCAGACCTGGATTGGGGGTATCGAAGTAGCTGAAGGTTGAAGATGGTCAATCGAAACTATGTGGCGGCTGAACATTTTCTATCGAAACTACTGGTGTTGCCCTAAATCAGAAGTAGAAGACATCGAAACTAGGCTGTCGAAACTAGGCTATCGAAACTAGAGGGTATCGAAACTACTAGTTTCGGTTGAAGAATCTCCTATCGAAACTACTAGTTTCGATTGAAGAATCTCTCTATCGAAACTTCTTGTTTCGACTGAAGTAGAGCCTATCGAAACTACAGGCAGAACTGTCCAAGTACTTTCCAAAAAAAAAAAAAAGAGTTTTTTTGAAAATTTTCTTGGATAAATTTTTTAACAGGATATTGCATAGAAGGATGGGAGTTTTGGAAGAAAACTTGGAGACTGCCTTTTTCGGGTTTTCGAAATTTCGTTTCTTCGGCAATATACACGACGTTCTGCCTGATTCAGCCATAATTCCTTTGATCAAAGTTCAAGTTTGGGCAGCGGGTAACAAAGTCAATCATAATTGTGACAAACCGGATCATTAGTTGTTGATTACATGGTGATTCGATCCCTTATCTTTTGCCTAGAAATAGGAGGATCTACACTTCAGGGGGAGAATTACCACGAAAGACTTCAAATTATCAGCAGAGTTATGAAGATGTAAGACAAAGTGAGCCTTTGCTTGAAATTGACCTTTTTTTAGGGGGAGAGAAGGCAAAAGTTGATCAAGTGTTCGAGAATGTCAAGAATCCTTGTAGAAAGATGGTTATTTACTGCTAAATACTTGGGATTCAAACCTTTATCATTTGCCTACAAGATAGGAGGGTCTACACTTGAGGGGGAGAATCACAACGAAAGACATTGGATCATCAGTCAATCTATGAAGACGAAAGACAGAGTCGGACAAGAATTGATAGCATCAGTCTAGGGGGAGATTGTTGGGTATAATTTTGAGACTGATGCTGTCAATCGAAATTACAGTATCGAAACTAGGTAGTTTCGATACCTGTTTTTCAGGCCCATTGGGCGGTGGCTTGGAAAACAAGGCGCATGTTCTTGGCCTCCTATATATAGCAGATTATGCCCTAAGAGTGAGTGTGCGTCTATAGAGGGAATCACCACCCCAGGGGGTGCTCACCCTGGGGTGAGACTAATTGTTAGTGTATGATCGAGCGTTTATTTTCATTTCAATCAAAGAATCATACGTTTTATGCTTTCAATTATATATTATTTTCATTTTCATATGTTTCTGTTCATGTATGTGATTCCCGCACCCGTCTCTACCCATTCTGATTCAAGAGTGATACCGGATCCAGAGATTCCGCCTCTCGATCCGGACTGTTTGAAGAATTTCTCCGCAGATCTGTTCTCTCAGAACCTACATAAATTATACTTATTACCACGTCTTATGATTATAAGAATTATAGAACATAATTCGGATTTAAATGACGATACGAAGACTCGGGTGAACAACGATATACCAGTAAGCAGTCTAAATTACACTGTTGTTTTATCTATTTCTAGAACCCTTTAGATTTTATTATTAATTGGTTATTTTTTTTCTTTCTCCATACGTATAACATCTGATGAAATCTTTTGAAAAGATTTGATTCACAAATCTTACCTAATTCGTCATAAAATCTTTTAGAGAACCAAGTACGTTAACTTTGTTTTACCGTTTTCTTTTTATTTTAATTAAAACCACCGGGATATTATTTTACCTACAAACCCTCTTAACTTCCATACACCCCTCTCATTTCCATCTCAAAACCCAAACACATATGTGTGTCTAGAGAGAGAGTTACAGGAGAGCAGACAGGCCAGCCCCTTCTCCGGCGTAGCCCCGGCCGACGACAGCGGTGGTGAGTTTTGTCTTCCCCATCCTACACCCTCATTTCCTTTACAAACCCTAACACACATGGAAATAGAGAGAGATAGTGAGAGAACCGGATGAGAGAGAGAGGCGGCAGCCACTTCCGGCGGACGTACGGTGGAGGCCAGGAAAGCGAGAGAGAGAAAGAGAGGGGCGGAGCCGGCCTTCCTTTTCGGCGGCTCCCTGGCCTTCAGGCGACGGCGGCAGCCCACATGGCTGCGACGGGTGGCTTCGTGGTCCACAGACACATCAGCGGCTAGGGTTCGGTTAATCTCCGGCCTGTTCCAGTTTTACCAACGAGGAAAGTTAGGGTTTTCTTTAAACCCGTTTTTCCGACGAAGCCCGTTTCATTTTCTCGGTAAGTTCTTCCCTGTTTTAGTGTCACTCCGAGAACAGATACGTTTTTTTTTCTACTTATATTTGCCAACGAGTTTTCCGGCTTGACTAAATGATTATGTGGCCGGTTTTCAATCCCGGGTGTGAAATGGTGGTGTTGGACAGGTAATGGCTAAGACGAGACGTCACCCGAATAGGCAGGACTTTACGGGTCGTTCCCGACAGTCCCGGATTTTGGTCAACGAAAGTTAAATCTGGTCAACGGTGGTCAACGGCAGAAACCATGAGTGCGGAAACGAGCGGGATTCGAAACTGAGGCAAACAGTGTCACTAGTTCTCTAGACGTGTCGTTAATCGAGCGGGTTCGTGTACGAGTAGTGAGGTATAAACGCACACCAAGTTTTTGTATTTATTTTGTAAATTGTATTCGTTTTGTATGTAAACGTGTGTAACAGTTAGTTGAGCTAAACCGACTCGATACCGACCTCTCGGGACTTTGATGAAAAACCGAACCTCGTTCGTGTGATCATATTTGTAAACCGGCTCTCCGTCCGATTAAATAAAATATAAGATCCATATTCATACACTTATATACTTATTTGGAAGCCGAAATCTATAAAAATAGAATATATAAACATATGTTTATATCTATAGTTATAAAGATAACACGCTTTATTTATAAATATAAAACCTATATATACACACAAATATATAATTATAAATAACGTACTAATTTGAAGTTAGATTTATAAAATCTATTTATGAACGAAAATAATAATAAATATAAATTAAAGTCGAGTATTTATACGATACGTGAAAGTTATGATATCATATATATAGCTATATTTATAAACATACTACCTTTAAATTTATACACCCGTATTTATAGATATTAGTATTTTAAGTACATAATATTATAATTATTATTATAGTTTCTTTTTATCATGCACATTAGCGATAATTAGTCTAAAACTTATTATTATTAATATGCTATAAGTTATTATTTTTATTAAAAGAATTATATTTATTTATTATAAGTTATTATTATCTAAAAGTATTATATTATTACTTTTATTGTAGTAATATTATCACTATAAAAATTACATTATTATTATTATTATTATTATTATTATTATTATTATGTTATTTAGTTATAGGTATTTTTGTGAAACTAATTAATACTAATATGATATAAGTTGTTATTTTAAGAGTTATATTATTTTTATTATAAGTTACTATTATCATTGTTGTTACTGTTTTATTTAGAGTAAGTATTATAATATTAAATCTTTATTTAAAACTTTATTAATAATATAAAAGTTATAATCGTTATTATTAATGGTAATAATAGCATGGTTACGAGTATTATTTGAAATTACTAAAACTTATATTATATTTTACACTAATATTAATAATGTTACAAATACTTTCATTAAAATTATAAGTATTATTATTGGCTCTACTAATTTTGATAGTTATTAAAGATAATGAATTCTATTATGATTAGTATTTATGTCAACAACATACAAATACTTTACCTTTGATACATATAAAATTGTTATAGTTACATACATATTTATTATCACACAATAATGTATTCATAGACCACAACTATCTAGTTTCAATACAAACATATTTATACTAGTGATATGAATTCATTCTAGTCAAACAAGTATTCATATTTAGAATCCTAAATAATTATTTTTATACAAGAATGTTTATAGTTAAGAATACTAAGTATTTGTCATTTCATATAACAAACATATTATACATATATTTCCAAGGACTTGTTTATAATAATTAAAATTTCACAAATTGTATACTTATGAGATAATTACTTAACCATATTTTATTTTATTTCGCATTAGTTAAAGAAAACGATATTTGACATGACACTTTTTACATATATTACATATATATATATATATATGCAAATGTTTTATAAACTTCAAATATTTATTTTTGCTATAAATATGTCTTATGAAGTTTCATGTAATTACAAACTAAGATATTACCAACATTTGTAAACCAAACAAGTATGATTCATAATATACAAGTATATTTTGATTACCTTTATGCTTAGTAATATATATGTAACTATATATAAATCTTGATTATTATTTTCTAAACAACATAGCTACTTGAATATATATTTATTTTTACATATATTATATATACATCACGTATGTAAGTAAAGGCTAATGCTACTTTATTTGAATCGAACCATTATTATAGTACTTAGTATTATTTTGATTCGGGTCGAAACATTATTCTACTACTTTCATTAGAACATATACACAAGTATTACTATTATACACGAATACTAAGTCAAACCAACGCTTTTATAGTACAACTGTTAGAATAATAAATAAAGGTTACAACCCAAGATTTTTACCAAACGACCCAACACTTTAACGAATTGGTCGAGCTCAACCACACGGTTAATGACATTACTCTAGTATAATATACTAATGTCACAGTTATAATTAGGATTTGTGTTAATGACTACACGTCGATAGCAAGCTCGCAACTTTAGCATATTGATTTGGCGTATACAAGATTACCAGGTGAGTTTATGTGCTTTTTCCCCTCTTTTACTTAAACTTTTGGGGTGATTACATGCTTCGATACTGTTTACATATTTGGTGTAATAATTAAATAAGGCCGTTTCAGCTGCCATAACGAATCCCCGATCTCTAGCACACAATCATTAACTCCTTTGGAGCCAACGAATATATGTGTAGTACTATCTGGTGAAACCCCTGCACACCATGGGCCCGACGTAACCGGGACAACCTCCCATGGAATGATAATCATAGAATGATAATATATATCTTGTGACATATATTCGTTTAACAGTTTAAACTTATGTTGGCAGGCATGGGTAATTAGACCCATAACAATAAGGGGTATGGGTTAGGGGTATATTATTATTTCTAGATGTCCACGGGTTGTGGGCACAAGGTTGATTGTGAACTTGTTTAATTTTGCACCATACATTTTTGGATTCTCTATACATATGCGTTATTACCTAAACTCGTGAACTCACCAACTTTTTAGTTGACACAATATTTTTAAGCATGTATTCAGGTACCCTTCTCGAGTATGGAAACTAACAACTTAGACACGAGCTTGCTTGAAGATAGATGACTCCTTAGAAGACTTATGTCGAGCCATAGACTTCACCCGAGATAGTTATGATGGGAAATAGAACGCATCACTTTATTTTATTTTTAGTTAGTATTTAGATGACATGTACTATTGTAAATGTATATTTTGACTTAGTTGGACCCATGACATTTATAAAATATATGTCACGTTATTTCCGTTGTGTTTTGTTTTGGTATTCGATCATCACGCCTTGCCCCCTGGTCGGGTTATGACATTGTCAAACTTACGTTTGTTATTACCAGTCGGCTTGGATGCTGACCTTCTGGGAGGTAGTGTCCCTTGGGTAACAACTTGGTCCGTCAGTTTATGAGCAAGACGGATTGCTTGCTGGATGGTAGTGGGGTTGGATGAAGTAACCATGCTCTGGATTTGTGGTACTAATCCAGTGATGAGCATTTCTATCCGCTTGTAGGGTGGTGTAACCATATGAGGACACATCCCCGCTAGCTCGTGCGAGCAAGTAGTGTAGAGTTCTATCTCAGAACCCTCCATTTTTAGATTCCAGAATTCTCCCTCGAGCTTCTGGATCTCATCCCTGGGACAATATTCTTCCTTCATCATGTTCTTGAAGTCTTCCCATGGTGAAGCATTCGTCATATCCAGACCTAGCATCTGGACTTGTGAATTCCACCATGTGACGGCATGACCCTCTAAAGTTCCCGATGCAAATTTGACTTGGTCGGCCACAGGGCAGTTACACATAGAGAACACATATTCAATCTTTTCAAACCATCAGAGTAATCCGACAGCTCCCTCAGCTCCACTGAATGTGTGGGGCTTGCAGTCCATAAATGTCTTGAAGGTGCAGACATGTTGATTGTTCTGTGGGTTGTTCACTTGCCCTGGATTGGAAAGAGTATGTTGGGTTAGGAAAGAGTGGAATAAATGCGTACAGTTGGTTGTCTAGAGTTAACGGTTAACAGGTTTACCTGCAATGTGTGCTGCTAAGGCTTCAGCAACACTGTCATTAATCAACGCGGCAAGTTCGGCTGGTGTCAGGTTGATATTTCCACGACCACCGTTGCGACCGCTACGTCCACGTCCGGCCATGTTTCTTCATATTCACAAACACAAGAAATGAGTAAATACACTGCATATTAACATCATTCAAGTGTAAGAAAATAGAAGGAAGTGCGGGTTTATGATCATAGTTCAAGACTAACTTAAATTATAACGGCTATAAAGTAAGTAACTCAAAACAAACAGTTCATTACTATTTTATTGGAATGGGAACATCCTTACCCATTTAGGTTTTTATTTAAAACATAAAGAAAATAACAAAATAAGATAAGATAGAATGGAACATCGGGCTCCGCTGCTGACGGATGAGATAACTGACTCAGCGTCCTCATCCTCAACTTCCTCGGGCTCATCCTCAGGCTCAAAGTCGGGTACTTCAGCTGGCTCTAAAGCAGCTGTAAGTTGTGCCTCTAACTCCCCAATTCTTTCTTGAGATTCTACCTCAGCCTCCTCGAGGACAGTCACTCTAGCCTGTAATGCCCTTACCTCGTCCACTAATGCATTATGCAAGTGGTCAGTGCCTGCTAGTTCTGCTACTAGCAGATCCATCATGTGGTCCGTCTGTTTCTCCCCACTTAACAGACCTATGATCGCTCCTGCTGCGTCTCTCATATTCCGGATCTCTAGATCCATAGTGGCCACAAATGCTGCAAATGCTTGCTCCAAGTGGCAAGGTAGCAATGGTAAATGTGGTCCAGTAGATGATGAAGCTCCAAAATACGGAGATGGAACTCGTTCCTGTCGGACCCACATCCTAAGTAGACCAAGATACCAATCCCAATAACTCCCGTTCCGGATATGTATGGGCTCTCCATACACAATAGAGTCATCAATGGGCTCAAGCTTACGTCTCTTGGGCTCTGGTGATGCAATGGCATGAATGTCATGCTCCTGAATGGTAGGTGATGATGATGGTGGTGCAGACATGATTCCTTAAACATAAGGAGTAAGTATCTATGTCGAGTATGAATGCCAAGTAACTAATGTGTGTGGCTATAGTCTAGAATGCAGTCCTAGTTCTCTATAACCAATGGTTTTGATACCAATCTGTTACACCCCCAAATTCCACTAACGGAGTTTTACCGTTTTGGAAGGTGACAAACCAGGATCTCAAACATCAGTTACTTCAAACGACTCTATATGGGACTTGAAATGTAATAACATAAAAGATCAAGGTTCAGAGTAAAAGTTGCGGAAGCGTTAAATAAAGTAAATGCGCAAAACAACGCGCCCAAAACCAAAATACAATAAACATAAAGATTATTCAAAAGTAGTTATTTCAATTGAAGTCCACGACACATGCATGACTTAACGTGATCCTGAGTGCCAACCTGAGAAAACATGTAAGGAAAACGGGTCAACACTAAGTTGGTGAGTTCACAGGTTTCAGTCGTTTCAAATAAAGCGTTTGCAGTTTATTGTACATTCAATATATATATATATATATATATATATATATATATATATATATATATATATATATATATATATATATATATATATATCAAAAAGGTAGCTAACCAATGTTCATGTATAATAATGCGCTCACAACCGTAGACTGACAGTTTATGTTTGAATGCCTCCCACCAGGTCTATCAACCATGGCGCATGTTTTAGGTCAATATTACACCTGTTCGACCTCCAATAGAGTTAGCATGACTAACGCGGGTGGGGTTTGTCAAACCCAGTAGTACTACTCAACATACCTCGCTATACTTCTTATCTAAACGGTTCAATATGAGGACTTTCATGATAGAGTTTACGCATAGTCATAACAAGCGATAATATATATGAATTACAAAAACCAAAAGTTTTTGAATCATGCTTTCTCCCCAATTAAAACAGTAAAAGGGGCCGTGAAAACTCACCTGGATTGAGTAGTGGATTGGATCACACAAGAGAAAGGTTGGAATCACAAGTGTAAGTCTCAGACGACTTACGTATGCCCTAGAATTATAAACATATAAGATTAGGGTCATATGGGGTTTGCGACGACACAGAAGATTGACTGTCTTAACGCATTTTAGGGATTTAAGAGTAGACGAACGTGTCTACGGAATATATAAATTTCTTAATATAATAATTAAGATCAAAGCGTTATGTGTCGAACGTTAATAACGAATAATAAATAAATAAATAAATTCGTACTTTAGAGTCGTTTTCAAAAGTTAGAAAAATAATATAATTTAATATATTATTTTTAGGTTCGTATGATTAATAATTAATCATTGTGGCAAAAATAATAAATATATTATTTTTATTCGAGATAATAAACGCGAGTAAATAATATAAACAATTATATTATTTTTAGTTTAAACGTCACACAAAGTAATTAAACGAGGTGAAATAATATAAAACTATATATTATTTTATACTAGGAGTCACGGTTTGAAAATAATATAAACATATTATTTTTATTCGATAATAACATAAATATATTATTTTTAAAAGTGGAAATAATATAACAAATGGGTTAATAAATCAAACCCGAACATACGAGTTGTTTTCCGGGTTAAAACATCTTAATATATAAATATAATAATATAGGAAAAGGTTTTATAATTAATTAATGCTTAAAAATTAAATAAAAACCAAAACAGGGGGAGGGAGACTCGAACTCGGGTCTCCTCCCTGTATGCATACATGATTAACCAGTCCGCCCGCTAGGGTCATCGCAACATGATCCAGATCGAAATGGTTTTAACATACAAGTCAAGTGGGCTTCCCTCCCATACGCATACCGGTTCGAAACCTTTCCCAATCCGTCGATTTCGACCACAAACAACCAGAAGATTATAAGGGTTTCGTTCTTCAGTTAGTAGCGAAACTGTGGTTATGTTTAACTGCAAAAACGTTGGATTTAAGACTGTTAATTTCAGTTTCAAGATATCAAAAACCCTAGGTTCGATCTTGGATCGATTAGGTTGATTCTGATAATGGAATGATTTGAAACCATGGAGCTTTCAATAAGCAGAGATTTGTGACGCTATCCATGTATTTTAATTGGATTAAAAACATGTCTAGAATAGTATCCGATTAACCCGAAAGTGTATGAACCCTAGATTCTAGATCTTTAAAAATTCGATGTTGTTTGATTCAATTAGCATGGGGCTTTCGTTTTCGTTAAACGAATGATTGCGAATCTATTGATATGTTTTAATTTAATTTAAACAGAGTCTTAGATCAAAACCCCCAAACTGGTTTATGAACGAACCCTAGATACGGGATTGGGTTCAATTTGATGTTATATGATCAAATTGACAGAGGGCTTTCAAACAACATACAAAAACAAAGGTAAAAGTGTAGGTAATTACCAGAGTTGTGTTCAAATTGATGGTTCTCGACTAAAAACTTAGTTCCGGCTTTGCGTGCTCGTTCGCTGGTGGCTCGGTATCGATTCTGATCGATTTGATGTACAAGATATCTTCTGAGAGGGGTGACAGAGGTATGCAGCTGTTCAAATGTAGAGTGAATGATCGAATTGGTCGACATTGAAATGGATGAAGGAAGTTTTTGATGGTTACGGCTTGAATTCGCATTATTAGGTTTAATTCAACTTAATGTAAATGATTAGGGGCTTAATGTTGAACGTTTATGTTGTTAATGTCCAATTCGGTTACAAGTTCGAACGAATTTCAGTTATGGATTTGAATTTGAGCCAAGAACGCAAGGTTTGACTTTCAAAAAGTCAATGAAATCGATTTTGTGCAATTTACAGTTTCAGTCCCTTCGTTTTCCTGTATTTGGGTTTAGAAAATGGCAGAACAAGTCCCTTAGGTTTGAGTTAGGTTAAGAATAGGTTAGTTTGACTATAAAAGTCAATAGGGATTTGAATGTTGACTTTGACTTAACAAGAATCAATTAATCTTGAGTTTGGGCTAATTACACCATTAATCCTTGTAATTAGATTTTGGAAATTGACACTTCTAGTCCCTGGAGTTTGTGAATAGTTAGGATTTAACTGGACTGGTTAATTGAGTTCACTGGAAAAGTCCGGATTATCACAATAGGATTCTAAATCTGAGCTTAAATGAAGTTGTCAGCTTGATTAGGACTTTGAATCCTATGAGACGGAGTCACCACAGGGAACGTTTCAACTTGTATATAAATCTGAAGAAACAAAAAGAGAAATGCAAAGTAAAGGCATAGGAATTGTTAGAGGCTAAGTTTCGATTGAAAGGAAAAAAGAATGTATATGTACATTTACGTGCGGCAACCTGGCCAAAAGGTTTTTCAGATTTCAAATACTTGATGAAAGCGTCTACTTTCATTAGAAATATCCTAGCAATAATATCAGGCCGATCTTGCACTTTCAATTATGGAATTTGATTAAATAAAACCTTCTAAGTTCATTCCATTTAACATTGTAGGTAAAGGTTATGTAGTATTGGGGATTTCATTGCACCCTGTAAATGGCTAAGGCGTCTTGATAGTGTTTGAACATGTTGCGATGGCCTCTAGTGAAAGATGCATGCAAGACGATTCGTTTACCAATGGCATGGCCCTTCGAATAACCACGTAACAATGCGTTATGTATGTCGTGAACGTACTCGGTTTTAAAATGATTTGGTGTGACTGTATATAATCTAGTATGCTTTGCTCAATACAAATATACGCGTCCACTAAATATTGTTGGAAAAGACGACCACCTCTTAACAACAATGTATATAAATTGAGGCGGCCATGAAGTTGATAGCAGTTAACCATGTTCATAAATGTTAATATAGGGCACGTGCAACACACAGTAGCCGAAGCTCAGGCGACCACCCTTGATCACCAAAAAGAAATAACAATGGGTACTACGATACGAAGCAATATACAAAGGATGTAATTTGCTAACTCGTTTGTGGGGGCCATCTTTCATGCGAATTATGATGTTGAAGTCCTTAGGTGTTGGTTCACTACCTTATACACCTATCCATTTGAAGCTCTCTATGGTCGCAAGTGTCGTTCTCCTATCTGTTGGAACGAGATTGGTGAAGCACAAATCACCGGCCCCGAGCTAATTCAAGAAACATCCGACAAAATTATTCAAATCTGTGACAACATCCGAGTAGCGAGAAGTCGGAAAAAGAGTTATGCCGACAAACGACGAAAACCCTTGGAGTTCCAAGTCGGTGACCTTGTACTTCTAAAGGTGTCTCCGTGGAAGGGTGTGGTCCGTTTTGGAAAGAAAGGTAAATTATCACCTCGCTATATGGGCCCATTCAAGATCCTTGAAAGGATTGGGAAAGTGGCTTACAAACTCGATTTACCTCCATCACTTGGTAACATGCATCCTACATTTCATGTGTCTAACCTGAAGAAATGTCTTGCCGATGAAAATCTCCACATACCTCTTGACGATGTGCACATTGAGGAAACAATGCACTTCGTTGAGAGACCGGTAGAAATCATGGATCGTGAAATCAAGCAGCTCAAGCAAAGTCGTATTCCTATTGTCAAAGTTCGTTGGGAATCTAAGCATGGTCCTGAATTTACGTGGGAACGAGAGGACCAAATGAAACTCAAGTACCCCCATCTTTTTACTGATGCCGTCACTTCCTCTAGCTAAATTTCGGGACAAAATTCCCTCAACATGGGGAGATTGTAACATTTCTGATTTTTAGTATCCGTATTTCAATTCAATGTAATGCATTTCAAACCCAATTCTAGTGCACTGTTTTGTTCTATTCGTACCATTAATTAAAATATTATATTTCAATGCAAATCCACAAATTTTACTCGGTTATAACCTACTAAAAACACTACATAAGTATCTATTTATACACATATGTCAAAGACTAAAGTTACAAGGTTTGATGTTGAAAATTAACAAGAAAACCTAATAGGCACGGCCGCGCCTTGTTCTGGAACGGTCGCGCCTCATATGGGCACGGTCGCGCCTCAAATGGGCACGGTCGCGCCTCTCATCAGTTGAAACGTAAAAACGATCTTTAATTCTAAACTCGCTCAATTCCGTAACGGTTATACACGTTTATCTGTTAATAATCATTATTAGACGATTAAGCATCGACATTACACCTGAATTAAAACCAATTATATATTTCTAAACCAAACCGTCGACTTCTTCATTCTTGTTCACCAAATCCACCATTCTGATCCCAATTATCCCAAGCAAACGCATTATCATCCTCTCTAATAACGTCTGAACGCACAGAAACAGCCGGAGTTGCAGCAGAAGACGCCGGAGATCAAACCGTCGTCGCCGGAACAAGTCCCTACCGTACTCCATCGATTCATCATTATTTCAGGTAATTGAAACCTTCTCCTCACTCGATTCAGTTCATAGATTAAAAGCCCCATACTAATTTGGGCTTTCATTACGAAAATCACCACGAACCCGAATCTACATTTTCGCTAAAAATGATTTAATCGAATCGAACCTTAGACACGTTTTAAATACAATTGATTTATACAAAAAGACTCGTGATAATCTAATGGGTGAAAGCCCCATGAATTCCAACATTAATAGTCTAAGAATTAGTCGAATTGAATCTGTTTTGGAACAGACACGGTCGCGCTAGCATTCTAGCGCGGTCGTGCTTCATGAGACACGGTCGCGCCAAATACCAGCGCGGTCGTGCCTCCCACATTCAGACCCGGTCATGCCCTTGGCTAGACTTGGTCATACCTCAAAACCCTAGACACGGTCGTGCCTGGTCCAAGACACGATCGTGCCTAGTGAACAGCCTAATTATGCATTATGTTTGATCAACACGGTCGCGTCCCTGACTAGCACGGTCGCACCCGTGGTCCTAGCACGATCGTGCCTTGTTCCAGGCACGGTCGTGTGTGAGAGAAATCTTAGCAGAATAATTATTTCCATAAATTAAAAACAATAAGTATTTCAAAATAATTTTTAAATAAAAATGATTGATTTTATAAAATAAATAAATAGAAATTTATTATTTAAAACTTACAAAAATTAAATTCATATTTAAACCCTACACTTAAACATTATTTACACCATTTATTTAAATATCTTTATGAAAATAAAGTAAAGACATTTATAATTATTTTAAAACATCTAATACAACTAAATGACTAAGTTATAAATAAATGAATAAGGTAAAGATTATTTATTTAATCTACATTTAAACAAAAACCATTTAGTTAGGTACCTCTAATACTTAACTTATTTTTATAAATAATAATTTTGTTTTATTAGTTATTCCAAACTCAAACCCTAATTTATACAACACCATTCAAGTACAAACCACAAGCTTTATACACACAACCAATTCAATCCTAGACTTAAACATAGAATATTGAGCATACTATTAATCCTATATACATTCCACACTAGGTTAACACTGTGCATTACAAGGATCTCATTTCTAGCTAGTATTTCGTGTTAGCTACGCCTTCAAACCAAGTGAGTATTACATAGCCCCTTTTACTCTTTTACACTTTTTGGGGTGGAACATGAACATAATACAACACTATCACTTACACTTACACAAACTACACAAATACAAATCCAATTTACATTCATGTGTGCAAATTTATGCCTGAGTGCTAGGTGTGTTAACTCTTGTATGCGATTATGTGCAATCATTAACTATTCAAGCCGACGGTAAACAATGATAGATCTATTGAGTCTGACAAACCCACCCAGTTTGGGGTGATTGTTACCGACAACACAATTTTGCATGCTAGTTACAAAGGTTTGATTGTACTTGGTTCTACAATTGCTGCTCTCCATAAATGCCTTATTTATTATGTTATGTAAGGATTTGTTTTATAATCTATATGCTAGTATTATACAAACCTGTGTTATACTCACCAACTTTTTTGTTGACTTTATTTTATTCATGTTTCAGGTACTAATATGTGATTTGATCAAGATGTGCTACACATAGGCTTTGGACTTAGCTAAATTAAATAAAGAAGTCTATGTATTACATTTATGTTTCTTTCTTGGATTTGGTTTTGTTTGAACGTTTGCAATGAAATTTAACGATTAATATATTTCAATTTAGTCAACCTTGTGCTCATGAACAGTCTACATGTCCCGCCCCGATGATTCCGCCATCGGTCGGGGTGTGACAGATTGGTATCAGAGCCTTGGTTATAGGGAACTAGGTTATTAGACACCCTTGACCTAGACTATAACTTTAGGACATCCACTTATGTCATGCTTCATGTTTATGTGATTATGTGTTACATGTTATGTGTTACATGCTACGTGTTACATGCTTACTATGATTAGTTATTATTTCATTTTTGGTACCTTACTTATAAAAAAAAATTTCATGACTTATTAGACTATACTTAAATAATAAATTAAATAAAACAATATCCCTACCCTTACCCAAAACCTCATAACCTTCTTGCCTACTTCTTTATCATTATCATATTAGCATGTGGAAACTCCATGGAACTAAATCTATAAAATTTATTTATTTTCTCGTTAAGGCTTTTAAACTTTGTTAATTATTTGAGGACACGTGCAATCTGGAAGGGTGACACCTGTATTCTGGGTTTTCTATCTAGGAAAGCATTTCGCATAAATCCCAATCAACCGAAGGACCCGTATGCTTTCCTGGGAATTCCCGGGATGAGTGTTTACTTATAGGATAAAACATGTCTCCTTAAAAAAGTATATGAGTTTAATTAACCTTAATGTGTCATAGTAGTCAAATGATTATATCACTATTTGAGTACAATCCCAACTATGAATTACTATTTTAATTGTTATCTTATTCTTTTAAATCCAAACAACATTCATAAGTTCTTACATCTTTTCTTGTCTTGTGAAAATCTGTAGAATGCCTCCTCATCGTGCTCCCGTGGCCAACACCAACACCGACATTGCTACTATCCTTGCACAACTCGTAACTCAACTCACCCAGGCTAATGGTGCCACCAATGGTAACCATGGGGCTAATGGTGGTAATGGTGGAAATGGTGGTGCCAACCCATCTCAATGCACCTTCAAACACTTCAACTCGTGCAATCCCCTCAAGTTTTATGGTACCGAAGGAGCTACGGGACTTCTTCAATGGTTCGAAAGTATTGAGAATACCTTTCTCAATAGTGACTGTCCCGACAACCTTCGTGTTCATCATGCCACAAGTGTCTTACAAAAACGGGCACTCACGTGGTGGAATGGGGAGAAAAGAAATAGAGGTGTGGATGTAGCAATGGCCTTACCTTGGGATGAGGTTAAAAGGCTAATGAGTGAGGAATTCTGTCCTCGAAATGAAGTAAAGAAACTCGAAGCCGAATTTTGGGATCTTGCCCAAGATAGTGGTGAAAACTTGGCATATACAACTCGGTTCCATGAGTTGAGTCTCCTCGTGCTCCACATGGTCACACCTTTATCCCTCTGCATTGAAAAATACATTGGTGGATTACCTAGGCAAATTCAAGATACTGTTCTAGGGAGAAATCCTGCAACACTTGAAGATGCTATCCGTTTATCCGCTACCTTAATCGATAACCATGTGAAGGCGGGGACTCTTACTAAAAAGGGCACCAAGAAAGTCTCCGACACTGCAATTCCTCCCACCCATAACAAAGAAGCCATAACTGAACCCTCCCGACATAATAAGAAAAGAAAGGCTAGAAACTATGCTATGGTCACTCCTGCTATGCCCGTTAATCAAGTTGCTCCTATGGTTCAAGCACCAGCCAAAAAGCCATATGTTGGGATCTATCCACTCTGTGCCACATGCAACTATCATCATCCTCAAAACATCCCATGTCGCCTTTGCACTTATTGTGGGAAATATGGCCATACGGTCAATGTGTGTAGGGCCAAAGCTCTTGCGGGCCGGGTCAACCCACCAAACCGAACCAACCCGCAATTGGCTAATCAAGGTATTCCCGCTATTGCAAATGGGCGTGCTTGTTATGAATGTGGCGACCCAAACCATTTCCGTGATCAGTGCCCAAGGTTAGTCAATGCTAGACAAGGCGGGGCTCGTGGGCGTGCTTTCAACATAAACGCCAATGAGGCTCAAGCCAACAATGATGTGGTCAACGGTACGTTCCTTGTCAATAGTCAATATGTCTCCATTTTATTTGATACCGGTGCCGATAAGAGTTTTGTGTCACTTAACTTTGAACCCTTACTTGCAAAGACACGATCCCAATTAGAAAAAACCTTCACTGTCGAAATAGCAAATGGCGATTCACTTACAATTGAGTCTATTATCTATGACTGCTCTCTAGAACTTAATGAACATACATTTCCAATCAATCTTGTACCAATGCCACTAGGAAGTTTTGATATAATCATAGGCATGGATTGGCTATCAAATCATCATGACGAAGTCATCTGTTTCGAGAAGTGCATCCGAATACCTCTACCGTCGGGAGAAACGTTAAGAGTCTTTGGTGAAAAGCCTTGTAAAGGACTTAAGTTAATGTCATGCACTACCGCCCAAAAGTACCTACGAAAGAAGTACGTGGCCTTCTTAGCTCATATTGTCCAAAAATATG
Source organism: Smallanthus sonchifolius (assembly GCA_023525975.1). Classification (NCBI taxonomy): domain Eukaryota; kingdom Viridiplantae; phylum Streptophyta; class Magnoliopsida; order Asterales; family Asteraceae; genus Smallanthus; species Smallanthus sonchifolius. The sequence continues at coordinate 43,890,082 of CM042025.1, read as the reverse complement.
TCAAAAAGAAGAGTATACAAGACATTCCCATCATTCGGGATTTTCTCGAAATATTTCCCGAAGATCTATCCGGTCTTCCACCCGTTCGACAAGTAGAATTTCGCATTGATCTTGTGCCCGGAGCTAACCCCGTGGCTAGAGCTCCATACCGTCTTGCACCTTCTGAAATGCAAGAACTTGCAAGTCAACTTCAAGAGCTCTCCGACAAGGGCTTCATTCGTCCAAGTCATTCACCGTGGGGTGCACCCGCCTTATTCGTCAGAAAGAATGATGGATCATTTCACATGTGTATTGACTACCGCGAACTCAACAAGCTTACTATAAAAAACCGTTATCCTTTACCTAGAATTGATGACCTCTTTGATCAACTTCAAGGTTCTACTTGCTTCTCAAAGATTGATCTTCGATCCGGTTATCACCAACTCCGTGTACAAGAAGATGATATTCCAAAGACTGCCTTCCGAACAAGGTATGGTCATTACGAGTTCATGGTTATGCCTTTTGGACTAACCAATGCACCCGCAGTTTTCATGGACCTCATGAATCGTGTGTGCAAACCGTACCTTGATAAGTTCGTGATCGTCTTCATCGATGATATCTTAATCTATTCCAAGACTAAAGCTGACCATGAGCAACATCTTAGATTGGTTTTGGACCTCTTGCGGAAGGAACAACTATATGCCAAATTCTCCAAATGTGAATTTTGGCTAAAAGAAGTTCAATTTCTTGGTCATATCGTTAACGACAAGGGAATTCATGTTGACCCTGCTAAGATCGAAGCGGTTAAAAATTGGAATGCCCCGAAGACCCCCACCGAAGTTCGTTCATTTCCTGGGCTTGCGGGATATTATCGTCGATTCATTTCAAACTTCTCTAAGATTGATGTCCCTCTTACCGCTTTAACCCACAAGGGTAAAACTTAAGAATGGGGACCAAAGCAAGAAGAAGCTTTCCAAACTCTCAAGCAAAAGTTATGCAATGCTCCTATCTTGACTCTCCCTGATGGGAATGATGATCTAGTTGTCTACTGTGATGCTTCCAACCAAGGTCTCGGTTGTGTTCTCATGCAACGAGGCAAAGTAATCGCTTACGCATCAAGAAAACTTAAGATTCATGAGAAGAATTATACAACGCACGATCTCGAGTTGGGTGCGGTTGTATTTGCACTGAATATTTGGAGACATTACCTCTATGGCACGAAATGCGTGGTGTTCACCGACCACAAAAGTCTCCAACACATCTTCAACCAAAAAGAACTCAATATGAGGCAACGACGTTGGGTTGAACTCCTTAACAACTATGACTGCGAGATTCGTTACCATCCCAACAAAGCGAATGTTGTAGCCGACGCTTTGAGTCGAAAGGACCATGTCATGCTTCAATGTGCCCGAATTCAAACCGACATTCAAAACCGCATCTTAGAAGCTCAACACGTCTCAGTCACCGAGGGTAACATGTATGAGGAAATGTCGTGTGGTGTTGAACTTCAACTTGAATCAAAACCCAATGGCTTACTTTATTACTTGAACCGTATTTGGATTCCCGATCGCGATGATCTCCGTACATTTCTTATGAACGAGGCTCACAAGACTCGTTATTCTATTCATCCTGGTGCGGATAAAATGTACTAAGATCTTCGCCAACAATATTGGTGGCCCGGTATGAAAAAGGACATTGCTCTCTATGTTGCCAAATGTCTAACGTGCTCCAAAGTAAAAGCCGAACACCAACGTCCTTCCGGATTACTTGAACAACCGAAAATTCCCATATGGAAATGGGAGAACTTAGCCATGGATTTTATTACCAAACTCCCTCACACCTCAAGTGGTTATGATAACATTTGGGTGATCATTGATCGTCTCACCAAATCTGCTCATTTCTTGCCTATCCGCGAAGAGTATCGGGTTGAGAAACTAGCCCGAATTTACATTGATGAAATTGTGAGCCGTCACGGTGTTCCCTTAAACATAATCTCCGATAGAGATGCTCGGTTCACCTCTCGCTTTTGGCAATCTTTCCAAACAGCTCTTGGTACACGATTGGATTTGAGCACGGCCTACCATCCTCAAACTGATGGTCAGACCGAACGAACAATCCAAACTCTTGAAGATATGCTTAGAGCTTGTGTAATTGATTTTGGTGGCAATTGGGATTCACATATATCCCTAATCGAGTTCTCTTACAATAATAGCTATCACACGAGTATCAACATGACTCCATTTGAAGCTCTCTATGGTCGCAAGTGTCGTTCTCCTATCTGTTGGAACGAGATTGGTGAAGCACAAATCACCGGCCCCGAGCTAATTCAAGAAACATCCGACAAAATTATTCAAACCCATGACAACATTCGAGTAGCGAGAAGTCGGCAAAAGAGTTATGCCGACAAACGACGAAAACCCTTGGAGTTCGAAGTCGGTGACCTTGTACTTCTAAAGGTGTCTCCGTGGAAGGGTGTGGTCCGTTTTGGAAAGAAAGGTAAATTATCACCTCGCTATATGGGCCCATTCAAGATCCTTGAAAGGATTGGGAAAGTGGCTTACAAACTCGATTTACCTCCATCACTTGGTAACGTGCATCCTACATTTCATGTGTCTAACCTGAAGAAATGTCTTGCCGATGAAAATCTCCACATACCTCTTGATGATATGCACATTGAGGAAACAATGCACTTCGTTGAGAGACCGGTAGAAATCATGGATCGTGAAATCAAGCAGCTCAAGCGAAGTCGTATTCCTATTGTCAAAGTTCGTTGGGAATCTAAGCATGGTCCTGAATTTACGTGGGAACGAGAGGACCAAATGAAACTCAAGTACCCCCATCTTTTTACTGATGCCGTCACTTCCTCTAGCTAAATTTCGGGACGAAATTCCCTCAACATGGGGAGACGGTAACATTTCTGATTTTTAGTATCCGTATTTCAATTCAATGTAATGCATTTCAAACCCAATTCTAGTGCACTGTTTTGTTCTATTCGTACCATTAATTAAAATACTATATTTCAATGCAAATCCACAAATTTTACTCGGTTATAACCTACTAAAAACACTACATAAGTATCTATTTATACACATATGTCAAAGACTAAAGTTACAAGGTCTGATGTTGAAAATTAACAAGAAAACCTAATAGGCACGGCCGCGCCTTGTTCTGGCACGGTCGCGCCAAGTGCATTGGCACGGTCGCGCCTCATATGGGCACGGTCGCGCCTCTCATAAGTTGAAACGTAAAAACGATCTTTAATTCTAAACTCGCTCAATTCCGTAACGGTTATACACGTTTATCTGTTAATAATCATCATTAGACGATTAAGCATCGACATTACACCTGAATTAAAACCAATTATAGATTTCTAAACCAAACCGTCGACTTCTTCATTCTTGTTCACCAAATCCACCATTCTGATCCCAATTATCCCAAGCAAACGCATTATCATCCTCTCTAAAAACGTCTGAACGCACAGAAACAGCCGGAGTTGCAGCAGAAGACGCCGGAGATCAAACCGTCGTCGCCGGAACAAGTCCCTACCGTACTCCATCGATTCATCATTATTTCGGGTAATTGAAACCTTCTCCTCACTCGATTCAGTTCATAGATTAAAAGCCCCATACTAATTTGGGCTTTCATTACGAAAATCACCACGAACCCGAATCTACATTTTCGTTAAAAATGATTTAATCGAATCGAACCTTAGACACGTTTTAAATACAATTGATTAATACAAAAAGACTCGTGATAATCTAATGGGTGAAAGCCCCATGAATTCCAACATTAATAGTATAAGAATTAGTCGAATTGAATCTGTTTTGGAACAGACACGGTCGCGCTAGCATTCTAGCGCGGTCGTGCTTCATGAGACACGGTCGCGCCAAATACCAGCGCGGTCGTGCCTCCCACATTCAGACCCGGTCATGCCCTTGGCTAGACTTGGTCATACCTCAAAACCCTAGACACGGTCGTGCCTGGTCTAAGACACGATCGTGCCTAGTGAACAGCCTAATTATGCATTATGTTTGATCAACACGGTCGCGTCCCTGACTAGCACGGTCGCACCCGTGGTCCTAGCACGATCGTGCCTTTTTCCAGGCACGGTCGTGTGTGAGAGAAATCTTAGCAGAATAATTATTTCCATAAATTAAAAACAATAAGTATTTCAAAATAATTTTTAAATAAAAATGATTGATTTTATAAAATAAATAAATAGAAATTTATTATTTAAAACTTATAAAAATTAAATTCATATTTAAACCCTACACTTAAACATTATTTACACCATTTATTTAAACATCTTTATGAAAATAAAGTAAAGACATTTATAATTATTTTAAAACATCTAATACAACTAAATGACTAAGTTATAAATAAATGAATAAGGTAAAGATTATTTATTTAATCTACATTTAAACAAAAATCATTTAGTTAGGTACCTCTAATACTTAACTTATTTTTATAAATAATAATTTTGTTTTATTAGTTATTCCAAACTCAAACCCTAATTTATACAACACCATTCAAGTACAAACCACAAGCTTTATACACACAACCAATTCAATCCTAGACTTAAACATAGAATATTGAGCATACTATTAATCCTATATACATTCAACACTAGGTTAACACTGTGCATTACAAGGATCTCATTTCTAGCTAGTATTTCGTGTTAGCTACGCCTTCAAACCAAGTGAGTATTACATAGCCCCTTTTACTCTTTTACACTTTTTGGGGTGGAACATGAACATAATACAACACTATCACTTACACTTACACAAACTACACAAATACAAATCCTATTTACATTCATGTGTGCAAATTTATGCCTGAGTGCTAGGTGTGTTAACTCTTGTATGCGATTATGTGCAATCATTAACTATTCAAGCCGACGGTAAACAATGATAGATCTATTGAGTCTGACAAACCCACCCAGTTTGGGGTGATTGTTACCGACAACACAATTTTGCATGCTAGTTACAAAGGTTTGATTGTACTTGGTTCTACAATTGCTGCTCTCCATAAATGCCTTATTTATCATGTTATGTAAGGATTTGTTTTATAATCTATATGCTAGTATTATACAAACCTGTGTTATACTCACCAACTTTTTTGTTGACTTTATTTTATTCATATTTTAGGTACTAATATGTGATTTGATCAAGATGTGCTACACATAGGCTTTGGACTTAGCTAATTTAAATAAAGAAGTCTATGTATTACATTTATGTTTCTTTCTTGGATTTGGTTTTGTTTGAACGTTTGCAATGAAATTTAACGATTAATATATTTCAATTTAGTCAACCTTGTGCTCATGAACAGTCTACATGTCCCGCCCCGATGATTCCGCCATCGATCGGGGTGTGACATAATTGATCCGGTTGTTAGTATTAAACATAATATAAGTGAACAAGTGACACTATTCATGAAGTTATATTGTTATAGGTATAATAATAATAGTAATATTAATATATTTGATATTTATTAATTGTGAGATAAATATGATATTGTTATAAGATTAAGGATTTATGTAAAATTAAATAAATATATTTGACATTAAATGTGGGATGATAAACATGATACAAGATATTAAACACCGAGAAATACATTGATATTCACCTTTTTTTGAGAGAAAAGGGAAAACCAATGATTCATTTGACTCGCAGTCCAGCGAATCCACAAGCAAGATTACAACTTCTACAGCTGTCGGAGCCACTTCTACAGATCTGATTCAAAATCAGTAACTACGCCCCTCCCTTTTAAGTTTATCTCTTCTTCTTCTCCTTGTTTGACCTAAATCTGTGATTTCATTGACCTAAATCTATCAATTTCGATTTAGGGTTAAGAAGTTTGTGATGGTGTTTTGGGAAGGGTACGTAAGTGATGAAGTGATGGGTACATTTGCTCCAATTGTGGTCTACTGGTTGTACGCAGGCTTCTTTCAGTTGCTACCGCCTCTAGATAACTATCGCCTGCACTCACGGAAGGAAGAAGATGCCAAGAACTCCGTGCCGTTGAGTTCGGTTATCAAAGGTGTGTTGCTTCAACAACTAGTTCAGGCTGTCGTTGCCCACCTCCTGTTTTTGGTAAGACACCATTTTACTAGATTAAAATATTAATTTACAGTGATATGTATATACAGATCATGGAATGAATACACCTTCATCGTGTTTATTTATTATTAGCTTCAAAATTAGTTTACAGATGATGCTTTCTTGATTGGATGTATGATGGCATTCACTTGTGTAGTTGTGGGCTAATAAGATTTTAGGTTAATATTAAGATCCTCAAGAAATCATGTATTGTTTGCATAGACAGACAATGTTATATGTCACTTGTGTCCCATATGTGTCAATGAGAGTAATTGAATTGAAAGCAACCCGTGGTTAAGTTAACGAAAATTGATGACAACGACACAAGCTCTGCCTCTATGGTCAACTCCCATGTGTTTCTTTTGTTCTCTTGTGCGTGACTGTTTTGGGATCTCATAAACCGTTATCTTGATTATTGTTAATCTTTTGATGGTATGGTTCTCGTGTTAATAATTGTGTGCATTCTTGAACGCGGCTTCAGTAACGGTCTTGGAATTTTGCTCCGTAACGTTGTAAAGGCCTCATTATAGATCTTTTATTTGTAGGGACTTATACATTCTTTGAACATCTGTTTCTGTTAAGTAAGCTGTTCAAAAAGGCGAAACGAAGATTAAGGTTTCACAAATTTGTATTCCATTATCCCTTTCCTAGAACAATTGTCAATTAAATGAAAGTGAGAACAGGAACAACTTGTCAAGTTTCATGGTTATCTAAAATGAATATTTATATATATATCGCAATTCGTAACCATTAAGATTATCGTCAAGCAGACATTTTTTTTCCTTTTTTGAATAGAGTAGAATTGTTAGGAGATGGATGTGAATTGATTCTCATGTTTACTCTAGGTGGTAACTCTTGGTGGCTGCCATTAATTTTGCTTCTCAAAGGTTCCCTTTAAATATATGGTTATTTATGACCATAGGTTTTTTCGCTAATATAAATAAACGCGCAGGATACCAAAAATTGTACCTATAGTGTAATCAAGGTTGAGAAAATAGTAGTCAACACATGTTTTTAGTGGCGCGGCGTCCATTCTTTGAATGTATCTTCATACGCATTATCTTAAATTCGATTTCTATGGTATTTGAAAATATTTATATTCTTTTTTCATCTATACTTGTGATGCCTATAAAAAGTTAGGATTAACTTCATATACATCCGTCTAAAAACTCAAAAATTTCATCTATCCTTCAAATTAGTTACTTATAGCAGTCTGTTTCAAATGATAAACCAATAGGAAAACAATGTTATTACTGTGATTCATCTTAGCTCATACCATTCTTTCATTTCTTTATCAAACAGACTATCATAAGTTACTGTCTTTATCTTATTTACCATGAAATGGACAAATTTAATATCTTTTTAGCGTGTTAAAGGGTAAATATTGATACATGTTATCGTATGATGATTATTTGACATCTTTGTTCGTATCCTATGTAGGTGACATCTGAGACAGATTTGGTTGGGAATGAAATCCAGCCATCCATCCCCGTTCAGATTTTCCAGATCATCATCGCCATGTTTATGATGGACACTTGGCAATATTTCGTGCATCGTTACATGCACATAAACAAATTTCTTTATCGCCACATTCATTCTCAACATCACAAACTGGTCGTACCTTATGCAATAGGGGCACTTTATAATCATCCGCTTGAGGGTCTACTCTTAGACACAGTTGGTGGTGCCATCTCTTTTCTTGTTTCAGGAATGACTGCAAGAACCGCTGTTATATTCTTCTGTTTTGCTGTGGTAAAAACCGTTGATGATCATTGTGGACTTTGGTTGCCGGGTAATCTTTTTCATATCTTTTTCCAAAACAATACTGCCTATCATGACATCCATCATCAACTCCATGGATTGAAGTACAATTTTTCACAACCTTTTTTCCCAATTTGGGACAAACTTCTTGGGACCCACATGCCATATGATCTCATAAAACGGCCCGATGGAGGTTTCGAGGCAAGACTATCAAAAGACTAAGTCAACTCTGTTCATTACTCCATTGTATTATCCAATCAAAGCATCTTGTGACCGACCGAGGTAACTTGATATTGTTCTTTAATTTATATTTATTTTAAGGGAATTATGAATCATAATCCAATGAATTTGCTAGTAAAGATTCTCTAGTTCAAACTCTTTGACTGTGTTTAGTATTTTGATTATTCTTTTGTTTCCTCCATTCTCTGCATTTTTGTTTCTTGATTAGTCTTCGCTTTAATGATGTAACGATGATTTGTAACATGTTATTCGAGTGTTTTGAGTAGTCTAGCACATTTGTAACTGCTGTGCCATTCTTTTGATATGATTTCTCTATTTGAAACAAAAGCTATATATATTCTTCAAACGAAATAAGGCTTTATGGTTAAAGACCAATACTTGTGCAGAGGGAAGTAAGGTTTTGTAGTTAAAAAAAAGCAACTTTAGTAAATGTTCTGAAAAGGATACTAATTTACTATGTGAACATTAGAGCATTCACAACAATTTCCTCATCTTCATCCCTATAATTTAACTAAAAAACGCATTTACATTTAAAATTCAAAGACGTTTTTAAAACCTCTCACGTTAGGTTCCCGAATAATATGTTTTTTTGAGTAAATTACACAAATCGTCCTTTATGATTATATCCTTTTTCAGAGATTATCCTTTAACAAAAAAATTGACAGAGATCATCCTTTACGTTTACACATCTTGCACGTTACGTCCTTTGCCCTTAACCCAGTTAAATTTGTTCGTTAAGTATGGTCATGTGCAAGGCACATGAGGGTACTTTGGTCTTTTTACCCATTTATATAAAAAAAACAAAAAAATTAAAAATATAAAAACCCAAAACTCTCTCTCTCAACAAAAACACACACACACACACACTCTCTCTCTCTCTCTTCATTTTCTCTCTCTCACTACCTTTTTCTCCACCACCATTAGCCACCAACCACCACCACCATCCGACCAGCACCACCCCAACCTCCGACAACCACGAGCACCACCACCCTAACCTCCGTCAACCACGAGAACCACCACCATCTTCGCAACCACCATCTACTACCACAGCCTGAACCACCACCATCTGAGCGACCACCACTACCTGAAACCACCACCACTGGCACACAAGCTCTCTCTGCTCTCTCATAAAACCCTAACCATTAGAAACCCTAATCCTATAACCCCCTAATCCAAATCTGTAAAATCACAACCATTTGGGGGTGTTTTTGTGTAGCTGGAACTGGTTTTTCCAGATAGTAGATAGGGTAGAGATAGAGATAGGGCGTGTTTGTAGTGTGTAGTGGTGGCGGTAACGGTGGTGTTGATGTGTACTGGCGGCGGTAATGGTGGGGGCGGATGTGGCTTCTGGTCCACTAGCACTGGTCATCGGAGTCGGGGAGCACCACCATAGCCGTGGCTTCGGCTTCCAAACGCCGCTGATGCCTCCCTCACCACTGTCGTCATTCTTCTTGGCTGGGAATTAGGAAGGAACAGGTGGTATGGGTTGTTTGGGAGTGGTGTTGGATGCGTGTAGGTGACCGGACCGCCATCGCCGTGGAGTGGCCAGCTCCGGCAGTGAGGGCTCCCCCATCTTGCTCCGATCTCCCCACCCTACACCCCGATTTCCAAGTCTGCGATGATGTACCTCCGGTGCGATGGTGTACCACAGTGATGGTGGTGGTGGCTGTCTTGAACGAGAGAGAAAGAGAGAGAGTGTGTGTGTGGTATGTGTGTGTGTGGGTGTGGGGTGGGTGTGGGTGGTGTGTGTGTGTGGTGTGTGTGTGGGGTGTGTGTGTTGTTTGTGTGTGTGGGTGTGTGGGTGGGTGGGTGGGTGGGGGTGTGGGGTTGGGGGGTGGGTGGGCGTGTGGGGGGGGGGGGTGGGGGAGTGTGCGTGTGTGCGTGTGCGTGTGTGTGTGTTTATGTGGGTTAGGGGCAAATGACGTAACGTGCAAGATTTGTAAACGAAAAGATGATCTCTATCAATTATTTTGACTAAAGGACAACCTCTGAAAAATGGTGTAAACATAAAGGACGATTTGTGTAATTTACTCGATTTTTTTATTACTTTTTCATCCACTCACAAAAATAATATAGGGTTGAATAGTACCTCCTTATATTTTGAGGGCTCCTAAAGTTTTCCTTTAAATTTTAGGAATGAGGTATGAGGTAGGAGGATGGGGATCCTGATGTGGAGTGAAAGAACAATAATTTCTTATATTCCCCCTAAATTTTAGAGATAGGGATGAGAATATAAGAACTAATGTAAATGCTCTTACACGAAGCAAACATGGGGAGGGCTAATATGAAAACCCACTAAATTCTATGTAACAGTTTAAAACATATGTAATTTTTTTATAGCTTCTATATTTAATTTCATCACTTTGGGTAAAAAAAATCAAAAAAGCGTCGAGTGGATTTTTTTTAAAGACGGAATTACATATATCCGCCTAATTTAAAACCTAATTACATATATACCCAATCTAAAAATTAAATTACATGTATCCTCTTATTTTAAAAGCGGAATTACATATATATCTAACCAAGAACTTAAATTACATATATCCCCATATTTTATAAAATTATACATTATGAAAAAAATAACATTTTAAGCTTACAAGAAAAACACAACTTATTTGATTCTCGAACCAGCGATCCGACATTCTCATTCAAACCATAATTGGTGATTCAACCGGTGATTGTTTCCTAATCGACGATTTCGGTTCCATCGATCCCAGTATAACGGTTGATTCCAAGTCAGCTTATTCCAGCGAAACGACCTTATCTAAGTCGGTTGATTCTAATATGTGCATTTTTTTTTCGATTCCAACATCCAAACAGCTCGGCTGATTAGGTTATCGAGTTTATATTGTTTCGAATGTTTTGCGTTCCAACATTCAACATCAAAACTTTGGCACTTATTTTGTACATTTCAATGATTGTCGGAAAAAAAGGTAAAAACCGATATAAAAAGGCAGGAAAGTAAAAAAAAGAAGTAAATACTAATTACAAAATCCAAAATCTAATTTATTTAAAATAAACCAAAAAATAATTGAATAGTTATCTTTAGAAAGGAAAAAAATAAAAGTTTTCGCATAATTCAGTTCTTTTATGGTAAATACTAATTACAAAAGTAATTAAATAATCGTTTTTAGAATGAGAATTTTTTTTTTGTAATGTATACGGGTTAACGGGTCCACCCGTTTTTAAATGTGTCAACCCTAAACCAACCCGTTTATTAAACGGGTCAACCTGAACACGACCGTTTTTTAAAACAAGTTAAAGTGGCCAACCCAAAACCAGATTATTTTCTGTAAGACCCCAAACTCGGGAGGCCCCACTTATTAGATTTACTCATTTACAAACAGTTCTTAAACTTAAATATCAAATAACGCAGCGGAAAATTTTGTTTAAACAAAGGTCAACATAGTCAAACATGCGGAAGCATAAACATTGTCTAAAGTATAAACGTATCATAAGTAAAACATAACGGGATGCCAGTAATCATGATCAGCAAGATAACTCTTCTCGCTTGCCAAACATCACCGTCCATCGTTCATACATGTCATTAACCTGAATGTGCATACTAAAAGTCAGCTACGCTGGTGAGTTCTAGCTTTACATAAAATCTTAACATAAACATTTTTTTTTGCAAAAACTTAACATTCATTTTTTTTAACAAAAGCGTACGTAAAACATGCGATAACTTAACATCATCAAAACATCGTAACATAGCATCATAGCATAAGTCAACATGAACCGAATTTGCGCCTTTTCGTAACCGTCAATTCCAACATCATGGGTTAGCGGAGAAACCCCGAGCCACGCCACCACTAGGCCCATCAACACCGTATTGTCCTTCGGGTGGATAAATCCTAGGGCCCGATACCTCAAAGCCCTTCGACACCAACCCGTACCTTAGACACTATTTCCCCACAAGGAATAGTACCTTCCATCGGGATCCCGGTAATCCCATGGGTGACCGTCGTCACCCCATCATCAACCAGTTGTACAACCGTTAGCCAGCCACAAAGCCCCCCCCCCCCCCGCGTAAGGGTAAGGCCAATACATACATACTCTAGTTCCTGTAGGAACTCGTGGCAGATTCGTTCATTAGCGACTTCCATAAAACCTTTACCTCATTTTAGTTAAAGCATTCGTACGTTTTATTAAACAATGTTTCATTCGTAAACCTTTCATAAACATTATTTCGTAAACATCATTTCATAAAACATCATTTTGTAAGTATGCACACCAGCCCAAAACGGTTATTAAAACATTAAAAGAGAGGGCTCTAGAACTCACCTGAGATGAATAGGGTCAAAGGTCTCTAAAGGATCTTCTAACCTGTACGTACACAACCTAAACTTAGCTTCACATACAATTCGTTGCATTTCATCTCTTTATACCGAGAACCTAGGGGTACACGGTTCTTTCCCGTGAACCTAGGAGAACATGGCTCCATAGGTGTTCACGGTTCAAGGAGAGTTCTCGGGGGCTTATGCGTGAACTTAGGCCCGAGAACCCTCAGCCGTGAACCTTGCCCGAGATTACCAGTCGTGACCCTACTCGGGTATCCCAGCTATGAACCCTACCCGGGACCCCAGCCGTGAACCCTACACGGACCCAACCGTGAACCATACCGAGAACCCTAACCGTGAACCTTCAGTTCTTACCCAAAACCCTAGTTTTGCATGGATTCAGATCTGGATCGATGGATTCCTCAAGTTTGGAACTTTTTACGTTCAAAAGGTGTATTTTCCCCTCGTGATTCCAGATATGAAGTATGACATCATTTGACCCATAAAAACCTGACCTTTATGAGTCAAAACCGTAAAGACCAATTTCAAAGAAAAACTTGGAAAAAGAAGTGTTTCTTACCTCAATTGAACTCTTTCCTTCAGCAATCCTTCTCCCGAGTGGTGTAGCAAGGTAAAGGACCGATCTTTAACTCAATCCAAAGCTTTCTCTCTCTACGCTTTTCTCTCTCTAGAAATGGTGTGAGTTAGAAGGAGATTATGGAGAACGTGTGTGGAGGTTAGGGTTTAAAGCCCCCCCTTCTCCTCCCCTTCTCGGCCCATGGATGCGGCCCAGCTAACAGCCCACGAGCCCATCCATTCGCACCCTTTATTTTATCTTCATCCCGCTTATTATGTCGTCGTTATTTTTGGTATGTTACAAGTCTACCCCCCTTGCAAAAGGTTTCGTCCCCGAAACCTGTCATAAGTCAAACAATTAAAGGTACGACTCCCTCATTTTCGTTTCTGTCTCCCAAGTGGCTTCGGACCCCCTTCTGCGCTTCCATTGTATTTTGACCAATTGGATGACTTTATTACGTAATCGTTTCTCCTTTCGGTCGAGTATGGCCACGGGTTCTTCGATATAGTTTAGGTGGTTATCGACCTCGATGTCGGTAGATTCATCCGTTAAACACTTTCGCAAGTGTGATACATGGAACGTAGGATGAATCCCACTTAACTCATCATGCAACTCCAACCGATAAGTGACTTCACTAACCCGTGCCAATATCTTGAACGGTCTGACAAATATCGGACTTAACTTTCCTCTCTTTCTGAATCGTATGATTCCCTTCCAGGGCGATACCTTCAACATTAATCTGTCCCCAACATTAAACTTAATAGGCCTTCGTCGTTTATCCGCGTAGGATTTATGACGATCTTGGGCGGCCTTCGTTCGTGCTTTGATCTGATCAAACCTTTCTAACGTTTCTTTAACGACTTCGAGACTTCCCGTTTCCTTCTGCCCAATCTCACCCCAATATACCGGGGTCCTGCACTTTCTCCCATACAACATCTCGTAAGGCAGCATACCTACTGTCGAGTGATAACTGTTGTTGTAGGAGAATTCGGCTAACGGCAGATGACTGTCCCAACTACCGCCAAAGTCGATAATACAAGCACGGAGCATGTCCTCCAACGTTTTAATGGTCCTTTCGGACTGACCATCCGTTTGCGGGTGGTGTGCAGTACTGATATTAAGCCTCGTGCCCATCATTTCGTGAAATCTTTTCCAGAACCTCGATGTGAATCGTATGTCCCGGTCAGATACAATCTTCAAAGGCATCCCATGCCGTGCTACTACTTCGTTAATAAATACTTCCGCTAACCTTTCCGACGAGAGCGTCTCGCAAATAGGTAGGAAATGAGCACTCTTCGTTAAATGGTCCACAATTACCCAAATGGTATCATGACCTTTAGCTGTGCGAGGTAGCTTGGTTATGAAGTCCATTGTAATATGTTCCCACTTCCATTCCGGTATATCAAGAGGTTGAATCTTTCCATACGGTTTCTGGTGTTCGGCCTTAACTTGTGAGTAAGTTAAGCACTTGCTTACGTATTTCGTCACTTCATGTTTCATTCCAAGCCACCAGTATTCCTTCTTCATATCTTGGTACATCTTGTTGGTACCGGGATGGATAGAGTAGCGGGACTTATGAGCCTCATCCAAGATTTTGGTTCTAAGCTCGCCACCCATAGGTATCCATGCCCGACAAAAACGTGTCCTAACGGCAAGGGTGTTATATTCCAACTTGTTCTGTTGGCCAACCATTATCTCTTTCTTTATGTTCTCTTCTTTAAGTGCCTCATCTTAAGCCTTTTTAATTTCCTTTATCACATCCGGTGTTACCACCAACTGACAAGCTTTCACTCTGATAGGAGCATGTACATCCTTTCGGCTTAGAGCATCAGCCACCACGTTCGCTTTTCCAGGATGGTATAGGATTTCATAATCATAATCCTTTAAAAGTTCCAACCATCGCCTCTGCCTCACATTCAGCTCACTTTATTCGAAGAAGTATTTCAAACTTTTGTGGTCGGAGTAAATAGTAAAATTCACCCCGTAAAGGTAATGTCTCCAGATTTTCAATGCGAATACGACAGCAGTAAGTTCCAAAGCATGAGTCGGATAATTAACTTCGTGAACTTTCAAATGTCGTGATGCATATGCGATATCTCTCCCGCGTTGCCTGACCCGAAGCGTTAGAGTATACTACCAAGTCTTCATTGCCTTCGGGAAGGGCCAGGACTGGATCTTGGGTTAACTTCTATTTCAGTTCCTTGAACGCCTTTTCCTGGGTCGCACCTCATTCGTACTTTACCTCCTTCCGCGTCAACTTGGTCTATGGCGAAGCTATCTTCGAGAAATCCTGGATGAATCTCCGATAGTAGCCCGCCAACCCCAAGAAACTGCGGATTTCAGTTGGCGTCTTAGGGATATCTCAATCTCTTACCGTCATTATCTTTGTTGGGTCAAAATGCTCAAACGCTGTAAAATCCCTATTGTTAGAGTACGTTGGAACTCGAAACATAGACCAGAATTCACTTGGGAGCGCGAGGATAAGATGATGCACAAGTATCCTCATCTGTTCAAGCACTCTACGTCTAAAGCTTAAGGTACTATTCTAATTTTAGGGACGAAAATTCTTTCAACTAGGAGATGATGTGACACTTAGGAAAATTATTTTATTATTCTAATTTTCGGGACGAAATCATTTTCAACTAAGGGATGATGTGACATCCGGTTATTTAGGGTTAACCCCATGGGTGACCGTCGTCATCCCATCATCAACCAGTTGTACAACCGTTAGCCAGACACAAAGCCCCCCCCCCCCCCCCCCCGAAGGACAATACATACATACATACCCTAGCTCCTGTAGGAACTCGTGGCAGATTCGTTCATTAGCGACTTCCATAAAACCTTTACCTCATTTTAGTTAAAGCATTCGTACGTTTTATTAAACAATGTTTCATTCGTAAACCTTTCATAAATTTCATTTGGCAAAACATTTCATAAACATCATCCTTCATAAACATTATTTCCTAAACATCATTTCATAAAACATCATTTCGTAAGTATGCACAGCAGTCCAAAACGATTATTAAAACATTAAAAGAGAGGGCTCTAGAACTCACCTGAGATGAACATGGTCAAAGGTCTCTAAAGGATCTTCTAACCTGTACGTACACAACCTAACCTTAGCTTCACATACAATTCGTTACATTTCATCTCTTTATACCGAGAACCTAGGGGAACATGGTTCTTTCCCGTGAACCTAGGTGTACACGGCTCCCACCCGTGAACTTAGGTGTTCACGGTTCAAGGAGAGTTCTCGGGGGATTACCCGTGAACTTAGGCCCGAGAACCCTTAGCCGTGAACCTTGCCCGAGATCACCAGTCGTGACCCTACCCGGGTATCCCAGCCATGAACCCTACCCGGGACCCCATCCGTGAACCCTACACGGGACCAAACCATGAACCATACCGAGAACCCTAACCGTGAACCTTCAGTTCTTACCCAAAACCCTAGTTTTGCATGGATTCAGATCTGGATCGATGGATTCGTCAAGTTTGGAACTTTTTACGTTCAAAAGGTGTATTTTCCCCTCGTGATTCCAGATCTGAAGTATGACATCGTTTGACCCATAAAAACCTGACCTTTATGAGTCAAAACCGTAAAGACCGATTTCGAAGAAAAACTTGGAAAAAGAAGTGTTTCTTACCTCAATTGAACTCTTTCCTTCAGCAATCCTTCTCCCAAGTGGTGTAGCAAGGTAAAGGACCGATCTTTAACTCAATCCAAAGCTTTCTCTCTCTACTGTTTTCTCTCTCTAGAAATGGTGTGAGTTAGAAGGAGATTACGGAGAACGTGTGTGGAGGCTAGGGTTTAAAGCCCCCCCTTATCAGCCCCTTCTCGGCCCATGGATGCGGCCCAGCTAGCAGCCCACGAGCCCATCCATTCGCACCCCTTTATTTTATCTTCATCCCGCTTATTATGTCGTCGTTATTTTTGGGATATAATTCAATATAGATTCATCACAACCCGACTAACAAAACCCCTATACTCTTGATTCAATATCGTAATCAAAATCGATGGATCGGGACTGGATTCGAATAGGTATACACATGGGAGGGATGAACACTAGACGGTTATATTAAAAGAGTTTGGTTCCGGATATCATCGCGATACCCTAGCGGGCGGACTTGGTTAAACCACATGACCCATACGCAGGAGACCTGGGTTCGAGTCCGGTCTCCTGCATCTTTATTTTTGAGGCTTTTCCACCTTATTATTTTTATAAAAATCAACCCCTATATTATAATAATAACATATTAAAGTGTTTTAACCCCATAAACCACCCGTAGGCTCGGGTTTGGTTTGTAACCCATTTTCATTAAAAATACTCACTTTTAAAATAATATATTTATATTATTTTCAACCCGTGACTCCTATTATAAAATAATATATATTTTTATATTATTTTGACTCGTTTATTAATCTCGTGTAACGTGCAAACTATTAATAAAATAATTACTTATATTATTTACCCACGTTTATATCCTTGAATAAAAATAATATATTTATTATTTTGCCACTTAAGCAATTATCGTATATTTTCTACGAATTCAAAAATAATATATTATTTTCTTATATCATTATTAAATGATACAAACGCACGGATATATTTAATTATTAATTAATATTATTCGTTAATTAACGTTCGACACGTAACACTTTTATTCTTAATTATTATATTAAGAAACCTATATTCTCGTAGACACGTTCGTCTACTCGTTAATCCTTAGAATGTTTTAAGACGTTCTAATCTTCCGTGTCGTCGTCACAAATCCCACAAGTCCCTAACTTATGTGTTTATAATCCTAGGGCATACGTAAGCCGTGCAGGCTAACACTTGAGGTTCCAAATCTCATACTTGTGTGATACTACCTACTACGCAACGCAGGTGAGTTTTCACAGCCCCTTTTTACTTGTTTTCCTATTGGAGGAGAAACATGCATACAAATATCATTTTTACTTGTTTTCCTATTGGGGGAGAAACATACATACAAACATCATTTTACTTATTTTCCTATTGGGGGAGAAACATGCATACAAACATCATTTTTACTTGTTTTCCTATTGGGGGAGAAACATGCATACAAACATCATTTTACTTGTTTTCCCGTTGGGGAGAAACATGCATACAAACATCATTTTATTTGTTTTCCCGTTGGGGAGAAACATGCATACAAACGAGCTTTCATTTTTACTTGTTTTCCCGTTGGGGAGAAACATGCGTACAAACAGACATCCGTTTACTTGTCTTCCCGTCAGGGAGAGACATACACACAAACGGACATGGATCACATAGTATTTCATTACCACTTGTTTACCTAAGTGCAAACATAACATGCAAAGTCCTTACACACTCGGACTGTTAATATATAGAGTATAGCGAGGAAATTTGATTAGTACTACTAGGTTTGACAACCCCCACCCAGGCTAGTCGCGCTAGCATGATTGGAGGTCGAACGGGTGTGAATTGTCCTAAACACTTGCCATTTGTTGATGTTAGCAATGGCGGAAGGCACCCAAACACAAACAGTCACCTTCGGTTGCGAACGCTTAGAGTAACTTGTACATTGTCTAGCTAGCAATAGGTGTGATTTACGTATGTGGATCTGGCAAATCACTCAAATGGTTTATTTACTTGCAAACCTGTGAACTCACCAACCTTATGTTGACACTTTTCTTACATGTTTCTTAGGTCGCTAAGGCATAGGCTACACACCTAGGACATGCATGGAGCCCTACTGTCATTGCATTCTTATGCAAACATTTAGAACAATTCACTTGTTTTATTAAACTAAACTTTGGCGCGTTGTTTTAAGCATTTACTTTCTTGTTTAAACGCTTCCGCATTAACTCTGAACATTTATGTTATGACATTTTAAGTCCCATATAGTGTCGTTTGACGTAACTAATGACTGAGATCCTGGTGTGTCACATCCCTAACGGTAAAACTCTGTTAGTGGAATTTGGGGGTGTAACACGGAACTGGAAATGTCCATAGCGCGTGCGAAACACGGTTTTTGGTATGTCTTCTTCCCTTACCTTTAACTGATGGTACCCGGATCGAAGGTCGATATTTGAGAACCAACAGGCTCCCTGTAATTGATCGAACAAGTCGTCGATCCTTGGTAGAGGGTACTTGTTCTTCACGGTACGTTTATTCAACTCGCGATAATCAATACACATTCTCATCGAACCATCCTTCTTCTTCACAAACAACACCGGGGTACCCCAAGGTGAGATGCTCGGTTGGATAAATCCTTTCTTAAGTAATTCATGTAATTGTGCCATTAGTTCTTTTATCTCTATCGGTGCTAGTCGATATGGAGCCTTAGCCACGGGCTGGGTATCTGGTACTAAGTCGATTCGGAACTCAATCTCTCTATCAGATGGTATCCCAGGCAAATCCTCTAGAAACACCTCTGGGTACTCGCGTACCACGGGTACATCATTTAGTTCCTTCACTTCCTTACACTTGTCAATCACGTATAACAAATAAGCCGTGCATCCGCGCCTCAGGTAATTCGTTGCCTTAATCATCGAGATGACGTTAGGCATTGGGGCATCGCGATCCCCGGATACTTTGACTTCGCTACCATTCGGAGCCTTGAGTCGGATTATCTTTCGTTTGCATATAATCTGAGCCACATTGGCAGTTAGCCAATCCATACCCAATACGACGTCAAACCTTCCTAAAACCATAACAAACAATCTGACGGGAAATCTATGGCCTTCTATTTTTATCGTGGAATTGTCAAATACTTCGGTCACTCTCGCAGTTCTACCCTCAGCGGTTTCTACGCTAAAGGCCCTTTCTAGCTTACTTACGGTGCACTTCACTTGTTTACAAAAAGTTGCAGATATAAAACTCTTACTAGCACCCGAAACAAATAACACAGATACAAAAGTGTTGTCGAGGATGAACGTACCTGACGCCACATCGGGGTCTACCCTGGCCTGTTCTTGAGTCAGTGCATACGCTCGAGTCTTCGCTCGGGGCCTTTCTTCCTTCTTCTCCAGGCCACTCCCCTTGCCACCTTCCCCCATCCTTGGCTTAGTGCATTCACGGCTCATGTGTCCATTTCCCCCATAGTTATAACATTTGACACCTTGTGGGCATTCCCGGGAGTAGTGCCCGGTCTTGCCACACTTAAAGTATAGATTAGTTCCCATCCTACACTCCCCCTCATGCCTTGCACCACATTTCCCACAAACCGGGGTCTCAGCCGCTCTAGCCTTATCCCGTGCTCCATACAGTCTCCCGCCAGATCGTTTGGCTAGAAAACTTGGTTTCTTCTTCGGCTCATCAATAGCAACAACATTCAGTGCTAGGTCATCGAACACCACGTCACTCAGTTCTACGACTGAATCGTAGGTAGTAGGAGCATTGGCCTTGACATAGGTGCGGACCTTGTCTTGCAATCCTTGAATATAGCAGGCAATCTTCCTTTCCTCAGCCGTGATCAGGTGTGGCACCAGACGTGCCAGTTCGTTGAACCGAGTGGTGTACTGCCGGTGTGTCATGCTCCCGGCCTTTAACCCTAGAAATTCCCTCTCTACCTTCTCGATCTCATTTCTTGGACAGAAATTCTTGATCACTAGAGTTTTCAAATCATTCCACATCATTGCGCCAACAGTCTCATCCCCCTTGGCTTGACGCACACCTTCCCACCAATGAGATGCTTCTTCCCTCAAGGAATTAGCAGCAAATTTCACAACCTGATTTGCTCGAAATTCGCTTAAACGAATAGCCGCTTCTATACGGATCACCCAGTCAAACGTAGCCACCGCGTCTTTCTTTCCAGTCAGGACCGGCGGGTCACAAGCTTTAAAAGACTTATAGTCGCAATCGCAGGTAAGTGGTGCATTGACAGCCTCATTGTTCGGGGTACCAACTGCCGTGTTAAACCCGCCCGGCTCCTTAGCCTTCCTCAATGCTTCTACCAATAGATCTGGCAAGGAAGCCCTCATCATTTCTATAAACTCACGTGACAGGGACGCTTTTTCCTCTGGTTCGAAAGTGAACTGTTGTTCTTCAACATGAGTGTGCTCAGTCCCATGCACACTAACTTCCGGTTCAGTGTGGACACTTCCTTCTTCACTGTACTCCTGACGAGCAGGAGTTCTAATTCGACCACCGGTACGACCCCCACCACGCCTTCCGTTTCCTCTTCTTGCCATTCCGTTCTATAAGACAAGGAATCCAATGTTATCACGCTAGTTAACAAATAGAATTCCACAAGTACTGTAAGATGTTAATATACACTGGCCATCTACAGTTAACCATTACACTACCTCTCGATTCCTATTTGACTACCTTTGTGATTCCATCAGAACACAAGTCCTAACCTAACACTTCTGAGACATACTATATATGTAAATATATTTACTATCTTCATACCTGATGCCGTGGCTCGAGTTACCTGTACTGGCATCCGCTTTCGGTCCCATTCATAATTTAAGTTCAGACACTGAGAGTGTCCAAATCTCTTAAACTATTGCTCCGATACCAACTTGTAAGGCTCCAAAACTGGGAGGCCCCACTTGTTGAGTTTACTCATTCACAAACAGTTCTTAAACTTGAATATCAAATAACGCAGCGGAAAATTTTGTACAAACAAAGGTCAACATAGTCAAACATGCGGAAGCGTAAACATTATCTAAAGTATAAACACGTCATAAGTAAAACATAATGGGATGCCAGTCATCATGATAAGCCAGGTAACTCTTCTCGCTTGCCAAGCATCACCGTCCATCGTCCATACATATCCTTAACCAGAATGTGCATACTAAAAGTCAGCTACGCTTGTGAGTTCTAGCTTTACATAAAACCTTAACATAAACATTTTTATTTCCAAAAACATAACATTCATTTATTTAACAAAAGCGTATGTAAAACATGCCAAAACTTAACATCATCAAAACATCGTAACATAGCATCATAGCATAAGTCAACATGAACCGAATCTGCGCCTTTTCGTAACCGTCAATTCCAACATCATGGGTTAGCGGAGAAACCCCGAGGCATGCCACCACTAGGCCCATCAACACCGTACTGTCCTTCGGGTGGAGAAATCCTAGGGCCCGATACCTCAAAGCCTTTCGACACCAACCAGCACCTTAGACACTATTTCCCCACAAGGAATAGTACCTTCCATCGGGATCCCGGTAATCCCATGGGTGACCGTCCTCACCCCATCATCAACCAGTTGTACAACCGTTAGCCATCCACAAAGCCCCCCCCCCCCCCCCGGTAAGGGTAAGTTCCAATACATACATACCTACCCTAGCGCGAGTAGGAACTCGTGGCAGATTCGTTCATTAGCGACTTCCATAAAACCTTTACCTCATTTTATTTAAAGCCTTCGTACGTTTATTAAACAACGTTTCATTCGTAAACCTTTCATAAAATTCATTTGGTAAAACATTTCATAAACATCATCCTTCATAAACATTATTTCGTAAACATCGTTTCGTAAACATCATTTCATAAAACATCATTTCGTAGCCCAAAACGGTTATTAAAACATTAAAAGAGAGAGCTCTAGAACTCACCTAAGATGAACAGGGTCAAAGGTCTCTAAAGGATCTTCTAACTTGTACGTACACAACCTAACCTTAGCTTCACATACAATTCGTTACATTTCATCTCTTTATATCGAGAACCTAGGGGTACACGGTTCTTTCCCGTGAACCTAGGAGAACACAGCTCCATAGGTGTACATGGCTCCCACCCGTGAACTAAGGTGTTCACGGTTCAAGGAGTGTTCTCGGGGGCTTACCCGTGAACTTAGGCCCGAGAACCCTCAGCCGTGAACCTTGCCTGAGAATACCAGCCGTGACCCTACCCAGGTATCTTGGTTGTTTTCCACCACCCGGAGTCAAATGACCCTATAAATACCCCCTAATCCCCACCATTTCTACCTCCACCTCCACACTCCACCACACTCTCTTCTTCCTTTGAGCCGAGAACCCACCACCAAAACTCCACCATTTTTGTTGTTTTGATTCTTCATTCCATCCAAATCCAAGCTCCAAGTGAATATTATCAAGTTTGCAAGAAGATTCATCCACCATTTCATCATAATCTTCAAGTCTGGTAAGATCAAAACCCATCTTTTTCCATTTTCATCTTTATGTTCATATGAACATGCATCCAAAGAAAACTCATTTTTATGAAAGATTAACCATAGATTCTTAAAGGAAATGTGTTTTATAACTCAAATTGTACATATTGTTGGTGATTTTGAACCCGGATTTTGTTCATAGGCTCGGTTTCCATTTAAGGAAACTTTATTATATGTGCATGTATTAGATGATGAGATTTTGTTGATTTGATGATTGATTATGTTGTAATAATAGTTGTAGATGGAGAATATGTGCAAACTTTGTTGTCAAAAATGTTGGATGATACATGCATGCTCGGTTTTGCTATTTTAGGAAACTTTAATTTTGGGTTTCATGAAAGATGCCAAGTTTAGGGTGATTTGATAATGAAAAATGGTTAGATATGCATAAAGAATGGATAATATGTATAGACTTGCTATCTAGAACTTTTGGTCATATGAGATTTCATGCTCGGTTCTATTTATAGTAACTTTAATTTTTGGGTTTTTGTTAAAAGAAGTTATGATGTGATTTTTTTTGGTGGAAATGATGCATAAAAACTAGATATAGAGATTGTATGATTTCTTTTTTGGTAAAATCACATGTCCATGATGCTTTTAAGCTCGTTTTCTATTTTTAGAAACTTTATTTCTTGACATGTATGAAAACTTGATGTTTGTGTGTATTCAAAGCATGAAACTAGTGTAGTGAACATTTTGGAAGAATGAATGACCAAAATGATGGATTAAAATGCATGTGTATAAGTTTTAGAGCCCGGTTTCTAAATAAGGAAACTTTATTTTTTCACAAGATGTGTTTGCAAGTTGTTAACATAATTAGAAGGTTTAAATGACTTAGTAACACTTAACTAAGTGCATTGTATGATAATACTTGATGATTATCCTTAAACTTGACAATTTGACATGCTCTTGCTATAATAGGAAACTTTAATTATCCGAAACTCGCATGTTTGTCTATTTTTAGCAAGTAAACCTTGGGATGTTCTATATGTGTTATAACATGCCTAATTCCATATATGAACATTAAATTTGCATACTTGCCATGTTTAGGACTCAAAAACTTGACTTTCCAATTAGGGAAACCTTAATGTATCAAAAGTTGTGTTTCAAGTTCTAAATTCCAATCGAATGTGCTAATGTGTTTATTAGACGATAATAGACTATTTCAAAGGAGGTTTGAATTCCATATTAGGATTTGAATGTTTAAGTCCAACGTGTCACCGACGGGTCGTCAAGTCAAAACATCTTTAAAAAGTCAAAGTCACTTTTCAAACAACTATTTGGATGCATAGAGTTCATAATCAAACATTTTCAATACTTAGAATTTAAAGTCCTAAATGTTTTCTAGGGCACGAGTAGGTCGTCTCATTTAGCCGGATTTGCTAAGACTTGCATATCATTATCGCTTTATCAGGTGAGTTCTCACAGCCCCGTTTTACTCATTTTCCTTTTGGGGTGAGATACATGCTCAAGTACATTTTTCAAAAATCATATTTCCATGCTTACACAGTTACATTAATTATATAAGTTGTACTGGTGTGTACAAAGTCCTCTCAGATTCAACCGTTAATTTTTCCATAAGCGAGATGATCATGAACAGTACTGTTGGGTTTAACAACCCCTGCCCGGGTTAGTAGCGATAACTTCGACTGTAGGTAGAATGGGTACATATTTGACCTAATCCATTCATGTGAATGGCACAAAGAGGTGAGCCACATCCTTTTCCTTTTTCAGTGGCTACAGTTGAGCTTCGGTTGGCGGACTTATGATAATTTTTGGTTTTGTCTGATCAACAATGATTTTGTAGAGTACATATGTTTTTCCATGCATTTTCAACATATGTTTTTCCATGCATTTTCAACATATGCTTTTCCATGCATTTTCAACATATGCTTTTCCATGCATTGTCAATATATGATTTTTCAATATATTTCATGATATGATTTCCATTACATTTAACCTTTGAACTCACCAACATTATGTTGACCCATTTTAGCATGTTTATCTCAGGTCGTTGAATGCATATGACAAGTGGCTAGGATTCACCCACAGGAGTCACACACTATTCATGCATGACATCCTATTTTTACAAATGATTTTAATTATTTGTTAAGCGTTGTAAACTTTTAAACATTGCTTCCGCATGTTTACTTTGAACTTTGTTAAACTTATTTTGGGCTTGTTCAAGCCATGCATTTAAAGCAGGTATTTTGAAAACCATGTAAGGCCCCAAACCCGGGAGGCCTCACGTATTGGATTTACTCATCAACACATAGCATTTTAAACATAAGACATTCATTAACACAGCGGAAACGATTTCAATCTTCAACATACACAGCGGAAACATAAACATGACTAATACAAATTGTCTTTAACAATGTCAAACTAAAACATAACATAAACATAATCGGGATGCCAGACACTGATCTTCGGGTAACTCTTCTCTCTAAGCCCAAGCATCCACATCCATCTACTAAACCTGCACTTAACTGATATGCATACTAAAAATCAGCAACGCTGAGTGAGTTCTAACGTTTACTTTAAATCATTTATACAAAAGATTTACTAATACATACATACATTCTGCCCATATGGCTAAACTTTACATACTTTACTTTTCAAACATATATACTGCCATTAAGGCTAACTTAACACTTTACTTTTCAAACAGTTTAAAACGTATAATAAACCGTCAATTCCTCTTTACTGTACTGCCCTCATGGCTTACATCCATGAACCGACAAGTACCTGGTCAATGCCCCCATGATCAACGATCATGAACCGACAATACCGCTTATCCGTCAATTCCTTGTCACTACTGTACCGCCCCCATGGTCAACGACCATGAACCGACGAGTACCTGGTCAATGCCCCCATGATCAACGACCATGAACCGACAATACCCTGGTCAATGCCCCCATGATCAACGACCATGAACCGACACTACCGCTACGGGGAGGTTGCGTGGACCTCCCGAGCAACCGCCGTCACTCATCCCAGTTGTACAACTGTTAACGAGCCACCAAGACTCTTACTAATGGGTAGAACCCATATCTGACATCTTGTACAAGTAACATCTGTCCCAAGGACCTTTATAGCTGGTACATATTCCCGAAGGAAAACTGTTCACTTTACTGTTCATAAATCTTTCAGTAAATCTTGTTCATAACTTAACATATATCATGCCTTTGTTTATGTATATAAAAATATAGTAAACGCTTGCCAAATGATATATCTTTGCTTTTACTGAAATATATCTTAACGCATATATCATGCCTTTGTTTATGTATAAAAATATAGTAAACGCTTGCCAAATGATATATCTTTGCTTTTACTGAAACATAGCTTATCATAAAATACATCTTACTTTCTGAAACATGGCTTATCATAAAATACATCTTACTTTCTGAAACATGGCTTATCATATATATCATGCCTTTGTTTATGTATATGAAAATATAGTAAACGCTTGCCAAATGATATATCTTTGCTTTCACTGAAAACATACTTTTGCCTCTTTTAAACCTTTCACTAAAACATAGCTTTTCTCTTCAGTTTATAATATATAAAATATAATAAACACTTTACACTAAGTATGCATACCACCCCTAAAGAAGGCAAAAAAGGGGATTAGAACTCACCTTATAAGCTAGTCTCGGTTGTCCTAAACAAAGGTCCAACAACGTCACTCCCGATCTGAATTGATTAATTAAATACACATCAGACCTAAATCCCGACTCTAACGGTTTACTCGTTCTGTTACAGGTGAATACACTGACTTCACTTACTGATGCAGACCTATCGAAACTACTTAGTTTCGACAGGTGCAGGCCCATCGAAACTTCTAGTTTCGATACCTGCAGGCCCCTCGAAACTTCTAGTTTCGACACCTGCAGGCCGCTCGAAACTTCTAGTTTCGATACCTGCAGGCCGCTCGAAACTTCTAGTTTCGATACCTGCAGGCCGCTCGAAACTTCTAGTTTCGATACCTGCAGGCCGCTCGAAACTCTAGTTTCGATACCTGCAGAACTCAGCTATCTTCCCCGTGAAAAACCCTAACTTTCGCAATGCAGGTCCGACCTGGTCAAGATCCGGAACATGTTTGCATTCAAAACGTTCGTTTTCCTTTAAGGAACTCAAATCTATACTTATCTTTCAGTTTCATCCGATTAAACATCTCCTTTTCACCCAAAACCCGAAAAACCCAAAAATGAACTAAAACTCAGATCTAGGAGAATCGGTTACCTGTAATCACTTCCTTTTTGTTGCTAAACACTCACGAAACTCTTGCTAACGATCCTTGAATCTTTAATCCGATAACCGGGACTTTCTCTCTCTAGACTCTCTCCTCTCTCTCTCTCTAGAATTCGGGAATGGATGGTACAAATGAGGCATTGTGGGCTGTTCTTGAGGCTTATAAGGGCCCAAACTTGTCCCTTTCGGCCCATACATCCCGGCCCAAGCCCGCTTCCCCTTTTCTTAATAAAGTTTTAATTTTCTCGTAAATTCTTTTGCCCTCTAAAACTCGGGATGTTACAAGTCTACCCTCCTTACAATAGGTTTCGTCCTCGAAACCTGCCATAAGCTATACTGATAGCAAATCACAGAATGGGTGGCATAAACCGTAGCTATGCAAGGCAGCTTGGTTATGAAGGCCATTGTGACTAACTACCACTGAGAGCTTAACTTTGGGCGATCTATAATTCTAAGGCAACTAGACTAATGGGGTTAACTAATTTAGTAAGGGAATAATAACATAGGCTTGCCATATCATAAATGAGAGCTTGCAACGTACCTTACTGAGTCATCTGGTAAACCCTTGCTGCGGCCTTGTTGATGTAAGGTTCTTTCTCTGCAGCCTTACCCTTTCCGGATCCTCCCGCTTCCGCTTTCTTAGGTTTCTTGCAATCTCGGCTCATGTGTCCCTGTTCCCCACAATTGTGGCATCTTGGCCTTTCCGGGCAGTCCCGCGATTGGTGTCCAAACCTGCCACACCTGAAACATCCCACCTGCCCAGCTCTGCATTCTCCTCCGTGCCTTCTTCCACATTTTCCACATAGACCCTCAGCTTCTACCCTTGCCCTCCTATCGTTAGGACCTTGAAGTTCCTCAGCAGTTCGCTTAGCTGCTTGTTTCATAGGTGCTTCAGAAATGACTTCAGAGGAAATGTCATCATAGACAACTCCGCTCAGAACAACCACCGACTCAAAGGTACTCGGTGTGTTGGCCCTTACAAAGGTACGTATCTTTGGAGGCAACCCTTGAACATAGTAGTGAATTCTCCTTTCCTCAGTCGTTACTAGATGAGGCACCAGACGCGCCAACTCATTGTACTTTGAAGTATATTGCCGGTGAGTCATGAGTCCGGCTTGCAGAGTCAAGAATTCCCTTTCCACCTTGTGGACCTCATTCTTAGGACAAAACTTTTCAGTTACCAACGCTTTCAGGTCACTCCACCTCATCAATCCGACCGCTTGGTCACCCTTAGCCTGTTTCACAGTTTCCCACCAGTGTGCTGCTTCCCCTTTCAATGACTTTGCAGCGAACATGACTGCTTGTTCCGGTCGACATTCACTAAGACGAATGGTCGACTCCATGCCGTTAATCCAATCTAAGGTATCTGATGCTTCCTTTTCCCCAGTAAGCACGGGTGGATCACAACCCCGAAACGCCTTGTAGTCGCAGCCGCGAGCAGGCGGTGCAACATTCTCTACCAGATTCGGTCCTCCCGTTGTTGGAAGCACCACAGGCTCTTCAGTTGTGCTAGGGCTCTCCTTGGCCTTCCTCAAGGCTTCGTCCAGTATGGCCGGTAAGGTATCCTTCAGCAGTCGGGTAAACTCACGGCCAATAGCCGCTTGCACGGCTGGTTCAAACTCAAAAGGTGGGTCATCTCCTTCCACATGTTCAGCATTGTGCTGACTAATCTCTGTCTCAGTATGGGTAGTGTGAACACTCCCCTCGACCACTTGATTTATGCTAGTTCCACCGCGGCGGCCTGTACGTCCACCACGTCTTCCTCCACCACTTCCTCTAGTTCCTCCACGTCTTGCCATCTCTAACTGAAAGATAGGGAACAAAAGGATTTAATTTCAGCATGCTAGGGAATATGTAGAACACAATAAGTAAGGTAAGCTGTTAATATACACTGGCCATCTGCAATTAACCATTACATCACTTCTTGTTTTCTATTTATTCACTTTCATGGTTCCACTAAAGCCTCTATTCTTATCTTGACACTCTAAAGTTAAACTTTACTTACTATACGCTTTTGATGCTTTGGCTTGAGTTACCCATTACTGGCATCCGCTACTTGTCCCATTCTCAGTTTAAGTCTGGACATCGGGGATGTCCAAATCTCTCAAACTATGGCTCTGATACCAACTTGTAAGGCCCCAAACCCGGGAGGCCTCACGTATTGGATTTACTCATCAACACATAGCATTTTAAACATAAGACATTCATTAACACAGCGGAAACGATTTCAATCTTCAACATACACAGCGGAAACATAAACATGACTAATACAAATTGTCTTTAACAATGTCAAACTAAAACATAACATAAACATAATCGGGATGCCAGACACTGATCTTCGGGTAACTCTTCTCTCTAAGCCCAAGCATCCACATCCATCTACTAAACCTGCACTTAACTGATATGCATACTAAAAATCAGCAACGCTGAGTGAGTTCTAACGTTTACTTTAAATCATTTATACAAAAGATTTACTAATACATACATACATTCTGCCCATATGGCTAAACTTTACATACTTTACTTTTCAAACATATATACTGCCATTAAGGCTAACTTAACACTTTACTTTTCAAACAGTTTAAAACGTATAATAAACCGTCAATTCCTCTTTACTGTACTGCCCTCATGGCTTACATCCATGAACCGACAAGTACCTGGTCAATGCCCCCATGATCAACGATCATGAACCGACAATACCGCTTATCCGTCAATTCCTTGTCACTACTGTACCGCCCCCATGGTCAACGACCATGAACCGACGAGTACCTGGTCAATGCCCCCATGATCAACGACCATGAACCGACAATACCCTGGTCAATGCCCCCATGATCAACGACCATGAACCGACACTACCGCTACGGGGAGGTTGCGTGGACCTCCCGAGCAACCGCCGTCACTCATCCCAGTTGTACAACTGTTAACGAGCCACCAAGACTCTTACTAATGGGTAGAACCCATATCTGACATCTTGTACAAGTAACATCTGTCCCAAGGACCTTTATAGCTGGTACATATTCCCGAAGGAAAACTGTTCACTTTACTGTTCATAAATCTTTCAGTAAATCTTGTTCATAACTTAACATATATCATGCCTTTGTTTATGTATATAAAAATATAGTAAACGCTTGCCAAATGATATATCTTTGCTTTTACTGAAATATATCTTAACGCATATATCATGCCTTTGTTTATGTATAAAAATATAGTAAACGCTTGCCAAATGATATATCTTTGCTTTTACTGAAACATAGCTTATCATAAAATACATCTTACTTTCTGAAACATGGCTTATCATAAAATACATCTTACTTTCTGAAACATGGCTTATCATATATATCATGCCTTTGTTTATGTATATGAAAATATAGTAAACGCTTGCCAAATGATATATCTTTGCTTTCACTGAAAACATACTTTTGCCTCTTTTAAACCTTTCACTAAAACATAGCTTTTCTCTTCAGTTTATAATATATAAAATATAATAAACACTTTACACTAAGTATGCATACCACCCCTAAAGAAGGCAAAAAAGGGGATTAGAACTCACCTTATAAGCTAGTCTCGGTTGTCCTAAACAAAGGTCCAACAACGTCACTCCCGATCTGAATTGATTAATTAAATACACATCAGACCTAAATCCCGACTCTAACGGTTTACTCGTTCTGTTACAGGTGAATACACTGACTTCACTTACTGATGCAGACCTATCGAAACTACTTAGTTTCGACAGGTGCAGGCCCATCGAAACTTCTAGTTTCGATACCTGCAGGCCCCTCGAAACTTCTAGTTTCGACACCTGCAGGCCGCTCGAAACTTCTAGTTTCGATACCTGCAGGCCGCTCGAAACTTCTAGTTTCGATACCTGCAGGCCGCTCGAAACTCTAGTTTCGATACCTGCAGAACTCAGCTATCTTCCCCGTGAAAAACCCTAACTTTCGCAATGCAGGTCCGACCTGGTCAAGATCCGGAACATGTTTGCATTCAAAACGTTCGTTTTCCTTTAAGGAACTCAAATCTATACTTATCTTTCAGTTTCATCCGATTAAACATCTCCTTTTCACCCAAAACCCGAAAAACCCAAAAATGAACTAAAACTCAGATCTAGGAGAATCGGTTACCTGTAATCACTTCCTTTTTGTTGCTAAACACTCACGAGACTCTTGCTAACGATCCTTGAAGCTTTAATCCGATAACCGGGACTTTCTCTCTCTAGACTCTCTCCTCTCTCTCTCTCTAGAATTCGGGAATGGATGGTACAAATGAGGCATTGTGGGCTGTTCTTGAGGCTTATAAGGGCCCAAACTTGTCCCTTTCGGCCCATACATCCCGGCCCAAGCCCGCTTCCCCTTTTCTTAATAAAGTTTTAATTTTCTCGTAAATTCTTTTGCCCTCTAAAACTCGGGATGTTACAAACCATTTAGTGGTCATTCAAAGTAATTCAATGGTAAAGATCCTCTCTAGTCACACCCCTCGAGTATAGCCCGGAAGTGGAATTTGGGAGTGTGACAGACCGGTATCAGAGCCATTGGTTGCAGCGAACTAGGTTGCATATAGTGGACTTAGACTGTAACCGATGTCTCATTTGCATTTCACTTCCGCACTTACACTTAGTATTCTCACATACACTTAAAATACTCACGTAAGATAGAAATTTGTGGTTGACCTGTTACAAGAACATGTCAGTTGCAACCCAGCCGATTGATATTACGGACTCCGAGGACGAGTACGTGTACACGCCATCGACACCAGCGGACACAGAGACAATATCGGAGCACCTTGTCTCTGACGACATCACCGTTAAGAAGTCGGGAGAAGAACCGATAGAGGATGATGAATTTGAGTCAAAGACGGAGTCTAAGACTCCAACAGCTGAAGAGACCCGCGAGATAGCCACTTGTGACATCGCCTACCCGCACAGACATCGCCCCTACGGGCCACTAGTTCAGCATACCCCGATGAAGCGGACACCACCCTCTTCTACGAGCACGCCTGTCCTTGAGCCCAAGCGCAAGAAATCTAGACTTGACGCGAGAAAGTGGACGTTCGTTTCTGATACCTTGAGGGATTGGGCTAAGGAGGAAGTAGTACCTCCTATGACCGAGCTTGGTTCGTGAATAATTTTTTAAGCTCGGATTCCACTTGTTATTTATTTATTATTTGTTTATATAATTTTTATGTATTTATTGAATTATTTTTATATATAATATATTTATATATAACATAATATATTTTATTTAATTTTTATTATATTAATATTGTATAAGTAATAGGTTTGCTTAGACTCATGAGTCTAGTCAAGATCGAGATGGAGCTAGTTTATTAAATGAGCTCAATTTTAGGTTTAAGCTCAGGTAAGAGCTCATTTAAACATTGACCGGTTTGAGCTTTTGGCAAGCTAATTTCGAAAAGCTCACGAACAGCTCGACTTGTTTACTCCTCTATTATTACGATAAATGAGCTTTGATTTTATTGAACTTTTAACAACTAAACTTATTATAAAACTAACCCTTATACTATTTGGAATTACAATTTCAACCTAACATACTCTCCCCTAATTCTAAACTTCTCCATTCAACTCTTATACACCAAGTAGAAACCTCATTTCATCAAACTTCACTCTAGGTAATGCTTTTGTTAACACATCAGCACGCTGCAGTTCTCCACAAACAAAATCAACTTGAATTTGATTTCTCTCTATGCATTCTCTTATGTAATGATATTTAGTATTAATATGCTTGGACCTGTCAAGAAAAACATGATTTTTCATAAGTGCAATTAATGCTGACTTATTATCCACAAACAAGTTACTATCTCATGCTTCAACCCTATTATTTCTTCCAATAAACCATGTAACCAGATTGCTTGACAAGCTGTTGAGGTTGCAGCTATAAACTCTGCCTCACAACTTGATAAAGAAACTATTTTTTGCTTCTACGACTACCAAGATACTAACGACCCATTGTAATAAAAGGCATTCCCAGAAGTATTCCTTCCATAATCAGTATCAATCAAATGATTACTATTACTAAACCCCACAAGACCACCTCCTTCTGTTTTCTTGTATTTGATACCAAAATGAATCGTACCTTTCACATATCTGATCAACTGTTTCATAGCTTTCTAGTGAATTTCTTTAGGATCCTTCATGAACCTACTTGCATACCCAACTGCGAAACTGATACCAAGTCTTGATTGAGTCAAATACCTCAAAGATCTCACCAACTTTCTATACTAAGTTAGATCTACATTGACACTTTCTTCTGTTTTATATAAGTTCAGACCATGTTCCATTGGAGTCTTTGTATCATTACACTCTTCCAGACCTACCATTTGAACTTGTTTCTTTGCATATGTTGACTACTTAATTAGGATCCCATTGTTGTTTTGTACTACTTCTATTCCCAAATAATAACAAAGCAAACCCAAATCAGTCATCTCAAACTTTTGCTTCCTTCGTTTCTTAAACTCTTCAATCTCTTGTTGTTCAATGCTAGTTACCAACAAGTCATCCACATCAACACCCAAAATTAAGAATGAAATTCCTTTAGCCTTAATGTACACAGCCTGCTATCTTTGACACCTTTTGAAACCCAATTCTTTCAAGACTTCATCTAGGCGAAGGTTCCAAGCCCTTGGTGCTTGTCCTAGCCGTGAACCCTACCCGGGATCCCAGCCGTGAACCCTACCCGGGACCCCTGCCGTGAACCATACCGAGAACCCTAACCGTGAACCTTTAGTTCTTACCCAAAACCCTAGTTTTGCATGGATTCAGATCTGGATCGATGGATTCGTCAAGTTTGGAACTTTTTACGTTCAAAAGGTGTATTTTCCCCTCGTGATTCCAGATCTGAAGTATGACATCGTTTGGCCCATAAAAACCCGACCTTTATGAGTCAAAACCGTAAAGACCGATTTCAAAGAAAAACTTGGTAAAAGAAGTGATTCTTACCTCAATTGAACTCTTTTCTTCAGCAATCCTTCTCCCGAGTGGTGTAACAAGGTAAAAGACCGATCTTTAACTAAACCCAAAGCTTTCTCTCTCTAAGGTTTTCTCTCTCTAGAAATGGTGTGAGTTAGAAGGAGATTATGGAGAATGTGTGTGGAGGCTAGGGTTTAAACCCCCCCTCTCCTCCCCTTCTCGACCCATGGATGCGGCCCAGCTAGCAGCCCACGAGCCCATCCATTAGCACCCCTTTATTTCATCTTCATCCCTCTTATTATGTCGTCATTATTTTTGGGATGTTACATTTTCGTATCGTGTTCGGGTCGTGTTTCATGTCGTGTCAGGAATTGACACCCCTAATTTATATAAATCTAAAAATTGTTTGATATAGAAGGGAAATTTTAGTATGTTTCCTAACAATGAAAATTGTTATATTAAGAGTAAATTAGCGAGATGGTAGTACTACATTTTGCGGTTTTAGTTATTCTTTTTTAAAATTTACAGATTTGAGGAGTCGTAATACATTTGACTAGCTACTTACACTAACAGACGTTAAAAAAACTATTAAATTGATATGAAATGATTATTTTATCCTTATTCATAAAAAAATCTAGTTGCCCACCCCGTCTTGTTTACACTGCAGAAACCCAGTTCCCACCCTTCTCTATCTGCTACTTTCTCCCACATCCACTGTCGCCATTTAATAAACTCAAGTGTTTGTGTTTATTTCAAGTTTATAATTCAAATTGGGTTTATACTGAACAACCATCTCTCTCTATACATACATACATGTGATCTCTCTCTATACATACACACATATACATGTAGTGGATTCAAATGATAGCCACTAAATAGTTGTAAATTGAAGTTGTTGGATCTAGTATGCCCAAGTGTCAACATGATATAAACCACTAGTGAAGTTGATCCTAAACAGTCACACGCCGGCAACGGCATTTGTTGTTAATGTGTTAGACGCATTAAACGCGAAATATTGATAGTGACATTAATTTTTCGGGGAATAATTAACATTATTATTATTGTTATTATTTATTGGGAAATAATAAGTAAATAATAATTCAAGGGTTAAAAGTGTAATTATTTATATTAATGGAATATAAATAATAGTTATATATATATATATATCTAAATGGAATATGTCATGGGATATACCAATGAATATTCCATTTAGAAGGCTGATATATATAGGTTCAAATCCTGATTTAAAACCTAGAGATTTACTGATACACTTGAAAACCCTAACCACCTACTCCTTCCATATTGCGACGCCACCCTATCCTTCTCAAGGGATTTTCGACCACCTCCTAGGTGGTGACCGGGTGATCCGTTTTGCGTGCTGATTGGAGATTCGCGTAGGGGCTAGCGATCTCTATTCGTACCGTTGTGGATATCTAAGTAATTAAAGTTGTTAATTACGTGTTTTCATCTTCTGTTTCTAAATTTCTTGCAACTGGATCACTAGTGCGGGTTTTCCCTTCTTGATTTT
The DNA here is from genome assembly GCA_023525975.1 of Smallanthus sonchifolius. Taxonomy (NCBI): domain Eukaryota; kingdom Viridiplantae; phylum Streptophyta; class Magnoliopsida; order Asterales; family Asteraceae; genus Smallanthus; species Smallanthus sonchifolius. The sequence goes on along the minus strand of CM042025.1, from coordinate 43,854,321 downwards.
GATTAAGATTTCTGCTGCGTTTTTGGCTTAGATCTATTTTGTTGAAAGCATTTTGACAAAAAAAAATCTATTTTGTTAAAAAGCTAAAACTATACGGGAAATCCCAACAGAAATAAGCACAATATATGATTATGGAACAAATAAACGTAAGGTAAGTGGCAAGTGGTATCTGAGTAGGTTCAAGAATTCAGGTAGTTTAAAAAGTCAAAGTCAAAGTCAAGGATGGGTGAACAATGATAGTGGGAGAAGATCAATTAAAGGGACCCACGCTAGCGAGTCAAGCTAGTGGGTAGAAGATCTTTATTCCACGAGTGTCACAATGACATGACGCCATGGAGTCGCGTGCTCCGCTTGAGTTCCAAAAGGTTAAAAGGTGGATCGCCAGAGAGGGTAATGGACCAAGCCAAAGGAGGGATCGTGTTCGAATATGGTGGTCGACAGGAATTTGAAGGTCAAAGGGTTCCTAATGGAACCAGCCTAGAGTGAAAAATGGTCGTTGTACTATCGGATAAAGTGTTTGTCGAGCGTCGCTTAAAACAAAGTAAAGCCAATTTTACGAGATGATGTCGCAGATGAGTTATATTAGGTTACATTAAGTCATCACATGTTATATTACTACCATTGATTGCACGGAGACCACCAAATATGAACAAATGTGCAATTCTGAAAAGGCTTGCATGAAATCTTACCTAAAGATTTTATCTGAAATTAACGATGGTTTAAAGACAGATTTTCTTATCGCAAAAGTTATTTATTTTTTATTTATAATTGTTAGTGATGGATAATACTAAGTTTATTTTAGTTTTTCGTTTGATAAATTTCGTGAAAAAGTTTTAAGTTTTTAGGTTACTTATTTAGCGATGAATTTAGATGCAGATATTATACTACCTATTAAAAACCCAAAAGTTAATGAACAGTAACTCCCAACTATTGGGAAGTTGTCACGTGACAGCTCTCTGCTGGTTTTTTTTAATTGTTTTACGAATTATTACTTGTGTGTGTATATATATATATATATAAGTATCATTTGAAAACTCAAAAACAATAAAACCAAATTCTGATAATACATTTATTTTGATCTTAATTTAATCATTTCCTCAAAAGTTAACCATCCTATTATTTATAATAAATATGTAGCCATAGTTTAGTTATTGGTTTTTTACATTTAAAGTTAGTTTTCATTTGATCATTTTCCTATATCTATATATGTATATGTGTATACACACACACACTAGGTTAGAAACCCATGTATTACATGCGTTGAATAAATATAATTTGTTATAAACCATTAGTTTCTATGAAGATTTGTATGTTGGATGTCATCAGCCATTGGTGAATTATAAATAACAAATAATAAAGTTCTAAGAATTATAAATAACAAATAATGAAGATTTAAGAATTATAAAATTATATTTTAAGATAGATATAATTGAAATATTCTTATAATTTAATAAGTTTTAATAAAATATTAAAATAAATTTTAGATATTTAATTATTTAAAATCATTATTATTTAATAGAAGAGAAATACATGAAACAAAAATTTAGACTTCATCAGAAGTCGACACATGACAAATAAAATTATTTATTTATTATAATATATATATCTATCCTATATAATAAACAATTAAAATTCGAAAACTTCTCAACACCACTGGAAAATTTTCCCGCCCAAGCCATTTTTAGGCGTTTGATAAAAGACGCGGACCTTTCTTGGATCCAAATAACCCGGTGTCGCCGTTTCAAAACCCTTCCTCAAAGACGTTCTTCCTCATCATTGTTTCAAATCTTCTCTGCCCCATGTGCTAGGGTTCGAAGCAAGAGAAGGCCAGTCGAGCACCACCAATCTCCTATCAATTCTTCTTCTGCAAACGATTCACCTCTTTTATGTGTACAACACTCATATTTCTCACCTTAACCTAACCCTAAATCGGTGAATCGATCCATCGACTTTGTTCTTGAAGCCTCAAAATCTGTTAATTTTCATCTCAGATCTTTAGTTTTTGGTTTTGAATACAGTAATTGATGTTGCAAGGTTTAATTTTGAAAATTGAACTCAGTTGATAATGGCAGCGGAGGGTGTGATATCCTTCTCGGTGGCATACGCGATGGAAGATGTTCTTCAAGAACATGATAATCGATCGAGAGAACTAGATTTGAATTCCCGTAGAGCAGAGGAAGTTGGTATGTGTAATTTTGTTTCCTGCAATTAGTTCATGATTATTTTAAATTGTTCTGAAATTGTACTATGCTGATTTCTGTGCTTGATGATTGCGGTGTTTATCGTTGTGATATCAGAGATTACGGTCGAGATATATCTAATTGATTGAGTTTCGATTACATAATTGTTTATTGTATGTTTGATTCGTATAGATACCGATTAATACACTTGATTGAAAATTAATTCGTTAAGAGGTACGGGAATGTAATTTTCGGAGTTATTTAGGTTATAATATGAAGAGGATAACGATTCGCTTATTTTTTTACGCTAGATTGATTGCTTCTTTAGTTACACAGCGTCTCGAATTGGAAACTTTTAGCATCATCATCTATATAAAATCTGTGTTAGCTCCTGTTAATGTGTCTCGTGTTGCATCCGTTTGTATAAAGTGTTAATGCTTGATTTTTGAGCAATTAAATATTTAGTAATTTATTAGAACTAAAGTTTTTGTATCATAGGCGGTGTTTCTCTATTTTGTTATATAAGAAGCAACATACATTAATGAAACTAGATTGTACACATTTTCTAAGAGACCAGCTTGGAAAGCTTAATTGAACTTTGGGACAACAATGTTATGGTTTGATGTAAGGAGAGGAAAACTGGAGATAGAAGGTGCAAATGTCAGTTAGGACTTCAGGTTATACAATTAATAGAGTGATTTACAAAAATTTTCTCATTAAAATGGAGGAACGAAAGAGAATATTGCAAAACCTGGTGATTTTGTCGTATGAAAATTTTCCGTTTCATGCGAAGTATTCAGTATAAACAGGACTAATTCATCAGGTTATTAAATCCAGGTTTGCAGGGGCCTAATAAGCTGACTTCCCCCAAGTAAGTGCGGATAATTATGAAGTTTTCACTATAAACAGGACTAAACATCGGCATCTCAAGAGGGTAATTTTCTTCGCCTTTTTACTTAATGAATTAACAGTAGGTTTGCAATGAACAAATTGTGGATTTGTTTGATACTACCCAGAGAACAATGAATAAATTGTGGATTTGCTTGATCTTCACCATTTGTCATATTTTTTATTTTGAATCCAGATGATGAATTTACTGTCATTTATTATTTTTCACAAATATACAATGAACAAATTGTGGATTTGCTTATCCTAATCAGAGAAATCCGGAGGTGGATATAACTTCCTTACTTTTGGAGTTTTGATTGATGTTTTGCCAAGCCTGCAGGGTTAAACAAAAGTAAATAACCTTCTTTAACTGTTTTAAACTGATTACTTTGAGCTAATTTGCTTTGACTATTGTTCCTGATTTGTTGTCTTTCTATCGATCTTTCAGGCAAATTCCAAGCGTAACCACCGGTATTTCAAGGGCGGTGAAAGAAGCAAAGAAAAACATCACATTCAAGAAAGACAAATCGACAATTGTTCATGTTGGTCTTGGAAAGGTAATAAATACTCTTTCAGATTTATGTTACATGTGATTCATAATAAACCTTTTTACATAACTATCTGAAACAGGTCAGTTTCACAGAAAAAAGCTTTATGTGAAAATGTAGGTGCCTTTGTTGATGCTCTTTTGCTTGCCAATTGTAGGCCTACACAAAAAGGCTTGTGAGATCTTTCAGCTTAATTTGGAACAAGTAAATATATTATTTATACTATTTATTTTGGATAAGCTTTTCTTGCCAAATGTGTCTCTAATTGTTTATTTGTTTTAATTCTTTCCCCCTGTTGTGCCAGGTAAGCATTTCGGACTATGCTTTGATGAATGACCTGGATAAGACACTTGATGATGCCAACATACAAATGGATCAGGATGTGAGTTAATTAAATTATTTAATTATATTTATGAATCATGCCATACACATTTTACACTTTTCATTATATTTCTGAAAGTTCAAGGGATAAGAGTGGATTGCTGGCGATGACTTGGTGAAGGGAATCTATGAGAGAAGGTTCTCGACGAACCGGGTTCCAACCGAATAGAGCGCGGAGCCAACGAGTTCAGTTGAACAACGTAACGAGTCTAAGGGCGCTTGAAAGGAATGGACGGGCGAAGGAAAATAAAGATGAAAGAAAAATATGCTTTGGGAGTGTGAGATAGGCAGACGGGGAGTACGCAGCCGAACAACCGCAGGGGCTTCCAGCAGTGATAGCTGAACTAACCAGATGGGCCGTCCAGACTCATGTTATCAGAATCATAAGGTGCTAAAATCATAAGATATGACCTTCTGTTTTCATGTTTCCTTCTTTAGCTTTTGGTCAATCATCCATATGCCATCCGAGGGGGTGTTTGGGTAAGCTTATTTTAGGAGCTTATGGGCTTATTGAAATTTGAAAATTCCGATAAGCTTAAGGAGTTCTTTAACCCCATAATCTTAAGTTGATAAGCTGATAAGGTGTTAAAAGTAAACCCGTAAGCTGTTGAAGTAAGCTTATCCAAACTACCTCTTAGCTATCCAAATTAAGCATCCAATCACATTTGTTCTAAATTTTAACTAAAGTTCATGAGTTTTAACTTTTTAGTTTCTGTTAGTTTTATCTTTTATTTCTAATGACTTTTATAAATTATTAAGTTTACGTCTTACGTGGTTTTATTTCTGTTTTGTTTACATTTGAACCATCGGACAATTCCTTAGTTTCATGAATTTAAAAAATATCCTTGCTAGAGGTGGCAATATCGACCCATGTACTTATGAATGGGTCAGTTTGGGTTTTGTTTTATCTCTAACATGTCAGGCGTCCTTAGAAGATAGGGTTTGATTTGTGTAGTAAAAGACCATGTCTCTTTGCTTGATTTAGCTGATAAAATTGCGTATGCTATATAAATCTTTCTGCTTAATTTGGCCAGACATTCTTCCCGGTAAGGTACACATTTTATTGCCTATAGAACAAATCACTACCATTGATTTACTTGTACTTGATTCACCATTTGAATAGGATTTATGGGTCATGTTTCTTTTACTTATTTTCCATGGATAACACGGTAGTTGAAAGCAATGTACAATGTTTACTGCACAAGGTACAACCCAATTTCAAGAATTAGTGAATGGTTAATTCTTTTAAGTCTGTGAGTAGAGGGTTTGAGTAGAAACTGAGGTGGTTCTGCTTTATTGTTTTTTTCTTTGGTTGCTTTCTTGATTGCGACATTTGACCTATTTAATTGGCTGCATGTTCTTGATGTCATTCTCTACAGAAAAATCTATATTATTAGATGATGATGTTTACAATTTGATTGCTAACTAATATATGGTTGGTCTTTACATGCATTCTTTAATTTTAGTCATTTAATATACGGGGATTTTAATTTCAAGATGTCAGCCATCTTTTGTTAGCATCTATGATTGTTTTGAACATGGAAATTATGTTGCAGGAAGCACCGAGGTTGAGTATTGAGGCTTCGGTTGTTCCTGCCTTTGAGATATCATGCAAGACCATGTTTAACCAAGTTGATGCACAAGGGATTGATTGAACATACAATTGTAGCTCAGCAGCAAGTTGGGTCCATGCATTCTCTTTTGGCCTTTGCTTTGAGGGTAAGAAAACACCAGTTTTTGTTCTATGATATCTTTCAGTTATTTGAAAATATATATGTGTGCAGTTAATTAATTACATTTTAATTTTATTTTGAAATCTTTATCTCCAAACTCTGTTCCCGTTCCCAAACAGCTGAAATACACAGCTGCATAGTTAACGGTTCGGTTAGAGAATCAACAGCCTTTATTGACCTAAAACGAAAGGTTTGCATCTTAATTAATTACATTTTAATTGTATTTTGAATTTTGTAGTAAATTTAATGAATACAAATTTGGCTTTTGTAATGGCAAATTACATTTTAATTTAATTTTATGAAGAAGCTCAGTCGGCTGGCAATGGTGGGTCATTCTTCGGGGAAGCTGTGGAGGTGGAACACGAGTCATCATCGATGGTTTTCCCTCCACAGTTTATAAATATACATATATATTTCTATTGTATATTCGCTCGTCTTTCACTACGGCTTCAACTCCAACATAAAGTATAGCGAAGATTAAATAAATGCACATTGTTTTCTGTATTCTATCCGTGTAATACATTATTCATTTTTATATATATTTAAAGATTTATGAGTTCTGGACACAGTTTTTCATTTCATATTGTTTTATATATTTAACCCGTGTAATACACAGATAATTAATCTATATATATATATATATATATAGGGGAAGGATCAAGAGAAAACCACAAAGTTAGGCGAAAACCAAGAAAACCACTAAAACAATGTGTAATACTATGGGTTACGTATACGTAACCATAATTTTTTTGAATTTTTTTGTTTTCTGTTTACGTATACGTAACACTATGGGTTACGTATACGTAAGCCAATATTTAAATGATTTTTTGGTAAAAACTTGTAATATTACATTTATACTCTTATAAAAAAATAAAAATAAAATAAAATAAAAAATAAATATAACTATATTATTGATTAAAATTGATTTTTTTAGTGGTTTTCTTGGTTTTCGCCTAACTATTGGTTTTCTCTGGAACCCACCCCTATATATATATATTTATTGTGTGATACATTTAGAACATAGACCCGGAAGTAGTCTGATGGTGTGTGCGTCATATCTCCACCCGAGAGGGGAAGTTCTGGTTCGATCCCATGTTTTCCCCTTCTTATGCGGGCTCACTATTTTTTCCCACCTTCCAGCTTTTCTTTCCAACTCAACCAACTATTCTTAGGAGGATCTCCAATTCTTTAAATTGAATATATGTGGTAAATGTCACTGGGTTGGTGGTCCAGTGGTAGAGAAAATCCATTACAAACACCAAGGTTTGAGAAGATCATAGATTTAAGTCCCACCCCTACATGAATAAATAAATTTGTCTTTAAAAAAAAAATATATGTGGGAAGGAAAGAAATTATTAATTATGCATATTTTCATTTTCTTTGTACTAAATTATATTATTGAATATTAACCAAATATTTAACTCTTATTAAATATTGACGCTCTATTATTATTAAATATTTATAATTTATTAAGTTAGAAACTCATGTATTATAAAGGTTGAATAAATCCAAGTTGTTATAAATCAAGAGTTTCTGTGAAGATTTGTATGTTGGATGTGGTCAGCAATTGATAAAATAAGAAATAATGAAGATTTAGGAATTATAAATAACAAATGATAAAGATTTTAAGAATTATAAATACGAATAATAAAAATTTAAGAATCATAAAATTATATTTTAATATAGGATATAATTGAAATATTCTTATGATTTAGTAAGTTTTAATAAAATAATAGAATAAATTTTAGATATTTAATTATTTAAAACCATTATTATTTAATAAGAGAGAGATGCGGGAAACAAAAATTTAGACTTCACCAAAAGTCAACACGTGACAGATAAAGTTATTCATTTATTATAATAAGGATTAGAAATTAGATCTAAACGGGTATACTTAAAAATAATCCTTTTTAAATTCCAATCTAATTAATTTTTAGTTTTTATTAATTTTAATATTTATAATTAATTTTGGGCATATTTTGTTCTCTTCTAATAACTTTTAAAATATGACATTTTATAAAACTTTGAATGTACCGTTGCGACGTACTTATTTTTATCTACGTTTCAATCAAAATTTCATTAAAATCCGAGTTCTCGTTATCACGTGCAAGTTATCGAAGCACAAACATACGAGCCGTCTAAAGTGTGCTTCAAAGTTTCATTTTTTATAGTTTTTTTCTCTCTTACAACCTTTACAATATGATGTCCTATAACATTCTAAATTTTCTGTTTCGACTTGCTTTTCTCTTATTACTTTTAAAATTTGATATTATATAAACTTTCAGATGTATCTACGTATGTTATCGTGTATAAGTTACCGAAGCACGAACGTATAACCGTTTGGACATGTCACGACTTCATTTTTTTGGTTTTTTCTTTCGATTGCTATAGCAAGTGCCAGTATACTACTAGAAAACATCTATACTTCCTAAAAAAGTTTCTAACAAATTATCGACAAAAGAAATTTCCCACAATTTAGCGACAACGTTCAAAAAAAATAAAATAAAAAAGTAACCCTAAAATTTCCTACATTTTTCTGACAAAATCTCAACAAAAATATATCTGTCGCTATTCCGTCGCTAATTATAAGTTACTTCCAATGATCTACTGACAAGTTTCTCACAAATATAATTTTTTGTTTTTTATTCGATTAATATATTTATTAAATAAGTTAACTTATTTATTTAATACTTTAAAAATAAGTTTTTTTTATATAAATTGTCAGAAAATCATCGGTATTTGTATATACTTCCGACAAGTTTCCGACAAATTTAATTTTCATATTTTTTGATTCGATTAATATATTTATTAAATAAGTTAACTTATAATCGTCGGAATATTGTCGGAAATTATCGACGAAAGGCCTTTGTCGCTAATTCGTCGAAAAATTAGTCGGGACTTTGTCGGAAAATACATTTCTTACGAGGGTTTTTCCAACAAACATTTTTTGTCAGAAACTTGTCGCTAACGGCCAATTCCAACAAATTTCCTACAAAATCAGCTGTCGCAAATTTTTTATTTTTTTGATAGTAGTACCATAACAAACAAAACCGATTGATCGAATTTCCGCCTCATAACGTGGGGAATCCGACTAGTTATGTATTTAGTTTTATATCTTTTTTATATAGTGTGCGACGCCACAAAAACCAATGCAAATACTATCCTCCATAATCTTGTGATAGACTATCCGTTCTTAAATCCCTCGCAATTTAGCGACGCTTTTATGTCGCAAATAACCGTCGTTAAGATTCTTTTGTTAGTAGTGGCATCTTTCTATCTTACTTATTTTTTATAATGTAACATCCCGAAAATAATAATAATAATAATAATAATAATAATAGGAAATAAAGATTACGAATGAAGTTCGGGAATTAACGAAAAACGTAACGGGCTCGTGGATACGGTTTTGGGCCGAGGAGGGAGGCGCAAAGAGGGTAGCGAAACCCTTGCATATCTTCCTCATTCCCCCTCATTTCATCATCACCTTCTTCATTGCTTAGAGAGAGAGAGAGCAAGGCTAGAGAGAGAAAGTTTCAAAACCCACACCCGAGACTTCATACTCGACCCAAGATCGTCGTTAGGCATTACTAGAGAGTGGAGAAGGAAAGATCACGCGAAAACATGTATCAAAACATCCTCAGATTCAAGTTCTGAATTGGAATGACTTTTTAGGGTTTCAAAGTGGGTTTTAATAAAAGTTGGGATTTTTACGTTGGATTTGCCCTGAAAAGTATGTATCTAGCTTCATGGAAGCTAGATATAAGTTTTGTACGTAAAAAGATTGGATATTGGATCAAAAAGCGTGGAATTTGGCCAAGAACAGTTGAATGGTCCGAAAACTCGATGAATGGTCCGAAAACTATGCCTCGTCCGAAAAGTATTTCGGACGGTAGGTTTTTCGGACAGAATGTTTCGAACGTAAAGGTTTTCGGACGGAAGATTTCGAACGAAAAGGTTTTCGGTCAAGTGTTTTCGAACGAAATAGTTACCGGGTAAAAGACATTTTTAACTGGTTAGTTTTCGGTCGAAAAAGATTTCGACCGTAAAAGATTTCGGACAGGAAGTTTTCGGATAAAACATATAGGTTATAACCTTGTTCCATTCGTGACCCTTGACAGATTTGTTAGCATCATACCTAGCTTGAAGTTCCTTGCTAAGTGAGATAAACCCTGTTGAAGTCAGGTGAGTTCTTATTGCTCTTTTTCCTTAACGGTTTTGGATTGACATGCATAATGTTAAAGAGATAGTTTTGAAAGTTAAAGTATATTTTTATAAGAATTATATGTTTTTATAAAAATGGAAGATAAAGTGCTAAAGAGTAAAGTAATCTCTTTAAAACATGTTTTAAAGAGAGTAAAGAGCTAAAGTAAAGAAGGTTAAAGGAGCTGTATCTCGGTATATCTCGACGGTGACAGTGACAAATGTCATGTTAAATGTTTATGTGTTAATATGTGTTATTTGTCTATGTGAGTTTATGTGATTGCATTCTATTTCTTGTAGTAGTGTAATTGCATTACATAGTAGTTGCATAGTAGAAAGTCATGCATGCATGCTAAAGTAGAAATCTCACCCCGAGGTGTGAGCAAGCTAAAGTAGAAGTCTTACCCTGAGGTGTGAGCAATTCTAAAGGAGTCTTACCATGAGGTGTAAGCAATGCTAAAGGAGTCTTGCACAGAAGTGCAAGCGAGAAAGAAAGTCCCACCCTGAGGTGTGGGCAGCGCTAAAGTAAAAGTCTTACCCTGATGTGTAAGCGATAAAGGGATCTTGTCCTCGGACTATGATCCATATATGATAGTTAAAGTATGTGAAAGTCACATGTCCTGTACAAGTGAAACGTTATTCGAAAAGAGTAAAGGAGGGCACCCTAACGGGTTTCCTCAAAGTAAAGTTTTAATGAAAGATAGTAACGTAACAGTTTTATAATTGTAACGTTGTAAAGTTTCAAAGTAAAGTTAAAGTGATTTAAAGATAGAGAAAGAAAAACTTATTTTATTTTTATAAAACCAAGCTACTAAAAGAAAGTTTTCAGTTTAAAGTAAAGAAAGAACTCACCAGCGTTTGCTAACTTTTAGATTCTGACAGGTAGTAAAGGTAAAAGGAAAGAGTAAAGGAAGTTAGCCGTGAGGGCATGATAGCATGGATTTCGGGTTACTGGCTGAAGACTGACATTTCTATTCCCGATAGTTTATTTTTTAAACATTGATTTACATTATTAGATTGTGAATGTTTTGAATTAAATACTTCCGCTATAATAGATTCTGATTTCCAGTTTAAGTACTATGTTAGATATGTTTCGTGCCAACTATAAGATGTACCCGGATTTTGACGTTTCATATAATGCAGGGTTTTCAAACCCGGACCGGACCGGTCGGACCGGAACTGGAGACTTGGGCGGTCCGGTTACGTGTGTTGAAACGGTCCTGCAGCGACCCGGCCGGTTAGGCCGGGATCCGGTGGTCGAACCGGAAACCTGTGCGGTTGGACCGGTTGTAGAGTTGTCAGGTAGAGAAAAAACACAGTAGAGTTGTCGCTAGAGTTGTTGCTGGAGCGTTCAACTCTTGCCGGCGGTGGTGAGACCATTCAGATCTGATGGTGCACGGCGGTAGAATGGGGTCATTTGGTGGTGGTAATAGCGAAACAGAGTGAACGAGTAGAGAAAGAGAGTTTCTTGCGAGTCTCGTTCATATCAGGTGGTGAGAAGGCGGAGGATGGGATCTTCGTGGTGGCAGTAGCGATGGTAAGGTTAGTGGAGTAAGAGGGGGGTCTCATTTGGAATTTGGTTTACAGAAGAAAGGGGAAAGTGAATAACTTAAAAAGGTAAAGTGAGGGGTGGTCAAACTAAATTAAATTATGGGTTTTAAAAATAAAATATTTAGTGATCAAATGGTATTAGGAAGTGAAGCCGTTCAAAAAAAGGGAAGATAATAATTATAATATATATATATATATATATATATATATATATATATATATAACTAAAATAATTTAAACAAAACAATTATATATAGATATACATATATAAGTATATATAATAAACTAAAGATTTCATCCGGTTTTTAAATCCGGTCCGACCAATGAACCTCTAAGACGTCCGGTTCGTCGTCTAGTCCGGTTCTGAAAACATTGATATAGTGTTCATTTGAGTTATAAAAAATCATAGAAGTTTTATAAAATTATAGGAAGAAATCATTCACCACCTCCTCTTGATTCTTACAAATAATAATAATAACGACGACTACAAGAACAAGGACGAGGATGAGGACGATGACGACCACCAAAACCAAAACAACAAAGGAGCGGCAACGTGATTTATATAAAATGCTTATCAGGACTCCTTGGTTTAAAAAAAAGTTTTATGAGTTAAATTATTAAGCTAAGAAAAGTTTAGGTCTTCTATTAAGAAAATTATTTAAGGGTTAAACTATTAAATATGCGAATTTTAAGATTAAGCATTAATTATTAATCCCTTAGAGTTAATGCAAGTTAAGCATTTTATATTTATCTCAAATTAATGATTTTAAAACAAACTTTATATGTTTTCCTAATATGATTATTCTGACATTTAATTTAAATAAAATAATAATGGATTTTATATCAAAACATGTCAGCACATATACATACACACCCTTAAAAGCTATTTATTTTGTATTTTGAAGGTTTAATGATTCATATGGCACCATTTAAATCTTTTTCATTAAAATGTTTACCTTTTCGGAAATATGGTTAATTTATTTATTTGGCTTCAAAATCACGTTTTTACACCTCGGTATCTCCCTTTTATTTCTTGTTCGTATCGTCTCAGTTCTATTAATTTGTTGTATCATAATTTGTTCATAGAACTTGTCGGTTTCGATTTAGTGATTAGATTGCGATTAGGGGTTAAGAAGTGGGAGTATACCGTGATGGTGTTTTGGGAAGGGTACGTAAGTGATGAAGTGATGGGTACATTTGCTCCCATCGTGGTCTACTGGTTGTACGCGGGGTTTCTTCAGTTGCTACCGCGTCTAGATAACTATCGGCTGCACACGAGGAAGGAAGAAGACGCGAAGAACGTGATGCCGATGGGTTTGGTTATCAAAGGTGTGTTGCTTCAACAACTAGTTCATGCAGTGGTTTCGTACCTCCTGTTTCTGGTAAGATAGCCATCATGTTTATTATTAGTTTAAAAGTTACAAAAGATTTAATTACCTTTTGTTTTATATTTTATATATATTATGTGTTCCTATTACTTGGTTGTTTGAGGTTTAATACTTTTAAATGATTTACAGATGATGGTTTTAAGATTAGATGTGTATGATAAGATTGACTTGTGTGCTAATAAGATTATAGGTTAATATTAATATCCTTAACATATTACAAGATTACATACATGTCTTGTGTGTCACCTTTATAGAAATCAAAACAATTAAATACTGCTAATTCAAACTTAAATATTATAATACTGCAAAATGTTCATATTGAATTCAAATATATATCTTCTCATATCTCTACTAGACTAAGTCAAACTTAAACATTATAAAAGAAAAAGATTTCACGTTGGGTAAATATTGATTGGGAAAATTTTCAAAATGTACTTAAGAAACTTCCACAAAATGTACTTTGACTCTTTTCAAACTCAACAAATTGTATTGTACTATTCCGGCGGAAATGTCGGCAAAACGGGAACGGAAACGCCGACAAAATAGACCAATAAGATTATGACACGTGGAGTTTTCGTTCGAACTTTTCTGCCAACTTATAAGACACAGTGTAGTGGATTAACGTCCACTAACACATCAGCAAGAAAGGGCGCTAAACACCATTACATGGGTGCCAAGGAGGGGCGTCGTGGCTTTAACAACAAGCGTGAAGGGCTTTCGGTGTGGGGCAAACTCATAATCAAACCATTTACTCACATTTTATATAAAAAAATTTAAAAATAATTATGCTTTTAGTTAAACCACCACACACTTTTAAGGTTTAGTTAGTTAAAGCCCCATTGCCTACGTGGCAGTGACGTGGTATGAACTTTTTCACTTTGTAGTTAAACCACTACACACAATCTAAGAAATTTGAACTTTTCCGCTAGCAAAAAGTGTACTTTTCCGCTGGCAGAGTTAACTTTTCACACATGTTATTTTCTTTTTGGACCATCTTGTCAGCGTTTCCGTTCCTTTTGTTGACATTTCCGCCTAGTGTACATTTTGGAGAAGCTTAAAAACCAAAGTATATCTTCTAATAGTTGATTTTTTAAAAGTACATTTATGTGAATTTTCTCATATTGATATATGATGTCTTATATATGATGGCTATTTGACATCTTTGTGCATGTCCTATGTAGGTGACATCAAAGGCAGATTTAGTTGGGACTGAAATCCAGCCATCCCTCTTCGTTCAAGTTTTTCAATTCATCATCGCCATGTTTGTTATGGACATATGGCAATATTTTATGCATCGTTACATGCACACAAACAAATTTCTTTATCGCCACATCCATGCTAAACATCACAAACTGGTTGTACCTTATGCAGTAGGGGCATTTTATAATAACCCGTTGGAGGGTCTACTAGACACAGTTGGTGGTGCCATCGCTTTTCTTATTTCAGGAATGACTGCACGAACCGCGGTTATATTCTTCTGTTTTGCTGTCATAAAAACCGTTGATGATCATTGCGGACTTTGGTTACCAGGTAATCTTTTTCATATCTTTTTCCAAAACAATACCGCTTTTCATGACATCCATCATCAACTCCCTGCATACAACTTTTCACAACCTTTTTTCTCAATTTGGGACAAACTTCTTGGAACCCACATGCCGTATGAGATTGTGAAACGGCCCGAAGGAGGTTTCGAGGCAAGATTATCCAAAGACTAAGTCAACTTTCCGCTACTTCATCGTATTATCTGATCAAAACGTCGTGTGATCGAGGTATCTTGAAAGTGTTTTGTCTTTGATTTAATGATGTAACGGTGATTTGTAACTTGTTATTGGAGTGTTTTGAGTAGTCTATCAATTTGTGATTGGTGTGCTATTTTATGACATGATTTCTCTATTTGAAACAAAAACTATATATGTTCTTCAAGTGGAATAAGACTTTTTGGTCAAAGACCAATAGTTGTACATGTTTTATTAGAGGGAAGCTAAAGTTTTATTGAGCCATGGTACTTAGAGGTGCTCAATAGAACCTGATCCAAATCCGATCCGGCGGATAATCCGGAATCGGACTTGGCAGGAACTGGACAAAAAAGAACTGGACCGGATCTTTTTGGAACCGCCGGATCCAGAACCGGTTACGTGGTTTTCAGTGGACCGGACAAAAATCGGACCAAAAAAACCGGTTCTAGCCGTTGGGCTGAAAAAAAAAACGGCTATATAGCCGTTAACTAGTCGTTTTTTAAGGTTTTTGAGACTTGAAACTTAGTATAAATAGGTATTGAGGGTATGGGTTAGTTCACCACAACATTCTAGCTCTCAAAACGCAAAAAACAAGCGCTCACTTTTACGCAAAAAAAAACGCTCTCAATCTCTCATGGCTTCCGCAAGCACTCAAAATTCGGTTGGTGGTTCTACTAGCGATGCCACGATGGTGACAGTACTTCCTTGCTCCCGAAACCAAGAAATATGGGCTTATTTCGATTTATGTGAAATGTCAAACGGTTCGCAAAAGATTCGTTGCAAACGTTGTGGTAAAATTTTGGGTGCTGCGAGAAATAACACTTTGAGGAAACATATTGGTAGTCACGCAAAACACACTCAAGGTGAAGATCAAACTCTAATTGGTAGGGATGGAGGAGTTTGACAATACAATGTTGAGAGGGTTCGTGAGAGAATGACACATTTCGTCATTCAAGAAGGCTTGCCTTTTGATCACTTTGATAATCCGCGCTTGACGAGGATGATACAAGAGACGCTTCAATCGAGTTATACAAATGTAAGTCGTTCTACTTTGAGAAGAGATTGTTTAAAAATGTGGAAAAGAGCTAAAAAAGAATTAATTTTAGGTTTTGAAAATTTAAATACCGGCATTAACTTAACAACGGACGTTTGGTCCGCTCCACATGGTTTACCCGAATCGTACCTTTGCGTTACTGCACATTGGGTTCAACCCGAGTCGTGGCAAATGATGAAGCGTACGATTGCGTTTGATTATTTTGGATATCCACATACCGGTGAAAACTTATTTTATATTTTAGACTCGGTAATTCAAACTTATAAAATTCAACTAAAAATATTTGCAATATCTTTTGATAACGCTTCAAATAACACAGACGCGGTGGAAAAATAAAAAATAAAATATGAACCGCCTTGTAACGGTGTTTTCTTTTATAGTCGATGTGTTGCACACATCATTAACTTGGTTGTGCAAAACGGTCTAAACGTCCAAGAAATAAGAGAAGTGAAAGAAAATTTTAAAGTGATGTTACCGGAAGTTTTTAGCACAAGCAAAAAAAGATATATAAACTATAAAAACTTGTGCCAACAAACGGATTCCATCTTTTTAGGTCCAAATTGTGACGTACCTACTAGATGGAACTCGACATGAAAAATGTTTGAATCGGCCTTAAGGCAAAGAGTTACTTTAAAACATTTCCATGATGAACTTGTTCAAAAGAAATGTTGTTCACAAAAATTTGATAATATAAGTTGGGATATGATCGAGAAATTAACTAATTTGCTTCAAGTTTTTAAAAATGCAACTACATGTTTATCGGGAGTTTATTATCCCACGTCTTCGCTAATACTTCAACAATTATACTTAATATGTAATAAATTAAAAGAGTTTGAATATCACGGCATTATTTTTGAAAAAATGTTAACACCTATGAAAGCTAAATTTAAAAAATATTTTTCGGAAATGCCGGCCGGTGTTACATGTTCGGCCGCCTTAAACCCAACGATTAATGTAACCGGTGTTGAAACATTAATTGGATCAATATCGGACGATTTAAATATATTCGAGGAAGACCCAAATTTTGAATCAAAGGCAATAAGGGATTTCAATTCGGCTTTTAATAATATGTTTGATTATTATTTACGCAAATATGGTGGAAGTGGTGATCCATCAAACATACGTGAATCAATGGGTTCGGGTTCAAGTTCTAGTAGTTTAAGGAACCTGATGCTAAATTTATTTAACACTTTAAGAAACGAAAATACTAAACGAGCTCGTGGAAGCACACCAAGTAGCGAGCTTGGGAGATATCAATCAACCAACTTTATTTCAACTCTAAGATCCGAAGAGTTTGAAAACTTTGATATCTTGAGTTGGTGGCAAGGAAGGGAATCCCAATATCCCGTTCTAGCTGCAATGGCCCGTGACTACTAACCGTCCAAGCTTCCACAGTAGCTTTGGAATCTGATTTTTCTCTTAGTGGCAGGGTTTTATCTATTCGAAAAACGAGGCTTATACCGGAATCTATGGATATGTGTATTTGCTTGAAGGACCATTTGGATGCCGCCGAACGTGTACAACATGTTGCAAAACTAGAAGGCGAGCTTGACATTGAACAAGAAATACACGAATTCGAAGTAGAACAAGGGGCGGCAAATCCACTTTCTGACGAAGAACAAGCTTACGATGAAGCCCAACGTATCTCAAGCGAAGAAGATTGAAAACCGATGTTACGAAGACTGTTTTTTGTAATTTTTGTGTACGAACTATTGTTAAATCACTTAAAAAAATATAAAAAAATAAAACATGTATTTTATAGTGTACCTTTGTTAATTTTTTTAAAAAAGATTTTTTTTAAATCCGGTGGAACCGGGTTTTTTTGTCCGGTTCGGTTCCATATATCCGGTCCGGTCCCAATAGGTTCCAACTCTCCACTCCCTTAACCGGATCTGATCCGGAACTGGTTTCAATGTGTTCGGTTGTTGACCAAGTTTAACGGATCCGGATCCGAAAAAAATCCGGTTTGTACACCTCTAATGGTACTTATCATCCAATGCTAGATACACCTTTGATTGACTAATGCATTAGTAACATGATATTTAACTATTTAAGTGTCTTTATACAGGTAAGATCAATGGATTGAATAAATAATTTGGTATTTAAATGTCAATGTTTTATGGCCATAAGGATGGTCTAGCTACATCTTAAACATGATAAAACCAACTTGATTAATTACATCAAAGAGTTGTTAGCGTGTAATCTGAACTTGATTCGTTTAATTTACTAGAGCTCAAGCTTGGCTTATTTTGAACTCTATGTCAAAAGCTTAGCTCGGTTCGTTAATAAATACATGTAGTACTGTGATATGTTATTCCAAAACTCTGTGAATTTTTTGAGAATTTTCTGAGAAACTTTATGTTTTAATGCTGTCCGGCCAGTCTGCAGTATGTACCGACATTTCCAAATAAAAATCTGAAAATTTTTTATGTTAAACATACCAATATGAGTCAAATTATTTTTAAATAATTTCGTTCATACCTATTAGGGATTTTGGTCAATAAATCGGTGACTAATTGTATTCCACCACCCGGAGTCAAATGACCTTATAAATACCCCCTAATCCCCACCATTTCCACCTCCACACTCTCTCTCCCTCTCTTCTTCCTTTGAGCCGAGAACCCACCACCACCACCAAAACTCCACAATTTTTGTTGTTTTGATTCTTCATTCCATCCAAATCCAAGCTCCAAGTGAAGATTATCAAGTTTGCAAGAAGATTCATCCACCATTTCATCATAATCTTTAAGTCTGGTAAGATCAAAACCCATATTTTTCCATTTTCATCTTTATGCTCATATAAACATGCATCCAAAGAAAACTCATTTTTATGAAAGATTAACTATGGATTCTTAAAGGAAATGTGTTTTATAACTCAAATGGTACATATTGTTGGTGATTTTGAACCCGGATTTTGTTCATAGGCTCGGTTTCCATTTAAGGAAACTTTATTATATGTGTATGTATTAGATGATGAGATTTTGTTGATTTGATGATGGATTATGTTGTAATAATAGTTGTAGATGGAGAATATGTGCAAACTGTGTTGTCAAAAGTGTTGGATGATACATGCATGCTCGGTTTTGCTATTTTAGGAAACTTTAATTTTGGGTTTCATGAAATATGCCATGTTTAGTGTGATTTGATGATGAAAAATGGTTAGATATGCATAAAGAATGGATAATATGTGTAGACTTGCTATCTAGAACTTTTGGTCATATGAGATTTCTTGCTTGGTTCTATTTATAGTAACTTTAATTTTCGGGTTTTTGTTAAAAGAAGTTATGATGTGATTTTTTTTGTGGAAATGATGCATAAACACTAGATATAGAGATTGTATGATTTTTTTTTGGTAAAATCACATGTCCATGATGCTTTTAAGCTCGTTTTCTAATTTTAGAAACTTTATTTCTTGACATGTATGAAAACTTAATGTTTGGATGTATTCAAAGCATGAAACTAGTGTAGTGAACATTTTGGAAGAATGAATGACCAAAATAATGGATTAAAATGCATGTGTATGAGTTTTAGAGCCTAGTTTCTAAATAAGGAAACTTTATTTTTTCACAAGATGTGTTTGCAAGTTGTTAACATGATTAGAAGGTTTAAATGACTTAGTAACACTTAACTAAGTGCATTGTATGATAATACATGATGATTATCCATAAACTTGACAATTTGATATGCTCTTGCTATAATAGGAAACTTTAATTATCCGAAACTCGCATGTTTGTCTATTTTTAGCAAGTAAACCTTGGGATGTTCTATATGTGTTATAACATGCCTAATTCCATGTATGAACATTAACTTTGCATAGTTGTCATGTTTAGGACTCAAAAACTTGACTTTCCAATTAGGGAAACTTTAATATATCAAAAGTTGTGTTTCAAGTTCTAAATTCCAATCGAATGTGCTAATGTGTTTATTAGATGATAATAGACTATTACAAAGGAGGTTTGAATTCCATATTAGGATTTGAATGTTTAAGTCCAACGTGTCACCAACGGTTCGTCAAGTCAAAACATCTTTGAAACGTCAAAGTCACTTTTCAAACAACTCTTTGGATGCATAGAGTTCATAGTCAAACATTTACAATACTTAGACTTTAAAGTCCTAAATGTTTCCTAGGGCACGAGTAGGCCGTCTCATTTAGCCGGATTTGCTAAGACTTGCATATCATTATTGCTTTATCAGGTGAATTCTCACAGCCCCGTTTTACTCATTTTCCTTTTGGGGTGAGATACATGCTCAAGTACATTTTTCAAAAATCATATTTCCATGCTTACACAGTTACATTAATTATATAAGTTGTACTAGTGTGTACAAAGTCCTCTCAGATTCAACCGTTAATTTTTCCACAAGCGAGGTGATCATGAACAGTACTGTTGGGTTTAACAACCCCTGCCCGGGTTAGTAGCGCTAACTTAGACTGGAGGTTGAACGGGTACATAATTGACCTAATCCATTCATGTGCATGGCACAAAGAGGCGAACCACATCCTTTTCCTTTTTCAGTGGCTATAGTTAAAGTTCGGTTGGCGAACTTATGATAATTTTTGTTTTGTTTGATCAACAATGATTGTGTAGAGTACATATGTTTTTCCATGCATTTTCAACATATGCTTTTCCATGCATTTTCAGCATATGTTTTTCCATGCATTGTCAATATATGATTTTCCAATACATTTCATGATATTATTTCCATTACATTTAACCTGTAAACTCACCAACATTATGTTGACCTATTTTAGCATGTTTATCTCAGGTCGTAGAATGCATATGATATGTGGCTAGGATGCACCCACAGGAGTCACACACTATTCATGCATGGCATCCTATTTTTACAAACGCTTTTAATCATTTGTTAAGCGATGTAAAATTTTAAACATTGCTTCCGCACATTTACTTTGAACTTTGTTAAACTTATTTTGGGCTTGTTCAAGCCATGCATTTAAAACAGGTATTTTGAAAACCATTTAGTGGTCATTCAAGATAAATCAATGGTAAAGATCCTCTTGAGTCACGCCCCTCGAGTGTAGCCCGGAAGTGGAATTTGGGGGTGTGACAGACTGGTATCAGAACCATTGATTGCAGCGAACTAGGTTGCATATCGTGGACTTAGACTGTAACCGATGTCTCATTTGCATTTCACTTCCGCACTTACACTCAGTATTCTCACATACACTTAAAATACTCACGTAAGACAGAAATTTGTGGTTGACCTGTTACAGGAACATGTCAGTTGACTCCGAGGACGAGGACGAGTACGTGTACACGCCATCGACACCAGTGGACACTTCGTCCGATGAGACACTACCGTAGTACCTTGTCTCTGACGACACCACCGTTAAGAAGTCGGGAGAAGAACCGACAGAGGACGATGAAGTTGAGTCAAAGATGGAGTCTAAGACTCCAACAGCTGAAAAGACCCGCGAGATGGCCACTTGTGACATCGCCTACCCGCACAGACATCGCCCCTACGGGCCACTAGTTCAGCATACCCCGATGAAGCGGGCACCACCCTCTCCTACGAGCACGCCTGTCCCTAAGCCTAAGCGCAAGAAATCTATACTTGACGCGAGAAAGTGGACGTTCGTTTCTGATACCTTGAGGGATTGGGTTAAGGAGGAAGGAGTACCTACTACGACCGAGCTCGGTTCGTGAATAATTTTTTAAGCTCGGATTCCGCTTGTTATTTATTTATTATTTGTTTATTTAATTTTTATGTATTTATTGAATTACTTTTATATATAATTAATTTTATTTAATTTTTATTATATTAATATTGTATAAGTAATAGGCTTGCTTAGACTCATGAGTCTAGTCAAGATCGAGATGGAGCTAGTTTATTAAATGAGCTCAATTTTAGGTTCAAGCTCAGGTCCGACCTCATTTAAACATTGACCGGTTTGAGATTTTGGCAAGCAAATTTCGAAAAGCTCACGAACAGTTCGACTTGTTTACTCCTCTATTATTACGATAAATGAGCTTTGATAGGGTCTGTTCTTTGCGTCTTTTGTATATAACTGATTTGTAACAAAGGCTGTAAAACTGGTTCATTTAGTGCAGGAAGATTACCATGCGATTAACAAATTTTGTCCCGAGGGCGTTTTGTGTAGCAAAATATATGATATGAGAGTGAGGATGATTCTGAACGTGATTCTCATCACAAGCTATGCATGGTACATGGAACTATGGAAGAAGTAGATGGATGCTACCAAATTTACTCTTTTAATTATACACATATAATATGAGAAAACTAATTACAAAGAAATGGACTCAAAACGAGTTGATTGTTACTCATAACATATTTTAATGCATATAATGTGGGAAAAATGTTTTGTTTCGTTTATTAAAAATAATATAGATATTCTTTGTTTTCTAGGAAAAAATATGATACTATATTGTTTATACAAAATAGATTACAATAAAATATAAATACATATTGAAATCAGGCACCAAAAAACTCAATAAGAAAATAACGAAATTAACAGAAAGAATTTAGGGAAATTTTATTGAACTTTTAACAACTAAACTTATTACAAAACTAACCCTTATACTATTTGGAATTACAATTTCAACCTAACATACTCTCCCCTAATTCTAAACTTCTCCATTCAACTCTTATACACCAAGTAGAAACCTCATTTCATTAAACTTCACTCTAGGTAATGCTTTTGTTAACACATCAGCACGCTGCAGTTCTCCACAAACAAAATCAACTTGAATTTGATTTCTCTCTATGCATTATCTTATGTAATGATATTTAGTATTAATATGCTTGGACCTGCCATGAAAAACATGATTTTTCATAAGTGTAATTAATGCTGACTTATTATCCATAAACAAAGTTACTATCTCATACTTCAACCCTGTTATTTCTTCCAATAAACCATGTAAGCAGATTACTTGACAAGTTGAGGTTGCAGCCATAAACTCTGCCTCACAAGTTGATAAAGAAACTATTTGTTGCTTCTACGACTACCAAGATACTAATGACCCATTGTAATAAAAGACATTCCCAGAAGTACTCCTTCCATAAGCAGTATCAATCAAATGATTACTATTACTAAACCCCACAAGACCACCTCCTTCTGTTTTCTTGTATTTGATACCAAAATGAATCGTACCTTTCACATATCTGATCAACTGTTTCATAGCTTTCTAGTGAATTTCTTTAGGATCTTGCATGAACCTACTTGCATACCCAACTGCGAAACTGATACCAGGTCTTGATTGACTCAAATACCTCAAAGATCTCACCAACTTTCTATACTAAGTTAGATCTACATTGACACTTTCTTCTGCTTTATATAAGTTCAGACCAGGTTCCATTGGAGTCTTTGTATCATTACACTCTTCCAGACCTGCCATTTGAACTAGTTTCTTTGCATATGCTGACTACTTAATTAGGATCCCATTGTTGTTTTGTACTACTTCTATTCCCAAATAATAACAAAGCAAACCCAAATCAGTTATCTCAAACTTTTTCTTCCTTTGTTTCTTAAACTCTT
Source organism: Smallanthus sonchifolius (assembly GCA_023525975.1). Classification (NCBI taxonomy): domain Eukaryota; kingdom Viridiplantae; phylum Streptophyta; class Magnoliopsida; order Asterales; family Asteraceae; genus Smallanthus; species Smallanthus sonchifolius. The sequence goes on along the minus strand of CM042025.1, from coordinate 43,831,149 downwards.
CAATCTCTTGTTGTTCACTGCTAGTTACCAACAAGTCATCCACATAAACACCCAAAATTAATAATGAAATTCCTTTAGCCTTAATGTACACAGCTTGCTCTCTTTGACACCTTTTGAAACCCAATTCTTTCAAGACTTCATTCAGGCGAAGGTTCCAAGCTCTTGGTGCTTGTCTAAGCCCATAGAGAGCCTTTGACAACTTATACACTTGATTTTCTTCCCCCTTCTTCACATAACCCTCTGGTTGTTTCACAAACACTTCCTTCTTTAATTCTCCATGAAGAAAGGCAGCTTTCACATCTAGATGAAACACCTTCCAACTCATCTTAGCAGTTGAAGCAAGAATTAACCTGATGGTTTCTATTCTTGCCACAGGTGCAAAAGCATCTGCAACGTCAATTCCCAGTTGTTGAACATATCCTTTTGCAACCAGCCTTGCCTTATGCTTTGTAACTCTTCCCATTGCATCCCTTTTCAATTTATAGACCTACTTTAATCCGACCGGATTACATTTCAGTGGGGGACCAGTTAAGAACCAAGTCTTATTTATCTTAATTGTCTGATTTTCCTCATCCTTTGCTAACCTCCATTCTTTTCCTTTAACTACCTCTTGATAAGTCATAGGTTCATATTCTCGAGCAAGAAGATGCTCAATCCTTTCATCCTTTTCTTGCCTATTTGCACCATACCTCACCCTACCATCTAAGACAAAATCATTGAGTCTAGATGATAAGACATGCACTCTACTTGACCTTCTTAAATCAGGCTGCTCTTGATCACCTGAACAAGACTTTGTGGACTTTGATCAACATCTGCATGATCTGGTCCATTATCAGCACTTGAACCACTATTGCCAACATTGTTCTCATTAATCCCAAACACCTTATCAGTATCACCATTGCTCATAGGATTTGGTTCTTTACTATCCTGCTAAATTTGATCATTATGGACATAAAAATCCACCTAACCTGAACAAGTATTTTGACCAATCCTATTTCTTGTCTTCATCAAAATGTACATCTCTATTTTAACACCCTAGGAAAATCCCATATCGGCCGTGATGTAACATCCCAAAATTCTTTTTACTTAAAACACGAGATTCGTTTAGGACTTAGGTTGACCAAGAACGAAATTATGACACTAGTCTATTACCAATTAATTAAAATAAAAAGTTGCTAATGTAAATTGTTCAAAGTCAAGGGGGCACGAACGAAAATTTTATTAAAACTAAAAACCCTACCCTAAACCCCTCAGCCGCTAAAACCCATTTCTCTACTCCTCCTTCTCATCGTCGCCTGCAGATCAAGAACAAGCACCATATTCATTCCCTTTAACCCTAATTTCGCATGCGGTTTTCAAAGAGGGTAGGCTCACATGAACATGGCCACCTCAATGGTTCAAGTTAGTTGCAATTGAAAGAGAAAGGGGAATGGAGGTGTACCCCGGCATTGGCAGGAGCTGCTGCCATGACTCCAGCAGCAGCAAAAGGTTCGTGTGTCTCCGGTTACGAGCGTATTGTTGGTTCACAGCGGTGGTGATAGCTTGAACAACAGGTTCACGGTGTGGGTGGTAGTACGAACAGTGATTAATGGTGGAGGAGATGATAGAGAGTGGTGGCGACCTCACGGTGGTGGCGACCTGGGCTGTTATGGCGATGGCAGCTCGATGGTGGTTAAGGGTTTTGCTGATATGGATCTCATGGCGGATAAAAGGGGGAGTGGAGGCTCACGGCTACGATGACAGTGGTGGTCGTTGGTATGATTCACGATGACAGTGGTGGTGGTTAGTATGGTTCACGATGAGGTGGCGGCTGTTGAAGGTTGTTGATGGTGGTTGATGGTGGATGAACGATGGCAGTGGTGGTTGTTGCGTAAGTTCACAGTGATGGTGATGATATGATGATGATGATCCACGATGATGATGACATAATGATGGTGATGATATGATGATGATGATCTACGATGATGGTAATTCCATAATAATGATGATGATGGTGATTACATGGTGATGAAAATGATGTTGCTATGATTAGTTACATGATGATGATGAGTCTATGATGATAATGATGGCGCTTACATGGATGATGGCTTCATGAGAATGATGAGAGTATGACGAGGATTGGAGACAAGGAATTCCCTTTAGTTGAGACCGGTGCGTTGAGACGGAGTTCGTGGACTTTTGAATCATCCGATTTGGAGTCCGTACGGGTACAGTTCGGGTTCATATTCTAGACACCGTGTCGTGGAGGTACGTTTCTTAAACCCCTGGTCAACGACTGTTGAGTAAAAGTCCGGAACGCAAGTTCCGGCAAGAGCCGGGTCGACTGTCAGACAAGACTTAGGACCCTAACACAACACCAAGTCCTGAACGCAAGTTCAGGCGATACTTATGAGTGTCTGGCGACTCTCCTAGCCGACACTCAAGTGTGGCTGGCGACTCTCCGAGCTGACACTCAAGTGGAATTGCCGACACTCTAATGACTCAGCCGAGTCTTGCATTAAATAATAGAATTTGTACTTTGACTTATGTGCAGATCGGTATACGCACTAGCAACAGTTAAGACCTCAACTTCGGGTTGAATATCATTAGACAGGTGAGTTCTATGTGCTCCTTATGTGTTACGTGCAAATGTTTTCCAATGTTTTCCGAGTACCGGTACCGGTACAGATACCGTACCGAACCAGTACCGTACCTATAGATTTGGTACGGTATTCGGTACCCACTTTTTCAGAAATTCGGTATTGGTATTTTTGGTACCGTACCGGTACCGATACTATTTAGAGATGAGCATTTTGTTAAGAGTACATGTACCGTACCTATAGATTCGGTATGGTATTCGGTACCCACTTTTCCAAAAATTCTGTATCGGTATTTTCGGTACTGATACGGTACCAATCTCATCCGTACTTTTGATTCATACTTAGCAGGCACAACCTTGTGTTCATTCAAGAAAACCATCTCCGTGTGATTCTTCATTCGAACAGTCATAAAAATGTTGGTTCTTTATCTACCTTTTGAGTCAAGTTGGATTCTGGTTCTTTATTTTTTGTAGGATATTCAGAAACGTAGTGACCATACATTTCACATTTGAAGCATTTAATTTTTGGCTTGTCCTTCCCTTGTCTATCACCCTGCTTCTTACCTTTATCCTCTTTATTTTTCCAATTAGACTGATTTTTACTCTTTCCCCAATATCGACTACCATGATTAGTTCTTGGCATGTTCTTACTCTGATTCTCAGAGTCCTTATGACGAGCCTGCCACTCAACATATGTGAGCAACAACCGGTCATTCTTTGCTTGACCAACCTTAGCCTTCAAACCAGTCCTCTCTTCAAAGGCCTTTAAGCGACCAATTGCTTCTTGAAGCAACATAGTATCAAGATCCACAAATTATTCAACTGACGCAAAAATTTATATAAATTTATTAGGTAATGAATCAAGATGTTGGACTAGTATGCCCGAGTAACGACATTTGACAATACTGCTAATGAGGTAAGATCCAAAGGGTTACACTTTGGGCAACGATTACGATCAATAGATATATTAACGGTTAATATAGTTCATTACACGAATATAACAAAAGACGAGATAATTATTTGGGAAATAAGTTATTTAGTCGAACGAACGGTTGAACGCAATAATTGTTTATTAAACAATTATCATTATAATTAAAAATACCAATACACACATAGAAACATATAATTAAACATCATAAACACCATACAAACACTACGTGATCACACAATTTCTATGTATGTTAGGAAGCATTGTATGCATTGAGTTTGAAAAATCTACCTAGTTGCATGGAAAGGTTAATATACGTGTTAACAATGTACATTACACCATATACTATGCACAATTGCATCACATGATCTCTGGATTTGTCATGCATATTCTGGAATATCTGCCCAAAAAATGGAAACAATATGCTCAATTAATCACCATTATTCAACCAATTCTTAAAGGGCAATGCATCATAATATAATTTACAGTGAATGGAACACAATACATGAAGGGATACTATTTTGCATAATGTATATATCCGGAATGGGCGATACTAGTAAAAAAGTTTTACATATCTACAAAACTTAAATATGCTAGAATTTAAACAACAACATGAATCTGCAAGAAAGGATGTGGAGAGGGTCTTTGGTGTCATCCAAGCTCAATGGACAATTGTATGAAGTCTAGCAAGAGCTTGGAACTTGAAAGTAATAAGCGATACAATGTATGCATGCATTATATTGTATAATATGATTGTCAATTGTCGATTATGAAGGTCATGCCATATCTAATTAGTCACGTGATGAGCACGAGGAAGAAACATCAATAGAATTTCAATGACAATTAGAAAGGTTCACAAGTTTACATGGTAGTGAAGTTCATCAGGCACTTCACTACGATTTAGTGAAACGTATATGGTCCAACAAAAACTAATTAAATTCATGTTTTATTTTATTAATGTTTGTTTAGTTATGTAATATTTATTTTTATTTTTTTTACTTTGTAGTGTTTTATTATTTTAGTTACTTTAATACTACAAAAAAAAATGATTTATTAAAAAAAACAATTTAATTGTGAAAAATACATGTAAAAAAGGTGATGGTGTGGCAAGGTAAGGATTTGTTTGAATATTTATAGGGCTGGAGAGAAAATAAGTGTTTTTAAATAACTAGTGGAAATCTGATATTACAGTTGATTTGACACATTTGTAGGTGTTTTTTTACCCTTAACGGTCTAAGAATCGTTTGAGATTTTAAATAGGGCTGGCAATTTATGACATTTACCTGTTAACATGACACGAAACGACACGGAGTTAACAAGTTTGGTGTCTTAAACAGATTGACCTGGATTGTGTCTTAACAGGTTAAACACATGTTAACCTGTTAAGTACCTGTTAATAACCTGTTATATTTTTTAATTAAGAAATAATAATATATTATATTTGCTTTTAGACTTTTGTGGATTTTTGTTTTAAATATGTTATGGCTTATGTACTAATTAAGATTTTTATGCTCGTTTTGGCAATTTTTATTTTACTACATATGTATTATTTATCGTGTTATTAAACAGGTTACTAAACAGGTCTTATCGTGTTAACCTGTTACTTAACATGTTCGTGTTCGTGTTTAAAAGAAAATGACACGATTAGTTATTGTGTCTAACACCACAGGTAATCGTGTCTTATCGTATTTTATCTTAACAAGTCATGTCTGACATGTTATGCCCCTAATTTTATATAACAAAAAGTTAGTATAAAAGGAAAATTTTAGTATATTGCTTACAATGTAAAATTATAGTACTTTAAGTGGTCAAACTCTCTCATTTAAATTTAGAAATAAAAACAAGAAATATTTCCACGCGCATTGCGGCGTGTTTAACCGCGAAAAAAGTTAACGTCATCGAAAGTATAGAAAAACGAAACCGTTAACAAAGTTATCGCTTACAAAATAAATAAACGTACTCAGAACTTTATATAAAAAAGGCAAAACATTCACACAAACTCACACGGTAAAACGAAATAACTAGTAATGTTCCAAAAACTTTATAAAAAAAGCGAAACCATAACAAAATCTTTTAAAAAAGAGTCAACCGTAAAAAAATAGAAACATAAAACAAAACCATTTAAAAAAGTAAAAAGTTAAAATTGTTCATACCGACGTTGTACGCAAGTGCTTAGATAACTTGTACACTATCACGCGTAATTACGTTACAATTGTGTGTATCACCCACCCTCCGTAACGGACTCAAAACGTAGATAAAAATAAGCAAGACGCGATGGTATATTAGTACCCACCCACGAAAAAAAACACGTTAAAACAGTGAAAACGTCGATAAAAAAAATAAGAGAAAAAGCAAAGAAAAAAAGAAAATTACAAATCTAAAAAAAGAGTAAAAATACATATAAAAAAACTTTTCTTTAAAATTAAGAGGCTATTGTAACTTTTTTAAAGTTCAGGAGTAACAATATGAATTGATTAAAAGATAAAAAAATTAAAAAAAAACGTGACAAAAGTTAAGGGCCAGAGAGTTAAACTTTTAGAAGACAAAAGTGATTATTAGTTGCTGATGTTAGGGGTGCAAACGAATCGAGCACGAACTTTACATTACTCGAGCTCGGCTCGCTATATTTTTCTGGAGCTCGAGCTCGGCTCGATTCGAGCCTGTGTTTTCTGGATCGAGCTCGGCTCATTGACAAAATGTAAGGATCGAGCTCAACTCGAGCTAAATCAAGGGAAATCTTTACCGAGCCAAAGCTCGGCTCAAGCTCGTTTTAAATAACCTTAACGACCCAAAGCTCGGCTCGGGATCGCTTGTCTAGTAGAGTAAAACAAAAAATTAAAGAAAAGAGCTGATGTATACAGATCTTGAATAATACAAAATTTACATAAAAAAATCCAACATAATACAGATAAAAACGGAGAAAAGCATGCGTAAACCAAATTTTCTAGACCAAAAACCACATATCCAATGTTAATAAACAAAATCTCTCGCCTTCTCAAATTCCCATAGCCAATATTCCTCCAAAAGTTATCAAGCCATTATATCGTCAAACCTAGACAATAAACCAGAAATTATTAAACCGCAACGTGTACAAACAAGAAACAAATATATCGATTGATTAAATAAATCTTTGTTATCAACAAAGCTGAAATATACCTTTTGTTATCAACATTTACGTGTAGAAATATTCAAAACCTGAAACCAAACTGAATGGTCATTTTAGATGTTCTATTAACAACATTTATAAAAGAAACGTGAAATAAAGCTTCAATGTACCTTCTATTAACACAAAGTCATCAAACACAAATAATATAATGTTAATTGCATCTATCTAATCCTTTTATCTGAAAAAAAAAGAGAAATATATATAAAAAAATATCACTGGTGGGCTTTTTGTCTTAATCATTGCTGGTTGGTTTAAAATCTTGCATATGACATGAGCCTTGTTAAGAAATTGGCCAAGCTTGTCATATATATGTAATAAAGTTCTTAATTATAAATTTAACTTCTTATTTACTCCATACATGTGCCTAATCCAATCCCCTCCGCAAATCAACATTTCAACGGTATTAGCCGCCAATGTAGATCGATATTTGATCTCCTTGTTGCCTTGGATTCGATGTTGAGCCTTCCATTGGAATAATTGGATTTGTTTCAGTACTTTGCTTCATTGAAATCCAGATGCATTGTCTTTTTCTATATCCCCAAAACAACAAAAAATGTCATTAATTTAGAAGCATCTAAAAGAATCACAAGCATTAATTTAAAGAAAACAGGTTTAGAAGCATCTGTACATATGTTTTTTTTTACCAAATTACCTCTGCTAAATGACCTAATATTATATGATGAAATTAGAAGCATCATCATTGTGAAATTATATGATTTTATAACACTGTTCATGTTATCAAATTACCAAATTCTAAGTTCTAACCATTTTATAACACTGTTCAAACTTGAAACCATTTTACATTATTCGTGGTATTCTATGCATTTACATTGCAGGCCTTCCCACACACCAAGAGCTTGATCGATGAAGCAAGTTTCCAGAATTTGGGTTGCGAACTTGCGTCGATTCAATTTCAGAGGGGATTGGAAAGAACGATTCGGCGATGGGAGTAATCGAGTGAAATTAGGTTAAACTGGATTTTAGGTTGTTTACTTTTTAGTGTTTTGTAAATAGTAAATTATGGGCTGAATAAACTTGGCCCGGGTAATATTAAGTGGAGTAAAACTTAGTAGAAGCTCATATAATTTAAAGTATAATAGGCTCGTTAAAGCTCGACGAGCCTAAACGATCTTCACATACAAGGCTCGAGCTCGGGCTCAATAGCTAGTTGAGCTTTATTTGCGGATCGGGATCGAGCTCGGGCTCGATAAGGCTCGGCTCGTTCGAGCTTTTTATCGATCCGATCTCAAGTAGCTAGCGAGCGGCTCGGCTCATGTCATGTTCACATGGCCACGACATTGAAGTATTGTACCTACATCATAAGTAGTGTGATTTTGCCTTTTGTAAGTAATAGAATAATTCAAGAAAAAGTATGAAGTTAAAAGAATGAGTTGATACAAATGCCATTTATAATATAGACCTAACAAAAACCAATGTTTTTAAACCCGGAACGAACCGGCCGGTTGAAACGGTCAGACCGGGAACCGGATGCCAAAGCGGTCCGATTATAGGTGCTGAAACGGTCCTGCAGCCACCCGTTCGGTCGGACCGGAAAAACGGTAAAAGGAGGCGGTCGGGCCGGTGGGGAAACAACACTATTTCTTAAACAAAAATCCCAAATTGAATTCCTTCCGGCTTGGATCGTCTTGGGGGAAGTGAAGACACTCCACTTGAACCATCGCAGGTACTAAACAATCGTAACTGGAAGCCATCGTAACTAAGTACTATCGTAAGTATGAACCATCGCAGGTACTAAACCATCGTAGGTATGATATGTGTTGTGCTTTAGATAGTGAAAGGAAGAAGATGAAATTGTTAATGGCGGTTTGATGTGCCATCATTTATACATGTTTTGTATGCATAATAATCCTCATATTATCATACTAATTGAATAATAACCTTGCAATTGATACTTAAAACGTTTATATTTTACAATTGCAGGTTATTCGGTGTTTTAAAGATAAAAAAAGATAAACCTATCAAAAGCACCAAGAAACCAAGCTTCTAGAAGGATCATTCCCGAGCTTTGACCACCAAGAAGTCAACAAAAGTCAACCAGCAGCTAAAAGACAAAAGTGTGCAGCAGGGAGGGGATGCACGGCCGTGCATCCCAATGCACGGGCGTGCATTGCCTCTTCTTGCTCCCCACGGCTCCCAGTACACTTCCACTCGTACCGTATGATTCCTTAGGTGTTTGCATGCCCGTGTAATCCAATGCACGGTCGTGCATTGCTCATTCTAAGGCCTATAAATAGGAGGCTTGGGTTCTTCATTTCACACACTTCAAGAACCATCAATACACTATCTAGAGAGAGAGAACTTCGTAGTTAGAGTAGAGAGTTGAGAGGCTCATCCTCTTTGTTCGCAATAGGGGAGCCTACAAAACTCAGGGTTACGCTAGTTAGTATGGCCATTCATGGCTAAACTTCTTTGTATTGCTAGGGTGAAGATGAAGTTTGGTTGTAACATCTCGAAAATAATAAACGACAATAAATGAAAGCGGGTTAAACGCGAGATGAAGGGAATACGCGATCGTGGAATGGGCCGGCTATGGGCTTGCGCGCGTATGGGCTCAAGAGTAGTCTCTCCTTATAAATACCCTATCCCATCTCTTTTCTCTCATTTTACAAGTTCTAGAGAGAGAAACCGAAGTGAGAGAAAGTAGACGGATGGCCCGAGATTCCAGCAATGTGTTGCTCCATAGCTCGTGAGAAGAACCTCTGAAACAGAAGCTCGATACAGGTAACGATCTTGTCTAAATCTGAGTTTTTGTAAGATTTGGGGTTTTCGGGTTTTGGATAAAAAGGTAACGTTTTTACATATAAAACTTGAAAATGAACATAGATCTAGCATCTAGAAGGAAAAGCGAACGTTTTGGACGTAAAAAGTCAGGATCTTGACGTGATCAGATTTGCATGCAAGAACTTAGGGTTCTGGGGTAAGAAGACTGCCCGACAGGCGAAAAGGATTGGGGCGAACTTATCAAGTTCGCCTAGGGTAAAAAGTAAGCGAACATATGGTGGCGAACTTAGTGACTTCACTGGGTTGAATTAAGCGAACTTAAGTAAGCGACCTTACTAAGTTCGCTGGGCATGGATCGGCGAAGTTAGCCTAAGTTCGCCTGTATGTTCGCCATGTGTGTAAGAGGCGAACTTAGCCTTAAGTTCGCCTAAAACAGAACGAGTAAACTGTTAGAGTCGGGATTAGGTCTGATGTGTATTTAACTAATCAATTCAGATCGGAAGTGACGTTGTTGGACCTTTGTTTAGGACAACCCAGATTAGCTTATCGGGTGAGTTCTAGAGCCTTCTTTTAAATGTTTGATTAATGTTTTGGGCTGGTGTATATACTTACAGAATGATGTTTAACGAAATGATGTTTCATGATATGATGTTTACGAAAGGAAAGTTGAAATGTGTTTATGAAATGTTTTGCCAAAGAGGTTTATGAATGGTTTATGAACGGTTTATGAATGAATAATAAAACGTACGAATGCTTTAACTGAAATGATGTAAAGGCGGGTAACGGTTATTTTATAAAAGTCACGAAATGAGAGAATCTGCCACGAGTTCTTTCGGGAACTAAGGTATGCATGTATGTTATGGGCCTTACCTTTTAGGGGCCTTTGTGGCTGGCCAACTGTTGTACAACTGGGTGGATAAAGGGGTGACGACGGTCACCATAGGATTACCGGGATCCATATTGAAAGTGCTATTCCCTGCGAGGGAACAGTTCTTAAGGTGAATGTATGTGCTATCCTTTGGGACGCCGTGCTTAAGGTGAAGGTGCGTGTATCCTTGTGGTACCGTTCCTAAGGTTCTGATGTTGAACGGCTTTGGGGTATCGGGCCTTAGGTTTCTCCGCCTGCAGGTAATGTATGGTGTTGAAGGGCCTAGTGGTGGCGTGCCTCGGGGTTTCTCCGCCAGTATGCGATGTATGGAATTGACGGTTACGAGAAGGCACATATTCGGTTCATGTTGACCTATGTTATGATGATATGATTACAAGGTTTTGATGACGTTAAGTTATTGCATGATTTTACGTACGCTTTTATTAAATGAATGAATGTTATGTTTTTGGCAAATGTTAATGTTAAAGTTTTTATGAAATGCTAGAACTCACCAGCGTAGCTGACTTTTTAGTATACACATTCAGGTTAAGGGCAGGTTATGATGATGGACGGTGATGCCGGAGGATATGAAGACTGGCATCCCGTTATGTTTTATTTATGTTACGTTTTATGTTTAAGACAATGTTACGCTTCCGCAGGTTGAACAATGTTATGTTATGTTTGAAATGAAATTTTCTGCTACGTTATTTGATATTCAAGTTTAAGAACTGTTTGTGAATGAATAAACCCAACAAGTGAGGCCTCCCGGGTTTGGGGCCTTACAAGTTGGTATCAGAGCAATAGTTTGAGAGATTTAGACACTCCCAATGTCCGAACTTAAACTGTGAATAGGACCGAAAGCGAATGCCAGTACGGGTAACTCAAGCCACAGCATCAGGTATGAAGGTAGTATATATATTTACATATATAGTATGCCTTAGAAGTTGTGTTCCGATGGAAATCACAAAGGTGGTCAAATAAAAATTGAAAGGTAGTGTAATGGTTAATTGCAGATGGCCAGTGTATATTAACATCTTACAGTACTTGTTGAATTCTATTTGTTAACTAGCGTGATGACATTAGATTCCTTGTCGTATAGAACGAAATGGCGGGATGAAAGAGCGGAAGGCGTGGTGGGGTCCGTATCGGTGGTCGTAATAGGACTCCTGCTCATCAGGAGTACAGTGAAGAGGGAAGTGTCCACACGGAACCGGAAGTCAGCATGCATGGAACTGAACGGACACCCGTGGAAGAACAACACTTCACTTTCGAACCGGAAGTGAAGGCGGCCCTGGCACTCGAGTTTACTGAGCTGATGAAGGCTACCTTGCCAGACCTGCTGGCAGAAACATTGAAGAAGGCTAATGAGGCCTGCTCGCGGTTGCAACTATAAGTCCTTCAAGGCATGTGACCCGTCGATTTTGACCGGAAAGAAAGACGCGGTAGCTACTTTTGACTGGGTAATACGTATGGAAGACACCATCCGTCTGAGCGAGTGTCGAGCAAATCAAGTTGTGAAATTTGCTGCTAACTCCTTGAGGGAGGAAGCATCCCATTGGTGGGAAGGTGTACGTCAAGCTAAGGGGGACGAGACGGTTGACGCAATGCTGTGGAACGATTTGAAAACATTGGTGACCAAGAACTTCTGCCCGAGGAATGAAATCAAGAAAGTTGAAAGAGATTTTCTGGGATTTAAAGCCGGAAGTAAAACACATCAGCAATACACTACCAGATTCAATGAACTGGCACGTATGATGCTGCATCTGATCACGACTGAGGAGAGAAAAATTGCTTGCTACATCTAAGGATTGCCGGATAAGGTCCACACTTTCATCAAAGCAAACACCCCTAGCACCTATGATTCGGTGGTGGAACTTAGTGGTGTAGTTTATGATGACCTAGCACTAAATGATGTTGCCATTGAGGAACCCAAGAAGAAACCGAGCTTCCAAAACAAACGAACAGGTGGAAAGATGTCCGGGGCTCTTGATAAGAGGGCTCGGGTGGAGGAGATAGCGATGTGTAATAAGTGTGGGAAGGAACATATGGGTGAGTGCAGACTTGGATCCAATCTATGCTTCAACTGTGGCAAAACTGGACACTACTCACGTGAATGCCCCCAACTCTACAAGTGCTATAACTGTGGGGGAACCGGGCATCTGAGTAGGGACTGCACAAAGCCAAGAATTGGGGGAAATGGGAAAGGGAAGAGCATCAAAAAGAAGGATGAAAGGCCCCGAGCAAGGACCAGAGCGTATGCACTGACGCAGGACCAAGCCGGGGCAGACCCCGATGTGGCGTCAGGTACGTTCATCCTTGACAACACTTTTGTTTCTGTATTATTTGATTCGGGTGCCGGTAAAAGTTTTATATCAGCCGCTTTCTGTAAACGAGTAAAGTACATGGTTAGTAAAATAGAACGAGCCTTTAGTGTAGAAACCGCTGAGGGTAGGACTGCGAAAGTGATCGATGTAGTTGACAACTCCACGATAAAAATAGAAGGTCATAAGTTCCCTGTCAGATTGTTTGTTATGGTTTTGGGAGGGTTTGATGTCGTGTTGGGTATGGATTGGTTAACTGCCAACGAAGCACAAATCATATGTAAACGAAAGATAATCCGACTCAAGGCTCCAGATAGTAGCGAAATTAAGGTTTTTGGAGATCGTGACGCCCTGATGCCTAACGTCATCTCAATGATTAAGGCAGCAGATTACCTGAGGCGAGGATGTGAGGCTTATCTGGTGTACGTGATTGACAAGTGTAAGGAAGTGAAGGAACTAGATGATGTACCCATGGTACGCGAGTACCCAGAGGTGTTTCCAGAGGATTTGCCTGGGATACCACCTGACAGAGAGATCGAGTTCTGAATTAACTTAGTACCAGATGCCCAGCTCGTGGCTAAGGCTCCATATCGACTAGCACCAGTGGAGATGAAAGAGCTAATGGCACAACTAGACAGGTTACTTGAGAAAGGATTTATCCAGTCGAGCATCTCGCCTTGGGGAGCTCCGGTATTATTTCCATGAGGATGTGTATCGACTATAGGGAGTTGAATAAACGTACCGTGAAGAACAAGTACCCTCTACCAAGGATCGACGACCTGTTCGATCAAATGCAGGGCACAAGTTGGTTCTCAAAAATCGACCTTCGATCCGGGTACCATCAGTTGAAAGTGAGAAAAGAAGACATACCGAAAACCATGTTTCGCACGCGTTATGGACATTTCGAGTTCCGCGTGATGTCCTTCGGATTGACAAATGCCCCCTCAACGTTCATGGATTTGATGAATAGGGTGTGTCGACCGATGTTGGACCGATCAGTGATTGTGTTCATCGATGATATTCTCATCTAATCCAAGAATGAGGGTGATCACGCATGTCACTTGAAGGAGGTGTTGGAAGCTTTGAAGAAGGAGAAATTGTATGCTAAGTTCTCCAAATATGCGTTCTGGCTTAGGGAGGTCCAATTCCTAGGTCATGTCATTAACCTGAACGGCATTATCGTTGACCAGGCAAAGATAATGACGGTAAGAGATTGGGATATTCCTAAGACCCCAACTGAAATCCGCAGTTTCTTAGGGTTGGCAGGCTACTATCGGAGATTCATTAAGGATTTCTCGAAAATAGCTTCGCCGTTGACAAAATTGACATGGAAGGAGGTAAAGTACGAATGGGGTTCGACCCAGGAAGAAGCATTTAAGGAACTAAAGGAGAAACTAACCCAAGCTCCAGTGTTGGCCCTTCCCGAGGGCAATGAAGACTTGGTGGTATACTCTGACCCTTCGGGTCAAGGATTGGGGTGCGTGTTGATGCAACGCGGGAGAGTGATTGCATATGCGTCGCGACAGTTGAAAGTTCACGAAGTCAACTATCCGACTCATGATTTGGAACTTGCTACTGTCGTATTTGCATTAAAAATATGGAGACACTACCTCTACGGGGTGAAGTTTACCATATACTCCGATCACAAAAGTTTGAAGTACTTTTCGAACAAAAGGAGTTGAATATGAGACATAGGCGATGGTTGGAACTTTTGAAGGATTATGACTGTGAAATCATATACCATCCTAGAAAGGCAAACGTGGTGGCTGACGCTCTAAGTCATAAGGATGTGCCTACTGCTATTAGAGTGAAAGCTTGCCAGTTGGTGGTAACACCGGACGTGAGAAGGAAAATTGAAAAGGCTCAAGACGAAGCACTAAAAGGGGAAAACATAAAGAAGGAGAGGATGGTTGGCCAACAGGGCAAGTTAGAATATAACACCCTTGGTGTTAGGACACGTTTTGGTCGGGTGTGGATACCTATGGGTGGCGAGCTTAGAACTTAAATCTTAGATTAGGCTCATAAGTCTCGTTACTCTATCCATCCCGGTACCAAAAAAATGTACCAAGATCTGAGGAAGGAATACTGGTGGCCTGGGATGTAATATGAGGTGACAAAGTACGTAAGCAAGTGTCTGACTTGCTTGCAAGTAAAGGCCGAACACCAGAAACCGTATGGAAAGATTCAACCTCTTGATATACCGGAATGGAAATGGGAACATATTACAATGGACTTCATAACCAAGCTACCTCACACAGCTAAAGGTCATGACACCATTTGGGTAATTAGGGACCGCTTAACGAAGAGTGCTCATTTCCTACCTATTCGCGAGACGTTCTTGTCGAAAAGGTTAGCGGAAGTATTTATTAATGAAGTAGTAGCACGGCATGGGATGCCTTTGACGATTGTATCTGACCGGGACACACGATTTACATCGAGGTTCTGGAAAAGATTTCACGAAGCGATGGGCACGAGACTTAATATCAGCATAACATACCACCCGCAAACGGATGGTCAGTCCGAAAGGACCATTCAAACGTTGGAGGGCATGCTCCGTGCTTTTATTATTGATTTCGGCGGTAGTTGGGACAGTCATCTGCCGTTAGCCGAATTCTCCTACAACAACAGTCATCACACGACGATAGGCATGCCGCCTTACGAAATGTTGTATGGGAGAAGATGCAAGACCCCGGTTTGTTGGGGTGAGATTGGACAGAAGGAATTAGGAAGCCTTGAAGTCATACGAGGTTTGATCAAATCAAAGCACGAATGAAGGCCGCACAAGATCGTCAGAAATCCTATGCGGATAAACGACGAAGGCCTATTGAGTTTGATGTTGGGGACAGAGTAATGTTGAAAGTGTCGCCCTGGAAGGAAATCATACGATTCAAAAAGAGAGGAAAGTTAAGTCCGAGGTTTGTCGGACCATTCAGGATAATGGCACGGGTTGGTGAAGTCTCTTATCGGTTGGAGTTGCCTGATGAGTTAAGTGGGATTCACCCTACCTTCCACGTATCACACTTGCGAAAGTGTTTGGCGGATGAATCGGCTCACGTACCGCTCACTGACATCGAGGTTGACAACAGCCTTAACTACATCGAGGAACCCATGGCCATCCTAGACAGGAAGGAGAAACGTTAATGTTTAAAATATTAATCTAGTGGCATGTTTTTGTCTTTTTACAAGTGGATTTTGATAAGCCAAATATTGGTTAATACTAATAAGGTCGTACGTCTTTATACGAACTTGTTATGAGACCAAGAATTGGTGAACTCATGTTGGGAACGGTACGTCTTTATACATGGTCCCATTATTACACCGCCTCTCGGTGAGCAAGGTTTAATCACCTTTTTAATAATAATAATTAAACATTTAAGTTCGATGTCTTAAACCAACTTGGAGATAGCATTCAGAGAGTTGAGGGTAACGTTGTCCCTAGCCGGGAATCATTACCATTTTATTATTAAAGATTATAATTCGTGAATCAAATATTGTGAGAATGAGGCTCTAGCGGTGTACCGTTCACATGTTTGTAGTAGTCATACCACCGGATTAGTCAACTTAACATTATCATATACCAAGCGGATTCGAAGCCCAAAGCAATACTCTTCGTGACCTGATCATTTCCGAGATATTTACTTTTCTGCTATTTACTATTCTGTTATTTACATTTCTGCTACACACTTCACGCACTTTTTTACCTTTATGTCATTTACTTTACCGTCATTTACTTTTCTGTCATTTACTTTTTCTGCTTCACAAGCACACAAAACCCACTCGTTAATTAAATCGGCTAAACGATAACAAAAGTTGAGTATTGGAACTCGACCGTGTCCATTGGTTCGATACTTGGTTCTTACCTAAACTATATTACGCTGCGATATGTACACTTGCCTATTGTGTGTGTTTTAAGTTTTAAGTAATTATCATTTTATTTTATAAATTTAAAACCTGATCTCGTGAATCCATTATCTCTAAATATTATTATATAATATTTACTATATATACACGCACATGAAGTTTTTGGCGCCGCTGCCGGGGACCCGGTGATTTCAAAAAAAATTCGAGTTAACGGATTAGCCTTTATAACCTTAACATTTATTTTTATGGTTTGTTTTGATTGTTCTTTACAGCAACTTTCATGGATTACAACTATGAGAGTTGTTATGGAGGATACCAATACGACTATGAGTACCACTATTCGGAGGTTTCGTGTGAGATATGTAGGGAACCCCACTACACTCAAAATTGTTATCACTATCAAGGGTATTCCATAGATTTTCACTAACCCTACTGTTAACCATATGAGGAAACCACACCGCCCCAAGAAATTCAATACTCAGCTCTAGAATACGACTCATGGACCCCAGGAAATCTGTTTCGTCATTTGGAAGAAATAAAGGTTCAAATCCTAAAGAGCTATCCAACTGAACAACAAGATGATCTCTTCAAAGTCCAAGAATCGGAAGTTATAGCTCCAACATCTCTAGTAGGGTCAAGTGACTCTAAGGAGCAAGAACGTTCCAGCTTCACAAGCATGGATCAGTCAGAAGTGAGACCGGATGATTCAGAAGAAAGGGTTACTACAACTTTACAATCACTTCTTGACTTCTCTGAGAGGCTGGAAGCTAAACCATCAAAGGAGTTAGAAGAACGAATATCTAAAGAAGAATTGGTGGGAATCTTCAATATGGAAGCACAAGAAGGATGCATGGAACAATCTAGAGTTCCTATCACTTCAGAGACAACATCATATGAAGAACCAGATTGTGAGACCAACATCCAGGAGGAGATTATGCAGGAGGAAGTACTCACCAACAAACAAATGACAATGGTGGGACTTCTTCCTTGCAACAGTGATAGCTGGCCTGTGACTAAGCATATCTGTGAATCATCCCATGAATCACATATGCCACAGGATAGGGCACATCACTCTGAGGACCACTTCTCATGGAGGAAGCAACGTTCATCTAACGAAAATTACGTGACAAAATTATCATACCTGGGTGACCGTCTCCTTCACGGCATGGGTTTCTTGAAGTTTGGTCCGGGCAATTTCAAGTGGTGGTGGCGTGATTTTATTACATTGTTTTGTTTAGTTTCTCTTCTATAGAGCATTCTAAATTTGACATGTTTACAAATATTTTCAAAATTTCAAATCAATTCATTCAAACTAAAATTAAAACCAAAAATAAACTTTCAAATTACATAAATCAATGATTCACCCATTTTTAGCATGAAAAATTGAAGGTATTAAAAATAGAAAATTGGGAAAATTTTTTATTTGTGAATTGGGGTCACTTAATAGGGGAATTTTGCTCGGATCATTGGGACAAACCGCCTACGACGTTTGCCACATGATCCGGCTCGTCAAAACCTTTCCATCCCCTGGTCAGGGGCCCTCTAACTCAAAACGTAGTTCAAGTTATGACCGTTTCAAGTTTAAACTCTTTTTACCCTGTTTTCCCTTGTTCAGCTGATCCATGATGGACTCCACTAATTCCTGAATCAGCTTATCATCACATTGTACGCATGGTTATCAAATGGGTTGGATAAACCTCTTCATATCTTGATATTACAAGCCACCCATTAGTCAGATTATTCCACCACATGCACTAAATTAGAAATTCACAAAGCACGTACGGGTCCGGCCATCGACCCTTAAATAAACATGGCGCTTCTGGGAGGCAACCCGATGATCATGAATAAATTGAGAAGTTGGTGCATACGGTAGAACACATGGACCTCAGGTTTTGTTTTTCCAAGTTTAAGTTTCTCGTACTTCAGCCCCCATGTATGCCTTCTCGATACTAGGACCTTAGTAGCTTAACTACTACATTTTATTTCTGTTTTTACGTTTTTCCATATGTGTCAAGTAGCATATCATCACCAGGTAGTTTCTCTACTTTTTTGAGGAGTTACACTCCACCTCTATAAGCTGGGAGGTCGGAAAACATATCAAATTTCTGAGAGATTCGATGAAGTCTTTGAAGCGAAAGGTTGACAACAGCAACAAGTTTTGGCCATAGGTTATACACCGAATTGACCGGGGGAGTACCAGTTTCTTTTGCCTTAAACCTTCATGCATTTAATTTTTTGCATAGCATTTCATTACATGCATGTGTACATTGAGGGCAATGCACAGTTTTAAGTGTGGGGTGGGAAATTAGAGATTCAAGACAAACTTGTACCTCAAAGCAGTAAAACTAAACTCGTGATTTTCAACTCATTTGACTAAAACCTTACTAAAATCCTACTTTTCTTAAAACCCTAAAACCTAAATATCTTTGAGTTCGCGCTTAATTAAATAAAATGAAGACATGACAAGTAGAAACAAATAGATATTATGCATAACAAATC
The DNA here is from genome assembly GCA_023525975.1 of Smallanthus sonchifolius. Taxonomy (NCBI): domain Eukaryota; kingdom Viridiplantae; phylum Streptophyta; class Magnoliopsida; order Asterales; family Asteraceae; genus Smallanthus; species Smallanthus sonchifolius. The sequence goes on along the minus strand of CM042025.1, from coordinate 43,812,186 downwards.
ACTAAACCCTATCTCATCCATTTTCATGTGAGAATAATCTGAGCCTTTCTACGAGCATTATTACCATTATTTTTCACATGTTCCTTCATTTGGTATACTGAGTGTTTTTCGATCGAATTTTATGCATAATTAGAACTTGTGAGACTTATACATATCAAGACTATGAACTAGTAGATGTATGAAAGTGATTAAGGCATCTAGGACTTTATTACCCTCATATATTATCCTTAAAACCAAAATACCAAAAACAATATATGCCTAGATAGCCCTTTGAACCTTAGCCTTTTCTTTTCTACTACCCACAATTATCACCAAACCAGCTTTTCGTAAACACCGTTTATTGGCTAACTGTCTTCAACATGGAGAATTATTAGATTATCTTATGCCGTTATTTCAAGCACGCAACTGTTAAGACAATTTGGAAAGAATCTGACTCACTCAAGGAAATTGGAATATACAAGAAGAAAGTGGATGTATTAGAAGTAAACAGTCGAACGATCTACAAGAAAGATATGAAAAAATTATTTCAAGGAAATTGAGGAAAAACATTACTAAAAAAATTAGTCTTGATGATTTGTTGTTAAAAAAAATGAAAAAAGAAAAAGAGAAGTTGGTCTTTTACCTGTTAGACCTTAAAGAGCTGGATATGCATTCTTTTGATTTCAATTTGCTTTCTTGTATTCATTTTGCAAGGCTGAATTACCGCCCGAACTCCGAGAAAAAGTTTTTAAAGCAACAAGTGATGCAAGAGAATGGTGGCACAAGCAAGAACAGCTGCCACCATTCTATGGCTTGTCAAAAAGCGCCACCAAAAGAAGAGCCAAAAGATATGGAAAATGTGTGAAATGTGGCAACTGGAGCCACGATGGAAAATGCAGCAAGAATCAAACTTATTCCCGACACGAGTATACGCATCTGATTAAAATGGGTGCTATTAGGTTAAAAGCCGAGGGATCCATACGAAAAGGCAGTAATGTGTACTACGAAGTGAGGGAAGAGTTGAACATGATAAGAAGCATTAGTCTTGGCAATCTGACCATAAACGAGCCCTCAGATTAGTTATACCCTCATTTTCTGAGTACTGTAGAGGGACCCGCTAGTATTTTCCATCTTAAGCCATGAAGTCATAGCCATGTGTTCCACGTTAGCTGCAGCCCTTTTAAAACCCTTTTTAAATCCCTAAAAACCCAAAAAGATTTTCATTTTCACCCTTTATTTTTCTTTTAGCCAAATTACAACCCTTTTAAAGTCCTCTTGATTCATGCATACTACTTAGTTAGATGGCGGAGACTTGATTTGCATACAAGCTTATGACTATTGCATAATTCGATTCGAACTTGAGTGTCCCACTTGACTTACATTATCCACATATATATAACCCTAAAGTAGAGTGAACATTGTGAGGAGTGATAGATTAAGCATGATTGGAGTTCTAGTAGGCTTGTCATGGATTCCATCACCCTAAAATAGAAAAGCCAAAAATAGAATAAAGCGGCTCATGAGTTATCCTGGAGTTTTCAACTACTTAGAGCTCCATTACCTTTTGTAAAGTTTTTAGTTATGGGTCTGATCATGCATGAGTTTGCTTGATGACAAGCAAAGTTTAAGTGTGGGGTATTATGATGTGCCATCATTTATACATGTTTTGCATGCATAATAATCCCCATATTATGGTACAATTGAATAATAACTTTGCAATTGATACTTAAAACGTTTATATTTTATAATTGCAGGTTATTCGGTGTTTTGAAGATAAACAAAGATAAACCTATCAAAAACACCAAGAAACCAAGCTTCTAGAAGGATCATTCCCGAGTTTTGGCCCCCAAGAAGTCAAAAAAGGTCAACAAAAAGTGGGCAGCAGGGAGGGGATGCATGGCCGTGCATCCCAATGCATGGGCGAGCATTGCCTCTCCTTGCTCCCCACGGATCCTATTACACTTCCACTCGTACCCTATTATTCCCTAGGTGTTTGCATGCCCGTGCAATCCAATGCACAGTCATTCATTGCTCATTCAGAGGCCTATAAATAGGAGGTTTGGGTTCTTCATTCCACACACTTCAAGAACCATCAATACACTGTCCAGAGAGAGAGAACTTCGTAGTTAGAGTATAGAGTAGAGAGGCTCCTCCTCTTTGTCCGTAATAGGGGAGCCTACGAAACTCAGCGTTACGCTAGTTAGTATTGCCATTCATGGCTAAACTTCTTTTTATTGCTAGGGGTGAAGATGAAGTTTGGTGTATGTTAATGTTTAACTTATTAATCTAATGGTATGTTTTTGTCTTTAATTATTCGCTTTTAAAACCATCTTCTAGGTGGGCTTTTTATTGTTATCTAAATCTGTCTTTACACTTGTGAGTGTTCTTGATTTTAAAGCATAAGAACGTAAAACCTTTTTAATCAAACTTCTCTTGATGCTTGTATGTCTTTTTACAAGTGGATTCTGATAAGCCAAGGCTTGGTTAATACTAATAAGGTCGTACGTCTTTATACGAACTTGTTATGAGACCAAAAATTGGTGAACTCATGTTGGGAACGGTACGTCTTTATACATGGTCCCATTGTTACACCGCCTCCCGGTGAGCAAGGTCTAATCACCTTTTTAATAATAATAATTAAACATTTAAGTTCGATGTCTTAAACCAACTTGGAGATAGCATTCAAAGAGTTGAGGGTAACGTAGTCCCTAGCTGGGAGTCATTACCATTTTATTATTAAAGATTATAATTCGTGAATCAAATACTGTGAGAATGAGGCTCTAGCGGTGTATCGTTCACATGTTTGTAGTAGTCATACCATCGGATTAGTCAACTTAACATTATCATATACCAAGCGGATTCGAAGCCCAAAGCAATACTCTTCGTGACCTGATCATTTCCGAGATATTTACTTTTCTGCTATTTACTATTCTGTTATTTACATTTTTGCTACACACTTCACGCACGTTTTTACCTTTATGTCATTTACTTTACCGTCATTTACTTTTCTGCTTCACAATCACACAAAACCCACTCACTAATTAAATCGGCTAAACGCTAACAAAAGTTGAGTATTGGAACTCGACCGTGTCCATTGGTTCGATACTTGGTTCTTACATAAACTATATTACGCTGAGATAGGTACACTTGCCTATTGTGTGTGTTTTAAGTTTAAAGTAATTATCATTTTATTTTATAAATTTAAACCCTGATCTCGTAAAACCAATATCTCTAAATATTATTATATATACACGCACATCACGGCTGTTTTTCAAAAATTAGGGTTCGGAGTCTTTTCTTTTGCTGTTTGCGTGAAACAGATACAAAGAAAGAAGAAGAAATAATTCTGTGTGCGTGGGTTTTGAGAAGAACAAACGGTGGTTTTGAGAAGAACAAAAGGTAAAATGATGTATAAATATTTGAAATCCGTTAATTTAGTAAATATTTGAAATCCGTTAATTTATTTTTTATTAAAATTATAAGCTTATATTGATATTTTAATATTTTATTTTAAATTAGATATACATATACAGTTTTAATTCGTATATTATTTATGACGTTATCCGGTTTTTTAATTCGGTCCGACCGGTCCAACCTGTGAACCGGTAAGTCGACCGGTTCGTCGTCCGGTCCGGTTATGAAAACATTAACAAAAACTACTACATCATCCGGAGGATGGTGAGTTTAAGTTAGAAACATAAAATTATGAAGAAACTAAAAGGATTATCTTTTAGCTTTTGATTATGCAAATAATAAAAGAGGGAAGGTAACTAACTATTCATAAGGACCCTTTTAAAATTTGATTCAAAGAATAAAAAGTAATTTTTCTTAGAGCGAATTACAAATTACGTTATTTAAGTATTATCTAAATTTCAGAATACGTCCTTTAACTAAGGAAATTACAGAAAACAACATTTATGTTTAAAAAACCTTGCACGTTATGTCCTTTAGACTAACATGCGTTAAATTTCACCCTTAAATCCAGTCATGGTGAGGGTGTTTTCGTCTATTTACCATTTTAAATAGAGCGAATTACAAATTACGTCCTTTAAGTATTACCCAAATTTCAGAATACGTCCTTTAACTAAGGAAATTACAGAAAATGTCCTTTATGTTTAAAAAACCTTGCACGTTACTTCTTTTAGACTAACGGGCGTTAAATCTCACCGTTAAATCCAGTCATGTGCAATACACATGAGGGCGAATGTGTCATTTCACCTATACATGGACTAAATGTGTAGTTAACTTAATCCCTTAAATGTAAAATGTGATCCTTAAAAGGTTAAATGTGAAATTTGGCTAATACCCTCACCATAAGAACTTTTGGCTTTCGCCATCTTCAACACCCTCCGACTTCCGCCGATCCACCATCATCATCACCGTCCACCGTCACCTTCCCTAATGCCTCCAACACCACTGTCTCCATCCAACCAAACCCGTTGTCTTCATCTTCTACCCTTACACAATGGTTGCCGAACCCCAATTCGGAATTGCAGGTCGTGCAGGTTTGGTCCCCTTCATCGGAATTGCAGGTCATGCAGGTTGGTTTGGTCCCCTTCATCGGAATTGCAGGTCGTGCAAGTTCTCGTCTCCACCCCTATTCGAATTTCAGATCTGAAAAATCATTAACAGATCTAAGCTACCTTCAATGGAAGACAAGGGTTGATTTTTCCCGCTATGACGACGGGGGCTATGAGTTTTCTGGCGTGGTTGATTTATGAGAAGCATATACGAGTAAGTTATGGCATAAGTTATGGCTGAATTTTAAATTAGAAGAGGTAGAATTTGAATTTGCTGAATTTGAATTTGCTCTTGAGGTGGTGGTGACAAGCGAGTTTCAGGTAGTGGTAGGGTGGCATCACTGTATTTTAGTATTTAGCAATGGGATTTAATCAAGAGATAGAGAGGGGGTTATTTTAAATTTTTTTAATTAAAATGGTAAATGGACGAAAATACCCTCACCATGACTAGATTTAACGGTGAAATTTAACGCACGTTAGTCTAAAGGACATAACGTGTAAGGTTTTTTAAAAATAAATGACGTTTTCTGTAATTTCCTTAGTTAAAGGACGTATTCTGAAATTTGGGTAATAATTAAAGGACGTAATTTGTAATTCGCTCTAATTAAAATGGTAAATGGAAGAAAATACCCTTACCAATACTGGATTTAACGGTAAAATTTAACGCTCGTTAGTCTAAAGGACGTAACACGCAAAGTTTTTTAAACACAGGACGTTTTCTATAATTTTCTTAGTTAAAAGACGTATTCTGAAATTTAGGTAATACTTAAAGAACGTAATTTGTAATTCGCTCATTTTCTTATTTAAACTTCCATATTATAAATTTTTTTTTCTAAAAATAGTTATGCATTTCTTTATACTAATTTGAAGCAAAAGATAGGTATATGCTTCTTACACAAATGCTTATTTTGCAAATAATATTATAATCCTATAATTATTTATTTTTGAATAATCTGTTTATATAAATAGTTCGGACTTAGGAAGCATCTAGATGCTATGGTCTTCTTCTGTTCCATCCCCTGTATAAATCATAATCACTCTCAATACAAATCGCTTTGATATCCATTCTTGAAGCAGGATTCTCTGTTTTCAATTGGAAGCTGCAAAGATGTGGTATCATTTCTCTTCATTTGCACTGGATTTAAAATGAAATTGTAGCATCTTCATTTGCACTGGCTTTAAAATGAAATTGTAGCATTACTGTTATTAAAATATGTTTTAGAGGTCATAATAGTTTTATCAATAATGTATAATAGCTTACGGGGTTTTCATTTTCATTGTTCTGGTTAGTCGACATCCTACTTTGAAGTGGGCTCAGAGGGCTGATGTGCTTTTCATCACAATTGATCTGCCCGACTCGAACGATGTGAAACTTAAACTCGAGCCCGAGGGTAAATTTTACTTGTGTGCTACTGCAGGAGCTGACAATGTACCTTATGACATTGACCTTCATGACAAAGTGAATGTGAATGTAAGTGTTAATTATTTTGTATATTCATTCACTGTGAGAGTAAACTAATAAAGATGGAAATTGCAGGAGAGCAAGGCGAGTGTTGGGTCGAGAAGCGTCGTTTACCTTATCAAGAAAGAAGAAAGTAAATGGTGGAATAGGCTTTTGAAGCAAGAGGGAAAGACTCCCATGTTTGTCAAAGTAGATTGGGATAAATGGGTTGATGAAGATGAGCAGGATGAAAAAGGTTAGATTTTTTCTCCCTGTCTGTTTACATGGTGTTTGATAACCAACTTTAAATTTGTTGTTAATTTCAGTAGCCAACAACCTGATAGTAAATTGGTTAATCAAATTATCAACAAATACAACTAACCTTTGTTATGCTAATGTGGTTTTGAGTATGCAGAGCTGATATTATGGACTTTTCTGTAAGTACAACTTCTACACGTCTTGCAAGTGAGTTATTACAACTTTAATAATGCGAGATGATGTTTACTTTGTTGTACAGAAACTTCACCTAGGAGGCGGCGGAGATTTTGATGCAGACGATCTTGATGGTAAAAATCAATTCGCCTTATGAGATCTATGTTTGGTGTTTGCAACAATGATTTTATGATAAAATAGACTTATAACTGTCGAATCACAATAATTTAGTTTGTGGTGATTACCAAAAAGAAACATGAGATGTTAAATATTATTGGTTATCAACTTGCAGGAAACGATGAAGATAGTGACACAGATGAAGAGACAAGGGAAGGGGAAAGCATTGGTAAAAATGAAGTTGTAGCACCCATTGGTGAACTCCTGAATGGTATATTTGTTTCCACAGAAAGAATGATGTCTTAACATCACCAAAGTGAAAACCATGATGAACAAACAAAAACTCTAAATGTTTCGCACAATGTATGTATATGACCAATTCAAAACCATGATGAACAAACCGAAATTCTTAACATGTCTCATTTGGCCTCCAAGGACACCAAATTTATGCATTCAAACACAACAACAAAAACAAAACCAACTCAACTTCATGGTGATGGATCAGGGTTTTCTGATGTCAGGCAGGGCCATCGGCAGCAGCAGCTCAGTAGGAGGACGCAAAGTGCATACCATCTCCTTTGTTTTCCCAAAGTAGACCTGGAAGTAAGCGGTAAATAAACTAATTTCCACATCAGCTGATCAGCATGTGTTGGATATAATGAACAAAGGTGGAATACCTGGTCAAGTTGATTCCTCAGCTTTCCTTCCAATTCTTCTATCATCTTTCCCATATTGCATAGATGACCATCTTCAACAGACAAGTCTGCTTTCATCTATGCAACACATTAAAATTTCAAAAATAAATCAACTTTACAAAAATGATTTTTTAGAAATGAAGTCATGATTCTTAAAATCCAGAAAACCTAAACCCATACCAAGAAAAAAGAATTACAACTTCAAAAATATGTGATGATACCCGTTTTCCAAATCTGTCCGATTTGCCCCGAATTTGTCTCGACTGGTTACCCGACCCACCCGTTCTGCCACTCATATCATTTATGAATGGGATAATTATGCAAATTAGCAACATACAAAACTTTATGATTTGGAAATGATCAAAATAGCAACATACCATTATTGTTATTATTGGTAAAAGAAAATGAAAGTATATTGCTGACTGGTAAAATTGAAAGATGTGTTGTTATTTTTGATAATTTACATAATACATGGCTCTTATCAGTAAAAGGGTGAAAGTATTTTGCTATTTTGCGCAATTAATCCTTTATGAATTACCTGTCTCCTGATTGATCCTGACAAATTAAAAGTGCCAGATGTGTCACCATTTGTAGTTAATGACAGCATTATAGTACTTGTTAAACAGTAATGAGCCATTCCTTGTGCTTCTGGCCCCACCTGAACAATAAGCCAGCAATTAAAAATTTACAGTCTCCATAAAATTTGGAAAATATCTTTTACCATAACAAAAATAAATAAATGGACAAATAAAGCAGAAAAAAATACCTGGATAACATGTATGGCATCCCATCCACCCTCATGGAGATAACCTCTTTTACCATGTGCATATTTTGATCCATCTTTTAATATCAAGAACATTTTGCAAATTAGTACATGTACAAAAAGAAAGACAATCGTCGAAAAAAAGAACTATAGACTTCCGCTAAACTCACACTTATGTCCCTTGGCTTCACTTTTGCATGGTTTAATCCCCACACTTATAACGTTTAACAAGAAAAAGGTCATTTTAGTAAGATTTAGGGACTTAATAATGCAAAAATGACTTATGTTAAGTTTTGAAATTTCTAGGGATTCAGGTGGAATTCCGAGCTTTTTATAAAAATAGCCTATGAGCCTATGTATATCAAACACGCCTCCTATGAGCTTATGATTAAAAAAACAACACTTTCAAAAGGTGGAGAAGAATCAAAAAATATATATGGGTAGAGTCCTAAAAGGCAAATTATTACAAGAAAGGGCTTAAAAAAGCTGATAAGCTTAGCCAAACACCAAAATAGAGCTTATTGTGTTTTGATATACCAAGAATCTCATAAGCTGCTACAATATGCTTTAGCCAAACACCCGGTTAATCATGCAAAAAAACGTGTATGTTAATAATAAAGTGCAGTAACTTTGTTGGTACGTTTTAAAAGTATAAGGAAATTAGTCATGCAAATAAAATCCAGGAGCTTATGTGCGAACTCAATAACTCAGTCAGGTAATACTGAAACCTTTTTTAATCAAGAAGCAGGCTACAAAGCCTTCATTGTCATCCTCTTCCCACAAATAAACTGATGAAATACCGCCTTCATAATACCTAACAGACGATTAAATCAACAATGACAAAAGCCATTTACAAAAATTAGTTAGGGTTCGGTCAGAGATTAAATAAAATTTAAGACGAGGTGAGTAAAGGACCTCACTGGTCACGATATACTGTAAATATTTCATTTGCCTCTATTTCTAGCTTCCTTAATTCAGTTGATGGATGCATCCCCTCTTCCAGTGGAGGATGGTATTTATTTGACCAAGGAGATCTACAATAAAACATATAAGATAAGAGACTGAAAGCAATATGACAATATCAAGAAATTAAACAAAGTTCTAGAAGCCATTGATGGTGTATATTTGGATCTTTGAGATGACCCTTTTCCTTTCAACTATATGATTAGATGTGGTATAATTAACTGCTTAAAAAAGGACATAGCAGGGTCAGCTTTGATGAGAATTTCAATTGCTGAATATAATCAGGAGCAATATGGTTACCTGTAAGAGTCAGCATCTCTATTGTATTCACATAAGATGAATTCTTTTGCATTATCCACATCACATAAAACCTGTTTTGCAGAGTAACAAGACTGAGTGAAGTTGCAAAACGAAATATAACCATACGATTAATAAAAGTATCCATGGAATACAAGACAATACAGCATGCAGCACTATCTGCATTGATCCATATTTGTCTATGGCAGAAAGCATCTTGGACCGACAACAATAAATCAATTATAAAGTTTTAATTCCACAACATGCTTGATTGTAAAACCTATACTATTTCATTTGCAAATTGCAAATGAACCAACGAAGCACATTCTACTCTTTTCTTGTGTAGTTGGATGATCAAGGATTATTAAGGTCACATAACATACAGCTCCAAGGAAATAGAAAGATAGTACTAAAACAGTAGTCCAGTAGCTACCCAATCAGTCAATTAGCACATGATAATGTAATAGCATCTGCCGTACTTATTAGTTCTTAGATCTCAGCTATCAACAGTAATTGGATGGCTTATCCTTCATTTGAAATCGGATAAAGATTGGCCACGGCCGATTCAACTATTTCATCCGAATTGACAAATCAGTACTCGATCATACGAAACCCTAACTAAACTAAAATTAGTCCGATTTTTAAGCCTAGGAACTCCGCTTTTGAATTTCAAATAACAGATGAGAAAACCGAATTACAAAACCAAAATCTCGAACTTGATATACGGAATTGACAAATAATAAATTAGGGTTTGAAGAAAGGTGTAAACCTGAAGAGGTTGATCGATTTGAGAGAGCAGATCGGAGGAGTGGTCCGGCAAGAGGCTGAGGAGGGCGGAGAGAGCGGTGTCAGTGTGTTTTGGAGGCATTCTTCTCATCAATCCCATTGCTGCCTCCATCGGAGGACAAATGGATGAAACTGTTTGATCTGAAACTTTCCCTCTCAAGAAACCACCGTGTGTATATATATCTGGCCGGCATTCATTTGAATTTTTTTAATTGTGTATTTATTTATTAATTATTTATCAAATGGTCCCTTCCCTCTTCCTTATTCACTTTTATGTCCTTTGTAATTTCTGTCTTTTTCATCCAGATAAATTGATGGTAGATTCAGAGATAAAGGATGAGGATTGAGATATAGTTTTAACAAAACCGTTTATATATAACATGACTAGGTTAAAATCTCGCGTATTACACGGGTTGAATAAATATAATATTATATATTAAGTAATAAAAATGTATTTTTTAAATACTCATGTTTTATACGGGTTGAATAAACCTGTCAAATATAATATAATATGTTAACACATACACTCGTCAAAATATGTCAGAAATTTATTAATACAAAGATTAATATTTTCTTTAAAAAAATATTATTATTAAAATATAGAAGTGTATTTAATAAGAGAGGGAGGCGGGGAAAAATAATGAGAATGAATATGGAGGCGACACGTGACATTGAAAAACTTTTATTTATTATATAATATAGATTGGTAAATATATATCTATATCTATACTATATAATAAATAAAGGTTTTAGTGGACACTTGTCATTTCCATGTCTATCCTCAACATTTTTTTTCTCGCCTCTCTCTCCTATTAATTATACAAACTTTTTTATATTTTTTTTCTCGCATCTCTCTCCTATTAAATAATATTGACTTCTATAATTATTTTTATAAAACGTTTTTTATTTAAAAAAATAGGTTTGTTCATAAAACATTTTTGTAATTTGAATATTTCTTTCATTATTTTTATAAAATATTTTAAAAAAATAACTATAAAACGTTTCTAAAATTTGTATTAAAAAACTATGTAATATGTCATAAATATGTAATATGTAAATTTTATTACTAAGTATATAGAACACTGCATTTATTCACAATGTGTAATATACCGGGCTTCTAACCTATATTATAATAAATTAATAACTATAATTGGTACATGTCGACTTCTGATAAAGTGTAGATTTTTGTTTTCTGACTCTCTCTATCTCTTATTAAATAATTATGATGTTAAATAATTAAATATCTAAAATTTATTCAAATAGTTTATTAAAAATTATTAAATCATAAGAAAATTTCAATTATATCTTATTTTAAAATCCAATTTTATAATTCTTAAATCTCCATTGTTTCTTATTTCACCGATAACCGATAACATTTAAAATACAAATCTTCATAAAAGCTGTTGTTTTATAACAAATTGTATTTATTCAACCCATGTATTACATGGGTTTTAACCTAGGGTATCACTATATACAAGAACAACCAATCAAATCAAATAAAATATATATATATAGAGGAAGTATCATAAGAAAACTCATTGTTCATGAGAAAACCAAAAAACTATTTATTAAAGGTGAAAAAAATAATAAAAAATAATAACTCATAATATAAATCAAAAACTAAAAACTGCTTCGGAGACCTTGTTCCCCACGTCGTTCTCTTTCAAAAAATAAAAAAATCAGCTTTTGAGGGGTTAGCTTTTGGGTTTAGTTTAGCTTTTAGGTTAGTTTTTTTTTAGGGGGGGGGGGGGGTTGGGGGTTTAGGTTTTTGTGTGGGTGGGTGAGGGGATGGGTGGGTGAGGGGTTTTTGGGTGGGGTGGGGTGGGGGGTTTAGGTTTTTGGGTGGGTGGGGGGTTTAGGTTTTTAGGTGGGGGTTAGGTTTTGGGTGTACTACACATATGCAGCACCTTTAATGAGGAGTTTTTTTTTGTTTTCTCATGAAAATGAGTTTTCTAGTGAACTCACCCCTATATATATATATATATATATATATATATATACTCATCAAACTATAAGAGCATTCACAGTTGAATGGGACTTACATACCCACCCTCCTCCACATCGGCTCGTTCTTCCCCTCCTTCACATCGACCTTTTCTTCCCCTCTCATAGTTCCTTCCACGAATGGCCCGTGGAGACAGACTTTTCGCTTGAAAAACATTGTCATCCGTTTCCTTCCACATGCTAGCTTGGAGCCACGCTGACCACGTTCATGACCTCCATGTTTGTGGATATTCTAACAGAGAAGAGGCTTGGGTGAGGGATAAAGAGTGAAAAAGAGACTATGAACCATCTGTCAAAGCAACTCAATCTAGACAAACTTTAATTATGTTAGGCCACTGGCTTAACATTGGCTAATATAAAAAATTACTCGAGTGAGCCTACGAGATCACCTCAGGTCGGCTTGAAAATTATTCGAGCCAAAGCTCAAGCGAGTTTTTTAACGCGCTTTTAGCCACGGGCTATTTAAACAACTGTACATACAAACATACACACATACATGGGGTGAGATATTATACATAGCCGTTTTTGCAAAACATATATGATGCGACACATGTATTTTAGGTGAAGACATATGTGTCCGTTAAACTAAAAATGATTTTAAACATATCGTTATAATAGTTTTGATGCACCATTATAATCAAATAGTTCGTTAATGCGTCATATGTCAACTACTTGGACACACCATTATACATTAGATGCATTGTTGTAACCGTTTTGAACATCATAATAACTAGTTTAGACGTACTATTGTAATTGAACAAATTGGACCCTTTATAGTAACTACTTTAGACACACTGTTATAGTGTTATATCACGTTAACTCAATATCTTAAAAGAAAGTCTTTTTTTTAAGGTATAACAATATCATATACTCAAATTAAATTTAATAAAATTTTTAGTTTCAAATGATATACAAGTGATTTGAGTTTTAAAAAGTTGGAAACTAACTTCTAGAAAAGAAAAAAAAAGTAACACTTTTGTTTGTGTTTGATTCTTTTTTAAGCACATGGTACACTTGATAAAAAAGTTCCTACATTGATTACAACCGCAATAACCCCCTACTTTAGGTCGTTCACCGGCCGGCTTAATCAACAATGGTGGAAATCGAAGAAACTGAAGAACCGCCGAGGACCAGCAAGGAAGAAGAGTCGCGGCCACTGTTAGATAATTCAGAGTCAAAGCCCCGGTCCAAATCGGTGCGGACTAAGGTTCCGGAGGTGGAAGTCCATCTTTTCCGGTGCGGAGAGGGGCCGATTGATACCTTCAAATCGAGTTTAGGAGGCTGGGATCAAGATCAGCTCGAAGTTCGAGATATATTAGACAAGTATGGTTTCAAATCGGCTTACGCTTTTAATACGCAGTCAGGTAGGGGTGTTCCGATCAGGTTTAACCCTAAAAACGGGCGATCTATTCTACCGTACAAGGATGGATCCGTAATTTTCATTGACGGAGAGCCCAAGGTAATCCACTCTCTTTCCCCCCAAATTTACTCTCAGTATATCACTAAGCCCTAGTTGTTTTGTTCTTGTTGCTGATTATCTGAAATTGATCATCCAATTTTGTAGAATTCGCATGATTTTTTGATAGAACTATATGCTTCAAATCATGCGTGTGAATGCCCTAGGACATCACATCAAATTAAATGATAGGTATGATTATGAAAGATGTACCAAACCGAAACAAAAGTGAAAGTGGGATGAAAAACAAGAATCAGGTGAATAAACACATAATCAAGCAAATTATGCTACGATACCATGTAAAACCAGAGAGAATATTGGGGGAATTTTCTGATTCTCATTGATAACTTGAAAATAATGATACAAAATTGTTTATATACAAAAACAAGAAAACGAAATTGAGCTAACTGACAACTAAACTTTTGTGCGAAAGTCAATCATGCTCACGAAACAAGAATGTTTCGTGTGAAAGTCAAACTATCAGTTAACATTATGAAAGATGGTTTTGCTACTGTACTTGGCTGTTTCTTTGTGTCCTTCAATACTTTTCTGGTTGGTCCTCTCTATCAATTGTGAAACCTAAAGCCAAGACTAGCTTACCATGTTTAACCAACCATTAAAGGTTAGCAAAATGCAGAAATTTTACTTCAAGATCCGCTATTTGTACACGGCCTTTTGTTCATCAGCAGGATAGCTGAAAATCATATCCTTATGTTCTTAAATCCAAAATGTTTATTCTTTATATATAATAAGACTTGGCTTTAGTTATTAACAATCATGTTAAGGAAAACAGTAAAACACATTAGTAAGTGAGTTCATTGATCAAATCCCATTGCAGCCAACTGTCGAGTATGAAGGCTTTTAGGCCAGTCGGCCCTAGAGTCTGTCAGGTTACGGGTTTTGGGTTGGGGCCCACATGGGCTTGACTTGTTGGTTAAGCTATTAACCCTAGACTAGTCTCTATATATATGATGTAATAGTCTTGTAATTCTTTGAGCACCTAAATATAATAAACACCCTAGTTGTGTGTTGTGTTCGTGTGATACCTAACACCAACAACTTGGAAGCATGACTGAGTAATTAAGTACTCTCATAAACTGGAAAACCATGTACCTGAAAGGATATTTCACTTTTATCTATAATGACAGGCAGTTATTAGGGACTATAAAATCAGAAACTAAATATACGTACCTGCTGGAGAGAAGAAAGGAGGCAAGGTCAGTAGACCACACCACAATACTTCTTAGATAGTTTATAGTAGTACCGTGTGGGGGGGGGGGAGTAGGGCAGAGCTGCAGACTTTAGCTTAAGCATTTTGACTTGGAGTGTAGAATTTTTTAGTGCTATATCTTTCTTTCCTGTCTCTTGCTCTGTTATCTTGTTGCTACTATAGTTTACTCACCACTTTATACTAGCAGTATTTGACTACTATCACTATTGGTACTGTTGTATCATTGTTGCTCTGAGCCCATTTTATATTACTTGGATTTGTATACTATACTATAAACTGGACACGTAAAAAAAAGTTTTTTGGAGCGGGGGGGTTCACTAGGAGCAACCTTTCTATCCTCTGGGATAGAGGAAAGGCTTGCATCCCACCATCCCCAGACCTTACAAATAGCTATGCTATGAGTTGGATTTTATTGGGTATGTTTGTTTTGTTTGTAATATATGAATAGTACTTTTCTTTATGTAGTTTGCTTTTAAACTTGTATGTCTGTGCAAAAACATATATAAATGCGCCTCTTGTATTATCACTTGGGTTATGGTTTTCTTATATTAACTTGATATATATAAGAATTATTTCTTCAGGCTATAGGCTTTATTAGATGATCTATTTTTTTATTTAAAACAATTGGGAGGTTTAGACTCGGGTCATATCCAATGGTTCTATTTTCTTGAGAATATTAGTGACCGGTGACATTGTTGCATGCCATGATGCAAGAGGGGAAATTATGGGTGTGTCGGGTAACACGCCAGGACATAATTGTATAATTTCATTAATGATTTAAAAGCTTTTATGCATTAACGATACACTTTAGGGAACTTTAAACTTGTTTCTTTTTACATAACTTTTTTTTAGTTTACCAATTTGACTTGCTAAAACAAAACATAGCCCGGATCAACCATTTATAAATAAACTAGTAGGATAGTAGGTATGCATCTGTAAAAATCGCTAGGCGCTAGTCGGGTGGTGGGGGTACCGACTGACAATTAATCGGATTGGAATTTTTATATGTTTTATAATTATTTACCAAAAATTTAGCTATAAATAAGCTTTTTATATGTTTTAATATATAAAAAATATATATGTACAACCTAAAAACCTATATGTACAACATCTTGATGCACACACATGTAAAAGCCTTGGTCAGTTTTGTTAAAACTATAATTTTGAGGATGAAACTTGTAATTTTATTAAAGAATAAGTGATAAATGAAAAAAAAAAATGTAAAAGTCTTGATCAATTTTGTTAAACCTATAATTTTGACGATGAAACTTGTAGTTTTATTAAAGACTAAGTTATAAATGAAAAAAAAAAATCGTTGGGCTGATTTGGACAGATTACATGAAAATTCCAAGGTGATTCTCTGATTAGCGATTAATCTACGATTAATCCCGATTTTTGCAACACAGCATAATTGCATGCTGTCTAGAGGTATAAAACCGGCGAGTCGGGTAATGTGTCCAAACAAATAGCTTTTGTACGTGTCACTTGTCGAAACGAGTTGGGCATGAAATACTTTTTGTCCACAATTTTCATACTAGTACGGGGGAAGTTGGGCTGAACAGCAGATTTAGCTTAAGCATGTTCTTATTTATATGTTTAGTATATGAATACCCCCCTTTTCTTTTAGTAGTTTGGTTTTAAACTTGTATGTATGTGCTCAAAACATATATAAGTGCGTCTTTTGTATCCTCAGTTGGGTTATTGTTTTCTTATATTAACTTGATTCGTATAAGAATCGTTTCTTCAAGGGATAGACAAAATTAGATGATGTTGCATGGCATGGTGCAAGAAGTGAAAAATTTGGTGGGTCGGGTAACACACCAGAACAGATAATTTTGTATAGGTCGAAAGAGGTTGGCCCAAGACACTTCTTGTCCAAAAAATAATTAGTTATGTATCAAATATTATTACAAATTTGTATATATTCAATAATGATTTAGAAGGTTTTATACATTGAAACTGCACTTTAGTCGACTTTTGACCCGTTTTCTCACCTAACTTTTTTTTAGTTTACCAATTTGACTTGTTAAAGTCAAAACATAACACGAAGAGACCATTTATAAATAAGCTAGTAGTAGGGAATAGGGATGCGTTACTGCATGCTGTCTAGAGGTGTAAAACTGGGTGGGGTGTAATGTGTCAAAAGACTCAAAACAGATAATATTATTATTGTAAATATCATTATTATATTATTTCAATCATAGTCTTCTTTTTAATAACAAAAATTAGAAGGTTATATACATTAAAAATACATGACTTTCTGTCTGTTTCTTTTATGCAACTTTTTTTTGTTTTTACTGGTTTGACCTGTTAAAAGATGAAACATTATAGGTAAACTAGTAGGGTAGTAGGTATGCATCTAGAGGTGGGAAAATGAGCAGGGCCACACAAGTTGTGTAATGTGTCAAAACATATGATGTAATTATACTACGTGTCGAAAGAGCTTGACCCAAAATACTTTTTGTCCAAAGTTTTTTTTAATGTTATTATATAAATAATTGGTGAAATATCAAATATGAGTAGCATATGACTAACAAGTTAATTTATTTCATTAACAATATGCGTTTTCAGTAACATGATTTAGTAGGCTGTATACGTTAAACATACTCTTTGGGGGACACTGACCCATTTCTTCTTATCTAAATTTTCAATCTTTTTTTTGTGGGTTTGATTAGGACTCGTTGATAAAGCCAATCACAAGGATCCTAGTTGGTGTCGCAGCATTAACCGCACTGATAATACTGGTTATGAAGGAGACACCTGGATGGGCTAAGAAGTTAAACTTCACTGGCGTTAATTTCAACTTCCCACCATGGGTCCTAGCTTGCGTGGTTATTGTTTTCACGCGTTTAAGGAAGAGAATCTGGGATTTCTTCACTAAACGCCATTAGTTTATAGTTTTTGTTCAAGTCCATGGTTATTCACTACCATCATAATCTTAAACACACGTTTCTTAAGATGGTTTCTGATGTAAAAATAGTTGTTTTTTGCTTAAAAGAATCTTTGTTTCTGATAACATGTTATGGTATCGGTTTTGTACGGATACTGGCTTTGCTTCAATTCTGGTTGATACTGTTTTCTTGGAAATTGTCTTCAAGGGCAAGGGTGAATTGGTCATTTCATTTAAAATAAATAGTGGACTATAAGAAGTTTTCAAACACGTGATTGACTTTTGTAAGTTAATTCTAACTAGTTAGAATACCTCCTCGCAGGTGTCAGGTCGCTTAATTCGCTCATAATAGGTTCGGTTCCTCACAGTAGCACAACGGTAACGGCACTCGATATAGTTTACGATAGTCAAAAATAAAAAACGCGGTTTTGATTACAACTCGGTTTTCAAATAAATTTATATTGGAAGGTTGAAAATAAAATATAAAATAGCCGCACACTACGTTCTTTGAAAAAAGTTAACGAACTCAAGTTATTAAAGAAAAACGAAATTAATAGAAAATTAAATGAGTTAAAAGCGTATATCATATATAGTATAAGAGATGAAAAAAAAATAAAAGCATGAGGTGGCGCATATTCAGTGGTGGTGGTATTGTTCAAGTAAGGTTTCATTTAATCTATTACAAGCTAGTTATACACGCGTTACGGGACAGTTGTCGGGTCGATCGTTAATAAAATATAAACGAAAATGTAGGCGCAACAATAAAAATAATGTTAATAAAAAAGAAACGTAAAACTAAATAATAAAAAAGGAAAAAAGTTCAAGTCGTCGAAAAACATAAAAACGAATACCGATACTCCGATAATACTAATACCGACAATAATGTTGTTCGTTCATAACATGTTTAGTTCATCACGGTACCATAACGGTTACGGCACTCGCTATAGGCCACAATAAAAAAACTTGATTTTGAATATAAATCCGTTTTCAAAAAAAATTATATCGAAACGTTGACAAAAAAAAACACTAAAAACAGACGCGCACTCGGTTTTTTTTTTTAAAAGTTAACGAACGAAAGTTATTAAATAAAAACGAAATTATTAGAAAATTAAACGGGTTAAAATCGTATACTATATATAGTATTAGGGTTGAAAAAGAAAATAAGAAAAGAAAAAAAATGCCCAACCAATGAGTTCCACGCAGGTGCATGCAATTACTAAAGTACACTTTCATTTAATCTAGATTAGTTGAATCCTCGTGTTTCGTGGCGGGTGTCAGGTCGCCTAATTCGCTCATAACAGGTTCGGTTCGTCACAGTAACACAATGTTAACGGCAGTCGATATACACTACGAAAAAAAGAACCGATTTTGATTCCGTTTTCAAATAAATTTATATCGGAACGTTTAAAAAAAATCCTTGATTTGGTCAAATCTTCAGTTTAAGTTTAGACATTGGGGTTCCGTCACGGGCGTCAGGTTGATCGTTAATAAAATTTAAACGAAAATGTAGGCACAACGTTCAAAATAATGTTAATAAAAAGTAAACCTAAAATTAAATAATTAAAAAAGGGAAAAAGTTCAGGTCGTAGAAAAAAAAACAAAGACCAAGAGCGGTTCTGATAATACTAATAACGACAATTATGTTGTTCACTCATAACGGGTTCATTTCCGCACGGTACCACAACGGTAACGGGACGCGCTATAGACAACGATAGAAAAAAACTCGATTTTGAATAAAACTCCGTTTTCAAAAAAATTATATCGGAGTGTTGACAAAAAAAACTAAAAACTGTCGCGCACTCGCTTTTTTTGAAAAACATTAACGGACGAAAGTTATTAAAGGAAAATAAAATAATTAGATAATTAAACGAGTTGAAAACGTATTTTATATTTATGAGGAGTGAAAATAAAAAAAAATAAAAAAATTCACAAGTGTCACATTTTAAACGGGAATGCTACTGTAGATAGAGCTTGTCCTTTAATCTAGATTCTAATGGGTGTAAATGCTTACTAATTCAAACTACAATTATAACACCGATTGAAACGTATAATTAGAAGTAAGATAACAATCTTGACATGGGTACATAAAATCAGAAAAAGGATTTCGTAATCACAGAAAAATCTAACAAAAATCTCAAGAGATCGGATAGAATCCTGATAGATGATTTAATTTTTGCAAATCTTGACTTTGCTTTATGGATTGTATAATTTGTATTATATGACATATTGTGATATGTTACAACTAACCTAAAACTAAGACATAAGTGATACAAAACTCCTGGACTTTTGTCTCCTTGAGTATTTATCATTTTATAAATTTAAAACTCGATCTCGGGCAAAACCTTTTCAATATAGAATATAATTTCTATATTCTATAAAAATCACTTATAAACGAACACATCACCCGCTCCGTGCACCACTCCCGACTTTTTCCTGTGCAAGTATCTGTAGACGGGGTCTGTAATATACGAGACCCTCCCCTTGGTCCCATCCCAGGGACCAACAACAATCACTGACCAAAATGATAGGAGGTCATCTTCGCCCGCCTACATGATCCCCTCCGTGTAAAGCGGGGTGACCGTCTCCGGCTCTATGTACAAGCCGGTAAACACCGCCCACCTAGCTAGCGACATATCATATTACTGGCCGAACAAAAGAAACGAAACCTCTGGAGGCGGCCCCGGCTGCTCCAGGTCGTTCATCTCCTCTGAATCTCCAGCCAGGTGAGGGGTAAAGGTAAATATCGATAGAAACTCGACGACCAGCTCCCGATATGATGGATGGAACGCGATATCGAACAAGCGGTCCCATACCGTATCATGTCCGATGAAGCCCCTAGCTCTCTCCTCCTCGCCGAGCAACTGTAGAAGACTCCAGTCGACGGCAGTCTGGGCGTTGACTCATCCTGTGTAACTTCGAGCAACGCGTAAACGCAACGGTGTCGGGCCCGAACTATAGAAACTGGTCTACCTCCTCGTGTTGTGCCCCCTCGACATCTGAATCAGACGACATACTTGCACAATCCAACATCGATATACGTGTAACATTGATAAATGTCACACCCCCCAAATTTCAACTAACGGAGTTTTACCGTTTTGGGGAGTGACTAACCAGGATCTCAGATATTAGTTACTTTGAACGACTCTACATGAGACTCAAATGAAAATACCATTAAAATCAAAGTTCAATGCGGAAGCGTAACGAAAAGTAAATGCGCAAAATACACGCGCCCAAAACCAAAGTCCAAAAAGTCCAAAATGTTCAACCAACCAAAATACAATACAATGAAGTCATAAAATATATCATAAGTAAAATAGTTGAATCCCAGGCATGTCCTAACGTGCACCTTGTGTCTTAGCTTAGCGACCTGAGAAAACATGTAAGAATATGTCAACACGAGTTTGGTGAGTTCACAGGTTTCAAATAAATACGTAAGCGTTTACCAGATTTATGATCATTCAATATGTATCTATAGGTAGCTAACCTATGTTCATGTTTAGCTCAAGTGCTCGCAACCGAAACTGACTGTTTGTTTATTGCCTCCTGCCAGGTCTATCAATACTGGCCATATGAGTAGGCTAACATTTCACCCATTCGATATCCAATCGAGTTAGCGCGACTAACGCGGGTGGGATTTGTCAAACCCAGTAGTACTACTAAACATTACCTCGCTAAGATCCATATTAACGGTTCGAGATAAGATGAGGACTTTCTGTGATAGCGTGTTAAACTTAGCTTTAACATTGATAGCATATGAAATACAAAATCTCAAAAACAGTTTAAGCATGCTTTCTCCCCCAAGTTAAAATAGTAAAAAGGGGCCGTGAAAACTCACCTGCTTGGCGTTGAAGGTAGTTTCACACTAGAAGTAAGTTGGAATCACAAGTGTAAGTCTCAAAAGACCTACGAATGTCCTAAAATTATAAACATATAAATTAGGAACGATAATGGGAATTGTGACTGTGACACGGAAACGAGGAACGTCTTAAAGAACCGTTCCAATGAACGAGAGTGGACGAACGTGTCCACGGTTTAGAAATGACTTTATGCGACGAACGACATAAATAATAATATATATATACGAGTGGATAATATAATTAGTTATATTATTATTTAGTCTCGATTGATTTACGGCGTTATAAAATGATTTGAAATAATATAAATATATATATTATTTAGAAATAGGAGTCACGAGTTAAAAATAATATTAACATACTATTTCATACGAAGTCGGGGTTGAAAATAATATAATTATATTATTTCAAAAGTGGAATTATTACCAATTACAAGTTATAAAATCAAACCCGAGCCTATGAGTTGTTTTCCGGGTTAAAAAACTTTAATATAATATTATATTAATATAACAATTTATTTGGTAATTAAAATCATAGTGAAAATCGGTTTTAAAAATAATTGTGGGTGGAGAGACTCGAACCCGGGTCTCTCCCCCAATAGCACACACACTTAACCAGTCCCGGCCGCTAGGCTATCGCAACAGAATCCAGTTTCAAATGGTTTTAACATACAACCCAAGTGTTCATCCCTCCCCATACACACATACGATTGAATCTAGACTCGAATCCAACGATTTTTGACACTGAAATGAAATCAAAGGTTAGCGGTTTTGTAAATCGGATGTTTGCGAACCTGTGTATGCGTTTAATTGAAAAGTTGTCAAGTTTAGAACGGTTAAAGATTCATTTGAAATCCTGTAATCCTAGTTTTGAACTCAGAATCAAATTGAACGAATCTGATGTTAGAAACTGATGAGATCATGGGGCTTTTACTTATTAAAACATTGCGAATCTGTGGGTGTGGTTTAATTTCATTAAGGCTGCGTTTAAGATTGAAAACCCCAAATTGTTTACAGGACGAACCCTAATTACTGGATCATGATCAATTCGATAATGGAATGTTAAATTGATAAAGGGTTTTTACTCTGTGAGTTGTTGCGAATCTACAGATGTGAATTGATTGGATTAATAATACGTTTAGAATAGGGTTCGATTAAATCCGAATCGTATGAACCCTAGATTCTTGATCATAATCAATTCGATCATGTAAGCCCCAAATAACATAGGGCTTTTGATCTAGACGTCGAGGCGAGTCTGTGGATATGATTAATTTCAGTTTTCATTATCGGATTGACAGGATTCGATTAGACAGCATTCATATGAACCCTAGGTTCTTGATTTCGATCGGATTGATGTTGTAAGCCCTGATAATGATAGGGCTTTCAATGATTAAACAAAAACGAAGGTGAAGGTTTAGATAATTACCGGAATAGAGTTCGAATTGATGTCCCCCGACTAAAACAGTTGTCGACTTGCGTGGGTTTGGTCTCCGGCGATCCTAATTGCTTCTCCGGCGCGGCTGGTGTATGGGAATTCTTCTGAGTGACTCGTACAAGGTTTGCAGGCGAATAATTCGTGAGAAGAATACAAGAATTCGACGAATTTGGTGATCGTTTGAGATAATGTCGACGGTTATGAATTTAAGTATCATTATTTGAGTTTAATTCTATTAATGAGTATGATTGAGGCTTAATGATGATCGATTAAGGCATTTAGATGTTCATCAATCACGGAATTCGATTCATTTCCGTTATTTGTCGTGAATTTGAAACCGAAGGACCTCGATTTTGACTTCTAAAAGTCAATAGAAGACCAAAACTGCAATTTTGACTTTGGGAAGTCAACTAAATTAGTTTAGCATATTTACACAACTAGTCCCTGCAATTTTGAGTTGAATTTGTGACAGAATCAGTCCTTGGGGTTAGATTTGATTAACGGGGTTAAGTTTTTAATAAGAAACTTAACGGAATAGTTAACGGGGTTAACCTAAAAAGTCGGATTGTCACATCATTCCCTAGTTGAAAGAATTTTCGTCCCGAAAATTAAAATAACTAAAAATAAAAAACATTTTCTGGGGTTTCACATCATTCCCTAGTTGAAAGAATTTTCGTCCCGAAAATTAAATAGTACCTTAAGAATTTGTCGCGGAGTGCTTGAACAGATTAGAATATTTGCGCATCATCTGATCCTCCCGCTCCCACGTGAATTCCGGTCCGCGTTTCGAGTTCCAACGAATTCTGACAATAGGGATCTTACTGTGCTTTAACGTTTTAACTTCCCTATCCATAATTTCCACAGGTTCTTCGATGAAACGTAACTGTTCATCAACGTGTAGTTCCTCAAGAGGAACTGCGAGAGATTCGTCAGCTAGACATTTCTTCAAATTTGAGATGTGAAATACGTTGTGTACACCACTCAGTCCTTCAGGTAAGTCCAGTTGATACACTACTGGTTCGATTCTCTTTAATATTTTGAAAGGTCCAACATAACGAGGATTCAGTTTACCTCGTTTCCCGAAACGAATGACACCTTTCCAAGGTGAGACTTTGAGTAAGACTATGTCACCTACTTGAAACTCCAAAGGTTTACGACGCTTGTCGGCATAGCTCTTTTGACGATCACGAGCTGCCGCCATACGGTTTCTAATTTAAACGATCTTTTCAGAAGTTTCAAATACAAGTTCAGGACCTGTGAGTTGGCTATCTCCAACCTCGGTCCAACAAATGGGAGAACGGCATTTCCGTCCATAAAGTGCTTCAAATGGAGCTGCCTTGATGCTAGTGTGATAGCTGTTGTTGTAGGAGAACTCCACCAACGGTAGGTGAGACTCCCAAGTGTTACCGAAATCGATCACACAAGCTCGTAGCATGTCCTCCATAGTTTGGATAGTACGTTCAGTTTGGCCATCAGTTTGAGGATGGTATGCTGTGCTCGTATCTAGACGCGTGCCTAATGCTTTGTGCAATGATTGCAAGAAACGAGAAGTGAATCGTGCATCACGATCTGAAATAATGGAGATTGGCACCCCGTGCCGAGAGACTATTTCTTTCAAGTATGTATGAGTAAGCTTATCCATTTTGTCGGTTTCCTTGATTGCTAGGAAATGAGCAGATTTTGTTAATCGATCAACAATTACCCAAATGGTATCGCATCCGGTAGGAGTTCGTGGTAATTTGGTGATGAAATCCATGAATATTTGTTCCCATTTCCACATGGGAATTTCTGGTTGTTGTAGAAGACCGGATGGTTTTTGATATTCAACTTTGACCTTCACGCAGGTCAGACATTTACTAACATAGGTGGCTATATCGGCCTTCATCTTCGGCCACCAATATAGTAGTTTTAGATCATGGTACATTTTATCGGAACCCGGATGGATGGAGTAACGAGATTTATGAGCTTCATCCATGATTAGTTCCCTTAAATTTCCGAACACTGGAATCCATATTCGTTCGACGAAGTAACGAATTCCGTCAGATTTTACTTCAAGTTGTGCTTCCATGCCCTGTTTACCTTCTAACGGTAGGTTATCTTCTTTCAAGGCTTCAAGTTGAGCACTACGGATTTTGTCAGGCAATCCAGGGTGAATAGTAAGTTGTAACGCTCGAACTCGTTTGGGTTTCGTTTCCTTTCGGCTTAGTGCATCAGCCACAACGTTAGCTTTACCCGGATGATACCGGATCGCACAGTCGTAATCATTTAAAAGTTCAACCCAACGAAGTTGTCGCATGTTCAACTCCTTCTGCTCGAAGATATGCTGGAGGCTCTTGTGATCGGTGTAGATGGTGCATTTGGTACCGTACAAGTAATGTCTCCATATCTTAAGTGCAAAAACTACTGCTCCCAATTCTAGGTCATGAGTGGTGTAATTTTTCTCGTGAATCTTTAACTGACGTGAAGCATATGCGATTACCTTTTCGCGTTACATTAAGACACAACCCAGGCCTTGAATGGATGCATCACAGTACACAACAAAATCATCGGTTCCTTCTAGAAGGGCTAAAATAGGTGCACTGCAAAGTTTCTGTTTGAGGTGCTGGAAAGCTGACTCTTGGTTATCGCCCCAATTATAGGCTTTTCCTTTTTGAGTTAGGGCGGTGAGAGGTTGAGCAATTTTGGAAAATCCTTTGATGAATCGACGGTAATATCCAGCCAATCCCAGAAATTGTCGCACCTCAGTCGGATTCGTCGGTGCCGCCCAATTCTTGATGGCTTCTATTTTGGATGGGTCGACATGTATCCCTTTCTCATTAACCACATGCCCTAGAAACTGAACTTCCCGGATCCAAAATTCACACTTGGAAAACTTAGCATACAGTTGTTCTCGCTTAAGTAGTTCCAAAATTAGGCGTAGATGTTCCTCATGTTCCTCCTTGTTCTTGGAATAAATGAGGATGTCGTCGATGAAAACGATAACGAACTGGTCAAGGTAAGGCTTACACACACGGTTCATGAGGTCCATGAATACCGCAGGTGCGTTGGTTAACCCGAAAGGCATGACCATAAATTCGTAATGGCCGTACCTCGTTCTGAATGCAGTCTTAGAGATATCTTCTTCTCGGACTCTTAACTGATGATAGCCGGACCTAAGATCTATTTTGGAATAAAAACTTGATCCTTGGAGTTGATCAAAAAGGTCATCTATACGAGGTAAAGGGTAGCGGTTCTTGATTGTGACTTTATTCAGCTCCCGGTAATCAATACACATACAGAAAGTACCGTCCTTCTTCTTGACAAATAATGCCGGAGCTCCCCACGGTGATGAACTAGGTCGGATGAAACCTTTATCCAATAAATCTTGCAATTGAGTGGACAGTTCCTGCAATTCACTGGGTGCCAGTCTGTAAGGTGCCCGAGCAATTGGTGCTGCTCTGGGTGCTAAATCAATTTGGAATTCAACTTGACGGTGCGGTGGCAGACCGGGCAGATCCTCGGGAAACACTTCCAAAAACTCACGCACAACGGGAATATCTTCGATCTTCTTCTCTTCTGAATGCTGCTCAGCAACAAGGGCCAAAATAGCCGTATGCATCTTTCGAAGACATTTTTATGCTTTCATGAAAGATATAATACCCATGACTGCACCAACTCTTTCGCCTTGGATGGAAAGGGTTTCTCCATTCGAGAGAGGTATACGTACAATCTTCTCACGACAGATAATTTCGGCTTGGTTTTTAGATAACCAATCCATGCAGACAATTATATCAAAACTACCAAGTATGACCGGCATAAGGTCGATATCAAATGTTTGTGTAGCTAGCTCAAGTTTACATCCTTTAAGTATGTGTGTTGCCTCAATTATTTGGCCGTCAGCTATCTCTATTGTATACTTATCTTCTAATAGAGATGAAGTTCCTTTTATCATATTACTAAATTTCTTAGATATAAAACTTCTATCAGCACCGGTGTCAAAAAGGACAGAAGCAAAGAAATTATTCACGAGGAACTTACCGGTGACCACATTATGGTCGTAACGGGCTTCTCCAGATCCTAGTACGAAGGCTCGTCCCTTCACAGCATTTCCTCCCCCGTTGCCATTGTTACCACCATTACCATTGTTATTCTGGTTAGGGTTGTGATTTCCATTACCCCCTTTCTTCAACTGAGGACAGTTCTTCCGAATATGCCCTTCCTTTCCGCACTCAAAGCAAGCCCTAGTAGATCCCGGTTGTTGAAAAGGTTGTTTAGTTTGTAATTCACCCCTGCAGTCCTTAGCAGCATGACCTATTTTCCGCACCTCTGGCAACGATTGCAGAATCCAAAGTGGTGCAAGTTACACTTGTTACACTTCGGGGACTTCCCCGCATAACCACCCTGGTTTTGGCCAGAAGAGGTCGACTGATTGAAGTTCTTGGTAGGCTCAAGCCTACGCTGTTGCTGTTGTTGCGGTTGGTTAAACTAGGGTTGGTTGGGTTGAGGTCCTTTGGAGTGGTTGTGGGTGTTGGAATGGTGATCGAACTTGCGTTTGTGGCTGTCGGTGGGTTTAGCAACTGAACCTCTCGGAGGTAGGGTTCCTTGTGTCACCGCTTGTTCGGTTAACTTATGCGCAAGTCGAATGGTTTGTTGGATAGTGGTAGGATTGGATGAAGTAACCATGCTTTGTATTTGAGGCACTAGGCCTCCAATGTAAAGTTTGATTCTTTTGTAGTCATGAGTTACCATATGCGGACACATAGTAGCCAGTTCGTGTGAACGAGTGGTGTAGAGTTCAATTTCCGAACCCTCCATCTTAAGGTTCTAGAACTCTCCCTCTAACTTTTGGATCTCATCGCGTGGGCAGTATTCTTCCTTCATCATTGCTTTAAATTCCTCCCACGGGAGTCCATTTTCCATTTCCAGTCCCAACATTTGAAATTGGGCATTCCACCATGTCAGGGTCGGGCCTTCTAAAGTTCCAGCAGCAAACTTCACTTGGTTAGCCACGGGGCAGTTGCACATGGCTATTACTGATTCAACCTTCTCAAACCAGGGAAGTAATCCAACGGCTCCTTCAGCTCCACTAAAGGTGTGGGGCTTGCAATCCATGAATGCTTTGAAAGTGCAGGCTGGTTGTTGGTTTTGCTGGCCTGGATTTAGAAATACAAATTGGATTAGAATTATAGAGTTTAGAAAGATGTTTTTAGGAGAAGGATTGACACTATTAGTCAATAGTTAGAGCATTTACCTGCAGCATTCTGTGCTGCTAGGGCCTCTGCCACACTATCATTTATCAATGCTGCTAGCTCTGCTGCCGTCATGTTAAGGGTACCACGACCACCGGCACGGCCTCCGCGTCCTCTCCCAGACATGATTCTTCACAATCACAAATGAAAAACAATGAGAAATATATCGCATATTAAACATTATTAAGGTACGAGTAAGGAGATACAACATCTAATATTTTGAAAATTAAATAAATTGTAAGGCTACAAAATAAATAACTCAAATATTAAACTTCTTATGCTTTTATTGGATGGGAACAATCTTACCCATCTAGGTTTGGAAAGAGAAATAACATAAGCAAACGCAAACATGAAAAGGAAGATAGAATAGGAAGATCATCAGGCATCTTCGTCGTCGGAAGAAACATACGATTGCGCATCGTGTATCTCAACCGGTTCTTCTTCCACGGGCTCCTCCTTGAAAAGCTCTTCTTCAAAAGGTTCCTCCTCATCTTCAGATACTGGAATGTCTTCCGGAAATAGGGCCGCTTGTAGTTGGGCTTCCAAGTGAGTCACCCTCTCTTGAAGGCCTTCAGCAGTGTGGTTTGCCACATGTAGCTGAGCTTCCATAGCGGCTAATCTCTCTAACACTCCTTCCATATCATCATCCATAGTGTCGGCCCTCGTCTCTAGATGTGCCACACGATCCACTAAAATGTTATGAACATGGTCCGTTGCAGCTAGTTCGGTAGTCAAATGTGCTATTCTTATCTTGTTCTCTTCTATTTGGGGTCCATTCTTCAGAAGTTTAGGTATCTCCTTGGTGGCATCTTGTACAATACTCAATTCCTTCGACATATAAGATACGAATGCTGTGAAAGCTTGTTCCATGGTGCATGGTAAGCTAGGTAGTGTGGATGATGAAGATGCGGATCCAAAGTAAGGTGATGGAACATCTCCCATTTCGATCCATCTTTGTATCATATGTGGGTATACGTCCCAATTGAGAGCATAATCCACTGCTCGTGCGTTACTCGGTTCGCCTTGGTCAACTGAATGGCTACCCGAAGTAGGCCGGCGCCTTTTGGGTTCCGGGGATGAGAGTACTGGTGCCTTATGCCCTGATGCGTTAGGTGATGGAGGTGGGGTTGACGACATGATCCTGCAACATTATGTATAAGTGCCAAACATCCAAATGACATGTAACTAATGTGTAAGGCTATAGTCTAGTATGCAATCCTAGTTCTCTATAACCAATGGCTCTGATACCAATCTGTCACATTTCAACTAACGGAGTTTTACCGTTTTGGGGAGTGACTAACCAGGATCTCAGACATTAGTTACTTTGAACGACTCTACATGAGACTCAAATGAAAATACCATTAAAATCAAAGTTCAATGCGGAAGTGTAACGAAAAGTAAATGCGCAAAATACACGCGCCCAAAACCAAAGTCCAAAAAGTCCAAAATGTTCAACCAACCAAAATACAATACAATGAAGTCATAAAATATATCATAAGTAAAATAGTTGAATCCCATGCATGTCCTAACGTGCACCTTGTTTCTTAGCTTAGCGACCTGAGAAAACATGTAAGAATATGTCAACACGAGGTTGGTGAGTTCACAGGTTTCAAATAAATACGTAAGCGTTTACCAGATTTATGATCATTCAATATGTATCTATAGGTAGCTAACCTATGCTCATGTTTAGCTCAAGTGCTCGCAACCGAAACTGACTTTGTTTATTGCCTCCTGCCAGGTCTATCAATACTGGTCATGTGAGTAGGCTAACATTTCACCCGTTCGATATCCAATCGAGTTAGCGCGACTAACGCGGGCGGGATTTGTCAAACCCAGTAGTACTACTAAACATTACCTCGCTAAGATCCATATTAACGGTTCGAGATAAGATGAGGACTTTCTGTGATAGCGTGTTACACTTAGCTTTAACATTGATAGCATATGAAATACAAAATCTCAAAAACAGTTTAAGCACGTTTTCTCCCCCAAGTTAAAACAGTAAAAAGGGGCCGTGAAAACTCACCTGCTTGGCGTTGAAGGTAGTTTCACATTAGAAGTAAGTTGGAATCACAAGTGTAAGTCTCAAAAGACCTACGAATGTCCTAAAATTATAAACATATAAATTAGGAACGATAATGGGAATTGTGACTGTGACACGGAAACGAGGAACGTCTTAAAGAACCGTTCCAATGAACGAGAGTGGACAACGTGTCCACGGGTTTAGAAATGACTTTACGCGACGAACGACATAAATAATAATATATATATACGAGTGGATAATATAATTAGTTATATTATTATTTAGTCTCGATTAATTTACGACGTTATAAAATGATTTGAAATAATATAAATATATATATTATTTAGAAATAGGAGTCACGAGTTAAAAATAATATTAACATACTATTTCATACGAAGTGGGGGTTGAAAATAATATAATTATATTATTTCAAAAGTGGAATTATTACCAATTACAAGTTATAAAATCAAACCCGAGCCTACGAGTTGTTTTCCGGGTTAAAACACTTTAATATAATATTATATTAATATAACAATTTATTTGGTAATTAAAATCATAGTGAAAATCGGTTTTAAAAATAATTGTGGGTGGAGAGACTCGAACCCGGGTCTCTCCCCCAATAGCACACACACTTAACCAGTCCCGGCCGCTAGGCTATCGCAACAGAATCCGATTTCAAATGGTTTTAACATACAACCCAAGTGTTCATCCCTCCCCATACACACATACGATTGAATCTAGACTCGAATCCAACGATTTTTGACACTGAAATGAAATCAAAGGTTAGCGGTTTTGTAAATCGGATGTTTGCGAACCTGTGTATGCGTTTAATTGAAAAGTTATCAAGTTTAGAACGGTTAAAGATTCATTTGAAATCCCGTAATCCTAGTTTTGAACTCAGAATCAAATTGAACGAATCTGATGTTAGAAACTGATGAGATCATGGGGCTTTTACTTATTAAAACATTGCGAATCTGTGGGTGTGGTTTAATTTCATTAAGGCTGCGTTTAAGATTGAAAACCCCAAATTGTTTACAGGACTAACCCTAATTACTGGATCATGATCAATTCGATAATGGAATGTTAAATTGATAAAGGGTTTTTACTCTGTGAGTTGTTGCGAATCTACAGATGTGAATTGATTGGATTAATAATACGTTTAGAATAGGGTTCGATTAAATCCGAATCGTATGAACCCTAGATTCTTGATCATAATCAATTCGATCATGTAAGCCCCAAATAACATAGGGCTTTTGATCTAGACGTCGAGGCGAGTCTGTGGATATGATTAATTTCAGTTTTCATTATCGGATTGACAGGATTCGATTAGACATCATTCATATGAACCCTAGGTTCTTGATTTCGATCGGATTGATGTTGTAAGCCCTGATAATGATAGGGCTTTCAATGATTAGACAAAAACGAAGGTGAAGGTTTAGATAATTACCGGAATAGAGTTCGAATTGATGTCCCCCGACTAAAACAGTTGTCGACTTGCGTGGGTTTGGTCTCCGGCGATCCTAATTGCTTCTCCGGCACGGCTGGTGTATGGGAATTCTTTTGAGTGACTCGTACAAGGTTTGCAGGCGAATAATTCGTGAGAAGAATACAAGAATTCGACGAATTTGGTGATCGTTTGAGATAATGTCGACGGTTATGAATTTAAGTATCATTATTTGAGTTTAATTCGATTAATGAGTATGATTGAGGCTTAATGATGATCGATTAAGGCATTTAGATGTTCATCAATCACGGAATTCGATTCATTTCCGTTATTAGTCACGAATTTGAAACCGAAGGACCTCGATTTTGACTTCTAAAAGTCAACAGAAGACCAAAACTGCAATTTTGACTTTGGGAAGTCAACTAAATTAGTTTAGCATATTTACACAACTAGTCCCTGCAGTTTTGAGTTGAATTTGTGACAGAATCAGTCCTTGGGGTTAGATTTGATTAACGGGGTTAAGTTTTTAATAAGAAACTTAACGTAATAGTTAACGGGGTTAACCTAAAAAGTCGGATTGTCACAATAAACGTGCAAACATCGATAAACGTGCAATTGAAATTAAAAAAAATAGGGTTATACACTACATATAGCATGGTACGTGGTATATAGTCTCAGGAGGGTTTGGGTTGCGTTTGACCTATACGCCATCCATCCCCAAGACCATGTGACACATATAGCTTTATACGTGTCGTATGGTCTTAAGGATGGGTGGAGTATAGGTTATACGCCAACCAATATATACGCCACACCTAGCCTATACGCAACCATTTGTTCATTTTCTTTATGAAGAACTATACGCCACGTACAGACCTATACGTGTCGTATAGTTCTTCCCCTTTTCAGAAAACCAAACCCCTTTTACCAATTCAAACTCAAATTTAACCCATGTTTATACATGTAAACTACATAATAATGACTGGGAGTGAAAAATACGTACCTATATGGAGAAAAAACAGAGATCCACAACCCAAGTATAGACCGATATGATAGCAAAGTGTGTATGTGTGTTTTGTGTGAGCGTGCGAATGATGCTGACCTAAGCTCCCCATATATGTTGAGCTATACGCTACGTAGAGCTCAATACGTGACGTAAAGTTTAAAAAATACAGGCTATATGCCACGTATAGGCCTATACGTAGCGTATAGTTTTTTTTTTTGAGTTTCAATCTACTGTAGCATCATTTCAATTAGAATAAATGTAAGTATTGTATTCCTTGAACTTTGTTACTATCCATTATCACCTTATACTGTCTTATATGATACCTGTACATATGTTCCCAATCTGCTGCAGGATCACTTTGGTGCAAACTCCATAGACCATTTGGTATAGGCATTGGATAATCTTCGTCTAACTTAATCATAATGTAATGGTTAGTGTAAACATGAGCAAACGATACGACTTGATGGTTAGCGTTAACATTCGGACCAACCCAAAGGGGGAAAAGGTTTGATTTTCGGTGTTGCTTAACACGTGAACAATCAAACCAAATCTTTAAGCAAATTAGGAGTCCTGTGTAGGGTATCAACATCCAATGTTCATCAGATACCGGTGCCACTTCCAACCAATTTATGGTGCGACGTAGGTCATCACACTGTCCCTGGATGACTCTGTAAAAAATTTATCTCCACCATTCTTCTTGATCGTCCATCCCCTGTAAAAGTTGTTTCCGAATAAAAAACCACTGCCTTTCATCAAACCCTAAGCCCACAGCTACCGATCGTAAACCACAGTTATAATCGGGCTGCACATCTTGTATACGTGAAATGTACTGGTGAAACAAAGATGGAATCTAATCCTTAAAACGAAGAATGTTGTTCACTTCTTCATCCCCCACCATTAATTGAAACCCATAATCATTTCATGGCTCTCTTACTTTATAATTCGTTGAACGAATGCGTTGCATGATGGGCTCTTGAGACTTTACGACCGAACTCGATATTTGAGAGGGTCTTGTGACGCTATGTATCGTAGGGTCATACCTACTTTGTTGTGATTCTATAAACGAGTTGTTTCTCACAGCGTCATCTTTCCTTTGTTATTGCACCTTCAAAGTTGGACGCCCACGAGTATCTTGTTGTACTACAGATGCTTTCTTGTTAGTTTTGCTTGGAAACACCACAACCATGATCTTCGACAACAAACTTTTTTTCACGATCTTGGGTTGTGATATTATTTTTTATTTCACAAGATCTAATACTTTATCGACATCAACTTCTTCATCCTCAATAAATGACGGTGATAAATCAAGCTTCCTTTAGAAGATATCCACCGCATCTAATGGAATTTTGCCACATGTATTAAAATAGATTGTCAACATATTGGAATCATATGAAGCGTGCTAAATCGTAAAAGGTTGTATTTATGACATGTAGGTTCATACTTTGCCAGCGGACAAACACATGGCAACCCACAACTCGTGAAAAGTTGGCAGCCACACAATGCATTGCTTTCTGTAACATAGATAACTTGGTCTTCTCGACTTCTAACAAGTCAAGAGCTTTATGGGAAACCTTACCACGTAGGTAGTCATATAATGATAGCCTGTGGTGGTCCATTGTCTTGATCATGCTTGTTTCAAAACTTTGCTTTAAGTGTATCTCCTGAGATGTTACAATTTGATTAACAAACCCAACAAGTCTATCTAGCGAGCTGTTAGCATTTCTAAGGTATCTCTTTAAGTTAGCATGCTGGCTCTCGACTCTATGTGTTGTACGTTGACCAAAGTTGAGGTTTCTAAGGTCCTCTGGTGACAACCCAAGTCACCAACTCATCACGAGACATAAAATCCTGAAACAACGGTACAGTTAGACTTATATATAAGGAAGAATACGTAAGTGAAGGAATGTCATACCTGGTTAGTTTCATACGAAACTATCGGGTTAGGACGTTGATCACCATACACGAACTCCTGATTGCTTTATTCCCGTACGAAGGTTGACCCCCGTATACATATTTGGGATTGCTTTGTTCCATGTACGAATGTTGACCTGCAAAGACAAACTCGTTATTGGGTTGTTCCAGGTAAGAGGGTTCACCGTCAAGGACGAACTCCTGAAAAAACATAATTGTTAGACTTTAGTAAAGACAACGGCTAATAAATAAATAAATGTTTTGCCTCGTTCAAATCTAGCAGCCTTGTCTTGCGATGAGAATGAACGTCACCTCCTCCTGATTCAAATCTAACAGCCCTGTCTCGTAAGAAGAATCAGAGGTGGTCATTGGTTCGGGTTACGGTTTTTCCGGTTTATTTGATTCGGGTTTTTCGGGTTGATTTTTTTTGCTGGAACCACAATTTGAACCGAACCTAAACCCACTTTATAATTCGGTTTGAACCTAACAAACCGAATTAACTAAAATATAGACATTTTTTTCCTTTTCTAAAGGAATGTTTGAGTTTGCTTATAGAACAAAATCATGTAATATCAGTTTTTCATATTTGTATAAATCACATTATATTTTCGATTATTGAAGGCTTAAAAGAATCAATTTAAGATAATCAGTTTCATAAAAAATATACAAGGTAACATATATGGGTATTGGTTATTGATATAAATGAATTGAGTTAACTATAAAATATGGATTAAAATAGTGGTATAATTCAATTCGGCTTTTTCGGTCCAAACTGAATTCAAAATCTTGAAACCTAAACCAAACCAAAAACCAAATTACATATTCGGTTTTCGGTTTGAACCAAACCGAAAACCAAATATGTAATTCAGTTTGGTTTTAAAAGGTTTCGGTTTTGATTCAGTTATCGATTTAATCGATTTGAAACTAAATATTGAACACCCCTAACAAGAATGAACGCTAAACCCCACCTAAAACAACGGTATGGAAAGTATTTTATAAACAAAACAAAAAATAAGTGAATAAATGTTATACTGAGTTGTTTTCCCATCGTTAGAATATTCACCAAAAACATAGTGATCGTCCTAAAACGACATCACTATACTTAAGTATGTGGGTAAAGGTTCGGAGGAAATCAGTTTGAGATGATCGATCGAGAAGAAATCTGGAGAAATTTATAGAAGTTTGAGGGAACCTATACGCCTCGTATAGGTCTATACATGACGTATAGGGTACGAGGGTACGATGTACCTTATGCAAGACCATCAATCACATCACTATACGTCACGTATAGATCTATACGAGGCGTATAGGTACGAGGTAACTTCTGCAAGACCCGTCAATCAAATTACTATACGCCACGTATAGCCCTATACACGTGGTGTATATGGCTGTGATTGACAGGTCTTGCAGAAGATGTCTGTCTTTGCAAATTGTGAAAGTTATACGTCCCGTATAAAGCTATACAAGACGTATGAAAGACGTTAAAATATAGAATTGGTGTTCGAATATTAACACCCATATTTAATACAAATTTTAATAGCAAAATGCCAGTTTTACTCAATACATTTAAAATATCTCTGAAAACTTATATGTCAGACGATCGAATATATATTTTCAGAGGTGACGATTTATTTCTATAAATGTGAGTTTTACAACGTAATTATAACGTTACACATACGTCAAAACCAAAATCACATTTTTTTATTAAAATTTGACAAAAGTAATATTTTTAGTCTTAATGTTACTTCACAAGAATTGTTTATGTTTATTCGGATGACAACTTTGTCGCTAAATTAAGACTACACAATTGTCAAGTCAGGCTGTCATAAACTGTCAAAGACATTGAAAAAGAAGCATATGCCATCCTCATGATTTTGCTTCACTAAGAAAAAAATATCTCATTTATTTATCTTTTAATGGTTTTTTTTTCATTTGTTTGTACACAATAATCATGTAGCTATACAAAAAATCATAAGTATTTATACGCTTATGGCTGTATACATGATATAAGTATTTATAAACGCGTAAAATATAACATATTTATTTACATAGACCGGCTCACATGTATGATTAGGGAGAAATTAATGTAATGATGTTTGTTGATTTAATGACAGAATCAGGTAAGATCACACTTATATTCTTTAAAGGAAGGTGCTAAGGAAACCTCCCCAAATATAAGTACTAGATTAATAAACAATATCTATAGTACAACATTAAGATTTAACTTGAAAAGATTATAAAAAGAGACATCAACACTTTGGTTAACAAACATTAGTACTTAATCTCTCTTTCTCTCTCATTCACACACACACACACACACACCATGTTTTCCTCCTTTGCACCAAAAAGCTTCCCTCTTTCTCAACACCAAAATGGAAACCCTTATTCTCCTCTTGCAACCAATGATGATCAAACATGTGAATTTGATTTTGAAGATATCTTGGATAATAATCAGCTTTTGACCGATCAATCAAGTTATCAAGAGCTTATTCCTACCCACTTTGGTACTAAAGAGCAAAATCTGGTCATGCAAGAAACGACCACTAGCGTTTCCTTCATGCATCCACCAAACAATTTTCACATGCAAGTGTTTTAATTTATTTTATTATTGCTTTTTATATTTCTTAATTAAGTTTCTAATTAGCTAGAGAAGCTGAGTTGATATATAATTTCAACTTTCTTTTTCTGCTTAACTTGCAAAATGCAGAGACGACCGCGAGCAAGAAAGGGTGCATGCAAAATTTAAGTTTGCGCTTCGTATGAAAACGAAGCTTGAAGTCATTGACGATGGATATAAATGGAGGAAATATGGGAAGAAGAAGGTTAAAAGTAGTCCATATCCAAGGTATAATTCTCAATAAAACATGACCTAAGAGATGTGTACAATGTTATTTTAGTAAATTAGCTTATTTATTCTTGTTTTGTTCGTATATTATATATTACTTTAGTTTTGTACAATGTTATTTTAGTGAATTAGGGTTTTTAGCTAGCTAGGTTAAATATTTGACCGTTGTTATGGGTGATGAATAAAACAGGAACTACTTCAAATGCTCAACCGTAGGATGCAATGTCAAGAAAAGAATAGAGAGGGACATAAAAGATTCAAGCTATGTGATAACAACCTATGACGGTGTGCATAACCACATTTGATCTATAACAACATTGTACGTCTTACTAGTAATAATAAATTGACCTTCAAGTTTTTGTAATACGTAAGTTCAAATAATAATTACTTTATCAGATTTTAATGGATCATTGAGATATGAGACATTTATATCCGTGATTTCATGATCACTCATATAGATGGCAATAACATGGTTTATATATATATATATATATAAATATATTCTTAATCGTTGCTATATATAGGGACTATAAATCGTCGCTATAGGCCAGAAAAAAATCGTCGCTATAGGTTGTTCTTCTTGTAGTGTTGGTTTCTAATTACTTTGAACCCACTTAATCCAATATACATGTGTCTATACATAGGGTCGGTTCCATTAATACATGCCTAAGAAGCGTAGGAATTAGCGAGGTTATTTGCATCTATTTATCTACAATGGTGTATATCATGCATAACCACACAATACAAAAGATATTCGCACGGTACAAAATAAGGTAACCCTATAGTGTAAATGGTATAAACGTCGCACAGTGTATTACACCTTTTAAAAAAATTTATTTAAAAAAATATATAAAACAAAGATAATAAAATTCTTTAATTTTATGATATAATTTAAAAGAAAAATTAATAAAACGTATAACAATTATTTGAGTTTATAAGAGTTTGTTGAACTAGTATTTATTTAAAAAAGGTCATCACAAGGGACGAATTTCCCCTTTTACCCTTCCCAAGCACTACTAACCAGGGGCGAATCTTTCTTAGGGCCCGGGGGGGCCCCGGCCCCCCCCGATTTTTCGCTCAGTAGTGTTAATTTATACGTATTCGGCCGATTTTTTGCTCGACAGTGTTAATTTATATGTATTCGGCCGCATATTTTATAGTACCGGCCCCCGCGATAGGAAAAAAAAATCCCGGCCCTCCCCGGGTTTTTATTGAAGCTTCGCCACTGCTACTAACCTCCAACTAATTACGAAATCTCTTACTCATTAAATTGGTTTGATCAAATGCTCATATTTTTTCCTATGTTTCTTAGGCGAAATATATTTTATATTTGATCCGCCCCATATACTTATACATACATATATATACATATACACATATATATATACACAAATAAATATAAATATATATATACATACATATATATATATACACACACACATATATATATATACTTATATATACGAGTGATATCTTTACAAAACACTATATATTGTGAGAACACGTGACAAAATAAAATGATTTTTTTATTTTAAAAACTTTTAAAATATAAGAAAATAATTGAAATCCAATGGTTATTCATCTCTGATGAACAAAAATAAAATTATGAACATATTTCATTTATCTGATGAACAAAAATAAAATTATGAACATATTTAATTTATTTATAGAATCTACACATACATAAGTAAACAGTTAAACATAAGAAAAACATATGAACAAATTAGTTTAATGGTTTTTTATGTACATAATATACGTCTTTATAAGTAAAATTGTAAATTTTTTTTAAAAATATGAACTATTGATAAAAAAAAATTAAAAGACTTAGGTTTTTTTTGTTCTCGTAATAACATAATGTTCTGTAATAAACCTCACCCCATTACTAGAAAATTGGAGTATCATCGACGTAACACTACGTCGGTGATACTCTGTCGGTGAAGCCGCTGTGTATCAATGTCGAGATCGTCAAGACCAACGCCGGCGTAAGCAAAAGTATTAACATCGATATCGACATCCTCATACTCCATGTGCAAGTGAATGCTCCCACACTCATCCGCTCATCGATCACCCATATCAACGCCGCTGCTGCTACCCCCGTTCGAGGTGTAAAGTCAAACTAGGGGCCACGTGAGGTGTTTCTCCCTCGACGTAGAATGGGTACTCTTGTCGGAGCTGCCCCCTCGAAGGGAAGTAGATCGGGGAGTCATCCCGCTATCCCTTTTGCTGCTCCCACCCCTAGTGCCTGTCATCGTCTGTATAAATGCCAAGTATATCAATGTTAAACCAAATTACATACACAATCACAAATCTACAAAGTTTAACAAGTTAAAATCAAACACATAAACACACTGTAAATCTAACCCTAAACTCAACTCGAAACAATAACTCAACTCAAAATAGTAACCTATGTTGAAATGAAGATACATACATGCCAAATACAAAGACACCCAATACATACATATCAAATATATGCATACCAAATCATACATGCCCACCAAATACAATTTATACCTACACACACACCCCCAATTCCTTCCAATTATCAATTTTTGATTTTTTTTTGTCATTTAAATCTAGTTCCATCAACCTTTTTAACCCCAAATAACTGTTATTTTCCATAAAAATATAAAGCATAAAATCGAGAATGTTATTATCTTTAGCTAGTTATATCTAAACTAGATATAACGACACATCCATTTTCTTTAGATTTTGTGGGGTCATGTCAGTAATCACCAAAAGAATTCCATGTGACATCCGACGACATTTAAAAAATTAATTTTCCCTTTTTAATGAATTCCGTCGATAATCTGTAGGCAAATTTTCCAACAATTTTTTTTCTTTTTTCTTTTGGATTCCTTCGATTAATTGTCCAACGATAATAAAAATTCATTTTTTTATTTTGGCTTTTGTGGGATCCGTCAATAATTACCGACGGATTCACATAAATGTACCTATTGAATCAGTCTTTGATAAAATGCCATATTATTATGTTTTTCTGTCACACTCCAAAACATGGGTGAGTGACTTATTGGTTACTCATCAAACCTTAACCAAAACAATAAATCTCACATCGGAAGTCTAAACCAAACAAAACTAAATTAAATACTGAATATTTAACTTAACTAAAGGTAAAATAAACCTCAATGTTCATCCAAAGTTTCTAACCCAAGGTCCACCGACTGTCAATAGTCAAACGAACGCCACCGGTCACGCATGACCATTTCCTTTCCTACTCGAGGCATCACACCTTCGTGAAATACACACTTAAACAAGTCAGCTGATGATATTGAATTCTAAACCAGATATTTCAAGACACTTGCATTCACTACTTCAAATCACATGCAAATACAAGTTTCCTAACACTAACATGACTGCTTATTCAGCATGATAACCTAACAACTAGTCGGAACACTTTCACATGTTCACCGACACACTAATCAGGTCCATACTATATCGCATGAAGGCCAAACTCACGAATAAACATGCATTTACACATATGCAAACAAGTAATAGGCATGAACTTTTAAACAAATCAACATTTGTTAACTAATCAACAGCATGCACATAATATTTGTCACACCCCAACCGACGACGGATTATACGTCAGGACGGACGCGGTTGTTCAATAGCACAAGGTTGACTATTAAAGTTTCAATATTTTATTAATAAATAATTTAATATTCAATACAAGGAAACATAACAAGAATACAACGTTTAATTGATAAGTAGTCTAGGTCCAAAGCATCCTATGTGATCACAAATAAGTCTTATGGTGTGGAACCTGAAACATGTGAAAGAATCTGTCAACTACAAAATAGTTGGTGAGATACAAAGGTTTTGACACAGTTTAACAAGTATTTGAGAAGAATTACAATTCACTATGATATATGCATTCTATAATGTAAGTATGAGAACAAGTATCTTAAACGTTGTGCACTTCAACCCTCCAACCAAGTTTAGGCATAACCAACAGGTTACCCTTATAAGTCTCAAGTTTAAAGTTTAAATCAGTAACAATCACCAAGGGCTCCCCCCCGAAGGGGTCAATCAATCAAGGTGGATTGGTCAAATGCAATAGATCTATCATTGTTACCATAGGCTTGATCAAAGTTAATGAATGTGCTAGTTTTAAGTTTAATCTAAGCATACAAGTCTCAAGTTTAACGTAAGAATAATCATCTAGTCATAGTTGTACAAGAATTGTATAAGTTTAAAGTTTTTGAACATGTTTCACCCCAAAAGTATAGAAAGGAAAAAGGGGCTAAGTATACTCACATGGATGATGAAGAGTGTCCAACAAAGATTAAGTGTAGCAAGACTTTGAGGGAGATTATCCTCGCAACAAGCCTAAGAATACAAGTCTAGAGTTTAAGTATGATCTACAAATCTATGTCAAGGATCTAGGATTCTAAGATTATTTAGGGTTCCAAATGGGAGATGGGATTTGATTGCGTTTATGAAGTTTAAATCCAGTTTATAATAAAGGTTTTAAATGAATGACACGAGACTTGTATATCAATGTTTAATAAGCTTATAGTTTAGAATAATTATTAATTAAAATAATTATTTAAAATTTTTACATAAGTTATGTGATAATAGTTTAAAGTAGTTTTCTATGTATTTTATAAATAACGTGGTGCTAATAGATGAAAGAATAAATAATCATCAAAGATCAATAATAATTATTTAAAGAATGAACCATCATTAAAGATTCATAATAATTATTTAATGAATAAACAACGGCTAAGAATAAATACTTAGATCAATAGATAATTACTAAGTGTTTATAATAATTATTAAAGAATATTTATTAAGGAATGACACATAATTGTTAAGGGTAAATCTTTATTTAAAAGAACAATTACTTTACAAAGTGTTTAAGATTTATTAGGTGTTTATTTTATACATTATCTTGTAATCACAAGTTTAAAGAGATAATATGAAATTAAAATTGAAAGATAAATTATATAGAATTTCTCATAAGGTTTGTATTTTGATTATAAGTTTATAAGTGTTTTAATATTAAAGCTTCTATTTAAGTCTTATAAAGTTTATAAATTTAGAAAATATTTTTTTTTTAAATGAATACAAGTCTTCTGTTTTCTATAAAACATGGATTTTATAAGTTGTACAAGTGTATAAGTTTCATAAACTTTTATGATTTCATAAAGGTTATACAAGTTTTATGTTTATTAAAGTTTATAATTATTATTTAAAGTAAA
Organism: Smallanthus sonchifolius; assembly: GCA_023525975.1. NCBI lineage: Eukaryota > Viridiplantae > Streptophyta > Magnoliopsida > Asterales > Asteraceae > Smallanthus > Smallanthus sonchifolius. Next base: position 43,769,651 of record CM042025.1, on the reverse strand, counting down.
AAAAAGAATTTATTTACTAGAACTTAAATAGTAAATTAAGTTCCTGTTTTTATACAATTGTATAAATTTTATAAAGTGTCTTTTATAGATTTTTAGTATTTACAACCATATCTAAAGATTTAGCTTTTTATAAGTTTTTATCTAAATTAAATTAAATAAAATGGTTCCAGAATGTAAAAGTATAAATAAAAATCATTTTTGAGTTTATAAAGGTTTAGCAGAATTTATAAAAATTACTAAAAGTGTAAAAACTGCTTGGAAATGGATAAAAAAAATGAAATGGACAAAACCCGGCTCCGCGGATTCGAACCCGGGTCTCACCCGGGTCATCCCCACACACATGCACTTAACCATCCCGCCTACGGGTCTCGGTGGTAATATATCCAAACGAGAATGTTTAAAAACACATTCCCCATACGAACCCTAGAATCGATTTTGGTCTAATACACATCGATTAACCCTCTGTCATGGCGATTTGACAGAGGGCTTTCGTTCCTATCATGAAAACGACGATTGTGGCTTTTGAAATTACCTGAATTGATGCAGAGACGAAGGAGAACGAGTCCGAGTTATGCGTCGGCTGTCGTGGCTCCAAATCGAAGAATGCAGGTATGATACGATGGAATTGAGGGTGTAGGAAGTTTGTGTGTGATTTCGTTGAGGCAGTACGGGTGCTATTTATAGTCGATTTAGCCATTAAATGTCGAATTAGGTGGGAGTTAATCGGTTGAGTCAATGGGTTGAATCCCGAGCCCATGCGCGGCCATGGTTTGAAATCAAGCATTGATTATGGTTAGGTAGGAGTCGCATAAGAGAGTCGATGTTCAAGGTTCAGTGAACCTGGACGGAATCGCGTTTTTGGGTAAAGAGGGACGAAAACCGGAGGTTGCGGGATTCGAACCTTTGACTGGTTTGGGTTCCGGGTGTTTGAGTTAATGACACAATCGGTCCCTGTAGTTTAAAGGTTTTATTATTTTCTGTTAAAACATAAGTTTGAGTTTAAAACAAGTTTCAAAAATGGCAGATTAGTCCCCGGACTTTTATAAAAATAATTATATGTTTTATTAAAGTTCGAATAAGCTTTCGAGTTTTATTATTTTATAATTCTATAAAATAATTTATGAGATTTATAAGTTTTTTTTGTGTGTTTAGAATAAGTTTATAAATGTAATTATAAACCTATGAAGTTTTAAGGTTTTAATACTTTTTATAAAACCTATATTTTCTTTTAAATAAGCCATATATGTATATATTATATATCAACTAAGTTTGTATTTATTATTTAAGAAAATAGGTTTTAAATAAGTTTTCAAGATTTAATTTTATAATACGCGTAAGGATTCAGGATAAAGATAGGTCGAGAAAAATCCAGGACATTACAATATTTATCATAACTCAAATATCTACTGCATGATTTTTGTACTTTAAAACTTAGCATGTATTTCAGGCCAAAACATTTTAAAAAGGGTAAGGGTCATAGAAACTCACCTTAACACGCCGAAGCCGTTGAATACAATCAACCTTCCTTACCCTTGATCCTTAGTTCGTCACACGACAACTCTACTATAAGCATCGTTTTAAAACACAACTAATGATGATTTCATGTTCACCAATATTTACAAATTTAAAACACAAAACAATATCTTTTACAAAAGATTGACCAATATGAAATCTTTAATAATAAATGTTGAGTGTACAAAATTGTCTAACATATCAATCAAAAGCATTTATCAAGATAGACATATAAAAATTTATTCTTGACAACATCTAATCACATGCTCTTCGTGGTTTTTCCCTTAGTTTATTCTTAATATTTGAACTCCTTTCATGTGATAACATCTACATCTTTATTTCTATAATTTAACTAAATACTATATTTCTTTAAATTTATCTCTAAATTTGGTTTAACCTTTCACATCTCATTCTCTATCTCACTCATAAACAGTTATTTTATTATTTTTTTTCTTTCTTAGACACTCACAAACAATATAGAGATTTGTGAAAATGGATATCTATATTTAGAAGATCACTATTTACTAAACTCTAAAATTTAAAGATGGAGATAAAGATGTAGATCCTGATGGAAGTACAAAATAGAAGAAATCTCTAAATAATTACGATGAATATGAATATAGAGACTCTATTGTGAATGCTTTAAAGACATACATCACACACACAGTAGCAATAAGCTAGGTTATATACAAGAGGTCTAGAACACAAAAAATCATAATGAAATAAAGAATTTTGAAAAAATATAAGTATGGAGAGCACGGTCAATCATCCCTAAAACTGTGGCCGGACCATGCCACTACTATTAAAACTCATAACTTTTACTAAGAACATTGTAGCTCGTCTTAAGATCGTGGTCTTGGCATTCTCTTTTTCTAAGAAACCAATACTTTAAAAAGCACAATATGTAAGGTTTGAGAAGAGTTTTAAACACTCAATATAGTTATAATAGGTGAAAGTAGAAATATAATTCCTTTTTAAACATAAATATTTCATTAAACACAATTTTTTAATAGCTTCCAAAATCATCCATTTCGGTTCAATAAATGGAAATATAACACCACTTTTCCTTCTTACTTGCACAAATTGGGTTCAATTAGATGATATGCCACAATACATTCTTCGGCACAACAATCATAGCATTGACTCATATCAAAATAGATGAGTCGTGCTACTACAGTATATATACGAGCTACAAATTTAATCTAAAATCAAGTTTATTATTCCATAGCCCAACACAAACACATATTTCAAATGCTAGGCCATCTTTATAGGAATTCTGGGTGATTCGTGTATTTATGATTTCGTGGATTCTCTGATAATCGCGTAGGGTTAGCTTTCAGACTGAATTATTTCTTTAGTATACACATAATTCAATCAGATAAGAATCAGAGATTCAAGAACGAATATGTGAAAGTCTGTTAGGAATTTCGTATGTTTGATACTAACCAATACATATGTATATAGGGAGTAAGCAGATACACTGGAACGTTATGACGGTTATTGGCTGAAAACCGTCATAACCGTCAATCCATAATTGCTAAGTTATTCTACCCAGGAGAGGCAATCTATTCCGGAGGAAAAATCTACTCTGGAGAGGCAATCTGGTCTCGAGGACCATCCTTTAGTAGTTTAACCCCAGCCAGGGGTGTTGTCCCTTGTACCCGCCAGGGGCGCTGCCCTCGAACCCCCGTTGTTCAGTGAGCTTCGCCCCCTTGATACAATAAGGTGTCTTTACACTAGAAGTCATGAGATCATCAAACAAGTGTGCATCCCACATTTACCAACTTGTTTGATGTTTCATTATGACTTCTTATTTGGTCATTAAGTAAACCCAGTTAAACAAAATAGCTAGATTCAAATTTTTAGAAAGACTACTAAAATTTGAAAAACTATATATATATATATATATATATATATATATATATATATATATATATCCTCCTAACTCCAATAGCTTTACAAGATGTTTGCTGACGTAAAGCGGAAGCATATAGATAAATCATAGAACAAACTCAAGGAATTTTTATTAGAAAATTGAATGATTAGCTTATTACATAAGGGGCCATATACGGGAATTCTAAATTTGAGAGCCTTGACAAATTTTCAAAATTACAAATCGAGCGATTAAAACTGAAATTGAAACAAAAAATAAATCCGCAAATTACATCAATCAAGGATCCACACGTTTTGGACTAAAAAAGAAAAAGCGTTGAAAATTGAGAAATTTGGGGAAAATCATTGATTAGCGAAATTGGATCCCTTAATGATAGAATTCGGGTCAGACAACTAGGTCAAACCACTGAAAACCGTTTGCCAAATGATTCAGCTCATGGTGTCCTTTCCGTCCACTAGTTATAGGCCCCGTAACCCCAAATGTAGCCCAAGTTATACCCGTTTCAAGTTTGGGCCCTTTTTAACATATTTCCCTCTGTCTAGCTGGTCCAGATAAGAGTGTGTTAACTCCTGGATCAGCTCATCATCAGTAGCACAACATAGAAACCAATATTTCAACATACTTTAAATGACTAAACAAGTTTAAGAAACAATCGTGATTAAGCACGTGCAAATCACATAAGATAAAACTTGAAAAAAACAATCATGATAGATGTTTTGATGATGTAAGCCTTCATTTTGAAAAGTCAGTTTACTCACTTCTGAAGCCCAGGTACCAAACTCAAGTAAACTACATTGTGTATTTTATTAATTAAAAACTTGTTAATAACTAAACAAATCCAAGCATACTAAGACTCAAAATCTTAATAGATAATCTAAATAAACCGTGTTCCGCGACGGGTTTGAAACGTAGATAAAAATAAGCGAATCGCGACGGTACATTCAACGTGACGTTAAAAAACACGTTGTAGCGGTATATTCGATAGTAAAAAAAAGTTACCTTGTCGTATACGAAAGTAAAGTTATCCGAAAAAAAATTACACCGAAACATACATAAAAATAAGAATGCCGGCGGCGCATTACGGCAGGTCGGTTTAAACGTAGATAAAAAATGTCACAGCGGTGTATTTTGAGATGGGCGTAAGACGGTTTAAAAAAAGGTTTAAAACAACCGGTTGGTTTAAAAATAATGTTACGAAAATTCACGTCGAAACATAAATAGTTTAAAAGTTGTAAGAGTAAATCATTTCCTTTTTTTATTATAATGGCGCATTCCACGGTGGGTTCGAAATGTAGATACAGATGGGGTTGCAGTACGTGTACGTACGTTAATCACTGGGCATGGACACTATTTGTTTCTTTTTATAAAGAAATTGTAACTTTGCGGCGGGTAACATAGATAAAACAAAAAAGAGGAACCCCGCAACGGTATATTTGGAGATGAGCATTGAATGGTTTAAAAAACCAAACGGTTTAAAAAAATGTTTAAAACAACTGATCGGTTTGAAAATGACGTTACGAAAATTCACATTGAAACGTAGATAAAAGTAGACACGTCGCAACGTCAAACTTGAAATTTTATAAAACTTCATATTTTAAAAGTTGTAAGTGGAAAACAAAAAAAAACTATGAAAAAATTGAAACCTTGAAGCAGCTTTGATAACTCTTACGTATAACGTTTGCGATTTGATGACTTGTACATTATTACGGCCAACTCCGTTTCGAATGAAATTTACACCGAAACGTAGATAAAAATAAGCATGTCGCAACCGTATATTTGAAATTTTATAAAACATCATATTTTAAAAGTTATAAAAAAAACAAAATAACTTTAAAATTAATTATAATAATAAATAATCAATTATAAAAAAAATTAAACATGTGACGCGGCCATGCATAGAAGACTTGTAAACTATGCATATAGAGTTGCCATTTTGTGATTTACGCGTAACTCCGTTATGATTGTGTGTATTACTTCCGCTCCGCAGCGGGTTTAAAACGTAAATAAAAATAAGCAAGATGCAACAGTATATTAGCACTCACCCACGAAAAAAGATGCACATCAAAACATTGGAAACATACATAATAATAAAATAATAAAGTAAACAAAAAATGAAAATTAAAACATCTAAGGAAAAAAGTAAAAAGTACATATAAAAATAAGTTTAATAAAGTTCAGGGGTTGTATGGTAAATTTATTAAAGTTTAGGGGTAATAATGTAACTGTTTAAAAGAAAAAGAAAAAAATATTACTTAATTAAAGTAAAGGGTCCAAAGTGTAAATTATAGAAAAAACAAAATTATTTTAAGCATTAAGTGCTTGTACTTGGTGCTTTATCACTTCTCTAGTATTTGTAATTAAAAAAAAAGAAAAAATATTACTTAATTAAAGTAAATGGTCCAAAGTGTAAATTATAAAAAAAAAATTGCTTTAAGCATTAAGTGCTTGTACTTGATGCATTATCACTTCTCAATATGATATTTGTAAGTATTTGAATATATGTTGTATTGGAGTCTCGGGCGGCTATAAAAATGTGAGTAATCCATGCTATGAAAAGTCGAAATCTTTATACTTCAAGGGTTATAGTTATTTAATGTTGTACAAAATCGAACCGAACTTAGAACCAAGAAAAAGGGAAAACGCCTAACGAAGACCTGATTGGTTTGGTTGGTCTGATTAGATGTCGGTTTGGCCCCAGACGAGCTGCAAATTTGTTTTGGGCTAAGTTCTGGTTTGAACTTTGGGTCGTGTACATATTTATTTTGAGCTGTAAATTTCGTTGGGCTATAATTTTATTTAGTAATTACACAAATCATCCATGTGGTTTGTCAAAATTTCATCTTTTGTCCTAAGAGTTCTAAAATTACGGATTTGGTCCAAGAGTTTGGAAAAAGTAACACCTTTAGTCTCTGGCAATTGATGGGCGTTAAAAAACTCCGTTAAGTAGATATAAAATTACCTTTATACCCATTCGTTAAGTGGTTTTCGCCTAACTAATCCCATATATATATATATATATATATATATATATATATATATTAAAAACATAGGTCGTTATGAGAGCTAATGTGACGTTATGAACAATAAGGGTTTTCTTAGTTTTTTATTTTTTTCTTGATTAAATAACTTGAAAAAGAAAACATTTAAAAAAATGGGTTTGGAATGGCCGCGCCCTTCCCTTCTCACCCATGTGGCCCGGGTTCAAGACTCGCCCCTTTTCCTAGGAGCAATTTTGTTTGGTTTTCCCACGTGCGAACACACGCACAATTTTTGTTTTATTAATTATTTTAATATTTGCAACTAATTTTAGTCATATATAATTTTTATCTTATAACTTTTAAGATATTATGTTTTCATATATTCCAAATATACCGTTGTAATGTGCTTATTTTTATTTACGTTTGGAGTTGTGCATAGTACTGTACAAGTCGTCGAAGCACAAACGTACAAGCCGTATAAGCTGCTTAGATGTTTCGTTTTCTTTATTTTTTTTGGTTTTCCTCTTGCACCTTATAAAATATTATGTTTTATAAAATTCCGGGTTTGCCATAGCGACGTGCTTATTTTTATCAACGTTTCGACGTGCTTAATCATGATTGTTTCTTAAACTTGTTTAGTCATTTGACGTATGCAGTAATATTGGTTTCTATGATGTGCTAGTGATGATGAGCTGATCCAGAAGTTAACAGACTCCTATTTGGACAAGCTAAACAGGGGAAAACAAGTCAAAATGGCTCAAACTTGAAATGGGCATAACTTAGGCTACATTGGGGTTACGGGGCCCATAACTAGTGGACGGAAAGGACACCACGAGCCGAATCATTTGGCAAACGGCTTTCAGCGGTTTGACCTAGTTGTCTGACCCGAATTCTATCATTAAGGGACCTAATTTCGCTAATCAATAACTTTCCCCAAATTTCTCATTTTCAACGCGTTTCTTTTTTAGTCCAAAACGCGTGGATCCTTGATTGATGTAATTTGTGGATTTATTTTTTGTTTCAATTGCTCGATTTGTAGTTTTGAAAATTTGGCAAGGCTGCAAAATTTAGAATTCCCCTATATAAGGCCTCTTATGTAATAAGCTAATCATTCAATTTTCTAATAAAAATGCCTTAAGTTTGTTCTCTGATTTATCTTTATGATTCTGCTTTGCGTCAGCTAGTTTCTCAACATCTTGCAAAGCTATTGAAGTTATGAGGATATATATGTAGTTTTTATAAAATTTGTTGACGATTTTAGTGTCATCTAGCAATTTTGTGTAATTGAGTTTACTTAATAACCAAATAAGAAGTCATAATAAAAATCAACTTTTCTTATATTTTAGGTATTTTTGTGCTTAATTGTTTTTTGATTTTAGGTATACTCATTCAAAGTGGGAGCAATAACATGTCAGTGTCCTACATTTTTAACCCCACCACTTCATCACACACCTGTAGGTAGACCAAAGAAAAAGAGAAGGAAGAGTCGAGTAGAAATAAATGATTCCATTGTCAAAGATTGGTAGGGTGGACACAATATATAGTTTGGTTAGTAGAAATGAAATTTTGGCAGATAGAAACCAGGATGGTATGCCCAATTTAATATGCAGATATTAAATGATCTCCAACCAAGACCCAATTGATGTTCTTAGGAGAGTAAGAGTATTGAAACGATGGTTTAATTATATTTTAAATTAGATTTGCGACATTTCAATTATGTTATGTGATTTGTTGATTTTTATCAAGAGGTGGCTTTTAAGATACTTAATTTTATTCTTGTAAGTTTATTCTCCGAAAGGTCTAAATTTCCCAAATATTAACATTTACATATTTATTAATATTAATTGAAATGCCATAAAATTTGATTTATATACTTTAATTTAACCGTTATAAAGAATTTTAATACAAAATCTTATTTAAAATCCGTATAAATCCCTATGTAGTACGCCTTGATACGATTCGGATCAGAAAGATAGTTGGGAGAGAGCTCGGCTCCATTCTCAGTTGGTTCGGTCAAGAGATGCCTTAATGGGAGTAGGGACTATATCTCTCGGTATGTTATGAAGTGGAGTAAATGGGCTCCTCTCAAATGTAACATTTTCGCATGGAGGGCGGAATTTGATCGTATTCCAACCTTTTCGGCTTTGGCTAGGAGGAATATTCCGCTTGCCAATCAAAGGTGTGTTATGTGTGATTCCGAGATCGAATCGAGCGAGCATCTTTTTACTTCGTGTTTGGTTGCCACGGTGGTTTGGCTTCATACTATACTTGAATAGACTTATCTCATTTTAGAGCATGTATAACATTTAATATGTTTTATAAAATCCTCATTTTAGAAAAAAAAAATTATAGTTGTATAAAAATGTATGTATAATAGTGGGCTGCCATCTTAAGTAATTTATGCCAGCCTTGATGAATTTACGGACTTAAAAATTGGGCTGGAGATGGGGCCAAAAAACCTACTGGGCATTGTGAAAAGGCCTGATCCATCACTGACCAAAAATAGAGGAAACGGGTCAGAAGTTCTGTTGTTTGTTGAGCTTTGCAAATCAAGAGTAACTAACTGATGACGGCAACAGAACAATATAATACATTTGGACGTAGTATGTTACTGATTTAGTGAGAGTTAGAAAGAGAGCGGAGTGGACACTTACGTGATCGTTTTATGTATCGTAGTTAAAACATTAGGTCTATTTAAAATTGGTTATGTATTAAACTTTGCGTCCTTTAACTAAGCAAATTACAGTTTATGTCCTTTATGTTTAAAACATTTTGCATGTTACGTCCTTTGGCATAACAGCCGTCTAATTCAGACTTTAAGTCTGGTCACATGCTGCACACGTAGGGCAAAAATGTCTTTTTCTCCCCCCTCCTTTTCCCCCCCTTTTTTTTATTCCCCTAACTTGTAATCCCCCCCCCCCCCCCCCCTCTTATCTTCTCCAAATCAAATTAGGGTCCTATCTTTCTTGGCTCATTTGAAGCAAAACTCAAAGTCGACAATGGTTTTCTGCTGGTGTGGAAAAGAAGCACTCGTCCTAACATCATAGGTCGTCGACTTTATGCCTATCCCGACAAGGTAAATTCACGATTAGTCTCATCTAAGAACCAATTTCTTCACCTAATTTATGTTTGTTTCCTCTATTAGGGATCAAAATGTCGATTCATTAGATGGTTTGACCCTGTAATGTGTCAAAGATCTATAGACATTATCTATGGTATGATTAAAGCAAAAAAAAACAATATGGAGGAAAAGGTCAAATCAAGTCAGGCTGAAGCAAGGAAATTGAAGAAGTTTTTGGTTATTAGTTGGATTGGTTTCCTGATATTTGTAATTTATGGTAAGAGCAACTAGTTCCAAATTTTAATCTTGTATTGCAAAGTTTCTGTATTATAATGGTCTTGTATTGTATGGAAAAGTGCAAATATTGCACATTTTTATACCACATTTGTGCTTAGCTATTTGGCATATTAATTACTCTGTATGAAACTGCAATTTGACACAAAACTGCATTTTCACACTAATTGCAAAACCTGCATGTTTGAAAAGAGCATCCAATGTACATGTATGCAATGTAATTTGACACAAAACGGCATTTTGCACACTAATTCCAAAACCTGCATATTCTTTGCAAAGTGCATCCAATGTACAGGTATGCCATGCAAACATTTTTGTACATGTTCATAACAAAGTGTTAAAACATAGTGTCATTGCATAAAAACACTACCATAAGCAAGCAAACAAACAAACATTCCAAAACAATCTGCCATTGCCTAAAAACACTACAATAAGCATTCCATATGTTCTTAAACATACAAACAAAATGCTAAAACAAATTACACATTAATCAAACCTAAACAAAAACTAAAGGTTTCAAGAGAGAGTACACATAAGCAAACCAAAACAAAGTTCCAAAAGAGTATGCATATTGACCTAAGGTTTCAAAAGAGAGTACATCAAGCAAATCACAATCATTTTTGCTCCTACTGGCCTTTGCATGTCCTTTGGTTATGGCCCTTTTTTCCACACTTCCCAAGGTTAGTGTAGTATTTCTCTTTGACAACCTCCTACTCTTTGTGATGTCTTTCATTTCAACAATTGATCTCTTCCTAGCCTTTTTGGGTCTTCCTAGTTGTTTATGATGATTTGGTGGTGTTAGGGTTGTAGGAACTTGGGACTTTGCCCCTAAACACCTACCATTGATGGGGTTAATCCTGAAACCGTAAACATGTCTCCACCTATCCATCTTGTAGATTGGATGTACCCAACTTTCAAATACCCCATACTGTTGACCATTGGTAGCCATGAACCAAATTGTTGTCGCAGCATGTTTGCATGGCATACCTGTTATTTCCCACCTCCTGCAAGCATAAAATTTCCTACCCATATCCACAACACATTGATCACCCTTTGGACCACTGACTTCATATTTATCTTCTCCATTCCAGATTACAGTGTATTTTGTTGCTTCTTCTTTATAGTTTATAACATTTTGGTGGCAGTGGGTGTAAGCAGCCCTTCACTTCTGTCAATAAGCTTCAAAACAGTCACAATCTTCCTCATTAGATACTCCTTTATGTATTTAAGTGTTGAATGGGCTTATCCCTGCCTTAAACTATATTTGCATTGAAAACCTCACATATTTTTTAGCAATACATCAGATACTACCCTACATGTGTAAAGATAAAAATCAAGATTAATCCATAACAGCTTTGGAATTTTAAACATCGTAACAGTTGCAAATAATTGTATGAGTATACCTGATAAGTGTGATCTGGACCAGTGTTTAGGGGGTACGTTTTACAACCACAAGTGGCATCATTGTTGTACTTTTTCAACTCATCCATTGCATCTTGAAATTGAACAACTGTGGTTGAGGTTGCACACTTCCATAACATATCTTTATAAAGTTTTCCCTTGAAAGTTCCTTTCATATTCTCATGAATGTGCCTGAGACCGAATATGTGCTCAACACATGGGAACACCTTTTGATTGGCATGAAGAATACCTTGTTTGAGTGTATATAACCAAGTTAGATAAGATAACTACCTATATAGTTTTTTAGTGTAAGTTTAAGTTTGAATCTGTGCTAATAACATAACTTTTGCCTATTACTAATGAAGGTAAAGTTTGAGTTTATTTCCAAGTCCAAATCTTCACCTAATAGTTCAAGAAACCAGGTCCATGAGCTAAAATTCTCTGCCTCCACTATTGCATAACAAAGAGGGTATGTCCCATTGTTAGGGTCAAGGCCCACTGCACTTAGTACTTGCCCTGGAAAGGGACCTTTCATGGATTCCCCCATCCAAACCCAACATATCCCTCCTTATCGCTTTAAATCCATGTTTTAAAGCACCCAAGCACACGTACATCTTGACTGGCTTAAAACTGTTACTGGATCAACCTCTATCCTGACAATTGTACGTGGATTTGTATTTAAAAGTTCATTCACATAATCCCTTAGCAAAGCATACTAGGAGATGTAATCCCCCTACACATGTTTCTTTGCTTTAACCTTGGCCCGATATGTTTTCATTTTAGAAACTCCAAGTTCATACTGCCTTTGAAACTGTTCTTGAACTGCCTTCACTTGTATTTTTGGATTTTCTTCAACTTGATCTAACATTTGTTGAGATAAGAAAGTGGAGGTGCAAGCATTAATGGATCTTGTTTGTATGCATTTATGCTCTATAATTAGGGTCTTCACCATCCAAGATTCAGATCCATTTTCTTTTGAAAGTAATAGGACCCAAGGACATTGAAACTGATGAAGATTTGTCTCTTTACCCCTACCACCAACATTTTTGTGGGCCTCATTACCTTTATTCACTACTGCCCCTTGCCTTTTTCTTTATTAACTACTGCCCCTTACCTTTATCTATACTCACTACCGCCCCCTTATCTTTTTGTTGACTGCCAGACCCAACCATACCTTGACTATCAATAAAGGTTCCATCATCATTAATTTCAAAACTTGGCAAAGACCCATGACACACTGCCCTGGCCCTATTTTTATCATACTTGATAATTCTAATGAGCCTCTAGTTTCCACATAATGTGCCTTTATCAAATTCTTCTCTTCTTCTTTAGTTTCAAATATTTGACCTACATAAAAATTTGCATTGTTTTCATTTGACCTTCTCAAATACTTTAATCTGTGTCTTCTAATACTTGAAGCATTCTCTTCAGAATCTGACCCACTTTTAAAAAGGCTTCATTGTCCAATACCTTTGCTTCATTATCTCCCTAATCACTCATGTTAATCTCATCTACATCTAAATCAACATGCAACCTACATTCCCTCATATCTACTTCAACACCAGCCACACTATTATCGCCATCAACCATATAATCATTGTCATCCTCATCACTACATTCTACATCTTGTTCACTATCTACCTCATCACTACCTTCTATATCTTGTTCACTGCCTACCTCAACACTACCTTATATATCTTCTTCACTGTCTACCTCAACACTACCTTTACCATATTGTACAATATCACCCTTATGACCATCTACAAACTATGCATCTTCCACTTGATCATGTAAAGCCTCATCACAACCTTTACCATCTTATACAATATCACCCTCATGACTGCCTTCTACAGATTTGCCTTCTACATCTTGTACAATATCATCCCCATGACCGCCTTCTACATCAACTTCATTATGTACATTTTCATCATCCCCATCCACAAATTTACCATGGCATTCAGCAAAACCATCTACAAACTATGCATCTTCCACTTGATCATGTAAAGCCTCATCACTACCTTTACCATCTTGTACAATATTACCTTCATGACTGCTTTCTACATATTTTCCATCTACATCTTGTACAATATCATCATCATGACTGCCTTCTACTTCTACTTCATTATGTACATTTTCATCATCCCCATCCACAAATTTACCTTGGCATTCAGCAAAACTATCTACAAACTAGCATCTTTCACTTGATCATGTAAATCTTCATCACTACCTTTTACATCTTGTACAATACCATCCCCATTAAGGTCATTATGTGACATCCGACAATTTTCAAGTTATTTATTATGAAACCTTAGAACGCGTTTATAATTTAATTATGTGCGTCTTACACTTAATTTCAGTTAATTAGGTCATTATAAAGTCTAGCAAAGCCTTTCGTATGCACAAGTTTGCATTTCATGAAATTTTGGAATGTACGGTACCGCATATCGGTAAAATACCCGTAATAAGCGTTGGTGACGACCCGGTAAACCTTAAAAACATCAGTTTTGATGAAAATTATATAAACTGGTTTATATTAGGGGATTATACGTGAAATTTATATTCTACTTGTTAAATATCGCTTTCGGTGATTTTCGTTGCGTTTTACCCGGTACAATCGCGTACTGGATGAGTTAAAATGAACTGTTAGCAAAAATTATTATTTTTACTAATTATGATAGCAAATAATTAGTGGGTATTTTATATATTTTTATTTTGATGAAAAACCATGTTTAAAGTAGTAAAATTTTATAAAAGTGTTGTAATTTTTTATAAAATGTCACCTACATTTGTGTGGTGTAGTTTTTATAAAACAAATGAGGTTCTAGATGACCTCTCTTCCCAAAAATCAGTCATAGATTGGGTCCCACACCCCACCATCATGAGCTAAACACCATCATTTTAGATACTTACACACTTAACCCAACTCCACACTTCAAATTGTGATTATTTATTTGCATGAGATTTTAGAGGAGCATGTCACCTCACACTCTCTCTCCTCTCTCCCTCTCTTGGCCGTAAACCCCACCCCCTATAAATACCACTTCAATCTTCACTTCAATCTCATACCCATTTCCGTATAGTTTTCTCTTAAAGTGCCTTGTGTTCTTGAGTTTGTGAGCATTCTTGGAGCATTTTCTTGAAGAATCAAGAGTTGTGAAGCAAGAATCCAAGAATAATCATCCATCATTTTCCATATTCACTAGTATTCTAATTAATTTAGTCAAGTGGTATGAATCTCCATCTCTTTCTTTATTTTTCTTAAAGAAAGCTTTGATTTTTGCAAGTATTGTTCACCTTTAATAAAAGGATTTTTATGAACTATTAAAATCAGCAAATAATGGGTTTTTATTGAAGATTTTCATGGATTTATTTGTATGGATGGATGTCGTGTATATGCATGTATGTTTATATGCTCATATCTTGCAAAAAGTAATGAATTAGGGCTTGATCTTTACATGCAATCAAATATTTTGTTATGGTTTGTTTCAAACAGAAAATAATGGTATATTATTGCATAAAAACATGTTAGTTTATGCATGGATCATTGAATTGATGATTTAGGTGTTTATTGCTAAAGATTGTTGTCCAAAAGCATGATTTAAACTAGGGTTTTGGCATGGATTATTTAGATTGTGTAAAATCTGGAAATATGTTGATAAAAATTATGTTTTATCATAATAATAATCAGGTCTAAAAGTGTTATTTATATTGTGATGATTGGCTAAGTGTATGACATGATTATGATGCTAAAAAGGTAGATTCTTGTATGAAAATACATAGATGTTGTAAATCTGGAATCATGGCTGTAATATGATGATATTTTATGTCCAAAATATATATTTTTAATATTATGTATGATTCTTGGTGTTTGGATGCGTTTCATTAGGTTTTACGCTAAACTAGTCGATTAAAACGGTAGTTTTCGGCATGAAAAATGAGTATTTGTTAAATCTGATTTTTGAGCAGTAAGTTTGAGTATATTTTATGGTTAAATTTCAGCTCTTAAGGTACATAATGAGTTCATGTTATGAAATATACGTTTGTACTTGTCGTTTGACGTTTCAGTTGTCACGTATGTGCTAGAAATTGTCATGTTTAGATACTTTATGTCAAAATAATGAAAGATTGTTTTGTTTGATGAAATATATTTTATTAAGTATATTTTGATGATATATGACGTTATATGAACTCATGTGTTAGAAATTTGAAAGTTTGTTACTTAAAAGTTAGTCGTTTTGCTTGAAAAGTGCTTATGTGCAAATATTATGATTTTAGTGTTTTCACATGTGATTTAGAACTTATAAGCATATGTATGAGTATATATACATGTTTTACTAGTTTCATACTTTCATTTTGGTTGTTGATAAGTAATAACACTTGATGTCTTCGTATGTGTGTATGATCCACCATTTTTCGTTAAAAACATAACCGCGTGTCATAGTCACCAACGGGTCATTTAAATAAGTATTTTCTTAAAAATAATATAAGTCTAAGTAGGTTGGGTGAACAACTTGCTTGTGAGACTTGAAGTTCAATTAGTAATGTATCCCTCGTGTTTAGGGCACCGTTAGAATCAACCCGTGTTCGTGGGCGTATAAATTGCTAGCACTCGTTTTCCGTCATTCGTTACTACAAGGTGAGTTTTTCACGGCCCCTTTTTAGACTATTTTGTTGTTTTATAAACTATGGGGGAAGAACATGCTTTCATTCGTTTATCATGATACTGGACTTACGTTATGTGTTCGTTTGATGGGCTCGAGTAAGGGCTTTCGTTATATGTTCATGTATGTCGTTCATGAATAGCCAAGCCGTTATAATCATTATCCTCGTGTAGGCCGCAAGGTGTGTTGATAGATCTATTTGGGACTGACTGCTCACTCTCGTGATCAGTAGCTCTGATCAATCGCTCATACGAGAGAATATATTTTGAAAGGATTCGTGGGGACATGTTGTATTCGTGTCTCAGTTTGATTATAAGCTCTAGGTACTATCATTTTATTGTATTCCTTGCAAGCTTATGACATATCACATGTTAGTCCAAGTTAATTGATAGTTCGTTAAATTCGTTTATGTTTTCGTTTAAACCCGTGAAACTCGCTCAACTTTATGTTGATGTTTTTAATCATGTTTTTCAGGTACTTAGATGTCCTCGCGTGATTATGAAAATGGGCTTTTGGGCAAATACTTGCATCGGAATTCTGTTGGGACATTTTAAACTTTATTTTGGATACTCATGTGTTGGATCATGAAAACTCTCGTTTTGAATTTCAATGCTTTTAATTTTGATAAGTGTAAGACTTATCTTTATTTTGTTAAACCTTTTCGATGTTTCAAGTAAATGTCTTTGCTTATTATCATTGTGCTCCAACTTATGTGACCACCATGCTTACGTCTCGTTTCCGCTGCGCATCGTCGTTTTCGGGGTGTGACACATTATAATCCAAGTTAACAATATATTGTTGTACACTATTCTTACCTTCAGCTTGCCCACTACCACTTAATTGTCCCACTTCTTCAATCCTAACATTTGACCTGATAGATTCATGAATGTATGTCCCATGTTCACAATATACATTGATGACCTTATGCCTAGACACATGCTTGTGTAGGTTCAAAACATCAGAATCACTACGTAGGTCTTGAAGACTAACTTCTAAATCACTTAAGAAATAGAAATAGATTGGCATATCCATTAAATAATCTAACTTCTTCATAATCACAAACAAGTCGTGTATACAAACTTGTCAATATCGATCTAGTCCACATAATCGACCTTACCTCCAATATATGCACGTCATGGAAATGTTGTAAAACTTCCACCATAATGCAACTTCATGGGAAAAAGATCAGAATAGTATGCTGCAAATTTTTTAAAAAAGTTTGAAATTAGATGAATGTAAGATTCAAAATTCATAAGGATAAGATTCAAAATTAGACGATTAGCACGCTTCGAGTATATTTCATCCATATCAGACTAGTCAAGCTTATTTCGTATGAAAAAGGGTTCTTCTTTAGGCATGGTTGGTGTTCTTTGTTGTTCCCTAATTTGATTTGGAGAAGACGATGGGGGAGATTACAAGTCAGGGGAATAAAAGAAGGGGAAAAAAGGAGAGGGGGAGGAGAAAAAGACAATTTTGCCCTCACGTGGGCAGCACGTGACCAGACTTAACGTTTGAATTAGACGGCCGTTAGGCCAAAGGACGTAACGTGCAAGAAGTTTTAAACATAAAGGATATAAACTATAATTTGCTTAGTTAAATGACGTAAAGTGAAATTTGGGTGATACTTAAATGACTTAAAATGCAATTTATTCTACAACAACAACCATACCCAGTAGAATCCCACCAAAACCAAAGCCATTGGTAGGGTCTAGGGAGGGTGGGATGTAGAAAAACCGATACCTCTATTCCAAAGGATAGAGAGGCTGCTTCACGGGAGATCCCCAGCTTTAAAAATCCTATCTAGGCAGAACTAGAAAATAATGTTAGAGCTATAGAGTTTCACACAAAGAATCCAAGCAACATACTTTTGGGATTCGTGCATATGGTTTCAAAAACTATTTTGATCAGAATAAAATAAATGCATCGGAAAGTACACACAAACCGATTTAGGCCATTACCCTAGATCGTCCACCAGGAGTCTAGATGCAAACCAATAAGAAAAACAAACAAACACAGCCATAAGGGGGTTTAAACTTTAAACATTTTGCAGAACCTACTGACTGATTAAGCTCAACACCTTGAGACAACGATCCAATCGCTAGATCTGGTTTACACGATTCTTCTCCTGGATTTGAAGTCCTTTAAATCCTATCTCCAATAACAGCCCGTAAAATCAGAACTCTTTCAGATCCACCTATAAAACTGTAATATGACAGTGATGCGGGTATACGAACGCGAAAACTAAACAGAAAACGGAATACTACGCAGAAACAGCAACGCAAAACGACGGCGGTTCCGACGAGTGGCGGTGGCGGCGACTGCGACGTACGGATGGTGGCCGGCGGCGGTTGCTTAACTTTTAAAACCTGATTTTCTTGTGTATTGTGTCTCTTAGCCTCCCCCTCTAAAACCTTATTTATAGGCTCCCTTAACTTGCTCCCTAAGATTAGGGTTTTAGGGATCCCTTTTAATTACAATTTGATCCTTGTAATCATCTAATAATTATATTTATGGATCTTCATTATTTTAATTGTTAATTAACTAACAATTAGTTAATTTATTTATAATCATATCCAATATAATTATAATTACAACTAAAATAATGGCGTAATTAATTAATATGTTCCAAACATATTTCCACCTATTTATTATTAATCTAATTAATAATGATGATGATGATTATTTCATAAATATTCATCGTGTCCAACTGTTCGCTCGTCCTGATAGTTATTTCATAAATAACTACCTCGTCTTTTGTGATATTCGTGTAATAGACTATATTAAGCGTTAATATATCTAATGTTTGTTATCGTTGCCCAAAGTGTAACACTTTGGATCTTACCTCGTTAGTAGTATTGTGAAATGCCGTTACTCGGACATACTAGTCCAACACATACATGCATGATCTAAAAAAGAACTATTAGGAACAACAGATGGTGAAAACGTGTAAGTGGTGAAAATGAGAAATTGAAACACGAAGCCTAATATGTAACAAGCAAAGGTCACCACAAGTCTAAAAAGGACTAAACCCCTAAGATAAAGGCTAGCCAAATCTGTACCATCTCCTAAAAGTCCCTAATCTTAATCCTACGCCTCCACTAATTCCTATCCTCGACCATGTTCTTAGAGAGGTGTAAGTCTATCAAATCCTGCCTAATACGCTCATCCCAAGTCAGTTTAGGTCTGCCTCAACCCCCTCCTTTCTACAGTTAGGATTTATATTGATCTAACCGGTGCCGACATCCTTCTCCTCTTCACATGCCCAACCCATCTCAATCTCCACTCCCTTACCTTATCCGCTACACTGGCTACCCCTAATCGTTCCCCAAAAACCTCATTTCTTATCCGCTCAAGCCTTGTGTGTCCATACATCCATCTTAGCATCCTCATATTTGCTACCTCAAGCTTATGCTCCTACGTATTTTTAATGGCCTAACAATCTGTTCCGTGTAACATAGTTGGTCTAACATGCAACCCTATAGAATTTCCCCTTCAATTTAGATGGGAACCTCTTGTCGCACAATACACCTGTGGCTACATTCCACTGACACCATCCCGCCTAGACTCGGTGAGCAACGTCACTATCTATGTCCCCATCACACTGAATAAACGATCCTAAATGCTTAAATTTGGTAACTTGTGGGATAACTTGACATTCGATAGTGATATGGGCATCCTCACGTGACCTTCGATATTCTACATTCTATTAATTAACTTCTCTTATATTATTCACCAAGTATAATAAAAGTTTCTACGCCTATCATCCAATTTAAAATCTAATAACGTAGTTGGTAGGAAACATAATACGCTAGTTTGAAATTGGTAGGTGTGGTTGTGGAATTTGTGGTCACATTGTGAAGGATCAACTTTGATGTAACCCAATCTTAAAGTCTCAACCAGAAATTTATGTTGGTTTGAACCATTGGGAACATGGTGGTTGACTAGTTGATCGAGTGTCGAGGGGTCAATAAAAAATAAGTTAAAACTCGGTTCTTAGCTACCTTTAACTAGTAAGGGTAAGTAAGGTATCATATCCACAGGGAATTCGTGGAGAGTGCTATTAGTTAATTGCTGATTAAACTAAACAAGGAAAAGTAAAATTGAGTTTTGATTTGATTTAGAAAACTGTTGCAATAGCAAACAAACTTTAATTGGTTCTAAACCGATGTAAGAAAGGAGTGACCACTTCGGGATTCGTATTCAATAAACAAACATGTAACCTAGTTCCACCTGGTAAGGAATTCACATATACTAGTTTAACTTTGCAAAGCCTAAGACAACATCAAATTGCTCCTGACGTAAAGAAACCAATAACTAATGAAAATTGAATTATCGTTTCAAAAAACCAAACCGTTTAAAGAATTGAACGAACAATTGAATCCAAATAACTTAAAGGGTTAACAAAACTCAATTCAAACCTAGGTAGAACTACAATAAAATCTGTTCACTTATACGAATCATTCACCCAGAGGTGATCACAACGGAATTAGCCTTGCCTCATCATCATTGGATCGTCAAATCTTCATTCTGTGCTTTGAAACATGAACAAGTATGCAATTGAGATGATTCGAAACCCTCAAGATCGTTCCTTTTCGTCCTAAAATTGCCTAAGCTGAAGAATCCTCTGAAATCCTAAAAGTTTAGGTTAAATATGGCCAACATCCCTCAAATCTGGAAGTTTCTGTGCCGTCGGCATATGGAACACCGACCTGGGCATATCATACGCCCAACTTAACTCCATACGCTGCTAGAATTCTGAGAACGACGAAAAAACGCACAACCTACGCTGAGCTGTGCCATGCATATCATACGCCGGCCCAAACTAAAATCCTCTTCCTTCCTTGCTTTATCACTTCTACTCTTCCATGTCTTCCTCTTGTATAATTTTTCTACTCTCGGATACTACTTATCCCACTCTAACTTGCTCCAAAACATGCATTACTCTTTACATACCTGCAATTAACATATACGTACAAAGTAAACATATTCCAAATGAATAATCATATAAAAACATCATGTTATACCCTTTAAACATCAAACAATCACCCACCATGTGTTGGTAGGTTGTTTTGACTACACAAACCTACACCGGGTCATAACAACTCAATGTGATCCTAGTGATCCTTTTGTATGTGGACACTATACAGTGTTGGGCTTTAATATACCCTACCATGTGTTGGTAGGTTGTTTTGGCTTCGCAAACCTACACCGGGTCTTAACAACTCAACGTGGTCTAAATCTTACAAACAAGTTTATTTAATTTTATATATTTCCAAATCTTACAAACAAATTACATTAAATCTTCCAAATATTACAAACAAATTACATTATATTTCTAGAGATTACACGCCCATGATATCTATGTGTGTGCCCATGCGCATGCGTATGGCACGACATGGGCAACACGGGGAACACATTCCCATATATTTATATGTGAGTTCACGAGTCTCAATGGCTAGACGTGGACAACACATGCAAATAAAAAATCTCTACATGTGTGCTCGTGGCATAATATGCACACATGAGAAACAACTCCGGCTACTAGTCTTCCTCTAAATTACATTTTCATCCCAATCCGATGTGCACATGAGAGTTACATGTGTGGCTCTACATTCTGAGCCCAACAATTCCAACATAATACACTGTGATCGGCTGAATACACACCCATGGTGGCGTATTTAAATTCTAAGACCAATTCTAACAAACTTTCTAAAAACGATTTGTCATATTGACCCTTCCCACAAACCACATCCAAACAATAGTTTACCATATTCGAAATATAGGTAGGTTGTCATTTAAAGGCTCGAATTGGAATACTCGAGGTTTGATGTTATGTTTACATTTATAGAGAGCTTGATGTTGGTATTTATAAAAAGAGTTACCTACGGACATTCCGTCGCAAATGGGCCCACACCGACAAACGACTGATAAGTATGAGCGGGAATCCGATCCAAAATCTTATTCTCAAATTTAGTGACAGATCACCGACGAATATTCGATCACAAACATTTCCTTCTGAAAACGATGAAACTTTACCATTCACTCTAAATAATTCTATCGGTATTTGTCGGTTTGACCACTGTTAATTATTCCGTCGGTGACCCGTCGACAATTTGGGGCATATTAAAAAGGGGAAGCACTATCCATTGGAGTTCCATCGGTAATCACTGATGGATCCTATCTGTCGGTAACAATCAATGATACTAATTTGTTTAGTAGTATAATTACAGATTTATTTTTATTAAAGTTGTGACTTGAATCATCATCTCATCCTCATGTTTAATATAAACTTCAATTAGTTTTATGTTCATCAACATAATTATGTAAATTAGAAACATCTTACTCATTACGAAGTGGTGATAGACTCAACCTAATTCTCTCATAACGTGATCCAATAGTCTAGCAGGTGTGCATAATAATTTTGACTATTCAAGTATATTCTACCTCTTTAAATAACAAAGTTATAATTTTTATCATAAATAGGAATTGATGGCTATTTTTTCTTAAACGAATTAAACAATTGGTCAATCAATAATAGTCACAATTGAAAATTGATATTTTCCCCATTTTAAAAGTCTTTTCTAACAAGCCACATTTGAAATAAGATGTCTGAAAATGATGTTTTCCCTGATTTTCCTCCCTCTGGACCGGCCCTGTCCTCAACCAACAATAGTACATAATAATAACTACAATAATATTAATACCTTTACAAAAAATATAAAGAGTATCTCGTACGGATTTTTCAGACATCTTCAAATATTCATCTCATGAATTGTGCGATGTGTCGTACGCTAGTTGTCGAATTACACATATGCATTTTTGTAAAGGAGTAAATCCAAGCTTACGTCTCGCGTCTTCCCTTTGTTGGAAGTATTCATACTTTCTTTCTAAATAGCCACATACCCGTAAGAAAAGTTCTCGTCTCATACGAAAACGGAGTCGAAACATATCTTCCTTATACATGGGATGCTTAGAAAAGTAATCGCGTACTAGACGTTCATTAGCAGCTTCCCGATCCCGCTCAATCATAACTCATCGTGTTATCCATTATGAACTCTCGGTTTCTTCGGCTAGTTCGTACGCGTAACGAATCGCTTCAATCATCACCTCATCTTCTTTCGATGAACCCGACGATGAAGATGACCAATCCATTTTTTATTGGTTATGAGAGAATAGAAATTTATTGATTAGGAAAGAATAGAAATTTATTTGTTAAGAGAGTACTGATCTATTTTTTGTAGAGGAATATGGGTAGATATTTCTAGATTAAAAATATTTTTTTTAAATAGCCGTTGGAAACGGCTAGTTTGACCAAGGTTTGCCCCCTTTGCCAGTGAAACGCCTCACGCCTGATGCCCCACGCCCCCTTTCACGCCTATGAGGGGGTGGTGTTCCACGCCCGTGAAAGAGCTTGGTGGCTCACGCCCACCTTTCCACGCCTCGATTACGGATGACCTAAGATGCATCTTTTTTTCTGTTTTTTTAATAAAAAATTAAAACATCATTAAGATTATTAAAAAGTTTTTAATCTTTTTTTCCATATTTTGGTAAAACTTTAAACGTTTCCTTTAATTTTATTTTCATTTAACTGTTTCTTTTTTGCTTTATAGTAATGTAGCATTTTTTAACATTACTAAACTCGATTTTAATTTGGATATACCTTGGAGAAGTCGGATAAACACGAAATTTAGAATGTTGTCGTATGGAATTCTGTATGCTTTTTCAGCATCGTATGAGTGGATCTTCTGTGTTCGTGTATAAATATCAACTCTTAATACTCATTTTTATAACGACGTAACTTATTTTTATGTTCGAATATACCGTTGCTGCGTGTTTTTTTCTATGTTTTAATATTCAAAATGGAGCGCCGCAACTTCATATGCTTCTATTTAAATACTTAACCACGTCAATGTCACCGCCGCTATGCGCAGCAGCATCTGACGTAACTTTTTCTTGATTTCTGAATATACAATTGCGACATGTTTTCATTATCAACGTTTCATTATTTAAAACCTAGTTGCCGCAACTTCATACACTTCTTTTTACGTATTTAACCATGTCAATGTCACCGCTGCAACGCGCGACAACGTCTACTTGTTTTGTACAATAAGAAAAGATTTTGTCAAAGAAATGGAAGAGATTTAACTAATACTTAAAGAGAAGTGTCGGTAGCAAATGCCACCGACCACTTCTCCCCCCTCATCTTTAGTGAATTAGCAAAATTTACCCCTTATCGTATAAAATATCATTTTAACCCTCTCAGATTTTTAAAGTTTCGGGTTTACCCTCTGTAGTATATATAAACTGATTTTTTCTCAATAACTCTCGGTCGTTAATTATTTTTTTTTCTTGACACCCAGGTATAACTTTCGTTAAAAACGAAGTTGTATTCAAAATATGGTACTTTTTAGGTGTCGTGGGTTATATCGACCGACGCTAACGTGTTGGTACCGTGAAGAATGAGACCGAAACCGACTGAAAAACATTGGTACTATTATATAAATGCCTTTTATCTATGTTTCGATATCTACAAACGAGTCGCCGTAACTTTATACAATCTTCTAAGCACTTAACCACATTTTTTTTTGTTTAGCCACATTAATGCAACAGTCTCAAATCGTTTAAGATCCGCCTCCCACCGCGGAGCGCGGGGCTAATTTTCTCGTTGTAGCTTAATTGGGATCATTTATATATATTTTTTTTCTTAAAACGTGTTAAACGAATTTTGTAAGTTCTTGACTTGAGAACACATTGTTTGAATTGTTAGAGACGTATAACATTAGAAGAGTACATGAAAAAAATGCATTTTATTAAAATAATTGGTTGGTGCTCTTAATAACATCTAGCGTTTTGTTATTGTTTAATATGTTTTCTATTAAAAAAAACTGTATTTTAGTACCAAGTATGTTAACTAGTTGGCTAGCAGTCAAAAGGTTTTTAGATCATGTTACTATGATTGGTAACATATGTAGCTGTGTTACTATAATGAATAAGTTACTTTCTACTAATTTGTTTTTTTTTCTTTGAAAAATTTTGGATTTGGTTATTACTGTTTGTCAAATCGTAACACTCCTTCTCCCTTGTTTGTTTCTTCTTTTCGTAAAAAGAACCCGAACGCTCCTTTGCGTAGGGGATACAAATAAAAAACCCAAACATTAAGATGTATCGGGCTTTTTTTTATTTGTTAAGTACCGTTTCCTTATTTCCTATCTGTATATTTGTTGAATAAGAATTAACCGATTTACGTGAAATGGGTTACTAATAATTTAAATATCCAAAAATTGAACTTATGCTCTTTTAGTATAGATACGAGGAAAACTCAATGATTGGTTCAAGTTTTTATCACCAAAGTAATTTTTTAAAAAGACATTTCTATATGATTAAAAATATTCTTCAGTTAAAATGTAAATAAAGTTAAATAATAGTAAACACTTAATGTAAATAAAAATACACTGATAAATAAATAAAATAATCAAATAAGACAAAAATAAACGAAAAAAAAGAGTTAAAAACTGTTTTTGGCACTGTGGTTTGTTCAATATGTAATTTCAATCTAAAAATCATAACTCAAAAACTAAGAAACTGGTTCGGATATCATATTTTTCACGTCGTCCTTGTTAAAAAAAAACTTAAAAAAATAGTGGGGTTAGCTTTTGGATTTAGTTATTTGAGTTTAGTTTAGCTTTTAGGTTAGGTTTTTAGAGGGGAATTGGGGGGTTTAAAAAAAAAATCCAAAAACCTAACCTAAAAGCTAAACTAAACCCAAAAGCTAACCCTACTACACATATGCAGTATAAGGTTTTTTTTAACGAGGACGACGTGGGGAACAAGGTCTTCGAACCTTTGATTTATATTTTGAGTTATGATTTTTTTATTACTTTTTTTTTTGCCTTTAATAACTAGTTTTTTTTGTTTTCTCATGAACAATGAGTTTTCTATTATCCTTCCCCTATTTAACTAGTGAAATGATTTTATTACGTAAGCGTTTCTGCTTTCTGTCCAAAATGGCTACGGGTTACTCAATGTAATTAAGGTCGTTGTCTACTTAACACACTACTTGTTTCTTTATTATTTTATCAGAGTTTAATGCGGAAAATGTGTCCCAGATTTTTCAAAACCTTATCAATAAGTGATAAAGGTATATTTTATTATTAATATTGTTTTTACATAAACTATTACATTATGTAACATAGAGATTCTTCAACTCCGACCGACCACGTCCTCGGGAAGCTTCATTCCACGTGCCTCTTTCCTGCAGTGTTTGGAAAACGTTTTTGAATTAGCTTACGCTAAGTAAGTACACTACATCATTAATTTTATTATAAACCATTTAGGTTCTTATTATTGTTCAAGTTCATGGGCTCTCGGCGCCCCCGTCACATCACTCATATATTTTATTATTATTATTCATTTTAGGTCCTTCCACCTCATAGGTTGGGCACCTTTACCATGTCCTTCCGCCTATAGACCGGGCACCTTTCTATTATCATATTTAAGGCACTTCCGCCCCGTAGACTCGGCACCTTTTTCCGTTCATTCTAGAGATCCGCCTCGTAGGCTGGACATCTCTTTTTATTGGGATCTTGAGTATCATAGACTCACAGCCTCCCAATATATTTCCAACCAGCCCTCACCTTAAAACTTCGTAACGGTTTCCCCATGTTGCACTAAAGAGGCTTATATATAGGAAGTACCAGCGGCGTATCCATCACCCCTTTAACACTTCTTGAGTACTCCGTTATTTCATTTTAAGACTTAGACTCGTTTTCGTCATACATTCATATTTACACATATAGCACGATCATCTATCATGTATTCACACACCTCGCATATTCACACATATAGCATGACCTCATGGCATACTTTCATATTTATCCTTGCTCTAATTCCTTATAAAGGTTTCTCCATGTTACGTTAAAGAGGTTTATATATAGGAAGTACCAATGACGTATCCACCACCCCTTTAACATCACATGAATACTCCTTTACTTATAATTAAGCTCTCTCATCTAATTCTCATTTAGTGGCATGATCTCTTTATGCTTTTATCTTAACTCTTGCTCTAATCCATTACAAAGGTTTCGTCATGTTATGTTAAATAGGTTTATATATAGGAAGTACCAGCGGCGTATCCACCACCCCTTTAACATCTCATGAATACTCCTTTGCTTAAGATTAAGTGTTTCTCATCATTTATTTGATATCATGACTTCCTCATGCTTTTATCCCATCCTTGCCCTAATTCCTCGTAAAGGTGTCTCTATGATGCACTATAGAGGTTTATATATAGGGTGTACCAGCGGCGTACCAACCACCCCTATAATACATCAAAGATATTCCTTTATTTAGAATTAAGCCCTCTCTCATTCATACTTATCATATATTGTAAACTAGAGTGATTATCCTTCCAAAGTAGTACCTCCAACAGAGATGTTCCCAGGAAAGAGTGACGGGTCCAGGAGGGATTTATACACCACTCTTTCCTTAGACAGAACATTCCGTTTGTCAGATAACTACATACCTGTCGGAAGATCTCTTGTTCGTTTACTATATTTTCATTATTATCTTTTAGTCTATACCCCTAAACATTCATAATGGTTTCACCACGAAGCACCAAGAAATTTATATATAGGAAGTACCAGCGGCGTATCCACCACCCCTTGGATACGTCGTGGCTACTCCATTATTCCCGTTTAGTGTTTAGACTAATCCCCATTACCCCGTACCTTAGTTTCACACATAGCACATAACACATAATCACATAATTCACATTAAAAATTTATCTAAGGTACGGGTCCAGTGTACTTACTATAGTCTCGGGTCGTTTCCTACGCTCTTTCCTCGCTTAAACGTCTCTCTGGATCTGAACCGTACTCGCAAAGCACCGCACTCGCACTTAAACGCGCCGCACTGGGTCTTCAAATCTTCTCCAGATTGTACGTATGTGATATAGTGTTTGTGTGGGTTGTGTTGGCAAGAGAACGACCAACTCTAACTATTTATAGGCAAAATTCTATCCCGTAACGGACTGTTACCGCCCGTGACGGTCCGTTACCGTTTTCTTGGCCTCCAAGCACTTTCTAACCACGTAACGGACCGTCACGGCTCATGACAGTCCGTCATGGCCTTAGGGTTGGATGACTCAGTGATACGTGGCATAAAACGATGCGTTTTCGCGATATTGCAGTGTGACGGTCTGTTATGGCTTCTGGGGGTTGTGACGGACCGTTACACTAGGTGAAGGTCCGTTATGACTCCAATTTCAAATTCTCCTTGCCGAGGCACCTAATTTTCATATATTATGGCTTCAGTAACTCGTTTTCTAGCTTGGGATATGCTTATGTGAAGTTTTGGGCTATTTCCGGTCGAACCGTCTTTCTGTTTTCGCGTCCGGTTACATTCTAGTGTCGCGTTTCTTAGCCGACACGTGTCCTAACCTATTTTTGGGAGTTTGGGATGTTACATCTACCTCAATGTCATCGAGCGACACGTGTGCTGATTCGTCAGCCATGCACTTGTGTAAGTGTGACACGTGGAAAGTAGGGTGGATTCCACTCAATTCATCTACCAGTTCTAATCGGTAAGCAACTTCTCCGACCCGTGCCAAAATTCTAAAAGCTCCGACAAACCTTGGACTCAACTTTCCTCTTTTCCGAAATCGGATTATTCCTTTCCACGGAGACAGTTTAGCAGTACTTTGTCCCCGACTTGGAATTCGAGATCTCTCTGTCTCCTATCTGCATAAGATTTCTGACTATCCTTAGCGGCTTTCATTCGGGCTTCGATTTGGTCAAACTTCTCAGAAGTAGCTTCTAACCAATTTCACCCTAATAAACGGGCGTTCTACACTTCCTACCGTATAACATTTCATATGGCAGCATGCCGATGGTGGTATGATAGTTGTTGTTGTAGGAGAACTCCGCCAAGAGTAAGTGACTATCCCAACTACCACCAAAATCGATGATACACGCCCGGAGCATGTCCTCGAGAGTTTGGATAGTCCTTTCGGACTGACCATCGGTTTGCGGGTGATAAGTTATGTTGATGTTGTGCCTCGTGTCCATTGTCCCATGGAATCATTTCCAGAACCTCGATGTGAATCATGTGTCCAATTGATAATGGCGTGTCGTGCCTGGTCAGAATCTCGTTGATAAATAGTTCTGCTAGCTTTTCAGACGAAAAAGTCTCACGGATTGGCAAGAAGTGAGCACTCTTTGTCAAACGATCCACAATTACCCATATGGTATCAAGACCTTTAGCTGTACGCGGTAGCATGGTTCTGAAATCTATGGTAATGTGTTCCCATTTCCATTCGGGAATGAATAATGGTTGCATTTTCTCACATGGTTTCTAGTGTTCGGCTTTCACCTGAGAAGAAGTTGGGTATTTGCTCACATACTCGGCTACATCGTGCTTCATGTCGGGCCACCAGTATTCCTTCTTCAGATCTTGGTACAATATATTGGTTCCAGGTTGGATAGAGTGTCGAGACTATTGAGACTCGTCAAGGATCTTGACTCTAAGTTCACCACTCTTAGGTATCCACATTCTCCCGAATCGGGTTAGTACACCGTATGCATTTGTTTCTAACCTTTATTGCTGGCCCACTATTATCTCTTGTTTAATATTTTCCTCTTTCAAAGCTTCAGTCTAGGCACGTTCTATTTCTGTCATGAAGTCCGGTGTCACAACCAGCTGGAATGCTTTCACCTAATAGGAGTTGACGTCTCCTTTCGACTTAGGCCTTCAGCAATCACATTCGCCTTTCCTGGTTGGTATAGGATTTTACAGTCATAATCCTTTAATAGTTTTAACCACCGTGGTTGTCTCATATTCAACTCCTTTTTCTCGAAAAAGTACTCCAGACTCTTATGATCGGAGTATATGGTGCATTTGACTCCGTATAGATAATGTCTCCAGATCTTTAATGCGAAGACAACCGCCCGAGCTCAAGGTCATGGGTCGGGTAGTTGACTTCGTGAGTCTTTAGTTTTCATGACGCATACGCGATCACTTTCCCCTTTTGCATTAACACGCAACCTAATCCTTGACCTGTGGCGTCAGAATACACTACTAGGTCTTCGTTACCCTTGGGTAGGGTCAAAACCTGGCTTGTGTCAATCTCTTATTTAGTTCTGCAAATGCTTCAGACTAGGCCTGACCCCATTTATACAAATTTGAAAAGACCTAAATCGGGAACCTCTCATGGTTGGCACACATAAGCATAAACATACTTCTTAAACCTTGAATAAATAAAATCAAAGACAGTGGAATTCTATTACAATTTCATAATTAATTAAAACTTTCAATCAACATTATCTAGAAACATATAACTAGAATCATGGGGATGTCAGTCTTTTCAGCAATAGCCATCCAACCATGCAGTTAAAGCCCTTGCGTCTTCAAATCTTCTCTTTACCTTTGATACGTGATGTGCATACTAAAAAGTCATCTAACGCTGGTGAGTTCAAATTTTTAAATACATATAAATATAGCCATTCTTTCGTTTGTCACTTTGAATAAATCATATAAAACAAAACGTTTGTAACTACATCATAGTAAAACTTTTAATAACATCTTTAGTCTTTTCTACACTCTGTTGTTTTTAAGTCATACATCATATGTCTAAAATTTGTTTCTTTCTATGTTGTCCACAAAGGACTTCTTTTGTACACGAAGGACCTATGATGTCCACACATGACCTATTATGTCCACATTGGACCTATTCTGTTAGGTGACCGTCATCACCAGAGTAACCGTCGTTACCTCTATTCTATACCAGTTACAGTGCCATGCCGAGCACTTTCTCTGTTTTTCATATGGTAGTCATGAACTCAGTCCATGACGCTGCCATAGGCTTCGGGTAACACTAGTCTCTAGGACTACGTTACTATCTCAAGACTTGATTATGGGTAACCATATTCTGACAGATTAGACAATGTATTTGACTTATTTCTTTCTGTTCATTTATAAAACATATAGTTAAATTAAACTGTTCTTTGTTCTTTTTCTGTTGTTTATAAAATATTTAGTTAAATAAACCTTTTCTTTCCTTTATGTCGCGTTTAAGTAATAAAAATACAATTATTATAAACGTCTAATTCTGAGTATGCACACCACCCTAAAACGGTAAAAATATGGATTCTTGACTCACCTGTTAAGTCGGCTCAAACGTACTATCAATGGATCAACGGGTGTCGTTCGAAATCTGGATTGATAGTCAAACTATATCGGTTCTAAACTTTATTCTAACCTGAGCGAAACTAGGTTAGTTTCGCTCCATGACTCTTAAGGGAAACTAGGACACTTTCTCTTTTTAACTCACAGCGAAACTAACCGGGTCTGAGGCGAAACTAAGGTTAGTTTCGCTTTCCATACACTAAGCGAAACTAGTTAGTTTCACTCCACGAATAATTTCGCTTACTCTATTAGTTTCGCTTGGTCGTCTTCTCCAACAAAAATTTAGGGTTTCTGCATGGAGATGGTGGCCAGGCTACTACCCATTTAAGCACCCAACTTTTTACGTCCAAATAACTCCTTTTACATTCATGAAGCAAAATCCAAGGTTTGTTTTCCATTTTAGACGTAAAAATCCAAAGTTTTTAATAAAAACACTCAAAACCCATAAAAACTTTAAAGTCATATCTACAACAGATCTTACCTCTAATCAGTCGGATTCCTTGGAAAAGCTTCAAGTGGACGATGGAGAATCGTGCTATAACGATCTTGGCTCGAACCAAATACTTTCTCTCACTAGGATCTATCTCTCTCTAGATCTCGATAAGTGGATGATGGAATGAGGAGGGGGTGTGGGGCGGCTACGGCTTGTAGCTCCCCCCTCTCGTTCCAATTTCGGCCCATGGCCTGACGAGCCCACTATCTTATTGTTTCCTTTATTCCTTTCCAAAAACCCGTCTATAATTCGTCGTTATTTTTGGGATGTTATAGTTCCCTTGAAGAAGGTAACAACAGTTAAGGAGTGTTCCTCCTTATATACCCCTCAAAAGTATGTCATCCCACCTATGTAGGACGAGTTTCCATCATAATTTTCTACTCACGAAAAGACTAACTTTTTCAGCTCTTAACATCTCTAAACACCCAACTTTGAGCATCGATATCTCATTGATCTCAGCTTCATTTTGGACGCGGTTTATTTTCCAGCGAAGCTCTCACGTAAGAGAACACAAAACCAGAAAAAAAAATATGAATATTAACCTCACTTACATATATTTATTTTTATCCAAAGTTGGTAAAAAATCATTTTGCAACTTAGTAAAAAAACTCATATTTTCACCCAAAATTCCAACAAAACTAAACAAACTTAGTACCTAAACCTATTAGCTTTGGAAGCGTGCATGTTGATTAAACCAAGAATAATTATCATGATGCATATATACCATATATTATGTTATTTGTCTATTATTAATTCTGTATTTATAAAGTTTTGAATCAAATATAGACTCATATGTCCATGTATATCGGTACTATTTAGGTATGGGCTGCTAACAAGGAATCAAATTGGATTATAGGAGCTATTATATCGCTCTCAACGTATTTTCTAGGATGGTAATTGTTAGACCACTTTAGTACTTAATTAATTCTTTAGGTACTTCTTTTGTAATATTGCTATTTTTTCTTGTACGTAATCTGCAACTTGTTCATATTTTTGCCACGGCGCTATCTCTTCCTTACCCTACCTTCTCGTATTCTCCCCCTATCTTGCTCCTTTCTCGTCGTCGTTCACCCTCCCTTAGCCACCATGGAATTCATGCCTTCCACAAATTCCAGCAGTACCCTGTAGATGAATACGATCCTTCATATGATCACTATCAAGTTAACCCCATCGAATTATCTTTTGTGGAAGAATCAGATGATCCCGTTTTAACATTCCAAAACCTATTATCACATGTCGACGGTTCTTTGATAATTTCGGCTGTCGAAATCACCCAAGGCGACAAAACCTCACCCAATCTCCTCTTTGTTTCATGGATTGTGGATGATCAGAAGGCTATAATCATTCTTAATGCCTCCCTTTCGGAGGAAGTCGTGGTTGAGATTCTTGGCCTCTCCACTGCTCACCATATCTTGCTTCCCTTGAACAAGATTATAGCAATACCTCCATTGAACGTGTTCAGAACCTTCGAGACAAACTCCGAAGACTATCAAAGGCACCTCCTCGGAAGCTGAATTTGGACGGAAATTTAAAAATATCTATGACCAATTGTCGGTCGTTACTGGTTCCTATTTGGTCTCGGTACATCATTTCAGACATTCTCCACAACGATTCATGCCACCAAGCCACCCCCATCTTTCGTGATCTTCTCGTTTAAGCAGAGAGTCATGAACTTTTCTTACACTCGCTTCACGGAAACTCCAATCCAACAGTGGCCTTCACTACCTAAAACTCAAGGTTTGTCTCTACCTCTTGAGGTCGTGGGGGTCGGTTTCATCGGGGTGGTGATTCAGTCGGTCATGGTCGAGGTCGGAAGACTCCCCACTTCCAATTATGCCGTTAGGATGGGCACTATGTCAATTTGTGTCCCAACCTTGATACCTTTGCTTCAGAATCTGTGGCTTCGGATGCTGATTTGGCCAAGGCATTCCATGCCCAATGTCATGTAACATCATCCGGTCCCGACTGGTACGTCGACTTGGGAGCCACCGATCATATGACGGTTTCACTGGACAACGTTAACAAAGCCTCACCTTATTCGGGTGATGCTAACGTCACCTTCGGGAATGGTAAATTTCTTCCCGTTTCACACACCGATGACACCACCGTTTGCAATCATATTCCTCTAAATGACGTTTTGGTGGTTCCCCACTTATTGAAATTTTTTTTTGTCTATTAGTAAATTAACAACTGACAATCTTTTAGACATGTTGTTTTCCCAACCGTAGTTTTATATACAGGATCAAAGCACAAAACAGGTGCTAGCCCAAAGGCATTGTGAAGATGGCTTATGTGTGTTGTACACTGATCCTATAGCATTTGTTGCAGACGCTAGTACTCACTTAAAAGCTTCTTTTGAACTTTGGCATTTGCGGTTGGGACATGTATCTAAAAGACAACGCTTATCTTTTGAACTGAATGAAAAACTGGAACTTTTGATTCATTGTGATTTGTGAGGCTTATCCTCGGTGACATCGGTTGATAACTATCAGTATTATGTTATTTTTGTGGATGATAATTCTTGGTTTACTTGGTTTTATGTACTAAAGACGAAATCTGGGTTTTATGCTATATTATCCGTCTTTATAAATTTTGTACAAAACCAATTCTCAAGCAAAATCAAAGCGTTTCAAAGTGACGGGGGTACGGAGTTTGTAAATCAACATGTTTGAAAATTGTTCAAAGCAAATGGCACCTTTCACCGTTTATCTTGTTTGTATACCCTCCAACAAAGTGAACGGGTCGAACCCTCATTTTGGGTGGAAGCTTCTAGCACGGCCGTCTACTTTATTAACCGGCTCCTTACCAAACTATTAGATGGTATGAAACACCCACTTTTCTTTTACTTTAAAATATCAAAGTTTAGCGGAAATTCGGTACCAGTTGTCAAAAACCTTGCCACCATGGTGACATAGGTACTTAATATTATATAAAATATCATATTGTTTTACAAACATTTAATGATATACATATTACAAGATCTAGGATTTCTTCTCTCCAACGGACCAATCCTTGGAAGCTTCATTCATTCCGAATGCATTTTCGTGAAATGTTTTGAAAACGTTTTTACGTTAGCTTACGCTTAGTAACTACACTGCATTGTCTGTTTCCAAAACCATTTCTATTTATTAATGGAACTCTTTGGTCCTTAATTTGTTTCTCCTGGCACCACAGGCCCCCGTAGCACTTCAGACATACTTATGCAACGTCATTTATTTATTTTCCAAGCACCACAGGCCTCCATGACACTTCAGACGTTACCTATGCCAGGTAATTCATTTTAGGATGACTTAGCTCCCTTATAAGATCCGAAGATTCTTATGCCCCACGGCCTCTTGTGTAACCACGAAGGTTTATAAACAGGAAGGTATGAAAACACGAAGGTTCATAACCACGAAGGTTTATAACCACAAAGGTTCATGTTTTACAAGGTCCTTCCACTCGTAGGCCCGGCTCTTGTTTATATTTGATTGGAATCTTGGGTATCATAGCTAAACAACCTCCCAATTAAGCACACACATGTAGCACGTATACACAACATCTCATCATGTGTGTTTAATTTGCTTTCAAAACCAGTATTTACTCTAAATCCTTGTAAAGGTTTGTCCCCGATGTATCAAAGAGCTTTATATATATATATATATATATATATATATATATATATATATATATATATATATATATATATATATGGTGTACTATCGGCTTACCCACCACCCCTTTGATACTTCGTGAATACTCTGTTACTCGGTTTTAGAGCTTATACTCGTTTATACCATGTATTCATATTTTTATCTCGTATGGTCATTACCCGTACATTAGCCTGCCCTAAACTTGTAGTCACAGAGACAAACTGGGCTAATTACGGGTTTAGTATACTTACTATAACCTTGGGGCTTTGCTACGCTCGTTCCCTCGCTTAATCGCTTCACTAGATCTGACTTGCACTCTTAACGCGCCGTGCTTGGTCTTGCTTAAACGATCTTAGTGATGTGGTGATGGTTTTTTTTGGTTTGTTGTGACTAAAATGAAATATTAAACCATCTATTTATAGGTTGAATTCTGAGGTCGTGACAGACCGTTACCACCGGTGACGGTCCGTCACTAGTTTCCTTGGCGACTACACACTTCCTGGCCACGTAACGGAGTGTTACGCCCCGTGAGGGTCCGTCACCAGTCTGAGTCACCTACCACGTGTCATTCTCTCGTGCAAACCCTAAGCCTCCTGATGGTTTTACGGTAGGGACCGTCATCACCCTTGACGGTCTGTCATGGCTCAACACGGACCCTTACCGCATAGTGACAATCCATCACAGTCTATTTTGTTTCACTATTTTCACATTTAGCCCTTGGGCTTTGGGTTTGTATTGACGTTCTTGTCTTTCGAGTCTATTTTCCTTTTAATTTTGGGGTGTTACAACTCTCCCCCCTTAATTTAGGTTTCGTCCTCGAAATGTGTTAACTTTCAAATAACTGAGGATAAGTCATCCTCATTTCTTATCCAGTTTCCCAAGTTATCTCTAAACCTTTCCTGTGCTTCAATTGGACCAGCACTTGTTTAATGGTCTTATGACGTAACTGCTTCTCTTTTACGTCTAGAATCCTTATAGGTTCTTCAACATAATTTAACCTTTCATCAACCTCTATCTCTTCCATAGGTACGTAAGTAGTTTCATCCGCCAGACATTTTCGTAAATAAGATACATGGAAAGTTTTATGTATCTTATTCAATTCTTCTAGTAGCTCTAACTTGTAAGATATCTTCCCTACTTGTTTAATGATCTTGAAAGGACCAACGAATCATGGGCTTAACTTGCTTCGCTTTTTGAATCAAATCAAGCTCTTTCGAGAAGATACTTTTAACAATACGTAGTCTCCAACTTGGAATTTAGTTGGCCCACACCTTTTATTTGCATATGATTTCTACCTATCTTGGGCAGCCTTCATATGAATCTTGATCAGGTCCAACTTGGAATTCCGTTGGTTATCCTAACTGTCACCAAAATCAATTAAGCATGCAGCATATCCTCAAGATTTATATCGTTCTTTCACTTTGTTCGTCTATTTGAGGATGTTATGCCGTGCTTAATAATAACTTACTTCCCATCTCCCTACGGAACGTTTTCCAGAAACGTGATGTAAAATGCATATCTCTATCAGAGACAATTGAGACTGGCAATCTCTTTGATAAACAAGTATACTAACTTCTCTGAAGACTAAGTCTCATGTATTGGCGAGAAGTGAGCACTCTTTGTTAGCCTATCTACAACCACTCATATGGTATCATAACCTCTAGCTGTTTTAGGCAGCTTGGTTATGAAATCCATAGTATGATGTTCCCATTTCCACTTTGGGATTTCTAGTGGTTGTAACCTCCCATATGGTTTTCGATGTTCTGCTTTAACTTTTGAACAAGTTAAGCATTTAGTCACATATTTCATGATATCAAACTTCATACTGACCCACTAATAATATTTACACAGATCTTTGTACATCTTTGTAGTACCCGGATGAATATCGTGATATATGTGCTTCATCGAGAGTCTTAAGTCTAAATTCGCCTGATTGACGTATCCACATACGACGAAATCAAGTCTTGACTTTATACTTGTTTTCTTCCAGAAACTTCTCCTTACCAACCATTCTTTCTTTCTTGACATTTTCTCCTTTCAATGCTTTGATTTGTGCCACTTGAAGTTGATTCATAAAGTCAAGAGTCATTATCAACTTGTAAGCTTTAACCTTAATGGGAATATGTTCTTC
This sequence comes from Smallanthus sonchifolius, assembly GCA_023525975.1. Classification (NCBI taxonomy): domain Eukaryota; kingdom Viridiplantae; phylum Streptophyta; class Magnoliopsida; order Asterales; family Asteraceae; genus Smallanthus; species Smallanthus sonchifolius. The sequence continues at coordinate 43,732,414 of CM042025.1, read as the reverse complement.
CTTGCGGCTTAGAGCATCGGCTACTACGTTAGCCTTTCCCGGGTGATAAAAAATTTCACAATCGTAATCCTTGACCAGTTCTAACCACCTTCTTTGTCTCATGTTTAAGTCCTCTTGGTCAAAGAAATACTTCAGACTTTTGTGGTCTGTATAGATCATACATTTCATCTCAAACAGATAATGCCTCCAAATTTTTAGCACGAATACTACCGCAGATAATTCTAGATCATGGGTTGGATAGTTCACTTCGTGTGTCTTTAAATAACGTGAGGCATAGGCTATCACCTTTCCTATTTGCATTAACACACATCCTAACCTAAGCGTCGAGGCATCGTAATATACCTCGAATGCTCTATCTCGATCTGCATTCCATACAAACTTCAAGTTCTTCCGGGTTAGTTTAGTGAGTGGGGTAGCTATCTTTGAAAAATCTTGTATGAATCTTCTGTAATAGCTAGCTAACCCTAAGAAACTTCGAATCTTTGATGAAGTTTTAGGTGGAGACCATCTCATTACGACCTCTACTTTTGCTAGATCTACTAAAATGCCTTCAGTGTTCACAACATGGCCTAGAAATTGAATTTCTCATAACTATAACGCACATTTGGAAAATTTTGCGTATAATTTTGCCTCTCGTAGAGTAGTAAGAATTTTACAAAGGTGTTGTGCATTCTCTTCCTCGCTCCGTGAATAGATCAAAATGTCATCGATGAAGACAATAACAAATTCGTCTAACATCGGTCGACATATTATATTCATGAGGTCCATAAAAACGGCTGGAGCATTCTTTATTACAAAAGGCTTCACCACTAACTTGTAGTGTCCGTAACGAGTCCTGAATGCAGTCTTAGGTACGTCTTCATCTCATACCTTGACTTGGTGATATACGGATCTTAAGTCGATTTTTGAGAACCAACTAGATCCTTGTAATTGATCGAACATATCATCAATCATAGGTAAGGGTTACTTAATTCTTGATGGTCATTTTGTTTAATTCTCAGTAGTCTATGCACATCCGCATACTACTGTCTTTCTTTTTAATGAACATGATAGGTGCACCCCATGGTGATACACTTCGGACGTATGAATCCCTTATTCAGCAATTCTTGAAGTTGTGACATTAATTCTTCATCTCAATTGGTGCTAACCGGTAAGGAGCCTTAGCTTCATGAATTAAGTCAATCTAGAATTTGATTTCTCTCTCGGATGGAATGCCCGAGAGATCGTCAGGGAATACATCAGGAAATTCCCTTACTACTGGAACATGTTCAATCTCTTTCCCTTTCATCTTGGTATCAACCACATAAGCTAAGAATGCTTCGTGACCATGTCTTATATAGTTTCTTGCTTTAGCCATTGTGTAGAGGGTGATTTGGTTCTTCCTTTCTCCATATATGCTAATCTCTTTTCCCGTCGATGATGTAAACTGCACATTCTTTCGATTGCAGATGATTATCATGGAATGGGAGGATAATCTATACATCCCAATGATTACGTCGAATTCTTGCATTGCCATCGGAATTAATTCGATGAGATATTCTTCTCCTTCGATAAGTAGTCGGCAATCTTGGCATATTTCGGTTACTATGCAATTTCTATCCCTAGCAACCTCAACTTCTATTGCCTTTGTCAATTTACTTATAATGAAGGTCTTAGAGTTCACAAAATTTGAAGCAATGAAGGATCTACTAGCTCCAGTGTCGAATAAAACACAAGCAGGTAGGGAGTTTAAGAGGAAGGTACCTGATACGACGTCAAGAATCTCTTTAGCTTCCTATGTTGTAATTTTGAAGGCCCTGGCCCTTGGTTTTGGAGCTTCGGTACGTTTGACCTCCTCTTCAGTTTTCCTGGATCCTTCCACAGCCTTCTCTCTTTGTTGTTTGAATTCGGGACATTCTCTGCTTATATGTCCTCGTTTGTAGCAATTGTAACACAGTCTTATGGAAGTGGTACATTATTGTATTATATGTCCGGTTCTTCCACACTTAACACAGCTGAAAGTCCGAAATCGACACTCTCCTCGGTGTTTTCTTCCATAGAATCTACATCCTCCCACTTCCCTTCTTGAAGAGGGAATATTCTCTCTTTTTCTTTTCCCATCTCTTTCTTCCGGACTCTTGACCTCTGTCTCCCTTCTCGAGCCTAATTGATCATTTCTTCCAAATTTACGCACTTGAATGGATACATGAATTCCTTAATCTCCGTTTTTAAAACGAGATGGAACCTTGTCATCCAGATCTCGGGAGTTGTGAGAAGGGCGGGACAAATTCTCACTTTGTCAAAGAAAATGCCAGTGATCTCATCTACCGATTCTTTGTCTTGTCAGAGATGAAGAAACTCTTCAGTGATTCTATTAGTTGCCGCTCGTGGGAAGTAATGTTTTAGGAAGATTTCATTAAATTCTTCCCATTTAATTTCCTTTATTCTTTCCCTTCCTTTTTCATCTTTTACTGCACCCACCAATCTTCAGCTCTTCCACTAAATTGATTGGTGGCGAATGTTACTTCATCTTCTTTCTCGCAATGGCACTTGTCAAATGTCGTTTCCATTGTAGCAATCCATCTATGACTTTATAAGGGATCTATCGTTCCCTTGAACTCATTTGGTTTACACGTCATGAAATATTTGTACGTGTATCGGGTTAATTTAACATCAACCTTAGGAATATCATCTTCCTTATTCTGAGGTTTCTCTACCTCCTTATGATTTTTAAACCAGCTCCCAAGAGAGCTTTGTAACTCAGCTTGGATAATAGGAATATTGGCGCCGAATGCCTTTCCTACTTCTAACGCAATTTGTCTCCGGATAGCTTCTGGGACTTGTTCTACTTCGTTCTCATCGAGAGATGGAGACGCGTCTCTCTTATTGCTCCCTTTGTCATGTATCTCCATATTTTGGTGCTCAACCATTTGTTTACTGATATATGAATTTTGTTCAGTTTCTCACTCGTTTACCCTAACAACAAGTCTAAGGTTTCACATTACAGGCCTCATGTTATTCTTACCATATTACAGTATTCTAGGGTTTCATTCAACCATTTATGCATTTCTACATATGCGTATTCACATTCCCAGCTTACTATCTGCTGATATAAATATCATACGATGTTTGTGATATCATGGTGGTCCCATACATTGACTCTCATACGCGCCAGGTATGAAGCAATCTATGTTACGTGCCAGGTACGAAGCAATCTATGTTACGCGTCATGACACTCCCAACTACCATATGGTACTTACATCATACAAGGTTCAGCCCATGTATCGCACTTACTTTTCTTAGCACTCAAATTTAAACATACCTGCTTCCTTGGACAGCTTCGGATTGAATCCTTTTTATATCATGAGCACTTCTGGTTTGAGTTTAAGTACGCTTTCGGATACTCAAATCCCTCAAACCGTGCTCTGATACCAACCTGAAACACTCTACTTTCCTACTTTTTTAAAATATCATAGTTCAACAGATATTTGGTCCCAGTTACCAAAAACCTTGCCACCGTGGTGACATAGGTACTTTATATTATATAAAATGTCATATTGTTTTACAAACATTTAATGATATACGTATTACAAGATCTAGGGACTCTTTTCTCCGACGAACCACATCCTTGGAAGCATCATTCATTCCGAGTGCTTTTCCCTTATATGTTTTAAAAACATTTTTACGTTAGCTGATGCTAAATAAGTACACTACTTTGTCTGTTTCCGAAACCATTTCTTTTTATTTATGGAACTCTTTGGTTCCTTAATTTTCTTCTTCAGGCTCCCGTGGCACTTCAGACATACCTATGCCACGTCATTCATTTATTTTCAAGGCACCACAAGCCCCTGTGGCACTTTGACGTTACCTATGTCACGTCATTTATTTTGGGACGCCTTAGCTCCCTTACAAGATCCAGGGACTTTTATGTCCCACGACCTCTTGTGTAACCACGAAGGTGTATAACAACGAAGGTTCATAACCACGAAGGTTCATATATTACAAGGTCCTTCCGCCCATAGGTCCGGCCCTTGTTTATATTTGATTGGGATCTTGGGTATCATAGCCCCACAACCTCTCAATTAAGCACACACATGTAGCATGTATACACAACATCTCATCATGTGTGTTTAACTTGCTTTCAAAACAGTCTTTACTCTAAATCTTTGTAAAGTTTTTTCCTCGATGTATCAAAGAGGTTTATATATAGGGTGTGCCCAGCGGCGTACCCACCACCCTTTGATACTTCGTCAATACTACGTTGCTCGGTTTTAGAGCTTAGACTCGTTTATACCACGTATTCAAATTCTTATTACGTATGGTCATTACCCGTACATTAGCATGCCCTAAACACATAGTCACACAAACAAACAGGGCTAATTACGGGTTCAGTGTACTTACTATAACCTCGGGGCTTTGCTACACTCGTTCCCTCGCTTAAACGCTTCACGAGATCTGACTCGCACTCTTAACACGTCGTGCTTGGTCTTACTTAAACGATCTCAGTGATGTAGTGATTTTTTTTTGGTTTGTTGGGACTAAAATAAAAACTTAACCCATCTATTTAAAGGCTGAATTCTAAGGTCGTGACGGAGCATTACCACCGGTGGCAGTCCGTCACCGGTTTCTTTGGAGGCTACACACTTCCTAGCTACGTAACAAACCGTAAACCGCCTGATGGTTTTGTGTAACGGACAGTAAACCGCATGTTGTTGAGTCACCAACCATGTGTCATTCTCCCATCCAAACCATAAACCGCCTTATGGTTTTGCGGTACAGACCGTCACACCCATGACGGTCCGTCATGGCTCAACATGGACCATTATCGCATGGTAACGGTCTGTCAGGACCTATTTTTTTTTACTATTTTCTCTTTTAGCCCTTAGGCTTTGGGTTTGTTTTGCCGTTCTTTTCTTCCGAGTACATTTTCCTTTAAGTTTTGGGGTTTTACATGGTAAGTCACCCTTCGAGATCCTATTTTCTCGATAGCCCATCTATAGTAATTTTCTTACTTTTGCTTGCCGAGTTTATCCTTATGTTCGTGACCACTTAACTCATAATTTGTCACCTCGAAGCCTTCCGTGTATATTTATGGGATATTGTTCTTAATATAAGGGCTATAAATATCTCGACCTGACCACTTCACGAGTATATATCACTTGTCATGCTCGGTTTGATGAACGCACATTTCCTTTTAAAAATGACGATTCTCGGCATGATTTTACACTTCTACCATTACACACTTTTATGGAAAATTGCACCATGGCCCAGTCTCCACAACCTCGTACTCTATCACCAACCATGCCTTCAACAGCATCACACAATAACATCAAAGGTGGCCATTGTTGTGATCCACCCTCATATCTAGCAACTGGCAGTGACCGAGCCCACTACAAATGATTCAACTCCAAACCAGCCCACTATGACTGATGAGGCTCTGTTATCGCCTTCTATTGATTATATAGGGCATGTGCATGTCACGACCCAACCTACACCTAGTGGGCCTTCATCATCGCCTATTCTTGAAATGGAAACCCCCGACCCACAAACGCTAATGCAACAATACCTGTTACCGAGTCTGTTACCGAGTCAGTTGTTCCTCAGGCTGTTCCACCGAGTACTTCAACTCACCCTATGGTGACTCGAGCCAAAGAATGGATTTTCAAACCAAAACAACGGGGCGACTTTGCTCATATGCCCTTTATTCGGCCTTATTTGCTAGCAACGAACCTAAGGGTTTTAAATCCGCTGCCAAGCATCCTCGATGGTTGGATGCAATAAACAAGGAGTTGACTGCACTTCGTAATAATAATACGTGGTCATCGGTGCCTCGACCCAAAACTCACAATGTCGTTGGGTCCAAATGGTTATTTCGTACTAAGTAGGGGCCGGTCGATCGCCTTAAGGCCCGTCTCGTGGCCTAAGGTTTTGGCCAAATACCAAGCTTGGACTATTCTTACACGTTTAGTCATGTAGTTAAAGCCTCTACCACTCAGGTTGTTTTATCACTAGTCGTTATTATTAATTGGAAACTACATCACCTAGATGTGAATAACGATTTTTTACACGGGCACCTAAATGAACTTGTTTACATGGAACAACCACCTGATTTTATTGACTTCTAGTTCCCCGATCATGTCTATCGTTTAAACAGAGCTCTCTTCGGGCTTAAACAAGCACCACGAGCTTGGTTCCGGCTACTAAGCAACTTTCTTCTTCAAAATGGTTGTTCTTGCAACAGGGCTGATACATCCTTATTTGTTTTTAAACGTGACTCGTGTATTATGTACCTCTTAGTATATGTTGACGACTTAATACTAACAGGTAATCAGGACACCGTCATGGCCTCGTTTATTAATCGGCTACATAAGAAGTTTGCCATTAAAGTCCTAGGTAGTCTAAATTACTTTCTTGGGCTTGAAGTCACATATATCGATGATGGTCTCTTCCTAAGTCGGTCCAAATATGCTCGTGGTGTACTCGATCGGGTTGCCCTTCTTGACTCTAAGCCCGTTTACACGCCTTTAGCACCTAATGAGTCCTTTAGTACCACCGATGAACTCTACAAGGTTCTGACTCACTATCGATCTCTTGTAGGAGCTCTATGGTATTTAACCATTACTCGGCCCGACATCTCTTATGCAGTAAACTAAGTCAGACAGTTTCTTCAAAACCCCACCACTACCCATTTTCAGAGTGTAAAACCCATTCTCCGATATGTCAAAGGCACCCTAGCATATGGCCTTACATTCTCAAGATCAACTCGTACTTCTATCCTTTAGGTACTAAGATGCTGACCGGGCTAGATGTATTGAAACTCGCCACTCTACTTTCGGTTACTCCATCTTCCTTTTTGGAAATCTTGTTTCCTTGAGTGCCAAGAAACAACCCACCGTTTCATGCTCGAGTTGTGAATCTGAATATCGAGTTATGGCCAAGACCGCTACCGAAACTATTTGGATTACCCATCTACTTCGTGAAGTACCTCCTGATCGCCCGGCTTTTCTTTGTGACAATAAGAGTGCTTTCCTTCTCACATAAAATTCGGTCTCTCATAAACGAGCAAAACATATTAAGCTAGATTATCATTTCATTCGGGAGCTTGTTTCCTCCGGTAAGTTGCATACCTAGTTTTTTTCGACCAAGCTTCAGGTTACAGATATATTTACAAAAAAGCCTCTCTCAACCACAATTTGAATTCTTTCGTGCCATGCTTGGTCTCTGTCCACCACCGTTTCGCTTGAGGGGATGTTAGACCACTTTAGTACTTAATTAATTCTTTATGTACTTCTTTTGTAATTTTGTTATTCTTCTTGTATGTAATATGTAACTTATTCATATTTATATATTTTTGCTACCCTCTCATTGTAGGTATGTGATGATTAATATTAACAGTAATCTTCTTTCTGTCTAGTGACAGTGAAACGTTTTTAAAATCATTTTTCCCTTTTAAGCACGTGCGTACTTATTAAAGTTGGTATTTACTATTTATAGTTGATTTTTTTTTCTTTTTTTGCTTTCTACAGCAATGCTAGCATTGGATACATCCTTGTACAGTTTTACAAGTTGTCAATTAAAGAATCTTTGAAAGATCCATTATATTTTGTGTTAACTAAACAATCGAAAAAGTAAGAAAAAAATAGAAGATGCTTGATTTACAAATACATTTTAGGTTGATCTTTACATTGTTGAATGTGTTAAGATATTTACATCTAATTTTGAATTAAATATTTCGAGTAGGGATATCACCGAAGGACGTTCTGTTGTAGCTGCAACAATAATCTTTTCGGTATTAGGTTGCTTAGTGTTGGGAGTTCTTATTTACACGCTAATTTTGGAGTTAACTCCATCCTATACCAAATACTTCACATCGTAAATATTCTTCCTTTTTATTCTAAAGTAAAATATAATCTCATTACTTAGTTAGACACTCATAGATGATAAGAAACTTTGACAGGTGTTTTATAACAATGGCAATCGACATTTATATCCACATTGCAATTTTTTGGGTAGGTTTTCTTTCACTAACTCAAGTCTTTCACAACCAACTACTACAAGAGGGTTAATTATATGTTTTAAAATTATCACTAGGCGTCATTCTCGGATGATAAAACCCGATTTGTTACCCAAGACTAGGTAATATAAGTTTTGGAAAATTTTCATTGGGCACCATAGAGCACAAGTGCTTGGTAAAAAAAAAACTGATCTTTGGTTACATTTAAAAAAATTGAGATGTAATAGTGTCTCTTGCTTAGTAAAAACCCATGTGTCTCTGTTTCATTTTTTATAGTTTTAAACAAATATAATAATAGTGTTGGGTGGTTTAGTAAAATCCAGGGGCTCATTTACATTAAATAATGTAATGGATCCAAAACTATTTATTAAATGTGTAACATGTGTTTTTTTAACGATTTTAAAAACGTTTTTTTTTCTTTTTTAAGGGAACTAGTTTTTTAAAATAGTGAACTATTTAAAAAAAAAACATTTTAAAAATAGTTAAAAGAACATTTTATGAAAAAGCTAAAACACATTTTTATAAAAAAAAACTAAAAAAATGTTTTTAAAACCATTTTTTTATGAAAAAAAATATTTTTTTTAGAAAAGTTAAAAAATGGTTTTAAAATGGTTCAAAAAAGACTTTTTTACGAAAAAAAAAACTAAAAAAATGATTTTAAAAAAGTAAAAAAAAAAAAGTTTTTATGAAAAAGCCTAAAAAAATGTTTATTGGACTTTAAAGGTTAACCTAGCTCACTTAGAAATAAAATGACTCATAATTAACAGAAAAAGTTAACATGGTTAGTGTCATGGACTGAAATGGTTACAAAAATAAAACCTCAGGTGCGGATATGCTAAAATATTCCTTTTTATACTAAAAGGGTTAAACAGGTCAAACCACAGGGAGCAAAAACGAAGTTTACTCCAACCTAATATACTCTTAGTTATTTCCTTACTTGAAATTGGGCTTTATTACAAAAAAATTAAAGCTAACCTTACATAACATAACTACTACGAAGAAACAATAATGAAGAAGTCTTTGAAAAACTAAAACAACTTCATTGCAAGAATTTTTTACTTATAGATAATCATAATTACTACATAAGACAGGGTGCAATTTGCAAAATCCATGTCTCCGTTTCATTGGTTACATTTAAAAAAAATGAAATGTAATTGATAGTTTCTCAGTCTTGTTTAGGCTGCCTCCAACGCAGGAGGATTGAAGCCGCCCGTGAGCAGGGGCGGATGTAAGTGTGGAGAGGGGGGTGCACAGGAACCCCCCGTGTTTCAAAATTTTAGTGTAACGGTAGGTAAAAAAACTGGGGTGAACCCCCTAAAATATTATAGGGTGAACCCCCTTACGACGCCGCCCACTCCACGGCCCACTGCTGCTCGCTTGATCCGGTTGTGAAGCTATAAAACTAAGAACTCTTTCTTGAACTAAATGTGTGTTCTTGAGCTAAATGTGTGTTCTTGAGCATTTATATGATTAGAGGTAAAAAATTGATAGAAATAAATGAGTAGATGACTCTTAAATACAAATTAGTTGATTTTGTGAACATTTGAAGCATAATTTTCATGTTTTTTTCTTCACTTTAGGCCTCCAAAAATGGTTGAGCCGCCCATGCCCGACCCGACCCGACCCGACCAATCGAATCGAACCGAAAATTTTTATGTCCGGCCCTATGAAATTGGATCATCTAAAAACAGTGAACCCCCTGAAAAAAATTCCTGGATCCGCCACTGCCCGTGAGTCACCTGACATGGCTTTCTCTGCTTGGAAGCATTGAGGGTGTGCCATCCATGAGCAACCATCCGCCCCTATGGGCTTCATTTGTTTGAATTTAGTGGGTCCCACATAAACTTTAATATTTTGTTTTTTTCTCAACGGTAATATTTAAGTTTTTTTTTGTTTATTTAATTAGTATATGTTATTTAAATTATGGTTTAAACATATTTAAAATTAATTTAAAACATAAACCTAATTTAAATCTTATAAAATTACATTATTAAACATGAAAAAACCTAATTTAAACAAGAGTAAAACATAATTAAACCTAATTTTAAATAAGATTAAAACATAATTAAAGATGTGCGATTGAATCAAACGAGCAATCCGAATCCGTTGAACGCTCGTCTTCCCATGGGTCATGGTACCTCAAGCGCTCGTCTTCCCATGGGTCATGGTACCTCAAGCGCTCGTCATCTGTTTCCTCATCTTCAAAGTTAGGTTCGTATTCTGCTCCGGGGTCAGTGATGTGTCCATCCTCTGAATTAGGGATGTGCTTATTTATGTTTTCTATTTATTAACTTTGGTATTGTTGTTTGATTTTATTGTTTTAGGTTGTTGTTTTTATTTAATTTAATGTAATTTTTTTATTATTTACTTATTTAATTATTTATTAATTAATTTAAGTTATTTAATAGTAATTTAAATAAAAAATAAAAAAAATGATGTGGAAATAATGAGGTTGTTTATGGGATGGATGAGTATGGTAGTGTTGGGGTAAAATGAGTTTGAGGAAAGGATGAGAGATAAGCTGATGTGGCATGCTTACTAGCACTGTTTATGAGATGGATGCATGTTAGCGTTACGGGCAGTCTTAGTAAAAACCCATGTCTCTGTTTCATTTTTTTTTAAGTTTTAAAAAAATATAATTTATTATTGTGTAAGACTGATGGTTGTGGGGCTTTATTGAGAGTGGATTCATCCTCTAATATCACGCCATGTGGCGCTGACTGGATGCTGACTAAGCAGTGGATAAAGCCCCTGCTGAAGCACTTGAGGGTGTTGTGGTGCAGGTGAGCGGGGGCTTTATCGAATTAATTTTTTGCTCCTTCCAACGGCTCCTTCTCCCGCTACCACACCCACGCCCACCCCCTAGCGCCCCATAGCGCCCCCAGCCACTTGACACCCTTGCGGTGTTCGCCACCAAGGTGGCTCGTGCCCACCCCCTTGTGCCCCCAACAACGGGCCACAACCATCAGCCTAATAGCTAGCTAGGGTACTTTATGTTGATTTGTCAGGTATGGATAATTCTTCTGGACTTTTTTACTTGTACTTTTTAGGGGGTAAGCGACAATAAATATATATATATGTATATATATATATATATATATGATCGTTTAATTTGTCACTCTTATAAAATACCTTCTCAAAATGATTTTTTCTTTAATAACAAAAGTAACATTAATTAATTAGGACTAAAGTAATTTTATCAACCTTTCAACAGTGTTACTATATGTGCATACATACTGCGGGAGTTGTTCTACCTCTCACCTCTCAGGAGCCTGCTTCCCTAATAATAGTCAAGAAGAGCAACAAGTAAGTACTTCAGTTCATCTTTTGTCTCATTATTCATGATCAAATTACACATTTGATCATTTTTTTGTAGAGATTTGGATCCACCGTTGTTGGCGCATCCAAAACCACAATGTGTTGCAATGGTTTGTAATACTTGACTTTCGGAAGACTACTGTAATATTTTGTTCTATTTTAGTAACGGTGCTATTGGACTCTCCATACGACTACATAAATTGTTTATTTTGTGTTGTGGAACCTCAGACATAATGAAATTGGAATTAAAAAACATTTTATTACAGAGCATATTTAGTTCATCAAAGGAACTAGTCATTTCTCCCGTGTAATATAGCGAGAAATCTATGTATTAAAAAAATTATTTGCACTATTGTTAGATTTAATTACACAAAAGGTGTCCTAGTGTAACTAAAAGATAAAAACATAACATGCTTAAAAAGGTATCGACACGTGTTTTACAACGACAGTAATTATGTACAATATTATGGAAATGGACGAACTATGGAAGGCAATTGATTATGAACTAGAAAATATGACCCGCGCATTGCGACGGGGCTGTACGGTGACATTAACGTGTTTAAGTACATAATTAAAGCCCACTAGATGCGACTGGTTTGCAAACCTCGTTACGCGTGTCGCGGCAAAGACAATAACGTGCTAAGCACATAAAAGAAATGTATGAAGTTGTCACGACTCGGTTCTGGAGATCGAAAAATAGATAAAATGTGGCGCGAATAGAAATTAACATTGAAACGACAAATTCATTGAAGAAGAATAAAAAAAAGTAAAAGAAAAAAGAAACGAAATTTGAGGGTAAACTTGAAAGTTTAGAAATTTGAGAAATTCGAAGGGTACTAGGGTAGTATATGAAAATGGAGAAAGCTGGAGGGTTATTATTAAACCAGATGTCATATTAGCGTGATTAAGCACAAAAAGAAACGTATAAAATTAACATTGCGACGTAAACATGATTTAACATTGAAACAAAAAAAATCGTTAAAACATTTAGTAACAAAGACAATTATACAACGGTACCAATGTTTTTTAGTCGGTGTCGATCTCATTCTTCTAGGTACTAGCATGTTACCGCCAGTTGATATAACCAACTATACCTAAAAAATATATTTAACGATCGATTTAAAAAAAACTAACGAACGAAAGTTATTGGAGAAAATAAAATTTAGTAAAAAAAACTGAGGTTAAAAGCATATATTATATATAGTATATGGGTCAGATAAAAATTGTAGAAAATTAGGGGTTTAGATGGTAATTTTAACAAAGTTAAGGGTTTAAGCAAATGCCACCGACGTTGATAAATGAGAGAATAGGTAATATGTTTACATAAGAAGTATAAAATATAAAGTTCCAATATAAAATTTGCAAATATAATTTGATTTTAAACAAGCATCGTAAAGAGCACAATACAATTTTAATTAGATAGAAATAGTTATGTTGCATTGCGGCTATGGAGGACTCTGGCTTGTCTTCCACACTAGCTATGTTCACAACTTAATCACCTAAATCAACCACTTGTTTAGCAATCTGTTTAACTCTCATTTATCACCAATTCGATATTTGACACCCACCCAAGATCTTATGATCATAACCCCTATCTAATCTTCGTTCATTTTAGCTTTAACACAGGCTTTCAACCTTTCTAATCAAAATCAACCCATCTTGACCCGCTTGAGTTTTCACCAATCTTACCTCAAATTCATATACTTTCCATTCATCAAATTAATTGATTTTTCTACTTGTTTTTATGTTTATATAACATCATAAACACTTACTAACACTCAATTCAACATTTAAACACCCCAATTACAAAACCCCCTAAATTTAACCTCAAGAACCATAATTTCAAGATTCTTAACTTGGTTGTTAAAGACATGAAAATCTTGATTCTCTAGCATCATAGACACTAGATTAAAACTTCTAAGTAAGATTCAATCCGAATTATTCCATCAGTTTAACCCACTTAGGGCTTTTTCACCAAAACTCTCATCTTACAAAACATTAAATTAATTGGGGCTTTATGGTTAATTAGGTGTCTATTAACTCCCTATACACTTATCTAACCTCAATTTAACATTCTATCATCATTAAACAGAAAACCCTTAAATTTTCCTCAAGAACCCTAATTCTTGAATACTCAAATTAGGTGTTTAATTGATGTTAGCACCCTTCATTAACTTTAGTTAAGCTAGGTTTTAACTTTAAACAAGTTATTAACCATAATCAATCACCAATTCAGCCATTGACTTGATTTTTTTTATAAAACCCCACCAAAAACTCAACAATGGTGGAAATTGAGAGAGAAAGGAAGAACTTACTTGATGTTTGGAAGGTATTGTAAGAATCAACACCTTAATCCCGAGCATGCAAGTCACCAATTTCGTTCTTGACTAATTTCTCTTCTTTCTCCTCTTTTCTCCCTTCAAAAATTGTGTGTCTGCGATTTCATCTTCATCAAAATAAGGCATTTGCCTCATTTTCATTTTCAGCTCCTCCACTCTTGGTTTGACTCGTTTTATCACAAGTTTGGTCAAAACCCAACATTTACAACATTAATCCTCCACCTTTCCTTTTATTTATTTACACCCATAAATATAATAAAACATGATATTTTATTAACCCGAAAGTTGGTTCGTTACAGGTAGTTGAAGTATTTAAATTTATCGGTGTTATTAACCTTTTTTTAGTTGAATTAGTATTTTTATGGAATTATAGGGTTAACTTGTAACATCCCAAAATGTCGAGAAATAAAGTTAACGAGTTCAAGCGGGCCGAAGTCGGGCCGGGTCAGTCGCGAATCGGGCTTGGGGAGGTCTCCCCTATAAATAGTCAGGGTCACCACATGTTTCTCTCATTTGCAATTCTAGAGAGAGAAAACCGTAGAGAGAGAAAGTGTCGGAATCGCACAAGATTGCACCCGCTCGTGTCTCTTGCACTCGTGAGAAGAACCTCCGGATCAGAAGCTCGATTCAGGTAACGATCCGACCTAAATCTGAGTTTTTAGTTCGTTTTTGGGTTTTTCGGGTTTTGGGTGAAAAGACAAGGTTTGAACGGATGAATCTGATAAATAATCATAGATTTAAGATCCCTAAGGGAAAACGAACGTTTTGGATGCAGCATGTTCGGGATCTTGACATGATCAGACCCGAAATGCGAAAGTTAGGGTTTTCGCGAAGAACAGGTCGTGCGCACTTGCTAAGTGCGCACGGAGCAGGTCCTGCGCACTTGCTAAGTGCGCAGGAGGAGGAACCTGCGCACTTGCTAAGTGCGCAGGAGGAAGGACCTGCGCACTTGCTAAGTGCGCAGGAGGCAGGGTCTGCGCACTTGCTAAGTGCGCAGGCAGCAAGGTCTACGCACTTGCTAAGTGCGCAGACATCAGGCTGTTGAGTAGAGATTAGTATGTCTAGAATGGTTAAACTGTTAGAGTCGGTAATGGTCTGATGTGTATGTAACTACTCAATTCAGATCGGAAGTGACGTGGTTGGACCCTTGATTAGGACAACCGAGACTAGCTTATAAGGTGAGTTCTAGAAGCCCTCTTTTAAATGTTTTTATATAATGTTTTCGGGCTGGTGTGTACACATATGAAATGTTGTTTTATAAAATGATGTTTATGAAACTACGTTTACGAAAGGAAATGATTTGGAACGAAGGGTTTATGGAAAGAAAGTTTATGAACGGAATGTTTACGAACGAATGTTATAAAGAAATGGTTTTAATGAAAAGGTAAAGGGTTTTGAAAGTGAAGGAAAGGTTTTATGAAAAGAAAACAAAAAGGGGCAAAGGTTTTAAAGAAGTCATTACATATCTAATCTGTCGAATGAATGGAATTGACGAATGAAGTCTGGGAACGAGATTCCCAGCCTTGTGGTAGATTATAGACAGCGAGCCATAGTTGCCACAAGAACAACATGGGCAATGTCTCTGTGGCATGTCAATGGTTTTGATGTTGTACAACTGGTAAGGGAGTAACGACGGTTACTCGGGTGATGACGATCATCCTAAGCGAACGAGGTAATGGGAAATCAATGACAGCGATACGTAACGGTTGATTTCCAAAGGAAAGATGCGTGTTGGGCAATGACGGCGATACGTAACGGTTGACCCCACGCATTGAAAGGTTGGGCAATGACGGCGATACGTAACGGTTGACCCACGTAGTGTATGGTTGTGGCAATGACGGCGATACGTAACGGTTGCCCACAACATTAAAAGTTCCTACGGGGACATTGAGACGCGTAACGATACAGATTTTAGATAATAATGTATGACTTAAATGAATGTTAATGTTTTAAACAAATGATTGTGTTTAAATATGCGAAGGTTTACGAATGAAAGGCCCTGTTTTCTTATACGAATGTTAAACCCTATTGAATGTTTGAATGATGAACCATTTCTTAAAACGAACGAAAACTAGAACTCACCAGCGTAGCTGACGTTTTTAAGTGTACACATTCAGGTTAAGGCAGGTTCTGAGGATGGCGGTGATGCTTGGCTAGAGATGAAGAGTTACCCGACTGCTTTTGAAGTCTGGCATCCCGTTATGTTTAGTTATGATGTAATTATGTTTACGCTTCCGCATGTATGAACAACGATTAAGTTATGTTTAAATGAAATTTTCCGCTGCGTTATCTGATATTCATGTTTAAGAACTGCTTGTGAATGAGTAAATCCAATAAGTGAGGCCTCCCGGGTTTGGGGCCTTACATAACTAGTCAACTCGGTTGAACCGTCCGGTACAACCGGTTGAATCATTTATGAGCCCAACCCGGAACAGTTTAAAAACCGGTTTTTAAAACAGTGGGTTTTATATAAATTTTAATTAAAACCGTAAATGGTCAAAATTTGGGTTTTTTTACTATTATGACATTCTTATTTTTTTCTTTTGTTTCGATATGAATTTTATTCAAAATCGAGCCGTATCAACAATCTCCAAGTTTATTAGATCACCGCAACACCACGCCCCATGGTTTGGTTTTTAGTTTTTTTTAACAGCAACAATGATATTATCATATAAAAGCTAGTAGGGGTGTTCAATATTTGGTTTCAAACCGATTAAACAGATAACCGAATCGATACTGAAACCGTTTAAAACCAAACCGAATTACATATTTGGTTTTCGGTTTGGTTTAGGTTTCAAGATTTTGAATTCGGTATGACCCGAAAAACCCGAATTGGGTTATACCACTATTTTAATCCATATTTTATAGTTAACCCAATTCATTTATATCAATAACCAATACCCATATTTGGGTTATAAATCATTAATTTTACCTTGGATAATTTTTTATGAAGTTGATTATCCTAAATTAATTCTTTTGAGCCTTCAATAATCGAAAATAGAATGCGGATTATACAAATATGAAAAACTGATATTACATGATTATGTTCCATAAGCAAATCCAAACATCCCTTTAGATTGCTTCGAGTTGATAACTTATTTTGGTTGGACCGAACTTGTTATTTGATGAAGGTATGTTTTTGTATAAACTTTCTTAAAATGTTGTGTTGTTTAAACCGAACTTGTTATGGCTAATCAAAATAAAAAGAAAAAATGTCTTTTTTTTAGCTAATTCGATTTGTTAGGTTCAAAACGAAAACCAAACTGGTTCCACGAGTACTCGATCTAGCAGGAACCCGGTTCCGGCACAATACCCGATTTATGCACCTCTACTCCTAGGGGTTGCAGCTCTTAGTGGGGTCCAAGGGGCAACACCCCTGGCTAGGGTTAAGTTAGTCATCCGGACCAAGTTAGTCATCCATAGTAAACTGAAACATCAGTTAATTTCTAAACAGTTGACGGTTGTGACGTTTTTCAACCAATAACCGTCATGAAGAATCATTGCATCGTTTTACCCCTATATAAAAGTGTTTTTTGGTCAGTATCATACACAAAAATTTCCTAACAGACTTTCGCATATTCGTTCTTGATTCTCTGATTCTTATCCGATTGAATATTAGTGTATAGCAGGGAAATAATTCAATCTGAAAGCGAACTCTCGCGATTATCAGAGAATCCAAGCATACACGAAATCCACATTCCTACAAATATCAAAGAATCCAGGCATACACGAACACCCAGAATTCCTACATAGTATACGCCAAGGGCTTTTTTTTATTAAGTATCGTCTCCTTACTTCCTCCTTATATATTAGTTGAATAATCATTGATCGGTTTACGTATTACCAATAACTTAAATATCCAAAAATTTAACTTATCCTCTTTTAGTATTGATTTCATTGCAATAGATACTTAGAAAACTCAATGAGTTTAAGTTTTATTACCAAAGCATTTTTTTAAAATACATTTCTATATGATTAAAAATATTCTTTAGTTAAAATGCAGGTAAAGTTAAATAAATTAGTAAACACTTGATGTAAATAAAAATAAACTGATAAATAAATAAAATAATCAAATAAGACAAAAACAAAATAAAAGAAAACACTTGTCTAGGAGGAGATATGTCGGCATATATATATATATATATATATATATATAGGGTAAGGTTCATTTGTTAACCCACTGTTAGTGTATTAACCAAGTTTAACTCCGTCAAAATCGAAATTTGTTTTTTTAAATAACATTATTACACCAATACAACGTTATGCTTTTTTTAATATTTTTATAAATTCGCAAGTCTAGGGTCGTTTACACCTGGTGTAAGTTTTTGACATTTGGTGTAAAAATTTAAAAAGTTACACCAAATGTAAAAGGTTATACCAGTTGTAAACGACCCTAGACTTGCGAAATTACAAAAATGCAAAAAAGAACGTAGCGTTGTATTGGTGTAATGATGTTATTTAAAAAAACAAATTTTGATTTTGATCGATTTTGACGGAGTTAAACTTGGTTAATACACTAACAATGGGTTATTTTTTGAACCTCTCCCTATATATATAGGGGAGGGATCAAGAGAAAACCACATAGTTAGGCGAAAACCGAGAAAACCACTAAAACAATGTGTAATACTATGGGTTACGTATACATAACCGTAATTTTTTTGTTTTCTGTTTACGTATACGTAACAATATGAGTTACGTATACGTAAGCCATTATTTAAATGATTTTTTTGGTAAAAATGTGTAATATTACATTGATACTCTTATAAAAAAATAAAATAAAAAATAAATATTATTATATTATTGGTTAAAATTGGTTTTTTAGTGGTTTTCTTGGTCTTCGCCTAACTATGTGGTTTTCTCTCGAACCCTCCCCTATATATATATATAATATATATATATATATATAATATATATATATATATATATGTGTGTGTGTGTGTGTAATATGGTATTCTTGACTATGCAATATGATATGGCCACTATCTTGCAGTCACTATTGACTTGGCTCTTGTGTTTTGCAGTCTTTTGCAAGAGTCCATGATTTATCCCTTGTTGGGATATAACCCGGCACGCGGACCGGACATATCCCAAGCCCAAAGTCCGGATAACCACCTACAAAGACGTAGTGACCAGTGGCCGGGCCAAAGAGCCTAATGGCCGGACCTTAACCCTAGCCCGGCAAGTGGAATCAGGCCCGAAAAGAACAGGGAGGAAAAGACAAATAAATAACGGTAAAGAGGAGACAGGAATCAACGTATCAGAGTACGATCCAATCAACCGGAGAGGCTCGACAATGCGCAAACCATTACTAACAACATTAAAAATGGTCTAAGCATTATACATCTCAGCCAATAAGCAAGGAGCGGTCGCAGGCTAAAGACAAGACACTCCAGGTATAAATACCCCATAGATCCTAATGTAATAGGGATTCTCATTCACTCATTCTCAGACTCTCTCAATACTTGCCTTCTCTACCAAAAAACCTATACTTACTCTCACGCCGGAGGCTGGTCACAACGAAACCCCCCGGGGTCCTCACTGTGACGAGACTAATGGTGTTTACTGTTTTGCTAGGTCAAGCTCAGCACAACCCTTCTGGAGACTCTTGGACAGCCTGATCCAGGTCCGGAGGTCTTGTAGTTTACAGTGGCGCCATCCAAATTGGATCAACCCTAAAACCAACTCAGCTAGAAAAAAAAAGTAAAACCCTATTTCCACACAGTAGCGATGTCAAACCAGCAACAAAATCCTTCTCCAGAACCTACCCCTAAAGTATCCTTAAAAGGAATGACGTCCGTAGGAGGGGGGAAGGTAAGGAGAAAAAAAGCCAGTCGAAGGAATCCTTGGAAAACTATGTTCTGGTGGAAGACGCATGTGATGACTCAGACCAAGAAGCATCTAGTGCAACAGCTCAAATCACCCCAGAGTTCGTCCAGAGCAACCGGGATAAACTTTGGGCAGAGTTAGCAGCTCTGGACAGAGCAGATAAGCTTGCTGAGGTCAGGACAAAGTTGGTATTTGATAAAGATGGGGAAGCAGCAGACAAAAACAAACAGTTGGAAGGCCCGGCTGATGCTAGGGTGGCCCGGCAAAGTAAACTTCAAAAAGATAACATGCACATGTCGGTGGCAGATACACCCAACCTATTGAACTAGTTGCTAGCAATGCTCACACCACACCTGACGGCAGGTAAGGTAGCGGAAACGAGCAAAACAAGTGATAACCCCAACAATAGCCCGGGAGAAAAGAAGGCAGAGGATGATTTAACCAAGCCATACAGGCCGGACCACTTAGCGGAACAATACAAGTTTACCACACGGCTGACTGGAGCACTGCTCACGGCTAATCTCAAAATGCCAACATGCATCAGTAAATATGACGGTAGTCAAGACCCGGAAGACCATTTGCACACCTTTAACGGTGCGGCCCACGTTGAGCAATGGTCCCTCCCAGTTTGGTGCCACATGTTCGCTCAAACACTAACAGGCCTGATAAGGGTATGGTTCTATTCCTTGCCTCCACAAAGCACAGACAGTTTCATTCAGCTGAAAGAAAAATTCCTCCGTAATTTTGGGCAACAAAAGAAAAGGTTCAAGAACGCTAATGAGATCATGCACATCCGAAGAAGAGAAAATGAAAGTGTGGAGCAGTACATGGAGCGATTCATCAATGAAAATCTGTTGATAGATGATGTACCAGAGCAAATGAAGGTGAGCAGTTTCATCAATGGGGTACGGCATACACAGCTACAAGAAAAGTTGGGAGAAGATTATCCCAAGGGTTTTGATGCACTGATGGATAGAGTACGGGCATTCATCTGGGGCAAAGATACGTCCGACAGAGCCAGGGAATGGGATAGTCGAACCCCCAGACAAACGAGCAAGAAAACAGACAGCAGGGGAAGCAGATATGCCCCAGACGAGTGGCCCTGTCCACAAATCTCGACCACCGATGCCAGAAAGATCCAGGTACTCGTCCCACCCCGCTGCATCATTTAGTCCATACTCAAAGAAATCATACAATAGTGAAACAAGAAGGCATAGGGGAGAAAGGCAGAAGCGGCCATTTGATTTTACAACCCTTACAAAAACATCAAGCCAAGTCCTGGCCACAGAACGGGTCAGCCAAAGTTTCCAACCCCCCAGACCCGTCATACCCCGGCCGTACATGCAAGATTCAGGCAAATTATGTGAATTCCATAAAATAGGGGGCCATACCACGGATAACTATGAACATTTAAGAAGGGAGATAGAGAAGGCGGTGAAAACATGCAAACTGTCTCATTTGATTAAAGAAATAGGCCAGCAGGGCAGCAGAGACAGAAAGCCCGAAGGAGACAGACAGAAACCACCCTCGGAAGATAGAAGAAGAGTAGAAATGGTGTACAAAGGGGAAACTTCAAAGCAAGAAGAGTCCAGCCGTAAAAGAAAACCACCGCCACTTGAATCATGGATGACACAAGCCATTTCTTTTGAGTCACTAGCGGATGAGGACATTTAGGATGGTCCACTAGTTATCTCTGCAAACGTGGCAGGTCATCGTATTGGGAGAATGCATGTGGACGAAGGCAGTGGGGCGGAGATCATGTTCGAGCACTGCTTCAGACGTTCGAATGAAGGCTTAAAAGCTAGGCCGGTCCCGGATCATCTCCCGCTGGTCGGATTTGCAGGAGAAAGAGTATTACCCATTGGCAAAGTGACCCTTACGGTCACCTTGGGGGAAGGGGAAAGGTTTCATACTGTCAACTTAACTTTTTCTATCGTTCAAGCCAATTCCAAAAACAACATCATCATGGGCAGGCCGGGAATCAAAGCCTTTAGAGGGGTAGTATACACTAACCACAGAATCATGAAATTCCCCACCCTAAAGGGTATAGCATCGGTGAGTACAGCTGCCTAGATAGTAGCTGCATTGGATAGAACTAAAGAAGGTCAGAATGCAGAGCACGAAGCCCGGATGATCCACGTCAACTTCACAGACCAAAACGTCAAGGTAGGGACACAGTTGTCCAACAAAGTAAAAGCATATTTAAATGAACTACTCATCGGTAACATGGATGTGTTTGCCTAGGAAGAGGCAGATATGGAAGGCATTCCACGGGATTTAGTGGAACACAAGTTGAACATATACCCCACAACAGCTCCAATCCGACAGAAGCGGCGGAGTATGGGCCCGGAGCGCCGCAAAGCTGCATGCATGGAAACTAGAAAGTTACTACAAGCGAGAATAGTAAAGGAGGTCAAGTATCCATCTTGGATAGCAAACCCGGTAATGGCGGAAAAAGGGGACGGCTCTTAGAGAATGTGTATAGATTTCAAGGACCTCAATAAAGCAACCCCGAAAGACTGCTACCCCCTGCCAGAAATGGAGATGAAGGTAGAAGCCCTGGCGGATTTCCCGGTAATATGTTTTTTGGATGCGTACAAGGGGTACCACCAAATACAGATAGCACCAGAGGACGAAGAGAAAATGGCATTCTACACAGACGAAGGGGTATTCTGTTATACCAAAATGCCCTTCGGTCTAAAGAACGCAGGAGCTACTTACCAAAGGATCATGGATCAAACTTTCACCAAACAGATCGGCAAAAACCTTGAGGTCTATGTGGATGACCTGGTAATCAAAAGAAAAACAGAGGTGGGGATGGTCAAGGATGTAGAAGAAACTTTTAAAACACTACGCGAGCCTGGCATGAAGCTCAACCCAAAGAAGTGTTCGTTCGGAGTAGCAGAGGGAAAATTCTTGGGAGTAATGGTGACTAAGGAAGGAATTCGCCTAAACCCGGAGAAGGTGGAAGCCATAACCAAAATGCCTTCCCCAAGAACGTTAAAGGAAGTGCAAAGACTGAATAGCATGTTGGTGGCGTTGAATAGATTCCTATCCCGAATGGCAGAAAGGTCACTGCCATTTATGGCAACACTAAAAAACTGCCTCAAAAAGAATGATTTTGCATGGACGGTAGAGGCGGAGGCAACATTCCAAGAGATGAAGACTCATTTATGTAACCTACCGGCGCTGACAGCACCAAAGCCGGGGGAGACGCAGATTATGTACCTAGCTGCCTCTGCAAATGCTGTTATTGAGGTACTCATGACAGAAAGAGGAGATGTCCAAACCCCGATCTATTTTGTTAGCAGAACACTTAAAGACCCGGAGACCCGATACC
The DNA here is from genome assembly GCA_023525975.1 of Smallanthus sonchifolius. Taxonomy (NCBI): domain Eukaryota; kingdom Viridiplantae; phylum Streptophyta; class Magnoliopsida; order Asterales; family Asteraceae; genus Smallanthus; species Smallanthus sonchifolius. The sequence continues at coordinate 43,709,598 of CM042025.1, read as the reverse complement.
CGGATATGGAAAAACTAGCTTTGGCGCTGGTATACGCATCACGACGACTCCGGCGGTACTTCCAAGCCCACCCAGTCAAAGTGTTAACCGATCAACCAATCCAAAGTGTCTTAAAGAAGCCCGAATATTCAGGAAGGTTGCCCACATGGACAATTGAACTAGGGGGTCATTAGATCACCTACTGTTCGCGAACAACATTTAAGGGGCAAGTAATTGCATATTTCCTGGCAGAGTTGCCGGGGACCCAGGAAGACAAAATGGAAGTGTTAGATGGAAGAAATGAGGAAACTGTAGAACAAAAACCATGGAAGATATTTATAGATGGAGCTTCCAACGACGAAGGTTGTGGAGCAGGTCTAATCCTGGTCAGCCCGAAGGAGGTGGAACTTACTTACGCTCTCCGGCTAGACTTCAAGAGTACTAACAATTAAGCAGAATACGAAGCTCTTCTGGCAGGGCTCTGCATAGCAAAAGAAATGAAAATAGCCCGGATAGAGGCACACGTTGACTCCATGTTGATGGCAAACCAAGTCAACAATGTATATGAAGTCAAGGGCGAAGCAATGAAGCAATATAGAGCCAAAGTGGAGGAGTTGATGGGAAACTTCGGGTATTGCAAAGTGACACACATCCCCCGGAGCCAAAACAAGAAGGCCGATGTTCTAAGCAAACTTGACTCAGTAGCATTCAGTCATCTAGCAAAAGAAATTCGGCTAGAAGTGCTGGCCGAACCATCAACAGTGGAGAAACATGTTGAGTCAATAGAAGCAAAAGAAGAAGAGACATGGATGTCACCCCTACTGGATTTCTTGACTGAAGGGGTTCTCCTAGCAGATAAGAATGAGGCCCGGAAAGTACAATACAAAGCCCTCAACTATGCAGTAGAAGATAACCAACTATACCGGAAATCTTATCTCGGCCCCATGCTGAAGTGTGTAGACCCAGACGAGGCCAATTATGTAATCAGGGAGATGCATGAGGGTATCTGCGGCATGCATTCAGGGCCAAAAACAATCGTAGCAAAAGAAATGAGGGTTGGGTACTACTGGCCCGGATGTACAAGACAGCAGTAGACGAGATCCAAAAATGCAACAACTGCCAAAGACATTCCCCAGTGAGACGACGTCCTTGTATGAACCTAGTCTCGGTTACTTCCACTTGGCCTTTTTGTAAGTGGGCCATTGACATTGTAGGACCCTTCCCAGAAGCGAAGGGAAGGGTAAAGTTCCTCATTGTGGCCATAGATTATTTTACCAAGTGGATCGAAGCAAAGCCATTAGCAACAATAACAGGCCAGCAAGTACAACGCTTCGTATGGGAGAAGATAGTTTGCAGATTTGGGATGCCAAGAGAGCTGGTAAGTGACAGTGGGAAACAATTTGCGGAAAACGCATTCAAACATTGGTGCGCGGAGCTACAGATAGAACAAACATTCTTTTCTGTTAAGCACCCTCAGTCCAACGGGCAGGTGGAGCGAGCCAACAAAAGCATAGTCGAAGGAATCAAGAACCACCTGGAACCCAAAAGCCATGCTTGGGTTGAGGAAATCCCACACGTGCTTTGGGCCCATCGCACTACACCAATGACTAGTCATGGAGAAACACCATTCAGCCTAACCTATGGCCAAGCCAGCGAACCCGAATCGGAGAAAAAGAAAATGAAGAAAACTTAAGGCTTAACTTGTACTTGTTGGAAGAGCGCCGGGAAATGGCCATCGCCAGAGAAATGAAATACAAAAGAAGGTAGAAAGATACTACAACAGCCGCATCAAGGGCAGGAGCTTTAAACCCGGAGAATGGGTATTGCGAGATAATGAGGCAAGCTTGCAAGAAGACACTGGTAAATTGGGGGCCATGAAGGCCCCTACCAGGTAGTGGAAGCCAACACCAGGGGGTCATACAAGCTTGCCAAACCAGATGGCACGCTCATCCCTCGCACTTGGCACCGAATGTAGTTGAAGAAATTTTTCATGTGAAGCCAAGTAGTATGGCCAATGATGGTTTTCATTTAATTTTTGCGGCTTTATGCTTTATCAATGAAAGTTACGTCTCTTTCGTCTAAAAGCAATACTTTCCAAGGGCACAAAGTCAAATTAAAACATAAGACTATCCGGCCGGATCACCCCCGGACAAGTCACAAAGTAACTTTTACCCCCTTGCCAAAGGTACAAAGTCCAATTAAAACAAAAGACTATCTGGCCGGATCACCCCCGGACAAGTCACAAAGTAACTTTTACCCCTTGCCAAGGCTACAAAGTCCAATTAAAACATAAGACTATCCGGCCGGATTATCCCCGGACAAGTCATAAAGTAACTTTTACCCCTTGCCAAGGGTACAAAGTCAAATTAAAACATAAGACTATCCGGCCGGATTATCCCCGGACAAGTCACAAAGTAACTTTTACCCCTTGCCAAGGGTACAAAGTCAAATTAAAACATAAGACTATCCGGCCGGATTATCCCCGGACAAGTCATAAAGTAACTTCTACCCCTTGCCAAGGGTACAAAGTCCAATTAAAACATAAGACTATCCGGCCGGATTATCCCCTGACAAGTCACAAAGTAACTTTTACCCCTTGCCAAGACCATAAAAAATCAAAAGGGGTAAAGACCAATAGAATATGTTAGATCATCAAGCACGATCCTAAAAAGCCAAATACATTACACCAAAAGGGAAATTACAAATTGTTCAAAGGAAATTTACAAACAAAACTTTGACGGCGTCGCACTAGAAGAAGGAGTGGATGCACCAGTAAGGACGGACTTCAGCACATCCAGGGAAGCTTGAGTAAGGCCAGCTAGCCGGGACACCAAGGAATGATTAGAGATCTGTAACACGGTGGTGCTATCACGGAGCCTTTGCAGAGCATCCAGATCATGACCCTCTACATATTCCAACGAACTATGTTTTTCACTACCCGCGTATCCCGCAGCTAAGCCCTCCTGGAAACCTACAGATTTCGCTGCCTTGTTCACAACGTCCACAAGAAAAAGCCACTCCCTGCTGCCCCAAAAACGCTCATAGAAAATCTTAAAGCCTGTACCAATAAGCCAGTTGCGCTCAAAAGACAAGCGATGGTTCTCCAAAACCAAAGCATTCTTCTGAGCCGACACGGTAGCAAGGTTAGCCCTTAGAGCTTCCACCTGCTGATTCTCTACAGACAACTCTGCGGTCAAGTTATCCCGGTCAGAAACCCAAGCATCCTCCTTATCAGCCATCAGGGTCTCCAAATGATGCTTGTCTTCATCCGCACGAGTCAGCTGCACATTCAACCTCCTCTGCTTCTCCTAAAAAAGAATACCAAAGTCTAAAACACGAGAGCATATATAAAGATACAAGAAAATAAAGGTATGAAGACATACCTCCAATTGTCGAACCTCACCATGGATATGATCCAGGTCCACCTGTAAGAGACTTATCTCTGAGGTAACCCAGAAACATTCTACTTCCTTTTCTTTCGCCAGCTCGGACACACTAGCAACCTCAGCCTTGAGACGAGCAATCTCCGCGTCCTGAAACTTGGAACCCTGAATAATATACTCCACCTTCCGGAGCTCAGTCGTGGCTTCTTCCAGCTTGGCGTTGGTTCTTTGAGATTGCAGGCCCAATTCTTCCAGTTCCTTCAATAGACCAAGCTTATCTGTCATAGCCGTTTCCAGGCGCGCACTAACTTTGTTATGACATGCCAGAAGAGCGTTATACCATCCCTCGAAATACAGCATCCTATGATGCATCTCCACCGATCGGGATAGCTGATTCACCATGTAAAAACTATGCTCCCGGCTTAGGCACGAGGTGCTAAGGTTCTGGTTAAAGATTCTCTCCCCGTAAGGAAGACAATGTTCCATAAAGTCATGGCTGGTTTCCGCAGAATCAAAAGCAGCACCAGTCACCAAGGACCAGTTGGGAGAGAAAGGGGAAGCATGCTCTTACTCCGATAGAGGAAGTATCTCATCCCCATTCCCCAGCTCATAGAGAGCTTCAAAAGGACTGGAGCCGGAGGCCTCACCTCCCAAATTAGGAGGCGAGGAGGGATGACCAGCCCTAAAGGGAGATAAGACAATCTGGGGTGGGGGAGGAGAGACATTGGTTATCCGATCAATAGGATGGAAAACTTGAGGATCAGATTGCACGGGGATAGACTAAAGGGGCACAACGAGTGAAGGCTTGATGGCAGCAGGAGGAGGAGGAGAAGGAGGCTTGGTAGTAGCATGAGGGTTAAAAACCACCCGTATGTTAAGGCGTTTTAATGAAGAACCCTCAATCTTCCTCTTGCCCCGACGGGCAAGTACCACCTCCTCATTTTCGTCCTCCGACTCCAAAAGGCTGATGATGATCCCTTGGTCAGCCGAAGCACTCTGAGCAGAGGAAATGGCAACAGGGCTGCCCACCCCATCAGTAGCAGGGACAACGTTAACCGCTTTCCAAGTAACCCGTAAGTCTCCCCCATCATAATGTCCGGTAGATCCACCCCTGCAAAAAGAAAAATAAGAGTCAGTAATAATATAAATCAATACAGAAAGAAAAATAAGGCGGCACTAATCCCCTCCCCATTCACCAACACCATTACGAACAGGGACGGGGCGAAGAAGGGGTGTGTCCCGATTCTGACTAACACCGGCCAAAATCAAGACCGGTTCGTCATAAACGACGATGGGAGAAGGCCGAGAAGACAGCAAAGCACATAATCCATCCACATAAGTGCCCACGTCAGGGGAGGGATCCTCAATAGGAGTGTTAATATCCCGACGGGGTAGGGGGACAGTAAGAAAATCAGAGGAAACGTAAAAGAAATAGTCTTTCCAATTCTTCAAAGAATTGGGAATCTTCACTGCCATCAACGGACTGGGTTTCTTCCTCTTAATGAAAGTAAACCAGTCGCCAGCAGTGCCTAAATGATAGAAAACGCGAAAAAGGTTTATAGTCGACCACCCGTCGCAGGCACGACAAGCAACCTCAAAGTGAGATACTTTGCATAGACCAAGGGGGTTGAATTGGTCAAAGTGGACACCGTAAAATGAGAGGAGTTCTACCAAGAAAGAAGTAAGGGGATACCGACAGCTGGCAAAATCAAAATTTTTAGTTTAAAGGGTCATCATCCCGTCCGGAGCGACAGCGGTCTGAACAGGAACAGGAAGCGTAGGAAGCAGTTCAGGACGGATGTTGTATTTATCGCAAAAGACGTCTAAGTCCCGTCGTGATAAGACAGACGGAGTAAGATCCAAGTTATGACGTTCCCCCATTATAAAAGAAGGAAAAACCAGAAAGAAAGCAAAGAGAAGGAAGAAAGTAAGCAAGGTTCAGGAAAGAAGAGATGCACCTGGTTCCATGAAAGCAGGAAGGATGACAAAAATTGGATGAAAAATTGTCGGAAGAAGGAGGAAAAGACAGAGCAATTTTGGGAGAAAAGAGGAAGTAAAAGAAATAGTCTTTCCAATTCTTCAAAGAATTGGGAATCTTCACTGCCATCAACGGACTGGGTTTCTTCCTCTTAATGAAAGTAAACCAGTCGCCAGCAGTGCCTAAATGATAGAAGACGCGAAAAAGGATTACAGTCGACCACCCGTCGCAGGCACGACAAGCAACCTCAAAGTGAGATACTTTACATAGACCAAGGGGGTTGAATTGGTCAAAGCGGACACCATAAAATGAGAGGAGTTCTACCAAGAAAGAAGTAAGGGGATACCGACAGCTGGCAAAATCAAAATTTTTAGTTTAAAGGGTCATCATCCTGTCCGGAGCGACAGCGATCTGAACAGGAACAGGAAGCGTAGGAAGCAGTTCAGGACGGATGTTGTATTTATCGCAAAAGACGTCTAACTCCCGTCGTGATAAGACAGACGGAGTAAGATCCAAGTTATGACGTTCCCCTATTATAAAAGAAGGAAAAACCAGAAAGAAAGCAAAGAGAAGGAAGAAAGTAAGCAAGGTTCAGGAAAGAAGAGATGCACCTGGTTCCATGAAAGCAGGAAGGATGACAAAAATTGGATGAAAAATTGCCGGAAGCAGGAGGAAAAGACAGAGCAATTTTGGGAGAAAAGAGGAAGTAAAAAGAAAAATAAAAGACTTACAACAGTTATAAAAGAGAAAAGTAAGTCGGTTAAGAAGGATTTTTGAATTTCAAACGTTGGGAGACGACGGATGGGCGACACGTGGAAGATCTTTCCTTTAAGGACCGTCGGATGACTACATCTAAGAAAAAGCACTCGAAAGCCTACAAAAACAGCTGTCCTGCACCCACACTCAACAACGCTTCAGATTCTCGCAGAAAACATAAAGAAAATTAGTCTATCACCTTCTCTGACAGAACCAAAGCAACTGATAGACTAGAAGGGGACTTGTTAGGATATAACCAGGCATGTGGACCGGACATATCCCAAGCCCAAAGTCCGGATAACCACCTACAAAGATGTAGTGATCAGTGGTTGGGCCAAAGAGCCCAATGGCCCGACCTTAACCCCGGCCCGGCAAGTGGAATCAGGCCCGTAAAGAACAGGGAGAAAAAGACAAATAAATAACGGTAAAGATGAGACATGAATCAACGTATCAGAGTACGAGCCAATCAACCGGAGAGGCCCGACAATACGCAAACCATTACTAACAACCTTAAAAATGGTCTAAGCATTATACATCTCAGCCAATAAGCAAGGAGCGGTCGCAGGCTAAAGACAAGACACTCTAGGTATAAATACCCCATGGATCCTAAGGTAATAGGGATTCTCAGTCTCAGACTCTCTCAATACTTGTCTTCTCTACCAGAAAACCTATACTTACTCTCATGCTGGAGGCTGGTCACAGCGAAACCCCCCGGGGTCCTCACTATGACGAGACTAACGGTGTTTACTGTTTTGCTAGGTCAAGCTTAGCATAACCCTTCTGGAGACTCTTGGACAGCCTGATCCAGGTCCGGAGGTCTTGGAGTTTACATCCCCAATAAAAGATTTTTTTTCTTCTCCGCTAATAACCAGTCTTCAAACATATGTTGCCAAACAGCTGATACAGTCGGGGCCTCAAAAACTTTTTCTGTAATCCAAACTTGACTCTCTTTTTACCTCAATTCTTCTATAACTAAAATTTTAGAGGGTTAATATGAACACGAACAAGTTATTTTTCTATTGATAAAAAAAATTAGTCAACCGGATGTCTCTCCCTTGGTTCCGCCGAGGTATTCATGAGATAACACGAACACGGCCCGTTGAACCAAATAAAAAGTTATATACTTTTTGGTATGTTAGTAGTTTAAAATTGTAAACTTACAATAAAAAGTAGAAGTGCATTTAAAAATAATTACATTTACACTATAAAAGTTGATGCACATTTCACTTTGACCTTTTAGATTTCGACATAAGATGAGAGTCATGACATTAAACTATTTTCTAGAAAAATAAAAAGGTTAGCTAAACTTGCCCGCTAGCTAGGTTAGCTAAATGTGTCTGCGGTTAGATCGAAACTGACTTGAACCCGTTTAAACTAAAGCAATCTAGCAATTTCATTGCTCTTTAGAAATTCACACTCCTATCAATAGCTCATGGTTATGCTAATTAATACAAGTATATGTAATTGTATGTTACCATCCCTTACTTATAAACCTTTTTCTTATAACAAATTTGAAAAATAAAAATAAATGAGTTTCATTTATTTTAGTTGAAATAAAAACTTGTGATTAGTTAAAAGTATAATAAGGATTTAGATGTTAGGTATAAGTAAAAACTGTAAAAGTATATTCTGTCGCAAACGTTTCCCTCTGACAACGATGAAACTTTACCGTTCACTCCACATAATTCCGTCTGTAAAATCTGTCGGTTTGACCAATGTCAGCTATCCATGGTAGTTCCATTGGTAATCCCCGATGGATCTTATCTGTCATAACAATCAATGATACTCATTTGTTTAGTACTGTGATTACATAATTATATTTATTAAAGTTGCGACTTGAATCATTATCGCATGCTCATCTATACTACTTAATAAAGAAGTAAAATTATAGGACACGTGTCACCTTCTGGTGGATTCTTAGCATAATTTTTCCGCTTCTCTCTCATATTAAATACTATATTAAAAGAATATATTTTTAAATATTTAATGTCAATCTAATTATGGATATTTTTTTATCTAATTATGGATTGTTATTATATTATTAAACAAAAGAATTAAATATGGATTACCATTTATCAATTACATAAAAAAAATTAATCCCAACTTAAAAAATGTTTTAAAAATTATTTAGCATAATTTATAACTGCCACGCTAAAGTAGACATATTTTGATAAATGTATGTGTTAAAAGATTACATTATATTTTATTCAACCCATGTAAAACACGGGTTTTTAAAAACGTTATTTTTTATTTACTAATTATATAACATTATATTTATTTAACCCGTGTAATGCACTGGATTCTAACCTAGTGTTTAATATAAACTTCAATTATTTTATGTTCATCAACACAATTATGTAAATTAGATACATCTTACTCATTAAGAAGTGGTGATAGTCTCAACCTAATTCTTTCATAACGTGATCCAATAGTCTAGCAGGTGTGCATTTTAACTTTGACAAATCATGTTATAATTTTATCATGAACTAGTTTTTATTCCCCGCGTTTCGCGGCGGGTTGGTTTGACTCGTTTGCGTGGATAAAAGTTATATCGAATCGTAGACTCGTTATAACGTACGATACAAAAAAACTCAAATTTGAATAGAATTTAGTCTAGAACGTTGACAAAATTCTTTTATTTATCATAGAAAACGGTGTTGGGCCAATCGTTAATAAAATTTAAACGAAAAAGTAGACGTAACGGTAAAAATAATGTTAATAGAAAGTAAACATAAAACTACATAACAAAAAAGGGAAAAAAACAAATTAAAAAAATTTGCAGCTTCGAGTCATCGAAAACCATAAGGCGAATACCGATACGGATTCCGATAATACCAATATCGACAATGATGTTATTCGCTCATAATAGGTTCGGCACGTAATGGTACCACAACGGTAATGACACTTGCTATAGACAACTGTAAAAAAACTCGACTTTAAAAACAACTCGATTTTAAATACAACTTCATTTAAAAAAAATTTATATCAAAACGTTGACAAAAAAACTACAAATAGCTGCGCAATCCGTATTTTAAAAAAAGTTAACGAACAAAATTTAATAAAGTAAAAGGAAATTAATAGAAAATTAAACGGGCTACAAACGTATATTATATATATATTATAAGGGTTAAAAATAAAAATGTTAAAATAAAAATTAATAGACACGTGTCACTCCCCATAGGGGGTGACAATATTCACTCAAGTTGGTTTTTAAATAAGAGTTATAATTATAAAAATTATAAAAAAAGAGAGTAAGACGTGACAGTGATTTTCAAAGATAAAAAGAGTGCCAAACACGTGTAATGTGCTGAAACAATTTTTTTTGACCAATCTAGGAAATATTTTTTTGGACCAATCAAATCACTGACGATAAACAATAATACACCGACATCATTTTAATCTATGTTTCCATATAGTTTTTATTCAACATCGACCCGAAAACGGTGTTAGGCCAATGGTTAATAAAATTTAAACGAAAACGTATGCGCAACGGTAAAAATAATGTTAATAGAAAGGAAACATAAAACTACAAAATAAAAAAGGGAGAAAAACAAATTAAAAAAATTAGCCGCTTCGGGTCGTCGAAAACCATAAGGCAAATACCGATACGGATTCCGATAATACCAATATCGACAATGATGTTGTTCGCCAATAATAGGTTCGGCTCGTAATGGTAGCACAACGGTAACGACACTCGCTATAGGCAACTATAAAAAAACTCGATTTTAAATACAAATCCGTTTAAAAAAAATTATATCGGAAAATTAACAATAAAAAACTACACAGAGTTGCGCAATCCGTATTTTAAAAAAAGTTAACGAACAAAAGTTATTAAACTAAATGAATTTTAATAAAAAATTAAACGGGATAAAAACGTATATTATATATACCACAAGGGTTGAAAATAAAAACTAATAGACACATGTCACTCCCCCATAGGGGGTGACACTATTCACTCAAGTTGGTTTTTAAATAAGAGTTATAATTAAATAAATTATAAAAAAATAAAGTAAGACGTGACAGTGATTTACAAAGATAAAAAAGAGTGCAAACACGAGTAATGTGCTGAAACAATTTTTTTTGACAAATCCATGAAATATTTTTTTGGACCAATCAAATCATTGACGATAAACAATAATACACCGACATCGTTTTAATCTTTATTTCCATATAGTTTTTATTCAACATCGACCCGAAAACGGTGTTGGGCCAATGGTTAATAAAATTTAAATGAAAACGTAGGCGTAACGGTAAAAATAATGTTAATAGAAAGAAAACATAAAACTACATAATAAAAAGGGAGAAAAACAAATTAAAAAAATTTGCCGCTTCGGGTCGTCGAAAACAGTAAAGCGAATACCGATACGGATTCCGATAATACCAATATCGACAATGATGTTGTTCGCCCATAATAGGTTCGGCTCGTAATGGTAGCACAACGGTAACGGCACACGCTATAACAACTATAAAAAAACTTGATTTTAATTACAAATCCGTTATAAAAAATTATATCGAAAAATTAACAAAAAAACTACACAGAGTTGCGCAATCCGTATTTTAAAAAAAGTTAACGAACAAAAGTTATTAAAGTAAAAGGAAATTAATAGAAAATTAAACGGCCTAAAAACGTATATAATATATATTACAAGGGTTAAAAATGAAAATATTAAAATAAAAATTAATAGACACGTATCACTCCCCCATAAGGGGTGACACTATTCACTTAAGTTGGTTTTTAAATAAGAGTTATAATTAAAAAAATTATAAAAAAATAAAGTAAGACGTGTCAGTGATTTACAAAGATAAAAAAGAGTGCCAAACACGAGTAATGTGCCGAAACAATTTTTTTTTACCAATCCATGAAATATTTTTTTGGACCAATCAAGTCATTGACGATAAACAATAATACACAGACATCAATTTAATCTATGTTTCAATATAGTTTTTATTCAACATCGACCCGAAAACGGTGTTGGGCCCATCGTTAATAAAATTTAAACGAAAATGTAGAAGCAATGGTAAAAATAATGTTAATAGAAAGGAAAAATAAAACTACATAATAAAAAGGGAAAAACAAATTAAAAAAATTTGTCGCTTCGGGTCTTCTAAAACCATATGGCGAATACCGATACGGATTCCGATAATACTAATATCGACAATGATGTTGTTCGCCCATAATAGGTTCGGCTCGTAATGGTACCACAACGGTAACGGCACTCGCTATAGGCAACTGTAAAAAAAACTCGATTTTAAATACAACTCCGTTTTATGAAAAAATTATATCGGAAATTTGACAAAAAAAACTACAAATAGCTGCGCAATCCGTATTTTAAAAAAAGTTAACGAACAAAAGTTTTTAAAGTAAAAGGAAATTAATAGAAAAATAAACGGGTTAAAAACGTATATTATATATACTACAAGGGTTAAAAATGAAAATGTAAAAAATAAAAATTAATAGACACGTGTCACTCCCCCATAGGGGGTGACACTATTCACTCAATTTGGTTTTTAAATAAGAGTTATAATTATAAAAATTATAAAAAAAAGAAAGTAACACTATTCACATGTGTCACTCCCCCATAAGGTGAATACTGATACGGATTTCGATAATACCAATATCGACAATGATGTTGTTCGCCCATAATAGGTTCGGCTCGTAATGGTACCACAACGGTAACGGCACTCGCTATAGGCAACTGTAAAAAAAACTCGATTTTAAATACAACTCCGTTTTATGAAAAAATTATATCGGAAATTTGATAAAAAAAACTACAAATAGCTGCGCAATCCGTATTTTAAAAAAAGTTAACGAACAAAAGTTATTAAAGTAAAAGGAAATTAATAGAAAAATAAACGGGTTAAAAACGTATATTATATATACTATAAGGGTTAAAAATGAAAATGTAAAAAATAAAAATTAATAGACACGTGTCACTCCCCCATAGGGGGTGACACTATTCACTCAATTTGGTTTTTAAATAAGAGTTATAATTATAAAAATTATAAAAAAAAGAAAGTAACACTATTCACACGTGTCACTCCCCCATAAGGCGAATACCGATACGGATTTCGATAATACCAATATCGACAATGATGTTGTTCGCCCATAATAGGTTCGGCTCGTAATGGTACCACAACGGTAACGGCACTCGCTATAGGCAACTGTAAAAAAAACTCGATTTTAAATACAACTCCGTTTTATGAAAAAATTATATCGGAAATTTGACAAAAAAAACTACAAATAGCTGCGCAATCCGTATTTTAAAAAAAGTTAACGAACAAAAGTTATTAAAGTAAAAGGAAATTAATAGAAAAATAAACGGGTTAAAAACGTATATTATATATACTACAAGGGTTAAAAATGAAAATGTAAAAAATAAAAATTAATAGACACGTGTCACTCCCCCATAGGGGGTGACACTATTCACTCAATTTGGTTTTTAAATAAGAGTTATAATTATAAAAATTATAAAAAAAAGAAAGTAACACTATTCACACGTGTCACTCCCCCATAAGGCGAATACCGATACGGATTCCGATAATACCAATATCGACAATGATGTTGTTCGCCCATAATAGGTTCGGCTCGTAATGGTTACACAACGGTAACGGCACTCGTTATAGGCAACTATAAAAAAACTCGATTTTAAGTACAACTCCGTTTAAAAAAAATTATATCGAAAAGTTGACAAAAAACTACATATAGCTGTGCAATCCGTATTTTAAAAAAAGTTAACAAACAAAAGTTATTAAAGTAAAAGGAAATTAATAGAAAATTAAACGGATTAAAAACGTATATTATATATATACTACAAGTGTTGAAAATGAAAATGTTAAAATAAAAATTAATAGACACGTGTCACTCCCCTATAGTGGGTGACACTATTCACTCAAGTTGGTTTTTAAATAAGAGTTATAATTATAAAAAAAAAAAAGAAAGTAAGACATGTCAGTGATTTACAAAAATAAAAAAGAGTATCAAACACGTGTAATGTGCTGAAACAATTTTTTTTGACTAATCCATGAAATATTTTTTTGTATCAATCAAATCACTGACGATAAACAATAATACACCAACATCAATTTAATCTATGTTTCCATATAGTTTTTATTCAACATCGACCCGAAAATGGTGTTGGACCCATCATTAATAAAATTTAAACGAAAACGTAGACGTAACGGTAAAAATAATGTTAATAGAAATAAAACATAAAACTACATAATAAAAAAGGGAAAAAAACAAATTAAAAAAATTTGCCGCTTCGGGTCGTCGAAAAGTATAAGGCGAATACCGATACGGATTCTGATAATACCAAAAAATGTTATATCATTGTAAGAAAAAAATTTGCTGGTTCGGGTCGTCGAAAACTATAAGACGAATAACTTTTATATAAGGCATATTGATTACTTTTTAGTTTTTATGCATTTGATACAATAACCTATTCTATAAGTGACATCACCTTTACATCATCATTTTCCTTCTCTTTTTTCTATTTTGGCTTTTCGGGGTGTTTTGTAATTTCATTTTTTTTTGTCATTTTCTATGATTTACAATTTGACCCCTGCCCTTTAGTTAAGTTATTTTTTTTTCTTTTTCTTTTAACCAGTTTAGATTATTATCACTGAAGTTTAATAAAGTTAACATATAATTCCTGAACATTAATAAACTTATTTTTTATATGTGTTTTTTTGTCTTTTCCTTAGATGTTTTAATTTCCTTTTTTTTACTTTCATTTTTTTATATACGTTTTCAATATTTTGACGTGTATTTTTCTCTTGGGTGGGTACTAATATACTGTTGCATGTTGTTTATTTTTATCTAAGTTTTGAACCCGATGCAGAGCACCGGTAACACACACACAATTGTAACGGAGTTACGCGTAATAGTGTACAAGTTATATAATCACTTGCATACAACATCGTTATGATTTTTGTTACTCTTTACTTTTTTTAAACGGTTTTGTTTTTATTTTCTAATTTTTTACCGGTTAATTTTTTTTAATGAATTTATTACGGTTTCGTTTTTCGTATAAAGTTTTTTTAAATATCACTGGCTACGCGTGGATAACTTTTTTAACAGTCGTTTTTCTATGGCTTCATTTTATAAGCTTTTAAGCATGTTAGTTTCTTTCGCGGTTTAACGCGCCGCAACACGCGTGGACACCATTCTAGTTAACTACAATTATAATGTGGTTATGAACACTAGAAAAATTATGTTTTTATTCAAAACGCTTTGTGCGATTTTTGAAAATAAAAATTCTGTGATAAAACTTTTTACCTAACCTTCAATTATTAGCCTAACTAACCATGGTTAAGTTTGGAATTTTAATGTTTTCTGTTAGGTTAACTTGCTTTAAAAAGAACATTAACTTAAACTATGTTTTCCCCTTGAGGTATAAATTATCAGGAGAGTCTCGGGTGTTTGGGATTACTTTTCAAACTACTTATTAACTTATTACCTTTTTTAAAAAGATAATAAGTTAAAAGTTTGTTTGGATAAATGTGGAAAAAGTCAATTTTATAAAGGATGAAAAGTTGTTTTTCAAAAGTAGAAACTTCTTACTTTTCTAATAAATCATAAGTAGAAGTTAATAAGTAATCCCAAACACCACCCCTAAATGGGGGTATTTTGCTGTTAAAAAAAAATTTATACTATGTACAATGCCAAAAGATTTCAAATCAAACTTCTGTTTATCCTCAACCAACAAAATAATATATGATGCATCTTTTTTCTTTTCTTTTTTAATAAAAAATTAAACAATTATTAAAAAAAAAGTTATTAATTTTTTTTTGAAATTTTAGCAAAACTTTAAACGTTTCCATTAATTTTGTTTTTCATTTAATGCTTTCTTTTTTGCTTACAATGATATAACATTTTTTTAACAATAATCTAGATTTTAATTTGGATATACCTTGGAGAGATCGGGTAAACACTAAAAAGTTGGGTCGAAATTTTTAGGGGTGGTTGACTAGCGATATATAACGTGTATATAATACTAAAATTTTTTTATGTGGGTGATCGGGGGACTATTACAAAATTTCATGGGGGACGATCGAGATTTTAACGCGTAAATAAGACTATTTTTTTCATGGGGGCGGCTGCCCCCTATGTCCTCTATGTAGATCCGCCACTATGTATAAATATTAACTCTTAACACTCAATTTTACAACAACGTTATTTTTTTATTTCCGAACATACCGTTGCGGCGTGTTTTTTTTTCTATGTTTCAATATTCAAAACGGAGCCCCTGCAACTTCATATGCTTCTTGTTACGTACTTAATCACGTCAATGTCACCGCCACCACGCGCGGAAGCGTCCAACGTAACTTCTTGATTTCTGAATATACCATTGCGACGTGTTTTTTTATCTACGTTTCAATATTTAAAACCGAGTTGGCGCAACTTCATACACTTCTCTTTACGTACTTAACCACGTTAATATCACCACAACAACGCGCGTTAGCGTTTACTCGTTTTGTACGATAAGAAAAGATTTGGTCAAAGAAATGAAAGAGATTGTAGCTTAACTCATTTTTGTATCTTTTTCCTAATATAATAAAACGGATTTTCAAAGCCTTTTGAGTTGAGAACACATTGGTTGAATTGTTAGAAACGTATAACATTACAGTACACCGGAAACAAATTGCATTTTATTAAAACAACTAGTAAACATGCCCGCGCGCTGCAGCGATTCGGCTCTTAAACGTCAGTTAAGACAGAGTCGTTGATAATATCGAAACTTTATAAAAAAAATGAAACGGTAACGTAAAAACACACATTGCGGCAATGACGTTGCTAAGACATTATCGAAACGTAGATAGAAGGCAATCACATTGATGTGGTTAAGCACGCTTAGAGAAGCGTACGAAGTTTCTATGTTCAATTAAAAATACATATAAAAAACACGTCGCACACGGTTCGGTTTTTAATAAAATTAACGTCAAAACGTAGACCATATCGAATGTGGATAAAATTTTTATTGAAATGTACATAAAAATAAGTACGACGCAACGGTATACTCGTAGTGTACAAAAACTCAATACTTTATTTTTTTATAAAATTATATTTATTTTAGGTCAAGCAAACATAATAATATAATATAATAAAATAAAATACTTAATTACTTTGTTTAAAAATGATAAAATATTTAATAAGTATTAAGTGTTTACGTTTATTTTCTTTATAAACAAATACAATTTTTTTGTGTGTTTAACTGATTGTGTTCGCTCGTTCTTCGGGTAAAGTTAAACGAACGAACAAAAAAAAAGTCTCGCTACTCATCCATAATCGTTTGAATTGTTAGATGTATGCTCTCACGTGTTAAAAATTAAGATATAAGGTAAATAAAAAAATGTTAGATTAAATTGTTAAATTAGAAAAGAACATGCGCAACGAACAACCCTTGTAAAAATGAGCATTAGAGAAATCCAGAAAAGAATTTTAGAAAAAAATAAATAATAATATATCGTATTTGATCCGGTTCGATTTTCAATAAAATTTACGTGGAAATGTTGACCGGCTCAGTTTTAAATAAAGTTTATACTAAAACGTAAATAAAAATAAGCACGTTACAATGATATATTCGAAATGTGTGGAGAAGTTATATTTTAAAATATAAAAGTTAAAAAATAAAGTATAAAATTAATTATAAATATTAAACTATTAAAATAATGTAACATTAAAATAAATAATTTACATGAGTTAGAGTAGTTTTACTCTTAAAATAATAAAACAAAATAAATTAAGAATTAATTATAATAAAAAAAAGGAAGGAAAAGACAAAAAAAAAAAAAAAAACATGCTTTATATGCTTGTATCTTAAGCATAACTTCTTAGCAAGATGCCTTTTTTAATGGTTGTAATTGGCAGGTGTTCTTTATTGGTGGTTAGTGTTCTTAATAACATCTGGCGTTTGTTATTGTTTAATATGTTTTCTTTTTAAAAAAATTGTATTTTAGTACCAAAGTATGTAAAGTTGGCTACCAGTCAAAGGTATTTATTTAGATAACAGAGAAAAATATTAAAACGGACATTTAACCAAAAAAATTATCAAAATTGAATATGCTTATTTAGCCGCTGGTTTCATGAACATTCTTCATAATAGCCGGTTAAGACGGCTAAACTTAGTCAGCTAAAATTTCCGTACCCACATTCCTTTTACAGAGTACGAACCAATAGTGGAGTGACACGTGGCCGGCTAAAGCCTTCAAATAGCCGGCTATAGCCGTCTAATCTTGTTAGCCGGAAAGCCTTCCATTGGCCGGCTATAGCCGTCTAATCCTTTTAACCTGCTAAAGCCTTCTATTAGCCGGCGCTTTTTTCTGAAATGGTATTTTGCTTAAGCTGGCTTCTTTCTAGGCTTGATGGCTTTAGCCGGCTTCTTTTTTTAATTTTTTTAATATCAAAAGTGATTTATATATATATATATATATATATATCAAAGGTGTATTTATTTTTGTGTATTCACATACACCTTTGATATATAAATCACTTTGATATTTAAAAAAAATTAAAAAGAAGCCGGCTCAATCCAAATACCATTTAAAAAAAAAGCGTCGGCTAAGCCGGCTAAAAGAAGGCTTTAGCCGGCTAACAGGATTAGACGGCTATAGCTGGCTATTTGAAGACTTTAGCCGGCCACGTGTCACTCCACTATTGGTTCGTACTCTGTAAAAAAGAATGTGTGCATGAAAATTTTAGCCGGCTAAGTTTAGCCGTCTTAGCCGGCTATTGTGAAAAATGTCTATGAAACCAGCGACTAAATAAGTATTTCGATTTTAGATAAAATTTTTTATCAAACGTCCGTTTTAGTTTTTTTTTTTTTTCCCTAGTTGCAATAGCTTAACTCACTCTCTCTCTCTCTCTCTCTCTCTCTCTCTCTCTCTCCACCCAACAAAAAAAAAAAAACCCTTATGCCACCTGTGGCTTGTGAAGAGATATCAGTATATAATATTGTATGTTTATCTTGAGTCTTGACTATTCTCACCCTCCATTGCTGTCACATTTGACTTGGCTCTCGGGTGTTGCAGTCTTGCGAGAGTCCAGATTTGTCCCCAGTAAACTTAGTGAAAATTATCAAAATAGACATTTGATCGGTTAAATTTATCAAAGTGGACAAACTTTTTTAGCCTACTAATTTGTAGTCATTTAGACCATTAGTCAGCTGAAGCCGGCTAGTTCAACCTGCTTAAAAATCCATGCCCAACTTCCTTTTGTCAGATTTTTAATCAACCAGAAAGTGACACGTGAGGCTCTGAAACCTAAGCCGGCTGAAGCCCACTTTCAAGTAGGCTAAGCCAACGTGTTTTTTTTCGCTCGATTTTATCCTGCTTAATTCCTTTCCTTAGCCGGCTATTTGCCTTTGCTTAGCCGGCTATTTTCCTTTGTTTAGCCTGCTATTTTTCTTAAAATAAACACAACAATCATATAATAAGTAGTAAAAAACAATATACGTTTCATGTTTTAAAATAAACACAACAATCATATAAAAAGTAGTGCTAAAATAGATATTGTTGTATTTGATATTCTATTTTAGCACTACTTTTTATATGATTGTTGTGTTTATTTTAAAACATTAAACTTATATTGATTTTGACTACTTATTATATGATTGTTGTGTTTATTTTAAGAAAAATAGCCGGCTAAACAAAGGCAAATAGCAGGCTAAGCAAAGACATTAAGCAGGCTAAAATCGAGCAAAAAAAACACGCCGGCTTAGCCTACTTGGAAGTGGGCTTCAACCGGCTTAGGTTTCAGAGCCTCCACGTGTCACTTTCTGGTTGGTTAAAAATCTGACAAAAAGAAGTTGGACACGGATTTTCAAGCAGGCTGAATAAGCAGGCTTCAGCCGACTAATGATCTAAATGACCACAACTTAGTAGACTGAAAAAGTTTATCCATTTTAATAAGTTTGACTGATCAAATGTTCATTTTAGTAATTTTCCCATAAACTTATCTTTCACTCGCTAATATGAGAAATTCTTTTTGTTTCTTATCCATTTAATAACCAGTCTGCACTGTTAAAAAAACTAGGCAATGCGACTACCTTTTTAGTCCCAAATCGGACACAACTAATTCTTTCAGACCGAAAAGGCGGTCGCATATACCTCCGTTTGTAATGCCCTTTAACGACCGATGGTAAACTTTCCTAATAGCTAGAGTCGGCCGCGGCCACAAAAAATAAATTTGTAATCCAAACTTGACTCTCTTCACCTTAACTCTTCTGTAACCAAATTTTAGAGGGTTAAACGATAAAAACACGACTAAGTTTTTTTTTTTGCACATGTTTGTAACACCCCGAAATTTACGATAAAGAATAAACGACGCTTATGGAATAATAAAAGAATAAGTGGGCTCGAGCGGATCGGGCCTTGGGCCGTGAGCAAGTGGCGCAAAAGGGGGAAAGGGGAGGGGTAAAACCCTAGCCACCCTATCTTCTCCCCCACATTCATCATCTTCACCAACTAATCTAGAGAGAGAGTTTCACATCTCACCCGTTGATCTCCTCGTTTGAGCCCTAGATCGTTGCTACACGTTACAGAAGACCAAAGAAGAAGGAATCAAGCCATAACAGGTAACAACTCGACCTCAGATCCTATTTCTGTATTGAAAATGGGTTTTAGGGTTTTAAAGTGGGTTTTTATAAAAAAAATTGAGATTTTTACGATGGAATTGGACAAGAAAGCATGTATTTAGATTCATGGAAGCTAAACACAAGTTTTGGACGTAAAAAGATCGAGTCTTGTATCAAAAACGACGAAACCAGTCAAGAACGCTTGAATCGTCCGAAAACTCTATGAATGGTCCGAAAACTTCGAAACGTCCGAAAAGTATGTCGAACAGAACTTTTCGATCGGAAAATATTTGCGAACACCATAGATTTCGGACAGGAAATTTCGATCGAAAGGTATTTCGAACAAGACATTTCGATCGACATGTATTTTGGACAGAAAAGATTTCGAACAATTGTTTTCGAACGAAATAGTCAATGATTAAAAGATATTTAACAGGTTAGTTTTCGGTCGAAAAGAGATTTCGATCAAGAAAGATTTCGATCGAAAAATATTTCGATCAAATAAGATTTCGGACAGAAAGTTTTTCGAATGAAACCTATAGGTTATAACCCTGTTTCAATTGTGACCCTTGACAGATTTATAACATTCCACCTAGCTCAAAGTTTCCTTGTCTAGTGAGATAGAACCAGTAGAAGTCAGGTGAGTTCTTATTGCCCTTTTTCCCTAACGGTTTTGGGCTGACATACATACTGGTAAAGAGATAGTTTTCAAAGTTAAAGAATATTTTATAAGAATTATATATTTTTATAAAATGAAAGACAAAGTATAGTATTTTATAAAAAAGTTACTTTTATAAAAAGAAAGTTAAAGTGTTAAAGAGAATATTACTATCTTTGAAATTTAATTTCAAGAAAGTAAAGCAAAGTAAAGAATGGTAAAGAAGCTACATCTCGGTGCAGCTTGGTAGTGACAGTGACATATGTCATATTATATGCTTATGTGTTAATATGTGTTATTTGTCTATGTGTTATGTGTTTGAATGGCATTATATTGTGTGACGTAGTATAAGTGCATAGTAGTTGCATTGTAGTTGCAAAGTAAAAAGTCCTGCAGGCAAGCAAAGTAGAAGTCTCACACTTCGGTGTGAGCAGGAAAAGGAGTCTTCACTTCGGTGTAAGCGAGAAAGTCTCACCCTGAGGTGTGAGCAGGCAAAGGAGTCTTCACTTCGGTGTAAGCGAGAAAGTCCCACCCTGAGGTTTGGGCACAACAAAGTAAAAGTCTTACCCTGAGGTGTAAGCGAGCAAAGGGATCCTGCCCTCGGGTAATGATTCATGTGTGAATGTTAAAGTATGTTATAGTCACTTGTCCTGTACGAGTGAAATGTAAAGTGACAAAGAGTAAAGGAGGACACCTTAACCGGTTACCTCAAAAATAAAGTTTTAACGAAAGATATAACGTAACAGTTTTATAATTGTCACGTTGCAAAGTTTTAAAGTAAAGTTAAAGTGTTTTCAAAGAAAGTGAAAGTAAAGCTTATATTTTATTTTTATAAAACTAAGCTACCAAAAAGAAAGTTTTATAGTTTAAAGTAAAGAAAGAACTCACCAGCGTTAGCTGACTTTTAGTATGCATGCATGTAGTAAAGGTAAAGCAAAAGTAAAGTAAAGGGGTCGTGAGGGCTGAATAGCATGGACATCGGGTCGCCGCTTTGACGACTGACATTTCCTATTCCGATAGTTTATGTTTTAGACAATGAATTACTTTATTGTTTGATGAATGTTTTAATTTAAAGTCTTCCGCTGTAATAGATTCTGATTTATGGTTTAAGAACTATGTTTGTTATGTTTTGTGCCAACTATGAGACGTACCCGGTTTTGGGGCGTTTCAAGTTTGTATCAGAGCCATAGTTTGAGAGATTCAGACATTTGCGATAATGTCTTAACTAAAACTGAGAATAGGACAAAGAAAAGAAAGGAAAGGAATGTCAGTCAGAGGAGCCCATCCATGGAACGATAGTAGACAGAAGGTAGTAAATGTCCTTACATAGAACATAGACAATAATGCCTTAGCACAGATAGTAGAAAGTAAATGCTTTAGCATAAATAGTACGTAGTACATGCCTTAGCACATATAGTAGACAGTAGATAGTACGTGCCTTACAGTAGAAACACTGAACTTGGAAGCAAATGTACGTTGCATTCTTGGCTCACGTAGTTGACACGAAAGACAAGGGTAAGAAATTGCAAGATATTCCGATCATTCAAGAATTTCCCGAGGTATTCCCCGAGGATTTACCCGGTCTTCCTCCCCCTCGACAAGTAGAGTTCCGTATTGACCTTGTGCCCGGAGCAACTCCCGTGGCAAAATCTCCTTATCGTCTTGCACCTTCCGAGATGCAAGAGCTCGCAAGTCAATTACAAGAGCTCTCATCCAAAGGTTTCATCCGACCAAGCCATTCGCCTTGGGGTGCTCCCGTACTTTTCGTGAAGAAAAAGGATGGATCATTTCGAATGTGCATTGATTATCGTGAGCTCAACAAACTTACGATCAAGAACCGCTATCCTTTGCCCCGTATCGACGATCTTTTCGACAAACATCAAGGTTCAACATGTTTTTCCAAGATCGACCTTCGTTCCGGATACCATCAACTTCGTGTTCTTGATGAAGACATTTCGAAGACTGCCTTTCGTTCTAGATATGGTCACTACGAGTTCATGGTCATGCCTTTTGGTTTGACTAATGCACCCGCGGTTTTCATGGATCTCATGAACCGCGTATGCAAACCTTATTTGGACAAGTTCGTAATCGTTTTCATTGACGACATTCTGATCTATTCTAAAACGAAAGCGGAACATGAACAACATCTTCGTTTGATTTTGGAGCTCTTGAAGAAAGAACAACTATACGCCAAGTTCTCCAAGTGTGAATTTTGGCTAAAGGAAGTTCAATTTTTGGGACACATAGTCAACGAAAAGGGAATTCATGTGGACCCGGCAAAGGTCAAGGCGGTAAAGAATTGGAGTACTCCTAAGACTCCTACCGAGATTCGTTCCTTCCTTGGACTAGCGGGTTACTATCGCCGCTTCATCTCAAATTTCTCCAAGATTGCGGTCCCACACACTGCCTTGACTCACAAAGGTAAACCTTACGAGTGGGGACCCAAACAAGAGGAAGCTTTTCAAACTCTCAAGCACAAGCTCTGCAACGCTCCTATTCTAACTCTTCCTAGTGGTAATGACGACTTTGTCGTTTATTGCGATGCATCCAACCAAGGTCTTGGTTGTGTTTTTATGCAGCGTGGCCAAGTAATTGCATACGCATGACGTCAGCTCAAAATCCACGAGAAGAACTATACGACCCATGATCTCGAGCTTGGTGCTGTCGTCTTCGCCTTGAAAATTTGGAGACACTACCTTTATGGCACCAAATGCGTGGTTTTCACCGACCACAAAAATCTCCAACATATTTTCAATCAAAAAGAGCTTAATATGAGGCAACGACAATGGGTCGAACTTCTTAACGACTACGACTGCGAGATTCGCTACCACCCCGGCAAAGCAAATGTTGTAGTCGACGCCTTGAGTCGTAAAGAACGTATCATGCTTCATAGTGTTCGTATTCATAACGATATCCAAGCCCGCATCCTCCAAGCACAACACACCTCGGTTACCGAGGAAAACATGTATCACGAAATGGCATGTGGTGTGGAACTCTTGCTAGAAACTAAAGCCAACGGCCTGTTGTATTACTTGGATTGTATCTGGGTTCCCAATCGCGACGACCTTCGTATATTTTTGATGAACGTGTCCCACAGGACTCGATATTCGATACATCCCGGAGCTGATAAGATGTACATGGGTCTTCGTCAACAATACTGGTGGCCCGGCATGAAAAAGGATATTGCCCTCTTTGTGGAAAAATGCTTAACTTGTTCTAAAGTAAAGGCCGAACACCAGAAGCCTTCCGGACTTCTCGAACAACCTGAAATTCCCATGTGGAAATGGGAGAACCTTTCTATGGACTTCATCACCAAACTCCCACGCACTTCTAGTGGACACAATAATATTTGGGTTTCGTATCGATCGACTCACAAAGTCTGCTCACTTCTTGCCTATTCGTGAGGACTATCGAGTCGAAAAATTGGCTCGGATCTACATTGATGAGATCGTAAGTCGCCACGGAATCCCATTGAACATCATCTCCGATCGTGATTCACGTTTTACTTCTCGGTTTTGGCAATCATTACAATTTGCGCTTGGTACTCGTTTAGATTTAAGCACGGCTTACCATCCTCAAACCGATGGACAAACCGAGCGAACAATCCAAACTCTCGAGGATATGCTTAGAGCTTGTGTCATTGACTTTGGTAGCAATTGGGATTCTCACCTACCGCTGATTGAATTTTCCTACAACAACAGCTACCACACATGTCACACCCCGGTCGGCGGCGGATTATACGCCGGGGCTGACACGGTTGTTCAAAAGCTCATGATCATCTATTTAATGCGAAAGTATTTATTAATCCATATTAAATGATCCGTTACAAGAACAATGAAAAGTCAAAAGTCTAACATAATATAATTTCAATTCCTTATCTAGGTCCAGGTCCTACATGAGCAGCAATGGCCTTAAGCAGGTGCACCTGAAACATGCGAGTAAAAGTCAACTACAAGTAGTTGGTGAGCAACATAGGTTTTGACACCAAAACTAAAGTTTAGATAAAGTTTACGATTCAGATGATTCTAATGCAGATCTAAAGCATATCTATGAACACATAAGGCTCCAAGCGTACAGTTCAACCCCGGTAAATGAAATATAGCTGCCACAATCCCACGGATTGCCGTTTTGATAAAAGGGTTAGATAACACCCGAGTTTTATAGTTCACATCCAACATGGGGAGATACACCCATGCTAATAGTTCACACCAACAACAACCCGCCAAGGTTATGTGGTAAGTTTAGTTTAGTTTCGGTTTCCCCTATAAATGATCATGTTAGGTACTACCTTAGGCTTGCAACATAAGTTAATGAACGTACCGGCATGCATTCATGCAATGGTCACCAGATAGTTAAAGATATAAAGCATGTAGATCATAGCATAGAATCAAGTTATTGAATCGTGTAGATAAGGTAGTTAACACATGTTTCACCCCAAAACAAAAGCAGTAAAAAGAGGCTATGAATACTCACTTGAATGAGGAGCTAAAGATGATTGAGTTTGATAAGTTGAATAGATATCGTGAGAATTTCTCACAACACACCTACACGATAAATTGGGTTCTAAGGTTGAGATAGCTTGCATGAGATAGTGAAGTCTGAGGTTGAGGATGAGGTTATATAAGTTTTGGGAAAAGTAGTTTATATCATAATTTGGAATTTTGAAATGATACAGTTCTATACATTTAGGTTCAACTAAAATGTTTTGTAAGTTTTAAAACGACTAATCAAATAAGTTAATAAGGACTTGTATGATTTAAGTGAGATAAAAGAGATTTGTATAATTATTTATTAAAAATAATCGTTTAAGTATTTAAATAATTATTCTTTGTCAAAAATAATTATTTTTATGTTTTAAAAGATTTTAATAATGTCTAATAATAAACATTATTAGTTTATAAGATAATTTAGTAAATTCGACTAACTAATTAATTTATTTAGGAATTTGTACGGGTTTATAATGTATTCTTAATTTAAAAATAAACACAAGGGTTTATGGTTTTAATTTATAAAATGGAGAGATTAATATAATTTGAAAATTAATTTAATTGGATTTTTAAATATTTAAATAATATATTAAAAGTTAAAAGAAATTCCTATTTATACCTAGAATAAATAAAAGCCATTTTTATAAATTTTAGATTTATAGTTTTATGATTCTAGGATTTATATAAACTTTATTTACAATTTTCATGAATTTAAAATGTATAAAAAGGTAAACAGAAAAAGGCTTAAAAAAAATTATGCAGGAGCCGGGACTCGAACCCGCGCCCTCTGCCGGTTCAACACCAACACGCACGCTTTACCGCTGGACTGGGCATGATGCCTTGTCCTAAACGCGGTTCGAGTTAGTGTCTACCCTGAAGGCCACGACCATCATCTTCCCCAAATCCAACCGAAACCCTAGCCCGTAATTTCGGTCGATCCGGCTAACAGTCGTGCCTAATTTCATAGGGCTTTTGATCCTCTAGTTCCAATGGTTCGAATGATATAATTTTTACCTTAGTTAATTGTGTGGATCGCGGGGTTGACTGAGCCAAACCGCGACGTGTTCTTCGACTGGATTTGAGCTCCGGCGACGATTAGCGAAGGGATTCGAGGTTCGGTAAACTTGATGTGGGTATCGTTGACGGATTTGAGCCATTATTTATAGATGATTCAGGGGGAAACGAATCGATCGAATAAATAGCATTCAAGGATATCACGGTTACGAGTTTATCCGTCTTCACGATCATAAAAGTCCGATTAAACGTGAGGAGATGGATCGGTTCATTGTCGCGAATGTTTAGCTGGTTTCAGAGTCGATCGACATCATCTCAGTTGTGAGATCATAGCTTGGTATGCTAGAACCGGTCTTTACAGGTTTCGAACTTATAATCGGTTTGGAGAAGAAAGAAAAATCCAGGATTTGCAGAATAGTCCCTGAGGTTTCAGAATTTGCAAAACAGGCCCTCAACTTTCAATGTTTTATTATTTTATGTACAAAGTTGGGTTTTAGTTTAAGTTTAAGTTTCAAAGTTTTACAAAAACAAACCCTAACTTTTATAAAGCATAAAAACTTGTAAATTTATAAATCTTTATAAAGTTATATAAGTTATTTAATTATAATGATAATATAAAAAAAATAATAGATTTATTTTAAATTAAAACTATAACTCAAACTAATTATTTGAGTTAATGGTTTTAGCATATTTTTAATGGTTAAATCTTATTTTTTCTTAAATGTATTTATTAATTATTATCATATAATAATTATACTTTAATATTATTGAAATTTGTTTATAAATATGTATGAATATAATAAATGTATGCGTTTATCTATAATAATAAATGTAATTGTGTTAAATCATGGAATTAAATATGAGCATATAAAAGAATTCAAATATATTCCCGAAATTAAATAGGTTACAATGCCGGAGAAGTTAAGATAAGGTCGGAAATTCCTCGGGGATCACAGTCTCCCCTACTTTAGGAGATTTCGTCCCGAAATTTCACTAAGAGGAGGGTTCTGGGAATAGGTGAGGGTACTTGGCCTTCATCTGGTCTTCACGTTCCCAAGTAAACTCAGGGCCACATTTGGATTCCCATCGAACCTTCACAATTGGGATTCGGCTTCGCTTGAGTTGCTTAACCTCCCGATCCATGATTTCCACGTGCTTCTCCACGAAGTGCATTGATTCGTCAATGTGCACCTCGTCGAGCGGTATTTGGAGGTTCTCGTCAGCCAAGCATTTCTTTAAGTTTGAGATATGGAAAGTAGGATGAATGTTACTAAGCTCTTCTGGCAGATCCAACTTGTAAGCTACTTTCCCAATCCGTTCCAAGATTTTAAAAGGGCCTACAAATCTCGGTGCAAGCTTCCCTTTCTTTCCAAAACGGACTACTCCTTTCCAAGGGGATACCTTGAGAAGGACTAGATCACCGACTTGAAACTCTAAGGGTTTTCGACGTTTGTCAGCGTAGCTCTTTTGTCGACTCCTTGCAGCCAGAAGGTTGTCTCGGATTTGCAAGATCTTGTCAGAAGTTTCTTGGATGAGTTCAGGGCCAGTAATATGTGATTCCCCAATATCCGTCCAACAGATAGGAGAGCGGCACTTACGACCATAAAGTGCTTCAAAAGGAGCCATGTCAATGCTCGTGTGGTAGCTGTTATTATACGAGAACTCGACTAAGGGCAGGTGTAAGTCCCAATTACCCTTGAAGTCAATGACACAGGCTCTAAGCATGTCTTCGAGAGTTTGAATCGTTCGTTCGGACTGACCATCAGTTTGCGGATGGTAAGCCGTACTAAGATTCAACTGAGTGCCCAAAGCTAATTGTAATGATTGCCAGAAACGAGAAGTGAATCGTCCGTCACGATCAGAAATGATATTGAGAGGTACACCGTGTCGACTAACAATCTCATCAATGTAGATTCGAGCCAATTTCTCAACTCGGTAGTCTTCACGGATAGGCAAGAAATGAGCAGATTTTGTCAAACGGTCGATGATCACCCATATGCTATCATGACCACGGGACGTGTGGGGGAGTTTGGTTATGAAGTCCATGGCAATACATTCCCACTTCCACACAGGTATCTCGGGTTGTTCAAGCAAGCATGATGGACGCTGGTGTTCGGCCTTAACCTTCAAACAAGTAAGGCACTTGGACACGTATAGAGCGATGTCCTTTTTCATACCAGGCCACCAGTATTGAGTACGAAGATCCTTGTACATTTTGTCTGCACCTGGATGGATAGAATAACGAGTCTTGTGAGCCTCGTTCATGACAAAAGTACGGAGGTTATCACGGTCAGGGATCCAAATGCGGTTTAGAAAGTAGAGTAACCCATTGTGTTTGGTTTCCAGCTGGAGTTCTGCACCGCATGACATTTCGTTGTACATGTTCCCTTCCGTAACCGAGAGATGTTGTGCTTCCAGGATACGAGTTTGAATATCATTTTGGATACGAATGCTATGGATCTTGATAGGTTCTTTACGACTAAGAGCATCGGCCACGACATTCGCCTTACCAGGATGATAACGAATGTTGCAGTCGTAGTCGTTTAAGAGTTCAACCCAACGCCTTTGCCTCATGTTGAGTTCTTTCTGATTGAAGATATGCTGGAGACTCTTATGGTCGGTGAAAATCTCACACTTAGTGCCATACAAGTAGTGTCTCCAAATTTTGAGAGCGAATACGACCGCACCCAGCTCAAGGTCGTGCGTCGTATAATTTTTCTCATGGATTTTGAGTTGCCGAGACGCGTAAGCAATCACTTTGCCTCGTTGCATAAGAACGCAACCAAGGCCTAAGTGAGAAGCGTCACAGTAGACGACAAAATATTCAGTTCCGTCAGGAAGAGTTAAAATAGGGGCTTCACACAATTTCTGCTTTAGAGTCTGGAAGGCTTCCTCTTGCTTTGGTCCCCACTCGTAGGGCTTGCCTTTATGTGTCAAGGCAGTGAGTGGCACCGCGATTTTGGAAAAGTTGGCTATGAAACGACGATAATAGCCAGCTAAACCAAGAAAAGAACGGACTTCGGTAGGGGTCTTTGGAGTTTGCCAGTTCTTTACTGCTTCAATCCTAGCAGGATCCATGTGAATACCTTTCTCGTTGACTATGTGTCCCAAAAATTGGACCTCTTTTAGCCAAAATTCACACTTGGAGAACTTAGCGTATAATTGCTCCTTCTTCAAGAGATCTAAAACCAAACGCAGATGTTCCTCGTGCTCTGCTTTTGATTTTGAATAGATTAGGATATCTTCAATGAAGACGATTACGAACTTGTCCAAGTACGGTTTGCACACGCGATTCATAAGGTCCATGAATACCGCGGGTGCGTTGGTTAGACCAAAGGGCATAACCATGAATTCGTAATGGCCGTATCTTGTACGAAAGGCTGTCTTTGGAATATCGGATTCGAGGACTCGTAACTGGTGGTAACTAGAACGAAGATCAATCTTCGAGAAGTAAGTCGAGCCTTGAAGTTGATCAAATAAATCATCAATCCTCGGAAGTGGATAACGGTTCTTCACAGTAAGCTTGTTGAGCTCTCGGTAGTCAATGCACATCCGGAATGAACCATCCTTCTTCTTGACAAATAATACAGGTGCTCCCCAAGGGGAAACACTAGGGCGGATAAATCCCTTGTCAGAAAGTTCCCGAAGTTGGCTTGCGAGTTCTTGCATTTCTGACGGTGCAAGACGGTAAGGAGACTTTGCTACAGGATTTGTCCCAGGCACTAGATCAATACGGAATTCGACTTGACGTACTGGGGGAAGACCAGGTAAGTCCTCGGGAAATACTTCCGGAAAGTCTTTGATCACGGGAATATCTTGAGGACTCTTGTCTTTGCTTTTCTTATCCACAACATGGGCCAAGAACGCCACACACTTCTTTCGTAGGAACTTCCGTGCGGTGGTGCAAGACATGAGCTTTAGCCCATTCGACGGCTTTTCACCGTAGACTTCCAGAATGTCGCCCGAGCCGAGAGGGATACGAATATACTTGTCAAAGCAGATAACTTCAGCATGGTGCTCAGTCAGCCAATCCATGCCTACTATGATGTCGAAACCTCCGAGTGCCATAGGAATAAGATTGATAGAGAAGTCGTGATCGTTCAAGTTCAGAGTACAGTTCCTAATGATAGAGTCACACGAGACAGAATAACCGTCTGCTACAGAATGTCAAAGGGTTTGTCTAATTTAGCTCGACTCATAGCGAGTTGTGGTTCAAATTCGAAGGACACGAAATTTCTATCGGAACCAGTGTCAAATAGGATAGAGGCATATTGCTGGTTAATTAGGTACATACCGTTCACCACCTCGTTATTGGCTTGAGCCTCGTTAGCATTAATGTTGAAGGCACGTCCACGAGCTGCGGGGTTTGCATTTCCTTGGTTCACATTTCCTCGGTTCATATTTCCTTGATTCATGTTTCCTTGAATCATATTGCCCTGGTTCATGTTGGCCTGGTTTACAATGACCAACCTAGGGCAGCGGTTTCTGAAATGGTTCGGGTCACCGCACTCATAACAGGCACGACCCTGGTTAATAGCAGCAGGAACGGGAACGGCAGGCTGGTAAACTTGTGGTGCTGGAGGGATGCGGCAGGTAACTGCCCAGTGCCCATAACGCCCGCATAGGGTGCACAAACGGCATGGAGATTGGGTAGGGTGGTGTAGTCTGCAGGTGTTACACAGTGGTGAGTTTCCCACATATTGCTTTTTGTTGGGGTTGGAGGTAGTTGGAGCTACTTGGGTCAGAGGAACGGCTGGGGTAACAATGGCAAAGTTCTTGCCCTTCCTCTTCCTGTTGTTGAAAGAAGACTCAGATCGGGTCTCCTTGGAAGATTCTGCAGTGGTTTTCTCAGGCACTTTCTTGGCACCCTTCTTGGATAGGGTTCCAGCCTTGATGTGATTGTCTGATAGGGTAGCAGCAAGACGGATGGCCTCCTCAAGGGTTGCCGATTTGCTACCCAGGACAGTGTCTTGAATCTGCATGGGCAGACCATTGATGTATTTCTCGATTGCTCGAGAGAGAGGAGTGACCATGTGGGGCACCAGTAGACTGAGCTCTTGGAAACGAGTGGTGTAGGCAAGACTTTCACCACTATCTTGCTTCAAGTCCCAAAATTCGGCTTCTAGCTTCTGGACTTCATTCCGGGGGCAAAACTCTTCTGTCATAAGAGTCTTGACCTCAGCCCAAGATAGGGCTAGTGCAGTTTCCATTCCTCGGTTTCGTTTCTCCCCATTCCACCAGGTGAGTGCCCTCTTTTGGAAGACACTGGTAGCATAGCGAACCTTTAGGTTCTCAGGGCAGTCCGCATTGATGAAGGTTCCTTCAATGCTCTCGAACCATTGGAGAAGTCCAGTGGCTCCTTCGTTCCCGAAGAACTTTGTAGGATTGCAGGAGTTAAAATGCTTGAATGTACACACCGGGTTTCTCGGTGCAGCATTTTGATTCAGCTGATTGACCATAGTGGGCAGGATAGTAGCCATTTGCTGGATAATCCTGTCAGTGAGGTTGTTTCTGTGGTCACGACGGGGAGGCATTCTACAAAGGGACGAATAGAGAGTTCATAAGATACGAATTATGTTCAAGAGTTGTAAATAATCTGCAAGTTAATGGTTTAAACCTGGATGGTACCCTAGTGGGCACATTGACTTAGCAAGGCTCTGTAGGTTCATCTTAATGTTTGAGGAGTCATTCTTTAGCCTATAAGTGGATACTCATCCCAAGAATTCCCAGGAAAGCATAACTGGTCCAGCGGTTGATTTGGATTTATACGAAATGCTTTCCTAGACAGAATTCCCAGAATACAGGCATCCACCCTTCCGGATTGCACAAGTCCCCATTCATTAGTTAGAACCCACAAACCTTCGGGAGTTTTGTTTGGGTTAGACTTTTTAGTCTAAGAGTATAGCTCACTTGTAGTTCACGTAGTTGCATCAGGTAGCTAGAAATAGATAGTTGTAGATAAGCATAGCATAGAGGAGTTCCTAATGAAATACACGAGTTAAACTCATGTTTGGGACTCCTAGGTTATAGTCTAGGTCATGTGTCTAATAACCTAATTCCCTATAACCATGGCTCTGATACCAATCTGTCACACCCCGGCCGGTGGCAGATTATACGCCGGGGCTGACACGGTTGTTCAAAAGCTCATGATCATCTATTTAATGCGAAAGTATTTATTAATCCATATTAAATGATCCGTTACAAGAACAATGAAAAGTCAAAAGTCTAACATAATATAATTTCAATTCCTTATCTAGGTCCAGGTCCTACATGAGTAGCAATGGCCTTAAGCAGGTGCACCTGAAACATGCGAGTAAAAGTCAACTACAAGTAGTTGGTGAGCAACATAGGTTTTGACACCAAAACTAAAGTTTAGATAAAGTTTACGATTCAGATGATTCTAATGCAGATCTAAAGCATATCTATGAACACATAAGGCTCCAAGCGTACAGTTCAACCCCGGTAAATGAAATATAGCTGCCACAATCCCACGGATTGCCGTTTTGATAAAAGGGTTAGATAACACCCGAGTTTTATAGTTCACATCCAACATGGGGAGATACACCCATGCTAATAGTTCACACCAACAACAACCCGCCAAGGTTATGTGGTAAGTTTAGTTTAGTTTCGGTTTCCCCTATAAATGATCATGTTAGGTACTACCTTAGGCTTGCAACATAAGTTAATGAACGTACCGGCATGCATTCATGCAATGGTCACCAGATAGTTAAAGATATAAAGCATGTAGATCATAGCATAGAATCAAGTTATTGAATCGTGTAGATAAGGTAGTTAACACATGTTTCACCCCAAAACAAAAGCAGTAAAAAGGGGCTATGAATACTCACTTGAATGAGGAGCTAAAGATGATTGAGTTTGATAAGTTGAATAGATATCGTGAGAATTTCTCACAACACACCTACACGATAAATTGGGTTCTAAGGTTGAGATAGCTTGCATGAGATAGTGAAGTCTGAGGTTGAGGATGAGGTTATATAAGTTTTGGGAAAAGTAGTTTATATCATAATTTGGAATTTTGAAATGATACAGTTCTATACATTTAGGTTCAACTAAAATGTTTTGTAAGTTTTAAAACGACTAATCAAATAAGTTAATAAGGACTTGTATGATTTAAGTGAGATAAAAGAGATTTGTATAATTATTTATTAAAAATAATCGTTTAAGTATTTAAATAATTATTCTTTGTCAAAAATAATTATTTTTATGTTTTAAAAGATTTTAATAATGTCTAATAATAAACATTATTAGTTTATAAGATAATTTAGTAAATTCGACTAACTAATTAATTTATTTAGGAATTTGTACGGGTTTATAATGTATTCTTAATTTAAAAATAAACACAAGGGTTTATGGTTTTAATTTATAAAATGGAGAGATTAATATAATTTGAAAATTAATTTAATTGGATTTTTAAATATTTAAATAATATATTAAAAGTTAAAAGAAATTCCTATTTATACCTAGAATAAATAAAATCCATTTTTATAAATTTTAGATTTATAGTTTTATGATTCTAGGATTTATATAAACTTTATTTACAATTTTCAGGAATTTAAAATGTATAAAAAGCTAAACAGAAAAAGGCTTAAAAAAAATTATGCAGGGGCCGGGACTCGAACCCGCGCCCTCTGCCGGTTCAACACCAAATCGCACGCTTTACCGCTGGACTGGGCATAATGCCTTGTCCTAAACGCGGTTCGAGTTAGTGTCTACCCTGAAGGCCACGACCATCATCTTCCCCAAATCCAACCGAAACCCTAGCCCGCAATTTCGGTTGATCCGGCTAACAGTCGTGCCTAATTTCATAGGGCTTTTGATCCTCTAGTTCCAACGGTTCGAATGATATAATTTTTACCTTAGTTAATTGTGTGGATCGCGGGGTTGACTGAGCCAAACCGCGGCGTGTTCTTCGACTGGATTTGAGCTCCGGCGACGATTAGCGAAGGGATTCGAGGTTCGGTAAGCTTGATGTGGGTATCGTCGACGGATTTGAGCCATTATTTATAGATGATTCAGGGGGAAACGAATCGATCGAATAAATAGCATTCAAGGATATCACGGTTACGAGTTTATCCGTCTTCACGATCATAAAAGTCCGATTAAACGTGAGGAGATGGATCGGTTCATTGTCGCGAACGTTTAGCTGGTTTCAGAGTCGATCGACATCATCTCAGTTGTGAGATCATAGCTTGGTATGCTAGAACCGGTCTCCACAGGTTTCGAACTTGTAATCGGTTTGGAGAAGAAAGAAAAATCCGGGATTTGTAGAATAGTCCCTGTGGTTTCAGAAATTGCAAAACAGGCCCTCAACTTTCAATGTTTTATTATTTTATGTACAAAGTTGGGTTTTAGTTTAAGTTTAAGTTTCAAAGTTTTACAAAAACAAACCCTAACTTTTATAAAGCATAAAAACTTGTAAATTTATAAATCTTTATAAAGTTATATAAGTTATTTAATTATAATGATAATATAAAAAAAAGTAATAGATTTATTTTAAATTAAAACTATAACTCAAACTAATTATTTGAGTTAATGGTTTTAGCATATTTTTAATGGTTAAATCTTATTTTTTCTTAAATGTATTTATTAATTATTATCATCTAATAATTATACTTTAATATTATTGAAATTTGTTTATAAATATGTATGAATATATTTATAAATGTATGCGTTTATCTATAATAATAAATGTAATTGTGTTAAATCATGGAATTAAATATGAGCATATAAAAGAATTCAAATATATTCCCGAAATTAAATAGGTTACAATGCCGGAGAAGTTAAGATAAGGTCGGAAATTCCTCGGGGATTACAACACAAGTATTAACATGACACCGTTTGAAGCTCTTTATGGACGAAAATGTCGTTCACCAATTTGTTGGAGCGAAATTGGTGAAGCACAAATCACCGGTCCCGAGCTTATCCAAGAGACCACCGATAAAATCTCTCTTATTCGTGACAACATTCGAGTAGCGAGGAGTCGGCAAAAGAGCTATGCCGATAAACGACGAAAACCTTTGGAATTTCAAGTTAGGGATATGGTTCTTTTAAAGGTATCACCTTGGAAAGGCGTAGTCCGATTTGGAAAGAAAGGAAAACTTGCACCTCGATATGTGGGTCCATTCAAGATACTCGAAAGGGTAGGAAAAGTGGCCTACAAACTCAATCTTCCTCTAGAGCTCAGCAACGTTCATCCGACTTTTCACGTATCTAATTTGAAAAAGTGCCTAGCCGACAAAAATCTCCACATCCCTCTTGATGAAGTGCGCATTGACGAGAAAATGCACTTTGTTGAGAAACCCGTGGAAATCATGGACCGTGAAGTCAAGAAACTCAAGCGTAGCCGCATCTCCTTTGTCAAGGTCCGTTGGGAGTCTAAACGTGGACCCGAGTTCACTTGGGAACGTGAAGACGAAATGAAGACCAAATATCCGCATCTCTTTTCATAGCCTCCACTAGTTGAATTTCGGGGCGAATTTCCTTTAACATAGGGAGACTGTGACATTTCGGGTTTTTATACACAATCTTATAATATATGTCATGTAAACAATTTCTATTCAGTGAAATACAAGGGTATTTATTTAATTTTTGTATATATATATATTGTACAAGGTATATATTTTTAATTTATGGATTTAAAATGATTAAAATTTTATAAGTTTCAAACTTATATAAAATTTTATATAAAAATCTAAATTTAAAAGATTCATATATAAATAAATAAGATAATTTATTTAAATAAAATAATTAACCTTTATAAAAAAAATATATATATAATAATAACCAGTCTAAACGTCTGGCCATCTGTACCAAACGAAAACTCGGCCTCAGACCATCGATTACCAGGCTAACCAGTGTTCTCGGACACCGGTTTGCCAGTTGCCGAGAACCCGGACCAAACCCTCTGAGTAGTTATCAATTAAACATCCCACACATAACCAGCAATGGGCGATAGCCCGGCTGGTTATGCGTGTGTGTGTGTTATGTCCGAGGTCTCGGGTTCGATCCTTGTTGGCCTCCGGCCCAACCATTTTTCATTTTATTTTATTATTTTATTTATCTCATTTTATTATTTTCTCTACACACTAAAAACTATTACGAACAGGCAGACTCGTTCGCTTATTTTGGAAACCTTTAAACGACTGTTTACACGTATTTAACCCGTCAAATGTTTATAAAATAATAAGCCCAATATTTTTATAAACTTGTTTAAATAGTTTTAACTCACAAAAAAAATATATATAATAATAAATAATATAAATAAACAAATAGAAATTTTTATAAATGCAATAAACATAGTAGCTACTTATTTAAAAATATAATATTTTAACAAAATTAAAATATATTTTTAAATGTTAAATTTTACAAAAATCGTTTGTTTTCTACTACATTATTTTATACAAATAATTTTAAGGAATGTTTTTATTTATAAACCCATACACCTTTAAACACGAATACACATATACAAACATACAATAATACATATTCATCTACATTGGGTTTCAACGTGCTTAGATACCAATATCCTTATCACCTACACACGTGGATTAAAACATTCGCTAGCAAGGTGAGTTACATAGCCCCTATTTTACCTTTTTACATGCTTTGGAGTGAAACATTATTACCTATACACTTCATGCTACCCATCAAATTGTTTATACGTGTTATACATGTGGATTATATGCTTGTTCATCGTGAATTATCTAGGGTGTACATTCATTAACTATAAACACAAAGAGAACCAACAGTAATATTAATAGATCTATTGTGCCTGACCAGCCCACCCGGGTAGGGTGTTTATTACTGCATACTCGGGTATAGCCGCGTGTTATATTCAAACATATCGGATATAGTGGATAACTATATTCAATCATACCGGGCCTAGCTGTTGTGCTATGTTCAATCGCGCCAATCAAGGTTTGATTTGTACTTAGATAAACATGAAGGATTCAACCATATATGCTATGTCTAACAAGTTAAACAATGAGTTTGCAAAACATTTTTATCTACTATTTATCGAGTCCACAAAACCTATGTACTCACCAACTTTATAGTTGACACTTGATTTAACTAATGTTTCAGGTTTGGATATGTGATTGCTTGCTGAAGATTCTTCCACTTAAGAACTTATGGACCTAGTTAATTAAATCAATGTTTTGAAATAGATTAGGTTATTTAAATTGTATTGTACTTGAATATTTGTTACCTTTAATTAAATTAATGAATTATGCAACATTTTAGCTATCATGTGTTTTTGAACAATCACCCATTGTCCGCCTCGATGATTCCACCGTTGGTCGGGGTGCGACAGATTGGTATCAGAGCCATGGTTACAGGGAATTAGGTTATTAGACACAATGACCTAGACTATAACCCTAGGACTCCCTTTTACGTGTTACGTGCTAAATGATTTATTTGCTATGTGAATTATTTGTAGTTAGGTATTATTTGAATTTTCCCAAGTTTAGTGCATGAGGCTTATACACATACATACAAGGCTTTAAACACACAATACATATTTTACATACACATTTGACAAACAAGCATATGCAAACAAATACACTACACATCCTTATCCATACTCTTTCCTCATCCATACTATTTGCAACATTCCTACATATTTTATACTCATAGACTCACAAGTCTATTAATTTCTAAAAAAAAAATCTCGTCAACGACCTAATTTCTTGAAAACCAGTAAAGGACATGTGCAATCCGGAAGGGTGACACCTGTACATTAGGTTTTCTGTCTAGGAAAGCATTTCGTATAAATCCAAATAAACGGACCCGTATGCTTTCCTGAGAATTCCTGAAGTGAGTGTTTACCTATAGGCTAAAGCATGTCTCCTCGAAAGTTTTGAGAAATTACTTAACGTTGATAAGTCATTGTATTCGCAAGAATACGATCCGAATCTAAACTCAAAATTTGGGGACATTATAGAAAGATAGGGAGAACTAGATGAACATGTAAAGCGAATTATTATTACGGGTGCACACGCAATAACAATTTATAGCGCATGCAAATCCCGGCGATTCCTATTGCGCAAATAATGACCTATGACATCATATCCTACCAGGAATAGATGGCTTATTTCCCCTTTGTGTTATAAAACCTTGAATAAATATACATACATTATCACGCAACTTGATGAATCTCGCATTTCCGCTTGCAATATTCCCACTGTGGCACATATATATCCATTTTGTCTAAAATCTTATAAACTTTTGCTTTTTTCTTGTGGTGTTAGAATGCCTCCTCGACGTGCTGTCAATATGAACTCTAGCACTTCCAATCCGGATCTTGCTACTCTTCTTGCCCAACTGGTGGGACAAATGACCCAAGCTAATAACAACAGTGACGGGTCTCACAACATCCAAGGGAACAGTGGTGCAAACCCGCCTCAACGCACGTTTAAGCACTTTAACTCGTGCAACCCTACAAAATTCTACGGGACTGAAGGTGCTACCGGCCTTCTACAATGGTTTGAAAGCATGGAAAGCACATTTTTAAACAGTGACTGTCCCGATAATCTTCGAGTTCGCTACGCCACAAGTGTACTTCAAAAGAGAGCCCTCACCTGGTGGAACGGTGAGAAACGCACTCGTGGGGTTGAGGTTGCTACATCTTTATCATGGGACAACCTGAAGAAAGCCATGACCGATGAATTCCGTCCTCGAAACGAAATGAGGAGGCTTGAGAATGAGTTTTGGGATCTTGCCCAAGACAGCGGGGATAATCTGGCTTACACCACCCGATTTCAAGAGCTGAGCCTATTGGTACCTCATATGATCACTCCCCTTGCTCGGGGAATCGAAAAATACATAGGAGGGCTGCCTATGCAAATTCAGGATGCCGTATTGGGAAGCAATCCTCCCACACTTGAAGCTGCTATCCGTCTATCCGCTATGCTATCCGACAACCATGTCAAAGCCGGAACTTTATCAAGAAAGGGTTCCAAGAAGGTTGTTTCTACTCTCGCGGCCGTAAAAAATGAAAGGCCCGAGTCTTCTAACCGCAACAAGAAACGAAAGGGCCGAAACTTCGCAGCCGTAACTCCCACCGTACCTGCTATTCAAATGGCACCTTTGGGACAAAACCCAAAACCTTATGTGGGTCCAAATCCCCAATGTCAGACATGCAAATACCACCATCCTGCCAACATACCATGTCGACTTTGTTCAAGCTGCGGACGATATGGACACGTGGCCACTACTTGCCGTACCTGTCCTCCCGTTTATCAAGCTGCTCCAGCCAACCGTCCCAACCATCCAGCACCGCCCAATGGTCGGGCATGTTACGAATGTGGAGACCCAAACCATTTCCGTGACCGAAGCCCAAAACTTCAGCAACAAGGTGGTCCCCAAGGACGAGCGTTTAATATAAACGCTAATGAGGCACAAGCAAACAATGACGTGGTGAACGGTACGTTTCTCGTAAACAATCATTATGCATCCGTTTTATTTGATACCGGTGCCGATAAGAGTTTCGTGTCTCTTACCTTTGAATCTCGACTTGCTAAACAAAGAAGGAAGCTTGACAATTCTTATTCCGTGGAGATAGCAAACGGGAAATCTATTACTATAAATTATGTTATCCGCAACTGCAATCTCGATCTTAATAATCATGTGTTCTCTGTTGATCTCGTTCCGATGCAATTGGGAAGCTTCGATATTATAATTGGCATGGATTGGTTATCCAAGCACCATGCCGAGGTTATCTGCTACGAAAAGTGCATTCGTATACCTCTCCCTTCGGGCGACACGTTAGTTATTTTCGGTGAAAAACCGTGTCGTGGTCTTCAACTCATGTCTTGCACATTGGCACAAAAGTACTTGCGGAAAAAGTACGTTGCTTTCTTGGCTCACGTAGTTGACACGAAAGACAAGGGTAAGAAATTGCAAGATATTCCGATCATTCAAGAATTTCATGAGGTATTCCCCGAGGATTTACCCGGTCTTCCTCCCCCTCGACAAGTAGAGTTCCGTATTGACCTTGTGCCCGGAGCAACTCCCGTGGCAAAAGCTCCTTATCGTCTTGCACCTTTCGAGATGCAAGAGCTCGCAAGTCAATTACAAGAGCTCTCATCCAAAGGTTTCATCCGACCAAGCCATTCGCCTTGGGGTGCTCCCGTACTTTTCGTGAAGAGAAAGGATGGATCATTTCGAATGTGCATTGATTATCGTGAGCTCAACAAACTTACGATCAAGAACCGCTATCCTTTGCCCCGTATCGACGATCTTTTCGACCAACTTCAAGGTTCAACATGTTTTTCCAAGATCGACCTTCGTTCCGGATACCATCAACTTCGTGTTCTTGATGAAGACATTTCGAAGACTGCCTTTCGTTCTAGATATGGTCACTACGAGTTCATGGTCATGCCTTTTGGTTTGACTAATGCACCAGCGGTTTTCATGGATCTCATGAACCGCGTATGCAAACCTTATTTGGACAAGTTCGTAATCGTTTTCATTGACGACATTCTCATCTATTCTAAAACGAAAGCAGAACATGAACAACATCTTCGTTTGATTTTTGAGCTCTTGAAAAAAGAACAACTATACGCCAAGTTCTCCAAGTGTGAATTTTGGCTAAAGGAAGTTCAATTTTTGGGACACATAGTCAACGAAAAGGGAATTCATGTGGACCCGGCAAAGGTCGAGGCGGTAAAGAATTGGAGTACTCCTAAGACTCCTACCGAGATTCGTTCCTTCCTTGGACTAGCGGGTTACTATCGCCGCCTCATCTCAAATTTCTCCAAGATTGCGGTCCCGCACACTGCCTTGACTCACAAAGGTAAACCTTACGAGTGGGGACCCAAACAAGAGGAATCTTTTCAAACTCTCAAGCACAAGCTCTGCAGCGCTCCTATTCTAACTCTTCCTAGTGGTAATGACGAATTTGTCGTTTATTGCGATGCATCCAACCAAGGTCTTGGTTGTGTTTTTATGCAGCGTGGCCAAGTAATTGCATACGCATGACGTCATCTCAAAATCCACGAGAAGAACTATACGACCCATGATCTCGAGCTTGGTGCTGTCGTCTTCGCCTTGAAAATTTGGAGACACTACCTTTATGGCACCAAATGCGTGGTTTTCACCGACCACAAAAATCTCCAACATATTTTCAATCAAAAAGAGCTTAATATGAGGCAACGACGATGGGTCGAATTTCTTAACGACTACGACTGCGAGATTCGCTACCACCCCGGCAAAGCAAATGTTGTAGCCGACGCCTTGAGTCGTAAAGAACGTATCATGCTTCATAGTGTTCGTATTCATAACGATATCCAAGCCCGCATCCTCCAAGCACAACACACCTCGGTTACCGAGGAAAACATGTATCACGAAATGGCATGTGGTGTGGAACTCTTGCTAGAAACTAAAGCCAACGACCTGTTGTATTACTTGGATCGTATCTGGGTTCCCGATCGCGACGACCTTCGTATATTTTTGATGAACGAGTCCCACAAGACTCGATATTCGGTACATCCCGGAGCTGATAAGATGTACATGGGTCTTCGACAACAATACTGGTGGCCCGGCATGAAAAAGGATATTGCCCTCTTTATGGAAAAATGCTTAACTTGTTCTAAAGTAAATGCCGAACACCAGAAGCCTTTCGGAATTCTCGAACAACCTGAAATTCCCATGTGGAAATGGGTGAACCTTGCTATGGACTTCATCACCAAACTCCCACCCACGCACTTCTAGTGGACACAATAGTATTTGGGTTTCGTATCGATCGACTCACAAAGTCTGCTCACTTCTTGCCTATTCGTGAGGACTATCGAGTCGAAAAATTGGCTCGGATCTATATTGATGAGATCGTAAGTCGCCACGGAATCCCATTGAACATCATCTCCGATCGTGATTCACGTTTTACTTCCCGGTTTTGGCAATCATTACAATTTGCGCTTGGTACTCGTTTAGATTTAAGCACGGCTTAACATCCTCAAACCGATGGACAAATCGAGCGAACAATCCAAACTCTCGAGGATATGCTTAAAGCTTGTGTCATTGACTTTGGTGGCTATTGGGATTCTCACCTACCGCTGATCGAATTTTCCTACAACAACAGCTACCACACAAGTATTAACATGACACCGTTTGAAGCTCTTTATGGACGAAAATGTCGTTCACCAATTTGTTGGAGCGAAATTGGTGAAGCACAAATCACCGGTCCCGAGCTTATCCAAGAGACCACCGATAAAATCTCTCTTATTCGTGACAACATTCGAGTAGCGAGGAGTCGGCAAAAGAGCTATGCCGATAAACGACGAAAACCTTTGAAATTTCAAGTTAGGGATATGGTTCTTCTAAAGGTATCACCTTGGAAAGGCGTAGTCCGATTTGGAAAGAAAGGAAAACTTGCAACTCGATATGTGGGTCCATTCAAGATACTCGAAAGGGTAGGAAAAGTGGCCTACAAACTCAATCTTCCTCTAGAGCTCAGCAACGTTCATCCGACTTTTCACGTATCTAATTTGAAAAAGTGCCTAGCCGACGAAAATCACCACATCCCTCTTGATGAAGTGCGCATTGACGAGAAAATGCACTTTGTTGAGAAACCCGTGGAAATCATGGACCGTGAAGTCAAGAAACTCAAGCGTAGCCGCATCTCCTTGTCAAGGTCCGTTGGGAGTCTAAACGTGGACCCGAGTTCACTTGG
The DNA here is from genome assembly GCA_023525975.1 of Smallanthus sonchifolius. Lineage (NCBI taxonomy): Eukaryota > Viridiplantae > Streptophyta > Magnoliopsida > Asterales > Asteraceae > Smallanthus > Smallanthus sonchifolius. The sequence continues at coordinate 43,667,079 of CM042025.1, read as the reverse complement.
GAACGTGAAGACCAAATGAAGACCAAATATCCGCATCTATTTTCATAGCCTCCACTAGTTGAATTTCGGGGCGAAATTCCTTTAACATAGGGAGACTGTGACATTTCGGGTTTTTATACACACTCTTATAATATATGTCATGTAAACAATTTCTATTCAGTGAAATACAAGGGTATTTATTTAATTTTTGTATATATATATATTGTACAAGGTATATATTTTTAATTTATGGATTTAAAATGATTAAAATTTTATAAGTTTTAAACTTATATAAAATTTTATATAAAAATCTAAATTTAAAAGATTCATATATAAATAAATAAGATAATTTATTTAAATAAAATAATTAACCTTTATAAAAAAATATATATATATATAATAATAAAATAAGTTTATAAAACCACTTAAATGTAATTTAAATTAAAAAGAAATTAATTACTTTATTTTTATAAAAGTTAAGGGGTCTGTTTTGAAAATTTTTTAAACTAGAAGGTTTTAAAATAAAAACAAGTTAAGGGTCTATTTGTGGACAAACTAAACCACAAGGTCTAACAGGTATAAATCGCAGGGACTATTATAATTCAAAAACAAACTCCAGGGACCATTCTTGCCATCTTTCAAATCGCAAATCCGGTCATCTCTTCCCTTGTCCGGCGGTCCAAGCTCTTTTCCGGCGAACCCCGACACACTTGTTTCCCTGCACCTCGACAGACGAAAAGGGGCTCCCTGACCTCGTCGTCTCCACGCGAACCTAAGCCCCCGACCAATTTGTCTTTTTAACATACGAAAGGCATGCTCGCGTTTGTGACCGAAAGTCAACGCCGCGAAATTGGCCTCGTCAAGAGACCTCCACGCCTGCAAGACGGCTAGATAGCTTCGGCTTGCCCAGACGAGTGTCTAGACATACTCAATTTCATGTTTCATTATCGGGATCAGGTTCGACTATAAATAGCCATTACCGGACCTTCTCGAGCTCACTCTCCCTTCATCACTCACTCTCACTGCAAATTGAAGCTGTCATTGTGTTCGTCGCCTCTGTGTGAAGCTATGACCAGAGTCTCAGAGCCCAATTCGTCCCGAGTCGTAATCCCCCATTCTTGGTATCTTCGGAATAACGAACCAGCTGTCTCGACCCTTTGCGACCAAGTAAGAAGCCTCAAATTCGTTCCTTTACCTTCGGTCATCGTCTGGCCATCTGCTCCAAACAAAAACTCGGCCTCAGACCATCGATTATCGGGCTAACCAGTGTTCTCGGACACCGGTTTGCCAGTTGCCGAGAACCCGGACCAAACCCTCTGAGTAGTTATCAATTAAACATCCCACACATAACCAGCAATGGGCGATAGCCCGGCTGGTTATGCGTGTGTGTGTTATGTCCGAGGTCTCGACTTCGATCCTTGTTGGCCTCCGGCCCAAACATTTTTCATTTTATTTTATTATTTTATTTATCTCATTTTATTATTTTCTCTACACACTAAAAACTATTACGAACTGGTAGACTCGTTCGCTTATTTTGGAAACCTTTAAACGACTGTTTACAAATATTTAACCCGTCAAATTTTTATAAAATAATAAGCCCAATATTTTTATAAACTTGTTTAAATAGTTTTAACTCACAAAAAAAATATATATAATAATAAATAATATAAATAAACAAATAGAAATTTTTATAAATGCAATAAACATAGTAGCTACTTATTTAAAAATATAATATTTTAACAAAATTAAAAAATATTTTTAAATGTTAAATTTTACAAAAATTGTTAGTTTTCTACTACATTATTTTATACAAATAATTTTAAGGAATGTTTTTATTTATAAACCCATACACCTTTAAACACGAATACACATATACAAACATACAATAATACATATTCATCTGCATAGGGTTTCAACGTGCTTAGATACCAATATCCTTATCACCTACACACGTGGATTAAAACATTCGCTAGCAAGGTGAGTTACATAGCCCCTATTTTACCTTTTTACATGCTTTGGGGTGAAACATTATTACCTATACACTTCATGCTACTCATCAAATTGTTTATACGTGTTATACATGTGGATTATATGCTTGTTCGTCGTGAATTATCTGGGGTGTACATTCATTAACTGTAACACAAAGAGAACCAATAGTAATATTAATAGATCTATTGTGCCTGACCAGCCCACCCGGGTAGGGTGTTTATTACTGCATACTCGGGTATAGCCGCGTGTTATATTCAAACATATCGGATATAGTGGATATACCGGGCCTAGCTGTTGTGCTATGTTCAATCGCGCCAATCAAGGTTTGATTTGTACTTAGATAAACATGAAGGATTCAACCATATATGCTATGTCTAACAAGTTAAACAATGAGTTTGCAAAACATTTTTATCTACTATTTATCGAGTCCACAAAACCTATGTACTCACCAACTTTATAGTTGACACTTGATTTAACTAATGTTTCAGGTTTGGATATGTGATTGCTTGCTGAATATTCTTCCACTTAAGAACTTATGGACCTAGTTAATTAAATCAATGTTTTGAAATAGATTAGGTTATTTGAATTGTATTGTACTTGAATATTTGTTACCTTTAATTATATTAATGAATTATGCAACATTTTAGCTATCATGTGCTTTTGAACAATCACCCATTGTCCGCCTCGATGATTCCACCGTTGGTCGGGGTGCGACAGATTGGTATCAGAGCCATGGTTACAGGGAATTAGGTTATTAGACACAATGACCTAGACTATAACCCTAGGACTCCCTTTTACGTGTTACGTGCTAAATGATTTATTTGCTATGTGAATTATTTGTAGTTAGGTATTATTTGAATTTTCCCAAGTTTAGTGCATGAGGCTTATACACATACATACAAGGCTTTAAACACACAATACATACTTTACATACACATTTGACAAACAAGCATATGCAAACAAATACACTACACATCCTTATCCATACTCTTTCCTCATCCATACTATTTGCAACATTCCTACATATTTTATACTCATAGACTCACAAGTCTATTAATTTCTAAAAAAAAATCTCGTCAACGACCTAATTTCTTGAAAACCAGAAAAGGACATGTGCAATCCGGAAGGGTGACACCTGTACATTAGGTTTTCTGTCTAGGAAAGCATTTCGTATAAATCCAAATAAACGGACCCGTATGTTTTCCTGGGAATTCCTGAAGTGAGTGTTTACCTATAGGCTAAAGCATGTCTCCTCGAAAGTTTTGAGAAATTACTTAACGTTGATAAGTCATTGTATTCGCAAGAATACGATCCGAATCTAAACTCAAAATTTGGGGACATTATAGAAAGATAGGGAGAACTAGATGAACATGTAAAGCGAATTATTATTACGGGTGCACACGCAATAACAATTTATAGTGCATGCAAATCCTGGCGATTCCTATTGCGTAAATAATGACCTATGACATCATATCCTACCAGGAATAGATGGCTTATTTCCCCTTTGTGTTATAAAACCTTGAATAAATATACATACATTATCACGCAACATGATGAATCTCGCATTTCCGCTTGCAATATTCCCACTGTGGCACATATATATCCATTTTGTCTAAAATCTTATAAACTTTTGCTTTTTTCTTGTGGTGTTAGAATGCCTCCTCGACGTGCTGTCAATATGAACTCTAGCACTTCCAATCCGGATCTTGCTACTCTTCTTGCCCAACTGGTGGGACAAATGACCCAAGCTAATAACAACAGTGACGGGTCTCACAACATCCAAGGGAACGGTGGTGCAAACCCGCCTCAACGCACGTTTAAGCACTTTAACTCGTGCAACCCTACAAAATTCTACGGGACTGAAGGTGCTACCGGCCTTCTACAATGGTTTGAAAGCATGGAAAGCACGTTTTTAAACAGTGACTGTCCCGATAATCTTCGAGTTCGCTACGCCACAAGTGTACTTCAAAAGAGAGCCCTCACCTGGTGGAACGGTGAGAAACGCACTCGTGGGGTTGAGGTTGCTACATCTTTATCATGGGACAACCTGAAGAAAGCCATGACCGATGAATTCCGTCCTCGAAACGAAATGAGGAGGCTTGAGAATGAGTTTTGGGATCTTGCCCAAGACAGCGGGGATAATCTGGCTTACACCACCCGATTTCAAGAGCTGAGCCTATTGGTACCTCATATGATCACTCCCCTTGCTCGGGGAATCGAAAAATACATAGGAGGGCTGCCTATGCAAATTCAGGATGCCGTATTGGGAAGCAATCCTCCCACACTTGAAGCTGCTATCCGTCTATCCGCTATGCTATCCGACAACCACGTCAAAGCCGGAACTTTATCAAGAAAGGGTTCCAAGAAGGTTGTTTCTACTCTCGCGGCCGTAAAAAATGAAAGGCCCGAGTCTTCTAACCGCAACAAGAAACGAAAGGGCCGAAACTTCGCAGCCGTAACTCCCACCGTACCTGCTATTCAAATGCCACCTTTGGGACAAAACCCAAAACCTTATGTGGTTCCAAATCCCCAATGTCAGAAATGCAAATACCACCATCCTGCCAACATACCATGCCGACGATGTTCAAGCTGCGGACGATATGGACACGTGGCCACTACTTGCCGTACCTGTCCTCCCGTCCATCAAGCTGCTCCAGCCAACCATCCCAACCATCCAGCACCTCCCAATGGTCGGGCATGTTACGAATGTGGAGACCCAAACCATTTTCGTGACCGAAGCCCAAAACTTCAGCAACAAGGTGGTCCCCGAGGACAAGCGTTTAATATAAATGCTAATGAGGCACAAGCAAACAATGACGTGGTGAACGGTATGTTTCTCGTAAACAATCATTATGCATCCGTTTTATTTGATACCGGTGCCGATAAGAGTTTCGTGTCTCTTACCTTTGAATCTCGACTTGTTAAACAAAGAACGAAGCTTGACAATTCTTATTTCGTGGAGATAGCAAACGGGAAATCTATTACTATAAATTCTGTTATCCGCAACTGCAATCTCGATCTTTATAATCATGTGTTCTCTGTTGATCTCTTTCCGATGCAATTGGGAAGCTTCGATATTATAATTGGCATGGATTGGTTATCCAAGCACCATGCCGAGGTTATCTGCTACGAAAAGTGCATTCGTATAGCTCTCCCTTCGGGCGACACGTTAGTTATTTTCGGTGAAAAACCGTGTCGTGGTCTTCAACTCATGTCTTGCACATTGGCACAAAAGTACTTGCGGAAAAAGTACGTTGCTTTCTTGGCTCACGTAGTTGACACGAAAGACAAGGGTAAGAAATTGCAAGATATTCCGATCATTCAAGAATTTCCCGAGGTATTCCCCGAGGATTTACCCGGTCTTCCTCCCCCTCGACAAGTAGAGTTCCGTATTGACCTTGTGCCCGGAGCAACTCCCGTGGCAAAAGCTCCTTATCGTCTTGCACCTTCCGAGATGCAAGAGCTCGCAAGTCAATTACAAGAGCTCTCATCCAAAGGTTTCATCCGACCAAGCCATTCGCCTTGGGGTGCTCCCGTACTTTTCGTAAAGAAAAAGGATGGATCATTTCGAATGTGCACTGATTATCGTGAACTCAACAAACTTACGATCAAGAACTGCTATCCTTTGCCCCGTATCGACGATCTTTTCGACCAACTTCAAGGTTCAACATGTTTTTCCAAGATCGACCTTCGTTCCAGATACCATCAACTTCGTGTTCTTGATGAAGACATTTCGAAGACTGCCTTTCGTTCTAGATATGGTCACTACGAGTTCATGGTCATGCCTTTTGGTTTGACTAATGCACCCGCGGTTTTCATGGATCTCATGAACCGCGTATGCAAACCTTATTTGGACAAGTTCGTAATCGTTTTCATTGACGACATTCTCATCTATTCTAAAACGAAAGCGGAACATGAACAACATCTTCGTTTGATTTTGGAGTTCTTGAAGAAAGAACAACTATACGCCAAGTTCTCCAAGTGTGAATTTTGGCTAAAGGAAGTTCAATTTTTGGGACACATAGTCAACGAAAAGGGAATTCATGTGGACCCGGCAAAGGTCGAGGCGGTAAAGAATTGGAGTACTCCTAAGACTCCTACCGAGATTCGTTCCTTCCTTGGACTAGCGGGTTACTATCGCCACATCATCTCAAATTTCTCCAAGATTGCGGTCCCGCACACTGCCTTGACTCACAAAGGTAAACCTTACGAATGGGGACCCAAACAAGAGGAAGCTTTTCAAACTCTCAAGCACAAGCTCTGCAACGCTCCTATTCTAACTCCTCCTAGTGGTATTGACGACTTTATCGTTTATTGCGATGCATCCAACCAAGGTCTTGGTTGTGTTCTTATGCAGCGTGGCCAAGTAATTGCATACGCATCAAGTCAGCTCAAAATCCACGAGAAGAACTATACGACCCATGATCTCGAGCTTGGTGCTGTCATCTTCGCCTTGAAAATTTGGAGACACTACCTTTATGGCACCAAATGCGTGGTTTTCACCGACCACAAAAGTCTCCAACATATTTTCAATCAAAAAGAGCTTAATATGAGGCAACGACGATGGGTCAAACTTCTTAACGACTACAACTGAGAGATTCGCTACCACCCCGGCAAAGCAAATGTTGTAGCCGACGCCTTGAGTCGTAAAGAACGTATCATGCTTCATAGTGTTCGTATTCATAACGATATCCAAGCCCGCATCCTCCAAGCACAACACACCTCGGTTACCGAGGGAAACATGTATCACGAAATGTCATGTGGTGTGGAACTCTTGCTAGAAACTAAAGCCAACGGCCTGTTGTATTACTTGGATCGTATCTGGGTTCCCGATCGCGACGACCTTCGTATATTTTTGATGAACGAGTCCCACAAGACTCGATATTCGGTACATCCCGGAGCTGATAAGATGTACATGGGTCTTCGTCAACAATACTGGTGGCCCGGCATGAAAAAGGATATTGCCCTCTTTGTGGAAAAATGCTTAACTTGCTCTAAAGTAAAGGCCGAACACCAGAAGCCTTCCGGACTTCTCGAACAACCTGAAATTCCCATGTGGAAATGGGAGAACCTTGCTATGGACTTCATCACCAAACTCCCACGCACTTCTAGTGGACACAATAGTATTTGGGTTTCGTATCGATCGACTCACAAAGTCTGCTCACTTCTTGCCTATTCGTGAGGACTATCGAGTCGAAAAATTGGCTCGGATCTACATTGATGAGATCGTAAGTCGCCATGGAATCCCATTGAACATCATCTCCGATCGTGATTCACGTTTTACTTCCCGGTTTTGGCAATCATTATAATTTGCGCTTGGTACTCGTTTAGATTTAAGCACGGCTTACCATCCTCAAATCGATGGACAAATCGAGCGAACAATCCAAACTCTCGAGGATATGCTTAGAGCTTGTGCCATTGACTTTGGTGGCAATTGGGATTCTCACCTACCGCTGATCGAATTTTCCTACAACAACAGCTACCACACAAGTATTAACATGGCACCGTTTGAAGCTCTTTATGGACGAAAATGTCGTTCACCAATTTGTTGGAGCGAAATTGGTGAAGCACAAATCACCGGTCCCGAGCTTATCCAAGAGACCACCGATAAAATCTCTCTTATTCGTGACAACATTCGAGTAGCGAGGAGTCGGCAAAAGAGCTATGCCGATAAACGACGAAAACCTTTGGAATTTCAAGTTAGGGATATGGTTCTTCTAAAGGTATCACCTTGGAAAGGCGTAGTCCGATTTGGAAAGAAAGGAAAACTTGCACCTCGATATGTGGGTCCATTCAAGACACTCGAAAGGGTAGGAAAAGTGGCCTACAAACTCAATCTTCCTCTAGAACTCAGCAACGTTCATCCGACTTTTCACGTATCTAATTTGAAAAAGTGCCTAGCCGACGAAAATCTCCACATCCCTCTTGATGAAGTGCGCATTGACGAGAAAATGCACTTTGTTGAGAAACCCGTGGAAATCATGGTTCGTGAAATCAAGAAACTCAAGCGTAGCCGCATCTCCGTTGTCAAGGTCCGTTGGGAGTCTAAACGTGGACCCGAGTTCACTTGGGAACATGAAGACCAAATGAAGACCAAATATCCGCATCTCTTTTCATAGCCTCCACTAGTTGAATTTCGGGGCGAAATTCCTTTAACATAGGGAGACTGTGACATTTCGGGTTTTTATACACACTCTTATAATATATGTCATGTAAACAATTTATATTCAGTGAAATACAAGGGTATTTATTAAATTTTTGTATATATATATTGTATAAGGTATATATTTTTAATTTATGGATTTAAAATGATTAAAATTTTATAAGTTTTAAACTTATATAAAATTTTATATAAAAATCTAAATTTAAAAGATTCATATATAAATAAATAAGATAATTTATTTAAATAAAATAATTAACCTTTATAAAAATATATATATATATATATAATAATAAAATAAGTTTATAAAACCACTTAAATGTAATTTAAATTAAAAAGAAATTAATTACTTTATTTTTATAAAAGTTAAGGGGTCTGTTTTGAAAATTTTTAAACTAGAAGGTTTTAAAATAAAAACAAGTTAAGGGTCTATTTGTGGACAAACTAAACCACAAGGACTAACAGGTATAAATCTCAGGGACTATTATATTTCAAAAACAAACTCTAGGGACCATTCTTGCCATCTTCCAAATCGCAAATCCGGTCATCTCTTCCCTTGTCTGGCGGTCCAAGCTCTTTTCCGGCGAACCCCGACACACTTGTTTCCCTGCACCTCGACAGACGAAAAGGGGCTCCCTGACCTCGTCGTCTCCACGCGAACCTAAGCCCCCGACCAATTTGTCTTTTTAACATACGAAAGGCCTGCTCGCGTTTGTGACCGAAAGTCAACGCCGCGAAATTGGCCTCGTCAAGAGACCTCCACGCCTGCAAGACGGCTCGATAGCTTCGGCTTGCCCAGACGAGTGTCTAGACATACTCAATTTCATGTTTCATTATCGGGATCAGGTTCGACTATAAATAGCCATTACCGGACCTTCTCGAGCTCACTCTCCCTTCATCACTCACTCTCACTACAAATTGAAGCTGTCATTGTGTTCGTCGCCTCTGTGTGAAGCTGTGACCAGAGTCTCAGAGCCCAATTCGTACCGAGTAGTAATCCCCCATTCTTGGTATCTTCGGAATAACGAACCAGCCGTCTCGACCCTTTGCGACCAAGTAAGAAGCCTCAAATTCGTTCCTTTACCTTCGGTCATCGTCTGGCCATCTGTACCAAACGAAAACTCGGCCTCAGACCATCGATTACCGGGCAAACCAGTGTTCTCGGACACCGGTTTGCCAGTTGCCGAGAACCCGGACCAAACCCTCTAAGTAGTTATCAATTAAACATCCCACACATAACCAGCGATGGGCGATAGCCCGGTTGGTTATGCGTGTGTGTGTTATGTCCGAGGTCTCGGGTTCGATCCTTGTTGGCCTCCGGCCCAACCATTTTTCATTTTATTTTATTTTATTATTTTATTTATCTCATTTTATTATTTTCTCTACACACTAAAAACTATTACGAACCGGTAGACTCGTTCGTTTATTTTGGAAACCTTTAAACGACTGTTTACACGTATTTAACCCGTCAAATTTTTATAAAATAATAAGCCCAATATTTTTATAAACTTGTTTAAATAGTTTTAACTCACAAAAAAAATATATATAATAATAAATAATATAAATAAACAAATAGAAATTTTTATAAATGCAATAAACATAGTAGCTACTTATTTAAAAATATAATATTTTAACAAAATTAAAATATATTTTTAAATGTTAAATTTTACAAAAATCGTTAGTTTTCTACTTCATTATTTTATACAAATAATTTTAAGGAATGTTTTTATTTATAAACCCATACACATTTAAACACGAATACACATATACAAACATACAATAATACATATTCATCTACATAGGGTTTCAACGTGCTTAGATACCAATATCCTTATCACCTACACACGTGGATTAAAACATTTGCTAGCAAGGTGAGTTACATAGCCCCTATTTACCTTTTTACATGCTTTGGGGTGAAACATTATTACCTATACACGTCATGCTACTCATCAAATTGTTTATACGTGTTATACATGTGGATTATATGCTTGTTCATCGTGAATTATCTGGGGTGTGCATTCATTAACTATAAAACAAAGATAACCAACAGTAATATTAATAGATCTATTGTGCCTGACCAGCCCACCCGGGTAGGGTGTTTATTACTGCACACTCGGGTATAGCCGTGTGTTATATTCAAACATATCGGATATAGTGGATAACTATATTCAATCATACAGGGCCTAGCTGTTGTGCTATGTTCAATCGCGTCAATCAAGGTTTGATTTGTACTTAGATAAACATGAAGGATTCAACCATATATGCTATGTCTAACAAGTTAAACAATGAGTTTGCAAAACGTTTTTATCTACTATTTATCGAGTTTACAAAACCTATGTACTCACCAACTTTATAGTTGACACTTGATTTAACTAATGTTTCAGGTTTGGATATGTGATTGCTTGCTGAAGATTCTTCCACTTAAGAACTTATGGACCTAGTTAATTAAATCAATGTTTTGAAATAGATTAGGTTATTTGAATTGTATTGTACTTGAATATTTGTTACCTTTAATTATATTAATGAATTATGCAACATTTTAGCTATCATGTGCTTTTGAACAATCACCCATTGTCCGCCTCGATGATTCCGGCATCGGTCGGGGTGTGACATAAGTCTTGGTTTAGCATACTTTTTCTCCATGAGGTACCTGACAGCACTGTGATCAGAATAGATAATAATTTTGCTTCCCCATATATAGGACCTAAACTTGTCTAACGCATATACTACTGCGAGTAATTCTTTTTCGGTTGTGCTAAAATTCAATTGAGCATCCGAAAGAGTTTTACTTGCATAATATATGGCAACGGGTTTCTTCTCAACCCGTTGTCCCAACACGGCCCCAACCGCATAGTCACTAGCATCACACATGATTTCAAAAGGAAGTGACCAATTTGGTGATTGTAAGATTGGGGCCTCCACCAATTTTTGTTTCAAAATGTTAAAAGCATGAATACATTCATCATTAAAAACAAACGGTGCATCTTTTAAAAGTAAGTTACATAATGGTTTCGTGATTGAGCTAAAACCCTTAATAAACCTCCTATAAAACCCCGCATGCCCCAAAAATGATCTAATGCCTTTAACATTCGTGGGATGAGGCAAAGTAGATATAACTTGAACTTTCGCATGATCTACCTCAATCCCATGATTCGAAATCACATGACCCAAAACTATCCCTTCTTGGACCATAAAATGACTCTTCTCCCAACTCAAAACCAAATTTGTTTCAACACACATTTTTAAAACTTTTTCCAATTGGTTCAAACATGAATCAAAAGATGTACCAAAAATGGAAAAATCATCCATAAAAATTTCCAAAGACTCGCCCACCATATCTGAAAAGATACTCATCATACACCTTTGGAAGGTGGCGGGGGCATTACATAGTCCAAATGGCATTCGCCTAAATACGAAAGTACCATATGGACAAGTAAATGTTGTCTTATGTTGATCCTCGGGATGTATAGCAATTTGTAACCCGAATAACCATCAAGAAAACAGTAATATTTCTGACCTGCAAGTTTTTCCACAATTTGATCAATGAACGGTAATGAGAAATGATATTTTGAAGTAGCTGCATTTAATTTCCTGTAATCAATACAAATCCGCCACCCGGTTACCGGCCGAGTGGCTACTTCCTCACCTGAGTCGTTCTTGACGACTTGAATACCCGCCTTTTTGGGCACGGTTTGTGTTGGACTCACCTATGTACTATCAGAAATTGGGTAAACGATGTCGGCGCCCAACCACTTGAGAACTTCCTTCTTTATGATTTCCCGCATATTTGGATTTAACCGTCTTTGTGCATCGTGAGATGGTGCAATAACTTGATCTGTGACAATCTTGTGCATAACAATCGAGGGACTAATACCCTTCAAATTAGCAATACTCCACCCAATTACCGCCTTATGGGTGGCTAACACCTTCATCACAGCCTCCTCTTGTTCCTTTGTCAAATTTGATGCAATGATCACCGGGAGGGTGTCGTTTTCTCCTACAAAAGCATACTTGAGGTTCTTTGGCAACTCCTTCAACTCGACCTTTGGGGGTTGCTCCAAAGATGGCTTCAACTTTTTGTCAATGTGTTCCGGCAAGCTTTCCACTTGGTGAGTCCACGGTGGTCTCCCATCCTTAATTGCCATTGCTTCAAGCCGTTTTTCTTCTTCTTTGAGTTCCTTGCTTGTCTCAACCTGTAACATGTCACAAGAAAAGCATGTCTCTGTGGTGCTATCCTCGTTTACAATAACATCGCAAAGAGGAATGTACCCGTCAACAATGTCCGCCATAAAGCATTCATCGTTGACTAGAGAGTTAGATATATGTGAAAAAACATTTAATCTCAACTTTTGGTTCCCATATGTCATGTCAACCGTTCCACTTTGTAACATTTCTGATTTTTACTTATTTGCAATTCAATGTAACACGTTCAAACCCGTTCTAGTGCAATATTTTATGTTATTTGTACAATCAATTTGAACTCTAACGCATGGAAATTCTCAAATTCTGTCTCACCTTTTCTCAAAATTTCTATACAAATGCATACATATATATATTTAGGCATGCATAAGTAAACATACACGTACATACATCATACAAATACATACATGCAACCATACGCGATGATTTGAACCCTAACCGCCTAAACACTTGAACCCTCGAACCTTGAACCCCGCCTTTTGATCTTGAACTCGTAAATGTAAATGGATCGAGTTATAAAAGTCAGAATTGAAACAAGACCCCCAAGAAATCGACCTGTTTGACTTTCAAAAGTCAAACAGGGCCAAATTCTTCCAATCCAAGCCACAGTTTGGATCCAATTGAGTCCCGTGGGTTTTATCTCGTGTACATGTAATAAACCGACCCAAATCCGACCCAAACATCAAGCAAAAGCGACCAATTGAGCGGGCGATTTCAAATTCAAACAAATTTGACTTTGATAGTCAAATCCGTATCAATCCTCCATTAATTCGTGAAGATCAACGTGTTTACGTCCCGTGAATCACGCGAAAACGTTTCTTGGATGAATGTAGACCCTATTCGCGATCCAAATTCATTCCCAAATCAATGATTCGATGCGTGATTTCCGTCCGACAACGGTTTCGGCTAATTCATAATCAAATCGGCTAATTTAGATAAAATTTATCGAATTAATATAGTCATACACCATCGTACAACCACATCCAAACTCTCCCAACTCTTGATCAAACCGTATTTCGCTTCTGGACTTCTGTCGATCGCCAAGAACAGCCGATCCAATTACGTAGCCGTCTGCACTTGTTGCCCACTCATAACGTGTAAGTTTTACGTCATTAGATTCGTAATCGAATCCTGAACAATAGCCCTTTATCAATTTATGTTAACAACACCGATTCAAACCGATTTGAATCCTAGGGTTCTTGTTCTTGGCGGGGTGAGATCGATTCGATTTTGGGGTCATTTTACTTTCGTGTTTTAATTAATTAGAGTTCACAATCAACCAGCGAAACCACCTAGTTCGACAGGTAAGTCACTGTGCCGCCGAACTAGGCGGCGTGGGTTCGAAACCCATATCTCCGAGCCTTTTTCGCAAAAGCTTAAAACCAGGCCTGCCCCCTTGTTCTTTCATGTTAATACGAACCCGAATCACTTAAACTACAAGTACCAGTCCTTTGGCCAAGTGGTTTACTCGTCCGACCCACACAACTCAGACCCGGGTTCGAGTCCCTGCGGTCTGTTTATTTTTTTAACCCGTTTTGAAGCTCCAAAAAAATGTAAAAAAATTATTTTTATAAAACCAACGTTTATTAGAATGGAATAAAACCAGATTTACAATTTTTGCATAAAAGGCTATATTTTTTTTAATATAATTGTTAATTAATCAATTTAAATTACATATTTTTGGGATAATTCATTTAACAAATATTATAAATTTTATGACAAAGCTTCCTAAATGCTTCTTGCAAGGTTTTATAAATTTAAATTATATATGTAAAACTAATAAAACTATATCTAAATATATATAGTTCTATATGTTTAAATAACACATATAAATTTTTAATTAAAGTTATTTATTTTAAAATACCCATTTCAAATGATAAATAAATAAATAAATTTATTTATTATTTATATAAATTACTTTTACAAACACACTTAGAGTTCAAATTAGATTTAAGGTTATTATTATGAACAAATATCTATACTTCTTTATAAATAAATAAATAAAGTGAAAATTATTTATTTAAATTTTAAATATAATTTGAACACTATTTTTCTAACTAACTAAATAAATAATAACTGATTGATTTATTTAGTTATTCAAACCCAAACCCTAACTCAATTATTTTAACTATTCATTTCACTTTCTCATTTTATAAAACAACCCTTTTTACACACATCCATTTCAATCATAGACTTAGACCTAGACTATGGTACACAATATTAATTTTATATATTTTACACACTAGGTTAACGTTGTGAGTTACAAGGATCACTTTGCTATCTAGCTTCGCGTGTTAACTACGCCTTTGAATCATGTGAGTATTACATAGCCCCTTTTCTCTTTTACACTTTTTGGGGTGATTCATGAATTTTATACAAACAATAGCTTACATTTACACAAACTACACAAACACAAATCCTATTTACATTCATGTGTGCAAATTTGAGCTTTATGTTTGAGTGCTGGGTGTGTTAACTTTTGTGTGCAAATTTTGTGCAATCATTAACTATTTAAGCCGACGGTTAACAATGATAGATCTGTTGAGTCTGACAAACCCACCCAGATTGGGGTGATTGTTACCGACAACACAATTGCATGCTAGTTACAAAGGTTTGATTGTACTTTAGTTACACAATAGCTGCTCCCCATAAATGCCTTATTTATCATGACATGTAAGGATTTGCTTATTCATATTTATACAATATCTATGTACAAACCTATGTATGCTCACCAACTTTTTAGTTGACCCTATTTTATTCATGTTTCAGGTGCTAACGTGTGAATTTGAGCAAGACATGCTACACTTAAGTTGGACCTAGTTAATTTAAATTCAAAGATCAATTTGTATTTTTATTTATGTACTTGTTGAATTTTGCTATTTGTGTTTGAATGGTTTGAAATGAAATTGATGATTAAATATTGAAATCTAGTGAACCTTGTGCTCATGAACAGTCTACATGTCCCGCCTCGACGTTTCCGCCGTCGGTTGGGGTGTGACACACTTCGGCAATTAATTTGGGCATTTGCGATTGCCAGAAATGGCCGACCAAGGATAACCGTAGGTTGTTTTGTTCTATCGGAAGAGACATAATCCAACTCTAGAAAGTCCACTGGGAAATAAAAATCTTCCACCTTCACAATAACATCAGTCAATATTCCTCGGGGGAGCTTAGGAGTTAAGTCGGCCAAAACCACGGTAGTGTCGGCCCTCCTAAGAGGGCCAAAATCATATTGGTCATAAAGGCTCCCCGGAAGAATACTAACACTAGCTCCAATATCTAGGAGTGCCCATTTTATTTTGAATACACCTACTGGAATAGATATAATAGGTGCCCCCGGATCTTGTAGTTTAGGTGGAAGAGCACCCGATAGAATAGCACTCACATTAGCGGTTACATCAAGTTTCTTTGGGAATTTATGATTCCGCTTTTGTGTACACAATTCTTTCAAGTACTTTGCGTAAGCTGGAATTTGTTTAATGGCATCCAAAAGGGGTATGTTAATTTTGACCTGTCTAAACATCTCCCACATTTCTTCTTGTTATGGTCCTATTTTATTTACCATTTTTGCTTTAAATGGTTCAACTAATGCCTCTGGATAAGGGACGGAACCACCAGTCATATCCTTTCCTTTAGCAATAGGTGACTCATTTCTAAAAACCGGTTTAATTTTTTCAAGATTTTGAGTAATTGGTTTTTTATCATTAACAAATTCCACTTCACCTTTACTTTCCTCACCCTCAATAACATCCTCCACCACCCCTTCAACCAATTGTGGTGGAGACTCAACTTTATTATCGATAACCTTACCATTACGAAGAACCGTAACTTTACTTACATTTGCATTGGTTGAACTCGACCCTTGATGTTGTGGGTTTAATGTAGTATTACTCGGTAGCCTCCCCCCACCTTGCTTTAGCAAAGATATTTCTTTGGCCATTTGTCCCACTTGTCTTTCCAATGCCACAAAAGACTTGTCTCTCACTTCATTCTCCTTCTTTGATTCTTTCATCATCTCCAATAGTGCATCCAACTTTGAATTAACCGCATCTTCACCCCTGATGATCCATTTTGTTGTTGATGATCTTGATTGTAATTCCTTGGGGGGTAATTTGTGTTCCGGTTATTGTTATAAAAGCCCCTTTGATAACCACCCGAATTATAGTTCCCTTGTTGACGCGGTTGATATGAGGTTGATGAGGTGTTTTGATTCACACCTTGAAAGTTGGGGTTCATTTGGTTTGCCGCGTTCCCATACTTGAAGTTAGGATGGTTTCTCAACCCCGGATGATAGTTGTTCGAGTTCATGTCATATTGCTTCCTCTCACCATACACTTGTTTCACCTCTTCTTGTCTCCCTTCTTGAAATGGGCACTCCATTTTTTTGTGTCCTAAATCTCCACAATCTTCACAAACGTCGAATCGAGTTTTTACTCCCGCTACTTCTTTCTTTTCCCCTTTCCTCAACAATGCCAATTCTCTCTCCATAGATGCCAGCCTCTCTTTTGTTTCATAGTCCGGGACGGACTTAGAAATCGGGTGTTTAGTTCTTCGACTAGCCGATGCCTCGGCTTTTGAGTTTTGGCTCATCCTTTCTAAGAAATCTCAATTATCTTCTTCGGGATTAGACAACAATGTCCCATTACTTGTGGACTTCAAGTACTTCCTCTCCTCTTGAGTCAAACCATCCATAAAACACTTCACTAGTTCCCACAACTCGATTTGATGGTGGGGACATTTCCTCAACAACTCTTTGAAGCGTGTAAAGGCTTCATGTAAAGGCTCACCCGTTTGTTGTTAAAGGTCCGAATCTCAATTCGGGAATCATCCGTCTTCGCAACCGAATAGTACTCATCCAAGAAGACTTGTTTCATTTCATCCCATGTGTGGATGCTATTAGCCGGCAATGTGATGAACCATTGCTTTGCTCGATCCTTGAGGAAAAACTAAAAAAGTCTAAATTTGACCTCGCCTTGATCGAAGTTCTCATCTCCAATTGTGCTACAGATGACGGCAAACTCGGCTAAATGGGTGTATGGTTCTTCGGTAACCATGCCATGAAAATGTGGGAGAACGTTGATATAATTTAGCCTTGACTTGAATTGCCTCATTCCGGGAATTGGTGGGACAATTGGAGAAGCATTCTCCGAAATAGCCGGTCGAAAGCGACCATTAACTCCACCCATAGGGGCTACCGGTTGTCTTTGGTTTTCATTGTTGTAGCCCCCATTAACTCTCCTCCCTTCTTGTCTAGGAGGATAACCAAATCTCTCTGGTCTACCCGTTCGACCCATTGGTTATCTCGCCCTTTGGTGAACATAATTCACCTCTTCTTCCTCTCCAAAGCCTTGCCCCTCGTTATATTCTCCAAATTGGCTCCTCTCACCATCTTCATACTCGTAATCTCCAAACCCATCACCATTCCCAACATCCTCATTATCATCATACCCAAAGTATTCACCATCGTCATCCTCCCAACCATCGTTCTCATTGTCGTTTCTTGGTTGAGCTCCAAATATGTTTCTAGGAGGGGTTTGATTTTGTTGTGGTCCCCTTCTTCCTTGGTACGCGGGATTGATACGGATGTTAATGGGTCGGTTTTGTTGAACTGTACCTGACCCACGGGGTTGGTTGTTATTGATAGGTATAGATGGGGTTGGGGTTCGGTGAGGTGGAGTTGGTGGGCGGTTAGGGATAGGGCCTCTGTTTGGAGTTGGGCCACGGTTTCTTATGCTAGTTCCAGAATGACTACTTCGACCATCCATAGATGATGGTTCCGATGAAATGGGTTGTAAAGTTTGTTGTTGGGTTCGGTTTTGCCTTGCTATCCTCTCAATTTCTGGTTCAAAAACGAGCGGTGAAGTCCTCCCGGATGAACGGGTACGCATGCACTAATCTGTCACCTGCACACACACACAAACACCACGCGTAACACAAAAATAGAAGAATTAACCAAACAAAACAAGTAACAAATAGTCACACGAGTCAATTCAAATAAAACACCAAGCGCACACACTCCCCGGCAACAGCGCCAAAATTTGATTGGTGTCGAAGGGACCGGTCAAAGATAAAGAATTAGAGTGTCCTAATCACCTTAAACTAGTTAGGGTAAGAAGGGTGTCGAACCACGAAGAGTTTGTGATCGGTGCTTAACTTCAATTAACAATGTGATTTATGAAGTTGCAATGGGTCTTTCTGACCAAACACAAGCAATGATTGAGGTGAAATTAACCAATCCAACCAGCAATGATTATCAACTAGCAAAACGATCACGAGTAATCAAGTAGCAAATAAACGGTTTAAGTTGTAAACAATAATTAAAAAGGAATCACACCCGAGTTTCAAGTTCACAAGTAATTAGGGATTATCACACCAACATATGAGTTCAAACAATCAAATGGTTATCCAAATCAAGAATAAGAATATTTAATAACTTAGTTATTTTTTGTATTTATTTGAAAAATATAAATTAAAAAGAAAAAAATAGTCGGTGTTGAAAATACGGGAACATTAATTTACTTTCTCATTTGTCATTTCTCAATACTGACATCTCATTTCTCAATACTAACATTTCATTTCAATGTTTTGAAACCCGACCCGGACCGGATCGGACCGGTCGGACCGGGAACCGGTGGTCTGGCCGGTCGGACCGGTCGGACCGGGGACCGGTGGTCTGGCCGGTCCGGTTACATATGTTGAACCGTTTCTGCAGCGAACCGGTGGTCGGACCGGTTGAACCGGCGGTCGGACCGGAAACCGGGTGGTCGGACCGGTTGAACCGCTTGACTATTTTTTTTTTTTAATCTTTTTTAAGTCTCTTGGCTTCTTATTTCGTAGGTAATTGTTAGTTTAAAATTATTTGAATTGACTTGTTGGTGGTTTTTGAAAGGATTAAAAGCTATTTAGACTGATATATTTTTATAATATTTATGACATCGTCCGGTTCTTAAATCCGGTCGGACCGGTCCGACCAGTGGACCGGTAAGGAGACCGGTTCGACGTCCGGTCCGGTTCTGAAAACATTGTTTCATTTACCCATGTCCTATTAAAATAATTAAATAATAAGCTTTTATATCTTGTTTCCACTCGCAATAAACCCCGGTAGTTTTCATTTTAATTTCCGGCGAGTAAAAGATATATCTTTTATATCTTGTTTCCACTCGCAATAAGCTTTTATATCTTGTTAATTTAGAACCACACTTTGTTTTACTAATTTCATGTATAATAAACATTTCCTTTAATTTATATATCAAAATTAAGACAATACAACATCCCTGCCAATACAAGTATGAATTTTTCAATTTATCCCGTTTGAGATACGTCTCCAATGAGACATCCTGGTGATTAAGTGGTGTATCCCATAACCAAAAAGTTAAGCTTTCAAATCCTGCTGTGATGTATTTATCCAAAAAAATCTAGGAACTACGGTTAAAAAAATGTTTCAAATACCTTTAAATAATAACGAAAAGAAATTGATGAACAAAACCAATCCCATTTGTGATTGTAACACCACTATGGGCAAATAAGTATATATATTTAGCTTGAAATTACACACTTTGTATTTTTATTTCTTTCCTTGGTAAGATTTTAGTTGCGTAACTTTTTCTTGATGTGTTTTAAATCTTGTAGAGATTTGGACTCAAATAATTCACCGTTGTTAAAGGCGCATCCAAATAATTAATCCACGGTTGATGGTGCATTATGGTGCATCCAAATTAATGTATAGCAATAGCTAGGTTACAGTTATGTGTATTACACGTGTTTAATAAATGTAATGTTATATACTTACTATAAAAAAATTATATTTTTAAAAACTCATGTATTACACGGGTTGAATAAATTATTACTTGACAGTTATAAATTCTGTTAAGTTAATTTTTAAAACATTTTTTTAGCTGAGTATTAATTTTTTTTATATAACTGATAAATGTTAATTCATATTAAACTTTAGAAACCCGGTGTATTAGACTATCCGTAGCACCTAGGTGAGAGTGGTGGATTTTCTGTGCCACGTAAGCGCCACGTAGACACTGCCTTCTCTCACCCTCACCCAGGTGCGTAATGGTAGGGTGAGGGTGACCAGTTTTGTAATAATTATATAATTATTGTTTTTTTTATTTAATTAATTTGTATATATAATTTATATTAAAAATAATGCTATTTAAAACCATAAATAAATAAAAAACCTAATTTAATTTAATAAATTGCATTACAAATACATTGTAAAAATGCAATAATTAAATCTAACGATAATTACGATTATTCCATAGATGCTTTATCAGATCAGTTCTAAGATTTGTATGAGTTTCTGAACAACGGATCATCCGGAGGTTTGTTAATCTTTGTTCGTTGGTTATTTCTATATTGGTCGGCGCGTCCTCTACATAGTCGGTGCAGATCGCTCACCCTTTATCTTCTATAATCATGTTAAGTAATATCAGACAATTATACGTTGCATTTCGAATTTTGTCTTTCGTCCAAATACGTGCGGGATTACTAAATATATGTCATTTCTTTTTTAAGACATCGAATGCATTTCGATACCTTTTCTCGCCGAGTCTTGAGTTCTTTTAAAGTGCCATATTTTTTCATTGTCATTGGCAATAAAAGAAGACTCGGGTGCAACGCCGTTCTCGATGTCGTCGAAAACAGGTGACTGATCTAAAACATTTATATCATTGTTTGATCCCGCAACACCAAATAATCCATGCCAAATCCAAAGATCGTTCAATGCAACGGCCTCGAGCATTAATGTCGGCCGAGGATGGTCTCCTCGTTGGTGTTGACCTCGCCACGCAGCAGGACAGTTTTCTCGCTCTCAATGCATGCAGTCGATGCTACCAAGCATCCCCGGAAGACCATGGACAGACTCATGTTCGTCGTACAATTTCTGTATATCATGTTTCGTCGGTTTCCTTAAATATTTTTTCCCGTACAAACTAATTATACCTACACATTACAAAAACTAGTTTATGTACTATACATGTTACTATACTAAATATATATAAATTAGTAAATATATATAAGTTAAGAAATACCTTCACAAAAATGGTAAAAACTATCACGCGATGTTTTTTCCGCCATCTTCAAATAATCATCCATTGAGTCTCTGCTTTCCCGTACGCGAGTTGCCGAATCACCGATGTACACTTTTGTAAAGCCGTGAACCCAAGCCTCATTCGTGCGTCGTATTTTTGTTGAAAATATTCGAACTCTCGTTCTAAATACCCAACAACTCGAACGAATAACGGACGACTAATTCTAAAACGACGTTTGAAAGCCTTCTCGTTATAATTGTGATTATCCGTAAAATAATCTATTACTAGAAGATCATTTGCAGCCGCACGATCCTGGTTAACTTGGACTCATCTTGTAACTCTAGAAGTTTCCTCGACTAGATGATTTATAAACCTTACAGACGCTTGAACCGCACTCACGAATAGTTCGTCACCATCCGATGAGGCGGAGGACGAATCCGGTGATGAAGAAAAATACATTGGTGTTTATTTTTTGGGTAAGTTTAGAGAGAATATAGAGGAGTTTTAGGGAGAATTGGTATTTGGTTTGGTTTGGTTGAAGTATATATAGGTAATTAAAAATATATATATATTTTTTTTTATTTTTTATGCCCACCAAATGGTCTTTTTGACCATTCCAACGGCTCATTTGACTTTCCTTGCCCTCACCCCCGTGAACACCACCACCTTGTCCCTCTCACCCCCATCTGGCGCGGTGTTTCACGTGGTGGGTGAGGTGGCACCATGCCCCCACGCTCACGGCATTACAGACAGTCTTACACGTGTTGAATAAATGCAATGTTATATATACTTAGTAGTAAAGATTTACATATTACATATTTATGAAAAATATTTTATAAAAAGAATTATAGAAATCATTAAATAGGAGAAAGAGGCGGGAAACAAAAAATATAAAAACAATTAAAGAAATTGGTATAATTAATAGAAAAGAGAGGCGGGAGAAAAGGTTGAGGATGCATAGAAGAGTGACAAGTGTCCTACCAAAACCTTTATTTATTAGATAGTATAGATATGTTGCAATGGTTTGTTTTTACTTTTTAATAATTGTGGTATTGAACTTTCGGTATATACTACTGTAATATTTTGTTTTCTTTTAATAACTGTAAA
Source organism: Smallanthus sonchifolius (assembly GCA_023525975.1). NCBI lineage: Eukaryota > Viridiplantae > Streptophyta > Magnoliopsida > Asterales > Asteraceae > Smallanthus > Smallanthus sonchifolius. The sequence goes on along the minus strand of CM042025.1, from coordinate 43,644,606 downwards.
AATTGGTAATTAGAGAACTCTCTATATTGATTGAATTACTAGATCAAAGGAATTGGTTATAATATATACGAAAATCCTAACTGGCTAAAAATCATATTCTATACTCCCCCGCAAGTTGGAGCGTGTAGATTTCGAATACCCAACTTGACAAGTAGATTGCGCAGCTGCTGACCATCCAAAGCTTTTTGTAAAAAAATCAGAAATTTAAGAATTTGTCTATATTTCGTGGTTGAATTTCTATTGATTCTACTTGTGCACGAACGAAATAACAATCCATTTTAACGTGTTTTTTGCGTTCGTGAAAAACGGGGTTATTGGCAATGTGTCGAGCAGCTTGGTTGTCACATAAAAGAGGCGTTGGTCCCTCTTGACCAACATCGAGCTCACTTAACAATCACCTCATCCACAATACCTCACTTACCGTGGATGCTATCGAATGATATTCCGGCTCGGCAGAAAAACAGGATACCACGGACTGTTTCTTCGACTTCTGATAGCGTGTCGTGATAAGTTAAAAAGATTTTAAATTATTAAGGTTTCACGAGATCAGGTTTTAAATTTATAAAATGATAAATACTCAAACTTAAAAAACACACAATAGGCAAGTGTACTTATCGCAGCATAATATAGTTTAGGTAAGAACCAAGTATCGAACCAATGGACACGGTCGAGTTCCAATACTCAACTTTTGTTATCGTTTAGTTGGTTTAGTTAGTGAGTGGGTTTTGTGTGCTTGTGAAGCAGAAAAGTAAATGACGGTAAAGTAAATAACAGAAAATTAAAAATGTGCGTGATGTGTGTAACAGGATTGTGAATAACAGAACAGTAGATAGCAGGAAAGTAAATATCTCGTAAATGATCAGGTTACGAAAAGTATTGCTTTGGGCTTCGAATCCGCTTGGTACGTGATAATGTTAAGTTGACTAATCCAGTGATATGAGTACTACAAACTTGTGACCCGGGTCACCGCTAGAGCCTCGTCCTCACGGCATTTGATTCACAAATTAAAATCTTTAAATTAAAATAGTAATGTCTCCCGCTAGGGACAACATTTACCCTCAACCCTTTGGTGTTATCTCCTGAGTTGGTTTTAGACATCGAACGTAAACTCTTAAGTATTATTGTTAAATAGGTGATTATACTTTGCTCAGCAGGAGGCGGTGTAACAATGAGACCATGTATAAAGACGTACCGTTCCCAACATGAGTTCACCAATTCTTAGTCGCATAATAAGTTCGTATAAAGACGTACGCCCTTACTAGTGTTGACCAAGCGTTGGCTTATCAATCTCTACTTGTATAAAGACGTACAAGTATCAAAAGAAGTATAAATAAAAAGGTTTTACAGTCTTACACTTGAAAATCAAGAACACTCACAAATATAAAGACGGATTTAGACAACAATAAAAAGCCCACCAAGATGTGGTTTTAAGAACGAATAGTTAAAGGCATAAATATACCACTAGAATAATACGTTAAACATTAACATGCACCAAACTTCATCTTCACCCTAGCAATACAAAGAGTTTAGCCATGAACGACCATACTAACTAGCGTAACGCTGAGTTTCGTAGGCTCTCCTATTGCGGACAAAAAGGAGGAGCATCTCTACTCTAAATTACGAAATACTCTCTCTTGATAGTGTCTTTAGGTCTGGTGTGTCTTTGAAACCAAGAACCCAAGCTCTCTATTTATAGGCCTCAAAATGAGCAATGCACGGCCGTGCATTGGATTGCACGGGCGTGCAAACACCTCGGGAATCAAACAGGGTATAGAGGACGGTGTACTTGGGCCTTGGGGAGCAAGACATGGTTTGCACGGTCGTGCAATGCCCTGCCAGCTCCCCAGCTTTGTCTTTTAGCTCCTTGTTGACTTGTGTTGACCAATTTTGACTTCTTGTGAGTCAAAGCTCGGGAATGATCCTTCTAAAAGCTTGATTTCTTTGTGTTTTTGATAGGATTTAGCTTTGTTTATCTTTAAGACACCGAATAACCTGCAATTACAAAATATAAACGTTTTAAGTATCAATTTGCAAGGTTATTAATCAATTAGTACCATAATATGGGGATTATTATGCATGCAAAACATGTATAATTTAGGGCATATAAACTTCCATGAGACTGGTGCCCCTCCAAAGAGCAATAGATAACCCGTGCGAGACCTCCTTGTAAAAGGGCATCCTAACCAATCCGAATCACAGTAAGTGACAAGGTTCGTTCTTCCCTCTTTCGGAAGTAAAATCCCTTGACCTGATGCACCTTTGAGATAACGAAGAACCCGGTTTGCGGCTTCCAAATGAGCTTGTCTGGGATTGGACACAAATTGGCTAAGGACGTTAACAGAGTAGACAATATCAGGTCTTGTTGCTTGGAGCTACAATAGCCGACCAACAAGTCTTCGATATTGGCCAGCATCAACACGAGGTCCTCCATCATCCTTATTAAGTTTCACATTTTTCTCCCTAGGAAAATGACTAAGTCGACAACCTTTCATTCCACAATCCTCAAGGATGTGTAAGGTGTACTTTCTTTGACTTAAAGCCAGACCCTATTTCGTCCGAGCAACCTCGATACCCAAGAAATACTTCAATACACCAAGGTCATTAATACTAAACTTTGCATTACGATAATTCTTGGTTTGTTGAATTTTATTCATGTTGTTACCCGCCAAGATCACATCATCAACATATATAAGAGTCGTTACATATGCGTCACTGTCTCTGAAGATAAACAATGAATGATCAGGTTTTGTTTGTCTAAAGCCGATCTCACCAAGAGCCAATGTGAACTTTTGGTACCAGTTTCTGGAAACTTGTTTTAACCCGTATAAGGATTTCTTCAACTTGCATACCCTCGTGTCTTTATCTTTACGAAATCCTTGAAGAACCTTCATATAGACTTCTTCGTCAAGGTCTCCATGAAAGAAAGCATTATTGACATCCAATTGATGAATGGTCCAATCTCATTTAACAACAACAACTAAGAGAGTTCGAACGGTGGCTAATTTTGTAATTGGTGCAAAGGTCTCATGATAATCAACCCCCTCCATTTGTGTAAACCCTCTAACCACCAATCGTGCCTTAATCCTTTCAACCTCACCATTAGGTTTACATTTGATTTTATAAATCTATTTAGAGTCTATGGCTCGTTTACCGTTCAGTAATTCCTCCAAGGATCACGTCCCATTTTCTTCGAGGGCCTAAATTTATTTCTGCATAGCTTTGACCCACCATCATCTTTAACAGCCTGAGCAAAGTATTTTGGCTCATTTTCTGAACTAATGGTCGAGAGAAAAGCTTTATGTTCATTAGAAAATTTATCATAAGATACAAAATGAGTTATAGGTGCACCGTTGAGGATGTCGGATTGGTGCCGGGTCATGCATGGTCTATGGATGGGGGAAGAATCACATCACAAACTGCAAGATGTCTCGGCTGAGTTCTAGTTCTTTTCTCTTTGGTTGTTTCTATATGTTCAGTGACTTTACTCGCATCATTTTCAATCTCACCATCTGTTAAGTTTTCAATGTCCATAGGCCCATCTTGGCCCACCTCATTGATAATATTTCCCACACGAGAATGCCCATCTTGAGCCAGATCATCGATGTTATTGGTCTCGGTTTGTTGGACCTGCGTTTGGCCTAAAACTGAGCTCTCTTGACTTGTGTCATGGTCCACATGTTCAAACACTTCTTCTTGGTCACTTTGGTCGACTGCATTGGCCAAAGAGAAAACATTCTCAATAAACTTTACATATCTTGAGATTATTATCTTGTGATTATTCATGTCGTATACTTTGTAGCCTTTGGTTCCTCTTGGGTAACCTAGAAATATACCCGGCCTCCCCCATTCTTTGAATTTATCTCCCTTCGTTTCGGTACTCCATTAATATGCTAAACAACCGAACACCCTTATATCATTGTAGTCGGGGTATTGGCTATATAACACTTCATATGGTGTTTTGTTTTCAATCACATCCGAAGGCAAGCAGTTGATGATATAAGCGGCTGTTAATATGCATTCTCCCCAAAACTTTGTTGGTAGTTTAGCCTTAAACCATAAGGCATGCGTTGTTTCAAGGAGATGCATATGTTTACGTTCCACTACCCCCATTTCGTTGTGGGGTATATGGCAACTTGTTTCAAGGACAATTCCTTCATTAGCATAAAAATTAAGCATTTGGTTTGAAGTGAATTATCCTCCATTATCATACCTAATCCTCTTAACATTCTTGTCAAATTGTGTCATCACCCTTTTATGAAATTCCATTAAACAAGAACTTGCTTGATCTTTGTGTTTTAGTAGAAATACCCAAAAGGCTCTACTATAATCATCGACCATAGTTAGAAAATAACTTGCACGTGAAAGAGAAAACGTACGATATTTACCCTAAATATCACGGTGCAATAACTCAAAATAGTCACGAGTTTTTGTTGAACTAATGGGAAAAGGCAGTCTTTTGTGTTTCGCTTAAATACAAGAATCACAAAAATCATTTTTATATGTTAACGTCTTTGAGGAAATTAACCTGGCAGAGTTTAGAGTCTGAGGCATGACCTAGACGTTTATGCCAAGTATCCATGCTTGTCATCATTGCTTGTCTTTTCTCCTCTGCCATCCCCATACGGTAAAGACCATCCTTACATTTATCAGATCCAACCAAAGCCCTTGAACGTAAATCTTGCATAACAAAGCAATCGAGAAAAGACTTCACTGCACATTGGAGATCTTTGGATAACTTACTAACAGACAATAGATTGCAATTAAATTCTGGAACGTGAAGAACGCTCTTGATCATTGTTCTATTTGGAAGTGTGTGGTCTCCTCTCCCTTTAACCGCTATTCTTTCCCCGTTTGGTATTGTGACTAAGAGCTCGTGAGTAGTTCTTATTTTGTCTTCAAGGATAGAAGCTTTATGGGTTATGTGTTCCGTGGCACCGGATTCGACTACCCAACTATCCTTCAAGGTGATGTTACCAGTGGTATTGGCTGTTGGGAGGGCATGTGCCATATTAGCGATTGGTGCAACATCAATTTTTGATCCATTATCAAACATGTTCAAGAACTGTTGATATTTCTCACCGGTTAGTCCTGGTATAGTTCCGTCGAAGAGGTGGACATGGTCGAAAGCATAGTTGTGATCGGGAATTCTACCGGTGTATTTTGGGCCAGCCTTTTCATCAGCCATGGTTTGGCGGAGGGTGACGACAATAGGTGATTTTAGGGTTTGATCTTGAACCGCTCTGATACCATGTAAAAATTGGTAATCAGTGTATTGGTAATTTTTTGGCAGTAGATCAAAGGAATTGGTTACAATATATACGAAAACCCTAACTAACTAAAACCATATTATATAATAACTGTGCTATTGGACTCTCCAACCACTATACAAATTGTTAATTTAGTGTTATAGATCCTATGCATAATATGATGGAAATGAAATTGGAATTAAAAAACATTTTATTACAAAACATATTTGGTTCATCAAGGGAACTAGTAATATCCTCCTTGTGATACAACGAGACTACGAGAGACCGATATATCAAAAAATTAAAATGTTTATTTGCAGTAGTATTAGATTTAATTATACAAAAGGTGTCCTAGTGTAACTAAAAGATAAAAACGAAATACATGTTTAAAAAGATATCAATAGGTGTTTTACAACTATAGTAGTTACGTACATTATTATGTAAATGGACAAAGTATGGAAGGTAATTGATTTTGAAAATGATTACATAAGAAATATGAATTTCCAACATAAAAATTGTAAATATTGCTGTATTTTTAACAAACATCATAAAAAGCATGGTACAATTTTAATTAGATAGAAATATTTATGTTGCATTGCGGTAGTTGAAGTATTTAAATTTATCGGTGTTACAAATCTTTTTCAAAATTAAATATGTCAGAGAAATTTCCATATATATATATATATGTGTGTGTGTGTGTGTAAGGTCCGGTAATCCTGAGGATCTTCAATAAACTGATTCAACAATGTGTTGAATCTAGCGGAAGCAGAAACGACACATAACTAGTAGGTCAAACAAAGAGAACAAGCAAGCAAGAATTATCAAACGATTGTATATGACTAAATAATACTTCTGAGTATAATAAAAAAACGTTCAAACACTCGTCTCCACTCGTCTAACCCTAATACTGAGATTAAGATAACTATTTATAGCTAAATACAAAGTACTCGGTATTAATGGGCTTGGGCTTCACGAGAACTTTAAGTACTCAACCCATCTAAAGTTCTCGGGCCGAGAACTTTTACAAACCAAAGTTCTCGTAAACAACTAAATCTCTAACTCTCTATCTTCGATCTTCTAAACAACTCGGTGATTCTTTGATGCTTCAGCGTATTAAGTTTGGTCCTTACAATCTCCCCATAGGATGATGCACTCAAATTAGTCTTCATATTTCAAAATCGACTGAATGATCACCACCTCCCGCATATAACATCTTTGCAAGAGCCATTCCCAAAACCTTCACGAATGACTTTACGGTTGTTGAGGGTGTTGTTTTGTTCACTTGCTTTTGTTCTTTTCTTCGGAGTTCGATCCGCCAAAAGATCATAATCAGCATCATTAAAACCATCATCATGTTGAGAATAGTTGTTAGTAGGAGGATTCCCAATAGCCTTTCTCTTTTGCAATATCGCTTTATGATGTTTGTTAATCGGTACTTTCTCTCTGTCACTTTTGGTTTGTGAAGAGTCAACATCTTCTTCTTCATTTTCTTCTTGGAATACATTTTCTTAAAACATATGTACATCGTGTTTTTCGGCAGTGATGACACTTGGTGCAACAATGTTGATATGTTCTTCATCATCCCTTGGATTAGGAATGTTAGCTTATTGTTCATGAAAGTTCACTTAAATACAAGTATGCGCAAAATGCAAGTATGCTCAAACTTATAAAACTTTGAAACTTTCCAATTTGTTTAATCAAACCTCCCTTTTATAAAACCTCTTTTTCATGATTTTTGAATCAAACAAGAACGGTCAATTTTTGATGAAAAAAAGAATAAACACAAAAGTAAGACAAAAATAAAAACAAAATGACTCAAACTAAGTTAAAAACACAAAATCTTGTTATTTTCAGAAATAACAAACTAATTTAAACTATTGAAACACACTATATATATATAATTTTTTTAAGAGAAATTTTGTTATGGGATCATATCATTCTAGCGCAGACTAGAGAACACTTATTAGTCGTTCATCTATTTAGATAGGTCTAGGTGATTGCCAATATAACTTATCCTTCTAAACTCAAGCTTTTATACTTTAGTTGACAAGCAAGCAGTGAATGGATTTATCATGTTTTGAGCAAGAATTATTTATGACTATTTGGGTCCCACACTCATATCTCAGAAATCTGCATTTATTTGACTGTGGATTAGGTGAGTTTTTGATGAACTTAATGAACCCCACAACTTATCGGGTAAACCTTCTTTTACTCATGATCTTTTGACTACCTAAACTGTAACTATTGGAGCATAACTAGCCTGGGATTGTGAACCGATTAGAGAAATTTCAAAATATTGACCAGGGACACAGCACGACGGACTTACGTACCCTGAATTCATCAAGAAACCCTTATAGCAGTCACCATGGCCCGAAAAAGGAAAAATATTTACATATAACTATGTATGCGCTTTGGCATATCTTTTTTGTTTATTCCTATAGCAAGACATTGCGTGTCTTTTTGCTTAAGTTTCTGCTTTGCAGATCAACTTTGCACTACATTGAGTGTCTTTTTCATTTTGCACGACAACGCATGTCTTTTATTTATATAATATATACTTAGACTTGTAGCAAGTCAACTCGCAACCCCTTTGTGAAGGGTCTCGGTTTGTGTAGTCCTGATTAAGTATGTTTATCCATAGTTCAACAACCTTTATGTTTAAGTGCTCAATTTTTAACAAGAAATACTTATTACACTAATCTATGAGATATTCCCCACTTCGACCATAACCATAATGTTTAAGTGAAACACTATCATGTTGTCTTTACTGTTTAAGCTGAGCCTATCAACATACCACACATAGATTCTAATCTTTTCAACTATAGGTCTTATATATGATAATCTAAACTCTAAAATGATGTACTATCATTTCCCATCAGACAGAATTCTTAAGTTTTGAATTATAAGACATGACATAAAAATAAATATTTTTGGTATTTTTTTCTTTTTTTTAAAAGACACAAGACTCAAATATAAAATCTTTTTGGCATTTTTAGGAAATTTCTCCCCATAAATTTTTGCTTTTGTACAACAAATAAACAAAACAAAATTGTATCCTAAAAGGCAAAATAAACAGAAACAAAAAATTATTTTTGGTGACCGAACATGTGACTCGCTAATCAAAGCAAAACATTTTCAAACAATGAACCAGAAAAATGAATTTGGTCAGATCAAAGGCTTTTGTAAAAATATCTGTAACGTAATTGACATCCTCAAAGCAAAGAGTACCATTAGTGATCGTACTTTTCATGCTGATTTTACCTCCTTTATCTCTTGTAAAGAAAACATACCCTCCATCAAAGTGTTTGATTTCAAGCAGTTATTGGAGCATGTTTGTGTGACAAACACTCTGGATGTTGTCTTTGCTTTTGTATCTGTTCTTTATGTATTTGTATTTGTATTTCTGACTTTGTATGTATTGGTTTATCTAGTTGTAATCTTGTTTGTAAGCACTTGTCTTGTAATCGTCTTTGTAAGTGTCGTGCGCACTTAGTAAGTGCGCAGGTTGTATAACCTACGTACTTAGCAAGTACGCAAGAACATGTTTGCGTACTTGCTAAGTACGCAGGAACAATGCCCTGCGCACTTGTTAAGTGCGCAGGCATCAGGACTGTTAGTATATATAGCTGATTGTAGAAGTTGATAAGTACGCTCTTATTCTGCAACTTGTAATCAGCTGATGTTGATAATAGACGAGGTTTTAAAGTGACTCTTGTTTGTTGTCGGTTTATTTGTTGTTGTCAATACTCCATCTAGTCATGGGCATTCCGCACCCTGTTCGACTAGCCTCACACTTGCATGTGACGATCTGAAATACCCGGGGACCTACAAGTGGTATTAGAGCCTTTTGCTCTTGATTTCGAGTGTTGTAGGTGTGCTAGGAGTATTTTCGACACATTTAGTAGCCTTATTACAAGATAAAGAGACCGATTTTGTTGATTTTTGTGATAAAACAGAGGTAGCTCTTGAGCGTTGTTTTAGAAGCAAAAATCCTTCAAAATTTGACTTTTTTGTTGTTTGTTTGAGTGTTTTGATCATCAAGGGTTTGTTAGAAACAAGTTTCTAACCTTTTGTCTTGATTAATTCACTCATAACTTTAAGATTTGAAGATCTGAGCATTTTCCGGCGATCGAAAAAGGTTGGTGGAGCAGGTGGATAAAGTGACGTGCGTACTTACCTGATTTAGCAAAATTCTTCCTGTTCCTGCGTACTTGTTAAGTACGCAAGACCAATTCGATGCGTACTTAACTTTTGTGTCTGCGTACTTATCATTCCTTCTTGCGTACTTGCTAAGTACGCAAGAGCATTTCATAAGTGCGCAAGGCCAATTCCTTAGTACGCAATTTGTGCAGAATTTCTGATTTTTTGACTAATTTTAACACCATATCGAACATTCAGAACATTAGTAGTATGCTGAACTATGACAACGAGATAGGGATTCCACAATAACCACCAAAGCTGCTTAATGTAAACGATTATTCGAACTGGAAAGCACGCTTTGATGAGTATATCTCATACACCGATTCTTCATTGTGGATACCCATTCTTGAGGGATATAAACATCCTACCCATCTGTTTCTTGATGAAACCGTTCCTAAACCTATCTCCAGACTGGATGAAGATGAAAAGAAGGCTTATGAACGATAAAAGAAGGCACATGGTTCTATAACTATGACCTTTACTAGAGAGTTATTTCACAGCTTCAGAGGTTATGATACTTCAAAGGATCTTTGGAAGGCTCTGCAGAAGAGGTTCGAGGGTAACAGTGACGTCAAGAAAAGCAAGAGAGAGCTACTAAGGAAATAGTATGAATGCTTCAGATACCTGGAGAATAAATCTATTGATGAACTTATTTCAAGATTCTATCACTTGAATACTGAGCTAAAGTCTTATGAACTGAAGTATCCTAATGACGAGTTGGTGGAAAATTTTCTAGATTCATTGCCACCAAAGTTTGACATGTATACTACCTTACTAAGAGAGAACCCCAAGTTTTATGAGATGACTATTGATGAAGAGATAGGAAAGGTTTAAGCACACGACATGAACCTGAAAAAGAAAGAAAGTTCTGGAAGACCTCAGATTCAAGATCCTTCTATGTATTATGGAGTGTCTTCCACAGCAAAGTCATCGGGTTCTGGAATTGCCTTGTTCTCTGGGACTTCTCAGGAAGAAGAAAATTCTAATGGTTGTGGTGGTCATACTTGTTTTACTGCATCGGGATCTGGTTCATACCATCAACATTCCTCCAGAGGCCCTACATCTACCTCTTCAGCCAACCAAACTGCTATTGCTAAGATAGCTGAAGATCATGTGGCATTATTCTCATCTTGCATGCTTGCCTATGAAAACTTCATCGGTGGGAAGCTAACGGATCCTGAAACCACTGAGGAAGATTTTAATCAGGTGGATCCAGATGACATGGAGGATATGGATATTCAATGGAATATGGCTATAATCCTAAGGAGATCTAAGCGTTTCTTGAATAGAACTGGTAGAAAATTCATTGGTGGGCATTCTAATGCCAAGGATGGATTTGATAAATCTAAAGCTAAGTGCTACAAGTGTCAAAACTTTGGACACTTCGCAAGAGAATGTCAGAAGGATAAAGCACCAGCTTCAGGTTTCACTAGACCAAGCCAGGGACACAACCAAAGCTACAACAATCAGAACAACCGCAGTCAAACTCAAGGAGCATCGTCAAACGCACTGGTGGTTCAGCAGGATGATAGCTTTGACTGGGGAGTACACTTGGAAGATGCCATTATTTCACAAACCCAGCTCAGGTTAACGGCAGAGATTGTTGAGATGATGAAAGATGAAGAACGAGAAGCAACTACTACTGACCAACCTAAATCTGCACTTGCTCTTATGGCCATTGGAGAAGCATCCAGTTTGTCAACTGAGGTAGATTCTAATTCTTTTGATGTTGTTTCTTGTTCCAAATGTTTAATCTTAAAGGACGAGAATGATCGAATTCATGATCAACTCGAACCCCTACGTAGTGCAGCTCTAAACTACAAGGTAAATGAAAAACGTTTTAAAGACTCAATTAAAAACCTTAAGAAGGAAAAACATGATTTTTCAATTAAAATCAGTGAACAATAGTTTCATTTAGACGTTGCCTACAAGGGGTTAGAGAAAATAAATGTTGAGATTGCCCGACTGCAAAATGAGATCCTGTAGTTAAGTGGCAAACTTGAGAAGTTGAAAAACTGTCGCTTTGTGGTGGAACACTACGAGTCAGTAGTGAGAAAAGTGAGTGGCAAAGGTTTATGTACTAATGCCATTCCTCCACCAATAAGCGGCAAGTTTGTCAACGGGCCGGTCGACATTGATTTGTCCTTTTTGGATGATTTCTCGAGTAAGGATGATTCCTCAAGTATAGCTGAGTCAGCTTCTGATGAGGAGTTCTTTTCTCATGAAGTATCTGAGAACACCAAAGTTGATGGTGTTGTCTCAGAAGAGTTGATCGATGAACATAATGTTATGAAAACTATTGTCACTGATCGTGACAATTGCATTTTAACTGAACCTGATACAATCGAGTCCAATGATAAGTTGAAAATGATGCTTTATGGAGGATTCAAATCCATAAAGCAAGTTAAGAAATAAGCTTTTGCTAATCATTTGGGCAAGAATTTTCAAGAAAACATGGACAAACATTACACCCTAATGAGTCAATTAAAACCCGGTCAAGCACAAGATGCTGTTAATGTTCATCAAACTACTCCCATTGCTCATCAAGCTGATTCATCTGCTTCCAAAATCCAAGAGCCTTACAGGAGGGTTTACAAGGAAAGAAGAGCTTGCTTTCACTGTGGTACAGTCGGTCACATCATAGTGAACTGTCCTGACAAGAATCAAGGGAAACGGCAAGTTGTCCCACAGCAGGCTGAACTCCCTAAGACACCACCAGTGAAGCAACCCAAAAGCCCAAGATCAAAAGGGGTGAAACCACTAGTGAAGCAAATGGTTAAGCCTCAAACAAAACATGTGGTTGAACCATCTGTTTCAAAAAGGGTAAAGCAGGCTGCTAAACCCAGTGTATCTACCTCCGGTAGTACACAATCTGGTGATAAGCATGTTGTGAAACTCTCTAAGCCACAGAGGAGAAGAAGTAACAAATGATTGAGAAAGCTTGAACAACAGCTAGCTGGTTGCCAACCAGGTGAAGCTTCTACTAGTTCACCTGTGGTTGACGAGAGCAAGCCTACCATTCAAAAGATTCAAAAGAAAAGTTCATGGAGAAAGAAAACCAAAAGTTCTCAATCTTCTGATCCCAAATCTACAAAGGATTCACTAATTTTTTATAGTCATGATTGTGAGTTAATTGAAGTTGTATATTTTGAGAAAAACGGAACCACAATGGCTTGGGTCTCCAAAACTAATTAATTTCTTTTGACTCGTGCAGGGACATGCGAAGGGAACTATCGCTAACTATTGGTATGTGGATAGTGGATGTTCCCGGCACATGACAGGCAACATGGCCCTGCTTCAAGATGTCAAACCATTCAGAGGCGGCTATATGGCCTTTGCAGGCGAGAAGGGCGGTAGTATAACTTGTCTAGGCGTGGTTTCTAATGGATGTATTAGCTTCGACAACGTCAACTTTTGCGAGCAGCTGAAGCATAACATGTTGAGTGTATCTAAAATGTGCGACAAGGAGAACTCGATTATGTTTGACAAGTCTGAATGCTTGGTTCTCAAGCCTGGTTTTGAGGTTCAGGTTGATTGGATTCTGATGCGAGCTCCAAGAACAAACGACACCTATCAGATTGATATGAGCGTGGCAACAACCACCTCTTCAGTTGCTACCTGTTTACTTACCAAAGCGACAGAACTTGACTCAGTTTTGTGGCATAGGAAGCTCATACACATTTCTTATCGTAAAATGAATCATCTTGTCCGAAACGGTTTGGTAACCGGGATTCCTAAGCTGAGGTTTGCCGTTGCAGATGACTTTATGCCTTGTAAAAAGGGCAAACAGCAACGGAAATCTCACAAGCCCAAGACCCAAAACTCCATCGATACCCCTTTGGAGCTCCTACATATGGATTTGTTCGGGCCCATAAGTATCAGGAGTATTGGAGGTAAGTCATACTGTCTGGTCGTAACTGATGATTTCTCACGTTTTTCTTAGGTGCATTTTTTAGGTACAAAGGGTGAGACTGCTAAAATTCTTCAATACCTGATCTTAAATATGGAATCTTTATGTAAGCTGAAGGTTAGAAGAATAAGGAGTGATAACGGCACAGAGTTTAAGAACAACATGATGGAACTTTTCTGTCTCAAGAAGGGTATCCGTCATGAATTCAGTGCTCCGTACACACCTCAGTAGAATGGAGTTGCAGAAAGGAAGAACAGAACTTTGATTGAAACTGCAAGGATGATGCTGTCAGATGCCAAGCATCCAATCACATTCTGGGCGGAAGCCGTTAATAAAGCTTGTCACGTTTTGAATAGAGTTCTGGTGGTGAAAAGACACAACAAAACATGTTATGAGCTGATCAATAATCGACCTCCTAATCTTGACTACCTAGTCCCATTCGGTAGTCCCTGTTCATTATTGTTACAATACAAGGCTCACAAATCTAAATTTCATGCAAAAGCGGTGGAAGGCATCTTCTTAGGATATGTTGCCAATTCAACATGCAAAAGGGTGTACAATATTGAAACTCGTTCAGTTGAAGAGTGGTTTGAAGTGGATTGCAATAAACATAGCGTTCCACTAGAACCAACAGGTCCAGCTTGGGGATTCGATTATGATGCTCTCTTCAAGTCTTTCAATCTTCCTGATTTATCTGCTAAAGATGCTGCCAATTTGTATCAGTTCTGTAGTGGCGGCGATGACTCAAATTTCTCAACAAGATCTACTGTACCAATCCCCACTCCTAATTCTAATGCTGCATCTGCATCTGGGACTCATGACGGTAACATTGAAGAAGAAGAAGAAGCAAATGATGAAGGAAACGATGCTCGAGCTGATCCTAACACTCATGTAGGAAATGAAGCTCCAGTTGATCCTATCATTATTGAATCATCTTCTGGTACACTTGATGTGGGGGAGTTGAGCACAAACCTTGAATCAGATATCCATGAACCATTAGTACCAGAGATGAGAGTGCATAAGAATCATCCAATCGATAACATCATTGGTGATCCTGATGCCGGTGTTCAAACTCGTCACAGAACCATTACCTAGAATACCATCTTGTATGCTGAGATACTTGACACAGGTATCATGGAAACATGTTTGCATGCTGCATTCGTATCCCAATTAGAGCCGAAGAATGTGAAGGAGGCTCTCGCCGACAACTGCTGGATAGAGGCTATGCAAGATGAATTGTCTCAGTTCCAAAAGTTTCATGTGTGGGATCTAGTTGACCTGCCAAGAGGTGTACATCCAATAGGTACCAGATGGGTGTTCAAGTGTAAAACAGACGTTCGACACGTTGTGGTGAAAAACAAAGCATGGTTGGTTGTTCAGGGTTTTTATCAGCAAGAGGGCTTGGATTACACTGAGGTGTATGCCCCAGTTGCTAGACTTGAAGCCATCCGACTATTTCTGGCTTATGCCTCCTTTGTTGGTTTCAAGGTCTATCAACTAGACGTGAAGAGTGCTTTCCTATATGGAAAGGTTCATGAAGAAGTCGACGTCACTCAACCACCTAGTTTTGAAGACCCGCATAATCCTCATAAAGTATTTAAGCTCGATAAAGCACTTTATGGTCTTCATCAAGCACCTAGGGCATGGTATGAGACTTTATCAAAACATTTGCTGTCCAATGGTTTCGATCATGGAAAAATTGCTCGACTCTCTTCATATGGAAAGCAGGAGGTGATATTCTACTTGTGCAGGTATATGTTGATGACATTATCTTTGGGTCTACAAATGAAGAGATGTGTAGGGAATTCGAGCTGGTGATGAAGTCCAAGTTTGAAATGAGCAACATGGGTGAACTGTCATTTTTTCTGGGTCTGCAAGTCAGTCAAAGGGAGGATGGCATTTATCTACATCAGACTAAGTATGTACAGGACATTTTGTCAAAGTACAAATTGAATGATTGTACTACTTATGGGACACCAATCCCAGTCAATCATGGTCTGCATTTAGACAAAGATGGAAAGGATGTGGATTGTAAATTGTACTGTGGGGTGATCGGATCTCTTATGTATCTCACAGCTCCAAGACCTTACATAATGTTTGCAGTCTGCTTGTGCTCGAGGTTTCAGTCACAACCGAAGGAATCTCATCTGATAGCTGTAAAGAGGATCTTCAGATACCTGAAAGTTTTGTACTCCAAGCAGCAATCTTTTGACTTCAAATCATATACTGATTCTGATTATGGCGATTGTAACCTCGATAGAAAATCAACCTCAGGTGGATGTCAATTCTTAGGAGACAGGCTGGTCTCCTGTCAGTGTAAGAAGCAGTCAACGGTTTCTGTGTCAACATGTGAAGCAGAGTACATTGTTGCTGCTAGCTGCTGTTCTCAGATAATGTGGATTCAACAACAATTGAGAAACTACGGCTTGAACTACACTGGAACTCCATTGTTCATTGACAATAATGCCACCATGTCCATCACCAACAACCCGGTGAAACATTCCAAAACTAAGCATATTGAAATTTGCCACCATTTCATCCGTGACTGTGCTGAAAAGCACTTGGTTGAACTTGTCAAAGTTCACACGGATGACAACTTTGCTGACCTTTTCACCAAGGCGTTTGATCGTACCCGTTTTGAACATCTTGTCAACTTGATAGGAATTTTCAATCCTGAGTGAGAAAGCTTTTTCAAATCAAAACATTTCATGGAAGTTAAACTTTATTTCTCTTAAATCTTTTCTGTATAGTTTGTCTTTCTTTGATATATTTTTAGAAAATTCCAAAGAAAATAGAAAATCAAGAAAAATTTCAAAGTCATGTGAGGATAAGAGGAAGTGATAGCACATCAGTAAATGATCTAAACGTCCTGGACTGCACGTATGGGAAATGATTGCTTCATGATTACTTGAGCCTTAAATTTTTAATTATCTTGTTTTAATTTGAATATTTGCAAGTAATTTGAATTGTCAGTAGGCTATAAGCGTTTCTGGATCATTAGTAGTGTGAAAACTAAATTTAAGCTACTACAACTATGATTTGAACCCATGTTTTGCATGTATGTGTGTGTAAAAGAATACAAAAAGATCATTATTAGATATAGGATGTAAGATTTTGGCAAGTATTTTCTTATGAGACCAGTTTCGGGTTATGTCTTTAGCATAATTTTTTGATTCTCTTCACTGCCCATACTCACAAGTATGCAATGAGAAGTTAAGCCAATATATGTTTTGACAGCACCCCTTGAATCACATCTGATTCATTGAAGACATATCCAGATAACAGTCGGATCCCCTTACCCAAATCCACAGACTCCATGTCTATTAACATGAATCATCATCTGATATTCACCAAAGAAAAACCTATCAAACCAAGACAAATGAATCACTCGATTCTGAATCCTATGATTCTTGATAATCCTTATGGATTCTGCTTGATTTTTTCTGTGCTAAACGATGTAACTTCATTCTGGAGATTTAGAAATCATTGGGAAAATCTTGGATGCCTTGAGATAGTGCAATTTAAATTTTTGTAGCATAACTGTGGGGTACACGTTGTATATCTATAATTAATACCTTAGCTCACAAGAATGTGATACAAAGATGCTTATGGTTTCAAATCTGATAACATTGCCAACTTGAATTAACTTGATTGTGTTGCATATTACGTATGAATAAGTAGTAATTTATGACATAATCCCATATTCCTTGATGTTTATCGTGTATCATTTTTGCTAAATATTAGCCTGATATGATCCTCTGTTCATGACTTTGACCAAAAATAGCTAGTGTGTTTATTCCTGTAAATGTGGATCTGTATCTTGTGCATATTATCTTTTTTCAGAAAAGAACCAAAAGATTTTTAGTTCTTGTACAGTTCAATCATTATCAAAATGACAAAAATATTTTCAGTACAGTTTATCAAAAGTTAAGAAAAGCCAAAAATATTTGTGAATAACTTCCGTGAATTGTTTTTGAAAACCTCTTGATTGAACGTTCATATTCGATTTGCTATTTGAATTGACAATCTTCATAATTTGATTTGAACTTTGAGTACACACTGGTCTCTGCGTATTTTAGTAAGTACACAGGGGTTAAATCCTGCGCACTTACCAAGTGTGCAAGGCATGTGTGAGTGGGGTATATTTACAGGACTTAATCTTTTTTCTTCAAGTTTCATCACTTTCAAACAAGACCACTGTTCTATACTCCAGACTCGATTTCACTCAAAATTTCCATGTGTTCTAAAGAGATTTTTCGTCCCAATCTTAGTTTCATCTTTACTTATCTAACACTTGGTGAGATTCTCAGACCACTTCATCCACGAAATCACCTGTTTAGGACCGATTCTTGAACTTTAGAAACTAGGGTCTAGTGATGAAATTTGAACCGATTTTGGGTGTTTTAAGTTAAATTAAGCCCTAAAACTTGTTTAAGATCATCATTCGAAGCTTTAGTGCACCAATTTTGTCCTTAACAGTTGTTGATTTTGGTTTTGACCACTTGAAAGGCCGTTGTCTTGCGTCGGACCAAGGAGAGGTCAAAATGACCGGGTTTTAGAATGATATTGGTGATTGGTTTTGGTTCCATAGGTCATCAATGTGCTTTTCGACATTATGGTGACCACAATTCATCACCAAATAACACGAGTTTGATTTTGGATTTTGAAATTTTTCTAAGTGCAAGTTCCTGCGTACTTAGTAAGTACGCTTGAAGTAATTCCTGCGTACTTACTAAGTACGCAAGAACAATATCATGCGTACTTGTTAAGTATGCAGGAAGGCAACTCAGAAAAATTTCTAAGTCTGAAAATCAGTTCAAAGTGGAAGTGCTATACCATGTCATGTTTGTTCCATTCCAATGATTCTATTTGTTCTAAGTTTGTTTATCTTATGTTTTTGCAGTGATGGCTCGTGCGTTCACTAATGAGTTTAATCTGTTAGCTCTCACTCATCCAGAATGGAAGGGTGCTGCACTAGAGTATAGAGAGATTATGGACTTCCTGAACAGATCAAAGATCAGTTAGGCAATCTCTGTTGATCCAGTTGTTTCTCGACCTTACATGGAGCAGTTCTAGGATACTGCTGATCATGACTGCACGGTAACCCCGAATGTCATTAGGGCTACTGTTGTAGGTCATGAGATAGCCATTTTGGAAGACACCATCAGGAGAGTACTACAGTTCCGGGATCTACCGACTGATCCTATAGCATACCTGAACTACTTTGTGGATGGTTGCTGGAGACAGAGGATGGGTTACGTTAGGAAGACAGATTATTCCTCCTACAAGAAGATGTGGGTCCTTGATCAGTGGCGTTACTTCGCACACGTCATGATCATGTGCATATCTGCACGGAAGGCAGGAAAGGATGCTATGGGTCATGACTTGGTAGCCACAATGGTTGGCCTATTTCTAAACAAGGGGTTTAACTTTTCCAAGTACATCTACAAGTCTATGACCGATCAGATCAATGCAGCTGAGAGGTTTAGATTTCTATTGTACCTGAGATTCGTTCAACAGCTGATAAATGACGCATTGCCCAATCTACCACAGATTAGAGAAAGACTGCAAGTCAAGAGGGTGGACAAGAGGGTGTTCGTCCCATTTCTAAAGCCAGGCAGTGTAGAACCTACCCCTGAGCATACACCCCTCTTCGGCCACCTGATTAATGAAGCTTATGTGGCCCCTCCCGACTTCAGATGGTTTAGTGTTGATTCTGAGCCTAAGCTAAGTGAACACTCAGATGAACATGTTGAGGAGCAAGTAGAGGAGGAAGAGGAAGTAGGAGATGATTCCGATGATGATGAGTCTGGTGATGGCGGTGACGAAGAAGAAGGAGGAGATGGTGTTGAAGAGTCAGATTCTGAAGCAACTGATTCTGATTCATCTGACTCTGATGATGCACCAGACCAAACACACCCAAGGAGAACGACGAAGGTATCCCTTCCCAATTCGTCCTCCAAAAGATGAAGACAAGGCAGTACCGACAGTAAGTATGAACCAGAGTCGGATACTGAGGTACAGAGGCAAAGAACAGAGAGAAGAGTTAAGCAGAAAAATGATAGGTCGTTTGATGCCGTCTTGAGAGATCTTTAATCTCGTGCTCAGCATCAGGCGGTCGCTACAACAACTCAAGTCTCAACTCGGCTTTATCAAAGGAGGAGGCAGCCACGTGTTACTGCTGAGGTGGCTGCTGCTACTATCTTAGAGGAGGTGCCTGAGGTAGTATCCCTCCCAATTGAACATGTCCATCAGGTCATGGTGACGGCTCCGGTACAGACTGAGTCGGTCGCAATCACCAAAACCACCATTGAAACATCAACCATCCCATCTTCAATCCCAACTACCACCCTTCAGCCCATCAGTCAACCCTACAACTTTGGGGACTTTACCCAAGGGTTTGAATTTGATCAACTGTTCTCCTTTCCCACCTATACCACTGCTGAGGCCTCTACATCCAGGGATCCTGATCCCCGTGATGCGAGGATTACGACACTAGAGACTCAGGTGGCCGGTTTACTTGAAATAGTTCAGAAATCAAGGAGTGAGTCAGACGCTCAGCAGGCTAAGATAAACTCCTTGGTGGATGAAGTTACTCGATTAAGGAGCAAAGGTGAGGGAACCCAGGAGCAACTTAAAATCTTGATGTCCTAGAATGAGTTGCTTATCAAGACGAATGACATGATTCTGGGACATAGGATGACAATAGAGCTAAGATTGGATACTCAACGTAAAGAACATGAATTGATGGTCAAGTTGGTAGGTGAATTGACCGCAAAGCTTGCTGCTCAGGGGGAGAAGGAGAAGGATAAGGAAAAGGAGGAAGAGAAAGAGAATCCAAAGTCGAGTGGTGATAAGGCTTGTCATCCTATCGATCTGACAAAGGATGATGACAAACAGAAGAATCCTGAAGTCGGTCCTAGTGGAGGTGAGCAACAAGCTTTAGCTATTGTTCTAATCTCTGCTGTGTCTATGGCTGAGGGGGAGTCTACTCAACACGGCGGTGATACTTCTGGGGGTGGTGGTAGTGGTCTAGGAAAGACGGCAGTTGAAGTTTTATACTATTTATCGGACGATGTTGTCTTGTTAATTGAGTCGGACTATTCCAAGGAAGTGCAGATCGACGCTCTCAGCAATTTTGAGGAAGGAGAGATCGAGTCTAACGATGACTGGGATGATGATGATGAGGATGTGATGGTGGAGCTCCCGAAAGGTGACAGTGAAAGAGTTTATGAGCTTGAGGATGGAGAGATTTTTTAGGCTCCAACCTTTGAAACTACTTTTACTATAGGTTCAGTCGAGCCTGAGAATGTTGCTGAGGCTAGTGGTGCATCAATCTCGACTGAAGCCTCTCCCACCGATCCCCAACCTTCTGATGCTGAAGCCTGGAAGAACAAGTATCCTCAGTGATGGTTCAAAAGGGATCAGCCTCCTGCTTGGCAAAAGACTTCAATCATAGACAAGCATGGAGCAACAAGAATGATCTTATCCGTCCGTTTCGACGATGATAAGAACTTGTTTGCCATCAAGCGCGCCGGGGGGGTTCAATACTTGAAACCAACCAGCGAGGCATTCAGTTCTCTGCCCAAATATGACTTGGTGAACCTAGCAAACCATGAGCAACTTGGTGATACAAGTCACGCGGTAGCAAAGGGTTTGTGGGGAACACTGCAACGGGAAGGAAGATGTGGGAACTTTGAAACGTTTAAGCCTCAAATGCCCAAGAGAGTCTGGGACAAGAACGTGAGACATCCCGTGACAAACAGAAGCCAAAAGAAGCTGGTCTACAACCCAGTGCTATGTGAAACCAAGATTCCCCTGAGCAAGTTATCTCAGGATATCCTCGGTAACATGTGGTACTGGTACGTGGATCCAAAAACGGGCGAGGCGGTGGTGATGGACAATTCCATGTCCAAAAGTGGAAACTTGGAGCCTAGCGAAATTATCAGAGTTTTTGATGAGATATGTTTCATCAACTTCTCTGTCAAAGATCTAACGGTTCTGAATGACAAGTATTGCATTTACACGGACGAATGGACGAAGCTTCTAGCATCAAGATACAACAAGTTAGTCAAGTTTTGCCTTGACTACAAGATGAAGATGGGAAGCTAAAGCTGTAACATCTGTGAATTTTTACATGTAACATTTTAATTCATTTTTATACAAAAATGACACCCCATTTGAATCTCGTACTTGTCCAAACAATTACTATTTTAACGTGTGTCAGTTTTAAACTTTCAACCTTGCAATTAAAACATTTTTCTCCTATTTTATATATAACATATGTATGTATATTCATATAAGTCTATGTATATATATATTTGGTTATATCAAATGATAATGTATGTAAATATGTTTATATATTTGAAGTTATTAAATAAAACATTTATATAAAATATAAAATATTTATTTAGTCTTAAACAAACATGTATACTTGGCATTATTAAATTAATCACCATAAATTTATATGTTTAGTCCTTTTTTTATAGAAATCAATTTAGATGTTTATAAATTAAAATGATTTAAATCAAATAAGACTTGGTTTAGCTCCATCCATTAACCTTGAAACCCCCCCCCCCCCCTATTGAACCCCCTCTATTTTGCCTTGAACCCTCACTTGAATCCCCTCCCAATGATTTGAACCCTGGAACATACTGGAACCCAATTTGATCTTGTTTTTACTCCTACTCACATACACACACACACACACATATATATATATATATATATATATATATATATATATAAAGTCATGTATTATTTTAGAGAGGAATAGAGTTAAAATTTCATATTTATAATTGTTCAAAAAAAACTCATGCTCATGGTTTTTAGCATCTATTTAATATACTTGATAATATAAATCTTATGACTTTGCAAACTTATATATAAGTAAACACTTATTATTATATGGCCAAAAGCCAATTCATTTTATAAACCTTCAAGGATTTAATAATTATTAATAAAAAGTATACATAAATACATGTTTAATTATTTCATAAACATCTTGATTATCACAAATATATAACAAACAGTATACGGGCACTATTATTGTTAAGTGCGTAATTACTTCGTTACCATTATACATTTCAAGAACGTGGCAAACATTTTTGGGTTATCATAAATCTTATTATGTTATATATAACTTCTAAAATTATAAAGAGATCTTGTTTTGTAACGTCTTGAATATACTTAAAACGAAAAGGTTATAACAATATATTTAATCTAAACCTTTAAAACGACATATTATTTGATAATACGATTTTATTAAGCCTTAATAATAAAATAAAATTATTTATTTGTGTTATTAGTAAATGCATCATATTCTCACAAATAATATGGTATTAGTAGTTATATGATTCATTTAGCAATTAATCTTGTTAATTGGATTTTCATAAATAGTCGCATTACAATTACATAACTAATTTATTTATTTCAAGACATACCCTTATAAATACCATTTTATATAATATTTTGAAATGAGGATCATTTTAATACCTAGTTTTAACCACCCTTTGCATCGTCTTAAAAATGTAAACACTGTACTGAGATAATTATTATAATATTATATGAGCAAATAATACTTATTATTGACACATGTCCTCCTTTTATATATAAACCTTATAAAACATCATTTTCAAACCCTATTCGTATCCACGATCACTCTCCCATTCCAAAACCCTAAGGTCCCAAATCGTTACCTTTGTTGTTTCTCTTGACCGTTTCTACATTATAATAACATATTTTATTCAACTTAGGACATCCTTGAACTTTAGTTACTTCAAGTTACAAGTTCAACCCTCCTCAATATCAAGGTGAGTTTACATAGCCCCTTTTAACACTATTTACATTTTTGGGGTGGAACATGAGTACAATTATACAATGTTTACAAACTACACAATACAATTCCACCCTACATTCATGTGTGCAATTTGAGCCTTATGTTTGAGTACTAGGTGTGTAAACTACAATTTGTGTGCAATTTACATGTCCAATCATTAACTACACAAGCCGACGGTTAACAATGATAGATCTATTGAGTCTGACAAACCCACCCAGTTAGGGTAATTGTTGCCGACAACACAATTTGTTTATTTGCATGCTAGTTACAAAGGTTTGATTGTACAACTTGGTTTCAAAATAGTAACTCTCCATAATTGCCTTATTAACCACGATATGTATGGATTGTATACACGCAACACAATGATACTATTTAGAGTCAAAACCTACGTATGCTCACCAACTTTTTAGTTGACCTTGTTTTTACCATGTTTCAGGTACAAATATGTGATTAAGTGATTCAAGACGCTCAACATAGGGATGAAGTCATAGTTAAATAAAACATGGGAATTATGTTATTCACTTTTGATCAGTGGATCTGTTTTGTGAACATTTACTTGTAATTTAATCAAATTTCAACCTATGAAACTATTTAGTTGATCATGAGCTATGAACAATCTCCATGTCCCGCCCCGACGTATTCCGTCGTCGGTTAGGGTGTGACAAAAGCTGAAGGAGCTTGAAGACCGAAGACAATCCAGAGATGTTGTCAAGGGGGAGTTTGTTGGAGCACGTTTGTGTGACAAACACTCTGGATGTTGTCTCTTCTTTTGTATCTGTTCTTTATGTATTTGTATTTGTATTTCTGACTTTGTATGTATTGGTTTATCGAGTTGTAATCTTGTTTGTAAGCACTTGTCTTGTAATTGTCTTTGTAAGTGTTGTGCACACTTAGTAAGTGCGCAGGTTGTATAACCTGCGTACTTAGCAAGTACGCAAGAACATGTCTGCGTACTTGCTAAGTACGTAGGAATAATGCCATGCACACTTGTTAAGTGCGCAGGCATCAGGTCTGTTAGTATATATAGCTGATTGTAGAAGTTGATAAGTACGCTCTTATTCTGTAACTTGTAATCGGCAGATATTGATAATAGACGAGGTTTTAAAGTGACTCTTGTTTGTTGTCGGTTTACTTGTTGTTGTTGATACTCCATCTAGTCACGGGCATTCCGCACCCTATTCGACTTGCCTCACACTTGCATGTGATGATCCGAGACACCCGGGGACCTACAGCAGTAGAGAGATGTCCCCCATCATGTGCCTAAAACAACCACTATCAACGTACCATAGGTTGTTGACAGACCTCCTTGGCTGTTCCTGCACGATTCAAGCAAGTTAGTTAGAAATAGGTACCCAAGCCATAGTGGTCTTGGGTAATCCTGACTCATCAAGATAAGAAACTTCTTGCCATCTCATGTCCTTGTTTTACAGATTGTTTTGCAACTTTTAGAATTCCAACCTTTTGTTTTTCCTTATCTATATGCAAAGGCTTTTCAGCTTGTTTAGATTTGGAATTTAAAGATTTGTTTCCTTTGAAAACCTTTTTAGAATTTTGTAGAGCACGTTTCTTTGTATCATATTTTTTAACATCTGACTTTCGATGATTCACCACCTTAGGTTTTTCAACCTTCCCCGGCTTAGAATATGTCTAAGTCTTTTGTATAGCTTTCTGATTGTCAAGATGAGAAGAGTGATTATGAATGCAATGTCTGGAAAAATGACCCGGTTTGCCACAGACATAACATGTCTGCTTCCTAGGATAAGGAGCATAGTATGATATGTTTCACCATGATGATGATGACTGAGGAGGTGACCTTCTCAAGTAACTTGTATTCTTATAGTGCCTATGATCTCTTTATCATAGAATATATCATCTCTCCTAACAGACTCTCTATCATAATCTCTCTGATTTCTCCAAATACATTCTCTCTCTTCTCTTCTAAAGTTTTGTTCAAAAACTCTATGATGATTATCTCTATGATTTCTCCCGTTAAACTTGCGAATTCAACAAAATGCAAAAAAAGAACATGATGTTGAATTCGTGTAATAATGCTATTAAAAAATGAAATGAAGATTGAACTAATTTTTGCGGGATTTTTTTTGAGTTTTTACATGAAAACAGGGTTTTGATTGGATCCTTACCCTATATATATACATATAGGGGAGGGATCAAGAGAAAACCACAAAGTTAGGCGAAAACCAAGAAAACCACTAAAACAATGTGTAATACTATGGGTTACGTATACGTAACCGTAATTTTTTTGTTTTCTGTTTACGTATACGTAACACTATGGGTTACGTATATGTAAGAAAATATTTAAATTATTTTTTGGTAAAAATTTGTAATATTACATTGATACTCTTTTAAAAAAATAAAAATAAAATAAAATAAAATGAAAAATAAATATTATTATATTTTTGGTTAAAATTGGTTTTTTAGTGGTTTTCTCGGTTTTCGCCTAACTATTGGTTTTCTCTGGAACCCACCCCTATACATATATATATATACATTTATATATATATATATATATATATATATATATATATTGTAACATCCCGAAATTTACGACAAAGAATAAACGACGCTTATGGAATAATGAAAGAATGAAAGAATAAGTGGGCTCGAGCGGATAGGGCCTTGGGCCATGAGCAAGTGGCGCAAAAGGGGGAAGGGGAGGGGTAAAACCCTAGGCACCCTCTCTTCTCCCCCACATTCATCATCTTCACCAACTAATCTAGAGAGAGAAAGTAGATAGAGAAAGTTTCATGGCTCACCCGTTGATCTCCTCGTTTGAGCCCGAGATCGTTTCTACACGTTACAGAAGACCAAAGAAGAAGGAATCAAGCCATAACAGGTAACAACTCGACCTCAGATCCGATTTCTGTATTGAAAATGGGTTTTAGGGTTTCAAAGTGGGTTTTTATAAAAGTTGGGATTTTTACGATGGAATTGGACTAGAAAGCATGTATTTAGCTTCATGGAAGCTAAACACAAGTTTTGGATGTAAAAAAGATCAGGTCTTGGATAAAAAACGACGAAATCAGCCAAGAACGCTTGAATCATCCGAAAACTCTATGAATGGTCCGAAAACTTCGAAACGTCCGAAAAGTATGTCATATAGAACTTTTCGATCGGAAAATATTTGCGGACACCATAGATTTCGGACAGGACATTTCGATCGAAAGGTATTTCGAACAAGACATTTCGATCGACATGTATTTTGGACAGAAAAGATTTCGGACAATTGTTTTCGAACGAAATAGTCAATGATTAAAAGATATTTAACAGGTTAGTTTTCGATCGAAAAGAGATTTCGATCAAGAAAGATTTCGATCGAAAAATATTTTGATCGAATAAGATTTCGGACGGAAAGTTTTTCGAATGAAACCTAGAGGTTATAACCCTGTTTCATTCGTGACCCTTGACAGATTTGTAACATTCCACCTAGCTCAAAGTTTCCTTTGACAGATTTGTAACATTCCACCTAGCTCAAAGTTTCCTTGCTAAGTGAGATAAAACCAGAAGAAGTCAGGTGAGTTCTTATTGCCCTTTTTCCCTAACGGTTTTGGGCTGGCATGCATACTGTTAAAGAGATAGTTTTCAAAGTTAAAGAATATTTTATAAGAATTATATATTTTTATAAAATGAAAGACAAAGTATAGTATTTTATAAAAGGTTACTTTTATAAAAAGAAAGTTAAAGTGTTAAAGAGAATAGTACTATCTTTGAAATGTAATTTCAAGAAAGTAAAACAAAGTAAAGAATGGTAAAGAAGCTGCATCTCGGTGCAGCTTGACAATGACAGTGACATATGGCATATTATATGCTTATGTGTTACGTGTTTGAATGTCATTATATTACGTGACGTAGTATAAGTGCATAGTAGTTGCGTTGTAGTTGCAAAGTAAAAAGCCCTGCAGGCAAGCAAAGTAGAAGTCTCACACTTCGGTGTGAGCAGGCAAAGGAGTCTTCACTTCGGTGTAAGCGATAAAGTCTCACCCTGAGGTGTGAGCAGGCAAAGGAGTCTTCACTTCGGTGTAAGCGAGAAAGTCCCACCCTGAGGTGTGGGCACAGCAAAGTAAAAGTCTTACCCTGAGGTGTAAGCGAGCAAAGGGATCCTGTCATCGGGAAATGATTCATGTGTGAAAGTTAAAGTATGTCATAGTCACTTGTCTTGTACGAGTGAAATGTAAAGTGGCAAAGAGTAAAGGAGGACACCTTAACCGGTTACCTCAAAAGTAAAGTTTTAACGAAAGATATAACGTAACAGTTTTATAATTGTCACGTTGCAAAGTTTTAAAGTAAAGTTAAAGTATTTTCAAAGAAAGTGAAAGTAAAGCTTATATTTTATTTTTATAAAACTAAGCTACCAAAAGAAAGTTTTATAGTTTAAAGTAAAGAAAGAACTCACCAGCGTTAGCTGACTTTTAGTATGCATGACAGGTAGTAAAGGTAAAGCAAAAGTAAAGTAAAGGAGCCGTGAGGGCTGGATATCATGGACATCGAGTCGTCGCTCTGAAGACTGACATTTCCTATTCCGATAGTTTATGTTTTAGACAATGAATTACTTTATTGTTTGATGAATGTTTTAATTTAAAGACTTTAGCTTTAATAGATTCTGATTTCTGGTTTAATAACTATGTTTGTTATATTTTGTGCCAACTATGAGACGTACTCGGTTTTGGGGCGTTTCATGTATATATATATATATATAGGGAATGGATTATTTGAGAACTCGCTAAAGACAATAAAAAAATATTTTATTTGTTTAAAATACTAGAATTTTTATTCAAATACAACATTTTTATATGAATTGATATGTGTAAATTTGCATGTACTCGTATATTGTAAACATTTTCACATGTGTAAGTCTCTCATGTACACATGTGTAAATGTTTATAATATACGAGTACATGTAAATTTACACATATTAATCGATATAAAAATGTTGTATTTTAATAGTAACGTTAGTATTTTAGATAAATAAATGATTTCTTATTTTTTTCGCGAGTTCTCACGAGTTCTTAAAATATTTCGAGTTCTCATTTGAACCTAACCCTATATATATATATATATATATATATATATATATATATATATAGGGTCCGGTTATTGTACAAAGGGATTTTAGCGTACGAAGGCACCAGCATGCGACATGTGTTCAGTGGGCAAGGGGTAAATGCGTCCGCGTCATAATAATAACACATGTTTAAAATGATGATGATGCATGTTTAAAATGATGATGATGCATGTTTAAAATGATAATGACGCATGTTTAAAATGATAGTAACGTATGTTTAAAATGATAATTACGTATGTTTATAATAATGCATGACCATAATCACGTATGTTTTATAGTAACACATGACCATAATCACGCATGTTTTATAATAACGCATGACCATAATCACGCATGTGTTACGCATAATCACGCATGTTTTATAATAACGCATGACCATAATCATGCATGTTATACGCACAGCACACATTTTTTTTAAAAAGTCAATTTTTTTAAATTAAAAGTATAGCAAGACTATACTCAAATTAAAGAGAATAAAATGCTCGATTTTATGGTGTAATTTCTTTTAAAAAATACTGTCTTATATAAAATTTATACGTGTTATAAAAATGGAGGAACTTGAAAAAGTCAACAAATGTAGGTTATTCCAATTTTACCCTTTCAAACTCTTTTTACGCATAAAAACAAGCTAACTAGTGTAAGATCCCGAAAACCCGACTATATTATGGGCCAAAAAGAAAAGAAAGAAAGAAGGACATGGGGTAATAGGCTTGTGGAAAGGAATGGGTTTAGCCAATGAGGGTCATTATAAACCCAAAAGCCCCTTAAACCAGCAACCATTCCATCATCTTCCCAGATTTTCATAGAGAGAGAAGGTAAAAGAAACTTGAAGTTTTGCTCAAAGATTGCTCCAATTTGCTTCTCTACTGTTTGTGAGCAAGATCAGAAGGAGAAACCATCCTTTTGAGGTAAGAATCCAACCTAAACCCTCTGTTTTTAGTCTAAATGGGTTTTGGGGTAAAACTAGGGTTTTGATCTCAAAAGGCACAGTTTTACGTGTGAAAAGGGGTACAAAGCCCAGATCTATGATTATGGAAGTTAAACAAACATTTTGGATGAAAAAAGTTACGAACTTGGGTGGAAAACGGGCCTGTTTGGAGATGGTGTTCATCAAGCGACACTGCCAATGTCGCCACCTTCAAGAGGCGACATTTGACGGGGATGAGGCTGGGGTGATGGCGATGTGCCCAAGAAATTTGGCGACACTAAGGTGGGCGACAATTGAGTTCCACGACACAAGTCCAGAACGCAAGTTCTAGCGATACTATGAGAGTGTCAAGCGACACTATGTCTTGCGACACTGACCATGTTCCAGCGACACTGCTAGGCAACACTAGGGTTAATGATAGAATTTTGCGTGTTGACTTATGTGCAGATCGGTTAGCAAGTTAGCACTAACTAGACGTCCGGATCAGGTTAAGTTACGAACGAACAGGTGAGTCAAGATTCCCTATTTACTTGTTTCTAGGGTGATATGCATACTTATGAAATGTTTGCTCAATGAAATGTTTAAGAAACGTTTGCGAAATGAATGTTTATGAAAAAGATGCTTTGTTAAAGGAAGATGTTTTGAAACAAGAAACGTTTACGAAATGAATGTTTATGAAATGAAATGTTATGTAACTGAATGTTTATAAAGAAATGGTTTTTAAATTGAACGAAAAGGGTTTTATAAACGAATGAATTGTTTTATGAAATAAAACGGATAATGTTTTAAATAAGTCATTACAAATCTAATCTGTCGAATGAATGAAATTGAAGAATGAAGTCTGAGAATGTAATTCCCAGCCTTATGGTAGATTATGGATAGTGAGTCATAGTTACCATAAATATAACAGGGGCAGTGCCTGGGTGGTATATCAATGGTTAACGGTTGTACACTTTATATATATATATATATATATATATATATATATATATATATATATATATATATATATATATATATATATATATATATAGGGGGAGGATCAAATAAAAAGTAGTTTTTCGCTAATAAATCTAATAAATGACAAAAACCTTAAGAAACGATATCAAACGAACTCCGATTGAGCTAATTTCAGCAGCGTTGGAACCGTCTCGCCGAACTCTACCATCTTAGATTTTAGGGTTTAGCTTTTAAGGTTTAGATTTTATGTTTGAATTTTAGGGTTTTAGCCTTAGGGTTTAGCTTTTAGGGTTTAGATTTTGTGGTTTAGGTTTTTTTTTTGGGGGTGGGAGGTTTAGGTTTTTGGGGGTGGGTGGTGGGAGGTTTAGGTTTTTAGGGGTGGGTGGTGGTGGGTTTAGGTTTTTGGGGGGTGGGATAGGGGGGTTTAGGTTTTTGGGGGGTGGGGGTGGTGGTTTTTGGCTTTTCGGGGTAGGGTTGGAGGGGGGGTTTAGGTTTTTGGGGGTGCGGGTGGAGGGGGCTTAGGTTTTTGGGTCCGGGTTAGGGTTCGATGAGACGGTTCCAACGTCGCTCGAATGAGCTCAATCGGAGTTCGTTTGACCCACTTCTTAGCGTTTCTTAGCGAAAAACCACTTCTTAACGGAACCAAACGAACTCCGATTGAGCTCATTCGAGTGGCGTTGGAACCGTCTCATCGAACCCTAACCCGGACCCAAAAACCTAAGCCCCCTCCACCCGCACCCCCAAAAACCTAAACCCCCCCTCCAACCCTACCCCGAAAAGCCTAAAACCACCACCCCCACCCCCAAAAACCTAAACCCCCCCACCCCACCCCACCCCCCCCAAAAAAAACCTATACCCACCCCTAAAAACCTAAACCCCCACCCCCCAAAAAAAAACCTAAACCCTAAAAGCTAAACCCTAAGGCTAAAATCCTAAAATTCAATGCTAAGATCTAAACCCTAAAAGCTAAGATGGTAGAGTTCGACGATACGGTTCCAACGCCGCTGGAATGAGCTCAATCCGAGTTCGTTTGATATCGTTTCTTAATGTTTTTGTCACTTCTTAGAGTTCTTAGCCGAAAACAACTTCTTATTTGATCCTCCCCCTATATATATATATATATATATATAGGATGGATCCGGTACAAAATACATTTAGCATAAAAAGTGTAGGAACCAACGTGGTGGGGACACGTGTATATGAATGTAAATCAATGGAAGTGTAAAAGAGAGAATTAACACTCTCATTTGACTTTTTTCATTAGATACTAGTTTCATCTATTTTTTTTAATCTCAAATAACTTTTATATACTTTATTATTTTTTTTTAAAGTTATACAAAAAAATAGAGAATTTTATCCTCTTTAATATGAGTATAGTATTGCTATATATTTTTTTTAAATGAAATTTTTTTCTTAAAAATCATGTAAAAATGGCACTGCACTAATAACAACACATGTATATGTGATAATCACACAAGAAAAAAAAAATCAGCACAGTTAAAATAAGATAACAACACGTTGTAATTACCAACATTCTTTTCTGTGTTGTTATCTCGTTTACAATGTGTTGTTATCTCATCTTACAATGTGCTGATATGATTTTTTATGAGTTGGTATTGCATGTACATGTGTTGTTATCAGTGTAGTGCCATGACTTTTTTTTAAAAGTCCATTTTTTTTAAATATAGCAATATTGTACTCATATTAAAGAGGATAAAATTTTTGATTTTATGGTACAATTTTTTTAAAAAAAATAATACAGTATGTAAAAATTATTTGATTTTAAAAAAAATTGTTGAAACTATTATTTAATTTAAAAGGTCAAAAGAGGGTGCTAAATTCCCTCTTTTACCCTTTCTAGTGATTTCCATCTGTAATTAATTTCATAATTAATCTATAATTAATCTTAACTATTAAATTAGTTTGATCAAGGGTTAAGATTGTTTCATACATTTTTTATGCTAAATGTATTTTGTATATGATCTTACTTTTATATATATATATATATATATATATATATATATATATTCCATAGGGGTTTTTACATTTTTTCTGTTTTTAATAATTTAATATTATAATTTGTTTTTAAGTTTTTTTGTTTTTTCCTTATAACTTTTAAAATGCAGTGTTTAATAAAATTTTAAATATAGCGTTGTGAATTTGTGATATGCTTAATTTTACCAAACCGAAAATAGTCAAAATTTGGTTTTCTTAACGTTGCGATATTTTTATTTTTCCTACATTTCAATATGAATTTTATTTAAAACCAAGACGTAATTGTAAGATTTTGATATTCCTTGATAATTACAATATTACATACGGATATAAATAATACAGGAGGAGATAATTAGGAGCTACAATTAGGGAGCTAACAAAGGAAAAACCAATCAAACGTAACTAAATAATTAAATACAAAATACATGCCAATAATATCATTTGATATTATCGGCTAACAGTCCCCCGCAGTTGAAGCCGTAGATGAGCGGAGGCATAAACTGGATCGAAAACGTTGAAACTGGTGTTTTGGTAACCCCTTGGTGAAAATGTCCGCATATTGATAATCTGCCGGAACATGTAAAACTTTAACTGTGCCAAGGCGGACCTTCTCTCGAACGAAATGTATATCCAGTTTGACATGTTTGGTTCTTTGATATTGCATTGGATTTTCGGCTAGAAAGACTACTGATATGTTGTCACAGTAAATGATCGTGGCGTGTCTAACGAGAACGTGAAGTTCGAGCATGAGGTTACAGATCCAGCTAATTTCGGCTACGGTGTTGGCGACGCCTCGATATTCTGCTTCGGCACTAAATCGTGATACGGTAGGTTGGCGTTTCGAGGACCAAGAAATTAAATTGTCGCCCATGTAGACACAGTAACCGAAAGTCGACCGACGAGAGTCGGGACACCCACCCCAATCCGTATCCGAATAGGCGGTCAGTTTAGTAGACTAGGAGGGTGAGATGAGCAGACCCTGAGATAGTGTACCTTTGATGTACCTGAGGATCCGCTTGAGTAATTGAAAGTGCGGTTCACGAGGGGCGTGCATGAAGAGGCACACCTGTTGGACCGCATATGAGATGTCCGGTCGGGTAATGGTAAGATATTGTAGAGCACCGGCCAAGCTTCGGTATAAAGAACTGTCGGGAAAAGGAGCGCCGTGATTGGCACTAAGCTTGGAGCCAACCTCTACCGGAGTGCTAGCCAGTTTACATGTGGACATATTAGCACGGGATAAAATATCGGCGGCATAAGATGACTGAGATAAAAACAGACCACTCTTTTGTTTCTGGACGGCTATACCGAGGAAGTGATTCAACGTGCCCATGTCTGTCATTTTAAATTCAGCAGATAAAGAGTTGATGATTCTCCGTAGCAGAGAGTTACTAGAGGCGGTGAGGATTATATCATCAACATATAAAAGTAAGTATGCCATCTGATCCCCTTTGTGATAGACAAACAGTGAAGTGTCACAGACACTACTTTTGAAGCCGCATTTTGAGATATACCCTGCAAACCGTTGATACCAAGCCCGTGGGGCTTGTTTCAAGCCATAAAGAGACTTGTTAAGCTTGCATACAAATTTAGGATGTGAGGACGAAGTGAACCCTGGTGGCTGAAACATATACACAGTCTCTTTCAAATGCCCGTGCAAAAAGGCGTTTTTAACATCTAGTTGATGGATGGGCCAAGCTTTTGATACTGTTAAACTTAGAACCGTGCGTATCGTAGTGGGTTTAACCACGGGGCTGAACGTCTCGTCACAGTCAATGCCCACGGTTTGGCTTTTACCATTAACGACCAGTCTAGCTTTGTGTCGTTCCAACGTCCCATCAGCATGAAATTTATGTTTAAATAACCACATGCAACGAATGACGGGTGCATTAGCAGGTCTCGGTACAAGTTCCTACGTATTATTTTCCAATAGAGCTTCATATTCGTTAGTCATGGCAACTTTCCAGTTAGGGTCGGTGAGAGCGGTAACATGGGATTTGGGTAGAGGGGAAATGGGAGGGGATGTTTCGGTGTTAAGAGATAGTGGGTGTCGAGATTTGACAATGCCCGATTGCGACCGAGTTTGCATGGAGTGTGTGGATGTAGTAACAGGAGGTGGTGGTGGGTTTGGAAAGGTGGTATTCAGATGTTGTGTAATGGGAGGGGTTGGTTCGGAGTTTGGAAATGAGGGTGGGTGTGTCGTTTGTTGTGGAGAGATGGGAGGAGTGTTTTGGTGTGCGAAGTGATGGTTGAGAGGGGGCTGTTGTGGGTTGGATGTGGGTGTTGGGAGGGGTGTATGTGCATGAGCAGTAGGAGTTTGGTGGGTGTTTGAATGGTGAGTAGTGTATGGGTCAGGAGTGGAGTTATTATTGGTTGGACAGGTAGTAGAGGTGTTGTTTGTGGGGCTGGTGGAAGTAATGGGTTGGGTGAAAATTAGGGGAGATGGGTCTAAGAAGGAGTGGTTGGGTGGTGGCTGAGAAGGGTTGGCAAACGGGAATTGCGTTTCATCAAATGTGACGTGTCGCGAGAAGATTGTTTTGCCGGTCAAGATCTCAAGGCACCGGTACCCGCGATAATTAGCCGGATATCCGAGAAAGACACACGGTGTGGACCGGGGGGCAAGTTTGTGAGGACGAGTGGATGAAAGGTTTGGGTAGCATAGGCATCCGAACACGTGAAGATGGTCATAGTTGGGTTGACGAAGGTAAAGAAGAGAAGTGGGGGCTTGATATTTGTGTAGTTTTGTGGGAAGAATGTTATGAAGATATGAAGCCGTGTGAAGGGCTTCGATCCAAAAAGAAGACAGTAGGTTAGCATGAGTGAGGAGAGCAAACATGATGTCGTTTAATCGGCGAATCATGCGTTCGGATTTCCCGTTTTGTTGGGAGGTGTGCGGGCAAGAGAACCGAAATTGAGTGCCATGTTGTGTGGCAAAGTTTTTAAAATTGGTGTTGTCAAATTCACCCCCCATATCACATTGAAACGATTTAATAGGTAAGTGAAACTGAGTTTTAACAAATTGATGAAAATGGGTGAATTTAGTAAATGTTTCAGATTTAAACTTTAACGGGTAAACCCAAGTATATTGAGTGAAGTTGTCTATTAAAACCATATAATATTTATAACCTGCATGACTCAAAATAGGGGATGTCCACAAATCACAATGTAACATAGCAAATGGTAATAAAGTACGAGTTGTAGAATCTGAAAACGGCAATCGTTTATGTTTAGATAACTGACATGACTGACAAACAAAAGGTAACTTTTTTTTATTGAAAGAGATAAAGTGCTTTGAACTAAGGAACTCCATGACTGGTTGACCCGGATGTCCAAGACGGTCATGCCAAAAAGGAGAATCTTGAGTTGAAGCAAGACAAGCTGTGGCGGAAGCGTTGGGGGTGAGCGGGTAAAGATCACTCATACTGTTGTGACGACTCAAGATCATGCCATCCTTGAAATCCTTCACAGAGAAGCCAAAAGGATCAAATTTAATAGAAGTCCAATTATCAGTATTGAATTTACGTACAGAAATGGGATTTTTAATAAAATTGGGGTTATATAGGACCGATTTAAGGTGTAATGGTTTAGATGATGAGGGAATGCTTGTGGATCCCGAACCCAAAACTGGAATACGATTGCCATTACCTACAAATATTGACGATATTGGTGAATACGAAGAAAAAGTATTAAGTTTACCTGGGTCATATGTCACATGAGAAGATGCACCCGTGTCAAAATGCCACTGATCATTACCGGAGTCCATAGAGAGCGCCTGAACCGCATTAGCCAGTTGAGTGGGTTCGAGTGGGTCTGTTTCTGTTAAATGAGCTTGGGCCGATTGTTGGCGATATTGGGCTGCTAGGTTTGTATTGGGCCGAGGTGTTCGCCTAGGATCCCAAGGTTGAGCCCAAGTTGTTGTAGGAAATGGACATGGGGTGGGGCCTAATATGGGGCATACGCTTGTGGAGGTGGCCAATAAGGACCTGGTGAAAATTGTTGGGCTGGATGCGACCTGTTATGCTGTTGGTTAGACCCACGATTGCTAGGTCTGGTATTGCGATTGTAATCGCGGCGGGGAGCAGAGGTACGACGAGGCTGCTGATCACGATTGAAGGAAAATTGATTATCCCTATTCTTCTCAGGCTCGGATGTGACGGCGGCGGCGACCATAGGGGTAGGAGAAAGTGTATCTCGTGCAGGTAATACGACGGGCTTCGGATTGTAGCCGGTCGCACGCATCTTCCCACGAAGGGAGAGATTGATTGAGGAAGGATGCAACAGCGTCATATTCACGAGGTAAACCGCGAACGAGGTATAAAATCCGTTGAGTGTTATTAATTAGACAATCAACGGCGGTGAGTTGATCTGCAAGTTCGCGGATTTGTTGACAATAAGCCTCAAGATTAGGCATGGCAGCAAGGGTCATATTGGTGAGTTCGTGTTGCAAAGCTGCGGCTCGAGAGCCTTTGTTGTTCAAGAACAGATTTTGTACCCGCTTCCATGCCTCGTAAGCGGTGGATTTGTCTTCCAACACACGGACAAGAAGAGGCTTGGTGAGGGTACTGTAAATCCATTGCAAGACGACCGCATCGATCTTTTTCCAAGACGGGTAATCAGTGCAGTCTTTGTTTGGAGACGGCGAACCGTCGATGTGTTGGACCACATCGTACCCGGTGGCGTGAAGCGTGAAGAGCTCACCCATGTAGGATTTGTAATGTCGACACCGTCGAGCACATGAACCTTGTTCTGAATGTTAGTGACGGTATAAACCGGATGGAGATTATGAGGTTTGGGATCGGTTTTATCGGCTGAGGAGGTGTTTGTATCAGGCATGGTGACTGATGGGGAAGAGTAATTTGCCGGAAAAGGGAAAAAAAATGAAGGATGGATCGGTGGGCGAGAGCCAGGCTCTGTGATACCATGTAAGATTTTGATATTCCTTGATAATTACAATATTACATACGGATATAAATAATACAGGAGGAGATAATTAGGAGGAGATAATTAGGAGCTACAATTAGGGAGCTAACAAAGGAAAAATCAATCAAACGTAACTAAATAATTAAATACAAAATACATGCCAATAATATCATTTGATATTATCGTCTAACAGTAATAACGATAACCATGTTTATTGGATTATCTGCGAAGGGAAATTCCAGGTGGTTTGGTTGATAAATAAGGTGTTGGTAAACGTGACCATCTCTTTTTTTTTTTTTGAACGGCACCTCTTTAAAATTAAATTCTCATATTTTCTCCTTGAAAACATCAACTTTAGTTGTTTTTTTTTTATTGTGAAAAGGTAATCAATCATATTGCAATTAACGCTTTAGAACTGCACTGTTCATCATCAATATCACAAGCACAGACGCGTGAGCAATAATGGCGTCGCTGTTAATAGCATTGAAAAATCTTAAATTCATCATCTTTTATTTTATCTCCAAGTGTGACAGAATTTCATGTTTCAATTTGTTGCAGGTGGACAATGGTGGCAGTCACAGATATTTTAGTATTTTTGATTCTTATAGTGGTAAGCAGCTACTTGATTCTTGTTAGTTAGATGTAGTTTCTGTATGCTTCACATTTTAGATCTAGAGACTCTTGCCGCTGCTCTTTCTGGCTGCTTGTTGCTTATGATACGGACTTGTATATCTTATTCTTATATATGTTTTTGATACCAGATGTTTGTTATTTTTATGTATGTTTTGTAAGCCGATCTTATTCTTTGAGTGGGATAAAATGCACATCTCTTTTTTAGATTTTTAATCGATTGAACTCAAATGTGGTTGTGTATGTACCTGTAATCTCTAGGCTTGGTTTTTCTACAAGGAATCAAGAGAATTGTTTTTATGATTATGATATTTTGGTGTGGAAGGTAATCAATCTTCTTTTGCTTATAAAGTTATGTTTTCCTTTTTAAGTATACATAATAGAATTGGTTCTTGTATGGGTTGGTGTTGACAGCTTGTTAGGTTTCAGACTCGGTAACGCAGCGGAAAACCACACACAAACACGCACAAACGAAAGCAAATTAAAAGCAATAAACGACACAAGGAAATAACGTGGTTCGGCCAAGGTGACCTACGTCCACGGCTGCAACTAGGGTTTCTTTTATTATTAGGTGCTACAAAGAATTACAATTACATGACTGAGTATATATAATAACAAGATTAGGGCTAATTAAATTAGGCAACCATTAACTAAGCAAACTAGGGCCGGCTGCCCCTTTTCTTATGTTCCAGCCGTAACAGACCCAAAGGGGGCTAGCCCGGCTCAAAAGCTTTCACAACCCAACATATATCAATGAAATAATGTTATACATGTCCAAGTTATCAATGCACACTCTATCCATATAATATTGTTATAGTGTTATACAACGGTTATGACAGTTGATCATGTTTAGGGTTTATGATTGATCTGTCTATTGATTTATTATTAATCACATGAACTAATTAAGATATTGGCAGAATCTTAATTTTCATTGTTGATTTTTTTTCTGCAGGGATTTGAATTCAAGTGATCCTCTATTGATGGTGCATTCGGATGTATAAGCATGTTCTGCAACAATGTGTTTCTTTTAATTTATGATAGCAGAACTTGACAGCATTTGACCTAGCGACATCTAAGGTGTTAAGGATTCAACTATCGCGTGTATGTTAGAAAGAATAATAGCAGCTAGCATTCGGATTTGGTCAACTGCTATAGCTATTGTTATGAGAATTCGATCTATAGTGTGCTAAGTTAGTTATCATGTACTAGTGTATCATGTATTAGAGTTGTATCAATGTTGCTTAATAATACATGTTGGTTTATAAAAAGAAATGTTTATTGGTTGCACACATCAATCAATACCATATCCGGTAAAATCCCGCTATCAATTAGTCTTAACAGAGCTTGTTCTGAAGCTGAAAATTCAGATTTCACCATTTCATTACAAAACCCCTCCATTTCATCAATCCTAAAAGCTATTCCCAACTTCATGATTATGTGACACTAAGTATCAATAGTGTGTCAAAACTGATTTTGAAGAGAAGCCCATTTGAACAACCGTAAAGAAGAATTTAAATCGTTTGATGAAGATAGTACACTTATTAGGGTTTCTGGATGAAGCTTACTCTTTAAGGACCGGATTTTATGGTGATGTGGATGTGATGCTTTAGTCGTCGGAGACGGTGGCTGTGTCAGAGATGGCGATGGTGCTAGGAGGAAGGAGAAGGGAAAGCAGAGAGCAGAGAGAGTGCAAGAAGAGAAAGATGGTGGTTGTGCCGGAGTTGGTGAAGGTTGCAGGAGGAGGTGGTTTGGGTGGTGGCCGGAGTTCGTGGAAGTTGCTGGGGGAGGTGGGCAGTTAGTAGGGGTGGCAATTTTGACTAATTCTTCAAAAAATGGGTTCATTTGGGGAAAAAATCAATTAAATATGAGTCAATTTGGGTGACCTTAAACTAGTCAACGGGTTAATTTGGATCACCTTAAATTAGTCAACGGGTCAAATTGGGTCACCTCAAATATTCAATGGGTTAATTTGGATCAACTTAAATAAATCAACGCGTCAAAATAATCAAGTATTATAAATTTTGTTAACTTAAAATAAATGCATATGGGTTCCCCAACTTTGTCACCCCACCCCCTGCCCCCACCCGTCGCCGCCCACCAACCCACCCGCCCGTCGCCGCCGCCCCCCCACCGCCTCCGTCGCCGCCGCCCCCCCCACCGCCTCCGCCTCCGCCACCGCCACCCAGCCACCCCGGCCACCATAGCCCCGCCACCCGCCACCGCCACCGCCGCCGCCCAGCCACCTCCCTGGCCGCCACCCCCGCTCGCCGCCGCCACCCGCCCGCCTCCCCCACCCCACCCCACCTCACCCCCACCCCACCCCACCCCCTCCTCCGCCCTGCCACCGCCACCGCCCCCACCCGCCCACCCACCCCTCCCGCCATCGCCGCCCACCTCCGCCCCCGCCACCGCCCCCTCTGCCCACTGCCGCCACCGCCGCCGCCACCCCCACCATCACCTCGCCGCCACTTACTTTAGCGGCAACATGTTTTTTACTTCGGGTCAAAACGGGATTGTTGCAGACATTATACTTTGTTGTTGGATGGGAAGTTCAATTCTGTACGTACCATTCTGAGCGAAGAAGGAGCACCTGGTCTTTTACGTACCATTACTTTGTTGTTTTTTACTTTGTTGTTGGATGGGAAGTTCCATTACTTTGTTGTTTTTTACTTTGTATTTTGATGACATACTCATTTATAACTGAACGAAGGAGCACCTCGTCTTTTACCCATTCTGTTTACTCCCAAGAAAATTACTTGTATGCTCAATTTTTTTTTTAAAAGCGGCCCGTTTTAACCCGGACTAATTTTGCTCCAAACCCGTTTTGACCCGAAGTCATTTTGCTCCTAACACGTATTAACCC
The DNA here is from genome assembly GCA_023525975.1 of Smallanthus sonchifolius. Taxonomy (NCBI): domain Eukaryota; kingdom Viridiplantae; phylum Streptophyta; class Magnoliopsida; order Asterales; family Asteraceae; genus Smallanthus; species Smallanthus sonchifolius. The sequence goes on along the minus strand of CM042025.1, from coordinate 43,604,036 downwards.
GAACCCGTTATGACCCGTGACCCGAACCTGCCAGGCCTACCAGTTAGTATAAATGGCAGAAAGCGTGCAAAATTCCAAAAAAAAAGACATACAGTTAATTATTGAAGTGTAAGAACACACTATGTAATTTCACATATTTATAAAAGACATAATTTGTAATTTACTCTAGTTTGTGATAATAGATGCTTGGTTTAAAATTTAACTATCTATCAGCTTACGCATACCACATATACCATCCGTGTAAATCTATATAATTTATGTTTTACATGTAATTTGAAGTTGGTTGCGAAATTGGGAAACTAAGTAAAGTTCGTTTATAATTTCCTAAGTACATTGCTATTATTGGTAACTTGAAGTTGGTTGCCAAATCGGAAAACTAAGTAAAGTTCATTTATAATTTCCCAAGTAGGAGCTTGCGATTGAATAGTTAGTTTTTAGGTTTTTTTAATTTTTTCCTCAAAACTTTTTTTTTTAACAATTTGCCACCAAAGTTCAATAAGAATTGAATGTTAGCTTTTTCCTTTTTTTTTATCTTTTCCTCAACAATTCCATATGCTCATTGCGAATATTCCGCAATCTTTCATGTTATCGTGGGTGGCCCATTCTAGATTAAACTGACAAATTTTGCATGATTCAGTCCTAGAAGCCTTTCCATTTCGCCACATATTCAAGTATTGTACGAAGATGTATTTCTGAAGAATCAATTTAATAAAATCAGATAAACACAATAATTAGTCAAATAACACCACTGTAGTAAAATATTAGAGTAAGTTACACTGATGTAACAAAAAGTATAAGATAAGATCCTTTATTATGTGTATAAACTTTTTTTCATATCATTTTATAAGGTGTGTAGTCTGTAGCATCCTTCATACTTTGACCTACACACAGACAGTGAACAAACAATAAATTGAGTTTTTCTAAGGTGTGTCTTTTTTCTAATTGGGTTTTTCCTTGTAACGTTTTCTTTTTCCTTTAAGTTCCCTACACACAGATAGTGAATAAACAATAAATTGATTATTAATATTTATGTAAACTCCTGTTAAATAATAGAACTCAATACTCAATATGTTCATAAAAACGTATTATTAACAAATCGACAATGTCGCAAAAGTCGCTAGGCGCTTCCTAGTCAGAGTCGGGAGTACTCGAGAAGTACTCGGTCTAGGCGGAGAGTACTCGAGTAGTACTCGGCCTAGGCCTAGAGTACTCGGGCCTCGGCAACCTACCTTGTATCGATTACTCGGGAAGTACTCGGCCTCGGAGACCTTGTTTTACAACATTGCAAATCGGTAACACATGAAGATAGTCAAGCCATTACACAACCCTAAGATCCATTTCTTAAGCAAAACAATCACATAAAAATTCTTGAATCAAAACTTACTGCAATTTTTAAAGTTGCAAGGTATTTTTTGTATCAATTAAAATAGAATTTTTTGGTATAAACCTAAACTTATTTCTTAAAAGTAAACAAGTTCTTAGAATAAACATACCTGGTATACTTCAAATTGACGAACGGTGTTTTAAATAGCAGAGACGAGTTCTGTAGAATAAAGGATTTGACGACCGATTATACCCAAATATCGGAAATTGCCAAATCAGAGTAGTCTTCTTTCAAATGGCGCATACATTTCCCCAAATTGACGACCGGCGTTGTTAGTCTTAGGTTTCAAAATTTGAAAGTATATAAGAGATTTAGGGGAAATCACTAAAATAGCCATTGACCCAATCCCATTTGTCAATATAGCCATTGATTTTTTTTTTACCAAAATAGCCAACCAATAGGGTGATGCCATTTGTCAAAATGGCGAAATTTTGAGCCAAATTCGCTAAAAATCGCCAATTATTACCTGAATTTTCGCTAAAAAACAAAACAAAAAAACAAATTTTCGCCATTTTTTAAACCGGCGAAAAAATATGGCATATTTTCGCCATTTCAATATTAAATTATAATTTAATTTTTAATATTAAAATATTATTAATTTTTCCCGATTTTCCTGAAAATATTTTTATTTTTTTAAATTTAATAAAAATTATATAATTTTAATAAAAATTATATAATTTTTTTAAAAAATTTTGTTTCTTAAAATCTTTTCATTTAATTTTTGTTAAAGGAATTTTAATAAAAAAATATATTTTTAAATTAAAAAAAAATCATGTAATTTTTTATTTTTAATTTTTGAAAAATAATAAAATATAATTTTTATTTAAAAAAACGAATTTTAATAAAATATTCTTTTGAAACAAATATATATACCCCTCCCTACCATTCATTTTTGACACTTATCTAACAAACTTCATCAACTTTACCATTCACTTAAAAATTTCTTTCACATTCCATCCACTTATAAACTTCATCCTTTTATACATCAACTTATAAACTTCATCCTTTTATCCATCCACTTACCATTTATTTTTAAGTAATGTCTTGTAATTTTATTTTATGTATCGGTGGAAAATGGGACTTTGTTAATGGTGTTGAGGAGTACGTTCCTGTAAAAAAAATGTTTTCGACGTGTTTTTTGTGTTCCTAGTAATATTAGTTATGTGGGTTTGAAAAATCTTATTTGTGAAAAATGTGGGTTTAGCAATGAAATTCGTTTTTCTTATAAAATGTCTACTTACACACATTCAATTGATCTATTGGATGATAGTGATGTTTTATTTTTTTTAAATGTTGTTTTAAATCAACCAAATGAATTGTTGTCTTTGTACGTTACTAAGGAATCTGGTGTGGGTAGTAGTTCAGTTGTTCGTGCTTATATCTTACTCTCAAGGTCGTATATATGTTTTTGTAATTTAAATAATGGATATTTTTAAATTACAGCATGTTCGTGCTTGGACAAAGAGACTTATGTTTTGAAGGTTAGATGAAATACAAAGAACAGATGCCTTACCCACATCACCCGATCGTTGGACTATCTTACCGTCAGAATTTTATCACCTAGTTTATGATGGGTCGGTTGATGCCCTCCAATATGGAGATGGGACGAACATACTATATCCCCCATTATGGGAGGTTGATACGGTAAAATTAATATTTATTTATTTAATTGACACTATTCAACAACAATAACGTAATTGTTTTTATTATTTAACAGGTATACTTACCGATAACAGATGACGATAAAAACTGGTATCTTTTTTAGATTAATATGGAGAGACTAGAGATTCATGTATTTTTTTCATATGAATGTCGTCCAAACACCTGCAGTGATTCATGGTGCATTCATCGTAGAAAATACTTGAAAGGAAACGACGAAATACTTAAATTAACATTTATATAAAGAGATTTTATCAAATTTATATAAAGAAAAACAACTGATATTAATAAAAACTTACATTAACATTCATTTTTGTAGTGAAATACTTGAAAGGAAACAACGAAAATTTGGAGTGAATGGCGAAATTATGAGTGGATGGCGAATTTATAGTAAAAATGGCGAAAATATGTCAAATCCTAACGCTAGATTCTCTGAATTTTCGCTAGATTCCTTGATTTTTCGCTTTAAATTTTCGCCAGATTCTCTGAATTTTCACCATCACTTTATGTCATTTTCTGAAATTTCGCCATTTTTGTCAAATTTTGGCCATTTTTTCAACATTTTCGTCACTTTTTTGAGATTTTTGCAGACCGGTCAAATCATTGTGTTTTCGCCACTTTTTCGAAATTTTCGCTACTTTTTCAAGATTCTCTAAATTTTTGTCAAAAATGGTCAAATTTTCGCCACTTTTTCGAAATTTTCGCCATTTTTCAAGATTTTAAGAATTTTCGCCACTTTTCAAAAATTTTCGCCATTTTTTTAAAAATTTCGCCAATTCCAAAAATTTCGTCGTTTTTCAAAATTTTCGCCACACCTAATCGCCATTCGGTCCCACAAAATAAAAAAAAGACGAAAATTTGAGGCGAAATAATATGGCAAAATTTCGCCATTTTAGCTATTTTGGTTAAAAAAAAATCAATGGCTATATTGACAAATGGGATTGGGTCAATAGCTATTTTGATGATTTCCCCATAGATTTAACCTAATATATTTGTTGGGAAAGGGGAACTAGTCTTTTCTTTTCTTTTGCAGGGATGAAAGTAGTGAAATGACGGGTGAGTACGTATTGTAAATTTACTAGAATGCCCTTACAGGAAAATATAAGTTACCTTATGATATTATAATAATCGAATTAATTGGTGACCCTTGGATCCAGATTATTAAAGGTAATCTATGAATCTTATGAAGTTTTAGGATTTTTACATGAAAAGTGGGTTTTTATTTGATCCTTACCATTACTTTATATGTTTTATAAAACAATTTCATACTAAAGTGAGGAGATGGGGATGGAAGATGGGGCTTTCAATCGGGAGCAAGATCTATGTTTTAGGTGTTCAACGGTGGTAGTGGTCGGAGATGATGGTGGTTGCCGGAGATGATGGTGGTGATGAAGACAAAGGGTGAAAATAGTGGGTTAGTAAAAATAAACGTATTTTTAACAATTTGAGTCACTGGGGGTTGAAGACAAAGGATGAAAATAATGGGTTGGTAAAAATAAACGTATTTTTAACAATTTGAGTCACTAAAGGTATAATTATAAAATATTAAATAATTTATATCTCTAATTAATTAATTTTTTCTGCTTTTTCTCCTCTTTCTTCCTCCCATAACAATGTTCATGCATGTATACATCTTATATAATATGTAAACACATAAATTTATAAAAAATATACATAAATCAGTTCAAGTATATTTACATAATAATAATAATATTTTATTAGCAATATTAGAATTTTTGATAAATAAACAAATAATTTTAATTAATTATCAAATTTCTTATAGTATTTATATAAACAACCTTCCCAAATTTGTTTTTACTTTTGAAATGTAGAAGTTTTATTTTGTTGGTAAAACACTAAACGCCATGCTACGTTTATATGTTTTCTTAGAAAAAATTTTCGTCTCGACTAAAAACCGATTTATAAATGTTAAATATCCACTTTGCCAAACCTCTCAAGTTTCAGTCAATTTCAAAACCCTCCCAGAAAGAAACATAACATGGACGATGACGTACTCACCGTCCTATGGACGCCGGAGCAACTCTTGCAAAGAGTTTGCGACTTGGCTTTGCAAATCACTCATGATTTCTCATCTCGGGATTCTTCTTCTCCGGTTATCGTCGGTGTTGCCACCGGCGCCTTTCTCTTCCTGGCCGATCTCGTACGCAACATCAAATTGCCGGTCACTATCGATTTTGTTCGAGCTGAATCGTATGGCTCTGGAACTGTTTCCAGCGGTCCTCCGAAGATTTCATGTGATGTGAAACTCGATGTTGCTGGAAAACACGTCATTTTGGTACTCCTTCTCTTTCCCTCTCTGTTACAATTGTTGACTTTGATTGATAGTTTTGTTTTGAATGCGTGATAAATCGAGAAGAAATTTAACATTTCCAACAAAATGTGCAACGAATTTATAATCTAGATGATGGAACATGATTAGTTTTAATCCGAGTGAAAGTTGAAATTCCGTGTTCGATTTTGGGCTTGATATCCAACACATGATACTCTTCACATTAGGGTTGAATTTGTGAAGTATTAGATACATATATTTTATCATCTGTGTGTTTTTGGTCTCTAATGGATGCTTTCGTGTAATTTTACATAATTGGGAATTTACTGAATGACTTCTTGATGACTCTGGTTGAAGATATTGTAGACACAGGAAACACTGTTTCTCGTCTCATTTCTTACTTGGAAGCTAAAGGGGCAACTTCTGTTTCTGTGTGCACTCTTCTTGATAAACCAGCAAGAAGAAAGGTTCATTTTGAGCTCTTGGGCGATGGCAAGTTCTATAGTGGTTTTGAGGTTCTCTCTCTCTCTCTCCCTCGTATACACACGCCACAAATGCAGATATAGATACAGATTATTAGTAATAAGTTGCTTTGTTAGTTTAGTTGTGCAGCATTTAAATTGGATCTTTTTCAATTATCTTATGATATCTCATAAAAGACCATGACATATTAACTATAAATTTAGCTGAACAAATAAGAAAATGGTCCTCTTTCAGTTGAGTCCTAAGAAAACTGAACCTTTTTTTTGGAACATTTATTTCCCCAGCAATCATTATTGTGTGTTATTGATACTAGTGAGTTTTGGTTCACAAATTGCCCTATATTGGTTTTAGATGACATTTTAGATAGTTTATCTAGAAAATCATGAAAGTAACCATTTCCCTAGTGAGTATTATACCTCTATAACCATGTCTGAGAAAAAAACTCCTATAGCCATTTGATAAGCGACTTATTAGCTGCATATCTACTTTTTCTCCTGGTATATTTCCATCAAAACAGACTTAAAGTCATGAGATGCACTCGGTATCATCTTCACACATCCCTTCATTAGCAGTTCTACAATGGTTCAATATATACACTAGTTCAAGTCGCGCATCATCCATTTTCTTCGTGTATCGTAGATGGAAAAGGCAACACAATACTTTGGTTTTCTATATAAGGGCATAAAGTTTAGACAATGAGTATCGCTAAAACATATTTATTTGAACACTTATAAAAAGAGATCGTAATGTATGGGAGGTTTTTAAGCTTGGACATTGATTTAAACATATTGGAGGTTTTTAGAATCACAAGATCAATCACTGGTCATGGTTAGTTTGTAATGTATGGACCAATCTTTTCTATTTGTTATTTTTTTGATTACTATTACCAAATCAAATGACTGCACCTAAAAACAAACAGATCCTTTTAAAAGATAAAAGAAAGGGGTTACTCGAATGCAAGTGGTGTAATGCACTTATCAAAAGATGAGTTCATGAAATGGTGCAGCGTCATAGCTGCTGCTTGTATGTATTCTTGAGACCTTGTAGAAAAGGGTGGGGCCTATGCCCACTTTAGTGCTCGTTTTAGGATGGTTGTGTTGTTTAACTCTCTTAACGACTTAAAACCACATCATGTTAATATCACAACGTTTATGACTTAAACTATGTTTTAGGATGATGGCCAAACATTATCCTTGTATTGAACTTCATCACCATGAAGACGAGCAAGCATACCTTTGTAATGGTGTATACTTTGTCAACATTATGTTGAACGATCATATCCCCCAACAATGCATATGGATCAATTGAAATAATTTTTGTTGATTGGCAACATCTTCATTTAGTTTTGGTCGTGACATATATTGACTAAAGATCTAACCATTTTGTGTAAATTATTTGGTGCATTTTTATTTTAATGAGAACATATTTTTTTCTTTTGTCTTTGACAGTGCCCAGATTCATTCGTCGTGGGGTATGGGCTGGATTTCAACGAACGATACAGAAACTTGCCTTACATTGGAGTCTTGAAGCCCGAAATATACAGAAGTGATAATGACAAACATAATAATTAAGGAGTTGATAAGTGCTGGTTTCTTGTTATGAATGAATCATCATACCATTAACTGCTATCTTTTGTTAAGAAATTGTTAGTTAACATTACATATTTACATATTGGGGTTAAGAATTCTATATGGGAATGTCACCCTCGTTTGGTAGTGTTCATATTTTCTATTTATAGAAAAAAAACAGAGCATAACACAATGATTTCATCATAGTTAATTAGATTAAAGAAATTGTTAGTTTTTTTTACCAGTAACAACTAAATTTTTAGGATGAGTAAAGTGCAATTTGCACCCCTCTGTGGTATATGCCCGCTGATACTTTGCAACCCTTTTTTAAAAGAAGTGTAATTTGCACCCCTGTGGTAAAGTTTCTCTTTCTTAATGAGCCCCTCCGTCAACTTTCCATCCGTTAAACCGTTAATGAGAAATGTAATATGGTACTTTTGCCACAATAAACTTCTATATACTTTTTGTACCCATAAATCCCCAATTTACTGTTGTTTGCGACCCTGTGGTATCTCAAATTAGTCGCTTGTTCGTTTATGGAGGAAATTGTTGAAGAATCATCCTTTGTTCGATTATGGAGGATGCGTAAAGGTGATGAGGAATTAGAACCAAACCTGCAATCATCCTGTGATAAGTTTAATTTGATTATCCTAACTACTCTTGATTTAATCTTATTTTCGTAATTTTTTTTCAGTAGACTCAAGAACCATGTTTACCTTGAAGTTTTTTCATGGAAGTCAGTTTTCAAACCATCCGGGTATGGAATAAGTAAATGGTAAGACAACCTTCATTGATAATGTTGATATTGATGGTTTTGGAATGGGAATGTTGGAAGAAATGGTTAAGGGCCTGGGATATCCTATTGATATGGTTTTTTACTACCATTTTAAGGTACCTCGTTTGTGTTTGAATTTGGGTCTTAGGTGTTTGAGTAATGAGAGTGATTTTGAAAACTTGTTTGCTCATGTATGAAGAGGAAATACAGTGATTGAAATATATGTTGAACATTGGAATTCACGTCTGTTAGTTAAGTCAATAGTAGATAGTGTGGAACCAAATCCTATACTTGTAATTGAAAATGGTCCAGTACCATCTATTTTTACAAAGGAAGAGGAAAGTGAAGATAAAGAAGATGAGGATAGTGAGGATGAACATGATCCTGATTATATTGCAGACGAAGATAATCAGGTGGAGGATGTAGAAGTGGAGAACTTTAAGGCTAATGTTGACTTTGATGTTGATGGTGATGAAGAGGAAGATGGTGATGGTAATGGTGTTGGTCATTGGGATTTTGAGTTTGATGGTGAGCATGACACTTATGTTGACCTTGAAAACTTTGACAGTAATAGTGACTCTAATGACGAGAATTCCACATTATTAAGAAAGGTATCAAGGAGGATTAGGAGCAAAAGAAAACTTAATAGGGTTTCTTCTGAATCACCATGTCCATTCTATATAGGTCAGTTAATAGAAGATAAGGAGAGGTTGAATGATATGGTTAAACATTTTGCACTTGAATTTAGAAGGCAACTTTATATTCAGAAAAATGAAAGGTTAAGGTATAGGGTAGTGTGTTTGGGTACAAATCCAAGTTTGGATGCAGATGAAGGAACACAGGGGCAAAATAGTAAAATCCTCCAAATGGGAGTAGGTGGGTCGTCCACTAGTGTTATACCCAAGAAAGTTAGTAAAAGAAATACAAAACCCATTTGCCCCTATGCAATCCAGATCTCAAGACCTACCACCGATGATCATTGGTGTGTGAAGACAATCCTAGGTAAACATCAATGTCTGCAAACTACAGAGGTTGGTCTTTACACTATGAGCTACATAGTCAAGGAGATTGAGCCCCTTGTTGAAAAAAATCCAGAAATACCCATAATAGCTCTTCAAGATGTAATCCAAAAAAGGCATCAGGTGTAGGTTTCACTTGCAAAAGTCTTTAGAGCTAAGAGGATTGCCACAAGGAAATTGTTTGATGATTATGTAGAGCAGTACGGGTTGCTAAGAGACTACTGTGAAGAACTTTTAAGAGCCAACCCTGTGAGCACTCTCAAAATAGATGTGGAGCCATTCTCTAACCCTAGTAGTCCTACCAGGCAATTCAGAAGAATATACATATGTTATGAAGCTATGAAGAAAGGTTTTAAGATGTGTGGAAGAGAAATTCTAGGGTTGGATGGTTGTTTCATGAAAGGTCCATATCCAGGCCAGATCTTGAGTGCAGTTGGTGTAGATGGTAACAATGGTATTTATCCAGTTGCATTTTCACTTGTGGAAGCTGAGAGTTTCCAATCATGGTCATGGTTCTTAGAATTACTCAAGGATGATCTTGATTTATCTACGAATACTAAGTTCACTTTTATTAGTGACAGACAGAAGGTAATTCACATTTTTATTACATTTTACTAGTATGACATGTACATAATTGAATGGTCTTATTGTAGGGTCTTATTCTAGCATTATCAAGGGTCTTCCCTAGTGTTGAGCATAGGTTTTTGTCTTAGGCACATACATGAGAACATAAGGAAGCAGTGGCGTGGAGATGTCTTTAAAAACATGCTATGGAGAGCAGCTTCTACCACTACAATGCCTTTCTATGACAAGGCAATGGATGAAATAAAGAGAGCAGACAAAACTTTATTTGACTGGCTTAATAAAATCCCACCAAGCAGTTAGTCAAGAGCCCATTTTTCTACTAGGGCAAATTGTGATATGTTATTGAACAACATATGTGAGGTGTTTAACAGGCAATTAATTGGTGCTAGAGACAAGCCTGTGATCACATGTTTAGAGTACATCCGGGAATACATGACTAAGAGGATTGTCAATGTGAAGAAAATACAAGCAAGAAGTACCGGTCCATTAACACCAGCTGTAACAAATACCTTCGATAACATAAAAAAAGGAAGCATCTCAACTTAGTGTTCTAATGGTGAATTCTGCAAAGTACCAAGTGAAAGGTACTGGGTCCCAATGTGTGGTGAATGTGGAATTGAAAACTTACACCTGCAGGAAGTGGGAATTGACTAGGATGCCCTGTAAACATGCAGTAACAGCAATCTGGGACATGACCAGGAATGATATGAGAGCAGTCTGAAAGTTAGGTATCTGAAGTTTACTGCTTGGATACATGGAAGAAAGTTTACATGAATGTCATTGATCCAATCCGTGGGCCTGAAATGTGGAAACACTCACAGTGTCCCACACAACTTACACCACCTAAACATCATAAGCAGGTTTGAAACACTATGAAATTTATTTAATATGTTGTGCCTTTGGCATAGATTAATTTAATATATTGATGTCTTTTGCATAGATTGGAAGGCCTAAAAAAATGAGGAAAAAGTCAACTAAAGAGGTCGAAGCAGTGTTTTCAAATGGAGGTAAAATGACAAGGAAGGGGAACATAACAACATGTGGCAAATGTGGGAGTAAGGGCCACAATATGAGAACCTGCAGCTCTCAATCTGGGACACAAGATGCTTAGGAGATGCTGATTTATTGTTCCTTTTTTATGTTAGGGTTTGTTGTTGAACAATGTTGAACATGGTTCCTGTTTTGTTATGGTTTGTTGAACCTGATTTTTCTTTTTATGTTATGGTTTGTGTAACACTGTTGAAACTGATTTTTCTTTTTATGTAATGGTTGTTTTATTGCATTCTGTGACCAATAATGCAGTATTCATATAGTTCGTGCATATAAGTTGCCACAACAGGTTCACCATATTGCATTCACAGTAGGTACATATTGTATATACATACAGTTCAATGCAGTGGCAAATGTGGCAGCATAGCAGGTCAATATGACTATTTGCATTTATAACAGTCAATATTGCATTCACAGCAGTCAATATTGCATTCATAAAAGCCTTCATTACAAATTACTAAGTCAAACAATACAATCAAACATTACAAATTACCAAGTCAAACAATACAATCAAACATTACTAATTAATCAAGATATCTAATATTATTTTCAATGACAATCATCAAGTTCAAATTCTAAATCAGAATCATGCTCGTCTTCATATGGGTAACGGTGCTGGAGCTCCACCTGTTTTTCTGGACAGTAATAATCCCAAACTGTTTTCAATACATCAGGGTCATAGTCTTCATATGGCTCTTCTTTTTTTTGTTCAATTAGTTCCTCGTACTACAGCTCTTCTTGTTGACCTTCAAAAGGTATGATTTCATTTAGTTCCTCATAATCCCAAGCATTTTTCAATACATCAGGGTCATAGTCTTCATATGGAGCACGATACCGAGGCTCTTCTTTTTCTAACACAGGCATGACTTAATCAACTTGTTCAACATCATCAACTCGAGAACAGTTACAAGATGACTACCAAATAACAAAATTGGATAAACAATAAAATGCAAATAAAAATGATATATACTTGTGAACAAGCTTGCATTATAAATAGAACCGTTAGAGGTTTTAAAATTACATAAACAAAATATTACACCATCCTAGAGCCTTTCAATTGCCTTACAATGTAACACAATCAAAGGGCTTTTCAAATGCTAAATACATAAACAACAACTAATTCCTAACACAATCTTCAGTTTTATGACTTCCTTAGATTTGGTTTTTTGCAAATTCATCTTTGTTCTTGATAGTCCTTAACAAACCACGGATAACCATTTCACATCTGGGGCATGTGGGAGTATCAGCCCAACTTAGCCATCCGCATTTGCCCTTCTGTAATGAAATCCAAAACTTACTAACCGAACCAAAAACATAAAAATTATCAAATAAACTGGAACATTAAACGAATAAAACCTAAAATTTCTTACACAACACAAGAAGCGTCGGCCAGGGTTTGCATCTGTTCTAGAAATTCGATAGCACACAGCTGCACCACAAGCGCATACCGACCCAGATACTTCGTACCTCTGGGACCTCGAATTCGAAGACGACGATGAAGAGTATTTGGACATTGTGCCTTGATTTTGCGAAGATGAAAATGATAGAGCAGGTTCAGATGAAAAGGATGAGCCTTGATTTTTAGAAGATGAAAATTAGGGCTCAAATGTCTGATGTAAAGGCAATAAGGGAAAAAATGACTTTTAACACCTAATTGGACGGTTTAACAGATGGAAAGTTGACGGATGGGCTCATTAAGAAAGAGAAACTATATCACAGGGGTGCAAATTGCACTTCTTTTAAAAAAGGGTTGCAAAGTGTCAGCGGACATATACCACAGGGGTGCAAATTGCACTTTACTCTTTTTATGATAAATAGAACCCCCAAGCTTTAAGTTGTGTGACACACCATTTAACCACCAGGATGTCTCCTTAAAGACAAAGCAATTGCTAGTTAACACGACATATTATTTTTGAATTTCTTCTCCTTCACCACACATTATACTTGACTTTCTTCTGCTTCATGCTGAGCAAAAGGTCCGGTGAGCACATAGTGAACAGCAAGATCTAGTCCGAGTAGACAAAAAACACACGTCCGGTTCAACATCCACATACAAAATTCGAGGTGGTGAGCAAAAAGGAAATGGCAAGATCCTGTTAACTTGAGGTTTTAGATCCCAGTTCTAAAACCCTCAGGGCCGACCCTGGTCACTACCACATAGGCAGAAGTGAAACCACTAATCAAAGTCATTAAAGTGTGTAATGATTTTACTATCCACTTTTAATTTAAATATTTATTTTAACCTCTTCATTGGTTGGAATGCCCCACGGCCCACGCTAGCGCCCCACACTCCTCACACCGGCGCCCACAACGCCCCATTCATGCCCGAGGGGAGCGATGTTCCACTCCCCATCACGCCTGATACGTATGCCCATGCAAACATAGGAGCAGCCCAACATGCAGGCCAAAACATGAATCCAGGAACAATGGGCCGGCCCAGACGTATGATTAAGAAGCCCAGTCGGTATGAAGAATAAGAAATCAATAACGGTTTTCCTTTTTATTAGTCCATGTTTCCTTTCTTTGTGTGCATGATTTCCACGATGATCATGATAGTAGTGGTAGTTGTTTATTTTCTGCATTTTTACTTGTTTCCTTGTTGTTTAAAAAGCTTGAGTTTTCATTAATGGAGATATGAGAAAATTGCCCCACAAGTGATTCCCTTCTTTTACTACTTTCTTGGAGTTTAACCCACTTACGGGTCATAACGCCACATCATCCACGCTAATTACACATAGCCTAACACGATAAAACATGCAAGAAAAAACATAGGAATTTATATGAAGGCGTTGACAATGTAGCAAAGAGAGGACATGGATATATGTTCAATCTATAAGAGAATTAGAAATAAAAAAAATAAATATACGAATTAATAATTTTATGGTTCAATCCCAATAAACTAAAAAGCAACTACATTCCCGGAACACTACAAACACAACCTCTAATTTATATGGAATCTCACATATACAAACAACTTACAAATAAACATCATAACTTGTTCATGATACCCATACACAACAAAAGCAAAAGCTTTTGACTTTCGGTATAGTCATGCTAAATGCTTTCATAGACTATTCAAATACTCAGTTTTTTCCTGCCAGAGGGTGGTAGGAAAAGGGTAAAATTGTCATCTTGATTCGTTTTCACGTTCAAATTTGAACCATTTCCAATTTGCATACATATTTTCTTCATCATTGAAGGGCAGGGTGTCCAATGGAAGGTGTTCTGACTTTCGAGTAGTTGAAACCGGTGGAATCTTTTGCCTGTACTTCTTTGCCATCTCTGCAGCTTCTGAAAATACTCTCTGCCATGATAAAACCAATGTTAATGCATAGATAAAAAGGGCATTTTGGTCAAAAGTGAAAGATATAAACTACCTCCTTGTTTGACAGGAACAAGCCAGGTTCGCTCTCAAGCTCTGCAGTACTGTTCCACAAGATCAAGATTTATTCCAAATTTATAACTTGAAACAAAATGTTGAAGTAAAAAACTTAGATACTTCAACGAATGGGTAGTTTCGTCATTTACCTGAGAGAGATCTTGTCAGGGAACATCGATTTCACAACCAAAACTTTGACTTTTTCATCAAGTGTGAGAGCATCACTCATTGAATCAATTTCTCCTCGAGTGATATTAGAAATATGCAATAATCCACTGAAAAATAGTAACATGAAACATAAAGAAATAAATCAACAGCCAAAAATCGAATATCATAAATAATCACCTTCGGTTACTTTCACCAATCCTTATTTGAGCACCATAAGGGAAAATTTTCCTTACTGTTCCTTCCAAAAGTGTTCCCTCTTTAAGGTGTATTGTATTCTGAAAATGTTAACACATTGTAAACATTAATGGTCTGTTTGGTTGGCTGGAATGGAATGAGCAACGTAATGAAATGGATCATTCCATTCATTATCATGTTTGGTTCACCTGTAGAAACAAAATGAGTTTTAACATGTATTTTTTGTAGTAAATATAAAGGCAATGCAAAATTGTCTCTGTTATTAAGCCTACAATAAAAAAGGCATATGATCTAATTAACTTTTAGAATAAAAAAAGGTAAATTTAGTTGAAAGTTTTGATTCTTTTATATGTAGGATGCTAAAGGTTACAAAAGTAAAATTGAGTTACATTGTAATTTTTCCATTCCCTTCCATTGTGGAATAGGAATCTAGCAAAGGCAAGGAATCACATTCTTCCAATCCATCATATAAAACGTCTTTTTTCATTCCAGTGGAAATAAACCATTCATTCCTTCTCTAATTCCGGCATACCAAACACTACCTAAAAGAACAATAAAATAAACGAGATGGAAAAGATGTAAGGAAAAAAAAGACCAACCCAGGCTTCCTTTTGACTAATAATTAAGTCATTTGTATCCTCACTTATTCGAGTAATTTGAACATACATGCGACGGCCCACCTACATTTATCAAGAATTCCCATGAATAAGTGGCATAATGATCCGGCTAATAACCACCAAATGGTGTAAAGTTCCGAAATGTAGAAGGTGAATTGACTTACATTTTCTTTCAACTCGGTGAAGTTATTAACACGATTGACGAGTTCAACTTTAGGAAGAAAAGCTCGTAACCCCTGAAAAAGTCAACTCTTAAGATAAAAATTACTGATAATATATATTGCTGAGAGAGTAAAGATAATTTGAGTTAAACCTCAATTCTTGTAAGGAGACCACCGGTATTCCACTCTGTAATTTTGACCTCTGTAGGTTCATTAAATTGCTTAATCTGTGGGAAACATGGTCTTAGTGCAACAAAAAAGAACTAAAACAACAAATAGATCGAGTGCCTAACAGAAATAAGGCCTTGATAATAGGAAATTCTACAAAATAAAGACAAGCCCAACCATTTTTCATACAATTGAGTGAGTGAGCATGTATTTCATACAATTAAAGATCTTATTTGAAGTTAACAATGCACACATATAAAATCAATTGAACCAAGAAGCACACTCTCAAAAGGCCTATTGAAATGTTACACATCTAGAAAGAAGTGATTGACCTTTCCAACCTCACATTGGTTTTTTTGTTATGAAATGTGAAAATGCAAGTATAAGAAAACAATTGTGAACATCAATTGGCAAGTATAAGTGTTAGCTCTTCACTTACTTCTCTGAAATTATCCATGGGTTAATTACACTAGAGTGCAACTAAACTTCCATTTTCTTTTTTTTTTTGTCATTTTAAGTTAGAAAAAAAAATGTCTTTTCAATCGTATGCAACATTACATACTTTCAATATTTTACCATTGTACGTATATAACCTTCTATAGCAGGTAAGAATGTAATGTGGCACCAATATTTTGATATCATGATGGTCAAAAACTGAAAGTCCTATAACAAGGCCATGATTTTATTTCACTAGGTTACATACAATGAGAAAAAAGGTGCAAGCAAGTTAATAACTAGTCAAGAAAGTAATGTCATTTAGCTAATTCCAAAATCACAAAGATTTATCAAAATTCCCATCTATTTTTGGCCACAACTTCATCAAAAACCTTGAACAAATAAAAGAAAGCTGAGAGAAAAACCTGCCTCACTCGATGCCAAGCCAATCTGCGAAACAGCCGCCTGGTGGAAATCAATGGTCTACCGCTAAGAGTTCTACCCAAAACTTCAGCAAACAAAACCGTCCCATGCTCCACAACCGGCTGCCCCACCATCGGACCACCACTTAAAGCCGCTTCATTTCTCACTATCCCCATCTTCCCTTTCATCATAAACTCTTCACCATTATTCTCAAAATCACACAACAAAGAATCCAACTCTTTATCATATAAAGGAAGCACCTCTTTAGTTAACATTGTTCCTAACAAATCTGCACCAATATTAACATCAAGCTTATACTCATTCCCGGAAACCACCACACCCACCACAAAATCACCTGGCTGTGGATCATAATATTCTACAGAAACCATCTTATCCTCTTTTTCATCTACTGAAATGTCCTCAATTACATCTTCTGGATCAATAGTTTCTTCTACAGATTTCCCATCTCTAAAGAACTTATAGAAGGGCTCCAAAGCCTCATCTTTATCAGGCTTGTTGTATTCAATTTCAGATTGTGGTAAATTAAGAGGCATTGGTGATGGTTTACCTAATAATCCAAGCTCTTCTATTTCAATTTCTTGATTGAGTTCATTGTTGGAGCAATTTAAAACATGGGTGTGTCTAAAGACAGAGTATTTTGTAAAGAAAGGTAGGTTCTTGAAGGGTTTTGGTGTATTAGGGCTTGAAATGAATCTGTTAGTGGGGTTTTTAATTTTGCAGATTATGAAGGTTTCAAAGGGAGGAAAGGACTTACAACATGGATGAGGATGAGGAAAAAGGAGAGACATGTCTTGTTTATCATATGAAATCGGTCTCTAGATTGGAGTTGGAAGTTGGGAACCTATTTGTTTGCTTTATCCTTGTTTGGATTATGATTGATTTGATTATTTGAATGGGCTTCCTAAAGAGTGAATGGGCTTTTGATGTCAAGAATTTGTATCTTCTCCAAACTTGGTTTTTATGTGGGAATAAATAAGAATTTAATTTATTATTATTTAAGAACAACTCACACACTCATCTACTCCTACTTTATATATCTTAAACTATATCAATTCCTAATCTACTCCATACTAGGATTTGAACCCTTTTTTTAGAGTAAACTTCAGTTTTCGTCCGTGAGTTTTGAACAAAAAATCAGGTTTCGTCCCCCTGTAACACATTTGATCCTCGACGTTTAATATTTTAACACTTTGCGTCCCTGTTCCTTAACTCCGTTAAATTTTATGTTAGTTTTTGTGCAAATTTACTAGTATACCCCTTCTTCTTCTTCTTCATCATCAGACTCAATAAAATGTATATGAGACTCAATAACATGAATGACACTTTCCTCTCGCGCGACCCCCCTTCCGGCCACCGGCTCTCCGGCACCACCTCCCCCTGACCGAAGACGGGTCTTAGTGGCTCCAACAGAAATGACGGCGGCGGTGGTTAGGGATTCCAGGAAGCAGAGACAGAGGTGGAGACAAGGTAGCCTAGCGGCGTCGAGTGGCCTAGATAGCGACGGTGACGATGCTAAACGACGGAGATGGTGACGGGATGAGTTTTTCGTCGACACCCCATCTAGGGTTCTGCCGTAGCAACGGTGGCGGAGGCTGAGGTGAGACCTGATGGAAGCGGAAACGGAACGAGGATGGTGTTTCGACGACGGAAACGGTTTTCACCACATGAATCCCCCGTCACTTGGTACGTCGTGGTCATCGTCGTCGTTCTCCGATCAGCACCACCACCGACAGGCTTCGTATGCCTCCATGGTGAACGGTGGCGGTTTGTCTGGTTCGTTTTACGTCGGGTTTAACGACAGTAATGAAGAGTTTAGTGCTAACAACGGTCTGCAAGTTGTTTCCGATCAGATGCAGTTGTTTGACGAGTGTAAAAACGTGGAGTGTAAAAAAATAGAGTCAAATTGCTTCTTGGGTCTGATGGTTGAAGAAGAAAAAGAATGGGTGAGGGATATATTAGTAAATTTGCACAAAAACTAACTGAAAACTTAAACGAGTTAAGGACCAGGGACGCAAAGTGTTAAAACATTAAACGTCAGGGATCAAATGTGTTACAGGGGGAGGAAACCTAATGTTTTGTTCAAACCTTAGGGATGAAAACTGAAGTCTACTCAAACTTCGTTTTTGGCCCCTGTTGTTTGGCCTGTTTAACCATTTTAGTCCAAAAAAGAATCTTTTAACATATCAGCCACTGAGGTTGTATTTTTGTAACCATTTCAGTCCATAACATTAACTCTGTTAACTTTTCTGTTAAGTATAGGGGCATTTTAGTTATTTTATTTTTAAGTAAACTAGTTAATATTTTCAGTTCAATAAAAACTTTTTTTAGGCTTTTTCATAAAACTTTATTTCTACTTTTTTTTAAAAAGTTTTTTTTTAAATCATTTTTTTTGTTTTTTTTTCCGTAAAAACGTCTTTTTTGAATCTTTTTAAAAACGTTTTTTCACTTTTCTAAAAAACACTTTTTTAAATTTTTTCATAAAAAACGTTTTTAAAAACATTTTTTTAGTTTTTTTATATAAAATGTTTTTTTTTACTATTTTAAAAACGTTTTTTTTTTTTACTTTTTAAAAAAAGAAAATTTTGAATCTTTTTAAAAACGTTTTTTCACTTTTCTAAAAAATATTTTTTTAAAACTTTTTTTCATAAAAAACGTTTTTAAAAACATTTTTTCAAAACGTTTTTTCGTTTTTTTTATAAAAACGTTTTTTAGCTTATTCGTAAAATATTGTTTTAACTATTTTAAAAAAGTATTTTTTTAAATAGTTCACTTTTTTTAAAACTAGTTCACTCAAAAAAGTAAAAAAAAAAAGTTTTTAAAATAGTTAAAAAAACATTTTATAAAAAGCTAAAAAAAATTTATAAAAAAAAACTAAAAAAATATTTTTAAATAGCTTTTTATGAAAAAAGTTTTAAATTTTTTTTTATCAAAAAACGTTTTTAAAAAAATTAGAAATTTTTTTTATGAAAAAATCTGAAAAAAGTTTTTATTGAACTTAAAAAATTAAATAGTTTACTTAGAAATAAAATGACTAAAATGCTCCTATACTTAACAGAAAAGTTAACATCGTTAATATCATGGACTGAAATGGTTATAAAAATTTAACCTCAGGGGCTAATATGTTAAAAGATTATTTTTTATACTAAAAGGGTTAAACAGGTCAAACCACATGGGCCAAAAACGAAGTTTGCTCAAAATATTATATCGCCATCCAAGTATGTAATTAATATAAGTTTTCACTTAAAATATGTTAAATGGTTAAAATGTTTCTCTTTTAAAAATAATAATTTTTAACATATAATACGTCTACATCATGTCAAGAATAGTTTTTACCTTTTAAAGAGTTAAAACTCAATTTTATTATTTAATTTGTTTGTTAAAAGGAGTTAAGTTCTCACTAGAAATAGTTTCTTTATTCACAGGGTTAGAGAAAATATTTGTTCTCATCTCATATTTCTCAGACTTTATCAATAATTTTATTATGAATAAAATTTTATCAGGTTTATTTGTTTGTATTTTTTGTTAAATGCGGATATAAGTAATTTAAGTTACTTATATAATATTGTAAAAGATCGTTGTTCTTATAAAAAAGGTCAAATAATTTAATAGATTTTATAAAAAAGAAAGTGAAACATTTGTTTTCTTTTATATTATGAAAAAGGAGTTTTTCTTTCTTTTTACGAAATAAACAATATGAAAGAATATATTATTATTTTTCTTTTTGTGAATTACTGCGGCATAAAATGCTATTGTTGAATAAAATATTTAAATAACAAAAATGCCAATTCTGAGTTATTGTGAAACTGATACCGAACCCACGGTAATACTTAAATGGCTCAGTAACATATGATTTTATTCAGCGGCCTTAAACCCGAAGGTTCCAGCCAAGTCGGTCGTCTCAAGCCTCAAAGGTCTAGATTACAATCTTCTGATAAAAAAACAAAGTCTAAAAAATAATAAACCCTTGATGTCCTACTTATACTAAACAGCTAAAAGATATACATGGAAATAAAAATTAAAAATTATTAAAGATATGGTCTTGATATCTTCCAAATAAATATCCACTTTCCATTATCTTCCATATGGGTCGTCCGCTGATGCGAGTTCGGTTCGGTCCACTTGTTGGGTCGGATGCTCCCGCATCATACCCTCTGGATTAGAAAAAAGACTCGACCTCGAGTCTTGCACAATCTTCAACCTGCCGTGTTAAGCCCACCGCTGCGCTACTCTAATAAACTAATTACCTTGCGCCCAAATCCACGAAAACTCCATGACGAAGCCGAGAGCTTTGTTGATGTGACGGTTGTTCTTAGCGATCAGATTAATACCCAGGGAAATAGACTATTTTTGATGAAAAAATATAACGATCCAAATCACCAAAACACAATAATTATGTTGGCCACCTACACAATCAGAGCAATGATTGTGCCCACCCCCTTGAAACCACATCACACCTCCACGGCTCCACTTCAATTGAAATTAAACCACCACCTCCATCATAATAATAAATGATGGAATAATCGATGTCAAAACCGAAAGAAAAGAGACGGCCGCAAGTACCCAAGGTTATATATATATATATATATATATATATATATATATATATAATGGATAGATTGCAATTCACATTGAAAATGATACTCCTCCCCATGGTTTCTTAGTCGAAGTATCAAATGGCTCAGTAACATATGATTTTATTCAACGGCCTTGAACCCGAAGGTTCCGGCCAAGTCGGCTGTCTCAAGGCCCAAAGGTCTCGATTACAATCTTCTAATAAAAAAAAAAGTATAAAAAATAATAAACCCTAGATGCCCTACTTATACTAAACAGCTAAAAGATGTACATGGAAATAAAAATTAAAAATTATTAAAGATATGGTCTTGATATCTTCCAAATAAATAGCCACTTTCCATTATCTTCCATACGGGTCATCCGCGGATGCGAGTTCGGTTCGGTCCACTTGTTGGGTCGGATGCTCCCGCATCAGAAACAATGGCGGAACCAGAGTTTCTTAGTCGGAGTGTCAACATAATGTTCTCTTCTCTACTGACTACAACTAAGAGGTCCAACTCATGTTTTACTTTTAAAAAACTCAACTTTTATATATAAATAGGGGATAAATTATGGTGACTTGGGGTCATGGACCCTCTTGACGCTCCACTGTTGTGAAATACTTAAAACATGTAGTTAAAAAAACATAAATCAAGAAATCAAGATATCAATTCAATTTAATTAATGAACATAATGATATTAAAATTTTACGTAAGTTTCTTTTGTATTCTATTAAAGTTACTCAAATTTTTTCAAGTACAAAACCGCTCAAGATTCAATATTTTTTTTATTGTTGTGAAATTTATTTAAAAGTGTTAATTTTTTTTTAAAACTAAGTGGCTAAAATGGACTATGTGTGAAAGTTGATTACTATTTGATACTTATTTTTTTGAAAAAAAGTTTACTAGATAAAAATCAAGTTTCATTTATGTTAACTTGAAAAAAAATAATCACTAAACAATAACAAAAACTTTATATATGTTACATTTAAATCATTTAATTTTTAAAAAAAGTTTAACATTTAAAAAAAATCATAACAATGGATAATAATGAAACTTAAGTAGTTTTTCTAATTACAAAAAAATATAAGTTACTTTACTAAAACAATAATAAAGCTTCATTATTATTTCATGATTTTATTTTTAAAATTTTCAATAAAAATAAAAATTTAGAATCAATTTTTATTGTAATAAAAGGTATTTCTCATATTAAATATCAACGTAAATATAGATACAATGAAGACGATATTTTAAAAAACATATAGAAAGTTAATTGATAACTTGTACCTTGGGAGCTTATTTGCGTGGTGTAGTGAAGATTTTGTAATATGAGCTTTCATTAAAAAAAATAAACGTTGAAGTTGTGTTAACGACTTTCAATGACTTATAAAAGAGGAAAAAGTGATGGGGGAGAGACTCGAACCTGTGATGTCTCTTATAAAAGTGTGTGAAACGAACCAACTTTAAATAAAATTTCTATCGAAATGTAGATACAACTTAGAACGTCGCAACACTATCTTTGGAATTTTATAAAACATTATAAAGGAAAAGTTATAAAGGAAAAACGAAATCGTATTAAAAATAAAGAAATAAAAAATCAATTGTATTTGACCCGACTTAGTTTTGAATAAAATTTATATCGAAACGTAGATAAAAATAAGTACGTCGCAACGACATATTCAGAATTTCATAAAGCATTATATTTTAAGATTTATAAGAGAAAAATAAAATATGTTTAAAAATTATTATATTATTAAAATAATTAAAATTAAAACTACATCACTTTAAAAAAAATTATTCAAAACTTTATGTATACTCATGGCTTGAATGCTTATCCATAAAAAGCCCCTTATGCATTAAAGTATTTAATACATAGTGTTTCTTCGTTTGTCGGAGCATCTTGTCGAAAGTATGTTACTTAAACGAAAATCAGAGATTTCTAGAGATTGCGGCTAGTATAAGGATTGTGGGTTTGAATTCTAGGGAAGTGGGAAAGTGGGTTGTGGTGTTGGATGTGTGAAATTGTCGTTCAAGAGTTCTCAATTTATAGGCCAAGATTGAATTCGTGATGGACAGTTATGAGGGGTGACGGTCCGTCATCGTCTCATTCTAACGGATCGTTATGGCTGTCAGTGTTGTAAAATTCGCGCCTAGGCGCCGATTAATCGCTAGGCTGTAAGGCCCCAAACCCGGGAGGCCTCACTTATTGGATTTACTCACCAACACATAGCACTTAAACGTAAGACATACAATATCACAGCGGAAACGATTTAAAATCTCAAAATACGCAGCGGAAACATAACATGTCTAAACAACTGAAACTTGTCAAATACAATTGAAACTTGTCTTAGTCAACATAATCAAAAGAAACATAAACAGGATGTCAGATGTTGATCTTCGGGTAACTCTTCTCGCCAAGCCAAGCATCCACTTCCATCTACTGCCACCTACACTTAACTGATGTGCATACTAAAAATCAGCAACGCTGAGTGAGTTCTAACGTTTACTTTAAATCAATTATGCAAAAGATTTACTAAAACATATATATTGTCAATAAGGCTAAACTTAACACACTTTACTTTTTAAACAGTTTAAAACGTATAATAAACCGTCAATTCCTCTTTACTGTACTACCCTCATGGCTTACATCCATGAACCGACAAGTACCTGTTCAATGCCCCCATGATCAATGACCATGAACCGACAATACCGCTTATCCGTCAATTCCTTGTCACTACTGTACCGCCCCCATGGTCAACGACCATGAACCGACGAGTACCTGGTCAATGCCCCCATGATCAACGACCATGAACCGACAATACCCTGGTCAATGCCCCCATGATCAACGACCATGAACCGACAATACCGCTTAACACTACGGGGAGGTTGCGTGGACCTCCCGAGCAACCGCCGTCACTCATCCCAGTTGTACAACCGTTAGCGAACCCAAAGGTTCTTACTAATGGGTAGAACCCATATCTGACATCTTGTACAAGTAACATCTGTCCCAAGGACCTTTATAGCTGGTACACATTCCCGAAGGAAAACTGTTCACTTTACTGTTCATAAAACTTTCTGTAAATCTTGTTCATAACTTAACATGTATTATGCCTTTGTTTATGTATATAAAAATATAGTAAACGCTTGCCATAAATACCTTTTCTTTTACTGAAATATATCTTAACACATATATCATGCCTTTGTTTATGTATAATAAATATAGTAAACGCTTGCCAAATGATATATCTTGCTTACTTGAAAATACTAACACATATATTATGCCTTTGTTTATGTATAATAAATATAGTAAACGCTTGCCAAATAATATATCTTGCTTTACTGAAAACATACTAGCACTTATATTATGCCTTTGTTTATGTATATGAAAAATATAATAAACGCTTGCCAATAATATAATCATACTTTACTAAAATATACTTTTGCCTCTTTTAAACTTTTCACTAAAACATAGCTTTTCCCTTCAGTTTATAATATATAAAATATAATAAACGCTTTACACTAAGTATGCACACCACCCCTAAAGAAGGTAAAAAGGGGATTAGAACTCACCTGGTATCTTAGCTGCAATGGTCTACTGGATCTAACACAATCTGAACAATCATAACAATAGACACGTATCAGACTTAACTCGACGCTAAATGGTTTCACTATTTCTTGCTAGGCGAACATACCGACTTCACTAATCCAACTATATATACCCATAGACCTGATGCTTGCGCACTTGGCAAGTGCGCAGAGGCTTGTTCTTGCGTACTTGATAAGTACGCAGACTTTGCTTCTTGCGTACTTGATAAATACGCAAGCTTTGCTTCATGCGTACTTGATAAGTACGCAGGATCCTCTTCATGCGTACTTGGTAAGTACGCAGGATCTGCTTCACCGCAAAAACCCTAACTTTCGTGTTCAGGTCTGATCACGTCAAGATCCCGGACTTGTTTACATTCAAAACGTTTGCTTTTCATTAAGGAACTTAAATCTATGTTTTCCTCTAGTTTAATCCGTAAAAAACGTTACCTTTTCCTCCAAAACCCGAAAAACCCAAAAACGAACAAAAACTCAGATCTAGGAGAATCGGTTACCTGTAAACGCTTCTTCTTCACAGCTAATCGTTCCAAATACGTATGCCTACGGTCCTATGAGCTCAGATTCGAAAACCGGTACTTTCTCTCTCTAGACTCTCTCTCGCTTTCTCTCTCTAGAAATCCATAAATGAGGTTGGGAGTGAGGGTTTTGGGCTGATTTTGAGGCTTATAAGGGCCCGACCCTTGCCCCTTTCGGCCCATACACCCCGGCCCAAGCCCGCTTCCCTTCTTTTCTTATTTAAGTTTTAATTCTCGTGAATTCTTTCGCGCTCTAAAACTCGTGCTGTTACATAGGCGGACGGTTAAGGAGGAATTTTGACCTAGTTGGTCCAAAAATCGCTTGGCGGTTCAAATCGGGTCTAGTCGGCCCGTAGTTACCGAATTCGCTCAGACCCCCGCGATCCCCGTATTGGATCGTGATGTACCAAAACGAAATTCGCATCGTACCAAATTGCTATGGAACGGCGTATTCAACTTACCTGGTTCGGCGATCTGAAAACCATGGTTCAGCGATCCGATAATATGAAATCGTTGTACCTTTGCTGCCTAATTCGCGATTTTGGGAATCAAATTCATTGGTAGGATTACATTCCAGTTGGCAATTTAGGTAATTCGATTAGTATGAAATTGTTGTACTATGGGTCTGACCTTTTCTCATTCTAGATCGACGGGATTGAAGAAGAGATCGAAGGTGGAATTTTTAGACTCTGCCCTTTTGTCTTTCTAGTGTGTTTTAGGGTTTAGGTTTTCTTTGGATTTAATAATAATGAGGCTCAGCCCACTCTTTTTCTCATTATTATTAAGCCCAATAAAAATGACCATCTCTCTTTAGTATTAAAAAATGGTATTTGAAGTTAGTATTAATCTTTGAATTTTGAAGTATTTAATCTTTAATTGTTTATGTTTGAAGTATTTATGTGTATATAACTATATATATATATATATATATATATATATATATATATATATAAGTTTGAAAAATTACATATAAAAATTCCAAATCGATTAATCCCGCCTAGGCCCCTTATTAATCCCGCCTAGGCCCCTTATTATTCCCGCCTAGGCCTAGGCCTTACCCCACCGCCCGCCTAACGCCTAGCGATTTTTACAACAATGATGGCTGCTAACGGTCCGTCACCGAACTATGGTTGCGAGTCAGCATGACACGTGGCAGCTTCTGGAAAAATTGTGGCGTAACGGACCGTTACGAAGCCATGACGGTCTGTTATAGGGTTACACGCATCAGATCACAATCATGAGTCACAGGGACACTTTTCAAGCCCTAATCCATTCCTTCCTCAGCCCGTAATGGACCGTTACGGATGGTGACGATCCGTTTTCGTCCCATTTTCCATTTTTTTTATTTTTGATCCTTAGACTTTGATCTATTTACACTTTTAACCCCTAGAGTTTACTCCTTGCTCAAATTGAGACCAGATTTTTTACGGGTGTTACAGAAACTTCTTTGGCAGCTTTCTCACGATTGTTTTATCTTTGAGAGTTGTACCAAGACTTTTAAACTTGGCTCTTATGCTGTCCAAATTTCCTACAAAGTCATTTACTGTTTCATTCTCAGAGTTTATAACTCGTTCCTTAAGGTTTGTAGACGTGCTTTCTGCACGAGATCGGCCCCAAGGAATCGAACCTTAATCGAATCCCATACTTCTTTTACACTTGAGTATTGTGCAACTTGCATCAATACATTTTCTGGTAATGTTTGGAAGATCATTACTTTAATTGTGTGAGCCTTCCTTTCATCCACTTCTTCTGTTGAAACAATTGTTTCCTAAAGGCTATATGCCTTTAAGATTGTTTCAATTAGAATTGCCCATTATGTGTAATTTGATTCAGTCATTTTTAGGCTATGAAGGGATACGTTTTCTTGCTAACGGACTAGCACCATCGTGATTTCTTTCTTTCTTGTCTTCTTATCCAACCATGCTTTCTTGCTTATTTTAGATCTTGCTATACTTGCTAATCAGTAAAAAAATAATTTCTGATTTCTTGCTCTTGGTTCTGATCGGTTGATCAATTTCTTGCTTTTGCTTATGATCAAAGTATGACGTGCTTGCTTGCTTTTGACCATGATTGGTCTTTTCTAGCTAAATTGAACCACGATGATTCGAACTTGCTACTTGCTTTTGCTTTTTGAATCACAATGGTTACTTGCTCTTGCTAATTGAACCAAAAAGGTTCTACTTGCTATTTTTTTAACAAAAGGCTCTGGACTTGCTACAAACCAAATAGGTTTGTTTTGACTTGCTACAAACCACAAGGTTTGGTTTGACTTGCTAACAACTACAAGGGTTCGGGTTTGACTTGCTAAGGACCACAGGGTGGGTTGACTTGCTATGGACCACAAAGGTTTGGTTTGACTTGCTATGAACCACAAAGGTTCGGTTTGACTTGATAAGTGAACCGTAAAGGTTCTTAATCTTTCTTACTTTCTTTCATCAATACAGGGATTTTAACACTACTTTCAAATCAGAAATTATGCAGTAAAATGAAAGAAATACTTATCTGAATGGAGATTCTTTCTTTCAATTGATGTTTCTGACTTGCAAGGAAGTTGCAGCCCTTTCAATTTTTATAACTTTGACTTTCTATTCGGTTTATGTGTTGCAATATAATTCCCAATCTTCAATTTCAGAATTCCAAAACAGGATGTTCCCTTGGAGACTGATCGAGACAGATAATCGATTTCTCGTTCTTGTCCTTCTTTCTGTTTTGATTAAGGCCAAGAAAAACAAGTAGCAACCCCTTTTTTTCATAGCCAGGGTTTCTCTATTCTGTGTTTCTGATCGAATACACAAGTTTCAGAAGGAATTCAAACCGACTGTTGGTTTGATTTTTCTGATCAAACTGAGAAATTGCGTTGCTTCCTTCGTTTCCCTGTTTTGTTTAGAGACAAACAGATTCAAGAAACCGCACCCCCTTCTTGATTTTTGATGTATGAGTTTTAATTCATAACATAACATTTATATATGAATCCAAGGTTCATGTTTGAGTCACGACATCATTTATGTCAAATGAGTGAATACATAAAATTTTCGGCTTAAATAAAACAACAAATTATTTTAATAATCATTTTAACATAGTTAAACAATTAAATAAATAAGATTAACCACAAAAATAGTATTGTTTAATATTTGTAATAATACTATACCTTCAGTACGCATGCAAGTAGAATCAATTATTTGTATTTTGACACCTTTCTAGAGCATCATTTCTGGATTTTCCCGGCTAACTAACATGGGTCCTAAAAGCTTTCTACGGGGGTCTGTATATCCGATTTGATCCATCAACTGACCCGGGTATTTATGTGTCCTATTATCATTTCTCTTCGATTCTCATTCTACGCAACAACCAAAACCAAACCCTAAATCATTCAGGCCGCATCAATCTCTCATCCGCCGGTGCCACAGACTATAATCTCTCACACATCGATTACCAGAGATTTGTGGTATTTGGCGGTGGTAGAATCGTCTATAGCAACAGCCAAAACCAAACCCTAAAGCATTCAGGAGCCGCTCCGCCGCTGCCAAAAACATTAATCTATCGCATATCGATTAACAGAGATTTGTGGTATTTAGCGGTGTTAGAGTCGTCTATAGCCGCCGCCACTCACGAAATCGTAAGTACTCCCCGTGATTGCTTCAATATATGGTAGCTGATTGTTTCAATTAAAAATTTCTAAGATCAAATTTTGGTTCGTATGAAATTTTCGCTTCCACAATCCGATTTTGGTTCCTATGAATTCTGTAATCTTTGAATTGTTCTTGATGAGTGTAGAAATTATAAATATGCTCAAGGTGTGTAAATTGTTTGATCAACGAAAATTTTGTTTTCATTTGTCTTAACACACATTATTAAATGATGAAAAATGCATGTTCATGTTTTCAGGAGTCAGAGAAAGAAAGGCTTGCATCGGTGGAGATTTTTTAGATAAAAAAAAAAATGATTTGGTATAATCTAAGTATGATGGGTAACGGAAATTAATGTAAGGCCCCGATCCCGGAAAGCATCAATTGTTGGATTTACTTATTTATAAACCGTTCTTAAAATGCAATTATTGCAGCGGAATTAAAACGTCATAACATTATAATATCTTTTTTACTTTTTTTTTCTTTAAATTCAATTCGGTGTTACTTAACGCTCATTTTCGTACCAATGTAATTACCGTTGCGTCGTGCTTATTTTTATCAATGTTTCGATATAAAATTTATTCACAATCGAGTCGCTGCACGTGCGATATCACGGGTGTGGGTAAACCCAAAACACCCCACCAGATGAGATATTAGGTTTCTTTTTCAAAAAGAATTCTTTTATTATTTAACTAAAATGCTAACTTTAATATTTTAATTAATTACTAGGTTAGTACCCGTGTACTACACGATTGATGAAAAGAAACATATATCATTCATAAGTGTCTAAAACAATTTCATAAATAAAATAATAATTTACTTTACATAGGGAAAAAAATAAAATTACAATTACATTCACAAAACTATTTTTTTTTTCATAAATTTCTATATATTTCCTTGTATACAATATTTGTTGTTTGATTAGTAACTTTACCATCTATATCCAATATTAGTAATTTTAATCCATCTTTACTCTTGATAGCGCCATATACAACTGTCGATGGGTGAAAACCGAATCTCATCTAAGTTAAAACAATTGGTTGATATAAATAAAGATACATTGAAAGAAGAGTAAAGTGCCATTTTCGTCCCTGTGGTTTGGCCATTTTATCCACTTTCATCCAAAAACTTTTTTTTTAGCATTTTCGTCCCTGACGTTTCTAAATCTAGCCATTTTCATCCAACTGACTAACTCCGTTAAAAATTTAACGTTAAATCAGGGGCATTTTAGTCTTTTTCAAAAATTCTTCTTTTTAACTCTTTTTTTAATCCCTTTTGTTTCCCCTCCTTTTCAAAGCTTAAAAAAAATAAAAAATTCTCGAAGTTTTTTTTGAAGATGACGATGACTAGGGGTGTAAACGAGCCAAGCCACTCGCGAGCTACTCGAGATCGGCTCGCTAAAAACCCCTAGTCATCGTCATCTTAAAAAAAAACTTCGAGAATTTTTTATTTTTTTTAAGCTTTGAAAAGGAGGGGAAACAAAAGGGATTAAAAAAAGAGTTAAAAAGAAGAATTTTTGAAAAAGACTAAAATGCCCCTGATTTAACGTTAAATTTTTAACGGAGTTAATCAGTTGGATGAAAATGGCTAGATTTAGAAACGTCAGGGACGAAAATGCTAAAAAAAAAGTTTTTGGATGAAAGTGGCTAAAATGACCAAACCACAGGGACGAAAATGGCACTTTACTCTTGAAAGAATTTGGGTAAGACCTGTTTGAAGCGGATAATGACATTCGTCCATTTCACCGTGAGCTACTTCTTAAATCGCCAGTCTTTTTTATAGTTAGAAGGTGCAAAAAAACAATTAAATACAAAGAACTTGACAAAAATGAGAAGAAATCACCATTTCATATATGTTTCATGGCATGAGAATGCCATTCATTTTATCATACTGACATGATTCACAGTTATCTAATTACAACTCCACATTTTGAATTACAGTGTTCACAGCGAGGGTCATGAATCATAATGACGAGCACAGATTACTGACTCTATATTAAATAATTAAGGTCAATCTTTGGTCATCTTTCCCAACAACTCATATGAATCCGCAAATCAAACTAAGTATGTGGCAAAAGATGCAAGTTATAAAGTGCCAGTGAAAATAGGCGTATGCTTTCACAATATTCATTGTATTTTAATTAAAACATTTTTAACATATATCAACTTAAACTGTATAACATATCAGGAACAAAAATAAATGCAACTCAAAACACATTAAATTGAATATAGTTTCATGATGCCATCTCAAAGTAGCCTCTAACTAAACTGCTAATAAAATGAGAAAACTTTTAAAATTAATCTTGTTACCAGTTAGTATAGAATTTATCAAATAATAATACAGCATCTATGTAAAGAAAGAAGGTGAAATTGACATGGCATATACAATGTGCAAAAACAATATTGGAGATAATTGGTTTCCAATTGTCGACAGTATTATACATCAACTACTTCATGGGCTAACAGATCTAGGATTATTAAAGCCCTAACAAACATAAATCAGCTTATTATGTATTTTAATTGAAATCCCCCAAGTTTCAACAATAGAGAAAAAGGATACTTTAACAATTGGTGTGGAAACAGTAGAAATTTACTTTTTACAGTGCTTAATGACATACAAAAATGATCAAGATTCAAGAGAATGGGTGGTGAAAAGTACCAGATTAAAAGCTTTGGCTAGCAAGTATATCACTTTATAAAATCAAATCACCAAAATATACACTTTATAAAATGAAAAAAACTACTTCTTAATTTCATAAAGGGCCGGTGGGTTATAATGACAACACAGGGACTGAAACAAATTTTGTGCAGGAAGATAAGAAAGAAAAACAACTAAAAAGACTCGCTTAGGTTCTTTGACACAGAATAAATATACCAATCGTATTCAGATTCACCCATTTAACCCTTAAGAATCAATATCAATTGCATAATCAAGATTTACATTTGGCAATTGAAGTGAAACATTTGTGAATGCAAAGAGCCTAGGTGTAAGCTGAAGAAGTCGTTCGCTTAAAAAAAATTTCGTTTCAACTGGGAATCGACTTCTGACATGGGCCACCAACCCCATTGGCTTATACCAAATCAATTGACTTAAGCTAGTATCGATCCCAACATTTATCTAATCACTCTTTTATATATAAATTGAATCGTCATGAAAATTTGCATTTATAATTTATAGGTATGTACCGTCGTTGTCACGATTATTGTGTTTCTTCACTAACTACGTCATGGAAGAGTGTAGGTTCAAATTTAACCTAAAACTTTAGGTCCGTTAGTGTGAGCACCATCAAAATGATTTTGATGTCCTTAATTAACCTAATGAAATATGATCAAAATAGATCAATAATCATATCAATCAATCCTGATGTGACAAAGGAGATTTCCATGAAATTGATGTTACACAAAGTATTTTTTGTGACCAAAATTCTTGTATCGCGTTAGGCGACCTTTCTGCGACATAAATCTAATTTCATAAAAACCCTTTCACAAAGGTATGATTATTTACTTTCTTTTTAGTTTATCTGATTTATGTTGGGATATGGTCCGGAAAGAAGTCCGGACATACCCCAAAACCCAGGCCCAGATAAAGATTCACAAAAGTATAGTGACCTACAATCGGGCCTATGAACTCAAAAGTAGGGCTTTAGTTAAAGACCCGGCAAACGGGCAAGACCCGACAATATCAAGGAGAAAAAGACAAAGAGCAAACGGTAAAAGGAGACAAGAATCTACACATCATAGTACGAACCAATCAAGATAGGAAGCCCGACAATGCACAAACCATTACTAACAACCTTAAACAATGGTCCAAACATTACATATCCAGGTCAATAAGACAAATATACGCTCCAGGCTAAAGACAAACAATCACCAGGTATAAATACTCCATCAAACCCAAGGTAATGTTCATGTTCTCATTCATTCCTGATACCTACTCCATACTCATATTTCTCATTCACACCCTATACTTACTCTCACGCCGAAGGCTGGTCACATCGACACCCCCCGGGGTCCTTACTGTGACGAGACTAACGGTGTTCTTATTTTGCTAGGTCAAGCTCAGCAGAACCCTTCTGGAGACTCTAGGAGAACCTAATTATCCGAAGATCTTGGAGTTTACAGTGGCGCCATCCAAATTGGATCAACCCTAAAAACCAACTCAGCTAGAAAAACAACGTGAAACCCTAATCCCACACAGTCACCATGTCAAACCAGCAGCAAAATCCTTCTCCAGCGCCCACTCCTGAAGTATCATTGAAAGGAACGCTGTCCTTTGAAGGAGGTGAAGGTAGAGAGAAAGAAAGCCAAGCGAAGGAGTCCTTAGAAAATTATGTTTTGGTGGAAGATGCACTGGACGACCCTGATCAAAAAGCATCCGGTGCAACAGCCCAAATCACCCCAGAGTTCGTCCGGAGCAACCGGGATAAACTCCGGGCGGAGCTAGCAACTCTGGACAGAGCGGATAAACTCGTTGAAGTTAGAACAAAATTGGTATTTGATAGAGCCAAGGAAGCAACGGGAAAAAATAAACAGCTGGAAGGCCCGGCCAATGCGGGAGCAACCCAACAGGGCAAGCAAAGAGAAGACAACATGTACGCGCGAGCGGAAGACACACCCAACTTACTGAACCAATTGTTGGCAATGCTCACACCACACTTGACAGGTGGTAAGGTGGTGGGAGCAGGCAACACAAGCAACAAACCCGACGGTGGCCCGACAGAGAAAGGGATGGAGGATGACCTAACCAAGCCTTACAGGCCAGACCACCCGGCGGAACAATCCAAGTTCACTACTCGGCTGACTGAAGCACCACTCCCGGCTAAGCTCAAAATGCCAACATGTATTAGCAAGTACGATGGTAGCCAAGATCCGAAAGACCATTTGCACACCTTTAATGGTACAGCCCACGTCGAGCATTGGTCTCTCCCGGTCTGGTGCCACATGTTTGCCCAGACATTGACAGGTCCGACAAGGGTATGGTTTGACTCCTTACCCTCACAAAGCATAGACACCTTCGTCCAGTTGAAAGAAAAGTTCCTCCGTAATTTCGGCCAACAAAAGAAAAGGTTTAAGAACGCCAACGAGATCATGCACATTCGAAGAAAAGAAAACAAAAGTATAGAGCAATACATGGAACAGTTCATTAATAAAAGTTTGTTAATAGAGGACGTACCGGAGCAAATGAAGGTGAGCAGCTTCATCAATGGAGTATGGCACACACAGCTGCAAGAAAAATTGGGGGAAGATTATCCAAAAAGCTTTGACGCGTTAATGGATAGAGTACGGGCATTCAACCGAGGCAAAGATACGTCTGACAGAGCCAGGGAATGGGATAGCCGGATCCCCCGACAGGCGAGCAAGCAAACAGACAGCAGGGGAAGCAGATACACCCCGACGAATGGCCCTACCCACAGATCTCGACCTCAGATGCCAGAAAGATCTAGGTACCCATCCCACCCCGCTACATCGTTCAGTCCATACTCGAAGCAATCATACAATAGCGAAACAATCATACAATAGAGAAACAATAAGGCACTGAGGTGAAAGGCAGGAGCAACCATTTGATTTTACAACCCTTACAAAAACACCAAGCCAAGTCCTGGCCACAGAACGGGTCGGCCAAAGTTTCCAACCACCTAGGCCCGTCATACCCGGGCCGTACATGCAAGATTCAGGAAAATTATGTGAATTCCATAAAATAGGGGGCCATACTACAATTAACTATGAACATTTAAGAAGGGAGATAGAGAAGGCGGTGAAAAGAGGAAAACTGTCCCATTTGATTAAGGAAATAGGGCAGCAGAGACAGAAAACCCGACGGAGACAGGCAAAAACCAACCCCGGAAGTCAGAGGAAGAGTTGAAATGGTGCACAAAGGGGAAAGTTCAAAACAAGAAGAGGCTGGTCGTAAAAGAAAGCCATCGCCACTGGAATCATGGATGACACAAGCCATTTCTTTTGAATCACTAGTAGACGAAGACATCCAGGAGGGTCCACTAGTCATCTCTGCAAATGTGGCAGGTCATCGTATCGGGATAATACATGTGGACAGAGGCGAGTGGACAGAGATCATGTTCGAGCACTGCTTCAGAAGCTTGGATGAAGATTTAAAAGCTAAGTTAGTCCCGGACCATCTACCGCTGGTGGGGTTTTCTGGAGAGAGAGTGCTACCAGTAGGCAAAGTAACCTTGCCTGTCACCTTGGGGGAAGAAGACAGGTTCCATACTGTCAACCTAACTTTTTCCATAGTACGAGTAAATTCTAAAAACAACATCATCATGGGCAGACCGGGAATAAAAGCCTTCAGGGAGTAGTTTCCACCAATCACGGAATATGAAATTCCCCACCCCAAAAGGTATTGCATCAGTTAGCACGGTTGCAGAGATAGTTGATGCATTGGATCGGACTAAGGAAAGCTGAAACAAGGAAGAAGAAGCTTGGATGATGAATGGTGACTTCACAGAGCAAACTATCAAAGTGGGGGCACGCTTATCCAACAAAATAAAGAAAGAATTGAAGGAGTTACTCATCCGCAACATGAATGTATTTGCTTGGGAGGAGGCAGATATGGAAGGTATCCCAAAGGATCTGGTATAACACAATCTTAACATACATCCCACAACCGCTCCAATCCGACAGAAGCGGCGGAGTATGGGCCCAGAACGCCGTAAAGTTGCATGCACGGAACCAAAAAGTTACTACAAGCAGGAATTGTGAGGGAGGTCCAGTATCCATCTTGGATAGCAAACCCAGTTATGGTAGCAAAGGGAGACGGATCGTGGAGGATGTGCATAGACTTTAAAGACCTCAATAAAGCAACTCCGAAAGATTGTTACCCTTTGCCAGAGATGAAGGTAGAAGCCCTGTCATACTTCCCAATAAGGTGTTTTCTGGATGTATACAAGGGATACCACCAGATACAGATGGCCCTGAAAGATGAAGAAAAAACAGCTTTCTACACAGACTAAGGAGTGTTTTGCTACACCAAAATGCCCTTCGGCCTAAAGAATGCAGGGGCCACCTACAAAAGATTCATGGACCAGACTTTTGCAAAACAGATCGGTAAGAATCTTGAGGTCTATGTGGATGACCTTGTAATCAAAAGCACAACAGAAGAAGGAATGATCAAAGATGTAGAGGAAACTTTTAAATCACCCCGGGAGGCCGACATGAAGCTTAACCCAAAGAAGTGTTCATTCGGGGTGGCAGAGGGCAAATTCCTAGGAGTAATGGTGACTAGAGAAGGAATTCATCCAAACCCGAAAAAGGTGGAAGCTATAGGTAAAATGCCCTCCCCAAAGATGCTAAAAGAGGTGCAAAGACTGAATGGACGACCGGTGGCGCTGAACAAATTTTTATCCCGGATGACCGACAAGTCACTCCCATTTATGGGAACGCTGAAAAATTGTCTCAAGAAGAACGACTTTGCGTGGACGGCGGAAGCAGAGGCAGCGTTCCAAGAAATGAAAGCTCACCTATGCAACCTACTAGCACTAACAACACCCAAGCCGGAGGAAACGTTGATCATGATCCGCAAGTGCTGTTAGTGCAGTGCTCATGACAGAAAGAGAAGAAGTCCAAACCCCAATCTATTTTGTTAGCAGAACACTTAAAGATCCGGAAAATCAATACCCGGATATGGAGAAATTAACCCTGGCACTAGTTTACGCATGTCGACGCCTTCGACGATACTTCAAGGCTCACCTAATCAAGGTACTCACCGATCAACCCCTTCAAAGGATCCTAAAGAAACCCGAATATTCAGGAAGGCTAGCCACGTGGGCAATTGAATTAGGAGATCATCAAATCACCTACTGCCCACGAACAACATTTAAAGGGCAGATAATTTTAGATTTCCTGGCAGAACTGTCGAAAACCCGGGAAAACAAAATGGATGTGTCAAAAGAAGAAAATGAAAAATCCGGGGAACAGGAACCATGGAAGCACTTTACGGATGGGGCTTCCAATGATGAAGGATGTGGAGCAGGCTTAATACAGATTAGCCCAGAAGGCATAGAACTCACTTATGCACTCCGGCTAAACTTTAAAAGCACTAACAATGAGGTAGAATACGAAGCCCTTCTTGCAGGGCTTCGTATAGCGAAGGAAATGAAAATAGCCCGGATAGAAGTACACGTGGATTCCATATTGGTGGCAAACCAGGTCAACAATGTCTATGAAGTCAAGGGTGAAGAAATGAAGAAATACATAACTAAAGTGGAGGAATTAACGACCAATTTCAAGTATTGCAAAGTGACACACATTCCAAGGAGCCAGAACAAAAAGGTTGACGCTCTAAGCAAGCTAGCCTTGAAGCATTCAGTTATCTAGCCAAGGAAATTTGGGTAGAAGTGCTAGCCGAGCCATCCACGACAGAGAGGAATGTTGAGTCAACAGAAACAAAGGAGGGAAGAACGTGGATGTCCCCTCTGCTAGATTTCCTGAGAGAAGGAATCCTCCCACCAGACCAGAAGGAGGCACAGAAGGTGCAATGCAAAGCCCTTAATTATGCAGTAGAAGATGAACAATTATACCGGAAGTCCTACTTAGGCCCCATGCTGAAATGCGTGGACCTAGATGAGGCCAACTATGTGATCAGAGAATTAGCCGAAGGCATCTGTGGTATGCACTCGGGACCAAAAGCGATGGTAGCACGGGCGATGAGAGCCGGATACTATTGGCCCGGGATGTACAAAACAGCAGTGGATGAGATCCAAAGATGTGATAACTGCCAGAGACATGCCCCAGTAAGCCGTCGTCCTTACATGAATTTAATCTCAGTAACCTCCGTATGGCCTTTCTTTAAGTGGGCCATAGACATTGTAGGACCCTTCCCAGAAGCGGCGGGAAGGGTAAAGTTCCTTATTGTAGCAATCGACTACTTTACCAAGTTGATCGAGGCTAAACCACTCAACAATCACAGGACAGCAAATGCAATGTTTTGTATGGGAAAACATAGTTTGTAGATTTGGAATACCAAAAGAGCTGGTAAGTGACAACGGAAGGCAGTTTGCAGAGAATCCGTTCAAAAGCTGGTGTGCCGAATTGTAGATAACACAGGTGTTCTCTTCTGTTAAACACCCTCAGTCCAACAGGCAAGTGGAGCGGGCCAACATGAGCATTGTGGAAGGGATAAAAAATCGTCTCGAACCCAAGAGCCACAACTAGGTAGAAGAAGTCCCACATGTACTTTGGGCTCACCGCACCACACCAATGACCAGCCACGGAGAAACCCCGTTCAGTTTAATATACGGCACTGAAGCAATGATCCCAACAGAAATAGGATCGCCAAGCCAGCGAACCCAGGCAGAGGAGAGAGGAAAAGAAAAGGACCTAAGGTTCCACTTAAACCTGCTGGAAGAACGCCGAGAAATGGCTATTGCCAGAGAAACGAGATACAAGAAAAAGGTGGAAAAATACTACAATAGCCGCATAAGAGGAAGGAGTTTCAAGCCTGGAGAGTGGGTGTTGCGGGACAACGAAGCAAACCTACAAGTAGACACTGGTAAGTTGGGACCCAGGTGAGAAGGCCCTTACCAAGTAATCGAAGCTAACACCAGGGGATCATACAAGTTGGCCAAACTGGATGGCACACCTATCCCCCGTACTTGGCACGGGATGCAGTTAAAGAAGTATTTCATGTAAGAATGAACGTCCTAGCCGATGTTATTTCTAGTCTTCTTACAACGGCTTTAGGCCTTATCTAATGAACATCGTGTTTTTTCTTAAGAAAAACATCACATTAGGACAATCAAATTCGTAAGGCTATCCGGCTGGATTACCCCCGGAAAAGTCACCAAAAACAACTAATGCCCTTACTTAATCAAATTCGTAAGGCTATCTGGCCGGATTACCCCCGGATAAGTCACCAAAAATAACTTATGCCCCTTCCCAAGGGCATAAGACTTAATCAAATCCGTAAGGCTATCCGGCCGGACCACCCCTGGATAAGTCACCAAAAATAACTTATGCCCCTTGCCAAGGGCATAAGACTTAATCAAATTCGTAAGGCTATCCGACCGGATTACCCCCAGATAAGTCACCAAAAATAAATTATGCCCCTTGACAAGGGCATAAGACTTAAATCAAATTCGTAAGGCTATCCGACCGGATTACCCCCGGATAAGTCACCAAAAATAACTTATGCCCCTTGCCAAGGGTATAAGACTTAATCAAATTCGTAAGGCTATCCGGTCGGACCACCCCTAGATAAGCCACCAAAAATAACTTATGCCCCTTGCTAAGGGCATAAGACTTAATCAAATTCGTAAGGCTATCCGACCGGATTACCCCCGGATAAGTCACCAAAAATAACTTATGCGGCATAAGACTTAATCAAATTCGTAAGGCTATCCGGCCGGACCACCCCCGGATAAGTCACCAAAAATAACTTATGTACCTTGCCAAGGGCATAAGACTTAATCAAATTCGTAAGGCTATCCGGCCGGACCACCCCCGGATAAGTCACCAAAAATAACTTATGGCCCTTACCAAGGGCATAAGACTTAATCAAATTTGTAAGGTTATCCGACCGAATCACCCTCGGATAAGTCACCAAAAAACAACTTATGTACCTTGCCAAAAGCATAGGACTCAATCTAATCGATAAAACTACCTATGTAGGATACCCTCAGGCAAAGTTATCAAATAAACCCTCATCAAGGGTATAAGTTTCAAAACCACATACAAGGTTATCCTTAATAAAGACGAAATACAAGAGAATAAAAGTCAAATACATTGAGACGAAGGAAGACATACAAAGTCATCAAAGAAAGAAAGAAATATACACAACAAGAAATTATGAAGGAGCAGTGCTGGCCGAGGAAGAAGGAGCACCACTAAGGATGGACTTTAGGACATCCAAAGAGGCCTGAGTCAAGCCGGACAACCGGGATACCAGGGAATGACTGGACGTTTGCAAAATCGTGATACTATCACGAAGCCTTTGCAAAGCATCCGAATCATAACCCTCCACATATTCTAGAGGAATCTGCTTCTTACTTACTGCATATCCGGCCGCCAAACCCTCCTGAAAACCCACTGCCTTGGCAACCTGATTCACGACACCAACAAGTAGGAGGCACTCCCAACTTCCGCAAAGACGCTCGAAGAAAAGACGGAAGCCAGTACCTATAAGCCAGTCCCGTTCATAAGACAAACGATGGTTCTCTAAAACCAAATTTTGCTTCTGAGTGGACATATCGGCAAGGTCTGCCTTCAAAGTCTCTATTTCAGCATTCAAAGAGCTCCTCTTTGACGCCCAGGCGTCCTCCTTATCGGCTAGCAAAGTTTCTAGGTGCTGCTTGTCCTCGTCAAAACGAGACAAGCGGGCCTTCAAATCCCTTTCACTCTCCTGTACAACAACAAACATGAACATATAAAAAAACAACAAAACAAGAATACGTAAGGGAAGCAAAACTACCTCCAAGGACCGTACTTCACCCCGGGTGTGATCCAAGTCCACCTGTAGAAGGTTCATTTCTGAGGAAACCCGGACGCACTCCGCCTCCTTAGCCGCTACCTGCCCGGACAGACTGGCCACTTCCTCCCGAAGCCGAGTAATTTCAGCATCTTGGGACTTAGAACCCTGAATTGGGGAATCTACTTTCTCAAGCTCAGTCCTCGCCTCCCCCAACTCGGCCTCAACCGCTCGAAGCCGTCGACCCTGTTCCTCCAAATCCTTCGAAAGCTTAAACTTCTCGTCTATAGTTTCCTCCGGTTAAGCACCAAAATCATTATGCCGAGATAAAAGAGCATGATACCGCTCCTCAAAATAGAGCATCCTGTGATGCATCTCTATTGTGCGAGAAAGGGCATTAGCCATGAAAAAGCTATGCTCGCTACTGAGACGGGAAGTAGCAATACCCCTATTAAATACTCTCTCCCCATAAGGAAGGACATGCTCAAAGAAGTCATGGCTAACCTCCGATGAGTCAAGCACAGCACCGGTAGCCAATGACCAGTTGGGAAAGAAGGGGGAAGCTAAGTCCTCCCCAGATAAAGGAGGAATTTTATCCCCGTGGCCTAGCTCATAGGGAAAGTTGTCATCAAAAGGAAGTGAGCTAGAAGCCTCGCCTCCAACGACGCGAGGAGAGGATGAGGAAGCACCACCAGCAGGGGGCGAAGAGACACAAATGGGGGGAGGAGAGAAATGGGTAATCCGATCAGTAGGAGGATCAACTGGCAAGTCCGGTTGCATCGGGAAAGACTGAAGAGGGAGAGCAGTAGATGTCGGGGTAATAGCAGGAATAGGAGAAGAGGGATTAAAAATCACCCGTATGTTAAGGAGTTTTGAGGATGGGTCGCTAGTAGACTCCTCCACCTTCCTTTTGCCCCGACGAGTCAGGGGCACCTCCGCATGCTCATCCTCCGACTGCAAAGGGCTAATCATAATCCCTTGACTAGCCGAGGCACTTTGAGCTGATGAGACATGAGCCAGGCTACCCGCAGCACCAGGAACGACATCAACAACTTTCCAGGTAACGCCAATGTCACCCCCATCACGATATCCAACAAATCTACTTCTGCAAGAAAAAAGAAAAAATCAGAAACAGTTAAATCAATATAAGCATAATAAGAACAACCCTCTTCTCACCTACACCATTGCGGACGGGAACAGAGCAGAGAAGAGGTGTATCCCAAATTTGGCTCACACCAGCCAGAACCAGAGCTGGTTCATCATAAATAGCAATGGGAGAAGGACCAGAAGATAAGAGAGTACACAATCCATCCTCATAAGTACACTGGAGAGGGGACGGATCATCAATAGGGGCATTGATGTCCCGAAGGGGCAGGGTAACGGAAAGAGAAGCAGAAGAAAGATAGAAATAGTGATCTTTCCAATTCTTTAAGGAATTGGGGATCTTGAGAGCCATGAAAGGGCTAGGTTTCTTTCTTTTGATAAACGTAAACCAATCACCGGCTGTGCCGAGGTGATAGAACACGCAGAAAAGATTCACTGACGGCCATCCGCCATAGGCACGGCAGGCCACCTCAAAGTGAGTAGCTTTGCATAAGCCAAGAGGGTTAAACTGGTCAAAACGGACGCCGTAGAACAGAAGAAGCTCTACCAAAAAAGAAGTGAGGGGAAGGCGACAATTGGCAAACTCAAAATTTTTGGTATAAAGAGTCATCATGCCATCAGGAGCAATAGCAGCTTGTACAGGGACGGACAAAGTCAGATTTAATTCGGGACAGATGTCATACTTACCACAAAAAGCCTTAAACTCTTGAGGAGAAAGTACAAAATGAGTAACACTAAGATTGTGACGCTCACCTATGTCGCAAATAAAAAAATAAAAAAAAGAAGCAGGAGAAGGAAGAATAAGAAGAAAGATAAAAGAAATGCACATGGTTCCATACGATAGGGAGAAGGAATAAGGGATGTGTAAAAATGGCCGGATGGAGGAAGAAAAGATGGGGCAAAGTTTTGGAGAAGCGTAAGAGAAAAGAAATAAAGTTACAACAGTTATAAAGGGAGAGAGTAAGTCGGTTAAAAAGTGATTTGAATTTCAAACGTTAGAAATGGACAGATGATCGACACGTGGAAGATCCCCTCCTCAGAAGCCATTGGATATCTGTACCTAAGAAGAACTCAAGAACCTACGAATAACAGCTGTCTTCCACCTACAACTCAACAGATACTTCAGATTCTCAAAGAGAGAGAACAAAAAATTAGTCTATCACCTGCTCCGACATGGCCAAAGCAACTAATAGACTAGGGGGACTTGTTGGGATTTGGTCCGGAAAGAAGTCCGGACATACCCCAAAACCCAGGCCCAGATAAACATTCACAAAAGTATAGTGACCTACAACCGGGCCTATGAACTCAAAAGTCGGGCTTTAGTTAAAGACCCGACAAATGGGCAAGGCCCGACAATATCCAGGAGAAAAAGACAAAGAGCTAACGGTAAAAAGAGACAATAATCTACACATCAGAGTACGAACCAATCAAGATAGGAGGCCTGACAGTGCACAAACCATTACTAACAA
The DNA here is from genome assembly GCA_023525975.1 of Smallanthus sonchifolius. Taxonomy (NCBI): domain Eukaryota; kingdom Viridiplantae; phylum Streptophyta; class Magnoliopsida; order Asterales; family Asteraceae; genus Smallanthus; species Smallanthus sonchifolius. Next base: position 43,561,368 of record CM042025.1, on the reverse strand, counting down.
CCTTAAACAATGGTCCAAACATTACATATCCAGGCCAATAAGACAAAGATACGCTCCAGGCTAAAGAAAAACAATCACCAAGTATAAATACCCCATCAAACCCAAGGTAATGTTAATGTTCTAATTCATTCCTGATACCTACTCCATACTCATATTTCTCATTCACACCCTATACTTACTCTCATGCGGGAGGCTGGTCACAGCGACACCCCCCGGGGTCCTCATTGTGATGAGACTAACGGTGTTCTTGTTTTGCTAGGTCAAGCTCAGCATAACCCTTATGGAGACTCTAGGAGAACCTAATTATCCGGAGATCTTGGAGTTTACAGTTTATATTATAGTTTGAAAGATTTTACAAAAATTGTGTAGCTAAAGGATGGTTGCTAATTTTTTTAATTAACTTTTAGTAAAGGGGGTGAATATTTCATTTCTCAAAATTTGTATCGTCCATTGTTTAGAAACATGAAAACACCCAGTTTAGCATTTGAAGAATTTACAGCATAATATTATTATTATTATTATTATTATTATTATTATTATTATATAATTCAAAGTGGAAGTAATATATATTCTTGACAAAAGCCTGCCAGCAAATTAAATGATTTGCTTTAGACAGAAATATTCTAATTTTAACTAAACCTTCTTTAAAAAATTAAAGAATAAAAAAATTAAACTGATAATTATCAAGTCTCCCTCGTCACATGCACCGAAAGCTTAAAAGAACACTAGAAACTAGTAGTATACCCGTCACAGTCCAGGTTTCTAAAATTTAACACTCAAATTCAATAAAAACAGACATTTTAGTGATTCAATTAATTAAAACTTTAATAATAATAGAACAGTTAGATTTCCGATTTCGTGTGCGTACCGCCTCATATCCTACATCCAATACAAAAAGTCATCAGTTCATGACATAATATTAAAGTAAATAAAATTTGATTAAAGTTCTATTAAGCAATAACTAAACAAATAGGATTTTATTATGGCAAATACATGTACACCTGGCAAGACGGGCTAGTCGGGTTGGGTCGGGCAACGGGTCAGGATGGGTTCACGTCAGGACGGATCACTTTAGAAAAATGTCAGTTTTTTTTCGGGTCAGAATAGGTTTTAATAAAATATGATACGGGTCGAAAAAGCATGAAATGGTTAAAATTATTAAAAGTATAATTATAAATTCTTATAAAATCTATTCTAACACCCGTGCATCAGGAAATTTCCAACTTATAACCGAGATTCTTTTTATATGAAATTTGAATCATAAAAGGTGAGCCCAAGAATAAATTTGGACTTTTTTTTTTGTTAAGTTGCAGTAAATTTGAATCAGATAAGTTGCAATTTCAGAGGGACAAAAACTTTTTTGCTTGAAATGTTAGGAAATAACAGGTGCTAGTTTAAGGATCAACAAAGAAACAGGACAAGCAGCTAACTAAACAGATAAAGAAGAGCTTTAAAAAACACAATTTTGTTAAAGAATTACACACCAGAACATAAGTTGGCATTCAATTGCATTAGTCATTTCTAAGTTTTGCCTTATTGTTGAAAAGGTATAATGGTATAATGCTTTATATTTTTTATTCAATTCATTGGTGCAAAACTTTATCTAATAATTGTGTTCATATTTAATGGTTGAGCTTGGGCTAGAGATGGGCTAAGTTGGTTCTTTCATGGACTGCATGTTGCTGGGCCAAAGGGAAGCTACTGGGCTGGATGCTATAAAAGAATAGTCACTACAGAAAAATAGATTTAGTCAAGTTTTCCTCTTGCTCATATTTTTCTCTCTCGAGAGTTCTTCCTGCTAGGTTTTAGGGTTTCTTATCTAAGTGAAATCTTTTCTTGTATAGCAGTGTATTGTTTGAATAGCTCATTGATTTGATGAGCATTCCTCTGTTCTTGTTAGTTGTATAGACATTCTTGTTGGTTTGGTTCAATTGTATATCTTCTTCTACAAAGTGTTCTTGAGATAAAAAGAATTTGTCCATGTTTTTGACATGGTATCAGAGCTTCCAAGGCTTTGATTGATCATCCTGGGCTATTTCTTGTTTTCCGCTGAAGTTTTGTTCGTTGTTCTTCTGAAAGTTGTTTAGATCTGAAACTTTGGAGTCAGATCTGGTCCTTACAAAGGCAATCGTTAATGTTTCTCGAAGATCTCTTGTAGATTGCTGGAAGGATCGTACTCTTTTGTGGATCTGTGTATATTTTCAGAATTAGGGTTTCAAAAGTATTGAAAACCCTACGCTGCGTTTGGTGTTTGTAGCTGTTATTCTTCCCTTGGCTTTGTGACTCTAAGTGAAGGTCACAAGCCCTGGATCTTGAAGCCTGGAACGCCCTAACTTGGGTCACCATTTGGTGAGATCGTTCCTTTTCTGATTCCTCTCTTGTCACATCTTGGTTATACCTTTTTAGGCATATAGTTTACAATACTGTTAGTTTTCTGTGTGCATCACTTGCTTTGCATCACTGATCGTGTATTGCATCTAACAACTGAGACTAATCCTTGATCTACCACTATTGTGGTGTGAAAACCTAGCTCTGGTCTTTGTCTGTTTTCTGTCCGTGTGACTGTGTGTTTTCATTTCTTCTGTTAAAATAAATTTCTGACTGAATAAAACGGCAGATAATGGTGATATTGTTATTCCAGAAACTCTTATAAGTAAATTGGATGCCAGTGATCCCTTATATCTTCATGCTAGTGACACAAGTAACCTTTCTGTTGTGAATATAAAATTAAAAGGAACTGAGAATTACTCTATTTGGTCCAATGCTATGAAACTAGCCTTACAAGTTAAGAATAAAATGTGATTTATAGATGGTACTTGTGTTAGATCAACAGAGAATACTGTTCTTGCAAAACAATGGGATAGATGTAATTCAGTTGTTATTACTTGGATTCTCAATTCTATGTCTGATGAATTGTATATGGGTCAACTTTACTCTAGTCTTGCTTCTGAGGTGTGGAATGAGTTAAAGGAAACTTATGATAAAGTTGATGGTTCTGTTGTGTTTAGTGTATACCAAAAGATTAATTCTCTAACTCAAAATAGTAGTACCGTTTCAGAATACTACCATAAACTTAATATCATGTGGAAGCAACTTGATCAAATGTTACAACTCCCTTCTTGTAGTTGTCAAGCTGCTGATAAGTTCAATAATTTCAATCATCTTATTAAACTAATGCAGTTTCTTATGGGACTTGACAGTGTGTATCAACCGGTTAGAACAAATCTGTTGGTTAGGGATCCTCTTCCTATGGTGAAGGAAGCTTTTTCTATTATTTCCAGGGAAGAATCCCACAGGAACTCTAGTTCTTCGAAAAACCAGAATCAGTCTGTGGGTTTTTGTGTCTAAATCAAATCAGTTTTTTGATGGCAAGAAAAAACTTTATAAAGGACCTAACCCTGATCTGAAATGTACTCATTGTAATAAGTTGGGACATACGGTTGAGAGATGTTTTGAAATTATTGGGTATCCTCAGGGGTTTAAACAGAGGATTAATCACGGATCTAAGCCTAATGTGTCTAATAATTCTGTAGGAAATAAATCTAATTCTTCTACATCTGTTACTGTTAATTCTCTTACACCTGATCAGATCTCTAAATTGCTTGGGTTGTTGAATGAGAAAACAAATGAAGAGTCACACAGTTCTAATGTTGCAGGTAGGATAAATGTCTCCTTCTGTTCAAACAGTTTTATTAAGAGAATATTTTGTTTTAATAATAGTGACTCAAGTTTAAATGGACCTGGTTGGGTGGTTGACTCGGGTGCTAATCAACATATGGTAAAATCTGATAAACATCTAATTAATCAAGTTGATGTTTCTGAATTTAATATAAAAGTTAAACATCCTAATGGGTCCAGTGCAACTGTTACCAAGATTGGAAATATAAGATTAAACAACAAGGTCACTTTATATGATGTTTTTGTTGTGCCTGACTATTGTGTAAATCTGTTATCTGTCTACAAGCTTGCTAGAGATAGTAAACTTATGATATCTTTTGATGAAAATAAATGTTATATTCAGGATTTACACACAAAGAACATCGTGGAGACTGGTAGTCAATGTGATGGTCTTTATTTCTGTGATGATGCTTCTGAATCTATTAAGGTGTGTTACCATAGTATTGATACAATAAATATGTGGCATGCTAGATTAGGACACCCATCTGATCAAGTTCTAAATGTTCTTAAAGAAATATTAAATTTAAAATTAACTAACACGGATTACACTTGCGAAGTATGTCATAGAGCTAAACAACATAGAGTCCCTTTCCCGTTAAGTGACCATGAGTCTAAAGTTCTAGGAGAATTAGTCCATCTAGATGTTTGAGGTCCATATAAATATTTTTTGACAATTGTTGATGATTATTCTAGAGCTGTGTGGGTATACTTATTAAAACATAAAGATGAAGTGTTTAATAATGTGCAAATTTTTTTCAATTTGGTTAAAAATCAGTTTGGTATAACTATTAAAACCTTTAGAAGTGATAATGGAACTGAATTTGTTAATAATCAAATGCATAGTTTTTGTGAGTCTCAAGGAATTAATCACCAAACATCATGCTCTTATACTCCTCAACAAAATGGAATAGCTGAAAGAAAACATAGACACTTGCTTAATGTTGCTAGAGCTTTGTTGTTTCAAGGGTATATTCCTCTTAAGTTCTGGTCTGAGTGTGTTCTAACTGCTACATATCTTATTAACAGGACTCCCTCTTCTGTATTAAAAGGTAAATCTCCTTATAAACTTGTGTATGGCTTTAAACCTTCTCTTAACCATCTTAGGATGTTTGGATGTCTTTGTTTTAGTATTGTTTTGAATAGTACAAATAAATATGGAAGTCATGCTGAAAAGTGTGTTTTTTTAGGGTATTCAAATCAAAAAAAGGGTTATAAATTGTGGAGTTTTGATAAAAAAAACAAATCATTTTTTCTAGAGATGTAAAGTTTTATGAATCTGTATTTCCTTTCAAAGAAAATAAAATGTTGGGTCAGTTTGATGTTGGTTTTGATGTGTCTTTAAACCATTTAAATTTTTTTGACTTGTTTGAAAAAATTGAGACTTCAACTTCCAAAGATAGGAAAAATCCTGATGATGAGGAGAGGGTATTAACTGACACCACACATGGGTTTCAGCAGCCAAGTAATAGTGCTGAATCTGTTGATAAAATTGACAGTTCTGCTACTGAACTTGGTGGGGCTGGGGATGTTAGTGGTGAAAATGAAGAGACCAAGTCTCCTGAGGGTTCAAGTTTTCAAAATAGTGTGCCTACACAAGTTAGGAGATCTACTAGAAATACAGTTTTTCCCAGAAAGTTAGAGGATTATGTAGTAAGTGGGAAAGTTAAATATGGGATAGAAAAAGTTGTTAATTACTCAAATCTATCTGTTGAAAATATGTGTTTTGTTTCTGTATTAAATAAAAGTGTTGAACCCAGAAATTATAATGAAGCTAGAACTGATACGAATTGGGTTAAAGCTATGAATGATGAGATGGAAGCACTTCACAGAAATAACACTTGGGAATTAGTTGATTTACCTATCGGTAGGAAACCAATAGGATGTAAATGGGTGTTTAAAATCAAGTATAAATCCACAGGAGAAATCGAGAGGTATAAAGCGAGACTTGTAGCAAAAGGTTATAGTCAGCGTGAAGGAATTGACTTTGATGAAACTTTTTCACCTGTAGTTAAAATGGTTACTGTCAGAACTGTTCTTAGTCTTGCTGTTAATAATAGTTGGCCATTATATCAACTTGACATTAATAATGCTTTTTTGTATGGAGAATTGAATGAGGATGTCTATATGTCTCTACCTGAAGGGTATTATTCAAAAGGTGAAACCAAAGTGTGCAAATTAGTCAAATCTTTGTATTGTTTGAAACAAGCACCTAGAATGTGGAATGAAAAATTGGTTAGTGTGCTTCTTGAGTTAGGTTTTGAACAAAGCAAGTGTGATCATTCAATGTTTGTTAAATTTGATAAACAAGTGTTTGTTGTGTTACTTGTATATGTGGATGATATTATTATTACTGGAAGCTGTGTAACAGAAATTAAAAAAATTAAAACTTTGCTTCAATCCAAACTTTTGATTAAAGACTTAGGTTTATTGAAGTATTTTCTTGGCATAGAAGTGATTAAATCTGAAAAAGGTCTTTGTCTGTCCTAAAGAAAATATTGTATGGATTTGCTTGCTGAATATGGTCTGTTAGGATGCAAACCTGTTAATATGCCTATAGAACAGAATTATGTAGCTATGAATTTGTGTAACAATGATTCTTCTTATTTGTCCAATGTTACAAGCTATCAAAAGTTAGTGGGAAAATTGATATATCTGTCTCACACGAGGCCGGATATTTCATATTCTGTTCATTTTTTAAGTCAACATATGCATAAACCTAAAACTTCACATTTTAATATTGCTTTGAGGTTGCTTCGATATTTGAAAAAATCCCCAGGAAAAGGGGTTTTGTTTACTAAAGGGGAATCTTTATCTTTAAAAGCTTATGCTGATTCTGACTGGGCTAAATGTCTTAACTCAAGGAGGTCTATTACAGGGTTTTGTGTGTTTTTAGGAGAGTCTTTAATATCCTGGAGAAGTAAAAAACAGTCAACGGTGTCGAGGTCTACAGCTGAAGCTGAATATCGTGCTATGTGTGCTGCTACGTGTGAATTGACTTGGCTTGTTAATCTATTAAGAGAGTTACATGTCAATATTACTTTGCCTATACAGTTATTTTGTGATAATACTGCAGCTATATCCATTGCTGCAAACCCTGTATTTCATGATAGAACAAAGCATTTTGAAATTGACCTATTTTTCTTAAGGGAAAAAATTGCTAATGGGTTTATTAAGACGGTTTCAGCTGCGTCCAAAGATCGGTTGGCAGATATTTTCACGAAAGGATTATTAGTAGGACAACATGAAAGAATGTGTAAGCTGTTGAATATGTTTGATGTTTTTGCCAGTCGAATTGAGGGGGGCTGTTGAAAAGGTATAATGGTATAATGCTTTATATTTTTTATTCAATTCATTGGTGCAAAACTTTATCTAATAATTGTGTTCATGTTTAATGGTTGAGCTTGGGCTGGAGATGGGCTAAGTTGGTTCTTTCCTGGACTGCATGTTGCTGGGCAAAAGGGAAGCTACTGGGCTGGATGCTATAAAAGAATAGTCACTATAGAAAAATAAATTTAGTCAAGTTTTCCTCTTGCTCATATTTTTCTCTCGAGAGAGTTCTTCCTGCTAGGTTTTAGGGTTTCTTATCTAAGTGAAATATGTTCTTGTATACCAGTGTATTGTTTGAATAGCTCATTGATTTGATGAGCATTCATCTGTTCTTGTTAGTTGTATAGACATTCTTATTGGTTTGGTTCAATTGTATATCTTCTTTTACAAAGTGTTCTTGAGATAAAAAGAATTTGTCCATGTTTTTGACAGTTATGATTTATTTTCATCATAAAAATGTCAACAATTTTGCTTTTGCAGTACATCTGCCAACCCAAACTCCCAATTTAATCTTTTACAAATTCTAGGGTTTGGGTTACATCCACCAAACTTCAAGTCACAAGATTGAAGATTAACAAAGCCTAATTGAAACATAAAGATAGAGGTTCTTCACAAACTGTTGTTATTAATCCATGAAGTTCATTTTCTATAATCTATATCAAATATTAATGACAAAAAGCAACAAAATGAAAGTCCCAATGGCCACTCTTTTAATAATATTGAATAAACGGATACCGAAAAGAAAAGTGAAGACTTGAAAGCATGGCCGTCTTCTAATCACTTTCATAGGTAGGTACGTACTACATCGTATTCTGATTTCTCTTTGAAATTATGAATGTTTGAAATTAGACAAAATTTGCTTCAATTCTTCAACCCTGCTATTTTGTTCTGTTTAGAATTTTGACTGAAATTTTGATTGTTTTCTGTTGTGCAAATTACATCAACTTTTGATAATCCAGAATCTGTTTAACTTGGGCACTGCAAACTCATTGAGGAAATTATGATTGGTGAGGATAAATAGATCCACTTTTCAGGTGTTGAAATGGGTCAGGCTTGTACCATTGTTTTGTTTTGAGATGAGCAATGATACGGATCCGAACATCGGTGTTGACCCGACCGGAAGACGACCTCGGTATTGAAAGTGCTAGAGCGGGCCCACTTAATTAAGCCCAATCCAACCGTTAAAAAAAGAGTAATTTTAATTCGTGTTTGTTTCTATTGTTTGAACCTTAATTTGTGGGATTTGTGTTCATCTTTTTTTTCATGTTTATCGTTTCCTCTATGTTTTCTATTTAAGCATTGTAAACTCTTTTGGTTGGGGGTTAATCTTATTGAAGTTTTCGTTTAAACAAAAAAAACGTGTTCATCGTTTTATTGATCTCGGTTGGCCGAGATACACTATATCCGTCGCCGATAACTTGGTTGGCCAAGTATTGCTGCCGCTAGGTTTTAGCATAGGTTAATCTTTCACGAGTCCGTATCAAGTGATATTCAGAGACCAGGAATCTCAGGATGTCGGGAAGAGATCGCCGCCAACAGAATCGTCGATTCGCCGTCGGAGGCAACGGTTATGAAGAATGTGATCCTCGTGATTCTGAGATTGAACGCCTCCGTCAACGGGTTCGTGAATTGGAAACTAACCCTTTTGAAAGGTACGACAGGAGGGAGGAAAGCATCGCAACAAATTCAGTTGTGGATGAATACGAGGACGGAGACGACGGGTTTGACAATTTTTTCGCCCGGCGCCACCAACGCCAACACACACCACCGGTGCAGCCACAACAGCAGGTAGACCAGCTTCGATCCTTAGGTCTACGCACCAAGATCCCGGAATTTGAAGGCTGGTTGCAACCAGACGATTTTCTTGACTGGATCCAAACTATGGAGCGAATATTTGATCTTCGTGATATCCCCGAACACCTAAAGGTAAAACTTGTTGCAATAAAATTAAAAAAATATGCCTCGTTGTGGTGGGAACATGTGCAGACTTAGCGTTATCGGGAAGGCAAACACAAAGTGGAGACGTGGGCAAAGATGAAACGCCTCTTACGAGCTAAATTTCTCCCTGTTACATACAAACAAGATGCATACTTGGATTATCATAATCTAAAGCAAGGCTCTTTGTCCGTTGAGGAACTAATTAGCGAGTTTGAACGCATGCGGATGCGTTGTGGTGCGGAAGAAGATGACGAACAGATTATTGCACGCTTCTTGGGTATTCTTCGACCGGAAATTGCGGACGTAGTCGCATTGCAGCAATACTATTCTTTCTCTGACGTGTGCAGGCTTGCTTTACGGTTGGAACACCAACTCGCTCAGAAAAGTAAGACGTCATCCAAACTCCCGGCGTACACCCGCACACCAACTTCGGGTACTGCCAACCCCCGGATCGGCCCAATCAAAGCCGGCCCGCCGGTTATACCTACGGCTCAAACAGGAACGTCGAATGCTCTTCGGTGTTTCAAGTGTCAAGGGTTGGGTCACCTTAAGCGAGATTGCCCAAACAAACAAATCCTCGCTTTTGTGGACGAAACAGAACCAAAGTATGACACGGAGGAGGAGGAGGAAGAGGAGGAGGAGGAGGAGGCTGCTACGGAAGTCCTTTACCCCGATTGGGGTGAGGTCCTTATTTCTCGCAGGTTGCTTAGCACCGTTTTAGCCGATCCCGAAGATGATACTACGCAATAACATTTTCCGAACAAAGTGTACGGCAAAAGGGAAAGTGTGTATGGTTATTATTGATGGTGGAAGTTGCAAAAATATGGTAGCCACCACCATGGTTGAAAAACTCGGTTTACCCATACAAGACCACCCCGAACCGTACCAACTCACATGGTTAAAGAAAGGTAACCTCGTTAAAGTTACTCATAAATGTTTGGTGCAAATTTCAATCGGAAATAAGTATACAGATGAAATTTGGTGTGAGGTAATTCCAATGGATGCGTGCCACATCCTTTTGGGGCGTCCGTGGCTCTATGATAGGCGTGCAAAACATGACGGTTTTCGAAACACATACTCTTTCAAAAAAGACGGTCTCCATATTACTTTGGCTCCCCTCAACCCAAGCGATGAACCGCAACCCATTGCCCCGTTAACAAAGGCCGACTTTGTGGGACTTGCAAAACAACCATCAGCCACACCTGTTTTTGGTCTGGTCGTCGGCGAAGAAAACCCAGCTCCATCGGAACTGCCAGCAGAAGTGATCCCACTAGTCGATGAATTTTCTGATATTTTTCCCGATGACATTCCTACAGGGCTACCGTTGATGCGATAAATACAACACTGCATTGACTTTGTTCCCGGTGCTAGTATCCCAAAAAAAACAGCGTAGAGAATGAACTCAAAGGAGTTCGAAGAGCTTTATCGTCAGGTTACCGAGCTACTCGAGAAAGGCCTTATCCGGGAGAGTATGAGCCCTTGTGCGGTACCCGCGTTGCTCGTCCCAAAACCTAATGGTACTTTTCAAATGTGTATTGACAGTCGAGCGGTGAACAAAATTACCATTAAATATCGTTTTCCCATACCACGTTTTGACGATATTCTTGACCACCTACACGGCGCCAACATATTTTCCAAAATTGATTTAAGGAGTGGATATCACCAAATTCGTATGAGGCCCGAGGACGAGTGGAAAACATCGTTCAAGACGCGCGACGGGCTTTACGAATGGATGGTAATGCCTTTTGGATTGTCAAACGCTCCAAGTACTTTTATGCGCTTAATGAACCATATTTTCAAACCATTTATTGGACGGTGTGTAGTCGTTTATTTCGACGACATCTTGGTCTTTAGCAAAACTTTGGAGCAACATTTACATTATCTTCGTGCAATTTTTACGATTCTACGAGACCAAAAGTTATATGCCAAAAGCAAAAAATGCCATTTTTTGGCAGAGGAAGTAATTTTTTTGGGGTACTTGGTGTCCGGAAAAGGCATCCACATGGATAACACGAAGGTCGAAGCCATAACAACGTGGCCGACACCAGCATCCTTACACGACGTACGAAGCTTTCATGGCCTTGCATCTTTCTATCGACGTTTTATTCGAAATTTTAGTATGTTGGTAGCACCTATTACAGAATGTATTAAAAGTAGTAAGTTTGTGTGGTCCGCGGCATCTCAAGTCGCCTTCGAAAAGTTAAAAAAATCGGTCACTAAAGCTCCCGTACTCGCCTTGCCAAACTTCAAACATGTGTTTCAAGTGGAATGTGACGCTTCGGGGCTGGAAATCGGTGGAGTTTTAAGTCAATTAAATCGTCCGATCGCATTCTTTAGTGAAAAGTTTAATTAAACAAGGCGTCGTTATAGCACCTACGACAAGGAATTTTACGCTATCATTCGAAGTCTAGAGTACTGGAGACACTATTTACTGCCAAACGAATTTATTTTATATTCCGATCATCAAGCTTTAAAGTTTATTCAGGGACAAGCTAAGCTTAATCCGAGGCACGCAAAATGGGTGGAGACATTGCAAGACTTCAATTTTGTCATCCACCACAAAGCAGGGCACGCAAACACAGTCGCCGACGCACTTAGCCGACGATCGGCGCTGGTGACATCGACCACCGATCACGTGGCCGGATTTGAACCACTCAAACAGTTGTACAATGATGACCCGGATTTCAAAGACGTATGGGAAAAATGTGGGGTTGCACTGTTTTGAGACTATATTCGGCGTGCTGGGTTGCTTTTTAAGGGACATCGGTTGTGTGTTCCATTATCCTCGTTCCGGGAAGCTATTATTATTGAATGTCACCAAGGCGCTTTAGCGGGACATTTTGGGCGTGAAAAAACAGTTTCTTTAGTTGGCGAGCGTTTTTTTTTTGCCCAAACTCGTTCGAGATGTGATGACAGTTCTGAACCGGTGCCGCATCTGCCATATTGCCAAGACTCATCACACCAACCAAGGATTATACACGCCCTTACCAACGCCAACTGTACCGTGGGAAGATGTAAGCATTGATTTTGTCCTAGGATTACCGCTTACCCAACGTAAAAAAGACTCCATTATGGTTGTTGTGGATCGCTTCTCAAAAATGGCTCATTTTGTACCGTGCTCGAAAACGTATGACGCATCTGAGGTGGCCCGGTTGTATTTTTCTGAGATAGTGAAATTGCATGGAATTCCAAAAACAATAACTTCGGATAGGGATGTGAAATTTGTTAGCCATTTTTGGCGTACGCTTTGGAAACGTTTGGGGGCCAAACTGCAATTTAGTTCTTCACATCACCCGCAAACAGATGGTCAGACTGAATTCACTAACCGAAGTTTGGGAAATCTTCTTCGTTGTCTCGTGGGTGATAATAAAAAGCAGTGGGATCTTGCCCTCCCACAAGCCGAGTTTGCTTATAACAGGTCAACTCATAGTTCAACGAGATGAAGCCCTTTTCTCGTGGTTTATGGTCGCAACCCGTTTACTCCACTTGATCTAGCACCATTGCCGGGGATTGAGACGTTTAGTGCCGAGGGGAATGATAGAGCAGAACAAATCAAATTGCTTCACGAGCAGGTACGCGAACAGATTACTAGGCACAACTTACAATATCAAGCTCGTGCGAACAAGCATAGGCGGAAGGTGGTTTTTCAAGAGGGTGATCTGGTGTGGATTTTTCTAAGGCGTGAACGTTTTCCACAACGGCGTTTTGGAAAATTACAACCTCGGGCCGACGGGTCGTTTCGTGTTCAACAAAGAATTAATGACAATGCCTACAAGATTGACTTACGGGGTCATTATGGTGTCTCGGCTACTTTTAACGTGGCAGATTTAGCACCTTATACCGAAGAGGACGAGCTCCAAGTTGACTCGGGGACGAGTCGTTTTTTAGAGGGGGAGGATGATACGGATCCGAACATCGGTGTTGACCCGACGGAAGACAGGCCGGGATGGAAGACGACCTCGGTATTGAAAGTGGCTAGAGCGGGCCCACTTAATTAAGCCCAATCCAACCGTTAAAAAAGAGTAACTTTAATTCATGTTTGTTTCTATTGTTTGAACCTTAATTTGTGGGATTTGTTTTTATCCTTTTTTTTTTTTCATGTTTATCGTTTCCTCTATGTTTTCTATTTAAGCACTCTTTTAGTTGGGGGGTTAATCTTATTGAAGTTTTCGTTTAAACAAAAAAAACGTGCTCATCGTTTTATTGATCTCGGTTGGCCCGAGATCCACTATATCCGTCGCCGATAACTTGGTTGGCCAAGTATTGCCGCCTCTAGGTTTTAGCCTAGGTTAATCTTTCACGAGTCCGTATCAAGCAAGGTATGCCATATATTTAAGTTCACTTATCTAATGACATAAGGTTTCACTTTTCATGTTCTTAATAATGAGTATCCTTAACACATCCAAATTAGATTTTCACATCTCAGGGAGGGATGTTTTTTTCCGTTCCTTCAATGAATGGAATGGAAATTACAATTTAATCCAATTTTTCTATTCGAAAAGTTATAATAACGATACTTAAATTGACATAGTTTTCTTCTAAATTAACTAACTAATTTTAATTAAAATCTTAAGTTTTCCTGATCTTTTCTTATGTTTCATTTTTTACTTTTTGCAAAAAGAAAATTTATTTTCATCATATTATGTACTAACTAACAGTAAAATATACATACTTGGATTTACATATAACATTTTGATTTTAATTATTTTTTAAGGGTACAGAAATTTCACACGGATAAGTGAATTTAAGGGTAGTACTAGATTTACATATAACATATAACAGGGGCGGACCTAGTTAGACCAGAGGGGGTCATCGGAACCCCCCGAGTTTCGAAATTTTAATAGAACGGTATGTAAAAAAACTGGGATGAACCCCTATACAAAGTTCAACAAGTGGTGTAGAGGTTTAGACTTTGATTTATAACCTAGAGGTAGTGGATTTGAATCCCCCACTGTCAGTTTTTTAAAACTTTTTTTTTAATTCATTTGGGCCTGTGGGTTGTGGCTTTCCTTGTGGGCCTGTGGCTTCATAACAGAGTAAATCACACATTCAGTTCCGTTTTTTTTATGCAACTCGAAACCAAACACAAACAGGCAAACACCATCAGAAGGTTTTGTGACTTCAGCCAGTTCGCCCCTGCCACCAAACAGAAACCGTCACTCATTCGCCGCCGCTGCCAACACTCACCAGAACTTCTAGGGTTTTGTTGTTGTTTGGTATAGACAAGATTTTTGGGACTTTAGATGTTAGAAACTTGAATTAGATCTAATTCACAGTTCATTCTCACACGAATGTTACAATTAGAAAAGAGACCCGCAAAATGAATATATATAGAATGTCTATAATGAATAGGCAATCATCTGCATTGTGTGCAAACTAGCACTAGCAGGAAACACAGTCAAAGAATTAAAACTTTAATTTGATGCATATTATTTTATTTTTTCAGTAAAAATAAGAACGGAACCAGATTTGTTACTAGGTATATATTAGAATAGTCAAAATTCAACTATTTGTGAGCACGCGCAGATCAAAATTCAACTATTTTTTTATATGATGAACCTTACCTGCCACGAACCATCGAACCGACCTGAAATTTTTTATGTCTGACCCTACGAAATTATAGCATCTAAAAACAGTGTAGTCCTGGGGATTCACGGAGAAAGGGGCAAAACAAACAAAACCAACACCCAATCATATTCTTCCAACTCATAATTTCTTTTTTTTTAATTAAATATTTAGTTTATGATTTAATTTGGTTTTTCTCAAATAACTCATGCTCGGTAATTATTTTAAAAAAACGAAATACACGAGCTTGTTTATTTTATTTTTCTGAATATCCAAGTATAAATTTTAACGAAAACGGAATTTGTTTTTAAAAAAAACTATTTTTCGTCACGTAAGTGGTTTTTTAACGTGTTTGAATCGAAATTTCAAATGATACGTAATTGTTTTAAAAAATAAATATCAATTGTTTATAAAGATTAACAAAATGAAATAAAAAATTCACTCATTAATGTTGGACGTGAAACCATTACGTAGGTTAGTGATTTTGTCAAGTGATTGCCCCTATGCCAGAGGTGGCTCAGTGGCATGTGCGGCATGTGCCACCGCGCGGGGCATGTAATTTTGATGGTTTTTGAGGGGCATGTAATTTTGATAGTTTTTTAGGGGCATAAAATTTTTAAAATTTATATATATATTATATATATAATTATATTTTATAAAAACTATAAATTTATATATATATATAATATAAAGTTAAAATTATATTTTGAGTAAATTACCGTTTGCCTCCTTGTGGATTACATGATTTAACACAATGCGTCCCTAACACGAATTTTTAACGCTTTGAGTACCTCTGGTATACAATCTGTAACACTCTGAGCCCCTAGGCCTAACTTCGTTAAATTATTTCCGTTAAGTTTAGTTTCGACAGGGTATCTGCGGATAACCTTAACTAGATCAGCAGCAAAACTTAACTATGTCGAAACTAAACTTAGTAGTTTCGGGTGAATTTCAGTAACCATCTTACCCCTGTCGAAACTAAACTTAACGGAATTTTTTAATGAAGTTAGGCCCAGTGGCTCAGAGTGTTACATATTGTATACCACAAGTACTCAAAGCGTTAAAAATTCGTGTTAGGGACGCATTGTGTTAATTCGTGTTAGGGACGCATTGTGTTAAATCGTGTAAACCACAGGGACGCAAACGGTAATTTACTTTATATATATATATATATATATATATATATATATATATATATATATATATATATATATATATATATATATATAGTGTGAGGTTTCGCTACAAAGTCAAAAAAGTGGTTTAAAACGCTCATAACCGGCTCATACGAACTCCGGTTTCACTCATTTTGGCGGCGTTGGAGGGGCGTTTCTCTGTGGTCGCGCTGGGCATTTGAAATCTCGGAGACGCCTCTGCCCTATGCTGATGTGACAGTGACATGACAGGGCGTAATTCACTTTTTAATGAAACCACTACGAATGGCCTTAATAATATTTATCTTCTAATAATTAAAATCATTGAACACAAGAACATGGTATTTAAATTTGGACCGACCAGTTATACCAGGAGTCAGGGCAGCACATCGCTTTGATTTCAAGAGCAATGAACCGTTATGCAATGACCGGACACTTTTTAGAGATTTATAGTTTAACCAATAATCCAGGTTCACCAGTTAAACAAAGGTTTAAGTTTTTTTGGTATTCACATTGCAGAATCCACGTTTGGTTCGAAGGTGATGGTCTGCTCCAGACAAGAGCAACGGGGGAGAAATATGAATCGGATTAGTGGCGGGAGATCTAGAGAACCTGTATGTGGAGATAGAAGGGGTAGAGAGAACGAAACCTTCCAGTACTTCCTGAGTTTAATAAACGAAAGTAAAGAGGAGAGAGAATTAAGGAAGGAAAATAAAGAGAAATGAAAGAAAATATTGAAAAACGAATTAAGGAAAGAAAATAAAAGAAAAAGTAAAGGAACATTTTGGGATGAAATATTATTAAAATCTTCTTTTCTCTTCAAATCCGTCCATTTTGAAAGAAAAGTTAGGAAAGAAGATTATTAAAAACTTCATTTCTCTTCTTACCATTAAAATACTCAGGAGCATAATCTTTTTCAGTTTCTTTCAACTTTATCTCATTAAAAAAACTCATAAACACAAATCTTTTTTAGTTTATTTTCATTTTCTTTTACTTCTCTTTTTGAAAAGAACTCGGGAACACATCTTACCGGAAAGGACGAAACTCAAAGAATGAGAGCTATAAAAGTTGCTATTATAACCCTATACTAAAACAGATTAAGATGTACAGTAGTAATCGGTTAGTGGTCCACGTGGCTCTTTTTTTCTAATTTCCGTTTTCACCCCTTCTACTATATATAATATACGCTTTAATCCGTTTGAATGCTAAAACAAATTGCGATGTACACTAGCAATCGGTTAGTGGTCCACGTGGCTCTTTTTTTTCTAATTTCCGTTTTCACCCCTTCCACTATATATAATATATGATTTTAACCCGTTTGATTTTCTATTAATATCGTTTTTTTATAATAGCTTTCGTTCATTAACTTAAAAAAAACGGAATGCATAGCTGATTTTTTTTGTTGAATGTTTCGGTATAATTTTTTTTAATTGAGTTATATTCAAAATCGAGTGTATTTTTGTTGTATCTTAGGCTATGGCGACCGACGTCAACGTTGCGTAGCCATGACAAACTCAACCGCTTATAAGCGAACAACATCGTTGCCGGTGTTTTGGTATTATTGTAACCGATATCGGTGCTCGCTTTTATGGTTTTCGATGAGCCGAATCGATAACTACCAAACTCCTGCCGCATAATGCGGGAAAAAAACAACCACGCCTCCGCCACAAAGCGAGGGTACAATTACTAGTTTTTTACGATTACAAATTAAAATAAAGAAGCATGAAAACTAAAATGAAATTTTGATTTTATCGAAAGTTTTTTTTATGTTTTATTTCTTCTTTTTTTTTATTTGTCGCTTATTGTTTAATTAATGAGTTTATTATTTATATATGTTTTCATTTTTTAAAACTTTAAAACGCTTCTGTTTACAGTTGTTATTTTGTTAATTAATTTTATTACATTTTTAACTTAAATATAATGTTTACAGGTTATTAAAGGAATATTTTAATGATTAATTGGTGTACCGTATAACAAAAAAATTAATAGTTTAAATTATGTAGGGTGTAAGTTATGATGTATTTATCCTTAAAATTCTAATAATTTTTGTTATAGAAAAAAAATATATAAGGGCCCTCCGTGGCTCCGTTCCGATTAACAGGTGTTTAGATGTGCTTTTGAAAATGACTTATTGACTTATTGGCTTTTTGAAAAGCTAATAAGTCAATAAGTAATTTCTCACCATACTCCCAAACACCCTCTAATACCATGACGAGTTGTAAAAACATTAAATACAAATCATTGATATGACGTTTCTTTAAATAATAATCGACAAACCTTTGTTTCTAAAATGACAGATATCGTTTTCTTTTCTTTATTACACATCTTCAAATCAAATTTTCTTTTTGTCATTAATCCTATTTGATATTAATAACTTGGAATATGTGTTCTATTGTTATTATGAAATATTTAAATGATAGTCAAATATATACTTCAAATTTTTTTCATTGCATGATCATTATAAAATTCCACAACAACAAATTACAAACATGAAAATATATAAGAATGTAAATATGAAATGATTTAAGTTTGAATAATTTATAAATATGCTTAATTATAATTAAATAATATTATATTAATGCCATTGGACAACCTTTGAATATTGTGGTATTAGATTTCTCTTGTCGGATTTGAAAAACCAAATTAATCCATGTAAGAAGACACATGAGGCAACATTTATTTGGTTGCTTGCGTGAAAACGATGATTCATAATTATTGTGGTTGTATCATTTTTGCCAGCTAATAAAATACCTAACATGTACAAGTGTATCTTATTGTCGAGATGGTCATTATCATGTGATCACTCGATACCATCTGGTAGTACCCACATACCGTTTTGATGCAAGCTTTCTTTTTTCTTATCACGAGCTTCATTATTTCATCATATATGGCGATACCAGTAAATCTGAAACATTTTATCAAATAACCTTAAGGGATACATCATTTAATTACTTAATTGTTGTAGCAAACAAATTAGGGTAATCTACGAGGGTAATACTTAAGACAACCTTTGGGTAGAATATCAGCAATCTGAACAACAATCAGACTATATCGAACTTTGAGACTCTGTGGTAGCACCATATCATGTATGAGATGCAAGTCAATCTCAAGGTGTTTCGTACATTGATGAAACATCAGATTGACCACTAAATATGTAGCACTAATATTGTCAGATCACAATGTAGACATACTAGTAAGAAATATATTTAACTCATGAACCATAAGAAATCCAAGAAGTTCATGAGCAGTATGAACAAGAGCACGATACTAGAACAAACAATCGTATGTCGTTTCTTGAAATCTAATTGATGAGGTTAGGCCTAGAAACACACAATAGCTTGAGGTAGATCAACAATCATCTGACAACTAGCCAAGTCAGCTTTTGCGTAAGCATGAATAACTAGACTAGAAGACTTTCCAATAGTCAACCAATTAGTGATAGTGCCCTTAAGGTACCGAAGAATAAGTTTGATAACATTCAAGTGGCAGTCGGTAGGTTTCTGAAGCCCCATGCCTTGTAAGCGCCCACGTTGTACCTAGTCAGGACAACGTTTGCTAGTGAACAAATAGATGGCCGACCCATATGCCAGGTAGGACTGTGAAACCTTACTAATCCCATAAGTAATTTCTAGACGAGTCAAGACAGGGTACCGTAATGCACCAACAGTGTCACTCATGCAAAAGCCCCATTAGGTGTCAACGACTCGGGAGAACCCGGCTACCCGCTACCCTGAAGATCTCGACCCCGTTGAACCGATCACATTAAATTAAGATTTTCCATGAGAGTAGAAGTCTTGCATGGATTATGGAGATGTCTTTGGAGTTTGAATTTCAAGTCTTTTATTTTAGTATATTTATGTTTGATTCTATCTTTTGTTGGTTATGATTCTAGAACTCCTATAAGTATTATTGTTTTGGTGATGAATAGATCCATGATTAATTTTGAAAGACTTCAACAACGCTACGAGACTTGGAACTACAGCAAGAGGTGAACAATGAGGGAACCGAGTCGGATACCCCCCTGGGACGATGGTGACGATGAAGTGGAGAATCCTTTTGGCCATCCCAGACACAGAAACCGCGAACCTACCTTGACTGAAACGCCCCAAATCGGGTACATCTCATAGTTGGCACAAAACATAGCAATCATAGTTCTTAAATTGGAAATCAGAATAACTATTACAGCGGAAGTCTTGTTTAAACATTCATAAATTCCACAATTAATTAAAACTTTAACAACTTTAACTATATCATTGTTCAACATAAACTGTCGGATAAGGAAATGTCAGTCTTCAGATATGCAGCCCCGTAGTCCATGCTATCGAGCCCTCACGACTCCTTTACTCACACTTTCTAATTTCCTTTACTACCTGTCATGCATACTAAAAGTCAGCTAAAGCTGCTGAGTTCTATCTTTACTTTAAACTGTAAAATTTATCTTACATTAAGGTAGCTTAAGTTTATAAAATAAAATAAGCTTTCTTTCTTTACATTATAACAAACTTTACCTTTCACTTTAACACTTTACAATGTTACAATTTGTAAAATTGTACCGTTACTATCTTTCATTAAAACTTTGCATTTAAGAAAACCAATTAAGGTATCCTCCTTTACTCTTTCATACTTTCTTTTCAATTGTACAAGACAAGTGACTTTCACATACATTAACTATCACATATGGACCATTGTCCGAGGACAAGGTCTCTTTCCTCGCTTACACCTTAGCGTAAGACTTTTACTTTAAATGTGCCCACACCTCAGGGTGGGACTTTCTCGCTTACACCTCAGGGTAAGACTCCTTTGCTTGCTCATACCTCAGGGTGAGACTCCTTTGTTTGCTCACACCTCAGGGTGAGACTTCTATTTTACATGCCTGCAGGGTGAGACTTCTATTTTACATGCCTGCAGGGCTTTCTACTTTACACTATTATGCAGTTATAATACAACACATAATATAAAGCATTTAAACACACTACACATAGACAAATAACACATATTATCACATAAGCATATAACATGATATATGTCACTGTCACTGTCAAGTTGTACCGAAGTACATCTTCTTTATCGTTCTTTACCTTTCGTTCATTACTTTCTTTAAAACGTTTATTTCAAAGATAGTACTATACTCTTTATTTGTTTTATTTCTCAATTATAAAATACAATTTTATAAAAGAATACTTTAACTTTCAAAATACTTTCTGTCAGTATGCATGCCAGCCCAAAACTATAGGAAAAAGGGCAATAAAAACTCACATGTTACGCTATCCTCTTTGTAATAGAACTGGTCCAATATGTGTTACTCTCTATCTGAATTAATAATTAGTACATCGTTAATCCTAACTTTTCATAAGTTTAAGCGAAACATTGCATTAAGCGAAACCGTATGTCAGATCAAAACTGATCTCAGCGAAACTATGACTTGAGCGATACTATAATAAAGCAATACTATGCCCAAAGCGATACTACGCTCAGCGCGATACTATGCTCAGGTGAAACTAGGCCAGTTTCGCCTAGTAGTTTCGCCTGATCCTAGTTTCTACATGGAGATGGCGGCTCAAGTTCCATACTTTTTACGTTCAAAACATGTGTTTTCCACTCGTGGTTCAAGATCTATGGTCGGTTTCTCAAAAAAAAAAACCCGTAAAAACTCATTCTTTTTACGAAAACAACCCAAAACCCACTTAAAACAAAAAAACTCAGATTTGAAGCGGATTAATACCTAATTGAGCTCGATATCCTTTGCTAAACGCTCTGATGGTGAAGGCAATCGATTCCCGAGCTTCTTGGAGTCAAAACCGTCTTCCTCTCTCTAGACCCTCTCTAGCTTTCTCTCTCTCTCTAAAACTTTTGCAAATGAGATGGAATGAGGGTCTAAGGGGGTGGCGGGTAGGGTTAAGCCCCCACCCTCCCCCTTTCGTTTTTCGTCCCTTGGCACGTTAACTCCCTCTCTTTTCCCGTTTTTTCTTTTTATTTTCCGAGCCTCATTTATAAAGTCGTCTTACTATTTTTTTATTTTCGGGATGTTACACTGACGATCCCCTCCGTAACCGAGGATTGAAAGTGGAAATCCCAGAGTCCAAAGGTCGCGCCCAACCCGATGAGTTTATTGATTGGTTGAGTACCATCGAACCGTTTTTTACCTACAATATATCCCCGGCAACCTCCAAAATTAAACTAGTCACCATTGAGCTTTGAAAATACGCTTCCCTTTGGTAGGACCACATACGAAAAAAATGGGCACATGAAAGTTAATTCAAAGTTGAGACATGGAAAAGATGAGAAAACTATTGGAAGTGAAATTTCTACCGATCAATTATCATCATAATAATTTTCTTGAATAACACAATGTCTCTCAAAGGATTCTTCTGTCGAGGAATTTAATACTGAATTTGACAGACTTTGCATGAGGGGTGCAATGTCTTTGAGCGCAAAATGAGAACGTAAATGTCCATCAAATCAATCGTAAATGCCGAGTAACCGGTAATGATGATGTCATCAACATATGCAATCTCGGTAATGTTGATCTCTTTACTCACGCATGGTTTCCCTATGGACCTTCAACTGCGACACCTATCTTCCATCAAGGGATTACCAACAAATTTTGCCCATTTCTGAAAGTCCTTTGATATATAGTGTTGCCATCAAAATAAGAAGTGCATTTAACATGTGTGAACATGTATGCATTAGCAGAGTCAATTTGTTCCGATGCGTGACCGTATATGATCATGTATTAGAAACAATTTTTTTTATATGTTACGTCTTGTATTCGCAGATCCAACAGTATGGAGAGAATTCCAATGGAAGTCATGGTGTGTTTGAATCAAATGTTATATGTTAGTGGAGAAAGTAAACTCCAAAGATAATGGAAGTAGTTTCATAACAACGACATTAGAATGGTTATGTTTCGGAAATGTATAAACTTCACACACTTTGATTTTGGTTGATTGGGATATGATTAGAGGGGTGCTCAATAAAGGCGAAGATCATTACTGAGTTGTCTTGAAACCTAGACGGTGTTAAGATTAAAAACTTAATACGTTATAGAGTGAAACAAGTAAGGGTAATTCTTGAGCCTAACCGTGGCCAGAAGAGAACTGCAGTTAGCCCATTCAACACTCTCCTGGTCCGGAAGCCAAGTCCTTTTCCATATCCACCACCGACCAGAAAACGAGTGGGAGTTCCAATCGGACAGGGATAGCAGCAGCAGGTACGTTATGAAATGGTCTAAATGGGTGCCTCTCAAATGCAATATTTTAGATTGGAGGGCGAAGGTGAATCGTATCTCGACTTTGGATGCGTTGCTTAGAAGGAACATTCCCATTGGTGACAGCAAGTGTTCTATGTGTGATTCTGGGAATTGATTCGGCAGACCACATTTTGACCTCTTGTTATGTTGCCTCAGTTGGTGTCGTGTACCTCTTATTTATTCGGCAGAATATTAGCGGTTGGTGTCGTGTACCTCTTATTTATGCCTTTTCGGTGCAAGATTTACCGGAGCTACATAGCAGCCCCGGGGTTAGTGACCCAGTCAAGGATATTTTTCACGGGATCATCATCGTCGCTTGTTGGTGCTTGTGGCTTGCTAGGAATGAGAAGATGTTCTCTAACAAGGAAATTAAGATTGAAGCTATTATCTATAATATTGAGTCTTTTGGGTTTTTTTGGTTATCCAATAGATCTCTTCACATGTCGATCTCTTGGAAGCAATGGTGTAATTTTGAATCGATGTAGTAGTTTTGTTTTTTGTTGGGTTGTTGGCCGCCCTCCTTTTCGGGGGTGTGGTTTATGAATAAAAGTTGCCCCTTTAAAAAAAATAAAAGAAAGAGGTATACCCGTGTGATTGTGGTGTGATTTGATAATAAAGTGCCCGTCACGTGACGTCACGTCACGTGACGCCACGTCACTACTCTCATTATCACACCACCCCTCACTTGGCAAGTGGTATACCCGTGTGATTGTGGTGGTGTGATAATTAAATGTTTATTTTTTAATTTTTATTTAAATAAAATAAAAAATAATATTTAATTAAAATAAAAATAAAATAAAACATAATAAATAATATTTCATTAATAATTAAAAAAATTACATTAATAATTAAAAAAAATACATTACTAAAAAACAATTACCTAATGATTTGATTTTTCGTAAACATACTCAATCAAGTCCGTCTTTAGTGCGTTATGAATTTCTCGATTGCGTATTTCTTGTCGGTTTACTCGCTTTTGATCTTCATCAATTTCTTCGTGCGTAACCTCCTCCTCATTTGGATTGAATTGACAAATTGTCACTCTTTGATCCTTTAAAATCATATTATGCAAAATCACACAAGCATACATAATGTTTCGGATTTTGATTTGAGACCAAGATCGAGTCGGCCGTTCGATTATACGCCACTTATTCTTCAAGAGACCGAACGCTCGTTCGATATCTTTTCTTGCCTCCTCGTGAGCCTTTTTATAATTATTACGATTAATACCTTCTGGACACGTAAGAGACTTGACAATTGTAGCATATTCTGGATATATTCCATCGGCTAGATAATACCCACGCTTCATATCGTCGAATATAGGCGATTGATTAAGAACATTAATGTCATTGTTCGAACCGGCAACGCCAAAGAATGCATGCCAAAACCATAGATCATTTGAAGCCACCGATGCAAGCATAATACTTGGACGAGGATGATCCCCGCGTGCAAACTGACTTCGCCACGCATTGGGGTAATTTTTCCAATCCCAATGCGTGAAATCGATGCTACCGAGCATCCCGACAAATCCGTGTTTAGCTTCATGAAAAGCATATAATTTTTTAATGTCACTAGCCGACGGTTTACGTAAATATCTCTTACCGTACAATAAAATTATAGCTTTAGAAAACTTGTAAATACATGACCTGATCGTTCGTTCTGACATCTTCAAGTAATCGTCAAACGAATCACTAGCGGTACCATACGCCATTTGACGAACGCGGCCATACACTTTTGAATGGAGGTGAAGCTAACCTGACCTCTCGCGTCAACCCGTTGACGGAACCAAGGCACGTCTCTCTCGAGATCATTATTAATTCTTAAAAATAATTTCCGACTCGTTCGAAACCGGGTATTAAATTGCTCCTCCCCGTACAAACAACCTTCGTCAAAGTAATATTTGAGTAAAAGTGTGTTAGAAGCCGCTCGGTCACGGTTGAGACATGCGCTTCGTTTTAATGGTCTTGAGGACGATTCCGCCTCTTGCCATCACATTTTATCTCATCTTCGTTTTTTTTTTTGTAGTATAGAGAAGATGAGATAAAATGTTTATGGTTTTGTGTTATATAGGAGGTGTTTATATAGGTGGTGAAAATGAAAATTAAAAAAAAAACTTTTTTTTTAAATACAAAAATAACCGTTATACAACGGATATATTGTATTTGAAAGTGTGATGATCGGCGTGAAAAAATCACGGGAAGAGGACGACGGCGTGAGTTTTAATTGAGGGGACGGTATTCTTTTTCCATCACGGCGTGATGAGGTGCGCCAACTAGGATCCCTGTGTGAGAAGCGTACATATACCGGATGACCTAAGGGTAATTAAGTGGGAGCAAGGCTCATGACGACCTCTCCATCTTTGCAGAGAGAGAGATTATTATTATTTATTTATTTTTTTGTAATAATGTGTATTTTCTTTGTAATTGCTAGATGGAATTTCTCCCATTTATTAATAGAAAGTTATTCGATTCATCTTCTTTTGTTTCTTTTTTATATTGTGAGTGAGATTCATGTATTGTTCCAAGTACAGATGAATTATTGTTCCAAATTTATTAACACTAAAAAGATTTCTTAAAACTATTGTACTTCATCCATAGACCGAATCCAAAGTGGAAAAACAAAATAGTATTTGTTACACGTACGTACAACACCGCTCCTTAATTTGTATCTTTTAGAACAATATTAACTATCATATGTTTTGTTGCTTAGTAAGGGTGTCTCATTGATAAATTAATTAGGATCTAAGGATATATGATAATGTGTTACTGGTCATGTGGTTTGATTGGTGTGTCACATGGTTTGCCTATATATGTCAACAATTAATTCCTCTAAAATAACGTAATAGTTAAACATATCACACCCTTATTTGGTGGAGCACATTTAACTATGTCAAACTTAATATATTTGGATTTGTTTGGATCAAATTAAGAGACCGAATCTTGATCATTATTTGACCGCCATATATCTATACTATATAATAAATAAAGGTTTTGATGGACGCTTGTTATTTCTATGTTCATTTTTTTTAAAAAATTACCGCTTATATTTCCTATTAATTATATAAATATAAATTTCTTTAATTTTTTTTATAATTTTTATTTCCCACCTCTCTCTCCTATTAAATAATAATGATTTCTATAATTATTTTTATAAAACGTTTTTTATTTAAAAAAATAGGTTTGTTCATAAAAATTTTTTATAATTTGAACATTCTTTCATTCTTTTTAAAAAAATAACTATATAACGTTTCTAAAATTTGTATTAAAAAACTATGTAATATATGTCATAAATATATAATATATATAACACTGCATTTATTCATCATGTGTAATATATCGGGTTTCTAACCTATATTATAATAAATAAATAACTATACTTGCTACGTGTCGACTTCTGCTAAAATCTAGATTTTTATTTTCTGCCCCTCTCTCCTATTAAATAATGATGATGTTAAATAATTAAATATCTAAAATTTATTCTAATATTTTATTAAAAATTACTAAATCATAAGAAAATTTCAATTATACTTTATTTAAAAATACAATTTTATAATTCTTAAATCTTCATTATTTTTTATTTCACCGATAACTGATAACATCCAACATACAAATCTTCATAGAAACTGTTGTTTTATAACAAGTTGAAATTTATTCAACCTATGTAATACATGGGTTTTAACCTATTATATATATATATATATATATGGGACGTTTTCAATAAGAAATGGTTTTTCACTAATAAATACTAAGAAGTTCCAGCGTCGTTGGAGCCGTCTCATCGAACCCTAACCTGGACCCAAAAACCTAAACCCCCCTCCACCCGCACCCACAAAAATCTAAACCCCCTCCTACCCTACCCCGAAAAGCCTAAAACCACCACCGCCACCCCCCTAAAAACCTAAACCCACCCCCACCCACCCCCAAAAACCTAAACCCTCCACCCCCACCCCCACCCCAAAAAAAAAACTAAACCATAAAATCTAAACCCTAAGGTTAAACCATAAGGCTAAAACCCTAAAATTCAAACGTAAAATCTAAACCTTAAAAGCTAAGATGGTAGAGTTCGACGAGACGGTTCCAACGCCGCTGAAATTAGCTCAATCGGAGTTCGTTTGATATCGTTTCTAAAAGTTTTTGTCATTTCTTAGATTTTTTAGCGAAAAACTACTTTCTATTTGATGGTCCCATATATATATTCACCAACAATGTCGATATTGGTAACTTACTCATGAAGCAAACGATACCGCCTTTTTAATTATAAAACTTTATAACTTTGTAAAACCCTTTTTAAGAACTTATTTTGTTTACCTTTTAGTAACATGAAAGTTAGAGATTAAAATTTATTTGTTGAAATATAAAAGTATTTGAGTTAAAACAACAAAACCCGTTGTTGACCCGGATAATAATCAAGGATTGAATCGGTTATAACTCAACCGAAATACACGATAGTTGGAATAATTCTTCAAAAACTTTATTATAACCGGAAAATATAACTCAAAAAAACAATTATAACAACTATCTAACTCTTATTATGAAACCATAACATAGTAACATCTATTTATAATGCTAAACTAATAACTTTAACTTGGTCATTAAATTACTCATTAAAATCCTTAACACATGGGTTGGGCTTGATTTATGGACCAAACAACAACTAAGCCAACAAATAATCACAAAATAATACTTAAAAGTATTTATTTAATTATTTGATGAGAGATGCTTTTATTATAATAACTAGCAGGTTATACTCGTATGTTACGACAGATCGATTTTAAAAGTAAAAATACGCATGGCAAGTGATATGTTTTGTGTAACGGCGATACTATATCGCCTTTGATTTTAAATAAGATATATATAATACCAAGGTGGGCTTGCAAGTAGAATTGAAAATACCAAATAATGTACAAGTCATTAGGAATATGGTACAAGTTGGGTCTAAATTCAATATTGAAAAATAAATGAGCAGAATTCAATTCATTAAATGCTTGAGGTCTAACCCCACCCCCTTTGAGTGTTATACATCTACATCCATATCCACATCAAGCGGACCCTATTTTCTGCCTTTCCTTCCATCATCTTCGACCCTATTGTGTGTGAGTTTTCTTAAACTTAAGAGACAAATATTTCATAGAAATATTCAAATACTTGTTCGTTCTTGAAGATCTTCATCCACAATCAAGAAAACATATATGCAAGGTAAAAGGTTAAGGTATATGTTCATCCTTCAAACACACATACACACACAAATTACATAGTTACATACACACACACACACACACACACACATATATATATATATATATATATATATATATATATATATATATATATATCTTCTGTCTATGTTTATATAGCTATAATCTATACTATATAATAAATAAAAATCATTTATATCACGTGTCGCGTCCACATCTCTTCTCACCATTTTTTTTCGCCTCTCTCTCTTATTAAATACATATATTTTTTTTAATAATGATTTATATTTAAAGAAAAATATTAATCTATACTACTTAATAAAAGAGTAACTACGGTTTCCACGTGTCACTATTTTAGGCCTCCTTAAATTATTTTTCTCGCCTAAACCATTCCTTTAACAATTTTTTTATATGGTATATTTTTGAAAGTTTCATTGACTTAAATACCAAATTAATTGATTAAACTAATCACATAAATAAATTTGAATTAAACTGCCTAATTGTAACAACCCGTTAAAATTTTCCTCATATGCATGGAAAATTTAAAATTTTAATAAATCTTTATCCTTATTATAATAAATGAAAAACTTTATATGTCACGTAACGACTTCTAGTGAAGTCTAAATTTTTATTTCTCGCCCCCATCTCCTATTAAATAACTCTCTCTTCTATTAAATAATAATGATTTTAAATAAATAAATGTCTTAAATTTATTTTAATATTTTATTAAAACTTACTAAATTATAAAAAATTTCTTAAATCTTTATTATTTATTATTTATAGTTCTTAAGTCACCATTATTTCTTATTTCATCAATAACTGATGACGTCTAACATATAAATTTTCATATAAATTGTTGATTTACAACAAATTATTTTTATTCAACCCATGTAATACATAAGTTTCTAACATAGTCTGATTATATTTAATTATCTGTGTTTAAATAAATGAATTAATTCTGGATCAACATTCAAAGTCTGCTTTAAGATACTTGTTT
The DNA here is from genome assembly GCA_023525975.1 of Smallanthus sonchifolius. Taxonomy (NCBI): domain Eukaryota; kingdom Viridiplantae; phylum Streptophyta; class Magnoliopsida; order Asterales; family Asteraceae; genus Smallanthus; species Smallanthus sonchifolius. The sequence goes on along the minus strand of CM042025.1, from coordinate 43,532,266 downwards.
AACTAATTATATATTATATATTGTGTATAAATTAGTAAATTGTTATGACTTAACACCCATCTTATGTAAGTGTGTAACCTTAATTTGTTCCAAGTTTTTTTTAGGAAAAAGAATAGCATTACTAATTTAACGTAGATTTTTAACTGATAGTGATTACTCGAATAGTTATACGTAAACCAGCATAATGGCACTAATCATGGGTGTGACCCAAGAAATTTATAACTTTTATATTTATATGATAATATATAATACTAAGTTGAATAAATAAAATATTAAATAGTTAATAATAAAGATTAAGAAATTATAAATGAAATATTAAATAATAATAAAAATTTATGAATTAATAAAAGAAATATTAAATAGTTAGTAAACAAATATTAAATAGTTAATAATGAACGAGAAAAATAATATTTGGCTCAGAGAATTATAACACGTGACTCTTTCTCAGAGAAAAATAATATTTTACTAGAAACACATAGTAAAATAGTTAGTTTGGATCTCTTCCCACCACATCTTCTTTAGGTAAAACATTTTGCTAACAATGATCGCTAAGTTATTAAAGTCATTAGGGTTTTCTTAACTTGATATAAGATGATAGTAGTTAATATCAATAAGCTAAATAATTGATTACTTGTATTCTGAGACTAATCTAAAAACTGATTAGAACAAGTTGGTAGAATAGCCAATGCATAACACATATGTTTCTACTTTTTGTTCTCAAAATCATAACATTTGTTTAATCCAAACATTTGTATAATGTGAAAATTACAAACAAAAGAATTTGCAAACATCATTGTAAATTAGGATTATCCATTCAAAACCTTTAAATACTTATAACATGGCATAAATCACCACTCGAATTAATCTTTCCCTAGTAGTATTCTCTTGAACACTCAAAATGACCTGGGTATGCAATGTAGCATCTCCATAGAGTCCCTACAATATTATTGCCATAAATCACCACGTATTGCATTGTTTTCTTCACACGAGTGAAAAGCAGATACATGTTTACGGTATCGCATATCACATGTATATACAAGTCAGGTGAAAAGTCTGATACGTGAGTAAAAGTATTTAGATGAATGTAAAGTCGCATAACTCGTTGCTATAATAGAATTTTTTTTTTTCTCTGACGTAGTTATAGAGAAAAATATGTCCAGGAAAAAAAAATGATTGAAACCTTGTATTCCTATATTCGTGACTTTTTCTTTATTTCATAAATTGTATTCCTATATTCGTGACTTTTTCTTTATTTCATAAAGGATCCTACTTTTTTAAGTTAAAATCAACATGATATATCAATAGGGTCTTCTCACATTAAAAGGAGAAATCTTTTGTTTTAAAGCAAAATTAGGTTCCTTTGAAGGTGTAACTTTTTTCTAAGACAATCTGATTATGTAAATCTTATCACATCTATTTTTAGAGTATATTCACTATTTATGTTCTTTTTGGCATTGTTGCATTATAGCTTTTGTTAACATATGCAACGATAAAATAACATGTAAATTTGTTTTCTTAATTAGATGTCTATTCATAATTTTATGTTTTTATTAGGCATAACGTATGACATGCGATAATAAAATATATCAATATGCTTAGATCGATGATAGCAACGAGTTTCTTAAAAAAGGAATAATAAATTAACAAGACAGTTATAGAAGATTATGATATCTTAGCATTTTAAAATAAGACAAAATTACATTTTTTGTCTTTTATAATTGCCCAAATTATGGAATAAATTATTTAAAATTTTGATTTTCACTCGTCCTGTATTCGAAAAGTTCTCGCATTTCTTGTCATTTTGACTAACCAAGGTTAAATATTTCTGTTAAGTGAAGGGCATTATTGTCTTTTTAGCCATAAATGACTATTCTTGTAAATGTTAAAGTTTTTTTTAGTTTTTTTTCTTTTCTTTTATTATTTAAATCACTTTTATTTTATAGATTTTATTTAAAACTTTATTAAATAATTAATCAAATTATTTATTTTATAAAGATATATATTTTTATTTAATTTATTTATTTTCATTTGTTTGAATAAGTAATATATTTTTCTCGCTTTTATTTTATAGATTTCTTTAAAATTTTATTAACTAATTAAACAACTTATTTATTTTATAAAAATAGATTTTTTTTTATAATTTATTTACTTTCTTTTTTTATTAAGCTATTTACTTTTATCATTTTACAATTATTACAATTTTTTATATATTAGAAAGTTAATAGGAGTTTAAAATTTATTTTGTAACCATACACTCAATCTTGAGGCCATGTTATGGGTTGAGCAAGTGTTCAATGAATGCTTGTTTGTTCTATAGCCTATTTTTAACTCAATAGGTTTGAATAGGGCTGGCATAACATGTCAGACACGACACGATAAGACATGATGACATGTTGTGCTCAACACGAACACGACACGATAATTATTCGTATCATTTTTTCCAAGCACGAACACGACCTGTTTAGAAATAGGTCACCTGTTAAGGGACCTGTTTAGATAAATAATAAATATAACATATGTAATGAAAGAACAAATGTCAAAACTTCATAAAAATATAAAAATTTTAATCATAACATCCATTATCATAATTAATCCAATACTTTTAAAACAAAAACCCATAAAAGTCAAATCAGCGTATTCGGTTGGATGCCCGGAGATGATGAAATAGATTGCAATAGGCTGGAGATGACGACTGAGACGACTGAGAGGAGATGCCCGAATGCTTGAATGCTTGACGAGCTGGTGAGGACTGAGGAGGCCGATGGAGAAGAAGACTGATATGCGTATCAGCGTATGCGGCTGGATGCGATGGAGAAGAAGACTGAGGACGATTGAGAACTGAGAAGAAGATGCGTATGCGGCTGGAATCTGGACGCGATGGATAAGATTGATGCCTAAAACAATTAGGTCAAAAGAAAAAAAAAGAGTAAAGCAGGTAATGTGTTTGGGCTTGAGGCCATTCGGGAAAAAAAGTGTTTGGGCTTGGACTTGGGCTGGGTAAATATTAAATAGGATGTTATATGTTAAGTGTTAACATGTCCTTAACGGGTCTTAACAGGTTAACATGTCTTTAACTTGTTTAGACACGAATTTAACATATCCCTAACGTGTCGACCTGTTTAAGACACGAAACATGTTAAAGTCAACCACGGGACATGTTAATTACGTGTCGTGTCGTGTTAACAAGTCCTTGTTAAAATATGTCAGCCCTAGGTTTGAACTGAGAAATTTGTAAACAAATGAAACAGGGTAAACCAATTCGATATCAATGTGTTATGCGTATTGGTTAAAATCTAATTAAGTCCCAAATTAAAGAGTGAAATAAGCGGGTGAAGCGTTGGTTGTCGGTTGTCAAGGTCAGACATTGTGGCCGTTCAAACCGGCTCTAACATTTCCATGATTTTACCTAAAACTGGCACGTAAAAGGAACCCGTTAGAGGGGGACCTAGATTGTGTTCTAGAGACAACTCTGTGACGGTTAAGTCGGTATTTGTAGGCTTGTAAATTGACTGAACGAATACAAACCAGACATATTCATTTCGTTTGTTTAACTTTAACCAAACAAACGATCGAGCACGAACAATTAATTGAACGAGGTTTTCTTGTTCGTTCGTTAAGAAAATGTGCGTGATCAAACAAACAAATAATAAATAATAAAATGAGAAAAGTATATAACTTTTTCAAACAAACGAAAATAAATAAATTAAATAAAATGAGAAAAGTATATAACTTATTTAATTAACACACAGTAATGTTTATTAAGTTAAATTTATACAATATCATTAATAATGAAAAAGGAAATGAAGAATAATGCATTTACTCAACATATTATCCATTTGTTTGCATAAGTACATGTGTGGTCGGATGGACTTGTGTTGACCATGTTGATGGGTCATGTCAAACGAAGAACATGGTGGGGTGGCGAATCTTGGGTGGTGACATGTAAGAAAAATGGTCACACTCGGTATCTTCGTCAAAATTCATTCATGTGCAATGTTATATACTTTATGAAAAAAATTTATACAACTAAAATGCCTTTCTATAAAATCAATTAATCTTAAGTTATTGGTATCAGAATAATAACGGCGAGGGCACAAGAAATCACAATGCACAAAAAAAATATTTTGTTACAGAGAAGATAATTATAATAAAAATAAGAGTAACATGTTTATTAAGGGTTTAAAGTAACAGGTTTGGTTTTTGAACGTTTCTGTTAACTTGGGATGAAATAGTACCTAACTTGTTACTTTTCGTAAAAGTTATTTTACCCAAAACTTAACAGAAAAATTAACAAAAGTTAACCATAACACCAAACTCGTGAGAAAATTAAAAGCATAAAACTCAAACATGTTATTTTAAACCGTTAATATACAAACGTGTTATTTTTCACAAACCACCAGAGACCTGTATGTGTAATTATTAATTCTAAAATTAAAATAAAAGGTAGCACCCAAGTAAAGTCAAGAATGGATGAGTGGCTGACAACAAAATAAGTTTAAATTAAATTAAGAAATAGTGTAATGTATGAAATAAAGTAACGATTGGTTGTTGATCCATCATCTCCATTTCCAACAACATACCCTTTTTTGGTTCCTACTAGATTAGATGATGAATCACAAGCAGCAGAATCATTCTCCTCCTAATTCTCATGCTCGCCCAAGGAGGCAAAGTTCTGAGGTACATTTGTTCGTTTCTACCGCCATTGACTTCGTCGACAACAAGATCTACTTGAGATATGAAAATTTTGCTGTTATTGCAGGTGTTGTGGCCGAGAATCGTGATAAGGAAGTGGCTCAATCGGTCTTCTAGAAATTCAGAGTACAACGCCGATTCGGAGGACGATGATACTACCTACGGTACCGACGCCGAAGGTAGTCAGATTTCTTTTTTCTCAATTTTAGATCTCTGAATCCTTATGTAAAATCTCCGGCAAGTTTAGTTTAGATTATGTATGAACAGGATATGCCAGATTTATCACAGTTCACGCGTTTTGGTCAATCGGTGGCTAGTGAGGAAGTAATTTTGGATTTATATAACTGATATGTACCAAAACTTCTAGTTGCTAACAATTAGGACTACATAACTAATTGCTATATACCAAACTAAGTAAACAGAAGCTTTTTTGGGAACCACTCTATTTGGGAACCTTTTTTTTCATAGTTTTAATGTGATTTGTATATTTTTTGTTTCCACGGAAGAGTCTTATGACTGGCCAAAAGAATCACGATTCAAGGATAATAAACAAGGAGATGATTTCCAGAGTGATCCCACTGGTAAAAACATACAGTTTATCCTTTCCGGTTTTGCTTCTAATGAAGTAGATTCAATTATTGTGATCATGTCTTACCAGATGCTTTTTGGTTTTTTTAATTAGATCAACACTTTGATGCATAAGCTTTTTGTTGCTTTCCACTTAACCTTTTTGTTGGTGTGCTTTAAATTTTTTATTTAAAGAATGCTACCAAGTTAGGCCTATATGCATTGACTAAAAGATTTATGCACACTCAAAATGGTCTTCAAATCATCAAGAACTATTTTAATGATTTTTAAACCATTTCCAAATGGGTTGTTGAAAATACAACAGAAGAATAAAAGGAAATTTCAATGGTACTATTTTACTACTTCTTGATATCGTCTTAAGACACTGTTTCATTGATAGTCTTGGTTTTAAATTGCGTGATGCGCTCCATCGCGTTTGGTCCCAAAATCCGATGCACGATGATGTGAGCGCATCACGTATGCGATGCGCTCTTTATTAAAAAATACTAAAATATTGATTATACATAACAAGTTGTAAAAACATACTTTAACAAAAAAGAACTCATACAATAAGAAGATAGAATTGCATTTTTTGGTCCAAATTCATATTTTTGGTGATGTGCATGGACTTCTTTTAGCTAACCCACCCATTTATTTTAAAGATCCGACCCAATTTCCATTGAAAACCCTGACCAATAGCTTTTTACATATTGCAACGCATCAGACGCATATTGCGAGACCGCATATTGCACCCCATCCACGCAACATGAACGCATCATGTAATCGCATCGCAACAAGTGCAGCGATGCGCTCTTTACACCGCATCAGCGCATTACGCATTGTGCGCGCAATTTAAAACCAAGTTGATAGTCACAAGCACTTTTATAAGGATATGAAAATATCAGACTTTTGAAGTTTTTAAAGAAGAAAAATTCAAGAGGGAATAGGTTCTATAGATTAGGATCTCATTGGTGCATAACTTTATGAGTAATTTTACTTGAGATTCAATCAACAGTTATTTATCTTTGGTCTTCAGGTGCTATTCCTAGGTCAAGACGAAGAAAGTCAGAGACATTTAGAGCGCAGTACATTGATGCAAAAGAACTCAAGTATGCTGGCCTTCCCTCTCAAACGTGTTTCACAAGTTATTTCTACATTATTTGGCTAACATTAATTAACCTCAAACAGATTGATCTGATACTTCGTATTTTTCTTGATTTCTTTTGTTTTTTTTTCTAGAGTATCTGTTAATACTTGGAATGTTGGAGGGAAACTGCCACCAGAAGACTTAGATATTGCAGACTGGCTTGATGTTGACAATCCTGCTGACATATATGTGATTGGGTAAGTCTTTCCAGAGTTATGCTTACAGCTATAATTCATACTTAATCATGAATATAATTCCTTTGATTGATTGTATTTGTGCAAAAGTTAAGCGTAACAGTAGTTACTTATGATTCCCATACAGTTTTCAGGAGATCATACCTTTAAATGCTGGAAATATTTTTGGTGCTGAAGATAACCGTCCAGTCCCAATATGGGAAAACATAATTCGTGGAACCCTCAATAAAATTCAACCTGAAAAAAATAAATTCAAATGCTACAGCAACCCCTCTTCTCCATCACGGTTTAAACCATCTGATGATGCACTAGATATAGAAGATGAAGTGGTGCTGGAAACTGATAGTGAGGGTGAGGAGGAAATCCACCCTTTTAATGAGGAATCCAATTTTGATGACCTCATGGATGGTCCAGCAGGGCAAAATGGTAATTTGAGTACAGTTGTGAGAATGCAAGATGAAGGAGACTCAGAGAAACGTTATTCCTCTCAAAAAACATTAGACAGAGTAAATCGATTTTCAATTCAAGATTCTGAAGAAACTTTAACAGAAAATATAGAAGACATGGTTTCGAGTAACAGTAAAAAGTTAACCAGAATACTTAGTGGGACCGAAAGGATAGGGTTGAGCTGGCCTGAGCCACCATTGGATCTACTGGCTCAGTGTGTATCGGTATCAGATAGACCTAACCCTTTGAAAACTGTTAAATCATTTAAAGCTTCTAAATCTTTTAGAACCTATGCTTCTTTTAAGTCCTACATAAACGTGGACAACCGGGTCATACCCGAAGAAGCTTTTCTTTCTGATCTGAACCTTGAGTCTACCATGTACCGAAAAAGGAGACCCGCATATGTTAGAATAGTAAGCAAGCAAATGGTTGGCATATGTATCACTATTTGGGTTCGTAGACAATTGAGGAAACATATCCAAAATGTACACGTGTCCGCTGTTGGTGTTGGTGTGATGGGGTACATAGGTAACAAGGTAAAGTTTGGAATTCTGTGCGGTTTTGTTAAATGTCTGTATTATATGATATAATCAACAAATTTTTACTATTTCAGGGGTCTATATCAGTGAGCATGTCAATATATCAAACACTCTTCTGTTTCATTTGTAGTCACCTAACTTCTGGTGAAAGGGATGCTGATGCAATTAAAAGAAATGCGGATGTTCATGAAATACATAAAAGAACACGCTTCAACTCCCTTCCAAATTCCACTCTCCCCAAGAGGATAGAGAATCATGAGTAAGTATGATATATCTTTATTTTCCCTTTTTTCTTTTCATTATCATTGTGCAAGCACATATTTTCATTACAATTTACAACTAATAAGTTCGGTAGTTATTTCACCTTATCAATCTTAAATGGGCAAACTGCATGAAATACAAACGAGCTTTACACTCCTAGTTTTATCAGTCACCTATAAAATTATAAATTAGACACAAGATAAAAACCACCTTACCGTTTATTACCAATTTTAGCAACCAACCTCATTTTAACTAGTTCTACCTTTAAGTTGTTGATGTGGCACTGGTTGATGTCATGTTAGCTGCCACATCATATGCAAAAAATGATATTTTCTTATAATATATGTTTAAAATGTTAAATTAGGTGCCACATGTATACACAAAAAATGACAAATATGATGCTATGCCGGCAACTTTTGAAAAATCATCAAAAAATTTGCCTGCTAATGGTTGATAAGTCATTCTATAATTGGTATTAAAATGATAGGACAATTATTAAAATTAATAAAATGTAATTTGATTGCTAAAATTTGTAACAAAATGTGAGTTGGTTTCTATATTGTGGTAAAGCATTAGGGTGAACTTGCTGATACTTTATGGCTATGTAGTAGTCTTGAATAAGAAGATCATAGTTTGCAAGAAGAATACTACTTCAGCTTGTAATTGTTCTAATAGCTGGTTTATGTCAAAAAATTTGTTTTTCAGTCATTTGAAGCTCAACTTACAAATAGGTTTTCTATGTTTCCAGGCGAGTTATTTGGTTGGGTGACCTAAATTACCGTCTCAATTTGTCATATGAGAAAACACGCGACTTAATTTCCAAAAATGATTGGTCCAAGTTGTTAGAGTGTGACCAGGTAAGTAGGTATTACTGCTTCAATCTGTCCTTGAATATTAAATTAATTATCTTGTTTAGCACAAGTTTTAGTTTCATTATAAGTAATCTTGTTCTATGAACCACTGATGTTTTTTTCTTCATTGCAAATGAGTGCTATAGACTTGATTAAGCAAATAAGAGTTGTTATATGTACATTGTGTCATTAAGCCAGTCAATAAATCATATCTGGATCAGATCAGCTAATAATTAATGGATCCTGTCTCAACCCATTAGCTAATGAATCATTGTCTGATCCAAAATCCAACTCTTCTAGATGTATGGGTCATGGCCCAAATTGACCCGTTTGTTTGTCTTAAACTTACATACCCACCCTTGCACCCACAATCCAACTAAAAAAACGATTTTGGACATTTAAATGGATTGAGCTGAAATGGGTTTGATCTTAATTGGATGTTTTGTAGCTTGTTCGTGAGCTAAGAAAAGGTCGTGCATTTGACGGATGGTCAGAAGGTGTTTTAGATTTCCCACCAACTTACAAATACCATCGAAATTCGGAAAAATATTGTGGTGAGGATCCTAAAGTTGGAAGACGAACTCCAGCATGGTATATATTACTACTTTGCACATAAAATCCATGTAATGAAAAAGTGGTGTGACAGATGTTTGTTTTGGTTTCAGGTGTGACCGCATACTTTCGTTTGGGAAAGGAATAAGGCAGTTGAGCTACAGAAGGTCTGAACTTAGGTTTTCGGACCATAGGCCAGTGAGTGCATCGTATATGATAGAGGTTGAAGTTTTCTCTCCAAGAAAGTTACAAAAGGCCCTCACATTCACTGATGCAGAGATTGAGAATGATGATGAATTGGGGGTAGTAGATGCTGGAATGAGTTGCTTAAGATTAACCTCCGAGGTCGGTCTACACCTACCCTGCCATTTTCAAGTTTCAAAACTAAAAAAAAATCACTTACTTGCATTGCATATAATATATTATGTATTAATGTTATGGGTGACTTTTGTTCCATGGCAGGATGCGTATTGGAGTTGACTCGGTCACGTTTTGGACTCAGGATCATTTACTCCTACTACCATATGTAATACATTGATAGGTATACATCATGAGGTGCTGCTTGTGTGTAAATCATGTTTTGTTCATTCAAACTAGGTTAGCAAAGGAATAATGTTTTTTAATAAATTTGTTCAAGTGCAAATAACATATTTTCCATGTAGTTTTTGTTTGAAGGATTTTCTTGGTGTAGTGGGTAATTTGGACCATTGTATACCATTACCATGGTTTTGTGTGTGATTAAAGATTTGAATTATGTTCATGTCTATGTCATGATTGTGTGTGATTGTATAATGTTGTAACATACTGATTTAAAAAATTGTTTCTGTTTATTGTAAATTTCAAGTCTTAGAAAATATAAAGATTTATGATAATTCTTGTTCATTTGGTATATATACGTACAAACACGATAGATGTTAATAGCTAAATTTTAATGAGTATCTGATTTTGGTTGATATAACGTATAACAAGGTAGGTCATTAACGGTGCAGAGATCATGGCATACAATAGAATTGTAATTCGCTAGTTATCTTGGATCGTCGTCAAATATGGTAATACTAACATATTTGCCCTAGGGATAAAGGTAAAACCCTACTCTTTGAGTGATATTTTACTGAGTATGTTTGTTTATTTAGTTATTTTGGATTGTCGTCAAATCCGGTAATACTGACCATTAAATGTAGAAGGAGATTCTGTTGAAGTTCTTTTGTCTCGAGTTGAATGGATAAATGAATGAAGTCAATAAGGGAACAATTGAGTATTTATTCTAGAGTTCCCTGTCATACTCATAAACCTATAAAGGGTTTATTGTTGTTTGGTTTCTTATACCTTTAGAATAAGACCCTTGGAAAAAATAGCATCAAGAAAGCTTTATTGATTTGTGCATATAGAAGACTACTTTTTGTGGAAATGATAAGAGTTTTTTATCATATAATATGAGTTAATACAGTATTTAAAATGTAATGGAAGAGGATGATGAAATTAGCCAATTTAATTTAAATTTTATTTAAATTTGAAATTGAGCGATTGCGGTCCTGGGTCAATAGCATCACCTAGGTCTATTTCTCTTAGGTTGGTTTCAGTAGGAAATAAAAAAAAATATAGGTCCTTTGATGCCCTTTAGACATACACTAGTCTTTTATGTAATTCCCACATGCCTATACAAATTCCATTTCACAGACCAGATAGAGAATTATTAAAAACTTAATGCACCAGCCGGGAATCAAACCCGGGTCTGTACCGTGGCAGGGTACTATTCTACCACTAGACCACTGGTGCTACTTGATATTGTTATTAATTAAAACATATATAACTGATAAATAATTTTACATCATCTGAAAAGAAAATAATGTTTTTTTGGTTTCTTTTTTTATTTAACTAAAACCTAGTTATATCAATTTAATTTTTTTTCTTTTATTATTTGAGTAAATAAATTTTTAAAAGGTTTTGTTTTTTTGGGGTTTAAGTAAATAGTTTTTAAAAGATTGAATTTAATTATATTTTGTTTTTTTTACTTTATATTTTAATTAATTTAAATATTTAACAAACTAGATTTTGAAATGTTAAATTAACTTAGGCCACAAACGTTTTTTGATATGGATTCGCTAGCTAAGCTCCTTGATGTATTGTCTCATTTTGTTTGTTAATTGTTACAGAAAATAATGGAATAAAAGTTTTATTAAATGGGGAGAAAAAAAAACTAAGAATGGGGTGCTTAAAACTTAAAAGGATGGACGGAAATTTCACATGTGACACGAACTCAACATGAAATGAATTGTTAGGTTAGGAGTAAACAAGTACCAAAGGGCTTGTACTCCAATGGTATCAAGGTGTTAGATTGGTGTCCCTCTTCTAAGTGATGAGTAGGCTTGTAAACGAATCAAACGTTCAGTGAACTGTTCGGTAGGAAGTTCGTTTATATTCGTTCATTTAATAAACGAACGGATATGAACACAAATTTTTGTTCATTTAATTAAACGAACGAACATGAACACATGTGCCGTTCGTTTATGTTCGTTCATTTACGTTCGTTTATGCTCGTTCATTTACGTTAGTCTGTTTACATTCGTTTAAATATTCATTCAAATTTATTTTTAATAAATTACCGTTTGCGTCCATGTGGTTTACACGATTTAACACAATGTGTCCCTAACACGAATTTTTAATGCTTTGAGTACCTATGGTATACAATTTGTAACACTCTGAGCCACTGGGCCTAACTTCGTTAAATTCTTTCCGTTAAGTTTAGTTTCGACATGCTGCAGATAGTTAAGTTTTGTTGCTGATCTGGTTAAGGCTATCCGCAGATACCCCTGTCAAAACTAAACTTAACGGAAAAAATTTAACGAAGTTAGGCCCAGGGGCTCAGGGTGTTACAGATTGTATACCATAGATACTCAAAGCATTAAAAATTCGTGTTAGGGACGCATTGTGTTAAATCATGTAAACCACAGGAACGCAAACGGTAATTTACTCATTTATTTATTACTAATATTAATTTAAAATCAATTTGATTTTCATATTTTAAAACCCTTAAGCCTATATTAAAATCAATTTAATATATTTGTTTACTTTTAAAATGTTGGATACAAAGATGATGATACTTTAAACTTTAATTTAGATATTTATGTTTACTTTTAATTGGTGTTCGCTTATGTTCGTTTACGTTCGTTCGTCTGTATTTGTGAACCGTCCATTTAGAATATTAATGAACGAACATAAACACACTCATTTTCTTAATGAACGAACATGGACAAGAAATTATGTTCGTTTAAGTGTTCGTGTTCGTTCATTTGTTCGGTTAAAGTTAAACGAATGAACACGAACAAGCCTCGTTCATGTTCGTTCGGTTCATTTACAAGCCTAGTGGTGAGGGTTCAAGTTTTATTAAAAACTAGTGTAGATTTTATGAGTAGTTGTAGTTTGTTGTTCAAAAAAAAGGAGTAAACAAGTTTGAGTGATAGGTTGCTCTAGCTTCTTTTATTTTTGTATAATCTCCTATATTATATTTTTTTAATCTTTTTATAGTGGACTTGGTCAATATTAATAACAATGGTCATGTAATGATTATACATGTTAAACTCGTTTAATAAATATGTTTTTAGTTATAATTCAAGTTGCCGAATTTAATGATATACCAACTTAGTGGCCGATTTAAGAGGTGTGACCTTGTTTGTTTGTTTTATGTTAGTTGTTTATATAATGTTTTTTTAATAATATAATATAATTGTTGCAAAATTCATTCTTTACGACAAATCTACTATGCTCCTACTTTTAAATTACACCAAATAATTCACCTTATGCCTGAGTTTGAACACAAAATATCTCATATAAAAGGCAAGAGCCTTTACCATGTGGGCTAGTACCACATTGATAGCAAAATTCATTTTAATATTTCTCATTTGCCTTTATATACTTGTATATCAGTGGGAAATTTAGTTTACAAAGTTGTCTTACTCGTCGAGTTTTTTACTAAACGGTATATTTAAATAGTTTTCTATTTAATTTGAAATTATATATATAATAAACTGTATTTATAAACAGTAAGCCATCGCATTCATCGTGTGTCACGTGACACATTCTATTGTATTTTTTTTTTATAATTTCATTTATTTATATATACATCTGGATCCAAACCTTATACAGAGACCAGACGCTAGCCTGATGGTCTCCGTGTCTCATTTGCATCCGGCCAACGCAGGTTTGATCCCGCTCCCCCCCCCCTCTCTTCGGTTCGATTGATGACGGCAGCAGTCCCCATTATTGACACCAACATATTTTTTTTCTTAATTATTTTAAATTTTAATTATTTTAATCTTTATAAATATTATATGTTTCTCTTATAGCTTATAAAATATGATGTTTTTTAAAGTACAATCGCGACATATTGCTTAAACAATTTTTATAACATGAAATAAAACCCGTCGCGAAGCGCAAGCGTAACTTAGTATTTGATAAGTATCAAACGTCGCCTGAAAATACATTTTTTTACCGAAAAGATAATTTATTGTTTATTTAATTATAAATGTAAATATTAAGCCATCCGGTATACCCACGTCGTTTAAGGCGTGATCCTATGTGGCAATAGGAATCACGCCGTGATACTTAGCGTACACCGCCTCCCCTTTTTTTTCACGCCATGATACCTAGCCGTGACTTTTATCACGCGAGAAATCACCATTTGTTTTGAAAATCAACCGTTGAACGGTAACTTTTCTGACGGTTGGAAAATTAAAATTTAAATAAATAATAATTAATAATATTTATTTTTACTCATTATAAATACCCAATTTTACTCCATAATATTTACACTCATTTCTAATCTTCTACTCTTTACTTAATTCTTTCTAACCAAAAATGAGTAACGATCCGAACCAACATTTTTGGGCTCAATACGCGGCTCGTGATAACGCCTTCATGGCCACCCAAATGAACCAAAACTTTCAAGCAAACCTGAACTTCCAACCCAACCCGAACTTCCAACCCAACCCAAACTTCCAACCCAACCCAAACTTTCAAATGTTTAACTACCAATCACCAATGTCCCAACCGGGTACACCACTTGACTTCGTACCGGAAACTCAAGAAATGCCACAAAAATCCGTGGCCGATACTCAAAATGTTTCACAAAAAAAAAAGAAAAAAGAAGGTGTCGCAAGAGACGTCAAGCCGACCGAATACAAAAAAGAAGTGGGGCAAAGACGAACCACTACACTTAGTTAAGGCGTTTATAGGCGTCTCGGAGGATCCAATAATCGGTAAAAAAATAAGTGTTTTTTAGCTTTATTTTTATTTGTGTTTATTAATTTTTATTATATTTTTTTGAAGGCAACGCCCAAAACAAAAAGACGTTATGGACTCGCGTTTGTGAAAATTTTGAATCTTTCATGGGCGTACCGCCCCGTTACCGAACCTTAGACCAATTGAGTTCAAAACGGACTCATATAAATGGGAAGGTTGTAAAGTTTCACGGGATATACCAAGAATGTTTGCGGGACCGAAGAAGCAGTGAGAGCGATGCCGATATGTTGGGGAGAGCAACGGTCCGGTTTCAAGATGATGTCGGTGGCGATGCACCAATTGATTATTGGGAGATTTGTAGACAATCGCCTAAGTGGCAAACACTATACGTTGCCCCCACCCGAACCGGCTCGTCCAAAAAAAGAACATCAACCGACATCGACGCTAGTCCGGGCGCGTCGGATGGTAGATCTTTCTACGATCTCAACGTAGATGCACCAGAAGACATGGAAGAAATACTCCGCCCGATAAGGAAGAAAAAAGCAAAAGCCCAATCAACGGGCTCAGGTTCGGTTTCACGTCACGATGAAATCGGAGAGAGAATGGTGGAACAAATGACAAGATTTAACAATGCCCAAGACGAAATGATGGATTGGAAACGAACAAAACAGGAGATCAAAATTCTTGGCATGGATCTTGAATCACTCTCCACAGCGCAAAGTTTTTTTATTAAAAAAAACAAAAAGAGATCAAAGAACGTCATGGTATCCCGTAGGTTTTTAGTTATGTATTTTTTTTATTAATGTTTTTTTTTGTAATGAATTTTTTTTATTAATGTTTTTTTTAGTTGTTTGAATTAATGGTTTATTTTAGTAATGTTATTTTAGTTATTTTAATTAATGTATTTTTTTTATTAAATATTATGTTTTTTTATTTAAATGAAAATTAAAAAAAATTAACATTTAATTATCACACCACCATAATCACACGGGTATACCCTTTGCCTAGTGATGGGTGGTGTGATAATGATGATAGTGACGTGGCGCGACGTGGCGTGCACTTTCTTATTACACCATACCACACCACACCACAATCACACTGATATACCCCATGCTCTTAGGTTTTTGAATTGAAAAATATATACTAACCGGGAATTTCAACCTTAAAACCGTCCGAACCATGTAAACTCCTTTCTCATTGGCTCCGATTCCTTTAAATAAACAATGGGGGCATCACATGAATTGACCGCACCACGTGTACGATCCACGAAAGGCCACGAAACCTTCACTTAAATATTAAATTACGTAATTATTGAAGCATCTTATTTTTAATCACCATTATCGGCTTTTACTTAATATTTAAATTTGACAGTTGCTACCGACTTTTTCTCCACCAACAAACGACCCTCTTATGTCATGCCAAAAGTAAAAGTTAATTTTTAGGCAAAATACAACAAAACTTTAGAATCACAATAACACAAAATTTGTGTTTTAAGAAATCTTACAATAACGCTTATTTGAGGAGTGTTTCTATTATTTAAGGAAGAAGAAGAAGAAAAAAAAACTCTTGCTTTAGACACTCAAAATTTAGGGTCCTTAGAAAATTTATAGGGCTAATGTTTTGGTTGTGTGAGTGACAATGATATTAGGCTCGCATCTTTAAGTTGTGTATTTGGAGTGTTATAGGCCCAGATTCTTAGAAGTTCAACAACATTTATTGAATTGAATAAATATTAAACATAATTTTTTTTATTAAAATTAGAATTTATACAAACATATATCTATAACATCAAGTACTATAAGTTTGGTCAACAACCTAAGAATTTTCAAATATTCACTTATGTGAATTTTCATTGATTTTCTTTGTGTTAATTGTTCACAATACAAACATTCAAACATTGACATGTAGTAAAATATGGCGATTCAGTATATTAGTGTTTGCGGTTTATGCTCAAGTTAAATCTAGTAATGATGGCAAGTTATTATTAGGATTGTAAGTAAAATAATTACGTTTATTATGAAAATGCCTCTGATTTAGGATTCGCTATAGCCCAAAAAAATTGATATAATTTTAAATTTAGAAATTGTCATATTTAAAGAATTGAAAATTTGTATTGTTTGTGTATGTGATTTATTATAAATCATTCAATTCTATTTTTGGTTGTTTGTATTCAACGTTATAAAACACCACAATGTGTCATGGCACAATAATATTTTAATGAACAATGGATGTTATAATATTAGTTTCTTTGTTGGTGTTGGTTGATATGTTACTTGAAAGAAAGGTAATGGCTTTCACATGTGGAATTATTAAACTATACATAAAAGAAAAAAAAAGAAATAACAAAACCAATATTATATTCTTTTAACTATATGTGAATTTATCTATATGTTTATATATATATATATATATATAATATTTTTTTGAACGGCAATTTGGATCACTGACTCATCCGATCATCTCCACCTCCCTTAGGAGGAAACCTACCATAGGTAAAAAAAACCTCTAGCCCAATCTGAAACCCTTTTTTTATGTTACAAGTGAGTCTTAAACCTAAAATCTTTTTATTTTAGTAAATTCTTCACCTTTGTTTTGTTAGTAGAATCGTTTTTATTGATGTCATAAAATTCAATGATGGGTGTATGTCCATCCATAACCATGCCATGACATGGTTGATGCTACTTGGGCATGGATACAAGTGGACAGAGATCTACACAAGATATAAATCTTTGACTTCCTATTCATCAGATCTTAGCCATTAAACCCACCCACCCACCCACGCACACTCTTAGTCTTGTCTGTATCTAAAGCTTCAGTGTTATTGGACAAAATCACAAGTGGCCGTCAGCCTAGTTAGATTCAATACGACACTTGGTTGTCATCTTGGAGCCTTTGCCTTCCAAAATTCGAAAATTATATTTAGAGTAAATTACAAATTGTGTCATTTAATTATTATTCAAATTATAAGTTATGTCATTTGCCTTTATTAATTACACTGTATGTCCTTATTTTGAAACCTTTGCACATTTTACGTCCTTTTGACTAACCCTCATCCAAAACCTCCGTTAACTTTTGTCTTGTGCCCCTCACATGAGTGGCATTTTCGTCTTTTTAACCCCTTACTTCTCTATACCCACCTTTTTATGCAAATCACCACCGACACCCAACCACCTGTTCATCACCGGCCAACACCACCACTCCATCTCCGGCAAAACACCACCTCCTCCATCACCGGCAAACACCACTGCCGAAAAACACCACCTATACTTGCAAATCGACCCCCATGTCCATGCAAATCAATATCCGCCAACCAAAACGTGCATAGCCAGATGGCCCAGATCCCCTGCTTTGGCCTCTTTGAGGGTATCTTGAAACCACCTCCTTGAGCAATCAGACACCACACCCGATTTGCCCCGACAACCGTGATTCCAACGTCCTCTATTTCAATTCTATAAACCCACGACAGAATTTGGGGCTTTTCTTCCCAGAACTGATACAGGTAACTGTGCTTCATCTTCAAGATCTGCACCCACGTGTTGATGATCTCTGGCGACGATTGGTGAAATCTTCATGGCAGCAAGTTCTTCAGTTCGAGGTGATGAATGGGAGCCGGTGATAGAAGAAATCAAAAAAGATGAAGAACCAATATGACGAACCAGAAATCGAAACCACCATTAACGATCGATAACCGATCAGAAGAGGTTAGGGAAAATCAGAAGTCGACCGGTTCATGGTGGTCGTCGCCCCTTTTCCCCCCTTATACATCGACCTGTTCATGGTGGTGCCGGGTGGAGACGAACGATCGGGTGCAGACGAACGGCAGGATGGAGACGAAGGTGGCACTGGCAGTCGCGGTGCCGGTGGTGGTGGTGGCGGTGGTGGCGGCGGTGGCGAGTGGCAGGGGCGGCAAGATGGAGAGGGAGGGGGAGAGTGGGGATGATGGTCTGACCTAGTCAACCATTTTTATTTAAATAGATATTTATTTTGTAAACTTTGAGTCAATTACACAAATAGTCCTTTAAAAAGTATAAAGACAAATTTATCCTCATGTGTTTGGCACATGACTAAACTTAACGAAAAAAGTTAACACCAGTTAGTCAAAAGGACGTAAAGTGTGCAAAGGTTTCAAAATAAGGACATACAGTGTAATTAATGAAGGCAAAGGACATAACTTGTAATTTGAATAATAGTTAAAGGACACAATTTGTAATTTACTCTTATATTTATATATAAACATATATGTATAGAAAACATTGACCGTTAACCATTTGGTGCAATGGTAGCCCCAAGATTTCTCATTGTGGAGGTCTTGGGTTCGAATCCTGGCAACAGCAAAAAAAGGGTCTGTGGCCAGGTCAGGGGGTTCCTCCTGTGGTGGGCTGCCCTGGATGTTCTAGGTGTTGTCCCAGGAAAACTCAATTATCCTAGAATATCTAGGTGTTCAAAAAAACATAGAAAACATTTTTTTTAGATAAAAGTCAGCTCAAAACGTATAATAAAATTGGGATCCTTTTTGTTAAAAAAATTATTTCGCTTTTGATCGTGTGATTCGTGTGTCACCTGTGTTTAGACGGTCAATCATGTTGAAGTACTTAATAATCTTGAAGTGTCGAGCTAAAGAGATGAACACACAAACATAATGAAGGGGTTTAAGATATCAAACCCTATATAAGAACCAAACGAACCGGATCTCCGGTTTAAGATATTAAAACCCAATATAAGAACCAAACGAACCGGATCTCCGGTTTAAGGGGTTTAAGATATTAAAACCCAATATAAGAACCAAACGAACCGGATCTCCGGTTTAAGGTGTTTAAGATATTAAAACCAACATAAGAACCAAACGAACCGGATCTCCGGTTTAAGGGGTTTAAGATATTAAAACCAACATAAGAATCAAACGAACCGAATCTCCGGTTTAGGGACTTGAAGGGGATTAGACGATTAAAAGGCCAAAGGCAAGCCTGCCGCGGCTGAAGGCCTGCCGCGGCTGACGGCCTGTCGCGACTGAGGGCAGATCCAAGTTCCAGGTGACCTGAAGGGAATAGATGATTGTAGCAACATCACGACAATAAATAGGCCACCTGCCGCGGCTGAGAGCCTGCCGCGGCTGAAGGTGTGTCACGGCTGGGGCCGGCTCAAACCACATCCGGACCAGGTATATTTAAAAAGGCGCTACGGTTGAGAATCCTCCTCAGGAAAATCGAGGTTCTAAAGATGACAGCTAGAAGGAAAAAACAAGGACGGAACCAAGAAAACCCAACCCAGTCGCGGCTGGGGCCGTGCCGCGGCTCAAGGGTGTAATGGCCGAGAGATTGATTCGTTTGACATCGGCCGACATCTCTCACTCAACACTTAGAAAATATCAAAGAAGTTACGAAGGAAATAATCTCATACCAGAAAATAATACTAAATAACTAAGATAACATCCCATTGGGCATAAGAGTCAACTATAAAGACAACACCAATGGAGAAACCTGAACCCATGATAGAAAGAGGTCAGGTAAGAACCAGTAACACAAAAAGGGAAGTCAGCTAACAAGACAAGATATGTCAGGAACAGAACCTGTGCAAAAGGAACACGGGTCAACTATAAAGACAAAGGTAATTAAACACACCCTGAACTCTCTAAGCACGAAAGAGGAAATAACAGTCATATTAGCAGAAGCAGAGAAAGATGTTTGACTGCAGACCACCTATAATAGACATTCAGCCCAAACATCTTGACCATGGATACCTTATAAATAGTCTGGCCGATTTCAAAGGCAGCACAGTCACTTTTTCACTCGCATATTCACAATACCCGAACTTACTCATTTCTCTTTTCTCTCACTTTTACCTTCCACTACACACATACTTACTCTCACGCCAGAGGGTGGTCACGAGGAGAAAACTCCTTCTGCTCGTGGCGAGGCTCACGATGTCTCCTATTTTGCAGGTCACCTTTTCAAGATCCGGAGATCCCGCCCGTTCTTCCAAGACCAAGTTCAGAAGTTCCAGCTTAACTTGTCCATTCCGCACTGCTTCAAAACTTCCGCCTCTAGGTGATAAGTTTTGTAGCAACATTTGGCGCCATCCCGTGCACTAAAAAAAAAATGGACGGGGGCGAGGAAACTCCTAACAATGAAAACATAATTTCTGACGTCCTGAACCTAGACGGCAGCAACGCTACCATGGGGGAGGGAAGCAAAAACCAAAATAACAATCTCGTTTACCCTGAGAAACAAAGCAATGACAAAGTAGTCGTCACTCCGGAGTTCTTGTGGCAGAATCGCCAACAGATTCTTGCTTTGTTGCAGATGGAAGAGAAAGAGCGCCAATTGAAAGAAATCCGAACCCGTCTAGAGTTCGGAGACGACGAGGATGACGACTCACTAAAGAAAAGCGAAGAAGAGAAAGATAAGCTACATAACACTGAGGTTGTGCGTCAGGGGACAATCAAGAGGAGGAAAGATTTCGAAGATGACTACAGCAAACCATACCGACCGTCCACGTCGCGATCAAGATCCAAGTTTATCAACAAAATTGCAGAGTTTACTTTTCCCCCAAAACTAAAAATGCCATCAAACGTGGGGAAATACGATGGTTTGGGTGATCCAGATGACCATCTCGCAATTTTCATAGGTGCGGCCGAGGTGGAACAATGGTCTATCCCGGTATGGTGTCACATGTTCATGCAGACGCTGACGGGAGCAGCGAGGGTATGGTTCGACAGTCTCCCAATCGGAGAGATAGGGAGCTTCGAGCAACTGGAAGATAGTTTCTTAAAGAACTTCAGCCAACAAACAAGGCCCATAAAGGATCCAACAGAGTTGCACAACATTAAAAGGGGTGATGGTGAGTCAGTGGAAGATTTCATTACAAGATTCGTAAGAGAGAGCATGCAAGTCAAAGGAGCTGGAGAAGATATACGTATCTCAGCGTTTATTCATGGTGTTCGGAGCGAGCAGTTGGTGGAAAGATTCCATGAAAGCCGTCCAAAAACGGTGGAAGAAATGCTAGAGAGAGCAAAGGCGTTTGTACGAGGAAGAAAAGCAAGCAACCAACTGAAAGACCGCACACAAAAGAAGCCGTTGAATTGGGAAAACTCAAGGAAACAAGGACCACCAAAGATATGGGATAAACCACATTCTCAACCGTGTTTTCAACAAAGGAACGTGGTGCCATCTCAGTTTTCAACACCACAAGGACACGTCGGCGGACCAACGGTTAGTCTTCCACCATTAACCAAGACACCAAGTGAAATTCTAGCAACCGAGAACGTCAACTTTGTGAAACCTGCACCAATGAGACCAGGCCCTAAGAAGGCCACCGACAAGTATTGTGAATTTCATAAAGATAGTGGGCACAGCACTGATGAGTGTTTCTCCCTGAAAAGACAAATCGAATCAGCAATAAAAACAGGTAAATTGTCACACCTGTTGAAAGAGCTTAACGCAACACCTCAGGCCGGCGGAAAGAGAAAGGAGATCCTAATGGTAAACCAACCATCAAGTAGTGCAGGCGTGAAACGAAATAATGACCACATGGAGCCGTGGATGGAGCAAGAAATCAGTTTCCCTCCGATTAGAGGCGGAGATTTTGCTAGTGGCGCGCTTCATGTAACTGCTGACATTGTCGGTCATCAGGTACGAAGGGTTTATGTTGATACCGGAAGTGCATCCGAAATCATGTATGAACGTTGCTTCATGCAACTAGATGAAGAAGTACAGAAAGGCCTCGTCACACAAGTCCACCAGCTAACAGGCTTTTCCGGAGAAGTAGTGCAGCCGCTGGGCAAAATACAACTTCAGGTGACAATGGGGAACGAAACGGGAAGTCGTACGGTTCCAATGACCTTCCTCATAGTGCGCTCTCAGTCAAGCCACAACGTAATTTTGGGAAGGCCAGGTTTATGTGCACTTGGAGCAGTCATATCTACCGTTCACGCGGCAATCAAATTCCCAACCCCAGACGGTGTGGTAACTCTATTCTCAAGTAAGGAATGTAAAAGCATAAAAGCTATAGCGCCAGATATTTCAAACAACACAGATGAGCAACACAATACGATGCTAAAGCAACCCTCAGACATGGTGGGGGGTATTAAGAGATACAGCGGAGCGGATAAGGTAACACGTTTGGACAGAGTAGATGTACCACGAAAATGTAACGGAGTCTAACTCCGAAAGTGCTATAAGTAATCAACACGCAAGGAACCATTGTAATCAATTTTGAAAGAAGGTGTACGCGAACACCAAAGATTGCATTCACATTTGGTTATTTCATACCCATTGTCGTAACCACAAAGACAACAATACCCAAAAATCACCTGACCAAGTTCAGGTTGAAAAATAATGTAAGTCTTCCAGCCGCGACTGGACAGACGAGTCAGCTGACCAAGTTCAGCTGAAAAATAATCTAAGTCTTCCAGCCGCGACTGGACAGACGAGTCACCTGACCAAGTTCAGGTTGAAAAACAATCTAAGTCTTCCAGCCGCGACTGGACAGACGAGTCACCTGACCAAGTTCAGGTTGAAAAATAATATAAGTCTTCCAGCCGCGACTGGAAAGGCGAGTCACCTGACCAAGTTCAGGTTGAAAAAAATCTAAGTCTTCCAGCCGCGACTGGATAGACGAGTCAACTGACCAAGTTCAGCTGAAAAATCATCTAAGTCTTCCAGCCGCGACTGGACAGACGAGTCACTTGACCAAGTTCAGGTTGAAAAATAATCTAAGTCTTCCAGCCGCGACTGGACAGACGAGTCACCTGACCAAGTTCAGGTTGAAAAATAATCCTAGTCTTCCGGCCGCGACTGGACAGACGAGTCACCTGACCAAGTTCAGGTTGAAAAATAATCTAAGTCTTCCAGCCACGACTGGAAAGACGAGTCACCTGACCAAGTTCAGGTTGAAAAATAATCTAAGTCTTCCAGCCGCGACTGGACAGACGAGTTAGCTGACCAAGTTCAGCTGAAAAAATAATTTAAGTCTTCCGTCCGCGACTGGACAGACGAGTCAGCTGACCAAGTTCAGCTGAAAAATAATCTAAGTCTTCCAGCCGCGACTGGACAGACGAGTCACCTGACCAAGTTCAGGTTGAAAAACAATCTAAGTCTTCCAGCCGCGACTGGACAGACGAGTCACCTGACCAAGTTCAGGTTGAAAAATAATATAAGTCTTCCAGCCGCGACTGGAAAGGCGAGTCACCTGACCAAGTTAAGGTTGAAAAATAATCTAAGTCTTCCAGCCGCGACTGGACAGACGAGTCAGCTGAAAAATAATCTAAGTCTTCCAGCCGCGACTGGACAGACGAGTCACCTGACCAAGTTCAGGTTGAAAAATAATCTAAGTCTTCCGGCCGCGACTGGACAGACGAGTCACCTGACCAAGTTCAGGTTGAAAAATAATCTAAGTCTTCCAGCCGCGACTGGTCAGACGAGTCAGCTGACTAAGTTCAGCTGAAAAATAATCTAAGTCTTCCAGCCGCGACTGGACAGACGAGTCACCTGACCAAGTTCAGGTTGAAAAATAATATAAGTCTTCCAGCCGCGACTGGAAAGGCGAGTCACCTGACCAAGTTCAGGTTGAAAAAAATCTAAGTCTTCCAGCCGCGACTGGACAGACGAGTCAACTGACCAAGTTCAGCTAAAAAATAATCTAAGTCTTCCAGCCGCGACTGGACAGACGAGTCACCTGACCAAGTTCAGGTTGAAAAATAATCTAAGTCTTCCAGCCGCGACTGGACAGACGAGTCACCTGACCAAGTTCAGGTTGAAAAATAATCCTAGTCTTCCGGCCGCGACTGGACAGACGAGTCACCTGACCAAGTTCAGGTTGAAAAATAATCTAAGTCTTCCAGCCGCGACTGGAAAGACGAGTCACCTGACCAAGTTCAGGTTGAAAAATAATCTAAGTCTTCCAGCCGCGACTGGACAGACGAGTTAGCTGACCAAGTTCAGCTGAAAAAATAATTTAAGTCTTCCGTCCGCGACTGAACAGACGAGTTAGCTGACCAAGTTCAGCTGAAAAAATAATTTAAGTCATCCAGCCGCGACTGGACAGACGAGTCACCTGACCACGTTCAGGTTGAAAAATAATCCAATATCATGGTATGAACACCATAATAATGGACTGGGGGGACATGAAGGGGTTTAAGATATCAAACCCTATATAAGAACCAAACGAACCGGATCTCCGGTTTAAGATATTAAAACCCAATATAAGAACCAAACGAACCGGATCTCCGGTTTAAGGGGTTTAAGATATTAAAACCCAATATAAGAACCAAACGAACCGGATCTCCGGTTTAAAGTGTTTAAGATATTAAAGCCAACATAAGAACCAAACGAACCGGATCTCCGGTTTAAGGGGTTTAAGATATTAAAACCAACATAAGAATCAAACGAACCGAATCTCCGGTTTAGGGACTTGAAGGGGATTAGACGATTAAAAGGCCAAAGGCAAGCCTGCCGCGGCTGAAGGCCTGCCGCGGCTGACGGCCTGTCGCGGCTGAGGGCAGATCCAAGTTCCAGGTGACCTGAAGGGAATAGATGATTGTAGCAACATCACGACAATAAATAGGCCACCTGCCGCGGCTGAGAGCCTGCCGCGGCTGAAGGTGTGTCACGGCTGGGGCCGGCTCAAACCACATCCGGACCAGGTATATTTAAAAAGGCGCTACGGTTGAGAATCCTCCTCAGGAAAATCGAGGTTCTAAAGATGACAGCTAGAAGGAAAAAACAAGGACGGAACCAAGAAAACCCAACCCAGTCGCGGCTGGGGCCGTGCCGCGGCTCAAGGGTGTAATGGCCGAGAGATTGATTCGTTTGACATCGGCCGACATCTCTCACTCAACACTTAGAAAATATCAAAGAAGTTACGAAGGAAATAATCTCATACCAGAAAATAATACTAAATAACTAAGATAACATCCCATTGGGCATAAGAGTCAACTATAAAGACAACACCAATGGAGAAACCTGAACCCATGATAGAAAGAGGTCAGGTAAGAACCAGTAACACAAAAAGGGAAGTCAGCTAACAAGACAAGATATGTCAGGAACAGAACCTGTGCAAAAGGAACACGGGTCAACTATAAAGACAAAGGTAATTAAACACACCCTGAACTCTCTAAGCACGAAAGAGGAAATAACAGTCATATTAGCAGAAGCAGAGAAAGATGTTTGACTGCAGACCACCTATAATAGACATTCAGCCCAAACATCTTGACCATGGATACCTTATAAATAGTCTGGCCGATTTCAAAGGCAGCACAGTCACTTTTTCACTCGCATATTCACAATACCCGAACTTACTCATTTCTCTTTTCTCTCTCTTTTACCTTCCACTACACACATACTTACTCTCACGCCGGAGGGTGGTCACGAGGAGAAAACTCCTTCTGCTCGTGGCGAGGCTCACGGTGTCTCCTATTTTGCAGGTCACCTTTTCAAGATCCAGAGATCCCGCCCGTTCTTCCAAGACCAAGTTCAGAAGTTCCAGCTTAACTTGTCCATTCCGCACTGCTTCAAAACTTCCGCCTCTAGGTGATAAGTTTTGTAGCAACACATAACATGTCGTTAATGTCTCAGAGCATGTGCAATCGATTAACAAACGATTAACAAACAATAAGTCAATCTAAAATCAATCATAAACAATAACAATTAACAATATATGACAAGTTGTAATATTCTATTAGAAATCAATCGATTAACAAACAATAAGTCAATAACAATTAACTAATAATAAGTCCATAACAACTAATAATCTGTAATTAGCAAACCATAGCAAGTAATTGTTTACCTTAATAAATTAAAGAAGCCAAAAAAGGGGAGATGAAACCGGAATCGTAGAACAATAATCAAACAGAAGTAATCGAAATTAACAGAGGCCATATTCGGTAAAGGAATGCTTGTAATGCATCAAATCAAACACCCTGTAAGCGCGGATTACATTGGATGATTGCACTTTCAAAGTCGATGATAGCACTTCCATTGAAAGATTGAACACTTCCAAAGTCGACAATTCCATTGATTTTGCCCTAGTTCCCTTCGGTTCGGTAAAACGATGTAAAGGAGTTTAGGTATTTTATTTTAGAGGAATATGATGTAATCCATAAATTCGTTTGACAATTCGAAATATAAAATAAAATAAAATCATGAACCAATAAGAAATGAAGATGTAAAATCTATACATACTAATAAATAAAGGTTTTGGATTGTCACATGTCACTCCCTCATGCCTCCTCACATTGGTTTTCCCGCCTCTCTCTCCTAATAAATGCACCTATATCTTATTAAATAATAATGATATTATAAATATATTATTAAATAAGAATAATAATTATATTAAATAAGAATATATAATAAGAATTCAAAATATAACTAATTAAAGAAAAATACTAATCTATACTACCTAATAAATAAAGGTTTTTGTAAAATGGTTTTCGCACCTAAAGTTTAATTATAATTTAAGATTTTAAACCTCTCACAAATAATAAATGCTTAACAAATATAACTGCTAAAATTATTTAATATCATTTGACTAGAACTTAAAAACCGTTTGATTTGAAAATTTTGAACTTTGTATTATTTAAATTATAAAAAAATCAATAAATTAACTCTCACAAATTTACTATAATTAGAGAATTAAATTGACAATTTTTAAAAAAAATTAACTTATCTTTGTTAAACAAATAACAATTAATCAAAATCAACTTTTTAGAATCTAAAAAATTTACCTTATGTAATTTGGTTTTGTGAATGTAATTGTAAAATTTTTTTTTCACTATATAAAGTAATTATTATTTAGACACTTATAAATAATATATGTTTATTTTCATTAACCGTGTAATACACGGGAACTAACCTAGTGAAAGATATAGAGAGGTATGATACCTTTACTTTATGGAAAGAGGATAGTAACAACAGGGGTATTTATGTCACAATATCATATAAGCATGTATGTTGTAAGAAGCTTCAATTTTGCTAGTATAAGCAAGCATGTTAAAAATTAAATAAAAAAATGATAATCAAATAATTTTATGATGTGTAAGGACTTGTCATGGTTGATTCATCGCAAATGAATAAGGACAAAAATAATCATAGAAAGACAGGAAAGCTAAAATATCTATTTCATTGAACTCTTTCTTTTTGAGCCAACTTTTTTTAATTGTTAATAAAGAGGCAATGCAAGTTGGCAGATTTTTATTAGCTACCCGTGACCGAACTGTTGTCCTCCACCACCGAAGATACCATATCAATTCCATCCACCGGCCTGTATATTTTTTATACGGGTTAGAGTGAGTACTAAAAATGATGCAATAAAGAAAATATATAAATACTTCTTATATATGAAAGAAATAATGAGAAATGATAACTATTACAAATTACAATTTACAAATCTCTAAATACAATTATAATTTACAAATCTCTTAATACATATATTTTATATTCAATTACAGAGTGTAAGCAGCAACAGGATTTGTTAGTTGTGGAAATGCAGCTTGACCTACAAATAATTTTCATAATTTATTATGTCAAACATTATACCAAAACGTTAAACCTTGAATCATCTATTAATTCTATTTGGGCCATTTATAGAAACTATTTTAATAGAAGTTACTTGATATTGCTTCTTGCACGCCTTTTTTGTAATCCACAAACATAGTTTGCAAGAAGTGATCTTTTACGAAGTTTTCAAGAAATGCCAGCAATCCATCATTCTGAAACATAAGAGCAACGGTGGATAAGAAAATAGAACCCATCCTTGCATCTATATGTGGTAGTCAAACGAAGATACTCAAGAAGGCTAGTTAATTTCAAAGAGGAAAAAATGATTAGGTCAAGACACTATAGAAAGATGGTTGATCATATCTCAATAATCTTGCATGTATGTCTTAAACTAACATATTATGTATATGTGTGTGTGTGTGTGTGTCACATATATGTATTTCATTAGGATGTTACCTGTTTGTAGTGCAAATACACCTGGTAAAACATATAGACAAACATCAAAAATTTGGCCACCTGCATTAAATAGGCAAATTCATGAAACAATTGTAAAAAAATAAGTAACAAACTTATTATTTTCTGACATCTAGATAGTTACCAGACACACAGTTGAAGTAATAACTGTGGATTAACATAATTACTGATGATGAAAAAAAATATTAATTATACTCACCATCCAAGCAAAGAAATCACCACACCATTAATCAAATATGCATTAATTCAGGCTGAAATATTATTAAAAAAATAATAACAATTGATTCCCTTTGCCTGCAACAAATATTATAAAAAAAACAAAATATGTTATGAGCATAAACTGAATCACTCTAAATCATACTGTTTTATCAAGGAGATATTTAGAAAAGTTTACCGTTCCAGCAACAGATTATGATGATATGAAAGTATTCGTTTTAAATCTCGATGACCCAAAATCACAAACCTGCATTTCAAGGAAATGGGAGCCAATGTAAATGGGGATTCTAGAAATAATTAGGGAGTTTTAGCATCTACATTCATATCCTCATTGTCCAGTTTTTGTCAATTAATAAATTTGGAGACTTGAGATTCCAGTGAACGATCTGAGGACTAAGACAATGAAGATAATTGATTCCCTTTGCCTGCAACAAAGAACATATTAACATGGGTTTAATTCTTGATTTTAAGGTAAAAAAGACACTTGCAAATTCAAGAATCATCCCTTCTACTGAATGCACATAGATATAGTTTGACTTTTGAAATTCAAAGAAAGAGTTGCAGCTTGACTTTTCAATTTCAAAGTACAAAATATATGTAAATTTTCAAAATTTAGTACAAACCACATCTAAAGCCATGCACCAATGTTTAAAAGAACGGAAACACGCCTCGAGGCGTTTTCCCTTCGCCTCACGAGGCGTAAGCCTCGAGGCGAACCGAGGCGTAAGCCCGAGGCGGAATTAAAAAATAAATATAAAAATTATATATCTTACAAAAAATAAAATACTAAACATCAAACAATGTTTGTATCTTGTTTGTTGACTACATCAACCCCTTCCAAACCTTTCCTAGGTGTGATGTGTGAGAGAAGAATGAGAAATTAAGTCAAATTAAGGAGAAGAATGAGAAAATAGGTCAAATTAAGGAGAACCAGACGCTAATTATGGACTTTTGACCCATTTGAGTTGTGTATATCGTTATACACAGCTCAAATGGGTCAAAAGTCCAGTCAAAAGTCAAAATTTTCCATTTCTACTGCCTCACCGCCTCAGCCCGCCTCGACCGCCTCAGCCCTAGTGAGGCGTACGTACCAAAATACCTTGTGAGGCGTACGCCTCAGACTCGTTTTTCTACCGCCTCGCCTCGAGGCGCGCCTCGAGGCGTACGCCTCGACCGTTTTTTTAAACCATGCATACGTCGTCTTTTATACATGATTTCACTATCTACCGGTCGATGTATAAGCAAAACAGACCCCCCTGTGAATATTTAGAAAATATATGACTAAGTGATTAACTTATCTACCCAAAACCAAAAAAGATCAATAAAAATTGGTCAATTCACTTTAATATTTTGATTATTGATCTGGTTTGCAAGAAAATATGTTTTTTTGTAGAAAAGAGCAACTTACCTAGATAGATACTTGGTGACAATTGAAAAGTGTGGACAAACAGTGACAGCACCCATGAAGAGAACCACATTTGGATGTCGAACACGTTTCATGATGGAAACCTTAAAAGAAAAGATTAAACACCAAATTCAAAATATAATCAAGCATCGTTATGAGATAATATAACCAAAAAACAAACATTGTAAATATGGAAAGAATGTTTTATACCTCCTTCAGAAACTCCTTCAGTTGATCATCTGCAAAGTCCTGGACTGTTAAGACCTTAAAAGCTACATCATGCAATAAAGTCGGCCTAGTCAAATATAAGTGTTGAACTTGCAAGTCAAAAGTAAATTAGGAGGTTTTATGCATTTGAATGACCATCTCAAAAGTAAATTAGGAGGTTTTATACATTAAAATAAACTTCCCGCTGCCTATTCGACCCATTTGATAGGTTTCCTATAAAAAATAATTTTATTTATTTTACTCATTTGACCATTAACTTGAATATATGAAATTGACACCTCTAATTGCAACTTTATTTTTTTTCTAACTTCATAGAATTTATTAGTTTGAAATGAAAAGAAAAAGTGTCTAATTTAACAGAATTATGTCATTAGCGGTGTTGAAAATATTTAACAGGCCTCGTAAAATATGTTCAATGTAGTGTTAGTGTGAAAAAGTCAAACCCGAAATATCAATGGTTATTATGACTTGAATAATCATAATTTCATAATCAAAATAACCATAACGATAGTAAAAATATATTAACAAAGCAGCCTACAAATGACAATTCTAAGGCCTCTTTCTTTTCTCAGATTGATGAACAACAACCTTTATTAGCCATATTCCATTTGGGGATAGAAGAACCTAAGTAGTAACATGTACATGGGATCAAGTAAGGCTAAAAAGTAGAAATAAAAATTTTCTGAAACTAATAATAAAATAAATCAAGCAAACTTCTCTGCAACTTGTTAATAGTTTTTTTTTTGTCTAACATTGTTTAGTTGGAGACACTAAATGGCCAAACCGGGTGGAGTATAATTTGACTACTTTCCATTCTTTTTAGACTACTTTCCATTCTTTTTAGAGACAGATTTTGACTTCTATGGTCAAAACAGTTTTAGAATCCAAAGTTAGAATTTCTTTTTGTTTTATTATTTGTAGGATCAAAACCACTCTTTCGTAGCATTTTACAGAAAACAGAACAAACATGTCATTGGGTAAAGCCATGTTTTTATCCCCATCTGGAAACCAATAAATTTTACAAGCAACCTATTGCATTTATAGAGTAATAAATACACACATATATCTAATACATTATGTAGCTAGACACATACATACACAGAAACAGATTCGATAAAGAATGTGATTATAAATCAAGTAAGGTGCACACAGTTAGATAAAAGGAAATACATAGACATATTAATAGAAAAATAATGCTTCATCTTGAGAATGGTAATGAAGAACTACAACATCTCAGTAGATGAATTCTATCAACTTCAAGAATGGTAATGAAGAACAAATACCAAACTGATGCAAAATTCTATCAACTTCAAGAAACTACAAAACTTGCTTTATATGACTACAACCAAATCCGTTACCTTGATTCCTTGAAGACTCGAATGATGAATCAATTTTTACCTAATCGACACAAATTAAAAATCAAGAAATTTAGTAACAGAAGTTGAAACTTGAAATGAACAAATCGCTGAATTCAATTTACCAAGGGGCGACACATGTAGAAATCGTTATGTTGAATTCCCTAAAAACAAATTCGTAACCCTAGTATTCTCCAGCAATGTTCTGCAACAAATCGTAGAATTAAATTTTGAACCTGCGGAATACATCAAGAGTAAATGGTGTAAGTATGGCGATTACCTGAATACATCAACAAAAATCGTCGATCATTGATGAAAAACCCACTTTGGCATTACTGGCTTAAACGATTAAATAAAAGGTAAAACAACAAACCTTAAACCTTGTTGAACTCTCAATCTTCACTTGAAGATCTTGAACAGATGAGAATGGAGCGGCGAGGATAGAGGTGTATTAGGGTTTGCAAATGAGAAAGAAAAAGGGGATTACCCAGTATTTTGAATATCCGGATTATAACCCGAATTCAGATCTTAGTGAGGATCCGTTTTAAGATCCGCGTGTGGGTTATTGAGAACAATAGTTTAGGCGGAAAAAAACAATTTTTAAGGCCCTGAATACACGTGATACAAATATTTTTATTTATTATATAGTATAGATTTCAACCTAACAACTATTAGTATTGCTATATTTTTGGTAACTTATATAAGTTATTTAAAAATTTAGAAATGATAAGAGATCAATTTAAAACTATAGTTTAATCTTTTTTTAATTCGACTCTCATGTAGAGCTTGAAAGAAACACTAACCTAAATAATCAAATTGATGATCATATTACCTTATCAGATCTGCATTTAAAACCATTTAAAATGTAAGGAATTAAGTCTCTAAAGCATGTGTTATTTGGAACACATCTAACATCCCTACACTTGAATCTTAACACATCTAACATCCCCACACTTGAATCTTACTTGTCCCTAAGAAAGTTCTCTACACTAGATTACGCAACTTATTCTCCTTAACCCAATGTTATCCCCGTCCCCAGTTTGCAACTAGCTCCTAAGACTTATATCTTCTATAGAATTACATCTCTAAACAAGCAATGGGTGTTACATTTTAAAAACATGGAATCAATTAATCGAGCTCGACTCACCATGTCACACCCCTGCCGACGACAGATTATACACGGGAGCGCGATGAAATTGAATCATTACACGTGATCAAACAAGACAAGTAGAACAAATAAGTCTTCTTTTTGTAAATGTCTAGCTAAGTCCACTAAAGCAAGAGTCCTTGGAATCCTAGCGTGATCAAAGCAGCAACTTAGTTTCCAAAACCAGAAAAACATGCTAAAATAGGTCAACTAAAAAGTTGATGAGAACATAGGTTTAGATACATAGTTATAGCATAGAATAATAGTGTAGGATTCATAAACAAGTTCAATACAAGTAATTTAAACTTTCATACATCAAGGTCCACAAACCAACCCTAGTGACTAGAATAATTTCCCCGTTTGAACACTTCAGACCCAAAGTGTTGTTATAGTATGCAGTTTCTGTACACCCAACTCCTTCCAAGTTGACTGGAATACATCAACTTGAAGGACTAGATGGGCTTGTCAGGCCAATAGATCTATTTACTTACTCCCTTTGGCTAAAAGTTAATGGTTGTGGTAGAGTGTGTGTAAAACCGTTAAGTTTACAAGTATAGAAAGTTGTTATTGAGATAGTATGAAAACCTTGTAGCATGATAATACTATTGATATAGAGTTTGAATATGAGCATGTTTTCCACCCCAAATATAGAAAGTAAAAGAGGGGGCTATGAACTCACCTTGCAAAGTTTGTGGGTTGAACTTGCACTTGTAGTAACTTGGATTAAAGATGCCTTAAGGATCACCCTAAGTAAGTTTGTTAAGTTAGTATCAAGTTTAGAATGGTTGAGGGGTTACTATTGTAATTAGTTGAAAGCGGTTGTTGTATACGAGAAGTGGTTATCATTCCAAAGTAGTACCTCCAACAGAAAAGTTCCCAGAAAAGAGTTGGTTGGATCTGAACCTCATCTTTCCTAGCCAAAACCCTCTTGTTCGTCAGATAGCTACATACCGGTTTGAAAGTTACTCTTTTTGCATATGAGGCCAAGTTTAGGGTGTGTTTTGTAAGATTGGAAAAGATAAGGGTTGAAATTGAAAATATGAATTTAGTTGGGATCAAAATGAATAAGTTAAATACTAGAGGGGTTCATTGGAAGATAGTGAGTTTTACTAGAAACATGATTCTAAAAGTTGAAAGAAAACTAGAAAGATCAAAATCAAGTTTTTAAATGAACAAGTTTGAAGGGTTTATAAAATTAATTAATTTATGGGATTTTAACATGTTAAACATAATCATATTAAGAAAATTATAACAAAAATCAATGCTTTTTTATCAAAATATTAAATAGGTGAAAAGACTTTTTAAGTATAAATTTGGACAAATTCAAATCAGCTTTGCCCACCGATTTTGTTTCAACTGTTTGGGGATCGAAATCTTGGAGTTTGGAGGAGTTCGGAGGAGTTCTTTATATGGTTGAAACCTAAGAGTCTAAACTTGATCGTAAAAAAAAAGAATAATCGAAAAAGGTTTCGTTTTGAAGGAGATATGGTCTCCCGAAGGCAAGTCAGTGGTGACACCCAATATTTCAGGTCAAAATCCGTATTCATTTTAGCACGTTCATATTTCATATTTCCTATATCATTATTTTTTGACAAGGTACTGTCAGAAGTCTAGTAAAGGAACACATGTCATATTTTAGTAATTATAAGAATTACTAGGTAATAAACATTTATAACCTGCGACGTACGGTCATTGGTGATTAATAAATTTTATACAAGTAAAGTCTAGAAGTATATTTATTTTATACAAAATATACATTGGGGACAAATATCAAATGTTAGGAAAACATTCTACCTCGTTATTTTGTGTAATTATATGTAAATATATAACCGGTTATTATTTGGGTTCGTTAACGCATATTTTATACTTTAATACATACTTTACGCATTTAACGCGTCTAAACGATGAACGTATATAAATATATATATATATATATATATATATATATATATATATATATATTATAAACCCTACATGTTTTATTTATATTGTTACGGTCTTGAAATTATTTATTAAACCAGGTATTTAACGGGTATTAATTGCGGATAGCATACTGTGTTAAACCACTACCATCACCTATCATCATCATCACCACCAAACCCTCATCATCACCCATCACCAACTTCACCCACTTTGCTAGATCTTTGGATGATTTTGTGGTTTTAGTACCATGAAACCATACCTTGTCAAGATCAAGTGTCAAATTCAAATGATTATGCTCTAGATATTTTGATTATATAAGGAAGATTTTCTCACAAAAATGACCAACACTTCACTCTATTTTTCCCTTTTCTCACGGCTGAAAACACTCACACATATGCATATGCCCAATTCCAAATTCCTTTAGTGAAGAAACAAGTGTTCAAGCAAGAGATAAAGAGTTATAAGGTGTTCTTGCAAAGATTCAAGTTCCAACCTCTCATTCTTCATTCTCCTCGCTTGCACTAAGTGAGTGTTCATATCCTAAGTCTTGATTTTTATTAAGTACACTAGTTGTTTTGTGTATAAGTTCACCCAAGTAGTGTTTATTTTAAAAGAAAAGTCACCATTCAAAACGAGAACATGCTGGCAGAATTTTCAGTCCACTTTGGACGGTCGTATCCTAGTCAAAACTAAACCAAAATGGATGTTTCTTAAGTCTAAAATTATGTTTAAAGAGTCCTCTTTCCATCCCAATTGATTTCGTGATTTTTGGTGGAGGTTTGATACCCCAAAAGGTTGATACGAGAAAATGGGTCAAAGCTAAAATTTTTGGACAGATTCATAAGGACAACTTGTATAGGTCATAACTCACTCAAAAATGGTTCAAATGATTTGATTCTTTTTCCTAAAACTAGCATTTTATGTTTGTAATAAAACCCATACGACCTCTTATGATGAAATCAACATTTTCACCCCCCAACTGTCAAGATTCCTGAGACCTACCAGACAAAACCGAGGCTGTTAACCTCTTTGTGTTATGATTTTTGTTTGAAACCCTTAAACCCCTTTATAAATTATAATCCATACATTTATATATAGCCAATACACTTATTTGAGTGTGGTAAAAATTCCATAAATTATTGAGTTCGATAAATTAACTAAAAACACGACACAAGTTGACTTGAAAACCCAAATACATTACTAAAGGCTATTTTGATGTAAAAGTTTTACCTTCCATACTATATATTTATTTTCAACCCCAACCATGATGTGGCTTCGTAAATGTAAAGACACGTCTTGAGATACATAACTTATGTATATAAGTGTACATAAATATATCTTATTGTCACAACTCGGCACTAACGGTCGTCATGTCAAAACTGTCCGAAACATAAAGTAGTATTCATGTCGAGTCTAATTGGGTGAATCGTATACACGATCAACTTAAACCTTAGAAACATTGTTTTGACCTTAAAGTGTCTTATTTTACCATAGGGCATGGTTAGGTTGGCTCACGTATTTACGGACTTTGCTAGTTGCTACTTAATTTGCTTTGCTTCATTGTTTGCTCATCAGGTGAGTTCACGGCCCCCTTTTAGCTTTTAATGTTTTGTAAACATCGGGGGAGAAACATAATTATACAACACATTTGCTTACGTATTTGAAAGCATGAAAAATAAATGTTTGATACATTTGAGAAAACATGAAACACATTTACAAACACTTTCATATGGTAACAAGAGAACAAGACCCGACCTTATGTTTGCATAAGTTTACGAACAAAGAGCTCGCTAAAGTCCCCTAGAACAATTTAGTAACCATTATGTAACATCCTGAGTTTTAGAGCACGAGAGAATTCACGAGGAATTAAAACTTAAATAAAAAGAAAGGAAGCGGGCTTGGGCCGGGGTGAATGGGCCGAAAGGGGAAGGGTTTGGGCCCTTATAGGCCTCAAGAACAACCCAAAAGCCCCATTTCCATCCTCATTTCCGGATTCTAGAGAGAGAAAGTGAGAGAGAGTCTAGAGAGAGAAAGTCCCGGTTTTTGGATTAGAGCCTCAAGGATCGTTAGCAAGAGTCTCGTGGGTGTTTAGCAACGAAAAGGAAGTGATTACAGGTAACCGATTCTCCTAGATCTGAGTTTTAGTTCGTTTTTGGGTTTTTCGGGTTTTGGGTGAAAAGGTTATGTTTAATCGGATGAAACGGAAAGATAAGCATAGATTTGAGTTCCTTAATGGAAAACGAACGTTTTGAATGCAAACAGGTTCGGGATCTTGAAGTGATCAGACCCGAATGCGAAAGTTAGGGTTTTTCGCCAAGAACAGGTCGTGCGCACTTGCTAAGTGCGCACCGAGCAGGTCCTGCACACTTGCTAAGTGCGCAGGAAGAGGAACCTGCGCACTTGCTAAGTGCGCAGGAAGGGAAGTCTGCGCACTTGCTAAGCGCGCAGGAAGTAGTGTCTGCGCACTTGCTAAGTGCGCAGGCATCAGGACTGATTAAGTAAAGTCAGTATGTTAGAGTGGTTAAACCGTTTAGCGTCGAGTTAAGTCTGATAAGTATCAAATTGCTATGATTGTTCAGATTGTGTGAGATCCAGTAGACCGTTGCAGCTTAGATACCAGGTGAGTTCTAATCCCCTTTTTGCCTTCTTTAGGGGTGGTGTGCATACTTAGTGTAAAGCGTTTATTATATTTTATATATTATAAACTGAAGTGAAAAGCTATGTTTAGTGTAAAGTTTAAAAGAGGCAAAAGTATGTTTTCAGTAAAGTAAGATATATCATTTGGCAAGCGTTTACCATATTTTTATATACATAAACAAAGGCATGATATATGTGCTAGTATGTTTTCAGTAAAGTAAGATATATCATTTGGCAAGCGTTTACTATATTTTCATATACATAAACAAAGGCATGATATATATGATAAGCTATGTTTCAGAAAGTAAGATGTATTTTATGATAAGCCATGTTTCAGAAAGTAAGATGTATTTTATGATAAGCTATGTTTCAGAAAGTAAGATGTATTTTATGATAAGCTATGTTTCAGTAAAAGCAAAGATATATCATTTGGCAAGCGTTTACTATATTTTTATATACATAAACAAAGGCATGATATATGTGTTAAGATATATTTCAGTAAAAGCAAAGATATATCATTTGGCAAGCGTTTACTATATTTTTATATACATAAACAAAGGCATGATATATGTTAAGTTATGAACAAGATTTACAGAAAGTTTTATGAACAGTAAAGTGAACAGTTTTCCTTCGGGAATATGTACCAGCTATAAAGGTCCTTGGGACAGATGTTACTTGTACAAGATGTCAGATATGGGTTCTACCCATTAGTAAGAACCTTTGGGTTCGTTAACGGTTGTACAACTGGGATGAGTGACGGCGGTTGCTCGGGAGGTCCACGCAACCTCCCCTTAGCGGTAATGTCGGTTCATGGATGTAAGCCATGGGGACATTGACCAGGGTATTGTCGGTTCATGGATGTAAGCCATGGGGGCATTGAGGTTCATGGACGTTAGCCATGGGGGCGGTACAGTAGTAACAAAAGGAATTGACGGTTAAGCGGTAATGTCGGTTCATGGACGTTAGCCATGGGGGCATTGACCAGGTACTCGTCGGTTCATGGACGTTAGCCATGGGGGCGGTACAATAGTGACAAGGAATTGACGAATAAGCGGTATTGTCAGTTCATGGTCGTTGATCATGGGGGCATTGACCAGGTACTTGTCGGTTCATGGATGTAAGCCATGAGGGCAGTACAGTAAAGAGGAATTGACGGTTTATTATACGTTTTAAACTGTTTGAAAAGTAAAGTGTGTTAAGTTTAGCCTTAATGGCAGTATATATGTTTTGAAAAGTGTAGTATGTAAAGTTTTGCCTTAAGGGCAGTATGTATGTATGTAATAGTAAATCTTTTGTATAATTGATTTAAAGTAAACGTTAGAACTCACTCAGCGTTGCTGATTTTTAGTATGCACATCAGTTAAATGTAGGTGGCAGTAGTTGGAAGTGGATGCTTGGCTTAGCGAGAAGAGTTACCCGAAGATCAGCATCTGGCATCCTGTTTATGTTTCTTTTGTTTATGTTGATTAAGACAAGTTTTAGTTGTATTTGACAAGTTATGTTTAAGACATGTATGTTTCCGCTGTGTATGTTGAAGTTTTAATTCGTTTCCGCTGTGTTAATGAATGTCTTATGTTTAAAGTGCTATGTGTTGATGAGTAAATCCAATAAGTGAGGTCTCCCGGGTTTGGGGCCTCACACATTAACTGTAGCCTAGGGTCCTATGAATAGTACTATGGGGAGTGACGTCCCCCGGTCATGGTTAGTCGCGCTAACCGTAATCTGGAGGATTTATGGCCGCATAGCATCTGATAACAAATGAGAGGGGCAAATGAACGATTGTCATGGTTTGGTTACGCCTCATGTATGAACATTTATTTGTACTCCTAGCTAGTTTACAAATGGGGTCAACATCACTTGTTTTGTTTATCATATACAATTGGAACAATTTACAAACACTTGGGACAATTTACGAACAATTGGAACAATTTACGAACACATGGATTTACAAGAACTATTTGATTTAAACACATGAAACCACTACTCGTTTTGGTTAACGATCTTATCATTAAAGAGGGCTTAACACGGGTTTAAACTCATTTCATGACTGATAAGTCATCACTTGTTTTCATTGGGGAAAACGACTTACTTTATGACTAAGAAGTCATCACATGTTTTCAAGGAAAACGATTCTATATTAAGCCCATAAACCCATTTTTAAGGTTTACTTTTATAGTACGGCCATGTACACGATATCAGTGTTTTCAAGGAAAACTAATTTACAATGAACCAACTAAACCTGTGAACTCACCAACCTTTGTGTTGACACTTTCAAGTATGTTTTTCAGGAAATTCACACCGATGGCACGGTTGGAATAGGTTAAGCTTTTGGATTAAGACCTTAGAAGACGAAGACGCATGGTCGTTGAACGTCAAGTCAATTTAGACTTATATGACTTTAGGTCTATGTATTCTTTTAGTTTCTGTAATGATGTTTGACACTTTAGAAGTCTTCATTTAGCTTCCGCTGTTGTGTAATGTTACCGATCGTTGCAACCCTAATTTATTTATTTATTTATTTATTAAGTGAATTAATATTGGGGGTGTGACAGATTGGTTTTAGCGAATTAGGTTTCCTTAGTGACACCTAGGCTCTAACCAGACTCATTTAGGGACCAAGATTTCTAAGACTTAATCACACTAAAAACACCCAAGACTTGAGTATAGATATTCCAACCGTTGCCGAACAACTTGTGTAGACTATTAGTGTATGGAGTTACACTAGGCTTTCATTTGCTACACTAATACTTAATACGATTACATGGCTCACGTAATGAACGCTTAGCACGTACAAATAGACACCTACGATGTTTCTCAATAAAGTGTCATTGATCGGATTACGAATCAAGGATGACGGGCACTCAGCACGCTGTAACCCTAGAAGATCGAGTTACGAGCTGAACTTGGGCGACAATGGTAGTGATTGCCAGTCACCAATCTTAGCACCCCAATAGGCTAAACCCGTACTCAAATCTGTACCTATACCTGCACCACACCTACAACTACTCCAGCCGTGGAGTCAACTATCTTTCTGACATACGTGCGGTATAAATACTCCTCTTCATGTATTGCCGGAGTGGATGCTTAGATTTTCACCATGAGATATTGCAGATGGGACTACCCAGGCAGAAGGGAACCCGAGGTGGATAAGCAAGACTAAATGGGGAAAACTACACGGTTCGGGAGACCAGACATTCATCAGGATCATGTGGATCCATACGTACATACAGACTTAGAGCAGGAGTTGCTCGACACTCATTTGAGGATCTCTGCCCTACACATAGTGCCTGACTTCCACCATACACATATTATTTTTAAAGACACTGGTGGTGCCTCTCTACCATTAACCTGATCCGGCAACAGCAATAGTCGGCAGATTCATGAGTATTGGTACACATAATTAAAAGTAATCCGATAGAACAATACACACTCTTTCACAGGTGTGCAAACACGATCTAATGAACATTTCAAATCCTTTTTGACTAAAAGCTTGGGATAGAAGAAGCACTATAGGGATCATGCAAAGTAAATTATCATTGCGGGTGCACACGTAATCATAATTTGTAGTGCATGGGAACTTTAGTGAGTCTTGCTGTCCAAGCTAATGATCAACCCATATTCTCAGTCACTTGATTAAGGATTGCATCTTAACAAATCGGACTTCTCAATTAAATGTTCACAAAGCATTCTCGCAGTTCTGGAGGAATAAGAGAAAATCAAACTGAATCCAACCAATCCTTAGTGAATCTTGAACGACGAAGGATTTCGCACATTCATTCTTTGAGATTCTACCTATCACGAAGGATTCAAATTGAACGTTACCGCAACCAACACTTACAATAATTGCACAACTATTGTGGGAGATTATAACATAATCTCAGGATCCATCGTACAATTCAGTCTCATAATTACTTGAAATTTTTGTCAGGAGTGCTATGCACTAACTTCAGTAATAGGGCAGAAAATTATTCTGACCCGCATACACATGACACCTATGGGGTATTGTGGAAGCCCGACATGAGACAAGTAGTTAATCTGATCTTTCAGGATATTGGTCAAACAGGGTTGCTCTTACAACCTTTGACATTCAGTTCACCGTTAAGCCCGACTATTCATCCAGTGACGAATAAGCCGTGATTTATGCTCAAACAAATGCCAAAGAAACATAAGTATGGACTAACAACTATTGTCGAACTAACAAGAAAACGACATACAAAACTCTTGAAAGAGTCCCAAGAGCGGGATTTCTTACTAATCTCATTAGTTCATGATATGCATAAGGGATGTAAGCACAAGTTGTTCACAACTGACCACTGTCCACAAGGATCTGAGAAGGATAATTTTATACCCTTTTGTACCCGCACTTCCTCAAGGATCATCTTGTTGAACGGATCCCAGTTTTCAGCCTAGAAGAGAGGCGTAATCACTTCTTTCACTCCCAGATTTCTATAATTAGGAAGCCCTAGGGCATCTATTGTTAAGAAATGACTTCTTAACGCAGCGTAGGAAAAGTACAAAAAATTTGATGATTCAACACTCATTACCTCAATATTATGACCTGAGTCCTTGTACTAAGGACTTTGAGACTATGACTGGTATGAGTGGAATACGTAATGGTAAGTCACTAAAGTACCATTCGGATGCCAGGGAAGTGCAGACACACTGAATGACTAATAGTTGGAAATTGTAAAACTCCCAAACCCTTTCGGCCAACTTGATAGGTTGACAAACCTATAACCCATGTTGGGAAAACACTAATTCTATGTGACCATTCTCACAGTCTCACTGTTCATTTCCTCACCGAGACGGAATGTGAACATTCTAAACAAACATGGAACTTCATATGGCTTACATACCTCAAGGGTATGGTAGTCAAGTCATGAGCTTACATATCAGGATAATACAACCTAAATGCTAGCCTCCCGCGGAAAGGTAGTGAAAGCAAAGGGTGAAGTGGTGATTAGACTCGACCTTTGCTAGTGAGAGCTCATAAGGAACCTCAAAATCTTAAATCCATTACGACACCTGGAAAGGAAGATCCTGGATAACACTAAACCTGAAATAAGAATAAAGTCTTAGTCCGAGAAAATGATTTCAAAAAGCATAAGAGGGACAAACATAAAGTTTCATTCCCATATTATACCATTGCTACCCGATCTTCAACTAAAAATTGAACACCTCATTGAGTAATTCCTTTGAAAGATCTATAGAGATCTGGCTATTGTGCATCATAATGCGTAGATGAATAGAGGGTATGTGTCGGCATACACTCAAGATTCTCATATACCATTTCTTTCATTACTAGGGATGAGTATCACACAATTCCACCATAATGAGGGGAATCAAATAGGGGATCCTTGCACATCTAATATTGGTAGTCGGAGAAGTATTCACCTTGTTTTCGAATACCGACCACCAAGTAAATGGAAATCAAAGAATTGGAGCCTAAGTTAGATGATACAGACAGAAGTTAGGTATCAAGTACTGGTAACCTACATGTGTGGTCATATAAGTCCAAGTACTCCATTCACCCAAGATCGGATAAAATGTAGAAAGATCTCGAGGGAATCTATTGATGGCCGAACATGAAAGGGGAAATTGCTATTTATGTTGGTAGATATTAGACAGTAAAGGCAGAATGTCTGAAATCACCTCGGTGATCACAACAACCTGAGATTACTCAGTGGAAAATGGGAACAGATTTCAATGGATTTCATTACGAAACTACCCAGAACGTCTAGCGGCTATGATACTATGTGGGTAGTCGTGAATCGTTTGATGAAATTCGCTCACTTTCTGCCAATCAAAGAGACTAGTGAAACAGAGAAACGTGCAAGGATATATATATTAAGGAAATTATGGCTAGACATGGGGTGCCAGTTTCCATTATCTCCGATCTAGAGACATCCGATTTGTGTCAAGAATCTAGCAATCATTACAAGAATCCTTGGGCACACGCCTTGACATGAGCATTGCATGTCATCCACAAACGGACTGTCGAAGTGAAAGGACCATTCAAACTTTAGAAGATATGCTCCGCGCGTGTGCAATCGATTTCGGAGGAAATTGGGATACCCAATTACCGTTGGCTGAGTTTTCACATAATAACAATTACCATACCCGCATTAAAGCCGCTTCGTTGAGGCTTTGTATGGTCGTAAATGTCGCTTACCGCTAAGTTGGGCGGAGGTTGGCGACATGCATTTGACTGGTCTTGATATTGGCCAGGAAACCACCGACAAAATCTTCGAAGTTAATGATCGTCTGAAATCCGTTCAAGATAGACAAAGGATGTGTGCTAACAACAGACGTCTGAAAGCCGTTCAAGATAGACAAAGGAGGTGTGCTAACAACAGACGAAAGCCATTAGAATTCCAAGTTGGAGACTGAGTTTTGTTAAAAGTCTCGCCTTGGAAAGGAGTTGTCAGGTTTGGCAATCGTAGCAAACATAACAATAGATAATGGAGACCGTTTGAAATACGAGCTAGAGTTGGCCTTGTAGCCTACAAGCTTAAGTTGTCACGAGAACTAAGCAACATACATGATACGTTTCATGTGTCTGATCTCAAGAAGGGTGGTCAAGACAAACACTAATCATACCACCTGACGAAATTC
This sequence comes from Smallanthus sonchifolius, assembly GCA_023525975.1. NCBI lineage: Eukaryota > Viridiplantae > Streptophyta > Magnoliopsida > Asterales > Asteraceae > Smallanthus > Smallanthus sonchifolius. The sequence goes on along the minus strand of CM042025.1, from coordinate 43,488,288 downwards.
ACATAAGTGACAAACCATACTCTGTTAAGGAACCCACTGAAATCACTGACTAAAAAAAAGTCCAAGGAACAGGGCGTAACCGTAATGAATTGGTTAAGGTATGTTAGAACTCAAACCGTGACCCTGAGTATACATGGGAACATGAAGATCAGAGGGAAACCGAGTACCAGTCCTTGTTCACGAATACACCAATTCAAGATAACATCAATTGAATTTCGGGACGAAATTCTATTTAACATGGGGAGAATGTGACACCCAGTATTTCAGGTCAAAATCGTATTCATTTTAGCACGTTCATATTTCATATTTCCTATATCATTATTTTTTGACAAGGTACTGTCAGAAGTCTAGCAAAGGAACACATGTCATATTTTAGTAATTATAAGAATTACTAGGTAATAAACATTTATAACCTGCGACGTACGGTCATTGGCGATTAATAAATTTTATACAAGTAAAGTCTAGAAGTATATTTATTTTATACAAAATATACATTGGGGACAAATATCAAATGTTAGGAAAACATTCTACCTCGTTATTTTGTGTAATTATATGTAAATATATAACCGGTTATTATTTGGGTTCGTTAACGCATATTTTATACTTTAATACATACTTTACGCATTTAACGCGTCTAAACGATGAACGTATATAAATATATATATATATATATATATTATAAACCCTACATATTTTATTTATATTGTTACGGTCTTGAAATTATTTATTAAACCAGGTATTTAACGGGTATTAATTGCGGATAGCATACTGTGTTAAACCACTACCATCACCTATCATCATCATCACCACCCATCACCAACTTCACCCACTTTGCTAGATCTTTGGATGATTTTGTGGTTTTAGTACCATGAAACCATACCTTGTCAAGATCAAGTGTCAAATTCAAATGATTATGCTCTAGATATTTTGATTATATAAGAAAGATTTTCTCACAAAAATGACCAACACTTCACTCTATTTTTCCCTTTTCTCACGGCTGAAAACACTCACACACATGCATATGCCCAATTCCAAATTCCTTTAGTGAAGAAACAAGTGTTCAAGCAAGAGATAAAGAGTTATAAGGTGTTCTTGCAAAGATTCAAGTTCCAACCTCTCATTCTTCATTCTCCTCGCTTGCACTAAGTGAGTGTTCATATCCTAAGTCTTGATTTTTATTAAGTACACTAGTTGTTTTGTGTATAAGTTCACCCAAGTAGTGTTTATTTTAAAAGAAAAGTCACCATTCAAAACGAGAACATGCTGGCAGAATTTTCAGTCCACTTTGGACGGTCGTATCCTAGTCAAAACTAAACCAAAATGGATGTTTCTTAAGTCTAAAATTATGTTTAAAGAGTCCTCTTTCCACCCCAATTGATTTCGTGATTTTTGGTGAAGGTTTGATACCCTAAAAGGTTGATACGAGAAAATGGGTCAAAGCTAAAATTTTTGGACAGATTCATAAGGACAACTTGTATAGGTCATAACTCACTCAAAAATGGTTCAAATGATTTGATTCTTTTTCCTAAAACTAGCATTTTATGTTTGTAATAAAACCCATACGACCTCTTATGATGAAATCAACATTTTCACCCCCCAACTGTCAAGATTCCTGAGACCTACCAGACAAAACCGAGGCTGTTAACCTCTTTGTGTTATGATTTTTGTTTGAAACCCTTAAACCCCTTTATAAATTATAATCCATACATTTATATATAGCCAATACACTTATTTGAGTGTGGTAAAAATTCCATAAATTATTGAGTTCGATAAATTAACTAAAAACACGACACAAGTTGACTTGAAAACCCAAATACATTACTAAAGGCTATTTTGATGTAAAAGTTTTACCTTCCATACTATATATTTATTTTCAACCCCAACCATGATGTGGCTTCGTAAATGTAAAGACACGTCTTGAGATACATAACTTATGTATATAAGTGTACATAAATATATCTTATTGTCACAACTCGGCACTAACGGTCGTCATGTCAAAACTGTCCGAAACATAAAGTAGTATTCATGTCGAGTCTAATTGGGTGAATCGTATACACGATCAACTTAAACCTTAGAAACATTGTTTTGACCTTAAAGTGTCTTATTTTACCATAGGGCATGGTTAGGTTGGCTCACGTATTTACGGACTTTGCTAGTTGCTACTTAATTTGCTTTGCTTCATTGTTTGCTCATCAGGTGAGTTCACGGCCCCCTTTTAGCTTTTAATGTTTTGTAAACATCGGGGGAGAAACATAATTATACAACACATTTGCTTACGTATTTGAAAGCATGAAAAATAAATGTTTGATACATTTGAGAAAACATGAAACACATTTACAAACACTTTCATATGGTAACAAGAGAACAAGACCCGACCTTATGTTTGCATGAGTTTACGAACAAAGAGCTCGCTAAAGTCCCCTAGAACAATTTAGTAACCATTATGTAACATCCTGAGTTTTAGAGCACGAGAGAATTCACGAGGAATTAAAACTTAAATAAAAAGAAAGGAAGCGGGCTTGGGCCGGGGTGAATGGGCCGAAAGGGGAAGGGTTTGGGCCCTTATAGGCCTCAAGAACAACCCAAAAGCCCCATTTCCATCCTCATTTCCGGATTCTAGAGAGAGAAAGTGAGAGAGAGTCTAGAGAGAGAAAGTCCCGGTTTTTGGATTAGAGCCTCAAGGATCGTTAGCAAGAGTCTCGTGGGTGTTTAGCAACGAAAAGGAAGTGATTACAGATAATCGATTCTCCTAGATCTGAGTTTTAGTTCGTTTTTGGGTTTTTCGGGTTTTGGGTGAAAAGGTTATGTTTAATCGGATGAAACGGAAAGATAAGCATAGATTTGAGTTCCTTAATGGAAATCGAACATTTTGAATGCAAACAGGTTCGGGATCTTGAAGTGATCAGACCCGAATGCGAAAGTTAGGGTTTTTCGCCAAGAACAGGTCGTGCGCACTTGCTAAGTGCGCACCGAGCAGGTCCTGCGCACTTGCTAAGCGCGCAGGAAGAGGAACCTGCGCACTTGCTAAGCGCGCAGGAAGTAGTGTCTGCGCACTTGCTAAGTGCGCAGGCATCAGGACTGATTAAGTAAAGTCAGTATGTTAGAGTGGTTAAACCGTTTAGCGTCGAGTTAAGTCTGATAAGTATCAAATTGCTATGATTGTTCAGATTGTGTGAGATCCAGTAGACCGTTGCAGCTTAGATACCAGGTGAGTTCTAATCCCCTTTTTGCCTTCTTTAGGGGTGGTGTGCATACTTAGTGTAAAGCGTTTATTATATTTTATATATTATAAACTGAAGTGAAAAGCTATGTTTAGTGTAAAGTTTAAAAGAGGCAAAAGTATGTTTTCAGTAAAGTAAGATATATCATTTGGCAAGCGTTTACCATATTTTTATATACATAAACAAAGGCATGATATATGTGCTAGTATGTTTTCAGTAAAGTAAGATATATCATTTGGCAAGCGTTTACTATATTTTCATATACATAAACAAAGGCATGATATATATGATAAGCTATGTTTCAGAAAGTAAGATGTATTTTATGATAAGCCATGTTTCAGAAAGTAAGATGTATTTTATGATAAGCTATGTTTCAGAAAGTAAGATGTATTTTATGATAAGCTATGTTTCAGTAAAAGCAAAGATATATCATTTGGCAAGCGTTTACTATATTTTTATATACATAAACAAAGGCATGATATATGTGTTAAGATATATTTCAGTAAAAGCAAAGATATATCATTTGGCAAGCGTTTACTATATTTTTATATACATAAACAAAGGCATGATTTATGTTAAGTTATGAACAAGATTTACAGAAAGTTTTATGAACAGTAAAGTGAACAGTTTTCCTTCGGGAATATGTACCAGCTATAAAGGTCCTTGGGACAGATGTTACTTGTACAAGATGTCAGATATGGGTTCTACCCATTAGTAAGAACCTTTGGGTTCGTTAACGGTTGTACAACTGGGATGAGTGACGGCGGTTGCTCGGGAGGTCCACGCAACCTCCCCTTAGCGGTAATGTCGGTTCATGGATGTAAGCCATGGGGGCATTGACCAGGGTATTGTCGGTTCATGGATGTAAGCCATGGGGGCATTGAGGTTCATGGACGTTAGCCATGGGGGCGGTACAGTAGTAACAAAAGGAATTGACGGTTAAGCGGTAATGTCGGTTCATGGACGTTAGCCATGGGGGCATTGACCAGGTACTCGTCGGTTCATGGACGTTAGCCATGGGGGCGGTACAATAGTGACAAGGAATTGACGAATAAGCGGTATTGTCGGTTCATGGTCGTTGATCATGGGGGCATTGACCAGGTACTTGTCGGTTCATGGATGTAAGCCATGAGGGCAGTACAGTAAAGAGGAATTGACGGTTTATTATACGTTTTAAACTGTTTGAAAAGTAAAGTGTGTTAAGTTTAGCCTTAATGGCAGTATATATGTTTTGAAAAGTGTAGTATGTAAAGTTTTGCCTTAAGGGCAGTATGTATGTATGTAATAGTAAATCTTTTGTATAATTGATTTAAAGTAAACGTTAGAACTCACTCAGCGTTGCTGATTTTTAGTATGCACATCAGTTAAGTGTAGGTGGCAGTAGTTGGAAGTGGATGCTTGGCTTAGCGAGAAGAGTTACCCGAAGATCAGCATCTGGCATCCTGTTTATGTTTCTTTTGTTTATGTTGATTAAGACAAGTTTCAGTTGTATTTGACAAGTTATGTTTAAGACATGTATGTTTCCGCTGTGTATGTTGAAGTTTTAATTCGTTTCCGCTGTGTTAATGAATGTCTTATGTTTAAAGTGCTATGTGTTGATGAGTAAATCCAATAAGTGAGGTCTCCCGGGTTTGGGGCCTCACACATTAACTGTAGCCTAGGGTCCTATGAATAGTACTATGGGGAGTGACGTCCCCCGGTCATGGTTAGTCGCGCTAACCGTAATCTGGAGGATTTATGGCCGCATAGCATCTGATAACAAATGAGAGGGGCAAATGAACGATTGTCATGGTTTGGTTACGCCTCATGTATGAACATTTATTTGTACTCCTAGCTAGTTTACAAATGGGGTCAACATCACTTGTTTTGTTTATCATATACAATTGGAACAATTTACAAACACTTGGGACAATTTACGAACAATTGGAACAATTTACGAACACATGGATTTACAAGAACTATTTGATTTAAACACATGAAACCACTACTCGTTTTGGTTAACGATCTTATCATTAAAGAGGGCTTAACACGGGTTTAAACTCATTTCATGACTGATAAGTCATCACTTGTTTTCATTGGGGAAAACGACTTACTTTATGACTAAGAAGTCATCACATGTTTTCAAGGAAAACGATTCTATATTAAGCCCATAAACCCATTTTTAAGGTTTACTTTTATAGTACGGCCATGTACACGATATCAGTGTTTTCAAGGAAAACTAATTTACAATGAACCAACTAAACCTGTGAACTCACCAACCTTTGTGTTGACACTTTCAAGTATGTTTTTCAGGAAATTCACACCGATGGCACGGTTGGAATAGGTTAAGCTTTTGGATTAAGACCTTAGAAGACGAAGACGCATGGTCGTTGAACGTCAAGTCAATTTAGACTTATATGACTTTAGGTCTATGTATTCTTTTAGTTTCTGTAATGATGTTTGACACTTTAGAAGTCTTCATTTAGCTTCCGCTGTTGTGTAATGTTACCGATCGTTGCAACCCTAATTTATTTATTAAGTGAATTAATATTGGGGGTGTGACAGGTCAGTGAATCTGCCAAAATACGAATTTTGATGTTTGATGAACTTAATGAAAGTTTTGATCAAATAATGCTTGATTTGGCTTTTGATCTTGAATTAGATCTATGATTATAACATAAACATGTTAGGAAATTATAGATCCAAGCTAGTTATGAGGGATTTTGAAAAAAAAACTAAAAAGGAAAAACATGAACTAGGAAGAACAATATGAAGGAAACTTACTTAGATATTCAAGAGGATGCTAGGAGATTCACTAGGAAGCTTAGAGCTCTAGAAAGTTCGTAGAGAGTGTGAAGAATGAAGGGGAATAAGGGGTCTATTTACAGGGTGGATTTGTGAGGGATTAAAGGAAAAGTTAGTTGGACTTGGCTAGGATTGCAACAAGATGAGCATGGTACAAGTTTATCTTGAGGATTTCAAAAATTGTATGGAGGAGTATCTAGAATATTCCACTGTTTATTTGGTGGAGACATAAGGGCATAATGGTAACTAACTAGTTAAGAATTATTAGTAGGATTAAATTGCAAGAATGGGATAAAACTAAGAATGGATCAAAATCAAGCTTAATAGTTTTTATTAAATATGATAAGTTTAACGGTTTTTAATGGATTTAATAGTTTTAATAATAATATTAATAATATTTACTAATAAATTTTGAATATATATATATAATATGTAATTAGATAAATAAAACAATAATTATCCATGGTAGGGGTGAGCAAACCTTAACCGTTAATCGAAATTAACCGAACACCGAACCGTCACCGAACCGAATTAACGATAACTGAAATTAACCGACGGTTATGGTTATGGTTAAGGATGTCCCATAAACGAACGTTAACCGAACCGAACCGATGCATAAGATATATGCACAAAATATAAATGATTTCTACCATTCACTATGGTCATGGTTAATGGTGCACAAAGTTTATATATTCATAAATATATGAACAAATTTTTCTGTTAATTTTCAAAGAAATATATAGATAATTAATGCATTAATTATGAATTTATGACTAGAAAAAAATAATATTACTAACATAATCTAAGGTCTTTTACTAAAAAAATGTGATTCGTGATTACGGAACAACAGTGGTTAATTAACTGCAATTAACCAAAATCGATCCATAACCGACGGTTAACCGAAAAGCGGTTAACCGACCAAGCGATTATGGTTATGGTTATGGAAGAGGACATAACCGACCAAGCGGTTATGGTTATGGAAGAGACCAAAACCGACCATAACCGACTTTGCACACCCCTAATCCATGGTTTTAAAGATGTTACAATGAAAACCCTACATTTACATGTGTGTAACTTTGGTCCTCGAAGTTTTACTATAGTTAAATGAAGTCATTAACTTTGATAGCTTTGATTAGGATAGAATCTAGCACATCCAAAGTTACCATAAGTAGAAAGTTCTAGTATGTACACATGAATTAGACATAGAAATCAGGGATGTCACACACCATGAGATCCAACTATGTCAACCCACACCCTTCACAATCATCTCTCCACCCGGCTGTTTTCTGCTTCTAGCAAAAGGTATACTAGTGTATATGACTCTCGAAACGAGACCATGACACAACATTATCATAAGCTTGTACAAAAATCAACTCTCCACCGATTACTAAAACACATAAACAAATCAATAGGTCTTTGAAAGGATTGCTATGAAAAGGCTTGGGTAAATGGTAAGGAATAAGGAATTTAAAAAGTGGCTTTTGTGGTTACAATCCAGTCTAGTTAGGCTAGGAATTAAAAATGGAAAACTAAATTACTAAATTGTAGATCTTTGATCCACGCACTTATTTCTTTGTAACTCTATATTTTTTTCTTTCTTTTTTCCTCTTTTTTTCTATATATATTTTTTATTTTTCTCTTTTCTTTTTTTCCCCAGCTAAACTTTGCTAATAACGTAATTGCTAACAAAAAATGTTATTTTAAACTATATTTTAAAAACTTTTCACGAGATTACTTAAATATCTATTTTAAAATCTCGTTGTTTTAATTGTGTTGAATTGTTTTAAACCATTTAAAACATATTTGGTTGTTTATGAAATTGTCATTCTAGAGAGGCTCGATTAACCTAAATAAGTTTAAAAAATCAAATATTTTATTTTATTTAGGTACCTGGTGTCGATTAACATTGAAAAAATGTCGTTTAGGTAGCGGGTGTCAATTGACATACTTAAATAAAATTTATAACTTATTAGCAATTATATGTTTTAGAGGGGCCTAATAAGTTAATAAACATTTTAAAACCTAATAACATATTTAGAAGTGAACCTAATTAACCAAATTAAGTTTAAAATATTTTTTTGAGTAAATTACCGTTTGTGTCCTTGTGGTTTACACGATTTAACACAATGCGTCCCTAACACGAATTTTTAACGTTTTAAGTACCTATGATATACAGTCTGTAACACTCTGAGTTCCTGGACCTAACTTCGTTAAAAAATTTCGTTTAAATTTAGGTGAACTGTCCGTTGTACCCTTTTACTATATAACATTATGCGTCCCTGAAAACATGTAATATCCGTTTACGTCCCTGTCTGATATTCACCAGAAACTTCTAAGTTCAACCAAAACTTCTAAGTTCAGCTGAAACTACTAAGTTCACACAAAAACAACTAAAAATACATACAGGAATAAGTCATATCACACGAAACTACTAATTTCATTATCACAAAAAAAATCAATCCAAAATACATTCGCAAAAGCACCAAAAAATCCAATCCAAAACTACTAATTTGAAGTCCCCGAAACTACTTGTCCCCGCCATATTCTATCTGAAAGTTGAAGTCCCAGTTGAAAAGGAACTTCAACACGACCCTTACCCGCACCCGAAGGTGAGTAGGGGTCGCATGCACCCTCATTCCGGCTTCAAACAAAAAATGACGATTATTAGGTCAAAAATTATAGAATTGGAGAATGTCAGGAGAATGTACCTGTAACAACCTGATTGTCGATGATGGCATCCACTCGAAGAGGCATTGTCTAGGAAGAAGTCGGGGACGGCTTGAAAGTGGGAGGACGGAGAGTTTCGAAGAGAGGACGGTGAGTTTCGATAGGGAGGCGTGAGTTAAAATAGGGTTGGGGGTTCAATGTGAGAATTAGGGTTATAAAAAAAAGTAAATTACCATCTTACCCCTGTCGAAACTAAACTTAACAAAATTTTTAACGAAGTTAGGCCCATGGGGCTCAGAGTGTATACCACAGGTACTCAAAGCGTTAAATATTTGTGTTAGGGACGCATTATGTTAAATCGTGTAAACCACAGGGACACAAACAATAATTTACTATATCTTTTTGTCTCAAGATTCATTTAACTACTCAAATAGTTCATTTTACTACAGTAATTTTGTTTTGTATATTGTTATAACAATTATTGTCGTATTAATGAATTTTATATTTGAAGGACCTATTTTTCTTAATCGACATAACATCTAAAATCTCAGGCGTTGCCCGATGATATAAGAAAGAGTTAAATACGGTTGTAGTCTCTGTGGTTTGACCAAAATAACCATTTTAGTCCAAAAGTTTAAATTTGAATTTTTTAGTCAAATAATTTCATTTTTGTCTCAATTAAAGTCCAGCCCACTAACACCGTTAAATAATTATATTAAATATTACACAAAAAGATAAAAATACTCCTTTTAAGTTGAATAAAAACTCTTACCCTCTTTATCATCTTCTCCAAAACCAATCTACCTAAACTCCCCAAAACCAATCTACCTAAACCCTAAATGCACCCCATCCACCTCATACCAGTCCACTACCTCCGGCAAGACCGCAGCCACCACATCCGGCCACACCGCGCACCACCTCCAGCCAGACCTCATGCCATGCCACAGCCCTCCGCATCCAGTGGGTCATCACCGTCTTTCTGGTGTTTTCATACCAAATTCTCAAATCCATTTGGGTAACACCAAAGCAGATTTTCGGTTACCGCCAAGATAGATCCCCTGAAACATTTACATGATTACACAATCTTCCATAGATTCCCCACTGATCTTTGATCTATCCGCAAATCCCATCTCCAAATCCGATCTTTTTAATTGTGGGTATTGAATCATTTTCATTTTAGGTAATTTTCGAAGAGGGTTCTGTCTCAAATCTCTTAAAAAATTGGGTTTTAATCTTTTCAATTTTGGGGAAATCAAGAATTCTCTAGGAACTCAAATGAGCTGTCATAGTGGAAGCGTCGCCAGATTGGGTCGGAAGGTCCATACAGATTCGGAAGGTCCAAGACCCAAAACCCACATGCGGAAAAGAACCGGTTCAGAAACAAACATGTGGTCGAAAAGAACTGGTTCAGAAACGAGAGCAAAACACATGAAAGTAAACCCAAAACCCACATTCGGAAGGTCCATACAGATTGGGTCGGGTCATCGGTGGTCGGAACGGTTAACCGAACCTCTTCGATTGGAGATTCTTCATCTTCGTTTTCTTTCTCCGGTAGTTTCTTGTCGGGCGGAGGGTTGTGGCCTAGCATGAGGTCTGGCCAGAGGTGGTGGCTTGGCATGAGGTGGATGGGGTGTCTAGGGTTTGGGAAAGATGATAAAGAGGCTGAGAGTTTTTATTTAACTTAAAAAGAGTATTTTTGTTTTTTTGTACAATATTTAACAGAATTATTTAACGGAGTTAGTGTGCTGAACTTTAATTGAGACAAAAATAAAACTATTGGATTAAAAAGGTAAAATTTAAATTTTTAAAGGTGAAAGCATATGAACTAAAACCGTATTTAAGTCTACGAGAAAAGAAGGTGTTAACAATAGTTAATTTGAAAACCAAAATATCTTAACCAACACTTTGACTTTCAACGAATATGCTTTTGAAGCTGAAACCCATGTGATAACAAGGACAGTATTGGTATTTCCTTCATGTATCATACATATGCATAAGAGGATGGCACATCTCGACGTGGCCACCTTTGGCGAGAGGAAAAAATATCGTTGCCACGCACGCAACCTTAATCTCACACAACGCAGCTAAAGATCTCCTTCCTTCCTTCCTTCCTTCCTTTCTCTCTCTACAACTACTCATTTTTATTTTTTAAATTTATTATTTCTCTCTCCACTCACTCATAGTCATAATCCCTAGTTTTCTTCTCAATCTCAAATCGCCTCTGTAACCAACACCTTCTCTCATCGATTACTATATTCTTCAGCTTTCAGGTACATGTTTCAATTCATCTTCAGATTTGTTAATATAAAAATTGTGTATTAACGGAGATTAGTAATAAATTGAGGAGTTTCTTTTGAGTTTGAATTGAAATTTTAGTTCAGCTATTTTCGAGATTTAGATTTTACTGCAAATTGATGTGTCTGTAAATTTTCCTTTTTACTTGTATGTTTTCGATTATTGTCTCATTTCACATAATCATGTTATAGAAGATTTGAAAAAAGATGTGTTCAATTGTTAGTTTTAATCCTGAAACAGGTAGGTTTGAAAGAAAGTGAATGTTGAAGGGGTGATTCGAAAGAGTTTATTTAATTAATAGTTTGAATGTTTAGAATTATCTAGTTAGTAGAGATAATGATTTGAGTTAGTATTAGATTAGAATTGAGAGTAGGATTAGTATGGTTTGTTTATAATAAATAGATGGTTAGGGTCCATGTAATTGATGTTTCGAGATTTAATAAACCAAACAAAGAGTCAATCTTTTTGTTGAGATCAAAATTTTAGGTTATGAAGGTGGATTGAGATATGAGATAACTATTCTTTATTTATTTCTTTTTTGAACTTGAGATATCCTTTTCTTTTCTGTTTATATTGTATTGACAGTAGAACTTACTTTACCTGATACTGGTTATTCTATGGTTACAGGCTTTAATGTAGTGTTATTCGACCGGGCAACTAAGAGAGGAAATAATTCTGTATTAGGATTAACTAATTTGAGTGGTTCTTGGTTGATCTCAGAATTGCTGTTGTAATTAAACCTCCTTGTAGGAGACATCGGCTTGTGTATAAGATGTTGAATTACAATCTTCTCATTCTTGATTGGTAGCAGTGAAAAAATTGAAGCTTGCAGCTTTCACCTTTTCTATGCCAGCAGAAAGTCAGGGTGAAGCTGTTCATATGGCTGCTACATCTGAAAGGTGGATCGATGGTCTACAATTCTCCTCACTGTTTTGGCCTCCTCCACAAGATCTAGAGCAGCGCAAGGTATTATTCACACACTTCATTAACATGTGCATTAACTTCAGAATTGTTTAAGCGGTTATGTATGAGAAGAAAATTTTCAACTCATTTGAGGAAAAGCCTCATCTCAGTACCTGTATTTGGATTTTGGAAATGTTATATTCATTGCTGTTAGTTTTATCTAACATAAATATTAATGAATTTAACATGTATTGGATAGTCTGTAAACTTCTGGTTGAACTATATGCCTTTTTTAATCTCCCCTCGCTTTCCATCTTCTGTGATACCAGCACATATTTTATGTATTAAGCTTTTGCATCATTTATCTAGTGATATGACATAATTTGCATGATTCAAGGTGCTTGTAGTGGTAGACATAAGCATTTGCTTGCAGATATAATGGTTATTCAATTAATTCTGTATGCAGGCACAGCTTATAGCATATGTTGATTACTTTGGTCAATTCACATCAGACCAATTTCCTGAAGATATAGCTGAGGTACTTCTTTTTTACTTCTACCATTAGACCATGTCTCATCTCTGATGGTCAGTTGAAAACACACTGAGAAGATTTCTTTGTACAATGCACTCACACATGCACAAATATCAAATACAGTCACTCTAGTCCTCCTAAGAGATACTATATTACTCACTGATATTTTTATTTTGCAGTTGGTTCGCCATCGTTATCCAACGAGTGAAAAACGCCTCTTTGATGATGTCCTGGGTATTGTGTTTCATGCTTGTGAATTTGCAGTTTTTCTTGATTGGATTTTTGTGGCAAATCATTTTTCTAATTAATCTTAACTTTCCAGCAATGTTTGTCCTTCATCATCCGGAGCATGGGCATGCTGTCATTCTTCCTATAATTTCTTGTATCATTGATGGCACAATGGAGTATGAAAGAAGCACTCCCCCATTTGCTTCTTTCATTTCATTAATCTGCCCTAGTGCTGATGTAAGTTAACTTTATGGTCAGTGAAATGTATCTATAATGCTGTTGCTAAAATGTAGTCAACTTTGTGCTCAATAAAGGTTTATAATATAGTTCCTGAAATGCAGAATGAATATTCTGAACAATGGGCGCTGGCATGTGGAGAGATTTTACGAATATTAACTCACTACAATCGACCAATTTTTAAGGTTGAACACCCACATGGCGAAGCAGAAAGTAGCAGTGGCAGCCAAGCATCAACAAGCAACTCTACAGATGGCGAATCTTCTTCACAATCGCTGCATCATGAAAGGAAACCACTGAGGCCCTTGTCCCCTTGGATCACTGATCTGTTGCTTGCTGCACCTCTAGGTATCAGAAGTGACTACTTCCGTTGGTAAGTGGGAATCTGATCATTGCAGAGTAATTTTTTTCTTATAAGTTGTCTTCTTTAAAGATTCTTGTACATCAAGAACTGTTTGTATCGGTCCTATTTTCTTCCAATCCTGTATTTCTGAGCATTTGCTAGAAGGAATTTTTGTTACAGCAGATACAAGTTGCTTTTTAAGGTTAGACTATCTACGAATGATTCACTACATGGACTCAAAAAGTGTAGTACATTGCTTCAGGGCTCAAATTTGTAGCTTCATTCTTGAAACCACACTCATATATCATTTGGCTGCTTGTTACTCTGCTTCCCTTGATCTCCTTGTTATTACTGTTACTTCAACCTTTTCCAACGTATTCTTCTTTTTGTGTACTATATGCACTCTATTCCATAAGCTTATCAAACTTTCTTACATTCACAGGTGTGGAGGTGTCATGGGAAAATATGCTGCAGGGGAACTTAAGCCACCTTCTGTCGGTAAGTGGACTAGTTTATATGTAACCAGTTTGTGATCTGCTTGCAATTAAGCTAGAATGCTTTGAGTTTTGCATCTTACATATATGAGTAATTCTTGTGGGAGTGCTTATGGTGTGTGCCAATTAATGGTTTAGGAAGGTCTACACCATAGTTACCGAATTCGTTCATAGACACGCGATCCCCGTATTGGATCGCGATGTACCAAATCGCAATTCGTTTCGTTCCAATTCGCTATGGTACGGCGTACCCAATCGATCAGGTTCGCGATCCATTTACCTCGAATTCGTTGTACCAAACCCTATTTCCGATCGTTCCAATCGCTGTGGAATTCACGATTTTTGGTCATCGAATTCGCTAGAGGGTTACCTGGTTTTGGACGGAGGAACGATCTTCAGCACCATCCCTCTGTTAAGCGATGGGATTAGAGTCTTCACCATTGCTGCTCTGATCTTTTCTCTAGATCGACTGCAAGCAAGAGATCGAAGGAATGGGGGTGGCTGACCTTTTCTCTTTCCAGGCATCTTTTAGGTTTCTTTTAGGTTTAGGGTTTCTCTGGATTAAGAGAGATGGCCCAACCCACTCTCTTTTCACATTATTATTAAGCCCAATAAAAATGACCTTTTCATATTAGTATTAAATGGTATTTGAAGTTAGTATTAAATGATATTTGAAGTTCTATTTTTATTTGGAATTTAGCAAGTATTATATTGTATTTGAACTTATGTTTCATTCGGGTACATTGAACCGAACTACATGGTACACCGTACCGGTTCGTACCGAAATGAACCTACCCCCCTCCGTACCGAGTACGTTTACTCTAGCGAATTGCGTACCCGAACCGCGTACCCGTACCGGAGCGAACCGCGTATTAGGTAACTATGGTCTACACCAAGGGTAAAGGAAAATACATAAACTTTGAAATATTACAGGCTCGCATATAAGATATTTTTATACTAATTAAAGGATTTGTGCCTTCCAGTAAGACTCGTGTTGGGAAACATGGGAAAGGATGGGATAGCATGCATTTTTTCACACCGCTAATTATTTGATCTTTATCCAAGGGCTTCACTTTCTGATAAAAGAGGGTATGAAATGTCTTAGTTTCAGCTTTGTATTGGTATCTTGTTGTGCAGCATCATGCGAAAGCTCAGTATACAATAGAGTTAGGCTCAGTTTTGTGAGTGAAAAGATTAGGTTCGAGTGTTTAGTGCGTAGTTATTATTTAATGTATTGTTGTCTGATTTATATGTGAAAGGTCTATGGGTGTAGTGACATGGACCAATATCACTATTTGCTAAACACATTTGTGATTAACTTTCTACCTAAGCAGGATTTACAAGATGTCTCATAGGTAGGAGTTAGCCTCTTGGTGCAATTAATCTTTAGAAGATTGTTAAGTCTAAAGAAATATTTCATTAGTTTGGTAGCCTTTTGGTATGATATTGATAGGTATTGCTTCAAGTCATTTATCTACTAGCTTAAACTTCTAAGACAATTAATTACTTAAAACATGATGCATAACATTGATTTTGTTTAAGATAGTAATGGTTTTAATCTTTGATCTCACACTCGTTTCCATATGCCATGAGTGAATTTACACTATTATTGGTTAAAGATGTACCGTATTTCAAACTAGTTATAACTGTTTCATGTTTGAGGCAAAGCTTAATCTGGCAAGGCAAAACTGATAAAAGCCGGGGGTGCTATCTTTGTGTTAGTTACCAAAACCAACTTTATCCTACATGTTTATGAGGATCTAAGTATGAGTTCAAATCACAGAAGGATAACACATTATGTTTATGTACAGTGATGGCTTCTTCTCACGGATCTGGAAAGCATCCACAATTAATGCCATCTACTCCTAGATGGGCTGTTGCTAATGGCGCTGGTGTAATTTTAAGTGTATGTGATGAAGAGGTTGCTCGTTATGAAACTGCTACTCTAACTGCAGCTGCCGTTCCTGCTCTGTTACTTCCTCCACCGACAACAGCCATGGATGAGCACCTTGTTGCAGGCCTTCCTGCTTTAGAGCCTTATGCAAGATTGTTCCACAGGTAATAAAACAGAATACTTGCTGTTTTCTACCAAGCATCGTGACATCACGTTTCAAACATCTTTCTATTCCGTGGTACTTCAGGTATTATGCTATTGCTAGTCCAAGTGCCACACAAAGGCTTCTTCTTGGACTGCTAGAAGCACCACCATCGTGGGCCCCAGATGCTCTTGATGCTGCTGTTCAACTTGTAGAGCTGCTCAGAGCAGCAGAAGACTACGCATCTGGGATGAGGGTAAGTTGATTGTGAAGTTTAAAGCTTATGTTGTTCTTTTCATTGGACTATCTCTAAACCGTCAATATCATTGCCATTGTAGTGTTGCTTATATGTTGCTAGATCCAAACATGTGCCTTTGCTCATGTGAGTTTACCCTAGGGCTGAATCTATATAAGGCAATTTTGTTATATCAGTAGTTATAGAATTCTGTAAGCCTTAGTGGAAGTTCAAAATCATGCTACATTTTGATCAAGTATACAATAATGATGCGGGCATCTGGGAAGACTGGCCTACCTATTGGAAGCAGAATGCATGCTTTTTTAATTCACTCACTTTGTTTTCTTGGTTAAAATTGGACTTAGTTCTATGAACTTTCTTGTTGCAACATGGGGACATTACTTGATCTATTCAAATGTTTCTATCCCTATTTAAATAAGATATTTGACTAAAACACCTTAATTAAACTATGTTCCTAGTCAAATACTGCAAACTGTGCGAATCAAACGGCTATTTATGGGTTGTTCTGACGTGCGTTTATATCCTCTTTCTTTAACAAAGCTATTTCCATAGAGTAGAAAATCACTTGACTAACAGCTGATTGACTCACTTATTAAAACATGGTTGGGGAGTTTAACATGAATTGATGACCAATAGAGTTGTGTGCTTATATAATATTGTTACTCACTGAGAAGGTAATATAAAATTTGCACTTTTCCCATTACATGATTAAGAACACAAATAGAAATTAGTAAAGTTGAGGTTAAAATGATGGAGATGCACGATTTTACAAGTGGAAAATCCTCAAAGTCGACAGTGAATAATCCAATTCTCTATCCTGTTTCTTAATACTCCTCTCAGTCATCTGTTTTCTTCATGACCTTTGTTCCAGGTCAAAGTTTGACCTTGGTCTCTTAAGTGTATTTTTTTAGGTTTTCATTTATGGTTAGGGTTATCAGTGTTATAGAACCTACTCCCTAAAAGTACGTCTCACATTTCATGAGTTTGATTCATACTTTTCTAAAGATCCTTCGCCTCTGGTTGTACACACTGAAATCTTGGTTCCAGTTATTTCATGCAGACTTACTCGTTGGAAGGACGATAGACTGCCAATGAAACAGGGCTTCATAAATCCAAAGGTCCCAGGTAGGAATCTCTTCCTGCTTCTCATTGGGCAGACTAAAACAAATATTTATTCAGAAAACTTTCTTGAGCCAGACAGAATAAGTAGAACAAAGCTTTCTGGTGATTAAAGTTTACACAAGGACGGTCTGCTGTTTCTGTACTTCATTTTAGTGAAGGGTATTTCAACATAAGCACACAACTCCCCTGGTAAATTTAGTCAAACTTTGTTTAATATATATATTTAGATAAATTCAATAAAAAGTAAGGTCTGAAGAATTCAGGGGTGTTCAAGCTAGCAACCAGGTCCAATGAATCATTTGTGACATATCTTAAGCTGATATAAATAGGTTGTAGCTCTGATTTTTGTTTAGCCAGGTTTAGTTAATAGCTTTTATGAAAGATGGGGTTATTATTTTTCCTCAAGTGCTATGAGTAATATACGTCGTTGAATATGATGTCTAGTTATAGTTTCAGTTGTGATATATATAATTATCTGTTTGGGATGAAGATAAAGCTTATACTTATCTTTCCCCCCCTCCATTTTTTGTAGCTTCCTAGAAACTGGATGCATTTGCACTTCTTGCGTGCAATTGGAACCGCAATGTCCATGCGAGCTGGCATTGCAGCAGATTCAGCAGCTGCTTTACTTTTCCGGATACTCTCCCAACCTGCTTTGCTTTTTCCTCCACTTAGACCAGTTGAACCTATGGGCGATTACATTTCAACCCATAAAAAACAGGTATGAATTTACATCCGCTGTTTTAATGGTAGTAAATGCTAGCCACATTAAAGTTGGAAACTCAAATTATATATCTGTTCAGAGACAAATGCCAGCAGCTGAAGCAACGATTGAGGCTACAGCCCAAGGGATAGCATCAATGCTATGTGCACATGGGCCCGAGGTTGAATGGAGAATATGCACAATATGGGAAGCTGCTTATGGCTTAATTCCTTTGAGTTCATCTGTAATCGATCTTCCTGAAATAATCGTGGCAACCCCTTTACAACCTCCTGTGTTATCATGGAACCTATACATACCTCTTCTTAAAGTTCTGGAATATCTGCCACGTGGCAGTCCATCTGAAGCTTGTCTCATGAAGATATTCGTTGCTACAGTAGAAACAATCCTTCAAAGAACATTTCCAGCAGAATCTTCATTTGAACACACAACAAAAACGCGATACGTGTTTGGGTCTGCTTCCAAAAACCTAGCTGTAGCCGAGCTTCGAACCATGGTTCACTCGCTGTTTTTAGAATCATGTGCCACTATTGAGCTTTCGTCTAGACTACTTTTTGTTATTTTGACTGTGTGTGTTAGTCATGAAGCCCAGCATCATGTGGGTAAGAAACCAAAAGGTGAAGAATTGAAAGGAAAACACAGGGGTAAAAGAGTAAACAAACAAGGACCTGTTGCAGCTTTTGATTCTTATGTTCTGGCCGCTGTATGTGCTCTTGCTTGTGAGCTTCAGCTTTTTCCTTTGATTTCAAGAGCAAGTAGTAATCATTTAGACGTTGAGGATGCTGAAAATGCTGCAAAAAATGCAAAGTTGGTTAAATCTTCAAATGGTTTCCAGAATAGTATCGATTCGGCAGTAAGTCACACTCGCAGGATATTATCAATTTTGGAAGCACTTTTTTCACTAAAACCGTCTTCTGTGGGTACATCTTGGAGTTATAGTTCAAATGAAATAGTTGCTGCTGCTATGGTTGCAGCTCATATTTCTGAGCTTTTTAGACGGTCAAAGGCTTGCATGCATGCACTCTCGGTTTTGATGAGGTGCAAATGGGATAAACAAATTCACTCTACAGCATCTTCACTTTATAATTTGATTGATATTCACAGTAAAGCAGTCGCATCAATTGTCAACAAAGCAGAACCATTGGATGCACCTATCGCAAATCATCATCCTCTTGCATACTTGAATGGTAAAAAACAAAATAACTGTGAAACAAGGGAGCCATCAACCACACATCAAGTCACTGTAAAAACTTTGATAACCGATGAGAAAGCATCTAAGTTATGTGATGACAGTGACAGCAGCTCTGAGAAAGGGATAATGAATTTTCCGTTTAATGCTTCAGAGTTGGCTAATTTTCTTACTATGGACAGACATATTGGATTTAATGGCAGTGCACGGGTTCTTTTAAAGTCTGTACTGACAGAGAAACAAGAATTATGTTTCTCTGTTGTTTCATTGCTCTGGCATAAGATGATTGCATCACCTGAAATGCAACTTACTGCAGAAAGCACCTCTGCTCAGCAAGGATGGAGACAGGTAATCAATGTACCATGTAATATTATTCTTAATGTCGATTTTACACCAAAAAACGTTTCTGATACTCGTATCTAAGCATTGGTGCATTTATGCCATGTGTAGTTGTGCAACGTTTAGTACATTCATCATTGTTTGTCTGCACAGGTGGTTGATGCACTCGGCAATGTGGTGTCAGCATCACCAACAATAGCTGCAACTGCCATTGTTCTTCAGGTCCAGATTTTGTTCACATTTAAATTGTTTCTAAGCATTTGCCGATTAGCATTTTCGGACAACTACTTTGTTTATAACCAACCAACATGCTTTGTATAAATGCAAAATACAACATTTCCTCATTTGACAAAGTTTCAATCATTTAATTTATTGTCTAGTCACTTTCCTGGTTTTTTGTATTTGCATGTCAGGCTGAGAGGGAATTACAGCCATGGATTGCTAAAGACGATGATCTTGGTCAAAAAATATGGAGAATCAATCAACGAATCGTGAAGTTAATAGTGGAGTTAATGAGAAAACACAACTCCCCCGAGTCACTTGTGATATTAGCCACTGCATTAGACCTCCTACTGCGTGCCACTGATGGGATGCTTGTTGATGGAGAAGCATGCACCTTGCCACAACTTGAGGTTTTTAATCTTGTTATCATTTATTATTTTTGTTAAACCATAACATATAGTTCATGTAATGCTGCATGAACACAACTAAACCTTTACTGTTTGGATCAACATGTTTGTGTGTTTTATTTCAATATTGGGGTGATGTATTGTTTATTCCATGCATGGTTTCAGCTTCTGGAAGCAACAGCTAGAGCAGTTCACCCTGTGCTTGAGTGGGGAGAATCAGGTTTGGCAGTTGCAGATGGCCTCTCTAATCTTCTCAAGGTAAATAAACAAACCAACTTTAATGGGCAGACTGCATGAAATAGAAATGAACTTGACATCTTTTTGCGATAAGTCTGCTGATGTGGCGTTGACAATATTGAATCTTTTGTGAGAAAAAAATTGTTTACAATATTGAATCTTTCTTAGAAATAATTATGAAAATCAATTTTAATAAATCAAAATGACAAGGAAAATAATTTTTGAAAAATTAGCAAAAAAATGTGACTTGTTGCTAGTTGAACAGGTCTTTCGTTGCTAGATGAACAGGTCTTTCGTTGCTAGAATGGGTAATAAAATGGTAACAAAGTGCAAGTTGCACCTAACTTGAAGCTTGTTGCTAAAATCACGAAAAAATGTGAAGTCCCTAAAAATGATATATGGCATCATATTCTCAGTATGAATGTCGGTCGGGCCCGAAGCACATCATGACCAAGGTTCTATTACCTGATGGAGCATGACATCATAGTTTGGAAGTTGAAAAAATATCCATTAATTTAATTGTGTTTGTGATAGTGTCGCCTGCCAGCTACAGTGCGATGCCTTTCTCACCCAAGCGCTCATGTGCGGACCCTCAGCATATCTGTTCTTAGAGCCATTTTGCATGTTGGGTCAGTAAAACTGAGGGGTGAACAAGCGAATACAAGTAGCACGCATGAGTACTTGGGCGCTGACATCATCGACTGGGAAGCAGACCTTGTGAAATGTCTAACCTGGGAAGCCCATAGTCGACTTGCAACTGGGATGCCAATTGATTATCTGGGTATTGCGTCAAAGGAATTAGGGTGTCCGATATCCATCTAATCATCAACTCCAAACAAGCACTCGACAGATGGAAAACAAAATCAATGGGTGTAATGATGATGGGTTGTACAGTATACATGGTTCCCCGTTGATTTATATTCATAGACTCGTTATCTTTTATTTATGAATAGAGATGGAAGTGCCTTTGTATTTGAGATTGTTAAGATGTAATACTTGTGACAAATTGATCTTTGATACTTAAACCTCTGTTTGGATACAGTTGAACTTATTTCTAGTTGTATTCTCAATTTCATGGTCAAAAAGCCAAGCTGCAAAATCTTCAAGTTTTGTAATGTTTTAATCAAAATCTTCAAATTTGTGCCTACTGCAATTGTGCAGGATAGGAGTATGAACACCTGTGCAGGTAAAGAATATCAAAGGTTCAAAGTTGTGATTATTATAGAAAGATTGAAATTTATCAAACTACGGTTAGAAAAGTTATTATTATTATCCAAACACAGGATAATATTCAAGTAGAGGGATAGAAAAAATACATATTGCTGAAGAGATACGGCAATAAAAGCAGCAAGAAAACCTTTGGCTCACATCAGTAAAAGTGCAGACCAGAAGAACAACCAAAATACTCAGTGGGGATTGGAAGTGCCAACAGTTTCTTCTTTCATTTCTTGGCTGCCTCTTGTTATTTTTTATGCTTATAAATATCAAGAAAATTCTAGTCAAATCATAAAAATATTAACGGAACTAACGAGTGACGTTAGAGGCGGGACTGAATAATAAACTAAAAAGGGTTATTTTAGCTAAAACAAAGATTAACTCTAGAAAATAACTCTCTCTAGAGTGTATTCATCATATCTAGGGGTGTTCAACCAATTGAATTTCGAATTAATAAAATTGAATTATTCGAATTTTGAAACTGGATTCGAATTTGATTACTGAATTCGAATTTCAAGTTTTTTTGAATATGATTCGAATACTGAACACGTCCAAAAAGCGACTCCACTATAAAACCTAGTAAAGTGGTTCCACGCACCTGACCTTTTAGCATATTCCTTACGTTTCCCTTTCCCTTGCGTAGCATTACGAGATGTAGAATTGCTAGGATTTGATGGATAAGTTGTTCTGCAATTAAATGAAGTAACAAGCTCGAATACAGTAAGTTAGACCTTTTCTAGGGCTATAAAGCAAAAAAGAATAAAGTAACATGGATGATAAATAGAACATTGTAAAAACAAAAAAACGATAGGATTCTTACCTTGTAACCAAGAACTCAAATAAATGAAGCTGAGAAAAAAAGTCGAATTCAAGTGTTGCTTTCCTTTGGGGGTTTTTCGTGAAGAAGCTGTGAAATAAGATGAATTGAAAACGGAACTCTATTAGATGAAGTAAGAAACATGAGTAAACAAGGTAACAAAGTAAATGAATTCCAAATTCAAATACAGAACATAATGATAACTCAAAATCAAATACAAAAGATGTAACACCTCAAAAAAATTTCAAGAAAACAAAGACACAAGGATTAAAGATGTAAACAATTGAAACTGCAAGGATCAAAAGTGGAAAACTGGAAAAATCCATCTGCGACGGACCATCACCCCGACATAACGGTCTGTGCCGCAAAAACCACTACGGTTTAGGGTTTCTGACATGTGGCAGATGACTCATGTTCATGACGGACCGTCACGAGATAGTTATGGTTCGTTACGTGGTTAAAAGGTGCGTAGCCGCCAATGAATGGGTGACGGACTGTCACCACCCTGTCACGGTCCGTCACAGCTCGAAAAATTGCCTATATAGGAATGATCGATGGGCTCTCATTCTACACACACACAAACACACTTTTATACACACACAAGTCTGGAGATCCAACCATGAGCCCTAGTTCGTGTTAGCAAGTTCGGTTTCTCGCATTTCACCTACAACTTGAAGTAGATAGTTCGAGGTAAGGTTTCGACTAGCTCTTTAAGACTTGGTTATTACCACTAAGGTAGGTATGCTTAATTAAGAAATGTTAATATGATTTAGGGTGTTACCAAGTGTTTGTGCTATCTCAGTTAAACTAAGTCGAGATAATGTTCAGGTGAGTTCCTCTAAACTGAAATGTGTACACCATTTGATTTACAACATTTGTGTATCTTGAGACATTGTGGCACCTGTGTACTCCATTGGGCATGAGTTTCTATTCCATGTGTTTATAACGTGTAATAAGTACTTAATACGTTCCGTGTGGGATGAGACCTCAGAAGGGTTACCGGTTATATAAGCTCATGGGTGTTCCATGAGCTGCTCATAGACGTGTTCTATCATCTATGAGTGGAAATTTGAGAAAATTACATTTGTACTTCATGTGGGTTTCCAGATACATTAGGTTTTCAAATACAAATGTTTTGTTTATGCACTCACCAACTTATGTTGACCCATTTTCGTTAAATGTTTTTGAGTACACATCTCAGGTGATTCATAGTGGATTAGTTGGCATTCAAGGGTTGAGGCTGATATGTGTAATTTTGTGGCGATATTAACCTAGAAAATCAATGATCAAGTTATCGGCAAAGAACCAAATAGCGAAATTAAACACTGCAACAAGAATTCAACCTACAAACAACGGTTATACAATAATAAGATTAGTTTCCATTTTTTTTATCCAAACTTGAACTTTTAGGTATTACTTATTAGTGATTCTTGTTTAATCTTGAGTCTTGAATTTTTGGTACTTTTAAAGATTATTGAATGTTTATGTGAAACTTGATTTTTGGTGTTTTGGAACAATTTATTAAAAGAAAGTCATCAAAAGATGAATGTTTCGGTTGAAGATGTAAATGTTTTCAAAAGATGAAAAACCGTAAGGAACAATTATAAAATATAGTGTTTTTTTTACTTCTAATGACATTTTACTTTTACTATTTGTTTTCTAATGACGATTTATTTTCATTATCGTACCGTATCTTATTATGCGACGGACCCGACCCGAACCAGCCCAAAAAATTCTTATGTCAGCTAGTCAGAAATTCGAGCATCGAAAAAAAAAACGACCATATAAGAAATTTTTCCTGACTCCACCACTGGTTAAATGTGTGATTAGATATATACATATACGATGATATATTCCTTAAACATTATCTAAACATTGAAACACATGCTTGAGATGACTTGGTTGGGTGGAAATTTGTGATTCTGAGTTATCAATCAACTTATCCGGCAATAATAGAAATTGATTATCCGTCTAAAGAAAAAGATTATCCTTGTTGCACCTTTTTGTTTGCACAAAATCTTTTCTTTTACTAGAGAAGGGGAGTTAAAACCAATTCGCGGTTGTTGCCGATTTTAACACGTCCGAAGAGATTGGGCACTTTATGCCCGACCCATGGCAGCCCGACATGACCCATTACGGTCCATGGTAAGCCCAAAACCCAACATCACGGATGGGACCACCCCAGGCGTGGCTACGCTCAAACACATGGCCGGCCCTGGGGTAGGCCGAGCCGGGCCGCCGGCCATGGCCCATTTTTTTAGGGGCCTAAATTTTTTATATATGTTATATATATATATATATATGTGTGTGTTTTTTATAAAATTTTATATACCGGTTTTATATATTAGGACCTTTTTATAAAAAAACTTAAAAATATATTGGGCCCTTTTTATAATGGTTGGGCCCTATTTTAATCTTTATAATGATTGGACCCTCTTTAATCTTTATAATGTAATGGTTGGGCTCTTTTTAATCTTTATAATGTAATGGTTGAGCCCTAATCCGTTTAATATTTATAATGTAAATATGTAATTGTTGGTTGGGCCCTAATCCGGTAATCCATTTAACCTTTATAGTGTAAATATGTAATGGTTGGGCACTAATCTTTATAAAGAAATATGTAATGGTTGATTGATTGGGCCCTATATTTTTTCTACTTTTATTGCTAGAATGTTAGTCATCGTTTAAAAAAAATTTAGTTTATATATTTTGTTCGTACGGGTATTCTTTTTCCGACACGGCCGGGGCACTTAAATCATTAGGACCGGCCCCGCTTAAACAGAAAAACATGTCCATAATAGGAAAAGTGAATATTGCAACAAATTCGGTTATCGAAGACCCAAAATAGTCATGATACATCCATCATGCATACATGATACAACATGACCTCACTTGTTTAAGGACGAAGAAAAATGGTCTTTGAGGTATCCACTCTCATCCTCCTCAATTCACTATACTTTACATTTCTGACCCTAATTTTCAAGAAAGAAACTTATTTTCACGCTAAAATCAGGTCACATAAAATTAAAAAAAAAACATATAGAATATGACAATTTATTACGTGTATTATATCGGTTATTGTGTTTTTAACTTTAATCTAGATTATTAATTGTATTTTGTTTAGATAAAAAAATATTATTTATTTGAGTTTTGACTTTTGAGGATAAGTCAATTTAGAAACCTTATCCTGAAACGGTGGAGGGAGAACAACTACACTACACCTTCTTCCCCTTTGTTTCATGACCATAAACACAACCCTAAATTCATCCGCAAAAATGTCACTGCCTTCAATCCAATACACCACAATCCCCAATTCATCTCCTGCTTTGCGCTTCTCTACAACCAAGCCAGTGATTCTTACTATACGTAGCGCTCAAGCTGATGGACCTTTACGACGACCTTCCATTGCTACAAAGCCCTCCGTTCCACCGTCCAATCCACCACCACCAACGCCTCCTTCCGCTCCGGCGAAGCCGTTGGCTGAGAATTTAGTAACCTTGGAGTTTCAGAGGCAGAGGGCCAAAGAGCTTCAGGAGTATTTCAAGCAGAAGAAGCTGGAAGAGGCCAATCAAGGCCCTTTCTTTGGTTTTATCCCCAAAAATGAAATTTCAAATGGCAGGTTTGTTTTTCTCCTCTCTATTTTATTTTATTTTCACAAATCTGGTAATCAATATTTAACAAATGAACACTTGTACCATAAATAATTATTTTCACAAATCCGGTTTAGTTTTTTCTAATTTATAACATTAACATACATATGATAAGACTCTATACCATTGCAAGGGGTCTGTGTATATTAATGATGAGATTGGTGCAAAGCATAATAGCCACTTGTAGAGGAGTGGGCATCAATGGATAAAATATAGATAAAAAGGTATGTGCCTATGAAGAAACCAATGTGATGCATGAATTGGAAACCTTGTTTACTACCGGTGCAGGGTCCATATGAGTGATAGTTGTAGGTTTTGAATTTCGTATGACTTGGATAGCTTTTTGAATCGTGTGATCACTTTCCGATTAAAGTATTTTGCATGTATGCGAAATCTTTAATCGGATAAGACAGAAAGTGAATTCCAAAGAACGAGAAGTAAGTTTCTTGTGAAAATTCGTATGAGCAAATGTCTTGGAATCAGACTAAATGAATCTTTTATATAGGGGTCGAACAGTCACAATGAATCGTTGCAACTCTTCATGAATAGTCATGACAGTTGACGGTTATAACCGCTTGTAACTGCTGCAGTTACATCAGTAAGAACTTCAGTAGAAAACTCTATTAGTAGTAAGGAGTTACAAAGTTACTATTGACCATCTGTAGTAACAGAGTTACTAGATCATCAAGCTATCAGTATTAACTCTTAGTTCCTATCGATCTCGGTTTCTATCGAAGATCACAGTTGCTACCGATGCTCAAAGTTTCCGCTGAAGCTTCAATTATTATCGATAATTAGTAGTAACATACTACTATATCATCAGTTTTCCTGAACATCAATTTCATGCAACTTTTCACTATCCATGCAAATATGATTTATTTCCAATAAATCATCTTTCAAGCAGAATAAAATTTTCCCACGATAACCGGACGGTAGGGGCGTTGCCCCTTAGACCCAATCGGGGGCCAGCTTGGCGCTGCCCTGAACTCCGCCAAGGGGGCGATGACCCCTTTGGAACCCCCCCCCCCCCCCCAAAAAAAAAGGGTCTAGGGCCTTCGCCCATAACAGCCTTTGAGGTTCCATGGTTTCAAAAACTAGAATAGTCTTGATTGAGTGTGCACTCCACACCTCCTAGCTCAACCAGTGTATATTTTAACTTCTCATTTAGTCTTAAGTAAATCCAACTACAGAAAATGACATTAATGACACCAAAATCACCAACAATAGTTAGATATTGAAGAGGGCCAACACTTTGTTGGATCAGAGAATAACGTGTCAAATCGAGTGACTGATAGATCTGAGATGGGGGTTTCTTGGCATCTCTATCGAAGAATATAATAGTGTTGTACCAATGTCCAAGATGGATAAGGATCAATGTCGAAAACGAAAGAGTGGTGTATCCTTGAAATTGCTTGTCATGGCTGGTTTGTGTGGCCATCCTTCACTTGCATCATCTATGTGAAGTCATCATTCACATAAATCAATAGGTACATGAGTTGATCCGGGTGGCAATCCTGGCCCAAAGGCTTAAGTTGGACTTGTAATAAATTGTTTTGGGTAAGCCAAAATATTTCATGAGTCAAACTGAGCACCTCTGAAAATAGGAAAATGAATTCACAGGTCACAATGGGCTGAAACCAAAAATAAGGATGGGTCATTCCTAGCATAAGATGGTGGGAAAGAGTACGATTGCAAGCCTATTTCCGACTTATAATCGAGTTCGGAAGGGTATAGTTACGAACATTATTTGAGATTCAAAGGAGTTGAAGGTGGTGTTAGATCCCTAACTATCAAGAAAGAGATACGAGTCGGTTTTCAAACAAACGAAACTAAGATGTTATAGAGCAACAAGTAGCTGAAGATTCTAAGCTTGTGGGGCCCCTTTTATGCCATAGAGGGAGAGCGGGTGAGTGAGATTTTGAATGCCTTGGACGTGATAGTGATCGAATGAATAATAATGATATTATTTTTATAAACATAATATCCTGAAGTTAATATCTAAAAGTCATTTTTAATATACATTGATAGATGCTATGGTTGTCACAAACTTTTCATCTCAAAAGAGATAAACATATATTTGATTAGGCACTTAGTTTTATATGTAATCTGAGTTATTGATCTACATTTTGAAAATAATAAAAAAAAACTAAAATTCTTAGGCAATAGACATATGTGGAAACGAATGTGCTTATTGATTTAACTCCTAGGATAAAATTATAATACTGATTGAAACAATGCCCCATATAAATGGTTTCTATGATTATGATGATTTTGATGATGATGATGATGATGATGATGATGATGATGATGATGATGATGATGATGATGATGATGATGGTGTTGTAGATGGGCAATGTTCGGGTTTGCTGTGGGAATGTTAACAGAGTATGCAACAGGATCAGACTTTGTTGATCAAGTCAAGATTCTACTCTCCAATTTCGGCATTCTTGATTTGGAATAATCAATCAATCAATCAATCGTGTTTATATATATTTTCTTCTTGTAAAATTAATTAAATGCTTCATTGAAACATTCTTCTTTTTTATATCTCAAAGTTGTAACAAGTTTATACGGAAGTCTATATCTATATATGTGTATGGATGGCTTTTTATTAGTCGGTAACAATAATTTGCTAAATATTTATCACGTTGCCAGTGATGCATAAAAAAAAAAGATGAAATGGAGGAGTTCAGAGCGGTTTTTAATTGGTTCGGTTAGGTTTTAACCAATTCCACACCGGTTTCAATGGAGGAGTTCTCCAACCGATATCAAACCAGCGGTTTGATTTAAAACCGGGACCGAACCAGTTTCATAGTAGGTTTTCGGTCGAGTTTGGAACCGGTCTGTTCACAAAACGGTTTTTTTTTTCACCTCAAATTATAACCATGCTTATTAACTAAACTAGTAATTAACCCGGCGCGTTGCGACCACCGCGCACCGTGACACGTTAAACAACAGACGCTAAACGGCTTTGAATTTTATAAAAAAAGGAAAACTAATCCGTTAAATAAATCAAAATCTTAGAAAAAGCTGAAAAAAACGGACTCCAAACGGCTTTGAAACTTAAAAAAAAGAAGCTAAACCGTAAAATAAATCAAAGTTTTCGAAGAGTCACGTGCGTTGTTGCGCGTTAACTCGCACGTAGCGGCACGCTAAAACACGAAATACATAAAAAAACTAAACATTGAATAGTTGGTTATAATATTAAAGACATTATTTAGAAAAAACGAAACCATTAAGAAAGTTATCGCGTACTTAATAAATAAACGTATTCGAAACTTTATATAAAAAAAAACAAAACCTTTACGCAAACCCATGATTTACAGCAAAATAGTTAGTAACATTCCAAAAACTTTATACAAAAGAAAAACCGAAACCGTAACAAAGCTTTTAAAAAAAATTACAAAACGAAAGCAAAACCGTTTAAAAGAGTTAAAAAAAACTATAACGATTATACATAAGTGTTTAGACAACTTGTACATTATCACACGCAACTCCGTTTTAAACAAAATTTATATCGAAACGCAGATAAAAATAAACATGTCACAAATATATATTTAGAATTTTATGAAACAATTGCTAAAAGTTATAAACGAAAAATAAAATAAAAATTCTATAAATCATAACACAACACATGTGAAGGTGTTATTGGCTAAAAGGAAAATAAATATTTTTTTAATAGAAAGAGAGAGTCAAAGGGAAAGGGTTATGTGTGCATTGAGAACTTGTATCTCATGCAACACTTGTTTCAACTTTGGTAATCGTAACTTGTTGGGTATGACTGGCCAATGAGATTCCTCAATATTCCAACTTTTAACTTGTATTCCTCAATACCTTTTCTTGGTTCACATGATTCTTATCCTAAATTCTAGTGTTTTCTATTCAAAATTACATTTTTTACATATATGAAAAGCATGCCTAATTCATTTTGCATTAATTTCAAAGTGAAGTTGTATATTTTAGATACTTGGAAGAATTAGAAAGAATTTTATTTTTATCATATTAATGGTTTTAATCATAATAAAACTCAAAAGATCAATTGTAATAAATCTTAATATGTATATAGGTTAAGTAACTAATTAAGTTGCAATTAGACGAGTAAACTAATTAAGAAAATAAATGATAATTATATTGTGAAATTCCGTAGAATTCAAATTGTGGTATTTTGGGAACTTATTTATGCTCCATTTGGCTTTCTACCCTGCTCTTGTCTCTCACGCCTACCTCACTCACCACAGACTACATATACACTTCACCATCACAATCTCAAAATCATCCATCAAAGATCCAAATTCTCTCTCCCGCAAATTAAGTACACAATAACCGTTTTTCTTTATATAACAAATAAATTATGAAAATCGATGCCCCAAACTTTAACTACCAACAAGGCTTTGAAGTTTCCGGATCCTCCAAATTCTTTGATGACGATGGCCGTCTAAAAAGAACCGGTAACTTTAATTTTTATCTCAAGTATACATTCTAAATGGACTTTGTGTAGAGGCTGATTAATTTGATATTGAAACAGGGACTCTTTGGACGGCTAGTGCACATATCATCACCGCGGTCATAGGCTCCGGCGTGCTGGCATTGGCATGGGCGACGGCACAGCTGGGTTGGATCGCCGGGCCCACTGTTCTTTTTCTTTTTTCGTTCGTAACTTACTACTGTTCTTGCCTTCTTGCGTCATGTTACCGAGACCCCGTGACCGGCAAACGAAACTATACCTACATGGAAGCCGTCAAATCCAATCTTGGTACCTTAAAAAAAGATAATAATTAATTGGAATCAAATAATAAGTTTGTCATTTAATATGAATTTAATTTAATTTGCAGGTGGGTTTAAATTCAAGATTTGTGGGTTCATTCAGTACTTTAATCTCGCTGGAACTACAATTGGGTACACCATTGCTGCCTCCATTAGCATGATGTGAGTTAATTAATCTAAACTAGTTAAGTTGATCTGTGTTTTATTTGATCAATATATATATATATGTTAAAAATGATCTATCAGGGCTATAAAAAGAGCAAGATGTTTTCATGAGAAAGGTCATGATAGTCCTTGTGGAGTGTCTGGGACTCCGTTTATGGTATTGTTTGGTGCGGTGGAGATCCTCCTATCTCAAATCCCAGACTTCCATGAGATTTCATGGCTGTCCATCGTGGCCGCCGTCATGTCCTTCACTTACTCCGCCATCGGTCTTGGTCTTGGCATCACCAAATTTGCTGGTATATAAATTTGTTTTATTCTTACAACACAAAAGTTAAATAATTTTCTTTATATAACTTTTTAAATATAATGTTTAACAGAAAATGGAAAAATCAAGGGAAGCCTAAGCGGTATAAGTGTTGGGGAAGTGACTCAAACACAAAAAATATGGAGGAGCTTCCAAGCATTAGGAGCCATTGCTTTTGCCTACGCTTACTCCACCGTCCTCATAGAAATTGAGGTATAATTCATGTGTTCTTCTATATATATATATAATTAATTTTATAAATAATTAATAAAAATGCAGGATACAATCAAAGCCCCACCATCGGAGCAGGAAACAATGAAGAAGGCGACTTTGATAAGCGTCATAACAACATCTGTTTTCTACATGCTTTGTGGATGCTTCGGTTATGCGGCTTTTGGAGACCACGCTCCAGGAAACCTTCTAACGGGGTTCGGCTTCTATGAGCCGTTTTGGCTTGTTGACATTGCAAATATCGCCATCATAGTCCACCTTGTTGGTGCATACCAAGTGTTTGCACAACCCATATTCGCATTCGTTGAACAAACAGCTGCACAATATTTCCCCGAAAGCAAATTCATCACAAAGGAAATACATGTCCCGATTATTCCGGGTTATAAACTGAATTTGTTTAGAGTGATATGGAGGAGCATGTTCGTGTGCATGACCACCGTGGTTGCTATGTTGATGCCGTTTTTTGAAGATGTTGTTGGGATCCTCGGAGCAATCGGTTTCTGGCCTCTAACCGTTTATTTTCCGATCGAAATGTATATTGCTCAAAACAAGATACCCAAGTGGAGTAAGAAATGGATAACTCTACAAAGCTTGAGTGCAGCCTGCCTTGTGATTTCGGTTTGTGCGGCTGCGGGTTCCATTGCTGGAGTGATCAAAGATCTCGGTGTCTATAAACCCTTCAAGACTATGCATTGATCGATGGCTTATTTCATTTCTTCCACAATCCTAGCTACCTAATCTATACTATATAATAAATAAAGGTTTTTGAGGGACACTTGTCACTCTCCTATGTATCCTCATCTTTTTTTCCCGCATCTCTCTCCTATTAATTATACAATTTTTTCTTTAGTTGTTTTTTTTATATTTTTTTATTTCTCGCTTCTCTCTCCTATTAAATAATAATGATTTCTATAATTATTTTTATAAAACATTTTTTATTTAAAACAATAGGTTTGCTCATAAAACATTTTTAGAAATTGAATATTTCATTCATTCTTTTTATAAAACATTTTTAAAAAATAAATACATAATGTTTCTAAAATTTGTATTAAAAACTTTGTAATATGTCATAAATATATAATATGTAAATTTTTATTACTAAGTATATAACATTGCATTTATTCAACCCGTGTAATATACGGGGTTTCTAACCTAGTTAACTAATAAACAAAAAGCTATCAATATTTCACCTTGGATTGGAATTGAATAAACTTAATTGGCGTAATTTATAAAAATAATTCTTTTTTAAATAATCGAAATTTACAATGTCATTATTTAAAACTAAATTATAGTAATTGATAGACTTAGAAAAAAATCAGTAAAATGTGGTAACCATTTTGAGGAAATTTCAATTCTACCTTGTTTTACAATGCACTTGAGTAATCTTTAGCTATCAATTATATTAAAGCTTTAACTAAATTGGTAGTTTGTATTAAAAGGGTAATTTTATAAAAATAATTAAAATTCCCTCATCTCATGAGTATCAAAATTCTATTACAATTTAAAACTAAAATATCTTAAACATTCTTGATAATTAAATCAAATAATCACACTATAAAAATGAACGTTTTTTTTCTTTAAATAGATACGATACTTGATATAAATTTGTTGACTTCTCTATTAAATAATTAAAAGTTTAGTTTATATGTAAATTAACTTTGTTTCACATGTGAGTCACATTGTAAATATATGTAGTTTTTAATGTATATTTTGTGTTTGTTTGAAACTAGATTCATATGAAAATGAAGGCTTTTGTTATTAGAAACAAAAATTTGAAACTTATGTAAAAGCCAATGATGTAGATCTCTAGAAAATTATTTAAAATGGTGATCTTGTTCCATCAAAGTATGACAATAAAGAAAATAAATTATTATTTTTCTCAATATTAAAATCTTTTAAAATAAGAGAAAAATGATAGAAAAACATTTTTTTTATTTATCTTTTTTGAAATTCCGAAAAAAAAATTAACAAATTTCATTTATTTATATAATTTACACATTTGTAGGTTATACTACATACACATAATATACAAATATGTAGGTGAAAGTTAAAAATTAAAAAAACACATGAAAATATAAATTTGATGACTTTTTTTTATACACAAACATACTCATTTGTATGTTAAAAGTATAAAATTTTAAAAATATAAACCGTTAATCAAAAAATTAAATGATTTAAATTTGTTTTTCTCGCAAATCAATTGATATAAAACAATCACTCAAGAACATATAAGAGCAATAATCATCACAGATTTCATTGATAGAAATAAGAACAGTTACAGACTCCCCCTTAATACGAACTCTCATGTTCTCATTTAGAACACATAAGCTCACGTAAAATTGTTACAGTGAATCATTACAAATGCGAGATATAACGGACTTGGAATTATTAGATTTCCCTTACAGATAAGAAAACATGCAGGACACGCGTATAAGCAAGGAAATGAACACCTTTAAAGCATCAATGAGTTGTAAATAGGGCTTTACAGAATGTACCATACTGTTCAACTCCTTGCTCATTGTTTAGTTGTTAATTCAATGTGATTTGCTTGATATAACTTAGTTGACTTCTCTGTTAAGTAATTAAAAGTTTATTTTATATGTAAATTAACATTGTTTGATATGTGATTCACATTGTAAATCTATACTAATAAATAAAGGTTTGAGATGGACACGTGTCACTTTTTGATGCCTTCTCACATTGGTTTTTCCGCCTCTCTCTCCTAATAAATACGTTTTTTTCTTATTAAATAGTAATGATATTATAAATATATTATTAAAGAATAACACTAGATATATTAAATAAGAAAATATATCGTAGGAAATCAAAATATAACTAATTAAAAAATACTAACTCGTAATATACACACATTTCTACTTGATATTTCTCGAGAAGATCATAATAGTCTGAAAAATTAGGACGTATTTACAAATTTATAAGTTTTATATTTTTTAATATACAATCACGTGTAATACACGAGATTCTAACCTAGTAACTAAATATAGCTAGGTTTTTTATTTTTTATTTTTAATTTTTTTAATTTTGTGTTTGTTTGAATTCCAATATAAAATTACATGTAAACCATTATTTAGCAAGTACATGAGTACATCTAAACTATAATAAATTAATAATTCATTTTTTTTTGGCTGTGAACATATCAATTTTTTTTTGTGTTTTTGATTTTATCTAATTTAACAAGACATGAACCGAATGGAATTTTGACCCAACCATACCAATAATATTAATAGACCTCTACAAATTATATACCCTATAAAAAACAAAATTAAGGTTTCATTGATTTTTTTTTTTCAAAATTAAGGTTTCAAGAACTATACTTACACGTGTATTGTTGTGTGACTCTCTATTTGTACGCCATAGGCTTTAACCAACCATCGGAGGTTCAAGTCCCCAGCGCAAGTTTTACGCTTTGTTCCTGAGTTTACTAAAGGAAGGAAAAGAAAAGAAAAGAAAAGAAAAGAAAAGATTTCTTTCCTTTCCTTTCTTTTCTTTTTCATTCTCTTCCCCTGTTTTTCTTTCTCTCCAAATCTTTTCAATTTGGAAGGATGAAGATAAGTCTTCTTTTCCCTTCATTTCCTTCCATTTTTCTCCTTAAAAAAATCTCTGGAACACCTTTCCTTCTATTTTCTTTCTTTTCTCTCCTTAAAAAAAACTCTGGAACAAGGGATTACTTCCTCTTCCTTTATTTTATTTTCTCTTCTTTTCTCTCCTTAAACGAGACTCGGGAACAAAGCGTTAATAAATTTTGTTTTCAGAAAAACTTCTTTTCCTTTCTTTCTGGCCCCATTGGTGCAAAGTTAACCCAAAAGCTAATGTATTTTGTTTTCAAAAAACTTTCTTTTCCTTTCTTTCTGGTCCATATCGTGAAAGACATCTTTTGTAAAAACCCAAACTGACCAGATTGTGAAAAAATAAGCCGGCATCTTTTATAATATGACTGTTAAGCTAGGTTATTATCAAACACTACTTTCACTGATATAAATAACTACATATGCAAACCTTTTGAATCGAAATATTATCACTATGTATGCCTCTAGATCACGTCTCAATAAACAAACCGAAACACAAAAATTCTCCGCCGCAACGCGCGAAAAGAATAAAACTACTTAAATTTATTTGATCATCGTAAAAATAAATAATTTAATTTTACTTTAACAATCCATTTAAAAACCTTTTTTGAAATCCAAGAAAGTGAGGATGAAGTTTCTCCTTTTACCTTCCTTTCCGGCATATTCCCCGCTTTATGTTCATTCAATGTGAAAATTAAATTCCACTTTTTGTTTGAAAATAATTTAGCTTCCTACTTGTGATATATATTTATTAAGTTTTAATATATTTAAATAGTTAAAAAATTGTATATTTTTGAAATCAATAAAGTTGATGTTAGTTTTACTAGCAAAAAGAATTGTAAATTATACATCTTTATATATTTAAATAGTTAAAAAATTGTATATTTTTGAAATCAATAAAGTTGATGTTAGTTTTACTACCAAAAAGAATTGTAAATTATACATCTGTATATATGTAACTTATAAATTTTTTATATGAATATTATATATATATAGGGGACGGTTCCACTAAAAATTGGTTTTTCGCTAAGAAATCCTAATAAGTGAGTCAAACGAACTCCGATTGAGCTCATTCCAGCGACGTTGAAACCGTCTCATCGAACCCTAACCCGAACCCAAAAACCTAAACCCCCTCCACCCGCACCCCCAAAAACCTAAACCCCCCTCCAACCCTACCCCGAAAACCTAAACCCCCCCAAAAAAAAAACCTAAAACCCCCCACGCCACCCCTCCAAAAACCTAAACCTCGTCGCTGTGCGGATATGTTTTTACTAGTTTATTTTAAAAGGAATTAAAGAAATATGCGTTTAGTTTGGACGGAAGAACGATAATTTATAAAGGGTGGGTCCCATTAAGCATGTGAAGAAGAAGAACATACGGGTCCCAACACCTGATGATGCCATCGCCATGCGTGATGAAGAAAATAGAAATGCTCTTCTTTTTCTTTAATATTATTTTGTGCCAAACATCCTTTTATGTAACCAATTTCTATCTGCATATGGTTATGCTTTCAGCTACCTTACTTTTGGGCAAAGAAAAAGATGGAAAAGAGCACATCATTCTCAACGAATGGTTTCGGGTACAAAGATGGATCAAGATCAAGATCATACGCGTTCAACGGTCCGGCTGCTACTGATGGAGAGATGAAGAGGAAGAAGAGGATTGCAGAGTATAACATGTTCACCACCGGAACTAAGATCAAATCCGCTTTCAAGTGGATCAAGAACAAGTTTACAGATGTCTGATCATAACATATATTTTCTAAATCTTAATTGTACGTTGTGTCTTTTAATTGGTATTTAACTAACTCGGCACTGATTAATTATGTATCTAAAAAACTTGTTGTTTAATTTCCTTGTCTTTTCAAAATCGGATATCAATTAAGATTCAGACTGCATTTTGTATTTTCTTTTAGTTTGTGTTCATGGGATACAAATTTAAAACTTAATTAAATACCTTGTCTATGTTTTACTTTACTTTTATCTATTTGGAAGGAAAAAAATTCTAAGAAGACCAACCAAAAATATAAATGAATACATAAGAATGTGTGCTTTAATTGTTGGAACTGGAATAGAAGGCCAAGCGGCTCTAGATTCAGGGGCTCTTGCTATAGCCGAACACGAATGAAAGATTTTTTTATACCGATATCGATAAGATATCCTTTTATAAGGTAATGAGGATACTCTAGGGATTCCATTAGTTATGTATCAACATTCAAACATACATCCTTGTATACATCAAAAGCCCCATGTTCGGCAGGGTAAATGCATTAAAAAGGGACAAATTTTAATGTATGGTGCTACTACAGTTGGTGCCGAACTCGCGTTAGGGGAAAACGCACTTGAAACTTATATGCCATGTGAAGGTTACAGTTTTGAAGATGCAGTACTTATTAGCGAGCTCATAGTATATGGAGATATTTATACTTTCATATACGTAAATATGAAATTCAGTTTAACCAAGGCCCCGAAAGGGTCACTTTAATGTAATACCGCATCTAGAAGTCTGAAATTTAGACAAAAATGGAATTGTAATGTTGGGAACTTTCTTTTAAGTTTTGATCTTGTTTGACACGGTTGATCCATAGCCCGAATGTGACATTACCTTGATGCTTTTGTCAAATATTTCATTTTGATTGATTGATTTGCTCCAATATATTGATCTCTCTACGGGAGAATGTAGAATATGAGTAATTATATTTAATATTTGTATCATATTTTATTTCATGAAAATAAGAAATGTATTTCATATTAACAATCGGTTGCTTGATGGTTTTGGAATTTGATTATCTAAGCACTTACATGTTAGAATGACTTAATGGCCCCTAATGCAATCAGAATGTTTTCTCAGCTAGTCCTAAACTGATTCTTTTTCCGTCAGGAATAATGTTTGTCGTCTTTGTTTTATCGATCTTGTTATTAACGAATCCCATTAAAGAGCAGAGAGTCAAATCACATCTTTGTTCTTCGATTCAATTCAGCAGAGGCAGTAGTGGAATTCCAATTGCTATGTGAAATGTTGGAACCTTGTTGACCCTATTTAATTTTATACAAAGCTCATAAAAAGGTCTCAACTAGTTTTTTTTTTTTTTTTGATAGGTAACTTTCATTTTTGACGTGGCAGTTACATCTCCAAATCGGAGACCCATACCCCACAGCCTGACCACTACGTTGTCTGAACTGGGCCCGCGTGTTCAGAACGAGGGGCATTTGGCTATCACCGGGAAACCATGGAGCCTGCTGCCACTTGACAACAGTTGCGCCACTACACAGGCCAAGACCCGCTAGCGTAACGCACTCCGGACTAAAACCCGGGTTGGCTCGGGATCGAACCTGCGTGGGCAGGTTGATCCTTCATCGCCGATAACCACTGGACCAAATCCAGTAGTTGTCTCAACTAGTTAGAGGCCTTGAGAAGAAGTTTGTTTTGGGTTACTAAAATGAATGACAGAAAGTTAATTTGCTTGGAATAAAGTCTTCTCTCTGTTAATTAAAGTGTGTAATTGGTAGTCTACATGATAGTAACCTGTTTATGAGGCAATTAATTGAATTCACTATAATGATTAAATGAAATTAATAGTAAGAACGAATTATTTGTTTATGTTTTTTGTTTACAGATTTAATTAGAAAAAGCACCAGTCTTGTCATTGGATATCCTTACAGTTGAATAACCATCATGGTAGATATTCTGTCTGTATATTTCACTAATCTTGTCATTACTAATTACTATGACTTTACAAGAAAATTTGATGTTTCTTCTTTTGCAGCTTTCAATATTGCCATTTATTTGAATTTGTTCCCTGCAAAATGTAAGTTATCTCTTTATTGTTTATGTGGGAGTTAGTGTATGTGTATTGGTTTTTGATAAGTTGCTTGTGATTTATCATTGAAGAGTTTGTAGATTGTATTAAGTTCATATTGATTTATAATTTGAACTTATTAGAAACGGTTAAAGTTATATATTTGATAAAACAGTGAAAACATTTTCATACAAAAGAATGTGGGATTTTAATTGAAGTAATGATATGTTATTTAACAGTGTTTAAAGTGGTTTATTGGTGTGAAGAAGGAAGCAACCATATGTGTCTGAGAGCTAGGGAGACATGGAGAACAAGATGATCGCAACCATCTAATTCTCTATGTCGGATAAATACTTACCTATTGTACGCGGCTTTAATCAAGCAGTATTCAGAGATTGAAAACATGCCATTTGAAGAGGCTATTGGCCGGTTGAAGGCTTATGAAGAACGGGTATAACCGAAGATACACAGGGTAAGTTAGTTTACCCATGATGATGAACTAG
The DNA here is from genome assembly GCA_023525975.1 of Smallanthus sonchifolius. Classification (NCBI taxonomy): domain Eukaryota; kingdom Viridiplantae; phylum Streptophyta; class Magnoliopsida; order Asterales; family Asteraceae; genus Smallanthus; species Smallanthus sonchifolius. The sequence goes on along the minus strand of CM042025.1, from coordinate 43,449,020 downwards.
TTAAATGTCACACCCTCAAAATCCACTGACGGAGTTTTACCGCGAGACGTGTGACAAACCAGGATCTCAGTCATTAGTTACATCAAACGACACTATATGAGTTTAACAAAAAAACCATAAATCTTCAAAGTAAACGCGGAAGCGATAAACAAAGTATTTAATGCGCAAAACAAACGCGCCCAAAAGTTAAGTCTAATAAAGCAGATAAATGGTTTAATGTTTGAAATAAAAATAGGACTCCAATGCATGTCCTAAGTGTGCACCTGTGCTCCTGAGAAAACATGTAAGAAAATGTGTCAACACTAGGTTGGTGAGTTCACAGGTTTCAGTTTCAAATGTTTGCCAGATTATGTACATTCAATATATAACAATAGGTATCCAACCTATGTTCATGTTTACTAAAGCGCTCGCAACCGAAGCTGACTGTTTGTAATGTTTGAATGCCTTCCACCATGTCTATCAACAATGGTGACGTGTTTATGTCAATATTATACCCGTTCGACCTCCAACCGAGTTAGCGCGACTAACGCGGGTGGGGTTTGTCAAACCCAGTAGTACTACTCAAGATTACCTCGCTAAGTTCATATTAAACGGTTCGATGTGTAAGGACTTTCATGATAGAGTGTTACACTTAGTTTTAACAAGTGATAATATAAGAATTACGGTAATCATGTGTTTGCGTGATGTTTTCTCACCCTAGTTTAAAACAGTAAAAAGGGGTCTTGAAACTCGCCTGAAGTGTGTAGAGCGTAGTAGTTATCACCACACAAGGATGCAACAGAAACCACAAATGTATTGCACGCGGACAATCTACGAATGCCCTAGAATATGATTTATGACAGTTAGGAACACATAGGATTTTTGTGATGACGATACGGGAAAGGACGGATGTCCTAAGACACACTAATGATTAACGAGTAGACAAACACGTCATCAGGATTATAAAATCCTTAGTTTAATAACTAAAATAGATGTGGTACGTACCAAATGTCACCAAACACGAGGTAATAATATAAAATAATAGTTCGTGTGTTTGTATGAGTTAAATAATAACTTTAGGTAATAATATAAATAATTATATTATTTTAAATGTGGGAATAATACCTAAAATGAGTTATAAATTCATTACCGAGCGTACAGATGTTTTCCGGGTTCAAAGCGTATTAATATATTATTATAATAATATAGGGATTATTTTTATTTAAATATAATATATAAAAACTTGTTTTAAAAATAAAATGGGGTAGGGAAACTCGAACCCGGGTCTCCTCCCCAACAGCACACACACTAACCATCACGCCCGCTAGGGAATCGCATACAAGATCCAGATCGAAATGGTTTTAACACCTCAGTCTCCTGAGTTCTTCCCCCCTTGCGAACCGAACCCAAAACCACCCCTGGATCCCACGATTTCGGCCACGATTGATCATAAAAGTATAGGCGTTTTGTTAATTGGTATTATACGAGCCTGTGAGTGTATGTAATTGCAAAAATAACAAGTTTAAGATCGTTAATTGCTCGTTTGAAACATCGAAAACCCTAGGTTTCGTTCCAATTATAGGGTTTACCCTTTTGGGTTAGGGCAGTGAGAGGTTGATCAATCTTTGAGAATCCCTCGATTAATCGACGGTAGTAGCCAACCAATCCCAGAAATTGTCGCACCTCTGTTGGAGTCGTTGGTGCCGCCCAATTCTTGATGGCTTCTACTTTGGTTGGATCGACATGTATTCCTTTCTCGTTGACTACATGTCCTAGAAATTGAACTTCGCGAATCCAAAATTCACACTTGGAGAATTTGGCGTACAATTGCTCTTGCTTCAGCAGTTCCAGGATTAAACGTAGGTGCTCCTCGTGCTCTTAGAATAGATAAGGATATCATCAATGAATACGATAACGAATTGATCAAGGTAGGGTTTACACACACGGTTCATGAGATCCATGAACACCGCGGGTGTAACATCCTAAAATATAAAACGGCATTTATAATAATGGAATAAACGAATGAGGCATGACGGGCCGGGCCGGATGGGCCGGCGGGCTTGAACGGGCGAACATAGGGGAGCTTCCTCTATAAATAGCCTAAGTCACTCCACATTTCTCTCATTTACAAGTTCTAGAGAGAGAAACTGTAGAGAGAAACCGTAGAGAGAGAAAGTTGGCGGATCGACCCGAGATTGAAGAAGTGCGTTGCTCCATAGCTCGTGAGAAGAACCTCCGAATCAGAAGCTCGATACAGGTAACGATCCAACCTAGATCTGAGTTTTTGTTCGTTTTTGGGTTTTTCGGGTTTTTGGACGAAATGTGACGTTTTTACGGATGAAACTGGAAGAAAAAAATAGATTTGAGTTCCTTAATGAAAGGCAAACGTTTTGAATGTAAACAAGTTCGGGATCTTGACGAGATCAGACCCGAATACGAAAGTTAGGGTTTTTACGGGGAAGCAGATCCTGCGTACTTATCAAGTACGCAGGAAGAGGGTCCTGCGTACTTATCAAGTACGCATGAAGCGAGGTTTGCGCACTTGCTAAGTGCGCAGGCATCAGGCTGATTAGGTAAAGTCGGTATGTTTAGAAGGTTAAACCGTTAGAGTCGGGATTTGGTCTGATGTGTATTTAACTAATCAATTCAGATCGGAAGTGACGTAGTGGGACCTTTGTTTAGGACAACCCGGATTAGCTTATCAGGTGAGTTCTAGAAGCCCTCTTTTAAATGTTTTATATAATGTTTTCGGGCTGGTGTGCATACATATGAAATGATGTTTTACGAAACGATGTTTATGAAACTATGTTTATAAAATGATGCTTATGAAACTATGTTTATGAAATGAAATGATTTGGAATGAACGGTTTATGAAAAGAAAGTTTTATGAATGGAATGTTTACGAACTAAATGTTTATAAATAAATGGTTTAAACTAAAGGTAAAGAGTTTCGAAAATGAATGAAAGGTTTTATGAAAAGAAAAGAAAAAGGGCAAAGGTTTTAAAGAAGTCATTACAAATCTAATCTGTCGAATGAATGGAATTGACGAATGAAGTCTGGGAATGTAATTCCCAGCCTTGTGGTAGATTATGGACAGCGAGCCATAGTTGCCATAAGAACAACAGGGGCAGTGTCTTGGTGGCCTGCCATTGGTTATGATGTTGTACAACTAGTATGGGAGTAACGACGTTTACTCAGGGGCTAACGTGACCCCGTGAAGGTTAAATTATGATCCGACGGTGTTATAGCCGTGAGCCATAGCCGTCGATGAAAGTTGTCGGTTTATGGACATGAGAGCCATAGGGGCAACTAAATGGGTATTGTCGGTCCTCGTGCAGTTAAGCCTTAGGGGCAATACAAAAGGGAATTGACGGAATGTATTGTATTGCATTGTCGGTCTTCGTGAAGTTAAGCCTTAGGGGCAATACAATACTAAATGACGGGACGAATGGTAACACAGATTTAGATAGTAATGTATGACTTAAATGAATGTTAAATGTTTTAAATGAACGATCCGTTCAACGTGTTTATGATGATGATAAATGTTTGAAGGTTTTTAATGATGAACGAAATGTTAAACCCTAATGAATTATTGAATGATGAACCATTTATTAAATCGAATGAAAAACTGGAACTCACCAGCGTAGCTGACTTTTTAGTATGCACATTCAGGTTAAGGCAGGTATGGATGATGGTCGGTGATGCTTGGCAAGCGAGAAGAGTTACCCGATTGATCATGAAGACTAGCATCCCGTTATGATTAGTTTATGTTATGTTTATGTATTAGACTATGTTACGCTTCCGCATGTTGAACAATGTTATGAGTATGTTTTAATGAAATTTTCCGCTGCGTTATTTGATATTCAAGTTTAATAACTGTTTGTGAATGAGTAAATCCAACAAGTGAGACCTCCCGGGTTTGGGGCCTTACAAGTTGGTATCAGAGCAATAGTTTGAGAGATTCGGACACTCCTAGTGTCTGAACTTAAACTGTGAATGGGACCGAAAGCGGATGCCAGTACGGGTAACTCGAGCCACAGCATCAGGTATGAAGGTAGTATATATTTACATGTATAGTATGCCTTAGAAAGGGTTAGGTAAGGACTTGTGTTCTGATGGAATCACAAAGGTGGTCAAATAGAAATCGAAAGGTAGTGTAATGGTTAATTGCAGATGGCAAGTGTATATTAACATCTTACAGTGCTTATTGAATTTTATTTGTTAACTAGCGTGATGACATTGGATTCCTTGTCTTATAGAACGAAATAGCAAGGAGATGAAACGGAAGACGTGGTGGCGGTCGTACCGGTGGTCGTACCGGCGGTCGGAATGGTGGGTGTGGCAGGACCCCTACGCGCTAAGAGTATAGTGAAGAAGGAAGTGTTCACACTGAACCGGCGGTTAGTGTGCATGGAACTGAGCAGACACAGATTGAATTTTGAACCAGAAGTGAGAGCAGCTATAGCTTGAGAGTTCACAGAGTTGATGAAGACTTCTCTGCCAGGTCTGTTAGCTGAAGCATTAAAGAAGGTTAATGGGGAAGGTGGGTCTAACACGGCGGTTGACACCCCGAACACTGAGGCAATCAACGCACCGCTTAACCGTGGTTGCGACTATAAGTCCTTTAAGGCATGTGACCCACCGGTCCTGACTGGGAAGAAGGACGCGGTGGCTAATTTTGATTGGGTAATCCGTATGGAAGCTGCCATTCGCCGGAGCGAGTGTCGAACGGATCAAGTTGTGAAATTTGCTGCTAACTCCTTGAGAGAGGAAGCATCCCATTGGTGGGAAGGTGTACGTCAAGCAAAAGGGAGCGAGGTTGTGTATGTGATGATGTGGGCTGATTTGAAAACTTTAGTGATCAAGAATTTCTGTCTAAGAAATGAGATCGAAAAGGTAGAAAGGGAATTTCTAGGGATTAAGGCCGGGAGCATGACGCACCGGCAGTACACCACACGGTTCAATGAACTGGCACGTCTGGTGCCACACCTTATCACGACTGAGGAAAGAAAGATTTCCTGTTACATTCAAGGGATGCCGGACAAGGTCCGCACCTTTATCAAAGCAAACACCCCTAGCACCTATGATTCGGTGGTGGAACTAAGTGGTGTGGTGTATGATGATCTGGCATTAAACGATGCCGCCATTGAGGAACCAAAGAAGAGACCGAGCTTCTCAAACAAGTGAACTGGTGGAAAGATGTTTGGGACTCGTGATAAGAGGGCTCGGGTGAATGAGCCGACTGTTTGTAAGAAGTGTGGAAGGGATCATGCAGGTGAATGTAGACTGGGATCTAACTTGTGCTTTAAGTGTGGCAAGACCGGGCACTACTCCCGTGATTGCCCACAACACTTCAAGTGCTATAACTGTGGGGATGCCGGTCATCTGAGTAGGGAATGCCCGGAACCGAAGATGGGCGAATCTGGGAAAGGGTAGGGTGCCGAGAAGAAAGAAGAGAGGCCCCGAGCAAAGACTCGTGCGTACGCGCTGACGCAAGACCAAGCCAGGGCAGACCCCGACGTGGCGTCAGGTACGTTCATCCTTGACAACACTTTTGTTTCTGTATTATTTGATTCGGGTGCAAGTAAGAGTTTTATATCTGCGACGTTTTATAAACGAGTGAAGTGCACTGTCAGTCAGCTAGAAAGGGCCTGTAGCGTAGAAACCGCTGAGGGAAGAACTGCGAGAGTGACTGATGTAGTTGACAACTCCACGATAAAAATAGAAGGTCATAGGTTCCCTGTCAGATTGTTTGTTATGGTTTTGGGAGGGTTTGATGTCGTGTTAGGTATGGATTGGCTAACTGCCAATGAAGCGCAGATTATATGCAAACGAAAGATAATCCGACTCAAGGCTCCAGATGGTAGCAAAGTCGAGGTTTTTGGAGATCGTGACGCCCTGATGCCAAACGTCATCTCGATGATTAAGGCAACAAATTACTTGAGGCGCGGATGCGAGGCTTATCTGGTATACGTAATTGACAAGTGTAAGGAAGTGAAGGAACTAGACGATGTACCTGTGGTACGCGAGTACCCGGAGGTGTTTCCAGAGGAGTTTCCTGGGATACCACCAGACAGAGAGATTGGATTTTGAATCGACTTAGTACCAGATGCCCAGCTCGTGGCTAAGGCTCCATATCGACTAGAACCTGTGGAAATGAAAGAACTTATGGTCAAATTAGACGAACTAGTTGAGAAGGGATTTATACAACCGAGCATCTCGCCATGGGGTGCTCCGGTGTTGTTTGTGAAGAAGAAGGATGGTTCGATGAGAATGTGTATTGATTATCGCGAGTTAAACAAACGAGCGGTGAAGAACAAGTACCCTTTACCAAGGATCGACGACCTGTTCGATCAATTGCAAGGCGCAAGTTGGTTCTCAAAAATCGACCTTCAATCCGGGTACCATCAGTTGAAGGTGAAGGAAGAAGACATACCGAAAACTGCATTTCGCACGCGTTATGGACATTTCGAGTTCCGCGTAATGTCTTTCAGATTGACGAACGCCCCCGCAACATTCATGGATTTAATGAATAGGGTGTGTCGACCGATGCTGGACCGATCGGTAATTGTGTTCATCGATGATATCCTCATCTACTCCAAGAATGAGGGTGATCACACATGTCACTTAAAGGAGGTGTTGGAGGCTCTGAAGAAGGAAAAGTTGTATGCTAAGTTCTCTAAATGCGCGTTCTGGCTTAGGGAAGTCCAATTCCTAGGTCACGTCATCAACCCGAACGGCATTATGGTTGTCCCAGCGAAGATAATGACGGTAATGGAATGGAATATTCCTAAGACGCCAACTGAAATCCGTAGTTTCTTGGGATTGGCAGGCTACTATCGGAGATTCATCTAGGACTTCTCGAAAATAGCTTCGCCGTTGACAAAGTTGACTCGGAAGGAGGTAAAGTACGAATGGGGTTCGACGTAGGATGAGGCGTTTAAGGAATTGAAGGAAAAGCTAACCAATGCCCCAGTCTTGGCCCTTCCCGAGGGCAATGAAGACTTAGTGGTATACTCTGACGCTTCGGGTCAGGGATTGGGATGCGTGTTGATGCAACGCGGAAGAGTGATCGCGTATGCGTCATGACAGTTGAAGATTCACGAAGCTAATTATCCGACTCACGATTTGGAACTTGCTGCTGTCGTATTCGCATTAAAAATCTGGAGGCACTACCTTTACAGGGTGAAGTTTACTATTTACTCCGACCACTAAAGTTTGAAGTACTTCTTCGAACAAAAGGAACTTAATATGAGGCAGAGGCGATGGTTGGAACTGTTGAAAGACTATGACTGTGAAATAATATACCATCCTGGAAAGGTAAACGTGGTGGCTGACGCTCTAAGCCGAAAGAATGTGCCTGCTCCTATTAGAGTGAAAGCTTGGCAGTTGGTGGTAACATCTGATGTGATGAGGGAGATTGAAAGAGCTCAAGATGAAGCACTTAAGGAAGAAAACATAAAGAAGGAAAGGATGGTTGGCCAACATGACAAGTTGGAATATAACACCCTTGGTGTTAGGACACGTTTTGGACGGGTATGGATACCTATGGGTGGCGAGCTTAGAACCAAAATCTTGGATGAGGCTCATAAGTCTCGGTACTCTATCCATCTTGGTACCAATAAAATGTACCAAGATATGAGGAAGGAATACTGGTGGCCTGGGATGAAACATGAGGTGACAAAGTATGTAAGCAAGTGCTTTACTTGCTCACAAGTAAAGGCCGAACACCAGAAACCGTATGGAAAGATTCAACCACTTGATATACCGGAATGGAAGTGGGAACACATTACCATGGACTTCATAACCAAGCTACCTCGCACAGCTAAAGGTCATGACACCATTTAGGTAATTGTGGACCGTTTAACGAAGAGTGCTCATTTCCTACCTATTCGCGAGACGTTCTCGTCGGAAAGGTTTGCGGAAGTATTTATTAATGAAGTAGTAGCACGGCATGGGATGCCTTTGACGATCGTATCTGACCGGGACACACGATTCACATCGAGGTTCTGGAAAAGATTTCACGAGGCGATGGGCACGAGGCTTAATATCAGCACGGCATACCACCCACAAACGGATGGTCAGTCCGAAAGGACCATTCAGACATTGGAGGATATGCTTCGTGCTTGTATTATCGATTTTGGCGGCAGTTGGGACAGTCATCTGCCGTTAGCCGAATTTTCCTACAACAATAGTCATCACACGACTATAGGCATGCCGCCTTATGAAATGTTGTATGGGAGGAGATGCAGGACCCCGATTTGTTGGGGTGAGATTGGACAAAAGGAATTAGGGAGTCTTGAAGTAGTAAGAGAAACGTCAGAAAGGTTTGATCAAATTAAAGCACGAAATAAAGGCCGCACAAGATCGTCAGAAATCCTATGCGGATAAACAACGAAGGCCTATTGAGTTTGATGTTGGGGACAGAGTAATGTTGAAAGTGTCACCCTGGAAGGGAATCATACGATTCAGGAAGAGAGGAAAGTTAAGTCCGAGGTTTGTCGGACCATTCAGGATAATGGTACGGGTTGGTGAAGTCGCTTATCGGCTAGAGTTGCCTGATGAGTTAAGTGGGATTCGTCCTACCTTCCATGTATCACACTTGCGAAAGTGTTTGGCGGATGAATCGGATCACGTACCACTTACTGACATCGAATTCGACAACAGCCTTAACTACATCGAAGAACCCGTGGCCATCTTAAACAGAAAGGAGAAGCGTTTGCGTAATAAGATTATTCAATTGGTTAAAGTCCAATGGAAGCACTAAAAGGGATCGGAATCTACTTGGGAAACGGAGACGGAAATGAGGGAGTCGTACCCTCAACTATTTGACTTATGATAGGTTTCGGGGACGAAACCTATTGTAAAGGGGCTAGACTTGTAACATCCCAAAATATAAAACGGCAATTATAATAACGGAATAAACGAATAAGGCATGACGGGCAAGGCCGGATGGGCCGGCGGGCTTGAACGGGCGAACATAGGGGAGCTTCCTCTATAAATAGCCTAAGTCACTCCATATTTCTCTCATTTACAAGTTCTAGAGAGAGAAACCGTAGAGAGAGAAAGTTGGCGGATTGACCCGAGATTGAAGAAGTGCGTTGCTCCATAGCTCGTGAGAAGAACCTCCGAATCAGAAGCTCGATACAGGTAACGATCCAACCTAGATCTGAGTTTTTGGGTTTTTGGACGAAATGTGACGTTTTTTTGGATGAAACTGGAAGAAATACATAGATTTGATTTCCTTAATGAAAGGCAAACGTTTTGAATGTAAACAAGTTCGGGATCTTGACGAGATCAGACCCGAATGCGAAAGTTAGGGTTTTTGCGGGGAAGCAGATCTTGCGTACCTATCAAGTACGCAGGAAGAGGGTCCTACGTACTTATCAAGTACGCAGGAAGAGGATCATGCGTACTTATCAAGTACGCATGAAGCGAGGTTTGTGCACTTATTAAGTACGCAAGAGAAAGGCCCTGCGCACTTGCTAAGTGCGCAGGCATCAGGCTGATTAGGTAAAGTCGGTATGTTTAGAAGGTTAAACTGTTAGAGTCGGGATTTGGTCTGATGTGTATTTAACTAATCAATTCAGATCGGAAGTGACGTAGTAGGACCTTTGTTTAGTACAACCCGGATTAGCTTATCAGGTGAGTTCTAGAAGCCCTCTTTTAAATGTTTTATATAATGTTTTCGGGCTGGTGTGCATACATATGAAATGATGTTTTACGAAATGATGTTTATGGAACTATGTTTATAAAATGATTCTTATGAAACTATGTTTACGAAATGAAATGATTTGGAATGAACGGTTTATGGAAAGAAAGTTTTATGAATGGAATGTTTACGAACGAAATGTTTATAAAGAAATGGTTTAAACTAAAGGTAAAGGGTTTCGAAAATGAATGAAAGGTTTTATGAAAAGAAAAGAAAAAGGGCAAAGGTTTTAAAGAAGTCATTACAAATCTAGTCTGTCGAATGAAATGAATTGACGAATGAAGTCTGGGAATGTAATTCCTAGCCTTGTGGTAGATTATGGACAGCGAGCCATAGTTGCCATAAGAACAACAGGGGCAGTGTCTTGGTGGCCTGCCAATGGTTATGATGTTGTACAACTGGTATGGGAGTAACGACGGTTACTCAGGGGTTAACGTGACCCCATGAAGGTTAAATTATGATCCGACGGTGTTATGGCCGTGAGCCATAGCCGTCGATGAAAGTTGTCGGTTTATGGACATGAGAGCCATAGGGGCAACTAAATGGGTATTGTCGGTCCTCGTGCAGTTAAGCCTTGAGGGCAATACAAAAGGGAATTGACGGAATGTATTGTATTGCATTGTCGGTCTTCGTGAAGTTAAGCCTTAGGGGCAATACAATACTAAATGACGGGACGAATGGTAACACAGATTTAGATAGTAATGTATGACTTAAATGAATGTTAAATGTTTTAAATGAACGATCCGTTCAACGTGTTTATGATGATGATAAATGTTTGAAGGTTTTTAATGATGAACGAAATGTTAAACCCTAATGAATTATTGAATGATGAACCATTTATTAAATCGAATGAAAAACTGGAACTCACCAGCGTAGCTGACTTTTTAGTATGCACATTCAGGTTAAGGCATGTATGGATGATGGACGGTGATGCTTGGCAAGCGATAAGAGTTACCCGGTTAATCATGAAGACTGGCATCCCGTTATGATTAGTTTATGTATTAGACTATGTTACGCTTTCGCATGTTGAACAATGTTATGAGTATGTTTTAATGAAATTTTCCGCTGCGTTATTTGATATTCAAGTTTAATAACTGTTTGTGAATGAGTAAATCCAACAAGTGAGGCCTCCCGGGTTTGTGGCCTTACAGCGGGTGCGTTGGTTAGTCCGAATGGCATGACCAAAAACTCGTAATGGCCGTACCGAGTTCTGAATGCAGTTTTAGAGATGTCCTCACCTCGGACTCTCAGTTGTTGATAACCGGATCTAAGATCGATCTTTGAATATAAGCTTGACCCTTGAAGTTGATCAAACAAATCATCAATACGGGGTAGTGGATAACGATTTTTGATAGTCACTTTGTTCAGCTCACGGTAATCATTGCACATACAAAAAGTCCCATCTTTCTTCTTGACGAATAAGACTGGAGCTCCCCATGGCGATGAGCTAGGTCTGATAAAACCCTTATCCAACAACTCCTGTAGTTGTGTAGATAATTCTTGTAACTCGCTGGGTGCAAGTATGTACGGTGCCCGAGCAATAGGCACTGCTCCGGGTGCTAAATCAATCTGAAATTTGACTTGACGATGAGGTGGAAGAACAGGTAGGTCTTCAGGAAATACTTTTGGAAAGTCACGAACGATCGAAATGTCGTCAATCTTCTTCTCTTCAGATGGTTGTTCGACAAGAGCCAGAATAGCAGTATGGCCTTTACACAAACACTTTTGTGCTTTCATGAAGGATATGATGCCTATGACAACACCACTCTTTTCGCCTTGGACAGAAAGTACTTCTCCACTAGGGAGAGAAAGGCGAACAATTTTGTCACGATAGATGATCTCAGCTTGATTTTTGGATAACCAATCCATACCGACAATTACATCGAAACTGCCAAGTGTGACCGGCATGAGATCGATATCAAGCTTATGACCAGCCAATCCTAGTTTACATCCTTTAAGAATGTGAGTTGCTTCGATTATCTGACCGTCTGCTATCTCTATAGTGTACTTAGTTTCTAATAGAGTTGGAGTTTCTTTTAACAGGTTACTAAGTTTCTTAGATATGAAACTCCTATTAGCACTAGTATCAAAAAGTACAGAAGCAAAACAGTCGTTCATGAGGAACTTACCGGTAACCACGTTGTGGTCATTCCTTGCTTCTCCTGATCCAATCCAGAAGGCTCGCCCCTTCGCACCGTTTCCGTTATTGTTACCGTTGTTGCCCTGATTGTTGCCATTGCCGTTACTGTTTCCATTACCATTACCATTTCCACCTTTCTTCAATTGAGGACAATCTTTCTTGAAGTGTCCTTCTTTGCCACATTCATAACATCCCCTGGTGGATCCTTGTTGTTGAAACGGTTGCTTAGGTTGGAGTTCACCCCTACATACTTTTGCAGCGTGACCCATTTTGCCACACCGCTGTCAACGATGTTTATCACAAGCACCATTGTGGTGAAAACCACACTTGTTACACTTAGGGTATTTCACAGCATAATTACCTTGGTTCTAGCTTGAAGAGGTTGACTGATTGAAAGTTTTGGTAGGCTCAAACCTACGCTGCTGCTGTTGAGGTGGGTTAGACTGAAAAATCTTGGTGTTGGTGTTGTTATCAAACTTCCGTTTGTTACTATCAGTAGATTTAGAAGCTGTGCCCCTCGAGGGTAAGGTACCTTGAGTTACAGCCTGATCAGTTAGCCTATGAGCAAGTCGAATGGTTTGCTGAATGGTTGTAGGGTTAGAAGAAGTAATCATGCTCTGAATTTGAGGTACTAGACCATCGATGTACCTCTCGATCCTTTTATATGATGGTGTCACCATATGAGGACACATGACTTCATACTCATGTGAACGAGTAGTATACATTTCAATCTCAGAACCTTCCATCTTCAAGTTCCAGAATTCTCCTTCCAACTTCTGAATTTCATCTCGAGGATAGTACTCCTCCCGCAACATAGTTTTGAACTCTTCCCACGGTAGGGTGTTAGCCATGTCCAGACCCAATATCTGAACTTGAGAGTTCCACTAGGTGAGGGTAGGACCCTCTAGAGTACCTGATGCATATTTGACCTCATTGGCTTGTGGACAGTTGCACATAGCAAACACAGACTCAACTTTCTCAAACCAACAGAGCAAACCGACAACTCCCTCGGCTCCACTATGGGTGTGGGGCTTGCAGTCCATGAAAGTTTTGAAGGTACAGGTCTGCTGACCTGGATTGAAAATAATACACAATTGAGAATATAATGTTTGGAAACGACTTTGGAGTGATAAATTGACTTGCTAGAGTCTACGGATATTGGATTTACCTACAACATTATGTGCAGCTTGGCTTGCTGCCACAGCTTCTGCTACACGTTCATTAATCAGTGCTGTGAGCTCAGCTGTAGTCATATTGATGTTACCACGTCCACCACGACCGCATCCAGACATGATTCTTTACACTCACAAATACAATAATGAGAAAATATATCGCATATTATCATCATACAAGTACGAGTAAACAATGAAAACTAAACCACAACATCTAATATTTCAAAAATAATCCTTGATTAGATAAATTGTAACGGCTACAAAATAAATAAACCAAAACATCAAAATCTTGAAATATCTGTTGGATGGAAACAACCCTGCTCATCTAGGTTTAGAAAGAAAAGAAATAAGTAAAGATAGGATGTCAAATGCCACTGTTAGCTTAATAAATAACTGATTCGTCATCCTCGTCCTCAGCTGGTTTTTCTTCATGCTCAAAATCTTACGCGTCTTCTGCCGCAATGGCAACCTCGAGTTGTGTCTCTAATTGCTCAATTCTGGTATGGGCTACATCGAGGTTGAATTCTAGAGTATTCACTCGAGTTTCCATCTCATGGAATGAATTCACCAAATTCTCATGGTAGTGGTCAGTGTCTGCTAACTCAGCTGTTAGCCTTTCGATCTTCTCATTCGCTTGCGTCTTTTTTCTAACAAGCCGGTGATCTCCCCTATAGCATCTCTCATATTCCGGATCACCCGGTCCATAGTGGCTACAAAGGCAGCTAAGGCCTGCTCAAATGGGTAAGGCAAAGGTGGTAGAGTTTGTAGAGCGGAAGTAGTGGCTCCAAAGTATGGAGGTGGGACTTGCTCCTGCTGGACCCAGCTCCTGATCATGCTAGGGTACCACTCCCAATCCTGCGTGTTACCTTCAGCCCGTACATGTAATGGCTCATTATACACGATGGTGTCGTCTATCGGGCTCAGCCGACGCCTATTGGGCTCTGGTGAAGATATGATAGGAACATCATGCTCCTGGGCAACATGTGATGAAAGTGGAGTAGACATATCCTATAACGTAAGGTATAAGTGTCATGCTTGAGTGTCTGTGTCGTGTAACTAATGCATGTGTGTAGTTATAGTCTAGTATGCAATCCTAGTTCTCAATAACCAATGGCTCTGATACTAAGCTGTCACACCCCCAAAATCCACTGACGGAGTTTTAACGCGAGGCGTGTGACAAACCAGGATCTCAGTTATTAGTTACATAAAATGACACTATATGAGTTTAACAAAAACCATAAATGTTCAGAGTAAATGCGGAAGCGATAAACAAAGTATTTAATGCGCAAAACAAACGCGCCCAAAAGTTAAATCTAATAAAGCAGATAAATGGTTTAATGTTTGATAAATGTTTGCAATGAAAATAGGACTCCAATGCATGTCCTAAGTGTGCACCTGTGCTTAGCGACCTGAGAAAACATGTAAGAAAATGTGTCAACACTAGGTTGGTGAGTTCACAGGTTTCAGTTTCATAATAATGTTTTCCAGATTATGTACATTCAATATATATCAATAAGTAGCTAACCTATGTTCATGTTTACTAAAGCACTCGCAACCGAAGCTGACTGTTTGTAATGTTTGAATACCTTCCACCATGTCTATCAACAATGGTGACGTGTTTAGGTCAATATTACACTCGTTCGACCTCCAATCGAGTTAGCGCGACTAACGCGGGTGGTACTACTCAAGATTACCTCGCTAAGTTCATATTAAATGGTTCAATGTGTAAGGACTTTCATGATAGAGTGTTACGCTTAGTCTTAACAAGTGATAATATAAGAATTACGGTAATCATGTGTTTGCGTCATGTTTTCTCCCCCTAGTTTAAAACAGTAAAAATAGGTCTTGAAACTCACCTGAGTTGTGTAGAGCGTAGTAGTTAGCACCACACAAGGATGCAATAGAAACCATAAATGGATTGCACGCGGACAATCTACGAATGCCCTAGAATATGATTTATGACAGTTAGGAACACATATGATTTTTGTGACGACGATACGGGAAAGGTCGGATGTCCTAAGATACACTAATGATTAACGAGTAGACAAACACGTCATCGGGATTATAAAATCCTTAGTTTAATAACTAAAATAGATTTGGTACGTACCAAACGTCACAAAACACGAGGTAATAATATAAAATAATAGCTCGTGTGTTTGTATGAGTTAAATAATAACTTTAGGTAATAATATAAATAATTATATTATTTTAAATGTGGGAATAATACCTAAAATGAGTTATAAATTCATTCTCGAGCGTACGAGTGTTTTTTGGGTTCAAAACGTATTAATATAAAAATATAGGGATTATTTTTATTTAAATATAATATATAAAAACTTGTTTTAAAAATAAAATGGGGTAGGGAGACTCGAACCTGAGTCTCCTCCCCAACAGCCACATACACTAACCATCACGCTCTCTAGGGTATCGCATACAAGACCCAGATCGAAATGGTTTTAACACCTCAGTCTCCTAAGTTCTTCCCCCTTGCGAACCGAACCCAAAACCACCCCTGGATCCCACGATTTCGGCCACGATTGATCATAAAAGTATAGGGGTTTTGCTAATCGGTATTATATGAACCTGTGGGTGTATTTAATTGCAAAAATAACAAGTTTAAGATCGTTAATTGCTCGTTTGAAACATCGAAAACCCTAGGTTTGAACCTAGAATCAATTTGATTAAATCTGATAATGTTAGGGGTTAGATTCATAGGGCTTTTGATGAGTATGAGATTGCTAAACTATCCATGTAGTTAATTGCACTGAGATTGAGTCCAGACTGGAGTTCGATTAAACCCGAATACATGATGAACCCTAGAATTGGTTCATCCACAATTCGATGTTATAAGCCTGAATTAGCTTAGGGCTTTTGATCTAGGATTGAAAACGAATATAATGGTGTATTCAAATACCTGAAACGACATCGGAATGGTGGAGATCGGCTAGTTAGGGTTCCGACTTGCGTGGGTTGGTCACCGGCGACTTCGGCTTCGACTCCGACCAAACTCGTGTGTATAAAAGCTTCTGAGAGGCTCGTTTGAGGTGCGCAGAGTGTTAGACTTCACAATTGTAATGCCAAATGATCGAATTCAATGATGTTTGTCACGAGGGTCGACGGTTACGGTCTAAATGATTAATGGGGTTAATTTGAATCAATGATGATGTTAAATGCTTCAATGATGATCGACATTATCATTGTAATGAATTACTGTTACGAATTCGAACCATCTTGAGAGTTACGGATTAAATTGGATCAAAGGATGTCGAATTTTGACTTTCAAAAGTCAAAGGAATTGAGTTTGGGTTAATTACAGAATTAGTCCCGGTAGTTTGAGTGAATTTGTTTGGGATTATGGCAGAACTAGTCCTTGTGGTTTGAAATTAGTTAAATTGGGTTGTGAGATAACATGATTTGGTTTAACGGAGTTAACCCTAAATAGCTGGGTGTCACATTAAACCAAGGAATGATAGTGATTATCATCGACAAGGTTGTGAAGGTCGTCAGTGGATTAACCGAGATGGTAGAGGCTGTCACACCCCAGTCCCAGGTACTTGTTAGTTATGATGAATGGTACAAAAACAAACATCGGAAACTAAAAACTAAAGCCTTTCTATTGACAATTCAAATGTTTTTACAAAAGTAAAAGACTTATTACATCATGGTTCTAGTTCCTCATAAGGAACTTTACAATATCAGAGCTTACCACCATGATTTCCATCATAAAGCATAAGCCTTTGCTTGCACAAAACAACCTCGGCCTAGAATGCACCAACTCCCTACCTGGGAACCCCGAAGTTGGGTGGCATGCACCAACTCGAGTATCGGATGGGCTTATTAAACCAATAGATCTATTAACGTACTACCATGGGCTTAGCATAGTTAATGGTTGTGTAATTGTTGTAGCGAGATGGACTGTTTTGTGTAAGTGACAAATGAACCATTGCAACATGTAAAAGCCATTTAATCTTTAAAAGTATATCAAAACTGTTATTGATTTGTATGAAAATGTTGTTATGTTTATGAGAATGGTTTCCACCCGAAATGATGAAAAGTTGAAAATAAGATGCTATGAATCTCACCTTGCAATTGAGTGACTTGAACTTTGATCTTGTAGTGTGAACCGGTTACGGGTGCCCTAAAGTATTAATAAGGGTTTTGAAGGTTAACTTTGGTGATTATGAAAGGACTAATTGAACTCAAAGAGATTTAGGAACTAAGGAAAGTTGAAAACAAGATTGGAACAAGATTTGAAAACAAGAGTTGAAAGATTTATGAATCAAAAACCCTAGTTTCATGGGATGGCTTTCTATGAATATCAAGTGAAAAACCCTATGTTTAGATCTTTATTTTATTGTATTTATCATAAAAAAATATTGCATAATCATAAATGATTTAAGATTCTTAAACGATAAACATGAGATAAGATTAGACAAATTCTAGGATTTCTGCGCACTGATCTTGTGTCAGCAGTTTGGAGGTCGAATACTTAGAGTTTGGAGGTGAAATCGGTGGGGTTTGAAAGCTAACTCATTAAATTAAATTGCAGAAAAAGAATCACCTTATTTTGATAAAAAATTAAGGAATTTATGATCGTTTCAAGTTAACTAAAGTTTTCTGGCAAAATTCGAAAATTAGTTTGTTTGATTATGATGTTGAAAAAGTATGAAGATTTTTAGGTTTTAATCTATGTTTTGATACATGAGTTCTATATATGGATGATATAGACTCATAAATCATCTTAGATTAGTTGGAAAAAAAATATGAATAAAAGATTGATTAAAGAGGAAGAACAAGATGATTTCTATAGTGAAAACATGATCATCTTGGGTTTAAATCTTTTGTTTGATCCATGATTAATACAATAAGGATGTATAATCATGGATAAACATTGGAGATAGTTTAAAATCAGTAGGTGATTACACCTAAAAAGGTTTATAGAAGATGAATTGAAATATTAAAAGCAAGAAAAGTAAGAATAAAACAAGAACAAGAATAAGAACAATGAAGAACATGAATAACAAAGTAAGAAACTTACTTGAATGTTATAGCTAGCTTGCTACAACTCCTAGATTGATCCTAAGCTTCTTAGGAATGCTTGTAGTTGTTGTTTGAGGTGTGAAAAACAATGAAGACTAGGACCCCTATTTATAGTTGTTGTATTAGGGTTTAAGGTGGGGGGAACCTTGTTTGTTCTCCAAGCTATTGAATTTCACATGTGAAATCCTTCTAGAAGCTTTTGGTTTTTACGAATATATACTAACTTTTTGACATCCTGTTCACCGTGTAACACATTTAAAAGTGTATTTCATAAGAATTAAGTACTTGATTGTTGTTATAGTGTAATGAACCTTAATATCATATGTAAAAAAAATGTTGCGTATTCCAAACAAGACATGAACAAATCGTCAAATAAACAAATACATAACTTAAATTGCATTAAAACGTAGGTGGTGAATAAATAAGCGTAGAAATCCTGAGATGTTACACTTTGGTTCGATTTGATGCCGAAACAAAACATTTAGCAAAAACAAGTCAACCAGCTCAGATCTAGAACTTTGTTTCTTCAGATTAGTGAAATGATCAACACTGGTTTGAATTAAGATCTTTTTGCAGAAATCGAATCCAATTTACAGAATAAAACCGAATCTAATTTCATGTGAATTCATAATTTTGAAACTCAAATCTGCATCTAGATCCGGAAAGTAGAAAAACGGGGATGAAAAAGATAATAATAAAAAAAATAAATGCAGGACGAATTGGGTAGAATGATAGATGAGTTGAAGGTAGAATAAAAAAAGATTAATAACTTTCCGGTTTTCCAACTTTTTTTTCTTTTTTTTTTATCTTTTAGTTTTTTTTTTTACTTTTTTCTTTTATATTTTAGTTTAAGGTTTTTACATTAACGTTTGTGTTTATGTCTTGGTCTGCGTTTAAACTCTCCATTGTGTTAACGTTATTTTTAAAAACAAGCCAGTAGCGTCGATGCTACTCGCTATCGGCGCTACTCGCTCTTTTAAATAACAAAAGAGATTATATTAAAATTTAAAATAAAAAAATATTAATAAATAGACTTGAATTGAATTGACTTTAAACTAAAAATCATAATACTTTGAAAAGTCATTTATTTAATTACCGGATATCCACGTGCGTTTCATGAGTTATTTTTAACGCAAAAACAACAAGAAAAGGCCAAAAATCGGAGATAAACATCGAATCACATGTACTTAGTTCTATCCGAAACAATATTAATTCTGTCTTTTACCTTCTCACAAAGAAAAGAAAAAAACACCCGTCCAATTCGTGGGTCGAGTTGTGAGTAAAATATTACATAAATAAATAAAATAAACATGAGTTTGGAATGTTCGTATTGAGATACAACATGTATGTATATCTTGCCATTGGAATGGAATCATGGATTCGCTAGGAGGTGGGAATCAATCCATGACGTCTCATTCGCACCCTCTGTTGTATAATTGCTAACACCTGATGATGACGCATTAAACATTTGTTGTTGTAAATGCCAAAAATCGGCAGGTGGTTGTGGTTGGGGTGGCACGTTTTCAGGGAAGTTGAGTTTTGCTTTGTTACCTCGGAATCTAAGAGCAGCTTCGTCGTAGGCTCTGGCGGCAGCTTCCGCGGTATCAAATGTACCCAACCAAACTCTTGCCGCCTTTTGCGGATCCCTTATCTCCGCCGCCCATTTTCCCCATGGTCGTTGTCGCACCCCTCTGTACTTCCTCCTCCTCCTCCTATCCTCGCTCACCCTTGCTGATTCACTTTCTTCTTTTATATCTGAAAATTTTTAAAATAGGCAATTTTAATGATCATTCCAACTGATTTTGAAAGTTTAATAGTTTCTACCGCATGTAAACGGTGAAAGTGAATAGAAAAGGTTAACATCGACATTGTTAATTTTGTTTTATTCACTCTTACTATTTACATCTGTTAATTACCACTTACATTATTCACGTCTGCTAACAAAAATCATGAAAATTTTGAATCCACCTAAAAATTAATATATACATATTTTTTCATGATTGATATATATATATTTTTGCAAATAATCTATAAACTTTTGAAACCTTGAGAAATTGTTGGTTCTGAACACTGACGGACCCTTTTATGTCCAGAAGTAGCCGCGGATGATGGAGAAATAGGCGGCTGTCCAGAAACCACATGAGTTAAAGCCGTCACCATGACAGACATCTCATCTGAGAAACTGTAGTCTGATGAGAACATGTCCAGCCCAGATGTTCGCCACCTTAAAGGACTTTGGTTCGCCACCTTATTTATAGCCGACATGCAAAACTCAGACAAAAGCCTTTTGCGGTGACTATTAAAGGGGGATTTTATAGGAAAATTTTCAGAGCCACCGACGTCAATGCTACAGTTCATTCCACCTTTTTTTAATTAATTTTTGTGGAGAATAATTTATATATTTTAATTCGTTCACACAGTTTCTAATGAATTTGATATATATGTCGGTTTGTGAACATCATCTTTGAATTGGATACTTGTGCTATTATTTTATTTTCTACCGACATCAAACGTTATGGTTAAATGAAACTAGATACTTACACCCGCACTCCGCGGCGGGTGTCGGGCCTATCGTTAATAAAATTTAAATGAAAACGTAGGCGTAACGGTAAAAATAATGTTAATAAAAAAGAAACATAAAACTAAATAATAAAAAAGGAAAAAAAATTAGTTACCGGCTCGGGTCGTCGAAAACATAAAAGCGAATACCGATATGAGTTTCGATAATACCAATACCGACAATGA
Source organism: Smallanthus sonchifolius (assembly GCA_023525975.1). Classification (NCBI taxonomy): domain Eukaryota; kingdom Viridiplantae; phylum Streptophyta; class Magnoliopsida; order Asterales; family Asteraceae; genus Smallanthus; species Smallanthus sonchifolius. The sequence continues at coordinate 43,428,231 of CM042025.1, read as the reverse complement.
TGTTGTTCGCTCATAATAGGTTCGGCTCGTCATGGTACCACAACGGTAACGGCACTCGCCATAGGCAACGATACATTAAAAAGTCGATTTTGAATAAAACTCCGTTTAAAAAAAAATTACATCGGAATGTTGACAAAAAAACCAAAAACAGTCGCAGACTCCGTATTTTAAAAAAAGTTAACGAACGAAAGTTATTAAATAAAAACGAAATTAATAGAAAATGAAACGGGCTAAAATCGTATATTATATAATTGTAACAGCACTCGTCATAGGCAACGATACATAAAAAAAGTCGGTTTAAATACAACTCCATTTAAAAAATTATATCGGAATATTGACAAAAAAACAAAAAACAGCCACGCACTCGGTATTTTGATAAAAGTTAATAAACGAAAGTTATTAAAGGAAAACGAAATTAATAAAAAATGAAACGGACTAAAAGCGTATCTATACTATATAATAAATAAAGGTTTTGGTAGGACACATGTCACTCTTCTATGCGTTCTCATCATTTTTTCCCGCCTCTCTCTCCTATTAATTATACACATTTTTCTTTAATTGTTTTTTTTATAATTTTTTGTTTCTCGCTTCTCTCATTTATTAAATAATAATGATTTATATAATTATTTTTATAAAACCTTTTTTATTTAAAAAAATAAGTTTGTTCATAAAACATTTTTATAAATTGAATATTTCGTTCATTCTTTTTATAAAACAATTTTAAAAAATAACTATATAACGTTTCTAAAATTTGTATTAAAGAAACTTTGTAATATGTCATAAATATGTAATATGTAAATTTTTATTACTAAGTATATAAAATTGCATGTATTTAACCCGTGTAATACACGGGGTTTCTAACCAATCTAATTACTAATACAGTAAATAGCTGGAAAATCATAATAATTCATTTATTTTTATCCAAAAATTACAAGCATATATAATAATTAAATCAACGATATAAAAAAGTATTTTTTTCATGTTGTCTTGGTTGATAAATTTATAATGTTTTGCTATAAAAAAAAAATTACGGCGCAGCTTGCTATCTGTTTCCATTCTATTTCAATGTTTCTAATGAAAATTTCAAATTATAGTTATTGTTTTAATCTTTTCACTTCTTTCAAACTGTATAAATAATTACTCTATTAAATTCAATTATAACAGTTACTGTTTTTAATCTACTTATATTTAATAAACATTTTATGAGGTATGTTGAAATTTACACACTTCAAACCATAGTTACCTAAATCGCTAGAATAGCCACGAATTACGTATTGGAACGAAATGTATCGGATCGAATTTGTTAGCGTACCGCATCGCGATTCCAATCGTTCCTTAAATAGCGATTTCAAGCGTATGGTACATAGAACAAATTTAAATTCAAAACGTTCCGGATTGGTTACGTTAAGCGCATTGAATACGGATTAGAGATGGATTGGGATCGATTGAATTAAATACGTATTTTCGTTTTCTGTTGTAATGAACCGATGGATTTGGATCGATTTAATTGTAATTCAATCATTGTAGTCTCCTCGTTTTCCTATAATGAATCCATCAATTTCATCATCAATTTTCCCTTATAAATACCTTCCAAATAATACCAATTTTCATTATCAATTTCTATTTCGACTCTTCTTCTTCAATGTCATCAAATGGCCTTTGGCAAAAATCGCAATACTCTGAGAGATGATAGTGTGAGGATGTTTGATGTAGTGCAAAGTACACAGATTTATTCCTATTGTTTTTGTGCGTTTTAGTTAGTTTTACCTTTGTTTTGAGTCGTTTTTGTTTCCTATTGAGTCTTTGTTGTGTTTACCGGAGCTCGTGTGGATTACAAGTCAAATCATGAAGATATCGAGCACGAGAAGAAGCCCAGAGGAAAAAGTGAAAAAAGTTGGAATTTGGTTCCTTCGCGGTACGCGAGGGAGGAGAAACAATGTCTCGTGGTACGCGAGAAGATCCAGAAGCACGCCTGGCTATTTCGCGAGAGACCCATGAATTTCCCTCGCTGTACGCGAGGGCCTGGTGAATCCGGAAAACCCTAGAATTCGATTTTAAATCAAATTGTAATGCCATAATTCGAGGAGTTCTAGTTTTAGCCGTCTGGAGAGAGAGCTAGGAGGCGATTTTGGGGCTGAAGAAGGTGTTTGAAGTGCAAGATCGAAGCTTTTGATTCTAGGTTTGTTTAGTTTAGCATTTTCGGGTTTAAAGTTCGGATCTTTATCTTTGTCATAGGTACTCCATTTATTACTTAGGATTCTAGGTTAGGTTTATGTGTTAGTTTTTATAGACCGTCTGGGCGTCATCAAGTTTTTTGCGCCGTTACCGGAGAACAAGAAGAAGCTAGAGGAGGTCTCTAAAGTCTCACTAAGTGAGCGATGTTCTGCGGTGGTTCAGAACAAACTGCCAAAGAAACTGGCAGATCCGGATCACTTCACGATCCCGTGTCTGCTTGGCGGTTTGCCCTTGAACCACGCGTTGGCCGACCTAGGTACTAGCATCAATCTGATGCCATATTCCATATATAAACAGCTGGACCTAGGTGAACCGCAGCCAACGTGCATGAGCATATCCTTGGCTAACCATTCAGTCAAGTATCCACGGGGAATAGTGAAGAATCTTTTAGTGAAAGTTGACAAATTCGTCTTCCCCGTGGATTTTGTCATTCTCGACATGGATGTGGATGATAGAGTCCCACTCATCCTAAGACGCCTGTTCCTACGTACCGCCAAGGCATTGATCGATGTCTTTGACGGGAAGCTCATACTTCGTGTGGGGGATGGGTCTGTTATCTTTAATGCTGTGAAGTCCGTGAAGGGGGCTAAGGAGCAGAGCCATTCGGTGTGCATGATTGGGAGAGTTATCCGATTGGGCGTTGGAGTTAGAAGAGTTGCTGAATGGAAAATGATAGTAAAACTGGAGCTGCTTGTTGAGTTTTAAATGAAATAAATAATTGAAAACGCGTCTAATTAGTGATGTTTTGGTAGATACAGCCAACTAGTAGAGCTTAAATAGCATGTTTGTGTTGTTTAGGAATTAAAATCATGATATCTTGTAGGTATTCATCTTAGGGTAATCGGTAATACTGTAACTGTTAACATAGGGTGATAGGTACCACATTAAGTTAAAATTTAGAGGTTTTTGAAATTTCTTGGCACACCACTCTCTTTTTATGAGAATAAATCTGAGTTTCGGTGGCGCCCGCATCCATATTCCATATACTTGAGCTTATTTAATTAGAAATTAAGTTTCGCCTACGTGTCACACGTCGGGTTTCAGCCTGATTGAAACATCACTGGGTTAGATTCTTATGTGCTTAATTGTTTATAACTGTAGTCTATGTGTTACCTTCCGGGATAGTGACTTGGTTGAAACGCCTCTAGACGAAAGTTCATTTGCTTAATAATGCTAACATTTCATCTATTCATTCATTAATCATCTTGATTTCTAAAAACCTGTAAATCTTAGTTTAACGTGGTGGGTGAAATCTATATGGTTTAATCCGTGCCTAGACATGACCGTGAGACATGGTTAGGTAAAGCTGTAGCTTTTGAGTGTGAGTCCCATAGATAGATTGATGTGCTGTATAAATATGAATTAGAACACATAACGGGGGCTTGAAAGTTGGTGGTTGGGTTTAATCAGATAGAAATACCGATTATTCCTTTTTAACGCGTGAGTGTGTTTGTGCTTATAGAATTAATGAGTTTGTTAAGTTAGATCCCAGTTATGATTCTATTGCAGACTTTTTCGAGTACGAAAAAAGGTTAAGTGTGAGGATGTTTGATGTAGTACAAAGCACACATCTTTATTCCTATTGTTTTCGTGCGTTTTAGTTAGTTTTACCTTTGTTTTGAGTCTTTTTTGTTTCCTATTGAGTCTTTGTTGTGTTTACAGGAGCTCGTGTAGATTACAAGTCAAATCATGAAGATATCGAGCACGAGAAGAATCTTGGAGGAAAAAGTGAAAAAGTTGGAATTTAGTTCCTTCGCGGTACGCGAGGGAGGAGAAACAATGTCTCGCGGTACGCGAGGGAGGAGAAACAATGTCTCGCGGTACGCGAGAGACCCATGAATTTCCGTCTACGCGAGGGCCTGGTGAATCCGCAAAACCCTAGAATTAGATTTTAAATCAAATTATAATTCCATAATTCGAGGAGTTCAAGTTTTAGCCGTCTTGAGAGAGCTAGAAGGCGATTTTAGGGCTGAAGAAGGTGTTTGAAGTGCAAGATCAAAGCTTTTGATTCCGGGTTTGTTTAGTTTAGCTTATTCGGGTTTAAAGTTCGAATCTTTATCCTTGATTTCTTTGTTTGAAACCATGTTTGTGTTTATTGCTTCTGTTATGGATGTTTTGAATATGATAGTTGGCTAAAACATTGATACTGCCTAGGTCTAATGATGAATACTTGCTAAAGTTATGATTTTTATCTGTTTTTGATTATTTTGAATGGATTAATGGTTTTGTAACGATCTTGGTTTAATAATTATGATGTTATGCATGCTTTGAACCTGATTTGCAATTGATTATAGTTCTATATGCTGCTTGTGAATGTCTTTCTGTTTGAGTAGTATATCTAGATCATAGATTGTGTGTGTGTGGTTGTTTGATGGTTTGCTAGACGTAGTATTCCATAGGAACTGTGATTGAGAGTAGGTTAGATATGAGTATTCTTCCTATCTCGATACCCGAAAGGTGAGAGGTTGTCGGTTAGTCCTCTGTGTTAAGGTTCTGAGTGTAAACTGTCTAAGAGGAAGTTTCCCTTAGGGTTCTAGTATTCGTTGCTATTCCGTGTCATAGTGTTTGTTCTGAGATTACCCCGTGCATATTCGATGTATTGTGGACAGTGAGACTGAGAGGTGATCTGTCTGTTGGGTAATTTATCATTGTTGGAGAGACTGAAAGGTAATCTGACCATCTGGTGAGTTTACTACATCTTTAGGTTTCTTAGTTGGTGACACCCTGAGTGTGATTAGGGATCCACTAGGTTGTCTAGAGCTGTTATCCTTAGATACCCAGATCCAACATAGTTTCCAGAACCGATAGAAGTTGAGCTTTGCAAGTAGGATTCCGACCTAGGTGGTATTCTTACCATTCCTGGTATTTCCCTGAGTTCTTTGTCTGGATAGTTAGAGTCGATCATTAGTTCTGCATTATTAGCATAATCAGTAGGGTAGAAAACCCCCCAACCAAATCATCTTTAGTCCGAGTCAGAGTCTAGTTTAGCTATAGTAGTGTCTCTAGGGTTCGATAATTTGGTTTACCATTAAGCTGTGCTATACTAGATAGGTACACTTGCTTGTCAGTGCGGTTTAGTTCATAGGTACTCCATTTATTACTTAGGAGTCTAGGTTAGGTTTATGTGTTAGTTTTTATAGACAGTCTGGGCGACATCACCCATATCAGTGAGACACAAGGTTACATTGACCTTGATGATGAGGTTCAACAAACATTAGCAGCTAGTGGAAGTCAACTAGGAAAACCAATTGAAGAGAAAGATCCAACTAAGCCACTCCTTGATGAAGTAACCTTGCTTGGTGCAGGAAACAGCAAGAATCCAGGAGGTTCTAAACAGTGGATTTGCAATCACTGTAAAGGCAAGTTTATGAGCACTTACACCAGAATTCATGTCCATTTTTTTGGGGCTGCTATAGGGAAAAAACGAAATTAAAAGATGTCCAACCGTGATTAGAGATTGAGGGATGTTTGAAAGGCTTTCGAAGAAGGTAAAAGAAGCAGAAATTTGTGGAGTTTCAAGGTGTTTAAAGAATTTGGTACTCTCCAAAAATATATCTTCAAAGAAATGTATTGAAGAATCTTTTGGCATATTTGAGAGAAACGCGGTGGATTTGAAGATCATTCGAGGATTGTGTGTTAACGGTATTCCTTTCAATGTATTACACAACCTGCAATTTCTTGAAATGGTTAGTGCCATCAAACTCTAAAGTATTAAAATTATTTATAGAGTTTGAACTTCAAACTCTATAAATAATTTTAATACTTTAGAGTTGTTTCAGTTGTTTCACTAGTTAGGGTAGAAGGGGTCTCGGGTTCGGGTCGGGTTTTCACGGGAACACCGCCGCAACCCATTCGGGTTGTGGCTCGGGTATGTTTTACGGGTTCATGATATGTTGTAAAACACACATGTTTATCGGGCGTATTTCACCTATTTCGGTCTGGTTTTATCGTTAAGTTCATAAGATTTTGGTACTTATTTACTGAATTTGCAGGCTTGTAAGAGAAAATGAAGTATTTATCGGAGATAGATCGTACACGAGAGAGCCGGGAAGAGGTGAAGAAAAAGAAAATAAAAATCTTGAATTTTTTCCCGTAACGGACCGCTAAGAAGGTTACTAGCGACCTGCCAAGCATGTTTGGAACATAATCATTGCGGGTCCAGCTCGCGTGTCAATCCGGCTGACCACAGCCCTTAGCGGACCGCTAAGGCTTGTTGTAGCGGTCCGCTACAATCTTGACGTGCCAGATAACCCTAATAAGTCGTTATTTAAATATTTGACTGGTTTCATTCGCAATTATCGATCCCTTGCGGCTGTAGACGTCTAAAGAGCTCTGAGGAACACGTTTTGGAGGTGCTGGATCATAAGGATTAAGTTTTATTGAAGCTTTTCGGTTTGCAAACATTTGTTTTTTGTTCCTTTGTTTATCTCAGTACTTTATTTCGATTCCAGCCATGGTTAAACATTGTTTAATTTCGTCTATGACGGATATGAGTGGCTAGTTTCAATGGCCACCTAGGTTTGGATGATTATTCGCATGTAATGACGTTTTTCGGTATTGAATCGTATGATTTGTTTTGCGAATCGTATGATTTGTTTTGCTAATCTTAGAATCAGTATGTTGGATGTTTATAGATGGTGATGTATGCTCTTTTTACTTAATTTCTACTGCCATGATCATGTCCTACTTGTCTTTGTTGATTATGTGTCTTCTAGGTTGAGTTTTGCATACTATAAGTCCTTACTTTGTGTTTTGACCGATAGACGACTGACTTGACCATAGCGGTTGGTGTCTAGGCTGTAGTTAGAGAGTAAATTCAGTGTCCTGCCTATTCTTGAGACTGACCATGTGATAGAATTAGCCTGAAACCTCCTACCTATTGTTTGTTGAGTTTAGATTACGCGACCGTACGAGTCTAACTTTTCTGACGTGGTGTTTCTATTTGCTTCCTTCATATCTAATTGTCCTTTGCTCTGGGGTTATGGATCACAACCTTTCACAGCATTGAGAGTGGTGAGACCGACCGAAGAACCCTCTTTTGACATTTTGGCTTAACTTATCCCGACCTTCACACGAGTCTTATGGTTTTCTCACGGAGTAGCAACATACCTGGTTAGCCTTAGACTTGTAACTTTAGAGATATTCATATGATCATTTACCATAGTCATTGCATGTGGATAGGATTCCTGCCTAGGTGGTTGTCTTAGTTCCTTGTTATTTACCCGAGTTTTCCCATCCTTGTTATTTTACTTACTTGTTGGGTTGTCATCATTTAGAGTCTTTTAGTTTAGATCAGTCTTTAACTCATTTGCATTAATTTCATGTTTTTAGGTTTTTAGTTAATCACTTCTTGATCATTTCATTAGGCTAGGACCCGATAGAGGTTTGCTATCGAGAGCCGTCTTAGGTGTCCACGGATTGATATCCGGACTTACCTTTACTTTGCTACATACGTACCGGTACACTTGTCGCGTGTGTGGTTGAGTCTTGGGTATTTTCTCTTTTAAAACTACTGTGTAATTGATCTTATTTATATATATATATATATATATATATATATAAATCACACATCAGTTCATGAACCCTTGTGTGGAGATGTGAATTGTACAGTTGCAGTAGCTGTTAAAGGGAAAAAAATAGTCGTTGGGCTGATTTAAAAAACTTTCCTATAAATACCAACCTTTTATACATAATTTTTATACCAAACAAATACTATAATTTTTATACCAAACAAATACTCTCCCACTACTACTTATTTACTACTTTTACTTTTCTAATATACTCATGGATCCAAGGAAACAACTATCCTCCGCCCGCAAAACCTATAGACCAAAAGTCTATTCGGGTCCAAATGAACCGACTCCACCACAATCGTTTCAATATCCTCAATTCTACCAAAATCCTTCAACCCAATCGTCCATGCCCTTCCAATTGCAGTGGGTCATTTTGTGTTTCCACAAACCGAAGGACCCAACCCGTTTCCATTCTACCAAAATCTACCCTTTCGTAACCTAACCCAACTCGTTCCACAAACCGAATATGAGGTGGAACAAGATAAGGGTAATGAAGACGAGAAAGAACAAGATTATGAGGTGGAAGAAGAAGTTGAAGAAAAAGAAGAACAAGATGACATCGTTCGAAGGAAAGGGAAATTCGCAAACCAGGCGGCTCGTAAGGTTTGGGAGGATTAGGAGGAAGTTGTCGTAGCCAAGGCTTGGATTCGGGTCTCCGAAGACCCCAAAACCGGATATCAACAAAAAAGTTCATAGTTTTGGGGAAGATTGCATAAACATTTTAAGAACGTTGGTGGAACCAAACGAACATTCCACCAACTAAATTCAAAATGGGGCGCGATGAATACGAAGATAACTTTTATTTAAAAAAATATATATGTAGAAACATCGATTGGCTAGTGGAATCAATGACGCGGATATAATTAAGAAGGCGTTGAAGAGTATAAAAAACAATACGAGAAGAAAGGTTTCTCCCACATGACCGCAAAAGAAAAGAAAAACATCGGAGTCGGGCAATTACGCAAGTTCAAATGACGCCTTCACAAGCAAGGTCCCCGACCTAAACGAAGACACAACACCGGCACGACCGACACATAAAGGGAAGAAAGTGGCCGAGTCATAAGCAAGAGTAAGAAAAGTTTGGTTGAAATTGTTTTCGACTTCAAAACGATGAAAGAGTAAGAAAAAGAAAAAAAAAAACAAATTCGAAAGAAATTGGCCGAAACAAAATTGGCCATGATATGGAAGAACAACGAGAGGCTATCCGGCAAAAACAATATGATCAGGACATTAAGACATTTCTCGAACTGCATGACGATATCCCCGAACCGTTCTTGCAAATCATCCTACAACGCAACGGGACATAACCACAAAATATGGATGACCTTGCGATTTTTAGATTTCAGTTATTTTAATTTTATTTTTAATTTTTATGTTTTATTTTTTTAGTTAATTTAGTTTTAATTTTATGTTTTAATTTCTTTATTTAATTTAATTTAATTTTTATGTTTTATTTTTTTAATTAAGTTTAATTTTATTTTTAAAGTATTTTATTTTTATGTTTTTAAATTTTATTTTAAAAAAAATATTATGATAGTTTAAGATAAAAATGACGTGACATTACATTATGTGTTTTGATTGTCTAATATTTAGAGTAGTTTAGGTTCAAACGTTCCATCTCTCCATCCTAAATGTAAATAAGAGTCTCGTTTAAGTAGATATGAAGAGAGAAGTATATTTAATTTTAATGAACGCCAACCCAATGTGAAAGCCTAATCCTTTTAAAATGATAAAACCTAAAGCTTTATTATTTGTGGTACTCTTTTGTAAAGTGATGTTTAGGATGAAACGAAAAATTCTCTAACAATACCAAGGTTTGAGAAGCTTATGGATTTAAGTTCCACTCTCACATTAATAAAAAGAAATTTGCCTTTCAAAAAAAAGGATGAAAGGAAAAAAAAAAAAACTAAGCCAGAAGACAAATTGGTTACTATAGTGCATCATTTGATTAATACTGAAGTAATTAAGTCCTTTTATTCACTTCATCACTTATGACCAATGTTTTCACAATGAACTGACAGGTATGATTGGAATCGGGTATATAGCCGGTCCGGTTAATTCTCTTTGAAGCATCTCCATTTAAACTCGCTTGTTACCGGTTGGACTGGTAAACCAGGTCAACCGAATCGAGTGGTCGGACCAGATTTCTTTTTCCTTCAAAATTGCATTTATTATTATGTTATATATTATATACTTTTTATCATTTTATAAAAATATGAATAACTAGATAATTTAGTAAAAAATCAAATTAAACATGGAAACTTTATCGAATCTATTAATTAATACCAATAAAAGTAATGATAAAAGGGACGAAAAAAAGTTTAATTACTAAAAGGTGATCCGACCTTGAATATGTCCACTAAGGGTATACGTACTCGTAGCGTGAAAGGGGGGGAGGTTGTTGATTGTCCCTGTTCAACTTTTAACTTTCTTTCTTCAGGAGGATAACTAATTTTGATTTGTTTGGTGGGAGGAGTTACTGGTATAGTGAGAATAAAGGGACTTTGACCATTGGTTTGGATTATTTTACCAGATTTGATGGTTTTGATAATTACTTCATTGGTAGGGAGTAATGGAGCTTCACTTGTTTGAGTGGATTCTGAGCATTTTGACTCAGATTCAGGGGGTTATTGCAGTCTTGCACAGATGATTCTTCCTTAGAAGGATCAAGGTGGTTTGCATGGTCAAGATTTGTGAGATTGAAGTTTGGTTCATGGATGGTTACATAGTCAGCTGGTGGGGGGACGGTGTTGTAGGGCTTTTCGCTTGAAACCCAAGGCCAATAGTCACCTTTTCATGAATTTAAGCATCCAAAAGTCTTTGCAGCTTTTTAGATGCAAACTCATATTTGTCAACATGAACTTTTTGGTCTGCCAACTCAGCTCTTGTAGCTTTTAACTTAACCAATAACTGAGTTTCAAGATTTGTTTGTTCATGTTTTAGTGATGAAATCTCTTTCTTTAGGCAGATAATCTTTTCTTTATAACTGTTTTCAACATTTTTAAATTCAAATTTCGTTTGGTGAAACTCTACATTTTGATCTATAAGATTTTGGTTATGTTTCCAGTATCCTATAACCTTATCAATGCAAGCTTGAGTACAAAGATGTTCATATATCTGAGGTGGTATCTCTGTTGTGTCTGCCATGAGTGCTTGGTTGTTGGCAGGAAGATCTTCATACTGGAAGCTCCAATCAAAATCAGTTGTTCCAACAGCTGCACATGCTGCAGTTTGAGCAGGAGTGATGTTGCCTTGACTTGCTTGACCATGATGGGTCTGTCTAGGTTGTGCCGCAACTGGGTTTGCCTTTGCTACCTTGCATTCTCTTGTAAAATGACCAAGTTGGCTACAATTGTAACATCTTAGCTTACTCTTGTCCAAGCTAACTCTAGTGTTAGAGTTATTGCTTGGAATTGGTCTTCCAGTCCTAGAGTAGAACCGTTTTGCTATGAGAGAAAGCATGGCATAGGAGTGTTGTATGTCCATTTATTCTAAGTTATCTGGATGAAAGTATTCCAGGTCTTCTTTGATGAAGGACATGTTGCTACAATTTTCGGAGACAAAGGCAGCTGAGTTTGGTTGAGGTGGAGCTTCAAGAAGAAATGGTGAGTTTTTGTTTGTGATTTGGGAGTCTGAGGGTGGTGACAATGGGAGGATAATAGTTACTAGAACTGGGAGCTGAGTGGTCAGAGTGTAGTGCAGATGAAGTGGTGGTTGTTGATGAAGCTGTTGAATGACCTGAGCTTCTTTTTTTGGCTTAAATCATTTCTAATTCATATGTCTTTAGCATGCCATACAGCTCGGTCATTTTTAGAGTTTTCAAGTTTTCAGTTCTTCTAATTGACACTGTATAGAGTGTCCAGCAGCTTGAAAGAGATCTGATAAACTTTTTGAGAGTGTCTTCATTCTCCAGCTTCACTTTAGAGCACTGTAGCTCTCCCACCAAATAGGTGTACCTGTTGAACAAAACAATAAGAGACTCACCTTCCTTCTAGACAAAGTTCTCATATTGTTGCTTCAGAATGTCTCTTCTATTCTCCTTCACCTCCTCAGAACCGGCAAACATCTTCTCAAGAGATTCCCATAGCTCCTTAGCAGTCATGTATTCTCTGAAGTTATGGAAAACTTCATTTGGCAAGCACATCTGAATGGCTCCCAAAGCTTTGAAATCTACCTCCATCTTCTTGATGTCTTCCTCTGAGTACTTTGAGGCTTCTTTAGGGACTGATAGATCTCCGGAATCAGCAGAAGCCACCATAGGCACATATGAACCATCAACTATGGATCTCCACATTCCATATTCTTGGTAGCAGAAGAAACTTTCCATTCTTTTCTTCCACATATCATAATCTTCTCCAGACACCAGTCTTGGTGCTCGGTGAAAGCTTCCAACATCATCAAATCCAGTATTCTGTGCCATACTATGGATAGATGGTTCAACATGTAAGTCCCCAAACCCGGGAGGCCCCACTTGCTGGATTTACTCATTCACAAACAGTTCTTAAACATGGATATCAAATAACGCAGCGGAAATTTTCATTTAAACATAACTTAATCGTTATTCATACATGCGGAAGCGTAAACATAATTACATCATAACTAAACATAACGGGATGCCAGTCTTCAAAAGCAGTCGGGTAACTCTTCATCTCTAGCCAAGCATCACCGTCCATCCTCATAACCTGCCTTAACCTGAATGTGTACACTTAAAAACGTCAGCTACGCTGGTGAGTTCTAGTTTTCGTTCGTTTTAAGAAATGGTTCATCATTCAAACATTCATTAGGGTTTAACATTCGTATAAGAAAACAGGGCCTTTCATTCGTAAACCTTCGCACATTTAAACACAATCATTTGTTTAAATCATTAACATTCATTTAAGTCATACATTATTATCTAAAATCTGTATCGTTACGCGTCTCAATGTCCCCGTAGGAACTTTTAATGTTGTGGGCAACCGTTACGTATCGCCGTCATTGCCACAACCATACACTACGTGGGGTCAACCGTTACGTATCGCCGTCATTGCCCAACCCTTCAATGCGTGGGGTCAACCGTTACGTATCGCCGTCATTGCCCAACACGCATCTTTCCTTTGGGAATCAACCGTTACGTATCGCCGTCATTGATTTCCCATTACCTCGTTCACTTAGGATGATCGTCATCACCCGAGTAACCGTCGTTACTCCCTTACCAGTTGTACAACATCAAAACCATTGACATGCCACAGAGACATTGCCCATGTTGTTCTTGTGGCAACTATGGCTCGCTGTCCATAATCTACCACAAGGCTGGGAATCACATTCCCAGACTTCATTCGTCAATTCCATTCATTCGACAGATTAGATTTGTAATGACTTCTTTAAAACCTTTGCCCCTTTTTGTTTTCTTTTCATAAAACATTTCCCTCACTTTCAAAACCCTTTTTACCTTTTCATTAAACCATTTCTTTATAACATTCGTTCGTAAACATTCCGTTCATAAACTTTCTTTCCATAAATCCTTCGTTCCAAATCATTTCCTTTCGTAAACGTAGTTTCATAAAAATCATTTTATAAAACAACATTTCATACGTGTACACACCAGCCCGAAAACATTATATAAAAACATTTAAAAGAGGGCTTCTAGAACTCACCTGATAAGCTAGTCTCGGTTGTCCTAAACGAAGGTCCAACGACTTCACATACGATCTGAATTGAGTAGTTACATACACATCAGACCATTACCGACTCTAACGGTTTAACCCTTCTAAACATACTAACTTTACTTAACCAGTCTGATGTCTGCGCACTTAGCAAGTGCGCAGACCCTGCTGCCTGCGCACTTAGCAAGTGCGCAGACCCGGCTGCCTGCGCACTTAGCAAGTGCGCAGACCCTGCCTCCTGCGCACTTAGCAAGTGCGCAGGTCCTTCCTCCTGCGCACTTAGCAAGTGCGCAGGTTCCTCCTCCTGCGCACTTAGCAAGTGCGCAGGACCTGCTCCGTGCGCACTTAGCAAGTGCGCACGACCTGTTCTTCGTGAAAAACCCTAACTTTCGCATTCGGTCTGATCATGTCAAGATCCCGAACCCCTTTGCATTCAAAACGTTCGTTTTCCCTTAGGGATCTCAAATCTATGATTATTTATCAGATTCATCCGTTCAAACCTTGTCTTTTCACCCAAAACCAGAAAAACCCAAAAACGAACTAAAAACTCAGATTTAGGTCGGATCGTTACCTGAATCGAGCTTCTGATCCGGAGGTTCTTCTCACGAGTGCAAGAGACACGAGCGGTTGCAATCTTGTGCGATTCCGACACTTTCTCTCTCTACGGTTTTCTCTCTCTAGAATTGCAAATGAGAGAAACATGTGGTGACCTTGGCTATTTATAGGGGAGACCTCCCCAAGCCCGGTTCGCGACTGACCCGGCCCGACTTCGGCCCTCTTGAACTCGTTAACTTTATTTCTCGACATTTTGGGATGTTACAAGTCTACCCCCCTTATAATAGGTTTCGTCCCCGAAACCTATCACAAGTCAAATAATTGAGGGTACGACTCCCTCATCTCCGCCTCCGTTTCTCATGTAGCCTCCGATCCCTTTCGGTGCCTCCATTGGACTTTAACCAATTGGATCACTTTGTTACGCAAATGCTTCTCCTTTCGGTCCAGGATAGCCACGGGTTCTTCGATGTAATTAAGGTTGTTGTCGACCTCGATGTCAGTAAGTGGTACGTGAGCCGATTCATCCGCCAAACACTTTCGCAAGTGTGATACATGGAAGGTAGGATGAATCCCACTTAACTCATCAGGCAACTCCAACCGATAAGCGACTTCACCAACCCGTGCCATTATCCTGAACGGTCCGACAAACCTCGGACTTAACTTTCCTCTCTTTCTGAATCGAATGATCCCCTTCCAGGGCGACACTTTCAACATTACTCTGTCCCCAACATCAAACTCGATAGGCCTTCGTCGTCTATCCGCATAGGATTTCTGGCGATCTTGTGCGGCCTTCATTCGAGCTTTGATTTGATCAAACCTTTCCGATGTTTCTTTTATGACTTCCAGACTTCCTAGCTCCTTCTGTCCAATCTCACCCCAACAAACCGGGGTCCTACATCTTCTCCCATACAACATTTCGTAAGGCGGCATGCCTATCGTCGTGTGATGACTATTGTTGTAGGAGAACTCGGCTAACGGCAGATGGCTGTCCCAACTGCCACCGAAGTCGATAATACAAGCACGGAGCATATCCTCCAACGTCTGAATAGTCCTTTCGGACTGACCATCCGTTTGCGGGTGGTATGCTGTGCTGATATTAAGCCTCGTGCCCATCGCCTCGTGAAATCTTTTCCAGAACCTCGATGTGAATCGGGTGTCCCGGTCAGATACAATCGTCAAAGGCATCCCATGCCGTGCTACTACTTCGTTAATAAATACCTCCGCTAACCTTTCCGACGAGAACTTCTCGCGAATAGGTAGGAAATGAGCACTCTTCGTTAAACGGTCCACGATTACCCAAATGGCGTCATGACCTTTAGCTGTGCGAGGTAGCTTAGTTATGAAGTCCATGGTAATGTGTTCCCACTTCCATTCCGGTATATCAAGTGGTTGAATCTTTCCATACGGTTTCTGGTGCTCGGCCTTTACTTGCGAGCAAGTCAAACACTTGCTTACATACTTCGTCACGTCACGTTTCATTCCAGGCCACCAGTATTCCCTCCTCAGATCTTGGTACATTTTATTGGTACCGGGATGGATAGAGTAACGAGACTTATGAGCCTCATCCAAGATTTTGCTTCTAAGCTCGCCACCCATAGGTATCCATACCCGTCCAAAACGTGTCCTAACACCAAGAGTGTTATATTCCAACTTGTCCTGTTGGCCAACCATCCTTTCCTTCTTTATGTTTTCTTCTTTAAGCGCCTCATCTTGAGCCCTTTCGATTTCTCTCATCACATCCGATGTTACCACCAACTGGCAAGCTTTCACTCTAATAGGAGTAGGCACATCATTTCGGCTTAGAGCATCAGCCACCACATTTGCTTTTCCAGGATGGTACAAGATCTCACAGTCATAATCCTTCAGGAGTTCCAACCATCGTCTTTGCCTCATATTAAGCTCCTTTTGTTCGAAGAAGTACTTCAAACTTTTGTGGTCGGAGTAAATAGTAAACTTCACCCCGTATAGGTAGTGTCTCCAGATTTTCAATGCAAATACGACAGCAGCAAGTTCCAAATCGTGAGTCGGATAGTTGACTTCGTGAACCTTCAATTGCCGCGACGCATATGCAATCACTCTACCACGCTGCATCAACACACACCCCAATTCCTGACCCGAAGCGTCAGAGTATACCACCAAATCTTCACTGCCCTCGGGAAGGGCCAAGACTGGAGCTTGAGTTAGCTTTTCCTTCAATTTCTTAAACGCTTCATCCTGGGTCGAACCCCAATCGTACTTTACCTCCTTCCGAGTCAACTTTGTCAATGGCGAAGCTATTTTCGAGAAATCCTGGATGAATCTCCGATAGTAGCCTGCCAATCCCAAGAAACTGCAGATTTCAGTTGGCGTCTTAGGAGTGTCCCATTCACTTACCGTTACTATCTTTGCTGGGTCAACCATAATGCCGTTCGGGCCAATGACGTGACCTAGGAATTGGACTTCCCTAAGCCAGAACGCGCATTTGGAGAACTTAGCATACAACTTCTCCTTCTTTAGAGCTTCCAATACTTCCTTCAAATGACACGCGTGATCACCCTCATTCTTGGAGTAGATAAGGATATCATCGATGAACACGATTACCGATCGATCCAGCATCGGTCGACACACCCTATTCATTAAATCCATGAACGCTGCGGGGGCGTTCGTCAATCCGAAAGACATCACGCGGAACTCGAAATGTCCATAACGCGTGCGAAATGCAGTTTTCGGTATGTCTTCTTTCCTCACCTTCAACTGATGGTACCCGGACCGAAGGTCGATTTTTGAAAACCAACTTGCGCCTTGCAACTGGTCGAACAGGTCATCGATCCTTGGTAAAGGGTACTTGTTCTTCACCGTTCGTTTATTCAACTCGCGATAATCGATACACATTCTCATCGAACCATCTTTCTTCTTTACAAACAACACCGGAGCACCCCACGGAGAGATGCTCGGTTGGATAAATCCTTTCTCAAGTAACTCGTCTAGTTGGACCATAAGTTCCTTCATTTCCACTGGTGCTAGTCGATATGGAGCCTTAGCCACGGGCTGGGCATCTGGTACTAAGTCAATTCGGAACTCAATTTCTCTATCGCGTGGTATCCCAGGCAAATCCTCTGGAAACACCTCCGGGTACTCGCGTACCACGGGTACATCGTCTAGTTCCTTCACTTCCTTACACTTATCAATTACATATACCAGATAAGCCTCGCATCCGCGCCTCAAATAATTCGTTGCCTTAATCATTGAGATGACATTTGGCATCGGGGCGTCACGATCTCCAAAAACCTCGACTTTGCTACCATCCGGAGCCTTGAGTCGGATTATCTTTCGTTTACATATGATTTGTGCTTCGTTGGCAGTTAACCAATCCATACCCAGCACGACATCGAACCCTCCCAAAACCATAACAAACAATCTGACAGGGAACCTATGACCTTCTATTTTTATTGTGGAATTGTCAACTACATCGGTCACTCTCGCAATTCTACCCTCAGCGGTCTCTACGCTAAAGGCCCTTTCTAGCTTACTCACAGCATACTTCACTCTTTTACAAAAAGTCGCCGATATAAAACTCTTACTGGCGCCCGAATCAAATAACACAGAAACAAGAGTGTTGTCAAGGATGAACGTACCTGACGCCACATCGGGATCCTTCCTAGCCTGATCCTGCGTCAGTGCGTACGCCCGCGTCTTCGCACGAGATCCCTCTCCCTTCTTTTCCGGGCCCTTTCCCTTCCCAGTTTCCCCCATCCTAGGCTTGGTACATTCTCGGCTCATATGGCCGAAATCCCCACAGTTGTAGCATTTGTAGCCTTGCGGGCATTCACGGGAGTAGTGCCCGGTCTTGCCACACTTAAAGCACAAGCTAGATCCCACTCTGCATTCACCTACATGCTCCCTTCCACACTTCTTACAAACAGTAGGCTCATCCACCCGAGCCCTCTTATCACGAGCCCCAAACATTTTTCCCCCAGTTCGCTTGTTTGAGAAGCTCGGTCTCTTCTTTTGCTCTTTAACGGCAACAACATTCAGTGCCAGATCGTCAAATACTACGCCACTTAGCTCTACTGCCAAATCATAGGTAGCAGGGGCGTTCGCCTTAACATAGGTGCGGACCTGGTCCGGCAACCCTTGAATATAACAGGCAATCTTTCTCTCTTCTGTAGTGACAAGGTGTGGCACCAGACGCGCCAGTTCATTAAATCGGGTTGTGTATTGCCGGTGCGTCATGTTCCCGGCCTTCAAACCCAGAAATTCCCTTTCCACCTTCTCAATCTCGTTCCTTGGGCAGAAATTCTTAATCACTAAAGTTTTCAAGTCAGCCCACATCATCGCATCCACAATCTCGCTCCCTTTAGCTTGACGTACACCCTCCCACCAGTGGGATGCTTCCTCCCTCAAGGAGTTAGCAGCAAACTTCACTACTTGATTAGCTCGACACTCGCTCAGACGGATGGCGGCTTCCATACGTATTACCCAATCAAAAGTAGCTACCGCGTCCTTCTTCCCAGTCAGGATCGGCGGATCACATGCCTTAAAGGACTTATAATCACATCCGCGAGCAGGCGGTGCATTGTCAGTCTCATTATTTTGGGCACCAATTGCCGCGCTAGACCCACCTTCCCCACTAACTTTCTTCAATGCTTCAGCCAACAGACCTGGCAGAGAATTCTTCATCAAGTCTGTGAATTCTCGAGCTATAGCTGCTCTCACTTCTGGTTCAAAAGTGAAAGGTTGTTCTTCAACCTGTGTCTGCTCGGCTTCATGCACACTAACCGCCGGTTCAGTGTGAACACTTCCTTCTTCACTATACTCTTGGCGCGCAGGGATCCTGCCACGCCCACCATTACGACCGCCGGTACGACCACCGGTACGGCCACCACGCCTTCCGTTCCCTCTTCTCGCCATTTCGTTCTATAGGACAAGAAATCCAATGTCATCACGCTAGTTAACAAATAGAATCCAACAAGTACTGTAAGATGTTAATATACACTGGCCATCTGTAATTAACCATTACACTACCTTTCGATTTCTATTTGACCACCTTTGTGATTCCATCAGAACACAAGTCCTTACCTAACCCTTTCTAAGGCATACTACATACACATACTCTACTTTACATACCTGATGCTTTGGCTCGAGTTACCCGTACTGACATCCGCTTTCGGTCCCATTCAAAGTTTAAGTTCAGACACTGGGAGTGTCCGAATCTCTCAAACTATTGCTCTGATACCAACTTGTAAGGCCCCAAACCCGGGAGGCCCCACTTGCTGGATTTACTCATTCACAAACAGTTCTTAAACATGGATATCAAATAACGCAGCGGAAATTTTCATTTAAACATAACTTAATCGTTATTCATACATGCGGAAGCGTAAACATAATTACATCATAACTAAACATAACGGGATGCCAGTCTTCAAAAGCAGTCGGGTAACTCTTCATCTCTAGCCAAGCATCACCGTCCATCCTCATAACCTGCCTTAACCTGAATGTGTACACTTAAAAACGTCAGCTACGCTGGTGAGTTCTAGTTTTCGTTCGTTTTAAGAAATGGTTCATCATTCAAACATTCATTAGGGTTTAACATTCGTATAAGAAAACAGGGCCTTTCATTCGTAAACCTTCGCACATTTAAACACAATCATTTGTTTAAATCATTAACATTCATTTAAGTCATACATTATTATCTAAAATCTGTATCGTTACGCGTCTCAATGTCCCCGTAGGAACTTTTAATGTTGTGGGCAACCGTTACGTATCGCCGTCATTGCCACAACCATACACTACGTGGGGTCAACCGTTACGTATCGCCGTCATTGCCCAACCCTTCAATGCGTGGGGTCAACCGTTACGTATCGCCGTCATTGCCCAACACGCATCTTTCCTTTGGGAATCAACCGTTACGTATCGCCGTCATTGATTTCCCATTACCTCGTTCACTTAGGATGATCGTCATCACCCGAGTAACCGTCGTTACTCCCTTACCAGTTGTACAACATCAAAACCATTGACATGCCACAGAGACATTGCCCATGTTGTTCTTGTGGCAACTATGGCTCGCTGTCCATAATCTACCACAAGGCTGGGAATCACATTCCCAGACTTCATTCGTCAATTCCATTCATTCGACAGATTAGATTTGTAATGACTTCTTTAAAACCTTTGCCCCTTTTTGTTTTCTTTTCATAAAACATTTCCCTCACTTTCAAAACCCTTTTTACCTTTTCATTAAACCATTTCTTTATAACATTCGTTCGTAAACATTCTGTTCATAAACTTTCTTTCCATAAATCCTTCGTTCCAAATCATTTCCTTTCGTAAACGTAGTTTCATAAAAATCATTTTATAAAACAACATTTCATACGTGTACACACCAGCCCGAAAACATTATATAAAAACATTTAAAAGAGGGCTTCTAGAACTCACCTGATAAGTTAGTCTCGGTTGTCCTAAACGAAGGTCCAACGACTTCACATACGATCTGAATTGAGTAGTTACATACACATCAGACCATTACCGACTCTAACGGTTTAACCCTTCTAAACATACTAACTTTACTTAACCAGTCTGATGTCTGCGCACTTAGCAAGTGCGCAGACCCTGCTGCCTGCGCACTCAGCAAGTGCGCAGACCCTGCCTCCTGCGCACTTAGCAAGTGCGCAGGTCCTTCCTCCTGCGCACTTAGCAAGTGCGCAGGTTCCTCCTCCTGCGCACTTAGCAAGTGCGCAGGACCTGCTCCGTGCGCACTTAGCAAGTGCGCACGACCTGTTCTTCGTGAAAAACCCTAACTTTCGCATTCGGTCTGATCATGTCAAGATCCCGAACCCTTTTGCATTCAAAACGTTCGTTTTCCCTTAGGGATCTCAAATCTATGATTATTTATCAGATTCATCCGTTCAAACCTTGTCTTTTCACCCAAAACCAGAAAAACCCAAAAACGAACTAAAAACTCAGATTTAGGTCGGATCGTTACCTGAATCGAGCTTCTGATCCGGAGGTTCTTCTCACGAGTGCAAGAGACACGAGCGGTTGCAATCTTGTGCGATTCCGACACTTTCTCTCTCTACGGTTTTCTCTCTCTAGAATTGCAAATGAGAGAAACATGTGGTGACCTTGGCTATTTATAGGGGAGACCTCCCCAAGCCCGGTTCGCGACTGACCCGGCCCGACTTCGGCCCGCTTGAACTCGTTAACTTTATTTCTCGACATTTTGGGATGTTACACAACAGCAAAGAGATAACAGAACCAGATTGTGATTAAACAAGTGTTAGTTTGTTTAATCTGAGAGCCAAGGCTCTGATACCACTTGTAGGATCGGTGTTTACAAGATGATTCTGTTCTTAATTGAGATTGGCGGAAACAATAACAAATAATCAATGTAAACAAGAAAACAAGGATAATACTGATAAATGCAAAGTGTATTAATCTTCAATGTTTATAAGTTTACAGAGAAAGCTCTAAGGAAGCACACATTGTAAAATGAAAAGATATAATACATATAAAGGAACTTAGAATCAAGACAGACCCTTGATTCTAAGGATCAGATCAAACACAAGCCGTTGATCTTTAACCGTTACAAGTTACACCACTATTGGTAGACAACTAAAAGACAAGTAGCTAAAAGATAACTGTAGTGAAAAGACTTTTGCATTGAAAAGACAACAGCAAAACTAAGGTCTTCTAAAAAATCATTGCAGGACAGATCAGAATAGGAGCATTGTCTTTTGTCATCTGTACCAATAACATTCTTTCTGCTGATAGGTGTGTCAGTGTTACAGCAGAGATGTCAGTGGCAAAGTCAAAGCTGCTGATGATTTGCCTATCAGCAGCATCAAATGTTTGATGCTACTGAGAAGCCTATCAGCAGCAACTTTGGACTTCAGCAGATAAGGCTATCAGCAGGAAAATTGTTCATCAGCAGGAGAACACAACTATCTGCAACACTTAGCCTTATCTGCAGCAACTTGTAAGTCAGCAGCAAAATTGTGGAGTCCGCAGCAATCTTAATTAAAGAATTTTGTAGCCATCAATCTTTATCTCTACGGGGGGGGGGGGGGGGGGGTTCACTTGCTGAGGGTCGTTGGCTTGGTCAACATAGCCGTTACCAACGGCTACAATCTTAAAAAAAATAACTTTTAATATTTAATTTTTAATCTATAAATATATATCATATTGTCTCAACCAATAACACACTACTAAGCTATGAAAAGATACACGCAAACCCCGCCGGCACAACTAAGCTCCGAAGAGAAACACGTAATTCGCAACGCATTACGCGACAGGGAAACACATCTAAGCCTACGCGGTGATTTGACGGAACATATTTGGAGGAACTGTCCAAGTGACAATTGATTTTTTGTATTTTAATATGTTTGTTGACGTGACGAGATTTGAATCACTTAGATATAAAACCAGTACGGATGACCTTATAATTATTTAATTAATATTCGAGAGGAAATACAGAGAAGATACTTAATGAAAAACCCTCGACCTATCTCAAATTTTCAGAAAGAATAAAATAAAAGAAATTATGGACGTATGAAAAACTTTCAAGAAACATGGTTTGACAATTTTTTTTTAGAATATAGTATAACGAAAGTAGTTAATGAATGTTCCTTTCGTCAACCCCCGACACTTGGACCACCGACCTCTTAAATATATGCATTGCCTACACAAGTCACTAGTTTTGAACGTCACTGCACAACTAAAATCATACACATAAAAATTAGCGTAAAACTATATATTAACTTTTTGTTTATAAAATATATACATGTAATTTTAAGAATTTATCATTAATGTTGTTAAAGATATATTCAATTTAGATGCAAACTTTTTGTTATTTGAGGTTAATTTCAATACTAAAGAACATACTTTTACCTGCATAAGGAAAAATATTCCATCGGTTATTATAGACGGATCGTCGACCCATCAAACAAAATCCCGAAAAGAAAAAGAATGCATAAAAAACTTTAATACTAAAGTAGCTTAGACTATGACACATCTAAACTAAAGGTACACTTAAAAGTAAGGCACACCTAAGATTACGGCCCACCTACAACTAAAGGCACACATAAACACTAAAAGCACTTCTAGGCCTAAATGCAAACCTAAGCCTAGATACAAAACCTAAAACCAAGTAGTCATCACCCCAACCTACGACTAAAGGTAACCTAAGTGAAGTCAGGCCAATGTGCAAGGCCCCGGTGAATACCAAAAACTATACAACAAAACAACGAACATACCCAGTAAAAATCCCACAAAAAATATGATTATCAAATAGGATAACACAAAAAATCTTTATAAAATTTAGCATTTTGTAATTTGATTATCGACTCGGAAGACGAGATTGTCACACCCCGGATTTAGCCTACCTAGGCGTGCGACTCCCAGTTGGTACATGTCTCTTATTTTATTATATTAGAGTTTTATAAACACAGTGGAATGATTTATACAGATTCATAACTCAGGATATTATCAAAAGACGGGGAAACTCCCGTTTCATTTTATTTCATAATCAGAGAAAACATCCTGATAATTTATACAAATGTTTTGTTTATCAAAATCAATGTTACATGAGTCATTTCTTTCAACAAGTGTCTAGGGTGGACGTTCTCGTTCGTGACATCTTTATTTCTCTGTCAATTCATGGCTATATCAATATAAAATCATCATTGGTTACCTATAAAACGTTTGAAAATATTTTATCAGTATAAACTGGTGAATACAAGTATACTTTAAATCATAATCTGATAAGCGTGAATAAATAGAACAATTTGCCCATATTTGAATGGTCAATTTACACACTCGGCGGACCACCTGACCCGAAAGTATAACCACCAGCCACACTAGGCACTTTCTTGGATAATCTTTGTTTTAGGTTAAATGGGATTCTGCCTTTCGCGTCAAGCGTTAGGTCTTACGTATTATAAACAACCAAGCCAGAGCCCTAGCCCCGTTACAGCGTTTCATCTATAACACGTGTATGCATACGTGACTCGATGGTCTGAATGCTATATAGTAAATCACCTTATGCGACCAATGATTGTATTAGCTTATTCAAGTAAGATCACAATCAAAACAGTTTTTAGTTTTGAAATCATTTTATAAAAATACAAGTATTCACCTTACAGAGTTTCGTCTTAGGAATCTTCTAAAGTGAGAGTCCTAGTGGGCAGCGTCTCCACTTAAGTCGTCTAGCTTGGTTTCCTCAAATTGGCATTTCCTAGCTTCTTGGTTCTCTCTATAACGATCCGGCACTTCTGGAACTTAAACGTACAAGCGGGAATGGATTTAAGGGAGTGAGAATACTGAAAATAACTCAAAGGTTCGAGTTTGGATGTTGTGAAAAGGCTGGATCTGGACTTTCTATTTATAGGCCATTTTGGCAGATGTGACGGACCGTTATGGGTGGTGACGGTCCGTCACCGCTTGATCATATAACGAACTGTTACCAATTGGTGACGGTCCATCACCGTTTTAGGGTTGCGGAGTTGTCACACCCCAACCGACGGCGGAAAACGTCGGGGCGTGAAGCTGTGCAGACTGTTCATAGCTCATGGTTGCTAAAGTTTGAATAATTTAAACATTCATTTTCATTACACGTAGCAAGTTCATAACATACAAGAACCAAATGTAGCGATTGCAAAATATAAATAGTTTAGATTAATTGCTAGGTCCAAATCCTATATGTAGCAGCTTGTAACACTTCAAACATTGTCACCTGAAACATGGTTAAAAAAAAACAAAGTCAACTAAAAAGTTGGTGAGAATACATAGGTTTTTGTGTCATGTAATAGAATATAGTGTCGTGTGCATACAATTCATACAAACATGGCAATTAAGGCATTTATGGAGAGATACCATCGTGTGACCTGGTAGTACAATCAAACCTTTGTAACTAGCATGCAAAACAAACGCGTGTTGGCAGTAACAGTCACCCTACCTGGGTGGGTTTGTCAGACTCAATAGATCTATCACTGTTTACTGTAGGCTATAAAATAGTTAATGATTGCACGTGAATAGCAAACTGCGTGTTGGTCTACACACCTAGTACTCAAGCACAAAGCTCAAAATTGTAACACATGATTGTAGGGTGGAATTGTATATTGTGTAGTTTGTAAACATAGTAAATAGAACGCATGTTCCACCCCAAAAGTTTGTAAATAGAGTAAAAGAGGGGCTATGTAACTCACTTGTGTTGGAGCGTGTAGTTTGCACAGATCAACAAAAATACCAAGCGTGTTGTAGGTCGCTACGTTTGACCTATCGAATGAGGGTATAACACGTGTCACTGTTTGTGTTATTTTGTGTCCAAAGTGGGTTCGTTGGTGGTTTGTGTGTTTAGGGTTGGTTTTGGAATAATAAATTAGTAGCGATATATATATATATATATATTTATTTAAATAAAATTTAAATAAACGATATTTGTTTAAATCAAAATATATATTTGTATAAATAGTTTTATAAAAATGATTACATAAACTCATGATTTCATCTGTTTTGAAACTATCGGGAATTAATTGTTTTAAATTTCTAAATCAAAGATTTGGTTTATAAATGATTCCCGGGTCTTGAGATTTTATAACGTAACTTTTATAATTACATTTTGAAATTTTTGCTAAAATATGTTAAATAGACTTTAAAACAGAAAAATAATTGATTCTGGTCAAGGAGCACGACCGTGCTCAAGTAGGGCACGACCGCGCTCGTTGTCGGGCGTGACCGTGGTGGTCTGAAACGCGAAGACCGGCTTTTCTCCATTTTAAATTTCGCGAATTCAGCGGGTATGGTATGATTTGACTTCTGCAGAGTCAAGTGGGTTCATCAGCGCGACCGTGCCTACTTTAGGCGCGACCGTGCTTAGGTCTGCAGGCGCGACCATGCCTAGTCCTAGGCGCGACCGTGCTTGACTAGTTTTGTAGTTTTTGAGTTTTGTCAGTTTTTGGTTCTCGGGGCTTGTGAGATAATGGTGTTTTTGTTTAATTTGTTATTGTAATAGAATAGTTTGTATATGTAACTGCATTGTAGTTTGTTGTACACGAATCGAAACTGAAATGTGTTTGTTTATTGAAATCAAACGATTACATGATGAAAATCGAAATGTTACAGTCTCCCCTTGTTGAGGGGATTTCGTCCCGAAATTCAACTAGTTGAGGTTGCAGAATTGGTGAATAGGTGAGGATACTTGAGTTTCATTTGGTCTTCACGTTCCCAAGTAAACTCAGGACCGCGTTTTGAATCCCAATGGACTTTGACTATAGGGATGCGGCTGCGCTTGAGTTGCTTGATTTCACGATCCATGATTTCCACTAGTTTCTCGACGAAATGCATCGTTTCATCAATGCGCACGTCGTCAAGAGGTATGTGGAGGTTCTTATCAGCAAGACATTTCTTCAGGTTGGACACGTGGAAGGTTGGATGAACATTGTTGAGTGCTGGAGGTAGCTCAAGTTTGTAAGCCACTTTCCCGATTCTTTCAAGGATCTTGAACGGGCCTACGTAACGAGGTGCTAGCTTGCCTTTCTTTCCAAAGCGGATCACACCCTTCCAAGGGGATACTTTGAGAAGCACAAGGTCACCCACTTGGAATTCCAAGGGTTTTCGTCGCTTGTCGGCATAGCTCTTTTGTCGACTTCTCGCTACTCGGATGTTGTCACGGATTTGAAGGATTTTGTCGGATGTTTCCTGAATTAACTCGGGACCGGTGATTTGTGCTTCACCAATCTCGTTCCAACAGATGGGAGAACGGCATTTGCGACCATAAAGAGCTTCGAATGGAGCCATGTTGATGCTGGTGTGGTAGCTGTTATTGTAGGAGAATTCAATAAGTGTCAAGTGTGAATCCCAATTGCCACCAAAGTCTATGACACAGGCTCTCAGCATGTCTTCGAGGGTTTGGATTGTTCGTTCAGTCTGGCCATCAGTTTGGGGATGGTAGGCTGTGCTTAAATCCAATCGTGTGCCAAGTGCCTTTTGCAGAGATTGCCAAAATCTGGAAGTGAAACGAGCATCTCTGTCGGAGATTATGTTCAAAGGTATACGTGTCGACTCACAATTTCGTTAATATAGATTCGGGCCAATTTCTCAACCCGATAGTCTTCACGGATGGGCAGGAAGTGTGCGGACTTTGTGAGACGGTCAATGATTACCCAAATGCTATCATAGCCGTTTGAAGTACGGGGGAGTTTAGTAATGAAGTCCATGGCTAGATTTTCCCATTTCCACACGGGGATTTCCGGTTGTTCAAGTAAACCGGAAGGACGTTGATGTTCGGCCTTGACTTTAGAGCAGGTTAGACATTTTGCAACATAGAGTGCAATGTCTTTTTTCATACCAGGCCACCAATATTGTGGTCGAAGATTGTGATACATTTTATCCGCACCGGGATGAATAGAATACCGAGACTTGTGTGCTTCAGTCATGAGGAATTCCCTGAGATCATTGCGATTGGGAACCCAAATACGATCCAAGAAATAAAGCAAACCATTGTTTTTAGTCTCTAGTTGGAATTCAGCACCGCACGACATTTCCTCATACATATTGTAACACCCAAAAATAAAAAGAAAAGAAAAATTCAAAATTTCACTCCCTCGCGGTACGCGAGGGAGATTTTGACAAAACCTCGCGGTACGCGAGGGGACTGCTTATGCGCCAGAAAATCACCTTCTCGCGGTACGCGAGGGAATAGTACACGCGTCAGGGCCAGAAAACACGTGTCATGTACACTTGCCACCTGCTGCCACGTGTCATGCTGACTCACCTCGATTCGCGACTTGTCATCCCCTCGCGGTACGCGAGGGATTTCCTTGGCCGGCCTCGCGGTACGCGAGGGACCGGAATTCCAGCCTATAAAAGGCCTTCAAAGGGGATTGAATTCTGTACAGTTTCCAAACGTTCGTTTCACACAAACCCCGTTCTTTCAAGCTCCACGACATCCCGAAGTGCTATCCAAGAGTCCAAACGAAATCCTGCACCAGCCGAAGTTTCGTCCAAATCCCGCGAAGTAGGTATCGTTAAAACTATTCATATATATATAGCCGCAATTATATATATATTCTCTCATATATATTCTTGTTAATCGTGTCTTCCCTAGGAAGAAACGTGTCGAGGTTCTGCTCAAATTCCGAAGCCTACAACCCTACCAGCCATCAAAATCAAGGTGAACACGTTTAACGCTTTTCAAACGATAAAACCATTTTATTTACGAAAACGGCATGAAACAAATTAAATGCTTTAATCATAAGGGTAATCTACGTGATAGCATTCAGGCCATAAGCATACGTAGATTTGATCAAATGGTATACATGTGACGGGTGAAAGTCCGGTCCGTGGCTGGGTACAGATCATGTAATGGGAAATCATAAGACTAAGGATGGGTTTTCCTTAGCAGATTATACGAGGGACGAGTTCCTGAGTATCATGTAAGACTAAGAACAAGGTTCTTAGCATCATCACCCTGGGAATAGGCTATCAGTCTGAGACATAGCGCTCAGCCAGTTGACCCCATGGCAGTTAACCCAGTGTATGTAGGTGGTATATACTTCAGGTGAAATAGACTGCTGAATGTGTAGATTTATCATACAAAAACGTGCTTAAAGGCTTTAATTTGGTTTATGTTAGAAATCATTTTCGTGTCAGTT
Organism: Smallanthus sonchifolius; assembly: GCA_023525975.1. NCBI lineage: Eukaryota > Viridiplantae > Streptophyta > Magnoliopsida > Asterales > Asteraceae > Smallanthus > Smallanthus sonchifolius. Next base: position 43,399,602 of record CM042025.1, on the reverse strand, counting down.
AAATGTGATTCACCAGCTTTATGCTGATGTTTATTTTCAAAACGTTTTTCACAGGTAATGAAAGAAATCATTAAATTCAGGGTGATGCAGTAAAGACAAGATCTTTAGGCATATCAAAATCCTTGTGGCAGACTAATACAAGACCAAATGTTGGAACGGACGTAGATCCTAGACATTTTGAATGGCTTGTATTATGTAAATTATTTCAATCACTGTACATTATATAATAGACTTTTGAAGATCTATTATCATGAAATGAAAAGGGACGTGGATCCCAAGTTTTGACAAAAAGTACAGAATTAACCCTTGAGGTTATTTACATTACATTTCATTACAAAAAGGCATCAAGTAAAAACAAAGACTTCCGTTGTCCAAATTTATGGGACCTCATTCAGATACCAGCATTATCTCGCGACGCCCGGGCAGGGGTAGCCCGGGGTTGTGACAGGTTGGTATCAGAGACACATTCAAGGGTTTTAGCAAAACTAGATACTTATATGATTGTATCTAGGCTTTAACCAATAGTTGTGCCTACTGAACAAACGATAGGAAGATGCCTTTAACATAACCAATAAATTGCAGAATGTCAGATCCATACTATTATCCTTATAATTACCCAAACTACTTCCCTGGAGAATCATCTAATCAAGTAGTACCAAGATATGACGATTATATCCACTACCTGCCGACCCCGGAGAATTGGAACAGAATGGTCGCAGAACAAGTGGAGCAGACTCAAGCAAGGCTTGAACCTCTGAGAGAAGAATCAGAGTATTCAGTGGAAATGGAAGATTCAAGAGAATCTTTACGTCCTGTTATGACATCTATGCCACCACCTCAATCATTAGACGTGGTAGATCATACCGGAACAATTCCAGAACATCCACCAAGTCCAAGTGAAGAAACTTCGCGTTCATTTGCTGAATCTGACAAGGCTGCCGTTTGTGAAGGCAGTGGTGGAAAATACTTCTTTGACCCTATTCCAGAACATCCCGTTTTCAAGGAACCTTTCTTCTATGTAGATCCCTCCGATGGACGTCAGTATGCAACCGACGGAAAGGTCGTGTGGTCTGTTAATTCAACATATCATGATCTTAGGATGGGACACAGGAAACCACCTCCTTGCTATGGATACCCTGAAGAACTGCCAAACTCAATGGATGAACACCTTGATCGTGCTCTTAGGGAAGCTGACGATCTACGTGCTGAGCTGTTCTTCACCAGACAAATTGTAGTCCAGAATGAACAAACTATAATTGATTATGAGCTAGCTCAGGAAGACAGGAAGTATGCAGAGCAGTGGGTGGCAGATCAGTTGATCCAGAAGGGTGCTATGACCGAGACCCTGGGGAGGTTCTATCAGGATTTGGGAGATGTGTTTCTAGGTTGAAGTTGATAATAGTATTTGTATAATTAGCTAACCCTACGTGATATAGATGCATATCTATATTTCTGTATTTGTAATGAATAGACGAAGTTTAACGATAATAAACTTCAAATTTTGACCCAAATTCGTGCTTGTGTTCTTAGATGTCTCAACAAAACAATGACAATAGCGGTCCATCTACCTACATTATCAAGGAAAAAGGAAAAGAAGTTAATAATAATCCTGAAATAACTACTCAACAACCAGAATTGCAACAACTGGTCAAACAAAGCATTAAAGAAATGCTTCCTGCCATAATAAAGGAAGTACAAGAAAACATCAAAACTCCAAGCCACGTAACTCTTCCTTCAAAAAGAATGGAAAATCCTTCGAAAACCCACACAGAGCAAGTAGCAAGCTCTCGTAAACCTCAAACCTCGAAAAGATCCAGAACATCAAGCAATAAGTATTCTGAATCTGAAGAATCGTTAAATCTAAGCAGTGAAAGCTCAGGAGAAGAAAATGAAACAAAAAGGTATAAACACAAGGGGTGTTCTTACAAAACCTTTCAGGACTGTAAACCTTATGAATTTAAGGGCACCGAAGGCGGTATTGCTACTCTTCACTGGCTAGAGAAGATGGAGTCAGTAATAGCAATTAGCAAGTGTGCTAAGAAAGATCAAGTACTGTATGCTTCAAACTCCTTCAAAAATGAAGCGTTGGAATGGTGGAATTCAATCATTTCTGCCAAAGGGAGGAGAAAGACCAATGCTATGGATTGGAAAGAATTCCGAGCAAAGGTAAAAAGGAAATTTTGCCCCAAGAATGAGAAAGAACAAGCTGAAAGGAAATTTTTGGATCACAGGATGGTGGGTACCAATGATCGAGAGTATACTACCAAATTTTTTGAATATGCCCGTTTGGCACCTCACCTGGCTAAACCCGAGTCGGTTCTCATAACTCGATATATTTACGGTTTAGTTCCAGAGATCCGTGATTTGGTGAAGGTTGTCTCACCAAAAACCATTGAGTCCACCGTAGAGCTGACCGGTACCATGACGGCTGGATTGATCAGAAACCTAGAAGAGAGAAAGAAAATGGAATCCTCTACAAAAACAAAACCCGAAGCCAAAAGATTTAGCAAAAGCTTTGGGCAAAAAGGATTTCCATTTAACAATCCACCATGCAAAACGTGCGGACGCAGGCATAGTGGAAAATGTGTTTTTGAAACTCCATTCTGTAATCATTGTAAGGTCTCAGGTCACACTACTGAGAATTGCTTTAAGAGAAAGGGAATGATTACTTGTTTCAATTGTGGAGAGCCAGGGCACATCAGAACGAATTGCCCTAAGTTTGCAAAGACCAGAGGAGCTGGAGGATCAGGAGTTAAGATAACTCCAGAAACCAAAAAGATCGTGCGAGCATTTGCCATGAATGCTAATCAAGCTGAGAGAACGCCGGACGTAATTACCGGTACGTTTCTTCTTAATAATGTTTATGCTAAGGTCTTATTTGACTCAGGTGCGAACCGGAGTTTTATAGATTATAATTTCTGTAATCTATTAAACGAACCATTAAGTCCCTTAGCTGAAATATATGAAGTAGAAACAGCGAACGGTGATTTGATAAAAATATCCCAATCACTGAACAATTGTTACATTACATTGGCTGGTTTTACTATCCCAGTACAATTGTTACCAATGTCAATAACTGGCTTTGACATTGTTTTGGGGATGGATTGGTTATCCAATAACCAAGCCGAAATCCTTTGTAATCAACAAGTTGTAAAACTCGTTACACCAACAAACAAAACTCTAACTATCCAAGGTGATAAACCCACAAAACCTATCCAGATAATCTCCATACTTAAAGCAACCAAGTGCTTAAGAAAAGGATATCTGGCATGTCTGGTATCAATTACTGCCTTGGAAAAGGAGAAGAAGATAGAATCAGTACATGTAGTATCTGAATTTCCAGACGTTTTTCCTGAAGAACTGCCTGGATTACCACCAGAACGAGAGGTAGAATTTCGAATCAACCTTGTACCTGGTGCAACTCCAATTGCCAAATCCCCGTACAGACTGGCACCCACAGAAATGGCAGAACTCAAGAAACAATTGGATGAACTTCTTGAGAAAGGTTTTATCCAACCAAGTTCTTCACCCTGGGGAGCTCCAATTCTCTTTGTTAAGAAGAAAGACGGATCAATGCGCATGTGTATTGATTATCGGGAACTGAATAAAGTTACCATCAAAAACCGATACCCGCTTCCACGGATTGACGATTTATTCGATCAACTCCAAGGAGCTTGTCATTTTTCAAAGATCGATCTTCGTTCAGGTTATCATCAGTTGAAAGTGCATGATAACGATATCTCGAAAACTGCATTTCGAACACGGTATGGACATTTCGAGTTCACGGTTATGCCATTTGGACTTACAAATGCTCCTGCCGCATTCATGGACATGATGAATCGTGTCTGCAAACCTTACTTGGATAAGTTTGTCATAGTTTTTATTGATGACATACTTATTTATTCCAAAACCCAAGTTGAACACGAAACTCATCTTCGAACCATACTTGAACTTCTTCGAAAAGAGAAATTATATGCTAAGTTTTCCAAATGCGAATTTTGGTTAACGGAAGTACAATTTCTTGGTCATGTCATCAACGTGAACGGAATTCAAGTAGATCCTTCCAAAATTGAAGCTATATCCAAATGGGAAATTCCCAAGTCACCCACCGAAATTCGTAGTTTTCTGGGATTAGCGGGATATTACCGCCGGTTCATTCAAAATTTTTCTCGTATAGCAATCCCACTCACATCCCTAACTCGGAAATCTGTAAAATACGAATGGGGACCCAAACAATCTGAATCTTTTGAAACTTTGAAACAAAAACTGACAAACGCACCTATTCTATCTTTACCAGATGGTATTGAAGACTTCGTAGTTTACTGCGACGCCTCACATACTGGTTTAGGTTGCGTATTAATGCAACGCAAGAAAGTCATTGCTTATGCATCTCGTCAGTTGAAAATTCATGAGAAAAACTACTCAACCCACGATCTAGAGTTGGGCGCTATAATCTTTGCTTTGAAATTATGGCGACACTATCTCTATGGGGTTAAGTTCACAATCTACACTGATCATAAAAGTCTCAAGTACATATTTAGCCAGAAGGAGTTAAATATGAGACAAAGAAGATGGATGGAAATCCTGAATGATTATGATTGTGAAATTTGTTATCATGAAGGAAAGGCAAATGTAGTAGCAGATGCCTTGAGCCGAAAAGAAAATGTCAAGCCAAAGAGAGTACGTTCTCTCAAACTTGAACTACAAATTGATCTTGTAAGTCAGTTAAAAGAGGCACAAGAGTTAGCTTTGAAGGAAGGTAACTTTGAAAAAGAAGGAATGAAAGGAATGCTTGATTTACTGATCAAAGGAGAAGATAATATCCTTCGCATGAATAAACGTATTTGGGTACCAGTTACAGGTGATCTTCGAGAGCGAATCCTCGAAGAAGCACACAAGTCCAAATACACCATGCACCCAGGAAGTGATAAAATGTACAAGAACCTCAAAGAAAGTTACTGGTGGATTGGTATGAAAAAGAACATTGCTATCTACATAGCAAAATGTTTGACTTGTTCCAAAGTCAAAGCCGAACACCAAAAGCCAGCTGGATTATTGCAACAGTTAGAATTACCAGTTTGGAAATGGGAACTGATAACTATGGACTTTATTACAAAACTTCCTCGAACCACTCGTGGAAATAATGCAATCTGGGTTATCATTGACCGTTTAACCAAATCAGCTCACTTTCTATCTATCAAGGACACCATGAGTATGGACAAAATGGCGCAAATTTACGTTAATGAAATTGTAACGTTACATGGTGTGCCTCTATCCATAGTGTCAGATAGAGATAGTCGCTTCACATCTCGATTCTGGCAAAGTTTTCAAACAGCTCTAGGAACTCGATTGAATCTTAGCACTGCTTATCATCCACAAACTGATGGGCAGAGCGAAAGAACCATACAAACCCTAGAAGATATGCTCCGAGCCTGTGTGATAGACTTTGGAGGTAATTGGGATGATCATTTACCTCTAATGGAATTCTCATACAACAATAGTTATCACACAAGTATTCAGGCCGCACCATTTGAAGCATTGTACGGACGGAAATGTCGAACGCCTGTATGTTGGTCAGATATCGGAGAAAATCAGTTATCAGGACCAGAGATAGTCCAAGAAACCACTGATAAAGTATTACAAATACGTGAACGTTTAAAAGCGGCTCGAGATCGACAGAAAAGTTATGCAGATAAACGAAGAAAGCCGTTAGAATTCCAATTCGGTGACAAGGTGTTATTAAAAGTTTCACCTTGGAAAGGTGTTATTCGTTTCGGAAAGAAAGGAAAGTTAAGTCCACGTTTTGTTGGACCTTTCAAAATCATTAAACGAATCGGATCTGTTGCCTATCAGCTTGAACTACCAGTAGAGATGGGTGGGGTACACGATATATTCCATGTATCAAACCTACGTAAGTGTTTAGCTGATGAATCCTTGCTTATGCCTTTACAAGATGTGGAAGTAAATGAAAAGCTCAAATTCATTGAACGACCGTTACAAATTGAAGACCGACAAATCAAAAAGCTTAAACGGAAACAATTGGTGTTGGTCAAAGTAAGATGGGATTCCAGACGTGGCCCAGAATATACCTGGGAACTTGAGTCAGAAATGCGCAAAAAGTATCCACATCTCTTTCAATGAATCTCGAGGACGAGATTATTCTAAAGGAGGGGAGGATGTAACACCCAAAAATAAAAAGAAAAGAAAAATTCAAAATTTCACTCCCTCGCGGTACGCGAGGGAGATTTTGACAAAACCTCGCGGTACGCGAGGGGACTGCTTATGCGCCAGAAAATCACCTTCTCGCGGTACGCGAGAAGATCTTCGATGAAGTCTCGCGGTACGCGAGGGAATAGTACACGCGTCAGGGCCAGAAAACACGTGTCATGTACACTTGCCACCTGCTGCCACGTGTCATGCTGACTCACCTCGATTCGCGACTTGTCATCCCCTCGCGGTACGCGAGGGATTTCCTTGGCCGGCCTCGCGGTACGCGAGGGACCGGAATTCCAGCCTATAAAAGGCCTTCAAAGGGGATTGAATTCTGTACAGTTTCCAAACGTTCGTTTCACACAAACCCCGTTCTTTCAAGCTCCACGACATCCCGAAGTGCTATCCAAGAGTCCAAACGAAATCCTGCACCAGCCGAAGTTTCGTCCAAATCCCGCGAAGTAGGTATCGTTAAAACTATTCATATATATATAGCCGCAATTATATATATATTCTCTCATATATATTCTTGTTAATCGTGTCTTCCCTAGGAAGAAACGTGTCGAGGTTCTGCTCAAATTCCGAAGCCTACAACCCTACCAGCCATCAAAATCAAGGTGAACACGTTTAACGCTTTTCAAACGATAAAACCATTTTATTTACGAAAACGGCATGAAACAAATTAAATGCTTTAATCATAAGGGTAATCTACGTGATAGCATTCAGGCCATAAGCATACGTAGATTTGATCAAATGGTATACATGTGACGGGTGAAAGTCCGGTCCGTGGCTGGGTACAGATCATGTAATGGGAAATCATAAGACTAAGGATGGGTTTTCCTTAGCAGATTATACGAGGGACGAGTTCCTGAGTATCATGTAAGACTAAGAACAAGGTTCTTAGCATCATCACCCTGGGAATAGGCTATCAGTCTGAGACATAGCGCTCAGCCAGTTGACCCCATGGCAGTTAACCCAGTGTATGTAGGTGGTATATACTTCAGGTGAAATAGACTGCTGAATGTGTAGATTTATCATACAAAAACGTGCTTAAAGGCTTTAATTTGGTTTATGTTAGAAATCATTTTCGTGTCAGTTAAATGTGATTCACCAGCTTTATGCTGATGTTTATTTTCAAAACGTTTTTCACAGGTAATGAAAGAAATCATTAAATTCAGGGTGATGCAGTAAAGACAAGATCTTTAGGCATATCAAAATCCCTGTGGCAGACTAATACAAGACCAAATGTTGGAACGGACGTAGATCCTAGACATTTTGAATGGCTTGTATTATGTAAATTATTTCAATCACTGTACATTATATAATAGACTTTTGAAGATCTATTATCATGAAATGAAAAGGGACGTGGATCCCAAGTTTTGACAAAAAGTACAGAATTAACCCTTGAGGTTATTTACATTACATTTCATTACAAAAAGGCATCAAGTAAAAACAAAGACTTCCGCTGTCCAAATTTATGGGACCTCATTCAGATACCAGCATTATCTGGCGACGCCCGGGCAGGGGTAGCCCGGGGTTGTGACACATATTGCCCTCGGTAATCGAGACGTGTTGAGCTTCTAGAATACGGGTTTGAATGTCGGAATGAATCTTGACACTTTGGAGCATGACGCGTTCTTTACGGCTCAGCGCATCGGCTACAACATTAGCCTTGCCGGGATGATAACGAATCTCGCAATCGTAATCATTGAGGAGTTCAACCCAACGTCGTTGCCTCATGTTGAGTTCTTTTTGATTGAAGATGTGTTGGAGGCTTTTGTGGTCGGTAAATACCACACATTTCGTGCCATATAGATAATGTCTCCAAATCTTCAAGGCAAATATGACTGCACCTAGCTCCAGATCGTGCGTCGTATAGTTCTTTTCATGGATCTTGAGTTGCCTCGATGCATAAGCGATTACCTTGCCTCGTTGCATGAGAACACAACCAAGGCCTAGGTTAGAGGCATCACAGTAGACGACTAGATCATCGTTTCCTTCGGGAAGAGTCAGAATAGGAGCATCACATAACTTCTGTTTAAGAGTTTGGAAAGCTTCTTCTTGTTTCGGCCCCCATTCATAAGGTTTACCTTTATGTGTCAAGGCGGCGAGGGGAACAGCAATCTTGGAGAAATTGGAAATGAATCTTCGGTAATAACCCGCTAAACCAAGGAACGAACGAACCTCGGTAGGGGTTTGAGGAGCACTCCAATTCTTGACAGCTTCGATCTTGGCAGGGTCGACATGTATTCCCTTTTTATTGACAACATGACCCAAAAATTGAACTTCCTTTAGCCAGAATTCACATTTGGATAACTTGGCGTATAATTGTTCGGTTCTCAGGAGATCCAAAATCAGTCTAAGGTGCTGTTCATGTTCTTCCTCAGTCTTGGAATAGATCAAGATGTCATCGATGAAAACAATCACGAATTTGTCAAGGTATGGTTTGCACATGCGGTTCATGAGATCCATAAAGACAGCAGGTGCATTGGTCAACCCAAAAGGCATAACCGTGAACTCGTAATGACCATATCTTGTTCGGAAGGCGGTCTTTGGAATATCTTCTTCTCGGACACGCAGTTGGTGATAACCAGATCGAAGATCAATCTTCGAGAAACAAGTAAAACCTTGGAGTTGATCGAAGAGGTCGTCAATCCTAGGTAACGGGTAGCGGTTTTTTATTGTAAGCTTGTTGAGCTCTCGATAGTCAATACACATGCGGAATGAACCATCCTTCTTTTTAACAAACAAGACCGGTGCACCCCACGGTGAATGACTTGGCCGTATGAAACCTTTTTCAGCGAGTTCTTGAAGTTGACTTGCAAGTTCTTGCAATTCGGAAGGTGCAAGCCGGTATAGAGCTTTAGCCACAGGGTTTGCTCCGGGTATAAGATCGATTCGAAACTTTACTTCCCGAACAGGTGGAAGACCGGGTAAGTCGTCGGGAAAGACTTCGGGAAACTCCCGAATGACGGGAATATCTTCTATTCTTCTCTCCTTGTCTTCTTTTTGAATCACATGAGCTAGGAAAACCATGCATTTCTTTCGAATGTATTTCTGGGCAGTTATGCATGACATCAGTTTGAGTCCTTTGCAAGGTTTCTCGCCAAAGACTTTCAATATGTCTCCCGGTGGAAGAGGTACTCGGATGTACTTTTCAAAGCACATGACCTCGGCATGGTTTTTAGATAACCAATCCATGCCGATGATGACGTCAAAACTTCCCAACGGCATTGGTATAAGGTTGACTGGAAACGTGTGACCATTGAGTTCTAGTGAGCAGTCATGAATGATGGAGTCAATAGTGATGGAGTTTCCATCCGCTACTTCAACGGTGAAGGTTTTCTCGAGTTTGGATCGTGTTTTTGCAAGTAAAGGTTCAAAGTTAAGTGACACAAAACTCTTATCGGCCCCAGTATCAAATAGTATAGATGCAAATTGTTTATTTACAAGAAACGTACCGTTGACCACATGATCGTTGGCTTGAGCTTCATTGGCGTTGATGTTGAAAGCACGTCCACGAGCTCCGCCCTGATTATTGTTCACAAGTTTTGGACATTGGTTTCGGAAGTGGTTCGGGTTGCCACATTCAAAGCAAGCCCGTCCATTTGCATTTATTGGAACCACTTGATTAGCTCCGGGTTGATTAACCGGGTTGGCTTGAGTAGTAAGTGCCTTTTGTCGGCAGATATTGGTCGTATGGCCAAGTTTCCCACAATGATTGCAAATGCGACATGGGATAGTTTGCGGGTGATGATAGTTGCAGTTGTTGCAGAGTGGGTAGGTACCTCCATAAGCTTTCTTGGCTGGATTTTGAGCCAAGGGTGCAACTTGATTAATTGGGGCGGCCGGAGTGACTACTGCAAAATTTTTCGCCTTTCTCTTCCTGGTGTTTCGATACTGTTCGTTTTGAACTTCTTTGACATGAGTAGGAGGAGTTGTGGTGTCAGAAACTTTCTTGGCCCCCTTTTTGGTAAGAGTACCTGCTTTAACGTGATTATCGGTCAGTGTGGCAGCTAGACGAATAGCATCTTCTAGGTTTGCAAGATTTCTTCCCAGAACAGTGTCCTGGATTTGTCTCGGTAGGCCACCGATATATTTTTCAATACACCTAGACAAAGGTGTAACCATGTGAGGTACCAGCATGCTCAGTTCGTGAAAACGGTTGGTGTACGCCAAGCTTTCACCGCTATCTTGGGTAAGATCCCAAAATTCCGCTTCCAGTTTCTTCATCTCATTTCGAGGACAGAATTCCTCGGTCATGATCCTTTTCAGCTCATCCCATGGCAGAGCCATTGCTACTTCTACTCCCCTTGTTCTCTTTTCCCCATTCCACCAGGTTAGTGCCCGTTTTTGAAAGACACTAGTGGCATGGCGAACACGCAGATTGTCCGGACAGTCACTATTGAGGAAGGTGCCCTCAATATTTTCGAACCATTGAAGGAGTCCCGTGGCTCCTTCGGTACCATAAAATTTCAGGGGATTGCACGAGTTGAAATGCTTGAAGGTACATTGTGGCGGGTTGGCACCACCGCCACTACCAGTATTAGCACTACCACTGGCGTTCCCATTGTTGTTGTTATTGGCTTGAGTTAGTTGAGTTACTAGCTGAGTGAGGAGAGCAGCAAGGTCGGTATTATTGTTGTTGGCATTGCTGGTATTGGTGTTGGTGCTATCGTTGGCGTTGTCGGTGTTGTTGCGGTTGATGACACGACGAGGAGGCATTCTATAAAAAGAGAATGATACAAAAATGTTGTGAGAATTTATAAAAATCCGTTGAAATTTAAGATAGGAGGAAAAATAACATATTTATTTCATAGTACGGATTGTTTTCAAGTAATCACATTTCTACTTGAACACAATGACATATTAAGGTTAATTAGACTCATATAATTTTCAAGGAGACGTGCTTTAGCCTATAGGTAAACACTCATCCCGGGAATTCCCAGGAAAGCATACGGATCCCTCGGTTGATTGGGATTTATATGAAATGCTTTCCTAGACAGAAAACCCAGAATACAGGTGTCACCCTTCCAGATTGCACATGTCCTTTAATAATTAACAGAGTCTAAAACCTTAACGGGTATATAAAAATATTTTTGATAGACTAATGTCTACGAGTATGAGTTTTTTTTTTTTCCACAAGTTATGGCGATGATGACATAGAAGCAGTTAAGGAGGATATGCGGCTTAGGATACGGGTATGGATACGATTTATTTAATTTATTATTTACGCATGCTTATTGAGTCATGTAGTCTAAACATTTTAAGTATCAAATAACTAACACATAAAGCATGTGACATGTAGCAAATAGCACGTATCACATAAAACATGTAGCATGACATTGTTGGGTGTCCTAAAGTTATAGTCTAGGTCAATGGTGTCTAATAACCTAATTCCCTATAACCAAGGTTCTGATACCAATCTGTCACACCCCAACCGACGGCGGAAAACGTCGGGGCGTGAAGCTGTGCAGACTGTTCATAGCTCATGGTTGCTAAAGTTTGAATAATTTAAACATTCATTTTCATTACACGTAGCAAGTTCATAACATACAAGAACCAAATGTAGCGATTACAAAATATAAATAGTTTAGATTAATTGCTAGGTCCAAATCCTATATGTAGCAGCTTGTAACACTTCAAACATTGTCACCTGAAACATGGTTAAAAAAAAAAAACAAAGTCAACTAAAAAGTTGGTGAGAATACATAGGTTTTTGTGTCATGTAATAGAATATAGTGTCGTGTGCATACAATTCATACAAACATGGCAATTAAGGCATTTATGGAGAGATACCATCGTGTGACCTGGTAGTACAATCAAACCTTTGTAACTAGCATGCAAAACAAACGCGTGTTGGCAGTAACAGTCACCCTACCTGGGTGGGTTTGTCAGACTCAATAGATCTATCACTGTTTACTGTAGGCTATAAAATAGTTAATGATTGCACGTGAATAGCAAACTGCGTGTTGGTCTACACACCTAGTACTCAAGCACAAAGCTCAAAATTGTAACACATGATTGTAGGGTGGAATTGTATATTGTGTAGTTTGTAAACATAGTAAATAGAACGCATGTTCCACCCCAAAAGTTTGTAAATAGAGTAAAAGAGGGGCTATGTAACTCACTTGTGTTGGAGCGTGTAGTTTGTACAGATCAACAAAAATACCAAGCGTGTTGTAGGTCGCTACGTTTGACCTATCGAATGAGGGTATAACACGTGTCACTGTTTGTGTTATTTTGTGTCCAAAGTGGGTTCGTTGGTGGTTTGTGTGTTTAGGGTTGGTTTTGGAATAATAAATTAGTAGCGATATATATATATATATATATATATATATATATATATATATATATATATATATATATATATTTAAATAAAATTTAAATAAACGATATTTGTTTAAATCAAAATATATATTTGTATAAATAGTTTTATAAAAATGATTACATAAACTCATGATTTCATCGGTTTTGAAACTATCGGGAATTAATTGTTTTAAATTTCTAAATCAAAGATTTGGTTTATAAATGATTCCCGGGTCTTGAGATTTTATAACGTAACTTTTATAATTACATTTTGAAATTTTTGCTAAAATATGTTAAATAGACTTTAAAACAGAAAAATAATTGATTCTGGTCAAGGAGCACGACCGTGCTCAAGTAGGGCACGACCGCGCTCGTTGCCGGGCGTGACCGTGGTGGTCTGAAACGCGAAGACCGGCTTTTCTCCATTTTAAATTTCGCGAATTCAGTGGGTATGGTATGATTTGACTTCTGCAGAGTCAAGTGGGTTCATCAGCGCGACCGTGCCTACTTTAGGCGCGACCGTGCTTAGGTATGCAGGCGCGACCGTGCCTAGTCCTAGGCGCGACCGTGCTTGACTAGTTTTGTAGTTTTTGAGTTTTGTCAGTTTTTGGTTCTCGGGGCTTGTGAGATAATGGTGTTTTTGTTTAATTTGTTATTGTAATAGAATAGTTTGTATATGTAACTGCATCGTAGTTTGTTGTACACGAATCGAAACTGAAATGTGTTTGTTTATTGAAATCAAACGATTACATGATGAAAATCAGAAATGTTACAGGAGTCATTAGACATGTGTCAGTGTCTGGTTCAATTGCGGCGTGACGGACCGTTACGAGGCCGTGACGGTCCGTCATAGGGTTTCCACGCATCAATTTCCGGCCATTACTCACAGGACATGTGGCATGTCATCATTACTCGCGTGGCCACCCTGTAACGGACCGTTACGAATGGTGACGGTCCGTTACCAACCGAATTTGAAGTTTTTGACGTTTTAAACTTTGATCTTTTATGTATTTACGTATATAACCCCTGGACTTATATTTTTATTATATTTGGCACAAAATTTTAGGAATGTTACAGAGATTGCCGGTGGAATCGAAGACAATGAAACTGTAGCAATTGAAGAGCAGAGACTTCTTCCACACCACGTGGTGGGCTCAGATGTGACCAACTCCATCCCCACCTTCTACGATTTTCCGATCCCAACCACAATCTAGGTGAAGCAGCCGTCCTTTTCAACCGATGAAGCATAAGCGAGATCTCCGATGACCAGGGGCACTGGTTATGGTGGATTAGGGTTCCACAAAAATTATATTAAGGGACTTTTAGAATTTATATTAAGGGTATACCGGTAATTTCACATAAAAATTAACATAAAAGTTAACGGAGTTAAGGATCAGGGAGGCAGGGACACAAAGTGTTAGAAAATCAAACATTTGGGATCAAATATGTTACATTTGAACGAAACCTGATATTTTGTTTAAACCTAAAAGCACAAAAACTATTGTTTACTTTTACTAAAATTAGTCAATATTTGACGATGGTTTAAAGGAAAACGTACTAAAGTTGACAAATTATATACACGTGACCACCCGACTCGACTAGTCGACCGTCATCCATTCGTTGCCTTTTCATTCTTTTTCTTTTTCCTTTTAATAATCTTATATCTCAACCCACCATACCCCTTTTGGACGTCTCTTTCACAACCCAAAAAATATATTAAAGTACTTTACAAAAGCCATAATGACAACTACTTATGCTTGAGGTACAATAATTCAATGCTTGGTGATGTGTCCATGAGATCATCATCTAATAATCAATTTTCTTTCTTCTAAAAGTTAACCATTTGCCATGAACTTTTGTTAGATTTTTCTTTTCCCTGAAGTTTTTATATGTATTTTTTTTAATTTTTTAGATTTTCTAATTTACCTTTTTCTTTGTTTTTTACTTTTATTTTTTTTCTTTTTATCGACGTTTCCACTGTTTTGACGTGTTTTTTTATCGCGGAGTGAGAACTAATATATCGTCGCGTTTTGCTTATTTTTATCTACGTTTTAAACCCGTTACGGAACGTGGGCAACACACACAATTGTAACGTAATTACGCGTGATAGTGTACAAGTTATGTAAGCACTTGCGTAAAGCATCGGTAAGAACTATTTTAACTTTTTACCTTTTTAAATTGTTTTGCTTTCATTTTCTAATTTTTTACCGGTTAATTTTTTTTAAAGAATTTGTTACGGTTTCTCTTTTTTCATAAAGTTTTTTGGAATATTACTCGCTATTTCGTTTTAACGCGTGAGTTTGTGTAAATATTTGATATGTCCGTCGTTTGTTTAGGTGAGATATGGATGACAAAAAAGCATACGTTTAATATCTAACATAATAGTTTTTTTTGGGTTTTTTGCTTTTTTTTTTCCTTTTACTTTTCTTATATTTTTAGATTAGATTACTTTTTTTTAAATTATTAGGCCATAATGTGCAAGGCATAATACTTTTTTTCTATATATGTTTCAATCTCCAAAACGGATCTGCCTCAACTTCATACGTTTCTTTTATGTGCCTAACCACGTGAATGTCACCGTCATAATGCGTGTAACAAAGCTCGCAAACGCGGCCTTAGCCACGTTAATGTCATCGTAACGCTCCACCGCAAGCGCTGCTTTTATGGTTTTCGACGAGCCGAACCGATAATGACCAAACTATCTCCAAAACCGATCCGTATCAGTTTCATACGTTTCTTTTATGTATTTAACCACGTGAATGTTACCGCCATAACACGTGTAACGAAGTTCGCAAACGCACATGGCTTTTATGGTTTTCGATAGTACACAAGCGTTGCAATGAGGCGTACGTAGTACCGGCTCGGCTCTTAACAACGTAAATAAAAATAAGAACGTTGTAACAATACACTTGAAACATAAATAAATAAAATATTTTAAAAGCTATAACCCAAATTTTATTATACATATTTAAAATATTAAGAAAAAAATTTATTATTTTTATTTTTTTAATTTAAAAAAAATAATTATGATGTCAGCATATGCAACTGCTGACGTCATCGAACCGGAAACCTTAGGGGTGGGATTCGAACCCGGGTGACGCAGACCACGGGGCTAGCACTCATCTTTGTTCTTCGATCCATTCCAAACATACATATATTAAAAACAAAAACATGAAAATTTATTTTAAAAAAAGAAAAAAAACAACCAGGACTTATCACGTGGCAGACACTGATTAAGCCATACATTACTGTTCACTTCCTTACGTTTTTAATATAGATAATGATTTGATCATTATGAAAATAAAAGTTAACAAATTTGATAAAATAAAAAAAAATAGAAAACAACAAACGGAGACAAAAGTGTAACTCTATCTATTGGTTTTATGTTTTATAAATTTTAATAACAAGAAATGAGTCATAGGAGTATGGGATAAGGAGGAAAAGATTACATGGGATGTATTGCAAAACATCATACTATATCGTTAATCATTGTAAAAAAGTAAAGTCATGCTTTATATCGACCGAAAACCATAAAAACAAACCCTCTGACTAGTACGTTCGATTTGCTTTCCTCTAGCCATGTCTATCACTATCTGCAAGGAGGGGAAATGCTCGTGTTATCTTGACAGGCAATTACTTAGAACACCTCGAGTACTGTAACTTACTAATTACAGAGATCGGTATTAAATTACTAATTTACTTTACTTCTCAGGTTCTGAACATTTCTCATCAGGAGTAACATTCGTATTTCACCTTCTTACACCTCATCTTAAAGGCACATAATGACTACTGTCTATGTGTATTACTTGTACTAAGGCCATTATCATTTATTGTCATTATTTACCTTTGAACGTGGCTGGCGTAGTGGCTACCCGAACTGACATTCCCGCTTTGGTCCTATTCACAGTTTGAGTCCAGACACTTTGGATGTCCGAATCTCTCAAACTATTGCTCTGATACCAACTTGTAAGGCCCCGATACCTGGAAGCCTCACTCGTTGGATTTACACAATAACATATAGTTCAATCACTAGAATATCATAAAATTTAAATCATCATGCAACGGAAAATATTACTTGTTCATACATCATAAATTGTCAACCAAATTAAAACATTCACATCATTGTCTAAAAACATTAATCATAACATATGTCGGGCAGTCAGTCTTGTGTCAGGTAGCCATTAGCCTAATCCAGCCAGCTCAAAAAGCATCATATCTTTTCTTTTCCTTTACCTGAAATGCATACTAAAAGTCAGCTAACACTGGTGAGTTCTAGTTTAATCATTCAAGTAATCATCATACATTTATCGATCATTCATCATATTTACTTTGTGTACTTTCATAAACATAAAGCGTATTCATTTTGTTTAAGCACATTGGTTTCATACATCCGTCTATCGAAGTAGCCGTTTCGTCCGTCTACCGAGGTAGCCGTTTCGTCCGTCTATCGAAGTAGCTGTTTCGTCCGTCTACTGTAGCAGCCGTCATAACTTCCGTCTACCGTCTTAGCCGTTTCACTGTCTACCGAAATAGCCGTTTCATCATCCGTTTACCGAAGTAACCGTTTCGTCTGTCCTACCATCGTAGTCCGTTTAACATATCATCGTAGCCGTCTAACGTCCGTTTTCTATACACGGTATAACAATTCGTTTCATCCGTCTACTGTCGTAGCCGTTTCATCTGTCTACCGTAGTAGCCGTTTTACATCCGTTTACCGAAGTAACCGTTTCATCCATCCTATCGTCGTAGTTCGTTTCGCCCATCTAACGAAGTAGTAGTTTCGTCCGTCTACCAAAGTAGCCATTTCGTCTGTCTACCGAAGTAGCTATCACATAATCATGTATTACATGTATCTTTCTTTAATTCATTAACATACGTTTGTCACAACCGTTTCATCATTCATCGAATTAACATAGTAATATGTTTAACCCATTTGTTATTTTCATCCGTTTACCACGTGAGCAACTGTTTCATCATTTACTATGTTAGCACTTTACATGTATTGCCCTTTTTGTACTTTAACTATGGTGACACGTTCTATAAGTAAGCCCTTTATACTTTAACTATGGTGGCATGTTTACACATAAACCCTTTATATTCTTTATCATTTATATTGGCACATTGACACGCTTAGCCACATAATTCATCATCATTACTATAGGCATGTAAATACACTTAGCCTCTTTCATACTTTATAATTTAGCACGTTTAGCCATAAAAACATTTAACATCATACGAGTATGCACCCCAGCCCAAAATCACAGACAAAGGGGGACTTAGAACTCACCTGGTATACGATTCACTGTATGAAACTAAGGAAACTTCGGCTAGACAAGTGCTACATGATCTGTACGAATTCAATACGTGAAATCTATTAAACTTTGCTAGTGTTGCCTATAGTGTCGCCACAGGCAATATCGCCTGGGTTGGGTTTCGCCAAACACAATTGTTGCTTGACAGTGTCGTCGGGGATCAGTGTCACATTCGGTCGCCAGATGATATTGGCGACACTCTTTAGGGTCGTGTACTCACTGTCACTAGATTACTGGAGACACTCTTAGCGTCGCCCATTTAGTATCGCCAAATGGAATGACACGTGTCCCATTCATTGGCAAACCTCGGGAACACCACATCGTCTTCCCTGACTAGTGTCACCAGATGAAGATGGCGACACTGTTAGTGTCTCCTAAGAACACGAAACCATACAGCTTAATTTTTGATCCAAAATTTTAACTTTTTACGTCCAAATCGTGTATCTAGCTTCCATGAAGCTAGATCTAAGGTTTATTCATCTTTTAACACATAAAATCTAATCTTTAAAGTTAAAACCTTAGTTTTACCCCCAAAAACCCATTTTAAACAAAACAGAGATTTAGGTTGGATCCATACCTCAAAAGACTATTGTTGCTTCGTTAATCTTGTTCCAAATCGATGGAGAAACATATTAGAGTCGATATTTGAGCCAAAAATGAATTTCTTGAAGCTTTCTCTCTCTAAAGTTTTGGTGGAAATGAGGGGAATGAGGCTGGTTGGAGAGGGTGGCTAGGGTTATGGAACCCTTGTGGGCCAAGCCCACCCTTCCAAACCCATTTTCTCTTAGTTCTTTCTTTCTTTTCGACCCAAAATACATTGGGTGTTACAACACACTTGTGTTGGATGAGAAATCAGAGGTACTCCCCTTACCGTTTGCTTACTTGTCATCACCCTAAGTGACTCAAAGTTAACATGCCCTAACCTTCCATGCCATAGCTATGGTGAACTTTCAAGCCTAGCATGAAAACATATTGGTGACCCTATTTTCAAACTTATCTTGTACAATCTATTTGAGGATATTGGAACTTTCATGAGCAGCTTTCCACTTCTTTCATATAACAATAGGAATTAAACCTTTATCCTAACTTCATAACCTCCTTTAGTTGCATGTCCAAGACTCATAATGTTGTTTTTCAGATGTGGAATGTAATACACATCTGTGAGTAATCTCTGTTCACTGTTCTTGCCTTCTAGTACCACCGAACCTCTTCCTTCTATTTCAACACAAGGACCATCTCCAAATCTTACTTTGCCACCAACATTCTTGTCAATACTAGAGAAAACTGAAGCATTTCCTGTCATGTTATTTGAAGCCCCATTATTAAGATACCACACTAATGGTTCGTTCTCTTCTGACTGATATTTTGCAGGCACAACTCTGAATTCATTCTAGAAAACCATCTCTTTCTGGGTTACTGGTTGAATCATTAACAAGGTTGGTTCTTCATCTTTGGTTTGAGTTAGATTGGCTTCTAGACTTTTGATCTTTGAACCAGGACACTTACTTGCATATTGTCCATACACATCACATTTGAAGCACTTTATCTTGGATTTATCCCACATTGCCTTGGTTTCTTTGATTGATCATGCTCTCCATCACTTCCTTTCTGATTGACTCGTCTATTTCCACTATCATTACCCTTTACCCATTTCTTGTTCATTGAATCAAAGTCCTTTCGTTTAGAGTGCCATTCTAAATAGGTTAACAACAGTTGATCATCTTTAGTTGTTGCTTGCTTATTCTTCATACCAGTTCTCTCCTCATACACCTTTAATCTCCCAATTGCTTCTTGAAGTAGCATCGTTTCAATATCAACAAAATGTTCAATTGAGTCTATTATGTGAAGAAACCTTTCAGGCACTGAAGCAAGCAGTTTACAAACAAGGACTACCTCTGCGAATGGCTCGCCAAGATCTACCTGCCTGCAAATTCTTCAATATTCTCGCCATCCTTCATATTCAGCGATTCAAACTCGTTCTTTAAAGTCGCCAATCGGGCTTTCTTGACTCTTTCTACACCAATGAACCTTGATTTCAAAGAATCCCACACTTCTTCCGTCGATGTGAGATTAGCAATTTGTAGAACCAGTTCCTCCAGCATAGCCTGATACAAGTATGTTATTGCTACGTTGTTCTTCTTCGCATCAGCTCCTGGCTCAATTTCATCCCATAGACCATGAACATTGAAGATTGCCTTCAATTTCACAGCCCAAATTGCGTAATTCGTCGTTGTAAGAATGGGACATTGTAGTGGAATCGTAGTGAAATTATCCCTAATCATGATTGCTTGATTGTGAACGGCATCACCCATCGTCGTTCTTGATCTTCGTTGATACGTTAACCGAAATCTTGACTCCAGGTCCTATCCTTTGGATCGTCGAGAGCTTCCTTCCTGAAGCTCTGATACTAATTGTAATCAGGCACCAAGAAAACGTAACAAACAAATTTGGAATTAAGAATTTTTATTAACCGGATAATAACCATTAAGAGCTTGCATCCCTTATTTATACAAAATAAAAAAATACAAAACTAACTCTCTACTATCTTGGAATTACAATTCAGTCCCCCAACAATCCACCTCTTCTTCAACCGAGTCGGAAAAAGAACATAAAGTGGAAGAAAACGTTAAAAAGCAATACGGTCTCAGTTCGTTTAAAATGATATACGAATCAACAAGGTTTAGGGATATCAAAAAGTCAAACAGTCCCACTTATTTTGAATATTAAATATCTGAAGAGATGGAATTTTCGTTATTAAAGCTTTGACATTTGAATATTTGATTGATTGAAGAGTTATTCAAGTAACAACCCAATAAAATGTCAAACAGTTCCACTTAGTTTAAAATTATATACGAATCAGCAAGTCTGGTTTAGGGATGATAAAAATAAAATAAAACCAAAATAAAATAAAACCTCTAGTTTGACAGGAATACCTAAAACATTCAGGATGGGTATCTGGACAACCACTATCTTAACCATTCAAGATGGCTAATCTCCAAAGAAAGTAGACGAGAAAGACAAGAACAATTGGATTTATCTTCTTAAATCTCCGATAAAAACACTAAAATAAAAATGAAAGAAACTTGCAAAAACATGTTGAAGAAAACTAATCAATAACTACTAGTAGTGGTCGAATGGTCTCTGTATGCATGCACTCAACTGCACACATTGTTGTTGGTTAATTCCCTTCAAAGAAACGGGTCAGTCTCCTGGTCCTGGATACTCTTCTTGGCGGGTTGGCCTTCTATGGTTCGTATCACCTAGTCTGGTTGCACACAACACAACTCAAGTGCTTCAGTTCAGTTGCCTTAATTTTCAAACAAAACAAGACCATGTTTTTTACTCCAACACTTATCTGTTTCAACATGAGATATATGTTGTTTCCCGCTTCCTATGTTACTACGCTCTCTTTCTTTAAAGCAATTTCGCCCATGTATTTCAAACGTGCAAAGGTTTGATGGCAAATTGCCTCCCAAGATACATTGAAGCAACGTATGTAGGCAGGGGCGGATCTACTTGTTCTTCAGCGGGGGGCGAGGCACCCACTGAGATTCATCCGAGTAGTAGAAAATTTTTGATATTTTTAAACAGGCCAAATACTTGAGAGACCCCTGTGACTTGACAAACAGAGAAAGAAAATTGAAAGAATGTTCATCGGAGTTTTTTTCCGGCCAGTTTGGTAGTTGCAGCGGTGAACATGAACTTGGGGATGAATGGCTTTCTTTTATGTTAAATTAGATTTATGGTCTTTTGTTTATTATTATCTTTTTTGTCATCCACTAAAAGGCCTGGCACGTTGACTTTCATGTCATTTCAGGCTTTTAAGTTTTTTTAATTAAAAGTAAAAAATATTTAATAATGATAAAAAGAATGTAAAAGTTGGATTTTTGCATATTATTTATTTGTAATTTTGTTAGTTTATTTTATTTCATTTATTTTTTTATTTTATTTTTAGTTTCAGTCAAAAAATTGTTATACAAACAAATATAAATATATATACATATATATATGATGACGACCTCCGATCAAAAGTTAGTGATTAATTTTATCAGGTTTAGTCTAATAAACCATCATCATTTGACATGTTTTGACCAGGCCATTTTTTTATATTTAACCCGTTTTGATCAGTCCATTTTCCCATATTTGATCGGTTCATTTGTGCCCCCACTGACTAAAATTCCTGGATCCGTCACTGTATGTAGCTTTATAATAAACTCTAGCACGACAGAGAAGATACCAGACCAACTAGTGAGATTTCAAAGATTTCAGTTTACTAAAAATGTTGTTTTTGTAGCAACGAGATTTTAGTAATATCTAGTAATGAAAAGAGAGTTTTTTAGAGACGAATTGGATGGAAAAAGAACGGATGGGAGAGGGGTTATGTTCTGTATATAGCCTATTAGACACCCCTTCATAGAGACACGACTATTGGATCGTGACCCTTCATGCCCAACCGTATTGAGCTAGTCACACATCACCAACCATCGCGATCTTTCGTTGTTCTTAGACTGACCAACCATCACGTATGTTCGTGATTCCCCAACACATATGTTCGTGATTCCCCAACACACTAAACCATTGCGATTGTTTACGCTTAACCGCTTGTGATGCCCAACAATTGCGACTCTTCACCCCTGAACTATTTCGAGACCTTTTTGCCCCTTGATTGAGCAGTGATGTGTTCATGGTGGCTCTCAAGCAGCTCGCATTGATGCGAGTGCGTCAAATGTCGCCACATTAAGCTATGTGTAATGGTTTCACATAAAAGTGTAATCACGCCCAGCCACGTCAACACGGGAACAATACTACCAGAATCCCTAAGTTATGTAATTGTTTCACTATCACGTCACTGACTGTATTTAATATAAATTAAACAATAAAACATAACTTAAATAATTAACTAATTAAAACATAAATTAAACATAAAAAAAATTACATTTATAAATTAATAATAAAAAAACATAAATTATAACTTCTGTATTATAGAAAAAAAGTTCTGACCAAACATAATATTAATAATAATAAATCTTTTTAATCTACATAATTACCATCAATGCCTCATCTGATCACCATTAGCAGTTTACATTTTCAATTATTTCATATGGTTATTTTTAGAGTTTACTTGTTTATGTGACATGTCCACATCATTGGCTTATTGCTATGGGTGTAGCCTAACTGAGCTGAGCCTAAATACATATTCTTAGGGAGGTGTGAGTGGAGGGCGGGTTCGCAGGCGGGTAGCAGCGGCTTGGCGGGTAGATTGAACAGGTTAAAGAACCCGCTAAAACTTTGGATAAAAGCCGCCGAAACTTTGGATTTTGGATGAAGAAGGCATGCATGTTTGATAGCTGCTGTCGAAACTATTTTTTTCATTTATTTATGAGAGAATTTCAAATAGATAGAGTATTTCAATTATTTCAAAGAGAGAGAATTTCAATTATTTTATTATTTTATTTTAAGTAAAGTTGTCACGGCTAATCCCATGGTTTTTTTTTTTTAATATTCTTTTTATTTATTATTATGTATTTTTAATTAATTAATTAAATTTTTAGTTTTTAAATTTGGTTATTAATTTGTTTTAATTTAAAAAATAAAATAAAAATAAGAGGGTTGAAGGGTACTTGGAGGGTACACTCCCACCATGAAGGGTAGTTTAGCTAAATGATGTGTCATCTTCTAATTGATCTAATTTGAGAGGGTAGTTTGGTTGGGAGGGTACCACTCCCACCTTGCCTAGAAACAGATCTGCAAATGAAACGAAAGCAGATAAGATATTATTATGAAGACAAAAGACAAAGTTATGAAACTTTGGAACTGTTTTAATCCACCATCAGAAGTCGTTCACAAGTAAAGTAACCCAAACAAATCAATTAGCTCAGCCATCATCATCATCATCATCATCATCATCATCATCATCATCATCATCATCTAGCATATTAAAAGATAGATTCATGTCCATCCATAATGATTAGAAACAAGTATTCTTCTCTTCTATTCAACATTCCAATTCAGACAAAAAAAATCAAACCTTCTCATCTTCCTCCCCCATTGTTGCTTCATTGAACATGTACTGGCTCTGATACTCGATCAAGTACTGTGTAGATCTCTTCACATCCCAAAACAGCTCATAAACGCGACTCACGTCTTCCATATCAACAACCTTCCCTTTCCTCTTTTGGCAAGCCAATGCAGCTGATGTGATCAGGTTTATAGCATATCTTAGAGATGTATCCACCCCGATTTTGGTCAACAAAACCTTTGCATCTTCGGATACATCAACATCTTCCTCTTGACACCTTATATCTAGAATCTTGCGAATGTCATCTTTTGTGTAGGGCTGTGTAGAGATGATGAGCAGGCGGTCCAGGAAATCAATTGGTATCCCATGTGGCGATTTGTAGTTTGTGCCTCGAATGGTTGTGATCCCTCGGTTGGTGGCAACGACTAGTATGGGTGCCATGTCATTTTCTAGGGCACGGTTTAGGAATGAAAAACACTCGATGTCAAGCATGTGGACTTCATCAATGAAGAGGACACCTGGCACGATCTCAGCCTTTCCTTCCTCTCGCCACTCTGCAACCTTTGTATCTATTTGTTCTCTGACCTCGGCTCGTATTTCACCAGTGTCACCAGTGAAAAGAGCAAGAAATCCCTGTGTTCTGCAATTCCATTACCAAGATTTTGTTTCAAGTTAAGATTAGTCAAAACAAGATTAAAGATTTAAGAAAAATCAATTACCGGTGTGATGGATTAATTCTAATGCATAAACCTAAATCAAGTATTTGGATTTGGAACATGCCAATGAAGGCAGTTAAACAAATACACTCTCAAATTCCTTCTTTTCATGAAACACATTCCTTATCATTTTTAAGACCTAAAAACTCATCAGCCTCTGAAACAAAGAATTCATCTATCCAATCAAGAAACAGAACAACGAATCATGACTTAAGGACCACACGACAGCTGGTCTATCATGACCGTATACGAAACAGATGAAAAATACGTCAAGCTGCAAAGACAGTTAGTATGGTTCAAGGGTTTCATTTCATTTGGCATAACCAACAACCAGAAATCACATTTTGAAAAAAATATGGCAGTTTCAAACTGAATACATGAACGTCGTGTAATGTAATTTAACCAGGTTGAAGTTGAAATAAAGAGTTGTAGGATGCTTAAAACACAGACCTGCTATTGATAACATCAATTTCATGAAGTGTAACACAATGCACCACCTCTTTCCTCTTCTGCAGCTCACCATCAGGACATTGCACGAACTTGGTTTGTGGCCCCATTGCATCATAATCTCTAGACCTCGAAAATGACCTCCCAAGTTTTGTTATCTTCCCTGAAGCCTTATCAATTGCAATCACATCCCCACTCTGAACTTTATCCTTCCCCAAAGCTTCGATCATCTTAGCCCCAAGATCGTACACCGTCTCCATCTCCGTGGTCTTCAAAGTCAGTTTCCCTGTTTTAGACGCCGCTCCACTCACAGCCGGACTGTCAATCTGGATTTCCACAACTTCCCCTTCGATCACTTCAGTCTCCTCTTTAATCCTCACACCAATAGCCTTTCTAAAAGCTTGCATGAGTGCTTCTGTTTTAGACATCTCCAGAGAAAACAGTTCGCTGCCTGCCAGCATGGCGAACGGGGTTTCTAGTCCAATTGACTTGGCCATGCCCATGGCAATAGCAGTCTTGCCTGTTCCGGGCTGCCCGGCCAGAAGAACAGCTCGACCTGCGATCTTACCTTCCTTCACCATCTGAACGATGACTCCAGCTGCTTTACGGGCTGTAGTTTGACCTACCATGCCTTCAGAAACGGCACGGGGTTCTAGGGCTGAGTCAAGACCCAGCCCGCGGATGTGAGAATGAGCGCCTATTCGCTCAATTCTGGTTAGGTCTCTGGTCTCTGAGACTTTTAGTTCCACCATGTTTGGTGGTCTTGGGTGGTAGCGGCGGAGGGTTAAGGTTTTGGAGTTTTAGGAAGTGCAAATAAACTTACCAGACCAGACCAAATCAAGCGGGAGAAGTTCTGATAACCTAGGGCTGGGTAGGGTTTTCAAAACATAAAGAGACGAATATTGAATTAACTAACCTTTTTTATTCTTTCTTTTTAAATCAGCATCAACTAGATTTTCTATTATAGTTAAGAGTAAATTAAAGAAATCGTCTTTTATGTGTATACCCTTTTTTTCAGATCTTGTCCTTTAGTCTAAAAATTGTCAGAGATTGTTCTTTATGTTTACAAATGTTGCATGTTATGTCCTTTGGCCCTAACCCAGTTAAATTTCTCAGTTAAGTCTGGTCATGTGTAAGGGTACTTTTGTAATTTTACCAATTTAATTATATATATATATAATAAATCAATTAATAACTAACTTTGACTTGGAAAGTCAAAATTTAAGCATTCATGGCTTCTTCCTCGCCTACATCTTCTCTGTGACCACCCTGATCATCAATCACCATCAATTTCGACAGTTTCTTTTGCTTCCAAATCGTAACCAAAAGCCTATAACCGAAAAAAAAAAATCAAACAAATGATTAAAACTCATTAAACGCAAACTTTCGGTTTTGAAACTTGCATGGATACAGAATCGGAATCACAATCACTCACCCTCTACTCAAATTGGAAGTTTTGTGTGCCTGTTGAAGATCGCCGACCACCGCCACCGAACTCCGTTAACCACAGCCTCTGGCGATACTGAAAGCGAGACACCGGATTCGAGGTAAGTAATATATCATTCTGCTCGTCTTTTCATTCCGATTCAAAGCCCTAAGACTGTATCCCTAAGACTGTATGTGAGTGATTTTATCCTAACTAAATCAAACTCTGTCAACACGGTAGCATTCATCCATTATCGGTAGATTTAAAAAAAAAACCAATTAAACCAAACCTTTAATCCTATAACAACTAACTCATTAATTATTAACCTTTTAAACCAAACATTTAATAGTTTAACTTTAACCCAATAACTTTTAAACAAAATAGGCCAAAATAACCCATTACACATAAACCGATAAATAAACCCAATACTCATTTAAACTTTTAAAACCTAATTAAGTATTGGAAAAAAAAATAGCGAATTACATATTTTACCTCAAGACAACCAAGCGACAGGAGTGCCGACGATCGAAGATTTGAAGTTTCAAATAATTTCAAAGTGAAAATTGAAGCAGGTTTAATACTTTATGTTTTAGTTTAATACTTTAATTCTATCTATTTGTGTTTGAGTTTAATACTTTAATATATTGAAAGTTGAAATTGTGTTTTAGTCTAATATATTGAAATTGGAAACAGGAGGTAACATGTGACGATTGAAGTCAACAATTGAAAACTATTGAAAGAAATTTAACTTGGAAGCAGTCAAGCAGGTTAGTGATTTAGTCCCAACTCCCTTTCCACTCTCTATTTGTGTTTTAGTTTAATTTATGTGTTTTACTTTAATTTATAGGTTAATTGAATTTATATGTTATGTGGGTATTTGATTAATGATTAGTCAAAATGTGAAACTTTGTTTGTTGATTTGGGAACTTGAATGGTTTATCTAATCTTGTAAGATTGATGGTCGAAACAAAGAAACACCAGAACTTTAAGTTGGTGTACCGTTTATTGAAGTTGGCTCTCGTTTTACCTGTCTCAACAGCAAGTGTTGAGAGATGCTTTTCTTCAATGAAGTACGTGAAATCGGATTTGCATAATCGGATTGGTGATGAGAATTTGAGTGATAGTTGTGTTTGTTATATTGAAAAAGAGTTGCTTAGAAAAGTTTCTATAGATGATGTAATGGTTCGGTTTCAAAAAATGAAAACATGTATAGAACAATTATAATGATATATTGTTTTTTGATTATGCATTTCTAATGACAAACATCGTATTATTATTGTTTATCTATAGTTTTATTTGTTTTTTATGTATTATTGTGTGACCCGACCCGATTCGACTCAAGCCGAAAAAAACTAATATTTAGTGATTGACAATCGACCCCAAAAATTACCCGATGAAAAAAATTCGATCGTAAGATTTGAAGGGTTTGATTTGAAGAAGCAAGAGGAGAGCGACGCGGAGGTCGGAGGTTTGGACGGTACAAGGGTCCGGGGAGAGAAGGTGGGCACCGGAGGAGATGTGGAGGGGAGAATGAGAAGACGAACAGGAAGGAGAGCAGTAGAGGAGAACATGATGATTGGGAAGATGAGGTAAAGGGGAGACAGTGGGAGGGAAGGAAAGAGTCGTGGAGTGAGTAGGCGATCGGCGGCGGTGTTAGGTCTTCTCCAACTCCTATACTTTCTTCTGCAACCATCTCCATCTCCATGATTCCTTTCCTTGCCCAACACATTTTTTTTTGTTACTCATGTTTCATTTATTTTTTTTTCTTTCTTATGATTTTTTTTGTTACTGAGTTTAATAAACGAAAGAAAAAAAAGATGTAATTTCATGTTTGAGAGGAAACAATTATTTTTTCATTTTCTTTCACTCCTCTCTTTAAAAAGGACACAATGTAAATGACTTAAATGAAATATATATATATACATTTTTCACGTTTATGTTTTGGTGTTCTTGTTTGTTCATATTCATTGTATTTTTTTCATCTCTCTATTGCAAACTCTATAATTATAGCCATTCTAATGGAGTTTAGAATACCTCTAAACCTAATGCAATTTTTAAAAATATTGAATTGCTTTTTCTCTTTAGGCTCAGTCCTCTCCAAGTATAACATACATCGGTAGCAGTTTAGAATGAAAATGTATACAAATGTTTGTCAAGCTTCAAATGAAAATACTACTATTTGCTAAGTTTTAGGGTACCCTCGATTCGCTGAATGAGCTGATTTGCTGTCAAAGCTCCTTCCTGAAACCAATCCAAGTAAGATTCGGTTTATTAGTATTAATATCTATTCAAAAAAACTTACAAAACGGTCGCATGGCTTTCCATCCTTGAACAAGATGAAAGTTGGCAAGGCCTCGATGCTGTACTTGTTTGCAATTTCAGGATACTTTTCAGTGTCGATCTTCACCACCTGGATGGCGTCTCCCATGCTAATGCTAACTTCGTTCAGTATAGGACCCATAAATTGACATGGCCCACACCTGTAAGTAATATTTTCATTTTCTAACTTAAATAGAGAGTAGAGTAAGAATCAATGCACAAGAGATTTACCAGGTTGCATAAAAGTCAACCAACACGGGCTTCTCAGACTTTTCAAGTAGATCATCCAGGGAGGAAAATGCCTGCTTCTTTGCTTGAACCTGATTTGTCACCAATTAACTAAAAAAAGTCATCAACCATCAGTCAAAGCAAAGCATTGTCATCAAGTCTCAATAATTTATTTTTCTCCTTTATAAGGGCTCAAAACAGCGATGGTAGGATCAAACTACCACTAGGAAATGATTATCGCATAAGGCGGCTGTAAACATTTACAAGGAAATAAATAAAGTGGAGCGTCTCCCTGAGATTTTAAAATTTACAAGATGTGATTTACATGACTGTTACACAGACACTTGCAACAAAAATATACAGCTTCAGAGTACATGGTATTCTAGATTCTATAGTTTATAATAGAATTAATTACACGGATGGCCCCTGTGGTTTACACGGATTTCACTTTTGGCCCCTATGAATGGGAAACTACAAGTTTGGCCCAATAGTTTGCACGATTGTAACACATTTGGCCCCTGAAGTGGATGTCAGTTATGTTTTTCAGTTAAATGCATGTAAAATGACTAAAACACCCCTAATATTAAATACGATTGTAACACATTTGGCATTTTTTTTTCTTTGTTTCAGACATTTGATTTTGTGGTTCAGGTTGTTTCAAGCCCATATGATTTTGTGATTCAGGTTGTTTCACACAGACATTTGATTTTGTGGTTCAGGTTGTTTCAAGCCCATATGTTTCACACAGACACGGTATTGATGACAATCAAGCTCACCAAAGTTTAGTATCTAAGCAATCTTATTTTAGTGGTAGCCAGAGGCGGTGGTGGTTGTCTACATTTTAGTGCCGGAGATGATGGTGGTGAAGGAGAAATGTTGAGGAAGAAGATGATAAAGTGGGTTTGGGTTTAGGTTTGGTGGGTCCCACATGTGTCCCAAGAATTTATAATATTTCTTTTTTTTTGTCTTTTAAAACCAAGGGTATTCTAGTCATTTTATAAAATTTAACAGCCAAACTTAACTGACATCCACTTCAGGGGCCATATGTGTTACAATCGTGCAAACTATTGGGCCAAACTTCTAGTTTCCCATTCCTAGAGGCCAAAAGTGAAATATGTGTAAACCACATGAGCCATTCGTGTAATTAATTCTTTATAATATAACATAAAAACCCATTTTCTGTACATCCAGACGATTGAATCTAGTATACAAAAGCACTTTCTACTTGCAGTTTAGTTAAGGCAAAGTAAACGGTTCTAAAAGAGGGTCTTCTTTCATTGTGTAGTGTGTATGCATCAGCAAAAAAGTAAGTTGTATATAAGTACATGTAGAACTCCCCCTTGGTGATCTACAAACCGCTACTAACATCAATTCCCACATATGTTAAGAGTAGATTTGTATTTTGTCCGTTACTAAAGATAGCAAACCAGCATTTGCAGTTCAAAGAACAGCAAAAAAGGATCACTGTCAACTAAGTCATGATGCCAACAATGTCCCATTATTTGTGTTCTATTTCCACACAACAAAAAGGGTTTTATTCCATAAAAATGAAACTAAAAGTGCTTCTACTTTCTAACCTCCAACTTTGCAATAACACCTTGTTTGGCATCATCAATCAGCATTAGTATATGTGAAAATCATACATAATAGTATATCATCTTGTGTATCTATTGTAAGCTGACTCATAGCCAAAGCAAAAAAGATTACTCAGGACTGACTTTGGAGCAAGCTTATAGTACCAAAAAGCATATGTCTTGTGATTACATGCTTTCATTCTTATTACTATGAGGACACCATATCTTCAATCACATTAACATATATTCTAGCAACTTTCATCTTCTCAAAAAACATATGTCTTCTCCAGATCAATAAACACACTATATAAATCATTTTCCATGCCTCATTATATTTCTCTACGAGTCATTTATTTATAAAATAACCTCTGTTGTCAATCCCATCCCCAACAAAAAAACCAGATATCTCATGAGCATGTCTAAAATCTCAACCAGTGCTCAATAAACCCCCACCCATAGTTTACTTGTAATGCTCATGAGCTTACTTCCATGATTACACTTCTGAACATATCCTTTATTACTGTTTTCAGTATCTTGATATTAAACTGAACTAGAATCATATGGGTTCCTAATGTATCTCAAAGGACCAAATATTAGAAAATAATTAATACACGTGTAAGGTAACCTATTTTAACTGATACTCAAGTATCCCAAACACTGCACATATTGAGCTTCTATTGTTACCTAATTCTATTCAACTAAATGTTTAATCCAGCAGAAAAACACAAACACCATTCATTTTTGTTTCTGCCATCAAATTCATTATCTTGCCCATTTGCATTAAAGTATTGAAGAACTTTTTCTAAGGAAATTCAGGTGTTATTGTTTCGAATAGACCTACTAATGACACTTGGAATTCATGTGTTTTAACTTGTGGACTTCAATCCAAGCACAGTAAACGGGATCTTTCGGTCAGGTGTAAATGTAATATGAATAATCACCATCTCCAAATTGAGTTGACATTACATAAAAATTGCTCAAATGCTCAGTAATTAGTAGGGGTGTGAAAAAAAAAACCGAAAATTGAACCGTATCCGTAACCGGAAAAAAACAAAAACAAATTGTGAATTTGGTTTGTATACGAATTGTGAATTCAGTTTTCGGTTCCGTTATCGGATGTCATTTTTTTTTAATTCTATTTATTCGGTTAGACACATTTCCAATACGGTTCGGTTTATTCGGTTGAAGGATATATATATTTTTTAAATGGGTTTATTCAGTTGAATTCGGTTCAGTTGGAAACATTTTTAATACGGTTGGGTTCGGTTAACGGATAACGGTTAAAAGTAAAATAAAAAACGAATAAACCGAAAACTGTTAACCGAACAGATTGGTAATTAGGTTCATCAACACAAGCTATCAAATCTGATGCAAAAAAACCTCTCATGTCTAGTTTTTTGTTTTTTGAAAAGCATATTGTACAAGCCAATAAGAAATGATACAAACAAAAATAACTCCCAATTAGTTTCCAACAATAGTTGAGTCCACTCATTCAACATAAATCCAGTCGATTGGCAAATTAAACAATATAATATACGACGGAAAGAGGAAGATAAGAGAATTACGATGGGAAGCGTCCGAGGCTTAGATGTAAAGCCACGATTACTGAGCGCAAGACGAGGAAGCTGTGGATGGCATTGCAGCGAAGATAAACTGGAAAGCTTTGACGATGAGAAACAAGATGATGAAGTTAAGAGCGTGATATGATGTGCGCCTGTGGGGACAGAAACGGCCATCGGAGATTTCTACGGAGAGGAGAGGAGAGGAGAGGAAAGGGAAGACGACGATATGGAATTTGTTGCTGCTACTCAACCCCTTGGCCAATTGGGGAAGATTTATTTTGCTTCAAGCCTTCAACTCCTCTTGTTCTCAAACATGTCACTTTTACACCTCCAACTATCTTTATTTCTACATCTTTCTCCTTTTACTTTTTTTTTTGAAGGGTGGGCATTTTTATAAAAACCAACAAAAGCAAGGAGCTAGAAAACACAAAAAAATTTCAATTGTTACACAATCACATCACCAAAATGAAATTACACCACATATTCCGATCTAAACCGTGCATTCTTGCTCTATTCTTTACCCATAAAAATGATGTTTCTTTAATATCTTCCACCAACTTTAGGTCTAAAAATGCTTTACTAGTGAATACTCTCTCGTTTCGACATCCCCAAAGTCTCCAACATGTTATTAGAAAAATGACATGAAGAAGTTTTTTCCTCGTCTTTGCAGCCCCAAGCCCTTCAATATACTCCAACATCACCTTTATTGATATGAACGAGGACGACATTGGAATTTTGCACCACACGCAGATTTGCCATCAAACGGATCTTGCGAACAAACACGCGACTAGCACATGGTCCGCCTTTTTTCTTGTGAAACTCCACAAATTACACACGGAGTATTTAATAAGGACATACCTCGTATCACCAATGCACCCGTTGTCGGAATTTTCCCAATCTCCACTCACCATACAAAATAGTTAAGCTTGAGAGGTATCCAATTATTCCATTTAAAATATACTTTTTTAATGAAAAAGGTTTGAATTAATATTTCAATTGAGGCCCGAAATAAGTTGAGCCACCTCTGCTTACTAGAATATATATTCCAAAGAAAATCATACATTCAATAATAGTATGTGTTACCTCGTTTGCGGCTGGTGAATGTGTGTAGGTTCATAGGGTGAAGTAGTGAAAGGTAATGTCTTCTGACGAGGCATGATAATAATGGTTTTTTCCCCTTAAGGGTAAAAAAGGGAATTCACTTAACAAGTTTTTGGTTGTGTAAGGCGGGACACACTTGACTAACGAAATAAGAAGCATGAAGAAGGAAGGAAAGGTCACCACCAATAGAAAGAAATATGTCAACATCATTCGGTTATAGGAGGAGAGAGAGAGAATTATAGAGATAGCCTATAAATACTAATGATCTCATAAGTAAGAGAAAGATCTTTATTTTGTACTCACTTATAAGAAAAGTATTCAGAGGATAGTAATCGGAATTGTTTCACTCATTTTAGTGTTGAGTTTTGGAACTTGATACGTGCTATTTTATATATATATATTTTTTATGTAATTTTGACATCCGTTTTTCAGCGTTTTATTAATAAATTCATGTGAACCGACAGTTAATTAATTTATATTTGAATTTTGTAGGTGTTAAATGAAAACGAGCTTAAATGAAGAGTTTGGAGAGACTAAAGTTGGACATTGGAGAACTAGAGTGATTACAACAACTTTGGGTCAAATAAATAATCAATGGGCTAAATTTGAATTAGCTGAGTTACATTAGAATTTAATTGAGTTGAGTGGGCTAGGTTACAAAATAAATTGGGTTGAGTGGGCTAGGTTGTAAGATATTCCCTTTTGGAAAAATTAACACCGTCTCTGGTGCACGCATCCAGACCATTGCGTAGATATTTTCAAGCGCACCCAATAGAAGTCCTCACTAATTTCCCTACTCGTTTGATAATCCTAAAAGGACCAATGAATCGCGGGCTTAACTTGCCTCGATTCTTGAATCAAATTAGAAATTTCCAAGGAGGTACTTTTAACAAAACGTAATCTCAACTTGAAATTCTATTGGTCTACGCCTTTTATCTATGTACGAATTCTGCCTGTCTTGGGCAGCTTTCATACAATTTTTGACCAGGTCGAGCTTTTCAGCTGTAGCCTGAACAATCTCTTTACTTCTCAATTCCTTCTGACCAACTTCTCCACAACATAAAGGAGTTCTACATCTTCTGCCATATAACATCTCGTACGGTGGCATACCAATACTTGGATGGTAGCTATTATTATACGAGAATTCTATCAATGGTAGATGGTTATCCCAGCTTCCTCCAAAATCAATAATACAAGCATGTAACATATCTTCAAGAGTCTGTATCGTTCTTTCACTTCGCCCCTCTGTTTAAGGATGATATTTTGTGCTTATTAATAATTTAGTTCCCATATCTTCGTGGAATTTCTTCCAGAAACGCGATATAAAACGCATATCTCTGTCAGAGACAATTGAAACCGGCACATGCCGTGAGACAATCTCTTCGATAAACAATTCTGCTAATTTCTCTGAAGAATAATTCTCACATATAGGTAAAAAGTGAGCAATGTTAATTTAGTTTATGTTATTGTGTTTCAATTGTGTGTACAATCCAATTTCTGGGCAACATATTAAGTAATTTGATTTGAACAAATTGCTCAAGATTTCTCTTGATAGTCTAAAGATTCCAAAAGGTAGTTAGTACATGTGATCACCCTTTAATCGATCCTTTTATCGAATTCTGATCTGGTTATGTCTGTTACATAGATAGGTTCACACCGAGTTTCACGTTTCCTTGGGCCATTCTCACCAGCATACACATTTCATTTCCCACAGGTAAACCAACCTACAAATTACAAACAAATCCTCAATTCCAAACAATTGAACTTCAATTATTATATGTGTCTCGTGGTAACGACTAGCCGTCACTGGTTAAAACAAATGCCAAAACAACAACCGTAAGGGCAAAAATGATGGTTCCACCAGCAAAAAACTGCATCGCCCTCTCCTTCCCAACTTGATCCTTTGTGGTGGAGTCCACTTGTGCTAGGAGGTCTTGCACTTGTTCCAAGTCTGAATCTTTTGCAGCTTGGTAAAGCTTGCCCTCGATCCCTTCTAGCTTCTTTAGTCTCGACTTTTTGTTGTTGAGTGGCCACAGAAACCCAGTCATCTTCCACAACAGGAACCCGACATAGATTGCTACAATGCAGTCTACTGTGTAGTGATGTCTTTCCCTTACTTCTCTCTGGGCACTGTGGGCTACAAGCATCCATATAAATACTGAGCTCAAACCTCCATATGCTTCCTACATTACACACAACCAACTCAATCCATTAAGCATACCGCATCATTCTAGGATTCATTCACGTACCGTCCAAGCCATGGCTGTAAGGACTGCAACAAGCATGTGCCCGCTGTACAGAAGATCATTGCACCCGCCTCCAGCTTTCTTTAGCAAACTGATCCATGCAGACTCTCCCGAAGGAATGGGTCGGAGGAAATCAGCAAGGAAGCTCATCAACCCCCAATTTGGTCTATATTCATCATCTTGCACAACGCCATCATCTGATATATGAAGAGTTTAATATGTGCATAGTAGCAAGTAAGCTGAGCAAGTTTTACTACACAACATAACAATAATGTTATAGTCAAGAGTTACATGTTGATGTCAACGTATTCAGAAAATCATATTCTAAACTATTTCCTTTCTATCTTCTTAGTCATAGTCAAGCAAGTTTTCGCCTTTCTTGAGGTAAGCTTACTAATAAAGTGGCAACAAGCACCTTCTTTCTCACTTCTTGTTTTAGTTTTCAATAAGGTGAGCGCCTTTTTTTTATGTTGATATTATTTATTCGTGGTACATGTTTATGCATAAAACTATTGGATACGTTTCTTTTTTAGTTAATGCTGAAAGTTTGAAACCCCTTTAAGCAAGGATAAATGTGTATAAACATGACAAGAATTGAGGGCATACCATACACCATATCATGATGAATGACATTCTTGATGGCATAGGAGTCAGAAGCATAAGGGACATAAAATTTCTGTGCCCAACGATGTGGATGTTGTGGGACATCAAACCGACTAGCAGCACACCAAGGTCGAGGTGATGGCAGAATTGTAGATGCAAAACTTATGGCTCGCAAAAAGCGTCCTATTGCCATGGTGAACATGTACCGGGCACCAATCCCAAGACCAGGAGCTTCTATGGAGCCAAATAGCACAGAGAAAGCAAGCATTACAAATAGCATTAGATAATGATGCAATCCAACAATTCGAGCCCTCAATATATTTACAACCACTTGAGGAAGTTTCTCGTTCAGTCCCAGCAGGATCCACTGTCCAGTGTCAGGAAGAGGAGGAGTACTCCTGATAGAGAGCACAAAGCCAATCAGAGCTATGTTTTTATTTGTTTGTTTACACTAAGAAATTCAATAATCACAATATGTTTCATTTTCACCTCTCATTTACAATCATCAGTCATGAACCAGCGTTTTATTACAATTTATGATTAACGTTTGCATAGTTACTTCTAGTCCTAGTCATATTTGTCAATCAGAAAATTCCCCAATGTTCTCTCTCATTTTACACAAAACAGTAAACAAGTACTTATGTGTTAGTGTTGTTCTATTCATTGTCTCCCAAATTAAAAGCATAGATCTAAAAGGTAAGTGGTCATACTCAAATTTACATCCAAGATCTCATCAGATCTGAGATACGACTTGCTACTTTAGGTAAATATGTTTCAAAACAATAAGTAAACTAAAAATTAAGCATGTACCGGTGCCAGCTGAGGCCGAGGACGGCGGTAACAGAGCGAACGGATATCATTTCATAGAGCAAGGTGCAGAGCATAAAAACCAAAGCGGCGACGAATACTAGAGCTGAATGAAGCTCGGCTGACCAGTGCTTGTAGAAAGGAACACGTGTAATTGCGATTAGTGCCAGTACGATCCACAGCAAAGGCTGTAGTAGCTCGTGCCATGACGGTGATAGGTGGCGTAGATAGTCAACGGCGATGTAGGCCACGGCCGCCAGCCCCAAACCGCCACCTCTTATCCAAGCCATTGAAGTCGTGAGTTAGTTAAATGAGACCATGTTTATTGACTTGACTTCACAGAGTAATTGTTTGTTTGCAACACCCATTTTTTCAAAAAATACGGTTGAGTATATAATAACTAACTAGTTTTCATAAATTTTGATTTTTTTTTCTTAATTTGATCGGGTGATTTGACTTTTAATGCAAAAGAACAAAATTGATACTGTCAAATTTAATGCAATAAATTCTAGTCACATTCAACCCACGCGATGAATTTTTTGGTTGACATCTCTAATTTACCCCAAGAATTTTTAGAATTACCAAGCCTATAAACATCAAATGAAATGTGAATAATTGAATCATCAAATATTTGGAGCGCCAAAAAGATTGTGGTGTAGTGGTTGAGGTGAGGCCTAAAGTCCCAAGGGACCCGGGTTCAATCCTTGCCACCACCATTAATTTCTGCGGCATCGCAAATGAGGCCTTTTAGGCTGATGCACCAGGGTTTTACCCACGCCGATCCAGGGTTGGAACCTCGGCTCTCCCTCAAGCCCGGAAGAGGCCGTATTGGGTGGAGTTTTTCCTTGAAAGCTCTCCAACTCTGATGCCAAGTGGGCCCGGTTAAGACAACATATTGGCCGGAGTTGGACGAGGCTCTCCCATGTGACGGGGGGTGCGACGTCACACATTCAATGTTCGCCTTTCAAAAAAAAAAGATTTGGAGCGTGAAGTGCTATTAGATCCATTTTGGGAGAGAGGGGGGGAGGGGATTCGAATTACTATTATCAATTAGAAGAATTTATGGTTTGCTTAGTTGGACTAGTACATTGAAGTATCTATGCTCCGTTTATAAGAAAACCAAGTGGTAATATATCTATTTTATATCATAAGAGATTCTTATTTTTAAAGAAATCTTTTTTTTTGTAAGTAAAAGTGTTTTCAAACTCTTATGTTAATCAATTGAGTAATATGCATGAATACGTCAATTTTTTTACGGAATGGGTGAATTGAAAAAAAAAGAAGGGAAAACAAAAAAAAACTGGTAATAGGAGCATTTGTACTATATGTGTAAATCAAAATCGGGTGGATCTTTACCCGGAGTAGAGCATAAACCTAAAAAGATTAAAAAGACCCATTTAAAAATAAGAAAATGACATCTTTATTTGGATTGGATCTCGATGAAACAATCCATCTCAATTATACTAACAATACCAATGCGCACATCTACGACCACATTTATCATATGTGAAAGAGCCCTTAGGAGGGTTTCATTGGATAGACTGCAGTTAGATGTGGTGTCTTTGTAAAAGGTCAGTGAAATATGAAGAATGTGAGAGGGAGGGAGATAGGAGCAGATTAATTACCAACAGGGGGAGGGAGAGTCAACTTCTTGTATTTTTTTACGCTTGTAAAAATAAGTAAAAGAACTAACAAGTGTCGTTGCATTTTTTATAGGCCCCTAGCCTCTTTTCCAAAACTAACAATTATTACCGATTATGACATAGTGGTTTAGTGGTATGGTGTTTGCCCCTTATAAAAATTGTGTAAGTTTAGATAATCAAATCCTTATAAGTGTAAAGTTATATGTTATTTAGGTTTAATAGATTATGCTAAAAAATAATGTATTATAATAAAAAAAATAATAAAACTTTTTAAACATATAATATATTATTTATAAAGTTATAAAGGTTGGTTTTAATGACGTTAGATTTAAATTACAAGAAATCAATGAGTACTAGTTTTATTGTTAAAAAGTTCTAATTTAAATGTTAGTTTTTCAGGCAATTTTGAAATTAAGAGAAGTTGGAGGACTGAAATGTAAAATCCAGATCATACGAATACGAGTTTGGAGCGTTAAAGATGTATTGTGAAAGGTCTAGAATTGACACATACAAAGGAAGATATATGTGTTTGTGTCATGCACACAT
Organism: Smallanthus sonchifolius; assembly: GCA_023525975.1. Taxonomy (NCBI): domain Eukaryota; kingdom Viridiplantae; phylum Streptophyta; class Magnoliopsida; order Asterales; family Asteraceae; genus Smallanthus; species Smallanthus sonchifolius. The sequence goes on along the minus strand of CM042025.1, from coordinate 43,360,534 downwards.
TAGATTTTTTTTTTCAATTTATTATTTCTCTAGAAACCATAACAACTCTTTGTTTCATGCAATTTTGTATATGATCTAGTCGTATTGGGTTATCACTTGTTTTTTGGGCTATATCTTTGTTTCTTGCCCTTAATTGTTGTCTGTGATCGTTTGAGAATTGAGAATGTATTTAAATTTGAATAAGTTCCATCCATCATGGTTTGATTCTTGTGAAACCCTAGATGTCTTTCAATTAAATGAATATATAAGGTCCATATGGAGTAAATCGGTGGTCTAATTCCTCAATGTAAAACCTTTTTATCCCTCTTGTTTCTTAGCAAGTTCCTTTGATGAGCTTCGTGTTAGGCATGGGTCAATTACCCGTCATGTGAATACTTGGCTTATGAGCGGTGGCGGATCTAGGAAAAAAATCCAGGGGTATCTAAAATTTCGTTCAGGGGTATCTGGATACATAAAACGGTAAAAAAAAAAAAAATTCCCGCTGCACGTCGAAAATTCCCACTACGCGTCGAAAGTTGAGGGGTACCGACAGGTACCCCTGCCCTCCACATACATCCGCCCCTGCTTATGAGTAAGGTTTTCTCGGTTTCCTGATTATAATTTTACTTGTTGTAAGGCTTAGAAACCCAAATACATGATATTTATGTTGTTAGTATTGTTAAAATCTATCCGTCACCTTGGTTATATTTGACTTGACACCTTTTGAGCATCTTAAATCATCACTTAGATTCTCAAAAATATGATCATGTTAAATCTTTGACTAGTAGTAAACTAAACTTTGGTGCTTATCTTCATGTCAATTAGTAAAATCTCACTTATGAATATAAAACTTAAGGGTAATGAAAGCTATATTGAGCGAGCAATTTATGTGGAACATGTATTACTAGTGAAAAACAAACCCAAAAAGGAGAATAGTGTCTATAGTAAACAATAACGGTCAATTCTCTACCTTATCCCTATAATTTAACTAAAATACGTCATTTTTAAATTTATCTCTTATTTTCTAAAAATCTCCCTCATCTCACTCCTAATATCTATCTCTATTTAATTAAATAGTACTTCTTTATTCTTTTTTTCTCTTTTTTTCACTCATAAAAAATATAAAAAATGGATATGGTGGATTGTTACAATACATTTGTAACATAAGACTAAGAGAAAAAGAAGTAATCTCAATTCATCGATACCCTTTTCATTCATTAGATGGTGTTAAGTATAGATTAGAACTAATACAAATGTACATGCGTGATCCTCATACTTTGCTATTATTACAAATGACCCCCTCCTTATTATTTGATACCTAACATGGATGAATAATGACCCCTTAAATATGTGGGATGAGTTTGCTTTCTCATAAAAATATTAGTATAAGGTATGTGGATGGGAGGTGAAATGAAATGAATTTTTAGATCATTTTATTAAAATATGGAGATGAGTTTGAGGATGAGACATGTAATTGTCTTATATTGACTTTTAAATTCTCTAAGAGAGGATTCATACTCATGTCATATGTTTTCTAGAATTACTTAAAATGGAACATCTATATCTGAATATTATCCTAAATTGAATTCTTTACGCAAACAATTTGATATAATTGCAAAGAAATATATGATTTTAATCAAAGAATTATGTTGATGCATTTTGTTGTAGGACGTTTATGAGAATTTGATGAACAAGAAATTCATATATAATCTCATTACTCTTAAATACAACTGTCATTGGCTTTGTAGAGATGGTCAAACAATAAAACTTATCAAAAACTTTGTAAAATGTTAGTTTTGTCCCTCTTAAGTTTTTAAAGTTTCAAGTTTACCCCTTGTAGTATATATAATCTGATTTTTTCCTTGATTTTGTTTATTTTTTTTCCTTGACGTCCTGGTAATTTTTTTTAAAAACGGAATCGCATTCAAGATAACGTATTTTTTATGTACCATGGGTTATATCGCCGCCTCAACCGTTTAAGTTGCGCTTTCCGCCGCGAAGCGCGGTGCAAAATTTATAGTTGAGTAAACTACGGTTTTAGTCCCTGAGGTTTGGGCAAATTCTCGGTTTTAGTCTATTAGTTCTAATTTCACCTTTTTAGTCACCGTGGTTTCACTTTTGTTTCAATGAAAGCCAGATGGTTAACACCGTCAAAATTTTCTGTTAAGTTTTATATGAAAAAACCATAATACCCTTCTGCTTTTTTATTAAGCAAAAATGTTATAAATTCTTTATCTCTATCATTTCCCCTAAATAACCCTAAAACACAAACTCCCAATGCTAGAGAGAGATACAGATAAAAGAGGAGAGAAGCCCACCGCCGGAGCCGGCCACCCATGGCGGCGCCACAGCAGAGACCAAGTAAGAGAAGGAAACAGAGGAGAGTCGTTTTTCCGGCGGCACCTCCGACGAGTCAAACGACGGCTGCGGCTTCATGGGTGAAAGGCGACGACGGTGACTTCAGTGAGGAAGGGAGATGACGAAGATGGAGCAGGAGGTTATGCCAGCGGCGATGGCGTCGGTTTTCTGACTCTCGTCCCCCCTCTGTCTGCTCCCCCCTCTATCATGGGTGAAAGGCGACGGCGGCGGCTTCAGTGAGGCAGGAAGACCGGATGATGCTAATTTTATTACTGGTGGTGGTGTTTGGTTTGGTGAGGTGGGTTTGGCGGCGGCTTCAGTGAGGTGGGTTTGGTTTGGTTTGGTTTTCCTCCCCTCCCCTCCCCTCCCCTCCCCTCCCCTCCCCTGTATGAAGTATGAACAGAGATGGCTGTTGGTGGTGGCCTAGCCGGAAAAACGAAGGTGATGTGGTGGCAGGATATTTAGGGTTAGGGTGAGGGTGGGGGTGGGGGTGGGGGTGAGGGTTTAGGTGAATTTTAGGGTTTTATGAGGAAGAAATACAGTGGTGGTGGGTCTAAGGGCATTTTCGTCTTTTCACATAAAACTTAACAGAAAACTTTAACGATGTTAGTCATCTGACTTTAATTGAAACAAAAATGAAACTAAAGTGACTAAAATAATGAAATTAGAACTAATAAAGTAAAAAATGAGAATTGGACCAAACCTAGGAGATTAAAACCGTAGTTTACTCTCTATAGTTAGGTCTAAAAAGACAAGTATGCTGTGAAGCGGAGATGAGGAAATTATGGAGGGACTGGTTTTGCAAATTTGACTGATCATCTATCCAATTCCATCTACCTATCGTCTTCTTCTTCTCCTCCTCGCTGGTGTATCAAAATTCAACGCTCCATCTCGATCCAATCAAACATTTCCCCGTTCATAAAATTCAACACAAATATATTTATTCCCCCAACAAACCCTAGCTTATTCCCCATTGAAATCCGGATGATAGATGGCTTCATGTCTTCTAGAAATTCGGATCTAACCAGACGAAAATCATCTAATTCTTCATCCTCTTCCTCCTCAACCAATCACAAACACCCTATCGCCACCTTCCAGATGACCGTTGACAACAATAACCAACAGCAACCACCCCCTGCCGCTCTCAGCCGTCAACAAAGTGGTTTGTTTTCTTCTTCTAACTGCCTTCACTTTCTTATGTAACACTTTGCCTAATTATGTATCCCAATCATACATTAAATTTGTTATTTGTAACATTAACATGTTTTTGGATATTAAATTTGTTAGTTGTAACATTAATGTTTTTGGATATTAAATTTGTTATCAGCTATAATGTAAAAAATGTGGAGTTTATAGACTCCCTCAGCCACCAGATTAGTGTTTTGGCTCCTGTTTGGGTCGTAAAGTTCTCTTGTTTGGGTCGTAACATCTTTGAAAATATGTATAATTCAATTGGCAGGTTTATTTGATTTGAAGTTAAACTTACATTGAAAGAAAATATTCATACACTCATTTATATTTAACTTTTTGTAACATTCAATTTAGCGCGCAGTGCATCAAAGAGCGTGGATGATGTTTGGAAGGAGCTTGTGGCGGGGCGGAGTTGTAAGCAGGAAGTGCCGGATGAGATGATGACGCTGGAGGATTTCTTGGCCAAGGCAGAGGCAGTTGAGGAAGAAGATGTCAAAATTCAACCTCCACCTTTACCAAGTGGAGGGAGTTTCAGTTATGATATTCATCCTCCAAATGTCAATGTGGATGGGTTTGAAGAGATAGGAGGGAGAGGGAAAAGAAGAGCAGTCTTGGAGACATTAGATAAGGCCGCTCAACAGAGGCAAAGAAGGATGATTAAGAATAGAGAGTCTGCTGCAAGGTCCAGAGAACGCAAACAGGTAACCAAATCTCACTTTTCACCATACTAACTTTTTATCATTTTCATTCTCATGCCTGCTTTGCTTCTTCAGGCATACCAAGCTGAATTGGAATCTTTAGCAGTCAAATTGGAAGAAGAGAACGAGACATTGTTGAAAGTAAAGGTGACACTTTTGCATATATATCTTCAATTCTAAGCTCAACTTTTCTCTTTGTTTTATAATAAAGCAGTTATGTTATGTGTATGTACTGTTTTCTTAGTTTTTTGCTTGAAAAAACTGTTTTCTCTGCCCCTTTACTTGAAAATTTATTATTAGCTTATTCGTGTATCATGTCTTTTTTTTCAGACGGAGCAGACTAGAAAACGGTATAAACAGGTATGCAACTAATTCTACCCGTGTTCTTTTTATGCATTATAAAAGCCTTTACTGTTGTATTGAATTTTGGTTTTAATCACTACTTTAGACACACTGATGTTGTCTATAGAAACTTCCATTAGACGAACAATTTTGCTTTCAGGGTGTCTAGTTTGTAGTTCTGACCAATTTGCTTTAGCAAAACAAAGGATAGATTTGGAATATTGCATTGAAGAAAAAAAAGACATGTATCTCGTTATATCCAACAAACAAAACAATATAATCTCACTGATAGCATTATAGTTATTGGTAGGGTTTGGGGAGGGTGTGACGAGGGCAAACCTTACCTCCGTTCCATGGGATAGAGAGACTGCTCCCGTTGAGACCCCCGGCTCCATGTATCTCGTTATATCAAAAATACTAAATATACAGTCTTTTTAGGCTTATTTATTAAATTTTGTATTGTGAGTATTATTATATGTTCAAGGATGTGAACTAGATACAACTTAATTCGGATGTGTCTATATTCTAGACCCCCCATATTGTTAAATGTAGAATCAACACATTATAAGCAAAAAGCCATAAGCCTAATATTTTGATAAAAGCTTATTCTCTTCCTTTTTCACATCAACTAGCCTTGGAACAGAGTGAATCTTGGATAGCAGAAGCAAATCGTGATTAGACTGAATTATCTTCCCTGTTCATGCCATTCCTCTTTTATATTGAACTTTCTTCAACTGTGTTAGGGTCTTTTCGCCATTCATAGAAGAGTATTTTAGATTTCATTAGCAAATATGCGTTTTACTTGGTGGTTTAGTTCTATTGCTGCTTTTCTCAAAATGGTTAATCCTTGTTTGTTCAATAGTTTTGTCTGATCAAATCTGGTCCCATTTGAATAATTTTGGAGACACCGAATGGAAATTAGATCATGGAACCATAGTTATCAGAGGCGCAAAAAAGCGAGGGCCCGAGAAAAAAAAAGCACGCTTAAAAAAAATATTTAAAATATATTATGTATTGAAAAATAATAATATTTTTCAAATAAAATAAAGAAAAGCTATTATATAACATTTAATATCATCTAATTAGTACCAAAATGTTCAAAATCATATACAAAAATGATCAAATACCTAGGAAATGAGCTTCAATCGATATTGTGGAAGCTTTTATAAGCTCAACCATAACCTAGGAAATGATAATAAAGTACCTTTGAAGCTCATAACCTAGGAAATGTTTGAAGTTGTGTTATATTCCTCCTTGTTTCATGAAAATTATTGTGTGTGAAGTACCTTTGAAAAAAGGCAAAATAAAAGATAAAATCAAAATATGATTTTGAGGAAGGATATGCTGCAATTTGTATTGGATGGAGGGGTTGTTTTTATTTCTAATTGTTTTGTGTTTGTTCAGCTGATGGACAGCATAATTCCAGTTACAGAGAAACAAAGACCAACAAGATATGTGCTGAGGAAAGTTCGGTCAATGGAGTGGTAGCTATTTATAGTAAGGTAAAACACAAGAGAGATCAAAATTCCATTACATGCAAACGAAATTAAAAGAATGTGTGCATTGCAGGAAGATGATATATACATAAGAATATTAGAAGATGTTGCAACACAAGCAAATGGAATGCGCGCCTATGAGAAATTTTAACTTGATATTTGTAGCTTGTGGTCCGTTAGCTTAGCGGTTATATGTGGTTCATAGATCAATATATTCATTGAAACATGGATGGTTTCTGGAGCCTGAAAGAAAGACCTCATATTTGTTAGATTTATATTAGTTATTAAACAAAAGAAGCATTTTGGACTTGTAGCTAATTTGTTTTCTTGCTAGATTGATTTCTAGACCGAATGAAGCTGAAAAAGACAACAATAAGAGACACAAATAGCGTTGATCCAGCTATTACAGGAGTAGTATACATAGTGGAAGAAGAAGTCGTCTTTTCTGGTTTCTCTGCTTGGCTATCTGGTTTTGGCTCTTGCTTCGTTTCTTCATTAACATCTTCCTTGTGTTGATCTGATGTGATTCCCTTGGCAGGAGCAGGATGTTTGTACTCCTGAATCCAGGTACCAGTGACCAGCCCTTTTACCAATTTGGGCATCCGAATAGTGAGTCTTGATTGGTCTTGGTCAAACCTGGCCTTGACTTTATCCAATACCACTCCCTCTGGGATTATGAAGGTTTTGTGGAATTGAATGTTGGGCTTTTCACCACTTATTGTCATTCTACTCCCATCCTCATTTATCTCAATCTTTATGTCCTTTCTTTCATAACCACCTACATACATACATACATGTAACCAAATTCAAATTAACTAACATGTTCTATCTAATATACAAACAAACAAGCAAACACACTAACCTTTTTTAAGGTCGGATGTGAGGATGAACATGGAGTCCGTTTGGTGAGTAGTAAAAACGGTAAACAGTTCATTTTTGGAAATTGAAAGATCAACTTCATTTTGGAGCTTTAAATCCAATTTGAAGTCCATTTTTCAAGATGAAGGTTGGTTATGGCCAGGATTAGTAGTTTATGTAGAGCAAAGATTAAGAATATATTCATTGCTTCCCCTTTTGCTTCCTTTGGCGGGAAGCTAATTCAATCCCCTTTACAAATGCCAATAAAAAAATGCCTTATTGTTGAGAAATGATATATGTTTCCTTTTATTATTATTATTATTGGGAAAAGAGTATCCGACATGACTTGAAAACATTCATTATTAATCAAATGTCTATCAATAAAAACATTGTTGCAAAATGAAGGTTAATTATATGTTATACCCATTTTGACCTTACTCGGGAAAAAAAATTCTCTCAATTTAAGCATGAACAACAAAGTGAAAAAAGTATGAGATCGTAAATGTGAAAATTCAATTTCTCTGTTTGAGTGGTTATAATTTAATAATAAGTCTTATTCTTGAGGACAAGTAGTTGGAGTTTGTTAGTCAGTTACCATGGAGCATATGTGGGGCTAGCTCACTTGGTAGAGCCATATACCTCTTAAATGAGAGGTCTCAGGTTCAAACCTGGGCAATGAAGTAGTTTAGGATTATTGGTGTAAAAGTAGAGTAGGAGTTACGTTTGCCGTTCAAAAAAAAAAGTTACCATGGAGCATGGGTTGTTTTCTCGTTATTGTGCTTATATAAGCCAACATTTGCTTTGAATTCTACAAGAGAGAATTTCTTTGAATTATTGAATTTACAGTAATCGGTATCGGAGCTCCATCACTGGGGCCTGATTGTTCGGGAATATGGCGCCTGATTGTTCGAGAATAGGAACGCAGTTTCTTAAGAAGAGAAAGGGTGAGTAGAGCTCGTTAAAATGAAATGAGAGGTAATTTGAGACTAACTCACTGCAGGTATTAAACACACGCTTTGACACACAAATTGTGTTCTATTTCTGATAAACAAACAGGAACAACGAATATAAAGACAATATGGTTACAAACATAAAAAAATAACACCTACTAACTTAGATTATGCTATCACTAACATTTAGGAAGCAATCATTAAGTAAACATGTGATAAATATGGCATACATCAGCTGAACACATTAGCGATCTATGCCACGACGGTGTTGATACTTCAATATGTTCCCTCAACTCCAAGTTCCTTTATTCCCATACTAGAGCAAAACAACTTCGGTTCCAAACCCGTTAATGAGTATATTTGCACCTTGCTCATGAGTCATGAGTACCAATATACGATAAATCTGTATCTCCCTTTAGAACTTTCTTTGTTATGAAATGGTAATGAACCATAATGTGTTTGGTCCTTGCATGGAAAGTTGGATTCTCTGCTGACTTGATTGTAGAACCATTGTCACATAAGAAAGGGACTTTGTAGTTCACTATTTGCTTCAAATCATTCAAGAGCTGCACTAGCCACACCATCTCTTGTGCTGCAACAACAGCAACTATACTCAACCTTTGTGGTTGATAAAGAAACTATAGGCTGACGTTTCCTACACACCACGACACAACGCTTAAACCAAAAAGAAACACATAACCTGAAGTTGAACACCTGGTACTTGGATCTCCTGCAAAATCAGCATCACAGTACCCTTTGAGGTTAACACCTGGTTCCTACTTGAACTCCATGTCATACCCGATTGTGTTTTTGATGTACCTGAACACCCTTTGAGCTGCAATCAGGTGTGGTTTACTTGGAGTTTGCATAAACATGCTGAGTAAACATGTGAAGCTAAATCCGGCCTTGTCAAAGTAAGATAGATAAGACTACCTACCGTCTTTCGATATGTCATAACTTCCTCTAACTCCTTGCCTTCGTCTAGATACATCTTTACATTAGTATCGAGAGGAGTCACCGCTGCTTTTCAATATGCCATATTGAACTTCTTAAGTAACCCTATAGAGTATCTTATTTGATGCAAGACAATACTTCCAAGGAAATGTCTAAGTTTTCCCAGGTCTTTCATTCTGAACTCGGTACACAGATTTTCCTTAAACTGTATTATCTCATCTACCAGATTGCGATGATTATGAGATCATCTAGAAAACCCGTTATGCTCAAGAAACTCTCCCATTTTTCCAAACCAAGCTCTTGGGGATAATTTCAATCCGTAATTAGCCTTCTTCAGTTTACATACATAATTAGGGTGTGGAGTCTTCAAACCCTCTAGGTTGCTCCATAAATAACATGATCTAATTCACCATATACGAAGGCGTTATTCACATCCAATTGCCACATATCCCAATTCTTGATGCGGTTAGGGCTAGAAGTACTCGAACAGTAGTCAACTTTGCAACAGGGCTAAAAGTATCTTCATAATCTAGCCCACATTCTTGAGAGAACCCACGAGCAACAAGCCGAGCTTTGAACCGTTCAACTGACCTTCGGTATGTCGCTTAACCTTGTAAACCCATTTACATGAGATGTGTTTTACATGGTTAGGTTTAGGTACTAACTCCCATGTTTGATTTTTAACTAATGCTCCCATCTCCTCTTCCATGGAGATCATCCATTCTTTGCATTTGTAAGCTTCTTCAAATGACTCGGGCTTAGAACTTTCATCTTCTATAGTAACAAACTGAGCTTATGATGCATACCTTATATTTTGTCTTCTCACACAACTTGATATCCTGAGATTTATTTTAGGATTACTGTTGTGTTGTGATCCATTCACATCACTCAACCGATACTGTCAATTTCATCACTTCTAGGTCTTAGTCTTTATAACTAAACTTCACCTGTGATGATTCAAAATCGGTTTTCAAGTTCCCTGAATATGACAAAGGCTCTTTATTTTGTGACCACCAAGAGGATGTCTCATCAAAGACAACACTCCGTGAGATATAGCACCTACCGGTTATGGGATCACAACACCTCTAACCTTTTCTTTCTTGATTGTAACACATAAAAATGCACATCATTGTCTTCTTTTCTAGCTTGTGTCTTAGATGGCCCGGAACAAATACATAACACACACAACCAAATACCCGAAAATGACTTACATTTGGCTTACTCGTGTATAAATTTTCGTAAGGACGGATAAACTAAAGTCCTTGTTGTGGTAGGCGGTTTATGACATGTGCATCGGTTCTTATACACTCGACCCAAAATTTCCCTGGTACATTCAGCACCAAATTATACATGTTTTACACGCATAATCATCCACATATCCCGTTGATTTTTGAATCAATCACATCAGAAAGCATACTTAAATGCTTCCCTTTTTAATTTTGCAGATTAATTGCCTCCCACGCATAAAGGAACGAAAAGTCAAGGAAAAGTCAACAATCTGTGAAGTTCAGAGGAAAGACACGCCATTAATTGCAAATGCACGGCCGTGCCCCCCTTGAAAGTGAGCCAGGTCAAGCAGGAAGATTCTAGAACCAATCAACTCTTGGTCAACACCAGGCACGCCTATGTCTTTGACCAGAGTCTGCTAGAGAAAGCTGCAAGAAGGACATCAAAGATTCACAAGTACCATGGAGGCACGGTCGTGCCTCCTCCCAGACTTGGCCTATAAGTAGAGCCTTTGAGCCGGGGAGGCAACAAAAAGCACTTGTGGCGAAGTCTTTCGAGGTCTTTCCAAGAATAGAGTAGAGTAGAGAATGAGAGAGTTAGTAATATCACACAAGATCAAAAGGCACATCAAAATCGCAACACTTTTGGCTTTGGTTTGAATCCTTGAATCAATCCATGATATTTATATCACCAAATGTTTGTGTATTCATATTTATGGCCATTCTTGGCTAGTCCTCTTGTATCACTAATATAAATGTTTTACGTTTTCAAAAATGATTGAACATTTTTAACAGTTTATGGAACTAGTATATACAGCGGTTGTCCTTTAGGTACTCTGTAAAGACGTAAAACTAGGGCGTAACTCTTAGTAGTTAATATACCAGAGACAGGAAACCAACGTGTACGCAGTAGTTTTACTCTCAAGTGAATACATGTTACATTTTTAAATGCTTTCAAAACAATGAACTGATTTTGATTTATGATCTGACTAAAAAGAATTACTAAAACCATTTGGTTGCATAAGGTAGTTTACGTGATAGCATTCAGGTCATAGGGTCACGTATGATTGGATCCAAGTTATACACGTGTTATAGATGAAACGTTGTAATGGGGCTAGTGCTACAACTCAGTTGTTAGTAAAACACCTGAATCACATGTGTGTATGGTTGTGGCTAACCTAAAATACTGATCATTCGAGAAAGTTATTAGGGTGACCAGTGGTTATACCATTGGGTGAAATAGTCCCACTGAATGTGTAAACTAACCATCCAAATATAGGCAAATTATTTTATTTCTTCAATTTAGTCAAATTTAAAGAGATATGTATTCACCAGATTTCGCCGATATGTTTTCAAAACATTTTCATGTAAGTAAGGATAAGTTATTTAAATGAGTCATGCTGGAAGGACGACAGCTCCTTGGCAAGGACTAGAAAGAAATGAAATCGAAAAGGAAGACAAATCCCTAGACATCTACTGTAACTGTTGGCTCTGTAATCCTTGGTGTAAACAATGTTTTTTAAGATTCATGGTGTGATTCCCTGTTAAAATAAAATGAAATATTTTGAGTTATTGAATTCTTAAATCATTTTCTGCTACATATTTCAAACTCTGTGAATTATGAAAAACAAGAGAACATGTACCAACTGATAGTCGCATGCCCGGGGTCCTAAAAACCGGGGTGTGACACAAGACATCTTGTTTAACCATCTATTCAAACTTGTACGTCTTTATACAAAACTTCGTGCTACCAAGGGTCCGGTTAGTATAGATTTAACACTTTGGATTGGTTGGGAGGTTTGGTATTCAACAAAGTTTTCGAGTATTAACTGGACCTTGTGTTTTGTGTCATTATTTCTTTCTTTCTTTCTTTTGTGTTGGCTCGCATTGGACTCTTAGCTAGAGCTGTGGTGTTCAAGCTTGAGAAGGAGGAAATATATATTTAAAATATTTTACAACTAAGGTTACATTAACTCCTGAATTATGAGGTCATAACGAAAGTAACCTTATAAAACGGCGTCGTCGAGGTTTGTAGCCCTTCCAACTTTTTCTAAGAACATAATTAGTTGATTTCGTCCATTCAACGCTGGTTGCACATTCCAACTTTTCAAAAAGTAATACGACTTGGTAACCCTGACAGGAGCCAAGTCAACTGGATAATTGTTGTCCGAATAATAACTAAAGGGGAGACTAATGTTTGCAGGAGCCCGTCAGCAGTCCAACGGTTCTAATTAACCACATCATTAATTAATTACAATATTAGAGTGTCACCAATTGAATTCTTAATCCCAAGTGATATGCATTTGAACTGATTTTCTCTCAAACACTCCCCTGTCTCGATTCGTTGCCTCAACGAAAACTCCACTTTTTATTACACTAAACAATAATAATTGAGTATTAAAAGATACTGTGTCCTTTTGGTTTGATACTTAGTTCTTACCTAAACAATATTATGTTGCGATATGTACACTTACCTATTGCGTGTAGATTAAATAATCATTTTGTAAATTGATGTAGTGCAAAGCACACATCTTTATTCCATTGTATTCGTGCGTTTTTAGATAGTTTTATATCTGTTTTGAGTCGTTTTTAGTTGTATTTGAGTCTATTGTATAATGGCAGGTGCTCGTGTGGAATAGAAGTGAAATCATGAAGAATCGAGCACGAGAAGAAGTCCGGAGAACAAAAGAAGAAAAGTTGGATTTTTAGTCCCTCGCGGTACGCGAGGAATCCCAGAACCGGGCCCGACTAGTTTGTCCTTCGCGGTACGTGAAGGACCACCATTCTTACCTCGCGGTACGCGAGAGATGTAATTTCTGAGAAAAAAAAACCTAATTTGATATTTAATAGAATTTGATAGCCATAATGAGGGGGTTCGATCTTTTGGCTGCCAGAGAGCATATCTGGGCGATTCTAGGAGTTGGAGAAGGATCAAAAAGCTAAAGTTTGGAGCTTTTGATCTCGGGTGTGTTAGCTTTAACGTATTCGGGTTTCAATTCTCATCTTTTAGTCTTTGATTCGATTGTTTGAAAACATAACTATGTTTATTACTTTTGTTTTGGATGTTTTGATCATGTGTGTTGGCTAGATCTTTGATACTGCCTGGGTCATTGATGAATACTTGATAAAGTTATGATTTTTATCGGTTTTTGGATTCGCATGTTGGATTAATAATTTTGTAAAGATCTTGGTTTGATAATTGTGATGTATGTGCATGCTTTATTATGATTTGATTTATAATCCCGCATGTGTTCTTGTTGAATGTCTTTCAGTTATAGACGCATGTTTAGGTTGCTTGCTTAATTGTTAGTAACTGTGATGGTATTGCTAGACGTAGTAGTCCATAGGGAGAGTAATTGGTGTTGAATTAGATTGAGTGTTCTTCTTGTCTCAATACCCGAAAAGTGAGAGATAATCGGTTAGTCTTCGTCGTTAGGATTCCGAGTGTGAATTGTCTGAGAGGAGGTTACCTTAGGTTCTTAGTAATTGTTGCTAATCCGAGTCATAGTGTGTTGATATGAGATTACCCCGTGCATCTTTGATCTACTGTGGACAGTGAGACTGAAAGGTGATCTGTCTTTTGGGTACATTATCATTGTTGGAGAGACTGAAAAGTAATCCGACTATCTGATGAGTTTATTGCATCTTTAGAGTTTCCTAGTTGGTGACACCCTGAGAGTGGTTAGGGATCCACTAGATAGTCTAGAGCTGTTATCCTTAGATACCCAGATCCATCATAGTTTCCATAACCGGTAGAAGTCTGAGCTAGGTGGTATTCTTCCCGTTCCTGATATTCCCAAGTCCTGTTCTGATAGTTATATTCGTTCATTAGTTTTCTCTTGATTTATTTAGTTTGATAAGTAGTATAGAAAACCCCCACATCAATCATTCATAGTTCGAGTCTGAGTCTAGTTTAGTTATTCAGTGTCTCCATGGTTCGATAATCCGGTTTACCATTAAGTTGTGCTACACTCAATAGGTTCACTTTCCTGTCAGTGCGGTCTAGTTCATAGGTATTCCATTTATTACTTAGGAGTCTAGATTAGGTTTTATTTATTAGTTTTTATAGACCGTCTGGGCGATATCATAAATCTAAAACCTGATAACTTTGTTACAAATCTTAATCACAAAAATATACTACTAACATAACACGACATCAAGTTTTTGGCGTCGTTTCCGGTGTAACCTCCATGATTTTCAGACCTTATTTTTTTATTTCTATTTAATTTTTTTTATTTATCTATCTTATACAATGATGACACTACACCTAAACCCTATGCTTGCCCAATATATTACGTCACATTGATTATTTATGAGTAACGATTCAAATCTTTGACTTTGCTTTTACATAATTTTGTTTATCAAATATATGAATGTACAATTATATAGATATGCACATAAGTATTTATATGATTTATTCAATAGCTAAATCAAAATAAAAACTCATAAATTTTAAATCATGAAGATTTTATTTTCCATATACATGAGTGTTTATTTATAAACATACACAATGTAAGCATATCTATTTAACCTCATTTATTCAAAGTATGAAATTTATAAACTTGGGAACCCTTACTTTTATAAAATAGTGATAATTAAAGACAAGTAATATCTAGATTTTTTTTTTCTAAATCCTATAAACTCAATTTTATAAAACAATTAAAAAGACTTAGAGACTAATTAGATTGGATCTTGAACCACATCCAATGCTTTGAACCCCTTGACAATTGTTTGAACCCCAACTTGAACCCCCCAACTTCCAAATTGGACACCCTTCTTGATTTAGAACTTAACCCGTACCTTGACTTTTGAAAGTCAACAAGAACCAAAATAGATTATCAAAATCACCAAATTCGTGTGCCATAACTCTCATTCATCATGCATAAACGTTACCAGGTCGATTTATGGTGGTTTTAAAGAATCAATTTAATGGAAATCAAGTGTTTTAACTCCAAACTTCAAACCCGTAACCGTTTCGCCGTTTCAAGACCAAATCATATGCTTATGTTAAAATCAAGTAGAAAGATTGAACACACATCATTCGCGACACTTCACTAGTGATTCTCGAACACCCATTTCACTCCAATTCCTCCCTGGAACACGATTTAATTCGGACGAACACCACTCGTACGAGTCTCAGTCGACGGCCTCCATTACGCAACCCTTGCAGGTAATTCTTACGTCTATTTACTCTTCATAATCCTTAGAACAAAAGCCCCAAGGTCTCCTGTTGAATCATTGCTTAAAACCGCCGATTTGGATGGTTAGGGTTCGGAATTACGTGTTTGGGGACGAAGGGAGGGTCGGGGTTATCGTATTAGAGACATTACACCCAGTTCTTGACCAAAGCATATGCACAGGTCCACTGGTAAAGCGCGAGACTCGTATGCGAAAGGTCACGGGTTCGAACCACCACTCCTTATTTTTGGCGTGTTTACTCCGGTTGGAACTCGGCCTCCCGTAGTTCTTACCTTAACCTCCATAAAGCCAGCTTTGAATCAGGGTTGGACCACTAATCTAGTGGTAAAACGTCTAAACACCCACAGAACCCACCCGGATTCGAAACCTGGCAGCTCCATTCATTTTTCTACCCATTTTTAACACCTAAAATCTTATAAAAAAATCATTTTTATAAAAGTTAAAAAAAACTCAGATCAGTCCTATAAAAAAATTTAATTGTCAAACTTTCAAGATAAACCGTTTTTATTTGTTGAGACCTAATAAAAACTTAATCTATTTGATAGATGTAGATACATATATATTCAAGACAAACTATCTACTTAATTTCCTTGGCTTAAAATTTGTAACTGGTATTTTAACTATGATCTCTTCCATAAACCCTCGTATTTTGTAATGGTTTATATTCTTTCCACTTCCTATAAAAACATTTAGCACACTTTTTCTTGTATACTCCAAATCAATAGTCAAGCATGAATTGTCTATTAATTAGTGGATTATTTATACCTACAGTTATTTAAAAAAAGGGGGAATCAAACTAATAGAAGGGATTTATTTAAATAAACCTAGTCATGAATATATATTTATAAATATTGCAACGTTTAAAAGCAAATTATAAATAAGTTATTACTTATCTTTTAAAACTCATAAGTAACTTTTTGGCAAGAATAATTATTTAAAACATTTAAACGTTTATAGAAATTTGTTAAATAATTATTTTTGTAAAACAAGTATTTAAACCCACTTATTATATAATTGATTAGAAATCTTAATTGATTTTATAATCTATCTTATTATTTCAATACTAGTCACGAACTTATATTTTCCTACAAAATATAAATATAATCCCATATTTAAACTCAAAACCTATGAAACCTTAAAGCCTTAGAATTTCCTTATTTCCATTTAGACATGCTTTGAGTTTAGAGTACAATTATCCATGTAGGTTGTGAGGAATTCTCACGAAGCCTATCTATCCGTAACAATTCATACAACTTATTAAGCTTCGTTTCAGGTGAGTTTACATAGCCCCTTTTTACTGTTTTTACTTTTGGGGTGAAACATGTCGTCAACTTTATCTATTTAACCAAATTCAATATCTATGTTCTTGTGCTTGATCTTTATGCTTTATATTTGAACTACTTGGTGACCATTGCATGTGTTTCATGCCAGTACATTCATTAACTTGCAGCCAAGCCTAAGGTAGTACCTAACATGATCATTTATATGTGAAACTGAACCTATAACTTACCACAAGACCTTGGCGGGTTTTGTTGGGTATCAACTATAACTTGGAGTATCCGCTTGCTCCCTTTTTTTAAAATGGCAATCAGTGGGATTGCGTATCTAGTTTTCTATTATCAG
Organism: Smallanthus sonchifolius; assembly: GCA_023525975.1. Taxonomy (NCBI): domain Eukaryota; kingdom Viridiplantae; phylum Streptophyta; class Magnoliopsida; order Asterales; family Asteraceae; genus Smallanthus; species Smallanthus sonchifolius. The sequence goes on along the minus strand of CM042025.1, from coordinate 43,343,660 downwards.
GCTTGAATTGTACGCTTGGAACCTTGTGTGTTTTCACATATATGCTTTAGACATGCTTTGAACATATTGAATTGTAAACCTATACTTAACTTTTGTTTGGTGTCAAAACCTATGTTACTCACCAACTACTTGTAGTTGACATTTACTCACATGTTTCAGGTGCACCAGTTTGAGGACACTACTTGATCACTTAGGACATTGGACCTAGCTCTATTAAAGATTAAATTCAACTTATGTCATGTTTGAACGCTTTATTATCCATTTCTACTTGTAACAGATGCGTTTAATTTTGATGAATAAATATTGTCACATTTAATAGATGATCGTGTGCTTATGAACAACCGCGTCAGCCCCGGCGTATAATCCGCCGCCGGCCGGGGTGTGACATCCGGGAACACAGTGATTTTAAGAAAAAATTGAATTGTTGGATTAGTCTTTAAAATATCTATCGGCTTTTTCCACAAGAGCCTTCAACTCGTCCTCTTTCCCTTCCAATCTCCCAACCAACTCCTGTAACATCCCAAAAATAAAACGACAGTTAAAATGACGAAATAAAAGAACGAGGCATGTCGGGTCGGGCCGGATGGGCCGGTGGGCTGGAAGGGGAGCCTCCCTTATAAATAGCTTAGACCTCCATCATTTCTCTCATTTGCAAGTTCTAGAGAGAGAAACCGTAGAGAGAAAAAGTTGGCGGATCGACCCGAGATTTCAGCAAAGTGTTGCTCCATAGCTCGTGAGAAGAACCTCCGGATCAGAAACTAGATTCAGGTAACGATCGGGCCTAAATCTGAGTTTTTGTTCGTTTTTGGGTTTTTCGGGTTTTAGGTGAAAAAGTAACGTTTTCACAGATAAAACTGAAGGATAAACATAGATTTGAGTTCCTTAATGGAAAACAAACGTTTTGAATGTAAACAGGTTCAGGATCTTGACGTGATCAGACCTGAATGTGAAAGTTAGGGTTTTGCGAAGAAGCAGATCGTGCGTACTTATCAAGTACGCACGGAGCAGGTCCTGCGTACTTATCAAGTACGTAGGAAGAGGGCACTGCGTACTTATCAAGTACGCAGGAAGAGGATCCTGCGTACTTATCAAGTACGTAGGAAGCAGGGTCTGCGCACTTGCTAAGTGCGCAGGCATCAGGTTGTTTAAGTAAAGTTAGTATGTTTAGAATGGTTAAACCGTTAGAGTAAGGATTGGGTTTGATGTGTATTTAACTATCAAATTCAGATCGGAAGTGACGTAGTGGGACCTTTTTTTAGGGCAACCCGGATTAGCTTATTAGGTGAGTTCTAGAAGCCCTCTTTTAAATGTTTTATATAATGTTTTCGGGCTGGTGTGCATACATATGAAATGATGTTTTTACGAAACGATGTTTATGAAACTATGTTTATAAAATGATGCTTATGAAACTATGTTTACGAAATGAAATGATTTGGAATGAACGGTTTATGGAAAGAAAGTTTTATGAATGGAATGTTTACGAACGAATTATTTATAAAGAAATGGTTTAAACTAAAGGTAAAGGGTTTCAAAAATGAATGAAAGGTTTTATGAAAAGAAAAGAAAAAGGGCAAAGGTTTTAAAGAAGTCATTACAAATCTAATCTGTCGAATGAATGGAATTGACGAATGAAGTCTGGGAATGTAATTCCCAGCCTTGTGGTAGATTATGGACAACGAGCCATAGTTGCCATAAGAGCAACAGGGGCAGTGTCTTGGTGGCCTGCCAATGGTTTTGATGTTGTACAACTGGTAGGGAGTAACGACGGTTACTCAGGGGTTAACGTGACCCTATGTAAGGTTAAATTATGATCCGATGGTGTTATGGCCGTGATCCATAGCCGTCGATGGAAGTTGTCGGTCTATGGACATGAAAGCCATAGGGACAACTGAATGGGTATTGTCGGTTCTCGTAAAGTTAAGCCTTGGGGGCAATACAAAAGGGAATTGGCGAAATGTATGGTATTGTCGGTCTTCGTGCAGTTAAGCCTTAGGGGCAATACCATACTAAATGACGGTACGAATGGTAACACATATTTAGATAGTAATGTATGATTAAAATAATGTTAAATGTTTAAGCAAATGATCCGTTCAATGTGTTTATGATGAGGATAAATGTTTGAAGGTTTTTAATGATGAACGAAAGGCCCTGTTTTCTTATACGTGATGTTAAACCCTAATGAATGTTTTGAATGATGAACCATTTCTTAAATCGAATGAAAACTAGAACTCACCAGCGTAGCTGACTTTTATGTATGCACATTCAGGTTAAGGCAGGTATGGATGATGGACGGTGATGCTTGGCAAGCGAGAATAGTTACCCGGTTGATCATGAAGACTGGCATCCCGTTATGATTAGATTATGATATGTTTATGTAATAGACTATGTTACGCTTCCGTTGTTAAACAATGTAATGGTTATGTTTTATTGAAATATTTTCCGCTGCGTTATTTGATAATCAAGTTTAAGAACTGTTTGTGAATGAGTAAATCCAACAAGTGAGGCCTCCCGGGTTTGGGGCCTTACAAGTTGGTATCAAGGCAATAGTTTGAGAGATTCGAACACTCCCAGTGTCTGAACTTAAACTGTGAATGGGACCGAAAGCGGATGCCAGTACGGGTAACTCGAGCCACAGCATCAAGTATGAAGGTAGTATATATTTACATATATAATATGCCTTAGAAAGGGTTAGGTAAGGACTTGTGTTCTGATGGAATCACAAAGGTGGTCAAATAGAAATCGAAAGGTAGTGTAATGGTTAATTGCAGATGGCCAGTGTATATTAACATCTTACAGTACTTATTGAATTTTATTTGTTAACTAGCGTGATGATATTGGATTCCTTGTCGTATAGAACGAAATGGCAAGGAGAGGAAACGGAAGACGTGGTGGGGGCCGTACCGGTGGTCGTACCGGCGGTCGAAATGGTGGGCGTGGCAGTACCCCTGCGCGCCAAGAGTATAGTGAAGAAGGAAGTGTTCACACTGAACCAGCGGTTAGTGTGCATGGAACTGAGCAGACACTGGTTGAAGAACAACCTTTCACATTTGAACCAGAAAGTGAGAGCAGCTATAACTCGAGAGTTCACCGAGCTGATGAAGACTTCTCTGCCAGGTCTGTTAGCTGAAGCATTGAAGAAGGTTAATGGGGAAGGTGGGTCTAACACGGCGGTTGACACCCCGAAAACTGAGGCAATCAACGCACCGCTTAACCGTGGTTGCGACTATAAGTCCTTTAAGGCATGTGACCCACCGGTCCTGACTGGGAAGAAGGACGCGGTGGCTACTTTTGATTGGGTAATCCGTATGGAAGCTGCCATTCGCCCGAGCGAGTGTCGAACGGATCAGGTTGTGAAATTTGCTGCTAACTCCTTGAGAGAGGAAGCATCCCATTGGTGGGAAGGTGTACGTCAAGCAAAAGGGAGCGAGGTTGTGGATGCGATGATATGGGCTGATTTGAAAACTTTAGTGATCAAGAATTTCTGTCCAAGAAATGAGATCGAAAAGGTAGAAAGGGAATTTCTGGGGATTAAGGCCGAGAGCATGACGCACCGGCAGTGCACCACACGGTTCAATGAACTGGCACGTCTGGTGCCACACCTTATCACGACTGAGGAAAGAAAGATTTCCTGTTACATTCAAGGGCTTCCGGACAAGGTCCGCACCTTTATCAAAGCAAACACCCCTAGCACCTATTATTCGGTGGTGGAACTCAGTGGTGTGGTGTATGATGATCTGGCATTAAACGATGCCGCCATTGAGGAACCGAAGAAGAGACCGAACTTCTCAAACAAGCGAACTGGTGGAAAGATGTTTGGGACTCGTGATAAGAGGGCTCGGGTGAATGAGCCGACTATTTGTAGGAAGTGTGGAAGGGAGTATGCAAGTGAATGTAGACTGGGATCTAACTTGTGCTTTAAGTGTGGCAAGACCGGGCACTACTCCCGTGAGTGCTCACAACACTTCAAGTGCTATAACTGTGGGGATGCCGGTCATATGAGTAGAGAATGCCCGAAACTGAAAATGGGCGAATCTGGGAAAGGAAAGAGTGCCGAGAAGAAAGAAGAGAGGCCCCGAGCAAAGACTCGTGCGTACGCGCTGACGCAAGACCAAGCTAGGGCAGACCCCGACATGGCGTCAGGTACGTTCATCCTTGACAACACTTTTGTTTCTGTGTTATTTGATTCGGGTGCCAGTAAGAGTTTTATATCTGCGACTTTCTGTAAACGAGTGAAGTACACTGTCAGTAAGCTAGAAAGGGCTTTTAGCGTAGAAACCGCTGAGGGTAGAACTGCGAGAGTTACCGATGTAGTTGATAACTCCACGATAAAAATAGAAGGTCATAGGTTCCCTGTCAGATTGGTTGTTATGGTTTTGGGTGGGTTTGATGTCGTGTTAGGAATGGATTGGCTAACTGCCAATGAAGCACAAATTATATGTAAATGAAAGATAATCCGACTCAAGGCTCCGGACGGTAGCAAAGTCGAGGTTCTTGGAGATCGTGATGCCCCGATGCCAAACGTCATCTCGATGATTAAGGCAACAGATTACTTGAGGCGCGGATGCGAGGCTTATCTGGTGTATGTAATTGACGAGTGTAAGGAAGTGAAGGACCTAGACGATGTACCCGTGGTACGCGAGTACCCGGAGGTGTTTCCAGAGGATTTGCCTGGGATACCACCCGACAGAGAGATTGAATTTCGAATCGACTTAGTACCAGATGCCCAGCCCGTGGCTAAGGCTCCATATCGACTAGCACCAGTGGATATGAAATAGTTAATGGCACAACTAGACGAGTTACTTGAGAAGGGATTTATCCAACTGAGCATTTCGCCGTGGGGTGCTCCGGTGTTGTTTGTGAAGAAGAAAGACGGTTCGATGAGAATGTGTATTGATTATTGCGAGTTGAATAAACGTACGGTGAAGAACAAGTACCCTTTACCAAGGATCGACGACCTGTTCGATCAATTGCAAGGCGCAAGTAGATTCTCAAAAATTGACCTTCGGTCCGGGTACCATCAGTTGAAGGTGAGGGAAGAAGACATACCGAAAACCGCATTTCACACGCGTTATGGACAATTCGAGTTCCACATAATGTCTTTTGGATTGACAAATGCCCCCGCAGCGTTCATGGATTTGATGAATAGAGTTTGTCGACCAATGCTGGATCGATCGGTAATCGTGTTCATCGATGATATCCTCATCTACTTCAAGAATGAAGGTGATTACGCGTGTCACTTGAAGGAAGTATTGGAAGCTCTGAAGAAGGAAAAGTTGTATGCTAAGTTCTCCAAATGCGCGTTCTGGCTTAGGAAAGTCCAATTCCTAGGTCACGTCATTAACCCGAACGACATTATGGTTGACCCAGCAAAGATAGTGACGGTAAGGGAATTGAATATTCCTAAGACACCAACTGAAATCCACAGTTTCTTAGGATTGGCAGGCTACTATCGGAGATTCATCCAGGATTTCTCGAAAATAGCTTCGCCATTGACAAAGTTGACTCGGAAAGAGGTAAAGTATGAATGGGTTTTGACCCAGGATGAGGTGTTTAAGGAATTGAAGGAAAAGCTAACCAAAGCCCCAGTCTTGGCCCTTCCCGATGGCAATGAAGACTTAGTGTTATACTTTGACGCTTCGGGTCGGGGATTAGGATGCATGTTGATGCAACGCGGAAGAGTGATCGCGTATGCGTCACGACAGTTGAAGATTCACGAAGCTAATTATCCAACCCACGATTTGGAACTTGCTGCTGTCGTATTCACATTGAAAATCTAGAGGCACTACCTTTACGGGGTGAAGTTTACTATTTACTCCGACCACAAAAGTTTGAAGTACTTCTTCGAACAAAAGGAACTTAATATGAGGCAGAGGCGATGGTTGGAACTGTTGAAAGACTATGACTGTGAAATAATATACCATCCTGGAAAGGCAAACGTGGTGGCTGACGCTCTAAGCCGAAAGGATGTGCCTACTCATATTAGAGTGAAAGCTTGCCAGTTGGTGGTAACATCGGATGTGATGAGAGAAATTGAAAAGGCTCAAGAAGAGGCACTTAAAGAAGAAAGCATAAAGAAAGAAAGGATGGTTGGCCAACAGGACAAGTTGGAATATAACACCCTTGGTGTTAGGACACGTTTTGGACGGGTATGGATACCTATGGGTGGCGAGCTTAGAACCAAAATCTTGGATGAGGCTCATAAGTCTCGGTACTCTATCCATCCTGGTACTAATAAAATGTACCAAGACCTAAGGAAGGAATACTGGTGGCCTGGAATGAAACACGAGGTGACAAAGTACGTAAGCAAGTGCTTGACTTGCTCGCAAGTAAAGGTCGAGCACCCGAAACCGTATGGAAAGATTCGACCACTTGATATACCGGAATGGAAGTGGGAACACATTACCATGGACTTCATAACTAAGCTACCACTCACAGCTAAAGGTCATGACGCCATTTGGGTAATTGTGGACCGTTTAACGAAGAGTGCTCATTTCCTACCTATTCGCGAGACGTTCTCGTCGGAAAGGTTAGCGGAAGTATTTATTAACGAAGTAGTAGCACGGCATGGGATGCCTTTGATGATCGTATCTGACCGGGACACACGATTCACATCGAGATTCTGGAAAAGATTTCACGAGGCGATGGGCACGAGGCTTAATATCAGCACGGCATACCACCCACAAACGGATGGTCAGTCCGAAAGGACCATTCAGACATTGGAGGATATGCTTCGTTCTTGTATTATCGATTTTGGCGGTAGTTGGGACAGTCATCTGCCTTTAACCGAATTCTCATACAACAATAGTCATCACACGACTATAGGCATGCCGCCATACGAAATGTTGTATGGGAGGAGATGCAGGACCCCGATTTGTTGGGGTGAGATTGGACAAAAGGAATTAGGGAGTCTTGAAGTAGTAAGAGAAACGTCAGAAAGGTTTGATCAAATCAAAGCACGAATGAAGGCCACACAAGATCATCAGAAATCCTATGCGGATAAACGACGAAGGCCTATTGAGTTTGATGTTGGGGACATAGTAATGTTGAAAGTGTCACCCTGGAAAGGAATCATACGATTCAGGAAGAGAGGAAAGTTAAGTCCGAGGTTTGTCGGACCATTCAGGATAATGGCATGGGTTGGTGAGGTCGCTTATCGGTTATAGTTGCCTGATGAGTTAAGTGGGATTCATCCTACCTTCCATGTATCACACTTGCGAAAGTGTTTGGCGGATGAATCAGCTCACGTACCACTTACTGACATCGAGGTCGACAACAACCTTAACTACATCGAAGAACCCGTGGCCATCTTAGACAGAAAGGAGAATCGTTTGTGTAATAAGATTATTCAATTGGTTAAAGTCCAATGGAAGCATCGAAGGGGATCGGAAGCCACTTGGGAAACGGAGAAGGAAATGAGGGAGTCGTACCCTTATCTATTTGACTTATGATAGGTTTCGGGGACAAAACCTATTGTAAGGGGGTAGACTTGTAACATCCCAAAAATAAAATAACAGTTAAATTGACGAAATAAACGAACGAGGCATGTCGGGTCGGTCCGGATGGGCCGGCAGGCTGGAAGGGGAGTCTCCCTTATAAATAGCTTAGACCTCCATCATTTCTCTCATTTGCAAGTTCTAGAGAGAGAAACCGTAGAGAGAGAAAGTTGGCGGATCGACCCGAGATTTCAGCAAAGTGTTGCTTCATAGCTCGTGAGAAGAACCTCCAGATCAGAAACTAGATTCAGGTAACGATCGGGCCTAAATCTGAATTTTTGTTCGTTTTTGGGTTTTTCGGGTTTTGGTTGAAAAAGTAACGTTTTCACGGATAAAACTGAAGGATAAACATAGATTTGAGTTCCTTAATGGAAAACAAACGTTTTGAATGTAAACAGGTTCGGGGTCTTGACGTGATTAGACCTGAATGCGAAAGTTAGGGTTTTGCGAAGAAACAGATCGTGCGTACTTATCAATTACGCACAGAGCAGGTCCTGCGTACTTATCAAGTACGCAAGAAGAGGGCACTGCGTACTTATCAAGTACGCAGGAAGAGGATCCTACGTACTTATCAAGTACGCAGGAAGCAGGGTCTGCGCACTTGCTAAGTGCGCAGGCATCAGGTTGTTTAAGTAAAGTTAGTATGTTTAGAATGGTTAAACCGTTAGAGTCAGGATTGGGTTTGATGTGTATTTAACTATCAAATTCAGATCGGAAGTGACGTAGTGGGACCTTTTTTTAGGGCAACCCGGATTAGCTTATTAGGTGAGTTCTAGAAGCCCTCTTTTAAATGTTTTATATAATGTTTTCGGGCTGGTGTGCATACATATGAAATGATGTTTTTACGAAACGATGTTTATGAAACTATGTTTATAAAATGATGCTTATGAAACTATGTTTACGAAATGAAATGATTTGGAATGAACGGTTTATGGAAAGAAAGTTTTATGAATGGAATGTTTACGAACGAATTATTTATAAAGAAATGGTTTAAACTAAAGGTAAAGGGTTTCAAAAATGAATGAAAGATTTTATGAAAAGAAAAGAAAAAGGGCAAAGGTTTTAAAGAAGTCATTACAAATCTAATCTGTCGAATGAATGGAATTGACGAATGAAGTCTGGGAATGTAATTCCCAGCCTTGTGGTAGATTATGGACAACGAGCCATAGTTTCCATAAGAGCAACAGGGGCAGTGTCTTGGTGGCCTGCCAATGGTTTTGATGTTGTACAACTGGTAGGGAGTAACGACGGTTACTCAGGGGTTAACGTTACCCTATGTAAGGTTAAATTATGATCCGACGGAGTTATGGCCGTGAGCCATAGCCATCGATGGAAGTTGTCGGTCTATGGACATGAGAGCCATAGGGGCAACTGAATGTGTATTGTCGGTCCTCGTGTAGTTAAGCCTTGGGGGCAATACAAAAGGGAATTGACGGAATATATGGTATTGTCGGTCTTTGTGCAGTTAAGCCTTAGGGGCAATACCATACTAAATGACGGTATGAATGGTAACACAGATTTAGATAGTAATGTATGATTAAAAGAATGTTAAATGTTTTAAGCAAATGATCCGTTCAATGTGTTTATGATGAGGATAAATGTTTGAAGGTTTTTAATGATGAACGAAAGGCCCTGTTTTCTTATACGTGATGTTAAACCCTAATGAATGTTTTGAATGATGAACCATTTCTTAAATCGAATGAAAACTAGAACTCACCAGCATAGCTGACTTTTTAGTATGCACATTCAGGTTAAGGCAGGTATGGATGATGGACGGTGATGCTTGGCAAGTGAGAAGAGTTACCCGGTTGATCATGAAGACTGGCATTCCGTTATGATTAGATTATGATATTTTTATGTAATAGACTATGTTGCGTTTCCGTTGTTAAATAATGTAATGGTTATGTTTTATTGAAGTATTTTCCGCTGCGTTATTTGATAATTAAGTTTAAGAACTGTTTGTGAATGAGTAAATCCAACAAGTGAGGCCTCCCGGGTTTGGGGCCTTACAACTCCTCAGTCTGAGCCCTGACCAATCGAACGGCCTGAGCACGGCTCTCCAGCTCGGCATTAGTACAAGCGCATGCTGCCTCAAATTCCGCCCGCGCCTTGGCATGGACCGCATCCTTCTCTTTGATTTGCCATTTCAGGTTCTTTACCTCCTGTGACAGCTTAGCCGTCCCCTCCGCGTCTGCTGACCTCTAGGAAAGGGCTTTCTTTAAAGATTCAATTTCATGCTGGCCCTCATCCCATTGGCGGCATATCTCTGGCATGGTCACCATTATTGTCACCCAACTCATAGCCGCGCAGTCAGATAATTTCCGGCATGAACATGATGAGTGGCGAAGGCGCTTTGCGGGAGGGAAGGCGTACATCAAGAAGGTCCGACATAGTTTTGCATCGGTCAAGCAATTCCCCTGCAATAAGGTCCAAGTGGGGACATGCTTGGAGTTGGCATTAGCAGGGTCCAAGGCTCAGATTGAGTGGGCATCCGGAAGTCGGACTGACCCGTAATCGCAAAAGAGGATCGAGGAGAATGAACCACGTCTTCCATACCACCAGAGGACCCTTATCGGAGTTTCCCTTTATCTTCAATAGGGGGACGTTTGGTGGAGGCAGAGGAAGGAGCAGTCTTCCGGGCGGGATCCAGACAGATTACCGGGCCTTTTGGAGAAGAGGTTTTCCCCTGCATAACAGGCATGGGGAGGCCGGGGTGCATCACCGGATTTAGGTCCTGAAACAAAATAAAAACAAAACAAAATGTTCACATAAGGGCTTATCTATCATACAAACCCACATCGCAACAACATCATAGCGTACCTTCCGGGCTGGGCCAAGGAGCCTTACCGGTGGCCGATGCAGAAGCTTCGACTAACTTACGCCTTTTCTTTTTGGGAGAAAGCACTCCCTCTCCACCAGTTTTGGCCTTTAGAGCCACACTTGAGCCAGGCTTCCCAGAAGCCACTCCTTGTCCAGCACCGGACCTTGGCATATCCCCGAGAAAAAAAGGTCAGTCAATCATAGAGAGAGAGAGAGAGAGAGAAAGTAAGGAATAACACTTACCAGCCTCCAAGTCAACTCCCTCGTGAAGACTCTCTCGAGGGAAACAGAAACGGTCGTGGAAAACTTGTAGAATATCCCTCTTGTCCGTACCCATAGTGTAATATCCAAGATTTTCCGATGTATCTTTCCCTAAAACCCTACACGTATTATGAAATTTAAATCTCGGAAACTTATTAAAAATATATTTTCTTAAATAATAAATATTAATTTAATTGATATATATTTAAGAAAAAAATAATTGCACTTGAGATATGTATATATATAAGACTTATATATATATATATATATATATATATATATATATATATATATATATATATGCATCTTATAAATAAGTTATATTAAATTCTTAAAACTTTATGAGTTTAAAATTATTATTATTTAAATAATATGATTATTAATGTTAAAACCTAGAAACTTATAAACTATAAATCCTAAAAGTTATTTTATAAAATAATAAAACTTATAAAAACTTAAAGGGATTTTATAAAAATAAAACATATTTATTTTATAAAGTCCAGGGACTAAACTGTCATTTCTAAAACTTATTTTAAACTAAAACTCAGGTTTATATGCGAAATAATAAAGGCTTGGAACTTCAGGGACTGAATGTGCCATTAAGCCAAACTCCCGAATTCAAAACCAGTTGGGTTCGAAAACCCCCCATGGCTGGGTTGAGCTCGAATTATTCAAAAACGCGTTTCCGGCTAAATTGAATGCACCTCGAGTCTCGCCTCAGGCATGCGACCATAACACGAGGTATTCCAATACCCGATTTCAACTTTAACATCGCATGGGTTCGAAATTAAGTCCATTCGGCTCAACCGTAAAGCTCTCAACTGTTCTGGTATTAAATGGTGAAATTGACTATAAATACCAGCTGCTAAACCTTCACGACATCACTCTCAAACTCCCTGAACCCTCAATTGCATCAATTCGTACCCGCATTTGCTCATTGAATCCGTAGTCAGTCGAACAAAAGCTCGAACCCGTTCTCCCTCATTTCGACACCAATTCAGGTAATTCGAATGGGCATTAGCTTCGCTTTCATTCATAGATCATTAGCCCTCTGTCAATTTGCATTAACAGAGTGTTAATCAATTCGTATTTACGGGCATTCGATTCTAGGGTTCATCAGGGAATTGGGAATGATTCGAGGAGGTGTTTATCTAATTGTTTTTCCGAATTTAATCTTAGCAAGGCCCGTAGTCGAGTGGTAGTGCGTGTGTGTTTGACTCAGCTGGCCCGGGTTCGAATCCGGCCATCCTGAGTTTTTGTGTTTCTATTTTTTTATGCTTATTTAATCAGGTTTAATATTTTTAATAATTTTTATAAATTCTGTTATACTATTATAAACTTAAAATCAATTTTTATTTACACTTTTATATTCCAAAACTATTTTAATTAATTAAACTTAGTTAAAACTTATAATAATTAATGCTTTAAAAATAGTTTTAAACATTTAAAAACTATAAAAATACTTTTAAACTTTATAAAACTTATACAATCAATAGAAATTATTTTATAAACTCATAAACTTTAATTTGTTATAAACTTACTTTGTTTAAAACTTTAAACTAATTATTAAACTTTTATTTAAACAGAAAACTTATAAAAATTATATAAACTCAGAAACATTTATAAAAACTTACATATTAATATAAAAATAGAAACTTATAAACTTTTGCATTTGTTATCTATTTAAATCAAGACTTATTTATTTATTTTAAAACAAGAAATAAATATACATTGTTATTAAAATTAAAAATTTATAAACTTATAATCTTTATAAAAACATAAACTTAAATTTAATGAATTACAAACTTATACATTTTATAAAACTTATATTTTATATAAACAGAAACTTATTTGTTTATATAAATTTAAAACAGGAGGAATAAATATACTTTACTTATTTTTCTAAATGTTATAAACTTATAAACTTTATAAGATAAAATAGAAACTTTAAAACATAATTAAACTTATATTGTTAAAACATAAACTTTAATCAAAAACTTATAAACTTTATAGAAACTTTAAAACAATTATAAACTCGTAAACTTTATTTATTTAAAAACATTTATAAACTTATAGTCTTGTTTAAACTTTAAACTTATAATTTAAACTTTAGAAATTCTATTTAACAATTTATAAACTTATAAGTACTTATTATTATTTAAACTTATAACCACATTTTAAATATTTTTTAATTACAAGTTAATTTGTAAATAAATACCTAACACTTAAATACTTTAATAAATCTTAAATGATTTATATTGTTGTTTTAGATAATTATTTATCCTTAATAATTATTTATTTGTTTATAAGTATTATTAATCTTTAATAATTATTTATTCTTTCACCTAACTATTATTATAACTTCATTTATAAATACTTAGAAAAGTACTTTAAATTATTATTACCTATCTTGTATAATTAATAATTGTAAAGCTTTTAAGTAATTATTTTAAATTATTCTAAACTATAAACTTAATAAACTTTGATATTCAAGACTTGTGTCATTTATTTAAAACCTTATTTTGAATTTTGATTAAACTTTATAATTAACACAATCTTTTCCCGTCTCCCATTTGGAACCCTAGTTAATCTTAGAATCCTAGATTCTTTGCCATAGACTTATAGATCAAACTTTGAACTTTTAGACTTTGTTATTAGGCTTGTTGTGAGGATATTCTCCCTCAAAGCCTTGCTACATTTAATCTTGTTGGACACTCTTTCATCATTCCAAGTGAGTATACTTAGCCCCTTGATGTGTTAGTATTTACACATCTTTTTGGCACAAAACTTCGCTCATTTAACGATCAATTCTTGGTTATATTCAACGTTTAGGCACTTATTTGCTTCATTTCCTGTTTTGTAGGTTTTTGTGAAGCTTGTGAACAAACAAGAAGATTCCAGGATAAAAAGTGAAGTTTTTAGGGTTTCTGTGATGAAGGCACGGTCGTGCCCCTAATTGGCACGGTCGTGCCTAACTTGCAAACCCTAAGCACGGTCGCGCCCCGTACATGGCACGACCGCGCCAAGCCAAAAGTCAAGGCACAACCGTGCCCTGACGCCCCACGGTCGCGTGTACACCCGTGAGTCTGACACCTCGAAGCAAGAGAGCCAATGAAAGAAGCAGATCGGTCAACCACCTGTCCCACGACCGTGCTTAACCCTAGGAACGGTCGCGTTCCCTTGTCTGGCACGGGCGTGCCTTCCCACTAGGCACGGTCATGCCCCTTGTTCTATAAATATCAGAAGTTTTCCTCACATCAGAAGGCTGGAGACCTGGAGAGTTGAAGCCCTTAGCACTGTTTTGTGCTCCGAATTTCCTTGTTTCTAGCCACATTTCAAGCTTCTAGGAAGGACTACAACATCAAGAGGATCACCATACATCATCATCATCATCATCTAGCTTGGGGAAGTTGTTCGATTCTTGGCAATTCTTTATGAGTCTTGTAACTTTTCCTTGCTTTGTTCCTGTTCTTTTGCTCACCATGAGCTAACTCTTGACATCACTTTGGTTTAGATGAAGTTTAGTAACGTTTGACAACATTTATGGATCCTTGGCATAGTTTATGTTAATGTTATAACAATGGCATGATTATTCCTCAATGATATTGTGTATTTGGGAGTTGATATTGTTTGCAAGACTTGTATATGTATTGACTTTGTATGTTGGAAAACCCATGGTCTATGCATGTATTCATTGATTAGTGTATGTATGTATGCTAGTTTATGGCCTTTGACTAGGAAAGGTGGATGAAGTCTTGTTTATGGTTGAAAACTCTTGAATGTGCATCCTTGTGCTTATGTTTGGAAAGACAAAGTGCTTGTTATGATGTGTCATGTTTAGTATTATGTTTATCTAGGACTTGTTGACGCAATCTTCTAGTTTATGTAATCTTGATATGAACATTGTATGTTGAAGAAGTGCATGTTGTTGTTTACTTTAATCAACTTGAGGTGGGTTATGTGTTGATTCGTGTAATCTTTCCAACTAGTTGTTGAATTAGCCAACCTTGACAGGAAGCTAGTCCAATCTTTATTAAACATTTACGTATTCATAGCACGTAAGCTTCATTGTATGATTTTAGGTGGTTGGTTTGTGTTATTCATTCTAACTTTCCGAAGAATCATTTGATTAGATGTCTTTGACGAGAATTTAGTCAACTTATATATTGTGTACGTGTCATGTATTTATAGTTGTTGTTGGATGTTTACTAAATGGATTCGAGGCCGAAGTGATATTCCTTCCTTGATTGTTTGATTTGTGTTCTTAGTTTAGTTTTATATTCTTGCATATTAGTTTAATCAAAAAATCAACTTAAACATATTTACCCTTACTGGATTGGATTTTAGTTTCGGTTTATTATCGCATTCCACCGTGTCCACAGATTGATATCCGGTTCTTACCTTTACTATATTGCTATCCGATGGGTACACTGCCCGATGTGTGTGTGATTAGTCTTTGGTGAAAACCCTTTTTAAAACTAATACTGTGTGATAAATCTCTATTAAAATATATATAGTTTCACACGCATCACCCCTTTTCTTTTGCTTGTTTATAAACTTGGGGTGGAACATGTATCAAACTTTCAGACTTATACAATTCTTGTACAACTATGTCTATATGCTTATTCTTGTGTTATGTGACATTAAGACTTGCATGCTTAAATTAAACTTAAAACTAGCATATTCATTAACTTTGATCAAGCCTACGGTGAAAATAATAGATCTATTGTATTTGACCAATCCACCTAGATTGATTGACCCTTCGGGGGGAGCCCATGGTGATTGTTACTGGACCTAAACTTCTAAGGGTAACCTACGGGTTATGCCTAAACTTAGTTGGAGGGTTGATATGCACAATGTTTAACTTGCTTGATCTCACACTTATACCATAGAATGCATGTACATAGTGAATTGTAAAACTTTTCAAAGACTTAGTTAAACAGTATCAAAACCTTTGTATCTCACCAACTATTTTTAGTTGACAGTTTACTTAACATGTTTCAGGTACACACGTATGAGACTTTATTGTGATCACATAGGATGCTTTGGACTTAGAATAAATCAGATCTTGTATTCTTGTTATGTTTTGATTCTTTTCCTTGTAATGAAACTCTGAAAGTTATTAATGAAATTATTTAAAATTTAATAGTCAACCTTGTGATTTTTGAACAACTGCGTCCACCCCGACGCATAATCCGCCATCGGTTGGGGTGCGACACATAGATAGATGGGTCCGGGTTAGCTTCTCCCTAGCTTCTGGGAGTAAGACATCTTAGTAACTTGCAACTGCTACATGAGCATAAAAGAAAAAGAAAAAATAAAGTAAGAGAAAAACCAGTATACAAGTAAAACAAAAAAGGAGAAAAATAAAAAGACAAACAACATACACTTACATTCAACTCCGGAAGAATAAATCAGGACACGACCGATATGAGCCCAGGTACGACTCATCCCAACCTCAACCAAAGCGTGCTCCGGAATGGGTTGAATGTTGGTTGGACGGGCAGTCAGTAGGGAAAATAGGGGAGTCTTCTTAAAAGCTTCTATGTCCGGAAGGACATCAGTAACGGAGTCCGGAGGGAACGGAGACGCATGTCGCCTGGAATCATCCGAGGGCTTATATAGAAGAAACGTTCTTTCCATCCCCGGAACCCGACAAGAACTTCCCCGACATGGGGAGTGATGTTTGGCCTCTTGGTAAAAGAGAACCAACCATCCTTCAGATAAAGCTTGTAAAAATGATGAAAAGTGTCCACCGAGGGCTCTTGCTTCAAAGAGATGCAACATAATTCGAAGTGTCGAATCTTTCACATCCCTAGTGGATGCACCTGAGAAAGGTGCAAACCATAACAACGGAGGAGATCTATACAAAAGTGGGTCACAGGCACCCGAAAATTACACTCAGAGACGAAATCTGCATACAAAGAAATTTTGCCCTCGGGAGGGCTCGCCGCAGTATTCCCGCAAGAAGGGAATTCTGGGTCGAGATCGTTAGGGATGCCAAACTGACGCTTCAACTTCTCAAAAACGATCCTCACTCCAATTTATGGAGATGAGGGTAACGTCGGTGTTATCAGACGACATGATAAACAAGCAGGCAAGGTAAATATAACAACAAGGAGAAGAAGAAGAAGAGAAAAGTCGCTAGGAAGAAAGAACAAAACAGATGAGGAAAATTGGTAAGAATGAGACGGGAACAAACCCCCTTATTTATAGGTAAAAAGGTGAGCGGGAAAAGCAAAACGGGGGGGGGGGGGGATACATCATTTCGAAAAGACGTGAAGACATACCATCAGACATGTGGCGTACAGAAGCTGCGTCCACCCTGCAAAAGTTGGTGGCGGTCGTACGACATGACCCTTAACACCCTGAATGTCTCTTCTAGAGTGTAACCCACATGTCGCGTTAAATGCCCTGGATTAAATGAAGAGAGAGAAAGGAGAAGCCAAAAATCATATCTATATCTATACTATATAATAAATAAAGGTTTTTCATGCCACGTGTCGCCTCCATATTCATTCTCATCATTTTTTTCTCGCCTTTCTCTCTTATTAAATACAACTCTATCTTTTAATAATAATATATTTTTAAAGAAAATACTAATCTTTATATTAACAAAATCTCCTGACATATTTTGACGAGTTGTGTTAACATATTATATTGTATTCCACGGGTTTATTCAACCCGTGTAAAACACGAGTTTTTTAAAAATAAATTTTTTATTACTTAATATATAATATTATATTTATTCTAACCCGTGTAATACATGAGATTTTAACCTAGTGTATATATATATATATATATATATTAAAAAAATGATTCATGATTTGGATGTTCTCCACCTTTTAGTCCGGTCTGACGAGCCGAACGAACCCGACTAAGAGGAGTTGAAGACGTACGATAATTTGAGGATGAAATATCCCAACTCAAGTAATCATTCTAGAAAGGATTTGGTTATAAGGAGGGGACCCAAACAAGGTGACGTGGCCGAAGCATGAAGAATGAATGGATGTGATTCAAAAAAGGGAGGGAGATGTCAACATCATTCGGTTAAGCCTTGAGTATATAAGATTCAATGCGCTACAAATAAATACTCATGACCTGATAGGTTCAAGAAGGGACACTTGTAATTTCTTAATGGTGTAACTTTGAAATCTTTGAATACAAAAGTGTAGCAATTGATTCTTGATCATTTCCCCCATGTGGAGTTTTACGAACTCTTCGGTAAGTAACCTCATTAATGTAAAAAATAATTTATCTGATTAAAAACTAAGAGCTCAAAAGTTAGAAAAATAATTTTCATTCTTGTTATTTTTATTTGTTTCGTTAAATATGACTTGAATATTTTTTAATCTTTTTATTATTTTCGGGCGGAAGGTTGTCATCTGGTTGTGCCGGCACAAAACTTGAATATTGATGAATAAAATTAAAGTAAATGAATGTTCTGTTAAAACTGGTTGATCAAATAATTATTTAAATAAAAGCTTAGTCGTGATCAAACATTCAAACTTGCATTGATTTGATCGCTCAACATCAGTAACCAATACCGTATTCATTTATTAACAATAAAACGTAGGCACTAAAGTAAACGATAATGAGAGACTTAATAATATATTATGTAATATTGGTTGCCTAGTCATTTTCGATCAATAATTAAACGCTTTCTCATTCCTTCCTCTCATTAGTTTTCCGGCACCTATCATTAATGGTAAACACGTTTCTTTTATCTACAAAAATAAATCAAAACTTTGTATGTAACCTGCGTGTAAATACGGGAGGTAAATCACACGGATATGTCTTTTTTCTATGTGATATGTAACATTGTTGTGAATAGTAAGTAAAAACGTTATCGGTAATGGAATCATTAAAAAGTAAAAAATGTGCCGTCACATCAGTATGTGGCAATTACTAAACAGAATCACTAAGACGTGTAATGGTTTCATTGTCAGCATTAAAATTTTAATTATTTACTATTTATTTAAAATTATGTTTTCTCAGTAAAATACTAATATTTATTAAAATAAAGACGATAAAATACTAATTTATTTAAAATACAAATATTAATTTAATATTTTACAAATACTTCAAAAAAATAGAATATTGTGGTGTTATTTATAGGTTAAAATTAAAAAAAAATTTAGTTAATGTTAGAGCCTAACGGCTCAATTGACCAACAACTAGTTAGACCACCCCACTCCCCGTGAACACAATCACACCAACGCCTCACGTTCTCAGTCACACTCTAAGAGACGGTGTTTCACGTCCAATCACGGGTCACGTGGTTCACGCCCCCTTTCACGTCAGCATTACACTATAGCCCAAGTGACCCAACAAAAGAACACTTAAAACCTTAATTTGTTCAAGGTGAAAAATCAAAATTTACAAAAAATAATGATGATGATGATGGATGATGCCAAACCAATACAATCACATCTTCTCTACACAAAACAAAAGTAAAAAAAGTCAAGAAATGGTTTGAAATCTGGCCTTCATGGATGCCACAATCTCCTCTGCACAAGGCCTCAGCATGGAGCCCCCAATACACATCCCAGCAATTGAAAACATGAATTTCACCTCCTCAAAATCCAAACCGTCACCGCATCTCAGCCGTGGATCCACCACCACCTCCACCCCCACCGCCCCCCTCACCACTGGACCAACAATCTCCGTCAACATTTCCCCCCTCTCCAAATTAAACGCCTCTCTCCCCGTAACAAGTTCTAGAAGGACAACTCCGTAGCTATAGATGTCATTCTTCTTTGAAGCCAGTCCGGTTTTCAAATAATGAGGATCCACGTAGCCTTGTGAACCAACTATCATCCGGTAATTGGTTGAAGTGAATCCTGACTTTGCGGAGGATCCAAAGTCGCAAAGTTTGCAGTTGAGTTGTTGGTCTAAAAGAATATTAGAAGCTTTGATGTCCCCATGAATAATCTGCATGCCATGAAGATACTCTAAGGCCTCCGCAAGTTGAAACGCGATCAAGGTTCTGGCTTTCCATGTGAGGTGGTGAAGCTTGTCGTATAAAGTACCGTTGGATGCATACTCGAACAACAGTACACGCTCTTCTTCTCTATCGTCACAGTGCCCAACAAACTTGACGATGTTTGGGTGTTTTAGTTGGATCAAGATTTGAAGCTCTTGGTCGTGAATCCGGGCTAACCGCTCGGTGCAAGCCAATTGGATCTTGACAGCAGTTAAGCCGGACCCCGGTAGCCGAGCAAGGTAGACGGTACTAACCCCGCCGGAACCGATAACACTGGAGAAATTCTTGCTCCATTTCTTTATCTGTTCCCATGAATACTTGTTCATGCTGTCACAATCCGCAACTTGATCGGAGATTCTAAAGCAACCGAGTAAAACCATATTGGGAGGAGGAGAGAAATTGGATTGGAGGAGATGGAAAGGGAATTTAAGAGATGATAGAAGGTTGGTGTGTCATGGAAAATGACATGTTTGGTGGTGACATCAAATCTGAGAGAAGGTTTGACTATATTGACCAACCACAGACACCGATATCCAAAGGTGGTGTAATTTGTATCGTCGGTGTGATCTTTTTTTGTTAGCACCCAAAATATATATTGGATTCAGGCCGGTAACTGGATCACGGAATATCCAACGAATAGCCTATGTTTTATATATCTTCTTCTTCTTCTTCGATGAACACCTGCACACTAACAAACGCGTTAGGCGTCACAGGGAGGGGCAATCCCCGCGTCGGCTCTCCGGCGTGAGAATAAGTTATCAGAATTAAGGAGAATAATGTGAGGAAGGAGAGAATGGGGATCAGGTCATACCTCTCTGTGGTGATTTAATCCCTTATTTATACCATCCCATGGCGTGTCCTCGCCTATAATGGCCCTGGCCCGCTCTGCCTCTCCGACCTCCTGTAGAAGCTCCCAGTCCACTGCCGTCCCCGGGCCCATAGTCACCTCCCGTAACTTCTGGAAACGACCTAACGCCTCCGAGCCGGGCGCGAAATACAGAAAAGGGTAGTGAGCGAGATCGTTTAAGTCCACCTCAGTCATATCAATATCATCCTCATGATCCGCCATATCTGAAAAAAATTAATGCCGATACATATATACATTTATAAATAAAATAGTAAATGAAATTTAAATTAAATAATATTAAATTATAATAAATTGTTTTTTTATATTTTAAATAATATTAATTAATAATAAATTGTTTTTTTATTTTAAATAATATTAAATATTAATAAATAATAATAAATTGTTTTTTTTAATATAAATAATATTAAATAATAATAAATTATTTTTTAATATAAATAATATTAAATAATAGTATTTTTTTTAAATAATATAAATAATAATAAATTGTTTTTAATATAAATAATATTAAATTGTTTTTTTATTTTAAATAATATAAATAATAATACACAAATTTTAAAAAAAAAAAATACATATACACCACGCATAGCACTATACGTGGCGTACAGGCTGTTACCGGGTAAAGGAGGTCATACGCAGCCTCTTGAGCCATACGTAGCAATGGTTACCAGGTAAATCAGACCATTCGAGGCAATGGTTACCGAGAACATAGCCATACGGCACGTATATCACTATACGTGGCGTGTGGCTTTATCGTCTTCCTCAGATGAACTATACGCCACATATAGGGCTATACGTGGCGTATAGTTCATACGTTTCAGTCAAACTAAACCCTATTCTACCTTATTTTAACGGCTAATAATCAAAATAAAGCATATATTATCGAACGAGAGTCTAGAATACGTACATTTACGAGTAAAAGTGAAGATTTTGGACCCGACAATCTCAATCAAACGAGGCTTCGTATGTGTTTGAGTGTAAAAGTTTGGGGGCGTTTGTGACTGTACGAGGTGCCTCATGCGTATATCAGGTGGCTATACGCTTCGTATAGCACAGTACGTAGCGTATAGCCCCTGACATTTGGTATTCTACACGTTAAATATAGTACAATACGTGGCATTAGGCATCAAATATCTAAAATTTAAAAATTTCAAAATTTCCCTCCAATTTAAAGGCCCATAAGCCACGTATTGCCCTATACGTAGCGTATAGGCCCTGATCTTTGGTATTCTCCAGTTCTATACGCCACGTATTACCCTATACGTGGCGTATAGGAATATTTAAATTTTATTTACTTTATTTTATTAAAAATCTATTTTATTTAATAAAATATATTAAATAATAATAATGCTTTTTATTCTATAAATTGTATTTTAATTAATAATAATTTATTATAAAAATATATTTTATTATAAACATGTATTTTATAAACATGTACATTATTTTAAAACCGATAAAAAAAATAAAAAATTACAAACAAACATTATCCAACATTCGTGACGTATTGTGGATCTATATGTGCATCAGTAGTCATTATCTTCTTAAACCGTTCAATACGATCATTGTATATATTTTCCCATTCTGCTGCAACATCATTTCGGTTGTAACATCTCAAAATGTCGAGAAATAAAGTTAACGAGTTCAAGCGGGCTGAAGTCGGGCCGAGTCAGTCGCGAACCGGGCTTGGGGAGGTCTCCCCTATAAATAGCCAAGGTCACCACATGTTTCTCTCATTTGCAATTCTAGAGAGAGAAAAAAACCGTAGAGAGAGAAAGTGTCGGAATCGCACAAGATTGCACCCGCTCGTGTCTCTTGCACTCGTGAGAAGAACCTCCGGATCAGAAGCTCGATTCAGGTAACGATCCGACCAAAATCTGAGTTTTAGTTCGTTTTTGGGGTTTTTCGGGTTTTGGTTGAAAAAGTAAGGTTTGAACGGATGAAACTGAAAGATAATCATGGATTTGAGTTCTTTAATGGAAAACAAACGTTTTGAATGCAACAGATTCGGGATCTTGACATGATCAGACCCGAATGCGAAAGTTAGGGTTTTTCGCGAAGAACAGGTCGTGCGCACGGAGCAGGTCCTGCGCACTTGCTAAGTGCGCAGGAGGAGGGACCTGCGCACTTGCTAAGTGCGCAGGAGGAAGGACCTGCGCACTTGCTAAGTGCGCATGAGGCATGGTCTGCGCATTTGCTAAGTGCGCAGGCAGCAGGGTCTGCGCACTTGGCAAGTGCGCAGACATCAGAATTGATTAAGTGAAGTCAGTATGTTAGAATGGTTAAACCGTTAGAGTCGGGATTGGTCTGATGTGTATTTAACTAATCAATTCAGATCGGAAGTGACGTTGTTGGACCTTCGTTTAGGACAACCCATATTAGTGTATCAGGTGAGTTCTAAAGCCCTCTTTTAAATGTTTTGTTAAATGTTTTGGGCTGGTGTGCATACTTACGAAACGATGTTTTAACGAAATGATGTTTTAACGAAACGATGTTTACGAAAGGAAAGGTTATGAAGTGTTTTTGCCAAAAAGGTTTACGAATGTTTATGAACGGTCTAAATGAGGAAAGGTTTAATGAAAAGGGAAAGAGGTAAAGGTTTAGATAAGTCATTACAAATCTAATCTGTTAAATGAATGGAATTGACGAATGAAGTCTGGGAATGAGATTCCCAGCCTTGTGGTAGATTATGGACAGCGAGCCATAGTTGCCATAAGAACAACAGGGGTAGTGTCTTAGTCGCCTGCCAATGGTTTTGATGTTGTATAAATGGTAATGGAGTAACGACGGTTACTCGGGTGATGACGATCATCCTACGTGAATGGTAATGGGAAATCAATGACGGCGATACGTAACGGTTGATTTCCAAAGGAAAGATGCGTGTTGGGCAATGACGGCGATATGTAACGGTTGACCCCACGTATTGAATGGTAATGGGAAATCAATGACGGCGATACGTAACGATTGATTTCCAAAGGAAAGAGGCGTGTTGGGCAATGACGGAGATACGTAACGGTTGACCCCACGTATTGAATGGTAATGGGAAATCAATGACGGCGATACGTAACGGTTGATTTCCAAAGGAAAGATGCGTGTTGGGCAATGACGGCGATACGTAACGGTTGACCCCACGTATTGAATGGTAATGGGAAATCAATGACGGCGATACGTAACGGTTGATTTCCAAAGGAAAGATGCGTGTTGGGCAATGACGGCGATACATAACGGTTGACCCCACGTATTGAATGGTTGTGGCAATAACGGCGATACGTAACGGTTGCCCACAACATCAAGGGTCCCTTCGGGGACACAAAGACGCGTAACGATACAGAATTTAGATAATAATGTATGACTTAAATGAATGTTAAAAGTTTTAATGAACGATCCGTTTAACGGTGTTTACGATTATGATGTTGATGATGATATGGGTACGAAACCTTTTTAAAGATGTTATTCTTACATGCTTTTGTGAAAGGTTTTACTAAATGAATGAATGATATGTTTTTGGCAAATGTTGATGTTAAAGTTTTTATGAAATGCTAGAACTCACCAGCGTATCTGACTTTTTAGTATGCACATTCAGGTTAAGGCAGGTATGGACGATGGACGGTGATGCTTGGCAAACGAGAAGAGTTACCCGGTCGATCATGAAGACTGGCATCCCGTTATGAGTTGTTTATGTAATTGACAATGTACGCTTCCGCATGTATGAACAAGTTTTTAGTTATGTTGAATGAATGATTCCGCTGCGTTATTTGATATTCATGTTTAAGAACTGTTTGTGAATGAGTAAATTCAACGAGTGAGGCCTCCCGGGTTTGGGGCCTTACAAGTTGGTATCAGAGCAATAGTTTGAGAGATTCGGACACCCCCAGTGTCTGAACTTAAACTTTGAATGGGACCGAAAGCGGATGCCAGTACGGGTAACTCGAGCCACAGCATCAGGTATGAAAGTAGTATATGTCTACATATATAGTATGCCTTAAAAAGGGTTAGGTAAGGACTTGTGTTCTGATGAAAATCACAAAGGTGGTCAAATAGACAATGTACGCTTCCGCATGTATGAACAAGTTTTTACTTATGTTGAATGAATGATTCCGCTGCGTTATTTGATATTCATGTTTAAGAACTGTTTGTGAATGAGTAAATCCAACGAGTGAGGCCTATCGGGTTTGGGGCCTTACATCGGTGCAAAATTCAAAAATCATTCGGTATGGGCATCGGAAAATCTTCGTCTAACTTGACGTGGATGAAATGAGCATCGTTGACATGAACGAACGATACGATTTGATGTTGAGCATGAACGTTAGGACCAAACCATAATGGGAAATTTTTTTGACTACCGGCGATGCTTAAAAGTTGAACAATCACGCCAAATCTTTGTACAATTAGGAGTCCTGTGTATGACATCGACATCTAACGACTAATGGGTGCGGCTTTCACCTTCTGTCAATCTATTGTGTGACGTAGCTTATCATACTCTTGATAAGCGATTCTATCGAGAACAGTTCTCCACCGTTCTTCGTGACTGTCCATCTCATGTGGAAGCTGTTGTCGAATAAAAAGCCACTGCTTTTCATTGAACCCTAAGCCCACAGCTACCGATCGAAAACCACAGTTACCGTCGGGCATTACATCTTGTATATGTAAAATGTAGGGATGAAAGAAAAATGGAATGGAATCCTTCAAACAATGTAGGAATGGAATGGAATCCTTAAAATATAGCCCTATACGCTGCGTATAGTGATGTGATGGGTGACTAGTTACAGAAGGTACCTCGTACCCTAAATCGCATCGTATTGCTCTATACGATGCGTATAGGGGTTGGAATGATAGGTGTACGATGTTGTCGGTATTGGAAATTGTGAAGAGCCCATACGCCTCGTATTGGCCTATACGAGGCGTATAGGGTCCGGTCCACTTAGCAATTCCCGTGTCTTGTTAATAGCCCCCTATATTATTCAATAGCATTATTTCACAAATAACTTTGCATTATTAGTATCAATCTTAACATTTTTCATTTATCAATATGTGTGTGTGAGAAATTTGGTTTAACTAAAAAGATTAAAAAGCTTAATAAATGTGAAAAGAATTCTACATCATAGATTTGTTGAATCTACATGTTTAAGACAGAAGATATGACGATAACTAAACAACTTAATCAAGTATAATACCCCGTTAATACACTTGTTACTAATTTGTTGCACGGTTGGGATAAGATTAGTTATTCTCATACCGGATGACACGGTAGGATTCCTGCCCACCAAGTTTATAGTAAAAAGGCAAGAGTTCTTGCGGAACCGGAAGGTAGTGTGCATGAGACCGTACGAGTGTGATGCGAGATGTCCTCCGTTGTGTTGACTTAGCGCGAAAGTGGTAAGAGGTGTCGAGGAGAATACTGGGACAAAATCTCAACTTTGAAGAGACGCGAGTATTATGAAGTGTTATAAGAGGAACTAGAATGCTCGAGTAAGGTAAATTGGCAATTTCGTTTGGATCCGCGAAATTGTGATTTTACAGGTGCACGTGCATGATAGCGAATTTTATGGTGTTGATTAATGCTTACGTATCAGAGTTGATCCAATTACTCAACCACGACTACGAGATGTTAGTCACCCGAGTAGCGATTTAAAGAGATTGATGAACATCGTTAGTAATAGTAACGATGTCAGAAATGGTATACCTTACAGAGGTGAATGATGTCAACGAGTACGAGCGACAGACAAGATGAGGAGGAATGAAACTTCGGTTTACCTAAGTCAGATGAGCATACGTATGAAGGATGCCAAAGAGCTAGGGTGGACTACGCTTAGCACAACACGTTATGATGAATAAGGATCGGTCTACTGATGAAGTATGCATGAGCATGAAAGAAATAACCTCACAAGTGTAGGTCCAAAGAATATATGAGTGCACGAATGCACAAATGGCATCTTTCCATGTAGAAGACAGTCCAAGACAACTAATAAGAGTATCTGCTGAAACGAGAAAATAGATATACCAACAACAACAAGAGACAGGAACCGCGGTGTTAATTAGGGCGTGCAGGCTAAACCAAACCAAACCAGATCCGACCCAAGGATTGTTTGTCTAGAATGAATGTGAAGGACAAGTTTTGACCAACGAATGTGACTTTAGAAGAAATGCATGCAGAAAAGGCTAACGGAAACGAGTAGCTAGAGAATATATATTGTCGGTCAGATGGGATGTCAATCCCTAAGACCATCGAGTGATATGTAGGAAGAATAGTGTTCAATAAACCAACGATGTGAAACGTAAAACCTGACAAGTGCGTTTGAAAGAAAGACTGGAAGGAGATTGTGTATAAAAGAAAAAAACATGAATGGAAAGTTCGAGTGACTGGTGTGCCATCTGAATGAATACCTTCCCGACAAGTTGAGTGTGATAAGGGATACCTCATATGTTTGGGGGATACCCGATACGGTTCCTACGGGAACGAAGCGATACGGTTCCTACGGGAACGAAGCGATACGGTTCCTACGGGAACGAAGCGACACGGTTCCTTCTGGAACGAAGCGATACGGTTCCTTCTGGAATGAAGCGATATGGTTCCTTAGGGAACGAGACGTTGTGGTTCCTTCGGGAATGAGATGGTACGGTACCTTCGGAAACTTGATAGTAGGAATCATTCGGGAACGGGATGGTATGATTCATTCGAGAACGGCATGGTATAGTCCTTCAAGGACGAATGCACCATGGACAGCTTATGAGGTATACATAATGATCCAAATAGTCGAGAGACGATCGATAGTAACCGTCCAGATGGCAAGGTGGATAACCTTAACGAGGAGTTGAAATTATGGCCATGGAGTCTTCTGTGGACGACTCCGAGTTTGATAAGACATTTCACATAGAATGACGATATAAGAACCCTAACGGTTAGATGTGAAAGACCGACTAGGGATGTACGATGCTGAAAAAGATAACGTCTATCAAGAACGAGAGAGGTATAGTCAAGACTACACAAGAATCTGTCAACGGGAGAGTGATTGCAAATACGTCGCGACAGTTGAAAGTTCCCGAAGTCAATTATCCGACTCATGATTTGGAACTTGCTGCTGTCGTGTTCGCATTGAAAATCTGGAGGCACTACCTTTACGGGGTGAAGTTTACTATTTACTCAGACCACAAAAGTTTGAAGTACTTCTTCGAACAAAGAGAGCTTAATATGAGGCAGAGATGATGGTTAGAACTCCTAAAAGATTATGACTGTGAAATCATATACCATCCTGGAAAGGAAAACGTGGTGGCTGACGCTCTAAGCCGAAAGGATGTGCCTACTCCTATTAGAGTGAAAGCTTGCCAGTTGGTGGTAACATCGGACGTGACGAGAGAAATTGAAAAGGCTCAAGATGAGGCACTTAAGGAGGAAAACATAAAGAATGAAAGGATGGTTGGCCAACAGGACAAGTTAGAATATAACACCCTTGGTGTTAGGACACGTTTTGGACGGGTATGGATACCTATGGGTGGCGAGCTTAGAACCAAGATCTTGGATGAGGCTCATAAGTCTCGTTACTCTATCCATCCCGGTACCAATAAGATGTACCAAGATATAAGGAAGGAATACTGGTGGCCTGGAATGAAGCATGGAGTTACAAAGTATGTAAGCAAGTGCTTGACTTGCTCACAAGTAAAGGCCGAGCACCAGAAACCGTATGGAAAGATTCAACCACTTGATATACCGGAATGGAAGTGGGAACACATTACCATGGACTTCATAACCAAGCTACCTCGCACAGCTAAAGGTCATGACACCATTTGGGTAATTGTGGACCGTTTAACGAAGAGTGCTCATTTCCTACCTATTCGCGAGACGTTCTCGTCGGAAAGGTTAGCGGAAGTATTTATTAACGAAGTAGTAGCACGGCATGGGATGCCTTTGACGATTATATCTGACCGAGACACACGATTCACATCGAGGTTCTGGAAAAGATTTCACGAGACGATGGGCACGAGGCTTAACATCAGCACAGCATACCACCCGCAAACGGATGGTCAGTCCGAAAGGACCATTCAGACATTGGAGGATATGCTCCGTGCTTGTATTATCGACTTCGGTGGCAGTTGGGACAGCTATCTGCCGTTAGCTGAATTCTCCTACAACAATAGTCATCACACGACGATAGGCATGCCGCCTTACGAAATGTTGTATGGGAGAAGATGTAGGACCCCGGTTTGTTGGGGTGAGATTGGACAGAAGGAATTAGGAAGTCTCGAAGTCGTAAGAGAGACGTCGGAAAGGTTTGATCAGATCAAAGCGCGAATGAAGGCCGCACAAGATCGTCAGAAATCCTATGCGGATAGACGACGAAGGCCTATCGAGTTTGATGTTGGGGACAGAGTAATGTTGAAAGTGTCGCCCTGGAAGGGAATCATACGATTCAGGAAGAGAGGAAAGTTAAGTCCGAGGTTTGTCGGACCGTTCTGGATAATGGCACGAGTCGGGGAAGTCGCTTATCGGTTGGAGTTGCCTGATGAGTTAAGTGGGATTCATCCTACCTTCCATGTATCACACTTGCGAAAGTGTTTGGCGGATGAATCGGCTCACGTACCACTTACTGACATCGAGGTCGACAACAGCCTTAATTACATCGAAGAACCCATGGCTATCTTAGACCGAAAGGAGAAGCGTTTGCGTAATAAAGTTATTCCATTGGTTAAAGTCCAACGGAGGCACCGAAAGGGATCAGAGGCTACATGGGAAACAGAGGCGGAAATGAGGGAGTCGTACCCTCAACTATTTGACTTGTGATAGGTTTCGGGGATGAAACCTATTATAAGGGGGTAGACTTGTAACATCCCAAAATGTCGAGAAATAAAGTTAACGAGTTCAAGCGGGTTGAAGTCGGGCCGGGTCAGTCGCGAACCGGGCTTGGGGATGTCTCCCCTATAAATAGCCAAAGTCACCACATGTTTCTCTCATTTGCAATTCTAGAGAGAGAAAAAAACTGTAGAGAGAGAAAGTGTCAGAATCGCACAAGATTGCACCCGCTCGTGTCTCTTGCACTCGTGAGAAGAACCTCCGGATCAGAAGCTCGATTCAGGTAACGATCCGACCTAAATCTGAGTTTTAGTTCGTTTTTGGGGTTTTTCGGTGAAAAGGTAAGGTTTGAACGGATGAAACTGAAAGATAATCATGGATTTGAGTTCCTTAATGGAAAACAAACGTTTTGAATGCAACAGATTCGGGATCTTGACATGATCAGACCCGAATACGAAAGTTAGGGTTTTTCGCGAAGAACAGGTCGTGCGCACTTGCTAAGTGCGCACGGAGCAGGTCCTGCGCACTTGCTAAGTGCGCAGGAGGAGGGACCTACGCACTTGCTAAGTGCGCAGACATCAGAACTGATTAAGTGAAGTCAGTATGTTAGAATGGTTAAACCGTTAGAGTCGGGATTGGTCTGATGTGTATTTAACTAATCAATTCATATCGGAAGTGACGTTGTTGGACCTTCGTTTAGGACAACCCATATTAGCGTATCAGGTGAGTTCTAGAGCCCTCTTTTAAATGTTTTGGGCTGGTGTGCATACTTACGAAACGATGTTTTAACGAAATGATGTTTTAACGAAACGATGTTTACGAAAGGAAAGGTTATGAAGTGTTTTTGCCAAAAAGGTTTACGAATGTTTATGAACGGTCTAAATGAGGAAAGGTTTAATGAAAAGGGAAAGAGGTAAAGGTTTAGATAAGTCATTACAAATCTAATCTGTTAAATGAATGGAATTGACGAATGAAGTCTGGGAATGAGATTCCCAGCCTTGTGGTAGATTATGGACAGCGAGCCATAGTTGCCATAAGAACAACAGGGGTAGTGTCTTAGTCGCCTGCCAATGGTTTTGATGTTGTATAAATGGTAATGGAGTAACGACGGTTACTCGGGTGATGACGATCATCCTACGTGAATGGTAATGGGAAATCAATGACGGTGATACGTAACGGTTGATTTCCAAAGGAAAGATGCGTGTTGGGCAATGACGGCGATATGTAACGGTTGACCCCACGTATTGAATGGTAATGGGAAATCAATGACGGCGATACGTAACGATTGATTTCCAAAGGAAAGAGGCGTGTTGGGCAATGACGGAGATACGTAACGGTTGACCCCACGTATTGAATGGTAATGGGAAATCAATGACGGCGATACGTAACGGTTGATTTCCAAAGGAAAGATGCGTGTTGGGCAATGACGGCGATACGTAACGGTTGACCCCACGTATTGAATGGTAATGGGAAATCAATGACGGCGATACGTAACGGTTGATTTCCAAAGGAAAGATGCGTGTTGGGCAATGACGGCGATACATAACGGTTGACCCCACGTATTGAATGGTTGTGGCAATAACGGCGATACGTAACGGTTGCCCACAACATCAAGGGTCCCTTCGGGGACACAAAGACGCGTAACGATACAGAATTTAGATAATAATGTATGACTTAAATGAATGTTAAAAGTTTTAATGAACGATCCGTTTAACGGTGTTTACGATTATGATGTTGATGATGATATGGGTACGAAACCTTTTTAAAGATGTTATTCTTACATGCTTTTGTGAAAGGTTTTACTAAATGAATGAATGATATGTTTTTGGCAAATGTTGATGTTAAAGTTTTTATGAAATGCTAGAACTCACCAGCGTATCTGACTTTTTAGTATGCACATTCAGGTTAAGGCAGGTATGGACGATGGACGGTGATGCTTGGCAAACGAGAAGAGTTACCCGGTCGATCATGAAGACTGGCATCCCGTTATGAGTTGTTTATGTAATTGACAATGTACGCTTCCGCATGTATGAACAAGTTTTTAGTTATGTTGAATGAATGATTCCGCTGCGTTATTTGATATTCATGTTTAAGAACTGTTTGTGAATGAGTAAATTCAACGAGTGAGGCCTCCCGGGTTTGGGGCCTTACAAGTTGGTATCAGAGCAATAGTTTGAGAGATTCGGACACCCCCAGTGTCTGAACTTAAACTTTGAATGGGACCGAAAGCGGATGCCAGTACGGGTAACTCGAGCCACAGCATCAGGTATGAAAGTAGTATATGTCTACATATATAGTATGCCTTAAAAAGGGTTAGGTAAGGACTTGTGTTCTGATGAAAATCACAAAGGTGGTCAAATAGACAATGTACGCTTCCGCATGTATGAACAAGTTTTTACTTATGTTGAATGAATGATTCCGCTGCGTTATTTGATATTCATGTTTAAGAACTGTTTGTGAATGAGTAAATCCAACGAGTGAGGCCTATCGGGTTTGGGGCCTTACATCGGTGCAAAATTCAAAAATCATTCGGTATGGGCATCGGAAAATCTTCGTCTAACTTGACGTGGATGAAATGAGCATCGTTGACATGAACGAACGATACGATTTGATGTTGAGCATGAACGTTAGGACCAAACCATAATGGGAAATTTTTTTGACTACCGGCGATGCTTAAAAGTTGAACAATCACGCCAAATCTTTGTACAATTAGGAGTCCTGTGTATGACATCGACATCTAACGACTAATGGGTGCGGCTTTCACCTTCTGTCAATCTATTGTGTGACGTAGCTTATCATACTCTTGATAAGCGATTCTATCGAGAACAGTTCTCCACCATTCTTCGTGACTGTCCATCTCATGTGGAAGCTGTTGTCGAATAAAAAGCCACTGCTTTTCATTGAACCCTAAGCCCACAGCTACCGATCGAAAACCACAGTTACCGTCGGGCATTACATCTTGTATATGTAAAATGTAGGGATGAAAGAAAAATGGAATGGAATCCTTCAAACAATGTAGGAATGGAATGGAATCCTTAAAATATAGCCCTATACGCTGCGTATAGTGATGTGATGGGTGACTAGTTACAGAAGGTACCTCGTACCCTAAATCGCATCGTATTGCTCTATACGATGCGTATAGGGGTTGGAATGATAGGTGTACGATGTTGTCGGTATTGGAAATTGTGAAGAGCCCATACGCCTCGTATTGGCCTATACGAGGCGTATAGGGTCCGGTCCACTTAGCAATTCCCGTGTCTTGTTAATAGCCCCCTATATTATTCAATAGCATTATTTCACAAATAACTTTGCATTATTAGTATCAATCTTAACATTTTTCATTTATCAATATGTGTGTGTGAGAAATTTGGTTTAACTAAAAAGATTAAAAAGCTTAATAAATGTGAAAAGAATTCTACATCATAGATTTGTTGAATCTACATGTTTAAGACAGAAGATATGACGATAACTAAACAACTTAATCAAGTATAATACCCCGTTAATACACTTGTTACTAATTTGTTGCACGGTTGGGATAAGATTAGTTATTCTCATGCCTTTGGTGATCTTGGAAGACTTTGTAAGCTTTTACCCATCCTATCATTGTGTTTCTTGACAGAAACTTTCAGTAGAAAGTTGAAAGAGTAAAACACATAAAAACACTTTCTTTCTAGTGAGGTTTGAAGCATAAGAAGAACTACTAATTTGGCAAAGCTTGTGGTGAATTAGTCTTGATTTCTTGTGATAGTTTAGTAGGCAGAAGTTGAAGAACTTTTTCTCGGGTTTCTATTATATTCATCTTGACAAGAAAAAAGAGGGTTTTTGACTACATCAACTTGAATATTTGGTTGTTTGGTGTGGTTCTTCTTTAGAGAGTAGACATTTGATTCTTTGATCCATCTATTCATGTATTTCCCTTGTATAACGTGTGTATCATTATTTTATTTTAATAAAGGGTGACTCATTTCTTACGATCTTCAAACAAATTTTGTGAAATTGTTGACACAATTTTAAAACCTTATTACTCAAGATTTTGAGTTCACGGAATGTTAAACTAAAATATTATTTGAGATTTTTGTTAAAATCGAGCAAATATATATATTTTTGGAAAATGACGTGTATAGTACAACGTCGTGTTTGGATTTTTATAAATATTGGAGTACAATCTAAAATCCAAAATACCATGTTACAAAACGAATGTTTTGATTCGATCATGTGTTAAAACATTTTTTGTAAATGTTTAACAATTTAACATGCGTGTTAGAGATGGTTTAATTTTCAAAAACCATTTAGAAATCATGGGTTTTAATACCATGAATAATGATTTGACCAAAACTAAATATTGTTTTATGAAGAAATTAAAACAAGGGTTTTGCAATAAAAGATGTTGGAGTTTTGGGTGAAAAATGTGTTTTTTCACTAAGTTACAAAAATGACTTTTTGTCGGTGAAAAATGTTGATGTAATCTAGTTTCTCAAGTTTAATGAGGAGAACTCATTTTCTAGATATATCCTAGATAGTTACTTAGGATCTGACAGACCCTACTTTTATTTCTATATTTTATCAGAGTTTTATATGCGGAATTTGGTTCGGGATTTTTCAAAATCTTTTCACCTTGGTGACACAGGTATGTTTTAGTAAAATATTGTTTTACACACAAAATTATTTTACACATAATCTAGGGATTCTTCGCTCCGTCAGGCCACGTCCTTAGAAAGCTTCATTTCACATGCCTTTTTCCCACAGTGTTTGAAAAATATTTTTACATTAACTTACGCAAAGTAAGTACATTGTGTTTCTTATTATTCATTTCAGGCCCTTCCATCTCATAGGATCGGCACCTTATCCAGGCCCTTCCACCTATAGACTCGGCACCTTCTACTTAGGCCCTTCTGCCCGTAGGCTCGGCACCTTTTCATTCCCATTTACAAGGCCCTTCCGTCCCGTAGACCCGGCACCCTTTTTCCATTAATCCTGTAGGTTATTCATTTATAAGACACTTCCGCCATTCAGGCTCGGCACCTCGTTTCCCATTAGGACCTTTGCCATAAGAACATAAGGTCTTCTCCACTTTCAATTTATCAAGAATTTATTTATATCATGCATATTTACTTTGAGGGTCATTGACTCATAGCATCATGCATATTTACTTTATCATGCATATTTACTTTTATCATAAGGTCTTCTCCACTTCCTCATTTTAACACAACCTTTGGCAAACACACACTAGAGAGACAGGAGATTAGAGGGGGAAGAGAGAGAGCCGGCCACTGCCATCCGGCCGTCCTCCGGCGCTGCTGCAGCACCAAGAAACATGACAGAAACCGACGGTGGAAGTGGGAAGTGGATCTGACTTCTAGCGGTAGTCTGAAACCCAGATCTGTGTGGATCCAACGAACATAGGTGGTTATGAACTCAGATCTGTCTAGATCCGGCGCGCTCAGCGATGGTGATAATCCAGTTAAAGGGCTCAGACGTACCCAAGAAGTCCGAGCAGACGACGGGTGGAGCCCCGTGGATGGATCAGCGACGACGATGGTCAGATGGCACTGAAGGCGGTAGGAGGAGGCAGCGGTAGATTCAGGGACGTTCTCCAGGTGAACCCGGTTCTCCGGTGGCCTGACGGTGGCGACAACGGTGGATTCAGGTTCGTTTTTCTGGCCATTCCCATTTTCAGCTGAAGCCTGGTGTTCAGATAAGTTAATTCTAGTTTTTGTGTTATTCCGGGTATAGACCCACCCACGCTTTGACATTTATTCTCTGTTTAAGTTTCCGTTGTGGTTTTCTGTAAACGAGTCATTGAGATGGTCGGGTTTTATTTTCGTGTGTTTGTATGGATTTTTGGACAGGTTATGGTGAAGACGGGATGTCACCCGGATAGACGGGACTTCTCGGGTTGTTCCCGACAGTCCCGGGTTTCGGTAAACAAAAGTCAACCCTGGTCAAACGTAGTCAACGAAAGTCAAAGTGGTCAAATTTGGTCAACACGGGTCAACGGGTTCGCGTAAGTGAACCGAGCGAATGGGAAGGTATAAAAGTGCACTAAATCAATTTACATTTAAATATAAGAAAGCTAAACGTGTGCGTGGTTAAGTTACGTTGAGCCTAAATGATTCGTTACACGGTAAAAATATTAACCTAACAATTAATACTAACGATTCGAGTTAACATGTTGTCAGCGAGAGGTTTCCTTCCAATTTATATATATTAATTAAACGATAAATGAAAACGTGAACGCGTAATGCGTAAGACGAGAATTTCAGTACAACTAGCAGCCGTTATATATATATGTATATACACGAATAATTATTATCACTTTAGTCGTATAAACGTTTACAAGATATTTGTTATATATAAACCGTTGATACTTGTTATTTAGGATAATTTGGATAACATATATAAACTCCTATCTTTAAAATTACGTTTGAATACCTTTGAACTTAAACAAATCAAGCTAAAACTTTACCGACTAAACTAGGGTTTGATAAGTAACGACAACCCATTCAAATATAATTTTTGTATATATATAAATGTATTCGTACAAACATATGCAGTCATAAATCTTCACACTTTATTCGAGGCCAAACTATTATTATATAAAACGACTTTTAGATTCAAATACATATATATACATATATACTTATCATACTAAATCGGACACCTATTTATGAAATACAATATTTGACTACGCGTATAAATAAATAAAAGACTTTAGGGATTTGAAAATATGCTGATACGAACGGTTTCGAAACATAATACTTTAAAAACAACGTATACAAGTGGTATAAATGTATATGTCATTATATACTTTTATAATATCTTGTCTTAAAAAGTATTTCACACACACACACATACACACACACACACATATATATATATACATATATGTATATATATGAAAAGGTTCCACTAAAAAGTGGTTTTTCGCTAAGAAATCCTAAGAAGTGGGTCAAACGAACTTCGATTGAGCTCATTCCGGCGGCGTTGGAACCGTCTCATCGAACCCTAACCCGGACCCAAAAGCCTAAACCCCCCTCCACCCGCACCCCCAAAAACCTAAACCTCCCCTCCAACCCCATCCCGAAAAGCCTAAAACCACCACCCCCACCCCCCCAAAAACCTAACCCCCCACCCCCCCCTAAAAAACCTAAACCCACCCCTAAAAACCTAAACTCCCCACCCCCACCCAAAAAAAAAACCTATACCATAAAATCTAAACTCTAAAAGCTAAAACTTAAGGCTAAACCATAGGGCTAAAAACCTAAAATTCAAACGTAAAATCTAAAC
Source organism: Smallanthus sonchifolius (assembly GCA_023525975.1). NCBI lineage: Eukaryota > Viridiplantae > Streptophyta > Magnoliopsida > Asterales > Asteraceae > Smallanthus > Smallanthus sonchifolius. The sequence continues at coordinate 43,307,166 of CM042025.1, read as the reverse complement.
CTTAAAAGCTAAACCCTAAAAGCTAAGATGGTAGAGTTCGACGAGACGGTTCCAACGCCGCTGAAGTTAGCTCAATCGGAGTTCGTTTGATATCGTTTCTTAAGGTTTTTGTCATTTCATAGATTTCTTAGCGAAAAACTACTTATTTGAATCTCCCCATATATATATATATATTCGGTTATGACACGAGTAAACAGAATATGATAAATGAACATACTAAAGTAGGTGTATATACGTATATGTATACATAAAGACGAGCAAACCCTCTTAAGGAACGTTTATTTCAAAACATAATACGATACAACTATATTTCGGGGTTTTGAAAGTATATGAATATATTTATATTTATAAATACGCGTATGAATATACTATAAGTCCTAAAATGATTTTACTAAATCATAGAGTCGCATATATTTTGTTAAATGACGCACGAACGTGAATTATTATTACTAATTACACGTGCAAATAGCTATATACGATCGTGTACATGACAAACTAAGATTCTTGCATATAACTATTGAAACATATTCGAGTTCAGAAACCAAACTCAAATTAAGCAACTAATATTACCGAATGTTAAACCAACATCGTATACTGAATCGATAACACCTTTAAGGATCAACAGAGCTCAACCGCACACGTGATAATTTGACATGAGTTTAGACTTACTTTATAATATTAGGGTTAGTCCATAAAGCTCTTTAAGTACATTCAGGGATTGTATGACTCGAGTAGGACATAGACCCGCTACTATAGTATTACGTGGACTTTGGTTCCCGTTGTTACAGGAAGGATGTCATCTTTCCTAACATATTAGCAGGTGAGTTTCACGACTCCTGTTTTTACTGTTTCCGAACATACTTACAATTATTTTATATGATAACAAGAAAACAAGACCCGACCTTTATGTTTGCATGAGTTAACACACGTAGAGCTCATAAAGTCCCATGTACCAACACATTTATAACCATTAGTTATAGGTTAGCCTGGGATTCTATGGATAGTACTACTGGGATTGACACCCCCGGTCATGGTTAGTCGCGCTAACCGACGATCTGAATGGTCGAATGGCTGCATAGTGTCTATACACGTACTCGTGAGGGGTAAAACACCCGTGTCATGGTTTGGTTATGCCTCATGCATGAACATATATTCGTATTCATAGCCAGTTTACGAATGGGCACACATTACTTGTTTTGTTTATCATATACATAAAGTCAAGTATTTTCGTGCAAATGGTTTTACCAAATGTTTTCGGGAAAACGACTCATTTTATGACTATGAAGTCATCACATGTTTTCAGGGAAAACGAATCATTTTATGACTATGAAGTCATCACATGTTTTCAGGAAAAACGACTCATTTTATGACGATGAAGTCATCACATGCTTTCGAGGAAAACGGTTTCATGTTACGGCCATGTACACATTATCATTGTTTTCAAGGAAAACGATTTCATATTATGGCCACGTATATAGCAACAATGTTTTCAAGTAAAACCGCTTTACATTGTGACTATAAAACCTGTGAACTCACCAACTTTACGTTGACATTTTCAAGTATGTTTTTCAGGTAATACATAGCTATGGCACGGTTGGAATAGGTTAACCATCCGGATTAAAACCTTAGAAGTCGAAGACGCGTGATTGTCAAATCTCAAGCCAATTTTGAACTATATGGTTCTAGGTTAATGTACCATTTCATTTTAGTATATTGTGTTCAACATCGTAGAAATCTTTATTTTAGCTTCAGATGTTGTGTAATGTTACCAATCGTTGCACCTTAATTAATTAATTTATTTATTAAGTAATGATATAGGGGGTGTGACACTAAATGTCGTCATACGTGAAGTATAATCAAATTGCAAGTAATGTGTTAGGGGGGGGGGGAGGGGGGTTGAAACATCCTACTATTCCTTTATTATTTTATCAGAGTTTAATGCGAAAAACGGGTCCCATATTTTTCAAAACCTTGCCACTAAAGTGACACATGTGTATTTTATTATAAATATTGTATTTACATAAAATATTACATCATGTAACAAAGGGATTTTTCAACTCCGATCGGCCACGTCCTCAGGTAGCTTTTATTCCACGTGCCTTTTTCCTGCAGTGCTCGAAAAATGTTTTTGAATTAGCTTACGCTAAGTAAGTACACTGCATCATTCATTTTATTATGAACACTTTAGGTTCTTATTATTGTTCAAGTTTCCCGGGCTCTCGGTGCCCCCGTGACCATCTTCGGACGTACCTCCGGTCACGTTATTCATATATTTTATGGGTGTGCTAACCCCCTAATGACCATCTTCGGACGTACCTCCGGTCATAGTATTCATTGCATTCCTGAGACCCGCCCCGTAGGCTGGACATCTCTCCCCACTTATTTCTTATTGAGACCTGCCCCGTAGGCTGGACATCTCATTATATTCATTCATTTCTCATTGATACCCGCCCTGTAGGCTGGACATCTCTCCCCACTTATTTCTTATTGAGACCCGCCCTGTAGGCTGGACATTTCATTCTATTCATTCATTTCTCATTGATACCCGCCCCGTAGGCTGGACATCTCTTTTCATTGGGATCTTGAGTATCATAGACTCACAGCCTCCCATTGTATTCCCAACCAGTCCTCACCTTAAAACTTCATAACGGTTTCCCCACGATGCACTAAATAGGCTTATATAGGAAGTACCAACGGCATATCCACCACCCCTTTAACATTTCGTGAGTACTCTGTTATTCCATTTTAAGATTTAGACTCGTTTCCATTACACATTCATATTTACACATATAGCATGATCGTCTATCATGCATTCACATATTCACATTTATCACATATTGCATATTCGCACATATAGCATGATCTCTTGACATACTTTCATATTTATCCCTGCTCTAATTCCTTATAAAGGTTTCTCCATGTTACGTTAAAGAGGTTTATATATAGGAAGTACCAGCGGCGTATCCACCACCCCTTTAACATCCTATGAATACTCCTTTACTTAGAATTAAGCTTCCCCGTTAATCCTCTTTTATTTAATAGCATGATTTCCTCATGCTTTTATCCAATCCTTGCTCTAATTCCTCCTAAAGGTGTTTTTATGATATATTAAAGAGGTTTATATATAGAGTGTACCAGCGGCGTACCCACCACCTCTATAATACATCACAAATATTCCTTTATTTAGAATTAAGCCCCTCCCTTATTTATGCTTATCATATATTGTAAACTCGGGTGATTATCCTTCCAGAGCAGTACCTACAACAAAGATGTTCTAAGGAAAGAGTGACGGGTCTAGGAGGGATTTATACACCACTCTTTCCTTAGATAAAACATTCTATTTGTCAGATAACTACATACCGGTTGGAAATTCTCCCGTTCGTTTACTATATTTTCATTTCTATCTTTTAGTCTATATTCCTAAACATTCATAATGGTTTCACCACGAAGCACCAACAGATTTATGTATAGGAAGTACCAGCGGCGTATCCACCACCCATTGGATATGTCGTGGCTACTCCATTATTCCTGTTTAGTGCTTAGACTAACCCTTTATTACCTTCTTTTATTTCCGCGTACCTTAGTTTCACAAATAGCACATAATCATGTAATTCACATAAATATTTCTAGGGTACAGGTCCAGTGTTGTAACATTTCTGATTTTTAGTATCGTATTTTCAATTCAATGTAATGCATTTCAAACCCAATTCTAGTGCACTGTTTTGTTTCTTTTCGTACCAACAATTTAATACTATATTTCAATGCAAATCCGCGAAATTTACTCGGTTTTATCCTATTAAAACAATACATAAGTATCTAATTATACAAATATGACAAAAGACTAAAGTTACAAGGTCTGATGTTGAAAATTTACAAGAAACCCTAATAGGCCCGGTCGCGCCTAGTTCTGGCACGGTCGCGCCGAGTGCTTTGGCACGGTCGCGCGACTTGTCTTGGAACGATCGCGCCTGGTGCCTTAGCACGGTCGTGCCTCATATTGGCATGGTCGCGCCTCTCATTAGTTGAAACGTAAATACAGACTTTAATCACAGAGACGTTCGATTTCATAATCGTTCGACGCGTTTTCACCATTAACAAACTCAATTAACTCTTTTAATCATAACAATTACAACAAATAAACAAAATTTCGTCGATTCAACTCATAACCATCCAATTCTCTCACAAGACCATCGAATTCTCCAAATTCTTTGCAATTCTCCAAAGCAAACGCACAAACGATCCTCCCAGAAGCTACTGAACCACTTGAAGCAACCGGAATCGTAGCAGAAGACGCTGGAAACCAAGCTCGCCGACGCCGGAACTCCTTCCTACCGTTCGCTATCAATTCGCCATCATTCCGGGTAATTGAAACCTTGTCCTCTATCGATTTAGTCTTTAGATCAAAAGCCCCATGTTAATTTGGGCTTCCAATATGGAAATCATCTTAAACCCGAATCTAGTTTTCATTCAAAAATGACTTAATCGAATCCGACTCTAGACACGTTTTAAATCCAATTAATCTATTAAAAAAGACTCGAAATAATCTAATGGGTGAAAGCCCTATGATTTCCAACCCTGTTATTATAAGAATTAGTCAATTCGTTCCTGATTTGGAACAGACGCGGTCGCGCTAATCATCTAGCGCGGTCGTGCCTCATAAGACGCGGTCGTGCCGACTATCAGCGCGGTCGTGTCCTCCTGTCCAGACCCAATCATGCCCTTTTGGCTAATCTCAGTCGTGTTTTGGAATCATAGACACGATCGTGCCTAATGATGTAGTTAGCTAAGCCTTCTGTTTGATCAACACGGTCGCGCCCTGACTAGCATGGTCGCGCCCGTGGTTCGAGCACGATCGTGCCCTTTCCAGGCACGGTCGTGTGTGAGTTAGATTTTTTGGCAGAATTAAAATTTTATATATTTTCTGATTAAATTACAAAATATAAATAGTGATTTTTATAAAAATGCAATTTATTCTATTTGTAAAATATCAAATATTTAATCTTGGAATATATAGAAAATTATTTATTTAATGTTTATAAAAATTAAATTTATAATTATTACTAAACCTTTCATTTAAAAAGTATTTAAATGATTAAGTTACATTTTATAAATAACTAAATAAAATAATGATTATTTATTTAATTTATATTTAAACAAAAACAATTAATTATTTATACTAACTTATAACTAATACTTACAATGTTTTCATAAACAATAATTATTTACATTACTTATTTAATTATTCAAACTCAAACCTTAATCAAAATATTCTAAAAATATTCTTTCAAACTTTATATATATTTATTCAATACTTCCAATTACAAATCAATGACTTTTTACACAAGTCCAAATACAACTTTAGAATTAAACTCTTGAGCACACTATTAATACCATATACATTACACTTTAGGTTAACTCGTGCATTTCAAGGATCTTTATTTCATCTAGTATCTTTGTTAGCTACGCCTTCAAACCAAGTGAGTATACATAGCCCCTTTTACCTTTTTACATTTTTTGGGGTGGAACATGAACATTATTCAAATTACATGTTTACATTTACACAAACAACACAAGTACAAATCCTATTTACATTCATGTGTGCAATTTGAGCTTTATGCCCGAGTGCTAGGTGTGTTAACCTTTGTATGCGATTATGTGCAATTATTAACTATTCAAGCCGACGGTTTTCAATGATAGATCTATTGAGTCTGACAAACCTACCCAGATTGGGGTGATTGATACCGACAACACAATTTTGCATGCTAGTTACAAAGGTTTGATTGTACATGGTTACACAATAGCTGCTCCCTATAAATGCCTTATTTATCATGTTATGTATGGATTTGTTTTACAACTATATGCTATCTATATACAAACCTGTGTTATACTCACCAACTTTTTAGTTGACTTTATTTTATTCATGTTTCAGGTTCTAATGTGTGAGATTGGTCAAGATGTGCTACACATAGGCTTGGACTTAGCTAATTTAAATAAGAGAACTCTATGTATTTCAATTTTGTTCTATCTTGTATTTGGTTGGGTTTGAATTACTTGCAATGAAATTTGACGTTTAATATATTCAATTTAGTCAACCTTGTGCTTATGAACAGTCTACATGTCCCGCCCCGATGATTCCGCCATCGGTCGGGGTGTGACAAGTGTACTTACTTTATCCTCGGGTAGTTCCTAAGTTCGTTCCTCGTCTAAACGCTTATCTGAACTCGAACCATACTCGCAGCGTACCGCGCTCGCACTTAAACGCACTGCACCGGTGCTCCTTCTTAATTTCGTGTGTGTGTTTGTGTGTGAGAAAGTGAACGGCCAGCTCCATCTATTTATAGGCTGAGATGAGACCCATGTCGGACCGACATATAAAAGCATATCGATCCGACATCCACATATCGGACCGACATATAAAAGCATATCGGTCCGACTTGGGGCTGAGTCATCAGACACGCGTATGACTCTCATGATTTATTTCAGGAACATGTGTCGGACCGCTATGGCTTAGGATAGCGGTCCGATATACCTCATATTCAGATTCTCCTCGTCGAAATACCCCATTTTCATATATTATGGCTCCCGTAACTCATTTTCTAGCTCGGGATATGTCTATATGAAGTTTTGGGCTATTTCTGGGCGGATAGTCTTTCCGTTTCGCATCCGGTTAAGTTCTTAGGTCACTTTTCTTAACCGAAATTCATCCCAACTTATTATTTTTCAATCCCATTTTCATCGTTAAGCTTTTGGTATTGCGTTTCGTTACCGATACCATTCGTAGCTTTACGTTTGACGTCCCTTTGGATCCATAAACCTGAGAGTTGATGAGAGATTGGGTTGTGGAATGAGACTAAAGCCCATGAAAGATGGTATATGAAGAAAACCTAACCTAGTTTATTAGAGGTCCCAAGATCTATGTTCAATAGGACAACCGACTCATATATCTAAGGGTGGTCACTATGGGGGCATATCTAATATACAAGTTGATACATAAGCGATTATATATGTTTATATATATCCCCTAAATTATAAAGGGAGTTTTATTACTTCCTAGTCCATTCCTATATCTATCAGTGACATTCTTGTGAGGTTAAGCATAATATGGTTTATGATTTGTGTAAATCATGGTAGCCTTAATGCTTTTAATGATTTGAGATAAATCACCTATGTGAAAAGAGAAGTGGGCTCGCTTCGAATGAAATTTTGGGGTGCGCAATTCCTAGAGCTTTCAAAGAACCAGGCTAGTGTTCCAGGACCATAATGAACACAACAATGAGGGGATGTGCCCGGCTAGAGAGAGTCTTGTGTGAACATATATTGTTTTTACACTAATAGCCATCGGTTCAAAGACATCAATTTCTACAGACAGCTAGTAAATTAAGTATGCTTCACAAGGGATTGTTCAAAGGGTAACCTACCTGTCATATGCAAGATTCAACTGTCGAGGTTTCATTGGGTATTTTGTGTGTTTTTATCGATCTCCATTCATTTGGGGGATTGTTGGAAAAATTGTGAAAATGGTTTTTTTACAATTGGGAAAATGAGTTTTCCCAACTTTGGACACAAATAATTATATGTAATTGCGATTAATATAATTATTATTTTATGGGTTTGTGTTCCATTTTATGAGAGCATCACAATGAAACAAACCGTGTCAAAATGGAGCTAACATGAATGGGATATTGATGCTCGAAGTTGAGTGGTTGGAATGAAAAATGTGGAACTTGGGTGACTCTAGTGAAAATTTTTTGCATCTTTTTTATTAAATGCTAACAAATATTTATATAAAGCAATATGGGTGTTTTGTTTTTTGACTCATAAATCTATGTAATGAATCATTATAAAGGTTTTGATTATGACTCATAATTTTATTTATTTTGAAATTAACATGTCATGAATCAAATACATGTTTTCTTTTGACTAATAAATTTCTCATAATTGTGTTTAAATAAACACTACTAGAAAACATGTTTATTTTCTCCAAAAGTTTCTGACAATTTACCAACAAAAGAAATTTTCCACAATTTAGCGACAATTTTCCGACAAAACAAAAACAAAAAAGTAACCATAAGATTTCCTACCATTTTCCGACAAATTTATTAAATAAGTTAGCTTATTTATTTAATCTAATCGTCAGGATATTGTCGAAAATTACCGACGAAAGGCTTTTTTTTAATTCGTTGGAAAATTAGTCGGTACTTTGTCGAAAAAAATATTTACTACGGGGTTTTTCCAACAAACACTTTTTGTCAGAAAGTTGTCGCTAATGGCCAATATCGACAAATTTCCCATGAAATCTGCCGTCGTAAAATTTTCAGTTTTTTTGCAGTGAAAAGTTTAAAAATGAAGTTTTGGTATGAGCATAAAATGAACCATTGATTCATTTTTTCTAAAGAAAAAAAAATAATAAAAAAGTACACAGAAAAGAAAGAGTCTAGCCCCCGTTAGAGAAGAACACTCTCCAATTATTGTTTCTCTATTTATATTTATATTTATATTTATATTTATATATATATATATATAAGAGGAGGTTCAAATAATAAGTGAACTTTTGCTAAAAAACCTAAGAAATGATTTCTTTTTTAACCGAAATCTGGTCAAACGAACTCCGATTGAGCTCATTCCAGTGGCGTTGAAACCGGCTCGTTGAGGTTTTTGGGGGTGAGGGTGGGGTTTAGGTTTTTGGGGGGTGGGGGGATTTAGGATTTTTCGGGGGTAGGTGATGTGTCGTTTTTAGTATATTAAAATATAATAAATATATTTTTATGATGGTTTTACGAGATCAGGTTTTAAATTTATAAAATGATAATTACTTTAACTTAAAAACACACACAATAGGCAAGTGTACCTATCGCAGCGTAATATAGTTTAGGCAAGAACCAAGTATCGAACCAATGGGCACGGTCGAGTTCCAGTACTCAACTTTTGTTATCGTTTAGTCGGATCAATTAGTGAGTGGATTTTGTGTGCTTATGAAACAGAATAGTAAATGACAGAAAAGTAAATGACGGTAAAGTAAATAACAGAAAAGTAAAAACATGCGTGATGTGTATAACAAAAATGTAACGAACAGAATAGTAAATAGCAGAAAAGTAAATATCTCGGAGATGATCAGGTCACGGAGAGTATTGCTTCGGGATTCGAATCCGCTTGGTACGTGATAATGTTAAGTTGACGAATCCAGTGATGTGACTACTACAAACTTGTGACCCGGGTCACCGCTAGAGCCTCGTCCTCACGACATTTGATTTGCAAATTAAAATCTTTAAAAAGTAGTAGTGCCTCCCGTTAAGGACAACAGTTACCCTCAACCCTTCCAATGGTCATCTCCGAGTTGGTTTAAGACATCGAACGTAAAATGCTTTGTATTAGAGTTAAATAGGTGATTATATTTTGCTCACCGGTAGGCGGTGCAACAATGGGACCAAGTATAAAGACGTACTATTCCCAACATGAGTTCACCAATTCTTGGTCGCATAATAAGTTTGTATAAAGACGTACGACCTTAATAGTGTTGACCAAGCTTTGGCTTATCAATCTCTACTTGTGTAAAGACGTACAAGCTTCAAGAGAAGTTTGATTAAATTTTTTTTACGATCTTACACTTTAAAATCAAGAACACTCACAAATATAAAGACGGATTTAGACAATAATAAAAGCCCACCAAAATGGCGGTTTTAAGGACGAATGATTAAACACATAAAACATCACTTAGATTAATACGTTAAACATTAACATTCACCAAACTTCATCTTCACCCTAGCAATACAAAGAGTCTAGCCACGAATGGCCATACTAACTAGCATAACGCTGAGTTTCGTAGGCTCCCCTATTGCGGAACAAGGAGGAAGAGCCCCTCTACTCACTACTACTACACTCTAACTACGGACTAAGCTGTCTCTGGTGTGTTCTTGAGGTGTGTAAGGTATATATCAATGAAGAACCCAAGCCATCTATTTATAGGCCTTAAAATAAGCAATGCATGGCCATGCATTGGATTGCAAAGGCGAGCAAACACCTCAGGAATCAAACAGGGTACAAAGGACAATGTACCAGAGTCTGGGGAGGCCAGACATGTAATGCACGACCGTGCAAAGGGATGCATGGCCGTGCATCCCTCTGTCTGCTCCCTAGGCTCGTCTTTTAGCTGCTGGTTGACTTGTGTTGGCCTGGTTTGACTTCTTGGGGGAAATGCTCGGGTTTGGTTCTCCAAAAGCTTGATTTCTTCATGTTTTAAGCTGGTTTTTGCTCTGTTTATCTTGGAACACCGAATAACCTGCAATTGTGAAATATTAACGCATTAAGTATCATTTGCAAGGCTATTAATCAATTAGTACCATAATATGGGGATTATTATGCATGCAAAACATGTATAATTTAAGGCATATCATAATACCCCACTCTTAAACTTTGCTTGTCCTCAAGCAAACTCATGCATGATCATACCCATAACTAAAAACTTTACAAGGGTAATGGAGCTCCAAGTAGTTGGAAACTCTGGGATAACTCTTGAGTCGCTTATTCTATTTTTGTGATTTTCTATGATGGAATCCATGACAAGCCTACTAGAACTTAATTATGCATAACCTATCACTCCTCACAATGTTCACTCAACTCTTAGGGTTATATATGTATGGATAATGTAAGTTAAGTGGAACACTCAAGTTCGAATCGAATTATGCAATGGTCATAAGCTTGTATGCAAATCAAGTCTCCATCAATTAACTAAGTAGTATGCATGAATCAAGAGGAATTTAAAGGGTTGTAATGTGGCTAAAATAAAAATAAAGGGTGAAAATAAAAATATTTTTGGATTTTTTATGGATTTTTAAAAGGGTTTGAAGGGCTGCAGCTATCGTGAAACACACAGCTACGGCCTCATGGCTTAAAATGGAAAATACTAGCAGGTCCCTCTACAGTACTCAGATCATGAGGGAATAACTAATCTGAGGGCTCGTTTATGGTCAGATTGCCAAGACCAAGATCTCTTATTATTCTCAACTCTTCCCTTACTGCGTAATACACATTGCTGCCTTTGTGCATGGATCCTTCGGCTGTATCCTAACAGCTCCTACTTGGATCAGGTGCGTATACTCACTTTGGGAATAAGTTTGATTCTTGCTACACTTTCCATCATGGCTCCAGTTGCCACACTTCACACATTTGCCGTATCTTTTGGCTCTTTTCTTGGCGACACTTTTTGACAATCCGCAGAATGGTGGTAATTGTTCTTGCTTATGCCACCGTTTTCTTAAATCACTGGTTGCTTTGAAAATTTTCCCTCGGAGTTCGGGCGGTAATTCAGGCTTTGCGAAATGAAGGCAGAAAAGCAAATTAAAATCAAAGGAATGCATGTTCAGTTCTTTAAGGTCTAGCCGGTAAAAGACCCACTTTTTTTATGTATCAAGACAAATTCTTCAATAACTCTTTTTCCTCAATTTCCTTGAAATAATGTTTCCATAAATTCCTTGCAGATAGTTCGGCTGTTTCTTCCTAATACATCCACCTTCTTGTGTATTCCAATTTCTTTGAGTGAAACAGATTCTTTCCAAAGTTGCCTCAATGGTTATGAACTTGAAATGACGACATAAGATAATTTTCCCATTTTGAAGACATTCAACCAATAACCGGTGTTCACGAAAAGCTGGTAGGGTGATAAATGTGGGTAGTAGAAAAGAAAAGGCTAAGGTTCAGAGGGCTATTTAGGCGGATAATATTTTTGGAATTTTTAGGGTTTAAGGGTAACATATAAGGGTAATAAAGTCCTAGGTGCCTCAATCATTTTCATACTTCCACTAGTTCATGATCTTGATATGTATAAGTCATGCACGTTCTAATTATGTATAAACTTCTACTGAATAAACACTCAATATACCAAACGAAAGAGCATGCGAAAAATAATGATAATAATGCTCGTGAAACGCTCAAATTATTCTCACATGGAAACAGATGGAATAGGGTTTAGCGATTTGTTATGCATAATATCCATTTGTTTCTTCTTGCCATGTCTTCGTTTTATTTAATTAGGTGCGAACTCAAAGAAGTTTAGATTTTAGGGTTTAAAATTTTTGAAAATTTTTTGGGTTTTTCAAAAGGTAGATTTTTGTACTGTTTTAGTCAAATGGGTAGAAAATCACAAGTTAAGTTTTACTGCTTTGAGGTTACAAGTAGTCCTGAATCTCTAATTCCCCACCCTACACTTAAAACTGTGCATTGTCCTCAATGTACAAATGCATGTAATGAAATGCTATGCAGGAATTTAATGCATGAAGTTTTAAGGGAAAAGAAACTGGTACTCCCTCGGTCAATTCGGTGTATAACCTAAGGCCAAAACTTATTGCTGTTGTCAACACTTTGCTTCAAAAACTTCATCGAATTTCAAAGAAATTTGATGTGATTTCTGATTCCTTAGGTTGTAGAGATGGAGTGTGATTCCTCAATGAAGTAGAGAGACTATGTGGTGATGCTATTTTACCTGACACATAAGGGAAAACATAAAAGCAGACAAGGAAAATAAAAGGTAGTAGTTAAGCTACTAAGGTCCTAGGAAGATGAGAAAGCATATGTAACGGTGCTTGCCACATTCGTAACATTTAGCTAGCTACATATGTAATAACGGTTAGTTACATATATAACTATAATGCTTCAATAGGAAGATGAGAAAGCATCAGTTTACTCCTATGTAATTAGCTCTGCTTTCATATCTTATTAAAACATATTATTTAAATATAATGTAACACCTCTTTTTTTCTTTAATATATGAACTTTGTAAAAGTCTCTAATACAAATTGCTTGTCACATACGTAACATACAGATGCTAGTTATACATATATACATATATATATATATATATATATATATATATATATTGGTCATAATAGTTTCAGGTTATTATGAATCTCAAAATAGTTAATTACATATGTAACATATGGTCTACATATATCCAAACAAGTTTTACATATATCCAAACAAGTTTTACATACGTAACATTCTGCAATGTAACTACTTAATAAAAAACCTCGTTGTCTTGTTTTTTATTTAAACACTCTTATTTTTACATATGTAACATGCCTAGCTACATATGTGCCAACCGTAGTTGCATATATAACATTATTGGTTACATGTTTTTATAAAAAAAGGAAATTAGTAACATTTTGTTAGTTACATGTGTAACATTCATATTTAACCGGTTAATATTTACTACTTACATATGTTGATTGTATGTAAATTTATAGCATTTAAAAAAATATGAACTTTTTAAAAGTCTCTTATACAAATGGGTGTGTTTTTTCGTGTTGGTTATATGAAAACTTATAGCATTTAAGAATTAAGATGAACTATTAGTTAGTATATTTTTATTTGGAATTTTAAAAAGTTAAAATGATTTAAATAAAAGAAGGAAAGAGATTGTTGATGCGGGATGCGATGATAATAGTAATAATAATAACAATAATAATATAATGGGTAAATGCAATGTTTCTAAATTGAGAAAGTATAGTTATAATAAATTATAGTAACAGATGAAATGAGCGGGAAATATGGAATTTAAATAAAATTGGAAAGTACAATAGGGAAGAGAAATTTGTGTCAAAGAAAGTACAAAAGAACTCTCATCCATATGTGATCGACATGCATGTCAATCAATAAAAAGTTGTCATATGCTATTTTCCCAATTTACCATTGTTGTACCTTTTAAGTACAAAAGCAACCTACTAAAAAATCTAAAATCTTCAATTAATCTCATCCATGGATTAAGATCAATTAATGGCTAGATGGGAGTTTCTAGAGTTTTCTGAAGTGGGGTGAGTTTCCAAATTATCCCTCCCCATATATATATAGGGTGAGGTTCAAATGCTAACCAATATTTATGTGATAACCATGATAACTACTCTCAAACATAGTGTTACGTATATGTAACAATGATCATTATGTTAATGTTACATATATGTAAACACTATGTGTCATGTATATGTAACATTATTTGGTACGTATACGTAAGACTCATCATTTCCGTATTTACGTTCGAAATATTTATTCAAGATATTTAAATACTATTTTAATAATTAAAAGAAAAAATAATTTATAAATGATGTGATTTTTTTATAGTGGTTAGCACGGTTATCACATAAAACGTTGGTTAGTATTTTTTTATGACTAGTCAAACTCTAAAACCTATGAGAACTCATATATCTAACACTCAGCATTTTATTATCACTTACAAACACTTCATTACTTTCTGCTAGACATGGACTCCTACTCTCCTTCCTCCCCAGTATACCGTCCCGGAGTAGAATCTGATTGGGAAGAAGACACCGGGTCACCTGTGTATCGGTCACCAACACCCGCAGCTGCTAGGCAAAGGCTTAACGTAAGGAACACTGGCCCAAGATTTTGAGACCCATATCTAATGCCCGACCCGTACCATCCTAACCCTTGGGTAAGGTATGCCATGACACCCACTAGTGCCATGGGAATTCCAATCAATGACATTCACCAATATGTGAGAGCCTCAGAGTTTGAGAGACAAAGGAGGGAGCACGAGGTAATGCACGACTTGCAAGGGCAAAGGATGGATAGTCTAGCAAACCAGTTAGGCTACCAAAAGGAGTTAATCTCCATCCTCGAAAAGGAAATACTGGAGAATCGTACGGAAACGGCTAGAGCTGAAAGCAGACCGACTACTCGAGCGACCATAGCGGTGCTCGTCTTGGTGATTACCTTCCTCCTAGTGGGAAACTACCAGAGACGTTAGCAAAAAAAAAATTATTTATTTTCGCTAAATTTTCAGTTTGAGAACCATGCCCCTATGTTTTGAATAATGTTTAACACTTCAGCATTTAATAAATTTTATATTTTTCCAAATTCTAAAGTTATTATTCATTGATTTGACACGTTGAGTGTGAATTACACACATCATATTCTCATCAGAATTTTTCCAAGTATCACCTTCTTCATTCAACACGATTTAGTACACTACCGGCAATTTCCTTCGTAAACAACTCATCCTATTATAATTAAACAACCTCGTTATTTTATTCAAACAAGAAGTTTATCAAATTTTTAGATAATATCTGAAATATAATTTTCTATAAACATCTTCGCCTTATAAGAGAACTTAATACAACATATTTTATAAAAGCATTATTTCAAATTGATAAATACTTATGACTGGTTCTCATTAAATCAGTCATTTCTAAATCTTGGCTAAATTAATATACAACTACTTGTTTAGCCATTAATTCCTCCTAAAAATATTTTCCTTATAATAATTTAAAATTTTAATTAAAAGATTTTTTTTCTAAGAATTGTCTATTTATTTAGATTATTTAACTCAATAGTTTCATTACTTTATATATATCTACAACCAAGAACAATTTACAAATTCCTATTTTCAAACAAAGATCAGTTATTTGTAAACATATTTCCCTGAGTATTTTCAAAACCCCCTCGTTACCTTTCACTTGCAGCTTCGAGAGACGATCCATACCGCGTAGACGTTAACCATCCCCGTCAACCTCAACGAGATTTAAAGAGCTAGAACCTAACTACCACATTTTACATGAACGCCAAACAACACGCTTCTCCGCAACACTCGATCACATACAAGACTCGTTAGTATACGTCACACTCAAAATTCAATAACTTACGCATGTACATTTACAATGTACACAACACGATCACATAATACATGAAACTTAGTTATTTACAATATACCCAATGCTACACTGAGTACATGATACATGAAACTTGATTATTTGCAATACACGTCCTACTGGATTGATTATGTAATACATAAAACGTAGTTGTTTGTAATATACATATACTAAATTGATCACATGATACATAACAATCGTTTGTTTGGTACATAACACTTGATTACCCACTTTGAACAATGAAACCTATTTGGTTACAAAGTACATGATGCTAAATTGCTTACATTACACATGAGAGCTTATACGTGATGCTAAGTTGTTTACGTTCCACATAAAACCTACTTGATTACAAGCTACATGACGCTAGATCATACATGAGACTTGTGTGTTTACATTATACATGAAACTAAGTAGCTTACAATTGTTACAATTGATTTATCACAATATACATGAAGTATGGTCATACACCTTGTTCACCAAACTTGAAAATCCTAACACATTGAAACAACTCGGGGTTTGGAGTATTCTTGTTCAAACACGAGTAAACTATGGGGCCTTAGGTAACACTACTTTATTATCCTTTAGTTGCTAACTGACTTGCCTAGTTAGGGAATATAGTTACTTATTAGCAACTCATATGTGAAAGCAATATACATGAACTAAGTGAATTTGTGCCTCCTCTTGACCCGCACACAACAGAAGGATCTATACGGACCATGCGATGATTGGAGTAATTACGGGTGCACACAGAATTATAAAAATCAGCGCATGGAAAACATAGTGAATTTTGTCGTGTGTTGTGACCTAAAACTTATCATGATATGTAACAACGAAACTGATGTGAGATGACAAGGGCATGGTGGATACGTCGATGGTACTTCCTACATATAAGTGTTCTGTCATATTATCAGAAGTAGCGTTGTTCGTGTCACGTGAAGTTTTGGCCTAGACCAAAGACTGTGAAATATTGACAACTCTTGAGCATGTTAGACTATATCTTAAACAAAACCTAATTATCAAATTCCCATCAAATCCATTCCAAGTAATGCATCTCACCTTTAGGATTCAAGATACCATTCAACAGTTCACTGCAAAACTTAATTCATCATCAACATTCATACCTGACCTCGAGTATCAAAATCCTAAATCTTGCCACCAGTTATACTCCTTGAACCAACCGTCATAACATGTTGAGAATCCAAACCCTCGCCTCCTTTCGGTTCAGTAGCCTCCATTAGTTAAATTTCAGGACGAAATTCCCTTAACAGGGGGAGACTGTAACATCTATGATTTTCTGGTACAATTTAAATAAAACTTATCTCCTTATTAAATAGTCATGGTTAAATGAATAATAAATTAGTTCATATATTTTGTAAAACAATTATTTTAGATAAAATAAAACAAATAATAACAAAAAGGAGATTTTAAAACAAATGCAATCTAGTTTTGAACCTCCTCACCAAACTTTGAACCCCCTAACAAATTGAACTCTCAATTTGAACCCCCACCTTTGAATTCGAACCTTTGATTTCAATTTTGACCCTATTCATTTTCTTTTTGACCCATTTTGACTTTAAAAGTCAAATAGTCCGAAATCCTTGCAAATCAAAACGGAGATCGATCAAATTCGGATCCTTTGGACTTGCCATACGTACTAGGGTAATCATCGATCAGTTACAAATCCAATTGTCATGCCAATTTAACGAATTAGCCGCTGGGATTCAAATTCAAACACGTTTGACTGTTATGAGTCAAACCGTGCCAAATCACCCTTAAATCAAGGTAATTAAAAGCGTATAATGCCCACAAATCACGCGTCGCCATAACTCTTACGAATTCAGAACCTAATCGTGTCCCAATTCGTTCCGAATTAAACGAATAAACTCGAATATCAATCCCGTATCCGTTGCAGACAAATCCGGACCAATTCATGAGTTAGGAATGAAATTGAATAAATATAACGAGTCGTACACCATCTCAATCAGTTTTACAAACTCCCTAAACACCCATTCGATCCCCATTACATCTCTGTGTCCCGGTCAAGCACCAAGAACAACCGAAACTTGGACCCAGTCGTGCGCGTTCGATACTCCTCCATATCACGTAAGAATTGTGTCATTTGATTCGTTTTTAAGTGCATTCCGTTAGCCCCTTATCAATTCGTATCAACACTTCGCAACGGGTTCAATTGCAACCTGAATTCTTGACATGTTCATACGATTCTGATTTAGGGTTAAATCCGATTCATTTAACGAATTTAAATTATTTGATTCCCTATTCGACCAGCGAAGCCACCTAGCCCAGCCGGTTAAGTCACTGCACCGCTGGACTAGGAGGCGTGGGTTCGAAACCCACCTCCGGCGACCCTTTTTCGCGTGTGTATAGCACCGGAGCTGGTTCCTGTCCCAGATGTGTTTATCATGTTTTTGAACCAGCTTCTTAACATGGACGGACCACTAGTTCAGTGGTTAGACGCCTGTTCTCACCCAGGGCCAACCCGGGTTCGATCCCGGTCCACAGCAATTGTTTTTAAAACCCGAATTTTACACCTAAATGCCATTATATAAAAATCTATTTAATAAACTTATGAAATTCAGATCAGTTTTATGATTTTTAATGGATAAATTTCAAATGAATCTATTATTTGACATTTATAAACATGTTAAAACTTAAATTTAGCACTCAACCTCATTTAAAAACATAATTTAAATAAAAATTGGTATTTTTGAAACAAACCATTCAAAATACTTATCTAATCTATAAAATGTTGATAAAGATTTCATAAGTCCCTTATCATTTTGTAAAAGTTTACATAAAGCATTTTAATTTACGACTAAGTCGGTTTACAATAAAACTATTTAGAGCTAAATTCATAACAAATAACTGTAATTTCCTAAACATATTCATACTCTCCTTTGTAAAACACGTTTTATAATCATAATTAAATAAATGAAAAGATTTTATTAAATTAAATCACAAACCTATTTTATAAACCCTAAAACAATTATCTTTCATAAATACTTGATTTCACAAACTTATTATTTTTAACCATATACAAATACCATACTATACATTCTACACACAACCTTCATATATGACCTCATAAATACTTTTCGTACACAAACGAGCCCCCATCCATCCAATGAAACACATGCTCAATTCAATTGGAACATTAGACTTTGCTTTAGACTTTTGTGCATAGCATTAATAGATACATATAATTCAATTATAGGTTAACATCGTAATTGAAATTATCACTTGTCTACCTATTGCTCGAGTTATCCACACAAACTAATACAGGTGAGTTTTACATAGCCCCTTTTTCACTATTTTTACATTTTGGGGTGAAACATGATCACAGCTTACAATGATTTACATAAACTACACAATACAAATCCACTTTACAATTTGTGTGCAATTTGAGCTTTATGTTTGAGTGCTAGGTGTGTTAACTACTTATTTGCAATTACATGTACAATCATTAACTAATCAAGCCGACGGTTAACAATGATAGATCTATTGAGTCTGACAAACCCACCCAGATTGGGGTGATTGTTACCGACAACACAATTTTTGCATGCTAGTTACAAAGGTTTGATTGTACTACTTGGTTACACAATAGTGACTCCCCATAAATGCCTTGTTAATCATGACTTGTATGGATTTGTTTACACACAACACTTTGATGCTATTTAGAGTCAAAACCCTATGTATGCCCACCAACTTTTTAGTTGACCTCGTTTTCATCATGTTTCAGGTACAAAAGTTTGAGTTGATCAAGTTGCTACACTTAGGTTGTGGACCTAGTTAATTGAAACAAATAGATACGTTATGAAATTCAAATATTCTTGTACTGTTGTATTGGAGGTTGTGAATGGAAATGTAACATTTTTAATATATTAAATTTTAGTCAACCATGTGCTCATGAACAGTCTACATGTCCCGCCCCGACGTTTCCGCCGTCGGTTGGGGTGTGACACCTGAGCTTGCCGTAAAGTTTATCCGGCGCCAGAAAACACCATTTCTTCATCATATTCGGAGAGAAGAAGAAACATTCATCTGTTAACATTATGTAACTATCAAAATGTTACATATATAACTAGGATTGTTACATATTTAGCTAGCAAATGTTACATATGTAGCTAACGAAAGAGAGTTGGAAGCTGGATTAACATATGTAGCTAACAAAGAAAAACTCAATAAAGAAGAAGAGAAATTAAAGAATAACACAGTGCAAGATTAACACAAAAATAAAAATCACAGGAACTAACCAAAATTAATATGAAAAGCCCTAATCCAAAATCAAACAAATTGTTAACCATTATTACGAAGTATAAAAAAAATGTATCAACCGACGAAAATAATTATTTTAACCTCTATTTGATGTAAATCATCTTCAATAATTGTCAAACTAATGTATACAAATTTAAAAAAATCCAATCGAGAAACAAAAACTCACCAAAAAATCCATTTGTAGCTTTTCATTGCATTTTGTGTCATCATAACATGAACTTCTGATAATTACACTGTAACTGATGCTCCAGATCCCCATTACTTGGCATTTGATTGAAGCTTCAAGTTCTAGCTTTATACTCCAAAGCTTCAAGATTCATAACTTGATTTCCACACCAACAAAAAAGGTTCACTCCCTATTAATATTATAACTTGATTTACACATGAGATCTGAAAACTTTATAAAGATTAAAAAAAAATTCAATCAAGAAACAAAAAACCAACAAGAGTTCATATCAGATCTGAAAACTTTATATAGATTTAAAAAAAATTTCAATCCAGAAACAAAAAACCTAGTTTCATTTCCCTATTAATATTAGCCCCAAAATCAAAACCAAAAACTTATTACTCACCGTAACGACCCTCTACCTTTGTATGACGGCAAGCGGATTCTCCGACCACGACCTTCCACTTTCGTATAGCGGTCTTTGGACGCACTCCATGGCATAGGGATGATGGCTACCGGTATTGAACGTCTATTTCATTCTGAAAATGGAACTTGGATATGAAATCTCTAGAGAGAAAAACATGAGAGAGAGAGAGAGAGAAAACATGGATCTTGAAGATTTTGGGGGTTTTTTTAAAAATAAAAGAGTGATAGAGAGAGAATGTCAGGATGATAGATAATTACAAGAGGTGAGAGAACATCCACATGCTAAGAAACAAAAAAATTGTTAAAAAAGTAGTTGTGGCAACATATTGACCACATGATGAGTTTTCATGGTTTTTAAAAGTCAAGTGAGTTTTTAATTTATATATTCTATATATAGAGGTGGTTTTAATAAAAATCCACTTGAGTTGAAGAAACCCATTAAACCCTGTTTACATATGTAAAAAAAAACTTTTTTTATTTTTGGGATTGATTCTACATTCAATTTTAACACTTTTGGTGAAAAATTATAAAAAAACGCCAAGCGGTTTTTTTTATTTTTAAATTTGACGTTTTTTACATATGTAAATTTTGTTTTTTACATATGTAAGTGAAGACGTAAGCATACGTAATAAAAAATGTTGATTTTTGTTTTTTTTTATATTTATTCGGATTTTTTTTTGCGAACCTACTTTTTTGGGTAAATAATCAATCTCAAATTTTATAAAAAAATTTTGGAATTTTTTCAAAGGGTTTCTTGGGTTTTTCCAACTCAAGAGGGTTTTTATTCTACATTTCTCATTTATATATATATATATATATAGGGGACGTATCAAATGAAAACCCTGTCTTATTGTGAAAACCCTTAAACTCTATATGGACCACACATTATTTTTCTTTCATTTCTTATTTTTTTTAATGCCATAAGGGCATTTATGTCATTTATGTCTTATAAATATCCATATATCTTCTCTTTCTACCCAACTCAAACCCTAGATCTCCACCACTTTCCCATCTGCCCGTTTCATCCACACCACCGGACAGCCACCAACCGCGTCCATCCACCACAACCGGTCAGCTACCAATCGCTCATCTCTCTCTCTCTCTACACGCGATGTGACACCCGGCAAATTCAGGTTAATATCAATACCCGACTATTTCTTGAATTCACGTGATTACACTTGCATCATACTTAATTATAGGTTAATTAAGTACACATTTCATATAACAAGTTCATTCGTTTCATTTCATTACATGCATCGGTAATCGGACGGATTACCGGGTCACACACGCGTCCTGTCACACGAACATTAACGAATATTAGAAATAATATTTAGACATATATTTGGTGTGTAAAAATTATATGTAATACTGTGATTTAATATTTCATGCTTATGTGAATTTTTCCAGAATTTTTAGAACAACTTTTATTTTAACGTTTTTAAGCAAATACGCGATATGTGCCATCAACACTAAATTAGATTTTTATAAAAATGATGGGTTCTTTACTTGGGCTAAATAATTCAGCAAATTAGTGTTAGTAATCCATATTAGTAGCCCATTTACTTAATAAAAAGCCTTGCAAGATAGAAAAGCCCAAACCCATTACCATTAAAAATCCCTTAAACCCCACACACCCTCACTTTTACCCTAATCACATTTCACAAACCCTAGCCCCCCTCCCTCCATTCGGCCGCCACCACCACAAGAGCCTCCACCATTGCCAACCTTGGTTCAAGCCTTCCAAGGCCATTTCAAGGCATTTCATAGTGATTCAAGAGTGTTTGGAGCTAGTTTACAACCATTCTAACATCATATCTCGGCTTTGTAAGCATTCCATCTATATTTTCTTACCATTTTCGGCCAAAGTAGGTAACCCACCCATCCAAACGATTTTTGTTGATTCAAAGTGTTATAATGCTTGTTTTAACTAAAAGATTTCATAATAATGAGTTGTTGATGCACATATGCACATTTTATGTTTCGAAATATTTGTTTAGGTCATTATTTGCTCGTTTCTATTTATAGAAACTTTGTTGGATGCATTTTTGCAAAACTTGATGTGTGATATGTTTGTTGGTTTAAATGGTACACATAATAGTGGAATAGATAGGAAATATAATTTTTTTTGGTTAAAATGTTGTTTTACACTCGGTTATGGACAACTTACTATTTAAGGAAACTTTAATTTTGCATATTTTGTGTTATGAGTTTCTATTGGATAAAAACTTGATATTATGGTTCTATAATATATATTAAAGTAGTAAAAAGAGTTAATTGAGGTTACACATGTGCAATAGGGTCGTTTGGACCACTTTCCTAAAAAGGAAACTTTAATTGTTCATAGTTGGCATGTGTAGGTTATAAATGTTTAAAATGGATTATATAGCTTCATTATCATATGAATAGATGACTTATGCAAGAATATGTAATTTGAAGTTGTGTTATGACATGTTTTGGTGAACCTTGCTAAATAAGGAAACTTTATTTGTTGAGAAAACTTCATAATTGCTTGAAATAGAAAGTAAATGCATAGGATCATGTTACTAGTATGTTAATAGTATAAATTCATGTACAACTTGTTTGTTTGAGCTATGACGCCTTAGATGCACTAAAACCCTAATTATCAAAAATGGAAACTTTGTTATGTTAAGAATTATGAAATTGCAATGACATGTTATGCTACTTGTTTAAAAGAATTGAAATGGTACTAATAGGTTATTAATATGATGACATGAATTATGTGTATGAAATATGCCATTAAGAGGTGCAAATGCCATGTCACTTATAACATGTTAATTTCTTATGCAACTAGTTGAAGCATGTATGTTATGTCACAAGGTGTTACTTATACATTACTTAGGTACAACTTGTATGTTCCTTACGTGTCACACATATACAACTTATATGCTACTTGTGCTACACATGTATAACTTGCATGATGCTTATGTGTTACATGTTTACAACTTATATGTTACTTCTGTGTTGTTTATACATGACTTCAATATGAGTCAACATTGGTCAACACTAGTCAACATTGGTCAACATTAGTCAACATTGGTCAAACTTGGTCAACATTGGTCAACACTAGTCAACATTGGTCAACATTAGTCAACATTGGTCAAACTTGGTCAACACTAGTCAACATTGGTCAACATTAGTCAGCATTAGTCAAACTTGGTCAAAGTTGGTCAAACCTTGGTCAAAGTTGGTCAAACCTCGGTCAACTTTGGTCAAACCTTTTCAAAACGTCAATGTAACCTTTCAACGTTGAGTCGTTTGGATGAATGTGGTTACATAAACCATGTTTACTTTCATAGACCTTATAGCCTTATTAATTCTTAGGGCTCGGTTAGGTCGGTTACCCGGAGTTACTCGATTCCTCTCGTTACTCCCATTTCTCATTCACCGCATTTCCAGGTGAGTTTTCACGGCCCCATTTTACTTACTTTTCCATTTGGGGGAGATACATGCTAAACCATTTTCTTACTTAGTCGTATGACAATTACTTTGATTTCGCTTTAATTTATATAAGTGGGTGCATTTCCCGCACATAAAGTCCTCTCATATTCAAACCGTTAATTATTACACAAAGCGAGGTGATTCATGAATAGTACTATTGGGTTTAACAACCCCCACCCGGGTTAGTCGCGCTAACTCTGACTGGGAGTCAAACGGGTGCATAATTGACCTAATCCATTGCGTGCTGGGCACGTAAGAGGCAAAATGCTAGTTTCTGCATTCCTTCGTTGAGCTTCGGTTTCGGTGTTGCTTATATAGTTAATGTTTATTGTCTGATCAACAATCGAATCAATAGTATACATGCGTACTGTTACACTGTTTTCATTTCTGTTTCTGTTACTTAAACCTGTGAACTCACCAACCCTGTGTTGACACTTTAAGCATGTTTATCTCAGGTCGCTAAGCATTCATGCATGGACTAGGATTGCACTCCAAGAGTCCCACAGCATGTTTTCATTTAGAAGCTTAGGTTTATGGGAACCTAATTAGTCATGCTTCTGTATTTTGCAATATTACTTTTGCTTCCGCACTTTACATTCCGCATTTTCAAACTCTGTATTACTATTTAATTTTGTATGATGTTCAAACGGAATGCCTTTTCGAAAACCAGTTAGAGGTCGTTCGAAATGACCGGGACTGATGATCCTTGACAGTCACAACCCGCGGGTAACCCGCTGTGGAATTTCAGGGTGTGACACGCGAGTACCAGATCCCGCACCTACACCACGCTGCCGTCCAACCGCTAATCTCTCTCTACACGCGAAGTCATCCCTTTCGTCTCTCAGGTCAGATCTGGTTTACCCTCCCTTTTATTTTTTCTCTCCATATATATTTTCTTCTACAGCCGCCAAAAAGATTAGAGGTGCTTGCTTCTTTAAAAGTCCACCTGCTTGTGTTTGTTATTTCTCCTTTGTTCTTCGATGGCACAAAACAACCACCAAACTTGACCTACTTGCTAGCTTCTGTCTGAGTTCTCTTCAAAACAACCGTCCAATAGCAGAAAAAAAGCAAAATTACAAAACAAAGTTGAGGTTTTGATTGATTTTTGTGTTCTGTTTTGGTTTTTGTCCTTTTTTAATTCATAATTATCTGTGTCCTTTTTTAACACAGTTTTTGTTCATTTATATGACGGTTTATTAACTTCTGACCAAAGATTTGAATTTGAATATATTCTTATCTTTAAATTGAATGTATTTCTTTTTGAGCTTAAAAGTCAAGGTATGAAAATGTTTTGCATTTTATTATTTGAATCACACTCTCTGGTTCAAGATCTAATAGATAAAGTTAAAATCTTTTTGAGTAACATTCAAGATCTAACAGATGACGAAAGCATGTATATGTTTTGCATTTTATTATTTGAATCACACTCTGTGGTTCAAGATCTAATAGATGATTCAAATCTATATATGTAGTACATTTGTGTATTTTGTTTTTACACTTGTGTATCTTGTTTTTACACTTGTGTATTTGTAAAGACATTTGTGTACATGGATTTAAATTTTTTTTCCTGATTTGTGCATATGTTTTTTTCCTCATTTGTAAAGATATTTAGATATTTGGTTGTAGAGATTTTTGTGTATATGTTTTTTCACCTCATTATTATAGACAATGTAACTGAAATTTTTTGGTTTGACTTCCTTAGTTTATTCATATGAATTTTAACTTTATCTCTTCAGTATGCCTCAACCCCCCGTCCTTTTTCTACTCTTAGGTTTCCGACCACCAGTTTTCTTAGCAGTTTTTATGTGGTTTGATTCCTATTGCAGGTAAGTGTGGAGACCACCGCCATTCTCCACCAAACGATGTCGAGGCACCAGATGCAGCCCACGCGCCGCCGTCAGTCTTCAGTTGTTTAAGGACGGATTGAAATCGGGTGCGCACTTAAGTATTTCGTTCCCTCGAGCAGGCAAAAAAATGTAAGTATTTCGTTTACGCTATTTCATTTATTAATTTTCAGATCTGGTTCATTCAAAAGTTGTTATTTTGCAGAAAAATAATATTCAGAGGGATTATATTTCTTAATTTTTATAATAACTTGTTTATTTGTATGTATCTAAGAAATCAGTAGCTGAAAGCAACAAACAGAAAAGAAGCCAAACTGATTATAACTTTGCATTTTGTTTAATACATATATTTGTTGTCAACCTTGAATTCTGCATGATTTTGTTTTTGATTTACTAATGAATTGGTTATTTGAATTTACACAAGTGTAAATTTATATTACACAAGTATAAAATGAATTTACACAAGTGTAAACTGATTTTACACAAGTGTACACAGACCCGAAGAGAGTTAAAAATTAGTTTTCAAGGGTTTAACATTCTTTTATACAAGTGTAAACTGAATTTACACGTGTATTTTATTTTACTCATCCATTTTCAGATAGAATATGTAAGTTACACATTTTTATATTCGATTTACACTAAAAACATACTTCAGTGTATCTTGATTCTGTTTCTTAAATTTCAGGTACAAGATTTACAAATACAAGATAGTAGGATTTACAAATACAAGATACTAGGTAGCTTAATTTTACAATTAGTTTTGATATTTTACGCATTTGTATTTTGATTTTACGCATTTTTATTTTGATTCTTTTTTATACACATATATTTTGATTTTACATGTGTGTTTTTTTTTACACAGGTGTACACTAAATGTTCACATATGTATTAGAGTTTACCCATGTGTTTTTTTTATTATAAACAATGTAATTATTTGTAAAGATATATGTGTATTTGAATGTAATTTTTTTTATTTCATTTATTTTATAAAAATATTTGTGTAATCAGATGTAATATTAATAGATTTGTGTATATATGTGTAAACTAATTTTACACAGGGATTCTTTAAAAAATCATGTTCTTATAATTTGACACAGAGAAAGAGGAAAGAGAGAGAGAGAGAGTGATATTTTTATTAAATTATATAATGTAAATTTACTTATTTACCCCTACAATAAATATTGACCACATGTTTTTTTAGTTTAAAATAAAAAAAAGTAAGATTCAATTACAGCCACACATTATAATAATGAGTTTTGAATGTGTGGATGTGGTAGAGTTTAAGGGTTTTCACAATAAGACAGGGTTTTCATTTGATACGTCCCATATATATATATATATATATATATATATATATATATATATATATATATATATATATATATATATAGGGAAGGGTTAAAATAATAACCAGTTTTTATATGATAACCACTCTCACACAATTACATAACTTATAAATTATTTTTTCTTTTAATTGTTAAAAGAGTATTTAAGTATGTTGAACATATATCTTGAACATAAATACGAAAATAATGAGTCCTACATATACGTACCAAATAACGTTACATATACGTGCCATAGTGTTTACGTATATGTAACACTAACATAATGACAATTGTTATATATACGTAACACTATGTTTGATAATGCTTATCATGGTTATTATATAAATATTGATTATTATTTGAATTTCACCCTATATATATAGATATATATATTATACACACTTTATATAAAGAAGATAGATGTTTTATGATAACTATGCACAAAGCACTTGTACAATGATACTTGAAATAGTGATACCTTACTATTTATGGAATTAATGTTTGTATTACTTAATAATGTTTACTTGATGGATTCGATGCTCTAAATTCAATGCCACGTCATATATCCTTTCATTTTGTCGGCACAAATTTTTTCTTAATGTGTAGAAAGATTAGTTTATTTTGATCTTAAACATATATAACCGAAGAAATTATATAATATTAAAATAAAAGGGATGTGGGATCACCAAAAGGATAAAAAAAAAGTTCTCATGTTCAAAATATAATTTAAACAACTTTCAATTAAATGTGTTTTATTCATTTCAATTCAGTGATAAATATAGAAGTTTTAAAGCAAAGCAAATAAATACAAAAAAATTTGCACTTATTTGAAAGAATGAGAAGTATAAAATAATGAAATATGAGTCCCAGATTTTCAAAGAAAAACAAAAATCAAGAAAAATGAAATTGTTTCCTAGCTATGTTTAATATTATAACATCGCATAAACTAAAGTACCAATCATATATATAATCTGTAAACAAGATTTAAAATAAAAAAAAAAGATGTTGAAAATTAGAAAATATATAATCAATTTACATGAGATGAGAAAGCTTGAAATTTGTCCCTCATGAATGCTACAATTTTAGTTGCACAAGGCCTAGCCATGGGTGAAGAGGCAATACATTTCCCAGCCATCGAAACCATAGCTTTCACCTCCTCCAAATCGAACCCATTCAACCGTGGATCCACCACCTCCTCCACTCCCACCACCGGACCCATAATCTCCGTCAACATCTCCCCCCTCTCCAAACTAAACGCTTCTCTGCCCGTGATAAGTTCAAGAAGGACAACTCCGAAACTGTAGATGTCATTCTTCTTTGAAACTAGACCGGTTTTTAGATAATGCGGGTCAATGTAACCTTGCGATCCCATTATCATTCGGTTCATCTTTGTGGAGGACGGAGGTAAAACCATGGAAGTAAACCCTAATTTAGCGGACCCAAAATCGCCAAGTTTGCAGTTTAGGTTTTGGTCTAAAAGTATATTAGAAGCCTTGATATCTCCATGGATGATTTGCATGCCATGAAGATACTCTAAGGCCACCGCAAGTTGAAACGCAATCAAGGTTCTGGCTTTCCATGTTAGGTGGTGAAGCTTGTCGTGTAAAGTGCCGTTGGATGCATACTCGAACAAGAGTACACGCTCTTCTTCCCTATCGTCACAGTGTCCAAGTAACCTAACAATATTAGGGTGTTTTAGCCGGATCAAGATCTGAAGCTCTTGGTCGTGAATTCGGGCCAGCCGCTCAGTGCACGCGGATTGGATCTTGACGGCGGTTAATCCGGAATCCGGTAGCCGAGCTAGGTAGACTGTGCTAAAGCCACCAGAACCAATCTGAGTGGAGAAATTCCCGCTTCGTTTCTTTATCTCCTCCCATGAAAACTTGTTGACTTTATCATCGCTGCTACAATCGGCCACTTTATCAGAGACTGTAAAGCAAAAGAATGACTTCATTGGAGCAGATTGAGATTTGATGGAGAGCTAGGTTTGATAAAGTGATGTTGCTTAAAGCTAAGGTGGATTGAAGGAGAAGGTTGGGGTTATTTAAGAAAGATGGGAGTTTGGTGCATAGGAAGGAACGTGGAACATATGTTACATATTGACCACCCACAGACAACAGTATCCCTTTTCTTTTTCTATGATTTTTGTTTTTGTTCATCATTAGATTAATTGTATTTAATTTTGTTAAGTGAAACATGTCAAATAACATCCACAAACGCAATTTAGGCGATGCGATTTCACGTGTGAATAACTATATTATTTAGATGAGAGTTTTAAATATCAAAATCATTTAGTTATTATTAAATTATTTAATTTTGTTACATTGATAAGAATGTTATTAAATTTGTACGTCAAAAGCCATCGACAATATAGTAACTTTATTTATAAAAAAGTCACATTTACTTTTATATATAAATGTTTTGTTCAAAATATGAAATCATTTAAATATCAGAGGAATTAACTTAAAATATTGATACCATTCGTGTGCGGCAGGCTTCGTGGGTGGGTTCTTTGCTTCATGTTTTTAATGAATATAATATTCATGTGTTTGGTCATGTGTTTGGTTAGAGGTGGGCAAAAAAACCGGTTTCAAACCGGGTCCCCGGTACCCGACCCGAACCGGGTTCGCAAACAAACCGGTTTCACCCAACCCGATCCGAAACCCGATCCAAACCCGTAGGTGTGTAACCAGTTTTTAAAAAAATTTTGGATACCGGTTCTTAACCCGACCCGAACCGGTTTCACCCTCAAACCGGTTTCGGGCCCGACCCGGTTCTCAAACCGGTTTCAAACCGGTTCGAACCGTTGTAAACTTCGATTTTAACGGTTTTATAGCCGTTGGAACGGCTATATGACCGTTTTTTTTTGGTTTTTTTGTATTTTGGAGCCCCTACAACTTGTATAAATAGGTGTGGGTTGTATTGGTTCAACCACACAATTCCAAAACGCTCTCATTTCTCAAAAACGCTCTTATTTATCAAAAACGCTCACGCTCGAAAGTCGAAACTCCCAAAATGGCAAACGAATCTCAACAATCTAATATTGTTGGTGCTTCTCAAAGTGTTAGTGCTCCCACGGTTGTGCGGGTTATTCCTACAACAAGGAATCCCAATGTTTGGCAACATTTCGATTTATGCGAAATGTCGAATGGTGGTCATAAGGCTCGATGCAAGTTGTGCGGGCATTTTTTTGGAAAAGACGCAAACACAACTTTGAAGAATCACATTGAAAAAACCTATTGTTCGGTTATAAAGTCTCAAGCTTCGCAAGGTCAACCAAGTATGACAAACGAATGTAATATTTTTGCGTATAATGTTGACTTGGTTCGGGAAAGGATGGCGCATTTTATGATTCAAGAGAGTCTACCTTTCAAACACTTTGACAACGAGCGTTTGACTCGGCTTATTCAACAAACGCTCCAACCTCGCTACACTCATGTAAGTCGTGCTACTCTTAGAAGAGATTGTATAAATATGTGGAAAAAAGCTAAAGTAGAAATAATAAATGAATTTGAAAATTTAAAAACCGGTATTAGTTTAACTTGTGATGTTTGGTCGGCTCCCCACAATTTGCCGGATTCTTACATTTGCGTTACCGCTCATTGGATAAATCCGGAAAATTGGCAAATGATGAAACGTACTACTGCGTTCGATATTTTTGCATACCCCCACACCGGTGACAATTTATTTTATATTTTAGACAAAGTTATAAGAACTTTTAAAATAGAAACAAAAGATTTTTCAATATCGTTTGATAACGCCTCGAATAATACCGTCGCGGTAAACCAACTTATTTTAAAATATAACCCGATTTGTAATGGTATTTTTTTCCATAGCCGATGTGTTGCACATATTATTAATTTAGTTGTGCAAGGTGGTCTTAAACACATTGACGATGTTAGAAATAAATTTAAACAAATGTTGCGTGACATTTTTCATACAAGTCAAAGAAGATATCATCGATATATAAAATTTTGTAAAGACGGTGAAACCGAATGTTTAGGTCCAAATTGGGACGTTTCAACACGTTGGAACTCAACGTGTAACATGTTCGAAAAAGCCATTCAACAAAAACGAAGTTTGCAAATGTTTCATGCCCAACTAGCAAGGCAAAATAAAGTAACAAAATTTCCGACAGCGGGTTGGGGTATCATTGAAGGTGTAGCCGATATGCTCCATATTTTTAAAACCGCTACAACCTATTTATCGGGAGTTTACTATCCCACAAGTCCTTTGGTTTTAAATCAACTTTTTTTAATGGTGGAAAAATTAAACGAATATTCCATGCGAGACGGCGTATTTAAAGAAATGATACCGCCAATGAAAGAGAAATTTAGAAAATATTTTAAAAAAAATCCGGGTAAACCGGTTTTGGACCCGAACCGGTTTAGTAGCCAACCCGGTTTCAACCCGGTCCGATCCGGTTTGGTAGGGTTGGGTTCGATGATCCTTGAACCCGGTTCGTGACCCGAACCGGTTCGTACGTCGACCCGGTCCAAGCGGGTTTTGCCCAACCCGACCCGGTTTTAAACCCGAACCGGTTTCGTTAAAAAACCCGATTTGTACACCTCTATGTTTGGTTTGGTGGATAATGTCCTTTTGTTTTGTTTTGTTTTGGCACACCACGCCACGCCACGCGTATTTCAGACGACTCCATAAAGTTGAGCTTTCTTTCACACCATCCACGCACGCCGCCCACTCGTAGTCGGTCAAAAATACTAAGGCGGCTCTCAAGCTGCTCGTGGCGTTGCCGGCGTGTGAAGGGCAAAGTGGGCCATTAAAACGCCATATTACGCCCATTGCCCTCTTCCCATCCCGTGCTAGTGCCCGGGCGCGAGCACGTTGGGTGCTACGCACCCTCCTTGCTCCCAGTGAGTGTAACATTTGCCAAATTACGGTCTCATTATTGCCGTAAATATTTATAAGAAATGACGGAAACCCGAAAGATGGAAAATAAAATAAGAAATTCTGGAAGTTTTAGGGTAGCGGACTGCTACGGACGTGTGGCGCGCCTGGGCTGCATTACCACCAGGTGGCGCGCATGCGTGAGATTGGGCGGTAGCGGACCGCCAGAGACCTGGCTTGCGGTTTGCTACGGGTCGGTTTCCGGCCTATAAATAGAGGACTCCTCCATTTGCATTTCACACCAACTCAAACTCTCTCACGAGTTCTTTCTGCTCCCGAGCCCTCCAGCTGTCCCGACTCCCGAGCCGCTCCTCCCGGTTTGTCCGACTTTCGCTTAGCAATCGGACTCAAGCGTTCAGGAGACGAAGAAATGTGAAGAACGTGTAGAAGTGCTAGTCGAGGTGCAAGAGCCCTAAGAGCCGACTCTAAGAGCTAAATAGCTAAGGTGAATACTTGTTCATGTTTGAACACGAGTCTGCCAAAAGCACGATTTTAAGTCGTGAGGTTGCTACAAACATTCCCACGCAAAGATCAAACTGTTATGTTTACTAAAAGAGGCAAAACACGAAAGTTAAATACTTACTCATATAATCCAAGACGGGGTTGACCAGCGAGATCAACCCCATCAGATGTTAATTACCCACAAGTATACGTAAAAATTTGATCAAATGTTTTATACTCGCTTAGGATCTAGGTAGGACCGGGGCGGGGTTGGCATGTATGTTCGGTGATTGTGTAAAACGCAGGATGGCCAGTTAGGCCGCGTAGCCCCCGAGTACATGACCAATGTATACATAAAAAAAACGGAAAGAAGTGATGTATTCGCTAGATTCCAGATGACAAAGTGTTTAATTATTTAATTTATCTGTTTTGCCATGATTACAAAATGTTTTGAGGTCATAAAGTATTCACCAGCACATATCTAACGTTTATTTTCAAATGTTTTCAGGAAAAGAATGATATGACCTCCGCACTGTGATATCCAGTAATTTTACCGACGTATCACCTCCGTATTTAAAATCTATTTCCCGTGTAACCCCTCTATTTCAAGGAATAAATAAACGCATCGTTGGTTTCTTTTAACGTTAAATAAATATATATATATATATATATTATAAACATTAGCTTCTATTTTAAATGATAAACCTACAAATTTGAATACCTAAAATAAAGAGTATAAAATATTTCAAACGTAGAAAGTATGCTAAACTTGTTTGGTCTTAAAAAAAAAAAAAAAAAAAACCCTTTTTATTTAGTCTAGGGTATAAACTGTCAATTCTGAAACTTATCTTTAACTAAAACCAAGTTTTAATTTGAAATACCAAAAACCAGAAACCTTAAGGACCTGTTTTGTCATTTCCCTAAAACCCCTTTCACCCACAATCGGTCATGGGTTCGAAACCCGTAGCCCCCGATTTTGCCTCAGTTTCGACCAAACTCGCGAAATCGTCCAGGTTCACCGAACCTCGGGCTCATGCTCGCGCATGCGACCCGTCCCCAAGACACCATGATGACTAATTTCGTTCAAGGCCGCGCATGGAGTCGGCATTTACTACGAACGGCTCAACCACCCGCACTCGACCCGTTAGCGCATTTAATGCCAAAATTGGCTATAAATACCGACCCCCATACACCAACAACATCACCCCTAACCTCCCTCCACTATCTATCTCGTCGATCCGGAGCTGCATTGCCGGATTAGAAATCGCGACCGGCGACTCCAAGCCCAGTCCCAATCTCCCTCATTTTCGCATCAATTCAGGTAAACTCGATGGCCAATCGACTCGAAATCGTTTGATGATCAAAAGCCCTCTGTTTAATTTCATTAACAGAGGGCTAATCATAGTTTATTTAGGGGATTAAATTTCTAGGGTTCGTCCGAGTTTGGGGATAACTGGAGCTATTGTTTAAAAATTTCTGTTTTGGTTATAGCGAAGCCTGTAGCCGGGTTAGTTAAGGCGCTGGTGTGTGAACCGGGCGACCCGGGTTCGAATCCGGGCGACCCAGTTTTGCCATTTGTATTTTTTTAGCCACTTGTAAACAAAATAAATTTTTCTAAAATTTTTTATAAAATATGTTAAGTCTTTATACACATAAAATCACTGTTTATTTTTATTTTAGTTTCAGAAAACATTTTAATCAAATAAAAACCAAATCTAAAACTATAAGATCTAATACTTGAGATGTGTTGTGAATACAAAAAAATCTATAAAAATTTCCTTAAGTTTTATAAAACTTAATACTTGACAGAAAATAATTTATTTTAATTAATTATCAGTTTGATTAATAAACAAAGACTATATATATTTACACTTTAAATGATAATTACAACCTTTTTTTATAAATAAAAAAAAGAAAGTTTATTTATTTATACTTCCCTTTGAAACTTATTAAATTGTATATGTTTAAAACTAAATACTTTACTTGGTAAATACATGGGATATTTGTAACCTTGAAGGTTGTATAAAAATATTAAAAGGGTTTTATAAAACATAATTAATACTTGTATATTTAATACTTATTTAAAATGTAGCCAAAATTTTAAATATTGATTTGCAAAATTATAATTGGTAATACTTTCTTAGAAGAATAATTATTTTAGAAAGCTATGTAAATGAGTTTCCCTTTTTGATAATTAATAATTACACTAATAGTAAAAC
Source organism: Smallanthus sonchifolius (assembly GCA_023525975.1). Lineage (NCBI taxonomy): Eukaryota > Viridiplantae > Streptophyta > Magnoliopsida > Asterales > Asteraceae > Smallanthus > Smallanthus sonchifolius. The sequence continues at coordinate 43,272,435 of CM042025.1, read as the reverse complement.
CCAAGAAACTTAATATCTTTTATAAGTATCATTCTCTAAACATTTTTTTCCACTATCAAATACTTGTTTACTACTTCCCGATATCATAACTTTAATACTTAGAAAAACTATTTAAAAATCTTGATGTGATATATGAGTATTCGTTTAAACTTCAAATATAACGATTGGTTATGAAACTAAACTTTGTAACACGACTACTCCCACTTCCCAAACCGAGAACCGTAGTCAATCCCAAAATCTCGAAATCCTTGTTCTAGAATTCCTATGAACAAACTTTAAACTTTACACTTATCGTTTAGGCTTGTTGTGAGGATATCTTTCCTCGAAACTTCACTACAAATAACCCTTGTTTGGATACTCTTACATCCGCCACAAGGTGAGTATACTTAGCCCCTTTTTGTTTTGTTTTTATTTTATAAACTTGGGGTGGAACATGTTCAAGCCTTTTAGACTTATACAATTCAAACTTAACTATGTTTACATGTCTTCTACGTGTTTGAATGCTTTGAGACTTGCATGCTTAAATTAAACTTAATTCTAGCATGTTCATTAACTTTGGCCGAGCCTATAGTAACAGTGATAGATCTATCGTATTTGACCAATCCACCTTGATTGATTGACCCTTCGGGGGGAGCCCTTGGTGATTGTCACTGAAACTTATACTTGAAACTTATAAGGGTAACCTTCGGGTTATGCCTAAACTTGGTTGGAGGGTTGACGTGCACAATGTTTAACTTGCTTGATTCTCGCATTTATACTTAGATACATTAATCATAGTGAATTGTAAAACTTTTAAAGATTTTTGTTAAACATTGGCAAAACCTTCGTATCTCACCAACTATTTTTAGTTGACGGTTACTTAACATGTTTAAGGTGCACAAGAGTGAGGCTTATCTATGAAAATGTAGGATGCTTGGACTTAGAAAGACCATTAAGAATTAATCTTATGTTTATTTTCCTGCTGAACAATATGTTATTTTTGCCATGTTAAACTCTTTAAATTATTAATGAAATATTTCAATATTATTAGTCAACCGTGTGCTTTTGAACAACCGCGTCCACCCCGACGTATAATCCGCCGTCGGTTGGGGTGTGACAGATTGGTATCAGAGCCCTGGTTATAGGGAATTAGGTTATTAGACACATGACCTAGACTATAACCTAGGATTCCCCTAAAACATGAGACATCTCATGTAATTATTAGGAATCACTCTTCTATTCTACTCGTAAATCTTAAACTCTATATGCTTACACTTGGAAAACTTACATCTACCTACGTACAACAAGAGTCTACTACGTCAAAATCTATATACTTAGATCTCCAGTCAAAAATCTAACTCACGTCATAGGTAGTTAAATTCTAAATAATGTGTGAGAACTTGTGTAGACCGGCAGGGTGGATGCCTGTATCCTGAGAAATTCTGTCAAGGAAAGCATTTCGTACAAATCCAGATCAACCGTTGGACCCGTATGCTTTCCTGGGAATTCTTGGGATGAGTATCCACTTATAGGAATGCACGACTTCTCTAACATTAGTGAACCTAAACTACCTCCGATAAGTCAACGTGCCGACTTAGTGACAAGGACTAAGTGGGTACCATCTGAACATCTCATGCTTCATAAATTATACTCTCATTGTGTAAAACCTTACTCTATGATTTTTATACCAAAACTTTTCATTTTATAGTATGCCTCCCCGTCGTAGCCGAAGCAGAACCATGGCAACCCTCATCACTCAACAAATGGCTAAAATCCTACCTACTCTAGTTACTCAACTAAACCAAGCAGCAGCCAGCAACAGTGCCAACTCTGGATCTCTCCAATCAGGTTCAAACCCTCCGTGCACTTTCAAGCATTTCAACTCTTGCAATCCCGCCAAATTCTTTGGGACCGAGGGAGCCACTGGCCTCCTCCAATGGTTTGAAAGCATGGAGAGCACGTTTCTAAACAGTGACTGCCCGGATAACCTTAGGGTCTGTCATGCATCAAGTGTTCTGCAAAAGAGGGCATTAACATGGTGGAACGGAGAAAAAAAGGAACAGAGGTGCTGACGCTGCTATGTCATTAACCTGGGAGGAATTCAAGGAGCTAATGATCGAGGAGTTTTGCCTGAGGAATGAAATGAAGAAACTCGAGGCTGAATTCTGGGATCTCGCTCAGGACGGTGGAGAGAATTTGGCATATACAACCCGTTTCCATGAACTGAGTCTGCTGGTGCCCCATATGGTTACCCCTATGTCTCGGAGTATTGAAAAGTATATCAGTGGGTGATGTGCTAAAAGTAATCTAGTAAAAATAAACTAAATTATCCTGGATCTAGACACTAAGTAATACTCTAGACTCTCTTAAACTGCACTACTACTAACCGGCAAGTGAACCGATCGACTTTAGTAAAGCTAAGTAAGTCCGGATATCGAACCCACGAGACTCTGTTAAATTATGCTAACGACTCTATCTAGACCTAGACTGACACGGACACGTCACTAACCATTTTTATTATTTGAGGGGGGGTTTTTACTAAAAATCCTAGAATTGAATTTAAAGTTAACTAAGCTAAAGTACGAAATAGATTAAGGTTGAATTCAGTAGAGATGAATGACTACCTAGACTAGAATCCGGATTGATTTAGGAATGGACTTTCTAATGGTATTAAAGTGCTATGGAACCAGGATCTTTGTGTACTAAACCCTAAGAAATCTCAGCTAAGACCTCCCGACCCTTCTCAGGAAGAAACCTAGGAGACTCTACGAAGCCGTTATGAACACCGGTTGTTAGACTTCCTCTCAGTCCTCTAACGTCTCTAAAAGTGCCCTAACATGACAACCTACCTCTCAGCACGGAAGTCTAAGGCAACTATGGGTTCTAACTTGATTTAACAGACACGAGAATGACTAGGGAACTAAGACCGGCTTCTCTCAAAACCTATCTTAGCTATATGTTAAACCGTGACCTTCTAACAAACTCGAGCCTCTCAACGACAAGTTAAGCAGAAAACCTAGTTCTAATTGTATTTTACTTACTGTTTTTAAGGCTAGTGGCCAATTTACCCAAAGATTCCCGAACCCGCAAAGACTCGATAATCAACACAAACCCATTACATGAAAGACATTCACCAAAGTTTGTGTAAAACAGTAAACAATCAACAATCAAAGCTAGATACGCATATGCACCAAATTAGAAGTTCCAAAATTTGTTACTTTTTTAGATTAATCCATAAACACAATAGAATCCATAAAAATCCAAACTTTATTCAATCATTCATCTAATCTAGGTAGTTCAAGAGTTTTAGCCAAGCATCATGGTAATAAAAATCAAAGCATAATGTTTAACAAAGGAATTCATGATCAAAAGAATGAAAACACAAGAATAAGGAAAACCGGATGATAAAACCCGAATGTTCTTCTTTCCTAAGCTTCCGTCTTCAACCGAGTGATTCCAGCGAGTTAGAATGCTTCAAAAATCCTAAAACTTGCTGCAAAATTCGTCGTCAAGAAACCCTCTTCGTAACTAGGTTAAACTTTGACTTTAAGATGTTTATATATGATTTGCAGCAACAATTCTGCAGCAGCAACAAACTGGGCCGAAAATAACACTCGTCGCGTGACAGGTTTACCAACTAGGCGTCGCGTGGCGCGGCGCCTTCACTTCTGGGCATTGCAATTCCAAGGCTACGCGTTGCGCGCATCCTCCCTCCTCAGGGGTGTCGCGTGGAGCGTAAACCTGTTTCTGTCATATTTTCTCTATTTTCCGTTCCCGTTCAGCTCCAACTCGACCCGATTCCACCCGTTTACTCTTTTCAGCATATTTTGACTGTTTTTCGCTCCTTTCAGTAACCGGGACCTGCACAAACACAAACTATCAAAAGGAACTAATCTAACTACGAAAACGCAACGAAACTATACGAAAATTATAAAAACTCTAAACGATAAATAGATGTATTTTGCAATACATCAAATATCCCCACACTTACTCTTTTTTTGTCCCCGAAAAAGAATTACGCAAACGGAATCAGAGACGGATAATTATTCGGGCCAAAAGCTATTTTACTTATTAGAGTCAAAACTTGTGTTAGCCGCGATTGCAAGTATACTTATCCCTTTAAACCTAAATCCGGTTCCAGGCCCTTATTATGCAATTTTAGTTCAAGTGCGGTTAATCTACCTAGTGTCTCACACTAGAAGTCACAGTCCACCTAATCCCACCTCAAGCTATTTTACTTATCCCCCGAGAGCGACAACGTGAGCGTCGGTAATTTTGCAATTTTGTTTCGACACATCCCAGAGGCATTCTAAGTCAGAGTCACCATCCCCAACGAAGATTATGTAGGTCTGCGCTACTTTTCTTAGTTTCTAGCTCATTTATTCTATTCTTTTTTCATGATTAGAAATTCTAACAATTTTAGCTTATAACGGCATTCCTTATACTATTATTGGCGGTTTCAATTTCCCATTTTTCCTAGATGAGAACCCACTAGTAGACCGACAATTAAGGTATATTTAGATCAAAGGAACCTAAAACTGAACCGTGCCTATTCACATATCCCAAACTAGACACAAGCTCGACTATATTAATCTTATATTATCATTATTTGAACCCGAACAAAAACCCATCTTTTCTATCATTTTCCGTTTAATTTTGCAAACATCTTTATTCAAAAGACATTTTCAAATTTTTAATTTTTTTTTTAAATTGGAACAACCGTATAGCATTCCATTCGCGGCTGAAACAGAAAATAAAATGAAAAATAACAATCGGGTTACCGTTTACAAAAGCATAAGTTATAAACAACCTCGCCCGAATGGAGATTGAGTATGGGCGAAGTGTTTTGTACCTGTACGTGCATATAAGTAAACCCAAGACCCAAAAACTACTAAAATTAAAACGACTCCAAACATAAGACTCAATGTAAACTACCCCCTCCCGACACTTTAATTGTCCCAATTAAGAGCCAAGTGCCTACCAAACCGAACATTGAGTCTAAACTTGCGTAAAGAGATGTCCTTTAGTGATAAAAACTGAATTTAAGTCGAAAAATCCCGCCTAGTAAAAGGAGGTTTTAACCGGTTAAACTCACAAAGCAAGTTCGGATTTTTTCATGGCAATAACATACCCAAACCATGCCTCCCGCAAGCTAAAAACACTAACATTCGGCAAACCCAAGACATAGAACCAACCCGACACGAACCGACACCTAAATTATGCAAAACTAGACTCATACCTAGCTAATAAACGACTAATATACAGAAAATTACAAGAAAACATACCGGATTCGTGAAGAATAAGCTAAAAATTTCAACTTTATAAGTGGAGAAGGGTGGTCCCGTGTTTGGTGGATTTAGCGGCTAATCGGGTGAAACTGACGGTTAAAATAGACGGGGAGGTGAAATGGGTGATGTGGGTGTAATTTGGGAGTAAAATAGTGAAGAATGGAGGTGGTTATGGCTGAAATGGGTGGTTTACGGTTGGGGATTCGCGAGTTAGGGTTTGGAGAGGTTTTGGGGAAAAAGCTGAAGCAAAAGGTTATAATGTAGGAAAGGGGAGCCTTCGCGTAGCGCGTAGCGCGTAGCACTAAGGGTAGGAGCGTCGCGCATCGCGGCGCCTCACGGTTCTGAACTGTGGTCTACGCGTAGCGCGTAGCACAAAGGATAGGAGCGTCGCGCGACGCGAACACCCTTTTTTCACAGAAAGTTTCGAAATTTGGAGGCTCTCATGCCTTAGAAAAATTTTGCAACATACCCAAACCTCTCAAGAGCCTATCCCAAATATTTTCTAACATTGGGGCTTACCTGGAACTCTGTTTTCTCGCCAATCCTTCCTCATCCTTAGTAATGAAATCCTGCAAATGACTCGAAACACAAAAACAAAAAACCAAAACTCTACCAAAAACTACGTTAGATACGAAAGATAATAAAAATAAAATGAAATACACCCGGTACAAACTCTACACTTGAGGTTTCCCTCAAAACACTAATCGGTGACGGTAGGTGGGTCCTCAAGAGGAATTTCTTCCTCCTCGGTGGTGTCGATGGGACCTCCTAAGTAATGTTTCAAGCGATGTCCGTTCACCTTCCATGAACCTTTGTCAACTTCGTCATACAACTCAATGGTACCATATGGAAACACCTCCTTTACCACATACGGTCCGGTCCATCTAGATTTCAACTTTCCGGCTATCAATTTCAATCTCGAATTGAACAAAAGCACTTTATCACCTACTTGAAACTCCTTCAACCGTCGCAACCTCCTATCATGCAATGCCTTTGTCTTCTCTTTGATACTCCAAGAGCGTTCGTAGGCGGTATCTCTAAGAGCCCAAAGTTTACGATTTTTAGAGCCCAAAGCGCTCGGTGCTCTAGTTCTACCGGAAGATGGCACGCTTTGCCATACACAATCATGAAGGGCGTGGTTCCTAACGGTGTTTTGTAGGCGGTGCGGAATGCCCACAATGCATCATCTAGCTTTTCCGACCAATCCTTCCTACTTTTTCCTACCGTTTTCTCCAAAATCCTCTTCACCCCTCGGTTTGCATTCTCTACTTGCCCACTAGTTTGCGGGTGGTATGCGGTAGAAAGACGGTGAGTGACCCCGTAGCGTGCTAATGCCTTCTCCATGACGGAATTGCAAAAGTGCGTACCACGGTCACTTATGATGGCCTTAGGAACACCGAAGCGTGTGAATAGATTCTTGAGGAATCTCACCACCACTCGAGCATCATTAGTAGGCAAAGCTTGAGCTTCCACCCACTTAGATACATAGTCAATAGCCACGAGGATGTACCGATTCCCGCTCGAGGAGGGGAAAGGTCCCATGAAATCAATACCCCAAACGTCGAAGATTTCAAGAACTTGAATGGGATTTTGAGGCATTTCATCCTTGGATGAGATGTTGCCGGTACGTTGGCAACGGTCACATGTACTAACGAACTCTACGGCATCTTGAATTACCGAGGGCCAATAGAAACCAGTATCAAAAACCTTTTGTGCGGTGACATTCGGCCCATGATGGCTTCCCGTTAAACCCTCATGCACATGTCTAAGGATATCCAACCCTTCCTCTTTCGAAACACACCTCCTAAGTACTCAATCACTACCTATCCTAAAGAGGTACGGATCATCCCATATGTATTTCCTAGCATCCCTAAGAAACTTCTTTTTCTGTTGGTGGGACATACCCTTCACAATGTCCCCGTTTGCTAAATAGTTTGCTAAGTCCAAAAACCATGCCAAACCCTCAAACTCGGCTCGAACGAAATCTATGGATTCGTGAGGGAATTTGTCTCCTATGGCATCCTTACGAATTTCCTACCTCTTAGGGTCCTCTAAACGTGACAAGTGGTCGACGACTACGTTCTCCGCTCCCTTTTTATCCTTAATTTCGATGTCGAACTCGGAGAGCAAAAGAATCCATCTAATGAGGCGTGGTTTGGCGTCTTTCTTTTGGAAGAGAAAACGAAAGGCGGAATGGTCGGTGAAAACTATGGTTTTGGAGAGCACGAGATATTGGCGGAACTTATCAAACGCGAATACTACGGCTAAGAGTTCCTTTTCCGTGGTGGTATAGTTCTCTTGAGCATCATTTAGAGTTTTGCTGGCGTAGTAGATCGGATGAAAGTGTTTCTCGATTCGTTGACCCAATACCGCACCTACGGCATAGTCACTCGCATCGCACATTAGCTCAAAGGGCAAGCTCCAATTGGGCGAAACAAGGATGGGGGCACTAATGAGTTTTTCCTTCAAAAAGTCGAAGGCTTTGATGCATTCCTCGTCAAAGACGACAGGTACATCATTTTTAAGGAGTCGGGTCATGGGGCGTGTGATCTTAGAAAAATCCTTAATGAAACGCCTATAGAAGCCCGCATGACCAAGGAAGCTTCGAACGGACTTGACACTAGTGGGTGGGGGCAATCTACTTATGGTATCTATCTTGGCTCTATCCACCTCTATTCCCTCTCGCGACACTTTATGACCTAAGACGATCCCCTCCGTCACCATGAAGTGACACTTCTCCCAATTAAGCATAAGGTTGGTCTCTATACATCTCTTAAGCATCCTATCAAGATTAAGGAGACACTGATCAAAGGAGGTACCATAAACCGAGAAGTCATCCATGAAGACCTCCATAGAAGTCTCAAGCATGTCTTGGAATATAGCAACCATGCATCTTTGGAATGTAGCCGGAGCGTTGCATAACCCGAAAGGCATGCGGCGATACGCATAAGTGCCATAGGGGCATGTGAACGTCGTTTTATCTTGATCCTCCGGTGCGATGGGGATCTGAAAATAACCCGAAAATCCATCGAGAAAATAGTAAAACTGTTGACCCGCTAGACGCTCCAACATTTGGTCAATGAACGGCAAAGGGAAATGGTCTTTCCGGGTGGCGTCATTCAACTTGCGATAGTCGATGCACACACGCCAACCGGTAACAGTACGAGACGGGATTAGTTCGTTCTTTTCATTCATGATCACCATCATCCCACCTTTCTTTGGGACAACTTGGGTTGGACTAACCCACGGTGAGTCAGAAATGGGGTAGATCACCCCGGCATCTAACAACTTAAGCACTTCCTTATTAACAACCTCTTGCATGTTCGGATTAAGGCGCCGTTGAGGTTGCACCACCGGCTTATATTCATCTTCCATGAGTATCCGGTGGGTACAATAGGCGGGGCTTATGCCCTTTATGTCCGAAAGTCGCCATGCAATGGCCTCCCTATTCTCTCTCAACACCTCTAGTAACCTACCCTTTTCCCCCTCCTCTAACTTAGATGAAATAATGACGGGCAAATCTGACCCCTCACCAAGGAAAGCATACTCTAAGTGGGATGGTAAGAATTTAAGCTCTAATGGGGTGGGTTTCTCTACGGGTGTACTCTCACTGTCGCTCTTCACCTCACTCAACTATAACACTTCGGGGACATACTCTCCTTCTTCTTCTTCAATCTCACTCACAACTTCCTCCACTAGATCGGCTCCACTAATATAATCAAAACAATGGTCTACGCATGATAAGAAGGATTCTATGAAATAGACCGAATGACAAGGACTACTATGATCGTCGGAGCCGCTAGGGTGCTCCATGGAACGTGCTACCTCAAAAGTGACTCTCTCCTCACCGACGTGGAGTGTAATCTTACCGTCAAAGACATCAATGATGGCCTTTGCGGTGCGCAAGAATGGGCGTCCTAGAATGATAGGAACTCTCTCATCAGCTTCCATATCAAGAATGACAAAGTCTATGGGAAAGACGAACTTGTCGACTTTAACTAAAAGGTTTTCGACTATGCCACGCGGGTATTTCACTGATCTATTGGCTAAGGACAACGACATGCGGGTATTTCATTAATCAACACCATAAAATTCGCTATCATGCACGTGCACCTGTAAATTCACAATTTCGCGGATCCAAACGAAATTGCCAATTTACCTTACTCGAGCATTCTAGTTCCTCTTATAACACTTCATAATACTCGCGTCTCTTCAAAGTTGAGATTTTGTCCCGGTATACTCCTCGACACTTCTTACCACTTCCGCGCTAAGTCCACACAACAGAGGACATCTCGCATCACACTCGTACGGTCTCATGCGCACTACCTTCCGGTTCCGCAAGAACACTTGCCTCTTTACTATAAACTTGGTGGGCGGGAATCCTACCGTGTTGTCCGGTACCACTCCCACCACGCCTTCCGCCTATTTTACTCTCCATTACGTTCTAAAAGACAAGGAATCCAATGTCATCACGCTAGTTAACAAATAAAATTCAATAAGTACTGTAAGATGTTAATATACACTGGCCATCTGTAATTAACCATTACACTACCTTTCGATTTCTATTTGACCACCTTTGTGATTCCATTAGAACACAAGTCCTTACTTAACCCTTTCTAAGGCATACTATATACGTAATATATATATTACCTTCATACCTGATGCTTTGGCTCGAGTTACCCGTACTGGCATCCGCTTTCGGTCCCATTCAAAGTTTAAGTTCAGACACTGAGAGTGTCCGAATCTCTCAAACTATTGCTCTGATACCAACTTGTAAGGCCCCAAACCCGGGAGGCCTCACTTGATGGGTTTACTCATTCACAAACAGTTCTTAAACATGAATATCAAATAACGCAGCGGAAAACTTCATTCATTCATCATAATTAAAACTTGTTCATACATGCGGAAGCGTAAACATAGCTTAAAACATATTTACATCATAACTAAACATAACGGGATGCCAGTCTTCATGATCAGCCGGGTAACTCTTCTCGCTTGCCAAGCATCACCGTCCACCCTCATAACCTACCTTAACCTGAATGTGCACACTTAAAAACGTCAGCTACGCTGGTGAGTTCTAGTTTTAACATAAAACCTTAACTTCAAATAAATTGCCAAAAACATCACTTCGTACTTCATTTAATAAAAAGCGTACGTAAAATAATGCAATAACAAACATAACACTTCATAAGTCAACGAACATATAGAATCTGCGCCTTCTCGTAACCGTCAAATCCAAACGTTACATACTGGTTGAATAACTTAAGGATCACCACCACTAGGCCCATCATCACCGTACTGTCCTTCGGGTGAGGAACTCCTAGGGCCCGATACTTAGGTCATCCAACCCTTCAAGCACGGCGTCCCAAAGGATAGCGCGTACCAAACTTCAAGCACTGCGCCCCGTCGGACGCAAGTACCAAACTTCAAGCACGACTACCCCGTAAGGTAAATCGTACCAAACTTCAAGGATCACGAATATCCCCTTGGTGACCGTCATCACCCCAGTTGTACAACAGTTGGCCAGCCACAGAGGCCCCTAAAAGGTAAAGGCCCATAACATCCTTCCCATCCCTTAACCTTCATTCCCTAAGGAATATTGGCAGATTCGTTCGTTTGTGACTTTCGTAAACCTTCGCTTCTTTTACTTCAAAAACTTCAGTTAAAGCATTCGTACGTTTTATTAAAAACATTCTCTTCGTTAAAACACTTCTTAAACTTCGTAAACTTCTTTTGGCAAAATATTTCATAAACACTTCCTTCATAAACATTATTTTATAAAACGTTACATACTTCCTTCATAAACATCATTTTATAAAACGTTACATACAACCTTCGTAAACATCATTTTATAAAACGTTACATACAACCTTCGTAAACATCATTTTATAAAACGTTACATACAACCTTCGTAAATATCGTTTCATAAACATCGTTCTATAAAATCATCACGTGTGCACACCAGCCCAAAAACATTATTAAAACATTTAAAAGAGGGCTTCTAGAACTCACCTTATAAGCTAGCCTCGGTTGTCCTAAACAAAGGTCCAACCACTTCACTTCCGATCTGAATTGATTAGTTAAATACACATCAGACCAATACCGACTCTAACGGTTTAACCCTTCTAAACATACTAACTTCACTTAATCAGTTCTGATGTCTGCACATATCGAAACTTGTAGTTTCGATGGACCTGCACATATCGAAACTTGTAGTTTCGATGGACCTGCACATATCGAAACTTGTAGTTTCGATGGACCTGCACATATCGAAACTTGTAGTTTCGATGGACCTGCACATATCGAAACTAGTAGTTTCGATGGGGTCTGCACAGATTGTCTTCCCAAAAATCCGAAGCTTTTGCATGTGAGTCTGATCGAGTCAGTATCTCAACTTTTCTTAGATCAAAACGTTCGGTTTTCATTCTAGATGCTATACCTAAGCTCATTTTTAAGTTCCATCGGCAAAATCGTTGCCTTTTTAGCCAAAACCCGAAAATCCCAAAAACGAACAAAAACTCAGATTTAGGTCGGATCGTTACCTGAATCGAGCTTCTGATCCGGAGGTTCTTCTCACGAGTTATGGAGCAACACACTTCTCAAATCTCGGGTCGATCCGATAACTTTCTCTCTCTACGGTTTCTCTCTCTAGAAGTTGCAAATGAGAGAAATGGGTTGTGACCTTGGCTATTTATAAGGGAGGCTCCCCTTCTAGCCCATCAGACCCGACCCGACATGCCTCGTTCGTTTATTTCGTCATTTTAACCGTCGTTTTATTTTTGGGATGTTACATACCTGAAAAACATGCTAAAAAATATCAACCCAATGTTGGTGAGTTCACAGGTTCTAAATGAATACAATTGGCATTTGTAATAAACCGTTTGGCAAAATCCATTTGTACGAAATCCTTAGGCAAAAGCCATTTGTACGAAATCCTTCAGCAAAAACCATTTGCACGAAATTGATTGACAAAACTGTTTGTACGGGTATTATTGGCAACATCCTTTGCTCAAAATTTACTGGCATAACCATTGGTACATATACCATTTGCAAAACCTTTTTTCTCGAAATTGTCTGGCGAAACCATTGGTACGTATACCATTGGTAAAACCTCTTGCTCGAAGTTGTCGGGCAAAACTGTTTGTACGTGTACCATGATTGGGGGTGTCACACCCCCAAATTTCAACTAACGGAGTTTTATCGTTTGGGAAGTGACGAACCAAGAACTCAGACATTAGTTATTTTGAACGACTCTACATGGGACTCAAATGAAAATATCATAATAGTCAGAGTTTAAATGCGGAAGCGTAAAAAAAAGTAAATGCGCAAAACACACGCGCCCAAAAGTCCAAGTGTCCAAACCGAACACAATCCAAATTAGTCCAAACAAATTAAATAAAGCAACAATCAAAATTGAAGAATCTCATTCATGTCCTAACGTGCACCTGTGCCTTATCTTAGCGACCTGAGAAAACATGTAAGTAAGAATGTCAACACGAGGTTGGTGAGTTCACAGGTTTCAATATATAAATAAGCATTTACCAGATTTATGATCATTCAATACGTATCTATAGGTAGCTAACCTATGTTCATGTTTAACTTAAGCGCTCGCAACCAAAGCTGACTGTTTGTTTATTTGCCTCCTGCCAGGTCTATCAACTCTGGCGATATGAGTAGGCTAACATTTCACCCGTTCGACCTCCAATCGAGTTAGCGCGACAAACTCAGTAGTATCACTAAACATTACCTCGCTAAAATCCATATTAACGGTCCGATATAAGATGAGGACTTTCGGTGATAGCGTGTTACGCTTAGCTTTAACATCGATAACATATGAATTACAAAATCTCAAAATAGTTTAATCATGTTTTCTCCCCCAAGTTAAAACAGTAAAAAGGGGCCGTGAAACTCACCTGAGTTTGGATAGCAGTTTGGATCACACCAAAGAAGTTGAAACCACGAGTGTAAGTCTCAGACGACTTACGTATGCCCTAAAATTATAAGCACATAAATTAGGGACAAGTTTGAAATTGTGACAACGACACGGAAGACTAGAATGCCCTAACGCATTCTAAGGATTTAAGAATAAACGAACGTGTCGACGGAGTTTTATATATATATATATATATATATATATATATATATATATATATATATATATATATATATATATATATATATATATATATGTACATATCTTATTGTAATGATTTTAGGAAATTCGCGTTACGCGTCGAATGTTGATAACGGATAATAATTAAATAATTATTTTAATGCGTTTTAGTCGTTTACAAAGGTTAGGAAAATAATATAATTTATATATTATTTTTAAGTACGAAGGATTTACTAAATAATCCTTGGAGTGGAAAAATAATAAATATATTATTTTTAATCGGGGTAAATAATGTAGGTAAATAATATAATATCATATATATTATTTATAGTTTTTAAAACAAATGTCACACAAGGAAACTGAATGAGTTGAAAATAATATAATTTATATATTATTTTATTAACATCGAATACGGGTTGAAAATAATATTATTATATTATTTTATACGAGATTACGGTTTGAAAATAATACGAATACGTTATTTTTAAAAGTGGAAATAATAATACAATTGGTTACAAAATTCAAACCCGAGCCCACGGGTTGTTTCCTGGGCTAAAACACGTTTATATAATATTATAATAATATAGGGTTTGATTTTTATTAATTTAATATAATAAAAAGTCGCTCAAAAATTAATTGTGGGAGCCCGGTCTCGAACCCGGGTCTCTCCCACACACACAAGCCTTTAATCAGTCTCGTCCGCTAGGGTATCGCGAACTAACCCTGATCAGAAATTTTATCAAGCAACTCGAGTGGGTTCTTCCCCACGCAGGCCGAACCAACCCAAGCTCGAATCCCTCGATCCCGATATTGAATAGCGATAATAGTTTAGGGTTTTTGTTAGTCGGAGTGTTGCGAATCAAAGTGCAGGTTTAATTTCAAAATTATTGAGTTTAAGATAGGTTAAATTACAGAAAGGGGGTCGTAACCCTAGATTATGAACACAAAATCGATTCATGAGATTCTGATAATAAAAGTTGTTAGAATCATAGGGCTTTTAACAAAAACAACATTGGGAATCTGTTGGTTTTATTTTATTGCATTAATTTTGTGTTTAAGATTGAAAACCCCAAATCGTTTCCAGATGAACCATAATTACTGATTCAAGATCAATTCGATGATGGAAGCCCGATATTTCATAGGGCTTTCAATCTACAGAAGACTACGAGTCTAATGGTATAGTTTAATTTGGTTTAAACACGGTTTAGAGTTGAATTCGACAACTTGGTTTCATATGAACCCTAGATTACGGGTTACAACGATTCTGATAATAAAACATCGAATTGACAAAGGGCTTTCAAAGAGTATGGTATTGCGAATCTAACTGTATAGGTTAATTTCATTTTGATTGGGTCTAGACTAGGGTTCGATTAAACCGGTCTGTGATGAACCCTAGAGTCGTGATCTTGACTGAATTGATAATGTAAGCCCCAATTGACATAGGGCTTTCAGTCTATGGATAAAAACGAAACAATTGGAGTAAGAAATTACCAGAATGCGAGTCGGATTGATAGAGTTCGAGTAATGCAGGTGTCGGCTATGAACTGTCTGACCTCCGGTGATTTCTACTACTTCTCCGGCCAATGTGGTATGTGCAAAAGCTCCTGAAGAGTTCGTTGAGTGTGCGTAGTGTCTCAATTCGTGAAGTTACTATTAGGATTAAACGAATTTGATGATCGCGATGAAGTGGTTGACGGTTATTGTTTAACTCTCAATTATTAGCGTTAATTCGATTAATTGTCTGAGTTAAATGTATTAATGACGATCGTTATGATCATTGTTGTGCAAAAACAGTTTCTATTTCAAAGGATTTCAGTTTGGAACGATCGGATTCGATTGAATTCGTGATGCTTGACTTTCAAAAGTCAACAATTTGGTTTAGAGAAGTGTCAGGAATGGTCCCTGGGGTTTTGATTTGGATTAGAGTTTGAAACTTGGCAGAATAGGTCCTCCAAGTTTAAACTTGGATACTTAGGTTAAGTTTTGGTTAACTTTGACTTTATAGAAGTCAACAATAAACAAATTTGACTTAAAAAGTTAATGGAATAGTTTAAGAGTATCACACAACTAGTCCCTGGAGTTTAAGTTTGAGATATTGACAGAAACAGTCCCTAGAGTTTGAGTAAAGTTAATTTTAGTTAACTTTAGCTAGATTTTGTTAACGGAGTTAACTTGAAAAGTCTGGATTGTCATATCATCCCCTAGTTGAAAGAATTTTCGTCATGAAAATTTAAAAAAAAAAAAATTTGAGGTGTCAACCCGAATAGTGCTATTCATATCGATCTACGGCTAAGTCCATAGCTAATGGTTATAGTTCGAAATACCGAGAACCTTTATGTGTTAACTCATGCACACAAGAGAATCATATGCTTGTTTTTCGTTTTCTAGTTATCATATCATTTGAAATTAACATGTTTTTCCTCCAAATATAGAAAACAGTAAAAAGGGGCCTTGAAACTCACCTGATAATGTTGCGGTAAACCGTATTCTTTGAATAAGTAACAACGTTAGGTATACATCCTGCTTGAATCCCACGATAAACGTAGCTGCTATAAGATTTATGGGCTACCCTATTATCCATATAAATGTGTCAATATGTTTCAATGCATAAGTAGAATCATGTTCTGTTTTTACATGATCTGTGTTTAGATTCACGACTCGTCATCACGTTTCTCAAGTTCTAATTATTAACACTCGTGTTAATAATATATATTTGGGAAGACAAAAAATATATAAGTTTGATTAATATATATATATATATATATATATATATATTTAAACGAAATAAAATAAGCAAGTACAAAGTACTTAACTTAATCTATGATCTTTAATAAAACTTGTATTATTTATAAAACAATATTAATAATAAATTGTTTATAACGTCTCCTCAACGTTTATCATTTTAAATTAATAGGTTTGATATTTTACAAAACGGTGTAAACAACTTTTCTAACGGAACGATCCAAGTTGTAATATTAGTTTAAGTCCATTTATAAATAAATTGTTAGCGTCGGTACAAAAGATGATAGCATTAACGATAATATTTGTGTTTCATGAATTTTTTACTTACAAAAAAAATAAAAAAAAATATTGTTTAAAATGTTAAGATCATTATTATTAGCCGTAGCAAGAAGATAATGATCACGGTTTGGAAAGTTTTCAAAAAATAATCTCATTTTTAGAGAATTCCCTTTCATGCGCATGTATATATATATATATATATCCTAATCGTTGTTCACGTTTAAAATTTCTCGATTTATACTAAACATAAATGTGTACGTTTATTGGTTTTAAGTTTTGCAAACTAGTTGAAAGGACTATCAATACTTATACACATACGTTTTACATCAAAATATAATTGTCATCTAGTTTAATAGTTATATACACGTAAGTATATTTTATAATAGAATATAACATGTTTAGTGTGAATATTTATTTATATGAATCCGGCTAAGTTTGTTATTACATTATAAACAACACGTCATAAAAATACCCGCTTGTCTCTTGTGTTAACATAGTTCGTGTGTAACCAAAATCCCAAATGAAATTACTAGTAATATAATTAATAATCATGGTTCATGAAAATATAACGATTATATATATATCTAAGAGTTTAACGTATCTCATGATTAGACCGAGTTCCCATTTAATATTCACAAGGGCATAAATAATTACCAAGAGTCACGATCCGTATCAAGGTTATATATTTAAACGTATAACCGAAGACTAGTATTTCGTGTAATTAATAATATCGTGTTAACGGTTTTCACTTCGTTTCATCTCACGTATTATTTTCATTATTTTATATGATGCATGTGGAACTATTTATAAATTCTTAGCGCGCGATTATACCTATCCTCACGTATGCAAACCCGCTCGTCGTTTCTGATGTTGACTGACGTTGACCAGAGCTGACTTTTGTTGACCGGCATTGACCAGAGCTGACTTTTGTTGACCGAAACCCGGGAACGACCCGAAAAGTCTCGTGTATACGGGTGACGTTCATCTTCACCATAATCTGTCCAGAATCCATAAAAAAACACACGGGAATGAAACCCGGCCAATTATAAATAGCAACGTTCTCCAACCGGAAAACTCGTTGGGATGTTAAACAAGAAACGAATCCCCCAAAATGTACGTAGGGTTCTACCCGAAATGACATGAAATCTGGAAGGGAAGCTTACCGGATGAACAGGCTTCACCGGAAAGTCGGGACAGCACCTCAAAACGAAAGGGACGGCCAGAAAATGAAAAGGTTTCTCCGAAAGTCTGCCGTCGCCACCGATCCATTGCCGAAATTTCAACCTGATGCCTGTCTCGTCGGTTTCTGACTCCTGTCAAACCCTAACACTGTCGCCGGAGTTTCATTCGGGTCGGATCTGGAGCGTGCTTAAAACCAACGACCTTACATCTACCAGATCCTACTGCCGCCGTCAGATCTCTACCGGCGGAGCACCAACCGTTGATGCAGCCGTCGTCTCAGTCACACTCAGCCACCACCATCGCATGGAAGGGTCAGTCGGAGCCCTAACGCCACCGCTAGATCTTGCCGCCGTCTGGTTTGCCTCCTCAATGGTGGTTTCCCCACAATCACCGCCGCCCGTGGCGGTCAGAACCATCCACACGCCGACAAGGGCTCCATCCTCCGGGACCGCCGCCACGACAGGCATGAACGTCCCTAGGCGTTGTCGTCGTCTTCTGCTTCCACCACAGCTGCTAGGGTTGGGGTGTGGCCAGCCTCCTCGCCTCCTCTCCCTCTCTCTCTCTCTCTCTCTCTCTCTCTCTCTCTCTCATACACACATATGTGTGTGTGGCTTGTGTTTGATTGGAATGAAAAGGGAATAGAAAAGGATATCATATATTTAGGCTTCAAGTAGGTGGACATCTCGTGCTAAACTGTTCACGTTATCGCGTTCTCTTTCATGATAAATTATCTTAAAATTCTTAAAATAACGTAACGTCATTATTAATATATTTTATTTTTCTTTTTTTTTTCTAATTTTATGAAACCTTCGCTCTGAGGGTCGTCCAAGCCGATACGTGTCTGTACCGCATATCTAGTGCGTTCGTCTGTTTATAAGTTTCACGTTCTAATGTAACTTTATTATTTCCTTAATAAAGAATAATATTGAATAATAATAATGATAAAAAAATTTAATTGTTCGTTATATTGTTTAATCGTACTAGATAATAATTAATTGAATTACGTTTACGCCGGTATTTATTGTAATTACGCGTCTCCCATTGTATAACTCATGTGTAATTGTTCTTAGTTAATCGTCCAAATAAATACGAATAATTATTTTTATTATTTAATATTAGTAATTAAATATTATTTCGTGTGTCGGTTATTAACTGTGAACTCGTTAATTTATTAAATCGTACGTTGTAAGTCTCGGAAACTCGTACGTATCGACAATACTTTATCTCAGATCTTTCCTTAACTTGTCAAGTAGAGTCACACGAATTGTTCGGATTAAGTCATATTTTGGGACTTTAACTGGGCCGATAATGGGCCAAGCTTGTTTACGGTGAATTGACTATCATAAATAGTTGACCACAATCTTAGGGTTATTACAATATATCTTGAATTTATTTTATAAAAGGGATAACTTAGTTTAAGATCCAAAAAATATATGGGATGGTATATTGAAACATAAGGTTCTCACGTTTTTTAATATACGACCATATGTATATATCTTTTTAACTAAACCTAAATGTATTTAATCGTAACACAAAAACAACATTATTTTAAATACTAGTATTTCAAGATATGTTAGTACGAATAATAATAAACACTATTTTATGTGTATCACATTTTTAGAAAAACAATATTATTTGACAAGTATATAAATAAATATATATATATATATATATATATATATATATATATATATATATAGGGGGAGGATCAAATAAGAAGTCTAATTTGGCTAAGAAACCTAAGAAGTAATCTTATCCATTTAATTAGATGATCAACGGTAGAGATTTAAGTGTATGAAAAATAAGGGGTGGGAGGGTATTTAAGTAATAGCCACTTTTGTTGACTTTTTTCAACTTCCCTCACTTTTTTTTTAAACGTTCATAACTTTTTCATAGGACATTATTTTTTTTAAAAAAAATACACCATAAAATCGAGCGTTTTTTTATCTTTAATTTGAGTATAGTATTGCTATATTTTTTTGCAAAAACAAAAACGACACTTAACGAAATTGTGATAATTTACGTAAATGTGCTGGTTTCTCGTAAATGTGCTGGTTTCTGGTAAAACAGCACAATTTAACACATTAAAAATTTGCTGGTTTCTGGTAAAACAACACAATTTACGTAAATGTAATGGTTTCTTTAATGTGTGTAATTTTAGTCAATTATTATGTGCCTAATTTGGTAACATTATTTAAAAATAAAAATTTAAAACATCCATACACAAAAAAAAAAAACGGTTTAGTGGTAGGCAACAAAAAGCTTATGCATCAAAATGTTGTTTTGTGCTGGTTTTCTTTTGTGCTGGTTTGATATACTAGTTTTATTGTGCTGGTTTTGTTTGTGTTTGGTTAGCTAAGAAAAGCAAGGTACACAATGAACCGTGTTCTTTTGGTGTTGCGAAACAACACAACTAATTGTTATGTTTGGTGTTGTTTTATGATAAAGCAGCACAGTTAATTGTACTGTTTTACAATGCAGCACAATTAATTGTGCTGTTTTACAATGCAGCATGGTTAGTTGTGCTGTTTTACTATAAGCCAACACATTTACGTAAAGTAGCACAATTTCACTAAGTGTCGATTTTGTTTTAGAGTAAAATATAGCAATACTATACTCTAATTAAAGGTAAAAAATGCTCGATTTTATGGTGTATTTTTTTTTAAAAAATAAGGTTGTATGAAAAAGTTAAGTACGTTTAAAAAAAGGGGGGGAATTTGAAAAAAATCAACAATTATGGGTTTTCCAAAAATGTCCTCCACCCCTTATTTTCCTACACTTAAATACATACCCTTGATCATCCAATTGAATGGATGAGATTGCTTCTTAGGCTTCTTAGCCAAGTAGCACTTCTTAGGGGAACCATCCCCTATATATATATATATATATATATATATATATATGAACATATATATATTTACCATATTTAACGAACCACGACTCAGGTCTAGTCGAGTCATGTTTTACAACCTAAAACGTCAAATGGACATAAGAATATATGTAGTCTTTGAACACAATTGGTTGCATACATTGTTTATACTTATTTTCAATAAATATATACTTTCGGGAAACCAACTTGTATAACCAACGGTCGCCGGGTTAAAACATCTTTGACAACGAAACATAAAACATAACGAATTAAGTTGGGTGATTGGTTACATGACCAACTTGCACATAGAATTATTACATAGACCTTAAAGTGTCTTAATTATCTTAGGACATAATAGGTCGAGGCTTATCTGGATATTGCTACATACATATCTCACTGCCGAGGTGAGTCCTCACTGTCGAGTTAAGTTTTCACGGCCCCACTTTTACTTTGATTTAAACGATTTCTAAACATATGGGGGAGAATACATGGCTTATATTTTGGATACATGTGCATAAACATATTGTTGCATAAGTACTTACTGTCATATTAAATCCTCGGAAATACTATAAGCGTTAGCTAGTTTAGACGTGGAACGCATGAATAGATCTATTTGGGTTGACACCCTCAACCGTTGTTTGTCACTCTAACCTTGATTGGAGGTCAAATCGGGTGCATATTGTTCATACATACTCACAATGTTTCATGACAGAACATTGAGCGGGGCACGACAATCACATAGTCAAGTGTCAGTTATGGTAGCTCATGGTAACAAAGCACATACATAACTGTTGTTTGATTAACAACGCTAAACATATTGGAAATCTCGTAGTCCAAAGGAAACATATTTTTCTGCTTATTTAAACTTGTAAACTCACCAACTTTATGTTGATATTTTAACATGTATTTCTCAGGTAATTGACATACCAGTTAGGGACTGCATCTAGGAAATAAGACACACGGGGTCATCATGCATGTTCTAGATTTTAGAGTTTTCCTTTTATTGTCTATGGCGTTAGACTATATTTGTAAAACTTGTTGTCGTTATTTTTGTTGTTACCGTTAGGGTAACTATTTGATCCATATTGTTATTTAAAACAATTATTTATGATTATGTAAACCTTGTTATCATTTAGAGGTCGTTTGTTGTGATCAAAGGCTATGTAAACCATTGACCCGTTGCACCTCATGTTTCCGCCTAGACGGGGTGTGACAGTAGTCTAACTACTTTTGTACCTAGTCTGCCTCAAACCCTCCTGTAGGATGATTAATGGGAAAAAACCCACTTTTCTAGGGTACACTATAATATCATGACGTTTGATTTGCCGAGTGTATGAATGTCTTATCACTAACTCAAAAAGCTATGTTACTACTTGAAGCTATGTGCAAAAGGGATACCCAAAGTTGTCATTACGACGTAGGTAAAAGTAACATTTTACTATTTCTAATCATTACTTTTGGTTTTTTGTAATTTTATGGTCGACGTTATGTAACTCATAACGTAACTTCAACACCACTTAACAACATGAACGACGATGAAAATACAAATAAAGATTTCAAGATGTATGACATGTACGATTGTCTAATAATTGGTTCATTTTTAAAACACATTAATGCAGTTTAATTGTTTAGTTATGCATTTCGTTTATTATCTATATATTTTTATTTTGATGGATTTTGTTATTTTGTAGGTTAAAAAGAGATGAAAGCTAAAATAGGAACTTATATACAAAATATGAGTGTCTCTATTAAAAGACCATTTGGGCGGATCAAAGAGCTCATCAAACTTGTTGGACCAATAAATAATTTGGGCCGCTAATGAAAATCAAAAGGGAATAAATGGGCTTATGGGCTACTACCTGATAAAAAAAGGAAGGAATTAAAGAAACAAGGTAGCAACTCTTTTTTTTTAGAACGGCATGTCGGTTAGGATGTTGCTAACCCCACCTAACTCCATCTAGCCCACAGTTCAAGTCCTGCCACAGAGGGTGTTCCTAAAATTATGAAGTGCACCTTGTGAGGATTGAACCTGAGACCTCCATATGAGGAAAGACTTATGGCAAAGCCCCCTGACCACCAGACCAAAGACCTGATAGTAGGTAGCAACTCTTAATACCTTTTTTTTAACGACGAAGGATTTTATTAATTTTTAGACTACTAGCAATAGGTTAGAAGCCAAAAATCTACGACAGAGATTCAAATAAAGTTAAAAGAACCAAGATGGCCATTTTAGAGAGGCCATATTGGTCGAATTGTGGCCGGGCAGCCGTCGAAAAGGCTATGTTAAACACACTCGTCTCTTATTTTTGGGAAATTGGATTTTAATAATCCAACCTTTTATCAATTGGTAAATAATAATTCTAACTGAGAATATTTTTACCACCAGTCCTTACTTTCAAACTATTTTCTTACATTGGACCTGCCGTTAAAAAAACTTAACGCCGTTAGATTTTATATGACGTGGACATCTGCAAGCCGTCGGAAAGTCGAGCCAAGCTTGCAGTGGTCTTGTGGTGGGTTTTGACATTGACTCTCGTTTTTTCGGCAAGTCCAAACGGAGACAATAGTGGTGTTTAACGGTGACGACGGTGACAGACTAGGGTTTGCAGACCACCCCTCCGGCGAAGGCGGTGGCTAGGGTTCCGGCTTGTCTCGACTTTCTGGCGATTTGCAGATGTCCACGTCATATAAAATCTAACGGCGTTAAGTTTTTTTAACGGGGGTCCAATGTAAGAAAATAATTTGAAAGTAGGGACTAGTGGTAAGAATATTCTCAGTTGGGATTATTATTAGCCAATTGGTAAAAGTTGGTATTATTAAAATCTAATAATCCCTTATTTTTTAGAGAGAGTTTTGAAAAATATTTTGTTGAAAAATATTTTTTTTTAATTATTATTGAAAGGTTTCTTTTAATTTTTATTGTAAGTTTTCTTTTAATTTTTTAAACATTTTTGGAATGGTTTTTTTTTATAAATAAAAACGGTTTGTTTATAATTTTTTATAGAAAGTTTTGAATTTTGCATTTTTGGGAAAAAAGTTTTTCTATAATAAATATTACATTATCATTATTTTTATTTTCATAATACCTAATTTTTATTAAACGGTGAATGATATTATTAATTTTTAGGCTACCGGCAATAGGCTAGAATCCAAAAACATACGGCAAAGATTCAATTAAAGTTAAAAGAACACCAAGATGGCCACTTTAGAGAGGCCAAATTGGCCCTATTTTTTGTATCTACTCTCGTTAGGTATTATCCACAGCAGGTTTTACTTGTTTTAGAGCCATCTAATAACACTCTCAAAGCAGCTCATAACCTCGATATGTAACCTATAGCTGAGAACCATGTGTTGGGAGCCCGAAACCAACAAGTTAACTTGTTATTTGTCATTTTTAGGACCAAACCGAGTCTATGAATGTTATATGATTAAAATATGTTTTATAAGAGTAGATATATGATACTTACATGTTATGTGGTGTTTTGATGCTTGATCATATGCTTAACCGACTAGAATGGTCGAAACCGCAACTTTAACGTTTATATCTTTAAAACCGTGAATTATGTTAAGTTTTATATTGTGGTTATTTCGATTATGTTATTATTATTAATACTTGGGAAATAATCTATGAAAAGTGTTACACAACAATTGTTTTGGCCTTTGTTTACAAAATAAACATTTTACACTAGAGATGGGCAAAAAAAACCGGTTTGAAATTTCAAACCGGGCATAACCCGAAAACCGGTTCTCCCAACCCGGTCCACAAAACCGGTTCAAACCGGTTTTTCGCGCTGAACAGTTTATAGCCGTTACAAAACGGCTTTATAGCCGTTGGAGAGTTTTGTAGCCCTTTTTTGTCATTTTTTCACCCTTAACTCAATATAAATAGGTGGGGGTGTATAGGGTTGATCACACATCTCTAAACTCTCTAATCTCTTAAACCGCTCTCTAAACTCTAAAAAAAAAACCATGGCAAGTAGTGTTGGTGCTTCCTCAAATGAAGTTTCCGTTGTGGAAATTCGACCAACAACGAGAAATCCGGCAATTTGGTGCAATTACGATCTATGTTTGTTGTCAAACGGGAAGGAACGTGCTCGGTGCAAGATGTGTGTTGCGTTTTTGGGGAAAGATTCAAACACTAGTTTGAAAACGCATATGAAAAAATCTTGCCCGTCCTTGAAGAGAATTCCAAGTGAAGGTCAAGTCTCGATGACAAGCGAAGGAAGAATTTGGAACTTTGATCCAAATATTGCTCGAGATAGAATGACGAGGTTAGTGATCCAAGAAGGATTTCCGTTCAACCACTTTAACAATCCGTGCTTGACAAGGATGATTCAAGAGACACTCCAACCACGTTATCATCAAGTAAGTCGCGCCACCCTTAGACGAGATTGTATAAAAATGTGGAAAAAGCAAAAAAAGAATTAATTTTGGGTTTTGAAAATTTGAAAACTGGTGTAAACTTAACCACTGATGTTTGGTCGGCTCCACATGGTATACCTGATTCGTACCTTTGCGTTACCGCGCATTGGGTTGATCCCAAAACGTGGCAAATGATAAAGCGTACAATCGCGTTTGACTTGTTTGAATATCCACACACCGACGGAAATTTATTTTATATATTAGATGGTGTTATAACCGAATTTAAATTACAAAATAAACTTTTTTTAATGTCTTTTGATAATGCATCTAATAGTACAAATGTGGTTCAAAAACTAAAAATGAAATATAAACCGATTTGCAACGACGCTTTTTTCCATAGTCAACGTGTTGCACACATCATTAACTTGGCGGTGCAAGCCGGGCTTGCAATTGAAGACGTTTCAAACTTAACAAATGCTTTTAGAGTAATGCTTAAAGATATTTTTAGTAGCAAAAAAAGGTACCATGATTATATTAGATTTTGTCGTGAAACGAATAATCTTTGCTTAGGTTCGAATTGGGACGTCGAGACAAGATGGAACTCGACTCATAATATGTTTCAAAGCGCTTTACGACAAAGACAAACTTTAGAAATGTTTCATGAAATGCTTTCCTCAAAACCTCGTCGTAGAATTCTAAAGTTTTCGTCTACGAGTTGGGACATTTTAAAAGACGTAACCGAATTGCTTGAAGCTTTCAAATCCGCCACCACTTTTTATCCGATGTTTATTATCCCACAAGTCTATTAACTCTTAAACAAATATTTTTACTGGCTACCAAGTTGTCGGATCTTGAAAATAAAAGCACTATTTTTACAAAAATGATATAACCGATGAAAGGAAAATTAGTAAAATATTTTAAAGAAATGCCTCCCGTTATAACTTGTGCTTCCGCGTTAAACCCTACCATAAATGTTTTCGGGGTTGAAACGTTGATTGATAAAAATTACTTACGCTTTAGATTTGGATGTTGAAGACATCCATTTTGCACAAAACACAAAAACATATTTTAACAAATGTTTACAAGATTTATTTGATGTTTATTTACACAAATATGGTACAACTCCGACTCCACATGATACAATGGGTACAACATAAAGTGGTAGCTCGAGGGATGTTAACTTGAATTTATATAACAAAATGTTAAATGAATTTAGTAAACGGACTCGAGGTAGCACCCCGAGTAGCGAACTCGGAAGGTATATTGGCACAAACTTTTTATCGTTTATGCATCCTTCCGTTTTTCAGGATTTTGATATTTTGGCTTGGTGAAAAAAAACAAAGCTTCATTTATGATTCTTTCCGCCATGGCCCGTGATGTACTAACCGTCCAAGCTTTCATGGTAGCTTCGGAATCTGCGTTTTCTTTTAGTGGCAGGGTCTTATCGATACGAAGGACTAGACTCACCCCCATGGCGATGGAAATTTGCATTTGCTTGAATGACCATTTGAATGCGATGGATATGATACAAGACCAAACTTCTCTCGAAGACGAAATTCAATCCGAAGAAACCATACACAACAACGAGGTTGATCTTGTAATATCCGAACCAGTCACCGATGAAGAACTAGCCGAAGATGCAAGGCTACGAAGCTCCGGTTCCGAAGATAACGTACAAGAATAGTCCAAAAAATAAAAATATATATTGTCATTTGTAATGTTTTCCAATTTTATAATTTTATCTTGTAATGTTTTTTAATTCTCCGAACTTTCCAAATATTAATAAACGTTGAACTTTATGTTTTATATTTGTTATATATTTTTTTTTGATATTTTATTAAATATATTGAATTTAATTGAATTTATTTGATTTTTAATTAAAAAACCGGTTTAAACAGGTTTTTTCCTTAAACCGGTTTGGAACCTACCCTAACCGGTTTGATAGGGTTGGGTTTTTATGTGTTGAGAACCGGTTTGAACCGAACCGGTTCGGGTCGGGTTGAACCAGTTAGGGTTGAAAAAACCGTTTTATGCACCTCTATTTTACACAATGGTTTACGTGTTTAAACGATGTTTAAAGGACTTTTCAATACAAAAAGTGGGCCGAGTATTTTTAACATGGTTTTACACTTCGAATACTTTGCAAAAGAATTCTCAAAAGATGAATAGGCCTGAAACCCATTTATTCAAACGTTTTAGCAAACTATGTCACCGTTGGGCCCAAAACCGGCCAAAAATACCCTCGGGTTGGTTTGAGGTATTTTAAACATAAACTTTTGAACTCAATAACTTTATAAAACAATTTAAGAAATTTTACAACTAGTCTCAACTCATTTGGACTTGTAAAACTCGTTTTAGTACCAAAAACAGTCTTGTTGGGCTTAACCGGCCCAATAACCGATTTTCACACTACTTAGGGCCGAAAGCCTACAAACTCAATTTAACATGTTTAATCATGTTAACTTAATTATTTGAAACTAAATTTCAAGTTCATAAACTCAATGGGCCTTAGGTTATTCTATAACCCTTTTACACTATTTTAGGTTGTGAAGCCCATTAGTCTTTTGTTATATTATAACTTATAAGCCCACTAACTAATCTGGTATTTTGAACCTAAGTATTATACTAAGACTTACTGTTTGTTTGGGTAAGACCGATAGTCACTACACATAGATTTGGGCCCCAAGCCCACTAGTGTGTACTTGTGATGATTAATGTGATTTATTTAACTTAGTGTTATGTGTTAGAGCATACTTGTTTGTTTAGGAACCGTTTACTATTACTAGGTATGATAAAGTTTCCTTATTTAGAAACTTTCCTTAAGACTTAGTCATACGCTAGAATACGTGGTAAACTTAGTATTATAACCTAAGTCCGGTACATGACACAACCTCGTATGTTCAACTTGTATTTATTATGCCTTATTATTTATAATTTTGGAGCATATTTTGTGTCAGACGCTTATCAACTTACCACGGCTAGGTAAGTTCTGTAACTTATATTCCTGTTTTACTTTAATTATTTTGGGACTGCTACATGCTCACTATTTCATAACCAGTGCATATTCTTTTGAAAATGACATGATCACAAACACATACCTTGAGATAATCACATATGTGTGGGTAGTACTACTTGACGGGACGTTGTTCCCACTCTACCACTGTTTCCAAAGGGAAGGAAACTGCGATGTCATTTAGGGCTTGGCCTACTTGTAATTATATGGCCATTTATGGTATCATGTATGTGTACTTGATGATATTATGACGGGTGATTATCCCAGATTGGTGGATGTTCATTATACTTGTTTATGTTTTGAATTACTTATATATATGCACTAACTGTTTACTCATTATGTCTTACCTTACAGATTACCAGTTGTATAGCATACGTATTTTTGGGCATGTTTCCGGGTATATAAACAAAGTTTAGTGAAAGGTACTAAGGATATCCATGCTTATGGAATTAGAAGACTATCCGGTTGAAGACGATATTATTTGCCTTAGTATTTGATGATGTTTAGACAATCTCGTTACTGTGATGGTTTAGACAATTACTTTATGGATTTTAATTTAGTTTAATATATCTTAAACGAAGTCTTTTGTATGTTTTAATGGGTTAGTGAATCACCACTTATATTATATTTTATTCCGATGCATAAGACGAGATACAACCTGATACGTGGCGACCGGCTAGGTTGAGGGCATCTAAAAAACTCTCATAGCTCCTTCTTTGTCGAAATATCCTTCAAGAACTTTGCATGCATGGGTATATGCGGAAAAAAACATCCACAACACTGTAAAATTATATGCATTTATTCATCTGAACCAAGAATTTTACCACACTTTGCCTCCACTGGCTCCTCCGATTGTGTTCTACTTTTTAAGCATCGCCTAATGTGCACCTCGTCGGGAGTGTCAATATCCTCACTAGGATGTAAAGTAGTTGGCTCCTTAAAGGAGTGGTCTCATCCAAATGTTCCTCATCCACACTCGAATCCATGCTACTAGATGAACTTTTCCATGGCTCATTGGCATAAAGCTCGATGATTTGAGCTTTTAATGCTTCTAAGCTCCGAGTTAGTCCTTCGGACTCTTTGCAAGCAATACCTTGTGATGGTGAATCATATAACGATGGATGAGGCTCATCATGGAATTGTGATGTGCTAACATCCTCGAATGGGTACGAATAAGAGAACAAGTCCTCATAATGATTTGTGGAGTCCCCCGATAAATAGTAAAAATCAATAGTATGGTGGGGCTCCCCACAGATCTCGCACCAAGTCTTGAAATAGTAATATTCATGGTATTGATATCCTCCATGTAAATTCAGGAACCGGTGTAAGGCATTAAACCGATAACTGGATCACAGCGTTTCCTCCAAATGAATACGTGCACACTCAGTAACGTGTTCTAATTGGTGAATACACATTTTGCCAATGATAAGTTGCCATGTGTCTGTAACGAACCAACTTTCGGGTTTACCCTATAATATATTCTTTATATTGTAGGGGTGTATTTATATAAATGAAAGTTGGAGGGTGCTATTTAAATTGTGGAATTATCTAGTTTTGGTGCATTTAAATTGCAAGTGGAGGGACTAAACCCATCAAATTAACAAATCTGATTATATGGCTAAGATGGATGAAGACACACACTCTTTCTTGAGTGTGTGTGTCATGGGTTTCAAGGAGAAAAGATGAGAAAGAGCTTCAAGCTCAAATCTGGAACTTGGACCATGAAATTAAAGGTTTTGATCTACACAATTCCTTCAACACATCAAGTAAGATCTCTTTCTTCTCTTAAATTCACCATCTATGGTGTTCATGATAGGTTTTTATAAAAATCAAGTTAGGGGCTGAATTGTTGGTTGATTATGGTTAATAACTTGCTTAAAGTTATAATCTAGCTTGATTAAAGGTTAAGAGTAGATAATAACATCATAATAACATCCAATTTGGGATTCAAGAATTAGGTTTCTTGAGGGGAAATTGAGGTTTTTCTATTTGAGGATGTTTAAATGATGGATTGAGGGTTGGTAAGTGTTTATGGTGGTAATAGACACTTTAATTGATAAGAAACCTCAATCTGTTTGATGATTCAATAATTAGGGTTCTTGAGAACCCAAATTGGGGATTTTGGAATTGGAATGTTTAAATGGTGAATTTATTATGGTGTTGTATAAACACATTTTCAAGTAGAAAACCCAATTGAATTGGTGAAATATTAATTGGATGAAATTGTGCAAATTTGGTGAAAACCTTAACGGGTAAAAATGGGTGAATGATTGTGCAGGGAGGTTAAAACTTGCTTAAGGTGTAATTAATCAAGTTTAGAATGCGTGTGGTTAGACCTCAATTGGAAATGGTGAATCGGTGGATTAGAAGTTTGACTATTATGGGTCAAACGAGTCATTTGGGTTGAAAGGTGGTAATTGGGTGTTGGGGGGTTTGATTAAGGTCATGTTAATCAAACTAAGTTAGGGTCTTGATCTTTAGATCTTAAAGGTGTGTTGGGTGTCAATTGGTGATCAATGGATTACTAATTGTAAATGGGTTCTATAGGTGATCAAGTAGTAAGGAAGCTAGCTTGGAGGATCAAGCGGGATCATCTTTGGCAAAGGTAAGTGCTTTGCACTTACTTAGTATTAGATAAGTAGTCTATGTGTAAGTAATTTATTTGGTATGCTATTTACATGTTGTTAATGTGTTTGCCTTTCGTAGTAAAAGTCAATATTTAATGGTTATGGTAGAACTTGTATGTTTGGCCCAATGTGGAAATTTAGTCAAACTAAACCATTGATGTGTGATAATGTGTGTAAATTAGCTTAAGTGGTATTTAGCCAAACTATATTAACTAATGAGGTTAATTGGAATAAAATGACTTATGTGGAAAAGTCAAATCTGTGTGCATGATGTGGTTTGAATTTGGTGTAATGACTTATGTGGTAAAAGTCAAATTTGTGTGCATAATGTGGTTTGAAATTGGGTGACTTATGTGGTAAAAGTTAAGGTAGTATGCACATTATGGTTTAAACTTTTGGTATAAAGACTTATGTGGTAAAAGTCAAACTTATGCATAATGTGTTTTGAAATTGACGTAATGACTTATGTGGTAAAGTCAAACTTGTATGCATATGTGGTTTAAATTGATGTAGTTGACTATGTGGTATAAAGTCAACAAAATGTGATAATTTGGTGAAATGGTGTATAGAAGTGTGGAATACTTCAAAGGGGGGACTTGGAGTCAAATACTCCAAGTACGGGTAAGAAGAGTTGTGATACTCGCACCGAGGGGTCGTAAACCCAATAAGAAGTGTGGAATACTTCAAAGGGTGAACTTGGAGTCAAATACTCCAAGTACGGGTAAGACGAGTTGTGGTATTCGCACCGAGGAGTCGTAAACCCAATAGGAAGTGTGGAATACTTCAAAGGGTGGACTTGGAGTCAAATACTCCAAGTACGGGTAAGACGACTTGTGGTTCTCGCACCGAGGCGTTGTAAGCCAACTAAAAGGTGATAAATGGGTGGGAGTAAACATGTGTGTGTGTTGTTATTATACATGTTATATTCGTGTTGTATTACACAAAGATGCAAACAGGTTGGAATGGGTCGGAACGGAAAACAAGTAGTGGTGCTCGTATTGGGTGTGGATAAACTAACAAATTAATGTTAGTTAATGTGGTAGACATTGCGTGGTCGAAAAACAAGTAAATATACGTTAGATACTTGTTATATGCAAAAATTTGTAGAAAAGGTGAGAATGGAAGTTGTTGTAAGGGAACATGGTTGTGTTCATCTGAACATGATCGTGTTCACCTGAACACGGTCGTGTTCACCTGAACACGGGTGTGTTCAGCAACCTTGCTTTTTCTGGAGCTGAAGGGGAACACGGTTATGTTTATCTGAACACGATTGTGTTCATGGAACATGGTTGTGTTCATTCTGAACACAACCATGTTAGAAAATTTTATTCTTAAAAATGACTTTTCTTGGGTTTTACTAATGAAAAGGGGGGGGGGGAGTCTACGGATTTAGTACTCAATGTGGGACTTGTGCAGAGGTCCCTAGGGCTACTTATCTTTACTAACCATATTCAAATTGTTGTTTTGAATGCAGGAAAACCCCGGTGTGATCTCCGGTCTCGCCAAGGGTGGATATTGGATTCTCAAAGTTGGTTTTTGATGTTTTACAAATTATTTGGAGTCGTTACAAGTTGTGGATAACTTGTTGTTGTTAACTTTTGTGGGAAATATTGTAGTTTATTTCATCTTTGTAAAACTAAAACGTGTGGATATGTTAAATGTTGTAATTGGGACCGCTTCCCCGTCATATTTAAAAAGTTTAAATCGGTTTGAATTTTTGGGTGTTACAACTTGGTATCAGAGAAATGGTTTGAGGGATTTGGTGTGCGAGACACCGAACTCAAAGCTATAATGCTTTTGATATGGTTAGAGAAATGAGAATCTAATGATGGTGCGACCTAGACACAGAGCTTAAGGGGAAAGGTTAGTATTGATTATGCGATGTTTGTTTTAATCGGTGTCCAATGTGAACTAATTGTGCCGAAAGTTGTTAAGGGATTCGTTATATGGAGATAGTGAATATAATTGGGCATATTACATTATCAATCATGCCTTTCCAGTTTGATTCTTAATGTAACATGTGCGAATACCTTCATGATAACCATATGATGATGAACACCGACAATGAGTAAGTGAAGGTGGTTATATGTGTATATGTATATATTATATGTTTGTGCAATGATGATTATGCAGGAGAAATTAATATACACATAGGAAGAAGAAGTAGAGCCTTATAGAGTAAGACTAGAGGCCTATAAGTAGGTAGAACGCCTACAAGCTTATTACTATACAGTCGGGGATGAATGTGGCAAAATATATCTTAATAGGCAGAATTGTAGATAGAAGTTTATTTAAAGACTCATGTATGAAAGAGTCTATGGGTGTATCACCTCGAGGATGAGGATGAGCTTGGGATTAGTAGGGAGAAATGGAAAACAACATTCTAGTGGAGGATGGCTAAAGCTTTCTGTGATGTCGTGTCAATTTTCCTTCAAGGAAGATAGGAGCTCATTGAGGCGGTACTTTGAAGAACCGCATGAATCCTTAGGGCGGGTTGATCAAACGTAGTCTAATACATGGAGGAAGGAGACTTTGTCTTCACAATGGGTTCATGGTGGGCGAGCCAAAGGAGTAAATGCTGGGAGTTTATTTGATGTTTAACAAATAATACATCACTAACGGTATTGGCTTTGAAGCAATCCACTGTGATGGGTGGATGGAGTACTACTCGTGGAGAGTCGACTCCGACTTATGGCGGATAATAGGTTGGGAGTTCTCCGTACGGGGGAAGGCCTAAAAGCGTGAAGGTAATGCAACATGGTGAACTCAAGAGACGTTCTTGAGTTAGCTTTGTCCATAAGTCATTGTGGAACTTGCAATTGCGAGTTTTTCACGTGCGTTAGACCAGGTGAGATAATCAAAGGATTATGGGCATGTCGTATGACTATGTGTGGTATTGCCCAAATCTTAGAGTATCAGAAAGAATGAAGATAGATCGACTTTCTCGATGCTATCAGTTGACTTCTTGAGCGGTTTCTCCTTCATGGTGTACAGCTCAGATGGAGTTGATTATTATGTAATGCAAGGAGATCACTCTCGGGAAGTTAGTGGGGGTGTGAAGAGGATTTTATGGTGGCTTCAAGAAAGCTAAAATATTCTAGCCGAGCTAGAAACCCCTTTGGGAAGGCAATACTTGTTGCCATATGTGTGGGAAGATACACAAGTGGGAATGATGGGACACACTACGCCATAGTGTTCCAGTCCTAATAATGGGTGCTACGGTGGTTTCAAATCGCGATATATTCAAAGTGAACGTCCTGAGTTAAAGCACACGAATGAAAGGGGGGAGAAAATAGGAAACTTTAAGGTTGCGAGCCAACATTTCTAGACTATCAAAGACGAGATTGAAGTCTTTTGGTATATATGTCGGATGAGATTATATGTGAATTGGTCGATTCGGAGGCGATCAACATTGCGGATTCATAATGTTGACAATTGTATGAATCGAAAGTGTAGGTGAAACAATCACATGGAATGGAGTCCTTCGATTGTAGTGTAAAATATGTGGTTACTTAGTAACCGTATCAATGTCGCGTATGACTAAAGGGTGCTGTGTCGACCCGTTCTCTCCTTGAGATGGTGAAACACGTGGCACATGAATTGGTGTATGCATGGCTTATGCCATTGACACCAATCGGGGCAATGGAATACTTGATGTTCCGGTTGTAAAGAAGTTCATAAGGGTTCTATACCCGAATGTCACTTCTTGGGGTGTAACCATTCTCTTGAGGAAAAGAAGAATGGAAGAATGTGTACGTACATATGTCGGGTTTGAACAGGTGTCTAAGTCCTAGTTCAACATTGACGGTAGAGTAAGACGTTATCCCATGAATGGTATCATTTCCGTTATGAATACTATGGAATTGCGGGTGTAACTTTCTAGCTTATTACAAGTTACGCGGTTTATGTGGATCAATGTGAAAGGTGTGTAGACCCATGTATGCTAATACGGTGGTCGTTTATTCGATGATAGTCATTTTTATCTTCGAAGCAAAATCGTTCAAGCTCATTATGTATGTGAGTTTCCTGAAATTCTCTGAAAGGAGAGGCCTTTCTTCGGATTGATTTGGTGTGCCATTTTGGTTTTGGTGGAAATCCATTATTGGATGAGGTGGTGAATTCTAAAGACATATATGTTGATCCGGCAATGATTGATGTAATCAAATATGGAGTCTTAGAACTTCATAGGTGGCGTAAGAAGTCTTAGAATTTCAATACCGGTGAATGAAAATGAAGTCTTCGAACTTTAAAGGGGGGTTGTAAGATTGATATCTTTGAATCTCAAAGGATGACTTACGCTAAAGTCGTTAGGATAAACAGGGTGTTGAGTTTTGAAAGAGGATTTGACTATGGCATTTGGCGTGTCCTTCCATAGGAAAAACCGTATGCCTTGTCGGATGTCTTGGTGACTCGTGCATTTGACTCGATTATGTCTATATGCAACGAGGTAGGAGTATCGCATATTCTCCTAGTCAGTTGTGAGCCTCATTGTAACAACTAATGGAGAGAACTTGGAAAGGGAATTGATGAATCTATACGCGAGCGAGCGTTAGAAGGTTGAATTGAAGTCATCGAACTTCATCGGTGTTCTTGAAGTCCTTGTACTTCATGGGTGATGACTGAGACTAAAAAGTCTCGTGGGTTATTGTATGATTGTTTTAAAGTTTAACTTTTGGTGGCTGCGGATGAAAATAGGCACGATCAAGTGTGTGATTATAAGTGTCCCACTTGCCTACAGGTTAAGGCCGAATACCAAAAGTGAACCTACTCTTCTGAGTGGTCGGAGAACTATGGTTCAAGAAGTGTGTGGTACGACATGGTACATTTGTACCTGTTGAGTTGGATTGACGTGTTTAGTTACCAATGGTTGAGGGATGGTGTCATCTTATCTACCATTTGAGTATTCATATTCGATTGAATGAATTACTAAATGGTGAACAGTGTCGAATACCGTTTGGTTGGGTGATATTGGTTGTCGTGATCTAATACTCATGGTGTGATTCGAGACTTAGCATGAAAGATCTCATTTATTTAGTGTGATTGAAAAATACACTCAAGATGGATAGAAAACCCTAAATGGATTTAGGGAGGAGGTGTATTGAATTCAGATAGGGAACTTTGGCGATATAAAAGTTTCCCTTATAAAGGGGGTGTATCGGGTTTGAAAACGTGGGAGGCCATGTCCCCATTTTTACGGACCATTCAGACTTCACTTTAGTTGTTAAGTCGTATGTTGTAAGGAGTTACTCGGGGGATCTTGTAGACTCCATGATACATTCCTCATGGTTCATCCACGGGAATGTGCGGCGAGAGAGGCGGATGTTGCTTCTCATAGCGGTATTGAGGTGATAGATGAAGGATGTTTCATCTAGAGAAATCGGTGGCTACCTTAGGTAGATAGGTGAAACGCTTGTGGTTTAAGCGGATTAACCAAGTGCTGGGTTAGCGTTATCATTAGATAAGGGGCGAAAGCTACTCGGGAATCTGACGATAGATGCTCGATCGTTACCCTAATCTATTCGTTGATCAGGTTTCGGGGAAGAAACCCAAATATACAGGGTGTGATTTGTAACGAACCAACTTTCGGGTTTAACCTATAATATATTCTTTATACTGTAGGGGTGTATGTATATAAATGAAATTTGGAGTGCTATTTAAATGGTGGAATTATCTAGTTTTGGTGCAAGGGGTTTAAATTGCAAGTGGATGGATAAACCCGTCAAATTAATGAATCTGAGTATATGGCTAAGATGGATGGAGACACACCTCTTTCTTGAGTATGTGTGTCGTGGGTTTCAAGGATAAAAGAGGAGAAAGAGCTTCAAGCTTAAATCTGGAACTTGGACCATGAAATTAAAGGTTTTGATCCACACAATTCCTTCAACACATCAAGTAAGATCTATTTCTTCTCTTGAATTCACCATCTATGATGTTCATGGTGGGTTTTTATAAAAATCAAGTTAGGGGCAGAATTGTTAGTTGATTATGGTTAATAACTTGCTTAAAGTTATTAGCTACCTTGATTAAAGATTAAGAGTAGCTAATAACATCATAATAACATCCAATTTGGGATTCAAGAATTAGGGTTCTTGAGGGAAAATTGAGGGTTTTCTATTTGAGGATGTTTAAATGATGGATTGAGGGTTGGTAAGTGTTTATGGTGGTAATAGACACTTTAATTGATAAGAAACCTCAATCAGTTTGATGATTCAATAATTAGGGTTCTTGAGAACCCAAATTGGGTGTTTTGGAATTGGAATGTTTAAATGGTGAATTGATTGTTGTTAAGTGTTTATGGTGTTGCATAAACACATTTTCAAGTAGAAAACCAATTGAATTGGTGAAATATTAATTGGATGAAATTGTGCTAATTTGGGTGAAAACCTTAACGGGTTAAAATGGGTTAAGGTAAATTAATCAAGTTTAGAATAGGTGTAATCCATAAGGTATAGGGTGGGTGTTAGACCTCAATTGGAAATGGTGAATTGGTGGATTAGAAGTTTGACTATTATGGGTCAAACGAGTCATTTGGGTGGAAATGTGGTATTTTTGTGTTGGGGGTTTGATTAAGGTCATGTTAATCAAACTAAGTTAGGGTCTTGATCTTTAGATCTTAAAGGTGTGTTGGGTGTTAATTGGTGATCAATGGATTACTAATTGTAAATGAGTTGTATAGGTGATCAAGTAGTAAGGTAGCTAGCTTGGAGGATCAAGCGGGATCATCTTTGGCAAAGGTAAGTGATTTGCACTTACTTAGTATTAGATAAGTAGTCTATGTGTAAGTAGTTTATGTGGTATGCTATTTACATGTTTTTAATGTGCTTGTCTTTCTTGGTAAAAGTCAATGTTTAATGGTTATGGTAGAACTTGTATGCTTAACCCAATGTGTAAATTTAGTCAAACTAAACCATTGATGTGTGATAATGTGTGTAAATTGGCTTAAGTGGTATTTAGACAAACTATATTAAATAATGAGGTTAATTAGAATAAAATGACTTATGTGGAAAAGTCAAATCTGTGTGCATGATGTGGTTTGAATTGGTGTAATGACTTATGTGGTAAAAGTCAAATTTGTGTGCATAATGTGGTTTGAAATTGGGTGTAATGACTTATGTGGTAAAAGTCAAGCATTGTGGTTTAAAATTTTGGTGTAAAGACTTATGTGGTAAAAGTCAAACTTATGCATAATGTGGTTTGAAATTGGTGTAATGACTTATGTGGTAAAGTCAAAGTTGTATGCATAATATGGTTTAAATTGATGTAGTTGACTATGTGGTATAAAGTCAACAAAATGTGATAATTTGGTGAAATGGTGTATAGAAGTGTGGAATACTTCAAAGGGGGGACTTATATTCAAATACTCCAAGTACGGATAAGACGAGTTGTGGTACTCGCATCGAAGGGTCGTAAACCCAATAAGAAGTGTGGAATACTTCAAAGGGTAGACTTGGAGTCAAATAATCCAAGTACGGGTAAGATGAGTTGTGGTACTCGCACCGAGGAGTCGTAAACCCAATAAGAAATGTGTAATACTTCAAAGGGTGGACTTGGAGTCAAATACTCCAAACGGTCTATAAAAACTAATAAATAAAACCTAATCTAGAGTCCTTAGTAATAAATGGAAAACCTATGAACTAGACCGCACTGACAGGTAAGTGTAGCACAACTTAATGGTAACTGGATTATCGAACCTTAGAGACACTACGATAACAAAACTAAACTCTAACTCGGACTAAAGATTGATTGATGGGGGGTTTTACTACATTAATGATTAAACTAACACTGCAGGAAACAAGGTCGACTCAAGCTATCAAGGCAAAGTATTAAGGAAGATATCAGAGAAGGAAGAATACCACCTAGGTCGGAATCCTACTTGCAAAGCACAACTTCTACTGGTTCTGGAAACGAAGATGGATCTGGGTTTCTAAGGAAACAACTCTAGACTACCTAGTGGATCCCTAATCACTCTCAAGGTGTCACCAACTAAGAAACCTAAAGATGTACTAAACTCACCAGATGGTCGGATTACCTTTCTGTCTCTCCAACAATGATAAAGTACCCAAAAGACATATCACCTTTCAGTCTCACTGTCCACAATACATTGAAGATGCAAGGGGTAATCTCAAGATAACAACTATGACACAGGATAGCAACAATCACTAGACACCTAAACTAACTTCCTCTCAGACAGTTGACACTCGGATTGCTAATCACGAAGGCTAAATGACTATCTCTCACTTCTCGGGTATTGAGACAGGATACACACTCAATCTAATTTATACTCAATCACAACTCCTATGGTCACTATGTCTAGCAAACCACACCAACAATCACAAACCCTAAAGTCTATGACCTAGATACGCAAATCAAACTGGAAGACATCCACAATCAACGTACAGAATCATAATCAAACATAAATAAGAACTAAGCATGCAATTTCATCATAATCATTATCATAAAATCTTTTACATAATCATTAAACCATAATTAGATCCAAAACCGAATAAAAATCGAAACTTTAATAAGTAATCATCATAAAGACCTAGGCAGTATACAAAGTTTAGCCTAGGATCATACTCTAAACAACTAGAACAGAAGTAATTGAGCAAAACATGATCCAAAACAAACTGATTTCAAACAAAGATCGAAACTTTAACCCGAATAAGCTAATCTAGACCAACCCGGAATAAAAATCCTTGATCTTGCTCTTAAATCGACTCCCAAGCTCCAAAATCGCCCAGAGAAACCTCACAAGACGGCTGGAATACGAACTCCTCGAATAATGGGATTAGAATCCTATTTAAATTCGATTTAGGGTTTTTTCATGGATTACGGGTCTCCCGCGTATCGCGAAAGATCCTGGCAAGCCCCTCGCGTACCGCAATAGCCAAATTAGTCCGGTGCCCTTTTGAGTTTCCTCGCGTACCGCGAGGACCGGTCTTCTGTTCTTCGCGTACCGCGAAGGCAAGAAATTCACCATTTTTGTCTTTTGATTCTTGGGCTTCATTCTCTTACTCGGTTTCTTCGGATATTCACTTGTATTCATCATGAGCACCTGTAGACAAGACAAAGACTCAATAGTATACAAAAACGAATCAAAACAAAGACAAAACTAATCAAAACTAACTAAAACCATAGGAATAAAGATGTGTGCTTCGCACTACATCAAACATCCCCACACTTAACCTTTTTTTGTCCTCGAAAAAGACTGCAATGGAATCATAACTCAGATCTAACTTAACATTAATCAATTACCAATTAGTAAAATATACTCACATGTTAAAAAGCAATATTTAGTATTTCTGTCCGATTAAACCCTAACACCAACCATCAAGCCCCCACAATGTGTTCTAATTCCATTACTAAACATATCAATCAATCTATGTGATTCACACTTAAAAGCTACAGCTCTACCTAATCCCGTCTCACGGTGATGTCTAGGAACGGATTAAACCATATAGATTTCACCCACCACAGTAAATTAAGATTTATAGGTTTTTAGAAATCAAGATGGTCAATGAATGAATGGATGAAATATGAGCATTATTAAGCAAATTAACTTTCGTCTAGAGGCGTTTCAACCAAGTCACTATCCCGGAAGGTAACACATAGACTTGTAGAAGCATGTTTTTGTAACTATAGATAAAATTCTATGTATCGGTGTACGTGGCTAGTACGCACGAGGGTGTTCGTGAGTACTTAGCATGCACATCAGTTTGGTCCTGCGTACTTAGTAAGTACGCAAGGCTTTTGCCTTGCGTACTTGTCAAGTACGCATGACCAAACCCTGCGTACTTAGACAAGTACGCAGGTAGTGTTCCTTCCTCTATAATAGAAGACTTGTCTTCATTTATAGGTGGAACTTCTGGAACAAGGTTGAGAGGTGTCCAGGTCGGGACGAGCTCTCTCGACCCCTGAACCGTGAGCTTAGATGAGAGATGTGTGCTCCTTCCGTATGTAGTCTGTAATACGGGATGACTTCTATGTTATGGATTATGTATTGTTGTTTCATTCTTTTGTTTATGTTCTTGTATTCTCTGTCTCGTTTTCTTAGTTCCCACACAAATCACAGAACAGATCCGTGTTATCTCCGCTGCGCGATGAGGCTCCCAGGACCTACAAGTGGTATCAGAGCCTCGGTGTTCGTTGATTTGTGTTCCAGTTTTAGATTTTTAGGGTTTTTGAGTAGATACCAGTTTTTACTTTTTGTCTCAAAAATCCTCAAATATGAGTTTGTTATCACTTCATTCGGTGTTTGGAAGGCTAAGGGTTTGTTAGATGATATTTTCTAAGCTTTTGGAAGCATTAATTTCTTAGATCCATCACTTTTCGAGCATTCTCCTCAAGATTCGTCAAGAACGCTGTTACTTTTTGATAAGTACGCAAATTCAGCTTTTCAGCGTACTTACTAAGTACGCATGGGTTTTGCCCTGCGTACTTACTAAGTACACAAGAGTAGTTGTCCTGCGTACTTGTTAAGTACGCAAGAGTATTTGACTCTGCGTACTTAGCATGTAAGCGTGGTTGGCTTTGCGAACTTATCAAATACGCATGAGCACTTGGCTTTGCGAAGTTACTAAATACGCAGCAACACCCTACATATGCGTATTTACTAAGTACGCATGAACTAGAATCTGGGATTAAAAAAAATAAAAATTTGGCGGGAAAACTTTTCTTAGCCAATTTTTTTAGGAATCATTTGTAAGCTTGTTTCGGGCCATTCTGGAGAAGATAGTAATTTTGGTTTTTCCGGACCAAAATTTGTATACGACATGGCTAGGCGAAACACGGACGAGATTTTTTGTTGGATGATACCACTTGCCATACATTGTTTAAGTGTTTATACCTGAAAATGTAGGCAACGAGTATCCGGGATACTTATTTAATAGGGTATAAATGTTGAACTAATGGGAGCAATTGGGTGGTCATCGGTTAAAGGTTTCATTCTATTTGTGAAGATGTGGCTGCTTTGGGTCTTTCGGAAAAAGAATCATCTTGTTTAGGTATTCAAACCTGAATATGTAGGCTACGAGTATACGTGATACTTCTTTAATAGGGTTTGAATACCTTAACAACTTTAACCCAATGATTTGCTGTTTTGGATCTTTGCAAAGGAATAAAAGAATAAAATCATAGAGTTTGCTAGTTGTGCTTTTTGAGGATTTGAGTGAAGTGATGATGAAACTGGTCATAGTTTACAGAGAAATGAGGGGGATAAAAATAAATGTATCATCAACCGTGATTTATTGTGTAAACTATATTTTTCGTGCTCATTGGTTAAGCCTGTGTTCAAGTTTTGATGTGATTCAATTATGATGGGATTTCTCATTTGGGATCTGGGCAGAATCCAGATAGACAACCTAGTTATGGAACTTCACCGTGGTGAATGTATACAGATTAGGAGGTGTGAACCAGGAATGAAGATCTAATTGAAGAATGTTGGACTTTGGATATAAGGTGATCACTGTTGAGCATGATTTTGTGTTTGATTCTATCAAGTGTTTTCAGGATGAAGCTGGATATCTGTTGGATTATTAGTTGAAGATGGAACCTTTTATCATTGGCCGATGGGATAGGAAACATACCCTTATTTTTGGTATAGTCAGATGGAGCTTAAACTGAAAGGGGATATTGGAAATGAACATCTTCAGGAATTTGGTTGACTCGTGAAGATACAGGATAGAGTTGGACACATCTGATTGAAGACTTAAGTTTATCTTACTGGAATTACTATGGGAGCTGATTAGTTTGATGCAGGTTATTGGAAACTCAAACTCTCTATCATATGCCAGCTGATTCGGAGTTGTCTTAGTCTACTATTGTTACTTGGTTAGGAAGATATTGTTAGACTCAGAATTCTAAGT
The DNA here is from genome assembly GCA_023525975.1 of Smallanthus sonchifolius. Taxonomy (NCBI): domain Eukaryota; kingdom Viridiplantae; phylum Streptophyta; class Magnoliopsida; order Asterales; family Asteraceae; genus Smallanthus; species Smallanthus sonchifolius. Next base: position 43,230,117 of record CM042025.1, on the reverse strand, counting down.
CAGGGTGGAGCAAGCTACAATGAAGTGTTTTGGGTTAGTTGGTTCCTATTGAAGCAATTGGTTTGGTCTACAATGAAAGCTACATTTAAGAGGGAGTCGGGTTTGTCATCACTCGGCAACTGAAGACTGAAGTTTGAAGATTTGAAGATCTCAAGTGGAATGCCAGAAGATCAAGTCTCGCTAGAAGACACTTGATGTCATTAGTTTAGAGGGAGTCTGTTAGGACATTCTTTGTAAACTGATGCATATCAGTGTTAGAGGAATATGATGCTATAGTTAAACGGGAGTTTGTAGAAGCATGTTTTTGTAACTATAGATAAAATTTTATGTATCGGTGTACGTGGCTAGTATACAGGAGGGTGTTCCTGAGTACTTAGCATGCACACCAGTTTGGTCCTGTGTACTTAGTAAGTACGTATGACCAAACCCTGCGTACTTAGACAAGTACGCAGGTAGTGTTCCTTCCCCTATAAATAGAAGACTTGTCTTCATTTGTAGGTGGAACTTCTGGAACCAGGTTTAGAGGTGTCCGGGTCGGGATGAGCTCTCCCGACCCCTGGACCGTGAGCTTAGAAGAGAGATGTGTGCTCCTTTCGTATGTAGTCTGTAATACGGGATGACTTCTATGTTATGGATTACGTGTTGTTGTTTCATTCTCTTGTTTATGTTCGTGTATTCTCTGTCTCGTTTTCTTAGTTCCCACACAAATCGGAGAACAGATCTGTGTTATCTCCGCTGCGCGACGAGGCTCCCGGGACCTACAAGTGGTATCAGAGCACATAAGAACATAGACTACAGTCTAAACAATGAAGCACATAAGAATCACTTAGTGGTGTTTTCTCCAAGTGGCCATCCCGGAGGGTAACACATAAGCAAGACTTAGGATTCTAATAAGTAAGCTTATGAATATGTAATTTATGGATGTGGGCGCCATCAAAACTCGCATTTATTCTCATAAAAAGAGAGTGATGTGCCAAGAAAAATTCAAAAACCTCTAAATTTTAACTTAACGTGGTACCTATCACCCTATGTTGACAGTTTCAGTATTACCGATTACCCTAAGATGAGTACCCAGCAGATATCATGATTTAATTCAATTATTAATCTTATATAACACAAACAGGCTATTTAAGCTATTCAAGTTGGCTGGGTCTACCAAAACATCACTAATTAGATGCGTTTTCTATTATTTATTTTCATTTAAAACTCAACAAGTAGATCCAGTTGTACTATCATTTTCCATTTATTATGCAATAACTTATAATTTCAAAGGACATTTTTGAAATTTTTTTTTTTTTTTTGTATATTTAATAAACGAAAACAACCTAGACAAACTAGATCCCTACACTTGAAACAAACATTGTCCTCAATGTGAAGCAAAACACAATTAAAAATAAAAATAAAAATCTAAAACAGGAAGCGACTTAGCTGGCAATATAGCAGTGAATGGTCCAGCTTTGCTCTTCCTCTTGTGCACCGTATAGAATTTATGTCGCGGTTGCACAATCGACTGTCGGGCTGCCTTTACAAGGTAGATAAGATCATAATCGAATCCGCCCGAATGGAGATTGAGTACGGATAGAATTGATGTACACCTGGAAAATAAACTCACACATACCCGCAGCATCAAACTGACTCAAACTAAAAATTAAAGACTCAACAGACTCAAACTGACTCTGGATAGAAGAGGGACACATACCTGATGTGTGAAAAACACATAGACATGAATGCCACAGCAAGGTGAATCATCGGTTCTCGAGTTTCCCATGGTCATGGTGATGGTCGAATGATGATGATGGTGGTAGATGAGAATGGTGATGATATGGTGGTTGATAGTGATGGTGGTTAGTGGTGCAAATGGTAGATGGTGTGATGGTGATGTGGGTGAATGAGAATGGGTGATGGACGGTGTGGGAAACCATGAGAAACAAGAGCAAGAGGGGCAAGTCCAGGCGTCCCCTGTGTACCGCAAAGAAGCATGGACCACTCCTCGCATATCGCGAAGAGTGTATTTTAAGCCGGCCTAAATTATCTTTTCCTCGCGTACTGTGAAGGGAAGTGTCCCCTTCCTCGCGTACCACGAGGCACTGTCATTCACAGAAAGTTAAGAACTTTTTCACTTTTTATACTTAGAAAAACTTTGGCCTCCTAAAAATCTTTTTCACCCAAACCTTTTAAAAACCTATTCCAATGATAAAAACCAATGTAAAACATACCTGTAACTTCGTTCCTAATGATTTCCTCATCGAATCGAGCGTGAATCCCTGCAAGACACGACACACACAAAACACACATACCCAAAAACACAAAATTGACACGGACTCAAACCAAAGAAAGCATACAAACTCTACATCCCGGGCACTTGCCAGAGACTCAAACAATCCTATCTGGAGGCTTCTCCTTGATCCTAACCAGCACCGCCGTCATCTTACGCGGTCTCCCGGCTCTCCACAGCCTCAACAACTCATTACTCCTAGCAAACAATGAACTCATATCACATGTAGCACTCAGATCCTTCCACCACAGCTTATACCTACCCGGTCTGAAGATGATATTCATCAAATACCCTAGTAACTTCTCACTCCTCGACGTCCCCACACTTGGGGGTTGCATTATCCTTAAATCACTAGAGATACTCGACGCTCGGGTTCTCTTACGGGGTGGCCTAAACCTAGGGGCACTAGAAAAAGAGGTCGGCTCAGCAGCTCTATCCTCAGAGCAAAGAATAGGTAGAGGTTCAGGAGTAGGATTTACATTTGTTGCTTTAGGCTCTTTCTTCCGCCTTGCTTTTTTGTTATGTATATGCGTGAGTCTTAACTACTATTTTCTCTTTTGCAGAGTCATTTGGTTTTATAGAATTGCTATTTTCGACAAATCGTGCTAATTTGGTTGCTGTGGATGTGGAATTAGACCCTGAAGAGAAGGAGATATTGGAAAGGACCCGGTCCTGCTTTGTTTATTTAGACGGGTCTTATGATGCTGCTACGGCATGGGAGCGGACTGTTCAAGTAATACTGTGGTACTCTTGGATGATGGCTTATGAATGCCTTCAAAAATTGCCCTTTTATAACAGGCGGATAAAGTTGCTGTTAATAACAAAGTGGAGTATGCGGAGGGTTATATTCTGGAGGCGGATATCATGGACATAGATGTAGATGAGGATGAGCCTGACCCAGATGAGAAAACATCTGGTGGCAAAGGTGTTGAGAAGACGGTGACTCCTACCAAAGGAAAGGAGAAGGTGGGCGCGCCGCACGGAGGGGGTAGCCGGAAGCGAAAAGAGCGCTCGACTCTGAAGGCCGCCTCTCATGAGGCGCAAAAGAAACTCCTTTATGAGTTTTATCAGAGAAGGCGGGTATGTTTGCTGACGTGGGAGGTAGTTAAAGATCCATATATATGGGGGTTCACAATCTTTTCTTTTTGTGACAGGTGGCGGGAGTAGTGAAAAGAAGGCTGAGGCAGATCTGAAGGAGAAAACTGTTATAGATTTACCAGGCGAACCAGATTCACGCCGCAGGTGTATAAAGACAGTGGCAGAGAAGGAAGCGGAGAACCGCTGTGATGAGCGTTTAGCCAAGGAGAGTGGTAAAGGGGATTTTAACGCAACCAAGGCGTTGGGTGAGGGAGATGATGGTCAGAAGAACGACGAGGATGGCAGAAAAAAGAATGTGACTGCTGGTATTGGGTCTCCACGGGTATCTACCAAATTTGTTTCTGATGATGTGATTCATGAATCTGGCTCGAAGCAAAAGGAAGACGAGGAGAAGCAAAAGGGGCAGTACCGGGTAAGATTAACTTATCCTCCTTTAATTGGTGGGTTGTGCAGGGTAGCCGGTTGATCAATCCCGATGTCAGCCGGGATTGGCTTATGCAGTCTGTTCTCCCAGGTGAAGCTGTCTATCTTTAGTCGACAGATAGATGACAACCTGGTCACCTCTATGGCTACTCTGCATAGCAACTTGGTGGAAGCCCGCTGCGGGCTGAGTACGACGCCCGTCGAGCTACTATGGCTTTAGTCAATCAGCGGAAGGCGGAAGCCGCCCTGGCTGCGGCGCAGAAAGTCATTGAGGAGATGAAGGTGCGAGCGGATAATGATATGAAGGCAAAAGTGCTGGTGGAAGGGGAATGGTCGGAGGTGAAGGAGACCTTACATGTTACCACTTTGGCAAAGCAGGAATTGGAGGGTCGGCTGTCAGTGATGAAGAAGTTGGAGGTTGAGGTTCTTGATTTAAAGAAGTGTTGAAAGATAAGAGGGTGTGGAGCGGAGGAGTTATCTTTGTTAAAGGAACAAGTGGCGGCGCGAGATGCGACTGTGGCGCACCTTTCTTAAGAGAAAAAATGGATTATGGAGGAGGGTTTTTCATTAGTTTTTGAAGCATGTCGATTGGATGGTAAGTATAGGGAGGCCCTGTTAGAATTAGTTAGTAAGGCTGATCGGGTAGGGCGTTATGAAGGGATGAAGGACGGTTATTCCTGTAGGAAGGAAGGCGGGGTATTGGAGCAGCACCCACTCTTTGTCGAGGCTTCACACGCTACTTTGAATGCCGCCATGGATACCCTCAGTGTCGTAGAGCCAGAATTGCTTAATCAGATCTATGACTTGGCATCAGAGGAAGATATTGGCAAATTGAAGTCCTTACTGCAGGAAGTTGATCCAGAGGTTGATGGTGGAGGGGGGGATGAGAAGAGCCAAGATGAAGAAGATGACTTTTGACTGTCAAAACTAGTATAGGCATACCTTCTCTTTCTTTGTTTTGTATTTGTTCCTGTAAAAAGACTCATCTTTATATATGAATGAAAAGGAGCTTTTTTGCATGCTTCCCCTTATTGATTTGCTTGTATTTTTATCTTTTTTGCGAATTTTACCTGATATATATATATATATATTCCTGCTTATCTTGGTGGAGGACGCGCCTATTTTCATCATGCGCAAGGTGACGCGAACTTTGCCTTTGGGGCGTAGACAGTTTGTAATTACTGACGTCACGCCTGTTGTTTAGGTGGTGTGTGAGATGCTATGGACTTTTCTGTTAGGGGCAAAGACTTTAAGTGTTGATTGCACACCTTTTTTTCAGGCGGCGTGTGAGACGCTGTGGACTTTGCCGTTAGGGGCAAAAACTTTAAGCGTTGATCGCGCGCCTGTTTTTTAGGTGGCGTATGAGATGCTGTGGACTTTTCCATTAGGGGCAAAGGCTTTAAGCGTTGATCGCGCGCCTGTTTTTCAGGTGGCGTGTGAGATGTTGTGGACTTTGCCGTTAGGGGAAAAGGCTTTAAGCGTTGATCGCCGCCTGTTTTTTAGGTGGCGTGTGAGATGATGTGGACTTGCCGTTAGGGGCAAAGGCTTTAAGCGTTGATCGCCTATTTTTCAGGTGACGTGTGAGATACTGTGGACTTTTCTGTTAGGGGCAAAGGCTTTAAGCGTTGACCACACGCCTGTTTTTTAGGTGGCATGCATGATAATGATAAAAATAATATGAAAAGAGAATAATATGAGAAAGATACTCTTAGGCATAGAGGGTAATTGAAGTGCTTTTATTATAATTAAGAAATTCTTAACTTACATAGGCAGTAAATCACAGTATATGGACCAGGGTCTACATGTAACATTTTCGTAGCTGAGCCGCGTTCCAGGTTCTTAGGATTTCCTTACCATCAAGTTGAGCTAGGGTGTACGCGCCTTTGCCCAGAACCTTATGAATCATGTATGGGCATTCCCAGGTTGGTCCTAATTGTCACACCCCAACCGACGGCGGAATACGTGGGGGCGGGACATGTAGACTGTTCAAAAGCACATGGTTCAACTAAAAAATTCATATATTAAATTTACTGGATTTCATAACAAGTTTAACTAATATAATCAATGAAAATGAAATACATCAACAAGGTTTAACTATTTATTTAACTAGGTCCTCAATTCCTATGTGTAGCATCTTGAATATGAACTCAAAGCTTAGTACCTGAAACATGTTTAAAATGAGAGGGTCAATTATAAATAGTTGGTGAGCATACATAAGTTTTGACACCACAAGTAAAGTTCAATTATTTTGTGTACAATTCATATGATACATAGTTTATAAAACATTTATAGAGAATCTAAGTTAAGCTAGTTGCACAAATGTAACCTTGTAGTTGAAGGGCATAACAACACGTGTTATCCTAATGTATGGCATAACAACAAATGTTATCCTGATGTAAATTTAGGGCATAATAACACATGTTATCCTGATGTAAATGTAGGGCATAACAACACATGTTATCCTGATATAATGTAGGGCATAACAACCCATGTTATCCTGATATAATGTAGGGTATAACAACATATGTTATCCTGATGTAATGTGTTAATGATTGCACGAGTGTGTCATGTATATGTAGCCTTAACAGGTAGCATTCAAGCACAAAACACAAATAAACACATATGATCATATTGTAGAATTGTACGTATGTAATTGTAAATAGTGAGTTATTGAGGAATCATGTTTCACCCCAAAAATGTACAAAAGGAAAGAGGTTACGTAAACTCACATGGAAGTTGTTTGTAGATAGCACGAGCAAAAGCTAGCACAAGGGATTTGTAAATCACAAGGTTAACCTAGAGTTGAATTATATGAATTTGAATCAATACTATACACAAAAGTCTAAGTCACAGTCTAGGGTTCAATGAGGTTTGAGTGTAGGGATTTGTACAAAAGTGTTTGTGTTACATCATGTAAGGGATGTGTTTGTGTACAAAAGGGTACTTATGTATTCTCATATAAGGTCGTGTGTAAAAATATGTATAATTGTATTTGTTTTTAAACAAAAGGTTAGGAGCAAAACGTTTGAATCAATGTATGTTCCTTTGTTTATGAATAAAGAAATCATAAGTAAATAAGGTTTTATAAAACTATTTAGTTTAAATAGATATGTAATTAAATGAATAAAAACCTTTTCATCTATTTAATTATCATAATGAAAAGTGTTTCGAAATAAAGAGTATAATGATCTAAATATATATTAATATAATTAGAAAATTATGTTTTTAAATACTTAATATTTTTAAACCCAAACTAGTTATTAATTTAGGGTAAATGATTTTATAGATTATAAACAATGATCGTGTAAAACTTTACATGATAAAATAGGTTTATAAAAATAATTATAATTTATAAACCAAGTGAGTAAATTAGGTGTGTTGTTTAAAACAACAATTTTATTTAAATCATGTTTAAAATGATTTTTGTGTTTTATTAAAGTTTTAAAAGAATTGAATAACAAAATAAATGTTTCTCCTTATAAACTTGTCATTTGTAGTAGTAAAACAATCCTAGATAATCTAGGTTTTGTAAATTTATTTTTATAAAATGATTTGGAGTGTTAAAACGATTTAAAAAAAAAAATGATTGCAGACCACCCGGTTCGAACCCGGGTGGTTTATGTATGAGAAACTCGTGTTACCACTGGACCATGGGAGTCACCCGCATCAATGATCAGATTCGTTTTGCATTAACTTGTAGATAACAAGGGGGCCGTGTCTGGTTAGAGGTACACGCCAAAAAGGCTGGGGTGTGGGTTTCGAACCCACAACATCTGGTCCGATGGTGCAATGCCTTAGCCAGTCGGACTAGATGGTTTCGCTGGTCTAATAGGGAACCCACTTAAAGGTATACGATTTCTAAATCATGGGCTATCCCCAATTCAGAATACACATAAAAGGTCAAGAACCCTAATCAAAATTACACCCGATAACATCGGTCATGCCGAATTGATAAATGGTTAATAATCGCCAGGGGATTACGAACTAGGAGCACTAAATCTTACTTGGAATGGTGATGTGACGAGACAGAACGACCGGAACGAAAACTCGGCTCTTCTTGAAGCTTGACAGAGTTCCAGAGGTGTAATGCCGATCAATTTGTGGTTGGGAGAGTTTGTAAGAGGATGCGCGAAGGCAAGGGAATGATTCAAACATATTAACTTCACCTAAAAGGTTTGATCTGATTCGGGTTAGTAGGGAATAGTTGTTAACATGAATTACGCGTGAATTAAAACGGGTGTTGATGAATTGGGTCGCGATTAAGGTCTAGATTTATGCGAGAATAATCAGTGCATGATTTGCGGGTTTTGAACGCGTGAAATTTCTTGATTACAGCTTGAATTCAACACGGTTTGACTCTGGAAAGTCAAACTGTTTGAATCCAAATCAGACCGCGCAAACGTGTTAAATTGTTATGTTAATTGGATTGAAAACAGTTCGAAAATCATTCAAGTATATAAAGTAAGTCCAATGCATCCGGGTATGATTGAATTCGATGCTCACTTTCAAGAAATTCGTCCTGTTTGATTTCAGAAAGTCAAAGGGTCAGTTAAAGGGTTCGAAACCCTTGAATAGGTCCAATTTGAGGTGTAAGGGTCCAAATACAAAGGTGGGAGTTCAAATGACTAAAGGAGGTTCAAACTAGTTTTATTTATTTTCATTCTTACGTAATTTTATATAAAATCTGATTTTTCTTTTATAAGCTTATAAAAACTAATTTAAAATGTCAAATATATATATTTGCTAAACAAATCTTCTTATGTGGTTAATAAATTCAAATATGTAAATATATTTGTATACAAATATTTATAAGTAAATATTTATACATATATATAGATACATATATATAAACATACGAACAGGTGATATAGAAATTTATATGTAAACGTAAGGTTTTAAATTTTGAATGGAATATTAATTAAAATAATGACTTATGTGGTAAAATGTGCTTGAATAAATGCAGGATTTAAAGGTAGTGTTATTATTGAAATAAATAAAATAAAATAGAGCCGGAAAGTCATGGATGTTACACTAACTTCCCTAGGGATTCCGTGCGGCTAGCCTGGTTGCTTCTTAACACATAGTCCCCCTCTTTAAAAGTGCATTCAACCACCCGTTTGTTGTACACCTTTTCCAATTTATGCTTGTATCTGGCTTTGTTAATAACCGCTACCTCGCGGCGCATTTCCAAGATATCCAAGTTTTGTCGTAGCTCTACATCGTAATCAATATTCTGGGCGTTTGACCTTCGCGCTGTTGGGATACCTATTTCTGCTGGTATCATGGCCTCAGACCCATAGGTAAGACTAAATAGGGTCTCTCCATTACTGCTTTTTTGCAATCCGGTGCGCCCAAATCGGCACTTCTTCTAACCATGAAGTTTTCTCACTATCCAAACGAGTCTTGATTCCTAGCACTATGCTGCGATTGATTCTTTCCACTTGACTGTTCCCTTGAGGATGTACCACAGATGTAAATACTTGTGTAATTTGTAACTCAGTACAGCATTCTCTGATCATTCGGTCCGTGAACTATTTCTCGTTATCACTGACCAAATATAGAGGTAAGCCAAATCAGCATACGATGTGTTCCCATAAGAACTTCTTGATACTGGCTACCTTTATGGTGGCTACAAGTTTTGCCTCTACCCATTTGGTGAAGTAATTGACAGCTACAATTAGGAACTTTACGCGACTCGGAGCCTCAGGGAAAGGACCCACTATGTCGATTCCTCCCATCACCCCCCCGCTAGAAGGGCTACGTCGCCGTCATGGGTATCAGATTATTTTTAGGACTGAGGATCATGGGCGCCTGACGTTGGCAGCTTTGACATTTGCGCAGTTCCGTAATGGTGTCCACATGCATCCTTGGCCAATAGTATCCTGCGTTCATGAGTTTGGCGACCACCACGCGTGGGTCAGCGTGTATACCGCAGATTCCTAGGTGGACTTCCCTGATGAGATAATTGGCTTATTTGGTGTCCACACAACGTAACAATGGACCCAGGTAGGATTTCCTATAATGCACCCCCATCCGAAAGTTGGTACTGAGCGGCCTTAGCCTGCTGCTTGTTAGCTTTAGCCCGCTCGGGCGGTAATGTTCCCGTGGCTAAATAATTATGTATCAGGGTCATCCAGGTATCTGTGCCTGGTTGCGTGACACTTACCTCTACCAGATCAATTGACGGTTTTGCTATGGTCTCCAGGCTGATGGATTTTCCTGAATCACTGAAAGTCGAAGCGAGCTTGCTTAAGGCATCCGCCTTTTTGTTCTGGCTTCTGGGAATGTGTATAACATCCCAAGCCTGGAAGTTTTTAAGGATATTTTTGCATATGGCGAGATACTTAGTCATAGTGGCGTCTTTGGCTTCATATGTTTCATTAATCTGGTTAGCTACCAAAAGGGAATCGACATACGTGTGGATGCTTCGGGCATCCTTCTCGATAGCTAACCTTAACCCCGCAAGAAGCCCCTCGTATTATGCGTTGTTTGAAGTTCGGAAAAGCAATTTTAAAGCCCGTGTATACTGATGCGTGGTGTTTAATAGTATAAAATATATATAAATATATATATTTGTTTTAGAAATGGTTTCACGAGATCAGGTTTTAAATTTATAAAATGATAAAATACTCAAACTAAACACACACAATAGGCAAGTGTACCTATCGTAGCGCAATATAGTTTAGGTAAGAACCAAGTATCGAACCAATGGACACAATTGAGTTCCAATACTCAACGTTTGTTATCGTTTAGCAGTTTTTAATTAGTGAGTTGGTTGTGTGCGCTTGTGAAGCAGGAAATTAAATGACGGTAAAGTAAATGACAAAACATAAAAATGTGCGTGAGTGTGTAATAGAAATTTAAATAGCAGAATAGTAAATAGCAAGAAAGTAAATATCTCGAAGATGATCAGATCACGAAGAGTATTGCTTTGGGCTTCGAATCCACTTAGTATATGATAATGTTAAGTTGACTAATCCAGTGGTATGACTAATACAAATGTGTAAACGGTACACCGCTAGAGCCTCATTCTTACAACATTTGGTTCACGAATTAAAATCTTTAATAATAAAATGGTAATGATTCCGCTAGGGACAACGTTACCCTCAACTCTTTAAAAGCTATCTCCAAGTTGGTTTAAGACATCGAACTTAAATGCTTAATTATTATTATTAAAATAGTGATTAGATTTTGTTCACCGGGAAGCGGTGTAACTATGGGACCATATATAAAAAGTTCGTATAAAGACGTACGAACTTATTAGTATTAACCAAGCCTTGGCTTATCAAAATCTTCTTGTATAAAGACGTATAAGTTTCAAGAGAAGTTTGATTAAAAAGGTTTTACGGTCTTACGATTTGAAATCAAGAACACTCACAAGTGTAAAGACAAGTTTAGAAAATAATAAAAAGCCCACCTAGAAGGTGGTTTTAAGAGCAAATAGTTAATGACATAAACATACCACTAGATTAATACGTTAAACATTAACATACACCAAACTTCATCTTCGCCCTAGCAATACAAAGATTTTAGCCACGAATGGCCATACTAACTATCGTAACGCTGAGTTTCGTAGGCTTCCCTATTGCGGACAAAGAGGAGGAGCCTGTGTACTCTCTACTCTAAACTACAGAAATGAACTCTTCTTGAACTGTGATAATGTGTATTTAGGTGTGTAGAATGAAGAACCCAATCCTCCTATTTATAAGCCTCAAAATGAGCATTGCACAGGTGTGCAAACACCTCGGGAATCAAACAGGGTACAAAGGATAATGTACTGGTGCTTAGGGAGCAAGCATGGAAAATGTACGCCCGTGCATTCCCCTGCCTGCTACCCAGTTTTGTTTTTAGCTCCTGGTTGACTTTTGTTGACCTTGGTTGACTTCCCTGGGGTCAAAGCTTGGGAAGAATCTTCCAAAAGGCTTGATTTCTTGGTGTTTTTGACTTGTTTTAACTTTGTTTGTCTCAGGACACCGAATAACCTGCAATTATGAAATATTAACGTTTTAAGTATCAATTGCAAGGTTATTATTCAATTAGTAGCATAATATGGGTATTATTATGCATGAAAAACATGTATAATTTAGGGCATATAATAATACCCACACTTAAACTTTGCTTGTCCTCAAGCAAACTCATGCATGATCAGACCCATAACTAAAAACTTTACAAAAGGTAAGGTGCTCCAGGTGATTGGAGACTCCGGGATAACTCATGAGTCAATTATTCTATTTTTGGGATTTTCTATTTTGGGATGATGGAATCCATGACAATCCTACTAGAACTTTAATTATGTATACTCTATCACTCATCACAAGGTTCACTCAACTCTAGGGTTATATATATGTGGATAATGTATGTCAAGCAGAACACTCCAGTTCGAATCGAATTATGCAATGGTTTTAAGCTTGTATGCAAATCAAGTCTCCACCAACTAACTAAGTAATATGCATGAATCAAGAGGATTTAAAAGGGTTGTAATGTGGCTAAAAGAAAATAAAGGGTGAAAATGAAAATCTTTTTGGGTTTTTAGGGTTTTAAAAGGGTTTAAAGGGCTGCAGCTAACGTGGAACACACAGCTATGGCTTCCTGGATTAAGATGGAAAATACTAGTGGGCTCCTCTATAGTACTCAGATAATGATGGTATAACTAATCCGAGGGCTCGTTTATAGTCAGATTGCCAAGACCGTTACTTCTTATCATGTTCAACTCTTCCCTCACTGCGTAGTACACATTACTGTCTTTCCGTATGGTTCTTTCAGCGTGTAACCTAATAGCACCTACTTTGATCAAGTGTGTATAATCATGTTGGGAATAAGTTTGATTCTTACTGCATTTTCCTTCGTGGCTCCAGTTGCCACACATTTGCCATATCTTTTGGCGGCGCTTTTTGACAAGCAGCAGAATGGTGGTTGTTGTTCTTGCTTGTGTCACCATTTCCTTACATCACTTGTTGCTTTGAAAACTTTTTCTCGGAGTTTGGGCGGTAATTCAGGCTTTGCGAAATGAATACAAGAAAGCAAATTGAAATCAAAAGAATGCATGCCCAGCTCTTTTAGGTGTAACCGGTAAAAGACCAACTTCTCTCTCTTTTTTTTCAAACATCAAGACTGCTTTGTTAATAAATCCTTTTCCTCAATTTCCTTGAAATATTTATCCATATCTTCCTTGTAGATCGTTCAGTTGTTTCTTCCTAATACACCCTTTTTCTTCTGTGTATTTCAATTCCTTGAGTGAATTAGATCCTTTCCAAATTGTCTTAATGGTTGCAAACTTGAAATAACGACATAGGATAAACTAATAATTCTCCATCTTGAAGACAGTTAGCCAATAACCGGTGTTTACGAAAAGCTGGTATGGGGATAAATGGGGTAGTAGAAATGAAAAGGCTAAGGTTCAAAGGGCTAACTAGGCGGATATTATTTTTGGTATTTTGGGGTTAAGGATAATATATAAGGGTAATAAAGTCTTAGGTGTCTCAATTATTTTCATACATTTACTAGTAAATGGTCTTGATATGTATAAGTCACACAAGTTCTAATTATACATAAAACCCGATCGAAAAACACTCTGTACCAAACGAAAGAGCATGCGAATAATGATGAAAATAATGCTCGTGAAAAGGCTCAGATTATTCTCACATGAATAATGGATGGGATAGGGTTTAGTGAATCATTATGCATAATATCTATTTGTTTCTACTTGCCATGTTTCCATTTGTTCCTTTTAGTTTATTTAAGCGCGAACTCAAAGAGGTTTAGATTTTTAGGGTTTTAAAATTTTCAAAATTTTTAGGGTTTTTAATAAAAGTGGTTTTAGGTTAAGGTAAAGTTTTAGTCAAATGGGACGAAAATCACAAGTTTAGTTTTACTATTTTGAGGAACAAATTTGCCCTGAATCTCTAATTCCCCACCCACACTTAAAAATGTGCATTGCCCTCAATGTACAAATGCATGTAATGAATTGCTATGCAGGAATTTAAATGCTTGAAGTTTTAAGGGAAAATAAACTGATACCCCCCTCGTCAATTCAGTGTATAACCTATGGCCAAATATTACCCAAAAACTTCTTATCAAATCTCTCACAAATTTGATGTGGTTTGCCGGCGTCCAAGCTTATAGAGGTGGAGTGGAACTCCTTAAAGAAATAGATAAACTACTTGGTGATGCTATGCTACTTGACACATAAAGGAAAACATAAAAACAGAAATGGAAATAACAGGTAGTAATTAAGCTACTAAAATTCTAGTATCAAGAAGGCATACCTAGGGCTGAAGTACGAGAAACTTAAACTTGGAAAACCAAACCTGAGGTCCATGTGTTCTGCCGTATGCACCAACTTCTCAATTTATTCATGATCATCGGGTTGCCTCCCGAAAGCGCCATGTTTATTTAAGGGTCGTTGGCTAGACCCGTACGTGCTTCGTGAAATTCCAATTTAGTGCAAGTGGTGGAATAATCTGACAAATGGGTGGCTTGTAATATGGAGAGGTTCATCTAACCCATTTGATAACCATGTGTACATTGTGATGATAAGCTGATCCAGAAACTAGTGAAGTCCATCCTGGACCTGCTCGACAAAGGAAAACAGGGTAAAAAGAGTTCAAACTTAAAACAGTCTTAACTTGAGCTACGTTTTGAGTTAGAGGGCCCCTGACCGGGGGACGGAAAGGTTTCGACGAGCCGGATCATGTGGCAAACGCCGTAGGTGGTTTGTCCCAATGGTCCAAGCCAAATTCCCCCATTAAGTGACCCAGTTTCATAAATCAAAGATTTCCCCAATTTTCTATTTTTAATACCTTCAACTTCTTTGTGCTAAAATGGGTGAATCATTGATTTATGTATTTTCAAAGTCTATTTTTAGTTTTAGTTTAGATGGATTGATTTGAAATTTTGAAAATTTTTGTAAACCTACCAAATTTAGAATGCTTTATAGAAGAGCACCTAAAGAAAACAATGTAATTAAATCACGTCACCATCACTTGAAATTGCCTGGACCAAACTTCAAGAAACCCATGTAGTGAAGGAGATGGTCACCCCGGTATGATAATTTTGTCACGTGATTTTCGTTGGATGAACGTTGCTTCCTCCATGAGAAGTGGTCATCGGAGTGATATGCCCTATCCTGTGGCATATGTGATTCATGGGATGATTCACTGATATGCCTGGTCACAGGCCAGCTATCATTGTTGCAAGGAAGAGGTCTCGCCATTGTCATTTGTTTGTTGGTGAATACTTCCTTGTGCATAATTTCCTCCTGGACGTTGGTCTTACAATCTGGTTCTTCATATGATGTTGTCTCTGAAGTGACAACTCCAGACTGTTCCATACATCTTTCATATGCTTCCATATTAAGGATTCCCACCAACTCTTCTTTAGAGTTTCGTTCTTCTGACTCCTTTGATTGTTTAGCTTCCAGCCTCACAGAAAAGTTAGGAAGTGATTGTAAAGCCCCTCTCCTCTGAATCATCTGGTCTCACTTCCGACTGATCAATGCTTGTGAAGCTGGAAGGTTCTTGCTCCTTAAACTCAATTGACCCTACTAGAGATGTTGGAGCTATAACTTCCGATTCTTTGATTTTGAAGGGATTATCTTGTTGTTCACTTGGATAACTCTTTAGGATCTGAACCTTTTATTTCTTCCAAATGACGAAACAGATTTCCTGGGGTCCATGAGTCGGAATCTAGAGCTGAGTATTGAATTTCTTAGGGAGGTCTGGTTTCCTCATATGGTTGCTAGTATACTTGGTGAAAATCTGTGGAATACACTTGATAGTGATAACAATCTTGAGTGTAGTGTGGTTCCCCATAAATCTCACACCAAACCTCCGAATAGTGGTAGTCATAGTCGTGTTGGTATCCTCCATAACAACTCTCGTAGTTGTAGTCCATGAAAATTGCTGTAAAGAACAATCAAAACAAACCATAAAAATAAATGTTAAGGTTTAAAGACTAATCTGTTAACTTGAACTTTTCTTGAAATCACCGTGTCCCCGCCAATGGCGCCAAAAACTTGATGCGTAGTGTTTAGTAGTATAAAACATATATATATATATATATATATATATATGTTTTAGAAATGATTTCAAGAGATCATGTTTTAAATTTATAAATACTCAAACTAAACACAAACAATAGGCAAGTGTACCTATCGCAGCGCAGTATAGTTTAGGTAAAAACCAAGTATCGAACCAATGGACACGGTCGAGTTCCAATACTCAATGTTTGTTATCGTTTAGCCAGTTTAATTAGTCAGTGGGTTGTGAAGCAGGAAAGTAAATGACAGAAAAGTAAATGACGATAAAGTAAATGACAGAAAAGTAAAAATGTGCGTGAAGTGTGTAACAGAAATGTAAATAGCAGAATAGTAAATAGCAAGAAAGTAAATCTCTCGAAGATGATCAGGTCATGAAGAGTATTACTTTGGGCTTCGAATCCGCTTGGTATATGATAGTGTTAAGTTGACTAATCCGGTGGTATGACTAATACAAATGTGTGAACGGTACAACGCTAGAGCCTCATTCTCACAACATTTGGTTCATGAATTAAAATATTTAATAATAAAATGGTAATGATTCCTGCTAGGGACAACGTTACCCTCAACTCTTTGAATGCTATCTCCAAGTTGGTTTAAGACATCGAACTTTAATGCTTAATTATTATTATAATTATTAAAAGAGTGATTAGACTTTGTTCACCGGGAGGCGATGTAACTATGGGACCATGTATAAAAATGTACCGTTCCCAACGTGAGTTCACCAATTCTTGGTCTCATAACAAGTTCGTATAAAGACGTACGACCTTATTAGTATTAACCAAACCTTGGCTTAACAAAATCTTCTTGTATAAAGACATACAAGTTTCAAGAGAAGTTTGATTAAAAAGGTTTTACGGTCTTATGCTTTGAAATCAAGAACACTCACAAGTGTAAAGACAAGTTTAGAAAATAATAAAAAGCCCACCTAGAAGGTGGTTATAAGAGCGAATAATTAAAGACATAAACATACCACTAGATTAATACGTTAAGCATTAACATACACTAAACTTCATCTTCACCCTAGCAATACAAAAAGTTTAGCCACGAATGGCCATACTAACTAGTGTAACATTGAGTTTCTTAGGCTCCCTATTACGGAAAAAGAGGGGGAACCTCTCTACTCTCTACTCTAAACTACAGAAACGGACTCTTCTTGAGCTATGATAATGTGTATTTAGGTGTGTGGAATGAAGAACCCAAGCCTCCTATTTATATGCCTCAAAATGAGCAATGCACGACCATGCATTGGATTGCACGGGCGTGCAAACACCTCAGGAATCAGACATGGTACAAAGGATAGTGTAATGGTTCTTGGGGAGCAAGCAGGGCAAATGCACGCCCGTGCATTGGGATGCACGGCCGTGCATTCCCCCGCCTGCTGCCTAGTTTTGTCTTTTAGCTCCTGGTTGACTTTTGTTGACCTTGGTTGACTTCTTGGGGGTCAAAGCTCGGGAATGATCTTCCAAAAGGCTTGATTTCTTGGTGTTTTTTTACTGGTTTTAGCTTTGTTTATCTCAGGACACCGAATAACCTATAATTATGAAATATTAACATTTTAAGTATCAATTGCAAGGTTATTATTCAATTAGCACCATAATATGGGGATTATTATGAATGCAAAACATGTATAATTTAGGGCATATCATATACTCAATTAGCAGTATTCCTACGTCAGATCTTTTGGCTCATTCCGCGCCGTCCGTAAATAGCTCCCAAGGGGGTGGTGGATCTGAATGAGGGTGTGTCAGAATGTCGTGCCCGTACGGGGACTTCTTTCATATAGTCCGCCATGACCTGCCCCTTAATAGCTGAGCGAGGTCTATAAGTTATATCAAAGACTCATAATTCAATGGCCTAACGTGTCATTCTCTTGGACAATTCGGGTCGGTGGAGAATTTGTTGTTGGGGAAAATTGGTCAATACATCTACATTATGACCCTGAAAGTAACGGCGCAAGCGCCGCGAAGCGTGTACCAATGCAAGGACGAGTTTCTTGATAATGGAATAATTTACCTCTGAAGCTGTAAGGATCCTACTGATGTAGTAGATAGGAGTTTGGATTCCGGCGTGTTCGACCGTGTGGACGGAGCTGACCGCATGGAGGGACGCGGATAGGTACATTTTCAAATGCTCCTCTTTGAGGGTTTGGCCAGAGTTGGTTGTTGTGTTAAGTACCTTTTTAATTCCTAAAAGGTTGTTTCTGCTTCCGCCGACCATTTAAAATTAGACTTGTTCAAGCAATTCTTCAAAGTTGCAATGAAGGGTAAGGATCGTTCGACATGTTTTGCCAAAAACCGGTTTATGGCTACGAGGCGGTCGTTAAGGGTTTGCATATCATTCCGGGATCTAGGAGATGACATGCGTTTGATTACAGCCACCTTTTCTTGGTTGACGTGGAATTCATCCCGCGCTACTATGACTCCCGTAAACTTCCCTTCTTCCATTCCAAAGGAACATTTGCTAGGGTTCAGTTTGATGTTAGACTTTTTCAGATGGATCAAGGTCTCGGAAATTTCTGCCAACATGATTTTTCATTTCTACTCTTGATCATCAAATCGTCCGCGTACACCTCCAAGTTCTTTCCTATCTTGTCCTGAAAGACGGTGTCCATAAGACGCTGGTTTATGTCTCCCGCATTTTTCAGCCCGAATGTCATCTTGGTATAACAAAAAATATCGATATCTGTATGGAAGGCGGTCTTATCCTCATCTTTGGGTGCCATATGCACCTGGTGGTATCCCTTACAGGAGTCAAAAAAACACTTATAGGGGAAAGCTGCTAATGAATCCACCTTAGAATCTATTTCAGGGAGGGGGTAAGAATCCTTTGGACACGCCCTGTTTAAATCCTTATAATCCACACACATCCTCCACGATCAATCCAATTTCTTAACCATTACTGGATTAGCGATCCAGGTTTGGTATTGTACTTCACGAAGTATTCCTGCTTCTACCAGCTTTTTGACCTCTTTTACCACATCATATTTTGCCTTTTTGGACCACTAGCTCGACAGATCAATACGTTTTTAAAGCATGTTCGCCTGTTTCCCGCGGTACCCCTGTCATGTCCACGGGTTGAAAAGAGAATGCACCCATGTTTTCGTGTAATAATTCCTTGAGGTGTGCCCTGATGTTGGGAGATAGCGTATGGCCAATTGTAATAGTTTAAGCGGGGAAATTCCGGTTAATGGACCATTTTTGGGGAGCCGTGAGGGCTGGTTTTGGCGGGGTTATAACCGTTTCCTCTATCACGACGCATTCTTGGTCGGCCCACACCTTTGCGACTCCTCGAGGTGTGGGAAACAAGATCAAACCCAAATATGTAGACACTACGGCCGCCAAGACGCCCAAAGCAGTGCATCCTAAGATGATGTTATGTTGAGAAAATGCGGGTACCACCAAAAATTGGAGTAATATTGTGAGAACCCGATCACGATTTCCCAATGTGACCGGGAAAGAGATCTGTCCTAGTGGTCTGATAGTCTCTCCTGAGAAGCCCATGATTGGCGCATGAACTTCCTCTAAAAACGCCTGATCTTTAAGATCCATCTGTCGGAAACAATGTTCATATAAGATATCTTGCGAACTTCCCGTGTCTATGAAGATACGATGCATTCTATATGAGCCAACCAAGGCGGTGATGGTTAGAGGACCTATATGGTAGTCCCAAATTTGAGGTGAGAACGTCAGAGGTACCTCCATCTAAGAGTCAGAAACCTCCATCGTTCTCTTTTTTCTTCCCCGCGGGGCTGGTAACCCCCCTAACCATGTACAAGTCGCCCACCCGAGGAGCTGGGTCAGCGGGCGCATCTTTCCCTTTCCCGTCGGAAGGACCTGCTTGCTTGTTATCCTTCAAAAGGTGCACCAGCTTCCCTACCTTGACATGTAACTCAATTTGCCGCTTAAGTTAGTAACAAGAATTTGTGTCATGTCCTGCGGCTTTGTGATAGGTGCAGTAACTCTTGGTATCCCGTGTAGGATTATCTCGTATGGGATGAGGTTCTTCCAATTTTAAATTCTTGGATGCTAGGATGGCACTGGGAGTTTTACTTAAAGCTGGGTAGGATGAGGTGGGATACGAGGATCGATGAGAGATGCTCAAGGTTTCCTGCCGAGGCGGGTATGAGATGCGCGAGGGATACGACTCACGCGTCCTATCAGGCCTAGGATAAGGACTGGATAATGAAAATCTCGAACTATTTTTCGGGCGCCGGGTGAATCTATGGGACCAGTCAGTGTCTTTTCTGGTGTAGGGTTCCCGCGCCCGCCGAGTATCTCTTAGCTTCTCACGCGCCCTATTCTGCGCCACCTATTTTTCTGCCTTGACATGAATTTTCGCTATGGCCATGAGGGCCTCCATAGTTTGGGGTATCCCATAAGAGCCATGCAAGTGTCGGATTAAATGATCATCCCGAACCCTATTTACGAATCCCGCCACCATGAGGTCTTCAGTAGCCCTGCCTATCTGTAAACTCTCTAGGTTATACCAAACCAAAAACTGTTCAACCGTTTCATCGTCCCGTTGTCTGATGTGAAGGATTTCAGTCTTATCCTTCGTATGACATTTTTGTTGGCTGAACTGTTGCATAAAACGCTTAACTAATTCCTCAAAGCTATCGATCCCGCCTGTAGATAAACTGTCGCACCATAAACGTGCTGCATCTACCAAAGTCTGTATGAACATGCGACACCAGACGGGAACAAACCATTGTTCAACCCCGCTCGCGCTAACAAAAGTATTAAGATGGTCGTCCGGGTCTCCTGGCCCATTGTTCGTATTATTGCATGTAGCGCTGCTGTTCCAACCACGAGACGTGAGGTGGCAGAAGCACAGTCACGGGGTTTCCAAGCGGAGGTGGTGTTAGCAAGGGATAAGAAGTAATGGCGGTAGAATTGGGAATAACGGGACTGCCGGTGGATGCAATAGGTGAGAATGAGACGGGTGGCATGTAACGCATAAAAGGTGAAAATCCTAGTGGTCGTGAAGGATTGATGGAATATGGGGGTATCGGCATAGGCCTTTCGTCAGGGTGACAGAAAGTGGAACAGGGACCGGAATGTCTTCAGCTGATGTTGTAACAAAAAATGGAGGGAGGTTCACATGTCCTGCTAAAGAAGATGGCAAAGTGCACGGGACAGGCATTGAGCCGGAAGGTGTCACCGTGAAGACAGGTGGTCGTGTAGCTGATACGGAAGGAGTTTAGGAAGCCATTGACTAATCAAAGGAGAAAGATTAGGATGGAACACTAGTGTCGGTCACAAACGAATGGCGCCAATGTAAATTCAGGAACCGGTGTAAGGCGTTAAACCGGTAACTGGATCACAGAACACCCTTCGAATAGCCTACGTTTGAGTCTTCGTCTCCTCCAAATGAATACATGCACACTCAACAATGCGTTAGGGCATCACAGGGAGGGATAATCCCTGCGTTGGCCCTCCGGCATGATAATAAGTTCTCAGAGTAAAGGTTGATGATGGAAGGAAGAAGAGGATGGGTATTAGGTCATACCTGCTTTGTGGTGCCCTTCTTCCTTTTATACCGAGTGAAATCTGGTGACCTTGCCTCGAGGGTGTGAGAACCAATGGGTCTCACCATGGAGTTATGCAAGAATATTCCTTCTTCTAATTGGTGAATACACATCTTGCCAATGATAAGTTGCCATGTGTCAACCATTTTTGCAATGGGCCATGGGCCTTCATCTTATTTGCAATTGTTTGGCTTAAAGGGGTCTATTCCTCAACTTGCCAATAAAGCTGAAGCTGAGATCCCAACAACATATCTTACATCTGCTGTTGTGATCCATGAAGCTGAAGCAGAGGCATCCAACAAAGACAAGGGGAAGGACATCATGACAGAAGAAGAAGAAAGATTAAAGAAAGAGAAAAGAGAAAAAAGAGAAGAGAAGAGGAGGAGATGGAAGAGTTTAGAAAGATTCAAGATAGAAAAGCTGCCATTCTCCTCAGCGAACAACAGATCCAGTTGCATGCTAGGCAACTGGATGTTCCGAAACTTAAAGTTCCTGCAACTACACAATTACAAGAAGATGAAGCTCTAGCTCTTCAGCTGTAGGAACAAATCAATAAAGAAGAAGAAGAAAGAGAAAAGAAAAGAAAAGAAAAGGCTAAGTTCAGGATAACTGACTCTGAACTAGCCAAAGAAATGAGAGAGGAGTGGATAGAAGCTCTAATTTCTCAAGGTGAGGATGCAGACTACCTTGAGAAATTATCAAAAAAAAAATCTATAGAGCTTTCATGGGTCAGCAAGGTCAACTGGCAAATAAAAAAAGGGATGAAGAAGAAGAAAAAGCCAAACAGAAAACCAAGAAGACCATTGCTTTTAACATTAGGACCCATGAAGAAAGGAAAGTCATGATGGACTTCCTAAAGGCTAGAGGAGAAAGTTAAAAGAGGCTAGGTCCCATGAGCTTCATGAACCTGCAAGCCTTATATGTCAAAGTCAAGAAGGAAGAGGAAGAAAGATTGGGTAAGACAGGCTCAAAGAAAAGGGTAAACACTCAAACAGATGAAAGAAAACAAAAGAAACCCAAGCCTACTCCCTCATCCACTCATTCCTCTATCTAACAACCCTCCACTATCCCTCCTAGACCTCCCTCCTCTCCACCCTAAGAGTCCAAATCCTCACACCCAGCTCCTCCTCATCAACAACCTCCCAAGAAGAAAACCAAACCTACTACCACACCAGAAGATTCAGGAGAAATTGTTATGTGGTTCTACAGCAATCAAGATAAATGGTTTGAGGTTTTCAGCGGAAGGGTAGAGGTAAAAAGTTCAATCTACAAATCTGTTGATGAGGTAATGCAGCTCCCATATTCTGATCTTAGAAGAATGATGGAGCTGGGTGAAGCTCATGAGCTTGAGAATGAAGGTGGGAGGCATCTGTTGCTAGTGATCAAACATCAATTCAAACCTAGCAAAGATGTAATCCTTGATGCTAAACCTCTCCAATCCCACTTTACATTCACTAGCTGGTCCTACAATGCTGCTAAGGATGAATTCACTATAACCGTTATAAGAAGTCAACATATGAGATGTTCTAGCAAGGACATTTTTAAGATGCCAAACAAGGATATCAAGTCTCTGTCTGAGCTTCCTCTTGACAATCCCAGCAAGGACCCAAGAGGCTATGAGGTTGCAAGGATAGTTGCCAACATGCAAAAGCTTCAGCAAAAAAAGCAGTAAGGGAGTTTTGGTAGCATCACTCTAGGGGGAGTTTGTAGATATAAAGACTTATGGCTACAAAATTCTCTAAGTACAACTGCTGTGGACTCCACAGTTTTGCTGCTGACCAACAAGCTGCTGCGGATAAGCTTGTTTGCTGTGGATAGTTGTTCTCCTGCTGATGAACAATTCTGCTGCGGACAGCCTTATCTGCTGAAGACCAGAGTTGCTGCTGATAGGCTTCTCAGCAGCATCAAACACTTGATGCTGCTGATAAGAAAATCATCAGCAACTTTGAATAGTTGAGTCTTGATGCGGATTACCAACTATGCTGCTGATAGCCATATCCGTTGAAGATCAATCGTTGCTGCTGACTGGCATAGCAAAAGCAACTTTACCACTGATAACTTTCTGCTGCAACTCTGATACATCCCATGCAGAAAGAATGTTACTGGTGAAGACAATAAAAGACAACAACGCTCTCCTTCCAAGTATCCAAGCAATGATACCTAAGAAGACGTTTGAGTAAAGTTTACCATTGTAGTATTTATTGTCTTAACTTGTAGTATAGCTTAAGATCAACGGCTTGTGTTTGATTTGATCCTTAGAATCAAGGGTCTATCTTGATTCTGAGTCACAATATAAGTAGTGTATTTGTTCATTGTACAAGAGTGCTTTTCCAAGAGTTTTTCTTTGTAATCTTGTAACCATTGAAGCTTAATACAAATTGCATTTAGTAGTACTCTTTGTGTTTACTTGTTTAAATTGCTTAGTTGTGATTGTTTCCGCCAATCTCAACTAGAATAGAACCATCTTGTATTTACCGATCCTACAAACACCAAATTGACCCATTAATGGCAAGCCATGGAGGAACAAATGAAGTCATTCTTTGAGCTTCAAATGATGCAATTCAATCTCAATGAAATGTTCCACACCACCCGTACTGTTATGGAGACTCAATTGCTGATCCAACGAGGTGAACATTAGGTTATGGTTGATTTGGTGGTAAAACTATCAAAACAGCTTGAGTCTCAGGGGGAGACAAGCAAGAAGGCAGAAGAAGAAACTTGCCACCATGTCGACCTCACGAAAGATAAGGATCAGGACGATGATCCAAATGTTTGGCCTTCAGGTGCTGGTTGTGGTGAGACCCAAGCTGTCTTGCCAACACAAGCCACACCTTTGCCTCAGGGGTAGTCCACCCAGCAACAACAACAGGGCGGTGGTGCTGATAAGGGAAAAACCCCTGCCGTGGTGTTAGAAGATTTGACTACAAGTCCCAACCTAAACGATGAAATCATGATAGGGGCTTTAGTAGAGATTGAAGAAGGAGAAATAGACAGCGGTGATGCTTGGGATGAATACGGGAATGATGTTATTGTGGAATTTCCGAAAGGAGTTGGAGAGGGTAATTATGAGTTGGAGGATGGTGAAATTTTTGAGGCCCTAGCCATTAAGGAACAAACTGAACAGACCATTCAGGCTGAAGATGTCAACGAGTCTTCAGCCAAAGTTCCTAAAGCAGGTACGAGTGGTACTTCCTCAAGGAAGATTCCTTAGGAATGGTTGATCAAGGAAGCTAAAGTGCCTTGGTACAAACCTCAGTACACAGACCAACATGGGGCTGCTAGGATGATTTTGTCCGTACATTTTGAAGATGACAAAGGATTATTTGCTATGAAAAGATCAGGGGGAGTACAATACCTGAAGCCAACAACAGAAGCATTTAATTCCTTACCCAAATACGACTTAGTCAACATTGCACACCGTGAGTTATGTAGTGAAACATCAAACAGAATTGCTAGAGGTTTGTAGGGAGTGCTGCAGCGAGAAGGCAGATCGGGTAAGTTTGAGATCTTTCAGCCTTAATTTCCAAGGCGTGTCAAGGATAAAACAATGATACATCCGTTGACACGCAAGTTCTTGAAAAGACTCATTTATGAACCAGTTCTATGTGAAACTCGGATACCCTGGAGGAGAATACCTCAATATATCTTTGGAAACATGTTGTACTGGTACATAGATCCACTAACCGGAGATGCTGTCATGATTGAGAAGGAGAGCTTGAAGGAGATCATTAGGGTATTTAATGAGATTGTGTTCATCAACTTTTCTGTCAAGGACTTGGAGGTTCTCGTCAACAAGAACTGTTTGCATACTGACGAGTGGACGAAACTGCTTGCCACCAAATACGACAGGTTAGTGAAATTATGTCAGGGATACAAGTCCAATATTAGTGGTGGTAGTCAAGCGGGAAGCTCATAAAGACTGAAGATATCCAGAGATGTTGTCAAGGGGGAGTCTGTTGATGCATGTTTTGTGACAGGCACTCTGTATTGAGATACAACTTTTGTTATTATTTATTTCAGTCTTGTATGTATTTAGTTCTTTTTGTATTTTGTTTATCGAGTTGTAATATATCTTGTTTATGTCTGAACTTGTATGGTTTTGAGATTGTACTAAATACGCAAGGATGAGTTCCTGCGTAGTTTCCAAGTACAATGGTCATGCGTACTTAGCAAGTACGCATGAAGGATGGTCATGCGTACTTACTAAGTACGCATAACCTAGGTCTATAAATAGCATAGAGTTGTTTCATTTTTATAGAGATGTACTTTTGCACACACAAGTATGCACAGATCAGTATTGTCCCAGTCCAGAAGTCATTCAATCTGTTTCTGTACTTGTTTGAAACACTATGAAATCAATAGACCGTGTATTTATTAATATCATATTGTGTTGATTGTCATACGATCATTCTTACATTGTCCCACCTAGTAACAGGCATTCCGCACCTGTCTACTAGGCTACGTTCTCACACGATATCAATCCGAAACACCCACCCGGAGGGACCTACAAAACTTGAATATCAAATAACGCAGCGGAAAAGTTCATTTCAAACATAACATAACATCGTTCAACATGCGGAAGCATAACATCATCTTAAACATATACATGACATAAACCAAACATAATGGGATGCCAGACTTCGTAGATCAACCGGGTAATTCTTCATCTCTTTCCAAGCATCACCGTCCATCGTCTATACATGCCTTAACCTGAATGTGCATACTAAAAGTCAGCTACATTGGTGAGTTCTAGCTTTTCATAAAACATTAACTTCAAATATTTGTCAAAAACATATCATTTAACTTCATCAATAAAAGCGTACGATAGCATGCAATAACATAACATACATAAAAACATAACCATAAGTCAACAAACATATCGAATCTGCGCCTTCTCGTAACCGTCAAATTCAAATGTCATATACTGGCGGAATAACCTAAGGATCACCACCACTAGGCCCATCACCGTCGTACTGTCCTTCGGGCAGAGAAATCCTAGGGCTCGACACTTAGGCTATTCAACACCGAACTTCAAGCACGGCATCACAAGGATGACACGTACCAAACTTCAAGCACTGTACCCCGTAAGGCACAAGTACCAAACTTCAAGCACGACTACCCCGTAAGGTAAATCGTACCAACTTCAAGGATCACGATAATCCCCTTGGTGACCGTCATCACCCCAGTTGTACAACAGTTGGCCAGCCACAAAGGCCCCTAAAAGGTAACGGCCCATAACACACACCCCATACCCATAACCTTCACTCCCTAAGGAATAATGGCAGATTCGTTCATTTGTGACTTTTGTAAACATTCACTTCTTTTACTACAAAACTTCAGTTAAAGCATTCGTACGTTTTATTAAAAATCATTCATTCGTTCGTAAACACTTTGTAAACTTCTTTTGGCAAAATATTTCATAAACACTTCTTTCATAACCTTTCCTTCCAAAACATCGTTCATAAACCTCGTTTCATAAAACGTCACATATATCATTCATAAACATCGTTTTATAAAACAGTCACATATGCACACCAGCCCAAAAATATTATTTAAAACATTTAAAAGAGGGCTTTTAGAACTCACCTGGTAAGCTAGCCTCAATACGTTATCTACCGCCAAAACTATGTCATGTACAATCTGGATAAGTGGATAATTATCAGGTCTATACGACACTAGTCAGTTTACTCTATATTCGATCCAACGAACTTGATGTCAAGTTCGCCCTCAATAACCCCAGCGAACTTGCTCAGTTCGCTGACAATAATCCAGTGAACATAATGCTACGTTCACCCACTATACCAAGCGAACTTAAGGTTAAGTTCGCCCCAACGATCCCTTGGCGAACATAATAAGTTCGCCCAAACAGTCCAGGCGAACATAATAGGTTCGCATGCGGGCTGTCTACAACTCCAAAACCCTATTTCTTATAATCCCGTGTATCAAGATCGTGCCCAAACCGTACTGAGGACGTCTAAGTTGTAAAATCATGTTTCGTTATTTTTAACGAAAATCGGGCAGAGTCCCGTTTGTTTTTGGCTAAACCCGACAATATCCAATTGTCCAATTCCAACATAAAACTACACCAATAATCCAATAAACCGCACTTTATATTCTAGTACCAAAACCATACATTCATTCATCCATTACTTGATAATTATAATAAAGATAGTATAATTATAACCCATTTACAACATGTCCGAAAAATGTTCTCGAAAGACGTCCCTGATAATTTTCCCGAGTCCCTTGCCACTAACCAACACTAGATATATAAGTTTTACGAGTTATACCTTCGCGTACGAAATGTACTAAACGTTTTTGTACGAAACTACTGAGTACCACGCGAGAAGAAACTTGTTTTGCCCATAACTTGGTCATACAGACTCCGATTGAGGAGATTCAAGCAGCCATGAACTCGTCTCGCCGAGCCCCACTAGCGCCGCCGGTTGCCGCCGCTAGAATTCGTCGTCGTCGAAAATACAGGCAGTGGCCGGATTTCCTTGTTTTGGCCTGAAAACTTCATCTTTTTGAACCAAGCTTTCTTGTAGCCTTAAGATCGGACCTTTAGGAACTCTTTTAAAACAAAAACCCCAAATTCTAAGGTCATTGGAAAAACGAGTTTTCACCGGAAACCTTGTGTTTCTCGCTGGATCTACCATAAAATCACCTCAAAACTTTAGATCCATTCTTATAACACCTTAATAAGTCCTTGTTGGAACGAGTACATACCAGATCTAAGGAAATCGGGTGTTTAAAGCCTTCGCCGGAATTTGCAACCTAACTCACCAAAAAACGCGATTACCACCACCTCGTACCGCCGATCGCCACCCTACAGCTCCGCCCTTCACCTCCACCTACCACTACGAACCACCAACCTCTTCCACCTCTCTTCTCATCGGAATCCGATTGCCGAAAAACGGCTCTTGGCCGGATTTCTCTCTAGAACACACACATGTGTGTGTTTTGTTTTGTAACGAATGAGGAGTCCCACAAGAGATTTCATTTATATAGGTGGGTTCGTTTCGACTATGCAGTGCCTCGTTCACGTCGAAAACTCTCGTGAAGGTCTGTTTTAATTATTAAACTCGGGTTTAGAATATCCTGGGCAATGAAATATTATTCTTAAATAAAACCGGCATGAGGTTAATATTAATTCTCCTTTTTAATATTCGTTCGTGTGTCGGTGGATTTATTATTCTCGTCCGACAACGTAAAACGCAAGTCGGATACGTGACATCATTCGGTCATGTAAAAATCTCGTTATCTTTCTCGCGGAATTTGTTTTCTTTACCGCTACGAAATAAGCTTCGTAAAATTCTAAAGTTTGGGATGTTACAACAAGGTCATGAAAGGATTTATGCATCACAGTTTAAGAGCTCACTTGAACATTATCTCGGCTTATCAAATCAGTAATATGGCAATCAACTCGGACAAGGCTCCTAGATATGTAATGACATTGCTTAAGTAGAAAGTTTTATCTTAATGATGTATAACCAAAGCTAAATGAGCGGTCGTAACCTTACCTTTAACACTATCTACTGCACTTTGATGTTGAATGGTCAGAAACCGGACTCTCGTACACGAACCGGGGCTCGGGATCAGACTTCCAGAGTGTTTGTGTGTGAAATGGAGTGTGTTTTGTGTGAGAATTGGACTGAAGTCGATCATCTATTTATAGGGCTAAATGGGCACCATAGCAGACCGTTATCTGAGGGGATGTCGGTCATCTATGGCTCTTACCCGCCTCATTGCCTTCGGGCCTACATAACAGACCGTAATGGTCTGGATGTCGGTCCACTATCGAGCCACACGTCCGATGAGCCATGGGCCACGTGTCATCGTCTGGTTCATTCCTTCCGCCCTATATAACGGACCGATATCTCTACAGATGTCGGTCCGGCATCTGTCTTCTTTCATCACTTTTCACTTTTAGTCCCTTAAATTTATTTATATACATAAACACCCCTTAACTATGAAATTTGGCAACTTTAATGTTTTATTTCTCAAGAATTTTTGAGGCGTTATAGTACCTTAAAAGGTATTAATAAGGGTATGATCAGGAGTAATATGAAGTTTAGTGGGAGTTGTACGTGGCCAAAGGAATTATGTTCTTAACATCTACAATATATTCATATTCAGAAACGAAATGTCACATTGTAAGTATTTTTCAACTTTATTGGGACAAACATATTGGTATCCAAAATTGCAAAAAGAAACAACATACAAGAATGAAGACCTGTAAGGTTTGCCACAGGTCCAGGAATATCCCCTAACAACTTGTTTTTGTTTAGTCTCCTGAAAATGTGTTAAAAGGGATATTAGATACGTAATGTGAATGAAGTAATAAAATGATGAACGGGAACTTGCATAAGAACTTACGGATAACTTAGACGAGTTAAAGAACCCAAACAGCCTTTGATTTCACCAAAAACTGATTACTTGATAAATCGTGAGTTTCCTTCTAGCATGGTTCTGCGCTTAGGTTCCATCTCATCCGTGTTACTGAACTTTTCGCTATCCTCCATAGGCTGAACATTTCATTTATAACACGCACTGCAACACCAATTCATTCAACCGTCAAAATCCCCATATACTACCACACCTGCAAGTTTTCAGTTTATTATGATAACACATGACTTTTTAACAAACCTCATCCTAATATGTGTAACAAAAAAAAGCATTTATTATGTTATTATCCAAAAAAAATCTTTTTAAAAGATATTTCATAATCAGATTGTTTTTTCTATTAAAAAAAGTTTTATATGTGTTGGATAAAATTAGTTATAAACATGTACTTTACAATTTCAGCTAGGATTGGACCTGATAAAGCGTTGTTCTATAGTAACATATAAGAAATGCATTTTAAATATAAAATATGTTCATCATTTGGATACCATAACTATAACTCCTAAATGAACAAATCAACCTCAAAGTTAATAGATTGAAAAAACGAAATTAGGGTTACCAACATTATGTTTTCATCGTAAAAGGGAGAAACCGAATAGGGTTTCAGAAATTGAATCGAGGAGAAACAAGGAACTTACAATGTGGTATTTGAAATTGATTACCCGATCATATTCAGGGGTTTAGGATTTAAGTGAAATAAGAAAATCTTTCGTATAGAAACCATCTTCATCGTCATACGCATCTTCTTGTTCTTCATATTTCACTCTGATTTCATCAGTTTACGTGACAGACTAGTAGGAATCGGCGGTGGGTCTCTCAGGAGATATCTGATTGAATAAGGGGAAGAACAAAAATGTTGAGATAGATAAGAAGGTGTGAAGGTTGAAGACAAAGAGGAAGAACATCGTTGAAAGAAAATATTTTAGGGTTTGATAGAAACGATATCGACGAACAGAGTACGAGTATGGTTGTTGATAGGGTTAAACGAGAAAACGAATAACTTAGAGAGGAAGAAGAATTCAAATGCTCAAACTTGTCATTAATCATACGTAATAACCAACATAAATATAATTGTAAGTTACACTAGGCACCCTTAACTAATAATAAAAGACAAGACAAATACCAAACCAAAATAAATAAAAATAAACATATCAATACTCCCCCCCCCTAACCCACTTTTTGCCCTCAAAAAGTGATTTAAGGAACCTTGTCTTCATCCTCTCCTGTTGCTTGTTTTTCATCCTCCACAACCTCGAGTATGTAAAGTTGTTTTTTTCTTACACTTGTGCCCCGGAAAGAACTTTTCTGTACCCTAGAAACATTCCCCTTTTGCCCCTTTCAACTCGAGTTCATCTCCCATCAAACGCCTCAAGCTAAAAAACCCAGTTTAGTAGCCAGTGGCTCGGCTGTTGGACTTGGAAGCAAAGGAAGTTTTGAAGCATTAAACGGAGGAGTTATCTTATAAGTATCATTCCCACCGTCATTGTTTATGGACCTGCCTTCAATCTCCTTGAGTTTGTTGACCAAATTGGTGTTGTTGATGTCTTGGATATTGGCCAACCCATACGCCTCGTGCAAGGTTTTAGGCTTAAACATCTTAACGGTCCACGAACCTTGGGTTTCAATCCCTTGAGATACAAGCTCAAGGCATAGGGTTCACAAATTGTGACCTTGTTCAATAGGTTATCGAAGGCGTTTTTATAATCCTTCAATGAGGTTGCTTACACCAGAGAGGCAATTTCTTCCATGGCATCTTCGAACATGGCATTAGAAAAACGGGTAGAAATAGATCGGGCATAATCCTCCCAAGAAAGCTCTGCCATGGTTACACCTTGAGTCTTCATGAAGTCTTGATGCCATTGAATGGCTTCCCCGTCCAAGTGAATAATAACATACCTTAATTTCATGTTGTTGGATGTTTCATCAATGGTGAAAAAGTGCTCACAACGGTAGATCCATTCTTCAACATCCTCCCCCGAAAACCTCGGAAATTCCACCTTCCCGACCCTCATAGGTCGAGTGCCTCGGGATTCTGTTTCACCGACCGCAAGAGTACCGAATGAAAGACCGTTGGAACTGCATATGCTCAATTGTTCCTTGACCGCTTGCAAGATTTGTTCTTGTTGTTTCATTAAGGCGGCTAGGGTTGCCTGCAGTTCAGAGATCGCCTTGTCGTGCTAGTGTGATAGAATTCCGATGGGGAATCAGAAAGGCTTGGATACCCTTGATAGGGTTAAACTAGAAAAAGAATAACTTGGAGAGGAACAAGAATTCAAATGCTCAAACTTATCATTAATCATACGTAATAACCAACATAAATAGAATTGTACGTTACACTAGGCACCCTTAACTAATAATAAAAGACAAAGACAAATACCAAACAAAAATAAATAAAAATAAACGTATCAGTTGTGGTCGATGGGTCTTAGATCCGCGTGTTTTTTAACGGGTTAGGGGTTTTTGGGTGGGAAAATAAGTGTGGGACTGAAGGAGGTGATGACACATGATAAAAATTTTAATCATTTATTAGGTTAAAGATATGATCAATAATTAACAAGATTTTCAAGCTTTCAACTCTAATCCAACAAGGACTCATCATCTTGACATACACAAGATCAATTAGGGTTAAAACCAACATCTCCTGCTTTTGACATCTGATCGTCGACTTCTTGTACCCATATCGACCCGTTTTTTAGGGTAATGGTGACAATGGTGAAGGAGGAGGCGGTGGTGATGTTAGGGTTAGGCGACGGTGGAGACGATCGCGACACAGAGGTAGGGGTGACAAATAATGGTCGTGAGTGGTATTGACCCATATGGACCCGTTTTAAATTAGCAATATAAGAATGACATGTTTTAATCATTGTATAATTTAACTAGACCCAAATTAATCCATATGTAATTTTTTTTATCCAAAATCAACAAGAATGGTTGCCACCCCTAAATTTTCTTTCCACAACTTGAAGTCGTGAAATGGGAACTGCTATATTACCATGATCTAGTTCAATTTTAGAACTATATGTCGTGTTATCATAATCCTGACAAATATTTTCCTTGTATGGTTGTATCTTTGTAAACAACTAATTCGTTGATTATGTGATCACTTGAATGTTTATTTGTTATTGTACAAGAGAATTCACATTCTCATATGTTTAATTTTATTTGAAATAAAGTAAACAAAATGATGAGAATGTAAGAAACATGATCCAACCCTGTAGATAGAATCAACTTACCTATACATCAAAGTGATTCTCAGTTTCACCACATTACAGAATCAGCAACTCTATCTATGAAGTCACTTCCATTTTCACTATGAATAACAAAAACTATAGACCCATCACTCAAGTAAAATTCCAAAAATATCCCTCATCTCTCTTTTCATGTCCCTCTGGTGAAATTTTACAAGGACTTGAAGAGATAAATGCAATAAAGTAATTTCTTCCTTGGTAGAAACTGCATCCACCATCAAATAGAAATAAAAAAAATAACTTACTTCCCGGTTTTCTTTTTACTATCAGCAAAACATGTCTTTCCGGTCTTTGTAGCTGGACCGCCAGCAGCTTTCTTTGTCGGTGCTGCTGCTGGACTAGCCCTGTTATGGCACAAATATTGTGAGGTAAGCTGTATTCTTTCCTTTCACATAGAAAAAGATTTAAAAATGTTTTGATTATGTTAAACTTTATAACAAGTAAAATTCATGTTAAAACGATTTAGGATATGTTAAATCTTATAAGTGTGTTGATTTGGGTTATGGTTTATCCATAACGGGTCAAATATCCCAACTAAAAGAGAAACATCTTGAATGGGTTGAAAGCCATCCAAAGTGTAGTTTCACCGTTTATGGTCTCCTAAATTCTTTTATTTAAAAATTAGTTTAATTTTGTCATAACACAATATTTGGAAGCATACTCAACACATTAACTTTTTTTTTTCCTTTTCTTTTTGGTAACCATGAGAATCCGTTACCGATTAACTCAAAGGACCCATCAATACACTGCAACCAACGAGATCATGCAAAGCGCAACATGTGTTGGGCAGGTAACCTTCAAGAGGTTATGGCAAGAAGCCAGTGGAATCAAGATTCGAACCTGAGATCTTTGCCAGAGGTGCAGTGCACCACCCCTTGAATGTTAAAACAATTAACTGTTTATAAAGAAAAGGACATTAAAATGTTTGCGGCTCAACCCAACCCAAACCTGTTTTGTACAATTACCCCATCAGACCAATTTGCATGTATGTAATTTAGTTGAATAACACACACACACACACACTAGCTAGTGATCAACATGTCTTACTTGCTTAGTGAACTCTTTCCTGGTGCTTGACTAGGCTTCTTGGCATTTAATGCTGCACCACCATTAGCAGCTTTCTGTGGTTGTGACTCAGCCTCAGAGCACTCACTTCCAACATCATCTTCATCATCCCCACCATCACATGCCTCCGTATTACGATCCTGTGTATCTCCTCCATCTTTGGATAACGCTGCCTTAAGAAAAGCGACATGTTCTTTCAACTGCTTCAGATCCGTGTCATCTTTGGTAGATTTAGCAGCCCCAAGCTCAACTGTAGACACTCTTTCAGCAAATTTAAGTGTGCTAATTGTTTCTCCAACTGTATCCGGATCAGGACTTACATGGATAAACATAAGTGTCTTGGCCTGCCCTCCTAGTAAATTGACAATCACAAGCTTAGTGAAATAAGTTTAAAAGAATATAAATATATATATATATATATATATGTATATAATATTTAGGAAAAATGAGTTACCAAGAGCATCTTGGAGCAAGAGAGTGAGCTTACTGTTCCTATAAGGAACATGTGTGCTTTTTTGGGAAAGAGACGCAATAACGTCTCCTAAAGCAGAAAGTGATTTATTTATGAATGTTGCTTCCTTTAATCTATCACCTGTGGCCTCTGTTTTGTCAGCTCTTTCACTGCCAGCAAGATCAACCAGATGCATACAACCTCTAACCGTTGAACCGGTTGTCATGTCTTTGCCACTAACGTGAACCGTAAGGCAACTACAATAATATAATACGCATCACCTCGGATCATTGTTCACATAATCAAATGTCACTAAACCAGAAAGCACTTGAAAATTTAGCAAACAATTTTGTCCAAGTTTATAAATAGAAAATGTGTTAATTGTGATTACAATAATAATAATCTAAAAATATATTTTAAGAGACTTTCAACCTGTTTCGCTTTTAAATTTTTCTATGTGACAGGTTTGAAGTTTTTTTTGTACATCTAATTTAAAAATATTCGTAATGAAAAGGACAATTACAATAAAGTGGCAGGTAAACGGGCAACAAGTTGCGCCGCAACAAGTTACATCTAATTTGAAGTAAACGACAGATGGAGATAACCAAACCACTATTGTATTATACGGGGTATTTAATTTTAAATAACCGAAAAGAGTAGAAGAATGAGGATGAGGGGCACCTGTGAGAACGGCTACTACGTTGGTTCATTGCAGTAGAACCTACAGCACGGTTTTTGTGACCTAGGTTCATTAAACGTATAACATCTTCTGTTTTTGAAACAGGTAAAAGAGCTGCGTCTGGTACATTTATTCCGTCTTGTGTACCCAGTCGTATTTCTAATGTGATCAATGGTTAAGAACACAAAAGCTAGACAACGCTTAGTGATAAGTGAATATCAAACAAACAACTATAACCATAAAAAAGATATTTCTTGCTAGCACCATCTGCACTAAGGAGATCCCTGACCATTTCATTGTAAATTTCAAGCATCTGAACACAAACTTCATAGTTGATCATGCCCCTCCTCTGCTGTTGGATTTCGAACAAATCATTTAGTGACCTGTAATTTACTCCCATGGTTTCTTCTGAAAAGACATCAGGTCCAGTCTGCAAAAAAGGCACGGTTACCATATAGAGTTTAACGAGAAAGAATGCGTATTATTTTCATCCCAAACTTGTTACCATTGTGAAAGTTTTCCCAGATCCTGTTTGACCATATGCAAATATGCAAACATTGTATCCATCAAGGACAGAACGGATCAATGGTTGGGTGTCTACGTATACCAAAGCTACAAGAACAACATGGAACCATAAAACATATATAAAGAAAAAGTAAAGTTAGGAAAAGAAATCAGAGATTCACTTTGGAGACATTAATGACCTACACTGAGTTGCAGATGGACCAAAAACTCTATTAAAAGTGAAATTTTTGCGTGTGTCTTTTCCACCTTTTCCAGGTGTGATGACTGCCATAGTTCCCTCATCAAGGCAATCCACACAGCTTGGTTTTTTTACGGTTCCAAACGTGGGTCTCACTCTGCAGTACACCCTGATACTTCCTTTTAGGTCCTGCACTAGATTATATAACTTCCGATTTTCTTCGACCACTTTACGGTACCCTGAAGCTGCTTGTGCCAAATTCAGCAAGTGTTTCCCTGATCATAAATCAACATGTTCTTGTTTATTTTCGGATAGTCAAGATTTCAACAAAAACAATCATGTTATCAATGGTGGTGGCAAGATGGTTGATAGGGGCGGCTTGATTGTACAAATAGATAAGTTGTAGCATGGGCCCCCATATTTAAAGAGCCGTCAATTTTTAAGGTTTAATTTCATTTAATTTTCAGGTTTTGGCAAGGATAACAAATAATCAGTATACTCTATTCACTAAAACTCACTTCAACTCTAACACGTGCGATTGTGTGCCTTTTCAAATTGATATACAAAAAATGTGTGTCAACAATTCCCACGTAAGTAGAAAAATATGTTTTTTTTATGGAAAGGGACCTAATTTTAGAATCTGCTTTAGGCCCCCAAAATATTGAGCCCAATGGGTGGGGTGGGTTGATGGGTCATTTTTAGTGTAGGGTCAAATGGTTCGTTCGGATTGAGTTATCTCCGCAAACACTTTTTGCCCGTTTTTATATAAATAATTAATAATAAAAAAAGTAACCTAAATCTTTGAATAACAAGATTTAGGAAAGGCATACAAAAAATATACTTAGGGTTGGTCTCAAGCCTCTTTAGCTAAACTTTTAAATATTTGAGATAGAACACAACCCAAATCGACTCACTCATAAGTAAACAGGTCAAAAAATTCCACCTCTACATATATTGGATTTGAACAAAAATGTTAAGATTGTACCTAAATTATTGACTTCCTCCTGATAATTTGTTCTCAGTAATTGTATATCCGCTTTTGCGGTAGAAAAGGTATTTCTCAATGCCTGTTTGATATCAAAATCTTTATCAAGAATTCCAGTAAATAGATAAAACATTATTTTAATATGGTGGAGATTATACTTGTAACTCTTTATGTTGGTGTTCAACCATCTTTTGCTGCTTTATATTACTGCGCGTTAATCTTTCGCGTTCACTGTTGACCCAATTGTAGTATTTTTCTTCCTTCGCATCTTCAGCTTCTTTCTTTTCCATCTCTTTCTTCCTTTCCATCTCTCTCTGCTTTCTAATCTCTCTCTTCTTTTCCATTTCTATTTCTCTTTCCATCTCTTTCTTCTTATGTTGTTCTTTTATTTTTTCAATCTCTTTCTTCTTTTG
Source organism: Smallanthus sonchifolius (assembly GCA_023525975.1). Taxonomy (NCBI): domain Eukaryota; kingdom Viridiplantae; phylum Streptophyta; class Magnoliopsida; order Asterales; family Asteraceae; genus Smallanthus; species Smallanthus sonchifolius. Next base: position 43,192,807 of record CM042025.1, on the reverse strand, counting down.
TTCAATCTTTCTTTCTATTTTTTTCTTCTTTTCCGGCTCATCAAATATACAACTACTATAATCTTCACCATCTGCGGGTACTTCATCTCCCTCCTCATCCTCATTATCATCACTAACGATTGTATCCACTTCCATCTCATCATCTACATCATCCGTTATGGAATCCATGGCCGTATCCTCTTCGATCTCATAATTTAGATCGTCATCATCATCTAGATCATCATCATCATCTAGATCATCATCATCATATTTCATCTCATCATTTACATCATCCCTAGTGGAATCCATGGTTGCATTCTCTTCTACCGCTTTATTTACATCACGAGTGGTGGAAATCATGGCTTCTTTGGTTAGTTTCTCTACCATCTTGTTATTTACATCACTAGTGGACTTCATGGTATCGATGGCGACATTCTTTTTGATCGCGTTGTTTATATCACTATCAGGCTTCATGGTATTTGTGGTCACATTCTTTTTTATCACGTTGATTATATCACTATCAGGCTTCATGGTATATGCGGTTACATTCTTTTCAATCTTGTTGTTTATATCACTAGTGAACTTCATCGTATCTGATGTTACATTCATTTCGATCTTCTTGATTATATCACTAGAAGGTTTATCTGCATCCCCGCTTGCTTTCCTTCTCATCTCATTCATTATGCTGCTAAAGGACTGCCATGCAGGTGAATCAAATCAAAATATTGTTAAATCACTAATTGAGCCTGAAAACGCTTTTAGTTATACAGAAATTGGAACTTAGTCAATCGTACCTTTTTTTCATCCTTTCCTTCTTCCTTCTCATTATTTATCACATTAGTGGATGACTATCATGGATGTAAATTAAATATTTTATCTCTAACATGTTAAACAGTAAAATAAAAAAATAAAAAGCTTAAAAGGAAACATGTCAAATGGGTCAAACTAAAAGTCACTCAAAGGGTATCAAAATTTTTTTTATTACTCAAATAGTATAACTTTTGTAATCATATTTGACACACTAATCTATACGTAAGAAATAAGTAACTACTTGCGCCACGTGTCACGATTCGGTGAGATCAAGATTATTTTCACCACTTATTTTTTGTTCATTACTAAGTACTAACTATTTAATATTTATTTACAAACTATTTAATATTTCATTTATTAATTCTTAAATCTTCATTGCTATTTAATATTTCTTTTATAATTCATTAATCTTAATTACTACTTATTTAATATTTTTTTTATTCAACCCGTGTAAAACACGGGTTTCTAACCTATTTACTTATAAATAAAACATTTTCGGCTCAACCAAAAAGCAACACGTACCCTCCAAAACACCCATTTTGACCTCTTTTTTCAGTAATAAAAGTTTATCATGGCACTACCCTTTCCCAAAAAAACACGTACTCTCCAAAACACCCATTTTGACATGTTACCCAACCCACGCATTTTACGATATGTTGACAGAACTCGGAGCTTAGTCATAGCCATACCTTTATGAACACCTCCTTCTTGAACAGTTCTCTTGATTTGGATTCCATCTCTTTAAATATATTCCTAGGGGATTGCTGCTATATGGTGAATCAGAAAATGTGAATGAAAGTAATATAAGTTATCTAGAAATCGGATGCTAGTCACAACTATACCTTTACTTCTTCAGGAGGAGCAATTTTCATGTTTAATTCGATCTTATTGACAGGTTTTGTCTTAGCTGCAAGCTGTTAAAACAAATATAAATTCTTAATATCATACATAAGATTGTGAAATTAGATATTTAAAATGATAATCTATTTTAATAAAGACTTGTATAGGGTTTTAAGCAGGACTCTTGTTCATTGTCAATGGTATATACCTTCATCTGTTCTTTGTGGATTGCTAATTTTCGTTCAAAGTCTTCTATGAGTTTGGTTAGCACAATCTCCACGATCTGTTGCACAAGGGGAGAATATTTGGTGACACGAATACTTTGTTGAGCTTGTGAAACGATTGTAATAAATAGAACGCCTTATGGGCAATTCAGCACGGCACACATAACATACCATAGGAATATCTTGTGGCTTGTGATCCGAAAGAAGACCACGAGCGCGCACTTGAAGAGGCTAACAAGTGGAAGAATCACATGATTATCACACGGTTGCATAGTTTTCTAAACAAAAACTAAAACGCACGAACCTTATCTTTAGACTGTTTCCACAGGTTACGACATGTGTGCATATCCAATGACTTGCAAACCATTTGTTTCCTTTTTGAAGAGGGTTTTCGGTTCCCTACATACCTAAACGTCCCATTTCCACCCGACTTTTTCCATTCACTATACGCTTTCAAGGCTAGTACACAGTTCACAACTCTAGATAACCTCCCCCCCTGCATGTTAATTAACGGCGTAAATAAAACAACATCTGTAAATGACTCTAGATAAATTTTTACCTGTTCTAAATCAGCACATTCAAAAGTTGGAAGTCCCCTTGCTTCTACTGCTAATAGAAAACTCCTTACGTTTTCATAATATGGGGAAGCCGATAGGGGTGGTCCATCAGGTATAGTAACAGAATCGGCGGGCGTTCCAACAAGCTGAGGAGAAAGCAACATACATAATTTAATACCTTTGTGATTGAATGATATTTAGAAATCAGTAGGTGGACAAAGAAGGTTACTTTAGGAATAGAACCGGGTTCAGACTTGTTAAGAGCACTGCAAAGGATAAGGCCGCTTCTTAATCCCATTCGAAAGTTTTGTTCGGAAGGCTCAGCGGGCAGATCTTTTGCAGCCACCACACCAACAGACTTTCGTAGCCATCTTGCTGCTTCATTTCTTTTTGTGGCTGAGAATGAAGATACACAATGTACAATGAATTTTGTTTTTTGTAAAAAAGATGCATGCATGATGAAAGGAATAAGAAACGTACATATTTTGGCATCACTCTTGGATGTGGTATGGACATGGGACAATTGAGGGCCATGCTCCATAAGAACATCTTTGATCATTGACGCAACAGAAAAGTCCAAATCACCCGCCATATTTTAAAACAGAGATCCTAACCTAACACCCTTTTGATGCCAAAAAATCAACTTCTGGGTCGTGTTGTTGAATCCTAACACCCTTTATGTTCATCGTTCTTTGTATATTGAATTAAGGCTGTTGATCGAGATGTTAGGAAATGGGGAGAATTGATAAGATGGCCGAATCTTGTTCCGTATCTGGCCGAATCTTGTTCCGTATCTTGCGCCATGGGAAGAAAGGTCCTAGCGGTTTATAATTTACCCAAAAATCCTATTTTATTATTGGACCTCGTTTTACAATTCAATTCAAGTCAACACCACCAAAAATTTCATGAAAATCAAATCATGGTATAAACCAATGTTTTTAGGACCGGTAATAGTCCACCGACTTTATAGCTTTATTTATTGTTTATTTATTTCATCCATTCATTTGTATGTATTATTACATCCTTTCATTTCTTGTAACCTCCTGTGTAGTTTTTCTATATCTATTGCTCCTCCATAATTGTGGAGCCATGAGTGAATTCAATCATATGGTATCATAGAGCCATAGGTTTCCTTCCAATCCAACTTTTCCTCTCCCTTACCTTCTCCCTCCCTCAATCGACACTGCCATCCTCTTCTTCCCACCACCGCCACTCTTCACTATAATGGCCTCTTCCTCCGATGATGCCACCATGCCACTCAACACTCTTATGCACATGATCACCATCAAACTCAACTCCTCCAACTACCTCCTTTGGAAGAACCAAATGGTTCCCATTCTTACCTATCAAAATCTATTCTCCCACGTTAATGGCACTTCCGTTGCACTCCCTAAAACCATCACTCACAATGACAAACCGGTTGATAACCGGCATATGTCTCTTGGGTGGCAGCCGATCAACCACGCACAATCATTATTCTCCATGCTTCTCTAGCAGAAGAAGTCGTTACCATCATCGTTGGGCTACTCTCCGCTCGACAAATTTGGGTTGCTTTGGAATAGGCTTATGGTAACTACTCTATAGAACGTGTCCACAATCTTCGCTATCAACTCCGCTTAACTCACAAAGGTTCCAAAACCGTCCCTGATTTTGGTCTCCACTTCAAGACCCTTTGCGATCAACTCTCGGCAATTGGATATCCCGTTGATCCCGCCGAACAACTCCATTGGTTTTTGTGTGGACTCGTTCCAAAATTTGAGAATTTTTCAACTGCTATTAGATCCTCAAGACCAGTACCCTCCTTTTCAGATCTCGTGTAATTGGACCGTATTTAAGAACCAGATCACGTCATAAATATTATAAAAATAAATCAATTCAAACAATCATTAATCCTTCAAAACCACCAACAAGTCAATTCCAATAATCTTAAACTAATAATTAGATACGAAATACGAATCCAAGAGAATTAAAAGAGATAAGAAAAAAATAGCCAACCGGTCCGACCACCGGGTCGTTGCATGACTGTTTCAACACACCTAATCAGAATGGACAGGCCTCCGGTTCCCGGTACGACCGGTCAGTTCGGTCGGTTTTCAAAACACTGGTATAAAATGGTAGTACAGTTTTCTAATGCTTTTGGCTTTTTGTCTCTTTCCTCGCCTCGAATACATGGTTGTTTACGTCTTTTTACATTTAAGTCTCGAATTATTTTGTATCTCTACACCAATCAGATCACTGATAAAACGAATGCATCACTAATAAAACTTTCGTTTGATAACAGATTACTTCATTTACGTTTTAAATTTGTGGCAGTGTTGTTACTGTTGATAATTAAAGCCTTATACCTGTAATTGTGGTTATTTGATTGTATTGTAATATTTGTTATTCATATGTCTTATATATTTTTGATGTTTTGGAAGCCCTATCGTAATATTAGGTTTTTACAATTTATATAAATTGTAATGTGATCAAGACAATACAAGAGAATCGATGGAAACTTGAAGATCAAACGATATTTTAATTTTAGTTTTGCAACCACTTGTATATTAATCGAGGCGTTATCAAAAGAAAGTGAAAAAGTTATCTTGTAATTTATAAGTTGTTATTACATTATTTTAAATGTGAAATAAAGTTACTCCAATACAGATATCCAAACAATTCAAACGCAATCGTACGCTTCATCATTTGCCATGCATCGGGATTTACCCAATGAGCGATAATGCAAAGGTACGAATCCGGTGAACAGTGTGAAGCCGACCAAACATCGATTGTTAAGTTCACACCGGTTTGTAATTTTTCAAAGCCTAAAACTAATTCATTTTTGCCATTTTTTCACATTTTTTAAACAATGTGACTTACTTGATGATAACGCGATTGAAGAGTTTCTTGGATCATTTTGTCAAACGCGGGTTGTCGAAGTGGTTGAACGTCAAACCCTCTTGAATAAAAAACTTTGTTATTTTTGCAATTAAATATAACCACAGGTTCGAAATTCATTGAGGAACAAAACCCATATGCTTTTAAGATCAATCGTGATTGAATTCATTGGATTTGGGACTTGTGTTTGAGTTCGGTTCGTAAGCGGGGGGGGGGGGGGGGGGGGGGGAGAGGACACAGTCAGCTTCTGTGTCAAAACCATTTAAACGGGCTCCTTGTTGCGATTGCCTTAGCAGGTGGAGTGGTTAGAGTGTTGTGTTAGTGTGGGTGAGACCCGGGTTCGAACCCCACCAACTGTTTTTATTTTCTAGCCATTTTTTAAACATTATTTTTATATTAAACCCTTCCCATTATTATTATAATATTATATTAAAATGTCTATGCCTCGAAAACCACCCTTATTAGCTCTCGTACTCGCGATCCATTAGAATTGCTATTCAAAATACTTTAATTGTTGATTTTTTTTATGTACAAAAATTAATATAAAATGTCTACCAATACAATATTCATGTAAACCGTAATTACTTCACATGTGACAACATATGAGAATCACATGACCTTTCGCGGTACCATACGATATTGAAATACAACGTGATATTATTAATTGAACATGTTAGTCGTCATGTTTACAATTTCTAATATATTATTTGTTTGATATAAATGTTATGGTTATTTTAGGGATTTAGATGAGATTGTTGGTTGGGAGTTGTGGGCGTATTCATATCATTCAAAAAAGTTAGTATGATTTGTTATCTTCTTTTTCATATCAGATAATTGATTTACTATTATTGGATATCAAATATCATCAACAACAAAAAAATCCCGCCAGTAAATTTACAATTGAAGCTCTAATCGAGCTTGTGAGTCATTTTATAATCTTAAGTTTAATTCGGCCTCGACTCTATTTATAATTTTAATTTGTATATTATTTAGTTATTTTTATCTCAATTATATATACTAATAATATTTAGTATGCAAATATATATTATATTGTGTTAACTAAAAATTATTATAATTATATAATATAACAGGCTCGTCTAGCCTCGTGAACCTAATCAAGCTTATGAACATGATCGTTTAAACTCGGCACAATTCGAGTCTTTTACAAGCAAATCACGAATTATTCATGAGTGGTTGGACTTGTTTACACCCGACTATTGGATTCTCATTTCCCCACCTTATCAAGAGCATTATAGGTTTGAGTTTAGTGTCATGCACACCAAATCACTCAAACCATTGCTCTGATACCACGTTGTAACACCCGGATTTGTAAACCAATTTAAACTTTTTAAAATAACACGAAATTTAGGTACCAGTCAAACATTACCATGTAAACATAGTTCCACAATTTGCAAACATTAAGTAATATGTTCCATAATCCAAAAGGAAGAACAAAACAAGTTTTAAACGACCATAAGTTCAAAAGACATCCACATGATGTATTCCCATCCACGTGATTAGTTTAAAAGAAACAAAACATTCAAAACAAGCATTGAGAATCCAATATCCAATTTTGGCAAGACCTGGCATCATTCCGGAGCTTTTCCTACATCAAAACATCCCACAAATGAAGTTAGTATTGGAATAAACATCCCCCAGGAGTCCCAAGGGTTAATACAAGGTAAAAACCCAAAATTTCAGTTTGGGCGTACGGGTCACCGTAAGGGCAGTAAGTTGGGCGTACGGGTTTTTCCTGCAGCGTACCATACGTCCGTACGAGTGTACCATACGCCCAACCTACAGAACTTATGCCTTTTTCATATATTTCATGTCGAGGCACCCCAAATTCATATATTATGACTTTCGTATCTCATTTTCTAGCCTGAGATATGCTTAATAGAAGTTTTGCGCTTTTTCCGACAACATGTAACAATACCCTTACATGCCAAGTCCTGACCCGTTTGCACAATTATGCTATTAACCATCATAAACTCCTATTTAAACTATATATATGATCACCCACATGAACTAACATATATTTTTTAGTTTTTCATCCCCAAACCCGAGTACCACTACTTGTTTCCCACACAATATGAGTTTAACATCAAGTCCTACTAATTCGATCATTTATGCACACATCAATATACAATCTTAGACATGTAGCAAACCATACAAGTCTTATATTATACCATTCGTTAAATTGATATATCCATATGTCCACGTGCGATCCATCCCTCGCTTTCCCACATGGAGTATTTGACTCCATGTCAACCCATGAAGTATTTGACTTCATGTCACTCGTGAAGCATTCCACTTCACTTCCACCCGTGAGGTATTTGGCCTCTCTACAACCCGTGAAGTATTTGACTTCACGTAACCCCTCCATGAAGCATCCCTACTTCATGTAACCAACTAAATTACCGTTTACCACAAATGTGTTGACTTTTAACATATTAAGTCAAATTTAATCTACTTTCCTTTTATTTCACAATTTAGTTGACTCTAATCATGTCGAGTCATTTACACCATTTAAACATATTAGTTAATCTAGTTTGGCTAATTACTACTAAAGCCAATTCCACAAATTATCCCACATCAATAGTTTAGTTTGACTAGGATTCCATATCGAGTCAAACATACAAGTCCTACTATATCCACATTATACATTGACTATAAACCACACAAGTCAAATACATCAACAACATGTAAATAGCATATCACACAACTACTTACACATAAACGACTTATCTAATACTAAGTAAGTGCAAATCACTTACCTTTCGCGTTAGACGTTCCCGGTTGCTCCTTGACTTTGATCACTTGATTACCTAAACAATTCACACTTAGTTTAGTAATCTAAGGTCTAGTTATTCACCAAATTAGGTATCCACACCCTCCCAAGACCTTATGATCTTATCCCTTAGTTAAGGCTTGGTTTATCAAGCTTCTACACAAGCTTTTAATCTTACAAAACTACAATCCACCCATTTAACCCGTTAAGGTTTTCACCAAAAAATCTCTAATTCCATCCAATTCAAAATTCACCAATTCAATTGGGTTTTCTATATGAAGTGTTGATGCACTTTCCTGTGACAACACTCTGGATAGAGTCTTAGTTTGTATTTCTAATGTCTGTAATTTGTCTTTGTATTTATGAGTCATTATGTAATAGTTTATCGAGTTGTATTTACTTTTACATAATGTATGTTGTTTTTCTGCTAAGTGTTTTGCGCACTTACAAGTGCGCAGGAGAAAGCTCCTGCGTACTTAAGTACGCAGGAAGACCCATGCGTACTTGTTAAGTACGCAAGAGCAATTGGTCCTGCGCACTTGGTAAGTGCGCAGGCATCAGGTCTGTATAAATAGGATAGGTTCACAGAAGCTAAGTACGTAGAACCATTTGTTTAGACGAACTCAGTTTTGCTAAGTATGCAGCTTGTATTCTCTCTGTAACCGTCGATTGTTTATAATACAAAGAACGTTTATTGTGACTCTCGTGTTTGGTTTACTTTGTTTAGTAAGACTCTCCACCTAGTCACGGGTATTTCGCAACCCGGTGCGACTAGTAGACCACTTGCATGTGACGATCCGACACACACGAAGGGACCTACAAGTGGTATCAGAGCTTTGCTCTTGAATTCGAGTGTTGTAAGTGAGTTTGGAGACGTTTTACTGAGTTTTACAAGCAAAAAGAGGTATTTTTGTTGATTTTTGTGATAAAAAAGGGGTAGCTCTTGAGCACTTTTTTAGAAGCAAAAATCTCTCAAAAACCGATTTTTGTTGTGTATTTGTGTGTTTTGAGCATCAAAGGTTTGTTAGAAACTTGTTTCTGATCCTTTAGCTCGATTGCATTGATCATCAGCCTATTTTTCACTATCTCCGGCGATTTTTAGGTGACCGGAAAAGTTTGGTGAGAGTTGCTGAAAAGGTGTCCTGCGTACTTACCATTTTTGGTAAAAAGTACAGTTTTCTGCGTACTTACTAACTACGCAAGAGTTATCTCCTGCGTACTTACAAGTGCGCAAGACTGAACTTGTGCGAACTTAATTTATATCTTGCGTACTTAATATTTCCTCCTGCGTACTTACAAGTACGCAAGAGCAAGTCTTAACTACGCAAGACCATTTCTCAAGTACACAAGGCCAAAACCAAGTGCGCAACAGTGTCTGATTTTTCTGATTTTTTGACCAAGTAATTCACTATGTCGAACCTTCAGAATCTTGGAAACATGTTAAATTATGATAATGAGATCGGTACACCTCAGAAACCGCCTAAACTATTAAATGTAAACGATTATTCCAATTGGAAGGCGCGTTTTGAGCACTACATTTCATACACCGACTCATAATTATGGATACCAATCATTGAGGGATATAAGCATCCCACACACATCTATCTTGATGAAGAGGTGCCAAAGCCCATCTCTAAGCTTGATGAAGAACAAATAAAAGCTTATGATCGGGAAAAGAAGGCTCTTGGCTCAATCACTATGTCATTAACTCGGAAATTGTTTCACAGTTTCCGAGGCTATGACACCTCCAAGGATCTTTGGAAAGCACTTCAGAAAAGATTTGAGGGGAACAGTGACATTAAGAAGAGTAAGCGGGATCTTCTCCGGAAGCAATATGAATGCTTCAATTTCATGGAAAATGAATCGTTAGATGATCTCATCTCTAGATTCTATCATTTACAAACGGAGTTGAAAGAGTTTGAGATGTATACAACCCTGATGAGGGAAAATCCTAAATTCTATGAGTTAACAGTAGATGAGGCTATTGGTAAGATTCAAGCTCATAGCATGAATCTTATGAAGAAGGAGAGCTCGGGAAGACCTCAGATACAGGACCCTTCCATGTATCATGGAACGACTTCCACTTCAAAATCATCGGGCTCTGGAATTGCCCTCTTTACTGGACACTCCAATGAAGAAGACCACTCAAATGGGTGTGGTGGTCATGCTTGTTATGCATCCGGATCAGGGTTGGGAACCAATCATCAACACACCTCAAGAAATCCTCCAGCTACGTCTTCAGCTAACCATTCTACAATAGTCAAAATAGTTGAAGATCATGTAGCATTGTTTTCATCATGTATGCTTGCGTATGAGAATTTCATAGGCGGCAAGCTAACGGATCCCGAAACTATTGAAGAAGACTTTAACCAAGTGGATCCTGATGATATTGAGGATATGGATATTCAATGGAATATGGCCATGCTTTTGAGGAGGGCCAAGCGTTTCCTAAACAGAACAGGAAGAAAGTTCATTGGTGGACATTCTAATGCCAAGGTTGGATTTGATAAATCCAAGGCCAAATGCTACAAGTGTCTGAACTATGGACACTTTGCTCGTGAGTGTCAAAAAGACCGAGCACCGGCCTTTGATTTCACCAGACCTAGCCAGGGAAACAGCCACGGCCACAACAACACTAGCCACCACAATCAACACCAAGGTGGTTCGTCAAATGCACTGGTAGCTCAGCATGACGAAAACTTTGATTGGGGTGTTCATCTAGAGGACGCCATCATTGCTCAAACACAGGTTGGTCTCATGGCTGAGATCATGGAGCTGATGGAGGCTGAGAGAAAAGAAGCTGAGGAGATGGAAGCTTCTGTAGCTGTTGAAAAGGAGTCTACCACTGCCGTTGCTCTCATGGCCATTGGAGAAGCACAGAGTTCATCATCTGAGGTAGATTCTAACCCTTTCTCTGTTATTTCTTGTTCTAAATGTCTAGGGCTAAAGCTTGAAATTTCTAAGCTCCAAGACAAAATCGAACCCCTATCTATGGCAGCTCATAATTAAAAAGAAAATGAAAAACGTTTTAAAGAGTCTGTTGAAACGTTGAAAAAAGAAAAATGTACTCTTTACAAATAAGTGAGCAACAAGTTCACTTGGATGTTGCGTATAGGGGGTTAGAAAAACGGAACAATGAAATCAACAAACTGCAAAATGAGATCCTGCAGTTAAAATGTACAAATGAGAAGTTGAAAAACTCTCGCTTTGTGGTGGAGCACTACGAATCAGTAGTGAGGAAATTGAAGGGCCTAGGTCTTGGTACCAATGCCATTCCTCCACCAATAAGTGGGAAGTTTGTCAATAGCTTGATAGACATTGATCTCACCTGTCTAGATGAGTCCTCTGATAAGGATGATTCCCCTAAAAAGGATGAATCCTAAAGTAAGGCTAACTCCACATCTAGTGAGGAGTATGTTACTGCTTCTGAAGATGGGTCGGTTAACACTTGCCCTGAAGGAGTAGTCTCTGAGGAGTTGTTGACTGAACAGAAAGTCCACAAAAACATTATCACTAATGGTGATAACTGCATTTTAACTGAACCTGACATCATTGAAACAAATGATAAACTTAAGGTAATGCTTTACGGGGGTTATAAAAATATTAACCAAGTTAAGAACGAGGCTTTTTCAGCTCATTATGGGCTTGGTTACAAAGAGAATTTGCAAAAGTATTATACCCCCAAAAACCAAACTGAAAAAGGTCAGACTTCTGTTCATAAACCAACTCCTCCTGCTCATAATGGTGAGTTATCTAAGGCCAGATCTAATGAGCCTTACAATAGAACTCATGTGGACAAGAGGATGTGTTTTCATTGTGGCATGGTTGGTCACATTTTTGTGAACTGTCCATCAAAGAACCAAGGGAAACGGCATGTTGTCTCACAGCCAGCCGTTATCTCTAAGTCGCCAATAGTGAAACCTCCCAGAAGTCCAAAGCAGAATGTGGTGAAACCACCAGTACAACCTATGGGAAAACCTAAGATTAATTCTGAGGCTAAACCATCTGTTGCAAGAAAGGTAAAGCAACCTGATGTACCTCGTGTGTCTACATTTGGTAGTACACGCACTGGTGAGAAATCTGTGGCTAGACTCTCTAAGCCACAAAGAAGAAGAAGGAATAAGAGGTTGAGAAAGCTGGAACAGCTGACTAAGACTCAATCTGGTGAAGCTTCCACAAGTTCACCGGCTGTGGTTGAGCCAAAGTCTACTGTTCTGGTTAAGAATCAAAAGAGATCCTAGAACAAGAAAGTTAAAGGTTCTCAATCTCCTGTTCCAAATTCATCCAAAGATTCACCAATTTTGAACAGTCATCATGACTGTGAGTTGAAAGAAGTAGTTTATTTTGAGAAGGATGGACGACCCAAGACCACAATGGCTTGGGTCTCCAAATCTAACTAATTCTTTTGTTACTCGTGCAGGGATGTCCGAAGGGTACTATCTCTAACCGTTGGTATGTAGATAGTGGATGCTCCCGGCACATGACAGGAAACATGGCCTTGCTTCAAGACGTTAAACCATTCAGAGGCGGCTATGTGGCCTTTGCCGGAGAAAAAGGCGGCAGTATCACGTGTCAAGGCGTGGTTTCAAACGGTTGTGTCAGCTTTGACAATGTCAACTTGATAGGAATGTTCAATCCTGAGTGAAAACTAAGTTTCCTTAACTCAATTCAATTCATGGAAGTTAAATTTTTATTTCCTTTAAAGTTTCTGTACAGTTCTTTTAGTTTTTTAAAATATTTTACAAAAACCAAAAACAAAATAGAAAATGGAGAAAAATTTCAAAGTTAACTTGAGAAAAGAGGAAATGATAGTACATCAGAAATGATCTAAACACCACAGACTGCTCATATGGGAAATGATTGCGTCATGCTTACTTATCTGATTAAAATTATTATGTTTTTAATCTGTTTATTTACAAGTAATTTGAATTGTCAGTAGGCTGTATGCGTCTTTGAATCACTAGTAGTGTGGAAACTAAATCTAAATTACAACTGTGATTTGAACCCATGTTTGCAAGCGTGTATGAGTAAAAGATTAGAAAAGATCACTATCAGATAAAGGATGTTAGATTTTGACAATAATTTTCTTTTGAGATCAGTTTCGGGTTATGTTGTTAGCACAATTAATGCGGTTCATCTCACTGCCCATACTCACAAGTATGCAAGGAGAGATTGAATCAAGACATGTCTCTACATTAACCGTTGAGCATGTATTCACCCTTGAATCACTCCTGATTCATTGAAATCAAAACCAGATAAAAGTTGGATCCCCTTACCCTATAATCAAACACCATGTTCATTATCCTAAATCATAATACCGATATTCAAAGAAGAAAATCACATGAAACCAAGACAATTGAATCACTCGATTCTGAATCTTATGATTCCTGATAATCCTTATGGATTCTGCTTGATTTTTCCTGTGCTAATTGATGTAGCTTCATTCTGAAAATCTAGAAAATCATTGGGAAAATCTTAGATGCCTTGAAGATAGTGCAAAATATCATAGCATTTCTGTGGGGTACACGTTGTATATCTTATAATGAATACCTTAACACACAAGAACATGATACAAAGATGCGTATAGTTTCAAATCTTATAATATTGTCAACTTGAATTACTTATTTATGTGCTTATTACGTATGAATAAAGAGTAATACATGACATGATCCCATATTCTTTGATGTTTATTGTGTATCGTTTTTGCTAAAAGATAGCCTGATATGATCCTTTGCTCGTGTCTTTGATCAAAAACAGTCTGTGTAAATGATTGTATATATCTATCTTGAAAAGAACAAAAATATTTTAAGTTTTTAAGTTTATGCATAGTTCAAGTTTAAATCAGAAAAAGGCCAAAAATATTTTAAGTTTAATCTTCATGAATTGAATTTGAATCCTCTTGGTTGAATATTTGTATCTTGTTCGTTATTTGACTTGAAAATCTTCATAAATTCTGAGTTGTAAATTCCGCACTTAAGGGTTGTGCGCACTTGTCAAGTACGCACGAAGTAACACTTGCGCACTTAACAAGTACGCAAGAGTTAAGCCTTGCGCACTTGTTAAGTACGCAAGAGTTAACTCGTGCGCACTTAACAAGTACGCACGAACATTAAGTGGGGGGTACAAATCAGGGACTTAGAACTTTTTTTAAGCTTTACGCTTTCAAACCCATAGTTTCCCCCCTGCAAATTTACTCTTAAAATCGTTTGTGTCCAATCATCTTCTCGTCCCGTCCATACTTTCATCATCGTATTCCATCTCAGTGGTGAGATTATAGACCGATTTCATCCGTTTAATCGTCACTTTGGACCGAATTCTGACCTAGAATCTTTTTAGGTTATTGCCGACAAAATTTGGGGTAATATGGGGTTGTTTAGGTAACTTATTATCTGTAACAAGCTAATAGGAAGCTTTAATCGACTCCCGAATCATCTCATGGTCCTCGATTGATCCGTCATTTGAAGTTGAACCGACAGTGGGTCGGCGACTGGCCTAGGTCAAAAATTGAACGAGTGTAGTGTTGATAATGGTACCATAGGTTAGAATCCTTGATTCCGACCTAATGGCGACCTAATCAACCCACATTTTGAACGAATTACAATTTTCCAAAATTTTTGCTAAGGGTTGTTCTTGCGCACTTAGCAAGTACGCAAGAAATACTTCCTGCGTACTTGCTAAGTACGCAAGAGAAAAATCTTGCGCACTTGCTAAGTGCGCAGGACCAACACTTACAAATTTTTCTTAAGTTTGAAAATTTTTTCAAAGTGTAACTACTATACTAGGTCATGTGTGTCTACTTCCAGTGTTATAAGTTGTTCTGAATATGTTTTCTGTGTGTGTTTGCAGGCTATGGCTCGTGCATTCACTGACGAATTCAATCTAGTGGCTAACACCGAACCAGAATGGAAAGGCACAGCCTTGCAATACAGGGAGATTGTGGATTTTCTCAACAGATCAAGAATAAGTTATGCAATCTCAGCAAACCCAACAGTCTCAAGACGTTACCCGGAGCAATTCTGGGAGACTGCAGAGCACGATTGCACGGTATCCCCGAATGTCATAAGGGCTACCGTTGACGGTCGGGCTATTGCTATCTCCGAGGATACAATAAGGAGAGTATTGCAGTTCGGAGACCTTGGCACCGACCCGACATCCTATCCAGATTACTACGTGGATGGGTGTTGGAGGCACATAATGGGATATGTCGGGGCTAGGGACTATGCTTCCTACAAGAAGATGTGGGTATTGGATCAATGGCGTTATTTTGCCCACGTCATGATCGTGTGCATCTCATCCAGGAAAGCGGGGAAAGATGCCATGGGTCATGACCTTGCAGCGGCCATGGTGGGCCTATCTCTCAATCGGGGCTATAACTTCTCTCGCTATATCTTCAAAGCACTAAATGACCAGATAAATACAGCAGAGAGGTTCAGGTTCCTTTTGTACCCAAGGTTTGTGCAGCTACTGATCGATGATGCACTGCCAAACCTACGCGCTATCGGAGAGAGACTGCAGGTAAAAAGGGTGGACAAGAGAGTCTTTGCTCAGTTTCTAAAGCCAGGCAGTGTAGAACCTACCCCTGCGCACACTGAACTCTTTGGGCACCTACTGAATGAAGCATACGTCGCTCCTGAAGATTGGAACTGGTATAGTCCCAACTCAGCACCAGAAATGAGTGATGACTCTGGTGAAGAGCAAGAGGAAGAGCATGATGATGAAGGTGATGATGAAGGTGATGTTGGTGGTGCTGAGGAATCCGATTCAGAGGCAACAGAATCAGATTCTTCTGATTCCGATGACGCACCATCACAGGCACATCCGAGAAGGTCGGCACAGGTAACCCTGCCTGCGTCATCTTCAAAAAGAAAATGACAAAGCTCGAGCAGCGAATACGAGCCGGTTTTCGACTCTGACACTGCTCTACAAAGACAAAGGCGTGAGAGTGCCAACAAGGAAAGGGGCGATAGGCAAGAGGTTGCTATCCCCAGGGTTGAAGAGATTCCGACTATGCAGCCAGTACAAGTTGAAGCTGCCCGTCCATAGTCAGAATCTACCCCGCCAGCACGGCAACTGTTTAGAAGGAGAAGAAGGCCACTGGTACAAGCAGATGTGGCAGTCACGGCGGTCACAGAGGTGATTCCTATGACGGTGACCCTCCCTACTCCAACCGTCCAGGTGACGGTGACTACTCCACTTCTCACAGAGTCAGTCACCATCACCCCAACCATAACTCCCATCATTACATCCCCCATCCCAACACCCACCAAAGAGCCGTCAGGTCAACCCTTTAACTACGGTGATTTCTCACAGGGGTTTGACTTTGACACAATCTTCTCTTCCACCATCCACAACGCCGAAGCCTCATCATCTAGGCCTCCGGATCCAAATGATGCTAGGATCGATGTGCTAGAAACCCAAGTTGCTGGCTTGTTGAAGACTATTCAAAAGTCAAAAGAGGATTCTGATGCTCAACAAGCACAGATAAACTCTCTGGCAGATGAAGTTAGGATTCTGCGTAGCCAGAGAACGGGGACTGTTGAACGGTTGAAGAATGTCATGGCACATAATGAACTGTTAATGAAGACTAATGACATGATTCTAGCCCACAGAACTTCCCTGGAGCTAAGGCTGGATCTACAAAGGAAGGAGCACGCAGCTATGGTCAAATTAGTTGGTGAACTGACCGCGAAGCTAGGTGCTCAGGGGGAGAAGGAGACAGAGAAAGAGAAAGACAAAGAAAAGAATTCCACCGGTGCCGAGTCTTGTCATCCAGTCGATCTGACTAAGGATGATGATAAAGACAAGGATCCTAAAGTTGGTCCTAGTGGTAGTGAGCACCTAGCTTTGGCGATTGTGCCCATCTCTTCTGTTCCATTGGCTGAGGGGGAGTCTACTCATCAAGAGGGTGGTGATACCTCAGGTGGTGGTGGCAAAGATAAAGGAAAGTCAGCGGCTGACGTGCTCAAGGACTTATCTGATGATGAGATCCTCTATTTAGAGCCTGACTATTCCAAAGAGGCACAGATCGATGCTCTCCTTAATCTAGAAGAAGGAGAGATCGACTCTGGTGATGACTGGAACGAGGATGACGATGATGTGGTGATAGAGATTCCCAAGGGCGACGGGGAATGAGAGTATGAGTTAGAGGATGGTGAGATCTTTGAAGTACCATCGCTCGAATCTCTGCTCGACACAGGCTCAGTTGACATGGCAAGTAATGTTGAAGCTACAACTGAAGCCTCCCCAGTCGACCCTACACCTGTGGACCCCGAGGCACAAAAAGAGAAAGACATGCCTTCTGCATCTACAAAGGGTCCAGCTCTCATGTGGCAAAAGACGTCTATCACAGACAAGCACGGAGCGACAAGTATGATCTTAGCTGTTAGGTACGAGGAGGACAAGCAGCTGTTCACCATCAAAAGATCTGGGAGGGGGGGTCCAATACTTGAAACCCACCAGTGAGGCGTTCAACTCTTTGCCCAAGTACGACCTAGTTAACCTCGCAAACCATGATCTGCTAAGTCACTCAAATCATGCAGTAGCAATGGGTTTGTGGGTAACACTACAGCGGGAAGCAAGATCAGGGAAATTTGAATACCTCAAGCCTCAGGTGCCCAGAAGAGTCAAGGATAAGCACGCTGTGCATCCTGTGACTAAGAAGCCCATAAAGAGATTGGTATACAAGCCAGTGCGATGTGAAACTAAGATTCCCCTGAGCAAGTTACCTCAGGATATTCTTGGTGACATGTGGTACTGGTACGTTGATCCAAAAACCGGCGAGGCTGTGGTAATGAGTAAAGGTAAGTCAGCAAGTGGAAATATTGTGCCAAAGGAAGTGATCATGATATTTGATGAAGTCTGCTTCATCAATTTTTCTGTGAACGATCTGGAGGTACTAGCCGAAAAGTACTGCATCCACACTGACGAATGGACGAAGCTTCTCTCTGCCAAATACGACAAGTTGATCAAGTTCTGTCTTGATTACAAAAAGAAGATGGAAGCTAAGGAACAAGTGCTGTGAAGACTGAAGAATGAAGACTGAAGACGATGAAGATCCCGAGCTGTTGTCAAGGGGGAGTTTGTTGATGCACTTTCCTGTGACAACACTCTGGATAGAGTCTTAGTTTGTATTTCTAATGTCTATAATTTGTCTTTGTATTTATGAGTCATTATGTAATAGTTTATCGAGTTGTATTTACTTTTACATAATGTATGTTGTTTTTCTGCTAAGTGTTTTGCGCACTTACAAGTGCGCAGGAGAAAGCTCCTGCGTACTTAGCAAGTACGCAGGAAGACCCATGCGTACTTGTTAAGTACGCAAGAGCAATTGGTCCTGCGCACTTGGTAAGTGCGCAGGCATCAGGTCTGTATAAATAGGATAGGTTCACAGAAGCTAAGTACGCAGAACCATTTGTTTAGACGAACTCAGTTTTGCTAAGTACGCAGCTTGTATTCTCTCTGTAACCGTCGAGTGTTTATAATACAAAGAACGTTTATTATGACTCTCGTGTTTGGTTTACTTTGTTTAGTAAGACTCTCCACCTAGTCACGGGTATTCCGCAACCCGGTGCGACTAGTAGACCACTTGCATGTGACGATCCGACACACACGAAGGGACCTACATGAAGTTGTGTTTATCTAACACCATAAACACTAGTACATACTCAATTACGCAAACAAACATCCCAGATTCAAAAACCCAATTTGGGTCTCAAGAACCCTAATTTTCAAAACTTTCAATTAGGTGAAATTAACTTGAATTGGTTGTACCTTTAGCTTTAGTAATTCTATATTAACAATCCTTTTCAATAACACATCATCCACAACCCTAATTCCGTCCATTAAGATTCATCCACCCAACTCTTAATCAAGAACATGAAATTAGATGGAGAAACAAGATAGGAATGATTCTTACTTGATTAGATGAAGGTGTTGAGCAATCCAACCCTCCAAATCAAAGCATGCAAGCTCTAGTCAGATTGTTATTGGTAAAAATCTTTTTATCCCCTCTTTTTCTCTTCAAAACCACGACACACATACACACATCTGATGTGTGTGTGTTGCCACCCCTTAAGCCCAAAATAGAATTTGGCAAATTGCAACAATAGTCCCTCCATTTTCAATTTAAACCCTTTCAACCAAAACTTGGCTGTTTAATGAAATAAAATACACCCACCAACTTTCCTTTTATTTATAAACACCGCCTATAATAATATGAACATATCATAGGATAAACCGAAAGTCGGTTCGTTACAGTTGCTAATTGAAATTTTTATGATTATGAATTTTAGTGTTCTTAGTGTTCTTAATTGTTTTAAATACTTCAGAAGCTTATTAAACAAAAACAATCTTAAATAAAGAACATGTTAAGGAACCCCAATCAAACCAAGAGTTATTGGAGTATGTTATTCAATCTTTCAATCAAATTCTCGATCTTTATTTAAAGCCTGCTCTTTGATCCATATTCGATCACCAAATCAGACCACAAAAAACTCATAATCAATCAAGAAGATGGAGAACTTTGACAATGATGCAACTAAGAAGCCATCATAACCGATGCAACTGTGGCATTCTGCTCAGAATGACCCTTAAGTCCTAGTGGTAACCTCTTCTGATCCAGAGGGAAAACCCATAGCCAAAGATCCCGCCATATGTTATGTAGAATATTTGAAATAGATGGATATTGATGGGTAGAGAGTGAGGATACTTGTTATGGCTCTACCTAATGACATGATCAAGGCATATTCCATTATTCTTCTATGTTGGAAATCAAGAGGGCACAATCAAGAAGAACAAGCTTAACACAAAACTTGAATGTAGATTATACATAACGAACTGATGCCCCCCAAACGATGTGTCGTAGGAGAATTGTTATAACCCTAATTGACACCTAATTACATTCAGCCCCTTCTAATTATGATTTTACAATTTAACACTAAAAGATACTTTAAACTAATGACACTAAGTCTCCTAAACTTAGAATTTTAGTTTAACTTTCTCCCTTAAACTAAAATTAGTTTAAGACGGTATTCAACTTTCTTCAAGCCTGGATCTCCGACCTCCATCTTAGTCACGCCCAAACTTTGATTTCTTTTCAAGTCGTAAGCCACCTGCCATCGACCATCAACTGGAAAAACAAGCCTGGTTTCTTTGATCCACTGGTTCTGATCAAACATGCCTTGTTGTTGAAAGTTAAATCTACCTCGCTAATGATAGTCAATCCTGCCTACTGCTAATCACAATCAATCCCGCTTCTCCGCTGTTGACAATCAAATATGCTTCTCCGATGTGGATCTAGATCAATCCCGCTTCGCTGTTGATAATCAATCCCGCTTCGCTGTTGATAATCAATCCCACTTTGCTGTTGATAATCAATCCCGCCTCTTGGCTAATGATAAACATACCCGCTTTACCGCTAATGATAACCAACCCCCGCTTTACTGCTAATGATCTTAATCTGACCAAATTTCTAAACTGTTTGTTTCCTACTCTAACAATCTAAGTCACACTTGTTTTGTATTTTCTCTTCTTTCTAAAGTATACCCTTTTCCCATGTAACATCCCGAAAAGCCGTATATTTATTATTCGAGTGGGTCGGTGACTTAATTCCCCAGTAAATAAAAGGTAAGTGAGGCTTTCACGTAAAAAAACCCAATCAATTCCGATTGTCCGGGATTGCCACGTAAAACTTAATGCAACCGGAAAGAAGGGGCCTGGTAACAGTTTAGTGACTAGTTTGAGATCATAAACGTACGAGACTGTTTCACAAGGACTTGGATGTAACATTGTAACATTTAAAAACAACATTTAGGGGAAACCCTAGGCTATTCGGCCTAGGGGTTTGCGTAACGGCGAAGGGAGCAAGCGGAGGAGAGGGGACGACCGGAAGGGGAGGAACTCCACGTCTCATCAAGGTAATATTTGTTTAACCTTCGTGCGTATCTCTTTTATCATGTTTGATTGCGTGTGTTATTTGGGAATCCGACCTAAGGGTATTGCTTGTTGGGTTCGGCTGGGAATGGCGGCGTAGGCGGAGACAAGGCGGAGGCCGACGACGTTGGTGCTAGTGGCGTGTAGTGGTGGTGACCGGAGTAGAAGGGGAAGCCAAAGGCCGAGAGTGAGAGAGTGTGCAGATCACAATGGTGGTGCACGACGGGGGATGCTCGGTGATGATACACAGTGGGGTGGTTCACGGCGATGAACGAGGAGGAGGATGGCATCGGGTTACACCCGGTTTGGATTGGTGAACCTAGGATTGGCATGGCAAGGTGGGACGTGCATGGGAGGTTACAGCTCATGTACATGTGACCTACGGGGCTAAGGCTATGCATGGCACGTGAGCATGCATACGGATTCCAGACGGGTCCAGTGTAACCCGATTTAATCGGTTACGTGAATTAGGGTTTTGCATGGATGAAAGGATGTGCGAATGAGACAAGTATCACGAACATTTATACTTATACGTGATTGACACATGTCTAGGATGTACTCTGATCATGTGATCGAACGTTTAACATGTTCGAGCCCGTACGAAGAGACGCTACAGTACTTGAAAGGGATCTTCAAACAAGTGAGTTTCTAATCCCCTCTTTTAAATGACTTTAATGTTTTGGGGCTATCGTACATACTTTCAGGACGTGTTTTATTACTTTAAATGTATATCGAGCTTTGGGATCTAACTCGATGAGTTTACGAAGTTAATTATTTAAATATGGGCTAAGGGACTAGATGTTACCCTTAATACGTGTAGGTTAAAGGTGGGTATATGGTCATTGGTCGTTTAGTGACCTAACAAGGGTGAGTCGGGATTGTAGTTACGGGTCGTACGGGTACGACTAGGAGGTGTCACAGGGGGTGCACGTACGTGGTATGTGCTTAAATAATGAGATATAGTAATTATATATGTGTTGCTATATTAGTAGTGTATTGTGTTATGGGTTAGTCGGGGTGAGTCGGGGGGTGAGCTAAACGCTTATGGGTATGCGTAAGATACCTTGTCCTAGTGCTATTTGTGAAGTGCATGTGCAGTTAATAAATCATGTATATAGAATATATTATTATGTGATTATACATGTGTTGTGTGCATTGTATCGTTGTCCTTGTGACACAGCGGGTATTGTGTTTGCATTGTTGTCGTTATGACACGGCAAACAGGATTATGGAGGACTATGTCCTTCGGGAGGTCACCAAAGGTGACGATGTCCAACAGGACAGTGATGAGCTCGGGGTGTGTCGAACGCCCTTACGAGGGTGTAGTAATGAGGTATGTGTTTGTGTGCTTATATATGTGTGATTAAATTGCATACAAGCATTGAGTTATATTTATTGTGCTTGAGATAGTAATATTATGCTTGAGTAGAGTTAGATTGACCGTTGTGTCAGGATTGTGATGTAGTGTTTATAACTGTTATGTCAGTTGACTTGTAAAAGCCTTGGTCAAGGCTGAGTAAGTTGATGTCTCGAGACTTGTTGTGTTAACCAAGTGTCGAGTTAATACATGTACTTGAGTATGACTTATTAGTGTAGTAAGTTCGACCTATGTCGATGAGACGGCGAGATTATTATTATTATGGGATGAGACTTGGGTAATGAACTATTATGGGATATCGTGTGATAACAGGGGTTATCTATTTGTTAATGAATTGTGGACCAACTTTATAAGTACCGTGGGTCCTGAGTAAAGTTTAAATAACCTTTGAGGTAAGTTGGCTTTTAATTAAACTAAACTATTAGAACTCACTCAGCGTAGCTGACTTTGTGTGTACGATAGATTGTTTTGCAGGTAAGCGTTGCGTTGACATATCTTAGCTTAGGAGCGAGGCTACTCGGATTGGTGTGCAAGCATTCATGTGACAATTCAGATTTTCCAGTTAATTCCGTTAACCAATTCCAGTTAAATCCTAACTTATTTAACAAACGTCAAACCCCAGGGACTAGTCCTGCCATACTCAAACTCATATGCACAAAACTCGAGGGACTAAACTTGTAATTAACCTATACTTATTCCCTTTTGACTTTTATTAGTCAAACTAACCAAGTCCTTAACCTAGGGAACCAAAGCTAAACCTTAGGGACCATTTCTGTCAAGTTTCAAACTTAAGAGCATGAAACTACAGGGACTAAATCTATAGATAACCCGAACTTGATTTCATTGACTTTCAAAAGTCAAAACTCGCGGCATTTAGCCAAAATCAAAGCTATATAATCGTTTTTGTTTGAACTTGATAACTGATTCTGCACGATTTGGTCATTAACAGCTTTAACTATCGTATTAATGAGCATTATTGGTCGAATTAAACCAATTAACGAGCGCTTATAGCATAACCGTCGACTTAAGTAGACAAATACCATCTCATTCATGAAATTCGTACACCAATTCACAAATTAAACCTATGCACACCTTAAACGAATTCCATTGAAGCTGTTGCACACGATAATCTAATCAAGGAAGCAGTCCAGGTCATCGGAAGTTGAATCAGTCGCAGCCGGCATCTGTTTTAGTCAAACTCCATCAATCTGATATAGTTTCAGGTAATTGAAACATCATCTGATCCGTTTTAGCCTGTAGAATGAAAGCCCTAACCTTATTGGGACTTACATTATCAAATTAACAACGATTGGATTCTAGGGTTCTTGTTTTGTCAGGTTTAATCGAACCCTACTATAAACACGATCTCAATTTAATTAATTCATACGGGTAGCTTCGCAACCAGTCACTCCTTGAAAGCCCTATGATAACTCAATCTATTAACATCAAATTGATCTTGATCCGTAACCTAGGGTTCTTACAAAACTAGTTTAATCGAATCCTACTTTAGACCTGTTTTAAATCCAATTAACCTATATCTCTAGACTCGTAATCACCTATTTGATGAAAGCCCCCTAATTCCAACTTTTTCATTATCGAAATTGATAGATTCAATCTTGGGTTATTCTAGGGTTCGGACTTATAACTGAGAATTTAACGATCTTAAACTTAACCATTTTGCAATTAACTTCACCTACAGACTCGTTAAACCCCGAATTACATAACCCCTTTGACAATTGGTTCAATCATGATCGGATTCAATGGAATTGAGGGCAGATTTGGGTTCGGCTCGCATAAAGGGGGGATGAACATAGTGGGTTGTGTGTTAAATTGAATCTGGTCTGGGTTCTAATGCGATTACCCTAGAGGGTGTAGTGGTAAGGCAGTGTGTTGGTGGAGAGAGGACCCAGGTTCGAGTCTCTCCACACCCATTTCTTTTTAAATCAGTTTTTAATCAATATTTTAGTATAAAACCATTATCCCATATCATTATAATATCATATTAAAATGTTTCAACCCCGGAAACCACCCGTAGGCTCGGGTTAGGATAATAACCTATTTTAATATTATTACCCACTTATAAAATAATATGTTTATATTATTTTCAACTCGTGACTCCTAGTATAAAATAATATACATTTTTATATTATTTCGTCTCGTTTATTAATCTCGTGTAACGTTTCGAACTAATTAATAATATAGTTATTTATATTATTTACTCACGTTTATAATCTCGAATAAACATAATATATTTATTATTTTGTCACGTAAATGAGTATCGTATATTTTCGACGAATTCAAAAATAATATATTAGTTATATTATTTTCTTTGATCATTATTAAATGATTCGAATGCACAAATATATTTATTAATTAATATTATCCGTAATTAGAGACGTTCGATACGAAACGTATTTATCTTAATATTTAATTAATTAAGAAACCTATATTCCCGTAGACACGTTCGTCTACTCATTGATCCTTAGAATACGTTAAGACGTTCTAACCTTCAGTGTCGTCGTCACAAATCCCAATGTGTCCCTAACTTATGTGTTTATGATTATAGGGCATACGTTAGCTATGCAGGCTAACACTTGAGGTTCTAAATCTCATACTTGTGTGATACTACCTACTACGCAACGCAGGTGAGTTTCACGGCCCCTTTTTACTTGTTTTCCTATTGGGGGAGAAACATGCTTACACACAAACATCATTTTACTTGTTTTCCTGTTGAGGAGAAACATGCATACTCACAAACATTATTTTACTTGTTTTCCCGTTGGGGAGAAACATGCATACACACAAACAATATTTTACTTGTTTTCCCGTTGGAGAGAAACATACATACAAACGAATATCATTTTACTTGTTTTCCCGTTGGGGAGAAACATGGGTACAAACAAACATCATTTTACTTGTTTTCCCGTTGGGGAGAAACATGCGTACGAACAGACATCCGTTACTTGTCTTCCAGCCAAGGAGAGACACACACAAACGGACATGGATCACATAGTATTTCACTACAACTTGTGTACTTAAGCGTAAACTCTATCATGAAAGTCCTCACATCGAACCTTTTAAATATGAAGAATAGCGAGGTATGTTGAGTAGTACTACTGGGTTTGACAAACCCCACCCGCGTTAGTCACGCTAACTCGATTGGAGGTCGAACGGGTGTAATATTGACCTAAAACATGCACCATGGTTGATAGACCTGGTGGGAGGCATTCAAACATAAACTGTCAGTCTACAGTTGCGAGCGCTTAAAGTAACTTGTACATTGTCTAGCTAGCAATAGGTGTGACTTACGTATGTGGATCCAGCAACACTCAAACAGTTTATTTACATACAAACCTGTGAACTCACCAACCTCGTGTTGACACTTTTTCTTACATGTTTCTCAGGTCGCTTTGGCACAGGTTTCACACTTAGGACATGCATGGAGTCCTACTGTCATATCATTCATTTCAAACATTTTAAACATTGTTACTTATTTACATTAATTGACGCTTGTTGGGTGTAACCACTTTTGATTTCATTCTAATGTTTACGCTTCCGTATTTAACTCTGAACTTTTATGTTATGACATTTTAAGTCCTATATAGTGTCGTTTGATGTAACTAATGACTGAGATCCTGGTTTGTCACACGCCAAACGGTAAAACTCCGTTAGCGGAATTTGGGGGTGTGACAATTCGTGAGGTAACAAAATGACATTAAATAGTAATTAACGTTTTAGAAAGACTTCCACTGTAGTTAACATATTTAAAATGAGTATTTTAAAAGGGAATAATGCGTTGTGAGAACCAACTGTAGGATGCCCGGTTTAGGGGTCTTACAAGTTGGTATCAGAGATGTGGTTTAAGAGAAATTGGCATTTTTAAACAAATAAAATGCCCTAACTTAAACTAAAAATGGGACGAGGGTGAAACGAATGCCACCACAAGTAACCGCGAGCCAAGAGCTACGTATTTCGAGTTGAACAGCAATTACTATTTACCATGTATGTGGTGTTACACTAGGTAAAGTGATTGGTGTGAGTATGTGACTTATGGTCCCGTGTGGGAACCTGATGTGTGTTGTATGCTGTAGTAGTAAGTAGAACTACATGGAGTTGTGTGGTATGATTAAATGAGACCATGATGTGAGTTTAGTAATGTGGAGTAGCATTGATTCTAACTATGTGAGATAGTTTGGTGTGTCGATATGATTTAGTAATTTTGTGTGTAACCTTTGATGGTTTGAGATTGTGATAAATATGATGACTTGCTAGATTATTGTGTGATACCATATGAGTTGTGTGGGATGCATGTGCATCTGGGTGTATGAAAGATAGAAATCTAGTGTGAATATGATGGGGAAGGTTTACAATCCGAGCAGTAATGTGGATCACCAAATTGCATTTGATCACGGTGATTTGGCAGTCTATGATTACTCTATATTCTGAATTTGACACCCATAGTAATCACTCCAACGTTCTATCTTGTGCAGGTACTGATGGCTAAGACAAAGCGTACCATATCTGTCAGACGGGGAGCTCCGGCTAGGGGAGGAGCAGATCGTCAAGACAAACAGGCGGCTGTTGTAGACAAGAAGGACAGTGACATAGATGTGGTGTTGGCGCTTCGCGCATCGAGTGTGACTAGAGCTGAGGATGGTAGCGTCCCGCGTGGTGCTGAGACCAGAGTGACAGGATGGAAAAGGAGGGTCGTGTCGGTAGTACGCAATTTCCCTCCAGGATGTGGACCTATATAACTAAGATATCGACCACGTGCGCCAGTTATGAGGCTTTGTTTCAAGAGGGTCCGGTGATTGATATGGGGTCCGATGAGGAGGAACTAGAGGAGGACACATCAGATACACCTAATGTGGTCACGTAGTAATCTTGCGAGCGTTGTTTGAGACGTTGAACTTCTAGATGACTTTTGGATGTAACGGTTGTCACGAGAGATTGGGGGGTGATGTAACATTTTGAGTGATTAGACGTTTACGTGGTGTGATGTTTATTTCAAATATTAACTATTTGATTTTGACATTGAGTGCGGGTTATACCGCGAGATGATTTGGATATGATAAATGATAGTTGCATGTGTGATATCTTGCTATTGGTGGTGCAGCGTTAATTATGTGATTACCTTTGAACAACATGAGTTCACTCTTGAATGTAATCTTTTATGTGATGCTAGAGCTTGGTTGATTTGACTATATGAGTAGACCTGTGTAGACCTGAGTTTTGATTACTTGTGTACGTCTACGACCTTAAGATAATGTCACCTATGTGTTATACTTAAGTGATGTGTGAAGTGTAAATATTGAATGTCTTTATATCTTAAGGCATAGATCTTCGCGAGGTAAATGTGTTGGTGGTTAAGGGCATGAGAGAGTTTTGTGAATAAACTTGTATGTCGTTAATTGAGTTACTTGTGAGTATGAGTTATTTGTGTCACGTACTTAATAGTCGTGGCGGGAGATCAAGCGTAAGCTTGATATTGTGTCTGGCATTAGTCAGGCGGGAGATCAAGTGTAAGCTTGATATGGTGTTGACATTTGTCAACATATTATTGTGTCTGACGGCAGTCAGGCGGGAGATCGTGTTTGTTGGTGCCGGGCCAGACAACATGATATACTTGCGTGTCTATAATTGAAGAGATTGTATTGTATGCGCGTAGATTCACCTAGATCTAGCTAGTTGTGTATATGCACTTTGTGCGAGTTAGAAGGTTGAGTTACTAGTACATGTGTAGAACAGTGTGTGTTTGGTAGTTATGTGTGTCGATGTGTGTCCTTGTAATACACGCTCGGTCATGCATAGGACAGATGGTTAGTGTGCTCAAGTATGGTATTTCTATCTTGATGATTTTCTCGATGCTGATACGTCGAGGTGATGCAAGGAGTTTTGACATTTCCTATACGACCGGTGAGGTGCTCTTATGAGATGCCTATGCCTATATCTCAGGAATTTCGGAGCACGAAGCCAATGGGCGGAGCTGTGAGACTAGATGATGAAAGCATTACGCGGATGCTTGACCAGAAATGCTTATGATGAGATCGAGGTGATGACGTTGAAGACTTCAACACGAAGTTAACAAGACGACGAATGACCTTCATGGAACACGTTCTATATGAAGAATTCAGTCAAGATGAGACACCAGAAGATTGGGGATGTTTTTCCCTAGACAAGACGATGAATAGATGAGGCTTGTGAGCAGACAGACTTCATGTTCGTACATGATGAATGAGATGCGGTCGGGGATCGCATGGTAATGGTAGAGGAACATAGAAAAAGGTGAAAGTCAGGAGGGGTACATGCAAGATTGCACGTAAATGACTAAGAATGATATGCCTACGCTGGTAAATCCAAGCCAGTTTAATATGAACTCCTGTGGAGCATTTAAGGAAAGTAAGTGTTTAGATGATTGAAACGGACACGAAAAAGGCATATGAGCCTTAAGAAACATCGAGAGCTAATGAAGATGACCCTAGCGTTGGGTGTGTACGTACTTACGGGACGTATTGAATGCGTGATAATGAATTAAAGAGATACTATGATAATGAAATTTGGTGGAGACCAAGGTAGCTTTGCACGAGCTCCTGAAGATCATCGGAGAAAGACATTAGTAATTCCCTTATGGGTAGGGCAATGGGCTCGAGTTTGGGAATCATCACAAGATGACGGTTGGAGTATCAGAAAGATAGGTATGATGAGCATATAGTGGTGAAGCAGTGAGTGCTTCCATCGGTGAAAGTAGGAAACCTACTTAGAGTGATAACCGTCGAAATAACGAAACCTTTAGGGTTATGCAAGAGACATAGGGCAATTATGCCCGTGACTCAAGATGGAATATGGCAAGTGAGAGGGTAACTAACTATGCTATACTACGCGGTACCAGAGAAAAGATAAGCAATGTTATTAAAAGCATTAAGGGCAAGAAGGTAAATTCAAGGGCAGTGACAGTGAAGCCTTAATGAAAGAGTTAGTGATCAAGGCAATCACGAAAGGAAACTTCTAGAAAGTGTCAGGATAGCAAGATGATAGATAAGGGAGTTGGTAGGTGAAATCTACAAGTCCCAAAGTTGTAAGCGGGCAACGGAGATGACTCTCTTAAACGCCCAGGGGGGTTGTGTTGCTGAGCAAAGTAATGAAAACAAATTGTATGAGGTGAATACTTGACGGCGAATGGATTTGGTGCACGCGTAAGAACGAAAGGATATGTTGGGTTGGTTTATACCGGTGTAGGATTCGAGGACGAATCCTCTTTTAAGTGGGATAGACTTGTAACATCCCGAAAAGCCATATATTTATTATTCGAGTGGGCGGGTGACTTAAATCCCCAGTAAATAAAAGGTAAGAGAGGCTTTCACATAAAAAAAAACCAATCTATTCCGATTGGCCAGGATTGCCATGTAAAACTTAATGCAACCAGAAAGAAGGGGTCGGGTAACCGTTTAATGACTAGTTTGAGATCATAAACATACAAGACGGATTCACAAGGACCCGGATGTAACATTTTAACATTTAAAAAACAACATTTAGGGGAAACCCTAGGCCATTCGGCCTAGGGGTTTGTGCGACGGCGAAGGTAGCAAGCGGAGGAGATGGGACTACCGGAAGGGGAGGAACTCCACGTCTGATCAAGGTAATATTCGTTTAACCTCCATGCGTATCTCTTTTATCGTGTTTGATTGCATGTGTTGTTTAGGAACCTGACCTAAGGGTATTTCTTGGTGGGTTAGGCTGGGAATGGCGGCGTAGGTAGAGACAAGGTGGAGGACACCGGCGTTGGGGCTAGTGGCGTGTAGTGGTGGTGACCGGAATAGAGGGGGAGGCCGAAGGCTGAGAGTGAGAGAGTGAGAGAGAGAGAGTCGGATGGAGATGGTGGTGGCCTCGATGGTCGCCGGGATGGTAGGCGGAAGCATAGGTGGTGCCGGTAGCCACGGGAGCCGGCCATGATGTTACTTCACGGTAGCGGACGAAGACATGAAGGTGGTGATGGTGCTCGAACATGAAGGAGAACCCGATTAGTGTTTTGATAACTAGAACGATGACGGGGACCTAAAGGTGTCACGGGATGAGCGAATATAATGGCGGATCACAATGGTGGTGCACGGCGGGGGATGCTGGGTGATGATACACACTAGGGTGGTTCACGGCGATGAACGAGGAGGAGGACGGCATCGGGTTACACCCGGTTAGGATTGGTGACATAGGATTGGCATGGCAAGGTGGGACATTCATGGGATGTTACAACTCGTGTACGTGTGACCTACGGGGCTAAGGCTTTGCATGGCACGTGAGCATGCATGCATGGCACGTGAGCATGCATGCATGCGTGCGGATTCCAGACGGGTCTAGGGTAACCCGGTTTGGACGGTTACGTGAATTAGTGTTTTGCATGGATGAAAGGATGTGCAAATGAGACAAGTATCAGGAACATTTATACTTATACGTGATTTACACATGTCTAGGATGTACTCTAATCATGTGATCGAACGTTTAACATGTTCGAGCCTGTACGAAGAGACGCTGCAGTACTTGTTAGGGATCTTCAAACAAGTGAGTTTCTAATCCCCTCTTTTAAATGACTTTAATGTTTTGGGGCTATCGTACATACTTTCAGGACGTGTTTTATTACTTTAAAGGTATATCGAGCTTCGGGATCTAACCTGATGAGTTTACAAAGTTAATTGATTAATTATGGGCTAAGGGACTAGATGTTACCCTTAATACGTGTAGGTTGAAGGTGGGTATATGGTCACGGGTCGTTTAGTGACCTAACAAGGGTGAGTCAGGATTGTAGTTACGGGTCACACGGGTACGACTAGGAGGTGTCACGGGGGGTGCACGTACGTGGTATGTGCTTAAATAATGAGATATAGTAATTGTATATGTGTTGCTATATTAGTAGTGTTTTGTGTTATGGGTTAGTCGGGACGCTTATGGGTATGCGTAAGATACCTTGTCCTAGTGCTATGTGTGAAGTGCATGTGTAGTTAATGAATCTTGTATATAGAATATATTGTTATGTGATTATACATGTGTTGTGTGCATTGTGTCGTTGTCCTCGTGACACGGCGGGTATTGTGTTTGCATGGTTGTCGTTATGACACGGTAAACGGGATTGTGGAGGACTATGTCCTTCGGGAGGTCACCAAAGGTGACGATGTCCAACAGGACAGTGATAAGCTCGGGGTGTGTCGAACGCCCTGAAGAGGGTGCAGTAATGAAGTATGTCTTTGTGTGCTTATATAATTTTGATTAAATTGCATACAAGCATTGAGTTATATTTATTGTGCTTGAGATAGTAGTAATGTGGTGAGTAGAGTTAGATTGACCGTTGTGTCAGGATTGTGATGTAGTGTTTATAACTATTATGTCAGTTGATTTGTAAGAGTCTTGGTCAAGGCTGAGTAAGTTGATGTCTAGAGACTTGTTGTGTTAACCAAGTGTCGAGTTAATACATGTACTTGAGTATGACTTATTAGTGTAGTAAGTTCGACCTTTGTCGATGAGACTGCGGGATTATTATTATTATGGGATGAGTCTTGGTTAATGAACTATTATCGGATATCGTGTGATAACAGGGGTTATCTATTTGTTAATGAATTGTGGACCAACTTTATAAGTACCGTGGGTCATGAGTAAAGTTTAAATAACCTTTGGGGCAAGTTGGCTTTTAATTAAACTAAACTATTAGAACTCACTCAGCGTAGCTGACTTTGTGTGTACGGTAGATTGTTTTGCAGGTAAGCGTTGCGTTGACATATCTTGGCTTGGGAGCGGTGCTACTCGAATTGGTATGCAAGCATTCGTGAGGTAACAAAATGACATTAAATAGTAATTAATGTTTTAGAAAGACTTCCGCTGTAGTTAACATATTTAAAATGGGTATTTTAAAAGGGAATAACGTGTTATGAGAACCAACTTTAGGATGCCCGGTTTAGGGGTCTTAAATCCCACTTGATAGAGAAACCATACAAAACAACAAAACTGATCCTTTTCAACTTTTATGTAGGAATTAAATGATCAAAGTTCTAAACCAAACTTGTAACATCCCAAAATTTATAGACTAACGAGTCGGGTCGAGGAGCAAAACTGAGTCTCTTTAAATGACATGGATCGACAAGGGTTTTCACTTAAAATCCTATTAGTTAAAGTAAAAGGACCCGGTTTGTCGTTAACGAGTTTTACTCGAGATCGAAACGCACAAAGGGAAATCACAGGGACTCGAATGTAACATCGAAAGGTTTTAAAACCTTATGCATGGGTCTATGTGGCGTCCCTAGTATATACGGCCAACAGTGGTGTGGAGGACGGAGTCCTTCGGGGTCATCGTTGTACGCGTGATTTGGTAGTCATCATGTGGTGAGGTGTCAGTCACTGTATGGTAGATGATATATGTACTGTGCGGGTGGTTGGGTAGTCATCGTAGATGACGAGTGTGTCACTATGTTTAGTGGCGAGGCCCTATAACAAGGGTATATCGGAGCTTATGACGAGTATCCCGACGGGGATAACCCTTGGGTGCAGTGATAAAGTATGTGTTTGTGTGCATATATATATATATATAAATGTGTGTGTGTGTCTGTGTGTGTGTGTTAAATTGCATGCAAGTGATGAGTTAAATTAATTGTGTACGAGATGATTTTGATGTGATAAATAAATGGAATCAATGTGGTGTGTCGAGTTAGATTGACCATGGTGTCGGGACGAGTACATCGTGTACAACTGTTATGTCAGTTAATTTGTTGGTTAAGGCTGGTTAAGCCAGTGTCTTGAGGTTGGTTGAGTTAACTAGTGTATGGTTAATATATATGGTAAATTGTGTGTTATCAGAGTAGTAAGCTTGATCTATGTCGGAGTGACAGATCTTAGCACCTGTTCCATTGACGGTGGTTCCACCGGCGACTAAAGATGAGCAAGAGCTACCCGCACAAGAGTTGATCTTGGCGCTTACAGCGCCTAATGCTCCCAGTACTACCAGGGCAACTATGAGAGGTGGACTCAGTTGCTCATTTTATAGGAGAGGTGGTTAGAGAGGAAGAAATGCAATTGCAGTCAGAAGTTAGCCTTCGAGACACAACACTGAATCAAGAAACGGATGGCTAGAGGAATCTTACAACGAGGAACAAGTGGGTGATAAATTTGACTTGTTCAGTGATTAGAGCAGGGGTGGTTACCATGGGAGGACTAGGGCATTTTGAGTAGTGGCTGTCAGGCACTTTTGTGACGAAATATTTGTTCTTGGTTTTTCAATTGCTTAGTTTTAACCTTGACAGTTAATCTTACCATGGGATGGTTTAAAACTTAATTAATGATTGTTGCTTGCGCGATAGCTTGCTATTGGTGGTGCAGTGTTAATTATGAGTGATTATGTGATTACCTTTTGAATAACGTGAGTTCATACTAAATGTAATCTTTGATGTGATGTTAGAGCTTGATTGATTAGAAAGTATGAGTAGACCTGTATAGATCGGAGTTTTGATCTTTGTGTGTGTGTCTACGGTCTTAAGATAATGTCACCTATGTGTTATGATTAGGTGATGTTTAGAGTTTAAGGGGGTGTGTCGCACCCTGTGTAACTGTTCAGGACAAGGTCCTGTGGGAAATCTTAAATATACATCTTTAGTATGTATAAATGTTCAGGACGAGGTCCTGTGGGGGAATTGTAGCTACATACCTTATGTTTAGGTATGCATGTTCAGGACCAGATCCTGTGGGGAAATAAGATATTTTTATATCTTGTGAATATGAATGTTTGGGGTGATGTTTTGTGTCTAGACTGAGTAGTGTGTCGTCTTGAAGTATGGGTACGACAGAGTAAACTATGTGCGAGTATATGATGACGTGTGGCAGGGGCTACCGTTGTGGTGAGTAAGAGGTAAGGTTCAGGAGTTTGTGTATCTATAAATGACGAGGTCATATTGTATGCACGTAGATTTACTCAGATCTAGCAGTTTGTGTGTGTGCACGTGATGTGTGTTTAGAGTTTGGGGTTACTAGTACATGTGTAGACCATTGTGTGTTCCATAATTATGTGTGTCGGTATGTGTCCTTGTGGTACACGCTTAGTCGTGCATAGGATAGGTGGTCAGGGTGCTCAAGCATATTATTTCTATCTTGACAATTTTCTCGACGTTGATACATTGAGGTGGTGCGAGGAGTTTTGACGTCTTCTAGGCGACCAATGAGGTGCAATTATGAGATGCCTATGCTTATATCTTGGGAATTTAGAGCACGAAGCCAATAGGCGGAGCTGTGAGAGTAGATTATGAAAGCGTTGACGTGGACGCTTGACTAGAAAAGTTTATGATGAGAGCAAAGTGATGACGCTGAAGATTTCAGCATAGTAGTTAACAAGGTGACGAAGGACCTTCATGGAACACGTTCCATATAAAGAATTCAGTTAAGGCGAGACACCAGATGAAAAAGGATGTTTTCCCTGGACGGGACTACGAATAGTTAAGGCTGGTGAGCAGACGGACTTCGTGTTCGTATATTATAAACGAGATGTGGTCGGTGATCGCATGGTAATGAAGTAAAGAGATACTATGGTAGAGGAATTTTGTGGAGACCAGTGTAGCTTTGTACAAGCTCCTGGGGATCATCAGAGAAGGGCAAACGTAATACCCTTATGGGTAAGCAGTGGGCTTGAGTTTGAAAACTCATCGCAGGATGGTGATCAAGGTGTGAGGCGAGAAGTATGACGACTTCCGTAGGGAAGAATGACAAATGTCCTTAGACATGAGAGGCAAGAAGCCCATTTGGGGAGATGGTCGTTAGAGTAACGAGATCACCAGGATTATACAAAGAATGACGGCAAAGGTGCTCGTGAGTAAAATAGGAAAATGGGATAAACGAGCAGGTAGTTGACGGTGTTGTGCCATCTGAGTAATAATTGGAAAGACGAGTAACGAGGGAATGTGTAGGTGAAACCTACAAGCCACAAAGTTGAAAACAGACAACGAAGAAGACTTCTTTGAACCCCGAGGAGGGTGGCTGTATTGCAAAGCAAAGTTATGAACCGAATAGTGTGAAGGTGAATACTTGACACCGAATGAATTTGGTGCATATTTGAAAACAGAAGGATATGGGTAGTGTTGGTTTGTACCGGCACAAGATTCGAGGACGAATCATCTTTTAACGGGTGTAGAATTGTAACATCCTGGAATTTATAGACTAACGGGTCGGATCGAGGAGCAAAACTGAGTCTCTTTAAATGACGTGGATTGACAAGGGTTTTCACGTAAAACCCTATTAGTGAAAGTAAAAGGAACCGGTTTGTCGTTAAAGAGTTTTACTCAAGATCGAAACGCACGAAGGGAAATCACAGGGACCCGAATGTAACATCCGAAGGTTTAAAAACCTTGTTAAGGGAAAACCCTAGGCCATTCGGCCTAGGGGATACGCACGACGACTGCAAGAGAGGACGGTGGTTTCGCAGCGACTTCTAGCGGAGGACTTCATGGTTAGCTAAGGTAAACTCAGTCTTTACTTTCTATGTATTTTGTTTATGCTTACTCGACTAAGGTTTGGGGTTAGTGATCAAGGACGACGGCAGCAGGGGTGGCGGTGTAGATGGACAGTTGTGGTGATAGTATAGGAGTGGTGTTAGGGTGACTCGACGACTAGTTTGGCTCGACGGTGGTGGTTACTAGTGTGGCATGTCAGCGGCAACATGATGGTGGTGCGTGAGGGTGGAAGACGGCAGGACAGTGGTGCTCAACTGTGAAGGCGGGCCCGACAGGGACGTTAGTGGAGGTGACTACCCCGGCGGCTGTGGTGCGGCTGTGAGGGTGCAGTAAAGGGCCTGCGAAGGACGACGTGAGGCGTGGTAACTCGGCAACAACTTTATGTGGAGGACGGGACTAGCGTGGCTCGGCTAGGGTTTGGCCATGACAAGGAAGAAGACGACGAGCTGAACGGGGGTGCACGGTGGTGAGCCAGGATGACGGTGACGTTGGCAAGTTAGGGTTCGCATGGGTGTGCATGCACGCATTCATGCATGAGGGAGGAAACCGTCTCGGGTATACGTGTTCGTGTGGGTTAGGGTTTCATCAAATCACGGGCGTGCATGGCATCGTATATGCATGTGTATGAAAACCCAGTTTAAACCTAATATTTCTAAATAGGTCAAGGGCGACCCGATACGAGTCGGTAATTACGAGGTGAAGATGGTTAAGGGTTTGCATGGCACATGTACATGCAGGCATGTGGATCTAGGGTTTCATAAGGAGGTGTCGGTGAGAAGATGAGATGAACGTTGAGGATTTATTTATAATATTGAGTCAATAAAGGTACGATTAAAATGTGTCTGATCATGTGATCACGCATTGACGGGTTCGGGTTTCGAGCGTGAACGAACGAGTTGTAGAACAGGGACTGAGGCTCGGCATATCCGGTGAGTTTCTAATCCCCTCTTTTAAATGTTTTACTATTTTGGGCCTATCGTACATACTCACACGTTTTACTAAACGAATGTGTTGCAAGTTATGATTTAAACTTGAAGTGTTTTATGAGATCGTTATGTAATAAAGAAGCTAAGGGTCGTTATGGGATCCTTAGGATGGGTGAACAAGAGTTGATATGATCTGTGTGTGTCATCTTATGAGTTAGTCGGGGGAGTCGGGAATTTAGTTAAACCTATGAGGGTTATATACGGAAAGTTAGCATGGGAACCCGTATGTGGTTCATTAACGAGACATGTAGGAGCTAATATGTTGTTATGCGTCATGTGTTTGATGTTGGGTGTATTGTGTCATTGTCCTCGTGACACGGCGGGTATTGTGTGTACATGGGTCTATGTGGTGTCCCTAGTATATACGGGCTAGAAGTCAGTATGGTGATTGTATGTCATATAATTACATGTTCGAAAGAGTTGGGTAATGTGTTTAGACGTTAGAAGGATACGTCTAAAGTAGGTGTTTTATTGCACACGTAAGTGATCCGTGAAAGGGTAGTAAGTCGTAGTACGTGTCCTGGTAGTGTCATGTGTATAACTTAAAGTGTTTTATGAGATCGTTATGTAATAAAGAAGCTAAGGGTCGTTATGGGGTCCTTAGGGTGGGTGAACAAGAGTTGTGATGATCTGTGTGTGTCATCGTATGAGTTAGTCAGGGGAGTCGGGAATTTAGTTAAACCTGTGAGGGTTATATACGGAAAGTTAGCATGGGAACCCGTATGTGGTTCATTAACGAGTCATGTAGGAGCTAGTATGATGTTATGTGTCATGTGTTTGATGTTGGGTGTATTGTGTGCTGTCTTCGTGACACGACGGGTATTGTATGTGCATGGGTTTATGTGGTGTCCTAGTATATACGGACTAGAAGTCAGTATGGTGATTGTGAGTCATATAATTACCTATTCGAAAGAGTTAGTTAATGTGTTTAGACGTTAGAAGGATACGTCTAAAGTAGGTGTTTTATTGCACACGTAAGTGATCCGTGAAAGGGTGGTAAGTCGCAGTACGTGTCCTGGTAGTGTCATGTGTATATATGTGTTGCTTTGTGTGCTTGCATTGTTGTTCGTGTGTACGGCCAACAACGGTGTGGAGGACGGAGTCCTTCGGGGTCATCATTGTATGCGTGATTTGGAAGTCATCATGTGGTGAGGTGTTGGTCACTGTATTGTAGATGATATAACTACTGTGCGGGTGGCTGGGTAGTCATCGTAGATGACGAGTGTGTCACTATGTTTAGTGGCGGGGCCCTGTAACAAGGGTATAGCGGAGCTTATGACGAGTATCCTGACGGGGATAACCCTGACGAGGGTGCAATGATAAGGTATGTGTTTGTGTGCATATATATGTGTTAAATTGCATGCAAGTGATGAGTTAAATTAATTATGTACGACATGATATTTATGTGATAAATAGATGGAATCAATGTGGTGTGTCAAGTTAGATTGACCATGGTGTTAGGATGAGTACATCATGTACAACTGTTGTGTCAGTTGATTTGTAAGAGTCTTGGTTAGGGCTGGTTAAGCCAGTGTCTAGAGGTTGGTTGAGTTAACCAGTGTATGGTTAATATATATGGTAAATTTTGTCTTATCAGAGTAGTAAGCTCGATCTATGTCAGAGAGACTTACTGAGTTAAAATGGTGGGTTGAGTCTGAGGTGGTGAATCCTCCGGGATATTGTAAGATAACATGATTATCTATATGAGGACAATTTATAAAACTATTTTATAAGGACCAGAGGGTCTTGAGTGGAAATAAATTGAAAATGAGACGAGTTGACTTTTGTTAATTTAAACTATTATAACTCACTCAGCGTAGCTGACTTTGTATGTACGTTAGATTGTTTTGCAGGAGAGTCTGCTAGGATGAGGTATCTTGGCTTAGGAGCGGGCTACTCGGGTTGGTGCGTATGCATTCGTCAGGTAATGTTATGAAAGTTAACGAGTTTAAAGATAACATTTTTTTGAAAAAGACTTCCGTTGTTTATTCGAACGAAAGTTAGATGCTTTTAAAGAGTTTAACCAGTTATGAGAACCAACTGTAGGGTTCCCGGTTTAGGGGCCTTACAAAACTTTGTATATATATAGAAATAAAAAAGCAAAACTTCCCGGTTTGGGGGCCTTACTTGAGTCTTTTACTTTATTTGGACTTAGAACTTTGTTTCCTGGTTCCTTTCCGCTTGATAGAAACAACCAATCAAGACACAAACAAACTTCAATTTGTTCATGTGTTTCTTCCTTTAGAACCTGAACACACAAATGACCCTAATGCAAGTTCTCATATCTGCCTTCTTTTCCTTTTGCGATTCCGAACAGAACCCACCCGGTTATGTCTTTCTCTTCTTTGCTATTTGAACAACAAACACAAACAAGCCCCACTGGTCTGCTTCCCATCACGACTAATGTTTTTTCTTGTTCCCTCTAAACTTTGGCATGCTTGAAGCTCGTAACCGCTGAACCTGCATATGCACCACAATGTAGGCCTCTTATCCCAACCTCTTTATAAGTCTTTGTAAAACAATCCCAAATTCCTCTGAAAGCATGTTCATTATTAATTGCTCCTTTGACATTCCATATGGAAGGATCTACAACCTGGTAAGCCAATTCAGTTCCAACTAAATCAAACGGATATGTAAAAGGAACAATAGTTTCTCCGGACAATGATCCTCTACAGATCAACAACTAGACCGTTTCCCATGCCAGGAAAGTTGTAATTAAACTGCCATCTATATTGTTCATATGCCATGTAATGTAATGCGGCATAAGAAACGATCCTAGCAATTCTTCTAAAAGCCTAT
Source organism: Smallanthus sonchifolius (assembly GCA_023525975.1). Classification (NCBI taxonomy): domain Eukaryota; kingdom Viridiplantae; phylum Streptophyta; class Magnoliopsida; order Asterales; family Asteraceae; genus Smallanthus; species Smallanthus sonchifolius. Next base: position 43,153,167 of record CM042025.1, on the reverse strand, counting down.
AATAATCCTATATTATGAAATTCACATCTAGTCTGAAACAAGATCTTGATACATTCAAGAGTAGCAACAATCGTCTTCGTGACTCCACCGCCGATCAGGTAACGAACCAACTTTCGGGTTTATTTTTATAATATGTTAATCATATTATAAGGGTGTAATTAAATAAAATGAAAGTTGAGGGTTTGTTATAAATGGTGGGTTTTAACTACTTTGGGAGAAAGGAGTCAAAACTAGAAGTGCAAGGACTGTTTGTGTAATTTGGCAAATCTGATTCTAAAAGGGAAGGGGCGTCACACAACACACACTCATAAGTGTGTATGTATGTCGTGAGGAAGAGAGGAGAAAGAGGGAGAAAATCAATAACTCAAAATTTGTTGTTTGCATGCTTGGATTGAAGGTTTTGGTGTGCTCAATTCCTTCTAATCACCAAGTAAGTTTCTTTTCACCTCTTGAATCCACCATTGATGGTGTTCTTAGTGTTTTTGGGGAAAACCATGTTAGGGGGTGAATTAGGTGTTGTTTTGGGTTATAACTTGAGAAAAGTGTTAACCTAGCTTGGTTAATGATAAAGGATGGCAGATAACATCCTATTGTCACCAAATTTGGAATTATAAAATTAGGGTTCTTGAGGGTGATTTGGGGGTTTTTTAATTGGGGATGTTTAAATGATAAATTAAGTGTTGGTAAGTGTTTATGGATCTTATAGACACAACATATCGTGGAATCCGCGATCAAATTGGTGATTTGTGAGTCTGAGAATTTGGAAGAAACTTGGATAAACCTTAACGGGTCAAATGGGTTGAGTGATTATAATAAGGAGTTGGTGGTTTAGTTAAGGCTAACCAAGTAAATAAGGGTGTTAATCTTTGGGTCGTAGGTGGGTGTTGCGTCTCAATTTTATGAAATAATTGAGATCACTAGATTACTAAACAAGGTGTAAATGTTTAGATAAGCAAGTTACAAAGAGTGAAGCTTAACCGGAATCATCTCAAGCTAAAGGTAAGTGTATTTACACTTACTTAGTAATCGATAGGTTATGTAAGTGCACGTATAAGTTATACAAGTTGTATGTGATGATGTATATGCATAATTACGTGTATGTTGATTGGTGTGAATGGGTGTAAACTATGGGTGATAATCTTGAGGTCTTAGGACTTCATGGGTGAAACTTGAAGTCATGAACTTCATGGGTAATAACTTGAAGCCTTAAGCTTCATGGGAGTTATATGAGACTTAGTTTCTCATATTTAATTGTGTATAAAACCATTTGATGATTGGTTGGGGGGGGGGGGGCTTGTACGATATCTAAATACTTGTAATATGTTGTTTATTGCACACAAAAACTGGAGAAATTTGGATTGTATAGGAATGCTTTGGCTGGAAATCAGCAAAAGTTGTGTAATGATACAAGGCAGCATATGGAATGCCCACCCTGGCGTTCCATACACTAGGCAGCGTTTGGAACGCCCAAAACCTTCTGTGAACGCTACCCCAAATGCCTAAAAATGTTGAAATGTCGTTTGGAGTTTTGTTGTAGGGACTTGGAGGCTCTCATGGGGGTTGTATATTATTACTAATGGCTTATTTTAGGATGTTTTGGTGTAGGTAAAGCTCTAGTATAGCCTCGGGTCTTGCTTCATGCGGATTGAATTCTCCTAAAGTTTCCTTGGCTTTCGGTTGTGTCGAAACTAAACCCCATGTGAGGGATTAAAACATGGGTTTTGTAAAAGAAATATTAAGTATGTGTTGTTTTTAAATTAACATGTTGTTACTTTGGGATTGTACTTGAGACCTAATTCCGCTCGTTTTTGAAAGTTAAAAATTGGTTAAAATTTTAGGTGTTACATGTCAATTCTTTAGCAAATAAAGGAATAACTTCTACAAGTCGTTCCCGTTATGGCGTATGGTGTGATATGTCGTCTTTACCATTCTCTCCTATGGCGTATCACAATTTTTGATTGCTACACACCATTCAATCCTTGAGATTTCTTCACACGTGATTTTTCAATTTAAACCAAAGAATTCTTCGAAGTCACACAAAAAAATAATCTCCGATCTTTAATTCCTCTTCTGATTTCAATTGACATTGCCGTCAAACATTCAATCAGTGGTTCAATCTATGTTGATTCAATTTACAATTTGATCAATGATGTTTAAAGACAGGCCTTGAACGATAATTGTAAACACCTTCTCCCTTGATCGAATGAATAACCGCTCTGATACCAAATGCTGGAAACTAAGAGGGAATAATCAAGAAGAACAAGATTAACACAAAACTTGAATGTAGATTATTCTATCATCGTCCATCCATTGTGTTCTATGTATTGATACATATACAAAACGAACCGCTGCCCCCAAAATGTTGCATCGTTTAGCCTAATCGATACCTAATTACATTCAGCCCCTTCTAATTACAATATTACAATTTGGCATTGAAACATACTTTAAACTAATGACACTAAGACTCCTAAACTTAGAATTTTAGTTTATCTACGAATAGTCTACAAAAGAACTATGTGATAGCCTTATTGAGTTGTTGGAGGATACTTCCGATGTCACCGCTAATAGAGGTCGCGTGCAACATTATGAGATGTTTATTTATATCAATGGTGAAAGTTTGTCTCAAAAGTTTGAAAGATTCACCTGCTTGATATGTGAATTAAGATTTTTGGGAGGGGATAGGTGTCACACCCCAACCGGGCGGCGGAACACGTCGGAGTATGACCCGAATTGTGACCAGATTGCTCGTAGCACTTGGAACTATTAAAATTTCATAATTTTATTCAATAATATTAAAAGTGCCTCAAAGGCTACAAATAGTTCAAATAAACAAGACAAAACATAGTTCCAAACAAGATAAAATCAGATTTCAAATTTCTAAGTCCAAGCCTAAGTGTTGAACATAAATCAAGCGTTGCTTGAACTTGGTGCACCTGAAACATGTTTAAAATAAGAGTTATCAACAAAATGAATTGTTGGTGAGCAATCATGGTAGATATAGATATAGTAGTTTAGATAAAGTACAAATTCCATGCTAAGACAAGTAATACATTATAGTCTTATTGTATATACACATAGTCCAAATTAAACCTTCCTTTTAAGATTTATCCAATTCAGATTGTCCAACATATAGTTAACAGTTTTTCAGTTTCAGAATTCATTACATGCATCCTAGATCAAAGAAATGCATGGGGTAGCTAACCCACATGGTACCACTAATTCCATTCATAGGCTGTCGAAACAGTTAATAATATGAACTAGTGTAATCAACAAATAAGCCACATAATGCAATTAAACAAGTCTAACATAAGGGAATTTGTTTCAAGTTGTGAGATTTGTCAATAGTGTAAGTGTAATTATATAGGAACATGTTTCACCCCAAAAGTGATAAAATGTATAAAGAGGGGCATGAAAACTCACATTGGATTTGTAAGTAGTTTCCAAGCTAAGTTTGATCCAAAGATATAATCCAAAGTAGGTCACAATTAACCTATTATAGTTGTAGTTTAGTCATTTAGTTTAAAGGAAATAAGCTAAGGTTCGTTCGTGTTCTCGAATTTGGGAAAAATTAGGGTTTTGGGAAGTTTAAGGTTTGAAAATGTAATTAGGTTATAGTTTAAGGTATGTAATTAAGATGTAAGTATTTAAATTACTAAATTATTATGTTTAGTAATTTAAATATGTTTTAAGTAATTATTTATTTAATTACTCATTTAGAAAATTTAATTAATAAATCCTTTTATTAACTAAATGTATTAATGAAAGTAGTGAAAAAAATAAATATAATTTATATATAAATCATATGAATATTTTCTGTTAAATAGTGAATTTTTATAAAATTCATTTATTTTTAGTTTAATTAAATCAATAAATCTATTGATTTAATTACAAGTTAAATTTGTGAAAATTAGTAAAAATGTCTAAAAGTTCCAGAAACTTAATATTTCGTTAAGAATATATAAATTAAGTTTCTTTAATTTTTGTAGGATTTTTGGAATAAGTTTGCTAATATTAAATAAATAATCCAAGTTTTAAAATTAGACTTTTAAATAAATAGTTTTATAAACTCAGAAAGTTTTCTGTTTTTATTTTATAAAACAGTAGAGAATTTTATTACAAAAATTTGGGCTATTTATTTGTACATTTTCGAGTTGTAAATAAAAAGTTATGAATTTTTAAAGATTAAAGATTTAATTAATAAAAATAAAAAAAAATAGGAAAAAAGGGTTTTATATTAAAAATAACATTAAAATAAATGTTTAAAAAGAAATGGGTGTGGAGAGACTCGAACCCGGGTCTCTCCCACACACACACATAGCTCTAACCAGTCCCGCCCGCTAGGGTATCGCACAAGGAACCGGTTTCGATTGGTTTTGACACGGATGGCACCGGTGTTCTTCCCCCTACGCAAACTGATCCAAGATCCATCCCAAAACCAGCGAAAACGATAAAGATTGATCAAAGCAACATAGGGGTTTTGATAATCGAGTCAAAACGAATCTGTGTGTGCGTTTAATTGCAAAAAATGACATGTTTAAGATCGTTTAATTTCTGAGAGAAAGGCCGAAACCCTAGTTCAAGAACACAAGATTGATTTGATAAAAATCCGATATTAAGAGATGTTAGAATCATAGGGCTTTCATTACACAGATGATTACGAGTCTGATGGTATAGGTTAATTGGATTTAAACGGGGTCAAAGGTGGTGTTCGATCAAATCGTTTTCTCAAGAACCCTAGATTCTGGGTTTTGATTCAAACGATGATATGAGCCCCAATTGGCATAGGGCTTTCGATCTACAGGTAAAAACGAAGCTATAGGTGAGTTAAATTACCAGATTAGATGACTGATCGATGGTGTTCGACTAGAACCAGTTCCGACTGAGCCTGGTTCGCTTTCCGGTGACCTCTGCTGCGACGCCGATCAAAGTGGGGTGTGAAACAGCTTCAATCACGGTCGTTTAGTGTGTGCAGATGTTCAATTGAGATAATGATGATCGAATTGGTCGAATTCAGTTGATAATGGGTAAAGAGGTCGACGGTTATACTTAATTACCCATAATTGGGTTTGATTATCAATCAAAGTTGCGTTTAATGAATTAACTACGGTTGTAATGACCATATTCGTGTACAAACGGTTTCAATTCAAACGACTTTCAGTTATAGTTGATCTTGAATTAAAGGATTTTTTGTGAATTTTGACTTTCAAAAGTCAAAATAGCTAGGTTTGGGTTATTTACATAATTAGTCCCTGAGATTTCACAGAATGAAGTTTAGAAAATGGCAGAAATGGTCCTTGTGTAATGGATTAGGTTTAGAATAAGCTTGTTTGACTTTCAGAAGTCAACAGGAACTAAAACTCTTGATTTTTGACTTTTTCTGAGTCAACAGGTTGAGTTTAGATTAAATGCACAACTAGTCCCTGCAGTCTTAGTTTGAATACTGACAGAATTAGTCCGTGGAGTTTGAGTTAGGAAAAATTTATATAATTTTTGTTTTAATTGAATAAAACACGATTAAGATTTTCCAAATTAAATAAGTACAATTTTTGTTTACACTTAGATAATTTATGAGATTTAATTTTATATAGTTTAGGGACTTTATCCAAATACCATGAATATTAGCCCTAATACATAGTCTGAGTATGGTTTTTAGCCACATAATTTAAGCAATTCATTTAAGAATTTATCACATATTATTAAATATTGATAATTAGGGTTTACAATAAATGCCAATTGGCCGGAAATTGTAAACGGAAAAGTACAGATATTACAGTCTCCCCTACTTTAGGAAATTTCGTCCCGAAATTAAGTAGTGGAGTTCGTGAACAGGTGTGGGTACTTGGCCTTCATTTGATCTTCACGTTCCCAAGTGAACTCGGGTTCTCGTTTAGATTGCCAACGTACTTTCACAATCGGAATTCGGCTTCTTTTAAGTTGTTTGATCTCTCGATCCATGATTTCAATAGGCTTTTCCACGAAGTGCATCGACTCGTCAATGTGAACTTCGTCAAGATGAACTTGGAGGTTTCCCTCGGCAAGACACTTCTTGAGGTTAGATACATGAAACGTGGGATGTACATTGCTAAGCTCGTCGGGTAATTCCAACTCGTAAGCAACCTTCCCGATACGTTTGATGATTTTGAAAGGTCCAACGTATCGCGGTGAGAATTTCCCTTTCTTCCCAAATCGGACAACGCCTTTCCAAGGTGATACCTTTAAAAGAACCATGTCACCAACTTGGAATTCAAGAGGTCTTCTACGAATATCAGCATTCTTCTTTTGTCTCTCCCGAGCCAAACGAAGATTGTCGCGAACTTGGATGATTCGATCAGTGGTGTCTTGGACTAGAGCGGAACCAGTGATTTGTGCTTCACCGACCTCATCCCAGCCAAGAGGAGAACGACAATGGCGACCATATAAAGCTTTGAAGGGTGCCATCTCGATACTAGCATGGTAGCTGTTGTTATACGAAAACTCAGCTAGTGGAAGATATTTGTCCCAATTGCCTCCAAAGTCAAGGACGCAAGCACGTAACATATCTTCAAGAGTTTGAATCGTTCTTTCCGTTTGACCATCAGTTTGGGGATGGTAAGCTGTACTCAAATTCAATTGAGTACCCATGAACGATTGTAGAGATCCCCAAAAACGGGAAGTGAAACGACTATCACGATCAGATATGATATTAAGAGGAACACCATGTAGACGAACGATCTCATCCAAATAAACTTGAGCCAACTTCTCAGCTCCCCAATCATCTCGAATTGCGAGAAAATGAGCTGATTTCGTGAGTCGGTCCACGATTACCCAAATGCTATCAAATCCTCGAGGTGTTCTTGGAAGTTTGGTGATAAAATCCATGGAAATACACTCCCATTTCCACATTGGAATCTCGGTTTGTTCAAGCAAACCCGAAGGTCGTTGATGTTCAATCTTGACCTTAGAACAAGTAAGACATTTTGAAATGTACACGGCAACATCTTTCTTCATGCCGGGCCACCAATAGTGTTGGCGAAGGCCTTTGTACATTTTATCGGCTCCTGGGTGTATAGAATAACGAGTTTTGTGAGACTCGTCAAAAATCAAAGTACGAAGATCATCCCGATCAGGAACCCATAAGCGGTTTAAGAAGTGTAGCAACCCATTGGGTCGAGTCTCCAATTGTTTTTCAACTCCACAACCCAATTCTTTTTGCATGTTGCCCTCGGAAAGAACCGTTTGTTGAGCTTTAAGAATTTTGGTCTCGATATCCGATTGAATAAGAGCACAACATATGTTAGGATATTCTTTCCGACTTAACGCATCAGCCACCACGTTAGCTTTCCCTGGATGATATTTGATTTCGCAATCATAATCATTTAACAGTTCCATCCAACGACGTTGTCTCATGTTTAAGTCTTTTTGGTTGAATATATGTTGCAAACTCTTGTGATCGGTAAAGATTTCACATTTGGTTCCATAGAGATAATGTCTCCAAATTTTGAGAGCAAACACGACCGCACCAAGTTCGAGGTCGTGAGTGGTGTAGTTATCTTCATGAACCTTAAGTTGTCTTGAGGCATAAGCAATCACCTTACCCCTTTGCATGAGAACGCATCCAAGTCATTGCTTTGAAGCATCACAGAAAACAACGAAGTCGTCGCTGCCATCGGGAAGAGATAGGACTGGAGCATGACACAATTTTTCTTTAAGAGTTTGGAACGCTTCTTCTTGCTCTTGTCCCCATTCAAAGATCCTACCCTTATGAGTTAGGGCAGTGAGAGGAACAGCAATCTTGGAAAAGTTAGAAATAAAGCGTCGATAATATCCTGCTAGTCCAAGAAAAGAACGGATTTCTGTTGGTGTTTTAGGAGCAATCCAATTCTTTACAGCTTCAATTTTAGCAGGATCAACATGAATCCCAGCCTCGTTAATAACATGACCTAGGAATTGGACTTCCTTTAGCCAGAATTCACATTTGGAGAATTTAGCATAAAGTTGTTCCTGTTTAAGAAGATCAAGTACTAAACGAAGATGTTCTTCATGTTCTTGCTTAGATTTTGAGTAGATAAGAATATCGTCAATGAAGACAATGACGAATTTATCCAAATAAGGTCGACAAACACGATTCATCAAATCCATGAACACGGCAGGTGCGTTAGTCAAACCGAATGGCATGACAACAAACTCGTAGTGTCCATAGCGAGTTCTAAAAGCTGTTTTGGGAATGTCTTCCTCCTTAACACGTAGTTGGTGATAACCCGAACGAAGATCGATCTTTGAGAAAATAGAAGCTCCTTGGAGTTGATCAAATAAATCGTCAATCCTTGGAAGTGGGTATCGATTCTTGATAGTCAATTTGTTGAGTTCCCGATAGTCGATACACATCCTAAAAGATCCATCTTTCTTCTTGACGAATAAGACAGGTGCTCCCCATGGTGAGGAACTAGGACGTATGAATCCTTTATCAGAGAGTTCTTGAAGTTGACTAGCAAGTTCTTGCATTTCAGATGGTGCAAGACGATATGGTGCTCTTGCCACAGGAGTTGCACCAGGCACAAGGTCGATACGAAACTCGACTTGTCGTGTAGGGGAAATTCCCGGTAGGTCTTCCGGAAATACTTCAGCAAAGTCCTTAATCACAGGAATATCAGCCATGAGTTTACCCTTGTCCTTCTCTTTCACAACGTGAGCTAGAAAAGCTGGATAATTCTTGTTGAGGTACTTCTGAGCTTTTGTTATAGTCATCAGTTTTAAGCCTTTGGGTTGTTTCTCTCCATACACGTGTAGTACTTCACCAGACGGCAGAGGAATCTTTAGGAATTTGTCGGCACAAACGATCTCAGCACGATGTTTGGATAACCAATCCATGCCGACGATCACGTCGAAACTCCCAAGTTGCATAGGAGTTAAGTCAATAGAGAAAGTATGTTCGTTAAGTTGTAGTTGATTGTTTGCAATAATTGAGTCAACTTTAACGGATTTCCCGTTAGCTACTTCTACATTATAAGTTTTGTCTAGTTGGGTTCTAGTCTTAGCAAGCATTGGTTCAAAGTCAAAGGACACGAAACTTTTATCCGCACCAGAATCAAACAAAATAGTAGCATATTGATTATTGATCAGATACGTACCATTGACAACATCGTTGTCGGCTTGAGCTTGACTAGCAGTAATGGTGTAGACTCGGCCTTTGGAAGCAGAGATTGAAGCTTTTATTGCATTGGCCAGTAATGGACACTTATCCTTGAAGTGACTTGGGTCTCCACATTGGAAACAAGCCTTAACAGTTAAGGATGGTGTGTTTTGTATCACGTTATGCCTTGCACTTGAGATTGAGTGTTGCTTGGGGTTCGGCAACGATCTTGAGTATGTCCCAACCTTTTGCACTTTGTGCAAACCCAACACGGTGCATTGGGAAGATGGTGAGACTTGCAAATATCACATTGAGGATAACTCCCCGAATAAGCCTTCTTGGTTGGACTGAAGGTAGTAGTAGTAGCAGGTGCTACTTGGCTCACAGGTTGAGCAGGTGTAACAGTCCCATAATTTTGTTTATGGTTGGACTTTCTCTTCCTGTTTCTACCAGTAGGTTCAGGTTTAGAAGTCACAGCAGCAACCACAGCAGGTTTCTTCCCTCCTTTGCGGTGAAGGATTCCCGCATCGACATAAGTGTCGGTAAGTGTGGCTGAAAGACGAACAGCTTCTTCGATAGTAGCAGGTCTACTACTAAGAACAGCACTCCTGATTTGAATTGGGAGTCCCTTGCAGAATTTCTCAATCTTCCTAGCCAAGGTGTCGACTAGGTGAGGAACGAGTAGACAAAGCTCATAAAAACGAGTGACATAAGCAGAATTATCACCACTATCTTGGGAGAGAGTCCAAAATTCCTCCTCGATCTTCATCATTTCGTTTCGAGGACAGAACTCATTGATCATGAGTTCCTTGAATTCAGCCCAAGGAAGAGCCATAGCAACAAGAACGGTGCGAGTAGTTTTCTCGCCGTTCCACCAAGTTAGTGCACGCTTTTGAAAGACGCTTGAGCCATATTGGACTTTGAGTGCCTCGGGAACACCAGCATTAAGGAAGGTGTTCTCAATGCCCTCAAACCATTGGAGTAGTCCAGTGGCTCCTTCATGACCCGAATACTTTGGTGGTGAACACGAATTAAAGTATTTGAAGTTGCAAGCATTGTTGTTGTTATTAGAAGAGCTTTGATCACGATGTTGAAACAGAGCTGGTAGTATTGCAGCAATCCGATCAACAATTTGTTGTGTGAGTGCCGGATTTGTATCAACGGGATCAGACATTCTATAAGAAAATAAAGTAAAATGTAAGTTTGAGATGAATAATAATATTCAAGAGTTAAGCTTTGAAAGTAAAGATAGGCTTAAGTTTAAACACATAGTTAGTAATTGTGTTGGTTGGGTTTTACCTCACAATTACTTAGGACATATCAAGGTTAATAAGATTTCAACAATATTTGAGAAAGTCATGCTTTAGCCTATAAGTGAACACTCATCCCGAGAATCCCCAGGTAAGCGTAACAGGTCCAGTAATTTGGATTTGTACGAATACGCTTGCCTAGACAGGAAACTCAGAATACAGGCATTCACCCTTCCAGATTGCACGAGTTTCTGAACATTGTCAAAGTCTTAAACCTTAACGAGATTTTGGATAGACTTACAAAGTCTAGGGGGTTTTATAAAATATTTTAAAACATTGAAGAATTTCATATAAAAGAATATTGATGGAAATATAAGGTAAAGTCTTACAATTTTGAGGATTTGTAAGATTTGTGTTAAAGATTTAGAATTTGACAAATAAACACATAAGTTCCTAATCATGCAAGACTAAAAGAGGGTCCTAAAGTTATAGTCTAGGTTAAAGATTTCTAATAACCTAAATCCCTATAACCAAGGCTCTGATACCAATCTGTCACACCCCAACCGGGCGGCGGAACACGTCGGAGTATGACCCGAATTGTGACCAGATTGCTCGTAGCACTTGGAACTATTAAAATTTCATAATTTTATTCAATAATATTAAAAGTGCCTCAAAGGCTACAAATAGTTCAAATAAACAAGACAAAACATAGTTCCAAACAAGATAAAATCAGATTTCAAATTTCTAAGTCCAAGCCTAAGTGTTGAACATAAATCAAGCGTTGCTTGAACTTGGTGCACCTGAAACATGTTTAAAATAAGAGTTATCAACAAAATGAATTGTTGGTGAGCAATCATGGTAGATATAGATATAGTAGTTTAGATAAAGTACAAATTCCATGCTAAGACAAGTAATACATTATAGTCTTATTGTATATACACACAGTCCAAATTAAACCTTCCTTTTAAGATTTATCCAATTCAGATTGTCCAACATATAGTTAACAGTTTTTCAGTTTCAGAATTCATTACATGCATCCTAGATCAAAGAAATGCATGGGGTAGCTAACCCACATGGTACCACTAATTCCATTCATAGGCTGTCGAAACAGTTAATAATATGAACTAGTGTAATCAACAAATAAGCCACATAATGCAATTAAACAAGTCTAACATAAGGGAATTTGTTTCAAGTTGTGAGATTTGTCAATAGTGTAAGTGTAATTATATAGGAACATGTTTCACCCCAAAAGTGATAAAATGTATAAAGAGGGGCATGAAAACTCACATTGGATTTGTAAGTAGTTTCCAAGCTAAGTTTGATCCAAAGATATAATCCAAAGTAGGTCACAATTAACCTATTATAGTTGTAGTTTAGTCATTTAGTTTAAAGGAAATAAGCTAAGGTTCGTTCGTGTTCTCGAATTTGGGAAAAATTAGGGTTTTGGGAAGTTTAAGGTTTGAAAATGTAATTAGGTTATAGTTTAAGGTATGTAATTAAGATGTAAGTATTTAAATTACTAAATTATTATGTTTAGTAATTTAAATATGTTTTAAGTAATTATTTATTTAATTACTCATTTAGAAAATTTAATTAATAAATCCTTTTATTAACTAAATGTATTAATGAAAGTAGTGAAAAAAATAAATATAATTTATATATAAATCATATGAATATTTTCTGTTAAATAGTGAATTTTTATAAAATTCATTTATTTTTAGTTTAATTAAATCAATAAATCTATTGATTTAATTACAAGTTAAATTTGTGAAAATTAGTAAAAATGTCTAAAAGTTCCAGAAACTTAATATTTCGTTAAGAATATATAAATTAAGTTTCTTTAATTTTTGTAGGATTTTTGGAATAAGTTTGCTAATATTAAATAAATAATCCAAGTTTTAAAATTAGACTTTTAAATAAATAGTTTTATAAACTCAGAAAGTTTTCTGTTTTTATTTTATAAAACAGTAGAGAATTTTATTACAAAAATTTGGGCTATTTATTTGTACATTTTCGAGTTGTAAATAAAAAGTTATGAATTTTTAAAGATTAAAGATTTAATTAATAAAAATCAAAAAAAATAGGAAAAAAGGGTTTTATATTAAAAATAACATTAAAATAAATGTTTAAAAAGAAATGGGTGTGGAGAGACTCGAACCCGGGTCTCTCCCACACACACACATAGCTCTAACCAGTCCCGCCCGCTAGGGTATCGCACAAGGAACCGGTTTCGATTGGTTTTGACACGGATGGCACCGGTGTTCTTCCCCCTACGCAAACTGATCCAAGATCCATCCCAAAACCAGCGAAAACGATAAAGATTGATCAAAGCAACATAGGGGTTTTGATAATCGAGTCAAAACGAATCTGTGTGTGCGTTTAATTGCAAAAAATGACATGTTTAAGATCGTTTAATTTCTGAGAGAAAGGCCGAAACCCTAGTTCAAGAACACAAGATTGATTTGATAAAAATCCGATATTAAGAGATGTTAGAATCATAGGGCTTTCATTACACAGATGATTACGAGTCTGATGGTATAGGTTAATTGGATTTAAACGGGGTCAAAGGTGGTGTTCGATCAAATCGTTTTCTCAAGAACCCTAGATTCTGGGTTTTGATTCAAACGATGATATGAGCCCCAATTGGCATAGGGCTTTCGATCTACAGGTAAAAACGAAGCTATAGGTGAGTTAAATTACCAGATTAGATGACTGATCGATGGTGTTCGACTAGAACCAGTTCCGACTGAGCCTGGTTCGCTTTCCGGTGACCTCTGCTGCGACGCCGATCAAAGTGGGGTGTGAAACAGCTTCAATCACGGTCGTTTAGTGTGTGCAGATGTTCAATTGAGATAATGATGATCGAATTGGTCGAATTCAGTTGATAATGGGTAAAGAGGTCGACGGTTATACTTAATTACCCATAATTGGGTTTGATTATCAATCAAAGTTGCGTTTAATGAATTAACTACGGTTGTAATGACCATATTCGTGTACAAACGGTTTCAATTCAAACGACTTTCAGTTATGGTTGATCTTGAATTAAAGGATTTTTTGTGAATTTTGACTTTCAAAAGTCAAAATAGCTAGGTTTGGGTTATTTACATAATTAGTCCCTGAGATTTCACAGAATGAAGTTTAGAAAATGGCAGAAATGGTCCTTGTGTAATGGATTAGGTTTAGAATAAGCTTGTTTGACTTTCAGAAGTCAACAGGAACTAAAACTCTTGATTTTTGACTTTTTCTGAGTCAACAGGTTGAGTTTAGATTAAATGCACAACTAGTCCCTGCAGTCTTAGTTTGAATACTGACAGAATTAGTCCGTGGAGTTTGAGTTAGGAAAAATTTATATAATTTGTGTTTTAATTGAATAAAACACGATTAAGATTTTCCAAATTAAATAAGTACAATTTTTGTTTACACTTAGATAATTTATGAGATTTAATTTTATATAGTTTAGGGACTTTATCCAAATACCATGAATATTAGCCCTAATACATAGTCTGAGTATGGTTTTTAGCCACATAATTTAAGCAATTCATTTAAGAATTTATCACATATTATTAAATATTGATAATTAGGGTTTACAATAAATGCCAATTGGCCGGAAATTGTAAACGGAAAAGTACAGATATTACAATAGGTTCATGAGATCTCTACCTAGCTAACAAAAGGTGTTTATCATTGTGATAAGAAAGACAAAGATCTCTCGCAACTGACCCTATACGAGTTGAATGGAGAATGGAGGACTTTGGAATTATAGATTTAGCAACAACAAAAGATGAATCAATGGATAAAACTAACTGAAAAATTATACACCTAGTGTTCCTGCTACTCTAGTTGCACCATTGATAAGTCATAAATTATACATATTTTACATGCATAACTATCCCCATATTCATCACAATTATAGACAAAATGATGGGAATTGATACTTAATCTATTCAATTGTGTTACAACAGGATAATTACCCTTGGTTTGTAAAAACATGAGGAAATCACTCAAAATCAAGGGAAAATCAGCATCCGGAAGTCAATTGAACGAACCTGGACCCAAGAAGTCAAAGCAGGAAGTCAAAAATTCAACAGGGAGCAAAGTAGGGCAATGCACAGACATGCATTTCCTTGCACGGTCGTGTAAACCCTAAAATGCTCCCTTGTACTCCTTAAAGCTGCCAGATTCCGTACGTGAAAGAAAACGGTACTTTACACGCCCGTGCAATCCAATGGACGGCCGTACATTTCCAAAATCTTAGACTATAAATTGCAAGCTCATTCTAGTGTTTTAGATGTCCAAGATTGGGAGTTGTGAACGCCCTAGTGCTCTGCTAGGGCCGAAACTCTCTCAGTTTTGGTCCGCTTTAAGTTTTTTCTTCGTTTATTTTATGCTTCTAGTATTGTAATATGGAATGATCCTTCTTATTCAAGTAACAAGAAGCAACCTATACCCACTCTCCCTTGGTGTTGGATAACTTCCACACATGATCTAAGGGTTAGTGGAGTCACTTGTATGGTCATTCGTGGCTAGTCTTCTTGCATTACTTGGGTTGGTTGATCTTTGTTTAATTAATGAAGTATTTTAGTATGTTATGTTCTTAAAGTCTTTCTTTTAATCTATCTTAAAAAGACAAGAATAAGTAATCTTTAAACCAACTTAATAATCTTAAATCTTGTGAGTTTCTTAAGCAAGACTTCTTGCTTTTAAGCTTATTCGAGTTTGTACGGTCTATAACAAATCTTGGTGAACGGCCGAGTTAGTATAGGTTTAATCTTATGGGTTGATTGGAGGTTTGGGTATTCAACGAGTCATTTGTGTCCTAGCTGGACCTTGTGGTTCGTGTCGGTATTTCTTTACTTCTCTCGTGTTAGCTTGCAAATGACTTCTAGCGGGAGCCATGAGCCTTGATCTTGATAATGAAAGTTATATTTTTTAAAGTAATATTATAAGTAAAACTATTATAAAAATATAAATGATAGGTCCAAGCTTTCATAATGTAGCTTTGGAGGAAGTTGCGCATTCTGACTTTCCAAAAGAAGTTACACGACTCGACGTACGCAGTCGACAGGATAATCTTTGTCCGAATAATAATTCACAGGACAACCGACGGACTTGAGACCTTGTTAGGATCCCGAGAATTATTAGGAACAGTTGGTTGACCGTATCCACTGTTCCGTTACAAAATGCTAACTCCCCCATCGAAAGAGTTGGTATTAGTAACTTTGACCAACCATACAAAACTATAACATTAATTAACAAGTGATAACAACCAAAGTAGCATCTTGTATAAGACGACATTCCTAATTACTTTCATTTTCCTTTTTATTTCTTATAAAAAAAACCCATTTTCCAACTTATTATCCTAGTCAGACAATAGAGAGGGTTGAGTAATGAATCCGTGTCCTCGATGCTTAGTTCTTACCCAAACTATATTACGCTGCGATAGGTACACCTGCCTATTGTGTGTTTTAAGTTGAAGTAATTATCATTTTAATTTATAAATTTAAAACCTGATTTTATGTAACTCTAAACCAAATAACAGTATATGTATATGTATAAATTATATCTCTTGTATTCGCCATCAAGGTTTGGTGCCATTACCAAGTGGTGTATATTTATATATATGTATATATATTTTATACACATAAAACACGATATCAACCATCAACACCATAACCCTTACCATTAGAACATTCACATCAGCTTTTTCATCTACATCTTTATAATTTAACTAAATATCATATTTTTTTCAAACTTATCTTTAAATTTGATTTGACCTCCCACGTCTCATTCTCTATCTCTATTTCTATCTCACTCACAAACACTTATTTTATTCTTTTTTCTCTTTCCTAGAAACTCACAAAAAAATATAGAGATTTATAAAAATGGATCTCTATATTTAGAAAATCTTTATTTACTAAACTATAAAATTTAGAGATAGAGATCCTGATATAGATTCAAAATAGAAAAAAAAACTCTAAATAATAAATGTCACACCCCGCCTCAGGCACCCCCTGGACGTGTGCGAGCTCGATTGGTACATGTTTTGATTTCAGAGTTTTTATAAAATACAGCGGAAGTCTTTTTCACAAGGATCGTTCATCATTTGTTTCAACCTCGAGGGTTGTATATGTAAATATCAAGACTCAGTTGGAAAACAAAAACCTTGTATTTATTTCATAACACAGGGATTTGAATACCATTTTCAGTTGATTACAAAACAGAGTTTGAAATCAAATACATTTCTTGTCACCTATGGACAAGTTTCAAGCCACTGGAAATAATAATATCCAAGGTTGATCAGTCCGTTGATCCTATCTCTTTTTTCTTCTTTTTAGGATTATCTATGCATGAGGCCTGAGAATCCAACATGCATTTCATCGTTTTCAATTCTCATTTCATGGGTCAGATCCTTTGTCTGCCCGTATCCCCTTTTTCCTTTACATTTTATTCATTTCCTGAAAACATTTTGAAAATGAAACGTCAGGGCGAACGCCGGTGAATACAATTATCTTTACAGTAAAATCATTTGGTACAAACAAGTATTAGTTTCATAATCACAACTTTCGTGTTCAATCTACACATTCAGCAGGTCCTTATCTCCTGATCGTATGCACCACTGTATACATTCGCATCATGCCTTATAACAAATGCCAGGTTTACGCCCCAGAAATTGTTATAAGATAAATACCAGCCACAATCCGGGACTTTCACCTGAGATCTGTGTATCCCTTGTAAGTTTTACTTATACCTATGGCCTGAATGCTTTGTTCGTAGAAGAACGTTGAGCATTATTCCCTTAACCTTTATTTGGCCATTTTCGTAAATGTAAATGTTTTGACACAAGTTTTAAAATAAATAAAGTATTCACTTTGATAATAGGAATGAGCCTCTAAGTTGGAAATTATAGAGCCAGCTTCCTAACTTGTTTTCTCTAGCGTTTCAGCACTTTCACGAGCGTTTTCTTCTTAGAGCGAGCATTATAATGAGCAGGAATCGAACCAGGATCGTTGGGAACCTTCTAAGGAAGCTCTGGGATGAGTTTAGAGTGTAATCTGGGATGAAGAAAACGTTTGAAATCGATCAAGTATTTATAGGGTGGAATCTGGACCCATGTCGGACCGACATGGCAAGGCATAGCAGTCTGATATCCATCTATGCTTGCATCAGCCCTACACGTCCAAATCTTATTGGACCGTACCCCGTATTACGGCTAGCAGACCGTTATGGAGGTGCATATCGGTCTGATATCAAGACACGCGTCAAAACCTAGAGTTGAGTCATAGGACATGTGTCAGTACAAAAATTGAGGCTGAAGGAGGCTAGTCGGACCATTATCCAATCGATGTCGGTCCGCTATCCGACCCTCCCGCCCATTGTGGACCGTTATAGGATATGATAGCGGTCTGCTATCTAACCAGAAATCTAAATTTTCATTTTTAACCCTAGACTTTGGTACTTTAGATACATAAGTCCTTTTCGGTTCTAACCTTGGCATTTCTAGGACATTTTTGTGGCAGGTGTTACAATAAAGATGGAGATAAAGATAAAGATCTTGATGTGAGTGCTCTTACAACCTTGTAGATTTGTTGAAGAAGACTCTGTTTCAACTTTTGATGTTAATTCAGATTTCAACTACACAACTTTAGAGTATCAAGAAGGATTTAATCCAAATGATTTCTAGGAGGCTGAGATATTGACCAGATAGTTGTTGTGACCCTAAGGATAAACGAACTTCAAGAAATTTTCACAAGGCTACCAAGGAACTATGTAGAAAATGTGAACAATTTTGACAATACCATGTGTAAGTGCAGCAACTACTAGAAGTCTAGGTAGTTTGGCAGTGAATGCAAAGATCCTAAGACTAGTCCTCACAATCTTCCAACATTATAGAGATGAGCTTCATGACTGGGGAAGCCTATGATTGGAGTTTCATGATAGAAGAGGAAGCGACATATGCACTCATGGTAAATGAGTATAAGGTAACTATTACTACATGCTCTATTGAATGTGCAAAACTATTGACAAGAAAATTTTACTACATCTCAGCACTTACTTCAAGTATTGAGATGCTAGAAAGAGAAAACAAGGAATCTAAGATTAAATTAGAAGACAACAAAGAAAAGTTTTAAAAGAAAATGAAAAAAAAAAAAGATTCTTGAAACAAAAATTGATGTTTTAAAAGATAAATGTGTATGTGCTCAAATCAACACAAATGACCTTGTTACCAAACTTGTTAAGACTAGAGAAGAATTGACCAGCTAACAAAACACTTGTTAAGAGATGGTCCAAGTCTTCTAATGAGCTTCAAAAGATGCTAAATACACAAATCCACAACCAAACAATGTTTGGTATTGGTTATAATTTCATAAAGTCTCCGGTGACTATATCTCCTTGCCCAGTGAGTTACAATTAGTGGTGATTACCTTATGTCTAAATTGATTCAGTTACCCAACACAAAGCTTAGGAAACCATAAAGCGTTTAGAAGGTAAACAAAATGGTAAACCTATTTTTAAAACTTCCATTAAACCTATAACATTTTTTGAAAGCAATAAGGAACATGGCACCTTAAGAGTTAGGATAGTTGTCACAACAAAGCTTTAAAAACCAAGATGGGTGAACAGCTCAAATACAAAAGGAGCTTAGGATTCGATGAAAGACCAATGATGAAGCAACAGAGTGATAGCAATAGAACACATAAGTGTGCCTCTTGCTATTAGTTTGAACCGTCATCTCCACAAATAAAACACCAAATTCACATTTTCAAAAGAAACCATACAATTAGAGGGTCAAGAAATGTTTTATATATAGAAGGACAAACCACATTACTGTATATTGCTACTACAACCACATGAACCAAACAAAAATTTCCCAACCCAAAAGAAAGGTTCAAAGGAGTTCATAGGCAAAAGCAGTTGTTGTCGCTGATAAGCTAAATGAGAGGTCCACAAAAACCATGGTTTCTACCTTCAAACACTCAGTAGAAACCAATGTCCCTACCAACACATAAAAGGCGCAAATTGGTGCTAAAAGGCTAATGGAAGGTACAGAAAGAACAAGAGAGTTGTTGATAAGATATCCATAGGAAAAAAATTAGCAGGTACTAAAGTTCCTACCGATAGACCATCGATAGCAAGCAAAGGACTACAGTAGAAGAAAATATTTAAGTACTTTGCATTGATAGTACACTCAAGACGTACAAGGCTTCGGTGTTCCCAACTAACTTACTCTTTGCTCGAGTTTTGTAGTGAGTGTCCCAACAATGATAACATTTGCTAGTTAATGTGGATGCTCCAGCCACATGGTAGGGAACAAGGCACTTCTCAAAGATTTCAAACCTTACACAGGAGCTCATGTTTTCTTTGGGGACATCATTGAAGGACAAATAATCAGAATTTATAAAAGGGTGAGGTAAGTTTTGTCGTCTAGTTAAGATATAATTTACTTAGCATCTCCGTTCTTTGTGACAAGGGCTTCTATCTTCTTTTGATAAAAATAATTGCAAAATCTTATCAAATGATGAGACCTTTTTAAAAGCTGAGAGAAAAGGCAACATGTATGTCTTGAACATGAGAGATGTCAACCTCATAGAGGGTGATATATTTCTATTCCAAGGCATCCAATGATGAAACATCATTATAACATATGAGGTTAGCTCATGTTAACCTCAAATCCATAAATAAATTTGCAAAAAATGAATCTTTTAAGGGGTTTGCCTTAAAAGGAGTTCACTCATGAAGAAAAGTGTACTACAAGAAGGGTAAATAACATCATGAGTGATCGGTTAAGTTTAAGTTAATTCAGTTGAACAACTCTTACATCTTCTTCATATAATCTAGTTGGACCCATTAACATAATTAGTAGAAAAAGATGTTGCCTTGCTGATGCTTATTCTAGGTTCGCTTAGGTGTTCTTCATGGCAACAAAGCATGAGACCAGAGAGAATCTAATGCTCTATATTAAGAAGATTGAGAGATAAAATGACCATAAGGTGAAGAAGCATAGGGGTGGTCAAGGCACTAAGTTCTAGAACCGAGTGTTAAACTCATTTTGTGAAGAGATTTCTAAGCTATACAGTGTTGAACTCATTTCGTTTTTTTTCTATACATCCACCCTCTATTTGTGGATGTCAACATAATAATTTCTACAACGAAAGCCATACATACAGTGTCTTACAATAATCAACTCATACATATACACATACACATTACATTAGACACAGATTACATAAACATTACAAACACATACACATAGACATTACACACACAATATACAGTCATACATAAGCATAAGCTGAAAGTTTCAAAATGACAAAATCAAAGCAAAATTTCATCAGCAAAAGAGCTTATAAGCCGTAAGCATAAGCTGAATGTTTGAAAATGACATACACATGTAATATATGCATATAGTCATACACGAGTTAGTGTTACTTGAATATCAAATGAGAACCAATTCAGAGGTGAGAGGGGAGAGATGTGTGAGGCGGTTTCGCGGAAGCTGATGTGAGAGAGGGTTTCGCGGTGACGAGTGGTGGTGGTGAGGGGTAACGAGTGACTGCACAGAAAACTGAGAAAGCGGATTTTTGTCAAAACCCGTCTAAGTGTTTTAATTTTCTCTCATTTGCATGAGTGGTCTATGGGTTAATATATTAAATATATTTGGTTTAATGAAGTAATGGGTCTTAGGTGGAGCGGTTAGATCTGTGTGTTTGTATGTTGTAGACCCGGGTTCGAATGCCGCCATCCCCTTTTCTCTTTTTTGTATTAAAATTTGGTCGGCAAATCCGTCGATAATTACCAACGACTACAAACCCCATTGGTAATTACTGGCGGATTTGCCAACAAATTGCTCCAAAGTGGCCACCAACGAGCCTTGTAATGTGTCATTTGATTGATTATGTTATATAAGTCATATTAGGCCATAACATGTCATTTTGTTTTTAAAAAGATGCCGATATAGTCTCGATGATTACCGACTGATTGTTATTGGCCGATTATATATATTTCAAAAATTATAAACATATAAATAATCAAAAGTTGGTTTTTGATTTAATCCATGAAACCTAACCACAAATAAGTTAGATTTATTTAAACTTGGTTGCTAAATTTTCTGAAACCCTAGGATTAGATTTTGAGTTGGGCTTAAGTAACTTAGGGCCAAAGTTTACACGTGAACCTTAACAATTGTCACATATTTGCATTATGGATTTATATTTTAAAATACTTAAATTTAAGATAAAAATCATAGGTTTCACTTTAAAAGTGTTGTGTTGTTGCAAATATACCAAATATTTAAACATATATATCTATATCTATACATACTAATAAATAAAGGTTTTTTGTGTCACATGTCACTCCTTCATGCCTCCTCATATTAGTTTTCCCGTCTCTCTCTCCTAATAAATGCACCACTATCTTATTAAATAATAATGATATTATAAATATATTATTAAAAAAGAATAATAATTATATTAAATAAGAATATATGATAAGAATTCAAAATATAACTAATTAAAGAAAAATACTAATTTGTTATATACACACACATTTCCACTTGATATATCTCGAGACTATCATAATATTCTGACAAGTTAGGACGTATTTATAAATTTATAAGTTTTATCTTTTTTTAATATACAATCTCGTGTAATACACGGGATTCTAACCTAGTTTACAAATATTATAGACATTTTCATAATAAATGAATATAAAAGTAAAATATATGAATGGTGCTTGTTGTGTACGCATATTGTAAGTCCGTTTTTTTTTCAGAAATTACATATATGGTCTTTAGTAAAACGTTTAGTCATTTTCAATAACTTGCGTTCAAAAAGGGTTAAATTCATGTGTAACGACCATTTTACCCCATGCACTTCCTTTTCCTAGTCAACCTCCTATTCCCAGACATTAAGAAACCTGAACCATTAGTCACCGTAGTTTATTTCCTTATTAGCGTACTAGAGTTGCAGATCTAACGTGGAGGTTGCTTGAAACCGAAAAACAAAAATGTTGGTGGTGTTTAGTCGGAAAATTTAAAAAGGATTAGGGTGACCAGGTGGATGTTTTTTTTTATTTAAAAAATTTAACATGTTACCGATGAACGGACAATGGGAAAAATTACTATATGTGCTACTCACACTCATGAACAAACAACGAGAAACATATATTTAACTTTTAAAAATAACCAACCAAAAAGTACAATATAGACATATTAATCAATATCAAGATTACTCTAACTATATAATTTCACCCTTACACATTTACCTCCAAAACAATATAGTTTTATTAGGGGAAAAATTAATTATTATATAAAGAAATTAGAATATGAAACTAGTTAATTAAAAACATCTATACTATAAAATAAATAAAGGTTTTTTCCATGTCACGTGTCGTCTCCATATTCATTCTCATCATTTTTTTTCCGCCTCTCTCTCTTATTAAATACACTTCTATATTTTAATAATAATATATTTTTAAAGAAAATATTAATAATGTATTAATAAAACACATTTATTTTAAATTATCCCCTATTTTAAAATATTTTGAAATCTAATTATGTAACTTTTATTTTCAATCAAATATCAATAAAAGTCAACTTACATTAAATAGTAATTAACATATTTTTGAAACCCAATTATATATTAACTTTTACCTATTTTGAATTTTGTTTTCTATCCTTGGTATATTTAATACATTTTTACACATGTAAAATATATACATAAAGGTTTAAGAATTTTATATCGATATTTTTCAACAAGTGTGTAATACATGGGGTATAAGGAAGTTATATTATAGAAAGTAGTTCGGCAAAAGAGAGAAGACAATAATTCTTTGAATCTTTATTAATTGTTGTGGTTGCACACCCTGCCCATGTGTATTTACACCTCCATCAATATCATCGCCTTTCGTTTAATTATTATAATAATCATTTTTCGGCCACCACTTTCATCTTTTTCTTCTTCGAAAGCGGCAACGTCTTTCCCTATTGAGTGATTTCTTTATTACCCCTTTACAATTAATTTATAATTTCCTTTTGTTTTTAGTTTTCGATAACACATGTGACGCGTTTTAGGTCTTTGAAATCAAGGGAAATGTTTTGAAGCCTCCCTTTACCTTCAAGCCTTCTGATTTGTTGTTTCTAATCCCCTGTTTTTGCCCTTAGTCTTCCACTCTATTTGTTTGTGTGTCAGATAAAGTGGCTGATTGCATGCAACTGAATCCAGTTTCGTTCACGGGATCAGGGATTTTAATTATTTTCATCCAAATTCTTGTATAGTTTTATATTTCCACAAGCTTCAAATTGATTGAATTTCGTCCAAGACTCAGCATAGAATTCAGGTGGTACATTTTCTTGTTATTTTCGATTGTGTGAGTTTTCTTAAACCTGAAATGGACTTTTTAAAGCTGAAGCATTTGAGATTCTTTGTCTCAAAAGGCTTGTTCTTGATTATAATGGCATTAATCATCCGCACCCTTCTTCTCCCCGAATCCTGGGGATTTGCTAGGAGGAAACAGGATGTGGTGGAATATAGGCCCAGAATGAAGTATTTAGAGGTTCCCCAGATTGTATGGGGACTAAACAACCAAAAGATTGCTTTTGCAAGAGCTTGCTTAAATGCAAGATTGCTCAACAGAACCCTTCTCATGCCTAGCTTAAGCGCGACTCTGTTCTATAAAGAAATTGATCAATTACAACCCATTTCATTTGATAAGGTGTTCCACTTTGACAAATTCAATTCCCTTTGCAAAGGGTTTGTCCAGCTGGGTCGATATTCGGATCTCCAGAACCACAGCGACATCCTTGTGGTTCAAAAGGGTAGTGGTAGAAGATGGACGGTTGAGCGAGATCTTGATCAACTCAAGGAACTGAGGAACAATCATGACAAGTTCGAGACGATTCAAATAGTCGGAAAGAACCCGTTTCTGTGGCATGATCATTTTCCTGTCAAGGATTATGCCAAGGTGTTTGAGTGCTTAGTTTTAGTAGAAGAAATCTCAAAAGAAGCTGATAAAGTTGTAGCTAAGATAAGAGAGTTGGGAAGTGAATCAAAGATGAATGGATATGTAGCGGTCCATATGAGGATCGAGAAAGATTGGATGATACACTGCAAGAAGCGAGAACAGAGATCAAATGTGTCCGAGATTTGTAGTAGTAAAGATGAGATCATGAGTAGAGTAGCCAACATTCCAGGCCTGAAAACGCCAACTGTTGTTTACCTTGCTGTAGCCGATGCACTTGTTGAAGATGGTTTGATTTTGAATGGTTGGAAGGAGGGTTTGGTGGCAGTTGAGAAGAAGAAACTGGGTGTGGTAGAGATTTTCAAGAAGCATCCGTATCTGATTCAGGCTGCAATTGATTATGAAGTTTGCTCAAGGGCGGATGTGTTTGTGGGGAACAGTTATTCCACATTTTCGAGCCTGTTGGTGCTTGAAAGGAGTGCGAGGATGGGCACTGTGACAGGGTGTGGGATTGGGATGGATGTAAGATGGCCATCTTTTGCTTATAATCTCAAGGCCATGGGAGGGTCTGGTGCACGCCCATGGATGACAAGTTTATCTGGTTCAAGCTTACAAGCAATAAGTTACGGGTCTAACAACATTTCATGTTGCGGAAATTAATAACTCTACATTATACATCATCAATTCTTTCATTCTGTTTGTATATGATGTCTTGTAAACAAGGTTGGTTTGTGGTATATTTTGAATATGATTAATTCCTAGTTAAATTGTGTTTGGATAAATTCTTGTTATAAATTGTGGATCAAAACGTTAATAAACGTCAAGTTAATTTGTTTGACTGATGTATAATGTTGGTTACCAAATATTGGAAAGATTGGTTTTTGGGTAAATCTAACAAAAAAAAATGGTTATGTAGAATGAGTTTACAGTTGAACCTTGGAGAACTCAAATTACATCAATTGATCTAATCAATCTGAAGATTATATGCTGATTAGATTCCTCTGATCAATGGATAGGTAGAGACTATCCTGTGACTAGATTTGTTTGATTAGTGGATAGGAAATATCATGTGATAGAAACAAGAACAAGTGAAGATCCCCTCGTAAGATTCCACTGAAACCACTGAAAATCTTATGCTGATCAATTGATAAGATCACCTGTCGGGAATTCTCTGATACTTTCAGTCGACCAGTTGAAGTAGGTTCCCCTCATGAAGATGAAGATATCAACTGATCAGTTGTTAATGAAGAATCCTATCAACTGTGTGTTTCCACTAGTGCTTAACAAACCCAATTCCACTGGAGAGCAATCCTTTTAGATTTGGTATGTTCATAAAACCACACGATTTTCCCGATCTAAATCAAGCAGGTTTTACATGAAAAAGAATTGGCTCAACGTGTTCTATTCGATACGTGTAAGGCCCCAAACCCGGGAGGCCTCACTCGTTGGATTTACTCAATCACAAACAGTTCTTAGACTTGAATATCAAAATAACGCATCAGAAAATTTCATTAAAACATAATCGTGACATTGTTCAACATGCGGAAGCATAACATAGTCTATTACATAAACATAACCTAAGCTAATCATAACGGGATGCCAGTCTTCATATCATCCGGGTAACTCATCAAGCTGCCCAGCATCACCATCCATCATCATAACCTGCCTTAACCTGAATGTGCATACTAAAAAGTCAGCTACGCTGGTGAGTTCTAGCTTTTTATAAAACCTTAACTTCAAATATTTGCCAAAAACATATCATTTAACTTCATTAACAAATGCGTACAAAAACATGCAATAACATAACATCATAAACATAAGTCAACGAACATATCGAATCTGCGCCTTCTCGTAACCGTCAAATCCAAACGTCACATACTAGTGGAATAACCTAAAGATCACCACCACTAGGCCCATCAACACCGTAATATCCTTCGGGTGAAGAACTCCTAGGGCCCGATACTTAGGTTATTCAACACCAAACTTCAAGCACGGCATTACAAGGATGACACGTACCAAACTTCAAGCACTGTACCCCGTAAGGCACAAGTACCAAACTTCAAGCACAACTACCCCGTAAGGTAAATCGTACCAACTTCAATGATCACGATAATCCCCTTGGTGACCGTCATCACCCTAGTTGTACAACAGTTGGCTAGCCACAAAGGCCCCTAAAAGGTAAAGGCCTATAACATACTTCTCATACCTATAACCTTCATTCCCTAAGGAATATTGGCAGATTCGTTCGTTTGTGACTTTCGTAAACATTCACTTCTTTTACTTTAAAACTTCAGTTAAAGCATTCGTACGTTTTATTAAAAATCATTCCTTCATTCATAAACACTTCATAAACTTCTTTTGGCAAAATATTTCATAAACACTTCTTTCATAACCATTCCTTCCAAAACATCGTTCATAAACATCATTTTATAAAACGTCACATACAACATTCATAAACATCGTTTTACAAAATAGTCACATCGTTATGTATGCACACCAGCCCAAAAATATTATTCAAAACATTTAAAAGAGGGCTTCTAGAACTCACCGGATAAGCTAATCTGGGTTGTCCTAACCAAAGGTCCCACAACGTCACTTCCGATCTGAATTGATTAGTTAAATACACATCAGACCAAATCCCGACTCTAACGGTTTAACCTTCTAAACATACTGACTTTACCTAAACAGCCTGATGTCTGCGCACTTAGCAAGTGCGCAGGGCCTTGTTCTTGCGTACTTAATAAGTGCGCAAACTTTGCTTTATGCGTACTTGATAAATACGCAGGACCCTCTTCATGCATACTTGATAAGTACGCAGGACCCTCTTCATCGCAAAAACCCTAACTTTCGCATTCGGGTCTGATCACGTCAAGATCCCGGACTTGTTTACACTCAAAACGTTTGCTTTTCATTAAGGAACTCAAATCTATGTTTTTCTTCCAGTTTCATCCGTAAAAACGTTACCTTTTCATTCAAAACCTGAAAAACCCCAAAACGAACAATAACTCAGATCTAGGCTAGATCGTTACCTGTATCGAGCTTCTGATCCGGAGGTTCTTCTCACAAGCTATGGAGCAACTCTTGGCTGAAATCTCGGGTCGATCTACCAATTTTCTCTCTCTACGGTTTCTCTCTCTAGATGTTGCAAATGAGAGAAATGGTGGTGACTTAGGCTATTTATAGGGGAGGCTCCCCTATGCTCGCCCCCTTCTAGCCCGCCGGTCCATCCGGCCCGGCCCGTCATGCCTCGTTCGTTTATTCTGTTATTATAACTGCCGTTTTATTTTTGGGATGTTACAATACGGGTAGGAGAAGAACCCGACCCGGTATTATTAAAATAATAGAGGAAGCCGAACCAAGTCAAGATGATACCGATCAACCCCTTTTTTGCGCCAAAGATCTTACCATTTCCAGTAGTTTACATAGCCGTGTGAAATCACACAGTTCCATAACTAGATATACATAATCACTTGTTATGAAGAAAAAAAATCCAAATATAAAAACAACTCACACATACGTGTCGATGTACTTTACTTAGTCATGTGTTTACTAAAGAAAACTCAAATTTAGAAGAAAAAAAGGCACACGACTATTTAACCACATTTCCTCAGTTGTGTCTCTGAGTCGAGTTTGAAAGGTTTGTTTCTCAAAATGTTTTTGGTTTGATATTCGAGTCTAACCATCTATGTATTTTGTTGTTGCATACATGCCCACTATAAAATGCTTATTTTGATAATATCAAAAATCTAAACATATAGGTCAAATGCTATTCTAAAATACATATATGTTTATATAATGTGTCTCCCATTTGTTGAATCTTACATATAAGTTAAAGACCAAAAATCAACATAAGCTCCACGGTCGGTGCTCCGGTCAAGCTATGAAAGGACCATAACAGCGAATTCAAGAAAACAAAGTCTCAAATGCGACAAGAGAATGATTGAAAGATTAACATTAGAAGTTTGCTTTTACCGTGAACCGAACGCTAACATTTTGCCCAGGATCAACAAAATGTGGAAAAACTAGAATACTCATGATCGTCGGTATGATTGAACCATGGAGAGACTTATCCTCTTTGAAGAAATTCATATAACTTTAAATAATTTATTAGTTACATAGACATAACTTATACTGATTGATTGATTGATTAACTTTTGTGACACCCAACATTTCTAAGTCACCTTCCGTACACAACTTAAACATGTTTACAATAACACGTTTTCCGAACTGTTCGAAATCATAAGCTTGAACAATAAAAGTCCAGCAAACATAACACATTGATCGTTCATGACTTAGTAATTGTAAGAATTATTAGTTCAAGCGCACGTAAAACCCGTATAGTACGAACAATGGGGAAAAATTATTCTAACAGAAAGATTATTTGAATTATATATATTCTAGTTAAGCTTTTATGCCTAGACGACTAAACCCTTGATGTTAATTCATGGAACTTATGAGAACCCTTGTGGAAACAATCCCAAAGTTATTATTATATATTTCCCTCGTTGGGTATTTATACATTTGTATGATCACAAATAATACTATACATAACCCGAGTGTTTTGCATCAAATTACCTGTTGGCTATTTAAACTATGATTTTAGAGACATTTAGAACGTAAATCAATTAGATCGTCGTTCAAAATCCTAAACGGGACTTATACTGTTATTAATCCTAACATCTAGCATCAACAATTACCTAACTTAGCTAAACAACCCCAAACCACCCACCCTCACCCCTTTCTTGGCCGAACCAAGTGAGGTCACCCCACCACACCACACCACAAAATCTTCCATTACTTGATTGTGTTGATTTCAAGATCATACTCCTTCATCAATTCCTACACTCAAATTTCTCTTCATCATGATGATTAACTAGATCCACACTCTAAGTCTTCATTATTTTTGTAATGACAAGACCACCCTCATTCAACCACTATAACACTCAACCCATCTTGCACACTCAATATATTCATCCATTATACTCATTTGAATGAATCTAACAGTCCATCCATCTCTCTTTTCTATGGCTCAACAACAACAATTTCCTCATCTTTTTCTTCAAGATTACATCCATCTTTTGATGATTTAAGAAGATCTTCAAGTTGTTTTCCTCAAGGATCAAGCTATGAACTCAAAATCTTGTTTCTTCTCTCTATAAATTATCATCAAAGTCATTATCTTCCCTAGCTTGTCTAGTGGTAAAGGCTTCACCTATTTCATCCTAGTGTTCATGTTATTTTCTTTGAGATTATGATTAAACATGCACTTTGTTCACCCAAAACATGGGATGTCTTCATAAAACATTCTAACTTAAGAAAAATAACAAGAGGCGTGCTAGATTTAAAGCTTAAAATACGGATATGTGCATATATATGTGTGTCGTATGTATATGTGTGTGTCGTATGTATATGTGTGTGCCGTATGTATATATGTGTGTGTGTATATATATATATATATATATATATATATATATATATATATATATATATAGTTTTGTTTATAAAAGCTTATTAAAAGATAAGTATTCACAAGCATGTGTAGATCTTGATGGCTATGGGGTTTTAATTACCAAACTCATATTTAAATGTATAGATCTAAAAATATATAAAACATTGAATATAGAAGTTAGCATGTTAAAATATTACAATTTTTATAAACAAAAACGCATAAATCTCGCTAACAAGAAATTTGGAACATAATACGATTAAACGGTTAGTATGGATTAAAGTGGTCATATTGGTTCGTACAAATAATAGGCTCAACTTTTATTTCGTAAAAATGATTTTCTTATAAGGATACCGACCTTGTGACTCTAAATATATTTATGGTAAAAATTAGTGAATTTTGCGTGATAATGACATTTCGAAAAGAATCAAATTTCGGAAATATTTTTATGGCAAGATGAGTATTATAAAACCTAAATATGTATTTTAGTAACTAAAACCATTAAAAGCGCTAAAATAATTACTTCGGACAATTAATTGTCTAAATGACAAATCTAAAGATTTAGAGTGACATAAGATATAAATACATGTATTTGAGTATAAACATGTATGTCTTGAAAATTTAGTAAATTACTAAGTTAATTACGGCAAGATCTTAATAAACATTACGCATTACTTGATTCGAAGCGGGTACTTATATGTGTATATGTATGTGTTAATCGTGAAACTTGATCATGGGCTACTTTACGCAATTGAGTATTAAAGAAATATATGAAGTAATAATAATAAATATATTACTTTGCATTGTTACGACAATAATGAATTAGTATTCTACAAATAGTTATGGAGTTGACAAAATATAATTATTTGACGGTCGTAACACAAAATATCTTTTTCTTCCTAAACGAAAACATTCCTAACCGAATCTATTGAGTCGGGTGAACAACTTGCATATGAGACGTCCGATCTTAATCCTAAGACGCCTTTGTAATCAGGGTACGAGTTGTCGAGTCTCCATAGTACAAACTATTAATTTCTAGCATACACATACTTGATGTGAGTTCACTGCCCTCTTTTAATTTTTTTTAAAATGTTTTAGAAACATCGGAGGAGAAACATACTTGTTTAACGTATTTGGTACATTTGGAAACATCACTGATTGACACATTTGGGAACATCATTACTTGATACATTTTAGAAAACATGGAACACACTTACAAACATTTTCATATGGTAACAATAAAACAAGATCCGACCTTTATGTTTGCATGAGTAACGAACACATATAGAGCTCGTAAAAGTCCCCTGGAACACGTTAGTAACCATTAACTATATAGCCTGGGATTATATGGATAGTACTATTGGGATTGACGTCCCCCGGTCATTGTTAGTCGCGTTAACCGCAATCTTGAGAATTTATGACCGCATAGCATCTAAACACCGAGGGAGGGGCAAAGGAACACTTATCATGGTTTGGTTATGCCTCATGTATGAACATATTATTTGTATTCCTAGCTAGTCTACAAATGGGTCAACATTACTTGTCTTGTTTATCATATACACTCGGAACTATTTGCATACAATTGGATATGTTTTTGTACCATCCATGTTTTTCTAGTATCTTATCTTGTGCAATAAATGACAATTTCAACTTCGTTTCACATTCAAAACATTGCGTCACAACACATATTATTTCATTTGCAATAACTACGGAGTTATATCATAAATATATAAATGATATAGGTACACATACACATTTTTACCTTATTACAATAACAAATAAACCTATAATCATGTATTTCCACTTCTTTTATATGTATATTATAAAGATATATAGATATGTGAAGTTATTTATAGATATATGTATCCAAATATATTTGTATACTTGAAATTATTAAATAAACCTCATAAAAATACTTGTTTAATTTTAAACAAATAGATGTTTGACATTTTTAATAAATCACTTTTTTATATATTAAGTTTCAACAAATTTTAATCAATTTATATATATATATAATTACAACAAATAAACTTGGTTTGAACCCCCCTCAAGCAAATGAACCCCACTTGAAATAATGAACCCCCCTGGACACATTGAACCCTCAAATTGAACCCCCTTTGATCTTGAACACCAAATTCGTCTGGTTTGACTTTGGAAAGTCAACAGGGACGATTTCCACATCAAATCCGATCCCAATCCCTTCAATTCGTGTGTTTAACTCCATTCAGTCATATATAATCCATCATGCGACTGTTCTAATCATCCATAACAAGCTAATTACAACAAAATTCAATGGATTTGAGCCCAAACGACTCGTAATCGTCCCAAATCAAGTCTCACGTCAATTCGGGACTTATACGAGAAATTGGCCTATAAAATATGTTTCCCCACCTTCGCAACACTTACCACAAACTTTCTACACTCTCGTTCACCTCGCATTTCATCGCATTAGCTCTGTCGGGTTCAAGGATCGCCGAAACTTCCCCCTGTTGTTCTTTTTCGATTCATAACCATTTCAGGTAATTCTTATGCCATGGGTTTCGTTTTGATACAAGGAGCGAAAGCCCTATGATTTTGGGGACGATCGGTCAGGTCGTTCGATCGGGTTAATTAGGTGGCTAGGGTTACGGGTTCGCGATTTGGGGAAGAAGATGGTTTGGGTTTGGGTGTTAAAAAGAATTCGTGTTAGTCCTTTGTCAAGGCGTATGCCCAGTTCCATCGGTTAAGACATTATCCCCACTCAGGCAAGGTCGCAGGTTCGAGTCTAGCCCCTCACCTTGTTTTTGCACGTGGTTTTGTCCTGAAACCCAGTCCCCTCTTGGACTTGGGTTATCAATTAAAGGGCCAACCATATTACACCAAGAACTCCTTGGTCTAGTGGTTGCGTGCCTTAGCCTCCTCCGGATAGACCCGGGTTCGAGTCCCGGGGGCAGTTTTGTTTTAATTTCATTTTTAAAAATTGATTTTTAATCCAAACTTTTCTATAAAAATTATTTTATAAAACCCCTAAGACTTAGAAATATTTTTATGGAATCAAAGTATTAATTTATCAAGTGTAACCATTTATTTAACCATTTTTGGGATTAAAACCTAATCATTTTTAATTGAAAACCTACATATTTTTCTAGACAATTATTTATTTAAAACCCCTAAGTTATAAAAATACTTTTTGGCACATAAACTCAATTATTTTGTACAACGTATACTTTTATAAAACACAAAAAATATATATCTCATGATTTTAATTAATAAGTAATTGTGAATTAATCTAGTTATAACATTTTATTTCAAATTTGATTTTTATTTATTTAACCAATTACCTATTTATTCAACTAAGTATTATTTACTTATTTACTCATTTAATACTTTACAAACAAGAGTGAACTACTTATTCATTTATTTATAAACAAAGGACAATAATCAGTTATCCATATATACATTATTCCAAATGTTTGCAAAACAAATGAAACTATATATTCATACACACATACTTTTTACAAGGAATTTCATAAGCATCATTTGAGACTCAAACAAGTATATTTTCTTACATAACCAAGAAAACCCACATCCATCCCTTTTACCCTAGGATTCTTTTTAATCAATTGAATCCATCATTGATACAATTATACTATTAAAATCATAGGTTAACCTTGTGGTTAGCTAAGCACTTGTGCAACAACTTGGTCGTGTGATTTCCAAGCTACATATTACAAAGTGAGTTTACATAGACCCTTTTACATTTTTATACTTTTGGGGTGGAACATGATTTCATTGAAACTATTTGCAATTTATACAATTCTACATTTTGAACATGTGTGCAATTTGTGCCTTATACCTGAACACTATGAGTTAAAACTACAATTACATACATGTGTGCATAGTAAAAGTGCAATCATTAACTCTGTACAAGCCGACGGTAACAATGATAGATCTATTGTGTCTGACAAACCCACCCAGGTAGGGTGATTTTTGCCGATATTACATTTGGAATAACATTGTGTGCAGTCACACAGTTTGATTGTACGCCCCAGTTTTAACTATAGTGGTTCTCCATAATTGCCTTATTAAACCATGCTTCATATGAATTGTATACAACTCTTTATATTACTTGTGATGTCAAAAAACTATGTATGTTTACCAACTATTTTAGTTGACTTTGTTTTCAACATGTTTCAGGTGCTAATATTTGAGAATCATGTTCAAGATTCTACACTTAGGATTTGAGGACTTAGTTAAACAAAACAATTGAATTTTGTTGAAGTACTTTATTTCTTGTATGTTTGACTATGTTTTGTTTGAAACAAATGTTATGGAATTTAAATTAAATGATATATGAAAGTTTAGTTGATCATGTGCTTATGAACAGTCTCCATGTCCCGCCCCGACATATTCCGCTGTCGGTTAGGGTGTGACAGTTTTCATTGGAAAGACTACTCGTTTTATGACTATAAAGTCATCACTTGTTTTCAGTGGGAAAACTACTCGTTTTATGACCATGAGGCCATCACCTATTTTCATTGGGAAAATGACTCACTTTATAACTATGAGGCCATCATATGTTTTCGAGGAAAACAGTTTCAAATATGGCCATATACACCTTTTCAATGGTTATACTTTATGACTCTGAAGTCACCACGTGTTTTCGAGGAAAACGGTTTCAAATATGGCCATGTACACCTTTTCAATGGTTTTACTTTATGACTCTGAAGTCACCACGTGTTTCCCAGGAAAACGGTTTTATATTATGGCCAAATACATGATATCAATGTTTTCAAGGAAAACCACTTTACATTGAGACAACTAAACCTGTGAACTTGTAGAAGCATGTTTTTGTAACTATAGATAAAATTCTATGTATCGGTGTACATGGCTAGTACGCAGGAGTGTATTCCTAAGTACTTAGCTTGCACACCAGTTTGGTCATGCGTACTTAATAAGTACCCAATGCTTTTGCCTTGCGTACTTGTCAAGTACGCATGACCAAACCCTGCGTACTTAGACAAGTACGCAGGTAGTGTTCCTGCCCCTATAAATAGAAGACTTGTCTTCATTTGTAGGTGGAACTTCTGGGAACTAGGTTGAGAGGTGTCCGGGTCGGGACGAGCTCTCCCGACCCCTGGACCGTGAGCGTAGACGAGAGATGTGTACTTCTTCGGTATGTAATGTGAGATGACTTTGTTGTTATGGATTACGTATCATTTTTGTATTGATTCTCTTCTTTATGTTCGTGTTTCTCTCTGTCTCGTTCTTCTTTGTTCCCACACAAATCACTGAACAGGTCCGCGTATCTCCGTTGCGCGACGAGGCTTTCGGGACCTACAACCGGTATGATACCACTTGTAGGTCCTTGGAGCCTCGTCGTGCAGCAGAGATACATGGACCTGTTTAGTGATTTTTGTGGGAACAAAGAAGAACGAGACAGAGAGAAACACGAACATAAAGAAGAGAATCAACACAACAACGATACGTAATCCATAACAACGAAGTCATCTCACATTACATACCGAAGAAGCACACATCTCTCATCTACGCTCACGGTCCAAGGGCGGGAGAGCTCATCCCGCCCGGACACCTCTCAACCTAGTTCCAAAAGTTCCACCTACAAATGTTGACAAGTCTTCTATTTATAGGGGCAGGAACACTACCTGCGTACTTGTCTAAGTACGCAGGGTTTGGTCATGCATACTTGAAAAGTACGCAAGGCAAAAGCCTTGCGTACTTACTAAGTACACATGACCAAACTGGTGTGCAGGCTAAGTACTCAGGAACACCCTCCTGCGTACTAGCCACGTACACTGATACATAGAATTTTATCTATAGTTACAAAAACATGCTTCTACAAACTCCCTCTTAACTATAGCATCAAATTCTATCTATCACTAACACTGATAATTATCAGTTTACAAAGAATGTCCTAATAACTCTATCCTGTTTTCAGGATGAAGCTGGATATCCGTTGGATTATTAGTTGAAGATGGAAGCTTTTATCATTGGCCGATGGGATAGGAAACATACCCTTGTTTCTGGTCCAGTTAGATGGAGCTTAAACTGAAAGGGGAAATTGGAAATGAACATCTTCAGGAATTTGGTTGACTCGTG
This sequence comes from Smallanthus sonchifolius, assembly GCA_023525975.1. Lineage (NCBI taxonomy): Eukaryota > Viridiplantae > Streptophyta > Magnoliopsida > Asterales > Asteraceae > Smallanthus > Smallanthus sonchifolius. The sequence continues at coordinate 43,117,307 of CM042025.1, read as the reverse complement.
AAGATACAGGATAGAGTTGGACACATCTGGTTGAAGACTTAAGTTTATCTTACTGGAATTCCTATGGAAGCTGATTAGTTTGATGCAGGTTATTTGAAATTCAAATCTCTATCATATGACAGCTGATTTGGAGTTGTCTTATTCTACTATTGTTACCTGGTTAGGAAGACATTGTTAGACTCAGAATTCTAAGTTAGGGTGGAGCAAGCTACTGCTGAGAGGATGAACTACAATAAAGTATGTTGGGTTAGTTGGTTCGTATTGAAGCATTTGGTTTGGTCTACAATGAAAGCTACAGTTAAGAGGGAGTCGTGTGTATCACTCGGCAACTGAAGACTGAAGTTTGAAGATTTGAAGATCTCAAGTGGAATGCCAGAAGATCAAGTCTAGCCAGAAGACACGTGATGTCATTAGTTTAGAGGGAGTCTGTTAGGACATTATTTTTAAACTGATAATTATCAGTGTTAGTGATAGATAGAATTTGATGCTATAGTTAAGAGGGAGTTTGTAGAAGCATGTTTTTGTAACTATAGATAAAATTCTATGTATCGGTGTACGTGGCTAGTACGCAGGAGGGTGTTCCTGAGTACTTAGCCTACACACCAGTTTGGTCATGCGTACTTAGTAAGTATGCAAGGCTTTTGCCTTGCGTACTTGTCAAGTACGGATGACCAAACCCTGCGTACTTAGACAAGTACGCAGGTAGTGTTCCTGCCCCTATAAATAGAAGACTTGTCTTCATTTGTAGGTGGAACTTCTGGGAACTAGGTTGAGAGGTGTCCGGGTCGGGACGAGCTCTCCCGACCCCTGGACTGTGAGCGTAGATGAGAGATGTGTACTTCTTCGGTATGTAATGTGAGATGACTTCGTTGTTATGGATTACGTATCATTTTTGTGTTGATTATCTTCTTTATGTTCGTGTTTCTCTATGTCTCGTTCTTCTTTGTTCCCACACAAATCACTGAACAGGTCTGTGTATCTCCGCTGCGCGACGAGGCTCCCGGGACCTATAGAACTCACCAACCTTTGTGTTGACACTTTTAAGTATGTTTTTCAGGTATCACGTAGCTAAGGCTCGGTTGGAATAGGCTAGCTGGATTAAACCCTAGTAGCCGAAGAAGCATAGTTTGTCAAGTCTCAAGTCCATCCTTGATTTAAAAAGATTTAGATTGTCGTATTATTCCATGTTAGTATTTGTAAAGATGTTCGATACTTAGAAATTTGTACTTTAGCTTCCGTTGTTGTGTAATATTACCAATCAAAAAAGGTAGTGTAACATCCCCATTTTAAAAAAAATAAAAGTCCAGGGGCTAGAATGTAAATACCCCAAAGATAAAGGACTAAAAATAAAGAAAATAGGAAAAATTCAACCGGTAGAGAACCGGGCTTCATAGTGGTCCACTACATGTGGAAGGGAGCAATCATGACAGAATGACACATGGCAGTGGCATAGGTAATGACTCAGCCCTATGACGGACCGCCACCAGGCGGGTAACGACGCCAGCCGCAATTGGGCACGGGCAACGAGGGAACTACACATGTAAGATGACTCGCTGAATAAGATTGGGTAGCGGACCGCTACCCAAGGCATGAAGGTCTGCCACATGCGGAGTATGCCACACACCTAGCAAGGGGCGGTAGCAGACCGCTACCCCCTTGCTTAGCGGTCCGCCACCGGTGTGTTTTCAGCCTATAAATAGAAATCATTTGCTGTTCATTTGGAAACAACAACAACAACATCACCATTACCACTACCACCTTGAAATCGAGGAGACGAAGCAAGCACGACGGTTACCAGCACAGCGGCTACGAGTGCAGAACGATAAAGTTACAAGCAAGGAACGTAAGGATATTTAAGCAATAAACGAACATAGGAACTACCCAAGGATAAAGTAAGTACACTGGACCCGTACCCCAGATAATGATTATGTGATTATGTGCTACATGTTATTTGTATGGAACTACGGTACGGGGAAATAAAGGAAATGAAAGGTTAGTCTAAACACTAAATGGGAATAATGGAGTAGTCACGATGTATCCAAGGGGTGGTAGATACGCCGCTGGTACTTCCTATATATAAACCTCTTTGATGCTTCGTGGTGAAACCATTATAAAGTTTTAGGGGTGTAGACGAAAAGACAGTAATGAAAATATAGTAAACGAATGGGAGATCTTCCTACCGGTATGTAGCTATCTAATAAACGAAATGTTCTGTCTAAGGAAAATCTCTCCTAGACCCGTCACTCTTTCCTGGCAACATCTCTGTTGGCTCTGGAAGGATAATCACTCTAGTTTACAATATATGACGAGTATGGATATGTGATAAAGTTGAACACGTGAATACATGCATATGTGAATACATGATGCATGATGAATACGAATACGTGAATACATGATGATACGTGCAAGTATGAATGAGTATGATGGAACGAGTCTAAACCCTAAAATAAAATAATGGAGTAATCACGAAGTATTCAATGGGTGGTGGATACGCCGCTGGTACTTCCTATATATAAACTCTTTTAATACATCGTGGAGAAACCGTTACGAAGGTTTAAGGCAAGGACTGGTTGGGAAATAAATCAAGTATATACGTGAAATGAAAATAAATGCTTGATATATTTGGGAAGCTATGAGTCTAAGATACTCAAGGTCCCAAATGAAAAAAGATACCTGACCTGTAAGGTGGATCTCAATAATAAAGAAGAGAACTAAAGAATAAAGCCTATGGGGCTAAGAAATGAATGAGCCTTCATGGAAAATGAGTCTTCGTGACAAATGCAAGGGGTCTATACTGACGAGTATAAGGACCTTGCCAATACAATGACCGGAGGTACGTCCGAAGATGGTCATGGGGGGGTTAGCACACCATGAATGATATGAATACTAGGTACGTCCGAAGATGGTCAGGAGGGGTTTAGCACACCCATAAAATATACGAATGACATGAACGGAGGTACGTCCTGAGATGGTCACGGGGGCACCGAGAGCCTGAGAAACTTGAACAATAATAATAACCTAAAGGGCTCATAATGAAATGAAAAGATGTAATGTACTTACTTAGCGAAAGCTAATTTAAAAACGTTTTTCAAACACTGCAGGAAAACGTGGAATAGAGCTTCCTGTGGATGAGGCTGGACGGAATGAAGAATCCCTAGATTATGTAATAAGATATTGTACATCTAAAACAATATTTATAAATGAAAAATATACCTTAGTCATTTAATGACAAGGTTTTGCTAAACAGAGACCATTTTCTGCATTATAGAACTCTAATAAAATAAGAAATAAGTAGGATGTTTCAGGTAGACAGGGGCGGACCTACCGATCTAAGGAATCATAGAAGGAAAGACAACTTGCGGATGAGCAAGGGCACCGAAGCCAGAAAGGGAATGATGCGAGAATCACGGGAGGACAACTATAGAGATCGAAGTCTTCTCATGGAGACTTGAAGGGAGCAGACAAATGAAACCCTAGGCATACCATTGCTCAAGCGGCTTTAACCCACAAATCTTTTGAGCAACTTTTATCTTCGTGTGTTCAGTCATTTTCAGTTTGGTGTCTAGTTTGCATTACCAGTATTTTAGAGTCTTAGTAGTCATTTGCATTTGTGTCTTGCATTAGTTCATGTGTTTAGGTTGTTAGTCAAATCCTCTTTGATCATTTAGGTTGGGACATGGTAGAGGTTTACTATCATAGGTGTCCACGGATTGATATCCGGTCTTGCCTATACTTACTATATACCGATCAGTAGAGTTGACATTGTGTGTGGTTTAGTTTTGGGTAATTCCCTTTTTAAAACCGTTGTGTGAGTTCTTGATTATTTTATATATATATATATATATATATATATATATACACTTTCACACGCATCACTTTCATAGTTTGATTTGGTTCTTGTTACCAATTTGATTTCTATTTGTGTAACATTACTAAAAGTGATTTTATTACCCTTGACATTGTTAAGACTAACATCTTGGAAGGACATTGCTTGGTGTGCATATCTTTGGCAATTTGTGCTTCGATATTCTAGTTTGTGCTACCAGTTCCCTTCAAATGTTGTTATCTCTAAACATCCTATGTGCATCTTTTATTTTGTTTCAAGAACTTTCATTTGGCTCCATCACTCAGTGAATTTTTGGTTTCTAAATCTTTAGATGTAACATGTTAATCTAGCTTCTATTGCAAATTGTTTAAAAAGACATGTATAAAACCTAAGGCGTGATCATTTGATTTGATGGGTCTAGAAGTACCTTGTCAATCTTGTGAGAGTATGCACTAATGCGAGAATTGACTTCTCTAAGAAAGGGTAATAGGATCAATTTTTTTTTATCTTTAATATGTTTGATTACATTTTCTTTTACCTATCTATGTGACCCGTCCTCCGCTGTGCAAATACATCAAATCGATAATGGAGAATCCCAATCCCAAATCACTGGCCCTCATCCATTCTCATTCCCACGCCGATTTCAATTCACTCTTCTCACACCTTAACGCTGCCATCTCATCATCGACTAATCTGAAATTCGCATCAACTTCAGAAACCCAATTCGATAAAACCCCCCGCAACTGGTTCAAACCCACCGTTCGAGGCTCACCCAAGACCATCGCTTTGTTGAAGAATCTCTCTGTTTTCGAACGCGCCCTGATCGGCGCCGGTGCCGGGGGTATCGCCGGCTTATTCACCTATGTCTGTCTCCACCCCCTCGACACCATCAAAACAAAGCTCCAAACCAAAGGAGCATCTAAGATTTACGATAACACCCTCGATGCCATTGTGAAAACTTTTCAAAGCAAGGGAATCCTAGGGTTTTATTCAGGTGTTTCTGCTGTGATTGTTGGGTCAACCGCCTCTTCCGCCATTTACTTCGGGACCTGTGAGTTGGGTAAGTCGGTGCTGTCCAAATTACCAAACTACCCTCCTGTTCTAATCCCTCCTACAGCCGGTGCCATGGGTAATATAATTTCTTCCGCTATAATGGTGCCTAAGGAGTTAATCACTCAGAGGATGCAGGCAGGGGCAAAAGGGAGATCTTGGCAGGTACTGTTAAAGATTTTGGAGAAAGATGGAGTCTTGGGGCTATATGCCGGTTACTCGGCTACATTGTTGAGGAATTTGCCTGCTGGGGTTTTGAGTTATTCGTCTTTTGAATACTTGAAAGCTGCGGTTTTAATGAAGTCAAAGCAGGCGAATCTGGAGCCGTTTCAGAGCGTGTGTTGTGGGGCACTGGCTGGTGCGATTTCTGCTTCGTTGACGACGCCGCTGGATGTGGTGAAGACCAGGCTGATGACTCAGATTCATTCGGATAAGATCGCTTTTGGTGTTTCTGAAACCGTTAAACAGATTCTCAAGGAAGAGGGGTTGGTGGGATTTACGCGAGGAATGGGGCCTAGAGTTGTTCATAGTGCTTGTTTTTCAGCCATAGGGTATTTTGCATTTGAGACGGCTAGGCTTACTATTTTGCATGAGTATCTTAGGAGGAAGGACATTGATCTTGCCACTTCTAGTTCTACCTAAGTTCAATTGGCGGTAATTCCTTTCCTTACGCACCCAAGTGTTTTTATGATTGTAACAAGTTCATTTTCATAATATGACTATTACGTTTCTAGGCAATTATATTGCAAAAGCTTCTTATATAGGATCTCAACCATCAACTCACACACAGGGGGGCACTTATGCTTTATATAGCTTCACTTGATCCTGATTTGTTTGAAGCTGTTATCAGTCTTTACCATGTGATAGTTGTAAGGCGTTTTCATACTTTTTTGGGCTTCTTTCTGTCTTGCAGTTTACTTTAACATAATAATGGGAGGAAACTCGTTTAAAGACTTTTTTTATTCAATGTATAGCTTGGGTAAAGGGTTCAGACAATCCAAGAAATTAAGGTTTACTGTTAAAGAACTTTTTTTGACCTTGAAATCGGTTTCTTTAAGTTCATTTCACGGTTGATATGCCTCTTCACAGTGATTACCTAGTAAAGACGCAAGAACCCTGCTCATGAATTTGTAATCCACCAATGTATGTTTCATATTTAAGTTTCATGTTTGAAAAAACATTACACACCTTTAGGCTTGTTGTTTATCAAAAAGGTTCTTGTGATTTATGTTATTTCTTCAACGGTGGGTGGCTCGACTCATTTCGGATTTTGGAGAAATATGTCTTTCAAAGAAAACCAACATAGCAATTGAGATCAAGCTTTATATATGCCTTTTGAGTTTTGAAACAACATTTGGTATGCACATTACAATGATCCCAGTATGTTCCCAAATGCTGAAACTGCATATCAAGTATAATAATGGGTATTGTGAAAAATATGTTGGCACATCATCTGTGTTATTAGCTTGATTCTTGATTTATTGGATATTTATTAGAGTAAGTTTATTAACATTTGCTTATTTATTAAGGCGTTAAGTTCAAAAGAAACATTTGTTTTCTTCTGGCTGTTTCTTGGAGTACTGAACCAGGGCTAAAGCCAACAACTCACCCATGAATACCCACAACTCACCTACACCTGCTAGCTAGCTTCTATAAAATGAGAAAAAGAAGGGTCCAGAACAATCGTTCCTTCAACAGCCAACAGTTAGGGCAGAAACTGTTAACAGATGTCATTGGTTGTCCTTTGCTACTTCACTAATGGCGAGCATAACTGATGTCGACATGATAATTGTTGAAAGCTCGGGAATGGGAGTTTATGCCGAGTAAAATGGATCTGATTATTGAATGAAATACTTGTTTCAAAAGGTAGAACAGTCAAGCAAGACTGAATTTCAATAGTTTTCTAAACGAGTTAATTTTGATATTGTTTGTTTGGTACAAATAACCATCTTTTTATGGGAAAATGTGTTATCTGTTTATTGAGCTTTCATTGCTTCTCTTTATAAAAGAGACCCTTGTTGCCCCTACTTAGACTATCTTTTTGTTGCTTCTCTTCATAGTTCCTTACAAACATCCACAAAACCGCTTCACCTTAAAAGAGACCCTTGTTTGAGTGCGCCTATGTGCCTTGACAACTATGATACTACCTTACAAACATCCACCAAACCGCTTCACCTTAAAAATGTCCAATACAACCCTACCATCATTAAAAACATTGTTTCAGTTCGTCAGTTTATAACTGATAATCATGTTTTAGTCTAATTTGATCCACTTGGTTTTTTTGTGAAGGATTTCAAGACTAGGGCGATCCTCAGTCGTCACAATAGTTCCAGCCATCTCTATCCATTCACCAGCAATGCTTCTGCATCCTCCCCAACTCAGTTTTGGCACGATAGACTTGGTCACCTGGGTTGACCCGTGATGGATTTTCTTAGTTCAAAAAAAAATTGTTCATCTAATAAACTTGGTTCTTCTATTTGCCATTCTTGTCAATTATCTAAAAATAGACGTTTGCATTTTTCTGATTTTGTCTCTACTACTTTATACCTATTTGATATAATACGTTGTGATTTGTGGACTTCACCACTTCTTAGTAACACGGGGTACAAATACCATATGGTTTTACTTGACGATTTTACCCACTATACATGGGTTTACCGGCTAAAATTTAAATCCGAAACCTTCACAAAATTCTCCCAATTTCACTCATATACTCGAACTCGATTAATATGCCCATTAAAGCGTTTCCATGTGATATGGGCGATGAATTGAACAATCACACCTTCAAAATCTTTGCCTCCACAAACGGCTTACATCTTCGTTTCTCGTGCCCTCACACTTCCCAACAAAATTCTCGTGCCCTCACACTTCCCAACAAAATGAGAAATCTGAACGCATAATTCGTCGTCTCAACGGCAACATGCTCTCCCTTCTCACTCATGCCTCATTACCACCAAAATTTTGGGTGGAAGCGTTACACACCGCTAGAGGTGCTCAAAAGAACCGGAACCGAATCCGAATCCGATCCGATGGATTATCCGAAACCGGATCCGTCTAGAACCGGTTTTTTTGGGACCGGACCGGATTTTGTGAGAACCGGCGGATCCAGAACCGGTTCTGGTTTTTTTGACGGACCGGATAAAAATCGGACAAAATGGAACCGGTTTTTTTCGGAAAATTTGGAACCGGTTCGGAACCGGTTATAGCCGTTGGAAGGAAAAAAAACGGCTATATAGCCGTTTTTTTTGTTTTTTTTTTTGTTTTTAAGGCTTGAAACTTAGTATAAATAGGTATTGGGTGTATGGGTTAGTTCACTACAACATTCTAGCTCTCAAAACTCAAAAACGCTCACTTTACGCAAAAAAAAAATGCTCTCATGGCTTCCGCTTCCGCAAGCACTCAAAATTCGGTTGGTGGTTCTACTAGCGATGTCACGGTGGTGTCAATACTTCCTTGCTCCCGAAACCAAGAGATATGAGCTTATTTCGATTTATGCGAAATGTCGAACGGTTCGCAAAAGGCTCGTTGCAAACGTTGTGGAAGAATTTTGGGTGCGGCGGGAAATAGCACTTTGAGGAAACATATTGCTAGTCACGCAAAACACACTCAAGGTGAAGATCAAACTCAAATTGGTAGGGATGGAGGAGTTTGGCAATACAATGTCGAGAGGGTTCGTGAGAGAATGGCACATTTCGTCATTCAAGAAGGATTGCCTTTTGATCACTTTGATAATCCGCGCTTGACGAGGATGATACAAGAGACGCTTAAACCGAGTTACACAAATGTAAGTTGTTCTACTTTGAGAAGAGATTGTTTAAAAATGTGGAAAAGAGCTAAAAAAGAATTAATTTTAGGTCTTGAAAATTTAAATACTGGCATTAACTTAACAACGGACGTTTGGTCCGCTCCACATGGTTTACCCGAATCGTACCTTTGCGTTACCGCACATTGGGTTCAACCGGAGTCGTGGCAAATGATGAAGCGTACGATTGCGTTTGATTATTTTGGATATCCACATACCGACGAAAACTTATTTTATATTTTAGACTCGGTAATTCAAACTTTTAAAATTCAACCAAAAATATTTTCAATATCTTTTGATAACGCTTCAAATAACACAAACGCGGTGGAAAAATTAAAAATAAAATATGAACCGCCTTGTAACGGTGTTTTTTTTCATAGTCGATGTGTTGCACACATCATTAACTTGGTTGTGCAAGACGGTCTAAACGTCCAAGAAATAAGAGACGTAAAAGAAAATTTTAAAGTGATGTTACGTGAAGTTTTTAGCACAAGCAAAAAAAGATATATAAACTATAGAAACTTGTGTCAACAAACGGATTCCATCTTTTTAGGTCCGAATTGAGACGTACCTACTAGATGGAACTCGACATGGAAAATGTTTGAATCGGCCTTAAGGCAAAGAGTTACTTTAAAACATTTTCATGATGAACTTGTACAAAAGAAACGTTGTTCACAAAAATTTGATAATATAAGTTGGGATATGATCGAGAAACTAACTAATTTGCTTGAGGTTTTTAAAAATGCAACTACATGTTTATCGGGAGTTTATTATCCCACATTTTCACTCAATCCATTCCCGATCACCCTCCTCAACCGCCCTCACCCTCCACCAAACCAACCCCTTCATCACCACCCACCACTACTCTGCCACCTAACACCACCCCAGCCTCGCCCCCCCCCCCCCCCAACCTCCATGGCATCGCACCCCATAATTACCTGAGCACGTGTCGGTATCATCAAACCACGTGTTCAGTTAAACCTTAATACCATCACTACCACCTCCATCTCGCCACTACCCAAATCCCACCTATCGGCCTTTAACGGTCCAAATTGGACACTTGCCATGACCGATGAACATAACGCTTTAGTGGCTAATGACACGTGGGAATTAGTACCGAGACCACCCAACGCTCATATCATCCGATGAATGTGGTTGTTTAGACATAAATTCCATGCCGGCGGCACCCTCCAATGCTATAAAGCACGTCTTGTTGCCAACGGAAAAAGTCTACAAGTTGGAATCAATTGTGATAAGACTTTTAGTCCCGCAGTCAAGCCTACCACCATTCGAACAGTTCTAAGTCTCGTCGTCTCTCGTTCATGGCCCGTTCATCAACTCGATGTTAAAAATGTCTTCTTATACGGGAAACTAAAAGAAATGGTTTACATGCATCAACCACCCGGTTTTGTCAACCGAGATACTCCTCATCTTTTTGCCGGTTAAAGAAACCACTATTTGGCTTAAAACAAGCCCCCGAGCATGGTAGCAACGGTTTGCTTCATACATTAGCAAATGTGGATTCCGGAGTAGCCTACGTGATACATCTTTGTTTATCTACACAAGGGGGACTCAAATGACATACTTGCTACTATATGTGAATGATATTATCATAACTGCCTCTGATGATGCTCTTTTACATAAGATTATTACTTCTCTATCATCGCAATTTTCCATGTCCAACCTTGGCTCGCTTCACCATTTCCTTGGGGTTAACTTTGAAAGGAAAAATTGCGGCTTATTTCTCTCGCAATCTTTATATGCCGTTGATATCCAAGCTCGTGCTAACATGTCAAATTGTCGCGTCGGAGTAAGCGGTTAGTTTAGTAGATGTGGAGGGGGAGATTTGTAGCCCAAAATGTAATGTTCCTTTAATATACCTTAGGATCCATTTGAGAAGCTGATAACGTGGCTCTCCAGGGGCATGCATAAATAGGCAAACTTGTTGTACCGCATAAGAAATATTCGGGTGCGTGAACGCAAGATATTGCAAAGCTCCGACGAGGCTTCCGTAAGTAGAGCCGCTCGTAGCACTTAATTTTGTCGATCGACATCTGGTTTTTGTGTATATCTCAGTAGCAACTTCATCTCGTGGTCCTCTAAACGTTAAGCAACCATCTCCCAATCGAGTGTCGAAGCTTAATACCAGAGGTTGTTAATACCGTAGTTGAGACCTCATGGATCCGTAACCTACTGCTTGAACTCGGCAAGAAACGATAGTTTATTGTGATAATTTTCTGCGATGTACCTATGAGAAAACTCCGTTCAACATCAACGCACAAAGCACGTAGAATTAGACATTCATTTTGTCTGAGAAAAGGTCCTAGTCGGGAATATTCGCATTCTACACGTTCCAACCGATTATCAGTACGCCGGCATGTTCACCAAAGGTCTTCCGAAACACTTATTCATCCGCTTCAGATCTGCACAATTCGATATGTTGATTTGTCTCTGAATTTCACAATCCCAACTAAAAGAAACAAAATCTGATTATTAGGGGGCGTTTGGTTCACGGAATTCGTTGGAATTGGAATTAGAATTTTAAGGAATTTGATTTTGAATTGTAATTTGTCTAAAGAATTTGGAATTTTAAGGAATTGGAATCTACTAAAAGAATTTGAATTGCATTTGACTAACAAAACAATAATAAAGGAATTGAAATTTATCACATTCGCCATCAACTCTTGGTCGCGCCGCCACAAACCGGCATTGTCACCGCTCCCACCACCACCACCAACCACCCCCACTCCGCTGCCACCGACAACCGAACGCCACCACTGACCACCGGCCGCCCTCGACCGCCGCCACTGTCCTCCCCCGCCGCCGATCACCACCTACCCATGCAGCCTTCGCCGTCGCCATGACCATTGTTAGACCCTGCCTACTACCGAACCACTGCCCGCCACCGTCGGCAACCCCCGCTAATGAGCGCTGTCCGTCGTCGCCCCTGACCACCGCCGATCCCCAATCAATGACCCCGCCATTGTGTCTGCTGCCGCCGAACCACTGCCCACCGGGGCACTTTCTAGTTCTTGGACAAATCCCATAGGGAATCGACACCATAGCCCATCTTCTTGGACCCTGATTAAGATCTCCATGTGGACATCTATAACACAGTTTACCAACAGGAATTGAATGATACTCCCCTTATCTGGTGCTTTTAACATCTATAATCATATTATCCAAAACAATAGACCTCAATATCTCACTTATCTACTGGCTCGTGCAATCTATTTTTGTCTCATGATATCCGATTATCCGCTACCCAGATACCATAATCCATAATTATGCCATGCCTTCTACAGCTAAAAGATTAACCCACATATTAAGAACAACACTCATGGCGGTGGCGGCCAGTTGTTGGGGATGGGGCCAGTAGGGGATGGGGTCGTCAGCGGTCGGGGTCGGCGGCGATCGGGGATGGGGTCCGTGAAGGGGGGCAGCGGCGGACAATCCGTTGTCAGGAGTAAGGGTCGAGGGTGGTGCTGATCGGTGGCTGCTGCGGGGGCGGTCGGCGACGACGGTGGTCGTTGGTCGGCGGCGGTGGTCGTTGCTCAGCGGCGGCGGTGGTCGTTGGTTGGTGGCGGCGGCGATGGTTGTAGGTCGATGGGGGCGACAGCAGTGGTCGTTGGTCGATGGGGGCGACAGCAGTGGTCGTTGGTCGGGGGTGGCGGCGGTCGTCTCTGGTGGCGCTTCTTTCACGGAGGAGATTCCATTTCTTTTTATTGAATTTCTTCACAATTTGGAAGGAATTTGAAATCATTTACTTGAAGGAATTTGAGGGAGTTAATTCGATTTCAATTACAATTCCAATTCCTTTCTCAACCAAACACGTTAAGAATGGAATTCGAATTCCAATTCCAATGAATTCTGCGAACCAAACACGTTGACCAATGGAATTCATATTCCAATTCCGATGAATTCCCATGAATTCCTCCAAACGAGCCCTTAGTGTTTTGTATAACCTCTTTCTAAGCTTTTGATATTCTACTCCATACCAATGTATGAATCTGATTTCTCCGAGATGATGACATTGACCCATAACCCGTAATCCACTTAGATGAGCACTATGACCTTGGCATTATCTAAAAATCTTACAATTTGTTTTTCTTTTACTTTTTTTTAAAGGCAAATATTATATAAACAGAGGCGACCCGAGCAAAAAACAAGGCAACCACATAACCAAAAACGAGAATTAGGACATATTACAAAATGTTAAAACTACACAAGTCCTTCCAAGGAAGATCTTTATGATTCGATCTATTCTTAAATGATAAAAACCCAAGACACTTTATATCTTTTATAATCTTTTCCACCTTAACCGTTTTATTGGAGAATTGGTGACCGTTTCTAGCTTTCCAAATACTCCAGCAAGTAATAAGAATAATACCATGGATCACGTCCTTTTTATCCTTTTCCAAAGAGGTCGTCTTATGAAGCATCCTTTTCCGAAGAGGATGTCTTATGAAGCTCAAATAAATCCCTCACTGAGAAAGCATAGATCTATTGGATATTGCACCAATTGCTTACATATTGCCAAATCACCGTAGCAATATAACATGAGGTGAACAAGTGATATGCCGTTTCATAGTCTCCCCTGCATAAAGGACAAAGTTGAGAAGGGACCGAGATGTTCCTTTTAGCTAAAGCCACAAGGGTTGGAAGCATATCCATTTCAGTCCTCCATCCATAAATGATGCATTTGCTCGGGACTCATTTTCACCAATTTAGAGAAAAGTAGGCACATGTGTCGTCATCTTTGGAGATCAAATCTTTAACTGACTTTACCGTGAATTGATTCGATTTATCGCCCAAGCAATTCCATTTGTCCGGGCCACCAGGCGACCTAAACTGATCCAATAACCTAGAACAATTAAGTAATTCGTTGATCTCCACCGCCGAATGAAGAGACCTTTTCCACCTCCATTTCCAGTTTAGAGTTTGGTTTTGGAAATAAGACCAATCGGCAACTAGACATTTCTTTTTGGATTCTAAGGAGAATAAGGCAGCGAAGGATATCCTTAATGGTTCATTTGAAGCCCAATGGTGTAACCAAAATCTAATGGATTCCCCATTGCCCATTACGCCTTTAATCAGATTTTGGAACTTTAGGCCCGCTAAATGAAACTTGGATTCAAATCTGGCAATGTTATTCCAAGTACCTGTTAAGGACTTTTTTACCGGTATTAAAGATCAAGAGTTGTTTCCATGTAAGGCCACAATCACTCTCCTCCAAAGGCTTTGCTCTTCGTTTTTAAACCTCCAAAACCATTTTGATAAGAGTGCTTTGTTAATGTTTTGAAGAGATCCAATACCCAATCCACCTTTTTCTTTAGGCTTAGTCGGTCTATCCCAAGCTACCCAGTGGATTTTTTGTTTCTCTTAACACCTGCCCCATAAGAATTTCTTTCTAATTGATTCTAAACCTTCGATAACCGTGCAAGGAGCCTTGTAGATAGAGAAATAATAAGTCGGAAGGCTTTCAAGGACCAATTTGAAGAGTCTACCGCCAATAGAAAGGGTGAAGGCTTTCCATAACGAGAGATGTTATTCAAATATGTCAAAGACCGGACTATAGTTGTTTATCCGGTTCATGTTGGCACCCACCGTGAGCCCAAGGTACTTGAAAGGAAGGTTGGTCGGCTTACAATCGAGGACATTGGCCAGTCGGAGCACTTCAGAGAACTAACCCCAACCCCAAAAAGATTGGACTTTTGCAGGTTGATGCGGAGACCTGAACAAAGAGAAAAACATCGAAGGAGTTGCAATCTCCAATAATTATAGCATCATCGGTATACAATAGATGAGAAAGAGTTGCACCACCACGAGGAGTTTTAAACCCGTGAAAAACACCAATATTATAGGCTTTTCTAATCATGCCAAAAAGGGCTTCCATAGTGATAATAAAAAGGAATGGAGATAACGGGTCTCCTTGCCTAACCCCGCGTTCACATTAAAATTCAAAAGTAGGATATCTGTTAACCAACACCGAGGACCGGGCAGCAAATAAAAATCCTTTAATCCAGACACACCATTTGGGTGGAAAGCCCATCTGGATCATAACCGAGATCAGAAATCCCCAATTGAAACAATCGAAAGCTTTCTCGAAATCTATCTAGAAAAGAAAAGCTTCAGTTTTATTCTTTTTAATCCATGAAATCACTTCATTAATTATTGAAGGCCCATCCAATATGTAGCACCCTTTGAGAAAAGATGTTTGTCTCTAAAATCACCGAACCGATAACCGCTTTGAGATGAGTGGCTAGAACCTTGGAGATAACCTTATTAATCGAACCAATCAATGTAATCGGCATGTATTCATCGATCACTATAGGATCAGCAGTCTTGGGGATCAATGTTATAAAAAGAAGAGCAACAACCTCGAGAGATAGAACCGTCGTCATGAAATTTGTTTAGGATACAACAAAAATCACTTCCTAACAAATCCCAGAATCTTTTGATGAAATTAAAGTTAAATCCGTCAGGACCGGGGCGCAATTCCAAACAGTCG
This sequence comes from Smallanthus sonchifolius, assembly GCA_023525975.1. Classification (NCBI taxonomy): domain Eukaryota; kingdom Viridiplantae; phylum Streptophyta; class Magnoliopsida; order Asterales; family Asteraceae; genus Smallanthus; species Smallanthus sonchifolius. The sequence goes on along the minus strand of CM042025.1, from coordinate 43,102,118 downwards.
CTTTAATTTCGTTGACTGGGAATGGAGAAATCAAAAAACTTATGCCTGGCTCGGAAAGAGATCAAGGTTCCAAAAATTTCGATCCGAAAAAGTTGAAGACTTCCTTTTTAACTTTATTTGGATTGGTGCACCATTCTCCATTTATATTTAGACCAGGGATCGAATTCCTCGAAGCTAATAGTCTCATGGAAAAATGTCGTATTATCATCCCCGTATGTAGCCTATCGAACTCTTAATTTTTTCTTGATATCTTTTACCTTTGGAACTCAATATCAAGGAGCCCTTTCTTACATTCCATCCTAGTCTGTAATGGGTTTAACGTATTGGGTCTTTTTTATTGGGTCAGTTTGTAATAATGGGCTTTAGCCCAAGTTGGAGTCATGCAGGTTGAGTTTATCACTGCACGTGGGTTTTACTTAGTCCAGTTTGTTGAGCGAGTCATTAGAGTTCTTTGAACGTGTCTAGTTTGTTTCTATTATTCTGGTTTACGTTGGAGTCTTGTAAGCTATATATTAGCTGTTTACATTGAATAAAATCATCAGAAAATTGTGTGAGCAACTTTGATATCTATTTATTCTTTACAAGTGGTATCAGAGCACAAATTTAGGCAGGATCTTACAAGAGAGGTGAGATTAATGGCTGAAGAAACAAGTACCTTTCAAGTCTTGAGTGTTACCCGATTTGATGGAGATTATGACCATTGGAGTTTGGTCATGGAAACACTGTTACGATCCAAAGAATACTGGGTAGTTGTTGAGCAGGGTTTTAACGAACCCAGGGAAGGAGAACATCTAACACCGACACAGAGAACGCATTTGGAGGCGATGAGGATCAAAGACTTGAAGGTGAGGAATTACCTGTTTCAATCTACTGATAAGTAGATTCTAAAGACGATGACCCAGAAAGCATCTGCAAGGCAAATTTGGGATGCTATGAAGACAAAGTATCAAGGTAATGCTCGTGTCAAACGAGCACATTTACAACGGCTCAGAAAAGATTTCATGATCTTAGAGATGAAGGATGGAGAAAGCATCACAGAATACTTTGGTCGGGTCATGATTGTGGCCAATGATATGCGGAATTTCGGGGAGAGTATGCCTGATGTGAAAGTGGTTGAGAAAATTCTTCGTTCCCTAACTGAGAACTTTAATTTCGTTGTGTGCATTATTGAAGAGTCAAAGGACATTGACACGCTTTCAATAGATGAGTTGCAAAGCTCCCTACTCGTCCATGAACAGAAATTAAGAAAACGGAGCAATGATGATCATGTGTTGAAGGTGGATAATGATTCATCAGGAGGACGTGGTCGAGGACGCGGAAGGAATTTTTTTAGTCGGGGTCGAGGACAAGGTCGTGGAAGGGGCAGACTTGAGTTTAATAAAGCAATCATAGAATGCTATAAGTGTCGTCAAATGGGCCACTTCCAATATGAATGCCCAACCGGAGAAAAGGCGGTGAATTATGCAGAGTTTGACGAAGGTGAAGACCTACTCCTCATGACACATGCAAATATAAAGGAGGAACCAAGGAGGGGGATCTGGTTTTTGGATTCTACATGTTCTAACCATATGACAGGGATACAAGAATGGTTTGTCAACTTAGATGAAAACTTCAAACACACTATCAAGTTGGGAAATGATCTTCGATTAACAGTGAAAGGAATTGGTGATATTAGATTCGAAGTCGAAGGAATAACTCAAGTAGTGACACGAGTATACTATGTTCCAGAGCTTACCTCCAGTTTGCTAAGTCTGGGTCAGCTCGAAGAGAAAGAGTTGACGATAGTAATTCAACAAGGAACATGCAAAATTTATCACTCTCAACGTGGGCTGATTGTTACTTCTCACATGACTCGGAATAGAATGTTTTTAGTGAATGCAACAATGAAGCCTATCAATAGTCGGTGTCTAAAGATTGATGAAGACAACAACTCTCAAACATGGCACAAAAGGCTTGGGCATGTGAACAATAAGTCTATCAGGACTATGAAGTTTAGACAACTTGTAGAAGGGCTGCCCCAACTTGCTGAACAAAGTCAGACATGTGAAGTATGCAAGTTGGGAAAACAACAAAGAGAGCCTATTCCAAAGAGAAGTTTATGGAGGGCAACAGGAAGGTTACAACTTATACACACTGATCTTTGTGGGCCAATTACACCCGTATCACCAAGTAGGAAAAGGTACGTAATGGTTCTTATTGATGATTATTCTCGAAAGAGTTGGGTTTATTTCTTGGCTAATAAAAAAGAAAGTTTTGAGACATTTAAAAGATTTAAAGTAATGGTTGAAAATGAAACTGGGATTACAATTAAAGGGCTAAGAAGTGACCGGGAAGGTGAGTTCACATCTAAAGCCTCTAATGATTTTTTGTGAAACTCGTGGCATTAGGAGACAACTGACCGCCCCATGCACTCCACAATAGAATGGAGTGGCAGAGAGGCGTAATAAGACTCTCATGAATATGGTCAGATGTCTCATGCTCGAAAGGGAAATGCCAAGGTGGTTCTGGACTGAAGCAGCGAATTAGGCCTGTCATATCCTTAATAGATGTGTTACAACAGCCTTGGAGGATAAGGTACCTTAAGAAGTTTGGTCTAGTATCAAACCTAAAGTAGATTACTTCAAAATATTTGGGTGCATTGGCTATGTTACTGTTCCATCATAGCTAACAATAAAGTTGGATGATCGAAGTCATAAGTGTGTACTCCTAGGGGTTAGTACAGAATCAAAGGCCTATAGATTGTATGATCCAGTTCAAAAACGGATTGTTATTAGTAAAAATGTAACCTTTGAAGAAGGAAAGAAGTGGGAATGGAAGAGAGAAGAATTTGGCACAACTGAGCTACTTATTCCTGATAATGAGATTAAAAGCGAACTTGAAGATACAAATGTAGAGACTCATGAAGCACAGGAACAACAGGTCAGTCCCCAACAGGTCAGCCCCCAACAGGTCAGCCCCCAACATGAAAGTCCATCAGCTCATGTTGAAACCACAGAGACTGGAGAAGGAACAAGCAAGACACCAATTAACACAACCACTAGTCTCCAACAGGATAGTGGTGAATCACCAAACTTGCAAGAAGGAACGTCCAAAAGAGTTACTACTGCTCCAGGTTGGATGAGAGCTACCAAAGCGGGGAAGGTCTGTCCGATGATGAAGTAGACTTGGCGATGTTATGAAGAAGTTGCTTAAGAAAACAAATGGTTAAAGGCAATGGAAAGTGAAATGTAATCCATAGAACAAAATCAAACTTGGGAACTAGTTGATGCACCAAAGGAGGCAAAAGCAATTGGGGTAAAATGGGTGTTCAAAACAAAGCTCAATTAAAAGGGTGAACTAGACAAGTACAAGGCTAGATTGGTGGTAAAGGGGTATGCTCAAAGAAAGGGGATTGATTATGGCGAGGTTTATGCTCCTGTGGCTCGGTGGGATACAATTAGAAGTCTCTTGGAAATAGTAGCCCAAAGTAATTAGACGGTTTACCAACTTGACGTGAAAAGCGCTTTCCTTCATGGAGAGCTCAATGAAACAGTGTTTGTCGAGCAGCCTCAAGGGTTTGTCAAGAAAGGAGAGGAAAACAAAGTTTATATGCTAAAGAGAGCTCAATATGGCCTAAAACAAGCTCCAAGGGCTTGGTTCAAGCGAATTGAGAGCTATTTTTTAAAGGAAGGCTTCAGAAGGAGTAGTTATGATCACACTTTGTTCATAAAAAAGGTATGGAACAAGGTGGTGATTGTTAGCTTGTACGTGGATGACCTGATTTACATCGGGAATGATAACATGATTTGTCACAGTTTTAAAAGATCAATGAAACATGAGTTCGAAATGACTGATCTTGGGAAGATAAAGTATTTTTTGGGCGTAGAAGTAGATCAAAACACAACTGGGATCAGCATGTGCCAAATAAATTATGCCAAAGAAGTCCTCGAAAGATTTCGGATGTGGGAAGGCAACTCAGTCAAAAACCTAATTGTCCCAGGAACTGTGGTAACCAAGGCTGGTGTGGGAAACAAGGTGGATGAAATCGAGTACAAGAGACTAGTAGGTAGTCTAATGTACCTTACAGTAACCAGGCCAGACTTAATGTATGTTGTGTGCTTTATTGCACGGTTCATGTCCAACCCAAGAGAGGAGCACATGCAATTAGCCAAGCGCATCTTGAGGTACGTAAGAGGTACATACTGTTATGGCTTAGTATATGAAAAAAATGCTATAATGAAGTTCCAGGTTTACACCGACAGCGACTATGCAAGAGACATTGAAGACAGAAAATGAACATCAGGGTATGCGTGTATTATGGGTAAAGCTGCTATCTGCTGGAGTTCTAGAAAACAAGAAATTGTCACATTATCGTTGACTGAAGCTGAGTATGTGGCAGCCACACCGTGTGCTTGTCATAGCGTGTGGCTCAAGGGTTTGCTAGAAGAATTAAGCAACAGACCTGTTAGTGTAGTGGAGATACAATGTGACAATAGTTCAACTATTAAGCTTTCTAAAAACCCAGTAATGCACAGGCGTACAAAGCATATTGACGTTCGATTTCATTATTTGAGAGAATTAGTGAATGAAGGGGAGATACAGTTGGTATTTTGTCCCACCACAGATCAAGTAGCAAATGTTATGACTAAACCGGTGACGCTGGAAGTGTTTGAAAGAATGAGGAACATGCCTAGAGTTCAAGATATTGAAGAAGTAAACTGAAGGTTAAACCCTACTTCAGTTTAAGGGAAGATTTGTAATGGGTTTAACGTATTGGGTCTTTCTTATTGGGTCAGTTTGTAATAATGGGCTTTAGCCCAAGTTGGAGTCATACAGGTTGAGTTTATCACTGCACGTGGGTTTTACTTAGTCCAGTTTGTTGAGCGGGTCATTAGGGTTCTTTGAACGTGTCTAGTTTGTTTCTATTATTCTGGTTTACGTTGGAGTCTTGTAAGCTATATAATTAGATGTTTACATTGAATAAAATCATCAGAAAATTGTGTGAGCAACTTTGATATCTATTTGTTCTTTACATAGTCCAGATTTCGTCTTTCGTAAGACTTCTAAATTCCACGACTTCATCTAAAAATTCCATTTCACATCTCATGCCCACTTGAGAATTTGTGTTCGCCAACTAACTCTTTATCTTGTTACGGAACCATTTAAATTTTTCTGCTAGTAACTTTGTTGGGATATTAGAGGAGATCAAGCACACACTTTGCAGAGAATTGAACGTACGTATTTTGTTGTTGTTACAAATGGAGGAGTTTGGTGGGTATTTATACCCATACAAAGGTTGTGTCGGTTAATCCACCTCAACCGCCAATAACTAACTTAACTATCACTATCTTAGGTTATATGATGATAATACAAGTAATAATATTGACTTAGGTTAATACTAAAACTTAATAACAGTTTAGTTTAATATGTTTAATAAACTTGTCAGGAGGACCGGAGAACTCGAAGGATGAATTTGCATTCAATATGGTTGATTCAAAGTTTGAACGGTCCAACCATGAATTAAAGAAACGGAACGGCTTAGGGCCAAAATTTAGATCCTTCGTGGTGAGGATGATCGGGTTGTGATCCCATAGAAATCGACTAGCATTCGGCCAATTATTAATAAAACTGTTGTATACCAATATCCAATCAAATTTGCTCAATTTCTTCCCATTCCCATATAAGCATATGTATACTTCATTTCATAGCATACTCATGAAGATTCGAATTATAAATGAATTCGTTGAAGTAGCTAGCACATGTAGAGTTAAAGTTTGAGTTCTTCCTCTCCTGAAGGACACAGAGCATTAAAGTCACCTAGAATTACCCAATTGTGGTTAGAGCCTTCCAATTTGCTCCCATAAGTTGCGCTTTCCAGCCACATTCTGGGGGCAGACATTGACGATGTTGATATATTGGGACATACCCGCCTTTAACTGTCAGAAAGTGTTGGTTTTTGACCGAGTTTTGTAATTTGAATATGTTAGGGTCCCAAAAACTGATTATTCCCCCTGATCTGCCATTTACATCAACATAATCATACTTATGATTCGAATTACCCCAATTTTTGTTATTTCGTGACCTTTCAAACTAGAGAGTTGGCGATAAAAGTAATTCCTTAAGATTGTCTTAATTTCCTAATCCACTCTGATTTAGATGGATCCCCCATTCCCCGATGTGAATAGAAATAAAATAAAAGACCCACTGCTACTGTGTCTTGGACCTCCTTCTCGATTCCTTGATCAGGCTTGATTGCAGTATCACCGACTTGGACTTGTGTTTCCCCCTTGGAATTTGCTCTGTAAGATTGTAATTCCTCCGTCGTGTCGGGTAGCGGAGGAAAAAGGATCTGATACTATACAATCATTTAGGTCTAGAACCAGGTTCGGATTTCTAGAGCAAGGAATAGGATGGATGTTAGTTTCGGGCAGCCCATTTGAATTATCCCTGGATGAAGCCAAGCCCAATAGTTCATCTAACTCAAAAGGAGCGGGGGTGGGTTGGGGTTCGGGCTCAAACCAATGCCACCTACGTGTGGGTGTGGCACGCGAACCAACTATGCTGACGCTCACTCTTGCTCTCAGTATATATATATACGTACATACATAGATAAAAGTTTTCATGCCCCTAATAAAAAATATAGCTCCATGAGCAAAAGCTCCTGTCATACAAAATTGACTTTATCCTCGGTGCCACACTACCCAATAAGTCGGCGTATTGTAACAGCCCAAACGAGACCAAGGAGATTCGCAAACAGGTGGACGCACTCTTAAACAAAGGATTGATACGTTTCTTGGGGTTGGCTTGGAGTGTGAAGGTAGCCCACTAGTTATTTGGTTGGGCTAGGACATGCTTACAAGACTTTTGGGCCTTGTTTTTTTTTTGTCAAACTTTTGAAAGGAGGATTATTGCGCGTGCTTTCCGATTGCCCATTATTGCTTTGCTACCATTACGCTGTGTTCCCGAGTTTCATTTAAGAAGAAAAGAGAAATGATTCGGAAAGAAGTAGGAAAAATTGGTGTTCCAGAGTATTTTTATGGGGAGAAAGGAAGAGAAAGGGAGGGGTTTTAAGGCTAAAATCCATTCTTCCAAATTGGAAAGAAATTGAGAGAAGGGAAAGAAAGAGAAAAGAAACGGAGGAATTCCTTTTTTTTTTCCTTAACTTCACTCGGGAACACAACATTAAAGCTATCATTAACGCCATTCCTATTCCCCATCTCAGACGATCCATGTATATGGCCAACCACCATCTGCTCGTCTTCCTTCGTTTTCGGGGATTGATTGCCCGAGTCTTCTTTCCCAAGGGTAGTTTTCCGATCATCTTCCTCCGATGGTTTTTCTTCCGGCGAGACATCACTGTATTTGTCCAAGCAACCGGGAACCCACTCACTTGGTTCTTGGTGTGTCCATATCTTGTATGATTTGCTTTGCCATTTTAATGTAACTTCCTCAATTATGGGATGACCTTCTTCGACTAGGATACCAATGCAGTCATAAGACAGATTACCTTCGTCCCCTCTAACTGTGATGGTTGAACTAGTTTACCAAATTGTTCCCCGATGCTCTTGACAATTCTCCGGTTCATAAGATCCAGGGGGATCCCATAGATTTTCTAAGAATTTTTTAGTGGTCATCGAATGTTATTAACAAATGAAATCCCCCAAGATACTGGATACTCAAATCTTTGTATCGTGCCTTCCAAGCTAAGGAGTTCAGGGTTCTCAATGTCATGAAATCATTCATTCTACCAATTAGAGCTTTCCCGTGCCAGAAATCATATCCGTTTGTTCCCGATGGCACCAAGATAGTTCTTGTTTTCAGGCTCGGGGGTTCTGTTTTCAGTAGTACTTCCTTAAAGGATTTGCCTTCTACTCTGGTCGCTTCTCCCACCGGTGCTTTATGCATTGCTCTTGGTGCTTTCGTCCCTGTTTGATTAGCAAATTGACTATGCGTCACTGGAGCCTCGTTCTCCGTTGAGTATTTAGCAATATTGACCTTCAGCTTGAGGTTCCCCATCTTTATTGATCCCATCTTTTTTTCTACTACTTTCTTGTCTTCTACTCCTTTGAAACTCACGAATCCGAACACGCCTTCCTTGTCTCTCTTCCTTGCGATATAGACTCCGAGATGTCTTCAAATTGTCCGAGTAATAGTGAGAGATCTTTCTGTGCACAAGCTTCCGGTAGGTTAGAGACGAAGTATTTTGTAATCCTGGTCCAATCTTGTCTTCTCCATCCTGCCATCTCTGGACCTTGTCTTCTTCTTCGATTATCTGTGTCCTTTTGTCATCCCTCATCGAGGGGTCTTCGAGAGAAAACCATGGGGGGCTCTACGTTGAAGTTTCTTTTACTAATGTTCAATATCAGGAGTATTCCAGCTTTCATCACATATATCAGTAGTATTCCAGCTTTCATCACATATATCAGTAGTATTCCAGCTTTCATCACATTGATGACTTCCATCCTTGATCTCCAATATGGTAGCATTGATCAAGCCTGATGCCTTAACTATACTTTGAGAATTCAGATGACTCTTAGCTCCTTTCCCAAAAGTGATGTATAGTCCTTCAAGAAGATGACTTTTGCCCTTGACCCCCACTAAATCAGTGTTGACCAATGATAAACCCACGATACACCCTTGACTTTCCAAGTTATGAGCTTTCAAATATGTTTTCCTGTAGCACTTATAGACCTTTTCTTCCTTCATTACTTTAACTAGGTTAGAAGCCCGTGTACTACACGGGTTGAATAATGAAAACGATATAATTCATAATTCTAAGTTTGTTTCCAATAACTGATATTACATATTTTATAATGAGAACAGGTCAAAATCATGTCATATTTGTATTTAATAATCAGAACAGAAAAACAGTCAACAATAATTAAAACTTGAAAACTAACTATCATTCGACTTGTTGTGTTGTTGAGTGTGCATTGCTTGAACTGGCATAAGAAGGAAAAGCTCGAGACTCCATATGGCCATGAGAAAAAGGAAATGTGAAGCTAGAATTGAGGTCCCAATGCCAAATAAAAGTAATGTAGCAGATTTCATCTTTTAGAACCTCTGAGAATATGGTATGAGCCTTTCTAAAAACTCTCCAACACCTTTCATCTTTTAAAAAATAAAGCAAACATACAACATATAAATTTGTATAAAAAAATAAAAGACAAAAAAAACAGACATTCTATAATGAAGTCGATATGGTAAATAATACCTCAACTATCTCTGTTTGTGGAAGGATACTGAAAACCTTGAAAAGCACAAATTGGGCAATTTGGCAATATTTTGGTTGTGTATTCCATTTTCTAACATAGTCAAATTATAAACGGTATTCTTCCATGCTAAGAACACCAAGAGTTGTTTTCACTTGATTTTTGGCATCTTCACTCCTGTTATATATGTTTTGGTTATTAATAAGTAAATGTTATCCTATGAGGAATGAAACTAAAGGGATTCGAGTAGGCTGACCTACAAAGTGCGCCAAATAACTCGAATAGTTTGTGTGGTCTACGGAGCTTAAATGCAAGATGTATTGCTTTTGTGTAGTTGGCATCTAATACATCTAATACACTTTCCTCCTTACTTTCCATTCTGTTCATGGATGATTTGGTAACAATTCTTGCTTTGGCTTCAAAACAATGCTTGCATCATCACTCTTCACCTCTGCCTTAATTTCTGCATCCAAAGGAGGAGATATTGCTTCAGATATTTTCACAATCAAATACCTAATGTTAACATCACCAAATCAGGTTAAAAATAATTCAGCAGTAATATGAAATATGAAATGTAAGATCAAGTCAATAAATGAAAATCAGATGAAAAAGAACATGGTTCTCTACGGCTGTTGTGCACAACAATAACATATGTAAATTCTTTGTTGTTTGCATACTCCACAATCTGAAAATTGAAACAAAAAAAACTTAGAAGCATATATCCTATAATTCAGCATATGTTCATTTCTAAAGAAAAATTTGATTTAATATATAGTCCACACATGACGTACCACAAGTTGCATCAGTTGTACAGGAATGTCTGTAACATAGAGTCTAGTTAGTTCTCATTTTTAACTAATACTTCTAACAATTATATCATATAGAAAACTGTTGGCAAACTGGTATTTAATTAATCATATAGTGACAAAACTTACCAATGTAGATGTTCTCTCAAGTACGGATCACTTCGACTTGGAGCATCTAGGTCGGTCATGACCTTCAAATAAAAGTGGATTCATAGGTTAGATATTTGTACATGAATATATGCAGACATTTTTGAATGTATAGAGATAGAGAATTACAATAGTATAAGATCATCTCAAATCTACACCACCAATTGCAAAGTGTAAAGCACCAAGACTATTGCATTACCAACCAAATACAGAATGTTATCAATTTCAACTTCGAAGTGTAAAGCACCAAGCCCCCATTGCATTACCAACCAAATACATAATTCAAAATAAACAATTAACAAAATAAACCTGAATCAACAATAATCCAAATGAAAATCCCCAACGATACATAAGATAAACATGCATTCACTTTGCTGGTAATGCTGCTAAAAATTCTGCATGCTAATCAATTAAGAAAAACTAACCTGAAGAATTTTAGAACAATAGCCATAATTGCACTCTTAGGCCATAAACACAACAGAAACTATGTATCTATAGATATAATATCATTAAAATCAATCTGAAAACATAATCAATGCTATCTTTAAAAAGAATTAGAAATCCTTCTTTATTTAAGCGTACATACACAAACCTATAAGAGCATGAACATACATAAACATACAAAGACAATTTGACATATGCATAAACAATAAGCAATAGGATTCAAATGGAATGCACAAACAATATTGAAAAATGAAGCCAAAAGATAACACCATGATGATCATACCTGGGCCAGTTGAAAATTCTGCCCCAGAAAGATAACACCATGATAATAATACCATGATGAATTTTCCAATAGCTTTGATCCTTCATTGAAAAATCTACACCAGAAACAACAAATTGATGCTACACGAATTAACAAACCAAATCAGCATCTACAACCATAATTCGAACTCGAAGACCCCCAGATCGAGTAAAGATCTTCAACAAAATTCAAGTAGAACAAACGTGAATTGAATCAGAGAAACTAACCGCATGTGATATAATCCAAAATCATAGATGCTGGAAAAGAAAAAAGAAAGAAATTAGGGTGAAAGGAAGATGTTTGAAATTGAAGTAATCAAAAGAGTATGAAGGAACGAAAAAAACTAACCTAAATCATCTTCCACAGGCGCCAATCGATGGTGGTGTTAGAGTAGATTAGGGTTTCAGAATGTGGACGCTATAACAGAAAGTGAGAATGTGGAAGGTAGATGGATATTGGATCGGGTATTATAGATCCGCGTGTTCTTTTTTCAGGTCAATATGAATGGGCGGGAAAACATAGAGCTGGTGTCATAGAATGTCATCACGTGTCCCTTAAAGATCTTTATTTATTAGGATAGATTTTTAGACCAGCAGCTAAACTTGAGTAGCACATGAAAACCAAGCCCTTGACATCCGAACTTTGAGAAACAGTTCACATGTGAACAGATTGGCAAACCAAATCAGATCATCATCTTGAGTGCATATACAAGTCAGTAACTTCTGACCCTGGAACTTCATCCAATAACACAAGTATTCTGATTTCATCATGGCCTCACCCCTCCATATAACACCAACCCGAAGTCCCAAAAAACCCAAATACTCCAAGTGGAGCAGACTCGAAGAACACAAATATAAAAGGTTTCGACACGGTTTTTAAACATATTGAGTTTCCATGCCATTGGAGGGACAGAAAATTTGTAAAATTTTTAGGGGTGGAGGTATTTGTCAAAAAGCCCATGGCATGGTCCAGCCCATAGTTACCGAATTAGTTAATAGACATGTGATCCCAGTATTGGATCGTGCTGTACCAAATCGCAATTCGTTTCGTTCCAATTCACTATGGTACGGCGTACCCAATCGATCAGGTTTGGCGATCCAGTTACCTCGAATTCGTTGTACCAAACCCTATTTCCGATCATTCCATCCACTGTGGAATTCGCAATTTTTATCATGGAATTCACTGGTTGGATAACTCTCAGGTACGCGATTTTGGCGGGAAATCCACTTTGCGGGAACAGTGACTGCCGCTGTTCTAGCCGTAATTCTCCTGCTTCCAAAAAATTTGCATTTGATTACCTAAGGTCTTGAATTAGTATAATTACCTTCCTTTGCTAACCAATTTTCATCACCAATTCTACATTTCTATCATTAATCTCAGTAATTCTCCTTCTCTTCTACACCTACTGAATTAGTAATTTTATCAATTTATGAATTGATATGGCTTTTGGCAAAAGAAGGAACACTGAAGGAGGTGATAGCGAGACCCATATTAGTAACACACAAGGTTTCATTGACCTTGATGATGAGGTTGTTGAACAAACATGTGCAGCAAATGGAAGTCGTGTAACAGAAAAAGCAAGTGAAGAAAAAGATCAAAATAAGCCACTCATTGATGAAGTAACCTTCCATGGTGCAGGTAAACATCTATTTCTGTTGTATTTTTATTTTTTAATATCAATTCTGATTTCTGAAAACTTCTATTTTCTGTTGTATACTTGTATTTTTATTTTTTAATATCAAGCCTGAAAGTCTGAAACTCAGTATATTATTAGTCTGAAATTCTGAATCATTATAGTATTGTTAATAATATAATCACTACATTATTAGTTGAACATTTCATACTAATTTAGTTCATATTAATTATTCAGAAATCAGAACATTTCATACTAATTTAGTTCAAGTGCTTTAATGATTTAGCATTTCATACAGCTTAGACAATTCATACAGCTTAGAGCCTTAGACAATTATTCAGAACATTTCATACTAATTTACTAAGTATTGTTAAATGATTTAGCATTTTAGCATCCAACTAAGTGAAAAAAGCTGAGTTCTGACTTCTGAAATATCTTACAGGAAACAGCAAGAATCCCGGAGGTTGTAAACAGTGGACTTGCAATCACTGTAAAGGCAAGTTTACAAGCACTTATACCAGAATTCACGTCCATTTTTTTGGGCCTGCAGCGGGTAAAAAACCTGAGATTAAAAGATGTCCAGCCGTACTTAGAGATCGAGCGATGTTTGAAAGGCTTTTGAAGAAGGTTAGAGAAGCCGAAAATTGTGGGGTTTCAAAGTGTGAAGAATTCGGTTCTCTCCAAAAGTGGATCTTCAAATAAACACATAGACGAATCTTTTGGCATATTGGAGAGAAACGCGGTGGACTTGAAGATCATTCGAGGATTGTGTGCAAACAGGATTCCTTTCAATGTATTACGGAACCCGCAATTTCTTGAAATGGTTAGTGCCATCAAGCATGCACCGGATGGATACAAACCACCATCGTGTGAAAAAGCAAGAACGGTCCTACTCGATGAATGTGTACGGGATGTCGAGAAGGAGCTAACACCCGTTAAATACACGTGGTACACACAAGGGGTATCAATCGTCTCAGATGGGTGGACTAATGTTAAACATAGTCCACTCATCAATGTTCTCGCGGTAAATTCTCGTGGTGCAATGTTCATGTACGCGGAGGACTTTTTAGGGGTGGAAAAGACGGGGGTAGCCATTTCTAAGTTCCTTCTTGGAGCCATTGAGACCATTGGACCAAGCAATGTCTTGCAAGTGGTAACGGATAACGCGGCTAATTGCAAAGAGGTTGATGGATTGTAGGGAGGCGCTTGCCACAACCATAGCCATAGTTGTTAATAGCGAATAGCGATAAATAGCGACAAGTGACCTATATGCTATGTAGCGAATAGCGATAAATAGTGACCGCTATTTCATTTTGTAGCGATAAAGTAACATAGCTAAAATACTTAGCACAAATCATCTAAATCTTCATATTCCGGCTCATCATCATCATCGCGTTCTTTTTTCAATTGGGATATAAAAAAAACCCTAATGGGCTCCCTTTTATATTTATCAAGATAAAATTTTTTTTTTTTTAAAAAAGGCCGCTATTTCGCTATTTATTGCTACACCCCTTGTAGCGATGCCTAATCTCTATAGCGACCGCTACGGTCGCTATTGACAACAGGGACCATAGCCCTCAATTCTTGGTGGGAATTTGTCAAAAGTGGGGACAAAAACACAAGAATAGTTGGGGCAAAAGTCACCGATACAATTAAAGATGACGAGTTTTGGGAAGATGTTAAACATATTTTGGCTATTACGTATCCTATTTTTTGCCAATAAAGTTTTGTGATGGTGAAGGTCCCAAAATGGGAGAAATATATGAAAGATGGACAACATGGTTGGTGAAATCAAAGATGCTATGAGGGATAATAAATACTCTACTTATTTCCCTCGAGTTGAAGCAATTGTTCTTGCTAGGTGGGAGAAAATGACAATCCCGTTACACTGTTTGGGATTTGCTTTAAATCCAAAGTTTTATGATAAATACTATCGGGAAAACACCACAGAATAGTAACCAAGTTTCAAAAGTGTTCCAATTAGGTCACTCACCATAGTATATCCGAGGGTGTATACCGTGTAAAATGCGTATTGAGTGACCTAATTGAAACACTTTTGAAACTTGGTTACTATTCTACAAAGTTACCACAATACTATCTTGAAAAGTTGGCACCGGATGGCATTGAAAGACAAGCTCCTAACCAAGATAAAGAAGTGGTTGTCGGTGTTATGGAAGCTTTTCAAAGAATTGCCGAAAATGAAGAAGAACAAAAGATCTTACGAGAACAATTTGCAACTTTTCATATGAATAAAGGTATTTATTCTAGATCCGCAACACAAGCCGACGCCATTACAATGGATGTAATTGATTGGTGGGCAACATACGGAGCGGAGACCCCCGAATTGGCGGAAGTTGCAAAGAAAGTACTCTCCCAACCGATTAGTAGCTCGTCAGCGGAGAGAAATTGGAGTACATACTCTTATATTCATAATGTTAAACGGAATCGTTTAAACGTTAAAAGAGCGGATAAACTTGTTTTTATTCACTCAAATATTAGACTTCAATCCCGTTTTTCGGATTCTTATAAATTTGGCCCCCACAAAAAGTGGGACATGAATCCGGAAAACGCATACATTGAAGGTTCAAGTGCTCGATTAGAAGAAATGGTTTGGGAAGATCTTGAAGACGAAGACGAAGACGTTAACAACGGAAAAGGAAAAAGACAACGACTTGATTAGGAATTTAGAATTGTTATGTTTATGTTTTTGTTAGTGTTTTCTTTTTCTATTTTGGATTTTGGATTAAATGGTATTTGAAGTTCTTTTTTGTTTTGGAATTTGACAATTATTATATTGTATTTGAACTTATGTTTCATTCAGGTATATCAAACCGAACTAAATGGTACACCGTACCGGTTCGTACCGAAATAAACCTACCCCCTCCGTACCGAATACGTTAACTCTAGCGAATTGCGTACCCGAACCGCGTACCCGTACCGGAGCGAACCGCGTATTAGGTAACTATGGTCCAGCCTTATAACTCCCAGGCTAGTGCTAATCCCCAACACACAAAAGAAACCTATAACCCATTCTATATCTGCAGAATCATTCATAATAGTTGAAAATGAACTATTATGTATGATCAAAAAGACAAGAAAAGTAAAAAGTTCCTACAGAAGTGAGAGAGAGCAGAGCAAGAGGAAACCCAATACATGTCAGTAGAACTCTAATAACATTCATAAGAAGAAAGAGTACTACCAAATCCTCCCCTTTACTCCCTCCCCAAACCATATAAAAGATCAATCCCAATGTTACCCAGAAGTCCAAATGGACCGACTCTTGACAGACAAAGTAATTTGGAAAAGGCCATTTAGCTATGCTACACCAAAGATCACATCTAGAAAACCTACCAGGTTTGCATGCCTTAGAAGTCAAAAATATAAAACTTAATATAGGAGAATTTGGTTTCAAAGAAGCTAAGGCATGCAGCCTACTTATATCTCCCATGTTCTGGCTAACCTCCAGCCGAAAGATCCATCCTAAAGTCCCCATATACCTGCCTGATATGATCAAGAGGATAAGGAAAAGGACAAACAAGATGATCATAAAAACAAAAAATTACATATACATTTGTTATATAACTTAAAAGTTTACAGCACAGTTTTAACCAATGAAAAATCCACTAACTATTTGAAACCTCAAACAGGTTATGTAATTGTGCAATCAGAATAACCTCAAACAGGAAGACCGAGATAAAAGGACTCCAAATATTTGATATCACAGATAATCACATATGCTGGTGGCTAGTCATCTCCCTGCACACTGCTGGTGGTGGTTTAACTCCAAGGACAAGGCAGAGCTGCCACCAATCACTAAGCCCTGTCATTCCAATTCCAGTGCTGCGTGGGAAGAGGAGACCTGTGCATCAGCCGCATCCAGTTGCTTAAACTTCGGTTGGTTGGTTGGTTGGGTTTGGTGCCCCTTTCTTTTGCCACATTTGCAAAAACCATCAAGTGAAGGACAGACAAGCTCCTGTTCAAACACTCATGTAGTCGGCTGCAAATTCTTCATCATTCTTTCCCAACATGTCTTTTAAGCTACACTCACAGTTCCTACCCTTGATCACCCAAAATCTTGGCTTTATCTTCTTCTCCAGTGAGTAGCTAAAATATCTTGGATACTCCACCACCTCTTCTAATGGCTTTTGCATTGTGTTTACTAGAAACTCATATTTCGGCCTCAAAACCTCTTCAATACTGTACCCTAGCAATGGAGAGAACCTGCCCACCATAAATGCAATTTCTCTCTTGGATAGCCCAATCTTCAACAAGTACGTCATTCTGCAACATCAACTTATCATGATGATCAATCTTCTAATGTGCTACTATTAGATCATTTGTTATAGGAATACCATAGTATTCAGAAGAGTGTACTAAGACCACCTAAATATCAAAACAGCCCCCAAAGTATCAATGTGGTTTCATTTATGTCAATTCCGAAGAGAAAAAACCTTGCCTAAAAACTGTAATAAACAAGTTGCCCCCTTTTCAAGTACTTTGTGCCATTTTAAGAAGATTGAGTTTGAGGCAGGTATTTTACGGTTTTCAGACACAACCAGAAACCACTTATGCATACATTATCCCATCATCATATAGTCACACGTATAACATTTCTCCCTTATCTTTTCCTAGCAAAGCAACACATATAAAGAGAGGTATTTGGAAAATTCCTGATTAGGATGCTAGCTCCAAATTCTAAATCATTTACAGACGTAGATGACAAGGTTGTGTGCAGGTTAACTGAAAAATGCTTACCTTGGAAGTAAAGAATTATTCACGTCGCAGACAAAAAGCTCTGGGTATTTTCTGATTACACGAGGAAGATGCTTCTTAGAAACACCAAGTTCAGAAAGGAATTCAACCTTCTTCCTGAGAGTTTTATCAATGTTCGTCATGAAAATTTCAGGGCATCGCCCAAGCACCCTTCCGACACTTTCTTCTTCAAGTCCCAACCCTTTTAGATATGAAACCACCTGTTGGATCAACCAGTCAAAACTCGGTACCAACTACCAAGACACAAACAAAATGACCACCTATGTTGTAAGGTATGAGGGTGAGGACATGGTTATGCTCATAGTTGTCAAAGGTGCTAGGCGCAAAGGGTGAGCCTTGGGCCTAGGAGCAAGGCGCTTAAAAAGCGAGGGCTTTTTTAATCAAGGAGCATAGTTTAAATTTTACATTTTCAGGGATTTTAAACATGTTTTAGGCTGTATAAATAATAGTCTCTAATCAATAACTGTTATACAACAAAACAAGTTATATATAACTAATTAAAAATATGGAAGTAGTAAGCAACCTGAAAAAAAAGAACATAAAACAAATAAGAATAAAAGGAAAAAAAGAAACAAAGCAAATGAGAAATCAAACAATGTTGTTACTTAGATTGTGTAATGTTTTCTCAAATTAGATGTCACAGAATGTAATACGCATGTTGATAAGGTTTTGAATTGAGATTTTCTGGGAGGAAAAATTAAACAAAAAGTTACAATCTTTGTTTCAATTAATGAGTTCGTAGACCACTATCTATAATAATAATGGTACTTAGAAGAGGAACATAAAAAGTTATCCTGCACAATTGCAAACCTCCTACTCTCTTTTTAAGCCCTCCTGGATCTGGTACTGGAGCGAAAGTCAAAAGAGGCAGGGAGAAATGAATAACCAACCTGGAAAAATTCTCGTGGTTTCTGGATAAGTAGTTGAGGACTAGTAGCAATAACTTTGCTTAGCGTCTTTTCGGTAACACCTATTACACGCAAATGATCAATCATCAGCTTCAGTTTTGCAACTGAACAACCTAAAAGAAGTGGCCAGCTCTTGATTGCATGACAAATGCTAACTTCTGCCACCTATCATCAAATGTTATCACAGTCTACTAAGTAACATGATTAGAAAATTTGGAACAAGAAGCATTAAATAATGGAATCACACACACACAATATATATATATATATATATATATATATATATATATATATTATAAGCTTGTAAATTACATCATGTATATACACTATATGAGCGATGTACAAGCTATGTATAAAATTTATGAATACTTTTATACCTCGAGTTACAAAAAATAGAGGATGAGAACCATATATAAATACAATTTGAAGAAAGGGGTCAAAAAGCCTGATGGAAAAAAGGTTTGCAATTGGAAATTTCTTTAAAAGAAAATGGAAAAGTAGACTTTAACCCATACTTGACACATGTTATTGTTCAAACATACTTTATAAATGTATCGTTCAAAATACATGAAATATGATTTGGACATTGTTACAAATGAGTTTGATATTAAAAATGACCCATTTTTTGGAAATGTTGAATTTTCAAAAAATCATCAAAAGTCAGTATGTTCATATTGAGGATAAGGTACTAGGTGTATAATTTGGTCATCGGTTATCAAAATTTCAATTGTTTTGGTATTATGTAAGGGATGTTGTGCAACAAATGATTTGTGAGGAACCAGTCATCGGTGCAGATTTGTAAGGGGTTTTAAGCTTAACATTTTGGGACCAGATTTATGGCAAGCCAGTGTTGGATATGTATGGATAGTATCAAAAGTAAGATGTGTATATATGTAACAAACAAAGTTACGTATACAAAAATATAGGAGTATGTATGTGCGTTCATACATGAATCATTAAAGGTATGACTGACTACTAAAAAACACCAAGTGTAGTAAGTTTCAGTAAAAGAAAGGATTGTGAAGAACGTCCACCCAAAGATCAGGAGCAAACCCCGGCTGCTAAAGTAAGGATATGACTCATCAAATATTCATATTAATCATGGTTGTAAAAATCGCTAGGCGCTAGTCGGGCGGGGGGGTACCGACTAGCGATTAATCGGGATTGGAATTTTTACAAGTAATTTTCAAAATTATATATATATATACACGATTTTATATATAAATTTCAAAATTATATATACATATATATACACATTTTTATATGTAATAGGGATTAATCGCTGGAATTTACAAGGGTTCCGGAAACTAGCCGGAATTTACAGGGTTTGGAAGGAAACTGGCTGGCAAATGGCCAGAAAACTGGGATGCCACCGATTTTTGGCCGATTAAGGCCGCCTAGGACCGCCTTTTGACCACTGTTGACCGATTAGCGATTTTTGGGCCGATTAGGTGAAAATTCCTCGGCAACCCACCGATTAGCGATTTAATCACGATTTTTGCAACCATGACATTAATGGGTCAGCGCTGTAACTTATATACCCACAGAAGAGGTAGGGTAGGGGTGGTAGAGCCAATCATGGCCAATCTACCAAGATAGCTCCACATATGCTAATAACGCCACAGTAATAAAAAGGATATAACTTTATTCAACAATTCTAAAGTAGTGCAGAATTTATCATAGTACTTTTAGCTCCCCATTAATGGAGTATATGATTACATACCTTATCCGCATATAAGAAAGCAAGGATTTCCTCATAATTTTTTTGGATGCTTGTAGAAAGAATCCAGGGATACTTCAGCAACATCTTACCGAACTCTGTATCCTCTCCATACACCTAATAATTGCACCGATAAGTGACTTTATTGACAACAGCAAAATATGGAGAAAAAAAAATTACATTGTAACAACAAACTTTTAAACAGTTCTATGATCATTGTAAGTGAATGGGAAAATATCACAGTGTTCACAATGGAGGGGGAACCCTCACTAATCACCATATACAGGAAAGAGAGAAAATCCAATCTGGCCCATGGACTATGTACAAGTAAACCCTAATTATACAATATGAACATCCGTAATTAACACTCCCCTTCAAGTTAGAGGCTTAGAGCATAGATGTTAAACATGACAAACTTGTTACAAACAAAATTTTTGACACATGGCCACCGCTCCTCCAGAACTAGAACATCATGCATCTTGAACTGTGCATGTCATTAGACTTCAATACTTGGGTAATTCATGTCTTCCTCTGCTGGCCCGAGAGAGTGAGTTTGTATGCAAGTTTGATCTTTTCCTAGCTATCTCACTAGGCAAATTCTCAAGTCGATGCTCAAATAACTGCATTTCGATACTCTCACTTTTCCCTGTGGTAACTTGAAATAAGCATCCAACAAGTAACATATTATATTACTACTCATTCACCACCATGCACATTATGTATGAACCTACTCCCCTCTAATAATGTGCATAACGTGTAACTTACATTATTACCCTCAATTGACCCATTGACGTTTATGTATGAGATCCATGTGTGTTAAGCGGTGTGTGTGTGGTGTCTTTTAAGACGTTGGTACATGTGGATAAAGTACACGCTCCATATAGTGGGTACCCATCTGAACCATATTGACCCATTTAAATAATTGTAGTGAACAGGTCGGTGACCCGATATATAACAGGTTATACAAAAGGAAACTACATTTATAGAGACAGGAAAGATGAAGAATCACATTTAAAAGAGTTCTCCTAAGAGTGATGTGTGTTCAAGGTTTTAGTCTTTAGAAGATGCTTCATGGTTGAAACAGAGAAGAAAAATGTGTGAGGCTTCCAAAAGATTTCCCTCAAAGGTTTGGAAGACGATTTACGATTAAAAAAAAGAACATGTGAGGCGTCTAAAACTTCGATTAAGCATAAGATATCGCATACCTTTGTAAAAACTTGCCTCCTTGGTTTAATGTCTTTCTCAATGTCATAGAAAAGAATAGGAGGGTACAACAAAAGAACATTTCTTATGCAACCCTTAGGGACTCCAATATGTTGAAGGAAATCTACCACCGGCTTCATATTGGATTCTACCGACAGAAAAAGAAGCCGAGGAAATGATTCTATAAGGTAGCGGAAAGGCCCGTCTCCAGAAGCCAACAAACCTAAACCTCCACGCCTTGCTTGAATCTACATGAATTAACAAAGCAATGAGAAAGAGTAAGAGTAAGTAAAAGTAAACATAGGAAGAGCATCACCTTCTCAAGAAATGACAAGGTGTGCTGCAAATCATCATCAATGGATACTGATAAGTGCATCATCATTCGACGACCAGTCCTTGCAATTGGCACTTTTCCATCCACGTCAGTAAATAAAATTTCCTTGACATATTTAACCTATAAGCAAATTCCAAACAATAATCATACATACATGATGGTTATGATTTAGGGCAGAATAATTATGATTATGATTATGATTATGATACCTTGTGGAGGAGGTTAGGAGGGGTGTGAGCAGAGAGATAACGAGCAATATGCATAGCTGAAGGCAGAGGAAGACCCACCGTGCTCTCCAATACAGGAACCAAACCCTTGTCCCCTTTCTGTATTCCCATCTCAAAGACTTTTTCCTTGTAACTGGAAGAGCTAGAGCTGGTGGACTGGAAGACCTCATCCAGGTCACGAACGCTATCCATCAACATTTCCACATACTTGGGTGATTTCATAGCGATTTCCTTGGATTCCTCCTCCGAAACTCCATTTTCCTGTAGAATATCAGATACAGCCTCTATCGCTGCTTGCCTTTGCTTTTCATAGCCACCAGAACAAAAACACAAACCAACTGAAACTCGGGAGGAGGAGGATAATACCACTGAAACTCGGGAGGAGGAGGAGGATAAGAAACCACCACGAAGATAATTTCTGTTTGCTGGAGCCTGAAACAGCGGCGTATCTGTTATTGCGAACGACATCGTTAAAACCCGTTCCACCTAAACCCTAACCCTCTGCTCTCTTTGCTAACATTTATTTATCAACAATCTTTTCTTTTTAATTAGAGTAAATTACAAAGATCGTCCTTTATGTTTATATCATTTTTTATTCTATGTCATTTACCCAAAAAATATCAGAAATCATCATTTACGTTTAAAAATCTTGCACATTACGTCCTTTGCCCCTAACCCAGTTAAAATTTTCTATTAAGTATTGTCATGTGCAAGGCACATGAGGGTACTTTGGTCTTTTTACCCATTTATTTAAAAATATCTTAATAATTATTTTAATTAAAAATTTAATATATATATATATATAAACCTAATAT
The DNA here is from genome assembly GCA_023525975.1 of Smallanthus sonchifolius. Taxonomy (NCBI): domain Eukaryota; kingdom Viridiplantae; phylum Streptophyta; class Magnoliopsida; order Asterales; family Asteraceae; genus Smallanthus; species Smallanthus sonchifolius. The sequence goes on along the minus strand of CM042025.1, from coordinate 43,079,616 downwards.
AAAAGAAGCATACCCCCCACCCACCCACCCGTCATCTCCCTCCTCACCTGCACCTGCCACCACCCTCCACCATCTCCTCCGTCGTTCCTCATTTCTCAAGATCAGTAAACCATTGAAACTAAAGAGTACCAGTCAAACAAGCAAACGAAAATGCATAATCGCATGGCTGCTGTTGCTAAGAAGCTTCTTCATCAACACTGATCGATCCCTAATTTCAGGCAAATTAATCGATCGTCTTCAACTTCCGGTAATCACTCTTCAATTTCATTGCCGATTCTTACAATTAACCCTAATTTACTTGCAATTCGTCTAGGTTAATTTGATTTTGTAGGTTTCGAATTACAATTGTTGTTTATTTTTGTAATAATTGGGATTAACGAACATCAAAATGATATGGCACATGTTTACGGATTGCAATTTGTAAGATGTTGAACTCGAAAGTTTCGAATCTGTTTACTTCATGAGTTGATTTAAGTGAACAAATAGTGATCTTACAGGGGCGTTCAAAAACCTAAAATAAATAATTATGAATTCAGATTGGATTTCATTTGTTATATCAAGTTATTCAAGGAAGATTGGATTCAGATTGTTTATGTCTAGTTGCAGATTTCACACATCTGTTGGATTGGAGATGATGGGTTTAGGGTTTCTAAATTTCAATTTGATGATGAACAACGGAGGAGATGGTGGAGGGTGGTGGCAGTTGCAGGTGGTGGTTGTGTGTGGCGGTGGTTGTCGCTGGTGGAGGGTGGTGGTGGTGGCGGTGGCAGTGTAGATGGTGGGTCTGAGTGGGTAAAGGGAGGGTAGTTTATGGCGGTGCTGATGCTAGGGCGGTGGTGGTGCTCAGATCGGAGGAAGGGGTTGTGCGGTGGTCGGCTGGTGGTGGTGGTGGTGTTTGGCGGTGGTGGACACCAGATTTTAGATAGAGAGAGAGAGAGTTGAGAGAGAAGGATAGTTGAGAGAGAGAAAGAGATGAGAGAGGGAGATGACGGTTGGGTGGGTGGGGGTATCTTCTTTTATATTAGGTTTATATATATATTAAATTTTTAATTAAAATAATTATTAAAATATTTTTAAATAAATGGGTAAAAAGAACAAAGTACCTTCATGTGTCTTGCACATGACAATACTTAACGAAAAAAATTAACTGGGTTAGGGGCAAAGGACGTAATGTGCAAGATTTTTAAATGTAAAGGATGATCTCTGTCAATTTTTTGGCTAAAGGACACTATCTGAAAAAAGATATAAACATAAAGGACGATTTGTGTAATTTACTCTTTTAATTATTAGAGTAAACTTTGTTTTTGGCCCCTATGGTTTGGTCAAAATAACGGTTTTGGTCCTTTAGTTTCAATTTGTTTTTTTTTGCTTCATGTGGTTACCTAATTGTCTCAATTAAATCCAACCCACAAACTCCGTTAGTCTTTTTCTGTTAAAACTCCATTTTGATTCTTGTTTCATACATTTTCCACAGGTTGAGATGTCGATTTTGAGGACAATGGTACAATCGGGGGAGTTGTTGCCATTGCCACTCCATTATTTCCATATACCAGTCCCAAATTGTCCGACATCTGGTTGTCGTGGGTCAAAAAATGGAACCCGGATTTTGCCCTACTTTTCTGTTCACCTGCTCTTGGTTTCCATTTGGGATGAAGTCTTCAAGATTAAGTTTAACGAAACAATACTAATTTTTGCCCCCAATTTGAGTTTCCTTTGCTTTTTTCCCTTTGCGTGACTTTGAGTTGACCCCCAATTTGAGTTGGATCAGGAGGTCTATCAACAGAAATTGGAATAGAAGGTGGTGGCCGGAAAGGCGGAAAGGAAGGATATGGTGGTGGTGGTGGTGAGGGATGAAGATGGTGGTGCTGAGAAGAAGATGACGATGGGGAGGGGTTGGGTTGGGTTTTAATTATTTTAGTAATTTACATAAATGATCCATGTATTAATTTAAGAAAATGACATAATTAGTCTTTATCATTAAAAAAAGCTAAACCACCCTTCAATTTAACAGAAAAAACTAACGGAGTTAATGTCAGGGGTCTGATTGAGATAATTAGATAACCACAGGGAGTAAAAAGTCAAATTGAAACTAATGGACCAAAACTGTTATTTTGACCAAATCACATGGGCCAAAAACAAAGTTTACTCTAATTATTATGTTTTATTGTTGCGCTACCATTAAACTACAATGTGTAACATCCCAGAAATTTGGAAAAAACTAACAGTTTGAGATAGGGGACGACCCAAATAATTATTCCTGGTTATGTTGAACAGATTTGTTATGTGAGGCACGTTTAACTATCAAAGAGGGGACGGATAGTCATTTTAAGAGAGTTTGAGACCGAGACGCACGAGAAGGAATTTGAGGGACCAGGAACATAACTTGTGGGTATAAATACCACATTTACGCAAAACTCTAGGTCATTATTAACCTAGGTGTGCTTACGGCAAGAAAGAGAGAAGAGAGTGGGGGTCGCCGACGAGGGGTGCCCGGAAGGAAGAAACGGTGGCGGTTCGACGGTGGTTTTGAACTAGCGGCTTCCAAACATCATTGAGGTAATTCCCGATTCGTTTATACACATTCGTATATCCATTCTCCTTGCATGTTTACGATTAGGGTTTAGCCGTGGAGGGTTTAGCGACGGCCGGTTATGGCTGTGAAGGTGATGCTCGACGGCAGCCGTGAACGGCGGCAAGGACACGGGAGGAGAGCGCTGGACCGTAGGGGAGGTGGCCTCGGTTGTGGTTGAACTCTTCGGGGAAGACGACAATGAGGGTTATTGGTGTGGGGTGGTGATCCGCTGCTAAAGGAGAGAGAGAGAGAGAGGAGGAGGTAGGCTAGAGTGGCGCACGGAGGACGGTGGTTGTGGTGGTGGTGCACTATGGCGGTGATCGTCGGAGTACGATAGCAAGGTTGTTTCCAACATGTAGGGTGGCTCGAGTGAAGTCCACCGGTGGCGGTGATGGAAATGTAGTTGATTAGGGTTTGGTCAAGGTGAGGAGGATGAGGATGTCTTGCATGTCGAGGATACGCGAGAGCATGGGAACCCGATGCAAGTTCATACATCACGCACGGTTAGAGTGCACTTTGCATGGCGTGCATGCGTGTACAGAAACCAGTTCGTTAACGCTCACACTCGCGGGTTAGGGTTTGCATGGGCGCGTATGTGCATACATGAGACCCAGCTGAGGTGTTCGGTTTCTAAACGGGTCGGGGACGATTCGATTTGTATGAGCACGTGGAACTAGGGTTTCGTGGAAAAAAAGGACGAGCTGATCAGACGGCGTTGGGGTTTATATTTTATGCATTATACGACGTATGTGTAGAATGTATTATGATCACGTGACCATACGTTTGACAGGTTCGGGATTGGAGCGAGTGGTCGGGGTGCAGAGCAAGGATTGGGACTCAGCTTAACAAGTGAGTTTCTAATCCCCCTCTTTTAAATGTTTTTAACGTTTTGGGGCTATCGTATACTTTTGAGACGTATTTTATTACATTAAATGCATATCGAGCTGTGGGGTCTAAAGCGATGAGTTTACGAATTTAACTATTTAAATACGGGGCTAAGGGACTATGTGTTATTCTTGAGAGGTGTAGGTTAAAGGTGGGTATATGGTCGCGGGTTGTATAGTGACCTAATAAGGGTGAGTCGGGATTGTATTTACAGGTCATACGGGTACGACTAGGAGGTGTCACAGGGTGTGCATGTACGTAGTATGTGCTTTGATTACGAGACTTAGTAACTGTATGTGTGTTGCTATAGTAGCAGTGTATTGTGTTATGTGTTAGTCGGGGTGGGTCGGTATATGAGCTAAACGCTTATGAATACGTGTAGGATACCTTATCCTAGTGCTACGTGTGAGGTGCAGGTGCAACTAATGAGTCATGTACATAGAGTATGGTGTTAAGTGTTTATACATGTGTTGTGTGTATTGAGTCGTTGTCCTTGTGACACGATGGGTATTGTGTTTGCATGGTTGTCTTTATGACGCGGCAAATGGGATTGTGGAGGACTAACTCCTTCGGGAGGTCACCAAAGGTGGCAAGTTCTGAGCAGGTTAACGATGAGCTCGGGGTGTGTCAAACGCCTTGACGAGGGTGCAGTAATGAGGTACGTGTTTGTGTGCTTATATATTTGTGTTAAATTGCATACAAGCGTTGAGTTATATTTATTGTGCATGATATAGTATTAATGTGGTGAGTAGAGTTAGATTGACCGTTGTGTAAGGATTGTGATGTGGTGTTTACAAATGTTATGTCAGTTAGTTTGTGAGAGTCTTGGTTAGGGCTGGTTAAGCAGTGTCTAGATGGTGGTTGAGATAACCAGTGTGTGGTTAACATGTGTGGTAAACTTTGAGTTGTCAGAGTGGTAAGTTCGAACCATGTCAGAGAAACTTACTGGGTTAAGAAGGTGGGGTGAGTCTAGGTTGGTGAATCCTTTGGGGATATTGTAAGATAACGGGGGTTATCTATCTATTAATAAATGACAAATCTGCTTTCTAAGACCAGAGGGTCTTGAGTGGAATTAAATATTTAATGAGGCGAGTTGGCTTTTGTTTAAATTAAACTATTAGAACTCACTCAGCGTAGCTGACTTTGTGTGTACGTTAGATTGTGTTGCAGGTGAGTTGTGGAGTTGACGTATCTTGGTTTGGGAACGGTGCTACTCGTTTTGGTGTGCATGCATTCGTGAGGTAAGCTTAATAACATTAATGACCTTAAAGAGCAATAATTAATTTAGAAAGACTTCCGCTGTACGTTTGTTAAATAAAACAAGTACTTTTAAATAGTATAACCTGTTATGAGGACCAACTGTAGGGTGCCTGGTTTGGGGCTTTACACAATGTTATCCCTTAACATTAACAGAAATGTTAGAGTTAAATACGGTTTTAGTCCCTATGAGTCTAAAAGTTTAAATTTGACTTTTTTAATCCAGTTGTTTCTCTTTTGTATCAATTAAAGTCCAATCCACTAACACCGTTAGAATTTTTCTCTTAAGTATGTATAAAAAGACTATAATACCCATGTTAATAAAAACAATATATAAATATCTCTCCCTACTTTAAAAACACTAAGTCGTCTTCCCCTTTTCCCTAATTCAAGAAAATCACATTGTCATCATCTACCTCCACCATCAGCTACCACCTCCACCGCCCCTTTCACCTCCGACATTTCGATTTGAAGTCATGAAAAACCACAATTGCATTGAAATTAGACATTTATCTTTCAACCAAAGCTGAAAGACTAATAATATCATAATCGTCCTCGAAAATCTAAATTGCAGAAGAAAGTAACATATCAGATCTCTAAGAATTTAACAAATTATGAATCAAAAACCTAATCGACAGACATGAATAGAAACTAAGGTGTACAGTTATAGGAGATTTCACAACTATGCCTTCCGATTCGTGTTGCACAGTCGGAGATGGTGGTGGTGGTTGTGTTGATTTTTCGGCAACCTTAAACGGCCGAGTTATGCAGCCCGACTATGGTGTTGTGGTGGTTCTACTCCCCTTCGTTGATCCACTTTTACAAACAAAAACTTGTGATTCCACCACGAACTTCCCATTCTCCACCGTTGGTGTTGAGATCGAGGTCTAGGGTTTTGAGATAGGGGTTTTGATATAATTAAAAGGATATGGGTCATCTTTTTTTAAATAAGAATGTGTATTTCTTGAATTGGAGGTGAAGGGGCGGTAGAGGTGGTGGTTGAACATAATTAATGATAATTGTGTTTATAACGGCGTATAGTTGTGTTTATAGTAGTGGAATATATGCGGTATGGTGTGATTATGTGATTGCATTCTAAATGGTGTGAGCTAACATTAAAGGTGATCTTTGCTATGATACTAGAGTATGGTTGATTAGATGGTGTGAGTGACTTGTATAGACATGAGTTTTGAATTTGTCTGTGTCTACGGTCTTAAGATAGCGTCACCTATGTGTTAATGTCAGGTGATGTTTGAAGTGTAAGGGGTGCATTATACCTTGTGTGAGTATTCAGGATGGGGTCCTATGGGGAGTTATGATTATACATCTTTAGTAGGTGTAAATGTTCAGGACAAGATCCTGTGGGTAATTACGATATTTTTATATCTTATGTGTGTGAGTGTGTAGTGTGATGAATTATGTCTAGACTGAGTAGTGTGTCGTTCTGAACCTCTGGTATGACCCGTGTGGGTATGACCGTGTGAACTCTGTGTGAGTATTTGATGACGCGTGGCAGGGGCCACCGTTGTGGTGAGTAAGAGATAAGGTTCAGGAGTTTTGTGTATCTACGAATGACGTAGTCATGTGGTATGAACGTAGTTTTACTCAGATCTAGCAGTTTGTGTGTGTTTAGAGTTTGGGGTTACTAATACGTATGTAGAACATTGTGTGTTCTGTCGTTATGGTATGTCGGTGTGTGTCCTAATAGTACACGGTGGGTCATGTGTAGGACATTTAGACGATGTACTCTGGTGGAGTACTCCTACCTTTGATGATCTTCTCGACATTTGATGTACCGAGATGATGCGAGGAGTTTTGATGTTTCCTAGACGATCGACGAGGTGCTCGTGGGAGATGCCTATACTTATATCTCGGGAATGCGGAGCACGAAGCCAATGGGTGGAGAGGTGAGAGTTGATGATAAAAGTAATCAGGTGGACGCTTGATCAGAGATAGTTATGACGAGATCGAGAGGACGACGCTGAAGATTCCAGCACGAGGCAAATAAGGTGACGGGAGGGTCTCCATGGAATACGTTCCATATAGAGAATATTGTCGAGGTAAGATACAAGAGTAGTGGAAATGATTACTCAGAACGAGACAAGTGATGACTGAAGCTGGTGATGAGACAGACTTCATGTTCGCACTTGATAAGTGAGACGCGGTCGGTGATCGCATGGTTATAATAGAGCAACATTGAAGAAATTCGAACGAAAGGAGAGTGAGTGCAAAATTGCACATAAGTGACTGGGAAGGAAATGCTTACGCCGATAAACATACGACTAGTTTAAAGTAAACTCCTGTGGAGCATTCAAGTGAAGCAAATATTTGGTTGTTGAAACAGACAGGGATATGGTAAGTGAACACTGAGAAACATCAAGAGCTGAGGGAAATGACTCTAGTGTTGGGTGTATGTTCATACTTAAGGCGTGTATTGCACGTGTAATAATGAAGTAAAGAAATAATATGGTAGAGGAATTTTGAGGATACCAGTGAAACTTTGCACCAGCTCTTGGAGATCATCCGAGAAGAACAGATGTACCGCATTTATGAAAAGGGTAGTGGTGCCCGAGAGTTGAAGAGTCATCGCTGGATGGCGATTAGAATGTGAGATACGAAGGACGTCGAATGATCCTAAAAGCAAGAAACCTTACTTGGGGATGACCATAGGGATGATAAGATCACCAGGATTAGGCAGAAATAAACAGTTAATTGATGGGTGGTACCGTCTAAAGCAAAAGTTGAAAGCATAGAACGGATAAGACTTCTTGAACGCCAAGGGTGGTGGTCGAGTTGCGAAGCAAGTAGTAGACTTGGGGAGTTTGAAAGTGAATGTTTGACGCAAGATGGATTTGGTGCACGAGTGAGGATGGGAGGATAAGTCGAGTTGGTTTGTACCGACGCAGGATTCGAGAACCAGTCCTCTTTTAAGGAGGGTAGACTTGTAACATCCCGGAAATTTGGAAAAAACTAACGGTTCGAGATAGGGGACGACCCAAATAATTATTCCTGGATATGTTGAACAAATTTGTTATATGAGGCACGTTTAACTATCAAAGAGGGGACGGATAGTCATTTAAAGAGAGTTCGAGACCGAGACGCACGAGAAGGAATTTGAGGGACCAGGAACGTAACTTGTAGGTATTTAAATACCACATTTACACAAAACCCTAGGTCATTATTGACCTAGGTGTGCTTACGGCAAGAAAGAGAGAAGAGAGCGGGGGTCTCCGACGAGGGGTGGCCGGAATGAAGTAACGGTGGCGGTTCGACGGTGGTTTTTTGAACTAGCGGCTTCCAAGCATCATTGAGGTAATTCCCGATTCGTTTATACACCTTCAAATATCCATTCTCCTTGCATGTTTACGATTAGGGTTTAGCCGTGGAGGGTTTAGCGACGGGCGTTATGGCTGTGAAGGGGATGCTCGGTGGCAGCCGTGAGCGACGGTGGCAAGGACACGGGAGGAGAGCACTGGACCATAGGGGAGGTGGCCTCGGCTGTGGTTGAACTCTTCGGGGAAGACGATAGTGAGGGTTGTTGGTGTGGGGTGGTGATCGGTTGCCAAAGGAAAGAGAGAGAGAGAGAGGAGGTGGGCTAGAGTGGCGCACGGAGGACGGCGGCTGTGGTGGCGGTGCACTATGGCGGTGATCAGCGGAGTACGATAGCAATGTTGTTTTCAACATGTAGGGTTGCTCGGGTGAAGTCCACGGGTGGCGGTGATGGAAATGTAGTTGATTAGGGTTTGGTCAAGGTGAGAAGGATGTCTTGCATGGCGAGCATACGCGAGAGCATGGGAACCCGATGCAAGTTCATACGTCACACACGGTTAGAGTGCACTTTGCATGGCGTGCATGCGTGTATAGAAACCGGTTCATTAACGTGCACACTCGCGGGTTAGGGTTTGCATGGGCGCGTATGTGCATACATGAGACCCAGCTGAGGTGTTCGGTTTTTAAACGGGTCGGGGACGATCCGGGTTGTATGAGCACGTGGAACTAGGGTTTCGTGGAAAGAAAGGACGAGCTGACCAGACGGCGTTTATATTTTATGCATTATACGACGTATGTGTTGAACGTATTCTGATCACGTGATCTTACGTTTGACAGGTTTGGGATTGGAGCGAGTGGTCGGGGTGCAGAGCAAGGATTGAGACTCAGCTTAACAAGTGAGTTTCTAATCCCCCTCTTTTAAATGTTTTTAACGTTTTGGGGCTATCGTACAAACTTTTGAGACGTATTTTAGTACATTAAATGCATATCGAGCTGTGGGGTCTAAACCGATGAGTTTATGAATTTAACTATTTAAATACGGGGCTAAGGGACTATGTGTTATCCTTGAGAGGCGTAGGTTAAAGGTGGGTATATGGTCACGTGTTGTATACTGACCTAATAGGGGTGAGTCGGAATTGTATTTACAGGTCATACGGGTACGACTAGGAGGTGTCATAGGGTGTGCATGTACGTAGTATGTGCCTTGATTACGAGACTTAGTAACTGTATGTGTGTTGCTATAGTAGCAGTGTATTGTGTTATGTGTTAGTCGAGGTGGGTCGTTATATGAGCTAAACGCTTATGAATACGTGTAGGATACCTTATCCTAGTGCTACGTGTGAGGTGCAGGTGCAGCTAATGAGTCATGTACATAGAGTATGGTGTTATGTGTTTATACATGTGTTGTGTGTATTGTGTCGTTGTCCTTGTGACACGGCGGGTATTGTGTTTGCATGGTTGTCTTTATGACACGGCAAACGAGATTGTGGAGGACTAAGTCCTTTGGGAGGTCACCAAAGGTGGCAAGTTCTGAGCAGGTTAACGATGAGCTCGGGGTGTGTCGAACGCCCTGACGAGGGTGCAGAAATGAGGTGCGTGTTTGTGTGCTTATATATTTGTGTTAAAATGCATACAAGCGTTGAGTTATATTTATTGTGCATGAGATAGTATTAATGTGGTGAGTGGAGTTAGATTGACCTTTGTGTCAGGATTGTGATGTGGTGTTTACAAATGTTATGTCAATTAGTTTGTGAAAGTCTTGGTTAGGGTTGGTTAAGCGGTGTCTAGAGGGTGGCTGAGATAACCAGTGTGTGGTAAACTTTGAGTTGTCAGAGTGGTAAGTTCGACCCATGTCGAAGAAACTTACTGGGTTAAGAAAGTGGGGTGAGTCTGGGGTGGTGAATCCTTTGGGGATATTGTAAGATAACGGGGGTTATCTATCTATTAATAAATGACAAATCTGCTTTCTAAAGACCAGAGGGTCTTGAGTGGAAATAAATATTTAATGAGATGAGTTGGCTTAGAACTCACTCAGCGTAGCTGACTTTGTGTGTACGTTAGATTGTGTTGCAAGTGAGTTGTGGAGTTGACGTATCTTGGCTTGGGAACGGTGCTATTCGTTTTGGTGTGTATGCATTCGTGAGGTAAGCTTAATAACATTAATGACCTTAAAGAGCAATAATTAATTTAGAAAGACTTCCGTTGTACGTTTGTTAAATAAAACAAGTACTTTTAAATAGTATAACCTGTTATGAGGACCAACTGTAGGGTGCCTGGTTCGGGGCCTTACACAATGTTATCCCTTAACATTAACAGAAATGTTAGAGTTAATTACGGTTTTAGTCCCTATGAGTCTAAAAGTTTAAATTTGACTTTTTTAGTCCAGTAGTTTCTCGTTTGTATCAATTAAAGTCCAATCCACTAACACCGTTAGAATTTTTCTGTTAAGTATGTATAAAAAGACTATAATACCCATGTTAATAAAAACAATATATAAATATCTCTCCCTACTTTTAAAAACACTAAGTCGTTTTCCCCTTTTTCCTAATTCAAGAAAATCACATTGTCATCATCTACCTCCACCATCAGCCACCACCTCCACCGCCCCCTTCACCCCCGACATTTCGATTTGAAGTCATGAAAAACCAAAATTGCATTGAAATTAGACATTTATCTTTCAACCAAAGCTGAAAGACTAATAATATCATAATCGTCCTCGAAAATCTAAATTGCAGAAGAAAGTAACATATCAGATCTCTAAGAATTTAACAAATTATGAATCAAAAACCTAATCGACAGACAAAAATAGAAACTAAGGTGTACAGTTATAGGAGATTTCACAACTATGCCTTTCGATTCGTGTTGCACAGTCGGAGATGGTGGTGGTGGTTGTGTTGATTTGTCGGCAACCTTAAACGGCCGTGTTATGCAGCCCGAATATGGTGTGGTGGTGGTTCTGCTCCCCTTCGTTGATCCACTTTTACAAACAAAAACTTGTGATTCCACCACGAACTTCCCATTCTCCACCGTTGGTGTTGAGATCGAGGTCTAGGGTTTTGAGATAGGGGTTTGATATAATTAAAAGGATATGGGTCATCTTTTTTAAATAAGAATGTGTATTTCTTGAATTGGAGGTGAAGGGGCGGTAGAGGTGGTGGTTGGTGGTGGAGGTAAATGATGGCAGTTTGGTTTTCTAAACTTTTCTTGAATCGGGAAAAATGGGGAAGAGGACTTAGGGTTTTTAAAGTAGGGAGAGATATTTATATATTTTCTTCTTTTTTGTTGACAGGGGTACTATAGTCTTTTTATACATACTTAACAGAAAAATTCTAACGGGGTTAGTGAACTGGACTTTAATTGATGCAAAACTGAAACTATTGGACTAAAAAACAAGTTAAACTTTTGAACTAAAATGGTTATTTTTGTCAATCCACAGGACTAAAACCGTATTTAACTCAAAACGTTATCCGTTAACATTAAACTTCAATAAACATTAGTCATTTTATAAAATATTTGTGTTTATGGTTATACAATCCATATTTGTGTTTACTAACTATATATGTTATATCCCACCCTAATGCCAGGATAATACATTAACCTTGGTGTATAACTTAGAGGGATTTTGATCAATAGGGTGTTTAAATGATGTGTTAAGGGTTGTGAGGAGTTTATGTTGTCCTTGGACATAAAATCAAATGAAATCCCTAATCAATTTAGATGCTTGTATAAAGTATCCAGGGATACTTCAGCAACATCTTACCTAACTCTGTATCCTCTCCATACACCTAAATATTGCACTGATAAGTGACTTTATAACAGCAAAATATGGAAATCAATTAATTGTAACAACTTTTAAACAGTTCTATTTCTATGATCATTTTAAGTGGATGGGGAAATATCACATTAATCAACCCTCACTATATACAGGAAAATGTACAATGGAGGGGGAACCTGTTGGATATGAGATGTCCAATCGTCAATTAGGTCAACGTTACTATCGATGTACAATCCAAAGAATTACACTTTGGGTAATGAGCAAATATATAATATTTAATTATTAAATATTATAGTTCACGAAAGATGAATTTATTAAACATCGAATTAATATTTAGAGAAATATTTAAACGGTAAATGCGCTAATTAATTATTTGGAGAAATAATTAAAGCATAGATGATTTAAATGTTTAAGGGTTAAACGTTAATTGGTTGGTGTTTTATTGGTTATTTATAATTAGTAAAAACACATGGTTTAAAAGTAATTAACAGTTAATTGCTAGGGAATTAACAGTTAGTACCCTGGGGTGCAGTGTGTAATTATGGGATCTATAAATACATACTTAATGTTAAACCCTAAAACCTAATCTTGCCACCATCATTGTTTGTGCAACAAGGAAGTGGCTGACCCCCCTTGCGACGTTCGCACACCACCGGCCACCCAGCCGTCCGTCGTTCGCCGCCTGCGCAAGCCACCGTCGGTTCCCGTTGTGCAACTCGTGTGACGTGTTGTTGCAGGTTTCGTGATCGTGTCATCTAGCTTGACGCTTGTTGAACCAAGGTGTTCCTATTCGGTTAATCGTCGAAGGTATAACCCTAAACATCCTATGGTTGCATTTAATTTTATTGTTTATACGCATGTAATCGGATCACTGACCGGGATCCAGATCTGATATGATATTCGTACTAAAATTGATTTCGCTTATTAAATCTGATTTATTTATTTAAAGCGTTTAAATATTATTATGTTTTAAAAGTTAAAACTTGTACGATGATTCCCAATAGTGGTATCATAGCCACCTTTACGCGCGTTTAAACATATTATTTATTTTATCGATCTATTGTTTTATTTGTTAAAACTTTTGTTTGACAAAAGATCCAGCCTTTTTCGTTTGATGTGATTGTGTTGATTGAATCGAGCACTAAAAACCGTGGTTGTAATGTTTGTTTTTAGTTTGTTTCTCTTTGTATTTTTTATGGGTTATTTGGAACTCGTTGTAATATTTAGGTTTATTTATTTTATTTATTTTTAGTGTATTTGTAAATAAACTTGTAATCCTAAAGAGATGAATACTTGAAGACCAAGGAGGACAATGACAGGGTTAAAGATATAGATCTTGAACTAAGTGGGAGATAGCATATTTGTTTATTTTGTTATCCCTTAGACCAGTCTGATTCTCGTTTGATGGCTCGAACGAAACCGGACAATTTTACTAGTTGCTCCGTTCATGTGTTTTATTTATTTTTGTGGTTGTGACATATTATTTAGGATAATAATTAAACCGCAAAATTTTTATAAAACTTTTAACACAATGTTAAAATGACGAGATATTTAAATTGTTTATTTTTCTCGGAAAGATTATTAAATAAAAGGTGTTTTATTTAAAAGTAAAACATGTATAGTTTTATTTAAAACAAGGGAAAAATATTATATATACTCCTACAAACATGGGTAAATATCATATATACCTAATTAAAACTAAAAATATCGTATATACCCAATTTAAATAATTTGTTACTTTATGACCATTCTACCCTTATCCATTATATGATTTTTTTATAACCTATTTTTTTTTGTTTTATCCAATACGTAAAAGATCACTTGTTCTCCTATTTTTATGGCGACTATCGCGATTCTCCAAACCCATTCAGAAAGCATCGATTCAGAAGGAATGATTGCGAGAAAGTTACAAAATGCTAATACTATAAAAGAAAATTGGTAAAATTATAAAAAAATGAAAAAAACTTCAAAATACTATTTTGAGAAAACTATTGTTTCTGGTTAAATATAGAATTCAATGTTAAAATTTGGTAAATATGAAATTTTAAAGTTTTAGAGAAATAAGGGTAAAATGGTCATCTTTTAAGTTGTTTTTAATGAAATGGGTATATATGATATTATTACATGTTTGTAAGGGTATATATATGATATTTTTAGTTTTGGTTGGACATATATGATATTTTTCAAGTTTGTAGGGGTATATAAGAAATTATCCCTTAAAACATATTTAAATTAATTAAATAGTTGATTAGTTTAAAATATAGTTCGTGATTAACGACCAATTTAGATTAAATAAGTTATTTAAAATTGGATCGTGTCGAGTATTGAAAGGCGTTTCACGAACAAAATTAGTAAAATCGGTTTACTAAAATTGCACGACTTGAATCACGCTTTTCGTTGTCCAAAATGTTTTTGACCCTATTCGGTAATTTAAAAACATTAAAGCAAATCTCAAACTAAAATCGATATTTCTGCGTCACCCTAAATTGTAACACTTCAACTGATCTATCCGAACCCCTGGTGTTAGTGAATTATCCTGCATCCGGCCCTACAGTTTTGGTTTAAGGTAGAAATGTGATTATTGTGTTACTTAGGCCGGGTCTACAGTCACAATTGAAGGACAAATATCACTTAAGTCGTTTAAGTGAGCGTATTTGAGGGAAACGTATCCAAGTTTGACAATACTCGTCATGTCCCTCAAACCGAGAATTGTGTAGTTGACACAATTGGTAATCGTTACCTACATACCTAACCGTGCTAGTGGAGAGTGCTTAGCCATTCACTGGGATATGGTGAACCAGGATCTCATTCCTAATTATATTATTTTTGCATTTGGGTCATAAATTTAATAAGGACATTAAGCATGAAAATATTAAAACCTTTTGAATTTTGTAGATGTCTCAAACTTATAACGAGAGTGTGCTAGAGCCTATTACCAAAATTCTAAAAGTTAAACTCGATGGAACGAACCTCTTGAATTGGTACTACAACTTGAAGAAAGTTCTCAAAGCCAACAAGAAATTACACGTTCTTAAGTTTCCATTACCTAAGCAGCCATCTGGGCGTGCCAACGAATTTGTTCTAGAAGATTGGAACAAATTCAGGGATGATGCGAGAGTCGTATCAACACCTAATGTTGGCATCTATCTACCCGGGTATTAGATATGTGCTTCTACACTGGACTGCTTATAACATGATCCATAACTTGAAGGAGAAATACCATCAAGAGTACAACAAGGATCCTTTTTCCTCTTTAGAGAAACACATTGAGAAAGTCGCAATATGATCATGAGGATCAAAGTGGATGACCTCCAGAAAGCTTGTATTCCCTTAGACGATCACCTAGTCATTGACATCTTTGTTGATGACGTATGTGACGACTATATTAGGGAAATGCTCCAAGCAAGACGTTATGACGAGGTGATGGATTTCATTTCTTGGTATGCCAAGGTGGAACCCCAAGATGAATGGAACATGACATGCTTTATCTACCAGCTTGAGGGGACTGGGATATACCCTAGTGACGACGTCGTTAGAGGAATATTTAATGATGGTCTTCACCTGTCCGTCACAAACAGAGAGGTACAAAAAGATACTGTCAAGACTAGGGACAGGGGCAAAGCTATTGGTGTGACCAAGATGCATATCTCTAAACCAAGATGTCGTGGTAGAGAGATGCCTGAGACATCTGAAGCTAGAAAATGCTTTAAGACATTCACTTCAGGTATCCTAGCAACAGTTCCCTATTTCTTTATCATTTAAAAGTTAGACTTTTAAATAGATGCAAACTTGTTTTTACAGATATGAAAGAAAAGGAAGACGGATGAGACTTGAAGATCAATTTGCAGTGAAGATTCATTTAATTCAAGTTTCAAGAAACACCATGAGATGATGTTACGTTTATTTTGTTCAGAACAAATTAACTTTCGGTTTTATTTTATTTTCGTATTACATAAACAAATGATTATTTTTTATAAGTTAGACTTATCATTGCAAAATCATTTTATGTAACATGTTTGTTGCCTTATTTGAATTGAGAATTCAAAACACCTAAAAGACATGAACTGTGATACATGTGAGACATGTTACTCAAGTCGAACATTAGATTGGATCTAATAGATACCATGAATAACTTTAAAACAAAATTAATTGACTAAGTCTTATAAAACGTTATATGAGATATAGTGTTTTATACATGACTTGATCAATTTAAATGATTGAAAAAGGTTTACAGTAACTACTCTAGAAACAATCTTATGAGATAAGATATAAAGGGTAATAAGAGTTATCGTTGCTTTACAACTAGATAGTTAAACATTGATCCACTTGATCATGTCTAAACAATTAGTCATAAGAAATTAGTTATCCCAAAATTGATAGAACTTAATTACAAACACTAGCTAAGAACCGAAAGGTTCATCCAGAATAGGTATGCTACATCATATGAGATATGAAATAAGAAAGAGTCCCACGAACAATTAAGGATAGGGTGTTATGAACCCATATACGAAAGAGTTTCGTGTGTTACCTTAATAGGTCATTAATGTTTTGAGAATCGTAAGAATAAGACAGATTAAAACTATTCATGACCAAGTATGCACCTGGTTCTTGAACAACAAGCAAATATTGCTTGAGTTCTGAATAAAAGGTATTATTCAAATGCATAAACATATGAGTTCATATAAACAAAGATGAAATCTTTTAAGATACATGCAATCATAAACAAAAAATGAAATCTTTTATAATATACACATGAAATCATATGACGAAAGATTGAGATTCTTTAGTATATCATTTCATAATGACTTAGATGCGTTATCCATAATGAGACATGTTGGATCGGGATCTACCTTGATCCAATGATTCAACACATTAACCGAACCAAATCGTGCGGAATCCGATTTGATTGGCAATCCAATCTATGACACGGATCGGGTCTTAAGAAACGAGCGGATTAGATGTCGAGACGAAGGTTTCTATCAACCCTTTGGTGTAGAGAAGTTGGATACAAGACCTGGAAACTCTCAACGGACAGAGATTCGACAATACAGATGAAAAGAGTTTATGTTCTGTTGGTTCTGCTCTGGTCAGTCTCTCTATGTGTATATGTGTTGTATTTTTTGTGTTGTATGTGCTCATGAAGTGAAAGTTATATATATAGTGCAGAGGCCATTCGTACGAATGAGCCATGTGAATGGACTCATTCGTGCGAATGAATCAGCAGAATGGTTCATTCTTAAGAATGAATCATCAGAATGGTTCATTCGTACGAATGAATCATTCTCATGACTTATTCTAGCGAATGAATCATTCTCATGAGCTATTCGCGCGAATGGATCATTCTCATGATCCATTCGTCCGAATGGGCCTTTCATTAGCACGATTGATCAACGTTATCGCTATTTATCAGATCGTTTAATACACAGTCATTATATATGAGTAAACATTAAGGATAAACATGTAATTTCATTAATACATCAAATAATTACATTAAACATAGATGAAATACATATTACAAGGGATTAGGGACATATTATGCATCTACATACTCCCCCTTGGACCTAGATCCCTTCAAAATGACCTAACTAACATTAGTTGGTCTTCAACATCTCTTTTGTACGAGTTTTCCAGTTAACTCCGGCGTGTATGTCAAAAGCAAAGCATATACGTATTACTTTCACATACTGCAACGCCTGGTCTATATCTGCAACTTCAAAAAACGGTTGACACTTGTATAGAGTTGTAATATCTTGTTCAGACAAGTTGGTCAGCCACAAGGGATCAAAGACCCTGATGGTCTCCCATGACCCTTCTTTACAAAGCACTATAACAGCTTCACCAGTACGCCCATCATAGTACCACCATTTGAACTGATCTGAGAAGTCCTGGATCATTTTCCTTAAAGGAATCTTCTTCATGATCGTTGGAGGCTTCCACTTTAAGACAATTAGAGGCTTCTTGGTGACTGGATGAACCTTTTCCTTATGAATGTAACGTGTAGGCATTTGTGGCTTGAAGTTCACCCACTTCTTCCGGTATTCGTATTGTAATTGACGTTCAAACCATTCGGATAGACCGGAAGATTCGCTGTATAGAAGCTTTAGACGCGCCAATTGATTTACTTCAAATGCGGGCAGCGTCTTGAAATCATGAGGGTACCTGAAATATTGTATGCCCTTCTCTCTTTTTATAGCATAGCAGCTTAAGTCGTTGAAGTATGCCCAACTGATTATACGACCATCAGACTTGTGTCCTTTGAGTCGATAAACTTTAGTGTACTTGGTTGGAGGAGAGGGCTTTGAGTTCTTCTTTAATTCGGCCATGTATTCCATCCACTGACTTTTACGTTCATTCAGCTCGTCAATGTCAATAGTGGAGGGACCGGCTTCATCCTGTTTGTTGTCGATAATGCGGTTGACCTCCTCGTCGGACTGCTGAGTGAATAAGTCCACGAAGGAGGGAAGATCATCACCATCTACTGATGTGTACTTTGGATATTCTTGATCAGTGATGTCTTCGACTTCAACCTCATCAACGTCTTCTAGTTCGTCAGAAGAGGGATAATCAGTTGTTGGAACAGATGCCTCTTCAGTAATGACTTCGTCGGGATTCATTTGAAATAGCTCGGCAATCTGTTCTTTTGACAAGCAATGTACGATTTCCCCTTCCTCTTTGTCATAAATAACTGAATGTTGGATGATCCCTTGCATGTTAAGCACATAAGTTAACTTTGAAGGTTGTTGCTTGAGAGGCATCACATCCAAAACTATTTTCATAAACAAACAAAGAATAAACATGTGAGAATTTGAAGTTTCATTGATTTAATCAAAATAAAACTGAAATTATTTACATAATAATCTAATATTTACAATAAGACAACTTAAAACACTTAAAACAAAAACTATCAACCTTCAGTGCCCTTTTGTGTATCTGATGATGGGCCTTCTGATTTGTCTGATTTTTGCTTAGTGCGTGCCTCTACTTCTGCTGTCTTTGAAGCACTTGATGCAGCACCAGCATTGGCACCATCATCCTTATCTTTGTCATTATTATCATCATCATCATCGTCACCATCATCACCATCCTCGTCATCATCATCATCATCATCATCATCATCGTTGTCACCATCATCACCATCATCACCATCTTTGCGAGCACCCTCAATTCTGGGTGTCGGGTCTCTTCTGCTTTCTAAGTCTTCCACCAGTCTCTTATTTTCCTCCTCAAGTCTTTGTATCCTCTGAGCATGTGTATTAACAGTTGTAGACAACTGTTGATTCTGGTTTGTAGCAGTGAGAAGGAGGGCTTGTTGATCATTGCATCTAGTGGAAAGACTTGTGATGGCTTGGGCTTGTTCAGTATTTTGCAGAGTCAACTGACTGATCTGCGAGCCCTGTTGGTCAATACGTTTTGATTGCTCTTCATTCTGAGCCAGTAAACGAAGTACCAAACTGTTTAAAGTACTGATCTGGTCGTGTAGAGAGACAGTCGGCAGTGACATTAACGATTCAGCTCTAATAGTTGATGGCTGTGATGTAGGAGTAGTCGTGTAGATGGGATGAGGCACAGTTTGTGTCTGAGGCATAGATGTTGACATTGGAGCCTCAGACCTGGTGGCAGTTGCTGTAGTAGCAGAGGTGCTCTCCGTCCTTCTGACAAGTTTAAACTTTTGGCGTTTGGCCATTCTCTTTCCTCTTCCTTTCTTGACTGGGGTAGATTGGGAAGAAGGAGCAGCAGATACTTGTGGACAGTCAGGGACAAAGTCAGCATCCCTGACGTCATCATCAACCCTTGAGCTTCCTTGATCTGCTCCCCTTTTTCGTTTTGTTGCGACCAATCTTGCCCCTTGTTGACTGATTACAAATTCGTCTTCAGTGTCCTCAGAATCAGTAAACAGGACGGTGTCCAGGTTAACGTCTTCTGGGTTAGTTGGAAGGGAAGAATCTATAGCAGCAACAGTGTGGGTGGTGGCAGCGGTAGATGGAACATTAGGAGCATTGCCACCATCTCCCTGACCATCTTGGTCGTCATCATCTTGGTCGTCAGCTGGAGGTACAACAATATCCTCCCTGTCAGAATCACTGTTATCATGACGCCATTTTCTGTTTGTTGGTGCCACATAATCTGGATTTTCCAGATGTCCAATAAGTCTTTTATGAGGTGGCTTTGTTGGTCTTCCCCTGTAGGTCTGTACCCTGTTGAGAGTGACATCCGTCATGTGTTCTAGCTTGATCATGTCGATGTCTGACCTTGGCAGAAGAGGAAGTTGGTCATCTATTATCATCTGTAAGAATCTGGGGTACATAAGATACGCATTGTCCCCTTTTAGATAGATGTTTTCCTTAAGATGAGTGAACACCATCTCGGAAAAGTTGAACGGAATGTTCAACACCAGAGCAACGAATGCGCTCTGAATTGTTTCGCGCATATCATCAAATCCGCCACGACGGGAACCGAGGCAATGTAGAAGAACATGTCCTAGATACTTGTACTGCGGACAGAGGTTCGCTTTATTTAAAACTCCTTCGGCAACATTCCCGTCGTACTTTATTCTCATGAAGCATCCGCGGACCAGATATTTATCCAGTGTCACTGGATCTTCAGGATGATCACCGAATTGACACAATCGGCGAATGTGAGCTGCCGATACAACCACATCTTGACCTGCGATCTTCCCGCGTATGACCGGTGGAGATACCTCGCAGTCAATCTCGGCAGAGGCCCAGAACTCCCTTTGGTGCGTCATATATGGAGTGCAGTGATAGGATATAGCATGAGCAATCCTTGATCTTGAAAGAAACTCGTTCATGCCTACAAACGGACGAGCATTCTTAGAAGTTGGAATCATGTATTCACATATGTTGCTTTTTATTGTAGCCTTAAGAACAACTGGAGCTCTTTGCGCCATAACGATCAGTCTGCAAACACAAAAACATTAAGCACATCAGATCAGTACATGCAGGATTTTGGAAATATGAACTTTTGGACCATTTTCCCTTTGTACGAATGAACACTAAAAGTTGGTTCATTCGTGCGAATGGATCATTCTGCCTATTCATTCGTGCGAATGAGTTTCATTCATATGAATGAGCATTCATTCGTGTGAATGAGTTCTCATTCGCGTGAATGAGTTCTCATTCGTACGACTGAGCGTTCATTCATGTGAATGAGTTCTCATTCGTGTGAATGAGTTCTCATTCGTACGAATGAACATGAAGAATGTGTCCATTCGTACGACAGACGGGTCGCGATCCAATTGTCCAAAAATCAACCAACACTTGAAAAGATTTGTCGAAAAAGACACCAACACACTCGACTATGGTTTTCAACCAAGACTCGACATTTTAACTTGTTTATTATTGCACATTTTAAGATTTTAGGTTCGGTTTTCGGTTTTGAGCCCTAAATCTAGTCGAACATCCTCGAATCGGTATACACTTGATGAATACTTGTGGGGTTATACCTGTAAAAAGAAATCGAATGATTAGATCGGTGATTTGACGGAGTTTTGTTCAAAATCAGAATTTAATCAAACAGACGTGCGAATGCAGATTTCTGAATTGTGCGAATGATTCTGCACATGCGAATGAATGGCCTATTTATAGGATGGCCTGGTTCATTTGTGCGAATGGACCCTCATTCGTGCGAGTGGACTCTCATTCGTGCGAATGAGCTATTCTCCTCATCCATTCGTACGAGTGAGCCATTTTGCTCATCCATTCGTACGAATGGGACAATCCCCTTATGCAAATTAAACTTTTCAAGTTAAATGGGGTATCCGATCACATTGGTTTTAACAAAAATTTAATTATGAAGTAATGGATCAATTATGAAGTTTTGGAATAGTTTATGAAGTAAAGGAACGATTTGATCAATCAGGAAGTCAAGCGGTTTTCAAATTTTGATTTTCTGACAGTCGTTCGAGTCTTATCAGATAATAAAAAATTCAGGAAAAGTAAAATCTTTTTGGATTTTTGAATATGTAGTGCTGAAAATAATATCAACAAGATATATACACGTATGTCTTAGTAAGAATGATCCTTATGAGAAATCATACAGACTTAATGACTAATGATTTGAGACATTTTGAATTTTGTAGATACAACTATACAATGGTATTTACACATCTTTTTGTGAGAAAGATCCGAACATAGGATCAGTACTAAACTCATAGCAATCAGCAACATTGCAAATTATCTGAGCTTTAAGTACACTTAGTCAAAATGCGATCATTGATATGTTTGTCCATCTTAAACTTATGCAGACCTTTTCTCAACACTTACAAGATGATCTTGAAGGATTAAGTCCATTATCTGTGTGTCCTACACTAGTTAAGAATTGACTTGAATTACTTTTCAAAACATGTTAATGTTTCAAATCAGCACAACTTACTTAACCAGTCATCATAAGTTCATGAGATCTCAGTTATTCCCTGTTACTTCTTTACTAGACCAATTTTTTTTTTTTTTTTTTTTTTTTTTTAGTATTCACAGTGACAGCCATCAGCTCATGGACGGCTTCAGCCAGGTATTTACAAGGCAATATGGCACGTATACAGCTAACGGTGTTTGTGTTCATCTTATCCCATGGATGGCTTCAACCAAGCTGCAACCCGGTAATATGGCACATATACGGATTCGGATTCATACTTTTATTTTATTCTTAATCGCATGGACGGCTTCAGCCAGGTATTTACAAGGCAATATGGCACGTATACGACTTCAGAATCTAATTTTTAATTTTATAACTACTTTCTGATATCTCATTAAACCGATGATAACTGGTGTGCACAGAATGAGAAACACCTTCAGTTTCTATTGTTGATTTTCGTCAATCCTTTCACCATTATGTGACTCACAAGACAATATCTAATATGGTATAGATTGATCATCAATGGTCGAGATTCAGTAAGATAAGCCTATCAATGCATCACATGTCGACTTACTGTGACTATTCACTATGACATTAAATGCAATGTGCTTCATACATATGGTTAGTGTGCCATCACTTCCCAAAGGTTGGATACGATTTCTCATTTTTGAGTTTTTCAGATGTTTTTGGGTTTTAGACTGTGCAAAAATGGGAAATCCTTTTTTTTAATAACAAACTGTACACAAATAACTGTACACAATTTAGAAATCTTTTTGGAGTCTCAGATAACTAGCGTCTGTGTACTATCATTTTTCTCAGCGAGAGATCATTTTCTTACTGACATTTTCTCCCCCTAAAATCTTAAAATGAAAAATCTTTTTGAGTTTTTGAGATTTTTAATAAACGCAAGAAAGAAAATATATACAGGAACGTAATTGATAAAAATGATTACTGACTCGACTCTTGGTCCGGAACAACGTCATCCTTCTTTTTCATGCCGTTTACCTCTAACAAGAATAAAAATCTTGGTTTGTCAAAGGCTTTTGTATAGAGGTCGGCCTTTTGGAAATCAGTGTTAATTTGAACCACATCAATCAGTTTCTTTTCAAAACAATCACGAATGAAGTGATATTTTATGCCGATGTGTTTGGTTTTTGAATGCTGAACCGGATTCTTAGTGATAGCTATGGCAGCATAATTATCTACATAAATAGGAGTGTTAGAGAATTGCAAACCGTAGTCCCGAAGTTGCTGTTGAATCCAGATAATCTGAGAACAGCAACTGGCAGCAGCGATGTATTCAGCTTCACATGTAGATGTAGCCACCGAAGTCTGCTTTTTGCATTGCCATGTCACAAGACGGTTTCCAAAGAACTGACACCCTGCAGATGTAGACTTGAAGTCTGTTTTGCAACCACCATAATCAGAATCACTATATGCAGTAAGCTCAAAGTTATCATCATTAGAGTACCATAATCCAAGATCAGGAGTACCCTTCAGATAACGAAAAATCCTTTTGACAGTAATTAAGTGGGAGACTTTTGGTTTTGACTGATATCGGGCACAGAGACACGTGGCGAACATGATGTCTGGTCGAGATGCCGTGAGATACATGAGAGATCCGATCATGGCTCGATAGAGAGTAGCATCAATATACTCCCCCTTGTCATCAGGCGAAATCCCGTGATTGATCGCTAATGGAGTACCAGCAGGTTTGGCATCAGTCATACTGAATCGGCTCAGTATGTCTCCAACATAATTTGTTTAATGAAGGAAAATCCCTGTCTTAGATTGATCTACTTGTAGCCCTAGAAAGAACTTCATCTCTCCCATGGAACTCATCTCGAACTTGTCCTGCATAACTCTTTCAAATTCTTTGCACAGAACATCATTCGTCGATCCGAAAATAATGTCATCCACGTATACCTGTACCATTAAAAGTTCTCCACCCTTTTCTCGAATAAACAATGTGCAGTCGATGACACCTCTTCTAAAACCATTGTTCAGAAGATGAGTGGAAAGTGTCTCGTACCACGCTCGCGGAGCTTGGTGCAATCCGTACAGTGCCTTGTCCAATTTGTAGACACGGTCACGATGCATAGGATCTTCAAACCCGGGGGGTTGACTGACGTATACGACTTCACTGATTTCTCCATGAAGGAAAGCACTCTTTACATCCATTTGATAGACTTTGAACCTTTTGTAGGATGCATAAGCAAGAAAAATTCGAATTGCTTCCAGACGAGCAACCGGTGCAAACACTTCATTGTAATCTATACCTTCAATTTGCCTAAATCCCTGAACGACCAAACGAGCCTTATTTCTTATGACTATTCCTTGATCATCCCTTTTGCAACGAAGAACCCATCGAGTACCAATCTTCTTAGCTCCTTTTGGTAAATCAACTAACTTCCAAACTCCGAGCTTCTGAAATTGGAGTAGTTCTTCCTGCATTGCATTTACCCAAGATTCTTCTTTTAAAGCATCTGTTATAGACCGTGGTTCGATTTGCGAGACGAAACATGAATGCGCACAATCGTTGACCACACCAGATTCCATGATTTCTGAGTAGACTCCAGAGTTGATCTGACCCCTAGTTTTAACACCAGATGTGGGATCACCAATAATGTTCTGTTGAGGATGAATTCTATCAATCCTACCCACAGGATGAGCAGGAACCTCAACAGTTTGATCAAGGTTTGTGATACTCTGTTCAATTGCCACAGAATGTGAAACATCATCACTCAATTGTACAACATCATGGGAAGTATCTTCAATTTCCTGGTCTATTTCTTGTCTAGAACCTTCATACTCTGAAGAAGAAGAAGAGTCATCATCCTGTGTGACTTGTGTGTTATTGGAGGACTCAGGAATGTCAGATGATGAGGGAGTAGATTGCACATGTTCATCAGGTGCGTTTTGAGCATCATACATCATTTGAACAGCAACCTCCTCATCTGAACATTCTGGAGGAAGATTAAACGAGGCAAAAAGTTCTTCATAATCAAACATCCAAGGAAGACCTTTTCCAGCAGCAGGAGAGGTATACTTTTGAACATCAACATGGTACCATTCTTCTACATTCCCAGAGACTTTGTTGTAAACTCTTTTATTGGGAGTGCTGTACCCTAAGAAGTAACCTTCCTCAACTTTCTCGTTAAACTTGCCATGAGCATCCTTTTTCAACATGGTACATGGAGCGCCGAACGGTTCAAGATACTGTAAGTTCGGTTTCCGTCGATGCAACAATTCAAAGCAAGTTTTATCGTGACGCTTGATAACTAGAACCCGGTTGAGCGTGTAACACGCATTAGCAATAGCTTCATTCCAGAACTGTACGGGTAAGTTTGAGTCAGCGAGCATAGTCCTTGCAGCTTCTATCAAGGTCCGATTCTTCCTCTCAGCAACACCGTTCATTTGTGGAACATATGGCGCACTGAATTCATGGTGAATACCAAGTTTTTGACAGAAAGTTTCCATAAGATGATTTTTAAATTCAGTACCATTGTCCGAACGGATCCTCCTAACCTTTAACTTTTACAAAGACTCCAATTTGGTAATCAGAATCTCCACATATTCAAAAGTTTCAGATTTTTCTTTTAAGAACATCACCCAAGAATATCTTGAATACTCATCCGTCACAACCAAACAATATAAGTCTCCAGCAATACTCTTCCAGTTGATAGGACCAAACAAGTCCATGTGTAAGAGCTCTAGTGGTACAGTGATGGAATGTTGAGATTTGGGTTTATGAGATTTCTTGGTTTGTTTTCCTTTCTTGCAAGAAACACACACGTCAGGAAGATGAAAACTTTTCACAGTGACTCCTTCAACAAGATTTTTGTGCACCAAATGATTCATTTTTCTGAGACTGAGATGTCCCATTCTTTTGTGCCATAAAATAGAATCCTTCTCAGTGGCTTTTGAAACAAAACATGATGCTGTGGACACTGAGGATGATGCTTGTGACATATCAAGAATATAAAGATCATTCATTCTTGGAGCAGACATAACCACCATGTCTTCTGGAATCATAAACTCCTTTTTCAAGATATAACAATGCTTGTCATCAAAAAGAACCTTGAACTCCTTATCACAGATTTGAGAAACAGAAAGTAAGTTGTTATCCAACTGTTTGACAAAGTTGACCTTCTTAAAGCTGACAGCTCCATTAGACAGTGTTCCCTGAGCTGAGATAAAACCACCTTTATCGCCTGCAAATGAAACATAGCCCCCTTTGATATTTCTGACGTCGAAAAGGAGAGCTAAGTTCCCAGTCATGTGCCTGGATGCCCCACTATCAATAATCCAATTATTGCTAATAGGATTATAAAGGACAACCTGCACAATAAGGAAAATAATTAGTTTAGGTTAGGAACCCAAGCCTTTACGGTCTTGGGTTTCCCAGTCTCATCTACAACAGTACAATCCATCCACTGTCCTTGTGGATTTTTGGAACAACCATTTGACTTTGAAGTACAGTCGTCAGAAGCATCATCTGATTTTGCTTTCCACACATGTTGTTTGTGCAACGACTGTTTGTGGTAAACAGAGGATTGCTTAACGATTTGTACAGGTGTGGAACTCGAATCAGATACCAACAAGTCATGCATCTTTTGTTTAACTTTCTTTTGATGCACTTGTTGTTGGGTAAAAGAGTTAGATTTTGACTTTAAAAACTTTTGTTTATTTTCTGGAAAATGATTAACTCTTTTACTTGGCTTCTGAAGATAAGGACAGTTGACAACAACGTGTCCTTTTGTACCGCACTCAAAACAGTATCTCCGTTCAACCAACCTCGGAGATATGTATTGAATTTCACTTTGGTGAGTTTTTGAACCACCAGCCTTAGTTTCTTTTTGTTCAGCTGAAGAGAGTGACTTGTTTGATTGAACAGACTCTCCAGCTTTAACAAAATTAACCTTTTTGATTGAGGCTTTGGTTACTTGACTCTTCTGATCAGAAGTAGTGGGATAAGATGGACGGCAATTGGTTTGTTTAATTTTAAAAACATCTTTAGAAGCAGATTTTGAAATACCAATGCTGTCATTCTGTGTAGCAGACGAGCTTTTGTGTCCCAAACCACGAGTAGGGCACTCATCGTCGTCTTCATCCCACTCTTCTACCATTCCATCAACACACTGGGACTTCGAGGTCGAAGCACCATTATCGTTAACCTTTGGTTGAGGAATTTTGTTTTCGGTTGGATCAACGACAAGTGGCGTTTTGACCTTAAAGTCAATGATTGGGTTATCATCCGGTGTGTTTACCATAGTATTCAACACTGGTGGAGGACAATTTTTATACCCCATCCCAGCATTTTTATTTCCTGGACGACGTGAAATCATGTAATCAAGAAGGTAAGAAGAATTTGAATAACTTTTCAGCTTTTGATTTAAAGTTTCATAATCACATTCGACAAGCGCCAGCTTTTTCTTTGTTTCATCAATCGTGTTTAAATAGAAGGTGATGGCATTTTGTTTTTTGATAACACAGATTTCTAATTCATGAACTTGCCTATTTAAAAGATCAATTTTGTTTTTGAAGGCAAGTTCGTTTTCCTTTAAAACACGGTTTGCTTCAAGACAAGCAGTTAAATCAGTAATTAAGTCTGTGTTGTGACTTTTAAGTGTCTCAACTTTCTTCTCAAGTTCATCACAAATTAAACACGGTTGAGATTCAGACTCACTTTCAAAACTGTCAGAATTTACCTGAATGCCTGTGGATGTTTTTACCATAAAAGCACAGCTATAGGTAGATTCAGAAGAGGAATTGTTATCATCCACATCAGCTGTCGATTGACTTGAAGAGACAACAGATGATTTATCTTCATTCTCAGCTGTGAAGCCAGAACTGTTTGAAGATGTGTCGTCTGCAGCTGATGAACTTTCTGAAGCAATCTCTCTCTCAGCATCAGAATCTGATTCTTCATTGACTTCTACAACCTTTGCCATGTAAGCTCTATCCCTTGAACTTCCATCAGCTCCAAATTTAAAAGACCAATCAACAGTCTCATCTGTTTGAACAACCATAGCTTTTGTTCCACTTGAAGTGTCCTTATCTTGTGCAAGAGTAACTGGAACAAGGTTTGTTTCTGTATTTTGATTTTGTGGCTTCGGTTGGCTTTGACGGTTGTTGAAAGGGTTGCGGTTTCCAGTCTGTTTAGGCTTTTCACATTGCCTAGCAAAATGCCCTTTCTCACCACAGTTAAAACAAACAACAGCAGACAGATCAAAACCATAAGTAGTGTCTTTGTTCCCTTCGAGAGTTTTTCCTGTCCTTTTTACATAATCTCTCGCTCTTCTGACTGCACTTGCAAGAGCCCACATTATATCAATTCGATCCATTTCATCCTTATCAATCTGAGCATAGTCTTCTGCTGTCAGATGACTGTTTCCAACCTGTCCAGCAACAAGACTGTCATATGAATTGACAATGGTAGACAACAGTGCCATGTGTTCCTTGGCCACTTCGATAGTAACCTTGTCGAAGTTGTCTGTTTGCAATTTAATGGGGCTTGGTGTAGGAGTACTAGCAGTATTTCCCTGCTGTGGAACCGAGCTTGATGAAACTGAAGCATGAGCTGTTGAAGACTGGCTGGCTGAAACATTTGACATGTTTGATACAAACGCAGTCTGCAAAGGAGCATTTTGTTGAGTTGATGTGGAATAGTACAATGAAGGATCCTGAGCTTGTACACCTCTCTTTAACTTCCACTTATTCATCACTTCTTGTTCTCTCAATTTCTGAAGAAATTCATTGATATCAATGGTTTCAAGAGTCTTGTTCTGTTTGAGAACCATCAAGAATGAATCCCATTTTGGTGGTAGCGCATCTGCCAAGCATTGAACCTTTTCTTCTTTCGTTGTTTTGATCTCATGGGCATGCAATTCACTCATCAAGTGATAGAATCTCTCAAATAGATCATCTAAGGACTCATTCCTAATATACATGAAATTATCAAATTCCTTCTTAATGGCCTTAGCATTGATAGCTTTCAACGAAGCATTTCCTTCGTGACGTTGTTCTAAGGCAACCCACAGAGATTTTGAAGATGTAAACTGCCTGAATTGATGAAATATCTCTCTTGATATGGCCTGAGATAAGATAGCATATGCCTTCTTTTCTAAGTCATAATCTTTTCTTTGTTGTTCGCTTAAAAGGAAAATGATCCAGGACTTCTCAGATCAGTTCAAATGGTGGTACTATGATGGGCGTACTGGTGAAGCTGTTATAGTGCTTTGTAAAGAAGGGTCATGGGAGACCATCAGGGTCTTTGATCCCTTGTGGCTGACCAACTTGTCTGAACAAGATATTACAACTCTATACAAGTGTCAACCGTTTTTTGAAGTTGCAGATATAGACCAGGCGTTGCAGTATGTGAAAGTAATACGTATATGCTTTGCTTTTGACATGCACGCCGGAGTTAACTGGAAAACTCGTACAAAAGAGATGTTGAAGACCAACTAATGTTAGTTAGGTCATTTTGAAGGGATCTAGGTCCAAGGGGGAGTATGTAGATGCGTAATATGTCCCTAATCCCTTGTAATATGTATTTCATCTATGTTTAATGTAATTATTTGATGTATTAATGAAATTACATGTTTATCCTTAATGTTTACTCATATATAATGACTGTGTATTAAACGATCTGATAAATAGCGATAACGTTGATCAATCGTGCTAATGAAAGGCCCATTCGCACGAATGGATCATGAGAATGATCCATTCGCGCGAATAGCTCATGAGAATGATTCATTCGCTAGAATAAGTCATGAGAATGATTCATTCGTACGAATGAACCATTCTGATGATTCATTCTTAAGAATGAACCATTCTGCTGATTCATTCGCACGAATGAGTCCATTCACATGGCTCATTCGTACGAATGGCCTCTGCACTATATATATAACTTTCACTTCATGAGCACATACAACACAAAAAATACAACACAAAAAATACAACACATATACACATAGAGAGACTGACCAGAGCAGAACCAACAGAACACAAACTCTTTTCATCTGTATTGTCGAATCTCTGTCAGTTGAGAGTTTCCAGGTCTTGTATCCAACTTCTCTACACCAAAGGGTTGATAGAAACCTTCGTCTCGACATCTAATCCGCTCGTTTCTTAAGACCCGATCCGTGTCATAGATTGGATTGCCAATCAAATCGGATTCCGCACGATTTGGTTCGGTTAATGTGTTGAATCATTGGATCAAGGTAGATCCCGATCCAACAAAGTGGTATCAGAGCCTGTGTGCTCTAGATTCAACATAGAAAATCTGATCTTGCTTTTAATCTTGCTTTTTCTAGCTTCTTGAATGTTATAAAGATCACTTGATCATTGTTTAGCCACATTCAAAACATATCATTCATTCATTTAGTAAAACCTTTCACAAAAGCATGTAATAATCTAACATCTTTAAAAAAGGTTTCGTACCCATATCATCATCAACATCATTATCATTATCATAAACACCGTTGAACGGATCATTCGTTAAAACTTTTAACATTCATTTAAGTCATACAATATCGTTATCTAATTCTGTATCTTACTTTACGCGTCACAGTGTCCCCGAAGGAACCTTTGGTGTTGTGGGCAACCGCTACGTATCGCCGTCATTGCCACAACTATACACTACGTGGGGTCAACCGTTACGTATCGCCGTCATTGCCCAACCATTCACTACGTGGATTCAACCGTTACGTATCGCCGTCGTTACCCAACACGCATCTTTCCTTTGGGAATCAACCGTTACGTATCGCCGTCATTGATTTCCCTTACCTTATTCACTTAGGATGATCGTCATCACCGGAGTAACCGTCGTTACTCCCTTACCAGTTGTACAACATCAAAACCATCGACAGGCCACCAAGACACTGCCCTGTTGTTCTTATGGTAAGTATGGCTCGCTGTCCATAATCTACCACAAGGATGGGAATCACATTCCCAGACTTCATTCGTCAATTCCATTCATTCGACAGATTAGATTTGTAATGACTTTTTTAAACCTTTACCTCTTTCCCTTTTCATTAAACATTTCCTCATTTAGACCGTTCATAAACATTCGTAAACCTTTTTGGCAAAAACACTTCATAACCTTTCCTTTCGTAAACATCGTTTCATTAAAACATCATTTCGTTAAAACATCATTTCGTAAGTATGCACACTAGCCCAAAACATTAAACAAAACATTTAAAAGAGGGCTCTAGAACTCACCTGATACGCTAATATGGGTTGTCCTAAACGAAGGTCCAACAACGTCACTTCCGATCTGAATTGATTAGTTAAATACACATCAGACCAATCCCGACTCTAACGGTTTAACCATTCTAACATACTAACTTCACTTAACCAGTTCTGATGTCTGCGCACTTGGCAAGTGCGCAGACCCTGCTGCCTGCGCATTTAGCAAGTGCGCAGACCCTGCTGCCTGCGCACTTATCAAGTGCGCAGGTCCCTCCTCTTGCGCACTTATCAAATGCGCAGGTCCCTCCTCCTGCGCACTTAGCAAGTGCGCAGGACCTGCTCCGTGCGCACTTAGCAAGTGCGCACGACCTGTTCTTCGTGAAAAACCCTAACTTTCGCATTCGGGTCTGATCATGTCAAGATCCCGAACCTGTTTGCATTCAAAACGTTCGTTTTCCATTAAGGAACTCAAATCCATGATTATCTTTCAGTTTCATCCGTTCAAACCTTACCTTTTCACCCAAAACCCGAAAAACCCAAAAACGAACTAAAACTCAGATTTAGGTCGGATTGTTACCTGAATCGAGTTTCTGATCCGGAGGTTCTTCTCACGAGTTATGGAGTAACACTTTGTTGAAGTCTCGGGTCGATCCGTCAACTTTCTCTTTCTACGTTTTCTCTCTCTAAAAGTTGCTAATGAGAGAAAAGGGGTGGCATAGGCTATTTATAGCCTGCTGACCCATCCGACCCGACCCGTCATGCCTCGTTCGTTTATTCCGTTATTATAACCGTCGTTTTACTTTTGGGATGTTACAGGAGACACATTATTATGAGGAGTGTATAGAGATACACGGAATACCATGAAAGAGGAAGATAAGTGTTATCATAGAGTGTATAGTGATACATTGCTAAAATTTCGAGTTTAACGTATTACTGAAAGATAAAGTATCTTTAAAAGTAGATTTCAAACTTGTGTTGATTGCAACCATATATGAGATATATGAATGGAAGATTCCAGAGTTATAATCATAGCAATCCATTGACATTAGTATGATTGTCTTAATGCTTCATGTGACAAGCCAATAAAGATAAATTACTAACATTATCTCTAATCCTAAGTTGCATTAGGATAAGATGAAAATGAAAGAGTTCATGTGGTTTCATATAAAAGATAATAAGCTACGTCAATACTTCCATACGATGAATTTTTTTTTCGAAATCAAGTATATCAGAATAAAAAGGAAATGCTTGAGAAGCATAAAATGGTGAACATCATAAAGAGTTATGATAAAAGACTACTATCTTATGAGATAAGATACGAGAGTGTTACTTTGACTAACAAGAAGAGTTGTTGGAACAAGATCATAAAAGTTATGAAAACTTATCAATCAAACACTGTTTTCTTAAGAGTTAAGATATAAACACCAAAAAGGGCGATCATTAAAGAATGATTAAATGCACCATAAGACTATAAATGCTACCAATGAAAGGGTTCCTTTAGTAACTATGACACAACATGAGATGTTGTAGTTGGAAATCATTAGAAGATGATACTCTGAAAGAGTTCAGACAGCTTCTAAGAATTGGAAATAGTTCCCAAGGATTTCCCCTAAAGATATTATAGTTTGGAAACGTTAGAAAGCGATATTCTGAAAGAGTTCAGATTGTTTCTAAGAGTTGGAAATGTTCCAAAGGGTTTTCTTTATAAGTTTCATTAATGGGATCATGAAACTTAGAGACATCGTGTTAAACAAAGTTCACACAAATAAATATCTTGCTGGCCTATTCACTAAGCCTATACCTCAATCAGTATACGAGGAGCATGCTGACAGGTCTTAGATTTGCTTGACTTCGATTTTGATTTGTATGTTAGTATTAGGTGCTTTCAAACAATATAGATACATTGGCATTTTATATTGATTTAATGGTTAAATGCATTATAAATAGATGTTTCTATGTTCGATATTTATACGCTTTAGTATCCTTGAATATTGTATTCTAAATGTCAGTAGTCGATCGGATTCATGGGAATCAATCTGAATGTAAAAATATTGTGAATTAGATGATTGGTTCATTATGAATGAAAGTCCAAGTAGTTGGAGATCATATTCACATATATTCATTAGAGAATGAATATTGGACATAACTCGTTTCAAAACTACCTTCATGGATCATGGTCTTGAGATGTTTTGAATATGGTAAGATCTATCGATCCTCGACCCGAGGCACACTAGAACTAACTCTGACTAAAGTTTGTTCTTTGATCTTTTCTAACATTGTACCTTAAAAGGAAGTAATAAGGGTATGATCATTGTAGGATCGTGAGAATACAAGATGGTTCTGTTCTTAGTTGAGGTTGGCGGAAACAAAATCAACTACACAATTTATAGTCAAGTAAACACAAAGAATACTGATAAACACTGTTGTATTAAGCTTTTGTGAATGCAAAGATTACAAGTGAGAAACTCAATGAATAAGTACGACAAGCTACAAGCACACTTACAATGAAGTGGCAACTCAGTATTTATAGTAACTTAGAATCAAGACAGACCCTTGATTCTAAGGATCAGATCGAACACAAGCCGTTGATCTTGTTTATTAATTTACATTACACGTAAAGGCTAATCTAGTTAACTTTACTGAAACGTTTTCTTTATTCATGATTGTTTGCATGCTTGGAGAAGTGTATTGTTGTCCGTCATTGGTTGACCATAGCGGTTCCTTCTGCTTTGAGTCTGTCAGTTGCTTTTGCAGAAAGGTGTCAGAGACGCTTGGCCTGGATAGTCAGCTGCAATGTTTGGTTTTCAGAGAATAGAGCTATCAGCTGCAAAGAGTGAAGGTTGCTGCTGATAAGCCTATCAGCAGCAACTTGTGCTGAATGCTGCTGATAAGCCTATCAGCAGCAACTTGTGTTGAATGCTGCTGATAAGCCTATCAGCAGCAACAAGTGTTGAATGCTGCTGATAAGCCTATCAGCAGCATTTGTACTTAGAATAATTTGGTAGCAATCAGTCTTTGGTTCTACAAACTCCCCCTAGACTGATGCAACCAAAAATTCTTCTAATCACTTTGCTGCTGAAGCTTTTGCATATGGCTGACTATCCTTTCAACCTCAAAGCCTCTTGGATCCTTGCTGGGATTGTTCAGTGGAAGTTCAGACAGAGTCTTGATGTCTTTGTGCTGCATTTTGTAGATTGCTTTGCTTGAACATCTCATCTGCTGCTTCTTTACATCAGTCAGTGTGAACTCATCCAAATTAGCATTGTAGGTCCAGGATACAAATGGAGAGTGGGACTTGAGTGGTTTGATGTTTATAATCACATCTTTGCTAGGGTTGAAGTAGTGTTTGATAGCTAGCATAAGATGTTTCCCACTCTCATTTGTAGGCTTATGAGCTTCACCCAGCTCTAAAATTCTTTGAAGATCGGAATCAGGTAATTGCAGAACCTCATCAACAGACCTGTAAGTGGATCTTCTTCTCTCAGTTCTCCCCCTGAAGATCTCAAACACTTGATCTTGTGAATTGTAGAACCAGTTAACTATATTTCTTGAGTCTTCTGGTTTAGGAGTGGGTTTGGGTATCTTCAAGGGAGGCTGTTGATGAGTGGGAGCTGGGTGGGATGACTTGGACTTTTTGGGTGGAGGAGTGGAAGGCTTGGGGATGTTTGTGGATGGTGTTTGGAGAGAGGAAGTAGTTTCTGGTGCAGAGGTTCTTTGTTTCTTGACTGGTCTCTTTTCCAGTCTTTCTTCCTCTTCCTTTTTCACTGTTGTATACAGGGCTTGTAGGTTCATGAAGGACATGGGACCTAACCTTTTTCCACTTTCTCCCCTTGCCTTAAGGAAGTCAGTCATCTTCTTCCTTTCTTCATGGGTCCTTAGATTAAGGGCAATGGCTTTCTTTGACTTCTGTTGAGCTTTTTCTTTCTCTTCATCTTTCTTTTTCCTTGCCAATTCCCCCTGCTGACCCATGAAGGCTCTATAGATCTCTTTGTTTGACAGTTTTTCAAGGTAGTCTGCATCCTTACCTTGAGAGATCAGAGCTTCAGTACACTCCTCCCTTAATTCTTTTGCTAATTTAGAATCAGTGATTCTAAACTTAACATCTTCCTTCCTTTTCTTTTTAGCTTCTTCTTCTTCTTCTTCTTTTGCAAACTGTTCCTGCAGCTGTCTAGCAAGTTGTTCATCTTCCTCAACTTGAGACCCTGCAAGGACTTTTACCTTCATTTCATCCAGCTGTTTGGCATACAGCTGGATTGTCTGTTGTCTGAGAAGTATGGCTGCCTTTCTATCTTCATGCCTTTGTTTTTGAGCCATCTCTTCAGCCAACTCTTCTTCTTCTCTTTTCCTTCTTCTCTCTTCTTTCTCTTTCTTTTCCTTTTGCAACCTCTCTTCATCCTCTATTGTCATGATGCCCTTCCCTTTATTAACATTGGATGCCTCTGCTCTGGCTTCACTGATCACAGAAACAGCTGATTGTTGTGCTGTTGGGATCTCTGCCTCGGCTTCATTGGCATATTGAGGGATTGACAAGGGATGATCACTTTCTTCATCAAGTTGATACTCAGGACCTTCTATTTCCTTCAGTTGATCCCTGAGAGAAGATCTTGTGCCAGATGCTGCAGATGTGGCTTCAACTTGAGGAGTATTTGAGTTGGAGTCAGCATCAGAAGTTGACACATCTTCTTCCTCATCAATCCTTCCTTCCTTCTCAAGGTGAGCTTTGATAATTGCTATCATCGCCTGGCTTTCAAGGGAGTTGACATTGCAGATGTTGGCTTTTAGTAGATAGATCTTGTGGAGGAAATTTGTTGGTAGCTGAAGGATGTTCCCGGTGTTGATGATGAGAGCAGAACCGTTGCTTAGGAAGAAAGCATGGTCAAGGAGCCTAGTGCTTACCCATCCTAGTACGTCCGAGTCCTTGACCAGGAAGGCATACAGAAATCTTTGAAGGCCCAGAACTTCTTCTTCAGTGAGAAGACTGCTCCTTGTTATTGCAAGATTGTTGGGAGACAGTCTTCTTTCTGCGGCCGACGAAGATTCAGGATAAGCTACCCGATGTGCTGCTTGTAGGAATCTTTGGAAGCTGGGTAGAATATCCTCCATCAGGTCATATAACCTGCCAATGGCAAGTTCAGCTGAGAGATCTGCTGAAGTGTTGATGCAGTCAGTTAGATGCAGTTCTAGGACTTGGAGGGCATTGAGAGAGTTCCAGTTCAGCTCTTCTACTCCGCTGAACTCCTATCCAATCCAGAACCTCTCAGCTGATCCATCATACCCCCAAGCTAGAATAGAGTCAAACTCTAGCTTCCTTGAAGATTTGAAGATTTGGGGGGTAGTGGATTGACCTATGATGGCTGCTGCTTGAGGAAGGATGCTGAATGATGCATTTGTTTGTTCTGTGTCTTCAGCATCATTCAGCATTTCATCGACAGCCCTGACAACCAACTGCCAGTCTTCAGATATCTCTTCGTCTTCGTTATCTGGGGCTGGCAAGTCATGAAATTGGACAAAAGCTGGCTTGTATTGTGAGCTTTGAAGAACAAACTGCTCTTGAATCCAGTTGTCAAGACTGTCTTCGTCTTCTTCCATGGAGACTTTCTCCCCCTTTTTGGTTGCATCAGTGGACATATAGGCATCTGTTTGAGTGCCTACTGAGACAAGAGAGGGAGAAGCCGTGGAGGGACATTGATGGGCTTCATGCATCAAGACTTGGTGTCGTAGTTTGGACACTTCGGCCTCAAGCATAGCCACCCTGGCCGTCAATTCCAAGTTGTGTAGTTTCAGACTGTCCTCATCCACAGTTGTGGAATCCTTGGACCCAGATGGGGCCGTAGGCCTAGCCTCAGCATCCCCATCACCCGTGGTTTCTTGGCGCCTGGGATTCCTCTCAGTGAAGGGAGTTTCCAAGGAAACACCCTCACCGTGAGTTGCTGTGGTTGAGGTCTTAAAGATGTTGTCACTGTCCTCCTAGTCAGTTGATGGACCAGCAGTAGTGACAGCCTCGTCCACATCCACTCTTTCAATACTCCCAGAGTGGACCTTTAAGGTTGAAGAACTTGGGCTGGGTGTTTCGGAAGCAAGACCAATCAGTACCCCCTTGATAGTGGTAGTTGGAGAAGGTACATCACTTTGGTCAGGTTCCTCTACACTTAAGTTCAATGAAGAGAGGAATGGCTCGAAGGGCTGTTCTATGGATCCGGGAAGTGATCCTAATCCTAATAGAGAGACTTCCGAAGGAGTCTCCCTAGCAATGTGGCTTTCCCTTATGATATTCTCACTAGAATGTTGTGATTCTGAGTGAGGGATGTTGGCTTGGGTTTGGGCCTTGGAGGCAAGAGAAGAAGGAGTTCTCTTGCCCCTCTTCCTTGTATACTTGGCTGCAACCGGGGCCCTGTGTTCCGGTTGAGCAATCAAACTGGGGATGAGTAATGTATGTGCCTGTGCATCCTCAGTAGAATGCACAGGGGTTCGATCAAGGGAAACAGTAGGTTGAGATTGTGGCAGTGAGGTGGAGGGTGTGGGATCAGTATCAGCTGGGTTTGCTGAACTGTCACCCTGAGCACTATGTGTGTTCAACATTGTAGATAACAATGGAACATCGGCCCCTGAGAACTTTGATGAAACTGTTCTCATGCTTTGAAAAATGTTGTTCTTATGTCCCAGAATTGAGTAGATTCTTGCAGTTTTTGAAAGATCTTGGTGTTCAATATTGAACACTTCTTGCAAGAATCTTGGGTACATGAAGAACTGAGATTTCACCCCTTCTTGAAGGTTGTATCTCAAACCTTCAAGAATGAGGTGGGAAAAATTGTAACCTGCCCCTGTTATCATACCGTGAACGGCCGACGCAAGTCCGGAGCTGAGTTGGTTCCAGCCACTCCTCTTTTGAGATATGCATTGGAGAAGAGTGTGGCAGAGATACTTCCATTTAGGACCCATGAGTGCCTTCTCTATCGTATACTCTGTTTGATTCCCAGTGTACCCTATGGATACAAAGGTCCTCATGTATACGTCTCTTGGGTAAGAGAGGGCGTTCCCTTCATCCTGAAGCTTGAGGTGTTGGCGGAGTTTTGCTTCAGTGATGATCATTTCCTTACCGTCTACTGTGCCTCTGATTTGAGGAGTGCCCTGTTCAGTAGAATACACGGCTGAGCTCCAAAAATCTTCCATGTGTGAAGTATATATGGTTGGGTTGACGGTTAAGGCATGGTAAATTTTGGACCGACAGAGGAAGTCGATCATACCGTCGAAACCTTTGGATTTCTTGCTCTTGATTAGGTATGCAGTTAGGTTGTGATATGGGGAGAACTTATCTTTGGGGTTGTTTATGTCTGCGCCTGCCATTGTTATGGATTCGGAGGGAAGAGAGAAAGGTGTTTGAATGGAGGTTAATTGTGAGGGCTTTGAATGCTGTGGGGACGGGAGAGAAAGTGATGGGAGCTAGGTTTGAAATTGAATATGAAGAGGTAGAGGGATGATTTGAGTTGGTGATATAATGGCAGACGGAGAGAAAGCAAACCTACTTGTACAGTACAACCTGTTTCACTTTTCATTGTTACAGCTGTAAAACACTCGAGCAGTCATGGTGAAGACTGACGATATTTACTTTTACAGCGGGTAAAAGTTAATTTAGACTTATGTTCACCTATCAGCAGCAAACTTGGTTGCTGCTGAAAGATAAGAGTATTCGCAGCAAAATTGGTTACAGCCGATGGATAAGCCTATCCGCTGCAAACTTGGTTGCTGCGGAAAGATAAGTCTGTCAGCAGCAGATTTTGCTACTGAAAGATTTAAAGATCTGCAGCAAAGAAATTGCTGCTGAAAGCCTTAAAGCTATCCGCAGGAAACATGTACCTGCTGATAACTTAAAGCTATCAGTGGCAAAACTTTTGCTGCTGATGCTTTTACCTGTCAGCAGCTGAAGGACAAAAATGCTGCTGACCCATAACTTTTATTTACAACAAGGGACAAAAAAAAGACACATTTTAAGGAGAAACTTGAGAAGGATTTTAATCAAAGTTCATCATACCAATTGATTCAACTAAATATCTGAATCTAGCTTCATCAAAAGGTTTTGTAAACAGATCAGCATATTGCTCATTTGTATGAACTTTGGTTAAAATAATTCTCCTTTTCTCAGCTTGATCTCTTATGAAATGGTACCTGATGTCGATGTGCTTTGTATTTGAGTGCTGCACCGGATTGTTTGTGATAGAGATAGCACTCATGTTGTCAATGTGAATTGGAGTCTGCATGAAGGTCATTCCATAGTCAAGCATTTGATTTTGGATCCAGATGACCTGTGCACAGCAGCTTGAAGCTGCAATGTATTCTTCTTCAGCTGTTGAAGTAGAAACACATGTTTGCTTTTTGCATTGCCATGAGATGAGCCTTCCTCCAAGAAATTGACATCCCCCAGATGTGGACTTTTTGTCCAAGTTACAACCCCCATAGTCACTGTCAGTGTAGGCATAGAGATTGACATTTTCATTCTTTGGATACCATAGCCCAAGTTTTGGAGCTCCCTTTAGGTATCTAAGGATCCTTTTGACAGCTTGAAGATGAGACACTTTTGGAGCTGCTTGAAATCTTGCGCAGAGACAAACTGCAAACATGATATCTGGTCTTAAGGCAGTGAGGTACATGAGAGACCCTATCATTGCTCGGTACTGATGTTGATCAGTGTCTTGTCCTTCTTTATCCGGAGATAATTGATGGTGCACCTGCATAGGAGTTCTTGCAGCAGAGCAGTCAGTCATTTTGAACCTCTCCAAGATGCTTTTGACATACTTGGATTGACTTATGAAGATTCCAGTTGGTACCTGTTTGACTTGAAGTCCTAAAAAGAAATTTAGTTCACCCATTGAACTCATTTCAAATTTAGAATGCATCAGAACTTCAAAGTCTTTGCAGAGCTTCTTTCTTGTAGATCCAAAGATAATGTCATCAACATAAATCTGGACCAACAAAATTTCGCTCCCTTCATCTTTGATGAAAAGTGTCTGATCAATGGCCCCCCTTCTGAAGTTGTTACTAAGTAGATATCCAGATAAAGTTTCATACCAGGCTCTTGGGGCTTGGTGTAAGCCATAGAGAGCTTTGTCCATTTTTAAGACCTAATTTGGATGTGCAGGATCTACAAAGCCTGGAGGCTGTTTGACATAGACCTCTTCATCAATCGTGCCATACAGAAAGGCACTCTTCACATCCATTTGATAGACCATAAAGTTTTTGGATGCTGCATAAGCCAGAAAAATTCTAATGGCTTCCAGACGGGCAACAGGAGCAAAAACTTCATCATAGTCATTGCCTTCTTCTTGAGTGTAACCTTGAGCTACCAGTCTGGCTTTGTTCTTGACTACGATGCCCCTCTCATCTTGCTTGTTTCTGAAAACCCATCTTGTTCCAATGGCTGTTTGACCAGGTGGAAGATCAACAAGCTTCCAAACATCTTGTCTTTTGAATTGCAGCAATTCTTCCTGCATTGCTTCAATCCAGCTGTTGTGCTTTAGAGCTTCATCAATCCTTTTGGGTTCCACCTGTGATAGAAAGCAAGAGAACAAACAAATGTTGGCTTCATGAGACTTACTTCTTGTCTGGATGCCTGTGTGGACTTGGCCAATGATGTTTTCCAGAGGATGCTCTTTGTTTATTCTCTGAGCAGGTATCACATCCAGCCGTATTCCCTCTTCAAGATTACTGTGGTTTAGATCAGTATTGTCTTCAGATGTGTGGAGAGGAGCTTGGAGGATCTGATCATTGTGTTCCACATAGTCAGCAGCATTAGCATCAGAGGCCTCTTCAGCATGAATTGAGGAAGCTTCATTTAGGATTTCATTGTCAGAGAGATTGCTGCTTGTGGTGTTGGATGTACCGGCTTCACCTGCACTGGCTTCAATAGCTTCTGCCACTTATGGAGGATCAATGGATGGCCTTTTCATCCTGATGTAGGGACTAGGAAACTCCAGTCTGTAGTCAGAAGAAGAGGTTGAGGTAGAAGGTGTTGAGTTTGAAGAAGGAGGCTCCATATTTGAGAATATGAGGGGCTCAAATATCTGGGTGAAGGAGTCTATATCAAAAAGCCAGTTGGGACCTTTGCCTTGTTCACAGACAACGTGTTCCCTGCATTCCACATTAGCAGATTCTTCCACAATCCGAGTCCTAGAATTGAACACTCGGTAGGCCTTCGATTGAGAGGAGTAACCCACAAAGTAACCTTCATCATACTTTGCACCGAATTTAGGAAGAACTCCATGTGTGATGAGGATGGTACATGGACATCCAAAGGGCTTCAGGAAGCCAATGTAGGGAACTCTTTTGAGCCAGAGTTCATAGGGAGTTTTCTGGAGAGGCTTAACAATAAGGACTCTATTCTGCACATAACAAGTTGTGCTTACTGCTTCTGCCCAGAAAGTAAGGGGCAGCTTTGAGTCAGCCAGCATAGATCTTGCTGATTCAATCAGAGTCCTGTTTCTTCTTTCAGCAACCCCATTTTGTTGAGGAGTTCTTGGAGCACTGTACTGCCTTTCAATGCCCTTGCTCTCACAGAAACTGTTCAAAGTGTGATTTTTGAACCCTGTTCCCTGATCACACCTTATGATCTTTACCTTCAGATTGCTTTGATTCTCTACCCTGAGAATATATGATTTGAGAATCTCAGCAGTTTCATCTTTTGTTCTTAGGAAGAATACCCAAGAGAATCTGGAGAAGTCATCAGTGATCACTAGACAGTAGGACTTTTTGCCCATTGACATGACATTTGTAGGACCAAAGAGATCCATATGCAGTAGCTGGAGAGGAGTGTCATTTGTGTTCAATGTCTTGGGCTTATGGGAACTTTTGTGTTGTTTTCCCTTCAAGCAGGCAATGCAATGATCGTCTAGCTGGAATTCTTTGTCAGGAAGCCCTCTGACAAGATTGTCCTTCACTAATTTATTGATTGTTTTGATGTTAACATGGCTTAACCTCCTGTGCCAGAGAGCGGATTCATCAACTGATGCCTTTGACAGAAAACATGAAACACTACCAGATGGAGTGACTTCATTCATGTCAAGCACATATAAGTTGTCCTTTCTATTAGCAGTTAGGAGAATCTTCTCTAGGGGAGGTTTAGATAGGCCAGGAGCTAACACGAAACATTCTTTGTCAGTGAAGAGCATCCAATGCTTTTGATCACATACTTGAGAAACACTCATGAGATTGAAGTCAAGTTCTTTAACATAGTTGACTCTTTCAATACTCATCCTTTCATTTGACACAGTGCCTTGTCCAGTGAAAGATCCACCTTTTGAGTCACTCCTAAAGGCAACATATCTTCCATTGAAGTGTCTGAAGTTGGAGAGGATGGACCTGTTGCCTGTCATGTGCCTGGAACAGCCGCTATCTACCACCCAGGTGTTATTCTTGTTACCTGGCTGTCCCTGCACATGAAAGAGATTTAGTTAGTGGGAGTGGTCCAAGAGCTCTCCTTTTTGAAGAAAAGAGTTCTTGGACATTCTGATTCATCATGCGTGCATTCAACAGCACCGATGATGATTTTGCTGACAGGAGCAGAGATTTTGGCTTTCCATTGCTTAAGTGGTGGTTTTCCAGTTCTCTTTTCTTTATCGGCTGCGGATTTGGCTTTGGCAGCTGATGAATTTGCTCTATCAGCAGTTGATTTTTCTGCTTGAGGTTTTGGCCTGTCAGCAGGGGCAGGTTTTGCTGCTGATGGCTTCAGCTTATCAGCTGCAGATGTTGCTGCTGATGACCTTGGCCTTTCAGCAGCAGATTTTGCTTTTGCTGCTGAGGGCTTATTTGGAGCAGCAGCAGATTTAGTTTTTGCTGCTGACTGCTTTGTTTGAGCAGCAGCAGATTTGGTGGCTGCTGAAGGCTTTGCCTTTTGCTGCTGCTTGTGTTTTTCTGTAGTCTCAACTCTTCTACTGTCTGCAGATGGCCTATCAACTGAAGTATGCTGATCCTTCTTTTGTTTATGCGCTGATTGAAGAAGGATCTGGTTGAAGGGGTTGAACTGACATTTTGCAGCAAAGTGGTTTGATTCCCCACATATGATGCAGGACTGCTGAACCTTGGGCTGCTGCTTCCTTGGTGGAGAAGAAGAGTTTCTGAACTGAGTTTTCTTGGTTGTAACTCTTCTAACCTGTTGCTGATTTGGCATGAACTGAGACTTGGAGTTTGTGGGTCCTGATGTCTGTCCCTTTTCAGTGTTTAGCTTTCTTCCACCTGGAGGATAGCTGATCCTTATCTGTTTGAATGGTACAGGGGCTGGAACAGCTGGGAGAACAGTAGGGACTGGGACTCTATTCAAAACAGCTTCAGATGAGGCTGTACTTGTTTCAACATGGTCTGAGAAGGTTAACTCAGATTCTGATGAGGTAGTGCAGTCTTTAACAAGGGGTTCATCCATTGGAGGATCAAGATTTCTGTTTGCAGTGTCGAGTTTTGCAACATCGAAGCTTGGTTCATAGATGGCAACATAGTCAGCTGGATGAGGAACAGTATTGTACTGTTCCTTGCCATATCCAAGTCCTCCAAGCTTTACCTTTTCATGAACTTGAATATCTAGAAGTCTCTGTAGTTTTTTAGAAGAAAATTTATATTTTTCAACATGAACTTTCTGTTCTGCCAGATCAGCTCTGGTTGATTTAAGTTTTACTAATAGATCATCAATCTGAGTTTCAAGATTGGTTTGTTCATGTTTTAGAGATGAAATCTCTTTCTTAAGGCATTCAATTTTTTCTTTGTAAGTGATTTCAACCTTTTTGAACTCAGATTTCATTTGAAGAAACTCTTCATTTTGATCTATAAGGTTTTGGTTATGTTTTCTATAACCTAAAACTTTATCAATGCAAGCTTGAGAGCATAGATGTTCAAATACCTGAGGTGGTATCTCTGCAGTGTCTGCCATAAGTGCTTGGTTGGAGACAGGAACATCTTCATATTGAAAACTCCAGTCGAATTCTGCAGTTCCAACATTTGCACAGGCTGCAGTTTGTGCTGGGGGAGTTTGTTGTTGCTGCTGTTGTCTGGGCTGACTTTGGTAGGCTTGTCTTTGATGGCCGGCACCCTGATTGGCTTTAGGTGCCTTGCACTCCCTAGCAAAGTGACCCATTTGGTTACAGTTGTAACAACGGATCTTGCTTTTATCAAGCCCAACTCTGCTGTTTGAGTTGTTGCTTGGAAATGATCTTCCGGTTCTAGAATAGAACCTTTTTGCTCTGAGGGAGAGCATGGCATATGAGTGCTGAATATCCATTTCTTCAAGATCATCTGGATGAAAGCATTCCAGATCCTCTTTTATGAAATACATGCTGCTTGAGTTGTCAGAGACAAAAGCAGTAGAGGTTGGCTGTTGAGGAGGTGCCTCAAGAAGAAATGGTGATGAGTTAGATTGTGAAGCGGTTGGGGTCTGAGGGTGAGTAACAATGGGAGGATAGTAGCTGCTTGCACTAGGACC
Source organism: Smallanthus sonchifolius (assembly GCA_023525975.1). Taxonomy (NCBI): domain Eukaryota; kingdom Viridiplantae; phylum Streptophyta; class Magnoliopsida; order Asterales; family Asteraceae; genus Smallanthus; species Smallanthus sonchifolius. Next base: position 43,034,835 of record CM042025.1, on the reverse strand, counting down.
GGAATGATCAGAGTGAAGCGCTGAGGAGGTAGAGGAGGAAGTGGTAGCTGATTGATAACTGGAGCTCCTTTCTTTAGCTTGAATCATTTCTAATTCATAGGTTTTGAGCATGCCAAAGAGCTCAGTCATCTGAAGAGTCTTCAGATTCTCTGTTCTTCTGATGGACACAGTGTATAATGTCCAGCAACTAGGAAGAGATCTTATGAACTTCTTGAGAATGTCTTCATTCTCCAGCTTTACCTTGGAGCACTGCAGTTCACCTACAAGATAGGTAAATCTGTTATATAAAATAGTTAAGGTCTCACCTTCCCTCCAGACGAAGTTCTCATACTGCTGCTTCAGTATGTCCCTTCTGTTCTCTTTGACTTCTTCAGAGCCAGCAAACATCTTTTCCAGCGCCTCCCAGAGCTCCTTGGCAGTTTTGTAACTTCTGAAGTTGTGAAAAACTTCATTTGGAAGGCACATTTGGATGGCTCCTAGTGCGTTGAAGTCCACCTCCATTTTCTTGATGTCCTTTTCAGAGTACTTGGAGGTTTCCTTCGGGACTTGTAGCCCTCCATTATCAGCAGAGGCCACCATGGGAATATATGGACCCTCCTTGATGGATCTCCACATTCCGTATTCCTGGTAACAGAAGAAGCTTTCCATGCGATTTTTCCACATGTCATAGTCTTCTCCAGATACCAACCTTGGTGGTCGGTTGATGCTGCCAATATCTTCAAAGCCATTACTCTGTGCCATTTTTGTTTTGATTTTGGGTGACTAGTTCAAAGAGAGAGTTTAGAATAGAACCAGAGATGATTAAACAAATGTTAGTTTGTTTAATCTGAGCCAAAGCTCTGATACCACTTGTAGGATCGTGAGAATACAAGTTGGTTCTGTTCTTAGTTGAGGTTGGCGGAAACAAAATCAACTACACAATTTATAGTCAAGTAAACACAAAGAATACTGATAAACACTGTTGTATTAAGCTTTTGTGAATGCAAAGATTACAAGTGAGAAACTCAATGAATAAGTACGACAAGCACTACAAGCACACTTACAATGAAGTGGCAACTCAGTATTTATAGTAACTTAGAATCAAGACAGACCCTTGATTCTAAGGATCAGATCGAACACAAGCCGTTGATCTTGTTTATTAATTTACATTACACGTAAAGGCTAATCTAGTTAACTTTACTGAAACGTTTTCTTTATTCATGATTGTTTGCATGCTTAGAAAAGTGTATTGTTGTCCGTCATTGGTTGACCATAGCGGTTCCTTCTGCTTTGAGTCTGTCAGTTGCTTTTGCAGAAAGGTGTCAGAGACGCTTGGCCTGGATAGTCAGCTGCAACGTTTGGTTTTCAGAGAATAGAGCTATCAGCTGCAAAGAGTGAAGGTTGCTGCTGATAAGCCTATCAGCAGCAACTTGTGCTGAATGCTGCTGATAAGCCTATCAGCAGCAACTTGTGCTGAATGCTGCTGATAAGCCTATCAGCAGCAACAAGTGTTGAATGCTGCTGATAAGCCTATCAGCAGCATTTGTACTTAGAATAATTTGGTAGCAATCAGTCTTTGGTTCTACAATCATGAATAAATATGAAGTTAAGAGGGATTTGTATGCGACGAAAGGAATTCTTTTCTCCTTTGATCAGGAGTTGGACATTCTGGCGCCCTCGTTGATTCGAACTGGTATAAAACGCATGGCCATGCTCAAACTAAGAGTAGTTTGTTTAGACCACTTTGAATTGGAGAACGAGAACAAGAATAGTTGAACAACATATGAGAAGTGACTTGTATCCATGTCTCATGTTCAATGGATGCCCTAAACAGAAATGATTAATAGCTATGTTTACCATGATTGTTACACTTGGTAAAGTAAGAGTTACTTATACACAAGGAAATAGTTTGACGATTGTAATACATCATGCCTTGCTAGAGGCAGTGAGATGCAACTAGGCATCCACCATTGTCTACGTTGAACCGATTAATTGATGAATCGTCCAAGTGGGAGATTGTTGGATATGAGATTTCCGATCATCAATTATGTCAACGTTACTATCGAGGTACGATCCAAAGAGTTACACTTTGGGCAACGAGAAAATATATAATATTTAATTGTTAAATATTATAGTTCATGAAAGACGGATTTATTAAACGACGAATTAATATTTAGAGAAATATTTAAACGGTAAATGCGCTAATTAATTATTTAGAGAAATAATTAAAGCATAGATGATTTAAATGTTTAAGGGTTAAACATTAATTGGTTGTTGTTTTACTGGTTATTTATAATTAGTAAAAATATAGGGTTTAAAAGTAATTAACAGTTAATTGCTAGGGAATTAACAGTTACTACCCTAGGGTGCAGTGTGTAATTATGGGATCTATAAATACATACTTAATGTTAAACCCTAAAACCTAATCTTGCCACTATCATTATTTACGCAACAAGAAAGAGGCCGACCCCTACACTGTCACACCCCAACCGACGGCGGAATCATCGGGGCGGGACATGTAGACTGTTCAAGAGCACAAGGTTGACTAAATTGAAATATATTAATCATTCAAATTCATTTCAAGTATTCAAGATAAAACCAAATCAAACCAAGTACATAAAATGAAATACATAATTCTTTATTTAAAATTATCTAGGTCCAAAACTTAAGTGTAGCAAGTCTTGATCAAAATCACACATTAATACCTGAAACATGAATAAAATAAGGTCAACTAAAAAGTTGGTGAGCATACACAGGTTTGTATATAGATAGCATATAGATTATGAATAAACAAATCCTTACATAACATGATAAAATAAGGTTTTATGGAGAGCAGCTATTGTATAACCAAGTACAATCAAACCTTTGTAACTAGCATGCAAAATTGTGTTGTCGGTAACAATCACCCCAATCTGGGTGGGTTTGTCAGACTCAATAGATCTATCATTGTTTACCGTCGGCTTGAATAGTTAATGATTGCACATAAATTGCACACAAAAGTTAACACACCTAGCACTCAGGCATAAAGCTCAAATTGCACACATGAATGTAAAGAGAATTTGTGTTGGTGTAGTTTGTGTAAATGTAAGCAATAGTTTGTATAGTGTTCATGTTCCACCCCAAAAAGTGTAAAAGAGTAAAACGGGTTTTGTAATACTCACTTGATTCAAAAGGCGTAGCTAACACGAGAGACTAGATAGTAAGATGATCCTTGTAATGCACAACGTTAACCTAGTGTGGAATGTACGTTAAATTAATAGTGTGCATAATAGTCTATGTCTAAGTCTAGGGTTAAATCGGATGTGTGTATAAAGCTTGTGGTTTGTACTTGAAAGGTATTGTATAAAATGAAAGATTTGAAATGGATATTTTTAGAACATTTTGATCAAGGTTTGAGTTTGAATAACTAAATAAATAAATTACATAATTATTATTTATTCACTTAGTTATAAAAATAATGTAGGTATTAGGGGTAATTAAGTATAACCTAAATAATTTTTGTTTAAATGTAAATTAAATAAATAATTGTTACCTTATTTATTTATTTATAAAATATGTAACTTAGTCATTTAGTTATAAAAATGTATCGGATGTTTTATATTAAATATAAATTTCTTTACTTTATTTTCATAAAGGTGCGTAAATAAGTTGTGTAAATAATATTTAAGTGTGAGGTTTAACAATAAGTATAAATTTAATTTTGTAAATTTAAATAACTAACTTCTATTTATTTTAGGATTTGATCTTTTTTAAAGAAAGTTAATATAAATCTTTATAAACTCAATTATTTTTATTTGAAAATTAATCTGAAATACTTATTGTTTTTAAAATATAAAAAAAATAATTATTCTGCCAAGATTTTTCTCACACACACGACCATGCTTGGGACAAGGCACGATCGTGCTAGGACCACGGGCGCGACCGTGCTAATCAGGGCGCGACCGTGTTGATCAAACTGGAGACATAACTAAGTTGTTCACCAGGCACGACCGTGTCTGGGCCAGGCACAACCGTGTCTAGGGTTCTGAGGCACGACCAAGTCTAGCCCAAGGGCATGACTGAGTCTGAGTGTGTGAGGCACGACCGCGCTGGTATTGGCACGACCGTGTCTCATGAAGCACGACTGCGCTAGAAGACTAGCGCGACCGTGTCTGTTCCAAAACATAAACGAATTGCTTAAATCTTATATTGTTAATGTTGGAAATCATAGGGCTTTTATCCATTAGATGATTTCGAGTGTATGTGTATAGGTTAATTGTATTTAAAACATGTACAAAGTATGATTCGATTAAACCATTTTAGAACGAACCCTAGGTTCGGGTTCGTGTTAATTTCGCTATTGTAAGCCCAAATTAGTTTGGGGCTTTTGATCTATAGACTAAATCGGAAATGTAGGGGGTTTCAATTACCCGGAAGGACGATGAATCGATGGCGTACGGTAGAGGTGAGTTCCGGCGACGACGGGCTTGATCTCCGACGTCTTCTGCTGCAATTCCGACTAAACCAGCGTGTCCAGAAGCTTTAGAGAGGATCGAGTGGCGTGGTTCGTTTGTTTGCTTGAGAGAATTTGGATCGTAATGGAGGAATTTGTGGTCTTGCGAAAGTGAATTTACGGTTTTGAGATGAATCGGTATAATTGAGTTTATTTGTTGTAAATATGATGATTAAAATTCTTAATTGGGTTGTTAATGGTAGAAACATGCGCAACGGTTACGAAATCAAACGATTCCGCGATTAAAGGCTGCATTTACGTTTCAGTTGACGAGTGGCGCGACCGTGCCAATAAGAGGCGCGCCCGACCGTTCTAAAGCAAGGCGCGCGACCGTGCCAGAACGAGGTGCGATCGTGCCTATTAGGGTTTCTTGTTAATTTATAAAGTCAGTCCTTGTAAATTTCAGTTTTGATCGATTTGTATAAATATGAACTTATGTAGAATTTGATAGGATATACTCGTGTAAAATTTGCGGATTGAAACATAGTATTTAATTGATGGTACGAATAGAACAAATCAGTGTACTAGAATTGGGTTTGAAATGTATCACATTGAATTGAAATATAGATAATGAAAATCAGAAATGTTACAGTATCCCCATGTTGAGGGAATTTCGTCCCGAAATTTAGATAGTGGAGGCGACGGCATCAGTGAAAAGATGGGGGTACTTGAGTTTCATTTGGTCCTCTCGTTCCCAAGTAAACTCAGGACCACGTTTAGATTCCCAACGAACTTTGACAATAGGAATACGGCTTCGCTTGAGCTGCTTGATCTCACGATCCATGATTTCCACTGGTCTCTCAACGAAGTGCATCGTTTCGTCAATGTGCACGTCGTCAAGAGGTATGTGAAGATTTTCATCAGCAAGACATTTCTTAAGATTAGACACGTGAAAAGTAGGATGCACATTTCCAAGTGATGGAGGTAAGTCGAGTTTGTAAGCCACTTTCCCAATCCTTTCAAGGATCTTAAATGGACCCACATAGCGAGGTGCTAATTTGCCTTTCTTTCCAAAACGGATCACACCCTTCCACGGAGACACCTTTAGAAGAACAAGGTCACCGATTTGGAATTCCAAGGGTTTTCGTCATTTGTCGGCATAACTCTTTTGCCGACTTCTCGCTACTCGAATGTTGTCATGGATTTGGATAATCTTGTCAGATGTTTCTTGAATTAGTTTGGAGAGATTTCCAGAAACGGGAGGTGAACCGAGCATCTCTATCGGAGATTATGTTTAAGGGAACACCGTGACGGCTCACAATTTCGTCAATGTAAATTCGGGCTAGTTTCTCAACCCGATAGTCTTCACGGATAGGCAAGAAATGAGCAGATTTGGTGAGACGGTCAATAATCACCCAAATGCTATCATAACCACTTGAAGTACGAGGGAGTTTGGTAATGAAATCCATAGCTAAGTTCTCCCATTTCCACACGGGGATTTTCGGTTGTTCGAGTAAGCCGGAAGGACGTTGATGTTCGGCTTTGACTTTGGAGCAAGTTAGACATTTGGCAACATAGAGGGCAATGTCTTTCTTCATACCGGGCCACCAATATTGTTGGCGAAGATCTTGGTACATTTTATCCGCACCAGGATGAATAGAATAACGAGTCTTATGAGCCTCGTTCATGAGAAATACACGAAGATCATCGCGATCGGGAACCCAAATACGGTTCAAGTAATAAAGTAAGCCATTGGGTTTCGGTTCAAGCTGGAGTTCAACACCACACGACATTTCCTCGTACATGTTACCCTCGGTGACTGAGACGTGTTGAGCTTCTAAGATGAGATTTTGAATGTCGGTTTGAATTCGGACAAAATGAAGCTTGACATGGTCCTTTCGACTCAAAGCGTCGGCTGCAACATTTGCTTTGCCGGGATGGTAACGAATCTCGCAGTCATAGTCGTTAAGGAGTTCAACCCAACGTCGTTGCCTCATATTGAGTTCCTTTTGGTTGAAGATGTGTTGGAGACTTTTGTGGTCGGTGAACACCACACATTTTGTTCCATAGAGGTAATGTCTCCAAATCTTTAATGCGAATACGACCGCACCCAACTCGAGGTCGTGCGTCGTATAATTCTTCTCATGAATCTTTAGTTGCCTTGATGCATAAGCAATCACTTTGCATGAGGACACAACCGAGACCTTGGTTGGAAGGATCACAGTAGACAACTAGATCATCATTCCCATCAGGGAGAGTCAAAATAGGAGCATTGCACAACTTTTTCTTGAGAGTTTGGAAAGCTTCTTCTTGTTTTGGTCCCCATTCATAAGGTTTACCCTTGTGGGTTAAAGCGGTAAGAGGGACAGCAATCTTAGAGAAACTTGAGATGAAGCGACGATAATATCCCGCAAGACCAAGAAATGAATGAACTTCGGCGGGGGTCTTCGGGGCATTCCAATTCTTAACAGCTTCGATCTTAGCAGGGTCAACATGAATTCCCTTGTCGTTGACGATATGACCAAGAAATTGGACTTCCTTTAGCCAAAATTCACATTTGGAGAATTTGGCATATAGTTGTTCCTTCCTCAAGAGGTCCAAAACCAGTCTAAGGTGTTGCTCATGGTCGGCTTTAGTCTTGGAGTAGATTAAGATATCGTCAATGAAGACGAACACAAATTTATCAAGGTACAGTTTGCACACACGATTCATGAGGTCCATGAAGACCGCGGGTATGAAGACCGCGGGTGCATTGGTTAGTCCAAAAGGCATGATCCTGAACTCGTAGTGACCATACCTTGTTCGGAAGGCAGTCTTTGGAATGTCTTCTTCTTGTACACGGAGTTGGTGATAACCAGATCGAAGATCAATCTTCAAGAAGCAAGTAGAGCCTTGAAGTTGATCAAAGAGGTCATCAATTCTAGGCAAGGGGTAGCGGTTCTTGATGGTAAGCTTGTTGAGTTCGCGGTAGTCAATACACATGCGGAATGATCCATCCTTTTTCTTGACGAATAAGACGGGTGCACCCCACGGTGAGTGACTTGGACGAATGAAGCCCTTGTCGGAGAGCTCTTGGAGTTGACTTGCAAGTTCTTGCATTTCAGAAGGTGTAAGACGGTAAGGAGCTCTAGCCACGGGGTTAGCTCCGGGTATAAGGTCAATGCGAAATTCTACTTGTCGAACGGGTGGAAGACCGGATAGATCTTTGGGAAATAGTTCGGGAAAATCCCGAATGATGGGAATGTCTTGGATACTCTTCTCTTTGACATCCTTTTGAACAACATGAGCTAAGAAGGCTACGTACTTCTTTCGCAAGTACTTTTGGACGATAGTGCATGACATTAATTTGAGTCCTTTGCAAGGCTTTTCACCAAAGACTTTTAACGTTTCTCCCGACAGTAAAGGTATTCGGATGCACTTCTCGGAACAGATGACCTCGGCATGATGATTTGATAGGCAATCCATGCCTATGATGATATCAAAACTCCCTAGTGGCATTGGTACAAGGTTGATTGGAAATGTATAATCATTAAGTTCTAGCGAGCAGTCGTGAATAATAGAGTCAATTGTAAGGGAGTCACCATTTGCTACTTCGACGGTGAAGGTTTTCTCTAATTGGGATCGTGTCTTTGCAAGTAAGGGTTCAAAGTTAAGTGACACAAAACTTTTATCGGCACTGGTATCAAATAAAATGGAGGCATATTGACTATTAACAAGGAACGTACCGTTGACCACATCATTATTGGCTTGAGCTTCATTGGCTTTTATGTTGAAAGCACGCCCACGAGCTCCGCCTTGTCTAGCATTGATTAACCTTGGGCACTGATCACGGAAATGATTTGGGTTACCACATTCATAACAAGCACGCCCATTTGCAATAGCGGGAACACCTTGGTTAGCCACTTGGGGGTTGGTTCGGTTTGGTGGGTTGACTTGGCTTGCAAGTGCTTTGGCTCTACAAACATTGACTGTATGGCCATATTTCCCACAGTAAGTGCAAAGGCGACATGGAATGTTTTGGAGATGGTGATAGTTGCATGTGGCACAGAGTGGGTAAATCCCAACATATGGCTTTTTGGCTGGTGCTTTAACCATAGGAGCAGCTTGGTTAACAGGGATAGCAGGAGTGACCATAGCATAGTTTCTAACCTTTCTTTTCTTATTATTACGAGAGGGTTCAGTTGTGGCTTCTTTGATGTGTGTGGGAGGAGTTGTGGTGTCGGGAACTTTCTTGGTGCCTTTTCTAGTCAGAGTTCCCGCTTTCACATGGTTGTCAGTTAATGTAGCAGATAAGCGGATAACATCTTCAAGTGTTGCGGGATTTCTCCCTAAGACAGTATCTTGAATTTGCCTAGGTAATCCACCAATATACTTCTCAATGCAGCGGGATAAAGGTGTGACCATATGGGGTACAAGGAGACTCAACTCATGGAACCGAGTTGTATAAGCTAGACTTTCACCACCATCTTGGGCAAGATCCCAAAACTCGGCTTCCAGTTTCTTTACCTTATTTTGAGGACAAAATTCTTCCGTCATTAGCCTTTTAACCTCATCCCAAGGTAAGGCCATTGCTACTTCCATGCCTTTAGTTCTCTTTTCCCCATTCCACCACGTGAGTGCCCGTTTTTGTAAGACACTTGTGGCATGACGAACACGAAGGTTATCGGGGCAGTCACTATTGAGGAAGGTATTCTCAATACTTTCGAACCATTGAAGAAGTCCCGTAGCTCCTTCGGTACCATAGAACTTAAGAGGATTACATGAATTGAAGTGCTTGAAGGTGCATTGTGAAGGGTTGGCACCACCACCCCCCATTAGCTCCATGGTTACCATTGGCGGCCCCATTAGCTTGAGTGAGTTGATTCACAAGGATGGTAGCAATATCGGTGTTGTTGTTGGTCACGGTAGCACGACAGGGAGGCATTCTACAGAATTGCACAACACAAGAAAAGAAGTAAGAACTTATGAAAGTTGATTGAATTTAAAAGGATAAAATAGCAAATAAAATAGTTAATCATGCTTTGGATTGTACTCAAATAGTGATATAATCACTTGAATACTATGACACATTAAGGTTAATCAAACTCATATAATTTTTCAAGGAGACATGCTTTAGCCTATAAATAAACACTCATCCCGGGAATTCCCAGGAAAGCATACGGGTCCCTCGGTTGATTGGGATTTATGTGAAATGCTTTCCTAGACAGAAAACCCAGAATACAGGTGTCACTCTTCCAGATTGCACGTGTCCTCAAATAATTAACAAAGTTTAAAAGCCTTAACGAGGAAATAAAGAATTTTTTATAGATTTAGATCCATGAAGTTTCCACATGCTAAGAAGATGATGATAGAGGAGTAGGTAAGAATATTATGCGGTTTTAGGGTATAGGTAGGGATATCGTTTATTTAATTATTATTTAAGTATATCTTAATAAGTCATGAATTTTTTTAACAAGTAAGGCATCAAAACGAAATAATAACTAATCATAGTACGCATGTACCACATAGCATGTAGCACATATCACATAATCATGAAGCATGGCATAAGTGGGTATCCTAAAGTTATAGTCTAGGTCAAGGGTGTCTAATAACCTAGTTCCCTATAACCAAGGCTCTGATACCAATCTGTCACACCCCAACCGACGGCGGAATCATCGGGGCGGGACATGTAGACTGTTCAAGAGCACAAGGTTGACTAAATTGAAATATATTAATAATTCAAATTCATTTCAAGTTTTCAAGATAAAACCAAATCAAACCAAGTACATAAAATGAAATACATAATCCTTTATTTAAAATTATCTAGGTCCAAAACTTAAGTGTAGCAAGTCTTGATCAAAATCACACATTAGTACCTGAAACATGAATAAAATAACGTCAACTAAAAAGTTGGTGAGCATACACAGGTTTGTATATAGATAGCATATAAATTATGAATAAACAAATCCTTACATAACATGATAAAATAAGGTTTTATGGAGAGCAGCTATTGTGTAACCAAGTACAATCAAACCTTTGTAACTAGCATGCAAAATTGTGTTGTCGGTAACAATCACCCCAATCTGGGTGGGTTTGTCAGACTCAATAGATCTATCATTGTTTACCGTCGGCTTGAATAGTTAATGATTGCACACAAAAGTTAGCACACCTAGCACTCAGGCATAAAGCTCAAATTGCACACATGAATGTAAAGAGAATTTGTGTTTGTGTAGTTTGTGTAAATGTAAGCAATAGTTTGTATAGTGTTCATGTTCCACCCCAAAAAGTGTAAAAGAGTAAAAGGGGCTATGTAATACTCACTTGATTCAAAAGGCGTAGCTAACACGAGAGACTAGATAGTAAGATGATCCTTATAATGCACAACGTTAACCTAGTGTGGAATGTATGTTAAATTAATAGTGTGCACAATAGTCTATGTCTAAGTCTAGGGTTAAATCGGATGTGTGTATAAAGCTTGTGGTTTGTACTTGAAAGGTATTGTATAAAATAAAAGATTTAAAATGGATATTTTTAGAACATTTTGATCAAGGTTTGAGTTTGAATAACTAAATAAATAAATTACATAATTATTATTTATTCACTTAGTTATAAAAATAATGTAGGTATTAGGGGTAATTAAGTATAACCTAAATAATTTTTGTTTAAATGTAAATTAAATAAATAATTGTTACCTTATTTATTTATTTATAAAATATGTAACTTAGTCATTTAGTTATAAAAATGTATCGGATGTTTTATATTAAATATAATTTTCTTTACTTTATTTTCATAAAGGTGCGTAAATAAGTTGTGTAAATAATATTTAAGTGTGGGGTTTAACAATAAGTATAAATTTAATTTTGTAAATTTAAATAACTAACTTCTATTTATTTTAGGATTTGATCTTTTTTAAATAAAGTTAATATAAATCTTTATAAACTCAATTATTTTTATTTGAAAATTAATCTGAAATACTTATTGTTTTTAAAATATAAAAAAATAATTATTCTGCCAAGATTTTTCTCACACACACGACCGTGCTTGGGACAAGGCACGATCGTGCTAGGACCACGGGCGCAACCGTGCTAATCAGGGCGCGACCGTGTTGATCAAACAGGAGACATAACTAAGTTGTTCACTAGGCACGACCGTGTCTGGGCCAGGCACGACCGTGTCTAGGGTTCTGAGGCACGACCAAGTCTAGCCCAGGGGCATTACCGGGTCTGAGTGTGTGAGGCACGACCACGCTGGTATTGGCACGACCGTGTCTCATGAAGCACGACTGCGCTAGAAGACTTGCGCGACCGTGTCTGTTCCAAAACATAAACGAATTGCTTAAATCTTATATTGTTAATGTTGGAAATCATAGGGCTTTTATCCATTAGATGATTTCGAGTCTATGTGTATAGGTTAATTGTATTTAAAACATGTACAAAGTATGATTCGATTAAACCATTTTAGAACGAACCCTAGGTTCGGGTTCGTGTTAATTTCGCTATTGTAAGCCCAAATTAGTTTGGGGCTTTTGATCTATAGACTAAATCGGATATGTAGGGGGTTTCAATTACCTGGAAGGACGATGAATCGATGGCGTACGGTAGAGGTGAGTTCCGGCGACGACGGGCTTGATCTCCGGCGTCTTCTGTTGCAATTCCGACTAAACCGGCGTGTCCAGAAGCTTTAGAGAGGATTGAGTGGTGTGGTTTGTTTGTTTGCTTGAGAGAATTTGGATCATAATGGAGGAATTTGTGGTCTTGCGAAAGTGAATTGACGGTTTTGAGATGAATCGGTATAATTGAGTTTATTTATTGTAAATATGATGATTAAAATTCTTAATTGGGTTGTTAATGGTAGAAACATGTGCAACGGTTACGAAATCAAACGATTCCGCGATTAAAGGCTGCATTTACGTTTCAGTTGACGAGCAGCGCGACCGTGCCAATAAGAGGCGCGACCGTGCCAAAGCACCGGGCGCGACCGTTCTAAAGCAAGGCGCGCGACCGTGCCAGAACGAGGCGCGACCGTGCCAATTAGGGTTTCTTGTTAATTTATAAAGTCAGTCCTTGTAAATTTCAGTTTTGATCGATTTATATAAATATGAACTTATGTAAAATTTAATAGGATATACTCGTGTAAAATTTGTGGATTGAAACATAGTATTTAATTGATGGTACGAATAGAACAAATCAGTGTACTAGAATTGGGTTTAAAATGTATCACATTGAATTGAAATATAGATAATGAAAATCAGAAATGTTACATACACTGTTCGCACACCGCCGGCCACCCAACCGTCCGCCGTCGTCGGTTCCCGTTGCGCAACTCGTGTGACGTGTTGCTGTAGGTTTCATGATCATGTCATGTAGCTTGACGCTTGTTGAACCAAGGTGTTCCTATTCGGTTAATCGTCGAATGTATAACCTTGAACATCCTATGGTTGCATTTAATTTTATTGTTTATACGCGTGTAATCGGATCACTGACTGGGATCCATATCTGATATGATATTCGTACTAAAATTGCTTCCGCTTATTAAATCTGATTTAGTTATTTAAAGATTTTAAATATTATTATTTTTAAAAGTTTAAACTGGTACGATGATTCCCAACAGAACCCTCAATATATGCAAGGAAAAAAAACCTTAATAATGTAATATTAACATCTACAATTAACGATCACAAACTGTTATCTAGGGATACACGAAAGGAAACTACATTTATAGAGATAGAAAAGATGAAGAACATTTAAAAGAGTACTCCTAAGATTAATGTGTGTACAAGACTTTAGTCTTTAGAAGATGCTTCATTGTTGAATCAGAGGGAAAAAAACATGTGAGGCTTCCAAAAGATTTACCTCAAAGGTTTGGAAGATGCTTTATGATTAAAAAAAGGATCATGTAGGGCATCTAAACCTTCGATTGATTCGCAGTCGTATCAAGTCTTAGATTAAGTACGGGTATTTATAAGAGATGAAGATGAGTAAGCCGAAAAAATGGAGATTATATTCTTACCTTTTCTTACAATTCACGGAAAAATAACATTTCGGAAATTTCCATAGGTGTTGGCCAGAAAAAGCATCGTGTAGAATTTTCTCACAATGTTGTGCATTGCACTAAAAGTACACAGTGGATAACACAAAATATCACAAGCCATTGTGATATTCACAATGACTCTCTAATGACCAACAAGCCTTTGGTCTAGGAGTATCAAAGGTAAAAGGAACTCCAGTAAATGAGTTCAAGTCCTAACAAACCAAGGAGAAGGGTGGTGTGTTTTCACTTAAAAAAAAAGAAGATGAGTTTTAACGTGAAACAACCACAGTTTGGGAAAGAGCTCAAATTTGATATTAAGCATAAGATGATTAGCAAAAGAAAGCCAGTTATATATATGTTACAAATATCAAACACCTTTGTAAAAACTTGCCTTGTTGGTTTAATGTCTTTCTCAATGTCATAGAAAAGAATAGAAGGGTACAACAAAAAACATTTCTTATGCAACCCTTAGGGACTCCAATATGTTGAAGGAAATCTACCACCGGCTTCATATTGGATTCTACGGACAACAATAGAAGCTGAGGAAATGATTCTATAAATAGCGGAAAGACCCGTCTCCCAAACCTAACAAACCTAGACCTCCACGCCTTGCTTGAATCTATGATATAGTGCAAAGCACACATCTTTATTCCTTTGTATTCGTGCGTTTTTAGGTAGTTTTGTATTCGTTTTTACTTGTTTTTGTTTCGTGTTGAGTCTATTGTTGTGTTTATAGGATCTCGTGTGGAATATAATTCAAATCACGAGGAAAACGAGCACGAGAGAGAAGCCCGGAGGAAAAACTCAAAAAAGTTGGAAAATCAATCCCTCGCGGTACGCGAGGGAGGATAGAGCACATCTCGCGGTACGCGAGGACTTCTAAAACCGGGCCCTACTAATTTTTCCCTTGCGGTACGCGACGGACCCTTATATTCTCAAAAATCCCCAATTTGAAATTAAATAGAATTCTAAAGCCATCAGGTCAGGAGTTCGGCATTCAGCCGTCTAGAGGGTGCTCTGGGGCGATTTTGGTGAAGGAGGAAGCTTGTAGATTCGTTTATTAAAGCTAGAGAGGTCGATTCGGTTAGGATCAAATCATTCGGCTTCGATTATTCGTTCTTGCATGTTTATTCAGTTGTTTGAAACCATGTTTGCTGTTTTTATTACTGATTTCTTGGTTTTGATTATGGTTCTTGGCTAAACCTCTGACACTGCCTAGGTTATTGATGAATACTTAGTAAAGATTTGAGTTTTATCGGTTTTTGGTTATTTTGAATGGATTAATGATTTTGTAAACGATCTTTTGATAATGAATATGATGAATATGCTTGTTTGAATCTGATGTGTGTTTGATTTTAATGCCGTATGTTATTTGTGGATGTCTTCCACTTTGAATAGCATATCTAAATCACAGACTTTAGGTTTGTGGTTGTTTGTGTGGTTTGCTAGACGTAGTAACCACAGGATTTATGATTGAGCGTTAATTAGAACTGAGTGTGTGTCTTATCTCAATACCCGAGAAGTGAGAGGTAATTGGTTAGTCTTCGTATTAGGATTCTGAGTGAAATCTGTCTGAGAGGAAGTTTCCCTTAGGGTTCTAGTATCCGTTGCTATTTCGAGTCATAGTTGTTATCCTGAGATTACCCCGTGCATCTTCGATGTATTGTGGACAGTGAGACTGAAAGGTGATTTGTCTTTTGGGTACATTATCATTGTTAGAGAGACTGAAAGGTAATCCGACCATCTGGTGAGTTTAGTACATCCTTAGGTTCCTTAGTTGGTGACACACTGAGAGTGATTAGGGATCCACTAGGTTGTCTATAGTTGTTATCCTTAGAAACCCATATCCATCATTGTTTCCATAACCGGTAGAAGTCGAGCTTTGCGAGTAGGATTCTGACCTAGGTGGTATTCTTCCCGTTCTTGGTATTTCCTGAGTCCTTTGTCTTGATAGTTGCATTCATTCTTAGTTTTCTGCATTATTAGTATAATCAGTAGCGTAGAAAACCCCCAAACCAAATAATCTTTAGTCCGAGTCAGAGTCTAGTTAGCTATAGTAGTGTCTCTAAGGTTCGATATCCCGGTTTACCGTTAAGCTGTGCTACACTCGATAGGTACACTTGCCTGTCAGTGCGGTTTAGTTCATAAGTACTCCATTTATTACTTAGGAGTCTAGGTTAGGTTTATTTGTTAGTTTTTATAGACCGTTTGGGCGACATCAATCTACATGAATGCTAGAATTAATAAAGCAATATGAAGACAAGAGTAATTTGGTCATTTAATTAAAGACAAGATTAATTTGGTAAAAAAGTTAATAGAAAATTGGATGATGTTATTGGATTGGAGTGGAAGTGTTAAAATTTTCAAACATTTGGACTGTAAAGGCAAAAAAAAATCTTTTGGACTGAACCTGATGATTTGAGTAAACCATAAGGAGAAAAACTGTAATTAACTCTTCCTCATATAATTTAGCTTGATTGACCCAAATCTTAAAAAAAGTCAATATAAGTGGGCACATAAAAAGAATGTTAATTATTTAAAGAGAGTTAATTGCTTGGTTTGTCCCTGTGCTTTGCATATATCACACTTGTGTTGCTCATGGTTTAACAATTACACAATTGGTCCTAGTTATTGTAAACTTATTACTTAGGTGTTTCATATGGTTGAAATTTCATAACACTAATGGTCCTTACTAGCTAACGTCGTTAAATTTTCCAGTTAATTCATGTAAAATCACCACACTACCCTCAATACTAAAACAAAACATATTAATTAAATAAAACAAAAGATAATTATGTATATATAAAA
This sequence comes from Smallanthus sonchifolius, assembly GCA_023525975.1. Taxonomy (NCBI): domain Eukaryota; kingdom Viridiplantae; phylum Streptophyta; class Magnoliopsida; order Asterales; family Asteraceae; genus Smallanthus; species Smallanthus sonchifolius. The sequence goes on along the minus strand of CM042025.1, from coordinate 43,018,607 downwards.
GATTATTATTTTTTAACGTCTTAAATTACACCAAATCCGCCTTCGGACCATTGATCTCAATGGAAGCAACACCTTAACTCCAATCCAGTTGGACCCAACCCCTACCCATATAAAAGATTATTAAATACATAATATTAAAACAATTGACCATCATCATCGTCTCCAAAGTCCAAACCCCACCCTTTTATTTTCCACAACCAACACCACCACCGGCAACGGTCCCGACAACCGTAAACCATCTTCGACCTTCTTCTGTGGTTTTAAAAAAACCTAAATTAAGCTTTGTTCACCCCCTGCCATATTGGGTGATTTCGTCTTCCCCACCACCAGAAAAAAAATCTCGTTGACTCCACCGTTTAGAGTTACCGTAGTGATATCCTCCATGTGACATTTCGGGTTTTTATTCACGCTTTTATATTATGTATCATGTAATCATTTTCTATTAAATGAAATGCAAGTGTTTTTATTTAATTTTGTACAAAATATATATTTTTTTATGGATTTAAAATAATTAAAATTTTATAAGTTTTAAACTTATATAAAATTTTATTTATAAAAAAAAATCTAAACTAAAAGGTTCATATATTAATAAGATAACCCATTTAAATAAAATAATCAACTTTTATAAAAATATTTATAATAATAATAATAATATAAGCATATAAAATATAATTGAAATTAAAAAGAAATGTAATTAATTATTTTTATAAAAGTTAAGGGGTTGTTTTGGAAATAATCAAACTAAAAGGTTTTGAGACAAAAATCTGTTGAGGGGCTGTTTCTGGACAAACTAAACCACAGGGACTAACGGGTAAAAAATCCTAGGGACTAACTTAATACAAAAACAAACTCCAGGGACTATTCTTGCCAATTTCCAATTCGTAATTTCGGTTGTCTCCTCCATTGTCCGGCGGTCCAAGCCATTTTCCGGCGACCCCCTTGACACGCCTGTCCCCTGCACCTCGACAGCCGAAAATGGTCTCCCTGACATCGTCATCCCCACGCGAGCAAAAGCCCCCGACCATTTTTGTCTCCCCAACATTCGGAACGTCTGATCGTGGTTGTGGCCGAAAGTCCACGCCACGAATTCGGCGCCGACAGTAGACCTCCACGCCTACTAGATGGCTCGTTAGCTTCGTCTTGTCCAGACGAGTGTCCGGACATACTCATTTGCATGTTTTGTTATAGGGATCGAGCTCGGCTCTAAATAGCCATTTACGGACCTGCTCGAGCTCGCCACCCCTCCTCCACCCACTCTCACCTCAAATTGAAACCAGCATTGTGTTCGTCGTCACTGTGAGAAGCTGTGACCAGAATATCATAGTCTAATTCCATCCCGAAGCTTGATTTCCCATTCTTGACATTCTCGGATTTAAGACCCTGCCGACCAGACCCTTCGCGACCAGGTTCGAGCCTCAAATTTGTTCCGTTATCTTCTATTATCAACTGGCAATCTATCCCAATCGAAATCGCAACCTCAAACCATCAATTACCGGGCAAACCAAATGTCTCGGACACTGGTTTGCCGGTTGCCGAGGACCAGCGACCAGGTTCGCTTATGGGCATATCAATTAACTGATACATACATAACCAGCGATGGGCAGTAGCCCGGCTGCTTATGCGTGTGTGTGTTTGTGTCTAAGGTCGCGGGTTCGATTCCGGTTGGCCTTCGGCCCAATTTTTTTTCTTCTGTTTTATAAAACTTTTATTTTATTTATTTATTTTATCTCATTTTAATAATTTCTCTATACAATAAAAACTATTACGAGTGGGTTGACTCGTTCGTCTATTTTGAAATCGATTAAACAATTTTTTTTCATAATTAACCCATCCAATTTTTATAAAATAATAAACCTTACAATTTTTATAAACTTGTTAAAATAAATTATAATATATAATAATGATAACATAATTAAACAAATAGAAACTTTTCTTTTTATTAATTATTATATATAAATACAATAAACATAATAACAAATTATTTAAAATATAATATTTTAACAAGATTAAAATATATATATATTTTTGATGTTAAGTTTTACAAAATCATTATCATCTTTCTACCATATTTTATACAAATAAATGTTAAGAAATATTATTATAAATCTATACACATTTAAATACGAATACGCACATATAAAACATACAATAATACCTATTTATCCACATAGGGTTTCAACGTGCTTAGTTTTCAACATCCTTATCACCCGCACTCGTGGATTAAAACATCCTCTAGCCAGGTGAGTTACATAGCCCCTATTTTATATTTTTACATACTTTGGGGTGAAACATTATTTCATGCTACTCAATCAAATTGTTTATACGTGTTATTCATGTGGATTATATGCTTATTATCTTGGGTGTACAATCATTTACTTTAAACACAAGAAAACCAACAGTAATATTAATAGATCTATTGTGCCTGACCAGCCCACCCATGTAGGGTGTTTATTACTGCATACTCGGATATAGCCGCGTGTTATATTCAAACATATCGGATATAGTGGGTAACTATATTCAAACATACCGGACCTAGCTGTTGTGCTATGTTCAAGCGTGTCAATCAAGGTTTGAATTGTGCTTAGATAAATGATACAACCATGTATGCTATGTTTAACAAGATAAACAATGAGTTGCAAAACGTTTTTATCTACTATTTATCGGTTCCACTAAACCTATGTACTCAACAACTTTATAGTTGACACTTGATTTAAATAATGTTTCAGGTTTGGATATGTAATTGCTTGCTGAAGATTCTACCACTTAAGAACTTATGGACCTAGTTAATTAAATCAATGTTTTGAAATAGACTAGGTTATTTGAATTTGTATTGTACTTGAATGTTTGTTGTCTTTAATTAAATTAATGAATTATGCAACATTTTAGTTATCATGTGCTTTTGAACAATCATTCCATTGTCTGCCTCGATGATTCCGCCATCGGTCGGGGTGTGACAGATTGGTATCAGAGCCATGGTTATAGGGAATTAGGTTATTAGACACAATGACTTAGACTATAACCCTAAGACTCCCTTTTATGTGTTACGTGCTAAATGATTATCTGCTATGTGAATTATTTGTAGTTAGGTATTATTTAAATTTCCCCAAGTTTGGTACATGAGACTTATACACATACATACAAGGCTTTAAAACACATAATACATACTTTACACACACATTTGACAAACAAACGTATGCAAACAAATACACTACCCATCCTTATCCATACTCTTTCCATACTATTTGCAACATTCCTACACATTTTATACTCATAGACTCTCAAGTCTATTAAAATCTTGAAAATCTCGTCAACGACTTAATTTCTTGAAACCAGTAAAGGACATGTGCAATCTGGAAGGGTGACACCTGTACATTGGGTTTTCTGTCTAGGAAAGCATTTCGTATAAATCCAAATAAACGGACCCGTATGCTTTCCTGGGAATACCTGAAGTGAGTGTTTACCTATAGGCTAAAGCATGTCTCCTTGAAAGTTTTGAGAAATTACTTAACGTTGATAAGTCATTGTATTCGCAAGAATACGATTCGAACCTAAACTCAAAATTTTGGGGACATTATAGTAAGATAGGAAGAACTAGATGAACATGCAAAACAAATCATTATTACGGGTGCACACGTAATAACGATTTGTAGTGCATGCAAATCCCGGCGATTCCTATTACGCAAATAATGATATATGACATCATATCCTACCCGGAATAGATGGCTTACCTCCCCCATCAACCCTGAATAAATACACATACATTGGCACGCGACATGATGAATTCCGCATTTCTGCTTACATTATTCCCACTATAGCCCATGTATACCCACTTTATCTAAAATATCATTGTCTTTTCTTATGGTGTTAGAATGCCTCATCGACGTGCAAACTCTAGCACTTCCAACCCGGATCTTGCTACTCTTTTTGCCCAACTGGTAGGACAAATGACCCAAGCCAATAACAACAGTGACGGGTCTCACAACATCCAAGGAAACGGTGGTACCAACCCGCCTCAATGCACGTTTAAGCACTTTAACTCGTGCAACCCTACAAAATTTTACGGGACTGAAGGTGCTACCGGCCTACTACAATGGTTTGAAAGCATGGAAAGCACATTCCTAAATAGTGACTGTCCCGATAATCTTCGGGTTCGCTATACCACAAGTGTACTACAAAAGAGAGCCCTCACTTGGTGGAACGGTGAGAAACGCACTCGTGGTGTTGAGGTTGCTACATCTTTATCATGGGATGATCTGAAGAAAGCCATGACTGATGAATTCTGTCCTCGAAATGAAATGAGGAAGCTCGAGACTGAGTTTTGGGATCTTGCCCAAGACAGCGAGGATAATCTGGCTTACACCACCCGATTTCAAGAGCTGAGCCTACTGGTACCTCATATGATCACTCCCCTTGCTTGGGAAATTGAAAAATACATAGGCGGGCTGCCTATGCAAATTCAGGATGCTGTGTTAGGAAGCAATCCTCCTACACTTGAAGCTGCTATTCGTCTATCCGCTATGCTATCCGACAACCACATCAAACCCGGAACCTTAACAAGAAAGGGTTCCAAGAAGGTTGTTTCTACTCTTGCGGCCGTCAAAGATGTAAAGCCCGAGTCTTCTAACCGCAACAAGAAACGAAAGGGTCGAAACTTCGCAGTCGTAACTCCCACTGTACCTGCTATTCAAGTGGCCCCTTTGGGTCAAAACCCGAAACCTTATTTGGGTCCAAATCCCCAATGTCAGACCTGCAAGTACCACCATCCTGCCAACTTACCATGCCGATTGTGTTCAAGCTGCAGACGATATGGACACGTGGCCACTACTTGCCGTACCCGTCCTCCCGTCCATCAAGCTGCTCCAGCCAACCGTCCAAACTATCCGACACCTCTCAATGGTCGGGCATGTTACGAATGTGGAGACCCAAACCATTTCCTTGACCGATGCCCAAAACTTCATCAACAAGGTGGTCCTCAAGGACGAGCGTTTAATATAAACGCTAATGAGGCACAAGCAAACAACGACGTGATAAACGGTACGTTTCTCGTAAACAATAATTATGCATCCATTTTATTTGATACCGGTGCCGATAGGAGTTTTGTGTCTCTTACCTTTGAATCTCGACTTGCTAAACAAAGAACGAAACTTGACAATTCTTACTCCGTGGAGATAGAAAACGGGAAATCTATTGCTATAAATTCTGTTATCCGCGATGCAATCTCGATCTTAATAATCATGAGTTCTCTGTTGATCTCCTTCCAATGCAATTGGGAAGCTTCGATATTATAATTGGCATGGATTGGTTATCCAAGCACCATGCCGAGGTTATTTGCTATGAAAAATGCATTCGTATACCTCTCCCTTCGGGCGACACGTTAGTTATTTTCGGTGAAAAACCGTGTCGTGGTCTTCAACTCATGTCTTGCACATTGGCACAAAAGTACTTGCGGAAAAAGTACGTTGCCTTCTTGACCCACGTAGTTGACACGAAAGACAAGGGTAAGAAATTGCAAGATATTCCGATCATTCGAGACTTTCCCAAGGTATTCCCGAGGATTTACCCGGTCTTCCTCCCCCTAGACAAGTAGAGTTTCGTATTGACCTGGTGCCCGGAGCAACTCCCGTGGCAAAAGCTCCTTATCGTCTTGCACCTTCCGAGATGCAAGAGCTCGCAAGTCAATTACATGAACTCTCATCCGACCAAGCCATTCACCTTGGGGTGCTCCCGTGCTGTTCGTAAAGAAAAAAGATGGATCGTTTCGAATGTGCATTGATTATCGTGAACTCAACAAGCTTACAATCAAGAACTGTTATCCTTTACCCCGCATCGACGATCTTTTCGATCAACTTCAAGGTTCAACATGTTTCTCCAAGATTGACCTTCGTTCCGGATACCATCAACTTCGTGTTCTCGATGAAGACATTCCGAAGACTGCCTTTCGGACTAGATATGGTCACTACGAGTTCATGGTCATGCCTTTTGGTTTGACTAATGCACCTGCTGTTTTCATGGACTTCATGAACCGCGTATGCAAACCTTATTTGGACAAGTTCGTGATCGTTTTCATTGACGACATTCTCATCTATTCTAAAACGAAAGCGGAACATGAACAACATCTTCGTTTGATTTTGGAGCTCTTGAAGAAAGAACGACTATACGCCAAGTTCTCCAAGTGTGAATTCTGGCTAAAGGAAGTTCAATTTTTGGGACACATAGTTAACGAAAAGGGGATTCATGTGGACCCGGCAAAGATCGAGGCGGTAAAGAATTGGAGTACTCCTAAGACTCCTACCGAGATTCGTTCCTTCCTTGGACTAGCGGGTTACTATCGCCGCTTCATCTTGAATTTCTCCAAGATCGCAGTCCCGCTCACTGCCTTGACTCACAAAGGAAAACCCTACGAGTGGGGACCCAAACAAGAGGAAGCTTTTCAAACTCTCAAGCTCAAGCTCTGCAATGCTCCTGTTCTAACTCTTCCTAGTGGTAATGACGACTTTGTCGTTTATTGCGATGCATCCAACCAAGGTCTTGGTTGTGTTCTCAAGCAGCGTGGCCAAGTAATTGCATACGCATCACGTCAGCTTAAAATCCACGAGAAGAACTATACGACCCATGATCTCGAGCTTGGTGCTGTCGTCTTCGCCTTGAAAATTTGGAGACACTATCTTTATGGCACTAAATGCGTGGTCTTCACCGACCACAAAAGTCTCCAGCATATTTTCAATCAAAAAGAGCTTAATATGAGGCAACGACGATGGGTCGAACTTCTTAACGACTACGACTGCGAGATTCGCTACCACCCTAGCAAAGCAAATGTTGTAGCCGACGCCTTGAGTCGTAAAGAACGTATCATGCTTCATATTGTTTGTATTCATAACGATATCCAAGCCCGCATCCTCCAAGCACAACATACCTCGGTTACCGAGGGAAACATGTACCACGAAATGGCATGTGGTGTGGAACTCTTGCTAAAACTAAAGCCAACGGCCTGTTGTATTACTTGGATCGTATCTGGGTTCCCGATCACGACAACCTTCGTATATTTTTGATGAACGAGTCCCACAAGACTAGATATTCGGTACATCCCGGAGCTGATAAGATGTACATGGGTCTTCGTCAACAATATTGGTGGCCCGGCATGAAAAAGGATATTGTCCTCTTTGTGGCAAAATGCTTAACTTGTTCTAAAGTAAAGGCCGAACACCAGAAGCCTTCCGGACTCCTCGAACAACCTGAAATTCCCATGTGGAAGTGGGAGAACCTTGCTATGGACTTCATCACCAAACTCCCATGCACTTCTAGTGGGCACGATAGTATCTGGGTTATTATCGATCGACTCACAAAGTCTGCTCATTTCTTGCCTATTCGTGAGGACTATCGAGTCGAGAAATTGGCTCGGATCTACATTGATGAGATCGTAAGTCGGCACGGAATCCCTTTGAACATTATCTCTGATCGTGATTCACGTTTTACTTCCCGATTTTGGCATTCATTACAATCTGCGCTTGGTACTCGTTTGGATTTAAGTACGGCTTACCATCCTCAAACTGATGGACAAACCGAGCAAACAATCCAAACTCTCGAGGATATGCTTAGAGCTTGTGTCATTGACTTTGGCGGCAATTGGAATTCTCACCTACCACTGATCGAATTTTCCTACAACAACAGCTACCACACAAGTATTAACATGGCACCGTTTGAAGCTCTTTATGGACGAAATTGTCGTTCACCGATTTGTTGGAACGAAATTGGTGAAGCACAAATCACCGGTCCCGAGCTTATCCAAGATACCACCGATAAAATCTCTCTTATTCGTGACAACATTCGAGTAGCAAGGAGTCGGCAAAAAAGCTATGCCGATAAACGACGAAAACCCTTGGAATTTCAAGTTGGGAATATGGTTCTTCTAAAGGTATCACCTTGGAAAGGCGTAGTCCGATTTGGAAAGAAAGGAAAACTTGCACCTCGATATGTGGGTCCATTCAAGATACTCGAAAGGGTAGGAAAAGTGGCCTACAAACTCGATCTTCCTTCAGAGCTCAGCAACGTTCATCCGACTTTTCACATGTCTAATTTGAAAAAGTGCCTAGCCGACGAGAATCTCCACATCCCTCTTGATGAAGTGCGCATTGACGAGAAAATGCACTTTGTTGAGAAACCCGTGGAAATCATAGACCGTGAAGTCAAGAAACTCAAGCGTAGCCGCATCCCCATTGTCAAGGTCCGTTGGGAGTCTAAACGTGGACCCGAGTTCACTTGGGAACGTGAAGACCAAATGAAGACCAAATATCCACATCTCTTTTCATAGCCTCCGCTAGTTGAATTTCGGGGCGAAATTCCTTTAACTTAGGGAGACTGTGACATTTCGGGTTTTTATTCACGCTTTTATATTATGTATCATGTAATCATTTTCTATTAAATGAAATGCAAGTGTTTTTATTTAATTTTGTACAAAATATATATTTTTTTATGGATTTAAAATAATTAAAATTTTATAAGTTTTAAACTTATATAAAATTTTATATAAAAAAAAATCTAAACTAAAAGGTTCATATATTAATAAGATAACCCATTTAAATAAAATAATTAACTTTTATAAAAATATTTATAATAATAATAATAATATAAGCTTATAAAATATAATTGAAATTAAAAAGAAAATTAATTAATTATTTTTATAAAAGTTAAGGGGTTGTTTTGGAAATAATCAAACTAAAAGGTTTTAAGACAAAAATCTGTTGAGGGGCTGTTTCTGGACAAACTAAACCACAGGGACTAACGGGTAAAAAATCCCAGGGACTAACTTAATACAAAAATAAACTCCAGGGACTATTCTTGCCAATTTCCAATTCGTAATTCCGGTTGTCTCCTCCATTGTCCGGCGGTCCAAGCCATTTTCCGGCGACCCCCTCGACACGCCTGTCCCCTGTACCTCGACAGCCGAAAATGGTCTCCCTGACCTCATCGTCCCCACGCGAGCAAAAGCCCCCGACCAATTTGTCTCCCCAACATTCAGAACGTCTGATCGTGGTTGTGGCCGAAAGTCCACGCCACGAATTCGGCCCCGACAGTAGACCTCCACGCCTACTAGATGGCTCGTTAGCTTCGTCTTGTCCAGACGAGTGTCTGGACATACTCAATTGCATGTTTTGTTATAGGGATCGAGCTCGGCTATAAATAGCCATTTACGGACCTGCTCGAGCTCGCTACCCCTCCTCCACCCACTCTCACCTCAAATTGAAACCAGCATTGTGTTCGTCGTCACTGTGAGAAGCTGTGACCAGAAAATCAGAGTCTAATTCCATCCCGAAACTTGATTTCCCATTCTTGACATTCTCGGATTTAAGACCCTGCCGACCAGACCCTTCGCGACCAGGTTCGAGCCTCAAATTTGTTCCGTTATCTTCTATTATCAACTGGCAATCTATCCCAATCGAAATCGCAACCTCAAACCATCGATTACCGGGCAAACCAAATGTCTCGGACACTGGTTTGCCGGTTGCCGAGGACCAGCGACCAGGTTCGCTTATGGGCATATCAATTAACTGATACATACATAACCAGCGATGGACAGTAGCCCGGCTGCTTATGCGTGTGTGTGTTTGTGTCTAAGGTCGCGGGTTCGATTCCGGTTGGCCTTCGGCCCAATTTTTTTTCTTCTGTTTTATAAAACTTTTATTTTATTTATTTATTTTATCTCATTTTAATAATTTCTCTATAAAATAAAAACTATTACGAGTGGGTTGACTCGTTCGTCTATTTTGAAATCGATTAAACAATTTTTTTCATAATTAACCCATCCAATTTTTATAAAATAATAAACCTTACAATTTTTATAAACTTGTTAAAATAAATTTTAATATATAATAATGATAACATAATTAAACAAATAGAAACTTTTTTTTTATTAATTATTATATATAAATACAATAAACATAATAAAAAATTATTTAAAATATAATATTTTAACAAGATTAAAAAATATATATATTTTTGATGTTAAGTTTTACAAAATCATTATCATCTTTCTACCATATTTTATACAAATAAATGTTAAGAAATATTATTATAAACCTATACACATTTAAATACGAATACGCACATATAAAACATACAATAATACCTATTTATCCACATAGGGTTTCAACGTGCTTAGTTTTCAACATCCTTATCACCCGCACTCGTGGATTAAAACATCCTCTAGCCAGGTGAGTTACATAGCCCTTATTTTACATTTTTACATACTTTGGGGTGAAACATTATTTCATGCTACTCAATCAAATTGTTTATACGTGTTATTCATGTGGATTGTATGCTTATTATCTTGGGTGTACAATCATTTACTTTAAACACAAGAAAACCAACAGTAATATTAATAGATCTATTGTGCCTGACCAGCCCACCCATGTAGGGTGTTTATTACTGCATACTCGGATATAGCCGCGTGTTATATTCAAACATATCGGATATAGTGGGTAACTATATTCAAACATACCGGACCTAGCTGTTGTGCTATGTTCAAGTGTGTCAATCAAGGTTTGAATTGTGCTTAGATAAATGATACAACCATGTATGCTATGTTTAACAAGATAAACAATGAGTTGCAAAACGTTTTTATCTACTATTTATCGGTTCCACTAAACCTATGTACTCAACAACTTTATAGTTGACACTTGATTTAAATAATGTTTCATGTTTGGATATGTAATTGCTTGCTGAAGATTCTACCACTTAAGAACTTATGGACCTAGTTAATTAAATCAATGTTTTGAAAATGACTAGGTTATTTGAATTTGTATTGTACTTGAATGTTTGTTGTCTTTAATTAAATTAATGAATTATGCAATATTTTAGTTATCATGTGCTTTTGAACAATCATTCCATTGTCCGTCTCGATGATTCCGCCATCGATCGGGGTGTGACACTCCATCTAACAAATGCACCAACATGATTGCTGTGTAATAACCTATAAACCATTAGGATCAACTGTGAAACGTTGAGGACCAACCAAGCTATTTCACACATGAAATAAGGTTTGTTTTAAGTTTTTATTGACCCAGCCCATTAGCCCATTTTATTGATTGAGCCCAAGGCCCATTATGATGTGTCTGGATTGGATTGAAAGCAGTAGGCGCCTCTCATTCTCTCATCACAATCTGGTCTTCATTACACCACTCTCTCTCTCTCATCTCTGAAACCCTAGATCGACTTCGATTACGCAGGTACGCAGATGCTTAATTCAACCTCTAACATATCTTTTTTTTTATTGTTTTTAACCTTGATTTCTGTTCATTTAAACTCTCCTCAAATGAAAATCCTATGTTCAATTAAACGCAACAAAAACTAGCCAAAAATTGCTATTCAGTTCGGTTTACAAATCCCCAATTCGGTTCTCGGATAGGGAAAACAATCAAAACAAAAAACCGAAACCCCTAGTGAGGGAAGAGATTGCTAAAATGCCAAAAGATAGGAACTTGATTTGGTTTAGAGTTTTCAAGTGATGTAATTGGTTGTTTATAAAATGCATGCTTACTGATAATTAATTTGAAAAATATGTGCATTATATTGTCTATGGTTTATGAGATTAATGAAATCTGCTATGTTATTTGTGGAAATTCTAGATCCAAATTGTTCTTCATCTGGAATTGTTATGGGACTAGATCTCTGTCACAAGTTGGTTGTTTTGCATCGAAGGACAACGTAGAGTATTATAGCAAACCATCATGATTTAGTATCGCTTCGTTCTCATACTATTCTCGAATGGAAAATCCCAAATCACTCTCCCTCATCCACTCGATATCACCTCATTCCTACTCTGATTTCAATTCACTTTTTTCACGCCTCAACACCACCCTCATCTCATCCTCATCGAGCAATCTCAACTTCGCATCAACTTCTGTCTCTTTAGAACCCCAATTCAACAATTGGCTCAGACCCACCGTTCCCAAAACCACCGCTTTATTAAAAAATCTCTCTGTATTCGAACGCGCCCTCGTTGGCGCAGGTGCAGGCTTGCTATTTTGCATGAGTATCTTAGGAGAAAGAACACTGATCTTGCACAAGTTTAATCGGCTGGATTATCTCATTCCACCTATTTTTTGTAACAGGATTTAATGGGTATCTTAATTTGTTGTTTCAGTAATATATAAAATTTGAATGCAACTGTTTTCATTATCTACCATGTTACTTTTATTTTAATCCTATTCTCTTTTATAACAAGAAAATGCATGTAACCCGAACATAGATGGATGGGGGGATGTAACAAATGGCATGTATTAGAAATATAACCTTTTCCATTGCAGCTATTTCTCTCATTGTTTTTTTGCTCTTCACTTCCATTAAGTGTCTCAACATTCCTTGCAAGTTCCAAATTAGTTGATATTGAACAAATAAATAATGAAATGAACATAATCATGCAGGGGACATTTTCAAATCTATATCATATATATATATATATATATATATAGGGGACGTATCAAATGAAAACCATGTCTTATTGTGAAAACCCTTAAACTCTATATGGACCACACATTATATTTCTTAGTTTTTTAGATTATTTTTAAATTAAAGGACAATTGTGTCATTTCCTTCCCTCTCTCTGTAACCTTCTTTGTCTTCTCCTGATATTTGTGTCTTCAAAATTAGATCCCTTTCTCTCTCTCTTAAACCAAACTTCTCTAATTTCTCTCTTTAAAAATCTAGATCCAGAATTCCTCTTGGTTCGATTTCATCAGCGATTTGTATTTCTGTTTCGAGCCAACAGATCTCATCTCTCTCCCTCTAAATACATCGGCCGATCTTAGACTTGCTAGGTTTCCGACGATCTGCTGTCAGATCTGTGTCTCCAGGAACCCAATGATTAGTTGAGGAAGATGCTATGCAAGTACTCGGTAATTTTTTAAATTTATATTCTTCGTTCAAGTCTTCTGATCCGTTTTGCTACTCACTAACATGCCTATGAATAAAGCTTTTTGGATGCAGTCTCGAGACGATAACCTGGATCTGGCTGAATATTCTCAGTAAGTTATTTCATTTTTATAACATATATAGAAGATTGATTTTGTAGTAAAGGAATTTACACTAAGTTTGCCTTAAAAAAACAAACGTTTTAGACTGATTAATTTGTTTAAGATTTCTTTTTCTTGGTAATTTATCATAATGAATAATTTCCCAATTATACTTTAGTTTTTTTTTTGAAAGGCTATGCTTTAGTTATTTATGATTTTACTTCTTCATATTATACTTTTGTTCTTTGTTTCTATGTCATAATTCTGTGGTATACATAGTTTGGAAAATTTGACCATACCTATTTTTTAATTATTTAATTCCTATTTAAGTATTTATTTCATTATTAATAAACGTTACAGTTTATCATTTTAGGGTATTATATAATATGTGAGTAAATCGTGGAATTTAAAAAAAGATACAAATCTAATGTGTGTATACATTTTTTTTAGTACTTTTTTAAAAATCTCAGATCTGATTTGAGTTTTAATCTGATGTGTGTATACTTTTTTGTCATGTTTGGGATAAAACATGACAAAACACAGTAGAATTGTTTTCTGATTTGTGTACATAGTTTTTACACATGTTTATTTGATTAATACAAATGTGTAAACTGAATTTACACGTGTAAATAGTTTTGTTCATGTGTATATACAAAATATAAACTGTTTTTTACATTTTTATATTTGTTGTAGGATTCTTTAAACATATGTAAAAATTATTGGTTTAATTTTTGAACGTTACTATGTTTGGGTTACTACACTGCGTAAATTGAATTTACACATTTGTAAACTGAATTTACGTTTGTGTAAACCTGGTTAAATGTTTTTTTAACCCAAATTTGAATTGACTCCTGTGTAAACCTGAAAAACCTAGATTTGAATCGACTCTTATGCATTTTTGAGTTACTACACATGTGAAAACTTTAATGAACATGAGTTTAAGAATGTAATAAATTAACATGAATGTTTAGATATTTGGTTGTAGAGATTTTTGTGTATATGTTTTTTCACCTCATTATTATAGACAATGTAACTGAAATTTTTTGGTTTGACTTCCTTAGTTTATTCATATGAATTTTAACTTTATCTCTTTAGTATGCCTCATTTGAGAAGTTATTAAATGACATTTAATTGCTACTAATTAGATTTTATTTTAGTAAACTTTGTCTTCTATAGGATGAAACAACTTTAATTTGGTTTTCGGGCAAACAAGGAAAGACAACTGCAACTATGATTTGTGATAAAAGCCAACAAGGTAATTTTTTATTTTCTGATTTGTATAAAATTAAGCAATTATGTTGTACCAATGTGTAGGGATTTCTTTTTTTTTTCCAGCTATTTTCAAATTTGTATAAAAATTTTAAAAGTTTTTAAACTCGTTTAATAAGTTTCTTGATACAAAAGTTTTTACACACGTTTAAATTGGGGCTTTATTGTTTTAAACGTGTCTGAACCACAAAATAGGGTTTTTATATAGATTTGAAAATCCCTAATTTTAATTTACACATGTTTAAATTGAATTTACATAAGTGTAAACTGAATTTACACAAATGTAATCTGAATTTACACAAGTGTAAAGAGTTGTTATTCATGTGTTTTTATGGTTCTGAACATGTATAAAATTGTCTTTGTACAAATTTGGAAAGCCTCAATTTTTAATTTACACATGTTTAAATTGAATTTACACATGTATAAACTGAATTTACACAAGTGTAAAGAGTTGTTATTCATATGTTTTTATGTTGATTCTGATCTGAACATGTATAAAATTATCTTTGTTGACATATATATACATATGTAAATTGTGTTTGTTCATGTAAATTAATTTTTGTATATGGATTTTAGATGGGATAGCAAGCACATGAGGGATCGAAGATCTTGATTTAAGACTGTGTAAAAGTCGACTTCCTTGTGTATATGTTTTTTTTTGTAAAAATATTTGTGTATTTTTTATATAATTTTCTGATTTGTAAACATGTGTAAATTAGTTTTACACATGTGTTCTTTAAAAATCATATTGATCAGTATATTGATTGATGAGAGAGAGAAAATGTGATTTTTTATTACTAGATTTAAACAAAAAAGAAGAAAATAAAGTGAAATTACCTTTTTACCTCCTTATTTAATCTAAGCCACAAGTTTTTATATTAAATATATTAAAAATACAGAATTAATTATAGCCACATATTAAAATAGTAAGAAATGAATGTGTGGTCCATATAGAGTTTAAGGGTTTTCACAATAAGACAGAGTTTTCATTTGATACGTCCCACATATATATATATATATATATATATATATATATATATATATATATATATATATCCTTTTAAAATAGTTAAATTCTCATCTCTCCCCTTTCATAATAGTCATGTTCATTGAATAAACCAATACAACATTATTCGTCGTGATTTTTACTACAATAATGTTTCCTTCTGTGTTCAAATACGTCTGGTCGTTGTGTCTAATGTTATGTTTGATAATTATGTCGAATGTCAGGTCATTGTGTCATATATTTTTCATCATTGTGTTTTACGTTTTAGATAATTTCGTGTTATTTTTGTCACTGTTTTTTTATGTATTATATATAACACAGTGATGGAAAATGTTTGACACAATTACCTGACATTAGAAAAATATTTGACATTAGACACAATGATGAAAAATATTTGATACAATAACTTGACATTAGACACAATGACGAGCAATAATCACAATGAGCTGGAAAACGTAATTTTTTTTTCGTTTTTGTATATAACACTCTACTCATTTTAAAGATAAAAAACGCTCGTTTTCATCATTGTGTTTTACGTTTTAGATAATTTCGTGTTCTTTTTGTCATTGTTTTCTATGTATTATATATAAAACACAGTGATGAAAAATATTTGATACAATGACCAAAAATATTTGGCATTAGTGTCACATCCCCCTAGGCGGAAACACGAGGTGTAACGATTTATGGTTTTCATAGCCTTTGATTACATCAAACGACCTCTAAATGACATTCATTAATCAAAGGTTTCAAGTTATTACAAAACATAAGTTGTTTCTAAAGACATAACATGTCAAAATATCGTACTCAAAAGACAAGTGTGTACGATTCGTCATACATATGAGTTTATCAATTATGACCTAAACATCCTTAGGTTATAACAGAGAAACTCCAAAAGATTCCTAATATGCATGCATGTCTCGGACTCCATGATCCTAGTTACCTGAGAAAAATACGCTTAAAAAGTCAACATAATTGTTGGTGAGTTTACAGGTTTAGATAAAAAGTTTTCGTTGGACCACAAGATTTCAGTCTGTCTATTGTTTATCCAAACAATGTCATATGTCTCACTATTATTAATTAAAACAATAGTATAAGTCTATTATTATCATGAGCTCCCGTAACCGACGCTTGACGTCTATAATTGTGCCTTGACCTAATGTCCTTAACGCTAAAACATTGAAATGAAAATGAATAATTATGCACCTGACTGACCTCCAGTCAAGGTTAAAGCGACTAACCACGGGCGGGGGCGTCAACCAAAATAGATCTATTCACAATTTTCACGCTTGCCTAATAACCAACGGTTATAGAATAAAATGAGACTTTAAGCGTTAATCAAGTCTACTCATGTAACAATGTTTGTCAAGTCTACCACTTGTGTCCGGTCTAAAGTCTAGCATGTTTTCTCCCTTGAATGTTTAAAATCAATTTAAATCATTAAATAAAAATGAGGCCGTGAAACTCACCTGGTCTGTCTAGTAGTGAACACAGTCAAGGATGTGCAGCAAAGTCCGACAAGTGACCTGACCTACTCGTGCCCTATAATATTTAAGACACTATGAGGTCTAAACATGGTTGCCAATGTATAAGTTGGTCGTGTAACTAACATCCAGTAAGTCTGGGCACGAAGTCTCGTTATGTTTTACAAAAGTCTGACTCGACAACCGTTGGTGATATGCCTCGTCTTCCCAAAACGTATATTTATATTTATTATAAATATTAATACGTTTCTATCAAGAGGTGGTCTTGAACCCTTAGGTCCGTTATGTCTTTATAAGTCTAGTGTCGTAATATATTGTTTCGTTTAAGCTCGAGTTTACGTCTTGACATGTATGTTAAATATATATATATATATATTTATTAAAATATAGAGTTCTCGTCACAAGACACAAAAATAATAATTATATTATTTCCGTCTATAATCTTGAAAATATTATACTCAAGATAAGTGTCATTTTCGTCTCTCGACAAATATAAATATATATACATATATTTTTATTAGAACACATGCGGTATATATATTAAAAAGAAATCTTTATTAAAATATTCTTCTCTAATTATGTAATAATATTTATAAAAGATTTTATAAATATTTTTAGAAGTATTAGGGTTTCCAGGACAATTATTATGTACTAATAGTTAGTAAAAATTAACTATTAATACATAAAGTTTGATAACAAAAACATATGAACTTAGGGTTGTAAATATTTATGACATAAATATTAATCCATCATATAGGTTACCAAAAAGTAGTTTTTATGACCTATAATTTAGAAAATAAACATGAGTTTTTATATAATACTAAGTCTAGAATTTTGTAATTTTATTTCCATACTAGAACAATGGCATTTTTATGTCTCTAATAAAAGTCTCAATTTCACTAGTCTCATTATCACATATTATGACACACTGAGTCCCTAGTTATTTATTTCAACTCCATAACATAGTTTAGTTATTTTTCTTGAGCCAAACCGAACCTTTTGGAGTATTTAGACAAAATTATGGAATTTATGGGCTTTGGTCGTCTTTGGAGAAGTTGGGTATGGCTTCAGTGTCGTCGGCTAGAATGTCAGTTTTGGTAAATGGGAGCCCGACTCTGGAATTTGATATGGGTAGGGGTTTGAGACAGAGAGATCCATTATCACCGTTTTTGTTTCTTCTTGCTATGGAAGGATTACATGTAGCTGTGGAGGATGCGATACAGGGAGGTATGTTTAAACATGTATATGTAGGAGATAATTGGCTTCCTTTATCTCACCTATTGTGTACAGATGATGCGATTTTTGTAGGAGAGTGGTCTACTGACAACATTCACTCGATTGTGAGACTGCTGAACTGTTTTTACATGGGTTCGGGGTTAAAAATTAATTTGCATCAGTCAAACTTATATGGAGTGGGAGTCGACAATAATCAGGTCTCTTCGATGGCAGGCATTACGGGATGTGTTACGGGACGAATCCCTTTTATGTATTTGGGGCTTCCGATGGGTGATAATATGGGTAAGAAAAGTAGTTGGAAATATATTATTGATAAATTCAAGGTTCGTTTAACAAAGTGGAAAACGTCCTTGATTTCATTTGGAGGAAGATCTGTGTTGGCGTACTCGGTGCTTGGGGCGATGGGCATCTATTTCTTTTCCATTTTCTTAGTTCCAGTATCGGTCTTGAAAATTCTAGAAAGCCTTAGGGCTAAGTTTTTTTGGGGTGATTCGGAGGATGGCAAAAAGATTCATTGGGTGGGATGGAATAAGGTGGTGGCTTCAAAAACTAAAGGTGGGGTTGGTATTGGTTCTTTAGAAGCGTTCAATTTGGCTCTCTTGCAAAAGTGGAGGTGGAGGATGGTTAATAACCCGAATAGCTTATGGGCTTTGATTATTGATGTCGCCCAGACGGTCTATAAAAACTATGATTAAAAACCTAATCTAGACTCCTAAGTAATAAATGGAATACCTATGAACTAGACCGCACTGACAGACAAGTGAACCTATCGAGTGTAGCACAACTTAATGGTAAACCGAATTATCGAACCCTAGAGACACTAAATAACTAAACTAGACTCTGACTCGAACTAAAGATGATTGATTTGGGGGGTTTTCTATACTACTGATTAAACTAATAATGCAGAATACTAATGAACGACTATAACTATCAGAACATGAACTTAGGGAAATAACAGGAATGGGAAGAATACCACCTAGGTCGGAATCCTACTTGCAAAGCACAGACTTCTACTCGTTATGGAAATAATGATGGATCTGGGTATCAAAGGATAACAGCCCTAGACAACCTAGTGGATCCCTAATCACTCTCAGGGTGTCACAAACTAAGAAACTCTAAAGTTGCAGTAACTCACCAGATAGTCGGATTACCTTTCAGTCTCTCCAACAATGATAATGTACCCAAAAGACAAATCACCTCTCGGTCTCAATGTCCACAGTACATCGAAGATGCACGGGGTAATCTCATATTAACACATTATGACTCGGACTAGCAACAATCACTAAGAACCTAAGGGAACCTCCTCTCAGACAATTCAGACTCGGAATCCTAATGACGAAGACTAACCGATTATCTCTCACCTTTCGGGTATCGAGACAAGAAGAACACTCAATCTAATTCAACACCAATTACTCTCCCTATGGACTACTACGTCTAGCAATACCATCACAATTACCAATAATTAAGCAAGCAACCTAAACATGCGTCTATAACTGAAAGACATTCAACAAGAACACATGCGAGATTATAATAACATCAAATCAGAATAAATCATGCACATACATCACAATTATCAAACCAAGATTGTTTACAAAATCATTAATCCAACATACGAATCCAAAAACCGATAAAAATCATAACTTTATCAAGTATTCATCAATGACCCAGGCAGTATCAAGGTTTTAGCCTAGAATCATACTTAAAACATTCAAGACAGAAGTAAAAGCATAAAACATGGTTCAAACATAGAAATCAAAGATAAAGATTCAATCTTGAAAACCGAATACGCAAAACTAACGAACCCGGGATCCAAAGTCTCCAACTTTGCACTTCAATTGCTCTCCTAACTCCTAAAATCGCCTCTAACACCTCTGTAGAAGGCTGAATGTCGAACTTCTCTCATAATGGCATTCAAAATCTATTTAATTCGAAATTAGGGTTTTTCACGGATTTTCCTTCTCTCGCGTACCGCGAGAAAACATGGCCAGCCCCTCGCGTACCGCAAGGGCCAAATTAGTCGGGCTCATATATGAGTTTCCTCACGTACCGCGAGGAACTTTGGCTCTCCATTCACGTACCGCGAGGGACTAGAAATTCAACTTTTCTTCTTTTGTTCTCAGGACTTTCTCTCATACTCGGTTTCTTCATGATATCGCTTGTAATTCTCACGAGCACCTGTTAACCTGAAATTGACTCGAAACAAAGCAAAAGCAAGTAAAAACGTACACAAAACTATCTAAAAACATACTAAAACAATAGGAATAAAGATGTATGCTTTGCACTACATCAAACATCTCCACACTTAACCTTTTTTCGTCCTCGAAAAAGTATGCAATGGAATCATAACTGGAATCTATCTGTAACAACTTAATTATTCAATTAGCCCTAACCCAAATATACTCACGCGTTAAAAAGCAATAATCAGTATTTCTATCCGACTAAACCCAACCACCAACTTTCAAGCCCCTGTTTTGTGTTCTAATTCCAATTTATACAGCACATCAATCAATCCATGGGACTCACACTCAGATGCTACAGTTCTACCTAATCCCGTCTCACGGTCATATCTAGGCCCGGATTAAACCAAATAGATTTCGCCCACCACGTTAAACTAAGATTTACATGTTTTAGAAATTAAGATGATCAATGAATGAATGGATGAAATTGAGCATTAAATTAAGCAAATGAACCTTCGTCTAGAGGCGTTTCAACCAAGTGGCTATCCTGGAAGGTAACACATAGACTAATGTTCTAATCATAAAGCACATAAGAATCTAACCTAGCGGTGTTTCAATCAGGCTGGAACCCGACGTGTGACACATAGGCGAAACTTAGATTTCTAGTTAATTAAGCTCAAGTATATGGAATTATCGATGCGGGCGCCACCGAAACTAGGATTTATTCTCATAAAAAGAGAGTGGTGTGCCAAGAAATTTCAAAAACCTCTAAATTTTAGCTTAACGTGGTGCCTATCACCCTATGTTGACAGTTTCAGTAGTACCGACACCTCTAAGATGAATGCCCACAAGATATCATGAATTAAAACAATTATTAAGCTAATCAACACTCACAGGCTATTTAAGCTCTTCAAGCTGGCTGGGTCTACCAAAACATAACAATTCAGACGCGTTTTCAATTACTTATTTTCATTTAAACTCAACAAGCAGAAACAGTTGTACTATCATTTTCCATTTTATTGTGCAAAAACTTTTGATTTCAAAGGACATTTTTTTCAAAATTTTTTTGTATTTATTATAAGAAAACAGACTGGACAGACTCACTAAGACACAGTCTCCCATCCCCACACTTGAAAATAACATTGTCCCTAATGTGAACCGAGAAACACCGAAAATAGAATGAAAATACAAAAAAATAAACTGGGAAGACTTAGCTTGTAATGTATGCATTGAAGTGTGTCCAGCGTTGCTCTTCCACGTGTGCACCGTATAGCATTTCGGTCGCGGTTGCACAAACGACTGTCGGGTTGCCTTTACAAAAATATAAGAAGATGAGGATCAACCCCGCCCGAATGGAGATTAAGTACGAATGGAGTGATCAATACTTGCAAAATAAAGCTTACACAAACCCACAACATTAAACTGACTCAAGCACAGACTCAAAGTAAAATAAAAAGACTCTACTGACTCAATAAGACTCTAGACAGAAGACAGGAACACACCCGATAAGTAGCAAACACATAGACATGAATGCCACAAGCAAGGTGAAACATCGGTTACGAACGGTTCTTATGTTTTCCATGGTAGGTGGATGTGATGGATGATGGTGAACGGTGTACTGGTGATGTTGATAATGGATTTTAGATGATTTGTGGTGGATAGTGAGTGGTAGCGGGTACGGGAAACCATGGGAAAAATAAGGAAGTGGGAAGGACACAGGATTCCCTCGCGTACTGCGAGGAACTATGGGCCACTCCTCGCGTACCGCGAGGAGTTTGGATTTAACGCGGCCACATTTTCTATCCTCCACATACCGTGAGAGAGTCTTTCTTGGCCTTAGCGTACTGCGAAAGGACCTTGGTAATAGAAAGTTAAGGGGTTTTTTATACCTAGCCAAATTTTCACCCCTTAAAACTTTCTTCACCTAAATTCCTTAAAACTTGTTCCAATGATAAAAACCAATGTAAACGTACCTGGAACTTCATTCCCGCTGATTTTTCTTCACCGAATCGAGTGCGAATCCCTGTGAAACACACAAAACAAAAACACGCACACCAAAAAACACCTAAAATAATTGAAAATAAGCAAAAAGACAAATACATACTATACACCCGGGCACTTGCCCGAGAAGCAAACATGCCTAACCAGGAGGCTTCTCCTTGATTCTAACCGGAACTGCTATCATCCTGTGCGGTATTCCAGCTCTCATTGGCATATAACTATCAATGAACCTCAACCATTTCCTACCACACTTTCTCAGATCGGTCCACCACCACTTAAACCTACCAGGTCCAAAAATAACCTGCATCATGTACCCCAACAAGCTATCACCCTTACACGTCCCCACACTTGGGGTTTGCATTATCCTTAGATCACATGTATCACTCAACGCATGGGTTCTCTTACGGGGTGGCCTAGACTTAGGGAACCTGGAACTAGGGGTGGGCTCAGTTTCTCTCCCCTCAAAATGGAAATGGTAATGGTAATAGGCAAGGGCTCAGGAATATGATTTTCTATGGTTATAACCTCTAAACTCTCATCCGGATCCTCTAACTTCCCTACCATCCCCACACTTGGGGTTTTGCCTATCATCTCCTCCAGCTCTGCTGATCGCGTGTCGAAGGCTAATAAAAAACACTTATAAAATCTACTTCTTAACTACTTAGACTGCAGTATAGTAAATAGGGTTGTTGAATCCACAGGGAACTCGTGGAGAATGTTATTCAAATTTAAACTATTCAATGACTACAAAAGTTTAAAACTTTATCAATTAAATTAATGCAAATTGTAAAAAACAACGAACTTTGACTTAAGAAAACGATTAGAGAAAAACGACCACTCCGAGTTTCGGATTAAGCAACACAAACGCACAATTTTAGTTTCAAATCAGATAGGAGATTACATAGACATAACCTTATTTAACTGTTTAACCCAATCACACAATATTAAATTTAATCACAAAACCAAATTATTCCCAACGCAAGAAAACCAAGAAACGATGATAGATGTGACAAATCAAACACATGCAATTGTTCATAAATCAAACATACAATTGAATTCAAAGAACTTAATGGGTTCACAAAACTCAATCAAAACTGATCATCAACTAAAATCATACGAGTACATGCATAAATCATTCACCCGGAGGGATCACGAAGAGCTTAACTTACAAGCATTGAAAACTAAGATCAATTGGCCAAAAAAACTCTGATAATCGCCTAAAGATCGCTCTGGGACGGCTGAAAAAATAGAGCCTTGCGAACTAGGGCTGAATTCGGTTTTAATTGGAACTTAGGGCTTTTTGCTGTTCCGCCGGCCCTTCACATGTCGCGAACTCTGAAGTCCAGTTCTTCGCGTGGCGCGAAGGACAATTTAGTCGGGCCTGTTTTTTTTCTCCTCACATGTCGCGAGATTTCCCTTCCCAGTCTTCTTGTACTGCGAAGACTCAATTTTCTAGGAATTTGATATTTTTACACTTTAACCCCCTTTACTTCCGTGCCTTCTCAATCATGCCTCGTTATCCCCTCAATTAGCACTTTAAACCTGTAACAGACACAACTACAAATACCAACGTAAAACCAACTCAATATACAAAGTTAAACTATTAAAATGTATACAAAACGACTCTTAAACACGGGATATTTGACCCTACATCACATCCCCACACTTAACCTTTTCTGTCCCGAAAAAGAATAATGTAATGGAATCATAATCGAAAAACTTGCTACTTATACTTTCATTATACACAACCCAGATTCTCATAACACGTTAATTGTAACAATTGGTATTTCGATCCGATTAAACCCAATCACCGACTCTATATTATACATTACCAAGCAACAGTCTATATATGGGTCTCACACTCAGAAAGCTACGACTTAGACTACTCCCACATCAAGGTCATGTTTAGGCAAGGGTTAAACCATATAGATTTCCCACCACTATAAACACTAATCTATAAGTTTTCAAAATCAGGTGAATTATGGAATGATGAATGAATGATGTGAGCTTTTATTAATATTTTATGAATAAACCTAACCCAGTGGTGTTTCAATCAAGCTGGAACTCGACGTGTGACACGTAGGCTGCAGTTTTTAAGCAATGCAGAACATAAGCTTTGGTTTAGTGGTGTATCCCCCAAGTCACCATCCCGGAGGGTAACACATAAACCTAACTTAGATATCCAGATATTGATTACTTAAGTCCCGCCTATGGACGTTTCAACCGAGCTTGTAACCTGGAGGGTAACACGTAGGCAGAACTCAAGTCCTCAATCTAGTTAATTAAGCTCATGAATGATGCGGATTATGAAATGCGGGCGCCACCAACTTTCGGATTTATTTTCATAAAAAGAAAGCGGTGTGCCAAATAATTTTAAAAACTTATAAATTCTTGTTTATAGATGTACCTATCACCCTATGTTGACAATTTCGACCTCACCGACACCCCTAAGATGAGAACCCACAAGACATCCTGAATTAATCATTCAATTTTAATTTAGATACACTATCAGGATGTTTAAACTCTTAAGTCGGTTGGGCCTACCAAAACGTTACAAATTAGACATGTTTAATTATCATCATTATTCAATTAATTTCACACGCAAAGTTCCCGATTGTACTATCATTTTCCATTTAATTGCAAAACTCTAATCCATGGACATTTTTTTTAAAATTTTTATGGATTTTTTCTGATTTTTATGACTCAAAATACAGACCTGGACTAAGGTCTCCCATCCCCACACTTAAACTCTACATTGCCCTCAATGTAGGAAGAGCGACTCAAAAACGAAAGAAAAATACAAAAATAAAAATAAAACTTAAATGGATATGTGATCGTATAGCATTTCATTCGCGATCGTGTTCCACAGATGCTACCGGGTTGCCGTGTACAAAAGAATCGAGCGAAAGTCGGAAATCACCACCCTAATGGAGATTGAGTACGGGTGGATCATTCAAAACCTGCAAAAATAAGCTCAAGTAAAACCCACAAGCGTCATATCGACTCAAATAAGAATAAAAATAAAACACTGACGGACTCAAACGAATCAAAAATTACAAAAAATTGAAAAAAGTGGGAAAAATGACCAATTAAGGTCCCTCGCGTACCGCGAAGACTCAGGCAGGATCCCTTGCGTACCGCAAGGGACAAAAAGTGAGCCAACCCCTATTTTTTTTCTTCACGTGTCGCGAAGACTGGCCCAGAAACTTTCGCGTACCGTGAAGAGGCCTCTATCACAGAAAGATTAGATGATTTTCCAAGTTTTTGCCTTAGAATTTTTTTCACCTCTAAAAACTCAAAATTTTCAAACTTTTCAAAAACGCATTCCAACACTTAGATTATATGCACACATACCTAGAATGTCTTTCCTGATGATTTTTATCACCCAAATGGCCACGAATCCCTGCAAAAACTTCGAAAAACATAAAACTATACCGGAAAGACCGAAAAATTTAAAAATTTTTACAAACTCTACAATGGCATCCTACCCCCCACGGGTTTGTGTATTGCCCTCAATCACTCTCATTCCATCCTTAATCTCCCTAGAGACGTCCCCACACTTGGCCAATTGCATACAACTAACTAAAATAAAGAAATGACAACCTAACTCACTTTCGTAGGAATCACGGATGCATTTAGCATATGCAACAAGCCTTTTAAACCCCTCGGTAGGCCGAGTGGACGAGTTTAGTATCGTGAGGGTTTCTAGAGAACACACCCACAACTTTCATTTAACTAGACAAGAAAATAAACAAACTCACCTTAGGCTGCCTCCTAAGAGCGCTAAGTTTAACGTCTTCATCCAGACGCGGTGTACCTCACTGATGTTACGGATTCTTCAAGCAGCTCATTGATTCTTCAATGTAATTGATATCCTCAGCGTCCAAATATGGTTTCAAACGGTGGCCATTGACCACTTGCCTCAGGTGATCATCGAAGTCTTCAATCTCAATATCCACATAATTACCTATCTGTGTAATCAGATACAGACCCATCCACTTGCTTTTTAACTTTCCTGGGAACAACTTGAGCCTTAAATTGTATAACCAAACTTTCTGCCCCACTTTGAATGTCATCTTCTTCAACTTAGCGTCATGCACTTTCTTCATCCTATCTTTATAAGCAGAAGCACACTCATACGCGTCATCACGCAAATTTTCCAGCTCATTCAGTTGCAACTTCCTTTCCACACCCACAACATCATAATCAAGGTTGACCTCTTTAACTGCCCATACCGCCTTATGTGCAATTTCAACCGGAAAATGGCATCCATTTCCATACACCAATCTGTAAGGCGTGGTGCCGATAGGAGTTTTAAACGCGGTGCGGTAAGCCTACAAGGCATCATCAAGCTTTACTGACCAATCCTTTCTATCTGACCGCACTATCTTTTGCAGAATCTCTTTGATCTTTCTGTTTGAAACTTCTACCTGACCGCTGGTCTGTGGATGATATGGGGTAGCTATTCTATGATCCACGCCATACCGTTTAAGTAATTTCCCGAATTTGAAGTTCTTAAAATGCGAGCCCCCATCACTTATGATCACGCGAGGGATTCCAAACCGGGCAAAGATATTGGTTTGCATAAATTTGCACACCACAGCATGATCGTTTGTCTTGGTTGCTATAGCCTCTACCCACTTGGACACGTAATCCACATCCACTAGGATATATAGATACCCACAAGAGTTTAGAAATGGCCCCATAAAATCTATGCCCCATACATCAAATATGTCCACAACCAAGATCGGCTGTAGGGGCATCTCGTTCCTCTTTGAAATACTGCCTATCTTCTGGCAGTTCACACAATTCTTAGCGAACTTAAAAGCATCCCGAAAAATGGATGGCCCAAATAGGCCTGCTTCGAATACCTTACGCCCTGTCGTTTGCCCACTGAAATGTCCTCCACAAGCAGATGCATGTACCAGCCCTAAAACACATTGAATCTCTGACTCTAGTATACATCTTCTAATCAGTTGATCTGCGCCGACTTTAAATAAATCTGGTTCATGCCAAATGTACTGGCGTGCCTGTGCAATGAATTGGTGCCTCTTCTTCTTAGACCAATGTTCTGGAATTGCACCTGTAGCCAAATAGTTTACAATATTAGCAAACCAAGGAGTAGTCGAAACAGATAATAATTGTTCATCAGGGAATGTTTCATTTATCTCCCCATCAGAATCACTTTCTTCCTGCACAATACGTGACAAATGATCCGCCACTACATTCTCACTACCCTTCTTGTCACGAATCTCCAAGTTAAACTCCTGTAACAGCAGAACCCACCGGATCAACCATGGCTTGGAATCCTTCTTTGCCATGAGGTACCTGAATGCACTATGATCAGAATAAACAATAACCTTACTGCCCCAGATATATGATCTAAACTTAACCAATGCATATACTTCTGCTAGTAGCTCTTTCTCAGTTGTTGTGTAGTTAATCTGAGCATATGAAATAGTCTTACTTGCATAGTATATCACCACGGGTTTCTTATCTACTCGTTGTCCCAACACTGCCCCCATAGCATAGTCACTAGCATCACACATAATCTCAAAGGGTAAAGACCAATCTGGTGATTTTAAAATAGGGGCCTGCACCAATTTTTGTTTAATTAGCTCAAATGAATCTAAACATGCTTTATCAAAAACAAAAGGAACATCTTTAAGTAACAGATTACACAACGGTTTGGTTATGACACTAAAACCTTTAATGAACCTTCTATAAAACCCGACATGCCCTAAGAAAGAATGAACACCCTTGACACTATGTGGTGGAGGTAGAGTTAAAATTACCCGGATTTTTGCATGGTCGACCTCGATACCCTTACTAGAAATCACATGACCCTAAACCACCCCTTTTTGAACCATGAAGTGGTTTTTCTCCTAACTGAGTACCAGATTAGTTTCAACACATCTTTTTAATACTTTAGTTAATTGATTCAAACATGTTTCAAAAGTTGTGCCAAAGATTGAAAAATCATCCATGAAGACCTTTATGGACTCCCCGATCATATCTGAAAAGATACTCATCATGCACCGTTGGAAGGTGGCCGGGGCGTTGTACAAACCGAATGGCATTCGCCTAAATGAGAAGGTGCCATACGGACAAGTGAACATGGTCTTTTGTTGGTCCTCTGGATGTATTGCAATTTGATTATATCTTGAGTACCCATCTAAGAAACAATAAAATTTCTGACCTACAAGTTTCTCGATGATTTGATCAATAAAAGGGAGAGGGAAGTGGTCTTTTGATGTTGCATCATTTAACTTCCTGTAATCTATGCAGATTCGCCACCCGGTTACCGGCCGAGTGGCAATCTCTTCACCACTCTCTCCATTTATTACCTGGATGCCAGCCTTCTTAGGCACTGTTTGAGTTGGACTCACCCAACTGCTGTCAGAGATGGGGTAGATGATACCCGCATCCAACCACTTGAGCACCTCCTTCTTCACCACTTCACTCATGTTGGGGTTCAACTTTCGTTGAGCATCCCGAGTAGGTTTTAGCCCTTATTCTGTGATGATTTTATGCATGACAATTGCTGGGCTGATCCCTTTTAGATCCGCTATGGTCCACCCAAGTGCTACCCTATGGGCAACCAACACCTTCATCAATGCTTGCTCCTGTTCATTAGTTAAACCCGCAGCAATGATAATAGGAAGAGTGTTATTATCGCCCACATATGCATATTTTAAATGTTTAGGTAAATCTTTCAGTTCCTACTGGGGTGGTGATTCCAATGATGGTTTCAGCTGAGTATCAATATGCTCTGGAAAACTTTCCACTTGGAGTGACCACTTCGGCACTCTTTCTCTCATAGCATACACTTCCACCTGTGCCTCTTCTTCCTTCATCTCATGTTCATACGCTTCCTGTTTCCTGTCACACACAACACATAGCTCCAGGGTCTCACCCTAATTTTCATGAGGATTACACCCCTCAACAATGTCTGCCATAAAGCATTCGCCATTGATTGGAATAGCAATAGAGCTAGAAAATATATTTAACCTTACCCGTCGGTTGCGGTACCTGTTACGCAATTGATTACGCGTTGAGCTGTTCTCAGGAATGGTCTTCCCAGTATCACATTAGGATGCCTGTCACTAGTAGGAGCTGCATAATCAAGCACTAAGAAATCGACAGGATAATAAAAATCTTCCACCTTTACGATTACATCTGTTAATATCCCTTGGGTAGTTTAAGAGTGAGATCTGCCAGCACCACTGTGGTGTTAACCTTTTATAGAGGACCAAAATCGTACTGGTCATACAAACTTCCCGGGAGGATACTAACACTAGCTCCAAGATCTAGGACAACCTTATTGATTTTTAGTTCACCAATTTGCACCGAAATTAAAGGTGTTCCTGGATCCTGTAGCTTAGGTGGTAATGCGCCTGACAAAACGGCACTGACATTGTCGGTCAGGTCAAGATTTTTAGGCATTTTAAGGTGCCTTTTTTGTGTGCATAATTCTTTCAAGTACTTAGCATAAGAAGGGACTTGCCTAATTGCATCTAAAAGGGGGAGGTTAATCTTTACTTGTTTGAACATGTCCCACAATTCATCCTGTTGTGGGCCCATTTTAGTCACATTCTTTTTAGATGGTTCTAGTAAAGCAGAAGGATAAGGGATGGTATTACTCTCCACCCCTTTACCTTGAGTGACAGCTGTGTTCGGTTTAGATTTAGTTGTTTCAGAAAAAAAGTTACCTTTTTAGCCGGTTTAGTGAAAACCATTTTCGAATCGCTGTCACTCTCACCATCTTCTCCTAAGTCAACTACCACTCCCTCAACATCCGATGACGCTGAGGTGACTTGGTTATAAACCTTACCATTTCTGAGAGTACTTACCTGGGAGACATTAGCATTCCTCGAACCAGAAGAGTTGGCACCATGGTGTTGTGGGTTTAGCTTAGTGTCACTTGGGAGTTGCCTCGGTGCTCGTCCCGCCACTTCTTCTATCTTTTCTGCCAGCTGACCCAGTTGTCTTTCGAACGAATCATTGGTTTTGACTTGAATCTCTTTATCATGCTCATTCCTTTTCAAAGATTCTAATATGGCTGTGAGCTGCGGGTCACCACCCATTGTGGGTTTGCTATGTTGGTAGTTTATCTGCTGATAGCCTCCTTGTTGATACCCCTGATTACCTTGATTCCTTTGATGCCCGACTTGATTATTGCTTTGTTGACGGTTCTGGTACTGCTGCTGACTCCCAACCTGCACATCAGCACCCTGAAAATTTGGATTCAATTGGTTAGATTCATTACCGTACCTGAAATTAGGATGATTCCAGAGTCCCGGATGGTAGTGAGTTGCACTCATGTCCTGTTGTCTTCGTTCACCACCAAGCTGATTTACTTCCTCGGCCTTTCCCAATTCCCTTGGGTAATCAGCGACTGTATGTCCTATCTCGTTGCACCCATCACATACCGGATACACTTGTGACACATTTACCACATCCTTACCACTAGGCCTACCAAGACGTGCCATCTGAATCTCCATAGCATCTAACCTTTTCTGTGTCTCGTAGTCCACTGACTTTGCAGAAGCACCTGTCTTTGCCCTCTTACTAGCATGGACTTGCCTTTTTGATGTCACCGCCATCCTCTCTAGTATGTCCCAATCATCATCCACATGGTTAGAGAAGAACGACTCATTACTGGTGGAGTTCACATCTCTCACATCCTCAGGTAGCAGATCATCATAGAATGCGTGAATTAATTCCCACTTCTCTATACCATGATGGGGGCAATTTATTAGTAGCTCTTTAAATCTCTTGAATGCCTCATAGAAAGGCTCCCCCGATTGTTGCCTAAAGTCTCTGATTGCAGCTCTGGCCTCATTTGTTTTGTGTGGTGGGAAGTACTCATCCAAGAAGTGATGCTGTAACTCTGCCCATGTGGCAATACTAGCAGACGACAGAGAAAGAAACCATTGCTTCGTGCTATCCTTAAGTGAAAACTAAAAGAGTACCAGTTTCACTTCATCAGTGGTAAACCCTTGACCACCAATGGTCTCACAAGTAGCCTCATATTATGAAAGATGAGTGTAAGGCTCTTTAGTAGCTCTCCCAAAGAAGTGTGGGAGGATCCCAAGACATCCCAGCAGGATCGCGAATGTGTTCCCCCTACGAACTGGTGGTATGACGGGGGGAAGCTTTTAAAGCTAAGGCGGGGCGGAAGTGACTGTCCACTCCTTATCGTGCATGGCTAGGTGCATGTTCCTAGGCTATTCCTCTCTATAGTTCTGACGGTTCTGAGGAGGTTGCCTATACCTGTTCTCTCTTTCAAAGTTCCCCACATTACCCTGACGGTTGTTCCTCAGTGGGTACCCATATTCTACTCTCGGTGGTGGCTGAACCCAACCATCAACTCCATCATGTCTTTGGTTTCTGGGAGGGAATGCCTCCTAATGGTTTAGGTCATACCATTCTTCCTCTTCGTTCCAGTTCTCATGTTAAGAACCATGCTGGGGCTGTTGGCTGCCCTTTGGTGACAAAGACTCATCATGCCCAAATTCAGAATAGCTTGGGTAGCTGTCATACGGTTGGTATTGGTGATCATGGAAAATTGGTGGTGGCTGTGGTCGGTGTTGTGGAAGTGGTGGATTTTGTGGAGGTTGTTATGGTATAGGAGCTTGATTATGTGGTTGCTGGTTTTGTGGATGGTTTGGGAATAGTAGATCTGGTAGTGGTGGAACAGGTGGGATAGGTCCCCCACTTTGGTTTGGATCTGGGTTTTCTGGTTGATTTTGTGACATCCTCACAGACGGACTGTCAAGCTTCTCTAGGATTGTTTGGATTGTTCCAAGAGTTTTCTGTTGGCTTTTGCTGTTTTCTCTATCTCTGGATCAAATAATAATGGAGAATTTCTGTCTGATCGCCTAGTATGCATAAAACTGTCCCTGCATGTAATCCCCAGGAAATTCCGGCTTCTATTTGAACTTTTCCGACACTTGTAATTTCATTATTGTGTGGGTGCATCTATCCATTTCAATAAATTACCTCATTTATCCATTACTTTTCATATGTGTTCATACATGCATACATTAAAGTACCATTATTACAAAAATAATAAATATTTATATATGGAAACTATGTAAATGTTTGTTATTATACTCATATGCTAAGTTACTTCTAAACATATATATATAAACATTTTACAAAAAAAGTTAAGTTATAAATTCTTTAAATAAATAAGGGTTTATAAGATTATAATATTTAATTTTCAAAGTAAATAATTTTAATTGAAATAAAAGCATTTCAACTTACAAAAAATTATATAGATATAATTATATAACATTTACATTTATAAAGTTATAAGATTTAATAATTTCTCACTTTATAAAAAGTTTAGGGTTAAGTTTGTAATTTTTGAAACTCTAATTCTAATTAAAACCTAAGTTGTTCTTAAAACAATAATACCTTGAAACCCGGAGGACCTAATTGCAAATTATCATGTGTTCTTCCCCAAATCCCTGATTTTGACTTCCAAAGTCAACCAAACCTCAAATTCGTTTTACAATCGACAAGTTAATGTGTTTTAACTACAATTGATGCTACACGAACGTTGTGAGACAGTTTCCTAATGATATTAACGATCCAATTGAGAGAAATCATTGTCTTGATGACGAGTTAAAACCCGTAACGGATCCACACTCATTTCCAATTCAATTCGTACGATCTACACGCGATTAAGCCTATAAAATGGGTACATCACCGTCGCGACATCATCCACTTAGCACCTGTGTACTGAAATCCATCACCAAACCACCTCTGCTACCCGATTCCAACCCACGAGCACGACTTCGAAGGCGTTAGCCGAGCTACCCCATCCCAAGATCATTTCAGGTAAAACTTGTATCAAAGAACTCGCCTTGATTCATGGACTGAAAGCCCCATGGATTGGGTGTCGATTTGTCGTGTAATCGTTCAATTGGAGGGGCTAGGGTTTCGGTTTTCGTTTAGGGAAGAAGATGGTTTGGGAAGTTTGGGTGTTGACTTAAATGAACCATTTCCAGACCAGGGCTGCATAAGCCCTGGTCTGATGGTAAAGTGTGTTGCGTGTGTGTGGCCGGCTAAGGTCATGAGTTCGAGTCCTAGGGGGGGGGAATCTCATTCCTTTTTTTATTTATAAACCATTTTAAATACATTTTTGACATCCAAACTTTTCTAGTTAACCGTTATAAATTATAAAAATACATTTTATAATACTCTTACAAACCAGAAAAATATAAATAATATTTTGACTATTTTTATTTTATTAGACCCCTTGTAAACCTTAAATAATTAACATAAATCATTGTTTAGACAAATCTAATTTTGTCACTTATTTATATATTATTTCACGAACCCTATTTATATATTTTAAACATTATTAAGCTTCTCTAAATTTATAAATAATTATTATTGGAACAAAAATATAATTATTTAAATGCTCTTAAATTTATAAACACCTAAATAATTAATTTAAATAATTATTTTACATAAATTACAATTAACTCTATTTGAAGGTTACTTAGTCTTTTGAAATGCATTTAAAATGAATTATTAGATTAGATAACCATTTCTACCATTTTATTTATTAAATGAATTAGTTACCAACTTTACTTATGTTATCTGATGATTTAATTATTTTATAAAACTTATTAAAACATTTTCTCACTTCATAACTTATTTATAAATTGTTCCAAGTACATTATTTTTCCATACCACATTATGTGTATATAACTATTCATATACAATATCATTTAAACCTTTTTCCACACTATGTTTTTTGATTATTAAACAAATATTTATGTGAACATGGTCTAAACATTTTAAATACATATGTTTTTCTACCAACCTTGCACAAACCCTATGCCCAGTCTCAAACCCCCATGAAACCCTAAAGTCCCAAAATCTCCATAATACCCTTTAAACGTACATTAAATTTAGAGTACCATTACACGTGTAGGTTTATTGTGAGAAATCCTCACGAGGCCTGTCAATCTCTACCGATTCATACCATTTCTAGTTTTGATTCAAGTGAGTTTCATAGCCCCCTTTCTCTTTAGTATTGTTTACAAATACTCGGGGTGGAACATGTTTATATTATATACCCGAATTCATTACCATTTGTTCTCATACAAATTACTATGTGCTTTATGTCTTAAACTGCTTGGTGACCATTACATGTGTTCATGATAGTACATTCATTAACCTGCTACCCATGCCTAAGGTAGTACCTAACATGATCATTTATAGGGGAATCCGATTACAGTTAACACGAACCTTGGCGGGTTTTGTGTGTACCATATTACTATTTTTCTAAAACACAGTCACTGGGATTGTACTTACCAGTTTTCCATTTACTACGGATTGAATTGTACGCGTGGAACCTTGTATGTTTTCACATTTATGCCTTAGTTATGCTTTGAACATATTGAATTTCAAATCCTTTTTTACTTAATTTTGTTTGGTGTCAAAACCTATGTTACTCACCAACTACTTGTAGTTGACATTTACTCACATGTTTCAGGTGCACCTGTTTGAGGACACTACTTGCTCACTTAGGACTTGGACCTAGTTTAAATGTAATATTGTCTTGTCTTGAATTCTTTCATATTCCATTTCCTTTTGTAACGGACGCTTTAAATTCGATGAATAAATATTGTCATTATTAAATAGTTGATCATATGCTTATGAACAACCGCGTCAGCCCCGACGTATAATCCACCCCCGGCCGGGGTGTGACAGATTGGTATCAGAGCCATGGTTATAGGGAATTAAGTTATTAGACACACATGACCTAGACTATAACCTAGGATTCCCAAACATGAGTTTAACACGTGTATTTCATTAGGAACTCCACTCTATACTATACCTACCTACATATATCTATTTCTGACTACCTGATATAAATACATGAACTACAAAGGGTCTACATGAATCCTACTCTTAGACTTAAAAGTCTAATCCAAGTGAAACTCTCAAAGGTACGTAGGTTCTGACTAATGGATGAGAACTTGTGCAATCTGGAAGAGTGGATGCCTGTATACCGGGAGTTCTGTCTAGGAAAGAGTTTCGTATAAATCCAAATCAACCGATGGACCGGTTATAATTTCCTGGGAATTCTTGGAATGAGTGTCCACTTATAGGCTAAAACATGACTTCACAAACATTAGATGAACTTGAAGTACTTTGATAAGTCAATGTGCCCATTAGGGTACCACCCACGTTTTACCTAGTACCTTATGAATTATTTACAAACTCTTAAACATGATTCACATCTTACGAACTTTCTATTCATACCTTTTGTAGAATGCCTCCCCGTCGTGAGCATAGGGGCAACCTCACCAACAGGATCATTCAACAAATGGCTACGATCCTACCAACCATGGTTAATCAACTGAACCAAAATGCTGCACCAAGGAACCCAGTGTGCACTTTCAAACACTTCAACTCCTGCAACCCCACCAAGTTCTGTGGGAACGAGGGAGCCACTGGACTTCTCCAATGGTTTGAAAGCATTGACGGAACCTTCATCAATGCTGGCTGTCCCGAGAACCTGAAAGTCCGTTATGCTACTAGTGTCTTCCAGAAGAGGGCAGTCACATGGTGGAACGGGGAGAAACGAAATCGTGGGATAGAAGTTGCTCTAGCCCTACCTTGGGCTGATGTCAAGACACTTATGACCGAAGAGTTTTGCCCCCGTAATGAGGTCAAGAAATTGGAAGCTGAGTTCTGGGATCTCAAGCAAGATAGTGGTGAAAGCCTTGCCTACACCACCCGCTTTCATGAGCTTAGCCTACTGGTGCCTCATATGGTCACTCCTCTCTCTCGATCCATTGAGAAATACATCCATGGTCTACCCATGCAAATTCAGGATACTGTTTTGGGTAGCAACCCAACCACCCTTGAGGAAGCCATCTGTCTTGCTGCTGCCCTGTCAGATAATCATGTCAAGGCAGGAACTCTATCCAAAAAGGGTCCCAAGAAGCCCTCTGAAAAGGCCACTACTTAACTCACCAAGGAGACCAAGGCTGAGTCTTTCTTCCATGGCAAGAAAAGGAAGGGTAGGAATTTTGCCATTATCACACCTGCTACTCCCCTAGCTCAAGTAGCCCCTACTGCCTTCAACCCTATCAAGAAACCATATGTGGGGACTCTACCCTTGTGCAACACTTGCCAGCTCCATCATACCACCTACATGCCGTGTCGTTTTTGTACCAATTGTGGAAGTTCTAGGCATACGGCTAACATCTGTCGTGCTGCTCCCCGAGTTAACCAAGCCTACCAACCTGCCGTTCCTGCTCCCGCTAATATTTTCAAGGGTCGTGCTTGTTACAAGTGCGATGACCCAAACCATTTCAGGAACCGTTGACCCAGGTTGGTCATTGTGAACCAAGCCAACATGAAACAGGGCAACATGATTCAGGGGAATATGAACCAGGGGAACATGAACCGGGGAAATGTGAATCAGGGGAATGCAAACCCCGTAGCTCGTGGACGTGCCTTCAACATCAACGCCAATGAGGCTCAAGCCAACAACGATGTGGTGAACGGTACGTATCCAATTAATCAACAATATGCTTCTATCCCGTTTGACACTGGTTTCGATAAAAGTTTTGTGTCCTTTGAATTTGAATAACAACTTGCTATGAATCGAGCTAAGTTAGACAACCCTTTGATACTTTAGTAGCGGACGGTTATCCTGTTTCATGTGACACCATTATTAGAGATTGTACCTTAAACTTGAACGACCATGACTTCCCGATTATTCTTATTCCTATGGCTCTCGGGGGTTTTGACATCATAGTAGGCATGGATTTGCTTACTAAACATCATGCTGAAGTCGTCTGCTTTGACAAGTACATTCGTATCCCTCTTGGCTCAGGCGATATTCTGAAAGTTTATGGTGAGAAGCCATCAAAGGGACTCAAACTGATGTCTTGCACTACCGCACGAAAGTACTTACGAAAGAAATGTGTGGCATTCTTGGCCCATATTGTGGAGCGGAAGGGCAAAGGCAAGAGTCTCCAAGACATTCCTGTGATCAAAGACTTTCCTGAAGTTTTTCCCGAAGATTTACCCAGTCTTCCTCCCGCACGACAAGTTGAATTCCGTACTGACCTAGTGCCAAGAGCAAACCCAGTGGCCAAGTCACCTTATCATCATGCACCATCGGAAATGCAAGAGCTTTCAAGCCAACTCTAAGAAATTTTTGACAAAGGATTTATTCGTCCTAGTGTCTCTCCTTGGGGAGCACCCATCTTATTTGTCAAAAAGAAGGATGGTTCTCTCCGGATGTGCATCGACTACCGGGAACTCAACAAGCTTACTGTGAAGAACCGTTATCCACCTCCGAGGATTGACGATTTATTTGATCAACTTCAAGGCTCAACTTATTTCTCTAAGATTGATCTTCATTCTGGTTATCACCAGTTACGAGTCCTTGAATTTGACATCCCCAAGACAACATTTCG
The DNA here is from genome assembly GCA_023525975.1 of Smallanthus sonchifolius. Lineage (NCBI taxonomy): Eukaryota > Viridiplantae > Streptophyta > Magnoliopsida > Asterales > Asteraceae > Smallanthus > Smallanthus sonchifolius. The sequence continues at coordinate 42,980,963 of CM042025.1, read as the reverse complement.
TAAAATATACGGTCATTATGAGTTCATGGTTATGCTCTTTGGACTAACCAATGCACCTGCGGTATTCATGGACCTTATGAACCGCATGTGTAAACCCTACTTGGACAAGTTTGTGATCGTCTTCATTGACGATATCCTCATCTATTCAAGATCAAAAGCGGAGCACGAAAAACACTTACGTTTGGTTTTGGATCTCTTAAAGAAGGAGCAGTTGTATGCAAAGTTCTGCAAGTGTGAATTTTGGCTAATGGAAGTCCAATTCTTGGGACACATAGTCAACGAGAAGGATATTCACGTGGATCCCGCTAAGATTGAGGCGGTGAAGAACTGGCAAGCTCCAAAGACCCCTACGGAAGTCCGCTTGTTTCTTGGTTTAGCGAGCTACTATCGTCGTTTCATAGCGAACTTTTCAAAGATCGCGGTACCACTCACAGCCTTAACACATAAAGGCAAGCCCTACGAGTGGGGACCAAAGCAAGAGGAAGCCTTTTAGACTTTAAAGCAAAAATTATGTGAAGCTCCTATCTTGACTCTTCCCGATGGGACCGAAGACTTTGTCGTTTATTACGACGCTTCCCACTTAGGCCTCGGCTGTGTTCTTATGCAACGAGGCAAAGTGATCGCTTATGCGTCTCGACAACTCAAAATCCATGAGAAAAATTATACGACACATGATCTTGAGCTGGGTGCGGTCGTATTCGCTCTTAAAATTTGAAGGCACTACCTATACGGTACTAAATGTGTGGTATACACCGGTCATAAAAGTCTCCAGCACATTTTCAACCAGAAAGAACTCAACATGAGGCAAAGACGTTGGGTTGAACTCTTAAAATACTACGACTGCAATATTCGTTACCATCCTAGTAAGGCGAATGTCGTAGCCGATGCTCTTAGTCGCAAAGAACCTATAAAGATCCATAACATCCAGATCCAAAATGACATTCAGACTCGCATCTTTGAGGCACAACATGTTTCAGTCACTGAGGGAAACGTGTACGATGAAATGTCATGTGGTGCTGAACTCCAACTGAAAACCAAACCCAATGGGTTACTCTACTTTTTGAATCGTATCTGGATTCCGGACCGTGACAATCTTCGTACCTTCATCATGAACGAGGCTCACAAGACTCGTTATTCTGTGCATCCTGGTGCAGACAAAATGTACAAGGACCTCCGTACCCAATATTGGTGGCCTGATATGAAAAAGGACATTGCCCTGTACGTGTCCAAATGCCTTACGTGTTCGAAGGTTAAGGCCGAACATCAGCGTCCATCTGGTTTACTTGAACAACCCGAGATTCTCGTGTGGAAGTGGGAGTGTATTGCCATAGACTTCATAACCAAACTCCCACACACATCTCGTGGTCATGATAGTATTTGGGTAATCATTGACCGCCTGACAAAATCGGCTCATTTCCTACCCATTCGTGAAGACTATCGAGTCGAGAAGTTGGCTCGAATCTATACTGATGAGATTGTTAGTCGTCACGGTGTACCTCTCAATATTATTTCTGATCGTGATGGATGATTCATCTCTCGTTTCTGGTAATCTTTGCAATCAGCTTTGGGTACCCAGTTGAATCTTAGTACGGCTTACCATCCGCAAACTGATGGTCAATCCAAACGAACGATTCAAACCCTTGAAGATATGCTAAGAGCCTGTGTCATTGACTTCAAGGGGAATTGGGATTTGCACCTACCCTTAGTCGAGTTCTCGTATAATAACAGCTATCACACGAGCATTGACATGGCTCCTTTTGAAGAACTTTATGGTCGGAAGTGCCGCGCTCCTATCTGTTGGACTGAAATTGGTGAGTCACAAATCACTGGTCCCGAACTCATTCAGTAGACTTCCGACAAGATCATGATAATCCGAGACAACCTTCAAGTAGCAAGGAGTCGACAAAAGAGCTATGCTGACAAACGTCGAAAACCCCTAGAATTTCAAGTCGGCGATCTGGTTCTTCTCAAGGTATCCCCTTGGAAAGGAGTGGTTCGTTTTGGAAAGAAAGGGAAACTTGCACCAAGATTCGTAGGTCCTTTTAAAATCCTTGAGCGGATTGGGAAGGTAGCCTACAAATTGGATTTACCTGAAGAACTCTGTAGAGTCTAACCTTTTTGTATAAGCTGTTGATCAATGTATTTCTGTTAAACATTGTTTAGATAGTTTATTTTCATGTAATTTCTTTTAAACGAATTTACTGCTTTTTAGTCTAAGTCTGGGCCATCGAAACTATAGTTTCGAGTGAGATTTGTTCACTCGAAACTAGTAGTTTCGATCGATAGTAGTTTCGACAGGCACTTTTTCCACTTGTAAATGTTCACTCGAAACTAGTAGTTTCGAGGAACATAGTTTCGATACCTGTGAAACTACTATAAATAGCCTAGTTAGAGAATTTCTAGGGTGTGAGTTGCGGCTGTAACCCTGAATTCTCTCTTTCAGATTTGTTTTTGAATCAATACAATTTGCATTCGTTTAATGCTTGTTCTTACACTTTCACATATTATTTGCATTGATTCTTAGTGTGTTTGGCTGTCTTCTTCACCAAGTCTGTCTCTAATCCTCTGTTACAACACCATACATACAGATTCCGCCTGTGTGTGTGGGTAATCGATCACTTTCGTGATTTCCGACTAAAATCTGGACCTACAATTGGTATCAGAGCATTATGCTCTTGATTTCTGAGTATTACCAGGTTTTGTGATCGATTCTAGGTGTTTTGTGAAGTTTCTCGAAGTTTTTCTGCACTCGAGTTTTTGGAGCACTGTTTCATTGATTTCTGGCTTTATTTCTTCGGGTTTTTCGGATCTGAAGACTGTTTTGTGTTCGAGAGGTTACTTGGAAGCTTTTCGCTGGATTGGATTCTTATTTCGTCATTATTAATTATTGAAACTTTTCTTCAATGGAGTCTGCTGAAGCTTGAAGAAGAAGGTATCGAAACTTCAGGGAGACATTTTCTGCTATCTGTTGGTCATCGAAACTACTTGTCTGTACCTTTGTCTGTTGAAGTCTCACTTGAAGCTGGGAAGTTTCGAGCAAGATTTCTCACTCGAAACTAGGTGTTTCGAGCAAGCTTGGTCATTCGAAACTAGTTTCACTCGAAACTAGGTAGTTTCGAGCAATTTTTATTCACTCGAAACTAAGAGTTTCGATCAGTGCTTCTCACTCGAAACTTGTTGTTTCGACCAAAACTGTTCACTCGAAACTAGCTACTGTTGGAATTTCTTTTTCTAAAACTATGGCATCTTCAAGCACCAATGAGTATGCCGGAGGAAACAAACCACCTGTCTTGGTGTCTACCAGAGATTTTGATGACTGGACAAAGAAGATGAAGACTTTCTTCCAGTTTCATGACCACACTCTCTTGCAATCTATCACTGATGGTCCACATAAGCCAGTTACTACTACTGCTGATGTTCAACGTCCGAAACTTGTGTCTGAGTATGATGACAAAGATAATGCCTTAATTGCCAGAGATAACAAAGCTTATGGATCTATTGCTATGGCACTTCCTATGGATGTTTTCAACATTTTTGCTGAGTACACTACTGCCAAAGATCTTTGGGTTGCTCTATGTACAAGATATGAGGGAAGTGCTGATATCAGAGAAAGCAAGAGGGATTTAATCAAGAAGCAGTATGAAATGTTTAGCAGTGTCCCTGGTGAACCCATGTCAGAATTAATCAACCGTTTCTCAAGTATTGTCTCTAAGTTGAAGGTTTTGGGAACTGAGTATCCCGTTCTTGAGTTAAACAAGAAGCTGCTTGATTCATTGCCTGAAGAATGGAACATGTACCGGATTATGATAAAGAAAACTGAGAAGCTAAGTGATCTGTCACAACAAGAACTCTTCAGCATCCTGGAGTCATATGAGTTGGAGATAAAGAAGGGTGCAGTTACTCCAACTAATCAGTCTGGCAACACAGCTCTTCTTGCAGGTCAAGGCTCCTCCACTTCGTCCAAATCTACAATGGCCTATTTTCAAACTGATGTTCCTCCATCTGCTGCTGCAATTCAACCAACTGGTTCCTCTGCTCCTCCAAAGACTACTACCATGATTCCTGATGAATATGTCCCGATCATGACTGCTTTCATGTCATGCTATGATGCACTGATTTCTGGAAACTTGACGCCGGTCAGTTTTCAACCTGATGACCTGGAGCAGATCAATCCTGATGATTTAGAGAAAATGGACATTGATTGGTGCATGGCAATGTTGACTCTACGGGCCAAGAGATTTATCAAAAGGACCGGAATGGACAGGTTCAAGCAAGGAAAGACTCTTGGGTTTGATATCAAGAAAGTACGATGCTACAATTGTGACCAGCTAGGTCATTTTGCCAGAAATTGCAAGGTGCCGTCTTCAAAGGAGCAGCATGAACAGAAGACTTCCTCTGGAAAGCAAGCTGCTGTCCCTCCCAAATCTTCTACATCTTCAAGTTCCACAGCTTTGGTCTGTCAAGCTGATGGACATTATCATTGGGGTGATCAGGAAGGTGATGCAGCTGACAAGGCTCTGATGGCTGACATTGAAGAAAAGGATAAATGTGTCATGATTGAACCAGCTACAGATCTTACTGCCGTGCCTACCGAGGTAATATCTAGACTTTGTAGCGCTAAATCTTGCTTAAATGAAGTTCAGAAATATAGATTCATCAACCAGGCCTTGGTCGATGAACGAGATCACTTTAAGGTGATGTATGATTCTGTGGCTAAAAATGAGAAACTTTACTTAAAGAAAATTCGTGATATTTCTGGAGAAAACCGATCTTTGATTGTGCAACTTACCACACAAAAGAATAATAATGATATTTTAACTGAAAGAATTCAAAAGGCTGAAAAGGCTGATTTTCAAGTTGAACATATGGGTATGGATCAGAAAATTCTTTTTGGTATCATTGACAGTCAAATTCATAAAAAGGTCACAGAAGGCATTGGGTATAACTCTCACCCACCTCCTTATTCCAAGTCTGGAAGATTTGCTGATATGCCGGTTCCTCATGATCCCACACCTTTTGTTTGCAATTTATCTGCTGATGATTATATTCAAACTTCAGATTCTGACAGTTTTGCTTCATGTGCAGAGTCAGATTGTGTAGGTACCGAAGATGATTGTGATGAGAGTTCTTGTAAGGAAAATGTTTTAAATGATCTTGAGTCGGATGAATGTAATAATATGTCCGTGTCAAAACCAGATATTTGTGAACACGTTGAAAAATTGTATTTTGGTTCTATGCCTTCTGAGCCTGACAATTTGAGGAATTCGATTTCTAAATTTAAGAATGCTTTGCCTTTTGTTCCTAAATCTGTAAATGCTATGAGTCGTATTGCAAATTTCAAAAGTGCAGGGGTTGTTGTGACTGATATTCCACAAGAAACAATGAGTAATCTGGAATTTTTCAGATTAAAGGAAGATCAAAGGCTTCAAGAAAGAAATATTGAAGAACGAGTTGCCTCATGTTCAGATGCCTCAACATCACAATCATCTTCAGTTTGTGATGGCAATTATCAGACTAAGGCGTCTTGTGATAAAGTTTGTTTTAATTGTGGTGCCTCAAATCATGTTTCAAAGAGTTGTAAATTGACAACAGTCAATTATAATGAGAATTCGTCTCCTAAAATTTTATTAAAATCAGATGTGCCATCTCCTCATTTTAGAAAATCTCGGCGTAAAAGAATTAAAAATGCTAAAAATTATTTGAAAAGAACTTGGAAAATTAAAAATAATGCTCTATATGATGACCATACTTCTTCAAAGGAGGATTCTGCTTATGATTCCCATGTGATGTTTTATCTTGCCAAAAATTCTCTTAATAGCAACGGTCTTGGACAAAACGTGTAAATAATTTGTTGTGTATAGGGTCATCCTAGAAGAACGGGAGATAACATCTGGCATGTAGATAGTGGATGTTCAAGGCACATGACTGGTCAATTCAATCTGCTGCAAGATTATCATCAAGAGGATGGAGATTATGTAGCTTTTGCTGGAAATCCAAGAGGAGGAAAGATTGAAGGTCAAGGAACTGTGTCGAATGGTGTAAATAGTTTGGAAAATGTCAACTACGTTCCACAGCTAAAGTACAATCTGATGAGCGTCTCTCAGATCTGTGATAAAGACTTTAGTGCCTTGTTCAACTCAAAAGAATGTCTGATTTTGAAGCCTGGTGTAGTAATTCCAGAAGAACTCATTCTTATGCGAGCTCCTCGAAGATACAACACTTACAGTCTGGATATGAACAATCCATCAGGAATCGAATCCTGTTTTCTTTCCAAAGCTTCAGAAGATGAGTCTTTTCTCTGGCACAAGAGATTAGGACACGTTAATTTCAAAACAATGAATCGCCTTGTTCGAGGAAACCTTGTCACCGGTTTGCCTCTGAAAGACTTCTCACCAGTGGAACATTGTCTCTCATGTTCCAAAGGCAAACAGCACAAATCATCTCACAAACCCAAAACCACAAATTCCATTGACTCTCCCCTTCAATTGCTTCACATGGATCTTTTCGGTCCTGTCAGTGTCATGAGTCATGGAAGGAAATCATACTGTTTGGTGGTAACCGATGACTTCTCACGATTTACTTGGGTATTCTTCCTGGCAAAGAAAGAAGAGACGCCAGAGATTCTGAAGATTCACTTGCTTCAAATCGAGAATTTGTTCAATCTAAATGTGAAGATTATCCGCAGCGATCATGGAACAGAATTCAAGAATGTCACTCTCGATTCTATTTGTGAAAGTAAGGGTATTGCTCGGCAATTCAGTGCACCACGTACTCCTCAACAAAATGGTGTAGCTGAAAGAAGAAACCGCACGTTGATTGAAGCTGCAAGAACTATGATCGTCGATTCTAAACTTCCTGTCACGTTCTGGGCCGAAGCAGTCAATACCGCATGTTTCGTACAAAATAGAGTTCTCATAACCAAAAGCTGTAACAAGACTCCTTATGAAATCATGTACAAGCGCAAGCCTGTTATTGACTTCTTCAGGAAATTTGGATGTGTTTGCACAATGCTGAATACTTCTGATCAGCTGAACAAGTTTGAAGCCAAAGCAGATGAGTGTTATTTTGTGGGATATTCATCTAACCAAAGAGCTTTTCGTGTTTACAACAAGAGACGAAGGATTGTGCTGGAGTCCATTGATGTCAATTGGCATGAAAGCAATCATACAGACGCTGGGGACGGTCCTGATTGGCTTTTTGATGTCGACTCATTGTTTAAATCTTTTAATCTTCCTGATGTTACTAATATATCTGTCTCAGCTAATCCTCTTTTGCCTGTAAATATCTTAGGTACTGCTTCTGCTTCTGCTTCAAGCTCCTCTTCATTGTCCACTCCAGCTTCTTCAGACTCTGTAGCAACAAATGAAACTGTTGAGGAAGAAACTCCTCCAATAGTGGATGTTGCTCCACAATCTTCTGTTGACAGCTCAAGTAATGAAGAAGCCGTTATTCCTGATCACAACTTTACCAATCTGGATGAACTTGTAGAAGAAGATGAGATTCCACAGTTGAGAGTTCACAAGAATCATCCCACAGAAAATATCATTGGTCCACTCAATGTGGGAGTACAAACAAGAAGTGCCACAGAAGCAATAAATGATGGTCTTTTCACCTGTTTCATATCTCAAATCGAACCCAAAAATATTAAAGCTGCTTTGCTCGAGAACAGTTGGGTGGAGGCCATGCAAGAAGAACTGCAGCAGTTCAGCAAGTTACATGTGTGGAATCTTGTAGATCTTCCGAAGAACAAAGTCCCAATCGGCACTCGTTGGGTATTTCGTAACAAGAAGGATGAAGGTGGAATTGTAATTCGTAACAAAGCCCGCTTGGTGGTTCAGGGGTTTTATCAAGAAGAGGGAATTGATTTTGAGGATGTCTTTGCACCAGTGGCTCGCTTGGAAGCCATCAGAATGTTTCTCGCCTACGCAGCCTACATGGACTTCACGGTTCATCAAATGGATGTGAAAAGTGCATTTCTGTATGGAAAGGTTCAAGAAGAAGTTTATGTCAAGCAGCCACCGGGTTTCATTGATCCAAGCTATCCTGATAAAGTTTACAAACTTGACAAGGCACTGTACGGTCTTCATCAAGCACCTCGTGCGTGGTATGAAACGTTATCTACGCATCTGCTGGATAATGGTTTCACATGAGGGGCAATTGACCAAACTTTGTTCAAGCGTAAGGATGGTGCGGACACTATTATGGTGCAGATCTACGTGGATGATATCATTTTCGGATCCACCAATCCTCGGTTATGCAAGGAGTTTGAGGAAGTGATGCGATCTAAGTTTGAGATGAGCTCCATGGGAGAAATGAAGTTCTTTCTCGGTTTACAAGTAGATCAGTCTGAGTCAGGAATCCTTATCCATCAAGAAAAGTATGTTAAAGAAATCCTGACCAAGTTCAAAATGACTGAATCTCATCCTTACAAGACTCCCGTGGAAGTTCGTCATTGTCTATCTCCTGATTTGGATGGTGAAAGCGTGGATCAGCACCTCTATCGCTCGATGATAGGATCTCTTCTGTATCTCACTGCCAGCAGACCAGACATCATGTTTGCAGTGTGCTTGTGTGCACGCTTTCAGGCTAATCCTAAACTCTCTCATTTGATTGCTGTTAAACGTATTTTAAGATACTTAAAGCACAAGCCAAAACTTGGGCTTTGGTATCCTAAAACTAATTTGTTTGACCTTGTTGCTTATTCAGATTCAGACTACGGGGGATGCAACTTAGACCGAAAATCCACTTCTGGGGGTTGTCAGTTCCTTGGCAACCGTCTCATCTCCTGGCAATGTAAGAAACAAACCACCGTTTCTCAATCCACAGCCGAAGCTGAATACATTGCTGCAGCCCTCTGTTGTTCTCAAGTGAGATGGATCCACCACCAGATGCTTGATTACGGGATCACTTTTCATGAAACCCCCATCTTGTGTGACAACACCGCCGTTCCCCACATCACCAAAAATCCCGTTCAGCACTCTAAAACCAAGCACATTGAGATCAAACACCATTTCATTCGCGATTGTGTCGAAAAGAAACACATCAAGATCGTTGAAGTGAAAACCGACAAGCAGACCGCTGACATCTTCACTAAGGCCTTTGATTCTGCCAGATTTGAGAAACTGGTGGAGATGCTTGGCATGATAAACTTTCAATAACCCTTGTGCATACTGTTTTTCTGTTTAAACTTGTTAATCGGGAAGATTTTCAAAAAGATTTTCTGCTTTGTACAGTTATTTTCTTCTTTATTTTTGATAGCATAACTTTTGGGGGAGAATTAGATAGTTATGTCGGAAAGTAAAAGTTTTGCTTCGTATAGTTAAAAAAAAAAAAAAAAAAAAAAAAAAAAATCTTTATTGCTTTTTGTCTGTTTCAATTGTATTTACTGTGAATATTTTGTTTTGTTTCAGGAAAATCGGATCTGACCTTGTGAGAAATGATAGAGTCTGATCACACTTCTTGAACATGGAATGGACCACAAGCGATGGTGCTTACTGAGGTATAGCCGGTAGGCCCGACATATGGTTATAACTCTCTAGTAGTGTGAAAACCTAATTCTCTACCGTACACGTGTGTTTGAACCCATTCTTGAAACATCTAACCCATTTTAAGCTAAGAAAACTGATTCAATCAGATACAGGCTTACGTGTTGGATTCTGATTCATGCACCAGGTGACCGTCAAAGTAACGAAAATTACCGCCGATGACCCCGTCTGTTTTGCTTACGCAAAGATCTCGGGAGTTCATCTTTTTCCCATCCACTTGGATGATTTGACCCCGTCTGTTTTGCTTACGCAAAGACCTCGGGTGTTCAACTTTTTCCTATCCGCTTGGATAATTTTACGACTTCTTCTGTTTTGCTTACGCAAAGATCTAGAATGTTCGTACCTTTTTTAATATCCACTTGGATATTTTTCATTTTACACCCATCTTACATCCTGTTGGATTTTATTTTACTTTTGGCGGTGAATTCAACTTACCAAGATGGTACCCTGGTTAACCTGCAAGAAATGATAAGATGAATGTGGGTATGTCTTGAGGATTGATAGGCTTTCAAAACCATTTTATTTCAATATGTGGGGTTGATAGGGTGCGAAAGCACACGTCTTTATTCCTTTGTTTTAATGTGTTCTAAGTAGTTTTATATTAGTTTTGAGTCAATTTTATGTACATTTGAGTCGTTGGTCTTATTTGTAGGAGCTCGGGAATATTAATGAAGAATACGTGAAGAAAACGAGCGAAGAAACGAAGCCCGGAAAAGTCCAAAGATCAAAAGACAATTTTCTGAAATTTAGGTCTCTCGCGGTACGCGAGAGACGAGTGTAATAATTCTCGCGGTACGCGGGAAACTCCAGGAATCCGCCCGACTATTTTGGTCCTCGCGGTACGCGAGGATCCAGTCAACATTCTCTCGCGGTACGCGAGAGGGCCGTTTTCCGCAAAACCCTAATTTTCTAAATTAAAAAGATTTAAACGGCCATTATGAGGGAGTTCGATTCTAAGCCGTTCCAGGGAAGAAAAGAGGCGATTTTGGGAGTTTGGAAGAAGATTGAAGCTTAAAGATTAAAGCTTTGGATTCCGGGTTCGTAGTTATACGTTCTAGGTTTTAAAGACTTGATTTTTATCTTTGATTTTATGTTTTGAACCTATGGATCTTGCTATTTGCTTCTGTGTAGATGTTCTTAGTATGATTCTAGGCTAGATCCTTGATCTACCTAGGTCAATATGATGATTATGTGTTAAAGTTTCGATTTTTATTCGGTTTTTGGATTTGAATGTTGGATTTATGATTTAGTAAAGGTTTGAGTTTGTTTATGTGTGATGTTAGTGCATGTTTAATTCTGATTATGTGGTTGATTATGCTTTTCTGCGTTGATTGTGGTTGTCTGCCAGTTTGATCTTCGTTTCTGGTTCATAGACTTTAGGGTTTGTGAGTTAGAGTGGTGTCTAGACGTAGTAGCCATAGAAAACCTAGTTAATTACTGATTAGAAGTGAATGTGTGTCCTAGTTCAATACCCGAGAGGTGAGAATTAGTCGTTTAGTCTTCGTCATTAGGAATCCGAGTGTCAGCTGTCTGAGAGGAAGTTGGTATTAGGTGTCTAGTGATAGTTGCTATCCGAATCATAGTATCCATTCTAGAACTACCCCATGCATTCCTTGAGTGTATGGTAAGCGGTGAGACTGAGAGGTAATCCGTTTATTAGGGTACTTGTCATAGTAGGAAATACCCGAGAGGTGATCCGATCATCTGGTGAGTTAATATCCTTAGGTTGTCTTCTGGTCACATCCCGAGACCGAGAGTGATCGGGAATCCACTAGATATCTTTTAGGTGTTATATCTTTAGAAACCCAGATCCAACCTAGTTCCAAAACCGATAGAAGTTGAGCTTTACACATAGGATTCCGACCTAGGTAGTGACTTCTCCATTCTTGATTTCATCTTTAGTTTACTCTTGATAGCTTGAATTGTCCTTAGTTTATTGCATTCTTAGTTAATCTTTAGTGTAGTAAACCCCCCAATCAATTAATCATATTAAGTCCTAGTTAGAGTCTAATTTAGTTATTCAGTGTCTTTTGGGTTCGATATCCGGACTTCGTTAGGCTATATTGCATTGATCGGTACACTTGCCGGTTGTGTGGTCTAGTTTTAGGTCGAGTCTAGGTTTTATAAATTTAAAGCTAGAGAGTCTAGATTAGGTTTTATTTGATAGTTTTTATAGACCGTCTGGACGACATCAAGTTTTTGGCGCCGTTGCCGGGGACACTTGGCAATAGCAATATTAGCTTTGACTAGTTCTTTGTTTGATTTTTGGTTTATTTGAGTCTTTTGTTTTCTTTTGAGTCTTGTGTGCTACTTGTGAGTCTTTATTCTGTTTCCTTCTTAGAGTCTTTCTGTTTATGCCCAATACTCGTTCGCAAGGATCACCATCTTTTGCAACTTTTCAAGAGCCCGAACGAGAGCTTCACGAGCGCACCCGCGACTTTCGGGAGCGTTTAGAGGAGCTGGTTAAATCTAAGGTACGTTCTACTAGCCCGGTTCCAATTTCTATCATGGGCGACGCTGATCCTCCAGCGAGGCGTACAGTACACCAGAGGGCCAGTGAGGGGGTCACGGGCGCGAGATCTTCGATCACACGCCCCACTATACCGAACACCAATTCTTGGCAGATCCCATCACATGTCATGAGTACGATCACTCATGCCACTCAATTCCATGGCCTCGAGGATGAGGATGCACCCGGACATTTGTCCCGCTTCGCGCGGATATGTGATACATTTAATATCACGGGTGTATCTAAGGACGCAATCTACTTGCGTCTCTTTCCATTCTCTCTTTCTGGGCGTGCATCTACTTGGCTCGACACTCTTCCCGACAATTCTATCACCACATGGGAGGATCTCGAAGCCAAGTTCTTCAAGAAATACTTTCCACCTTCCAGGGCCGCTCGCCTTCGGGACCAGATCCATTCGTTTCGGATGGATCCCGACGAGCCTTACCACATGGCCTGGGAGCGGTTCAACGCGCTGTTGAGCCGATGTCCCCAGCACGGTCTCCCCGACTGGGCACTAGTGGAGAAGTTCTATAATGGCCTCACCTTCGAGACGCAGCAAATGTTCAACACAGCTGCAGGAGGCCATATCATGGATAGACTCGAGCCTGAGGAGTGCGAGGATATGTTCGAGAGCTTCGCTCAAGCCGAACAGCAGCACCCACGTTCTGTTAGGGATTCCATCCCTACTGCTAGGTCACACGCCTCTTCTCCTAGAGGTGTGCATCAGGTCACTCCTGATACTAGCGTGGCTGCTGCCCTCGCCTCGATGGCGAATGAGATAAAGGAGCTCAAGCTCAGTGCTTTGAGGTGTCAGGTGTGCAGGGGAGGACACGACACCCGAGATTGCCCGGTAAATAATCAAGAGCATGTGAGCTATGCTGGCAACCAATACCAGAACCGAAATTACAACAATTCTAATACTTTTGGTTCGGGATGGAGATCTGGATTCACTGGTCGTCAGCAACAGTATGGAGGAGCAGAAGAAGGAGCGAGTTCTGGGAGCACTGTTGGGTCACGAAGGATTGAGGAGATGATGGAGACTCAGACACAGTTGCTTGCCCAGCTGGTGCAGAATAACAAGGATGCTCGGCTAAGACTGGATAGCCATGACACTTTGATGAAGAATCAGCAATCGGCGTTCCAGGATTTGCAACGCACGGTAGGAGACATTGCTAGGAGCATACATGATAGACAAGGAAGCCCTTCTACGGGCCCGAACGCTTCAGTGATGGCCGTGTCTATAGAGAGTGTGGAGAGTAAAGTGGTTGAAGAGGTTGACCCCCACTCTAAGGAGCATAATATTCCCTCAGTGGAGGAGGTGAACAAGATTGACTGGGAAGCTCGATTTGCTGAGATCGATGCTAGGATGCTAAAAGAGACCGAGTCGAATGCTGTTTCGACGAGGAGCATGATAGAGAAGGAGGATGAGAGCCCACCGGTAGTAGTAGAAGAAGAGCCGGTGGAGGAGGAGATAGTGGTTGAGGTGCCTACCAAGAAGGCACAGGAGAAGAAGAAGGGGGTGGAGATGAAGTCCCCCGAGATTGACTTGAGTCGTATTCCTTATCCCGCACGTGTGTTGCCACATAAACACGCTAAGGAATACGGTCACTTCCTTGATATGTTCAAACAACTCAAGGTCAATCTCCCGTTTGTAGAGGTCCTCCAGCATATGCCCAAATATGCCAAGTTCTTAAAAGGCCTTCTTTCCAACAAGAAGAAACTTGAGGAGGTCTCTGGAGTCTCACTTGGTGAGCAATGCTCGGCAGTGGTGCAAAATCATTTACCCGAGAAGTTGCCTGATTCGGGTCGTTTCACGATCCCGTGCTTGTTGGGCAACCTACCATTACACCACGCGTTGGCCGACCTAGGTGCTAGCATCAATTTGATGCCCTATTCATTGTACAAGCAGCTGGACCTAGGTGAACCACAACCAACGCGCATGAGCATTTCCTTGGCTGACCGCTCAGTCAAGTATCCACGGGGAATAGTGGAAAATCTATTAGTGAAAGTGGGAAATTTTGTTTTCCCCGTGGATTTTGTGATTCTAGATATGGAGGTGGGTGACAAGGTCCCACTCATCTTAGGGCGCCCATTCCTACGGACCGCAAAGGCGATGATTGATGTCTTTGACGGGAAGCTCACACTTCGTGTGGGGGATGAGGTCCTTACATTCAATGCTGTAGAGTCCGGGAAGGATGTTGGCGAGCACAGCCATTCCGTGTGCATGCTCGACTCTTTCATAGACCACCATTGGGACTCCGATCCGATGTTAGAAGTTGGTGAACCCGCCCCGAATATAGAAGAACCATCTGAGTGGGCGTTGGAGTTAGAAAGGTTGTTAGGGGAGCCGGATGATTACGGTGATGATGAGATGCCCGATGATGTACTGAACATAATGGCTGAATTTGAAGATGTCATGGGCAAAACCCCAAGTGTGGGGAAGTTAGTAGATATCGTGGAGGATCCCTATGATGATCCTGGTGAGAGTGAAGAAGCCATACCGCTGAAAATATCTATTCCTGAACCTTCACATGTCCTCACCCTTGTTTGTGCTGAGGGGAGAATTGAAAAACCGACCCCAAATTCTAATCCCCCTAGATCTAGGCCACCACGTAAGAGAACCCGCGAGTCGAGAGAGGTAGAGTTGAAGATGGAGCAAACCCCAAGTGTGGGGATATGTAAAGATGACAGTACACTCGGTTATTTGAACAATGTTATCTTCGGTCCGGGTAGGTTTAAGTTGTGGTGGAAGGACTGGATTGCTACATGTGATATGAGTTTAATGTTTGAGAGTAGTAGTTGTTTGCTAGAGGTATGGAGGACCCGGAGGCCGCGCAGGATGAAGGCGGGTACCGGTTAGGATCAAGGAGAAGCCCCCTGATAGGCTTGCTTGAGTCATGGGCAAGTGCCCGGGATGTAGAGTTTGTATGATTTCATTGGGTTGAGTCCGTGTCTTTTTCTTTGTTTTTCGGTTTGTGTTTTGTTTTTGTCAAGTTTTGCAGGAATCCATGCTTGATTCGGTAAGGAAAATCGTCGGGAATGAAGCCCCAGGTATGGTTACATGTGTTTTTATGCTTGGGACAAGGTTTTAAGGAAGTGGGTGAAAATTTTTTCTTAAATGGCAAAAAAAATTTTTCTAAGTACAAAATTGAAAAAAAAAAAAAAACTTCAAAACTTTCTGTTAACGACACCCTCCCGCGGTACGCGAAGAACGAGAGGAAGATCTCTCGCGGTACGCGAGAGACAAAAGTCTCGGCCGGCCTAACTTTTTGGCCTTCGCGGTACGCGAAGAATATCCCCTTCGACTTACGCGGTACGCGAGGGACTGCTGGTGTCACCCTATTTCCTTTGTTTCCCATGGTTTCCCGTACCCGTTTCTGTCCCCGTTTTCACTCACCACCACTATTCATCACCTACCTTCGTACCACCACTACCATGAAGCATCACCTTTAACCACCATCATCCATCACATTAATTCACCCACCTACCACCATCCGACCACCGTGACCATGGGAAACTAGAAACCGTTTATGACCGATGTTCGAACTTGCTGTGGTATTCATGTCTTTGTGTTTGCCACATGTCGAGTATGTTTTCTCTGCATCTATCTATCTTGAGTCTTTTAGTTTTCTTGAGTCTGTCTAGTCTCTATATTTTATTTGAGTCAGTTTAATGCTGCGGGTATGTTTAGTCTTATTTTGCAGGTTTATCATTCCGTCCGTACTCAATCTCCATTCGGGCGGAATTGATGGTCACCATTACTATCTTGTAAAGGCAACCCGACAGCTGATGTGTAACCGCGACCAAAATGCTATACGGTGCACACACAAGGAAGAACGAAGCTGCATATTAGTTTGCATCTACATTACCAGCTAAGTCGATTCCTGTTTTTTTTTTTTCTTGTTTTATTTTTGCATTTTTATTTTTAGTTTTGTTTTGCTTCACATTGAGGACAATGTGTCTTTCAAGTGTGGGGATGTGAGTGTTTAGCTAGTTTGTCATGTTTATAAAAAAAAAAAAAAAAAATTGAAAAATTTTGAAAAATGTTCTTGGAAATAATTGCATATATTTGGAAAATGATAGTAGAACTGGATCTATTTATGAGTTTAAAAGATTAAATAATTGAAAACGTGTCTAATTAGTGATGTTTTGGTAGACCCAACTAACTAATAAAGCTTAAATATCCTGTTTGTGTTATTTAGGATTAATCACGGAATAAAATCATGATATCTTGTGGGTATTCATCTTAGAGTAATGGTAATACTGAAACTGTCAATATAGGGTGATAGGTACCACGATTAAGTTAAAATTTAAAGGTTTTTGAAATTTTTTATGGCACACCATTCTCTTTTTATGAGAATAAATCCGAGTTTCGGTGGCGCCCGCATTCCATAATCCATGTTATTCCATAATTTATGAGCTATACTGAGTTTTGCTTATGTGTTACCCTTTGGGATAGCGACTTGGAGGATACACCCCTAAGTAAGATTTATGTGCTTCATTGATAGAATGTAGTCTATGTGTTACCCTCCGGGATAGTGACTTGGTTGAAACGCCTCTAGACGAAAGTTCTTTTGCTTATTATGCTCATTATCATCCATTCATTCATGATTTCATCTGATTTCTAAAAACCTGTAAATAGTAGTTTAACGTGGTAGAGTAAATCTATATGGTTTAATCCGTGCCTAAACATGACCTTGAGACGGGATTAGGTAGAGCTGTAACTTCTAAGTGTGAGTCACATAGATTGATTGATATGTTGTATAAAATGGATTTAGAACACGTAACGGGGGCTTGAAAGTTAGTGCTTGGGTTTAATCGGACAGAAATACTAATTGTTGCTTTTTAACACGTGAGTATGTTTTGAAAATTGAAATTTATGTTTGTTGAGTTAGATGCCAGTTATGATTCCATTTGCAGATTTTTCGAGGACGAAAAAAGGTTAAGTGTGGGGATATTTGATAGGGTGCGAAAGCACACGTCTTTATTCCTTTGTTTTAATGTGTTCTAAGTAGTTTTATATTAGTTTTGAGTCAATTTTATGTACATTTGAGTCGTTGGTCTTATTTGTAGGAGCTCGGGAATATTAATGAAGAATACGTGAAGAAAACGAGCGAAGAAACGAAGCCCGGAAAAGTCCAAAGATCAAAAGACAATTTTCTGAAATTTAGGTCTCTCGCGGTACGCGAGAGACGAGTGTAATAATTCTCGCGGTACGCGGGAAACTCCAGGAATCCGCCCGACTATTTTGGTCCTCGCGGTACGCGAGGATCCAGTCAACATTCTCTCGCGGTACGCGAGAGGGCCGTTTTCCGCAAAACCCTAATTTTCTAAATTAAAAAGATTTAAACGGCCATTATGAGGGAGTTCGATTCTAAGCCGTTCCAGGGAAGAAAAGAGGCGATTTTGGGAGTTTGGAAGAAGATTGAAGCTTAAAGATTAAAGCTTTGGATTCCGGGTTCGTAGTTATACGTTCTAGGTTTTAAAGACTTGATTTTTATCTTTGATTTTATGTTTTGAACCTATGGATCTTGCTATTTGCTTCTGTGTAGATGTTCTTAGTATGATTCTAGGCTAGATCCTTGATCTACCTAGGTCAATATGATGATTATGTGTTAAAGTTTCGATTTTTATTCGGTTTTTGGATTTGAATGTTGGATTTATGATTTAGTAAAGGTTTGAGTTTGTTTATGTGTGATGTTAGTGCATGTTTAATTCTGATTATGTGGTTGATTATGCTTTTCTGCGTTGATTGTGGTTGTCTGCCAGTTTGATCTTCGTTTCTGGTTCATAGACTTTAGGGTTTGTGAGTTAGAGTGGTGTCTAGACGTAGTAGCCATAGAAAACCTAGTTAATTACTGATTAGAAGTGAATGTGTGTCCTAGTTCAATACCCGAGAGGTGAGAATTAGTCGTTTAGTCTTCGTCATTAGGAATCCGAGTGTCAGCTGTCTGAGAGGAAGTTGGTATTAGGTGTCTAGTGATAGTTGCTATCCGAATCATAGTATCCATTCTAGAACTACCCCATGCATTCCTTGAGTGTATGGTAAGCGGTGAGACTGAGAGGTAATCCGTTTATTAGGGTACTTGTCATAGTAGGAAATACCCGAGAGGTGATCCGATCATCTGGTGAGTTAATATCCTTAGGTTGTCTTCTGGTCACATCCCGAGACCGAGAGTGATCGGGAATCCACTAGATATCTTTTAGGTGTTATATCTTTAGAAACCCAGATCCAACCTAGTTCCAAAACCGATAGAAGTTGAGCTTTACACATAGGATTCCGACCTAGGTAGTGACTTCTCCATTCTTGATTTCATCTTTAGTTTACTCTTGATAGCTTGAATTGTCCTTAGTTTATTGCATTCTTAGTTAATCTTTAGTGTAGTAAACCCCCCAATCAATTAATCATATTAAGTCCTAGTTAGAGTCTAATTTAGTTATTCAGTGTCTTTTGGGTTCGATATCCGGACTTCGTTAGGCTATATTGCATTGATCGGTACACTTGCCGGTTGTGTGGTCTAGTTTTAGGTCGAGTCTAGGTTTTATAAATTTAAAGCTAGAGAGTCTAGATTAGGTTTTATTTGATAGTTTTTATAGACCGTCTGGACGACATCAGGGGTACACCGTGTTTCGTGCATTAAATGGTACCTTTTAATCACATGAAATTTTTGTATAAACAAATGCTCGGGTTTATCTTGCACACATATCGGCTATCTTCAGGGATTCACAGTAGCTGAGTGCAAAAATGAAGTGTTTCAAGGGTTTGACCAGACATGATCTCACGTTGGATCTTTTCCAAGGCTAAGTGTTTATGTCTTTTATTTTGGTTATTAATAAACTTTTTTATCTTCCTTATTAACTTGTTTAAATTGTACATTGTCTTAATTTTCTGTCTTTTGCTTTTGACCTAATCAAAACCTACCTATCGAAACTTTACTTCATCGAAATTATGCTCAAGCTGACCAAAGCTTGAAGGTTTGCCCGAAACTCCATCCCACTCGAAACTCCATAGCCACTCGAAACTTCAGGTCCATGACCACTGCAAAATCAAGAAGGGTTATCTCCAAGACAAGGTTTCATCCAAGAACCCAGAAGCCCTTGGTAAGCCTGAGGTACAAACCAGCAGAAACTGTCAAAGAAATCATACTGCCTAAGTCTGTGCCGGTCCAGCTTCAAAACTTTACAAAATGGTATTACAACCCCATTATTGGAAGTGTTGTGATTGAGAGGGAAGGAATGGAAGATATCAACATATTTGAGCCCATGGAGCTGTTAAAATTTCAACCCGAAGATCTTGAGGTGCTCTTCAAAAATCCAATCAAGCTCCTTAACAATGATGACGAGTCTGATGCTAAGGCATACCAACGGGTAGTGTCTCTTCATGCAAAGTCTCACGTTCAGCAATTCAAACAAGGGCATTTCTGATTTGAAGACATTGATGCAGCAGCTTAGGGGGAGATTGTAGAGTCTAACCTTTTTGTATAAGCTGTTGATCAATGTATTTCTGTTAAACATTGTTTAGATAGTTTATTTTCATGTAATTTCTTTTAAACGAATTTACTGCTTTTTAGTCTAAGTCTGGGCCATCGAAACTATAGTTTCGAGTGAGATTTGTTCACTCGAAACTAGTAGTTTCGATCGATAGTAGTTTCGACAGGCACTTTTTCCACTTGTAAATGTTCACTCGAAACTAGTAGTTTCGAGGAACATAGTTTCGATACCTGTGAAACTACTATAAATAGCCTAGTTAGAGAATTTCTAGGGTGTGAGTTGCGGCTGTAACCCTGAATTCTCTCTTTCAGATTTGTTTTTGAATCAATACAATTTGCATTCGTTTAATGCTTGTTCTTACACTTTCACATATTATTTGCATTGATTCTTAGTGTGTTTGGCTGTCTTCTTCACCAAGTCTGTCTCTAATCCTCTGTTACAACACCATACATACAGATTCCGCCTGTGTGTGTGGGTAATCGATCACTTTCGTGATTTCCGACTGAAATCTGGACCTACAAACTCAACAACATTCATCCAACATTTCATGTCTCGAGTCTAAAGAAATGCTTAGCCGAAGAAAACCTCCAAATACCGCTTGACGAGGTTCACACTGACGAAACAATGCACTTCGTGGAGAAACCCGTGGAAATCATGGACCGAGAAGTTAAACAACTCAAACGAAGTCGCATTCCAATTGTTAAGGTTCGGTGGGAATCTAAACGTGGACCTGAGTTCCCTTGGGAACGTGAGGATAAAATGAAAGCCAATTACCCACACCTATTTCCAGGACCCTCTTCTTAATCAATTTCGGGATGAAATCTACTAAAGTAGGGGAGACTGTAATCCCCAGTAAATTCCGGCTTCTATTTGAACTTTTCCGACACTTGTAATTTCATTATTATGTGGGTGCATCTATCCATTTCAATAAATTACCTCATTTATCCATTACTTTTCATATATGTTCATACACGCATACATTAAAGTACCATTATTACAAAAATAATAAATATTTATTTAAAAAAACTATGTAAATGTTTGTTATTATATTCATATGCTAAGTTACTTCTAAACCTATATATATATATATATATATATATATATATATATATATATATATATAAACATTTTACAAAAAAAGTTAAGTTATAAATTCTTTAAATAAATTAGGGTTTATAAGATTATAATATTTAATTTCCAAAGTAAATAATTTTAATTGAAATAAAACCATTTCAACTTACAAAAAATTATATATATATATAATTATATAACATTTACATTTATAAAGTTATAAGATTTAATAATTTCTCACTTTATAAAAAGTTCAGGGTTAAGTTTGTAATTTTTGAAACTCTAATTCTAATTAAAACCTAAGTTGTTCTTAAAACAATAATATCTTGAAACCCTGAGGACCTAATTGCAAATTATCATGTGTTCTTCCCCAAATCCTCGATTTTGTCTTCCAAAGTCAACCAAACCTCAAATTCGTTTTACAATCGACAAGTTAATGCGTTTTAACTACAATTGATGCTACACGAATGTTGTGCGACAGTTTCCCAATGATATTAACGATCCAATTAAGAAAAATCATTGTCTTGATGACGAGTTAAAACCCGTAACAGTTCCACACTCATTTCCAATTCAATTCGTACGATCTACACGCGATTAAGCCTATAAAATGGGTACATCACCGTCGCGACATCATCCACTTAGCACCTGTGTACTGAAATCCATCACCAAACCACCTATGCTACCCGATTCCAACCCATGAGCACGACTTCGAAGGCGTTAGCCGAGCTACCCCATCCCGTGATCATTTCAGGTAAAACTTGTATCAAAGAACTCGCCTTGATTCATGGACTGAAAGCCCCATGGATTGGGTGTCGATTTGTCGTGTAATCGTTCAATTGGAGGGGCTAGGGTTTCGGTTTTTGTTTAGGGAAGAAGATAGTTTGGGAAGTTTGGGTGTTGACATAAACGAACCATTTCCAGACCACGGCATAAGCCCTGGTCTGATGGTTAAGTGTGTTGCGTGTTTGTGACCGTCTAAGGTCACGAGTTCGAGTCCTGGGGGGGGGGGGGAATCTCATTCCTTTTTTTATTTATAAACCATTTTAAATACATTTTTGACATCCAAACTTTTCTAGTTAACCGTTATAAATTATAAAAATACATTTTATAATACTCTTACAAACCAGAAAAATATAAATAATATTTTGACTATTTTTATTTTATTAGACCCCTTGTAAACCTTAAATAATTAACATAAATCATTGTTTAGACAAATCTAAGTTTGTCACTTATTTATTTATATATTATTTCACGAACCCTATTTATATATTTTAAACATTATTAAGCTTCTCTAAATTTATAAATAATTATTATTGGTAAAAAAAAATATAATTAATTAAATGCTCATAAATTTATAAACACCTAAATAATTAATTTAAATAATTATTTTACATAAATTACAATTAACTCTATTTGAAGGTTACTTAGTCTTTTGAAATTCATTTAAAATGAATTATTAGATTAGATAACTATTTCTACCATTTTATTTATTAAATGAATTAGTTACCCACTTTACTTATGTTATCTGATGATTTAATTATTTTATAAAACTTATTAAAACATTTTCTCACTTCATAACTTATTTATAAATTTTTCCAAGTACATTATTTTTCCATACCACATTATGTGTATATAACTATTCATATACAATATCATTTAAACCTTTTTCCACACTATGTTTTTTGATTATTAAACAAATATTTATGTGAACATGGTCTAAACATTTTAAATACATATGTTTTTCTACCAACCTTGCACAAACCCTATGCCCAGTCTCAAACCCCCATGAAACCCTAAAGTCCCAGAATCTCCTTAATACCCTTTAAACGTACATTAAATTTAGAGTACCATTACACGTGTAGGTTTATTGTGAGAAATCCTCACAAGGCCTGTCAATCTCTACCAATTCATACCATTTCTAGTTTTGATTCAAGTGAGTTTCATAGCCCCCTTTCTCTTTACTATTGTTTACAAATACTCGAGGTGGAACATGTTTACAATACATACCCGAATTCATTACCATTTGTTCTCATGCAAATTACTATGTGCTTTATGTCTTAAACTGCTTGGTGACCATTACATGTGTTCATGATAGTACATTCATTAACCTGCTACCCATGCCTAAGGTAGTACCTAACATGATCATTTATAGGGGAATCCGATTACAGTTAACACGAACCTTGGCGGGTTTTGTGTGTACCATATTACTATTTTTCTAAAACACAGTCACTGGGATTGTACTTACCAGTTTTCCATTTACTACGGATTGAATTGTACGCGTGGAACCTTGTATGTTTTCACATTTATGCCTTAGTTATGCTTTGAACATATTGAATTTCAAATGCTTTTTACTTAATTTTGTTTGGTGTCAAAACCTATGTTACTCACCAACTACTTGTAGTTGACATTTACTCACATGTTTCAATTGCACCTGTTTGAGGACACTACTTGCTCACTTAGGACTTGGACCTAGTTTAAATGTAATATTGTCTTGTCTTGAACTCTTTCATATTCCATTTGCTTTTGTAACGAACGCTTTAAATTCGATGAATAAATATTGTCAGTATTAAATAGATGATCATGTGCTTATGAACAACCGCGTCAGCCCCGACGTATAATCCGCTGCCGGCCGGGGTGTGACAGATTGGTATCAGAGCCATGGTTATAGGGAATTAGGTTATTAGACACACATGACCTAGACTATAACCTAGGAGTCCCAAACATGAGTTTAACACGTATATTTCATTAGGAACTCCACTCTATACTATACCTACCTACATATATCTATTTCTGACTACCTGATATTACTACATGAACTATAAAGGGTCTACATGAATCCTACTCTTAGACTTAAAAGTCTAATCCAAGTGAAACTCTTAAAGGTACGTAGGTTCTGACTAATGGATGAGAACTTGTGCAATCTGGAAGAGTGGATGCCTGTATACCGAGAGTTCTGTCTAGGAAAGAATTTCGTATAAATCCAAATCAACCGATGGACCAGTTATAATTTCCTGGGAATTCTGGGAATGAGTGTCCACTTATAGGCTAAAGCATGACTTCACAAACATTAGATGAACTTGAAGTACTTTGATAAGTCAATGTGCCCATTTGGGTACCACCCACGTTTTACCTAGTACCTTATGAATTATTTACAAACTCTTACACATGATTCACATCTTACGAACTTTCTATTCATACCTTTTGTAGAATGCCTCCCCGTCATGAGCATAGGGGCAACCTCACCAACAGGATCATTCAACAAATGGCTACGATCCTACCAACCATGGTTAATCAACTGAACCAAAATGCTGCACCAAGGAACCCAGTGTGCACTTTCAAACACTTCCACTCCTGCAACCCCACCAAGTTCTACGGGAACGAGGGAGCCACTGGACTTCTCCAATGGTTTGAAAGCATTGAGGGAACCTTAATCAATGCTGACTGTCCCGAGAACCTGAAAGTCCGTTATGCTACTAGTGTCTTCCAGAAGAGGGCACTCACATGGTGGAACGGGGAGAAACGAAATCGTGGGATAGAAGTTGCTCTAGCCCTACCTTGGGCTGATGTCAAGACCCTTATGACCGAAGAGTTTTTCCCCCGTAATGAGGTCAAGAAACTGGAAGTTGAGTTCTGGGATCTCAAGTAAGATAGTGGTGAAAGCCTTGCCTACACCATCCGCTTTCATGAGCTTAGATTACTAGTGCCTCATATGGTCTCTCCTCTCTCTCGATCCATTGAGAAATACATCCATGGTCAGCCCATGCAAATTCAGGACACTGTTTTGGGTAGCAAACCAGCCACCCTTGAGGAAGCCATCCGTCTTGCTGCTGCCCTATCGGATAATCATGTCAAGGCAGGAACTCTATCCAAAAAGGGTGCCAAGAAGACCTCTGAAAAGGCCACTACTGAACCCACCAAGGAGCCAAGGCTGAGTCTTCCTTCCATGGCAAGAAAAGGAAGCTCAAGTAGCCCCTACTGCCTTCAACCCTATCAAGAAACCATATGTGGGGACTCTACCCTTGTGCAACACTTGCCAGCTCCATCATACCACCTACATGCCGTGTCGTTTTTGTACCAATTGTGGAAGTTCTGGGCATACGGCTAACATCTGTCGTGTTGCTCCCCGAGTTAACCAAGCCTACCAACCTGCCGTTCCGGCTCCCGCTAATATTTTCAAGGGTCGTGCTTGTTACAAGTGCGACGACCCAAACCATTTCAGGAACCGTTGACCCAGGTTGGTCATTGTGAACCAAGCCAACATGAAACAGGGCAACATGATTCAGGGGAATATGAACCAGGGGAACATGAACCGGGGAAATGTGAATCAGGGGAATGCAAACCCCGTAGCTCGTGGACGTGCCTTCAACATCAACGCCAATGAGGCTCAAGCCAACAACGATGTGGTGAACGGTACGTATCCAATTAATCAACAATATGCTTCTATCATGTTTGACCCTGGTTCCGATAGAAGTTTTGTGTCCTTTGAATTTGAGCCACAACTTGCTATGAGTCGAGCTAAGTTAGACAAACCCTTTGATATTTTAGTAGCGGGCGGTTATTCTGTTTCATGTGACACCATTATTAGAGATTGTACCTTAAACTTGAATGACCATAGCTTCCCGATTAATCTTATTCCTCTCGCTCTCGGGGGTTTCGACATCATAGTAGGCTTGGATTGGCTGACCAAACATCATGTTGAAGTCGTCTGCTTTGACAGGTACATTCGTATCCCTTTTGGATCGGGCGACATTCGTGCTTTGACAGGTACATTCGTGTACGGTGAGAAGCCGTCAAAGGGACTCAAACTGATGTCTTGCACTATCGCACGAGAGTACTTAAGAAAGAAATGTGTTGCATTCTTGGCCCATATTGTGGAGCGAAAGGGCAAAGGTAAGAGTCTCCAAGACATTCTTGTGATCAAAGACTTTCCTGAAGTTTTTCCCCAAGATTTACCCGGTCTTCCTCCCGCACGACAAGTTGAATTCCGTATTGACCTAGTGCCAGGAGCAAACCCCGTGGCCAAGTCACCTTATCGTCTTGCACCATCGGAAATGCAAGAGCTTTCAAGCTAACTCCGAGAACTTTATGACAAAGGATTTATTTGTCATAGTGTCTCTCATTCAGACTCGTATCTTTGAGGCACAACATGTTTCAGTCACTGAGCGAAACAAGTATGATGAAATGTCATGTGGTGCTGAACTCCAACTGGAAACCAAACCCAATGGGTTACTCTACTTTTTGAATCGTATCTGGATTCCGGACCGTGACAATCTTCGTACCTTCATCATGAACGAGGCTCACAAGACTCGTTATTCTATGCATCATGGTGCAGACAAAATTTACAAGGACCTCCATACCCAATATTGGTGGCCTGGTATGAAAAAGGACATTGCCCTATACGTGTCCAAATGCCTTACGTGTTCGAAGGTTAAGGCCGAACATCAGCGTCCATCTGGTTTACTTGAACAACTCGAGATTCCCGTGTGGAAGTGGGAGTGTATTGCCATGAACTTCATAACCAAACTCCCGCACACATCTCATAGTCATGATAGTATTTGGGTAATCATTGAATGCCTGACAAAATAGGCTCATTTCCTACCCATTCGTGAAGACTATCGAGTCGAGAAGTTGGATCGAATCTATAATGATGAGATTGTTAGTCGTCACGGTGTACCTCTTAATATTATTTCTGATCATGATGGACGATTCATCTCTCGTTTCTGGCAATCTTTGCAATCACCTTTGGGTACCCAGTTGAATCTTAGTACGGCTTACCATCCGCAAAGTGATGGTCAATCCAAACGAACGATTCAAACCTTTGAAGATATGCTAAGAGCATGTGTCATAGACTTCAAGAGGAATTGGGATTTGCACCTACCCTTAGTCGAGTTCTCGTATAATAACAGCTACCACACGAGCATTGACATGGCTCCTTTCGAAGCACTTTATGGTCAGAAGTGTCGCTGTCTTATCTAGAGACCGTCTGGACGACATCAAGTTTTTGGCGTCGTTGTCGGGGACACTTGGCAATAGCAATATTAGCTTGACTTGTTCTTTTGTTTGATTTTTGGTTTGTTTTGTTTTTGAGTCTTAGTTGTATGTCTTTGTCTTCTGTGCTACTTGTGTGTCTTATCTGAGTGTCTAACATAGGATCGAGTCCTTCTATTTTTGAGTTTTTATTATTTTTATTTTATTCTTGTGTCAGTTTATGCACCGCACTCGTTCACAGGGATCACCACCATATTTTGTTTCTTTAGAGCCCGAACGAGAGCTGCACGAGTGCACGAGCGACTTCTGGGAGTGTTTGAAAGCATTCTGCAGCAACCAGGTATGTACTAATAGCCCAATTCCATTTCCTATCATGGGCGACGCTAATCCACCAACGAGGCGTACCGTGCACCAAAGGGCCAGTGACGGGATCACTGGGGCGAGATCTTCGATCACACGCCCCGCTATTCCAAACACCAATACATGCCAGATCCCGTCACATGTCATGAGTACGATCACTCATGAAACCCAGTTTCATGGCCTTGAGGATGAGGATGCACCCGGACATTTGTCCCTTCGCGCGGATATGTGATACATTTAATATCACGGGTGTGTCTAAGGACGCTATCTACTTGCGTCTCTTTCTGTTCTTGCTCTCTAGTCGTGCTTCTACTTAGCTTGACACCCTCCCCGACAATTCTATTACCACGTGGGATGATCTGCAAGCCAAGTTCTACAAGAAGTACTATCCACCTTCCAGGGCCGCTCGCCTTATGGATCAAATCCATTCGTTCCAGATGGACCCTGACGAGCCTTATCACATGGCCTGGGAGAGGTTCAACACGCTGTTGAGCCGATGTCCCTAGAGGTGTGCATCAGGTCAACCTTGAAACTAGCGTGGCTGCTGCACTCGCCTCAATGGCTAACGAGATCAAGGAGCTAAAGCTCAGTGCTCAGCAGTGTCAAGTGTGCAGGGGAGGACATGACACCCATGATTGCCCCGTAAATAATTAGGAGCAGGTGAGTTTTGCTGGAAACCAGAACCAGAACCGAGGGTACAACAATACTTTTAGCTGGGGATGGAGATCTGGAAATAACCCGCCTGTGTTTAATGGTCGCCAGCAGCAGTATGGAGGAGCAGAAGTTGGAGCGAGCTCGGGAAGCAGTGTCAATACAAGGAAGATCGAAGAAATGCTCGAGAGTCAGACACAACTGCTTGCCCACTTAGTTCAGCAAGACAAGGACACGAGGCAAAGACTGGATAGCCACGACACTCTATTGAAGAATCAGCAGTCGGCATTCCAGGATTTGCAACGCACAGTAGGAGACATCGCTTAGAGCCTGAAGGGTAGACAAGGAGGTCCATATTCGGGCCCAAATGTTCAGTGATGGCCGTGTCAGTCATGAGCAATAGAGAGGAGGAGAGAGTAGAGAAGCGGTGCTGACTATGGCATTACTTCAGTAGAGGAAATGAAGAAGATTGATTGGAGAGCTTGATTTGCTGAAATTGATGCTCGGATGGTATAGGAGCCCGAATTGAATGCTGTTTCGACTAGGAGTAGAAGGGCAGAAGAGAAGGAGAGCCCACCGGTAGTAGAAGAAGAAGAGCCGGTGGATGAAGAGATAGAGATGGAGAAGCCCACCGAGAAGGCGAAGGAGAAGAAGAGTGGGGGTGAGATTAAGACCCCCGAGATTAACTTGAGTCTTGTTCCCTACCCAGCGCACCTGCTACCATATAAGAATGCTAGGGAATACAATACTTTCCTTGATTTGTCTAAATAACTCAAGGTCAATCTCCCATTTATAGAGGTCCTCCAGCATATGCCAAAGTATGGCAAGTTCCTCAAAGATCTTCTTTCTAAAAAGAAGAAGCTAGGAGGGATCTCTGAAGTCTCACTTAGTGAGCAACGTTCTACTTTGGTTCAGAACAAACTACCGGAGAAGATGGCGGTTTCGGGTCGTTTCACGATCCCGTGTTTGCTTGGCGGTTTGCCTAAACACCACGCGTTGGCTGATCTGGGTGCTAGCGTCAATCTAATGCCTTATTCTATCTATAAACATCTATACCTAGGTGAACCGCAACCGATGCGCATGAGCATATCCTTGGCTGACCGTTCAGTCAAGTATCCACGGGGAATTGTGGAGAATCTGTTAGTGAAAGTAGAAAATTTTGTATTCCCCGTGGATTTTGTCATCCTGGATATGGAGGTAGATGACAAAGTCCCGCTCAAGGATTTCCTTCCATGGCTCATGACACTCACAGGACCGAAGAGATCCATGTGAAGCAATTGTAGAGGGGAGTCAATGGAATTTGTGGTTTTGGGCTTGTGAGATGATTTGTGCTACTTTCCCTTAGAACAGGAAAGACAATGTTCCACATGAGAGAAGTCTTTTAGAGGTAAACCGGTGACAAGGTTTCCTCTAACATGGCGGTTCATTGTCTTGAAATTCACGTGTCCTAATATCTTGTGCCAAAGAAAGGACTCATCCTCAAAAGCTTTTGAAATAAAGCAGGATTCGATTCCTGATGGGTTATTCATATCCAAACTGTAGGTATTGAATCTTTGAGGAGCACGCAGAAGGATTAGGTCTTCAGGAATAACCACTCCAGGCTTCGAAATCAAACATTCTCTTGAGTTGAAGAGGGCACAAAAATCTTTATCACAAATCTGGGACACACTCATCAGATTATACTTTAGCTTAGGAACGAAGTTGACATTCTCTAGGCTATTTACACCATTTGACACCGTTCCTTGTCCTTCAATCTTTCCTCCTCTTAGATTTCCTACAAAGGCAACAAAATCTCCGTCTATTGGATGATAATCTTGCAATAAAGAAAAATGACCAGTCATATGTCTTGAGCAACCACTGTCGACATGCCAGATATTGTCTCAAGTCCTCCTTGATTGTCCCTACATAAAATGAATCATTTAGACATTGGTACCCAAGTCATTGCTAACTTGGAACATCTTAGTTTTACAAGATGCATTTCGGAAATCATAGTCAGAATCCTCCTTTAATGTGTTCTCAAAAAGATCATTATTCTTAATTTTCCAAATCCTTTTCGACCAATTTTTAACATTTTTAATCCTTTTACGTCGCAATGTTTTACTATGTCGAGATTTAGAGAAAACACAGTCACCTGAATTTTGAATAACATATGGTACATTTTCTTCCTCAAAACGATATGTAGACAATTTACATGTCTTAAAAACATGATTGGATTCTTCACAACTAAAACAAACTTTATCACATGGCGGCTTAGCCTGATAATTGTCATCATAAGATGATGAAGATGATTGTGATGTTGAGACATCAGAACTAGAGGCAACTCGTTCTTCAACATTTCTTTCTTGAAGACTTTGATCTTCCTTTAATCTGAAGAATTCCATATTGCTCATTGTTTCTTGTGGAATGTCAGTCACAACAACTCCTGAACTTTTAAACTTTACAATACAACTCATAGCATTTACAGATTTAGGAACAAAAGGCAAAGCATTCTTAAACTTAGAAATAGAATTTCTCAGAGTGTCATGTTCAGAAGACACAGAACCAAAATACAAAATTTCAATGTGTTCACAAATATCTGGTTTTGACACGGACATATTATTACATTCATCTGACTCAAGTTCATTTAAAAAATTTCCCTTACTAGAACTCTCATCACAATCATCTTCGAAACCTACACAATCTGACTCTGCACAGGAAGCAAAACTGTCAGAATCTGAAGTTTGAATATAATTATCAGCATATAAATTACAAACAAAGGGTGTGGGAACATGAGGAAATGGTATATCAGCAAATCTACTAGACTTGGAATACGGAGGATGGTGAGAGTTATTCCCGATGCCTTCTGTGACCTTTTTATGAATTTGGTTATCAATGATTCCAAAAATAATTTTCTGATCCATACCCATGTGTTCAACTTGAAAATTTTCCTTTTCAGCCTTTTGAAGTCTTTTAGTTAGAATTTGATTATTATTCTTTTGTGTAGTAAGTTGTACAATCAAAGATCGATTTTCTCCAGAAATGTCACGAATTTTATTTAAGTAAAGTTTCTCATTTTTAGCCACAGAAACATACATCACCTTTATGTAACCACGTTCATCGACCAAAGCCTAGTTGATAAATCTATATTTCTGAATCTCATTTAAACAAGATTTAGCATTACAAAGTCTAGACATTACCTCAGCTGGTACGGCGGTGAGATTCTCAGTTGGTTCAATCATGACACATTTTTCTTTTTCTTCAATGTCTGCCATCAGTGCCTTGTCAGCTGCTTCCTTTCTTGATCTCCCCAATGATAGTGTCCATCAGCTTGACAGACCCGAGCTGTTGAGCTGGAAGTTGTAGTGGATTTGGGAGAGACGACAACTTGCTTTCCAGATGAGTTCTTCTTCTCATGCTGCTCCTTTGATGATGACTCCTTGAAATTCCTTACGAAATAACCCAGCTAGTCGCAGTTGTAGCATCTCACCTTTTTGATGTCAAACCCTGGAGTTTTTCCTTGCTTGAATCTATCCATCCTATTCCTCTTGATGAATCTTGTGGCTCTCAGAGTCAGCATAGCCATACACCAATCAATATCCATCTTTTCCAAATCATCCGAGTTGATCTGCTCCAAGTCATCAGGTTGAAAGCTGACCGGTGTCAGGTTTCCAGAAATCAGTGCATCATAGCACGACATAAAAGCAGTCATGATAGGAAGATACTCATCGGGGATCATAGTGGTTGGTTTCTGAGATGTGGATGAAGTAGTAGGCTGAACTCCAGAAATCGAAGGTGGGACATCAGTTTGAAAATAAGCCATTGTAGTTGTGTTGGATGAAGTGGAAGAACCTTGACCAGCAAGAAGAGTTGTGTTTCCAGACTGATTAGTTGGAGTGACTGCACCCTTCTTTATCTCCAACTCATAAGACTCCAAAATGCTATAGAGTTCTTGCTATGACAAATCACTCAGTTTTTAATTTTTCTTGATCATAATCCGGTACATATTCCATTCCTCGGGCAGTGAATCAAGCAGCTTCTTGTTTAAATCAACAGTGGGATACTCAGTTCTCAAACCTTTTAACTTAGAGACAATGCTTGAGAAACGGTTAATCAATTCAGACATGGGTTCTCCAGGGACATTACTAAACATCTCATACTGCTTCTTGATCAAGTCCCTCTTGCTTTCTCTAACCTTAGCACTTCCCTCATATCTGGTACATAAAGCAACCCAAAGATCTTTGGTAGTAGAATACTCAGCAAATATGTTGAACACGTCCATAAGAAGAGCCATAGCAATAGATCCATAAGCTTTGTTATCTCTGGAAATTAAGGCAATATCCTTTTCATCATATTCAGACACGAGCTTGGGACGCTGAACATATGCACTGGTAGTAACTGGCTTGTGTGGACCATCAGTAATTGACTGCAAAAGAGTATGGTCATGGAACTGAAAGAAAGTCTCCATTTTCTTGATCCAATCATCAAACTCTCTAGTGGACACCAAGACAGCTGGTTTGTTGCCTCCAGCATATTCATTGTTGCTTGAAGATGCCATAACTCAGACAATTTGAAATCAAACAGTAGCTAGTTTCGGGTGAACAGAGTTGATCGAAACAAATAGTTTCGATAGAGAAAAAGATGACCGAAACTCCTAGTTTCGATAGATCAATGCTTGCCCGAAACTTCTAGTTTCTATAGAGAAAACTGAATCCAGAAACAACTAGTTTCGATGAAGAAGACTTAGCAGAAAATCTAGGAAACGCAATAGAAACTACAAGTTTCGATAGAGCAGTAGTTTCGGTTTATCAATCTGCAAAGGTTAGTTACGATATAACAGGAAAAATATCTAGTTTTGATGATACCTTCTCCAGATAAGAGTACAGACAAGAAGTTTCGATGAACAACAAAAAGCAAAAATTGTCTCCCAGTAGTTTCGATACCTTCTTCCCCAAATTTCAGAAAACCTCCATTGAAGAACAGCTTCAAAAATCAATAGCGAAGAAATAATAATCCAATCCAGCGAAAAGCTTCCTATAATACTTCAGATCACGAAAATAACCTCTAAACTAAAAAAACTCGAACACAGACAGCCGGAAATCGATGAAACGGTACTCCAAAAACTCAGATGCAGAAAAAACTTCAATAAAATACTGAAAAACACCTAAAATCGATCACAAAAACCTGAATATACTCAAAAATCATAAGCATAAAGCTCTGATACCAATTGTAGGTCCAGATTTCAATCAGAAATCTCACAGACGATCGATTACACACACACGTAGGCGGAATCTGTGTGTATGGTGGTGAAACAGATGGTAGAAACAGAATTGGTAAAGATAACAGCTAACCACACAGGAATCAACACAAATATGATGTGAAATTGTAAGAACAAAGCATTAAACAAATGCAGATAGTATTGATTCTTCAAGAACAGTGAAAGAGAAAATTTAGGGTTACAGCCACTACTCACACCCTAAACATTCTCAAACTAGTCTATTTATAGTAAGTTGATAGGCTCGAAACTATGCTCACCGAAACTAGTAGTTTCGGTTGAACATTTACAAAATAATGAACCTCCTATCGAAACTTCCTATCTATCGAAATTACTAGTTTCGATTAAACAAACTTCAATCGAAACTAGATTGTTTCGATGGCCCAGAATTAGAAATAAAACAGGAAATTACATAAAATGAAATTACAAGTAATTTAAAACTTAAACTAAACAATGTTCATAAGAAATACATTGATGACAACAGCTTATACAAAAATAAGACTCTACACTCCGATGTTGTAATTTACCGATTGTTTTCCAACAAGAAGTTTCAGAATTCCTTCATTCATGTCAATAACAGCTCTAGCAGTGGCAAAAAATGGATGACCCAAAATCAAGGGCACAGAATAGTCGGGTCCCATTTCTAAGACCATGAAGTCGGCAGGGAAGACAAACCTGCCGACTTTCACTAGTAAGTTCTCAATGACTCTTATAGGTCATTTAATAGTACCATCCACAAGTTTGATAGTAGCATTGACAGGTCACGGATTCCCAATTTTTAGTTTTTGAAACATGTTATATGGCATTACATTCACACTTGCTCCCAGATCAGCGAGTGCGAAAGTTATCGGTAGTTGTAACATCTGCGACTTTCGTTTTAAACTTATCTGGTACTAGACTTAATTATTCAATGTAAACCATTTTGAATGTCATTACACTTGGTTTACCCATATACTTGTTGATCATATGTTACCTTATGCTCTAGATGCTTATTGATGGCTTAATCGTGAATTGGGCCCATTTTGGCCCAATAGGCCCATCATAACCCGTTAACAATCATGCAAACATCAAACATATTAAATTAAATTTTTTATACCTTGTTACACTTGAACGTTCAACGAAATCTTGTAAATCTATGTATTGTGCCTCCGCAACTTGTTATGCCCTAGAAAGCCCGTTTTCTCGTCCGTAGAACGTTAATTACCGTACGCGACAAACTTAACCTTAACTTAAATGTTTTTAGCTAAGCATACTCCTTTTGTTATGACAATCAACTTCCATGTTGAAAACATTTGCCAATTTCGCTTAGAAATACTTAAAATCCCGAATTTCGAATGCGCGCACTCAACCGGGCCAAGCTAGGACCCAACCCACTTACACTTGGACCTAGACCAAGCTAATTTTCACAAAAACCCAGCCCCCAATCATCTGAATTTCGAAATTTGAGCCCCCTCAAACCCTAATCCCTTTCTTATTTTTAAAGATTTGATTTAACTATAAATACCCCCTTAATCCCCCTTGTTTTTCATTTACTCCTCCCATCAAATCCTCCACTCCCCTCCACGATTTCCAGCCCTTTCCTACATCCAAGAAGTTGCAAGAACCCTCCTCCAAGCCTTGAAGGAATCACAACAAGCCAAGGAACCAAGTTCGGGTAACGAATCAAGTTTAACCATTCTTCCTTCTTTTTTTTTATTTCTTTCTTATTTTTTTGATTCTAACTTTCATACTAACTTGTTTTTATTTATTTTAATCACTGATCCTAAACTTTAACCTAACTTAAATTAACCACATGCTAATTTAAAATAGAATCCGTTTGCGCGTGGCGGCTATGCCGTTTTGCATTCTGTGATTCTCCAAAACGCTTCAGTGAATATCATGGCTAGAACGGTGACACGGGACGTTTTGGCTAACCTAATCTGACTATATAATATATTATAATGATATTATAACTAACATAAATCAATCGATCATAGGATCCCGTTTGCAATGGCGGCTATTCAGCCGCATTCCGTGAATCCTCCATACGTTCTTCGGTAATAGTGTGCTCTGTCGATACCTTAGAACGTATGGGTTAACATAATCACACCATATCTACTATATACTAATGCTATATACATCGTCTAATTTTTATTTACCCGTTCGATAACCTTAAAACCCTGAACGGTCCACTTAAGTGCAGCCGTTGATTGTGGACATAAAATGTTCTGACTTTAACTAAGCATAAATTGATAATAATTAAATGAAACTGAGCAAACTCAAATTCCACGACGTATTATTTGAATTTTCTTTCCAACCATAATTGGCTCGTTTTCTAATTCAAACGTATGAATCCGTAGTAGCCAAAACGTGACAGAAACCGTTTTCAGTACATTCTGTCTTGTTTGACCGTTTTAACTAGGATCCGAGACGCAAACGGAAAAACTTTCTAAACAAAACTTTTTCGAAACATTATAAACTAGTCTCCTGTAAAATTTCATGATTTTAACACGTTGTTTGATATTTTTAACAAACCCGTTTTTGTTCAGCTCTTATACTGTCCAAATCTGAAAATTTACAACATTAACATTTATATATTCAATCATCTATTTCTCGCATCCCTTAACGTTCTAACTTCCTATAAACGCCATCCAAAACCCTAATTAACTATATCATGATATTGTAGGGCGTTGATCTAAATCCTAGAACTCTCGAGCTTTGCGAGTCAATCACCTCTCAACACAAATGTGAGTTTACATAGCCCCTTTTTCATTTTTACATACTTTGGGGGTGAAACATGACTTTCATTGAAACTATTTGCAATTACAATATATACAATTCTACAAAATGACTATTTGTGTAATTTGTGCTTGAATGCTATTAGTTGACCAACATATACATGACACACTCGTGCAGTCATTAACTCTATACAAGCCAACGGTAACATTGATAGATCTATTGTGTCTGACAAACCCACCCAGGTAGGGTGATTGTTACCGACTCTACATTAGGGTAACCTGCGTGTTATGCCTCAATCACAAGGTTTGATTGTACACCTAGTTTAACTATAGATTCTCCATAAAATGCCTTACCATGTGTCATATGAATTGTATAAACCATTTGAAAACTACATGAGATATCTAAACCTATGTATGTTCACCAATTATTTATAGTTGACCCTCTCATTTTCAACATGTTTCAGGTGAAAATGTTTGAAGTGCAAATTATCACATAGGAGCTTATGGACCTAGTGACAAAGAAAATTGTATTTATTGTTAGCATTTTTATTTGCAAAATGTGTATTTGTACTCTTAAATCAATTCAATAAATTTATGCAATTTAGTTGATCATGAGCTTTTGAACAGTCTACAAGTCCGTCCGGGCGTATTCCGCCATCGGTTGGGGTGTGACAGTAGTGGTCCGATAGAACATGGTAAAGAAAATTTTTCGGGATCTGAAAGTTTCTTTGGAAGGCATCTTTCAATGAGAGCGACACATTGATTAATCTTTTTAACTGCTTTTTCTATGTTTCTTTTGTTAGTAAGGAAATCTTTTAGAAAAAGTCTATACTTAGGCATTTGCTGTATGATATCCAGGAAAGGAAGGTTGACATGAATTTGGCTTAAAAGCTCGATGAATTTCTCATATTGGTCGTCAATCCTTTGCTTTACTAGCCTTCCTGTGTATAGTATGTGAGATTTGAAAGCCAGTTTTGTCGGAACGTTTTGAGGGGTGTCCACCGGAGCAGGGTGTGGAATTACTTTTGGTGGTGATTCTTGAGCGGAAGATTCTTCGACAGACGGATGAAGTGGTACCCTAGTGAATAATTCCCTCCTTGGTGTTTGAACCTCCTCTTCCTCTGGTAATGGAGGTTCTGGATAAACCTTTCTATTTCTGAGAGTGATAGCACTAACATTTGCGTTTGGATTTGGTTCAGTGTTGCTAGGAAGACATCCTGGTTGTCTTTCAGATAGAAGTTTGCAATTTGTCCTAGTTGTATCTCAATGGACTAAAGAGTTGCTTTCTGTGTCCTAAACTCAGCTTCGTGTAGACTAAACTTCTCCTCATATTGTTTGTGACAGGCATCTGCTAGAAGGGCTTGACTTTCAGTTATAGAAATCAACTTAGTTACCGCGTCCTCCAAGCTTAACCCATTACTTGTCTTGTTAGTTCCTTGAATTTGTTGACGAGACTGATAGTTTTGAGATTGTCTTTGTTGAAACTGTTGTTGTTGTTGTCCGAAGCCAAATTGTCCTTGGTTGTTGTTATCCTTCTGGCTGAAATTTGGGTGGTTTCTCCATCCAGGATTGTAAGTATTACTGTAGGAATTGTTCTGCGGGCGATTTGTTCCGATAAATTCAACCTGCTCAGCATCAACAGTGATGATTTTTACTTCTTCAGTAGTTTCAGTGGTTGTTTTGCCCTTGCTAAGTTGATTGAGTCGAGTGGTAAGGGCGTCTACTTGAGCAGAAAGTGAAGTGACAGTATGGACAAAATGAACTCCTTGCCTAGCTCCCCTGTTACTCCTTGGATTGTACCATTGATAGTTGTTCATAGCTCTTTCCTCAATTAGGTTGTAAGCTACTTGTGGCCTCTTGTTTCTAAAAATACCACCTGCAATAACGTCAAGTGTCTGATGAGCTTGATTGTGCAGCCCATTGTATAATAATGATACTTGTAACCAAACTTCTAGCCCATGTAGTGATTGACCTGGTAGGAAGAGAATTTAGCCATGTCTTAGCTCATTCCCTTAAGGAGAAGGGAAACATTCAGAGGAGAATTGCGTCATTTGAAACTCCGTTTAGTTTGAAAGTGTCACAAATTTCAAGAAAATTTGCAATACGGGCATGTGAATCTTCATCGGGTAATCCCTGGAAAGTGCATGATGATTGGATCATGTGAATGACATACGATTTGATCTCAAATTTGTTAGCGTCAACCGTAGGCCTAGTGATGCTAGACCCCAAAGCCTCAAGTGACGGTCTTGCAAAGTTGAAAATAGTGCTGTTTTCTATGACCATTTTTCTAGCACGATTTTCTCGTATTTGTTGGTGAAAGAATCTTTTGGGCTCTACTAAAGGTTGATATAAACCAGTAGTGGAGCTAGGGATCATACACTACCTGCAACAAAACATAACAGAAAAACACATGGAAAATGATAAGGCTAATCCGTTTACTCGAATTTTTCTTGAAATCACCGTTTCCCCGGCAACGGCGCCAAAAACTTGACGTGCGTGCGTGTAAATATTATATAATAATATCTAGATATGTTGGTTTCACGAGATCAAGTTTTAAATTTATAACATAAAATGATAATTACTTTAAACTTAAAACACACACAATAGGCAAATGTACCTATCGCATCGTCATATAGTTTAGGTAAGAACCAAGTATCGAATCAATGAACACGGTCGAGTTCCAATACTCAAATTTTGTTATCGTTTAGCCGGTTTAATTAGTGAGTCGGTTTTGTGTGCTTGTGAAGCAGAAAAGTAAATGACAGAAAAGTAAATGACGATAAAGTAAATGACAGGAAAGTAAAATGTGCATGATGTGTGTAACAGAAATATAACTAACATAATAGTAAATAGCAGGAAAGTAAATATCTCGAAAATGATCAGGTCACGAAGAGTATTACTTTGGGCTTCGAATCCGCTTGGTATATGATAATGTTAAGTTGACTAATCCGATGGTATGACTAATACAAACATGTGACCCGGGACACTGCTAGAGCCTCATTCTCACAATATTTGATTCACAAATTATAATCTTTAATAATAAAATGGTAATGATTCCCGCTAGGGACAACGTTACCCTCAACCCTTTGAATGCTATCACCAGGCTGGTTTAGGACATCGAACTTATATGCTTAATTATTATTATTATTATTAAAAAGGTGATTAGACTTTGCTCACCGGGAGGCGGTGCAACAATGGGACCATGTATAATGACGTACCGTTCCCAACATGAGTTCACCAATTCTTGATCTCATAACAAGTTCGTATAAAGACGTACGGCCTTGTTAGTATTAACCAAGCCTTTGCTTATCAAAATCCACTTGTATAAAGACGTACAAGCATCAAGGGAAGTTTGATTAAAAAGGTTTTATGGTCTTACGCTTTAAAATCAAGAACACTCACAAGTGTAAAGACATGTTTAGACAATAATAAAAAGCCCACCTAAAAGGTTTTTTAAGAGAGAATAGTTAAAGATATAAACATACCACTCGATTAATACGTTAAACATTAACATACACCAAACTTCATCTTCACCCTAGTAATACAAAGAGTTTAGCCATGAATGGCCATACTAACTGGAGTAACACTGAGTTTCATAGGCTCCCCTATTGCCGACAAAGAGGACGAGCCTCTCTACTCTCTACTCTAACTACAAAATTCTCTCTCTCTGGATAGTGTATTGATGGTTCTTGGTGGAATGAAGAACCCAAGCCTCCTATTTATAGGCCTCAGAATGAGCAATGCACGGTCGTGCATTGGATTGCACGGGCATGCAAACACCTAGGGAATCATAGGGTACAAGTGGTAGTGTACTGGGAGCCGTGGGGAGCAAGAGAGGGCAATGCACTTGGGATGCACGGCCGTGTATCCCTCCCATGCTGCCCACTTTTGTCTTTTAGCTGCTGGTTGACTCATGTTGACCTATTTTGACTTCTTGGGGGTCAAAGCTTGGGAATGATTCTTTTAGAAGCTTGGTTTCTTGGTGTTTTTGATAGATTTCATCTTGATTTATATTTAAAGCACCGAATAACCCGCAATTACAAAATATAAATGTTTTAAGAATCAATTGCAAGGTTATTATTCAATTAGTACCATAATATGGTGATTATTATGCATGCAAAACATGTATAAATGATGGCACATCATGCATGAAACAATAATGTTTCCAAATGTATTGAGCAATAATGTAAAATATGATATGTAAGTATGTTTCTCCCCACGTAGTTTGCAAAACATTAAAAAGAAAAAAAGGGGGCCGTGAACTCACCTCGTGATTGATGTATGCTAGCAAATAACAGTGTGCTAATAGTTCCTGCCTATCCGTACCCTAATTACACAGGGGTACCTTAGTGTTAAGACTGCACGTCTTATATACAAGTTGTTCTCCCCACTTAACGAATCCGGTTAAGGATATATTTGTTTCGCAAAATGGTGTTTGCGTGTTACGACTCATTGGTGATTATTATTCTCGTCTAGATGTTTGTATATTTTTTGAGAAAATATTACGTTCCAATATTGGTTACACATTACGTCTACAAAAATAATTCTTACATTTGTCTAACTACATATTCAATCAACCTCAAGGTTCACGTTATGAAAGTATATTTCATCAATAATTTCACGTATATATATATATATATATATATATAATTATTTCTCAAAAATAACTACATATATGTTCAAGTATTCCCATGCATGTTTTTATATTTTTATTATTCCACATATGCACAAACTCATGCTACTACGTCCACATTATTAACTTATTTACGTTCAACATGCATATAATTATATTTATTTTTACCAAACATATGAATGCATGCACATATGTATTTCTACACTTCTACACATGCACAAATGTGTTTTACGACGTTACACGTACATGTAAACATGTATTTTTAGACGAACTTGTCAGCATGCTTTCAAGATTTATGTATCTACACATAGATATACTTTATGCATACACATACAGATACATACATAATATTAGGGTTTTTAACATAATCATTTGCGTATACATTTCTAGAACTTGTTAAGTTACAAATATATATATATATATATATATATGTATGTATATATATACACATATTTACTTATGTCATGTTCTTATCAAATAATATAAACTCCTTTATAAACATATTCCATAAACATGCATATACACATACATATTTCGGCACCCATGCATATATATCCACATTTTTCATGTTTCGTTAACTAGATTTTTAAACGTCTTTTGAGTTCCTTTGATTGTATCATCAAGTTACAAGTATGCATAGATATACATATATATTTTTGGCATGCATACATATCAAAAACCTAATCATTTCATAAAACATGTTCCATGATCATCAACTACAACTATATACATACATATATATTACGATTTTATATATATATACACACTTGACTTGTTTCAAATCTTGAATCCTTAAGGTTGCCACATGTTAATCTTTATAAAAATCACCAAAATTTATGCGTACTTTCGTTTTTAAGGTGAACAACATGCTTGATTCAAGATTAATAAACGAAAAGCTAAAGAGTCAGTGTTGGTTTTCATACCACTAGTCTAGCTAGGGAAGAACAACAAGTAGGAGATGGTGGTGGCTTGATTTCTCTAGTGAAAGCTTCCTAAAACTCCAAGATCTCTTGAATCTCCAAGACTCTAGCTAGAACCTCTTATGGAACTTGTTCTTGAAATTTTTAGTATGTGTAATGTGTGTGTATCTCTAGAGCCGTAAATGAGATAGATGAGGTAGAGATCTAGAAATTTGATTGGTAGTAGGCTATTCTCTTATATACTAAGGAGCTTGAGTGTAGTAGTGACCATAATCACATCATGAAGACATGACAAGTTGAGTGGAGTGTTCGATGAAAGAAAATAATGAATGATTTGATGTGGGTGGTAGCGTGAAGCAAGAGTCAAAATGATGACTCAATTTGATTCTTGAGTGTTTCAATGAATAACGTGGGTATTTAATCAAGAGAGTCGGTATTTTGATCACCTAAAGTGTATACCTCAATAGAATAATAGTTGGTGTTATAAAAGTTGTTTGAGTTCTATATAGTTTTAGACTCCAACTAAATAAGGATAGCGTATCCTTATTTATACACGACTAGATGCTTATACATATATACCTTTATATATATATATATCTAGTTGTTACGATTCGTGATGATGTCTATGAGTGGTTTGTCATAAATTCCTATGAGTGTTTACGAACTTTTTAATTATTCGTTTCGCAAAATATATTGCACATATATTTTGGATTCTTAAACGACATAATGGTTATATTTGAATTTATCTCCAACGTTCGGGTCGTGCGGGACAATTATATCTTTATATACATACATATATATATATATATATATATTAGATGGGGTGGAGTGTGCATCTAGACATAATTATCATCATCATCATGGTGATTTGATATTTAGAGTTTGCTTGTACTCCGTGCCATAATCATGATGATTATGAGGTTTGAGTGAGGTGTAAGCAAAGAAAGTCATCATGATGATGATGTGGTTGATAATAATTCAAACGTGGTACACTACTCGTGGTTAGTACCCGCTTTAATAATTAAAATTTAAAGTTGTTAATATAATGTATATATATTTATATATATATATATATATATATATATATATATATAATTTCTTAGTTTAGGCGCGTTAACGAACTTGAACGAAGGCGTTCAAGATTACGTATATTTTTATTTTTAAATGTGTTTACTCACATTTATACGCACCCTAAGAGAATAATTTATCACGAGAATCTTTATACAATGTATTTTGTGTCGAAATATGTT
The DNA here is from genome assembly GCA_023525975.1 of Smallanthus sonchifolius. Taxonomy (NCBI): domain Eukaryota; kingdom Viridiplantae; phylum Streptophyta; class Magnoliopsida; order Asterales; family Asteraceae; genus Smallanthus; species Smallanthus sonchifolius. The sequence goes on along the minus strand of CM042025.1, from coordinate 42,938,577 downwards.
TCTAGACTTTACGTGTCTTATTATTTGTTAATCACCAATGATCGTACGTTGCGGGTTATAAATGTTCCTGACCTAGTAATTCTCATAATTACTAAAATGTAGGTGGTGTAATATACGTTTCATTGCTAGACTTATAACATCACATGTCAAACTTAAATTCCAGAATGTGCAGGATGAACGTGTTTGTAACGGATATGGATATTGACCAGAACTGTGGGGTGTCACAGGCTGCAACGCCATCACCGATCACTGCCGAGGACCGCCACCTCTATGCGTCTTCAACGTCTTCCTCTTCCGTCAACACTGCCTTCCCCATCGACCATACTCGTCGGTCACCGCCTTCGGCTTCTCCCCGTCCTCGTCTCCGGCAGTCGGCCGTCGCCGTCACTGCCACCCCATCTCTTCCGACTAACCCGCTGCTGGGTCACCACCACCATGCCGTCGCCGGCCACCACACCTCCATAACTCGAAACGCTAATCTCTACTACTCAAGAAAATACCGATACAAACACGTTACAAATGGGAACAAGATTACCTTAACAAGATACAAAGCTTCTCGATCAACACCGCCTCGTTGTTGCCTCCTCCTTCCCGACCGATCTCCTTCCCTCTCTTTCTCGTCGTTTCTCTTGGCCGCAAATCCCCTAGGTCGATTAGCGACCTTGCGTTCCCACTTAAGGTGGGTTTTAAACCTCCACAGTTTATATTCGGGTCCCTCAAATTCCATTTTGCACATTTCGATCTCAGGTTATGATTAGAACGACTAACTGTGACATTTAATGTCGTTAAAATGCCCCATGCACGACCAACCTTGCTCCTCTTTCATTTTAATAGGCACCCGGGTTAGTCACTAACCCGAACCCTTAAATTTTCGGATGTTAGGGATGTTACAGCTACGTGGAAGATTCCTAGGGTATTGCGGCTGGCGGACTGTTACCACCTGGCGTGGTGGTCCGCCACGTGTACACACATTAAATTTGTTGCCCATTAGTCACTGGACACGTATCACATGTGGGTTGATTCCTTAATGAGCAAGTAGCGGACCGTTACCGTGTATAGTGGCAGTCTGCCACCTATGAAACCAGTGTAGAGGACCACCTTAGAGGACCTCCACAGAGTGTTCGCCCGTAGCGCACCGTTATGGCTTACCTTAGCGATCCGCTAAGGGTTACCTTTCAACATTTTTCAATTTCAACCGTAGACGTTTGGTATTTAACACAATCAGTCCTCAGGGTTCAAACTTTGTCATTTCTCGGACATTTTTGTGGCAGGTGTTACACTTAGCATCCCGAGTGGTGGTTTTGGATTCAACATCAAGTAAAAAAGGTGAAGCCATAAGATCAGACACAAAAGTTAGACAAAATTTCAAAAGAATGATAGATTGTCGCCAACAAAAACAAGTGTCGCTGAAAAGAGTGTCGCCTGAAAATGATGGTGCAAGAAAAGAGAGAGTCGCCTGATCACAAGGACAGTGTCGCTAGAAAAATGTCGTTTAACAAACAAAGTCGCCAACTTGCGTTGACTTAGTGAACAGTCGCTAATTTGCGTTGACTAAAAGGAATGTCGCCAAAAGAAATTGTCACCAGCAAAGTGTTGCTGAGACAGAGTGTCGCCAAGGAAACTGTCGCCACAAACTAAAAACACAACCACACTTGAAGACAAGACGATCAAACACTGACAAGTGTTGTCTGATGAGTGTCGCTACAAGGATATGAGTGTCGCCGTATGAACCTGCAACAACCCCTTCTCTAAATTTGCTTAAAAATACACCTGAATCAGCCTAAAAGTCCAATGAAATGGAAATCTGAACTAACTCGAAGCTAACTATGATGATTTTGAGCAAAAACCTCTCAAAAACTTCACAAATAAGAGTGAAAACTAAGAAAAACACAAAAACTTCACAAATAATCTAGAAGTTAAGAGCTCAATAGCGCTGATACCAAATTATAGGTCCAAAATACCAACTGATATCCAAACAATGATTTCCAGATCTAAACCAATCCACAAACAGCTATAAAGAAGCTGATTTGAAGATCTAAGAGACTAAAAGCAAGAAATAATGAAGAACTCAACACGAAAATCTGATTTGGTGAAGAAAATCACAAGAACACACAATGATTTTCAATAAATTCCTTGAGATTAATTGGTAAACGATGATTATAATGAAAATCCCCAAAATCTCTCTAATTTGTGTGCACACTAAAACCCTAATCAATCTTTTCTATTTATAGCCTAATGACAAATTAAGCTAATTACATTTAAGTCCTTAGAGTTTAATAAAAATAATAAATCTATCTTGAACAATAATAATAAATATATTTTTCCTAAACAAAATATATTTATATAACCGGAACACTATTGTCGAACATGTCTTGAGCTTCACACGTCAATCCGTCGCCCGAACTTCTCGTGTTGACTTCAAATCGTTTACGTTGACTTTGTTGGCTTTGACTTTATGACTTGATAACATTAGACTATAAATTTAGACCCAACAATCTCCCCCTTAGGCTAATGTTATCAAACTCTTGAATCATCTTCAGAACCGTCATTCCATGCATACTGTGATCTTTAATTTAGTAAACTTCAGTCTCAATTTCAAGACCCAACAATGATTGTTTAAACAGGATTTGAAAAGTATGTTTGTTCATGAACTCACCAACAGTAAGTTGACCAATATTATTTTGGGCATACATCTTAGGTGCTTAGTAAAGTGCAAGTTTTCAGTGATGGCTTATAGGTTTGGCTTTCCAGGTAAAGAAAATGGTGCAAAAAGGCTGATCTGTCGGAATGTTTGAGAAAACAGTTGTTTGATGTAACAGTTATTTATAAGCGTCCGTAAACAGTTAGATTATCAATAAAAGATTGATGGTTTAGCTTCCACTATGTGTTTCTGTACCCAGGGGCGGACCTACCCTTCGGGGAGGGGTAGCCCCCGCTACCCCTCAACTTTTTACACGCGGTGGGAATTTTTTTTTACGGTTTTATGTATCCTGTTACCCCTAAGCAAAAATTACGCTACCCCTGAGCAAAAATTACGCTACCCCTGTCCAAATTTTTATAAAAAAAACCTAATACTTTATAAAAGTACACCATATTTTATAAATTAAAACATTTAGGCTTTAAAGATTTGGGCTTTAAAACAATTGGGATTTAAAACTTTTGAGATTTAAAACAAATGGGCTTTAAAACACTTAACCTCATGGGTTTATTGGACCATCGACACAAGCAGCATTGCTGCAGCGAACTCAGCAGCGATCCAGGCAGCAGCAGAAACGACCACCCACTCCACCAACGACCGGACCGTCCTCCGCTGCCTCCTGCTCCGTCCTCCGCCGCCTCCTGCTCCGCCACTGGACCAACTGACCAAGAAGAAAGGTAATTTCAATTTGAAATTACTAATTTGTGTAAATTAGGAGTTGAATTTTGTTTTGTTTGTTATAAAATTAGAGCTTTGAAAATTAGGGGTTTTATTTCAAGAGGATGAAAAAACAAGCTTTTCTTGGCAAATTTTTTAAGAGAAAATTTCAAGAGGATGCCATTGATGGAAGTCATGGAACTCAATCAACTTATAAAAGTTCTAATATTGATAAGGATGATAACAATGACATTGATGAAACTCAATCAACTCATGAAAGTGATTATATAATTGATTATGAAATTGATGATATAATTGATGATGAAATTGGTCCAAGTATTCATTCGGCTTCAATTCCTTCAATCCCAAATATAATTTAAAACTAAATGGGTTTGATGATATGTACACTTGATGAGAGATGTTTTAGGCATCACAAATACACTCTCTAAACATCTTCAAAAAAAAAAGTCAAGACTTATTAGAAGCGACTAAGATGATAAACGGAACAAAACGAGCATTGAATGATTTAAGACAAAATGGGTTTGATGATATGTTGAAAACAGTGACTTCTTTTTTGTGAAAAGAACAATATTAAGGTGTTGGATATGACGGAAAGTTATGGTAACCCAAGAAACAGAAAGAATGTCATTACTAATTGACATCATTTTGAAGTTGAGGTTTTTAATACGGTTTTGGATATGCAAATTCAAGAATTGGGAAATCGTTTCAATGAGGTATCAACTACATTGATAGAAAATATGTCGGGTTTAAATCCTTGTGATTGGTTTTCGAAGTTTGACATATCTAAGATTGTGGTATTTTCTGAGATGTATCCGAATGATTTTAATGTGAATGATAGAGAGTGCCTTTTGGGTGAGCTTAAGGTCTTTTATCACTGCATAAAGAAGATGATAGATTTGCAAAATTGAATGGAATATGTGAACTTGCTTGTCTAATGGTGGAAACCGAAAAAGATCATTATTATTCTTTGGTTTATCGGGTATTGAAGCTAGCGTTGGTTCTACCGGTTGCAACCGCAACCGTTGAAAGATTTTTTTTCTAAATTGAAGCTTATCAAGACGGATTTACGCAATAGAATGGGAGACGAGTATTTAAACAATGCTCTAGTTTGTGCGATCGAAATGGAAATATTTGACAAAGTAACGGATTACGATGTAATGATTCGATTTCAAGCTTTCAAAAACCGAAGATGAGAGATCTAAGATCATCTATTAGATATTCGTTTTACTTCATTTATTATCGTGTTTTATTTGTGTTCATTTGCATGATAGTACGGTAAAAAAAAATTCGCTACTCCTGAACTATTTTTCTGTACCATTCGTCACCACTAACCAGTGACTGGGACTGGGGTATGACATGCATATCCCCAGAAGTCGGAATAAAAACAAACTGACGCTCTCAGGAAGTTAACATCAGTCAATTTTAGTCACTTGTCAAAAGGGGTCCTGGTGGGTACCAGAGGAGGTAAACTATATTGATCAACTAGAAGATTCATGGATAACACCCATCTATACTACATAATAAACAAGTAAAATATGAGGACACTTGTCACAATTGCAGGCCTCCTCATTTTCATTTTCTCGCATCTCTCTTCTATTAATAATCAACTTCACTATTTTAGTCAACTAAATTAATTATTTGTTTCAATTTTTATCTACACATTTTTTAATTTAAATTTGTGTTTATCATCAATTAATTTGTTCAATCATATTTTTATGAACTCTACAAAAAGAAAACAGTTTTATAGCCAGTTATGATTCAAATAAAAAACTTTTAATCATATATTTACATATTCATATTGTTCGATTTTGACGAGTGTATGTGTTAATAAATTACATTATATTTTACTCAGCATGTGTAATACACGGGTTTATTCAACCCGTGTATTACACGGGTTTTAAAAACATAAACTTTTTATTACTAGGTACTTAACATTACATTTATTCAACCTGTGTAATACACGAGATTCTAACCTAGTCAAAGGAATATATGATCAATGGAATACTCTCGGAAGGACGGGATTGTAGAATCAGGTATACATGACGGTTTACTATACATGAAATACTTCATAGGCCTACTTTTGAGGTGTGTTGATCCAGGGTAGTGGTGCACAAATCGGTTTTTTAACCCAAACCGGTTCAACCCGACCCGAACCGGTTTGGTCAACGAAAAGTCAAAACCGGTTTGGGCCCAAACCGGTTCGGGTTAAACCGGTTCGAGAAATGGAAATATGTAAACCGGTCAAACCGGTTCGGGTAGGTTTTAAACCGGTTTGTCCTTTAAACCGGTTTTTATAAAAAAAAAATCCAAATAAATTTTATATTTTTAATATAAAATCCATAATAAAATATAACAAAGTTAAAACATAAAGTTCAACGTTTATTAATATTTGGAAAGTTCGGAAATTAAAAAACATGACAAGATAAAATTGTAAAAAATTACAAAAAATATAACAAATATAAAACATTAAGTTCAACGTTTTATTTTTTGGAATATTGATTGATTATTCTTGTGCGTTGTCTTCGGAACTAGAGCTTCGTAGTCTTGCATCTTCGGCTAGTTCTTCATCCGTGACGGGTTCGGATATTCCAAGATCAACCTCGTTGTTGTGTATGTAGGTCCTGAGCAGATTCGAAAAAAAAACAAATCTGCGGAGAAATCTTCAACCAGTCCGGATCGAGAGGCGGAATCTCTGGATCCGGTATCACTCTCGAATCATAAATGGTAGAGACGGGTGCGGGAATCACAAACACGAACAGAAACATATGAAAATGAAAAGAACAGATAATTGAAAGCATAAAACGTATGATTCTTTGATTGAAATGAAAATTAAAAGGTTCGATCATACACTAACAATTATCTCACCCCAGGGTGAGCTCCCCCTGGGGTGGTGATTCCCTCTACAGACACACACTCACTCCTAGGGCATAATCTGCTATATATAGGAGGCCAAGCACATGCGCCTTGTTTTCCAAGCCACCGCCCAATGGGCCTGAAAAACAGGTATCAAAACTACCTAGTTTCGATTGAACAAATGTTCAACCGAAACTAGTAGTTTCGATTGAACAAAAGTTCAACCGAAACTAGTAGTTTCGATTGAACAAAAGTTCAACCGAAACTAGTAGTTTCGATACTGTAATTTCGATTGACAGCATCAGTCTCAAAATTATACCCAACAATCTCCCCCTAGACTGATGCTATCAATTCTTGTCCGACTCTGTCTTTCGTCTTCATAGATTGACTGATAATCCAATGCCTTTCGTTGTGATTCTCCCCCTCAAGTGTAGACCCTCCTATCTTTTAGGCAAATGATAAAGGTTTGAATCCCAAGTATTTAGCAGTAAATAACCATCTTTCTACAAGGATTCTTGACATTCTCGAACACTTGATCAACTTTTGCCTTCTCTCCCCCTAAAAAAAGGTCAATTTCAAGCAAAAGCTCACTTTGTCTTACATCTTCATAACTCTGCTGATAATTTGAAGTCTTTCGTGGTAATTCTCCCCCTGAAGTGTAGACCCTCCTATTTCTAGGCAAAAGATAAGGGATCGAATCACCATGTAATCAACAACTAATGATCTGGTTTGTCACAAGTATGCTTGACTTTGTTACCCGCTGACCAAACTTGAACTTTGATCAAAGGAATTACGGCTGAATCAGGCAGAACATCGTGTATATTGCCGAAGAAACGAAATTTTTGAAAACCCGAAAAAGGCTGTCTTCAAGTTTTCTTCCAAAACTCCCCTCCTTCTATGCAATATCCTGTTAAAAAATTTATCCAAGAAAATTTCCAAAAAACTCTTTTTTTTTTTTTTTTTTTTGGAAAGTACTTGGACAGTTCTGCCTGTAGTTTCGATAGGCTCTACTTTAGTCGAAACAAGGCTAGTTTCGATAGAGACAGTATCGAAACAAGAAGTTTCGATAGAGAGATTCTTCAATCGAAACTAGTAGTTTCGATAGGAGATTCTTCAATCGAAACTAGTAGTTTCGATATCCTCTAGTTTCGACAGCCTAGTTTCGACAGCCTAGTTTCGATGTCTTCTACTTCTGATTTAGGGCAACACCAGTAGTTTCGATAGAAAATGTTCAGCCGCCACATAGTTTCGATTGACCATCTTCAACCTTCAGCTACTTCGATACCCCCAATCCAGATCTGAAAAATGCTTCAAAAGCCTTACATCTTCAGATTTTGAAAGTGGAAATGTAGAACAGCAGTCACGAACCTGCTACACATCGATTTCTTCAAGTTTAACGTCTCAATGGCGGGTTTTTCTTGATTTTGAGCAGATTCGAGAGCAATAAGAGCCACCATGGCTCTGATACCACTTGTAGGTCCTGAGCAGATTCGAAAAAAAAACAAATCTGCGGAGAAATCTTCAACCAGTCCGGATCGAGAGGCGGAATCTCTGGATCCGGTATCACTCTCGAATCATAAATGGTAGAGACGGGTGCGGGAATCACAAACACGAACAGAAACATATGAAAATGAAAAGAACAGATAATTGAAAGCATAAAACGTATGATTCTTTGATTGAAATGAAAATTAAAAGGTTCGATCATACACTAACAATTATCTCACCCCAGGGTGAGCTCCCCCTGGGGTGGTGATTCCCTCTACAGACACACACTCACTCCTAGGGCATAATCTGCTATATATAGGAGGCCAAGCACATGCGCCTTGTTTTCCAAGCCACCGCCCAATGGGCCTGAAAAACAGGTATCAAAACTACCTAGTTTCGATTGAACAAATGTTCAACCGAAACTAGTAGTTTCGATTGAACAAATGTTCAACCGAAACTAGTAGTTTCGATTGAACAAAAGTTCAACCGAAACTAGTAGTTTCGATTGAACAAAAGTTCAACCGAAACTAGTAGTTTCGATACTGTAATTTCGATTGACAGCATCAGTCTCAAAATTATACCCAACAGTGTATGACTTCTTCGGCTTGAATTTCATCTTCGAGAGAAGTTTGGTCTTGTATCCTATCCATCGCATCCAAATGGTCCTTCAAGCAAATGCACATTTCCATCGCTAGGGGTGTGAGTCTAGTCCTTCGTATCGATAATACCCTGCCACTAAAAGAAAACGCAGATTCCGAAGCTACCGTGGAAGCTTGGACGGTTAGTACATCATGGGCCATGGCGGAAAGAATCGGAAACGAAGCTTCGTTTGTTTTCCACCATGCCAAAATATCAAAATCCTCAAAAACGGTAGGAGGCATAAACGCTAAAAAGTTTGTGCCAATATACCTTCCGAGTTCGCTACTCGGGGTGGTACCTCGAGCCCGTTTACTAAATTCATTTAACATTTCGTTATATAAATTCAAATTAACATCTCTCGAGGTACCACTTGATGATGTACCCATTGTATCATGTGGAGTCGGAGTTGTACCATATTTATGTAAATAAACATCAAATAAATCTTGTAAACATTTGTTAAAATATGTTTTTGTGCCTTGTGCAAAATGGATGTCTTCACTATCCAAATTCAAAGCGTAAGTAATTCTATCAATCAAGGTTTCAACCCCGTAAACATTTATGGTAGGGTTTAACGTGGCGGCGCAAGTTATAACGGGAGGCATTTCTTTAAAATATTTCACTAATTTTTCTTTCATCGGTTCTATCATTTTTGTAAAAAGATCGCTTTTATTTTCAAGCTCAGACAACTTGTTAGCCATTAAATATATTTGTTTTAGTGTTAATGGACTTGTGGGATAATAAACACCGGATAAAAAAGTGGTGGCGGTTTTAAAAACTTCAAGCAATTCGGTTACGTCTTTTAAAATATCCCAATTTGGAGACGGAAACTTTTAAATTTTACGACGAGGTTTTGAGGCAAGCATATCATGAAATAGTTCTAAAGTTTCTCTTTGTCGTAAAGCGCTATAAAACATAATATAAGTCGAGTTCCATCTTGTTTCGACGTCCCAATTCGGGCCTAAGCAAAGATTATTCGTATCACGACAAAATTTAATATAATCATGGTATCTTTTTCTGTTACTAAAAATATCTTTAAGCATTTGTCGAAAAGTATATGTTAAGTTTGAAACCTCTTCAATTGCAAGCCCAGCTTGCACCGCCAAGTTAATGATGTGTGCGACACATCGACTATGGAAAAAAACGCCGTTGCAAACGGGTTTATATTTAATTTTTAGTTTTTGAACCGCAATTGTATTATTAGATGCATTATCAAAAGACATTAAAAAAAGTTTATTTTGTAATTTAAATTCGTTAATAACACCATCCAATATATAAAATAAATTTTCGCCGGTGTGTGGATATTCAAACAAGTCAAAAGCGATTGTACCCTTCATCATTTGCCACGTATTGGGATCAACCTAATGCGCGGTAACGCAAAGGTACGAATCGGGTATACCATGTGGAGCCGACCAAATATCTTTAACGCAAAGGCAAATTTTCAAAACCCAAAATTAATTCTTTTTTTGCTTTTTTTCACATTTTTATACAATCTCGTCTAAGGGTTGTGCGACTTACTTGGTGATAACGAGGTTGGAGTGTCTCTTGAATCATCCTTGTCAAGCGCGGATTGTCAAAGTGGTTTAACGGCAATCCTTCTTGAATCACTAACCTCGCCATTCGATCTCGAACAATATTTGGATCAAAGTTCCAAATTCCTCCTTCGCTTGTCATCGAGGCTTGACCTTCACTTGGAATTCCCTTCAATGACGGGCAAGATTTTTTCATATGCATTTTCAAACTAGTGTTTGAATCTTTCCCCAAAAACGCACCACACATCTTGCACCGAGCACGTTCCTTCCCGTTTGACAACAAACATAGATCGTAATTGCACCAAATTGCCGGATTTCTCGTTGTTGCTCGAATTTCCACAACGGTAACTTCGTTTGAGGAACCACCAACACCAAAACTTGCCATGCTTTTTTTTTTGAGTTTAGAGAGAGTTTAGAGAGCGTTTTTGAGTGGTTAAAGAGCGGTTTTAGAGATTAGAGAGTGTAAAGAGAGGTGTGATCAACCCTAAACACCCCCACCTATTTATAGTGTTTTAAGGGTGCAAAAAACTCCAAAAAAACGGCCAAAATCGACCCCAACGGCTATTTTTTGCCCAGCTCGAAAACCGGTTTAAACCGGTTTTTAAACCGGTTTATCAAACCGGTTTGGTTGAACCGGTTCCTAAACCGATCGCCTCCTGAAATCTCCAAACCGGTTTCAAACCGGCGGTTTTTGGGCAACCCGAACCGGTTTGCCCAAACCGGTTTAAGCCAAACCGGTTTGCCGGTTTGGACCGGGTTAAAAAAAAAACCGGTTTTTTTGTGCACCACTAATCCAGGGTAATGAAACTCTTGAATCTGTGGGATACACGCCGGCCCACGATGAAAATCGAAATAGATGTTGGATTTTAATTTCCTTTAACCCTAGAGAAATGTTGAGCCACGGTGGATACAAACGTATTTGTACCTAGCATAAAAATTAACCTGCTCAACTTATCCCTTTATTATTCCATTCCTTTTAGGCTTTTATACATTTGGATTTACCCCATCTACTCTAGGTTTAATAGTAAGAGTGGTTTGGTTTTTAACACGACTCTTGCAAATGCATTTCTTCTCGTCGGCTTAATCCATCGTTCAACATTCCATATGAAATAGATGATGGAAATCAGGCCACAAGCACACGAATTTTGATCTCAAATATCGACTCTTTATTGATAAAACTCAACTCACACTTTACAATTAATCTCTAACCATCTATTTATAATAAATCATATACTAATCCTAACCCAACTCAAACTCAATTAAATAATCAAAAAATAAATAAACTTAATCCTAATCTAATACGAACTAAACCAAACAATTAATAAATTAATATTAATAATTATCTTTAATCAAGATTAATCTTTAATTCTCCCCCTTAATCTTGATTTGTACATCCTGAATCACTCGGGTCTTCCATGACACTTCCGAACTCACCTTTACAGGTTTCGGCTTGAACCTTCCACACTGATCCGTATCACACAGATCGTTCTTGATCTTTCTCAGATCTTCTTCTACGCAGCTCTCACAGCCTCTTTGAACGATCTCTCACAGATCGGATGTATTCTTTACTTCGTTTGAACCGCTAACAGGTTCTAATACGCCGTCACCGGTATCACATCGTACCACCCTAAATTACATAGGTAAACACTTTACAGATCCCTACACCATTCGCAGACGATTGATCCTCCACTCAATCTGAATCGCTCAGATCGATATCTTACTTGGTTGACTAGCACAACCCTTCGTTGCTTGGCTGTCACAGCCACTACTCACCACCACTGACTGCCCGTCACCACCGGACATACGACTAACACCACCACAGCTTGTTCCCGTCTATGAATGCTGCTCGATCACCACCCAACAGTCGTGAACTGCTGTTTCTGCCACCCGAAGTGGCCGCGATGTTTCTGTCACATGCAGTCACTCGTTGCTTCTCTGTGTTTTCGGTTAGCGCAAACCAAAGCAGCAAAGCTGCTGGCTTTTGACCTGCGCCAACAGCCCTCCAAAAATTAATAACATCATACAAAGTAATAAATAAACTATAATGCAAGTTTATATAAAAAAAAACAATACCAACTAATATCTACTTTCATCGACATTTTTATGTCAATTCCAATGAACAAGAAACTAACACCTTAAGATAGCAATTTGGTACATCATAAACATATTTTACTATGTGCTTATAAAATTACAATTGAGAAAAGCATCCAAAAAGATGGTTGTTCTGATCATGAGAATCGAGTTCGTTATTGTGCATCATCAATGGCGTGGTTGAATACTGAAATGAGGTGGGTTTATCTATGTCAGAATCGAGGAATTCATCAATGTTTTTCCAATCATTGTGGTGGTGGTGGTTAAAATAATATCCTTTCCCATATTCACGATCTTCATTGAGTGCTAAGCTTCTTGAAGCTGACAAGCTATCGACATCCAATTGTTCGAGTAAGAAGTGGTTTGCGTAGAGTTGTTGTTCTGGATCGCCCAAGGGAAGTTGATGAGAATTTGTCAGATGGAATGATTGCGATGGATTAAAGGTGTCATTAACCCGGGGAAGGGCCCTAAAATTATTGGTTTGTAGGATATTATTGTTGCAGGCTTCAAACCTTTGCTTTTGAATTGGATTTGGTTTCTTGAATGCCCTACAAACCACCCAGCCTTCTTCCTGCAAGACAAAAAAACATTTCAAATTTTTTATGTTGTATATCAGTTGGAAAACAATAATTAGTATTACTATTACTATTAGTAGTAAAAGAAGATTATCTTTCTATAGTACTATCTATACTACTATATAAAACATATAGAGTGAGCAAAGTTGTAATTTCACTAAAACTTTAAGACATTTAGAAAAAGAGTTGTTGCATTTGGTACAAGTGTTGATGCATAGCCCACCTCGCAAATTACAATTTTGTACCTATAAGAAAGTTCATAGTATCCTACATCTCATTCTTAAGAAAATTTGCAAGGGAAATGTGGTTATAAAAAGAAAACACCCATCAGGCTTTCAGTTAACTTATTTTTGTTGCTTAATCAACCCATTGGCCCATATAATAACGCAAAGTTTTGTTTTTTTTTTCCCATTAATTGGTGGAGAAAGCTACAAGACCGGTTCGCCGAGTAGGCCGAGTTGAACAAGGTTGATCGAGTTTGAACTCTAAGAAAGTTCATAAACCTATTATTTTTCTATCCCACGTTGCCTGGTTAAAAAAATTTGCAAAGAAAATGCGGTTATAAAAGAAGAACACTCATCTGGCTTTCAGTTAACTTATTTTTTTTTGTTTAATCGCCCATTGGCCCGTATAGTAAACCAAAGCACATAACATATGTACTTATCCCACATCGGTTAGTTTTTAACATGAAAGTTAGCCTATGTTCCATCCACGTGACTTACGATTGCAAACTAAACCCTAAAAATGAGTTAAAATCATTAAAAAATAATAAAAATTCGGTAAAAATCAGTAAAGATTCGTAAAAAATTGGTAAAAGTCACTAATTTTTACTGATATTACTCATTTTTAAGATTAAGTTTGCAATCGTAAGTCACGTGGTTGACACATGTTCTAACTCCCGTTAAAAACTAACTGGTGTTAACATCAGAGGCAAAGGCGTAATCAAGTCTCAAAAGTTTACTTTAAATTTGCAATTTTTCAAAACTTGAGGGTCGAACATGCAGTTTGATCAAACCACAGGGTCCATTTTTACAATTAACTCATTTACATATATTTAATAGTTAAAACTTATGTCTAGGTGTTTAAATTGAAAAATGATCGGGCGGCTTAATTTACTAATCTAATAATCAACATTATATTGATTTAAAATTGAACACATAGCTTAAACCATTTTCTCTCCTCATATTTGTATTTAACTTTGTGGTTTGTCTTACTCCAACTGTTGTATGATAAATTAGAAATCCCAATTATTACTCATTTAATTTCTTATCAATCAATGTGAAGTGAGATGTTGATATATCCACTTGTATCTTTTTTTTTAACGGTGTAAGCTCAACTTCCCACCAGGGGAGGCAACCCCCAAGGAATTCGAAATCTGCAGAGGATGTTCCTAGTTTTTATGAAGTGCACCTTACAAGATTCGAACCCATGACCTACACAGAGGGGAAACCCTTTGGAAAACCCCCCTAATCACCAAGGCAAAACCTTGATGGCATCCACTTGTATCTAACAGGATGGGAACTTGCCTGGGGAGCAGCATGTTGAGACGAATGGAGGCGATATTCGTGCATAATCCAATCACTTTTCCGACCATTTGGTGCACGGCCATTGTAAAAAACAAGTGTTTTTCTCATACCAATGATCCTCTCTTTTGATACAACAGCTTTGTCTCTTCCTGTGGCCTTCCAAAAACCGGCTGATGTCGCTCTATTTGTCCTTGTCCCCGTCGGGTACTTTCTATCTTTGTAACTGAAAAAAAACCACTCATTTTGTTCCTCGTATCCCAGTTTGCACCTTCCTGTTGAGGGAGGTATTAACTAAACAAATTAAATGATAAAAAGTAGAGAATTAAGCACTCGGCTGCAAACACTTATATATATGATTTATTTTTGTTCATATCCCTTTAATATAATATAATAAATTGTAATTTTTTGGTTGTTTATAACATCATTACACCAAAACTGTATTTTTAAAGCATCAAGTCAACAACAATTACCCGTTTAGAACATGTCTCCTTGTGTGAATTAATTAGGGTGACAAGTCGGGTTAACAGGTTGAAATAGATGAATCTAAACACTTTTATTTATTTATTTATTTATTATTCGTGTTAAAATATATTAACAGTACCCGTTACAAGCATTTCCTAAAAACCTCTGAATAAAAAGCCAAAAGCGTTAGAAATAATACTTTATATTTGATCGAAAGAGGCACACTCCATTTATGGACTTGGGTCATCTCTTTTTATTTTAATGCGTAATTAAACATAGGTTAAAAAAAACCCTATTGATTAGGATTATGCAAATATTTTCTCTTTTTTTTTTATAAGGAAAGGGCTGTGCCCAAAATCTTTTACTAAATACTAAAATAAACATCTTACGATAAAAAACTGTTGATAAATTTATGTTATAATCTAAGTTGACAAAACTGTTGATAAATTTATAAGAACAACCTAATCTATGACAAATTGTTGATAGTTGGAGCTGCTGATTATTTAACTTGTTATAATCTATGACTGATGATTACTCCTCTCAAAGTGTTTGTGAATTTGATCTAGTTTGTAATAAATTATTCTACTTTTCATGTCAAATCGTAATCGAAATGATAAATCCAGTTATTTTAAACGAAAAATAAAACATAAACGAGACGCCGATATAAACACAAAAAGGAGGAGAATTTACAACATGACTTTTAAAAAAATGACTCAAGTTTTTAGTTTGCTTGGGGTCCCTAAATTTGTTGAACCGCCTCTGGAAAGGCATAAAAATCTGCCCAACCAAAACAAGGGTACACAAGTCGACCAAGATTGTGGATCGTGACACTTAATTTGCTTTTTAGCAGGTAATGATTATGCAAATTTAGATGGTGCTTAATAATGTAAATACGTTTGCATTTATAAAACCATATTAAAGTAACATAGTTCTTCAATATTTTTTAATTCTTGAGCGTTTGATGCAGGGTTACCTTGAATATCCCATGGCTCCATTCGGTAAAGATCAAGATCAATAATAACATCAAGATCGATTTGCAGGGACTCGACTTTCCTTTTGAGATAATATCCAACAAGTTCTTCCTCAGTTGGATGAAATCTGAATCCAGGAGGAACACATGATGATTCCAACTCCATCTATCGATATCTCTTTCTGTGCAAATTAAAAACAAAAATTAAATTAGTCATCTTGGACCAATCGTGAACTACAGACTTAGTGGTTGTTGCTCATGATTCAAAACCAGTCGTGAATAAAAGAGCTTATGATTATAGTATCATCTGGGACCCAAATGCCAATATATCTTATTTATCCACTGATGAAATGAGCTAAGTAAATACCTAAAACATTATTTTTTGTAAGAGGTAAGAAACTAATGAATATTAACTATAGTATTTGAAAAGTAATGAATCTTCCTGTTGGTCTTTGAGTAAAATGATTATTTTTTTTAAGAAATATGAAACAAACAAATAGAAAAACAAGGTAGGGAGGTTGAGGAGATCGAAAAGGTAGTGTGAACATATACAAAATCATATTAGAGAAGCCGAAAACGTTGACTTTTTGTTTATAAATAGAAGGTAAAGCATGTTATGGTATGTGTTCTTTTCTTCGAGTGCATGCCACTCCATGTTTCCTAATCATATGCTCATGGATAGCCTCACTTCACCCACTACTCTATATATCTAACATAACATATATAGGCTTCTTAATTAAATTTGAACCAACTAATGTCAGTCTCATAAATATAAGACCTTTTGCATTACTTAATTATACTATATATATATATATTGGAATAATAATAAGAAAATTCATTGTTAATGAGAAAATCAAAAAACTATTTATTAAAGGAAAAAAAATACTAAAAAAATCTTAACTCAAAATATAAATCAAAAACTAAAAAACCGCTTCGGAGACCTTGTTCCCCACGTCGTCCTCTTTCAAAAAAAAATCAGCTTTTTGCTACATATGTGTAGCATAGTTAGCTTTTAGGAGTGGTTTTTTGGGTTTAGTTTAGCTTTTAGGTTAGGTTTTTTGTGGGGTGGGGTGTGGGTGGGGGGTTTAGGTTTTTGGGGGGTGGGTGGGGTGGGTTTAGGTTTTTGGGTGGGGGTGGGGTGGGGGGTTTAGGTTTTTGGGTGGGGGTGGGGGTGGGGGTGGGGGGTTTAGGTTTTTTGGGTGGGGGTTGGGCTTTTGGGTGTACTACACATATGCAACATCTTTAATGAGAAGTTTTTTTTGTTTTCTCATAAAAATGAGTTTTTTATAAAAATGAGTTTTTTAGTGAACTCATCCCTATATATATATATATATATATATATGGTCTTAGTTAAATAACTTATGTCTTTGGATAGAAAAAAGTAGCTTTAGGTTTTTTTTTTGAACGACAACACCTAGATATTCTACGATAATTGAGTTTCCTCGGGGCAACACCTAGAACATCCAGGGCAGCCTACCACAGGAGGAACCCCCAAATGGGTAAACCCCCTGACCTGGCCACAGACCCTTTTTTTGCTGTTGCCAGGATTCGAATCCAATACCTCCACTATGGGAAGCTTTAGGTGTCTAACGTTAACCTGGTTATGATATGAATTAACTAAAACTATGTAAAATTTCTTTTCATATGAAATGCTTGTTTCTAAGGAGAACTAAGGATAGATACATAGATATCGATATCAAGATCTTTTGTTTCTACTACGTGCATGTAATTTCTAATCATTTGAAGCAAGTGCTAGAGCTATTTTAATATATAAGTCCGCGAATTCAGATTTATTGAAAAACAGGAAACAAAAAAGAAGAAAATCCTCAAGTAGAAGCCATATATATGAAACTAACCTTAACTTTTGTCCAAAAATCTTAAAAGTGTCTTGTTGCTGTGCCCAGAATGGAGGTAGCTAGATGGTTTATGATATTTGCAAAGGTGAGAGAATGAAGAATGTATGACACATTAAAGAGTATTTATACATGGAGAAAAAGGTAGATATTGCGCGTGGGTGCGGAGGTGGCAATATGGGATTATGGATGAAAGGTTTGTTTTGGACGGCCCGACGACAAATTTCACGCCACCCTCCACCGTTAATTTTTGCTTTAAGAATTCTAGATATTTCAAACAATATCTTTATAAATATGTGAAGTAATCTCTAGCATTATAAAAAAAAGTTCAATAATTAAACTAATACGGTGACAATTTCCTAATGAATTACAAGTTACTGATGAGTAAATTTCTCAGAGTAATAGTAAAAAGAGAGAATCCGCCTCTTTATTGTCTTTTTTATTTATTTTATTTTAAACGCATGTGACTTTTTTTTGAGAACAACATGACAATTAATTAACCATTACAATTCTAAAAATAGTTTACGCATAAATATAATACATTCATTCACTTGTAAAAACACTATGGTTTTGAAAACTAGCGATGGAAAAATCTAACGGATCACATAAAATCTTAAAAACAATAAAGAAAAACTAATTTAGCGACGGAATTCAAAAAACAAAGTTTTATTTATTTTTGGATTGCATATGTAAATTTACCAAAAAACAAAGTTTTATTTATTTTTGGATTGCATATGTAAATTTACCTATGGATTAACGACAAAAGCCAACTTAAAAATATAAATTTATCGAAAAATGTACTTTTTGTCGAAAAATTTATCGACGGATTCTAAAACTGAAAATTTAATGACGGGTTGACGACGGAATCCAAAAAAATATTATTTTTATTTTTATTTTTAAAGTAACACTTATAATATATATAATTTTTTAAATAATTAATGTATTAATTTTATATTTTATAGTTATATTAATTTCCATTCAAAAATTTCTACTACTTACTTTTTCCATGTAAACTTTTCTATTTACTCCATTTTCCCTTTAAATATTCCCTTCCAAACTCTTCAAATTTTATTAACTTAACAATAAAAATTTAATAAATCTTATTATTTAAAACGTCTCAAAATGGGTACATCTTATAGTTAACACAAAACATAACAAACATAGTTTTTAAACTGAAAATCAGAATCTATTAAATCGGAAATCATGTTTCAAACAATCAAAACCATAAACAATTAAACTTTTACTAAAACATAAATTGTCGGTAAGGAAATGTCCAGTATTCAGTATTGCAGCCCGACAGTCCATGCTATCCAGCCCTCGCGACTCCTTTACGCATTCTTTTCTTTTACCTTTACTACATGTCATATATACTAAAAGTCAGCTAACGCTTGTTAGTTCTATCTTTACTTTAAAAATGTAACTTTCTTTTACGTAGTTTAGTTTTATAAAAATAAAATAAGCTTTCTTTCTTTTCTTTAAAAACAACTTTGCTTTTACTTTAAAACTTTGCAACGTTACAATTTATAAAATCATTCCATTTATTTCTTTCATTAAAACTTTCATTTAAAACTTTACTTTTGAGAAAACCGGTTAAGGTGTCCTCCTTTACTATTTCAAACTTTACTTTTCACTCGTACATGACAAGTGACTATCTCATATTTTAACTATCACATATAGATCAACGTCTGAGGACAAGATCCTTTTTCTCGCTTACACCTCAAGGTAAGACTTTTACTTTGTTGTGCCCACAGCTTAGGGTGGGACTTTTTCGCTTACACCTCAGAGTAAAACTACTTTGCTTGCTCACACCTCAGGGTGAGATTTTCTACTTTGCTTGCTCACACCTCGGGGTGAGACTTCTACTTTGCTTACCTGCAAGACTTTTCTACTTTACACTACTATGCAATGCAATTATACTACAACACATAATATAATGTCATTAAACACATATCACATAGACAAATAACACATATCAACATATAAGCATATAATATGACATATGTCACTGTCACTGTCAGTGACAACCGCCAATTTCAGGTCATTGATTGTTCCCGTCATCTTCATAATCACGTACAATTTGTGTATATCATACTTAATTTAGAGTAATCAAGCTCATTAGATGCATGACAAACTCCAATTAAAATCCCATCATGTATCGGTAATTTGGAGAATTACCGGATCACACACCAGTCCGGTCACACACGAACGTTGGTGATGTCTGAAATGGATAACTAAAAGTATGAATTAAAGTATAAAAATTATACGTAACACTGCGAGTTAATATTTCGAGTCAGAAATAAAAGTCCAAGAATTTTTAACGAACATTTTGTCAAAATGCAGTCCGGTATTACACTGCATATTACACTGGTAGTCACTGGTCTTACAAAATAAATACATATTTAATACAAATGATTAAAATTTATTATACAAATTAATTTCTTAATTAATATCTTTTAATATCTAATATAATCATTACCATATTTTTGAAAATCACATATATCCAATTCCCACCACCACACTCCACCCCATAACCAATCACCACCACTCCACCCCCTACCCCCCTTTGCGCTGTACCCCCTCTCATGATTAGTTTTTTTTATTATTTTAAAATCCTTCACTTCTCTCTGCTCCCACACTATAAATACCACTCCATACCACTTCATTTTTCACACCGTTTCCTCTTAACCAACTCAAGAGCAAAACTCCTTCCCCCCTCCCTTGCCATTTTTGGCCACACCACCACCCACCTACACCCTCTATTTTGATTCCAAAGTTCAAGTGTTCAAGTTTCGTTTGGTGTTTTCTCGAGTGTTCGGATCAAAGCCTTCATCTTTTTCGATTTCCCTAACTAAGAAAACTTAAACTATTAGTTTTTTTATATTTTTATTTTGAGTCTATTATTCTTGAATCATAACACCCAACAAAACTTGCATTCTTTTATAAGAAGGTCTAAATATATAACATGCATCATGTAAAAATAGGTTTATGTTAGGTCCCCAGGATATACGGATCACGTATACGAACTGAAGAATCTACGCAATAAGTGCGGAATCCAAATCACGTAGACATGAACGATCGACTAGTAACACGCAAGATCTAAATTAAACGCTTTGTATTACTATAATGCTTGATTACAAAAGTTCTCTCCAAAACACACACTACACCTTCTCTATTCAAGTGTTCTAATGAATAAGAACTTGTAACCCCTATTTATAGTAAACACAATCCTTCTAGAGTACTTGCTAAGTGCTCTTGGACAAACCTTCATGAGAATTTACTAAGTGCTCTAAAAGAAACTTAGACACTTAGACAAAGACTAATACAACTCGATCAGATCCAATAACACAAACATTCTTCAAGCTGGTTGTCACAAAACATGCTCCAACAGACTCCCCTTTGATAACAACTTCAGAAGATGTTTGTCACTTGTTTTCAAATAAGCTCTAACAAACTCCCCCTTGACAACAGCTTCAGAAGGTGTCTGTTAATCTGCTCATAGGATGAAGTCCCTATTGTACCTGTAGTCCATGTCCATCTGCACTCAAACTTGAACAAGACATAAGAAAAGAGAATTCTTTGTCTACATTCAGCCACTCTCAAACACTTACAAAATATTAAGCATTACGATCAAATTTCACTTTTTCAAAGATGTACCTAAGTCAGAAAAATCATGTAATTTTCATGGAAGATAGAAATAAAATCTTTTTGGAATTTTCTATAAAACAAACTTAAACAAATAACGAACATATTTTTGATTTTTCAAACTTTATGCTAAAACACACTTAAAATCTTTTTGACTTTTCTAAATGAGATAAAGCAGTAAAACAATAAAAGCAAATCCTTTTTGTTTTTATCTGTATATACTGAAACACATATTTTTGGTCGAACAGTGCGAGTAAGAAGATCATATCAGTATCTATGATGAATCACACACACATTCCAAACATAAAATCCCTAGCAGATCTAAGGTGACATATGGCATTCTGTGTATATACAGATCTCAACTCATCAATCATGCAACTTTTGCAATACTATATGATATCTCAGTAATGAATTTCTTAGAACTAACACTACAATCTTTCATAAACTATCAATTCTTTTGAAATTTCTAATCATATACGATCTCAAAGATATCATAACATTCTTTTTCACATACTTTCTTGCTAAAATATTCAAACATCATGAAATGATACGTGATAAACTTCAAAGTAAACAGGACCAGATCATGACATGCTAACTTATTCGTACCGAATTTGCAATACACTACATGTCAATTCAAGTTGTCAGCATTATAAAATTTGAAACTATAAGCGTTTTTATCTCACATTCTTGTGAGTTAGTACCACTTATATGAAAACAACGCGTACCCCACAAGTATGTCAACAGAAAGTAAATTGCACTATCTTCAAGACATATGAGACTTTGCAAAAGAATATGTATATCAATCTCCAGGATGAAATTACATCGATTAGCACACGAAAAAGCAAGTAGAATCCCAAAGGATTATAAAATAGAGTCAGAATGATTCAGAATCAAATGAATCATATTGCTTGGTTTGGATGAAATATCAAGATTCATATCAACAGAAAGATTGTACCAATGTAATTCTTCAATATAAGAATGATCAAGGAATCGATTGATTCAATGAAACAGGGTAGCGTGATCCAACTGTTATCTGGATGTATTCAATGGAATCAAGATAATTGATCCAAGGGCTAGCATATGTTCTAACAAATGTCGCCAGAAACATATCTTAGTCTAACTTCACATTGCATGTTTTTCGGGGAATGGGAAGTGAAGTGAACCGAAAAATTGTGCTAATCAATATAACCCGATACTGGTCTCATGAAATACTTGAAGCCTCATATTCTATATCTAATGATAATATTTTAACACACACACCCGACATACCATGGGTTCAAATAACAGTTATGACATAGATCATTATGTTTTCACACTACTAATGGTCTAAAAACACTTCTAGCCTACTACCAATTCAAATTACATGCATATTTTCAAATTAAAAGATTATAAACATGCAATGTTAAGCAGTCATGAAACTATCATTTCCTGTTGTGCAAACTAAGAAGTTTAGATCAAATCATATAAGCACAAACTTCAAACATAAATACATAAATCAGGTAGTCATTCTATGGTCATGTGTGTATGATCACCTACTGATTTACTCTCATTTCTTCTCTAACTTCAACCAATGCCGATTTTATCCTTTTCAATTTGTTTGGAATTATAAATAATTTTTTTCAAAACTAAAAAGCTTTAATGAAAAAAATAATAAAAGAAAAACTTCCATGAAAAATCTTTTTGAAAAATATTTGTACTCGGGTACTAAACATTTTCACCACATACAATTAAAAGATATCATCAGAAGTTACCACAATCAAACCTTTATCACACCTGAGTAGACTCCCCCTGTCTAGATGACTCCCCCTGAACACTAGAACTAGGTTCAACATCAAGAGCTTGATGCTCACACACCTACTTCCTGTGTCTCAAGATTCTTTGTCACTTAGACTCATCTACTGTGTGACAAACGAAACGAGTAACTCCTTCAATTTCTCCCCCTGAGCATCAAGTCGTTGAACCACAATCAACAACTTATTAAGTGCAATGTCTATGCCATGTCACTATGTGCCATGAAACAACCACTATCAACACAGCTAATCAATGCCAATAAAGAAAAATTAGCAGCTAATAGCCCTCTTTTGTTGTCCCTACACATCAAACAACAAACATCAGTTTGAAATGGAAACCCAAGCCATAGTAGTCTTGGGTCGTCCAGTTTTATCAATGTAAACCACTTCACTAAGTTCATAATCAAATCTCTCATCAATCTTTGGAGATTGCTCCGACGAATCAGAAACAGAAACTTTAGATTTCCAAACACTCTTCTGTTCATTAAGTTCTTTCTTCTTAAAATGTGAAGTGTTTGAGCATTCTGGTTCATTTGAAACATGTTTAGATTGTGAAACCTCTTTTTGTTCTAAAAGTTTTCTCAATCGTCTGTTTATTCTTCTCTTTTGAGGTTTAGATAACTTCACCTCGGATTTTGAATTAAGAGATTGTCTACCAACTTATCTTGTCACAAACGGTCTAGTCTTCGATGTCTTATAAGACTGGGTCTTTAGTTTAACCATCTGTTTTGCTTTTGGCTTAACAAACGGTTTTGGCAATTTGGAATCTTCCAATTTGTTACCCACGACCTTTGAAGGACAATTCACACAAATGTGTCCCATAACACCACAATGAAAACAGGCTCTCCTCTCAATAAACTTTCTTCTGTAAGGAGCTTTAGAAGTCATACCTCTTGAACTAGACACTTCACTTTGATTCACAACATTTGGTGGCTGAATTTGTGGCTTTGGTTTAACCATTGGTTTTATCTTTGGTTCAACAAATGGTCGAGCCAACTTGGGATCTTCCAATCTCTTTCCAGCATTCTTATTTGGGCAATTCTTCACAATATGACAAACTAAACCATAGTGAAAACATGCACGTTTCTCCCTGTATACCCGAACATGTCGTTCCTTCTGAACACCACTTGAACTTGATGATTCAAACTGAGGAATAGTGTTAGATGATTGAACAACCTTGGGTTTATCAAAATTAACTTTTTCTTTAACAAAATACACATTTGTTTTTTTTCTCAATAGTATTAATTTCTTGATAGTCAAACCCAGAACTCACAAAAGGTTTAGTTTGTGGTTGTTCAATATCTTCATCAGGTTCTTTTGTAACATCCCAAAAATAATAAATAAGTAAATAATAAAACGATAGAGACTTAATCGTCATAAAAAAAAAGAAAAACGAATGGGCTTGGGCTCGGCTCCAACGGGCCGATGGAAGCCCAGGTATATAAGGGGCAAGACAGCCCACCTCGTCATTTCAACCTCATTTCATCACTCTAGAGAGAGAAATGAGAGCTCGGGTCTAGAGAGAGAAAGTCGACGGATCAACACGAGATTGAAGGAGCACGTTACTGCTGAGCTCGTGAGGAAAACCTCAGAATCAGATTTCCAATCCAGGTAACGATTCGACCATAATCTGAGTTTTTGTTCGTTTTGAGGTTTCTCGGGTTTTAGCTAAATAGGAGATTTTTTTATGGATGAAACCTGATAATAAGCTTAGAACTAGCATCTAGAATGAAAACCGCACGTTTTGATAAAAAAAAATTGTAAGATTGGCATGATCGGGTTGGCATGCAAGAATTTCGGATTTTTGTCCAGGAAACAGGTATTGCGTACTTATCAAGTACGCAAGAAAAATGCTTTGCGCACTTGTCAAGTACGCATGAGCAAGGCCCTGCGCACTTACTAAGTGCGCAGGCAGCAGGCTGGTTAAGTAAAGTCAGTATGTTTAGAATGATTAAACCGTTAGAGTCGGGATTGGGTCTGATGTGTAATTAACTACCTAATTCAGATCGGAAGTGACGCTGTTGGACCCTTGTTTAGGACAACCCGGATTAGCCTATCTGGTGAGTTCTATGTGCCCCCTTCTATGTTATGTGCAGATCAATTTATATGTTTTGGGGCTGAAGTGTATACACTAAATGAATAAATGCTATGAATGTCAATGTGATCATACGTGGTATACAAATATATATACACATCTATATACACCTATATACGAAAATGAATTATGAACAAAGAATGAAACGTATGATTATAAAGAATGAATGAAAGAATGACATAACGTAAATAAGTGAAGTCTTGCTTTATATTATATATATAACGCATGTTATGAATGTATGTAAATGTTATGAATGATTCTACGACAATGGCTACTTCGGTAGACGGACGACCACGTGACTATTTTACAACCGGGACAAAAACGTTCCTTCGCAAGCTAGGACGTATAAGAAATGTACACATGGACGGTCGAAGAAAATGCCTTTTAACATGTAGAACGGTTGCGTACATAATAGCCACGTGGGAAACGGATGCCCTAGGGCAGACGGGCGAATGACCGTACTACGACGGTAGAACGGGTTAAGAGCGGACGGACAAAGGTTGTCGGACGGATTTATGTATCGACGGACGGTTTTCTAGAGCCGGACGGTTTATGAAAAGGGCGACGACGGTAGCTCTCACTGCAATGTCTTTGTGACATTCGCAACAAGTATGATGGGTTGATCACCCTTATGTTTATGGCCAAATGAATGTTCTCCCCAAGTAAGTATGTATGTACATATGTATGTACTCAGTATGAATGTTATGTGAGAATAGTAAAGAAAAGAATATGTAAAGGCTCGAGTATTAAGTATATTATATATATATATATATAATACTCATGATAAGATAAATATTATGTATGATTGTCTTTAAACTAGAACTCACCAGCGTTAGCTGACTTTTAGTATACATTTCAGGTAAAGGAAGAAAGGGTCGTGCGATGGGGTGAAGGTTACCCGGCACAAGACTAGCATCCCACTTTAGTATATGTGTTAAGACAATGTTATGTTTTTAATTGTTAAGACTTCCGCTATCATGTTATGTCATGTTATGTAATGATTGAATTCGAATGTTTTAAATTTAAGTTCAGTAATTACGACTATGTTTATGAGTAAATCCAACAAGTGAGGTTACCCGGGAAGGGGCCTTACAAGTCGGTATCAGAGCAATAGTTTGAGAGATTCAGACATCCCTAAATGTCTGGACTTAAACTGATTATGGGACCAATGCACGGATGTCAGTATGGGTAACCAACGCCAACGCCAGCACGGTAAGTAAGTACTAAAGTTAATGTAATTGGATAAGAATAGATACCTTAACTTAGAACAAATAGATGTCAAAGTCACAACCGATTTGAAGAGTTTTAAACCCGAAAAGCAATGTAAATTAGTAATCACAAACCGGTCACTGTAATTAACAATTTTCCGTGCTCGTACTGTTCTAAAACTATGATCTGAAGGAATGGCCTTGATGTATTCCCTTTATAACTATCAGGAAACTTGTAACTATGGCTAGTGGAGGAAGAACAGGACGCCGAGGCGGTCGCACTGGCCGAGTCGGTAGACCTCCATTGAATCAAAGACATGAAGAGGAAGAGTGTACACGCAGAACACACTGAGAGTGTGCACGAAACAGAGGTGACCCCAACTAGGGACGACAATCAAGGGCCTTTACAGTTAGAACCAGAGGTCAGGGATGCTATTGCCCGCGAAGTGGTACTCACTCTGAAGAAAGTATTGCCTGATCTACTCTCCGAGGCACTAAAGAAAAGTAGAGAAGAGGATGAAGGAGACCATGAAGAGAAAGTGTACGACAGTGATGGGGATGAAGTGAAAATGGGATCAAGCAATCGTGGGTGTACCTACAAAGGTTTCAAGGACGGAGACCCACCCAAGTTCGATGGAAACAGTGATTCAGTGGCTACGTTCGAATGGATTGAGAGGATGAACGCTGTAATCAACATCAGTGAATGTCGACCGGACCAGGCGGTTAAGTATGTTGCTCATTCTTTCACCAATGAGGCACTAAGTTGGTGGAGGAACATTTAGAGAACAAAGTCGCCAAACGCTCTTGCCAGAATGACATGGGAAGACCTGAAGAAGCTGATAATTCAAAAGTTTTGTCCCCAGAATGAAATTGATCGAGTGGAAAATGAATTCCTAAACTTCAAGGCTGGCAGCAAGATGCACCGCCAGTATACTTCTAGGTTCAATGAGCTAGCTCAACTGGTACCCCACCTGATGGACACAGAAGAACGAATGATCAAGTATTATGTGAAGGGCCTACTTCAAAGGGTCCGTGTCCATGTCTCGAGTCGGTAGTCAACCTGTCGGAGATCATCTATGACGATTATGCTAACGAGGATACAGCTCCCAAAGCTCCGAAACAGAAATGAGAGAACTCGTTCAAAGGAAATGGAAAGGGAAACTATGCCGCTAAGGTAAAGAAGCCTAGAGCATAAGGGTATGAAGTTTGTAGGAAATGCTTAAGGAAACACCGAGGCGAATGTTTAGTTGGCACAACCATGTGCTATAAATGTGGGAGGCCGGGCACTACTCCTGAGATTGCATAAAGGACGTCAAGTGCCAAAGTTGTGGAAGATATGGACACCCGACTAGGGATTGCAGGAAAACCATACAATCCGGTTCGGGAAAGGAAAAGGAAGCTGAAAAGGAATAGCCGCAGGCTAGGACTCGAGCCTACGCCCTGACTGAAGAGGAAGCAAGGGGAAACCCTGATGTTGTGTCAGGTACGTTCCTAGTTAATAATGAACATGCTGCTATTTTATTTGGCTCTGGTGCTAGTAAAAGTTTTATATCCAATGCATTTAGTCGTAAACTAGATTTCACTATCAACACCATAGTAAAGGCCTTTAGCATACAAACTGCCGTTGGTAAAAATTCGGCAGTATTTCAAGTAACAGAGGATTGCATCATAGAAATAGAGGGTCATAAGTTCCCTTCTAGATTGTTCCTTCTCACCTTAGGAGGATTCAACATAGTATTGGTTATGGATTTGCTAGCTGCCAATGAAGCTCAAATCATATGTAAACGTAAGAGGATACACCTCAAAGCTCCAAGCGGCAGCCTAATTACGATTTATGGGGATTGGAATTGCACGATGCCGAACGTCATCTCGATGATCAAGGCCGAAAGTTACATGAGGCGCGGTTGCAAAGCTTATTTGGCATATGTTATTGACGATAGAATGGAAATGAATGAACTCAAGAAGGTACCCGTGGTGTGCAACTTTCCGAAAGTATTCCCTGAGGATCTACCTGGTTTACCACCCGATCGGGAAATAGAATTTCAGATTGACTTATTGGCAGGAGCTGAGTCCGTTGCCAAAGCCCCCTACCGATTGGCTCCGTCAGAAATGAAAGAATTGATGTCTCAACTAGAGGAACTAACAGAAAAAGGATTTATTAGACCGAGCATTTCACCATGGGGCGCTCCGGTACTATTTGTAAAGAAGAAGGACGGCAGCATGCGCATGTGCATTGACTACCGCGAACTGAACAAGAGGACAGTAAAGAACAAATACCCACTGCGTAGAATTGACGACCTTTTTTATCAACTACAAGGTGCGAGTTGGTTCTCAAAGATCGATCTTAGGTCGGGTTACCATCATTTGAAAGTAAGAAAAGAGGACGTACCAAAGACAGCGTTTCACAGGCGTTATGGGCATTATGAGTTTATCATGATGTCCTTCGGATTGACCAACGCACCAGCAGCGTTCATGGACTTGATGAATAGAGTATGTCAACCCATGTTGGATCGATCAGTGATAGTTTTTATAGACGACATACGGGTATATTCGAAAATCGAGGGTGATCACCACTGCCACCTAAGAGAGGTTCTTGAGGTGCTTAAGCAGGAAAAATTGTACGTAAAATTCTCCAAATGCGCGTTCTGGCTTAGGGAAGTCCAATTCCTAGGTCATGTCATAAACCCAAACGACATTATGGTGGATCCTACAAAGATCGAAACCGTAAGTGGTTGGAACATCCCGAAAACGCCAACAGAGATACGAAGTTTTTTGGGATTGGCAGGATACTATCGGAGATTCATTCAGGATTTCTCGAGAATAGCCTTGCCGCTGACAAAGCTAACACGTAAGGAAGTAAAGTACGAATGGGGTCCAACCCAAAACAATGCGTTTGAGGAACTTAAGACACGATTAACCCAAGCTCCAGTCATGACGCTACCTGAGGGAAATAAGGACTTGGTAGTCTACTCTGACGCTTCAGGTCAGGGTTTAGGATGTGTACTTATGCAACGAGGAAAGGTAATTGCTTACGCCTCGCGTCAACTAAAGACTCACGAGGTTAACTACCCAACTCACGATCTGGAGTTAGCAACAGTAGTTTTCGCATTAAAAATATGGAGGCACTATCTATATGGAGTTAAATGCACCATTTACTCCGATCACAAGAGCCTGAAGTACTTTTTCAAACAAAAGGAATTAAACATGAGACAAAGGAGGTGGTTAGAGCTACTGAAGGACTATGATTGTGAGATACTATACCAGCCAGGAAAGGCAAACGTAGTGGCTGACGCTTTAAGCAGAAAGGAAGAATCGGAACCTATCCGAATCAAACCATGTCAGCTGATTATAACGCCTGATTTGATGAGTGAAATATCAAAGGCACAAGATGAAGCACTATTAGAAAGAAATATAAAACGGAAAAGAATAGTAGGGCAACAAGGAAATTTGGATGCAAATGTATACGGTGTACGAACTAGGTTTGGCCGGATGTGGATACCTAAGATTGGCGAGCTTAGAGGCAAAATACTCGATGAGGCCCATAAGTCTCACTATTCTATCCACTCTGGGACAAAAAAATGTATCAAGGCTTGAAGAAAGAATATTGGTGGCCTGGCATGAAGAATGATGTGACTGAGTACGTAAACAAGTGCCTAACGTGTTCCCTAGTTAAGGCCGAGCACCAGAAACCATGCGGTAAAATGCAACCTTTACCAATACCGGAATGGAAGTGGGAGGAGATCACGATGGAATTCATTACCAAGCTACCACGAACAGCTAAAGGCAATGATACCATCTGGGTGATCGTCGACCGCTTGACGAAAAGTGCTCACTTCTTGCCAATACGTGAGACTTCTTCGTCAGAAAGACTAGCAGAAATATTTATCAAGGAAGTTGTGAGCAGACATGGTATGCCGCTGTCGATTGTGTCCGACAGGGATACTAGATTCACGTCAAGGTTTTGGAAGAAATTCAACGAAGCAATGGGCGCTAGACTGAACATCAGCACCGCTTACCACTCCCAAACCGATGGACAATCGGAAAGGACCATTCAGACTTTGGAGGACATGCTCCGGGCCTGTATAATTGACTTCGGTGGGAGCTGGGACAGCCATCTACCATTGGCAGAATTTTCATATAACAACATCTATCACTCAACTATTGGCATGCCGCCATTTGAAATGTTGTATGGGAGGAAATGTAGGACCCCGGTTTGTTAGGGGAAATTGGACAAAAGGATTTTGCAAGTCTCAAAGTGGTCAAAGCTACTTACGAGAAGTTTAATCAAATCAAGGCTCGAATGAAAGCCGCAAAAGACAGACAGAAATCATACGCGGATAAGAGAAGAAGGGATTTAGAGTTTCAAGTGGGGGACATGGGACTGTTAAAGGTATCACCATGGAAAGGAATCATTCGATTCAGAAAACATGGCAAACTAAGTCCAAGGTTTGTCGGACCTTTCAAGATTTTAGCAAGAGTGGGTCAAGTTGCTTACAGACTCGACCTACCCGTTGAGTTTAGTGGAATACACCCTACGTTCCACGTGTCGCACTTACGCAAGTGTCTAGCTGACGACACATCTCACATACCTTACGACGAGATCGAAGTGGATAACAGTCTAAATTATGTAGAGGAACCGATAGCCATCCTTGACCGAGCTGAGAAACGACTACGCAATAAGTCGATTCCTTTAGTCAAAGTACAATGGAAGCACAGAAAAGGGTCAGAAGCTACATAGGAACAAGAAGACGAGATGAGGGGACTATACCCTCAATTGTTTAACGTATAAGCGGTTTCGAGGACGAAACCTCTTTAAGGATGGTGGACTTGTAACATCCCAAAAATAATAAATAAGCAAATAATAAAATGATAGAGAGTTAATCGTCATAAAACAAAAGAAAAACGGATGGGCTTGGGCTCGGCTCTAACGGGCCGATGGAAGCCAAGGTATATAAGGGGCAAGGCAGCCCACCTCGCCATTTCAACCTCATTTCATCACTGTAGAGAGAGAAAGGAGAGCTTGGGTCTAGAGAGAGAAAGTCGACGGATCGACACGAGATTGAAGGAGCACGTTACTGCTGAGCTCGTGAGCAAAACCTCCGAATCAGAATTCCAATCCAGGTAACGATTCGACCATAATCTGAGTTTTTGTTCGTTTTGAGGTTTCTCAGGTTTTAGCTAAATAGGAGACGTTTTTATGGATGAAACCTGATAATAAGCTTAGAACTAGCATCTAGAATGAAAACCGCACGTTTTGATAAAAAAAAATTGTAAGATTGGCATGATCGGGTTGGCATGCAAGAATTTCGGATTTCTTTCCAGGAAACAGGTATTGCGTACTTATCAAGTATTGCATACTTATCAAGTACGCAGGAAGGACGTCCTGCGTACTTACCAAGTACGCAGGAGGAAGATCCTGCGTACTTACCAAGTACGCAAGAAAAATGCTCTGCGCACTTGTCAAGTACGCATGAGCAAGGCTCTGCGCACTTACTAAGTGCGCAGGCAGCAGGCTGGTTAAGTAAAGTCAGTATGTTCAGAATGATTAAACCGTTAGAGTCGGGATTGGGTCTGATCTGTAATTAACTACCTAATTCAGATCGGAAGTGACGTCGTTGGACCCTTGTTTAGGACAACCCAGATTAGCCTATCTGGTGAGTTCTATGTGCCCCCTTCTATGTTATGTGCAAATCAATTTAAATGTTTTGGGGCTGAAGTGTATATACTAAATGAATAAATGCTATGAATGTCAATGTGATCATACGTGGTATACAAATATATATACACATCTATATACACCTATATATGAAAATGAATTATGAACAAAGAATGAAACGTATGATTATAAAGAATGAATGAAAGAATGACATAACGTAAATAAGTGAAGTCTTGCTTTATATTATATATATAACGCATGTTATGAATGTATGTAAACGTTATGAATGATTCTATGACAACGGCTACTTCGGTAGACGGACGACCACGTGACTATTTTGCAACCGGGACAAAAACGTTCCTTCGCAAGCTAGGACGTATAAGAAAGGTACTCATGGACGGTCGAAGCAAATGCCTTTTAACATGTAGAGCGGTTGCATACATAATAGCCACGTGGGAAACGGATGCCCTAGGGCAGACGGGCGAATGACCGTACTACGACGGTAGAACGGGTTAAGAGCGGACGGACAAAGGTTGTCGGACGGATTTATGTATCGACGGACGGTTTTCTAGAGCCGGACGGTTTATGAAAAGGGCGACGACGGTAGCTCTCACTGCAATGTCTTTGTGACATTCGCAACAAGTATGATGGGTTGATCACCCTTATGTTTATGGCCAAATGAATGTTCTCCCCAAGTAAGTATGTATGTACATATGTATGTACTCAGTATGAATGTTATGTGAGAATAGTAAAGAAAAGAATATGTAAAGGCTCGAGTATTAAGTATATTATATATATATATATATAATACTCATGATAAGATAAATATTATGTATGATTGTCTTTAAACTAGAACTCACCAGCGTTAGCTGACTTTTAGTATACATTTCAGGTAAAGGAAGAAAGGGTCGTGCGATGGGGTGAAGGTTACCCGGCACAAGACTAGCATCCCACTTTAGTATATGTGTTAAGACGATGTTATGTTTTTAATTGTTAAGACTTCCGCTATCATGTTATGTCATGTTATGTAATGATTGAATTCGAATGTTTTAAATTTAAGTTCAGTAATTACGACTATGTTTATGAGTAAATCCAACAAGTGAGGTTACCCGGGAAGGGGCCTTACATCTTTTAAGATGCACTGATCTCTGGTGACTGTCTTGACAACAACAGGTTCATCAACCTTACACTCTTTCACATTTCCTTCAGCCTTTTGTGGATCAAAAACTTCATCATCACTAGAATCATCATAAACCATTTCTTCTCCTGCTACAAGATTAACTTTGAGAATGGTTTTAGGCTCTAGATCTTCTTCTATCACTTCTTCAACACTTCAAACTGTGTAGTTTCCATTGAATTGAGGACAGAAACCAATTCCCCCAACAACTTTATCATCCTGCTGTGAACAACAACCAACTCCTCCAACTAGTTTCTCACCACTAGCTTTCTCATTATAATATTCCAATAAAAAACTAGAATTTTTATAACCCTCAAGCTTTCTCATCAATTTGGTGACTTCACTCTGTGACTGGGCAAGTTCATTTATATTTTTCTCATATTCAGAATATGCCACATCAATATGAAAAGCTTGTTCATTTACTTTTGATTGTAAAACTTTGATATCATCTTTCAATGATTCAATTCTTGCATTTAAAAGCTTCTCATTATCTTTTAAAGTTTAATTTGTTAAGTAGCTTGCCTTCAAGTCACAGATAAGGTTAGTGTTATCATCACAATCTCATGATTTTAAGATTAGAATCAACACATTTAGAACATATAGGAGAAACAACCTCATCTACTTGTTTAGTGTCAGCCATGAATTCACTGGCTTCAACAAATAAATCTGCTACTTTCTCTGTCACTTTTTCATCAGTTGCTTTATAATCTGTCAACACATCTTCATGCACTCTAGCCTCTTGTAACATCCGTGGAATTTGCGTGTAACAATTCTTATTTCATTTTTTGTGCAATAATAACATCTTGACTCATCATTTCTTGTTATATCATACGTGTACATATTGTCGTGCCAATTATTATTTCAAACGTTTAAACGATTCAAAGTTTTTTTAAGATTTTATTTCACACCTTCACATATTATATATTATTATAGATAATAAATTAATAAAACTGTGATATTATATTTTTTTTATAGAAAAATATTAGCAATAAATAAATAATGGTATCTATTTTTTTTTAGTTTCATGAGTTTTATGAAATAAATTTCACAATTTAAATGATGATTTAGCACAAGAATTGAACCTTGAACCCTTATCAAAGTACCTGAACCCCCCCCCCCCCCCCAAAGTACCTGAACCCCCGTAGTGAACCCCCTCTCCTTGTAAATGAACACTAGAACCCAATTTAATCAAGTTTGACTCCAGAAAGTCAAACTCGCAAAATTCTCCCTCCACTTTCCTTTAATCCGCATTCAAACTTTCTTATTTTGAATCCTAAACATTCATGACTAAATAATAATTCCGTATCAAACTTCAACTTGAGAGATTTGGACCGAAATCGAAAAGTTGAAAACTATTAAAGAGAATCACGTAAATGGGTGCAAGATTTGTGAAATCATTGAAATCAAGCCCTGAAATCTCGTCAATGCAGCTGTTAAACGCATTCCCAAACATCCTATATATATCCCTAACCCTTTACACTCGAAATCACCACAAAATCGATTCTTTTTCCTCCCTTTTTCTGATCGACGCATAGGGTTCGGGACCCTTAACCGGCCGCGTTTTTGGTTCGTTTCGAAAGAGAAACTCCAGGTATCCCTTCTCCCTGCTTTCGCTCCTCATCTGGTCTTATTTGAAGGCTTGAAATCAAATTTTTGGGTTGAGGATTGGGTTACAGGTCTTAACCTGTATTGTGTTGGGGGAGAAGGCAGTGCAATTACATGTTTAAATAAACTGAATACGAAGAGTAAATCAAGTTGTGGCCTTGTTCTAATGGTTACACCATAGGGAATACAGAGCTTAGGTCGCAGGTTGAAAACCTGTTACCTGCTTTTATTTGTTTTCTAATTTGTTTCAAACCCCTGCAG
The DNA here is from genome assembly GCA_023525975.1 of Smallanthus sonchifolius. Taxonomy (NCBI): domain Eukaryota; kingdom Viridiplantae; phylum Streptophyta; class Magnoliopsida; order Asterales; family Asteraceae; genus Smallanthus; species Smallanthus sonchifolius. The sequence continues at coordinate 42,903,784 of CM042025.1, read as the reverse complement.
TTTCTCCATGGCTTCATTTTTCTTATTTATTATTTCTTGGTTGTTCTGTTTTGTCCTCCGGCATTCGTACACAAAATTTATATATAAACAAATAGACTGTCATAATTCATTCTCTTTTTCTAAATTCTCAAGATTTGATATGTATATAACCTTCTCTATGTATATTTTCTTTTTTTTATAATGGAAAAACATATATTGGCTTTAAAAATAAAAAAAAATGAAATATGTCTTTTTAGAAGATAAATGTTGAAAACTATGTTTAGTTATTATCACTAGTGGCGTTTGAGCATTATTATTGATTAATAATATTCACTAGAAAGAACATATTAGTAATAATATGATTTTAATTACAAATTTTAATTATTATGTTTATCTCATTTATAACATTAGTAGTATTGAATAAATAATCTTACAATATAGACTTTCATAAATAAAACAATTTCAACTCACTTGACTAATTTGTTCATTTCAAATCATATCTTTACGAATACTACTATCCGATAACAATTATTTTATTGACCTAATTATTTTCACTATAACATTATCTTAATAATAAAAATATCAATATTTGTTTATAAATAATATTTATTGTCGACTCCTACATTTTCTTTTATAAATGAAAATTTATAAGACATTATTACATATAATTTTGTCGTATAACTCGAATCTTCACTATTATTTAGTTCGTTCGTTCGTTCCAATTCCTTAGTCCCAAATCATTCCGTCTTTATTCTTTTTAATTATTCCTAGATATTGAATTACGTATCTTATTTATTTAGGGCCTCTTTAAACCGATTCACTCGTTCTCGCGACCAAGTTCAAGTTTAGGTTACACAATATCAAGGTGAGATTTATAGCCCTTTTTTATTTTTGGGGTGAAACATGTATACGTATAACTTGATGACTCAAACCTTTTTACTAAAACAAAAATTCTTAAACAAGTAATTTCAATGGTATGTTTGATATTTGAACACTATAACATAATCGCAATCATTAACTTGATCATAAGCCTAAGGGAGTACTAGTATGGTCATATAGGGAAAACCGACATTTCAACGACACAATCTTTGGGATTGTGGATGCAATAACATTTTAACAGTACAATCGTGGATTGTGGATGCATATAACATATAACATTAATGGTTGATTGCAAGACGTTTGTGTTAATATGTTTGTACACTTGTTTGAACTTGATTTGAATTTGTTTATATCTTTATGACAATTTATCGTTATAACTTATAAAACCTATGTCTATCACCAACTTATTGTTGAACCATTTTCTTTACATGTTTCAGGAAATAATAGTTGAGGATGAAAGATCACATAAGAAAACTCTATGACTTAGTTAATAATTTGAATAATAACTTCTCGTGATGTTTGTTTGATTTGAAACAAGTGTAAACATTAATTATGAAAATTTAATAATTTATGTGTTGCCTTAGTAATTGTCTTTATACCTTGTGCTATGAACTAAATGTGTGACACCTCACGTTTCCGCCTTGGCGGGGTGTGACACCTCACGTTTCCGCCTTGGCGGGGTGTGACACCTCTGCATTCTGACTTGAAAATTTTTCACTTTCAGTCACGTTCCCAGAATCACTTGAACTATCTCTTGATTCTGTAGAAATGTCACTTTCAAAATCACTCTGCTTCTCTAACTCTTCTTTAATCAAGGCCACGAATGCTTGCGTAGTAACTTCTTCATTGAGTACAACATTGACACTCTCGTCTTCACTTTTGTCTCTAACTTCAGTCACATCACCTTCGGCATAAGATTGAACTTTACCAATCATGTCCGCTATAGACATATCGGCAAACTTTTCGTTTTCCTTGACACTGAGTACTTCTGAAACTTAGGTGGAAGTGCATCCAACAGCTTCTCATTCACCTCAGTATTAGTGTAAGAAACATCACAGTTTACCAACTCACCCAAAAGATGGTAGTATCTCGTAACAATATCATCAACAGATTCATTCTCCAAATACTTCAAAACCATGAATTGTTTATTCAGCAAGTCTCTCATACTCTTCTTCACATCAAAATTACCTTCACATCGCATCATCAATTCTTCTTATAAATCTCTTGAAGTCTTAAAATTCTTGAAACTATAGAAGAGTTCTTTTGATAAAGACTTCGTTGGAGTCGTAAGCGTCTTCTTCTATCGATCATATACTTTCTTCTCTTTTTCAGTTAGAGCTGACACTGGCTTAGGTGCATTAGAGATAGCCATACATACATAAGTCGGATGAGTATACCCTTCTGTTATTGGTCTCCAAAAATCTGTATCGGACAAAGAAACATATTCTATAAACCGAGCTTTCCAAGTAGAATAATCCACGAAAGATACGAGTCTAGGAGGTGATGAAGTTCCTAACATATTGTTGAACGTCAACATGATTATAACGCTTGACGGAATTAAAATCTTCAACAATTGAACCAACTTAGAGCACGTCCAAACCGATTTAAAACGAAACCGAAACAATCTCGAACTTTCTCGTCCAACTAAAAATCACGTTCTAGTTTCAGCAAAAAATATTTCTTTCAACCGGCGACGTCGTTATCACCACGGAAATCACGGTCGAAAAAACCCGAAAAGTAATTTTTAGAAATAATGAACACTCTCTTGTCGCACGTTGAGACCAACCGAAACAGCTTAAAACAATTTCCGAATGATCCGAATATTACCGAACAACTAGTAGTCGTGTACGTGTCTCTAGAAAACCAAATTGTATTTCCCAGAAACAACGTTAAACCATCGAAAAACCAGGTCTGAAAAACTCGAGAAATCACTTTTAAGCTTCAATGACACACTTTGATGCTATTCGAAACAGCTTGAAACGAGTTCGAAATCTTTCAAAAATTTGCCGATCCAATGCGTGTCACAACAGAGATACTTGAGATTACTTTCTTTTTCCTGAACGTACATGTTAACGTCCCGAAAACTAGGCCGTAAAACACCGTAAAAACATCCGCATAATAGTTTAATGAATATCAAATTGAAGTTACTGAGTTGTTCAAGCGCATTTGAGGTCTGCACAAATCTGTTCAAGCGTATTTGTCATATCTGTTCATTTGTCTAGCGCATTTGAGTATCTCAAGCGAACTTGGCATTTGTTCAGCGCACATAAGGTTTTGTTTAGGCGAAGATAAATTGTTTGATCAAGCGAACTTGCTATAAGATTCCTAGCGAACTTAGTAAATTTGTTCAGATTCCGGCCAACTCCAGTCACCAGAAAATTCTAGTATTCATAAAACTTGATGGATTTGAACCAATTTTTCAAGAGGATTGATCTAGAACCAAAACTAAACAACCCTAAACGAACAAATCTTCCATTAAAACACGTTTTGATGTCCAATTTGAAGAATCTATGATATGAATGTCACCAACATGTTCGAACATAGTCTGACCATCAAAAAATTTACTAAAATCCTCAAATAGTGATGTAATTGTGTAATTGATCCACCAGGAATGATTAAAAACAGAATCTAAACAACCTTAAGTGATCAAAATGATGTGGGTACTGAAGGTTAAGGTTCCGAAAGAAAAGAGAAGAGAGGCTAGATAGAAACTTTAGGGAGAAACTCAAACTTAATTATTCATTCTTAACATTAACCAAATAAAGGAAACCCTTATATAGGGGATTACATGACTAAAACTACTAAAACATGGGAAACAACATAATAGAGTAGGAGCATCCCCCACTACACCCTTTATTCTAGCACACAAACTAAATTGCAGAAAATAAAAACACACATTACTCCTACGTGCATGATTGCATGCTTGTAACCCACTCACGTTCCAAAACCCATCGGATTGCTTGACCCGTAAGTCCGGTTTGACCCGACACATATCATTCCACCCCGCTTGAATTCACCTTGTCCTCAAGGTGAAGATCGAGGTCATCCGCGGAGTCGGTGATCATCATTAGTTGCGGTTTAAAGCACTTGTGACCCGGCTTATACGTTTCGTCACAATAGTAACATAATCCCTTAGCATGGCGGTCACGTAGTTCAGCGGTGGAGAGACGTCTGGCTGGAGTAGGAGCCGGTAGGGCTAATCTGTTGGAGGGAGCTGGACCCAAGAAACCAGAAGTGGTGTTAACCTAGGTTGAATCTGGAGAACGAACAGGAGTGTCAACCAGATCAGAATGCGAATCTAATGTGACCCGTTCCTCCACCAAACGAGCTATACCAATAGCGTCGGACAAAAAACGTGGGGATTTCAACTTAGCTTCCAAACGGATCTCGTCCTTGAGGCCTCCTATGGAACAGCCGACTAAGAAGGACTTTGGAAGTCCATCGACACGGTGTGAGAGTCGCTCAAAATCCTGCTGGTAAGCCACCACCGTAGTAAATTGTTTGAGACGGGTCAGAGCTTCGGCGGGATCCTTGAACGCTGTTGGGCCGAAGCGACTATGAACCGCTGTAGAATATTCGACCCATGACATCGGTCCCTTAGATTTTTCAAGCCACCGGTGCCACTGTAGGGTGACTCCCTCAAGGTGGAAGGAGGCGAGATGGACTTTGTCATCGGCGGAAACCTGTTGAAAAGCAAAGTATTGCTCCGTCTGGTAAAGCCAACCGGCGGGATCTTCTTCACTGTAGCGGGGAAAAGACAGCTTCAGGTATGGTTTGTGGCTGGTAGGGATCAGTTTGCTACCACTTAAGGAAGACCCAGAAGAGGTTTTGTCTTGCAGGGAGACATTGATACGTTGCATCTCAGCCAATATCTTCTCGAACATGGCATCGTACCTGGCAAAACGGTCGTCGGTTTCTTGTTGGAATTCAGCGTTGGTGCATTTGCAAGCCATGGGATCACCACTGGTCTGATACAACTGATGTGGGTACTGAAGGTTAAGGTTCCGAAAGAAAAGAAAAGAGAAGATAGGTTAGATAGAAACTTTAGAGAGAAACTCAAACTTAATTCTTCATTCTTAACATTAACCAAATAAAGGAAACCTTTATATAGGGGATTACATGACTAAAACTACTAGAACATGGGAAACAACATTGGGTAGGGAGCATCCCCCACTACACCCTTTATTCTAGCACACAAACTAAATTACAGAAAACAAAAACACACATTACTCCTACGTTCATTATTGCATGTTTGTAACCCACTCACGTGCCAAAACCCATCGGAGTGCTTGACCCGTAAGTCCGGTTTGACCCGGCACATATCACAAAACTCCAATCCAAACATCAAAGGATCCAAAAAATGACGAATCTGAACCAAAAAAATATGAAGAACACGTGAAGAACAAAAACTCAGATCTGAACCTCAAATTTCCATCAATTTTCACCAAATCCGATCCAGAAAACTTATAATCAACACCAGTACTAGTCAGAAATCATCCAGAATCAATTCGTATTCACTCGAATCAAGAGAGCGAGGCTCTAATACCACTGTTAGGTCCCGGGGTCTATGGATCACGTATACGAACTGACGAATTTACGCAATAAGTGCGGAATCCAAATCACGTAGACATGAACGATCCACTAATAACACGCAAGATCTAAATTAAATGCTTTGTATTACTATAATGTTGATTATAAAAGTTCTCTCCAAAACACACACTACACCTTCTCTGTTCAAGTGTTTTAATGAATAAGAACTTGTAACCCCTATTTATAGTAAACACAATTCTTCTAGAGTACTTGCTAAGTGCTCTTGAACAAACCTTCAGGAGTACTTACTAAGTGCTCTAAAACAAAATTAGACACTTAGACAAAGACTAATACAACTCGATCAGATACAATAACACAAACATTCTTCAAGCTGGTTGTCACAAAACATGCTCCAACAGTTTATATACTTTCTTTTTGTGATTTATTACTTGATACATCTTAGATGATACATGCATGTTGATAGATCATCTCTTTGATCACATGCATGTTGATTGATCGTATTTCCTATAATAGTAACTTTATTGTTTTCAAAATCGGATTTTGTGCTATACATGGATTCTTTGATCTTCGAATTTACAAGAGTATTTTTATATAAAAATATAAGTATAGTTTTGGATTAGATCATTATTCTTACTATATACAAGTCGTTAGAACCACTTTCTAAATAAGGAAACTTTATTTGATCAAAAACCGGGTTCTAAGCTTTAAAATGGTTTTGATGATGAAAATGTCATTATTAATATTCATGCATCTATTTTTAACCATTGGATGATTAAAAATACGCTATTTGTTCATATGCATATGTCTTTAAACACGACTAAGTAGTGTTAGGAAATCAGAATGCTACTTTTATTACCAAAATATATATTTTACTTTAATCAAACGTATATTTTATAACATGCATGAGTTTTCGTCATACGATTTATTGTTCATATTTATTTTTGAGAAATAAATATATTTTTATCTATCCTAACGTGTCACCAACGTGTTGTTAAGTCAAACACGAGCAAACCTTTCAAAGAGTAACACATTTTATAGAAAGTCGAGTTAGGTAAATTGAACGCATAATTAAACACAAATGTTTCATAGAACTTACGTCCTTACACATTCTAGGACACAAGTAGTTCGGTTTTCGTACAAGCACTATCATATATCTAGGTCATACACTACTCATACTAGGTGAGTTTCCCTACCCTTATTTTAATACTGTTTTGGGGAGAAAACATGTAAATCATTTTATTAACATGAAAATCATTTTATGGACAAGCAAACCGTTTTAGAAATATGCAAATCATTTTACAAACATGCAAAACGATTTGCAAATCATTTTTTCACAAAAATAACTATCATTTGTTGATTACATGAATTAACATAACCATTGATATCAAAGTCCCTTACAATTCTAAACCGTTAATTTGGATAAAGCGTGTTAATTATGGATAGATCTATTTGGGTTGACAACCCCATCCGTTGGCGGGAAACCAAGCGGGTGCATTATTAGCTAGTCAAGTCAATGTGTGTGATGCGACATTGCATTCTAGAGCAAAATATAACATGTCAGCTTCGGTATAGGAGTTCATGGTAATTCAATACATTATTTGTCGTATGACCAATAATATTTCTTTGCTACAATTTTTTATACAAACGTTTTCAACGTGAGTTATTATCGGGTGACAATTACTTTTACTTGGGTTTTCAAAACAAATGTTTTCATTTAGTAATACTTGTGAACTCACCAACTTTATGCTAACACACTTTAGCATGTTTTTCTCAGGTCGTTGATTGCATGGAGTCGCACGGAGTCACATGGCATATAGGATCATACTAGGGTCCTATGCATTAGAAGCTTTTGGTCATGAATAACATTTTTCAAACATTCGGATTTACAAACTTAATTCATGGATTTATGTAATCTTGTGAACTCCATTTATGTTTTACATTGGTTTAATATTTAAATGTTGATTTTCTAACTCATATAGAGGTTATTCAATGTGATAAATGCCAATGGTATTCACGAACGTCGCGCCTCGCGGTTTCCGCCCGTCCAGCGGGGTGTGACACTCTCAAGCTACACCAAAGTGCAACTTCTTTACCTTCCTTTACTTTTGTTCTTTACTTTCTTTAAAACATTCATTTAAAAGATAGTATTATACTCTTTAACTATTTCTCTTTATTTTTATAAAAATACATTTTTTACAAAAACTATAATTTAACTTTCAAAATACTTTCTGTCAGTATGTATGCCAGCCCAAAACCATAGAAAAAAGGGCAATAAGAACTCACATGTCAAGCTATCATTCGAATACTAGAAACTGGTCCAGTAACCGTCACTCTCTATTTGAATTAATAATAAAGCATCATTAATCCTAACTATTCATATGTCTAAGAGAAACAAACAATTTCTCGTTCTTTGTCCAAGCGAAACTATGCCAGTTCTGCTTTCATTAGTCTTAGGGAAACTAAGACCAAGCGAAACTATACTTTTAAGCGAAATTGTTATTCTGAGCGAAACTATTCTTTTAAGCGAGACTATCCTCTTAGGCGATACTACTACTCAGGCGATACTATTACACAAGAGATACTATTACACTAGCGACACTGTCCAGTTTCACTTGGTCGTCTTCTTCAGTAGAAACCATAAGTTTCTGCATGAATATGGCGGCCAGATCATTTCACATCCAAGACTCAAACTTTTTATGTTAGAAACGTGTGTCTCTATCCCATGAGTCTAGATCCAAGGTCGGTTTTCCATTCCATGCATAAAAACCCGACCTTTTATCGAATCAAACTTGAAAACCCCCATAAATGAAAAACTCAGATTTAGAGGAAAACGTTACCTGTCTGAGCTTGAGAACTTAACCCTTAGCTTCACCTCTTGATGATGAACAATCCTTGAGGCTGAGTTTTCCCTCTCTACGACTTTCTCTCTCAAGCGTGATTCTCTCTCTAGATGTTGGCCGTGAATGTAAGGAATGGGGGGGATGGAGGTGGCGGATAGGATAAGCCCCTCCCCTCCTTTTTCTCTTTCGTCCATTGCCACATTTGGTCCTTCCCGTTTATGTTTATTCTTTTTATTTCCCTAGTCCCGCATATAAATCCGTCTTCACTATTTATTATTTTTGAGATGCTACAAGTCTACCACCCTTACGAAAGGTTTCGTCCTCGAAACCTGTCACAAGTCAAACAAACGAGGGTACGACTCCTTCATTTCCGCCTCGGTCTCCCAAATAGCTTCTGATCTTTTATGATTTTTCCACTGTGCATTAACCAATTGGATGACTTTATTGCGCAATTGCTTCTCATTTCGGTCTAGTATAGCCACAAGTTCCTCAATGTAATTTAGGCTACTGTCTACCTTGATATCATTGAGTGGAACGTGCGCTGACTCGTTAACTAGACACTTGCGTAAATGTGACACGTGAAAAGTAGGGTGGATCCCACTCAACTCATCAGGAAAATCCAGTCGGTAAGCAACTTCACCAACTTGTGCCAGAATCTTGAAAGGTCCGACAAATCTCGGACTTAGTTTCCCTCTTTTCCTGAACCGTATAATCCCTTTCTAGGGGGATACGTGATGTAGGGTCAAATATCTCATGTATAAGTGTCGGTTTTTGTACATTTTAATAGTTTAGTTTTGTATATCGAGTCAGTTTTACGTGTGTTTTGTAGTTTGATGTGTTACAGAATAAATGTGCTAAAAAAGCGGGAATACACGAGGAAATTAATGAAGGTACAAAGCCCGGGAAGTCAAAGAAAGTCAAAGTCAAAGCCAAAAGTCAAATTCCTGAAAAGTTGGGTCTTCGCGCCACGCGAAGACCTGGGAGACTTTGTTCGCGACACGCGAAGGGCTTGAAAAGTGGCCCGGCTAATTTGGTCTTCGCGCCATGTGAAGACCCAGCCAGAAATGTTCGCGACACACGAAGAATGGGTTTTTTCAGAAATTTCCAATTATAAACCCATGGTGACTCACATTCTCGAATAATCTTCTTTCCAGCCATCCCAGAGCAATCTTTAGGCGATTTCCAGATTTATTTTGGCCAATTGATCTTAGTTTTCAATGCTTGTAAGTTCTAGATTAATTATTAGGATGTTTGTTACAATCATGGGCGGCTAAGCTCTTCGTGATCCCTCCGAGTGAACGATTTATGCATGTATTTATATGATTTTAGTTGATAATCAGTTTATATTGAGTTTTGTGAACCCATTAAGTTCTTTGAATTCAATTGTATGTTTGATTTATGAACAATTGCATGTGTTTGATTTGTCACATCTATCATCGTGTCTTGGTTTTCTTGCATCGGGAATAATTTGGTTTTGTGATTGAATTTGATATTGTGTGATTGGGTTAAACAGTTAAACAAGGTTATGTCTATGTAATCTTCTATCTGGTTTGAAACTAAAATTGTGCGTTTGTGTTGCTTAATCTAAAACCCGGAGTGGTCGTTTGTCTCCAATAGTTTTCTAAAATCAAAGTTGGTTGCTTTTTACAATTTGCATCAGTTTAATTGATAAAGTTTTAAACTTTAGTAGTCATTAAATAGCTTTTGTTTGAATAACATTCTCCACGAGTTCCCTATGGATTTGACACCCTTTTTCTTATACTGCAGTCTAAGTAGCTAAGAAGTAGGTTTTATTATTGTTTTTTATTAGCCTTCGACCCTCGATCAATACGTTCAACAATACCTGATCTCTGACATTGAATTGGATGGGTTTCCGTTGTTTGCCCACGTACGATTTCTGACGGTCTTGTGCTGCTTTTATGCGGGATTTTTGTAACATCCCGAAAATCTACTAATTTATGATTCGAGCCACCAGGAGGCATTCCCTCCTAGAGATCAAAGGTTTGATGGAGTGGACGGCTAGGTGCAGCCACCACCAAGGGCAGACTATGGGTACCAACCAAGGAATAGCCTCCGAAATAATCAGGGTAATTTTGAGAGACAGAACAGGTACAGGCAACCTCAAGTGAGTCGTTAGCACTATAGAGAGGAACAACCTAGAAACAGAAACCCAGCCAGGCATGAACAAGGGGTGAATAGTCACTTCCGCCCTGCCTTAGCCTTAAATGCTTCCCCTGTGATTCCACCAGTTCGTAGGGGGAATGCATTTAAGATCAGACCAGGTTGTTTAGCGATCCTCCCACACTTTTATGGGAGAGCTATTGAGGAGCCCTATACACACTTATCAGAGTATGAGGCCACCTGTGGGACCATAGGTGGTCAGGGATTCACTTCAGACGAGGTGAAACTGGTGCTCTTCCAGTTTTCACTAAAGGACCGTGCAAAACAATGGTTTCTTTCTCTGCCGTCTACTAGTATTGCCACCTGGGCAGAGTTGCAGCAACAATTTTTAGATGAGTACTTCCCGCCTCACAAAACTAATGAGGCCAGATCTACAATCAGAGATTTTAGGCAACAGTCTGGGAGCCTTTCTATGAGGCATTCAAGAGATTTAAAGAGCTACTAAGAAATTGCCCCCATCATGGTATAGAGAAATGGGAATTAATTCAGGCGTTCTATGATGGTCTGCTGCCTGAGGATGTGAAAGATGTGAACTCCACCAGTAACGGGTCGTTATTCTCTAACCATGTGGATGATGATTGAGACATACTAGAGAGGATGGCAGTGACATCAAAAAGGCAAGCCTATGCTAGTAAGAGGGTAAAGACAGGTGCTTCTGCAAAGTCAGTGGACTACGAGACACAGAAAATGTTAGATGCTATGGAGATTCAGATGGCACGTCTTGGTAGGCCTAGTGGTAAGGATGTGGCAAATGTGTCACAAGTGTATCCGGTATGTGATGGGTGCAACGAGATAGGACATACAGTCGCTGATTACCTAAGGGAATTGAGAAAGGCCGAGGAAGTAAATCAGCTTGGTGGTGAACGAAGACAATATGACATGAATGCAACTCACAACCATCCGGGACTCCGAAATCATCCTAATTTCAGGTACGGTAATGCATCTAACCAATTGAATCCTAATTTTCAGGGTACTGATGTGCAGGTTGGGAGTCAGCAGCAGTACCAGAACCGTCAACAAAGCAATAATCAAGGCGGGTATCAAAGGAATCAAGGTAATCAGGGGTATCAACAAGGAGGCTATCAGCAGAGAAACTACCAACAGAGCAAACCCGCCTTTGGTGGTGACCCGCAGCTCACAGCCATATTAGAATCTTTGAAAAGGATTGAGCAGGATAAAGAAATTCAAATCAAAACCAATGAGTCGTTCGAAAGACAACTGTGTCAGCTGGAAGAAAAGAAAGCAGAAGTGGCGGGACGAGCACCGGGGCAACTCCCAAGTGAAACTAAGCTAAACCCATAACACCAAGGTGCCAGCTCTTCTGGTTCGAGGAATGCTAATGTCTCCCAGGTAAGTACTCTCAGAAGTGGTAAGGTTTATAAAAAAGTCACCTCAGCATCACCGGATGTTGAGGGAGTGGTAGTTGACCTAGGAGAAGATGGTGAGAGTGACAGCGATTCGGAAATGGTTTTCACTAAACCGGCTAAAAAAGTAACTTTTTCTGAAACAAATAAATCTAAACCGAACACAGCTTTCACTCAAGGTATAGGGGTGGAGAGTAAATCTAAAAAGAATGTGACAAAAAAGGGCCCACAACAGGATGAATTGTGGGACATGTTCAAACAAATAAATATTAACCTCCCCCTTTTAGATGCAATTAGGCAAGTCCCTGCTTATGCTAAGTACTTGAAAGAATTATGCACCAAAAAACGGCACCTTAAAATGCCTAAAAATCTTGACCTGACCGACAATGTCAATGCCGTTTTGTCGGGCGCATTACCACCTAAGCTGCATGGTCCAGGAACACCTTTAATTTCGGTGCAAATTGGTGAACTAAAAATCAATAAGGTTGTCCTAGATCTTGGAGCTAGTGTTAGTATCCTCCCGGGAAGTTTGTATGACCAGTACGATTTTGGTCCTCTACAAAAGGCCGACACCACAATGGTGCTGGCAGATCTCACTCTTAAACTACCCAGGGGGATATTAATCGAAGTAATCGTAAAGGTGGAAGAATTTTATTATCTTGTCGATTTCTTAGTGCTTGATTATGCAGCTCCTACTAGTGACAGGCATCCTAATGTGATACTGGGAAGACCATTCCTGAGAACAGCTCAATGCGTAATCAATTGCGTAACAGGTACAGTGGACATGGCATTTGGCAACCAAAGGTTAAGGTTAAATATATTTTCTAGTTATGTTGCTATTCCAATCAATGGCGAATGCTTTATGGCAGACGTTGTTGAGGGGTGTAATCCTCATGAAAATGAGGGTGAAACCCTAGAGCTATGTGTTGTGTGTGACAGGAAACAGGAAGCGTATGAACATGAGATGAAGGAAGCAGAGGCATAGGTGGAAGTGTATGATAGAGAGAAAGAGTGCCGAATTGGTCACTCCAAGTGGAAATTTTGCCAGAGCATATTGTGTAACATCCATGATTTTCAGACCATAACTTTTTCCGTATTAAATTTTATAACATCCTCGACCTTTCCCGTGTGTGGTTTTGTGCAAATTAACAACAACTCGATTTCGATTTCAAATTCTACACATTGTGAGTCAAGTTCTAGTCATATAAATACAAGTTTCAAAATATATATATATATATATATATATATATATATATATATATATATATATAAGCTTTTACTCATACATTATCTTGTTTAAAATTATAAACTCATATAGTAACATAAGATATTACACTTTTAAGGAAATTATATATATATATATATATATATACATATATATATAAATAAGTATGTGGTGTGTATATTTATGAATACATGGATTTAACATATGGTCTTGAACCCCTTGAACTTTGAACCCCCACAATTGGACCCTTTCACTTCGGATTGAACCCCCACTCAAGAGTCTTGAACCCCTTAAAACACCATCTTTGACTTCTGAAAGTCAGCAGAGGTGAGCCCTCGCAATTTAACCTTGAAATCAACCAAATCCGAACTCATTTAGACTTGCCATGTATACTAGAAGGATTGTCTACCAATTTCCAATCCTTGTGGCATACCAATTTAACGAATCTCGCGGCTGAATTCAAATTCAAACGCCTTTGACTAACCAGAGTCAACCCAAGCCAAAACCGTTCTCAAATCAAATAATTAAACGCGTTTTAGGACCCGTAAATCACGCTCAATCATTTACACACGTATTCAGTCCTAAATTAGGACCTAATTCATTATATAATATCGAATTAACGAGTGAATGGTGCCAACAGATGTCGTCGAAAAAGGCCGAATCAAATCAAGCAGCTTAGATAAAATTAATCGATTAGAGTTGTTCCCTCACTTTCGCAAACTCCCTTACCAACTCCCTGAAGCCTTTAATCGCGTCCCAGATCACGTCTGAACCTCAATCGAGTACCAAGATCAGCGAAGACCTTGACCCAGTCGTTTGCAGTCGACACTTCACCAAATCAAGTAAGATTCATGTTGTTTGATTCGTTATCGAGTGTTCCCCATTAGCCCTTTATCGTTTCGTATCAACATTTCACATCGGGTCGATTTTAATCGGAATTCTTAACCTGTTTATATGATTTCTGATCTGGGGATATGACTCGATCTTGCTATTATATTTGAAGTTTAAATTCCTTATTAGACCAGCGAAACCATCTGGTCCGACTGGCTAAGACCTTGCACCATCGGACCAGATGGCGTGGGTTCGAAACCCACAGTGTCCGGCCTTTTTGTGCGAGCCATATAACCAGACCCAGCCCTTTTCAGTAATGGGTTTAAACCCATTTATAACCAACCTCAGTAATGTTACCTGCCCCTGGTCCAGCGGTGGAACGCAACCCACACACAGAACCCACCCGGGTTCGAACCGGGTGGTGTATTTTATTTTTAAAAATCGTTTTTAGCTGCAGAATTAAATAAAAAAAGAAAATTATTTTATAAAACCTTATACCATTTGAAACTGAATAAACAAGTATTAAATGAGAACAATTATTTTTACATTTTAATTATTTTTTTTAAAGCTTCATAAAAATTATTTAAAAGTTTATTTAAATTATTAGTTTTAATTAAAGCATTTAAATTGTTTATTTTATAAAATTATGACAAGACTTTTATAAAACACTTTATCATAAAACACATTTTTATAATTCATTCTTTTACATATAATAGGATTTTAAACCCTATTTAAACAAATAAAATTTTATCTAAATATAAATATATATACATTTTTCGTTTTCTTAAAAGAACGTACCAATTTAAATGATAAATAAATAAATAAAATTATTTATTATTTATATATTTTACATTCACAATCCACTTAGAGTTTAAATTGTATTTAACATTATTACTATTATACTTATATACATCTACACATTTTTATAAGTAAATAAATAAAATAAATGTATTTATTTAAATTAGATTTCAATAAATGTAATCCCACACTACTTTTCTAAATAAATAAATAAAGAGGAATTATTTATTTAATTTATTTAGTCATTCAAATTAAACCCTAAATCTTTTATTTTTAAATCATATGCTTCAAACTTACATTTTTTACAAAACACTTATTCAAATAGAAACACAAACTCATACACATTCCCCCTACATAATATAACACGAACTCGTTGGACAAGTCCCTACACTCATTCCCATTGAAACCCTAGACTTGGCCTTAGACATTTGTGCATGTTATTAATCTATATTCATATACATTACACTCTAGGTTAACTTTGTGTTTTGCAAAGGAATCACTTTTACTACCGTTTGCTCGTGCTATCTACACCATTACTACATGTGAGTTTTACATAGCCCCTTTTTCACTATTTTACATTCTGGGGTGAAACATGATCACAACATTACAATGATTTACACAAACTACACAATATAAATCCACTTTACAATTTGTGTGAAATTTGAGCTTTATGTTTGAGTGCTAGGTGTGTTAATTGTTTGTGTGCAATTACATGTACAATCATTAACTATACAAGCCGACGGTTAACAATGATAGATCTATTGAGTCTGACAAACCCACCCAGATTGGGGTGATTGTTACCGACAACATAATTTTGCATGCTAGTTACAAAGGTTTGATTGTACTCTTGGTTACACAATAGTAACTCCCCATAAACGCCTTATTAATCAGGACTTGTATGGATTTGATTACACACAACACTTTGATGCTATCTAGAGTCAAAACCTATGTATGCTCACCAACTTTTTAGTTGACCTCGTTTTCATCATGTTTCAGGTACAAAAGTTTGAGTTGATCAAGTTACTACACTTAGGTTGTGGACCTAGTTAATTGAAAAAAATGAATATGTTTTGTATTTCCAATATTCTTGTATTTGGAAATTATGAATGGAAATGTAACGTTTTAATATATAAAATTTTAGTCAACTATGTGCTCATGAACAGTCTACATGTCCCGCCCCGACGTATTCCGCCGTCGGTTGGGGTGTGACATATTGATACTCAACTGAAACCATCATTGGAATCACCACCCCAGTTGGAACTGAAAGATTTACCTAAACATTTAAAATATGCATATGTGGGCAATAATAATACTCTTCCTGTTATCATTGCTATAGGTTTAACTGAAGAACAAGAGCAAGCATTGATGAAGGTGTTGGTTACCCATAGGGCAGCACTTGGGTGGACCATAGCGGATCTAAAATGGATCAGCCCAGCAATTGTCATGCATAAAATCATCACAGAAGAAGGGGCAAAACCTGCTCAGGATGCTCAACTAAGGTTGAACCCCAAGATGCATGAAGTTGTGAAGAAGGAGGTGCTCAAGTGGTTGGATGCGGGTATCATCTACCCCATCTCTAACAGTAGTTGGGTGTCCAACTCAAACAGTGCCTAAGAAGGCTGGCATCTAGATAATAAAGGGAGAGAGTGGTGAAGAAATTGCCACTCGGCCGGTAACCGGGTGGTGAATCTACATAGATTATAGGAAGTTAAATGCTGCAACATGAAAAAACCACTTCCCTCTCCCTTTTATTGATCAAATCATCGAGAAACTTGTAGGTCCGAAATTTTATTGTTTCTTAGATGGGTACTCGGGATATAATCAAATTGCAATACATCTATAGGACCAACAAAAGACCACGTTCACTTATCTGTATGGCACCTTCGCATTTAGGCGAATGCCATTCGGTTTGTGCAACGCCCCGACCACCTTCCAATTGTGCATGATGAGTATCTTTTCAGATATGATCGGGGAGTCCATGGAGGTCTTCATGGATGATTTTTCAATCTTTGGCACAACTTTTGAAACATGTTTGAATCAATTAACTAGGATATTAAAAAGATTCGTTGAAACTAATCTGGTACTTAGTTGGGAGAAAAGCCACTTCATGGTTCAAGAAGGGGTGGTTTTGGGTCTTGTTATTTCTAGTAAGGGTATCGAGGTCGACCATGCAAAAATCCGGGTAATTTCAACTCTACCTCCACCAAACAGTGTCAAGGGCGTTCGTTCTTTCTTAGGACACGCCGGGTTTTATAGAAGGTTCATTAAAGGTTTTAGTGTCATAACCAAACCGTTGTGTAATCTGTTACTTAAAGATGTTCCTTTTGTTTTTGATAAAGCATGTTTAGATTCATTTGAGCTAATTAAACAAAAATTGGTGGGGGCCCCTATTTTAAAATCACCGGATTGGTCTTTACCCTTTGAGATTATGTGTGATGCTAGTGACTATGCTGTGGGGGCAGTGTTGGGACAACGAGTAGATAAGAAACCCGTGGTGATATACTATGCAAGTAAGACTCTTTTAGATGCTCAACTTAACTACATAATAACTGAAAAAGAGCTACTAGCAGTAGTATATGCATTAGATAAGTTTAGATCATATATCTGGGGCAGTAAGGTTATTGTTTATTCTGATTATAGTGCAGTCAGGTACCTCATGGAAAAGAAGGATGCCAAGCCATGGTTGATCCGGTGGGTTCTGCTGTTACAGGAGTTTAACTTGGAGATTCGTGATAAGAAGGATAGTGAGAATGTAATGGCGGATCATTTGTCATGCATTGTGTAAGAAGAAAGTGATTCTGATGGGGAGATAAATGAAACATTCCCTGATGAACAATTATTATTAGTTTTTACTACTCCATGGTTTGCTAATATTGTAAACTATTTGGCTACAGGTGCATTTCCAGAACATTGGTCTAAGAAGAAGAGGCACCAATTCATTGCACGGGCGCGCCAGTACATTTGGGATGAACCAGATTTATTTAAAGTCAGCGCAGATCAACTGATTAGAAGATGTATACCAGAGTCAGAGATTCAATGTGTTTTAGGGCTGGTACATGCATTTGCTTGTGAAGGACATTCCAGTGGGCAAAAGACAGGGCGTAAGGTATTCGAAGCATGCCTATTTTGGCCATCCATTTTTCGGGATGCTTTTGAGTTCGCTAAGAATTGTGTGAACTGCCAGAAGATGGGCAGTATTTCAAAGAGGAACGAGATACCCCTACAACCCATCTTGGTTGTGGACATATTTGATGTATGGGGCATAGATTTTATGGGGCTGTTTCCGAACTCTTGTGGGTATATATATATTCTAGTGGCTGTGGATTATGTGTCCAAGTGGGTAGAGGCTATAGAAACCAAGACAAACGATCATGCTGTGGTTGGCAAATTTGTGCAAACCAACATCTTTGCCCGGTTTGGAATCCCTCATGTGATTATAAGTGATGGGGGCTCGCATTTCAAGAACTTCAAATTCAGGAAATTACTTAAACATTATGGCGTGGATCACAGAATAGCTACCCCATATCATCCACAGACCAGTGGTCAGGTAGAAGTTTCAAACAGACAGATCAAAGAGATTCTGCAAAAGACAGTGCGGTCAGATAGAAATGATTGGTCAGTAAAGCTTGATGATGCCTTGTGGGCTTACCGCACCGCGTTTAAAACTCCTATCGGCACCACGCCATACAGATTGGTGTGTGGAAAGGGATGCCATTTGCCGGTTGAAATTGCACATAGGGCGTTATGGGCAGTTAAAGAGGTCAACCGTGTTTATGATACTGCGGGTGTGGAAAGGAAGTTGCAACTGAATGAGCTGGAAGAGTTACGGGATGAGGCGTATGAGTGTGCTTCTGCTTACAAAGATAGGATGAAGAAAGTGCATGACGCTAAGTTGAAGAAGATGACATTCGAAGTAGGGCAGAAAGTTTGGTTATACAATTTAAGGCTCAAGTTGTTCCTTGAAAGTTAAAAAGCAAGTGGATGGGTCCGTATCTGATTACACGGATAGGTAATTATGGGGATATTGAGATTGAAGACTTTGATGATCACCTGAGGCAAGTGGTCAATGGCCACCCTTTGAAACCATATTTGGACACTGAGGATATTAATTACATTGAAGAATCAATGAGCTTCTTGAAGAATCTGTAACATCAGTGAGGTACACCGCGTCTGGCTGAAGACGTTAAACTTAGCACTCTTGGGAGGCAACCTCAGGTTAGTTAGTTTTAACTTTTGTCTAGTTAAATGAACGTTGTGGGCGTGTTCTCTAGAAACCCTCACGAGACTAAACTCGTCCACTCGGGCTACCGAGGGGTTTAAAAGGCTTGTTGCATATGCTAAATGCATCCGTGTTTCCTATGAAAGTGAGTTAGGTTGTCATTTCTTTATTTTACTTAGATGTATGTAATTGGCCAAGTGTGGGGACGTCTCTAGGGATATTATGGTTGAATAGAGTGTGATTGAGGGCAATACACAAACCCGTGGGGGATAGGATGCCGGTGTAGAGGTTGTAGAAAATTTTAAGTTTTTCAGTCCTTTCGGTATAGTTTTGTTTTTTCGAAGATTTCGTAGGGGTTCATGGCCATTTAGGTGATAAAAATCATCAGGAATACATTCCAGGTATGTGTGCATATAATCTAAGTGTTGGAATGAATTTTTGAAGAGTTTGAAAATTTTGAGTTTAAGGCAAAAAGTTGGAAAATCATCTAATCTTTCTGTGATAAAGGCCTCTTCGCGCCACGCGAAGATTTGGTGGCCAGTACGCGAAGAACAAAAATAGGGGGCCAGACAAGCTTTGCCCCTCGCGACACGCGCGGGACTGCTCTCTGGTTTTCGCGACACGCGAACGACCATGAACCTTTAATTTTTTTTTTAATTTTTTTTTCATTTTTGAGTCGTGTTTAAGTCGGTCGGTGTTTTATTTTTATTCTTATTTGAGTCGATATGACGCTTGTGGGTTTTGGTTGAGCTTAGATTTGTAGGTTTTGATTGATCCACCCGTACTTAATCTTAATTCGGGTGGTGATTTCCGACTTTCGATTGATTCTTGTACAAGACAGCCTGCTTGCATCTGTGGAGCATGATCGCGAATGAAATGCTATACGATCGTACGTCCAACTAAGTTGTCTTTTATTTTTGTATTTTTCTTTCGTTTTTGAGTCGCTCTTCCTACATTGAGGGAAATGTAGAGTTTAAGTGTGGGGAGGGGAGACCTTATTCCAGGTCTGTATTTTGAGTCATAAAATTTGAAAAAATCCATAAAATTTTAAAATTGTTCAAAAATGTCTCTGGATTAGAGTTCTATAATTAAATGGAAAATGATAGTACAATCGACAACTTTGCATGTTGAATTAATTAAATAATAATGATAATCAAACATGTTTGATTTGTAACGTTTGGGTAGGCCCAACCGACTTAAGAGCTTAAAAATCCTGATAGTGTATCTAGTTTAAATGAATAATTAATTCAGTATGTCTTGTGGGTTCTTATCTTAGGGGTGTCGGTAAGGTCGAAACTATCAATATAGGGTGATAGGTACCTCTATAAGCAATAGTTTATAAGTTTTTAAAATGTTTTGGCACATCACTTTCTTTTTATGAAAATAAATTCGAAGTTGGTGGCGCCCACATTCCATAATCCATCTTGCATGAGCTTAATTAATTGAATTGTGAGCTTGAGTTTCACCTACGTGTTACCCTCCGGGTTACAAGCTTGGTTGAAACACCCATGGGTTAGACTTAAGTGATCAATAATTGGATATCTAAGTTAGGTTTATGTGTTACCCTCCGGGATGGTGACTTGGGGGATACACCACTAAACTGAAGCTTATAAACTTCATTGCTTAAAAACTGCAGCCTATGTGTCACACGTCAAGTTCCAGCTTGATTGAAACACCACTGGGTTAGGTTTATTCATAAAACGTTAATAAAAGCTTGAGGTGGGAGTTGCCTGAGTCGTTGTTTTCTGAGTGTGAGACCCATAGATAAACTGCTGCTTGGTAATGTATATTATATTAGATCACAGAATTGGGGGCTCGATAGGTCGGTGGTTGGGTTTAATCGGATCAAAATACCGATTGTTACAAAGTAAAGTGTTATGAGAGTCTGGGCTGTGTATAATGAAAGTATAAAAGCAAGTTTTTCCGATTATGATTCCATTACATTATTCTTTTTCGGGACGCAAAAGGTTAAGTGTGGGGATGTGATGTATGGTCAAATATCTCGTGTATAAGTGTCGGTTTTTGTACGTTTTAATAGTTTAGTTTTGTATATCGAGTCGGTTTTACGTGTGTTTTGCAGTTTGATGTGTTAAAGAATAAATGTGCTAAAAGAGCGGGAATACACCAGGAAATTAATGAAGGTACAAAGCCCGGGAAGTCAAAGAAAGTCAAAGTCAAAGCAAAAAGTCAAATTCCTTAAAAGTTGGGTCTTCGCGACACGCGAAGGGCTTGAAAAGTGGCTCGACTAATTTGGTCTTCGCGCCACGCGAAAACCCAGCCAGAAATGTTCGCGACACGCGAAGAATGGGTTTTTCGAAAAATTAAACCCAATTCCAATTATAAACCCATGGTGACTCCCATTCTCGAATAATCTTCTTTCCAGCCGTCCCAGAACAATCTTTAGGCGATTTCCACATTTTTTTGGCCAATTGATCTTAGTTTTTCAATGCTTGTAAGTTCTAGATTAATTATTAGGATGTTTGTTACAATCATGAGCGGTTAAGCTGTCAGACCCCAACCGACGGCGGAAACGTCGGGGCGAGACATGTAGACTGTTCATAAGCTCATTGTTTGCTAAAGTTGTAATAATTAGACAGTAAATTTCATTTCATAACTCAAGTAATCATTTACATAAATATGTATAATGTAAACAATTTAGTATAACGTATTTTGTAAATAAATAAGTTTTCATATATAATGTAAACAATTTAGTATCAATAAGTTTTCATGTATAATGTAAACCATTTAGTATAATGTATTTTGTAAATAAATAAGTTTTCATGTATAATGTAAACAATTTAGTATTAATAAGTTTTCATGTATAATGTAAACTATTTAGTATAATGTATTTTGTAAACAAATAAGTTTTCAGGTACGATGCAAACAATTTAGTATTATATATTTTATAAATAAACATATATAATGTAAACAATTTAGTATAATGCATTTTATAAATAAATAAGTTTTCATGTATAATGTAAACAATTTAGTATAACGTATTTTGTAAATAAATAAGTTTTTTATGTATAATGTAAACAATTTAGTATCAATAAGTTTTCATGTATAATGTATTTTGTAAATAAATAAGTTTTCATGTATAATGTAAACAATTTAGTATCAATAATTTTTCATGTATAATGTAAACAATTTAGTATAATATATTTTGTAAACAAATAAGTTTTCAGGTATGATGCAAACAATTTAGTATTATATATTTTGTAAATAAACATATATAATGTAAACAATTTAGTATAATGTATTTTGTAAATAAATATGTTTTCATGTATAATGTAAACAATTTAGTACAATGTATTTTGTAAATAAGTTTCATGTGATTAATCTAGTATTATGTATATTGCAAACAAACAAGTTTCATGTATCATGTGATCAATCAAGTATCATGCATATTGTGAATGTTCATATGTAAGTTATTGAATCTCTTGTGTAACGTAAACTATCAAATTTTGTACGTGTTCGAGTGTTGCGGACAAGCGTGTTGCTTGACGTTTATGTATAATGCGGGTAGTTGGGTTATAATTTTTTTTTCAATCTTGTTGAGGTTTATATGGTTGGTTAACGCCTATGCGAAATTATTCATCTCCTTGTAGTGCCTAGTATACATTTTCGAATGTGTAAGATAACGAGAAGGTTGTGTAGATATTCAGAGTAGTGTGCTAATGAATAACTAATTTGTGTTCTTTGTTTGTAAATAAACAAGTAATTGCAATTTGTTCTTGTTTGTAAATTAATAAAATAGTGAAAATAATAAGTTGAATAACTAGATAGATGGATAAATAAATAAAAACTTTTTATTAAATTTTTAATCATCGTAAAAAGAATGTTTCAAGGGAAAATAATGGATAAGTTATCTAATAATTAAGCAACAGTTTAATAAAAGTTAATTTAACGAAATAAAAGTCTTAAATAATTATTAATTAAGATAATGCTTTTATGAAACAAGTTGTATTAAGTTTCATTACAAGGTGAAAATGTTAATAGAAAATGTCTATTTCTGATACTATCTAAAGGTTTGATAAACGTTTTGTTTGAACAAAATAACGATGTTGGTTAATTCAGATAATAAAATGATTAGTTACAAAGAAAGCTTAGGTACGTGTAGTAAATTGTAATAAACGAAACGATGGTGTTTAGATTGTACGCATTTGATAATATAATCAAATGGATATTTTGACAAATCAAAGTGATTCAAATTCTTATATTTTCAAGAAGCTTTAGCCTATAGGTGAACACTCACTTCGGAAATTTCCAAGAAAGCATACGGATCCTTCGGTTGATTTGGATTTATATGAAATGCTTTCCTAGACAGAAGACCCAACGTACAGGCATTCACCCTTCCGGATTGCACATGTTCTTTACAAATTTTCAGAATTTAAAACTTTGACGGGATTTTAAAATCTTAATAGGCTTTAGGCCTAAGAGTTTAAAATTTTGTTCACAAATAATGATGATGACATGAGTGCAAGAATGAGGGTGCATAAAGGGTTAGATGTGAATAGGTGTGTGATAAGACTAAGGATAGCATTTAAGGGCCTCAAATAAGCAACATGTAATCAAGAAGTGGTAAAGAAAGTATTATATAGGTAGCAATGTTTTTAAGAATACGAGTTATCAAGTAGTGTAGCATATAAACTATCATGTATTGTATCATGTGAAATAACACTTAGAATAACATGTAAGAAGATTACACATAGTAGTGAACATGTAACACGTAGCAATGTGGCAAAAATCATATAACATAGAGCATGGCATTTGATGGATGTCCTAAGGTTATAGTCTAGGTCAAAGTGTCTAATAACCTAATTCCCTATAACCAAGGCTCTGATACCAATCTGTCACACCCCAACCGACGGCGGAAACGTCGGGGCGGGACATGTAGACTGTTCATAAGCTCATTGTTTGCTAAAGTTGTAATAATTAGACAGTAAATTTCATTTCATAACTCAAGTAATCATTTACAAGAATTTAAGAATACATGAATCTCCGTATTAAAATTTAAGACTAGGTCCTCAACCCTAAGTGAAGTAGCTTGAATCATAACTCAAACAACTGTACCTGAAACATTATAAAATGAGAGGGTCAACTATAAATAGTTGGTGAGCATACATAGGTTTGGACACCACAAGTAAAGTTCAAGTGTTTTGTGTACAATTCATATGATGCATGGTTTATAAAGCATTTATGGAGAATCTAAGTTAAGCTAGTTGCACAAATGAAACTTTGTAATTGAAGGGCATAACAACACATGTTATCCTAATGTAGGGCATAACAACACATGTTATCCTGATGTAAATGTAGGGCATAACAACGCATGTTATCCTGATGTAATGTAGGGCATAACAACAAATGTTATCCTGATGTAATGTGTTAATGTAGGGCATAACAACAAATGTTATCCTGATGTAATGTGTTAATGATTGCACAAGTGTAATATGTATATGTAGCCTTAACAATTAGCATTCAAGCATAAAGCATAAATAAACACATATGATCACATTGTAGAATTGTACATGAGTAATTGCAAATAGAGTTTAAATGTAATCATGTTTCACCCCAAATATGTAAATGAGAAAAAGGGGCTATGTAAACTCACCTTGCAAGTTTAGAGGGTTGAACTTGAACTTGTAGTACCTTGGATTCAATGCCTTAAGGATTGCCTAAGTTAAGTTTGTTACGTTAGAAACACGTTATGGATAGTCAAGGGGTTGACAGTGTAATTAGTTGAAAGTGGTTGTTGTACACTAGAGTGGTTATCATTCCAGAGTAGTACCTCCAACAGAAAAGTTCCCAGGAAAGAGTTGGCCGGATCAGAACCCCGTCTTTTCCTAGCCAGAACTTTAATGTTTGTCAGATAACTACATACTGGTTTGAAAGTTACTCTATTTGCATACTTAACCAAGTTTAGGGTGAGTTTGGTAAGCTTGGAAAGTATAAGGGCTAAAGTGAAAATATGAGTTTAGTAAAGATAGAAATAAATTTAATTGAATATTAATTGAATACTAAAGGGTTTTAAAAATAAGAAGTTTTGGTAAAAACATGATTTTTTTTAAATTGAAAGGAATATAAAGATCAAAACCAAGTTTTTAAATAAAGTTTGAACAAGTTTAATTAAAATAAGGCTTTTGATCTTGGATAGATCTATGATTATAACATAAACATGTTAGGGATCATAGATCTAGCTAGTTATGATGAACTTTTTAAAAGAAAAGTATGAACAAGTAAGAACATAAGAAGAACTTACTTAGAATGGAAGGATTTAAACTAGAATCTTCCAAAAGATGAGAAGAACAACCTTTAGTTGCTAGAGAGCCCTAGAGGATTGTTGAGGTGTGAAAATGAATGAGGTTTAAGGCTCTATTTATAGGTGAGACTAAGGGACTTATTCGTAAAAATCAATTTGTTGATAAGGACTAGGATTGCAAAAGGTGAAGAATAGTATTTAATGCTCATTAATGTTATGTTTGACTCCATAATTCATATTTAAAATTGTTTTTATAAAGTTTATAAAATCTTAAATATGTTACTTGTTTAATTACAAATGTTTATAAAAAAATGTCTTTCATTTTTGTAAAGACTACAATTTGTGTAAATGGTTTACTAAAATAGATATATGTTTACATATTTATTTAAAATTAAATACATACATTTAGAAAATGTAAACTCTTGATTAATGCTCATAAATTTTAAAACTTACAATTTATATAGATGATTAATTTAATAGCATCAAATACATATATCATATATACATATTTATAATTAGATTCCTATATCTATATAGAACAATATGTAAAAACGTGATTAAAGACGTATAAGTCCTATATCAAAAGTTGTATAATTGATTTATTTGATATAATCATATATAAATATATATATATATATATATATATATATATGAATGTACATACATATGTTATATATATAATAGGAGGGTAATATTTAAATGTAAGATAAAAAATCTAAATTGATAGATGTTAAAATAATAATTAAAGTGACATATTGTTTTGAACAAGTATGGGGTTCATTAGGAGTGTCGTTACTGTATAAAGTAAAATAATGTAGTATTAGAAAAATCTTGGATGTTACATAAGCTCTTCGTGATCCCTCCGGGTTAACGATTTATGCATATATTCGTATGATTTTAGTTAATAATCAGTTTGGATTGAGTTTTGTGAACCCATTAAGTTCTTTGAATTCAATTGTATGTTTGATTTATGAACAATTGCATGTGTTTGATTTGTCACATCTATCATCGTTTCTTGGTTTTCTTTCATTGGGAATAATTTGGTTTTGTGATTGAATTTGATATTGTGTGATTGGGTTAAACAGTTAAACAAGGTTATGTCTATGTAATCTCCTATCTGGTTTGAAACTAAAATTGTGCATTTGTGTTGCTTAATCTGAAACCCGGAGTGGTCGCTTGTCTCCAATAGTTTTCTAAAATCAAAGTTGGTTGCTTTTTACAATTTGCATCAGTTTAATTGGTAAAGTTTTAAACTTTAGTAGTCAGTGAGTAGCTTTAGTTTGAATAGCATTCTCCACGAGTTCACTATGGATTCGACACCCTATTTCCTATACTGCAGTTTAAGTAGCTAAGAAGTAGGTTTTATTATTGATTTTTATTAGCCTTCGACCCGCGATCAATACGTTCAACAATACCCAATCTTTGACGTTAAATTGGATGGTTTTCTGTTGTTTGTCAACGTACGATTTCTGACGGTCTTGTGCTGCTTTTATGCGGGCTTTTTGTAACATCCCGAAAATATACTAATTTATGATTCGAGCCAAAAGGCGACCCGTACCTCCGGTAAAAGAGAAAGTTGGCGAGAGTTTCACGTAAAACTCTATTCGTAGAGATAAAAGGACCTGGTTAGCAGGGTTTTGGAGTAATAACTGGAATTATGGAAAACGAGGGACCCGGTTGTAATGTTAGACGTTTAAAAGGAAGTTTGGAGGAAACCCTAGGCCATAATCGGACTAGAGGGAGACGTGCGATGGAAGGGAGTAAAACAAGAGGAGGAAGATTATCGAGCGAGGAGGGTTCACGACCGTTTGAGCGGGAGGACTCCACTGCTAGTCAAGGTAATCCTCGTCTAATCCCCTTGCGTATCTTTTCATGTTGTTTGCGTGAGCATTATGGGAACCCAATTAAGGGTTTTGGTTTGGGTGGTTCGGCCATGGGAAATGGGTACGAGGGAAAGGATGGTAGTGCTTTGGCCACTAGCGACGGTGAAGGAGGGGGTGTTGGTGGTGGCCGACACTGTTGGAAGTGGTGGTGGCTTCGGAGGTCACCGGAAACATGGATAGAAGCAGGGGTGGTACCAGTGGTTGCGGGAGCCGGTCGTGGTGGTGCTTCACGGCTGTGGACGGCGAGGTGAAGGTGGTAGCGGTGCTTCCACGTGAAGGAGGACCCGATTAGGGTTTCTAATAGATGGAAAGGTGGTGGGGATGCGAGGGTGTTAGGGGATGATGAAACACAGTGGTGGTGATGTATGGTGGCGGTGGTTCACGGCAATGAGCAAGGATGTGGATGGGATCGGGGTACACTCGATTAGGGTTTAGTGAGCTTAGGGATTGCATGGGGAGTTTTTAACATACATGAGAAGCTCGAATCGTGTACGCGTGACCAGTGAGGCTAGGATTTTGTGTGGCACGTGAACGTGCATGCATGCGGGGTCTAAACGGGTCAAGGGTAACCCAGTTCGAGCGGACATGTGGATTAGGGTTTTGCATGGATGAAAGGGTTGTGTAGATGAGACGAGTATCAGGAACATTTATGTTTTTACGTAGTGACACATGTTTAGGATGTACTCTGACTATGTGATCATACATTAACAGGTTTGGGTTCGTACGAGGAGACCATTGTAGTGCTGTAGAGGGATCTTCATATCGGTGACTTCCTAATCCCCTTTTTAATTATATTTTTAAACGTTTTGGGGCTATCTTACATACTCACGCGTTATATGCTATTAACTAAACGTGACACGAGTCATGATGTGATTAGAGGTATATATGGGTTAACCATATAATAATTAAAGAAAGGCTCTACGTGGGGTCCTTAGAGTGTGTGGGCAAAATGTGTTTGTGAAAGTAAACATATTACGAGTTTTGGGTTTTAACTAAAGATCTATGAAGTTAAATATCTAAATACGAGGCTAAGGGTGTGGGTCATGCACCGAGAGTATGTGGGCTAGATGTAGAACCGGTGGTTGTGTGTTGTATAGTGGTCTAGTAGGGGTGATTCAGGAATGAATTTATATGTCGTGCGGGTACGAATAGAGGGTGGCTGGGAAGTCATTGTAAGATGACGGGTGTGTCACTATGACTATTGGCGGGGCCCTGTAACAAGGGTAGAGGTGAGCTCATGACAAGTATCCCGATGGGGATAACCCTGACGTGGGTATTTGTGATGAGATTGGTAAATCCTTTGAAGGTAATTGTTGTGTGACTTTATGTGTGTATTAATTGTATGCGAGTGTTAGTCGATATTCCTTGTGAAATAATGTTATTACTTTGGTAATGAGTAGTAGATTGACGGTTGTGTTAAGACAATGTCGTGTTGAAACTGTAGAGTCAGTTTACCTTGTAAGGGCCTTGGTGAAGGTTTGTCGGATTGCACCTAGGGATTTTGGAGTTTGTTAACTTGACCTCAGGTTGAGGCAAGGGGGTTAATTGAGAGTTAGCTATGTAGTAAGCTCGATCCATATCGGTGAGACTTACTGGGTTATATTTGTCCGATGAGTATTGGGTGGTCAGTTCTTAAGGTGTCGGTAAGCTGGAACACCAAACGTCATCTGTTTGATAAACCATTTTATAAAGGACTGGAACGTCCTGAATTGGTGTTAATGATTTTATGACAAGATGATTTCTATTAAACTAACAATTAGAACTCACTCAGTATAGCTGACTTTGTATATACGTTATACTGTTTTGCAGGTGAGTCTGTTTGTCGAGGTATTTTGGCTTGGGAGTGGTGCTACTCAGTTGGTGTGCATGCATTCATAAGGTAGAGCTATGAATGTTTAATGTAATTAAAAAGATAATCACTATTTTGATAAAGACTTATGCTGTTTGTTTACATGAAAGTTAAGTGTTTTAATGTGTATACCCAGTGATGAGATCCAACTGTAGGGTGCCCGGTTTGGGGGCCTTACAAGTTGGTATTAGAGCCGAGGTTTAAGAGAAAAATGGTGTTTTAAAAACATAAAATACCTAAACTTAAACTGAGAATGGGACAAGGGTAAAACGAATGCCACCACGAGTAACCGCGAGCCAAGAGGTACGTCTTTTGAGTTAAACATTAATTGTTAGAGTATAACTTGTTTAGTATTACACTATGTATAACTGTTTGGTGTGATGATGTGGTTTAGTGATTTCGTGTGTAATCATGTGTTGTAATTTGTGTGGTGTGTAATTGTGATATACATGACTACGTGAGAGTTATTGTGTTGTGTTATGTGGATTGTGTGGGATGCATGTGCATCCGTAGTGTGAAAGGTAGAAAGCTAGTGTGAGTATGATGGGGAAGGTTTAGAATCCGAGTAGTAACGTGGATAACCAATCACATTTGATCACCGTGATTCGGCAGTCTATAGTTACTCTTATATTCTGAATTTGTTACCCATAATAATCGCATAAATGTTCTATCTTGAGTAGGATTAGATGGCTAAGACGAAGCATACGAGATCGGGCAGACGTGGAGCTCTTGCTATGAGAAATGCAGAATGACCAGTCAAGCTGACGACTACTGAGGATGAAACTGCTAGTAGTGTTGGCGCTTCTCGCGCCAACTGTGACTAGAGCTTCGGTCGACAGCATGCCGCGTGGTGCTATGATTGGAATGACCGGATGGAAAAGGAGGGCGGTGGCTTGCAGTACGTGATCTCCCTCCAGGACATGGACCTGCGTGGTTGAGAAATCAACCCCTTGCGACGGTTGATAGAACTCTGTTTCGGGAGGACCCAGTGGAAAACCCGGAATGTGACGAGGACGAACTAGATGAGGACACAACATATGCACCTGATGGGGTCTAGCACTGATTTTGTGGGCATTGTGAGGATGATCGATTGATTAATGATTAGATGTTGTGGTAGTTGCCATGAGAGATTCCGGGGTTAATCGACCTTATGACTGATTAGACGTTTACGTGGTGTGATGCTTAATTCAAATATCGACTATTTTATTTTGACATTTATTATGAGTTTTACCGCATGATAATTTGAACATAGTTAATGATATTTGTGTTTGTGATGGCTTATGATTATGTCTATAGTAGTGGAATATGTGCGGTATGGTGTGATTATGTGATTACATTTTGAATAACATGAGTTCGTATTAAATGTAATCTTTGCTATGATACTAGAGCATGATTGACTAGAACGTATGAGTAGACTGGTATAGACATGAATTTGAATTTGAATTTGTCTGTGTCTACGGTCTTGAGATAGGGTCACCTAGGTGCTAAAGACAAGGTGGTGTCTAAGTGCAGTGGGTATATTGCATTTCATGTGAATGTTCAGGACGGGGTCTTGTCGGAAGTGATGGTTATACATCTTATGTATGTATAAATGTTCAGGATGGGTCCTGTGGGAAATTGTGGTTGTATATATTATGTGTGTATGAATGTTTAGGAGGATGTCTAGTGTATGACACCTATATCAAAACCCATAAGATAATGTCTTGTGTCTAGACTGAGTGGTGTGTCTTTCTGTACCCGTGGTACGACTTGTGTGGGGTACGACAGTGTGAACACTGTGTGAGTATGTGATGACGTGTGGCAGGGGCCATGGACCTGCGTGTTTGAGAAATCGACCACTTGCGACGGTTGATAGAACTCTGTTTCGGAGGACCTAGTGGATAACCCGGAATGTGATGAGGACGAACCAGATGAGGACGCAACATATGCACCTAATGGGGTCTAGCACTGATTTTGTGGGTATTGTGAGGATGATCGATTGATTGATGATTAGATGTTGTGGCAGTTGCCATGAGAGATTCCGGGGTGAATCGACCTTATGACTGATTAGACGTTTACGTGGTGTGAAGCTTAATTCAAATATCGACTATTTGTTTTTTACATTTATTATGAGTTTTACCGCATGATAATTTAAACATAGTTAATGATAATTGTGTTTGTGATGGCTTATGATTATGTCTATAGTAGTGGAATATGTGCGCTATGGTGTGATTATGTGATTACATTTTGAATGACATCAGTTCGTATTAAATGTCATCTTTGCTATGATACTAGAGCATGATTGACTAGAACGTATGAGTAGACTGGTATAGACATGAATTTGAATTTAAATTTGTCTGTGTATACGGTCTGAAGATAGGGTCACCTAGGTGCTAAGGACAAGGTGGTGTCTAATTGCAGCGGGTATATTGCATTTCGTGTGAATGTTCAGGACGGGGTCTTGTCGGAAGTGATGGTTATACATCTTATGTATGTATAAATGTTCAGGATGGGTCCTGTGGGAAATTGTGGTTGTACATCTTGTGTGTGTATGAATGTTTAGGAGGATGTCTAGTGTATGACACCTATATCGAAACCTGTAAGATAATGTCTTGTGTCTAGACTGAGTGGTGTGTCATTCTGAACCGGTGGTACGACCTGTGTGGGGTACGACTGTGTGAACTCTGTGTGAGTATGTGATGACGTGTGGTAGGGGCCACCGTCGTGGTGAGTAAGAGATAAGGTTTAGGGGTTTTGTGTGTCTACAAATGACGTGGTCAAGTCGTATTTACATAGTTTACTCAGGTCTAGCAGTTTGTGTGTGTGCACGTGGTGCGAGTTTAGAGTTTGGGGTTACTAGTACGTATGTAGAATATTGCGTGTTCTGTCGTTGTGTTATGTCGATATGTGTCCTTGTAGTACACGGTAGGTCGTGTGTAGGACGTTTAGATGGTGTGTTCTGGTAGAGTACTTTACCTTTGATGATTTTCTCGGCATTTAATGTATCGAGATGATGCGAGGAGTTTTCACGTTTTCTAGACGATCAGTGAGGTGCTTTTACGAGATGCCTATGCTTATATGTCGGGAATTCGGCGCACGAATCCAATGGGTGGATTTGTGAGAGTTGATGCTGAAAGCGCTTACACGGATGCATGATCAGGATAGTTATGATGTGTAACATCCCGAAATTTATGTCAAACGTGAAAGACGGATGTCGGGGTAATTAATTAAGAGAGTTGGATAAAAGAATAACAGACTCAAGAGGAGACTGTCCTTGGGCCGGGCCTTGGAAACACGAGGGAGTAGGGTAAAACCCTAGCCACCCTCTCCATCTCCCTCATTAATCATCTTACCATTTGAAATCTAGAGAGAGAAAGCTTGAAGATCACCATTGTTGTCCTTCATCTTGTACCTCTAATCATTGCTGGACGTTGCAATAAAGTGGAGAAGGATTTGGGAAGAAGAATCAGGTGATTATATGTTAGAACCGTCATCAGATCTGAGTTTTCTGTTTTGAAATGGGTTTTAGGGTTTCATATGTTTTTAAAGATAAAGATCGGATTTTTACGTATAAGAAGGGAAATAAAGTAAAGATCTAGCTTCATGGAAGCTAGATCGATGTTTTGGGCGTAAAAGATTTGAATTTTGGGTAAAAAGCAAACCTGTTTGAAGATGAAGTTCTTGAGCCGACTCTCAAGAGTCGACACCTGCAAAAAAGCCGACTCTCGATGAGGAAGAAGAAGAAGTGAGGGCACACTCTTAGAGAGCAGACTCTCGAGAGTCGACCCTCAGAGAGTCAACCATCAGAGAGTCGACCCTCCTAACAAAAGTCCTGAACGCAAGTTCAGGCGACACTCAAGTGTCACAGCCGATACTCTTGGCCGACACTCAAGTGTTTCGGGCAATATTCCCAGCCGACTCTCACTAGTCACTGGACTGTCTCGACCGACTCTTGGGTGTGGCTAGTAGTAGTTTTGGCCGACTCTCGTATAAAAATGATAGAATCCGCGTCTTGACATAGGTACATATCGGGTTACGCGTTAGTAATAGAAAGGACGTCAGATACAAGTGAATACCATAGTCAGGTGAATTCTTATTGCCCTTTTTCCTAAACGGTTTTGGGCTGGCATACATACTGTTAAAGAGATAGTTTTCAAAGTTAAAGAATATTTTATAAGAATTGTATGTTTTTATAAAATGAAAGTTAAAAAGCTAACGAGTATAGTATTACCTTTTAAACAAGTTTTGAATGATAATGAAGAGCTAAAGTAAAGAACGATAAAGGAGTTCTACTTCGGTACAGCTCGACAGTGAAAGTGACAGATACCATATTATATGCTTATGTGTTAACGTGTGCTATTTGTCTATTTGAAAGTTATGTGATTATATTTCTATTTTGTGTAATAGTGTAAAGTCCTGCAGGCATGCTAAAGTAGAAGTCTCACCCTGAGGTGTAAGCAATGCTAAAGTAGTCTTACACTTCGGTGTAAGCGAGAAAATCCCACCCTAAGGTGTGGGCAATGCTAAAGGAGTCTTGCACTGACGTGCAAGCGAGAAAGAAAGTCCCACCCTGAGGTGTGGGCAGCGCTGAAGTAAAAGTCTTACCCTGAGGTATAAGCGAGAAAGGGATCTGGTCCTCGGACCATGATCCATATGTGATAGTTAAAGTATGATAAAGTCACTTGTTCTGTACAAGTGAAACGATAGACAGACAGAGTACAGGATGACACCCTAATGGGTTTCCTCAAAGCTAAAGTTTATTGACAGATAGAACGTAACAGTTTTATAATTGTAACATTGTAAAGTTTTAAAGTAAAGTTAAAGTGTTTTCAAAGAAAGAGAAAGAAAATTTTATTTTATTTTTATAAAACTAAGCTACCTAAAAGATAGTTTTACAGTTTAAAGTAAAGACAGAACTCACCAGCTTTAGCTGACTTTTAGTATGCATGACAGGTAGTAAAGGCAAGGCAAAGGCAAAGTAGTGGAGCCGTGAGGGCTTGATGGCATGGACATCTGGCGCTGCGCTGAAAACTGACATTTCCAAATCCTAGTAGTTTATGTTTTAGACAATGATTTACGTTATCGGTTAATGAATGTTTTAATTTAAAGACTTCCGCTATAACAGATTCTGATTTCTGGTTTAAGAACTATGATTGTTATGTTTTGTGCCAACTATGAAATGTACCCGGTTTGGGGCGTTTCAAGTTGGTATCAGAGCCTTAGTTTGAGAGATTCGGACATTTGCGATAATGTCTTAACATAAACTGAGAATGGGACAAAGGAAAAGGAAGGAAAGGAATGCCAGTCAGAGCAGCCCATCCATGGAAAGATAGTAGACAGAAGGTAGTCAATGTCCTAGCATAGAACATACACAATAATTCCTTAGCACAGATAGTAGACAGTAAATGCTTTAGCATAGCTAGTACATCGTACACGCTTTAGCATAGACAGTAGACAGTAGACAGTAAATGCTTTAGCATAAATAGTACATATTACGTGCCTTAGCATACACAATAGACACTAGAAAGTAGATAGTATGTGCCTAGTAAAGAATCTGAACTTGAATGCAAATGTTACTCTAAAAGGAGATGTTAAGAACCCGAGTATTAAAGTAAATTAGTAATTTCATACCGGTCTCTGTAATTAGTAATTCACATTACTCGAGCTGTTCTAAATTATTACCTATCATGATAACACGAGCGTTCTTTGTTCGCAGTTGACACTAATGGCTAGAGGAAAGAGAGGTGGTCGCACTAGGGGTCGTACTGGTCGTCGAGGCCGACCGTCAGGTAACCGAACACGACATGAGGAAAGTGAACACTCCCGCAACGAGACTGAATCGGTGCACGTGGAGCATAATGACAATGATAACCATGTGTCGGTTCATGATGATGCTCGTAACGAGGATATTGAATTGGAACCGATTGTGAAAGAAGCTATCGTGGCAGTGGTTACTTCAATCTTGAAGAAAGTCCTGCTAGAAGCACTGGGCGAGGCCCATAAAGAGTTTGGCATAGAAAGGAAAGAGAAGAAAGAGGAAAGAAGCAAGAGAACTGAAGTAACTGACAGTGACGATTCTGATTATGAAATGGCAACTCGAGGTTGCAATTATAAGTCCTTTCGGGGGTGTGACCCGCCGAAGTATGATGGATGGAAAGATGTTGTGGCCACTTTCAAATGGATAGAGAGGATGAATGGTGTGATAAACATTAGTGAGTGCCGTGATGACCAAGTGGTCAAGTTTGCCGCTCACTCATTCACTAATGAGGTGTTGAGTTAGTGGAGGTCGATTGAGAGAATCAAGTCTTCTGTTGAGATGAAAAAGATGAAATGGGATGACATTAAAAAGCTACTCATCACTAAGTTCTGCCCGCAAAACGAGATTGACATAGTTGAGAGAGAGTTTCTGGGGCTCTGTGCTGGCAGTATGACTCATCGTCAGTACACCTCCAAATACCATCTGGTGGACACTGAGGAAAAGAAGATAAAGTATTACATCAAGGGACTACCACAGAAGGTCCATGTGAACATGAAAGCTAATGCTCCTACAGGCTTCGAATATGTGGTATCACTTGCTGGAATAGTATATGATGACTTCGAATCCGCGGACCCATTTCCTACTGAGAAGAAAGTTACTAATGTCGTTAAACGACCAGCTAAAGAATGGGCGGGGCCGTAGACGAAAAAGCTGAGGATTGAGGATGGGGTTGATTGCATTAAGTGTGGCAGGAAGCACTCTGGCGAGTACCGAGTTGGGTTGAATATTTGCTATAGGTGCGGAAAGACCGGACACCACTCTTGAGAGTGTCTCGAGGCACACTCTTGTTATAACTGCGGAATACCTGGCCACATGGCCAAGGACTGACGCAAACCCAAAGCTACTGGCACCGAGAAAGGAAAAAAAGCCAAAAAGCCAAAGGCAAGGACTTGAACGAATGCACTGACACAAGAGGAAGCTAGAGGTGATCCAGATGTGGTATAAGGTATGTTCATCCTTGATCATACCTTTGTCTTTGTACTATTTGATTCGTGTGCCAGTAGGAGTTTTATATCATCCTCTATACGTAGAAGAATGAAATGCAAAGTTACTAAGGTAGAACAGACTTTCACTTTAGAGACTGTTGTGGGTAGAACCACAAGAGTATTAGAACTAGTGGATACTTGTACGATAAAGATACAGGGCCATAGATTCCCGGTTAGGTTGTATGTTATAACCTTGGGAGGGTTTGATATAGTTCTGCCAATGAAGCCCAAATAGTATGTAGACGAAAGATAGTTCAGCTCAAAGCTCCTGACGGTAGCAAGATTTTGGTTTATGGGGATCGCGACGGCTCATTAACGAACGTCATATCGATGATAAAGGCAGAGAAGTATATAGGGCGCGGATGCAAGGCCTACCTGGACTATTTGATAGACAATGATGTAAATGTGAAAGAATTGAAAGACGTACCGGTGGTATGTAATTTTTCGGAGGTGTTTCCTGAGGAATTGCCTGGGTTATCACCTGACCGGGAGACAGAGTTCCAGAAATAATTAGTGCCAGGTGCCCAGCCCGAGGCTAAAGCACCATATGAACTTGTGCCTCTAGAGATGAAAGAGCTAATGATACAGTTGGAAGAGCTTTTGGATAGAGGTTTTATCAGACCGACCATTTCTCCTTAGGGTGCTCGTTTCTGTTTGTCAAGAAGAAAGATGGTTCCATGAGAATGTGCATCGACTATAGGGAGTTGAATAAGCGTACAATAAAGAACAAATATCCGCTACCAAGGATCGATTATCTATTCGACCAGCTGCAAGGCGCGAAATGGTTCTCCAAGATCGATTTGCGTTCGGGTTATCATCAGCTAAAAGTAAGAGAATAGGACATACCAAAGACAGTGTTTCACATGCAGTATGGGCATTACGAATTCCGCATGACATCTTTTGGTTTAACGAATGCTCCAACAGCATTCATGAGTATGATGAACCAGGTGTGCAGACCGATGCTGGACAGGTTGGTGATAGTATTTATAGACGACATACTTATTTATTCGAAGAGTGAAGGTGATCATGCCTGTCATCTTCGAGAGGTACTAGAGACGCTACAGAAAGAAAAGTTGTATTCCAAGTTTTCCAAATATGCGTTCTGGCTTAAGGAAATCCAATTCTTAGGTCACGTTATCAACACAGACGGCATTATGGTTGACCCTGCAAAGATAGAGGCAGTGAAGGGATGGGAAATCCCAAAGACGCCGACCGAGATTCGGAGTTTTCTGGGATTGGAAGGCTACTATCGAAGGTTCATCCAGGACTTCTCAAATATAGCTTCGCCTCTGACATAGTTGACACGCAAAGAGGTAAATTACGAATGGGGTCAGGCCCAGTCTAAAGCATTTGAAGAATTATAGAATAAATTGACCCAAGCCCCAGTGTTAGCACTACCCGACGGTAATGAAGACCTGGTGGTATATTCTTACACTTTGGGCTAAGGGTTAGGGTGTGTAATGATGCAGAGGGGAAAGGTGATTGCGTATGCATCATGACAGCTAAAGATTCATGAAGTTAACTACCCGACTCACGATTTGGAGCTCGCGGTAGTTGTTTTTGCATTAAAGATTTGGAGGCATTACCTCTACGGAGTGAAATGCACAATTTATTCGGATCACAAGAGTTTGAAGTATTTCTTCAAGCAGAAAGACCTGAATATGTGACAAAGGCGGTGGTTGGAATTGCTTAAGGATTATGACTGTGAAATCCTATACCACCCGGGAAAGGCGAATGTGATTGCCGACGCCCTAAGTCGAAAGGAGAATCAGCCTCCTATTAGGGTGAAAGCGTACCAGTTGGTAATAACACCAGATTTTATGACAGAGCTAGAGAAAACACAGACAGAAGCGTTAAAGGATGAGAACATAAAGAGGGAACGAATGGTCGGACAGAAGGAAAAGTTGGAAACAAACACGTACGGGGTAAGGACCAGATGCGGTCGTATATGGGTACCAAAGGGTGGCGAGCTTTGGGCTAAAGTACTTGATGAAGCCCACAAGTCTCGATAATCCATCCACCCGGGAACCACGAAAATGTACCAAGATTTGAAGAAAGAGTATTGGTGGCCTAACATGAAGAATGATATGACGGAATATGTGAGTAAGTGCTTAACATGCGCACGGGTTAAAGCCGAACATTAGAAACCCTATGGGAAGATCCAGCCTCTGGAAATACCTGAATGGAAGTGGGAGTTTATCACCATGGAATTTATTACAAAGCTGCCTCACAAGGCTAAAGGCCATGATACGGTATGGGTAATAGTGGATCGTCTGACAAAGAGTGCACATTTCTTACCTATCAGAGAAACGTATTCCTCTGAGAAACTGGTAGAGATATTTATCAATGAGATTATAGCTCGGCATAGGGTGCCATTGTCGATTGTATCTGATCGGTACACACGATTCACATCAAGGTTCTAGAACAACAGTTATAGATTTTGGTGGCAGTTGGGATAGTCACCTCCCACTGGCAGAATTCTCATACAACAACAGTTACCACACCACTATTAATATGCCGTTGTACGAAATGTTGTACAAAAGAAGATGTCGATACCCAGTCTAATGGGGAGAGATAGGGAAGAAAGAGCTGGGAAGTTTAGAGGTAGTCACGGCAACCTCTGTGAAGTTTGATCTGATTAAGGCTTGAATGAAAGCAGCACAAGATCGTCAGAAGTCTTACGCAGACAAAAGACGAAGACCTATAGAGTTCAATATCGAGGATCTGGTACTGTTGAAGGTATCTCCCTGGAAAGGGATAATTCGGTTTAGGAAAAGGGGAAAGTTAAGTCCGAGATTTGTTGGACCTTTCAAGATATTGGCAAGGGTCGGTGAAGTTGCCTACCGGCTAGAATTACCTGGTGAGTTGAGTGGAATCCACCCTACCTTCCACGTATCACACTTGCGTAAGTGTTTAGCTGACGAATCAGCGCATGTGCCACTTGACGACATCGAGGTAGATAATAGCCTCAATTACATCGAGGAACCTGTTGCCATACTTGATAGAAAGGAGAAGCGGTTGCGGAATAAAGTGATCTAGTTGGTTAAGGTACAATGGAAACATCGTAAAGGATCAGAAGCAACTTGGGAAACCGAGTCGGAAATGAAGGAGTCGCATCCCCATCTATTTGACTTATGACAAGTTTCGAGGACGAAACCTTTTGTAAGGGGGTAGACATGTAGCATCCCGAAATTTATGTGAAACGCGAAAGACGGATGTTAGGATAATTAATTAAGAGAGTTGGATTAAAGAATAACAGACTCAAGAGGAGACGGGCCTTGGAAACACAAGGGAAGAAGTAGGGTAAAACCCTAGCCACCCTCTCCATCTCCCTCATTCATCATCTTACCATTTGAAATCTAGAGAGAGAAAGTAGAGAGAAAGCTTGAAGATCACCATTGTTGGCCTTCATCATGTAGCTCTAATGATTGTTGGACGTTGTTATACAGAGGAGAAGGATTTGGGAAGAAGAATTAGGCGATTACAGGTTAGAATCGTCATCAGATCTGACATTTCTGTTTAAATGGGTTTAGGGTTTCATGGGTTTTTTGTAACACCCAAGATTTTAACTTTTAAAATCTTGGGAAGTAGGTCCCATTAAACTCTCTTGACAAAACAACACATGTTAATTACATCACAACGACATCGACTTAGTTTGTTTTAAAATGATGTACCAACATCTCAAAAACGACAACATGTTTCAACATCAACAAGTTAAGTACAACATCTGAGTTTAACCCATATGAGATTTAGGAAGTCATAGGGAAGTTTAAACAACAACTAAATACATCAAAAGGTTTTCCAATGAGAATTCGAGGCTTGAAACACGACCCGAGGCTAGATCGGAGGTTTCCCTACATAAAAACACCCAAACGAATAACCATTAGTAATGATAATCAACCCTTAGGGCCACCACCAAGTTAACACCTTAGACTTGGTCCAAAAACGACATTTCGACTTTTTAGCAGCGTAAATCAGAGGAATTTCAGCGTCATTTGCGCTGGTTGCAGACCTACCAACGCAATATGCGCTGGTACCAGTGCAGCAAGCGCTGCCTACATGTCTGCAATACCAAAATTCGTATTCGTCACATCGAGGCACCCCAAATTCATAAATTATAGGTTCCGTAGTTCATTTTCTAGCCCAATATATGCTCAAAAGAAGTTTGGGCTTATACCGACAACATTTATTAACACTAAAACATGTGTAATCCCAACCCGAACACCTATTAACGCCCAAAGAACTTCTAATGACATATAAAACACCTTACATACATTACCACTTATGTATGCACACACTAGTCAGTTAATCTCCTACCAACGCGACCATACACCTTGCGAGGTTCTTATGACCTCAAAACACCACAAACGTCCTCGTGAAGCTCATGACCTCAAATTACTTTCATGTTAGGTTCTTTGGCTTCAAGAAACAATGACAATAGTGAAGTTCAAAGACTTCAAGCCACAACGACATAAGTGAAGTTCAATGACTTCAAAAGACAACAACATAAGTGAAGTTCATGACCTCAATTCCACCAATTGCATTTTACTTTGACTCTTAGCACATAATAGTCAAATTACACCAAATCACCAAACTTTACATATTAGTTTGACTCATACCACACTAAGTCAAATTACACCAAATCACCACACTTTACATATTAGTTTGACTCATACCACACTAAGTCAAATTACTCCAATAAATCACATCTAGTTTGACTATACACCACATAAGTCAATTACACCAAATGATCACATTCTACTTTTTTGTTTAACTATATACCACATAGTCAACTACAACAATTTCAAACTACAATAAGCATACAAGTTTGACTTTTACCACACAAGTCAATTTTACACCAATACATCATATAAGTTTATTAACTTAGTTCATCAATCAATGAACACCAACTCTTTAGCATACAAACAAGTATACACAACTACACACATGACACCAAACAACCTTTGTAACCCATCCGTTATATACCGACACGTGGGATTCAAAAGATCCCAATTTCACCCATTCCATTTGTGAAGTTCAAGGACTTCAAACCGCTATTTCACCCTATCCTTATATTCATCATAGACATACAATAATTTCATAAAATTCATAAGTAATTCTATAACCCTAATCACCATATGACATTATGAGGTTCATAGACCTCAAGCACCCACCCTTTGCATACATACACCATATGCCAATTTTACCAAATCAACATACACACATTTGCACATATGATAATTAACAATATCAACAAGTATATCAAGTACGTGGATTTACTACCACTTATCGTTACTAAGTAAGTGCAATGCACTTACTTTTGCTAAACATGACCCGCTTGACCCTCCAAGCTAGTTTCCTTACCACTTGATTACCTATTTGACCCATTTACAATTAGTAATCCAAAAGATCACCAATTGATACCCAACACACCTTTATGATCTATAAATCAAGATTCCAACTTAGTTTGGTTATTACTACTTAACCAAACCTCCAACACCAAGTATCACACTTCAACCCAAATGACCTGTTTGACCCAAAAGTCAACTTCCAATCCATCAGTTCCCCATCTTGGTTCACCATAAGCTTATGCCCACTAATTTAAACCTGACTTGTAATTATTTATATTAAACTAGTAAACCTTAATCACTCAAGTTTTCTACTAAACATTTGGTTTTGGCATTTAATTAAACACCTTATGGACATAAACTTTAAATCACCATTTACCATTCAAATTTTGGGGATTTCACCAAATGTTGTGTCTTTTAACACCATGGACACTTACCAACCTTTAATTTATCAATATAACATCCCCAAATCAAAACCAATGATTTATAACTCAAGAACCCTAATTTATGATACATCCAATTAGATGATTCTAGGATGTTAAACACCTCCCAACACCCTTAGTTAAGCTAGATAACAAGTTATCTATCACCAAGTTCACCCAATTTCAACCCGATTTTGTTTTCACCCCAAGAACTCCATGAACATTAGCAATGGTGAATCAAGATATGTAGGAGATGCTTACCAGGTATTTAGAAGGATATGAACCCGTCAAATCCTTTTAATCTCTCATGCAAATCTCCAGAAATCGTTTCTTGATCACACCTTCTTCTCCCTCTCTTTCTCTTGCAAAATACGACACACACACACAAGAGTGTGTGTGCGTGTGTAATATCCGTACTTTCCACATCATCGTTTATTTACATTTGGTACCCTTGTACTTTCATTTTTGAATCCATTGTAACCCGAGACTTATGATCAATGAATTTATTAGATTTATTCAATTACATGTTTACAACATACATTACATTTATACATATGCAAGACAACATCATACGTGCAATATTACAAAATTATATATTACAAACACGCGTTTCACTTTTTTTTACACATTTATATTCTCGTTTCACGTCCATACACGCTCGGTTTATTATTATTATTATTATTAGTAGTAGTATTATTATCATTATTATCATTAGTACTATTATTATTATTTCATTTTTTCTTTTTAAAAAAAGAATCACCTCCCTTTCAACCACCAACTCCCAACTAACTCATTTAATACCCCAAACCCTAATCCACACTTATAAATACCCACTCCCTTTCACTCCTCCACCCTTACACCCTCCAAATTCTCTCACAAATCTCTCCAAGTGCTCCATTTCTTACAAGATTTTTGACAGAATTTTATAAGGTAAAAACCTTATTTTTCTTCAAGTTTCTTCCTTTTTTTTCTCTTAACAATTCTTCCTTCACCCTCTTGGATAAACCTCTAGGATCTTATCATTTGTTTACCTTGGTAAACATCTAAGATAAGTCACCATTTGAGGTCCAAGTTGTGGTCTTTCAACTAACATTTCTTCTTCTTCATGTTCTTGTTTGGATATTTTACATCTAGTTGTGGTAAAACCAAACCAAGCTTCCATCAAAATTCTATGATGGAAGCCTTGTGCTAAGGTATTTGGATGAAGTAGATGAACATAGGTTCATCTACCATAAGACATCCTATAGCCACAAGGTATTCAAATACTATACATAAATATTATAAATAAATCTAACAAGGTTTATGGATTTCCCAACCTTTCTCTTGGCCACTTCAAGTGGTATACTACTAACTATACTAACTTTTGACCATACGAATTCCTAACTAAGTTAGGGGTTTGTGTTTCGGTCCGCCGTCGGCGATGCATGACCAACTTGATACTATTATACATATATATTATTTATTATTTCTTCTCCACCGAACTTATGCCTACGTTACCTTTTAGGTTAACCGGCATTCCCGACTCTTCACCTTCCCATTAATCCTTTCGTTACCACGCCAAACCG
The DNA here is from genome assembly GCA_023525975.1 of Smallanthus sonchifolius. Lineage (NCBI taxonomy): Eukaryota > Viridiplantae > Streptophyta > Magnoliopsida > Asterales > Asteraceae > Smallanthus > Smallanthus sonchifolius. The sequence continues at coordinate 42,860,589 of CM042025.1, read as the reverse complement.
TGAGTTTCATACTTGCCCCTTTTACATTTTTGCACTTTGGGACTTGAAAACATGTACATATTCAAAACACATACACTACAAGATTCACACTTTATTCAAACACAATTCATTAACATGCTCATGTGACAACAACTTGACTACATGCTTAAATACAACCTGTTAATACAATAGTTCATTAATTCTTGCAAAACCGCACTTAACAAGTGTAGCGCTATAGGATTGACACCCGTCGGCTTTTCGTTACCTTTATGGAGCCCCCGATCTTGTTATGTTATTTATTCGACTAGTATTCTTTGGATGCTAGGTATGCTATGTCAACAATAGGTTTGAACTATATCATTACAAATTGTATGAACATTAGTAAAGTATGTCTACGCATGTGAATTGTTGCTTTAAACATGATTATTATATGTATGAAACTTGTATGAACTCACCAACTTTATTGTTGATCAAATATTATTTTACATGTTTTCAGGAGATGTTTGATGCTACCATGGAAATGGAATCTAGGGACTTTGCCTTAGATATCAAATTTAAATATTTTTGTCTTTTGTTTATCAATGTATTTCCTTTAATTGAAACAATTGTATTTGAAATTCTTAGTTTAATGAAATCGGTTAAATTTATATTTCAACAATAGTGCCACGATGTCTTTGAACAATCCTATACGTCACGTTCGGTGATTCCGCCGCCGAATGGGTTCTGACAGATTGGTATCAGAGACAAGTTATAGGGAATTAGGAAAATTGCTTATTTGACCTAGCCTATAACTAAGGACCCGTTTTAGACCATTACTTATGACTCTTAATACGCTTGTTCTACCACCTTTACTTCTTACTTATTCTTTGGACTAAATACACCGTCATGGATTTCAAGACATCAAGACACTCATATTTCACCAAAGAAACGAACTCACCAAAAGAGGGTAATTCCTCATTCGGTGATAAGTTTCACTCCGCCTAAGACTTAGGAACTTACCATCAAGTTAGGTGTGAAAACCTCACCTTGACGGTAAAAGAATTCCACTCACAAACGCTCTTGGGAAACCTTACCATTAAAGTTAGGAGTGATTTCCTATCTCAAACGGTTAAGGCACCAACCCTATACAAAACGGAACGACACCACCAAACTAGGTGTGAAATCCACAATTTGGTGATTAGTTCCACTCTTAAAATTTTCAATCTCGCCAAAGTCTCGGCTTTGCTATTGACTAGGGACACGTAGTAACCGGAAGGGTAAAATACCGTTAACCGAATTACCGGCGAGAGTATTTTATCTATTAGGCCAAAACGTGTTTCCCGAACTCAATAGAAGGTTTGACCACTTGGGTTAGTCGACGTTTTCGTTAGTTCAAGAGCCGAGCTAACGAGACACTCCAACTTTTTACAAACAAGCCTCTCTTTTATATATAAACTATTTTCACTACTATTATTATACTAACTTGGTTCGATCTCGTGGACGCTCGCTTTTCGCTACTCGCCTTACTAACTTCAAAACGCTAATACATTCGAGAACCAATTAAATTTATGCTCTTTCATCGTCACATGTTTGTTATATACCCTATTTCCATACATGATTCACATGACCAAACGTGCTATTACATGAAATTACTTGATTACTTGTGCCATACGTGAAATTTACATACTCATATGACAACAATTTTTATGCAAAACCATTGATCTAAGTCTCACAATCCCCTTTTGTAGATGTCTTTATCTCGCCACTCTGCTACCGCCAGGAACAACAAGAGGGACAAGCGTTTGGCCGCACTCGTGGCCAAGCAAATGGCCCAAGTCATCCCTGGCCTCATCCAGAACCTCACCCCCAACGGATCGGTCGAATCCAACACCGAAACTCCCAACTCCCACGCCCAACACTACCGAACCTTCCTTGCTTGTCGTCCCGAATCTTTCACGGTACTCGAAGGTGCAACCAAGCTCCTTAGCTGGTTTGCGAGCATGGAAAACACCTTCTCGGTATGCGAGACCCCGGACCACCTCCGGACTCGCAACGCCGCTAGCCTCTTCAAAGAGCAAGCTCTCTCTTGGTGGGATAGCGAGAAGGAGCTCGACGAGGAGATCGTCACCCTGTCTTGGAAGGAACTCAAAGCGTTTATGCGCGAGGAGTACTGCCCTCCCCACGAGTTGCAAGCACTCGAGGAGGAGTTTTTCACCATCAAACAGGACAGCGGTGACAATGCTGCCTACAACCTCCGCTTCCAACAACTCTCCGTCCTTGCGCCTTTCCAAGTTGACACCATAGAGCGATCCGTGGCCAAGTACATACAAGGCCTCCCGTCCGTCATCAAGGACACGGTCGCCGCCGCCGAACCCACTAACCTCGCCAAGGCCATGCGCCTTGCGGCCGCTTTCTCCCGAAACCGTGTTCAGGATGGTACTTTAACCATTCGGGGCACCAAGAAGCACGCCACCCAAGCCACCGTTGAGCCCACCGAACCCAAAGTCACCGAACCAAAACCCGCCAAAACCCCTACTCACCAAAACAACAAAAAGCGCAAGTCCCAAGCCCGGAACTATGCGGTTGTCACCCCCGTTAACCAAGTGCCGATGAACCAAGACCCGACACCCCAAAAGAAACCGTATGGTGGATCTTACCCATTATGCAACACTTGCCAATACCACCACTCAAACAACCTCCCATGCCGAAAATGCACCTCGTGTGGCAAATTCGGACACCTTGCCAACCTATGCCGCAACCCACAACAACCCCAAAACACCCAAGCTCCCCCACCAAACCGAAACCCACCGGCCATCACAAATGGTCAGGCTTGCTACCGTTGTGGTGATCCAAACCACATGAGCCCACAATGCCCACAAAACCAAAACCAACACCACCACAACAACAACCCCACCAACAATAACAACCACAACCAACCACCCAACCAAAACCAACCTACAAACCCAAGAGGCCGTGCTTACAACATCAATGCGGCGCAGGCACAAACTGATAACGACGTGGTGAACGGTATGTTTCCTATCAATGGTCGGTATGCTTCTGTTTTATTTGATACCGGTGCGGATAAAAGTTTCGTATCGCTAGAATTTGAACCTATGTTCGCTAAGACCCGATCTAAGTTAGAGAACTCCTTCACTGTCGAAATCGCGGACGGAAAATCCACCTTTTGTGACACGATTATCCTCGATTGTACTCTCGACCTTAATGGTCATCCCTTCTCGATCGATCTCATACCCATGCAATTGGGGAGTTTTGATGTCATAGTAGGCATGGATTGGCTTGCCAAGAACCATGCTGAAGTCGTTTGCTTTGAGAAATTCATCCGTATTCCCCTTCCATCCGGTCAAGTTTTGCAAATCCATGGAGAAAGGCCATCCGGTGGACTCAAACTCATATCCTGCACCAAAGCCCAAAAATATTTACTAAAGAACTACGTGGCCTTTTTGGCCCAAGTAGTGAAAAAGAAAAGGGCAAAGGTGTAAAAGACATTCCCATCATTTGCGATTTCCCCGAAGTCTTTCCCGAGGACCTACTCGGTCTTCCTCCATCCCGTGAGGTCGAATTCCGAATTGATCTCATGCCCGGTACGACTCCGATTGCCAAAGCTCCTTACCGCCTTGCACCCTCCGAGATGCAAGAATTTGCCGGTCAACTTCAAGAGTTAGCCGACAAGGGTTTCATTCGTCCGAGTTCATCCCCGTGGGGCGCTCCTTTTATTCGTTAAAAAGAAAGACGGATCGTTCCGCATGTGCATCGATTATCGTGAGATTAACAAACTCACTATCAAGAATCGGCATCCTTTGCCTCGCATCGACGATCTTTTCGACCAACTCCAAGGTGCGTCTTGTTTTTCCAAGATCGATCTCCGTTCGGGATATCATCAACTTCGTGTTCATGAGGACGACATTCCCAAAACCGCATTTCGAACCCGATACGGACACTACGAATTTATGGTGATGCCTTTTGGGCTAACCAATGCACCCGCGGTTTTCATGGATCTCATGAACCAAGTGTGCAAACCGTATTTGGACAAATGCGTAATCGTCTTCATTGATGACATTCTCATCTATTCCAAATCCCGATCCGCCCACGAGGAACACCTTCGCTTAATATTAGAGTTACTAAGAAAAGAACAACTTTACGCCAAATTCTCCAAGTGTGAATTTTGGCTTAAGGAAGTCCAATTTTTGGGTCACATTATTAGTGATAAGGGTATCCATGTGGATCCAGCCAAAATCGAAGCAGTCAAGAACTGTATTGCTCCAAAATCTGCTACCGAAGTCCGCTCATTCCTTGGTCTTGCGGGCTATTACCGTCGTTTCATCGCCAACTTTTCCAAGATCTTCGTTCCTCTCACCGCATTAACTCAAAAAGGGAAACCCTACGAGTGGGGCCCTAATGAAGAGGAAGCTTTCCAAACACTTAAGAATAAGCTTTGCAATGCTCCGATCCTTACTCTTCCCGACGGAAACGATGACTTCGTAGTGTATTGCGACGCCTCTAACATTGGTCTCGGTTGTGTTCTCATGCAACGAGGCAAGGTCATCGCTTACGCATCCTGTCAACTCAAGATCCATGAGAAGAATTACACGACTCATGATCTTGAACTCACTGCCGTCGTCTTTGCTCTCAAGTTTTGGAGACACTACCATTACGGTACTAAATGCGTGGTCTTCACAGATCACAAGAGTCTCCAACATCTTCATAACCAAAAGGATCTAAACATGCGCCAACGCCGAGGGATTGAAACAATCAAAGATTACGAATGCGAAATTCGCTACCATCCCGGTAAAGCGAACGTCGTTGCCGATGCCCTCAGCCGAAAGCACCATGTGAAGTTCCTTTGTGCTCGTATGCAATCCGAAATCCATGTCCGTATTTGTGAAGCCCAACATCTTTCGGTCACCGAAGGCGACATGTACAACGAAATGTCTTGTGGTGCCGAACTCCAACTCGAGACCAAACCCAACGGTTTACTTTATTTCATGAATCGTGTTTGGGTTCCCAATCGTTCCGATCTTCGTTCTTCCATCATGCATGAGGCTCACAAGTCTCGGTATTCGGTCCACCCTGGTACAGACAAAATGTACATGGATCTGCGTTCTATCTACTGGTGGCCCGGTATGAAAAAGGATATCGCGCGCTATGTGTTGAAGTGTAATACTTGCGCTAAAGTGAAAGCCGAGCACCAACGTCCATCCGGTTTGCTCGTGCAACCGGAGATTCCAGTTTAGAAATGGGAGAGCATTGCTATGGATTTCATTACCAAACTCCCATTGACATCCTCTCGTCATGATTCCGTTTGGGTTATCATCGATCGTCTCACCAAATCTGCTCACTTCATTCCCATCCGCGAGAGCTACCCCGTTGCAAGGCTAGCTCAAATCTACATCGCGGAAATCGTTAGTCAATCATGGTGTTCCTTTGGACATCATATCCGATCGTGACAGTCGTTTCACCTCCCGTTTTTGGGAATCCTTCAATGAAGCCATGAGTACTCAACTCAATCTTAGTACGGCTTACCACCCTCAGACGGATGGTCAGACTGAACGTACTATCCAAACTCTCGAGGATATGCTTCGATCGTGTGTCATTGATTTCGGTGGTAATTGGGTCGTGCACTTGCCTTTGATCGAGTTTCCTTACAACAATAGTTACCATACCAGCATCGGCATGGCTCCATTTGAGGCACTTTATGGTCGAAAATGTCGGTCACCCGTTTGTTGGACCGAGATCGGCGAAACACAAATTACCGGACCCGAGTTAATCCAAGAGACCACAGACAAGATCCTCAAAATTCGCGACAACCTACGTACCGCTCGGAGTCGACAAAAGAGTTACGCCGACCGAAAGCGCAACGCGGTTACTTTCGAAGTTGGAGATTTCGTTTTCCTTAAGGTTTCACCTTGGAAAGGAGTCTTTCGCTTCGGGAAGCGAGGAAAACTATCCCCACGTTATGTTGGTCCTTTCAAGATTTTCGAGAAAGTCGGTTCTGTTGCATACAAACTTGATCTCCCTACCAAGCTTATCAACATCCACCCCACCTTCCACGTCTCTAACTTGAGAAAGTGCTTATGAAATGAAGATCTCCAAGTTCCACTTGAAGACGTTCAGATCGACCCAAAAATGCACTTTGTCGAGAAACCTGTTGAGATAATGGATCGTGAAGTCAAACAACTCAAGCGTAGTCGTATTCCAATCATTAAGGTACGTTGGGAAGGAAAACGTGGTGCAGAATTCACTTGGGAACGTGAAGACCAAATGAAAGCCAAGTACCCGCATCTTTTTTCAGAGTCTTCCTCATGAAAGAAATTTTGGGACGAAATTTTCTAAAGTCGGGGAGACTGTAATATCCGTACTTTCCAAATCATCGTTTATTTACATTTTGTACTCTTGTACTTTCATTTTTGAATCCATTGTAACCCGAGACTTATGATCAATGAATTTATTAGATTTATTCAATTACATGTTTACAACATATATTACATTTATACATATGCAAGACAACATCATACGTGCAATATTACAAAATTATATATTACAAACACGCGTTTCACTTTTTTTTACACATTTATATTCTCGTTTCACGTCCATACACGCTCGGTTTATTATTATTATTATTAGTAGTAGTATTATTATCATTATTATCATTAGTACTATTATTATTATTTCATTTTTTCTTTTTAAAAAAAGAATCACCTCCCTTTCAACCACCAACTCCCAACTAACTCATTTAATACCCCAAACCCTAATCCACACTTATAAATACCCACCCCTTTTCACTCCTCCACCCTTACACCCTCCAAATTCTCTCACAAATCTCTCCAAGTGCTCCATTTCTTCCAAGATTTTTGACAGAATTTTATAAGGTAAAAACCTTATTTTTCTTCAAGTTTCTTCCTTTTTTTTCTCTTAACAATTCTTCCTTCACCCTCTTGGATAAACCTCTAGGATCTTATCATTTATTTACCTTGGTAAACATCTAAGATAAGTCACCATTTGAGGTCCAAGTTGTGGTCTTTCAACTAACATTTCTTCTTCTTCATGTTCTTGTTTGGATATTTTACATCTAGTTGTGGTAAAACCAAACCAAGCTTCCATCAAAATTCTATGATGGAAGCCTTGTGCTAAGGTATTTGGATGAAGTAGATGAACATAGGTTCATCTACCATAAGACATCCTATAGCCACAAGGTATTCAAATACTATACATAAATATTATAAATAAATCTAACAAGGTTTATGGATTTCCCAACCTTTCTCTTGGCCACTTCAAGTGGTATACTACTAACTATACTAACTTTTGACCATACGAATTCCTAACTAAGTTAGGGGTTTGTGTTTCGGTCCGCCGTCGGCGATGCATGACCAACTTGATACTATTATACATATATATTATTTATTATTTCTTCTCCACCGAACTTATGCCTACGTTACCTTTTAGGTTAACCGGCATTCCCGACTCTTCACCTTCCCATTCATCCTTTCGTTACCACGCCAAACCGTGAGTTTCATACTTGCCCCTTTTACATTTTTGCACTTTGGGACTTGAAAACATGTACATATTCAAAACACATACACTACAAGATTCACACTTTATTCAAACACAATTCATTAACATGCTCATGTGACAACAACTTGACTACATGCTTAAATACAACCTGTTAATACAATAGTTCATTAATTCTTGCAAAACCGCACTTAACAAGTGTAGCGCTATAGGATTGACACCCGTCGGCTTTTCGTTACCTTTATGGAGCCCCCGATCTTGTTATGTTATTTATTCGACTAGTATTCTTTGGATGCTAGGTATGCTATGTCAACAATAGGTTTGAACTATATCATTACAAATTGTATGAACATTAGTAAAGTATGTCTACGCATGTGAATTGTTGCTTTAAACATGATTATTATATGTATGAAACTTGTATGAACTCACCAACTTTATTGTTGATCAAATATTATTTTACATGTTTTCAGGAGATGTTTGATGCTACCATGGAAATGAAATCTAGGGACTTTCCCTTAGATATCAAATTTAAATATTTTTGTCTTTTGTTTATCAATGTATTTCCTTTAATTGAAACAATTGTATTTGAAATTCTTAGTTTAATGAAATCGGTTAAATTTATATTTCAACAATAGTGCCACGATGTCTTTGAACAATCCTACACGTCACGTTCGGTGATTCCGCCGCCGAATGGGTTGTGACAGCGTGACCCCCCTTTTCCTAAACAATCAGATTTGTTTAATTTATAATTCAGTCCCTGAACTTGCAAATTGGCTCCCTTACACCCAAACTAGTTTAATTTCCACCTTTGTAACTCACCACCATCTTCCATTTTATTTAGTTTTCCCCTTATAATATGAAAACATATTATAATAATAACTAGAGAGTTGGTTCATTACAAATCATCCCCCCTAACTTTGGGTTTCGTCCCTGAAACCCGCTTCCACATACTCAACTTAGGGTATCAATTCAACATTTCTCCTTTTTAAATCAAAATCACCTTCATTGTGTTTTCAAGGGATAATACATGGTAAATCCCTCATTGCACAAGTAATTTGTTCCACTATCTATGATAGTTACTTGTTCTTCTACTTGATTCAAACAAACAACCCCAATAACACCATGAGAAGCAACATCAACTTTTTCCACCAAACATTTTCGTGAATGCACCACACGAACTGTATTATAGAGTTTACTCGATTCCCTTGTGTAACTCTAAACTGTAACCATTTACCAAATTAACCTAAAGTTTGAATAGTCCAACAAAACGGGGACTTAACCTCCCATGTTTTCAAACCCGAAGCACCCCCTTCCAAAGGTAGACTTTTATAACGCCAAGCCTCCCACTTGAATTTCAACACACCTCTTCCTTAAACCCACCAAAGGTTTTCTGTCAATCTTGAGTGAATTTTCAATCGCGCTCACTTACAAGATCTATTATACCAAGTCTTGAATGACAACGTCGATTCTAAGTTCCCGACGATCAATGTCACCCCAACCAAACGGTTTTTGACACCGTTCACCATTAAGTAAATCGTACAATTGCACATCAACATCCATAAAGATGGATAAGATGACACCATATCTCCCGACCAATGGTAAAATAATCACCCGATTCCTCCAATCGATAAGTAAAACCGATATTTCAACCCGACTAGAAAAGGTAGGGTCACATCACGCCGTGTCTCACCATTCCTTAAATCGACCTTCTCCGACCACAAGAGAAGTATGTCTCCTTTATAAAATAGGAAATATATATACACCTCGGTCAAAATACCGTTTTGTGTATTCTTGCAGTCAAATCCACTACAAGTTTCTTACACCTCACATAGGTCTCTCAAGACCTCCCCAACAACCCGCCCATTGAGATTCAAGGTCTCAAAAATTTCATACCATTGGGATTCGAAGATCCCATCACCTACATACAACTTTACTAGTGAGGACATGGTAGCTGCCTCACATGATTCCTCTTTCACAACCTTGGAAGGTAAATCCCTAATCGTGACCTACTCACCAATTGTGAAGTTCTAAGACTTCAAACATCATTTGTGAAGTTAGGATACTTCATACACCAATTGTGAAGTTCGGAGACTTCAAACACCGATGACCCCTCGACTATTTCAATCTTTGGCGGGTCAATAGGGATGCCTTCAAAGTGCACCATATCATCCAAAACTGGATTTCACCGAGGCCAAAATGGCACACCCAACCAATTCAATGAAAAACCTCCCATTCTAAGAATTTTCAAGAAGCTCATGACGATATTGAGCATGAACAACCACGTTTCGAAGATAGAAATGACAAGCGATGATTATCTGACCACCCTTGAAGTGAATGCTCTATACACCCAACCCAAAAAGTCCACTCAACGCGGGACCTTAGGTCACTTGTTCTACCTCTGATAATAGACACCCGCACTCCTATATCCTTCATTTCCACCGAAAGGTTAGTGTACTTCTAGGCGAAGTACTCGGGCATAATAGCCCTCATTGAACACCCTCATAACTGGAATACTAAGTATTCCATTGTACCCCCGGTTGAAGTCAATGGCACAAGCCATGTATACACCATTTCATACACCTCGTGCTTTTGCTGTCTCTAGATGAGAATGGGTAAACATGTTTCTCCTTGTTCACCCACGACGTTGTTATGGCTACTAAGTAACCGTACACCTCTTTTACAATCGTAGGACTCGACTCCATGTGATTGTTTCACCGACAACCTCCACATTATCAAATCATGAAATAATCAACTTTTGATACCCCCGACGTTGATCACATCCAAATCCACTGATCTACATAGCTTCTCTCCCGATAAAAAAACTAAAAGACTTCAATTCATCCTTGGTAGCTAGAAATGTCCGAATCGAAGGCCTCAGAATTTCTAATTTCTCCCCTTTATCACCATTGTGCTTTAACTAGGGACAGTCACTTAGAATGTGTCCCGATTTATAACAAAGACAGTACATCATATTAGGACTATAACACTATGGAATAGTGTGTCCCATCGTTCTCCACTCGAGTTACATTTCATACCTACGACAGTAACAGGTGTTGCGTCCCCCAAAAGGTTTCTAGCTCGACTAGAATATTTTGGGTTTCACGAAGTCACCTCTCAATTCTTCCTACTTGTCTCCCGTGTTCGACCTCCCCTTGTAACACTTAATAATCAACTCGACCTAAGCTATACACCACACGTAAGAATCCGCTCTAGCGTCAACGGATAGCATCGAGATAGCCGATCCATCCTCTTTCCTTCTGTGACTACAAGATCCGAGCAAGATCACGAGTAGTCATAAAAAATGCTCGTAATCCTGTTGATCGCCTCCACGGTCCACTAAATATGAAGGAACTCCTCAAATAAATGATCCACCACGGCTTGCAGTCTAAAGTATTTCAAGGTCACCTCCTGAATTCCCATTATGCGTTGCCTTCGCACCCCTCATCTTTCTCCTTACGAAGAACTTCCCACCAATTCCCGCCATGTCCCGAAGTCGACTCACCGCAAATAGTACTCCCTTCTTCGGACCACCTTGGCTCACTCCTAAGCCAATCTAATTCTGGTGATGCATCGTTGATAAATCAACAGTTCAACCTCACCAATTTACTGTTAGAGCATGTTTTTGTAATTGTAGCAAACATTCTAAGTGTATATGTAGCGAACATGTTAAGTTCGCCTAAGGGAATGTTTGGACGAACTTAACTAGCGAACTTGTTAAGTTCGCCTATAGAATTATGGGCGAACTTGCTAAGTTCGCATATAGAATTATGGCCGAACTTGCTAAGTTCGCCTATAGAATTATGGGAGAACTTGACAAGTTTGCCCGAGGACTCAGCTTGCCTATAAATAGGACATTATGTGTTCATCTATAAGTATGCATGCTAAAGTTAGCATCGACAGAGAGGGAGTGAGTCTCTGTGAGAAGTGAGTCACCATCCCTAGGTAGAGCTCACATAGGGATTGGAATTGGAGCTTAAACGAGAATATGTACACTCCTTCGGTATTGTATTCGTATGACGAGTTTGTTATTGAATAAAGTATCGTTTCTGTTACATCTATATCTTCTATGTTCGTGTTTGTGATTGACTCATACGAGGAATCATTGAGTAATTCGTTGTGATCGTGGTCGTCTTGCTTGTTAGGAGACGCCACAGGGACTTATAACCGGTATCAGAGCTACGGCTCAGAACCGGAAGGACTAATCGCCTATTCGGTTCACAATTACTCGTGATTCGATGTAATTCCACATATTCATCATTGAGACGTTAAAAGAATGATTTTTACCGGAGGAATTCTTCAAATTCGTGGTATTTTATGAGTTTGATGATTCTAGAGGTTATAGAGCTTGAAGATTTGAAGTTTTTACCGCCAAATTAAGAAGATTCAATGATTTTTGCTGAAACAGCCGCGTCAGGCGGACTTGTTGTCTGATGGCAGTTACAGGCGAACTTAAGTTCTCTTGAAGATGTTGTAGCGAACTTGTTGTTTTTTTGTAAGCGAACTTGTTAAGTTCGCTGGCCAGTTTTAAGTGAACATGTTGAATGAGTGATAAAAAAACTCTTTTTTTCCAACTCTAGCGAACTTGGCAAACCCTAGCGAACTTAATAAGTTCACCACAGCATCTTCCAGTGAACTTAACAAGTTCTCCACTCTCTCTTTCTAGAAGAAAACTTGGGAGAACGACCCTTTGTCAACTTCTGTCTGCAATTTTTAGTTTAGGCAAAGAAGAAACACCAAGTATAACCAACAAGTGAAATTTCCATGGAAACTGTAAAAATAAAATCTTTTTGGGTTTTCAAACAAGAAACACATAAAATCTTTTTTGATTTTCTCTGTACAAATAGAAATAAAATAAACTGCAGTAAACAATAAAGCATATATATATTTGTTTGAACATCATGAGCAAGAAGATTAGATCAGTATACACGACATATCAATCACACATCATGGATAACAATCCGAATATCAAGGTAATATGGGATCCTATGCCATTCTTTCAAGTCTCCATCATGCAGTATTATTAAACAAGCAACTTGTGCTGTTATCAACAAACTAAGATCCATATGACCTTCAAGAATAAGCAACTTGTGTTGTTATCAACAAACTAAGATCCATATGACCTTCAAGATTTCACAGTCTATCCTTTTTAGACATTATTATATTGCATGTAATGATACGCGATAAACATTCAAAGAAAACAGGATCAGGCTATGACACACAAATTCAGATTGTCAATATTATAAGATTTGAAACTAAAAGCATCTCATTCCTACTTTCTTATGAGTTAATGTACCATTTAAGTATGAAATACAACGTGCACCCCAAATATATGCCAACAGAAATTTAAATTGCATTATCTTCAAGACATATGAGACTTTGTGCAAGAGAATATATATATCAATCTCCAGTATGAAATTACATCAATTAGCACAGGAAAAACAAGCAGATCCCGAAGGATATATGGAATTAGAATGATTCAGAATAGAATGATTCATATGTCTTGGTTTGGATGAAGTATTAAGATTCAAATCAACAGAAAGATTGTACCAATGTAATTCTTCAGTATAAGAATGATCAAGGAATCGATTGATTCAATGAAAAAGGGTAGCGTGATCCAACTGTTATCTGGATGTATTCAATGTCATCAGAAACATATCTTAGTCCAACTTCAATGAAAAAGGGCTAGCATATGTTCTAACAAATGTCATCAGAAACATATCTTAGTCCAACTTCACATTGCATGTTTTTCGGGGCATGAGAAGTGAAGTGAACCGAAAAATTGTGCTAATCAACATAATCCGATACTAGTCTCATGAAATTCTTAAAGCTTCATATTCTATATCTGATAATGATCTTTTAACACACACACCCAGCATAATATGGGTTCAAATCACAGTTGTAACATATGCAATTATGTTTTCACACTACTAATGGTTCAAAGACGCTTTTAGCCTATTGACAAGCTATATTATATGCATACACAATACTATCATTTCCTATTTGTGAAGTCTCTGATGTTTAGATCAAAACATATATAATTTAGATATATTGAATAAACATAAAGCTCCAACAGTCAATCTAAGGTCATGTGTGAAAGATAATCTACTAACTTACTATCATTTCTTCTCATACCTCAAATGATGTCAATTTTCTATTTTTAAATTTGTTTGGATTTTTCAAAGTCTTTTTGAAAGAAAATAAAACTTCCATGAAATTTTTGAGGGAATTTTTATATGTTTGTTTCGGGACATTTTTGAGGTGATGGTAATTTTGGTTATTTTCGGGACCAAAATTCATATTTTTTGAGGGAAAATTTTTATGTGGCTTGGCGAGACAAGGATGAGATTTTTGTTGGATGATGAATTCTGATTGAAGAATCTTATTGTTTGGGTATTCAAACCTGAAAATGTGGGCTACCAGTATCTAGGATACTTCTTTATTAGGGGATGAATGCTGAAACGGTTTGAACAAATGGGTTGTCATTGACTTAATGTCTCGGTTAGTTCATGAGGATATACTGTTTGTGTCTTTGTAAAGAAAAGAGGGAGATAAAAATTTCAAGATGTTTTGTTTCTTTGCAAAAACGGTTCAAGTGATCAAGATCGTCTAAATGATTCAACATGATTTGGTTATGGTTTGATTTCTCATTTGGGATCTAGGCAGAATCCAGATAGACAACATATTGTAACTAGTAGGAAGTGTTAACCAGGAATGAAAATCAGATTGAAGATTGTTAGATTCACGATGTTTACTACCGAATGTGTGTGAGACTTGGTCAAGTACGTTTGAAATGAAGTTGGTTATCTGTTGTTAACTAATTGAAGATGGAACCTTTATTATATGCCAATTAAATAAGAAACATCCTTTTGTTTCTGGTTTAATGTGGAGATGTTGGTGTCATGAAAGGGAGATCTGATATGAAAAACTTCGGGTTATCGGTTGAGTGGATAAAGTACGAGACAAAGTCAAACACTTCTGGTGAAGATGAAGATCAAAGAAAAGAATGGTTTTGCACAATATATTGGAGTATCAGTTTGTTTTCTAGTTAGGATTCTTGTCTTTGTGGAAGTTGATTAGTTTGATCCTGATTGTTGGAAATTCAGAATCTCTATCTTATGCCGGTTGGTTTACTGATGTCTATGCAGTACGGGCTAGATTCTTGAATCAATGCAGAGGTGGTTATTGTTGAGAGGATGGACTACAATGAAAGGTGTTGGATTCGTCGTTTTTCATGATAAGGCTAAACAAAATTGTTCTACAATGGATGCATCAGTTTAGAGGGAGTCTTTTGCCTCAAGATTGAAGCATTGTCGGTTGAAGATTAAAGTGCAATTCCGAAGATCAAGTCTTACCAAGTGAAGTGAAGACCCATGATCATCAGTCAAGAGTGGATAAAGTACGAGAAAAAGTCAAACACTTCTGGTGAAGATGAAGATCAAAGAAAAGAATGGTTTTGCACACTATATTGGAGTTTTGGTTTGTTTTCAAGCTGGGATTCTTGTCTTTGTGGAAGTTGATTAGTTTGATCCTAATTGTTGGAAATTCAGAATCTCTATCTTATGCCAGTTGGTTTACTGATGTCTAAGAAGTATGAGCTACATTCTTGAATCAATGCGATAGTGGTTATTGTTGAGAGGATGCACTACAATGAAAGGTGTTGGATTCGTCGGTTTTCATGTAGAGACCAAACAAAATTATTCTACAACGGATGCATCAGTTTAGTGTAACATCCCGAAGATCGTAGGCTAATGGGTTGGTTCGATGAGTTAACAAGTCTCTTTTAAAATGGATTGTGTTATAAAGATTTTCACATAAAACCCTATTTCGAAAACTAAGAGGACCCAGTTAGCCACTATGAGAACGATTGGGATCGAAAGCGCACAGAACAAGTGGGGAGGGGCTAGAATGTAATATTCAAGGGTTTAAATACCTCCCTTATGCAAACCCTAGACCATAATCGGTCTAGGGGTACTCGACAGCTGCAGGAAGGGCGCAAAGGGAGGGAACGGTCGAGCAAGGTAGTCTTGCGTAGGTTCTACGGTGGCAACGAGCAAGGGGAGAATTTCACACGTAAGGTAAACACTAAACCTATTCATTCCTTTTCTTTTAGCCTTGTTTTCGGTAAACAAGAGAACCCGATTAGGGTTTTTGTGGCCATGGTCACGGTGAACGACGGAGGGGAAGGGTCGCCGACTGTTGTGGTGGTAGCGAAGGAGGAGACGACGACGGTGGTCCATCTGGGGCTACTCGACGAGGATGATGAGCTATGGTGGTGCTCAAAGGAGATGGCAAGACTAAACAGAGATGGTGGAAGGGGGCCGGTTGGATGCCTATCGTGGTGGCAGCAGGGGCGGCGTGACGGTGGTGGTCAATGGAGAAGGTTGATGGCGACGTACCCAACGTGGAGAGTGAGCTCGGACGGAGGCATGGCACGTTTGTGCATGAACGTGTTTGCATGCATGCGTACACGGGAGGAGAATGACTTGAGTACGTACGTGCTAAGGTTTGACATTTCCGGAGTTAGGACCTACGTTCGCATGACACGCATGCAAGGAAACCGGGTCATTTATGTGTGTGCTCGAGGGATTAGGGTTTCGTGAGTATAAGGTTTGCATGACGAGTTATGGACGTGCATGCATGCAAGTTCCATACGGGTCCAGGGTAACCCGGGTTGGACGGGTATGTGAATTAGAGTTCTTGCAGGGATGAAAGGATGTACGGATGAGACGAGTGTCGGGAACTTTTATTTTTTTACGAAATGACACATGATTAGGATGTACGCTAACTATGTGATCATAGGTTAACAGGTTCGAGCCCGTACGAGGTGTCGTTGTTGTACTTGTGAGAGATCTTCAAACCAGTGAGTTTCTAATCCCCTCTTTTAAATGTTTTAAACATTTTGGGGCTATCGTACATACTCATATATTATGTGTTATTAACTAAACGGGACACGAGTCATGTGAGGATTTAGAATTGGTATGTGGGTTAAATATATAATAATTAAACTAATGGTCTACGTGGGGTCCTTAGTGTGTGAAAGTAAAAGTGTTTGTGAAACTAAACGTATTACTAGTTTTGAGTTTTAAACTCATGAGCTATGTATTTAAATATCTAAATACGAGACTAAGGGTGCGGGTCTTGTGCCCATAGTGAGTGGGCTGGTTATGGAACTAATGGTAGTATGATGTATACTGATATAATCAGGGTGAGTCGAGATATAAGCTAAACGCTTATGAATATGTATAGGATATCTTATCCTAGTGCTATGTGTGAGATGCATGTGTAGTTAATGAGTTATTTGTATAGAGTATGATGTTAGGTGTTTATATACGTGTTTTGTGTATTGTGTCGTTGTACTGGTGACACGGCAGGAATTATTATTACGTCGTTGTCCTTGTGATACGGCGGGTATTGTGTTTGCATTGTTGTCTTTATGACACGGAAAACGGGATTGTGGAGGACTAAGTCCTTCGGGAGGTCACCAAAGGTGGCGAATTTTGAACAGGTTAATGTTGAGCTCGGGGTGTGTCGAACGCCCTGACGAGGGTGCAGTGATGAGGTATGTGTTTGTGTGCAAATATATATGTGTGTTAAATTACATTTAAGTGTTGAGTTATATATATTCTGTGTGAGATGATATTGACGTGATGCATAGATGTTATCAATGTGGTGTGTTGAGTTAGATTGACCGTGGTGTCAGGATAAGTGCATTGTGTACAACTAATGAGTTAGTTGAGCTATGAGGGTCCTGGTTAGGACTGGTAAGACGGTGTTTAGGGGTTGGTTGAGTTAACCAGTGTATGGTTGATATGTATATGGTAAAATGTGTGTTAGCAGTGTAGTAAGTTCGACCCCTGTCGGAGAGACTTACCGAGCTTGAATAGTGGGTAGAGTCTGGGGTGGTGAATCCTTTTGGGATATCATAAGATAAAGGGGGTTATTTATATGATGAAAATCTATACAACTATTTTCTAATGACCAGAGGGTCTTTAGTGGTGATGCACAATAAATGAGACGAGTTGAATTTTGTTAATTTAAACTATTAGAACTCACTCAGCGTAGCTGACTTTGTATGTATGTTAGATTGTTTTGCAGGTGGGTCTGCTAGATGAAGTATCTTGGCTTGGGAGCGGGGCTACTCGGGTTGGTGCGCATGCATTCGTCAGGTAACGTTATGAAAATCAACGAGTTTAAAAGATTTAACATTATTTTGAGAAAGACTTTCGTTGTTTATTTAAATCAAAGTTAAAGTGTTGTTAATGAGTTTACCGAGTGATGAGATCCAACTGTAGGGTGCCTGGTTTGGGGCCTTACAAGTTGGTATCAGAGCCGAGGTTTAAGAGAAAACTGGTATTTTTAAACAAATAAAATGCCTTAACTTAAACTGAAAATGGGACAAGGGTGAAACGAATGCCACCACTAGTAACCGCGAGCCAAGAGGTACGCCTTTCGAGTTAAGCAGTAATCATCATTTACCATTTGTGTAGTGTTACGCTAGGTAAAGTAATTGGTGTGAGTAAAGGATTTATGGTTCCGTGTGGGATCATGCGGTGTGATATGTGTTGTAACATTATGTAGAACCACTTGAAGTTGTGTGGTCTGATTAAATGAGGCTATGATGTGAGTTGAGTAATGTGGAGTAGTATTAATCGTATCTATGTGAGATAGTTTGGTGTGTCGATATGATTTAGTGATTTTGTGTGTAACCTTATGAGGTGTGAAATTGTGATAAATGATGACTTGCTAGATTATTATGTGGTACTATGTGAGTTGTGTGGGATGCATGTGCATCCGGTGTGGGAAGATAGAAAGCTAGTGTGAATATGATGGGGAATGTTTAGAATCCGAGCAGTAATGTGGACCACCAAATTGCATTTGATCACCGTGATTTTGCAGTCTATGATTACTCTCATATTCTGAATTTGACGCCCATAGTAATCACTCCAACGTTCTATCTTGTGCAGGTACCGATGGTGAGGATGTTTAGGATGAGGTGGATCAGGGAGCGGGTCCGGTAGAAGAATAGTAGAGCGTCGGGCTAGACGTTTAGCTGTTGTTCGCACGGTAGTTATTGGCAAGAGACGGATCTTGGCACCTGTTCCTTTGACAGTGGTTCCACCGGCGGCTGACGATGAGTAGGAGATACCAGCACAAGAAGTGATTATGGCGCTTCCAACGCACAATGCTCCAAGTACTACCAAGGCAACTACGAGAGGTGGACTCAGTAGCTCCTTCTACAGGAGAGGAAGAAATGCATTTGCAGTCAGAAGTCAGCCCTCGAGGCACAACGCAGAATCAGGAAATGGATGGTTGGAAGAATCTGATGATGAGGAATAAGTGGGTGATAACTTTGACTTGTTCAGTGATTAGAGCAGTAGTGGTTACCACGAGAGGACTAGAGCATTTTGAGCAGTGGCCGTCAGGCACTTTTGTGACAAAATATTTGTTCTTGGTTTTTCAATTACTTGATTTTAACCTTGACAGTGAATGTTACCATGGGATGGTTTAAAACGTAGTTAATGATAGTTGCATATGTGATAGCTTGCTATTGGTGGTGCAGTGTTAATTATGTGTGATTATGTGACTACCTTTTGAACAGCGTGAGTTCATGCTAAATGTAATCTTTGATGTGATGCTAAAGCTTGGTTGATTAGACTGTATGAGTAGATCGGTGTAGACCTGAGTTTTGATTAATTGTGTGTGTCTATGGTCTTAAGATAGTGTCACCTATGTGTTATGTTGAGGTGACGTTTAAAGTGTAAGGGGTTTGTTTAGCCTTACTTGATATTAAATGTCCTTATATCTTAAGGCATAGATCTTTGGCGAGGTAAATTTTTTTGGTGCTCAAGGGCATGAGAGTGTTTTGTGAAATAAACTTGTATGTCGTTAACTGAGTTGCTTATGAGTATTGGTGAATGGTTTCTGGCATTAGTCAGGATGGTGATCAAGCATTAGCTTGATATTGTGTTGACGTTAGTCAGCAGGATATTGTGTCTTGCATTAGTCAGGCCGGAGATTAAGCGTAAGCTTGATATTGTGTCTGGCATTAGTCAGGCGGGAGATCGTATTTGCTTGTGTCCTTGGGCTAGACAACATGATATACATGTGTGTGTATAAATGACGAGGTCATATTGTATGCACGTGGCCTTACTCAGATCTAGCTAGTTGTGTATGTGCACTTTGTGCAAGCTAGAAGGTTGAGTTACTAGTACCTGTGTAGAACAATGTGTGTTCTGTAGTTATGTGTGTCAGTGTGTGTCCTTGTAGTACGTGCTCATTCGTGCATAGGACGGGTGGTTTGTGTGCTCAAGTATAGTATTTCTACCTTGACGATTTCTTGATGTTGATACATCGAGGTGATGCGAGGAGTTTTGACGTCTTTCTAGGCGACAAGTGAGGTGCTTTTAATAGATGCCTATGCTTATATCTAGGGAATTCGGAGCACGAAGCCGATGGGCGGAGCTGTGAGAGTAGATGACCAAAGCGTTTACATGGACACTTGACCAGAGATGTTTAAGATGAGATCAAAGTGATCGCGCTGAAGATTTCAGCATGGAGTTAACAAGGTGACGAAGAGTCTTCATGGAACACGTTCCACATAAAGAATTCAGCCAAGGTGAGGCACCAGAGAAATGGGGATGTTCTCTCTGAAAGGGAGGACGAATAGCTGAGACTGGTGAGCAGACGAACTTCATGTGCGTGCATTATAAATGAGATGCGGTCGATGATCGCATGGCAATGGTAGACCAACATAGAGGAAGGTGAAACTCAGGAAGGGTAAGTGCAGGACTGTACATAAGTGATTGGGAAAGAGATACCTACGCTGGCAAAGTTAAGGTTAGCTTAAAGCGAGCTCCTGTAGAGCATTCAAGTAAAGCATGTGTTTGGATGTTGAAACTGACACGAAAAAAGTAAATGGGCCTTGAGGACATCGAGGGCTATTGAGGATGACCCTAATGTTGGGCGTGTACGTACATATGGGGCGTATTGAACGTGTGATAATGAAGTAAAGAGATACTATGTAATGAAATTTAGTGGAGACCAGGGTAGCTTTGCATGAGCTCCTGAAGATCATCGAAGAAAGACATTAGTGATGCCCTTATGGATAGGGCAATGGGCTAGAGTTAGAGAAATCATCGCAAGACGGCAATCGAAGTTTGAGGAAGAAATGAATGAGGAGTATATAATAGTGAAGCAGTGAGTGCTTCTATATGTGAAAGAAGGAAACCTACTTGGGGTGATGGCCGTCGGAATGACGAGAACATTAGGGTTATATAGGAGGCTAAGGCAATTATGCCCGTGAGTCATAATGAAACGTGACAAGTGAGAGGGCATTTGGTGGTGTTGTACTACATAGTACTAGAGATGGTATGAGCGATGTTCTTAAAAACATAAGTGCGACAAGGTATTGTCAAGGGCAATGACAATGAGACCTTCAGGGAAAGACTGGTATTCAAGGCTATCACAGATGGCATCTTCTAGCAAATGCCAGGGTAACAAGAGTGGGAAATGAAGCCGTTTGGCTAAAGACTGGAGAGACGAGAGGCGGAGGGAGGGGTAGGTGAAACCTGTAAGTCAAAAAGTTGAAAGCGAGCAACGGAGAAGACTTCTTTGAAAATCCTAGAAGGGTGATCATATTGCAAGCAACCTAATGAAAACAGGTAGTGTCAAAATGAATGTTGGCACCGAATGTATTAGGTTCACAAGAATATGTTGTGTTGGTTTGAACCGGGGCAGGATTCGAGGACGAATCCTATTTTAAGGGGGGTAGACTTTTAACATCCTGAAGCTCATAGGATAACGGGTTGGTTCGATGAGTTAACAAGTCTCTTTTAAAATGGATTGTGCTATAAAGATTTTCACATAAAACCCTATTTCAAAAACTAAGAGGACCAGGTTAGCCACTATGAGAACGATTGGGATCGAAAGCGCACGGAACAAGTGGGGAGGGGCCCGAATGTAATATGCAAGGGTTTATATACCTCCCTTATGCGAATCTTAGACCATAATCGGTCAAGGGGTACTCGACGGCTGTAGGAAGGGTGCAAGGGGGAGGGAATGGTCGAGCAAGGTGCTCTTGCTGAGGTTCTACGGTGGCAACGAGCAAGGGGAGAACTTCACGTGCAAGGCAAACGCTAAACCTATTCATTCCTTTTCTTATAGCCTTGTTTCTGATAAGAAAGAGAACACGATTAGGGTTTTTGCGGCCATGGTCACGGTGAACGACGGAGGGGAAGGGTCGCAGGCTGTGGTGGTCGTAGCACAGGAGGAGACGGTGACGGTGGTTCGTCTGGGGTTGCCCGACGAGGATGATGGGCTATGGTGGTGCTCTAAGGAGGTGGCAGGACTAAACGAAGAAAGTGGAAGGGGGTGGCTAGGACGGCAGTGACGGCTGCCGTGGTGGCAACAAGGGCGGCGTGACGGTGGTGGTCAATGGACAAAGTTGATGGCGACGTACCCAGCGTAGGGAGTGAGCTCGAACAGAGGCGTGGCGCGGTGGTGCATGGTGGTGAGCCCGGGTGACGGGAACCATGGCGAGTTAGGGTTGGCATGAACGTGTTTGCATGCATGCATACATGGGAGGAGAATGACTCGAGTACGTACGTGTTAAGGTTTGACATTTACGGAGTTAGGACCTACGTTCGCATGACACGCATGCAAGGAAACCGGGTCATTTATGCGTATGCTCGAGGGATTTGGGTTTCGTGAGTATAAGGTTTGCTTGACGAGTTGTGGACGTGCAAGCATGCAAGCTCCAGACGGGTCCAGGGTAACCCGGGTTGGACGGGTACGTGAATTAGAGTTCTTGCAAGGATGAAAGGATGTGCGGATGAGACGAATGTCAGGAACTTTTAGGTTTTTATGAAATTACACATGATTAGGATGTACGCTAACTATGTGATCATACGTTAACAAGTTCGAGCCCGTACGAGGTGACGTTATTGTACTTGTGAGAGATCTTCAAACTAGTGAGTTTCTAATCCCCTCTTTTAAATGTTTTAAACGTTTTGGGGCTATCGTACATACTCATGCATTATGTGTTATTAACTAAATGGGACACGAGTTATGTGAGGGTTTAGAATTGGTATGTGGGTTAAATATATAATAATTAAACTAAGGGTCTACATGGGGTCCTTAGTGTGTGAAAGCAAACGTGTTTGTGAAACTAAACGTATTACAAGTTTCAAGTTTTATACTCATGAGCTATGTGTTTAAATATCTAAATACGAGACTAAGGGTGCGGGTATTGTGCCCATAGTGAGTGGGCTGGTTATGGAACTAATGGTGGTATGATGTATAGTGATATAATCTGGGTGAGTCGAGATATAAGCTAAACGTTTATGAATATGTATAGGATATCTTATCCTAGTGCTATGTGTGAGATGCCGGTGTAGTTAATGAGTTATGTGTATATAGTATGATGTTATGTGTTTATATTCGTGTTATGTGAATTGTGTCGTTGTCCTGGTGACACGGCAGGAATTATTATTGTGTCGTTGTCCTTGTGACACGGCGGGTATTGTGTTTGCATTGTTCTCTTTATGACACGGCAAACGGGATTGTGGAGGACTAAGTCCTTTGGGAGGTCACCAAAGGTGGCGAATTTTGAGCAAGTTAATGATGAGCTCAGGGTGTGTCGAACGCCCTGACGAGGGTAACCCTGACGAGGGTGCAGTGATGAGCTATGTGTTTGTGTGCATATATATGTGTTAAATTACATATGAGTGTGTAACATCCTGGAATTTCGTGGACTAACGGGTCGGACCGTTGAGTAAACCAAGTCCCCTTTATATAGCTTGTTTGGTAAGGGCTTGCATATAAAATCCTATTCTAGAAACCAAGAGGACCCGGTTAGCCACGATGAGAACGATTGAGATCGAAAACACGAGATGTAAGAATCACGCGGACCCGGATGTAATTATGGGTTATATTTAAACAACTTATTAGAAAACCTAAGCCATTTTCTTGGCTACTGGTGTTGTGATGGCAGAAAGAAGGAGACGCGAGAGAGAGGCCGAAGGAGAGACGACGGTGGTTCCGGGTGGCGGTTCGGCGGTGGTTTCTTAGCGGAGAACTTCAGGCTACGTCAAGGTAATTCTCGTTTACATTTTTATGTGAAATTTATGATTGTGTCTTTATAGAAACCCGATTAGGGTTTTAGTTTGCTCTCGGTAACCGGAAGGAAAGCTAGGACAGAGGACGATGGTGTGGTGGCCTGCCGGATGGTCACCTCAGGTGTGACCCGAGAGGACGAGGGGGATGATGGTATTCGTTGACATCTCACGGCAGCAGTAGGATGGTGGTGGTGATGATACGACAAGAGCTGGCGAAGAGTATGGCTGTGGGATGGGACGTGAAATGAAGGTCGGGACAGGTGTGGTTCGGTTAGGGCTGCCCAACAAGGAAGATGGTGATGGTGCACCATTATGATGGACGGAATAGAATGGAAGACGAGCATGGTGGTGCATGGCGAGCGAGATCGGGACTAGTAGGATGGGCGGTTCAGGCTTAGGCTGGCAACAGGGACGAAGACGATGAGGAGGACGGTCGGAGTGAGATGTGGTGTGGAGTGTACGAAGAAGAAGACAGGTACGGTGTTAGTTAAGGGTTTGTGTTGCAAGACATGCAGGCATAGTAGGGAACCGGCTAGGGTAACATGTTTGAGCGAATTAGAGTTCTGCATGTCATGCATAGGTGCATGCATGGGGGTCCGGTTGGGTACACGGTTTCTAATCATATCGAGGACGAGCCGTTACGAGTCTAGGTTTACGTGATGAGGACGATTAAAGGTTTGCATGGCATGCGTACGTGCATGCACGTGAAAATAGGATTTCATGGGCATGTGTTGATGAGAAAGATGAGACAAGCGTTGAGGATTTACTTACTTTTTATGTCATTCAATGCACGATTAGGGTGCGTCTGATTAGGTGATCATGCATTGACAGGTTCAGAGTTAGAACATGAACGGACGAGTTGTAGAGTAGTGGCTGAGGCTCGGTATAATCGGTGAGTTTCTAATCCCCTCTTTTAAATGATTTTAATGTTTTGGGGCTATCGTACATACATTCAAGACGTGTTTTATTACATTAATTATGTATCGAGCTTCGGGGTCTAACTCGACGAGTTTACAAAGTTAATTATTTAAATATGGGCTAAGGGACTAGATGTTACCCCTTAATACATGTAGGTTAAAGGTGGGTGTATGGTCACGGGTCGTATAGTGACCTAACAGGGGTGAATCGGGATGGTAGTTACGGGTGTTATGGGTACGACTAGGAAGTGTCACAAGGTGTGCATGTACGTGGTATGTGTTTAAATAATGAGATATAGTATCTGTATGTGTGTTGCTATATTAGCCGTGTACTGTGTTATGAGTTAGTCAGGGTGAGTCGGGATATAAGCTAACCGCTTATGAATGTGTGTAGGATACTTTGTCCTAGTGCTATGTGTGAAGTGCAGGTGCAGTTAACGAGTCATGTGCATAGATTATGATGTTATGTGATTATGCATGTGTTGTGTGCATTATGTCATTGTCCTTGTGACACGACGGGTATTGTGTTTGCGTTAATGTCATTATGACACAACAAACGGGATTGTGGAGGACGAATTCTTTCAGGAGGTCACCAAAGGTGATGATGTCCAACAGGACAGTGATGAGCTCGGGGTGTGTCAAACGCCCTGACGAGGGTAACCCTGACGAGGGTGCAGTAATGAGGTATGTGTTTGTGTGCTTATATATTTGTGTTAAATTGCATACAAGCATTGAGTTATATTTATTGTGCATGACATAGTAATAATGTCGTGAATAGAGTTAGATTGACCGTTGAGTCAGGATTGTGATGTAGTGTTTATAACTGTTATGTCAGTTGATTTGTAAGAGCCTTAGTCAAGGTTGAGTAAGTTGATGTCTAGAGACTTTTTGTGTTAACCAAGTGTCGAGTTAATACATGTACTTGAGTATGACTTATTAGTGTAGTAAGTTCGACCTATGTTGATGAGACTGCGGGATTATTATTATTATGGGATGAGTCTTGGGTAATGAACTATTATGGGATAACGTGTGATAACAGGGGTTATCTATTTGTTAACAAATTGTGGACCTCTTTTATAAGGACCGTGGGTCCTGAGTAAAGTTTAAATAACTTTTGAGGCGAGTTGGATTTAATTAAACTAAACTATTAGAACTCACTCAGTGTAGCTGACTTTATGTGTACGATAGATTGTTTTGCAAGTAAGCGTTGCGTTGACGTATCTTGGCTTGGGAGCGTAGCTGACTTTATGTGTACGATAGATAGTAATTAATGTTTTTAGAAAGACTTACGCTATAGTTTACTATATCTAAAATGAGTATTTTCAAGGGAATAACCCGTTATGAGAACCAACTGTAGGGTGCCCGGTTTGGGGTCTTACAAAGTGTTGAGTTATATATATTGTGTATGAGATGATATTGACATGATGCATAGATGTTATCAATATGGTGTGTTGAGTTACATTGACCGTTGTCTCAGGATAAGTACATTGTGTACAACTAATGAGTTAGTTGAGCTATGAGGGTCCTAGTTAGGACTGGTAAGATGGTGTCTAGGGGTTGGTTGAGTTAACCAATGTATGGTTGATATGTATATGGAAAATTGGGTGATAGCAGTGTAGTAAGTTCGACCCATGTCGGAGAGACTTACCGAGCTTGAATAGTGGGTAGAGTCTGGGGTGGTGAATCCTTTTGGGATATCATAAGATAAAGGGTGTTATTTATATGATGAAAATCTATACAACTATTTTCTGATGACAAGAGGGTCTTTAGTGGTGATGCACTTTAAATGAGATTAGTTGACTTTTGTTAATTTAAACTATTAGAACTCACTCAGCGTATCTGACTTTGTATGTACGTTAGATTTTTTTGCAGGTGGGTCTGCTAGATGAAGTATCTTAGGTTGGGAGCGGGGCTACTCGGGTTGGTGCGCATGCATTCATCAGGTAACGTTATGAAAATCAACGAGTTTAAAAGATAACATTATTGTGAGAAAGACTTTCGCTGTTTATTTAAATCAAAGTTAAAGTGTTTTTAATGAGTTTACCGAGTGATGAGATCCAACTGTAGGGTGCCTGGTTTAGGGCCTTACATTTAGAGGGAGTCTTTTGCCTCAAGATTGAAGCATTGAAGGTTGAAGATTAAAGTGCAATTCCGAAGATCAAGTCTTACCAAGTGAAGTGAAGACCCATGATCATCAGTCAAGAGGGAGTCTGTTAGGACATATTTTGTGACTGATGATTTATCAGTATTTTTATAGAATTGTTTGCAACAGTTAAGAGGGAGTCTCTTAGAGCATGTTTTTGTAACTGTAGCAAAAATTCTAAGTGTATATGTAGCAAACATGTTAAGTTCACCGAAGGGAATGTTTGGGCGAACTTAACTAGCAAACTTGCTAAGTTCACCTATAGAATTATGGGCGAACTTGACAAGTTCGCCTGAGGACTCAGCTTGCCTATAAATAGGACATTATGTGTTCATTTGTAAGTAAGCATGCTAGAGTTAGCATCCACAGAGAGGGAGTGAGTCTCTGTGAGAAGTGAGTCACCATCCCTAGGTAGAGCTCACCTAGGGATTGGAATTGGAGCTAAAACGAGAAGATGTACACTCCTTCGGTATTGTATTCATATAACGAGTTCGTTATTGAATAAAGTATCGTTTCTGTTACATCTATATCTTCTGTGTTCATGTTTGTGATTGACTCGCTTCATGCTTCCGTCTCATACGAGGAATCATCGAGTAATTCGTTGTGATCGTGGTCGTCTTGCTTGTTAGGAGACGCCACATGAACTTATATTTACGCCTTTGGTTTGTGCACCAGAACTCCTTGTGAAACAAAGTTTCCTTCCTTATTGATTGACCAATCGTTGTTCCTCCCGTTACGTAAGCTTCATACGGTTCCTCTACATGATCGCCTCAATATGCCATATCTCCCTTGAAGGAAGATTGACATGACAAGATAGAAAGCTCTAGCCATCCTCCACTAGAATGTTGCTTCATAGTTCTCCCAGCCAATCCCATTCTTTACACAATCCCTAAGGTGATACACGCATAGACTCTATCGTACCCGAGTCCTTAAGATAAATCCAATCCACAAATTCCATCTACTAATACCTATCCCCGTTAGTCATTCTCCGACTATGTTTTGTTTAAATTGTAGATGTTCTACCTACTTATAGGCCTCTAATCATACTCATTAAGGCACTAACCCCATTTTTGTGTATATGTAACCACCCTACATAATCACCCATATACATACACAAAATATACACATATATCCACATATATACACCTTCACCTAATACTTGTTAATGTTCATTATTGTATGATTATCATAAGGGCACTTACACAGGTTATCTTACGAATCACACTGGCCACGCATGATTGGTAACATAATATGCATGATTGCATTTATCATCTCCATATAACAAATCCCAAGACAAGTTTCGACACACATAATTCACCTTGGACACCACATATATCGACCAACGACATTTACCATTACTAACCTTTCGCCTTTAAGTTTCGTGCCTCGGTCAAGTCTTCATTGGATTCTCATTACACCCACCCATATCAAGAGCAAATAAGTTTGAGTTCAGTGTCTCGCACACCCGAATCCCTTAAACCATTGCTCTGATACCAAGTTGTAACACCCAAAAATTTTGATCGATTTTAACTTTCAAAATCACGCGGAAGTATGTCCCGTTAAACTCTCTTGACAAAAAAGCATATGTTAATTACATCACAAGGACATCGACTTAGTTTGTTTTAAAATGATGTACCGACATCTAAAAAATGACAACATGTTTCAACATCAGCAAGTTAACTACAACATCTGACTTTAACCCATAATTAGTTAATGTCAAACCAAAACATAATCATTACCACTTTAGTTACGACCATATAAACTTCTATGAGATTTAGGAACTCATAGGGAAGTTTAAACAACAACTAAATACATCAAAAGGTCTTCCAATGAGAATCTGAGGCTTGAAACACGACCCGAGGCTAGACCGGAGCTTTCCCTATATAAAAACACCCAAACAAATAACCATTAGTAATGATAATCAACCATTAGGGCCACCACCAAGTTAACACCTTACACTTGGCCCAAAAACGACATTTCCTCTTTTTACCAGCGCAAATCAGAGGAATTTCAGCGCAATTTACGCCGGTTGTGGACCTGCCAGCGCAATATGCGCTGGTAACAGCGCTGCCTACAGGTCTGCAATACCAAAATTCATATTTGTCACATCGAGGCACCCCAAATTCATATATTATGGGTTCCGTAGTTCATTCTCTAGCCCGAGATATGCTCAAAAGAAGTTTGGACTTTTACCGACAACATGTATTAACACTTAAACATGTGTAATCCCAACCCGAAGACCTATTAACGCCCTATTAACACCCAAAGAACTTTTAATGACATATAAAATACCTTACATACATTACCACTTATGTATGCACACATTAGTTAGTCAATCTCCTACCAACCCGACCATACACCTTGCGAGGTTCTTAAGACCTCAAAACACCACAAACGTCCTTATGAAGCTCATGACCTCAAATTACTTTTGTGTGAGGTTCTTTGGCTTCAAGCAACAACAACAATAGTGAAGTTCAAATACTTCAAGCCACAACGACGTAAGTGAAGTTCAATGACTTCAAAAGACAACAACATAAGTGAAGTTCATGACCTCAATTCCACCAATTGCATTTTACTTTGACTCTTAGCACATAATAGTCAAATTACACCATATCACCACACTTTACATATTAGTTTGACTCATACCACACTAAGTCAAATTACACCAAATCACCATACTTTACATATTAGTTTGACTCAAACAACACTAAGTCAAATTACACTAATAAATCACATCTCGTTTGACTATACACCACATAAGTCAATTACACCAAATTATCACATTCTACTTTTTTGTTTAACTATATACCACATAGTCAACTACACCAATTTCAAACTACAATAAGCATACAAGTTTGACTTTTACCACACAAGTCAATTTTACACCAATACATCATATAAGTTTATTAACTTAGTTCATCAATCAATAAGGCGGGGTTCCTAGACTTCGAACACCGACTTTTTAGCATACAAACAAGTATACACAACTACACACATGACACCAAACAACCTTTGTAACCCATCCGTTATATACCGACACGTGGGATTCAAAAGATCCCAATTTCACCCATTCCATTTGTGAAGTTCAAGGACTTCAAACCGCTATTTCACCCTATCCTTATATTCATCATAGACATACAATAATTTCATAAAATTCATAAGTAATTCTATAACCCTAATCACCATATGACATTATGAGGTTCATAGACCTCAAGCACCCACCCTTTGCATACATACACCATATGCCAATTTTACCAAATCAACATACACACATTTGCACATATGATAATTAACAATATCAACAAGTATATCAAGTACGTGCATTTACTACTACTTATCATTACTAAGTAAGTGCAATGCACTTACCTTTGCTAAACATGACCCGCTTGATCCTCCAAGCTAGCTTCCTTACCACTTGATTACCTATCTGACACATTTACAATTAGTAATCCAAAAGATCACCGATTGACACCCAACACACCTTTATGATCTATAAATCAAGATTCCAACTTAGTTTGGGTATTTCTACTTAACCAAACCTCCAACACCAAGTATCACCCTTCAACCCAAATGACCCGTTTGACCCAAAAGTCAACTTCCAATCCATCAATTCCCCATTTAGGTTCACCATAAGCTTATGCCCACTAATTTAAACTTGACTTGTAATTATTTATATTAAACAAGTAAACCTTGTAAATCACTCAAGCTTTCTACTAAACATTTGGTTTAGGCATTTAATCAAACACCTTATGGACATAAACTTTAAATCACCATTCACCATTTAAATTTTGGGGATTTCACCAAATGTTATGTCTTTTAACACCATGGACACTTACCAACCTTTAATTTATCAATTTAACATCCCCAATTCAAAATCCCCAATTTACAACTCAAGAACCCTAATTTATGAATCATCCAATTAGATGATTCTAAGATGTTAAACACCTCCCAACACCCTTAGTTAAGCTAAATAACAAGTTATCTATCACTAATTTCAACCCAATTTTGTTTTCACCCTAAGAACTCCATGAACATTAGCAATGGTGAATCAAGATATGTATAAGATGCTTACCAGGTGTTTAGAAGGAGATAAACCCGTCAAATCATTTTAATCTCTCATGCAAATCTCCAGAAATCATTTCATGATCAGACCTTCTTCTCCCTCTCTTTCTCTTGCAAAATACGACACACACACATGAGTGCATGTGTGTGACCCCCCCTTCTCCTAAATAATCAGATTTGTTTAATTTACAATTCAGCCCCTTAACTTGCTATTTAGCTCCCTAACACCCAAACTAGTTTAATTTCCACCTTTGTAACTCACTTCCATCTTCCATTTTATTTAGTTACACCCCTTGTAATACGAAAACATATTATAATAATAACCAGAGAGTTGGTTCGTTACATTTTTAAAGATAAAGATCAGATTTTTACGTATAAGAAGGGAAATAAAGTATAGATCTAGCTTCATGGAAGCTAGATCGATGTTTTGGACGTAAAAGAATTGAGTTTTGGGTTAAAAACAAACATGTTTGAAGAAGAAGTTCTTGAGCCGACTCTCAAGAGTCGACACCTGTAAAAAATCCGACTCTCGGCGAGGAAGAAGAAGAAGTGAGGGCAGACACTTAGAGAGAGAGTCGACCCTCAGAGAGTCGACTATCAGAGAGTCAACCATCAGAGAGTCGACCCTCAGAGAGTCGGCTTTTTTGCAGGTGTCAGGTTACATGCCGATACTCTCAGCCGATACTCCTAACAAAAGTCTTGAACGCAAGTTCAGGTGACACTTAAGTGTCACAGCCGATACTCTCAGTCGACACTCAAGTGTTTCGAGCAATATTCCCAGCCAACTCTCTCGATTCGCTGGACTGTCTTGGCAGACTCTTCAATGTGGCTAGTAGTAGTTTTGGCCGACTCTCGTATAGAAATGATAGAATCTGCGTCTGGACTTAGGTACAGATCGGGTTACGCGTTAGTAATAGAAAGGACGTTAGATACAAGTGAATACCATAGTCACGTGAGTTCTTATTGCCCTTTTTCCTAAACGGTTTTGGGCTGGCATGCATACTGTTAAAGAGATAGTTTTCAAAGTTAAAGAATATTTTATAAGAATTATATGTTTTTATAAAATGAAAGTTAAAGAGCTAACGAGTATAGTATTACCTTTTAAACAAGTTTTGAAAGATAATGAAGAGCTAAAGTAAACAACGATAAACGAGTTGTACATCGGTACAGCTCGACAGTGACAGTGACAGATACCATGTTATATGCTTATGTGTTAACATGTGCTATTTGTCTATTTGAAAGTTATGTGATTATATTTCTATTTTGTGTAATAGTGTAATTGCATTGCATAGTAGTTGCATAGTGGAAAGTCCTGCAGGCATGCTAAAGTAGAAGTCTCACCCTGAGGTGTGAGTAATGCTAAAGGAGTCTTACACTTCGGTGTAAGCGAGAAAGTCCCACCCTGAGGTGTGGGCAATGCTAAAGTAGTCTTGCACTGACGTGCAAGCGAGAAAGAAAGTCCCACCCTCAGGTGTGGGCAGCGCTAAAGTAAAAGTCTTACCATGAGGTGTAAGCGAGAAAGGGATCTGGTCCTTGGACCATGATCCATATGAGATAGTTAAAGTATGATAAAGTCACTTGTCTTGTACAAGTGAAATGATAGACAGACAGAGTACAGGTGGACACCCTAATGGGTTTCCTCAAAGCTAAAGTTTTATTGATAGACAGAACGTAACAGTTTTATAATTGTAACGTTGTAAAGTTTTTAAGTAAAGTTAAAGTGTTTTCAAAGAAAGAGAAAATAAAACTTATTTTATTTTTATACAACTAAGCTACCTAAAAGATAGTTTTACAGTTTAAAGTAAAGATAGAACTCACCAGCGTTAGCTGACTTTTAGTATGCATGACAGGTAGTAAAGGCAAGACAAAGGCAAAGTAGTGGAGCCGTGAGGGCTTGATGGCATAGACATCGGGCGCTGCGCTGAAGAGTGACATTTCCAAATCCTGATAGTTTATGTTTTAGACAATGATTTACGTTATCGATTAATGAATGTTTTAATTTAAAGACTTTCGCTGTAAAAGATTCTGATTTCTGGTTTAAGAACTATGCTTGTTATGTTTTGTGCCAATTATGAAATATACCCGGTTTGGGCGTTTCATGATGTGATCGAGATGACGATGCTGAAGACCTCAGCGTGGAGTAACAAGGTGACGAAAGGGTCTTCATGGAATACATTCCATATGAAGAATTCAGTCGATGTAAGATACAAGAGGAATGAGAATGTTCTCTCTGAACGAGACGACAGATAGCTGATGCTTATGATAGGGCGGACTTAATGTTCGTACTCGATGAATGAGACGCGGTCGGTGATCACATTGTAATGATAGAGCAACATCGAGGAAAGCGACATAAAGGGAGGACAAGTGCAGGGTTCCACATAAGTTCTTGGGAACTAGATGTCTACGCTGGTAAACATGTGATTAGGTTAAAGTGAGCTCCTGTAGAACATTCAAGCGAAGCAAATGTGTGGTTGTTGAAACAGACATGACGGTGGTGAATGCGCTGTTGAGGGACATTTAGAGCTGATTAATATGACCCTAGTGTTGGGAGCATGTACATAGTTAAGGGGCGTATTGAACACGTGATAATGTAGTAAAGAGATACTATGGTAGAGAAATTTTGTGGAGACCAGTGTAGCTTTGCACAAGCTCCTGGAGGTCGTCAGAGAGGGGCAGAATTAATACCCTTATGGGTAGGGCAGTGGGCTTGAGTTTGGGAAATCATCGCAGGATGGCGATCAGGGTATGAAACGAAGAGGATGACGAACGATCCTATTCATGCTAGCCACAGCGCCTTACCTGGGAGATGACCGTCGGTATGACAAGATCTTCAGGGCTACATGAGAGATAACGAAAAATGTGTTGATGGGATGCATGCAGGATACAGTAAATGCAAGGGGCTACTAACTTTAAGCAACCGATAGTGTTGATAATTAAAGGATACTGAGTGATGAGTCATACGTAAATCAGTATCGTGCTATTGATTTATGGTTAGGATGTTGAGAAACGAAGGAATGTGTCGGTAAAACCTACAAGCCCCAAAGTCGAAAGCATGCAACGGAGATGACTCCTTTGAGCACCGAGAGAAGTAGTTGAGCTACAGGCAAAGTAATAAATTCGTTAAGTGCGAAGGCGAATGCTTGGCACCGGAAGGACTGGATGCGAGCGAGAATAGAAGGATAAGTCGTGTTGGTTTGTACCAACGCGGGGTTCGAGGACTAATCCTCTTTTAAGCGGTTAAACTAGTAACATCCTGAAAATCTACTAATTTATGATTTGGGCCAAAGGGTGACGTGTACCTCCGGTAAACGAGAAATTTGGCGAGAGTTTCACGTAAAACACTATCGTAGAGATAAAAGGACCAGGTTAGCAGGGTTTTGGAGTAATAACTGGAATTATGGAAAGAGAGGGAACCGGTTGGCCATAAAGGGAACGGTTTGAGATTTAAAACGTGCAAAAGGGATAATGCAGGGACCCGGTTGTAACGTTAGACGTTTAAAAAGAAGTTTAGATGAAACCCTATGCCATAATCGGCCTAGGGGGAGACGTGCGACGGTAGGGAGCAAAACAAGAGGAAGAAGACGATCGGGAGAGGAGGGTTCATGACCGTTTGAGCGGGAGGACTCCACTGCTAGTCAAGGTAATCCTCGTCTAAATCCCCTTGTGTATCTTTTCGTGTAGTTTGTGTGAGTATTATGGGAACCCGATTAAGGGTTTTGGTTTGGGTGGTTCGGGTGTGGGAAATGGCTACGAGGGAAAGGATGGTAGTGCTTTGGCCACTAGCGACGGTGAAGGAAGGGGTGTTGGTGGTGGTCGGCGCTGTTGGAAGTGGTGGTGGCATCGGAGGTCACCGAAAACGTGGATGGCAGCAGGGGTTGTACCGGTGGTTGCGGGATCCGGCCATGGTGGTGCTTCACGGTTGCGGACGTCGAGGTGAAGGTGGTAGTGGTGCTTCCACGTGAAGGAGGACCCGATTAGGGTTTCTAATAGATGGAAAGGTGGCAGGGACGCGAGGGTGTTAGGGAATGACGAAACACAGTGGAGATGATGTACGGTGGTGGTGGTTCACGGCAATGAGCAAGTATGAGGATGGGATCGGGGTACACCCGGTTAGGGTTTAGTGAGCTTAGGGATTGCATGGGGAGTTTTGAACATGCATGAGAAGCTCGACTTGTGTACGAGTGACCAGTGAGGTTAGGATTTTGCATGGCACGCGAACGTGCATGCATGCGGGTTCTAAACGGGTAAAGGGTAACCCAGTTCAAGCGGACATGTGGATTAGGGTTTTGCATGGATGAAGGGGTTGTGCGGATGAGAAGAGTATCGGGAACATTTTTGTTTTTACGTAGTGACACATATTTAGGATGTACTCTGACTATGTGATCATACGTTAACAGGTTCGGGTTGGTACGAGGAGACCATTTCAGTGCTATTGAGGGATCTTCAAATCGGTGAGTTCCTAATCCCCTCTTTAATTATATTTTTAAACATTTTGGGGCTATCGTACATACTCACGTGTTATATGCTATTAACTAAACGTGACACGAGTCATGATGTCATTTAGAGGTATATATGGGTTGACCGTATAATAATTAAACTAAGGGTCTACGTGGGGTGCTTAGAGTGTGTTAGCAAAACGTGTTTGTGAAACTAAACGTATTATGAGTTTTGGTTTTTAGCTAAAGAGCTATGAATTTAAATATCTAAATACGAGGCTAAGGGTGTGGGTCGTGCACCTAGAGTATGTAGGCTAGATGTAGAACTAGTGGTTGTGTGTTGTATAGTGGTCTAGTAGGGGTGATTCGGGAATGAATTTATATGTCATGCAAGTATGACTAGAAGGTGTTGTAGTATTTGTACATACGTGGTATGTGCTAGGATTACGAGTCATAGTCTTGCATGTCTGCCACTATGTGTTACTTATATGTGTTGTGTGGACTTAAGTCGTTGTCTTTACGACACAGAAAATCATGTTGTGAAGGACAAAGTTTTTCAGGTGTTGTCACCGTGAGGGTGGTTGGGAAGTCATCGTAAGATGACGGGTGTGTCGCTATGATTAGTGGCGGCGCCTTGTAACAAGGGTAGAGGTGAGCTTATGACAAGTATCCCGACAGGGATAACCATGACGAGGGTATTTCTGACGAGACTAGTAAATCCTTCGAAGGTAATTGTTGTGTAATTTATGTGTGTATTAATTGTATGTGAGTGTTAGTTGATATTCCTTGTGAAATGATGTTATTACTTGGTAATGAGTAGTAGATTGACCGATGTGTCAAGACAATATCGTGTTGAAACTGTAGAGTCAGTTTACCTTGTAAGGGCCTTGGTGAAGGTTTGTCGGATTGCACCTAGGGATTTTGGGGTATGTTAACTGGACCTCAGGTTGAGGGAAGGGGGTTAATTGAGAGTTAGATGTGTAGTAAGCTCGATCCATATCGGTGAGACTTGCTGGGTTATATTTTGGGGATGAGTATTTGGTGGTGAGTTCTTAAGGGAATGGGTCGGTAAGGTGGAACACCAAACGTCATGTATTTGATAAACCATTTTATAAAGGACTGGAACGTCCTAAATCGGTGTTAATGATTTTGTGACAATATGTTTTTTGTTAAACCAACTATTAGAACTCACTTAGCATAGCTGACTTTGTATGTTTGGTCTATTGAAATAAAAGTTAAAAAAAAATTCTCAAGGGTAAAGTTTTCGGTCGAAAATCCTGTTCGAAAAAGTTTTTGTCCGAAATGGTTTTCCAATGAAATCTCAACTACGAAATGTTTTTCGGTCGAAATCTTGAAAGGTATATATATATAGTTTTCGTTCGAATTCGTTTTCACCACCATTTTCGATCACGTTTGAGCTTTTTCTTCGGATTTTTACGAAGTCAAAAGTTTTCATTTGAAATCTTCGTTTTGTGTGAGAATCATCGATAAAAGAATCTTTCCGACATCCGAGGTACGTTTTTTCAACCCGTAGTTAAGATTAGGATAGATCCAGAACTTAGTTTTTTAGGTTATTTGAATCGTCCAAAATCTGTGATGAATGGTCCGAAATCTCTCATGAATGGATCGAAATAGTTTTCGGATGGAAATGAAGAGTCACTTTCTGATTCGTCCGAAAAGGTTTTCGATCGAAATGTGTTTTTGATCAAGTGTTTTCGTTCAAAATCTCTGCAGTTGGTCTTTATCTCAGAAACTTAGTTTTCGATCGAAACAGTTTTTGATTAAGAGTTTTCGGTCGAAATCTTTATAGTTGGGTTTGTTTTCAGAAGTGAGTTTTCAATCGAAAAATTTCCGGTCAGAAGTTTTCGATCGAAATCTTTGGAGTTGTAAGTTTTCAGAATTTTCTAATTTTTGAAATTGCGTTTCTTGCAGCTATGAATCATCTCAAATTTGATACAAGGCACAATATTTGTGCATGTTTGACTGCAAATAGTAGAAAGTCAAGAGGATACAAGGAGATAGTCAACTTTCTGAATAGATCAAGAATTTCTACTCCAATTTCTACACAAGTTAGAGTTCATGAGTCACAAGTTCGTGAGTTCTGGGAGAACGTTGTATATAAACATGTGAATAAAGAGATCTGGATAGAGAGCACAGTTGGCGGCAAAAAGATCAAAGTTAATGAGCAAGTTGCCATGGAAGTTCTAAATTTCAGGGATACTGCTGATTTCCCATACAGACTAAGTTATACAAGAGTTTCTAGGATTATATTAACAATGGGTTATGAACCCGAGGAGGTAAGTTACAAAGACTCTACTGGGCAAGCAATGGAGGCATGTAGTTTATGTGTTCATACACTATCTAGGCCTAAGGATCGGGGGTTTTGATCAGATCGAAGAAGTATTTAGTAGGGCATTGGTGTATCTAGCAACTCGTAGAAGATTTAACTTTTCCAGAATGATATTTGAAGCTATGATAAACAACTTTGTAGGATCGAGACATAATCACAAGTTCCTATTGTATCCAAGATTCATCCAAATGACAATCAACTCTCTTTTACCAGATTTACCAAATGATGGAGTTCAAATGCCTCTTGAACACATGTCGGAATCCATCTTCAGTAGCATGAATACTATTCGAAAGAAGAATAAGATTGGTGGCCAAGTCACTCCTCTGTTTCCTAACATGC
The DNA here is from genome assembly GCA_023525975.1 of Smallanthus sonchifolius. Classification (NCBI taxonomy): domain Eukaryota; kingdom Viridiplantae; phylum Streptophyta; class Magnoliopsida; order Asterales; family Asteraceae; genus Smallanthus; species Smallanthus sonchifolius. The sequence continues at coordinate 42,822,742 of CM042025.1, read as the reverse complement.
TTGGTGATAATCCTGATCCAGATTTTGGGATTGATGATGAGATAGATGACTTATTGAGCAGTGGTGTTAAAGACAATGACAATAATGATGGTGAAGATAGTGATGGCAGTGATGGTGGTGAAGGTGGTGATGGTGGTGCCGGTCAGGCTAATCAAGATCAAGCTGTTAATCAACCAGTGAATGCTCAAGTTGATCAAGAGCAAGAGATGAATGTTGAGAACATTGTACCTGATAATACAGAACCAGTCGTTAAAGAAAGTGTTGATCAGGGTGATAATAAAGAAGCTAATGTGGAAGGTAATGAAAGTATGAATAAACGAGAACAAGTTCAAAATGATCAGTAAGTAATTACTCCAGAAGCAACAGCAATAGAAACATCAAACAAAAGAAAGGAATCTGAAGCTGAAGATAACATGCCTTCTAGACGTCCTCCATCTAAGGGTATTGTATTTAAAAGTCCTGAGAAGAAACGTTTGAAGACAATGGCAAAGCGTTATACTGGCAAAGGCATAGAGAACCAGAACCTGCAAAAGTTAAAGCTTCAAGAGACTTTAAGTTGATTGATAAAGAGTTTGCAAACTTTGCCACTCAAGAGACTGTAAATACTGTAAGCTTGTTGAAAACTCAAATAGCAAATCTCCAAGAGTAGAGAAGTAGTGAGTGCTAGAGAGTTGAAACCCGGGTATAATCGACAACAAGAACAGTTGAATCAACAACAAATACAGATAAATCAACTTCAAAATTTAGTGCAAGACTTACTTAAACATATAGGAGTTCAAAATCAAAGTGACAATGTTGAATCTCAATCCAACCCTACATAGTTACAAGTGAATGATAATCAAGAAGGACTGTTTACTGCTGCACCTTCTCAACAAAATCAATCTCCTGTTATTGAAGCAAGTTTATTTGGTTCACAAGATTTATTTGATGTTGATGCATTTATTAATCCACAAGGTGAATGAATGGAGATTGATGATAGTCAAAGTAAAGAAGGAGAGAAAGAGAATGAGGAAGAAGAGAAGGAGAATGAAGAAGAGGGAGACGAAGAAGTTATAATCACTGATGTAAAGAAAAATGAAGATAAACCATCGGATGATGACCATAGCAGTCATGGTACTGGAAACATCGATAATGGTTTGAATGAACCTGAATCAGATGATGAAGGTCCAACTGAGAAAGAGTATAAAAAATATGAGTACGAACAGAAACAAACATATGCTGAAGGAGATGGGTCAGTGATAGGAAAGTTGGATAATATTGTTGATGAAAGAAATATGTTTGAGATTCCAACTGAATAAAGTGAATAAAATGAAGCTCAAATAGATTCTACATCAAATAAGAATGTTATTGATAAGAGTTTGTGGTGGAAGAAAAATGAGAAACCGTCCATTGTTGAAAGAATTACTCAAAAGATAAGAAGTCCAAAGAAAGCTTTGACTAGACAGATACTTGGATGGAAGTATGATCATGAGAAGAAGATGTTTATTATTAAGACGGTTGAGGGTGACATTCAATACTTTGAATTGAGTCATAAGCTGAAGAGTTTACCTAGGTGGGATGTTCATGATTTAAGTCATTTCGACTTAATCAATCCTACAAATGATCGATATGCAAATAACTCTGAGATATTCCTTCGTGAACAATGCAGTAAAGATAAGTTTACAAGCTTTCAACCTCAAGTTTCGAAGTGTGTTAAGATGAAGAAAAGAGACAAAGAAACTGGAAAAAGAAAGTATCAGTATATTGTGCAACCTGCTAAGACAGTGTCGATTGTATATATTTCAGAAGAAAAGAGAGCTTTACAAAAGATTTTGATCGTTGGTTTTATGACAGTAAGACACATGAAGCTGTTATATTACAACGAGATCTTTCTGAAGTAAGAATCTTTGATCCTATGGAGTTGTTCAGATTTTCAGATGAAGAGTTAAAGATTATTTATTATAATACTGTAACATTTCTGATTTTCAGTATTCATATTTCAATTCAATGTGATACAATTACGAACTCAATACTCGTGCACTGCCTTATTATTTTGCTTACCGTAAACTAAATGCAATGATTCAATACAAATTTACAAGTTTTGCTCGATTATATACACTTAAACGCTATACAAGTAACTATTTATTTCAAACTAATCAAACCAGAAAAGTCAAGGACTAAACTTGAAAATTTATCAAGAAACCCTAATTAGCACGGTCGTGCTTCGTCCTGGCACGGTCGCGCCAAGTGCCTCGGCACGATCGCGCGACTGGTCCTGGAACGATCGCGCCCAGTGCCTAAGCACGGTCGCACCTGCGTAACAGTCGAAACGTAAATGCAGTTTCAAAACGCTCGATCGTTCGAATTCAAATCCGATTTACGTTTTACTTTTGTTATCAAGGAAAATATCTCCGTCAATTACCATTATCATTTCCAAAATACAAATTACTCTCAAAAGAAACCGTCCAAATTATCTCCCAAGCCTCAAATCTCTATTTTCGATCCAATTGCTACCAAATAATCAAGGAACTCGATCCTCCGATCATCTCTAAGGTTTCTGAAGGGTTGAATCATTCGGAATCGCAGCAGAAGACGCCGGAAAGCAATCTTGCCGTCGCTGGAACCTCCTTCTACCGACCTCCATCGATTCCCTACTCTTTCGGGTAATTGATCACTTGTTATTATCCGTTTTAGTATTTAGATCGAAAGCCCCATGTTAATCTGGGCTTCCATTACAGAAATTATCCGGAACCGAAATTCCTATTTTTAATAAAAAGGATTTAATCGAATCCATTCTTAAACACGTTTTCCATACAATTAATTTATATGAATAGACTCGTAACAACTCAGTAATCAAAAGCCCTAACAATTCCAACGCTATAAATACAAGATTTGTTCAATTCGTGTCTGATTTGGAAGAGACACGGTCGCGCTAATCATCTAGCGCGGCCGTGCCTCATGAAACGCGGTCGTGCTGAGTAGCAGCGCGGTCGTGTCCTCCTGTCCAGACCTAGTCATGCCCTTTGGGCTAGCCTCTGTTGTGTCTAAAAATCATAGACACGACCGTGCCGAGCCAAGGTACGGTCGTGCCTGTTGACTTGTCTAGTTTGTGCCCTCTGTTGATCAACCCGGTCGCGCCCCGACTAGCGCGGTCGCGCCCGTGGCTTGAGCACGATCGTGCCCTTCCGAGGCACGGTCGTGTGTGACTCAGAAATTTTAACAGAATTATAATTTTATATTTTTCAATCAATAAATGTTTCAAATTTTATAAAAATATGTTTTCTGTATTTGAAGAGATTTAAAGTTTAATCTGGAGATAAATATTATTTATTTAAAAGTTTATTTAAAAATTTATAAAAAATTAAATTTATATTTATCTTACACTTAAATGATGTTTTAAATGATTAAGTTACAAAGTTTATAAATAAATAAGATAATAATTATTTATTTAATATTTAAACAAAAATCATTTATTTATTTATACTTAATTACAATCAATATTTACATTATTTCATAAACTATAATCATTTATTTATTTATTAATTTACATTTAACACATGCATTATTTTCATAATCAACAATTTTATAAAAATTCTATTTTATTATTTAAATTCCAAACTTTAATCAAATGTTCCAAAAATGGTTACTACAACTTTATATATTTCATTTAATACTTTTTATATACAAATTCAACCTTCAATGTTAGACTTAAACTTTGTACACCGATTTGATTCAATATACATTACTATCTAGGTTAACCCGTGTGTATCAAGAAACCTTATTTTATCTTTACTCTTTGTTAGCTACATCTCCATACCAAGTGAGTATTCACAACCCCTTTTACTCTTTTACACTTTTGGGGTGAAACATGAACATTATTCAAATTACACATTACATTTACACAAACAACACAAAGTACAAATCCTATTTACATCCATGTGTGCAATTTGAGCTTTATGCCCGAGTGCTAGGTGTGCTAACCTTTGTATGCGATTATGTGCAATCATTAACTATACAAGCCGACGGTTTTCAATGATAGATCTATTGAGTCTGACAAACCCACCCAGTTGCGCGGTGATTGAAACCGACAACACAATTTTTGCATGCTAGTTACAAGGTTTGGTTGTACATGGTTACACAATAGCTGATCCCCATAAATGCCTTATTTATCATGATATGTAAAGGATTTGTTTTCAACTATATGCTATCTATATACAATTGTGTTATACTCACCAACTTTTTAGTTGACTTTATTTTATTCATGTTTCAGGCCCTAATATGTGAGAATGATTCAAGACGTGCTGTAACCTTTCTGATTTTCATGTTTTTCCTATGTATTTTATGCCGTGCAATAAAAGATTTCAACCTTACATTTATTGTTCATATACACTTACAAGCATACACGCGTTCATTATAATACAATATTAACGAAAACAATCTTACAAACCTCGAGGACCAAACTTGACCAAAACTCAAAACAACATCAATATTACAAAACTAAAAGGACTAGTCTTGAAACTTCCAAAAACCAACACAAGCACGGTCACGCCTAGTCCTAGGCACGGTCGCGCTTGTGCCATGACCACGGTCGTGCTTAACATTAAGCACGGTCGCGCCTCGTTTACAGTTTGACTCCGCAAAGTCAAACCGACTCAAATCTTGTCCAAAAATAGATTGTAAACACGTTTAGAAGGTCGCGAAACTTGCAGAAGAAGATATTCGGCTAATTGAGACTAAAACACGACCAAATACACATGCAATCGTCCCAATACTCGCAAATTCTAAACCGACTCTTTTTTTAAAACGAATCAAGTAATTGGGGCAAGAATCAAACGAATTAAGTTAAGCCCATACCTACCCGAGACATATATAAACTTCCCTAAACCCTAAATCCATCATTCCATCATCTCTATCTCGTCTGTCGATCAAGAAAAAGCCGCGAAGTCTCCCCGTAGCCGTCTGCACTTGTTGCCCATTCAAAACAGGTTAGTAATAGTTCATTAGGATCGTCTCTCCAAGCTAATCGAAAGCCCTAACTTAATTCGTAACCACATTACATGATTTTACAGAATTGAATCTGAGTTTTGATAAAAAAATGGTTTTAAACGATCGACACGTTAAACAGGATATAAACCTAATTAAATGGTGTAACTCGATTCGCAGACATCATATCAATGAAAACCCTAAGTTTCTAATCTGTTTTATTACAAGAATCAGGCGAATTGCTTCTGGAATTGACCAGACATGGTCGCGCCAGCCTATGAGCGCGGTCGTGCCTGACCAAGCACAGTCGTGCCCCGTAAGAGGCCCGGTCGTGTTTACCGATCAAACCAAGTCCTGACCTAGTCAAAACCCTAGGCGCGGTCGTGCCGGATACGGACGCGGTCGTGTCTCAGGACCAGACTCTTGTTTTGACTTCTGACCAACCACGGGCGCGTTACCGAGCAAGCGCGGTCGCGTACGTGCCGGGCGCGGTCGTGCCATATACAAGCACGGTCGTGCTCATCCCTCAAACAGAATCCTTACTTTTATTTTTATTCTGTTAATTTGATAAATAAATAACAGTTTAAATAATTATTTTAAGACAAACCCTACACGTTTAAGAATGACAAATTCACTTCCGTCATTAAATAACGCAAATCAATAACACATATACATTGTTCATTAGGTCGAACCTAGCAATCTACAACACATCGCTGTTTTCCATTTGCTTGTGCAACCTACACGCTACATAACACGTGAGTTACATAGCCCCTCTTTTACTCTATTTTACAAACGTTTTGGGGTGGAACATGCGTTCTATTTACATGTTTTCAATTATACACATATACAGTTCCATCCTATGCATGTTTACAGTTTTGCGCTTTGTGCTTGAGTACATTTTGTAGACCAATTATTATGCTCTTCATGTACAATCATTAACTAACAGCCGACAGTAAACAGTGGTAGATCTATTGAGTCTGACAAACCCACCCAGGTAGGGTGACTGTTACTGACAACACAAATTTTGAGTGCAAGTTACAAAGGTTTGATTGTATAGGTCACACGATGTTTTTCTCTCCATAAATGCCTTAATTGTCATGATTGTATTGAACTGTATGCACACAACACGTATTTTGCTATCACACGATTAAACCTATGTTTTCTCACCAACTCTTGTAGTTGACCCTCTCATTTAACCATGTTTCAGGTACCAATGTTTGAAGTGATCAAGATATGCTACACATAGGATTTTGACCTAGTTTTAATTGAACCAGTTATATTTTGATGTATTTTTCATTATTGTTTGGTGGATTGAATCTATGTTTTATTGAACTTGTTTGATTGTAATGAAAACGATTATTAATTATTCAAACATTAGCAAACCATGAGCAATGAACAGTCTGCACGCTTCACGCCCCGATGTTTCCGCCGTCGGTTGGGGTGTGACAGATTGGTATCAGAGCCTTGGTTATAGGGAATTAGGTTATTAGACACCTTTGACCTAGACTATAACTTTAGGATACCCACTTATGCCATGCTTCATGATTTACATGCTATGTGCTACATGCTATATGATATATGCTACATGTTTTATATGTATATATGAATAACAACTTAAATAAACAATATCCCTACCCATATCCTAAACCACATATCCTTCATGCCTGCTTCCATGTCATCATCAACATAACCTGAATCATATTCTTAGACTTGGGTCTATAAAAATTTTCTTTTACACCCGTTAAGGTTTTTAGACTTTGTTTAATTGTTAAAGGACACGTGCAATCTGGAAGAGTGACACCTGTATTCTGGGTTTTCTGTCTAGGAAAGCATTTCGTATAAATCCCAACCAACCGAGGGACCCGTATGCTTTCCTGGGAATTCCCGGGATGAGTGTTTACTTATAGGCTAAAGCACGTCTCCTTGATAATTATCTGAGTTTGAATTAACCTTAATATGTCATAGTACTTGAGTGATTATGTCACTATTTGAGAACAATCCAAACCCTGGAAGACATGCTGAGAGCCTGTGTCATCGACTTTGGTGGCAATTGGGATTCACATTTGACACTTATCGAATTTTCCTACAACAATAGTTACCACACCAGCATCGACATGGCTCCGTTTGAAGCTCTCTACGGTCGTAAGTGTCGTTCTCCCATCTGTTGGAACGAGATTGGTGAAGCACAAATCACCGGTCCCGAGTTAATTCAAGAAACCTCCGACAAGATTATCCAAATCCGTGACAACATTCGAGTTGCGAGGAGTCGGCAAAAGAGCTATGCCGACAAACGACGCAAACCCTTGGAATTCCAAGTTGGTGATCTTGTACTTCTAAAGGTGTCTCCTTGGAAGGGGGTGATCCGTTTTGGGAAGAAAGGCAAGCTAGCACCTCGCTATGTGGGTCCATTCAAGATCCTTGAAAGGATTGGAAAAGTGGCTTACAAGCTCGAGTTACCTCCATCACTTGGCAACGTACATCCTACATTTCATGTATCCAACCTCAAGAAGTGTCTTGCTGATGAGAATCTCCATATACCTCTTGACGATGTGCGCATTGATGAAACGATGCACTTCGTTGAAAAACCAGTCGAGATTATGGATCGCGAGATAAAACAACTCAAGCGCAGCCGTATTCCTATGGTCAAGATTCGTTGGGAATCTAAACGAGGACCCGAGTTTACTTGGGAACGAGAAGACCAAATGAAGCTCAAGTACCCACATCTTTTTGCTGAAGCAGTAGCCTCAACCAGTTGAATTTCGGGACGAAATTCCCTCAACATGGGGATACTGTAATCTTTCTGATTTTCATGTTTTTCCTATGTATTTTATGCCGTGCAATAAAAGATTTCAACCTTACATTTATTGTTCATATACACTTACAAGCATACACGCGTTCATTATAATACAATATTAACGAAAACAATCTTACAAACCTCGAGGACCAAACTTGACCAAAACTCAAAACAACATCAATATTACAAAACTACAAGGACTAGTCTTGAAACTTCCAAAAACCAACACAAGCACGGTCGCGCCTAGTCCTAGGCACGGTCGCGCTTGTGCCATGACCACGGTCGTGCTTAACATTAAGCACGGTCGCGCCTCGTTTACAGTTTGACTCCGCAAAGTCAAACCGACTCAAATCTTGTCCAAAAATAGATTGTAAACACGTTTAGAAGGTCGCGAAACTTGCAGAAGAAGATATTCGGCTAATTGAGACTAAAACATGACCAAATACACATGCAATCGTCCCAATACTCGCAAATTCTAAACCGACTCTTTTTTTAAAACGAATCAAGTAATTGGGGCAAGAATCAAACAAATTAAGTTAAGCCCATACCTACCCGAGACATATATAAACTTCCCTAAACCCTAAATCCATCATTCCATCATCTCTATCTCGTCTGTCGATCAAGAAAAAGCCGCGAAGTCTCCCCGTAGCCGTCTGCACTTGTTGCCCATTCAAAACAGGTTAGTAATAGTTCATTAGGATCGTCTCTCCAAGCTAATCGAAAGCCCTAACTTAATTCGTAACCACATTACATGATTTTACAGAATTGAATCTGAGTTTTGATAAAAAAAAATGGTTTTAAACGATCGACACGTTAAACAGGATATAAACCTAATTAAATGGTGTAATTCGATTCGCAAACATCATATCAATGAAAACCCTAAGTTTCTAATCTGTTTTATTACAAGAATCAGGCGAATTGCTTCTGGAATTGACCAGACACGGTCGCGCCAGCCTATGAGCGCGGTCGTGCCTGACCAAGCACAGTCGTGCCCCGTAAGAGGCCCGGTCGTGTTTACCGATCAAACCAAGTCCTGACCTAGTCAAAACCCTAGGCGCGGTCGTGCCGGATACGGACGCGGTCGTGTCTCAGGACCAGACTCTTGTTTTGACTTCTGACCAACCACGGGCGCGTTACCGAGCAAGCGCGGTGGCGTACGTGCCGGGCGCGGTCGTGCCATATACAAGCACGGTCGTGCTCATCCCTCAAACAGAATCCTTACTTTTATTTTTATTCTGTTAATTTGATAAATAAATAACAGTTTAAATAATTATTTTAAGACAAACCCTACACGTTTAAGAATGACAAATTCACTTCCGTCATTAAATAACGCAAATCAATAACACATATACATTGTTCATTAGGTCGAACCTAGCAATCTACAACACATCGCTGTTTTCCATTTGCTTGTGCAATCTACACGCTACATAACACGTGAGTTACATAGCCCCTCTTTTACTCTATTTTACAAACGTTTTGGGGTGGAACATGCGTTCTATTTACATGTTTTCAATTATACACATATACAGTTCCATCCTATGCATGTTTACAGTTTTGCGCTTTGTGCTTGAGTACATTTTGTAGACCAATTATTATGCTCTTCATGTACAATCATTAACTAACAGCCGACAGTAAACAGTGGTAGATCTATTGAGTCTGACAAACCCACCCAGGTAGGGTGACTGTTACTGACAACACAAATTTTGAGTGCAAGTTACAAAGGTTTGATTGTATAGGTCACACGATGTTTTTCTCTCCATAAATGCCTTAATTGTCATGATTGTATTGAACTGTATGCACACAACACGTATTTTGCTATCACACGATTAAACCTATGTTTTCTCACCAACTCTTGTAGTTGACCCTCTTATTTAACCATGTTTCAGGTACCAATGTTTGAAGTGCTCAAGATATGCTACACATAGGATTTTGACCTAGTTTTAATTGAACCAGTTATATTTTGATGTAATTTTCATTATTGTTTGGTGGATTGAATCTATGTTTTATTGAACTTGTTTGATTGTAATGAAAACGATTATTAATTATTCAAACATTAGCAAACCATGAGCAATGAACAGTCTGCACGCTTCACGCCCCGATGTTTCCGCCGTCGGTTGGGGTGTGACACGTGCTCAATATAGGATTTGGACTTAGCAATTTAAATCAAGAATTCTATGAGTTGTTTATGTTTCTTTGTTTGAATTTGATTTGTACTTGGATTATTTGAAATGGAAATTTGACTTTAATATATTTCAATTTAGTCAACCATGTGCTATGAACAGTCTTACATGTCCCGCCCCGATGATTCCGCCATCGGTCGGGGTGTGACAAATACCATCCAGTGTGACATGGGAACTTTGGTCAAGACGGAAACGAAGTTGTATATGCATGTGGTTGCAAGATGTCTCTCAATGCGAGCCAAAGCAAAGATAATAAAGAAAATATTGCAGGATCTGGAATCAAAGCGTGTCAAAGTTGAAGCCAATCCTACAGATGACAAAGACTGAAGAATTGGCATCCAATGGACTAGAGGGAGATTGTTGGAACCTAGTAGTCCATCGAATCCAATTACAAAGCTTAAATGTTCAAGTTCATAGTTTTCGGTCGAGAAAGTTTTCGGATGAAAACTTTAACATATAAATAGGTGTTTGTTTGAATTGTAATTAGAACTTTTTGGTCATTTGTCGTAGCTGATAATCTGATTGTGTTTAATCTGACCAGGTGTTGTTACACACAGTTAGCATCTTGTATTCAGTATTGATTCTAAATAGAAGAAAGCATTTTGTGATCATCTCATTCTTATGGCGTGTTATTCGTATTTTGGCGTTTGATCCGTGAATTCGGTCTCATTATCTCTTAGATTGTAGTCCGCTTTTCCAGGAGGTTATTGGTGATTCGGTTGCTTGATTCCAGACGATCAAAGGGTTTAATAGACCTCCACCAGCTCAGCGCCTCATTAGTGAATGAGTGAGCGACAAACTTGACCGTTTAGTCATCACGGCATTCACTAATGTTGATCACGTCATACATCCTTTCTATCCACTCGAAAGTGGTAACCACATCTTTCCTTCCATCAAACTTTGGCGGGTCACACCCCCGAAATGATTTGTAATTGTAGCCTCGGGCTGCCAATTCAAAATCTGAATCGTCACTGTCAGTGACTTCAGTTCTATTGTTGCTTTCCTCTTTATTATCCTTTCTGTCTATTCCAAACTTTTTCAAGGCCTCGGTCAGTGCAGTTGCTAAGATGTCGTTTAAGACTAAAGTGACCTCTCCCGTTAAAGTTTCTCTTACGATCGAATCGAGAACCAATCCCTCATTGTGCTCTTCATTTTGTACTGACACATTGTTCTCACTGTCATTATGCTCCACATGCACCGATTCATTTACGTTGCAGGAGTGATCACTTTCCTCTACTCATGCTCAGTTACCTAGCAGTCAGCCTCGATGACCAGTACGATCACCAATTCTACCACCTCTCTTTCCTCTAGCCATTTCTGTCTAACTACGAACAAGGAACACTCGTATCATCATGATAGGTAATAATTTAGAACACCTCGAGTAATGTAAATTACTAATTTTAGAGACGGGTATGGAATTACTAATTTACTTTACTACTCGGGTTCTGAACATTTCCTGTCAGGATTAACATTTATATCCAAGTTCAGAGTCCCTTCATTAAGGCATATACTATCTACTTTCTATGTTAAAGCATGTACTGTGTACTATCTATGCTAAAGCATTTACTGTCTACTGTCTAAACTAAGGCATTATTGTCTATGTTCTATGTTAGGACATTAACTACCTGCTTTCAACTATCTTTCCATGGATGGACTGCTCTGATTGACATTCCTTTCCTTTCCTTCGTCCCATTCTTAGTTTAAGTTCAGACATTGTCGCAAATGTCTGAATCTCTCAAACTATGGCTCTGATACCAACTTGAAATGCCCCAAAATGGGTACATCCCATAGTTGGCACAAAACATAACATAGTTCTTAAACTGGAAATCAGAATCTATTACAGCGGAAGTCTTGTTTCAAACAGTCAAAACCATAAACAATTAAAATTTAACTAAAACATAAATTGTCGGTAAGGAAATGTCAGTCTTCAGTATTGCAGCCCCGCAGTCCATGCTATCTGTAACACCCGAAAACCCGACATTCATGTTTGGGCCAAGAAGAAAGAATAATAGATCGGCTTGAAGTGTGTGGGCTTGGCCCATAAAGGTTCCTTAACCCTAATGCCTCCCCACATTAGCTCCATTCTAACACTTGCACCAAAAACGTCTAGAAAGAGAGAGAGGGAAGATCTAGAGAGAGAAAGCTCCAAGAAATCCTTGGTTTGGCTCAAGATCAGTCTCGAAATGTTTCTCTAGTGATTTGGATCAAGTTTAACGAAGCAACATGTATCCAACCTAAATCTCTGTTTTTTTTTTCATCAAAATGGGTTTTTGGGGTAAAACTAGGGTTTTCTCCTTAAGACTAAATTTTTACGTGTTAAAACATGAACAAAGCCAATATCTGGCTTCATAGAAGTCAAACAAACGATTTGGACGTAAAAAGTTACAAACTTGGATTGAAACGGGCCTATTGGATGAGTTGTTCATCATACGACACTGACCAGTGTCGCCACCTTCATGTGGCGACACTAGTCGGGGAAACGACGGGGGAGTGGCGTGTTTTCCAAGATTTTCAATGACTGGGACACGTGTCATTCCTCTGGAGACACTAAGGAGTGTCGCCTATGACCCTGGCGACGCTACTGGCAACGACACTCTATGAGTGGCAACAGTAAGTGTCAGTGACACAACGAACGACGTTCAGTCCAGAACGCAAGTTCTGGCTACACTGTCTAAACGACTTTAAGTGTTGGCGACATTATGCTCAGGCTACACTGCTTGTGGCGACACTAGCAATATTTAACCTATTTTCAAGTATTAAATTCATACAGATAACGTAGCATTTGTCTAGCCAAATTTTAGTGAGTACAACCAGTATACCGACAACCAGGTGAGTTCTAAGTCCCCAATTGTATATGATTTTGGGCTGGGGTGCATACTCTACGATGTAAATGATTTTATGAATAAACGTGTTAAACACTAAAGTATGAAAAGTAGGCTAAGTATAAATTACGTGCCTAAATGTATGATGATGTGTGTCAATGAGCCACATGAATGATAACGTATATAAAGGGTCTACGTATAACGTACCACTATAGCTAAAGTATAAAACGGGCAAAACGTGTAAACGTGCTAACAAATTAAATGATGAAATGGTTGCCCACGTGGCAAACGGATGTAAAGAACAAAGGAATTAATCATATAAATATGTTAATTCAATGAATGATGTAAAGGGTGTCTAAATGACAAACGGATGTTAAATATGTAAAGAACGATGCATGCAATAACGTGATTATGTGACAGCTACTTCGGTAGACAGACGAAACGACTACTTCAGTAGACGGACGAAACAGCTACATCGGTAGACGGGCGAAACGGATTACGACGGTAGAACGGATGAAATGGTTACTTCGATAAATGGATGTAAAACAGACTACTATGGTAGTCAGATGAAACGGATAAGACGGTAGACGGATGAACAAACTGTTACACCGCGTGTGGTAAACGGATGTTAGACAGCTACGACGGTAGGCCTGTATGGAAACGGATCTACGACGGTAGGATGGATGAAACGGTTACTTCGGTAAACGGATGATGTAAAGGCTACTTCAGTAGAATGATGAAACGATCTATGATGATAGACGGAAGTTATGACGGCTACTTTGGTAAACGGACGATGTAACGGCTACTTCAGTAGACGGACGAAACAGCTACTTCGGTAGACGGATGTATGAAACTTATGTGCTTAAACAAAATGCATACGCTCTATGTTTAATATAGCACTTAAAGTAAACACGATGATGTATGTAATTATGTGCTTAAACAATATGAATACGTTCTATGTTTAAGTAAGTACATTATGTAAAAATGTTAAACGAACGAAAACGTATCATGATTACTTGAATGATAAAACTAGAACTCACCAATGTTAGCTGACTTTTAGTAAGCATCTCAGATGATAAAGAAAAGAAACCAACATGATGATCATGGGCGGGCTGGACAGGCGATTGGGTACTCAGCTCATGACTGACTTCCCGGATTATGTTATGAATGATGTTATTTGAAAATGATGTTTAAAACTTTTAATTGGATGACATTTTATGTTTAAACTATGTAATGAATTCCGCTGCATGATGTTTTAATTTTAACGAAATTCCAGTATTAAGTTATATATTTATGTGTAATTCCAACAAGTGCGGTTTTCCGGTTCGGGGCCTAACAAGTTGGCATCAGAGCAACAGTTTGAGAGATTCAGACATCCAAGTGTCTGAACTCACCTCAAAGCACTTCCTTTCGAATAACTGCAAAAAACCAACACCTCAGGTATATCCGAGATCATACCCACATTACTATAATCAGTACCCCTATCTTAGGGTTTACATAAATGAACCCCGGGATACTCAAAATCCTTACCTCGGTACTATCTACGGCAATTTGCGGACGATTTACGAGAAAGCGGACTTTCGGATGCAGCCTGGGAGCTTGGAATACGAAACCAGAAGTGTAGTGTGTGTATGCAAGGTGTTTGGGTGTGTTGATGTTATGCCATTCTGTCGAGATCGGGCTTTCAATTTATAGGCAACGTCTTGACCCGTTGAGGACCGTTACACATGGGGGTAGCGGTCCGCTACCGCCTTGCTAGCGACAGCCCTACAAGCGTCAGCTTCTTAGCGGAACGACCTTCTTTTTGTGGCTAGCAGACCGTTAAGGGCAAGGCTAGCGGTCCGCCACCCGTGCCACTCGTCAAAACTCCTTGGCTAGTCACAGGACACGTGTCAGCACCCGGCTGATTCCATTCCTTCCACGTAGCGGTCCACTTGGTAGCAGTCTGCTACCTTCTAGATTTCCAAATTTTTCATTTTCAGTCCTCCAACTTTGGGGAACTTGTATTCCAACCGCTAGACTTTAAATTTTGAAACACCCCCATTGGCACAAAACATCATACACAGTTCATAAACTGGAAATCAGAATCTATTACAGCGAAAGTTTTTAATTCAAAACATTCATAATCCAGTAACGTCTAACATTGTTCAAAACATAAACTATCGGGAACAGGAAATGTCAATCACTAGTGTAGCAGCCCGACGTCCATGCTAAGAAGCCCTCACGGCCTCTCTACTTTGTTGTTGCTTTACCTTTACTACTTGTCATGCAGACTAAAAGTCAGCTAACGCTGGTGAGTTTTATCTTTACTTAAAACTATAAACTTTCGTTAGCTAGCTAGTTTTATGAAAATAAAATAAGCTTTCTTTCATTACTTCAAAATAACTTTGCCTTTTCCTTTGATTTAAAACTTTACAACGTTACAATTTATAAAATCGTTCTATTTCTATCTTTGTTAAAACTTTACTTTTAAGGAAACCAGTTAAAGTAACCTCCTTTACTCTTTCAACTTTGCTTTTCACTCGTACAGGACAAGTGACTATAACATACTTTCACTATCACATATGGATCAAGTCCAAGGACAAGATCCATTTTCTCGCTTACACCTTAGGGTAAGACTTTTACTTTGATTTGCCCATACCTCAGGGTGGGACTTTCTCGCTTACACCGAAGTGTAAGACTCCTTTGCATGCTTACACCTCAGGGTGAGACTTTCTACTTTTCTTGCTCACACCTTAGGGTGAGACTTCTACTTTGCTTGCATGTAGGACTTAATACAATGAAACTACTATGCAATTATACTATGTCACATAATATAATGTCATTGAAACACATAACACATAGACAAATAACACATATTACACATCAGCATACAATATAGCATTTGTCACTGTGGTGCAGCTTCTTTACCATTCTTTACTTTAACTCTTTACTTTCTTGAAAATACAATTCAAAGATAGTATTGTACTCTATAACACTTTACCTTTCTTTTTTACAAAAATAACTTTTTATAAAAAGCTATGACTTTTTCTTTCATTTTATAAAAATATCGTTTTCATAAATGCTATACTTTGCCTTTCAAATTTTTGTACCAGAATGCATGCCAGCCCAAAACCGTTAAGAAAAAAGGGCAATAAGAACTCACCTGACTATTGGTATTCAACTTGTATTTGACGTCTTATATATTGCTAACGCGTAAATCGATCTGCACATAAGTCAAGACGCGGATTCTATTATTTTCTACGAGAGTCGACCAAGACTATAACTAGCGACACTAGAGTGTCGGCCGAGACAATCGCCATTGACACTAGAGTGTCGGCCGGGAGTATCACTCGAAACACTTTGAGTGTCGGCCGATACTATCACCGACGACACTAGAGTATCGGCCCGGAGTATCAGCAGGAACACTTTGAGTGTTGCCTAAACTTGCATTCAGTACTTGTGTTAAGAGGTTCGACACTCTGAGGGTCGACACTCGTCGACACTCTGAGAGTCGGCTCCATCAGCTTCTTCTTCCTCGCCGAGTGTCGGCTCAAGAACACAGCCCTCATTCGAGTTTGTTTTTTATCTAAAACTCAAATCTTTTACGTTCAAAACGTTTATCCAGCTTCCATGAATTTAGATCTATACTTTATCCAACTTTTAACACGTAAAAACCCAATCTTTATGTTAAAACCCATGAAAAACCCTAAAACCACTTTTGAAACAGAAACTCAGATCTTAGGACATTTTGTTACATGTTGATGCTTGTTTCCTTCTTCTCCAACCTCCAGGAATATCCAACAATGAATCTTCGTACAAGATGGATGCCAACAATGGTGATCTTAAGCTTTCTCTATCTAAGTTCTCTCCCTTTCTCTCTCTAAACCTTCTAGATGATGGTGAGAAAATGAGGAAGGTAGAGAGGGTGACCAGGGTTTTACCCTACTACCCTCCCTTGCATTTCCCATTCTCGGCCTAAGGTCCGATCTCTCTCGAGCCCGTTATTCTTCTATTCCATCTTCTATTTCTTTAGCTCGTAACCCGTCTTATGTGTTTGTTGTAACTTTCGGGATGTTACAACTTTTGACACTTTTAGCCCTTATATTCTTTGGAAAATTTCAAGGTGTTACAGTAATCCAGGAAACAACAAAATCCATTTGGTCGGCTCCAATCAGCAGGGCGGCGAAGTGCATGAGATCTTCCAAATCAAAAGTCTTAAGCTCCATGAACAAATCTAAGGCCTTCACCCAAATCCGAGCACTCAAGGAAGGTTTCCTTCTTGACCATGATTACCTGAAATACATGCTTAAATCGGTGTAAACTAAAAAGTTGGTGAGCTCATGAGTTTAGACACCAGACTCAATGGTTAGACAAGCACAACATATTACAACATAACACAACATAGCATAATTCTTGTTTGCATCATTCTCATTCTTTTTCTTGTTCTTGACAAGTCACACAATCAATCTTGTATTCACTACACAACCCTACCTGGTCATGTATGAACGTTACCCTCCTTGACCTACACTATGTACAAGTGATAGGACTTCTAGTGCATGTTTGAATGCCATAGTCGGTTCCCAAAACCTATAATGGGGTTTTCCATAACCAATAGGGGAAGGCGGTTACCCAACCCATTAGATAGGGACACTGGAGTGGGGGTTTCTCCAAATAGTACTATCCATACAATCATGAGGCTCACTCCCGAGTTAACGTTTGTGCTCTTACTAGGAGGAATTGTAGAGATTCTAGTTTTGCCAAGTTCACAACATATATAACATATAAAACACATATAACAAATACACAACATTCTAGAAGCATGTATCCAGCCCAAAAAGTGTGTAAAAAGTGCACATAAAACTCACTTGATTCTAGCTAGGGTTCTCTTGATAAATATTCTTTAAAAACGTGCACCTCCTAAGTTATAGACAAAGGGTTACTAGACCATTCAATTTAAGAATCTGTACGTGTTTAATTAGTTAGTCTTAAAGTAATGATGGTTCATTAAGTTTGGTTAAGTGTTATAGTTGTTTTCTTTATGTTCTACACTTAGCATATTCTTAGGTCTAAAAGTTGTTAATGGGCCACAACTCACAAGGGCCTCTTAAGCCCACAAGCCATAGGTTATATTAAAGATACTGATTTGAAATAAGTCCAGTGAGTTTTGGGCCAAAATTCCACTTTATTCTTACAAAATGGGCTATTAGGCCGGCTAAGCCCAACTATACCATTTTATGAAATTAATACTCTTTTTATGGGCCCAACTTCTTAAGATTAAATTCAGTATTAGTAAAGACATTTTAAATAAGTTTTTGGGTAAAAACATTCTATCCAAAAGGTTTATTGGGTTGCTCTTGGGCATATTAGGCCTTTTATGTCCAAATCATGTGCCTTAACTATTCTAAATTTCTAGTTAAGGTCCAATCTCATAATCTAAGTTACTTTAATGAATTTTATGAGAAAAAATCTTTAATAATCTGTTTGAAATGTTTAAAACATTTTCTAGCTAAAATTAACAAATCCGGGTTAGAATACCGGTAGTTAGCCATCACTAGATATTCCCAAGCGATTTTGGTTAGAATACCAGTAGTTGATTTGGACCATAGAATTTTGTAGTTATAGCACGTCTTAGGCAATGCGAGGTCTATAAGAATCCCTCGATCATTGTTGACATGTAATCCTTTACCCATCAAAGGTGACCCTGTTAAAATTTGGTCCGTAACCTATTTTGGGATCACTAACTAACCCTTCCAACGTTCGACCCGATAGATAACCTTGGATTTAATCTACCTATATTCCTAGGTCAATACTTAGATTAACTCTCGAGGAGTGGATTTTCAGCCAGAGAGCAAGAGCCAGCTGAAAGAAGCTAGAAGAAATAAGTAAGAGAAGTGAGAAGTGAGAAGATAGAAGTAAGAGAGTTGAAGATAGAAGTAACCGTTCATAGTCAATCGATATTATGAGTAGGGGTATTCGTCGGTTCGGTTATCGGTTAATCCGGTTAATTCGGTTCGGTTAATTCGGTTAATTTTTTTCAGTCTTAACTGTTAACCGAACCGAACCGAATTCAAAGTTAACTTACCGGAACCGAATTACTGGATTAATCATTTGGTTCAGTTTTCGATTATAACTTAATGTCACGCCCGTAACACAGGACAGTTATCTAACCAGAGTAGTACCTTCAACAGAGATGTTCCAAGGAAAGAACGACGGGTCTAGGAGAGATTTATACACCGTCCTTTCCTAGACAGAACATTTTGTTACCGGTCAGTAGGTCACCTTCTAGTTACTGTGACGTTGATATCAAAAACACACAATGGAATACTAAATCATAACTATTATTAACATCAAAACATTGTTACATCATGTTTAACAAAAGTTACATCATTCGTTCCTAACAAGGAACATGTCATTCGGGACCTATAGTTCCTGGCATGCCCATCATCTGAGTCATTCATCTTTTCATTCTAGTCCTGGAAATGCCTTGTCTAATGACTACCTGTGATGTGTTCAAAAACATTTGATAAAACATGGGTTAGCACAAAGCTGGTGAATTCATAAACTAAAATAGTTTATTAAAATGACCCGCCAAAGTATTTTGAACACATTCATGGGCTTCCACACCCAAATTCATAGACAACTATGAACAATCATTCAATATATATATATATATAACCAAAGATCGTTCCACAGGTCCTGTCCAACATGTCGTTCCACGGGCAAGTGAAATACAATAAGCGCTTAGAATACGTTATATATAAACAATCGGTACAATCGTTTCAAGATACTCAAAATGTTTTCATAAATCAATCATGCCATACAAGGTCATGACTGGGTTTATGCATCACAGTTTAAGAACTCACTTGGACAGTATCTCGGTTTATCAAATCAGTAATATGGCAATCAACTTGGACAAAGCTCCTAGATAAGTAATGACATTGCTTAAGTACACAATTCTAGCGTCAGAACCTTACCTCAGCACTATCTACGATAATTTGGAGTCGAAAAGCTAGAAACCGGACCCTCGCACTCGAACCTCAGCTCGGGAATGGAACTTCAGAGTGTGTGTGTTTGAGATGGTGTAAATTGTGTGGGAAATGAGCTGATATCGGGTTGCTATTTATAGGCAAGTTCAGGGCTCGTGACGGACCGTTACAAGTGGTGACGGTCCGTCACCCAATTTGGGGCGGTAAGTGTCACACCCCCAAATTCCACTAACGGAGTATTACCGTTTGGGAAGTGACAAACCAGGATCTCAGACATTAGTTACATTGAACGACTCTACATGGGACTCAAATGAAAATATCCTTTTAAATCAGAGTATCAATGCGGAAGCGTAAAGAAAGTAAATGCGCAAAATACACGTGCCCAAAACCAAAGTCCAAAAGTCCAAACGTTCAACCAAACAAAGTACATTAAAATAATTCAATCAACATAAATAGACACAAAGCAAAGCAGTTGAACCCCATGCATGCCCTAACGTGCACCTGTGTCTTAGCTTAGCGTCCTGAGAAAACATGTAAGAAAAGTGTCAACACGAGGTTGGTGAGTTCACAGGTTTCAAATAAATAAGTAAACGTTACCAGATTTATGATCTTTCAATATGTATCTATAGGTAGCTAACCTATGTTCATGTTTTAGCTCAAGTGCTCGCAACCAAAACTGACTGTTTGTTTATTGCCTCCTGCCAGGTTCTATCAATACTGGCCATGTGAATAGGCTAACATTTCACCCGTTCGATATCCGATCGAGTTAGCGCGACTAACGCGGGTGGGATTTGTCAAACCCAGTAGTACTAATAAACAATACCTCGCTAAGATCCATATTAACGGTTCGAAATAAGATGAGGACTTTC
Organism: Smallanthus sonchifolius; assembly: GCA_023525975.1. Taxonomy (NCBI): domain Eukaryota; kingdom Viridiplantae; phylum Streptophyta; class Magnoliopsida; order Asterales; family Asteraceae; genus Smallanthus; species Smallanthus sonchifolius. The sequence goes on along the minus strand of CM042025.1, from coordinate 42,802,147 downwards.
TGTGATAGCATGTTACACTTAGCTTTAACATTGATAGCATATGAAATACAAAATCTAAAATCAGTTTAAGCATGTTTTCTCCCCCAAGTTAAAAGCAGTAAAAAGGGGCCGTGAAACTCACCTGAGCTTGAGTAAGGATTTGAATCACACAAGGGAAAAGTTGGAACCAAGTGTGTAAGTCTCAAAAGACTTACGAATGCCCTAAAATTATAAACACATAAAATTAGGGATAAAGGAAAATGGAAAATGTGACAATGACACGGATTGAGAAGCGTCCTAAAGAAACGCTCTAATATTCAAGAGTGGACGAAAGTGTCCACGGAGTTAGGAATTACTTTACGCGACGAATGACACGACTAATAATAATTATAACCGGGTGTTTTGTCATTCACAAAAATTAAGAAAATAATAATATATATATACGAGTAAATAGTATAAGCAATTATATTATTATTTAGTCTCAATCGACACACGATGTTATAAATTGATTTGAAATAATACATATATATATGATTTAATAATACGGGTCACGGTTTGAAAATAATATAAACATATTATTTTATATGAATTCACGGTTTAAAAATAATATAAACATATTATTTTCACTTGGGGACAATAACACTAAATTATTTATAAAAGTGGGTATAATATATAATAATAAGTTAATAATTCAAACCCGAGTCTACGGGTTGTTTTCCGGGTTAAAACCCATTTATATAATAATATAATATTAAAAGGTTTGATTTTTATTAATTAAATATTAACAGAAAAATGTTTAAAAATAATTGTGGGAGCCCGGACTCGATCCCGGGTCTCTCCCACACCCGTACACAGCCTTAACCATCTCCGCCCGCTAGGGCATCGCGAAGGATACCGAGTTGGAATGGTTTTAACATCAGGTTCTATGTGGTTTTCCTCCCTTAAAGACCCGCGATCGAAACCGGTCAATATCCCTCGATTCGGGCGATGGTTTGAGTGAAACAGAAACAAGTTTTGATGCTCAGAGGATTACGAATCCGAGCATGTCATCAATTTTGAAATCGGTTAAGATTTGGTTGTCTAATTTGTCAAAAACAGATCGAAACTTTATTTAGAAAACTTTGAATCGATTAGAAGTATTTCGATGATTAAGATGGTTAAAACTATAGGGCTTTTGTTAATCGGATAGATACGAAACTGATGAAGTAATTTAATTTCGTTTCTTTTCAGTCTACGTTCGAAAACCCCAAATTAGAACGCATATGAACCCTAATTACGGGTTCATGATCAATTCGATAGTGGAAGCCCGTTGTTTCATAGGGCTTTCACTCTACAGACGATTGCGAATCTAATGGAGTAGGTTAATTTGATTTAAAAACGGTTTAGAGTTGAATTCGACAGATAGAGTTCACATGAACCCTAATTACGGGTTACAGAGATTTGTATATTAAAACTTGAAATTGGCAAAGGGCTTTCAGTAGAAAAGGTGTTGCGAATCTTTATGCATAGGTTAATTTCATTTTCATTGGGTCTAGATTAGGGCTCGACTAAATCAGTCAGATGATGAACCCTAGGATCAAGAATTCGATCGAATTGATAATGTGAGCCCTAATTGGGTTAGGGCTTTCATTTCAGAGATAAAAGCGAAGCTGATGATGTATCTAGTTACCTGAATTGGTGTCGGGACGGTGGAGATCAACTAAAACAGGTCCGACGATGACTAGTTCGATTCCCGGCGGCTCTTGCTATGAATCCGATCAATTTGACGAGTGCAAAGGTTTCAGAGAGACTCGATTTAGGTGTACAGTGTGTTGGTTTGCAAATTGGTAACTGATTACAGTCGAATTCGATTGAGTAAGACATAGGGTCGACGGTTACTTGTTTAATTCTCATTATTAGTGTTAATTCGATTAAATTGGAGGTGTTTAATGGATCAATTATGATCGTTATGATCATTATCATGCACGAACGGTTCTAATTCCAACGGATTTCGGGATATAATTCGCGAATTGGAAATCAAAGGATCCTAATGTTGACTTCCAAAAGTCAACAGGAGTAATTTTGATAAAATTGACTTTGGTGGGTCAATTTATTTAGCTTGGTAGATTCACTCAACTAGTCCCTGAAGTTTTGAACTGATACTGTGACCGAATTAAGCCTCGGGGTTAGATTTTACTAACGGGGTTAAGTTTTTAATAAGAAACTTAACATAATAGTTAACAGGATTAACCAAAAAAAAGTCGGGTTGTCACATCATCCCCTAGTTAAAAGAATTTTCGTCCCGAAAATTAAAATAAAAAAAATTTTCCCGGGTATCACATCATCCCCTAGTTAAAAGAATTTTCGTCCCGAAAATTTAAAATAATACCTTAAAGATTTGACGTGGAGTGCTTGAATAGATTAGGATATTTGCGCATCATCTGATCCTCGCGCTCCCACGTGAATTCCGGTCCGCGTTTCGAGTTCCAACGGACTCGAACAATAGGGATCTTACTGTGCTTTAACGTTTTAACTTCCCTATCCATAATTTCCACAGGTTCTTCGATGAAACGTAACTGTTCATCAACATGTAGTTCCTCCAGAGGAACTGCGAGTGATTCATCAGCTAGGCATTTCTTTAAATTTGAGACGTGAAAGACGTTGTGTACACCACTAAGTCTTTCAGGTAGGTCCAGTTGATACGCGACTGGTCCGATTCTCTTCAATATTTTGAAAGGTCCAACATAACGAGGATTCAGTTTTCCTCGTTTCCCGAAACGAATGACACCTTTCCAAGGTGAGACTTTGAGTAAAACCATGTCACCTATTTGAAATTCCAAAGGTTTATGACGCTTGTCGGCATAGCTCTTTTGACGATCACGAGCTGCCGCCATACGGTTTCTAATTTGAACGATCTTTTCGGAAGTTTCAAATACAAGTTCAGGACCTGTGAGTTGGCTTTCCCCAACCTCGGTCCAACAAATGGGAGAACGGCATTTCCGCCCATAAAGTGCTTCAAATGGAGCTGCCTTGATGCTAGTGTGATAACTGTTGTTGTATGAGAACTCCACCAATGGTAGGTGAGACTCCCAAGTGTTACCGAAATCGATCACACAAGCTCGTAGCATGTCCTCCAGAGTTTGAATAGTACGTTCAGTTTGGCCGTCAGTTTGAGGATGGTATGCTGTGCTCATATCTAGACGCGTGCCTAATGCTTTATGCAATGATTGCCAGAAACGGGAAGTGAATCGTGCATCATGATCCGAAATAATAGAGATTGGCACTCCGTGCCGAGAGACCACTTCTTTCAAGTATACTCGAGTGAGTTTATCCATTTTGTCAGTTTCTTTGATTGCTAGAAAGTGAGCAGATTTTGTTAGGCGATCCACAATCACCCATATAGTATCACATCCGGTAGGGGTTCGGGGTAATTTGGTAATGAAGTCCATGGATATTTGTTCCCATTTCCACATGGGAATTTCAGGTTGTTGTAGGAGACCGGACGGTTTTTGGTATTCAACTTTGACCTTCGCGCAGGTCAGACACTTACTAACATAAGTGGCTATATCGGCCTTCATCTTTGGCCACCAATATAGTACTTTTAGATCATGGTACATTTTATCGGAACCCGGATGAATGGAGTAACGAGATTTATGAGCTTCATCCATGATTAGTTCCCTTAAATTTCCGAACACTGGAACCCATATTCGTTCGACAAAGTAACGAATTCCGTCAGATTTTACTTCAAGTTGTGCTTCCATGCCACGTGTACCTTCTAACGGTAGGTTATCTTCTTTCAAGGCTTCAAGTTGAGCACTACGGATTCTGTCAGGCAATCCAGGGTGAATAGTGAGTTGTAACGCTCGAACCCGTTTGGGTTTCGTTTCTTTTCGGCTTAGTGCATCAGCCACGACGTTAGCTTTACCCGGATGATACCGGATCGCACAGTCGTAATCATTTAAAAGTTCAACCCAACGACGTTGTCGCATGTTCAACTCCTTCTGCTCGAAGATATGCTGGAGGCTCTTGTGGTCGGTGTAGATGGTGCATTTGGTACCGTACAAGTAATGTCTCCATATCTTAAGTGCAAAAACTACTGCTCCCAACTCTAGGTCATGAGTGGTGTAGTTTTTCTCGTGAACCTTTAACTGACGTGAAGCGTATGCGATTACCTTTTCGCGTTGCATTAAGACACAACCCAGACCTTGAATAGATGCATCACAATACACCACAAAGTCATCGGTTCCTTCCGGAAGAGCTAAAATAGGTGCACTGCAAAGTTTCTGTTTGAGATGCTGGAAAGCTGATTCTTGATTATCGCCCCAATTGTAAGCTTTTCCTTTTTGAGTTAGGGCGGTGAGAGGTTGCGCAATCTTTGAAAATCCTTCGATAAAACGACGGTAATATCCAGCCAATCCCAGAAATTGTCGCACTTCAGTCGGAGTCGTCGGTGCTGCCCAATTCTTGATGGCTTCTATTTTGGATGGGTCGACATGTATCCCTTTTTCATTTACCACATGCCCTAGAAATTGAACCTCTCGAATCCAAAATTCACATTTGGAAAACTTAGCATAAAGTTGCTCTTGCTTAAGTAGTTCCAAGATTAGACGCAGATGTTCTTCATGTTCTTCCTCGTTCTTGGAATAAATAAGAATGTCATCGATGAAAACGATAACAAACTGGTCAAGGTAAGGCTTACACACACGGTTCATGAGGTCCATGAATACCGCGGGTGCGTTGGTTAAACCGAAAGGCATGACCATAAATTCGTAATGGCTGTACCTTGTCCTAAATGCAGTTTTAGAGATATCTTCTTCTCGGACTCTTAACTGATGATAGCCGGACCTAAGATCTATTTTGGAATAGAAACTTGATCCTTGGAGTTGATCAAAAAGGTCATCAATACGAGGTAAAGGGTAGCGGTTCTTGATTGTAACTTTGTTCAACTGCCGGTAATCAATACACATACGGAATGTACCGTCCTTCTTCTTGACAAATAATACCGGAGCTCCCCACGGTGATGAACTAGGTCGGATGAAGCCTTTATCCAATAAGTCTTGCAACTGAGTGGACAGTTCCTGCAATTCACTGGGTGCTAATCGATAAGGTGCTCGAGCAATCGGTGCTGCTCCGGGTGCTAGATCAATTTGGAATTCAACCTGACGGTGTGGTGGCAGACCGGGCAGATCCTCGGGAAATACTTCCAAAAATTCACGCACAACGGGAATATCTTCGATCTTCTTCTCTTCTGACGGCTGTTCAGCAACAAGGGCCAAAATGGTCGTATGCCCCTTCCGAAGACATTTTTGTGCTTTCATGAAGGATATAATGCCCATGACTATACCAACTCTTTCGCCTTGGATGGAAAGGATTTCTCCATTTGAGAGAGGCACACGTACAATCTTCTCACGACAGATAATTTCGGCTTGGTTTTTAGATAGCCAATCCATACCAACAATTATATCAAAACTACCAAGTATGACCGGCATAAGGTCAATATCAAATGTATGTGTAGCTAGCTCAAGTTTACATCCTTTAAGTATGTGAGTTGCCTCAATTATTTGCCTGTAACCTTTCTGATTTTCATGTTTTTCCTATGTATTTTATGCCGTGCAATAAAAGATTTCAACCTTACATTTATTGTTCATATACACTTACAAGCATACACGCGTTCATTATAATACAATATTAACGAAAACAATCTTACAAACCTCGAGGACCAAACTTGACCAAAACTCAAAACAACATCAATATTACAAAACTACAAGGACTAGTCTTGAAACTTCCAAAAACCAACACAAGCACGATCGCGATTAGTCCTAGGCACGGTCGCGCTTGTGCCATGACCACGGTCGTGCTTAACATTAAGCACGGTCGCGCCTCGTTTACAGTTTGACTCCGCAAAGTCAAACCGACTCAAATTTTGTCCAAAAATAGATTGTAAACACGTTTAGAAGGTCGCGAAACTTGCAGAAGAAGATATTCGGCTAATTGAGACTAAAACACGACCAAATACACATGCAATCGTCCCAATACTCGCAAATTCTAAACCGACTCTTTTGTTAAAAACGAATCAAGTAATTGGGGCAAGAATCAAACGAATTAAGTTAAGCCCATACCTACCCGAGACATATATAAACTTCCCTAAACCCTAAATCCATCATTCCATCATCTCTATCTTGTCTGTCGATCAAGAAAAAGCCGCGAAGTCTCTCCGTAGCCGTCTGCACTTGTTGCCCATTCAAAACAGGTTAGTAATAGTTCATTAGGATCGTCTCTCCAAGCTAATCGAAAGCCCTAACTTAATTCGTAACCACATTACATGATTTTATAGAATTGAATCTGAGTTTTGATAAAAAATGGTTTTAAACGATCGACACGTTAAACAGGATATAAACCTAATTAAATGGTGTAATTCGATTCGCAAACATCATATCAATGAAAACCCTAAGTTTCTAATCTGTTTTATTACAAGAATCAGGCGAATTGCTTCTGGAATTGGCCAGACACGGTCGCGCCAGCCTATGAGCGCGGTCGTGCCTGACCAAGCACGGTCGTGCCCCGTAAGAGGCCCGGTCGTGTTTACCGATCAAACCAAGTCCTGACCTAGTCAAAACCCTAGGCGCGGTCTTGCCGGATACGGACGCGGTCGTGTCTCAGGACCAGACTCTTGTTTTGACTTCTGACCAACCACGGGCGCGTTACCGACCAAGCGCGGTCGCGTACGTGCCGGGCGCGGTCGTGCCATATACAAGCACGGTCGTGCTCATCCCTTAAACAGAATCTTTACTTTTATTTTCATTCTGTTAATTTGATAAATAAATAACAGTTTAAATAATTATTTTAAGACAAACCCTACACGTTTAAGAATGACAAATTCACTTCCGTCATTAAATAACGCAAATCAATAACTCATATACATTGTTCATTAGGTCGAACTTAGCAATCTACAACACATTGTTGTTTTCCATTTGCTTGTGCAACCTACACGCTACATAACACGTGAGTTACATAGCCCCTCTTTTACTCTATTTTACAAACGTTTTGGGGTGGAACATGCGTTCTATTTACATGTTTTCAATTATACACATATACAGTTCCATCCTATGCATGTTTACAGTTTTGCGCTTTGTGCTTGAGTACATTTTGTAGACCAATTATTATGCTCTTCATGTACAATCATTAACTAACAGCCGACAGTAAACAGTGGTAGATCTATTGAGTCTGACAAACCCACCCAGGTAGGGTGACTGTTACTGACAACACAAATTTTGAGTGCAAGTTACAAAGGTTTGATTGTATAGGTCACACGATGTTTTTCTCTCCATAAATGCCTTAATTGTCATGATTGTATTGAACTGTATGCACACAACACGTATTTTGCTATCACACGATTAAACCTATGTACTCTCACCAACTTTCTAGTTGACCCTGTTTTAACCATGTTTCAGGTACTAATGTTTGAAGTGATCAAGATATGCTACACATAGGACTTTGGACCTAGAATTTAATTAAACTAGCTTATTTGATGTAATTTACATTTATGTTTTGTGGATTGATTGTGCTTTGTTGAACTTATCTATTTGCAATGAAAACAATTATTAATTATTCAAACATTTTGTAGACCAATTGTGCTCGTAACCCGTCTTATGTGTTTGTTGTAACTTTCGGGATGTTACAACTTTTGACACTTTTAGCCCTTATATTCTTTGGAAAATTTCAAGGTGTTACAGTAATCCAGGAAACAACAAAATCCATTTGGTCGGCTCCAATCAGCAGGGCGGCGAAGTGCATGAGATCTTCCAAATCAAAAGTCTTAAGCTCCATGAACAAATCTAAGGCCTTCACCCAAATCCGAGCACTCAAGGAAGGTTTCCTTCTTGACCATGATTACCTGAAATAGATGCTTAAATCGGTGTAAACTAAAAAGTTGGTGAGCTCATGAGTTTAGACACCAGACTCAATGGTTAGACAAGCACAACATATTACAACATAACACAACATAGCATAATTCTTGTTTGCATCATTCTCATTCTTTTTCTTGTTCTTGACAAGTCACACAATCAATCTTGTATTCACTACACAACCCTACCTGGTCATGTATGAACGTTACCCTCCTTGACCTACACTATGTACAAGTGATAGGACTTCTAGTGCATGTTTGCATGCCATAGTCGGTTCCCAAAACCTATAATGGGGTTTTCCATAACCAATAGGGGAAGGTGGTTACCCAACCCATTAGATAGGGACACTGGAGTGGGGGTTTCTCCAAATAGTACTATCCATACAATCATGAGGCTCACTCCCGAGTTAACGTTTGTGCTCTTACTAGGAGGAATTGTAGAGATTCTAGTTTTGCCAAGTTCACAACATATATAACATATAAAACACATATAACAAATACACAACATTCTAGAAGCATGTATCCAGCCCAAAAAGTGTGTAAAAAGTGCACATAAAACTCACTTGATTCTAGCTAGGGTTCTCTTGATAAATATTCTTTAAAAACGTGCACCTCCTAAGTTATAGACAAAGGGTTACTAGACCATTCAATTTAAGAATCTGTACGTGTTTAATTAGTTAGTCTTAAAGTAATGATGGTTCATTAAGTTTGGTTAAGTGTTATAGTTGTTTTCTTTATGTTCTACACTTAGCATATTCTTAGGTCTAAAAGTTGTTAATGGGCCACAACTCACAAGGGCCTCTTAAGCCCACAAGCCATAGGTTATATTAAAGATACTGATTTGAAATAAGTCCAGTGAGTTTTGGGCCAAAATTCCACTTTATTCTTACAAAATGGGCTATTAGGCCGGCTAAGCCCAACTATACCATTTTATGCAATTAATACTCTTTTTATGGGCCCAACTTCTTAAGATTAAATTCAGTATTAGTAAAGACATTTTAAATAAGTTTTTGGGTAAAAACATTCTATCCAAAAGGTTTATTGGGTTGCTCTTGGGCATATTAGGCCTTTTATGTCCAAATCATGTGCCTTAACTATTCTAAATTTCTAGTTAAGGTCCAATCTCATAATCTAAGTTACTTTAATGAATTTTATGAGAAAAAATCTTTAATAATCTGTTTGAAATGTTTAAAACATTTTCTAGCTAAAATTAACAAATCCGGGTTAGAATACCGGTAGTTAGCCATCACGAGATTGCCCCAAGCGATTTTGGTTAGAATACCAGTAGTTGATTTGGACCATAGAATTTTGTAGTTATAGCACGTCTTAGGCAATGCGAGGTCTATAAGAATCCCTCGATCATTGTTGATATGTAATCCTTTACCCATCAAAGGTGACCCTGTTAAAATTTGGTCCGTAACCTATTTTGGGATCACTAACTAACCCTTCCAACGTTCGACCCGATAGATAACCTTGGATTTAATCTACCTATATTCCTAGGTCAATACTTAGATTAACTCTCGAGGAGTGGATTTTCAACCAGAGAGCAAGAGCCAGCTGAAAGAAGCTAGAAGAAATAAGTAAGAGAAGTGAGAAGTGAGAAGATAGAAGTAAGAGAGTTGAAGATAGAAGTAACCGTTCATAGTCAATCGATATTATGAGTAGGGGTATTCGTCGGTTCGGTTATCGGTTAATCCGGTTAATTCGGTTCGGTTAATTCGGTTAATTTTTTTCAGTCTTAACTGTTAACCGAACCGAACCGAATTCAAAGTTAACTTACCGGAACCGAATTACTGGATTAATCATTTGGTTCAGTTTTCGGTTATAACTTAATGTCACGCCCGTAACACAGGACAGTTATCTAACCAGAGTAGTACCTTCAACAGAGATGTTCCAAGGAAAGAACGACGGGTCTAGGAGAGATTTATACACCGTCCTTTCCTAGACAGAACATTTTGTTACCGGTCAGTAGGTCACCTTCTAGTTACTGTGACGTTGATATCAAAAACACACAATGGAAGACTAAATCATAACTATTATTAACATCAAAACATTGTTACATCATGTTTAACAAAAGTTACATCATTCGTTCCTAACAAGGAACATGTCATTCGGGACCTATAGTTCCTGGCATGCCCATCATCTGAGTCATTCATCTTTTCATTCTAGTCCTGGAAATGCCTTGTCTAATGACTACCTGTGATGTGTTCAAAAACATTTGATAAAACATGGGTTAGCACAAAGCTGGTGAATTCATAAACTAAAATAGTTTATTAAAATGACCCGCCAAAGTATTTTGAACACATTCATGGGCTTCCACACCCAAATTCATAGACAACTATGAACAATCATTCAATATATATATATATAACCAAAGATCGTTCCACAGGTCCTGTCCAACATGTCGTTCCACGGGCAAGTGAAATTCAATAAGCGCTTAGAATACGTTATATATAAACAATCGGTACAATCATTTCAAGATACTCAAAATGTTTTCATAAATCAATCATGCCATACAAGGTCATGACTGGGTTTATGCATCACAGTTTAAGAACTCACTTGGACAGTATCTCGGTTTATCAAATCAGTAATATGGCAATCAACTTGGACAAAGCTCCTAGATAAGTAATGACATTGCTTAAGTACACAATTCTAGCGTCAGAACCTTACCTCAGCACTATCTACGATAATTTGGAGTCGAAAAGCTAGAAACCGGACCCTCGCACTCGAACCTCAGCTCGGGAATGGAACTTCAGAGTGTGTGTGTTTGAGATGGTGTAAATTGTGTGGGAAATGAGCTGATATCGGGTTGCTATTTATAGGCAAGTTCAGGGCTCGTGACGGACCGTTACAAGTGGTGACGGTCCGTCACCCAATTTGGGGCGGTAAGTGTCACACCCCCAAATTCCACTAACGGAGTATTACCGTTTGGGAAGTGACAAACCAGGATCTCAGACATTAGTTACATTGAACGACTCTACATGGGACTCAAATGAAAATATCCTTTTAAATCAGAGTATCAATGCGGAAGCGTAAAGAAAGTAAATGCGCAAAATACACGCGCCCAAAACCAAAGTCCAAAAGTCCAAACGTTCAACCAAACAAAGTACATTAAAATAATTCAATCAACATAAATAGACACAAAGCAAAGCAGTTGAATCCCATGCATGCCCTAACGTGCACCTGTGTCTTAGCTTAGCGTCCTGAGAAAACATGTAAGAAAAGTGTCAACACGAGGTTGGTGAGTTCACAGGTTTCAAATAAATAAGTAAACGTTACCAGATTTATGATCTTTCAATATGTATCTATAGGTAGCTAACCTATGTTCATGTTTTAGCTCAAGTGCTCGCAACCGAAACTGACTGTTTGTTTATTGCCTCCTGCCAGGTTCTATCAATACTGGCCATGTGAATAGGCTAACATTTCACCCGTTCGATATCCGATCGAGTTAGCGCGACTAACGCGGGTGGGATTTGTCAAACCCAGTAGTACTACTACACATTACCTCACTAAGATCCATATTAACGGTTCGAAATAAGATGAGGACTTTCTGTGATAGCATGTTACACCTAGCTTTAACATTGATAGCATATGAAATACAAAATCTAAAATCAGTTTAAGCATGTTTTCTCCCCCAAGTTAAAAGCAGTAAAAAGGGGCCGTGAAACTCACCTGAGCTTGAGTAAGGATTTGAATCACACAAGGGAAAAGTTGGAACCAAGTGTGTAAGTCTCAAAAGACTTACGAATGCCCTAAAATTATAAACACATAAAATTAGGGATAAAGGAAAATGGGAAATGTGACAATGACACGGATTGAGAAGCGTCCTAAAGAAACGCTCTAATATTCAAGAGTGGACGAAAGTGTCCACGGAGTTAGGAATTACTTTACGCGACGAATGACACGACTAATAATAATTATAACCGGGTGTTTTGTCATTCACAAAAATTAAGAAAATAATAATATATGTATACGAGTAAATAGTATAAGCAATTATATTATTATTTAGTCTCAATCGACACACGATGTTATAAATTGATTTGAAATAATACATATATATATGATTTAATAATACGGGTCACTGTTTGAAAATAATATAAACATATTTTTTTATATGAATTCACGGTTTAAAAATAATATAAACATATTATTTTCACTTGGGGACAATAACACTAAATTATTTATAAAAGTGGGTATAATATATAATAATAAGTTAATAATTCAAACCCGAGTCTACGGGTTGTTTTCCGGGTTAAAACCCATTTATATAATAATATAATATTAAAAGGTTTGATTTTTATTAATTAAATATTAACAGAAAAATGTTTAAAAATAATTGTGGGAGCCCGGACTCGAACCCGGGTCTCTCCCACACCCGCACACAGCCTTAACCATCTCCGCCCGCTAGGGTATCGCGAAGGATACCGGGTTGGAATGGTTTTAACATCAGGTTCTATGTGGTTTTCCTCCCTTAAAGACCCGCGATCGAAACCGGTCAATATCCCTCGATTCGGGCTATGGTTTGAGTGAAACAGAAACAAGTTTTGATGCTCAGAGGATTACGAATCCGAGCATGTCATCAATTTTGAAATCGGTTAAGATTTGGTTGTCTAATTTGTCAAAAACAGATCGAAACTTTATTTAGAAAACTTTGAATAGATTAGAAGTATTTCGATGATTAAGATGGTTAAAACTATAGGGCTTTTGTTAATCGGATAGATACGAAACTGATGAATAATTTAATTTCGTTTCTTTTCTTTTCAGTCTAAGATCAAAAACCCCAAATTAGAACGCATATGAACCCTAATTACGGGTTCATGATCAATTCGATAGTGGAAGCCCGTTGTTTCATAGGGCTTTCACTCTACAGATGATTGCGAATCTAGTGGAGTAGGTTAATTTGATTTAAAAACGGTTTAGAATTGAATTCGACAGATAGAGTTCACATGAACCCTAATTACGGGTTATAGAGATTTGTATATTAAAACTTGAAATTGGCAAAGGGCTTTCAGTAGAAAAGGTGTTGCGAATCTTTATGCATAGGTTAATTTCATTTTCATTGGGTCTAGATTAGGGCTCGACTAAATCAGTCAGATGATGAACCCTAGGATCAAGAATTCGATCGAATTGATAATGTGAGCCCTAATTGGGTTAGGGCTTTCATTTCAGAGATAAAAGCGAAGCTGATGATGTATCTAGTTACCTGAATTGGTGTCGGGACGGTGGAGATCAACTAAAACAGGTCCGACGATGACTAGTTCGATTCCCGGCGGCTCTTGCTATGAATCCGATCAATTTGACGAGTGCAAAGGTTTCAGAGAGACTCGATTTAGGTGTGCAGTGTGTTGGTTTGCAAATTGGTAACTGATTACAGTCGAATTCGATTGAGTAAGACATAGGGTCGACGGTTACTTGTTTAATTCTCATTATTAGTGTTAATTCGATTAAATTGGAGGTGTTTAATGGATCAATTATGATCGTTATGATCATTATCATGCACGAACGGTTCTAATTCCAACGGATTTCGGGATATAATTTGCGAATTGGAAATCAAAGGATCCTAATGTTGACTTCCAAAAGTCAACAGGAGTAATTTTGATAAAATTGACTTTGGTGGGTCAATTTATTTGGCTTGGTAGATTCACTCAACTAGTCCCTGAAGTTTTGAACCGATACTGTGACCGAATTAAGCCTCGGGGTAAGATTTGACTAACGGGGTTAAGTTTTTAATAAGAAACTTAACAGAATAGTTAACAGGATTAACCAAAAAAAAGTCGGGTTGTCACATCATCCCCTAGTTAAAAGAATTTTCGTCCCGAAAATTAAAATAAAAAAAATTTTCCCGGGTATCACATCATCCCTTAGTTAAAAGAATTTTCGTCCCGAAAATTTAAAATAATACCTTAAAGATTTGACGTGGAGTGCTTGAATAGATTAGGATATTTTGAAAGGTACCTTAAAAATTTAAAATAATACCTTAAACTTCCCTATCCATAATTTCCACAGGTTCTTCGATGAAACGTAACTGTTCATCAACATGTAGTTCCTCCAGAGGAACTGCGAGTGATTCATCGGCTAGGCATTTCTTTAAATTTGAGACGTGAAAGACGTTGTGTACACCACTAAGTCTTTCAGGTAGGTCCAGTTGATACGCGACTGGTCCGATTCTCTTCAATATTTTGAAAGGTCCAACATAACGAGGATTCAGTTTTCCTCGTTTCCCGAAACGAATGACACCTTTCCAAGGTGAGACTTTGAGTAAAACCATGTCACCTATTTGAAATTCCAAAGGTTTATGACGCTTGTCGGCATAGCTCTTTTGACGATCACGAGCTGCCGCCATACGGTTTCTAATTTGAACGATATTTTCGGAAGTTTCAAATACAAGTTCAGGACCTGTGAGTTGGCTATCCCCAACCTCGGTCCAACAAATGGGAGAACGGCATTTCCGCCCATAAAGTGCTTCAAATGGAGCTGCCTTGATGCTAGTGTGATAACTGTTGTTGTAGGAGAACTCCACCAATGGTAGGTGAGACTCCCAAGTGTTACCGAAATCGATCACACAAGCTCGTAGCATGTCCTCCAGAGTTTGAATAGTACGTTCAGTTTGGCCGTCAGTTTGAGGATGGTATGCTGTGCTCATATCTAGACGCGTGCCTAATGCTTTATGCAATGATTGCCAGAAACGGGAAGTGAATCGTGCATCACGATCCAAAATAATAGAGATTGGCACTCCGTGCCGAGAGACCACTTCTTTCAAGTATACTCGAGTGAGTTTATCCATTTTGTCAGTTTCTTTGATTGCTAGAAAGTGAGCAGATTTTGTTAGGCGATCCACAATCACCCATATAGTATCACATCCGGTAGGGGTTCGGGGTAATTTGGTAATGAAGTCCATGGATATTTGTTCCCATTTCCACATAGGAATTTCAGGTTGTTGTAAGAGACCGGACGGTTTTTGGTATTCAACTTTGACCTTCGTGCAGGTCAGACACTTACTAACATAAGTGGCTATATCGGCCTTCATCTTTGGCCACCAATATAGTACTTTTAGATCATGGTACATTTTATCGGAACCCGGATGAATGGAGTAACGAGATTTATGAGCTTCTAACGGTAGGTTATCTTCTTTCAAGGCTTCAAGTTGAGCACTACGGATTCTGTCAGGCAATCCAGGGTGAATAGTGAGTTGTAACGCTCGAACTCGTTTGGGTTTCGTTTCTTTTCGGCTTAGTGCATCAGCCACGACGTTAGCTTTACCCGGATGATACCGGATCGCACAGTCGCAATCATTTAAAAGTTCAACCCAACGACGTTGTCGCATGTTCAACTCCTTTTGCTCGAAGATATGCTGGAGGCTCTTGTGGTCGGTGTAGATGGTGCATTTGGTACCGTACAAGTAATGTCTCCATATCTTAAGTGCAAAAACTACTGCTCCCAACTCTAGGTCATGAGTGGTGTAGTTTTTCTCGTGAACCTTTAACTGACGTGAAGCGTATGCGATTACCTTTTCGCGTTGCATTAAGACACAACCCAGACCTTGAATAGATGCATCACAATACACCACAAAGTCATCGGTTCCTTCCGGAAGAGCTAAAATAGGTGCACTGCAAAGTTTCTGTTTGAGATGCTGGAAAGCTGATTCTTGATTATCGCCCCAATTGTAAGCTTTTCCTTTTTGAGTTAGGGCGGTGAGAGGTTGCGTAATCTTTGAAAATCCTTCGATAAAACGACGGTAATATCCAGCCAATCCCAGAAATTGTCGCACTTCAGTCGGAGTCGTCGGTGCTGCCCAATTCTTGATGGCTTCTATTTTGGATGGGTCGACATGTATCCCTTTTTCATTTACCACATGCCCTAGAAATTGAACCTCTCGAATCCAAAATTCACATTTGGAAAACTTAGCATAAAGTTGCTCTTGCTTAAGTAGTTCCAAGATTAGACGCAGATGTTCTTCATGTTCTTCCTCGTTCTTGGAATAAATAAGAATGTCATCGATGAAAACGATAACAAACTGGTCAAGGTAAGGCTTACACACACGGTTCATGAGGTCCATGAATACCGCGGGTGCGTTGGTTAAACCGAAAGGCATGACCATAAATTCGTAATGGCTGTACCTTGTTCTAAATGCAGTTTTAGAGATATCTTCTTCTCGGACTCTTAACTGATGATAGCCGGACCTAAGATCTATTTTGGAATAGAAACTTGATCCTTGGAGTTGATCAAAAAGGTCATCAATACGAGGTAAAGGGTAGCGGTTCTTGATTGTAACTTTGTTCAACTGCCGGTAATCAATACACATACGGAACGTACCGTCCTTCTTCTTGACAAATAATACCGGAGCTCCCCACGGTGATGAACTAGGTCGGATGAAGCCTTTATCCAATAAGTCTTGCAACTGAGTGGACAGTTCCTGCAATTCACTGGGTGCTAATCGATAAGGTGCTCGAGCAATCGGTGCTGCTCCGGGTGCTAGATCAATTTGGAATTCAACCTGACGGTGTGGTGGCAGACCGGGCAGATCCTCGGGAAATACTTCCAAAAATTCACGCACAACGGGAATATCTTCGATCTTCTTCTCTTCTGACGGCTGTTCAGCAACAAGGGCCAAAATGGCCGTATGCCCCTTCCGAAGACATTTTTGTGCTTTCATGAAGGATATAATGCCCATGACTATACCAACTCTTTCGCCTTGGATGGAAAGGATTTCTCCATTTGAGAGAGGCACACGTACAATCTTCTCACGACAGATAATTTCGGCTTGGTTTTTAGATAGCCAATCCATACCAACAATTATATCAAAACTACCAAGTATGACCGGCATAAGGTCAATATCAAATGTATGTGTAGCTAGCTCAAGTTTACATCCTTTAAGTATGTGAGTTGCCTCAATTATTTGCCTGTAACCTTTCTGATTTTCATGTTTTTCCTATGTATTTTATGCCGTGCAATAAAAGATTTCAACCTTACATTTATTGTTCATATACACTTACAAGCATACACGCGTTCATTATAATACAATATTAACGAAAACAATCTTACAAACCTCGAGGACCAAACTTGACCAAAACTCAAAACAACATCAATATTACAAAACTACAAGGACTAGTCTTGAAACTTCCAAAAACCAACACAAGCACGGTCGCGCCTAGTCCTAGGCACGGTCGCGCTTGTGCCATGACCACGGTCGTGCTTAACATTAAGCACGGTCGCGCCTAACATTAAGCACGGTCGCGCCTCGTTTACAGTTTGACTCCGCAAAGTCAAACCGACTCAAATCTTGTCCAAAAATAGATTGTAAACACGTTTAGAAGGTCGCGAAACTTGCAGAAGAAGATATTCGGCTAATTGAGACTAAAACACGACCAAATACACATGCAATCGTCCCAATACTCGCAAATTCTAAACCGACTCTTTTTTTAAAAACGAATCAAGTAATTGGGGCAAGAATCAAAGTTAAGCCCATACCTACCCGAGACATATATAAACTTCCCTAAACCCTAAATCCATCATTCCATCATCTCTATCTCGTCTGTCGATCAAGAAAAAGCCGCGAAGTCTCCCCGTAGCCGTCTGCACTTGTTGCCCATTCAAAACAGGTTAGTAATAGTTCATTAGGATCGTCTCTCCAAGCTAATCGAAAGCCCTAACTTAATTCGTAACCACATTATATGATTTTACAGAATTGAATCTGAGTTTTGATAAAAAATGGTTTTAAACGATCGACACGTTAAACAGGATATAAACCTAATTAAATGGTGTAATTTGATTCGCAAACATCATATCAATGAAAACCCTAAGTTTCTAATCTGTTTTATTACAAGAATCAGGCGAATTGCTTCTGGAATTGGCCAGACACGGTCGCGCCAGCCTATGAGCGCGGTCGTGCCTGACCAAGCACAGTCGTGCCCCGTAAGAGGCCCGGTCGTGTTTACCGATCAAACCAAGTCCTGACCTAGTCAAAACCCTAGGCGCGGTCGTGTCGGATACGGACGCGGTCGTGTCTCAGGACCAGACTCTTGTTTTGACTTCTGACCAACCACGGGCGCGTTACCGACCAAGCGCGGTCGCGTACGTGCCGGGCGCGGTCGTGCCATATACAAGCACGGTCGTGCTCATCCCTTAAACAGAATCTTTACTTTTATTTTCATTCTGTTAATTTGATAAATAAATAACAGTTTAAATAATTATTTTAAGACAAACCCTACACGTTTAAGAATGACAAATTCACTTCCGTCATTAAATAACGCAAATCAATAACTCATATACATTGTTCATTAGGTCGAACTTAGCAATCTACAACACATTGTTGTTTTCCATTTGCTTGTGCAACCTACACGCTACATAACACGTGAGTTACATAGCCCCTCTTTTACTCTATTTTACAAACGTTTTGGGGTGGAACATGCGTTCTATTTACATGTTTTCAATTATACACATATACAGTTCCATCCTATGCATGTTTACAGTTTTGCGCTTTGTGCTTGAGTACATTTTGTAGACCAATTATTATGCTCTTCATGTACAATCATTAACTAACAGCCGACAGTAAACAGTGGTAGATCTATTGAGTCTGACAAACCCACCCAGGTAGGGTGACTGTTACTGACAACACAAATTTTGAGTGCAAGTTACAAAGGTTTGATTGTATAGGTCACACGATGTTTTTCTCTCCATAAATGCCTTAATTGTCATGATTGTATTGAACTGTATGCACACAACACGTATTTTGCTATCACACGATTAAACCTATGTACTCTCACCAACTTTCTAGTTGACCCTGTTTTAACCATGTTTCAGGTACTAATGTTTGAAGTGATCAAGATATGCTACACATAGGACTTTGGACCTAGAATTTAATTAAACTAGCTTATTTGATGTAATTTACATTTATGTTTTGTGGATTGATTGTGCTTTGTTGAACTTATCTATTTGCAATGAAAACAATTATTAATTATTCAAACATTTTGTAGACCAATTGTGCTCGTAACCCGTCTTATGTGTTTGTTGTAACTTTCGGGATGTTACAACTTTTGACACTTTTAGCCCTTATATTCTTTGGAAAATTTCAAGGTGTTACAGTAATCCAGGAAACAACAAAATCCATTTGGTCGGCTCCAATCAGCAGGGCGGCGAAGTGCATGAGATCTTCCAAATCAAAAGTCTTAAGCTCCATGAACAAATCTAAGGCCTTCACCCAAATCCGAGCACTCAAGGAAGGTTTCCTTCTTGACCATGATTACCTGAAATAGATGCTTAAATCGGTGTAAACTAAAAAGTTGGTGAGCTCATGAGTTTAGACACCAGACTCAATGGTTAGACAAGCACAACATATTACAACATAACACAACATAGCATAATTCTTGTTTGCATCATTCTCATTCTTTTTCTTGTTCTTGACAAGTCACACAATCAATCTTGTATTCACTACACAACCCTACCTGGTCATGTATGAACGTTACCCTCCTTGACCTACACTATGTACAAGTGATAGGACTTCTAGTGCATGTTTGCATGCCATAGTCGGTTCCCAAAACCTATAATGGGGTTTTCCATAACCAATAGGGGAAGGTGGTTACCCAACCCATTAGATAGGGACACTGGAGTGGGGGTTTCTCCAAATAGTACTATCCATACAATCATGAGGCTCACTCCCGAGTTAACGTTTGTGCTCTTACTAGGAGGAATTGTAGAGATTCTAGTTTTGCCAAGTTCACAACATATATAACATATAAAACACATATAACAAATACACAACATTCTAGAAGCATGTATCCAGCCCAAAAAGTGTGTAAAAAGTGCACATAAAACTCACTTGATTCTAGCTAGGGTTCTCTTGATAAATATTCTTTAAAAACGTGCACCTCCTAAGTTATAGACAAAGGGTTACTAGACCATTCAATTTAAGAATCTGTACGTGTTTAATTAGTTAGTCTTAAAGTAATGATGGTTCATTAAGTTTGGTTAAGTGTTATAGTTGTTTTCTTTATGTTCTACACTTAGCATATTCTTAGGTCTAAAAGTTGTTAATGGGCCACAACTCACAAGGGCCTCTTAAGCCCACAAGCCATAGGTTATATTAAAGATACTGATTTGAAATAAGTCCAGTGAGTTTTGGGCCAAAATTCCACTTTATTCTTACAAAATGGGCTATTAGGCCGGCTAAGCCCAACTATACCATTTTATGCAATTAATACTCTTTTTATGGGCCCAACTTCTTAAGATTAAATTCAGTATTAGTAAAGACATTTTAAATAAGTTTTTGGGTAAAAACATTCTATCCAAAAGGTTTATTGGGTTGCTCTTGGGCATATTAGGCCTTTTATGTCCAAATCATGTGCCTTAACTATTCTAAATTTCTAGTTAAGGTCCAATCTCATAATCTAAGTTACTTTAATGAATTTTATGAGAAAAAATCTTTAATAATCTGTTTGAAATGTTTAAAACATTTTCTAGCTAAAATTAACAAATCCGGGTTAGAATACCGGTAGTTAGCCATCACTAGATTACCCCAAGCGATTTTGGTTAGAATACCAGTAGTTGATTTGGACCATAGAATTTTGTAGTTATAGCACGTCTTAGGCAATGCGAGGTCTATAAGAATCCCTCGATCATTGTTGACATGTAATCCTTTACCCATCAAAGGTGACCCTGTTAAAATTTGGTCCGTAACCTATTTTGGGATCACTAACTAACCCTTCCAACGTTCGACCCGATAGATAACCTTGGAATTAATCTACCTATATTCCTAGGTCAATACTTAGATTAACTCTCGAGGAGTGGATTTTCAACCAGAGAGCAAGAGCCAGCTGAAAGAAGCTAGAAGAAATAAGTAAGAGAAGTGAGAAGTGAGAAGAGATAAGTGAGAAGATAGAAGTAAGAGAGTTGAAGATAGAAGTAACGGTTCATAGTCAATCGATATTATGAGTAGGGGTATTCGTCGGTTCGGTTATCGATTAATCCGGTTAATTCGGTTCGGTTAATTCGGTTAATTTTTTTCAGTCTTAACTGTTAACCGAACCGAACCGAATTCAAAGTTAACTTACCGGAACCGAATTACTGGATTAATCATTTGGTTCAGTTTTCGGTTATAACTTAATGTCACGCCCGTAACACAGGACAGTTATCTAACCAGAGTAGTACCTTCAACAGAGATGTTCCAAGGAAAGAACGACGGGTCTAGGAGAGATTTATACACCGTCCTTTCCTAGACAGAACATTTTGTTACCGGTCAGTAGGTCACCTTCTAGTTACTGTGACGTTGATATCAAAAACACACAATGGAATACTAAATCATAACTATTATTAACATCAAAACATTGTTACATCATGTTTAACAAAAGTTACATCATTCGTTCCTAACAAGGAACATGTCATTCGGGACCTATAGTTCCTGGCATGCCCATCATCTGAGTCATTCATCTTTTCATTCTAGTCCTGGAAATGCCTTGTCTAATGACTACCTGTGATGTGTTCAAAAACATTTGATAAAACATGGGTTAGCACAAAGCTGGTGAATTCATAAACTAAAATAGTTTATTAAAATGACCCGCCAAAGTATTTTGAACACATTCATGGGCTTCCACACCCAAATTCATAGACAACTATGAACAATCATTCAATATATATATATATATAACCAAAGATCGTTCCACAGGTCCTGTCCAACATGTCGTTCCACGGGCAAGTGAAATACAATAAGCGCTTAGAATACGTTATATATAAACAATCGGTACAATCGTTTCAAGATACTCAAAATGTTTTCATAAATCAATCATGCCATACAAGGTCATGACTGGGTTTATGCATCACAGTTTAAGAACTCACTTGGACAGTATCTCGGTTTATCAAATCAGTAATATGGCAATCAACTTGGACAAAGCTCCTAGATAAGTAATGACATTGCTTAAGTACACAATTCTAGCGTCAGAACCTTACCTCAGCACTATCTACGATAATTTGGAGTCGAAAAGCTAGAAACCGGACCCTCGCACTCGAACCTCAGCTCGGGAATGGAACTTCAGAGTGTGTGTGTTTGAGATGGTATAAATTGTGTGGGAAATGAGCTGATATCGGGTTGCTATTTATAGGCAAATTCAGGGCTCGTGACGGTCCGTCACCCAATTTGGGGCGGTAAGTGTCACACCCCCAAATTCCACTAACGGAGTATTACCGTTTAGGAAATGACAAACCAGGATCTCAGACATTAGTTACATTGAACGACTCTACATGGGACTCAAATGAAAATATCCTTTTAAATCAGAGTATCAATGCGGAAGCGTAAAGAAAGTAAATGCGCAAAATACACGCGCCCAAAACCAAAGTCCAAAAGTCCAAACGTTCAACCAAACAAAGTACATTAAAATAATTCAATCAACATAAATAGACACAAAGCAAAGCAGTTGAACCCATGCATGTCCTAACGTGCACCTGTGTCTTAGCTTAGCGTCCTGAGAAAACATGTAAGAAAAGTGTCAACACGAGGTTGGTGAGTTCACAGGTTTCAAATAAATAAGTAAACGTTACCAGATTTATGATCTTTCAATATGTATCTATAGGTAGCTAACCTATGTTCATGTTTTAGCTCAAGTGCTCGCAACCGAAACTGACTGTTTGTTTATTGCCTCATGCCAGGTTCTATCAATACTGGCCATGTGAATAGGCTAACATTTCACCCGTTCGATATCCGATCGAGTTAGCGCGACTAACGCGGGTGGGATTTGTCAAACCCAGTAGTACTACTAAACATTACCTCGCTAAGATCCATATTAACGGTTCGAAATAAGATGAGGACTTTCTGTGATAGCATGTTACACTTAGCTTTAACATTGATAGCATATGAAATACAAAATCTAAAATCAGTTTAAGCATGTTTTCTCCCCCAAGTTAAAAGTAGTAAAAAGGGGCCGTGAAACTCACCTGAGCTTGAGTAAGGATTTGAATCACACAAGGGAAAAGTTGGAACCAAGTGTGTAAGTCTCAAAAGACTTACGAATGCCCTAAAATTATAAACACATAAAATTAGGGATAAAGGAAAATGGGAAATGACAATGACACGGATTGAGAAGCGTCCTAAAGAAACGCTCTAATATTCAAGAGTGGACGAAAGTGTCCACGGAGTTAGGAATTACTTTACGCGACGAATGACACGACTAATAATAATTATAACCGGGTGTTTTGTCATTCACAAAAATTAAGAAAATAATAATATATGTATACGAGTAAATAGTATAAGCAATTATATTATTATTTAGTCTCAATCGACACACGATGTTATAAATTGATTTGAAATAATACATATATATATGATTTAATAATACGGGTCACGGTTTGAAAATAATATAAACATATTATTTTATATGAATTCACGGTTTAAAAATAATATAAACATATTATTTTCACTTGGGGACAATAACACTAAATTATTTATAAAAGTGGGTATAATATATAATAATAAGTTAATAATTCAAACCCGAGTCTACGGGTTGTTTTCCGGGTTAAAACCCATTTATATAATAATATAATATTAAAAGGTTTGATTTTTATTAATTAAATATTAACAGAAAAATGTTTAAAAATAATTGTGAGAGCCCGGACTCGAACCCGGGTCTCTCCCACACCCGCACACAGCCTTAACCATCTCCGCCCGCTAGGGTATCGCGAAGGATACCGGGTTGGAATGGTTTTAACATCAGGTTCTATGTGGTTTTCCTCCCTTAAAGACCCGCGATCGAAACCGGTCAATATCCCTTGATTCGGGCGATGGTTTGAGTGAAACAGAAACAAGTTTTGATGCTCAGAGGATTACGAATCCGAGCATGTCATCAATTTTGAAATCGGTTAAGATTTGGTTGTCTAATTTGTCAAAAACAGATCGAAACTTTATTTAGAAAACTTTGAATCGATTAGAAGTATTTCGATGATTAAGATGGTTAAAACTATAGGGCTTTTGTTAATCGGATAGATACGAAACTGATGAAGTAATTTAATTTCGTTTCTTTTCAGTCTAAGATCGAAAACCCCAAATTAGAACGCATATGAACCCTAATTACGGGTTCATGATCAATTCGATAGTGGAAGCCCGTTGTTTCATAGGGCTTTCACTCTACAGACGATTGCGAATCTAATGGAGTAGGTTAATTTGATTTAAAAACAGTTTAGAGTTGAATTCGACAGATAGAGTTCACATGAACCCTAATTACGGGTTACAGAGATTTGTATATTAAAACTTGAAATTGGCAAAGGGCTTTCAGTAGAAAAGGTGTTGCGAATCTTTATGCATAGGTTAATTTCATTTTCATTGGGTCTAGATTAGGGCTCGACTAAATCAGTCAGATGATGAACCCTAGGATCAAGAATTCGATCGAATTGATAATGTGAGCCCTAATTGGGTTAGGGCTTTCATTTCAGAGATAAAAGCGAAGCTGATGATGTATCTAGTTACCTGAATTGGTGTCGGGACGGTGGAGATCAACTAAAACAGGTCCGACGATGACTAGTTCGATTCCCGGCGGCTCTTGCTATGAATCCGATCAATTTGACGAGTGCAAAGGTTTCAGAGAGACTCGATTTAGGTGTACAGTGTGTTGGTTTGCAAATTGGTAACTGATTACAGTCGAATTCGATTGAGTAAGACATAGGGTCGACGGTTACTTGTTTAATTCTCATTATTAGTGTTAATTCGATTAAATTGGAGGTGTTTAATGGATCAATTATGATCGTTATGATCATTATCATGCACGAACGGTTCTAATTCCAACGGATTTCGGGATATAATTCGCGAATTGGAAATCAAAGGATCCTAATGTTGACTTCCAAAAGTCAACAGGAGTAATTTTGATAAAATTGACTTTGGTGGGTCAATTTATTTGGCTTGGTAGATTCACTCAACTAGTCCCTGAAGTTTTGAATTGATACTGTGACCGAATTAAGCCTCGGGGTTAGATTTGACTAACGGGGTTAAGTTTTTAATAAGAAACTTAACAGAATAGTTAACAGGATTAACCTAAAAAAAGTCGGGTTGTCACAGTAAGCGTAACGGACCGTTACGCCCCGTGACGGTCCGTCATAGGGTTGCACGCGTCATGATTGCCCCGTTAGTCAGCATACACGTGTCATCTCTTGGTTCTTTGTTGTGTTGAACCCGTAACGGACCGTTATGCCTTGTGACGGTCCGTCACCACCGTAACAGACCGTTATGTTTTGTGACGGTCCGTCACAGTCATATTTTTCCATTTGGTCATTTTTGGTCCTTCAACTTTCAGGAACCTTCATTTCAACCCCTTGGGCTTTATCCTTGAATACTTTTATTCCTTATAATACTTAGGAATTATCCGGGTGTTACACTTAATTCAACCGACTTAATCGAATTTAATATTTTGTCCAGTTTTGGTTTATTATTCGGAGTGCATCAACAAATTCAAATAACATAACCGATAACCGGATTAATCGTTTGGTTCAGTTTTCGGTTATAACTTAATTCAACCGACTTAATCGAATTTAATATTTTGTTTGGTTTTGGTTTATTATTCAGAGTGCATCAACAAATTCAAATAACATAACTGATAACATATCCTAAAACCAACATTTTAAAACCAAAACAAAACGAGTGGAACTCTAGAAATATGAACGGTGAAATTAGGGTTCGTGAGTCAAAAGTATGAACGTCGGGAAGTTTGGAACATTGGAAGTATGAACGGGGACTTGTTTTGATTAGATTTTGAGTTAATAAATGGGTCATGGGATATGGCCTAATATGAAATTGTTATGGGCTTTTTGTTATAAAATTAAGACTAGTAAACTACAACACAGTACATACAAATACAGCATGGTTTGTTTCGGTTAATTCGGGTATAACCGAATTCAGAATATGCATCACCGTTAACCGACCGGATTAACCAAATACGAATTCGGTTATGGTTAAAAACTTAACCGAATAACCGAACAAGAATTCGGTTTCGATTATGGTTCGTTTTATTCGGTTTCAATCGAATAATGAACACCCTAATTATCCTGATTATTAACTAAGAATATTAACCTTAATATATTTTTTCATTCAGATTAAAATAAGCAAAATCTTACAGCCAAATTCACATAAAAACTATTTTTTTAGTGTGAGGCCATTTTAATGCAAGATAAACAATAGAATTGTGATACAATTCTTTAAGTAATATGTGTATGCAGTTGCCGACAGCTACCATGAAATGTCGGTGAAGCTCCTCCAAGAAAAAGACTTTTTTACTTTCTGAAGTGATTGATTCTTCAAGTGAGATTTGCAGCTTGGTTTGAATCCAGTTCAATTTCCTCTTCATGTAACTGAATTGATTCTTTGTCATCCAATTATGCGAAAGTGAGGTACCTCTATTAAGTAAATAAATTGTATCTGGAATTGAAGTTAGATCCTTGAAAAATGCACGGTTACAGTCGGTTAGGGCGGGCAAGCAGTGGTTCACCCCCTTCCTCCCCTAGATTTCGCAGGCATAAAGACGTGAAGCTGCTAGAGCGGTGGGTTTATGTTGTGATATCCGCGGTGTATCGGCGCCGAGGGCTTTTATTATTTGCCCCCCTTCTTTATGTATCTGCAATGCTCTTGTATATGGGTACAATTGGCTTTGATGTTCAAAATAATAATAATAATAATAACGCTAAATCAACAGCTCCTTTAGGCTCTTTGTATAGAAGTCCTCAGGTTTTTCAGCACTTGTGGCCTTACATACAAGCCCAAAATAATCGAACCAATGACCTGGTAATCAATCTTCTTGTTTAAAATTTTCTTTTCTTTTCTTTTGTTTTTGCTAAACTTGTTCACAGATGATGAATGTCTGGAACATGAAGCTGCGTCAATCTTGGAAACCTTGTAATAATCTTCAGAATTCTCAAGCAGAATTACCAAAATCAAACGGTTTCCTCATAATTGAAGCAAATGGCGGCCTCAACCAACAAAGATTATCTGTACTTGTTCTAATCTTGCTATATTTTGTAGCTTGGTTTTGTTATGATATATTAGATTACTCAACTTATTTAGTTAGTATAACAGATATGTGATGCAGTGGCAGTGGCAGGCCTACTCAATGCCACCCTCGTCATTCCAATATTTCATTTGAACAGTGTGTGGCGCGATTCAAGGTATCGACCTTTCATTTTTATTAATAACTTTAAGGTGCTTCACTATAACTGATCTTCTAGGCTCAAAATAATCACATTACCCAACTCCCCATTTTGCCACCCACTATTGGAAGTTTGTGAACATTCCTTTCCTTGTATATTGCAGCAAGTTTGGGGATATATTTGATGAGGACTTCTTCATATACGCATTGAGACATCATGTAAATGTGGTTAGAGAATTACCACAAGATATATTGGAGCGTTTTCACAACAACATAAGCAATATTGTGAATTTGAGAGTCAAAGGTTGGTCAAGTCCAACTTACTACCTTCAGAAGGTCCTGCCAAAGCTTCTGGAGTTAGGGTATGTAAATGTGTTTCCTAAGAAGCATATTATTATTATTATTATTTTCTTTTATCATGTATGTATTCCCATAAACTCTGTATGCACTACTAGTGTCTTATACTGTTAACATTTATAGTATTACGGAATAGGGAGTCCTTTGAACTAGTGATGACAAATTAGGTGGGTCGGCTAGTCAAACAGGGTTTGGTTGAAACGGGTTGTTTTTAGTACGATTTGGATTGGGCCACAAACATTTTTTTGTCCATTTTGTTTGTCTTTTTTAAATAGATTTTGTAGTGAATGAGTATGACATCTATCTTCTTAAAATAATAATCATTTTTTTTAAAATAAAATGATCTAGGAGATTGTAAGTATTAAAAATATACTTAGATGTTTCCTTGTTAATGGTAATGATATTTGAAGTCTAGTGACCAAGTTAGAAATGTAGTGAACATATATTGCCATTTGTCTATATATCAATTTGCTCTTTAAGATACTTTTGGACTAGTATAAAACATGTTTACTATGCCTTTGACCTACAACAAATAAATGGAGCTCTTCATGGCGGTTGTAAATTAATCATGACTACATGTAATGATGAAAAAAATAGAAAAGTCGAACACCGAGCCGTGTTGAAGGCGCAAAAGCGATTAAACAGAAAATACCAAACACTTTATTGACCAAATAATTGATCGACCTTTTTTATTAATTGAAAACTGGAATTAATTAACCCTTACAACCATCCACCCTTTATATAGACCTATAAGACCCATCCCTAACTTAATCTCCAAGCTAACCAATGACTTTATTAAGAAACTAAATCAATCCAAATCTTACCTTACCAAATAAACAAATAAACCCCAACAACCTAAAATACTACTACAATAATAAATTTACTAATTAACCCCTCTAACTATTAAACTATGACAAGATGGTCCGACAATCACCCCCTTAATCTTGTATTGGACATATCATCCATCACAACAATGTTATATCACCTTCATTTTGAATAAAATTTGCCACATCTTCCTTTTGATTTCACTTTGGACACCGCCACATAATGCGCAAGCTCGTTACGCTGTATACAACTTTTGTCTCGCTCCCTTTGACTTATGTTTTGTTGGAATCGACAGTCCCTCTCTTGACCAGCCCCACGACCTCCACCAAGGCCACATCCTTGATCTTCACGGCTCAAACTTCCTAAACCACCTCGACTACAATGCTAAAAATAAGTCGTTTCCCTTTTCTTTCCCATCATATTTTGAAAATAACAACTTACCATGTGGATCTCCACCTTGATCAGGTTCCTTAACACGCTCTTCATAGGCCTTTAATCTCCTAACAGCTTCATCGAATTTCAGACAATCTAACTCGAAACACTACTCAATTGATACTACGATTTGAAGGAACGATCTAGGCATGAATCTTGTGGCTTTCTCGCCTATTGTCACTCTTCGATAGTGGTTCTGACATTCTTTGTCTTTGACACCAAACCACTTAGTTTTCCCACGAATGTATCAACATAATCACCCTCCATCTGAAGGCTTTCAAACTCCCTCCACAAAATTTGAAGTCTAGCCGTTCTTACCCGATCCACCCCCAAAAACCTTGTCTTCAACGCATGCATACCTGCTTGGCCTCAGTGTAACCCGCCAATTGCAACACGAGATCTTTGGGTATTGCTTGCAACAAGAAAGCAATTGCCATCTTCGACTTCTTTGGATCCACAATAGCCCTGGTTGTGGGTCCAACAGCCTCCCAAAACCCTTTTGCATCCATGGACCATGATCGTCCTAACCCTTACCGCCCACACCGGATAGTTTGAATTCGTTAGAACGGGACACTGATAGTTCATAAAGCCCGTCTCTCGAGCTGGTACGATCGCCCCACTTTGATGTTCAACCATTCCTTCACTTGTAAACAACAGAAAAAATGTCCAACCTTGATCGGATCTTCTCCGCACTCAAAAACCTTCCCTTGTTGATATGCACCCGTTGCTTATCAACCACCAACATGACACAACAGCTATTGAATATATAATTCTTAATCCATGTGGTTTAAAGTTTAGAGGGTCATTGTGTAAATATTGTAAAGTGTATTGAGTGTCACTTGTAAATGTTTGTAAGTCAAGGGTTAAATGTGTTAAACCCCAAATTAGAAACGGTATATGGGAATGGACACGTCGATTCAAGTAGGTTAAATAGGAACGAACGTAGTCATTTGTCTGTGTTGGTCAGGGATGATTCCCTGCGATTATTGTGAATAAAATCGTTGTGTGTTTGTGTGTAAATCGTGTTCGTGAGAGTTGATCTTGGGTTAACAACAGCCACATGCTGTTCTCTCTCCAAGTCGCTAAACAAGTCACTTGGATCCAATAATTTGAATCGCAAAGCTTAATGGTATTGTTACGAGGGCAAGTGGACTTGGATCAACGTTTGATCAACCTACTTTAGTGGGGAAACTTCTAAGTTCTGTGCCAAAGCGGTTCGTTCAAATTATTGTTACCATTGAACAATTTGTTGATCTAGAGACAACTACTTTAGATGAAATAATTGGGAGACTTAAAGCTTTTGAGGAAAGAACAAGTCTGTTGAATGAAGGCATAGTGGACAGTCAAGATAAGCTCTTGTTCACAAGAAATGACAATAAGTCAGATCATGGAAAGCGTTTTGGAAACCGTGGACAAGGAAGATTTAATTCATCTCGAGGCAATTGGCGTGATGAAAAGATTAGACAAGGGAAAAGAGAAGGAGGTCCTTCGTACGATAACTTCAAAAGGAATAGAGATTTCCCAAGAAATCAAAGGGATATGAGAGATGTGAAGTGTTACAACTGTTAGAAATTTGGACATTTTACGAAAGAATGTCGTCAGAAAGAGCAAGCACAAGAGGAGTCGAATTTAGTACAAGGGGATGAGGAACCGACTCTCTTGATGGCTATTACTGGAGAGAGAGAGAGAAGTATGCGGAGACTTCTTCAATTGAGAAAGAAAAGCTTAGTGATTTGAGGACAGAATTAGAGATTGATATAAATGAAAAGTTAAGAGTTTTGGAAAGTAGAACTGCTTCATGAATTTGAAGTTAAGAAACAAGAACTCAAGACTGAACTAAGGAATAAAGAGAGATAATTTGAAAGGCAAATGCATGAAAGAGAGAAAATATTTGAAATAAAGATGGAGATTGAGATGGCAAGTATGAGAAGCCTGAAGAATGCTGCCACTAAAGAAATCGGAAAAATGAAGTTAGAAAGAGCATTGCCAGAAATAGAAAAGGAATGCAAGGGAGATATAGAGACGTCATCAAAGGTTGTGTTGTCACCTGATAGCAAGATCATAAAAAATTCCGAGTTACCGTATAAGAAAAGAAGATTAGAGGCAACTCATGATTTACCAGTCAAAATTCAAAAGAACGGTGTACATGTTAAAGATGATGATGATACTCAAAGAATCTGTGAAGTCATGGAGTTCAAGATAAAGAAGAAGCTACAACTCATGGAGTTAAAGTCAAAGAAGAGAACTTCTATCAGCAAGGTAGAAAACCGAAGTTCAGAGACATTGATCTTCTACAAGCTGCACGTGATAAACTGGAATGAAGATATCAAAGTGGTGAAGGCTTGGATTAAAAATTAAGGGGGAATATTGAATATATAATTCTTAATCCATGTGGTTTAAAGTTTAGGGGGTCATTGTGTAAATATTGTAAAGTGTATTGAGTGTCACTTGTAAATGTTTGTAAGTCAAGGGTTAAATGTGTTAAACCCCAAATTAGAAACGGTATATGGGAACGGACGCGTCGATTCAAGTAGGTTAAATAGGAACGAACGTAGTCATTTGTCTGTGTTGGTCAGGGACGATTCCCTGCGATTATTGTGAATAAAATCGTTGTGTGTTTATGTGTAAATCGTGTTCGTGAGAGTTGATCTTGGGTTAACAACAGCCACATGTTGTTCTCTCTCCAAGTCGCTAAACAAGTCACTTTAGCCCTTGCTGCTTCGTTTCTTCTGCGCCACACCCGTTGGTTTGTTATCTACCGAAAAAAAAGGAGCCTCTCGCTGTTCTTCTTCTCGGCTAAGAAGGTATCTTTGACTGGAATCCAATCACGATTGACACTTCTCTGCTGTTGCTACTTGATCACCAAAAAGAAACCTCCTGATGTTCAACTTTTACCTCGTGCTGCTGATCGACTTTTTTTCCCCTTCTTCCCTGCTGCGTTCGATCAAGCCTCACACCTCTTTAACCCACTCTGATACAATTGAAGGCCGAGAAGCGATTAAACAGAAAATACCAAACACGTTATTGACCAAACAATTGATCGACTCTTTTTTATTAATTGAAAAATGGAATTAATTAACCATTACAACCATCAACCCTTTATATAAACGTATAAGACCCAAACTAACTTAATCTCCAAGCTAACCAATGAGACTAAGAAACTAAATCAACCCAAATCTTACCTTACCAATTAAACATATAAAACCGAAATAATAAACTTAACCTAAAATCCGACTCCAATATTAAACTTACTACTAATTAACCCCTCTAACCATTAAACTATGACAAGATTAGTCCAGCACATGCAAGCTGGTCATGTGCACAGAGTGTGCTCCGCTCTTTATACTTGGGGCAAAGAGAAATTGAAATGTTAACTCCCTTTCGTTATTGATGCAGGGCGGTACGTATTGCACCATTCTCTAATAGATTGGCTCATGATGTTCCTTCAGAAATCCAAGGGCTTAGATGTTTATCAAATTTTGGGGCACTTAGGTTTTCAGAACCTATACGCACACTTGCAGCAAAAATGGTTGATAAAATAATCCGGAATACCTCTAGCAGTGGCGGGAAATATATTTCAGTCCATCTCCGTTTTGAAGAGGTGCAAATTTCACCCATTGACTTGTGAACGTGGCGATTCGGATTATGTTTTATTTGTAACCTGTTGAAAGTGACGTGACATGTATTCAAAATTACAGAAAGACTCAGATTTTTTAGCGTGTTAAAAGAAGTTAGATTATTACTATGGTAATATACCTTTTCTAGTTACATTTATCACATAAAACAAAGAAAAATGATAAGGGTGTTTGTAGTCCTGGCCCGTTACCCAACCCGTTATATTGCATGTAATCTCTACATAGACATTGTCACTAAACTTAGCTTAAATGTTTCTTTTGAAGGACATGGTTGCATTTTCATGTTGTGTATATGATGGTGGTGAGGAAGAACAACGGGAAATGGATATTGCTCGTGAAAGAAGTTGGAGAGGAAAGTTCCGGAAAAAGAATCGAATAATAAGACCAGGTGCAATTAGGATGGATGGAAAATGCCCTTTAACCCCCCTAGAGGTATATGTCAAACAACAAATTACAATTTTTGTTTCTGAAAATTCTGATTATTTAAGAAATTAAATGGACCAAAAATGACAATTTTTGTTTCTGAAAATTCTGTTTCTTGTCTAAAATGTAGGTTGGAATGATGCTTAGGGTCATGGGTTTTGATAACAATACGTTGGTATATGTGGCAGCAGGTAAAATATACAAGGCCGAAAAATATATGGCACCACTTAAACAAATGTTTCCACGCTTAGAAACAAAGAATACATTAGCTTCACCTGAGGAGCTTGCTCCATTTATGGTATTTCTTCACCTTTTATAGATATTATTATTATTATTATTACCAACTCAAACTACTGACTTACCATTATGCTTGTAATTATAAATTGCAAAATAGGCGTGTTGGATAATGAGTTAAAACAGTTATGTTTTAGGTGGACTGGGTTGGCCTTTTAGCCTCTTCTCTGAAATTCATAAATAGTTTGCATTTTAGTTGTGATTGTAAAAGCCATTATTGAAGTAATGACCCGATTATTTTTGGTAAAGTAACAACTTGATTAGGATATGGCTAGCTTTAACCTGTTTGGTCCATGTTCTTTTTAGCTAATTATTTTTACGCATTACCAATTTATAACCCGGTTGACCAATTCAACTTAGATGCTTGAAAGTGGCCCATCCCTTTTGAACTGAAAAGAGTTTGCTTTTGGTTTGGAAAATTCAAATAAATTTGAAATCCCCATTGGTGGTCATTATAGGTGGTAGTTTCAACTCATTTATTTGGAAGGTTGATAATGAATCAAATATAGAAAATTAGCTACAAATGAAATGGGTTTAGTAGGTGGAATGGGTTAAAAGTAGCCAAATGTGTATTTAATATTTATATGCTTGCATTGTTTTTATCACAATAGTTTTTTGTGTTCTTAGGTAATTTTGCAATCATATATAAAAAGATGTTGGCGGGTCGACCTAATCCTACATTACCCGTTTTAATAAAAGCCTATTTGACCCGTTATCCAACCCACTAAGCCCCTCTATATTTTGCTAGTGAAATGTTTTTGAAATTACCGATTCACTGCAGGGGTACTCATCTAGATTGGCTGCTCTCGATTACACGATATGTCTCTATAGCGAGGTTTTTGTTACAACTCAAGGTGGAAATTTCCCTCACTTTTTAATTGGTCATAGACGCTATTCCTATGAAGGACATGACAAAACAATAATACCTGACAAGAGAAAATTAGCTCAACTGTTTGATAGTCCCCATATCAGGTAACTTTTTTCCTTTGTCTATAATAATATTCATATAAAATTAGCAAAATGAATGAAAGAACCTATTGACATTGATAAGGGAACAAGTCACAACGTTTGACTCAAATGTAAAATTAAGGCAATTTTGACCAATTTATATGAAAGTATTTTCATTCACATTGTAACGGGTCAATTGTAGAAAATTAACTAAATATGAAATGTGTCAAATGGCTCGAGCAATTTCAACGGGTTAAATCATGGTTGTTAATATCTCAATCTTGATCTTAAGATCTTACGATTTTGTTTAGCACAAAACATGTTGATCCGATATAAGATCTTTGCAAGCATAGGATCTTGCATATAAACCCTGATCTTGACCATAGGATTGTAAGATCTTGATCCGTTTTTGCTCGATTTCAATTAGTGAACTTAGAAGCAGAAAGTGGGCTAACCTTGTTTAAATAAAATGGTTAATACTATAAAATACCAATATATATTCTTGTTTTTCACGAAAAAATCTCTCAACCTAATTTTAGTATATTACTATATTAGAGTCCATCAACTTGTAGAAGTACACGAGAAAGTCATTAAACTAATTTCGTATATTAAAGCCTTAAACATGTCTAAAATGCATGCGTACTAAACTTTTATTAAATAAGATGGTATAGTTTTGATTTTTTGCGAAATTGTTAGAATGTGATTATCAAATTAGGCTGAAGGACTTTTTCATGAAAAATAAACAAATAATCTCAAAACATTCAGACTTGTTTTGATTGTGTGCGACATGTTTTTCTATAAAAGTTGGTAGATAATCTTTTTACACACGAATTGGATTGATAACTAATGTGATATATGATTAGTAATAATCTAAATAATATGTTCTCTGAATGGAGTAATTCGTTTGTGATGTTGAGATGGGAGAGCTTTCAGAGACAGTTGCGGGAAATGCTTCATCATAGTGATGTAAAGGGAAGTGAAGTGAGGAAGCCAAGTGCATCACTTTTTACATATCCCATGCCAGATTGCATGTGTAAGCAAGCAGCTGCTAAAAACTCGACAAAACTAACAACATAAGAATCACTTGCAAAGGTATATATATATATATATATATATATATATATATATATATATATATATATGGCCTCCCCTGAGGCTTTGACTATATAATTGGAATTCTTTCACACATGTAGTTTAGTCATATTTATTCATTTATATTTAGTATATATACTTCCAACAGAATTAGTCCTTCAAGATCATTTGTGTGCATTCAAATTATTTTATCTTCACTTTTGTGATGTCAACTATAAAGAAAAAATGGAAGAATTGTAATGAAAGTTTGTAGATGAAAATAAGCAGTGCTGACATCCTCTCGCGTGTTATGTTTACCCAAGTTTTTGAAAACCACTCTTTTTCTGCGAGCTAACGTTTGTAGTTTTATACTTCTGTACAAACTTAGTTTATATATATACTATGTTATAGACCCGTGTATTACACGGGTTTGAGAATAGAGATTACACAGGTTTGAGGATAAAGATTATGTAATTTTATAATGTCTTTCCAAATTTACAGTAAAATTATAACAAAACCATTTTCCTATCAGTAAAATACTTATAATACAAATAAGCGTGATAATCAATGTGAGTAAGATTATACCCACCTGCGGATTTTTCTAATCCAAAGCATTCACAAAGATACGAAAGTTGGAATTTAGTTCCTCCTGAAACTACCAGTTTTAGGCCTTTATCAAGACCCTAGATTATGACTGGGCCGGCTCAACCCTTTTTAGGGCCTAAGGCAGATTCTAAAATTAGGGCCCTTATCAAAATAAAAAATATATGGTTTTGTTTAGGATCATAACACTTGGGAATGTGATGACACATTTTTATATACGATTTTCTAAAAGGCACACAATCATACATATTAGTGTTGTGAGTTTTAGTGAAAAGAAAATCATTCCAAGCATGCCAATTCTTTGCTCTTTTTAGTTTTTTTTATCAAAACCTAAAAGTTAAACGAAATTGAACCCTTAAAATTGGGGCTAGGTTTAAGCTATTTTTTTATACAGTCCTGTAGAATGATTCTCAGAAATGATTGTTAAAGCAATTATAAGAAATTAACAATCAAGAACCATTCTCTTGTTCGGTTATGGACTTAGAAACTGTGTGTAGTCCAATTTTGCAAAAACCGAAGCTAAATTCATGATTTCAACATTACATCACTACAGATTCATTATATGACGAAACTATGCCTATAGACCAGGTCACTATGCAACACCAAGGCCAAAGTTTGGTGTTCAAGTCATGTTTCAAACTCTCTAAACGTCTATTTATTGTGATTGTATGCACTTCAAACTTCATTTTCCACATTTCTCTCAATTCCCTATCCTTTTTATGTGCATGAAAGTTACAAAAAAAAAACAAATCAAATGGAAAAATCAGATCCAAATAGCAAGACCTGATTAGGTTATTAACTATATTGTAACTGAAAAGCAGATCCAAACAGGCAATTGGATAAGAATCTTATTAGCAATTCAAGTGAAGATCAGCAACAATCATATATAAATTATATAATCAAACTCAAGTCAAAACCCAAAACACACGATTATCACATTAAACCGCGCAGGTCTGACGGCAATCAAACACAACCTATAAATCCATGATGACTGCACTTTATTTTCTTACATGGAAAAACCCCAATTGTTGATAAAATCAATTTAAATAGATAAAAACATCGGCATTACCGCAAACAGATTGATTTCTTCAACGTCAAATTATATAACCAAACTCAAGTCTAAATCCCTAAACACACGATTATCACATTGAATCACAGAGATCTGACGGAAATTAAACAAAAACCTATAAATCTATCATGACTGCACTTCATCAACTGCATTTTCATAAAGGAACTTACAATCTTCACATAGGGAAAATCGCTACCAATGCTAACAGTAGCTGCCATTGAAGTCTTACCACTGCCAAAGATGATAAAAGAAAAGCTATGAGCCGGGAGAAATGCTTATATACTAAAACTAATTAATAATTATTTATCAAACCCGCAATTTACGTGCCACTTGGACCTTCTAGAAGAACTGTGACAAGTGGACTACCTCTGCTAATTTTAACTTGCTCTACTAATAGCATAGTTCTTTTAAAGATATGATCATGTCGCTGACCACAATCAACTATTCCATTCACTCTGCATCAATTTATAAGAATTCAGAAAATATTACAAAAATATTAATTAGAATGGAAACTAAATATAATATTACCTGCAACGTTCAAGGTCGTCTGTTGAAGCACCAAATGCAGGAATAACTTCATGAAACGCATTCAAGAAATCATCCATTGTGACATGCTTTCCTCATCAATTGTTTTAGTTAAATCTTGAAGACTGAGCTGGCGATTGAGAGCATAAGAAACTGCACTTTACACAACACCTTCAAGTTCTGCTCCACTGTAGTTCTTTGTCCGTGCAGCTAAAATACAGTGCATTATACTTGACCAAACCTTAACATTTTTTTTTTCATAAAAGTGAAAAAAAATCCAATGAAAAATATACCAAGTTAACATCTGGAGTTAGAAAAGAATTATTTTTCTACGCATTCTTAGTAAATACTGAAAGCGAACCGTGTTGCTTGTTAATTAAATTTACCAGTTAAAAAAATTAAAATCAAAGAAAGTCACCTCGCCTAGCCCATTTTGACTCATACTAAAAATGACTCATTCAATGTGAACCTATTTTGGCTCATTACCCAGCCTGTCCAACCCACCTTTCTTGCCACATTTATCTGGATTATAAAGACTAAAGCTACTATGAATGTATATATCCAAAGCGAAAGCAAGGAGAAAAACTTGTGTGTTTGGTAAACACAAAACAAATGTCTTATTTATGTTTTGGGAAATAGATTTCTTAAGCTGCAGCATGTTATTCAAATTTCACCGGAAAAATATTTGGTCATAATTTTTTTATATCTTCAAACATGTTAAATTGTAAATCTTAGTTAAAAAGGAATCAGGTTAACCTGGTCAAATGTAACCCAAAGTGTTCTCAAATGCCTAAAACCTTATAATCTTAATGAAAAAATTAGGTTATTATTTTAACATATACTTTCATAATCTTATTTAGCAAGTCAAATGGTTAAAGTCAAAATTTTAGCAAAAAAGGTAAACGGGTCGAATGGGTTGTAAGTCGGTCAAAGTTTATATCTATAGATGCAGCAACTAAAATAGTAAGATGTCGTGATGTTTATATCTACACCAACTTCAGCCTTCAAGATAATCAAGGTGTACCTACTTAAGCTCTGCCACCAGTGCTTTAGTGGTTCTTTCGATACCCCTTGTTACTTGAATCGGGTTTGCACCTGCTGCCACCACCTGACAGACGATGATTTGATCTCTGATGTGTTAATGATGATTCAGTGTCATAAACTGTTATAAACATCAAGAATTGAAATATACCTTAACACCTTCAGTGATTAGGGCTTGTGCAA
This sequence comes from Smallanthus sonchifolius, assembly GCA_023525975.1. Classification (NCBI taxonomy): domain Eukaryota; kingdom Viridiplantae; phylum Streptophyta; class Magnoliopsida; order Asterales; family Asteraceae; genus Smallanthus; species Smallanthus sonchifolius. The sequence continues at coordinate 42,763,774 of CM042025.1, read as the reverse complement.
GAACAATAGATGTTGTTGTTCCGTCTCCAGCCTAATCATTTGTTTTTGAAGCAGCTTGTCAATGTTCTCAAAAACAATCTCCTAATTCAACTTGTTTACGTTAATTAAATCATTCAATGTTCTTCCGAAATATAAGATCTATGCAAATACAACTATGACATACCTCTTTAGCTATAGTTGCACCATCATTTACAATTTTTGGGGATCAATTATTATATTTTGGTTACAGTGTAGAATTCACAACCCTAAAGAACACCAAACATGAATCTAGGAATCCATACAAATGCTTGTAATCAACTATAGGAAAACAAATATAAAATATTCAAACATAATACCCAAACATTAATCTAGAAATCCATACAGACCCAAAAAAAAATATCAAATCAAATCAAAAACAAATATAAAATATTCAAACATATATATATATATATATGATATCGTTTCTTAAGGTTTTTATCATTTCTTATATTTCTTAGCGAAAAACTGCTTCTTATTTGATCCTCCATATATATATATATATATATATATATAGGTGCACAAAGTAACCGGATCAGAATCTGATCCGACGGATTATCCGAAATCGGATCCGTCAAGAACCGGAAAAAAAAGAACCGGTCCGGACATTTTGGGAACCGGCGGATCTAGAACCGGACACGGGATTTTTTACAGACCGGATAAAAATCAGACAAAAATCGGATTTTTGGGAACCGGTTTTTTCCGACGAAAAAGAACCGGTTAGAACCGTTGGGGGAAAATGGCTATATAGCCGTTTTTTGGTTTTTTTGGGTTTTTGAGACTTGAAACTTAGTATAAATAGGTATTTGGGGTATGGGTTAGTTCACAACAACATTCTAGCTCTCAAAACACAAAAAACGCTCTCAAAACGCACTTTTTACGCTCTCATGACTTCCGCAAGCACTCAAAATTCCGTTGGTGGTTCTACTAGCGACGCCACAGTGGTGAGAGTACTTCCTTGCTCCCGAAACCAAGAGACATGGGCTCATTTTGAGTTATGCGAAATGTCGAACGGTTCGCAAAAGGCTCGTTGCAAACGTTATGGTAAAATTTTGGGTGCTGCGGGAAATAACACTTTGAGGAAACATATTGGTAGTCACGCAAAACACACTCAAGGGGAAGATCAAACTCAAATTGGAAGATATGGAGGAGTTTGGCAATACAATGTCGAAAGGGTTAGTGAGAAAATGACATATTTCGTCATTCAAGAAGGATTGCGTTTGATCACTTTGATAACCCGCGCTTGACGAGGATGATACAAGAGATGCTTCAACCGAGTTACACAAATGTAAGTCATTCTACTTTGAGAAGAGATTGTTTAAAAATGTAGAAAAGAGCTAAAAAAGAATTATTTTTAGGTTTTGAAAATTTAAATACCGGCATTAGCTTAACCACGGACGTTTGGTCCGCTCCACATGGTTTACCCGAATCGTACCTTTGCGTTACCGCACATTGGGTTCAACCCGAGTCGTGGAAAATAATGAAGCGTACGATTGCGTTTGATTATTTTGGATATCCACATACCGGTGAAAACTTATTTTATATTTTAGACTCTGTAATTCAAACTTGTAAAATTCAACCAAAAATATTTTCAATATCTTTTGGTAACGCTTCAAATAACACAAACGCGGTGGAAAAATTAAAAATAAAATATGAATCGCCTTGTAACGGTGTTTTCTTTCATAATCGTTGTGTTGCACAGATCATTAATTTGGTTGTGCATGACGGTCTAAACGTCCAAGAAGTAAGAGACACGAAAGAAAAATTTTAAGTGATGTCACGAAAAAAAAATATATAAACTATAGCAACTTGTGCCAACAAACGAATTCCATCTTTTCATGTTCGAATTGGGACGTACCTACTAAATGGAACTCGACATGAAAAATGTTTGAATCAGCCTTAAGGCAAAGAGTTACTTTAAAACATTTCCATGATAAACTTGTCCAAAAGAAATGTTGTTCACAAAAACTCGCAGAACCGGATCCGATCCGTAACCGGTTCCACTAAAAAAATCCGGTTTGTGCACGTCTATATATATGAGGAGGTTCTTCAAATAAGAAGTGGACTTTCGCTAATAAACCTAAGAAATGATTTCTTTTTTAACTGAAACCGGGTCAAACGAACTCCGATTGAGTTAATTTCAGCGGCGTTGAATTTTGGGGGGGTGGGGGATTTAGGTTTTTGTGGGTGGGGGTAGGGATGGGGGGATTTAGGTTTTTTGAGGGGTGGGGTGGGTAGGTTTAAGTTTTTTTTTGGTGGGGTGGTTAGGTTTTTGGGTTTAGCTTTAGCGTTTAACTTTTAGGGTTTAGCTTTAGGGTTTAGAGTTTAGCTCTAGACTTTATTTCGACGAGCCGGTTCCAATGCCGCTGTATTTATTTTAATCAGAGTTTGTTTGACCCAATTTCTTAGGTTTATTAGCAAAAATTCACTTTTTAGAGGAACCTTCCCATATATATATATATATATATATATATATATATATATAAATATATAGGGTTAGGTTATGGTAAAAAGGGTTTTAAAAATAAGAAGGTAAGAAGGATTCTATGATTGACATGTGTCCTTTTATTGTTTTTAAATGGAGGGCATAATCGCCATTGTGTAATATGCCAGGTTATTGTGTAATATTAGGTCTGGTCATTGTGTAATGTCAGGTCTGATCTGGTCATTTTGTTAAATATTTTTCATCATTATGTTATATGTATTAATTATTGTGTTTTATGTTTTAGATAATTTCGTGTTATTTTTGTCATTGTTTTTTTATGTATTATATATAAAATAGTGATGGAAAATATTTGACACAATTACCTGACATTAGAAACAATGACCAGACCTGACATTACACAATGACCTGACATATTTGAGCGAATTACACAATAATGAGCAAATTACACAATGAGCTGGAAAACGTAAAACACAGTGATGAATACATATAACACAATGATGAAAAATATTTGATAAAATGAACAAATTACACAATGAGTTGGAAAACGTAAAACACAATGATGAATACATATAACACAATGATGAAAAATATTTGACAAAATGAGCATAATACACAATGAGCAAATTACACAATAATGTCGTTTTTGTAAACAACGATACTATACTCGTTTTTTGTAATTTTTTTCTTTTTTGTATATAACGACACTATACTCGTTTTAAAAATAAAAAATGCTCGTTTTCGTCATTGTGTTTTACGTTTTAGATAATTTCGTGTTATTTTTGACATTACACAATAACCAGACCTGACATTATTGTGTACTTTGCTCATTTTGTCAAATATTTTTCATCATTGTGTTATATGTATTCATCATTGTGTTTTACGTTTTCCAGCTCATTGTGTTAAGAATCTAGATTATTTTATATTAAATGAATGGTTGTGGTTGGTTTATTTGGTTAACACTCTAAACATGGGTTAATTTTTGAACCCAATCCTATTCTTAATGTGTGGTTGAGATCAGATGAAGGGTAATTTGGTCTTCTTTTCCCTTCTACCTTTCCACTAATGTTAGACCAAAACACAACTCTGTGACACCCGACATTTCAGGTCAACATCCGTACATGTTATAAACAAGTTTAAATTATAATTGTTTTGTGATTTACTTAATTTCACAAACAAGGACATTAAGGTCTAACAAAAATCGTACAGGGTCTCATTTCACATTCTGGTAATTCTAGGAGTTACCGGTTCACGTACCAGGATAACCCGACTAAATACGAACACTAGTGGTTAAATTTACACTTAAATCAAATGGTTTGATTTATTTAACCCCACCCACTCCCATTGACCAGAAATCTCGGCCTCAAGGCCATGTGGGTCCATCCCACACCCTAAATTTCAACATCTTCTACTTTCTTAAGCAATCTCCCATACCACCTCATTTTCTATCAATTCATCAAGAGCAAAAACCCTCAACCCCTGTCATCTCTCTCTTCTTCTACGACAACAACAAGAATACCTATCTCCACTTTCTTTTGGGGTTCTTCCATAATCGAAGACTCGAATCCTTTATTTCGGTGCTATAAGGAGAGTTCCAAGTGTTTTCTCAAAGGGTTTTAGCAGGAGAAGTCAAGATCATTCTCTTTTTCTCTCAAAAATCGTCATCTCTGTCCAGAGGTAAAAACTCGATATTATCCACTTTATTTTCTTTAAAACCGTATCTAAGCATACAAAGGTTCAATCGCAAGTAAGATAACAAGAAAAGTGTGTCAAATTCAAGATTTGAACATAAAAATATACAGGACGAATTCTGTCAATCAAAGTGCAGTAATCGAAACTAGGAGTTTCGATACCTGTTCAATCGAAACTAGGAGTTTCGATACCTGTTATTCAATCGAAACTAGGAGTTTCGATACCTATTCAATCGAAACTAGGAGTTTCGATACCAGTTTACTAATCGAAACTGGGAGTTTCGATACTAGTTGTTCAATCGAAACTAGGTAGTTTCGATACATATTGCTCAATCGAAACTAAATAGTTTCGATACCCTTCTTGCCAATCGAAACTAGATAGTTTCGATACCTAACTACTCAATCGAAACTATGAAGTTTCGATACTCAATTGCCCAATCGAAACTAGGAAGTTTCGACATCTGTTCATCAGTCACATTGGGCAGTAACTTAGAACTGTTTTTATAGCAAAACAAGTGTTGAAAATCTAAGAAGATATTTAAACAAAAGCAACTAGATTTACTAGGTCGATGAACAATTTGCAATATGAGACGTTCGGTCTTAACATAATTTACCCTTTGGTATCTAGGGTACGAATAGTCAAGTTTGACTACAACAAGTATCATTACAAGTATACACAAACTCAAGGTGAGTTCACTGTCCCCTTTTAACTTTTAATGTTTTAGAAACATCGGGGGAGAAACATACTTGCATAACACGTTTGAAAACACGAAACATCATTACTTGATACATCTTAGAAAACATGGAACACGTACATATAAACATTTTCATATGGTAACAAGAAAACAAGACCCGACCTTTATGTTTGCATGAGTGAACACGTTAGGAGCTCGTAAAGTCCCCTGACCATCATATTTTATAACCATTAGCTAAGGATAGCCTGGGATTCTATGGATAGTACTATTGGGTCTGACACCCCCGGTCATGGTTAGTCGCGCTAACCATGGGTCCCTCTGGCCAAATGACCGCATAGTGTTCTAATATTGCTCGTGAGGTACGAGTGAGGGGCAAAACACCTGGTCTTGGTTTGGTTATGCCTCATGTATGTACATATTATTTGTATTCCTAGCTAGTCTACAAATGGGTCAACATTACTTGTTTTGTTTATCATATTCATTGAAACGTTTTCGTGCAGATGGATCTGCCAATCACTTATACACAAATGGTTTTGCCATTCGTTTACGTGGAAATGTTTTCATCACATGTTTTCATTGAGAAAACTACTCGTTTTATGACTATGAAGTCATCACATGTTTTCATTGAGAAAACTACTCGTTTTATGACTATGAAGTCATCACATGTTTTCATTGAGAAAACTACTCGTTTTATGACTATGAAGTCATCACATGTTTTCATTGAGAAAACTACTCGTTTTATGACTATGAAGTCATCACATGTTTTCATTGAGAAAACTACTCGTTTTATGACTATGAAGTCATCACATGTTTTCATTGAGAAAACTACTCGTTTTATGACTATGAAGTCGTCACATGTTTTCGAGGAAAACAACCTTACATTAAACCCGTGTACATATTTTCAATGTTTTCGAGGAAAACAGTTTCGTATCACGGCCATGTACACAATATCAATGTTTTCAAGGAAAATCACTTTACATTGCAACATTCAAACCTGTGAACTCACCAACCTTTGTGTTGACATTTTTAAGTATGTTTTTCAGGTAATTCATAGCCATGGCACGGTTGGAATAGGCTAGCTATGTTGGATCAATTCCTAGTAGCTGGAAGGACGTAAAATATCAAGTCTCAAGTCTATCGTTGATCTAGAAAAACTTAGATCATAGTATTACTTAGTTTTAGTAATTGTATATGTAATCAAGTCTTAGAAATCACTATTACAGCTTCCGCTATCGTGTAATGAACCAATCGTTACAACCTGTATTTATTTAATAAGTAAATAAATTTGGGGGTGTGACAAACTCTCTTTCTTATCTCTCTCCATCGTTTACCTGCATCAAATCCCACCCCTCTTTCTCATTTCTTCCCCTTCGATTACCTGTTGCGCCGACGAAGAAAGCATCATCGGAAACGCCTAAATCGGCAGGTAATGTTTCTCCTTCTCCGATTTGAAACCCCTAAATCAGCAGGCGAAGAAAGCACCATCAGAAACCCTAAATCTCCGATTTAAAACCCCTAAATCGGTAGGTATGGTTTTGAAGAAAGCACCATCGGAAACCCCTAAATTAGCCGGCGAAGAAAGCACTATTGGGGAGTCTCCTTCTCCGATTTCAACTCCTCATAGCTTTGTTTCTCTTCCTCTGACCGATTCCCCATGTGAAACCCCTAAACGGTAGGTAATGTTTCTCTGATCAGTCCCCTTTGGAATAGGTACAAAAATCAACTCCATGATCTTCCTTCTGATGGCTGTGAAGTTTTTAATTGTGATTTGATTAAATTAGGTCAGGAAGTTTATAGTTTAGGGATCTGCTAAATTTGTCAGATTGAGAATTGCTTAACCTAATTTGATTATGAAGTTATTTTGTGTTTTTTCACTGCTTTTGTTGATGATTTTATACTTAACTTGTAGAACTTGTTTGAATGATGGATTTTAGGTTTAATTTTTACGATTAAACAATGTAAGCTTTAAGAACATCAAGCTTTAAGATGAGAGGGTCAACTATAAATAGTTGGTGAGCATACATAGGTTTTGACACCACAAGTAAAGTTAAAATGTTTTGTGTACAATTCATATGATACATGGTTTATAAAGCATTTATGGAGAATCTAAGTTAAGCTAGTTGCACAAATGTAACCTTGTAACTGAAGGGCATAACAACACATGTTATCCTAATGTATGGCATAACAACACATGCTATCCTGATGTAAATGTAGGGCATAAGAACACATGTTATTATGATGTAAATGTAGGGCATAACAACACATGTTATCCTAATGTAAATGTAGGGCATAACAACACATGTTATCCTGATGTAAATGTAGAGCATAACAACACATGTTATCCTGATGTAGGGCATAACAAAAAATGTTATCATGATGTAATGTGTTAATGATTGCACGAGTATGTCATGTATATGTAGCCTTAACAGTTAGCATTCAAGCACAAAGCACAAATAAACACATATGATCATATTATAGAATTGTACGTATGTAATTGTAATTAGTGTGTTATTAAGTAATCATGTTTCACCCCAAAAATGTGCAAAAAGGAAAAGGGTCTATGTAAACTCACTTGTATAAAATGTAGTAGTTAACACGAGCTTTGGGTAGCACAAATGCTTTGCAAGTCACTAGGTTTAACCTAGAGTGAAATAGTATGAATTTGAATTAATGTTGTGCACAATGTCTAAAGTAGTGTCTAGGGTTTTAACGGGATTGAGTGTAGGGACTTGTACAAAGGGTTTGTGTTATATCATGTAAGGAATGTGTTTTGTGTTTGTATTTGAATAAGAATTTTAATGAAAAATTTAAGTTTCAAAGTTAATAGTGAATGGCTTTAGGGTTTAATTTGAATAACTAAATAAATTAAATAAGTAAATTCCTTTTTATTTATTTATTTAGAAAGGGTAGTGTGGATTATATTTATTTAAATATAATTTAAATAAATAAATTTATTTTATTTATTTATTTATGAAAATGTGTCAAAATAGGATGAAACTATATATTAGTATATAATATTAAGGAATCATACTAATTATAATTTAAACTCTAAGTGGATCATAAACATAAAAGTAATTAATAAATAATTTATTTATTCATTTATTATAAAAAGAAAGTAGGTACTTTTAAGAAATATAAAAAATATAATATATATATATTAATATATATTTAGGAAAAAAAATTATTTGTTAAATAAGATTTAAATCCTAAAGTATATGATTTGTAGAAGATGATTTATAAAAATTTGACTAAGAAATGATAATGTATATTTTTTTTATAAATCCTTATAAAATAGGTAATATGAAAATTTAATTAAAACTAACAATTTTAAATGAGAATTAAGTTTGTTTGGAGTTTCTAAAAATATTAATTCTCATTTGAAACTTGTTTATTTTTACATAGATTAGTCCTAAAAGGTAATGGGTTTTATAAAAAATTTCTTTATAATTAAAAGGTGTTAAAATCGATTTAAAAAAAAATAAAGCAGTCCACCCGGCTCGAACCCGGGTGGCTGCTGTAAGAGGCCAACACTCCAACCACTAGGCTAAGGGTCTAAGCCGCGTACATATCCGGTCAGTTTGAGTTTTAATAGGGACTTGGCAGGGGGCGGGTCTGGTAACGGGAAAAACGCGCAAAAAAAGGTCGGCTTGTGGGTTTCGAACCCACGCCACCTAGCCCGGCGGTGCAGTGGCTTACCGGCTGGGCTAGGTGGTTTCGCTGTCATATAAAGGAAACCAAACTTACAAAAACGATAATAGAATCGAGCCATATCCCCAAATTCAAAACCTTATAAACAGATTAAGAACCCTAGATCAAATTGAGTTCGGTGGGTTCGGTTAACACAAATTGATAAGGGCCTATTGATAGGGTCTCAATTACGAATCGAACGAGCTAAGATTTACCTAGTATGGTGAGGTATCGAGTGTTGTCGGCTAGGTCGATGGGTCCGCTGTTCTTGGTGTTCGATCGCTAACCAGAGGTGGAATGCGGGTTGATAGATTGTTTAGAGGGTGTGTATGAGATCATGCGAAGGTAAGAGAGGGGTTTTTACAATTTAATTCCGTCTTAAACACCCGATTCGATTATGTCTCGGATATGACAGCTATTGGCACCATTCACGCGTAAATTCATTCGATTGTGGATGAATTGGATCTTGTTTACGGACTGAATACAGGCGAAATCAATCATATCGTTATTCACGGGGGTTATATGCGTGTAATTTCTTATTTTAGGAACGAATTTGAGACTAGTTTGACTCTGAGGAGTCAAACCCGTTTGAATTTGAATTTTAGCTGCCGAATGGATCGAATGGATATGTTATTTGGGCCGGGGAATGACATATGGTCGATTATACCCTCATGGGCAGTCCAACGTGACTGGATTGGACCGAAGGCAGCCTTGAATTGCATGATTATTGGGTTGTTTGACTGTAAAAGTCAAAATTGTTCAATTGTTCTAGGGTGAGGGTCAAAATTGAGAACAATAGGTTCAATTCTAAAGGGTGAGGGTTCAAATTGAGAGTTCATATGGTTAGGGGGGTTCAAATGATCCAAGGTTCAAACCTAACTTGTTAAAAAGAAATATATATATATATATATATATATATATATATTTAAAGGAATAAGAATGTAAAAATTTTAATTCTTTTATATTTGTATTAATTTGATTAAGAATATATGTATGTGTACATACAAAATCAAAAATTGTATTGATGAAAACTTGAAATTGAAATGTTTGCAAGAATAATTTAAGGTTTTGCACTAGAAATGGTTTTGAAATATTGTTTATTATATTAAAACAAATATAAAGAAAATCAGGGATGTTACAGATGTGCATTCTCAAAATAGAGAAGATTCTTTATTATGATGATCATGATCGTTTGGTTTCTTTACATGCCTTTATGTTGGTGCGTTTGGTCCATATGGTATCGAGTTGGTACAATTAAAGCGTAAATATGGCAGCTGGAGTTATACGAATAATGTTGAGTTCTTTGAATATGTTGAAACTGTAAAAGTGGCAGCCAAGTTTGTTGACTCAAAGGAGCTCATTTTAATGGAAACAAAGAGAAACATGACTAGATTCCTTACTGAACGATATTTGAGTAAGTTTTATGTTTTAGTAATGCATTTTTTTTGTATTAGATTTAGTGATATTTTTGTTTAATTTAATTGATTTAGTCGGTTACATTAATGTAATGCCTCATATTTTTCATTAGTGTTAGTTTACACCAATGTAATGTCAGTTACATTAATGTGATGTAAATGCTTTCTCCTTACAACTTTTAACTCAATTTTAGAAAATATGTTTTGTTACATCCATGATACACTTTATTACATTAACGTAATACCATGTTCTTAAACGCACATTCATGTAATACATTGTTAATTGTTCCCTTGTTGTTTCATTTTATATCAAATTGAGTTTTAAACACCATTGTTTACATTTTGGTTGTGATAATGATTTCATGAGTGTTGTTGTACACCAAGGTAATGAATTACATTGATTTAATTACGGACGTCTGAAAAGAAAAAGGCGAGACTATAATAGAATTAAAGAGAAATATGATGAGTTTAATAGTGCATTTTTTATAAAAAAATAACATATTATATAAAAGTTATGAAGTTTTTTTAAATAAATGTGGGAATATTTTTATTAAAAAAGTAGAAATTGGTAGAATAAAGAGTTTGACACATGTCACTGATGTTAAATCTGAATTTAAAAAGGATGAGTAAAAAGTCTAAATTGCCCCTTTTCATATAAAAAAAGGTTAAGGACACTTGGCAAAATCTCAATCAATCTGATTTTACCAATTTATGTTGGTGCAATTTTTATAAAAAAATAACATATTATATAAAAGTTATGAAGTTTTTTAAATAAAGGTGGGAATATTTTTATTAAAAAAAGTATAAATTGGTAGAATAAAGAGTTTGACACATGTCACACTTATGTTAAATCTGAATTTAAAAAGGATGAGTAAAAAGTCTAAATTGCCCCTTTTCATATAAAAAAAGGTTAAGGACACTTGGCAAGATCTCAATCAATCTGATTTTACCAATTTATGTTGGTGCAATTTTTATAAAAAAATAACATATTATATAAAAGTTATGAAGTTTTTTAAATAAAGGTGGGAATATTTTTATTAAAAAGGTATAAATTGGTAGAATAAAGAGTTTGACACATGTCACACTTATGTTAAATCTGAATTTAAAAAGGATGAGTAAAAAGTCTAAATTACCCCTTTTTCATATAAAAAAGGTTAAGGACATTTGGCAAGATCTCAATCAATCTGATTTTACCAATTTATGTTGGTGTAATTTTTATAAAAAAATAACATATTATATAAAAGTTATGAAGTTTTTTAAATAAAGGTGGGAATATTTTTATTAAAAAAAGTATAAACCGGTAGAATAAAGAGTTTGACACATGTCACACTCATGTTAAATCTTAATTTAAAAAGGATGAGTAAAAAAGTCTAAATTGCCCCTTTTCATATAAAAAAAGGTTAAGGACACTTGGCAAGATCTCAATCAATCTGATTTTACTAGTTTATGTTGGTGCAATTTTTATAAAAAAATAACATATTATATAAAAGTTATGAAGTTTTTTAAATAAAGGTGGGAATATTTTTATTAAAAAAGTATAAATTGGTAGAATAAAGAGTTTGACACATGTCACACTTATGTTAAATCTGAATTTAAAAAGGATGAGTAAAAAGTCTAAATTGCCCCTTTTCATATAAAAAAGGTTAAGGACATTTGACAAGATCTCAATCAATCTGATTTTACCAATTTATGTTGGTGCAATTTTTATAAAAAAATAACATATTATATAAAAGTTATGAAGTTTTTTAAATAAAGGTGGGAATATTTTTATTAAAAAAAGTATAAACCGGTAGAATAAAGAGTTTGACACATGTCACACTCATGTTAAATCTTAATTTAAAAAGCATGAGTAAAAAGTTTAAATTGCCCCTTTTCATATAAAAAATGTTAAGGACACTTGGCAAGATCTCAATCAATCTGATTTTACCAATTTATGTTGATGCAATTTTTATAAAAAAATAATATATTATATAAAAGTTATGAAGTTTTTTAAATAAAGGTGGGAATATTTTTATTAAAAAAGTATAAATTGGTAGAATAAAGAGTTTGACACATGTCACACTCATGTTAAATCTAAATTTAAAAAGGATGAGTAAAAAGTCTAAATTGCCCCTTTTCATATAAAAAGGTTAAGGACACTTGACAAGATCTCAATTAATCTGATTTATTTTAGCCATTAGATGTGGGTTAATGGGTTAACACCCTTAGTATGGGTTAACAAAGGAGCTTTACCCTATATATATATATATATATATATATATATATATATATATATATATATATATATATATATAAGGGTTAGGTTCATGAGAGAACTAATTTTAATAAGAGAACTAGAGAACTGCTTATTAAAGGCAAAAAAAATCATAACTCAAAATATAAATAAAAAACTAAATAAGTGATTCGGAGACCATGTTTTTCACGTCGTCCTCGATAAAAAAACGCAATATTGCATATGTGTAGTACCACTCAAAAAACCTAAACCCTCCACCCACACCCACCCAAAAACCTAAACCCACCCCCTCCCCACCCCCCACCCAAAAACCTAAACCCACCCCCTCCCCACCCCCACCCAAAAACCTAAATCCACCCACCCTTACCCTCAAAAACCTAACTCTAAAATCTAAACCAAAAAACCTAACCCTAAAAGCTAAACTAAACTTAAAAACTAAACCCTAAAGCTAAATCGGACATTTTTGCATTTTTGCGTTTTTTTAACGAGAACGACGTGGGAAACATGGTCTCCGGACCACTTTTTTAGTTTTTGATTTATATTTTGAGTTATGATTTTTTTTTTACTTTAATGAGGAGTTCTCTAGTTCTCTCACTAAGGAAGTGTTTTCTCATGAACTTCTCCCTATATATATGTATATGTATATGTATACGTATATATATATATTATATATATATATATATATATATATATATCTAGTTGGATACCCGCGCGATGCGGCGGCTTCGACAGTTCACGACGCGGTATTCGTTTTCTGTTTTAATTTTATGTAAAAAGTAAAAAAATATTAAAAAATATGAACCATTAATCAAAAAAATATTAATTTTGAGATCCACTTAGGGTGGAAGGGGTCAAGCTCGGATTTGGGTCGGGTTGGCTCTGGCTAGCGGTAACACCGCCGCAACCGTGAAGGGTTCAATCGGGTAGTGGAATTGGCTTCATGAACACGTGAGAAGAAAGGCAGTTGTAGGTGATATTTAATTTTTACTTTTGAATTTGGTTAAATTATCATTATTATTTAGTTTAACTTCACGCGATGCTGCGGCGACAACAATTTGCAACACGATACTTGTTTCTGTTAGTTTTGATACCCGTCTGGTGGTCAGGTAACACAATGTTATAAAATCAAAATGCTATGTAAAAAAACATGTTCTAAAATATAGCCTCATGAATAATTAACCTAGAAATTGAGTCGTGTTCTTTCAAAGAGGACTTCATAACCAAGATGCATATAGACTTTAACTTGCTAACCGCAGAATCCCATCTTCTAATAAGTCGTCATATGAAAGCTATCATTACAAAAGAGCGTTTAGATATGCTGTTGTTGGAAGTTGTCCCTTATTTCCAATTTCAGAAACAACAAAAGCTAATTATAATTCATTATTTAATCTGCAGGAGACCGAGGGCTAATGATCTTTTACGTGGAATAGTTATATCACACGTATATTTAGTTAAACTATATAAGTTTTTATTATCTATACTATCATTCTCATTCCTTGACATATACTACACATATATAAATTATATAAAAGAAACATATGAATACTTCCAACATCAACTTCAATCCTTCTAACATAATTGCATAATGACTTTCCAACTTGGTGCTTCACGGTACAATCTGCATCAATCGGGGGACGGGTCGATACATTTCATGTGGTCATAACCTTTAGCAACAGACTAAGCACAATTGCAGCCGAGAGTGTTTTGTCCAAAAGCATCTTTTACACCAAAAGGAATCCGGTGTGCATCTCTCCATCTAGGACCCCTCGCGGCTTTTCTTAGAGGAGTCCTCATCTGTGTATATATGATGAATATTAATTGCCCATTCATGTTTTGGCAAACAATTTGAATCGGTTAAACGTCTGAGCACTCGAGATTTTAGGCTACATTAAGGACTAAATGCAAAAAATTAAAAAATCTAACGCCCTGTGTATTTATGTGTGTGTATATGATTAAAAAAAAGAAATCAAATGTGATGTGTACCATCAAATTCTTTAAGCAGCAGCAGGTGAAGCCTTGCAAATGGGATACCAGTTCTTGAGGCCCAAGCCACTGATTTATGTAGGGAGCATGGTACCCATGCCCACATCCCAGCCTTCCTATTTCATCTCCTTTCATAAATTCCTCCTACAAACAATAATAATAATGACTTTTATAAATACAAAAAAATATAATAAAAAGAATTAATAGGTTTTACAACATGTATTTTCAATATTTACCGAGGAAGAACTTGGAATATTATTATTGCAGCATCCTCACCAACCCCACCAAAAGAATATAGTTAAAAGTATGAGTGTCATCATTGTTTCAGTGCACCCAACATGCACATGCTAAAATGCAAAAATGTGATGAATCAGCCAAAGAAAACACACCTGATCTCCGGTAAAACTGGAGTTTGTTGACACTTTGCAACATGGCTGACATGTGTGCTGGGAGCGCTCTATGTAATGGAAGGTGACAGAGGACCTAAAGGTGGCTCCATTCAGTAAATGAACTACACTTTCTAAATAGTAAATAACTAAATATGCAGCAATGCTATTTCGAATAAGAATTTTTTGCAAAAATAGACTATGGGGTATTGGGTAATCACAATTAGGGCTTCTCTCCCTGGTATTACACATTTGGGGTTGTCGCCCTTCCAAAGGGCGACGGGTTTGGGGTTGTCTCACTCCAATCATTTGAAATGTACTGTTTTTGTCAGTGTACCAGAACCTCTCGCCCTTCCAAAGGGCGACGGGTTTAAAATTTAGGGGGTGATTGGACATCTTGGTTAAGCAATGAATGTTGTAGGTACATCTTAAAACCTCTCGCCAATGGGAAGGGCGACGGGTTTGCTTGGATGGGAGAGCTTTCACAGGTTGATGGAACAAGTCAAATGATTGGAGTGAGACAACCCCAAACCCGTCGCCCTTTGGAAGGGCGACAACCACAAATGTGTAATACCAGGGAGAGAAGCCCTAAATATGATTACCCAATACCCCATAGTCCATTTTTGCAAAAAATTCGTCGAATAAGCTATGTACCTGAAGAATGACGTGAAGAACAGTCGTTTGCTCTTCGATTGCTGCTTGAGTCACCAACGAAGCTAAAATCATCACACCTCCATTCGTCAAAAATCTGCAATTTCATGAAAAGAATGATTAGACAAAGAACACTATACTTGACAGAAATAGACGCCCACAAAAGAGAACAGTGTATTTAACCAACTACAAACACATGACACAAATACTAACAAACATACAAAGTAGCCCGCTCCCAAGCCAAGATACCTCGTCTAGCAGACTCTCCTGCAAAACAATCTAACAAACATACAAAGTCAGCTACGCCGAGTGAGTTCTAATAGTTTAAACTAACAAAAGTCAACTCGTCTAATTTAATATTTATTTCCACTCAAGACCCTCTGATCCTTATAAAATAGTTTTATAAATTGTCCTCATATAGATAACCCTGATATCTTACCATATCCCGGAGGATTCACCACCCGAGACTCAACCCACCATTTTAACTCAGTAAGTCTCTCCGACATAGATCGAGCTTACTACTCTGATAACACACAATTTACCATATATATTAACCATACACTGGTTAACTCAACCAACCTCTAGACACTGGCTTAACCAGCACTAACCAAGACACTTACAAATCAACTGACACAACAGTTGTACACCATGTACTCGTCCCGATACAATGGTCAATCTAACTCGACACACCACATTGATTCCATCTATTTATCACATCAATATCATCTCGTACACAATTAATTTAACTCATAACTTGCATGAAATTTAACACATATATATATGCACACAAACACATACCTTATCACTACACCCTCATCAGGGTTATCCCCGTCGGGATACTCGTCATAAGCACCGCTATACCCTTGTTACAGGGCCCCGCCACTAAACAAAGTGACACACTAGTCATCTATGATGACTACCCAACCACCACACGGTGACTATATCATCTACCATGCGGTGACTGACACATCACTCACACAATGACTGCCAGATCACACGTGCAATGATGACCCCGAAGGACTCCGTCCTCCACATCACTATTAGCCGTATACATGAAAAAATATGCAGGCACACAAAACAACACATATACACACATGACACTACCTGGACATGTACTATGACTCACCACCATTTACGGATCACTTACGTGTGTAATCCAACGCTTACTTAGACGTATCCCCATAACGTCTAGACACATTACCCAACTCTTTCTGAATAGGAAATTATACGACACACAAACACCACACCGACGTATAGCCCGTACATACTAAGGACACCACATAGACCCATGCAATGCCATACCCGTCGTGTCATAGGGACAACGACACAATACCCCCAACATTAAGCACATGACGCTCAACGGCATACTAGCACCTACATGACTCGTTAATGAACCACGTACAGGTTCCCATACTAACTCTCCTTATATAACCATCACAGCTTTTAACTAAATTCATGACTCACCCTGACTAACTCATAAGATGACACACACAGATCATCACTACTCTTGTTCAACCATCCTAGGGATCCATAAGGACTCTTACCTCAATATTGCATAATGGTCTCATGAAACACTTCAAGTTTAAATCATAACTCGTTCGTTTAATAAAACATGTGAGTATGTACGATAGCCCCAAAACAGTAAAGCGTTTAAAAGAGGGGATTAGAAACTCACCGGTTACGCTGAATCCCAATCCTTGCTCTGCACCTCGTCCGTTCACGCTCGAAGCTCGAACATGTCAATGCATTATCCCATGATCAAACACGTTCAAAACTTACATTGAATAACGTAAAACAATAACTAAACCCCGACGATCGGTTCGTCATTCCAATGTCTCTTCCCCATGAGACCCAGCTTCCTTGTTCACGTGCAACATAGTCTCTCGTCCTTAACAGTACTTGTGCACCCAAGTCCCCGCTTACATGCACGCACATGTAGGTGCCATGCAAACCCTAGTTCCAGGAACATGTGCTCACCCAAGCCGGTTTCCTACGCATGCATGCACGCCATGCGTAAACCCTAACCGTCACCATCATCGTGTGCTATCATTTTCCTCGTCGGGCAACCTAGCCGAGTACCACCCGACACCGCCAACATGCGCCACCGTCCGACCACCTACGGCTCCCTTATCGTGAAACCCTATCGGCTCACCACTAAACATCACCATCATGGTTATCGTCGTCTTCAGCAGTTTAGCCGCAACCGCCACACTGCCATGGCCGCCCTAGCCGCTACCGGCTCCTCGTCACCCTACACGGCTGCCACCATGGCTGCCGTTTGCATATTCCTCCGCCGCCGAGCCCGCTATGCATCGCTGCCACCATACCCGATCACCTACCACTCCTATACTAACTTCACCTCTGTCCATCATCACCAACCCCCCCCCCCCTGCCGTCAATCACGGCCACAACCTAGAAACCCTAACCGTTTTTTAGCAAAACGAGAGTAAGCACATAAACGAATTGAAACGGGGTTTACCTGATCGTGTGCTAGCCTCCATCGCGCGAACTTATTTGAAACCACTGTCGTCGTCCCGCTGTTGGCCTCCCTCTCTTTCCCGCTTTCTCCTGCCGTCGAACACACTCCTAGGCCGAATGGCCTAGGGTTTGTGATATAAGTTATATTTAAACCCCTATAATCTTTCATCCGGGTCCCTCCAAATCTGTCCTGTACACTTTTAATCCCAAACTAGACATTAAACGGCTAGCCGGTCCTTTTATCCTCATTATCAAGTTTTACGTGGCAATCCCTACTAACCTGGTCATTTAATAAAGATTCGGTTAGTCCACTAACCCGAACCATTCGCTTACGGATTTTCGGGACGTTAGAAGTCTATCCCCCTTAAAAGAGGATTCGTCCTTGAATCTTGCGTCGGCACAACCCAACATGACTTATCTCTTCGTTCATACTCGTACCCAAATCCATCCGGTGACAAGCATTCACCTTTACGCTTATCGAATCTATTACTTTTTTTTTTGTAACTCGACCGCCACCTTGGCGTCCAACGGAGTCATATCCGTTGTCTGCTTTCAATGCTGGGACTTGTAGGTTGCACCTACACGCTTCCTCATCGCTCGTCTTTCAATCCATTTGTCCACTTGCTTGTTACATCTCATTCTAGTTCACGGGCACCATTGCCTTGTCTCCCGCATAATCCTAATGAACTTTTCACTTCGATAATCATCTCCCCAAATGGGCTTCTCGTCACTCATGTCTAAGGACACTTGTTGTTCCTCCCAATTGAAGTCGTCATACTTCTCGCCTCACACCTTGATTGCCATCTTGCGATGATTTTCCCAAACTCAAACTCACTGCCCTACCCGTAAGGGCATTACTTTTATCCTTTTCTGACGATCTCCAGGAGCTTGTGCAAAGCTACACTGTTCTTCACTAAATTTCTCTATCATAGTATCTATTTTCTTTATTATCTCGCATTCAATACGCCCCTAAAGTACGTACACCCACCCGACACTAGGGTCATCTTCATTAGCTCTCGATGTTTCTCAAGGCTCATTTACTTTTGTCGTATCCGGTTCAGCACCCAAACACTTGCTCTCCTTGAATTCTCCACAGGAGCTTACTTTACCCCTCCTGAGTTTCACATTTCTCTATGTTGCTCTACCATTACCATGCGATCCCCGACCGCCTCTTATTTAACATGTACGAACATGAAGTTCGTCTGCTCACAAGCCTCAGATATTCATTGCCTCGTTTAGGGAAAACATCCCTATTCCTCGGGTATCTCACCTCGACTTTATCCTTCATATGGAACGTGTTCCATGAAGGCCCTTCGTCATCTTGTTGACTCCGTGCTGAAGTCTTTACCGTCGTCATCTAGATCTCTTCACGGGTATCTCTGGTCCATCGTCTATGCAACCGCTTTCATTACTAACTCCTCAGCTCCGCCGGATGGCTTCGTGCTCCAAATTCCCAAGATAGAAGCATAGGCATCTCATAAGAGCACCTCACTGGTCGCCTAGAAGACGCCAAAACTCCTCGCACCACCTCTATGTATCAACGTCGAGAAAATCGTCAAGATAGAAATACTATACTTGAGCATACTGACCACCCGTCCTATGCAAGACTAAGCGTGTACTACAAGGACACACATATCTACAGAACACACAATGTTCTACACATGTACTAGTAACCCCAAAATCTAAACACACATCATGTGCACATACACAACCGTCCTATGCTACTACAAGGACACACATATCTACAGAACACACAATGTTCTACACATGTACTAGTAACCCCAAAATCTAAACACACATCATGTGCATATACACAACTGCTAGATCTGAGTAAATCTACGTGCATACATGATGTGTTAGTATTTACACATCTTTTTGGCACAAAACTTCTTTCATTTAACGATCAATTCTTGGTTATATTCAACGTTTAGACACTTATTTGCTTCATTTCCTGTTTTGTAGGTTTTTGTGAAGCTTGGTGAACAAACAAGAAGATTCCAGGATAAAAAGTGAAGTTTTAGGGTTTCTGTGATGGAGGCACGGTCGTGTCCCTATGTGGCACGACAGTGCCAAGCTTGCAAACCCTAGGCACGGTCGCGCCCACATCTTGCACGACCGCGCCAAGCCAAAATCCAAGGCACAGCCGTGCCTTGGCCCCCCATGGTCGCGTGTCACCTGGTGAGTCTGAACAGCCGTACGTCCTCGATCAGTGGTACCCAATGGAAGCTACGGATCGGTCAACCCTCTGTCACACGGTCGTGTTAAGACCTAGACACGACCGCGCCTTTGTACCAGGCACGGTCGTGCCTTCTCTCTTGGCATGGTCATGCCTACCCTTTTCTATTTAAACAAAATTTAAACTCTCATTCAGATATTGAGCAACCAGGGATAAAAACCTACTGTTCCATCTCGTATCTTCCTTGTTCCAACCATATTTCAAGCTTCTTGGAGAGGATACAACATCAAGAGGATCACCATACATCAACAACAACATCTAGGCTTGGAGGAGTGGTTTGATTCTTGTTTTCATATCATGTTTCTCACTATTTTTCCCTGCTTATTTGTAATTTTGGTGCTCATGATGAGCTAAAACTCTTGTTCACTTTGGTTTAGATGAAGTTTAGATACATTTGACAACATTCATGGATTATTGGCAGTTATTGTGTTAATGTTATGACAACCGTATGATTATTCTTTGATGAAATTATGTATTCAAGTATTTTGAGTTGTTTACAAGACTTGTATTTGTGTATGCCATTTTATGTTGGAAAACTTGTGGTTTATGCTTATATTCATGGATTGGTGTATGTATTTATACTAGTTTATGGCATTTGATTAGGAATGGTGAATGAAGTCTTGTTTATGAATCATTATATTTGTATGTGTAACCTTATGCTTATGTTTGGAAAGACAAAATGTTTGTTATGATGTGTCATATTTAGTATTATGTTTATCTAGGAATTGTTGACACATCCTCCTAATTTATATAACCTTTATATGAACATTGTATGTTGAAGAAATTCATATTGTTGTCTAATTTAATCAACTTGAGGTGGATAGTGTGTTGTTCATATTATCTTTCCAACTAGTTGTTGGATTAGTGTACCTTAATCGGAAGCTAGTTCAATCTTTATAAACATTGACATGATTATTAAACACGTGAGCTTCATTGTATGACTTTAGGTGGTTGGTTTGTGTAATTCATGCTAGCTTTCCGAATGGTCATTTGATAAGATATATTTGACGAGAATTTAGTCAATTTATGTTTCGTGTATTTGCCATGTTTCTATGAATGTATTCTAGATGGATTCGACACCAAAGTGATATTTTCTCCTTGATTGTTTGACTTGTGTTCTTAGTTTAGTTTATATATTTGCATGCTAGTTAATTAAAACAAACTCTTCATAACATCTTTTACCCTTACTTGATTGAATCTTAGTTCCGGTTTATTATCACATTCCACCGTGTCCACGGATTGATGTCACCTCTTTAGCTGCCCAGGTGGAAGCACTTTCCACCAAGATTGATCAGATGCACGTCCACAAGGCCCAGTCCTTGTGTGAGTTTTGTGGTGGGGCACATCCCACGAGTGCCTGTCAGGTTGGGGATCAGGGGGCCCATGAGCAGGTTGATTTCATGTCCAACTAGAATCGTCCCTAGAATAATCCCTACAACAACACATATAATCCGGGGTGGAGGAATCACCCGAATTTCAGTTGGAAGTTTGGCAACAATAGCCAGCAACCACCCGGATTCACTCAGCGCCCCCCATTCCAGCATCAGTCCCACCAGTCTCAGGGACAGAGTTCCCAGTTTCGACCCCAGCAGGGCTAATTTCAAGGCCAAGGTTCTAGCAGCGGTCCACCACCCGCACCGGAGGGTAAATCCAGTTTGGAGGACATGGTCGCACGGCTACTTGCCAACTCAGAGAGTCAGAATCAGTTGGTAGAGAAGCAGAACCGGTACATGGAGGAGCGTTTCCACACGCATAAGACTGAGTTGAGGAATCAGAAAGCTTCGATGCAAACCATAGAGAACCAGGTCGGGCAGATCGCGAAGCTTATTTCTGAGAGACCGCCAGGTGGCCTGCCTAGCAACACTGAGCCCAATCCCAATGCTCATGTGAAGGCCATCACTTTGAGGAGCGGTAGAGACACATGACCGGATCCACAGGTTCCTGTGCATGAGTCATCTGAGGAGGAGGTTGTGATTCAGATTCCTAATGAGACAACGCCGAGGGGTAAACCGGCGAGCACATCGCGCCCTCACGAGCCTGTGAGAGATTACACTTCCGCCGTTCCATACCCTGCCAGATTGAAGAAACAGAAGATGGAGGAGCAGTATGGTAAGTTTCTAGGGTTGTTTAAGCAGTTGCATATCAACTTACCATTTGTGGAGGCTCTAGCTCAGATGCCTAAGTATGCGAGATTCTTGAAGGATATCCTCACGAATAAGAGGAAATTGGAGGAGTTGTCTCAGGTGACGCTGAATGAGGAGTGTTCGGCGGTGATTCAGAACAAGCTACCAGAGAAGAGACGAGATCCGAGGAGTTTTACCATCCCCTGCTTGATAGGTAGCTTGTCGGTTATTAACGCCTTAGTTGACCTTGGTGCTAGCATTAACCTCATGCCATATGCGGTCTTTGCTAAGCTTAAGTTGGGAGAACCTACACCGACACGCATGAGTATCCAGTTGGCCGATCGCTCAGTCAAGTATCCACGAGGGATAGTGGGGAATATGTTGGTTAAGGTTGATCGTTTTGTGTTTCCTGTAGACTTTGTGATTCTGGACATGGATGAGGACAAGAATGTCCCTATTATCCTAGGTCGACCGTTCCTGGCCACTGCCGAGGCCCTGATTGATGTGTATGCGGGGAGGCTTACATTGAGGGTGGATGAAGAGGAAGTGACCTTTGATATGGGGAGATCCATGCAGCACACCCAGAATCAGGATGATTCACTTTACTTTGTTGAGGCTCTTTATTCTTGTGTGAGTGATCATCTGCAGGACACAGCTGAGGAGGAGTCCCTGGACACCCAAATTGTAGGAGGGGAGACATTTGATCCGGTTGGTGAGGATTAGTTTGATGATCAGTTGCATAGCCAGGAGAGCTATGAGTTTCTCCAGTGTTCAGCGGTTTTTGCGATGGTTGATAGAGAATCTGAGCCGATTGAGTGGCCTTCTATTGAGGACCCACCACCTGTTGAGCTTAAGGAGCTCCCGAGCCATTTGGAGTATGCCTTTTTAGATGGTGAGTCTCGATTACCTGTCATTATCGCCTCTGATTTGACGAGTGATGAGAAGGAGAGGCTACTGGAGGTGCTGAAGCAGCACAAGCAAGCTATTACATGGAGGATTATGTACATTAAGGGAATTAATCCCTCTTTCTGTTCCCATAAGATTCTTATGTAGGATGACTACAAGCCCGCTGTGCAGCACCAGAGGAGGTTGAACCCGAACATGCAGGAGGTAGTGAAGAAGGAGGTGATTAAGTTACTGGATGCTGGTTTGATTAATCCCATATCCGATTCACCTTGGGTTAGCCCGGTTCTGGTTGTTCCTAAGAAGGGAGGCATGACTGTCATCACCAACGAGAGGAATGAGCTGATTCCTACTCGTACAGTCACCGGTTGGAGAGTTTGCATCGATTACCGCAAACTCAATGATGCTACTCGGAAAGACCATTTTCCCCTCCCGTTCATTGATCATATGTTGGAGAGATTAGCGGGAAAGATGTTCTATTGTTTCCTGGATGGCTTCTCTGGCTACTTCCAGATCCCGATTGCTCCTGAGGACCAGGAGAAGACGACATTCACATGGCCCTATGGCACATTTGCTTATCGACGGATGCCCTTTGGATTGTGTAATGCTCCGGTTCCAGCGTTGCATGGTGGCCATTTTCCATGATATGATTGAGGACTCCATGGAGGTTTTCATGGATGACTTTTCTGTGTTTTGGAGTTCCTTTGATCATTGCCTCGAGAATCTGGAGAGGATGTTGGCTAGGTGCAAAGAGGCCAATCTAGTGTTAAACTAGGAGAAATGCCACTTCATGGTGAAGGAGGGTATTGTGCTTGGGCACAAGGTTTCACGCGCGGGGATTGATGTTGATAGAGCTAAGATTGACACCATATCTAAGCTGCCCCCGCCGACTTCTATGAAATCTATTCGGAGCTTCCTTGGTCATGCGGGCTTTTACAGGCGCTTTATTAAAGATTTTTCTAAGATTGCCCGACCGATGACCCAGCTTCTTGAGAAGGAAGCCCAGTTCGTGTTCTCCGACGAGTGCCTCAGTGCATTCGATTTGTTGAAGGAGAAGTTGGTAAATGCCCCTATCATGGTGGCTCCTGATTGGAAGCTGCCATTTGAGATCATGTGTGACGTGAGTGACTTCGGTATTGGGGCGGTCTTAGGACAGATGAGAGAGAAGCAGTTTCACCCGATTTATTATGCGAGCAAGACCCTCAATGACACACAGGAGCATTACACCACGACAGAGAAAGAGCTCCTAGCCGTTGTCTTCGCTTTCGATAAATTCTGGTCTTATCTCGTCCTATCAAAGACCATTGTATTCACCGATCATGCAACCCTTAGGCACCTGTTTAGCAAACAGGATGCCAAACCCCGACTAATCCGGTGGGTTTTGCTGCTTCAGGTACGCGATAAGAAGGACGCGGAGAATGTCACAGCGGACCACTTATCCCGTCTTGAGTGCTCAACTTCATCTGAACTTGTGGGGTCATCCATAAATGACAATTTCCCCACGAGTTCCTCATGCACATCCAGACACAGGATGAGGAGTGTCCATGGTTTGCTGATTTTGCAAACTTTCTTGCTAGTGGGATTGTGATTAAGGGCTTGACGGATCAGTAGAAGCGAAAATTCTTTGCGGATGTGAAGCACTATCTTTGGGAGGATCCCTATTTGTTTCGAGTCGGGGCTGATCAGATCGTGCGCAGGTGTGTATTTGGAGATGAGACACGTCAGGTGCTTAGACACTGCCACGAGGGCCCGACAGGTGGACATCATGGAGCTACCTTGACCGCGAAGAAGGTCTTTGACACCGGTTTCTTCTGGCATACCATCTTCCGGGATGCTCATGAGATGATCCGAGCTTGTGACGCTTGCCAGAGGGCGAGCAACATTTCGTCTAGGAATGAGATGCCCCAGAATAGCATCCAGATTTGTGAGATTTTTTATGTCTGGGGTATTGACTTTATGGGACCATTCCCAGCTTCTCGTGGCAACCGGTATATCCTAGTCGCTGTTGACTACATTTCTAAGTGGACCGAGGCTCAAGCCTTGCCTACTAATGATGCTAGGGTGGTTGTTCAATTTCTGAAGAAGCTGTTCTCTCGCTTTGGTGCCCCCAAGGCTCTTATTAGTGACCGTGGGACCCACTTCTGCAACTCCTTGTTGGAGAAGGCTCTATCACGATATGGTGTGAACCATAGATTCTCCACAGCCTACCATCCACAGAACAGTGGACAGGTAGAGGTCACGAACCGGGCATAAAGCGGATTCTTGAAAAGACGGTTGGTCAGAACCGTAAGGATTGGTCGGACAGGTTAGATGATGCACTTTGGGCCTTCCGGACTGCCTATAAGACGCTTATTGGTACCACACCATTTAGGTTGATCTATGGGAAGGCGTGCCATCTTCCAGTGGAGTTGGAGCATAAGGCTTATTGGGCGTTAGAGGCGGTGAATCTTGACTTAGTGAGCGCGGGTGAGAACCGGTTCACTCAGATTCATGAGCTTGATGAGTTGAGGAATCAAGCCTATGCAAACTCCACGATCTACAAGGAGCGCACTAAGAGTTTACATGACCGACGCTTGAAGGACAAGAAGGAATTCCGAGTGGGTGGTCGTGTGCTGCTTTACAACTCTAGGTTGCGATTGTTTCCCGGGAAGTTTAAGTCCCAATGGACGGGTCCCTACACGATCAAGGAGGTGTTTCCTTATGGGACAGTCGAGATTGAGCATGAAGATGGGAGGATCTTCAAGGTCAACAGTCATCGTCTTAAGCCATACATTGACGGACCGGTTGACCCGGCATTGGAGGTGGTTGACCTCCACCCCAAGGATAAATGAATTCGGGGACTTGAGTCTAGCTAACGACTCGTTAATAAACTTAGTCTGTTCCGGTATCATATTTGGTAACAATTCTTAGATTTTGTTTCTATGTTTATCTTCATATTTTTATTTTTATTTTTTTAGGATTTTACCATTTATTTTTGAGTTTAGATGATTGGAACGTGTTTTGGATCAAGCAGACTTTGGTTAGTGATTGGGATGTCTCAGGTATGTTTTCTGAATTTTTATACACTTTAGTTTGGAAGAATCGCAGTCGGGTTGGGTACAAGCTGCATAAAACTCAAGTTTTTCTGTCTGCTGGGTTAGAGACACGGTCGTGCCTCACTATAGGCGCGGTCGTGCCTAAGCATTTGGTGCGTTCGTGCCTAAGTGATTGGGGTAGTTCAAATTAGTTTCAAATAGACTTTTCACTCGCCTCCCCCACCGAACCACCCCCTATTGCGATTCTCTCAAATTTCCACCGCGTTGCTTCCTCCTCCACGATCTAAGGTACGATTCGACTCCCTTGTATTTGTTTAGAATTAAGGTCGGTAGTCCACTTGCATTTAATGATTTAGGGTTTGAGTAGATTTTTTTTTTTTAGTTTTTCTTCAATTTTCCGTTTGATTGTTTCTTGTAGCCTGTAAATACGTAGGATCGCTATTTTAGACCTCTTGGAATGCTGCTGTACCAAAAGCCCCTTCATAACCATGCTAAAATATGTGAAATTTTGACTCTTAAAACCCTAAAAGGGGTTGAGCACGGTCGCGCTCATGACCAGGCGCGGTCGTGCTCGGCTTTTGTAGTTTCCAGGATGTAGGTTTAGTTGCGCGCGACCGTGTCTCCTACTAGCACGGTCGTGTCAACTTTGGTTTGTTCTAGGCGCGGCCGTGTGTTTCCCTAGCGCGACCGTGGGCTTCATTTTTGACCTAGGCGCGGTCGTGTCCTGTATTGGCGCGACCGTGTCTCCGGTTGGGACTGCCTGTGGTCGGCTACAGCGCGACCGTGGGCCTGGATTTTGGCCTAGGCGCGGTAGTGCCCCTTTCCAGGCGCGACCGTGTCCCCTTCATAATTAGATGGCAGGCAACAGGGACCAGCCGTTCCTTGAGTTTGACTTGAGCGAGCATGAGTACGAGGCTCGTCTGGATGTTTTGTGGCCACGCAGAGGCCGGATTTCAGCCGCTCGTCGATTAGAGCCAGCCGCTATAGATGCCACCGGTCAGCGGGACCGGTGGAACGATCTCGTCACCGCCCCGTGGCGCCGCTTGTTTAGACTTCACGCGATTCTGTATGTCGAGCTTGTGATGGAGTTTTTCTCCACTTATGAGTTCGATTATCCTTGCGCAGACCTAGAGCAGCTCGAGACGATTAGGTTTAGGCTAGAAGGGGAGTGGCGAGTGATGTCAGTTGCCAGGTTTGGGAGATTATTGGGCCTGTATACGAGGCAGGAGCTTCAGACTGAGGTATTCACCGATGGTATCACCGAGTTCCAGACAGAGGAGGACAAGGACCAGTTCTGGCATGAGTTTGGATTCGGGATGTATGATCCGAGTTTGACCAAGGCTTCGAGCCTTCGGGATCCCTTGCACCGTGTTCTTCATCATCGCATTGTTTATTCTATTTCTGGGAGAGGTCAGGGAGAGACAGTAGTGAACCTTAGGGAGCTGTTTTACCTATTTTGCCTTGTACGCCCGCGCACCTGCAATCTTGCGCATTCCATCACGGGGTACTTGGTGAACAGCTCCGGGCGCGATGTTACCAGCGTCATTTGTGGAGGTCATTTCGTGACCAAGCTGGCGAGACATTTTCAACTGCTGACCGATGACTTGATAGGGACCTGACCCCTGTGGCAGAGACCGTCGTGATGACCGTGCAGACACTGAGAAACAAGCACGTAGCTCGTCGTGGCGCTGGAGGGATTAGATTGGTATATAGATGGGGACGGACGTGGGATCCAGATCGTCCGGGTCGTGATCCAGATCTTGTACAGGCCGAGGCCGTCACCGCCGCCCATCAGGCACACGCCGCTTAGTAGGAGCAGGAGCAGGGGCACGAGCATCATGTTCCTGACCAGCCGCCTCCTCCGCCTCCGCCGCCACCACCGCATGCGGTTGTTATTCCACAGCACCTGTTCTTGCGTTACTGGACCTGGCAGTATGAGGTCCAGTGCGCCGCTGCTGCTGGCGGGGCACCATACGTGGTTCCCCTCCCATTCTTTATGCAGCCGGAGCAGCAGCCCGATCAGCCACCGCCATCTCCACCGCATCATCAGCCACCACCATCTCCTCCGCATCATCAGTCACCACCACCATCACCACCAGCAGCAGGAGACGAGGGAGGTGGGGCCACCGGCATCGACTTCGAGGGCGTGCAGTTGGAGTAGTACCTCCCATTGCCTTTTGGTATCATTTTTGTGAGTTGTACTTTATTGTATGTTGTACAAACTCTTGTATCACGCTTCGGCGTTTATGTTGTTTTTTTGTTTCCATGTACTGTTATATATATTTGTCTTTACATTTCTGTTTATATTTTAGCTTGATGTTACTGATCTGTGTTTGATGTTGTTAGTCTTGATTAGATCTTGGAATTTTGGAACTTCGTGGAACGTCATTTTTGTGGGTAGGCTTTTTGCGGGTAGGCTTTTTGCGTGTGCCATGATCGACATGAGGGAAGTTTCAGTTCTCCCTTCACGCTTCATTGCATTGCATTCCATTTTTCTTTGCATGTTTTTGTATACATTGAGGGCAATGTATGTTCTAAGTGTGGGGTTTGGTGTTTATTCTTCGCTTTACATTGTTTTTGCATACATTGAGGGCAATGTATGTTTCTAAGTGTAGGGTGGGAATTTATTCACGCGATGTTTGTCCTTCTAAGAATTTTATCACTTTATTTTTGCAAACTCTTCCTTCATAATTTTTATTGGCACTAAATCAATTTTATAAAATTAAAAAACACATAAATATAATAATAATTAACCATTTAGCATTCACAATTTTTAGTAAATAATAGAGGTTTGATTTTTCGAAAGCAATTGAGATAGAAATTCCATCGAGTCAAACCCAATTTTTTGTGATAACCATGAGTTTTAGTAGGCTAAACGAATGAATTGCATGTAACCTTTTGCTTACACCCATTCCTTTCCGTTTCCGTGAGTTTATTTTTGAGCCTTGATAGCTTTAGACATTGTTTGCTATTTGAGTGTGCCAGATGTTTCATGCTTATTAGAACTTGCTTTTATTATACATTTCGAAATCATGAACATAAATATTGCATAAAAATGATTGAGGAATTAGGATAAACCATTTTGTTAGCCTTTTAATTTTTTTTTTATTATTTTCCCTCACCCGAACACATCCACTAGTTAGCCACGTTGAGCCTATCCTGTCGTTTTGTTTTATTACCCTCATTACACCACATTCAAACCTTCATTAGCCTTTTCATTTATTTTTCGCCCGTGTTAGAAATCCGGTCGGCTAATGTTAATTTTATAGCTTTTATTTTATTGTAATCTTCAAATTCTTGAGAAGTTTTTAGCTAAGGAAAGATGCATATCGACTTAGTTCCCTTCAAAAGAAAGAAAAGAAATAGTGTATAAAAAAAAATTCACCAAAATTAGGTGAATTATAGCCGATTAGATCAATTTTGTGAGCAAAGATGGAAAGAATTCGGTTATTAGCTTTTATCTATACGAAAGTATTAGTTAGTCTATTTTTCATATTAGAAGTTGTTTTAGTTTTTGAGTTAGCATAGCCGCCGGATTTTTAGCCATTTAGCCACTTTTAAATTCCACTTCCTTACCCTTAGCCATTGCCAAGTTACAACCCATTTAAAGCCCTCTTGATTTGTGCTTTGTTTCATGTTAGTTGGTAGAGATTTGATCTTTTAGCAAGCTTATGATTTATGCATGATTCATTGTCTTGGCATTTGAGTGTTCTATACATACTCCATTACTTGTATGATCATATATACTCCCGAGTGTGTGTGAACATTATGAGAAGCATAAAGTTTCATGCTAATGATTTCCTAGGCATATTCATTTGCTCATTCGGTTGTCACTTCATTGGGCTCATTGGGTTTCATTTAGTTAGTTTTGCATTTCTTGAAAATCTTTCCAAACCTTTAAAAGTTTATTAATGCTTACGGTTTTCCGATTTGATCCATAGTGTCATTGGAAGTTTTGTTTCATTTTGATTTCTTGCTTGAGGACAAGCAATGTTCAAGTGTGGGGTTGTTTGATGTGTTAGTATTTACACATCTTTTTGGCACAAAACTTCTCACATTTAACGATCAATACTTGGTTATATTCAACGTTTAGACACTTATTTGCTTCATTTCCTGTTTTATAGGTTTTTGTGAAGCTTGGTGAACAAACAAGAAGATTCCAGGATAAAAAGTGAAGTTTTAGGGTTTCTGTGATGGAGGCACGGTCGTGTCCCTATGTGGCACGGCGATGCCAAGCTTGCAAACCCTAGGCACGGTCGCGCCCATATCTTGCACGACCGCGCCAAGACAAAATCCAAGGCACAGCCGTGCCTTGGCCCCCCACGGTCGCGTGTCGCCTCGTGAGTCTGAACAGCCGTACGTCCTCGATTAGTGGTACCCAATGGAAGCTACGGATCGGTCAACCCTCTGTCACACAGTCGTGTTAAGACCTAGACACGACCGCGCCTTTGTACCAGGCACGGTCGTGCCTTCTCTCTTGGCATGGTCATGCCTACCCTTTTCTATTTAAACAAAATTTAAACTCTCATTCAGATATTGAGCAACCAGGGATAAAAACCTACTGTTCCATCTCGTATCTTCCTTGTTCCAGCCATATTTCAAGCTTCTTGGAGAGGATACAACATCAAGAGGATCACCATACATCAACAACAACATCTAGGCTTGGAGGAGTGGTTTGATTCTTGTTTTCATATCATGTTTCTCACTATTTTTCCCTGCTTATTTGTAATTTTGGTGCTCATGATGAGCTAAAACTCTTGTTCACTTTGGTTTAGATGAAGTTTAGATACATTTGACAACATTCATGGATTATTGGTAGTTATTGTGTTAATGTTATGACAACCGTATGATTATTCTTTGATGAAATTATGTATTCAAGTATTTTGAGTTGTTTACAAGACTTGTATTTGTGTATGCCATTTTATGTTGGAAAACTTGTGGTTTATGCTTATATTCATGGATTGGTGTATGTATTTATACTAGTTTATGGCATTTGACTAGGAATGGTGAATGAAGTCTTGTTTATGAATCATTATATTTGTATGTGTAACCTTATGCTTATGTTTGGAAAGACAAAGTGTTTGTTATGATGTGTCATATTTAGTATTATGTTTATCTAGGAATTGTTGACACATCCTCCTAAATTATATAACCTTTATATGAACATTGTATGTTGAAGAAATGCATATTGTTGTCTAATTTAATCAACTTGAGGTGGATAGTGTGTTGTTCATATTATCTTTCCAACTAGTTGTTGGATTAGTGTACGTTAATCGGAAGCTAGTTCAATCTTTATAAACATTGACAAGATTATTAAACACGTGAGCTTCATTGTATGACTTTAGGTGGTTGGTTTGTGTAATTCATGCTAGCTTTCCGAATGGTAATTTGATTAGATATCTTTGACGAGAATTTAGTCAATTTGTGTTTCATGTATTTGCCATGTTTCTATGAATGTATTGAATGTATTCTAGATGGATTCGACACCGAAGTGATATTTTCTCCTTGATTGTTTGACTTGTGTTCTTAGTTTAGTTTATATATTTGCATGCTAGTTAATTAAAACAAACTCTTCAAAACATCTTTTACCCTTACATGATTGAATCTTAGTTCCGGTTTATTATCACATTCCACCGTGTCCACAGATTGATATCCGGTTCTTAGC
This sequence comes from Smallanthus sonchifolius, assembly GCA_023525975.1. Classification (NCBI taxonomy): domain Eukaryota; kingdom Viridiplantae; phylum Streptophyta; class Magnoliopsida; order Asterales; family Asteraceae; genus Smallanthus; species Smallanthus sonchifolius. Next base: position 42,732,135 of record CM042025.1, on the reverse strand, counting down.
TTTACTATATGCTATCCGACGGGTACACTGCCATGTGTGTGTGTGATTAGTCTTTGGTGAAAACCCATTTTAAAACTCAAATTGTGTGAAAAATACTTATAAAAATATATATATAGTACACACGCATCAATACAATATGACCTCGTCATTTATCGACACACAAACTTTTGAACCTTACCTCTTACTCACTACAACGGTAGCCCCTGCCACACGTCATCATATACTCATACAGAGTTTACTCAGTCGTACCCATACGGGTCGTACCCATACTTCAAGACGACACACTACTCAGTCTAGACACAAAACATCACTCTAAACATTCATACACATCTGGTCCTGAACATGTATACCTAGACATAAGGTATGTAACTACAATTTCCCACAGCACCTCGTCCTGAACATTTATACATACTAAAGATGTATTTTTACGATTTCTCATAGGACTTCATCCTTAACAACTACACCAGGTGCAACACACCCTTACACTTCAAACATCACCTAAACATAACACATATGTGACACTATCTTAAGACCGTAGACATACACAAATAATCAAAACTCAGGTCTACACAAGTCTACTCATACAGTCTAATCAACCAAGTTCTAGCATCACATCAAAGATTACATTTTGTATGAACTCACGTTGTTCAAAAGGTAGTCACATAATCACACATAATTAACACTGCACCACCAATAGCAAGCTACCACACATGCAGCTATCACACATGCAACTATCATTAACTACGTTTTAAACCATCCTATGGTAAGATTCACTTTCAAGGTTAAAATCAAGCAATTGAAAAACCAAGAACACATATTTCGTCTCAAAAGTGCCTGACGGCCATTACTCAAGATGCTCTAGTCCTCTCGTGGTAACCACCACTGCTCTAATCACTGATCAAGTCAAAGGTGTCACCCACTTGTTCCTCGTCGTCAGATTCCTCCAGCCATCCGTTTCCCGATCCCGAATCTTGCCTCGGAGGCTGATGACTAACCGCAAATACGTCCCTTCATTGCCAACCACTTCTCCTGTAGAAAGAGCTACTAAGTCCACCCCCATAACTACCCTGGTAGTACTAACTTTCTATCTTTCACACAACCCGGATGCACAAGTGTCCCACACAACTCACATAGCACCACACAATAATCTAGCAAGTCATCATCTTTATCACAATTTCACACATCCAAGGTTTCACATAAAATTACTAAATCATATCGACACACCAAACTATCTCTTATAGTTACAATTAATGCTACTCCGCATTACTCAACTCACATCATAGTCTCATTTAATCATACCACACAACTTCACGTAGTTCTACATACTACTATAGCACATAGTACACATCATGATCCCACACGGAACCATAAATCACTTACTCACACCGATTACTTCACCTAGTGTAACACTACACAAATGGGAAATAATAGTTACTGCTCAACTTGAAAGACGTACCTCTTGGCTCGCGGTTACTCGTGGTGGCATTCGTATCACCCTCGTCCCATTTTCAGTATAAGTTAAGGTATTTTATTTGTTCAAAAACACCAGTTTTCTCTTAAACCATGACCCTGATACCAACTTGTAAGGCCCCAAACCGGGCACCCTACAGTTGGATCTCATCACAAGGTAAACTCATTAAAAACATTTAAATTTCATTTAAATAAACAGTGGAAGTCCTTCTCGTAATAGTATTATCTTTAAACTTGTTAATTTTCATAACGTTACCTCACGAATGCATGCGCACCAACCCGAGTAGCCCACCCCAAGCCAAGATACCTCGTCTAGCAGACTCTCCTGCAAAACAATCTAACGTACATACAAAGTCATCTACGCTGAGTAAGTTTTAATAGTTTAAACTAACAAAAGTCAACTCGTTTCATTTGGTCCTTATAAAATAGTTTTATAAATTGTCCTCATATAGATAACCCTGATATCTTACCCTATCCCGGAGGATTCACCACCCGAGACTCAACCCACCATTATAACTCAGTAAGTCTCCCCGATATAGATCGAGCTTACTACTCTGATAACACACAATTTACCATATATATTAACCATACACTGGTTAACTCAACCAACCTCTAGACACTGGCTTAACCAGCACTAACCAAGACACTTACAAATCAACTGACACAACAGTTGTACACCATGTACTCGTCCCGACAAAATGGTCAATCTAACTCGACACACCACATTGATTCCATCTATTTATCACATCAATATCATATCGTACACAATTGATTTAACTCATAACTTGCATGAAATTTAACACATATATATATGCACACAAACACATACCTTATCACTACACCCTCATCAGGGTTATCCCCGTCGGGATACTCGTCATAAGCACTGCTATACCCTTGTTATAGGGCCCCGCCACTAAACAAAGTGACACACTAGTCATCTATGATGAATACCCAACCACCACACGGTGACTATATCATCTACCATGCGGTGACTGACACATCACTCACACAATGACTGCCAGATCACATGTGCAATGATGACCCCGAAGGACTCCGTCCTCCACATCACTATTAGCCGTATACATGAAAAAATATGCAGGCACACAAAACAACACATATACACACATGACACTACCTGGACATGTACTATGACTCACCACCATTTACGGATCACTTACGTGTGTAATCCAACGCTTACTTAGACGTATCCCCATAACGTCTAGACACATTACCCAACTCTTTCTAAATAGGAAATTATACGACACACAAACACCACACCAACGTATAGCCCGTACATACTAAGGACACCACATAAACCCATGCAATGCCATACCCGTCATGTCATAGGTACAACGACACAATACCCCCAACATCAAGCACATGACGCTCAACGGCATACTAGCATCTACATGAATCGTTAATGAACCACGTACAGGTTCCCATACTAACTCTCCTTATATGACCATCACAGGTTTTAATTAAATTCCTTACTCACCCCGACTAACTCATAAGATGACACACATAGATCATCACTACTCTTGTTCACCCATCCTAGGGATCCATAAGGACTCTTAGCTCATTATTACATAATCGTCTCATAAAACACTTCAAGTTTAAATCATAACTCGTTCGTTTAATAAAACATGTGAGTATGTACAATAGCCCCAAAACAGTAGAGGGGATTAGAAACTCATCGGTTACGCTGAATCCCAATCCTTGCTCCATTCACGCTCGAAGCTCGAACCTGTCACTGCATGATCCCTTGATCAGACGCGTTCAAAACTTACATTGAATAACGTAAAACAATAACTAAACCCCGACGCTCGGCTCGTCCTGCCAACGTCTCTTCCCCACGAGACCCAGCTTCCTGGTTCACGTGCAACATAGTCTCCCGTCCTTAATCGGACCTGTGCACCCGAGTCCCCGCTTACGTGCACGCACATGCAGGTGCCATGCAAACCCTAGTTCCACGAACATATGCTCACCCAAGCCGGTTTCCTACGCATGCATGCATGCACACCATGCGTAAACCCTAACCATCACCATCATCGTGTGCTATCGTCTTCCTCGTCGGGAAACCTTAGCCGAGTACCACCCGACACCGCCAACATGCACCACCGTCTGGCCACCTGCGACTCCCTTTATAGTGAAACCCTAGCGGCTCACCACTAAACATCACCACCATGGTTATCGTCTTCTTCAGCAGGTTAGCCTCCACCGTCGCGCTGCCATGGCCGCCCTAGCCGCTGCCGGCTCCTTGTCACCATACCACGACTGCCACCATGGCTGCCGTTTGCATATTCTTCCGCTGCCGAGCCCGCTATGCATCGCTGCCACCATACCCGATCACCTACCTCTCCTATACTAACTTCACCTCCGACCATCATCACCAACCCCGCCCCCTACCGTCGATCACGGCCACAAACCAGAAACCCTAACTATTTTTCGAGCAAAAAGAGAGTAAGCACATAAACGAATTGAAATGGGGTTTAAGAAACCCTAACTATTTTCCGAGCAAAAAGAGAGTAAGCACATAAACGAATTGAAACGGGGTTTACCTGATTGTGTGCTAGCCTCCGTCGCACGAACTCACTTGAAACCACCGTCGTCGTCCCGCCGTTGGCCTCCCCCTCTTTCCCGCTTTCTGCTGCCGTCGAACGCACTCCTAGGCCGAATGGCCTAGGGTTTGTGGTACAAGTGATATTTAAACCCCTATAATCTGCCATCCGGGTCCCTCATAATCCGTCACGTACACTTTTAATCCCAAACTAGACATTAAACGGCTAGTCGGTCCTTTTATCCTCGTTATCAAGTTTTACGTGGCAGTCCCCGCTAACCGGGTCATTTAATAGAGATTCGGTTAGTCCACTAACCCGAACCATTCGCTTAAGGATTTTTGGGACATTACATTGTGAGTCCTTTATTCTAAACTTGGCTCCTTCTGCTTTCTGTCTCTCTCTTTCTTCTCCTTCTCTATCAAGTTGTTCCTGTTGCTTAAGGGCCAGAGCTTCATCTTCAGCAATCTGTGAGGCTACAGGAACTTGGACTCTTGTAGAGTTAAGAGATATTGCAATTTTGCTGATCTGCTGCTCCCTATACAACATTGCAACCTTTCTCTATTGATGTCTCTTTATTTATTTCATCTCTTCTTCTTCTTCTCTCTCTCTCTTCTTATTCTTTCTTTTTCTCTTTTCTCTCCTTCAATTCTCTTTTCTTCTTCTTTTATCATGATTCCCTTCCCCTTGTTTTGTTTGGATTATTGACCACAATAGCAGTTGATGAAGTTGCTATTGAGGCCTCATCATAGGCTTCATTGGCAATTTGTGGAAGATTCAAGGGAGGAGCATCTTCTTCTTCTGTAGATACAGAATCAAAAGCTGCCTTTATGATTTCAAGGCATCTTTAATAGTAGAAGTTGACTCAGATAACCTTGTTGGTGATTCCAGTGCCATCCATCCTTCCTCTATCAAATAGGATTTAATCATGGAAATCATCTCCTGACTTCTTGTGGAATCTACTGAGAATATTTGAGATCTCAGTTCGAATACTTTGAAGAGAAAAGCATGGTTCATCACTAGTACTTCCTGAATGTTATTGAATTGAATGGATGAGCCATCACACAAAAGAAATTTGATTCCTGAGGGCTCAATGTTGGACCAACCATAGACTTCAAGACCTCTGACCAGTTCATTGTATGCATATCTTCTGATGTTCAGAACTTGATCTTCAGTCACCACTCTACTTTCATCTAGTACTAGTCTTTGGCTTTCTCTTCCTTGGGCTGCACTTGAGGACTCTGCTTCTTCTTCCTCAAGGCAGTGGTGTACAACCTATTTGACTTCTTGTAGAAATCTCTCAAACCAAGGCATGTTATCTTCCATCAAGTCATGAAAGCGGTCAATAGCAAGCCTGGCAGAGAGATATTTGGATGTGTTAATGCACTTAGTAGTGTGCAAAGCTAGCATGTCAAAGATGTTAAGGTTGTTCCACTCAAGTTCTGCGGGTCCTGAGAACTCCCATCCTATCCAGAATCTTTCAAATCTTCCATCATACCCCCATGAGAGAATGGAATCAAACTCTAAGTTTTCTGATGTTAAGGAGTATTGGGGGGTATGATTTACCTTGAAAGGTTGGCAACATCATCAAGTATTTGGACCTCTAGGAATACTTCTTCTTCTTCCCTCTCTGTCTCCATCTCCTTAGGGAACACTTCCTCTTCTTCCTTGGCAACTATTTTCCACTCCTTAGAGAACACTTCCTCTTCATCTCTTGTATTCATAATTTCTTAAACTTGAATAAAGGGAGGCTTGAATATGGTTCTTTGAAACTCTTCCTCTTCTCTTAGCCATCCTTCTAGGCTCTTTAAAGCTTTCCTCCCCCTTTTTGTTTGCATCAGTGAGCAAAGTTGAATCAGTTTGAGTTCCCACTAACACAAGGGAGGAGAAGCTGAAGTGGTACATTTGTGGGACTCATGCATAGAAACTTGGTGCCGTAATTTAGAAACTTCAGCCTCTAGCAGAGCTACCCTGGCCGTCAATTCCAAGTTTTGCTGTTTTAGTCTGTCCTCATCCACAGTTGTGGAATCCTTGGATCTAGATGGGGCCTTAGGCCTAGCCTCTGCCTCCTCATCACCATGGTTTTCTTGGCTCCTGGGATTCCTCTTAGTGAAGAGGGTTTCAAAGGAAACATCCTCACTGTGAGTTTCCATGGTTGGGGTCTTAATGATGTTGTCACTGTCCTTCTGGTCAGTTGATGGACCAGAAGTAGTGGCAGCCCCTTCCACATTTACTCTATCATCACTCCCAGAGTGAACCTTATCGGGTGAAGAACTTGGGCTGGGTACTTTGGCATCAAAGACAATCAGTACCTCCGAGATAATAGCATTTGGAGAAGATACATCATCTTGACTAGGAGGCTCTGTACTTAAGTTCTGAGAAGAGAAATGTATGGGATCAGAAATGGGCATAACTATGGACTCGGGATGTAGTCCTGATCCTAATAGAGAACCTTCCAAGGAAGTTTCTTTAATGATGTGGCTATCCCTTTTGATATTCCCATCAAAGTGTTGGAACTCTAGATGAGGGCTTTGAGTTTGGGATTGGGCCTTTGAGTCAAGAATAGAAGGATTCTTCTTGCTCTTTATTTTTTCTTTCTAATGTAACTAACCTCAACCGGGGCCTGTGTTCCAGTTGGGCTTGAAGTACAGGGGTGACTATTTGGTGTACTTGTGCACCCTCAGTAGGTTGCCCAAGGGTTTCGATCAAGGGATGCAGAATGTGTAACTTCAGGCTGTGAAGTGGAGGGTGTGGGATCAGTATCAGCCGAGACTGCTGAACTGTCACCCTGGGTGCCTTGTATGTTCAACATTGTAGATAACAATGGAACATTAACCTTGAGAACTTTTCAAAACTGTTCTCATGTTTCTAAAAAAGTTGTTCTTGTGGGATCCAATCATGTAGATTCTTGTAGTTTTAGATAAATCTTTTAGTTCCCTATTAAAAACCAGCTGTAAGAATCTAGGGTACATGTAAAAAGATTGTTTTGCCTCTTCCTGAAGGTTGTATCTCAAACCTTTAAAAATCAGGTGAGAAAAGTTGAAGGACAGGGCATTTACCATACCATGAACTGCAGATATAGTCCATAGTTCAATTGATGCCAGCCACTCCTCTTTTGAGATATGCATTGAAGAAGAGTGTGGCATAGGTACTTCCATGGTGTTCCTAGTAGAGCCTTCTCTATTGTGTACTCCTCTTGATTGCCAGTGTACCTAATGGACACAAATGTCTTCATGTAGTCAGCCTGGGGGTAAGAGTTGGCCCTACCTTCATCCTGAAGCTTGAGATGTTTTCTGAGTGTTTCTTCAGTGACAATGATCTCCTTGCCATTTACTTTGGCTTTGATTTGGGGAATCCCCTGTTCAGTGGAATAGGAGGTGGAGTTCTAGAAATCTTCCATATGAGTAGATGATGGGGTTGACTGTAAGGGAAAAATGTATCTTCGATTGACACAGGAAGTCGATCATGTCACTGAATCCTTCCGATTTCTTCCCCTTCACCAGGTACGCCACAAGATTGTGATATGTTGAAAATTTGTCATGAGGGTTGTCGATATCAGGGTTTGCCATTTTGATGATGAGTGGAGGGAAGTTAGTGCTTTTGAAAGTTGGTTATGGAGAAGTTGGTTATGGAGTAGAGAGCTTTGAATGCGAGAATGCGGGTGAGAGAAAGTGGAGAGTTAGGTCAGAATTGAATGTGAGGAGGTGAAGGAGGGAATTTGATTTTGTTATAACGGAAGGGTTGAGAGGTTTGAGCAACGGTCACTTGTACCGTACAAGAGGAGTAGCGTAGGTACGGTGTCTACAATACCCCTGCTATGTTTACTGTTTTACAGCTGTGCTGCACTGTAGCAATTATGGTAAAGACTGACAATGGAATTTTACAACGGGTAAAAGTTAATGAACCATTTTTACTTGTCCGCAGCTAAGTTGGTTGCTGCTGATGGTTATGTCTATCAGCAGTAAACTTAGTTGTTGCTGATGGATATAATGGTCCGCAACAAAAGGTGTTGCTTCTGATTGCCTTAAAGCTATCCGCAGCAGAACTGTTCATGCAGATGTCGTAAAGCAATCAGCAACAAAAGCTTTTGTTGTTGATGACTAAACCTGTCAGCAACAAAAATGTTTGCTGCTGACAAATAAAGTTATCAAAAATGATAAAATTATTTTTTTTGGATTTTCAAGGAGGATTTCATCAAAAACATCAGGAAAAACAAACACACACTTATTTATTTTAATTTAGAGAAAGATTTTATTCAAAGTTCATCATCCCAATGGATTCAACTAGATATTTAAACGTAGCTTCATCAAAAGCTTTAGTGAATAAGTCAGCATATTGCTCATTGGTATGAACTTTGGTTAAAATAATTCTCTTTTTCCCAGCTTGATCTCTGATGAAGTGATACCTGATGTCAATGTGTTTTATCTTGGAGTGTTGCATAGGATTGTTAGTCATTGAGAGAGCACTCTTGTTGTCAATGTGAATGGGAGTTGCCATGAACGTCACTCCATAGTCCAACATCTGATATTAAATCCATATCACTTGAGCACAGTAACTTGAAGCTGCAATGTATTCTGCTTCTGCTGTTAATGTGGACACACATGTTTGCTTCTTACATTGCCAAGAGATGAGTCTTCCTCCCAGAAATTGACATCCTCCTGATGTGGACTTTTTGCCCAAGTTGTAGCCTCCATAGTCACTGTCAGTATTTTCATTTTTGGGATACCATAGCCCAAGCTTTGGAGCTCCTTTAAGGTACCTAAAAATCCTCTTTGTTAGGACATAGATGTGTTACACTGAGCCTTGTAATAGTTAGATCTTAAATGTCTTTAATGTTTTCATGTATTTTGTCTAAGTTTTGTAATAGGCGAACTTAGCAAGTTTGCCTGAACCTAGCATTAGGTGAACTTATTAAGTTCGCCTGTGGCAGATAGTTTGCCTATAAATAGTAGTTTACATGTTAGTTTGAATAGCTTTTGTCAATTGTGTTCAAGTTCTGTAAATTCAGTATTGGGAACAATCAAAGAGAGATTATTTACATCTTGTGTGTTCATTGCTATAATTGTTGTCTCATATACACGATCATGCATACGGTTGGATTCCGCACTACGTGTGTTTCACACGTCACATCTCGAGATAGATCCGTATTGACCCCGAAGGGACCTACATGTTCGTGATTTGTGATTGTTTTGTGACGATTTGTGTATGATTTGACATCAAAAAGACTGATTTTTGCATGAATTTCATATCAATGGAGTTCTTGAGAAGATTTTGGGGCTGAATTCATCAATTTGGAAGTGTTTTTGAAGAAATTGATCCATTCAAAGTGGTCTAATTCATATTATACTCAATCCTACGGTTCAATTTTATCAAATTCCATCAATTGAACAAGTTATGATGATTTTCAGAAGTTTTGGTTCGTGTATTGGTTGAAGAGATCATCTTCTTGAGAGTTTTTAGCTGATACAGGAGAACTTAGCCTAAATTCTTCTGTAGGCGAATTTAGTTGAAATTATGGTTTAGGCGAACTTAACAAGTTCGCGTGGACAAGTTCGCTTAAAGGTGGTAAGAAGCGAACTTATCTAGTTCGCCTCTGGGTAATTTTTTTTAAACTTTATTTTTGTTGTATTTTCATATACTTGTTGTTATGGCTAACATGGTACATGTTACAAATATGTTCAACTACAACAACGAGATCGGAACTCCTCAGAAACCACCGAAGCTTATGAGTCTAGCTCATTATTCAAACTGGAAAGACATATTTGATCAGTTCACATCTTTTACAGATACTAATCTATGGATTCCAATTCTAGAAGGTTATACCCATCTGACTTACTCGTTTATGGATAATGATAATGCTCTGAAGCCTATTTCTACCTTATCTACTGAAGAGAAGTTGTTATTTGATCGTGAAAAGAAGGCGATGACGAGCATTTCTATGTCATTACCTAAAGAGATCTTTCATAGTTTCAAGCAAATTAAAACTTTAAAGGAGTTATGGGAAGGATTACAGAAGCGATGTGATGGTAGTCTGGATGTAAAGAAAAGTCGCAAGGAATTACTAAAGAAGCAGTTCTTGGTATTCAAACACTTTCACAACGAGACTTTGGATGAGTTGGCGACAAGATTTTATCATATGCTAAGTGAGTTAGCCAGTGCAAAAGTGTTGTATGAAACATAAGAAATCAATGACAAGTGTTTGGAAGCTTTACCGTCCAAGTTTGATGTGTATTATGTTCTCATCAAAGAAAATGAAAAATACAAGACCATGTCACTTGAAGATGTGTTAGGAAAAATACAATCTCATGATTTGAACTTAAAAAAGAAGGAAACCAATATGGAGCACATTCAAGATCCCTCAATGTATTTTGCTAAATCTTCTTGTAAATCTGGACCTGGAGTTGCTTTGTTTTCTGGTGATGGTCAAGATAATTCTAAAGAGAATGTTTCTGGATATTCTTATCAATCGGGATTTTCTACAAATACATCAAATTCATCTCCTGGATCACAGCCATCTAATTCACATAATGTGAGTCAGAAGGTAGCTGAAGATTATATGGCAATGTTTTCATCCTTTATTGCTTCGTATGAAAATTTTATCGGAGGGAAGATTCATGATCCAGAAGCAATTGAAGAAGATTACCGACATATTGATCTTGTTGATTTAGAAGAGATGAACATCCAGTGGAACATGGCAATGTTAATGAGACAAGCGAAGGATTTTCTTAAGAAGATTTAAAGAAAGTACATAGGATCAAACAGCAGAACAAAAATGGGTTTTGACAAGACAAAGGTTTGGTGTTACAACTGTCAAGAGTATGGTCATTTTGCTAAAGAGTGTAACAAGCCAAAGGTTGAATTTGATTCTCAAAAGAAGAACAATTAGCAAGGAAACAGACATCAACAACAAGGATCTGGTGGTTCTAGAAGTTCAGCAAATGTTTCAACTTCAACATCATCTGCTTTGGTTACTCAAGGAGATGATAATTATGACTAGGGAATTCATTTAGAGGATCTAGTTGGTGCAGTTAGTCAAGCGTTTGTGGCTGAGATTCAAACAGAAGATGATGGTTCAAGTAGTTTAAGTGATGAAGAAAGTTCAGGTAGTGAAGTGGATAGTCAGAATGATGATGCTTCTGAGAATATTACTGAAGAAGATGTTCTTCAAGAAAATATTGTTGATAATGAGGTTGATTCTAAAGATAAACCAAATATGGGCTGCATCTGATTATGTGTTGAAGCAAACTGAAAGGCAGAATGTGTCTAAACAGTCATATGCTAAACCTTCTGGGTTAACCAAGAGTTAAAACATCATGTGCATGTTAGAAATGTTGGTTCTAAACCAGAATTTGTTCAATCTGGTTTTAGACAGAAAGTTGTTACTTCACAGTTTGTTGAGAATCCTAAAGTTGGATTCAATGAGATTTCACAATATATGGTTAAACTTTCAAGACCTTAAAGGAGAAGACGGAACAGACGGTTAAAGAAACTTTTGGAAATTGATCAATCTAATTCTTTTTCTAATAATCATAATTTTTTAAAACAATCATTGTCTGGTTCAGAGTCATCATGCCAATCACCAAGGGTGGATGATAATAGAGATTGTGAATTGCTTGAAGTTGTTTATTTTGATGCTAATGGTAGACCACAATGGATTGGGTCCCTGTTTCTAATTGATTTCTTTGTTTATGTAGGGTCAACCAAGGAGGACTATCAACAACAATTAGTATATGGATAATGGTTGTTCCCGACATATGACTGGAAATATTCGTTTGCTTAAAGATGTTATTAAAATTGATGGTGGTTATGTCGCTTTTGCGGGAAATAAAGGCGGTTACATAACAGGTCAAGGAACGCTGAAGACTGAAAAGGTGAAGTTTGAGAAAGTCAATTATGTTGAGCAACTCGATCACAATCTACTCAGCATATCCTAAGTGTGCGACAAGAAGTTTTCATTCCATTTCAACGATTCTGAATGTTACATTTTGAAGCCGGGATTTTTGATACCTGAAGAATGGATTCTGATGAAGGCTCCGATAAGAAATGACACATGACATGAGTGTTGCTACAACAATGGATTCGGTTCCTACATGTTTACTCTTGAAAGCATCTGAATCTGATTCTATTCTTTGGCATCGGAAGCTTGCACACATCAACTTCAGAAAAATGAATTACTTAATGAAGAATGATTTGGTATATGGTATTCCAAAAATGAAGTTTTCTGTGCCTGATGACTGTATTCCTTGCAAGAAGGGTAAGCAGCACAGAAAGTCCCACAAATCAAAGAAACAAAATTCCATTGTTACTCCTTTGGAGTTACTTCATATGGATTTGTTCGGGCCAATAAGTATTTGAAACATTGGAGGAAAATTGTATTGTTTGGTGGTGACGGATGATTTTTCAAGATTCTCTTGGGTCAAGTTCTTAGCATCTAAGGCTAAAACAACTGAAACCATTCAATTTTTGATTCTTGGATTAGAGAATCTTTGTAAGCAGAATGTCAGGCGTATCAGAAGTGACAATGGCAGCGAGTTCAAAAATAGCAAGATGGGATTCTTTTGTTTACAAAAGGGTATTCATCATGAGTTTAGCGCGCCATATGTTAGTCAACAAAATTGTGTTGCTGAGCGAAAGAGCGGAACTTTGATTGAGACAGCTAAACAATGTTGGGGGATTCGAAGCTACGGGTTACATTTTGGGCCGAAGCTGTGAATACTGCATGCCATGTCCTGAATCGAGTTCTGACTGTGAAGCGACACAACAAGACATATTATAAATTGTTAAATAATCGGAAGCCTAATTTGGATTATCTTCTTCCTTTTGGAAATCCGTGTACTCTTCTGAACATCAAGGATGTTCCTACAAAGTTTAGCGAAAAGGCGATCGAAGGAATCTTTCTGGGTTATGTAGCCAATTCGTTGAATAAAAGAGTGTATAACAAGGAAACACGCCAGATCGAAGAATGGTTTCATATCGATTGTTCTAATCGATCTATTCCTCAAAAGGCGGTTGGTCCAGAATGGGCATTTGATTATGACAGCTTATTCAAGTCTTTCAATTTTGCTCCTGATTTGTTTGCTAAAGAAATTGCACTGCTATATGAATCATGTCATGGTGATCAAGACTACGGTTTTATACCAAGACCAGAGGTTCCATTATCCGTTCCATCCTCCTCTAATCCTGATCCAAATGTTGCATCAAGTTCGGGCACTCACGAGTCAGAAAGTGAAGATGATGAAACAATTTTCCAGGATTCTTCGGCTGATCCGTTAATTGTTGATGATTCATCCACTTCTACATAAGTTCAGGGGGAGCTTCCTACCAATTTGGAGTCTGTGATACCAGTTACTTAAACTATTTCTTCACAAGCAGAAACTACTCAAGTTGATGTTTTACTTGTTCCTGAGGTGGCTTCCATTAAAGAACTTAAATATCACCCGGTGATGAATATCATTGGGAATCTATAGGATGGAGTCAAAACTCATTCTTTAACTGAAAATACTTGTTTATATTCTAGCATTATGGATACTTGAGTACTTGATGTTTGCTCATACTCTTGTTTTATTTCTCAGATTGAACAGAAAAACGTGGAGATGGCGTTACAAGATAACAATTGGATAGAAGCGATGCAAGAGGAGCTTGCGCAGTTTGATAAGCTAAAGGTGTGGAATTTGGTTGATCTTCCAAAGGAGTGTATCCGATTGGCACCAAGTGGATTTTTAAGTGTAAAAAAGATGATCGTGGTGTCGTGGTGAGGAACAAGGCGGGATTGGCCGTTCAGGGGTTCAATCAACAAGAGGGCATTGATTACACTGAGGTGTACACACATGTAGCATGGTTAGAAGTGATTCGTTTGTTTCTAGCATTTACGTCGTTTAAAGGATTTAAGGTTTATCAATTGGACGTCAAAAGTGCTTTCTTGTATGGCAAGGTTAAAGAAGAAGAGTATGTGTTTCAACCACCGGGTTTTGAAGATCATTTATATGCTTCAAGAGTGTTTAAAGCTCTTTATAATCTTCATCAAGCACCCCGTGCGTGGTATGAAACATTGTCGCAGCATCTCCTGGACAATGGTTTCGATCATGGTCAAATTGATTAAACCTTGTTTATCAAGATCTACGTGGATGATATACATGGACGATATACGTGGATGATATTACCTGATGGTTCAGATCTACGTGGACGATATTATATTTGGGTCAACAAACGAAGTGTTATGCAAAGAGTTTAAGAGCGTCATGAAATCGAAGTTCGAAATGTCTGCTATGGGAGAGTTGTCGTTCTTTTTAGTATTGCAAGTTAATCAAAAAGAGGATGGTTTCTTTATTCACCAGTCTAAGTATGTGAAAGACATCTTGAGCCGATTCAAGATGGAAGACTGTACTCCATATGACACTCTGATTCCTGTAAATCACAAGCTAAATCCAAATTCGGAACGAAAGGATATTGAGAGCCGCTTGTACAGGGCAATGATTGGGTCTCTCACGTATTTAACCGCACCTCCATATTTCAAGTAAAACCAAAGGAATCACATCTGATTGCAGTCAAACGTATTTTTCTGCACCTAAAAGGGAAACCGAGATTAGGATTATGGTTTTCACATGATTCTAATTTTGAATTTAATGCTTATACTGACTCAGATTTCGGAGGTTGTTGTTTGGACAGAAAATCTACAACAGGAGGTTCCAATTTCTGGGTAATCGGCTTGTGTCGTGGCAGTGTAAAAAGCAAACCACAGTTTCAATTTCAACATGTGAAGCAGAATACATCGCAACTTCAAGTTGTTGTTCCCAAATCTTGAGGGTCCAACAACAATTAAGAGACTATGGTTTGAATTTCACTTGCACCCCTATGTTCATTGATAATAATGTTACAATGTCAATAACTAACAATCCTGTTAAGCACAATAAAACTAAGCACATTTAAATAAGATATCATTTTATTCGTGATTGTGCAGATAAAAGGTTGATTGAGCTGGTGAAGGTACATACTGATGATAATCTTGCAGACCTTTTCACCAAGGCATTTGATCGAACTAGGTTTGAATTTCTGGTAAAAATGATTGGTATGATCAATCCCGAATAAATGTTTTTCAAAATAATTTTCATGGAAGTTTTAATTTTTATTTTTTTGTTTACTGTTTTCTTACATTTCTGCATTTATTTTCTTGTCAAAAAGTTGTTATTCCTAAAAATTGCAAACAAAATAAAAAATATAAAATCGACATCATTTGAAGACAGAGAAGAAGTGATAGTATATCACACATGACCATAGATGACCTGTTGATTTGTTATGATAATCTGTGTTTGTGTTCGTATGATTTGATCTAAACTTCAGAGTTTGCATAAACAAGAAATGATAGTGTCATAAATGCTCTAATCTTGAAAATATATTTTATGTTTAATTTGGATATGTGTATGTAATTTAGATTGTCTGTAGACTAGAAGTGTTTTTGGACCATCAGTAGTGTGAAAACTAAATGTGTTATGACAACATTTGTAATTTGAACCCATATTATGCTGGGTGTGTGTGTTAAAAGATCATTATCAGATAAAAGAATATGAGGCTTTAAGAATTTCATGAGACGAGTATCAGACTATATTGATTAGCATAATTTTTCAGTTCACTTCACTGCCCATGCCCCAAAAAACATGCAATGTGATGCTAAACTAAGATACGTTTCTGAAAACATTTGTTGGAGCATATACTCGCCCTTGGATCAATATCTTGATTCCATTGAACATCCAAATAACAGTTGGACCACATTACCCTGTATTATTGAATCAATCGATTCCTTAATCAATCTTTCTGCTGAAAGAGTTCCTTTGTTATAATCAATCATGATATGGCATCCAAAACCAAGTTTTTGAATCATTCTGATTCTTTATATCCTTCGTTATCTGATTGTTGGATTATGTGATGATCCTAATGAGCCCCGTATGACTGAGTCAAAGAGATTTGTGATAAAGTCGGTTACTTGGAGTTAATTGTTGGAAATTCGAACCTTATCTTAGCCTATTACAATGGTATCGTTAATGAAGAGATACGGAGCTTTGACTTAAGAATATATAGGGGAGCTACATTTGCTGAGGAGAATGACAATGAAAGACTTTGGGATATCGGCGGATTCATGAAGTTACGAGACAATGTCAGTTATAGACCCCCCCCCGGAAACAATAAAATTCTTTTTTGGGGGAGAGATGAGAGAGAAAGGAAGAGGCAACATATTATCAACTGCTAAGAAGACGGTTGTCGAGCTTCGGATATAATTGATAACGTCATTCTCAGGGGGAGATTGTTGGGTCTAGTTTGATAATGATGTTAATCAATTCAAGCGATCATGAGAAGTTTAGGTTCGCGTATGAAAATGGGTTTGAGTGTCGCTAGCGACACTCTGATAGTCGCTTGGCTGGTTTCAGCCGACTCTCTGAGAGTCGCTAGGTTATCTTCAGCCGATTCTCTGAGAGTCGCTAGGCTGGCTTCAGTCGACTCTCTGAGAGTCGCTAGGTCAGTTACGGCCGACTCTCGCGCAATCTGCACGCCGACTCTCTCAGGTTTCCTATTTATACCAGATCATTTTCATAGCAATTAGACCTTCTCCACCATTTTTCTCTGTTATTTTCTGTGTTTAGCTAGCTAGAGAGGGTTTTCAGTTTGTGTTTGTTCCACCACCACGGGGGAGCTCACTCGTGGTGGATGGCGGTGACAGGTCATTGTAATCATTCTAGGAGCTTATTGTAATCATCTTAGAGGAATCATAATCAGTTTTTGAGAGTTTCTGTTATACTTTTTATGTTCTTTTTCTTGCATTTCTATTGATTTCATCAATAACAGCTGATCTATAGCTGACTTGTTGATCAGATCGTCTCTAGAATCATCATAGCACTGGATCCACCCCCTTACGTGGGACTTCTCAAAAGCGGACCATAAAATATCGCCGAGAAGCACATCGATTCGTCGTCAACGAAGACGGTAGTGTCGGCGGCTTCTTCTTGATCAGAACATGCTTTTAGAGAGAGATGGGAATCGAAGGTTTAGAGCAGGAGGTAGAGAATCTGTGTGAGTGATTTGGTGTTTATGAGGAGGAGAGATGCCAGGTGAGAAGAAATAGAAAGAGAGATTGGGGGTTTTGTTATTTTACCTAGGGCTGGAAATTTTTGACACGGACTTGTTAACACGACACGTAATTAACATGTCTCGTGTTTAACCATAAGAGGTTTCGTGTCTTAAACAGATCGACACGTTAGGGCCATGTTAAATCCGTGTCTAAACAAGTTAAAGACATGTTAATGTGTTAAGACCCATTATGGACATGTTAACACTTAATAATTAACATCCTATTTAGTATTTACCCAGCCCAAGCCCAAACACTTAGGGCCTTGCGATTTGCATCAGGTAATGCAGCATAACGCATTTTTTGTTTTTACACATCGCTTTCTTTTCTACCTAATTTTTTTACACACCATCAAGCAGGGCCGGTCTCGAGAATCCACAATATAAATTCATAGTGTCATAATAAAAAACAACAACAAATGATTAACGAATCATACATAACGATTAATGAATCATGATGCATACCTCGAATAGTCGATTCGACGATTCCCGATCGACTCCCTGCTCGATCCAGCCCCAGCCCACTTATTTTGTTTTTTTAGTAAGTTTGAAAATCTATTGTGCCTTTTTTAATTTCTAAGTGGGTTAATATGATAAATGGATAATACAAGTAGTGGGCCTTTTTTAATTTCTAAGTGGTTTAATAGAATAAATGGATAATACAGGTTGGGCCTTTTAAAATATATATATATATATATAATATAAAATTTTAAAAACTACGGGCCCCTTAGGAGACCGGGCCCCGGACGGTCGCCCTCCCCGCCCCCCTTAAGGGCCGCCCCTGCCATCAAGCATTCAAGCCACATACGCTGATTCGCATGTCATTCTTCTTCTCCATCGGGAATCGGCCTTGTCAGTCCTCACTGACTCAGCGTCATCTCCGGTTTCCTCTCAGTCGTCATCTCCGGTCTCCTCTCAGTCGTCATCTCCGACCTCTCCAATCATAGGTAACTGTTCGAATGGAATATGTTAATTACAATGTGTGTATGGCTTCTGATTCTCCATTCTATTATATGATTAATAGAATCTGTTAATTACAATCTAATGTGTATTACAATCTTGATGTGTATTACAATCTGTTATTGAGTTATTGTAGATGGATTCTTCTGATTATATTAAAGTTGACTTAGTAAAAGATAGCTCAAAGAATGTAGATATGGAATGTGGTGGGGTTGAGTCTGTGGATATACAAGTGCAACAAGTGTAAGCATGTTATTTTATATGATAGCACCCAAGGTACAAGTAATCTTAATCGACACATAAAAATTTGTTATGGTCATTCTTATAAAGATGTTGGTCAAATGCTTTTTAATAGTGACATGAAGTTAAGGTCATCGAGATTTAATCAAATTAAGTTCCCTGAGATGCTTGTATCTGATCTTGTCAAGCATAAATTGCCTTTGTCATTCGTAGATTATACGGGCTTTAGAGAATTGTTTACGTACTTGCAACCCGATGTTAATATCATTACTAGAAATACTGTAAAATTTGATTTCCTGAAAATGTATAAGAGAGAAAAGGAAAAGGTTAAAAACATGCTTATAGAATCACCCGAAAGGTTATGTTTAACTTCAAATTTATGGACTTCTATTGCTACTGATGGGTATTTTGCAATTACAGTGCATTTTATTGATAAACATTGTGTTTTGCAAAAGAGAGTCTTATCATTTTCTTTCATGCCGCCATCTCATACCGGTGTTGCTTTATGTGAAAAGGTGTTTTCAATTCTAGTAGAATGGGGCATAGAAAAAAATATTTGTGTGACTTTAGATAATGCCTCTTCCAATGACACTTTCATTAGGCTATTGACAGAACAACTGCATAAAAATCGCCACTTGTTTCTAAAGGTAGATTTTTGTAAGTTTTTTACTTAATATTTTATTAATAGTATATATTTGTTTGTAGGTTCTAATGAAGTTAATTTAAATGAGCTCCCGGAAGATATAATGTTGCTTCAAAATCAGTGAACAAATCCTCAGGTACCAACTCCAAATACTACATGTAGAATGAGTAGTTTAGATGTTGAAAATTCATTCAATGTTGACATTTTTTGTTGTTTGTGCCTAATTGAATGGATTAAGAATGAGAACTTTAGATGGGTAGTTTAAATGAAATACTGATATGCAATAGTTATTTGTGTGCAGGTTCGGGCAATTGTGTGCATGTTTTCAAGGATAGCACCTTGATCATGCAGCTCTTGAGAGATAACCTCACTCTCTGAACCTCAAATTTACCTGAGGATGGAGGTACTTCATACCCTTGCAGATGCATAATTACATAATTATTATTTTCATTTCATTTATTGATCATGCAAATTTGACCCGTTTACAATTTCGCATATTTCAGGAAATATTCGAGTATACTACAGAGGATCAGACCAACATTTAGATCTGACACAAAAAATGTGATTGATTATATTGGGGAAGATGGCTCATTAGTTGTTTTGGATCCTTCAAAACCAATTAAAGATGGAAAGAAGTTGTTCCAATTCAACCGTGTCTTTGGAAAGTTGTTCCAATAAAGAAACCAGAGGGTACCAAAGTGAACCTGTGGATGCTGTGGTCGTAAAGGTGGAAGAACCTTCACCTATAGAAACGACCTCCAAGAAAAGAAAAGCCTCCAAGTAAGTCATTCTAGGCAAGAACGGATATTTATGCATTATGCTTTTGATATATGATTTGCTTTGATTTCAATTGTTTTGTTGCTTATTTGATAGAGTTTCGCTTGATTTTTTTCAGATTTCTTTGTTTCCCTCAATGGAGATTTCAATCTGCAAGGTAAATATAAACACGAATGTGTTATCATCTTTGTTCTCACAAGTTTGTGTCAGTTTGGTTCTTTAGCATATAGCTTACCATATACATATTTAGACAATGAAAAAACATTTTTTTACATCATATACAGATCAGAGGGAGCATATTTAAGTTTTTTAAGTTGATGACGTGGTTATGGTCACGAAGCACGACTTCGTCAATGAAGCGCACGTACTAAGCAGAACCACGAAGCCATGTCTCCCAAATAACGAGGTGACGTGGCATAAGTGATAGTGACCCATTTGGGATCTCCAGAAAGTCAAGACTAGAAGACAATGCGTTTTCATAGTCTTGAGAAAAAGGATCTTTGTCTCTTTAAGAGACCATGACCCTTTACACCAAAAAGAAAAGGGGCTTACCGTAGGGAAAGGAAAGAGAAGGGGATACCCCCACATATGGTATGAAGCTGGAGACAGCTTCAGGTATAAAAGAAGGGCTTGGGCTTTCTAACTCCCAAGTCCGATTTCACTACTCACTCTCACACTCTCATTTTACCTTTCACAACTCTCATTCTAGAATTCCTTATCACCTCCAAAGAACCGTTATCTTATTCTCATGTCGGAGGCTGATTGCATGAGACCCCTCCTGCGGTGAGAGTAACGGTGCTTTGATCTTAGCAGGTACCTGAAGCAGCTGATTGAAGCGAGAACGTCAAGACCCTCACTCTGACTAGTATTTTTTGAAGCAGCGAGTATACTTAGCCTATTCGTTGTAGCAATAAGTTGGCGCCCACCGTGGGGCGGCGCTACTTAGAACAGATCTCCATTTGTAGTTCCGCTCCTTCTGTTCCTAAGTATTCTTGATGTCAAGTGATGATGTTTCTCGGGGGACACAACTCCACCTCCCCACAACTTACGACCTGCTTCCAGCCAGACTCCACGAGAAGAAGCAGGAAAAGACTCTCCTGCAACAGACGGAGCGTCTGTCAAACTGTTGCAAACCAACTCTCCGTTTCAAACTCCTTCTCCTTTCAGGATATCAAGCACGTCCCTTCGAACGGACACCTTGCTACCTATGGAAAGGATCGATGAAATGCCTGAAGGAATGCAGAAGAATTTCCTTCGACTGAGGGAACTGATGAATAGCTATGTGCAAGAAGAACGTGCAAAGAGCGTTAAGATCCGACTGGCGTACGAAGATGAACCTGAGGTGACGTTCTCACCTATTCCTCCTCCTCCTTTTGGGATACACGCTATCCATGAAGAAGAAGCAGTCACCTCTGGTCTAAGTCAGAACAGGACCCCTGTGACAGAAGTAGGACCTAGTGTCCAGAGAGAGAATCCTTCTCTTCTCAACCAGACTCCCTTGACACACGAAACACCGGAGTACACAGTTGAGCAGCTGCTGCAGCTCACACAACCTATGATGTATTCTCCCATGTCATTACAGATGAGCCAAGCTATGGCATCTCTTCCACTAACTCGAATTATGGGAATGACAACCCTAGTGAATGTAAGATGTCCTATTCCCACCACTCAACATCCTGGGTTCACGTACCCGCACATGGTGCATCCCCAGCTTGCTGCGTACATGATGACTCAGTACGCTAATCCTTGTCAGACTACTTACCCCTGGCAGAACCTGGTCGGTGGCATGCCCATGGTTCAGCCCGCAGTAGGTGAGGATCTGTTTCGACAATATACGGCTCCTATGACGAGTGATCCGGCAACACCAGCAGTGAGACCCTTGATGCAAGAAACTCTCACAGCCACTCGGACATAAACATATGAGATCTTTCGACCATACCGGTCTACTTCGTTTTCGTGCTTCTCTGAAAGAATAGCCAATTTCGACTTTCCAACGAAGATAAAGATGCCGACGAACATTAAAACATATGATGGGACTAATGATCTTGAAGACCAGCTGCATGTATTCTCTGGTGCAGCAGGCGTTGAAAGATGGACAAATGCTGAGTGTTGTTACATGTTCATGCAAACACTCATCAGATCTGCTCGCCTATGGTTCAGCAGCCTTCCAGAAAGAAGCATTGATTCCTTTGACGACCTTAGTAAAAAATTCCTTACTAACTTCACCCAGCTGAAAAAGTACTCGAAGGACGCTGCTGTATTGTACCAGATCAAGCAAAAGGAAGACGAAGGTCTCCACAGTTTCATAGATAGTTACAAGAAAGAAGGACTGTCCTATGCAAGGGCGACAGAAAAGATGAGAGTATCTGGCTTCACGAATGCGGTATGACCAAAACAACTCATTGAAGATCTGAACAAGAACATCTCTTAGACTATGAATGAAGATCTTGAGCGAGCAGAAGCATACCTGAGGGGAAAGGAAGCAATACAAAATCTGGAGTCCAAAAGACGAGATCCTTTGAAGAACCACCACTCTTCTGGATCGAAGCCAAAGTTTCACTCCTTCGTCGAAAGGAGGTCTAACCACCATCATGATTTAAGAAGGACAGGGGACCGTTACCGTCCTCCGTATCGGAAGAATACCCCAGAGAAGGAAAAATGCATTGCCTTCACAGCTTTGACCAAGACGCCAGAAGAAATAATGGCAACTGAAGAAGCTAGATACAGCTTCAGACCTCTGCGTCCTCTCGCAAAGTCCTTCGAAGGAAGAAGCTCGAGCAAGTATTGTGAGTTCTATGATGACAGAGGTCATCACACGAACGATTGCTATTAGTTGAAGAAGCGAATAGAGGAAGCGGTGAAATCTGGAGAACTCGCTCATTTGGTGAAGGACATTAAAAAGAAGAATGATCCAAGGGGAAAAGGAAAAGGCAAGGAGATGAACATGATACGCCTCACCAGAAGCGAGACACAAAAGAGGTCAAGAAGAGAATCTTAGGATAAGCAATGCATATGCTTCCCTCCAACAGAGGAGGCAGAGTTGATTTTCACGCCAATCATTGTAGAAGCAGAAATAGAAGGGACGTTTGTTGACAAAATATACATGGATTGCAGAGCTACTTCCGAAATCATGTATGAAAGATGTTTCTTACAACTACGAGATGAAGTTAAAGCAAGATTGGAAAAAGCAGACACTCTACTCATTGCATTTTTAGGAGAAAGAGTGCTCCCGCTGGGTCAAATAGAGCTAACAGTTCGTCTCGAGGATGGACCACTTTCCCTCACGGAGCGTCTCACGTTCCTCATGGTCCGGGCACCATCGAGATATAACATAATCATAGGAAGACCAGGT
Source organism: Smallanthus sonchifolius (assembly GCA_023525975.1). NCBI lineage: Eukaryota > Viridiplantae > Streptophyta > Magnoliopsida > Asterales > Asteraceae > Smallanthus > Smallanthus sonchifolius. The sequence continues at coordinate 42,709,025 of CM042025.1, read as the reverse complement.
ATAAGTACCTTTGGAGCCGTAGTTTCCACTACGCATGGTCTAATGAAATTCTCCACTGATCGGGGGATAGCCACAATCAAGCCAAAGAAAGAAGATCTGCTCATCGCCGCTGTCGAAGAAGAAGAGGAGCAGAAATAAGAAAAAATCTTAGAAATGAGCATAAACCCTTCATACCCGGAGCAGAAGGTAAAGATAAATAGTAATCTTTCATCCCTAACGGTGAGCAAGCTCAAAGATCTACTCGAAGAAAGAAAAGATGTATTTGCCTGGTGCCCTGCTGACATGGTAGGGGTACCAAGAGACATAGCTGAACACTCCCTCAATATATCACAAAGTGTTAAGCCTGTGGTGCAGAAGAAAAGAAGCTTGGCTCCAGACAGAAGCCAAGCTGCGTGCAAGGAGGTAGACAAACTGTTAAAAGCAGGAATCTTGAGGGAAGTGCAGTATCAATCATGGGTTGCAAACCCAGTTCTGGTTAAAAAATCAGACGGCTCCTGGTGTATGTGTGTAGATTTCAAAGACCTAAATCAAGCATGTCCAAAAGATTGTTACCCTTTGCCTGAAATAGACTTGAAAGTTGATTCTTTGACAGGTTTCAAGTACAAGTGCTTCTTAGACGCTTACAAGGTTACCATCATATCCACATGAAGAAGGAGGACGAAGAAAAAGCGGCTTTTTCACACAGCCAAGGGAATATTTTGTTACAAAAAGATGCCCTTCGGCCTCAAGACCAAAGGGTGATTGACAAAACATTCACAGATCAGATAGGTCGAAACATGGAAGCCTATGTTGACGATTTAGTAATCAAAAGCCAAGATGAAGAGGAAATGATAAAAGACATCAGAGAAACATTTGACAACCTACCGAGCATCAGCATGAAGCTCAACCCGGGAAAGTGCTCCTTCGGTTTTGAAGAAGGCAAATTCCTGGGTCACATCGTGGGGAAGCAAAGTATAAAAGCCAATCCTAACAAGGTTCGAGCAGTCATAGAGTTGAAGTCTCCAAGAACAAAGAAAGATGGTAAAGCTTGAACGGAAAAATTGCTGCCCTCAAACGTTTTTTTGTCAAAATCAGCCGAAAGGTCGCTACCTTTCTTCCAAATGCTAAAAGGGTGCTTAGACAAGAATGATTTCAGGTGGACAGAAGAAGATGAAGCTGCCTTTCAGGAGCTGAAAGAAAACATAGCCTCACTACCTACAATGGTAGCCCCTGAGGCTGGAGAACTAATCTTTATTTATCTTCCAACAGGTAATGAAGCTGTAAGTGTTGTGCTGCTAATAGAAAGAAACCAGGCCCAAATGCCGGTATACTTCATAAGCAGAGCACTAAAGGAAGCTGAAGTAAATTACCCTCCGATGGAGAAGCTGGCTCTCTCCCTTGTCCACACTGCAAGAAGGCTGAGAAGATACTTTCAAGCACACCCGATAAAGGTGGTAACTGATCAACCTATCAAAGCAATACTTGAAAGACCCGAAACATCTGACCAACTAGCCAAGCGGGCCATTGAACTTGGAGAGCACAAGATTGAATATGTACTAAGAACGGTGATAAAGGCTCAAGTCCTAGCAGACTTCCTTGCAGAAGTTCCTGAAGAATCAGAAGAAGCATCAAAGATAGTAAAGAGTGATGAATAGCATAAGCATCCTACAAACATATGGATGCTATTTGCAGATGGAGCCTCTAGCACAGAAGGGTCCGGAGCTGGTTATGAAGCATTGCTTGAGGGGGAAGAGTTCACATATGCTCTTCGGCTAGACTTCTCCGGTACCAACAACGAAGCCGAATATGAAGCATTGCTTGCAGGCTTGAGGATAGCTAAAGAGATGAAGGTGGCAAAGATACAAGTGTTTGTTGACTCACTACTAGTAGCCAACCAGGTAAACAACCAATACTTGGCTAAAGAAGAAAGTATGAAGAAATACAAAGCTAAGGCACAAGAGTTGATGCAAGGCTTTGAAAGTTACAGCGTGAAGCAAGTGCCACCATCAAAAACAAGCATGCTGATGCCCTTAGCAAGCTGGCCTCGCTTACCTTTGCACACCTAACGAAGAAAGTTCTAGTAGAAGTACTCAAAGCTCCATCCATCTGTGAAGAAGAAATACATGATGTAATAACTGAAGAAGGAAAGAATTGGATGACCCCGGTCATAGACTTCTTGAAAGAAGGAAAGTTGCCAGAAGATGAAGCCGAAGCGTCAAGGCTGTAGATGAAAGCAAAGCAATATGTGATCGAAGCCTTTACAAGAAGTCCTACTTATCACCTCTTCTCCGTTGCGTCGGACCAGATCAAAGTAATTACTTGATCAGGGAAGTGCACGAGGGAATATGTGGGACTCATTCAGGCCCTAGATCGGTGGTCACAAAGCTAACGAATTTAGAATATTACTAGCCTACAATGCACAAGGATGCTTCGGAAGAGATACACAAATGTGAAGGATGCCAGTTGCACGCACCAATCAAAGTAAGTCCGAAGCATGATCTAGTCACCGTCAATTCGGCATGGCCATTCTACAAATGGGGAATGGACATTGTTGGTCCGTTCCCCGAAGCAAGAGGAAGAATCAAGTTCTCACTGGTAGTAGTCGACTACTTCACCAAGTGGACCGAGGTCAAACCACTAGCTTCGATCACAGGCAAGCAGGTAATCGCCTTGATTAAAAATCAAATCATTTACAAATTCGGTCGCGTCGACCAACACATAACAACTATTTTCAAATAGGTGATAAACTTTGTATGGGAACAAATCATATGCCGCTTCGGTCTTCCCTGACAAATTGTCACCGACAATGGCAAGCAATTTGCTGATAAACCATTCAGCGCTTGGTGCACGGAGCTGCACATCAAGCAAATCTTTAGTTCCGTTGCTTACCCTCAGTCCAACGGCCAGGTTGAATGAATGAACCGGAGCATTGTATCCGGGATAAAAACAAGGCTTGGAAGGCACGAAATAGATTGGCTGGAAGAACTACCAAGCGTCCTCTGGGCTATTAGGACAACGGAGAAAACAAGCCACGGTCGCACCCCATACAGTCTAGTCTTCGGCTCAGAAGCAGTGATTCCTGCCGAAATACGGGTGGCCACACGCCAAATCAGCAATCAAGATAAGCACCAAGACAATGCAGAAATCATGCAGAACCTCGACCTCCTGGAAGAAGCCAGAGATCATGCAAGGATCAGGGAGGCCAGATACAAGCAGAAGATGGAATCCTATTACAACAAAAGGGTTAAACATGAAAACTTCAAAGTTGGAGATCTGGTGCTCCGAAACAATGATGCAAGCATGCAGGAGGACACAGGAAAGCTGGGCCCTAAATGGGAAGGCCCTTACCAAATTACAGAAGCACACAGAGGAGGTTCTTACAAGCTCAATGATATAGAAGGAAAGAGGCTTCCAAGACACCGGAATGCCAAACACCTACGACACTTCTTCATATAAGTTGTGATCAATGTGGGCATTCTATGACAAATCTTTTGTATGAAACAAGTTCAATGAATGAAAAACATTTTGAAGTATACTTGATATCTTGTTGTCCTATCGAGTGTGAGCTCCTATAACAAATATAGCTCCATAAGGTCCGGGTAAAACCTCTCCATGTAAAGGGATGAGCTCCTAGGCCAAAACGCTCAACGAGTTCATGCCTTGACTTACCCGTATACAGGTTGAGTTCCTAAAACAATACAACTCCTTAGGTATTAAGTCTTGTTTACCTATGAAGCGGGTGAGCTCCCATCAACAATGCTCCATAAGCAACACTTTAAGCTTATGATCACGCCCAAGTAAAATCTCAAACATAATGGGCTTCCAGCATGATAGGATAACATTTCGTGTTAGTAATAACTTGGATTTATCTAACATGGTGTCTGCAGCACCATGCCTTGACAAAACCTCGAATTATGAAAACACGAGTATTAATATGCAAGAGAAAAACATCTCATATCTCCAAGGAGAATTGAAACAAACTAACAAGGTCAACCCTTGATTCGAAAGTTTGATGCTACAAGCAAGAAATAACAAGACATACGATCTAATAAGGTCAAAACAAATACATGATCACAACACAAAAGACTGTTATATTACAGTAGGTCAACAACCACAAAGGGCACCAACAAGTCAAACCAACACAAGCGTAAATTGTTTTGCCTACAAAGGCTTACATCAACCATGACCACACAAGGTCCAAATAACATGTTCAAAGAGCATACCAATTGTTCAAGAACACAACAACATCTAAGAAAAGATTGGGTCAAACAGAAGGTTCACCACCCTTATCAGATTCCACAGCATCAGGCCTCGGCGCTGTACCAACACTCTCCTCAGCAGAAGCAGCAACGGTCTTATCTGGAGTATCAGCAACATGGAGTCCAATAGAAGCTTGAGTATTTGCCTCAGAAGCAGAATTAGTTCGGCTTTTCTTGCTTTGCCTCGCCTTCTCTCCTAGGGACACCGAAGCAACAGACTTAGAACCATCAGCATCATCACGTGAGCGCTTGCTTCCCAAAGACTTCAGTATGGACTCAACAGCTTCCCTCTTCAAACCTTCAGGCTCCAAAGCTTGCAAATCAGACAAAGGCTTATCAAAATATTTAGACAATTCATGAATGTAAGGATAGGTTTGATGCTCTATCTGTTGAATAGCTTCAACAGATTCCTGCTTTGCTTTGGGATGATAGTTGTTGCACTCAAAGATTGGCTTCAAAGGTTGATTCTTGTAACTAGAAACAAGTCCCATATGACGTCTATGCTTCAAAAGCTTCTTGTACACATCGCTTAGGGGAACATTGAACTCATTGCTATGAAGAAGATAAATCACAACTTGTTGAAACCCATGTTCAATGAGCCACCTTTTCTCCTTAGCGAGTACTTTGGCTCGGGACTTCCACTCTTCAATAGCAGCATCCAACCCTTCCTTCTCTGCCTTAACCACTGACCTCTCCGAATCAAGTGCAATCCTCTCAACATCCATTTTCGCCTTCTCCTCCTCCAAACTCTGTTTCAAGGAAAAAAGCTTTTCACTATCCACATCATACTGCTTACGAGCAATATCAAGCTTCTCCACAAGTTGCTTCTCACGATCAGCTAGAGTAGAAACTTGGTTCTGAACATCAGCAAGTTGGTCCTTCAAGACGGAGTTCTTTTGGTTTACACGCTCCACTTTCTTAGCATATGCACAAAGTCGGTCAACACCTTCAGGGATGGAGGTAAGAATCCTTGCAACATTGACAAGGATGTGTCCAATAAGCGCCTCATCATTATCATTACGCAAAGCATCGCGGTCGGCAGGGGTTGCAAAGTTGTAGACCATCTCTTGACAAACAAAATGACTCTTCACAGAGTCACCATTCTTGACAGATCAGTCTGGAGCGTAAATACCACTAGCCTCCTCCGGCACGAGCTCAGGCTTCCGACCACCACTTCCATCCAAATCACTCTCGCCATCTAAAGGCTCTAACTTCACCGTAGAAGGAACAGACCTAGTACAACCAGCCAAAAAATCATCATCATTATTAGATACGTCAATAGGTCGAGGAGACGGAGAAGCAGAGGCACGAGCACTAAGCGTAGCAAGCCTCTTGCTGGAGCGAAGCGGAGTTTTACCCTTCTTGACCTTAGGCCTTTAACCCGCTTCGTGCTGGTAACCTTCGAAACACCAACATACGCACTAACCTCATAGCGGACAAACTTGTTAAGAACCAAAGCATTGGTCCTCCCCTTCTTCAAATCCCTCCTATCCTCCTCCACATCAGAAGTATCCTCCAAAAGTAGAAAATCCAAAGCACTCATTACAAAAAGAAGAAAAAATGTAAGAAAAAGAACAAATAAACGTAGGAGTAAAAGAAAGTAAAACCATACCCTTCCCATTCAAAGTCAATAGAGGAACAAAGGTTGGATCCCACAGCATACTCAACCCGAGCTTCACAAGCAATTGCTCAGGGTAAATACGAAGTGGAGAAGCAAAAGACTTAAGCTTGCCATAGACAACAGAGTCTAAAGACGAAACTTCAGGCTCAACATGGTTAAGAGGGTCGGATGGCTTCCTAGGGTTTACAGCAAAGGGAAGAATTTCATTCGAAATCCAAAAGAAGTGATACTTCCAGGAACGAAGGCAAGAGCAACGGTGTACCAGTCACCATTTTTCGTGAGACGGAAAAAACGGTGAAACATAGTGAGGTCCGGCTCATGGCCCAGAGATCTACACAACACCTCGAAATGAATGACCTTACTAAACCCGACAGGCGACAATTGACCAAAGGTAAGTCGGTAATACTCAAGAAAATGCAAGAAAAACAGAGAAAATGGGAATCAGAGGTTTGAAAATTCGAAATGACGACTATACATAGCAAGCATGCCCTCCGGACACTGATCGACGGTTTTCCCCATGATCGGAGCGGTTGGATGATATTTTGCATCCAAACCCCATTGATTGCAGAAATCATCTACCGCAACTTGGGTTATTTTAGAAGTTTGGATGCTCAAATTGTTTTTAGACGTGGCTACGGAAGAGAAAGACAAAGAAAAATGAAAACTAACCACCAAAACCACCGATCAGCAAAAAGGGGAGCAAGAACAAGGAAGAAAAGAACCCTTGGGTAAAGGAACTGTTTTCTTAGATGAAAAAGCTTAAAAAAGATGAATCGGTGGAATATAAGGGAACCTTTTCAAATTTCAAATTTAAAAACAAGAGAGAGAAAGGGATGATAACTAACGCAAGCCGTCAGGAAGTCCCATCACCTCGAGAAACACGCGCTGAGTCACCAAACCAAGGTTTCACACACAACCGGATCAATTAAAGAAGAAAAAGATCGAGCAAAGAAATTAATTTTTTAAGGGATAGTCAGAAGCCCTCATTACTTCACAATAAGCACTCCTAACCGGGGGGCTGATGACATGGGTATGGTCACGAAGCACGGCTTCGTCAATGAAGCGCACGTACTAAGCAGAACCAGAAATCCATGTCTCCCAAACAACGAGGTGACGTGGCATAAGTGATAGTGACCCATTTGGGATCTCCAGAAATTCAAGATTAGAAGACAATGTGTCTTCATAGTTTTGAGAAAATGGATCTTTGTCTCTTTAGGAGACCTTAACCTTTTACACCAAAAAGGAAAGCGGTTTACTGCAGGGAAAGGAAAGAGAAGGGGATACCCCCACATATGGTATGAAGCTGGAGGCAGGTTCAGGTATAAAAGAAGGGCTTGGGCTTTCTAAATCCCATGTTCGATTTCACTACTCACTTTCACACTCTCACTTTACCTTTCACAACTCTCATTCCAAAATTCCTTATCACCTCCAAAGAACCGTTATCTTATTCTCACGACGGAGGCTGATCGCAGGAGACCCCCTCCTGCGGTGAGACTAACTGTGCTTTGATCTTAGCAGGTACCTGAAGCAACTGATTCAAGCGAGAACGTCAAGACCGTCACTCTGACTAGTATTTGTTGAAGCAACGATTATACTTAGCCTATTCGTTGTAGCAACATAAGCCATTAGAAGTTTGGGTCGAATGAGATGGAAGGTGATGATCACATTACTATTGAACTAAAACATTCTTGACCTCAACAATAGTAACATAACAAACACGGAGAACAGACTAAGCTTCGTTTCTACTGTGTGCTTATGTTTCCCTGTTACAGCCCAATATATGTTAAATTGGTTAAATGGTTTTTTTTTTCCTTTCATGCGATTCTGATTGCAACACTGAAATCCATTATCTTGATATCATTGTGTTCTCGACTTTAGTTTTGTTGCTCAATTTTGTGGTGTTAAAGTTCATGGCTTTCATTTATGTTTAATTTTATAACTTGATTTCTGTGATGAACTTCTGGTTCAGCAAGCAAAGCTTTACTTGGTTGCAACATTTACAAAGGTTTCATTCTTCTGTAATCTCACCCCTAGCCATTTATGTATGACAAGTATACGTGTGTGTGTTAATGTACAAACTTGATTATTAAAATAGTAATATACTTTTATTTTTGTAGTCATTTGATCCATTATTAAAAAAAACATGAATCAATATTACCAAATTGCAGGTAGCTTTGTTGTTTTTTGTAAATGGGATTCCGTTTACACAGATTAGAATAATGTATGTGGATATGCATATTTTAACAAATAATACATGTTTATGCTTTTTTATAAAAACTTCCAACTATTATTAATCCGCCGGTTCAACCGGTAATTGCCATGACCAGCCGGCCTAAATTAATCCTGCTAGAAAGGGCATGACCGAACCGCCAACATCTCCGGTTCCCGGTCCGGTCGATCCGGTTTTCAAAACATTGATTTTGGGTACCTCATTTGTGTGAATTTGAGAGGACTACATGTGGGTTGTATACTTATTTTTGGATTTACCTGTTCTAAGCCTCCTAGAAACCCTTTGTAGATAGAAACCAGTAAAATATAAACGCTACCTTTTGTTCTAATTTCTGACGTTATTTATCAATTTCAAAAAGTAAATTTATATTATAGATAATTATTATATCATTAAGACCGTTCTTATATTTTAATCAACTTCGTTATTTTAGAGAAGTAGATTAATAATTAATTTAAATTTTTATCTATAAATTTTTTAATTAAAAGTTTTGTTTATCATCAATTAAATTATTAAATCGTTTTATAATTTCCAAATCATAATTACTTATTACTATTTAATTTTTTTATTTAACTCCTATAATATAGGCGTTTTCTAAGCAAATGTATATAATAAAGGAGATACAATAGGGGAGGAAACCTAATCAATTCAATCCTTGATAACCACAATAATGTATATATTTATGACATGAGGTATTTTTTTCATTTCTAATAAGGGGACATTTTTTTATTAATTAAATTATTTACTAAACTAATTTCATCAACTCGGCCCGATTCCTGTTGATCATCTTCATAGACATGAATAAAATTGATTGAAGGCGAACAAACACATTCATAATATAAGCAGAAAAAAACCCAATTTATTATGTCTTGTAAACGTATTCAACGAATATAATGTAAACGAATAACGCATCCAAAACGTAACATTTTGAAATGGTAATCTAATGAAGTTTTCTACTGAAAATACCAAAAGTAAACACAAAGTCATAGCATAAAATCAAAGTAGCTAGTATAAATGATGGATGAATTTATTCAAATACAAAGTAGCAGATCCAAATTCCTGGTCTAGTCATTGAAGGTCTTTGGAACTCGACTCCCCTCCATTCTTCCACATGTAATTAGCAGACCCCGATAACAGGAAAGACAGACTGTCAGACTCTTCAAACAGATTTCTAGGAAAGGGGGAAAAACAAGCACTAGGCTCACCAGATCCACATGAACTGAAATCAAAGAATCCAAACCCTTGGACATTAGTATCAGTATTAGCAGTATTACTTTGATTAGGTTCATCAAAGGGAATTGCAGGCGTGTGTCCTTGAAAAAGAGAAATATGCCCAAAAAGCTTATCTTTTCTTGAAAAAGTGGTTCCACAAGAACAGAGCCATCTGTCTCTTCCGCAGTGCTTCTCGTGCGTTTTAAGATCTGCAATCACCGAGAATTTCTTTGTGTTGCAGCGGCTACATGTGTAGCTTTTATCACAATGACTTCTCTTGTAGTGATTCTTGACACACAAGATTGTCTTGAGAGGCTGGAATTTCTTATGATTTTTGTTCCTCTTACACCCAACATAAGGGCATGAGTACCTCTTAACAAGCTTGGGCGTTTCCTTATGGGGTTTTGCTAGGGCTGCTGGAGTCTTGTACTCGTCTCCATGGCCTCTCATATGCATTCTCAGATTGGCGTCACGTTTGAATCCCTTTCCACATATGAGGCAGAAATGAGTGTGGGGGGCCAGAATCTCTTCTTTTTCAAGCTGCAAGATTTCATATGATCCAGGGGGGAGATTCTCTCCTTCATCCACATCATCATCCAAATGATCTGAATGATCTTCAACCTTGCTTACCATATTAGTATTATCAGGAACATTGACTCCATTAGCAAAAGACAAATTTGGAATTGGTGCTGCAGGATGGTTGACCGAAGGAAGAAGACTACCTGCAGTTGATATGAGCTGAATAATTATGGAAGTAAGATCTGCAGTAACAAGTTGCTGGTGCTGTTGAATCAGCGCTTGAGGCTTGGCTGCTGTTAACCGCACCAGTTCCTGAAGCTGATGAATCTTTTCTTCCATGAGGGAGAGATTAGTTAGCATAGTGTCTGCATCCCACAACCGTTGACCATTCGTCGTTTCCACTTGTTTTCTGATCATTACATCATAATCTAAATCCGAATGCTTATTTCTACCATTCATTTCTTAGATCTGCTGCTACAAACACCAATTCCAATTCAATCTTCAACCAATTTTATTTGGTAACAGTGAAAATGAAAAACCTAAAAGTCAACTACAAATTGGGGGCATGTAGCATATCAAGAGTAAATATCAAAATGAACAGTAGAGACGAGGGTTTTACCTTATTGATTTGCATGATGATGATGATGGATTGAATGAAAGGGGAGAAATGGAGGAGAGGAATCTGACTCTTGGTATGAAAAGCAGTCTGACTGGATCTGGGATTGAATAAACAAATAGCTCCATCTTTTTTTTTCAGCTGACTATTAATGGTCAATAAGTAAGCGGTTTGGATTTCTCAACCTCATCTCGTCTTTGTAAACAAATGTTTTTTTCAATGGCCAACAAACAGAAAATTGTCTAGATACTTTGTACAGGGTGACCTATTGGTAAAAGGCCACCGTCATCTGGCCCAACCAAGCCGTACAGAGCCCTTAAGCGCCCCAAGTTATCTTCAATTCCGGGGAAACCCACCCGCCCGAAAGCCCACTGGTGGTAAAACCCAGACGCCCTCGGGATCGAACCGGAGATCACAAAGATCCTGGTCTTCCTTCATTGAGCCACCATGCCCCTCCCAAAGTGATGCATGTGAGGACAGAACCTGGATCTTTTTTAGAAAATCCAGTATTTCTACCACTACACAACATTAAAAGTTGCTACTTTGTAAACAAATGCAGTCGTCCCATCTCACCCACACAGACTCCGATCTATGCATAAATAAAGGTTTTCAATTTGGGAATTATCAATACAAAACTTAATAATTACGTAAATAAATTATTTCTTAAAGATAGTTGAATTATTTTCTCATGCGCAAACCCCGTAATGAGGTTTCTTATACGGGTACTATTAGACTATGCGTAGTGGCCCCGTGAGTGGTGTCACCTCACCCATCACGGACATGAAACACCGCGTCAGGTGGGAGGGGGGGCTGAGAGGTGGGGCGTGGTGGTGTTCACGGGGTGAGAGGGGGGTGGTGAAGTCAAAATAACCGTTTGAAATTGAATGGCTTGGTCAAATTGTGTCGTTGAGCACGAAAAGAAAAAAAAACATTTTTTATTTTTTTTTAATTATCTATATATATTTCGACCAAATACAACATACAAACCAAATACCAATTCTCACTAAACCTACACTCTATATATTCTCTATATTTTTCAACCAATCGGATAGTGAATAGCTTTTCGTGAGTGCGGTTCAAGCGTCTGTTATGTTTATAAATCATCTAGTCAAAGAATCTTCTAGAGTTACAAGACGAGTCCAAGTTAACCGGGATCGTGCGGCTGCAATTGATCTTCTAGTAAGAGATTATTTTACGGAAAATCAAAATTATAACGAAAAGTCTTTCAAACGTCGTTTTAGAATGAGTCGTCCGTTATTCGTTCAAATTGTTGGGGATTTAGAACGAGAGTTCGAATACCAACAAAAATATGACGCACGAAGGAAGCTTGGGTTCACTGCTTTACAAAAGTGTACATCGGCGATTCGGCAACTCGTGTACGGGAAAACAGCTGACTCAATGGATGACTATTTGAAGATGACTGATAAAACATCACGTAATAGTCTTTTCCATTTTTGTGAAGGTATTTCTTAACTTATATATAAACTAACTAGCTTAGAACCCGTGTCTACATACGGGATGAAAAATATTAAAATATAAAATACTTAATATATTTTACAGGTGTAAAAATATATTACATATACTAAGGATAGAAAATAAGATTCAAAATATATAAAAATTAATATATAATTGGGTTTCGAAAATACGTTAATTACTATTTAATGTAATTTGACTTTCATTTACTATTTGATTGAAATGAAAAGTTACATAATTATATTTCAAAGTTTCTTATAGTAAGAGATAATTTAAAATAAACGTGTTTCATTAGTATAATTATTATTTTATTTAGAAATATATTATTATTAAAAGATTAAAATATAGATATGTATTTAATAGGAGAGAGAGAGACGGGAAAAAAATGATGAGAATGAATGTGGAGGCGACACGTGGAATGAAAAACTTTTTTTTATTATATAGTATAGATTTAGTATAGTAACATATAAACTAGTTTTTGTAACGTGTAAGTATAATTAACTTGTATGGGAAAAAATATTTAAGGAAACCGACGAAAGTTGATATACAGAAATTATACGACGCACATGATTCTGTTCATGGCCTTCTAGGGATGCTTGGTAGCATCGACTGCATGGGGAGTGGGAAAACTGTCCTACTGCGTGGCGAGGTCAACACCAAAAAGGAGACCATCCTCGGCCCACATTAATGATCGAGGCCGTTGCATCGAACGATCTTTGGATTTGGCATGCATTCTTTGGTGTTGCGGGATCAAAAAATGATATAAATGTTTTAGATCAGTCACATGTTTTCGAAGACATCGAGAACGACGTTGCACCCGGGTCTTCTTTTAATGCTAATGACAATGAATACATATTTGGTTATTATCTGGGCGACGGTATTTATCCAGAATATTCTACTATTTTCAAAACATTTACATGTCCGCAAGAAAGGGATGAAAAAAGATGGTACGTTAAAAGAACTCAAGAGTCGGCGAGAAAAGATATCGAACGAGCATTCGGTGTCTTAAAAAAGAAATGGCATATAATTATTCATCTCGCACGTATGTGGACGAAAGACAAAATTCAGAATGTAATGTATGCTTGTCTGATATTACATAACGTGATTGTAGAGGATAAATGGCGAGCTATCTGCACCGATTATGAAGAGGACAGGCCGACTAATATAGAAATAACAAACAAACAGAGACTAGCAAACCGTCGGATAATCCGTTGTTCGAAAACTCGTACAAACCTTAGAACTGATCTGATGGAGCATCTATGGAGTAATCGTAATTATCGTTAGACTTAATCATTGTATTTTTACAATGTATTAGTAATGCAAACTAATTAAATTAAAAAAATAATAATTATGTAATTATTATAAAACTGGCCACCCTCACCCCACTATTACACACCTAGGTGAAGGTGAGGGTGGGGGAAGCCAATGTCTATATGGCGCCTATGTGGCACAGAAATGCTCTCACGTTCACCCCACCAATACACATAGTCATAGCAGACGGGAGATATTGGGTGATATGTCATAATTTATACATGTTTTTGGATGCATAATAGTCATCATATTATGGTATTAATTGAACAAAACCCTTGCAATTGATACTTAAAACGTTTATATTTCACAATTGCAGGTTAAACGATGTTCCATGAGAAACAGAGCGAAAATAGCCTAGAAACATCAAGAAATCAAGCTTTTGGAAGAAACATGCCCGAACTTTGACCCCCAAGAAAGTCAACCAAGGTCAACACCAGTCGACAATCACCAAAAGACAAAAAAGGGAGCAGGTAGGGGATGCACGATCGTACATCCCAATGCACGGTCGTGCAAAGCCCACCTTGCTCCTCAAGGCTTCTCGTACCCTGCCCTGTGTACCTTTTGATTCCCTAGGTGTTTGCACGCCCGTTCATTGCCCATTTTGGGGACTATAAATAGATGGCTTAGGTTCTTCATTCCACACACCCTTCCAGAGAGAGAGAAAGACACACTCATATAGTTTGTAGCTGTAGTTTAAAGTAGAGAGTAGAGAGACTCTTCTGCTTTGTTCGCAATAGGGGAGCCTACGAAGCTTAGCATTATGCTTGTTCGTATGGCCATTAGTGGCTAAACCCTCTATTTGCTTGGGTGAAGATGAAGTTTGGTGTATGGTAATGTATAACTTATTAATCTAATGGTATGTTTATGTTCTTTAATTATTCGCTCTTAAAACCATCTTCATGATGGACTTTTTATTATTATCTAAACTAGTCTTTACACTTGTGAGTGTTCTTGATTTTAAAGTGTAAGACCGTAAAACCTTTTTAATCAAACTTCTTTTGAAACTTGTACGTCTTTATACAAGCGGATTTTGATAAGCCAAATCTTGGTTAATATTGATAAGATCGTTCGTCTTTATATGAACTTATTATGAAACCAAGAGTTGGTGAACTCACGTTGGGAACGGTACGTCTTTATAGATGGTCCTATTGTTGCATCGCATCCCGGTGAACAAAGTTGAATAACTCTTTAATAAAAATAAACGTATTTAAGTTTGATATCTTAAACGAACTCGGAGATAGATCTTAAGCATACGAATATATGGATCTATTGAAGAGTTGAGGGTAATGATGTCCCTAACTAGGAGTCTTAATATTTTATTATTAAGGAACATAATTCGTGAACCAAATGTTGTGAGAATTAGGCTCTAGCGGTATATCATTCACACATTTGTATTAGTCATACCATCGGATTAGTTAACATTACATTATTATGTACCAAGCGGATTCGAAGCCCAAAGCAATACTCATTTTGATCTGATTATTCTCGAGCTATTTACTTTCCTGTTATTTACTATTCTGTTATTTACATTTCCGTTACACACTTCACACACATTTTACATTTTTTGTTATTTACTTTACCGTCATTTACTTTTATGTTATTTACTTTTATGCTTCACAAGCACACAAAACCCACTCATTAATTAAATCGGCTAAATGATAACAAACGTTGAGTATTGGAACTCGACCGTGTCCATTGGTTCGATACTTGGTTCTTACCTAAACTATATTACTCTGCGACAGGTACACTTGCCTATTGTGTGTGTTTTTAAGTTTAAGTATTTATCATTTTATAAATTTAAGACCTGATCTTGTGAAACCTTAAAGAAAATATATATATTTATATATATTTTTATATACTTATAACATACCGCTATCAAGTTTTTGGCGTCGTTGCAGGGGACACGGTGATTTCAAGAAAGATTCGAGTTAGCATATTAGCCTTTTTAACCTCAACATTTTCCATATGTTTTTTTTTGTATACGTTTTGTTTCAGGTAATGTATGATCCATAGCTCCACTATTGTTTTTTTATCAACCTTTAGAAGAGCCCGAAAGATCCTTGCACCACCGATTACGAGAAAGATGTACCAAGAAAACGGTCGTAGAAAACCGCACTATTTCAGACTTTGCAAGACCATCACTTGAAGCCTTGGGATCTAGTATCACAAGGTAGACAGTTGACGCTAACAACTTTGAAATCAAATCGCATATCATTCATATGATCCAATCATCAAACTCGTCAGACACTCGACGCTACTGCGGGTGGTATTTTTGGAAACAAGAGGCCACAAGAAGCTTACAACCTAATTGAGGAAATAGCTATGAACATTTATCAATGGTACAATCTGATAAGTAATAGGGGAGCCATGCAAGGTGTTCACTCTGTCAATACTGTCACTTCACTTTTTGCTCAAGTAGACGCCCTCACCGCTCGACTCGATCAAATAAGCAAGGCCAAGGTAAAAGCTGAAACTGCTGGAGAAACAAAAAGCACCATTGTCGATGCTGAGCAAGTTGACTTTATCGAAACCAATCGCCTACAACAATCCCTACAACAACACTTACAATCCTGGATGGAGGAAGCATCTGAATTTCAGCCTGAAGGATAACAACAACCAAGGACCATCTGGTTTTGGATAACAACAATTTCAACAAAAACAACCTCAAAACTTTCAGCCTCGTCAACAATTTCAAGGAACTAGAAAGCCAAGTAACCGGTTGAGCTTAGAGGACGCGATAACTAAGTTGATAACCACAACTGAAAGTCAAGCCCTCTTAGCAGATGCTCGGCACAAACACTATGAAGAGAAGTTTAGTCTACACGAAGCTGAATTTAGAACACATAAAGCAGCCCTCCAATCCATTGAAATACAACTAGGACAGATTGCAAAACTCCTATCTGAAAGACAACCAGGATGTCTTCCAAGCAACACTGAACCTAATCCAAAAGCGAATGTTAGTGCTATCACTCTCAGAAACAGTAAGGTTTATCCAGAACCACAAATGTCTGAGGAAGAAGAAGTTTAAACGCCACCACAAGAGATATTCACTGGAGTTCCGCTTCGCCCACCTACCACAGAATCACCCATTCCAGTGAACACTTCACACCCCATTCTAGTGAACACTTCTGCTAATATTCTGAAAAAAAACTACCATGTACCCTTCTGAGAATATGCCACCAATTGGAGGGACAAAGAAAGCTTACAAATATCGCATACCTTAACCAGGAAGATTGGTGAAGCAAAGGAGTGACGAACAATACGAGAAATCCATCGAGTTTTTAAGCTAAATCCATGTTAATCTACTTTTCCTGGATATAATACAACAAATGCCAAATTATTAACATTTCTTGAAGGATTTCATCACTATCAAAAGAAACATGGAAGAAGCAGTTAAAAGAATTAACGAATGTGTCGCTCTCATTAAACGATGTCTTCCAAAGAAACTCTCTGACCCCGGAAAATTTCTCTACCATGTTCTATCGGACCACTACCTTTGACTTTTGCTCTCGTTGATATAGGAGCAAGCATGAATGTAATGCCGTATAACATGTTCAAAAATTAAAAAATTGGAAATCCGTAACCTGTTAATGCAACTATCGAACTTGCGGATGGTACTATCAAATCCCCTATCGGAGTCATCGAGAATTTACTGGTAAAAGTTGGAAAGTTTGTATTCCATGCCGACTTCATGGTTTTAGAAATGGGCCCCGACTACTCTGTACCTTTGAATTTGGGTCGCCTATTCTTAGCCACTTCTAGAGCAGTCATCGACATGAACGAAGGTATTCTAACACTTCATGTTGGAAAACAATTAGTAACCTATAACATCAGCGGTAACAAATGTTTATACAATGATCCCTTGGAAATTTCACATTTCATTGATACTAATCCAGACTACCAATTGAAAAAAGCTAAAGAAATCAACAAAGGAAAGAAACCTGATGTGAATCGTGTGTCCCGGTAAGTGACTATCCCAACTGCCACCAAAGTCTATAATGCACGCGCATAGCACATCCTCCAACGTTTGGATGGTCCTCTCTGACTGACCATCCGTATGTGGGTGATAAGCCGCGCTGATGTTCAATCTCGTACCCATTGCTTCATGAAATCTTTTCCGAAATCTCGATGTGAATCGTGTGTCCCGGTCAGATACAATCGACAGTGGTACACCATGTCGAGCTACAATTTCATTGATAAATACTTCTGTCAGCTTCTAAGATGAATACGTCTCATAGATCGGCAGGAAATGTGCACTCTTTGTCAAACGATCCACTATTACCCAAATCGTATCATGGCCCTTAGCTGTGCGAGGCAGCTTTATAATAAAGTCCATGGTAATACGCTCCCATTTCCATTCAGGTATGTCAAGAGGTTGGATCTTCCCGTATGGCTTCTGATGTTCGACCTTAACATGTGAGCAAGTCAGACACTTACTCACATATTCTGTCATATCATTTTTCATGTTAGGCCACCAATACTCTTTCTTTAAGTCTTGATACATTTTCGTGGTTCCCGGGTGGATGGAATATCGAAACTTATGGACCTCGTCAAGCACTTTGTCCTTAAGCTCTCTGCCCTTCGGTATCCACATGCGACCACATCGGGTCCTTACTCCATGATTGTTCGTCTCTAACTTTATCTGCTGACCTACCATTCGTTCCCTCTTTATGTTCTCTTCCTTTAGCGCTTCTATCTGTGTTTTCTCTAGCTCTTTCTTAAAATCTGGGGTTATCACTAACTGGTATGCCTTTATCATAATAGGAGATTGATTCTCCTTTCGGCTTAGAGCGTCGGCAACCACATTTGCTTTGCCAGAGTTGTATAGGATCTCACAGTCATAATCCTTTAGTAACTCCAACCACCGTCTCTGTCGCATGTTAAGGTCTTTCTACTCAAAGAAATACTTCAAGCTTTTGTGATCCAAATAAATTGTGCATTTCACCCCGTAAAGGTAATGCCTCCAAATCTTTAACGCGAAGACAACCGCCTCGAGTTCTAAATCGTGAGTCGCGTAGTTGACTTCGTGAACCTTTAGTTGTCGTGACGCATACGCAATTACCTTACCCCTCTGCATCAATACACATCCTAACCCATGACCCAAAGCATCAGAATATACCACCAGGTCCACGTTACCGTCCGGTAGTACCAACACTGGAGCTTGGGTTAATTTCTTCTTTAACTCCTCAAATGCTTCGGACTGAGCCTGACCCCAATTCATACTTTACTTCCTTACGTGTCAACTTTGTCAAAGGCAAAGTTATTTTTGAGAAGTCCTGAATGAACCTTCGATAGTAGCCTACTAATCCCAGAAAACTTTGAACCTCTGTCGGTGTCTTTGGGATTTCCCATTCTTTTACTCCCGTGATATTTTCTGGGTCAACCATAATGCCGTCTGCATTGATAACGTGACCTAAGAATTGGACTTCCTTAAGCCAGAATACGTATTTGGAGAACTTGGCATACAACTTTTCTTTCTGTAGCATGACCACCTTCAACTTTCAAATAGATGAGTATGTCATCTATTGTCACACCCCAACCGACAGCGGAAATGTCGGGGCGGGACATGTAGACTGTTCATGAGCACAAGGTTAACTAAATTGAAATATATTAATCATTAAATTTCATTGCATAGATTCAAAACAAACCAAAATCAAACCAAGTACATAAAATGAAATATATCAATACTTTATTAAAATTAACTAGGTCCAAAACTTATATGTAGCAAGTCTTGATCAAAATCACACATTAGCACCTGAAACATGAATAAAATAAGGTCAACTAAAAAGTTGGTGAACATACACATGTTTATACATAGATAGTGTATAGATGTAAATAATCAAATCCTTACATAACATGATAAAATAAGGCATTTATGGGGAGCAACTATTGTGTAACCAAAGTACAATCAAACCTTTGTAACTAGCATGCAAATTGTGTTGTCGGTAACAATCACCCCAATCTGGGTGGGTTTGTCAGACTCAATAGATCTATCATTGTTAACCGTCGGCTTGAATAGTTAATGATTGCACATAAATTGCACATAAACAGTTGACACACCTAGCACTCAAACATAAAGCTCAAATTTTGCATACATGAATGTAAAGAGGATTTGTGTTTGTGTAGTTTGTGTAAATGTAAACAATTGTGTGTATAGAGTTCATGTTTCACCCTAAAAAGTGTAAAAGAGTAAAAGGGGCTATATAATACTCACTTGGATCAAGGGTGTAGCTAGCACGCGAGACTAAATAGCAAAATGATCCTTGAAATCTCACAATGTTAACCTAGTGTGTAAAGTATGTTGAATTAAAAGTGTGTACAGAAGTTGTGTTGTGGTATGTATATGAGTGTAGGAAATTGTGGTTTGTACAAAAAAAAGGGTGTTGTATAAAATGGAATATTGAACAAAGGTTTTAAAATAGTTTGGTTTAGGGTTTGAATAACTAACTAAGTCACAAAATTTCTATTTATTTATTTAGTTTGAAAACATTGTAGGTATTATGTTTATTTAAGTATAACCTAAATAAACAATTTTTTTTAAATATAAGTTTAATAAATAATTGTTACTTTATTTATTTATTTATAAAGGTATGCAACTAATATTGGTTCATGAAAATAAATCTTAAATCTAATTAAATTCTAAGTATGTTTTGTAAAGGTAATTTATATAAATAATAAATTAATCTATTTATTTATTTACCATTTGAATTGAATATGATAATTAATTTAATTAAAATGGGTATGTATTCTTTAGGTAAATAAAACTATAAATACTTTTAGGTGTTAAAAATAAATTTTAAATTTTATAAAACTTTGTATAAAGTGTTTATAAATTGTTACCAAAATTTTATATATAATTTACTCAAAATAAATAACATAATTTAAATTGAGTGTTTAAGCATTAATTTATAAAAATAGAGGTTTTATGTAAAAATTGTAAAATTGGTTTTATTCTGTTCTAATAATTGTTAAGTTTATAAAAATAATTTTTTTATAATTTTTTTGGAGCCTTAAAAACGGTTTTAAAAATTAAACAGGCCATAGGGACTCGAACCCGGGTCTGTGATGTGTGGGCCGGACGAACAAGCCACTGGACCAGGAGGCGTTTCTTTGTAATTCCATGGGATCTGAATTTGTTTAACAAGTGACTGACTTGGGGCCGGGTTTGGTTTAAATGGTGCGCAAAAAGTAAACAGGCCGTCGCCGGCCGTGGGTTTCGAACCCACACCACCGGGTCCGATGGAGCATAGACTTAACCAGTCGGACCAGGTGGTTCGCTGATCATAACAGGAACAAAGAAAATTAAATAGGTTAACTTGAATTAATCATTTTTTCCCAAATCCGACTTCGAGTAAAAACGGCTAAGAACCCTAAATCAAATTGATTTCAATGGATTATGTTTACTCGAATTGAAAGGGGGCTAATGATCAGGACTCAAATACGAACCTAATGATCTAAAACTTACTCGTTAAGGTTGGGCAACGAGTGTAGACGGCTTCGAGTTTGCAACGACTGTTCTTGATGATCGACATGCGTCCAGAGGTGGAATGCGGATTAAACAGAGGTTGGGAGAGTTTGTGAGTACATATACGAGAGTTGGTGAGGGATTTAATTTGATTAATTTCATTCGTATAAGCCAATTCAATTTCCAATTGTCCGGAATGGTCGCGGTGACTGATTACGCGTTAATCCACCCGCTGTGGAGTGAATTGGGTCTTGGTACAGGTCCAGGTACACTCGAGATTGATTGGTGCGTGATTTCTGCGATTGATTACGCGTCAATTACACGAATTGATTAGAGATGGACACGGGTTTGACTATGCGAAGTCAAAACTCTTTCGAATTTGAATTGGTCGCGTAATCGGTCGAATTAGTTTGATGTTTGGGCCGAGATTGGGTCGATTGCTGCTTGTGAATTCACGAGGAGTCCAAACCAACAAGTATTCGGTCGAAGGCAGCCTTGGATTATCATGAATTGGGCTGTTTTGACTTTTGAAAGTCAACCGGATAATAGGGAGGTCAAAATTGATGTTAAAAGTCAAAATTGAAAGTATGGGTTCAATTACTTGAGGGTTCAAATGGTTTAGGGTTCAATTAATTGTAAAATCACTTGTAAATTGGGTGTAACTGTATATATATTCACATGTGCCCAATTATATATATATATATATATATATATATATATATATATATATAGAGAGAGAGAGAGAGAGATTCTAAAATAAAAGCGGGGTGGAATTTGTGATCTGCATTTGATAAATTAGGGTTTAATATAACCATTTCACTAAGATTGGAATTCATACATGATTTATTGTACCAAAATGAAGACATGAAAATCAGAAAGGTTACAGTATCCCCATGTTGAGGGGATTTCATCCCGGAATTTAGCTAGTCGAGGCGACTTAATCAGCAAAAAAGTGTGGGTACTTGAGCTTCATTTGGTCCTCACGTTCCCAAGTAAACTCGGGACCCCGCTTAGATTCCCAACGAAATTTGATAATACGAATACGGCTTCGCTTGAGTTGCTTGATTTCATGATCCATAATCTTTACGGGTCTCTCAACGAAGTGCATCGTTTCATCAATGCGCACATCGTCTAGAGGTATATGGAGATTCTCGTCAGCAAGGCATTTCTTTAGATTGGACACATGAAATGTAGGATGCACATTGCCAAGTGATGGAGGTAACTCGAGTTTGTAAGCCACTTTCCCTATCCTTTCAAGGATCTTGAATGGGCCTACATAACGAGGTGCTAGCTTGCCTTTCTTTCCAAAACGGATCACACCCTTCCACAGAGACGCCTTTAGAAGAACAAGGTCACCGACTTGGAATTCCAAGGGTTTTCGTCGTTTGTCGGCATAACTCTTTTGCCGACTCCTCGCTACTCGAATGTTGTCACGGATTTGAATGATCTTAGGGACCGGTGATTTGTGCTTCACCAATCTCGTTCCAACAGATAGGAGAACGGCACTTACGACCATAGAGGGCTTCAAATGGAGCCATGTTGATTCTTGTGTGGTAGCTATTGTTGTAAGAAAACTCAATTAGGGATAGATGTGAATCCCAATTGCCACCAAAATCAATTACGCATGCTCTAAGCATGTCCTCAAGAGTTTGGATTGTATGCTCGGTCTGACCATCAGTTTGGGGATGGTATGCCGTGCTCAAATTCAATCGTGTGCCAAGAGCGGTTTGGAGGGATTGCTAGAAACGGGAGGTGAACCGAGCGTCTCTATCGGAGATTATGTTTAATGGAACACCGTGACGACTCACAATTTCGTCAATGTAGATTCTGGCCAATTTCTCAACCCGGTAGTCTTCACGGATAGGCAAGAAATGAGCAGATTTGGTGAGGCGGTCAATGATCACTCAGATGCTATCATAACCACTTAAGGTGCGAGGGAGTTTGGTAATGAATTCCATAGCTATATTCTCCCATTTCCACACGGGAATTTCCAGTTGTTCAAGTAAACCGGAAAGACTTTGGTGCTCGGCTTTGACTTTGGAGCAAGTTAGGCATTTGGCCACATAGAGGGCAATGTCTTTCTTCATACCGGGCCACCAATATTGTTGGCGAAGATCTTGGTACATTTTATCCGCACCAGGATGAATAGAATAACGAGTCTTGTGAGCCTCGTTCATGAGAAATGCACGGAGATCATCGCGATCGGGAACCCAAATACGGTTCAAGTAATAAAGTAAGTCATTGGGTTTTGATTCAAGCTGAAGTTCAACACCACACGACATTTCATCGTACATGTTACCCTCGGTGACCGAGACGTGTTGAGCTTCTAGGATACGATTTTGAATGTCGGTTTGAATTCGGATACAATGAAGCATTACATGGTCCTTACGACTCAAAGCGTCGGCTACAACATTCGTTTTGCCGGGATGGTAACGAATCTCGCAGTCATAGTCGTTAAGGAGTTCAACCCAACGTCGTTGCCTCATATTGAGTTCTTTTTGGTTGAAGATGTGTTGGAGACTTTTGTGGTCGGTGAACACCACACATTTCGTGCCATAAAGGTAATGTCTCCAAATCTTCAATGCAAATACGACCGCACCCAACTTGAGATCGTGCGTCGTATAATTCTTCTCATGAATCTTAAGTTGTCTTGATGCATAAGCGATCACCTTGCCTCGTTGCATGAGAACATAACCAAGACCCAGGTTGGAGGCATCACAGTAGACAACTAGATCATCATTCCCCTCAGGGAGAGTCAAAATAGGGGCATTGCACAGCTTTTGTTTGAGAGTCTGGAAGGCTTCTTCTTGCTTTTGTCCCCAATCATAAGGTTTACCCTTATGGGTCAAAGCGGTGAGGGGAACATCAATTTTATAGAAAATTGAAATGAAACGACGGTAGTAACCCGCAAGACCAAGAAATGAACGAACTTCGGTGGGGGTCTTAGGGGCATTCCAATTCTTAACAGCTTCGATGAATTCCCTTTTCATTGACAATATGTCCCAAGAATTGAACTTCCTTTAGCCAAAATTCATATTTGGCGAACTTGGCATATAGTTGTTCTTTTCTTAAGAGATCCAAAACCAACCTAAGGTGTTGCTCATGATCGGATTTAGTCTTAGAGTAGATTAAGATATCGTCAATGAAGACGATCACGAATTTATCAAGGTACGGTTTGCACACATGATTCATGTGGTCCATGAAAACCGCGGGTGCATTGGTTAGCCCGAAAGGCATAACCATGAACTCATAGTGACCATACTTTGTTCGAAAAGCAGTCTTTGGAATATCTTCCTCTTGTACACAGAGTTGATGATAACCAGATCGAAGATCAATCTTCGAGAAACAAGTAGAGCCTTGAAGTTGATCAAAGAGGTCATCAATTCTAGGCAATGGATAACGGTTCTTGATGGTAAGCTTGTTGAGTTCGCGGTAGTCAATACACATTCGTAATGATCCATCCTTCTTCTTGACGAATAAGACGGGTGCACCCCACGGTGAATGACTTGGACGGATGAAGCCCTTGTCGGAGAGCTCTTGGAGTTGGCTTGCAAGTTCTTGCATTTCAGAAGGTGCAAGACGATATGGAGCTCTAGCCACGGGGTTAGCTCCGGGCACAAGATCAATGCGAAATTCTACTTGTCGCACGGGTGGAAGACTAGATAGATCTTCGGGGAATACTTCGGGAAAATCCCGGATGATGGGGATGTCTTGAATACTCTTCTCTTTGACATCCTTTTGAACAACATGGGCTAAGAAGGCCACGTACTTCTTTCGTAAGTACTTTTGAGCAGTAGTGCATGACATTAACTTGAGTCCTTTGCAAGGCTTTTCACCAAAGACTCCTAATGTTTCCCCCGACGGTAGAAATATCCGGATGCACTTCTTGAAACAGATGACTTCGGCATGGTGATTCGACAGCCAATCCATGCCTATGATGATATCAAAACTTCCTAGTGGCATTGGCACAAGGTTGATTGGAAATGTATGATCCTTAAGTTCTAGAGAGCAGTCATGGATAACGGAGTCAATTGTAAGAGAGTCACCATTTGCTACTTCGACATTGAAGGTTTTCTCTAATTTGGATCGCGTTTTTGCAAGTAAGGGTTCAAAGTTAAGTGACACAAAACTTTTATCTGCACCGGTATCAAATAAAATAGAAGCATATTGACTATTAACAAAGAACGTACCGTTGACCACGCCATTATTGGCCTGAGCCTCATTGGCGTTTATGTTGAAAGCACGCCCACGAGCTCCGCCTTGTTTAGCATTGATGAACCTCGGGCACTGGTCACGGAAATGATTTGGGTTGCCACATTCATAACAAGCACGCCCATTTGCAATAGCGGGAACACATTGATTAGCTACTTGTTGGTTGGTTCGGGTTGGTGGGTTGGCTTGACCTGCAAGTGCCTTGGCTCTACAAACATTGACCGTATGGCCATATTTCCCACAGTGGGTGCAAAGGTGGCAAGGAATGTTTTGGAGATGGTGATAATTGCATGTGGCACAGAGTGAGTAGATCCCAACATATGGCTTCTTGACTGGTGCTTGAGCCATGGGAGCAACTTGGTTAACAGGGATAGCAGGAGTGACCACAACATAATTCTTAGCCTTTCTTTTCTTATTATTGTGGTAGGGTTCAGTTTTGGCTGCTTTGATGTGTGCAGGAGGGGTTGCGGTGTTGGGAGCTTTCTTGGTGCCTTTTCTAGTCAGAGTCCCTTCTTTCATGTGGTTGTCGGTCAAAGTAGCTGATAATCGGATAGCATCTTCGAGTGTTGCGGGATTTCTCCCTAAGACAGTATCCAGAATCTGCCTAGGCAATCCACCAATGTACTTCTCAATGCAGCGGGTTAAAGGTGTGACCATATGGGGCACAAGGAGACTCAACTCATGGAACCGAGTTGTATAAGCCAGACTCTCACCACTATCCTGGGCAAGATCCCAAAACTCAGCTTCCAGTTTCTTCACCTCATTTCGAGGACAAAATTCTTCGGTCATTAGTCTCTTAACCTCATCCCATGGTAAGGCCATGGTTACCTCCATGCCTCTAGTACTCTTTTCCCCATTCCACCACGTGAGTGCCCGTTTTTGAAAGACACTTGTGGCATGACGAACGCAAAGGTTATCGGGGCAGTCACTATTGAGGAAGGTGCCCTCAATACTTTCGAACCATTGAAGGAGTCATGTGGCTCCCTCGGTACCATAGAACTTAAGAGGATTACATGAGTTGAAGTGCTTGAAGGTGCATTGTGGTGGGTTGGCACCACCACCACCATTAGCTCCATGGTTACCATTTGTGGCCCCATTAGCTTGAGTGAGTTGAGTTACAAGTTATGCAAAGACAACAGCAATATCGGTGTTGTTGTTGGTCACGGTAGCACGACGGGGAGGCATTTTACAGATTTGCACAACACAAGAAAAGATGTAAGAACTTATGAAAGTTGCTTGGATTTTAAAAGGATGAGATATTAAATAAAATAGTTAATCATAGTTTGGATTGTAATCAAATAGTGATATAATCACTTAAATACTATGACACATTAAGGTTAATTAAACCCATATAACTTTCAAGGAGACATGCTTTAGCCTATAAGTAAACACTCATCCCGGGGATTCCCAGGAAAGCATATGGGTCCCTCGGTTGATTGGGATTTATACGAAATGCTTTCCTAAACAGAAAGCCCGGAATACAGGTGTCACCCTTCCATATTGCACGTGTCCTCTAATAATTAACAAAGTTTTAAAACCTTAACAAGGAAATAAAGAAATTTTATAGATTTAGATCCATGAAGTTTCCACATGCTATGATGATGATGGCAAGGGAGTAGTTAAGAAGGTTATGAGGCTTTAGGTCATAGGTAGGGATATTGTTTATTTAATTTATTATTTAAGTATAGTCTAATAAGTCATGAATTTTAACAAGTAAGGCATCAAAATGAAATAATAACTAATCATAGTAAGCATGTAACACATAGCATGTAGCACATATCACATAATCATAAAGCATGCCATAAGTGAGTGTCCTAAAGTTATAGTCTAGGTCAAGGGTGTCTAATAACTTAGTTCCCTATAACCAAGGCTCTTATACCAATCTGTCACACCCCAACCGACGGCGAAAACGTCGAGGCAGGACATGTAGACTGTTCATGAGCACAAGGTTGACTAAATTAAAATATATTAATCATTAAATTTCATTGCACAGATTCAAAACAAACCAAAATCAAACCAAGTACATAAAATGAAATATATCAATCCTTTATTAAAATTAACTAGGTCCAAAACTTATATGTAGCAAGTCTTGATCAAAATCATACATTAGCACCTGAAACATGAATAAAATAAGGTCAACTAAAAAGTTGGTGAGCATACACATGTTTATACATAGATAGTGTATAGATGTAAATAATCAAATCCTTACATAACATGATAAAATAAGGCATTTATGGGGAGCAACTATTGTGTAACCAAAGTACAATCAAACCTTTGTAACTAGCATGCAAATTGTGTTATCGGTAACAATCACCCCAATCTGGGTGGGTTTGTCAGACTCAATAGATCTATCATTTTTAACCGTCGGCTTGAATAGTTAATGATTGCACATAAATTGCACACAAACAGTTGACACACCTAGCACTCAAACTTTGCATAAAAACGGCTAAGAACCCTTAATCAAATTGATTTCAATGGATTATGTTTACTCGAATTGAAAGGGGGCTAATGATCAGGACTCAAATACGAACCTAATGATCTAAAACTTACTCGTTAAGGTTGGGCAACGAGTGCAGACGGCTTCGAGTTTGCTACGGCTGTTCTTGATGATCGACAGGTGTCTAGAGGTGGAATGCGGATTAAACAGAGGTTGGGAGAGTTTGTGAGTACGTATACGAGAGTCGGTGAGGGATTTAATTTGATTAATTTCATTCGTATAAACCAATTCGATTTCCAATTGACCGGAATGATCGCGGTGACTGATTACGCGTTAATCCACCCGCTGTGGAGTGAATTGGGTCTTGATACAGGTCCAGGTACACTCGAGATTGACTGGTGCGTGATTTCTGGGATTGATTACGCGTAAATTACACGAATTGATTAGAGATGGACACGGGTTTGACTATGCGAAGTCAAAACTCTTTCGAATTTGAATTGGCCGCGTAATCGGTCGAATTAATTTGATGTTTGGGACGATATTGGGTCGATTGCTGCTTGTGAATTCACGAGGAGTCCAAACCAATAAGTATTCGGTCGAAGGCAGCCTTGGATTATCATGAATTGGGCTGTTTTGACTTTTGAAAGTCAACCGGATCATAGGGAGGTCAAAATTGATGTTAAAAGTCAAAATTGAAAGTGTGGGTTCAATTGCTTGAGGGTTCAAATGGTTTAGGGTTCAATTAATTGTAAATGTAGGTCCCTTCGTGTGTGTCGGATCGTCACATGCAAGTGGTCTACTAGTCGAACCGGGTTGCGGAATACCCGTGACTAGGTGGAGAGTCTTACTAAATAAAGTAAACCAAACACGAGAGTCACAATAAACGTTCTTTGTATTATAAACACTCGACGGTTACAGAGAGATTACAAGCTGAGTACTTAGCAAAACTGAGTTCGTCTAAACAAATGGTTCTGCGTACTTATCCTCTGTCAACCTATTCTATTTATACAGACCTGATGCCTGCGCACTTAGCAAGTGCGCATGACCAAATGCTCTTGCGTACTTAACAAGTACGCATGGGTCTTCCTGCGTACTTGCTAAGTACGTAGGAGTTTTCTCCTGCGCACATACAAGTGCGCAAAACACTTAGAAGAAATGCAACAAACATTATGTAAAAGTAAATACAACTCGATAAACTATTACATAACAGCTCTTACATACAAAGACAAAATATAGACATTAGACATACAAACTAAGACTCTATCCAGAGTGTTGTCACAGGAAAGTGCATCAACAAACTCCCCCTTGACAACTGCTCGGGATCTTCATTGTCTTCAGTCTTCAATCTTCAGTCTTCACAGCACTGGTTCCTTAGCTTCCATCTTCTTTTTGTAATCAAGACAAAACTTGATTAACTTGTCGTATTTGGCCGAGAGAAGCTTTGTCCATTCATCAGTGTGGATGCAGAACTTGTCTGCTAGTACCTCCAAATCGTTCACAGAGAAATTGATGAAGCAGACTTCATCAAAAACCCTGATCACTTCCTTTGGTACTGTGTTTCCACTATCTGACTTACCTTTACCCATAACCACAGCCTCGCCCGTTTTTGGATCAACGTACCAGTACCACATGTCACCAAGAATATCCTGAGGTAACTTGCTCAGGGGAATCTTAGTTTCACATCACACTGGCTTGTATACCAATCTCTTTAAGGGTTTCTTAGTCACAGGATGCACAGCGTGCTTATCCTTGACTCTTCTGGGCACCTGAGGCTTGAGGTATTCAAATTTCCCTGATCTTGCTTCCCGCTGTAGTGTTACCCACAAACCCATTGCTACTGCATTACTCGAGTGACTCAGCAGGTCGCGGTTTGCGAGGTTCACAAGGTCGTACTTGGGCAAAGAGTTGAACGCCTCACTGGTGGGTTTCAAGTATTGAACCCCCCAGATCTTTTGATGGCGAACAGCTGCTTGTCCTCCTCGAACCTAACAGCCAAGATCATACCTGTCGCTCCGTGCTTGTCTGTGATAGACGACTTTTGCCACACGGGAGCTGGACCCTTTGTAGATGCAGAAGGCATGTCTTTCTCTTTTGGTGCCTCGGGGTCCACAGGTGTAGGGTCGACTGGGGAGGCTTCAGTTGTAGCTTCAACATTACTTGCCATGTCAACTGAGCCTGTGTCTGTTTCGAGCAGAGATTCGAGCGATGGTATTTCAAAGATCTCACCATCCTCTAACTCGTACTCTAGTTCCCCGTCGCCCTTGGGAATCTCTATTATCACATCATCATCATCATCGTTCCATTCATCACCAGAGTCGATCTCTCCTTCTTCCAGATTAAGGAGAGCATCGATCTGTGCTTCTTTAGAATAGTCAGGCTCGAGATAGAGAATCTCATCAGCCACTAACTTCCCTTTGTCACCGCCACCACCACCTGAGGTATCACCACCCTCTTGCTGAGTAGACTCCCCCTCAGCCAATGGAACAGAAGAGATGGGCACAATCGCCAAAGCTAGGTGCTCACCTCCACTAGGACCGACTTCAGGATCCTTGTCTTTATCATCATCCTTAGTCAGATCGACTGGATGACAAGACTCGGCACCGGTGGATTTTTTTCTTTATCTTTGTCTTTCTCTTTCTCTGTCTCTGACTCCTTCTCCCCCTGAGCACCGAGCTTCTTGGTCAGTTCTTCAACTAATTTGACCATCGCTTCGTGCTCTTTTCTCTGCAAATCCATCCTTAGCTCAAGTGAAGTTCTGTGGCCTAGAATCATTTCATTGGTTTTCATCAGCAGCTCGTTCTGTGCCAGAACATTCTTCAACCGTTCATCAGTCCCCGTTCTCTGGCTACGCAGAATCCTAACTTCATCTGCCAGAGAGTTTATCTGTGCCTGTTGAGCATCAGAATCCTCTTTTGACTTTTGAATAGTCTTCAACAAGCCAGCAACTTGGGTTTCTAGCACATCGATCCTAGCATCATTCGGATCAGGATGCCTAGAAGATGAGGCTTCGGCATTATGGATGGGAGAGGAGAAGATTGTGTCAAAGTCAAACCCTTGTGAGAAATCACCATAGTTGAAGGGTTGACTTGACGGCTCTTTGGTGGGTGTTGGAATTGGGGATGTAATGATGGGAGTTATGGTTGGGGTGACCGTGACCGACTCCGTGAGAATTGGAGTAGTCACTGTCACCTGGACAGTTGGAGTAGGGAGGGTCACCGTCACAGGAATCTCCTCTGTGACCGCCGTGACTGCCACATCTGCTTGTACTAGTGGCCTTCTCCTCCGTCTATACAGTTGCTGTTCTGATGGGGTAGATTCTAACTCTGATCTGGCAGCTTCAACCTGTACTGGCTGCACAGTTGGAATCTCTTCAACCCTGTGGATAGCAACCTTTTGCCTATCGCCCCTTTCCTTGTTAGCACTCTCATGCCTATGTCTTTGTAGAGCAGCATCAGAGTCGGAATCCGGCTCATATTCGCTGCTCGAGCTTTGTCGCTTTCTTTTTGAAGATGACGCAGGCAGGGTAACCTGTGCCAACTTTCTCGGATGTACCTGTGATGGTGCGTCATCGGAATCAGAAGAATCTGAGTCTGTTGCCTCCGAATCGGATTCCTCAGCACCACCAACACCACCTTCATCATCACCTTTATGTTCATCTTCATGTTCATCATCACCTTCATCATCCTCATTCTCTGCCTCTTGTTCTTCATCAGAGTGATCACTCATCTCTGGTCCCGAGTTGGGACTATACCAGTTCCAGTCCTCCGGAGCGACGTATGCTTCATTAATCAGGTGGCCGAAGAGTTCAGTATGCTCAGGGATAGGTTCTACACTGCCTGGCTTTAAAAACTGTGCAAAGACTCTCTTGTCCACCCTTTTTACCTGCAGTCTCTCCCCGATAGCACGCAGATTTGGCAATGCATCATCGATCACTAGTTGCACAAACCTCGGGTATAAAAGGAACCTAAACCTCTCTGCTGTATTTATCTGGTCATTAATTGCTTTGAAAATATAGCGAGAGAAGTTGTAGCCCCGATTGAGAGACAGGTCCACCATGGCCGCAGCAAGGTCATAACCCATGGCATCTTTCCCCGCTTTCCTGGATGAGATGCACATGATCATGATGTGGGCAAAATAACGCCATTGATCCAATACCCACATCTTCTTGTAAGAAGCATAGTCCCTTGCCCCGACATACCCCATTCTATGCCTCCAACACCCATCCATGTAGTAATCTGGATAGGATGTCGGGTCGATAGCAAGGTCTCCGAACCGCAGTACTCTCCTGATTGTATCTTCCGAGATAGCCATAGCCCGACCGTCAATTGTTGCCCTTATGACATTAGGGGACACCGTGCAATCGTGCTCGGAAGTCTCCCAGAATTGCTCCAGGTAAGGTCTTGAGACTGTTGGGTTTGCTGAAATTGCATAACTTATTCTTGATCTGTTGAGAAAATCCACAATCTCCCGGTATTGCAAGGCTGCGCCTTTCCATTCTGGTTCGGTGTTAGCCACTAGGTTGAATTCGTCAGTGAATGCACGAGCCATAGCCTGCAAACACACACAGAAAACATATTCAGAATAACTTATAACAGTGGAAGTAGACACACATGACACAGTATAATAGTTACACTTTGAAAAAATTTTCAGACTTAGAAAAAATTTCTAAGTGTTGGTCCTGCGCACTTAGCAAGTGCGCAGGATTTTACTCATGCGTACTTAACAAGTACGCAAGAAGTATTTCTTGCGTACTTGCTAAGTGCGCAAGAAAAACCCTTAGCAAAAATTTCCGAAACTTGAAAAACATTCAAAATGTGGGTTGATTAGATCGCCACTAGGTCGGAATCAAGGATTCTAACCTATGGTACCATTATCAACACTACACTCGTTCAATTTTTTGACCTAGACCTGTCGCCGACCCACTGTCGGTTCAACTTCAAATGACGGATCAATCGAGGACCATGAGATGATTAGGGAGTCGATTAAAGCTTCCTGTTAGCTTGTTACAGATAATAAGTTACCCAAACAACCCCATATTACCCCAAAATGTTTCGGATTTATCCTAAAATTTTCTAAATCAAAAATCGGTCCAACTGTCATGAATCGATGGATGGAATTGGCCTATAGTCTCACCACTGAGATGAAATACGAAGATGATAATGTGATTGGGATGAAAAATCCGGTTGGAACACTCGAAATTTTTGAGGAAAATGCTCGGAGGGAATAGCACAGGAGAAAAACGATTGAAAAGTGATAAACCCTAAAAAATTGTCTAAGTCCTGTATTTATACCCAACACATATTGGTCGTGCATACTTACTAAGTGCGCAGGACTTAACTCCTGCGTACTTACTAAGTACGCATGACTTAAGTTTGCGTACTTGTTAAGTACGCAGGGTTTACCTCATGCGCACTTATCAAGTACGCAGAGACCCTTGTGTGCGCACACTTTCAACTCAAATTATGAAGATGATCAAGTCAAATAACGAACAAGATAAAAGCGTTCAATCAAGAGGATTCAAAATCAATTCAGGAAGGTTAAATACAAATATTTTTGGCTTTTCTGAATAAAGTTGAACTATGCATAAACTTAAAAACTTCAAATCTTTTTGTTCTTTTCAAGATAGATATATACAATCATTTACACAAGCTATTTTTGATCAAAGACACGAGCAGAGGATCATATCAGGCTAACTTATAGCAAAAACGATACAATATAAACATCAAAGAATATGGGATCATGTCATGTATTACTCTTTATTTATACGTAATAAGCATATAAACAAGTAATTCAAGTTGACAATATTATAAGATTTGAAACTATACGCATCTTTGTATCATGTTCTTGTGTATTAAGGTATTAATTATAAGATATGCAACGTGTACCCCACTAAAATGCTATTATAACTTGCACTATCTTCAAGGCATCTAAGATTTTTCCAATTATTTTCTTAATTTTCATAATGAAGTTACATCAAATTAGCACAGAAAAATCAAGCAGAATCCATAAGGATTATCAGGAATCATAAGATTCGGAATCGAGTGATTCTTTTTCTTGGTTTCATGTGATTTTCTTCTTTGAATATCGGTATGATGATTCGGGATAATGAACATGGTGTTTGAATATAAGGTAAAGGGATCCAACTTTTATCTGGATTTGATTTCAATGAATCAGGAGTGATTCAAGGGTGAATACATGCTCAACGGTTAATGTAGAGACATGTCTTGATTCAATCTCTCCTTGCATACTTGTGAGTATGGGCAGTGAGATGAACCGCATTAATTGTGCTAACAACATAACCCGAAACTGATCTCAAAAGAAAATTATTGTCAAAATCTAACATCCTTTATCTGATAATGATCTTTTCTATTCTTTTACTCACACACACACTTGCAAACATGGGTTCAAATCACGGTTGTAATTTAGATTTAGTTTCCACACTACTAGTGATTCAAAGACGCATACGGCCTACTGACAATTCAAATTACTTGTAAATAAACAGATTAAAAACATAATAATTTTAAACAGATAAGTAAGCATGACGCAATCATTTCCCATATGAGCAGTCTATGGTGTTTAGATCATTTCTGATGTACTATCATTTCCTCTTTTCTCAAGTTAACTTTGAAATTTTCTCTTTTCTAATTTTGTTTTTGGTTTTTTTTTTTTGTAAAATATGTTAAAGACTAAAAGAACTATACAGAAAATTTAAAAGAATTAAAAATTTAACTTCCATGAATTGAAATGATTTAAGAAAACTTAGTTTTCACTCAGGATTGAACATTCCTATCAAGTTGACAAGATGCTCAAAACGGGATCGATCAAATGCCTTTGTGAAAAGGTCAGCAAGATTGTCATCCGTGTGAACTTTTACAAGTTCAATTAAATGCTTTTCAGCACAGTCACGGATGAAATGATGACGAATCTCTATATGTTTAGTTTTGGAATGTTTCACCGGGTTATTTGTGATGGACATGGTGGCATTGTTGTCAATGAATAGAGGAGTTCCAGTGAAGTTCAAGCCGTAGTCTCGCAATTGCTGCTGAATCCACAATATCTGAGAACAACCGCTAGCTGCAGCAATGTATTCTGCTTCACAAGTTGAGACAGAAACCGTTGACTGCTTCTTGCACTGCCAGGAGACCAGCCTGTCTCCTAAGAATTGATATCCACCAGAAGTTGACTTTCTGTCAAGGTTACAACCGCCATAATCTGAATCAGTGTAGGCTTTGAAGTCGAATGACTGCTGCTTAGAGTACCAAAGACCTAATCAGGATTTCCCTTTCAGGTATCTGAAAATTCTCTTCACGGCTATCATATGTGACTCCTTCGGTTGAGACTGAAACCTTGAGCACAAACATACAGCAAACATTATATCGGGTCTTGAAGCTGTGAGATACATAAGTGATCCGATCATCCCACGGTACAACCTGCTGTCCACATCCTTTCCATCTCTGTCAGGATGCAAACCATGATTGACTGGGATAGGTGTTCCATAAGTACTGTTATCATTCATCTTGTATTTTGATAAGATGTCCTGCACATACTTAGTTTGACGTAGATAAATGCATTCCTCTCTTTGACTGACTTGCAGACCGAGGAAGAACGACAATTCACCCATATTACTCATTTCAAATTTGGACTTCATCACCTGCTCGAATTCCCTACACATCCCTTCATTGGTCGACCCAAAGATAATGTCGTCGACATATACTTGCACAAGAAGAATGTCACCTCCTGCTTTCCGTATGAAGAGAGTTGAGTCAATCTGTCCATGGTCGAAACCATTAGACAGTAAATGCTTAGATAATGTCTCATACCATGCCCGCGGTGCTTGATGAAGACCATAAAGTGCTTTGTCGAGCTTATACAATTTATTGATATTATGCGGATCTTCAAAGCCGGGAGGTTGAGTGACATAGACTTCTTCATGAACCTTACCATAAAGGAAAGCACTCTTCACATCAAGTTGATAGACCTTGAAGCCGACATATGTGGCGTAAGCCAAGAACAGTCGAATGACCTCAATTCTAGCAACTGGGGCATATACTTCATTGTAATCCAAGCCCTCTTGTTGATAAAAACCCTGAACAACCAATCTTGCTTTGTTCTTCACAACAACATGACGATCATCCGTCTTGCATTTGAACACACATCTGGTTCCAATTGGTTGAAATCCCTTTGGCAAGTCAACCAAATCCCACACGTGCAACTTTTGGAATTGAGACAGTTCATCTTGCATCGCCTCAATCCAGCAGTTGTTAGTGAGAGCCTCCTTCACATTCTTCGGCTCTAACTGGGACACAAATGCAGCATGCATACATGTTTCCATGACACCAGTGTCAAATATCTCTGTGTAAAGACTGGTGTTCTCAGTGATGGTTCTATGACGAGTCTGAACACCGGCATAAGGATCACCAATAATGTTGTCGATTGGATGATTCCTATGCACTCTCGTCTCCGGTACAATTGGTTCCTGAATTTCTGGATCTAGATTCTTGCTTAACTCCCCCATTTCCTGTGTACCAGAGGAAGAAGATTCAATGTTTATTGGATCAGCTGGAGCTTCATTTCCTACAGTTGTGTTAGGATTGGCTTGAGCGTCATCTCCAACAACACGAACATATTCACTGTTATCACTGTCATGAGTTCCAGATGCAGATGAAACATTGGAATCTGGAGTTATAATTGGTACAGTAGCACGAGTGGAAAAACTGGAGTCATCGCCGCCACCAAATAACTCATAAACATTTGCGGCGTCTTCTGCAGATAAGTCAGGAAGATTGAATGACTTGAATAGCGCATCATAATCAAAACCCCAAGCTGGACCTTTTGGTTCTGGTGGAATGCTGTGTTTACTGCAATCCACTTCAAACCATTCCTCGACAGTACGAGTTCCTATATTGTACACTCTCTTGCAAGGCGAGTTGGCAACGTATCCTAAGAAGATGCCTTCCACCGCTTTTGCATGAAACTTAGACTTGCGGTCTTTGTACTGTAGCAACAAGGAACAAGGACTACCGAAAGGAACTAGGTAATCAAGATTGGGAAGTCGATTGTTGATCAACTCGTAGCAAGTTTTGTTGTGCCTCTTCACAACCAGAACCCTGTTTAAGACGTGACAAGCTGTATTAACGGCTTCTGCCCAGAAAGTGACAGGAAGCTTTGCATCTGACAGCATAGTCCTTGCAATCTCAATCAGTGTTCTGTTCTTCCTTTCAGCAACTCCCTTCTGCTAAGGCGTGTACGGCGCGCTGAATTCGTGACGGATCCCTTTCTTGAGACAGAAAAGCTCCATCAAGTTATTCTTGAACTCAGTTCCGTTGTCACTCCTAATTCTTCTCACTTTCAGCTTGCAAAGAGATTCCAAGCTCAGGATCAAGTATTGAAGAATATCAGCAGTCTCGTTTTTAGTACCTAAATAATGAACCCAAGAAAAACATGAGTAATCATCAGTTACAACCAGACAGAATGACTTACCTCCAATACTCCTGATACTTATGGGGCCAAACAGATCCATGTGTAATAGCTCCAAATGGGTATCGATAGAGTTTTGGAGCTTGGGCTTGTTAGACTTCCGTTGCTGTTTGCCCTTTTTACAAAGCATACAGTCATCTGCAACGGTAAACATCAGCTTAGGAACCCCGGTTACCAAACCGTTTCGGACAAGATGATTCATTTTACGATAAGAAATATGTCCGAGCTTCCTATGCCACAAGATGGAGTCAAGTTCTGTCGCTTTGGTAAGCAAACAAGTAGGAACTGATGAGGTGGTTGTTGCCACGCTCATATCGATCTGATAGGTGTCGTTTGTTCTTGGCGCTCTCATCAGGATCTAATCTTTCGGAACTTCAAAACCGGGTTTGAGAATCAGGCATTCTGACTTGTCAAACATCACCGAGTACTCCTTGTCACACATTTGGGAGACACTCAACAGGTTGTGCTTCAGCTGCTCGCAAAAGTTGACATTGTCAAAGCTAACACAACCGTTTGAAACCACGCCTTGACACGTGATACTACCGCCTTTTTCTCCGGCAAAGGCCCATTTTGAGGTCTTACATATAAGACCCGAAATGATATGTTCCTTGTTAGGAACGATGATGAAATTTTGTAACTTTTGTTAAACACGATGTAAAAAATGTTTTATATGATATAATAAAAGGTGATGGTTTTAGTTTTCGCTGTATGTTCTGTACTATGTGTCACCTCTAACCAGTTCCTGGGACTGGGGTGTGACAGGTTTCAACACCGGTTACATTAATTGTTGGGTTTAAGGCGATAGAACATGTAACAACGGTATGTGGATATAAAATAAGTTTGAATTACTGAGTCCAAAATATAAAATAAGTTTTCGCCGGTATGTGGATATCTAAAATAATTAAACGCAATCGTACGCTTCATCATTTGTCACGACTCGGGTTAAACCTAATGTGCGGTAACACAAAGGTACGATTCGGGTAAACCATGTGGAGTGGACCAAACGTCTGTGGTTAAGTTAATGCCGGTATTTTAATTTTCAAAATCTAAAATTAATTGTTTTTTTAGCTTTTTTCCACATTTTTAAACAATCGTGTCTTAAAGTAGAACGACTTACATTTGTGTAACTCGCTTGAAGCGTGTCTTGGATCATCCTCTTCAAGTGCGGGTTATCAAAGTGATCAAACAACAATCCTTCTTGAATGACGAAATGTGTCATTCTCTCACGAACCCTCTCGACGTTGTATTGCAAAACTCTTTCATCCCTTCTGTCACACCCCCAAATTATTTAATTAATAAATAAATTAAGGTTATAACAATTGTTAACATTATACAACAGCGGAAGCTAAATGAAGACTTCTAAAATGTCAGACACCATTACAGGAACTAAATGAATACATAGACCTAAAGTCGTATAAGTCTAAATGGACTTGACGTTAAGCGACCATGCGTCTTCGTCTTCTAAGGTCTTAATCCAAATCTTGAACCTATTCCAACCGTGTCAAAGTCAAGTAACACCTGAAAAACATGCTCAAAAATGTCAACTTAATGTTGGTGATTTCACAGGTTTTAAACAAATACAATTGGCAAAACCATCTGCACGAAATTGATTGACTAAACTGTTTGTACGGGTACTATTGGCAAAATCCTTTGCTCGAAATTTACTGGCAAAACCATTGGCAAAACTCTTTTCTCGAAATTGACATGAAAAACCATCAGTACGTATACCATTGGCAAAACCCTATGTTCAAAATTGTCTGGCAAAACCCTTTTCTCGAAATTTACTTTATGCATATGATAAACAAAACAAGTTAGCGATCGATTCATCGATGTCTATCTAGCACAAATCAATTATGTGATGCACAAGCCTATAACCAAACCTTTAACGAATTCTCGATTTTGCCACAGCCCATTGTCCCTTTAAACAATGAGAAACAACAAGACCTAATATGCAATAATTTGACCCTGCTGGTCGTGGTTAGCGCGACTAACCATGATTGGGGGTGTCAACCCGAATAGTACTATTCATATCGATCTATAGCTAAGTCCATAGCTAATGGTTATAGTTCGGAATACCTAGGACTTTTAGGTGTAACTCATGCACACAAAGGAATAATATGCTTGTTTCTCGTTTTCTAGTTATCATACCAATTGAAATTAACATGTTTTCCCCCAAATATAGAAAACAGTAAAAAGGGCTCGTGAAACTCAACTGGTGACGTGTCAGAAACAATAATGTCCTTCTGGTAGCCATGGAAACCAAAGTCTACATAAAATGATAGTCACTGGTTTACGTCTTATTCAAGTCCTACGGTCCCTCTAGGTACCTAAAGAGCTTTATAAACTAACCCTAATGTTATAAAGTAAATCTAAACTCACGTCGGGTTATCACGTGTGTGGTTAAGCTATGTGAATTCTTAAAGGTATTACCGGTTCAGTATACGATGTTGGTTCATTTGGTAATATTAATTGCTTAATTCGAGTCGGGTTTCTCAACTCGAATATGTTTCAATAGTTACATACAAAATATTAGTTTGTCACGTACATGATCGTATATAGATATGTGCGCGTATAATTAGTACTAATAATTCAGGTTCATGCGTCACTTAACAGAATGTATGCGACTATATGATTTAGTAAAACCATTGCAAGACATAGCGTATTCATACACGTATTTATAGATAAAAATATATACTTCTTCATTTATTTACATAGTTTCAAGAACCCTAAAATATAGTTGTACCGCATTTGTTTCAGAATAAACGTTCCTTAATAAGATTTGTTCGTATTTATGTAAACATATACACGTAATACACCTATTTTAGAATATTCGTTTATCATATTTTGTTTACTCGAGTCATAACCGAAAATATATATATACTTAACTTCATCCTTAAATGTAAGTATATACTCATTTGCTTTCCCATCAAACGTATATTTATATTTTATGTATAAGTATGTAAAATATCGTTTAAGACGAATAGTGAAAGTCTATAATTACATATATATTTATACTACTTTTTCATGATATGTTGACGACTTAAGTTTTGAAACCGTTAGTATCGATATATAATCGAAAACCCAAAGTCATATACTTATTTATATTCATATTTGAATATTGTATTTAACAAATAACCGTCCGATTTTGTGTAATGTTAATGAATATATATATTCGAATCTAAACATAATATTTAAAATGTTCGTTTGATTTTATATAAAAAAATAATACTATATATATATATATATATATGTTCTAATCTAAATATTGTTTTATAAAATAATTGTTTGATTTCGTATAAAGTATGAAGATTTTTAATTACATATATTTATACAAATACGTTTATATATATATACAAAATATATTTGAACGGATTATTGTTACTTGTCAAACTCTCGTTTAGTTGGTTTCGTTATAAATTAATTCGTATAAGTTTAAAATGTTCAAAAGTAATATACAAGATACGAGCATATCCCTAAAATAATTGTTACTCATATTATTCCAAATATATATATATATATATATATATATATATAAAACGTGCATTATGTAAATATACATCTAAATAAATAAATATATATAGGGAAAGATTCAAATAAGAAGTAGTTTTTCGCTAATAAATCTAAAAATGACAAAAACCTTAAAAAACGATATCAAACGAACTCCGATTAAGCTAAATTTAGCGGCGTTGAAACCGTCTCGTCGAACTCTACCATCTTAGCTTTTAGTTTTTAGCTTTTAAGGTTTAGATTTTACGTTTGAATTTTAAGGTTTTAACCTTAAGTTTTAGCTTTTAAAGTTTAGATTTTATGA
Source organism: Smallanthus sonchifolius (assembly GCA_023525975.1). Lineage (NCBI taxonomy): Eukaryota > Viridiplantae > Streptophyta > Magnoliopsida > Asterales > Asteraceae > Smallanthus > Smallanthus sonchifolius. The sequence continues at coordinate 42,668,406 of CM042025.1, read as the reverse complement.
TTTAAGTTTTTTTTTTGTAGAGGTTTTGGGGGTGGGTGGGATGGGTTTAGGTTTTGGGGGTGGGGGTGGTGTTTTTAGGCTTTTCGAGGTAGGGTTGGAGTGGGGGTTTAGGTTTTTCGGGGTGAAGGTGGAAGGGGTTGAGGTTTTTGGGTCCGGATTAGGGTTCAATGAAACGGTTCCCACGCCACTGAATAAGCTCAATCAGAGTTCGTTTGACCCACTTCTTAGTATTTCTTAGCGAAAAATCATTTTTTAGTAGAACCGTCCCTTATATAATATATATATATATATATATATTAAGTTTGTTAGTCGTATTAATGGTCCATTTTACCAATTTCAAGTTCAAGATCGCACTTATTGTCTAATGTTTTGAATATTTTCTTATTTGAATGTAATTCCCTTGTTAACAACTCATCGATACGACTAGTTAGTTTTTAAATGTCGCGATAATACTTATTTTTACCGTTAAAACATTGTTAGGCTCAAATTACTTTAACCGCACACACGCATTTAACTTTTGTCTAAATAATATAATCGCTTTAGCGTGCGTTTTTATACCTTTCCGAACACTCGGTTTGCGTATACGAACCCATTGACTCGTGTTGACAACAGTTGACTTTCGTTGACCGAGTTTGACCAGGGCTCGGGGTGTCGTATCCTGTCCAAAAATCACACATTTATACTCGGGAATGAAACCCGGCAACCAAATCAACCGATCTAAACCAAAATATTTAATCGTAAAGTACTCTACTAAATTTTGACAAAATATAGCTCAAACCTTGTAGATCGAGACGGGAGAACAACAAACAACATGGATCTGGTCGAGTGGGGCCCTTCGGTGTTTCACTGAAACATTGAAACAGAAGCTAATCGTTAAAACATGTGGATCTGTCCTTAAACAACATGAAAATGTGAAGAGGACTCACCGGAACAAGCAGCTCGCCAGAATCCCTAGTTCTGTCGTCAGAATCCTCGCCAGACACACGCGTTAGGCCAGATTTAGGCCGACAAGGCTGTGACAGAAAACAAAAAGGGGCGTGTGGGGCTGGTACTTGTCTTTGTTTACCGGGATCTGAACGGATATGCTCAGATCTATCGCCTTCCTCTCCTGTTCGCCGTGAAACGCCTCCGCCTCCGCCACGTGGGATTCTTCCTGCCTGTTCTAGCCACCGCCATCTTCCTCGTCTACTATGTTTCGTTTGAACGCCGCCGTTTGCCATGGAGGAGCCACCGTTGCTTGGTCACACTTGCTGGAAAAACGATAGTAAGGATAGTGTGGGTCGTTGTTGGCGACCGGATTCATTACTGCCGCCGCCGCTCCGGGATTTGGGGACTACTACCACCGCTGTAGCACTGCCATGACAGCCTCCATAGCTCCGCCTGGCGCCGCCGTGGCCTTGGCCGGCTCTTCCTCCCCCACTCTCTCTCATCCGGTCCTCTCTAAGTGTGGGCTAGGGTTTGAACAAGATGAGAGGAAATGGAGATAAAAGATCTATTTATAGTTAGGGTTTCTTGGTGAGTGAAAGACTAAGTGTACACCGCGTATCAAACTCGTAAATTACCCGTGTATTGTCGTGTAATTTTCTTTATTGTTTATTTACTTTTTATAAATAATTATTAATAATACGAAATAACTCTTTGAAATACTTATCAAGTTACAAATTGTTACTGAAGTGGATTCTAGTCGGTACAAGTTTGCAGCGCATGTCATAACTCATTCAGTCAAATTTTAACGTCTCGCACTCCGGTTACTGTTATTACTTTAAAATACTTAGGATTACGGGACGTTAATGATAATATTATTTAAGTATTTCAAATCGTGGAATTCACGTTTCATTTGATGTACGAGCCGGTACGCGTCGGTACCGTATTTTTAACGATTTTGTTCATTTTATACGTTTCGCGCTTCGAGTTTATCTATTATTATTTAACTAATAATATTTAAATGATTATTTATCATATTCGTCGTATTAATCATGTATCGGTAGTAATCGTACCGCTATTGTTAGTCTTACGGGCATCTAGCGCGGTTTAACGTTTAAAATACTGAATCACGAATAAGCTTCTATCATTTCTTACGTTCTTAGAACTGCGTAATAAATTGTTAAACGGAATCAAGTGGCTAGCATGATGTTTGGATTATGAAATTTATGCCTCTAATTGGCTCGGATCCTTATTGGGCCTAGTTGGGTTAGTCCAAGAACTAGGTTTTAGATTCTGGAATTTTAGCAGGTGTCACACCTTCTAATTTGAGTTTGATGTTTAGCTTGGCTATGTTTTGTGTGACTTCCAATATGTTTTTTCAAAGTGCTATTTCCCGCAGCACCCAAAATTTTACCACAACGTTTGCAACGTGCCTTTTGCGAACTGTTCGACATTTCGCACAAATCGAAATGAGCCCATATGTCTGGGTTTTGGGAACAAGGAAGTACTCTCACCACCGTGGCATCGCTAGTAGAACCACCAACGGAATTTTCAGTGCTTGCGGAAGCCATGAGATGATGAGAGCGTAAAAAGTGAGCTTTTTTTGTGTTTTGAGAGCGTTTTTGTGTTTTGAGAGCTAGAAAATTGTTGTGAACTAACCCATACTCCTCAATACCTATTTATAATAAGTTTCAAGTCTTAAAAAAACGGCCATATAACGGCTATATAACCGGTTTTTTTTCACCCCAACGGTTTGAACCGGTTTATTTTTGTCCGCCCATGTCCGGTTTTTTTTTGTACGATTTTTGTCCGCTTTTTATCCGGCCAGCCAAATATAGTGGGACCGGTCCTAGATCCGGCGGATCCCAAAATATCCGGTCCGGTAAAAAAAACGGTTCCTTATTTATTCGATTCCGGATAATCCACCGGATCGAATCCGGATCCGACTATAATGCCCACCTCTATTGGATAGGGTCGGCTTCACCCTACCCTCAACCTGACCCAGCCCAAACCGGTTTGGGTTTCAACCCGGTTTGACTAAGTTTGACCAAACCGACTCAGGTTACAACCCGGTGCAGTTTGAACAAAAACCCAGTTTATAGACCTCTAATTCTATGTATTTGATGGGCATTGGATGCATAGGGATCATTTCCTTTGGTATTGTACAAATGCTCGTTGATGGCACATAGTGAGTTAATTGGTATTGTACACTAGGTATCATATTTAAGCTGTGTTATGTTACTTTTTATATTATTATTATTATTATTAATAAGCTAAAGTTTAGTATGTTTATTTTAGTTTAGTTGGGGTTGCTAATTATAAGATCAAAGTTTATTGAGTAAATTCTAAATTATGTTCTTTAACTATATAGTAAATTGCAGATTGTATCATTTGGCTTCAATAATTACATTGGATGTCCTTTTTTTGAAACATTTTGCATACATTTAGTCCTTTCCACTAACTGACATTAACTTTTTCTATTAAATATAGTCATGTACCTTGCACATGAGGGTATAACTGTTATTTTACCATAAAAGAACTAGTTGTGTAATTTATTTAAACATCATAAATAAATAAATAAACCCAACATCTAATATGATAATTAAATAATTAAAATAAATAAGATTACATAACATAAATTAAAAATAAAGAGTATAAAAGCAAATCTCATCACCATCAACACCTCCGTGAACGATCCTGTTAAGAGTTTAGACCTTTTAGATGGCAGATGTGGTATGTGTTAAAGATGAATTTTGCACCACCATTGGTAAGCTTGTTGAAGATGAATTTTGTAGATCTTGAAGAAGATGCATCAACATCGACCCCATTAATGTAAATAAGTCTAAGAAGAAAAAGGGCATTTGTCTGCTAGATTAACCCACACAGGCAACACCTTTGTCTTCTTCTTCGACTACTGAAATCACCAACAAATAGCCTACACTTGAAAAGTTGAAGATTTTGTAACCTTTGTGTCAGGAAGATGTCAAACCACAATCCAATCCTCTATCTGGGTTTTGATTTTGGGAACTTTGAACTTTTATTTTCTGCCAATTAATCCAAGAATATGGCTTCTGGGTTTTTGATTTTGAGTTCAAAACCCTTTCATCCCTTCACAAAATGAGTTTTTGATGTTGAAGTCAAAACCCTTTCACCAAGATTCAAGCGTGGATCGGTTGAAAGTTTGAAGAACGCGTAGCGAGACGATTTGATCGGGAGTTATAGGATTCGGTTCTCAAATCGAAGGTTTTCATCGAGCTGGAAACAATTTTGTGTGACTGTAATTCTCGAAGAAGGTGTGAGTAACCTCCGACTTTCCAATAACGGGATTGATCAGATTCAACAAGGATGTGTTCGTAGGTCAAGTTCTAATGGGGGAAACTATTCGTGCGCTGATATCATTTCTATCGATAGAAACCCTGCGCATACTAGGGTGTGTTTGGGATTACTTATTGGAGCTACTTTTGACTTTTTAAAAAGTCATTTTCAAAACTAAGAATTTCTTATTTTTGGATTTTGACTTCTCCTTCTCACATATTTCATCTTATTTTGAATTTACCAAACAAACTTATAACTTATTACCTTATTTCAAAAGATGATAAGTAAATAAGTTGTTTTGAAAAGTAATCCCAAACACCCCCTAAGAAACTCAATCGATAGCCCCATCGTTGATTTCATTATCATTTGTTCGATCGATACAAGCAGTTAATTAGATTTTACAAATCAATTTTTTCTTGGGGAAGATGAGAGATAGAGAGAGAGGAGGGGGTGAAGAATGGGTGAGATTTTTATTTGAGTAAATTATATAATACATTTTTGTCCTTTATAAGGTAAAATTATCAAATTGTCATCACGTGCAAGACACATAAGTAGACTTAACTAAAAAAGTTAACATCAGTTAGTATAAATGACCAAATAGTTGCAAAGGTTTTATAAAAAAAACATCTAGTGTAATTATTAAAGACAAATGACACAATCTGCAATTTAGTATATAGTTAAATGACATCATTTGTAATTTACTCAAGTTTATTTACATCATTAGGGATCATATGAATAAATTATGAGATTTGAGATAATTTCTTCCTTCTTTATAGTATTCTCTGTTCTTTTTTGTTCTAACCCTATCAAGGGTATCAGAGCTTTCTCCAGGCGATCATAATCGGATTCGCTACCGCTACCATGACGAACACCCGTAATCAAGATGAAGACAAGGCTCTCAAGGATCACAAGGCGATTTCTGACCTCCGGGCAACCCTAGCCACCATCATGAAACAACAGGAGCAAGCGATGAAACAACAGAACAGATAATGGTGGCATTAGGATAGAAACAAGCTTCAGCCGTGTCATCCACACTACCCGTGTCGTCTACACCAAATCTAGCCAAGAAAACCGATCCCCAACCTGCTCCGCCTACACCTAAAATAGTCTCACAACCAGTAACATCCATCAAAATTGCACCAAAAACTGTCCAAAAATCTACGCAAGCAACCCCTTCAACCTTCCCAAACCCGCACCCAAAACGACCGCTAACAATTACACCCGTACCATTTCCAAAAACCGCACCATCAGTGGTTCCGAGCCTATTGAAGCAGACGACGAAACCGGTGTCCGTAAAGGAAGAATCAACACTGATAGGCGATGCAACCGATAGACGTGAATGGCATCCACCGTGGCGTCTTATTGACATAACCCCGAATGCCATTGGACGAACTAAATGGCTTCCACCGTGGAATGGGTCGACCCAAAGTGTCCATGGATGTTGCAATTTTTTTTCCGTTAATTTGTGATTCTTAAGGTCAAGAATGTTTTTAAGTGGGGAGTATTGTTACGTTACTTTTTATATTATTATTATTAAGCTAGAGATTAGTATGTTTATTTTAGTTTAGTTAGGGTGCTAATTGTAAGATCAAAGTTTATTTATATCATTAGAGATCATATGAATGAATTATGATATTTAAGATAATTTCCTTCCTTCTTTATAGTATTCTCTTTTCTTTTTGGTTCTAACCCTATCAAGATGCATGTTCTAATTTATGGTTGATGGTCACAACTACACGTTGCCTTGTTTGGTTAACTGTGCAATTTTTCAAATGACCACTCTGCATTCTCCAACAAAAACACATTTCAACTATAGCAGCACAAAATTTCTAGAGCTATAAATTTTCAATTGGAAAGCAGAAAAAAAGGGGAAATTGTTAATCATTTCTGCTTGGACTTGAGAGGAACTCCTTTATACAGTTGCACTTTTTCTTTCAAGGCATCTCGCCTGGGGCGTGCCAGTTTGTTGTTAGGATCAAACAACAGGGCTTCCTCAAATGCTTTGAGAGCAGATTTGTATTCCTTTTTCTTCTCGTATGCATCACCCAAGTTGTTCCAGGCTGTGACATATCCTGGCTGAATCTTCACAGCTGTTTCAAGCTGAGATATCCCCTTGTCAGTTTTCCCGTCACGAACATAACTCACACCCAAAGCATTGTAAACCTGGACAGCCATTGAATATGGGTTATGTTAAATGAACATTTTTTTCAAAAAGTTTACTCGTCCTAGTTCAAAGGAAAGTTGTATTACCTGGGCAAGATCCTGGTCATCTCCATCCCATTTTTCAATTGCTTGAAGCAGGTACTTTGTAGCAGCTGGATAGAATTTCCTTCTTAGCATCACCGCCCCAAGTTCAAACAGCTCCATTGAACTTGCATCACCACTCCTCACTTGTTCCTGGGATTTAACAAATAAAAAGCCATGATGATAGATTCACAACTCAAAATCAACAAAGTAAAGTACCTGCAACTCTTTAGCAGAAAGATCAAGTTCTCTGCGGACAAGAACTTGTCGTATGACAAAAAAGGTTCCAACACCAAGCAATCCTAACAACAAGAGAAGGTAGGACAGCTGGATTCCTAATTCAAATAACTCCCCGACGTCATAAACGGGATTCATTTTCAGAGTTTCACTTGCTGCTACTGCTGGATTTCCCCATGTCACTGATGCACTTGAAAACACTGCCATACTGATCAAATTATTTTTTGGATTTCGCACATCTTTCTCACCTGGTAATTCTGAAACAGCACAAATGGCTTTGGATCATATTTTACAATAAAAAACAACAGTGTGTGTTTCATGTTTTCAAATTTATGTGTACCCTAGGTTATTTAAGTTCCTTCTCATAGTTATCTTAATTCCTTTTCCTATTCCATTACAAATAAAGGTCATTGCCTCTTAAAGAAAAACGACACGGATTATACCTCTAATCCAGTTTTTCATGAGAGAACAAAGCACATTTAAATTGATTGAAACTTCCTTACTGGGGGTGGGGGTATCATTGTGATTTAGTTTGTTAATTTTAATGATTAGTAGGCAGTAGCAGATGTGTTCACAAAATCTATTAGAGGTCCAAAATTCGAATGGATAATAGGAGCCATCTCGAAGGGGAGTGTTAGAATACATAAGGCTTAGGGCCCGTAGGGTTCCGTCTTCTTGTCTATGTGTATAATTGTAACTCTTTTACTCGTTCAATAATAGTTGTTTTACTTTCACAGTTAGTATGACTATTTTACATTGGATATTAGAATATGATCATTACCTTGCATAGTTCTCCTTCCATTGACTTGCCAAAGATACACAGCGAATATTAATACTTTGTAGATAATAATATGTTTTCTATACACAACAATATGATCAAGTTTAAAATAATGAAAAGAAAGCATGATTGTTCAAATCAATCCAATTCCAAAACATCTTGCCATGTCCAAGGGGTTTTATGCTATTCTATTCATGAAAACTTAATAGAATGTTTCACTCGTTGAAGAATGCACATAGCCTCCTTAGAAACAGAACATAAAAAGGTCCGAAAGATGACCTTGTTTTGAATTTCGACAAAGAACAAGGAACTTTTGGTTGTATCGGGAATAAGATGTTTGATTATAGATCAAATTTCCAAATGTGGATCAAAATAAATTCCAAAAAATTGAAGTAGGTTTTCAAACTAAATGTTGCATTTGTCAAATAGAAAGTGTTGCAATAATTTTGTGACAAAAAAAGTAACTTATATGGGAGCATGGTTTTGTTAAAATGTTATGAGCATTCATCAACCATTGTTGGATCTGTAAATGGGTGATGGACATTTGAAGTTTTGAATATTTTTTTTAATCATCTTGGTGCACTATATGCATTGAACATCAACATATGTACATATAACACAACAAAATGGTACAATTTTACAGGAAAAATATGGGATACAACAAAGTTACAGTAGAAGTAGAAGTTGAAGACAGGGGTTTACGAAATTACCATCGAGTTTAGCTGACACATGTGTCTGAAAAGTTCTCATTTCTCTTCTGCATGTCTGTTTTAAGATAAAAGAAAAAAATAGTTATATCACCTAATCATGGTAACTATTGTTGTGTGTCCATTTACTTATGGATGAGTTAATTTGGATTATGTATGATCTCAAACATGTAAAATAAAAAGTATATTTTCAATGAATACAACCTCTTAAATTGCTTTATTCAAGGATTTAGATGATTATCGTAAAAATATTGTTCTTCTGATCACATTGCTTATTTAAGAAGTTGGAAAAGAATTGTTTGTTATCAACCCAACCACCACTAATGGAAAAGATCAAGACATGAGCCTCCTTGTGTGGTTTCTAAATTGGAGTTAAAGTTACAAGAAACCACTAAGAAATATGAAAATCAAAACAAGCCTTATGACAGAAGAACTCCAAACCTAGGTTTTTTCCTTTTCCAAAGTCCAAATTGATATGGATTTTGTTGAAATGTCAAAACAAAATCTACACAATCTAATGTTAATGTAGAGTTATTTGAAATCATTATAATTTTGGAATCCAGAAAGTAACATTCTTAGGTCAAGTGTACCAAAATTCACATTTTTCTGCAAGTTAATCGACAATCTGACACCATAGCACAAGTTCATAACAATCAAAATTATGAGTGAAGTTACAGAAACCAGAATTAACAAACCTCAAGGAAGACACGTTTACGAGTGAAGTTAATGGTGATGGGAAGTTTGTGGGGAATGAAGAGAGAAGCACGAAGTGGGATTTGCTTCACAGGAGGTGAAATTCGTGACTGAAGGATCATCGTTTCTTCTTCTTTTTGAGTTCAGAGATGGTTGATGGGGTGCTGGAATTTTGTAACTCTCTAGATAAGTTTATCTATCTTCTGATATTGCCATTCGTAAATTTAGAACAGATTGGTGTCTAAAACGACTTCAATTTACTTGATTATTTCATATATTTTTCTTTAACTAAATTACCAAAATAAATCTTTTTAATCCATTACTTCTAATTTCACATTTTTTTTAATATTTTCAATTTCTTCTCAATTAAAACCTGACATTTAACACATTTTTTTCTGATAACTTTTTATGAAAATACAAAACTACCCTTATTATTTGTAAGTCCCTTTAACCTCGTGGATCTTCAATATCGATATCACTAAACGTACACAGCTAGCGGAAATAGAAGTATACGAACGATTCAAGAACAAGAACAACTGTACATCAACCAAAGAATGTTTATGTGTATTGCAATTGAGAGAAACCGATTACAATGGAGAAATTACGAATAAGAGGTTGGCCAAGAAACGTATTACATAGCCATATATATACTAAGAACCAAACCCATACGATCTATTCTAGCTTCTCGGCCATCTAGGATGGCCCATCTACCCATACCCGTGAACCCCTGTTCGCGGCTTACTCCCACATAAGTGTTTGATACAAAATACTACTAGCTAGGGCCCTACATTCTCCCCCTATGATTATGCTATCAAACGAACATCAGAAATTTATATCTTCAAAGTGATTTCCACTACTGGCATAAATCTTCTTCCCTATGATGTCAGCAACCGCTCTAGTAAACACTTTAGAGTGATTTCCACTGCTTGGTAGTCTTTGTAGCTGGCCAGACAACATTATACCAGCTTTTTCTAGTATAAGGGTCTTTAACACCCTTAGCCTTCTTCAAGCTAGACTCATTAATCTTCATATTTGCAAAGTTGGTCAGACACTGTTGGTTTAGAAACTTGTAAAACATGTTAGCATGTCTAGTGTTTCCCCTGTTTGTAAAATTTGCTTCATTTAACTCCCGAAGATCAATCTTTGTTAAGGAGCTAAAGTCATTAGCACTCGAGTAATATTTCAGCCTTCCACTCTTTCTCTTAACCACATACATGCTCTTCTCTTTGTCGAATTGCCAGGAAGCAATTCCAGAGCTGTCACATCTCTTGGAGTAGTAGCTTTCAATATTTGTAGTGACATGAGTCTCAGTAGGAGAACCAGAAGGCAGCAACCAAGGTTTTCTTTTGCTTAGAGGTCAGAGGCAGAAGAAGATACATGTTGACTTGATTCATCAGTTACCTTATGAATCTCCTCAACTTCATCCTCCATATTAGCGGTCTCCTCTATAGGTTTATCTTGAACAACTTCAATCACATCATCAAGATTTCCACCTATGTCACATTCAAAGTCCAAATCAAGATCATCATTTTGTTTGGAACATCCTTCTTCTTGATTTCCCTGAAAGTCCTAATTATCCGGGACATTTTCATCATTAGGATCTTTACTTCCATCTCCTCCATTTTGGTCATCATCTTCATTATCTCCTCCATCATTACTTTCTTTTGTAGGTTGTGCAATAAGGTGATTATGTCACACCCGTAACACATGACAATTATCTAACCAGAGTAGTACCTCCAACAGAGATGTTCCCAGGAAAGAACGACGGGTCTATGAGAGATTTATACACCGCTCTTTCCTTAGACAGAACATTCCATTTGTCAGATAACTACATACCAGTCAGAAGGTCGCCTTCTAGCTACTGTGACGTTGATATCAAAAACACACAGCGGAAGACTGAATCATAACTTCTATTAACATTAAAACAGTGTTTACATCATGTTTAACAAAAGTTACATCATTCGTCCCTAACAAGGAGCATATCATTCGGGACTTATAGTTCTAGGCATGCCCATAATCTGGATCGTTCATCGTTTCATTCTAGTCCTGGAAATGCCTTGTCTAATGACTACATATGATGCGTTCAAAAACATTTGATAAAACATGAGTCAACATAAAACGGGTGAATTCATAAACTAAAATAGTTTATTAAAATGACCTGCCAAAGTATCTTGAACACAGTTATAGGGTTCCACCCCCGCTCATAGATAACTATGAGTAATCATTCAGTATATATAACCAAAGACCGTTCCATGGGTCCTGTCCAACATGCCGTTCCACGGGCAAGTGAAACACAATAAGCGCTTAGAATGCGTTATATATAAACAATCGGTGCAATCGTTTCAAGATACTCAAAATGTTTTCATAAGTCAACCACGCTTAAAAATGGAGTGTAACAGAGCCATGGTTGTTTCAAATGCATCACAGTTTAAGAACTCACCTTAGCGGCATCTCTGCTTATCAAATAGGTAATATGACCAACACCTCGGACAAAGCTCCTAGATATGTAACGATATTTCTTAATTACATGAACCTAGCTTAATGATTCATAACCAAAGCATAACAGTAGTGTAACACCCCAATTGTTCTTAGAAATATAAGTGGAGGGACTAAAGTTGTCATTTGATAAAACCCTAGGATGTTAAAAGACATTATATTAAAGTATAAGGGGTTAAAGTGCTATTGAATCAAAGTTCAGGGACTAAAAGTGAAAATTTGGGATAGTCATCTACCTTTGGTAGAATTCTCGTATAACAATGGCTATCATGCAGGTATTGGCATGCCGCCATACGAAATGTTGTACGGGAGAAGACATAGAACTCCCATATGTTGGGAAGAAGTTTGACATAAAGAGCTTGGAAGTAAAGAAATAGTCCAAGAAACAGATGTAAAGTTAGATCAGATTAAAGCTCGTTTAAAAGCTGCTCAGGACAGACAAAAGTCATATGCATACCAAAGACGAAGGCCGATAGAATTCCAAGTTGGAGATTACGTTCTGTTGAAAGTATCTCCATGGAAGGGAATTATAAGATTCAGAAAGAGAGGAAAGTTGAGTCCAAGATTTATTAGACCATTTCAGATTATGGCTCGAGTAGGGAAGGTTGCATATAAATTAGAATTGCCAGAAAAGTTGAGTGGAATTCACTCGACATTCCATGTATCACACTTACGAAAGTGTTTGGCAGATGAAACCTCTCATGTACCACTGAATGATATAGAGGTACATGAAAGATTGAATTATGTCGAGAAGCCAGTGGCTATACTCGACTGTAAAGAAAAGAGATTACGAAATAAAGTAATCAAGCAAGTGAAAGTTCAGTGGAAACATCGAAAGGGGTCTGAAGCCACATGGGAGACAGAGGAAGAGAAGAGGCAATCTTATCCCTACTTATTTGAGTAAGTAACAGGTTTCGAGGACGAAACCTTTGTAAGGGGGGTAGATTTGTAACACCCTAATTTTAATAAGAAATATAAATGGAGGGACTAAATTTGTCATTTGATAAAACCCTAGGAGGTTAAAAGACAATATATTAAAGTATAAGGGGTTAAAGTGATATTGAATCAAAGTTCAGGGACTAAAAGTGAAAATTTGGAAAGAAAGGCTGATGTCGGACCAACATCTGAGGAGATAGCGGTCCGCTATGTAGAGGGCAAGGAATCAACAGGGGAGTGACACGTGTCAGACGACTAATCACTAATAACTTACACGTGGGGGATCGATATCAGACCGACATAGGATCCGTTGCGGTCCGCTAGCCGCAATTCATTCATTTCGGACCGATGTGAGATATATAACGGTCCATTTTGTGCCCACTAAGCAAAATACACCGCCACACTAGATAGCGGACCGACATGTGTATGGATAACGGTCCGCTATGGAACCGTCGGGCAGCCTATAAATAGATGGGACTTGTGATCAATTTTGAAGCATCCCACACAGCAAAACATACTAAGAAACACACACTTAATCTCGGTAAGCATGCCAAGGAGCCCCGGTTCGCGTAGAGAAGTCAGGTTTCCAGCTTTTCGACCCCTATACGCAGGAGATAGTTCTGAGGTAAGGTTCTGCCTAGTTCCTAATGACTTGGTTAAGGTAGGAACTTATGGTTAAGTAATGTTGTAATAACTTAGGACCCTCATCCTAGTCATTGTGTTGTTTACATTAGCATGAAAGAATTGTGTGGAGGAGAAGGAAGTTAGAGGTGAGTTCTACGAGGCCCTTTTTAAATGTTTGCTTGTTTTGGGCCGGTATGCATGCTAGAAGAATTTACATAAATGCTATATATCTTGATTTAAATATTTGGAATAGCATTCATGTGTTGCAAGAGGTTATGTATGAAAGATGTTTTAAATCTTAAAACGAAGTAACGGAGTATTTATAAAATATCAAAGAAGCGTTGGGTAACCATCCGACCGGTATGTAGTTATCTGGTAAACAAATGTTCTGTCTAAGGAAAGAATGGTGTATAAATCCCCCTGGACCCGTCATTCTTTACTAGGAACATCTCTGTTGGAGGTACTACTCTGGGAAGATAACCACCTTGTCTTCCTGATATATCATGGATAAACCATTACAAGGATTTAAGATAACGAATGATTTTGAAAGATAAAGAGAAAGAAAGAAAGAAAATGAATACTTGCCTTGTTAGCATGAATTCATAAAGTGAAGAAATTGAGAAAGAAAATGGTTTTGACGCGTAAAACGTTTTAGAACTTATCATGGTGTGCCCAGATAAGTAATGAAAGAGAAGTCAGGGTTTTACCTTGACTTGTAGAGGTCTTGACATTCAATGTCTTGACAAAGAGTAAAGAGAAAGAGATATTGTTTTGGCATGTTTTGCCATGTCAAATATTTTGACCATATTGGTCTGTAAAGAAAGAAAGATTTTGCCACCTCTGGCCAAATGCCACATAATATCTTGAAACTTAAGACGTAGAGATGTACTACATTTATTTGTGGGATGTAGTATGGACACCTTGTGCAAGGGTATGTATAAGTGGTGATGACCGCTTGGAGGTTAACGTGACCTCAGGAAAGACAAGTGTGCAAGTTTAAAATATTATGTTTGGGCAAGAAGTTAATGTGATGTTTTGAATGCGTGTCAAATAAATCCATTTATGAATGAAACAGAGGTCAAGGATATTTTGACTAAAACTTAGAACTCACCCGCATAAGCTGACAGATGTCTAAGCATGTGCATCAGGTAAAGATGTAGCTTCCAGCAGTAAAGGCAGGAGGCTAGAATAGAGGTATCTGGCGGCTATCTGGTATATTTGGGAACTGACATTAGAATAGTTATGTTATACTTTCTTTAGAATGTACATTAAAGCAAGTTATGATATAAAATAGTATTTTTAAGACTTCCGATGTGTACGTTTCTCTGTTTACTATATGTTCATGAGTAAATCCGACAAGTGGCCGGCACCTCGGATGATCCGGGATGTGGGTGCCACAAGTTGGTATCAGAGTTATAGTTTAAGAGATTTAGATTCTTGCCCAAGTATCTAGACTTAAACTAGGGTTAAGAGGCAGTAAGAATGCCAGTAGAGAAGCTAGTCATGATAGCCTGATGCCTAGGGTAAAGGAAAAAGGTATGAGTATTTAGTAGGAAAATAATAGAGGATAACTAGAGCACCAAAAGTGGCGTAAATAGTTAATTTCATCGTGGCCACAGTTATTAATGTTGGGGTGCTCCGGTATTATTCGTGAAGAAGAAGGATGGTAGTATGTGTATGTGCATAGACTACCGAGAGTTGAACAAACCTACCATTAAGAACAGATACCCGTTACCTAGTATTGATGACTTGTTTGATCAATTACAAGGAGCAAACTGGTTTTCCAAAATCGATCTAAGATCAGGTTATCATCAGTTGAAGGTTAGAGATGAAGATATCCCAAAGACAGCCTTTCGTACGAGATATGGACACTATGAGTTCTTAGTAATGTCATTTGGTTTGACTAATGCCCCCGTTGCATTCATGGACCTCATGAATAGGGTTTGTCGACCAATGTTGGACCGATCTGTGATCGTAGTTATTGATGATATTCTAATTTAGTCAAAGAATGAAGGAGAACATGTATGTCATCTCAAGGAAGTGCTGAAAACTCTGTGGAAAGAGAAGTTATATGCAAAATTCTCTAAGTTTGCGTTTTGGCTCCAAGAAGTTCAGTCCTTGGGTCATGTGATAAACGCAGAAGGAATTCTAGTAGATCTTTCAAAGATAGTAACAGTGATGAAATGGAACCCGCCAAAGACACCTACAGAGATACGCAGTTTCTTTGGTTTGGCTGGTTACTATAGAAGATTTATTCAAGATTTCTCTAAAATTGCTACCCCATTAACGAAACTTACTAAGAAGGAGACAAAGTTTGTATGGGGAACAGAGCAAGAAAATGCGTTCCAAAAGCTAAAAGAGAAATTGACTCAAGCTACGGTATTGTCTTTACAAGAAGGGACAGAGGATCTGATAGTTTACTCTGATGCTTCGTATCAGGGACCAGGGTGTGTATTAATGCAGAGAGGCAAGGTTATAGCCTATGCTTCATGACAACTCAAACCCCATGAAGCTAACTACCTGACCCATGATTTAGAGTTAGTTGCTGTAGTATTTGCACTTAAAATATGGAGACACTATCTGTATGGAGTTAAGTGCACAATCTGCACAGATCATAAAAGCTTAAAGTATTTCCTTGAGCAAAAAGATCTGAATATGAGGTAGCGAAGATGGTTAGAGCTGATAAAGGATTATGATTGTGAAATCCTATATCACCTAAGGAAGGCCAATGTAGTGGCAGATGCTCTAAGTCGTAAAGAAGAGCATCCTCCTATCAGGGTGAAGTCATATAAGTTAATTGTAACTCCTGACTTTATGACTCAGCTCAGGAATATCCAGACAGACGCATTAAAAGCAGAAAATATTAAGAAAAAGAGAATGGCTAGACAAGAGAAGTACTTGGAAGAGAATGAGTATGGAGTTAAGATTCGATTCGGTCGTATGTGGATACCACATATAGGTGAATTCAGAGTTAAAATTCTGGATGAAGCTCATAAATCACGATATTTAATTCATCCGGGTACTACAAAGATGTACCAAGATCTGTGCCAAGATTATTGGTGGCCCGGTATGAAATTTGATGTCATGAAATATATGGCTAAGTGCCTAACTTGTTCTCAAGTTAAAGCAGAGCATCAAAAGCCTTATGGTAGATTACATCCACTAGACATTCCAGAATGGAAATGGGAGCATATCACTATGGACTTCATAACAAAGCCACCAAAAACAGCTAAAGGTTATGATACCATATGGGTGATAGTTGATAGGCTAACTAAGAGTGCTCACTTTTTACCGATACGGGAGACTTACTCTTCTGAAAAGTTAGCAGAAGCATTTATTAAAGAAATTGTGAATAGATGAGGATATTTGGCTTTCATCTGTTCCTCTAATTCCCAAGTCTTGTCGGCTCCGATCCGACCTTGCCATTGAATTAATACCGTTGATATAACTTTCTTTCTTAATTTCCGTTCCCGTGTATCGAGAATTTTGATCGGTTGTTCGGTAAAATGAAGCTTATCATCCACGTGCACATCGTCTAGTGCAATATCCCGAGTTGGATCAGCTAAACACTTGAGTAAGTAAGATACGTGAAACGTATTGTGATTCCCTTGTAAAGCTTCAGGTAGACATAACTTGTTTGCTACTGCTCCGATTCTTTCAATGATCTTGTAAGGTCCGATGTACCTTGTTCTTAACTTTTCTCGTTTTCTGAACCTTACAACACCTTTCCACGGTGAAACCTTTAGCATTACAAAATCTCCAACTTGGAATTCTAACGGTCGTCGTCTGTCATCATAACTCTTTTGTCGATCTTGAGCAGCCTTCAACCGTTGTTTAATTTGGACTATCTTATCTGTTATCGGCATAGCTCTTTTGCTGATTCCTTGCTACTTGAAGGTTGTCACGGATTAACATGATCTTGTCGGAAGTCTCCTGAATAAGTTCAAGACCAGTGATTTGTGCTTCGCCAATCTCAGTCCAACAGATGGGAGAACGACACTTTCGACCATAGAGTGCTTCGAAAGGAGCCATATCAATGCTCGCATGATAGCTTTTGCTATACGAAAACTCAACTAAAGGTAGATGTAAATCCCAATTTCCCTTCAAGTCAATGACACAGGCTCTAAGCGTATCCTCGAGGGTTTGAATCGTTCGTTCGGATTGACCATCTGTTTACGGATGGTACGCTGTACTAAGATTCAGTTGAGTACCCAAAGCGGATTGCAAAGATTGCCAGAAACGAGAGGTGAATCATCCATCATGATCAGAAATAATGTTGAGGGGTACACCATGACGACTAACTATTTCATCAATATAGATTCGAGCCAATTTCTCGACTCGATAGTCTTCACGAATGGGTAGAAAATGAGAAGATTTAGTCAAACGATCAATGATTACCCAAATACTATCATGACCACGAGACGTATGCGGGAGCTTGGTTATAAAATCCATCGCAATACACTCCCATTTCCGCACGGGAATCTCGGGTTGTTCAAGTAATCCAGACGGACGCTGTTGTTCGGCCTTAACCTTCAAACAAGTAAGGCACTTGGACATGTATAGGGCAATGTCCTTTTCATACCAGGCCACCAATATTGAGTATGAAGGTCCTTATACGTTTTATCTACACCGGGATGTATAGAATAACGAGTCTTGTGAGCCTCGTTCATGATAAAGGTACGAAGATTGTCTCGGTCCGGAATCCAGATACGATTCAGGAAGTAAAGTAACCCATTGGTTTTGGTTTCAAGTTGGAGTTCAGCACCACATGCCATCTCATTGTACATGTTTCCTTCAGTGACTGAAAGATGTTGTGCCTCAAAGATGCGAGTTTGAATGTCATTTTGGATTCGAATGCTGTGGATCTTGATAGATTCTTTACGACTAAGAGCATCGGCTACGACGTTCGCCTTACCAGGATGGTAACGAATATCACAGTCACAGTCGTTTAGAAGTTCAACCCAATGTCTTTGTCTCATGTTGAGTTTTTTTTTTGATTGAAGATGTGTTGAAGACTCTTATGGTCGGTGTAAACCACACGGTTAGTACCATATAAGTAGTGTCTCCAAATTTTGAGAGCGAATACGACCGCACCCAATTCAAGGTCGTGTGTCGTATAATTCTTCTCATGGATTTTGAGTTGTCGAGACGCATAAGCAATCACTTTACCTCGTTGCATAAGGACACAACCAAGGCCTAAGAAGCGTTACAGTAAACGACAAAGTCATCATTTTCGTCAGGAAGAGTCAAAATAGGAGCTGCACATAATTTCTGTAAGAGTTTGAAACGCTTCTTCTTGTTTTGCTCCCCACTCGTACGTTTTGCCTTTATGGGTTAAGGCTGTGAGTGGCACCGTGATCCTTGAAAAGTTCGATATGAAGCGTCGATAATAGCCCGCTAAACCAAGAAATGAGTGGACTTCCATAGGAGTTTTTGGAGCTTGCAAGTTCTTCACCGCTTCAATTTTTACGGGATCCACGTGAATACCCTTCTCGTTGACTATATGGCCCAAGAATTGGACTTCCTTTAGCCAAAATTCACACTTGGATTACTTGGCGTACAATTGTTCCTTATTCAAGAGATCCAAAACCAAACACAAGTGTTCTTTGTGTTCCACTTTTGATTTTGAATAGATGAGGATATCGTCAATGAAGACGATCGCGAATTTTTCCAAGTACGGTTTACACACGCGGTTCATAAGATCCATGAATACCGCGGGTGCATTGGTTAGATCGGAGGGCATAACCATGAACTCATAATGACCGTGCCTTGTACGAAAAGCTGTTTTTGGGATATCGGATTTAAGGACTCGTAACTGGTGGTAACCAGAACGAAGATCAATTTTTGAGAAATAGGTCGAGCCTTGAAGTTGATTAATCAAATCATCAATCCCGGAAGTGGATAATGGTTCTTCACAGTAAGCTTGTTGAGTTCCCGGTAGTCGATACCCACCCGGAAAGAACCATCCTTCTTCTTGACAAATAAGACGGGTGCTCCCCAAGGAGAAACACTGGGACGTATGAATCCTTTGTTAGAAAGTTATCGAAGATGGATCGAAAGTTCTTGCATTTCAGAGGATGCAAGACGATAGGGTGACTTAGCCACAAGGTTTTCTCCTGGCACTTGGTCGATACGGAATTCAACTTGACGTGCAGGAGGAAGACCGGGTAAGTCTTCGGGAAATACTTCCGGAAAGTCTTTGATCACAGGAATGTCTTGGAGGCAATTGCCCTTGTCTTTTCGCTCCACAATATGTGCCAAGAATGCCACACATTTCTTTCGTAAGTACTTTTGCACGGTAGTGCAAGACATAAGCTTGAGTGCTTTAGACGACTTCTCACCATAGACATTCAAAATGTTGCCTGAGTCAAGAGGGATACGGATGTATTTGTCAAAGCAGACTACTTAAGCATGATGCTTGGTTAGCCAATCCATGCATACTATGATGTCGAAACCTCCGAGAGCCATAGGAATAATATTAATTAAGAAGTCATGGTCGTTCAAGTTTAGGGTACAATCTCTAATGATGGTGTCACAAGTAACATAATATCCTTCCGTTACTAATATATCGAAGTATTTGTCTAACTTAGTTCGACTCATAGCAAGTTGTGGTTCAAATTCAAAGAACACGAAACTCCTATCGGAACCAGTATCAAACAAGATAGAAGCATATTGTTGATTAATTGGGTACGTACCGTTCACCACATCATTGTTGGCTTGAGCCTTGTTAACATTAACATTGAAGGCACATCCACGAACTATGGGGTTTGCATTCCCCTGATTCACATTTCTTTGGTTCATGTTCCCCTGATTCATGTTTCCTTGGTTCATGTTGGCTTGATTCACAATGACCAACCTAGGACAACGGTTCCTAAAATGATTAGGGTCACCGCACTCGTAACAAGCACGACCCTAGGTGATAGCATCAGTAGCGGGAACAACAGGTTGATGGACTTGGTTAACTTGTGGAATACGGCAGGTGTTAGCCACATGTCCATAACATCCACAAGTGGTACATAGACGACATGACACGTTGGTAGTATGATGGGGCCTGCATGTGTTGCACAAAGGTAGAGTTCCTACATACGGCTTCTTGTTGGGGTTGTAAGCATTAGGGGCTACTTGGGCTAAAGGTGCAGCAGGAGAATTAATGGCAAAATAAAGGAAATGTATTGCACAAAGGTAGCCTTTATGTCTGCATGTGTTGCATAAAGGTAGTCTTTACGCCTTAGCACGACCCTGCTTCTTGTTACCTGAAATGTATACTAAAAGTCAGCTAACGCTGGTGAGTTCTAGTTTAAAGCAATTAGGTAAAAACATTAATTCATTATAAGTGTATATATATATATATATCTAAATATATAAATACACGTTTACACATTCTTTGCCTTCATTTATCATTCATATGCGCGTACATAAATATATGTATACACCTTTACATTCCTTAAACATTCATTGGTCATACACATAAGGGTGATCAGCCCAACATACGCCCGTCCTACCGTCGTAGTCCGTCCTCCATGACATTCGGCAAACCTTCGGCCATCCGTCATGCTATACCGTCCGGCAAACCTTCGGTCGTCCGTCTTACCGTACTATCGTCGTAATCCGTATATTCGCCCGTGTACCCGAAGGCATCCGTTTCCCACGTGAGCTATTATTTATGCAACCGTTCTGCCTTTTTATCTTTTGGGCAATGAATGTGACCGTCCGTTAATGCCCTTTTAAACGTCTTAGCTGATGAAAGTACGTATATGTCCCGGTTACAAAATAGTCACGTGGTCGTCCGTCTACCGAAGTAGTCGTTATCATCGAAGCGTCCATAACATTTACACACATTCATAACATGCAATATATAAAATATAAAGCAAGATTTCATTCATTTATGTTATGCCTTTCGTTCATTCATTCATTGTATACACACGCTTCGTTCTTTGTTCATTATTCGTTCTTCATATATCACATATGATCATATTAGCATTCATAGTTATATCACATATATTCATATTGGCATTCATAACAATCATTCATTTAGTGTATACACTTCGGCCCCAAAACATCTAAAATGATTTGCACATAACATATAAAGGGGCACATAGAACTCACCTGATAAGCAGGTCCTGAGATACTATTTCTGGTCAGTATGCGTCTCTAGGTGTCACACACAATCTGTATAATCCATTCGTATAAGTTAAGGTAACTGTCCTAACCTGACACTTCATTTCTATCTTTAGGGTTAGCCGAATTTAGGTAAGTTCGCCCTTCATGGCTTAGGCGAACATGGTAAGTTCGCCACATTGGGCTTAAGTGAACTTAGGTAAGTTCGCTACTTTGACTTAGGCGAACATGTGGTAAGTTCGCCTCTTTGGCATTAGGCGAACATGCTAAGTTCGCTACATTAGCTTCAGGCGAACATATTAGTTTCGCCTGAACTGGGTCTTTTCCCCGAACTGTAATAAGGATGTCTAAGTTGTAGAAATACACTTCTTTAATGTAACGAAGATCGGACAGAGTCCTGTTTGTTTTTATCTAAAACCCGACGATATAAATTGTCTATTTCCATTACCAAATCATAACCAATATTCCATAATAATTGAGTTTTAACTTCTAGCCTTGATATATTTATATACTTTTACTTATAAAATAATAAATCTTTTATCAGTTATCGTTTGTCATAATTATATATCCCTTACACGTCCTCCTCAAGTACGGTGTAGAGTCTTATATTTTTATAAGCTGATGTTATTAATGTATTTTTGAACAATGTTTGTTTAGTTTATTTACTTGTAATTTCATTTGATGTAATTTCTAGTTTTTATTCCAAGTCTGGGCCATCAAAACTACCTAGTTTCGATTGAGGTTTGTTCAATCGAAACTAGTAGTTTTGATAGATAGGAAGTTTCGTCAGGAGGTTCTTTCATTTGTAAATGCTTACCCGAAACTACTAGTTTTGGTGAGCATAGTTTCGATGCATGTCAACTTACTATAAATAGCCTAGTTTAAGAATGTTTAAGATGTGGATAGCGGCTGTAACCCTGAAACTCTCTCTTTAATAGTTTTCTGAATCAATACACATTTGGAGTTATTTCATCTGTTGTTCTTACAATTTCATATCATATTTGTGTTGATTCCTGTGTGGTTTGCATGTTTATCTTCACCAATTCTGTTTCTACCATCTGTTTCACCACCATACACACAGATTCTGCCTGTGTGTGTAATCGATCTTTTGAGTGATTTCCGATTGAAATCTGGACCTACAATTGGTATCAGAGCTTTATGCTCTTGATTTCAGAGTGTATTCAGGTTTTTGTGATTGATTTTAGGTGTTTTTTAGTATATTTTTGAAGTTTTTCTGCATCTGAGTTTGGAAGCACCGTTCCATCGATTTCCGGTCGTATTTGTTCGAGTTTTCCAGATTAAAGGGTATTTTCATGATCATGAGTTTTGTTAGAAGCTTTTCGCTGGATTGGATTGCTATTTCTTCGCTATTGATTATTAAAGCTGTTCTTCAATTGAGGTTTTCTAAAACTTGGGGAAGAAGACATCGAAACTACTGGGGATAATTTCTGCCTTTTCGTTGATCATCGAAACTTCTTGACTGTACTCTTTTCTGGAGAAGGTGTCATCGAAACTAGTTATTTGTCCTGTTATATCGAAACTAACCTTTGCAGACTGATCACCCGAAACTACTGCACTATCGAAACTAGTTTCAATCGAAACTTATAGTTTCTACTAAGTTTGCTGGATTTTCTGCTAAGTCTTCTTCATTAAAACTAGTTGTTTCTAGATTATGTTTCCTCTATCAAAACTAGAAGTTTCGGGCAAGTCTTGTTCTATCGAAACTTGGAGTTTCGGTCAACATCTTCACTATCGAAACTAATTGTTTCGATCAACCCTGTTCACTCGAAACTAGCTACTGTTTGTTTTTAATTTTATGAGTTATGGCATCTTCAAGCAACAATGAATATGCTGGGGGAAACAAACCACATGTCTTGGTGTCCACTAGAGACTTTGATGATTAGACCAAGAAAATAAAGACTTTCTTTCAGTTCCATGACCATAATCTTTTGCAGTCAATCACTGATGGTCCACACAAGCCAGTTACTACCACTGCAGATGTTCAATGTCCCAAGCTTGTATCTGAATATGATGAAAAGGATATTGCCTTATGTGACAATCTAAACTTTTCAGGTCAACTTCATTAGTCAAATTCAGTTAAATCTTAACTCAGTTAACTCAATTCAAAAACCAAGGGATTAATTCTATCAAAGCTGAAGTTGCAAGGTCTGATTTTGTAATTTACCAGAAACCCTAGTAGGCACGGTCGTGCCATGTTTTGGCACGGTCGCACCTAGTGTTCTTGTACGGTCGCGCCCGGTGTGAAGGCACGGTCGCGCCTCGTGCAGTTACGACGCGAATTAAAGCAATAATTCCTCTAATTAACCGACCCTAATGGAAACACGCAACAATGATGAGTTTAATCATCATTTAATCGATTCAATTCGTCTTTGATGACCCTTATTGCGAATTAAAAGCCATAAACCCGTAACCGTGTTAGGACATATATTTGTAATGACAAAAGCTTGTAATAGTTAGATTTTATGTCTTTATGTTTTTGATTATGTAAATGTCTAAAGTTACTAAGTGTTTTACAAGTGAGCCTAGAGGCGAACTTTTTACGTTCGCCTGGTCTATCAGAGGCGAACTTAATAAGTTTGCTTAGGTCTAACTGAGGCGAACTTGTTAAGTTCGCTTAGTCTTTTTCAGGCGAACTTAATAAGTTCGCTTATATTAGAACTTGTGTTTATAAATATAGAGTTTACAGTCTGTTCATAGGTGAACATAGCAGAGATAGCAGAACAGAGAAGTGATTATCTTGTAAACTCTATGAAGTTTGGAATATAACGAGAAGTTTATTTACGCGTGTTGTTTCAATTGTCGGTTAGTATACAAATGTTAACATGAAGGATTCCGCACTTCGTGTTATAGCAACGTCATATTACGAGTTCGATCAGTAGTTGAGTTACCTGGACCTACAAGTGGTATCAGAGCTTATGCTCGTGAATTAAGTACGATTCTCGGTGATTAGTGACGGTTTTGTGTACAATTCGACAAGAAATTCAACATTTTTGAAATTTCTGCATCAATGGAGTTTTTCAAGTTCTTGAAGATCGTTTCTCTGCTGATTTCGTGTTTTTGGAAGTGATTTTGACGAAATTAGACCGATAGAAGTGTTCTATTTGATAAAATTCATAATCCTACGGTTCAATTTCCTTAAATTCCATCAATTCGCTGAGAAATCATGATTTTTGAAGTTCTTGGTTCGTGTTTGGGTAAAGATTCCTCTGAGTTTGTTACAACAGTTTAAGCGAACTTGATAGTTCCTGTGCAAGCGAACTTATTAAGTTCGCTTCTCACATTTTAAAGCGAACTTACCGGATTTCCTCCTTATGCGAACTTGTCTTGTTCGCTTGATCTCAAGTTCGCTTAGTACTCACTAAAGCGAAGTTATTAAGTTCGCCTGAGGGTAAGACTGCTCAATACTTGGAAATTTTTCAGAAATTTTTTTTTAAAAAAAACATGGCAAATATGGTTCAAGTCACAAACATGTTCAATTATGACAATGAGATCGGTACATCTCAAAAACCTCCGAAGTTGTTGAATCTAGCTGATTATTCAAATTGGAAAGATCGGTTTGACCAGTTTGTATCTTTTACCAATACTAGTTTTTGGATTCCGATTTTGGAAGGATATACGCATCCTACTTATTCATAGATGGGAAAGGATGATGTTCCGAAGCCAGTGTCAGCATTAACTGCTGAAGAGAAGCTGTTATTTGATCGAGAAAAGAAAGCAATGGCTAGCATTTCTATGTCTCTTCCAAAGGAATTTTATCACAGTTTTAAACAGTTCAAGTCTTCTCAACAACTGTGGGAAGCATTACAGAAAAGGTGTGAAGGTAGTTTGGATGTGAAGAAGAGTAGAAAGGAGTTACTAAAGAAGCAGTTCCTAGTCTTTAAACATTTTCAAAATGAATCTTTGGATGATCTTGCTACAAGATTCTATCATCTTCTTAGTGAACTGGCTAGTGCATCTGTGGTATATGAGACTGAGGAAATCAATGATAAATTCTTGGAGGCTTTATCATCAAAGTTTGATGTGTATACGGTTTTGATCAAAGAAAATGTTAAGTACAAAACCATGTCTCTTGAAGAAGTCCTAGGGAAAATTCAGTCACATGACATGAATATGAAAAAGAAAGAAACTAATATGGAGCATATCCAGGATCCTTCAATGTATTTTGCCAAATCTGCTGGCAAATCTGGTACTGGAGTGGCATTCTTTTCTAGTGATGCTCAAGAGTCTTCAAATGATCAGTGTTCTAGAGTTCCAATTTATTCTGGTCATTCAAGCCATTCTGGATTTTCTGCTACTACAGCTTCAACATCATCTAGATCTCATGTGAATCAGAAAGTTGCTGATGATTATCTTGCTATGTTTTCTTCATTCATGGCATCATATGAAAATATCATTGGAGGTAAAATACATGATCCTGAGGTAATAGAAGAAGATTTCAGAAAGATTGACCCTGTTGATCTGGAAGAAATGAATATCCAATGGAATATGACCATGTTAATGCGACAAGCTAAAGATTTCTTGAAGAGAACTGGCAGAAAATATATTGGTTCAAATAGTCGATCGCGTATGGGTTTTGATATGAGCAAAGTTAGGTGTTACAACTGCCAAGAGTATGGTCACTTTGCTAAGGAGTGTGTGAAGCCAAAGGTAGAATTTGGTTCTCAAAAGAAGTAGTCTAACTTTCAGCATAATAGGAATCAGTCACATGGTTCATCTGGTAATCAAAATCATGGTCCTTCTGGTAATACAAATCATGCATCTGCATCATCAGCTTTGGTTGCTTAAAACGACAAAAACTATGATTGGGGCATTCATCTGGAAGATTTGGTGGGTGCTGTGAGTCAGGCTTTTGTTGCAGAAATTCATTCAGAAAAACCAGAAGAGTCTACTGATGATGAAAGTTCTAGTGATGATTCGTGTGATGGTGATAGTGTTCCAAGCGTTGATGATGAGGAAGAACAAGGGCAAAATATAGATTCTGATGCTGCGTCAGGGGTTGCTGAGGAAGAAATTGTTCTTACAGAAAATGCTTCAGTTGGTGATGATTCAGAGAATATTCCAATTGCTAAAGTATTCATGGCAGACATGTCTGATCCGTCTAAGGTAAAAGACTCTGTTTGTCATATATACTGTTCTAATTGCATTTCTGTTAAAGATAAACTGCAAAAAGTCATGGATGATAACACAAACTTGATTTGTGACATGAAATCAATGCATTCAGTTAATCAGAAACTGAAAGATAATGATAAGCTGTGCATTGATAGAATTGAGTCTTTGAAAAGAGACTTAAATTCTCTTGGGTTAAAATACAAAGAGCAAGGTTATCATCTAGATATGGCTTATGCTGAAATCGAAAAACGAAATGAAGTAGTTGCTCAAAAGAACAAGGAGATTTCTGAAAAAGAATATGAGGTGATAAAATTACATAGAAAACTGGAACAATTTGAGAATTTATCTGTAGTTTTGGATTATTTCAATGCTAATGCTGATCCCACAAAAAGGATTGCTAGTATTGGGTTTGTTCCTCCACCGTTCAACGCAAATTATGGGGTTGAGCCTGAAATCATTCATGAAGAGGAAATTGATCCCAAGACAATATTAAAAGTGAATCTAGTGACGGGTGAAGACATGGTGTATGATTCTGATACAGAGGATGAGGTGTTTGATGATTCAAAGGTTGAAGGCATTCCGAAAGAAGTGAAAATTGATGAACCAAAGGTTGTGAAGAATGTTACTCAGGATAGATGCATTTTGACAGAACCTGAAGAGGTGAAAGTGGTTCCAACTAAACTTTCTCCAATCTTACAGTCAAGTGGGTTTGTTGCGGTTGGTTATCAAAAAGTGAATTCTTCAAAGGTGCCAAAACAGACTTATGTTCCAAAGAAGCCGATAAATTGTTCTGGGCATTCCTCCGAAGCTTATTCTTATGATGGTTCTTCAAATTCAAAGAAAACATCTTATTTGAGAAGCTATCAAGAAAGAAGAGTGTGTTTTCATTGCAATAAGGCTGGTCATATTTTGATTAATTGTCCATACAAGAACCAGGGTAAAATGAAGACTGTTCCTTCACAACCGAAAGTGGTGAAGATTCCGAAAAGAAAAGATGAGGGAAAGTCGTTTTCTAGTTTGGAGAAAAATATGCCTGGTCGATCTTTTGTTAAATCCCCTGGATGTAAACAACAGAATATATTGAATGCTAAATCCTTTGTATGCAAAGAGAAACTTGAGATTCCAAAAGTTGGGATTTCAAAAGATTCTTTTCAGGAGGTTAAATTGTCTAGACCTCAAAGAAGAAGACGAAACAGAAAATTAAAGAAAATTTTGGAAACATCTGAATCTGATAATAATATATCAAATAATGTTTTTCAAAATAATAAAAATGGTTCTTCTTTGAAAAGGTCTGATTGTCAAACTTCTGTTCCAAAAGTGAATGATAAAATTGATTGTAAATTACAAGAAGTTGTTTATTTTGATCAATCCGGACGACCCAAGACCACGATGGCTTGGGTTCCACTTTCTAACTGATTCTCGTTGTTTATGTAGGGACAACCAAGGAGGACTATCAACAATACATGGTATGTGGATAGTGGTTGCTCTCGACATATGACAGGGAATGTTAGATTGCTTGAGGATGTGATTAAAATTGATGGTGGTTATGTCGCTTTTGCGGGTAATAAAGGCGGGTACATAACTGGTCAGGGAACGTTAAAGAATGAAAAAGTCAAATTTGAAAAGGTGAATTATGTTGAGCAGCTGGAACACAATCTTTTAAGCGTATCACAAGTCTGTGACAAGAAGTTTTCGTTCCATTTCAACGATCATGAATGCTATATTCTGAAACCGGGTTTTGTGATTCCTGATGAATGGATTCTAATGAAGGCTCCAAGGAGAAATGACACGTATGTCCTTGACATGAGTGTCGCCACTACAACGGATTCAATTCCAACATGTTTACTCTCCAAGGCGTCGGAATCTGATTCAATATTGTGGCACATGAAGCTAGCTCACATTAACTACAGGAAGATGAACTACATTGTTAGGAATGATCTTGTGCTTGGTATTCCGAAAATGAAATTCTCAGTTCCTGATGATTGTATTCCGTGCAAGAAGGGGAAGCAAAGAAAGAAATCTCACAAATCGAAATCGACGAATTCTATCGTAACTCCTTTGGAGTTGCTGCATATGGATTTATTCGGTCCCATCAGTATTAGGAGCATTGGTGGGAAATCGTATTGCTTGGTTGTAACTGATGATTACTCCAGATTTTCATGGGTTAAGTTTCTTTCATCTAAAGCTGAAACCACTGAGTTGGTACAATACTTAATCCTGGGTTTGGAGAATTTATTCAATCTAAAAGTCAGAAGAATCAGGAGTGACAATGGCAGCGAATTTAAGAATAGCAAAATGGGCTTATTTTGTATTCAAAAAGGAATTCATCATGAATTCAGTGCGCCATATGTTCCTCAACAAAACGGTGTCGCTGAACGAAAGAACAGGACGTTGGTCGAAACAGCTCGCATGATGCTTGCAGATTCTAAGCTTCCAGTCACCTTTTGGGCTGAAGCTATGAATACTGCGTGTCATGTTTTTAACAGGGTCTTGACCGTCAAGCGACATAACAAGACTTGCTATGAATTGCTAAATAATAGAAAGCCGAATCTGGAATATTTACTATGTTTTGGTAATCCGTGTACCCTACTGAAGGTTCAAGATGTCCCAACAAAATTCAGTGCAAAGGCTATTGAAGGGATTTTTCTGGGGTACGTGGCTAATTCGACAACCAAGAGGGTTTATAACAAAGAGACGGGCCAAGTTGAAGAATGGTTCCATATTGACTGTTCAAATCGGTCTTTACCACAAATGGCGATTGGTCCGGATTGGGCATTTGATTATGAAAACTTATTCAAGTCTTTTCATTTATCTTCTGATATTTCTGAGGAAGATGCTGCTGTTCTTTATGATTCTTGTCAGGATACACAACACAATGGATTTCTACCAAATGCAGTTCCAAATTCATCGATTCCATCTACTTCTGCTCCCGATCCAAATGTTGCTTCTTGTTCAGGTCCACAAGATTCAGAGAGTGAGGAGGATAATGCTATTTTTCAAGATTCTTCTGCTGATCCTTTGTTGAGTGATGATCCATTACCTTCGACACAGGCTCAGGGGGAGATTCCTACAAATTTAGACTCGGAAATTCCAATTACTCAAGATTATTCTTATCAATCTGAATCAACTCAAGTTGACGTGTTGCCGGTTCCTGAGGTCGCATCCATCAAGGAACACAAAGATCATCCAGTGACAAATATAATTGGAAATTTACAGGATGGAGTGAAAACACGTTCTCTTGTTGACAATACTTGTTTGTATACTTGCATTAAAGATTCTGGTGTTCTTGATGATTGCTCACATTCATGCTTTATTTCGCAGGTTGAACCCAAGAATGTTGAGATAGCTTTAAATGACAATAACTGGATAGAAGCTATGCAGGAAGAATTTGCTCAATTTGACAAACTTAAGGTTTGGAATCTTGTTGATCTTCCGAAGGGTGCGTATCCGATAGGACCAAAATGGGTGTTTAAATGTAAGAAAGACGATCGAGGTGTCGTGGTACGCAATAAGGCAAGATTAGTTGTCCAGGGCTTCAATCAACAAGAAGGAATTGATTACACCGAGGTTTATGCGCCGGTTGCGCGGCTCGAAGCTATAAGGCTGTTTCTAGCTTTTGCTTCCTTTAAAGGTTTTAAGTGTTTCAATTAGACGTTAAAAGTGCATTTTTATATGGAAAGGTCAAGGAGGATGTCTATGTGTGTCAGCCGCCGGGGTTTGAAGATCCAATGAATCCACATATGGTTTTCAAGCTTGATAAGGCTCTCTATGGTCTTCATCAGGCTCCTCGTGCGTGGTATGAGACTTTATCCACACATCTTTTGGCGAATGACTATGTTCATGGAAAGATAGACTCGACCTTATTCATAAAGAAATCAGGGGGAGATTACCTACTGGTACAGATTTATGTGGATGATATTATTTTTGGATCGACAAATGAAGGGTTGTGCAAAGACTTTGAGGGTGTTATGAAGTCGAAATTTGAAATGTCTGCTATGGGAGAGTTATCGTTTTTCTTAGGTTTACAAGTAAATCAAAAGGAAGATGGTTTCTTTATTCATCAGTCTAAGTATGTCAAAGACATCTTGAGCCGGTTCAAGATGGAGGACTGTACCTCATACGATACTCCAATTCCGGTCAATCATAAGTTAAATTCTGACCCGGAAGGAAAAGATGTGGATTGTCGACTTTACAGAGCTATGATTGGATCCCTCATGTACTTAACCGCTTCAAGGCCGGATATAATGTTCGCCGTGTGTATCTGTTCCAGATTTCAGGCAAAGCCAAAAGAATCTCACTTAATTGCTGTGAAAAGAATCTTTCGGTATTTAAAAGGAAAACAACGTTTAGGGCTATGGTACCCTCATGGTTCTAACTTTGATTTCAATGCTTATACTGATTCTGATTTTGGTGGTTGTTGTCTGGACAGGAAATCTACAACAGGTGGTTGCCAGTTCTTAGGTAATCGACTTGTATCTTGGCAATGCAAAAAGCAAACCACAGTCTCGATTTCAACATGCGAAGCAGAATACATCGCTGCTGCAAGTTGCTGTTCACAGATCCTGTGGATACAACAACAATTGAGAGATTACGGTTTGAATTTCACAGGAACCTCCATGCTTATTGATAACAATGCTACTATGTCCATAACGAATAATCCTGTTAAACATAGTAAAACTAAGCACATCAAAATTCGATATCATTTTATACGTGATTGTGCAGAAAAAAAGGTTGATTGAGCTGGTCATGGTACACACTGAAGATAATTTTGCTGATTTGTTTACTAAGGCATTTGATCGTACCAGGTTTGAATTCTTAATTAAAATGATTGGAATGATCAATCCCGAATAAAAGTTTTTCCAAAATCAGAATTTCATGAAATTTTTTTTTAAGTTTTTTTTATTGCTTTATTACATTTCTGCATTTACATTTTCAGTCAAAAATTCTTAATTTATAAAAAGTCAAAACAAATTGAAAAATATAAAATTTGACATCATTTGAGGTTAGAGAAGAAATGATAGTACATCAGTGATTAGTTCATTTCACATGACCTTAGTAGACCTTGATATATGATTGATTAAGATAAGTTGATTTGATCTAAATTTCAAAGTCTGCATAAATAAGAAATGATAGTGTTGTGAATGCTTTATTCTTGATAATTTGTTTTAAAATTTGTGTATAAAATTTGAAACTTGAATTGTCAATAGGCTAAAAGCGTTTTGAAACTAACAGTAGTGTGAAAATTAAATATAATGTGATTACATCTGTGATTTAAATCCATTATATGCCTGGGTGTGTGTGTAAAAGATCATTATTAGATAAAGAATATTAGCTTTTAATAAAGATTTTCCTATGAGATCAGTTTCAGGTTATGTCCTTAGCACTATTCATTCGACTTGCTTCAGTGCCCATGTACCGA
This sequence comes from Smallanthus sonchifolius, assembly GCA_023525975.1. Taxonomy (NCBI): domain Eukaryota; kingdom Viridiplantae; phylum Streptophyta; class Magnoliopsida; order Asterales; family Asteraceae; genus Smallanthus; species Smallanthus sonchifolius. The sequence goes on along the minus strand of CM042025.1, from coordinate 42,636,785 downwards.
AAAGCATGCAATTTGAAGTATAATCAAGATATGTACTTGACAACATCTGTCAAACATATACTAGCCCTTGGATCATATTGATATATCATCTTTACTGATTCCATTGAATTCATAATCCAGATAACAGTTGGATCCACGTACCTGAATCTTATGATTCCACAAATATAAGCCAAAACATTGAATCATTTGATTCTGAATCTCATTGATTCCTATACAATCCAATTTGGATTCTGCTATTCATGTGCTAAGTGATGTCTCCTCATTCTGAATATTCGGATAATCTTTAGTAAAATCTTATATATGTCTTGAAGATAGTGCATTTACTTTCTATTTGGCATATATGTGGGGTACACGATGTTTATCATCTAAATGGTACTAAATCACATGAATTTGGAGAATAAACGCTTATAGTTTCAAATAATATAATATTGACAAATTTAAGAATTCAGGCTTTATATTTCAAATTCGGTATAAATAAAAGAGCATTTTATAACCTGATCTTATTTACTTTGAAATTTATCGCGTATCATTTCAAATATTATTCAAATTGAATGAGTTTCAAAAGGAAAAAGATGCAAAATGCACAAAATTGAGTTGAATGGTCTCATACTATAGATTACCCTTTGTTATTGATAATATGTGTGATGAATTAATTGAATACTGATATGATCTTCTTGCTCATGATGTTAAAACCAAAAATATGTGATTTCAATTTGTACAGATAAAAACAAAAAATATGTGATTTCGGTTTATTCAGATAAAAGTCAAAAATATGTGATTCCGTTTTGTATAGATAAAATCCAAAAATATGTGTTTCCGTCTGTATAGATAAAACTCAAAAAGACTTTGATTTTTATTTTCCATGAAAATTCTAAACTTTTATTAAAATTGTTCGGGATTGGATCGATTACAAGGTGCTGACGAAAGTTCAAGATTTGAAAGGTTGAATTTAGAAAATTTTGTTCAAGGCAAAAGTAATTGGATATTATGTTCGCTTGTACAGTGAAGCGAACTTAATATGTTCGCCCGAGAATAGTGAAGCGAACTTAATCTGATTGTGGTGGAGCGAACTTGTCTGGGGTGAAGCGAACTTATCTTGTTCGCCGAAGGCTTGTTAAGCGAACTTAACAAGTTCGCCTAATCAAGCGAACTTAATCTGAATAAGGGTTTAATCAGGCGAACTTGTCATTTTCATCGTCTTCCTCAGATTAGGCGAACTTGCCCAAAATTTTCAAAAATTTCAAACTGTGTTGTGGGAGTTGTTTGCTGGTTGTATCTTAATCCAAATTAGATTGCGAATCTAACAAAGGTATTTTCGTTGAATTTCATCCGGTAAATTGTGAGTATTTGATAATTTTAGTCTCGGTTTTACGTCGAACGTTTCAAAGGACGATTTTAGACCTAATTTTGACCGAAATATAAAATTGATCATCATATTTGGTTGTAAATTGGTATTCGATTGATGTTCAATGCTTATTTCATGATTTCTATCGATTTGCAGAATTTTGAATCGACTGATGTTTGAATTTGAATCGTCACAGGTTCAGGCGAACTTGTTCCAAGCGAACTTGTTCGAAGCGAACTTGTCAGGCGAACTTAATAAGTTAGCCTCTTGCACTACTAAGCGAACTTATTAAGTTCGCCTAGGGGTCAGAAGTGAATTTGGACTTGTGAATTTTTGTTGAAAATTTTTTTTGTTTGAAATTTTTTTTTTAAATTTTTTTTGTTTTGTTTGTGTGTATTATTAAATGTGTGTTTCATATATGTGTAAGTGTACTAATGTTTGTTGTATTGTCCAATACTTTCACGGATGGCTCGTCGTGTCGAATATAAGCATAATCAAGTGGCATTGTTAGATCCTAATATGCCAGAAGCAGTTCATTTTCAAGGCATCATAAATTTTCTGAATCGATCACGACTGCATGTTGCCTTATCTGCAGATCCCTATATCAGCTTGGTGTACATACAACAATTCGGGATACGGTACATCAAGATATTGATGTGGAACCGCATGTACTTCGTGCAACAGTAAATAATACTGAGATTGCAATTTCTGAAGAGACGATTCGTGCCGCTCTTGATTTGGGTGGAAATGCTGACGATCCAATATCTTATCCTAGCACTCTTATTATGGGTTGTTTTCAACGGATGGGATATCATGGGAAACAAAATGATACCCAAGCTCGGAAAGGTGGATTAGTTGGTGAATGGAGGTATTTTATGCATGTGATTATTCAATGCATCTCTCCGTGAAAAGCTGGTACCGATGGATTGAAAATGGCTCTTCAAACAGCTATGGTGGCCTTAAGATTGAATAAACGATTCAATTTTCCTCTTTATTTCTATCGGGAGATGGTAATGCAAATCAATCCAGCTGAAGGTCAAGGTTTCTTGATGTATCCTCGGTTTATTCAAATGATACTCAATCACCTAATTCCGGATCATCCACAACATGCTATAAGATTAACTTTGACTCCGATGTCAAAACGTATCTTTACCGACTATACGAAGCTAAAACAACAGAATGCTGCATTGATTCCAGTCAATACTCCATTGTTTGGGCACTTAATCAATCCTGATTATGTTGCACCACCGAATGACAACTGGTTTCATCCTGATGAACTTGTTCAAGCTCAAGGCATTAATGTGCAAAAACAGCAACAACAATAACAACCCGCACAACAACAAGTTCAACAACAACATGTACCAGTTCCACAAATACAAGTTCCTGTACAACCTAAAATTCCTATTCCTGAACAAGTTCCTATTCCACAAGCTGCAGTTGATATACCTATTCAGGAACCAGTTTACGAAGAGGTCGTTCATGATCCTAATCAAGATCTAGGAATGAACATGGATGATTTCGTTGATGATGTTGTGAACTCGCCAATTCCAGAAACAGAAGGGAATGTGGTGACAGAAGCTGATTCTAGTTCCAGCTCAAGTGATACGATATCATCTGATGATGACAACACTGATTCTGATGAATCTAGGGATTTTCCCCAGGTCATTATGAACGGTTGGCTGCTATTCCACTGGCTAATGCTGGAAAACGCATTAAATCTCAAGCCAGACGACCACGACGAAAGTCTGTTCGGGATCCTCCTTCCGGATTGGTAAAAGATCTTTGGTCGATGAGAGTTCTGACACTGATAGTGACTTTACTCCAGATCCTACACGTCAAAAGTTAATGTCTGCGTCGATTGCTGCTGCAAAATCTTCTCAAGGAGTCGAGGATGCTAATTTTGTTGCTTCTTTGATAATTACTCCTCCAAGATCTAAGGATCCATCTCCAGTTCAAACTCATGTTCCTCCAGTCATTCCTACTACTTCAAGTCCTTCTATTCCACAATCCACAGCTGGTCCGTCAAAGCCTTCTGATTCTGACAGGATTACTTTCCTTGAATCTCAAGTGCTTTCTCTAAAAACACAAGTAAACTCTCTTGTGTCTATTGATTCACAACGACAGCTGGTGATTCAGACTCAAGCTCAACAAATTGCTAGTTTCCAAACTCGTTCAGCGTCTTGACGCTCAGGGGGAGTTGAGGATACCTGATACTTGTTACACAGAGTCAATTCAAAGACGTGATGATGAAGACAATGATCCTGCTAGAAATATTGAGGGTGATCGTCAATACACTAACACTAATCCTATATCAAAGTTTCAGGGGGAGTCAACATCACATTCACTTGAAGGAAACAAAGATACTACTGGTACTAATGACGAAGAAATTCTGTTATTAGAATTCTTTCAAGATCCAGAAGAAGAGGAAGCTGAAAAGATTGAATGTCTTGATGACATTGACGATTTATTCAATGACATGGAAGATGATATGTCAGATACTGAGATAGAAGAAGGAGAAATAGTAGAGATTGAAATAGAGAAAGATAAAGACAGTGTCACCTATGAAGGCTGTGATGGTCTTAAGGTGCCGTATAACTTCATCCAGGATGATGTTATTCCTGAATTCACTTATGAAGGAGTAACAGATTCTATGGACTCTGTTGAAGACGTCACACTGCCTGATGATACAGCTGATTCAAAGATGGATACTGATGATGAGTCAAGTCAATCCAATAAAGGTGCTGAAACTGAAACTACTCACACTGAGTCTCCGAAGATTAATGAAGAACCTGTGATGTTCAGAGATACAGGGATGACACGAGAACAGTGGAGAGAAGTTGTAAACAGTTGGATGAAGGTGCTACCCAAGTCTCCAGCACAACCTGCTTAGAAAGAGAAATATGTGAATAAAGAGCAGTGTGTAGGAAGGATCATAAGTTGGTTCTATGATGGTGAATCAAAATTATTTGCAATCAAACGATCTAACGGTGTTCAATACTTAAAGCCGAGGATCAAATATTTCAATACCTTGCCGAGGTGTGAAATAAATGGTCTAGCTTCAAAGCCACTCATAAATAGATCGAAGAATGGTTTGGCTGATGTGATAGCAAACCTGATAAAGAAAGAAGGTAGTTCAGGAAAGTATGATCGGCTGAAACCACAGAAGGGAAAGAGAGTGAAGAACACAGATCCAAAGACTGGGAAAGTAACCTGAAGATACAAGTATAAACCAGTACGTGCTATTCACAAGATACCATTAAAGAATATTCCTCAAGACTTTCTTGGGAATATGAAATGATGGTATGTTGATGTTAATACTGGGGAAGCAAGGATTGAAGATAAAGATAATAAGGTCATTGTGTGTTTCTATGACGCAATGATTCTCATTAATTTTTCAAAGAAAGATCAGAGGACGCTGCGAAAGAATGAGATCATGTATACTGATGAATGGAGAGAACAAGGTCTACAGTACAAAAGAGTTTTGGAGATATGCAGAAGATATGGTGTGCATGCAGGAAGCAGACTATCGGATAACTGGAAGAGTTCAAGATAAAGACTGAAGACAGAAGATCAAGCTATTATCAAGGGGGAGTCTGTTAGGACATAGATTTGAAATGACAAAAGCTTGTAATAGTTAGATTTTATGTCTTTATGTTTTTTATTATGTAAATTTCTAAAGTTACTAAGTGTTTTACAAGTGAGCCTAGAGGCGAACTTGTTAAGTTCGCCTGGTCTATTAGAGGCGAACTTAATAAGTTCGCTTAGGTCTAAATGAGGCGTACTTGTTAAGTTCGCTTAGTCTGTTTTAGGCGAACTTAATAAGTTCGCTTATATCAGAACTTGTGTTTATAAATATAGAGTTACAGTCTGTTCATAGGTGAACATAGCAGAGATAGCAGAACAGAGAAGTGATTATCTTGTAAACTCTATGAAGTTTGGAATATAACGAGAAGTTTATTTACGCGTGTTGTTTCAATTGTCGGTTAGTATACAAATGTTAACATGAAGGATTCCGCACTTCGTGTTATAGCAACGTCATATTTTGAGTTCGATCAGTAGTTGAGTTACCTGGACCTACAAACCGTCGTCTTCATCATTTTGTATCAACAAATTTGCACAATGTGCGTATCATTTCCACAATCAAACCCTCTGCACACTTCACTCGTACCTCCCAGAAGCTTTTACGCATTTCCATTTGGCCAGAGAAGCAGCAAAAGTCACTGGAGACAACCCCGCCGCCGACGGACCTACGTTTACTCGAACTCCATCGATCCGTCAACGTTTCTGGTAATTTCTTTCATGTTTACTTTCGTTTATACTTTTGGAACAAAAGCCCTAAGCCAATTCAGGTTTATATCATCGAATTGGTCATGTACCGAATCTAGGGTTCATCGTCTAAGCAGTTTAATCAATCTCAACCCGAGACTCAATCTCAATGCAATTAAACTACAGGGATAGTTTCGTGATCATCCATTCTATAAAAGCCCTATGATTTCAGCGAGTAAACTTATCCAGATTATTCAAATTGATCTCGTGTTCGTAGCTAGAGTTTGGTTTTTAGTCAGGAAATTAATCGATATAAATCTTAGTGTTTTCACAATTAAAACCACCCTATGATTCGCATATTACTTTAAAACAGAACCCCCATGTCCTTTTGGTCAATCGCGATCGAAACCAAACGGATTTGGATTTATTGGGTTATTCTGTTAAACTCTGTAACTTTAAATCCAGGAGACACGGTCGTGCCGAGTTTTAGAAGGGTCGTGCCTCACCCTCTGACCCGGTCGTGCTTCTTGGCTAGACCTAGTCGTGCCTCAAAACCCTAGACACGGTTGTGCTTGGCCCAGACACGGTCGTGCATAGTGATCAGCCTTGTTGTGTCTTCTGTTTGATCAACACGGTCGCGCCCCTGACCAGCACGGTCGCGCCCGTAACCTTAACACGGTTGTGCCTTGTCTTAGGCACGGTCGTGCGTGAGAAAACCTGTTGTCAGAATGTTTTTATTAATACTTATATTTTTATTTTTAAAACAATAATTATTATATATTATTTGTCATTTATCGCGAAACGCATTTATACTAATTTAAAAATCCGTATTTCCGTAAACTCGTTCATTTACCCATTAATCTTTAGAATATTTAAAGACGTTCTAATCCTCCGTGTGTCGTCACAAATCCCATTGAGTCCCTAACAGTTATGTTGTAATTCTAGGGCATTCGTGAGTCGTGTCAGGCTAACGCTTGAGATTTCAATCTCGTACTTGTGGGATTACTACCTACGCCATTCAGGTGAGTTTTCAAGAAATTCCTCAACACACATCGAACCATTAATATGGATCTTAGCGAGGTAATGTTTAGTAGTACTACTGGGTTTGACAAATCCCACCCGTGTTAGTCGCGCTAACTCGACTTGAGGTCGAACGGGTGAAATGTTAGCCTACTCACATCGCCATAGTTGATAGACCTGGAAGGAGGCAATTAAACAAACAGTCAGCTTCGGTTGCGAGCACTTAAGTTAAACATGAACATAGGTTAGCTACCTATAGATACATATTGAATGATCGATAATCTGGTAAACATTTATTTATATACTGAAACCTGTGAACTCACCAACCTCGTGTTGACATCTTTTCTTACATGTTTTCTCAGGTCGCTAAGATAAGGCACATGTGCACATATAGGACATGCATGGGATTTTTCTATTGATTGTTGTTTTATTAAATTGTTTAGACTTTGTTTTGATCTATGTTTGGTTTGGACTTTGGACTTTTTGGGCGCGTGTGTTTTGCGTATTTACTTTTCTTTACGCTTTCGCATTAAACTCTGATGAATATGATATTTTCATTTGAGTCCCATGTAGAGTCGTTCGATGTAACTAATGACTGAGATCCTGGTGTGTCACCTCCCAAACGGTAAAACTCCGTTAGTGGAATTTGGGGGTGTGACAGATTGGTATCAGAGCCATTGGTTATAGAGAACTAGGATTGCATACTAGACTATAACCTCACACATTAGTTACATGTCATAGACGTTTGGAATTTTGGCACTTATATATTACGTTACAAGACCATGTCGTCAACCCCACCTCCATCACCTAAGGCACCGGAACATGATGCACCTATCTTATAATCCCCGGAGCCCAAAAGGCGCCAGACTAGTTCTATTGACAACTTGGTGGACCAGGGTGAACCAAGTAATGCACGAGCAAGGAGCACGACACTTAATTGGGGTGCATATCCGAAGATTATCCAAAGGTGGATCGAGATGGGAAATGTTCCATCGCCATATTTTGGTTCCACTTCCTCATCCGCTACTTTGCCTTGCTTGCCATGCACCATGGAACAAGCTTTTGTAACTTTTGTGTTTATCATAAATAAGGAGTTAAAGGAGATGAAGGATTCCACTGATGAGATACCCGGCATTCTAGAACGAGAGCCACAAATGGAAGAAAACAAGGAGCAAATAGAGCATCTGACTGCTGAACTAGTAGTAACGGATCAGGTCCATAACCATTTGGTGGATCGGGTTACACATTTGGAGTCGAGAGTGGACACCTCGGACCATGATGTAGGAGGGATTATGGAGAGAGTGACTCATCTAGAAGTCCAACTTCAAGTAGCAGACCATGCTGCTGAAGGACTTCGAGAGAGAGTGACCCACTTAGAAGCCCAACTACAGGCAGCCCTATTTCCGGAGGATATTCCACTTTCGGACGACGAGGAGGAGCCCTTCGAGGATGAGCCCTTAGAGGAGGAGCCATTCGAGGAGGAACCGGTGGAGATCGACGATGCACAATCATACGTTTCTTCCGATGACGAGGATGCTTGATGATCCTTCTATTCTATCTTTTCTTTTCATTCATGCTTTGTTTATGTTGTTTCTCTTTTCAAACGTAGATGGGTAAGGTTGTTCCCATTCAATAAAAGCATGAGAACTTTAATGTTTGAGTTATTTATTTTGTAGCCTTACAATTTATTTAATCTTCAAAATGTTAGATGTTGTATTTCCTTACTTGTACATAAATAATGTTTAATATGCGATATATTTTTCATTGTTTTGTATTTGTGATTGTGAAGAATCATGTCGGGAAGAGGACATAGAGGTCGTGCTGGTGGCCGAGGTACCATCAACACGACCGCAGCTGAGTTGGCGGCACTAATCAACGATAGTGTGACTAAGGCTCTAGCAGCACAGAACGCTGCAGGTAAATGCTATAACTACTTGACTAGTGAAGTCAATTCATCTCTCAAAGCGCCTTTCCCAAGATTTATAATCTCGATCCTATATTATGTTTCTAAATCCGGGCCAACAGAATCAGCAACCAGCCTGCACCTTCAAAACATTTATGGACTGTAAGCCCCACACCTTTAGTGGAGCCGAAGGAGTTGTCAGACTACTCCGATGGTTCGAAAAAGTAGAATCAGTGATTTCCATGTGCAACTGCCCAGTGGCCAATCAGGTCAAGTTCGCCGCTGAAACTTTGGAGGGCCCGGAACTCACGTGGTGGAACACACAGGTCCAGATGTTGGGTCTGGCCATGGAAAATGGACTCCCGTGGGAGGAGTTTAAGACAATGATGAAGGAGGAGTACTGTCCTCGGGATGAAATTCAGAAGTTGGAAGGAGAATTTTGGAACCTTAAAATGGAAGGTTCTGAAATCGAGCCATATACCACTCGTTCCCATGAGCTTGCTACCATGTGCCCACACATGGTGACTCCGGACTACAAGAGGATAGAACTGTACATTGGAGGCTTAGTGCCTAAGAATCAAAGTATGGTTATTTCGTCCAACCCGACTACCACCCAGCAGATTATCAGACTTTCCCACAAGTTAACTGACCAAGCAGTAACTCAAGGGACTCTACCCCAAGGGGTTCGGTTTCTAAAGCTAACGACAATCATAAGCGCAAGTTTGATCACCACTCCATCTCTCACTCCAGCTCCAAAGGACCCTAACCCAACCAACCCCAGCAACAGCAGCGAAAGTTTGAGCCTGCTAAGAACTTTAACCAGACGACCTCTTCAGGTCAAAATCAGGGTGGTTATGTGGGAAAATCTCCTAAGTGTAACAAGTGCAACTTCCATCACTTCGGGGTTTGCAACCGTTGTCAGCGGTGTGGCAAAATAGATCATGCTGCCAAAGATTGTAGGGGTGAGTTATAAGCCAAGCAGCCTTTGCAACAGCCTGGGTCTACAAAGGGTTGTTTCGAGTGTGGGAAGGAGGGACATTTTCAGAAGAATTGTCCTCAGTTAAAAAAGTGAGGTAATGGAAACCACAACCCTAAACAGAATAACAACAATGGTGGTAACAACGACAATGGTGGAGGAAATGGTGCGAAGGGATGAGCCTTCGTGCTAGGATCTGGAGAAGCTCGTTATGATCATAATGTGGTCACCGGTAAGTTTCTCTTAGAAAATTACTTTGCTTCTGTCCTTTTTGACACTGGTGCTGATAGGAGTTTTATATCTAAGAAACTTAGTGATATGATAAAAGGAACTTCAACTCTGTTAGAAGCTAAGTATATAATAGAGATAGCTGATGGCCAAATAATTGAAGCAACTCACATTCTTAAGGGATGTAAGCTTGAACCAGCTAGTCATGTACTTGATATCGACCTTATGCCGGTCACACTTGGTAGTTTTGATGTAATCGTTGGTATGGATTGGTTAGCTAAAAAACAAGCTGAAATCATCTGTCGTAAGAAAATTGTTCGCATTCCTCTCTCGAGTGGAGAAACCCTTTCCGTTCAGGGCGAAAAGGTTGGTGCAGTCATGGGCATCATATCCTTTATGAAAGCACAGAAATGCCTTCGAAAAGGGCATATTGCTATTTTGGCTTTCATTGCTGAGCAACCATCAGAAGAGAAGAAGATTGATGATATTCCCATCATTTGTGAATTTCTGGAAGTATTTCCCAGGGATTTTCCTGGTCTGCCACCACACCGTCAAGTTGAATTTCAAATCAATCTAGCACCCGGGGCGGCACCGATCGCTCGGGCACCTTACAGATTAGCACCTAGTGAATTGCAAGAGCTATCTACTCAGTTACAGGAATTGTTGGATAAAGGTTTCATCCGACCTAGCTCATCACCATGGGGAGCTCCGGTCCTGTTTGTCAAGAAGAAGGACGGGAATTTTCGTATGTGTATCGACTACCGTGAACTAAATAAAGTGAAAATCAAGAATTCTTATCCTTTGCCTCGTATAGATGATCTATTTGATCAACTCCAAGGATTAACTTTCTATTCCAAGATAGACCTTAGGTCCGATTACCATCAATTGAGAGTACGAGATAAGGATATCTCTAAGACTGCTTTTAGGACTAGGTACGGCCACTACGAGTTTATGGTCATGCCTTTCGGATTAACCAATGCACCTGCGGTATTCATGGACCTCATGAACCGTGTGTGTAAGCCATACCAAATTGTCATCGTTTTCATCGACGACATCCTCATTTATTCCAAAAACAAGGAGGAACATGAGGAACATTTACGCCTAATTTTGGAATTACTTAAGCAGTAGCAGCTGTATGCTAAGTTTTCCAAGTGTGAATTCTGGATCCGGGAAGTTCAATTCTTAGGACATGTGGTTAACGAGAAAGGAATACATGTCGATCCATCAAAGATTGAAGCCATCAAGAATTGGGCAGCACCGACGACTCCGACTGAGGTGCGACAATTTCTGGGATTGGCTGGATATCACCGTCGATTAATCGAGGGATTTTCAAAAAATTGCACAACCTCTCACTGCCTTAACTCAAAAGGGTAAAGCCTATAACTGGGGCGATAACCAAGAGTCAGCATTCCAACATCTTAAGCAGAAACTTTGCAGTGCACCCATTCTAGCTCTTCGGGAGGGAACGGATGATTTTGTGGTGTATTGTGACGCATCCATTCAGGGTCTGGGTTGTATTCTAATGCAACGAGAAAAGGTGATCGCATATGCTTCGCGTCAACTAAAGATTCACGATAAAAACTACACCACTCGTGATCTAGAGTTGGGAGCTGTAGTCTTCGCACTTAAGATATGGAGACACTACTTGTACGGTACCAAGTGCACTATCTACATCGATCACAAGACTCTTCAGCATATCTTCGAGCAGAAAGAGCTGAACATGAGACAACGTCGTTGGGTCGAGCTCTTGAATGATTATGACTGTGCGATCCGGTACCATCCGGGTAAGGCTAATGTTGTAGTTAATGCCCTAAGTCGAAAGGAAACCAAGCCCAATCGAGTTCGAGCATTACAGCTTACTATTCACCCAGAATTACCTGACAAAATCCATAGTGCTCAACTTGAAGCTCTGAAAGAGGAAAACCTACCGCTGGATGGTATACGCGGTATGGAAGCACAACTCGAGGTCAAATCGGATGGTATTCGCTACTTCGCCAAGCGAATATGGGTTCCAGTATTCAGAAACTTAAGGGAACTAGTCATGGACGAAGCTCATAAATCTCGTTACTCTATTCAACCAGGTTCCGACACGATGTATCATGACCTAAAGGTGCTGTATTGGTGGCCAAAGATGAAGGCTGGTATAGCCACCTATGTGAGCAAGTGCCTGACTTGCGCGAAGGTCAAAGTTGAATATCAAAAGCCCTCCGGTCTTCTCCAACAACCAGAGATTCCCATGTGGAAATGGGAACATATATCCATGGACTTTATCACGAAATTGCCACGAACTCCTACCGGATGTGATACCATTTGGGTAATAGTCGATCGTTTAACAAAGTCCGCTCACTTCTTAGCAATCATGAAAATCGACAAAATGGATAAGCTTACTCGTATTTACTTGAAAGAAATAGTCTCTCGGCACGGGGTGCCAATCTCTATCATTTCGGATCGTGATGCATGATTCACCTCTCGTTTCTGGCAATCATTACATAAAGCTTTAGGCACGCGTCTAGATATGAGCACAGCATACCATCCTCAAAATGATGGCCAGACGGAGCGTACAATTCAAACTCCGGAGGACATGCTACGAGCTTGTGTGATTGACTTCAGTAACACTTGGGAGTCTCACCTACCGTTGGTGGAGTTCTCCTACAACAATAGTTATCACACTAGTATCAAGGCAGCTCCATTTGAAGCACTATATGGACGGAAATGCCGTTCTCCTATTTGTTGGGCCGAGGTTAGGGATAGTCAACTTACAGTTCCTAAACTCGTACTAGAAACTTCTGAGAAAATCATTCAAATTAGAAACCATATGGCAGCAGCTCGTGACCGTCAAAAGAGCTATGCCGATAAGCGTCGTAAGCCGTTAGAATTTCAAGTAGGAGATATGGTCTTGTTAAAAGTCACACCTTGGAAGGGTGTCATTCGTTTTGGGAAACGAGGCAAGCTGAATCCTTGTTATGTTGGACCATTCAAGATAGCGAAGAGAATTGGTCCAATAGCGTATCAACTGGACCTACCTGAGGGACATAGTGGTGTACACAACGTCTTTCACATCTCAAACTTGAATAAATGTCTAGCAGACGAGTCACTCGCAGTTCCTCTTGAGGAACTACACATTGATGAACAGTTGCGTTTCATCGAAGAACCTGTGGAAATTATGGATAGAGAAGTCAAAACGTTAAAACGCAGTAAAATCCCTGTTGTCAGAGTACGTTGGAACTCGAAACGCGGACCAGAATTCACGTGGGAGCGTGCAGATCAGATGATGCGCAAGTATCCTCATCTATTCAAGCACTCCACGTCAAACTCTTAAGGTACTATTCTAACTTTTGGGATGAAAATTCTTTCAACTAGGGGTTGATGTGACATCTGAAAAAAATAAAAATAAATTATTCTATGTTATTTTAATTTTCGGGACGAAAATTCTTTCAACTAGAGGATGATGTGACAATCCAAACTTTTCAGGTCAACTTCGTTAGTCAAATTCAGTTAAATCCTAACTCAGTTAACTCAATTCAAAAACCAAGTGATCAATTCTGTTAAAGCTGAAGTTGCGAGATCTGATTTTGTAATTTACCAGAAACCCTAGTAGGCACGGTCGTGCCATGTTTTGGCACGGTCGCGCCTAGTGTTCTGGCACGTTCGCGCCCGGTGTGAAGGCACGGTCGCGCCTCGTGCAGTTATGACGCGAATTAAAGCAATAATTCCTTTAATCAACCGACCCTAACGGAAACATGCAACAATGATGCGTTTAATCATCATTTAATCGATTCAATTCGTCTTTGATGACCCTTATTGTGAATTAAGAGCCATAAACCCGTAACCGTCGTCTTCATCGTTTTGTATCAACAAATTTGCACAATGTGCGTATCATTTCCACAATCAAACCCTCTGCACACTTCACTTGTACCTCCCAGAAGCTTTTGTGCATTTCCATTTGGCCAGAAAAGCAACAAAAGTCACCGGAGACAATGCCTCCCCTGACGGACCTATGTTTACTCGAACTCCATCGATCCGTCAACGTTTCTGGTAATTTCTTTCATGTTTACTTTCATTTTTTACTTCGGGAACAAAAGCCCTAAGCCAATTCAGGTTTATATCATTGAATTGGTCATGTACCGAATCTAGGGTTCATCGTCTAATCGGTTTAATCAATCTCAACCCGAGACTTAATCTCAATGCAATTAAACTACAGGGATAGTTTCGTGATCATCCATTCTATAAAAGCCCTATGATTTCAGCGAGTAAACTGATCCAGAATATTCAAACCGATCTCGTGTTCGTAGCTAGAGTTTTGGTTTTTAGTCGGGAAATTAATCGATCTAAATCTCGGTGTTTTCATAATTAAAACCATCCTCTTATTCGCATATTACTTTTAAACAGAACCCCCATGTCCTTTTGGTCAATCGCGATTGAAACCAAACGGATTTGGATTTATTGGGTTATTCTGTTAAACTCTGTAACTGTAAATCCGTGAGACACGGTCGTGTCGAGTTTTATCATGGTCGTGCCTCCCCCTCTGACCCGGTCGTGCCTATTGGCTAGACCTGGTCATGCCTCAAAACCCTAGACACGGTCGTGCCTGGCTCAGACACGGTCATGCCTAGTGATCATCCTTGTTGTGTCTTCTGTTTGATCAACACGGTCACGCCCCTGACCAGCACGGTCGCGCCCGTAACCTTAACACGGTCGTGCCTTGTCTTAGGCACGGTCGTGCGTGAGAAAACCTGTTGTCAGAATGTTTTTATTAATATTTATATTTTTATTTTCAATACAATAATTATTATATATTATTTGTCATTTATCGCGAAACGCATTTTTACTAATTTAAAAATCCGTATTTCCGTAAACTCGTTCGTTTACCCATTAATCTTTAGAATATTTAAAGACGTTCTAATCCTCCGTGTGTCATCACAAATCCCATTGAGTCCCTAACAGTTATGTTGTAATTCTAGGGCATTTGTGAGCCGTGTCAGGCTAACGCTTGAGATTTCAATCTCGTACTTGTGTGATTACTACCTATGCCGTTCAGGTGAGTTTTCATGGCCCCTTTTTACTGTTTTAAATTGGGGGAGAAAACATGACACAAATATTTTGAGATTATTATAATTCATATGTTATCAATGTTAAAGCTAAGCGTAACACGCTATCACTGAAAGTCCTCAACACACATCGAACCGTTAATATGGATCTTAGTGAGGTAATGTTTAGTAGTACTACTGGGTTGGACAAACCCCACCAGCGTTAGTCGCGCTAACTCAACTTGAGGTCGAACGGGTGAAATGTTAGCCTACTCACAACGCCAGAGTTGATAGACCTGACAGGAGGCAAATAAACAAACAGTTAGCTTCAGTTGCGAGCGCTGAAGTTAAACATGAACATAGGTTAGCTACCTATAGATACATATTAAATGATTGATAATATGGTAAACGTTTATTTATATACTGAAACCTGTGAACTCACCAACCTCGTGTTGACATCTTTTCTTACATGTTTTCTCAGGTCGCTAAGATAAGGCACATGTGCACATATAGGACATGCATGGGATCCTTCTATTGATTGTTGTTTTATTAAATTATTTGGACTTTGTTTTGAATTATGTTTGGTTTGGACTTTGGACTTTTTGGGCGCATGTGTTTTGCGCATTTACTTTTCTTTACGCTTCCGCATTAAACTCTGATTAATATGATATTTTCATTTTCATTTGAGTCCCATGTAGAGTTGTTCGATGTAACTAATGACTGAGATCCTGGTGTGTCACCTCCCAAACGGTAAAACTCCATTAGTGGAATATGGGGGTGTGACACCTTAATTGCAAGAGATAACAAGGCTTATGGATCTATTGCTATGGCTCTTTCTATGGATGTGTTTAACATATTTGCTGAGTATACTACTGCTAAAGATCTTTGTGTTGCTTTATGTACAAGGTATGAGGGAAGTGCTGAGGTTAGAGAAAGCAAGAGGGATTTGATCAAGAAGCAATATGAGATGTTTAGTAGTGTCCCTGGAGAACCCATGTTTGAAATGATCAACCGATTCTCAAGCATTGTCTCTAAGTTAAAGGTTTTGGGAACTGAGTATCCCACTGTTGAGTTAAACAAGAAGCTGCTTGATTCAATGCCCGAGGAATGGAATATGTACCGGATTATGATCAAGAAAACTGAAAAGCTAAGTAACTTGTCATAGCAAGAACTCTACAGGATTATGGAGTCTTATGAGTTGGAGATAAAGAAGGGTGCAGTCACTCCAACTAATCAGTCTGGAAACACAGATCTTCTTGCTGCTCAAGGTTCCTCCACTTCATCCAACAAAACTACAATGGCATATTTTCAAACTGATGTCCCACCTTCAATTTCTAGAGTTCAGCCTACTACTTCATCCACTTCTCAGAAGCCAACCACTATGATACCTAATGAATATCTGCCTATCATGACTGCCTTTATGTCGTGCTATGATGCACTGATTTCTGGAAACCTGACACCGGTCAGCTTTCAACTTGATGACTTGGAGCAGATCACCCCGGATGATTTGGAAAAGATGGATATTAATTGGTGTATGGCTATGCTAACTCTGAGGGCCAAAAGATTCATCAAAAGGACTGGGATGAATAGATTCAAGTAAGGAAAGGCTCTAGGGTTTGACATAAAAAAGGTGAGATGCTACAACTGTGACCAGCTGGGTCCCTTTGCTAGAAATTGCAAGGAGCCATCATCAAAGGAGCAGCATGAAAAGAATAACTCATCTGGAAAGCAAGCTGCTATATCTCCCAAATCTACTACACCTTCCATCTCAACAGCTCTGGTCTGTCAAGCTGATGGACACTATCATTGGGGAGATCAAGAAGGGGAGGCAGCTGACAAGGCACGGATGGCAGACATTGAAGAAAAGGAGAAATGTGTCATGATTGAACTAGCTAAGGATCTCACCGCCGTACCAGCTGAGGTAATGTCTAAGCTTTGCAATGGTAAATATTGTTTACATGAGATTCAAAAATAGAGATTCATCAACCAGGCTTTGGTTGATGAACGAGATCACATAAAGGTGATGTATGATTCTGTGGCTAAAAATGAGAAACTTTACTTAAAGAAAATTCGTGATATTTCTGCAGAAAATCGATCTTTGATTGTACAACTTACTACACAAAGAAATAATAATCAAATTTTAACTGAAAGACTTCAAAAGGCTGAAAAAGAAAATTTTCAAGTTGAACACATGGGTATGGATCAGAAAATTCTTTTTGGAATCATTGACAACCAAATTCATGAAAAGGTCACAGAAGGCATCGGGTATAACTCTCACCCTCCTCCGTATTCCAAGTCTGGTAGATTTGCTGATATGCCAATTCCTCATGTTCCCACACCCTTTGTTTGTAATTTATCTACTAATGATTATATCCAAACTTCAAATTCTAACAGTTTTGCTTCCTGTGCAGAGTCAGATTGTGTAGGTTCTGAAGATGATTGTGATGAGAGTTCTAGTAAGGGAAATGTTTTAAATGAACTTGAGTTGGATGAATGTAATAATATGTCGGTGTCAAAACCAGATATTTGTGAACACATTGAAAATTTGTATTTTGGTTCTGTGCCTTCTGAGAATGACAGTTTGAGAAATGCTATTTCTAAGTTTAAGAATGCTTTGCCTTTTGTTCCTAAATCTGTAAATGCTATGAGTTGTATTGAAAATTTTAAAAGTGCAGGAGTTGTTGTGACTGACATTCCACAAGAAACAATGAGCAATATGGAATTTTTCAGATTAAAGGAAGATCAAAGCCTTCATGAAAGAAATATTGAAGAATGAGTTGCCTCTAGTTCTGATGTCTCAACATCACAATCATCTTCATCATCCTGTGATGACAATTATCATGCTAAGCCAACATGTGATAAACTTTGTTTTAGTTGTGGTGAATCTAATCATGTTTTCATAACATGTAAATTGTCTACATATCATTTCAAAGAAGAAAATGTACCATCTGTTATTCAAAATTCAGTTGATTGTGTTTCAAATGTTTTATCTAAATCACAACATAGTAGAACTTTGCGTCATAAAAGGATTAAAAATGCTAAAAATTGGTTGAAAAGGATTTGGAAAATTAAGAATAATGATCTTTTTGAGAATACATTAAAGGAGGATTCTGACTATGATTTCCGAAATGCATCTTGTAAAACTAAGATGTTCCAAGTTAGCAATGACTTGGGTACCAATGTCTAAATGATTCATTTTGTGTAGGGACAATCAAGGAGGACTGGAGACAATATCTGGCATGTCAACAGTGGTTGCTCAAGACATATTGTTTTAGCCAAAAATTACCAAAGATAACCAAGTAACTAAACTTTGTATGTGAGGTAGTGTGCTTGTAAGATTATGTAAGAAATGTAATGTTAATCAGGATATCGACATAGAGATATACGAGGAAAGCCCTTGATCATTTGGGGATCTCTGGCATAAAACCTCGGGAGCCAACTAAAGTCGGACTGCCTTGTTTATCTTATTGAAATCGGTAAAAAGTACAATGAGAGAGAAATATGATCGAGACTAATGTGTTACCAATGAGTAGTGCAAGTGTTGTGTGTTCTAATTGATCAATACTACTGAATATATATACAAAAGATAAAATAACTGAAAAGCGAGGATCCCGACGAAAAATCAGGTCTTCATGGCAGTTACAAGTCTCCATTAATTCTTGACCGTTATAGTTTGACTTCCACGCGCTTTCCTTACTGTTTGAAAGGTTCTTCAGCCCTTAATTTAGTCCTTAATGAAGCCTTTATTACCTGTTCAAGGCTAATCAAAGAAAAACACGTAATATTAACTGTTATAACGGTCAGTTAATCAGGATACTGAAATATAGTAAGGATCAGGGATACCGATACTTATCTGAGGACCCGGGATACCAGAGGTAAAAACTGAGGCATAACAATTGTCCCCAAGTTTTTGACAGTTGTGGAGGTCATTCGGACAGCTGTAGAAAACTTTAAAAGTTCAAAATTCAAAAAGTTTTGACCGATGTGACTTGATGGGTGCGTAGATCTAGGTAAAACGATTTTCCCTTTTCCTTCATTAATTACTGATTTCTTTCGGTCCACCGGTTTTTCCTTTTTTATGGAGGATCTCTTGCCACTTTAGTGGGTCAAAAAGGGTAGGATGTAGTCAGGATCCCTGCATGTTGGTAGGTATATATATATATGTATATGTGACCTGTTTTGATGATCCTTGTATCCTGTTGGTGAGAGATCTTTCCACTTTGAGTCTGTTGTTAGTGAAGCTAGTTTTGCAACCGAGCACTCCGAAGCCACTATGTCGTCAAGTAAGAATTTGCTTCACTTGTTTACTGAGTTTTATTGACTTTAATTATTTTTTCTGCTTTTGGGGATCCCTGAATGTGATGAACAACTTGTGGACCTGGTGGATGGTTCCTCTTTTGGATGAAACTCGGGACACTTTCCTGCACTTTAAATGTTAGTAGATGGTTTATGACTATTTGCCATGATTTGTTGTTTGTTTGCCTTGACATATTTTTCAAAATTAGGATTCTGAGGTAATTAAAACTTAGAAAAATAGGTTCGGACATATTTTTCAGGATACCGGATCTTTAATAACAAATTCTCAGGTTTTATCAAATTTTAGACTTAGGAAAATACAATTTGGTTTTAATAAATAGTGTTAAATAAGAGTACCAAACGTATCATGACTTAGTCATTCAGCTTTCAAATCTTCGTGTATTTGCAAAATTAGTAACACATACCTTTGTTGAGTACGAAGTCGGATATATATACATACCGAATCAGCATGAAGTTTAGTGTATAACAACTATTAGTTGTCCCCAGTGTTCAGTCGTTGAATACATCGTGGGCTTAGTAAGTACACCTCGGGATCCTCATTAGTCTTCAACTTGATTATTGATCCTGAGTCAGCATTTTGATGCTAAGTTTTTGAATTAACACATAAGTGTTATATATTTAAAATCGTGGGCCAAGCCATAAAACATGGGCTAAGCCAATAACGTGGGACAAGCCAAAATAACGTGGGCCAAGCAAGAATAACTTGGGCTAAGCCAGAATAACGTGGGCCAAGCCAAAATAACATGGGCTAAGCCAGACTTAAGTTAGCGTGAAAATGCTAAAAACCTTAGGAGTAACACGTCTGTTACTATCGTATCATTCAAGATATAGCCAACAATGATGAAATTATCAGCCACTGTTACATGGACTGGTCACATCACCTTGAACTATACTTGAATATCGTGCGCTCCTGGCGAGGTGTATTAACCCAATACTTAGAAAGGCGAAAGCCGTTTAAACCTTTGAGATATTTCAAGATACCCAAACTTAGGAGAGATGGCCAATCTCTTTCTTCTATCGGGATCCCTGGAGATACTTCCTACAAAACAGGAAATCTTGGTGAAGGTGGGTGTTAGCCTGGCTAACACCCCTCCGACGCTCAAGTCAGTACTTTATTCATGGGTAACAAATATGAAAATAATTATGGAAAGAAGACGTACCATTTTTAGTTAGGATTTAAATTATAACTTACATAAAGTAGGTTTTGATATGGATGGCGTTCTAGGATCTTGGCAAGATATCTCCTTCCATAGTGGCTAACCAGTAGGCACCCTTGCCTGCTTCTGAGTCAATCAAATATGGGCCTTCCTATTTCGGTGTAAGCTTTCCATCGCTGGGATTGGTAGTATTTTGGAAGGCCTTTCTTAATACAAGATCACCCACTTGGAATATTCTAATCCTTATGTATTTGTTGTATGACTTTGCTATCCTTTACTGATAAGCTGCAATACGGACTTTGGCAAGATCCCTGAGTTCATCCACAGTGTCGAGATCCTGAGCGAGAGCTTCATTGTTAGTCTCTGGAGTTTGAAGATTGGTTCTGGAAGTAGGGATAACCATCTCTGTAGGGATCATGGCTTCAGTACCAAACACCAATGAGAATGGAGTTTGACATGTTGCATTCTTTGTGGTTGTCCTATCTGCCCATAGTACAAATGGTAATTCTTCAGCCCATCTTCCTTTCTTTGCTCTCAATCTCTTCTTGAGGTTGTTGACGATGATCTTGTTGCTGGACTCCGCCTTCCCATTGGCTTGAGGATGTACTGGGGTAGAAGTTATCATTTTGATTCCCCAACTGGTACAGAAGTCAGTTGTTCTCTTGCTAATGAACTGAGATCCGTTATCACATACTATCTCTGCCGGGATCCCAAATCTTGTAAGGATGTTGCGCTTGATGCATGAGATTACTTCTTTCTCTCTGACTTGGACAAATGCCTCAGCTTCAATCCATTTAGAGAAGTAATATGTCATTGCTAGAATAAAGACCTTTCCTCCCGGTGCTTTGGGAAGTTTGCCGACTATATCCATTCCCCATTTCATGAATGGCCATGGAGAAATAATTGGATATAAAGGTTCTGCTGGTTGGTGAAGTATGTTACTGTGTCTTTGGCAAGCGTCACATTTCTGGGAATAAGTCATAGCGTCTTTCTTCATGGTAGGCCAGTAATATCCTGTCCTCAGGATCCTTGAAAATAATGCTCTTCCCCTAGTGTGATTACCACAGTCACCTTCGTGTATAACTTTCAGGACTTCACGTGCTTCAGGATCCTCCAAGCATCTTAAGTATGGACCTGTAATAGACTTTCTATATAGAACATTGTGCAACATTATAAAACGAGATACCCTCATGCGAAAGGCTCTGTGATTCTTTTCGTCATTCGGGATCTCACCATCCTGCAAATATTTCTTAATAGGTAAAATCCAGGATCCTTGAATAGGTTCAAGATCCCGAATATGTGCTTCTTCTTCAGTGTTAGATACTTCGTTTGTTTTCTTAATTGCTGGGCTCAATATATGTATAATTGGTATTTTAATACCTTCTGGTATTTTAAGAGCCGAAGCAAGGTTTGCTAAGGCATCGGCCTCAGTATTGTCTTCTCTAGGTACCTGTGTAATGTTAAAAATTTTAAATTCCACAGATAATTGCTTAACTATTGTGAGATATTTGGCTAACTTTTCTCCTTTTACTGCATAAGAGCCATTGAAATGGCTAGCAATTAACAGTGAGTCTACATATACCTGGAGATACCTGATCTTGATATCCCTGGCTAATTGTAATCCTGCTATTAGCGCCTCATATTCTGCTTCATTATTTGTTGCCTGGAACTCACAACTTATGGATTGGGGGTATTATGTCCCCTTGTGGTGATTTTAGTATAACCCCAGACCTGATCCTCTTACATTTGATGCACCATCAGTGAATAAGGTCCATACATCCTTTGAATCTTCAAGTTGTTGGACTTCAAGGTCTGCTACGAGTTGAATGTCACTGCTGAAATCAGCCACAAAGTCTGCAAGTGCTTAAGACTTTATTGCTGTTCTGGGTTCATATATAAGATCATAGGCGCTGAGCTTGACTGACCACTTAGCCATCCTTCCTGACATCTCTGGCTTTCTTAAGACATACTTAATAGGATAGTTAGTCTTAACATGAATAGCATGAGTTTCAAAATAATGTTTGAGTTTAGTGGATGCCATTATTAAAGCTAAGATTAACTTTTCTAAATGAGAGTACCTGGTTTCTGCTGCAAGTAGGCTTTTACTTACATAGTATACTAGATGTTGTTGTACGTCATGATCCTTGACTAGTACAACAGTTGCAGAGTTTCCGGATACCGCCAAGTACAGGGATAATGGTTCACCATCTTCTGGTTTCATCAATAGAGGAGCCGATGACAAGTATTCCTTTAGTGATTGGAGTGCTTGTTCATGCTTCTCTTCCCATTCGAATCTCTTGTTCTTCTTTAGGATGTCGTAGAACTCTTTACACCTTTCTGAGGATCTTGAGATGAATCTGTTGAGTGCTGCTACTCTACCAGTTAGTCTTTCGACATCCTTGGTGTTTCCTGGGGATTTCAGATTGATGATTGCTTTTATTTGCTCAGGACTGGCCTCTATCCATCTCTTGGTCACCATATATCCCAAGAAATTTCCTGCCCCCACTCCGAAGTGGCATTTGGAAGGGTTTAGCTTCATGTTATACTGGTCCAGGATATCGAATGCTTCTCTGAGATCCTTGAGATGATCCTCAGCTTTCTTTGATTTTACCACCATGTCATCTATGTAGACCTCCATGGTGTCCCCTAGTTTCTCTTTGAACATCATGTTCACCAGCCTCTGGTATGTGGCACCTGCATCTTTTAAACCAAAGGGCATAGCAATATAACAATAAATCCCTGTTGGGGTCATGAATGCGGTATCCTCCTGGTCTGAGGGTTCCATCTGAATTTGTTAGAATCCTGATGAAGCATCCATGAATGTCAGCATTTCGTGGCCTGCTGTGGTGTCGACGATTGAGTTAATGTGTGGTAGTGGAAAAGGATAATTGGGGCATGCTTTGTTCAAGTCAGTGAAGTCTACACAAACTCTCCATTTCTCGTTTTTCTTCTGGACCACCACCACATTAGCTAGCCACCTTGGGTATTTCACTTCCCTTATCATTCCTGCTTTCAACAGCCTTTCAACCTCTTCCTGGATAATTACATTCCTTTCTGGTGCGAATTTCCTTCTTTTTTGGTATATTGGCCTGAAACTGTTATCACTACCCAATTTATGTGTAATAATATCTTTAGAGATACCTGTCATGTCTTCATGTTACCAGGCAAAGGTCGAGGTTCTGCTTTTTAGTAACTCTACAAGATTTTGTTCAATATCCTTGGGGATATTGGTTTCAACAAGCACCTTGACGTCAGGATCCTCCGTACTTAGGGATACCTCTTTAACATCTTGCTCTTTGGTCTCTAAGACATCTTGGGCTTGTTTCTTTATTTGCTATGCTTGCCTATTTTTAGCGAAGGACTTCATTGAAGAAGTGTAGCATTCCTTAGCCTTTTGTTGATCACTGTTAATCTTCACTACCCTCCAAGGGGTTGGCATCTTGACACACTGATGGTATGTTGAGGGTACTGCCTTCATGTCGTGTATCCAAGGCCTTCCTAGAATAATGTTATAGCAAGATAAAGAATCAATGACACAAAATTTTTGTATAGAGTTTACCCCCTCGATGTAGATTGGTAGCTTTATTTCTCCAACTGTGTTTTTAACCTTTCCACTGAATCCTACCAATACTGAGGATTTCGAGATGATCTCAGAATCCGGGATCACCATTCTTTTCAGGACTTCATGTTTGATAATGTTTACAGAGCTTCCTCCATCGATCAGTATCCTGCGGATGAAGTGGTTTGCAATGTATTGTGTGATCACCAGGCCATCGTGATGAGGATCCTGTACGTTGTTTTTGTAATCTTCGTCGAAGCAGATCACTTTTTCTTCAGTTAAGCTGGAGGTTTTGATGGGTCTGTCCCCTTTCTCTGTTTTTGCTTCCTTGGCATTTCTTTTTGCTGCAGAGTAAGAAGTACCACAAATATCAGATCCACCAGATATAAAACCTACTACCTTGGCAACTGGCGGTGGGGATTTTGCTCTTTGTGGGATCCTGTCATGATCCTTAGTCTTGTTCTTTCCTTTGCCTAGAAATTCTTTGAGATATCCCTTGCTCAAGAGATAGCTTATCTCCTTCCGCAAAGCAATACAATCCTCAGTTACATGGCCAAAGTCTTCATGGAATGCACACAAGTTGGACTTGTCTTTTCCTCCTGATTTCTTCTCAAACTTGCAAGGCCACCTGGCTTTTTCTCCAAGATCTTGCATAGCAAATAGCAAACCGGTTGTATCAAGGGAAAAACAATATTCAGATAACTTAGGATATTCTTCCTGTAGAGTCATATCTTATGTATAAGCTGTTGTCATTTATTGTTTGTTTAAACAGTTTTAGACTAGTTTACTTTCTGTCATTTCATTAAATGTAGTTTCAGTTTTCTGTAATTTACTGTTTTTATTTCTAAGTCTGGGCCATCGAAACTACTTAGTTTCGATTGAGTGTGTTCAATCGAAACTAGTAGTTTCGATAGATGGTAGTTTCGACAGTCTGTGTATCACCATGTAAATGGTCAATCGAAACTAGTAGTTTCGATTGAACATAGTTTCGATACCTGTCACTACTATAAATAGCCTAGTTTGAGAATGTTTAGGGTGTGAGTAGCGGCTGTAACCCTGAACCTTCTCTTTCACATTGTTCCTGAATCAATACAATTTGCAGTTGTTTATTCACTGTGTTCTTACACTTTCATACCATTTGCGTGTTGATTCATAGTGTGGTTAGCCTGTTATCTTCACCAACACTGTTTCTATTATCTGTTTCACCACCATACACACAGTTTTCGCATGTGTGTGTGTAATCGATCAAATCAGTGATTTCAAGAGAAATTTGGACCTACAATTGGTATCAGAGCTTTATGCTCTAGTGTTTTTGAGTGTTATCAGGTTTTGTGATCGATTCTAGGTGATTTGTGAGGTATTTTGAGCTTATTTCGGGTTTTTGCACATCTATTCTCGGAAGTACTGTTTCATCAATTTCCAAGGGTTTTTGCTCGTATTTTCAGAATCGAAAGTTGGATTAGTGATCAGGAGGGTTAGTCGAAGTTTTTCGCCGGATTGGTTTGTCATTTCTGCACTATTGATTTCTAGAGCTTATCATCAATGGAGTATTTCTGAGCTTGGAGAAGAAGGCATCGAAACTACCGGGGACAGTTTCTGATTTCCGTTGATCATCGAAACTTCTTGTCTACATTTTGTCGGGAGAAGGTACTATCGAAACTAAATTTTTTCTTATCTCTATCAAAACTGTGGTTATCGAAACTTTCCTTGAAAATTTTCAGTATCGAAACTAGTTGCTTCGATAAAAGCTGTCCTATCGAAACTAGTTGTTTCGATAAAAGTTGTTCTATCGAAACTAGTTGTTTCGATAGAAGTTGACCTATCGAAACTAGTTACTGTTTTAGTTTTGATTCAAAATATTATGGCCACTTCAAGTTCAACAGAACATTCTAGGGGAAATAGACCACCTGTTCTTGTGTCCACAAGAGATTTTGATGACTGGACTAAAAAGATGAAGCTTTTCTTTCAATTTCACGATTATACACTGTTGAGTTCTATCACCGATGGTCCCCACAAGCCCGTAACTACCACTGCTGATGTTCAACGTCCCAAGTTAGTATCTGAGTATGATGAGAAAGATCTTGCCTTGATTGCCCGAGACAACAAGGCCTACGGGACTATTGCTATGGCTCTTCCTATGGATATTTTCAACATCTTTGCTGAGTACACAACTGCCAAAGACTTATGGGCTGCACTGTGCACAAGATATGAGGGAAGTGAGGATGTCAGGGAAAGCAAAAGAGATCTGATCAAGAAACAATATGCGATGTTCAGCAGTGTAAGGGGAGAATCAATATCTGATTTGATCAACCGTTTCTTAAGCATTGTATCAAGGTTGAAGGTAATGGAGTACCCTACTCTTGATCTAAACAAGAAACTCCTAGATTCTCTTCCTGAGGAATGGAATATGTATCGAATCATGATCAAAAAGACTGAGAATCTGAGTGCTCTGTCTCAACAGGAAGTCTATAGCATTCTTGAATCTTATGAAATTGAGATTAAGAAGGGAGCAGTTACCCCATCAAATCAGTCTAGAAACACAACTCTCATTGCTGGATCAAGCTCATCCGGTAGCCCATACTTTCAGACTGATGTCCCTCCTTCAGCTGCTGCATATAATTCTACCAGCTCCTCTGCTCCTCAAAAGACTATCACCATGATTCCTGATGAATATGTCCCAATCATGACTGCTTTCATGTCGTGCTATGATGCACTGATCTCAGGAAATCTAACACCAGTTAGCTTTCAACCTGATGACTTGGAGCAGATTAATCCTGATGATTTGGAGAAAATGGACATTGATTGGTGCATGGCCATGTTGACCTTAAGAGCCAAAAGATTCATTAAAAGAACTGACATAGACAGATTCAAGCAAGGAAAGACACTTGGGTTTGATATCAAGAAGGTGAGATGCTACAATTGTGATCAGCTGGGTCACTTTGCCAGAAACTGCAAGGAACCGTCCTCCAAGGATCAGCAAGAAAAGAAGATCTCTGGAAAACAAGCTGCCAATCCTCCAAAGACAAACACGTCTTCAAGCTCCACAGCTCTTGTGTGTCAGGCTGATGGACATTATCATTGGGGAGATCAAGCTGAGGAAGCTGCTGATAAAGCCTTGATGGCTGATGTGGAGGACATGGGCAAGTGTGTCATGATTGAACCTGCTGAGGATCTCACTGTTGTGCCTGCTGAGGTTATTTCTAAACTGTGTAATTCTAGATCTTGCTTGAATGAAATTCAAAAATACAGATTCATCAATCAAGCCTTGATTGATGAACGAAATCACATTAAGGCGATGTATGACTCTGTGGCAAAAAAATGAGAAACTTTACTTAAAGAAAATTCGTGATATTTCTGGTGAAAATTGCTCTTTAATTGTGCAACTCAATACTCAAACCATTAATAATACAATTTTAACTGAAAGAGTCCAAAAGGCAGAAAAAGCCAAATTACAGGTTGATCACATGGATATGGATCAGAAAATTCTGTTTGGTATAATTGATAAACAATTTAATAGAAAAGGCACAGAAGGTCTTGGGTATAACTCTCATCCACCTCCTTATTCTAAATCAGGGAGATTTGTTGATATGCCAACTCCACATGTTTCCACACCTTTTGTTTGCACATTATCTCCTGATGATTATATTACATCCTCTGATTCTGACAGTTTTGCTTCTTGTGCAGAGTCAAATTGTGTAAATTCCGAAGATGATTGTAATAAGAGTGCTAATGATAGAACTATTTTAAAAGAACTTGAGTCGGATGAATGTAATAATATGTCCGTGTCAAAACCAAATATTTGTGAACACGTTAAAAACTTGTATTTTGATTCTATGCCTGCTGAGCATACGGGTTTGGGATGTGATGTTTCTAAATTTAAAAATGCTTTGCCTTTTGTTCCTAAATCTTTGAATGTTATGCCATTTGTTACAAAATTTAAAAGTGCAGGAATTATTGTGAATGATGTACCACGTGAAACCATGAGCAACATGGAATTTTTCAGATTAAAGGAAGCACATCGTCTTCAAGACAACGTTATTGATGAGAGAACCGTCTCATGTTCAGATTCCTCAACATCACAATCATCTTCATCTTGTGATGACTATTATCAGGCTAAGATATCTTGTGAAAACGTCTGTTTTAGTTGTGGTGCCTCAAATCATGTTTCAAAAAGTTGTAAATTGACAACTACAAATTCTAATGAAAAATCGCCTTCCGAAAGTTCATTAAATTTATACATGTTGCCTAAGTCTTCTCACAGTAGAAATCTAGGCATAAAAGAATTAAAAGTGCTAAAAATCATTTAAAACGAACGTGGAAAATTAAAAATAACGTTCTATTTGATGACCGTGTTTCATCAAAGGATGGTTGTAATTTTGATTCCAATGAGATGTCATATCCTGACACTAAGATCTCTTGATTGAAACAATGTTGGTCAAAACGTATAAATGGTTCGTTGTGTATAGGGTCAATCAAGAAGAACCGGTGATAACATCTGGCATGTAGATAGTGGATGTTCAAGACATATGACTGGGCACTTTAACTTGCTGCAAGATTATCATCAAATTGATGGAGAGTATGTTGCTTTTACTGGAAACCCAAGAGGAGGAAAGATTGAAGGACAAGGAACAGTATCAAATGGAGTAAATAGTCTGGAATTTGTCAACTTTGTTCCTCAGTTGAAATACAATCTGATGAGTGTTTCACAGATTTGTGACAAGGAATTTTGTGCGTTATTCAATTCAAAAGAATGTCTTATCTTGAAGCCAGGAGTGGTGATTCCGGAAGAACTTATTCTCATGCGTGCTCCCAGAAGATACAACACATATAGCTTGGATATGAACAACCCATCGGGCATTGAATCGTGTTTTCTCTCAAAGGCTTCTAAAGATGAATCTTTCCTGTGGCATAAGAGGTTGGGACATGTCAATTTCAAAACAATGAATCGACTGGTTCGAGACAACCTAGTCACTGGATTACCTCTCAAAGATTTCACTCCTATGGAACACTGTATCTCATGTTCCAAAGGAAAACAGCACAAATCTTCACATAAGCCTAAAACCACCAATTCCATTGACTCTCCTCTCTAATTGCTTCACATGGATCGTTTTGGTCCAGTGAGTGTCATGAGTCTTGGACGAAAGTCATACTGTCTGGTGGTAACAGATGATTTTTCTCGATTCACTTGGGTGTTTTTCTTAGCCACGAAAGATGAGACGCCAGAGATTTTAAAAAACTATCTGCTTCAAATTGAGAACCTCTTCAATCTAAGTGTGAAGACTATCCGCAGCGATCATGGAACAGAATTCAAAAATGCAACTCTTGATTCCTTCTGTGAAAGCAAAGGAATTTCTAGACAATTTAGTGCACCTCGTACTCCTCAACAAAACGGTGTAGCTGAAAGAAGAAACCGCACTTTAATTGAAGCTGCACGAACTATGATTGTTGACTCTAAGCTTCCCGTGACTTTCTGGGCTGAGGCGGTCAACACTGCATGTTTTGTGCAAAATCGGGTTCTTATCACTAAAAGTTGAAACAAGACACCTTATGAGATCATGTACAAGCGCAAGCCAGTTATTGATTTCTTCAGAAAATTTGGGTGTGTGTGCATAATGCTGAACACTTCAGATCAGCTCAACAAGTTTGAAGCCAAAGCTGATGAATGCTACTTTGTTGGTTACTCATATAATCAACGTGCTTTTCGTCTCTACCATAAGAAGAAAAGGATAGTGATGGAGTCCATTGATGTCAATTGGCATGAAAACAATCATACGGACGCAGGAGACGGTCCCAATTGGCTCTTTGACGTCGATTCAGTTTTTAAGTCATTTAATCTTCCTGATTTCTCTATTGAATCAACTCATGCTAATCCTTACTTCTCTGTGAACAATCTAGGGAACATAAATGATCAAGGCTCTTCTTCATCTGCTCAGGTTGAAACTCCTGTGGTTGCTAATGCTGAATCTAATATGGAGTCTTCCGGTTCTGGTGTAACAAGTGAAACTGTTGAAGACAACTCCATTCCAATAGTAGATGTTGCACCACAATCACCTGCTGAAGATCCTATTAATGATATTGCCGATCCTCCTGTTGAAAATCTTACCAATTTGGAAGAAGACGTGGAAGAAGATGAAATTCCTCAACTGCGAATTCACAAGATTCATCCCACCAATAACATCATTGGACCACTCAATGTGGGTGTTAGTACCCGAAGTGCCTGTGAAGCATTTGAAAACAGCATGTTTTCTTGCTTCATCTCTCAAACTGAACCAAAGAACATCAAAGCAGCTCTACTAGAAAACAGCTGGGTGGAAGCGATGCAGGAAGAGCTACAGCAATTCTCAAAGCCGCATGTGTGAAATTTGGTAGATCTACCCAAGAACAAAGTTCCAATCGGTACTCGTTGGGTCTTTCGCAACAAAAAGGATGAAGGCGGCACTGTGATTCGAAATAAAGCTCGTCTGGTGGTTCAAGGTTTCTATCAAGAAGAAGGGATTGACTATGAGGAAGTCTTTGCACCAGTGGCTCGTTTGGAAGCCATCAGAATGTTTCTCGCCTATGCAGCCTACATGGACTTCACCGTTCATCAAATGGATGTCAAAAGCACATTCTTGTAAGGCAAAGTTCAAGAAGAAGTATATGTCAAGCAGCCGTCGGGTTTCATTGATCCTAATTTTCCAGACCGTGTTTACAAGTTAGACAAAGCATTGTACGGTCTTCACCAAGCACCTCGTGCGTGGTATGAAACTCTATCAAAGCATCTGCTTGAGAATGGTTTAACACGAGGAGCAATTGACCAAACTTTGTTCAAACGGAAGGAGGAAAAGGATACAATCATGGTGCAAATTTATGTGGATGATATCATTTTTGGATCTATAAATCCCCGTCTCTGCAAAAAATTTGAAGAAGTGATGCGATCTAAGTTTGAGATGAGCTCCATGGGGGAAATGAAGTTCTTTTTGGGACTACAAGTTGATCAGTCTGAGTCAGGAATCCTTATCCATCAAGAAAAATACGTAAAAGAAATCTTGACCAAGTTCAAAATGGTTGATTCCCATCCAGTAAAAACTCCTGTGGAAGTTCGACATTGTTTGACTCCTGATGTGGATGGGGAAAGCGTTGATCCGCATCTATATCGCTCTATGATAGGATCTCTCATGTATCTCACGGCCAGCAGACCCGACATCATGTTTGCAGTGTGCTTGTGTGCACGTTTTCAGGCTAATCCTAAACTCTCTCATTTATCTGCCGTCAAACGTATTTTAAGATATTTAAGGTATAAGCCAAAATTGGGTCTGTGGTATCCTAAAACTGACTTGTTTGATCATGTGGCTTATTCAGATTCAGACTACGGGGGTTGCAACTTAGACCGAAAATCCACTTATGGAGGTTGTCAATTCCTTGGCAACCGCCTTGTCTCATGGCAATGTAAGAAACAATCCACCGTTTCCCAATCCACCGCCGAAGCCGAATACATTGCCGCAGCCCTCTGCTGTTCCCAAGTCAGATGGATACACCATCAGATGCTTGACTATGGGATCACATTCCATGAGACACCCATTCTGTGTGACAACACTGCCGTTCCCCATATCACCAAAAACCCCGTTCAGCATTCCAAAACCAAATACATTGAAATTAAACATCATTTTATTCGTGACCGTGTTGAAAAGAAGCATATTCGAATTATTGAAGTCAAAACTAATAAACAAACCGCAGACCTCCTCACAAAGGCTTTTGACTCTACCAGATTTGCTCAACTGGTGGAAATGCTTGGAATGATCAACTTTCAGTAAATTGTGTAAATAATTTTTTTTTATTTTTATTATTAATTCTGTTTAAATTGTCTAAGAAAATTCCAAAAAAAAATTTATTTTTCTGTACAGTATCCACACAAATCTTTTGGGGGAGAAATACAATATTTTAATATTGAAAAGAATTGCTGTGTATATAATCTTACAAGTTGCAGGAAAAATTGAATCTGACCTTTGAGAAATGATAGTGTCTGATCTCATCTCTTGGACATGGAATAGACCAAAAGCGATGGTGTTTACTGAGGTATAGCTGGTAGGCCCGACATATGGTTAAAACTTGTAAGTAGTGTGAAAACCTAATATATATCTCATACTTGTGTGTTTGAATCCATTATTGAAACATCTAACCCATTTTTATATCTAAGAAAACCGATTCAATCAGATACAGGCTTACGTATTGGATTCCTATTCATACGCCAAGTGACCGTCAATATAACGATATTTACCACCGATGACCCCGTATGTTTTGCTTACGCAAAGATCTCGGGTGCTCATCCTTTCCCATCCACTTGGATGATTTGACCCCGTCTGTTTTGCTTACGCAAAGATCTCGGGTGTTCAACATTTTTCTATCCGCTTGGATAATTTTACGACTTCTTCTGTTTTGCTTACGCAAAGATCTAGAATTCTCGTACCTTTTTAATATCTACTTGGATATATTTTATTTTAAATTTTCTAAATCCACTTGGATATCTTATTTTATTTTGGTGGTACTTTGACATTACTAAGACGGTACCTTGGTTAATCAGAAAGAGATGATAGGATGAAGATGGGTACTTCTTGAGGATTGATAGGTTTTCAAAATCATTTTATTTTAATATGTGGGGTACACCTTGTATATTGCTTAAATGGTACCTTCTAATCACATGAAATCTTTGTACAAACAAATGTTCGGGTTTACTTTGCACAAATACCAGCAATCTTCAGGGACTCACAGTAGTGACTTGCAAAAGGAAGTGTTTCAAGAGACTGACCAGATCTGATCCCGTGTTGGATCTTTTTCAAGAAGAAAAGTGTAAATATCTTGTTATTAAATATCGAAACTAGTTGTACATATCGAAACTACTTTGAACTATCGAAACTAATTGTACATATCGAAACTACTTTGAACTATCGAAACTAGTTGTACATATCGAAACTAATTTGAACTATCGAAACTACTTGGTGCACATCGAAACTACTTTGACCAATCGAAACTACTTTGTACATATCGAAACTAGTTTGTCCTATCGAAACTAGTTGTTTCGACAGGGGCAATTTTGTCTTTTGTCTCACGAGAATTAAAAGCCTTCATAAGCAATTCATCCCGTCATACTGATTCTTACTCATATTTTTCAAAACCTCTTCGCCTTCTCCGTCTTCCACAAAATCTCTCAAACCGTCGGTCTGAGTTGCAAGACATCAGCTGATTTTCCCCGTTGTCTCTATCGTCTCCATCATCAGGTAACGTCTCACTACTTCTTTTTGATGATTTTTGCAAATACGGCAGACCCAGGGTTTCAAAATTTAAAATTTGTTCGACTAAATCTTCATAATAACAGTCGTTTGTGTGCTTCTCTGCGTTTGCATACATTTCAATCATCTTAGACTCACGATTATTTGTGTATTCTTGCAGATAACATCTCACATTAGGTAAGATGAATTTCCGTCACTTACATGCCATTCTAAACTTTTCTTTTAAATTGTTTATATTAGTCTGAGTATAACGAATCAGAGAGGTTTGGGTTTCAAAACCAAGTTGTTTCGATAAAGGGGTTTAACGCTTTCAAAATTTTCTTAAAAGGTTTTCAATCGAAACTACTAGTTTCGACACCCAAACTTGCCCTAATATCTTTGATCGAAACTAGATAGTTTCGATAAGTTCATCTCCATCGAAACTAGTTGTTTCGACAGTTTTGATCTCCATCGAAACTAGTTGTTTCGACAGTGTTGATCTCCATCGAAACTAGTTGTTTCGACAGTATTGATCTCCATCGAAACTAGTTGTCTCGACAGTATTGATCTCCATCGAAACTAGTTGTTTCGACAGTGTTGATCTCAATCGAAACTAGTTGTTTCGACAGTTAGGACTTCAAATTTTTTCTAAGTGTTGATATACCTTGTTTCGATTAAGTATTTTCAGAAATCTTACTTATTATGCAAAATTGATGAATTTTACAGGTATGGATCTCTTATTTGTAAAAAGACACAATGTCTGTGCATTCCTCAATGCCAATGATCCTAAGGCTGCAGAGTTCATTCCTGTACTAAACTTCCTGGCAAACACCAACATTAGCTTTGCCATCAGCAATAATCTGCCGGTGTTTGAGACAACTATAAGAGAATTCTGGGAGACTGCAGCAATCATCACAATTGAGAATATAGAGCACATTAGAGCAACTGTACGTGGCCAAGAAGTCTTACTTTCTGAAGCTACAATTAGAGAGGTGCTTCAGTTTAATGATAATCCAGATGCACCCATTGAATTCCCAATCTTCTATGTTAAAGAATGCTTTAGAAGATTGGGTCATCCAGATGAATGCAAAAGTGGCCAGATAATCAAGAACTCCTTACCAAGCCACTGGAGATACATAGTGCACGTGTTTATTCACTGCCTATCAATCAGAAAAGGAGGGTTTGATTCAGCAAACAGCACTCTGGGCTCAGCTATTTTGGGGATAATCAAGGGAAGAGATTACAACTTTTCTGGCTTCATATTCAGATAGTTAAAAGACAATCTAACAGGAGCCGTGAAGGAGAAATTCCTAGCCTATCCTAGATTTTTACAAATTATCATCAATCATCTTCACCCTGAGGTGCAACAAGGTGGGAACATCTTTGTGTTCGATCATATGATTGCCAAGACTCTCAGCTATATGAGAAGTACTAACAAGAGAACCAACAGGGCTATAGCCGACGTTCCCCTGTTTGGTCATATTATTGGTGAAGAAGAAGAATTTATCCCTGATATTGACCCTGATCTTGAAGAAGAGAACTCATCATCTGAAGAAGAAGAAATGGAAGTTGAGCAAGATCAAGGTAATCCACCTATTGATGAAGCTGAGATTGAGATAAACGTCCCTATTGTTCAAGAAGAAGAACAACCCATAATTAAGCCTGTGATAGAGGCTCCTTTTGTTGAACAAATTCAGATAATTCAAGAGCCAGCAGGTAATGTTGAAGCTGGCATGCATGAAGTTGAGGAGGAAGTTGCAGAATCAAGTGGAACTCTGGATGCAGGAATTTATGGATCTGACTAATACAAGTCTAATTCAGATGATAGAACAATGCATCCTGCATCTTCCTCCAAACGACAAGTTGAGTCAGGTTCTGATTTTGAGGAAGAAGAGCCTAAGGTAAAGAAAATCAAGACTGGATTTGAAGACTTGTCATCCTCATCAGATTCTCTATTAGCCACTCCACAACCATGTCCACAACCATCTCCACAACCATCTCCACAACTTACTCCACAACCCACTCCACAACCATCTCCACAACAATCACCCATCCATACTACTCCCACATCACCAACTCATGATTCATCCTCTCCTGTACCAAGAGTTAAGACTCTAAGCCTTGAACTGAAGAAAATGCAGGATACGATTCAAAAGAAAGATGAAGAAATTGAAGGCTTAAAAAATAATTTGCATAATGTCCAGGAAGAGGTTAAAGATCTGAAGCTGGAAGTTGGGGGGTTTACATACCCAGATTGAGGTCCAACAAACTCAACTTGAAACACAACAGAAACTAATCTCAGAACAAAAGGAAGAATTCAAGGCTTTAGCTGAAGTGGTAGAACAGCTCAAAGCCTCAATGGTTAAACCTGTGCAAAAACAACCAACTACTTCAACAGCTCAGGGGGAGACCACATCTGTGGTTGAACCCTCATCTCCTGACCTTGTGACTAATCCAGAGTCTGCACTAACTATATTTGCTGGCCATATTGAAAAGACAAAAGAGGCGGTTAAAGTCAAAGTTGAAGGTACAGAACTAAACCTTCCCTCAGCTAGTGAGAGAAGAGATGCA
Source organism: Smallanthus sonchifolius (assembly GCA_023525975.1). Taxonomy (NCBI): domain Eukaryota; kingdom Viridiplantae; phylum Streptophyta; class Magnoliopsida; order Asterales; family Asteraceae; genus Smallanthus; species Smallanthus sonchifolius. Next base: position 42,601,171 of record CM042025.1, on the reverse strand, counting down.
AGGAAAAGAGGGAATGGGACTTCCACTGAAATAGAGACCGTGATTCTTGATGAAGAAGACATCCCATCTGATGATGAGCTGAATGCCCTTTTAGAAGACATTGAAAACTTTGGGTATAATGATCTTTATCCAGAAATCCTGACCACTGAAGAAAAGGAGACTGAGCGAACTAGATACTTTACGGAAGACGGAGATGAAATTCAAACCTTATCTGACGAAGAAAAAGGTGAAGAAGATGTTCAGATTAATCTTATCAAAACAGTCACTCCTGAACCAACCACTACAGTCTCCGAATCCGGTCCAGCACAAGATTCACCCTCGGTTGCTCCTGAACCTCCAATTTCAAGAAAGTCTTGGTTTAAGAAAATAATTCAGGAGGAAACTCCTAAGACATATGAATTGATAGCAGAGCATCAAGAACTAAAAAGGCCTCCAATTGGCTGGAAGTATGATGCTGAAAGGAAGCTCTTTATCATAAGAAGATATAGAGGGGGAGTTCAACACTTTAAAAATATGACTTACTTCCAAACCCTTCCTTTCTATGACCTCAGGGATTTAGCCAAACTTCCCCTTCAAAACCCTGGGAAGGTCATGATGGCTTATGACTTTGAGAAATTTCTGCATTCTCAAGTCAATAATGATTCAAAGGAATGAAGCCTAGGAAAACTCAAAAGAAGATCTCAAAGACAAGGTTTCATCCTAAGACTAACAAGCCATATGTGTTCTTAAGGTACAAGCCTCCCCAAACACACAAGACCATCACCATTCCAAAATCTGTACCTGTCCAGCTACAAACTTTCAGAAAATGGTACTACGACCCAATCATTGGCAGTGCAGTGATAGAGTGTGAGGGCAAGGAAGACATCACCATCTTTGAGCCTATGGAGATGTTGAAGTTTCAGCCTGAAGATCTGGAAATCCTTTTTCAGAATCACATTCAAGCATACAGTGATGAAGATGAAGCTGATGCTAAGGCCTACCAACGGGTTGTATCTCTCCATGTTAAACCTTTTATACCGAGGACAACTGAAGGACCATCTGCTTGATGAAGAGCTGAAGACGGTAATGCAACAACTTAGGGGGAGATTGTAGAGTCATATCTTATGTATAAGCTGTTGTCATTTATTGTTTGTTTAAACAGCTTTAGACTAGTTTACTTTCTGTAATTTCATTAAATGTAATTTCAGTTTTCTGTAATTTACTGTTTTTATTTCTAAGTCTGGGCCATCGAAACTACTTAGTTTCGATTGAGTGTGTTCAATCGAAACTAGTAGTTTCGATACATGGTAGTTTCGACAGTCTGTGTATCACCATGTAAATGGTCAATCGAAACTAGTAGTTTCGATTGAACATAGTTTCGATACCTGTCACTACTATAAATAGCCTAGTTTGAGAATGTTTAGGGTGTGAGTAGCGGCTGTAACCCTGAACCTTCTCTTTCACATTGTTCCTGAATCAATACAATTTGTAGTTGTTTATTCACTGTGTTCTTACACTTTCATACCATTTGCGTGTTGATTCATAGTGTGGTTAGCCTGTTATCTTCACCAACACTGTTTCTATTATCCGTTTCACCACCATACACACAGTTTCCGCCTGTGTGTGTGTAATCGATCAAATCAGTGATTTCAAGAGAAATCTGGACCTACACTTCCTCTTCCTTATCATCTTTTACAGCATTGATCCTGTGATTGTCAGGCTTAGAATATGGCTTGGATCTATACGATTTGAAAGGAGCGGATTCAATCTTCCGGTTGGGTTGATTGTAACTGGTTGGATTATCCATCCGTTGCTGAATCTTTATGTCATCCTCGAGTCTTATGAATCTTAGTGCCCGGTTTCTGACTTCATCAAGGTTCCTACAAGGATTCATGACAAGGTCTTCGTAGAATTAAGAATCCTTCTTTAGTCCCATCTTGAATGCCTGGACAGCAGTGGCGACGTCAAGATTAGGGATATCCAGGGATTCCTGGCCGAACTTGCTGACATAATCTCGGAGGGATTCTCCGGGATTCTGAGTTATCCTATATAAGTCACTTGTTAACTTTTCAAACGTTCTACTGCAAGAGAATTGATTGTTAAATAAGTTGATTAAATGAGCAAACGAAGTAATAGAATAAGGTGGAACATTAAGTAGCCATTTCAAGGCTGATCCTGTTAAGGTAGAGCCGAAGTCCTTGCATAAGCAAGCTTCTTTCAAGTCTAAGGGAATGGGGTTGATTTCCATTCTCTCTCTAGATTGCGCGACATGCTCCTCGGGATCCGTAGTTCTATCATACAACTTCATGTTAGGAGTCTGAAAGCGCTTAGGGATCTCAGCATCACATATCGGCGGAGCAAATCTCGAGATCCTGTGACTGCTAGAGGATATTTCCGGTATAGGCTTGACTACACCTGGCACACTGGAGATAATCTCCCTTAACTTCTTTAGTTCCTTGGCCATGGACAGAGTGATTCATGTATCCTACACAGATTCGTTAGTGTTTAAAAATTGAATAAAAGTGTTACCGATATCGGGATTTCGGAATGATGATCCTGGAGTAAGTCCAAGTTCCTGATTAGTAGTAACTCTAACAACCGAAGTCGGGCCAACGGTTGTGAATCCAGTCTACATGGGAAGAAAGTCTCCTTTATGGATTTCTGAGGATCCCGAATAAATGAAATCCAAGATCCTTGATTGCAGTAGGGTTGTCACTTCCACTGGTTTATTTCATTCTTTAACCTTTTCAAGCTCTCTGAACAACATCAGGTTAGTCTTTTTCTGCTGTTCCATCTGTTGCTTCACTTTTGGGAATAACTTGAGGGTCTCGTCGTTTGAAACAAGCACAGGTCCACCGGCAGGTATCCTAGATCCTGAAAAACCCGTAGAAGTAGTTTTCTTTGGTAGATTATCATTCTTTTTCTGGAATGACGGAGGAGGAGGAATAGGGTTGTTCAACCCAGAGCTTGAAGATGGAGTTGAACAGAAACCATTTTGGATTGGGGTGACATTTTTGAAATTAGTTCGGAAAGATAGCGATTGAACAGAAATTTTAGCAAATATTTTAAGATGAAAAGCACCACTTGCCCCACGGTGGGCGCCAAACTGTTTTAGCCAAAAGTTACCAAAGATAATCAAGTAGCCAAACTTTGTATGTGAGGTAGTGTGCTTGTAAGATTATGTAAGAAATGTAATGTTAATCAGGATATCGACACAGAGATATACGAGGAAAGCCCTTGATCCTCTGGGGATCTCCGACATAAAACCTCGGGAGCCGACTAAAGTCAGGCTGCCTTGTTTATCTTATTGAAATCGGTAAAAAGTACAATGAGAGAGCAATATGATCGAGACTAATGTGTTACAAATGAGTAGTGCAAGTGTTGTGTGTTCTAATCGATCAATACTGCTGAATATATATACAAAAGATAAAATAACTGAAAAGCGAGGATCCCGACAAAAAATCAGGTCTTCATGGCAGTTACAAGTTTCCATTAATTCTTGACCGTTATAGTTTGACTTCCACGCATTTTCCTTACTGTTTGAACGGTTCTTCAGCCCTTAATTTAGTCATTAATGAAGTCTTTATTACCTGTTCAAAGGCCAATCAAAGAAAAACACGTAATATTAATTGTTATAACGGTCAGTTAATTAGGATACTGAAATATAGTAAGGATCAGGGATACCGATAATTATCTGAGGATCCGGGATACTAGAGGTAAAAACTGAGGCATAACACATATGACTGGTCATTTTTTTTTATTGCAAAATTATCATCCAATAGACGGAGATTTTGTCGCCTTTGCAGGCAATCCAAGAGGAAGAAACATTGAAGGACAAGGAACTATGTCCAATGGTGTAAATAGCTTGGAGAATGTCAACTTCGTCCCACAGCTGAAGTATAATCTGATGAGTGTGTCCCAGATTTGTGATAAAGACTTTTGTGCCCTCTTCAACTCCATAGGATGTTTGATTCTGAATCCTGGAGTGGTTATTCCCGAAGACCTAATCCTCATGCGTGCCCCTCGGAGATTCAATACATACAGTCTGGATATGAATAACCCATCAGGAATCGAATCCCGCTTTCTCTCAAAAGCTTCAGAAGATGAGTCCTTTCTTTGGCATAAAAGATTAGGACACGTGAATTTCAAGACTATGAACCGTCTTGTTTGAGGAAAACTTGTCACCGGTTTACCTCTAAAAGACTTCCCACCCGTGGAACACTGTCTCTCTTGTTCCAAGGGCAAGCAACACAAATCTTCTCACAAACCCAAAACCACTAATTCCATTGACTCTCCCCTTCAATTGCTTCACATGGATCTCTTCGGTCCTATGAGTGTCATGAGTCATGGAAGCAAATCCTACTGCTTGATGGTAACCGATGACTTCTCTCGGTTTACTTGGGTATTCTTCCTAGCAAAGAAATATGAGATGCCAGAGACTCTGAAGATTCATCTTCCTGGCAAAGTGTGAAGACTATTCGCAGTGATCATGGCACAGAGTTCAAGAATGCCATTCTAGAATCTTTCTGTGAAATTAAGGGTATATCTCGACAGTTCAGTGCACCTCGTACGCCACAACAAAATGGTGTAGCTGCACGAAGAAATCGTACGTTGATAGAAGCAGCGAGAACTATGATAGTTGATTCTAAGCTTCCTGTCACGTTTTGGGCCAAGGCAGTCAATACCGCATGTTTTGTGAAAAATCGAGTTCTCATCACCAAAAGTTGCAACAAGACACCTTATGAAATTATGTACAAGCGCAAGCCTGTTATTGATCTCTTTAGGAAGTTTGGGTGTGTTTGCACAATGCTAAATACTTCTGATCAACTGAACAAGTTTGAAGACAAAGCGGATGAGTGCTATTTGTGGGATATTCCTCTAACCAAAGAGCTTTTCGTGTTTACAACAAGAGACGAAGGATTGTGCTGGAATCCATTGACATCAACTGGCATGAAAGCAATCATACGGACGCTGGGGACGGTCCTGATTGGCTTTTTGATGTCGATTCTTTGTTTAAATCATTTAATCTTCCTGATTTCACTAACATATCTATCTCAGCTAATCCTCTTATGTCTGTGAATATACTAGGTACCTCTACTGCTTCAGGCTCTTCAACATCAAGTCAACATATCGATGTTCCTCCTACAATAGATAACACTGAATCCACTCAGGATTCTTCGGACTCTGTGGCAACAAGTGAAACTGTTGAGGAAGAAACTCCTCCAATAGTGGATGTTGCTCCACAAACATCTGCTGAAGGTCCTATTGATGATGAAACTGACCTTTCTGATAATAACATTACCAATCTGAATGAGCACTTAGAAGAGGATGTGATTCCACAGTTAAGAATTCACAAGGATCATCCTACAGACAACATAATTGGTCCACTCAATGTGGGAGTCTGAACTCGTAGTGCCACCGAAGCAATGAATGACGGTTTCTTCTCTTGCTTCATCTCTCAAGTTGAACCTTAAAATATCAAAGCTGCCTTGCTGGAGAACAGTTGGGTAGAGGCTATGCAGGAAGAATTGCAACAGTTCAACAAGTTACATGTATGGAATCTGATGGATCTCATAAAGAAAAAAGTCCCAATCGGCACTCGTTGGGTATTTCGTAACAAGAAGGATGAAGGAGGAATAGTGGTTCGTAATAAAGCCCGCATGGTTGTTCAGGGGTTTAATCAAGAAGAAGGGATTGACTTTGAAGACGTCTTTGCACCAGTGGCTCGCTTAGAAGCCATCAAAATGTTTCTCACCTATGCAGCCTACATGGACTTCACAGTTCATCAAATGGATGTCAAAAACACATTTCTGTATGGAAAGGTTCAAGAGGAAGTTTATGTGAAGAAGCTGTCACACCCCCAATTTCAACTAACGGAGTATTACCGTTTTGGGAAGTGACAAACCAGGATCTCAGACACTAGTTACATTGAACGACTCTACATGGGACATAAGTGTAATATAATCAAAGTTCAGAGTTCAAATGCGGAAGCGTAAAGAAAATAAATGCGCAAAATACACGCGCCCCAAAAAGAAAGTCCAAACGTCCAAGTCCAAACAATAATAAAACGAAAACAATCAAAGTAGCAAGACATCAATAAATCAGGAGCATCCCATGCATGATCCTAGTTGTGCACCTGTGTCTTAACTTAGCGACCTGAGAAAACATGTAAGTAAAAATGTCAACACGAGGTTGGTGAGTTCACAGGTTTCAATATATAAATAAACGTTTACCAGATTTATTGTACAATCAACATATATATACCAATGAGTAGCTAACCCATGTTCATGTTTGCTATTACGATCGCAACCGTAAACTGACTGTTTGTATTGCCTCCCACCAGGTCTATCAACCACGGTGCACGTTTAGGTCAATATTGCACCCGTTCGATATCCAATCGAGTTAGCGCGACTAACGCGGGTGAGATTTGTCAAACCCAGTAGTACTACCCAACATACCTCGCTATATTCATATTTAAACGGTTCGATGTGAGGACTTTCATGATAGAGTTTACGCATAGTCATAACAATTGATATAAAATGAAGTACAAAAATCAAAAGAGTTTGTATCATGTTTTCTCCCCCAGTTTAAAAGCAGTAAAAAGGGGTCGTGAAATTCACCTGAGCTTGAGTAGAGATTTGGATCACACAAGGAAAAAGTCGGAACCACGAGTGTAAGTCTCAGACGACTTACGTATGCCCTAATATTATAAACATATAAATTAGGGACAAGTTAGGATTTGTGACGACGACACGGAAGATTTAACGCCTTAACGCATTCTAGGAATTTAAGAGTAGACGAACGTGTCCACGAGAAAAGATTTCTTTAATTAATAATTAAGATATATACGATACGCGACGAATGACAAAATAATATATAATAAATAAACATTTCCAATCGTTTTCGACATTAAGTAATGATTTAGAAAAATAATATTATTATATTATTTTTACACTCGCATAGTTAATATGATAACTATTTATGTGGCAAAATAATAATATATTATTTTATTCGAGAATGTAATTACGGGTAAACAATATAAATATTTATATTATTTATAACTTTGAAACGTTACAAAAAATGTTTTATAATATGGGAGAAATAATATATAAAATATATTATTTTTAATTTGTGCCACAGTACAAAATAATATGAACATATTATTTCATAATTAGATTTTAATAACAAATATGGTTTGCAAGACCAAACCTGAGTCCACGGGTGGTTTCCAGGTTCAAAACATTTTTATATATTAGTATAATAATATGGAATTTGATTTTTATATTAAATTATTAGTTAAAATAATTTTTAAAAACAAAAGGTTGTGGAGAGACTCGAACCCGAGTCTCTCTCACAACACACCACAGCTTTAACCAGTCGACCCACTAGGGCGATCGTGTACTAGACCCGAACCAATTGGTTTTAACACCGATGGTCTCTGTGTTCTTCCCCTCCCACAGGAACCGATCGAAAAATCCCTCTTTAATCCATTAAATTCGATTTCGATTGAACAAAAATACATAGGTGTTTTGTTATTTAGGGTATTTCGAATCTATGTATGAGTTTAATTGAGAAAACATCGAGTTTAAGTCCGTTAATTATCCTGATTAGAAACCGAAACCCTAGATATAAACTTAGAATCAAATTGATCGAACTCGATATTGTTTTGGATTGAAATTATAGGGCTTTTAATAAGCGAGGGATTTCGAATCTGTTCATGTAGTTTAATTAGATTGATATTAAGTTTCAGATCAAAATCCCCAAATCCTATTAAGAACGAACCCTAGATTTCGGTTTGAGTATAATTCGATGTTATCAAATCAAATTACCATAGGGTTTTCATTATACAGGTGATTACGAGTCTAATGGAATAGATTAATACGATTATAAACGTGTCTAAGATCAAAAGCCCCAAATCGCATATGAACGAACCCTAGATTACGGGTCGAGTTCAATTCGGTGATATACGATCCAATTGACATAGGGTTATTGATTTAGACATTGAAATGAAACTATAGATGCCGATTGTTACCAGAATGGAGTTCGAATTGTAGGTGGACGACTACACGGTGTCGACGGCGACGAGATTTGATCTCTGGTGATTCCCGTAGTTCCCTCGATCGAATTAGCGTGTGCAACTGATTAACTATCACTCGTACAGGATGCGCAGGACTTCGATTGTAGATTGAGTGGTCGAATCGATCGACTTTGATAGAGGTAAGCGGCGGTTTGGTGGTTACGGTTTTGATTAGCCATTATTCGATTTGATTACAATCAATGCTGGTAATTAGAGACTTGATGGGGGTCGGTTAACATATTAAAAGTTGAATCAGTTACGAATTTGAGTTGATTAACCGATTTGGCTCGAAATTTTGAAGTCAAAGCCTGCGATTTTGACTTCAGAAAGTCAACAAGCAACTAGACCTTCAATTTTGACTTTCAATAGTCAACAGATTGACTTTGGGGACTTGGCCGGATAAGTCCCTGAATTTTTGAGATCAGGAAATGACAGAATTAGACCCTGAGGTCAGATTTAACTGGTTTAAGTTAACGGGGTTAAGTTTCAGTTAGGATATTTAACGAGGATTGTTAACGGCGTTAACATGAAAAGTCTGGATTGTCACATCATCCCTTAGTTGAAAGAATTTTCGTCCCGAAAATTAAAATAAATAATTTTTTTTTGGATGTCACATCATCCCCTAGTTGAAAGAATTTTCGTCCCGAAAATTGAAATAGCACCTTAAGAATTTGACGCGGAGTGCTTGAACAGATTAGGATATTTGCGCATCATCTGATACTCGCGCTCCCACGTGAATTCCGGTCCGCGTTTCGAGTTCCAACGGACTCTAACAATGGGGATTTTGCTGCGCTTTAATGTTTTTACTTCCCTATCCATAATTTCGACAGGTTCTTCGATGAAACGTAATGTTGATGCACTTTCCTGTGACAACACTCTGGATAGAGTCTTAGTTTGTATGTCTAATGTCTGTAATTTGTCTTTGTATTTATGAGTCATTATGTAATAGTTTATCGAGTTGTATTTACTTTTACATAATGTATGTTGTTTTTATGCTAAGTGTTTTGCGCACTTACATGTGCGCAGGAGAAAGCTCCTGCGTACTTAGCAAGTACGCAAGAACACCTTTGCGTACTTGTTAAGTACGCAAGAGCAATTGCTCCTGCGCACTTGCTAAGTGCGCAGGCATCAGGTCTGTATAAATAGGATAGGTTCACAGAGGCTAAGTACGCAGAACCATTTGTTCAGACGAACTCAGTTTTGCTAAGTACGCAGCTTATACTCTCTCTGTAACCGTCGAGTGTTTATAATACAAAGAACATTTATTGTGACTCTCGTGTTTGGTTTACTTTGTTTAGTAAGACTCTCCACCTAGTCACGGGTATTCCGCAACCCGGTGCGACTAGTAGACCACTTGCATGTGACGATCCGACACACACGAAGGGACCTACAAGTGGTATCAGAGCATTGCTCTTGAATTCGAGTGTTGTAAGTGAGTTTGGAGACGTTTTACTGAGTTTTACAAGTAAAAAGAGGTATTTTTGTTGATTTTTGTGATAAAAAAGGGGAGCTCTTGAGCACTTTTTTAGAAGCAAAAATCTCTCAAAAACCGATTTTTGTTGTGTATTTGTGTGTTTTGAGCATCAAAGGTTGGTTAGAAACTTGTTTCTGATCCTTTGGCTCGATTGCATTGATCATCAGCCTATTTTTCACTATCTCCGGCGATTTTCAGGTGACCGGAAAAGTTTGGTGAGAGTTGCTGAAAAGGTGTCCTGCGTACTTACCATTTTTGGTAAAAAGTACAGTCTTCTGCGTACTTACTAACTACGCAAGAGTTATCTCCTGCGTACTTACAAGTGCGCAAGACTGAACTTGTGCGAACTTAAGTTATATCCTGCGTACTTAATATTTCCTCCTGTGTACTTACAAGTACGCAAGAGCAAGTCTTAACTACGCAAGACCATTTCTCAAGTGCGCAAGGCCAAAGCCAAGTGCGCAACAGTGTCTGATTTTTCTGATTTTTGACCAAGTAATTCACTATGTCGAACCTTCAGAATCTTGGAAACATGTTAAATTATGATAATGAGATCGGTACACCTCAGAAACCGCCTAAACTATTAAATGTAAATGATTATTCCAATTGGAAGGCGCGTTTTGAGCACTACATTTCATACACCGACTCATCATTATGGATACCAATCATTGAGGGATATAAGCATCCTACACACATCTATCTTGATGAAGAGGTGCCAAAGCCCATCTCTAAGCTTGATGAAGAACAAAAGAAAGCTTATGATCGGGAAAAGAAGGCTCTTGGCTCAATCACTATGTCATTAACTCGGGAATTGTTTCACAGTTTTCGAGGCTATGACACCTCCAAGGATCTTTGGAAAGCACTTCAGAAAATATTTGAGGGGAACAGTGACATTAAGAAGAGTAAGCGGGATCTTCTCCGGAAGCAGTATGAATGCTTCAATTTCATGGAAAATGAATCGTTAGATGATCTCATCTCTAGATTCTATCATTTACAAACGGAGTTGAAAGCTTTTGAACTGAAATATCCCGATGAAGAACTGGTGGAAAAATTTCTTGATGCTTTGCCACCAAAGTTTGAGATGTATACAACCCTGATGAGGGAAAATCATAAATTCTATGAGTTAACAGTAGATGAGGCTATTGGTAAGATTCAAGCTCATAACATGAATCTTATGAAGAAGGAGAGCTCGGGAAGACCTCAGATACAGGACCCTTCCATGTATCATGGGACGACTTCCACTTCAAAATCATCGGGCTCTGGAATTGCCCTCTTTACCGGACACTCCAATGAAGAAGACCACTCAAATGGGTGTGGTGGTCATGCTTGTTATGCATCCGGATCAGGGTTGGGAACTAATCATCAACACACCTCAAGAAATCCTCCAGCTACGTCTTCAGCTAACCATTCTGCAATAGTCAAAATAGCTGAAGATCATGTAGCATTGTTTTCATCATGTATGCTTGCGTATGAGAATTTCATAGGCGTCAAGCTAACGGATCCCGAAACTATTGAAGAAGACTTTAACCAAGTGGATCCTGATGATATTGAGGACATGGATATTCAATGGAATATGGCCATGCTTTTGAGGAGGGCCAAGCGTTTCCTGAACAGAACAGGAAGAAAGTTCATTGGTGGACATTCTAATGCCAAGGTTAGATTTGATAAATCCAAGGCCAAATGCTACAAGTGTCTGAACTATGGACACTTTGCTCGTGAGTGTCAAAAAGACCGAGCACCGGCCTCTGGTTTCACCAGACCTAGCCAGGGAAACAGCCACGGCCACAACAACACTAGCCACCACAATCAACACCAAGGTGGTTCGTCAAATGCATTGGTAGCTCAGCATGAGGAAAAAATTTATTGGGGTGTTCATCTAGAGGACGCCATCATTGTTCAAACACAGGTTGGTCTCATGGCTGAGATCATGGAGCTGATGGAGGCTGAGAGAAAAGAAGCTGAGGAGATGGAAGCTTCTATAGCTGTTGAAAAGGATTCTACTTCTGAAGCTGAGGAGATGGAAGTTCAAGAATAATTTGATGGAACTTTTATGTCTCAAGAGAGGGATCCGTCACGAATTCAGCGCGCCGTACACACCTCAGCAGAATGGAGTTGCTGAACGGAAGAACAGAACACTGATCGAGACTGCAAGGACTATGCTGTCAGATGCAAAGCTTCCTGTCACTTTCTGGGCAGAAGCAGTTAATACAGCTTGTCACGTCTTAAACAGGGTTCTGGTTGTGAAAAGGTACAACAAGACATGTTATGAGTTGATCAAAAATCGACTTCCCAATCTTGATTACCTAGTTCCTTTTGGTAGTCCTTGTTGCTACAGTATAAAGACCGTCAGTCTAAATTTCATGCGAAAGCGGTGGAAGGCATCTTCTTAGGATATGTTGCCAATTCGCCCTGCAAGAGAGTGTACAACATAGGAACTCGTACTGTCGAGGAATGGTTTGAAGTGGACTGTAGTAAACACAGCACTCCACCAGAACCATAAGGTCCAGCTTGGGGTTTTGATTATGATGTGCTATTCAAGTCCTTCAATCTTCCTGACTTATCTGCAGAAGACGCCGCAAATGTCTATGATTTATTGCGTGGCGACAATGACTCCAGTTTTTCTACTCGTGCTACTGTACCAATTATAACTCCTGATTCCAATGCTGCATCTGCATCTGGAACTCATGACAGTGATAACAGTGAAGGTGTTCATATTGTTGGAGATTATGCTCAAGCCAATCCTAACACAATTATAGGAAATGAAGCTCCAGCTGATCCAATTAACATTGACTCTTCTTCCTCTGGAACACAGGAAATGGGGGAGTTAAGAACAAATCTAGATCCAGAAATTCAAGAACCAATTGTACCGGAGACGAGGGTGCATAGGAATCATCCAATTGACAACATTATTGGTGATCCTTATGCCGGTGTTCAGACTCGTCATAGAACCATCACTGAGAACATCAGTCTTTACACAGAGATATTTGACACTGGTGTCATGGAAACATGTCTGCATGCTGCATTCGTGTCCCAGGTAGAGCCGAAGAATGTGAAGGAGGCTCTCGCTGACAACTGCTGGATTGAGGCGATACAAGATGAACTGTCTCAATTCCAAAAGTTGCAAGTGTGGGATTTAGTGGACTTGCCAAAAGGCTTTCAGCCAATTGGTACCAGATGGGTGTTCAAATGCAAGACGGATGATCGTCATATAGTTGTGAAGAACAAAGCAAGATTGGTTGTTCAGGGTTTTTATCAACAAGAGGGCTTGGATTACAATGAAGTATATGCCCCAGTTGCTAGAATTGAGGCCATTCGACTGTTCTTGGCTTATGCCACATATGTCGGCTTCAAGGTCTATCAACTTGATGTGAAGAGTGCTTTCCTTTATGGTAAGGTGCATGAAGAAGTCTATGTCACTCAACCTCCCGGTTTTGAAGATCCGCATAATATCAATAAAGTGTACAAGCTCGACAAAGCACTTTATGGTCTTCATCAAGCACCTCGGGCATGGTATGAGACATTATCTAAGCATTTACTGTCTAATGGTTTCGACCGTGGATAGATTGACTCGACTCGACTCTCTTCATACGGAAAGCAGGAGGTGACATTCTTCTTGTGCAAGTATATGTCGACGACATTATCTTTGGGTCGACCAATGAAGGGATGTGTAGGGAATTCGAGAAGGTGATGAAGTCCAAGTTTGAAATGAGCAATATGGGTGAACTGTCATTCTTTCTAGGTCTGCAAGTCAGTCAAAGAGAGAATGGTATTTATCTACATCAAACTAAGTACGTGCAGGACATCTTGTCAAAATACAAGATGAGTGATAGCACTACTTATGGCACACCAATCCCAGTCAATCATGGTTTGCATCCAGACAGAGATGGAAAGGATGTGGACAGCAGGTTGTACCGTGGGATGATCGGATCACTTATGTATCTCACAGCTTCAAGACCCGATATAATGTTTGCTGTATGTTTGTGCTCAAGGTTTCAGTCTCAACCGAAGGAGTCACATATGATAGCCGTGAAGAGAATTTTCAGATACCTGAAAGGAAAACCCCGATTAGGTCTTTGGTACTCTAAGCAGCAGTCATTCGACTTCAAAGCCTACACTGATTCAGATTATGGCGGTTGTTACCTTGACAGAAAGTCAACTTCTCGTGGATGTCAATTCTTAGGAGACAGACTGGTCTCCTGACAGTGTAAGAAGCAGCCAACGGTTTCTGTCTCAACTTGTGAAGCAGAGTACATTGCTGCAGCTAGCGGTTGTTCTCAGATATTGTGGATTCAGCAGCAATTGCGAGACTACGGCTTGAACTTCACTGGAACTCCTCTATTCATTGACAACAATGCCACCATGTCCATCACAAATAACCCGGTGAAACATTCCAAAACTAAACATATAGAGATTCGCCATCATTTCATTCGTGACTGTGCTGAAAAGCATTTAATTGAAATTGTAAAAGTTCACACGGATGACAATCTTGCTGACCTTTTCACAAAGGCATTTGATCGATCCCGTTTTAAGCATCTTGTCAACTTGATAGGAATGTTCAATCCTGAGTGAAAACTAAGTTTTCTTAACTCAATTCAACTCATGAAAGTTAAATTTTTAATTCTTTTAAATTTTCTGTATAGTTCTTTTAGTCTTTAAAATATTTTACAAAAACCAAAAACAAAATAGAAAATGGAAAAAATTTCAAAGTTAACTTGAGAAAAGAGGAAATGATAGTACATCAGAAATGATCTAAACTTCATAGACTGCTCATATGGGAAATGATTGCATCATGTTTACTTACTTGTTTAAATTATTATGTTTTTTAATCTGTTTATTTACAAGTAATTTGAATTGTCACTAAGCTGTATGCGTCTTTGAATCACTAGTAGTGTGGAAACTAAATCTAAAATACAACCGTGATTTGAACCCATGTTTGCAAGCGTGTGTGCGTAAAAGAATAGAAAAGATCATTATCAGATAAAGGATGTTAGATTTTGGCAATAATTTTCTTTTGAGATCAGTTTCGGGTTATGTCGTTAGCACAATTAATGCGGTTCATCTCACTGCCCATACTCACAAGTATGCAAGGAGAGATTGAATCAAGACATGTCTCTACATTAACCGTTGAGCATGTATTCACCCTTGAATCACTCCTGATTCATTGAAATCAAATCCAGATAAAAGTTGAATCCCCTTACCTGATAATCAAACACCATATCTATTATCCTGAATCATCATCCCGATATTCAAAGAAGAAAATCACATGAAACCAAGACAAAGGAATCACTCGATTCTGAATCTTATGATTCCTGATAATCCTTATGGATTCTGCTTGATTTTTCCTGTGCTAATAGATGTAGCTTCATTCTGAAAATTTAGAAAATCATTGGAAAAATCTTAGATGCCTTGAGATAGTGCAAGTTAGAATAGCATATCAGTGGGGTACACGTTGTATATCTTATAATTAATACCTTAATACACAAGAACATAATACAAAGATGCGTATAGTTTCAAATCTTATAATATTGTCAACTTGAATTACTTGTTTATGTGCTTATTACGTATGAATAAAGAGTAATACATGACATGATCCCATATTCTTTGATGTTTATATTGTATCGTTTTTGCTATAAGTTAGCCTGATATGATCCTCTGCTCGTGTCTTTGATCAAAAATAGCTTATGTGAATACTTGTATATTTCTATCAAGAAAAGAACAAAAAGATTTTTAAGTTTATGCATAGTTCAACTTTATTCAGAAAAGCCAAAAATATTTGTATTTAACCTTCCTGAATTGATTTTGAATCCTCTTGATTGAACGCTTTTATCTTGTTCGTTATTTGACTTAAAATCTTCATAATTTGAGTTGAAAGTGTACGCACATAAGGGTCTCTACGTACTTGATAAGTGCGCATGAGGTAAACCCTGTGTACTTAACAAGTACGCAAGACTTAAGTCATGCGTACTTAGTAAGTACGCAGGAGTTAAGTCATGCGCACTTAGTAAGTACGCACGACCAATATGTGTGGGGGTATATATACAGGACTTAGAAATTTTTTTTTTAGGTTTATCACTTACAAATAGTTTTTCTCCTGTGATATTCCCTCCGACCATCGTCCTCAAAAATTTCGAGTGTTCCAACCGGATTTTTCGTCCCACTCATTGTTTAATCATCTTTAAACATCTACTTGGTGAGAATCTCGGTCCGTGTCATCCATTAAATCCCAAGTTTCGACTGATTCATCAATGGTTTTGAATGTGAATTTATTGACCTATTTTGGTGTTCTAAATACAAATTAAGACCTAAAACTTGTTAAAAATCACTAATTGAAACCTATTGACTCCGAATTTGTCCTTAACATGGTTTGATTTTGGCCTTGACCCTCGAGTGACCGTGGTTTCCCCTGGGTCGTGTTCTAGGTCACAAAATGGTGTGTTTTGGTAGTTACTGGTGTCGATAGTGGTCCCATGAGTTAGAATCGTTGATTCCGACTTAGTGGTGACCTACTCGACCCGGTATTGGAACAATCTGTGATGTTTTCAAGTTTCTGAAATTTTTGCTAAGGAGTGTTCTTGCGCACTTAGCAAGTACGCAAGAAATACTTCTTGCGTACTTAACAAGTACGCAAGAGGAAAATCCTGCGCACTTGCTAAGTGCGCAGGACCAACACTTAGAAATTTTTTCTAAATTTGAAAATTTTTTCAAAGAGTAACTACTATACTATGTCATGTGTGTCTACTTCCAGTGTTATAAGTTGTTCTGAATATGTTTTCTGTGTGTGTTTGCAGGCTATGGCTCGTGCATTCACTGACGAATTCAACCTATTAGCTAACACCGAACCAGAAAGGCGCAGCCTTGCAATACAGGGAGATTGTGGATTTTCTGAACAGATCAAGAATAAGTTATGCAATCTCAGCAAACCCAACAGTCTCAAGACCTTACCTGGAGCAATTCTGGGAGACTGCAGAGCACGATTGTACGGTATCCCCGAATGTCATAAGGGCTACCGTTGACGGTCGGGCTATTGCTATCTCTGAGGATACAATAAGGAGAGTATTGCAGTTCGGAGACCTTGCCACCGACCCGACATCCTATCCAGATTACTACGTGGATGGGTGTTAGAGGCACAGAATGGGATATGTCGGGGATAGGGACTATGCTTCTTACAAGAAGATGTGGGTATTGGATCAATGGCGTTACTTTTCCCACATCATGATCATGTGCATCTCATCCAGGAAAGCGAGAAAAGATGCCATGGGTCATGACCTTGCAGCGGCCATGGTGGGCCTGTCTCTCAATCGGGGCTACAACTTCTCTCGCTATATCTTCAAAGCACTCAATGACCAGATAAATACAGCAGAGAGGTTCAGGTTCCTTTTGTACCTGAGGTTTGTGCAGCTCCTGATCGATGATGCATTGCCAAACCTACGTGCTATCGGGGAGAGACTGCAGGTAAAAAGGGTGGACAAGAGAGTCTTTGCTCAGTTTCTAAAGCCAGGCAGTGTAGAACCTACCCCTACGCACACTGAACTCTTTGGCCACCTACTGAATGAAGCATACGTCGCTCCGGAAGATTGGAACTGGTATAGTCCCAACTCAGCACTAGAGATGAGTGATGACTCTGGTGAAGAGCAAGAGGAAGAGCATGATGATGATGAAGGTGATGTTGGTGGTGCTGAGGAATCCGATTCGGAGGCAACAGAATCAGATTCTTCTGATTCCGATGACGCACCATCACAGGCACATCCGAGAAGGTCGGCACAGGTAACCCTGCCTGCGTCGTCTTCAAAAAGAAAACGACAAAGCTCGAGCAGCGAATACGAGCCGGATTCCGACTCTGACGCTGCTCTACAAAGACAAAGGCGTGAGAGGGCCAACAAGAAAAGGGGCGATCGGCAAGAGGTTGCTATCCCCAGGGTTGAAGAGATTCCGACTGTGCAGCCATTACAAGTTGAAGCTGCCCGTCCAGAGTCTAAATCTACCCCGCCAGCACAGCAACTGTTTAGAAGGAGGAGAAGGCCACTGGTACAAGCAGATGTGGCAGTCACGGCGGTCACAGAGGTGATTCCTGTGACGGTGACACTCCCTACTCCAACCGTCCAGGTGACGGTGACTGCTCCACTTTTCACGGAGTCAATCACCATCACCCCAACCATAACTCCCATCATTACATCCCCCATCCCAACACCCACCAAAGAGCCGTCCGGTCAACCCTTTAACTACGGTGATTTCTCACAAGGGTTCGACTTTGACACAGTCTTCTCTTCCCCCATCCACAACGCCGAAGCCTCATCATCTAGGCATCCGGATCCAAATGAAGCTAGGATTGATGTGCTAGAAACCCAAGTTGCTGGCTTGTTGAAGACTATTCAAAAGTCAAAAGAGGATTCTGATGCTCAACAAGCACAGATAAACTCTCTGGCGGATGAAGTTAGGATTCTGCGTAGCAAGAGAACGGGGACTGATGAACGGTTGAAGAATGTCATGGCACAGAATGAACTGTTGATGAAGACTAATGACATGATTCTAGCCCATAGAACTTCCCTGGAGCTAAGGTTGGATCTACAAAGGAAGGATCACGCAGCTATGGTCAAATTAGTTGGTGAACTGACCGTGAAGCTAGGGGCTCAGGGGGAGAAGGAGACAGAGAAATAGAAAGAGAAAGACAAAGAAAAGAAATCCACCGGTGCCGAGTCTTGTCATCCAGTCGATTTGACTGAGGATGATGATAAAGACAAGGATCCTGAAGTCGGTCCTAGTGGAGGTGAGCACCTAGCTTTGGCGATTGTGCCCATCTCTTCTGTTCCATTGGCTGAGGGGGAGTCTACTCAGCAAGAGGGTGGTGATACCTCAGGTGGTGGTGGCGGAGATAAAGGGAAGTCAGCGGCTGACGTGCTCAAGGACTTATCTAATGATGAGATCCTCTATTTAGAGCCTGACTATTACAAAGAGGCATAGATCGATGCTCTCCTTAATCTGGAAGAAGGAGAGATCGACTCTGGTGATGACTGGAACGAGGATGACGATGATGTGGTGATTGAGATTCCCAAGGGCGACGGGGAAGGTAAGTATGAGTTAGAAGATGGTGAGATCTTTGAAGTACCATCGCTCGAATCTCTGCTCGAAACAGGCTCAGTTGACACGGCAAGTAATGTTGAAACTACAACTGAAGCCTCCCCGGTCGACCCTATACTTGTGGACCCCAAGGCACAAAAAGAGAAAGACATGCCTTCTGCATCTACAAAGGGTCCAGCTCCCGTGTGTCAAAAGACGTCTATCACAGAAAAGCACGGAGCGACAGGTATGATCTTAGCTGTTAGGTACGAGGAGGACAAGCAGCTATTCGCCATCAAAAGATCTGGGGGGGTTCAATACTTGAAACCCACCAGTGAGGCGTTCAACTCTTTGCCCAAGTACGACCTAGTTAACCTCGCAAACCGCGATCTGCTAAGTCACTCGAATAATGCAGTAGAAATGGGTTTGTGGGTAACACTACAGCGGGAAGCAAGATCAGGGAAATTTGAATACCTCAAGCCTCAGGTGCCTAGAAGAGTCAAGGATAAGCACGCTGTGCATCCTGTAACTAAGAAGCCCATAAAGAGATTGGTATACAAGCCAGTGCGATGTGAAACTAAGATTCCCCTGAGCAAGTTACCTCAGGATATTCTTGGTGACATGTGGTACTGGTACGTTGATCCAAAAATAGGCGAGGCTGTGGTAATGAGTAAAGGTAAGTTAGCAAGTGGAAATATTGTGCCAAAGGAAGTGATCAGGATATTTGATGAAGTCTGCTTCATCAACTTTTCTGTGAACGATCTGGAGGTACTAGCCGACAAGTACTGCATCCACACTGACGAATGGACGAAGCTTCTCTCTGCCAAATACGACAAGTTGATCAAGTTCTGTCTTGATTATAAAAAGAAGATGGAAGCTAAGGAGCAGATGCTGTGAAGACTGAAGACCGAAGACTGAAGACGATGAAGATCCCGAGCTGTTGTCAAGGGGGAGTTTGTTGATGCACTTTCCTGTGACAACACTCTGGATAGAGTCTTAGTTTGTATGTCTAATGTTTGTAGTTTGTCTTTGTATTTATGAGTCATTATGTAATAGTTTATCGAGTTGTATTTACTTTTACATAATGTATGTTGTTTTTCTGCTAAATGTTTTGCGCACTTACATGTGCGCAGGAGAAAGCTCCTGCGTACTTAGCAAGTACGCAAGAACACCTTTGCGTACTTGTTAAGTACGCAAGAGCAATTGGTCCTGCGCACTTGCTAAGTGCGCAGGCATCAGGTCTGTATAAATAGGATAGGTTCACAGAGGCTAAGTACGCAGAACAATTTGTTCAGACGAACTCAGTTTTGCTAAGTACGCAGCTTGTATTCTCTCTGTAACCGTCGAGTGTTTATAATACAAAGAACGTTTATTGTGACTCTTGTGTTTGGTTTACTTTGTTTAGTAAGACTCTCCACCTAGTCACGGGTATTCCGCAACCCGGTGCGACTAGTAGACCACTTGCATGTGACGATCCGACACACACGAAGGGACCTACACGTAACTGTTCATCAACATGTAGTTCCTCCAGAGGAACTGCGAGTGATTCGTCTGCCAGGAATTTCTTTAAATTTGAGACGTGAAAGACGTTGTGTACACCACTAAGTCTTTCAGGTAGGTCCAGTTGATACGCGACTGGTCCAATTCTCTTCATTATTTTGAATGGTCCAACATAACGAGGATTCAGTTTTCCTCGTTTCCCGAAATGAATGACACCTTTCCAAGGTGAGACTCTGAGTAAGACCATGTCACCTACTTGAAACTCCAAGGGTTTACGACGCTTGTCGGCATAGCTCTTTTGACGATGACGAGCTGCCGCCATACGGTTTCTAATTTGAACGATCTTTTTAGAAGTTTCAAATACAAGTTCAGGACCTGTGAGTTGGCTATCTCCAACCTCGATCCAACAAATAGGAGAACGGCATTTCCGTCCATAAAGTGCTTCAAATGGAGCTGCCTTAATGCTAGTGTGATAACTGTTGTTGTAGGAGAACTCCACCAACGGTAGGTGAGACTCCCAAGTGTTACTGAAATCAATCACACAAGCTCGTAGCATGTCCTCCAGAGTTTGGATAGTACGTTCAGTTTGGCCATCAGTTTAAGGATGGTATGCCGTGCTCATATCTAGACGTGTGCCTAAGGCCTTATGTAACGACTGCCAGAAACGAGAAGTGAATCGTGCATCACGATCCGAAATAATGGAGACCGGCACCCCGTGCCGAGATACTACTTCTTTTAGGTAAATACGAGTAAGATTTTCCATCTTATCGGTTTCCTTGATGGCTAAGAAATGGGCGGATTTTGTTAAACGATCAACGATTACCCAAATGGTATCGCATCCAGTAGGAGTTCGTGGTAATTTGGTGATGAAATCCATGGATATTTGTTCCCATTTCCACATGGGAATTTCTGGTTGTTGCAGGAGACCGGATGGTTTTTGATATTCAACTTAGACCTTCGCGCAGGTCAGACACTTACTAACATAGGTGGCTATATCGGCCTTCATCTTCGGCCACCAATATAGTACTTTTAGATCATGGTACATTTTATCGGAACCCGGATGGATGGAGTAACGAGATTTATGAGCTTCATCCATGATTAGTTCCCTTAAATTTCCGAACACTGGAATCCATATTCGTTCGACAAAGTAACGAATTCCGTCAGATTTTACTTCAAGTTGTGCTTCCATGCCGCGAGTACCTTCTAAAAGTAGGTTATCTTCTTTCAAGGCTTCAAGTTGAGCACTACGGATTTTGTCAGGCAATCCAGGGTGAATAGTAAGTTGTAATGCTCGAACTCGTTTGGGTTTCGTTTCCTTTCGGCTTAGTGCATCAGCCACAATGTTAGCTTTACCCGGATGATACCGGATCGCACAGTCGTAATCATTTAAAAGTTCAACCCAACGAATTTGTCGCATGTTTAACTTCTTCTGCTCGAAGATATGCTGGAGGCTCTTGTGATCGGTGTAGATGGTGCATTTGGTACCGTACAAGTAATGTCTCCATATCTTAAGTGCAAAAACTACTGCTCCCAACTCTAGGTCATGAGTGGTGTAGTTTTTCTCATGAACCTTTAATTAACGTGACGCGTATGCGATTACCTTTTCGCATTGCATCAAGACATAACCCAGGCCTTGAATGGATGCATCACAATACACCACAAAATCACCGGTTCCTTCCGGAAGGACTAAAATAGGTGCACTGCAAAGTTTCTGTTTGAGGTGCTGGAAAGCTGACTCTTGGTTATCGCCCCAATTATAGGCTTTTCCTTTTTGAGTTAGTGCGGCGAGAGGTTGAGCAATTTTGGAAAATCCTTCGATGAATCGACGATAATATCCAGCCAATCCCAGAAATTGTCGCACCTCAGTCGGAGTCATCGGTGCTGCCTAATTCTTGATGGCTTCTATTTTGGATGGGTCGACATGTATCCCTTTTTCATTTACCACATGCCCTAGAAACTGAACTTCCCGGATCCAAAATTCACACTTAGAAAACTTAGCATACAGTTGTTCTCGCTTAAATAGTTCTAAAATTAGGCGTAGATGTTCCTCATGTTCCTCCTTGTTCTTGGAATAGATGAGGATGTCGTCGATGAAAACGATAACAAACAGGTCAAGGTAAGGCTTACACACACGGTTCATGAGGTCCATGAATACCGCGGGTGCGTTGGTTTAACCGAAAGGCATGACCATAAATTCGTAATGGCCGTACCTTGTCCTGAAAGCAGTCTTAGAGATATCCTCATCTCAGACTCTCAGCTGATGATAACCAGATCTAAGGTCTATTTTGGAATAGAAACTTGACCCTTGAAGTTGATCAAAGAGGTCATCAATACGCGGCAGGGGTTAACGATTTTTGATAGTTACCTTGTTCAATTCCCGGTAATCAATGCACATACGGAAAGTACCGTCCTTCTTTTTAACAAACAGGACTGGAGCTCCCCACGGTGATGAACTAGGTCGGATGAAACCTTTATCTAACAACTCCTGTAACTATGTAGATAGTTCTTGCAATTCACTGGGTGCTAATCGATAAGGTGCCCGAGCGATCGGCGCTGCTCCAGGTGCTAAATCGATTTGAAATTCCACTTGACGGTGCGATGGTAAGCCAGGTAAATCTTCAGGAAATACTTCCAGAAATTCCCGTACAATTGGGATATCTTCAATCTTCTTCTCTTCGGATGGCTGCTCGGCAACGAGAGCTAGGATAGCGGTATGTCCTTTCCGAAGGCATTTTTGTGCTTTCATGAAGGATATGATACCCATGACAGTACCAACCATTTCGCCCTGAACTGAAAGAATTTCTCCACTCGGGAGGGGTATGCGAACGATTTTCTCATGACAATTGATTTCCGTTTGGTTTTTAGACAACCAATCCATGCCGACGATTACATCAAAACTACCAAGTGTGACCGGCATAAGGTCGATATCAAGAATATGGCTAGCTAGATCAAGCTTATAACCCTTAAGAATGTGGGTTGCTTCAATTATTTGGCCATCAGCTATCTCTATTACATACTTAGCTTCTAACAGAGTTGGGGTTCCTTTTATCATAACACTAAGTTTCTTAGATATAAAACTCCTATCAGCACCAGTGTCAAAAAGGACAGAAGCAAAGTAATTATTTAAGAGAAATTTACCGGTGACCACGTTATGATCGTAGCGAGCTTCTCCAGATCCCAGTACAAAAGCTCTTCCTTTCGCCCCATTTCCTCCATTACCACCGTTATTACCGTTATTCCCACCATTGTTGTTCTGATTGGGGTTGTTACCATTGTTGCCCTGGTTATTACCGTTACCACTACCACTGCCATTACCATTTCCACCCCTTTTCGACTGAGGACAATTCCTTTGAATGTGCCCCTCCTTGCCGCACTGAAAACATCCTCTCGTGAATCCCTGTGATTGAAATGGTTGTTTGTTCGGGAGTGTAACCCTACAGTCCTTCGCAGCGTGGCCCATCTTACCACACTGCTGGCAACGTTGCCGGTCACAAGTGCCCGTGTGGTGATAGCCACATTTGTTGCACTTGGGGTACCTCCCAGCATATTCTCCCTGATTCGGACCTGATGAGGTCGTTTGATTAAAGTTTCTAGCAGGCTCAAACTTTCGCTGCTGTTGGTGCTGAGGTTGATTGGGTTGGGATCCTTTAGATATAGAGTGGGAGTGGGAGTGGGTGTGATGGTCGAACTTGCGCTTATTGTTGTCGGTGGGTTTAGAAACCGAAACTCTTGGAGGTAAAGTTCCTTGTGTCACCGCCTGATCGGTCAATTTGTGAGCAAGTCTGATGGTCTGTTGGATGGTGCTAGGGTTGGACGAGGTCACCATGCTTTGAATCTGAGGTACCAACCCTCCAATGTATAGTTCAATCCGTTTGTAATCCTGAGTCACCATGTGTGGGCACATAGTAGCAAGTTCGTGCGAACGGGTGGTGTAGAGTTCAATTTCCGAACCCTCCATCTTAAGGTTCCAGAACTCTCCTTCTAGCTTTTGAATTTCATTTCATGGGCAGTATTCTTCCTTCATCATTGTTTTAAATTCCTCCCACGGGAGTCCATTTGCCATTGCCAGTCCTAACATTTGAACTTGGGCATTTCACCATGTTAGGGCCGGGCCTTCTAAAGTTCCAGCAGCAAATTTCACTTGGTTAGCCATGGGGCAGTTGCACATGGCTATTACTGATTCAACCTTCTCAAACCAGCGAAGTAATCCAATGGCTCCTTCAGCTCCACTAAAGGTGTGGGGCTTGCAGTCCATGAATGCCTTGAAAGTGCAGGCTGGCTGTTGATTTTGCTAATTTTGCTGGCCTGGATTTAGAAATACAAATTGAATTAGAATTATAGAGTTTAGAAAGATGTTCTTAGGAGAAGGATTGACACTACTAGTCAATAGTTAAAGCATTTACATGCAGCATTCTGTGCTGCTAGGGCCTCTGCCACACTCTTATTTATCAAAGCTGCTAGCTCTGCTGCCGTCATGTTAATGGTACCACGACCACCGGCACGGCCTCCTCGTCCTCTCCCAGACATGATTCTTTACAATCACAAATAAAAAGTAATGAGAAATATATCACATATTAAACATTATTCAGGTACGAGTAAGAGATACAATATCTAATATTTTGAAAATTAAATAAATTGTAAGGCTACAAAATTAATAACTCAAATATTAAACTTCTCATGCTTTTATTGGATGGGAACAACCTTACCCATCTAGGATTGAAAAGAGAAATAACATAAGCAAAAACAAACATGAAAAGGAAGATAGATTAGGAAGATCCTCAAACATCCTCGTCATCAGAAGAGACGTATGACTGAGCATCATCGATCTCCACTGGCTCTTCTTCAGCTGGCTCCCCCTCTAAGGGCTCCTCCTCGAAGGGCTCCTCTTCAAAGGGCTCCTCCTCAAAGGGTTCCTCCTCATCGTCAGATACTGGAATGTCTTCCGGGAATAGGGCCGCTTGCAGTTGGGCTTCCAAGTGAGTCACCCTCTCTTGAAGGCCTTCAGCAGTGTGGTTTGCCACATGTAGCTGAGCTTCCATAGCAGCTAATCTCTCCATAACTCCTTCCATATCATCATCCATAGTGTCAGCCCTCGTCTTTAGATGTGCCACACGATCCACTAAAAGGTTGTGGACATGGTCCGTTGCAGCTAATTCGGTAGTCAAATGTTCTATTCCTACCTTATTCTTCTCTACTTGGGGTCCATTCTCCATAAGTTTAGGTATCTCCTCGGTGGCATCTTGTACAAAACTCAACTCCTTCAACATATAAGATACGAATGCTGCGAAGGCTTGTTCCATGGTGCATGGTAAGCTAGGTAGTGTAGATGATGAAGATGCGGATCCAAAGTACGGTGATGGAACATCTCCCATTTCGATCCACCTTTGGATCATATGTGGGTATACATCCCAATTGAGAGCATAATCCAATGCTCGTGCGTTGCTCGGTTCGCATTGGTCAATTGAGGTAGTCCGGCGCCTTTTGGGCTCCGGGGATGAGAGTACAGGTGCCTTATGCCCTGATGCGTTAGGTGATGGAGGTGGGGTTGACGACATGATCCTGCAACATTTTGTATAAGTACCAAACATCCAAATGACATGTAACTAATGTGTGAGGCTATAGTCTATTATGCAATCCTAGTTCTCTATAACCAATGGCTCTGATACCAATCTGTCACACCCCCAATTTCAACTAACGGAGTATTACCGTTTTGGGAAGTGACAAACCAGGATCTCAGACACTAGTTACATTGAACGACTCTACATGGGACATAAGTGTAATATAATCAAAGTTCAGAGTTCAAATGCGGAAACGTAAAGAAAATAAATGCGCAAAATACACGCGCCCCAAAAAGAAAGTCCAAACGTCCAAGTCCAAACAATAATAAAACGAAAACAATCAAAGTAGCAAGACATCAATAAATCAGGAGCATCCCATGCATGATCCAAGTTGTGCACCTGTGTCTTAACTTAGCGACCTGAGAAAACATGTAAGTAAAAATGTCAACACGAGGTTGGTGAGTTCACAGGTTTCACTATATAAATAAAGGTTTACCAGATTTATTGTACAATCAACATATATATACCAATGAGTAGCTAACCCATGTTCATGTTTGCTATTACGCTTGCAACCGTAAACTGACTGTTTGTATTGCCTCCCACCAGGTCTATCAACCACACTGCACGTTTAGGTCAATATTGCACCCGTTCGATATCCAATCGAGTTAGCGCGACTAACGCGGGTGAGGTTTGTCAAACCCAGTAGTACTACCCAACATACCTCGCTATATTCATATTTAAACGGTTCGATGTGAGGACTTTCATGATAGAGTTTACGCATAGTCATAACAATTGATATAAAATGAAGTACAAAAATCAAAAGAGTTTGTATCATGTTTTCTCTCCCAGTTTAAAAGCAGTAAAAAGGGGCCGTGAAACTCACCTGAGCTTGAGTAGAGATTTGGATCACACAAGGAAAAAGTCGGAACCACGAGTGTAAGTCTCAGACGACTTACGTATGCCCTAAAATTATAAACATATAAATTAGGGACAAGTTAGGATTTGTGATGACGACACGGAAGATTTAACGCCTTAACGCATTCTAGGAATTTAAGAGTAGACGAACGTGTCCACGAGAAAAGAATTCTTTAATTAATAATTAAGATATATACGATACGCGACGAATGACAAAATAATATATAATAAATAAACATTTCCAATCGTCTTCGACATTAAGTAATGATTTAGAAAAATAATATTATTATATTATTTTTACACTCGCATAGTTAATATGATAACTATTTATGTGGC
Source organism: Smallanthus sonchifolius (assembly GCA_023525975.1). NCBI lineage: Eukaryota > Viridiplantae > Streptophyta > Magnoliopsida > Asterales > Asteraceae > Smallanthus > Smallanthus sonchifolius. The sequence goes on along the minus strand of CM042025.1, from coordinate 42,574,278 downwards.
AAAATAATAATATATTATTTTATTCGAGAATGTAATTACAGGTAAACAATATAAATATTTATATTATTTATAACATTGAAACGTTACAAAAAATGTTTTATAATATGGGGGAAATAATATATAAAATATATTATTTTTAATTTGTGCCACAGTACAAAATAATATGAACATATTATTTCATAATTAGATTTTAATAACAAATATGGTTTGCAAGACCAAACCTGAGTCCACGGGTGGTTTCCAGGTTCAAAACATTTTTATATATTAGTATAATAATATGGAATTTGATTTTTAAATTAAATTATTAGTTAAAATATTTTTTAAAAACAAAAGGTTGTGGAGAGACTCGAATCCGGGTCTCTCCCACAACACACCACAGCTCTAACCAGTCGACCCACTAGGGCAATCGTGTACTAGACCCGAACCAATTGGTTTTAACACCGATGGTCTCTGTGTTCTTCCCCTCCCACATGAACCGATCGAAAACTCCCTCTTTAATCCATTAAATTCGATTTCGATTGAACAAAAAGGCATAGGTGTTTTGTTATTTAGGGTATTTCGAATCTATGTATGAGTTTAATTGAGAAAACATCGAGTTTAAGTCCGTTAATTATCCTGATTAGAAACCGAAACCCTAGATATAAACTAAGAATCAAATTGATCGAAATCGATATTGTTTTGGATTGAAATCATAGGGCTTTTAATAAGCGAGGGATTTCGAATCTGTTCATGTAGTTTAATTAGATTGATATTAAGTTTCAGATCAAAATCCCCAAATCCTATTAAGAACGAACCCTAGATTTCGGTTTGAGTATAATTCGATGTTATCAAATCAAATTACCATAGGGTTTTCATTATACAAGTGATTACGAGTCTAATGGAATAGATTAATACGATTATAAACGTGTCTAAGATCAAAAGCCCCAAATCGCATATGAACGAACCCTAGATTACGGGTCGAGTTCAATTCGGTGATATACGATCCAATTGACATAGGGTTATTGATTTAGACATTGAAATGAAACTATAGATGCCGATTGTTACCAGAATGGAGTTTGAATTGTAGGTGGACGACTACACGGTGTCGACGGCGACAGGATTTGATCTCTGTTGATTCCCGTAGTTCCCTCGATCGAATTAGCGTGTGCAACTGATTACCTATCACTCGTACAGGATGCGCAGGACTTCGATTGTAGATTGAGTGGTCGAATCGATCGACTTTGATAGAGGTAAGCGACGGTTTGATGGTTACGGTTTTGATTAGCCATAATTCGATTTGATTACAATCAATGCTGGTAATTAGAGACTTGATGGGGGTCGGTTAACATATTAAAAGTTGAATCAGTTACGAATTTGAGTTGATTAACCGATTTGGCTCGAAATTTTGAAGTCAAAGCCTGCGATTTTGACTTCAGAAAGTCAACAAGCAACTAGACCTTTAATTTTGACTTTCTATAGTCAACAGATTGACTTTGGGGACTTGGCAGGATAAGTCCCTGAATTTTTGAGATCAGGAAATGACAAAATTAGACCCTGAGGTCAGATTTAACTGGTTTCAGTTAACGGGGTTAAGTTTCAGTTATGATATTTAACGAGGATTGTTAACGGCGTTAACATGAAAAGTCTGGATTGTCACATGATTTTGACTTCAGAAAGTCAACAAGCAACTAGACCTTCAATTTTGACTTTCAATAGTCAACAGATTGACTTTGGGGACTTGGCAGGATAAGTCCCTGAATTTTTGAGATTAGGAAATGACAGAATTAGACCCTGAGGTCAGATTTAACTGGTTTCAGTTAACGGGGTTAAGTTTCAGTTAGGATATTTAACGAGGATTGTTAACGGCGTTAACATGAAAAGTCTGGATTGTCACATCATCCCTTAGTTGAAAGAATTTTCGTCCCGAAAATTAAAAAAAATAAAAAATTTATTTATTTTAATTTTCGGGACGAAAATTCTTTCAACTAAGGGATGATGTGACAATCTAGACTTTTCATGTTAACGCCGTTAACAATCCTTGTTAAATATCCTAACTGAAACTTAACCACGTTAACTGAAACCAGTTAAATCTGACCTCAGGGTCTAATTTTGTCATTTCCTGATCTCAAAAATTCAGGGACTTATCCTGCCAAGTCCCCAAAGTCAATCTATTGACTATTGAAAGTCAAAATTGAAGGTCTAGTTGCTTGTTGACTTTCTGAAGTCAAACATGGACTTCACAGTTCATCAAATGGATGTCAAAAGCACATTTCTGTATGGAAAGGTTCAAGAGGAAATTTATGTGAAGAAGCCGCTGGGTTTCATTGATCCAAACTATCTTGACAAAGTTTACAAACTTGACAAGGCATTGTACGGTCTCCATCAAGCACCTCGTGCATGGTATGAGACGTTATCTAAGCATCTGCTTGATAATGGTTTCACATGAGGGGCAATTGACCAAACTTTGTTCAAACGAAAGGATGTTGCAGATACCATTTTGGTGCAAATCTATGTTGATGATATCATTTTTGGATCAACAAATCCTCAGTGGTGTAAAGAGTTCGAGGAAGTGATGCGTTCTAAGTTTGAAATAAGCTCTATGGGAGTGATGAAGTTCTTTCTTGGTTTGCAAGTAGATCAGTCTTAGTCGGGAATTCTTATACGTCAAGAAAAATATGTCAAATAAATTCTGACTAAGTTCAAAATGACTGAGTCTCATTCTTACAAGACTCCCGTGGAAGTTCGAGACTGTCTGTCTCCTGATTTGGATAGTGAAGGCGTTGATCAACACCTCTATCGCTCGATGATAGGATCTCTCATGTATCTCACTGCTAGCAGACCAGACATCATGTTCGCAGTGTGCTTGTGTGCACGCTTTCAGGCTAATCCTAAACTCTCTCATTTAATTACTGTCAAATGTATTTTAAGATATTTGAAGTACAAGCCAAAACTTGGCCCTTGGTATCCCAAAAATAACTTCTTTGATATTTTGGCATATTCAGATTCAGACTACAGGGGATGCAACTTAGACCGAAAATCCAATTCTGGGGGTTGTCAGTTCCTTGGCAACCGCCTCGTCTCCTGGCAATGTAAGAAACAAACCACCGTTTCTCAATCCACAGCCGAAGTCGAATACATTGCCGCAGCCCTTGGTTGTTCCCAAGTAAGGTGGATCCACCATCAAATGCTTGATTACGGGATCACCTTCCATGAAACCCCCATCCTGTGTGACAACACCGCCGTTCCCCATATCACTAAAAATCCCGTTCAACATTCAAAAACTAAACACATTGAGATCAAACATCACTTCATCCGTGACTGTGTTGAAAAGAAACATATCAAAATTGTTGAAGTCAAAACCGACAAGCAAACCACCAACATCTTTACAAAACATTTGATTCTGCCAAATTTGAGAAATTGGTGGAGATGCTCGGCATGATCAACTTTCTGTAACCCTTGTGCATATTGTCTTTTCTATTTAAACTTGTTAATCAGGAAGATTTGCAAAAAGATTTTTTTTTTCTGTATAGTTGTTTTCTTTATCAGTTTTTTTAAAGCAAAACTTTTGGGGAAAAAAATTGGAATTTGTAGTTAGTAAGAAAAAGATTTGCTTTGTATAGTCAAAAGGAAAAGAATTTTTTTTTTGATGTGTTTATTGTTTGCTTAAGAAAAACTCACTGTAAGTATCATGTTTTGTTTCAGGAAAATCGGATCCGACCTTGTGAGAAATGACAGAGTCTGATCACACTTCTTGAACATGGAATGGACCATAAGCGATGGTGCTTACTGAGGTATAGCCGGTAGGCCCGACATATGGTTATAACTCTTTAGTAATGTGAAAACATAATTATCAATCGTACACGTGTGTTTGAACCCATTTTTGAAACATCTAACCCATTTTAAGCTAAGAAAACTGATTCAATCAGATATAGGCTTACGTGTTGGATTCTGATTCATGCGCCAGGTGATCGTCAAAGTAACGAAAGTTACCGCCGATGACCCTGTCTGTTTTGCTTACGCAAAGATCTCGGGAGTTCATCTTTTTTCCATCCACTTGGATGATTTGACCCCGTATATTTTGCTTACGCAAAGATCTCGGGTGTTCAACCTTTTCCTATCCACTTGGATAATTTTATGGCTTCTTCTGTTTTGCTTACGCAAGACCTAGAATGTTCGTACCTTTTTAATATCCATTTGGATATTTTTATTTTTACAACTTCTGATATCCAGTTGGATCTTGGCGGTGATTTTAACTTACTAAGATGGTACCCTTGTTAACCTGTAAGAGATGATAAGATGAATGTGGATATTTCTTGAGGATTGATAGGCTTTCAAAACCATTTTATTTCAAAATGTGGGGTACGTCGTGTTTCGAGCTCAATTGGTACCACTTAATCACATGAAATCATTGTACAAGCAAATATTCGGGTTTATCTTGCACAAATACCGGCTATCTTCAGGGATTCCCAGTAGCTGAGTGGAAAATGAAGTGTTTCAAGGGTTTTTGACTAGACATGATCTCATGTTGGATCTTTTCCAAGGCTAAGTGTTTATATCTTTTATTGTTTTTACTTTTATTTTTCATTATAAATTTCTTAATCTTCCTTATTAGCTTGTTTAAATTGTATACATATGAGAGTTTTCCTTTGTCTCTGATCAAGTATCTCATGTCACCCGAAACAACATTCCACCGAAACTACTCAAACCACCCGAAACTACCTCCCACCCGAAACTACTTTGCCCTATCAAAACTAGTAGTTTCGACATGGGCATTTTGGTCTTTTGTCAAGCTCAAAGTAAATGTCTTCATAATCAGGTTTCTTCCATGCCATGTGCACTTGAACTCTCCAAACCTTTCACACTTTCATCTTCACACACAAAATCTCTCAATACGGTCTAAGTTTGCGAAATCAGGATTTCTCAATATGATTCCCCCGTCGTTTTCATCATCAGGTACTGGTTTCTGTTCATATGTGTGCGATTTTATAAAAATGTTGGACCTAGGGTTTCAATTCTGAGAGTTTTATGACTAAATCTTCATAATCTTGGTTGTTTTGTGTTCAAATCTTGTTTATAAACTCACCATTTTTTGATATCTTATTCTTCTATGTTTAATTTTACATATTACGTCAAAAATCTTGATAAGAAGGAGTTTCGACACCTCACAGGCTTCCTTTACCATTCTTTTTATTTCTGTTTACAGTTTGATAATTTGTATATAGTTTTAACTTAGCTTTTTCTACATTTTGAATGCTTGTATATCTGTTCAGAATTCAGGCATCGAAACTAGTTGTTTCGATGAAAGGGTGTTTTGGTTTTAAAATGAGTTTCTCAGAATTTGAACAGGATTCTATCGAAACTAGTTGTTTCGATACCCAAGCTTGCCCGAAACTAAGTAGTTTCGAATAGGGTTACTTTCCCGAAACTAGTAGCTTCGATCAGGTTTCTTTGAAATTTTTTCTAAGTGTCAAATTTTCTAATATTTTGATATCTTGTTTCTATGCAGATATGGATCTTTTATTTATTAAGAGGCACAATGTTTGCACTGTCTTGAATACTACTAATCCTAAGAATGCAGATTTCATACATGTTCTCAACTTTTTGGCCAACTATAACATCAACTTTGCTATAAGTCACAATCTGCCAGTATTTGAAACAACCATAAGGCAATTATGGAATACTGCAACAACAACAGTTATTGACAATGTGGAGCATATCCGGGCTACAGTTCATAATCAAGAAGTTCTACTATCTGAGGCCACTATCAGAGAAGTTCTACACTTTAATGACAATCATGAAGAACCGGTGGAATTTCCAAGTTTCTATGTCAAGGAATGTTTCAGAAGGTTGGGGCATCCAGACGAATTCAAAAGCGGACAGATTATCAAGAATGCCCTTCCCCCTCTATGGAGATACATTGTACACGTTTTTATTCACTACCTGTCTATCAGAAAAGGTGGTTTTGATTCAGCTAATGCCATGGTGGCATCTGTAGTCTTGGGGTTGATTAAAGGAAGGGATTACAATTTCTCTGGGCTGGTCTTTAGGCAATTGAAAGAAAACTTGACTGGAGGAGTTAAAGAAAAGTTCTTAGTCTATCCTAGGTTTCTTCAGATAATTATCAATCACCTTCATCCTAACCTGCAACAAGATGGCCATGTATTCGTCTTTGATCATATGACTACCAAAACCCTAAGCTACATTAAAAGTTCAAGAAAAAGAACCAACATAGTGATTGCTGATATTCCTCTGTTTGGTCACATTTTGGGTGAAGAAGAAGGGGATGTTCCTGACATAGATCCACAACTGCAAGTTGAATCATCATCTGAAGAAGAAGAAGTCGAGCAGGTTCAAGGGAACCAAGAGGATGAGCTTGAAGTTGAGAAAAATTTAGAACAAGAAATGGAGCAACCAGTTCAAGAAGCTCAGTTTATAGACCAAGAAATAGAAAATTTGGATCCTTTGAATTTTCAAGTACATGATGTAAACATAGAAGCTGAAGCACATGTTGATACTGAAGTTCAAGATAATGTGGATGTTGAAGTTGATTCAAGTGAAACCTTGGACGAAGGTATTTACGGTACAAAGTATGATCAGTCGGATTATGAGTCAGAAGAAGAGGAGCAAACTGAGCCTCCTGCATTCTCCTCCAAGAGACCAGCTGATTCTGAGTCCGACTATGAATTAGAAGAACCCCTAGCAAAGAAAATCAAGACCGGGCTGGAGTCTTTGACCTCTTCTTCAGAATCACTTTTTGACATTCTAGAACATCTAACACCCAATCAGTCACCTACTCATGTTCCACCACCCTCACCACAACCATCTCCAGAATGTGCACCTGTTCCTACACCACCTGCATCCCCTGCCCCTGACCTATCTCCATCAGTTCCAAGAGTCAAAACCCTAAGCCTGGAGGTAAAAAGGTTACAGGAGAAAGTAACAAAACAAGATAAAGTGATAGAGGATATGAAGACTGAACTAAGAGAGTACAAGGAAGAAGTAAAAGATCTTAGGCTGGAAGTTGGAGGCTTACATACCCAACTTGATGTTCAGTAGACTCAACTTGAAACCCAACATAAGATAATCTCTCAACAATAACAAGATTTTAAGGCTTTATCTGATATAGTTGAACAACTCAAGGCTTCAGTGGTTAAATCTTCCCAGCAAGGAACCCCTTCCATAACTCAGGGGGAGACCACTTCTGCTGGTGGACATTCTTCCCCTGCCTTTGTTACAAATCCTCAGTCTGCATTGACAATATTCACTGGCCTAGTTGCCAAGAAAAAGGAATATGTGGAAATCAAGATTGAAGAAACTCATTATGATCTCCCATCAGCCAGTGAAAGGAGAGCTACTAGAGAAAGAGGAAAAGGAAAAGAATCAAGTGTTGATGTTGTAATTCTTAATGAAGAGGAAATTGGGTCAAATCATGAGCTGAATGCTCTTCTGGATGAGATTGAAAATTATGGATTTAATGATGAGTATCTAGAGATTATGGCTATAGAAGATCTGCGTGAAGAAAAGGTGAGATACTTCACAGAGGAAGGAAGAGATCCAGGCACTCTCTGATGATGATAAAGATGAAGCCAGTATAAAAGTTGATATGGTAAATACTGAACCAACCCCCACTGAACCAATTCAAACAACTCACTCTGAATATACCTCAACTGAACCAATCCAAGCTCCTAAACCAAATCCAGACTATCCTGATCCTAAAAGGCCTTGGATGAGGAAGCTGCCTATAAAGGAGTCTCCCAAATAATATGAATGGTTCGCTGAGTATCAAGAGCTGAAAAGACCCCCTGTGGGATGGAAATATGATAATGAGAGGGGTTTATATATTGTAGGGATATACAAAGGAGGAGTAGAACACCTTAAAACTTCTCATGAGTTCAGCTCCCTTCCTAGATATGATCTTAGGGCACTTGCCAAATTACCCCTACATAATCCTGGTAAAGTCAATGTGGTACGTAACTTTGAGCTGTTCCTGAAACAACAAGCCCTCAATGACTTCAGGTCAATGAAGACCACTCTTCCAAAAAGAATTATATCCAAAACCAGGATTCATCCCAGAACACAAAATCCCTGGTTAAGCCTTTGGTACAAGCCAATAGAAACTGTCAAATCCATCATACTGCCACGATCAGTACCAGTCCAGCTATAGAATTTCATAAAATGGTTTTACAACTCAACCATCGGAAGTGCTGTGATCGAGTGTGAAGGCAAAGAAGACATTCATATATTTGAGCCCATTGAGCTTTTAAAATTTCAACCTGAGGATCTTGAAGTATTATTCAACAACCCCATCAAGCTCTTTCATGGAGATGATGAAGCTGATGCTAAGGCCTATCAAAGAGTGGTGCCATTGAATGCCAAGCCATTTTTCAAGAAACCAAGTTAAGAGCCAACTGCTTAGTGAAGAGTTGAATACATTGATGCAACAACTTAGGGGGAGATTGTAGAGTCTTTTATTTTTATAAGATGATGTCATCAATGTATTTTTGAACAATGTTTGTTTAGTTTATTTACTTGTAATTATATTTGATGTAATTTCCTGTTTTTATTCTAAGTCTGGGCCATCGAAACTACCTAGTTTTGATTGAGGTTTGTTCAATCGAAAATAATAGTTTTGATAGATAGGAAGTTCCGACAGGAGGTTCTTTCATTTGTAAATGCTCACCCGAAACTACTAGTTTCGGTGAGCATAGTTTCGATGCCTGTCAGCTAAAAATTGAATGTTTAGGGGAGAATGTTTAGATTTCGATAGCCTTTACTAAAAATTGAAATTCCCATGTAGTCTTCATCATCATCAGGAGACCATCAACATTGCTATAGAACCGTTACCACATCCATCTTACCGACATTATAATTACCATAATCAGCGACCACCGGTAACCACCGTGCGTACCGCTACTGTTGTTTACTGTGTGTACCACCATTACAACCGTTCATAGCCAAGTACCGTCCTCAACATCGTCTTCTTCATGTAGCCACTATTAACAGTCGTGAACCATCACCTGCCGTGAAGATTACGCAATAACCACCACAACCATCGTTCATCCACCAACACCGTGAAGGTGTTAACAACCACCGCCACCAGGTCCGAACCACCACCATCAGCTGTTACCTGAGATGCACCACCACCACGAATCTTGATACCACCACAACCACTTCTGGCAGCTCGCCTTCTGTCTTGCATGGTTCCAACGCAAACAGTTGTTCTTCGTGGTCATTCCGGGTGTCGCGAACCAGTGTTCATTGTTTACCTTGTGGCCCGAGTGCAAGATTGAAAGTCTACAGTCGGGTGTAGGGTTTTTCACGGAGGAGGAAGGCAGGAATTCGAAATGGGTTTAGCGGCTGGAAAGTATGATATGGGTTTTAGGTTTTAGAAACTTTTTCATCTAGCCCCCCTCATCGTTAGAGGAATTTATATTTTTCAGTTTTTTGTTTAAATTAGTAGTTAAGTCTTGTACCATAATTTTCTTCTTTGACAACCTTAGTCCTAAACGAATCTCGTGTTTTAAGAAACAGAGAATTTGGGATGTTACAGAATAGGTTGACTATTTCAAATAACAATTGTGTAACAATACACATTAAGTTCAGAGGAACTCACTTAGGCAGTATTTCAGCTTATTGTATTGATAATATGTCAAATATCTTAAACAACACCTCGACGTATATTTAATTGCTAATATATCTTAATTAAGATTTATAATACAATTAACATTATAATCAAAGCTTAATGGTAAATAACCGAGTTATCAGAACCTTACCTCGGAACTATCTACGGCTATTTAAAGGCGTAAGGCTAGAAACCGGACTTTCTAACGTGAAGAAGGACTTGGAACCGAGATATCAAAGGTGTGTGTGTGCAAAAGTAGTGTGTTGGATGTGTGAAAACTACTGAGCTCGGCCATCTATTTATAGGGCTAAATTTCGCGTCTCGACGGACAGTTACCGGCCGTGATGGTCCATCATGGCTTTACTTGGTGATTACGCACTTCCGGACCACGTAACGGACCTTTATGGTTCGTGAGCGTCCGTCACGAGGGTGAGTCATCAGACACGTGTTAGAAACCCTAAAACCGCCTCCGGTATTGCGGCACGGACCGTTACCATATCATGACGGTCTGTCATGAGCGTAGCGGACCGTTATCCTAGTGACGGTCCGTTACAGGCTGTTTTCTCCAAATTTTCACTTTTAGTCCTTGAATTTGATTTATTTACAACTTGGGTTATTATACTTAGTATTTATTTCGAGCAATTTTCGAGGTGATACACATAGATAAAAATAAGATGCATGAGCCTTTGGCTGAACTTTTATTTAATATGAAAATACCTAAATGATATAAAAATGGATTATAAGTCTGAAACTGAAAACAATGAACAATCAGATATAGAAAATTTAACAACACAGATAGAAAATATGGATATAAAAGATAATTTTGTTAATCTAAAACCGAAATAAAAGAAGAAAAATTTAATATTAATGATACTGCTAGTACAAGCACAAACAATAAGATCCCTATAAGAAGCGAATTCCATAGACCAACAGAATGTTATGCAGCTATAAAATCAACATTAAAACATGAAGATAATTATAAACCATATCAAGCTATGAAAAACGAACCAATAAATCCTTTTGGAATATATTTAGACTTAGATTGTGTAAGTAATACAGAAGAAGCAATAGATAAATGGGAAACAACCCTTAGAATAGCAGTCTCTGTTAATAAAATGGAAATAGAAACTATAAGAGGTGATGTCGTCCACATGGTCTATAAAAACTAACTATAAAACCTAACCTAGATTCCTAAGTAATAAAAGGAATACCCTCTAACTAATCCGCACTGACAGGCAAGTGTACCTATCGAATGTAGCACATCTTAACGGTAGACCTTGTTATCGAACCCTAGAGACACTATGAAACAAAACTAGACTCTGACTCGGAATAAAGATTGATTTGGTTGGGGGGTTGACTACACTACTATTTAGACTATGGAATGCAGAAAACTAGGACGACTCAACTATCAAGAACAAGAACTAAATGTGAAGATCAAAGAATGCGAAGAATACCACCTAGGTCGAAATCCTACTTGCAAAGCACAACTTCTACCAGTTCTGGAAACTAAGATGGATCTGGGTTTCTAAAGATGACAACTAAAGAGTACCTAGCAGATCCCTAATCACTCTCAGGGTGGCACCAACTAAGCTACCTAAAGTGTACTAAACTCACCAGATGGTCGGATCACCTCTCGGGTATTTCCAACAATGATAATGTACCCTAAAGACAGATCACCTTTCAGTCTCACTGTCCACGATACATCAAAGATGCATGGGGTAATCTTAGGATAACAACTATGACATGAATTAGCAACAACCACTAGACACCTAATACCAACTTCCTCTCAGATAGCTGACACTCGGATTCCTAATGAAGAAGACTAGACAACGAATTACTTGCAAATATTCAAATTAAAACTGAAACAACTTAACATACAAGTAATCATGACACAATCATTTCCCATATGTGCAGTCTAAGACGTTTAGATCACTTACTGATGTACTATCATTTCCTATTTTCTTCAAATGACTTTGAGAGTTTCATGATTTTCTATTTTGTTTTGACTTTTCTGAAATATTTTTCTTAAAAGAAACGAACTATACAGAAATAAAAAATAAATAAAATTTGACTTCCATGAAAATATTTTGATTTGAAAATGAGTTTTCTCACTCAGGATTGAACATTCCTATCAAGTTGACCAGATGTTCAAAACGGGTACGTTCAAATGCCTTAGTGAAAAGGTCAGCAAAGTTGTCATCCGTGTGAACTTTGACAAGTTCAACCAAATGCTTTTCAACACAGTCATGGATGAAATGATGGCGAATCTCTATATACTTAGTTTTGGAATATTTCACCGGGTTGTTCATGATAGACATTGTTGCATTGTTGTCAATGAACAGATGAGTTCCAGTGTAGTTCAAGCCATAATCTCTCAATTGCTATTGGATTCACAAAATCTGAGAACAACAGCTCGCGGTAGCAATGTACTCTGCTTCACATGTTGAGGCAGAAACCATTAACTACTTCTTACACTGCCAGGAGACCAGCTTGTCTCCCAAGAATTGACATCCACCTGAGGTTGATTTTCTATCAAGGTTACAACCGCCATAATCAGAATCGGTATAGGCTTTGAAGTCGAATGACTGCTGCTTCGAGTACCAAAGACCCTCTTAACAACCATCAGGTGAGACTCCTTTGGTTGTGGCTGAAACCTTGAGCACAAGCATACATCAAACATTATGTCGGGCCTTGAAGTTGTGAGATACATAAGAGATCCGATCATCCCACGGTATAATTTGCAATCCACATCCTTTCCATCTTTGTCTGGATGCAGACCATGATTGACTGGAATAGGTGTGCCATAAGTACTGCTATCATTCATCTTGTATTTTGTCAAGATGTCCTGCACATACTTAGTTTGATGTAGATAAATACCATCCTCTCTTTGACTGACTTGCAGACCCAGGAAGAACTATAATTCACCCATGTTGCTCATTTCAAACTTAGACTTCATCACTTGTTCGAATTCCCTACACATCCCTTCATTTGTAGACCCAAAGATAATGTCGCCGAAATAGACTTGTACAAGAAGAATATCACCTCCTGCTTCCTAATGAAGAGAGTCAAGTTAATTTTTCCTCGGTCGAAACCATTGAATAGTAGATGTTTTGATAAAGTCTCATACCACGCTCTAGGTGCTTGATGAAGACCATAAAGTGCTTTGTTTGAACTTGTACACTTTATTGATATTATGTGGATCTTCAAAACCTGGTGGTTGAGTGACATAGACCTCTTCATGAACTTTCCCATATAGAAAAGCATTCTTCACATCAAGTTGATAGACCTTGAGGCCGACAAAAGAGGCATAAGCAAGAAACAGTCAAATGGCCTCAAGTCTTGCAACTTGGGCATACACCTTTGTGTAATCCAGACCCTTTTACTGATAAAAACCCTGAACAACCAACCTTGCTTTATTCTTCACTACAACATGTCGATCGTCCGTCTTTCATTTGAACACCCATCTGGTTACAATCGGATGCATACCCTTCGAAAGGTCAACCAGATCCCACATGTGCAACTCTTGGAATTGAGACAATTCATCTTGCATAGCCTCTATCCAGCAGTTGTCACCGAGAGCCTCTTTTACATTCTTCGGCTCCAATTGGGATACGAAAGCAGCATGCATACACGTTTCCATGACACCAGTGTCAAGTATCCCAGCGTACAAACTAGTGTTCTCAGCAATGGTTCTATGACGAGTCTGAACACCCGCATGAGGATCACCAACAATGTTTTCAATTGGATTATTCTTATGCACTCTCGTCTCTGGTATATCCGGTTCCTAGAGATTTGAGTCTAGATTCGAGCTCAACTCCCCCATATCCTATGATCTAGAAGACGATGATTCAATTTTGATTGGATCAGTTGGAGCTTCATTTCCTACACGAGTGTTAGGATTAGCTTGAGCGTCATTTCCATCAACATGAACAACTTCAACATCATCACTGTCATGAGTTCCAGATGCAGATGCAGCATTGGAATAGGAAGTTACAATGGGCACCGTGGCACGAGTGGAGAAATTTGAATCATCACTGCCATTAAAGAAATCATACAAATTTGCGGCATCATCAGCAGACAAATCAGGAAGGTTGAAAAACTTTAATAGCACATCATAATCAAAACCCCAAATTGGACCTGTTTGTTCTGGTGGAATGTTGTGTTTACTGCAGTCCACTTCGAACCATTCTTCCACAGACCTACTAACAATATTGTACACTCTTTTGCATGGCGAGTTGGCAATATATCCTAAGAAGATGCCTTCCACCGCTTTTGCATGAAACTTAGACTTGCGGTCTTTGTACTGTAACAATAAAGAGCAGGGACTACCAAAAGGAACTAGATAGTCAATATTTGGAGAACGATTGTTGATCAGCTCATAACAAGTTTTGTTGTGCCTTTTAACAACTAGGAATCTGTTCAAGACTTGACACACTGTGTTGACTGCTTCTACCCAGAAAGTGACAGGAAGCTTTGCATCAAACAGCATTATCCTTGCAGTCTCGATCAAAGTTCTATTCTTCCTTTCTGCAACTCCGTTCTGCTGACGTGCGTACGAGGCAGTAAATTCGTGACGGATACCCTTCTTGAGACAGAAAAGCTCCATCAAATTATTCTTAAACTCAGTTCCGTTATGACTCCTTATTCTTCTAACCTTCAACTTGCATAAAGATTCCAAGCTCAAGATCAGGTATTGAAGAATATCAGCAGTCTCATCCTTGGTACCTAAAAAATGCACCCAAGAAAAATGTGAGAAATCATCAGTTATAACTAGATAGTATGACTTCCCTCCAATACTCCTGATACTTATAGGCCCAAAAAGATCCATATGTAAGAGCTTCAAAGGGGTATCGATGGAGTTTTGGAGCTTGGGCTTGTGAGACTTACGTTGCTATTTGCCCTTTTTACAAGGCATACAATCATCTGCAACGGAGAATCTCAGCTTAGGAACACCGTTAACTAAACTGTTTTGGACAAGATGATTAATTTTTCTGTAAGAAATATGTCCGAGTTTCCTGTGCCACAAGATTGAGTCAAGCTCTGTCGCTTTGGTAAGCAAACAAGTAGCAACTGAAGATGTTGTTTTCGCCATGCTCATGTCGATCTGATAGGTATCATTCATTCTTGGCGCACACATCAAAATCCAGTCTTCAGGAACCTCAAACCCAGGTTTGAGAATCATGCATTCAGACTTGTCAAACATGACTGAGTACTCCTTATCACACATCTGAGAAACACTCAACAGGTTATGCTTTAGCTGCTCGCAGTAGTTGACGTTGTCAAAGCTTACACATCCATTCGAAACTACGCCTTGACACGTAATACTGCCGCCTTTCTCGCCTGCAAAGGCCACATGGCCGTCTCTGAATGGTTTAATGTCTTGAAGCTGTGCTATGTTGCCTGTCATGACTTGAAGAGTTGGAGACCCAAGCCATAGTGGTCTTGGGACGTCCGTCTTTCTGAAAATAAACTACTTCAATTAATTCACAGTCATGACTATCAAAAATTGGTGAATCCTTTGGAGATCTGGAAATCAGAAGATTGAAAACATTTGGTTTTCTTGTTCTAGGACCTTTTCTTTTGTTTACTGGAACATTCGGCTTGCATTCAGAAGCACCAGGTGAACTAGTAGAAGCTTCACCTGATTGAATTCCAGCCAGATGTTCCAGCTTTCTCAATCTCTTGTTCCTTCTTCTCCCCTGTGGTTTGGAGAGTTTAACCACATGCTTTTCACCAGTTGGTGCATTACCAAAGGTAGACACACAGGGTTTAGCAGGTTGCTTTTCCCTTTTTGGAACAGATGGTTTAGCCTCAGATGTGGTCTTTGTCTTCACCATAGGTTTCACTGGTGGTTTCACCACATTTGGTTTGGGATTTAGGTTTGCTTCACTGGTGGTGACTTAGAGATAACAGCCGATTGTGAAACAATTGGCCGTTTCCCTTGGTTCTTAGCAGGGCAGTTCACAAGGATGTGACTAACCATACCACTGTGAAAGCAAGCATGCTTTTCCTTATGAATCCTCCTGTAGGGCTCGTTAGATCCAGCATTAGATGACTCAGCATGATGAGCAGGAGGAGTTGTTTGATGAACTTGAGTAGTGGTTTTTGATGGACCTGATGTTGATTCATTTTTGGGACTGTAATATTTTTCCAAATTTTCTTTATAACCAAGCCCATAATTATTTGCAAAGGTTTCTTTCTTAACATGATTAATATTCTTATAACCCCCATAAAACATTACTTTTAGTTTTTCATTTGTTTCAATGGTATCAAGCTCAGTCAAAATGCAATTATCACGATCAGTGACAATGTTTTTCACAACTTTGTGTTCACCAATCAACTCCTCTGAGACAGCACCATCATAGATGGTGTTCTCAGAGCCTTCATCAGTGAAGAACTCCTGATCAGAAGTAGAGTCAACCTTACTTGAGGAATCATCCTTGTTAGAGGAATCATCCTGACTTGAGGATTCATCAAGGCATGACAAGTCAATATCAATTAAGCCATTGACAAATTTCCCGCTCACTAGTGGAGGAATGTCATTAGTACCCAACCCTAAGCCATTCACTTGTCTCACTACCGATTCATAATGTTCCACCACAAAGCGAGAATTCTTCAACTTCTCAATTTTACCATTCAACTACAAAACCTCATTCTGCAGCTAGGTAATTTCATTATTTCTCTTTTCCAACCCCTTGTACGTAACTTCTAAATGAAATTGTTGTTCACTGATTTTAAGTGAAAAAACACGTTTTTCTTTAAAGTTTCAATTGAATATTTGTAACGTTTTATGTTTTCTTTGTAGCATAAAGCTGCAATACGAATGGGTTCGACCTTGTCCTGAAGCTTAGAATTTTCTTCTTTCAAGCCAAGACATTTGGAGCAAGAAATAACAGAAAAAGAATTAGAGTCTACCTTAGTTGACGAACTTGATGCCTCCCCAATAGCCATGAGAGCAAATGTAGTTGTAGACTCCCTTTGGTCAGCTACAGAAGCTTCCCTTTCTTCTGCTTCCATCATCTCAACGATCTCAGTCATGAGACCAACTTGTGTTTGAGCAATAAGGGCATCCTCCAAATGAACACCCCAATCAAAGCTTTCGTCATGTTGAGCTACCAAAGCATTGGACGTTCCACCTTGACTTTGATTGCGATTGTTAGAATTGTTGTACCCTTGACCATTTCCTTGGTTGTTTCACTGGCTTGGTCTGGTGAAACCTGAAGCATGTGCTTTATCCTTCTGACCGTCACGAGCAAAGTGTCCAAAGTTCTTACACTTGTAGCACTTGGCTTTAGATTTATCAAAACCTACCTTGGCATTTGAATGCCCACCAATAAACTTTCTGCCAGTTCTATTCAAGAAACGCTTGGCCCTTCTCAAGATCATGGCCATATTCCATTGAATATCCATGTCCTCCATGTCATCTGGATCCACCTGATTAAAATATTCTTCAATGGTTTCAGGATCCGTAAGCTTGCCACCAATGAAGTTCTCATAGGCAAGCATACACGATGAAAACAATGCTACATGATCTTCAGCTATCTTGGCTATAGCAGTCTAGTTAGCTGAAGATGTGGAGGCAGGATTCCTTGAGGAATGTTGGTGGTGAGAACCAGATCCAGATGTTGTAAAGCATGCATGACCACCACAAACATTCAAGTTATCTTCTTCATGAGATTTCCGTGAGAATAAGGCGATTCCTGAGCCCGATGACTTAGCTGTGGAAGACGTCCCATAATACATAGAAGGGTCTTGGATTTGAGGTCTCCCTGAGCTTTCTTTTCTTTTTGAGGTTCATAGCGTGCGCTTAAACCTTTCCAATTGCTTCTTCAATCGTCATCTCATAGAACTTGGGGTTATCTCTCAGAAGAGTGGTATACATCTCAAACTTTGGTGGTAACGCATCCAGAAAATTTTCAACTAATTCCTCATCAGGATACTTTAGCTCAAAAGCTTTTAACTCAGTTTGCAGATGATAGAATCTAGATATAAGTTCATCTGTAGATTCATTCTCCAGGTATCTGAAGCACTCATACTGCTTTCTTAGGAGATCTCTTTTGCTCTCCTTGATGTCACTGTTCCCCTCAAATCTTTTCTGCAATGCCTTCCAGAGATCTTTCGAATTATCATATCCTCTGAAGCTGTGAAAAAGCTCTCTAGTTAGGGCCATTGTGATAGATCCATGTGCCTTCTTTTCTCCATCATAAACTTTCTTTTATTCTTCATCTAGCTTAGATATAGGCTTGGGAACAATCTCATCAAGATATGTATAAGTCGGATGCTTATAACCCTTAAGTATAGGTATCCACAAACAGTAATCAGTGTATGAAATATAATGCTCAAAGCGTGCTTTCCAATTCGAATAATCATTAACATTCAGCAGCTTTGGCGGTTTTTGCGGAGTACCTATCTGAAGATTTTCCATAGTGTAAAACTTAGTCAAAAACTTAGAAAGTCAACACAACTTGCACACTTAAGAATGGCCTTGCGCACTTAAGAAATTGGTCTTGCGCTTTTACTATTTGCTCTTGCGTACTTATCAAGTACGCAGGAGTAAAGTATAAGTACGCAGGAATGAAGTCAAGTACGCAGGATATACGTCTTGCGCACTTGTTAAGTGCGCAAAACACTTAAGAAGAAACAGACAAGACTAAGTACATACATATGTGATTACAACTCGATAATCAATACGTACAGATGCTGAAATACAAATACAAATACATAAAGACATTACATAGCCAAGAACAATCTTCAGAGTGCTTGTCACAAGAATTGCTTCAACAATCTCCTCTATCTTCTTGGTGTCGACACTGCTTCCCGAGCTAGCTCCTCCTTCTCCTGCTCCTTGCTGCTGCTGGCGGCCATTAAACCCAGGTGGGTTGTTTCCAGATCTCCATCCCGAGCCAAATGAATTATTGTAGTTGTATCCTCGGTTCTGGTATTGGTTGCCAGCAAAGCTCACGTGCTCCTGATTATTTACAGGGCAATCTCGGGTGTCGTGGCCTCCCCTGCACACTTGACACCTAAGACCACTGAGTTTAAGCTCTTTAATCTCGTTAGCCATTACTGCAAGTGCAACAGCCACGCTAGTATCAGGAGTGACCTGATGCACACCTCTAGGAGAAAAGGCTCGTGCCCTAACACTAGGAATGGAAGTCCTAGTAGATGGATGCTGATGTTCCGCCAGAGCGAAGCTCTCGAACATCTCCTCACACTCGTCCGACTCGAGCTTATCCATGATATGGCCTCCCGCAGTTGTATTGAACATTTGCTGCTTCTAAAAGGTGAGATCATTGTAGAACTTCTCCACTATCGCCCATTCAGAAATACCATGCTGGGGACGTAGAACCGCTCCCAGGCCAAGTGATAAGGCTCGTCAGGATCCATCCGGAACGAATTGATTTGATCTCGAAGGCGAGCGGCCTTGGAAGGTGGATAGTACTTCTTGTAGAACTTAGCTTGCAGATCCTCCCATGTGGTGATAGAATTGTCCCTGCGAACGAGTGTTGTGCAAAAAACAGAAAGACACTAAAAGGAAAAAGAACAAAGACTAAAAGACACACAGAAATACTCGATCCTATTTTAGACACTCAGATAAGACGTAGGACAAGCACAGAAGACAAACAGACTCAAAAGAAAAAGAAATTAAAATAAACCAAAAATCAAACAAAGAACTAGTCAAAGTCAATATTTCTATTGCCAAGTGTCCCCGGCAACGGCGCCAAAAACTTGATATCGTCTAGACGGTCTATAAAAAATAACTATAAAACCTAACATAGACTCCTGAGTAATCCAAGGAATACCCTCTAACTAAACCGCACTAACAGGAAAGTGTACCTATCGAATGTAGAACAGCTTAACGGTAGAACGAGTTATCGAAGCCTAGAGACACTATGTAACAAAACTAGACTCTGACTCGGACTAAAGATTGATTTGGTTGGGGGGGTTAACTACACTACTATTTAGACTAAGGAATGCAGAAAACTAGGATTACTCAACTATCAAGAACAATAACTAAAGGTGAAGATCAAAGAATGCGAAGAATACCACCTAGGTCGGAATCCTACTTGCAAAGCACAACTTCTACCAGTTCTGGAAACTAAGATGGGTCTGGGTTTCTAAATATGACAACTAAAGAGTACCTAGCAGATCCCTAATCATTCTCAGGGTGTCACCAACTAAGCTACCTAAAGTGTACTAAATTCACCAGATGGTCGGATCACCTCTCGGGTATTTCCAATAATGATAATGTATCCTAAAGACAGATCACCTTTCAGTCTCACTGTCCACGATAATCTAAGATGCATGGGGTAATATCATGATAACAACTATGACATGAATTAGCAACAACCACTAGACACCTAATACCAACTTCCTCTCAGACAGCTGACACTCAGATAACTAATGACGAAGACTAGACAACTAATTCTCACATCTCGTGTATTGAACTAGAACACACACTCAATCTAATTAAGGATTAACCAACACTCCTATGGATTACTACGTCTAGCAAACCACTCAGGTCACAAGCAATACGCAAACAACCGAAATATGCATCTATTAATGAAAGACATTCAACAAGACACATGAGGAACACTAATCAACAAAAAACCATATTAAAGCATGCATATACATAAAAATAATCAACTCAAAATCTTTTACAAAATCATTTACAAAATCATAAACCCATCAATTAGAATCCAAAACCAATAAAAATCTAAACTTTACCCATATTCATCATAGAACCTAGGCAGTATCAAGGTTTTAGCCTAGAATCATACTCAAACACATCAAAACAGAAGTATAAGCAATCATCATGGTTTCAAACAAAGTAAACAAAGATAAAAGTCAAATCTTGTGTAGAAATAAAGACTGATGGCTACAAAACTTTCTAAGTACAAATGCTGCTTACCTCAGAGTTTGCTGCTGACCAACAAACTGCTGCGGATAAGCTTATCTGCAGCGGATACTTATTCTTCTGCTGAAGAACAAATCTACTGTTGATAGCCTAATCTGCTGAAGAACAGAGTTGCTGCGGATAGGCTTATCAGCAGCATCAACACTTGATGCTGCTGATAGGCAGATCATCAACAGCTTTGGATGGTTGCATCTTGTTGCTGATCTTCAACTTTACAGCTGATAGCCATTTCCACTGAAGATCAAACGTTGCAGCTGACTGGCTTCGATAAAGCAACCATTACCACTGACAACTTTATGCTACACCACTGACACAATCCACGCAGAAAGAGTGTTACTGGTGTAGAAAATAAAGAACTACAACGCTCTTCTCCAAGCATGCAAGCAATGATGCCTAAGAAGACGTTTGAGTAAAGTTAAATTTTATAGTGTTTATTGTCATTATATGTAGAATAGCTTCAATACAAGATCAACGGTTTGTGTTAGATCTGATCCTTAGAATCAAGGGTCTGTCTTGATTCTAAGATACTATATAAGTAGTACTTAGAGTCATTGTATCTTAGTGCTTTTGCTTAGAGTTTTCTCTATAATCTTGTAACCATTGAAGCTTAATACAAATTGCATTTATCAGTACTTCTTGTGTTTACTTGTTACATTGCTTAGTTGTGATTGTTTCCGCCAATCTCAACCAGAATAGAACCATCTTATATTTACCGATCCTACATCTTGCAATCTAGAACGCTATTACTAACGAACCCGGAAGCAAAGTCTCCATCTTTCTCTTCAATCAACCTCCTAAGCTCCAAAATCGCCCTCAAACCCTCTCTGGATGGCAAAGATACGAACCCCTGGAATAATGGCCTTTATAATCTATTTAATCTCAATTTAGGGTTTTTTCTCGGAACTTTGCTCTCTCGTGTACCGCGAAACAATATGGCTAGGTTCCTCGCGTACCGCGAGGAACAAAATAGTCGCGAGTGATTCTGAAGATCTTCGTGTACCGCGAAACTTTCTCTTCTGGTCTTCGCGTACCACGAAGACTCGAATTTATTCATTTTTTCCTTTTGATCTTCCGGACTTGGTCTCGTGCTCGGTTTCTTCTCATATTCACTTGTATTACATACGAACACCTGAAAACATAACATAGACTCAAATCTACCCAAAAATGACACAAAACAAACACAAAATTAACTAAAGACGCACTAAAACAATGGAATAAAGATGTGTGCTTTGAACTATATCAAACATCCTCACACTTAAACCTTTTTTTCGTCCTCGAAAAAGTTGCAAGTGGAATCATAACTCAAATCTAACTTACCAAACATCAATTACCAATTAGCAAAATATACACACGCATAAAAAAGCAACAATCAGTATTTCTGTCCGATTAAACCCAAGCACCAACTTTCAAGCCCCCGTTACGTGTTCTAATTCCAATTTGTACAGATATCAATCAACCTATGTGACTCACACTTAGAAGTTACAGCTTGACCTAATCCCTTCTCACGGTTATGTTTAGGCATGGATCAAACCATATAGATTTACCCTACCACGTTAAACTAAAACTTACAGGTCTCAGAAATCAGATGAGATATGACTGAATGGATGATAATGAGCATTAATAAGCAGATGAACTTCATCTAGAGGCGTTTCAACCAAGTCACTATCCCGGAAGGTAACACATAGACTAAGTCATAACAATGAAGCACATAAGAATCAACCCAGTGGTGTTTCAATCAGGCTGGAACCCGAAAGTGACACGTAGGCGAAACTTATATTCCAATTAAATAAGGTCAAGAATTGTACAATTATGGATGCGGGCGCCACCGAAACTCGGATTTATTCTCATAAAAAGAGTGTGGTGTGCCAGGAAATTTCAAAAACCTCTAAATTTTAACTTAACGTGGTACCTATCACCCTATATTGACAGTTTCAGTATGACCGATTACCCTAAGATGAGTACCCACAAGATATCATGATTTTTAATTCAATTAATTCCCTAAAACAACACAAACATGCTATTTAAGCTTTACTAGCTAGCCGGGTCTACCAAAACATCACTAATTAGACACGTGTTCTATTATTTAAACATTTAAACCTAAACAAGATCCAGCTGTACTATCATTTTCCAAATATAAGTAGATATTTCCAAGGACATTTTTCAAAAAAAAAAAAAAAAAATTTTTTTGTATTTTTGAATTTTTATAAATAAGACAAACTATCTAAACTAGACACTCACATCCCCACACTTGAAAGACACATTGTCCTCAATGTGAAACAAAACACAACTAAAAATAAAAATGCAAAAATAAAAAAGGAAGCGAGTTAGCTGGTAATGTATATGCTCTCGCAGAAAATCCAGCTTCGTTCATCCTTGTGTGCACCGTATAGCATTTCGGTCGCTGTCGCACAGACTGACGGGTTGCCTTTACAAACTTTGTATAAGTGATGATCAATCCCGCCCGAATAGAGATTGAGTACGGGCGGAATGATAAAACCTGCAAAATAAATCGCACAACAAACTCACAACATTAAACTGACTTAAATTAAAATAAAGACTCGACTGACTCACTAAAAATCAAAGACTCAAGATAGATAGATGCAGAAAAACATACTCAATGGGTGGCAAACACATAGACATGAATGCCACAGCAATGTCGGTCATCGGTCATGAACGGTTTTCAAAGTTCCCCATGGTCATGGTGGTCGGATGGCATGAATGAAGGTGAATGGTGATGGATGATATGATAATATTGAATGATAGAGGATGGTGTGAAACTAGAAGTGATGATGGTGGTGATAGTGGATGATGAATAGAGGATGGTGTGATGAGTGACGGTGAATGGTGGTAGGAATGGTGATCGGTGTGGGCATCCATTGAAAACTAAGGAAAGAAGGGCAAATCCCAGGAATCCTCGCGTACCGCGAGAGAACCTGGAACACTCCTCGCGTACCGCGAGAAGTTAAAATTCAAGCCAGCCAAAATTCCTTATCTCTCGCGTACGGCGAGGGAATCCGTTTTCCTTTCTCGCGTACCACGAGAGGACTGTGGTAACAGAAAGTTAAGAAGATTTTTCAATTTTTTTACTTAGAAAATTTTGGCCTCCTAAAAATCTTTCTCACCCAACTTTCTTTAAAACTTGTTCTAACAATAAAAATCAATGTAAAACATACCTGGAACTTCGTTCCCAATGATTTCCCATGCCAAATCGAGTGTGAATCCCTGCAAAACTCGACACAAACAAAACACACACCGAAAAACACAAAAATGGACACGGAATCAAACCAAGTAATGCACACAAACTCTACATCCTGGGCACTTGCCCGAGATTCAAACAAGCCTATCAGGAGGCTTCTCTTTGACCCTTGACGGTACCGCCTTCATCCTATGTGGTCTACCGATTCTCCAACACCTCATCAAGCAAATACCACCCACAAACATTAAAACTCCATCACATTTATCAATTAAGTCTTTCCACCACATCTTAAACCTACCCAGTCCAAAAATAACCTGATTCAAATATAGCAGCAAGCTGTCACACCTAAACATCCCCACACTTGGGGTTTGCTCTATCCTCACATCACAAGATTTACTTAACGCTCGGGACCTCTTACGAGGTGGCCTAGACCTAGGGCAACTAGAACTAGGGCTTCGTTCGGTATCTCTCCCCTCAGATTTGAAAACAACAATGATGGTCAAAGGTTCAGGAATAGGATTAGCTATGGTTGTGACCTCTAAACCTTCACCAGGATCTTTAGGATCCTCCACATTCTCCACCAACTTCCCCACACTTGGGGTTTTGCCTATGATCTCATCAAATTCTACCATCATCTCCAGCAGATCATTAGGCACCTCATCGTCGTACTTATCCGGCTCGTCTAACAGCTTCTCCATCTCCAACGCCCATTCAGATATTTCTCCTAAGTTAGGGGCGAGTTCATCAACTTCTCTCTCTGGATCAGCGTCCCGATAGTCACCTATGAAGGCATCAAGCATGCACACAGAGTGGCTATGCTCGCCAACATCCTTCACGAGTTTCATAGCATCGAAAGTAATAGACTCATCCCCCACACGAAGTGTGAGTTTCCTATCGAAGACATCGATCATTGCCTTGGCGGTACGTAGGAACGGGCGTCCTAGGATGAGTGGGAGTTTTTCGTCCATTTCCATGTCCAGAATAACAAAATCCACGGGGAATACAAACTTGCCTACTTTCACTAACAGATTCTCCACAATTCCCCATGGATACTTGACTGAGCGGTCAGCCAAGGAAATGCTCATGCGCGTAGGCTGCAGTTCACCTAGGTCTAGCTGCTTATAGATAGAATAAGGCATCAGATTGATGCTAGCACCTAGATCGGCAAACGCGTGGTGCAGAGGCAAACCGCCAAGCAAACACGGGATTGTGAAACGACCCGAATCCGCCATCTTCTCCGGCAATTTGTTCTGCACCACAGTAGAACATTGCTCACTAAGTGACCTTGAGTTGTTTAAACATATCAAGGAAGGCACCGTATTCCCTAGCATTCTTATATGGCAGCAAGCGCATTGGATATGCAACACGACTCAAGTCAACCTCGGGGGACTTCATCTCCACCCCCTTCTTCTTCTCCTCTGCCCTCTCGGCAGGCTTCTCCATAACTAGCTCCTCATCCACCTGCTCTTCGGCCATTTTAGCATCGATCTCAGCTAATCGAGCTCTCCAGTCAATCTTCTTGACCTCCTCAGGTGACGGAATGTTATGCTCAATGGAGTGGGAGTCATCCTCTACAACCTCTTTCTTCACCACACACTAACTGATGCGGCCATCACTGAAGCATGGGTGCTTGAAGATGGACCTCCCTGTCGATCTTTCAAACTCTTAGCGATTTCCTTGATGTATTGCAAAATACATCAATTTATCGTTTAGAGTTTGTATAAATTTCGTATAGTTTCGTTGCGTTTTCGTAGTTAGAATTAGTTCCTTTTGATAGTTTGTGTTTGTGCAGGTCCCGGTTGCTGAAAGGAGCGAAAAACAGTCAAAATATGCTGAAAAGAGTTAACGGTTGGAATCGGGTCGAGTTGGAGCTGAACGGGAACGGAAAAAAGAGAAAATCTGGCAGAAACATGTTTACGCGCCACGCGACACCCTTGAGGAGGGAGGATACGCGCAACGCGTAGCCTTGGAATTGTAATGCCCGGAAGTGAAGGCTCGCGCCGCGCGACGCCTAGGTGGGATTCCTGTCGCGCGACGCGACGGGGTATTATTCGGCCCAGGATTTTGCTGCTACAGAATTGTTGCTGAAAATCATATATAAACATCTTAAAGAAAAAAAGTTTAACCTAGTTACGAATAGGGTTTCTTGTGGCGAATTTTGCAGCAAGTTTTGGGATTTTTGAAGTATTCTAACTCACGGGAATCACTCGGTTGAAGACGGAAGCTTAGGAAAAAAAGACATTCGGGTTTTATCATCCGGTTTTCCTTATTCTTGTGTTTTCATTCTTTTAATTATGAATTCCTTTGTTAAACATTGTGCTTTGATTTTTATTACCATGATGCTTGGCTAAAACTCTTGAACTACCTAGATTAGATGAAAGAATGAATAAAGTTTGGATTTTTATGGACTTTATTGTGTTTATGGATTAATCTCAAAAAAGTAATAAACTTTGGAACTTCTAATTTGGTGCATATGCGTATCTAGCTTTGATTGTTGATTGTTTACTGTTTTACACAAACTTTGGTGAATGTCTTTCACGTAATGGGTTTGTGTTGATTATCGAGTCTTTGCGGGTTCAGAAATCTTTGGGTAAATTGGCCACTAGCCTTAAAAACAGTAATTAAAATACAATTAGAACTAGGTTTTCTGCTTAACTTGTCGCTGAGAGGCTCGAGATTGTTAGAAGGTCACGGTTTAACATATAGCTAAGGTAGGTTTTGAGAGAATCCGGTCTTAGTTCCCTTGTCATTCTTGTGTCAATTAAACCAAGTTAGAACCCATAGTTGCCTTAGACTTCCGTGCTGAGAGGTAGGTTGTCATGTTAGGGCACTTTTAGAGACGTTAGGGGACTGAAAGGAAGTCTAATAGCCGGTGTTCATAACGGCTTTGTAGAGTCTCTTAGGTTTCTTCCTGAGAAGGGTCGGGAGGTCTTAGCTGAGATTTCTTAGGGTTTAGTACACAAAGATCCTGGTTCCATAGCACTTTAATACCATTAGAAAATCCATTCCTAAATCAATCTGGATTCTAGTCTAGGTAGTCATTCATTTCTACTGAATTCAACCTTAATCTATTTCGTACTTTAGCTTAATTAACTTTAATTTCAATTTTAGGATTTTTAGTAAACCCCCCCCCCCCCCCTCAAACAATAAAAATGGTTAGTGTCGTGTCCGTGTCAGTCTAGGTCTAGATAGAGTCGTTAGCGTAATTTAATAGAGTCTCGTGGGTTCGATATCCAGACTTACTTAGCTTTACTAGAGTCGATCGGTTCACTTGCCGGTTAGTAGTAGTGTAGTTTAAGAGAGTCTAGAGTATTACTTAGTGTCTAGGTCTAGGATAATTTAGTTTATTTTTACTAGATTACTTTTAGAACATCAAGTTTTTGGCGCCGTTGCCGGGGACTCTTGGCAATTGCGTTAATTACTTTATTTGGACTTATTTGATATCTTATACGTGCTAATTGTGTTTGAGTCGTAGGAGTCTACTTAGTCGTAGTTGTTTTATATTTTTGTTTTTTGTTGAGTCTAGTTTTTGAGTCTACTTACTTGTTTGTTTTCCGATTTTTCAGTGGATGCCCCATACGCGTTCGCAAGGACCTCCACCGAAGCCGCCTACGGACAAGTCTTCCTTCTCGTCTTTTTCTCTAAAGGTTAGTACTCCTTCATCTTCATCTTTCGCCTTTTCTGACTCTACATCCCAATCATTACCACCAAGCTTTGACTTCACACCGAGGTCCTCACCCCATAGCTCCCCACCTACTTCCCGTCCTCCGAGTCCGCCACCCTATTTCCAAATGGCCAACAACCAAAATGTCCACCAACGCTCCACCGCAGGTTATACCGCGAATTCACCCATCACCCTTCCCCAAATCACCAATGACAAGTCTTGGCAAATCCCGTCCTACATCATGACCGCCATTAACAACTCTTGTCAGTATCACGGTCGTGACGACGAGGATGCGCCCGCCCACATCAACCGTCTCACCCGCCTTTGTAACACCTTCGGCATCGAAGGTGTTAACCTTGATGCCCGCTATCTCCGAACATGCAAGAGGTTGTTAAGAAGGAAGTGCTTAAGTTGTTAGATGCCGGGGTGATCTACCCCATTTCCGACTCACCGTGGGTTAGTCCAACCCAAGTTGTCCCAAAGAAAGGTGGGATGACGGTGATCATGAATGAAAAGAACGAACTAATCCCGTCTCGTACTGTTACCGGTTGGCGTGTGTGCATCGACTATCGCAAGTTGAATGACGCCACCCGGAAAGACCATTTCCCTTTGCCGTTCATTGACCAAATGTTGGAGCGTCTAGCGGGTCAACAGTTTTACTATTTTCTCGATGGATTTTCGGGTTATTTTCAGATCCCCATCGCACCGGAGGATCAAGATAAAACGACGTTCACATGCCCCTATGGCACTTATGCATATCGCTGCATGCCTTTCGGGTTATGCAACGCTCCGGCTACATTCCAAAGATGCATGGTTGCTATATTCCAAGACATGCTTGAGACTTCTATGGAGGTCTTCATGGATGACTTCTTGGTTTATGGTACCTCCTTTGATCAGTGTCTCCTTAATCTTGATAGGATGCTTAAGAGATGTATAGAGACCAACCTTATGCTTAATTGGGAGAAGTGTCACTTTATGGTGACGGAGGGGATCGTCTTAGGTCATAAAGTGTCGCGAGAGGGGATAGAGGTGGATAGAGCCAAGATAGATACCATAAGTAGATTGCCTCCACCCACTAGTGTCAAGTCCGTTCGAAGCTTCCTTGGTAATGCGGGCTTCTATAAGCGTTTTATTAAGGATTTTTCTAAGATCACACGCCCCATGACCCGACTCCTTGAAAAGGATGTACCTTTCGTCTTTGATGAGGAATGCATCAATGCCTTCAACTTTTTGAAGGAAAAACTCATTAGTGCCCCCATCCTTGTTTCGCCCAATTGGAGCTTGCCCTTTGAGCTAATGTGCGATGCGAGTGACTATGCCGTAGGTGCGGTATTGGGCCAACGAATCGAGAAACACTTTCATCCGATCTACTACGCGAGCAAAACTCTAAATGATGCTCAAGAGAACTATACCACCACGGAAAAGGAACTCTTAGCCGTAGTATTCGCGTTTGATAAATTCCGCCAATATCTCGTGCTCTCCAAAACCATAGTTATCACCGACCATTCCGCCTTGCATTTTCTCTTCCAAAAGAAAGACGCCAAACCACGCCTAATTAGATGGATTCTTTTGCTCTCCGAGTTCGACATCGAAATTAAGGATAAAAAGGGAGTGGAGAACGTAGCCGCCGACCACTTGTCACGTTTAGAGGACCCTAAGAGAGAGGAAATTCGTAAGGATGCCATAGGAGACAAATTCCCCCACGAATCCATAGATTTAGTTCGAGCCGAGTTAGAGGGTTTGCCTTGGTTTTCGGACTTAGCAAACTATTTAGCAAACGGGGACATTGTGAAGGGTATGTCCCACCAACAGAAAAAGAAGTTTCTTAGGGATGCTAGGAAATACATATGGGATGATCCGTACCTTTTTAGGATAGGTGGTGATCGAGTACTTAGGGGGTGTTTTTCGAAAGAGGAAGGGTTGGATATCCTTAGACATGTGCATGAGGGTTTAACGGGAGGCCATCATGGGCCGAATGTCACCGCACAAAAGGTTTTTGATACTGGTTTCTATTGGCCCTCGGTAATTCAAGATGCCGTAGAGTTCGTAGTACATGTGACCGTTGCCAACGTACCGGCAACATCTCATCCAAGGATGAAATGCCTCAAAATCCCATTCAAGTTCTTAAAATCTTCGACGTTTGGGGTATTGATTTCATGGGACCTTTCCCCTCTTCGAGCGGGAATAGGTACATCCTCGTGGCTATTGACTATGTCTCTAAGTGGGTGGAAGCTCAAGCTTTGCCTACTAATGATGCCCGAGTGGTGGTGAGATTCCTCAAGAAGCTATTCACACGCTTCGGTGTTCCTAAGGCCATCATAAGTGACCGTGGTACGCACTTTTTCAATTCTGTCATGGAGAAGACATTAGCACGCTACGGGGTCACTCACCGTCTTTCTACCGCATACCACCCGCAAACTAGTGGCCAAGTAGAGAATGCAAACCGAGGGGTGAAGAGGATTTTAGAGAAAACGGTAGGAAAAAGTAGGAAGGATTGGTCGGAAAAGCTAGATGATGCATTGTGGGCATTCCGCACCGCCTACAAAACACCGTTAGGAACCACGCCCTTTATGATTGTGTATGGCAAAGCGTGCCATCTTCCTGTAGAACTAGAGCACGTAGCGCTTTGGGCTCTAAAAACCGTCAACTTTGACCTTACCGAAGCCGCTAGGAGGAGATTCTTTCAAATCCATGAGTTAGAGGCTCTTAGAGATACCGCCTACGAACGATCTTGGAGTATAAAAGAGAAGACGAAGACATTGCATGATAGGAGGTTGCGACGGTTGAAGGAGTTTCAAGTAGGTGATAAAGTGCTTTTGTTCAATTCGAGATTGAAATTGATAGCCGGAAAGTTGAAATCTAGATGGACCGGACCGTATGTGGTAAAGGAGGTGTTTCCATACGGTACCATTGAGTTGTATGACGAAGTTGACGGAGGTTCATGGAAGGTGAACGGACATCGCTTGAAACATTACTTAGGAGGTCCCATCGACACCACCGAGGAGGAAGAAATTCCTCTTGAGGACCCACCTACCGTCACCGATTAGTGTTTTGAGGGAAACCTCAAGTGTAGAGTTTGTACCGGTTGTATTTTATTTTATTTTTATTATCTTTCGTAGCTAACGTAGTTTTTGGTAGAGTTTCGGTTTTTGTTTTTGTGTTTCGAGTCATTTGCAGGATTTCATTACCTAGGATGTGGAAGGATTGGCGAGAAAACAGAGTTCCAGGTAATTCCCAGTGTTAGAAAATATTTGGGATTGGTTTTTGGGAGGTTTGGGTATAGTGCAAAAATTTTCTAAGGCATGAGAGCCTCAAAATATCGAAACTTTCTGTGAAAAACTGGTGTTCGCGTCGCGCGACCCATAATCACAAGGTACTACGCGCTACGCGTAGTACCCCATTTCAGAGCCGTGATTCAAGAATGCGCCGCGATGCACGACGCTACCTCCATTCGTGCTACACGCTACGCGAAGGCCCCCATTCCCACATTATAACCTATTGCTTCAGCTTTTTCCCCAAAACCTCTCCAAACCCTAACTCGCGAATCCCCAACCGTGAACCACCCATTTCAGCCATAACCACCTCAATTCTTCACCATTTTACTCCCAAATTACACCCACATCACCCATTTCACTTCCCCATCCATTTTAACCGTCAGTTTCACCCGATTAGCCGCTAAATCCACCAAACACGGGACCAACCTTCTCCACTTAAAAAGTTGAATTTTTTAGCTTGTTCTTCACGAATCTGGTATGTTTTCTTGTAATTTTCTGTATAGTAGTCGTTTATTAGCTAGGTATGAGTCTAGTTTTGCTTATTTTAGGTGTCGGTTCCTGCCGGGTTGGTTCTATGTCATGGGTTAGCCGAATGTTAGTGTTTTCTGGTTGCGGGAGGCATGGTTTGGGTATGTTATTGCCATTGAACTGATTTGCTATATCACATTGCCATGAAAATTCCGAACTTGCTTTGCGAGTTTAACCGGTTAAAACCTCCTTTTACTAGGCGGGATTTTTTTTTCGACTTAAATTCAGATTTTATCACTAAAGGACATTTCTTTACGCAAGTTTGGACTCAATGTTCGGTTTGGTAGGCACTTGGCTCTTAATTGGGACAATTAAAGTGTCGGGAGGGGGTAGTGTACATTGAGTCTTGTGTTTGGAGTCGTTTTAATTTTAGTAGTTTTTGGGTCTTGTGTTTACTTATATGCACGTACAGGTACAAAACACTTTGCCCGTACTCAATCTCCATTCGGGCGAGGTTGTTTATAACTTATGCTTTTGTAAACGATAACACGATTGTTATTTGTCACTTTATTTTCGGTTTCAGCCGCGAATGGAATGCTATACGGTTGTTCCAATTTAAAAAAAAAATAATAAATAAAATAAAATAATTTAAAATTTTAAAATACCAAAAATAGTTTGTGATAGCTGATGTCTCTGCTTGCTTTGTCTATATGTTTGTCTTAGCAGATATGTCAGGTGAAGGTAGTTCTAGCGGAGCAGGTGGAAAAAGAAGAAGAGGGCCAGTTCCACGCCCAAGAGGCGTCGCGAGAGAGCAGCAGCAGCCCGTGCCTGTCCTTAGGCGCAGACGTATTAGATATGAAGGTCAGGAACGGGTGAATTATGCCCGTATTCCACTAAGGAGAGAGCACCCACTCTTACAGTTTAAAGTCAATACGAAGGAGTGGACAAAGTTACAAAAAATCATTCGTACTGAGATACTTGAGCATTGGACCATTGATTGGGATTGGTTAGCTAGTGTGGGTGCTCGGGATAGGGTTGAGCGGTTGCTAGGTCCAAGATTGCGTGCTATGGTTGATTGTCATTGGCCCCAATATGACGAGTTAGTTGTTGAATTCCATTCGACTTTTCAGCATAAAGAGGGTTCTTTTGCTGAGGATGATGCATTATCGTTTAGTTTAGGGAGGACGGTTCATGAGATGTCCATCCCACAGTTTGCTGTAGCGAGTGGTTTCTATACAGAGGAGGAGGTAGTGACTCCTGAGTTTGTGACTGGGCTGAGGGGTGTGTATGTGAATCAAAGAGAATTGTGTTTGGGCAGTGATGAGTTGGCGAGATTTTGGGGTACTATTGCTAATGTGGGGTTCGCAAGGACTAATCTGATAACGTCTGTTCGGGATCCTATTTATAGGTATGTATTGAAGTTTTTTTCTACCACTCTGGTTGGTAGGAAGTCTGGTAAGAATAAGGAAAATTGGATAGATATATTTTTGCTTATGTGTTTGGTGGAAGAACGGAATATGAATTTAGCGAGTGTGTTGGCTTGGTCGTTGAATAGAGCATGTAGAGGAGGACATAGGGCCGCGCTTGACATGGGTCCTTATATTACAAAGTTGGCAGAGAATTTGGGAGTAT
This sequence comes from Smallanthus sonchifolius, assembly GCA_023525975.1. Lineage (NCBI taxonomy): Eukaryota > Viridiplantae > Streptophyta > Magnoliopsida > Asterales > Asteraceae > Smallanthus > Smallanthus sonchifolius. The sequence goes on along the minus strand of CM042025.1, from coordinate 42,541,524 downwards.
TTCAGAAGTATAGTTTGGCAACGCTGCGTGTGGGTGCGCCATCGAGGCATTTTCAGGTTAGAGATCTTCAGCTTGCGGGTATACTCACTCTAGGAGAGCCTATTACTTGGTTAGATGTGAGGCAGGGGCCTCAGGTTATGCCGCCAGTAGGGCATCCGGCTGATGATGTTATGCACGGCATGTATCCTCCAGCCCGACAGAGACCGCCTCAGAGACGGGAGATTCCAGCGCGTCAGTACCCGAGGAGACAGCCACCACCGGATCCTCTTACTTTATCTTCACTGTATGACCGCATGGATCAGGGGTTTGGTAGAATTGATTATCGACAGGATAGGCAGGATGGAGCACTCAGTTATATGATGAGTCGGATGAGTATCGATGTGCCTGATTTTTTCCAGCCGTTTGTCGACCCGGTTCAGTTTTCGATGCCGGGGTATTATGATCCGAGTGGTGCAGGTGGTTCTAGTCAGCAGGGTGGTTCTGGTGCTGGACAGTATGGATATGTGGATCCTACACCAGAGTTTCACGTTTATGGTCAAGGTGATGATGAAGAGAGTGAGGATGAGGATGAGGATTAGAGTGGGGATGGTAGCAGATGGAGTGTGAAGGAGTATCTTTTTATACTTTATTTTTCTTTTTATGCTGTTTTATCTTATCCCGTCTGTCCCCCATATTTTAAATACTTTTAAATTGGTTGGTTTATGATGGTGAACTTTGAAACACTTATTATCTATCGTATTTCGTTTGGTCTGTATTTTTATTTGATAGGTATGATGTGTTTGTGCCGCTTCCGTTCGCGTGTACGATTTAGGAACAGTTTGCTGAGCGCGTTTTAGATTGGAGGCCGTATGTGGAATTGACTGGCACATTGACAGTCTCACATATTCAGCTAAGTCGTTTCCACTTGTAGATTTTGTATATTTTATTTATTTAAATTTTAGTGGTAGTTTATTTAGTCTAGGTTGTGTTTCCATCTTTGCATTAGGGACAATGCAATATTCGAGTGTGGGGATGGGACACTTGAGTCATAGTGTTAGTTAAGTAGTTTAAGTTGATTCATAAAAATTTAAAAAAAAAATTAAAAATTTGAAAATGTCTTTTGAATAAAGAAGTTTGCAAAATAAAACGGAAAATGATAGAAAAGAGGGGTTTTTGTTCGGGTTCAAATAATGATAATATAGATTAATATAGTCGAGCTTGTGTCTAGTTTGGGATATGTGAATAGGCTCGGTTCGGTTTTAGGTTCCTTTGATCTAAATATACCTTAATTGTCGGTCTACTAGTGGATTCTCATCTAGGAAAAATGGGAAATTGAAACCACCAATAATAGTATAGGAAATGCCGTTATAAGCTAAAATTGTTAGAATATCTAATCATAAAAAAATAGAATAAATGAGCTAGTAACTAAGAAAAGTAGCGCAGGACTACGTAATCTTCGTCGGGGATGGTGACTCTGACTTAGAATGCCTCTGGGATGTGTCGAAACAAAATTGCAAAATTACCGACGCTCACGTTGTCACTCTCGGGGATGATGACTTTGATTGAGACAGCCTCTGGGTTAGGTGAAGCAAGGTCTAAGCTCAAAGAAAAAAAAATTGATTTCAATTTCTCTTGATTTTGGTATAAAACAGTTAGGAAGTGGTCCAGTGATTGTTCCTTTTGTTCTATAAGCTTGACGTGGGATTAGGTGGGCTGTTGCTTCTAATGTGAGACCCTAGGTAGATTGACCGCACTTGAACTAAAATTGCATGATAAGGGCCTGGAACCGGACTTGGGTTTAAAGGGATAAGTATATTTGCAATCGCGGCTAACACAAGTTTTGACTCTAATAAGTAAAATAGCTTTTGGCCCGAATATCTATCCGTCTCTGATTCCGTTTGCATAATTCTTTTTCGGGGACGAAAAAAGAGTAAGTGTGGGGATATTTGATGTATTGCGAAATACATCTATTTATCGTTTAGAGTTTGTATAATTTTCGTATAGTTTCGTTGCGTTTTCGTAGTTAGAATTAGTTCCTTTTGATAGTTTGTGTTTGTGCAGGTCCCGGTTGCTGAAAGGAGCGAAAAACAGTCAAAATATGCTGAAAAGAGTTAACGGTTGGAATCGGGTCGAGTTGGAGCTGAACGGGAACGGAAAAAAGAGAAAATCTGGCAGAAACATGTTTACGCGCCACGCGACACCCCTGAGGAGGGAGGATACGCGCAACGCGTAGCCTTGGAATTGTAAAGCCCGGAAGTGAAGGCGCCGCGCCACACGACGCCTAGGTGGGATTCCTGTCGCGCGACGCGACGGGGGTATTATTCGGCCCAGGATGTTGCTGCTGCAGAATTGTTGCTGAAAATCATATATAAACATCTTAAAGAAAAAAGTTTAACCTAGTTACGAATAGGGTTTCTTGAGGGCGAATTTTGCAGCAAGTTCTGGGATTTTTGAAGTATTCTAACTCACGGGAATCACTCGGTTGAAGACGGAAGCTTAGGAAAGAAGAACATTCGGGTTTTATCATCCGGTTATCCTTATTCTTGTGTTTTCATTCTTTTAATTATGAATTCCTTTGTTAAACATTGTGCTTTGATTTTTATTACCATGATGCTTGGCTAAAACTCTTGAACAACCTAGATTAGATGAAAGATTGAATAAAGTTTGGATTTTTATGGACTTTATTGTGTTTATGGATTAATCTCAAAAAAGTAATAAACTTTGGAACTTCTAATTTGGTGCATATGCGTATCTAGCTTTGATTGTTGATTGTTTACTGTTTTATACAAACTTTGGTGAATGTCTTTCATGTAATGGGTTTGTGTTGATTATCGAGTCTTTGCGGGTTCAGAAATCTTTGGGTAAATTGGCCACTAGCCTTAAAAACAGTAATTAAAATACAATTAGAACTAGGTTTTCTGCTTAACTTGTCGCTGAGAGGCTCGAGTTTGTTAGAAGGTCACGGTTTAACATATAGCTAAGGTAGGTTTTGAGAGATGCCGGTCTTAGTTCCCTAGTCATTCTTGTGTCTACTAAACCAAGTTAGAACCCATAGTTGCCTTAGACTTCCATGCTGAGAGGTAGGTTGTCATGTTAGGGCACTTTTAGAGACGTTAGAGGACTAAAAGGAAGTCTAACAGCCGGTGTTCATAGCGGCTTTGTAGAGTCTCCTAGGTTTCTTCCTGAGAAGGGTCGGGAGGTCTTAGCTGAGATTTCTTAGGGTTTAGTACACAAAGATCCTGGTTCCATAGCACTTTAATACCATTAGAAAATCCATTCCTAAATCAATCCGGATTCTATTCTAGGTAGTCATTCATTTCTATTGAATTCAACCTTAATCTATTTCGTACTTTAGCTTAATTAAATTTAATTTCAATTTTAGGATTTTTAGTAAACCCCCCCCCCCCCCTCAAACAATAAAAATGGTTAGTGTCGTGTCCGTGTCAGTCTAGGTCTAGATAGAGTCGTTAGCGTAATTTAATAGAGTCTCGTGGGTTCGATATCCGGACTTACGTAGCTTTACTAGAGTCGATCGGTTCACTTGCCGGTTAGTAGTAGTGTAGTTTAAGAGAGTCTAGAGTATTACTTAGTGTCTAGGTCTAGGATAATTTAGTTTATTTTTACTAGATTCCTTTTAGAACATCAGTCCTCAACCGTGCATTGCAGATCCTAGAATGCAGACTGTTGATTCTTCAAGAGAATATCATGGCTATCCAAACTCTGCCTAGCATCCCTGTCATTCTAGACCAGGTGGGCAAGCATTTTTGTCTGGTTCTTAATCATCTCCTCTATCTTCTTGGTGTCACACTACTTCCCGAGCTTTCTCCTCCTTCTCTTCCTCCTTGATGCTGCTGGCGGCCATTAAACCCAGCTGGGTTGTTTCCAGATCTCCATCCCGAGCCAAATGAATTATTGTAGTTGTATCCTCGGTTATGGTACTGGTTGCCAGCAAAGTTCACATGATCTTGATTATTTACAGGGCATTCTCGGGTGTCGTTGCCTCCCTTGCACACTTGACACCTAAGAGCACTGAGTTTAAGCTCCTTGATCTCAATAGCCATTGTTGCAAGTGCAACAGCCACGCTAGTATTAGGAGTGACCTGATGCACACCTCTAGGAGAAGAGCCTGGTGCTCTAGCACTAGGAATGGAAGTCCTAGTAGATGGCCGCTGATGTTCCGTCGGAGCGAAGCTCTCGAACATCTCCTCACACTCGTCTGGCTCGAGCTTATCCATGATATGGCCTCCTGCAGCTGTGTTGAACATTTGCTGCTGCTCGAAGGTGAGACCATTGTAGAACTTCTCCAATATCGCCCAGTCAGAAATACCATGCTGGAGACATCGGCTCAGCAATGCGTAGAACCGTTCCTAGGCCAAGTGATAAGGCTCGTCAGGATCTATCCGGAACGAATGGATTTGATCCCGAAGGCGAGCGGCCTTGGAAGGTGGACAGTACTTCTTGTAGAAAATAGCTTGCAGATCCTCCCATGTGGTGATAGAATTGTCGGGGAGGGTGTCAAGCCAAGTAGATGCACGCCCAGAGAGCGAGAATGGGAAGAGACGCAAGTAGATAGCGTCCTTAGACACACCCGTGATATTGAAGGTATCACATATCCGTACGAAGCAGGACAAATGTCCCGGTGCATCCTCATTCTTAAGGCCATGTAATTGAGTAGCATGAGTGATCGTGCCCATGACATGTGACGGGATCTGCCAAATATTGGTAGTAGGAACAGCAGGGCATGTGATCGAAGATCTCGCCCCGGTGACCCCGTCACTGGCACTCTTGTGTACCTTGCGCCTCGCTGGTGGATCAGCGTCGCCAATGATAGGAAATTGAACTGGGCTAGGAGAACGTACCTGGTTACTGCATAATGCTTTCAAACGCTCACAGAAGTCGCGGGTGGGCTCGTGCAGCTCTCGTTCGGGCTCTTGAAAAGCTGAAAATACTGGTGATCCCTGCGAACGAGTGTTGTGCATAAGAAGAAAGACACTAGAAGGAAAAAGAACAAAGACTCAAAGACACACAGAAAGACTCGATCCTATTTTAGACACTCAGATAAGATGTAGGACAAGCACAGAAGACAAACAGACTCACAAGACTCAAAAGAAAAAGAAAATAAAATAAACCAAAAATCAAACAAAGAACTAGTCAAAGTCAATATTGCTATTTCCAAGTGTCACCTGCAACGGCGCCAAAAACTTGATGTTGTCTAGACGGTCTATGAAAACTAACTATAAAACCTAACCTAGACTTCTAAGTAATAAAAGGAATAACCTCTAACTAAACCGCACTGACAGGCAAGTGTACCTATCGAATGTAGTACAGCTTAACGGTAGACCGAGTTATTGAAGCCTAGAGACACTATGTAACAAAACTAGACTCTGACTCGGACTAAAGATTGTATTTGTTGGGGGGGGGGTGATTGCACTACTATTTAGACTAAGGAATGCAGAAAACTAGGATGACTCAACTATCAAGAACAATAACTAAAGGTGAAGATCAAAGAATGGGAAGAATACCACCTTGGGCGGAATCCTACTTGCAAAGCACAACTTCTACCAGTTCTAGAAACTAAGATGGATCTGGGTTTCTAAAGATAACAACTAAAGAGTACCTCACGGATCCCTAATCACTCTCAGGGTGTCACCAACTAAGCTACCTAAAGTGTACTATACTCACCAGATGGTCGGATCACCTCTCGGGTATTTCCAACAATGATAATGTACCCTAAAGACAGATCACCTTTCAGTCTCACTGTCCATGATACATCGAAGATGCATGGGGTAATCTCAGGATAACAACTATAACATGAATTAGCAACAACCACTAGACACCTAATACAAACTTCCTCTCACACAGCTGACACTCAGATTCCTAATGACGAAAACTAGACAACTAATTCTCACCTCTCGGGTATTGAACTAGGACACACACTCAATCTAATTAAGGAATAAACAACACTCCTATGGATTACAACGTCTAGCAAACCACTCAGGTCACAAGCAATACGCAAACAACCTAAACATGCATCTATTAATGAAAGACATTCAACAAGACACATGAGGAACATTAATCAACACAAAACCAGATTAAAGCATGCATATACATCATAATAATCATCTCAAGATCTTTTACAAAATCATAAACCCATCAATTATAATCCAAAACCATAAAAAATCTAAACTTTACGCATATTCATCATAGAACCTAGGCAGTATTAAGGTTTTAGCCTAGAATCATACTCAAACACATCAAAACAGAAGTATAAGCAATCATCATGGTTTCAAACAAAGTAAACAAAGATAAAAATCAAATCTTGCAATCTAGAACGCTATTACTAACGAACCCGGAAGCAAAGTCTCAATCTTTTCTCTTCAATCAACATCCTAAGCTCCAAAATCGCCCTCAAACCCTCTCTGGACGGCAAAGATATGAACCCCTAGAATAATGGCCTTTAAAATGTATTTAATCTCAATTTAGGGTTTTTTCTCAGAATTTTGCTTTCTCGCGTACCGCGAAACAATATGGCCAGGTTCCTCGCATACCGCGAGGAACAAAATAGTCGTGGGTGATTCTGAAGATCTTCGCGTACCGCGAAACTTTCTCTTCTGCGAAGACTCGAATTTATTTATTTTTTTCTCTTGATCTTCAGGACTTGTTCTCGTGCTCGGTTTCTTCGCATATTCACTTGTAATTCATACGAGCACCTGAAAACATAAAATAGGCTCAAATCTACAAAAACGACTCAAAACAAACACAAAACTAACTAAAGACACACTAAAAAATGGAATAAAGATGTGTGCTTTGCACTATATCAAACATCCCCACACTTAACCTTTTTTTGTCCTTCAAAAAGCTACAAATGGAATCATAACTCAAATCTAACTTACCAAACATCAATTACCAATTAGCAAAATATACTCACGCGTTAAAAATCAACAATCAGTATTTCTGTCTAATTAAACCCAAGCACCAACTTTCAAGCCCCCGTTACGTGTTCTAATTCCAATTTATATAGATATCAATCAACCTATGTGACTCACACTTAGAAGTTACAGCTCTACCTAATCCCGTCTCACAGTCATGTTCAGGCACGGATCAAACCATATAGATTTACCCTACCACGTTAAGCTAAAACTTACAGGTTTCAGAAATCAGATGAGATATGACTGAATGGATGATAATGAGCATTAATAAGCAGCTGAACTTCATCAAGAGGCGTTTCAACCAAGTCGCTATCCCGGAAGGTAACGCATAGACTAAGTCATAACAATGAAGCACATAAGAATCAACCAAGTGGTGTTTCAATTAGGCTGAACCCGAGATGTGACACGTAGGAGAAACTTATATTTCAATTAAATAAGCTCAAGAATTATAGAATTATGGATGTGGGCGCCACCGAAACTCGGATTTACTCTCATAAAAAGAGTGTGGTGTGCCAAAAATTTTCAAAAACCTCTAAATTTTAACTTAGCGTGGTACCTATCACCCTAAGATGAATACCCATAAGATATCATGATTTCTAATTCAATTAATTCCCAAAAACAACACAAACAGGCTATTTAAGCTTTACTAGCTAGCTGGGTCTACCAAAACATCACTAATTAGACACGTTTTCGACTATTTAAACATTTAAACCCAAACAAGATCCAGTTGTACTATCATTTTTCAAATATAAGCAGATATTTCCAAGGATATTTTTCAAAAAAAATTAATTTTTTTGTATTTTTGAATTTTTATAAATAAGACAAACTATCTAAACTAGACACTCACATCCCCACACTTGAAAGACACATTGTCCTCAATGTGAAACAAAACACAACTAAAAATAAAAATGCAAAAATAAAACAGGAAGCGACTTAGCTGGTAATGTATATGGTCTCACAGAAAATCCATCTTCGTTCATCCTTGTGTGCACCGTATAGCATTTCGATCGCGGTTGCACAGACTGACGGGTTGCCTTTACAAACTTTGTATAAGTGATGATCAATCCCGCCCGAATGGAGATTGAGTACGGGCGGAATGATAAAACGTGCAAAATAAATCTCACAACAAACTCGCAGCATTAAACTGACTCAAATTAGAATATAGACTCGACCGACTCACTAAAAATCAAAGACTCAAGATAGATAGATGCAGAAAAACATACTCAATGGGTGGCAAACACATAGACATGAATGCCACAGCAAGGTCGGTCATCGGTCATGAACGGTTTTCAAAGTTCCCCATGGTCATGGTGGTCGGATGGCATGAATGAAGGTGAATGGTGATGGATGATATGATAATATTGAATGATAGAGGTTGGTGTGAAAGTAGAGGTGATGATGGTGGTGATAGTGGATGATGAATAGAGGATGGTGTGATGAGTGACGGTGAATGGTGGTAGGAATGGTGATCGGTGTGGGCATCCACTGAAAACTAAGGAAAGAAGGGCAAATCCCAGGAATCCTCGCGTACCGCGAGAGAACCTGGAACACTCCTCGTATACCGTGAGAAGTTAAAATTCAAGCCGGCCAAAATTCCTTATCTCTCGCGTACGGCGAGGTAATCCCTTTTCCTTTCTCGCGTACCGCGAGAGGACTGTGGTAACAGAAAGTTAAGAAGATTTTTCAATTTTTGTACTTAGAAAATTTTGGCCTCCTAAAAATATTTCTCACCCAACTTTCTTTAAAACTTGTTCCAACAATAAAAATCAATGTAAAACATACCTGGAACTTCGTTCCTAATGATTTCCCTTGCCAGATCGAGTGCGAATCCCTGCAAAACTTGACACAAACAAAATACACACCGAAAAACACAAAAATGCACATGGAATCAAACCAAGTAATGCACACAAACTCTCCATCTCGGGCACTTACCCGAGATTCAAACAAGCCTATTAGGAGGCTTCTCCTTAACCCTGACCGGTACCACCTTCATCCTATGCGGTCTACCGATTCTCCAACTACTCATCAAGCAAATACCACCCACAAACATTAAAACTCCATCATATTTATCAATTAAGTCTTTCCACCACAGCTTAAACCTACCCGGTCCAAAAATAACCTGATTCAAATACCGCAGTAAGCTATCACACCTAAACCTTCCCACACTTGGGGTTTGCTCTATCCTCACATCACAAGATTTACTTAATGCTCGGGTCCTCTTACGAGGTGGCCTAGACCTAGGTCAACTGGAACTAGGGGTTGGTTCGGTATCTCTCCCCTCAGATTTGACAACAATGGTGATGGGAAAAGGTTCAGGAATAGGTTTAGCTATGGTTGTGACATCTAAACCTTCACCAGGATCTTTAGGATCCTCTACATTCTCCACCAACTTCCCCACACTTGGGGTTTTACCTATGATCTCGTCAAATTCTACCATCATCTCCAGCAGATCATTAGGCACCTCATCGTCGTCTGGCTCGTCTAACAGCTTCTCCATCTCCAACGCCCATTCAGATATTTCTCCTAAGTTAGGGGCGAGTTCATCAACTTCTCTCTTTCGATCAGCGTCCCGATGGTCACCTATGAAGGCATCAAGCATGCACACGGAGTGGCTATGCTCGCCAACATCCTTCACGAGTTTCATAGCATCGAAAGTAAAAGACTCATCCCCCACACGAAGTGTGAGTTTCTTGTCGAAGACATCGATCATTGCCTTGGAGGTACGTAGGAACGGGCGTCCTAGGATGAGTGGGACTTTTTCGTCCACTTCCATGTCCAGAATAACAAAATCCACGGGAAATACAAACTTGCCTACTTTCACTAACAGATTTTCGACAATTCCTCGTGGATACTTAATAGAGCGGTCAGCAAAGGAAATGCTCATGCGCATAGGCTGCGGTTCACCTAGGTCTAGCTGCTTATAGATAGAATAAGGCATCAGATTGACGCTAGCACCTAGATCGGCCAACGCGTGGTGCAGAGGCAAACCGCCAAGCAAACACGGGATCGTCAAACGACTCGAATCCGCCATCTTCTCCGGCAATTTGTTCTGCACCATAGCAGAACTTTGCTCACTAAGTGAGACTTTATAGATCCCCTCTAGGTTCTTCTTGTTGGAAAGAATATCTTTGAGGAATTTGCCATACTTAGGCATGTGCTGGAGGACCTCTATGAATGGGAGATTGACCTTGAGTTGTTTAACATATCAAGGAAGGTACCGTATTCCCTAGCATTCTTATATGGCAGCAAGCGCGCTGGATAGGGAACACGACTCAAGTCAACCTCAGGGGACTTCATCTCCACCCCCTTCTTCTTCTCCTCCGCCCTCTCGATAGGCTTCTCCATAACTAGCTCCTCATCTACTTGCTCTTCGGCTATTTTAGCATCGAGCACTCCAGTCAATCTTCTTGACCTCCTCAGGTGACCGAATATTATGATCAATGGAGTGAGAGTCATCCTCTACAACCTCTTTCTTATCCACACTCCTAACTGACACGGCCATCACTGAAGCATGGGAGCTTGAAGATGGACCTCCCTGTCGATCTTTCAAACTCTTAGCGATGTCCTCAATCGTGGATTGCAGATCCTGAAATGTTGACTGTTGATTCTTTAAGGGAGTATCATGGCTATCCAATCTCTGCCTAGCATCCGTGTCATTCTGGACCAGGTGGGCAAGCATTTTTGTCTGGTTCTCAATCATCTCCTCTAGCTTCTTGGTGTCGACACTACTTCCCGAGCTAGCTCCTCCTTCTCCTCCTCCTTGCTGCTACTAGCGGCCATTAAACCCAGGTGGGTTGTTTCCAGATCTCCATCCCGAGTCAAATGAATTATTGTAGTTGTATCCTCGGTTCTAGTACCGGTTGCCAGCAAAGCTCACGTGCTCCTGATTATTTACAGGGCAATCTCGGGTGTCGTGGCCTCCCCTACACACTTGACACCTAAGACCACTGAGTTTAAGCTCCTTGAAATCGTTAGCCATTGCTGCACGTCCAGCAGCCACGCTAGTATCAGGAGTGACCTGATGCACACCTCTAGGAAAAGAGGCTGGTGCTCTAGCACTAGGAATGGAAGTCGTAGTAGATGGTTGCTGATGTTCCGCAAGAGCGAAGCTCTCGAACATCTCCTCACACTCGTCCGGCTTGAGCTTATCCATGATATAGCCTCCTGTAGCTGTGTTGAACATTTGCTGCTTCTTGAAGGTGAGACCACTGTATAACTTCTCCACTATCGCCCAGTCAGAAAGACCATGCTGGGGATATCGGCTCAACAGCGCGTAGAACTGCTCCCAGGCCAAGTGATAAGGCTCATCATGATCCATCCGGTACGAATGGATTAGATCCCAAAAGCGAGCGGCCTTGGAAGGTGGATAGTACTTCTTGTAGAACTTGCAGATCCTCCCATGTGGTGATAGAATTGTCGGGGATGGTGTCAAGCTAAGTAGATGCACGCCCAGAGAGCGAGAATGGGAAGAGACGCAAGTAGATAGCGTCCTTAGACACACCCGTGATATTGAAGGTATCACATATCCGCACGAAGAGGGACAAGTGTCCAGGTGCATCCTCATCCTTAAGGCCATGGAATTGAGTAGCATGAGTGATCGTGCTCATGACATGTGACGGGATCTGCCAAGTATTGGTAGTAGGAACAACGGGGCGTGTGATCGAAGATCTCGCCACGGTGATCCCGTCACTGGCCCTCTGGTGTACCTTACGCCTCGCTGGTGGATCAGCGTCGCCAATGATAGGAAATTGAACTGGGCTAGGAGAACGTACCTAGTTGCTGCAGAATGCTTTCAAACGCTCCCAGAAGTCACGGTTGAGCTCATACAGCTCTCGTTCGGGCTCTTGAAAAGCTAAAAATACTGGTGATCCCTGCGAACGACTGTTGTGCATAAACAGAAAGACACTAGAAAGAAAAAGAACAAAGACTCAAAGACACACAAAAAGACTCGATCCTATTTTAGACACTTAGATAAGATGTAGGACAAGCACAGAAGACAAACAGACTCACAAGACTCAAAAGAAAACGAAAATAAAATAAACCAAAAAGCAAACAAAGAACTAGTCAAAGTCAATAATGCTATTGCCAAGTGTCCCCGGCAACGGCGCCAAAAACTTGATGTCGTCCAGACGGTCTATAAAAACTAACTATAAAACCTAACCTACACTCCTAAGTAATAAAAGGAATACCCTCTAACTAAACCCCACTGACAGGCAAGTGTACCTATCGAATGTAGCATAGCTTAACGGTAGACCGAGTTATCAAACCCTAGAGACACTATGTAACAAAACTAGACTCGGACTAAAGATTGATTTGGTTGGGGGGTTGACTACACTACTATTTAGACTAAGGAATGCAGAAAACTAGGACGACTCTACTATCACGAACAAAAACTAAAGATGAAGATCAAAGAATGGGAAGAATACCACCTAGGTCGGAATCCTACTTGCAAAGCACAACTTCTACCAGTTTTGGAAACTAAGATGGATCTGGGTTTCTGAAGATGACAACTAAAGAGTACCTAGCGATCCCTAATCACTCTCAGGGTGTCACTAAATAAGCTACCTAAAGTGTACTAAACTCACCAGATGGTCGGATCACCTCTCGGGTATTTCCAGCAATGATAATGTACCATAAACACATATCACCTTTCAGTCTCACTGTCCAAGATACATCAAAGATGCATGAGGTAATCTCAGGATAACAACTATGACAAGAATTAGCAACAACCACTATACACCTAAAATGTAGGTCCCTGGGTGTCTCGGATCGTTACGTGTGGGTGTGTGACTAGTCGGACCGGGTGCGGAATGCCGTGACTAGGTGGAGAAGCAAGTAACACAAAGTAAACCGACAGCGAAAACACTTTCAAACTTCGTCTATTATAAAACTTGTAGGTTACAGACATGTTACAAATGAGTGCGTATGCCTGCGTACATAACTTCTACACCAACAACTATTTATACTAGACATGATCTCTGCGCACTTAACAAGTGGGCAGGGCAAATTGTTCTTGTGTACATACCAAGTACGCAGAGTATTCTTGCGTACTTGCTAAGTACGCATGAAGTAGTTCATGCGCACATGCTAAGTGTGTAAAACACTTAGAGAAAACAGACGACTAGTACATACATTAGTAATTACAACTCGATAACTAATACATTCAGACACTAACATACAAAGACTAATACATACAAGACAAGAACAAAAGCTAAGACAATATCCAGAGTGTTTGTCACATAAAAGTGCTTCAACAAACTCCCCCTTGACAACAGCTCTGGATTGTCTTCGGTCTTCACTGCTCCCCAGCTTTAGCTCCATCTTCTTCTTGTAATCAAGGCAGAACTTGATCACCTTGTCGTATTTAGAAGCAAGGAACTTTGTCCACTCGTCCGTGTACATGCAGTACTTGTCAGCTACCGCCTTCAGATCTTTCACAGAAAAGTTTATGAAGCAGACTTCATCAAAAACTCTGATCAGTTCCCTTGGCACTAAGCTTCCACTCTCGGACCACACCTTTCCAATCACCACTGCCTCGCCAGATTTAGGATCTACGTACCAGTACCATATGTTACCGAGAATATCCTGAGATAACTTGCTCAGGGAGAATCTTAGTTTCATACAACACTTGCTTGTATACCAGTTTCTTTAAGCTTTTATGAGTCACGGGATGTCTAACGTTCTTGTCCCTGACTCGCTTGGGCACTTGAGGCTTAAACATTTCAAACTTCCCAGATCTTACCTCTCGCTGTAGAACCTGCCACAAACCCATCGCTACTACGTGATTTGAGTGACCCAGCAGCTCTCGATTTGCTAGGTTCACGAGGTCATATATTGGTAAGGAGTTGAAAGCTTCGCTGGTTGGTTTCAAGTATTGAACCCCCCCAGCTCGCTTGATTGAAAACAACTTCTTATCCTCCTCGAACCTCACAGCTAAGATCATCCCTGTCGCTCCATGTTAGTCTATGATTGATGTCTTTTTCCAGACAGGAGCCAGATCCTTCGATGAACTTGTAGGCATATGTTTGTCTTTCTGTGACTCTAGATCCACAGGTGTAGGGTCGGCAGGGGAGGCTTCAGTCGACGCCTCAACAGTACTAGCAGGCTCGACTGAACCTGTGTCAAGATGAGTTTCAAAGGATGGAACTTCGAAAATCTCTCCATCTTCAAACTCATACTCTCCTTCCCCATCGCCCTTAGGAACTTCGATTACAACATCATCATCCTCCAAATCCCAATCATCACCGGACTTGATCTCTCCCCCTTCCAAATTGCCGAGAGCATCGATCTGTGCTTCCTTGGAATAGTCTAGCTCTAGTAGTAAGATCACATCATCTGAAACGTCGTCAGATAGATCTTTCAAATTGCCAGCCACCGACTTTCCTTTATTACCACCTGAAGCATCACCTCCACCTTCACTCTGAGTGGACTCCCCCTCAGCCATAGGCACGGCAGAAATGGGAACAATCGCCAAAGCCGACGATTGATGCTCACTTCCAATTGGTCTGGCTTCAGGATCCTTGTCCTGGTCATCTCCCTTTGTTAGGTCAACTAAGTGACAAGCCTCTTCACTGCTAGGCTTGGGTGATTGCTTCTCCAACAGCTCTTTCAATTTCTCCCCCCTGAGCAGCAAGCGTCTTGGCCATATCACAGACAAGTTTCACCATAGTGTCATGCTCTAAACACTGCTTGTCATCAGCCGCCCACTGTTTCTTTAGCGTGGCTACCTCATCAATCAGAGAGTTAATATGCCCCTGTTGTTTGTCAGATTCTTCTCTTGATTTCCTTAGCGTTTCAAGAAGACCAGCGACTTGAGTCTCTAGGGTAGTGATCCGGGTATCACGAGGATCAGGTCCCCTGGAAGATGATTCTTCAACTTGATTAGTCGGGAAGGAAAAGAAATCTCCAAAATTGAACCCCTTATTGAAGTCAAAGTCATGAAAGGGTTCACTGATGTGTTGGAAGGTGGTTGTAGAGGTAGGGATGGTGGTTGTTTAGATGGTGGTAGGGGTGATGGTGACAGACTCGATTAGAATTGGAGTTTTCACCGCCACTTGGACAGATTGCACAGGGAGGGTCACTATCACAGGAACCTCCTATGTGATAGCAGTGGTAGCTACATCAGGTGTTACACGTGGCCTCTTCCGTTGTCGCCTATAAAGCTGTTGTGAAGGTGAGGTAGAAATGGAATCAGTACTCACAGCCGTTACACTTGCTTGCCTCTGGGAACTGACTTCTACCTCACGAAGGATAGGTAGGTGTGGCCTATCCCCCCGATGCTTGTTTATACTTTCTCTTCTGCGTCTCAATATAGCAGCGTCTGAATCAGAATCGGGCTCATATTCACTGCTAGTCTCTTGTCTCTTTCTCTTGGAAAATGACTCAGGAAGGGTCACCTTCGTCAATATCCTTGGGTGTGCCTGGGATGGTGCATCATTAGAATCAGATGAATATGACTCCGTCGTTTCTGAGTCAGAATCTTCAGCACCCCCACTTCCCTGTTCTTCGTCTCCTTCATCTTCAGACACATCATCCTCAGATTCAACTTCCTCTTCTTCCTGCTGTTCATCACCATGTTCACTGAGTTCAGGCTCAGACTCTACACTATACCAACTGAAGTCAGCAACGGCCACATATGCTTCATTAATTAGGTGGCCAAAGAGAGGAATGTGCTCATGGGTAGGTTCTACACTACCTGGATTTAGAAATTGTACAAACACTCTCTTGTCCACCCGTTTGACTTGTAGTCTCTCTCCAATCTGAGGTAGATTGGGTACAGCATCATTAATCAACAGCTGCACAAACCGTGGGTATAATAGAAATCTAAACCTCTCAGCAGCATTGATCTGATCGGTGATAGACTTGTAGATATACTTTGAAAAGTTGTAACCCTTGTTAAGAGAGAGGCCAACCATTGCAGCTGCCAAGTCATGCCCCATGGCATCCTTTCCCGCCTTCCTAGCAGACATGCATATGATCATGATGTGCGAGAAGTAACGCCACTGATCAAGTACCTACATCTTCTTATACGAGGAGTAGTCCATGGTACCAATATACCCCATCCTTTGTCTCCAGCATCCATCAACGAAGTAGTCAGAGTTACTCACCGGATCAGTTGATAAGTCCCTAAACTGTAGTACTCGTCTGATAGTGTCTTCAAAAATAGCAATATCATGACCTGCTACAGTAGCCCTAATGACGTTTGGGGTTATTGTACAGTCGTGATCAGCAATTTCCCAGAATTGCTCCAGATATGGTCTTGAGACAATAGGATCAGTAGAGATAGCATAGCTGATCTTCGAGCGGTTCAGGAAATCGACTATCTCCCTGTATTCAAGTGCATCACCCTTCCACTCGGGTTATGTTAGAGCCAGCAGATTGAATTCGCTGGTAAACGTACGAGCCATCACTGCAAAAACATACAATGAACACAATAAGAACAAGAATAATCATTAGAATTGAACAAACATGACACAGTATAGCATATTCACAAGGAAGCACATTCCAGACTTAGGAATTTTTCCACTTTGCACTTCCTGCGTACTTAACAAGTACGCAGGGTTTATACCTTGCGTACTTAGTAAGTACGCAAGAGATATTTCTTGCGTACTTGCCAAGTGCGCAAGGTGTAACACTTGTGCAAGTTGCAGACATTCCAAAATCAGCAAATGTGAGAGATTGAAGTAGGTTATGGTCACCACGAGATCAAAGAAAGCACTTAGAACCTATGGGACCAAAAACTAACATCAATGTCAAGCGAAACCGGTCAAATTTTGACCTAAACAAGTATTGACTCCAACCGTCGGGCTAACACATGACAAATTCACAAATCGAGCAATGTTTAGGACGAATTAATAATTATAGAGGTTCGAATAATGATTTGAAACATGTTTTACAAGTTAATTTAGGTCAAGAAACACAAAAATTTGTCAAAAATCCAAACTCCAAACCCTAGACTCATATGATCACAAATCGGTCCAAAATAGTTGATTTAACAGATGGAAATTGTCAAGATTCTCACCGAATGTTTGTTATATGAAGATGTAACAATGAACGGGACAAAAAATATGTTTGGAATCACACAAAGTTTCGAGGAAATATGAAGCGTAGGTATACAACAGTGTCAAAGATGTTTGAAATAAGATAAACCCAGAAATAATTCTAAGTCATGTATATATACCCCACACATTTTGGTCTTGCGTACTTAACAAGTGCGCAAGACTTAACTCTTGTGTACATAGCAAGTACGCATGACTTAAGTCTTGCGTACTTGTAAGTACGCAAGGTTTAATTCCTGCGCACTTGACAAGTACATAGAAACCCTTGTGTTGCACAAATTTCAACTCAAATTATGAAGATTGTCAAGTCAAATAATGAACATGATAAGCACATTCAATCAAGAGGATTCCAAGTCAATTCGTGAAGGTTAAACACAAATATTTTTGGTTTTTCTGATTAAAATTGAACTGTACGTAAATTTAAAATCTTTTTGATCTTTTCTAGATAGAGATATACAAGTATATACACACACACTATTTTTGTTCAAAGACACGAGCAGATAATCATATCAGGCGATATTATAGCAAAAACGATACAAGATAAACATCAAAGAATATGGGATCATGTCATGGATTACAATTTATTCATACGTAATAAGCATATAAACAAGTAATTCAAGTTGGCAATATTATAAGATTTGAAACCATAAGCATCTTAGTATCATGTTGTTGTGTGTTAAGGTATTAATTTTAAGATATACAACGTGTACCCCACTGTTATGCTACGGAAATATAAATTGCACTATCTCAAGGCATCTAAGATTTTCCCAAAGATTTTCAAATTTCCAGAATGAGGCTACATCAATTAGCATAGGAAAAATCAAACATAATTCATAAGGATTATTAGGAATCATAAGATTCAGAATCGAGTGATTCATTTGTCTTGGTTTCATGTGATTTCTTCAGTGAATATCGGTATGATGATTCAGGATAATGAATATGGTGTTTGAGGATTTAGGTAAGGGGATCCAACTTTTATCTGGATTTGAATTCAATGAACCAGGAGTGATTCAAAGGTGAATATAAGCTTAACGGTTGATGTCAAGACATATCTTGGTTCAATCTCTCATTGCATACTTGTGAGTATGGGCAGTGAGATGAACCGAAGTAATTGTGCTAAGGACCTTGCCCGAAACTGGTCTTAGAAGAAAATAATTTCCAAAATCTAACAGCATGTATCTGATAGTGATCTTTTGCATTCTTTTACGCACACACACTAGCAAACATGGGTTCAAATCATAGTTGTAGTATTGATTTAATTTCCACACTACTAATGATTCAAAGACGCTTACAACCTACTGACAATTCAAATTACTTGTAAATAAGCATATTAAAAACACAACAATTTAAACAATCAAGTAAGCATGACGCAATCATTTCCCATATGAGCAGTCTAGGATGTTTAGATTATTTCTGATGTACTATCATTTCCTCTTTTCTCAAGAGAACTTTGAAATTTTCTCCATTTTCTATTTTGTTTGAATTTTTGTAAAATATTTGAAAACTAAAAGAACTATACAGAAAACTTAAAAGAAATAAAATTTAACTTTCATGAATTGAATTGATTTGAGAAAAAAAAAATTTCACTCCGGAATGAACATTCCTATCATGTTGACAAGATGTTCAAAACACGTTCGATCAAACACCTTAGTGAAAAGGTCAGCAAAGTTGTCATCCGTGTGAACCTTTACAAGTTCAATGAGATGCTTTTCAGCACAATCACGGATGAAATGGTGGCGAATTTCAATATGTTTAGT
Source organism: Smallanthus sonchifolius (assembly GCA_023525975.1). NCBI lineage: Eukaryota > Viridiplantae > Streptophyta > Magnoliopsida > Asterales > Asteraceae > Smallanthus > Smallanthus sonchifolius. Next base: position 42,522,801 of record CM042025.1, on the reverse strand, counting down.
TTTGGAATGTTTCACCGGGTTGTTTGTGATGGATATGGTGGCATTGTTGTCAATGAACAGTGGAGTTCCAGTGAAGTTTAAGTCGTAGTCTCTCAATTCCTGCTGAATCCACAATATCTGAGAACAACCGCTCGCTGCAGCAATGTACTCTGTTTCACATGTTGAGACAGAAACCGTTGACTGCTTCTTACACTACCAGGAGACCAGCCTGTCTCCCAAGAATTGACATCCACTTGAAGTTGACTTTCTATCAAGTTACAATCGCCATAGTCTGAGTCAGTATAGGCTTTGAAGTCGAATGACTATTGCTTCGAGTACCAAAGACCCAATCGGGGTTTCCCCTTTAAGTATCTGAAGATTCTCTTAATTGCTATCAGATGAGACTCCTTTGGTTGTGACTGAAACCTTGAGCACAAGCATACAGCAAACATTATGCCGGGCCTTGAAGCTGTGAGATACATAACAGATCCGATCATCCCACGGTACAATTTGCAATCCACATCCTTTCCATCTTTGTCTGGATGCAAACCGTGATTGACAGGGATAGGTGTGCCATAAGTATTGCTATCATTCATCTTGTATTTTGACAAGATGTCCTGCACATACTTAGTTTGATGCAGATAAATGCCATCCTGCCTTTGAATGACTTGCAGACCTAGAAAGAACGACAGTTCACCCATGTTGCTCATCTCAAACTTGGACTTCATCGCCTATTCGAATTCCCTACACATCTCTTCATTTGTGGACCCAAAGATAATGTCGTCGACATACACTTGTACAAGAATACTATCACCTCCTGCTTTCCGAATGAAGAGGGTCGAGTCAATCTGTCCACGGTCAAAACCATTTGACAGTAGATGTTTTGATAACATCTCATACCATGCCCGAGGTGCTCGATGAAGACCATAAAGTGCTTTGTCGAGCTTATACACTTTATTGATATTATGCGGATCTTCAAAGCCGGGAGGTTGAGTGACATAGACCTCTTCATGAACTTTTCCATACAGGAAAGCACTCTTCACATCAAGTTGATAGACCTTGAAGCCGACATAGGAGGCATAAGCCAGAAACAGTCGAATGGCCTCAAGTCTAGCAACTGGGGCATATACATCAGTGTAATCCAGGCCCTCTTGTTGATAAAATCCTTGAACAACCAACCTTGCTTTATTCTTCACTACGACATGACGATCATCCGTTTTGCACTTGAACACCCATCTAGTTCCAATTGGTTGTACGCCTCTTGGCAAGTCAACTAAATCCCACACATGAAACTTTTGGAATTGGGACAGTTCATCTTGCATCGCCTCAATCCAGCAGTTGTCAGTGAGAGCCTCCTTCACATTCTTCGGCTCCAACTGGGACACGAATGCATCATGCAAACATGTTTCCATGAATCTAGTGTCAAGTATCCTAGCGTACAAACTTGTGTTCTCAGCAATGGTTCTATGACGAGTCTGGACACCGGCATGAGGATCACCAATAATGTTGTCAATTGGATGATTCTTATGCACTCTCGTCTTTGGTATATCCGGTTCCTGGAGATTTGAGTCTTGATTCGAGCTCAACTCCCCCATATCCTGTTATCTAGAAGACGATGATTCAATGTTGATTAGATCAGCTGGAGCTTCATTTCCTACATGAGTGTTAGGATTAGCTTGAGCGTCATTTCCATCAACATGAACAACTTCAACATCATCACTGTCATGAGTTGCAGATGCAGCATTGGAATCGAAAGTTACAATGGGCACCGTGGCACGAGTGGAGAAATTTGAATCATCACCGCCATTAAAGAAATCATACACATTTGCGGCATCATCAGCAAACAAATTAGGAAGGTTGAAAGACTTGAATAGCACATCATAATAAAAAACCCCAAGTTAGACCAGTTGGTTCTGGTGGAATGTTGTATTTACTGCAATCCACTTCGAACCATTCCTCGACAGTACGAGTTCCTATATTGTACAATCTCTTGCAAGGCGAGTTGGCAACATATCCTAAGAAGATACCTTCCACCTCTTTTGCATGAAACTTAGACTTGCGGTCTTTGTACTGTAGCAATAAGGAACAGGGACTACCAAAAGAAACTAGGTAGTCAAGATTGCGAGGTCGATTGTTGATCAACTCATAGCAAGTCTTGTTGTGCCTCTTCACAACCAAAACTCTGTTCAAAACGTGACAAGTTGTATTTACTACTTCTGCCCGAAAAGTTACAGGAAGCTTTGCATCTGACAGCATTGTCCTTGCATTCTCGATCAAGGTTCTGTTCTTCCTTTCTGCAACTCCGTTCTGCTGAGGTGTGTACGGGGCACTAAATTCATGATGGTTCCCCTTCTTGAGATAGAAAAGCTCCATCAAATTATTCTTGAATTCAGTTCCGTTATCACTCATTATTCTTCTAACCTTCAACTTGCAAAGAGATTCCAAGCTCAGGATCAGGTATTGAAGAATGTCAGCAGTCTCGTCCTTTGTACCTAAAAAATGCACCCAAGAAAAACGTGAGAAGTCATCAGTTACAACTAGATAGTATGACTTACCTCCGATACTCCTGATACTTATGGGGCCAAACAGATCCATATGTAATAGCTCCAAAGGGGTATCGATGGAGTTTTGGAACTTGGGCTTGTGAGACTTCCATTGTTTTTTGCCCTTTTTACAAGGCATACAGTCATCTGCAATGGCAAATCTCAGCTTAGGAACACCGGTTACCAAACCGTTTCGGACAAGATGATTCATTTTTCGATAAGAAATGTGTCCAAATTTCCTATGCCACAAGATTGAGTCAAGCTCTGTCGCTTTGGTAAGCAAACAAGTAGAAAATGATGAGGTGGTTGTTTCCACGCTCATATCAATCTGATAAGTGTCGTTTTTCCTTGGTGCTCGCATCAGAATCCAGTCTTCAGGAACTTCAAAACCAGGTTTGAGAATCAAGCATTCTGTCTTGTCAAACATGACTGAGTACTCCTTGTCGCACATCTAGGAGACACTCAACATGTTATGCTTCAGCTGCTCGCAGTAGTTGATGTTGTTGAAGCTAACACATCCATTTGAAACCACGCCTTGACACGTGATACTACCGCCTTTCTCTCCAGCAAAGGCCACATAGCCGCCTCTAAATGGTTTCACATCTTGAAGCAGGGCCATGTTACATGTCATGTGCCGGGAGCATCCACTATCTACATACCAACTATTAAAGATAGTACCCTTCGGATATCCTTGCACGAGTCACAAGAAATTAATTAGATTTGGAGACCCAAGCCATAGTGGTCTTGGGTCGTCCATCTTTCTCAAAATAAACAACCTCTATTAACTCACAGCCGTGACTGTAAAAAATGGATGAATATTTTGAAGATCTGGGATCAGGAGATTGAGAACTTTTGGATTTCTTGTTCCAGCACCTCTTCTTTTTCTTAACTGGAATAGTAGGCTTACATTCAACAGCAGCATGTGAACTAGTGTAAGCTTCACCTGATTGAACTCCAGCCAGTTGTTCCAGCTTTCTTAATCTCTTATTCCTTCTTCTTCTCTGTGGTTTAGAGAGTTTAACCACAGGTTTCTCACCAGTAGGTGCACTACCAGAGGTAGAAGCACAAGGTTTAGCATAAAAGCTTTTTCCTTTTTGGAACATATGGTTTAGCCTCAGATGTGATTTTTGGCTTTACCATAGGTTTTACTGGTGGTTTCACCACATTTTTCTTTGGACTTTTAGGTTGTTTCACTGGTGGTGACTTGGGGATAACAGATTGTTGTGAAACAACGGGCCGTTTCCCTTAGTTCTTAGCAGGGCAGTTCACAAGGATGTGACCGACCATACCACAGTGAAAACATGTTCTCTTTTCTTTGTAAGTCCTCCTGTAAGGCTCATTAGATCTGGCATTAGATGACTCAGCATGATGAGCAGGAGAAGTTGTTTGGTGAACAGTAGTTTGACCCGATGATGATTGGTTTTTGGAAATATAATACTTTTGCATATTTTCTTGATAGCCAAGCCCATAATGAGCTGAAAAGGCTTCTTTCTTAACTTGATTAATGTTTTTATATCCCCCATAAAGCATCACTTTTAATTTTTCATTTGATTCAACGATATCGGGTTCAGTTAAAATACAATTATCACTATAAGTGATAATGTTTTTTTCTTAACTTTTTTTTCACCGAGCAACTCCTCAGAGACTACTCCTTCAGGGCAGGTGTTCTCAGACCCATCATCAGAAACAGTAAATAACTCTTCATTAGATGCAGAGTCAGCCTTACTTGAGGAATCATCCTTTTTAGAGGAATCATCCTTACTTGAGGACTCATCAAGGCAAGACAGATCAATGTCAATTAAGCCGTTGACAAATCTCCCGCTTACTGGTGGAGGAATGGCATTAGTACCCAGCCCTAAGCCATTCACTTGTCTCACTACAGACTCACAGTGTTCCACCACAAAACGAGAATTTTTCAACTTCTCAATATTGCATTTCAACAGCAAGATCTCATTTTGCAGCTTGGTGATCTCGTTGTTTCTCTTTTCCAACCCCTTGTACGCAACATCCAAATGAAACTATTGATAACTGATTTTAAGTAAATAATCACGTTTATCTTTCTTCAAAGTTTCAATTGAATCTTTGTATCGTTTTTCATTTTCTTTGTAGCTTAAAGTTGCAATACGAAGGGGTTCGACTTTGTCTTGAAGCTTAGAATTTTCATCCTATAAGCTCAGACATTTTGAACAAGAAATGACAGCAAAAGAATTAGAATCTACCTCAGCTGATGAACATGATGCCTCTCCAATAGCCATGAGGGCAACTGCAGTTGTAAACTCTTCTTAGTCAGCCACAGAAGCTTCCCGTTCCTCTGTTCCATCATCTCCATGATCTCAGCCATGAGACCAACTTGCGTTTGAGCAAAAGGGGCATCCTCCAGATGAACACCCCAATCAAAGTTGTCGTCCTGTTGTGCTACAAAAGCATTGGACGTTCCACCTTGACCTTGATTGCGGTTGTTGGAGTTGTTGTACCCTTGACCATTTCCTTGGCTAGGTCTGGTGAACCCCGAGGCCGGTGCTTTGTCCTTTTGACATTCTCTAGCAAAATGCCCAAAGTTATTGCATTTGTAGCATTTGGCCTTGGATTTATCAAATCCCACCTTGGCATTTGAATGTCCACCAATAAACTTCCTTCCTGTTGTGTTCAAGAAACGCTTGTCTCTTCTCAAGATCATGGCCATATTCCACTGAATATCCATGTCCTCAATATCATCCGGATCCACCTGATTGAAGTATTCTTCTATGGTTTCAGGATCCGTGAGTTTACCGCCAATGAAGTTATCATAGGCAAGCATGCATGATGAGAATAAAGCCACATGATCTTCAGCTATCTTGGTTATTGCTGATTGGTTAGCTGAAGATGTGGGAGAAGGATTTCTTGAGGAATTCTGGTGGTGAGATCCAGATCCTGATCCAGATGCTGCATAGCAAGCATGACCACCACAGACATTTGAGTTATCCTCCTCATGAGAGTTCCTTGAAAAAAGGGCAATTCCAGAACCCGATGACTTGGCTATAGAAGACGTCCCAAAATACATAGAAGGGTCTTGTATTTGAGGTCTCCCTGAGCTCTCTTTACGTTTTAGGTTCATATCATGTGCTTGAACATTTCCGAGTGCTTAATCAATAGTCATCACATAAAACTTTGAGTTCTCTCTCATCAAGGTAGTGTACATCTCAAATTTGGTGGTAGGGCATCTAGAAACTTCTCAACTAACTCCTCGTTTGGATAGATGAGGTCAAAAGCTTTCAGCTCAGTTTGCAGATGATAGAATCTATAGATGAGCTCATATATGGATTCATTCTCCAGATATCTGAAGCCCTCATACTGCTTCCTGAGAAGATACCTCTTACTCTTCTTGATGTCGTTGTTTCCCTTGAATCTCTTCTTCAAAGCCTTCCAGAGATCCTTGGATTTATCATATCCTCTAAAGCTGTGAAATAACTCCCTAGTCAAGGCCATAGTAAAAGATCCGTGTGCCTTCTTCTCTCTGTCATAAACTTTCTTTTCTTCTTCATCAAGTTTGGAGATAGTTTTGGGAACTTCCTCATCAAGATATGTATATGTGGGATGCTTATAACCTTCTAGAATGGGTATCCAAAGTGAAGAATCGGTGTATGAGATATAATGCTCAAAGCGTGCTTTCCAGTTTGAGTAATCATTTACGTTAAGCAGCTTTGATTGTTTCTGTGGGGTTCCAATCTCATTGTCATAATTAAGAAGGTTACCGAGGTTCTAAAGATTTGCCATAGTGAAACACTTAGTCAAATTTCAGAAAAATCAAAACAACTTGCGCACTTGAAGACCTGGTCTTGCGTATTTAGAATTTGCTCTTGCGTACTTGACAAGTACGTGGGAGTAAATGATAAGTACGTAGGAGATCACTTAAGTACGCAGCAAATATGGTCTTGCGTACTTAGTAAGTACGCAGCAAGACTGTACTTGTTGCTAAATATGGTAAGTACGCAGATCACTTTTTCACCAACCCTCACCAACTTTTTTCGGTCACTAGAATCTCACCGGAGACAGAAAAGGTTGAAGATATGACCAAACAAAATGAGCCAAAGGGTCAGAAACTCGTTTCTAACCAACCTTTGATGCTCAAAACACTCGAATACACAACAAAAAGTCGGTTGTTGAGTATTTTTGCTTCTAAAATAGTGCTCAAGAGCTACCCCTATTTTATCACAAAAATCAACAAAAACACACACTTTTGCTTGCAAAATCTCTATAGGATGTGTAGAAGATGCTCCTAACACAATCACAACACTCGAAATCAAGAGCTATGCTCTGATACCACTTGTAGGTCCCCGGGTGTCTCGGATCGTTACGTGTGGGTGTGTGACTAGTCGGACCGGGTGTGGAATGCCCGTGACTAGGTGGAGAATCAAGTAACACAAAGTAAACCGACAGCGAAAACGCTTTCAAACTTCGTCTATTATAAAACTTGTAGGTTACAGAGATGTTACAAATGAGTGCGTATGCTTGCGTACATAACTTCTGTCACCAACAACTATTTATACTAGACCAGGGCAAATTGTTCCTGCGTACTTACCAAGTACGCAGAGTATTCTTGCGTACTTGCTAAGTACGCAGGAAGTAGTTCCTACGCACATGCTAAGTGCGCAAAACACTTAGAGAAAACAGACGACTAGTACATACATTAGTAATTACAACTTGATAACTAATACATACAGACACTAACATACAAAGACTAATACATACAAGACAAGAACAAAAGCTAAGACAATATCCAGAGTGTTTTTCACACAAAAGTGCTTCAACATAATACCAACTTCCTCTCAGACAGCTGACACTCGAATTCCTAATGACGAAGACTAGACAACTAATTCTCACCTCACGGGTATTGAACTAGGACACACACTCAATCTAATTAAGGATTAACCAACACTCCTATGGATTACTATGTATAGAAAAACCACTCAGGTCACAAGCAATACGCAAACAACCTAAACATGCATCTATTAATTAAAGACATTCAACAAGACACATGAGGAACTTTAATCAACACAAAACCAGATTAAAGCATGCATATACATCATAATAATCAACTCAAGATCTTTTAAAAAATCATAAACCCATAAATTAGAATCCAAAACCAATAAAAATCTTAACTTTACGCATATTCATCATAGAACCTAGGCAGTATCAAGGTTTTAGCCTAGAATCATACTCAAACACATCAAAATAGAAGTATAAGAAATCATCATGGTTTCAAACAAACTAAACAAAGATAAAAATCAAATCTTGCAATCTAGAACACTATTACTAACGAACCCGAAAGCAAAGTCTCAATTAGCTCCAAAATCGCCCTCAAACCCTCTCTGGACGGCAAAGATACGAACCCCTGGAATAATGGCCTTTAAAATCTATTTAATCTCAATTTAGGGTTTTTTTCTCGGAATTTTGCTCTCTCGCGTACCGCGAAACAATATGGCTAGGTTCCTCGCGTACCGCGAGGAACAAAATAGTCGCTGGTGATTCTAAAGATCTTCGCGTACCGCGAAACTTTCACTTCTCACGAAGACTAGAATTTCTTCATTTTTTACTTTTGATCTTCCGGACTTGTTCTCGTGCTCGGTTTCTTCTCATATTCACTTGTAATTCATACGAGCACCTGAAAACATAACATAGACTCAAATCTACACAAAAACGACTAAAAACAACACAAAACGAACTAAAGACGCACTAAAACAATGGAATAAAGATGTGTGCTAGGCACTACATCAAGAGGAATTTTAGAAAGAACGTTATTAAATAGTGCATTAAGATATTGGCAAAATATACATCCCGATATTAAAAGAGCAATATTTGAATCAGCTGATATTATATCAAATATAATAACAAGAGCAGTAGAAGCTTTTAGATTAGAATTTTGCGGGGAGGAAATATTATAAAAGACCCGGCAACAATTCAAAAATATACAACAACCTTAATAAGACTACAATTATGCGATATTTGTGAAATAGATAGATATATTTGTGTCTTTCAGGATTATTATTACCATATATATAATCAAGTAATAGATACTGGTAATTATTTATCACTATTTTTTGCTAAAATACCAGACCAATGGGGACAAAAATTGATAAGCACCTATATAATCCAGGAACAACTGATGCATTAGGAAAAAGAATAACCCGTACAAGAGATAAATTAAGTGAATGGTGTGGAGACACTATATTAGCCAAAGTAAGTAAAGGATTAAAAAGAAAAATATATTTATGTTGTAGTAACCCAAAGATGCCTATTATGATAGGATGTGACAGTTCATATTATTATGGAAAGATAAAAAGGAAATATAAGAAAATAAGTCATTTTCGAAAAAGATACTTTAAAATATGTAAAATAAAATATTACAAAAGAAAAGGATACAAAAAGGTTTTTAAACCCACTTAAAAAAGAAAACGTAGCCCTAAAGAATGTAGATGTTACTTTTGTAAAGAAAAAGGTCATTATGCAAATAGATGCCCTAAGAAATTTAATAAAAACCTTAAAATGTTTGAAATTGATAAAGAAATTGAAAAAATGATAGATAAGGGAGATTTTATGCCAATCAATGATTTTCAAAATATAGATTCTGAGAAAAGTATATTTATTTTAACTGAAACTGAGTATACTTCTTCTAAAAATGAACAGACTTGATATAGCTACTACTAGAAAATCAGACAATAATATAATAGATTGTCAAGATGAACAATTAGGTGAATACAAACAAGAAATTTTGATAGATAAGAAAAAGTTAAAACAAATACAACATGAAAACTTTTCCTTATCAAATTACTCATGATTTAAAATAAATACCTTACAAAAACTAGGAATAAAACCTAGGAATCATCATTTATATTATTAATTAATTATCCAAGAAAGAGCATTAGATATTAATATAACCTCTAATAAGGTTATGATACCATTATTATCTAAAAAAGATATACAAAATAAGATACAAAAGATAAAACCCGAAATATGAAATACATTAGGATGGGTACATGTAGGAGCCATCCAAATAATAATAAAATTGAAGGATTTGATGTTATAATGTAGGTTATGAATATGAGAGGACAATCATTAAGTTGGGTTAGTCTTAAGATGCCCCTGCAAGCTGAACGGCCGAAGAGATGTGAAGCTTGGTGTGTAGAATCTCAAATCGTGGAGTAGGTAAGCCCTTGGTGAGAACCCCAACAAGTTGGCTAGATGTGGAACATAGCGAACATGAAGAGTTGTAACAAGAACCATGTCTCGAATGAAGTGAAGATCAATCTCTACGTGCTTAGTGCGCTGATGAAAAACATGATTGGCGGCAAGATAGGTAGCTCCAAGGTTATCACGCCAGATGGTGGGAGGTTCAGAAGGTGAGATGTGTAGCTCAGAGAGTAAGGATTGGATCCATCGTACTTCTGCAACAGTGTGTGACGAGGCACGATATTGAGCGACATTCCGTTGTTTCTTGGAAATCCAACTAATAAGATTCGAACCAAAGAACACACAATAGCCAATGGTAGAACGACGATCATCTGGGCATCCAGCCCAATCAGCGTCAGCATATGCATGTATAGACGGAGTAACAGAGGACTGGTGGAGAGTCAAACCATGAAATATAGTACCCTTGAGATAGCGAAGGATGCGTTTAACAGGAATCCAATGACGATCCGTTGGTTGTTAAAGAAATTGAGAGACCTTGCTGACAACATAAGTAATATCAGGACGAGTTAGAGTTAAATATTGAAGAGCACCCACAGTACTACGATATAACCAAGGATCATCTAAAGGAATCCCGGAGAGACGTAACAGTTATCGTCTAGAACAAACTGGTGTTAGGGAATCGTTGCATTGAGTGAGACCTATGCGATGTAGGAGATCAACAAGATACCTGTTTTGATAGAGATGTAGAGTGTTAGCAGAGAACGTAGCTTAAAGACCTAAGAAACAGCTTAAACGCCCAAGATTTTTCAAAGCAAAGCGAGAATGAAGCCTTGAAATGAGAGCGGTAATGAAGCTTGGTTGATTCCATGTAACGATAATATCATCAACATACACCAGAATATAACATGTCACAGAGTTGAGATGATAAACAAATAGTGAGGTGTCTGAGATACAATGGTGAAACCCAAAATCCTGAAGTGTAGAAGACAATTTAGAGAACCATGCACGTGGTGCCTGCTTGAGATCATAGATTGCCTTCTTGAGTAGACATACATGATGTGGTTTTGTCGAGTCTGTAAAACCTGGAGGTTGAGACATGTAAACTATTTCAGAGATATCACCATTGAGAAAAGAATTATTAACATCAATTTGACGGATGTCCCAGCCACGAGAAAATGCAATCGACAGAATTAGCCTAATAGTCGTGGGTTTTACAACAGGGCTAAAAGTATCGGTGTAATCCATACCCTCGGTTTGATGAAAACCTTTAGCAACCAATCTTGATTTATAACGACTAATAGTATCATCAGAGTTTCGTTTAATGCGGTATACCCATTTACTACCAACAATATTGCTTGATGGAGGAGCAGGAACCAAAACCCAAGTATTGTTGTAATTTAGAGCATTAATTTCTGACTGCATGGTAACACGCCATTCTTGATGCTTATTTGCTTGAGCAAAGGAAGCGGGTTCAATTGTCAGCGGTAAGAAAGCATGGAAAAGTACATGATGTGGAAAATATTTTGGTTGTCGAGTGTTATCACGGGTGCGGGTGACCATAGGATGGGTATTAAGTGATGGGTTAGGAGATGGTGGTGGGGGAGGTGGCGGAGGTGGCGGTGGCGGAGGGGGGGAGGGTGAGGTGGAGGAGGAGTAGGGTGGGGGTTTGGAATAGGGGACGGAGCCGGATAGGGGTAGGTGGAGAGTGGGATGGTGAGAAATTGGAAATATGAGGGATAGTGGTATTGGTTGACTGGACAAGTGACTTAGGAATGGTGAAAGTGTCTTCATGAAAGACGACATGTCAGGAAGTATAAGTGCGCCCGGAGAGTGGGTCATGACATAAGTAACCATGGTGATTAGGGGCATAGCCTAAGAATAAACAAGGGATAGACTTCGGTGAGATCTTGTCAGGACATAGATGACCAAGAAATGGGTAGCAAAGGCAGCCGAAAGTATGTAGGTGAGTGTAGGTTGGTTAAGATTTAAACAGGAGTTCATAAGGAGAAAGATGATCAAAAGATTTGGATAGTAAATGATTTATTAAGAAGGTGGATGTGGCATAGGCATCATACCAGTAAAGTTTGGGTAAGTTGGCATGGGTGAGTAAAGAACGAGCAGTTTCAGAAAGATGGCATATTTTCAGTTCGGCAACAACGTTTTGTTAGGGTGTGTAAGGGCAGGAAATACGATAGCCAATGCCAGAATCAGACAAGAATCTAGCCATGAGGCCTTGAGTGAGTTCCGGGGCACCGTCACAGTGGAGATGTTTAATGGTAGTGGAAAATAAATTTTCCACAAGTAGTTTGAAATGTCTAAAGGTATCAACCGCTTAGGAGCGATGGGACATAGGATACATCCATGTGAAACGACTGTAATCATCAATAAAAATAATAAAATAGCGATAGTTGGAGCGAGAGACAATTAGGGATGGTCCCCATATGTCACAATGGATTATGTGCATCGGAGTGGTGCTACGCGTGAAAGAGGGAAAGAAAGGTAATCTAGTAGATTTGGACACATTACAAGAAGAACAAACAGTAGTATTATTATTATCTTTATTCGTAGAATAAGAAACATAAGGTAACGAAACTTGTGAAAAAACATAAGCGGAAGGATGTCCCAAGCGATTGTGCCAAACTTTTTGAGTGTTGGATGTCCTCGCCATGAGAGAGTAGAGCCGGAATGGTTTAGGTTGCAAACGATGGATAAATTGTCCTGTCAAGGTCTATATAGATAAACCAAGGTATGAGAAAATAATAGAAATAGGGTTATCAAGAACCAATTGTGTGATAGATTGAAAATTTTTGGTTAGCGTAGGTACAATTAACACATGTTTTAACAAAAGATTATGATTTGATAAGTTAAGTATGGTTTGTCCAATGTCCGTTATGGATAGAGCCATACCATTACCCACTATAACTTTTTCGGTACCAAGATAAGGAACGACATTGCCAACCAAGGAGACATTGTTGGCCATTTGAGATGTGGCACCAGAGTCGGCAATTCAAGAATCTAAGTCAACACAAATGTCTGAAAAAGTAGGCATATTGGCAGTAAATCTAAACCGTGATGGGTTAGAGGTTTGGTCAAACCATGTGTTGTCAGAGTTTATGCCAGGAGGATTGGCATCGGTAACAGTGGATGAAGAGGCAGCAGTACATGAATTGGTAGTGGTAGCAAATGATGTGGGTTGTGGTAAAAGAAAAGATGGTGGCTAGAATTAAAATAGGAAAAGTGTGGGTGTGGGTGTGGGTGTGGGCTAAGGTTAGAAGTTGGGCCAAGGGTTAACTTTGCGTGAAATGGGCTCGGGTAGGGGGAGTGGGTATTGGCAGTGGCGTGGGCATCAGGTGGAGGAAAAGGGTAAAAGGAATTCGGGTAATAAAATGGGTCAGCAAAGGGGTTTAAGTCTGTCCATGGGTCAGTGTTGGGTAGGTCAGAAAAAGGGACGGGATGGTGGGGGGAATGAGCGGAAGAGGGAGAAGCCGAAGGTGAGGCCGGCAAGGAGGCGGAGTACGGGAAGTGTGTGGGGCGGCTGGAGGCAGGACGATTGAGGCCAGAATACATGGCTTGATTTGGGGAGAAGGAGGTATTCCGACGAGGGCCAGGGGGCGATGAGGCTGATGGCGGCCACGATGAAAGCATGGAGTGCCACGGCGGTTGCTGGAGTACCGGTTATTGGTGGCGGTGTGTTTTCTAGGGCTAAAATTTTGGGTGGAAGGAGTGTATCGATAGTGGCCGGAGGAGGCTTCATGGCCGACCTTCTTGCAGATTTGACAGAGAGGGCAGAGCTGAGGGTTGGAGGGAGAGTGAGGAGCAGGAGTAGAGGCTGTGAGGGCAACTGTAGGAGGGTCGTTTTGTTGTTGTTGATAGAGGCGTTCTTCATAGACTAGGAGTTTGGATCGTAGTTGAATAAAGGTGGGGGGTTGTTCGAGTGTTCAACAAGAAGAACAAAGGCATCATAGGTACGATTGAGGCCATGGAGAACTTATAAAACAAGGGCTTCATCAGTGACGGGGTCACCGATGGACTGTAATTTGTCGGCTAATTTCTTTGCGTCATCAAAATAGGTGGTAATGGACTTGGTACCTTGTTTGAGAAACTGAAATTGGGTTCGGTAATGGGATTTCTTGGCAAAAACTTGTTCAAAAAATGAGGCCTCGATGACTTGCCACAGTTCTGCAGCAGTAGAAGTACCGATGGCTAGATGGGCAATGGAAGCATAAAGGGTGGCATTGATGCAAGCAGAAACATAACCGTCGTTACGGTCCGAGTCAAGTTTGTTTTCGGTGGTGGCAGGAGGTTTAGATGAGATGTGATAAGGAGACCTACGGTTTTAAGGATAGTGACGAGTTGGTGTTTCCATGACAGGTAATTTTCATTAGTCAATTTGATACTAACAAAGTTGGCTATGTTAGTTAAAGGGGTGAGACGGTTTGAGTCTTGTGGTGGGGTGGTGGGGGAGGTGGTTGTGTGCCACCGAAAGTCATGGTAATAGTTAAGGAGAAAAAAAAAAGAAGGTAAAAAAAATTAGGATCAAGATGCTCTTGATACCATGAAGGATTTGAAGTGATAATGTAAATTTGTATTATTGATTAACATAAACAAAGATTACAAAATATATATATATATATATATATATGATTGGAATGTAACTTAAGAAAATGAAAAGACTAAACAATTATTAACTATACTAATTGTCATATTTATGCTAAAGACTAGAGTGAATGCTTGTAGGTTATAAAGATGAGAGGACAATCATTATGTTGGGTTAGTCTTAACAAAAATCAACATTCAAAGAAGGCATAGATACTCCAATAGAACTAGAAATCATGGATAAAAGGATCCAAAACAAAGAAGAAGCCCGTCTAGGAATATTAAGAGGAAATTTACAATATGGAAAACTTAAATTCAATATTTATCCAAGAATTTCCTATCAACAAAGATTTTGATAGAACTCTAAGTGTATTACAAGATTTTAAAAGAAAAGATTTCTTTAAACAACCAAATAGACCATATTCTATAACATATGCAATATCATATGCAATATCGAATACTCAGCATTCAGATTGTTTTAGTATAAAAGACTATTGATTTTCCCTTCTTATTTAATGATGTATGTCAAGCACAAATACCTAGTTTACCTAGAATAGAATAAATAGATTCTAGACCTTTAAACCTAGATTTACAAGATAAACCATTACTAATATCCAACCAGATTATCTTTTACATATAAAGATGTCATTAGCAACCCATTAACAAGAATGGCTAATTCTAGTAGATTCTACAATATAATAGATGAAAAAGAAGATGATATTAGAAATTATAAAATTCAAGGAGAATATTTTAATGGAAAAGACTTCTCGCATATAAACATACTAATAGATACAGGAGCAAATGGAAACTGTATAAACCACAAATTATGTAAATATTTACAAAAATACAAATTAGATGAACCTCACCAATATACAAATTTTAATGGTGAATTACATGAAATAGATAAAGCCATTGAAACAATAATAAAATTTGGAGAGGAAAAAATTCCTATAAGACTTTTAATAGAAAATGAAAGTGAAAATGATACTTTAGAAATTGTTAGGATTAACATTTTTAGAAAATGTAAAACCCTACCACTTAAATTCATATGGATTAAAGAAAACATATAATGAAAAACTAATATATATACCTAAATGACAAGCCCTTATAGTATATATATTCCAATAGGTATTACATATAAGGATTATAAAGCTGAATATTTTGCTGCCTACATAGATACTGGTTCAGCTTTATGTGTATGTAAACCCGAATGTTATCCGGAAGAATATCATGAAGATTTAAACCCTTGTAATGGAATTAGCTTTTCGAGAAATATTATCCCTTTAAGGAAAGGAATAAAGAATTCGATAATTCTAATAGGATCTTATATGGTTAAGTGTCCACCATTTTATTTTCATAATGCTGGATCTGATATCCTATTAGGAATTGATTTTTTTTAAAGATTAATAAAATTACTTTGGACATGATAGCATACCCAGTATTATTAAAAACTCCATGTCATATGTGATATCCGAAAAATTCAGGTTAACTCTGTTAACACAAACTCAGTTATCCCAAACATTCACTCATGCATTACATTTAATTAGGATTAGTTAGATGTGTCAGTTTCACACAAACACTCACATAACGGTAATCCAGAGAATTACCGAGTCGCACGAGTCGATCCCCGAACGTTGGTGATAATTAAAAATAATATTTTGAACAATAAATAATTTATAATTGGTGTAAATTATGTGTTTCTATGTGTTATGTGATTTTATGCATAAATTGTAGACTTTCGTGAAATCGCGTACGTTTACGTGTAACATTATGACTTTGACTGCTTTAGTAATTTTTATAAAAATATTTATTAGAAAACTATTTTATTTAGTTAGATTAACTAAATGAATTTTAAACCCATTTAAATTAGTCCGAAGGCCTCCTAAATTGATTTTTAGTCCCCATAGAATGGATATTTAAGGATTTTATAAAACCCTAATCCCATTAACACTAAATTTTAAAATACCAACCCCCCAAACCCTCTCATTGCCGTCGCTAGCCTCTCGCCACCAAACCATCATCAAAAAGTTTTTCGTTTTGAAATTGTTCGAGTATTCAAGAAATCTAAGCACCGATCTTTGTTTCTAACGGATCAAGTAAAGATTTTTACTCGTTTTTATATATTATTTTCAAAAAATAGGTTATGAGAAACCCTAGTTTTCATCCAAACAAGAATCCATGCAATAAAGATTCAAACTTTGATAACTAGTTGTATGTTATAATGATATTTGTCGGTTTTGTTGATTTTGTGAAACCCTAGATGTCTAGAACCGTGAGTTACTATATAAGGAAACTTTTTGTGATTTTTATCTTGCATGTTAGACATGATTATGGTGATATGATGATATTTATACGTTACTTGATGTATGTTTAGATGATTTGTGAAATTAGATTTTAAATACCTAGCTCGGTTTTGTAAACTTTCTAAAAGAGGAAACTTTAATTATCAAAAGTGTTCATAACTTGCTATTTAGACATGTATGATGTGGTTTGATGATAGTTCAATGCTAGCTAAGGCATAATAACATGTTGTAAGGAGTTAGACATTTTAAATCACGCATGATATTCATAACTTACTATACTTAGAAACTTTAATTGAAGTATGATCTGCAGGTTATGTTTTAGGAAATTGTTATGTGCTATGACTGTCTAGGACATGTTAGATTGATTTTATGAACATATTAATGATGATAGTTTCCAGGAAACACTAGTCCCGAACATACCTGCTATTTATGGAAACTAACTATTTATGAAAACTTTCTGTTTATAGAAACCTGTTATTTATGTAAACCTGCTATTTTTGGAAAATTGTTATTTATGGAAACTGTGTTTGCTTGCTAGAACAAATAGGATTTGTTGCTAAGTGCTACAGCATGATCATCTGTGTATAATATGGTAGTATTATACTAAACAAACAAATTTCATACAATGTGTCACCAACGGGTTGTCGGGTCAAACTTGAGTTAAACTTGTAAATCTTTTCTAAACAATTGAATTGTTTGGATACTAAGGTTTCTTATCAACCTACACGAACACACACTCATAGACCTATGATTTTAGGTGGCAGTTAGGGGTCCAACTGTTTTTACTTAGCTTTCATCTTCACGCATACAAAGGTGAGTTTCACTGCCCCTCTCTTTTACTTACTTTCCTTTTTGGGGGGAGAAAGCATGCTCACAAACATTTTAGATCTTGTATTATTGTATTATCGCTTGCGTGCTAAAGTGCAAACATATCACATAAGTCCTTACATCTCGAACCGTTAGTATTGGAACATAGCGAGGTAATTTGAGTAGTACTACTGGGTTTCCCCACCCGCGTTAGTCACGCTAACTCGACTGGAGGTCGAACGGGTGTAAGATTGACCTAGACAATTGCCATTGTTCGGCAGACATGGCGGAAGGCAAACAAACCAAACAGTCAGCTTCGGTTGCGAACACTTGTAGTAGCATGACATAGACTAGCTATCTATCGGTATACATTAATTTCATTATCTTGCAAACATCGAACTTTTATTCGCAATTAATTTTAAAACTCGAACAAGTCAGCGTGGTGATATAGGATATAGACAAAACCCGATAATTGAAAAAGGAATACCAATTCTAAAATGTCAAGGAATACCAATATTAGAATATGAAAAAGAAAAACCCTTAGAATATCAAGTAAATTTAAGAAAACTCGATCTTGATATTGAAAATATAAAAATTAAGTTGAAACAATGCTATACAGATAATCCATTACAATTTTGGAATAAAAATCAAATAACAGCAAAATTAGAGATGAAAGAAAAAGATAAAGAAATCAGAGTCAAACCAATAAGATATAATTCTGAAGACCAAAAGAAATTTACTATCCAAATATAGGAACTTTTAAGCTTAAAATTGATTAGAGATAGTCATAGCCCTCATAGTTCTCCTGCCTTTTTAGTTAGGAAACATCCTAAAATAACAAGAGGAAAGGCTAGGATGGTGATAAATTATAAAAAGTTAAATGATAGTACTATATTTGATGGATATTTTTTACCACATAAAGAAAGCCTAACAAATTGGACAAGGAATAAGAAAATATTTTCTAAATTCGATTGTAAAAGTGGTTTCTGGCAAATAAAAATGCATCCAGATAGTATTGCATATACTGCATTTTCTACTCCTCAAGGACAGTACGAATGGCTCGTAATGCCTTTTGGATTAAAAAATGCTCCACATGTATTTCAAAGAAAAATGGATACTAGCTTTAAAGATTATGATTTTATTTTTGTTTATATAGATGATATATTCTAATCTTATCAAATGATATTAAATCACATTTACAACATCTTGATCTTTTTACAAATTTATGTATAAAACATGGGTTAGCTTTGTCTTAAAAGAAAACCAATTTATTACAAGAACAAATAGAGTTTATAGTAAGGGAATAGAACTCAAAGTCATATCTTAGAAAAAATATATGCTTTTCCCAACAAATTGATTGATAAAAAACATGTATAAAGTTTTCTTGGCATATTAAATTATGCCTCAGATTTTATTAAAAATCTTATAGCTTTAAGAAAACTATTCCAAAACCTACTTAAAAAAGATAAAATATTTATTTTGATAAAAATCTAGAAATCCAAGTAGAAAAGATAAAAGAATATTGTAAAAACTTACCAAAACTACAACTACCTAAAGAGAAAGATGATTTAATTTTAGAAACAGATTTCTCAGAATACTATTGGAGTGGAGTACTTAAAAAGATAGACTATAATTTTGAAAAAGAAAAGATTGGTGAAAGTCTTTGTATATATTGTTCCGGTACTTTTAGTGATACTAAAACACGTTATCATATTAATGAAAAAAGAATTATTAGCATTAATAAGAAGTTGTCAAAAGTTTTATTATTTTCTATTACCAAACAGATTTTTATTAAGGACAGATAATACACTGGTAAAAGCCTTTATAAAAAATAATTTGCCTTCTAAACCTGAATATAAAAGACTTATAAGATGGCAAACCCTTTTATCTGAATATAATTTTGATATAGAAATAATTAAATCTGATAAAAATGTTGTAGCAGATTTCCTAACTAGAGATGGAGGAATTAGCTCAACAAATGGATAAACGCATTACAGTAATGAATAATTAGATGGATGCAATAAAACAAATTGCAAAAGATATGGGTGAGTTAGTGGACATTATTGAGGATCTCCCTCAAAATATTTCTCAGATAAGAGATTTAGTCTGGAGACATTGTTTGATAATGAGCTCCAAGGTTACGTTATACGAAATTGATAGCATGAAACTAAAATTTTTGATAAAGCACAACATGAGAAGAGAAATTGATATCCCTACTACTTCTTCACAAGGGAACCAAACGATAGATCTTACTTCTGATCAAGAAGATCAACAAGATAGAGAATCTTTCTCTTTTAAACCAAACTCAGATAAAACTACTACTTTTGAAAGGATAGTTCAAAGAATGCCTTTTGAACCAAGCCCTGCTGCTCAACAGGGAACTAAGATGAGAGAATTATATAATCTCCCTCAAATAGATACAAGATATATTGATTTTACAGGGATATACCCTCGATTAAACTATTTACAAAGATCTCCCCCAAGGGAAATTAGATACCGGTATGATTTTCGTGCTATAAACACTATTTACCTTACTTCACCAAATTTTCATGAAATATCAGAATTACCTAGCTGGATTGGAGTTGGAGTTAAAAATTGTTATTTAAATAACCCAGCTATTACCCCAAAAGATATTTTACTATTAAAATTCTTATTAGCAGGACCAGATTTTTATAATGACAATTACTATCCTGCTTATCATTTTATTGAAATTCAAAAATGCTAGTCATTTTCTTGCTCTTTTGAAATAAAAAGAAAATACTTTTATGAATTTAATGAAAACGATATCCATTATAGAAGAGCCCATGGAATGAAGATAGTCCTACAGGGAATAGAATCAAGCTTTTAAAAATAATAAATACTCTCCATGTATGATATCACCTGCTAAGGTGTCTCCAGATTCAGCAATTAGATGTTTGCAAAACAAGATAAACTTATTAGATAAGGGTATTTTAAAATCTAGCCCTCAAGCAAAACAAAAGATTTGCAGGTATAGAGAACACAAAATGGATACATGTCCTGCTTGTTCTCGTCAAAAAGAAAAAATGAATATAGATTCTCCAAAATCCAGTGATTAAGATTCGTTAATCATGGTTTAGATAATACTAAAAATATTTTAAAAAATCAAAGAAGATTAATATGAAGACTTTTAAGTCTTTCATTATTCTGACAAAATTGTCCAAAAAAACAAAAAATAACATTTACTATGGCATTAAAGATGAAGACAAAGCCTTAAAGTTTCGAAGTTTCAACATATCCAAGTTCCAAGAGGCTTTCATAAATTGAAGAAGACAAAAGGAGTTGATGACAATGAAGACAACAAGATAAGAAGAGTGTCTTATAATGACACATATAAAAAAGACGTCAGAGGAAAAATAAAAGAAGACTATAAATGAAGGCAAAAGAAGAAAGAAGGGGCATCGGAGAAAAAAGTGTGTGTAATCCTTATGTATGAAAATTAAAGTGTTTTTCTATTAGAGAGAGTTTCTTTTGTAACCCTTGTGTTTGTAAAAAATCACGATGACATAAAAGCATCATTTTTCCTTATAATCTCTTTGAGTGTTCTTATCCATAGATATATTTCCTTATTAAGAAGAACCACTCCAACCCCTAACCCTAACTTTCAACCGTACACCGGAGGTAGAAAACGAATCTAGGTTGTGCTGGATATTGCTGAAGGAGCCAAAGGGAAGTTACCTAAGTTCTTCTTAGGATTGGTCTGCAACAACCTATTAAAAAGTCCCTTGGTGTGACCCGGTAATATTTCGATCAAATCGGAAGAAAGGTACGGAAGTGTGTTGGACCTTAATCTTTTTAATTTTGAAATATTCATGCATATGATACACTAAAAGATTTTATAGGGAAATTTTTAAACAAACTTAATCTTAATTTAATTACTTTCTAATGATAATAAGTTTTAATATGACTTACTTGTTTTCATATATATTTCTGTTTAAATTATAATCTTAATGTTAATTTTGTTTTAAATAAAATATGTGGAATATTATAATTATATCTTTAACTAATTATGATTTAATCTTAAATTTCTTAGATAACCACCTACTTGAATTAATCATTTTGAACCGACAAAACTTTTCGGCTGTTACCACTTGTAGTTTTGGTAAGTTTTTACAATATCTTTTTTATCTTTTCTACTTGGATTTCTAGATTTTTATCAAAACTAAATATTTTATCTTTTTTAAGTAGGTTTTGGAAAGGTTTTCTTAAAGCTACAAGATTTTTAATAAAATCTGAGGCATAACTTAATATGCCAAGAAAACTTTGTACCTGTTTTTTATCAATCAATTTTGAAAAAAGGGGCATCGGAGAAAAAAGTGTGTAATCCATATTTATGAAAAATAAAGTGTTTTTCTATTAGAGAGAGTTTCTTTTGTAACCCTTGTGTTTGTAAAAAAATCACTATTAAATAAAAGCAGCAGTAATAAGAAGCTGTCAAAAGTTTTATTATTTTCTATTACCAAATAGATTTTTTTAAGGACAGATAATACACAGCTAAAAGCCTTTATAAAAAATAATTTGCCTTCTAAACCTGAATATAAAAGACTTATAAGATGGCAAACCCTTTTATCTTAATATAATTTTGATATAGAAATAATTAAATCTGATAAAAATGTTCTAGTAGATTTCCTAACTAGAGATGGAGGAATTAGCTCAACAAATGGATAAACGCATTACATTAATGAATAATCAGATGGATTGTAACATCCCAAAATTCGAAAGCATAGATCGGCACGGGATTTATAAAGAACAAGGAAGGAGGTGGGCCTTGGGCCGAAACATATGGGCCGAAGGAGAGAGGGAGTTGGGCTCCATAAAACCCCAACTTCATCCTCTCCACCCTCATTAGCTCATTTCCACCATCTTTCAAGTTCTACAGGGAGAGAGAATTTAAAGAGAGAAAGTGTTGGTTTTGCTCCAAGATTGAACCATTCTTCTTCACCAGTGATTACACGAAGCTTTGCTGAAGAAACGAGCTGATTTGAGGTAAGAAACTAGCTCAGATCTGAGTTTTTGTTAAAAATGGGATTTTAGGGTTTCATGGAGTTTTTAACTTAAAGGTCGGATTTTTACGTATAAAAACACCTAAAAAGTATAGATCTAGCTTCATGGAAGTTGGAGAAATGATTTGGACGTAAAAAGTTATGGTTTTGGATCGAAAACGAGTCTGTTTGAAAATTAGGCTTCTTGAGCCGACTCTCGGCGAGGAAGAAGAAGAATAGAGTCGGCCATCTGAGAGTCGGCTGTCAGAGAATCGACTGTTAGAAGAGTCGGCTGTCAGAAGAGTCGACTGTCATAGAGTCGACTGTCAGAAGAGTCGGCTGTCAGAAGAGTCAATCCTCCTAAATCCTGAACGCAAGTTCAGGTGACACTCAGAATGTAACACCCCAATTTCTGAGAAAATACGAATTGAAGGACTAAAATGGTCATTGGATGAAACCCTAGGGGTTAAAATGACCTTTTATTAAAGTAGAAAGGTTAGAATACGTTGGACTTAAAGCCTAGGGACTGAAAATGAAAATTTTGAAATCTTGATGGACGTCGGACCGACATCATCCTTCTCATCAGTCCGAAGTGAGTCAAGGGTCAAATATCGGACCGACATTAGTTGGATAACGGTCCGATAGCCGCTATTGCGCCACACTTTCTGATGCTAACACGTGTCCTATGACTCAGCCCTAAATTCTTACACGTGTTCTGATAGCGGACCGACATCCATGCACATAGCGGTCCACTATGTGCTCACCAAGCCAATACACCGCCTCACCTGGATGTCAGACCGACATCACCAGGAATATCGGTCCGACATGACACCCAATCCAGCCCTATAAATAGTTGAACTTAGTCGTTCATTTGAAACATCACAAACACCATCACCACTACCATCACACACGCATACCAAGGAGATCAGAGTGACGGTTACAAGCGTGGGAGTTACGAGTGCGGTTCAAGTTTGGAGAAACGTTTAAAGAAAGGAACGAACTTAGGAACTACCCGAGGATAATGTAAGTACACTGAACCCGTACCCTAGACACGATTATGTGAAATACGTGTTTAAATAATATGTGCTTTGTGATATGTGATATGACAAGGGTACGGGGTAATGAAAGGTTAGTCTAGACACTAAACGAGAGTAATGGAGTAGTCACGACGTATTCAAGGGATGGTGGATACGCCGATGGTACTTTGTATATAAATCTCTTTTATACTTCGTGGCGAAACCATTATGAATGTTTAGGGGTATAGACTAAAAGACAGTAATGAAATTATAGTAAACGTACGGAAGAACTTCTAACCGGTATGTAGTTATCTGACAAACGGAATGTTCTGTCTAAGGAAAGAGTGGTGTATAAATCTCTCCTAGACCCGTCACTCTTTCCTAGGAACATCTCTGTTGGAGGTACTGCTCTGGAAGGAAAATCACCCCAGTTTACAATATATGACGAATATATGATGAAAGTATACCATGCATGATGAATACGAATACATGAAATGCATGATGATTACGTGAATGCATGATGATACGTGCAAATATCAATGAGTATGATGGAACGAGTCTAAACCCAAAAATGGAATAATGGAGTACTCACGAAGTGTTAAAGGGGTGGTGGATACGCCGCTGGTACTTCCTATATATAAACCCTTTTAATATATCGTGGAGAAACCGTTACGAAGTTTTAAGGTAAGGACTGGTTGAGAAGTAAATCAAGCATATACGCGAAATGAAAACAAATGCTTGATACATTTTGGAAGCTGTGAGTCTACGATACTCAAGGTCCCAAATGAAATGAGATACCCGACCTGTAAGGTGGATCTAAATATATAATAAAGAAGAGAACTAAAAAGAGAACTCCAGGCCTACGGGGCTGAAGGAGAAAATATTCCAAGCCTACGGGATGTGGAATGAATGAGTCTTCGTGACAAATGCGAGGGGTCTATACTGACGAGTATAAGAACCTTGCCAATACTCGGATCAGATGTACAGCCTAAGATGGTTGCGAGGGGGTTAGCAAACCCATAAAATACATAAATACAGTGATCAGAGGTACGTCCGAAGATGGTCACGTGGGCACCGAGAGCCCGAGAGAACGTTAATAATAATAAGAACCTAAAGGGTTCATAATGAAATGAAAAGATGCAGTGTACTTACTTAGCGAAAGCTAATTCAAAAACGTTTTCTAAACACTGCAGGAAATAAGCACATGGAATGAGGCTTCCTGAGGACGGAGCAGTCGGAGTTAGAGATCCCTATATAATATGATGTAATTACATTGTCTTTTGTAAAACAATGATATTATAAATGAAAAAAATTACCTTAGCCATTTAATGGCAAGTTTTTTGTCAAACTGGGACCATTTTCCGCATTAAACTCTGATAAAATAATAAAGGAATAAGTGGGTGTATCAGGTTGGTATCAGGGCACGGTTTAAGGGATTTAAGTATCAGACGGGGTACTTAAACTCAAACCATAAGTGCTCATGATATAAATAGGGATCCAATCCGAGGTCGTCCAAGGAAGCAGGTATGTTTAAATTCCAGTGCTAGAACATAAATGTATGAGTATACGTGGGCAGAAATTTGTATGAGATAAGCTGCATGTGATAGTTGGGAGTATCATGATACGTAACATACATTACTTTATACCTGGCCAGTATTGGAGCTAATGTATGGGACCATCATGATATCAGAAACATCATATGATAACTTATTTCAGCAGATAGTAAGCCAAGAATGTGATTATGCATGATTAAAATGTCTGAATGAATGTGCACATGTGTAAAATGCATAGATGGGGCCTTATGTGAAACCCTAGAATACTATAATAGGGTTAAACTGATAAAAGACCTATAGTATAAAAACCCTAGACTATGATTAGGGTAAACAAATAAGAGATTTAAACGACGTCATGTTTCAGCAAATGGCTGAACATCAAAATGGCAAAGTACGTGACGAGGGAAGCCACAAGAGAGCTGAATCTCCACATCATGATGAAAACGAAGTTGAGCAAGTCCCGGAGAATATCCGGAAAAAAATCACAATAGAAGTAGGAAAGGCAATTGATGCAAACTTCACGATCCTACAAGCAGATCTGTAGAATTCATTAGAAAGCTGGTTTGAAAACCATAAAGAAGTTATTCATAATGGAGAAGGAGGAAATCCAAAAGTTGATATGAAGTCAACTCGTTGTACTTATAAGGATTTCATGACATGTAAACAGATGGAGTTTAAGGGAGCGGTTAATCCCTTAGAAAGTCAGAGGTGGATCGCCTCAATAGAAAGAGCATTCGATACATGCCACTGTGAAAAAGAAGATGAAGTCACCTTCGCCACCAATCAACTAAAAGAACGAGCTGATGATTGGTGGGGAGTAGTGTAGAGAGTAAAAGGTAGAGAGAGAATCAAAGAGATGAGATGGGAAGAGTTCAAAGATCTCTTCTTAAAACATTATTGCCCTCGAAAGGCAATTGAAAGAATTACTGAGGAGTTTCTTCAACTCCGTCAGACAACAGAGATGGTAGATGAAATCACGGGGATTTTCTTTGACAAGGCTAGATTCTGTCCAGCTTTATTGACAACCCCGGAGATGTGGATGACGAGATACCATCTCGTTTTGAAAACAGAAATTAGAGAGTTTATCCATCCATCCAAGTGTGCGAACTTGGAGGAGATGATTGATTGGACTCGGGAACGCGAAACTGAGCTCAAGAGACAAGCTGAGCGAGACGGGAAGAGGAAAGGAGATATTTATCCTTCTCATATGCCTCTTAAGAGGTTTAAGTTTAGTAAACCGAGAGGTGGTTCCTCTCAAAGGAAAAGTATCCAAAATTGAAATACTTGTGGAAAAAGGCACCCGGGGGAGTGCCGATTCAAGTCCACGACTTGCAACAAATGTGGGAAGGCAGGACACACTGCATTGCAGTGTATGAGTGGAACCAGATTGTGCTACAACTATTAAAAGTCAGGACATTTTAGCAGGGAATGTCCTGAGTTAAAATTTCAGACGGAAAAGACCGGAGAAAGGTCAAGAGTAGCAGAAAATGAAGTTAAAAGAATCGAGGCTCCGAAGCCAAAGGGAAGGGCTTTTCAGATCACTACAGAGGAAGCGAAAGATGTTCCTGACATTGTATCAGGTACAATCCTCTTGAATTCCCTACTTGCTTGTGTTTTATTTGATACAGGAGCTAGTCGATCATTTATTTCCTTAAAATATGTTAACTCTAGAAATTTCAATAGAAATAGGTTGGCTAAGGCATTAGAAGTTGAAATCGCGAGTGATCACAACTGCGTAGTGACTGAAATATGCCGAGATTGCCGACTACTGATAGAGAAAGAAGAATATTTCGTCGACTTAATTCCGATGCCGATGCCGATGCAAGAATTTGACGTGATCATTGGAATGGACTAGTTGTCTTCACATGCTGCAACGATTATATGCAATCAGAAGATTGTACGATTCATGACGCCTATAGGAAAGGAATTTAATGTTATTGGTGAACGACAGAACCAGATCACGATATGTACAATGGCCAAAATAAGTAGCTACGTGAGACAAGGTCATCAAGCCTTCTTAGCCTACGTAGCTGATGTAAAGATGAAAGGGAAAGAACTAGATCAAGTTCCAGTAGTAAAAGAATTCCTAGAAGTATTCCCAAACGATCTCCCAGGTGCTACACTTGAGAGAGAGATCGAATTTAAAATCGATTTGATTCCTGAAGCTAAGCCGGTAGCTAAAGTCCCATACCGGTTAGCACCAACAAAAATGAAGGAATTAATGTCACAACTGCAACAGTTGTTAGACAAGGGATTTATACGTCCAAGTGTATCTCCTTGCGGTGCACCAATTATGTTCGTGAAGAAGAAAAACGGTAGTATGAGGATGTGTATAGACTACCGTGAATTGAATAAGCTGACTATCAAGAATAGGTATCCCTTACCTAGAATTAATGATCTATTTGATCAATTACAAGGATCAAGTTGGTTTTCCAAGATTGACTTAAGATCCGGTTATCATCAGGTCAAGGTACGAGAAGAAGATGTGCCTAAGACAGCATTTAGAACTCTTTATGGACACTATGAATTTGTAGTGATGCCGTTTGGTGTGATGAATGCTCCGACAGTTTTCATGGACCTCATGAATAGAGTATGCCGGCCAATATTAGACAAATTCGTTATTGTCTTCATTGATGACATCCTAATTTATTCAAAGAATGAAGAAGAGCATGCACAACACCTTCGTGGAGTACTTAGTACTTTACGGAAGGAGAAATTGTATGCCAAATTCTCAAAATGTGCATTTTGGTTAAGGGAAGTTCAATTTCTAGGTCATGTTATAAACACAGAAGGTATCTCAGTAGACCAGCAAAGGTAAAGGCCGTAATGAAATGGTCTCCACAGAAAGAATCCATCAGAAGTTAGAAGTTTCTGGGATTGGCTGGCTATTATAGAAGGTTCATCCAGGACTTCTCTAAGATATCCACCCCATTAACTAAGCTAACTCGAAAGAATTCGAAATACGAATGGAATGCGGCACAAGAGAAGGCATTCCAGATATTGAAAGAAAGATTGACACAAGCTCCAGTTCTGGCATTGCTAGAAGGAATAGAAGACTTTGTGGTGTATTCTGATGCTTCCAAGCTTGGATTAGGATGTGTTCTGATGAAAATAGGAAAGGTGATAGCCTATGACTCTCGACAACTAAAGACACATGAAGCAAACTATCCAACTCATGATCTGGAATTAGCTGCGGTGGTGTTCACACTAAAGATCTAGAGGCATTACTTGTACGGAACGAAGTGCATGATCTACACAGACCACAAAAGTCTTAAGTATTTCTTTGACCAGAAAGACTTAAACATGAGGCAACGACGATGGTTAAAACTGGTCAAGGATTATGATTGTGAGATCTTGTATCACCCTGAAAAGGCTAACGTGGTAGCCGATGCTCTAAGCCGTAAGGAAGAGCATCATCCTATTCGGGTGAAAGAATATAAGTTAGTGATAACTCCTGATTTCATGAGACAGCTTCGAGACACGCAAATCGAAGCATTAAAAGGTAAGAATATTAAGAAAGAAAGAATGGCTGGTCAGGAGAAGTTTCTAGAAGAGAATGAGTATAAAGTCAAGACTCGATTTGATCGTATGTGGATACCATGATCAGGTGAGTTTAGACTTAAGATTCTTGATGAAACTCATAAATCACGATATTCTATTCATCCGGGTACTACAAAAATGTACCAAGATCTGCGCAGAGATTATTGGTGGCCCGGAATGAAATTTGATATCATGAAAAATGTAGCAAAATGCTTGACTTGTTTACAAGTTAAAGCAGAACATCAGAAACCGTATGGGAGATTACAACTATTAGAAATCCTAGAATGGAAGTGGGAACATCTCACTATGGACCCTTCTCTTTTCTTTCTTTTCTTTTTCACAAAAAAGAAGTTTCCTACCAAGCTACCAAAGACAGCTAGAGGTTATGATACCATTTGGGTGGTTGTAGATCGACTAACTAAGAGTGCTCATTTCTTAACAATACGTGAAACATACTCTTCAGAAAAGTTAGCCAATTTGTTGATCAAAGAGATTGTTTCCAGACATGGAGTGCCAGTCTCGATTATCTTAGATCGAGATACTCCTTTCACTTCACGTTTTTTGAAAAGGTTCCATGAAGAGATGGGAACTAGATTATTGACCAGCACGGTATATCATCCTCAGACCGACGGTCAAAGTGAGAGGACGATAGAAACTCTTGAAGATATGTTGCGTGCTTGTATAATTGATTTCGGTGGAAGTTGGGATAGCCATCTGCCATTAGCAGAATTCTCATACAATAACAGCTACCATTCCAGTATTGGTATGCCAATATATGAGATGCTATATGGTAGAAGATGTAGGACTCCTGTATGTTGGGGAGAAATTGGGCAGAAAGAATTAGGCAGCAAGGAAATAGTTCAAGCCACGTCAGAAAAGCTTGACTTAATCAAGGCACGTTTGAAAGCTGCACAAGATAGACAAAAGTCATACGCAGACAATAGACGTAGATCAATAGAATTCCAAGAAGTAGATTACGTCTTGTTAAAAGTATCTCCTTGGAAAGGTCTAATCCGATTCAAGAAACGTGGAAAGTTAAGTCCACGATTCATTGGCCCTTTCAAAATATCAAGCGATTCGGAAAGGTAGCCTATCAGTTAGAGCTACCTGCAGAATTGAATAAGATACACAATACGTTCCATGTATCTTATTTAAGGAAATGTTTGGCATATGAAGCTGCACATGTTCCTCTGCAATAAATAGAGATAGACGATAAACTAACTTACATTGAAGAACCTATTAAGATTTTAGATACGAAAGAAAAGCAACTACGTAACAAAACGATCAAACAAGTGTTAGTGCAATGGAGGCATAGAAAAGGATCAGAGATGACCTGGGAAAGTGAGGATGAAATGAGAAAGAATTATCCTCAATTCTTCATGGATTAACAAGTTTCGAGGACGAAACCTAATTTAAGGGAGGGAGAGTTGTAACACCCCAATTTCTGAGAAAATACGAGTTGAAGGACTAAAATGGTAATTAGATGAAACCTTAGGGGTTAAAATGACCTTTTATTAAAGTAGAAGGGTTAGAATACGTTGGACTAAAGCCCAGGGACTAAAAATGAAAATTTTGAAATCTGGATGGACGTCGGACCGACATCATCCTTCCCATTGGTACGAAGTGAGCCAAAGGTCAGATATCAGACCGACATCGGTTGGATAACGGTCTGATAGCCGCAATTGCTCCGCAATTTCTGATGCTGACACGTGTCCTATGACTCAGCCCTAAATTCTTACACGTGTTCTGTGACAATCCGAACTTTTCAGGTTAATGGAGTTAACCAATCTCAGTTAAATCCTAACTGAGTTATCCTAACTCAAACCCTAGGGACTAATTCTGTCAACATTCTAAACTCAAAACTCCAAGGACTAATTATGTAATATCCTCAAACCATTATGTGACTTTTCAAAGTCAAAATTGTACTCCTGTTGACTTGTGCTAGTCAAACTAACCAGGATCTAACCTCAATCCAAACCACAAGGGTCATTTCTGCCCTTTTTCTAAAACTCCAACACAGAAAATCAGAGGGACTATTTCTGTAATAACCTAAAACTCGATTTGGTTGACTCTGAAAGTCAAACCGTGAAGCTTTGAGCCAAAAATCCAAATCTGTAATTGATCCTTGTTCGAAATCGTAACTGATCAAGCACGTACTTGACGTTAACAATCTTAACTACTGTGTTAAAGCAACATCATTGTCGAATTAAAGCTAATAATGAACAATTAACCCGTAAATGTCAACTCCATGAGCTTATACTGTCGAAATCATCGAATTCGGATACCAACTAACAAATTAATCATCTGCACACCTAAAACGAATCACCCTAAATCTTCTGCGCACATCAATTTCATCGGAGAGACTACAGAAATCACCGGGAACCAAGTCGGTCATCGCCGGCAATTGTTTTACTCGATCTACAACAAGTCGATAACGTTTAAGGTAACTAATCACATATACAATTTCGTTTTCACCCCTAGAACATAAGCCCTACCATTATCAGGGCTTACATTATCGAATTAAACAAGACAAGATTCAAGGGTTCTACTCTTTCAGGTTTTGATCGAATCCTACTCTAAACCTGTTTTAAATCCAATTAACTTGTATCACCAGACTCCCAATCTCCTGTTTAATAAAAGCCCTATGTTAATTTAAATGTATATCATCGATTTGATCATAATCCGTAAACTAGGGTTCATCATTAAAACGTTTTGGGGCTTTTGGCTCTAGACCTAATTTCAATCAAATTAAACAACACCATCAGATTCAAAAGGATACATTTAGTGAAAACCCTATGATTCTAACAACTCTTAATATCAAATTTTGTCAAATCAATCTAGTGTTCATACTTAGGGTTTCAGCCATTCAATTCACGATTTAAATGATTCAAGAATTGATGTTTTTACAATTAAACCCGTAATCAGGTTCTCTTTTTCCTTGTAATCAAAACCCATTTGCTTCTGTTTCAATTCGTATTCGAAATCGTGGGGTTTGGCTTGGGATTCGATCGTGCGTGGGTTGGAAGGAGATACCACTAGACTTCATTGATAAAACTAAATGATTCCGGTTCTTGTTGCGAATCCCTAGCGGGCTGAGTTGGTTAGGGTGTTAGACTGTGGGGGAGGTGACCCGGGTTCGAGTCCCTCCGCCCTGTTTATTTTTAAACCTTTATTATTAATGTTATTTTTAATATAAAACCCACCCCCGTATTATTATATTATTATATTAAAGTGTTTTAACCCAGAAAACAACCCGTAGGCTCGGGTTTCAATTATTAACCTATTTTTATATTATTCCCACTTTTATAAATAAAATATTTATGTTATTATCAAATAAAAATAATATGTTTATATTATTTTCAAACCGTAACTTCGTATAAAATAATATGTTTATAGTATTTTCAACCCATGAATAATGTTACTAAATAATATATATTTATATTATTTCGTATGGTTTTATACCTCGTGTGACGTTTAAACTATTTAATAATATAATTGTTATATTATTTACCCACGTTTATACATTCGATTAAAAATAATATATTTATTATTTTTTCCACGCAAATGATTATTTAGTTAATCCGACGAGCCTAAAAATAATATATTAAATTATATTATTTTCCTAACTTTTGTAAACAACTTTAGCGTACGAAATTATTTATTTATTTAATATTATTCGTTGATAACGTTCGACTCGTAACACTTTGATCCTTAATTAGTATGTTAAAGAAATATATACATATTTCCGTAGACACGTTCGTCTACTCTTTAATCCTTAGAATGCGTTAAGACGTTCAATCTTCCGTGTCGTCGTCACAAATCCCAACTTGTTCCTAATTTATATGTTTATAACTTTAGGGCATACGTAAGCCGTGCAGGCTAACGCTCGAGATTCCAAATCTTGCATTTGTGTGATACTACCTACTACGCAACGCAGGTGAGTTTCACGGCCCCTTTTACTGTTTTTATTTGGGGGAGAAAACATGTCACAACCCTTTTTGGGTTATTGTAATTCATATAATATCACTGTTGAGGCTAAGCGTAACACACTATCATGAAAAGTCCTCACACACATCGGACCGTTAATATGGTATGAACGAGGTAATTTTGGTAGTACTACTGGGTTTGACAAACCCCACCCGCATTACTCGCGCTAACTCGATTGGAGGTCGAACGGGTGTTATATTGACCTTAACACATTAGTCAGAGTTGATAGACCTGGCTGGAGGCAAACAAACAAACACACTGTCAGTTTCGGTTGCGAGCGCTTTAGTCAATCATGAATATAGGCATGCAACCTATTGATATATATATTGAATGTACATAATCCGTAAACGCTTTACTTTAAATGATTGAAACCTTTGAACTCACCAACCTGGTGTTGACTCGTTTTCTTACATGTTTTCTCAGGTTGGCACTCAGGATCACGTTAAGTCATGCATGTGTCTTGGACTTCAATTGAAATAATTATCTATTGAATAATATTTATGTTTTGTTTGTAATTGGACTTGGGCGCGTTGTTTTGCGCATTTACTTTCGTTTAACGCTTCCGCATATACACTCTGAACCTTGATCTTTTATGTTATTATATTTCAAGTCCCATATAGTGTAATTTGAAGTAACTGATGTCTGAGATCCTGGTTTGTCACCTTCCAAAACGGTAAAACTCCGTTAGTGGAATTTGGGGGTGTGACAGATTGGTATCAGAGCCATTGGTTATAGAGAACTAGGACTGCATTCTAGACTATAACCACACACATTAGTTACTTGGCATAGACACTTACTCCTTATGTTTCAGGAATTATGTCTACACCACCATCTTCACCACCTAACATTCAAGAACATGACATTCCTGCCATTGCATCACCGGAGCCCAAGAGGCGTAGGCTTGATGTCACACCCCAATTGTTCCGAGGGAGTCGGGGCGAGACGTCAGGGTCGAGGCACATTGGTTATGCAGCGGAATTTGAAGCGTGGGGTTTTAAACAAAAACTTTTCCCCAAATAGCACATAAACATTTACTTCATGCAAGTAGTAATCATCAAGCAAGTAAAACTGATGTGCACGTAGGTAGTTAATTTCTTTATCCTGAAACAAAAGCATACACGAAAACGAGTCAACAATAATGTTGGTGAGTTCATAGGTTTGAGTTGAGAAAAATGTTGTATCAACGTATTTGTCTCTGAGGTATACAAATATAAACCAAATATAATGATTGAGCATAATGTAATGTATGAACTGCATTGTATAATGTATTGGTATCATAAGTAAGTCCAAAACCAAATTTTGTGTCAAACCCCAATCCTACGTTTTGGATTGAATTATAGGCAATGATGAAATAAGTCGCCCTTGTCAAATGTTCACAGGTTCAAATGAATACGTTTGCAAAACCACTTGCACGAAAACGATTGGCAAAATCATTTGCACGTAAACGATTGGCAAAACCATTTGCACGAAAAACAATTTTATGTATATGATAAACAAAACAAGTAATGTTAACCCATCCGTAAACTAGCTAGGAATACGAATAATATGTACATACATGAGGCATAACCAAACCAAGACCAGGTGTTTTGCCCCTCACTCGTACCTCACGGGCAATTGTTTGAACACTATGCAGTCATTTGGCCAGAGGGACCCATGGTTAGCGCGACTAACCATGACCGGGGGTGTCAATCCCAATAGTACTATCCATAGAATCTCAGGCTAATCTATAGCTAATGGTTATAAATATGATGATCAGGGGACTTTACGAGCTCCAAATGTGTTCACTCATGCAAACATAAAGGTCGGGTCTTGTTTTCTTGTTACCATATGAAAATGTTTGTATGTATGTTTCATGTTCTCAAATGTAATAAAGCAAGTATGTTTCAAGAATATTTGTATGTATGCTTTTCCCCAAAAAGATTGAAAATAGGTAAAAAGTAGGGGCTATGAACTCACCTCGATATCCAACTAAATGTATAATGCCATCACACTGTATGCAAGTAATCACCATCAAAGTCCCTAAATGCAATTATAGTAACTCTTGTTGTTGGGGCAACTCATTCTTTGTTTGCTATAACAGTATAATAGGTACGAAGATTGACAAGAATGTATGTATGTGAAGTAGGCTTCACAGCTTTGTGTGTTAATCTCTCACATGTATGAAGATAACAGATGTTTCCCACTTACATGTTTGAAATTCGTTTGTACATAAGCATAGCTTATTGATCGTTGAAGGAGTATTTAAAGTTAATGATTCACTGACCATTCGAGGCTATGTGAATGACTTCTTTAATGAAAGCTAAATTCCACACTTGGCTCAAGTTGATTTTTCACAGATCCCGTATTTGTTTCATGAAAGAAAACCAGAATCCTTGTATCATTTTGGAAATAGAAAGGGCAAAGCACTTGCAAATAGTGTCTTGTGCGTCGATGAGATAGTTGAATTCTTTTTACCAAAATGCCGGTAACTATTTAAGTATTAGAGCATACAACCGTTCTCGTGTGTTAATGGAATATGATAATAAATATTGCTATAACAGACATATGGTCACGATAGCCAAACGGATAGATCGGATTTATTAGCGTTCACTGCCAAATAAAAGTATTGTTCAGGTAATCAACACTTAACGATCTTAAGAAGTAAAGATTGAAGCATAAATACGTACGGCTGGTGTACTCTGATAATGGTAATTATCGAAGAGAAAGTCATATGATGACTTGAATCAAAAGGATCACACATATCATGAAAGGGAATCAACAAGATTGAAAGAAATTTATCACTTTGCTTTAGTTTAGTAAAAAAAAAGTTCATTCATACTTTCAGCAGTTTGCGAGATGCTGTATGACTCTAGGTGTCAGTTGTGTTTACTAAAGAAATTTTGAATGTTACCTAAAGCTAACAGGAAAGTTTTTCCAACATATGTAATCTCATGGACTTGCGTCCAACAAAAAAATGTAGCAAAACAAATTGCTATTGTTCTGGTTTAGTAGATATGCCGACTTAACCAATATATTGTCAGTTCCTTTCATAAGGTAAGAGTACGGTCTGAATTTTAATTGATCAAAAAAATAGAGTAGGAATGTGATTTGTAATTGACAATGAGTCAATACACATACATACAAAGATAGAAGACAAAAATGTGCATTTACAATACTATGTTTGTTGTAATACAATAAGTTCTGAACTTTTCTAAATATGACATCAGAGAATTGAAAAGATTAATCTTTCAAAGTTCCAAGAAAATTAGATGTATTGCTGAACTATAATGGGGTATTGAGTTCAAAGAACACAACACGGAAGGAATGAAGAATACCGACATGTTACTATAACACGCACACTGATCTACACAACAGGATTTACTAGAATTCACATGTACCTGTAAATTCACCATTACGTGGATCCTTGCGTAATCGTCAATTTACCTTACATGATTACTCTAATGTTCTCCCGTCATGAATCATAACGCATATGTTCTAATTGAATTAGCGTTCAACCATTTCTAGACAATTCTAAGGATCAGTCAACGTTCACGTTTTGACCGAGTACGACTAATGTTAGGCAAGGATAGTTGAGAGAGGATATTGTTGATCTTTTCTCAAGGTTGGAACGTATAAGGGAAGTCTAATTGTGGATATTGGAAGAGTAGTCCTCCATTTATTTTAAGCACATAATGCTTCTTGTCTTTGATTTCATGTTTATCAGAGTGTTCGTCTTTCTTATGTTGAATTAAACATATCTTGAAAAAAAAACGTACAATCGGGCAAAGAAGTAAGTAATTAAAGAGAAGCGTGAACTGAATTATCGTTCTTGATTGATGAAGGGAACGGTTACCGCTGACTAAAGATATCGTGCTAGTATATAGAATGTGTAATAAAGTTTTCATGTTTCAAATAATGTGAGCAATCACGTGTCATGTTTCAAATAATGTGAGCAATCACATGTCATGTTTCAAATATTATGAGCATAAAGGATCTCATGTTTTGTTTGTTGTGGCCAAATTGGAAAAAGTTTTATGTTCCGATTGTATAAGCATTTATGATTTGAAACCTTGATTATTGTAATTTAGGTTTCATGCTTATAAATAATGTATGAATCAACTAATATAATTAGTCATGTATCAAGTAGTATGTTTAAGCACATAACAAGTAATCATGTCTCAAATCATGTATCAAGTAGTCATATATGAAAGTATTTCAAATAATATTTAATGCGTATAGTCAAGCTTCATATTATCACATAACGCAAACAATTAGCATTCTTGTGTAAAACAATATGCATAATACTGTTTTCAAATGTGTGCTTATGTATGCTAGTAATCCATGTTTTACTAGTGATCATGTTATGTTTATCAGTATAACGCTATCAATGTAGTATCACATAAGCACGTATGTTCTACGTTTTTAACTATCATGAGCCTACTGGTTATAGACTAAGTTTTTACACCTAATTCACTACAACCAATGGCTCTGATACCAATCTGTCACACCCCAATTGTTCCGAGGGAGTCGGGGCGAGACGTCAGGTTCGAGGCACATTGGTTATGCAGCGGAATTTGAAGCGTGGGGTTTTAAACAAAAACTTTTCCCCAAATAGCACATAAACATTTACTTCATGCAAGTAGTAATCATCGAGCAAGTAAAACTGATGTGCACGTAGGTAGTTAATTTCTTTATCCTGAAACAAAAGCATACACGAAAACGAGTCAACAATAATGTTGGTGAGTTCATAGGTTTGAGTTGAGAAAAATGTTGTATCAATGTATTTGTCTCTGAGGTATACAAATATAAACCAAATATAATGATTGAGCATAATGTAATGTATGAACTGCATTGTATAATGTATTGGTATCATAAGTAAGTCCAAAACCAAATTTTGTGTCAAACCCCAATCCTACGTTTTAGATTGAATTATAGGCAATGATGAAATAAGTCGCCCTTGTCAAATGTTCACAGGTTCAAATGAATACGTTTGCAAAACCACTTGCACGAAAACGATTGGCAAAACCATTTGCACGAAAAACAATTTTATGTATATGATAAACAAAACAAGTAATGTTAACCCATCCGTAAACTAGCTAGGAATACGAATAATATGTACATACATGAGGCATAACCAAACCAAGACCAGGTGTTTTGCCCCTCACTCGTACCTCACGAGCAATTGTTTGAACACTATGCAGTCATTTGGCCAGAGGGACCCATGGTTAGCGCGACTAACCATGACCGGGGGTGTCAATCACAATAGTACTATTCATAGAATCTCAGGCTAATCTATAGCTAATGGTTATAAATATGATGATCAGGGGACTTTACGAGCTCCAAATGTGTTCACTCATGCAAACATAAAGGTCGGGTCTTGTTTTCTTGTTACCATATGAAAATGTTTGTATGTATGTTTCATGTTCTCAAATGTAATAAAGCAAGTATGTTTCAAGAATATTTGTATGTATGCTTTTACCCAAAAAGATTGAAAATAGGTAAAAAGTAGGGGCTATGAACTCACCTCGATATCCAACTAAATGTATAATGTCATCACACTGTATGCAAGTAATCACCATCAAAGTCCCTAAATGCAATTATAGTAACTCTTGTTGTTAGGATTAATCTAATTCATATGCGCTTGAGCTCTATTGATTCATTAAGCTGTTACACTAATTTGATGTTCGTTAATGGATTACCATTTGTTTATTAGGTAATGTTCACCCATTTCTAGTCGGGATTTCCAACCGGTATATGTATTTATTTGTATAAATGTTATATTTTCCAATTGACCGTCTATCTTCATATACTGAGCATACATTCATATATATATATATATATATATATATATACATATATTCGGATTTGAATATAATATGAAAGTCATTTGATTTAATTTAAAATATGAAATATTTATATTCATACACATTTATACAAATTACAAAATATATGTATTTGTAACCACCAATGTTATTTATTAACTTCGTTTTAGTCGGTATCATTTTAATAAAGATTCAATTATGCATATTCATATATATATATATATATATATATATATATATATTAACAACTATGACCGTCTTCCAAAATATCCCATGTGTATATATATCTACATGTTTACAAGTTCGTACATGACGGATTTTATTTCAAATAATACATACATCTAAAGTATTAGTCACATAAAGGCTTTCGTTTCAATGTTTATAAATGATTATTTTTACGTACACGAATCGTCTAGAGCTCAAGTCTTATAACTGACGAGCCTAATTTAAATGATTAAATACAAAGTATTCAACACGTATGTACCTTTTCGTACGCTCTTCTTATGAACCGATGCGTCCTAAACCTCACCATTTTACACAATAGCCAAATTTGATCGCCTTTGACTTTTGGTAACCCACATCCAAAGCTACTCAAACGAAATAATATTTTTGTTTCGGTTCGTATCTAGACCAAACGGACTCCGAATCGGGTGATTCAAAAGCCTATGGTCTCGTATCATCTCACTGATTGCTAGAACATTGTCATCACTTCTGTCCAATGCCGCCGCCACCGTCTGCCGCCACGGCAGTGGCCGGAATCCGACATGTATCCGAAAAATATCTCCGTTTCACGACCAAACCTTTTTGCATCGATTATATTAGTCGCTAGAAGCCCGAAAATATAACTTTCGTGGAAAAGCCCCAAAACGGAATGTCACCGGAATCACGTAACTATCTGGAAAACTTTTTAATACCTATTTTTCTGTTTCAAATCAACCAATTAATACACGGGAATGAAACCCGGCCATCCAAATCATCTAATTTAACAATAACAAGAACCTAACCTGTCGGATTACGAATCAAATCGGGTTTTTACCTCAAAACTAAAGAGATGATCGGAAACTGGTATGATCTTACTGTTGAGCCCAACCACTCCACCTTCTGGAACTGTTACCGCTTTTGGGTCACCGGAACTCGTCAGCCGCCACAACCATGTCGGTTTCCACCGTCATCCCTTGTGGTGGTTTCTACTTCTGCCACCATCATCGTCTTACTCTGATTCTAGGAGCCAACACCACCATGAGAGCTTCACTCCAGCCATCCTAATCTCCGTCATCTCTCGTCGTCGTCGTCTGCTCAAACCAACACAACCACCGCCGCTGCTAGTGGCGGCTTCCACCGCTGCCGTTGGGTTTAGTCCGTTAGAATCCCAGCTCCACCGCCGTAACTAGGGTTGCCGAGAGGGGTCCCCGGAGGTGGCGTGACCACCTCCCTTTAGTTCCTGAAATCTTTCTATTTCTCGGATACGTACACACATGTGTGTGTGGTTTTACTTTGTTTGAATGAAAGATATATCAGGAAAGAAAGAAATAATATATTTGTGTTTGATAGCTTCGCAGGTAAGGAAAGATATCTATAGTTTAATTATTATTTATTTTTTAACGTGTAAGGATGATAGAACCATATCTATCATGTATTAGATTTTTATTTTATTAGTTGTATCATAATTAATTTAGCTCACATTTTGTTTTTCTCTTATAACGTTTTATGTATAACGTTTTATAAAATTCCGATCACGTCGTCGGAACGTGCTCATTTTTCTCTACGTTTCGACCTAAGTTTCAACAGAAACGGAGCAGGTTTAAAATAATATATTTTAATATTATTATTAAATATTAATCGTTCGTCTAGGATTTCTAGGTCGAACGTCTTAATTTATAGATTCCAATTTGAGACTATCCGAACCACCCAACTTTTATTATTATTGTAGGTTCTCTACCTGTATTGCATGTCCACTCGAATCCATGTCGCGCCTAAAATTTCTGAATTTATATTTTTAGATGAGTCGACTAAATAAGTATTAATAATTATTAAAAAAATATATTAATTTTTAAAATTGTTGTCGAAACAGGTATGATTTAATAATTGTATGTGCATTTCTAAAATTACTCCGTAAGAGTATATATACATTTTTATGTACTTAATATATGTTATCTCGAATCTTTAAATGATCCGTCAAAAAATGTTACGTATAAAGTTCAGCTATTGGGCCGTTAATGGACCGAGCCCGTCTATGGTGATTATTAGTCAAAAGTAACTGACTCTAATTTCGGGGTTGTCACACTTGAGCCCATTGATAACTCTATTGTGTATGGAGAGCCCATGCATATCCGGAATGGGAGTGACTGGGATTGGTACCCCGGTTTACCAAGCAAATGGGTTAGATAGGAACGAGTTCCATCACCGTACTTTGGAGCTTCATCATCACCAGGACCACGTTTACCATTGCTACCTTGTCACTTGGAGCAAGCCTTTGCAGCATTTGTAGCAACTATGGATCGAGAGATCCGGAATATGAGAGACGCAGCAGGAGCAATCACAGGTCTGTTAAGAGGAGAGAAACAAACGGATCACACGATAGATCTGCTAGTAGCAGAACTGGCAGGCACTGACCGCTTGCATAATGCATTAGTGGACGAGGTAAGGGCGTTGCAGGCTAGAGTGAATGTACTCTGGGAGGCTAAGGTAGAATCTCAGGAAAGAATTGGAGAGTTAGAGATACAACTTGCAGCTGCTTTAGAGCCAGCTGAAGTACCCGATTTTGAGCCTGTAGATGAGCCCGAGGAAGTAGAGGAGGATGATGCTGAGTCAGTCATCTCATTCGCGGGCAGTGGAGCTTGATATTCCATTCTATTCTATCTTCTCTTATTTTGTCATTTCTTTATGTTTCAAATAAAAACCTAAATGGGTAAGGATGTTCCTATTCCAATAAAATCTTAATGAACTGTTTGAATTGAATTATTTATTCTATGGCCTTATGATTTAAGTTAACCTTGTACTATAATCATAAACAAGCATGTCTTTACACATCTCCTTCTGTTTGCTTACACTTGAGTGATGTCAATATGCGATGTATTTACTCATTTCTTGTGTTTGTGAATATGAAGAATCATGGCCGGACGTGGACGTGGCGGTCGCAACGGTGGTCGTGGAAATATAAACCTGACACCAGCCGAACTGGCTGCGTTAATTAATGACAGTATTGCTGAAGCCTTAGCATCACACATTGCAGGTAAACCTGTTAACTGTTAACTCTAGACAACCAATTGTACGCATTTATTCCACTCTTTCCTAAACCCAACCTACTCTTTCCAATCCAGGGCAAGCGAACCATCCACAGAACAATCAGCATGTCTGTACCTTCAAGACATTTATGGACTGCAAGCCCCACACATTCAGTGGAGCTGAGGGAGCTGTCGGATTACTCCGATGGTTTGAAAAGATTGAATCTGTGTTCTCCATGTGTAACTGCCCTGCGGCCGACCGAGTCAAATTTGCATCGGGAACTTTAGAGGGTCATGCCCTCACATGGTGGAATGCACAGGTCCAGATGCTAGGTCTGGACATGGCCAATGCATCACCATGGGAAGATTTCAAGAACATGATGAAGGAAGAATACTGTCCCAGGGATGAGATTCAGAAACTCGAGGGAGAATTCTAGAATCTGAAAATAGAGGGTTCTGAAATAGAACTCTACACCACTCGATCGCATGAGCTAGCAGGGATGTGTCCTCACATGGTCACATCACCCTACAAGCGGATCGAAATGTTCATCGGTGGATTAGTGCCACAAATCCAGAGCATGGTTACTTCATCCAACCCCACTACCATCCAACAAACCATCCGTCTTGCTCACAAACTGACGGACCAAGCTGTTACTCAAGGGACACTACCTCCCAGGAAGTCAGCATCCAAGTCTACTGACAACAACAAGAGGAAGTTTGACAATAGCAATAACAACATGGGATTTCAGTCAAATCAGCCACAACAACAACAACATCGTAGGTTTGAACCTACGAAGAACTTCAACCAGTCGACCTCTTCGAGTCAGCATCAGAGTGGTTATATTGGGAGACACCCCAGGTGTAACAAATGTAATTACCACCACCTCGGTTCTTATGACAAAAACCATTTCCAGTGGTGTGGCAAGGTGGGGCATGCTGCCAAAGACTGCAGAGGGGAATTACAAGCCAAGCAGCCCTTCCAACAACCGGGTTTTACCAAGGGTTGTTTTGAATGTGGAAAAGAGGGACACTTCCGGAAGGATTGTCCACAATTAAAGAAGGGTGACATCGACAACAACAAAAACCACCAAAGCAATAATAACAACCAGGGCAATAATGCAGGGAATGGTGCAAAGGGGCGAGCCTTTGTGCTAGGATCCGGAAAAGCTCGTTATGACCACAACGTGGTTACCGGTGAGTTCCTTCTAAACAACTATTTTGCTTCTGTACTATTTGACACTGGTGCTGATAGGAGTTTCATGACTAATAAACTTAGTAACCTACTAAGAAAAACCCCAACCCTGTTAGAGGACAAATACACCATAGAAATAGCATACGGGCAAATAATAGAAGCAACTCGTGTTATTAAGGGTTGTAAACTTGAACTGACTAGTCATAAATTTGACATTGATCTCATGCCGGTCACACTAGGTAGTTTCGACGTAATTGTCAGAATGGACTGGGTATCTAAGAACCAAACCTTAGAGGACATGCTACGAGCTTGTGTGATCGATTTCGGTAACACTTAGGAGTCTCACTTACCTCTAGTGGAGTTCTCCTACAACAACAGTTATCACACTAGCTTCAAGGCAGCACCATTCGAGGCATTGTACGGACGTAAATGCCGATCTCCTATCCGTTGGACTGGAGTTGGGGATAGCCAACTTACAGGTCCCGAACTTATATTCGAAACCTCTGAAAAGATCGTTCAAATCCGAAACCGTATGGCGGCAACTCGTGATCGTCAAAAGAGCTACGCCGATAAGCGTCATAAACCGTTAGAGTTTCAAGTAGGCGTCATGGTTCTACTCAAAGTCTCACCTTGGAAAGGTGTACTTCGATTCGGGAAGCGAGGCAAACTGAATTCTCGTTATGTTGGACCATTCAAGACAGTGAAGAGAATCGGGCCAGTAGCGTATCAACTGGACCTACCTGAAGGACTTAGTGGTGTACACAACGTCTTTCACGTCTCAAACTTGAAAAAATGTCGTGCAGACGAGTCACTCGCGGTTCCTCTTGAGGAACTACACATTGA
Organism: Smallanthus sonchifolius; assembly: GCA_023525975.1. Classification (NCBI taxonomy): domain Eukaryota; kingdom Viridiplantae; phylum Streptophyta; class Magnoliopsida; order Asterales; family Asteraceae; genus Smallanthus; species Smallanthus sonchifolius. The sequence continues at coordinate 42,479,250 of CM042025.1, read as the reverse complement.
TGAACAGTTACGTTTCATCGAAGAACCCGTGGAAATTATGGATAGGGAAGTCAAAACGTTAAAACGCAGTAAAATTCCTATTGTTAGAGTCCGATGGAACTCGAAACGCGGACCGGAATTCACTTGGGAGCGCGAGGACCAGATGATGCGCAAGTATCCTTATCTGTTTAAGCAATCCACCTCAAACTCTTAAGGTACTGTTCTAATTTTCGGGACGAAAATTCTTTCAACTAGTTGATTATGTGACATCCGGAAATTTTTTTTTAATTTTTTTTATTTTAATTTTCGGGACGAAAATTCTTTCAACTAAGGGATGATGTGATAATCCGAACTTTTCAGGTTAACGGAGTTAACCAATCTCAGTTAAATCCTTACTGAGTTATCCTAACTCAAACCCTAGGGACTAATTCTGTCAACATTCTAAACTCAAAACTCCAAGGACTAATTATGTAATATCCTCAAACCATTATGTGACTTTTCAAAGTCAAAATTGTACTCCTGTTGACTTGTGCTAGTCAAACTAACCAGGATCTAACCTCAATCCAAACCACAAGGGTCATTTCTGCCCTTTTTCTAAAACTCCAACACAGAAAATCAGAGGGACTATTTCTGTAATAATCCAAAACTCGATTTGGTTGACTCTGAAAGTCAAACCGTGAAGCTTTGAGCCAAAAATCCAAATCTGTAATTGATCCTTGTTCGAAATCGTAACTGATCAAGCACGTACTTGACGTTAACAGTCTTAACTACTGTGTTAAAACAACATCATTGTCGAATTAAAGCTAATAATGAACAATTAACCCGTAACCGTCAACTCCATGAGCTTATACTGTCGAAATCATCGAATTCGGATACCAACTAACAAATTAATCATCTGCACACCTAAAACAAATCACCCTAAATCTTCTGCGCACATCAATTTCATCGGAGAGACTACAGAAATCACCGGGAACCAAGTCGGTCATCGTCGGCAATTCTTTTACTCGATCTCAAACAAGTCGATAACGTTTAAGGTAACTAATCACATATACAATTTCGTTTTCACCCCTAGAACATAAGCCCTATCATTATCAGGGCTTACATTATCGAATTAAATAAGAACATATTCAAGGGTTCTACTCTTTCAGGTTTTGATCGAATCCTACTCTAAACCTGTTTTAAATCCAATTAACTTGTATCACCAGACTCGCAATCTCCTGTTTAATAAAAGCCCTATGTTAATTTAAATGTATATCATCAATTTGATCATAATCCGTAAACTAGGGTTCATCGTTAAAACGTTTTGGGGCTTTTGGCTCTAGACCTAATTTCAATCAAATTAAACAACACCATCAGATTCGAAAGGATACATTTAGTGAAAACCCTATGATTCTAACAACTCTTAATATCGAATTTTGTCAAACAATCTGGTGTTCATACTTAGGGTTTCGGCCATTCAATTCACGATTTAAATGATTCAAGAATTGATGTTTTTACAATTAAACCCGTAATCAGGGTCGCTTTTTCCTTGTAATCAAAACCCCTTTGCTTCTGTTTCAATTCGTATTCGAAATCGTGGGGTTTGGCTTGGGATTCGATCGTGCGTGGGTTGGAAGGGGATACCACTAGACTTCATTGTTAAAACTAAATGATTCCGGTTCTTGTTGCGAATCCCTAGCGGGCTGAGTTGGTTAGGGTGTTAGACTGTGGGGGAGGTGACCCGGGTTCGAGTCCCTCCGCCCTGTTTATTTTTAAACCTTTATTATTAATGTTATTTTTAATATAAAACCCACCCCCATATTATTATATTATTATATTAAAGTGTTTTAACCCAGAAAACAACCCGTAGGCTCGGGTTTGAATTATTAACCTATTTTTATATTATTCCCACTTTTATAAATAAAATATTTATGTTATTATCAAATAAAAATAATATGTTTATATTATTTTCAAACCGTAACTTCGTATAAAATAATATGTTTATAGTATTTTCAACCCGTGACTAATGTTACTAAATAATATATATTTATATTATTTCGTATGGTTTTATACCTCGTGTGACGTTTAAACTATTTAATAATATAATTGTTATATTATTTACCCACGTTTATACATTCGATTAAAAATAATATATTTATTATTTTTTCCACGCAAATGATTATTTAGTTAATCCGACGAGCCTAAAAATAATATATTAAATTATATTATTTTCCTAACTTTTGTAAACAACTTTAGCGTACGAAATTATTTATTTATTTAATATTATTCGTTAATAACGTTCGACTCGTAACACTTTGATCCTTAATTAGTATGTTAAAGAAATATATACATATTTCCGTAGACACGTTCGTCTACTCTTTAATCCTTAGAATGCGTTAAGACGTTCAATCGTCCGTGTCGTCGTCACAAATCCCAACTTGTTTCTAATTTATGTGTTTATAACTTTAGGGCATACGTAAGCCGTGCAGGCTAACGCTCGAGATTCCAAATCTTGCATTTGTGTGATACTAGCAGGTGAGTTTCATGGCCCCTTTTACTGTTTTTATTTGGGGGAGAAAACATGTCACAACCCTTTTTGGGTTATTGTAATTCATATAATATCACTGTTGAGGCTAAGCGTAACACACTATCATGAAAAGTCCTCACACACATCGGACCGTTAATATGGTATGAACGAGGTAATTTTGGTAGTACTACTGGGTTTGACAAACCCCACCCGCGTTAGTCGCGCTAACTCGATTGGAGGTCGAACGGGTGTTATATTGACCTTAACACATTAGTCAGAGTTGATAGACCTGGTTGGAGGCAAACAAACAAACACACTGTCAATTTCGGTTGCGAGCGCTTTAGCCAATCATGAATATAGGCATGCAACCTATTGATATATATATTGAATGTACATAATCCGTAAACGCTTTACTTTAAATGATTGAAACCTGTGAACTCACCAACCTGGTGTTGACTCGTTTTCTTACATGTTTTCTCAGGTTGGCACTCAGGATCACGTTAAGTCATGCATGTGTCTTGGACTTCAATTGAAATAATTATCTATTGAATAATATTTATGTTTTGTTTGTAATTGGACTTGGGCGCGTTGTTTTGCGCATTTACTTTCGTTTAACGCTTCCGCATATACACTCTGAACCTTGATCTTTTATGTTATTATATTTCAAGTCCCATATAGTGTTGTTTGAAGTAACTGATGTCTGAGATCCTGGTTTGTCACCTTCCAAAACGGTAAAACTTCGTTAGTGGAATTTGGGGGTGTGACATGTTCTGATAGCGGACCGATATCCATGCACATAGCGGTCCGCTATGTGCTCACCAAGCCAATACACCGCCTCACCTGATGTCAGACCGACATCACCAGGGATATCGGTCCGACATGACACCCAATCCAGCCCTATAAATAGTTGAACTTAGTCGTTCATTTGAAACATCACAATCACCATCACCTCTACCATCACACACGCATACCAAGGAGATCGGAGTGACGGTTACAAGCGTGGGAGTTACGAGTGCGGTACGTTACGAGTGCGGTTCAAGTTCGGAGAAACGTTTAAAGAAAGGAATGAACTTAGGAACTACCCGAGGATAATGTAAGTACACTGAACCCGTACCCTAGACACGATTATGTGAAATACGTGTTTAAATAATATGTGTTATGTGATATGTGATATGACGAGGGTACGGGGTAATGAAAGGTTAGTCTAGACACTAAACGGGAGTAATGAAGTAGTCACGACGTATTCAAGGGATGGTGGATACGCCGCTGGTACTTCTTATATATATAAATCTCTTTGATACTTCGTGGCGAAACCATTATGAATGTTTAGGGGTATAGACTAAAAGACAGTAATGAAATTATAGTAAACGTACGGGAGAAATTCTAACCGGTATGTAGTTATCTGACAAACAGAATGTTCTGTCAAAGGAAATAGTGGTGTATAAATCTCTCCTATACCCGTCACTCTTTCCTGGGAACATCTCTGTTGCAGGTACTGCTCTGGAAGAAAAATCACCCCAGTTTACAATATATGACGAATATATGATGAAAGTATACCATGCATGATGAATATGAATACGTGAAATGCATGATGAATACGTGAAATGCATGATGAATACGTGAATGCATGATGATACGTGCAAATATGATTGAGTATGATGGAACGAGTCTAAACCCTAAAATGGAAAAGCGAAGTACTCACGAAGTGTTAAAGGGGTGGTGGATACGTCACTGGTACTTCCTATATATAAACCCTTTTAATATATTGTGGAGAAACCGTTACGAAGTTTTAAGGTAAGGACTGTTTGGGAAGTAAATCGAGCATATACGTGAAATGAAAACAAATGCTTGATACATTTGGGAGGCTGTGAGTCTGAGATACTTAAGGTCCAAAATGAAATGAGATACCCGGCCTGTAAGGTGGATCACAATAAATAATAAAGAAGAGAACTCCAGGACTACGGGGCTGAAGGAGAAAAGATTCCAAGCCTACGGGGATGTGGAATAAATGAGTCTTCGTGACAAATGTGAGGGGTCTATACTGACGAGTATAAGAACCTTGCCAATACTCGGACCGGAGGTACGGCCTAAGATGGTTGCGAGGGGGTTAGAACACCCATAAACTACATAAATACCGTGATCGGAGGTACGTCCGAAGATGGTCACGGGGGCACCGATAGCCCGAGAGAACGTGAATAATAATAAGAACCTAAAGGGTTCATAATGAAATGAAAAGATGCTGTGTACTTACTTAGTGAAAGCTAATTCAAAAACGTTTTCTAAACACTGCAGGAAAGAAGCACGTGGAATGAGGCTTCCTGAGGACGAAGCAGTCGGAGTTAGAGATCCCTATGTAATTTGATGTAATTACATTGTCTTTTGTAAAACAATGATATTATAAATGAAAAAAATTACCTTAGCCATTTAATGGCAAGGTTTTTTTTGTCAAAATGGTACCATATTCCGTATTAAACTCTGATAAAATAATAAAAGAATAAGTGGGTGTATCACAGAGTGCCTGGTCGACACTGTCGGGCGACACTCTGTTTGCCTGGTCGACACTGTTGGGTGACACTCTGTTTGTGTCTGGCCGACACTGTATGCTGACACTAGCAAAGTTTAACCAATGTCATGTATTGTATTCGTACAGATCACGTAGCACTTGTATAGCCCAAAACTTTTTTTAGTTTCCGCATTAGATCGTAAACCAGGTGAGTTCTAATCCCCTTTTTTGCCTGCTTTAGGGGTGGTGTGCATACTTAGTGTAAAGTGTTTATTATATTTTATATATTATAAACAAAAGTGAAAAGCTATATTCTAGTGTAAAGTTTAAAAGTGGCAAATGTACGTTTTGAGCGAAGCATACCTATATTATTGGCAAGCGTTTACTATATTTTTATATACATAAACAAAGGCATGATATATGTGTTAAACTATATTTCAGTAAAAGCATAGGTATTTATGGCAAGCGTTTACTATATTTTCATATACATAAACAAAGGCATAATACATGTTAAAGTTATGATCAAGTTAAAGAAAGTTGTATGAACTGAAAGTGAATAGATTTCCTACGGGAATGTGTACCAGCTGTAAAGGTCTTTGGGATAGATGTTACTTGTACAAGATGTCAGATATGGGTTCTACCCGTTAGTAAGAACCTTTGTGGTTCGTTAACGGTTGTACAACTGGGATGAGTGACGTCGGTTGCTCGAGAGAACCACGCAACTCCCCTTATCGTTAAGCGGTATTGTCGGTTCATGGTCGTTGATCATGGGGGCATTGACCAGGTACTCGTCGGTTCATGGTCGTTGATCATGAGGGAGGTATAGTAGTGACAAGGAAATTGACGGTAAAACAGTACTTGTCGGTTCATGGACGTGAGCCATGAGGGCAGTACAGTGTAATGGAATTGACGGTTATATCATATGTTTTTAAACTGATTTTGAAAAGTAAAGTATGTAAAGTTTTGCCTTAAGGGCAGTATGTATCTATTAATAAATCTTTTGTATGATTTATTTAAAGTAGATGAATGTGGATGCTTGGCTTGGCGAGAAGAGTTACCCCAAGATCAGCGTCTGGCATCTAGTTTATGTTTATGTTTTGTTGTTTAAGACAAGTTTCAGTTTGCATTTGACAAGGTTGTGTTAGACATGTTATGCTTCCGCTGTTATGTTGAAAGTTTAAATCGTTTCCGCTGCTAGTGTTGAATGTTTTATGTTTAAAGTGCTATGTGTTGATGAGTAAATCCAATACGTAAGGCCTCCCGGGTTTGGGGCCTTACATGGATGCGATAAAACAAATTGCAAAAGATATGGGTGAATTAGTAGAAATATTTTCCAAAACCTACTTAAAAAAGATAAAATATTTAGTTTTCTTAAAGCTGTAAGATTTTTAATAAAATCCGAGGCATAATTTAATATGCCAAGAAAACTTTGTACCTGTTTTTTATCAATCAATTTGTTGGGAAAAGCAGATATTTTTTTCTAAGATATGACTTTGAAGTTCTATTCCCTTACCATCTATTTTCTTTCCTAAAAACTCTATTTGTTTTTGTAATAAATTGGTTTTCTTTTCAGACAAAGCTAATCCATGTTTTATACATAAATTTGTAAAAATATCAAAATGTTGTAAATATGATTTAATATCATTTGATAAGATTAGAATATCCTCTGTATAAACAAAAATAAAATCATAATCTTTAAAGATAATATCCATTTTTCTTTGAAATATCTATGGAGATTTTTTAATCCAAAAGGCAATACGAATGATTAGAGATAGTCATAACCCTCATAGTTCTCCTGTCTTTTTAGTTAGAAAACATGCTAAAATAACAAGAGGAAAGGCTAGGATGGTGATAAATTATAAAAAGTTAAATGATAATACTATATTTGATGGATATTTTTTACCACATAAAAGCCTAATAAATTGGACAAGGAATAAGTAAGCATTTTCTAAATTCGATTGTAAAAGTGGTTTCTGGCAAATAAAAATGCATCCAGATAGTATTGCATATACTGCATTTTCTACTACTCAAGGACAGTACGAATGGCTCGTAATGCCTTTTGGATTAAAAAATGCTCTACAGATATTTCAAAGAAAAATGGATATTATCTTTAAAGATTATGATTTTATTTTTGTTTATATAGATGATATTCTAATCTTATCAAATGATATTAAATCACATTTACAAGATCTTGATATTTTTACAAATTTATGTATAAAACATGGATTGATTTATTACAACAAATAGAGTTTTTAGGAATGAAAATAGATGGTAGTAATAATAATAATAATAAGAAAACAAACCAAATCATCGAGGTCGAGTTAAATATGAGCTAAACTTTCCGCTCAAATTGAAGATTACAGGCCGACCTAGCTCGACTCGTATTGCTAGGAGCTCAAGCCTTAAACATATCAAAACTAGTCAAAACACTTGTACAAGAATTTTGATATTAAAGACTTGTTTACTTAACACCAGAGAGTCTAAGCATAACATGCTTTACAAAGAGAGATCGACAATATACAAGGTGGCCTGGTCATGAGCTATTTATTGTATGCCAATTATTTTTCTATACAAATATGAAACACATAATCCAGGAAAAATGTGTCAAGAAGGCAAAAAGCGTTCAAATAAGCTCCCAAATGAAAAGCTAGTTTTATTACTTGCCTGGGGCTGGGTCGAGTTTGAAGTAGAAGGGGATTTCTTGACATTAAGCATCATTGTGTGTCCGATTTCCTTTCTGAGCCGTTCAATAGTTTTCATGTCTACGGGATTCCCCGAAGCATCTCTTACATAGAAAATGTTGACTGCTTGTTCCCCGACTGTTGTAACGCCTGCTCTTGACACCGACAGCCCGTTTTCCCGCAGGACTCTCGTGACTTCTGATAGCAATCCTACACGGTCTTTTGCACATAGCTCCAGGCTTAGACCCTTTATCATGTAAGGGTAACGAGGTTATAGCTCAGTAAATAATTATACGATTTACAAAATCAATAATAATAAAAATCTAAATTGTCATTAATGAAGCAATTTAGATGATTATATACACCTATTTGATTTTGGACCCGTTTCAAAGTGATAGTCGGTCCCACTTACCTAGAATTGAAAAAAATGATAATAAATGAAACCAGAGGTGGCAATTATAATCCATTTACTGATAAATGCTCAAGCTGTGTGGGTATGGAATAATTTACTAAAAGGTCTAGTTTCAACCTCCTAAAGCATGTTATTGAAAGATTTAAACTATTATTGTAATCATAATTAAAACGTTAATTATAAAAAATTCTAAAAGAAAGCGTTTTGACCTGCTACCCAATCAACACCTCTAAATAAAACATGGCAACAATATTCACACAACTTACAGACACATATAGGAACTAGAGCACATTAGTATTTGTTACCTCGCTTACTCTTCGCAGAATTGCGGCCTCAAGACACCTGATGACTCTTTCCTCCTCTCCTTCAGTGTTGACAGGGGAGCCATCCATGTGACGGATATAATACTCCTAAATATAGAGAAGCTATATTTAAAGTTTGGTTTGGAACATTTAAATAATGTTGTAAAGAGTAAACTTGTAACTCACAAGGAGATGAGAAGAAAGCATACAAGTTTAGAGAGTATGCAAGTTTTGATGAATGGACTGAACATTACATTTTACAGTGAGCGTAAAAGAATCTGTAAAATTTTAAAAGAGGTTGGACTACAAACCATATTTCATTTGGGCTCTGGCTTATATATAACCTGTTGTTGACATAAAAGCAGTAAGGACTACAACAATACCAGACTTAAAAATACATTTTGAAATAGGGGATTCGTTTTTTGAATATGTAGTGTAGTCTTAAACACATGAACCAGGTCATAATTGGTTTCTTTAAAGATGGTTCAATGAACATGAATGATGGAAGGAATGAAATTAACAAATGGCATACATACAATAATACCTGTGTTGCATAGGGGTTATCAGATAAAATTGTAGCATGAAAAACAACATATTGCATGTCTGTGAGGGTGCAGACAATATCAAACATAAGTTTGGGCCGATCTCTGCACCGTACAGTGACCACCGAGTAATCCTTCTCTAAACACGGATCAATCGAAATCTTGAGGTCTAGGAAATCAGCCTCAGCAGTCAACCCTTTGACTTCATAATCCATTTCAGCAAACAACATCTGGTGTAATCGGCGATCAATATGCGTCAAACCCATTGAGAAATTAGTACGAGCCTCGACTTTATCATCTCCACACACACCAAGGATATTCTTGAGTTGTTCTTCCATAGCAGACAACCTGGCAGGATCATGAGAAGTAGAATCGTCATTTAAATAAACGACACATGCTATTCTTCTATTGTGTGTCCAGACTCCAGCAGCTGTCACGTTGAATTGTTGGTTTGCAATCACTGCTGAGATCTCTGATAACAGACCTGGGCGGTCTCTTCCAACAAGCTCAATGGCTGTGTAGTGGACCCCAACCCTCTTTGCGGACCATGCCTTGCTTTCATCTGCCGTGTGGCCTTTCGGGCCCAGAGACTAATAACAAAAATCACATCAGAAATAAAATAGCAAAAACCAAAATTAAGCTTCTATGATTTAGAAAACAAACACTTTGACCAACAAAATCAGTTTTTTAACCTTCCCATCCGAACAGCCAGCATAGCAACCCCAGTTTTCTTCTCTTTCTAGTTTTCTGATTTCAGTGGCCCAAACTAACTCCTAAGTCCTACCCTAGTCAATTTGGGCCCACTGGACATTTTACTGGGCTACACATTATATGTTTATATACAATCTAATAGGTTATTAAATTAAAAAACGTCATAATCTGGATATATTCTATTTTTTCTAATTTATTATGTAAATTTATTCCCCATGGGAATCATGTTTTTATATGTAATTTTACAAGTGATGTATATTCCATTTTTCCATTCACACATTCATTTCTTGATCTTATTTACCAGAAATTGATGGTCGGGAAAGGGAGAGAGACGAGATGTTACTGTAGTTTTTTAAGTTTCCTAACTTCAATGCAAGTTGCTTGAGAAATAATCTAACCCAAATATACCTAAAGAATAAGGAGTGTATATATATATATATATAGAGAGAGAGAGAGAGAGAGAGGGCAGAGATGGAAGACAAATTAAAAATACATTACAATTTTATCGTTTTAATTTATTAAAATTTAACCAAATAAAGCAACACAAACAAGCCATTAGATACAAAGCCTAACAGGGTTATTAACATATATAATATACCAATTATGGTATTCTTAGGAAAGAATCTTTACTCTTTACATACCACCATCCCCTTCTCTACCTCTTTGTTCTTCATCATCTAGTAGCAAGAGACAAAAGATGACCCCCTCATCATCAAATAACCAATTAAGGCACCTTTTACTGCAAAAACTGGATTTATTTATTTTTTTTAATCTTAAAGTTGGAGTTTTAGCATTGTATCAATGACGCTACTACTTCATTTACCCATTTTAGAGTTTTCAGAAGTTCGCATTTTATACTTTGAATAATGGGTAAAACAAGCTCAGTTCAGAATGGGTAATCTATGGGTGGGTTGGGTAAATATTTATTGTTTTAAATATGATTCTGAAAGCTATATCATTGAAATATTAATCTAATTAATTTGAAGAATATAATATAAGAGAATGCAAGTATTTAAATACATTTGAGGTCATTTTCTAAGCAATCGATCCATTTTCAACAAAGTTTTAAAGTTTAGATATCAAATACCTTCCAAATCAACCAATCAGATGAAATTGTCACCTCTATTTAAGCTTATAGAAATAGGTGTTTGTAGATGCTAATTTTCCATCCAATTCTGAATGACAATTAATTCATTCCATAAACTATATTTTGTACAAGGACATCACTAAATGTGTTGGATATTTTTGTGGAAATCAAGTTTTTCCAGAATGCAAGATTCAGATAAGTTAAACCGAAGACATACCTTTTCTATGTATTCAATCGTCATATTGTCAATTATCTTATTTCCTTGTTGGTCGGTGACATGAAACACTGTATAAGAATAACAGGAAACGAGAACAATCGGTCACTTTTTTATGATCTGCAATCATATCAACTACATCTCATTCAAGTGTGATCAAGTTAACCAACTTAAAAAAGCAACTTGAGCAAGAGATGTAACTTGATAGTTTATATTTAATTAGAGTATGTAAATGGAAAATATATATATATATATATATATATAGGGTTGAGTTCATGAGAAAACTCATTTTCATGAGAAAACCAAAAAACTCCTCATTAAAGGTACAGCATATGTGTAGTACACCTCAAAAACCTAACCCACCCCCAAAAACTTAAACCCCCCACCTACCCCCCAAAAACCTAAACCCCCCACCCCCCCTCCAAAAACCTAATCTAAAAGCTAAACTAAACCCAAAAGCTAACCCTACTATATTTCGAGTTTTTTTTTTTTTGAACGAGGACGACGTGGGAAACATGGTCTCCGAACCAGTTTTTTAGTTTTTGATTTATATTTTGAGTTATGATTTTTTTATTATTTTTTTACCTTTAATAAGTAGTTTTTTGGTTTTCTCATGAACAATGAGTTTTCTTATGATCCTTCCCCTATATATATATGTATATATATATATATATATATATATCAAAGTAAGGTAATCTTTTATCTATGTTCCAATTTCAATTAGAATGCCCTCATACCATCCATGAACCATCCCCCATCAGAGGAAATGTACGCTTTAGTAATAATAAGATCAAGGTCTGCAAGGATTTGGACCACTTCCAGCAATATTCCTGGTTTGTTTACACTGTCAACCTGTGGAAAAAGAAGAAATACAAAAATTCACCTGGTTAGCCTATCAAATTATTAAAGAATATGATAAAGCAAAGAAAAGAAAAGCATTCTACCAGATTTAGTGTTTCTGTAAAATGACAGTTACAGTTACGAGATTCAATCGTTTTTTACTTGGATCTCCCGAAAACTTACTACTCAAAGCTTTTGTGACAAGAAATAGTAAGGTATGTGATCATCATGTAACAGTATTAAATATATCATAATTTCAAAATAGAAATTATCCTAATATCAACCACAGTAGACAAAGTTGTTATAAGATCAAAACTGATTGTTCAGTATATAAATGAGTCAGTATCTGCTGCATTAATAAATGAGTCAAAAGATTACCTTAACTAAAGTACAGTCTCCACAACCATCATTATCCACAGAAACCCTGAATACACAGAACAAGTGTGGGTAGAATCAGAAGAAAGATGGGTAACAGTTTTCTGTACAAAAATATAGTAAGACAATAAAATACCTAAGCTGAGTTTAAAATTTAATCATGGGTATTGGATAATTTAGTGTGAAGGCATCATATTTGTTTGTTTGCACAAATGAGATGAGAGAGAGAACCTTGGAGGGTTTATTCTGATGCTTAAGCTCTCGTAGTCAGGGTCAAAGTAAGGCAATCCCCCTGGGGCCATTGATTTGGTGATATCACCCTCTGTGGATGTGGATTTTTGTAATTACATAATTTTCACTGCATAGATAAATATGGTGTTTGGCAAATGGCATATCACACGCTGGTTACCATCTGAAAACTACCTATGAATAATGTTCTCAACAGTTTAATATATATATACAAACCTGAAGACAAGTATCATATGCAGGAAAATGGAAAAGACAAGTATAGTAATATTGATCCAACCTCCCTAGCTAGGATGTTCACTGTAATTTTAATGAAAACATCAAGTCTACCCCTTTTCAAGAAACCATCTAATTTTGATATCCTTGTATTGGAATTTGGCAAGGCTTTGTCTTCAAACTTGCCTCGCACTTGGGATATTTTTCTAGTTAACCAATCATTTCTTAGAATACAACATCAACTTGAATTCTGACCCTTGATCCATATCTAGAGGTGTGTGCATTTTGAAACTGATTATTGTGACTTAAACAATCAAAATCTGATAATCAGCTAGGAATATGTCATTAACATCTTATCCAAATCTAAATAATCAAAAACGTTGTCAGTCTAATTAAACACACATCCAAATACCCTTACGTGACAGAATTTGTAGTAGTAGTAGTTAAGTTTTATGGGGGCTATAAAAGAATTGTTGCTATGGCAGGAGAAACACACACACGTCCCTTTCATTTCTTTTAATTAAATTCATCTTCAAAAAAAGAACATCACTCTAGCTATCTTCAAATTTGAGAGAAAAGATGAACTAAAACAAAGCAACAAACGGAAAATTTTACGGATCTCATACGAGACAAGACCGAAAGAAAACCCTAGTTTCCAGATTTGTTAATTAACTCAAACGAAATCAATCATGCAGAGAAATTCGAATGAATTGGACGAACCTTTTACAACGCCATTAGCGGAATCAAGTCGAAGCATATGACAGTATTCAAAAAGTTAAAAAGACAACACAAATTCTAGTGCTTTCTGCGTCGGAAGAGCACTTATATATACCACTGCTCCTTCCACTCTATCTCCCACCACAATGTTCTCATATTCTCTCTCTATATACACACCTGTATCTATTATTATATTATATTAACCCACCCACATCTGGTCACACTTACGAACACCTCAACAGGGCTTGAGCGGAGGCTCGTGTGGTTTGGGTTATGGTTTTTTTAGTTTATTTAATTCGGGTTTTTTGGTTGGTTTTTTTTATTGGAACCATAATTCGAACCGAACCTAATTCGTAGAAACCTAATCCGAACCTAAAACCACTTTATAATTCGGTTTGAACCTAACAAACCGAATTAGCTTAAAAAAGACATTTTTTCTTTTCTTTTGAGTAGTCATAACAAGTTCGGTTTAAATAACACAACATTTTAAGAAAGTCTAAACAAAAGCATATCTTCATTAAATAAAAAGTTCGATTCAAACAACACGACTAAACTCACAAGTTCGATAAATTTTAGCAACATACACTATCTAATTTTAGTACATCCAACTATCATTATTATTTATTGTAAGTTTAATACATCCAACCAAAATGAGTTATCAACTTGAAGCAATCTAAATGGATGTTTGGATTTGGTTATGGAACATAATCATGTAATATCAGTTTTTCATGTTTGTATAAACTGCATTCTGTTTTCGGTTATTGAAGGCTCAAAAGAATCAATTTAGGATAATGTCACTGCCCACTAAAGCGGAAACAAGAGGCGCAACTAATAAGGAACCATAACAACATCGTTTATAGAGAATACTTAAATACTTTCATAACATTATCAAATTAAGATTACATTGTTCTAAGACTAAAGGCGGCGACATAATTTTATCAAAATACACATTCAGCAAAGCAAGGAAATGATAACAACAAAAGTCTTCAAAATAAAATCCTTAGCAGGATTGTCTTGCTCATTTCCTGAAAAACATGCTTGACAACGTCAACTAAAAATAGTTGGTGTGCTCGCAGGTTTGAGACACAAATATATATATAATTGCATATTTTACACATAAGCATGATATAACTACAATGAGCCCACAACCAAACCTCGACTTCCTTGTTCGCCCCTACATATGCCTTATCACGAAACATCTAAAATGATATGGATAATATACATTCACAAGACATGATAGTCAAAGTTGGAGCGACCAACCATGAATGGGGGTGTTAACTCAAATAGATCTATTCATATATTCCACGGCTTAATTCCAAGCTAAATAGTTGTGTAAAATAAGGGGACTTTAGTGATAATATTCTTAACTCATGTAAAATTATTCCCAAATAATGACACATGTGTAACATAAGTGATAGAAGCATGCTTTTCCCCCCAAAATAAATAAGTAAAAGGGGGCGCGAGAACTCACTGATTGGTAGTCTGAAACTACGTCAATTCCAACAAAATATATGCACGAAGAGTTGCAACCGGATGATCCTACTTGAGTCCTACGATGTAATTAAATACTATTGAGGACCACGGAACAATCCTAATATGTTATGCATGTTTAGACTCGTAATTTCTAGTACGAGAGGCAATGGTGATGAATTGCTTAAAAACATTTTGTTAACTTTAAATGTTTATAAAAATCTTTGTTAAACACTTGTTAGATATTTATGTTTAGGTTGGAGGGATGAGAATAAAGTGAAAGTTTACACATGCGTTAAAATACCACTTATATTGTTAAAAATCACGTTTTGAGATCGTGTAAACATTATAAGTGTCTATGACTTTCAAGGGACCAAGCCTGGTAAAGTATAACTTCGAAGTCAGAAGTTTAAAAGTTGGGTTTATAAGGTTTTGAACTCCTTTAAGAAACTCAAACAAGCCTAACTTTAAAAATGAGTCGGTTTACGATGGTTTATTGTGTATTAAACTTAAAAATAAAAATATGGTCATAAATCTTGAAAAAATAGTGTTATGATGACTCATCTTAACTTACATTAAGTAAAATAAGAGTTCCAAAAATTGGTCGAGTCAAGAGTTAGCGTTTAAAGACGTTTTTACCATTTAATTAGGTCGTAAAACCTTAAATAAGTCATAATTTTGAAAGTATAGCTATCCAACTCCAAACTTTATGAAATTTGGTCAGTACACTATTCAGTATTTATAAAAGTTTTTGGAAATTTTTCAGAATTTATTGGAGAGTCTAAGTAAGGTTTCTCCATTCAGTTATCGTAAAATAGTCGAAAATGGAAAAGTATATCTAGAGATCTCCAAAAATTACGAAATTTATTTTATAAGCTTTATATGACCTTAAAAACATTATGTAATTTTTTTGGGAGGTTTTTGAAATAGTTAATTATTTTTACAAAAAACATTTATTTTGGAACGAAAGCAAGTTCTTTAGATCAGATTTGCTGTAGTCCATCGAATTCAAGTTCTTTAGATCAGATTTGCTAAAGTATAAAGTTTTCGGACGAAAGATTTTTCGGTCGAAAAAGTTTTCGATGGAAATAGTTTTCGGACGAGAACTTTGTACTATACATAAGTCTTGTTTTGAATTGTAATAAGAAGTAGTCATTTTGTAACTAACAGCTGTATGTTTTGATCAGAGATTAGTATAAGCGTGTTGATCATCATTCAGCATTGTATTATTAGCAAGTTTATCAATGGAAGATTATCATTTGATGTTTAATATCATCTATATGGCGTTTACATTTTATCTCATCGTTTGATCCGTTAGATTCGGTTGTGTTTGGCTCTTGGATTGTTTCCGCCTATCCAGGAGATTGTTTGCAGATTAGAGGCTTGATTATCACCAGATAAGAGGGACTAACAAGTGGTATCAGAGCTTTCGGTGCTCGGTTTTGGGGTTGTTGTAGCATTTTCAAGTTTTCTACAAGTTATCAACTTTTCAAGATTCAAAAGTCATCAAATTGGATCGTTTTCAGTGCCATTTGTGAGTATTTAGCATGTACAACAGTGGAGATGGTGTTTGGGATGATTTTCGAGGCTTAATTTGACATTCGGGAGTTGCAGGTCGAGATTTTACGAGTTTCAATTGAATCATCCGAAATCTCTGTTGAAGGAGTCGAAATCTCTTTTCGATCGAAATCTCAAGTTTGGTCCGAAAAGTTTTGTCTAAAATCTGACTTTTCGACCGAAAAGTCTTGTCCGAAAAAGTTTTCGATCAAAAAGTATGCCTAAGTAAAAAAAACATTGGCGGGAAAATTTTTCTTGGTCGAAATTTTTGGAGGATGTTTAGAGCTATGTTTGGCGCTAATTATGAAAAAATGAGGTGGTTAAAAAAATTATAAAAAAAAGGATTCTCAATGGCTGACGAAGGGTGTGTGCATAAGCTATTTGTAAATGGATTGGGGTATCTTCATCCAGATCTTGTTGAATCATTATGTGTAAATAAAGAAGATAAGAAAAGACAAGCAATACAAGACACATTAAAGAAAATATATCAAGTGTTCGCACGTGCTGAAGGAGAATCTTTGACAGACCAGTATCACAGATATGTGAGAGATAAATGATCTAAAGGAGGTTGATATTGAATACGAAAAATCAGAGGTCATGGATAAATTTCTAAATTCTCAACCAGAGGAATGGATGATGTATAAATTGTACATCAGAAATAGAGGACTAAAATTTAACACATTAGAGGATTTGTGTCAAAGTTACAGTTCGATGCACTCAAAGCAGATAACGACAGAATAGTGATCAAAGGAGGATACTATTATGATTTTCAAGGAAATTGTAAGCGTATAGAATCCAATTTTGTTGCTGAAGCAGTGAACGAATCAGAGGAACTTAAAGCTTATTCTGAACTACTTCAATGAAAATATGTGTTCTCTAGAGTGTTTTGAGAAAATTGTTGATTACAAGAAACAAAATCAACTTCTGATGGATGCATTGAATCATGCATATACTACAAATAAGAATCTAAAAGATCGTGAGTGTAGGTCCAGAGCAGACACGAGAGAACAGATCTGCGGAGAAATCCATCAAACGATCTGAATCAAGAGGCGGAATCCCTTGATCCGGTATCACTCTCGAATCAGAAAAAGGTAGAGACGGGTGCGGGAATCACATACACGAACAAAAATATATAAAAGTGAAAAAAAAGAACAGATAATTGAAAGCATAAAACGTATGATTCTTTCATTGATATGAAAATGATAAAGCTCTTCACACACTCACAATTAGTCTCACCCCAGGGTGAGCTCTGGGGTGGTGATTCCCTCTACAGACACACACTCCTCCTATGAGATAATCTGTTATTTATAAGAGGTCAAACACATATGCCTTGTTTTCCAAGCCACCGCCAAATGGGCCTGAAAAACAGGTATCGAAACTACGTAGTTTCGATTGAACAATTGTTCAACCGAAACTAGCAGTTTCGATTGCACAAATGTTCAACCAAAACTAGTAGTTTCGATACTGTAGTTTCGATTGACAGCATCAGTCTCAATTTTATACCCAACAGTGATAAAGAATATAAAAGAAAGATTGATGACTATGTCAAAGAAAATTCTCATGTGAAGCTTCAGTTAAAGAGAAAGAATTATAAAATTCAACTGTTGATTGCTGACAGAGAAAAAGAAAAGAAATTGCTGACCGAGAAGATGGAAAAGGTAGCAAATACAGCAATTAAGGTTGATAAAATAAACATTTAAGGAAAAGTGGCTAGTGGGATCATTGAAGCTCAAATACATGACAAAGTAAAGTCTGGGCTTGGATATAAAAGCACTGGTGAAAACATTAAGGCTCAAGTTAATGATAAAGTGAATAGTGAGGTTGGATACAAAAATGTTCCTCCTCCATTTACTACAAATGGATTTTATTCACATATGCCTCAACCATACATTCCAGAGCCGTTTGTGTCAAATGTTTATCCTTCGTTAGAGCCAAAGAGAATTTCCAAAGCAAATAAAGTTGAATCGAAGATTCCAAGTGATCTTGCTTTTGATGATGATTATGTCAGTGACAAATCTGAAGAAAGTCAAGAATGTGTGGATTATTTTGACAATAAGGGTGGCTTAGGGTTCAAGAAAGATAGTTCACTCAATGCTAATGCCATCTCGTTAGTTTCGAGTAAATTTGCTGTGCTCATGTTCGTTAAAGAGGGAGTAGAAAAGTCAAAAGTTGAAGAACAGAAGTCAAAAGACAAATTAACATCTTGAAAGGGGCCTTATCAAAGAACATGTCCTGTTTTAAAGAAATGTTTCAGCTGTGGAAAGCATGGTCATTTATTAAGAGATTTTTGTATCAAGAAACACAAGTCTCCCAAACAGAAGGTCGTTTCTCAACCTTAGAGAAAGGTTCATGAAAAGGTTGTTAAAGTTTTTAATTGGTTGAAGATGTTTTGAACGTCAAAACCAAAACGAGATTGGTAGGTCAAAGCTAAACCAAGACAAGTTTGGAGAGTTAAAGCTTCGAGTCCAAGATCTAACTTTGATAATGCAAAGTGTATGGGGGAGCTTGGCAGAATTCCCGTGTTTTGATATGCAATGGCCTAGGGGGAGATTGGTGGAACCTAGTAGTCCATCGAATTCAAGTTCTTTAGATCAGATTTGCTCAAGTATAAAATTTTCGGATGAAAGCTTTTTCGGTCGAAAAAGTTTTCGGACGAGAACTTTGTACTATATATAAATCTTGTTTTGAATTATAATTAGAAGTTGTCATTTTGTAACTATCAGCTGTATGTTTTGATCAGAGATTAGTCTAAGTGTGTTGATAATCATTTAGCATTGTATTACCAGCAAGTTTATCAATGGAAGATTATTGTTTGATGTTTGATATCATCTATATGGCGTTTACATTTTATCTCATCGTTTGATCTATTAGATTCGGTTGTGTTTGGCTCTTGGATTGTTTCCGCCTATCCAGGAGATTGTTTGTAGATTAGAGGCTTGATTATCATCAGATAAGAGGGACTAACAATTTACAATCGCCAAAATTAGAAAGGATAGCTAAACAACTCCAAAAATTATGATTATTATTTTATGAACTCCACGTGACTAGTAGATCACATGGTCAAAATATGAGATTTTTCTGAAAAGTTTAAGTGTAAAACTTACCTTTGTGTTTAGAAGATTTATTTTATAGATATAGTTCCCGAGCTCCAAAAATCATGAATTTTAATATGAAAGTTTTTTATAACATTTAGAAGCTACAGAAAGAATATGGGAATTTTTGGAGGTCATTAAGTAAAAGTCATGTTTTAGGTCCAAAACCGACATTTTAACGGTGAAAGTTTATGTTTAGGTTGCATGTGGTAATTTCAACTTTATTTAACTCATCCAACCTTGTAAATATATGATATAAATTGTAAATAAAAGTAATATAACAAGTTCGTAGGTTTTAGGAGAAAGAAAAATGAAAGAATAAGTGTTTGTAAAGTAAAAACATAGACTAGTTCTTGAATGTTAAAGGTATACTTATGTTTTGACCTTAGCCATAGATCACCACTTGTTTACATACACTAAGAAGTATATGATGGTGTCATACTAACCCATAAACCTTTTTGTTTTCAAGATCAAGATCTAGAGGAATATAAAGTAAAACATAATGTGTATGGACAAGTTCTTTGATTTTTGAAAGTATGTTTATGGTTTGGCATTTTGATATAGATCATCACTTGTTTACATATACTAAGAAGCATATAATGGTGTCATACTACCCATAAACTTTTTCTTTATCAAAATCAATATCTAGAACTAAAGAAAGAAAGAAAGCTTACAAGTATTAAGAACTTCAAGTTCTTGGCTTGCCAAAATCGGAATTTTAGAGTGAATGGAGGGAGGAGAGAATGAAATTTTGGTGCAAGTGAAAGTGGTGGATGAAGGCTTCTATTTATAAGAGAAGTGAGACATGGTTTTTGAAATAAAATATTAAAAGTAACATGGAGAGTTTGTATGTGTAAGTGGATGAAAGAAAAGGGGCGTGGGAGGTGGAGTAAAATGTGTGTGGTGTCTTGTCCATTTTCATAAGAATATTTTTATAGATTTTTGAAAACTTTTATAAATTTTTTTATAAAAATTAAAGTATTTTATGTAGGGTTTTTATAAAATGTTGTTGGTAATTAAAATTGTATTACACAGTCTTGATTTTTATAAAATATTTAGTTCTTAGAAATAAATAATGGTTTTATAAGTTTAAATTTATATAAAATAATACTTAGATAGTTTTATTAGAAATGGTGTGTGTGCATGAATAATGTGGGTAGAATAATTTATGTATGTATGTATATCTATTATGTTAAAGAAATAGAATGTTCGTACATGCAAAAACAGAAATTGTATCCATGTATTAAATGAATATGTGTGACGTGTTGTTTGACCAAAATGTGTCATTTATCACCAATATTTGTTTATTTCTTCTTATGCACATGAATGTTCTATAAAATTGTTGTGCACATTGTATGACGACCTAGTTTTCATTTAACTAAGTCCTTATGATGTTTATTGACTAGAAATGCATAGAATTAGGTTCGTAAGACGTTGACCTGAAATTAGGGGTTGCCACAGTCTCCCCTAGTTAAGGGAATTTCGTCTCGAAATTCAATTTGCGTTATCCTGGACAGGCTTCTCTTGGAAGAGTTGAGGGTACTTAAGCTTCATTTGATCTTCTCGTTCCAATGCGAACTCAGAACCTCGTCTCGAGTTCCATCCGACCTTAACAATGGGAACACGGCTTCGCTTAAGCTTTTTAATTTCTCTGTCCATAATTTCCATGGGCTTTTCGATGAAATGGAGTTTATCATTAATCCAAACCTCCTCAAGTGGTACACATAATGTATCGTCAACCATACATTTCATTAAATTCGACACATGAAATGTGTCGTGTACGCTGTTAAGTTCTTGAGGTAGTTTAAGCTTATAAGCTACTGGACCAATTCTACCCATAATATCGAATAGTCCAACATACCTCGGGCTGAGTTTGCTTTTTTTCCTAAAATGTACCACACCCTTCCAGGGTGAGACCTTTAAAAGAACTTTATCACCAATTTGAAATTCCAAAGGTTTCCTTCGGGTGTTAGCATAACTTTTCTGACGGTCTCTGGATGCCTTAAGCCTATCTTTAATCTTGACTATCTTATTGTTTGTCTCTTGAATGATTTCTGGACCTGTTAACTGGCTATCACCAATTTCAACCCAACATACCGGTGATCGACATGTGCGCCCGTAGAAAGCTTCAAAAGTTGAGCATTTGATGCTAGTGTGATAACTACTATTATAGGAAAACTCTACCAATGGTAAGTGAGCATCCTAATTGCCTCCAAAATCAATCACACAAACTCTGAGCATATCTTCCAATGTCTGGATAGTCCTTTCTCTTTGACCATCCGTTTTGGGGTGTTAAGCAGTACTCATATCCAAACGTGTTCCCAAAACCTTCTGCAACGTCTACCAAAATTTCAAAGTATTGGAGATAGGTACTTTGTGCCTTTCCACAATTTCATTTACATAGATCCTTGACAACTTCTCCATCTTGTAATCTTCTCTGATAGGTAGAAAGTTTACGGATTTCATTAATCGGTCTATGATTACCCATATCGTATCATGAGTGCTAGATGTCTTGGGTAGTTTAGTAATGAAATCCATAGAAATCTGCTCCCATTTACATTGCGGAATTTCCGGTTGCTACAACAATCCGGATGGTTTTTGATATTCTTCCCAACATAAGTTGCAATACTCCCCTTCATGCTCGGCCACCAATAAAATTATTTCAGATCCTTATACATCATGTTAGATCCTGGATGAATGGAATACCTGGACTTGTGAGCTTCGTCGTTAATCAACTCTCTTAGGTTACCAATACTTGGCACCCAAATTCTGTTCATAAAGTAGAGAGTCTCATCGGACTTAGAGTCAAATTGCTTTTCCATTCCCCGCAAGGACTTATTCTTTACATTCTCTTCCTTGAGTGCTTCTTTCTGTGCATTCAAGGTGTGAGTTTTAAGACTTGTCTGAATAGTCATTCCCAATGCAAGCACACGAAGAGTTTTAACTCTTTCTTTTCTACTCAACGCGTCAGCCACCACATTTGCTTTCCCCGGGTCGTAATGAATCTCACAATCATAATCGTTGAGTAATTCAACCCATCTTCATTGTCGCATGTTCAACATCTTCTGATCAAATATGTGTTGGAGGATCTTGTTGACATTTATCTAACCAGAGTAGTACCTCCAATAGAGATGTTCCCAGGAAAGAACGACGGGCCTAGGAGAGATTTATACGCCGCTCTTTCCTTAGACAGGACATTCCGTTTGTCAGATAACTACATACCAGTCAGAAGGTCGCCTTCTAGTTACCGTGATGTTGATACCAAAAACACACAGCGGAAACTAAAACCAACAACCTTTATTAAAATATTAAAATATCATGTTATCATAAAGGCTACATCGTTCATCATTTGTTCCTAACAAGGAATAAGTCATTTGAGACTTATAGTTCCAGGCATGCCCATCATCTGGATTATTCATCAGTTCATTCTAGTCCTGGAAATGCCTTATCTATTGATTACCTGTGATGTGTTAAAAAACATTTGATAAAACATGGGTCAGCACAAAGCTGGTGAATTCATAAACTAAAATAGTTTATTACATTGACCCGCCAAAGTATCTTGAACATAGTTCTGAGGTTCTACCCCCACTCATAGACAACTATGAGTAATCATTCAGTAAATATATAACCAAAGACCGTTAAACGGGACCTGTCCGACATGCCGTTCCACGGGCAAGTGAAACACAATAAGCACTTAAAATGCGTTATATATAAATAATTGGTGCAATCATTTCAAGATACTCAAAATATTTTCATAAATCAATCATGTCAGACAAGGTCATGATTGGGTTCATGCATCATAGTTTAAGAACTCACCTTAGCAGTATTTCGGCTTATCAAATCATTAATATGACAAACACCTCGGATAAAGCTCCTAGATATATAAGGATATTTCTTAATTACACGAACCTAGCTTAATGATGTATAACCAAAGCTCAATAGTAGGTCGGAACCTTACCTCTGCACTATCTACGACAATTTGGAGTCGAATTGTTAGAAATAGGACTCTCGTACGCGAACTAGGGCTCGGGATCAGAAATTCAGAGCTTTGTGTGTGTTTTTGTGGTGTGGGATATGTGTGAAATTGTAACACCCAAAAACTTCATCCAATTTTAACCTTCAACGCACGCGGAATATAGGTCCCATAAACGCCCTTGACAAAACAACACATGTTATTTACAACAAAAAGACGACATAACTTGTTTTAAAACGTTCGAACGACATCTCAAAACGACAACAAGTTTCAATATCTTAGAGATGACTCAAACAAGTTTAATGAACCCCAATCAATGAGTTCTAACTTCAACCGTTAACACACAACAAACCGAATGAGAATCCAATTCCACCACGAAGCGTGACCCGAGACTCAAAACCGGAGCTTTAATTGCAAAACGTCATGCATAACACCATTAGTAATGATATACAACCTCCCTTAGACCCCCAAGGGTTAAACCCAAGCAAATACCCCAAAAATGGGAAGTTTTGAAGAAATAAAATTTCTGACATGGCCATGTGCATAAACTGGCATGGCTATGTGCACCTGATGCTCACAACAATTTCCAGACATAGCCATGTACTGTCACACCCATAACACATGACAGTCATCTAACCAAAGTAGTACCTCCAATAGATATGTTCCTAGGTAAGGGCGATGGGTCTAGGAGAGATTTATACACCGCTCTTTCCTAGACAGAACATTTCGCTCATCAGATAACTACATATCGGTTGAAGGTCGCCTTCTAGTTACTGTGACGTTGTTACAAAAAACACATAGCGGAAGACTTAACATCATAACTTATTTCATTTCATAAAATAATGTTTGTACAATAGGAACTGACTAGCAAAATACAACATAAACAACTCTGGACTTATAGCTCACGAAGAATCATGCCATCCACTAAGGCCTTATAGTCACACAGGGACCTGCCCTTAGTCATCCCTATTCCCAAAACATTTGTACATCTTCTCTGGAATGCCAACTACCAGCTAGGGTTCACATATGCTTAAAAACATTTGAAAACATTTTGGATCAGCTTACGCTGGTGAGTTCATAAACAAAATCATATTGACGGTTATCTTTGATACAGGGATGAATGCCCCGACAGGTCTTACAACCATCCCCTCCAATCCATCACCCAGTAACCTCTACTTTACTTGGGTTCTGAGTCTAGAACATACATATATACAGAGACCTTACGACGCGCTGGTCCCATATGTACCAGATCTTAAACAAGAGGATCGGTCTTGTCCCTAAGTCCCACCCCAATCATGGCCATAATAAGTACTTATTATAGGATATATGAACGGATAGTATTGGGATCTCAGATAAAAATCATTTACAAAACATTTATAGAGCACAGTTCAGAGGAACTCACCTCAAGCAGAACCTCCTTTCTGATCACTTATAATAATCAACACTTCGACAGAACCCTAAATCATATCCAACGTTATCATAAATAACATCCCTATCTTAGGTTTACATGAAGGAACCTCAGGGTGTTTAGAAACCTTACCTTGGCACTATATACCATAGTTTGTGGACGAATTGTGACAAACCGGTCTTTAAAGAGCAGACCAGAACCTCGGGACTTGAGCTACCAGCTTAGAGAGTGTGTGGTGAAGTGTTTGTGTGTGCAAAGTGGTTGGAATCGATCCATCTATTTATAGGGTGAAATCGGGTCCATGTCGGACCGTTATGAAGGGGGATAGCGGTCCACTATAGCCCGGCCTGCGTCAGCCCTCCATGTGTCAGCTTCCTATTGGACCGTCCCTCATTTTGCGGCTTTCAGACCGGAATGGGTGGAGATGTCGGTCCGACATGGTGCCACGCGTCAAAACTTCACCGGTGAGTCATAGGACATGTGTCAGCACCTCATTCATGCCTTCATCACCACATATCAGACCGATATGTATCCGATGTCGGTCCGACATCCGTCCATTTTTAGAAATTTCACTTTTAGTCCTCCAACTTTGGAGAAACGACAGTTTAACCCTTGAACTTTATGTTTTGATACTTTTAGCCTTTATTTGATTTTGGGAATTGTCCGGGTGTTACAAATCTCCACTCCTTAAAAGAATTTCATCCTCGAAATTCAGGATTCATTGAACAGATGAGGATACTTAGTATTCATCTATTCTGTTAATTCCCAAGTTTTGTCGGCACCTTTCCGACCTTGCCACTGTACGAGTACCATTGGTATGGTCTTCTTTTTGAGCTTTCGATCTTGGGTTCCTAAGATCTTGACAGGTTGCTCAGCGAAATGGAGCTTATCATCAACGTGTACATCATCTAATGAGATTTCCTGTTCAGGATCTGCTAAGCACTTGTGTAGACATGACACGTGAAATTTGTTATGTATACCCTGCAATGCTTCAGGCAGTTCTAATTTATATGCCACGGCTCCAACTCTTTCAATTATTTTATAAGGTCCAATATATCTTGGGCCTACCTTTCCACGTTTCCTGAAACGTACAACACCTTTCCATGGTGATACTTTTAACAGAACATAGTCGCCTACTTGGAATTCTAACGGTTGTCGTCGTCTGTCTACATAACTCTTCTGTCGATCTTGTGCAACTTTTAACCTTTGTTTTATCTGGACTATTTATCAGTGGTTTCCTGTAAGATTTCTGGTCCAGATAGTTGGCTATCTCCAACTTTCGTCTAACAAATTGGAGTTCTGCATTTTCTACCATATAACGCTTCAAACGGTGCAACTTTTATACTTGAATGGTAGCTGTTGTTATAAGAAAATTCTATCAATGGAAGATGATTATCCCAGCTACCTTCAAATTCTATTGCACAAGCTCTCAGCATATCATCTAGGGTTTAGATTGTTCTTTCACTTTGCCCATCGGTTTAGGGGTGATATGTTGTACTCATATTGAATGTATCTGACTCAACCGCTTAAAATCCGGTTCCCACCTCAGAGTGTGGGGTACAGTTTCTAGTTAATTAATGAAACTAGAATTGATACCGACTTTTATCCACACACTTGAAAGTTACAACTACATACCCCATGCATGCTCCACCTATAACTTATATATATATAGGTCACCCTAGTTCCTAACTCTTTCTGAAAACTGGTCCAAAATCTGGATGTGAATCGACTATCTCTATCAGAGATAATAGATAGCGGTATACCATGGCGCTTACAATTTCTTTGTTGTAGAGTCGGGCAAGTTTATCCATTGAATAGTTCTCACTGATAGGAATAAAGTGTACCGATTTGGTTAGTATAACAACCACAACCCAAACAGCATTATGCCCTTTCTGGGTTCTCGGCAGTTTTGTGACAAAGTCCATAGTAATCCTATCCCATTTCCATACAGGTATCTGCAACTGTTGTAGTTGCCCTGTGGGTTTCTAATGTTCGATTTTGACTTGAAGGCAAGTTAGACATTTTTCTATATACAGAGCTATGGATCTCTTCATATTCGGCCACCAATAATGAGTTTTCAATCCCTTGTACATTTTATCAGCTCCAGGATGTATCGAGTATTTGGATTTGTGAGCTTCATTCATTATCTTTGTTTGGATTTCCCCAAGTCTTGGAATCCAAATTCTGCTACCAAATCATAGGATTCCATCACCGCCTTTGGTTAGTAATTTTTCTTTACCAACCATGCGCTCCTTCTTGATGTTATCTTCTTGTAGTGCTTGTGTATGAATTTCCTTGATTTAATCCATCCAATCTGTCTTGATTTCTAACCTTAAGGCTCTTATCTTGATAGGCTTAATTCTTTCCTTCCGACTTAATGCATCTGCTACAACATTAGCTTTCCCGGGATGGTATTTAATCTCACAATCATAATCATTAATGAGTTCCATCCATCTTCTTTGTTTCATATTCAATTCCTTCTGATTGAATATATACTGGCAACTTTTATGGTCTGTATATATCACACACGTAGTACCATACAAATAGTGTGTCCAAATCTTTAGAGCAAACACTATGGCACCAAGTTCAAGATCATGTGTGTAGGATCGGTGAATACATGATGGTTCTATTCTAGTTGAGATTGGCGGAAACAATCACAACTAAGCAATGTAAACAAGAAGAATACTGATAAATGCAATTTGTATTAAGCTTCAAAGATTACAAGATTACAGAGAAAACTCTTAAAAAAAAGCACACTTATACAATGACTCTAAGTACTACTTATATAGTAACTTATAATCAAGACAGACCCTTGATTCTAAGGATCAGATCTAACACAAGCCGTTGATCTTGTATTGAAGCAATTCTACATGTAACGACAATAAATACTACAAAAGTTATCTTTACTCAAACGACTTCTTAGGCATCATTGCTTGAGTCCTTGGAAGAAGAGCGTCGTTTTCTTTTATTGTCTTACACCAGTAACATTCTTTCTGCGTGGAGTGTGTCAGTGTTGCAGCAGAAAGTTGTCAGTGGTAATGGTTGCTTTATCGAAGCCAGTCACCTGCAATGTTTGATCTTTAGAGGGAATGGCTATTAGCAGCAATGTTGTTGATCAATAGCAAGACACAACTGTCCACATCTGTTGATGATTTTCCTATCAGTAGAAACTTTGGTCTTCAGCAGATAAGGCTATCCGCAGCAGATTTGTTCTTCAGCAGAAGAACAAGTATTTGTAGCAGATAAGCTTATCCACAGCAGTTTGTCGATCTGCAGCAAACTCTGAGGTCCACAGCAGTTGTACTTAGAGAATTTTGTTGCCATCAGTCTTTATTTCTACAAACTCCCCCTAGACTGATGCTACAAAAAACACTCTTACTACTTTTGCTGCTGAAGCTTTTCCATGTTGCAGACTTTCCTTTCTACCTCATATCCTCTTGGGTTCTGGCTGGGATTGTTTAGAGGAAGCTCAGATAGAGTCTTTATGTCTTTGCTTGACATTTTGAAGATGGCCTTGCTTGAACATATCATCTTCGGTCCTTTAACATCAATCAAGATAAACTCGTTGGTATCAGCCTTGAAGGACCAACTGGTGAATGGAGAATAGGATTGAAGAGGTTTGGCATCAATGATTACATCTTTACTAGGGTTGAAGTGACGTTTGATTGCTAGCAAAAGATGTCTCCCACCTTCATTCTCTGGCTTATGGGCTTCACCCAACTCCAATTTTCTTCTTAGATCTGAGTCTGGGAGTTGCAGTACCTCATCAACAGATTTTTAGATAGATCTTTTCAGCTCTTCCTTTCCCCTGAAGACTTCAAACAATTTATCTTGAGTGTTGTAGAACCAGACAACTATTTCTCTTGAGTCTTCTGGTGTGATGGTAGGTTTGGTTTTCTTCTTGGAAGGATGCTGATGAGGAGGAGCTGGATGTAGGGATTTGGACTTTGTGGGAAGAGAGGAATGAGGTCTAGGCTGAAGAGTGGAAGTATGGTGGGAGGAGGAAGTAGTGGATGAGGGAGAAGGCTTGAGTTTCTTTGATTTGTGTTCAGCAGTTTGAATTATCACCCTTTTCTTGGAGCCTGTCTTCCCCAATCTTTCTTCCTCTTCCTTCTTGACTTTGGAGTACAAGGCTTGTAAGTTCATGAAACTCATGGGGCCTAGCCTTTTTCCACTTTCTCCTCTGGCCTTCAGGAAGTCAGTCATGACCTTCCTTTCTTCATGGGTCCTTATGTTGAATGCAATGGTCTTCTTGGATTTTTGCTTGGCTTTTTCTTCTTCTTCATCCCTTTTCTTATTTGACAAGTGACCTTGCTAACCCATGAAGGCTCTGTAGATTTCTTTATTTGATAGTTTCTCAAGGTAGTCTGCATCCTCACCTTGAGAAATCAGAGCCGCTATCCATTCTTCTCTCATTTCTTTGGCTAGTTCAGAATCAGTTATTCTGAACTTAGCCTCTTCCCTTTTCTTCTTCTTCCTTTCTTCTTCTTCTTTATTAAACTGTTCCTGTAGCTGTAGAGCTAGGGCTTCATCTTCTTGTAATTAAGAAGCTGAAGGAAATATGGCTTTGAGATCATCCAGCTATTTAGCATACAGCTGGATTTGTTGTTCTCTGAAGAGCACGGCAGCTTTTCTTTCTTGAATTTTTCTTAGCTCTGCCATCTCCTCTTCTTCTCTTCTTCTTCTTCTTCTTCTTCTTCTTCTTCTTTCCTCCCTTTCCCTTTGCTCTTTCATCAGTCTCTCTTCCACCTCTTCAGTCATTACTCCTTTCCCCTTGGCTTTGGTTGATGCCTCTGCTTCAGCTTCAACTTCATGGATCACAACAGCAGATGTTTTAGATACTGTTGGGATATCTGCTTCAGCTTCATTGGCAGTTTGGGGAGTGGATGGGGGAAGGTTTCTTGCTTCATCTTCTTCCCATTCACTCCCAGTTACGTCCTTCCAACTTTTCCTTACATCCTCCAACTCTGTTCTTCTAGATTCTGTTGCAGTGTTCAGAGTGGCGGTTGGTGAGGAGAGAAAAGAGAAATCTGAATCAGAGGAGGCATCTTCTGCAAGGTGTCCTTCCTTTTCAAGACGAGCTTTGATAGTCTTGATCATTGCTTGGCTCTCTAAGGAGTTGACATTGCAGATATGTGTTCTGAGCTCAAAAATGTTGTATAGGAAGTCTGAGTTAAGGAGTAGGATCTCATTGATGTGGTTGAAGAAGACAGATGATCTATCACACAGAAAGAAGCTGAAGCCAGAGGGCCCAGTGCACGACCATCCTAGCACTGCCAGTCCCCTGACCATCTCATTGTGTATGAAGCTTCTCCAGCAAACAATTTCTTCATCAGTTAAAGTACTGCTCCTGATCAGGCCGAGTCTACTTGGAGCCAGTCTTTGTGTTGCTGCTGTAGAAGATTCTACGCGGTCTTTAGGATATGCCACCATGTTTGCTTCTTCTAATAGTGCTTCAAACCAGGGCAGATTTTCCTCCATTAAGTCTTGGAACCTGCAGATTGCAAGTTTTGCTGAGAGATCTGAAGAGGTGTTGATGCAGCTGGATAAATACAGTTCAAGCACATGAAGAGGATTTAGTGCATCCCAGTTCAGCTCTTCTACTCCGCCGAACTCTTTCCCAATCCAGAATATTTCAGATTGACCTTCATACCCCCAAGCTAGTATAGAGTCAAAATGTAGCTTGTCTGCAGTCAGTGTGAATTTGGGGCAGTGGTTAGACTTATTATGGCCGCTGCTTCAGGAAGAATGCTGACTGATGGAGGTGTGTCTTCATGGTGCTTGTATTTATCAACACCTCATCACAGGCTCGAACAACCAACTTCCAATCCTCAGTGATTTCTTCCTCTTCATCTACTGAGTCTGGCAAGTCATGACCTTGAACAAAGGCAGGTTTGAATAAGGAACATTGAAATGCAGCCTGCTCTTGTATCCAGTCCTCAAGGCTGTCAACATCATATTCTACTGCGATTATCTCCCCCTTTTTGGTTGCATCCGTGTAAAGGGTTGCATCTGTTTGAGTTCCCACTGATACAAGGGAAGGAGTAGGCACAGTTGGGCATTGATAGGCTTCATGCATAGAGACTTGGTTCCTTAGTTTGGACACTCCAGCCTCTAGCATAGCCACCCTGGCCGTCAATTCCATATTTTTGAGTTTCAGACTGTCCTCATCCACAGTTGTAGAATCCTTGGAGCTGGATGGGGTCTTAGGCCTAGCATCTGCATCCCCATCACCCTGGTTTTCTTGGCACCTGGGATTCCTCTCAGTGAAGAGTGTTTCAAAGGAAACATCCTCACTGTGAGTTGCCGTGGTTAGGGTCTTAGTGATGTTATCACTGTCCTCCTGGTTAGTTGATGTACCAGGAGTACTGACAACCCTTTCCACATTCACTCTATCAGTACTCCCAGAGTGAACCTTCTTGGGTGATGAACTTGGGTTAGGTGCACTAGCAGCCAAGTCAATCAATACCTCCGAGATAGTGGTTGTTTGAGAAGGTATATCATCTTGACAAGGTGACTCTGCACTTAAGTTCAGAGAAGAAAAATAATGGAATGGCTCAGTGGGTTGTTCTATGGATCCGGGATGTGATCCTGATCCTAATAGAGAAGCTTCCAAGAAAGTCTCTCTAATGATGTGGCTATCCGTTTTGATATTCTCATCAGAATTTTGGGATTCTGAATGAGGGCTTTTAGGTTGGGATTGGGCCTTTGAGGCAAGAAGAGAAGGAGTCTTCTTGCTCCTTTTTCTAGTATATTTTGCAGCAACATCTTTGTTCCAGTTGAAAGATAACATCCAAAACAGGTGTAAGTAATTTCTGTGCATGTGCATCCTTAGTAGTATGCACAGAGGTTCGAACAGTGGAAGCAGATTGTTGCTCAGGATGTGAAGAGGAGGGTGTGGGATCAGTATCAGCTGGGATTGCTGAACTGTCACCCTGGGTACTTTGTATGTTCATCATTGTAGATAACAATGGAACATTGACCCCTGAGAACTTTTTGGAAACAATTCTCATACTTTGAAAAATGTTATTTTTATTGGACTTTGAAAAATGTTTTTTTACAGCGGGTAAAGGTTAATTTGGACTTAGATTTACCCATCAACAGCAAACTTGGTTGCTGCGGATGGTTAAGCCTATCCGCTGCAAGCTTGGTTGCTGTGGATGGTTAAGTCTGTCAGCAGCAAACTCAATTGCTGCTGATGGATGCAATAATCCACAGCAAGGATGTTGCTGCTGACAGCCTTAAAGCTATCTGCAGGAAACTTGTTCCTACTGATAACTTAAATCAGTCAGTGGCAAATTCTTTGCTGCTGATGATTAAACCTGTTAGCAGCGAAAAAAGTTGCTGCTGACTTATAACTTTTATTTTCAACAAAGGACAAACACATTTACAAAACAAAATTTTAGAGACAGATTTTAATCAAAGTTCATTATACCAATAGATTCAACTAAATATCTAAATCTAGCTTCATCAAAAGGTTTTGTAAACAAATCAGCATATTGCTCATTGGTATGAACTTTGGTTAAAATAATTCTCTTTTTCTCAGCTTGATCTCTTATGAAGTGATACATGATGTCAATGTGATTTATCTTGGAGTGCTGCACCGGATTGTTTGTGATTGATAGAGCACTCATGTTATAAATGTGAATGGGAGTTGCCATGAAAGTCATCCCATAATCTAGCATTTGGTTTTGTATCCAGATGACTTATGCACAACAACTTGAAGCTGCAATGTATTCTGCTTCTGCTGTAGAAGTTGAGACACATGTTTGCTTCTTGTACTGCCATGAAATCAGTCTCCCAGAAGCTGACATCCCCCTGATGTGGACTTTTTGTCCAAGTTGCATCCCCCATAATCACTGTCAGTGTATGCATACAGATTGAACTTATCATTTTTAGAATAGCATAGCCCAAGTCTTGGGGATCCCTTTAGGTATCTAAAAATTCTCTTGACAGCTTGAAGATATGAATTCTTTGGAGCTTCTTGGAATCTTGCATAAAGACATACTGCAAATATGATATCTGTCCTTGAGGCAGTGAGATACATGAAAGACCCTATCATTGCATGGTACTGATGTTGATCAGTGTCTTGACCATATTTGTCCGGAGTCAGTTGATGGTGCACTTGCATAGGGGTTCTTGCAGCAGAGCAGTCAGCCATCTTGAATCTTTCCAAAATGCTCTTGACATATTTGGATTGGCTGATGAAGATTCCATTTGGAACTTGTATGACTTGAAGACTGTAACATTTCTGAATTTTAGTATTCATATTTTCAATTCAATGTAATACAATTTCGAACTCAATACTCGTGCACTGCCTTATTATTTTGCTTACCGTAAACTAAATGCAATGATTCAATACAAATTTACAAGTTTTGCTCGATTATATACACTTAAACGCTATACAAGTAACTATTTATTTCAAACTAGTCAAATCTGAAAAGTCAAGGACTAAAGTTGAAAAATGTCAAGAAACCCTAGTCTAGCACGGTCGTGCTTCGTCCTGGCACGGTCGCGCCAAGTGCCTCGGCACGATCGCGCGACTGGTCCTGGAACGATCGCGCCCGGTGCCTAAGCACGGTCGCGCCTCTCTTGGGCACGGTCGCGCCTGCGTAACAGTCGAAACGTAAATGCAGTTTCAAAACGCTCGATCGTTCGAATTCAAATCCGATTTACATTTTACTTTTGTTATCAAGGAAAATATCTCCGTCAATTACCATTATCATTTCCAAAATACAAATTACTCTCAAAAGAAACTGTCCAAATTATCTCCCAAGCCTCAAATCTCTATTTTCGATCCAATTGATACCAAATAATCAAGGAACTCGATCCTCCGATCATCTCTAAGGGTTCTGAAGGGTTGAATCAGCCGGAATCGCAGCAGAAGCCGCCGGAAGCCAATCTTGACGCCGCCGGAACTCCCTTCTACCGATCGCTATCAATTCCTTTTTGTTTTAGGTAATCGAATCATCCCTCTCATTCGTTTCGATCCATATATCAAAAGCCCCCTATTAATCAGAATTTTCATTACAGAAATCTTCCAGAACCGAAACTATTGTTTTAATAAAATGATTTAATCGATTCTATTCTTAAACACGTTTTCCATACAATTAATTTATATGAATAGACTCGTAACAACTCAGTAATCAAAAGCCCTAACAATTCCAACGCTATAAATACAAGATTTGTTCAATTCGTGTCTGATTTGGAAGAGACACGGTCGCGCTAATCATCTAGCGCGGCCGTGCCTCATGAAGCGCGGTCGTGTCCTCCTGTCCAGACCTAGTCATGCCCTTTGGGCTAATCTCTGTTGTGTCTAAGAATCTTGGACACGACCGTGCCAGGCCAAGGCACGGTCGTGCCTGTTGACTTGTCTAGTTTGTGCCCTCTGTTGATCAACCCGGTCGCGTCCCGGCTAGCGCGGTCGCGCCCGTGGCTCGAGCACGATCGTGCCCCTCAGAGACACGGTCGTGTGTGACTCAGAAATTTTAACAGAATTATAATTTTATATTTTTCAATCAATAAATGTTTCAAATTTTATAAAAAAATATATGTTTTCTGTATTTGAAGAGATTTAAAGTTTAATCTGAAGATAAATATTATTTATTTAAAAGTTTATTTAAAAATTTATAAAAATTAAATTTATATTTATCTTACACTTAAATGATGTTTTAAATGATTAAGTTACAAAGTTTATAAATAAATAAGATAATAATTATTTATTTAATATTTAAACAAAAATCATTTACTTATTTATACTTAATTACAATCAATATTTACATTATTTCATAAACTATAATCATTTATTTATTTATTAACTTACATTTAACACATGCATTATTTTCATAATCAACAATTTTATAAGAATTCTATTTTATTATTTAAACTCCAAACTTTAATCAAATGTTCCAAAAATGGTTACTACAACTTTATATATTTCATTTAATACTTTTTATACACAAATTCAACCTTCAATGTTAGACTTAAACTTTGTACACCGATTTGATTCAATATACATTACTATCTAGGTTAACCCGTGCGTATCAAGAACCCTTATTTTATCTATACTCTTTGTTAGCTACATCTCCATACCAAGTGAGTATTTCATAGCCCCTTTTACTCTTTTATACTTTTGGGGTGAAACATGAACATTATTCAAATTACACATTGCATTTACACAAACAACACAAAGTACAAATCCTATTTACTTTCATGTGTGCAATTTAAGCTTTATGCCCGAGTGCTAGGTGTGCTAACCTTTGTATGCGATTATGTGCAATCATTAACTATACAAGCCGACGGTTTTCAATGATAGATCTATTGAGTCTGACAAACCCACCCAGGTGCGCGGTGATTGAAACCGACAACACAATTTTTGCATGCTAGTTACAAGGTTTGGTTGTACATGGTTACACAATAGCTGCTCCCCATAAATGCCTTATTTATCATGATATGTAAAGGATTTGTTTTCAACTATATGCTATCTATATACAACTGTGTTATACTCACCAACTTTTTAGTTGACTTTATTTTATTCATGTTTCAGGCCCTAATATGTGAGAATGATTCAAGACGTGCTCAATATAGGATTTGGACTTAGCAATTTAAATCAAGAATTGTATGAGTTGTTTTATGTTTCTTTGTTTGAATTTGGTTTGTACTTGGATTATTTGTAATGGAAATTTGACTTAAATATATTTCAATCTAGTCAACCATGTGCTATGAACAGTCTTACATGTCCCACCCCGATGATTCCGCCATCGGTCGGGGTGTGACAGATTGGTATCAGAGCCTTGGTTATAGGGAATTAGGTTATTAGACACCTTGACCTAGACTATAACTTTAGGACACCCACTTATACTATGTTTCATGATTTTTGTGTTATGTGTTACATGCTATGTGCTACATGCTTACCATGATTAATTATTATTATATTTGATACCTTACTTGTTATCATGACTTAGTAGGATCTTCTTAAATAATAATTTAATAAATAATATCCTTTCATATATCCTAAAACCTCATAAGATTTCTATCTTCTTTTCTATCTTTATCCTTCTTAGCATGTGGGAAAAAAAAAATTCTTGAAGCAAAAATCTCTAAAATTTTTATTTCTTCGTTAAGGTTTTTAAACTTGTTAAATTATTTGAGGACACGTGCAATCTGGAAGGGTGACACCTGTATTTTGTGTTTTCTGTCTAGGAAAGCATTTCGCATAAATCCCAATCAACCGAGGGACCCGTATGCTTTCCTGGGAATTCCCGAGATGAGTGTTTACTTATAGGCTAAAGCATGTCTCCTTGAAAATTATATAAGTTTAATTAACCTTAATGTGCCATGGTATTCAAGTGATTTTGTCACTTTTGAGTACAATCCAAACTAAAAATATCTATTTTTATTTTTGTTATCTCATTCTATTAAATCCTATCAAATCTCATAAGTTCTTACAATCTTTCTTATCTTGTGAAAATCTGTAGAATGCCTCCTCGTCGTGCTCCCGCTACCAACGCCAACACCGACATTGCTGCTATTCTTACCCAATTGGTGACACAACTCATCCAAGCCAATGGTGCCACCAATGGCAATAACGGTGGAAATGGAAGCAATAGTGGTAATAATGGTGGAAATGGTGGAAATGGTGGTAACAATCCATCTCAATGCACCTTCAAGCACTTCAACTCGTGCAATCCCCTCAAGTTCTTTGGTACCGAAGGAGCTACTGGACTCCTTCAATGGTTTGAAAGCATTGAGAATACCTTTCTCAATAGTGACTGTCCCGACAATCTCCGTGTTCGTCATGCTACAAGTGTCCTACAAAAACGGGCACTTACATGGTGGAATGGGGAGAAAAGGAATAGGGGTGTTGATGTAGCTATGGCCTTACCTTGGGATGAGGTCAAAAGGCTTATGACCGAGGAGTTCTGTCCTCGAAATGAAGTGAAAAAGTTAGAAGCCGAATTTTGGGATCTTGCCCAAGATAGTGGGGAAAGCTTAGCATATTGGTGGGTTCCATGAGTTGAGTCTTCTCGTGCCCCACATGGTCACTCCTT
Source organism: Smallanthus sonchifolius (assembly GCA_023525975.1). Classification (NCBI taxonomy): domain Eukaryota; kingdom Viridiplantae; phylum Streptophyta; class Magnoliopsida; order Asterales; family Asteraceae; genus Smallanthus; species Smallanthus sonchifolius. Next base: position 42,442,369 of record CM042025.1, on the reverse strand, counting down.
TGTCCCGTTGTATCGAGAAGTATATTGGTGGGCTACCAAGACAAATCCAAGATACTGTCTTAGGTAGAAATCCTGCTACTCTGGAGGATGCTATTCGTCTATCCGCTACCTTAACTGATAACCATGTGAAAGCGGGAACACTTACTAAGAAGGGTACCAAGAAAGTTTCTGACACTATAACTCCTCCTACCCACAACAAAGAAGCCACAACTGAACCCTCCCGCAATAATAGGAAAAGGAAGACTAGAAACTATGCTGTGGTCACTCCTATTATTCCGGTTATCCAAGCTGCACCTATGGTTCAAACACTGGTCAAAAAGCCATATGATGGAATTTACCCACTTTGTGCCACCTGCAACTACCATCATCCCCAAGGCATCCCATGTCGCCTTTGTACTTATTGTGGGAGATATGGTCATACAGTTAGTGTTTGTAGGACCAAAGCACTTACGGGCCAAGTCAACCCTCCAAACTGAACCGTACCTCAAGTGGCTAACCAAGGTGCTCCCGCCATTGCTAATGGGCGTGCTTGCTATGAGTGTGGTGACCCGAACCATTTTCGTGATCAATGTCCAAGACTTGCAAATGCTAGACAAGGTGGAGCTCATGGGCGTGCGTTCAACATAAACGCCAACGAAGCTCAAGCCAACAACGACGTGTTAATGGTACGTTCCTTGTTAATAGTCAATATGCCTCCATTTTGTTCGATACCGGTGCCGATAAAAGTTTTGTGTCACTTAATTTTTAGCCTTTACTTGCAAAGACACGATCCCAATTAGAGAAAACCTTCACCGTTGAAATAGCAAATGGTGACTCCCTTACAATTGACTCCATTATTTATGATTGCTCCTTAGAACTAAATGACCATTCATTCCTAATCAACCTTGTTCCAATGCCACTAGGAAGCTTTGATATTATCATAGGTATGGATTGGCTATCAAATCATCATGCCGAAGTCATTTGCTTTGAAAAGTGTATCCGAATTCCGCTACCATCGGGAGAAACGTTAAGAGTCTTTGGCGAAAAGCCTTGTAAAGGGCTTAAATTAATGTCATGCACTACTGCTCAAAAGTACTTACGAAAGAAGTACGTGGCCTTTTTGGCCCATATCGTTCAAAAGGATGTTAAGAAGAAGAGTATTCAAGATATCCCCATTATCCGAGATTTTCCTGAAGTATTCCCCGAAGACTTATCCGGTCTTCCACCCGTTCGTCAAGTAGAGTTTCGTATTGATCTTGTGCCCGGAGCTAACCCCGTGGCTAGAGCCCCTTATCGTCTTGCACCTTCTGAAATGCAAGACCTTGCAAGTCAACTTCAAGAGCTCTCCGACAAGGGATTCATCCGTCCGAGTCATTCACCGTGGGGTGCACCCGTCTTATTTGTTAAGAAGAAGGATGGATCATTTCGCATGTGTATTGACTACCGCGAACTCAACAAACTTACTATCAAGAACCGTTATCCTTTGCCTAGAATCGATGATCTCTTTGATCAACTTCAAGGTTCTACTTGCTTCTCGAAGATTGATCTTCGATCCGGTTATCATCAGCTTCGCGTTCAAGAAGATGACATTCCTAAGACTGCTTTTCGAACAAGGTATGGTCATTACGAGTTCATGGTTATGCCTTTCGGGTTAACCAATGAACCCGCAGTTTTCATGGATCTCATGAATCGTGTGTGCAAACCGTATCTCGATAAATTTGTGATCGTTTTCATTGATGATATCTTAATCTATTCCAAGACTAAAGCCGACCATGAAGAACACCTTAGATTGGTTTTGGACCTCTTGAGAAAAGAACAACTTTATGCCAAATTCTCCAAATGTGAATTTTGGCTAAAGGAAGTTCAATTTCTTGGTCACATCGTCAACGACAAGGGTATTCATGTTGATCCTGCTAAGATTGAAACGGTTAAGAATTGGAATGCCCCGAAGACTCCTACCGAAGTTCGTTCATTTCTTGGTCTTGCGGGTTATTATCGTCGTTTCATCTCAAACTTCTCAAAGATTGCTGTCCCTCTTACCGCTTTGACCCACAAGGGTAAGACTTATGAATGGGGACCGAAGCAAGAAGAAGCTTTTCAAACCCTCAAGCAAAAGCTGTGCAATGCTCCCATATTGACTCTCCCCGATGGAAATGATGATTTAGTTGTCTATTGTGATGCTTCTAACCAAGGTCTTGGTTGTGTTCTCATGCAACGAGGCAAAGTAATCGCTTATGCATCAAGGCAACTCAAAGTTCATGAGACGAATTATACGACGCATGATCTCGAGTTGGGTGCGGTCGTATTCGCGTTAAAGATTTGGAGACATTACCTATATGGCACGAAATGTGTGGTGTTCACCGACCACAAAAGTCTTCAACATATTTTCAACCAAAAAGAACTCAATATGAGGCAACGACGTTGGGTCGAACTCCTTAACGACTACGACTGCGAGATTCGTTACCATCCCGGCAAAGTGAATGTTGTAGCCGATGCTTTGAGTCGAAAGGACCATGTTATGCTTCATTGTGACGTATTCAAACCGATATTCAAACCCGTATCTTAGAAGCTCAACACGTCTCGGTAACCGAGGGTAACATGTACGAAGAAATGTCATGTGGTGCTGAACTTCTGCTTGAATCAAAACCCAATGGCTTACTTTATTACTTGAACCGTATTTGGGTTCCCGATCGCGATGATCTCTGTACATTTCTCATGAACGAGGCTCACAAGACTCGTTATTCTATTCATCCTGGTGCGGATAAAATGTACCAAGATCTTCGCCAACAATATTGGTGGCCCGGCATGAAAAAGGACATTGCTCTTTATGTTGCCAAATGTTTAACCTGCTCCAAAGTCAAAGCCGAACATCAACGTCCTTCTGGTTTGCTTGAACAACTGGAAATTCCCGTGTGGAAATGGGAGAACTTAGCCATGGATTTTATTACCAAACTCCCTCGCACCTCGAGTGGTTATGATAGTATTTGGGTGATCATTGATCGACTCACCAAATCTGCTCATTTCTTGCCTATCCGTGAAGACTCTCGGGTTGAGAAACTAGCCCGAATTTACATCGACGAAATCATGAGTCGTCATGGTGTTCCCTTGAACATAATATCCGATAGAGACGCTCGGTTCACCTCTCGATTTTGGCAATCTCTCCAAAAGGCTCTTGGTACTCGATTGGATTTGAGCACGGCTTACCATCCGCAAACTGATGGTCAAACCGAGCGAACAATCCAAACTCTTGAAGACATGCTTAGAGCTTGTGTAATCGATTTTGGTGGCAATTGGGATTCACATCTATCCCTCATTGAGTTCTCTTACAATAATAGCTACCACACAAGTATCAACATGGCTCCATTCGAAGCTCTCTATGGTCGCAAGTGTCGTTCTCCTATCTGTTGGAACGAGATTGGTGAAGCACAAATCACTGGTCCCGAGTTAATTCAAGAAACATCCGACAAGATTATTCAAATCCGTGACAATATTCGAGTAGCGAGGAGTCGGCAAAAGAGTTATGCCGACAAACGTCGAAAACCCTTGGAATTCCAAGTCGGTGATTTTGTTCTTCTTAAGGTGTCTCCATGGAAGGGCGTGATCCGTTTTGGAAAGAAAGGCAAGTTAGCACCTCGTTATGTTGGTCCATTCAAGATCCTTGAAAGGATTGGGAAGGTGGCCTACAAGCTCGAGTTACCTCCATCTCTTGGCAATGTGCATCCTACATTTCATATATCTAATCTGAAGAAGTGTCTCGCTGATGAAAATCTCCATATACCGCTTGACGACGTGCGCATTGATGAAATGATGCACTTCGTTGAGAAGCCGGTGGAAATTATGGAACGTGAAGTCAAACAACTCAAGCGAAGTCGCATACCTATTGTCAAAGTTCGTTGGGAATCTAAGCGTGGTCCTGAGTTCACTTGGGAACGAGAAGACCAAATGAAGCTCAAGTACCCTCATCTTTTTACCGATGCTGTCGCTTCCTCAAACTAAATTTCGGGACGAAATTCTCTCAACATGGGGAGACTGTAACATTTCTGAATTTTAGTATTCATATTTTCAATTCAATGTAATACAATTTCGAACTCAATACTCGTGCACTGCCTTATTATTTTGCTTACCGTAAACTAAATGCAATGATTCAATACAAATTTACAAGTTTTGCTCGATTATATACACTTAAACGCTATACAAGTAACTATTTATTTCAAACTAGTCAAATCTGAAAAGTCAAGGACTAAAGTTGAAAAATGTCAAGAAACCCTAGTCTAGCACGGTCGTGCTTCGTCCTGGCACGGTCGCGCCAAGTGCCTCGGCACGATCGCGCGACTGGTCCTGTAATGATCGCGCCCGGTGCCTAAGCACGGTTGCGCCTCTCTTGGGCACGGTCGCGCCTGCGTAACAGTCGAAACGTAAATGCAGTTTCAAAACGCTCGATCGTTCGAATTCAAATCCGATTTACGTTTTACTTTTGTTATCAAGGAAAATATCTCCGTCAATTACCATTATCTTTTCCAAAATACAAATTACTCTCAAAAGAAACCGTCCAAATTATCTCCCAAGCCTCAAATCTCTATTTTCGATCCAATTGATACCAAATAATCAAGGAACTCGATCCTCCGATCATCTCTAAGGGTTTTGAAGGGTTGAATCAGCCGGAATCGCAGCAGAAGCTGCCGGAAGCCAATCTTGACGCCGCCGAAACTCCCTTCTACCGATCGCTATCAATTCCTTTCTGTTCTAGGTAATCGAATCATCCCTCTCATTCGTTTCGATCCATATATCAAAAGCCCCCTATTAATCAGAATTTTCATTACAGAAATCTTCCAGAACCGAAACTATTGTTTTAATAAAATGATTTAATCGATTCTATTATTAAACACGTTTTCCGTACAATTAATTTATATGAATAGACTCGTAACAACTCAGTAATCAAAAGCCCTAACAATTCCAACGCTATAAATACAAGATTTGTTCAATTCGTGTCTGATTTGGAAGAGACACGGTCGCGCTAATCATCTAGCGCGGCCGTGCCTCATGAAGCGCGGTCGTGTCCTCCTGCCCAGACCTAGTCATGCCCTTTGGGCTAATCTCTGTTGTGTCTAAGAATCTTGGACACGACCGTGCCAGGCCAAGGCACGGTCGTGCCTGTTGACTTGTCTAGTTTGTGCCCTCTGTTGATCAACCCGGTCGCGTCCCGGCTAGCGCGGTCGCGCCCGTGGCTCGAGCACGATCGTGCCCCTCAGAGACACGGTCGTGTGTGACTCAGAAATTTTAACAGAATTATAATTTTATATTTTTCAATCAATAAATGTTTCAAATTTTATAAAAAAATATATGTTTTCTGTATTTGAAGAGATTTAAAGTTTAATCTGGAGATAAATATTATTTATTTAAAAGTTTATTTAAAAATTTATAAAAATTAAATTTATATTTATCTTACACTTAAATGATGTTTCAAATGATTAAGTTACAAAGTTTATAAATAAATAAGATAATAATTATTTATTTAATATTTAAACAAAAATCATTTACTTATTTATACTTAATTACAATCAATATTTACATTATTTCATAAACTATAATCATTTATTTATTTATTAACTTACATTTAACACATGCATTATTTTCATAATCAACAATTTTATAAGAATTCTATTTTATTATTTAAACTCCAAACTTTAATCAAATGTTCCAAAAATGGTTACTACAACTTTATATATTTCATTTAATACTTTTTATACACAAATTCAACCTTCAATGTTAAACTTAAACTTTGTACACCGATTTGATTCAATATACATTACTATCTAGGTTAACCCGTGCGTATCAAGAACCCTTATTTTATCTATACTCTTTGTTAGCTACATCTCCATACCAAGTGAGTATTTCATAGCCCCTTTTACTCTTTTACACTTTTGGGGTGAAACATGAACATTATTCAAATTACACATTGCATTTACACAAACAACACAAAGTACAAATCCTATTTACTTTCATGTGTGCAATTTGAGCTTTATGCCCGAGTGCTAGGTGTGCTAACCTTTGTATGCGATTATGTGCAATCATTAACTATACAAGCCGACGGTTTTCAATGATAGATCTATTGAGTCTGACAAACCCACCCAGGTGCGCGGTGATTGAAACCGACAACACAATTTTTGCATGCTAGTTACAAGGTTTGGTTGTACATGGTTACACAATAGCTGCTCCCCATAAATGCCTTATTTATCATGATATGTAAAGGATTTGTTTTCAACTATATGCTATCTATATACAACTGTGTTATACTCACCAACTTTTTAGTTGACTTTATTTTATTCATGTTTCAGGCCCTAATATGTGAGAATGATTCAAGACGTGCTCAATATAGGATTTGGACTTAACAATTTAAATCCAGAATTCTATGAGTTGTTTTATGTTTCTTTGTTTGAATTTGGTTTGTACTTGGATTATTTGTAATGGAAATTTGACTTTAATATATTTCAATCTAGTCAACCATGTGCTATGAACAGTCTTACATGTCCCGCCCCGATGATTCCGCCATCGGTCGGGGTGTGACAAAGACCCAGAAAGAAATTTAGTTCACCCATTGAACTCATTTCAAACTTTGAGTGCATCAGGATCTCAAAGTCTTTACACAACTTCTTCCTTGTTGATCCAAAGATGATATCATCAACGTAGACTTATACTAGTAAGATTTCTCCCCCTTCATCTTTGATAAACAAGGTCTGGTCAATGGCACATCTTCTGAAGTTGTTGCTTAGTAGATATCTAGACAAAGTTTCATACTAGGCTCTTGGGGCTTGATGTAAGCCATACAGAGCTTTGTCTAGTTTGAACACTTGGTTAGGATGTGCGGGATCTATAAAGCCTGGAGGCTGTTTGACATTTACTTCTTCACCAATCTTCCCGGGATCTATAAAGCCTGGAGGCTGTTTGACATTTACTTCTTCACCAATCTTCCCATACAGAAAGGCACTCTTGACATCCATTTGATAGACCATGAAATTCTTGGATGCAGCATATGCTAGGAAGATTCTGATGGCCTCCAGCCTGGCAACAGGAGCAAAGACTTCATCATAGTCAATTCCCTCTTCCTGAATGTAGCCTTGAGCTACAAGTCTGTCTTTGTTCTTGACTACAATGCCTCTCTCATCTTGCTTGTTCCTGAATACCCATCTTGGGCCAATGGCAGATTGACCAGGTGGAAGATCAACAAGTTTCAGACATCCTGTCTCTTGAATTGCAGCAACTCTTCCTGCATTGCCTCAGTCCAACTGTTGTGTTTCAGAGCTTCATCTATCTTCTTGGGTTCCACCTGAGATAGAAAACATGAAAACAAACATATATTGGCATCATGAGATTTGCTTCTTGTTAGAACTCCTTGGTGAACTTGGCCAATAATATTTTCCAGAGGATGTTCCTTGTTGATCCTCTGTGCTGGTACCACCTCCAGCTGTATCCATTGCTCAAGATTGCTTTGATTTTGATTAGGGATTTCTTCATTCATGGTGGAAGAGTCTTCAATATCAACTACATCAGTATTATCAGCAATAGTATTTGCAGCATCTACAACATTTACCGAAGAGTCTTCATTCAAATTTTCATTTTCAGACAGGCTGCTGGTGACATTGGAGAGTCTGGTTCCGGCGTCACTTGCTTCAATGGCTTCCATAACAGATGGAGGATCAGTGGATGGTCTTTTCAGACTGATGGAAGATTTAGGAAAATCCAGTCTGTAGTCAGAGGAGAAAGAGGAAGCTGGTGCTTGTGAAGAGGTAGATTCCATATTTGAGAAGATGAGAGACTCAAATATTTGGGTGAAGGAGTCTATGTCAAAGAGCCAGTTTGGGCCTTTTCCCTGTTCAAAGACAATGTGTTCTCTACATTCCACATTGGCTGATTCTTCCACAATTCTTGTTCTTGAGTTGAATACTCTGTAGGCCTTGGATTGAGAGGAATAGCCCACAAAATATCCTTCATCAGATTTGGCACCAAACTTAGGAAGAACCCCATGTGTGATCGGAATTATGCATGGACATCCAAAAGGTTTTAGAAATCCAATGTAGGGAACTCTTTGGAACCATAGTTCATAAAGTGTCTTGTTGAGAGGCTTGACTATGAGAACTCTATTTTGCACATAGCAGGCTGTGCTTACTGCTTCTGCCCAGAATGTGAGAGGCAGTTTTGAGCCAGCCAACATAGATCTTGCTGACTCAATTAGAGTTCTGTTTCTTCTTTCAGCAACTCAATTTTGTTAAGGAGTTCTTGGAGCACTGTATTGTCTTTCTATTCACTTGCTTTCACAGAAACAGTTCAAGGTGTGGTTCTTGAACTCTGTGCCCTGGTCACACCTTACGATCTTTACCTTCTGATTCCTTTGATTCTCTATCCTAAGAATGTAAGATTTGAGAATCTCAGCAGTTTCATCTTTAGTTCTAAAGAAGTATACCCATGAGAATCTGGTGTAGTCATCAGTTATCACCAGACAGTATGACTTCTTACCCATTGACATAATATTTTTAGGACCAAAGAGATCATATGCAGTAGCCGTAGTGGAGTGTCATTAGTATTCAAAGTCTTGGGCTTGTGAGAACTCTTGTGTTGCTTCCCCTTCAAACAAGCAATGCAATGATCTTCTAGCTGGAATTATTTGTCAGGAAGCCCTCTGAAAAGATTATCCTTCACCAATTTGTTGATGGTTTTGATGTTAACATGGCTTAATCTCCTGTGCCAGAGAGCTGATTCATCAACTGAAGCTTTTGACAGAAAACAGGATACACTGCCAGATGGAGTGACCTCATTCATGTCAAGCACATAAAGATTTTCTTTTCTCTGAGTAGTTAATAAAATCTTTTTCGGAGGAGGTTTGGATAAGCCAGGAGACAGTACAAAACATTCTTTATCTGTGATGAGCATCCAATGCTTTTGATCATAGACCTAGGAAACACTCATGAGATTGAAGTCCAATTCTTTGACATAGTTTACCTTTTCAATACTCATTCTTTCATTGGACATAGTTCCTTGTCCAGTAATAGATCCTCCTTTTGAGTCACTTCCAAAGGCAACATATCCTCCATTGAAATGTATGAAGTTGGAGAGGATGGATCTGTTGCCTGTCATGTGCCTGGAACAACCACTGTCTACCACCCAGGTGTTATTCTTGTGACCTGGCTGTCCCTCTGATGTGTCTGCCATGAGAGCTTGATTGTTGGCAGGAATATCCTCATATTGGAAGCTCCAGTCAAAGTCAGCAGTTCTAACAGCTGCACAAGTTGTAGTTTGTGCAGAAGGAGTGGCCTGTTGCTGTCTTGGCTGAGCTTGGTGAGCTTGTCTGGTATGAGCAGCAGCTTGGTTTACCTTTGGTGCCTTGCATTCTCTAGCTAAATGACCTAGTTGGTTACAGTTGTAACACCTCAATTTGCTTTTGTCCAAGCCAACCCTCGTGTTAGAGTTGTTGCTTGGAACGAGTCTTCCTGTTCTTGAGTAGAACCTTTTTGCTCTTAGAGAGAGCATGGCATAGGAGTGCTGTATATCCATTTCTTCTAGATCATCTGGATGAAAACATTCCATATCTTCCTTGATAAAGGATATATTGCTTGAGTTTTCAGAGACAAAAGCAGCAGAGGTTGATGTTTGAGGTGGGGCTTCAAGAAGAAATGGTGAGTTGTTTGATTAAGAGGTTGGAGTTTGGGGATGAGTGACGATATGAGGATAATAGTTGCTAGAACTAGGACCTGAGTGGTCAGAGTGGAGGGAAGAAGAGGTGGTGGTGGATGTTGAGGCTGTTTGGTAGCTTGAGCTTCTTTCCTTGGCCTGAATCATCTCTAATTCATAGGTCTTTAGCATACCGAAAAGCTCAGTCATCTGTAGAGTCTTCAGATTCTCAGTTTTTCTGATGGACACTGTGTAGAGTGTCCAGCAACTGGGTGGAGACCTAATGAACTTCTTGAGAATATCTTCATTCTCCAGCTTCACTTTTGAGCACTGCAGCTCACCTACAAGATAAGTATATCTGTTATATAAAACAGTTAGAGACTCACCTTCCTTCCAGATGAAGTTTTCATATTGCTGCTTCAGGATGTCTCTTCTGTTTTCTTTTACTTCCTCTGAACCAGCAAACATCTTCTCAAGAGTCTCCCATAGCTCCTTTGCAGTTTTGTATCCTCTGAAGTTGTGAAAAACTTCATTTGGTAAGCACATCTGGATGGCTCCCAAGGCCTTGAAATCTACCTCCATTTTCTTGATGTCTTCATCAGAGTATTTGGAGGATTCTTTGGGAACCAGTGTACCTCCGGAATCAGCGGAGGCCACCATGGGTATGTATGGTCCATCTTTAATGGATTTCCACATCCCATATTCTTGATAGCAGAAGAAGCTTTCCATTCTATTCTTCCACATATCATAGTCTTCTCCAGACACCAGTCTTGGTGGTTTGCTGATGCTTCCAATGTCTTCAACTCCATTGTTTTGTGCCATTTTTGATTTGTGATAATGGGTGACTTTAGCAAAGGGATAGTTTTGAATAGAACCAGAGAATTATTAAATAAGTGTGAGTTTGTTTAATCTGTGAGCCAAAGCTCTGATACCACTTGTAGGATCGGCGAATACAAGATGGTTCTATTTTAGTTGAGATTAGCGGAAACAATCACAACTAACCATGTAAACAAGTAAACAAGAAGAATAATGATAAACACAATTTGTATTAAGCTTCAAAGATTACAAGATTACAGAGAAAACTCTTAAGAAAAAGCACACTTATACAATGACTCTAAGTACTACTTATATAGTAACTTAGAATCAAGACAGACCCTTGATTCTAAGGATCAGATCTAACACAAGCCGTTGATCTTGTATTGAAGCTATTCTACATGTAACGACAATAAATACTACAAAAGTTATCTTTACTCAAATGTCTTCTTAGGCATCATTGCTTGAGTCCTTGGAAGAAGAGCGTCGTTTTCTTTTATTGTCTTGCACCAGTAACATTCTTTCTGCGTGGAGTGTGTCAGTGTTGCAGTAGAAAGTTGTCAGTGGTAATGGTCGCTTTATCGAAGCCATTCAGCTGCAACGTTTGATCTTCATAGGGAATGGCTATCAGCAGCAATGTTGTTGATCAGTAGCAAGACACAACTGTCCACAGCTGCTGATGATTTGCCTATCAGCAGCAACTTTGGTCTTCAGCAGATAAGGCTATCCGTAGCAGATTTGTTCTTCAGCAGAAGAACAAGTATCCATAGCAGATAAGCTTATCCGCAGCAGTTTGTCGATCTGCAGCAAACTCTGAGGTCCACAGCAGTTGTACTTAGAGAATTTTGTAGCCATGAGTCTTTATTTCTACAATGTGTGGTATAGTTCTTCTCATGAATCTTAAGTTGTCGTGATGCATTGACTATCACCTTTTCTTGCTGCATTAATATGCAACCTAGACCAATACGGGAAGCATCACAATAGATGACAAAGTCATCATTCCCTTAAGGTAATATTAAGATTGGTGCAGAGCTAAGTTTCTTTTTAAGGGTTTTGAATGCTTCCTCTTGCTTTTGACTCTATTCAAACTTCATAGCCTTCTGAGTTAGGGTATTTAATGGAGTAGCAATTTTGGAGAAGTCTTGTATAAACCTTCGGTAGTATCCTGCTAGACCAAGAAAACTTCGAACCTTAGTCGAGGTCTTTAGAGTCTTCCACTTTATAATGGCCTCAATCTTGGCTGGGTCCACTTGAATTCCTTGACGGTTTATAACATGCCCTAAGAATAGTACTTCTTATTTCCAAAACTCGCATTTGGAAAATGTAGTGTACAACTTCTCCTTTTTAAGAGTTTCTAGGATTATCTGAAGATGTTTGGCATGATCTCCCTGAGTTCGGGAGTAGATAAGGATATCGTCTATGAATACTATAACGAATTTGTCCAAGAATGGTTTGCAAAATTGGTTCATTAGGTCCATAAATGTTGCGGGAGCATTAGTTAGACCGAATGACATAACTAAGAATTCATAGTGTCCATATCGGGTTCTAAAGGTAGTCTTAGGTACGTCTTCCTCCTGTACCTTCAACTGATGATATCCAGATTTAAGATCTATCTTTGAGAAGTATTTAGCTCCTTGTAATTGATCGAACAAATCATCTATCCTTGGCAATGGATATTTGTTCTTTACAGTGAGCTTATTTAGTTCCCGATAGTCTATACACATACGCATGCTTCCGTCCTTCTTCTTTACAAACAAGACTGGTGCTCCCCAAGGTGAGGTACTTGGACGTATAAAACCTTTGTCCAATAGTTCTTGGATTTGCTTCGCCAGATCTTTCAACTCAGAGGGTGCTAGACGATACGGTGCTCTAGCCACGAGTTTAGCTCCGGGAATGAGTTCGATTCGGAATTTGATTTGTCTATCTGGTGGTAGAGCAGGTAATTCTTTCGGAAATACATCCGGGTGATCGCATACTATAGGAATGTCCACAATCTGCCGTTCGGGTTTAGCATCTAAGGCATAAACTACGAATACACTACATCATGTATTCACACATTTCTTAGCCTTGGCTACATAAATTGTTTCAATCTTATTCTCATCACTATCGCATTGTATTAACATAGATTCTCTGTTAGGCCTACAAATCCTAACAGTCCGTTAGTCATAATCGATCTGAGCATGGCATTGGTTCAACCAATCCATTCCAATAATAACATCGTACTTGCTCATACTCATTGGCGTTAATTCAATCACTGAATTTTCATTACCTAGAGTCATCTTGCAATTCGCATATGATTCGGTTATCCTAATTTGCTCACCACTTGCCGTCTCAACTACGTAAGCACGCTTAAGTGGAATTGGTTTTATGCCTAAATGCAAACTAAAGGCATCTGAAACAAAACTTCTATTTGCTCCCGTATCAAACAGGATATTAGCATAAATATCGTTAACTAGGAACGTACCAGCTACTACCTTGGCATTGTCGTTCCTCCTTCCTTCGCCGATCACAAACACCCTACCTTTAGCACCTATCCCGGGCTTCTGCTGAATAGGTTTTGTACAATTTCTTACCAGATGTCCCATTTCATTACAATTGAAACATCTAAGAGATGGACAATATTTTGCAGTATGCCCATCTTCTGGCATTTATAACATCTCATTTCCTGAGGATTTCTTACTGGATTATTTCCCTCTCTCCTAGGGAACTTGAAATTTCTTGGTTTGAACCGATACATCACTTCCTCACTGTTCCTCTTTGTTTCTATTGGTTTTTCCTCCACTGCTTTCTCAGCCTTATCCTTGACTTCTTGAGCTGCCACATCATCATAAACCGTGGAACTTATTGCTAAAGCCGCATCCATCATTTGAGGTGCAGAAGTTTTAACCAAGGTACGCACCTTAAGTGGCAAACCCCTAATAAAATGTTTGATTCTTTGGGGTTCGGGTGTCACCAGATATGGCACCAGTTTATACATCTCATCAAACTTTGTCGCATACTCCTGATGCGTCATAGTTCCATCCTCCAAACGCTGAAATTCCTCCTCAAGCTTATTAAGTTCGTTCTGAGGACAGAAACATTACAGAATCAGTTCCTTGAACTCATTCCACTTCATATTACCACAGCTTGTTCCCCTCTAGCTTGCTTCATAGATTCCCACCAATCCAGTGCGGTGGTTTCCAAGGAATTGGAAGCAAACTTGACTGCCTGATCGCTTCTACATTCACTAAGCTTGATCATAGCTTCCATCTTTGTGATCCACTAAGTAGTATGAATGGCTCCCTTCTTTCCATCAAATGGCTTGGGTTTGCATCCTTCAAAGGATTTGTAATTGCATCCTTCGCGATTCTCAGTTCTCAACACTGAGCTAGTATTGGCATTTACATTTGCCCCTCTGTTGTTGTTGGTTTCTCCTCTTGAAGTTCCGGTACCCATTCTCCTTGAAAGAACTTCGTCTAACATTCCGGGTAGTGTGTTTCGTAAAGCTTTTGTTACCTTACTAGCCATAGCATCTTGAAACTGGGCTTCAGACATAATCCCTTCTTCAGCATGAGTATCAGTGTTATTGTCGTTCTCGTTTGTTTCGTGATGATCGTTAGTATCGGTGTTATTTTCAGTCTGCCTACGAGACCTAGTGACCGGAGTACGACTTGTTCTTCTACCTCTTCCTCGTCCAACCATTGTAACCTAAGTACACAGATGTATGATATCAGAATTCGTATAACTGGTTATGATCCAGAAAATCAGAAATTAAAGACATTTGGCCAAGAATGTACTTAATATATGTATTCTCGACATCTCCTGTTATATTCATAATGATAACCAACATCTCAACTTATATCTTGTGGCATTCCAGCTATTCTCAGAGCTCTTAGTTTGAGTCTAGATACTAATCTTTCCTATTAGTATCTAAATCCCTTAAACTATGGCTCTGATACCAACTTGTCTCACCCGTAACATAGGACAGTCATCTAACCAGAGTAGTACCTCCAACAGATATGTTCCCAGGTAAGAGCGACGGGTCTAGGAGAGTTTTATACACCGCTCTTTCCTAGACAGAACATTCTGTTCGTTAGATAACTACATATCGGTTGAAGGTCGCCTTCTAGTTACTGTAATGTTGTTACCAAAACACACAACGAAAGACTTAACATTTTAACTTATTTCATTTCATAAAATAATGTTTGTACAATAGGGAATGACTGGCAAAATACGACATAAACAACTCTGGACTTATAGCTCACGAAGAATCATGCCATCCACTCAGGCCTTATAGTCACACAGGGACCTACCCTCAGTCATCCCTATTCCCAAAACATCTGTACATCTCCTCTAGAATGCCAACTACCAGCTAGGGTTCACCTGTGCTAAAAAAACATTTTGGATCAGCTTACGATGGTGAGTTCATAAACAAAATCATATTTACAGTTATCTTTGATACAGGGATGAATGCCCTGATAGGTCTTACAACCATCCCCTCCAATCCATCACCCAGTAACCTCTACTTTACTCGGGTTCTGAGTCTACAACATACATATATAAAAAGACCTTATGGCGCGCTGGTCCCATATGTACCAGATCTCAAACAAGAGGATCGGTCTTGTCCCTAGGTCCCACCCCAATCATGACCATAATAAGTACTTATTATAGGATATATGCACGTATAGTATTGGGGTATCAGATAAAAATCATTTACAAAACATTTATAGAGCACAGTTCAGAGGAACTCACCTCAAGCAGAACCTCCTTTCTGATCACTTATAATAATTAACACTTTGACAGAACCCTAAATCATATCCGACATTATCATAAATAACATCCCTATATTAGGTTTACACGAAGGAACCTCATGGTGTTCAGAAACCTTACCTTGACATTATATACCGCAGTTTTCGGACGAATTGCAAGAAACCGGTCTTTCAAGAGCGGATGTAACATCCTGAAAATCTACCACTTTCGAATTGGACTAATGAGTGACCCGACTATTTTGTATACAAGATGAATGACGAGGTTTTTCGCATAAAACCGGACGCATGGTATTAGAGGGACCTGGTTTGCCAAAAAGAGATTGGATTGAGTTAGAAACGCGAGTAACGAAAGAAGAAGGACCCGAAATGTAACTAGTGGGAGTATATAAACCACATTTACACAAACCCTAGGTCATTATTTTACCTAGGTGTGCTTACGACTGGAATAGAGGAAGGAGAGAGGAGCCGATGGCGGGGGACGGCCGGATGGGGACGACGACATCGGTTTGACAAAGGATTTGAACCAACGGCTTCCAAACATCGTTAAGGTAATCATCGTTTTGATTATGCATGCTTGTATATTCTTTTCTTGCGTGGATTGCTAGGGTTTTGGGTTAGTGATTTGTATTGGCCATTGATAGCCGTAAAGGGGGTTCACGGCGGCGAGTGGTTGAGTGTGGTTGTGTAAAACGACAAGTATAGGACCCGGTGGTGTCCTACTATCATGGTAATGGAAGACCAAGGAAAGAAGAGGGAAGGAGGGAACGAGTTTGGAGGAACAACGAGGAGATAGCGACTGACGTTAACAGTGATGGTGCTCGGCGGTTGTAGTGAGGATACTAGTGGCGGCGTACGGCTGTGGATGAAGGAGGAGAGTAGGGAAGGCTGCCGAGCTAAGGTTGACTTAGGGAGGATGAAGGAGGTGGCATGGCGGCGGCTAGGACATTGGGGTTAGGGTTTCACCTTGTACTTCATGCATGCGTGATTGGAACCCGGTTCGCGTACGTGTATCATTGTGGATTAGGGTTGGCATGTGTATGCATGTATACGCACGTGCATGCATGAGAACCCGGTTTGAGTTTATGATTTCTAAACGAGTCGAGGGCGATCCGGTACGAGCCGGTGTTTACAAGATAAGGACGGTTAAGGGTTGCATGGCACACGTACGTGCGTGCATGTGAAACTAGGGTTTCTTGGGGATGCGTCGATGAGAAGATTAAACGTACGTGAAGGATCTATTACGTTGTTATAAGTCTTTCAATGTACGTTTCAAACGTGTTCTGATCATGTGATCACACGCTTGATAGGTTTGGGATTTGAGCGTGGACGGACGAGTTGTAGAGCTAAATCTGAAGGTTAAGTATAACCGGTGAGTTTCTAATCCCCTCTTTTAAACATTTTACTGTTTTAGGGCTATCGTACATACTCACATGTTTTATTAAACGAACGTATTAAGAATTAGGAATTAACTCGCAGTGTTTTATGAGGCCTTTATATAATAATAAAGCTAAGAGTCGTTATGGGATCCCTAGGATGGGTGAACAAGAGTTGTGATGATATGTGTGTGTCATCTTATGAGTCAGTCGAGATGAGTCGGGAATTTTTTTAAACCTGTAATGGTTATATAAGGAGAGTTAGCATGGGAACCCGTACGTGGTTCATTAACGAGTCAAGTAAATGCTAGTATGCTGTAAAGTGTCATGTGTTTGATATTGTGTATTGTGCCATTGTCCTCGTGACACGGCGGGTATCGTGTTAGCATGGGTCTATGGGGTGTCAATAGTACTTATGGGTTAGAACTCAGTATAGTGTTTGTGTGTCGTATAATTAATTATTCGGAAAGAGTTGGGTAATGTGTCTAGACGTTTAAAAGGATACGTCTAAAGTATGTGTTGGTTTACACACGTAAGTGATCCGTGAAAGGGTGGTGAGTCGTAGTATACGTCCAGGTAGTGTCATGTGTATATATATATATGTGTTTCTTTGTGTGCTTGCATTGTTGTCCGTGAGTATGGTTAGTGGTGTGGAGGACGGAGTCCTTCGGGGTCATCATTGAACATGTGACGTGTCAGTCACCGTATGGTAGATGATATGGTCACCATGTGGGAGGCTGGGCAGTCATTATGCATGACGAGTGTGTCGCTATAATTAGTGGCGGGGCCCTGTAACAAGGGTATAGCGGAGCCTATGACGATTATCCCGACGGGGATAACCCTGACGAGGGTGTAGTGATGATGTATGTGTTTGTGGGAAAATATATATGTGTTAAATTGCATGCAAGTGTTGAGTTATATTAATTGTGTATGAGATGTTATTGACGTGATAAATAGATGAAACCAATGTGGTGTGTCGGGTTAGATTGACCGTTGTGTCGGGCTGAGTACATTGTGTACAACTTTTGAGTTAGTTGGGTTATGAGAGTCCTGGTTAGGACTGGTATGTCGGTGTCTAGAGGTTTGTTGAGTTAATCAGGGTATTGTTAATAAATATAGTAACGTATGAGTTATTAGGGTAGTAAGCTTGATCCATGTCGGAAAGGCTTACCAAGTCAAAGGATGGATAGAGTCTGGGGTGGTGAATCTTTTGGGATAATATAAAATGACGGGGGTTATTTATATGATGAAAGTCTATAAACTATTTTCTAAGGACGAGAGGGTCTTGAAGGGAAATAATTAATTGAACGAGACAAGTTAGCTTTTGATAAGCTAAACTATTAGAACTCACTCAGCGTAGCTGACTTTGTATGTACATTAGATTGTTTTGCAGGTGAGTCTGCTTGACGAGGTGTCTTGGCTTCGAATCGGTGCTACTCGGGTTGGTGCGCATGCATTCGTCAGGTAACGTTATGAAAATTAACGAGTTTAAAGATAATACTAATTCAAGAAAGACTTCCGCTGTTTATTTAAATGAATGTTAGATGTTTTTAATTAGTTTACCTAGTGATGAGATCCAACTGTAGGGTGCCTGGTTTGGGGCCTTACAAGTTGGTATTAGAGCTGTGGTTTAAGAGAAAATTGGCGTTTTTAAACAAATAAAATGCTTTAACTTAAATTGAGAATGGGACGAGGGTGAAACGAATGCCACCACGAGTAACCGCGAGCCAAGAGGTACGTCTTTCGAGTTGGGCAGTAATTATTAGTTCCCCTTTGTGTAGTGTTACACTAGGTGAAGTAATTGGTGTGAGTAAGTGATTTATGGTTCCGTGTGGGATCATGATATGTGCTATGTGCCATAGTAGTATGTAGAAATACGTGAAGCTGCGTGGTGTGATTAAATGAGACTATGATGTGAGTTGAGTAATGCAGAGCAACATTAATTGTAACTAGGAGAGATAGTTTGGGGTGTCGATATGATTTAGTAATTTTGTGTGTAACCTTGGATGGTGTGAAATTGTGATGAATATGATAATATGCTAGATTGTTATGTGGTGCTTTGTGAGTTGTGTGGGATGCATGTGCATCCGGGGTGTGTGAAAGATAGAAAGCTAGTGTGAATATGATGGGAAAGGTTTAGAATTCGAGCAGTAATGTGGACCACCAAATTGTATTTGATCATTGTGATTTGGCAGTCTATGATTACCCTCATATTCTGAATTTGTGCCCAAATTGATCACTCTAACGTTCTATCTTGAGTAGGATCAGGAGGCTAAGACAAGCGTATGAGTTTGGGCAAGCGTGGAACTCTTACTAAGAGGAATTCAAATCGATAGGTCAAGCCGACGATTATCGTAGATGGAGCTGACGATGAGATAGGGGTGATGTTGGCGTTCCTCGCGCCAAGTGTGACTAGAGCTTCAGGTCGGCGACATACCGCGTGGAGCTATGATTGGAAAAACGGAATGGAGAAGGAGAGCAGTGTTAGATGTATGTGATTTTCCTCCAGGATATGGAGCTGCATGGTAGAGAGATCGACCGCTTGCGGCGGTTATGAGAGTTCTGTTTCAGGAGGAACCGGAAGCGGACACGCCAGATGCACCTAACGTGGTCTAGCAGTGAATTGTCGGGTAGTGTTCGAGATGCTCGATTGCTTGACGATTAGTTAGTGTGGCAGTTGTCACGAGAGAGTTCGGGGTGACATGACATTTTGATTGATTAGACGTTTACATGGGGTGATGCTTAATTCAAATATTGGTTATTTGATTTTCACATTTATGGTGAGTCTTACCGCATAGTGATTTGAACATAATTAATGATAATTATGTTTGTGAGGACGTATGATTGTGTTTACAGTAGTGGAATATGTGCGGTATGGTGTGATTACGTGATTGCATTCTAAATGATGTGAGTTAGCATTAAATGTGATCTTTGATGTGATGCTAGAACTTGGTTGATTAGACTGTATGAGTAGACCTGTGTAGACCTGCGTTGATTAGTTGAGTGTGTCTACGGTTTTAAGATAGTGTCACCTATGTGTTATGCTTAGGTGATGTGTGAAGTGTAAGGGGTGTGTTTGGCTTTACTATGATATTAAATGTCTTTATATCTTAAGGCATAGGTCTTTGCGAGGTAAATGTTTTGGTGCTTAAGAGCATGAGAGAGTTTGGTGAATAAACTTGTATGCCGTTAATTGAGTTGCTTATGAGTATGAGTTAATTGTGTCACGTACTTAATAGTCATGGCGGGAGATCAAGCGTAAGCTTGATATTGTGTCTGGCATTGGTCAGGCGGGAGATCAAGTGTAAGCTTGATATGGTGTTGACATTTGTCAACAGGTTATTGTGTCTGACGTCAGTCAGGCGGGAGATCGTGTTTGCTTGTGCCCTTGGGCCAGACAACATGATATACTTGTGTGTTTGTAAATGACGAGATCCTAGTGTATGCATGTAGATTTACTCAGATCTAGCAATTGTGTGGGTGCACGTGATGTGTGTTTAGAGTTTGGGGTTACTAGTACATGTGTAGAACATTGTGTATTCTGTAGTTATGTGTGTCGGTGTGTGTCCTTGTAGTACATGCTTAGTCATGCATAGGAGGGGTGGTTAGTGTGCTCAAGTTTAGTATTTCTATCTTTACTATTTTCTTGACGTTGATACATTGAGGTGATGCGAGAAGTTTTGACATCTTCCTAGATGACTAGTGATGTGCTCTTATGAGATGCCTATGCTTATATCTCGGGAATTCGGAGCACGAAGCCAATAGGCGGAGCTGTGAGAGTAGACGATGAAAGCTTTTGCGTGGACGCTTGACTAGAAGTGTTTATGATGAGGTAAAGGTGGTGACGCTGAAGATTTCAGCAAAAAATTAACAAAGTGACGAAGGACCTTCATGGAACACGTTCCATACGCAGGAATCAGTCGAGCTGAGACACCAGATGAATAAGGATGTTTTCCCTAGACGAGACGACGAATAGCTGAGGCTTGTGGGCAGACGGACTTCGTGTTCGTAAATTATAAATGAGACGTTGTCGGTGATCGCATGGTAATGAAGTAAAGAGATACTTTGGTAGAGGAATTTTGTGGAGACCAGCATAGCTTTGTACAAGCTCCTGGAGATCATTAGAGAAGGACAAGGTAATACCCTTATGGGTAGGATAGTGGGCTTGAGTTTGTGGAGTCATCGCAGGACGACGATCAAGGTATGAGACGAGAAGTATGATGACTTCACTTTGGAAGAGCGACGAATGAATCCATTCATGAAAGGTAAGAAGCCTACTTGGAGAAGTGACCGTCGGAATGACGAGACCATTAGGGTTATATGAGACACAAAGGCAATTGTGCCCGTAAGTCATAATGAAACGTGACAAGTGGGAGGACAATTGGTAGTGTTGTGTTACATAGTACCAGAGATGATATGTGCAAGGTTGTTAAAAGCATTAAGAGCAAAAGGTATTGTCAAGGGTGATGACAATGAAACCTTCGTGAAAGGTTTGGTAATAAAGGCAATAACAGAGGGCAACTCCTAACAAGTGTCGGGATAGCGAGAGTGGTAAAGGCAGTCGTTTGACTAATGGCTGGAAGGAAGAGAGACGAAGTAACGTGTACGTGAAACCTATAAGTCCCAAGTCGAAAGTGAGCAGCGAGGAGGACTTCTTTGAACACCAAAGAAGGTGGTCGAATTGCAAAGCAAAGTGATTAAGTTGATAGGTGTGAAAGGGAATGTTGGACACCAGATGAATTTGGTGTAGGAGTGAGGACGGAAAGGAAGTCGTGTTGGATTATGCCGACGCAGGATTCGAGGACGAATCCTCTTTTAAGGGGGATAAACTTGTAACATCCCAAAAATCTACCATTTTCAAATTGAACTAATGAGTGACCCGACTATTATGTATGCAAGACGAATGACGAGGTTTTTCGCATAAAACCGGACGCATGGAATTAGAGGGACCCGATTTGCCAAAAAGAGATCGGATTGAGTTAGAAACGCGAGTAACGAAAGAAGAAGGACCCGAAATGTAACTAGTGGGAGTATATGAACCACATTTACGCAAACCATAGGTCATTATTTAACCTAGGTGCGCTTACAGCTGGAACAGAGGAAGGAGAGAGGAGCCGACGGTGGGGGGACGGCCGGATGGGGGCGACGACATCGGTTCGACAAAGCATTTGAACCAACGGCTTCCAAACATCGTTAAGGTAATCATCGTTTCGATTATGCATGCTTGTATATTCTTTTCCTGCGTGGATTGCTAGGGTTTTGGGTTAGTGATTTGTATTGGCCATTGATAGCCGTAAAGAGGGTTCACGGTGGCGAGTGGTTGAGTGTGGTTGTGAAAGACAGCAAGTATAGGACCAATGGTGTCCTACTATCGTGGTGACGGATGACCAAGGAAAGAAGAGGGAAGGAGGGAACGAGTATGGAGGAACAACGAGGAGAAAGCGGCTGACGTTAACCATGATGGTGCTCGGCGGCTGTAGTGAGGACACTAATGGCGGCGTACGGCTGTGGATGAAGGTGGAGAGTAGGGAAGGCTACCGAGCTAGGGTTGACTCGGGGAGGATGAAGGAGGTGGCACGGCGATGGGCTCGGCTAGGACATTGGCCGAGGAAAAAGGCGGAGGCGCCCGGTGGTTGTGCTCGACGGTGGGCATGGTGGTGCGCGAGGTGGGGGAAGAAGACGGGACACGGCCGGTTAGTGTTTCATAGGTCTAAGGTCATGCATGGCATGGTTACGCACGTGCATGGGAAATCCGACACGGGTTCATGCGATCCGTGGGGTTAGGGTTTCACCTTGTACTGCATGCATGCGTGATTGGAACCCGGTTCGTCTACGCGTATCAGTGTGGATTAAGGTTGGCATGTGTATGCTTGTATACGTACGTGCATGCATGAGAACCCGGTTCGAGTTTATGATTTCTAAACGGGTCGAGGGCGATCCGGTTCGAGCCGGTGTTTACAAGATAAGGATGGTTAAGGGTTGCATGGCACACGTATGTGCGTGCATGTGAAACTAGGGTTTCTTGGGGATGCGTCGATGAGAAGATGAAACGGACGTGAAGGATCTATTACATTGTTATAAGTCTTTCAAGGTACATTTCGAACGTGTTCTGATCAGGTGATCACGCGCTTGACATGTTTGGGATTTGAGCGTGGACGGACGAGTTGCAGAGCTAAATCTGAAGGTTAAGCATAACCTGTGAGTTTCTAATCCCCTTTTTTTGACGTTTTACTGTTTTGGGGCTATCGTACATACTCACATGTTTTATTAAACGAATGTATTAAGAATTAGGAATTAACTCGCAGTGTTTTATGAGACCTTTATGTAATAATGAAGCTAAGGGTCGTTATGGGATCCCTATGATGGGTGAACAAGAGTTGTGATGATATGTGTCTGTCATCTTATGAGTCAGTCGAGATGAGTCGGGAATTTAGTTAAACCTGTAATGGTTATATAAGGAGAGTTAGCATGGGAACCCGTACGTGGTTCATTAACGAGTCAAGTAAATGCTAGTATGTTGTTAAGTGTCATGCGTTTGATATTGTGTATTGTGCCATTGTCCTCGTGACACGGCGGGTATCGTGTTAGCATGGGTCTATGGGGTGTCAATAGTACTTACGGGTTAGAACTAAGTATAGTGTTTGTGTGTCGTATAATTAATTATTCGGAAAGAGTTGGGTAATGTGTCTAGACGTTTAAAAGGATACGTCTAAAGTATGTGTTGGTTTACACACGTAAGTGATTTGTGAAAGGGTGGTGAGTCGTAGTATATGTCCAGGTAGTGTCATGTGTATATATATATGTGTTGCTTTGTGTGCTTGCATTGTTGTCCGTGAGTATGGTCAGTGGTGTGGAGGACGGAGTCCTTCGGGGTCATCATTGAACGTGTGACGTGTCAGTCACCGTATGGTAGATGATATGGTCACCATGTGGGAGGCTGGGTAGTCATCATGGATGACGAGTGTATCGCTATAATTAGTGGCGGGGCCCTGTAACAAGGGTATAGCGGAGCCTATGACGATTATCCCGACGGGGATAACCCTGACGTGGGTGTAGTGATGATGTATGTGTTTGTGGGCAAATACATATGTGTTAAATTGCATGCAAGTGTTGAGTTATATTAATTCTGTATGAGATGTTATTTATGTCATAAATAGATGAAACCAATGTGGTGTGTCGGGTTAGATTGACCGTTGTGTCGGGCTGAGTACATTGTGTACAACTGTTGAGTTAGTTGGGTTATGAGAGTCCTGGTTAGGACTGGTATGTCGGTGTCTAGAGGTTGGTTGAGTTAATCAGGGTATGGTTAATAAATATAGTAACGTATGAGTTATTAGGGTAGTAAGCTCGATCCATGTCGGAAAGGCTTACCAAGTCAAAGGATGGATAGAGTCTGGGGTGGTGAATCTTTTGGGATAATATAAAATGACGGGGGTTATTTATATGATGAAAGTCTATAAACTATTTTCTAAGGACGAGAGGGTCTTGAAGGAAAATAATTAATTGAATGAGACAAGTTGGCTTTTGATAAGCTAAACTATTAGAACTCACTCAGCGTAGCTGACTTTGTATATACATTAGATTGTTTTTCAGGTGAGTCTGCTTGACGAGGTTTCTTGGCTTCGAATCGGTGCTACTCGGATTGGTGCGCATGCATTCGTCAGGTAACGTTATGAAAATTAACGAGTTTAAAGATAATACTATTTCGAGAAAGACTTCTGCTGTTTATTTAAATGAAAGTTAGATGTTTTTAATTAGTTTACCTAGTGATGAGATCCAACTGTAGGGTGCCTGGTTTGGGGCCTTACAGCGGACCAGAACCTCAGGACTCGAGCTACCAGCTTAGAGGGTGTGTGTGGTGAAGTGTTTGTGTGTGCAAAGTGGTTGGAATCGATCCATCTATTTATAGGGTGAAATCAGGTCCATGTGGGACCGTTATGCAGGGGGATAGCGGTCCGCTATCGCCCGGCCTGCATCAGCACTGTACGTGTCAGCTTCCTGTTGGACCGTCCCTCATTTTGCGCCTTTCGGACCCCAATGGGTGGAGATGTCGGTCCTACATGGTGCCACGCGTCAAAACTCCACCGATGAGTCATAGGACATGTGTCAGTACCTCATTCATGCCTCCATCACCACATATAAGACCGATATGTATCGGATGTCGGTCCGACATCCGTCCATTTTCAGAATTTTCACTTTTAGTCCTCTATCTTTGGAGAAACGGCAGTTTAACCCTTGAACTTTGTCTTTTGATACTTTTAGCCTTTATTTGATTTTGGGAATTGTCCGTGTGTTACATGTACAGACTCACATAACCATGTCCACCTGATGAACTAAAATTTCTGACATGGCCATGTGCAGAATCAGACATAGCAATGTCCACTTGCAGCAAATTTTAGTTTTTCCGCCTTTTCCGCCTTTTCCACCCTCCCAACTAGACCCCCGGTCGTTACAAGCAATCAAAAACATTTTGTGAATGTTTTAAACTCCTCATACGAGAATCACAACTCGTTTTTACCCCTTATCCAATCCGACTAATTCGTTATTATTTGGTATATTTGACTACAAGCGTACCACCCGAGTTTGCCACACTCGCTAAGTTATGTCATTGAGTAATTGACTCCAAGACCGACATTTAGACAAGTATTGACATCATACAAGTCCTATTATTATACTAATTCACCATTATTCCACAATGATTTGACTTATACCACATTAAGTCAATTTACAACATTTCACCATTATTCCATAATGGTTTGACTTATATACCACATAAGTCAATTTACACAAATTTCACCATTATTCCACAATGGTTTGACTTATATACCACATAAGTCAATTTACACCAATTTCACCATTATTCCACAATGGTTTGACTTATACCACATTAAGTCAATTTACACCAATTCACCATTATTCCACAATGGTTTGACTTATATATTGTTGAAGCACTTTCCTGTGACAAACACTTTGGATAGATAGAGTCTTAGTGTTGTACTTTCATGTTTGTATTTGTCTTTGTTTGTAAGTGTCTGTATGTATTAGTAATCGAGTTGTATTTACTTTTACATATTGACTATTGCAGATTTCTCCAAGTGTTTTGCGCACTTGTATGTGCGCAGGAGATAGTTGCGTACTTGCTAAGTACGCATGAGCAAATTTCCCTGCGCACTTGCTAAGTGCGCAGGCATCAGGTCGTGTATAAATAGGAATGGTTGACAGTAGATAAGTATGCAATCTTAGACAAAGTCATAGTAGCAAATACGCAGAACTTGTAATCTCAGTATTTCTCTCAGTAACCTTCAAGTGTTTATAATAGATGAACGTTTAAAGTGATTCTTTTGTCGGTTTACTTTGTTTCGTAAGACACTCCACCTAGTCACGGGTATTCTGCACCCGGTCCGACTAGCCAACCCACTTGCATGTGACGATCCGCCACACCCGAGGGACCTACAAGTGGTATCAAAGCTTTGCTCTTGATTTCGAGTGTTGTGAGTGAGTTTGGAGAGTTTCTACAGAGATTTTATAAGCAATAGGAGGTATTTTTGTTGATTTTTGTTATAAAATAGGGGTAGCTCTTGAACACTATTTTAGAAGCAAAAATCATTCAAAAATCGACTTTTGTTGTGTATTTTGAGTGGTTTGAGCATCAAAGGTTGGTTAGAAACAAGTTTCTGACACTTTGGCTCATTTTGTTTGTTCATCAGTCCGATTTTTACCATCTCCGACAATTTTCCAGTGACCGGAATAGTTTGGTGAGAGTTGGTGAAAGGGTGTTCTGCGTACTTACCATATCTGGCAAAAAGTACAGTCTTGCTGCGTACTTACTAAATACGCAAGACTAATCTCTTGCGTACTTACTAAATATACAAGACTTATCGTGTGCGTACTTAAGTTATATCCTGCGTACTTATCATTTACTCCTGCGTACTTAACAAGTACGCAAAAGCAAAACTTAAATACGCAAGACCATTTCTCTAAGTGCGCAAGGCCTATATCAAGTGCGCAAGTGTCTCTGATTTTTCTGAAATTTGACTAAGTGTTCACCATGTCGAATCTTCAGAACCTTGGAAACCTTTTAAACTATGACAATGAGATCGGTACTCCTCAGAAACCGCCAAAGCTGCTAAATGTAAATATTATTCTAACTGGAAGGCACGCTTTGAGCATTACATTTCTTACACCGATTCTTCGTTATGGATACCAATCCTAAAGGGATATAAGCATCCCACACACATCTATCTTGATGAAGTAATGCCCAAGCCTATCTCTAAACTCGACGAAGAAGAAAAGAAAGTTTATGATCGAGAGAAGAAGGCTCACGGTTCGATCACTATGGCATTAACTCGGGAGTTGTTCCACAGCTTCAGAGGTTATGACAACTCTAAGGATCTTTGGAGGGCACTACAGAAAAGATTCGAGGGGAATAATGATATCAAGAAGAGTAAACGGGATCTACTCAGGAAGCAGTATGAATGCTTTAGATTTTTGGAGAATGAGTCTTTAGATGACCTCATCTCTAGATTCTATCATCTGCAGACAGAATTGAAAGCTTTTGAGCTCAAGTATCCCGATGAAGAGTTGGTGGAAAAGTTTCTGGATGCTTTGCCACCCAGGTTTGAAATGTACACAACCCTGATGAGAGAGAATCCAAAATTCTATGAGATGACAGTAGAGGAGGCAATTGGAAAGGTTCAAGCTCATAACATGAACCTTAGAAAGAAGAAGAGCTCAGGAAGACCTCAGATACAAGACCCTTCTATGTATCATGGGACGTCTTCTACAACCAAATCATCGGGCTCCGGAATTGCCCTTTTCACTGGAAACTCTACTGAAGAAGACCACTCAAATGGTTGTGGTGGTCATGCTTTCTATGCATCTGGATTAGGTTCTGGATCTCATCAACAACATACCTCAAGAAATCCTCCCACTACAACTTCAGCTAACCAATCAGCTATAGCCAAAATAGCTGAAGATCATGTAGCACTATTTTCATCTTGTATGCTGGCCTACGAGAACTTCATAGGTGGCAAGCTTACAGATCCCGAGACGATTGAAGAAGATTTTAATCAAGTGGATCCTGATGACATGGAGGACATGGATATTCAATGGAATATGGCCATGATACTGAGGAGAGCCAAGCGTTTCCTGAACAGAACAGGAAGAAAGTTCATTGGCGGGCATTCTAATGCCAAGGTTGGTTTTGACAAATCCAAGGCCAAATGCAATAAGTGTCTAAACTTTGGACACTTTGCTCATGAATGTCAGAAAGACAGAGCACCGGCTTCGGGTTTCACCAGACCTAGCCAAGGAAACAGCCATGGCTACAACAACACAAACAACCACAATCAAAGCCACGGTGGTTCGACCAATGCGCTGGTAGCTCAGCAAGATGACAACTTTGATTGGGGTGTTCATCTGGAAGATGTCATCATTGCACAAACTCAGGTTGGTCTCATGGCTGAGATCATGGTGATGTAAGCTGATAAAAAGGAAGCTGAGGAGAAGGAAGCTAAAGAAAAGGAAGATTTTGTGCTGATCAAGAGGAATCTACTACTGCTGTTGCTCTCATGGCTATTGGAGAGGCAACAAGTTCATCAACTGAGGTAGATTCTAATCCTTTTTCTGTTATTTCTTGTTCTAAATGTCTAGGCTTAAAACTTGAAAATTCTAAGCTTCAAGACAAGGTCGAACCCCTTTGCATTGCAGCTCTAAGTTATAAAGAAAACGAAAAACGTTTAAAAGATTCAATTGAAACGTTGAAAAAGGAAAAACGTGAGTATTCACTAAAAATGAGCGATCAACAGCTTCACTTGGATATTGCATACAAGGGGTTGGAGAAAAGGAACAATGAAATTAACAAGCTGCAAAATGAAATCTTGCAGTTGAAATGTTCTAATGAGAAGTTGAAAAATTCTCGTTTTGTGGTGGAACACTACGAATCTGTAGTGAGGCAAATGAATGGCTTAGGGCTGTGTACTAATGCCATTCCTCCACCAGTTAGCGGGAAATTTGTCAACGGCTTAGTAGACATTGATCTAACTTGTCCTGATGAGTCCTCAGGAAAGGATGATTCCTCTAACAAGGATGATTCCTCTAACAAGGCTAACTCTACATCTAATGAGCAGTTCCTTACTACTTCTGATGATGGGTCGATTAACACTTGCCCTGAAGGAGTAGTATCTGAGGAGTTGTTATCTGAACAGAAAGTCAAGAAAAACATTATTACTAATAGTGATAATTGTATTTTAACTGAACCCGATATCATTGAAACAAATGATAAATTAAAGGTAATGCTTTATGGGGGGTATAAAAATCTTAATTAAGTAAAGAAAGAGGCTTTTTCAGCTCACTATGGGCTTGGATATAAAGAGAATTTGGAAAAATACTATACTCCCAATAACCATTCTGTATCGGTTCAGACTCCTGTTCACAAACCAACTCCTCTTTCTCATAATGCTGAGTCATCTAATGCCAGATTCAATGAGCCTTACAGGAGGACTTACATAGACAAGAGGACTTGCTTTCACTGTGGCTTGATTAGTCACATCTTTGTGAACTGTCCTTCAAAGAACCAAGGGAAAAGGCCTATTGTTTCACAACCGGCTGTTATCCCTAAGTCGCCATCTGTGTAACCTCCCAAAAGTCCAAAGGCAAATATGGTGAAACCACCAGTTAAACCGATGGTAAAGCCAAAGATCAAATCTGAGGCCAAACCATCTATTTCAAGAAAGGTAAAGAAACCTGCTGTACCTTGTGTATCTACCTCTGGTAGTACATGTACTGGTGAGAATCCTGTGGTGAAGCTCTCTAAGCCATAGAGAAGTAGAAGGAATAAGAGGTTAAGAAAGCTAGAACAGCTGACTTCACTTCAATCAGGTGAAGCTTCCACAAGTTCACCTGTTGTTGTTGAACCAAAGTCTACTATTCCGGTTAAGAAAAAGAAGAGATCATGGATTGCCAAATCTAAAAATTCTCAATCTACTAGTCCTAATTCTTTTAAAGATTCATCCATCTTGAACAGTTATCACGACTGTGAGTTAAAAGAGGTAGTTTATTTTGAAAAGGATGGACGACCCAAGACCACTATGGCTTGGGTCTCCAAATCTAACTGATTCTTTTTGTGACTCGTGCAGGGACGTCCGAATGGTACTATCTCTAACCGCTGGTATGTAGATAGTGGATGCTCCTGGCACATGACAGGAAACATGGCTTTGCTTCAAGATGTGAAACCATTCAGAGGCGGCTATGTGGCCTTTGCTGGTGAAAAAGGCGGCAGTATCACGTGTCAAGGTGTGGTTTCGAACGGTTGTGTCAGCTTTGACAATGTCAACTTTTGCGAGCAGCTGATGCATAACCTGTTGAGTGTCTCCCAAATGTGCGACAAGGAGTACTCGGTGATGTTTGACAAGTCGGAATGCCTGATTCTCAAACCTGGTTTTGAAGTTCCTGAAGACTGGATTCTGATGAGAGCTCCAAGGACAAACAACACCTATCAGATCGATATGAGCGTGGTACAAAGGACGAGACTGCTGATATTCTTTAATACCTGATCCTGAGCTTGGAATCTCTTTGCAAGCTGAAGGTTAGAAGAATAAGGAGTGACAACGGAATTGAGTTCAAGAATAATTTGATGGAACTTTTCTGTCTCAAGAAGGGGATCCGTCATGAATTCAGCGCCCCGTACACACCTCAGCAGAATGGAGTTGCAGAACGGAAGAACAGAACACTGATTGAGACTACAAGGACTATGCTGTCGGATGCAAAGCTTCCTGTCACTTTTTGGGCAGAAGCAGTTAATACAGCTTGTCACGTCTTGAACAGAGTTCTGGTTGTGAAGAGGCACAACAAGACTTGTTATGAGTTGATCAACAATCGACTTCCCAATCTTGATTACCTAGTTCCTTTTGGTAGTCCCTGTTCCTTGTTGCTACAGTACAAAGATCGCCAGTCTAAGTTTCATGCAAAAGCGGTGGAAGGCATCTTCTTAGGATACGTTGCCAACTCGCCTTGCAAGAGAGTGTACAATATAGGAACTCGTACTGTCGAGGAACGGTTCGAAGTGAATTGTAGTAAACACAGCATTCCACCGGAACCAATTGGTCCAGCTTGGGGTTTTGATTATGATGCGCTATTCAAGTCATTCAATCTTCCTGATTTATCTGCAGAAGACGCCGCAAATGTTTATGAATTATTAGGTGGCAGCGATGACTCCAGTTTTTCCACACGTGTTACTGTACCGATTATAACTCTTGATTCCAATGCTGCATCTGCATCTGGAATTCATGACAGTGATAACAGTGAAGATGTTCATGTTGATGGAGAAGACGCTCAAGCTAATCCTAACACTACTGTAGGAAATGAAGCTCCAGCTGATCCAATTAATATTGAATCCTCTTCATCTGGAACACAGAAAATGGGGGAGTTAAGCATGAATCTAGATTTAGAAATTCAAGAACCGAATGTACCGGAGACGAGAGTGCATAGGAATCATTCAATCGACAACATTATTGGTGATCCTTATGCCGGTTTTCAGACTCGTCATCAAACCATCACTGAGAACACTAGTCTTTACTCGGAGTTACTTGACTCTGGTGTCATGGAAACATGTCTGCATGCTGCATTCGTGTCCCAGTTAGAGCCAAAGAATGTGAAGGAGGCTCTCACTGACAACTGCTGAATTGAGGCGATGCAAGATGAACTGTCTCAATTCCAAAAGTTGCACGTGTGGGATTTGGTTTACTTGCCAAAAGGCTTTAAGCCAATTGGAACCAGATGGGTGTTCAAATGAAAGACGGATGATCGTCATGTGGTTGTGAAGAACAAAGCAAGATTGGTTGTTCAGGGTTTTTATCAACAAGAGAGGTTGGATTACACGGAAGTATATGCCCCAGTTGCTAGAATTGAGGCCATTCGACTGTTCTTGGCTTATGCCACCTATGTCGGCTTCAAGGTCTACCAACTTGATGTGAAAAGTGCTTTCCTATATGGAAAAGTTCATGAAGAGGTCTATGTCACTCAACCTCCCGGCTTTGAAGATCCGCATAATATCAATAAAGTGTATAATCTCGACAAAGCACTTTATGGTCTTCATCAAGCACCGCGGGCATGGTATGAGACATTATCTAAGCATCTACTGTCTAATGGTTTCGACCGTGGACAGATTGACTCGACCCTCTTCATTAGGAAAGCAGGAGGTGACATTCTTCTTGTACAAGTATATGTCGACGACATTATTTTTGGATCTACAAATGAAGAGATGTGTAGGGAATTCGAGCAGGTGATGAAGTCCAAGTTTGAAATGAGTAACATGGGTGAATTGTCGTTGTTCCTGAGTCTGCAAGTCAGCCAAAGAGAGGATGGTATTTATCTACATCAAACTAAGTATGTGCAGGACATCTTGTCAAAATACAAGATGAATGATAGCAGTACTTATGGCACACCTATCCCAGTCAATCACGGTCTGTATCCAGACAAAGATGGAAAGGATGTGGATTGTAGATTGTACCGTGGGATGATCGAATCTCTTATGTATCTCACAGCTTCAAGACCCGATATAATGTTTGCTGTGTGCTTGTGCTCAAGATTTCATTCTCAACCGAAGGAGTCACATATGATAGCCGTGAGGAGAATTTTTAGATACTTGAAAGGGAAACCCCGATTAGGTCTTTGGTACTCTAAGCAGTAGTCATTTGACTTCAAAGCCTACACTGATTCAGATTATGGCGGTTGTAACCTTGACAGAAAGTCAACTTCTGGTGGATGTCAATTCTTGGGAGACAGACTGGTTTCCTGGCAGTGTAAGAAGCAGTCAACGGTTTCTGTCTCAACTTGTGAAGCAGAATACATTGCTGCGGCGAGCGGTTGTTCTCAGATATTGTGGATTCAGCAGCAATTGAGAGACTACGGCTTGAACTTCACTCGAACTCCTCTGTTCATTGACAACAATGCCACT
Organism: Smallanthus sonchifolius; assembly: GCA_023525975.1. Classification (NCBI taxonomy): domain Eukaryota; kingdom Viridiplantae; phylum Streptophyta; class Magnoliopsida; order Asterales; family Asteraceae; genus Smallanthus; species Smallanthus sonchifolius. The sequence goes on along the minus strand of CM042025.1, from coordinate 42,409,838 downwards.
ATGTCCATCACAAATAACCTGGTGAAACATTCCAAAACGAAACATATTGAAATTCGCCATCATTTCATCCGTGATTGTGCTGAAAAGCATTTAATTGAACTTGTAAAAGTTCACACAGATGACAATCTTGCTGACCTTTTCACTAAGGCATTTGATCGATCACGTTTTGAGCATCTTATCAACTTGATAGGAATGTTCAATCCTGAGTGAAAACTTGTTTTCTTAAATCAATTCAATTCATGAAAGTTAAATTTTATTTCTTTTAAATTTTCTGTATAGTTCTTTTAATTTTCAAAATATTTTACAAAAGCAAAAACAAAATAGAAATTGGAGAAAATTTCAAAGTTAACTTGAGAAAAGAGGAAATGATAGTACATCAGAAATGATCTAAACGTCATAGACTACTCATATGGGAAATGATTGCGTCATGCTTACTTAATTGTTTAAATTATTATGTTTTTAATCTGTTTATTTACAAGTAATTTGAATTGTCAGTAGGCTGTATGCGTCTTTGAATCACTAGTAGTGTGGAAACTAAATCTAAATTACAACTGTGATTTGAACCCATGTTTGCTAGTGTGTGTGCGTAAAAGAATAGAAAAGATCATTATCAGATAAAGGATGTTAGATTTTGGCAATAATTTTCTTCTGAGATCAGTTTCGGGTTATGTCATTAGCACAATTAATGCGGTTCGTCTCACTGCCCATACTCACAAGTATGCAATGAGAGATTGAATCAAGACATGTCTTTACATCAACCGTGGAGTGTGTATTCACCCTTGAATCACTCCTGATTCATTGAAATCAAATCCAAATAAAAGTTGGATTCCCTTACCTAAAATTCAAATACCATACTCATTATCCTGAATCATCATACCGATATTCAATGAAGCAAATCAAATAAAACCAAGACAAATGAATCACTCGATTCTGAATCTTATGATTCCTGATAATCCTTATGGATTCTGCTTGATTTTTCCTGTGCTAATAGATGTAACTTCATTCTGAAAATTTAGAAAATCATTGGGAAAATCTTAGATGCCTTGAGATAGTGCAATTTATATTATTGTAGCATATCAGTGGGGTACACGTTGTATATCTTATAATTAATACCTTAATACACAAGAATGTGATACAAAGATGCTTATAGTTTCAAATCTTATAATATTGTCAACTTGAATTACTTGTTTATGTGCTTATTACGTACGAATAAATAGTAATCCATGACATGATCCCATATTCTTTGGTGTTTATATTATATCGTTTTTGCTATAAGTTAGTCTGATATGATCCTCTGCTCGTGTCTTTGAAGCAAAAATAGTTTGTGTGAATATTTGTATATTTCTATCTAGAAAAAGATCAAAAATATTTTAAGTTTATGTGCAGTTCTATCTTAATCAGAAAAACCAAAAATATTTGTGTTTAACCTTCCTGAATTGTACTTGAATCCTCCTGATTGAATATTTTTATCTTGTTCGTTATTTAACTTTAAAATCTTCATAATTTGAGTTGAAAGTTTGCGCACTTAAGGGTTTCTGCGTACTTGACAAGTGCGCATGAAGTAAGCCCTGCGTACTTAACAAGTACGCAAGAGTTAAGTCTTGCGCACTTGTAAGTACGCAGGAGTTAAAGCTTGCGCACTTAGCAAGTACGCAAGACAATTATGTGTTGGGTATAAATATGGCACTTAGAAAATTTTTAGACTTTTAGCATTCAAACTCAGTCGCCTGTTCAATTCCCTCCGTAAATTTTCCTCAAAAATTCCGAGCGTTCCAACTGTTTTTTCGTCCCGTTACTAGTATCATCTTTGTACTACAATCCATTGGTGAGAATCTAGACTCAATCCATCCACAAAATCACATGTTATGGACCGACTGAGATGTTAAAAATTTTTAGGGTTTGATCCGTTGATTTTAGACAAATTTTAGGGCTTTTTAGTAACAATTTATGACTAAAACTTGTTAAGAATCATCAGTCGATCCCTTAATCACTCGATTTCGTCCTTGATTTTGCCCTTTGACCCTCGATTGACCGTAGGTTCATCTAGGTGGTCGATTAGGTCAAAATTGAGCTAGTGTAGCAGGTATTTGATGTGAATGTTGGTCCCATAGGCTAGAATCATGCATTCCGGCCTAGTGGTGACCTAATACACATCAAATTTTGAACATCTGTTGATTTTTTAAACTTCTGGAAATTTTGAACAAGTATGTTTCTTGCGCACTTAGCAAGTACGCAAGAAGTAATTCATGCGTACTTGTTAGGTACGCAAGAAGAAATTCCTGCGTACTTGCTAAGTACGCAGGACCAACACTTGGGAAAAATTTCTAAGTTTGGAAATTCAGTTCAAAGAGTAACTGCTATACTAGGTCATGTTTATTCAATTCCAATGAAACTTGTTGTTCTGATTATGTTTTCTGTGTGTTTTTGCAGATTATGGCTCGTGTGTTTACGAATGAGTTCAATCTTCTAGCTCATAATCAACCGGAATGGAAGGGTGACGCACTTCAGTATCGAGAGATAGTTGATTTCTTGAACCGTTCAAGAATCAGCTATGCTATTTCAGCTGACTCTATCGTTTCAAGACCTTATCCCGAGCAATTCTGGGAGACCGCGGAGCATGATTGCACGGTAACCCCCAATGTTATAAGGGCTACCATTGCTGGTCATGATATCGCCTTTTCTGAAGACACTATTAGAAGGGTCTTGCAGTTCAGAGATCTTTCCACCGACCCGACAGCCTATCCTGACTACTTTGTTGATGGCTGTTGGAGGCAACGAATGGGGTATGTCAGTGCGAGAGACTATGATTCTTATAAGAAAATGTGGGTGCTCGATCAATGGAGATATTTTGCCCACATCATGATCATGTGCATCTCCTCAAGAAAAGCTGGAAAGGATGCAATGGGCCATGGCCTTGCTGCTGCTACCATGGTTGGCTTATCTCTCAATAAGGGCTACAACTTCTCACGATACATATTCAAAGCCATCAATGATCAGATTAACATGGCTGAGAGGTTCAGGTTCTTATTATACCCAAGGTTTGTGCAACTTCTGATTGACGATGCGTTGCCAAACCTACCTGCAACTGGGGGGAGATTGCAAGTTAAAAGGGTGGACAAAAGAGTGTTTGCATAGTTTTTAAAGCCAGGCAGTGTAGAACCTACCCCTGAGCATACAACACTTTTTGGCCACCTAATAAACGAAGCATATGTGGCACCGGCTGACTGGAGATGGTATAGTCACGATTCAGAGCCAGAGTTGAGTGAACATTCAGATGAACAACAACAACAAGAGGAGGAAGTGGAAAGTGAAGATGGATCGTCTGATGGTGGAGACGAAGGAGCAGGTCATGATGGTGCTGAGGGATCCTACTCGGAAGAGACAGAGTCTGATTCTTCTGATTCTGATGATGCACCAACACAGGTACACCCGAGGAGAACGACGAAGGTAACCCTACCTGAGTCGTCCTCCAAGAGAAAGCGACAAGCTTCAAGCAACGAATATGAGCCAGATTCTGACTCTGACGCTGCTATACAGAGAGAGGCGTGAAAGTGTTAACAAGAACAGAGGGGATAGTCAACAACCTGCTATTCCCAGTGAGGTGGAGGTTACTACTCTGCAGCAAGTACAAGTTCCAGCTGCAAGTACTGATTCAGCCTCTACCCCACCTTCACAGCAATTATACCGGAGACAGAGGAGGAGGCCACAGGTACAACCTGAGGTGGCAGTCACTTCAATCACAGAGGAGGTTCCTGTGATAGTGACCCTCCCTGTCACATCTGTCCAGGTGGCGGTGATTACTCTAAATCTCACGGAGTCAGTCACCATCACCCCTTCCATAACACCTACAACCGTCATCACATCCTCAATCCCAACAACCACCATTGAACCGATAAGTCAACCTTTCAACTACGGAGAATTTACTCAAGGGTTTGACTTCGATACTATCTTCTCCTCCCCAATTCACAATGCTGAAGCGTCCTCATCCAGACATCCTGATCCTAATGATGCAAGGATAGATGTTCTGGAAACCCAAGTTGCTAGGCTGTTGGAAACTATTCGGAAATCAAAGGAGGAATCTGACGCTCAACAAGCACAGATTAATTCATTGGTGGATGAAGTTAGAATTCTACGAAGCCAGAGAACGGGGACAGACGTAAGACTGAAGAATGTAATGGCCCAGAACGAGCTTCTAATCAAGATAAATAACATGATTCTGGGGCACAGATCGTCTCTCGAGCTGAGGCTTGATATGCAGCAGAAAGAGCATGAGCTGATGGTCAAACTAATTGCTGATCTGACCAAGAAGCTTGATGCTCAGGGGGAGAAAGATAAGGAGAAGGAGAAAGAGAAAGAAAAGACACCTACTGGTGATGAGCCTTGTCATCATGTCGACTTGACAAAGGATGATGACAAAGACAAGGATCCCGAAGTCGGTCCTAGTGGAGGTGAACATCAAGCTTTAGCAATTGTGCCCATCTCTGCTATTCCAATGGCTCAGGGGGAGTCCTCTCATCAGGAGGGTGGTGATACTTCTGGTGGTGGTTGTGACAAAGGAAAGTCAGCGGCTGATGTGCTTAAGGATTCATCTGATGAAGAGATCCTATACTTAGAGCCTGACTATTCCAAGGAAGCACAGATCGATGCTCTCTTTAATCTTGAAGAGGGAGAGATCAACTCTGGTGATGATTGGGATGATGATGAAGAGGATGTAGTCATAGAAGTTCCCAAGGGTGACGGGGAAGGAGAGTACGAGTTAGAAGATGGAGAGATCTTTGAAGTTCCATCCTTCGAAGCTCAGCTCAACACAAGTTCAGTCGAGCATGCTAGTAATGTTGAAGCCTCGACTGAAGCCTCCCCAGTTGACCCTACACCTGTGGATCCGGAGGCACCGAAAGATAAAGATATGCCTTCTACATCATCGAAGGGTCCAGCTCCTGTTTGGCAGAAGACGTCTATCATAGACAAACAAGGGGCAACAGGGATGATCTTGGCTGTAAGGTTCGAGGAGGATAAGCAGTTGTTCGCAATCAAAAGATCTAGGGTGTTCAATACTTGAAACCAACCAGTGAAGCGTTCAACTCCTTACCCAAATACGACCTTGTTAACCGAGAGCTGCTGGGTCATTCTAATCACGCAGTGGCGATGGGTTTGTGGGTGGTTCTACAGCAGGAAACAAGATCTGGGAAGTTTGAAGTGTTCAAGCCTCAAGTGCCCAAAAGTGTCATGGATAAGACAGCAAGACATCCTGTGACTAAGAAATTCTTAAAGAAATTGGTATACAAGCCAGTGCTATGTGAAACCAAGATTCCCCTGAGCAAGTTATCTCAAGATATCCTCGGTGACATGTGGTACTGGTACGTAGATGCTGTGGTGATTGGAAATGTGAGGTCAGAAAGTGGATGCTTAGTGCCGAGGGAGCTGATTAGAGTATTTGATGAAGTCTGCTTCATTAACTTCTTTGTGAAAGATCTGGAGGCATTAGCAGACAAGTATTGTGTGCATACAGATGAATGGACAAAGCTCCTTGCTTCTAAATATGACAAGGTGATCAAGTTCTGCCTTGAATACAAGAAGAAGATGGAAGCTAAAGATGCACAGCCGTGAAGACTGAAGAATGAAAACTGAAGACGAAGATGATCCAGAGATGTTGTCAAGGGGAGTTTGTTGAAGCACTTTCCTATGAAAAACACTCTGGATAGATAGAGTCTTAGTGTTGTACTTTCATGTTTGTATTTGTCTTTCTTTGTAAGTGTCTGTATGTATTAGTAATCGAGTTGTATTTACTTTTACATATTGACTGTTGCAGATTTCTCCAAGTGTTTTGCGCACTTGTATGTGCGCAGGAGATAGTTCCTGCGTACTTAGCAAGTACGCAAGAATACCTTTGCGTACTTGCTAAGTACGCATGAGCAAATTGCCCTGCGCACTTGCTAAGTGCGCAGGCATCAGGTCGTGTATAAATAGGAATGGTTGACAGTAGATAAGTACGCAATCTTAGACAAAGTCATAGTAGCAAATACGCAGACCTTGTAATCTCATTATTTCTCTCTGTAACCTTCAAGTGTTTATAATAGACGAACGTTTAAAGTGATTCTCTTATCGGTTTACTTTGTTTCGTAAGACTCTCCACCTAGTCACGGGTATTCCGCACCCGGTCCAACTAGCCAACCCACTTGCATGTGACGATCCGCCACACCCGAGGGACTTACATATACCACATAAGTCAATTACTCTGAATTACCACATTTAGTTTGACTTTACACTACATAAGTCAATTACACTAATTTACCACATTTAGTTTGACCATATACCACATAAGTTAATTACACCAAATTACCACATTCTACTTTTTAGTTTAACTATATACCACATAGCTAACTACACCAATTTATCATATTCTACATTTTAGTTTGACTATATACCACATAGTCAACTGCACCAATTTCAAACTACATTATGCATACAAGTTTGACTTTTACCACACAAGTCAATTTTACACCAATACACCATATGAGTTTATTAACTTAATTCATTAAACAACAAGGCAAGGTTCTTAGACCTCAAACACCACGCACCGACCCTTGCATATTTTCACCATATACAATCTCCTTAATTTTCAACATACAATAAAACACATATAGATATTTGAACAACCAACATGTAAATCAAATATGTACAATTACCACCACCTATCATTACTAAGTAAGTGTAAAACACTTACCTTTGCCAAAGATCCCGCTTGATCCTCCAAACTAGCTTCCTTGATACTTTATCACCTATACAAGCCATTTACAATTAGTAATCCAATGATCACCAAATGACACCCAACACCTTTATGATCTAAATATCAAGACCCTAGCTTTGTTTGATTAACATGACCTTAATCAAACCCCCAACACCTAAATACCACCTTTCAACCCAAATGACCCGTTTTACCTATAATAGTCAAACTTTCAATCTACCAATTCACCATTTCCAATTACGGTCTAACACCCACCATAGACCTTATGAAATACACCCATTCTAAACTTGATTAATTACACTTTAAACAAGTTTTAACCTCCCTACACAATCATTCACCCATTTTGACCCGTTTGGGTTCCACCCAATTTCACCCAAACTCCCAATTTCTTAAATCATCAAATAGATTGAGGGTTGTTACTTGGTTATGTGTTTAATCACACCACAAACACTTACCAACCCCAAATTACCATCCAAACAACCTCAATTTCGAAAACCCCCAATTTCACCTCAAGAACCCTAATTTTCAAACATCAAATTACGTGTTATAATCATGTAAAACATGATTCTCCAACATTAATCATACTAGATTAAGGTTTATAAACGACATTAAACCCAAATCACAACACCAATTGACCCAATTGGGTCTTTTTGCTCAAGAACACCATAGATGGTGATTGAGATGAGGAAGATGATACTTACTAGCAATCTTGAAGAGGATGAACACTTCAAATCATCCAAGTTCCACATGCAAATCATCAATTTTGGGTTTTGGCTCCTCCTCCTCTTGCAAAATTCGCAAGAAACACACACAAGTGTGTGTTTTTTCCTGATCATGATATTTAACACAAATTGAGTTTGTGTTAAATACAAAATGGCCCCTCCATATATCAAAATGACTCCTTGTACCCAAAACTAGGTATTTCAATCTTTACAAAATGCCTCTAACTTTATTTTATATAAATATACCCCCTTACAATATAAATATTATATTATGGGGTAAACCCGAAAGTCGGTTCGTTACAAATCACTCCCCCTAATTTTAGGTTTCATCCACGAAACCCGATCCACCAAAATATTAGGGTAACAATCGAGTACTTATCCTCAGATTCCCGAGTAGTTTCCGCCCCTTATCTAATGATCTCGCCGAACCAACGCTTGGTTAATCCGCTTATACCACAAGCGTTTCACCTTGCTACCTAAGGTAGTCACCGGTTCCTCTAGATGATCATTCATCATCCTCCTCAACACCTCTATGAGAAGCAACATCCACTTCTATCGCCACACATTCTCGTGGATGAACCACGAGGAATGTATCGTGGAGTCTACACGATCCCCCGAGTAACTCCTAACGGCATACCACTTAACAAACTAAAGTGAAGCCTGAACGGTCCAACAAAAAAGGGGACTTGGCCTCCCACGTTTTCGAACCCAATACACCCCCCTTTTTTAGGGAAACTTTTATATCGTCAAAGTTCCCATTTGAGTTTCAATAAACCTCCTCCCTGTCCATTTAGGGTTTTCTATCCACCTTGAGCGGATTTTCAATCATACTCAAAATACAAGATCTTACACGCTAAGTCTTGAATCACACCATGATTCATAGTTTCACGACATTCAATAACACCCAGCCAAACGGTATTCAACACCGTTCGCCATTTAGTAATTCAATTAATTATCATATGAATACACAAATGGTAATTAAGATGACACCATCTTTCACCCAATGGTAATTAATCACCTTGTTTCCTCCAAAACGTAGAAGAAACTAACACCTCAATTCGACACAACAGGCACAGTTGTACCATGTCGTATCACACCTTTCTTGAACCAAAGTTATTCGACCACTCGGAAGAATAGGCTCCCTTTTGGTATTCGGCCTTAACCCGTAGGCAAGTGAGACACTTTTAACCACATACTTGATTGTGTCTCCTTTCATGCCAACCACTAAAAGTTAAAACCCCAAAACAAACATCCAACAACCCATGAGACCTAAAAAGTCTCGTTCATCACCCATGAAGTTCAAGGAATTCAAGAACACCGATGAAGTTCGAGGACTCCGACTCAACCTTTTAACATTTTCCCACGTATAGATTCCCCAGTTCCCTCTCTAAGTTCTCTCCTTTAGTTGCTATAATCACAACTGACTAGGAAAATATGCGATACTCTTGCCTCGTTGCATGTAGACATAAACGAGTCTAATGCACAAGTCACCAAGACATACAACAAGGCATACTGTCTTCCTATGGAAGGACACGTCAAAAGCCATAGCCAAATCCTCTTTCATAAACCAACACCATGTTTATCCCAACGACTTTAACTTAAGTCGACCTTTGAGATTCAAGGATCTTAATCTTACAATCCCCCTTTGAAGTTTGAAGACTTCATTTTCAATCACCGGTCGTGAAGTTCTAAGACTTTAAATGCCACCAAAGCCAAAATGGCACACCAAACCATTCCAAAGAAAGGCCTCAACTTTCAAGGAATTTCAGGAAGCTCACAAAGATAACAAGCGAAAACGACCAAGCTTCGAAGATAGGAATGACTATCATCAAACACATTTGCATACATGGGCCTACACACCCTTCACATTTGTCCACATAAACCACGGAACTTCTAATAACTCAAAAGGCACATCAGTAATCCCGTAGTATCCATAACGATATTGATACCATTCATGGGATATCGCCCTCCTTTACATTCATTTGTTGAAATTAGGACTTGTAGTCACTTTTTCAAACCCGACAAAGCGTACGTATACATTCTTCCATTCTTCTTTTCCTCAACAGAACGGTTACACCCCAAGAAAAGATATTCGGGTATAAAACCCTTATGAACTTCTGCACGACTGGAACACTAGGTTTTCCATTGTACCCCCGGTTGATGTCAATGGCATAAGCCATGTATACACCATTTCGTACGTCTCGTGCTTCACTGTCTCTAGATGAGAACATATAAACATGTTTCTCCTTGTTCACCCACGACATTGTTATGGCTACTAAGTAACCGAAAACCTCTTTTGCAATCGTCAGACTCAATCCACGTGATTGTTTCATCCACAACCTCCAAATGGCACATCAAGAAATCATCAACTTTTAATATCCCCAACTTGATCACCCGACATAACGACCAAGGGACTTCATTCTTGTCCTTAATTGCTAGAAATTTTTGACTTTTAGGCCTCAGAAAATTTTGTTTTCTCCTCTTTACCACTCTTGTGCCTTAACTCAGGACATTCACTCCTAATGTATCCTGATTTATAGCAACTGTAACATTTCTGATTTTTGTTATCTGTATTTCAATTCAATGTGACACGTTTCAAATTCAAATTTAGTACACTGACTTGTTCTATTCGTACCAACAATTAAATACTATGTTCCAATGCAAATCCACGAATTTTACACGAGTATACCCTATTAAACTATACATAAGTCCATAGTTATACAAATCTGTCAATACTGAAACTTGCAGGGACTGATTTTTATAAATTAACAAGAAACCCTAATAGGCACGGTCGCGCCTCATTCTGGCACGGTCGTGCCAAGTGCTATAGCACGGTGGCGCCCCTTGCTTCGGAACGGTCGCGCCCGGTGCCTTGGCACGGTCGCGCCTCATATGGGCACGGTTGCACCTCTCGTCAGTTGAAACGTAAATGCAGCCTTTAATCACAGAATCGTTTGGTTTCGTTACCGTTCTACACGTTTTCACCATTAACGAACCCAATTAAATCTTTTAATCATCATAATTACAACAAATAAACTCAATTTCGTCGATTTATCTCATAACCGCCTAATCCTCTCACGAGACCATCGAATTCACCATTTTGATTTGCAATTCTACCAAGAAACCGCACTATCAATCCTCTCTGAAACTCCCGAAAACACTGAGTCATCGAAATTGCAGCAAAAGGGCACCGGAGATCAAACTGTCTTCACCGGAACTCGTTTCTATCACGCACTATCGATTAATCATCTTTTCGGGTAATTGAAATCTTCCACACTTTCCTTTTAGTCTATAGATCAAAAGCCCCAAACTAATTTGGGCTTACGATAGCGAAACTAACATGAACCCGAATCTAGGGTTCGTTCTAAAATGGTTTAATCGAATCATACTTCGTACGTGTTTTAAATACAATTAAACTATACAAAAAGACTAGTAATAACCTGATGGGTGAAAGCCCTATGATTCCTAACACTATTACCATAAGAAATGGTCAATTCGTTCCTGTTTTGGAACAAACACGGTCGCGCTAGTCTTCTAGCGCGGTCGTGCTTCATGAGACACGGTCATGCTAATCCCAAGCGCCGTCGTGCCTCACACACTAAGACCTGGTCATGCCCCTTGGCTTGACTTGGTCGTGCCTCGGAACCCTAGACACGGTCGTGCCTGGCCCAGACACGGTCATGCCTAGTGAACAGCTTAGCTATATCCTCTGTATTGGTCAACACGGTCGCGTCCCTGACTAGCACGGTCCATGGTTCTAGCACGATCGTGCCTTGTCCCAGGCACGGTCGTGTGTGTGAGAAAAGTCTTGGCAGAATAATTATTTCCATATTTTAAAAAACAATAAATATTTCAGATTAATTTTTAAATAAAAAGGATTGATTTTATAAAGATTTATATTAACGTTATTTAAAAAGATTAAATTTCTATTCTAAAATAAATAGAAATTATTTATTTAAAACTTACAAAAATTTAATTTACATTTATTGTTAAACCCTACATTTAATTATTATTTACACATCTTTATGAAAATAAAGTAAAGAAATTTATATTTAATATAAAACATCTAATGCATTTTTATAACTAAATGACTAAGTTACATATTTTATAAATAAATAAATAAGGTAACAATTATTTATTTAATTTACATTTAAACAAAAATCATTTATTTAGGTTATACTTACTTACCCCTAATACCTACATTATTTTTTTATAACTAAGTAATTAAATAATAATTTTGTTTTGTTATTTAGTTATTCCAAACTTAAACCTTAATTTTATACAACACCATTCAAGTACAAACCACTAACATCTACAACTTCAAATTCCTTATACACACATCCAATTTAACCTTAGACTTAGACATAGACTATTGTGCATACTCTTGATTCGATACATATTACACTCTAGGTTAACGTTGTGCATTACAAGGACCTCGTATTACTATCTAGTCTCTTGTGTTAGCTACGCCTTCAAACCATGTGAGTATTACATAGCCCCTTTTACTTTTTTACATTTTTGGGGTGGAACATGAACAATATTCAACCTATTGCTTACATTTACACAAACTACACAAGTACAAATCCTCTTTACATTCATGTGTGCAAATTTGAACTTTATGCCTGAGTGCTAGGTGTGCTAACTTTTGTGTGCAATTTATGTGCAATCATTAACTATTCAAGCCGACGGTAAACAATGATAGATCTATTGAGTCTGACAAACCCACCCAGATTGGGGTGATTGTTACCGACAACACAATTTTGCATGCTAGTTACAAAGGTTTGATTGTACTTAGTTACACAATAGCTGCTCTCCATAAATGCCTTATTTTATCATGTTATGTAAGGATTTGTTTTATTTACAATCTATATGCTATCTATATACAAACTTGTGTATGCTCGCCAACTTTTTAGTTGACCTTATTTTATTCATGTTTCAGGTGCTAATGAGTGATTTTGATCAAGGCATGCTACACATAGGCTTTGGACTTAGTTAAACTTAAATAAAGACTATTATGTATTTCGTTTATGTACTTGTTTGAATTTGGTTGTGTTGAATTATTTGAAGTTAAATTTGATGATTAAAATATTGAAATCTAGTCAACCTTGTGCTCATGAACAGTCTACATGTCCCGCCCCGACATTTCCGCCGTCGGTTGGGGTGTGACACAACTGAAACACAAGTTATTAGGACTATAACACTGTTTCGCAGTGTGTCCCATCATTCCCATTCATGTTGCTCCCCACACATACGACAATATCAAACATTGCCTTCCCTAAAAGGTTTTCTAGCTCAGCTAAAATGTTTGGCTTTCAAAAAGCCACCTCTCAATTCCTCCTTGTATTCCACTTGTCTCTCGTGTTTGACTTCCTTTTGCAACACTTAATAATCAACTCCACCTGAGTCGTACACCACACGCAAGAATCCGCTCTAGCGTCAATGGATAATATCGATCGAGAAAGCCGATCCATCCTCTTTCCCTCCGTGATTCCAAGATCCGAGCAAGACCACGACTAGTCATAAAACATGTCGTAATACTGTTGATTGCCTCCAATGTCCACTACATGCGAAAGAACTCCTCAGTTAAATGACCCACCACGGCTTGCAGTCTAAGGTACTTCAAAGTCACTTCTTGAATTCTCATTGTGTGTTGCCTTCACACCCCTCGTCTTTCTCCTTATGAATAACTTCCCACCAATTCCCGCCATGTCCTGGAGTCGATTCGCCGCAACTAGTACCCCCTTCTCCGGACCACCTTGGCTCACTCCTAAGCCAATCTCATTCTGGTGACGCATCGTCGATAAATCAACGGTTCAACATCACCAATTGACGCCTTTGGTTTATGCACCACTACTCCTTGTGAAAACAAAGTTTCCTTCCACGTTGATTCACCAATCGTTGTTCCTCTTGTTCCGTAAGCTTCATACGGTTCCTCTACGTGATCGCCTCAATATGCCATATCTTCCTTGAAGGAAGGTTGGCTCGACTAAATAGAAAGCCTTAGCCGTCCTCCACTATCATGTGGCTTTCTAAATCTCCCAACCAACACCATGTACTTCACCTCCCCAAGATGATGCATGTTTAGACTCATTTGCACCAGAGCCTTTGCAACAACAACCATCTACAATATTAGTCTTCTAACTTTAACCCCATCAGCCATTCCTCGACTGAATTCTATTTTATGCTGTGGATATTCTACTTACTGTCAGGCCTCTAATCATACCCATTAAGGCTCTAACCCCCCCCCCCTATGTGTATACATAAACACCCCGTATAAACACCCCATATACATACATAAAATATACATATATATATATCCACATATAAACACCTTCACATAATCCTTGTTAATGTTCATTATCATATGGTTATCACAATTCCATTTACGTATATTACGTTACGAAACATACTTGGCCATGTATGATCAATAACCTAATATACCTAAGCGTTATTGTCATCTCCACACAACGACTCCCATAACAAGTTTCGGCACACACAATTCACCTTGGACACCACAGAAAACGACCAAGGACAATAATCATTACTAACCTTGCCCTTAGGCTCCGTGTCTCGGTCACGTCTTCATTGGATTCTCATTTCACCCCTATCTTATCAAGAGCATCAAGTTTGAGTTTGGTGTCCCGCTCACACAAATCCCTCAAACCATCGCTCTGATACCAACTTGTAACACCCAAAAACTTCAACCAATTTTAACTTTCAACGCACGCAGAATATAGGTCCCATAAACGCCCTTGACAAAACAACACATGTTATTTACAACAAAGGACGACATAACTTGTTTTAAAATGTTCGACCGATATCTCAAAACGACAACAAGTTTCAATATCTAAGAGATGACTTAAACAAGTTTAATGAACCCCAATCAATGAGTTCTAACTCCAACCATTAACACACAACAAACCGAATGAGAAGCCAATTCCACCACGAAGCGTGACCCGAGAATCCCAACCGGAGCTTTACCTGCAAAACGCCATGCATAACACCATTAGTAATGATATACAACCTCCCTTAGACCCCCAAGGGTTAAACCCAAGCAAATACCCCAAAAATGGGAAGTTTTGAAGAAATAAAATTTCTAACATGCCCATGTGCATACATGGCCATGTGCACCTGATGCCCACAACAATTTCAAGACATGGCCATGTACAGACTCACATAACCATGTCCACCTGATGAACTAAAATTTCTGACTTCGCCATGTGCAGAATCAGACATAGCAATGTCCACCGGCAGCAAATTTTAGTTTTTCCGCCTTTTCGACCCTCCCAACTCGACCCCCGGTCGTTACAAGCAATCAACAACATTTTGTGAATGTTTTAAACTCCTCATACGTGAACCACAACTCGTTTTTACCCCTTATCCAATCCGACTCATTCGTTATTATTTGGTATATTTGACTACAAGCTTACCACCCGAGTTTACCACACTCGTTAAGTTATGTCATTAAGTAATTAACTCCAAGACCGACATTTAGACAAGTATTGACATCATACAAGTCCTATTATTATACTAATTCACCATTATTCCACAATGATTTGACTTATACCACATTAAGTCAATTTACAACATTTCACCATTATTCCACAATGGTTTGACTTATATACCACATAAGTCAATTTACACCAATTTCACCATTATTCCACAATGGTTTGACTTATATGGGTACTGAAAGTGATGTACCTTCTCCAACTGACCAAAGTGATGTACCTTCTCCAACTGCCAATATCAAGGAGGTACTGATTGGTCTTGCTTCCGAAACACCCAACCCAAGTTCTTCACCCTTGAAGGTCCACTCTAGGAGTACTGAAAGAGTGGATGTGGAAGAGGCTGTCACTACTGCTGGTCCATCAAATGACCAGGAGGACAGTGACAACATCTTTAAGACCTCAACCACGGCAACTCATGGTGAGCGTGTTTCCTTGGAAACTCCCCTCACTGAGAGGAATCCCAGGCGCCAAGAAACCACGGGTGATGGGGATGCTGAGGCTAGGCCTAAGGCCCCATCTGGGTCCAAGGATTCCACAACTGTGGATGAGGACAGACTGAAACTTCATAACTTGGAATTGACGGCCAGGGTGGCTATGCTAGAGGCTGAAGTGTCCAAACTAAGACACCAAGTCTCTATGCATGAAGCCCATCAATGCCCAACTTTAGCCACTCCCTCTCTTGTATTAGTAGGCACCCAAACTGATGCTTACCTGTTTACTGATGCAACCAAAAAGGGGGAGATGGTCTCTATGGAAGAAGATACAGACAGTCTTGACGACTAGATTCAAGAGCAGGTTGTACTTCAAAGCTCACTATTCAAGCCGACTTTTGTACAAATTCATGACTTGCCAGTCTCAGATAGCGAAGAAGAAGGGACATCTGAAGACTGGAAGTTGGTCGTCAGGACTGTTGATGAAATGCTGAATGATGCTGAAGACACAGAACAAACAAATACATCATTCAGCATCCTTCCTGAAGCAGCAGCCATCATTGGTCAATCCTCTACCCCCCAACTATTCATATCATCAAAGAAGCTAGAATTTGACTCCATTCTAGCTTGGGGGTATGATGGATCAGCTGAGAGGTTTTGGATTGGATGGGAGTTCAGCGGAGTAGAAGAGCTGGACTGGAACTCTCTCAATGCCCTCCAAGTCCTACAGCTATACTTATCAAACTGCACAACAACTCAGCAGATCTCTCAGCAGAACTTGCCATTGGCAGGTTCCATGACTTGATGGAGGATAATCTACCCACTTCGAAAGACTAACTCAAAGAGCAAATCGGGTAGCTTATCCTGAATCCTCGACGGCCGCTGTCACACCCCGACCGATGGCGGAATCATCGGGGCGGGACATGTAGACTGTTCATAGCACATGGTTGACTAAATTGAAATATATTAAAGTCAAATTTGCATTACAAATAATCCAAGTACAAAACCAAATTCAAACAAGATACATAAAATAACTCATAAAATTCTTGATTTAAATTGCTAAGTCCAAATCCTATGTTGAACACGTCTTGAATCAATCTCACATATTGGGGCCTGAAACATGAATAAAATAAGGTCAACTAAAAAGTTGGTGAGTATAACACAGTTGTATATAGATAGCATATAGATGAAAACAAATCCTTTACATGACATGATAAATAAGGCGTTTATGGGGAGCAGCTATTGTGTAACCAAATGTACAATCAAACCTTGTAACTAGCATGCAAAAATTGTGTTATCGGTTTCAATCACCGCGTACCATGGGTGGGTTTGTCAGACTCAATAGATCTATCATTGTTAACCGTCGGCTTGTAGAGTTAATGATTGCACATAAGAGCATACAAAGGTTAGCACACCTAGCACTCGGGCACAAAGCTCAAATTTTGCACACATGTATGTAAATAGGATTTTTGCACTTGTGTTGTTTGTGTAAATGTAAATGTGTAATGTGTATAGAGTTCATGTTCCACCCCAAAAGTGTAAAAGAGAAAAAGGGGTTGTGAATACTCACTTGGTATGGAAGTGTAGCTAACAAAGATTATGGATAGCAAATATGATCCTCGAAATGCACAATTTAACCTAAAGGGTAATGTGTATTGAGTCAAATAGATGCATAAAGTTTAAGTCTAAAATGAAAGTTGAATTTGTGTATAAAACTATTGATTTGTATTTAAAAAGTATTGAATAAAATACATAGAGTTTGAAGTAAAGTATTTTGAAACAATTTGATTAGGTTTGAATTGAATAATTGAATAAATATATAATTATAGTTTATGAAATAATGTAAATATTAATTGTAATTAAGTATAAATAAATAAATGATTTTGATTTAAAATGTAAATTAAATAAATAATCATTATCTCATTTATTTATAAATTTTGTAACTTAATTATTTAAAATATCATTTAAGTGTAAGATAATAAATATAAATTAAATTTTCATAAACTTTTAAATAAATTATATTTATGCCAAGATTAAACTTTTAATCCATTTTTTTTAAATACAGAAAACATATTTTTATAAAATCTGAAACATTTACTAAAAATTTATAATTCTACTAAAAGGTTCTGAGTCTCACACGACCGTGCCTCGGAAGGGCACGATCGTGCTCAAGCCACGGGCGCGACCGCGCTAGTCGGGGCGCGACCAGGTTGATCAACAGGAGCACAATCTAGACAAGTCAACAGGCACGACCGTGCCTTGGCCCGGCACGGTCGTGTCTATGATCTTTAGACACAACAGAGACTAGCCCAGAGGGCATGACAAGGTCTGGACAGGAGGACACGACCGCGCTGCTAGTCGGCACGACCGCGTTCTATGAGGCACGGCCGCGCTAGACGATTAGCGCGACCGTGTCTCTTCCAAATCAGACACGAATTGACAAATGCTTGTATTTTAAACGTTGGAATTGTTAGGGCTTTTGATTAATGGGTTATTACGAGTCTTTTCATATAATTTTATTGTATGTACATCGCGTTTAAGTAGGGGTTCGATTAAATCATTTTTAATAAAGCATGAGTTCTGATTCGGATCGATTTCTATAATGGAAGCCCAAATTGAATAGGGGCTTTCGATACAGATACTGAAATGAATGAATTAAAGGGTTCAATTACCCTGAACAGCAGCAAATTGATAAAGAACGGTAGGGAGGATGTTCCGGCGATGGCAAGACTGGTTTCGGGCCACTTCTGCTGCGGTTCCGAATGCTTCAGCGGCTTCGGATGATTCAGAGATGATTTGGGAAACGTTTGACTGGATTGCTTGAGATAATTCTGGTCGAAAAAGCTTGAGAGAGTTTTTCTTGAATTGTTGAAATGAAACTGAGGCGTTTTGAGAATTTGAAAAAGTGGTAATACAATTGTTAAGGGAAAACAAACATATGACTGTTACGGATTCGAACGATCGGGCGATTAAAGTTGCAGTTACGTTTCAGCTGTTACACAGGCGCGACCGTGCCTAAATTTCGCACGACCGTGCTTAAGCACCGGGCGCGATCGTTCCAAAGCAGGTCGCGCGACCGTGCTAGGACGAAGCACGACCGTGCTAGACTAGGGTTTCTTGACATTTTTCAACTTTAGTCCTTGACTTTTCAGGTTTGATAAGTTTGAATAAAATAGTTTCTTGTATAGTGTTTAAATGTATATAACCGAGTAAAATTTGCGAATTTGTATAGAATCATTGCATTTAAATTACGGCGAGAAAATAATGAGACAGTGCACGAGTATTGAATTCGAAATTGCATTACATTGGATTGAAATATGAATACTAAAAATCAGGAATGTTACAGTCTCCCCATGTTGAGAGAATTTCGTCCCGAAATTTAGCTAGAGGAAACAACATTATTAGTAAAAAGATGAGGGTACTTGAGCTTCATTTGGTCTTCTCGTTCCCAAGTGAACTCAGGACCACGCTTAGATTCCCAACGAATTTTAACGATAGGAATGCGACTTCGCTTGAGCTGCTTGACTTCACGATCCATAATTTCCACCGGCTTCTCAACGAAATGCATCGTTTCATCAATACGCACGTCGTCAAGCGGTATATGGAGATTTTCATCGGCGAGACACTTCTTTAGATTAGATACATGAAATGTAGGATGCACATTGCCAAGAGATGGAGGTAACTCGAGTTTGTAAGCCACTTTCCCAATCATTTCAAGGATCTTGAATGGACCAACATAACGAGGTGCTAACTTGCCTTTCTTTCCAAAACGGACCACACCCTTCCATGGAGATACCTTAAGAAGAACAAGATCACCGACTTGGAATTCCAAGGGTTTTCGACGTTTGTCGGCATAACTCTTTTGCCGACTCCTCGCTACTCGAATGTTGTCACGGATTTGAATAATCTTGTCGGATGTTTCTTGGATTAACTCGGGACCAGTGATTTGTGCTTCACCAATCTCGTTCCAACAGATAGGAGAACGACACTTGCGACCATAGAGAGCTTCGAATGGAGCCATGTTGATACTTGTGTGGTAGCTATTGTTGTACGAAAACTCAATAAGGGATAAATGTGAATCCCAATTGCCACCAAAATCGATTACACAAGCTCTAAGCATGTCTTCAAGAGTTTGGATTGTTCGCTCGGTTTGACCATCAGTTTGGGGATGGTAAGCCGTGCTCAAATCTAATCGAGTACCAAGAGCCTTTTGGAGAGATTGCCAAAAATCGAGAAGTGAACCGGGCATCTCTATCGGATATTATGTTCACGGGAACACCATGACGGCTCACAATTTCATCAATGTAGATTCGGGCTAGTTTCTCCACTTTGAAGTCTTCGCGGATAGGCAAGAAATGAGCGGATTAAGTGAGACGATCAATGATCACGCAAATACTATCATATCCACTCGAGGTGCGAGGGAGCTTGGTAATGAAATCCATAGCTAAATTGTCCCATTTCCACACGGGAATTTCTGGTTATTCGAGTAAACCAGATGGACGTTGATGTTCGGCTTTGACTTTGGAACAGGTTAAGCATTTGGCCACATAAAGAGCAATGTCTTTCTTCATACCGGGCCACCAATAAAGTTGGCGAAGATCTTGGTACATTTTATCCGCACCAGGATGAATAGAATAACGAGTCTTATGAGCCTCGTTCATGAGAAATGTACGGAGATCATCGCGATCTTGGTACATGTTGCTGCTGATAGGCTTATCAGCAGCATTCAACACTTTTTGCTGCTGATAGGTTTATCAACAGCGTTAAACACAAGTTGCTGCCGATAGGCTTATCAGCAGCATTGTTCTCATCTCTGCTGCTGATAGCTTTATTCTCTGAAGATCAAATGTTGCAGCTGACTATCCATGCAAAGCGCCTCTGACACCTTTCTGCAAAAGCAACTGCCACACTCCAAGCAGAAGGAACCTCACTGGTGCAACCAATAAAGGACAATGACGCACTTCTCTAAGCATGCAAACAATGATGCCTAAGAAGACGTTTCAGTAAAGTTAACTAGATTAGCCTTTGAGTGTAATTTAGATTAATAAACAAGATCAACAGATTGTGTTAGATCTGATCCTTAAAATCAAGGGTCTGTCTTGATTCTAAGTTACTATATATATCTTGTAAACACTTCAAACAAGAGTGCTTGTCGTGCCTTGATAGTGCTTCTTGATAGTGTTTTACTTGTAAACTTGTAATCTCAGAAGTCTAATACAACAGTGCATTTATCAATATTCTTGCTGTTTATTTGTTTACTTTGTTGGTTGCTATTGTTTCCGCCAATATCAACTAGAACAGAATCACCTTGTAATCTTACGATCCTACAAGTGGTATCAGAGCTTTGGCTCAAGATTAAACAAACTAACATTTGTTTAATCACTTTCTGATTCTATTCAAAACTCTATTGTTGATCAAGTCACACAAAACAAAATGGCACAAAGTCATGGATCTGAAGACATCGGCAGTATCAACCGACCACCGAGGTTGGTGTCTGGAGAGGACTATGATATGTGGAAGAACCGTATGGAAAGCTTCTTCTGCTACCATGAATACGAAATGTGTAAATCCATAAGGGATGGACCTTATGTTCCCATGGTGGCCTCTGCTGACTCCGGAGGACCACTAGTTTCGAAGGAACCCTCCAAGTATTCTGAAGAAGACATCAAGAAAATGGAGGTGGACTTCAAGGCATTAGGAGCTATCCAAATGTGTCTTCCAAATGAAGTTTTTCACAACTTCAAGGCTCACAAAACTGCAAAGGAGTTATGGGGAGCCTTGGAAAAGATGTTTGCTGGATCTGAGGAGGTCAAGGAGAACAGACGTGACATTCTCAAGCAACAGTATGAAAACTTCGTCTGGAAGGAAGGTGAGTCACTAACAGTTTTATATAACAGGTACACGTATCTGGTTGGAGAACTGCAGTGTTCCAAGGTAAAGCTGGAGAATGAAGACATTCTCAAGAAGTTCATAAGATCTCTTCCTAGTTGTTGGACATTATATACAGTGTCCATCAGAAGAACAGAGAATCTGAAGACTCTTCAGATGACTGAGCTCTTTGGCATGCTCAAAACCTATGAATTAGAAATGATTCAAGCTAAAGAAAGGAGCTCCAGTTATCAATCAGCTACCACTTCCTCCACCACCACCTCAGCGCTTCACTCTGATTATTCTGGTCCTAGTGCAAGCAACTACTATCCTCCCATTGTTACTCATCCTCAAACACCAACTGCTTCACAATCCAACTTATCACCATTTCTTCTTGAGGCACCTCCTCAACAGCCAACCTCTACTGCTTTTGTCTCTGACAACTCAAGCAGCATGCACTTCATAAAGGAGGATCTGGAATGCTTTCATCCAGATGATCTTGAAGAAATGGATATTCAGCACTCATATGCCATGCTCTCCCTCAGAGCAAAAAGGTTTTATTCTAGAACCGGGAGATCAGTTCCGAGCAACAACTCAAACACTAGAGTTGGGCTTGATAAAAGCAAGATCCGATGTTACAACTGTAACCAAATGGGTCACTTTGCTAGGGAGTGCAAGGCACCTAAAGCCAATCAGGGTGCCAGCCATCAAAGACAAGCTTACCAAGGTCAGCCCAGGCAGCAGCAGCAGCAAGGAACTCCTCCAGCACAAACTGCAGCCTGTGCAAATATTGGAACTACAGAATTTGACTGGAGTTTTCAATATGAAGATGTTCCTGCCTCCAACCAAGCACTTATGGCAGACAATGCAGAGATACCACCTCAGGTATTTGAACATCTTTGCTCTCAAGCTTGCATTGACAAAGTTTTAGGTTATAGAAAGCATAACCAAAATCTAATAGATCAAAATGAAGAGTTTCACCAAATGAAATCTGAATTCAAAAAGGTCGAAGAAAGTTACAAAGAAAAGATTAACTGCCTTAAGAAAGAGATTTCTTCATTAAAACATGAACAAACCAATCTTGAAACTCAGATTGATGATCTATTAGTAAAACTTAAAGCTACCAGAGCTGAACTGGCTGAACAGAAAGTTCATGTTGAAAAATATGAATTTTCATCTAAAAAGTTACAAAGATGTTAGATATTCAAGTCCATGAAAGGGTAAAAACTGGACTTGGATATCATAATGACGAGTACAAGACAGTTCCTCCTCCTGCTGACTATGTTTCCATTCACGAACCAAGCTTCAATACTGCAAATCTTGACACGGCAAACCGAAACCTTGATCCTTCAATGGATGCATGTTTTGTGGAAGACTGCTCCACCTCTTCAGAACCTGAGTCAACCGGCTCAGACCACTGTGAAACTAGTGCAGTCCCATCTGCTCCTATCTCTGAAGCTGTTCTGAACAAAACTGAATGTCATGTTGTTACTCAAACTATTCCAGCTCCCATCCCATTCAAACAAATCAAGATTAGCTATCCTCAAAATGGAAGAAAGCTAAACATTGAAAAGGGAGAGATATCAGGTTTCACCAACCCCAAGTCTCAGTCAAAGCCAAAGGTGTTTGATAGTTTTCATACACCTGGAGAAAAAGGTCCATATGTCCAACAGACACTAGAAGAAGCCACTTTTGAGCATAACAAAGCTCATCCCTGGAACTTCAAAGATTTGTTTCAAAGTAAGAACTATGTGGACTTTCACCGGGACAAGATAGCACTATCCTGCTTTGTGTGTGGCAAATACAATCACACTGCCAGCACCTGCTTTCACTACCATGAACACCAAAGAAACTCAAAGCAGCATGCCTTTGAGAAAACAAACAGAAACAAACAGGTGAGAAGCTATGATGCAAAGGCAACAAAGTTCAGAGAATCTCTATCCCCTCAAAGAGTGAAGATGCAGAAACCTCAACAAACTTGCATCATATGTGGGGAATCAAACCACTTTGCTGCAACATGCAAGTTCAACCCTTTTAACCAGATTGCAAATCGTTCATCTGTGCTCAACCCATCAGCAGCAAACAAAATAGCTGCTGATAGAGTAAAGTCCAGGAAACCAAAGGCAAAGCCTCCAGCAGCAAAAGTCTCTGCTGCTGACAAAGAAAAATAAAAAACAACGGCATCAGCAGCAAAAGTATCTGCTGCTGACAAAGCAAAATCCAAAATAAAGCTTCCAGCAGCAAAAACTTCTACTGCTCCAGCAAAGCCCTTAGTAGCAAAATCGGCTGCGGATAAGCCAGAATTGTCAGCAACAACATCTTCTGCCGACAATGTAAAGAAAGCTAGAAAACCACCAACACATCAATGGAAGGCCAAACAATCTCCAACCATAACTATTGGTTCCACTGACTGCAAGCATGCTGACAATGGCAAATTAGCAACAATTTTCTACAATGCTGCATGCTACAATGTTCCTCCCACTAATTAGATATCTTCCATGTGCAGGGACAGCTAGGCAATAAACACAATACTTGGGTAGTAGATAGCGGCTGTTCCAGGCACATGACAGGCAACAGGTCAATCCTCTCTAACTTCAGACATTTCAATGGAGGATATGTTGCCTTTGGGAGTGACTCAAAGGGTGGATCTATCACTGGACAAGGAACTGTGTCCAATGAAAGGATGAGTATTGAAAGAGTCAACTATGTTAAAGAACTTGACTTCAATCTCATGAGTGTTTCCCAAGTATGTGATCAAAAGCATTGGATGCTCTTCACTGACAAAGAATGTTTCGTGTTAGCTCCTGGCCTATCTAAACCCCCTCCAGAGAAGATTCTCCTAACTGCTCATAGAAAGGACAACTTATATGTGCTTGACATGAATGAAGCCACTCCATCTGGTAGTGTTTCATGTTTTCTGTCAAAGGCATCAGTTGATGAATCCGCTCTCTGGCACAGGAGGCTAAGCCATGTTAACATCAAAACAATCAATAAATTAGTGAAGGACAATCTTGTCAGAGGGCTTCCTGACAAAGAATTCCAGCTAGACGATCACTGCATTGCCTGCTTGAAGGGAAAACAACACAAGAGTTCCCACAAGCCCAAGACATTGAACACAAATGACACCCCTCTCCAGCTACTGCATATGGATCTCTTTGGTCCTACGAATGTCATGTCAATGGGCAAAAAGTCCTACTGTCTGGTGATAACTGATGACTTCTCCAGATTCTCATGGGTATTCTTCCTAAGAACAAAAGTTGAAACTGCTGAGATTCTCAAATCCTACATTCTTAGGATCGAGAATCAAAGCAATCTGAAGGTAAAGATCATAAGGTGTGATCAGCGAACAGAGTTCAAAAATCACACTTTGAACAGTTTCTGTGAGAGCAAGGGCATTGAAAGGCAATACAGTGCTCCAAGAACCCCTCAACAAAATGGGGTTGCTGAAAGAAGAAATAGGACTCTGATTGAATCAGCAAGATCTATGCTGGCTGACTCAAAGCTGCCCCTTACTTTCTGGGCGGAAGTAGTAAGCACAGCTTGTTATGTGCATAATAGAGTCCTTATTGTTAAGCCTCTCCAGAAAACACCCTATGAACTATGGCTCAAAAGAGTTTCCTACATTGGCTTCCTGAAGCCCTTTGGATGTCCATGTACCATCCTCATCACACATGGAGTTCTTCCTAAATTCGGTGCAAAGTCTGATGAAGGTTACTTTGTGGGTTACTCCTCTCAATCAAAGGCCTACCGAGTGTTCAATTCTAGGACTCGGATTATGGAAGAATCTGCTAATGTGGAATGCAGGGAACATGTTGTCTGTGAACAAGGCAAAGGTCCTAATTGGCTCTTTGATATAGACTCCTTCACCCAGATATTTGAGCCTCTCATATTCTCAAATATGGAGTCTTCCCCTTCAAAATCAACATCTTCTGCCTCAACCTCCTCTTCTGACTACAGACTGGATTTTCCCAGTCCCTACATCAGGATGAAAAGGCCATCCATTGATCCTCCATCAGTGGCAGAAGCTATTGAAGCCAGTACATGTGAAGCCGGTACTTCCAACACCACAAGCAGCAATCTCTCTGACCAAGAAATCTTTAATGAAGCCTCCTCAATCCATGCTGAAGAGGCCTCTGATGCTAATACTGCTGACAATGTGGAACACAATGATCAGAACCTCCAAGCTCCTCTCCTCACAACTGAAGACAATCCTGATCTAAACCAAAGTAATCTTGAAGAGGGAATACGGCTGGATGTGATACCAGCACAGAGAATAAACAATGAGCATCCTCTGGAAAACATCATTAGTACAGTCCACACAGGTATCCAGACAAGAAGTAAGTCTCATGAAGCCAACATTTGTTTGTTCTCTTGCTTTCTATCTCAGGTGGAACCCAAGAAGATTGATGAAGCTCTCAAGCACAACAGCTGGATTGAAGCAATGCAGGAAGAATTGCTGTAATTCAAAAGACAAGATGTTTGGAAGCTTGTTGATCTTCCACCTGGTCAAACAGCCATTGGAACAAGATGGGTCTTCAGAAACAAGCAAGATGAAAGGGGCATCGTGGTCAAGAACAAAGCCAGACTGGTAGCTCAAGGTTACACTCAAGAAGAAGGCATTGACTATGATGAAGTCTTTGCTCCTGTTGCCCGTCTGGAAGCCATCAGAATCTTTCTGGCATATGCAGCATCCAAAAACTTTATGGTCTATCAAATGGATGTGAAGAGTGCCTTTTTGTATGGCAAGATTGGTGAAGAGGTCTATGTCAAACAGCCTCTAGGCTTTGTGGATCCTGCACATCCAAATAAGGTCTTAAAACTGGACAAAGCTCTCTATGGCTTACACCAAGCCCCAAGAGCCTGGTATGAAACTTTATCTGGATATCTACTTAGCAACAACTTCAGAAGGGGGGACATTGATCAGACACTTTTCATCAAAGATGAAGGGGGAGAAATTTTGTTGGTCCAGATTTATGTTGATGACATTATCTTTGGATCTACAAGAAAGAAGCTCTGCAGAGACTTTGAAGTTCTGATGCATTCCAAATTTGAAAGGAGTTCAATGGGTGAACTAAATTTATTTTTAGGATTTCAAGTCAAACAGGTACCAAATGGAATCTTCATAAGTCAATCCAAGTATGTCAAAAGCATCTTGGAGAGGTTCAAAATGGCTGACTGCTCTGCTGCAAGAACTCCTATGCAAGTGCACCATCAATTATCTCCGGATAAAGAAGGACAAGACACTGATCAACATCAGTACCGAGCAATGATAGGGTCTCTCATGTATCTCACTGCCTTAAGACCAGATATCATGTTTGCAGTTTATCTCTGCGCAAGATTTCAAGCAGCTCCAAAAGTGTCTCATCTTCAAGCTGTCAAAAGGATCCTTAGATACCTAAAGGGAGCTCCAAAACTTGGGCTATGGTATCCAAAGAATGGAAATGTTAATCTCTATGCCTACACTGACAGTGACTATGGGGGTTGTAACTTGGACAAAAAGTCCACATCAGGGGGATGTCAATTTCTTGGAGGAAGGCTCATCTCATGGCAATGCAAAAAGCAAACATGTGTCTCTACTTCAACAGCTGAAGCAGAATACATTGCAGCTTCAAGCTGCTGTGCACAGGTCATCTAGATCCAAAATCAAATGCTTGACTATGGAATGACCTTCATGCAGACTCCAATTCACATTGACAACATGAGTGCTATCTCTATCATGAATAATCCAGTGCAACATTCCAAGACTAAGCACATCGACATCAGGTATCACTTTATCAGGGATCAAGCTGAGAAAAAGAGAATTGTCCTATCCAAGGTTCACACAAATGAGCAATATGCTGATTTGTTCACTAAACCTTTTGATGAAGCAAGATTTCGATATCTAGTTGAATCAATTGGCATGATGAACTTTGAATAAGACATGTCTCTAATTTTTATCTTTCCTTGTAAATATGTCTATGTTTTTGTTCTTAATAAAAGGTAGAGTCAGCAGCACTTTTTTCACTGCTGACAGATTTACTCTTCAGCAGCAAAGCCTTTGTCACTGATCGCTTTAAATTATCAGCAGGAACAAGTTTCCTGCGGACAGCTTTAAGGCGGTCAGCAGCAACCTTTTTGCTGCGGAATGAATACAACAGTCAGCAGCTCCCAAATCTGCTGCTGAAAGACTTCACTATCCGCAGCAACCAAGTTTGCAGCGGATAGCTCACCATCGGCAGCAACCAAGTTTGCTGCTGATGGGTAAAACAAGTCTACATTAACTTTTACCAGAGGTAAAAACTACTCTCAGTATTTACCATGACTGCTCGAGTGCTTTACAGCTGTAACAATGAAAAGTGAAACAGGTTGTACTGTACAAGTAAAGTTGCTTTTTCTTCGTCTGCCGTTATATCACAATCTCAAACGTTCCCACAACCTCTTCATATTCAATTTCAAACCTATCTCCCATCACTTTCTCTCCCGTCCCCACAGCATTCAAAGCCCTAATTAATTAACCACCATTCAAACACCCTTCTCTCTTCCCTCCAAATCCATAACAATGGCAGGCGCAGACATAAACAACCCAAACGACAAGTTTTCCCCATATCACAACCTCACTGCATGCCTAATAAAGGGCAAGAAATCCGAAGGTTTCGATGATATGATCGACTTCCTTTGTCGGTCCAAAATCCACCATGCCCTAACAGTCAACCCAACCATCTATACTTCCCACATGGAAGAGTTTTGGAGCTCAGCCGTGTATTCTACTGACCAGGGCACTCCCCAAATCAGTGGCACAGTAGACGGCAAGGAGATGATTATCACTGAAGCAAAGCTCCGCCAACACCTCAAGCTTCAAGATGAAGGGGACGCCATCTCTTACCCAAGAGACGTATACATGAAGACCTTTGTATCCATAGGGTACACTGGGAATCAAACAGAGTATACGATAAAGAAGGCACTCATGGGTCCCAAATGAAAGTATCTCTGCCACACTCTTCTCCAATGCATATCCCAGAAGAGGAGTGGCTGGAACCAACTTAGCTCCGGACTTGCGTCGGCAATTCACGGTATGATAACTGGGGCGGGTTTCAATTTTTCCCTCCTCATTCTTGAAGGTTTGAGATACAACCTTCAAGAAGGGGTGAAATCACAGTTCTTCATGTACCCAAGATTCTTGCAGGAAGTGTTCAACATTGAGCACCAAGATCTTTCAAAAACTGCAAGAATCTACGTAACGCTGGGACATTAGAACAACATTTTTCAAAGCATGAGAACAGTTTCATCAAATTTCTCAGGGGCCGATGTTCCATTGTTATCTACAATGTTGAACACGTAAAGTGCCCAGGGTGACAGTTCAGCAAACCCAGCTGATATTGATCCCACACCCTCCACCTCACTGCCACAAACTCAAACTGCTGCTTCCCTTGATCGAACCCCTATGCATTCTACTGAGGATGTACAGGCACATTCTTTACTCACCCACAGTTTGATTGCTCAACCGAAACACAGGGCCCCGGTTCCAAGTACAAGGAAGAGGGGCAAGAGAACTCCTTCTTCTCATGCCTCCAAGGCCCAAACCCAAGCCAACATCCCTCACTCAGAATCACAACATTCTAGTGAGAATATCATAAGGGAAAGCCACACTGTTAGGGAGACTCCTTCGGAAGTCTCTCTATTAGGATTAGGATCACTTCCCGGATCCATAGAACAGCCCTTTGAGCCATTCCTATCTTCTTTGGACTTAAGTGTTGAGGAACCTGACCAAAGTGATGTACCTTCTCCAACTACCACTATCAAGGAGGTACTGATTGGTCTTGCTTCCGAAACACCCAACCCAAGTTCTTCACCCTTGAAGGTCCACTCTAGGAGTACTGAAAGAGTGGATGTGGAAGAGGCTGTCACTACTGCTGGTCCATCAAATGACCAGGAGGACAGTGACAACATCTTTAAGACCTCAACCACGGCAACTCATGGTGAGGGTGTTTCCTTGGAAACTCGCCTCACTGAGAGGAATCCCAGCCGCCAAGAAACCACGTGTGATGGGGATGCTGAGGCTAGGCCTAAGGCCCCATCTGGGTCCAAGGATTCCACAACTGTGGATGAGGACAGACTGAAACTTTATAACTTGGAATTGACGGCCAGGGTGGCTATGCTAGAGGCTGAAGTGTCCAAACTAAGACACCAAGTCTCTATGCATGAAGCCCATCAATGCCCAACTTTAGCCACTCCCTCTCTTGTATCAGTAGGCACCCAAACTGATGCTTACCTGTCTACTGATGCAACCAATAAGGGGGAGATGGTCTCTATGGAAGAAGATACAGACAATCTTGATGACTGGATTCAAGAGCAGGTTGTACTTCAAAGCTCACTATTCAAGCCGGCTTTTGTACAAATTCATGACTTGCCAGTCTCAGATAGCGAAGAAGAAGGGACATCTGAAGACTGGAAGTTGGTCGTCAGGGCTGTTGATGAAATGCTGAATGATGCTGAAGACACAGAACAAACAAATACATCGTTCAACATCCTTCCTGAAGCAGCAGCCATCATTGGTCAATCCTCTACCCCCCAACTATTCAGATCATCAAAGAAGCTAGAATTTGACTCCATTCTAGCTTGGGGGTATGATGGATCAGCTGAGAGGTTTTAGATTGGATGGGAGTTCAGCGGAGTAGAAGAGCTGAACTGGAACTCTCTCAATGCCCTCCAAGTCCTACAGCTATACTTATCAAACTGCATCAACAACTCAGCAGATCTCTCAGCAGAACTTGCCATTGGCAGGTTCCATGACTTGATGGAGGATAATCTACCCCACTTCGAAAGACTAATTCAAAAAGCAAATCGGGTAGCTTATCTTGATTCCTCGGCGGCCGCAGAAAGGAGACTGACTCCTAGCAATCTTGAAATAACAAGGAGCACTCTTCTCACTGAAGAAGAAGTTTCGGGCCTTCGAAGATTCATGTATGCCTTCCTGGTCAAGGACTTGGACGTGCTAGGTTGGGTGAGCACTAAGTCCCGCGACCACACTCTTCTTCTCAGCAACGGCTCCTCTCTCATCATCAACACCAGGAACATCCTTCAGCTGCCCTTAGACTTCCTATTCTAGATTTTTCAGCTCAGAGCCAACATCTGCAATATTAACTCATTGGAGAGCCAGGCAATGATGGTCACCATCAAAGCCCATCTTGAAGAAAAAGGACTGATTCCTCAGGAAGAGTCTGTGTCAACTTCTGATGCTGACTCCAACTCAGATACTCCACAAGTTGAAGCCACATCTGTAGCATCTGGCACAAGATCTTCACTTAGGGATCAACTGAGGGAAATAGAAGGTCCTGAGTATCAACTTGATGAAGATAGTGACCGTCCCTCGTCAATTCCTCAACTTGCCAATGAAGCCGAGGCAGAGATCCCAACAGCACAACAATCAGCTGTTGCTGTGATCAGTGAAGCCAGAGCAGAGGCATCCAATGTTAATAAAGGGAAGGGCATTATGACAGAAGAGGATGAAGAGAGGTTACGAAAAGAAAAGAAGGAGAAAGAAGAGAAAAGAAGAAGAAGAGAAGAAGAGGAGATGGCTGACATGAAAAAGGCTCAAGAAAGAAAAACAGCCATTCTCCTAAGAGAACAAACCATCCAGCTGTATGCTAAACAGCTGGATGAACTGAAAAGACAGATTCCTGCAGTTGACCGGATTGAAGAAGATGCAGCTCTTGCTCTTCAACTGCAGGAACAATTCAATAGAGAAGAGGAAGACTTGGAGAAGAAGAAGAAAGAAGAAGCTAAGTTCAGAATAACCGATTCTGAACTAGAAAAAGAATTAAGGGAGGAGTGGACTGAAGCTCTGATCTCTCAAGGTGAGAATGCAGACTACCTTGAGAAACTTTCAAACAAAGAGATTTACAGAGCCTTCATGGGTCAGCAGGGTCAATTGGCTAGCAAGAAAAAGGCTGAAGAAGAAGAAAAAGCCAAGCTACAGTCCAAGAAGACCATTGCACTGAATAAAAGAACCCATGAAGAAAGGAAGGTCATGATTGACTTCCTTAAGGCTAGAGGAGATAGTGGAAAGAGGCTAGGTCCCATGAATTTCATGAACCTGCAAGCCCTCTACTTCAAAGTTAAAAAGGATGAGGAAGAAAGACTAGGGAAGAAGGGCTCCAAGAAAAGGGTACTTATCAAAGAAGAAGAAAAACCAAAGACAAAGAAACCCAAGCCTTCTCCCTCACCTACCTCTTCCTCAATCCAACAACCTTCCACTCTCCTCCCCAAAACTTCCACTCCTCCACCCAAAAAGTCCAAACCATCTCACCAAGCCCCCACTCATCAACAGTCTCCCTTGAAGAAATCCAAACCCACACCTAAACCAGAAGACTCAAGAGACATAGTTGATTGGGTCTATAATCCACAGGATCAAAGGTTTGAAATCTTCAGGGGGAGAACTGAAAGAAGAAGATCTACATACAGGTCTGTTGATGAGGTTCTGCAACTACCATATTCAGACCTAAGAAGAATTTTGGAGCTGGGTGAAGCTCATGAGCCTGCAAATGAGAGTGGAAAACATCTTATGCTAGCAATCAGACATTACTTCAACCCTAGCAAAGATGTGGTCATGGATATCAAACCACTCAAGTCCCACTCTCCATTTGTATCTTGGTCCTACAATGCTGATTTGGATGAGTTCACTCTGATTGATGTAAAGAAGCAGCAGATGAGATGTTCAAGCAAAGCAATCTACAAAATGCCACACAAAGACATCAAGACTCTGTCTGAACTTCCACTGATAATTCCCAGCAAGGATCCAAGAGGCTATGAGGTTGAAAGGATAGTCAGCCACATGCAAAAGCTTCAGCAGCAAAGTGATTAGAAGAATTTTGGTTGCATCAGTCTAGGGGGAGTTTGTAGAACCAAAGACTGATTGCTACCAAATTATTCTAAGTACAAATGCTGCTGATAGGCTTATCAGCAGCATTCAACACATGTTGCTGCTGATAGGCTTATCAGCAGCATTCAACACTTGTTGCTGCTGATAGGCTTATCAGCAGCATTCAACACTTGTTGCTGCTGATAGGTTTATCAGCAGCGTTAAACACAAGTTGCTGCTGATAGGCTTATCAGCAGCATTATTCTCATCTCTGCTGCTGATAGCTTTATTCTCTAAAGATTAAACGTTGCAGCTGACTATCCATGCAAAGCGCCTCTGACACCTTTCTGCAAAAGCAACTGCCACACTCCAAGCAGAAGGAACCTCACTGGTGCAACCAATAAAGGACAATGACGTGCTTCTCCAAGCATGCAAACAATGATGCCTAAGAAGACGTTTCAGTAAAGTTAACTAGATTAGCCTTTGAGTGTAATTTAGATTAATAAACAAGATCAACGGCTTGTGTTAGATCTGATCCTTAGAATCAAGGGTCTGTCTTGATTCTAAGTTACTATATATATCTTGTAAACACTTCAAACAAGAGTGCTTGCCGTGCCTTGATAGTGCTTCTTGATAGTGTTTTACTTGTAAACTTGTAATCTCAGAAGTCTAATACAACAGTGCATTTATCAGTATTCTTGCTGTTTACTTGTTTACTTTGTTGGTTGCTATTGTTTCCGCCAATATCAACTAGAACAGAATCACCTTGTAATCTTACGATCCTACAACCACCACCTATCATTACTAAGTAAGTGCAAAACACTTACCTTTTTCCAAAGATCCCGCTTGATCCTCCAAACTAGCTTCCTTACTACTTGATCACTTATACAACCCATTTACAATTAGTGATCCAATGATAACCAATTGACACCCAACACCGTTATGATCTAAAGATCAAGACGCTAGCTTTGTTTGATTGACATGACCTTAATCAAACCCCCAACACCCAAATACCACCTTTCAACCCAGATGACCCGTTTTACCTATAATTGTCAAGCTTTCAATCCACCAATTCACCATTTTCAATTAAGGTCTAACACCCACCTTAGACCTTATGAATTACACTCATTCTAAACTTGATTAATTACACCTTAAACAACTTTTAACCTCCCTACACAATCAATCACCCATTTTGACCTGTTTGGGTTCCACCCAATTTCACCCAAACTCCCAATTTCTTAAATCATCAAATATATTGAGGGTTATTACTTGGTTATGTGTTTAATTACACCACAAACACTTACCAACCCCAAATTACCATCCAAACAACCTCAATTTCGAAAACCCCCAATTTCACCTCAAGAACCCTAATTTTCAAACATCAAATTATGTGTTATAATCATGTAAAACATGATTCTCCAACATTAATCATACTAGATTAAGGTTTATAAACGACATTAAACCCAAATCACAACACCAATTGACCCAATTGGGTCTTTTTGCTCAAGAACACCATAGATGGTGATTGAGAAGAGGAAGATGATACTTACTAGCAATATTGAAGATGATGAACACTCCAAATCATCCAAGTTCCACATGCAAATCATCAATTTCGGGTTTTGGCTCCTCCTCCTCTTACAAAATTCATAAGAAACACACACAAGTGTGTGTTTTTTCTTGATCATGATATTTAACACAAATTAAGTTTGTGTTAAATACAAAATGGCCCCTCCATATATCAAAATGACTCCTTGTACCCAAAAAACAGGTATTTCCATCTTTACAAAATGCCTTGAACTTTATTTTATATAAATATACCCCCTTACAATATAAATATTATATTATGGGGTAAACCCGAAAGTCGTTTCGTTAAAGAAATGAGCCAAGATCGACCAACTATTTATAGGGAAAAAATTGGGTCTGTGACGGACCGTTACCAGGTGTGACGGTCCGTCACGGCTTGACTTGGCGGCTACGCACTTCCGGACCACGTAACGGACCGTTATGGTTCGTGACGGTCCGTCACGAGTATTGAGTCAGCGTACACGTGTTATAAACCCTAAACCGCTGGTGGTTTTTGCGCCACGGACCGTTATGACGGGTGACGGTCCGTCATGATGCGTAACGAACCGTTATCAAACGGTGACGGTCCGTTACAGGTGGATTTTCCAAATTTTCATTTTTAGTCCTTGTTTTTTCAATCTTGCCACTTTAGATCCTTTGGCTTTAACTTTATTTTCATCCCTAGCTCTCCATTTACTTAGGAAATTTCAGGGTGTTACAAATCTCCCCTCCTTTAAGAATTTCGTCCCCGAAATTAAGACGTGAATAAATGAGGATATTTGGTTTTCATTTGTTCCTTTAATTCCCAAGTTTTGTCGGCTCTGATCCGACCTTTCCATTGAATCAATACCATTGGTATTACTTTCTTTCTTAATTTTCGTTCCTGTGTATCTAGAATCTTGATCGGTTGTTTCGTGAAGTAAAGTTTGTCGTACACATGCACATCATCTAGTGGAATTGACTGAGTTGGGTCAGCTAGGCATTTGCGTAAGCAAGATACGTGAAACGTATTATGAGTTCATTGTAAAGCTTCAGGTAGTTCTAACTTGTAGGCTACTGCTCTGATCCTTTCAATGATCTTGTAAGGTCTGATATATCTTGGTCCTAACATTCCACGTTTCCTGAACCTTACAACACCTATCCAAGGTGAAACCTTTAGCATTACATAGTCTCTAACTTGAAATTCTAAAGGTCGACGTCGTTTGTCAGCGTAACTTTTCTGTTGATCTTGAGCAGCTTTCAATCGTTGTTTAATCTGGCCTATCTTATTTGTGGTTTCCTTATGACTTCTGGTCCAGATAATTGATTCTCTCCTATTTCAGTCCAACATATTGGAGTTCTGCACTTTCTTCCGTATAGTGCTTCAAATGGTGCAACTTTAATACTTGAATGATTGTTGTTGTTGTAGGAGAATTCGATTACCGGTAGGTGATTATCTCATTTACCTCCGAAATCGATAACACAAGCTCTTATCATATCTTCCAGAGTTTGAATTGTACGTTCACTCTGTCTGTCGGTTTGTGGATAATATGCAGTACTCATGGTAAGTCGAGTCCCAAATTATTTCTAAAATCTCATCCAGAATCTAGATGTGAACCGACTGTCTCTATCATAAATAATAGACAGTGGTATGCCATGGTGGTTCACAATTTCATTGATATAGATCCTAGCCAACTTATCCCTAGAGTATGTTTCATTAATGGGTATGAAATGAGCTGACTTAGTCAGTCTATTGACCACGACCCATATTGCATTATGCCCTTTCTGAGTTCTGGGTAGTTTGGTAATTGATATGTCATCATATATACATGTTTTACATGCATAATAATCCTCATATTATGGTACTAATTGAATAATAACCTTGCAATTGATTCTTAAAACGTTTATATTTCGTAATTGCAGGTTATTCGGTGTTTAAAATATAAATTAAGATAAAATCTATTAAAAACACCAAGAATTCAAGCTTCTAGAAGGTTCATTCCCGAGCTTTGACCCCCAAGAAGTCAAAATTGGTCAACAAGGAGTCAACCCAGCTAAAAGACAAAACTGGGCAGTAGGGGAGGGATGCACGGTCGTGCATCCCAATGCACGGGCGTGCATTGCCCTCTCTTGCTCCCCACGGTTCCCAGTACATTGCCACTCGTACCATGTGATTCCCTAGGTGTTTGCACGCCCGTGCAATCCAATGCACAACCGTGCATTGCTCAATCTGAGGCCTACAAATAGGAGGCTTGGGTTCTTCATTCCACACACCTCAAGAACAAGCAACACACTATCCAGAGAGAGAGTAGTTCGTATTTAG
Source organism: Smallanthus sonchifolius (assembly GCA_023525975.1). Taxonomy (NCBI): domain Eukaryota; kingdom Viridiplantae; phylum Streptophyta; class Magnoliopsida; order Asterales; family Asteraceae; genus Smallanthus; species Smallanthus sonchifolius. The sequence continues at coordinate 42,373,862 of CM042025.1, read as the reverse complement.
AGTAGATTAGAGAGTATAGAGGCTCCGCCTCTTTGTCCGCAATAGGGGAGCCTACGAAACTCAGCGTTACGCTAGTTAGTATGGCCATTCGTGGCTAAATACTTTGTATTGCTAGGGTGAAGATGAAGTTGGTGCATGTTAATGTTTGACGTATTAATCTAGTGGTATGTTTATGTCTTTAATTATTCGCTCTTAAAACCACCACTTGGTGGGCTTTTATTATTGTCTAAATCTGTCTTTATATTTGTGAGTGTTCTTGATTTTAAAGTGTAAGATTGATATGCCCTAAATTATACATGTTTTGCATGCATAATAATCCCCATATTATGGTACTAATTGATTAAAATCCTTGCAAATGATACTTAATGCATTAATATTTCACAATTGCAGGTTATTCGGTGTCCCAAGAAAAGCAGAGCAAAAACAGCTTAAAACATGAAGAAATCAAGCTTTTAGAGGACCAAACCCGAGCATTGACCCCCAAGAAGTCAAACCAGGTCAACACAAGTCGGGAACAGACAGGGGCTTGCACGACCATGCATCCCTTTGCACGGTCGTGCATTGCATGTCTGGCCTCCCTAGACTCCGGTACACTGTCCTTTGTACCCTGTTTGATTCCCGAGGAGTTTGCACGCCCGTGCAATCCATTGCACGACCGTGCATTGCTCATTTTGAGGCCTATAAATAGATGGCTTGAGTTCTTCATTGAGATATCCCTTACACACCCCAAGAACACACCAAAGAAAGCTTATTTCGTAGTTAGAGTGTAGTAGTAGTGAGTAGAGGCGCTCTTCCTCCTTGTTCCGCAATAGGGGAGCCTACGAAACACAGCGTTATGCTAGTTAGTATGGGCATTCGTGGCTAGACTCTTTGTATTTCTAGGGTGAAGATGAAGTTTGATGCATGTTAATGTTTAACGTATTAATCCAAGTGATGTGTTTATGTCTTTAATCATTCGTCCTTAAAACCACCATTTCGGTGGGCTTTTATTATTGTCTAAATCCGTCTTTATATTTGTGAGTTCTTGATTTTAAAGTGTAAGATCGTAAAACCTTTTTAATCAAACTTCTCTTGAAGCTTGTACGTCTTTATACAAGTAGAGATTGATAAGCGACGGCATAGTCAACACTATTAAGGTCGTACGTCTTTATACAAACTTATTATGCGACCAAGAATTGGTGAACTCATGTTGGGAACGATACGTCTTTATAGTTGGTCCCATTGTTGCACCGCCTCCCGGTGAAAAAAATATAATCACCTATTTAACTCTAATATAAAGCATTTTAAGTTCGATGTCTTAAACCAAACCGGAGATGACCATTCAAAGGGTTGAGGGTAATTGTTGTCCTTAACGGGAGGCACTATCATTTGTTAAAGATTATAATTTTGCAAATCAAATACCGTGAGGACGAGGCTCTAGCGGTGACCCGGGTCACAAGTTTGTAGTGGTCATATCACTGGATTAGTCAACTTAACATTATCACGTACCAAACGGATTCAAATCCCGAAGCAATACTCTCTGTGACTTGATCATCTCTGAGATATTTACTTTTCTGCTATTTACTATTCTGTTCGTTACATTTCTGTTACACACATCACGCACGTTTTTACTTTTGTGTTATTTACTTTACCATTATTTACTTTTCTGTCATTTACTATTCTGCTTCACAAGCACACAAAACCCACTCACTAATTGATCCGGATAAACGATAACAAAAGTTGAGTACTGGAACTCGACCGTGTCCATTGGTTCGATACTTGGTTCTTACCTAAACTACAATATGCTGCGATATGTACACTTGCCTATTGTGTGTGTTTTTAAGTTAAAGTAATTATCATTTTATAAATTTAAAACCTGATCTCGTAAAACCATCATAAAAATATATTTATTATATTTTTATATACTAAAAACGACACATCAAAGATCGTAAAACCCTTTTTAATAAAACTTCCTTCGAAGCTTGTACGTCTTTATACAAGCTTAGATTGATAAGCCAAGGTTTGGTCTACGCTATTAAGGTCGTACGTCTTTATGCGAACTTATTATACGACCAGGAATTGGTGAACTCATGTTGGGAACTGTACGTCTTTATACTCGGTCACATTGTTACACTGCCTCCCGGTGAGAAAAATATAATCAGCTATTTAACAACAATATTAAGCATTTAAGTTCGATTTCTTAAACCAACTCGAAGATAACACCAAAGAGTTGAGGGTAAATGTTGTCCCTAACGGGAGGCACTACTATTTTAATTTAAAGATTTTAATTCGTGAATCAAATGTCGTGAGGACGAGGCTCTAGCGGTGACCCGGGTCATAAGTTTGTAGTAGTCATACCACTGGATTAGTCAACTTTACATTATCATGTACCAAGCGGATTCGAAGCCCAAAGCAATACTCTTCGTGAGCTGATCATTTCCGAGATATTTACTTTTCTGCTATTTACTATTGTTCGTTACATTTCTGTTACACATATCATGCACGTTTTTACTTTTATGTTATTTACTTTACCGTCATTTAATTTTCTGTCATTTACTTATCTACATCACAAGCACACAAAACTCACTCACTAATTAATTCGGCTAAACGATAACAAAAGTTGAGTATTGGAACTCGACCGTTTCCATTGGTTCGATACTTCGTTCTTACATAAACTATATTGCGCTGCGATAGGTACACTTGCCTATTGTGTGTGTTTTAAGTTAAAGTAATTATAATTTTATAAATTTAAAACCTGATCTAGTGAAACCATCTTAAAAAATATATTTATTATATTTTTACTTATCACACGTGCACATCAAGTTTTTGGCGCTATTGCCAGGGACACGGTGATTTCAAGAAAAATTCGAGTTAACGGATTAGCCTTTTTAACCTTAGTATTTATTTTTATGGTTGGTTTTTATTGTTCTTTACAGCAACTTTCATGGATGACAACTATGACAACTTTACAGCAACTTTCATGGTTTTGATTTTTCTTTACAGATTTTCACCAACCCTACTGGCAACCATATGAGGAAACCACACCGCCCCAAGAAATTCAACACTCAGCTCTAGATTTTGACTCATGGACCCCAGGAAATCTGTTTCGTCATTTGGAAGAAATTAAGGTTCAATTCCTGAAAAGCTATCGAAATAAACAACAAGATGATTCCTTGAAAGTCCAAGAATCGGAAGTTATAGTTCCAACATCTCTAGTATGGTCAAGTGACTCTAAGGAGCAAGAACCTTCCATCTTCATAAGCATGGATCAGTCGGAGGTGAGACCGGATGATTCAGAAGAGAGGGCTGCTGCAACTTTACAATCACTTCCTGACTTTTCTGAGATGCTGGAAGCTAAACAATCAAAAAAGTTAGAAGAACGAATATCTAGAGAAGAATTGGTGGGAATCCTAAATATGGAAGCACATGAAGGATGTATGGAACAGTCTGGAGTTCCTGTCACTTCAGAGACAACATCATATGAAGAACCAGATTGTGAGACCAACATCCGGGAGGAGATTATCACCAACAAACAAATGATAATGGTGGCACCTCTTCCTTGCAATAGTGATGGATGGCCTGTGACCAAGCATATCAGTGAATCATTCCATGAATCTCATATGCCACAGGATAAGGCACATCACTCTGAGGACCACTTCTCATGGAGGAAACAACGTTCATCCAAGGAAAACTACGTGACAAAATTATCATACCGGGGTGACCGTCTCCTTCACTACATGGGTTTCTTGAAGTTTGGTCCAGGAAATTTCAAATGGTGGTGGCATGATTTAATTACCCTATTTTCTTTAGATGCTCTTCTATAGAGCATTCTAAATTTGGTAGGTTTACAAAAATTTTCAAAATTTCAAATCGATCCATCCAAACTAAAATTAAAACTATAAATAGACTTTGAAAATATATAAATCAATGATTCACCCATTTTAGCACTAAAAAGTTAAAGGTATAAAAATTAGAAAATTGGGGAAAATCTTTGATTTATGAAATTGGGCCACTTAATGGGGGATTTTTACTAGGACCGGCGGTTTGCCACATGATCCGGCTTGTCGACACCTTTTCGTCCCCTGGTTGGGGGCCCTCTAACTCCAAACGTAGCTCAAGTTATGATTGTTTCAAGTTTGAACTCTTTTTACCCTATCATCACATCGTTTTCATAATTATCAAATGGGTTGGATGATCCTCTCCATATTACAAGCCACCCGTTTGACAAATTATTCCACCACTTGCACTAAATTGGAAATTCACGATGCACGTACGGGTCTAGCCAACGACCCTTAAATAAATATGGCGCTTCCAGGAGGCAACCCGATGATCATAAATAAATTGAGAAGTTGGTGCATACGGCACAATGCATGGACCTCAGGTTTGGTTTCCCAAATTTAAGTCTCTAGTACTTCAGCCCCAGGTATGCCTTCTCGATACTAAGACCTTAGTAGCTTAACTACTACCTGTTATTTCTGTTTCTGTTTTTATGTTTTTCTTTATGTGTAGTATAACATCATCAGGTAGTTTCTCTACTTCTTTGAGGAGTTACACTCCACCTCTACGAGTTGGGAACCGAAAATCACATCAAATTTCTGAGAAATTCGATGAAGTCTTTGAAGCAACGTGTTGACAAGCAGCTGTTAGGCATAACCTGATAGTAGCAATAAGTTTTTGCCTTAGGTTATACACCAAAATGACCGAGGGAGTACCAGTTTCTTTTCCCTTAAAACTTCATGCATTTAAATTCCTTCATAGCATTCCATTACATGCATTTATACATTGGGGGTAATGCATAGTTTTAAGTGTGGGCTGGGGAGTTAGAGATTCAGGACTACTTGTAATCTCAAATCAGTAAAAATTAACTTGTGATTTTCTACTCGTTTGACTAAAACCTTACTGAAAACCTACCTTTTGTAAAACCCGAAAAATTTTCAAAAATTTTAACCCTAAAACCTCTTTGAGTTCGCACCTATTTAAATAAAATGAAGACATGGTAAGTAGAAACAAATGGATATTATGCATAACAAATCACTAAACCCTATCCCATCCGTTTCCATGTGCGAATAATCTGAGCCTTTTCACGAGCATTATTATCATTATTTTTCGCATGCTCTTTCGTTTGGTATATTGAGAGTTTATTCGATCGGATTCTATTCATAATTATAACTTGTGTGACTTATACATATCGAGACCATGAACTAGTAGAAGTAAGAAAATGATTGAGGCACCTAGGACTTTATTACCCTTATATATTATCCTTAAAACCCAAAAATACCAAAAATAGTATCCTCCTACATAGCCCTCTGAGCTTTAGCCTTTTCTTTTCTACTACCCACATTTATCACCCAACCAGCTTTTCGTGAACACTGGTTACCGGCTAACTGTCTTCGAAATGGAAAAATTATCCTATGTCGTTATTTCAAGTTCATTACCATTGAGGAAACTTTGGAAAGAATCTGTTTTACTCAAAAGAATTGGAATATGCAAGAAGGTGGATGTATTAGGAAGAAACAGCCAAACTATCTACAAGGAATTTATGGAAATATTATTTCAAGTAAATTAAGGAAAAAGAATTATTGAATAATTTGTCTTGATACAAAAAGAAAAGAAAAAAAATAGAAAAAGAAGAAAAGAAAAAGAAAGAGAGAAGTGGGTCTTTTACCGGCTAGACCTTAAATAACTGGATACGCATTCTTTTGATTTTAATTTGCTTTTCTGCCTTCATTTCGCAAAGCCTGAATTATCAACCGAACTCCGAGAGAAGATTTTCCAAGCAACTAGTGATGAAAGAAAATGGTGGCTCAAGCAAGAACAATTGCCACCATTCTGCGGCTTGTCAAAAAGAGCCGTTAAAAGAAGAGCCAAAAGATATGACAAATGTGTGAAGTGTGGCAACTGGAGTCATGATGGTGTAGCAAGAATCAAACTTATTCCCAACATGAGTATATGCATCTGATCAAAGTAGGAGCTGTTAGGCTACAAGCCGAAAGATCCATACAGAAGGGCAGCAATGTGTATTACGCAACGAGGGAAGAGTTGAGAATGATAAGAGATATTGGTCTTGGCAATCTGACCATAAACGAGCCCTCAGATTAGATATACTCCTATTATCTGAGTACTATAGAGGGACATGCTAGTATTTTCCATTTTAAGCCACGAAGTCGTAGCTTTGTGTTCCACGATAGCTGCAGCCTTTTCAAACCCTTTAAAAATCCCTAAAAATCTAAAAACATTTTCATTTTCACCCTTTATTCTATTTTTATTTTAGCCACATTACAACCCTTTTAAAGTCCCCTTGATTCATGCATACTACTTAGTTAGTTAGTGGAGACTTGATTTGCATACAAGCTTATGACCATTGCATAATTCGATTCGAACTTGAGTGTTCCACTTAACTTACATTATCCATACATATATAACCCTAGAGTTGAGTGAACATTGTGAGGAGTGAGGGTTTATGCATAATTGATGTCCTAGTAGGCTTGTCATGGAATCCATAATAGAAAAATACAAAAATAGAATAAGCAACCCAAGAGTTATCCTGAGGCCTCTAACTACTTAGAACCCTATCACCTTTGTAAAGTTTTAGTTATAGGTATGATCATGCATGAGTTTGCTTGAGGACAAGCAAAGTTTAAGTGTGGGGTGTTATGATATGTCATCTTTTATACATGTTTTGCATGCATAATAATCCCCATATTATGGTACTAGATGAATAATAACCTTGCAATTGATGCTTAAAACGTTTATATTTCGTAATTGCAGGTTATTCGGTGTTTAAAATATAAATCAAGATAAAATCTATTAAAAACACCAAGAATTCATGATTCTAGAAGATTCATTCCCGAGCTTTGACCCCCAATAAGTCAAAATTGGTTAATAAGGACTCAACTAGTAGCAAAAAGACAAAACTGGGCAGCAGTGGAGGGATGCACGGCTGTGCATCCCAAAGCACGGGCGTGCATTGCCCTCTCTTTCTCCCCACAGATCCCAGTACACTTCCACTCACACCCTATGATTCCCTAGGTGTTTGCACGCCAGTGCAATCCAATGCACGGCCGTGCATTGCTCAATTTGAGGCATATAAATAGGAGGCTTGGATTCTTCATTCCACACACCTCAAGAACAAGAAACACACTATCCAGAGAGAGAATAGTTCGTATTTAGAGTAAAGTAGAGAGTAGAGAGGCTCCTCCTCTTTGTTCCGCAATAGGGGAGACTACGAAACTCAGCGTTACGCTAGTTAGTATGGCCATTCGTGGCTAAACTCTTTGAATTGCTAGGGTGAAGATGAAGTTTGGTTCAAGTTAATGTTTGACGTATTAATCTAGTGGTATGTTTATATATTTAATTATTCGCTCCTAAAACCACCACTTGGTGGGATTTTTATATTGTCTAAATCCATCTTTATATTTGTGAGTGTTCTTTATTTTAAAGTGTAAGATCGTAAAACCATTTTTAATCAAACTTCCTTTGAAGCTTGTACGTCTTTATACAAGTTGAGATTGATAAGCCAAGGCTTGGTCTACACTATTAAGGTCGTACGTCTTTATGCGAACTTATTATGCGACTAGGAATTGGTGAACTCATGTTGGGAACGATACGTCTTTATACTCGGTCCCATTGTTACACCGCCTCCTGGTGAGCAAAATATAATCACCTATTTAACAACAATATTAAGCATTTAAGTTCGATGTCTTAAACCAACTCGGAGATAACACCAAAGAGTTGAGGGTAAATGTTGTCCCTAACGGGAGGCACTACTATTTTAATTTAAAGATTTTAATTCGTGAATCAAATGTAGTGAGGACGAGGCTCTAGCGGTGACCCGTGTCACAAGTTTGTAGTAGTCATACCACTGTATTAGTCAACTTAACATTATCATGTACCAAGCGGATTCGAAGCCCAAAGCAATACTCTTCGTGACCTGATCATTTCCAAGATATTTACTTTTCTGCTATTTACTATTCTGTTCGTTACAATTCTGTTACATACATCACGCACGTTTTTACATTTCTGTTATTTACTTTACCGTCATTTACTTTTCTGTCATTTACTTATCTGCTTCACAAGCACACAAAACTTACTCACTAATTAATCCGGCTAAACAATAACAAAAGTTGAGCATTGGAACTCGACCGTGTCCATTGGTTCGATACTTGGTTCTTACCTAAACTATATTACGCTGCGATAGGTACACTTGCCTATTGTGTGTGTTTTAAGTTAAAGTAATTATCATTTTATAAATTTAAAACTTTATCTCGTGAAACCATCTCAAAAAATATATTTATTATATTTTTACTTATCACATGTGCACATCAGTAATGAAATCCATTATAATGCGATCCCCTTTCTAGGCAGGTAATTCTAACTGTTGTAACTGACCTGCTGGTTTCTGGTGCTCAATCTTAACTTAATGACAAGTTAAGCATTTATCTATGTACTTAGCTATCGATCTCTTCATGTTTGGCCACCAGTAATGAGTCTTCAGGTCTTTGTACATCTTGTTTGCACCGGGATGCATGGAATATTTTGATTTGTGTGTTTCATCTAATATCTTTTCTTGAATATTTCCAAACTTTGGAATCCAGATTCTTTGATTAAATCTCATGATTCAATCATCTTCTTTGGATAGCAACTTCTATTTCCCAACCATACGTTCTTTCTTGATATTCCCTTCTTCTAAAGCTCTTGGTTGGATCTCCTTGATTTGTTCTAGCAATTCTTGCTTCAGGTCTAATCGTAGTGCTTTTACTTTAATTGGTTGGTTTCGTTCCTTCTGACTTAAAGCATCTGCCACTACATTAGCTTTCCTGAGATGGTATTTAATTTCACAGTCGTAGTCATTGATGAGTTCCATCCACCTCCTTTGACTCATATTTAAATCCTTCTGATTGAAAATATGTTGGAGGCTTTTGTGATCTGAATATATCACACATTTGGTACCATATGGGTCGTGTCTCCCGATCTTTAGAGCAAACACTATCGCACCAAGTTCTAGATCGTGTGTGGTATAATTTGTTTCATGAATTTTAAGTTGGCGTGATGCGTAGGCAATAACCTTATCTCGATGCATCAACACACAACCCAGACTAGTTCGCGGAGCATCACAATAGATGATAAAATCATTATTTCCTTCGGGTGGTGCTAAGATCAGTGCATGACTGAGTTTATCTTTGAGAATGTTGAATGCTTCTTCTTGTTTCGTACCCCATTCAAACTTTACTGATTTCTGAGTCAAAGCAGTTAAAGGTGTAGCAATCTTGGAGAAATTCTGAATGAATCTTCTGTAGTAACCGGCTAATCCAAGAAAGCTTTTGATTTTTGTTGGAGGCTTTGGAGCTTCCCATTTCATGACATCTTCGATTTTACTTTGGTCCACTTGTATTTCATGCTCGTTTACAACGTGCCCAAGAAATTGTACTTCTCGTTTCCAAAATTCGCATTTGGAAAACTTAGCGTAAAATCTTTCTTTTCTTAGGGTTTCCAGAATGATTCTGAGATGCTCAGCATGTTCTTCTTGACTTTGGGAATAGATAAGAATATCATCGATGACAAATTTATCAAGAAATGGTTTACAAACTCGGTTCATCAGGTCCATAAATGCTGCAGGGGCATTTGTTAGACCGAATGACATGACCAGGAATTCATAGTGACCATATAGGGTCCTGAAAGTAGTTTTAGATACGTCCTCTTCCTGTACCTTTAACTGATGATATCCTGATCTAAGATCGATCTTTGAAAAGTGCTTGGCTCCTTGAAGTTGATCGAACAGATCATCTATTCTAGGCAATGGATATGTGTTCTTAATAGTCAGCGTGTTCAATTCTCGATAATCAATGCACATTCTCATGCTTCAGTCCTTCTTCTTAACGAACAGTACTGGTGCTCCACATAGTGAAGTGCTAGGATGAATGAACCCTTTGTCTAAGAGTGCTTGGATTTGTTTCATTAGTTCTTTCAGTTCGGAAGGAGCTAGACGATAGGGGGATTTTACAATTGGTTTATCTCCAGGAATAAGTTCGATTCACTCTGGCGATCAGGTGGAAGACCGGGTAATTCTTTCGGAAAGACATCCGGGTGATCACAGACTATGGGAATATTCGCAATCTGTTTTTCGGGTTTAATGTTTAAAGCATGGATTAAGAATATACCGTCTCCCTTAATTAATTCTTTCTTAACTTTTGCTATCGAAATAATTTCAATCTTATTATTATTACTATCACCCTAAATCATCAAACTAGTTTCATCTAGTTTCATAATCTTGACCGTCCTCTAGTCATAATCAATCTGTGCCTGGTATTGGTTTAACCAATCCATCTCTAGGATAACCTCATATTCTTTCAAGTTCATCGGCATTAGTGTAACTAATACCTTATCGTCACCAAAATTGATGACACAATCAGGGTATGCTTCGGTTATCCTAACGTGTTCGCCATTTTTCGTTTTGACGACATAGGCATGGATAAGTGGAATTGTTCTTACGCCTAAATATGGGTGAATGCATATGAAACAAAACTTCTATTCGCCTCTGTATCAAATAAAATCTTGGCATAAATATTATTAACTAAGAAAGTACCTGTCACCTCCTTAGCTTTATTTTTCTGTTCATCTCCACTTCCTAAGACGAATACTCGTCCCGTTCCCTTGTTCTGACCACCCATTTTTGGTTTAAGTTGTTTAGGAAAAGAAGTCCTATAATGCCCTATCTCTCCGTAGTTAAAACATTTAACATTCGGGCACTGCGTTTCCGAGTGACCAAACTTCTGGTAAGTCTGGCACTTCATTCCCTGATTGGTTCTATCAGGGATGGAATTAAATTCTCCTTTTCTAGGAAATTTATTATTTCCCGGCTTAAATTTGTAAACAACTTCTTCAGGTTTCCTCTTGTGATCAATCTTCAGTGGCTCATGGGCTGCCACCTCATCAAACATTACTACACTCTTCTCAACAGCCAAATCTGTTGTCTCAGGTGCGATAGATTTCACTAAGGTACGAACCTTAGGAGGTAAACCTTGAACATAACATTTGCTTCTTCTTGACTCGAGAGTAACCAAATGTGGCACTAATTTGGCCATCTCATTAAATTTGGTTGTGTAGTCCTGATGAGTCATGGTTCCAGCTTCGAACCGCAGAAATTAAGTGTAAGGCCCCAAACATGGGAAATCTCACTTGTTGGATTTACTCCTAAACACATAATGAATTAAACTTTGAAATAGAATTAAAGCAGCGGAATCATCATTCAAGTTACAAATTGTTCAAACATAACTGAATCCTTGTCTTAACATTTAATTTAAATAACATAAACTGAACGGAATGCCAGTGTCATCGCTTGGGTAAATCTCTTGGCACAAGCTCCGCATCCATCCAAAAGCAGCATTCTACACTTAACCTAATGACATACTAAAAGTCAGCTACGCTGGTGAGTTCTAACTTTACATAAACATTACTCAACAAGTTCATTCAATACTAATAAAATCGTACATAGCATGCAACAACGATAAACATAAACCATTTGTGTCAAATATGCGCCTTTTCATAACCGTCAATTCCTTTAGGCATTACTCGAGATTAATCGAGGCCGAGTGTCTGTCCAGGATGCCCAGTCTCTGTCCAGGATGCCCAGTCTCATCTAGAATCCTAACCTAGACAGAATCACGCCCCATCGTAATAGTACCATTAACACTCGTATGCATCCACATGACATCTACAGGTTAACTAATCCTGTCGGATAGCTAATCCTGCTATTCATTCCAGTTGTACAACTGTTTGCTAACCACGAAGGCTCTCGTATAGGTATAGCAAATCTCCGTGTCTAGGATGCCCAGTCTCATCTGGATTCCTAACCTTGACATGGTTTCATTCCTCGTATTCATTCCCGAAAGAACCGTTGGCAGATTCGACATACTTTAGAAGCGTTCGTTCATTCATAAAAACGTTTAGTTAAAGCATTGTACGTTTTATCAAAACATTCATTCTTTCAAAACTTTTCGTAAACCATCAACGCAAAACATTTCGTTAATCCTTTCATAAACATTCATTTCGTAAACATCCTTTTCGTAAGTATGCGATCAGTCCCAAAAACACAGTAAAACTCATAAATAGGGACCTTTAGAACTAACCTGACTTTCTTAAGTAATCCTACCTAAGTGTAAGGTTCGAAAGGTGCTAGGCGATCTATTCAAATGGTTACCAACAAAAGGTGTTAACATTTCTGCATTCAACAACACGATCCGTCCGAATTCTCACTTGGTCGAAAACCCTTCGATCGAAATCTTATCCTGTCCGAAATCTTTTTCGGTCGAAATCTCTTTCGCCCAAAATATCTTTCTCCAAAAACTAATTTGCCCTGAAACTATTTCTTCCGGAAACCTTTTCGATTGAAACCCTTTTCGGACGCTTTAACATATTTCGGACCATTCATACGGTTCTTGGCCAAATCAGTCGTTTTTTATCCAAAACTCTAATTTTTTACGTCCAATTTGTTCTATTCTTTCCCATGAAGCTACATCCAAGGTTTTTAGACTTAAAAACACGTAAAAATCAAAGCTTTTTGGATCAAACTCGTTTTTACCCATATTTACCCAAAAACCCTAAAACAGAGATTTAGACGAGATCTTTACCTCAAATCAGTCTGTTTCTTCAGCAAAACTTCACTAGATCAGTGTAGAAGGAGGGTGGATCGATCTTTGAAGCAAACCGTCACTTTCTATCTCTAAGACTTTCTCTCTCAAGAATGAATGGGGAAGATGAATGTGGAAAATGAGGGTTGGAAGGTTGGCCTTGGGTTATGGAGGCTCTCCCTCCATCCTCAGGCCCGCACGCCCCTCCTTCAGCCCACGACCCGGTCCGCCTTGCCCCTCCACCTCTTTCGAGTTAAAACCCGCACCCGACACGTGATAAAACTTCGGATGTTACATTAAGCTTCAATCTTGTCCATGACATTTTGTGGACAACCTCTTTACAATCAAAGACTTGAGATCCTCCCAATTCATCCTGTCAGTCACAGCTTCTCCTTTTATCTGTTTGACTGATTCCCACCGGTCAAGAGCCTCCTCCTCGAATGAATGTGCAACAAACTTCACAGCTTGGTTTGCCATGCACTCGCTCATCTTAAATAACTGCTTCCATAAACATAATCCATTGTAAAGCTACAATGGCATCCTTCTTTCTATTGAGCGGCTTGGGGTGATAGTCACTGAAATTCTTGTAGTTACATCCTTGGCCATGAATTCTTGTGCTCTGGTTTGTCATTCCATTTGTTTCATGGGTTCGGGTGGTTCCGATATTGTTTCTTATCGGAGTGGTATGTAGGGTATCTTCTGTTCGGGGAATAGCACCACTCATCCCTTCATTCCGGTTTCCCAAACTGGTATGATTCTCCCTTCTCCTAAAAGCGTCATCAAGAATTTCGGGTAGATTTGTTTGAAGAACTCGGGTGACCTCAGATGCCACCGCTCCTTGGAATTGAGCTTTAGTCATAATGACTTCTTCCACAGGTTGCTCAGGTTCAACATTTGTATTGACGTTTTCATTCGGATCAATGTTTGTGTTTGTCGTGTCACGGGTACGGGACCTAGTGTTAGGTATCCTACCCTTACCTCTTTCTTGTCCTCTACCACGTCCTTCCATTTGTACCTACATACAGATGTATAACATCAGAAATCGTATAACCGGTCATAATCAAGAAATTCATAAATTAATAACAGTTGGCCAAAATGCCTTTAATTATCTGATTTCTAGGTATTTCCTGTTATAGGTCGTACTTAATGTATACAACTAACTTATCCTTAGGCATTCTAGACGAATCTCAGAGTCATAGTTTAAGTCTAGACACTATTCCTGAAGTATCTAAATCCCTTAAACTGAGGCTCTGATACCAACTTGTCACAACCGTAACACATGACAGTTATCTAACCAGAGTAGTACCTCCAACAGAGATGTTCCTTGGAAAAAACGACGGGTCTAGGAGAGATTTATACACCGCTCTTTCCTTAGACAGAACATTTCGTTTGTTAGATAACTACATACCAGTCAGAAGGTCACCTTCTATTTACTATGATGTTGATACCAAAACCACACAACGGAAACTAAAACCATCAACCTTTATTAAAATATTAAAAAATCATGTAATCATAAAGGTTACATTGTTTCATCATTTGTTCCCAACAAGGAACAAGTCATTTGGGACTTATAGTTCCAGGCATGCCCATCATCTGGATCATTCATCAGTTCATTCTAGTCTTGGAAATGCCTCATCTATTGACTACCTGTGATGCGTTCAAAAACATTTGATAAAACATGGGTCAACACAAAGCTGGTGAATTCATAAACAAAAATAGTTTATTAAAATGACCCGCCAAAGTATCTTGAACATAGTTCTGGGGTTCCACCCCCGCTTATAGACAACTATGAGTAATCATTCAGTAAATATATAAGCAATGACCGTTCCACGGGTCCTGTCCAACATGTCATTCCATGGGCAAGTGAAACACAATAAGCACTTAGAATTCTTTATATATAAACAATCGGTGCAATCGTTTAAATATACTCAAAATGTTTTCAAAATCAATCATGCTAGACAAGGTCATGATTGGGTTCATGCATCACAGTTTAGGAACTCTCCTTAGCAGTATTTCGGCTTATCAAATCAGTAATATGACAAACACCTCGGACAAAGCTCCTAGATATATAAGGAAATTTCTTAATTACATGAACCTAGCTTAATGATGTATAACCAAAGCTCAATAGTAGGTCGAAACCTTACCTCTACACTATCTATGGTAATTTGGAGCCGAATTGCTTGAAACCGGACTCTCGTACGCGAACCAGGGCTCGGTATCAGAATTTCAGAGCTTTGTGTGTGTTTTTGTGGTGTGGGATATGTGTGAAATGAGCCAAGATCGACCAACTATTTATAGGGCAAGAATTGGCTCCGTGATGGATCGTTACCAGGTGTGACGGTCCGTCACGCCTTGACTTGGCGGCTACGCACTTCCGGACCACGTAACGGATCGTTATGGTTCGTGACAGTCCATCACATGTGATGAGTCAGCGTACACATGTCAGAAACCCTAAACCGCTGGTGGTTTTTGCGGCACGGACCGTTATGACGGGTGACGGTCCGTCATGATGCGTAACGGACCGTTATCAAACGGTGACGGCCCGTTATAGGTGGATTTTCCAAATTTTCATTTTTAGTAATTGTTCTTTCAATCTTGCTACTTTAGATCCTTTGGCTTTACTTTATTTTCATCACTAGCCCTTCATTTACTTAGGAAATTTCAGGGTGTTACATTTATGGTACAAATAGAGCTAATTTTGGTTGAATGAGGATAGGGTTTCATTTTAAACTTTGGTTTGAATGTGGATGAATCTTGACTTAATGCTTGCAATAAACACACGTTTAACCTTGTTAGATCATAATGTAACACATTTTTGCTTTGTTTGAATGGATTTGTTCTACTCGGATGGATGGGTTTTTGAATTTTGACTTGGAACTCTTAAAATTGGAAACACGAATTGAAGCATGAATCTTGTACTTATGTGTTTAAGTTTTAGCATAGTTTGTGGGAAATTGTTGATTTCGTTGAATGAGTCAAAAATTTTTTTGACAGGTTTGACTTTTCAAAAGTCAACCGAAATGTCGTCCGTCTATATTTGTAGTCGTATTCCACCGTTTGAATTTGCGCCTTGTTTGCCTAATTGCAATTAACCATCTTAGGACTCGAGGGACATAACCGTGCCATCACCATGCATGAATTTGTGTTTTTTTAGTGGTCCAAAAATTATTTACATATATTTTTATTAAAAAAAAACATAAATCCTATCAAGTTTTTGGCACCATTATATTTTGACAATTATGCTCTATCAAGTTTTGGCACCATTGAAATATATATATTTAATCACTCTTGTTCCTTTGTACTAACTCCTTTAATTGGTGATTGTACAGCATGGCGGAATCATCGGTAGCTGACGGTAAGCGAAGGCGGATGAGGTCTTCATCTCGATCCACTCCTTCCCCAACTACTTGCGGAGGAAATGGATCCCCACCTTCTCCACTATCACCCTACCACCCTCAACCGATGTCGCAAGGGCAGTTTGAATTACATTCATGGCTAGTGTCTGATCCAGAGGATGCCATAGAGATAGAAGCTTATCATAAGCTTCAAGAACTTATGGGACAGGAATTCGGTATGCACAAATCAGCCTGATGAATGAATGTGTTGAACTCATTACTAAACCATGGGAAAGGTTCTTTGTTATTCGTGATACAACCTATTATGAGCTGACCTTGGAATTCTTGACATTGTTCTCGTTTGCGAGGCCGGTGATTAGTCTGGAATTGCACGATTGTGTCAGATTCAAGATGGCCAGGAATTGGCATGAGATGTCACTGGCCCAATTTGGGGTGAGGATGGGACTGTACAAGCACCGAGAGATCACTCAGCCAGTATTTACTGAGAGCCACAGTGAGTTTGTCGAGGGTGAGGTGATATGCTCTAAATTATACATTTTTTCATGCATAATAATCCTCATATTATGGTACTAATTGATTAATAACCTTGTAATTGATACTTAAAACATTTATATTTTGTAATTACAGGTTATTCAGTGTCTCAAATATAAACAAAGCTAAATCCTATCGAAAACACCAAGAAATCAAGCCTTTTGGAAGATCATTCCCGAGCTTTGACCCCCAAGAAGTCAACCAAGGTCAACGAAAGTCAAACCAGCAGCTAAAAGACAAAACTCGGAAGCAGAGGGGGGATGCACGACCGTGCAAAGCCATCCTTGATCCCCAAGGCTCTAGTACACTATCCTCTGTACCCTGTTTGATTCCCGAGGTGTTTGTACGCCCGTGCAATACAATGCACGGCCGTGCATTGCTCATTTTGAGGCCTATAAATAGAGGGCTTGAGTTCTTAGTTTCACACACCTTTCCACACCTCAATACACATTACCAGAGCTCAAGAGAGTCCATTTTTGTAGTTTAGAGTAGAGAGTAGAGCGGCTCCTCTTCTTTGTCCGCAATAGGGGTGCCTACGAAACTTAGTGTTATGCTAGTTAGTATGGCTATTCGTGGCTAAACTCTTTGTATTGCTTGGGTGAAGATGAAGTTTGGTGTATGTTAATGTTCAACGTATTAATCTAGTAGTATGTTTATATCTTTAATTATTCGCTCTTAAAACCACCTTCTAGGTGGGATTTTTATTATTACTTAAACTTTTCTTTACACTTGTAAGTGTTCTTGATTTTAAAGCGTAAGACCGTAAAACCTTTTTAATCAAACTTCTTTTGAAACTTATACGTCTATATACAAGCGGATCTAGATAAGCCAAGGCTTGGTTAATACTAATAAGGTTGTACGTCTTTATACGAACTTGTTATGAAACCAAGAAATGGTGAACTCACGTTGGGAACGGTACATCTTCATACATGGTCCCATTGTTACACCGCCTCCCGGTGAACTAAGTCTGATCACTCTTTTAATAATAATAACTAAGCACTTAAGTTTGATGTCTTAAAGCAACTCGGAGATAGCACCAAAGAGTTGAGGGTAACGAAGTCCCTAGTTGGGAGTCCTACCAGTTTATTATTAAAGATTATAATATGTGAACCAAATGTCATGAGAATGAGGCTCTAGCGGTGTCCCGGGCCATACATTTGTATTAGTCATACCACCGGATTAGTCAACTTAACGTTATCATATACCAAGCGGATTCAAAGTCCAAATCAATACTCTTCGTGACCTGATCATCATCGAGATACTTACTTTCCTGCTATTTACTATTATGTTATTTACATTCATGTTACACACATCACACACGTTTTTACTTTTCTGTTATTTACTTTACCGTCATTTACTTTTCTGTCATTTACTTTTCTATCATTTACGTTTCTGCTTCACAAGCACACAAAACCCACTCACTAATTAAATCGGCTAAACGATAACAAAAGTTGTGTACCGGAACTCGACCGTGTACATTGGTTCGATACTTGGTTCTTACCTAAACTATATTACGCTGCGATATGTACACTTGCCTATTGTTTGTGTTTTAAGTTTAAAGTAACTATCATTTTATTTTATAAATTTAAAACCAGATGTCATGAAATCAATATTAATAATATTTTATAATATATTTATCATAACTATTACGCACGCTATCAAGGTTTTGGCGCCGTTGCCGGGGACACGGTGATTTCAAGAAAGATTCAAGTTAACGGATTATCCTTTTTAACCTTAATATTTTCCATCTGTTTTTCTGTTACGTTTGTTTCAGGTAGTGTATGATTCATAGCTCCACTATTGGTTTATAGCAACCTTTATCAGAGTCCGAAAGATTCCTTCACCGTCGATTACGTGAAAACCGTAGTAAAAGAATGGTTGTAGAAAACCCCACTATTTTCCACTTTGCAAGACCGTCACTTTAGGCTAAAAAATTTGAGATCAAATCACATGTCATCCATATGATCCAATCACCATGCACTTTTCATGGATTACCCGATGAAGATCCCCATGCCCACATTGCAAATTTCCTCGAAATTTGTGACACTTTCAAACTGAACGGAGTTTCGAATGACGAAATTCGACTCCAAATGTTTCCCGTTTCCTTAAGGGAATGAGCTAAGGCATGGCTAAACTCTCTTCCTACCAGGTTAATCACTACATGGGATGATCTAGCTCAGAAATTCCTGTCGAAATACTTCCCGCCAGCAAAAACCGCAAAACTAAGAAATGATATTACCACTTTCATCCAGGAAGATGGTGAATCACTATATGAGGCCTGGGAACATTTTAAGGACATGTTGAGGAAATGCCCTCATCATGGGCTAGAAGTTTGGCTACAAGTATCATCTTTCTACAATGGGTTGCACAATCAAGCTCGTTAAACACTCGAATCTACTGCAGGTGAAATTTTGGAAACAAAAGGCCTTAGGAAGCTTACAACCTAATTGAGGAAATAGATATGAACGGCTATCAATGGTACAATCCACAAAGTAATAGGGGAGCCAGGCAAGGTGTTCACTCTGTCGATAATGTCACTTCACTTTATGCTCAAATATACGCCCTCACAACTCGACTCAATCAACTTAGCAAGGGCAAAGCAATCACTGAAACTACTGAAGAAGTAAAAAAGCATCACTGCCAATACTGAGCAAGTTGACTATATCGAAACAAACCGCCCGTAGAACAACCCCTACAGCAACACTTATAATCCCGGATGGAGGAACCATTCGAATTTTAGCTAGAAGGATAATAACAACCAAGGACAATCTGGTTTCAGATAGCAACAGCAGTTTCAACAAAGACAAACTCAAAACTAGTAGCCTCGCCAACAATTTCAAGGAACTAACAAGCCATGTAATGGGTTATGTTTGGAGGACGCCGTAACTAAGTTGATATCTACAACTGAAAGTCAAGCCATCTTAGCGGATGCTTGTCACAAGCAATATGAGGAAAAGTTTAGTCTTCATGAAGCTGAGTTCAGAACACAAAAAGCAACTCTTTAGTCCATCGAGGTACATGTAACATTTCTAATTTTCATTATCTGTATTTCAGTTCAATGTGATACATTTCAAACCCAATTCTAGTACACTGACTTGTTCTATTCGTACCAACAATTAAATACTATGTTTCAATGCAAATCCGCAAATTTTACACGAGTATATCCTATTAAATTCTACATAAGTTTATATTTATACAAATCTTTCAATACTGAAATTTGCAAGGACCTTAAAAATAACCAGAAACCCTAATAGGCATGGTCGCGCCTCGTTCTGGCACGGTCGCGCCAAGTGCCTAGGCACGGTCGCGCGCCTTGCTTTGGAACGGTCGCGCCCGGTGCCTTTGCACGGTCGCGCCTCGTATAGGCATGGTCGCGCCTCTCGTCAGTTGAAACATAAATGCAGCCTTTAATCGCAAAATCGTTCGATCTCGTAACCGTTCCACACGTTTCTACCATTAACGAACCCAATTAAAATTTTAATCACTGTATTTACGACGAATTAAGCCAATTCATCTCGTAACCGACGATCATTCTCATGTATCCATCGATTTCAATCATTTGACCATAATCCTCCCAAGCAAACACACTGTACGCTTTATTCGATCCTCTCTGAAGCTCCTGAACACGTTGATTTAGCCGGAGTTGCAGCAGAAGGCACCGGAGACCAAACCCGTCGTCACCGGAACTCACCTCTACCGTACGCTATCGATTCATCCCCTTTTCGGGTAATTGAAACCTCATACACATTCGTTTTAGTCTATAGATCAAAAGCCCTAACTCAATTGGGGCTTACAATAGCGAAATTAACACGAACCCGAATCTAGGGTTCATTCTAAAATGGGTTAATCGAATACTACTTTGGAGTTGTTTTAAATACAATTAATCTATACAAAAAGACTCGTAATAACCTAATGGGTGAAAGCCCTATGATTTCCAACATTAACAATATAATATTTAAGCAATTTGTTTCTGTTTTGGAACAGACACGGTCGCGCTAGTCTTCTAGCGCGGTCGTGCTTCATGAGACACGGTCGTGCCAATACCAGCGCGGTCGTTCCTCACACACTCAAACCCGGTCATGCCCCTTGGCTAGACTTAGTCGTGCCTCAGAACCCTAGACACGGTCGTGCCTGGCCCAGACACGGACGTGCCTAGTGAACAGCTTAGTTATGTCTTTTGTTTGATCAACACGGTCGCGCCCTGATTAGCACGGTCGCGCCCGTGGTCCTAGCACGATCGTGCCTTGTCCCAGGCACGGTAGTGTGTGTGAGAAAATCCTGGCAGAATACTAAATTTCATATTTTAAAAACAATAAGCATTTCAAATGAATTTTTGAATAAAAATAATTTATTTTATAAAGATTTATATTTAAAAAGATCAAATTCCTATTCTAAAATAAATAAAATTATTTATTTAAACCTACAAAATTAAATTTATACTTATTATTAAACCCTGCATCTAGA
The DNA here is from genome assembly GCA_023525975.1 of Smallanthus sonchifolius. Taxonomy (NCBI): domain Eukaryota; kingdom Viridiplantae; phylum Streptophyta; class Magnoliopsida; order Asterales; family Asteraceae; genus Smallanthus; species Smallanthus sonchifolius. The sequence goes on along the minus strand of CM042025.1, from coordinate 42,352,906 downwards.
TATTATTTATACAACCCATTTACACATATTTATAAAAATAGATTAACAAAATTTATTTACTAAACTTATATTTAATATAAAACGCTCGATACATTTTTATCACTAAATAACTAAGTACATATTTTTATAAATAAATAAAGTATCAATTATTTATTTAATCTATATTTAAACAAAGATTGTTTATTTAGGTTATACTTAACAAAACTTAACGCCTACAACTCCAACTCTTTGAACACACATCCAATTCAACCCTAGACTTAGACATAGACTATTGTGCACACTATTAATTCAATATATATTACACTCTAGGTTAACGTTGTGCATTACAAGGATCTCGTTACTATCTAGTCTCTCGTGTTAGCTACGCCTTTTGAATCAAGTGAGTATTACATAGCCCCTTTTACTCTTTTACACTTTTTGGGGTGGAACATGAACACTATACAAACTATTGCTTACATTTACACAAATACAAATCCTCTTTACATTCATGTGTGCAATTTGAGCTTTATGCCTGAGTGCTAGTTGTGCTAACTTTTGTGTGCAATTTATGTGCAATCATTAACTATTCAAGCTGACGGTAAACAATGATAGATCTATTGAGTCTGAAAAACCCACCCAGATTGGGGTGATTGTTACCGACAACACGATTTTGCATGCTAGTTACAAAGTTTTGATTGTACTTTGGTTACACAATAGCTGCTCTCCATAAATGCCTTATTTTATCATGTTATGTAAGGATTTGTTTATTTACAATCTATATGCTATCTATATACAAACCTGTGTATGCTCACCAACTTTTTAGTTGACCTTATTTTATTCATGTTTCTGGTACTAATGTGTGATTTTGATCAAGACTTGCTACACATAAGTTTTGGACCTAGATAATTTTAATAAAGGATTATGTATTTCATTTTATGTACTTGGTTTGATTTGGTTTGTCTTGAATACTTGAAATGAATTTGGATGATTAATATATTTCAATTTAACCAACTTTGTGCTCATGAACAGTCTACATGTCCCGCCCCGACGTTTCCGCCGTCGGTTGGGGTGTGACAAATTGGTATCAGAGTCTTGGTTATAGGGAACTAGGTTATTAGACACCCTTGACCTAGACTATAACTTTAGGACACCCACTTATGCCATGATTCATGATTATGTGATATGTGCTACATGCTATGTGTTACATGCTTACTATGATTAGTTATTATTTCATTTTGATGCCTTACTTGTTAAAAATTCATGACTTATTAAGATATACTTAAATAATAATTAAATAAACAATATCCCTACCTATACCCTAAAAGCTCATAATATTCTTACCTACTCCTCTATCATCATCTTCTTAGCATGTGGAGACTTCATGGATCTAAAACTATAAAAAAAAAAATTATGCCCTCATTAAGGTTTTTAAACTTGTTAATTATTTGAGGACACGTGCAATCTAGAAGAGTGACACCTGTATTCTGGGTTTTCTATCTAGGAAAGCATTTTGCATAAATCCCAATCAACCGAGGGACCCGTATGCTTTCCTGGGAATTCCGGGGATTAGTGTTTACTTATAGGCTAAAGCATGTCTCCTTGAAAATTATATGAGTTTAATTAACTTTAATATGTCATGGTATTCAAGTGATTATATCACTATTTGAGTACAATCCAAACTATGATTAACTATTTTATTTGTTATCTTATCTTTTAAATCCAAATAACTTTCATAAGTTCTTACATCTTTTCTTGTGTTGTGAAATTCTGTAGAATGCGTCCCCGTCGTGCTACCATGACCAACAACAACACCGATATTGCTACCATCCTTGCACAACTTGTAAATCAACTCACTCAAGCTAATGGGGCCACCAATGGTAACCATGGAGCTAATGGGGGTGGTGGTGCCAACCCACCGCAATGCACCTTCAAGCATTTCAACTCATGTAATCCTCTTAAGTTCTACGGTACCGAAGGAGCTACGGGACTTCTTCAATGGTTCGAAAGTATTGAGAATACCTTCCTCAATAGTGACTACCCCAATAACCTTCGTGTTCGACATGCCACAAGTGTCTTAAAAAAACGGGCACTCACGTGGTGGAATGGGGAAAAGAGAACTAGAGGTGTGGAAATAGCAATGGCCTTACCTTGGGATGAGGTTAAAAGGCTAATGACCGAAGAATTTTTCCATCGAAATGAGGTAAAGAAACTGGAAGCCGAATTTTGGGATCTTGCCCAAGATGGTGGTGAAAGTCTAGCCTATACAACTCGGTTCCATGAGTTGAGTCTCCTTGTGCCCCATATGGTCACACCTTTATCCCGCTGCATTGAGAAGTATATTGGTGGATTACCTAGGCAAATTCAAGATACTGTCTTAGGGAGAAATCCCACAACACTAGAAGATGCTATCAACTTATCTGCTACATTAACCGACAACCATGTGAAAGCGGGAACTCTGACTAGAAAAGGCACCAAGAAAGTTCCCGACACCACAACCCCTCCCACACACATCAAAGAAGCCACAACTGAACCATCTCGTAATAATAAGAAAAGAAAGGCTAGAAACTATGCTATGGTCACTCCTGCTACCCCTGTTAACCAAGCTGCGCCTATGGTTCAAGTACCAGCCAAAAAGCCATATGTTGGGATCTACCTACTCTGTGTCACATGCAACTATCACCATCTCCAAAACATCCCATGTCGCCTTTGCACTCACTGTGGGAAATATGGCCATACAGTCAATGTTTGTAGAGCCAAAACACTTGCAGGCTAAGTCAACCCACCAAATCGAACCAACCCCCAAGTGGCTAATCAAGGTGTTCCCGCTATTGCAAATGGGCGTGCTTGTTATGAATGTGGTAACCCAAATCATTTTCGTGATCAGTGCCCAAGGTTAATCAATGATAGACAAGGCAGAGCTCGTGGGCGTGCTTTCAACATAAACGCCAATGAAGCTCAAGCCAACAATGATGTGGTCAACGGTACGTTCCTTGTTAATAGTCAATATGCCTCCATTTTATTTGATATCGGTGCCGATAAAAGTTTTGTGTCACTTAATTTTGAACCCTTACTTGCAAAGACACGATCCCAATTAGAGAAAACCTTCACCGTCGAAGTAGCAAATGGTGACTCCCTTACAATTGACTCTGTTATTCACGACTGCTCCCTAGAACTTAATGATCATGCATTTCCAATCAACCTTGTACCAATGCCACTAGGAAGTTTTGATATCATCATAGGCATGGATTGGCTATCAAATCATCATGTCGAAGTCATCTGTTTCGAGAAGTGCATCCGAATACCTCTACCATCGGGAGAAACGTTAAGGATCTTTGGTGAAAAGCCTTGCAAAGGACTCAAGTTAATGTCATGCACTACCGCCCAAAAGTACTTACGAAAGAAGTGCGTAGCCTTCTTAGCTCATGTTGTTCAAAAGGATGTCAAAGAGAAGAGTATCCAAGACATTCCCATCATTCGGGATTTTCCCGAAGTATTTCCTGAAGATCTATCCGGTCTTCCACCTGTTCGACAAGTAGAATTTCACATTGACTTTATACCCGGAGCTAACCCCGTGGCTAGATCTCCTTACCGTCTTGCACCTTCTGAAATGCAAGAACTTGCAAGTCAACTCCAAGAGCTCTCCGACAAGGGCTTCATTCGTCCAAGTCATTCACCGTGGGGTGCACCCGTCTTATTCGTCAAGAAGAAGGATGAATCATTCCGCATGTGTATTGACTACCGCGAACTCAACAAGCTTACCATCAAGAACCGTTATCACTTGCCTAGAATAGATGATCTCTTTGATCAACTTCTAGGTTCTACTTGCTTCTCGAAGGTTGACCTTCGATCTGGTTATCACCAACTCTGTGTACTAGAGTAAGATATTCCAAAGACTACCTTCCAAACAAGGTATGGTCACTACGAGTTCATGGTCATGCCTTTTGGACTAACCAATGCACCCGCGGTCTTCATGGACCTCATGAATCGTGTGAGCAAACCGTACCTTTATAAATTCATGATCGTCTTCATTGATGATATCTTATTCTACTCCAAGACTAAAGCCGACCATGAGCAACACCTTAGACTGGTTTTGGACCTCTTAAGGAAGGAACAACTATATGTCAAATTCTCTAAATGTGAATTTTGGCTAAAGGAAGTTCAATTTCTTGGTCATATCGTTAACGACAAGGGAATTCATGTTGACTCTGCTAAGATCGAAGCGGTTAAGAATTGGAATGCCCCGAAGACCCCCACCGAAGTTCGTTCATTTCTTGGTCTTGTGGGATATTATCGTCGCTTCATCTCAAATTTCTCTAAGATTGCTGTCCCTCTTACCGCTTTAACCCATAAGGTTAAACCTTATGAATGGGGACCAAAACAAGAAGAAGCTTTCCAAACTCTCAAGCAAAAGTTGTGCAATGCCCTTATTTTGACTCTCCCTGATGGGAATGATGATCTAGTTGTCTACTGTGATGCTTCCAACCAAGGTCTCGGTTGTGTTCTCATGCAACGAGGCAAAGTAATCGCTTATGCATCAAGGCAACTTAAGATTCATGAGAAGAATTATACGACGCACGACCTCGAGTTGGGTGCGGTCGTATTCGCATTAAAAATTTGGAGACATTACCTCTATGGCATAAAGTGTGTGGTGTTCACCGACCACAAAAGTCTCTAACACATCTTCAATCAAAAGGAACTCAATATGAGGCAACGACGTTGGGTTGAACTCCTTAACGACTATGACTGCGAGATTCGTTACCATCCCGGCAAAGCGAATGTTGTAGCCGACGCTTTGAGTCGAAAGGACCATGCCATGCTTCAATGTGTCCGAATTCAAACCGACATTCAAAATCGCATCTTAGAAGCTCAACACGTCTCAATCACCGAGGGTAACATGTACGAGGAAATGTCGTGTGGTGTTGAACTTCAACTTGAACCTAAACCCAATGGCTTAATTTATTACTTAAACCGTATTTGGGTTCCCGATCGCGATGATCTCCGTACATTTCTCATGAACGAGGCTCACAAGACTCATTATTCTATTCATCCTGGTGCGGATAAAATGTACCAAGATTTTCGCCAACAATATTGGTGGCCCGGTATGAAGAAAGACATTGCTCTCTATGTTGCCAAATGTCTAACTTGCTCCAAAGTCAAAGCCGAACATCAACGTCCTTCCGGTTTACTTGAACAACCGGAAATTCCCGTGTGGAAATGGGAGAATTTAGCTATGGACTTCATTACCATACTTCCTCGCACCTCAAGTGTTTATGATAGCATTTGGGTGATCATTGACCGTCTCACCAAATCTGCTCATTTCTTGCCTATCCGTGAAGATTATCGGGTTAAGAAATTAGCCCGAATTTACATTGACGAAATTGTGAGGAAGGGTAGTGAAGTAAAGGACTGACGAACAATTTGAGAAATTCATCGAGCTTTTAAGCCAAATCCATGTCAGCCTGCATTTCCTACACATAATACAGCAGATGCCTAAGTACGGGCGATTTCTAAAGGATTTCCAAACTAACAAAAGAAACATGGAAGAAGCAGTTAAATGAACTAATCAATGCGTCGCTCTCATCGAACGTTGCCTTCCAAAGAAACTTTCAGATCCCGAAAAGTTCTCTATGCCATGCTCTATCGGACCACTACCGATAACTTTCGCACTTGCTGATCTGGGAGCAAGCGTGAACGTAATGCCATATAACATGTTTAAAAGACTAAAGAATGGGAATCTGCAACCTGTCATGCAATTATCGAGCTTGCGGACGGAAGTGTTAAGTTACCTATGGGATTTATTGAAAATTTACTTGTAAAAGTTGGAAAGTTTATCTTCCCTGCCCACTTCATGGTCTTAGAAATAGGACCTGACTACTCTGTGCCTTTGATTTTGGGTCACCCATTCTTAGCTACCGCTAGAGTAACCATTGATATGAACGAAGGTATTATGACACTTCGTATTGGAAAACAATCGGTGGCCTACAACATCGGGGGTAACGAATGTTTATCCAATGATCCCTTTGAGATTGCACACTTCATTGACACCAATATAGACTAACAACTGAAGAAATCTAAGGAAATCAACAAAGGAAAGAAAACAAATATCGGCAAGGATCTCAACAACACTAACTGGATCGATAACTACTGGGACCAGCAACCGAAGTTAACAAAGAAAAGGACTTTGAAGGAAGTCCAGAGCCCCCACCCGAAGATAGACTGATGCAGCACGTATGGGTCTGGCCAACGACCCTTAAATAAATGTGGCGCTTCCGGGAGGAAACCTGATGGTCATGAATAAATTGAGAAGTTGGTGTATATGGCAGAACTCATGGACCCTAGGTTTATTTACAAATTCAAAGTTTCACGTACTTCCGCCTCCAGGTATGCCTTCTCGATACTGGGACCTTAGTAGCTTAACTACTACCTGTTATTTTCGTTTCTGTTTTTATGTTTTTCTTTGTGTGTTAAGTAGCATAGCATCACCAAGTAGTTTCTCTATTTCTTTGAGGAGTTCCACTCCACCTCTACAAGCTTGGATACCAGCAAACCACATCAAATTTGTGAGAGATTTGAAGAAAGTTTTTGGCATATCACTGATTACACTCACAAGTTTTGGCCATAGGTTATACACCGAATTGACCGGGGGAGTACCAGTTTCTTTTCCCTTAAAACTTCATGCATTTAAATTCCTACATAGCATTCCATTACATGCATTTGTACATTGAGGGCAATACACAGTTTTAAGTGTGGGGTGGGGAATTAGAGATTCAGGACAAGCTTGTAACCTCAAAGCAGTAAAACTAAACTTGTGGTTTTCAACCCATTTGACTAAAACCTTAAAACCCAAAAAATTTTCAAAAATTTTAAAACCCTAAAATCAAAACCTCTTTGAGTTCGCGCTTAAATAAACCAAAGGAATAAATGGAAACATGGCAAGTAGAAACAAATGGATATTATGCATAACAAATCACTAAACCCTATCCCATCCGTTTTCATGTGAGAATAATCTGAGCCTTTTCACGAGCATTATTATTATTTTTCGCATGCTCTTTCGCTTGGTATATTGAGTGCTTTTCGATCAGATTTTATGCATAATTAGAACTTGTATGACTTATACATATCAAGACCATGAACTAGTAGAAGTATGAAAATGATTGAGGCACCTAGGACTTTACTACCCTTATATATTATCATTAAACCCAAAATACCAATAACAATATCTGCCTAGAGAGCCCTCTCAGCCTTAGCCTTTTCGTTTCTACTACCCACATTTATCACCATACCAGCTTTTCATAAACACCGTTTATTGGCTAACTGTCTTCGAGATGGAGAACTATTAGATTATCTTGTGTCGTTAATTCAAGTACAACCATTGAGGAAATTTGGAGAGAATATGTTTCACTCAAAATAAATGGAATATAGAAGAAGAAAGTGGATGTATTTGGAAGAAACAGCCAAAAGATCTACAAGGAAGATATGGAAAATTTTATTTCATGGAAATTTAAGAAAAAGAATTATTGAAAAATTAGTCTTGATGATAAGAAAAGAAAAAAAATAGAAAAATGAAAAGAAAAAGAAAGAGAGAAGTTGGTATTTTACCGGTTAGATCTTAAAGAGCTGGATATGCATTCTTTTGATTTCAATTTGCTTTCCTGTATTCATTTCACAAAGCCTGAATTACCGCCCAAACTCCGATAGAAAGTTTTCAAAGCAACAAGTGATGTAAGAAAAAAGTGGCACAAGCAAGAACAATTGCCACCGTTCTGCGGCCTGTCAAAAAGTGCCGCCAAAAGAAGAGCCAAAAGATACGACAAATGTTTGAAGTGTGGCCACTAGTGCCACGATGGAAAATGCAGCAAGAATCAAACTTATTCCTAACATGAGTATACGCATCTTATCAAAATGGGTGCTATTAGGTTAAAAGCCGAGGGGTCCATATGAAAAGGCAGTAATGTGTACTACGCAGTGAGGGAAGAGTTGAACTGTAACATTTCTGATTTTAGTATTCATATTTTCAATTCAATGTAATACAATTTCGAACTCAATACTCGTGCACTGCCTTATTATTTTGCTTACCGTAAACTAAATACAATGATTCAATACAAATTTACAAGTTTTGCTCGATTATATACACTTAAACGCTATACAAGTAACTATTTATTTCAAACTAGTCAAATCTGAAAAAGTCAAGGACTAAATTTGAAAAATGTCAAGAAACCCTAGTCTAGCACGGTTGTGCTTCGTCCTGGCACGGTCGCGCCAAGTGCCTCGGCACGATCGCGCGACTGGTCCTGGAACGATCGCGCCCGGTGCCTAAGCACGGTCGCGCCTCTATTGGGCACGGTCGCACCTGCGTAACAGTCGAAACGTAAATGCAGTTTCAAAACGCTCGATCGTTCAAATTCAAATCCGATTTACGTTTTACTTTTGTTATCAAGGAAAATATCTCAGTCAATTACCATTATCATTTTCAAAATACAAATTACTCTCAAGAAACCGTCCAAATTATCTCCCAAGCCTCAAACCGCCATTCTCGATCCAATTGCTACCAATTAATCAAGGAACTCGATCCTCCGATCATCTCTAAGGTTTCTGAAGGGTTGGAGCAGCCGGAATCACAACAGAAGCCGCCGGAAGCAAATCTTGCCGTCGCCGGAACTCCCTTCTACCGATCGCTATCAATTCCTTTCTGTTTGAGGTATTTGAATCATCCCTACCTTTCGTTTCGGTCCATATATCAAAAGCCCCCTATCAATCTAGGCTTTCATTACAGAAATCGTCCGAATCAGAATTTATATTTTAAAAAGAAAAGATTTAATCGATTCCACTCTTAAACACGATTTACATACAATTAATTTATGTGATTAGACTCGTAATAACTCAGTAATCAAAAGCCCTATCAATTCCATCGCTATAATTACAAGATTTGTTCAATTTGTGTCTGATTTGGAAGAGACAGGCCGTGCCTCATGAAACGCGGTCGTGCCGAGTAGCAGCGCGGTCGTGTCCTCCTGTCCAGACCTAGTCATGCCCTTTTGGCTAGCCTCTGTTGTGTCTAAAAATCATAGACACGACCGTGCCAGGCCAAGGCACGGTCGTGCCTGTCGACTAGTCTAGTTTGTGCCCTCTGTTGATCAACCCGGTCGCGCCCCGACTAGCGAGGTCGCGCCCGTGGCTCGAGTACGATCGTGCCCTTCCGAGGCACGGTCGTGTGTGACTCAGAAATTTTAACAGAATTATAATTTTTTATTTTTCAATCAATAAATGTTTCAAATTTTATAAAAATATGTTTTCTGTATTTGAAGAGATAAATATTATTTATTTAAAAGTTTATTTAAAAATTTATAAAAATTAGATTTATATTTATCTTACACTTAAATGATGTTTTAAATGATTAAGTTACAAGTTTATAAACAAATAAGATAATAATCATTTATTTAATATTTAAACAAAAATCATTTATTTATACTTAATTACAATCAATATTTACATTACTTCATAAACTATAATCATTTATTTAATTATTAATTTACATTTAACACAAGCATTATTTTCATAATCAACAATTTTATAAAAATTCTATTTTATTATTTAAATTCCAAACTTTAATCAAATGTTCCAAAAATGGTTACTACAACTTTATATATTTCATTTAATACTTTTTATACACAAACTCAACCTTCAATGTTAGACTTAAACTTTGTACAGCGATTTGATTCAATATACATTACAATCTACGTTAACCCGTGCGTATCAAGAACCCTTATTCTATCTATACTCTTTGTAAGCTACATCTCCATACCAAGTGAGTATTCACAACACCTTTTTACTCTTTTACACTTTTGGGGTGGAACATGAACTCTATACACATTACACATTTACATTTACGCAAACAACACAAGTGCAAAATCCTATTTACATACATGTGTGCAAAATTTGAGCTTTGTGCCCGAGTGCTAGTTGTGCTAACCTTTGTATGCGATTATGTGCAATCATTAACTATACAAGCCGACGGTTTTCAATGATAGATCTATTGAGTCTGACAAACCCACCCAGGTGCGCGGTGATTGAAACCGACAACACAATTTTTGCATGCTAGTTACAAGGTTTGGTTGTACATGGTTACACAATAGCTGCTCCCCATAAATGCCTTATTTTATCATGTTTTGTAAAGGATTTGTTTTCAACTATATGCTATCTATATACAACTGTGTTATACTCACCAACTTTTTAGTTAACTTTATTTTATTCATGTTTCAGGCCCTATTATGTGAGAATGACTCAAGACGTGCTCAATATAGGATTTGGACTTAGCAAATTAAATCAAGAATTTTATGAGTTGTTTTATGTTTCTTGTTTGAATTTGGTTTGTACTTAGATTATTTGTAATGGAAATTTAACTTTAATATATTTCAATTCAGTCAACCATGTGCTATGAACAGTCTTACATGTCCCGCCCCGATGATTCTGCCATCGGTCGGGGTGTGACAGATTGGTTTCAGAGCCTTGGTTATAGGGAATTAGGTTATTAGACACCTTGACCTAGACTATAACTTTATGACACCCACTTATACTATGTTTCATGATTTTTGTGCTATGTGTTACATGCTATGTGCTACATGCTTACCATGATTAATTATTATTATATTTGATACCTTACTTGTTAGAAATTCATGACTCATTAGGATCCTCTTAAATAATAATTTAATAAATAATATCCTTTCATATATTTTAAAACCTCATAATATTTCTATCTTCTTTCTATCTTTATCCTTTCTAAGCATGTGGAAAATTCTTGAAGCAAAAATCTTTAAAAATTTTTATTTCTTCGTTAAGGTTTTTAAACTTGTTAAATTATTTGAGGACACGTGCAATCTGGAAGAGTGGCACCTGTATTTTGGGTTTTCTGTCTAGGAAAGCATTTCGCATAAATCCCAATCAACCGAGGGACCCGTATGCTTTCCTGGGAATTCCTGATATGAGTGTTTACTTATAGGCTAAAGCATGTCTCCTTGAAAATTATATAAGTTTAATTAACCTTAATGTGCCATGGTATTCAAGTGATTTTGTCACTTTTGAGTACAATCCAAACTAAAAATATCTATTTTTATTTTGTTATCTCATTCTATTAAATCCTATCAAATCTCATAAGTTCTTACAATCTTTCTTGTCTTGTGAAAATCTGTAGAATGCCTCCTCGTCGTGCTCCTGCAACCAACGCCAACACCGACATTGCTGCTATTCTTACCCAATTGGTGACACAACTCACCCAAGCCAATGGTGCCACCAATGGCAACAATGGTGGAAATGGAAGCAATAGTGGTAATAATGGTGGAAATGGTGGAAATGGTGGTAATAATCCATCTCAATGCACCTTCAAGCACTTCAACTCGTGCAATCCCCTAAAGTTTTATGGAACCGAAGGAGCTACTGGACTCCTTCAATGGTTTGAAAGCATTGAGAATACCTTTCTCAATAGTGACTGTCCCGACAATCTCCGTGTTCGTCATGCTACAAGTGTCCTACAAAAACGGGCACTTACATGGTGGAATGGAGAGAAAAGGAATAGGGGTGTTGATGTAGCTATGGCCTTACCTTGGGATGAGGTCAAAAGGATTATGACCGAGGAGTTCTGCCCTCGAAATGAAGTGAAAAAGTTAGAAGCTGAATTTTGGGATCTTGCCCAAGATAGTGGGGAAAGCTTAGCATATACAACTCGGTTCCATGAGTTGAGTCTTCTCGTGCCCCACATGGTCACTCCTTTGTCCCGTTGTATCGAAAAGTATATTGGTGGGCTACCAAGACAAATCCAAGATACTGTCTTAGGTAGAAATCCTGCTACTCTGGAGGATGCTATTCGTCTAGCCGCTACCTTAACTGATAATCATGTGAAAGCTGGAACTCTTACCAAAAAGGGTTCTAAGAAAGTTTCTGAAACCGTAACCCCTCCTACCCACAACAAAGAAGCCACAACCGAGCCCTCTCGCAATAATAGAAAAAGGAAAGTTAGAAATTTTGTTGTGGTTACTCCTACTGTTCCGGTTATCCAAGCTGCACCTATGGTTCAAACACTGGTTAAAAAGCCATATGTTGGAATCTACCCACTTTGTGCCACCTGCAACTACCATCATCCCCAAAACATCCCATGTCGCCTTTGTACTTATTGTGGGAGATATGGTCATACGGTTAGTGTTTGTAGGACCAAAGCTCTTACGGGCCAAGTCAACCCTCCAAACCGAACCATACCTCAAGTGGCTAACCAAGGTGCTCCCGCCATTGCTAATGGGCGTGCTTGTTATGAGTGTGATGACCCGAACCATTTTCGTGATCAATGTCCAAGACTTGCAAATGCTAGACAAGGTGGATCTTGTGGGCGTGCGTTCAACATAAACGCCAACGAAGCTCAAGCCAACAACGACGTGGTTAATGGTACGTTCCTTGTTAATAGTCAATATGCCTCCATTTTGTTCGATACCGGTGCCGATAAAAGTTTTGTGTCACTTAATTTTGAGCCTTTACTTGCAAAGACACGATCCCAATTAGAGAAAACCTTCACCGTTGAAATAGCGAATGGTGACTCCCTTACAATTGAGTCCATTATTTATGATTGCTCCTTAGAACTAAATGACCATTCATTCCCAATCAACCTTGTTCCAATGCCACTAGGAAGCTTTGATATTATCATAGGTATGGATTGGCTATCAAATCATCATGCCGAAGTCATTTGCTTTGAAAAGTGTATCCGAATTCCGCTATCATCGGGAGAAACCTTAAGGGTTTTTGGTGAAAAGCCTTGCAAGGGACTTAAGTTGATGTCGTGTACTACCGCTCAAAAGTACTTACGAAAGAAGTACATTGCTTTCTTAGCTCATGTTGTTCAAAAGGATGTCAAGGAGAAGAGTATCCAAGACATTCCGATCATTCGGGATTTCCCCGAAGTTTTTCCTAAGGATTTATCCGGTCTTCCTACCGTTCGTCAAGTAGAGTTCCGTATTGATCTTATACCTGGAGCTAACCCTATTGCTAGAGCTCCTTATCGTCTTGCACCTTCCGAAATGCAAGAGCTTGCAAGTCAACTTCAAGAGCTCTCCGACAAAGGTTTCATTCGCCCAAGTCATTCACCGTGGGGTGCACCCGTCTTATTTGTTAAGAAGAAGGATGGATCATTTCGCATGTGTATTGACTACCGTGAACTCAACAAGCTTACTATCAAGAACCGTTATCCTTTACCTAGAATCGATGATCTCTTTGATCAACTTCAAGGTTCTACTTGCTTCTCGAAGATTGATCTTCGAGAAGGTTATCATCAGCTTCGCGTTCAAGAAGATGACATTCCTAAGACTGCTTTTCGAACAAGGTATGGTCATTACGAGTTCATGGTTATGCCTTTCGGGTTAACCAATGCACCCGCAGTTTTCATGGATCTCATGAATCGTGTGTGCAAACCGTACCTTGATAAATTCGTGATCGTTTTCATTGATCATATCTTAATCTATTCCAAGACTAAAGCCGATCATGAACAACACCTTAGATTGGTTTTGGACCTCTTGAGAAAAGAACAACTATATGCCAAATTCTCCAAATGTGAATTTTGGCTAAAGGAAGTTCAATTTCTTGGTCACATCGTCAACGACAAGGGTATTCATGTTGATCCTGCTAAGATTGAAACGGTTAAGAATTGGAATGCCCCGAAGACTCCTACCGAAGTTCGTTCATTTCTTGGTCTTGCGGGTTATTATCGTCGTTTCATCTCAAACTTCTCAAAGATTGCTGTCCCACTTACCGCTCTGACCCACAAGGGTAAGACTTATGAATGGGGACCGAAACAAGAAGAAGCTTTCCAAACCCTCAAGCAAAAGTTGTGCAATGCTCCTATATTGACTCTCCCCGATGGAATCGATGATTTAGTTGTCTATTGTGATGCTTCTAACCAAGGTCTTGGTTGTGTTCTCATGCAACGAGGCAAAGTAATCGCTTATGCATCAAGGCAACTCATAGTTCATGAGAAGAATTATACGACGCACGATCTCGAGTTGGGTGCGGTCGTATTCGCATTAAAGATTTGGAGACATTACCTATATGGCACGAAATGTGTGGTGTTCACCGACCACAAAAGTCTTCAACATATTTTCAACCAAAAAGAACTTAATATGAGGCAACGACGTTGGGTCAAACTCCTTAACGACTACGACTGCGAGATTCGTTACCATCCCGGCAAACCGAATGTTGTAGCCGATGCTTTGAGTCGAAAGGACCATGTTATGATTCATTGTGCCCGTATTCAAACCGATATTCAAACCCGTATCTTAGAAGCTCAACACGTCTCGGTAACCGAGGGTAACATGTACGAAGAAATGTCATGTGGTGTTGAACTCCTTCTTGAATCAAAACCCAATGGCTTACTATATTACTTGAACCGTATTTGGGTTCCCGATCGCGATGATCTCCGTACATTTCTCATGAACGAGGCTCATAAGACTCGTTATTCTATTCATCCTGGTGCGGATAAAATGTACCAAGATCTTCGCCAACTTTATTGGTGGCCCGGTATGAAGAAAGACATTGCTCTTTATGTGGCCAAATGCTTAACTTGTTCCAAAGTCAAAGCCGAACATCAACGTCCTTCTGGTTTGCTCGAACAACCATAAATTCCCATGTGGAAATGGGAGAATATAACTATGGATTTCATTACCAAGCTCCCTCGCACTTCTAGTGGATATGATAGTATTTGGGTGATCATTGACCGTCTCACTAAATCCACTCATTTCTTGCCTATCCGCGAAGACTTCAAAGTGGAGAAACTAGCCCGAATTTACATTGATGAAATTGTGAGCCGTCATGGTGTTCCCGTGAACATAATATCCGATAGAGACGCTCGGTTCACCTCTCGATTTTGGCAATCTCTCCAAAAGGCTCTTGGTACTCGATTGGATTTGAGCACGGCTTACCATCCGCAAACTGATGGTCAAACAGAGCGAACAATCCAAACTCTTGAAGACATGCTTAGAGTTTGTGTAATCGATTTTGGTGGCAATTGGGATTCACATCTATCCCTCATTGAGTTTTCTTACAACAATAGCTACCACACAAGTATCAACATGGCTCCATTCGAAGCTCTCTATGGTCGCAAGTGTCGTTCTCCTATCTGTTGGAACGAGATTGGTGAAGCACAAATCACTGGTCCCGAGTTAATTCAAGAAACATCCGACAAGATTATTCAAATCCGTGACAATATTCGAGTAGCGAGGAGTCGACAAAAGAGTTATGCCGACAAACGTCGAAAACCCTTGGAATTCCAAGTCGGTGATTTTGTTCTTCTTAAGGTGTCTCCATGGAAGGGCGTGATCCATTTTGGAAAGAAAGGCAAGTTAGCACCTCGTTATGTTGGTCCATTCAAAATCCTTGAAAGGATTGGGAAAGTGGCTTACAAGCTCGAGTTACCTCCATCTCTTGGAAATGTGCATCCTACATTTCATGTATCTTATCTGAAGAAGTGTCTCGCTGATGAAAATCTACACATACCGCTTGACGACGTGCGCATTGATGAAACAATGCACTTCGTTGAAAAACCAGTGGAAATTATGGATCGCGAAGTCAAACAGCTCAAGCGAAGTTGCATTCCTATTGTAAAAGTTCGTTGGGAATCTAAGCGTGGTCCTGAGTTCACTTGGGAACGAGAAGACCAAATGAAGCTCAAGTACCCTCATCTTTTTACCGATACTATTGTTTCCTCTAGTTAAATTTCGGGACGAAATTCTCTCAACATGGGGAGACTGTAACATTTTTGATTTTAGTATTCATATTTTCAATTCAATGTATTACAATTTCGAACTCAATACTCATGCACTGCCTTATTATTTTGCTTACCGTAAACTAAATGCAATGATTCAATACAAATTTACAAGTTTTGCTCGATTATATACACTTAAACGCTATACAAGTAACTATTTATTTCAAACTAGTCAAATCTGAAAAAGTCAAGGACTAAAGTTGAAAAATGTCAAGAAACCCTAGTCTAGCACGGTCGTGCTTCGTCCTGGCACGGTCACGCCAAGTGCCTCGGCACGATCGCGTGACTGGTCCTCGAACGATCGCGCCCGGTGCCTAAGCACGGTCGCGCCTCTATTGGGCACGGTCGCGCCTGCGTAACAGTCGAAACGTAAATACAGTTTCAAAACGCTCGATCGTTCGAATTCAAATCCGATTTACGTTTTACTTTTGTTATCAAGGAAAATATCTCAGTCAATTACCATTATCATTTTCAAAATACAAATTACTCTCAAGAAACCGTCCAAATTATCTCCCAAGCCTCAAACCGCCATTCTCGATCCAATTGCTACCAATTAATCAAGGAACTCGATCCTCCGATCATCTCTAAGGTTTCTGAAGGGTTGGAGCAGCCGGAATCACAGCAGAAGCCGCCGAAAGCAAATCTTGCCGTCGCCGGAACTCCCTTCTACCGATCGCTATCAATTCCTTTCTGATTGAGGTATTTGAATCATCCCTACCTTTCGTTTCGGTCCATATATCAAAAGCCCCCTATCAATCTGGGCTTTCATTACAGAAATCGTCCGAATCAGAATTTATATTTTAAAAAGAAAAGATTTAATCGATTCCACTCTTAAACACGATTTACATACAATTAATTTATGTGAATAGACTCGTAATAACTCAGTAATCAAAAGCCCTATCAATTCCATCGCTATAAATACAAGATTTGTTCAATTCCTGTCTGATTTGGAAGAGACACGGTTGCGCTAATCATCTCGCGCGGCCGTGCCTCATGAAACGCGGTCGTGCCGAGTAGCTGCGCGGTCGTGCCGAGTAGCAGCGCGGTCGTGTCCTCCTGTCCAGACCTAGTCATGCCCTTTGGGCTAGCCTCTGTTGTGTCTAAAAATCATAGACACGACCGTGCCAGGCCAAGGCACGGTCGTGCCTGTCGACTAGTCTAGTTTGTGCCCTCTGTTGATCAACCCGGTCGCGCCCCGACTAGCGCGGTCGCACCCGTGGCTCGAGCACGATCGTGCCCTTCTGAGGCACGGTCGTGTGTGTCTCAGAAATTTTAACAGAATTATAATTTTTTATTTTTCAATCAATAAATGTTTCAAATTTTATAAAAATATGTTTTCTGTATTTGAAGAGATAAATATTATTTATTTAAAAGTTTATTTAAAAATTTATAAAAATTAAATTTATATTTATCTTACACTTAAATGATGTTTTAAATGATTAAGTTACAAGTTTATAAATAAATAAGATAATAATCGTTTATTTAATATTTAAACAAAAATCATTTATTTATACTTAATTACAATCAATATTTACATTACTTCATAAACTATAATCATTTATTTAATTATTAATTTACATTTAACACAAGCATTATTTTCATAATCAACAATTTTATAAAAATTCTATTTTATTATTTAAATTCCAAACTTTAATCAAATGTTCCAAAAATGGTTACTACAACTTTATATATTTTATTTAATACTTTTTATACACAAACTCAACCTTCAATGTTAGATTTAAACTTTGTACAGCGATTTGATTCAATATACATTACAATCTAGGTTAACCCGTGCGTATCAAGAACCCTTATTCTATCTATACTCTTTGTTAGCTACATCTCCATACCAAGTGAGTATTCACAACCCCTTTTTACTCTTTTACACTTTTAGGGTGGAACATGAACTCTATACACATTACACATTTACATTTACGCAAACAACACAAGTTCAAAATCCTATTTACATACATGTGTGCAAAATTTGAGCTTTATGCCCCAGTGCTAGTTGTGCTAACCTTTGTATGCGATTATGTGCAATCATTAACTATACAAGCCGATGGTTTTCAATGATAGATCTATTGAGTCTGACAAACCCACCCAGGTGCGCGGTGATTGAAACCGACAACACAATTTTTGCATGCTAGTTACAAGGTTTGGTTGTACATGGTTACACAATAGCTGCTCCCCATAAATGCCTTATTTTATCATGTTTTGTAAAGGATTTGTTTTCAACTATATGCTATCTATATACAACTGTGTTATACTCACCAACTTTTTAGTTGACTTTATTTTATTCATGTTTCAGGCCCTATTATGTGAGAATGACTCAAGACGTGCTCAATATAGGATTTGGACTTAGCAAATTAAATCAAGAATTTTATGAGTTGTTTTATGTTTCTTGTTTGAATTTGGTTTGTACTTGGATTATTTGTAATGGAAATTTAACTTTAATATATTTCAATTTAGTCAACCATGTGCTATGAACAGTCTTACATGTCCCGCCCCGATGATTCCGCCATCGATCGTGGTGTGACATGAACATGATAAGAAGTATGGGTCTTGGCAATCTGACCATAAACGAGCCCTCAGATTAGTTATACCCTCATTATTTGAGTACTGTAGAGGGTCCCACTAGTATTTTCTATCTTAAGCCAGAAAGCCGTAGCCGTGTGTTCCACGTTAGCTGCAGCCTACAAACCCTTTTAAAACCCAATAATATTTTCATTTTCACCCCTTATTTTTCTTTTAGCCACATTACAACCCTTTTAAAAGTCCTCTTGGTTCATGCATACTACTTATTTAATTGGTGCAGACTTGATTTGCATACAAGCTTATGACCATTGCATAATTCTATTCGAACTTGAGTGTTCTACTTAACCTAAATTATTCATATATAACCCTAGAGTTGAGTGAACATTGTGAGAATTGAAGGATTATGCATAATTGAAATTCTAGTAGGCTTGTCATGGATTCCATCATCCTAAATTAGAAAAACACAAAAATAGAATAAAGCGACTCATGAGTTATCCCAGAGTTCCAACTACTTGGAGCTCCATTACCCTTTTGAAAAGTTTTTAGTTATCGGTCTGATCATGCATGAGTTTGCTTGACGACAAGTAAAGTCTAAGTGTGGGGTATTATGATATGCTCTAAATTATACATGTTTTGCATGCATACTAATCCCCATATTATGGTACTAATTGATTAATAAGCTTGCAATTGATACTTAAAACGTTTATATTTCGTAATTGCAGGTTATTCGGTGTCTCAAATATAAATAAAGCTAAATCCTATAAAAAAACACCAATAAATCAAGCCTTTTGGAAGATCATTCCCGAGCTTTAACCTAGTCAACCAAGGTCAACGAAAGTCAAACCAGCAGCTAAAAGACAAAACTAGGAAGCAGAGGGGGGAAGCACGACTGTGCAAATCCCTCTTTGCTCCCCAAGGCTCTAGTACACTGTCCTCTGTACCCTTTTTTATTCCGGGGGTGTTTGAACGCCTGTGCAATCCAATGCATGGTCGTGCATTGCTCATTTTGAGGCCTATAAATAGAGGGCTTGAGTTCTTGGTTTCACACACCTTTCCATAACTCAATACACATTTTTAGAGTTCAAGAGAGTCTGTTTCTGTAGTTTAGAGTAGAGAGTAGAGAGGCTCCTCTTCTATGTCCGCAATAGGGGAGCTGACGAAACTCAGCGTTATGCTAGTTAGTATGGCCATTTGTGGCTAAACTCTTTGTATTGCTTGGGTGAAGATGAAGTTTAATGTATGTTAATGTTCAACGTATTAATGTAGTGGTATGTTTATGTCTTTAATTATTCGCTCTTAAAACCATCTTCTAGGTGGGCTTTTTATTATTACTTAAACTTGTCTTTACACGTGTGAGTGTTCTTGATTTTAAAGCGTCGGACCGTAAAACATTTTTAATCAAACTTCTTTTGAAACTTGTATGTCTTTATACAAGCAGATCTAGATAATCCAAGGCTTGGTTAATAATAAAAAGGTCGTACGTCTTTATATGAACTTGTTATGAAACCAAGAATTGGTGAACTCATGTTGGGAACGGTACATCTTCATGCATGGTCCCATTGTTACACCGCCTCCCGGTGAACAAAGTCTGATCACTCTTTATTAATAATAACTAAGCACTTAAATTTGATGTCTTAAACCAACTCACAGATAACACCAAAGAGTTGAGGGTAACGATGTCCCTAGCTGGGAGTCCTACCATTTTATTATTAAAGATTATAATTCATGAACCTAATGTCGTGAGAATGAGGCTCTAGCAGTGTCTCGGGTCACACATTTGTATTAGTCATACCACTTGATTAGTCAACTTAACATTATCATATACCAAGCGGATTCAAAGTCCAAAGCAATACTTTTCGTGACCTGATCATCATCGAGATATTTACTTTCTTGCTATTTACTATTCTGTTATTTACATTCCTGTCACACACATCATGCACGCTTTTACTTTTCTGTTATTTACTTTACTGTCATTTACTTTTCTATCATTTACTTTTTTGCTTCACAAGCACACAAAACCCACTCACTAATTAAATCGGCTAAATGATAACAAAAGTTGACTACCGGAACTCGACCGTGTACATTGGTTCGATACTTGGTTCTTACCTAAACTATATTACGCTGCGATAGGTACACTTGCCTATTGTTTGTGTTTTAAGTTTAATAGGTACACTTGCCTATTGTTTGTGTTTTAAGTTTAATGTAACTATCATTTTATTTTATAAATTTAAAACCAGATGTCATGAAATCAATATTAATAATATTATATAATATATTTATCATAACTATTACGCACGCTATCAAGTTTTTGGCGCCATTTCCAGCACCTCAAGGAAGAAGGCAAAGAGGACGACAAGGGGTACCGCCTGTTTATCACAACACCATTGACCCTTTCCATGCTAGACTTAATGATCTGCATGGGTCAGCTGGGGTATACTATGGATGGCATACGACAGGACTTTCATGATCACACACATGACCCGTATGCCCACCAGCAGTATGAGCAACAGCCTCCCAGCCCACACCAATAGTGGCAACGTCCTCTATTTCAGTAGTAGCTCTTCCCTCCTTCGTATATGATATTTGTTGTTCTTGAATGTTTCTTGACATTTGTGGTTGTTTGTTGACATTAGATGGTTGTTTTGGTTGTCTAGTATTGGACGTTGACATTGCAAGTTTTTTATCGGTTACCTCGGTAACCGTTGATATGGTGGCACCACCACCACCACCCTTTTGGCCGCCTTCTTGGCGAATATTAGCTTAAGTCTTTTTATTTTTAATACTTGTCTTATATTTTGAGCATTGCATAGCATCACATGTAATACAGGTTTTGGTTCGTGCCCGGATATACGATCTAGGCATTGGTGAGATCACACGCATGACAATGACGTCTCATCAGGGGAGTATCAGTTTCACCACACTCTTATTTTTCATGACACATATCATATTGCATACATTCATATTGCTAGGAACTAAGTGTGGGGTGGAACCCCGTTGATAATTTTGCTACCTAACTTTGTCTTAAGTATTACGAGTGCATGATTAGAAACTACCAAATCCATTGAATTAAAATATATATAGAAGTAATAAAAACATTTTCAAAAATAATATGTAAGCATGACAGCTTATTAAACAATCTAAAAGCAAGAGTCTTAAAAATCATTTGGCATAATCGGCATACTAATAAAAACAGCAATTTGGAATACCGTTGAAGTGAATCAAGGAAACAAATAGGGAAGATTAGTAAGCATAACAAAAAGAAATAAATAAGTTTATGCACATTTTTACTTTATTACCCTTTACCTTCCGTTTCATGTGAGAATTTGAGCCTATCTGAGCATTATCACACAAACACATCAAGTTTTTTACGTCGTTAATTATTACATATTTCACATGCTCATTTCGTTTGATAGAGTGTTTGCTAATTATTGCTTCACATGTTAGAACTTGTATAAAATATACACTTTAAAACCATGGACTAAAAAAATGCATAAAATGATTGAGGCATTAGGATTAACCCATTTTCTTTAGCCTTTTCTCTTTCTTTTACCTACCCTAAACATTATCCCCTAGTTAGCTCCTTTGAGCCTAAACCTTTTTCGTTTCTAAACCCACATTTCAATCCCATAAAACTACAAAAATCTTCCTTTTTATCCTTTTAACCCTTTTCGTTGAAAATCAACTTGGTTATGATTTAAGGAATGATTATCCATCACTAGTTATAGACTCATCTTATGTTCGAAGAATGAAACTCGTACGGTTTCACAAAAAAAGGAGTTATTATGAAAAAGAGGGGGGCAACAACAAGACGTTCATAATCGCCCAAAGCATTGAAAAAATCTCATCAAAACTTACTCGAAAAATTTGAGTATGCAAAGCTGATAAAAAATGGACGAATTAGGAAGAAACAACCGAACAATCTATGGGGATTGATAGTAATGTGTATTTCAAAGACAAGAACAAGTTGACATTCTTAAAGAAGAGATTTGGTCTTGACAATCTGACCTTAAAAGAGTCCTTAGATTAGTCACAATGTCTAATCTAGGTTTAATAAGAGATTGATCTCCTTTTAGTTATTAAGCCAAGTCAGATTTTCAACATTTAGCCACTCTTATTCAAATACTTCCTACCCTATCCCTAAGCCAATCATTACAACCCTTTATAAAGCACTTTTGATTTATGCACATATTTTTTGTCAATTGGTGGAGATTCGATTTTTATACAAGCATATGATTATGCAAGCATTAATTGTATCATTGAGTATTCTTCTTGACAAACCTTATCCATATATTTAACCTGAGTATTGAGTGAACATTTGTGAGACTATAACTTTGTGCATAATCATAGTTCCATCAAGCATGTTGGGCTTGCTACCCTCTTGTGGAGAAACACTCGAAAGGTATAACCACCAAATCATTGTTTTTAAGAAGTCCATTCAGCCATTTGGGACGAAAGCTTTGGGTTATCATTTAATCAATATTCTACTTCTATGGGTATAATCATGCATGAGTTTGCTTGAGGAGAAGCAAAAGTTTAAGTGTGGGGTGTTATGATATGACGTAAATTATACATATTTTGCATGCATAATTATCCCCATATTCATCACAATTAGAGACAATATGATAAAAATTGATATTTAATCTATTCAATTGTGTCACAACAGGATAATTACCCTTGATGTACAAAAACATGAAGAAATCACTCAAAATCAAGGAGAAATCAGCATCTGGAAGTCAATTGAACGAACCTGGACCCAAGAAGTCAAAGTTAGAAGTCAAAAAGTCAACATGTAGCAAACTAGCGCAATGCATGGCCGTTAGGGGTGAGCAATAACCGAACCGTTAACCGAAATCGAACCGAAAACTGACGAAACCGAACCGAAATTAACCAAAAACCGATTAACCAAAAATTAACTGAACCGAACCATCCGTATTTTCATATATTTCTAGCTTTTATACCTCTATTTCATGTATTTCATGTTTTATACCTCCATTTCATGTATTTCATGTTTTATACCTTCATTTTATGTATTTATACATCTATTTCGTATATTTATACATCCATTTCATGTACTTATACCTCAATTTCATGTATTTATACCTCCATTTCATTTTTTGCTAAGCAAAAATTATAGCCGAAGTTTGGTTTTGGTCATTAACCAAATTAACCGAACCGAATAAACCGAACCGATTAATTGAAAACCGATCGGTTAATAAAATAGATTAACCGATGACTTGGGTTTCGGTTTTGGTTAAGGCTAATAAGCGAACTGAATCGAACCGAACCGTGCACACCCCTAATGGTCGTGCATTGCCTTGCATGGTCGTGCAAACCCTAAATTGCCTCCATGTACTCCTTAAAGCTACTAGATTCCGCACGTGAAAAAAAGGGCACTTTGCACGCCCGTGCAACCCAATGCATGGTCGTGCATTACCAAAATCTTAGCCTATAAATAGAAAGCTCATTCTAGTATTTTAGATGTCCAAGACCAAGGGTTGTGAAGGCCCTAGTGCTCTGCTAGAGCCAGAACTCTCTCGGTTTTGGTCCGTTTTTAGCTTTTCTTTGTTTATTTTATTTTTCTACTCTTGTAATATGGAACGATTTTTCTCATTCGAGTAAATAAGAGGCAACCTATACCCACTCTCCCTTGGTTTTGGAACTCTTCCACATATTGTCTAAGGGTTAGTGGAGTCACTTGTATGGTCATTTGTGGCTAGCCCTCTTGCGTTACTTGGGTTAGTTGAACTTTATCTAATTAATGAAGTATTTTAGTATGTTATGTTCTGAAAGTCTTTCTTTTATTTTATGTTAAAAAGACAAGAATAATTAATCTTTAAACCAACTTAATAATCTTAAATCTTGTGAGTTCCTCAACCAAGACTTCTTGTTTGAGAAGCTTATTCGAGTTTGTACGGTCTATATACAAATCTTGGTGCTAACAACGACCGAGTTAGTATAGATTTAACATTATGGGTTGATTGGAGGTTTGGGTATTCAACGAGTCATTCGAGTCTAAACTGGACCTTGTGGTTCGTGTCGGTATGTATTTACTTCTCTCGTGTTCGTTTGCAGAGGACTTCTAGCGGGAGCCATGAGGTTTTACCTTGAGAAGGAAAGTTATATTTATTTAAAATATTATTATAAGTAAAGACAATTATTTTAAGGATATAAATTGTTAGGTCCGAGCGTTCATAAAGTACTTTTGGAGGAAGTTATGCATTACGACTTTCCATAAGAAGTTACACGACATGACGTACGTTAGTCGAGAGGATAATCTTAATCTGAATAATAAATCACAGGATGGACTTGAGACATGATGTGTTGCAAAGCACACCTCATATTCCTTGTAAATTCGTAGCGTTTTTGTAGAGTTTTAGATTCGTTTAGAGTCGTTTATGTTTAGTATTTAGTTGTGTCTTGTTTTGTAGGTATTTGGTGTGTGAATTTTGATGTAGTTAAATATTATATAATAATATTTAGAGATTATGGTTTCACGAGATCAAGTTTTACATTTATAAAATAATAATTACTTTAACTGAAAAACACACAATAGGCAAGTGTACATATCGCAGCATAATATAGTTTAGGTAATAACCAAGTATTGAACCAACGGACACGGTCGAATTCCAATACTCAACTTTTATTAACGTTTAGCCGGTTTAATTAGTGAGTGAGTTTTGTGTGCTTGTGGAACAGGAAAGTAAATGAAAGAAAAGTAAATGGCGGTAAAGTAAATAGCAGAAAAGTAAAAACGTGCGTGAAGTGTGTAACAGAAATGTAACGAACAGAATAGTAAATAACAGGAAAGTAAATATGTCGGGAATGATCAGGTTATGAATAGTATTGCTTTGGGTTTTGAATCCGCTTGGTACGTGATAATGTTAAGTTGACTAATCCAGTGATATGACTACTACAAATGTGTGACCCGGGTCACCGCTAGAGCCTCGTCCTCACGACATTTGATTTGCAAATTTAAAAGCTTTAACAAGTGGTAGTGCCTCCCGTTAAGTACAACAATTACCCTCAACCCTTCGAATGGTCATCTCCAGGTTGGTTTAAAACATCGAACGTAAAATGCTTTGTATTAGAGTTAAATAGGTGATTATATTTTGCTCACCGGGAGGCGGTGTAACAATGGGACCAATTATAAAGACGTATCGTTCCCAACATGAGTTCACCAATTCTTGGTTGCATAATAAGTTCGTATAAAGACGTACGACCTTAATAGTGTTAACCAAGCCTTGGCTTATCAATCTCTACTTGACGTACAAGCTTCAAGAGAAGTTTGATTAAAAAGGTTTTACACTTTAAAAATCAAGAACACTCACAAATATAAAGACGGATTTAGAAAGTAATAAAAGCCCACTAAAATGGTGGTTTTAAGGACGAATAGTTTAAAACATAAACACATCACTTGGATTAATACGTTAAACATTAACATGCACCAAACTTCATCTTCACCCTAGCAATACAAAGAGTCTAGCCACGAATGGCCATACTAACTAGCATAACGCTGAGTTTCGTAGGCTCCCTATTGCGAAACAAGGAGGAAGAGCCCGTTTACTCACTACTACTACACTCTAACTACGAAATAAGCTTTCTCTGGTGTGTTCTTGGGGTGTGTGAGGGATGTCTCAATGAAGAACTCAAGCGATCTATTTATAGGCCTCAAAATGAGCAATGCACGGTCGTGCATTGGATTGCAAGGGCGTGCAAACACCTCGGGAATCAAACAGGGTACAAAGGACAGTGTACCGGGGTTTGGGAGAGCAGAAAAGCCTTTACACAACCGTGCAATGCCCTACTGCTTCCCAGATTTGTCTTTTAGCTGCTGGTTTGACTTGGTTTGACCTAGTTTGACTTCTTGGGGGTCAATGCTCGGGTTTGGTCCTCCAAAAGCTTGATTTCTTCATGTTTTAGGCTGTTTTTTGCTTTGTTTATCTTGGAGCACCGAATAATCTGTAATTGTGAAATATTAACATTTTAGGTATCAATTGCGAGGTTATTAATCAATTAGTACCATCATATGGGGATTATTATGCATGCAAAACATGTATAATTTAGGACATATCATAATACCCCACACTTAGACTTTGCTTGTCCTCAAGAAAACTCATGCATGATCATACACATAACTAAAACTTTACTAGGGAAATGGAACTCCAAGTAGTTGGAAATTCCAGGATGACTCTTGAGTTGCTAATTCTATTTTTGAATTTTTCTATGATGGAATCCAAGACAAGCCTATTAGAATTTCAATTATGCATAAACTTTCACTCCTCACAGTGTTCACTCAACTCTAGGGTTATATGTATGGATAATGTAAGTCAAGTAGAACACTCAAGTTCGAATCGAATAATGCAATGATCATAAGCTTGTATGCAAATCAAGTCTCCACCAATTAACTAAGTAGTATGCATGAATCAAGAGGACTTTAAAAGGGTTGTAATGTGGCTAAAATAAAAATAAAGGGGTGAAGATAAAAATCTTTTTGGGTTTTTAGGGATTTAAAAGGTTTTAAGGGCTGCAGCTATCGTGAAACACACAGCTACGGCTTCATGGCTTAAAAAGGAAAATACTAACAGGTACCTTTACAATACTCGGATCATGAGGGTATAACTAATCCGAGGGCTCGTTTATGGTCAGATTGCCAAGACCAAGATCTCTCATTAGTGCCAACTCTTTCCTTACTACGTAGTACACATTGCTTCCTCTCCGTATGGAACTTTCGGCTTGTAGCCTAACATCTCCAACTTTGATCAGATGTGTATACTCACTTTGGGAATGAGTTTGTTTCTTGCTACATTTTCCATCGTGGCTCCAGTTGCCACACTTCACACATTTTTTGTATCTTTTGGCTCTTCTTTTGGCGGCACTTTTTAACAGGCCGCAGAATGGTGTGTCACACCCCGACCGATGGCGGAATCATCGGGGCGGGACATGTAAGACTGTTCATAGCACATGGTTGACTAAATTGAAATATATTAAAGTTAAATTTCCATTACAAATAATCCAAGTATAAACCAAATTCAAACAAGAAACATAAAACAACTCATAAAATTCTTGATTTAATTTGCTAAGTCCAAATCCTATATTGAGCACGTCTTGAGTCATTCTCACATAATAGGGCCTGAAACATGAATAAAATAAAGTCAACTAAAAAGTTGGTGAGTATAACACAGTTGTATATAGATAGCATATAGTTGAAAACAAATCATTTACAAAACATGATAAAATAAGGCATTTATGGGGAGCAGCTATTGTGTAACCATGTACAACCAAACCTTGTAACTAGCATGCAAAAATTGTGTTGTCGGTTTCAATCACCGCGCACCTGGGTGGGTTTGTCAGACTCAATAGATCTATCATTGAAAACCGTCGGCTTGTATAGTTAATGATTGAACATAATCGCACACAAAGGTTAGCACAACTAGCACTCGGGCACAAAGCTCAAATTTTGCACACATGTATGTAAATAGGATTTTGCACTTGTGTTGTTTGCGTAAATGTAAATGTGTAATGTGTATAGAGTTCAAGTTCCACCCCAAAAGTGTAAAAGAGTAAAAAGGGGTTGTGAATACTCACTTGGTATGGAGATGTAGCTAACAAAGAGTATAGATAAAATAAGGGTTCTTGATACGCACGGGTTAACCTAGATAGTCATGTATATTGAATCAAATCGGTGTACAAAGTTTAAGTCTAACATTGAAGGTTGAATTTGTGTATAAAAAGTATTAAATGAAATATATAAAGTTGTAGTAACCATTTTTGGAACATTTGAATAAAGTTTGGAATTTAAATAATAAAATAGAATTTTTATAAAATTGTTGATTATGAAAATAATACATGTGTTAAATGTAAATTAATAAATAAATAAATGATTATAGTTTATGAAATAATGTAAATATTGATTGTAATTAAGTATAAATAAATAAATGATTTTTGCTTAAATATTAAATAAATAATTATTATCTTATTTATTTATAAACTTATAACTTAATCATTTAAAACATCATTTAAGTGTAAGATAAATATAAATTTAATTTTTATAAATTTTTTAAATAAACTTTTAAATAAATAACATTTATCTCTTCAAATACAGAAAACATATTTTTTTATAAAATTTGAAACATTTATTGATTGAAAAATAAAAAATTATAATTCTGTTAAAATTTCTGAGTCACACACGACCGTGCCTCGGAAGGCCACGATCGTGCTCGAGCCACGGACGCGACCGGGTTGATCAACAGAGGGCACAAACTAGACTAGTCGACAGGCACGACCGTGCCTTGGCCTGGCACGGTCGTGTCTATGATTTTTAGACACAACAGAGGCTAGCCCAAAGGGCATGACTAGGTCTGGACAGGAGGACACGACCGTGCTGCTAATCGGCACACCCGCGCTATATGAGGCACGGCCGCGCCAGATGATTAGCGCGACCGTGTCTCTTCCAAGTCAGACACGAATTGAACAATTCTTGTATTTATAACTATGGAATTGATAGGGCTTTTGATTACTGAGTTATTACGAGTCTAATCACATAAATTAATTGTATGTAAATCGTGTTTAAGAGTGGAATCGATTAAATCTTTTCTTTTTAAAATATAAATTCTGGTTCGGACGATTTCTGTAATGAAAGCCCAGATTGATAGGGGGCTTTTGATATATGGACCGAAACGAAAGGGAGGGATGATTCAATTACCTCAAACATAAAATAATTGATAGCGATCGGTAGAAGGGAGTTCCGGCGACGGCAAGATTTGCTTCCGGCGGCTTCTGCTGTGATTCCGGCTGCTCCAACCCTTCAGAAACCTCAGAGATGATCGGAGGATCGAGTTCCTTGATTAATTGGTAGCAATTGGATCGAGAATGGCGGTTTGAGGCTTGGGAGATAATTTGGACGGTTTCTTGAGAGTAATTTGTATTTTGAAAATGATAATGGTAATTGACTGAGATATTTTTCTTGATAACAAAAGTAAAACGTAAATCGGATTTGAATTCGAACGATCGAGCGTTTTGAAACTGCATTTACGTTTCGACTGTTACGCAGGCGCGACCGTGCCCAAGAGAGGCGCGACCGTGCTTAGGCACCGGGCGTGATCGTTCCAGGACCAGTCGCGCGATCGTGCCGAGGCACTTGGCGCGACCGTGCCAGGACGAAGCACGACCGTGCTAGACTAGGGGTTCTTGACATTTTTCAACTTTAGTCCTTGTCTTTTCAGATTTGACTAGTTTGAAATAAATAGTTACTTGTATAGCGTTTAAGTGTATATAATCGAGCAAAACTTGTAAATTTGTATTGAATCATTGCATTTAGTTTACGGTAAGCAAAAGAATAAGGCAGTGCACGAGTATAGAATTCGAAATTGCATTACTTTGAATTGAAATATGAATACTAAAAATCAGAAATGTTACAGTCTCCCCATGTTGAGAGAATTTCGTCCCGAAATTTAGCTAGAGGAAACAACATTATCAATAAAGAGATGAGGGTACTTGAGCTTCATTTGGTCTTTTCGTTCCCAAGTGAACTCAGGACCACGCTTAGATTCCCAACGAACTTTGACAATAGGAATGCGACTTCGCTTGAGCTGTTTGACTTCGCGATCCATAATTTCCACTGGTTTTTCAACGAAGTGCATTGTTTCATCAATGCGCACGTCGTCAAGCGGTATATGGAGATTTTCATCAGCGAGACACTTCTTCAGATTAGATACATGAAATGTAGGATGCACATTTCCAAGAGATGGAGGTAACTCGAGCTTGTAAGCCACTTTCCCAATCCTTTCAAGGATTTTGAATGGACCAACATAACGAGGTGCTAACTTGCCTTTCTTTCCAAAATGGATCACGCCCTTCCACGGGGACACCTTTAGAAGAACAACGTCACCGACTTGGAATTCCAAGGGTTTTCGACGTTTGTCGGCATAACTCTTTTGCCGACTCCTCGCTACTCGAATATTGTCACGGATTTGGATAATCTTGTCGGATGTTTCTTGAATTAACTCGGGACCAGTGATTTGTGCTTCATCAATCTCGTTCCAACAGATAGGAGAACGACACTTGCGACCATAGAGAGCTTCGAATGGAGCCATGTTGATACTTGTGTGGTAGCTATTGTTGTAAGAAAACTCAATGAGGGATAGATGTGAATCCCAATTGCCACCAAAATCGATTACACAAGCTCTAAGCATGTCTTCAAGAGTTTGGATTGTTCGCTCGGTTTGACCATCAGTTTCCGGATGGTAAGCCGTGCTCAAATCCAATCGAGTACCAAGAGCCTTTTGGAGAGATTGCCAAAATCGAGAGGTGAACCGAGCGTCTCTATCGGATATTATGTTCACGGGAACACCATGACGGCTCACAATTTCATCAATATAAATTCGGGCTAGTTTCTCCACTTTGAAGTCTTCGCGGATAGGTAAGAAATGAGCAGATTTGGTGAGTCGATCAATGATCACCCAAATACTATCATAACCACTCGAGGTGCGAGAGAGCTTGGTAATGAAATCCATAGTTATATTCTCCCATTTCCACATGGGAATTTCTGGTTGTTCGAGTAACCCAGATGGCCGTTGATGTTCGGCTTTGACTTTGGAACAAGTTAAGCATTTGGCCACATAAAGAGCAATGTCTTTCTTCATATCGGGCCACCAATAAAGTTGGCGAAGATCTTGGTACATTTTATCCGCACCAGGATGAATAGAATAACGAGTCTTATGAGCCTCGTTCATGAGAAATGTACGGAGATCGTCGCGATCGGGAACCCAAATACGGTTCAAGTAATAGAGTAAGCTGTTGGGTTTTGATTCAAGAAGAAGTTCAACACCACACGACATTTCTTTATACATGTTACCCTCGGTTACCGAGACGTATTTAGCTTCTAAGATACGGGTTTGAATATCGGTTTGAATACGGGCACAATGAAGCATAACATGGTCCTTTCGACTCAAAGCATCGGCTACAACATTCGCTTTGTCGAGATGGTAACGAATCTCGCAGTCATAGTCGTTAAGGAGTTCGACCCAACGTCGTTGCCTCATATTGAGTTCTTTTTGGTTAAAAATATGTTGAAGACTTTTGTGGTCGGTGAATACCACACATTTCGTGCCATATAGGTAATGTCTCCAAATCTTTAACGCGAATACGACCGCACCCAACTCGAGATCGTGCGTCGTATAATTCTTCTCATGAACTTTGAGTTGCCTTGATGCATAAGCAATTACTTTGTCTCGTTGCATGAGAACATAACCAAGACCTTGGTTAGAAGCATCACAATAGACAATTAAATCATCGATTCCATCGGAGAGAGTCAATATAGGAGCATTGCACAACTTTTGCTTGAGGGTTTGGAAAGCTTCTTCTTGTTTCGGTCCCCATTCATAAGTCTTACCCTTGTGGGTCAAAGCGGTAAGAGGGACAACAATCTTTGAGAAGTTTGAGATGAAACGACGATAATAACCCGCAAGACCAAGAAATGAACGAACTTCGGTAGGAGTCTTCGGGGCATTCCAATTCTTAACCGTTTCAATCTTAGCAGGATCAACATGAATACCCTTGTCATTGACGATGTGACCAAGAAATTGAACTTCCTTTAGCCAAAATTCACATTTGGAGAATTTGGCATAAAGTTGTTCTTTTCTCAAGAGGTCCAAAACCAATCTAAGGTGTTCTTCATGGTCGGCTTTAGTCTTGGAATAGATTAAGATATCATCAATGAATACGCTCACAAATTTATCGAGGTACGGTTTGCACACACGATTCATGTGATCCATGAAAACTGCGGGTGCATTGTTTAACCCGAAAGGCATAACCATGAACTCGTAATGACCATACCTTGTTCGAAAAGCAGTCTTAGGAATGTCATCTTCTTGAACGCGAAGCTGATGATAACCGGATCGAAGATCAATCTTCGAGAAGCAAGTAGAACCTTGAAGTTGATCAAAGAGATCATCGATTCTAGGTAAAGGATAACGGTTCTTGATAGTAAGTTTGTTGAGTTCGCGGTAGTCAATACACATGTGAAATGATCCATCCTTCTTCTTAACAAATAAGACGGGTGTACCCCACGGTGAATGACTTGGGCGAATGAAACCTTTGTCGGAGAGCTCTTGAAGTTGACTTGCAAGCTCTTGCATTTCGGAAGGTGCAAGACGATAAGGAGCTCTAGCAACGGGGTTAGCTCCAGGTATAAGATCAATACGGAACTCTACTTGACGAACGGGAGGAAGACCGGATAAATCCTTTGGAAAAACTTTGGGGAAATCCCGAATGATCGGAATGTCTTGGATATTCTTCTCCTTGACATCCTTTTGAACAATATGAGCTAAGAAAGCAATGTACTTCTTTCGTAAGTACTTTTGAGCGGTAGTACACGACATCAACTTAAGTCCCTTGCAAGGCTTTTCACCAAAAACCCTTAAGGTTTCTCCCGATGATAGCGGAATTCGGATACACTTTTCAAAGCAAATGACTTCGGCATGATGATTTGATAGCCAATCCATACCTATGATAATATCAAAGCTTCCTAGTGGCATTGGAACAAGGTTGATTGGGAATGAATGGTCATTTAGTTCTAAGGAGCAATCATAAATAATGGACTCAATTGTAAGGGAGTCACCATTCGCTATTTCAACGGTGAAGGTTTTCTCTAATTGGGATCGTGTCTTTGCAAGTAAAGGCTCAAAATTAAGTGACACAAAACTTTTATCGGCACCGGTATCGAACAAAATGGAGTCATATTGACTATTAACAAGGAACGTACCATTAACCACGTCGTTGTTGGCTTGAGCTTCGTTGCCGTTTATGTTGAACGCACGCCCACGAGCTCCACCTTGTCTAGCATTTGCAAGTCTTGGACATTGATCACGAAAATGGTTCGGGTCACCACACTCATAACAAGCACGCCCATTAGCAATGGCGGGAGCACCTTGGTTAGCCACTTGAGGTACGGTTCGGTTTGGAGGGTTGACTTGGCCCGTAAGAGCTTTGGTCCTACAAACACTAACCGTATGACCATATCTCCCACAATAAGTACAAAGGCGACATGGGATGTTTTGGGGATGATGGTAGTTACAGGTGGCACAAAGTGGGTAGATTCCAACATATGGCTTTTTAATCGGTGTTTGAACCATAGGTGCAGCTTGGATAACCGGAATAGTAGGAGTAACCACAGCAAAATTTCTAACTTTCCTCTTTCTATTATTGCGAGAGGGCTCAGTTGTGGCTTCTTTGTTGTGGGTAGGAGGGTTACGGTTTCATAAACTTTCTTAGAACCCTTTTTGGTAAGAGTTCCAGCTTTCACATGATTATCAGTTAAGGTAGCGGCTAGACGAATAGCATCCTCCAGAGTAGCAGGATTTCTACCTAAGACAGTATCTTGGATTTGTCTTGGTAGCCCACCAATATACTTTTCGATACAACGGGACAAAGGAGTGACCATGTGGGGCACGAGAAGACTCAACTCATGGAACCGAGTTGTATACGCCAAGTTTTCACCACTATCTTGGGTAAGATCCCAAAATTCAGCTTCTAACTTTTTCACTTCATTTCGAGGGCAGAACTCCTCGGTCATAAGCCTTTTGACCTCATCCCAAGGTAAGGCCATAGCTACATCAACACCCCTATTCCTTTTCTCCCCATTCCACCATGTAAGTGCCCGTTTTTGTAGGACACTTGTAGCATGACGAACACGGAGGTTGTCGGGACAGTCACTATTAAGAAAGGTATTCTCAATGCTTTCAAACCATTGAAGGAGTCCAGTAGCTCCTTCAGTTCCATAAAACTTGAGGGGATTGCACGAGTTGAAGTGCTTGAAAGTGCATTGAGATGGATTGTTACCACCATTTCCACCATTTCCACCATTGGCTTGGGTGAGTTGTGTCACCAATTGGGTAAGAATAGCAGCAACGTCGGTGTTGGCGTTGGTTGCGGGAGCATGATGAGGAGGCATTCTACAGATTTTCACAAGACAAGAGAGATTGTAAGAACTTATGAGATTTGATAGGATTTAATAGAATGAGATAACAAAAATAAAAATAGATATTTTTTTTAGTTTGGATTATACTCAAAAGTGACAAAATCACTTGAATACCATGGCACATTAAGGTTAATTAAACTTATATAATTTTCAAGGAGACATGCTTTAGCCTATAAGTAAACACTCATCTCCGGAATTCCCAGGAAAGCATACGGGTCCCTCGGTTGATTGGGATTTATGCGAAATGCTTTCCTAGACAGAAAACCCAAAATACAGGTGTCACTCTTCCAGATTGCACGTGTCCTCAAATAATTTAACAAGTTTAAAAACCTTAACGAAGAAATAAAAATTTTTAAAGATTTTTGCTTCAAGAATTTTCCACAAGCTTAGAAAGGATAAAGATAGAAAGAAGATAGAAATATTATGAGGTTTTAGAATATATGAAAGGATATTATTTATTAAATTATTATTTAAGAGGATCCTAATGAGTCATGAATTTCTAACAAGTAAGGTATCAAATATAATAATAATTAATCATGGTAAGCATGTAGCACATAGCATGTAACACATAGCACAAAAATCATGAAACATAGTATAAGTGGGTGTCCTAAAGTTATAGTCTAGGTCAAGGTGTCTAATAACCTAATTCCCTATAACCAAGGCTCTAAAACCAATCTGTCACACCCCGACCGATGGCGGAATCATCGGGGCGGGACATGTAAGACTGTTCATAGCACATGGTTGACTAAATTGAAATATATTAAAGTTAAATTTCCATTACAAATAATCCAAGTATAAACCAAATTCAAACAAGAAACATAAAACAACTCATAAAATTCTTGATTTAATTTGCTAAGTCCAAATCCTATATTGAGCACGTCTTGAGTCATTCTCACATAATAGGGCCTGAAACATGAATAAAATAAAGTCAACTAAAAAGTTGGTGAGTATAACACAGTTGTATATAGATAGCATATAGTTGAAAACAAATCCTTTACAAAACATGATAAAATAAGGCATTTATGGGGAGCAGCTATTGTGTAACCATGTACAACCAAACCTTGTAACTAGCATGCAAAAATTGTGTTGTCGGTTTCAATCACCGCGCACCTGGGTGGGTTTGTCAGACTCAATAGATCTATCATTGAAAACCGTCGGCTTGTATAGTTAATGATTGCACATAATCGCGTACAAAGGTTAGCACAACTAGCACTCGGGCACAAAGCTCAAATTTTGCACACATGTATGTAAATAGGATTTTGCACTTGTGTTGTTTGCGTAAATGTAAATGTGTAATGTGTATAGAGTTCATGTTCCACCCCAAAAGTGTAAAAGAGTAAAAAGGGGTTGTGAATACTCACTTGGTATGGAGATGTAGCTAACAAAGAGTATAGATAAAATAAGGGTTCTTGATACGCACGGGTTAACCTAGATAGTCATGTATATTGAATCAAATCGGTGTACAAAGTTTAAGTCTAACATTGAAGGTTGAATTTGTGTATAAAAAGTATTAAATGAAATATATAAAGTTGTAGTAACCATTTTTGGAATATTTGAATAAAGTTTGGAATTTAAATAATAAAATAGAATTTTTATAAAATTGTTGATTATGAAAATAATACATGTGTTAAATGTAAATTAATAAATAAATAAATGATTATAGTTTATGAAATAATGTAAATATTGATTGTAATTAAGTATAAATAAATAAATGATTTTTGCTTAAATATTAAATAAATAATTATTATCTTATTTATTTATAAACTTATAACTTAATCATTTAAAACATCATTTAAGTGTAAGATAAATATAAATTTAATTTTTATAAATTTTTTAAATAAACTTTTAAATAAATAACATTTATCTCTTCAAATACAGAAAACATATTTTTTTATAAAATTTGAAACATTTATTGATTGAAAAATAAAAAATTTATAATTCTGTTAAAATTTCTGAGTCACACACGACCGTGCCTCGGAAGGCCACGATCGTGCTCGAGCCACGGACGTGACCGGGTTGATCAACAGAGGGCACAAACTAGACTAGTCGACAGGCACGACCGTGCCTTGGCCTGGCACGGTCGTGTCTATGATTTTTAGACACAACAGAGGCTAGCCCAAAGGGCATGACTAGGTCTGGACAGGAGGACACGACCGTGCTGCTAATCGGCACACCCGCGCTATATGAGGCACGGCCGCGCCAGATGATTAGCGCGACCGTGTCTCTTCCAAGTCAGACACGAATTGAACAATTCTTGTATTTATAACTTTGGAATTGATAGGGCTTTTGATTACTGAGTTATTATGAGTCTAATCACATAAATTAATTGTATGTAAATCGTGTTTAAGAGTGGAATCGATTAAATCTTTTCTTTTTAAAATATAAATTCTGGTTCGGACGATTTCTGTAATGAAAGCCCAGATTGATAGGGGGCTTTTGATATATGGACCGAAACGAAAGGGAGGGATGATTCAATTACCTCAAACAGAAAAGAATTGATAGCGATCGGTAGAAGGGAGTTCCGGCGACGGCAAGATTTGTTTCCGACGGCTTCTTCTGTGATTCCGGCTGCTCCAACCCTTCAGAAACTTTAGAGATAATCGGAGGATCGAGTTCCTTGATTAATTAGTAGCAATTGGATACCGAGAATGGCGGTTTGAGGCTTGGGAGATAATTTGGACGGTTTCTTGAGAGTAATTTGTATTTTGAAAATGATAATGGTAATTGACTGAGATATTTTCCTTGATAACAAAAGTAAAACGTAAATCGAATTTGAATTCGAACGATCGAGCGTTTTGAAACTGCATTTACGTTTCGACTGTTACGCAGGCGCGACCGTGCCCAAGAGAGGCGCGACCGTGTTTAGGCACCGGGCGCGATCGTTCCAGGACCAGTCGCGCGATCGTGTCGAGGAACTTGGCGCGACCGTGCCAGGACGAAGCACGACCGTGCTAGACTAGGGTTTCTTGACATTTTTCAACTTTAGTCCTTGACTTTTCAGATTTGACTAGTTTGAAATAAATAGTTACTTGTATAGCGTTTAAGTGTATATAATCGAGCAAAACTTGTAAATTTGTATTGAATCATTGCATTTAGTTTACGGTAAGCAAAATAATAAGGCAGTGCACGAGTATTGAATTCGAAATTGCATTACTTTGAATTGAAATATGAATACTAAAAATCAGAAATGTTACTGGTGGCAGTTGTTCTTGCTTGCGCCACCGTTTTCTTACATCACTAGTTGCTTTGAAAATCTTCTCTCAGAGTTTAGATGGTAATTCAGGCTTTGCGAAATGAATATAGGAAAGCATATTGAAATCAAAAGAATGCATATCCAGCTCTTTAAGGTCTGACCGGTAAAAGACCTACTTCTCTTTTTCTTTTCTTCTTTGTCTATTTTTTTTGTATCAAGACAAATTCTTTAATGATTATTTTTCCTCAATTTCCTTGAAATAATTTTTCCATCAATTCCTTGCAGATAGTTTGGCTGTTTCTTCCAAATACATCCACCTTCTTGTATATTCCAATTCCTTTGAGTGAAACAGATTCTTTCCAAAGTTGCCTCAATGGTAATAAACTTGAAATGACGACATAAGATAATTTTTCCACTTTGGAGACAGTTAGCCAATAACCGGTGTCTAAGAAAAGATGGTTGGGTGATAATTGTAGGTAGTAGAAAAGAAAAGGCAAAGGCTCAAAGGGCTATCTAAGCGGATTATATTTTTGGAATTTTTGGATTTAAGGATAAGGGTAATAAAGTCCTAGGTGCCTCAATCACTTTCACACTTCTACTAGTTCATAGTTTTGATATGTATAAGTCACACAAGTTCTAAATATGCATAAAATTCAATCGAAAAACACTTAGTAATGCCAAATGCAAGAGCATGCGAATAATTATATATTGCGCCAAAAAATTGATGTTGTGTAATAGACTTGATTTTCCTCACATGAAAACGGATGGGATAGGGTTTTAGCGAATCGTTATGCATAATATTCATTTGTTTCTACTTGCCATGTATTCATTTTATTTAATTAGGTGCAAACTCAAAGATGTTTTAAATTTTAGGGTTTAAAATTTTGAAAATTTTCTGGGTTTTACAAAAGGTAGGTTTTTGTAAAAATTTAGTCAAATGGGTAGAAAATCACAAGTTGAAATTTTACTACTTTGAGGTTACAAGTAGTCCTGAATCTCTTAATTCCCCACCCCACACTTAAAACTGTGCATTGCCCTCAATGTACAAATGCATGTAATGAAATGCTATGCAGGAATTTAAATGCATGAAGTTTTAAGGGAAAAGAAACTGGTACTCCCCCGTTCAATTCGGTGTATAACCTAAGGCCAAAACTTATTGGTGCTATCAACACTTTGCTTCAAAGACTTCATCAAATTTCACCAAAATTTGATGTGGTTTCCGATTCCTCAGGTTGTAGAGATGGAGTGTGATTCCTCAAATAAGTAGAGTGACTATCTGGTGATGCTATTATACCTGACACATAAGGGAAAACATAAAAGCAGACAAGGAAAATAAAAGGTAGTAGTTAAGCTACTAAGGTCCTAGTATCGAGAGGGCATACCTGTGGCTGAAGTATGAGAAACTTAAATTTGAAAAGTCAAACCTGAGATCCATGATTCTGCCGTATGCACCAACCTCCCAATTTATTCATGATCACCGGGTTGCCTCCCGGAAGCGCTACATTTATTTAAGGGTCTTTAGCCTGAACCGTACGTGTTTCATCAGTCTTACTCCTCTAGTGGAACCTCGTCCACTACTTGATCAATTAGTCATTCAAGGTAACGCTTCACTCGGTGGCCGTTAACTTTGAAAGTTGTCCCGTATGTTTGTTCCAGTTCCAGTATTCCATAAGGGAATGTTTTTCGAATTATGTATGGCCCCGTCCACTTAGATCTCAATTTTCCGGGAAATAATTGTAATCTTGAATTGTAGAGCAAGACTTTTTCTC
The DNA here is from genome assembly GCA_023525975.1 of Smallanthus sonchifolius. Lineage (NCBI taxonomy): Eukaryota > Viridiplantae > Streptophyta > Magnoliopsida > Asterales > Asteraceae > Smallanthus > Smallanthus sonchifolius. The sequence continues at coordinate 42,313,667 of CM042025.1, read as the reverse complement.
CTTCTTGGAATTCCACCTTCCTTAGTTTTTATCATGAAGTCTCTTTGCCATATCCTTGTATATTGCTGAGTTTTCGCAGTTCTTCCAATTCATGAATTTGTAGAAGGCGGTGCTCTCCTGCACTAGATAGATCTAGGTTAACTGATTTAATCTCTATTGGCAAGTGACAAGCCATACCATAAACCATTCGTTAAAGAGTGGTTTCGATAGGTGTTTTGTAAGCCGTACGTAAGGCCCATAATGCATCTTCCAGTTTATCAGACCAGTCTTTCCTATTTGGACTTACAACTTTTTCCAAGATACGCTTGATTGCTCTATTTGTAACTTCCAATTGTCCATTTTCTTAGGGATGATAAGGTGTTGACAGCTTATGGGTGCAACCATATCGTTTAAGTGTCTTTTCCAATTGTGAATTGCAGAAGTGTGTTCCTCTATCACTGATTAGAGCTTTTGGTGTATCGAACCGTGTGAATAGTCTTTTGAGAAACCGGATGACGACTCTTATGTCATTAGTTGGTAATGCTTGTGCTTCAACCCATTTTGACATGTAGTCAACTGCTACTAGGATGTATTGATTTTCGCGAGATGGAGGGAATGGTCCAACAAAGTCAATCCCCGAGACGTCGAATATTTCACAAACTTGGATGCTTGTATGGGGCATTTCGTCATGCTTTGAAATACTTCCTGACCTTTGACATGAGTCGCATTTGCTTATAAGCTTATGTGCTTCCTTGAAAACAGTTGGCCAGAAAAATCCGGCCTTAAAGACTTTTCTTGCAGTATAATTGGCTCCATGATGCCCTCTTGTTGGTCCTTCGTGACATTGTCGCAATATCTCGTGTGCCTCCTTCCCATGCACACATCGTCGCACTATTTGATCTGTATAAACACAGAATAGATATGGATCTTCCCAGAAATAGTGCTTGATATCTGCGAAGAATTTCTTTCTTTCCTGAAATGTTAATCCTTTCACTAGTTCTCCGCTTGCTAAGAAATTTGCGATGTCTGCAAACCATGGGTATTCATTGATATCTTGTACGTGCAGTATGTATTTATGAGGGAAACTATCATTTATAGCAAACTTTTGATTTTCTTGAGTGGTTTCAAGTCTAGATAGATGATCTGCTGCCAAATTCTCTGCTCCCTTTTTATCTTTTATCTCGATGTCAAATTCTTGTAGTAGGAGGATCCACCTGATTAACCTTGGTTTAGCATCTTGCTTGTTAAAGAGATGTCTTAAGGCGGCATGGTCGGTGTAAACTATAGTTTTTGATAAGACTAGGTATGAACGGAATTTATCAAAGGCGAAAACTATAGCTAGTAATTCCTTCTCAGTAGTAGTGTAATTTTCTTGAGCGTCATTTAATGTTTTACTTGCATAGTGAATCGGGTGAAAATGCTTTTTGCTTCATTAACCAAAAACTGCTCCTACTGCGTAGTCACTTGCATCGCACATGAGTTCAAAAGGTTTAGTCCAGTTAGGTGCCGTTATGATAGGTGCATTGATGAGTTTCTTCTTGAGAGTTTCAAATGCTACTAAGCAATCGTCAGAGAATAAAAAGGATCGATCTTTTTCCAACAGTTGTCAAGGGTTTGGCGATTGATGAAAAGTCCTTTATGAATCTCCTATAGAACCCCGCATGGCCGAGGAAGCTTCTGATCCCTTTTACTGAATTTGGCGGTGGAAGCATTGATATAGTTTCTACTTTGGATTTGTTGACTTCAATACCATTCTTTGAAATTTTATGTCCTAATACTATCCCTTCTTTGACCATGAAGTGGCATTTTTCCCAATTTAGTGCTAGATTTGAATCTTCACATCTTGCTAGCATTTTTTCTATGTTTTGTAGACAATGGTCGAAGGAGTTTCCAAAAACTGAGAAGTCATCCATAAATACTTCCATTGATTCTTCTATCATATCATGAAATATAGCGATCAGCACCGCTGGAATGTAGCAGGTGCATTGCATAGTACAAATGGCATACGCCTATAAGCGAAGGTGCCATAGGGACAGGTAAATGTAGTCTTCTCCTGCTCTTCAGGGGCGATAAGGATTTGAAAGTATCCCGAGAATCCATCGAGAAAGCAATAGAACATATTTCCGGATAGTCGCTCTAACATTTGATCAATGAAGGGTAGTGGAAAATGGTCTTTTCAGGTAGCTTCGTTCAATTTGCGATAATCAATACACATCCGCCATCCAGTGATGGTGCGGGTTTGTATTAGCTCATTTTTCTCATTTGTGATTACTGTTATACCTCCTTTTTTTGTATAACCTGAACTGGACAGACCCATGCTGAATCTGAAATGGGGTAGATCACTCCTACGTCTAGTAACTTGATAACCTCATTTTTCACTACCTCTTGCATTTTAGGGTTCAATCGTCTTTGGTGCTGCACACTTGTCTTGTAATTATCTTCCATAAGTATCTTATGAGTGCAGAATGAGGGGCTAATTTCCTAAGATCCATTAGCTTCCAGGCTATAGCTTTCCTGTATTTCTTCAAAACTTATAGTAGTTTTTCTTTCTCGTTGTTTTCCAACCTGGAGGAGATAATAACTGGAAGCTTGGATTCTTCATCTAGGAAGGCATATGATAAATCAGGCGAAAGTTCCTTTAGTTCAAGTGTAGGTGGTTCCTCGATAGACGGTTTTGCCTTCTCACTCTCGTCTCTATCTTCCAACTCCTCAATGCATATTGTTTCATCATTATGATTAGTGTGTTTTATCATAAACCCTTCGCAAACTAGATATTCTCCTTGTTCCTCTGCTGGCCATTCTTCTTCCTTTCCCAAGACATCATGTATGTAATAACCTACTAGGTAGTCCAAATCGACGAAAAGAAAGGCTAGATCGTCATGACTACTTGGTCGTTGCATGGCTTTCTTGAGATCGAATGTGATTCGTTCTTGCTGGATACTTAACGCCAATCTTCCTCCCCAGGCATCAATAAGGGCGAGGGCTGTATTGAGAAATGGTCTCCCGAGAATAAGAGGGCATCGTGTTCCTCCTTTTATGTTGACTACCACAAAATCCACAGGGAAGACGAATTCGTTAATCTTTATAAGTACGTCTTCAGCGATTTCCTTTGGATAGCGAACTGTACTATTGATTAAGCTAGTTCTAATTTTGTGGTTTGAAGTTTCTTGAGATTCATTTTGTCAAATATTGCGCTAGGTAAAATATTTACGCCTATATGTAGGTCAGCAATAGTATTACCTTGGATTGAGTCGCTTATAAGACAGGAGATCATGAATTGGTCGGGAGGCTTTCTTCCTCTCATAATAGCTGAACATTCTTCGTTCAACATGATTTGCGGCTGTTCTTCCATTTTTTCTTGGTTAGTCAGCATATCCATGAGAAATTTTGCATGAGCAGGCATCTTATAGAGAAATAGTTCATAAGGAAGATTTAGCTTAATTTGATTTAATAAATACTGAAAGCGTTTGAACTGTTTTTCCAATCTTTGTGGTTCTAAGGTTTCTTGTATGATTTCAGCCCTTAGTACGTCATCTTCACATGTATTCTCTGTGTTCCCCATGGGTATCATGGTTATTACCTCTACATTCTGTTCTTGTGATGCTTGATTTACTTCGACGCATGGTGGATGATCCAGGATTTCAGAAGGATCTTCATTTGGTTCCGTAGCGTAGAGTTTAATGATTTGACTCTTTATTTCCTTCAAATTATGAAATAATGTGTCTGGTTTCCAAGGATCTGGTTCATGGGAAGCACTGTATGTGTTTACTAATGGAGGTTTTGAAGGAAGTAAATCCTCAAATGGTGACGGGTGGAGATTTATCTCATGATCCATGGGGCGCCATACGGAAAGATAACACTCCTCAGTGTAGTGTGATCCTCCACATAACTCGCACCATGAATCTGAGAAATTGCTGTCAAATTTGAAAAATTCTTTCTCGGTAAAGTTTTCATTGTATGGATCCATGATTATTTTTGTGAAATTTTAACTTTTTTTTAAAAAAAGGCTAATCCATTAACTTGAATTTTTCTTGAAATCACCGTGTCCCCGACAACGGCGCCAAAAACTTGGTGTGTGAATTTTGATGTAGTTAAATATTATATAATAATATTTAGAGATTATGGTTTCACGAGATCAGGTTTTAAATTTAAAAAATGATAATTACTTTAACTAAAAAACACACAATAGGCAAGTGTACCTATCGCAGCATAATATAGTTTAGGTAAGAACCAAGTATCGAACCAACGGACAGGGTCGAATTACAATACTCAACTCTTATTAACGTTTAGCCGGTTTAATTAGTGAATGAGTTTTGTGTGCTTGTGGAACGGGAAAGTAAATGAAAGAAAAGTAAATGGCGGTAAAGTAAATAACAGAAAAGTAAAAACGTGCGTGAAGTGTGTAACAGAAATGTAACGAACAGAATAGTAAATAACAGGAAAGTAAATATGTCGGGAATAATCAGGTTATGAATAGTATTGCTTTGGGTTTTGAATCCGCTTGGTACGTGATAATGTTAAGTTGACTAATCCAGTGATATGACTACTACAAATGTGTGACCCGGGTCACCGCAAGAGCCTCGTCCTCGCGACATTTGATTTGTAAATTTGAAAGCTTTAACAAGTGGTAGTGCCTCCCGTTAAGGACAGCAATTACCCTCAACCCTTCGAATGGTCATCTCCTGGTTGGTTTAAGACATCGAACGTAAAATGCTTTGTATTAGAGTTAAATAGGTGATTATATGTTGCTCACCGGGAGGTGGTGTAACAATGGGACCAAGTATAACGATGTACCGTTCCCAACATGTGTTCACCAATTCCTGGTTGCATAATAAGTTCGTATAAAGACGTACGACCATAATAGTGTTAACCAAGCCTTGGCTTATCAATCTCTACTTGTATAAAGACGTACAAGCTTCAAGAAAAGTTTGATTAAAAAAGTTTTACACTTTAAAAATCAAGAACACTCACAAATATAAAGACGGATTTACACAATAATAAAAGCCCACCAAAATGGTGGTTTTAAAGAGGAATAGTTAAAGACATAAACACATCACTTGGATTAATACGTTAAACGTTAACATGCACCAAACTTCATCTTCACCCTAGCAATACAAAGAGTCTAGCCATGAATGGCCATACTAACTAGCATAACGCTGAGTTTTGTAGGCTCCTCTATTGCAGAACAAGGAGGAAGAGCCCCTTTACTCACTACTACTACACTCTAACTACGAAATAAGATTTCTCTGGTGTGTTCTTGGGGTGTGTAAGGGATGTCTCAATGAAGAACTCAAGCCATCTATATATAAGCCTCAAAATGAGCAATGTACGACCGTGCATTGGATTGCATGGGCGTGCAAACACCTCGGGAATCAAACAGGGTACAAATTACATTGTACCGGGGTCTGGGAGAGCAGAAAAGCCTTTGCACGGCCATGCATAGCATTGCACGACCGTGCAATGCCCTACGGCTTCCCAGATTTGTCTTTTAGCTGCTGGTTTGACCTGGTTTGACTTCTTGGGGGTCAATGCTCGGGTTTGGTCCTCCAAAAGCTTGATTTCTTCATGTTTTTGGCTGGTTTTTGCTTTTTTTATCTTGGAGCACCGAATAACTTGCAATTGTGAAATATTAACGTTTTAGGTATCAATTGTGAGGTTATTAATCAATTAGGACCATAATATGGGGATTATTATGCATGCAAAACATGTATAGTTTAGGACATATCAGTATTCGGGTGAGTTTGAAGCTAAAACGGTCAAGAATGGCGCAGGCACGAGCAAACGAGGAAAATTGACAAAGCAACGGAAACATTCTATCATTGTGGTTGCCTCGTGCTACGCGAGCCAGGAGGGTCCTCCCCCTCGTGGTACGCGAGGGGTATACTTTCAGTAAAATTTCGCATGTTGTTTTCTTTGGAGGTATGAGAGGAAGGAGCCATCTAGGCCTCGCAGTATGCGAGAGACCCCATATACGTGGTTTTTAACCTAATTTCATGGTTTAAAATATTAGAACCCATTCTAGGGTTGATTAATCGATTACCAGCCATTTGGATAGCTAAAAGGGGCGATTTTTAGAGGGTAGGAAGCAACGAGAGCAAAAGATTGGAGCTTTATCAATCGGGTTGGTTAATTCTTACTCGTAGGGTTACCACCTTTAATTTCTTGTTGACTTTGGTTTGATTTGGATTATGTTTGAGACTTGTGAGATTTGTTTTCTGAGTTTGAACATGTATCTTGGCTAGACTATAGTAGCTATCTAGGTCTTCGATGATTGTTTGATTTGATTATGAATTTCTTTTGGTTTATGTTGGATTGTGATGGATTGGTGATAAAGTAAAGAACTTAGATTCAATTAGTATGATGTTTTTGCGTGTTTAATTCTGATTTGCAATTGATTCGTGTTTCACATGCGTTTTGTTGAATGTCCTTCAAATATTAGGTGCATGTTAGGTTGCTTACTTTGTGTTTGTAACTAGTTTGTGGATAATTGATATCATCGTCCATAGAACCGCAAATTGAGAGTATTTTAGGGTTAAATGTTCTTCCTACTTCAATAGCCGAAAGGTGCGAAGTTGTCGGGTGTTCCATGGTGTTAGGGTTCTTAGGTAGATTGCTCTGAAAGGAGGGTTTCCTAGGGTTTCTTAGTAGCTTTGATATTCCGTGTCACACCGAGAGTTTCCAGGTTACCCCGTATGTCTTAGGGCGTATTGAGATATTGAGACTGAGAGGCAATATATCTTTAGGGTACTTTAGCATCGTTGGAAATAGCTGAGAGGTGATCCGACTAACCGGTGAGTTTACACGTTCCTTAGGGTTTCCTGTTAGGTCACACCCGGAGAATGATCTGGGATCGTTAGGTTGTCTTAGGGTTTCGTATTCAAAGATCCTGGTTCCATCATAATTGTCATAGCCGAGAGAAGTTCATGTTTAGCAAACAGGATTCATTACCTAGATAGTGCTTTCTCTATTATTGATCTCATCCGTTTCATTTGTCTGATAGTTGGTGTCGTTAGTTAGAAGTTCCACTAGTTTAAATCTCAGTTACACAAATTCCCCCAATATAATTCAGTTCAGTTAATTGAGTCAGAGTCTAGGTAGAGTTGTCACTAGTGTCTCGTGGGTTCGATATCCGGACTTACATAAGATTTTACTGCAATTGATCGGTACATGTGCCGGTTGTGTGGTCTAGTATTAGGTTGAGTCTAGATTTATAAATTTAAAGCTAGAGTGTCTAGGTTAGGTTTGTAGTTAGTTTTTATAGACCGTTCCGAGAACATCAAGTTTTTGGCGCCGCTGCCGGGGATACTTAAGTGATAGCGTATCTAACTTTGATTGAACTTAACTGATTAATTGCTCGTTTTTTTGTGTTTTAAGTCGTAGAGTGTCTAGTTGTCTGTGTCTTTCTTTATTTTTAGTGTGTGTTCGTAAATATTCTTGTTTTTTTTATATATCTGGTGCCCGTGATCTTTTTTTTTTGTTTGAGTGTCCGTTGCAGTGATCTATATGGAGCGTCACTACGAGAACAGCTATCAAGGACACCGATTGGCTCAAAGGGATCATTACGTGAATGTGTGGTGCGAGGTTTGTGGAGGTCCCCATTACACTCAAGAGTGTCCTGATTCATCGGGGTACTCCACAGACTATTATGGTAATCAATATCCTCAAGCACATCTGTATGATGGATATAGAACTCAAGAGGAGTTGAATTCCTGGTGTAAAGAGGCAAATGAACAGTATGAGAAGGACATATAGGCAGTAATCGCGCACATTGGATCACATCGTCGAAGAATCTGGAGCGTGTGGTTTATGATCGTGATGGGGAAGTGATTATGGAAGCTCCAGAACTGGATCCAATAATGGACGAAGTGCCAATTACAGTGACAGAAGGTGAAGTACAAGTCCCACCTCCAGGTAAGTCTTCTGACCTTGATCTCATTAGTGATGAATTCTATACCGATTCCTTGCAAGCTCACGCAGTCCCATGTGATACTTTACGTTTGTCTTGTGAGATTGAGTCGGTGCAGGAAATACAGGTCGAAGAAACGATCAAGGAAAAGCAAAGGAAAGTGCATGAGATCATGAGCACTCGGTGGCACCTTATAAATAAGGCCGAGCAACTAGAATTTCTGGAAGAAAATGGGAGGCTAATGGATGAGCTAGCAAGTTTGAAGCTAGAAAGAGAAGAAGCAGCTCCAGAACCAGAGACGTTAATGGAAGAGGTGCAACTCACGAGTCCACAATACTCTTTACTAGACCCACCTTCGGTTTATACACCACGGAGTCATGGGCCAGAGCCCATCGAGGATAACTTCTTCAGTGATGATGATGAAGCAGAGGTAGAAGAGTCCTCGGATGATAATGTGGGTGATGGTCCAGGTAAGCATTCAGAACCCTATTTAACTGAGTATAATTATAATAGTCATGAGTTGTTTAAATTTTCGAGTGATGAGTTTGACTCTTCTAATGCCCTTGATACTTTATGCTTGTTCTTTGAGAATAATTTGATGCAGGATATAGAAAGTGAAGACGAGTGTTGTGAAGAGGGAATAGCCGGGTTGGTTAAGATAGAGGATGAAAGTGAGGATCAGCCTGGCGATCCACTGGATTAGATAGACGAGAAGCTGGTCCCATACTAGGAGGTTGAGTTTAGTGACGAATTGATCGATCTGCCGACTCCTAGGGCAGAAGAGTTCGACCCACTTGGCGATCTAAAACTCCTGGAACAGCTACTATATCAAGGGCCAAGTGTGGGGATGGAAGAGGATGTGCAAGTGAATGAGGTCATCAACGAACCACAAATAGATTCGGTGTCGGACCCACCACGTTGCACCAGAGAGAGGAAGAAGAAAAGGCCCATGGATGAAGCCGATAGTAAAATGCCACAACAACCAGAGGCACCACGGGGAAGAGAAAGAAAGAATGGGCATAGGGCCAGCTCAGGAGGGAAAAGACAGCCAAAGAAGCCGCACAATGTTCTATCACAGAATAAGGCTGACCGTCTCCTTCACTATACATCATGTATCAGGTTTGGCCCAGGTAAGTTCAAATATTGGTGGTCCGACTCGTTTGAATTTTTCAAAACCAATTTAAGGTCTGCCATCGGAGTGTGTCAAATCGGTTGTAGACAAATTATATTAAACGGGTCGGATGGGGGCGACATAAAGGAGAAGCCTCCTGATTAGATTGGTATGTTTCTCGGGTTAGAACCCGAGTGTAGTGTTTGTAATAATTTTATTTTGAGTCATGTCGAGTCAGTCTAATGCTGTTTGGGTTGCTTGAGATTTATTTTGCAGGGATAGATCGCCCCGTCCGTACTCAATCTCCATTCGGGCGGGGTCGATTCAAATCTTATATTCATGTAAAGGGAACCCGACAGAGTTTGCGCAGCCGCGAAGGGAATGCTATACGGTTGCACAAGTGGAAGAACGAAGCTAGACACAAAGATTGCTATCATTACCGGCTAAGTCGTTTCCACTTTACTATTTTTGTCTATTTTTGAGTCTTTGTTTTTATTTTCCGTGGTTTCTTGGTTCACATTGAGTACAATGTGTCGTTCAAGTGTGGGGATAGGAAACATTTTGAGTCTAGTTTGTTTAGGTTTGTTTTTCTTTTATAAAAAGTCAAAAATATAAAAAAAATGGAAAATGTTTGAAAAAAAATGTCTTTTGAATTAGAGTTTCTCCATAATAAATGGAAGATGATAGGTATAACTAGAAATGGTTGTTGAGTTTTAAAATGAATAAATGAAAGAAAATGTGTCTAAATTGTGATGTTTTGGTAGATCCTGCCAGTTTAAAAGCTTAAATATCATGTGCGTGTTGTTTAGGGTAATTAATCGATTTAAATCATGAAATATTGTGGGTATTCATCTTAGGGGTGTCGATAATACTGAAATTGTCAACATAGGGTGATAGGTACCACGTTAAGCTAGAATTTAGAGGGTTTTGAAATTTCTTGGCACACCGCTCTCTTTTTATGAAAATAAATCCGAGTTTAGTGGCGTCCGCATCCATAATCCATCTAATCATGAGTATAATTAATCAATTGAAAACTTGAGTTTCACCTACGTGTTACCCTCCGGGGTAGCGACTTGGTTGATACACCCATGGGTTGGAACTTGAGTGATCAATATTTTGGATAAATAAGATTTGATTTATGTGTTTCCCACCGGGAAAGTGACTTGATGGATATGCCTCTAAGTTGAATTTTTATGGGCTTAATTGATAATGTGACACCCGACAAGTTTCAGGTTGATATCCATACCCGACCGAGATACATATTACATTATTAGACATGCATCACACTTAATTTTATAGTAATTAAGTCCATTTCACACTTAGCAAGTCAATCCGTTTACACGTGTTGGTAATCCAGAAGATTACCCGGTCAAACACGCGTTCTAGAGCACGACCGTTGGTGATAATTTAAAACAAATACCTAGACATATAATCTGTGTGTGAAAATTATATGTAACACTGTGATTTAATTAATCATGCCCACATGAATTTTTCGATGATTTATGGAAATACTTTTATTTTCAACACAATCCGATATACACGCAGTGTGCACTAGCTAGGTCCATAATTCTAAGCAGACACTTAGACATATATTTGGTGTGCACAAATTACATGTAGTACTGTGATATGTTATTCCAAGACTCTATGGATTTTTCAGGAATTTTCTGAGAAACTTTCTGTTTTAACGTTGTCCGGCCAGTCTGCAGTATGTACCGACATTTCGAAATAAAAATCTGAAAATTTTATATGTTAAACATACCAACATGAGTCAAATTATTTTTGAATAATTTCGTTCATACCTATTCGGGGTTTTCGTCAATAAATCGGTGACTATTCATTTTCCACCACCCGGAGTCAAATGACCCTATAAATACCCCCTAACTCCCCCCATTCTTCACCCTCACTCTTTCACCCTCTCTCTCCTCCCTCTTCCCCTCTCTTTGCCAAGAACACCCACTACCACCCCATCTTTACCATTTTTTGTTCTTTTAATCTTGTTCTTTTCAAAACCAAGCTTCCAACATCAAGATTATCAAGTTTGCAAGAAGATCCATCCATCAATCCATCCATATTCAAGCTTGGTAAGATCAAAACCCATTTTTTTCCATTTTCATCTTCATGTTCATATGAACATGCATATAAAGAAAACTCATTTTTATGAAAGATTAGCCATGGATTCTTAAAGGAAATGTGTTTTAAAACTCAATTGGTACATATTGTTGGTGATTTTGAACCCGGATTTTGTTCATAGGCTCGGTTTCCATTTAAGGAAACTTTATTATAAGTGCATGTGTTAGATGATGAGATTTTGTTGATTTGAAGATGGATTATGTTGTAATAATAGTTGTAGATGGATAATATGTGCAAACTTTGTTCTCAAAAGTGTTGGATGATACATGCATGCTCGGTTTTGCTATTTTAGGAAATTTTAATTTTGGGTTTCATGATAGATGCCATGTTTAGGGTGATTTGATGATGGAAAATGGTTAGATATGTATAAAGAATGGATATCTAGAACTTTTGGTCATATGAGATTTCATGCTCGGTTCTATTTATAGTAACTTTTATTTTTGGGTTTTTGTTAAAAGAAGTTATGATGTGATTTGTTTGGTGAAAATGATGCATGAACACTAGATATAGAGATTGTATGATTTTTTTTTGGGTAAAATCACATGTCCATGATGCTTTTAAGCTCGTTTTCTATTTTTAGAAACTTTATTTCTTGACATGTATGAAAACTTGGTGTTTGGGTGTATTCAAAGCATAAACTAGTGTAGTGAACATTATGGAAGAATGAATGACCAAAATGATGGATTAAAATGCATGTGTATGAGTTTTAGAGCCCGGTTTCTAAATAAGGAAACTTTATGTTTCCACAAGATGTGTTTGCAAGTTGTTAACATGATTAGAAGGTTTAAATGACTTAGTAACACTTAACTAAGTGCATTGTATGATAGTATGTGATGTTTATCCATGAACTTGACAATTTGGCATGATCTTGCTATAACAGGAAACTTTAATAATCCGAAACTTGCATGTTTGTCTATTTTTAGCAAGTAAACCTTGGGATGTTCTATATGTGTTATAACATGCCTAATTCCATGTATGAACATTAACTTTGCATAGTTGCCATGTTTAGGACTCAAAAACTTGACTTTCCAATTAGGGAAACTTTAATCTATCAAAAGTTGTGTTTCAAGTTCTAAATTCCAATCGAATGTGCTAATGTGTTTATTAGACGATAATAGACTATTTCAAAGGAGGTTTGAATTCCATATTAGGATTTGAATGCTTAAGTCCAACTTGTCACCAACGGGTCGTCGAGTCAAAACATTTTTGAAACATCAAAGACACTTTTCAAACAACTTTTTGGCTGCATAGAGTTCATAGTCAAGCATTTACAATACTTAGACCTTAAAGTCCTAAATGTTTCCTAGGGCATGAGTAGGTCGTGTCATTTAGCCAGATTTGCTAAGACTTGCATATCATTATGGCTTTATCAGGTGAGTTCTCACAGCCCCGTTTTACTCATTATCCTTTTGGGGTGAGATACATGCTCAAATACATTTTTCAAAAATCATATTTCCATGCTTACACAGTTACATTAATTATATAAGATGTACTGGTGTGTATAAAGTCCTCTCAGAGTCAACCGTTAATTTTTCCATAGCGAGGTGATCATGAACAGTATTGTTGGGTTTAACAACCCCTGCCCGGGTTAGTAGTGCTAACTTCGACCGGAGGTCGAACGGGTATATAATTGACCTAATCCATTCATGTGCATGGCACAAAGAGGCGAACCACATCCTTTTCCTTTTTCAGTGGCTACAGTTGAGCTTCGGTTGGCGGACTTATGATAATTTTTGGTTTTGTCTGATCAACAATGATTGTGTAGAGTACATATGCTTTTCCATGCATTTTCAACATATGCTTTTCCATGCATTTTCAACATATGCTTTTCCATGCATTGTCAATATATGATTTTCCAATACATTTCATGATATGATTTCCATTACATTTAACCTGTGAACTCACCAACATTATGTTAACCCATTTTAGCATGTTTATCTCAAGTCGTTGAATGCATAGGATATGTGGCTAGGATGCACCCACAGGAGTCACACACTATTCATGCATGGCATCCTATTTTGACAAACGATTTTAATTCATTTTCTAAGCGTTGTAAACTTTTAAACATTGCTTCCGCACATTTACTTTGAACTTTGTTAAACTTATTTTGGGCTTGTTCAAGCCATGCATTTAAAACCGGTATTTTGAAAACCATTTAGTGTTCATTCAAAGTAATTCAATGGTAAAGATCATCTCAAGTCACGCCCCTCGGGTATAGCCCGGAAGTGGAATTAGGGGTGTGACAGACTGGTATCAGAACCATTGGTTGCAGCGAACTAGGTTGCATATAGTGGACTTAGACTGTAATCGATGTCTCATTTGCATTTCACTTCCGCACATACACTTAGTATTCTCACATACACGTATAATACTCACGTAAGATAGAAATTTGTGGTTGACCTGTTACAGGAACATGTCAGCTGCAAACCAGCCGATTAAGATCTCGGATTCCTAGGACGAGTATGTGTACAAGCCATCGACACCAGTGGACACTTCATCCGATGAGACACTACCGGAGTACCTTGTCTCCGACGACACCACCGTTGAGAAGTTGGGAGAAGAACCGACAGTGGACGATGAAGTTGAGTCAAAGATGGAGTCTGAGACTCCAGCAGCTGAACAGACCCGTGAGATAGCCACTTGTGACTTCGCCTACCCGCACCGACATCGCCCATATGGGCCACTAGTTCATCATACCCATATGAAGCGGGCACCACCCTCTCTTACGAGCCCGCATATCCCTGAGCCCAAGCGTAAAAAATCTAGACTTGACGTGAGAAAGTGGACGTTCGTTTCTGATACCTTGAGGGATTGGGCTAAGAAGGAAGGAGTACCTCCTATGACCGAGATCGGAGAGTCTTCACATGGGCCACGCATCTTACCGATTACCGGGGAGCCGATCGAGAGTACGATCCCGACTATGGTAGCCCGATGCAACCGGTACGTTAGACTGCTAGGGGATTTGTGATGGGAGCAGAAGAATGTACGCAGCAACCTGAAGCAAGTGGAGCACCTTAAGAAGAAGGTTTTTTTCCGTAGAAGGTCTGGGGAAAGAGACTGAGCAGAGGATTGAGCATGTACCTGCGCAAGTGTCCGAGACCGCACTACAGACCCTACAGGAGGAGGTGTCTCGACTGACGGAGAATCGCTAGAGGGATGCTGCCAGGATTACCATTTTATCTGACCGAGTATCTGAGGCTGAGAGGCACCTGAGCCTCGAGAGACAGAGGACCACCGTGGCAGAGCAGAGAGCTACACTTCCTACCCAGAGAGCCGTTGCAGTGGAGCTCAGGGCGAATGCAGTGGAGGAGCAGCTAGAGGCTACTAGTACTCTTGTTGTGTTCTGCACTACTTTGCTCTCGGCCGCTGTGTGGAACGGCACATTTACCTAATCTATTTCATTTCCTATTCATCCTATTGTGGGCGGGCTATGCCCACAGAATATTTGAAGTTTTAAACTTGTTCTCTTTTGTGAAAGAGCGGAGACTCCTGGAATATTTTGTACTTCATACAATCTCTTTTATCGAGTTTATTATCTTTTTTATATTTTGTGGTTGATTGGTGATGTGATGTGTTATTTTGCGTACATGTGTTGGTTGTATGTTACATATAATCTTACTTTTTCTAACATTATAATATGAAGAGACATGTCGCCCCGCCAACCAACAATGACGGCAGCACAGATGGAGGCTCTGTAACCACAGAGTAGCTGCAGTTGTAGCAGCCTTACCTCACAACCAGAATGCAAGAGGACAAGGACAAAATCCCCAGTATGCACCTACAATATTTTCCTTGACTGCAAACCGCTCTATTTCAATGGGCGGGATGGAGAAGTTAACTTGGTACGATGGATTGAGAAAGTAGAGTCTACTTTTGAGATGTGCAACTGTCCAGAAACTTCAAAGGTGAAATTCGATACTAGAACTTTTGAGGGGCAGGCCCTCACCTGGTGGAAATCCAATGTCCAAGCGATGGGCTTGGAAGCAGCGAATGCTATGCCATGGGCAGACTTCAAGAAGCTGTTAAGGGATGAGTACTGTACACAAAACGAGATCCAGGATCTTGAGAAAAAGTGTAGGTCCCGGGAGCCTCATCGCGCAGCGGAAATAACACGATCTGTTCTGTGATTTGTGTGGGAACCAAGAAACGTGACAGAGAAACACGAACAAAGACAAAAGATAATGAAACGAAACGTAATCCATAACAAAGAGGTCATCCCGTATTACAGACTACATACCGAAGGAGCACACATCTCTCATCTAAGCTCACGGTCCAGGGATCGGGAGAGCTCTTCCCGACCCGGACACCTCTAACCTTGTTCCAGAGTTCCACCTACAAATGAAGACAAGTCTTCTATTTATAGTGGAAGGAACACTACCTGCGTACTTGACAAGTACGCAAGGCAAAAGCCTTGCGTACTTACTAAGTACGCATGGTTTGGTCATGCGTACTTGACAAGTACGCAAGGCAAAAGCCTTGCGTACTTACTAAGTACGCAGGACCAAACTGGTGTGCGGGCTAAGTACTCAGGAACACCCTCCTACGTACTAGCCACGTACACCGATACATAGAATTTAATCTATAGTTACAAAACATGCTTCTACAAAAAGTTTTGGAACCTGAAAATGAATGGACCGGATGTGGTGGATTACACGTCGAAATTTCATGATTTGGCAGGATTGTGTCCTCATATGGTAACACCTGAAGAGAAGCGTATTGAGCGTTATCTGCAGGGGACTGACCCCGCAAATCCAGGGTATGGTATCATCTTCTGAGCCTACAACGATTCAACAAGCAATCCGATTGGCACACAACCTGACGTCTCAGGTCGTTCGTCAGGGGCTCTTTGACAAACCTGCTGATAACAAGAGAAAGTGAGAAGGTAATTCTTCAAGGTCATTTAATCCGCCACCACCACAGAAAAGGCAAGAACTACCCGAGCCTACACCGCGGGTCAAGCTGACAATAAGCCAAGGAGAGCCTACACGGGAACCCTAACAACGTGCAATCGATGCAACTTTCACCACAACGGCACTTGTGAGGAAGCAAGGTGCCAGAAGTGCAAAAGGATTGGCCATTCGGCCAAGGATTGTAGGATGAAAGGACCAGTTCCAAACATTGGAGCAATCCGTGCTTGTTACACTTTGTGGGCAGAATAGACATTTTTCAAAGGATTGCCCAAGGAACAGGAAGGCAGGAAACAACAACAATAACAACACCAAAGGGCAAGCTTTTGTGATTGGAGCAGGATAAGCCAAACAGAACCCCGACACCGTCACGGGTACGTTCCTTCTAAACAACCATTATGCATCTATGTTATTTGATACTAGTGCTGAAAGAAGCTTCGTGTCTAATGAGTTTAGTCCATTACTTGGTATCGAACCTACCATTCTAGATAACGAGTATACCGTAGAACTAGCTGAAGGTAAATTAATCCAAACCAACCACATTATTCCGAGATGTGTCCTAGAATTAGCCAATCATTCCTTTGAAATAGATCTGTTACCCATTAAACTAGGGAGTTTTGACGTGATTATCGGTATGGACTGGATGTCCAAGAATGGAGCAGAGATTGTATGCCGCGAAAAGATTATCAGATTACCCCTACCAGATGGAGAAACACTTGCAATACAAGGAGAAAGGAGCGGGATTCCTCTAAATATCATCTCATGTATGAAAGTCCAGAAGTATCTACGGAAAGGATACTATGCCATCTTAGCACATGTAACGGAGAACCAGATAGAAGAAAGGAAGGTCGAGGACATACCAGTTGTTCGTGATTTTCCTGAAGTATTCCCACCGCAGCGACAAGTCGAATTCCGAATCGACCTTACCCCAGGAGCTACTCCGATAACGCGGTCACCATACCGACTGACGCCATCAGAAATGCAGGAGTTATTAAACCAACTACAGGAGTTGCTAGATAAAGGATGTATATGACCAAGTCATTCACCTTGGGGAGCACCTGTCTTATTTGTCAAAAAGAAAGACGGATCATTTCGTATGTGCATCGACTACAGGGAATTGAACAAGGTAACCATCAAGAACCCATACCCTCTACCCAGAATAGACGATTTGTTTGACCAACTACAAGGATCGAGTTATTACTCAAAGATCGACTTAAGGTCAGGATATCATCAGCTGAGAATCCAAGAGGAGGACATACACAAGACAGCATTCCAAACTCAATATGGACACTACGAGTTTTTGGTTATGCCATTCGGTTTAACCAATGCACCCGCAGTGTCTATGGATCTTATGAACCGTGTGTGCAAACCCTACTTGGATAAGTTTTTTATTGTGTTCATTGACGACATCTTGATCTATTCTCGCATCGAGGAGGAACACGCTGAACATCTAAGACTAGTTCTAGAATTATTGAAAACCGAGAAGCTATACGCTAAGTTTTCAAAGTGCGACTTCTGGATCCGAGAAGTGCATTTCCTAGGTCACGTGGTAAACGAGATGGGCTTACACGTTGACCCAACCAAGATTGAAGAAATAATAAACTGGCGAACACACAAAACCGCAACCGAAATACAATAATTTTTGGGACTTGCCGGATATTACAGAAGGTTTATCGAAAACTTTTCAAAGATTGCGAAACCATTGACTGCTTTGACACAAAAAGCCGCGAAGTACGATTGGAATGAAAGAACTGAAGAAGCATTTCAGTTACTCAAGCGAAAACTTTGCAGCGCAGCGATCTTAGCACTACCTGAAGGAAATGACGACTTCGTAGTCTACTTCGATGCGTCACACCAAGGACTTGGTTGTGTACTGATGCAAAGAGAGAAGGTTATCGCATATGCTTCATGGCAACTTAAAGTGCACGAAAAGAACTACACCACCAATGACTTGGAATTGGGAGCCGTGGTTTTTGCACTCAAAATCTGGAGACACTACCTGTATGGTACCAAATGTATGATTTTCACCGACCACAAAAGTCTCCAACACATCTTTGATCAAAAGGAGTTGAACTTGCGACAGCGCAGATGGGTCGAGTTGCTTAATGATTATGACTGCGCAACCCGTTACCATCCGGGAAAGGCAAACGTAGTTGCTGATGCCCTAAGTAGGAAAGAACAACTCAAACCACGTCGAGTGCGAGCATTAACCTTGACAATCCACATGAAACTACCTATCCAAATACGTGACGCTCAACTCGAGGTACTCAAGCAGGAAAATTTGGAAAATGAAGGCCTACGAGGCATGGAGAAACTATTTGAGATCAAATCCGATGATGTGCGTTACTACATGGAACGGGTATGGGTACCGAACCAAGGGAACTTAAGAGACTTAGTGATGGATGAGGCACATAAGTCAAGGTATTCAATTGACCCTGGTTCTGACAAGATGTACCAAGACCTCAAGACAAACTACCGGTGGCCAAACATGAAAGCCAAGATTGCCACATATGTCAGAAAATGTCTAACATGCGCCAAGGTTAAGACGGAATACCAGAAACCATCAGGGTTACTACAGCAGTCGGATATTCCACAATGGAAGTGGGAACAAATTTCAATGGACTTTGTCACGAAGTTACCTAAAACCCCGAGCGGGTACGACACCATCTGGGTGACCGTTGACCATTTAACCAAATCTGCCCACTTCCTTCCAATAAAAGAAAATGACAAAATGGAGAAGTTGACCCGGCTTTATTTAAAGGAAGTAGTTTCAAGGCATGGAGTGCTAATCTCCATCATCTTAGATAGGGACAGTCGTTTTACTTCCCGATTCTGGCAATCATTACAAGAAG
Source organism: Smallanthus sonchifolius (assembly GCA_023525975.1). Taxonomy (NCBI): domain Eukaryota; kingdom Viridiplantae; phylum Streptophyta; class Magnoliopsida; order Asterales; family Asteraceae; genus Smallanthus; species Smallanthus sonchifolius. Next base: position 42,294,782 of record CM042025.1, on the reverse strand, counting down.
CGTTGGGAACACGCTTAGATTTGAGCACTGCCTATCACCCACAGACAGATGGTCAAAGTAAATGAACCATCCAAACTCTAGAAGATCTATTAAGAGCTTGTGTGATAGATTTTGGCAACAGCTGGGATACTCACCTACCATTGGTTGAATTTTCATACAACAACAGTTACCACACAAGTACCAAGGCAGCACCATTTGAAACACTTTATGGAAGAAAGTGCCGGTCACCACACTGTTGGGCTAAAGTCGGAGATAGTAAGCTCACTGGACCAGAGATTGTCCACGAGACCACCGAGAAAATTTTCAAAATCCGATATATACTGAAATCCACTCAAGACAGACAGAAAAGCTACGCTGATCAAAAGCGTAAACCAGTAGAGTTTCAAGTAGGTGACAAAGTGTTACTGAAAGTTGTGCCTTGGAAAGGCATAATCCGTTTTGGCAAACGAGGGAAACTGAACCCCCGCTACATAGGACCATTTGAGATCCTGCAAAGGATTGGCCCTGTTACCTATCGACTCAACCTACCGGAAGAGCTACAGAATATCCACAATGTATTCCATGTGTCCAACTTAAAGAAGTGTCTATACGATGAGACAATGACAATACCTGTCTAGGAGGTACAAATCGACGAACAACTACATTTCGTCGAAGAACCCGTGGAAATCATGGACCGCGAGGTTAAGGAACTGAAACAGAGTCACATTCCGATAGTCAAGGTCCGATGGAATTCCAGACGCGGACCAGAGTTCACATGGGAGCGCAAAGATTAGATGAAGTGCAAGCACCCACACTTATTTCAGACCACACTATCAGTTATTACCGCAAGCTGAATTTCGGGACAAAATTCCTTCCAACCGGGGATTAATGTGACACCCGGCAAATTTCAGGTTGATATCCATACCCGACTGAGATACATATTACATTATTAGACATGCATCACACTTAATTTTATAGTAATTAAGTCCATTTCACACTTAGCAAGTCAATCCGTTTACACGTGTCGGTAATCCAGAAGATTACCCCGTCAAACACGTGTCTTTCAGCACGACCGTTGGTGATAAGTTAAAACAAATACCTAGACATATAATCTGTGTGTGAAAATTATATGTAACACTGTGATTTAATTAATCATGCCTACATGAATTTTTCGGTGATTTATGGAAATACTTTTATTTTCAGCACAGTCCGGTAGACACGCAGTGTGCACTAGCTAGGTCCATAATTCTAAGCAGACACTTAGACATATATTTGGTGTGCACAAATTACATGTAGTACTGTGATATGTTATTCCAAGACTCTATGAATTTTTCAAGAATTTTCTGAGAAACTTTCTGTCTTAACGCTGTCCGGCCAGTCTGTAGTATGTACCGACATTTCCAAATAAAAATCTGAATATTTAAATGTTAAACATACCAACATGAGTCAAAGTATTTTTAAATAATTTCATTCATACATATTCGGGATTTCCGTCAATAAATCGGTAACTATTCATTTTCCACCACCCGGAGTCAAATGACCCTATAAATACCCCCTAACTTCCCCCATTCTTCACCCTCGCTCTTTCACTCTCTCTCTCCTCCCTCTTCCCCTCTCTTGGCCGAGAACACCCACCACCACCCCCATCTTCACCATTTTTTGTTCTTTTGATCTTGTTCTCATCAAATCCAAGCTTCCAACATCAAGATTACCAAGTTTGTAAGAAGATCCATCCATATTCAAGCTTGGTAAGATCAAAACCCATTTTTTTCCGTTTTCATCTTCATGTTCATATGAACATGCATCCAAAGAAAACTCATTTTTATGAAAGATTAGCCATGGATTCTTAAAGGAAATGTGTTTTAAAACTCAATTGGTACATATTGTTGGTGATTTTGAACCCGGATTTTGTTCATAGGCTCGGTTTCCATTTAAGGAAACTTCATTATATGTGCATGTGTTAGATGATGAGATTTTGTTGATTTGATGATGGATTATTGTAGGTCCCTCGGGTGTGGCGGATCGTCACATGCAAGTGGGTCTACTTGTCGGACCGGGTGCGGAATGCCCGTGACTAGGCGGAGAGTAAAACAACACAATGTAAACCAACAAGAGAATCACTTTAAACGTTCTTTCTATTATAAACACTTGAAGGTTACAGAGAGAAGTACTGAGATTACAATTTGCGTATTTGCTACTATTATTGCCTATGTCTGCGTACTTAACTTCTATCAACCTATCCTATTTATACAAGACCTGATGTTTGCGCTCTTCAGTCTTCATTATTCAGTCTTCACAGCACTTGATCTTTAGCTTCCATCTTCTTCTTGTATTCAAGGCAGAACTTAATCACCTTGTCATATTTAGAAGCAAGGAGCTTTGTCCATTCATCAGTGTAGACACAATACCTGTATGCTAGTGCCTCTAGATCTTTCACAGAAAAGTTGATGAAGCAGATTTCATCAAATATTCTGATCAGTTCCTTTGGCACTATGTTCCCACTCTCTGAACGTACCTTACCCATGATCACAGCCTCGCCCATCTTTGGATCTACGTACCAGTACCACATGTCACCAAGAATATCCTGAGATAACTTGCTCAAGGGAATCTTAGTTTCACATCGCACTGGCTTGTATACCAATTTCTTTAACTGCTTCTTAGTCACAGGATGTCTAGCGTACTTATCCTTGACTCTCTTGGGCACTTGAGGCTTGAACATCTCGAATTTCCCAGATCTTGCTTCTCGCTGCAGAACCACCCACAAACCCATCGCCACTGCATGATTAGAATGACCCAGCAGCTCTTGGTTTGCTAGGTTCACAAGGTCGTATTTGGGTAAGGAGCTGAACGCTTCACTGGTGGGTTTCAAGTATTGAACCCCGTCAGATCTTTTGATTGCGAACAGCTGCTTATCCTCCTCGAACCTTACAGCCAAGATCATCCTTGTTGCTCCTTGTTTATCTATTATAGACGTCTTTTGCCACACAGGAGCTGGACCCTTTGATGAAGTAGAAGGCATATATGTTTCTTTCGGTGCCTCTAGGTCCACAGGTGCAGGGTCAACTGGGGAGGCTTCAGTCGAGGCTTCCACATTACTAGCATGCTCGACTGAACCTGTGTTAAGTTGAGCTTTGAAGGATGGAAATTCAAAGATCTCTCCATCTTCTAACTCGTACTCTCCTTCCCCGTCACCCTTGGGAATTTCAATTACAACATCCTCATCATCATCCCAATCGTCACCAGAGTCGATCTCTCCTTCTTCTAGATTAAAGAGAGCATCGATCTGTGCTTCATTGGAATAGTCAGGCTCTAGGTATAGGATCTCATCATCAGATAAGTCCTTAAGCACTTCAGCCACTGACTTTCCTTTCTCACCACCACCACCAGAGGTATCACCACCCTCTTGATGAGTAGACTCCCCTGAGCCATTGGAATAGCAGAGATGGGCACAATTGCTAAAGCTTGGTGCTCACCTTCACTAGGACCGGCTTCGGGATCCTTGTCTTTGTCGTCATCCTTAGTCAAGTCGACGGGATGACAAGCCTCATCACCAGTAGTCCTTTTTTCTTTCTCTTTCTCCTTCTCTGTCTCTTTCTCCTTCTCTTTCTCCCCCTGAGCATCAAGCTTCTTGGTCAGTTCGGCAATTAATTTGACCATCACTTCATGCTCTTTCCTCTGTACATCAAACCTCAGCTCCAAGGACGACCTGTGACCCAGAATCATTTCATTTGTCTTGATTAGGAGCTCGTTCTGGGCCATGACGTTCTTTAGTCTTTCATCAGTCCCCATTCTCTGGCTATGTAGGACTCTAACTTCGTCTACCAAAGAATTATTCTGTGCTTGTTGAGCGGCAGACTCCTCCTTTGATTTCTGAATAGTCTCCAGTAATCCAGCAACTTGGGTTTCCAAAACATCTATCCTTGCATCATTCGGATCAGGATGTCTGGATGATGACGCCTCGGCATTGTGAATAGGGGAGGAGAATATGGTATCGAAGTCAAACCCTTGTGTGAAATCTCTATAATTGAAGGGTTGACTTTGAGGATCAATGGTGGTGGTTGGGATTGAGGATGTGATGAGGGTTGTAGGAGTTATGGTAGGGGTGATGGTGACTGACTCCGTGAGAATTGGAGTAGTCACCGCCACTTGAGCAGATGTGGTAGGGAGGGTCACTATCACAGGAATCACCTCTGTGATTGAAGTGACGGCCACGTTAAGTTGCACCTGTGGCCTCCTCCTCCTACGATATAGTTGCTGTGAAGGTGGGGTGGAGGCTGAATCAGAACTTGCAGCCGAAACTTGTACTTGCTGTCGAAACTTGTACTTGCCACGTCAAGTTGCACCTGTGGCCTCCTCCTTCTACATCTGGTTGAAGACTTTTATAACCCCCATAAAGCATTACCTTTAGTTTATCATTTGTTTCAATGATATCGGGTTCAGTTAAAATGCAATTATCACTATTAGTGAGAATGTTTTTCTTTACTTTCTGCTCAGTTAACAACTCCTCAGATACTACTCCTTCAGGGTAAGTGTTAACCGACCCATCTTCAGAAGCAGTAACAAACTCCTCACTAGATGTGGAGTTAGCCTTACTTGAGGATTCATCCTTTTTAGGGGAATCATCCTTATCAGAGGACTCATCTAGACAAGTGAGATCAATGTCTATTAAGCTATTGACAAACTTCCCGCTTACCGGTGGAGGAATGGCATTAGTACCCAGCCCTAACCCATTCATTTGTCTCACTACAGATTCGTAGTGTTCCACCACAAAACGAGAGTTTTTCAACTTCTCATTAGTACATTTTAACTGCAAGATCTCATTTTGCAGTTTGTTGATTTCATTGTTCCGTTTTTCCATCCCCCTGTATGCAACATCTAAGTGAAGTTGTTGATCGCTTATTTTTAGAGAATATTCACATTTTTCTTTTTTCAACGTTTCAATAGAATCTTTAAAACGTTTTTCGTTTTCTTTATAGTTTAGAGCTGCCATACTTAGGGGTTCGATTTTGTCTTGGAGCCTAGAATTTTCAAGTTTTAGCCCTAGACATTTGGAACATGAAATAACAGAAAAGGGATTAGAATCTACCTCATAAGATGAACTTGTTGCTTCTCCAAAGGCCATGAGAGCAACAGCAGTAGTCGATTCCTCTTTATCAACTACAGAAGTTTCCTTTTTTTCAGCTTCCTTCACCTCCTCTATAGCAGCAGTAGTAGATTCTTCTAGGTCAGCCACAGAAGCTTCCCTTTTCTCTACTTCCATCATCTCCATGATCTCAACCATGAGACCAACCTGGGTTTGTGCGATGATGTCATCCTCAAGATGAACACCCCAATCAAAGCTTTCGTCCTGTTGGGCTACCAGTGCATTGGACGTTCCACTTTGGCTATGATTGTGGTGGTTTGAGTTGTTGTGGCCATGGTTGTTTCCTTGGCTAGGTCTGGTAAAGCCCGAGGCCGGTGCTCTGTCTTTTTGACATTCACGAGCAAAGTTTCCATAGTTCAGACAATTATAGCATTTGGCCTTAGATTTGTCAAACCCGACCTTGGCATTAGAATGCCCGCCAATGAACTTTCTTCCTGTTCTGTTCAGGAAACGCTTAGCTCTCCTCAATAGCATGGCCATATTCCATTGAATATCCATGTCCTCAATGTCATCAGGATCCACTTGATTAAAATCTTCTCCAATCGTCTTGGGATCTGTAAGCTTGCCGCCAATGAAGTTCTCATAGGCAAGCATACATGATGAGAATAATGCTACATGATCTTCAGCTATTTTGGCTATAGCTGATTGATTAGCTGAAGTTGTAGCAGGAGGATTTCTTGAGGTATGTTGATGATGAGACCCCAACCCTGATCCAGATGCATAGCATGCATGACCACCACAACCATTTGAGTGGTCTTCATCAGTAGAGTTTCTAGTGAAAAGGGCAATTCCAGAGCCTGATGACTTGGATGTAGAAGTCGTCCCATGATACATAGAAGGGTCTTGTATCTGAGGTCTTCCTGAGCTCTCATTTCTTTTTAGGTTCATGTCATGAGCTTGAACCTTTCCTATTGCCTCCTCCACTGTCAACTCATAGAATTTTGGATTTTCCCTCATCAGGGTTGTGTACATCTCAAATTTGGGTGGCAAAGCATCCAAAAACTTTTCCACCATCTCTTCATCTGGATACCTGAGTTCAAAAGCCTTCAACTCAGTCTGTAGATGATAGAATCTAGAGATGAGGTCATCTAAAGATTCGTTCTCTAAGAATCTGAAGCACTCATACTGCTTCCTGAGAAGATCCCTCTTACTCTTCTTGATATCACTATTTCCTTCGAATCTTTTCTGTAAAGCTTTCCAAAGATATTTAGAATTGTCATAACCTCGGAAACTGTGGAACAATTCCCGAGTTAATGCCATAGTGATTGAACCAATTGCCTTCTTTTCTCGATCATAAGCTTTCTTTTCTTCGTCAGAAAGTTTAGAGATAGGTTTGGGCATGGTTTCATTAAGGTAGATGTGTGTGGGATGCTTATATCCCTCATGGATTGGTATCCATAGCGATGAGTCGGTATAAGAAATGTAGTGCTTAAAACGTGCTTTCCAATTAGAATAATCATTTACGTTTAGCAACTTTGGCGGTTTCTATGGTGTACCGATCTCATTATCATAGTTTAACAGGTTTCCAAGATTCTGAAGATTCGACATAGTGAACACTTAGTCAAATTTCAGAAAAATCAGACACAGTTGCGCACTTGATTTTGGCCTTGCGCACTTGAGAAATGGTCTTGCGTATTTAGATTTGCTCTTGCGTACTTAATAAGTACGCAGGAGTAAATGATAAGTACGCATGATATAACTTAAGTTCGCACAAGATCAGTCTTGCGCACTTATAAGTACGCAGGAGATTAGTCTTGCGTATTTAGTAAGTACGCAACAGAACTGTACTTTTTGCCAGAAATGGTAAGTACGCAGAACACCTTTTCAGCAACTCTCACCAAACTATTTCGGTCACTGGAAAATCGCCGGAGATGGTAAAAGTTGGACTGATGAACAATGCAAATGAGCCAAAGGGTCAGAAACTTGTTTCTAACCAACCTTTGATGCTCAAAACACTCAAATACACAACAAAAATCAGTTTTTAAGTGATTTTTGCTTCTAAAATAGTGCTCAAGAGCTACCCCTATTTTATCACAAAAATCAACAAAAATACCTCTTTTTGCTTGTAAAAACTCGGTAGAAACTCTCCAAACTCACTCACAACACTCGAAATCAGGAGCAATGCTCTGATACCACTTGTAGGTCCCTCGGGTGTGGCGGATCATCACATGCAAGTGGGTCTACTAGTCGGACCGGGTGCGGAATGCCCGTGACTAGGCGGAGAGTCAAACAACACAAAGTAAACCAACAAGAGAATCACTTTAAACGTTCTTTCTATTATAAACACTTGAAGGTTATAGAGAGAAGTACTAAGATTACAATTTGCGTATTTGCTAATGTGACTGCTTATGTCTGCGTACTTAACTTCTGTCAACCTATCCTATTTATACAAGACCTGATGCCTGCGCACTTGTGCGCAGGGCAAAAAGCTCTTGCGTACTTAGCAAGTACGCAAAGGTATTCTTGCGTACTTGCTAAGTACGCTGGAGCTTTCTCCTGCGCACATACAAGTGCGCAAAACACTTAGAGAAAAATGCAACATTCAATATGTAAAAGTAAATACAACTCGATAAACTAATACATAAAGACTCTTACATACAAAGACAATTACAACACAAGAAAATACAAACTAAGACTCTATCCAGAGTGTGTCACAGGAAAGTGCTTCAACAATTATGTTGTAATAATAGTTGTAGATGGATAATATGTGCAAACTTTGTACGGGATCCCCTGCTAACTCTCGTTATATAACCATCATAGGTTTAACTAAATTCTTGACTCATCCCGACTAACTCATAAGATGACATACACAGATCATCCCAACTCTTGTTTAACCACCCTAAGGACCCAACAACGACCCTTAACTTCATTATTACATAATGGTCTCATAAAACACTTCATGTTTAAATCATAACTCGTAATGCATTCGTTTAATAACACATGTGAGTATGTACGATAGCCCCAAAATAGTAAAAAGTTTAAAAGAGGGGATTAGAAACTCACTGGATAAGAAGATTCAACTCTCAAACTACAATGGTCTCCTCGTACGAACCTGAACCTGTCAAATGTATGATCACAAGATCAGGATATGTTTAAAGCATACGTTGGGTAACGGGTAATAATATAATAATACCCTGAGTCCCATCAGCTTATCAACCCACTTCATGAAACCTTAATCTCGTGTCACCTTCGTACCGGATCATTCGTGACCCGTCTAGAACTCGTATATCCGAACGGCTCACTTCCCATATGAGCCATGCAAAGAACCTTCGTCACGCCATGCAAACCCTATCCCCGCGAATCGCATGAACTCGAGTTGGGTTTTCCCACGTGCGTACGTAATCCTCGTCCTGCACGGCATGGCCGGTCGTGTTGATGCACTTTCCTGTGACAACACTCTGGATAGAGTCTTAGGTAGTATGTCTAATGTCTGTAATTTGTCTTTGTATTTATGAGTCATTATGTAATGGTTTATCGAGTTGTATTTACTTTTACATAATGTATGTTGTGTTTCTGTTAAGTGTTTTGCGCACTTACAAGTGCGCAGGAGAAAGCTCCTGCGTACTTAGCAAGTACGCAAGAAGACCCATGCGTACTTGCTAAGTACGCAAGAGAAATTGGTCATGCGCACTTGCTAAGTGCGCAGGCATCAGGTCTGTATAAATAGGATAGGTTCACAGAGGCTAAGTACGCAGGAACATTTGTTTAGACGAACTCAGTTCTGCTAAGTACGCAGCTTGTATTCTCTCTGTAACCGTTGAGTGTTTATAATACAAAGAACGTTTTTTGTGACTCTCGTGTTTGGTTTACTTTGTTTAGTAAGACTCTCCACCTAGTCACGGGTATTCCGCAACCCGGTTTGACTAGTAGACCACTTGCATGTGACGATCCGACACACACGAAGGGACCTACAAGTGGTATCAGAGCATTGCTCTTGAATTCGAGTGTTGTAAGTGAGTTTGGAGACGTTTTACTGAGTTTTACAAGCAAAAAGAGGTATTTTTGTTGATTTTTGTGATAAAAAAGGGGTAGCTCTTGAGCACTTTTTTAGAAGTAAAAATCTCTCAAAAACCGATTTTTGTTGTGTATTTGTGTGTTTTGAGCATCAAAGGTTGGTTAGAAACTTGTTTCTGATCCTTTGGTTCGATTGCATTGATCATCAGCCTACTTTTCACTATCTCCGGCGATTTTCAGGTGACCGGAAAAGGTTGGTGAGAGTTGCTGAAAAGGTGTCCTGCGTACTTACCATTTTTGGTAAAAAGTACAGTTTTCTGCGTACTTACTAACTACGCAAGAGTTATCTCCTGCGTACTTACAAGTGCGCAAGACTGAACTTGTGCAAACTTAAGTTATATCTTGCGTACTTAATATTTCCTCCTGCGTACTTACAAGTACGCAAGAGCAAGTCTTAACTACGCAAGACCATTTCTCAAGTGCGCAAGGCCAAAACCAAGTGCGCAACAGTGTCAGATTTTTCTGATTTTTGACCAAGTAATTCACTATGTCGAACCTTCAGAATCTTGGAAACATGTTAAATTATGATAATGAAATCGGTACACCTCAGAAACCGCCTAAACTATTAAATGTAAACGATTATTCCAATTGGAAGGCGTGTTTTGAGCACTATATTTCATACACCGACTCATCATTATGGATACCAATCCTTGAGGGATATAAGCATCCCACACACATCTATCTTGATGAAGAGGTGCCAAAGCCCATCTCTAAGCTTGATGAAGAACAAAAGAAAGCTTATGATCGGGAAAAGAAGGCTCTTGGCTCAATCACTATGTCATTAACTCGGGAATTGTTTCACAGCTTTCGAGGCTATGACACCTCTAAGGATCTTTGGAAAGCACTTCAGAAAAGATTTGATGGGAACAGTGACATTAAGAAGAGTAAGCGGGATCTTCTCCGGAAGCAGTATGAATGCTTCAATTTCATGGAAAATGAATCGTTAGATGATCTCATCTCTAGATTCTATCATTTACAAACGGAGTTGAAAGCTTTTGAAGTGAAATATCCTGATGAAGAACTGGTGGAAAAATTTCTTGATGCTTTGCCACCAAAGTTTGAGATGTATACAACCCTGATGAGGGAAAATCCTAAATTCTATGAGTTAACAATAGATGAGGCTATTGGTAAGATTCAAGCTCATAACATGAATCTTATGAAGAAGGAGAGCTCGGGAAGACCTCAGATACAGGACCCTTCCATGTATCATGGGACGACTTCCACTTCAAAATCATCGGGCTCTGGAATTGCCCTCTTTACTGGACACTCCAATGAAGAAGACCACTCAAATGGGTGTGGTGGTCATGCTTGTTATGCATCCGGATCAGGGTTGGGAACTAATCATCAACAAACCTCAAGAAATCCTCCAGCTACGTCTTCAGCTAACCATTCTGCAATAGTCAAAATAGCTGAAGATCATGTAGCATTGTTTTCATCATGTATGCTTGCGTATGAGAATTTCATAGGCGGCAAGCTAACGGATCCCGAAACTATTGAAGAAGACTTTAACCAAGTGGATCCTGATGATATTGAGGACATGGATATTCAATGGAATAGGGCCATGCTTTTGAGGAGGGCCAAGCTTTTCCTGAACATAACAGGAAGAAAGTTCATTGGTGGACATTCTAATGCAAAGGTTGGATTTGATAAATCCAAGGCCAAATGCTACAAGTGTCTGAACTATGGACACTTTGCTCGTGAGTGTCAAAAAGACCAAGCACCGGCCTCTGGTTTCACCAGACCTAGCCAGGGAAACAGCCACGGCCACAACAACACTAGCCACCACAATCAACATCAAGGTGGTTCGTCAAATGCACTGGTAGCTCAGCATGACGAAAACTTTGATTGGGGTATTCATCTAGAGGACGCCATCATTGCTCAAACACAGGTTGGTCTCATGGCTGAGATCATGGAGCTGATGGAGGCTGAGAGAAAAGAAGCTGAGGAGAAGGAAGCTTCTGTAGCTGTTGAAAAGGAGTCTACCACTGCCGTTGCTCTCATGGCCATTGGAGAAGCACAGAGTTCATCATCTGAGGTAGATTCTAAGCCTTTCTCTGTTATTTCTTGTTCTAAATGTCTAGGGCTAAAGCTTGAAATTTCTAAGCTCCAAGACAAAATCGAACCCCTAACTATGGCAGCTCAAAATTACAAAGCAAACGAGAAACGTTTTAAAGAGTCTGTTGAAACGTTAAAAAAAGAAAAATGTGAATATTCTTTACAAATAAGTGAGCAACAAGTTCACTTGGATATTGCGTATAGGGGGTTAGAAAAACGGAACAATGAAATCAACAAACTACAAAATGAGATCCTGCAATTAAAATGTACAAATGAGAAGTTGAAAAACTCTCGCTTTGTGGTGGAGCACTACGAATCAGTAGTGAGGAAAATGAAGGGTATAGGTCTTGGTACCAATGCCATTCCTCCACCAATAAGTGGGAAGTTTGTCAATAGCTTGATAGACATTGATCTCACCTGTCTAGATGAGTCCTCTGATAAGGATGATTCCCCTAAAAAGGATGAATCCTCAAGTAAGGCTAACTCCACATCTAGTGAGGAGTATGTTACTACTTCTGAAGACGGGTCGGTTGACACTTGCCCTGAAGGAGTAGTCTCTGAGGAGTTGTTGACTGAACAGAAAGTCCACAAAAACATTATCACTAATGGTGATAACTGCATTTTAACTGAACCTGATATCATTGAAACAAATGATAAACTTAAGGTAATGCTTTAAGGGGGTTATAAAAATATTAACCAAGTTAAGAAAGAGGCTTTTTCAGCTCATTATGGGCTTGGTTACAAAGAGAATTTGCAAAAGTATTATACCCCCAAAAACCAAACTGAAAAAGGTCAGACTTCTGTTCATAAACCAACTCCTCCTGCTCATAATGGAGAGTTATCTAAGGCCAGATCTAATGAGCCTTACAAGAGAACTTATATAGACAAGAGGAACTGTTTTCACTGTGGCTTGGTTGGTCACATTGTTGTGAACTGTCCTTCTAAGAACCAAGGGAAACGGCATGTTGTTTCACAGCCTGCTGTTATCCCCAGGTCGCCACCAGTGAAACCATCTCCCAAAAGTCCAAAGCAGAATGTGATGAAACCACCAGTACAACCTATGGGAAAACCTAAGATTAAATCTGAGGCCAAACCATCTGTTGCAAGAAAGGTAAAGCAACCTGCTGTACCTCGTGTGTCTACATCTGGTAGTACACGCACTGGTGAGAAATCTGTGGCTAGACTCTCTAAGCCACAAAGAAGAAGAAGGAATAAGAGGTTGAGAAAGCTGGAACAGCTGACTAAGACTCAATCAAGTGAAGCTTCCACAAGTTCACCGGCTGTGGTTGAGCCAAAGTCTACTGTTCTGGTTAAGAATCAAAAGAGATTCTGGAACAAGAAAGTTAAAGGTTCTCAATCTCCTGTTCCAAATTCATCCAAAGATTCACCAATTTTGAACAGTCATCATGACTGTGAGTTGAAAGAAGTAGTTTATTTTGAGAAGGATGGACGACCCAAGACCACAATGGCTTGGGTCTCCAAATCTAACTAATTATTTTGTTACTCGTGCAGGGACGTCCGAAGGGTACTATCTCTAACCGTTGGTATGTAGATAGTGGATGCTCCCGGCACATGACAGGAAACATGGCCTTGCTTCAAGACGTTAAACCATTCAGAGGCGGCTATGTGGCCTTTGCCGGAGAAAAAGGCGGCAGTATCACGTGTCAAGGCGTGGTTTCGAACGGTTGTGTCAGCTTTGACAATGTCAACTTCTGCGAGCAGTTGAAGCATAACCTGTTGAGTGTCTCCCAAATGTGTGATAAGGAGTACTCGGTGATGTTTGACAAATCAGAATGCCTGATTCTCAAACCCGGTTTTGAGGTTCCTGAAGACTGGATTCTGATGAGAGCACCAAGATCAAACGACACTTATCAGATCGATATGAGCGCGGCAACAACCACCTCATCAGTTGCTACTTGTTTGCTTACAAAAGCGACAGAACTTGACTCCATCTTGTGGCATAGGAAACTCGGACATATTTCTTATCGTAAAATGAATCATCTTGTCCGAAACGGTTTGGTAACCGGGGTTCCTAAGTTGAGGTTTACCGTTGCAGATGACTGTATGCCGTGTAAAAAGGGCAAACAGCAACGGAAATCTCACAAGCCCAAGCTCCAAAACTCTATCGATACCCCTTTGGAGCTATTACACATGGATCTATTTGGCCCCATAAGTATCAGGAGTATTGGAGGTAAGTCGTTCTGTCTAGTTGTAACTGATGATTTCTCACGTTTTTCTTGGGTGCATTTTTTAGGTACAAAAGACGAGACTGCTGATATTCTTCAATACCTGATCCTGAGCTTGGAATCTCTTTGCAAGCTGAAAGTTAGAAGAATAAGGAGTGACAATGGAACTGAGTTCAAGAATAATTTGATGGAACTTTTCTGTCTCAAGAGAGGGATCCGTCACGAATTCAGCGCGCCGTACACACCTCAGCAGAATGGAGTTGCTGAACGGAAGAACAGAACACTGATCGAGACTGCAAGGACTATGCTGTCAGATGCAAAGCTTCCTGTCACTTTCTAGGCAGAAGCAGTTAATACAGCTTGTCACGTCTTAAACAGGGTTCTGGTTGTGAAAAGGCACAACAAGACATGTTATGAGTTGATCAACAATCGACTTCCCAATCTTGATTACCTAGTTCCTTTTGGTAGTCCTTGTTCCTTGTTGCTACAGTATAAAGACCGTCTGTCTAAATTTCATGCAAAAGCGGTGGAAGGCATTTTCTTAGGATATGTTGCCAATTCGCCCTGCAAGAGAGTGTACAACATAGGAACTCGTACTGTCGAGGAATGGTTTGAAGTGGACTGTAGTAAACACAGCACTCCACCAGAACCAAAAGGTCCAGCTTGGGGTTTTGATTATGATGCGCTATTCAAGTCTTTCAATCTTCCTGACTTATCTGCAGAAGACGCCGCAAATGTTTATGATTTATTGCGTGGCGACAATGACTCCAGCTTTTCTACTCGTGCTACTGCACCAATTATAACTCCTGATTCCAATGCTGCATCTGCATCTGGAACTCATGACAGTAATGACAGTGAAGATGTTCTTGTTGATGGAGATGACGCTCCAGCCAATCCTAACACAACTGTAGGAAATGAAGCTCCAGCTGATCCAATAAACATTGAATCTTCTTCCTCTGGAACACATGAAATGGGGGAGTTAAGCACGAATCTAGATCCAGAAATTCAAGAACCGATTGTACCGGAGACGAGGGTGCATAGGAATCATCCAATCGACAACATTATTGGTGATCCTTATGCCGGTGTTCAGACTCGTCATAGAACCATCACTGAGAACACCAGTCTTTACACAGAGATATTTGACACTGGTGTCATGGAAACATGTCTGCATGCTGCATTCGTGTCCCAGTTAGAGCCGAAGAATGTGAAGGAGGCTCTCACTGACAACTGCTGGATTGAGGCGATGCAAGATGAACTGTCTCAATTCCAAAAGTTGCACGTGTGGGATTTAGTTGACTTGCCAAAAGGCTTTCAGCCAATTGGTACCAGATGGGTGTTCAAATGCAAGACGGATGATCGTCATGTAGTTGTGAAGAACAAAGCAAGGTTGGTTGTTCAGGGTTTTTATCAACAAGAGGGCTTGGATTACAATGAAGTATATGCCCCAGTTGCTAGAATTGAGGCCATTCGACTGTTCTTGGCTTATGCCACATATGTCGGCTTCAACGTCTATCAACTTGATGTGAAGAGTGCTTTCCTTTATGGTAAGGTGCATGAAGAAGTCTATGTCACTCAACCTCCCGGTTTTGAAGATCCGCATAATATCAATAAAGTGTACAAGCTCGACAAAGCACTTTATGGTCTTCATCAAGCACCGCGGGCATGGTATGAGACATTATCTAAGCATTTACTGTCTAATGGTTTCGACCGTGGACAGATTGACTCGACTCTCTTCATACGGAAAGTAGGAGGTGACATTCTTCTTGTGCAAGTATATGTCGACGACATTATCTTTGGGTCGACCAATGAAGGGATGTGTAGGGAATTCGAGAAGGTGATGAAGTCCAAGTTTGAAATGAGCAATATGGGTGAACTGTCATTCTTTCTAGGTCTGCAAGTCAGTCAAAGAGAGAATGGTATTTATCTACATCAAACTAACTACGTGCAGGACATCTTGTCAAAATACAAGATGAGTGATAGCACTCCTTATGGCACATCAATCCCAGTCAATCATGGTTTGCATCCCGACAGAGATGGAAAGGATGTGGACAACAGGTTGTACCGTGGGATGATCGGATCACTTATGTATCTCACAGCTTCAAGACCCGATATAATGTTTGCTCTATGTTTGTGCTCAAGGTTTCAGTCTCAACCAAAGGAGTCACATATGATAGCTGTGAAGAGAATTTTCAGATATCTGAAAGGGAAACCCCGATTAGGTCTTTGGTACTCTAAGCAGCAGTCATTCGACTTCAAAGCCTACACTGATTCAGATTATGGCGGTTGTAACCTTGACAGAAAGTCAACTTCTGGTGGATGTCAATTCTTAGGAGACAGGCTGGTCTCCTGGCAGTGCAAGAAGCAGTCAACGGTTTCTGTCTCAACTTGTGAAGCAGAATACATTGTTGCAGCGAGCGGTTGTTCTCAGATACTGTGGATTCAGCAGCAGTTGAGAGACTACGGCTTAAACTTCACTGGAACTCCTCTATTCATTGACAACAATGCCACCATGTCCATCACAAATAACCCGGTGAAACATTCCAAAACTAAACATATAGAGATTCGCCATCATTTCATCCGTGATTGTGCTGAAAAGCATTTAATTGAACTTGTAAAAGTTCACACGGATGAAAATCTTGCTGACCTTTTCACAAAGGCATTTGATCGATCCCGTTTTGAGCATCTTGTCAACTTGATAGGAATGTTCAATCCTGAGTGAAAACTAAGTTTTCTTAAATCATTTCAATTCATGGAAGTTAAATTTTCAATTCTTTTAAATTTTCTGTATAGTTCTTTTAGTTTTAAAATATTTTACAAAAATCAAAAAAAATATATATATAGAAAATGGAGAAAATTTCAAAGTTAACTTGAGAAAAGAGGAAATGATAGTACATCAGAAATGATCTAAACTTCATAGACTGCTCATATGGGAAATGATTGTGTCATGCTTACTTATCTGTTTAAAATTGTTATGTTTTTAATCTATTTATTTACAAGTAATTTGAATTGTCAGTAGGCTGTAAGCGTCTTTGAATCACTACTAGTGTGGAAACTAAATCTAAATTACAACTGTGATTTGAACCCATGTTTGCAAGCGTGTGTGAGTAAAAGATTAGAAAAGATCACTATCAGATAAAGGATGTTAGATTTTGACAATAATTTTCTTTTGAGATCAGTTTCGGGTTATGTTGTTAGCACAATTAATGCGGTTCATCTCACTGTCCATACTCACAAGTATGCAAGGAGAGATTGAATCAAGACATGTCTCTACATTAACCGTTGAGCATGTATTCACCCTTGAATCATTCCTGGTTCATTGAAATCAAATCCAGATAAAAGTTGGATCCCCTTACCTTATAATCAAACACCATGTTCATTATCCCGAATCATCATACCGATATTCAAAGAAGAAAATCACATGAAACCAAGACAAAAGAATCACTTGATTCTGAATCTTATGATTCCTGATAATCCTTATGGATTTTGCTTGATTTTTCTGTGCTAATCGATGTAACTTCATTCTGAAAATTAAGAAAATCATTGGAAAAATCTTAGATGCCTTGAAGATAGTGCAAAATATCATAGCATATCAGTGGGGTACACGTTGTATATCTTATAATTAATACCTTAATACTCAGTTTCAAATCTTATAATATTGTCAACTTGAATTACTTGTTTATGTGCTTATTACGTATGAATAAAGAGTAATACATGACATGATCACATATTCTTTGATGTTTATATTGTATCGTTTTTGCTATAAGTTAGCCTGATATGATCCTTTGCTCGTACCTTTGATCAAAAATAGCTTGTGTAAATGATTGTATATATCTATCTTGAAAAGAACAAAAAGATTTTAAGTTTTTAAGTTTATGCATAGTTCAAGTTTAAATCAGAAAAAGGCCAAAAATATTTTATGTTTAATCTTCATGAATTGTATTTGAATCCTCTTGGTTGAATATTTTTATCTTGTTCGTTATTTGACTTAAAATCTTCATAATTTGAGTTGAATGTGTGCGCACATAAGAGTCTCTGCGTACTTGATAAGTGCGCATGAGGTAAACCTTGCGTACTTAACAAGTACGCAAGACTTAAGTCATGCGTACTTAGTAAGTACGCAGAAGTTAAATCCTGCGCACTTAGTAAGTACGCACGACCAATATGTGTTGGGTATAAATACAGGACTTAGACAATTTTTTAGGGTTTATCACTTTTCAATCGTTTTTCTCCTGTGCTATTCCCTCCGAGCATTTTCCTCAAAAATTTCGAGTGTTCCAACCGGATTTTTCATCCCAATCACATTGTCATCTTCGTATTGGTGAGATTATAGACTGATTCCAACCGTAGATTCATGACATTTGGACCGTATTTCTGACTTAGAAATTTTTTTTTTTTTTTGGTTAAATTCGACTAAAATTTGGGATAATCTGGGGTTGTTTGGGTAACTTATTGACATTAATTTGCTAATACACGCCTAATCGATCCTCTATTCATTCTCTTAGTCATCGTCTGATCCGTCGATTGAAGTTGAACAGTCAGTGGGTCGTTCGACTGACCTAGGTCAAAATTGCTCGTGGTGTAGTGTTTTTGTGGTGTTAATAATGGTACCATAGGTTGGAATCCCTGATTCCGACCTAGTGGCGACCTAATCAACCCACGCTTTGAACGATTTTAAAATTCTGAATTTTTTTGCACCTTGGTTGTTCTTGCGCACTTAGCAAGTACGCAAGAAGTAATTCTTGCGTACTTGTTAAGTACGCAAGAGGAAAAACCTGCGCACTTGCTAAGTGCGCAGGACCAACACTTAGAAATTTTTCCTAAGTCTGAAAAATTTTTCAAAGTGTAACTACTATACTATGTCATGTGTGTCTACTTCCAGTGTTATAAGTTGTTCTGAATATGTTTTCTGTGTGTGTTTGCAGGCTATGGCTCGTGCATTCACTGACGAATTCAACCTAGTGGCTAACACCGAACCAGAATGGAAAGGCGCAGCCTTGCATAACAGGGAGATTGTGGATTTTCTCAATAGATCAAGAATAAGTTATGCAATCTCAGCAAACCCAACAGTCTCAAGACCTTACCTGGAGCAATTCTGGGAGACTGCAGAGCACAATTGCACGGTATCCCCGAATGTCATAAGGGCTACCGTTGACGGTCGGGCTATTGCTATCTCCGAGGATACAATAAGGAGAGTATTGCAGTTAGGAGACCTTGCCACCGACCCGACATCCTATCCAGATTACAACGTGGATGGGTGTTGGAGGCACAGAATGGGATATGTCGGGGCAAGGGACTATGCTTCCTACAAGAAGATGTGGGTATTGGATCAATGGCGTTACTTTACCCACATCATGATCGTGTGCATCTCATCCAGGAAAGCGGGGAAAGATGCCATGGGTCATGACCTAGCAGCGGCCATGGTGGGCCTGTCTCTCCATCGGGGCTATAACTTCTCTCGCTATATCTTCAAAGCACTAAATGACCAGATAAATACAGCAGAGAGGTTCAGGTTCCTTTTGTACCCAAGGTTTGTGCAGCTACTGATCGATGATGCACTGCCAAACCTACGCGCTATCGGGGAGAGACTGCAGGTAAAACGGGTGGACAAGAGAGTCTTTGCTCAGTTTCTAAAGCCAGGCAGTGTAGAACCTACGCCTGCACACACTGACCTCTTTGGCCACCTACTGAATGAAGCATACGTCGCTCCTGAAGATTGGAACTGGTATAGTCCCAACTCAGCACCAGAGATGAGTGATGACTCTGGTGAAGAGCAAGAGGAAGAGCATGATGATGAAGGTGATGATGAAGGTGATGTTGGTGGTGCTGAGGAATCTGATTCGGAGGCAACAGAATCAGATTCTTCTGATTCCGATGACGCACCATCACAGGCACATCCGAGAAGGTTGGCACAGGTAACCCAGCCTGAGTCGTCTTCAAAACGAAAACGACAAAGCTCGAGCAGCGAATATGAGCCGGCTTCCGACTCTGACGCTGCTCTACAAAGACGAAGGCGAGAGAAAGCCAACAAGAAAAGGGGCGATAGGCAAGAGGTTGCTATCCCCAGGGTTGAAGAGATTCCGACTGTGAAGCCGGTACAAGTTGAAGCTGCCCGTCTAGAGTCAGAATCTACCACGCCAGCACGACAACTGTTTAGAAGGAGGAGAAGGCCACTGGTACAAGCAGATGTGGCAGTCACGGCGGTCACAGAGGTGATTCCTGTGACGGTGACCCTCCCTACTCCAACCGTCCAGGTGACGGTGACTGCTCCACTTCTCACGGAGTCAGTCACCATCACCCCAACCATAAATCCCATCATTACATCCCCCATCCCAACACCCACCAAAGAGTCGTCAGGTCAACCCTTTAACTACGGTGATTTCTCACAGGGGTTCGACTTTGACACAATCTTCTCTTCCCCCATCCACAACGCCGAAGCCTCATCATCTAGGCATCCGGATCCAAATGAAGCTAGGATCGATGTGCTAGAAACACAAGTTGCTGGATTGTTGAAGACTATTCAAAAGTCAAAAGAGGATTCTGATGCTCAACAAGCACAGATAAACTCTCTGGCGGATGAAGTTAAGATTCTGCGTAGCCAGAGAACGGGGACTGATGAACAGTTGAAGAATGTCATGGCACAGAATGACCTGTTAATGAAGACTAACAAAATGATTCTAGGCCACAGAACTTCACTGGAGTTGAGGATGGACTTGCAGAGAAAAGAGCACGCATTAATGGTCAAATTAGTTGGTGAACTGACCGCGAAGCTAGGTGCTCAGGGGGAGAAGGAGACAGAGAAAGAGAAAGAGAAAGACAAAGAAAAGAAATCCACCGGTGCCGAGTCTTGTCATCCATTCGATCTGACTAAGGATGATGATAAAGACAAGGATCCTGAAGTCGGTCCTAGTGGAGGTGAGCACCTAGCTTTGGCGATTGTGCCCATCTCTTCTGTTCCATTGGCTGAGGGGGAGTCTACTCAGCAAGAGGGTGGTGATACCTCAGGTGGTGGTGGCGGAGATAAAGGGAAGTCAGCGGCTGACGTGCTCAAGGACTTATCTGATGATGAGATCTATTTAGAGCCTGACTATTCCAATGAGGCACAGATCGATGCTCTCCTTAATCTGGAAGAAGGAGAGATCGACTCTGGTGATGACTGGAATGAGGATGACGATGATGTGGTGATAGAGATTCCCAAGGGCGACGGGGAAGGAGAGTACGAGTTAGAGGATGGTGAGATCTTTGAAGTACCATCGCTCGAATCTCTGCTCGACACAGGCTCAGTTGACATGGCAAGTAATGTTGAAGCCACAACTGAAGCCTCCCCGGTCGACCCTATACCTGCGGACCCCGAGGCACAAAAAGAGAAAGACATGCCTTCTGCATCTACAAAGGGTCCAGCTCCCGTGTGGCAAAAGACGTCTATCACAGACAAGCACGGAGCGACAGGTATGATCTTAGCTGTTAGGTACGAGGAGGACAAGCAGATGTTCGCCATCAAAAGATCTGGGGGGGTTCAACACTTGAAACCCACCAGTGAGGCGTTCAACTCTTTGCCCAAGTACGACCTAGTTAACCTTGCAAACCGCGATCTGCTAAGTCACTCGAATAATGCAGTAGCAATGGGTTTGTGGGTAACACTACAACGGGAAGCAAGATCAGGGAACTTTGAATACCTCAAGCCTCAGGTGCCCAGAAGAGTCAAGGATAAGCACGTTGTGCATCCTGTGACTAAGAAGCCCATAAAGAGATTGGTATACAAGCTAGTGCGATGTGAAACTAAGATTCCCCTAAGCAAGTTACCTCAGGATATTCTTGGTGACATGTGGTACTGGTACGTTGATCCAAAAACAGGCGAGGCTGTGGTAATGAGTAAAGGTAAGTCAGAAAGTGGAAATATGGTGCCAAAGGAAGTGATCAGGATATTTGATGAAGTCTGCTTCATCAACTTTTCTGTGAACGATCTGGAGGTACTAGCCGACAAGTACTGCATCCACACTGACGAATGGACGAAGCTTCTCTCTGCCAAATACGACAAGTTGATCAAGTTCTGTCTTGATTACAAAAAGAAGATGGAAGCTAAGGAGCAGATGTTGTGAAGACTGAAGACCGAAGACTGAAGATGATGAAGATCCCGAGCTGTTGTCAAGGGGGAGTTTGTTGATGCACTTTCCTGTGACAACACTCTGGATAGAGTCTTAGGTAGTATGTCTAATGTCTGTAATTTGTCTTTGTATTTATGAGTCATTATGTAATGGTTTATCGAGTTGTATTTACTTTTACATAATGTATGTTGTGTTTCTGTTAAGTGTTTTGCACACTAGGAGAAAGCTCCTGCGTACTTAGCAAGTACGCAAGAAGACCCATGCGTACTTGCTAAGTACGCAAGAGCAATTGGTCATGCGCACTTGCTAAGTGCGCAGGCATCAGATCTGTATAAATAGGATAGATTCACAGAGGCTAAGTACGCAGGAACATTTGTTTAGACGAACTCAGTTCTGCTAAGTACGCAGCTTGTATTCTCTCTGTAACCGTTGAGTGTTTATAATACAAAGAACGTTTTTTATAACTCTCGTGTTTGGTTTACTTTGTTTAGTAAGACTCTCCACCTAGTCACGGGTATTCCGCAACCCGGTTTGACTAGTAGACCACTTGCATGTGACGATCCGACACACACGAAGGGACCTACAGGTCGCCTTGTCGTTTCCCGATTCCACCACCGAGCACGCTATTACACCACACTCGTGCCATCCTACATGCCGGAAGCAACACCATCGTCATCCTCCGTAGCTCGCCACCGTGAGGCACACCACAGCCAACACCGGCGTTTCTTTCGTCCTCTCCTACCACCGTGAACCACCCACAAAGCCAAAGCTATTACCAGGTTATCGTCCCCGTCGAGTATCACCATCACGGCCACCAAAGTGACCAACACCGGCCACAGTCTCCTCGCCTTCGTCCTTCCTCATGCCGAATGCTGCCTTCGCGCACCACTACCCAGCCGTCAGCCACCACCCGTGACCACTACTACCACCGCCTGCGGACATCACCTTCCGTCTCACCCTACCGATATCCACCACCACCGAAACTGGCATCCTACTCGCAACCTTAACAAAATCCCACGCCAAACAAGTATGTAGGTCCCGGGAGCCTCGTCGCGCAGCGGATTTACACGGACCTGTTATGTGATTTGTGTGGGAACAAAGAAACGAGACAGAGAAAACACGAACAAAGACAAAAGATAATGAAACGACACATAATCCATAACGTAGAAGTCATCCCGTATTACAGACTACATACCGAAGGAGCACACATCTCTCATCTAAGATCACGTTCCAGGGGTCGGGAGAGCTCTTCCCGACCCGGACACCTCTCAACCTTGTTCCAGAGTTCCACATACAAATGAAGACAAGTCTTCTATTTATAGGGGAAGGAACACAACCTGCGTACTGGACAAGTACACAAGGCAAAAGCCTTGCGTACTTACTAAGTACACATGGTTTGGTCATGCGTACTTGACAAGTACGCAAGGCAAAAGCCTTGCGTACTTACTAAGTACGCAGGACCAAACTGGTGTGCAGGCTAAGTACTCAGGAACACCATCCTGCATACTAGCCACGTACACCAATGCATAGAATTTAATCTATAGTTACAAAACATGCTTCTACAAACTCCCTTTTAACTATAGCATCAAAATCTATCTATCTCTAACACTGATATACATCAGTTTACAAAGAATGTCCTAACAGACTCCCTCTAAACTAATGACATCACGTGTCTTCTGGCGAGACTTGATCTTCTGGCATTCCACTTGAGATCTTCAAATCTTCAAACTTCAGTCTTCAGTTGCCGAGTGATGACAAACCCGACTTCCTCTAACTGTAGCTTTCATTGTAGACCAAACCAAGTGCTTCAATAAGAACCAACTAACCCAACATAACTCATTGTAGTTCATCCTCTCAGCAGTAGCAACCTCCACCCTAACTTAGAATTCTGAGTCTGACAATGTCTTCCTAAACAGGTAACAATAGTAGACTAAGACAACTCCAAATCAGCTGGCATATGATAGAGAGTTTGAGTTTCCAATAACTTGCATCAAACTAATCAGCTCCCATAGGAATTCTAGTAAGATAAACTTAAGTCTTCAACCAGATGTGTCCAACTCTATCCTGTATCTTCACGAGTCAACCAAATTCTCGAAGATGTTCATTTCCAATATCCCCTTTCAGTTTAAGCTCCATCTGACTAGACCAGAAACAAGGGTATGTTTCCTATCCCATCGGCCAATGATAATAGGTTCCATCTTCAACTAATAATCCAACGAATATCCAGCTTCATCTTGAAGACACACAATAGAATCAAACACGAAAAATATAGTTTATACGAGAAATCATGGTTGAGATCCATGTTACGTTAAAGAGGTATATATATAGGAAGTACCAACTGCTTTTCCACCACCTCTTTGTTGTCTCATTAATACTAGATTTTATCCCCCTCATTTCTCTGTAAACTATGACCAGCTTCATCATCACGTCACTCAAATCCTCAAAAAGCACAACTAGCCAACTCCAGGATTTTATTCTTTTATTTCTTTGCAAAGATCCAAAGCAGCAAATCCTTGGGTTCAAGTTGTTCCAGTATTCATCCCCTATTAAAGAAGTATCCCGGATACTCGTAGCCTACATATTCAGGTTTGAATACCTAAACAAGATGATTCTTTTTCCGAAAGACCCAAAGCAGCCACATCTTCACAAATAGAACGAGACCTTTAGCCGATGACGACCCAATTGCTCTCATTAGTTTAGCATTCATATCCTATTAAATAAGTATCCCGAATTCTCGTAGCCTACATTTTCAGGTATGGACCCTTAAACAATGTATGACAAGTGGTATCATCCAACAAAAATCTCGTCCGTGTTTCGCCAAGTCACATCATATACAAATTCTGATCCGGAAAAACCAAAATTACTATCTTCTCAAAAATGGGCCGAAACACACATACAAATGATCACTAAAAATTTTGGCCAATAAAAGTTTTCCCGCCAAATTTTTTTTTTTTTTTTTGAATCTCAGATGCTAGTTCATGCGTACTTAGTAAATACACACATAAAGGGTGCTCATGAGTATTTAGTAAATACGCAAAGCCAAGTGCTCATGCGTATTTGATAAGTTCGCAAAATGCCCATGCGTACATGCTAAGTACGCAGATTAAAATACTCATGCGTACTTAACAAGTACGCAGGACAACTTCTCTTGCGTACTTAGTAAGTACACAAGACAAAACCCATGCGTACTTAGTAAGTACGCAGAAAAGCTGAATTTGCGTACTTATCAAAAAGTAACAGCGTTCTTGACGGATCTTGAGGAGAATGCTCGAAAAGTGATGGATCTAGGAAATTGATGCTTCCAAAAGCTTAGAAATCATCATCTAACAAACCCTTAGCCTTCCAAACACCAAATGAAGTGATAAAAACTTGGATTTAAGGATTTTGCAAGAAAAAGTAGCGAACTATTATAAGTCAGATCTGCTCAAAAACCCTAAAACCCAAAACTAGAACACAAATAAACGAACACTGAGGCTCTGATCCACTTGTAGGTCCCGGGAGCCTCGTCGCGCAGCGGATTTACACGGACCAGTTCTGTGATTTGTGTGGGAACAAAGAAACGAGACAGAGAAAACACGAACAAAGACAAAAGACAATGAAACGACACATAATCCATAACATAGAAGTCATCCCGTATTACAGACTACATACCGAAGGAGCACACATCTCTCATCTAAGCTCACGGTCTAGGGGTCGGGAGAGCTCTTCCCGACCCGGACACCTCTCAACCTTGTTCCAGAGTTCCACATACAAATGAAGACAAGTCTTCTATTTATAAGGGAAGGAACACAACCTGCGTACTTACTAAGTATGCATGGTTTGGTCATGCGTACTTGACAAGTACGCAAGGCAAAAGCCTTGCGTACTTACTAAGTACGCAGGACCAAACTGGTGTGCAGGCTAAGTACTCAGGAACACCCTCCTACGTACTAGCCACGTACACCGATACATAGAATTTAATCTATAGTTACAAAACATGCTTCTACAAAGTATAAATGCTTAAACGAATATAAACCGGGATTACCTTTACGAAGATCAGCCGCCGATGGTGCGTCACCGTCATCAAACCACCGCTGTTGGCCTTATCCGGCCATCCCCTCGTCGGCTCCTCCCTCCCTTGCATCCCTATTCAACCGTCGCACCCCTAGGTCTCTCATGACCTAGGGTTTTCTCATAAAGTGGTTTATAAACCACTAAGATTTACATTCAAGTCCCCGGGTTTCTCTCTTACGCGTTTCGATCCCGAACCATTCCCTTAAACGACAAGCTGACTCTTTTCCGTCATTGAAACGCACCTTGAATGGCAATAATATGAATCCCTTTATTTACAAAAAGGGTCGGATCGTCTACTAGCCTGAACCGTTATGAATTCCGGGTTGTTACAATCTTGATTGTGGGGTACACATTGTATTGATTAATCTTACCTTAAATGTCACACATTATTTGCATAAACATAATGCATGAGTTTATGTGGATAAATATACTGCATTCAATATTGAACTGGGTAGATCCTGATTTGATATGAAGTGTGATTAAGACAGTGTGCATTTATAATCCTATGTCAATTCAGTTTATCAACATGTGAAAAAGCTGGGTTTTCTGAAAATATAGGTGTGTTTTTAAGTGTTTTGTATGAAGTATAAATTGTTTTTCTTTGTTGTTGTCTGTATTTGAAAGCATTAAAATTTTGGAACAGGTCTTAATGATATCAGATTTGGACAAAGAAAATAAAAATTTTAAATTTCACAAGTACAAAGTTTTTGATCTGAAATCTTGTTTTGTCCGAAAGGTTTTGATCGAAATAGTTTCCGATCGAAAAGACTTTGTCCGAAATTGTTTCCGGTCGAAATCTTGTATGCTATATATATTGGACATTTCGATCGAAAACATTTCACCACCATATTCAGTTTCCGATTGATCGTTTGGCGATTTTCACGAGTCCAAAGTTTTTGAGCGAAATCTCGTTGTTGTGACGTCATCGAGTTTCTCTAGTGTTTCCGATCATAGAGGCATGTTTTTCATGACTCATAGAGGCATCTAGGATAGATCCAAAGCCATAGTTTAACTTTGTATTTGAATTCCCGAAATCTTTGATGAATCGACCGAAAAGTCGTTTGAATGGACCGAAATCTTTTTCGGATGGAAATGAAGAGACACTTATTTGTCCGAAATGTGTTTTTGATCGAAAAGTGTTTTCGATTGAAAAGTGTTTTTGATCTATGTTTTTGATCGAAAAGTTTTAAGTTTCAAAATTTTACTAAATCTGAGTTTTCGATCGAAAAAATGGTGTATTCAAGGGTTTTCGGTCGAAATGTTCAAAGTTGAAAGTTTTTCAGAATTTCAGAGTTTTCGATCAAAACGTAGTTTTTGATCTTTGGAGTTTTTGATCAAAATGTCATGTATTATGGTTTGATTTGTTTAGAGTTTTTGATCAAAAAGTGTTTTCGACTCAGAGTTTTCGATCGAAATGTTTGGAATTGTAAAATTTCAGAAACACTTCATAAGAAATTGCCCAATGATTTTTGTCATTACAGATAAAGAGGATATGAGGAGATTGTAAGATTCTTGAATCGATCCTGGATTAACATAGCAATTTCAACCCAAGTTCAAGTGTATGAGAACCGTGTTAGAGAATTCTGGGATAACGTCGTTTATCGCCATGTGAACAAAGAGATCTGGATTGAAATCACAGTAGGAGGGAAAAAGATCAAATTAACAGAACAAGTGATCAGGGAAGTACTAAACTTCAGAAATTCACCAAATTTCCCATATAAAATGAGCTACACAAGAGTATCAGGGATTATTATGACCATGGGTTATGAAGGAGACTTTCAAAGACGACAAGTCACTAAGACTATGCTTGGGAAGCAATGGAGGTATTTGGTCTATGTGCTTATCCACTGTATGAGTTCGAGAATAGCTGCTTTTGATCAGATTGGTGAAGTTTTTAGCAAAGCATTGGTTGTCTAGCAACTCACAGAAGATTCAATTTTTCTAGAATGATATTTGAGGCTATGATAAGCAACTAAGTTGGTCCAAGACAAAACTACAAGTTCTTGATGTATCCAAGATTTGTTCAGATGATCATAAATACGTTGTTACCTGATCTACCTAATGATGGGATTGAGTTACCTTTGGAACAAATGCAAGAAGTCATTTTCAGCAGTATGAACAACATTAGGAAAAGAAGCAAGTTCAGTGGCACCGTAACACCATTATTTCCAAATATGATTGTAGAAGATCCAGATCCAGATTTCAATATAGTTGATGAAGTTGATGATATAATGGATAGTGACATGGAGAATGTTGAAGGTGAAGATGATGGTGATGATGGTGACGATGGAAATGATAACAATGACAATGATGATGGAAATGTTGAACGGGCTAATAAAAATTTAGAGGTTAATCAACAAGCCAATCTAGAAGAGCGTGAAAATATTGAGCAACTGATTGATAAAGTGATTGAAACTGTCAACAAACCTGCTGAACCACAGAATGTAGAGACAGAGGTTCAAAATGAAGATCCTTTGATTGATGAAACTGTACGAATTCCAGAATTACAAGCAAAAGCAACATCACCAACAAAGAAAAGAAAAGAATTTGAATCTGAAAAGACCGTGCCTTCTAGACCTCCTCCGTCTAAGGGTATCGTGTTCAAAACTCCCGAAAGCAAACGATTAAAGACTATGGCTAGAAGAGAAGTGTCAGGCAAAGGCAAGGGTAAAGAGATTCCAGAGAAGCAAAAGTTTAAACCTTCAAAAGATTACAACTTAGTTGATGAAGAATTTTTGAATTTTGCAACAAAAGAGACTGCAGATACCGTGAGTCAATTGAAGACTCAGATTGCAAACTTACAAACTCGAGAAGCAATGAATTCAAGAGAAATTAGAGAATTGCGTGAAGAAAGTAGTCGTCAGCAAACAATCATTGATCAACAACAAGCATAAATAAATAAATTGCAAGGCATAGTACAAGATTTACTGAGGCACCTTGGGCTGCAAACTCAATATGACAATGTCATCCCTCCAACCAACCCTATGAATCAATGTGATGTGAATCAGGAAGGACCATCTACAGCAAAACCACATAGTGTTCCATCTCCTGTAATTGAAGCAAGTTTTTATGGATCTCAAGATATGTTTGATGTTGATTGTTTACTTAATAATCAAGGTGAAGGAATGGAGATTACTAATGACACAGAGAAAGATAAAGAGGAAGATAAAGAGAAGGAGGAAGAGGAGGAAGTTGTTATTACTGGTGAAAAGAAAGATGAAGATAAACCATCAGATGATGATAATAGTAGTGATGGAGCTGGTGAAATTGGTGGTAGTGGTGTTAATGAACCAGAGACTGATGATGAAGAAAATTCAAACAAATAATATACAAAGTATGAATATGAGCAGAAGCAAACATATGTTGAAGGCGATGGGTCTGTGATTGGAAAGATGGATAAGATAGTGGATAATGGAATACCATTTGAAGTTCCTGATGAAGAAGAAGTTCAATCAATTACTACACCAAAACCGAATGTTATTGATAAAAGTTTATGGTGGAAAAAGACTGAGAAAGTTTCGATCGTTGAGAAGATTACTCAGAAGATCAAAAATCTGAAGAAAGCATTAACAGGTCAAATACTTGGATGGAAGTTTGATCATGAAAAGAAGATGTTTGTGATTAAGCGGGTTGAGGGTGATATTCAGTATTTTGAAGGAAGTGAAAAGCTAAAGACATTGCCTAGATGGGATATTCGTGATTTAAGTCATCTTGACTTGATCAATCCAACTAACAACAGTTATGCTACAAGTTTTGAAAAATATTTAAGGCAGCAGTGTAGTTTGGATAAGTTTGATAGTTTTCAGCCATAAGTACCTAAGTGTATTAAACTAAAGAAGAAAGATAGAGATGGAAAGAGAAAGTTCAAGTATATTATCAAGCCAACAGATATTGTTTCTACTGTATACATTCTGGCTAAAAAAGAAGTCTTTATTAAAGCTTTTACAAGATGGGAGTATGACAATAAGACTCATGAAGCAGTGATCACACAACAAGATTTACCAGAGGTCAGAGTCTTCGATCCGATGGATCTCTTTAGTTTTTCTGATGAAGATTTGAAGATTCTGTATCACAATCCTATCCAATGTGATATGAGTGCGATGATCAAAACTGAAGCAAGCTGTACATGAGGGTTGTTGCAAGATGTTTGTCAATGCGTTATGAAGCTAAGATAATCAAGAAACGACTTGCTGATCTGGAGTCTAAAAGAGTCAAAGTTGAAGCCAAGCCTGATGCAGACAACAACTGAAGCATTGATGTTCAATGGACTAGGGGGAGATTGTTGGAACCTAGTAGTCCATAGAAATCAAGTGTTAGCTTAAAAGTGTACAAGTTCAAAGGTTTTAGTCGAAAAGTCTTTCGGTCGAAAACGTTTTTGGTCGAAAACGTTTTCGGACGAAGATTTCGATCGAAATCTTTTTACTATATATAGTTTGTTGTTTGAACTTGTAAGTAGTGATTACCATTTTCATGTAATTGTGCTCTTTGTTCAGATCAGTTGTAATCACAAGTTTCTCTATTTTAGCCAAGTGTAATTACATCTATTATCAATGGAATCCATTCGTTTGATGATGTTTATCGTTTATGTGGCAATTTTCATTCTTATTCTTGTTTGATTCAATTTGCTCGGGTATTGTTGATCTTGGATTGATTCCGCCTTTCTAGGAGTGTTACAGAGGGTTAGATACTTGATTATCACCGGATCAGAGAGATTCACAGAAACATTCCCTATTCTTTGGCGGGAGTCGCATGTATTTATGAGCTTATGTGCATCCTTGGAAACAGTTGGCCAAAAGAATCCGGCCTCAAAGACTTTTCTTGCAGTGTAATTTTCTCCATGATGCCCTCCTGTTGGTCCTTCATGGCATTGTCGTAGTATTTCACGTACCTCTTTCTCGTACACGCATCGCAGAACTATTTGATCAGTACAAACACGAAATAGATATGGATCTTCCTAGAAGTAGTGTTTGATATCTGCAAAAATTTCTTCCTTTCTTGAAATGTTACTCCTTTCACTAGCACTCCACTTGCTAGAAAGTTTGCGATGTCTGCAAACCATGGATATTCATCGGTGTCTTGTACGTGCAGTATGTACTCAATGAGGGAAACTATCATCTATAGCAACCTCTTGGTTTTCTGAGTATTTTCAAGGCGAGATAAATAATCTGCTGTGAAATTTTCTGCTCATTTCTTATCTTTTATCTCGATGTCAAATTCCTGAAATAGGAGGATCCATCTAATTAACCTTGGTTTTGCATCTTGCTTGTTAAAGAGGTGTCTTAGGGCGGCATGATCGGTGTATACGATGGTTTTTGATAAGACTAGGTACGAACGTAATTTATCGAAGGAAAAAACTACGGCCTGTAATTCTTTCTCAATAATGGTGTAATTTTCTTGAGCATCGTTTAAGGTTTTACTTGCATAGTGAATCGGGTGAAAATGCTTTTCTCTTTGTTGACCTAAAACCGCTCCTACTGCATAGTTACTTGCATCGCACATGAGTTCGAATGGTTTTGTCCAGTCAGGTGCTGTCATGATAGGTGCATCAACGAGCTTCTTTTTTAGAGTCTCAAATGCTGTCAAACAATCGTCAGAGAACAAAAAGGGTCGATCTTTTTCCAACAGTTGTGTCAAAGGTCTGGCGATGAATGAGAAGTCTTTTATGATTCCATTAGCTTCCATGCGATAGCTTTCTTGTGTCTTTTCAAAACCTCTAGGAGCTTCTCCTTCTCGTTATTTTCCAACCTGGAATATATAATGACCGGAAGCTTGGACTCTTCATCTAGGAAGGCATATGATAAATCTGGCAGAAGCTCCTTTAGTTCTAGTGTAGGTGGTTCTTCTATAGACGGTTTTGTTTTCTCACTTTCGTCTCGATCTTCTAGCTCCTCAATGCTTATTATTTCATCATCATGATTGGTGTGCTTTATCATGAACCCTTCACAAACTAAATATTCCTCTTGTTCCTCAGCTGGCCATTCTTCTTCTTTTCGCAAGACGTCATGCATGTAGTAGCCTACTAGGTAGTCGAAATCGTGGAAGAGAAAATCGAGATCTTCGTGACTGCTTGGCCGCTGCATGGCTTTCTTGAGGTCGAATGTGATTCGTTTTTGTTGAATGCTTAATGCCAGTCTTCCCTCCCCCCCCCCCCCCCAAACGTCAGTAAGGGCAAGAGCTGTATTAAGAAATGGTTTTCTGAGAACAAGAGGGCTACGCGTTCCCCCTTTTATGTCAACCACCACAAAATCCACAGGGAAAATGAATTCATTAACCTTTATAAGCACATCTTCAGCAATTCCTTTTGGATAACGAACCGTCCTATTAGCTAGGCATAGTTCTAATTTTGTGGGTTGGAGTTTCTTAAAATTCATTTTGTCGAATATAGCGCCAGGTAAAATATTTACGCTGATATGTAGGTCAGCGATAGCATTACCTTGGATCGAGTCGCTTATAAGACAGGAGATCATGAATTGGTCGGGAGGTTTTCTTCCTCTCATAATGGCTTAGCATTCTTCGTTCAACCCGATTTTTGGTTGCTCCTCCATTTTTTTCCGGTTAATCAGCATATCCTTGAGAAACTTTGCATGAGCTGGCATCTTATAGAGAAATAGCTCGTAAGGTAGATTTAGCTGAATTTGACTTAATAAAGACTGAAAGCGTTTGAATTGTTTCTCCAACCTCGGTGCTTCTAGGGTTTCTTGTATGATTTCAGCCCTTATTATGTCATCTTCGCCGTTATCTTCCGTGTTGTTCATGAGTATCATGGTTACTACCTCCGCGTTCAATTCGTGTGATGCTTGATCTGCCTCGACATTTGGTGGGTGATCTAAAATTTCAGAAGGATCTTCATGTGGTTCCGTAGCATAGAGTTTAATGATTTGATTTTTTATTTCCTCTAAATTACGGAATAGAGTGTCTGGCTTCCAATGATCTGGTTCATAGAATGCACAATCGGGGTTTACTGATGGAGGTGGTGAAGGAAGTAAATCTTCAAATGGTGATGGGTGGAGATTCATCTCATGATCCATGGGGCGCCATATGGAGAGATAACACTCCTCAGTGTAGTGTGATCCCCCACATAACTCGCACCATGAATGAGAAAAATTTCTATCGAATTTGAAAAACTCTTCCTCGGTAAAGTTATCGTTATATGGATCCATAATTAACTATTTTTGTAAAAAAAAAGCTAAGTTTTAAGAAAACTAATCCGTTAACTCGACTTTTTCTTGAAATCATCGTGTCCCCGACAACGGCGCCAAAAACTTGATGTGCACGTGTGATAAGTAAAAGTATAATAAATATATTCTTGAGATGGTTTCACGGGATCAGGTTTTTAATTTATAAAATGATAATTACTTTAACTTAAAACACACACAATAGGCAAGTGTACCTATCACAGCGTAATATAGTTTAGGTAATAACCAAGTATCGAACCAATGGACACGGTCGAGTTCCAATACTCAACTTTTGTTATCGTTTAGCCAGATTAATTAGTGAGTGAGTGAGTTTTGTGTGCTTATGAAGCAGATAAGTAAATGACAGAAAAGTAAATGACGGTAAAGTAAATAATAGAAAAGTAAAAACGTTCGTGATGTGTGTAACAGAAATGTAACGAACAAAATAGTAAATAGCAGAAAAATAAATATCTCGGAAATGATCAGGTCACAAAGAGTATTGCTTTGGGCTTCGAATCCGCTTGGTACGTGATAATGTTAAGTTGACTAATCCAATGGGATGACTACTACAAACTTGTGACCCGGGTCACCGCTACAGCCTCGTCCTCACGACATTTGATTCACGAATTAAAATCTTTAAATTAAAATAGTAAAGCCTCCCGCTAGGGACAACATTTACCCTCAACCCTTTGGTGTTATCTCCAGGTTGGTTTGAGACATCGAACTTAAATGCTTAATATTATTGGTAAATGGGTGATTATACTTTGCTCACCGGGAGGCGGTGTAACAATGGGACCGAGTATAAAGACGTACCGTTCCCAACATGAGTTCACCAATTCTTGGTCGCATAATAAGTTCGTATAAAGGCGTACGACCTTAATAATGCTGACCAAGCCCTGGCTTATCAATCTCTGCTCGTATAAAGACGTACAAGCTTCAAAGGAAGTTTGATTAAAAAGGTTTTACGGTCTTACACTTTAAAATCAAGAACACTCACAAATATAAAGACGGATTTAGACAATAATAAAAGCCCACCGAATGGTGGTTTTAAGAGCGAAGGAGCGAAGTGGTGCAAACCCACGAGTGGAAATAGGAACGAAGGAGTCAGTGGTGCAAACCCACGAGTGGAAGATACTATTCATACCAACTCAGTAGGAAATAATAGTGGTACTACAAGAACCCCTGAAACAGTTGTGATTACAAATCATAGCATGGGAGATAAGTACTAAGGGTGTATTTACAAGATTTTTAGTGATTGTCATCCCAAACCCTTCAACGGCAAGAAGAATGCCATTGCAGCCATGCAGTGGATGACTTCTATGGACGCCGTAATCAAAATGAGTGAGTACAGACCCGATCAAGCCGTCAAATTTTCTGCCCATTCGATCGAGGAAGATGCACTTGACTGGTGGGAGTTAGTCAAGCAAACCGAAGGAGAAGAATACACGGATAGGATGAAGTGGGAGGGTTTAAAAGAATTAATCGTCAAGAGGTACTGTCCACAGAATGCAGTGGATAAAATTGAGACAGAGTTTCACCGGT
This sequence comes from Smallanthus sonchifolius, assembly GCA_023525975.1. Classification (NCBI taxonomy): domain Eukaryota; kingdom Viridiplantae; phylum Streptophyta; class Magnoliopsida; order Asterales; family Asteraceae; genus Smallanthus; species Smallanthus sonchifolius. Next base: position 42,260,533 of record CM042025.1, on the reverse strand, counting down.
TTGAAGCTGGAAACCTCACCCATCAAGAGTATACCAGTAAATTTAATGAGGTGGCCAAGCTGGTACCACATCTGGTAACTCCTGAGTCTAGGAGGATTAAGTGTTACATGCAGGGATTACCACCGAAAGTTCGAACCTTAGTGAAAACTACCGCACCAAAAACCATAAACTCAGTAGTACAACTTAGCACGGTAATGTATAATGAGATAGAAGCCCAGGAAGCAGATAACAAGAGAAATTTGGAAAAGATAACAAGCGAGCCAGCATATAACAAGGTCCCAAGGAGAGAAGGAGACAACCTGGGAAGAAATGCTAAAGGAATTATATGTAATAATTGTCAACAAACAGGGCACATTGCAAGATATTGCCCAACTATCAAATGCCACAATTGTAATTAGATGGGGCATTATAAGTAATAAAATAGAGGCATTGAAACTCACCTAGAATGGGTAATGTATGACCAGGATATGTGCTAGTGCTTGTACGAAAACCGAACTACTCGTATCTTAGAATGTGTAAGGACGTAAGTTCTACGAAACATTTGTGTTTAGTTATGAGATCAATTCACCCAACTCGACTTTCTATAAAATGTGTTAATCTTTAAAATGTTTGACCGTGTTTGACTTGACGACACTTTGGTGACACGTTGGGATAGATAAAAATATATTTTTTTCTCATAAATAAATATGAACAATAAGTCGTATGACAGAAATTATGCATGTTATAAAATATACTTTTGATAGAGTAAAATATATATTTTGGTAATAAAAGTAGCATTTTATTATCCTAACACAACTTAGTCGTGTTTAAAAACACGTGCATATGAACAAATAAAGTATTTTTAATCCTTCATTAGTTAAAAATAGATGTATAAATATTATTAGAGACATTTTCATCATCAAAGTTATTATAAAGCTTAGAACCCAGTTTTTAGTCAAATAAAGTTTCCTCATTTAGAAAGTGGTTCTAATGACTTCCATGTAGTAAAAATATCGACCTAAACCAAAATATACTTATATTTTGTATAGAAAAACTCTTGTAAATTCAAATCTCACAAGAATCCATGTCTAATATAAAACCCTGTTTTGAAAACAATAAAGTTACTATTATAGGAAATATAATCCATCAACATGCATGTGATCATAATGATGATCCATCAACTTGCATGTATCATCTAAGATGTGTCAAGTAATAAATCATAAAAAGAAAGTAAATAGCTTAGTTTTTACATGATGCATATTATATATTTAGACCTTTTTATAAAAGAATGCAAGTTTTGTTGGGTGTTATGATTCAAGAATAATAGACGCAAAATAAATATATAAAAAGCTAATAGTTTAAGTTTTCTTACTTAGAGAAATCGAAAAAGATTAAGGCTTGATCCTAGCACTCGAGAAAGCACCAAACGAGAGTTGAACACTTGAATTTTAAAATCAAAATGGAGGGTGTAGGTGGGTGGTGTTGTGGCCGAAAATCGTAAAGGGAGGGGAGGGAGTTCTGCTCTTAAGTTGGTTAACAAGAAATGTTGTGAAAAATGGAGAAGTATGATGTGGTATTTATAGTGTGGGAGGAGAGAGATGAAAGATTTAAAAATAGTAAAAAAAAACATAATCATGAGGATGAGGGGGGACGGCTCAAGAGGGGGTAGGGGGTGGAGTGTGGTGGTGGGAATTGGAAATGTGTGATTTTCAAAAATATGGTAATGATGAGTGTGGATTTTATTAGATATTAATTAAGAAATAAATTTGTTTAATAAATTTTAATCATTTGTATTAAATATGTATTTATTTTGTAAGACTAGTGACTACCGGTGTAATATGCAGTGTAAACCGGACTGCGTTTTGAGAAATTGTTCGTTAAAAATTCTCAAACTTTTATTTTTGACTCGAAATATTAATTCGTAGTGTTACGTATAATTTTTATACTCTAACTCATAATTTTAGTTATCCGTTTCAGACATCACCAACGTTCATGTGTGACCGGACTGGTGTGTGACCCGGTAATTCTTCGAATTACCGATACGTGATGTGATTTTAATTAGACTTTGTTATGCATCTAATGAGCTTAGTTACTCTAAATTAAGTATTATATGCACAAGTTGTACGTGATTATGAAGATGATGGGAACAGTCAATGACATGAAATTGGCGGTTGTCACATTCTCCCCATGTTAGAAGAATTTCGTCCCGAAATTCAGCTTGTGTCTTCCGATGCAATTACTGTCCCGAACAGCTGTGGGTATTTGCATTTCATCTGGTCTTCTCGCTCCCAAGTAAACTCTGGCCCTCGCCTAGAGTTCCATCGTACTTTAACTATCGGGATGCGGCTTTGCTTCAAACTCTTGACCTCTCGGTCCATGATCTCGACTGGTTCTTCTACAAAGTGAAGTTGATCGTCGATTTGTATCTCATCCAGTGGTATAACTAACGCCTCGTCATCTAAACACTTTTTCAAGTTTGACATGTGGAACGTGTCATGAACTCCGCTAAGTTCCTTTGGAAATTTGAGTCTGTAAGCCACGGGACCGATCCTTTCTAGGATTTCGAATGGTCTAATGTATCGGGGGTTTAACTTGCCTTGCTTGCCAAACCTAATGACTCCTTTCTAGTGTGAGACTTTTAGCATAACCTTGTCTCCAACCCGGAATTCTAACGGCTTGCATGTTATGTCAGCGTAGCTTTTCTAACGATCACACGCGGCCTTCAATCGATTTTTAATCTGAACAATCTTCTCGGTTGTCTCATGAATGATCTCAGGGGCAGTGACTTGACTATCACCAACTTTGGTCCAACATAGAGGTAATCGGAACTTTCGTCCATAAAGTGCCTCAAATGGTGCGGCTTTGATGCTAGTGTGGTAGCTGCTGTTGTATGAGAACTCAGCTAATGGTAAATGAGTATCCCATTTGTTTCCAAATTCTATTACACATTCTCTAAGCATGTCTTCTAGTGTCTGAATGGTCCTTTCACTCTGATCGTCCGTCTGCGGGTGATATGCGGTACTCATGTCCACTCGAGTACCCAAAGTCTGTTGCAACGATTGCCAAAATCTAAAAGTGAAATGGCTATCTCAGTCCGAGATGATCGAGATTGGCACTCCATGTCTCGAGACAACTTCCTTCAAATAGATTCTGGTCAGCCTTTCCATCTTGTCCGTCTCCTTGATCGGTAGGAAATGTGCGGACTTTGTCAGGCGATTGACAATTACCCAAATGGTGTCACATCCACCAGTGGTCTTGGGTAACTTTTTGATGAAGTCCATGGAGATTTGGTCCTATTTTCATTATGGGATCTCCGGTTGCTGCAACAGTCATGATGGTTTCTGGTTTTCTGCTTTGACCTTTGCACACGTCAGGCATTTGCCAGTGTAAGTGGCGATGTCAGCTTTCATATTTGGCCACCAATATAGCTCCTTGAGATCTTGGTACATCTTAATCTAAACCTGGATGTATAGAATATCTAGACTTATGTGCTTCGTCCATCATCAGGTCTCTCAAATCCCTAAAACTAGGGACCTAAATTCTATTCATGAAGTATTGGGTTTCATCGGATTTAATCTCTAGCTATTTTGCCATACCTCTTAATGATTCTCGTTCTAAATTCTCCTCTTTGAGCGCTTCACGCTAAGCCTCACGGATTTGAGTCATGAGACTCGTGTGAATTTCCATCCCTGATGCTCGCACTCGTAGGGTCTTGACTCGCTCTTTTATGCTCAAGGCGTCTGCCACGACGTTTGGTTTGCTAGGGTGGTACCGAATCTCACAGTCATAGTCGTTAAGCAACTCGACCCATCTTCTCTGCCTCATATTTAGCTCTTTTTTATTGAAGATGTGCTGGACACTTTTGTGGTCTGTAAAGACAGTGCATTTAGTACCATAAAGGTAATGTCTCCAAATCTTGAGCGCGAAAACCACAGCTCCCAAGTGGTGTAGTTTTTCTCATGCACTTTTAATTATCGAGACGCAAACGCAATCACGTTGTCTCGCTGCACCAGCACACAACCGAGACCTTGCCCTGATGCGTCACAATATACTACAAATTCATCGATTCCTTCTGGGAGTGACAATATCGGTGCACCACACAACTTCTGCTTTAGTAGTTGAAACGCTGATTCTTGTTTGTTGCTCCAATCGAATTTCTTGTCCTTCTGCGTCAATGTAGTAAAAGGGTTGGGCTATTTTAGAAAAATTCTCGATGAATCGTCTGTAATAACCTGCTAATCCTAAGTGTAGGATCGTAAGATTACAAGGTGATTCTATTCTAGTTGATATTGGCGGAAACAATAGCAACCAACAAAGTAAACAACAAGAATACTGATAAATGCACTGTTGTATTAGACTTCTGAGATTACAAGATTACAAGTAAAACTCTATCAAGACACTATCAAAAAGCACTATGAAGGCACACTGTGTTTGAAGTGTTTACAAGATATATATAGTAACTTAGAATCAAGACAGACCCTTGATTCTAAGGATCAGATCTAACACAAGCCGTTGATCTTGTTTATTAATCTAAATTACACGTAAAGGCTAATCTAGTTAACTTTACTGAAACGTCTTCTTAGGCATCATTGTTTGCATGCTTGGAGAAGAGCGTCATTGTCCTTTATTGGTTGCACCAGTGAGGTTCCTTCTGCTTGGAGTGTGGCAGTTGCTTTTGCAGAAAGGTGTCAGAGGCGCTTCGCATGGATAGTCAGCTGCAACGTTTGGTCTTCAGAGAATAAAGCTATCAGCAGCAGAGATGAGGACCAGCAGCAAGATTGATCTATCCGTAGCTGCTGAGGATATGCCTATCAGCAGCAACATGTGTTGAATGCTGCTGATAAGCCTATCCGCAGCTACTTTGGTCTTCAGCAGCAGACAAAGTATCAGCAGCTGTTTTGGTCAGCAGCAATCTTGTGTTGTCCACAGCAGTTGTACTTAGAACAATTTTGTAGCAATCAGTCTTTGGTTCTACAAACTCCCCCTAGACTGATGCTACCAAAATTCTTCTAGTCCCTCTGTTGCTGAAGCTTTTTCATGTGGTCGACTATCCTTGCTACTTCATACCCTCGAGGATCCTTGCTGGGGTTGTCAAGAGGAAGTTCAGACTGAGTCTTGATGTCCTTACTTAGCATTTTGAAGATTGCCTTGCTTGAACATCTCATCTGGTGACCCTTGACATTTGTGATGGTGAACTCATTCTTCTCATCATTGTAGGACCATCGTGCAAATGGATAGTAGGATTGTAGAGGTCTAACATCTAAGACTGCATCTTTGCTGGGGTTGAAGTGATGTTTGATCACCAGCACAAGATGTTTCCCGCCATCATTTGCAGGTATGATTTCTTCACCCAGCTCCATGATTCTCTTGAGATCTGAATCTGGAAGTTGTAGAACCTCATCAACAGACTTGTAAATCGACATTCTTCGTTCAGTTCTCCCCCTGAATACTTCAAACCACTGATCTTGGGTACTGTAAAACCATTGGACTATTTCTCTGGAGCCTTCAGGTTTGGATATGGGTTTGGATTTCTTCAGGAGTGGCTGTTGATGAGAAGGAGCTGGGTGGGATGTTTTGAACTTTTTGGGTTGAGGAGAGGAAGGCTTGGGGATGTTTGTGGATGTTGTTTGGAAAGTGGAAGTAGTTTCTGGTGCAGAGGTTCTTTGTTTCTTGACTGGTCTCTTTCCCAGTCTTTCTTCCTCTTCCCTTTTCATTTTTGTATACAGGGCTTGTAGGTTCATGAAGGACATGGGACCTAACCTTTTTCCACTTTCTCCCCTTACCTTAAGGAAGTCAATCATCACCTTCCTTTCTTCATGGGTCCTTTGATTAAGGGCAATGGCTTTCTTTGACTTTTGTCGAGCTTTCTCTTTCTCTTCATCTTTCTTCTTCTTTGCCAATTCCCCCTGCTGACCCATGAAGGCCCTGTAGATCTCTTTGTTTGAAAGTTTTTCAAGGTAGCCTGCATCCTCACCTTGAGAGATCAGAGCTTCAGTCCACTCCTCCCTTAATTCTTTTGCTAATTTAGAATCAATGATTCTAAACTAAGCATCTTCCTTCCTCTTCTTTTCATTCTCCTTCTCTACTTCCTTTGCAAACTGTTCCTGCAGCTGTCTGGCAAGTTGTTCATCTTCCTCAACTTGAGACCCTGCATGGATTTTAACTTTCATCTCATCCAGCTGTTTGGCATACAGTTGGATTGTCTGTTGTCTTAGGAGTATGGCTGCCTTTCTTTCTTGATGCCTTTGTTTATGAGCCATCTCTTCAGCCATCTCTTCTTCTTCTCTTTTCCTTCTTCTTTCTTCTTTCTCCTTCTTTTCTTTTCGCAACCTCTCTTTATCCTCTTCTGTCATAATGCCCTTCCCTTTATTAACATTGGATGCATCTGCTCTAGCTTCACTGATCACAGAAACAGCTGATTGTTGTGCTGTTGGGATCTCTGCCTCGGCTTCATTGGCAAGTTGAGAAATTAACAAGGGACGGTCACTGTCTTCATCAAGTTGGTACTCAGGACCTTCTATTTCTCTCAATTGATCCCTAAGTGAAGATCTTGTGCCAAATGCTACAGATGTGGCTTCAACTTGTGGAGTATCTGAGTTGGAGTCAGTATCAGAAGTTGACACAGACTCTTCCTGAGAAATCAGTCCTTCTTCTTCAAGATGGGCTTTGATGGTGACCATCATTGCCTGGCTCTCTAATGAGTTAATATTGCAGATGTTGGCTCTGAGCTGAAAGATCTTGAATAGGAAGTCTGAGGGCAGCTGGAGGATGTTCCTGGTGTTGATGGTGAGAGAGGTGCCGTTGCTTAGAAGGAAGGTATGGTCAAGGCACTTATTACTTATCCATCCTAGCACATCTAAGTCCTTGACCATTAGTTTGTACAGGAGTCTTTTCAGGCTCAGAACTTCTTCTTCATTGAGAAGACTGCTCCTTGTGATTTGGAGATTGTTGGGAGACAGTCTTCTTTCTGCAGCCTGAGATGACTCAGGAGACTCTACCCGTTTTAGTTCTTTGATTAGTCTTATGAAGTTGGGTAGGTTGTCCTCCATCAAAGCATAGAACATGTCAATGGAAAGGTCTGCTGAGAGGTCTGATGAGTTGTTGATGCAGATAAGATCATATAGGTCAAGGATTTTAAATGGATGAATTAAATCCCAGTCTAGCTCTTCTACTCCGCTAAACTCCCGACCTATCCAAAACCTCTCAGTTTTCCCATCGTACCCCCAAGCTAGTATAATGTCAAACTCTAGCTGTGTTGATGTCAGTGGGAAGTGGGGGGCAGCCGCATGACTTATGATGGCTGCAACTTCTGGGATGATGCTGAAGGATGTAGATGTTTCGTCTTGGTTGTTTTCATCCATCAGCACCTCATCTATAGCTCTGACAACTAGCTTCCAGTCTTCAGTAGATTCTTCTTCGTTGTCATCTGAGACTGGCAAGTCATGAACTTGACAAAAGCTGGTCTGAATAGAGTACTTTGGAAGGTAGCCTGCTCTTGAATCCAGTTGTCGAGACTTTCAGTGTCTTCTTCCATAGGGACTTTCTCCCCCATTTTGGTTGCATCAGTGAACAAATAGGCATCTGTTTGAGTGCCCACTGAGACAAGAGAGGGAGAAGCCGTGGAGGGGCATTGATGGGCTTCATGCATCAAGGCTTGGTGTCGTAGTTTGGACACTTCAGCCTCAAGCATAGCCACCCTGGCCGTCAATTCCAAATTGTTTAGTTTCAGACTGTCCTCATCCACAGTTGTGGAATCCTTGGACCCAGATAGGGCCGTAGGCCGAGCCTCAGCATCCCCATCACCCGTGGTTTCTTGGCGCCTGGGATTCCTCTCAGTGAGGGGAGTTTCCAAGGAAACACCCTCACCATAAGTTGCCGTGGTTGAGGTCTTAAAGATGTTGTCACTGTCCTCCTGGTCATTTGATGGACCAGCAGTAGTGACAGCATCTTCCACATCCACTCTTTCATTACTCCTAGAGTGGACCTTCAAGGATGAAGAACTTGGGTTGGGTGTTTCGAAAGCAAGACCAATCAGTACCTCCTTGATAGTGGTAGTTGGAGAAGGTACATCACTTTGGTCAGGTTCCTCAACACTTAAGTCCAAAGAAGATAGGAATGGCTCAAAGGGCTGTTCTATGGATCCGGGAAGTGATCCTAATCCTAATAGAGAGACTTTCGAAGGAGTCTCCCTAACAGTGTGGCTTTCCCTTATGATATTCTCACTAGAATGTTATGATTCTGAGTGAGGGATGTTGGCTTGGGTTTGGGCCTTGGAGGCAAGAGAAGAAGGAGTTATCTTGCCCCCTCTTCCTTGTATATTTGGCTGCAACCGGGGCCCTGTGTTCCGGTTGAGCAATCAAACTGTGGGTGAGTAAAGTATGTGCTTGTACATCCTCAGTATAATGCACAGGGGTTCGATCAAGGGAAGCAGCAGTTTGAGTTTGTGGCAGTGAGGTGGAGGGTGTGGGATCAGTATCAGCTGGGTTTGCTGAACTGTCACCCTGGGCACTTTGCGTGTTCAACATTGTAGACAACAAAGGAACATCGGCCCCTGAGAACTTTGATGAAACTGTTCTCATGCTTTGAAAAATGTTGTTCTAATGTCCCAGCATTATGTAGATTCTTGCAGTTTTTGAAAGATCTTGGTGCTCAATGTTGAACACTTCCTGCAAGAATCTTGGGTACATGAAGAACTGTGATTTCACCCCTTCTTGAAGGTTGTATCTCAAACCTTCAAGAATGAGGTGGGAAAAACTGAAACCCACCCCAGTTATCATACCGTGAATTGTCGACACAAGTCCGGAGCTAAGTTGGTTCCAGCCACTCCTCTTCTGGGATATGCATTGGAGAAGAGTGTGGCAGAGATACTTCCATTTGGGACCCATGAGTGCCTTCTCTATCGTATACTCTGTTTGATTCCCAGCGTACCCTATGGATACAAAGGTCCTCATGTATACGTCTCTTGGGTAAGAGATGGCGTCCCCTTCATCCTGAAGCTTGAGGTGTTGGCGGAGCTTTGCTTCAGTGATAATCATCTCCTTGCCGTCTACTGTGCCTCTGATTTGGGGAGTGCCCTAGTCAGTAGACTACACGGCTGAGCTCCAAAACTCTTCCATGTGGGAAGTATAGATGGTTGGGTTGACTGTTAAGGCATGGTGGATTTTGGACCGACAAAGGAAGTCGATCATATCATCGAAACCTTCGGATTTCTTGCCCTTTATTAGGTATGCAGTGAGGTTGTGATATGGGGAAAACTTGTCGTTGGGGTTGTTTATGTCTGCGCCTGCCATTGTTATAGATTTGGAGGGAAGAGAGAAGGGTGTTTGAATGGTGGTTAATTATGGAGGGCTTTGAATGCTGTGGGGACGGGAGAGAAAGTGATGGGAGATAGGTTTGAAATTGAATATGAAGAGGTTGTGGGAACGTTTGAGATTGTGATATAACGGCAGACGAAGAAAAAGCAACTTTACTTGTACAGTACAACCTGTTTCACTTTTCATTGTTACAGCTGTAAAACACTCGAGCAGTCATGGTAAAGACTGAGAGTAGGGGTGTTTATTTTACCCGAAACCCGAATACCGAACCCGACCCAAATTAACCCGAACCCGATTAAGATGGAACCCGAACAACTCGAACCCGTTTAAGATGGAACCCGAACCCGAAGATATTATTCGGTTTGGTAATTGGGTTAAAAAAAGGTTAATCGGGTTAACCCGATTAACCCGAATAATAATAAAAGGTATTTTATTATTAATAATTGTTTATAATCTTAGCTTAGTATACATCTAACATTTTGAATGCTTATTTTATTTCACTTTTTTTTAATATATGATTGGAAACGGACGAGCGGACATAAGGTGAAATTTTGAAGAGTGAACACTGTTAATGAGTTTATTGTTTGATACGATTTGTCGTTTTTTTAGTTTATACGATTGGTTGATACACTTTGGTTTTATGCTTATTTTATTTGATTTTTTTTATAGTTTAGTGCATGGGTTTGAATGAAAAATCATATTGATAGTGTTTTTATTTGACATTTTGTGCTTATTATTTAATAAATATTATGTTAAGTTAAATAATAAAGTATGCGCTGTAACTTGTATTTAGAAACCCGAATACCGATTAACCCGACCCGAATAAACCCGAAACCGAATAACCCGAAACCGATTAACCCGAATCTTATTTGGGTCGGTAAACGGGTAGGATTTTTATAACAAAAAATCCGAATAACCCGAACCGAATAACCCGAAACCCGATTAAAAAGCCCGATGAACACCCCTAACTGAGAGTAGCTTTTACCTCGGGTAAAAGTTAATGTAGACTTGTTTTACCCATCAGCAGCAAACTTGGTTGCTGCCGATGGTGAGCTATCCGCGGCAAACTTGGTTGCTGCGGATAGTGAAGTCTTTCAGCAGCAGATTTGGGTGCTGCTGACTGTTGTATTCATTCCGTAGCAAAAAGGTTGCTGCTGACCGCCTTAAAGCTGTCCGCAGGAAACTTGTTCCTGCTGATAACTTAAAGCGATCAGTGGCAAAGGCTTTGCTGCTGAAGAGTAAATCTGTCAGCAGCGAAAAAAGTGCTGTTGACTATAACCTTTTATTAAGAACAAAAACATAGACATATTTACAAGGAAAGATAAAAAAATTAGAGACATGTCTTATTCAAAGTTCATCATGCCAATTGATTCTACTAGATATCGAAATCTTGCTTCATCAAAAGGTTTAGTGAACAAATCAGCATATTGCTCATTTGTGTGAACCTTGGATAAGACAATTCTCTTTTTCTCAGCTTGATCCCTGATAAAGTGATACCTGATGTCGATGTGCTTAGTCTTGGAATGTTGCACTGGATTATTCGTGATAGAGATAGCACTCATGTTGTCAATGTGAATTGGAGTCTGCATGAAGGTCATTCCATAGTCAAGCATTTGATTTTGGATCCAGATGACCTGTGCACAGCAGCTTGAAGCTGCAATGTATTCTGCTTCAGCTGTTGAAGTAGAGACACATGTTTGCTTTTTGCATTGCCATGAGATGAGCCTTCCTCCAAGAAATTGACATCCCCCAGATGTGGACTTTTTGTCCAAGTTACAACCCCCATAGTCACTATCAGTGTAGGCATAGAGATTGACATTTCCATTCTTTGGATACCATAGCCCAAGTTTTGGAGCTCCCTTTAGGTATCTAAGGATCCTTTTGACAGCTTGAAGATGAGACACTTTTGGAGCTGCTTGAAATCTTGCGCAGAGACAAACTACAAACATGATATCTGGTCTTGAGGCAGTGAGATACATGAGAGACCCTATCATTGCTCGGTACTAATGTTGATCAGTGTCTTGTCCTTCTTTATCCGGAGATAATTGATGGTGCACTTGCATAGGAGTTCTTGCAGCAGAGCAGTCAGCCATTTTGAACCTCTCTAAGATGCTTTTGACATACTTGGATTGACTTATGAAGATTCCATTTGGTACCTGTTTGACTTGAAGTCCTAAAAAGAAATTTAGTTCACCCATTGAACTCATTTCAAATTTGGAATGCATCAGAACATCAAAGTCTTTGCAGAGCTTCTTTCTTGTAGATCCAAAGATAATGTCATCAACATAAATCTGGACCAACAAAATTTCTCCCCCTTCATCTTTGATGAAAAGTGTCTGATCAATGGCCCCCCTTCTGAAGTTGTTGCTAAGTAGATATCCAGATAAAGTTTCATACCAGGCTCTTGGGGCTTGGTGTAAGCCATAGAGAGCTTTGTCCAGTTTTAAGACCTTATTTGGATGTGCAGGATCCATAAAGCCTGGAGGCTGTTTGACATAGACCTCTTCACCAATCTTGCCATACAAAAAGGCACTCTTCACATCCATTTGATAGACCATAAAGTTTTTGGATGCTGCATATGCCAGAAAGATTCTGATGGCTTCCAGACGGGTAACAGGAGCAAAGACTTCATCATAGTCAATGCCTTATTCTTGAGTGTAACCTTGAGCTACTAGTCTGGCTTTGTTCTTGACCACGATGCCCCTTTCATCATGCTTGTTTCTGAAGACCCATCTTATTCCAATGGCTGTTTGACCAGGTGGAAGATCAACAAGCTTCCAAACATCTTGTCTTTTGAATTGCAGCAATTCTTCCTGCATTGCTTCAATCCAGCTGTTGTGCTTGAGAGCTTCATCAATCTTCTTGGGTTCCACCTGAGATAGAAAGCAAGGGAACAAACAAATGTTGGCTTCATGAGACTTACTTCTTTTCTGGATACCTGTGTGGACTTGGCCAATGATGTTTTCCAGATGATGCTCTTTGTTTATTCTCTGTGCTGGTATCACATCCAGCCGTATTCCCTCTTCAAGATTACTTTGGTTTAGATCAGGATTGTCTTCAGTAGTGAGGAGAGGAGCTTGGAGGTTCTGATCATTGTGTTCCACATTGTCAGCAGTATTAGCATCAGAGGCCTCTTCAGCATGGATTGAGGAGGCTTCATTAAAGATTTCTTGGTCAGAGAGATTGCTGCTTATGGTGTTGGAAGTACCGGCTTCACCTGTACTGGCTTCAATAGCTTCTGCCACTGATGGAGGATCAATGGATGGCCTTTTCATCCTGATGTAGGGACTGGGAAAATCCAGTCTGTAGTCAGAAGAGGAGGTTGAGGCAGAAGATGTTGATTTTGAAGAAGAAAACTCCATATTTGAGAATATGAGAGGCTCAAATATCTGGGTGAAGGAGTCTATATCAAAGAGCCAGTTAGGACCTTTGCCTTGTTCACAGACAACGTGTTCCCTGCATTCCACATTAGCAGATTCTTCCACAATCCGAGTCCTAGAATTGAACACTCGGTAGGCCTTTGATTGAAAGGAGTAACCCACAAAGTAACCTTCATCAGACTTTGCACCGAATTTAGGAAGAACTCCATGTGTGATGAGGATGGTACATGGACATCCAAAGGGCTTCAGGAAGCCAATGTAGGGAACTCTTTTGAGCCATAGTTCATAGGGTGTTTTCTGGAGAGGCTTAACAATAAGGACTCTATTCTGCACATAACAAGCTGTGCTTACTGCTTCCGCCCAGAAAGTAAGGGGCAGCTTTGAGTCAGCCAGCATAGATCTTGCTGATTCAATCAGAGTCCTATTTCTTCTTTCAGCAACCCCATTTTGTTGAGGGGTTCTTGGAGCACTGTATTGCCTTTCAATGCCCTTGCTCTCACAGAAACTGTTCAAAGTGTGATTTTTGAACTCTGTTCCCTGATCACACCTTATGATCTTTACCTTCAGATTGCTTTGATTCTCTACCCTAAGAATATAGGATTTGAGAATCTCAGCAGTTTCATCTTTTGTTCTTAGGAAGAATACCCATGAGAATCTGGAGAAGTCATCAGTTATCACCAGACAGTAGGACTTTTTGCCCATTGACATGACATTCGTAGGACCAAAGAGATCCATATGCAGTAACTGGAGAGGGGTGTCATTTGTGTTCAATGTCTTGGGCTTGTGGGAACTCTTGTGTTGTTTTCCCTTCAAGCAGGCAATGCAGTGATCATCTAGCTGGAATTCTTTATCAGGAAGCCCTCTAACAAGATTGTCCTTCACTAATTTATTGATTGTTTTGATGTTAACATGGCTTAACCTCCTGTGCCAGAGAGCGGATTCATCAACTGATGCCTTTGACAGAAAACATGAAACACTACCAGATGGAGTGACTTCATTCATGCCAAGCACATATAAGTTGTCCTTTCTATGAGCAGTTAGGAGAATCTTCTCTGGAGGGGGTGTAGATAGGCCAGGAGCTAACACGAAACATTCTTTGTCAGTGAAGAGCATCCAATGCTTTTGATCACATACTTGGGAAACACTCATAAGATTGAAGTCAAGTTCTTTAACATAGTTGACTCTTTCAATACTCATCCTTTCATTGGACACAGTTCCTTGTCCAGTGATAGATCCACCCTTTGAGTCACTCCCAAAGGCAACATATCCTCCATTTAAATGTCTGAAGTTAGAGAGGATGGACCTGTTGCCTGTCATGTGCCTGGAACAGCCGCTATCTACCACCCAAGTATTGTGTTTATTGCCTGGCTGTCCCTGCACATGGGAGATATCTAATTAGTGGGAGGAACATTGTAGCATGCAGCATTGTAGAAAATCGTTGCTAATTTGCCATTGTCAGCATGCTTGCAGTCAATGGAACCAATAGTTATGCTTGGAGATTGTTTGGCCTTCCATTGCTGTGTTGGTGGTTTTCTAGCTTTCTTTACATTGTCGGCAGAAGATGTTGTTGCTGACAATTCTGGCTTATCCGTAGCCGATTTTGCTGCTGAAGGCTTTGCTGGAGCAGTAGCAGTTTTTGCTGCTGGAAGCTTTATTTTGGATTTTGCTTTGTCAGCAGCAGATACTTTTGCTGCTGATGCCATTGTTTTTTATTTTGCTTTGTCAGCAGCAGAGACTTTTGCTGCTGAAGGCTTTGCCTTTGGTTTCATGGACTTTACTCTATCAGCAGCGATTTTGTTTGCTGCTGATGGGTTGAACACAGATGAACGATTTGCAATCTGGTTAAAAGGGTTGAACTTGCATGTTGCAGCAAAGTGGTTTGATTCCCCACATATGATGCAAGTTTGTTGAGGTTTCTGCATCTGCACTCTTTGAGGGGATAAAGATTCTCTGAACTTTGTTGCCTTTGCATCATAGCTTCTCACCTGTTTGTTTCTGTTTGTTTTCTCAAAGGCATGCTGCTTTGAGTTTCTTTGGTGTTCACGGTAGTGAAAGCAGGTGCTGGCAATGTGATTGTATTTGCCACACATAAAGCAGGATAGTGCTATCTTGTCCCTGTGAAAGTGCACATAGTCCTTTCTTTGAAACAAATCTTTCAAGTTCCAGGGATGAGCTTTGTTATGTTCAAAAGTGGCTTCTTCTAGTGTCTTTTGAACATATGGACCTTTTTCTCTAGGTGCATGAAAAATATCGAACACCTTTGGCTTTGACTGAGACTTGGGGTTGGTGAAACCTGATGTCTCTCCCTTTTCAATGTTTAGCTTTCTTCCATTTTGAGGATATCTAATCTTGATTTGTTTGAATGGGATGGGAGCTGGAATAGCTGGAGTAACAACAGGACATTCAGTTTTGTTCAGAACAGCTTCAGAGATAGGAGCAGATGGGACTGCACTAGTTTCACAGTGGTCTGAGCAGGTTGACTCAGGTTCTGAAGAGGTGGAGCAGTCTTCCACAAAACATGCATCCATTGAAGGATCAAGGTTTCGGTTTGCCGTGTCAAGATTTGCAGTATTGAAGCTTGGTTCGTGAATGGCAACATAGTCAGCAGGAGGAGGAACTGTCTTGTACTGGTCATTATGATATCCAAGTCTAGTTTTTACCTTTTCATGGACTTGAATATCTAACAATCTTTGTAACTTTTTAGATGAAAATTCATATTTTTCAACATGAACTTTCTGTTCAGCCAGTTCAGCTCTGGTAGCTTTAAGTTTTACTAATAGATCATCAATCTGAGTTTCAAGATTGGTTTGTTCATGTTTTAATGAAGAAATCTCTTTCTTAAGGCAGTTAATCTTTTCTTTGTAAGTATTTTCAACCTTTTTGAATTCAGACTTCATTTGATGAAACTCTTCATTTTGATCTATCAGATTTTGGTTATGCTTTCTATAACCTAAAACTTTGTCAATGCAAGCTTGAGAGCAAAGATGTTTAAATACCTGAGGTGGTATCTCTGCATTGTCTGCCATAAGTGCTTGGTTGGAGGCAGGAACATCTTCATATTGAAAACTCTAGTCAAAGTCTGTAGTTCCAACATTTGCACAGGCTGCAGTTTGTGCTGGAGGAGTTCCTTGCTGCTGCTGCTGCTGCCTGGGCTGACCTTGGTAAGCTTGTCTTTGATGGCTGGCACCCTGATTGGCTTTAGGTGCCTTGCACTCCCTAGCAAAGTGACCCATTTGGTTACAGTTGTAACATCGGATCTTGATTTTATCAAGCCCAACTCTGGTGTTTGAGTTGTTGCCTAGAACTGATCTCCCGGTTCTAGAATAAAACCTTTTTACTCTGAGGGAGAGCATGGCATATGAGTGCTGAATATCCATTTCTTCAAGATCATCTGGATGAAAGCATTCCAGATCCTCCTTTATGAAGTGCATGCTGCTTGAGTTGTCAGAGACAAAAGCAATAGAGGTTGGCTGTTGAGGAGGTGCCTCAAGAAGAAATAGTGATGAGTTGGATTGTGAAGCAGTTGGTGTTTGAGGATGAGTAACAATGGGAGGATAGTAGTTGCTTGCACTAGGACCGGAATGATCAGAGTGAAGTGCTGAGGTGGTGGTGGAGGAAGTGGTAGCTGATTGATAACTGGAGCTCCTTTCTTTAGCTTGAATCATTTCTAATTCATAGGTTTTGAGCATGCCAAAGAGCTCAGTCATCTGAAGAGTCTTCAGATTCTCTGTTCTTCTGATGGACACTGTATATAATGTCCAACAACTAGGAAGAGATCTTATGAACTTCTTGAGAATGTCTTCATTCTCCAGCTTTACCTTGGAGCACTGCAGTTCTCCAACCAGGTACGTGTACCTGTTATATAAAACTGTTAGTGACTCACCTTCCTTCCAGACGAAGTTTTCATACTGTTGCTTGAGAATGTCACGTCTGTTCTCCTTGACCTCCTCAGATCCAGCAAACATCTTTTCCAAGGCTTCCCATAACTCCTTTGCAGTTTTGTAAACCCTGAAGTTGTGAAAAACTTCATTTGGAAGGCATATTTGGATAGCTCCTAATGTCTTGAAGTCCACCTCCATTTTCTTGATGTCTTCTTCAGAATACTTGGAGGGTTCCTTCAGAACTAGTGGTCCTCCGGAGTCAGCAGAGGCCACCATGGGAACATAAGGTCCATCCCTTATGGATTTCCACATTCCGTATTCTTGGTAGCAGAAGAAGCTTTCCATACGGTTCTTCCACATATCATAGTCCTCCCCAGACACCAACCTCGGTGGTCGGTTGATACTGCCGATGTCTTCAGATCCATTACTTTGTGCCATTTTGTTTTGTGTGACTTGATCAAGAATAGAGTTTTGAATAGAATCAGAAAGTGATTAAACAAATGTTAGTTTGTTTAATCTTGAGCCAAAGCTCTGATACCACTTGTAGGATCGTAAGATTACAAGGTGATTCTATTCTAGTTGATATTGGCGGAAACAATAGCAACCAACAAAGTAAACAAGTAAACAGCAAGAATACTGATAAATGCACTGTTGTATTAGACTTATGAGATTACAAGATTACAAGTAAAACTCTATCAAGACACTATCAAAAAGCACTATGAAGGCACACTGTGTTTGAAGTGTTTACAAGATATATATAGTAACTTAGAATCAAGACAGACCCTTGATTCTAAGGATCAGATCTAACACAAGCCGTTGATCTTGTTTATTAATCTAAATTACACGTAAAGGCTAATCTAGTTAACTTTATTGAAACGTCTTCTTAGGCATCATTGTTTGCATGCTTAGAGAAGAGCGTCATTGTCCTTTATTGGTTGCACCAGTGAGGTTCCTTCTGCTTGGAGTGTGGCAGTTGCTTTTGCAGAAAGGTGTCAGAGGCGCTTCGCATGGATAGTCAGCTGCAACGTTTGGTCTTCAGAGAATAAAGCTATCAGCAGCAGAGATGAGGACCAGCAGCAAGATTGATCTATCCGCAGCTGCTGAGGATATGCCTATCAGCAGCAACATGTGTTGAATGCTGCTGATAAGCCTATCCGCAGCTACTTTGGTCTTCAGCAGCAGACAAAGTATCAGCAGCTGTTTTAGTCAGCAGCAATCTTGTGTTGTCCGCAACAGTTGTACTTAGAACAATTTTGTAGCAATCAGTCTTTGGTTCTACACTAAGAATTGTCGCACCTCGGTCGGGGTCTTTGGCGCTTCCTAATCCTTAATTACTTCCATCTTGGAAGGATCCACATGAATACCCTTGTCGTTAACTACATGACCAAGAAAATGTACCTGTACCTCTCAAATCCAAAATTCACACTTTGAAAACTTCAAAAAGTAAATAGCATAGATAAGGAAGTGGCTATTCTTGTTTGTTCATGACTCCGTTGCGCTCCTATTTCATGGAATAAACGCCTTTTCTCTTACAGACAAAAGAAATGGATTTATTCCTCGCATACATCTTCTTGTTCTTGAGTAGTTCCAAAATTAGTTTCAAGTGTTGCTCGTGTTCGTCCTTGGTTCGTGAATATATTAGAATATCAACGATAAACACGATTACGAATTTATCGAGATAAGGCTTGCATACTCGGTTCATAAGATCCATGAAGACTGCTGGAGCGTTGGTCAAACCGAAAGGCATGACTAGAAACTCATAGTGTCCATAACGAGTCCTAAATGCCGTCATTGGGGTGTCTTCCTCTTGTATTCTCAACTGGTGGTATCCCGAACGCAGGTCTGTCTTTGAGAAAAAGCTAGAACCTTGGAGTTGATTGAACATGTTGTCTATCCTTGGCAGTGGATGTCGATTCTTAACTGTCAACTTGTTAAGTTCTCGGTAATTGATACACATTCTGAACGTTCCATCCTTCTTCTTCACAAATAAGACCGGAGCTCCCCATGGCGAGAAACTCGGTCTGATAAATCCTTTATCCAACAACTCATGTAGTTGATTTAACAGTTCTTGCATTTCCGAAGGTGCTAAACCGTACGGTGAGTGTGCGATCGGTGCAGCTCCAGGTACCAAGTCGATTCGGAATTTGACTTGTCTTGGAGGCGGGAGTCCAGGAAGATCTTCAGGAAAAACTTCCGGGTAATCTCGAACAATCGGTATGTCTTTAAGCCGCTTTTCCCCAGCACTCTTTACCGTTACATGCGCCAAGATCGTCGGATACCCCTTTCGCAGGTATCCCCGAGCTTTCATGTATGTGACTATCCTCAATGCGGCTCCACTATTTTCCCCTTGGATCACCAGGGTTTCATCATCGGGAAGGGGGATGCGAACCTCCTTCTAGGAGCACACGATCTCCGCATGGTTCTTCAACAACCAATCCATATCAATGACGACATCGAAACTTCCAAGTCTTACTGGTAATATGTCTATCTCGAAGGATTTTTCATTTAGCCTTAAAGTGCATCCTTTTATGATTTCGCGATTTTCGATTAATTTACCATAGGCTAGTTCTATAGTGTACACATGGTCTAATGCAATAGGTTCAACATCAATTAATGGGCAAAAATCGGTTGACACAAAGCTCCTATCTACTCTAGTATCGAAAAGTATAGAAGCGTAATGGTTTTTGACAAGAAACGTACCCTCAACGGTGTTTGGGTCTTGTCGGGCTTCACCTACTCCTATCACGAATGCCATGCTACGAGAATTGTTGTTCCCTTGATTCCTTAGCTTCAAACATTCTTTCTTGAAGTGTCTAGTATCACCACACTCGAAGCATCCTCGGTTGGCTCCTTGTTTAGGGGTCGGGGTGGGTGCCTTGCAGTTTCAGGTCAGGCTTCTTGCACTTCTGGCATATGATACTCTCACACGTGCTTGTGTGATGGTAGTTGCACTGATTGCATTTCGGGAGTTTGCATGTGTATCCCTTCCTTTCGGATGGTCCTGCCGTATATACTTTCACCAGTTCTGGCTTCTTTTGGGCGATCGGTGTCGGGTTCTTACTGAAACTGTTGTCCCGCTTCCTTTTATGATCAAAGCTCTTCTCCACATTACTCATCTTCTCAAACGCTCCTTGACGAATGCCTTGGTCTCTCAGATTGTGGGCCAATTGGATTGCACCTTGAAGTGAGGCGGGTTCAGATGATGTCACCATGCTTTGGATTTGGGGTGCAAGACCCCACAAGTACCTCTCAATCTTCTTGTGCTTAGGAGTGACCATGTGCAGGCATAAGCTGGCAAGCTCATGGAATCGAGTGGTTTGAGATTCCACGTTGGATCCACTCATGGTGAGGTTCCAAAACTCCACCTCGAGCTTTTGCAGTTCGTTCCTCGGGCAGTACTCTTCTTTCATCAACCTTTTTCAGTCCTTCCCAGGTCATCAGGTAAGCATCATCCATTCCTAGTGTTTGAACTTGGGCATTCCATCAAGTAAGGGCTCCATTTTGGAGAGTACAGGTTGCATACTCGACCTGCTTCCCTTCGACACAGTCACTGATACGAAAGACTATAGGTCCCCAGGGTGTACGGATCACGTATACGAACTGAAGAATCTACGCAATAAGTGCGGAATCCAAATCACGTAGACATGAATGTTCAACTAGTAACACGCAAGATCTAAATTAAACGTTTTGTATTACTATAATGCTTGATTACAAAAGTTTTGTCCAAAACACACACACTTGTGTTATCTTCTCTAGTGTTCTAATGAACAAGACCGTAATCCCTATTTATAGTAAACACAATCCTTCTAGAGTACTTGCTAAGTGCTATAGAACAAACCTTCAGGAGTACTTACTAAGTGCTCTAGAACAAAATTAGACACTTAGACAAAGACTAATACAACTCGATCAGATACAATAACACAAACATTCTTCAAGCTGGTTGTCACAAAACATGCTCCAACAAAGACAGATTCCATCTTTTCGATCCAACGGAGTAACCCTACTGCTCCTTCAATGCCATTGAATTTCAGAGGCTGGCAGTTCATGAACGATTTGTAACTACATCCCCGAATCGCCTCGTTAGTGCATGTAAGTCAATGGTGTCCTATTAATGATCGGGCAGTCATAAACAGTGACCTCTTTATTTAGGGTTAAATCTTTACCTCCGCCGGTACGGCTACCTCCGGCGCTTGAATCTCCACTCTCGGATCCGTAGCGGTTGGTGCCAAGGTTGGCCATTACGTCGGATATGCGCCATGCGACCAACTGCTCAATTTCCTAGGACATCATGTGGGCTCCTCCGCTTGTGTTGTTTCTCGTCATCCTTCATGGCGGCATGATTATTCTTCAATCACAACGATAAAGAAAATAAGACAACATATACGACATTTGTCCACTCATGCATACAAAATGTGAAACATTTGTAGCATCCACCACAACCAAACAATCACAATAATCACATCAACAAGACAAACATGTCATACACAGAATTTCCAATAAACCATCAAAATACAACTTCATAGAATAACTTGTTCGTCGTTAACATGGGGTAACCAAAAGAATAGGGGTACATTTCCCCATCAAAACAAGTTTTCAAAAATCATAATATCTGGTAGGCACAACCCGCCTACATAGGTCTAGTACGGAAAATATGAAAACATGTCGGTATAGACAGCGAAATGGAGTAGTCTAATACACAGATCGGCTAATGCCATGGCGGATTCCGATTGTGCGTCAACTGCTGCCAAACGTTGCTCGACCGCTCCTAGTCACTGCTCGGCTACTGCTGCCCTCTAGTGTGCTGCCTCAACGCTCTCGTTGGTCTCCATGACCTCATGCTCCATCATGTCGACTCTCTCGTCGGTCTCTGACACTCGGGTATGTAGATGCTCAATCTTCCGCTCAGTCTCCTCCTCCTTGTCCTCTAGTGATAGAACCTTGTTCTAAGGTCCTTCATATGATCTAGGTCATCACGTATCTCCTTCTGACCCTCTCGGAGTGCCTTCAATAGGCCATCATATCGGCGACATCGTGCCACAAGGGTAGGAATAGTGCACTCGATCGGCTCCTCAGTAATCAGTAGAGCGCGACGTCCGTGAGAAGACTCACCGATCTCAAACACAGGAGGTATTCCTTCCTCCTTAGCCCAACCTCGTAACGCATCAGGTATGAATGTTCATCTCCTCGCATCAACCTTCGCCTTATTAGGCTTAGGTTCAGGAGCAAGCGTGCTCCAACGAGGGATTGGCACTCTCTTCCTCAGAGTGTGCCGAATCAGTGGTCCATATGGGCACTCGTGGTGTGGAAAAGTGATGCAAGGTGCTACCTCATGGGTCTCCTCAGCTACAGGGGCCTCGGGCTCCGCCTTCGGCTCAGTGCCGTCGTCCTCAGTCGGTTCCTCTTCAAACTCCTCAGTAGTAGCGTCGTCGGGGATAGGGTCCTCCGATACCGGTTCGTCTGATGAAGTGTCAACGGGTGTTGCTTGTGTGTACTTGTACTCGTCCTTAGAGTCAGAAATCTCAATCGATTGGTTTGCAGATGACATGGTTGTGCTAACACGTTTGTTTACATATAATGAAGTGAGTGGTGTAATGTGTATGCAAGGCTATGTAATGCAAATGATGATGTTATGTTACCACGGCTATAGTCTAGGTTTTCTAATGCATCCTAGTTCACTATAACCAATGGCTCTGATACCAATCTGTCACACCTCGCTCGACGGCAGAAACCGCGGGGCGCGACGTTCATGAATACCATAGTCATTAATCACATTGAACGACCTCTATATGAGTTTGAAAATCAACATTTGAATATTAAACCAAAATTAAAACATAATTGGAGTTCACAAGGTTACATAAATCTATAAATTAAGTTTGTAAATTCGAATGTTTGGAAAACATTATTCATGACCAAAAGCTTCTAATGCATAGGACCCTAACATGATCCTATATGCCATGTGACTCCGTGCGACTCCATGCAATCAACGACCTGAGAAAAACATGCTAAAGTGTGTCAACATAAAGTTGGTGAGTTCACAAGTATTAGTAATTGAAACATTTGTTTAGAAAACCATAGTAAGTAAAAGTAATTGTCACCTGACAATAAGTTGTATTGAAAATGTTTGTTTTGAAAACCACAGTAAGTAAAAGTAATTGTCACCCTACAATAAGTTGTATTGAAAACGTTTGTTTTGAAAATCATAGTAAAGAAATAGTAAGGGTCACCCGACAAATAATGTATTGAATTACCATGAACTCCTATACCAAAGTTGACGTGTCATGTTTTTGCCCTAGAACACAATGGCACATCACACACATTGAATTGACTAGCTAATAATGCACCCGCTTGGCTCCCAACCAATGAATGGGGTTGTTAACCCAATAGATTTGTCCATAATTACCACGCTTCATCCAAATTAACGGTTTAGAATTGTAAGGGACTTTGATATCGATGCTTATGTTAATTCATGCAATCAACAAATGGTAGCTTATTTTATGGTAAAATGATTTGCATATTGATAAATTGATTTGCGCGTTTGTAAAACGATTTACATGTTTATAAAACGGTTTGCATGTTTATAAAATGATTTGTATGTTAATAAAACGGTTTGCATGTCTTCTCCCCAAAACAGTCATAAAAACATTAATAAAATAGGGGCAGTGAAACTCACCTGGTATGAGTAGTGTATGACCTAGATATGTGTTAGTGCTTCCACGAAAACTGAACTACCCGTGTCCTAGAATGTGTAAGGACGTAAATTCTACGAAACATTTGTGTTTAGTTATGAGATCAATTCACCCAACTCGACTTTCTATAAAATGTGTTAATCTTTAAAAGGTTTGACCGTGTTTGACTTGACGACACGTTGGTGACATGTTGGGATGGATAAAAATATATTTATTTCTCAAAAATAAATATGAACAATAGGTCATATGACGGAAATTATGCATGTTATAAAATATACTTTTGACATAGTAAAATATATATTTTGGTATTAAAAGTTGCATTTTATTATCCTAACACTACTTAGTCGTGTTTAAAGACACATACATATGAACAAATAAAGTATTTTTAATCCTTCATTAGTTAAAAGTATATGTATAAATATTATTAGAGACATTTTCATCATCAAAGTTATTTTAAATCTTAGAACCTGGTTTTAAGTCAAATAAAGTTTCCTTATTTATAAAGTGGTTGTAACGACTTGCATGTAGTAAAAATAACTACCTAAACCAAAATATACTTATATTTTGTATAGAAAAACTCTTGTAAATTCAAATGTCATAAGAATCCATGCCTAATATACAACCCGATTTTGAAAACAACAAAGTTACTATTATAGGAAATATGATCCATCAACATGCATGTGATCATAATGATGATCCGTCAACATGCATGTATCATCTAAGATGTGTCAAGTAATAAATCATAAAAAGAAAGTACATAGCTTAGTTTTTACATGATGCAGGTTATATATTTAGACCTTTTTATAAAAGAATGCAAGTTTTGTTGGGTGTTATAATTCAAGAATAGTAGACTCAAAATAAATATATAAAAAGCTAATACTTACTTAGAGAAATCAAAAAAGATGAAGGCTTGATCCTAGCACTCGAGAAAGCACTAAACGAGACTTGAACACTTGAATCTTGAAATCAAAATGGAGGGTGTAGGTGGGTGGTGTTGTGGCCGAAAATGGCAAAGGGAGGGGATGGAGTTTTGCTTTTGAGTTGGTTAAGAAGAAATGGTGTGAAAAATGGAGAAGTATGAAGTGGTATTTATAATGTGGGAGGAGATAGATGGAAGATTTAAAAATAGTAAAAAAAACATAATCATGAGGAGGGGGTAGGGGGTGGAGTGGTGGTGATTGGTTATGGGGTGAAGTCTGGTGGTAGGAATTGGATATGTGTGATTTTCAAATATATGGTAATGATGAGTGTGGATTTTATTAGATATTAATTAAGAAATAAATTTGTATAATAAATTTTAATCATTTGTATTAAATATGTATTTATTTTGTAAGACTAGTGACTACAAGTGTAATATGCAATGTAATACCGGACTGTGTTTTAACAAAACGTTTGTTAAAAATTCTCAAACTTTTATTTTTGACTCGAAATATTAATTCGCAGTGTTACGTATAATTTTTATACTCTAACTCATACTTTTAGTTATCCGTTTCAGACATCACCAACTTTCGTGTGTGACCGGACCGGTGTGTGACCTGACCGGTGTGTGACCAGGTAATTCTCCGAATTACCGATATGTGATGGGATTTTAATTGGACTTTGTTATGCATCTAATGAGCTTAGTTACTCTAAATTAAGTATGATATGCACAAATTGTATGTGATTATGAAGATGATGGGAACAGTCCATGACCTAAAATTGGCGGTTGTCACACAACGTCACAATAATCAGAGGGTAACCTTTTGATCAATATGTAGTTATCTGACAAACAAAATATTTTATTTAAGGAAAGAGTGATGTATAAATCCCTCCTGGACCCGTCATTCTTTCCTGTGAACATTCCTTTTGGAGGTACTACTTTGAAAAGATAATCACTCTAGATTACGAGTGTCACAAACACCGCCCCCTAGGGCGTGATTGAGGCGTGAAAGGGAGGGGGTGGGGTCATTCACGGGCAATGGGGCAATACTTACAATTCATCCATTCAATCAAATTCTTTCACCTAATAATTTATTTATTTTTAATTAACTATTTAGTTTAAGATTTAATTTAGTTTTTCTCAAATAACTAATGCTCGGTAATTGTTTAAAAAAAATGAAATACACGTGCTTGTTTATTTTATTTTTCTGAACATCCAAGTATAATATTTTAATGAAAACGGAGTTGTTTTAAAAAAAACTATTTTTCGTCACGTAAGTTGTTTTTTAATGAGGAGTAGTTTGTATTTTATTTTTATGAATGTAGTTTTTTTTAATGTAGGTTTTTATCTATTTAAAAATGTATTTTTTTTATTTTATAACTTAGTTTTTTATTTATTAAAAAATAAAAATTTAGTTAACTATTAGTTAATTATTAAAAATAAATACGGGACGTGAAATCAGTACGCATATTATTGATTCTGGGCAGTGATTGCCCAGTGATGATACGACAATGACATGACGGGCATGAATCACTTGGACGTGAGCCAGATGATACGACAATGACATGACGAGCATGAATCACTTGGACGTGAACCAGTACGGGCGTGAGACTGGAGGAGCGGATGACCTAATCCAATAGGGAAGATGTTGATACATGATGGGTGATGGACCATGATAGCACATAAAAAATTCGCATACATGATGAAGTGAATTTGGTAAAGAACGGAATGAAGAAAATTCAATCGGATACAATTCTACTTTGACGTCCGTAGTCTCTCTCTCTCTCTCTCTCTCTCTCTCTTACAGCTCAAAACAGGAATTTCCTCTCATCTCTCCAGAAAGACAGGTTCTGTCACTGAAGAAGCTTAAGGTTTTAACAAAGAAACCCTAATACTTTGCATATCGAAATAAGGCGCTTAGAAGAAAAGTGAAGTGTATAGAGCTTCTTCTAATCCTTCTAGAAGTTGCATTTGATTCGTGAAGTTTGATATTAGTTATTTTTGAAATTTGAAATTCTAATTGAAGCTTGAATCGTCTGTCGTATGTGTTAGATTTTGGTTGCTTCTATCTCAGTCATCGTGAAGGTTCAATTTCCTTTTTTCCGGTTTCAGGATTCGAACCTCATGCTTATCTATTTTACTCTGCTGGGGAAGGGCACTAGCGGGTAATTTTTGTTGGCAGAGGTGGGATATCGATTGATAATTTACTCAGAGATCAATGAGCACTGCTTCTAGGCCAAGCCATGTTTTAGGTTTTTTTGGAAACTGTCTCTCTTAAGCTCAGATGTCAAAGTTTTCCATTCTTTTTGTTCAAACTGCCAATTGCTTGTTGCGTTGGGTTGTACTTGTAATTTAGAAAAAAAGTTTATTTTTATTTTAATTTTTTGGGAAGATGGTACCTCCAGGGCCACCCACTCCACTTGCTGCTGCTCAGTCTTCCATGTTACGCTCAAACTCAGGTTTATTGGGTGGTCAAGGGGGCTCTCCTTCCCTTGTGTCACCACGTACTCAGTTTAATAACATGAACATGCTTGGAAATGTATCTTCCCTTCTCCATCAGTCTTATGGGCCAAATTCCCTAAGGGGTTCTGATCCATTATCCAACATAGGAAATGGGATGGCTTTTAGCACCCCTTCCTCATCAAATGCACCGGTTCAACATTCGTCTACCAACCAGATCTTGCGAGATCAGCAACAACCAAACTTGCAGCAGGGTCAGCCATATTCGGTCTCTAACAATAACATTCAGCAGCAGCAATATCAAACTAGTCAAGTGAAAATGGAGCAACAGGTGGTGACAAATGAGCAGCAGTACGGCCAAAATTCCCGACAGATGCAAGCCTTGAGAAATCTTGGTCAGGTCAAAATGGAATCACAACACTCTGTAAAAATGGAGCCACAACACTCTGTAAAAATGGAGCCACAACACTCTGACCAGTCATTATTTATGCAACAACAACAGCAGCAGTTGCTTCACATGTCCAGACAACCTCCTCAGGCTTCTGCTGCACAAATAAATCTTCTGCATCAACAGAGATTCTTGCAGCTACAGCATCAGCAACAACAGCAATTGTTGAAGAGTATTCCTCAGCAACGTTCTTCACTTCAACCACAGTTCCAACAAGCAATGAGATCTCCTGCAAAGCCTGTGCATGAACCAGGGATGTGTGCAAGACGGCTGACACATTATATGTATCAGCAACAACATAGGCCTGAAGTAAGATTTGCACAAAATCTATGTCTGCTCAATAGAGTAATATATTTGCGGCTGTTATGCGTTTATTTGTTTTGCAGGACAATAACATCGAGTTTTGGAGAAAATTTGTGGCCGAGTACTTTGCTCCTAATGCCAGGAAAAAATGGTGTGTTTCTTTGTACGGTAATGGGCGCCATACTACCGGAGTTTTCCCTCAGGTGAGATTCAACTATTGTGGACTCGTTAACTTTAAGCAGTTTTTGGTTTTAGAGATTGCTTTATAGTGATAATGGTTTCATTGTTGCTTGTTAATGGAAATCATGTATTACTGGCTTACTGCTATGTTTGTGCAGGATGTATGGCACTGTGAGATATGCAATAAGAAGCCAGGCCGTGGCTTTGGTATGCCTTTTCTGTTTTGCAGACCAAATATTTTCATTCCGCGTTTATTTGGAAGAAATGTTTCACCTATTTTTGGAAATTTATTCAAACAAAGACTTAGGTTTTTTAAAAGGATTTTTATTTTTGAAGCAAAAGTAGCGTTTGTTTGTGTTTTGATCTAATATATGTATGTAAATGTGACATCAGAGGCCACTGTGGAAGTTCTGCCGAGGCTATTCAAAATAAAGTATGAAAGTGGTACTTTGGAGGAGCTTCTATATGTTGATATGCCAAGAGAGTATCAGAATTCATCCGGTCAAATAGTGCTTGACTATGCAAAAGCCATACAAGAAAGTGTTTTTGAGCAATTAAGGGTTGTCCGTGATGGTCAGCTACGAATAGTCTTCTCTGCAGATTTGAAGGTTTGATTCCGCTTCTTGTACTAATAGGATGGAATATTACTTCTTGGACATATGCATTTACCAACTCCTTTTTCACAGATATGCTCTTGGGAATTCTGTGCTCGGCGTCATGAAGAGCTTATTCCTAGGAGATTGCTCATACCACAGGTTCTTGTCAATATTAAACTTTTTTTCGTTTCTTTTTTGTGTGGAAACAACAAGTTTTCCAATAGACCAGCCATAGGAGTCATTTGGAAAATGTTTTCGATCTAAGAACTGCAACATATATCTGGTTACACTTGATGATGTTTTTTTTAATATTTTTTTTTATTTGTAACAAAAGCTATTCCTATCTACAATCTCACTGACGGCACTGTTACTAGTCACTGTTGGACTGTAATTGTAGTCTTTTATGGTTTATTTAGAGGTGACAATCTCAATCTTTTTATGGGTAAATGGGTCGATTTTGGTTTTATATTATCCTTACAGGTCAAATGGGAAACATAGGTGGACATGTCAAAGGGGTCAAAAGTCTTCCGAAGTCTATTAAAAATGTATGAAACCTCATAAATTATTTTATTAATGTAAGTTAGATTGTTATTGTAAAGATAAACTTTTGTAACAATATTTACGTATTTTATATTTATAAATTTCAATATAGGAAAGAAAAATGGTGTTTGACCAACCCGTGCTAAATTTTTTACCTGTTCTTACCTGTCTCTGTCCCTGTCCCTGTCCCACCCATTTTGCCATCTATACTTTATTAATTCAATGTCAAGCGGAATGTGCATGCATGATCTTGGCAGATTTCTTCACCCCTTTAATCGGTCAGCTAACATGTTTGAAGTACATTTTAGGATCATGCTTTCCTTGAATTACTTTGTTAAGATTATGCATGAAAACCATGATATGGCTATCTTAGTACAACTATCTGTATTTTGCTGTATTGTATATGCTTCATTCTATTTTGTACATAAAAAGCAGTTGCATGTGTATGATTCTATGAATCAATCGATGATATTGATAGACCCAAAATGGAGCATATAAACAAAAGAGATTGTAACTGACCAGAACTATTCTAGGAATGGAATAAATACAATAAATGACACAATAATCTAGGAGATTGACTTTGACTCATATACAACTAATACACCCCCTCAGTCTGAGCAGGAGGAGGCTGGATGCACAAACTGGTCTTGAAATGAGTGAAGAGAGATCTTGGAAGCTCCTTTGTGAAAATGTCTGCATACTGGTAATTAGTAGGTATGTGGAGTACTCGGACATCGCCAACTCTAACCTTTTCATGAACAAAGTGTATGTCCAGTTCCACATGTTTGGTACGTTGATGTTGCACAAGATTTTCAGGTAGGCAAACTGCATATACATTTATCACAGTAGACGACTGTGGCCTTACGAGAAAGAACAAATAGTTCAAGAAGTAGGTTGCGGTCCAACTCGTTTCGGCGACAGTGTTAGCTACTCCCCGGTACTCGGCTTCGGCACTGGAACGTGAGATTGTGGGCTGTCGTTTGGAGGACCAGGAGACGAGATTGTCCCCTAAAAATACACAGTAACCGGATGTTAAGCGTCTAGAATCAAGGTACCCGCCCCAGCTAACATCAGAATAAGTCACAAGTTGTTGTGACCTTGAGGGTGTAATGTGAATGCCATGGCTAATAGTCCCTTTGAGATACCAGAGAACTCGTTTCAAAATATTAAATGCGGTTCACGAGCATAGTTGTTAAAAGCCCTCGCCTCGGGCGCCTAGGCGCAGTTTGAAGCGAGGCGCAGGGATTGGGCTTTTTTGTTGAGGCGCATATTGAGGATAAGAGGCGCAGTTTTTTTTATGTTTTATTATCATTTCCTAGGTTATGGTTGAGCTTATAAAGGCTTCCACAATACCGATTGAAGCTCATTTCCTAGGTATTTGATCATTTTGGTATATGACTTGAACATTTTGGTACTAATTAGATGATATTAAATGTTATATAATAGCTTCTATTTATTTTATTTGAAAAATAATATTATTTTTCAATACATAATATATTTTAAATATATTTTTTAAGTGCGCTTTTTTTTACGCCTTGCGCCTAGGCCCCAGGCGAGGCCTATGCGCCTTGAGTGCGCCTAGCGCCTCTGATAACTATGTTCACGAGGAGCGTGCATGAATTAGCAAATCTGCTCCCCAACATAAGTAAGATCAGGGCGCGCGTAAAAGTAAGGTATTGAAGTGCACCTGCTAAGCTCTTGTAAATATAACCATTTGGTAACAGGGCGCCATTGGTGGCGCTTAACTTAGATGCAGTGTCAACTGGAGTGGTGGATGGTTTTGCAGTCAGCTTGGTTTTAAATTGCGTGCATATTGCGCGCATAATGCGTTTTGCGCCGTAGCGCTGGAGTTGGCGCATCGCTGCACCTGATGCGTAGCGATTACATGATGCGTGGATATTGCGCTGTTGCTCGCATTATGCGGTGTTCGCATGTAGCGCTCTGATGCGCGCAACCATGATTTTTTGGGTTTTTTTGGCAGATTTTTTGGGTTTTTGAAATTCTGTCTTCTTATTGTAGGTTCTTCCTTGGCTTATTCAACATTTTCTTTCTTGGAAATACTTTAGTATGCTTTTTTGTGCTTTTGGAAGTATTTTAGCATGCCTCATTTAGTCATTTGGACAAAAAAAAAATGAAATTCTATCGTCTTATCGTATGACTTCTTTTTTGTTTAAGTATGTTTTTACAACTTGTTACGTATAAATAATATTTTAGTACTTTTTAATAAAGAGCTCGCATATGTGATGCGCTCGCATCGCGCATCGGATTTTGGGACCAAACGCATCGGAGCGCATCGCGCAATTTAAAACCAAGGCAGTCATTTCATGTTGGCGCGGGCAAGTATGTGAGCTGCGTATGTAGATTGAGATAAGAATAAGTTGTTTTGATGACGGTGGGCATTGATGCTCAAAAGATGATGCACATTCCAAGATTTGTTATGGAAAATTCTTGAGAGAGTGAGCTAATAATCTGATGTAGCACCTTATCATTGGAGGCAGTCAAGATGATATCGTCTACATATAATAGTAAGTAAGCCATTTGGGATCCCTTTTTTTAGACGAATAAGGATGTGTCACTGATGGTGCTTTTGAAGCCACACGAAATGACATATCGAGCGAATCTTTAATACCACGCCCTAGGGCCTGCTTGAGGCCATATAAAGATTTTTGCAACCTACAAACATGATTAGTTTTTTATTTATCTTAAAAACCTGGAGGTTGAAACATGTAGACCGTTTCCTTTAAATCACCATGTAGGAAAGCATTTTTTACATCCAATTGATGGATAGGCCATCCACAGGAGACTAATAGGCTTAGGACTGTTCGAATGGTGGTGGGTTTTAGCACCGGGCTATGCCCACTTGTTGAATGTTCCCATTGAAAACTAAACATTCTTTGTATCTTTGAAGTTTCCTGTGTTAGTTAAATTTGTATCTTTAAGTTTGGGCAGGAGGCTGTTCTGGCTTAAGGGTGGGCTGTTCTGGTTCAGGGGTGGGCTGAGTTTGTTGCGGGTTTGTAGATGGTGGTGGTTGGCGGGCTTCGGAGGATGAAGGTCCGAAGGGGGGTGGAGGATGAGGCTGGTTGTGGTTGTTGTTGGGAGGATGAATGAGTTTGGGGGTTGGTTTCGGTTGAGGTAGCAGGGAATGTGGTGGTTATTGATGGTGATGGGACCGGGTGTAGGATGGATCGAGGATTGGATGTAGATTTATTGTTATTGGCAAATGGCAAAATGGACTCATCGAACGTAACATGGCGGGAGAGGACTTTCCCGGTGGCGAGGTCAAGGCAACGATAGCCTCTAAAGTTGGCTGGATAGCCGAGAAAAACACATAAAGTTGACTGTTGTGCAAGTTTATGTTGGCGGGTAGCGTAAGTGTTGCGCACCCAAAAGTCCTTGGGTGATCATTGGACGGTTTCCGAAGGTAGAGAACTGAGAGTGGTGTGTGGGGGTTTAGGGTTTTAGTGGGTAAGATATTGTGTAGGTAGCATGTCGTGTGCATGGCCTCTCCCCAATATGAAGGGGGTAAAGATGCATGGGTAAGGAGAGCTAACATAATCTCGTTTAGACGTCATATCAATGCGTTCTGATTTCCCATTTTGTTGGGATGTATGAGGACATTAGAAGCGAAGTTGTAGGCCATGGGTGTTTGAGAATGTTTTAAATTGATTATTATCAAATTCACCCCCTAAGTCGCATTGGAACGACTTGATGAATCTGTGAAATTGGGTTTGAACAAAAGAATAAAAAATTTTGAATTTCAAATGTTTCAGATTTATATTTCAAGGGGAAGACCCATGCATAGTGTGTGAAGTCATCAAGGAGTACCATATAGTATTTATAACCATTTTTGCTTATGAGTGGTGATGTCCAAAGATCGCAATGCACTGTGTCAAATGGAAGTAAAGTGATTGAAGTAGATAAAGAAAATGGTAAACGCTTGTGTTTCGAAAGTTGACAAGACTTGCAAAGCAAAGTACTACTATGTTTATTACAGTGAATAAACTTAATAAAACGAAGATAATCCATGACCGGTCAACCCGAGTGTCCTAGACAGTCATGCCAAACATCATGAAGAGATGAAGCCAAAAATGCTGAAGTAGATGCGCAATTCCCACTCTGGTACTCCTTAACAGAAAAACCATACGGATCAAATTCAACCGAAATATTATTGTCAACTGAAAATTTTTGAACAGAGATGAGATTTTTAATAATGTTTGGTGTATAGGGTATGTTTTTAAGGTGAAGAGTGTGAGAGTGGTTAGAAAGTCTAGCGTTACCCGATCCAAGTATTGGTATACGTTGACCATTCCCTACAATGGAGCCATTGGAAGAATATGACAAGGGATTGGTGATTTTACCTGGGTCTCCGGTGAGGTGATCGGATGCACCTGTGTCCATATACCATTGATCATCAAGGGGACTGGAAAGCTTCACCTAGGTGTGTGGGATCCATTACATCAAATTATGTGGGCTTCAAAAGTAGCCTGCTGAGGAATGGAATTGCGCTTGGAAGAACCTGGAGCGGAATCACGGTTGGGCTGCCATGGTGCATTTGGGCCTGTCCAATTTGGGCCAGCCCAAGGAGTGTTCCAGGGATTTTGAGGCAGTGTGGGATATGGGCTAGACGGTGGTGTCCACCAACCAGGCCAAAAATTAGGCCACTGATTAGGCTGCCTGGGCTGTGTACCTGGGTTTCGCTGATTCTGAGTGGAGTTACTGGGACTGCTTCCACCTCTGTATTGATTTGGCCTGTTGTTGGGCCTGCGGGGCTGAGCAGAATCACGGTTGGGCCTGCCATGGCGGGTTGGGGCCTGCTGTGGTACGTTCAAGTCAGCCATTAGTGCTTCCTGTGACGTGGGAGATGAAAGAGAATCATGAGCGGCTTGTCGCGGATGCTCCCGTAAGAGCATGTTACAAGCAGTCTCCCAAGTTGGAATACTTTGATTTATATAGGAAGCCATCGTGTCAAATTCAGTTGGTAGGCCACTAACAAGTTGAAGGACTAACCTTTGATTAGTGACAGGACTGTCAACATCGCTAACTGTTCATTGAGGGTCTTCAATCGTTGACAGTAGGACTCGAGCGATGGCATGGCTTTGAGTGTCAAGTTGTTGAACTCATGTTCAAGAGCGGCTGCTCACGAGTCCTTGTTGTTGAGAAAGATGGTTTGGACACGACACCAGGCTTCATATGCTGTTGATTTTGATTCGAGAACTCGCATCAAGATGTCATCGGACAGTGTTCCATAGATCCACTGTAACACGATGGCGTCTATTTCCAACCATTCATCATAGCCGGGGTCGGTGTTGGCCGGTGGCCTGGAGCGATCGATATGTGGGAGCACTCGGTAGCCGGTTGCGTGTAACTGAAATAGCTTCACCCAGGTAGAGTATGACACCGTGGTGCCATCAAGGACCCATCTTGCGAGTTATGTTAGTCACAGAATAGGCAGGATGAAGAGATTTAGGGTTAGAGGGTGAACCTTTGTCAGCCATTAGGATCGAAGAAAAAAAAGGGGAGAAACTGCTGTGATCGGAGGGGGGACCGTGGTCGGAAAAAGAAGAAAACTCCGATCAAAGTTGTGGCAGTAGCTGGCTCTATACCATGTATGATTCTATGAATCAATCGATGATATTGATAGACCCAAAAGGTAACATATATACAAAAGAGATTGTAACTGACTAGAGCTATTCTAGGAATGGAATAAATACAATAAATGACGCAATAATCTAGGAGATTGAATTTGACTCATATACAGCTAATATTGTGTTGGTGAACCAGGCTCATACACTTGATCGTACGACATATATAATTTATAATCTCCTGTTAGTGTAACCAAGCTGCTGATTTTCTTTTGCAGGTTAGTCAACTAGGTAATGCAGCTCAGAAATATCAGGCTTCAACTCAGAACGCTTCATCAAGTTTATCTTCACCAGAAATGCAGAACAATTGTAACATGTGGGTTTGCAAGCCATGCGTTTCGCTGGTGCTATTTTAATTGTCCCTGTCTCTCTAAATGCCACACACAATCAAAGATATTTTGTTTTCTGTTTACGATCTAGTGAGTTTCACTTGACCAAAAAAATGAGGACATATTTGGAAAATTTGATTTTTAAAAAATAAGATGGAACGCATAAGATTCAAAACAAGACATTGAGTTTTTTTCTTCTTTTTGCTTTGATGCCCAACCTCATTAAACGCGAACAGTCATCTTATATATTTTTTCCCTCTCTCTTTAAGTCGATGTTTTAAACAATGGAAGCATCAAAATTAAGATTATATTTTAAAGCTTCATATACAAAGTTTAATTTTGTAAACTGATTTGGTTTTTCCATTAAGTTGCCAGATATTTTCAGTCCAGT
The DNA here is from genome assembly GCA_023525975.1 of Smallanthus sonchifolius. NCBI lineage: Eukaryota > Viridiplantae > Streptophyta > Magnoliopsida > Asterales > Asteraceae > Smallanthus > Smallanthus sonchifolius. The sequence continues at coordinate 42,225,485 of CM042025.1, read as the reverse complement.
TACGGCTTACGCTTTGTTAGAAATATGAATTTAAAGACAGATATTTAAGGCCTTCATATAATTTGCTGGAGAATTTTATATAGTTATTAGTAAGATACTAAGATGTTTGGGTATACATTACGTATTATAACCAAGTAATATATTATTATATTGTTCAATAATCATAATCCATGATGTAGCTTTGAAGATATTTCTTTAAAGTAACTGACACTTAAATGTCATGGCACACTTAATAAACATTATAGTTTTGTACTTCTGTTTGCACTATTACTTTATTTTTATATATCCTGAACATATTATCATAATCTCCACTGAGTTGCTTAGGTGGTTAGTTGAGTCTACTCGCTATGATTCTTATGAAATAATAGAGACAGTATAATCTCCTGAAACCTTGAATAGATACATGGGTGGGTTCATAAGGAGTAAGATATAAGGATGACGTTAAATTCATTAGTTACAGGAAATGTTCCAATCATTTGATCAATAAAAATCATGGTATATTTGGGGTTAGTACTGATTAATTCCATGCCTGCCTGATCAATAAACCACATCAGAAGTAACTAGAAAACGAGCATGACATGTCTCACAAAGATATAAAGAAATAACGATTGTGTTGGGTGACGATTTGTTATGCTTTTAGCACATTCTTATAAGATTTTAATTAATGTTACAGGTTTGTTGCTTCAGCTCGTCAGTTGGCAAAAGCATTGGAAGTACCATTAGTCAATGATTTAGGATACACAAAGAGATATGTCCGGTGTCTGCAGGTAATCTTCTTATTTTGTAATTAATTATCAGATACATGCCAAATTCTATTTTGATTAGACATGTTTTATGTTTCCTATTTACTTGAAATGTAATGGTTGTCAAGAAAGTGCAACTGAAATCGTCTTGACAGGAAGTCAGGAAAAATGTTATTTTGAAAGTGAGTAGGGAAATAGTGGTAGAGACTAGAGATCATGATGCAACTAAATACACAACAAATTAGAACACAAGAAACTGTATTTCGTTTTGTTTGATAGAAAGGGGTTATTAGTGGATTCTCCGTCTATAATAGTTATGAACACAAACACGCTCTCTTAAATAAAGATGTGATCTGAATTGCACATTGAGACATTTGCTTTTTAATCTGTAATTTGTCTCTTCTGCTTGATTACATAACATGATATTTTACTGGCTATCTCCGCAGATATCAGAAGTTGTCAATAGCATGAAGGATTTGATTGATTACAGCCGAGAAACTAGGACTGGGCCTATGGGTAAGTGTTTTGAATTTTCATCTCTTAAATACCATGTTACAAAATGCTAATATTCGCTTGTGTTTATTTGAGAAGTCCATAATGTTTGCATTTTGAAGCATGCATATATGTGATAGGTACAGAAAAAGAAAAAAAAAACAAATTGAAGAGAGAGATGTTTCTCTAAGTAAATCATGATCTGGATTTGATGCAAATTGTGAAGTTGTTAGGCAATCTAATGAATGACCGTCACTTGTTGAAAAGGGCTGTCTAGATCACATCCGTTCAAGCAACAGTTATCAAATATTTTCCCAAGACACTATTGCACAATCACTATCTTTTTGTTTTGTGCTGCAAATGTTTTTTACTTCAATCTAATTTATTTATATTATCATAATCCAATACACTTCAAGTAAATATTTTAATTCTTTATTGCTATGTAGTCAAAGGCGCCCAGGCGAGGCCTTGCGGCCATTGAGGCGCTCAAGCGAGATTCTGCAAGTTCCTGCCAAATTCCGGTCTGAACAGGACCTGAGTAGCAGCTAAAATCGATCTGAAACATCAAAAAAAATAAAATAAATAACCAGCCTAAACAAACGCTGTAAAACATGTCAAAAACCCCTAAAAATGGTAATTTATACTAATGTTCCTTGCTTAAAAAAGTTTCGGTTTTTAAGCGCCTCACGCCTAGACCTAAGGCTCACCCTTTGCTCCTTGAGTTCGCCTAGTGCCTTCGACTACCTAGCCTTAGTGTGTGTATCTATATATCACACGCACCCACGCACGTGTGTGTATATACGCACACACGAACACTTTATAAATATTTTCTAGGCATCTAATTTGTTCAATAAGATATAGAAACCTTTTCTTGATCAAGTAGTATTTAGACGTAACAACATTACCCTAATATATTGTATAAATATAGTTCTATTTCATTTTCCAAATGATAATTCAAATGCGTGCATGTATTATATATATTACAAACATATACAATTTCTCATAATATATGACATAAAGTTAATAATTTAAAAGACAGTAGCTATTAATTGATTATATGCATATTTGTGTTGTGTGCGTCTGTATATACGTGTGTTATGTGTGCACGTAAGTCTTTATAGAGTCCAGTCAAATATTTATATTTGCTTCAATATTACTCATCCTCCTCTTGATTCACCACAATTCCATTCTCAGTTTATACCTTTATAATTGAAAATAAAAAAAAAACTAAATAAAAGTTAATGTAATCTGAGATTAGATACTACTACCTAAGCAGCATAGTTAAAAGGACTATCTTAAAATTTTTTATATACATAGTAATAACGTGTAACATCTAAAAAGTAAATTTATTGGATATACATATACTTGTGAAGTTTAACTTTCTAAAAAGGATTTACATATCTATACTATATATACTATATAATAAATAAAGGTTTTGGTTGTATATTTTCCCGCCTCTCTCTCCTATTTAATGATGATGTTAAACTAATACATTTTTTAAGTATTTAATATAAATCTATTTATGGATACTTATTAACCAAATAAAGTTAATATAAATTAACATTTATCAATTATATAAAAAAGATTAATACACGGTTGAAAAAAAATATTTTATAAACTAACTTTAACGTTATTTATAATTGTCACGTCAAAGTACATTTTTTAAAAACATATTTTGGGGAGTTTATATGTTAACATATTACATTTTATTCAATACGCATAATAAACGAGTTTATTCAACCCGTGTAATAACAAGTTTTAAAGAAACAATTTTTATTTTTAAGTATATAACATTATATTCAAATTACTCGTGTATTACACGGGATTCTAACCTAGTATTATATAAACACACAACAGTGGTAGAATATTAGAATCACATCATTAAAGGACAAAATTATGCTCGATAGATTTCAAGTTATTCTATTATATAAACCATAACATTCTGTAGAAAACAAACAAAAAAACAAACATACCTAGTAAAATCCCAGTAAACAATTAGGGTATGGGGAGGGTGAGACGAGGGCAATCCTTACCTCTATTTTAATGGATAAATGGGTTGCTCCTTTGTGGCTCAACAAAAACCAATAGGCACTACACAGATGAAAACATGAAACATTTACGGCAACTAATGATGGATATAGGCGAGAGATAAGAGCAAAACAAGTATAATGATGGATATAGGCAGGAGAGATAAGAGTAAAACAATAGCAGGAGATAAAAATAGCAGGGTGGAATAACAATTCCCTAAAGAAAAGTAGCTATTACTAAAGATCACTAGGTTAAAGGACACCAAAAAGAAAGCACACCTAATACTAAGGCACACCTAAGTCTGAAGGCACTCTGGAATCTAAAGGCCCACCTAGGACCATTAGATAAATATACAAAGCAGCTAACACCTACGTCTACACTAAAAGACCTACGTCTGAAGGCACTCTGGAATGTAAAGGCCTACCTAGGACTACTAGACAAATATACAACGCAACTAACACCTACGTCTACACTAAAAGGTAACCTGCATGGAGTGCCCATCTAAGACTATTAGAGAGGTGCAAGTGTAACAAATCATTTCAAATCAGCTCCTCCATTGTCAGCTTTGGCCTTTCTCTGTTCCTCTTCCCCTCTACTTTGAGTGTATCCTTGCTCCTCACCGTGCCGTCTTCTGTCTCCTCCTCACATGGCCGGACCACCTCAGTCTCCCCTCCCTTATCTTATTTGAGATGCATGCAACCCCTAATCTCCTCCTAAAAACCTCACTCCTTAATTTGTCCAACCTTGTGTGCCTGCTCATCCACCTCAACATCCTCATCTCTGCTACTTCTAATTTTCTTGCTTGTGTCTTATTGACTAGCCAAAAATCTGTCCCATAAAGTGTAGCTGGTCTAACTGTGACCATATAGAATTTCCCTTTCAATCTCTATAGAAAAACATACATGAAATAAAAAACCGAACACAAGGAATTTAATAGTTTCTAGCTTTATTACCTTAACTAATTAATTTTTCAGATACTTTGTCATACACACGCATAACTAATATCAAGTTATTTATTTCTTGAGTGATACCTATTTCGGCTCTTATACATGCTGCTATGATGACAACAGTGGGAATTTTTCCTGTAGCTCAGCTTATGCCTCTTTTCATAGTTATGCTCCAAAATCTTTTTGATCTCTTTGATAAATTTTTTCTTCGGAGCTACTTTAGCTTGTGCTAAAAATAGACATTAAGAGGGTCTCCATCGTGTGACTTTACTGCGCTTCACAATTGCATCTGAAAGAGCTCAAGAGGTCTCAATGGAAACTCACAAAATCTGATGTTTATTCAAGCATGAAGAAAAGCTATAAATAGCTTACAGAATAACGTAAACAAATATAAAATGTGGAACAACTCCGACTCGTTCAATAGGACTAATTCAAAATACTAACAGACTCAAAACACGTGGGCTAAACTGGGCTCACATGCTGGACACAAGCATGGACTCAAACTTGGGCCCAAATACCCATTATTCAATTGAAAAGACCCGACTTCAACAATTCCTTCCCTTAAACTGAAATGCTTTAAACTTCAAGCTTCAGTTTAACCTGAGAATCTTGCCTGCACATCCTGCACTCCAAGTAGGCTTCTTTATTTCACAAAAGTATCCAGCTTCACAGGTTTAGTCATGATGTCAGTAATTTGTTCTTCAGTGCTACAAAATTCTAACTTCACCAGACCTTGATTCACCAAATCTCCTAAGTAATGAAATCGCACATCGATGTGCTTAGTCCTTCGGTGCATCACTGGGTTCTTCGATAACTTGATCGTGGAGCTGTTGTCACATAAGACTTCGATAGTGCCATTTGGTTTGTCAGTTAGATCCTCCAAAAGGCCCTTTAGCCAAACACAATGTCATGCACAGTAGGTCACAGCCACATATTCGACCTCTGTCGATGATAAAGTCACTGTTTCTTGCTTCCTCGAACTCCAAAAAATGGCTGCATTACTGAGCATACAAACATATCCCGAGGTACAACGTCTATCTTCAACATCTCTTGCATAGTCGCTATCTATATATACCCCTAGTGTTGCAATTGAATTCTTCTCATACAACCAGACCATAAGTAAACATACCTCTCAAATACCTTAGTACCCGTTTAGCAATCTGCAAAGGTTCTTCAATTGGTTGTGCCATAAACCGAGAGATCAAACATACAACATATGTCATGTCAGGTCGCGTAACCGTGAGGTACATCAAACTGCCCACCAGTCTTTTGTATGTTGTGGCCTCCACATCCTTCCCTACACCAGCCTTGGTAAGTACAGTACCTGGAACTATGGGATTGTTAACTGGATTAGCCTCCCACATGTCAAACCGTTCAAGAACCTCCTTTGCATGTTTCTTCTGACATATATTAATCCATGCAGAGCTTTGGTTTACTTCTACCCCGAGAAAGAACTTCATTTGACCTAAATCGGTCATTTCAAACTCTTGCTGCATTGACATTAAAACTCTCACACATCATAACATCATTTCCAGTATAAATTAAATCATCAACATATAAGCTCACAATCATTACCTTGTTCCAAACCTTTTTAATGAACAGTGTGTGATCGTACTTGCTTTGCTTGAACCCTTCCCTTTTGAAATAACCATTTATTTTATTGAACCAGACCGTACAATGCTTTTTTTAACTGATAGACCTTTGCTTCTTCACCCTTTTTCACAAACCCTTGAGGTTGAGTCACATAAACCAATTCTTCTGTGCTGCTACAGCACTTTTCACATCTAATTTTGGAACATAATCCAATTCTTCTGTGCTGCTACAACAATCAAGGCTCTAACATCGAGCCACCGGAGCAAACACCTCGTCATAATCGACTCCTTTCTTTTGAGCATACCCTTTCACTACCAACCACGCTTTGTATTTATTAACCTTCCCATCTTCATTCAGCTTTGTTTTGAAAACCCATTTAACTCCAATTGGAGCTTCAATGAGTTCCATTTATGGTTTTTCTCGATGGCCTGAATTTCACACTCCATAGCTTTGACCCATTTTGTTTGCCTGCTGGCTTCTTCATAACTGGTTGGATCATCTAATGAGCTGAACATGGCAAATTCATCCTCTTCATCAGACAGTCCTTCCCCACTTTGATAATCCTTTAACCAGTTTGGAACTTTTCTGATTCTGCCTAACTGTAGCTGGTGTTTGAGGTGCTGCAGATGGACCAACCGACTCTTCCTCATGATCTTTGTTCCTCACAACTTGGTGAATCATTTTGTTCGGTCGCCGGTAAAGGATCTGCTTGATTCACCACATTAACTTCATCGTGTACTTCCTCAACCATTTTGTTCCGTCGCCGGTAAAGGAGCTGCTTGACCCTAGCATTGCCCTGATATTTCACCCTCATGGCGTCCCATATCTGTTTCGCCGTTTCCTTCCGAGTAATAGTCTTCAGAATGTTCGTATCAATGGACTGAAATAGGTAATTTCTGATTTTCAGGTCCTTGAGCCGCATCTCCTCCAGTGTCTTGCGCTGAGTCGGCGTCAATTGCTCGTCTGCCTTGGGTTCGGCGTTGCCCTCTTCAATTACTCGCCAATACTTCTTGGATCGGAGCAGGCTCTCCATAACCAGGCTCCAATGCTCATAATCACCATCGAATTTTGGAACACTCGGGGCTTGGAAGTTGCTTGTTTCTTCCGCCATCACTCTCTTAATCGATGTTCCTAACTCTCTCTCAGTATTTTGCTCTGATACCACTTGAAAGAGCTCAAGAGGTCTCAATGGAAACTCACAAAATCTGATGTTTATTCAAGCATGAAGAAGATCTATAAATAGCTTACAGAATAACGTAAACAAACATAAATTGTGGAACAACTCCGACTCGTTCAATAGGACTAATTCAAAATACTAACAGACTCAAAACACGTGGGCTAAACTGGGCTCGCATGCTGGACACAAGCATGGACTCAAACTTGGGCCCACATACTCATTATTCAATTGAAAATAGCATTCATTACATTTGGTTGTTTGAAGAACTATTATGCGTTTCTTTAAAAACTCCAAATAATTTTATAAATACCAATACTGTGTAAATTGATATTAAAGTTCTTAGTGCGTTAAATTCACTTTGATAGAAGTTGATGTGAAATGAAATAAAAGTAAAGTTGTTTTGTATAGAATATTATAAAACCAAACATAAGATCATACGAGTATACATAAAGTTTTACATATTTCTTTTGTATTTATATCACCAAAAAGTATTTCTAGGTTTGTATTTATAAATCCACAGAAGTATATGAAAGCAAAATAATCAAGAATACCGGCATGATGTAATTTTATCTGTTCATTACTATCAGTATTCAGTGTTAATAGTATCTTGTTGTGCACCTGTGACGATCAACCATCGCTGGCTTTATAAATGCGTGGTAGTTAATAACTGTGAAACGGGTCAATTCCAACCCGATTGAGTTTGGGTCGGTGAAAGAATCAGGAAGGAGTCGGTGATTTCTGTAGGGGTGGTTGAGGAAATCGGATTATCCTATAAGTTAGGAATTTATCCTATAATTTAGGGGTTTGTTTTTATTACTGATTTGTTTTAGTATTTGAGTCCAACTAGAATTCCTAGTAGCAGTAGGAAAGTTGCTTGTTAAATAGTCGTGAGTTTTTCCTGTAATTCATTCAGTTTTAAATTAATAAAACTAGAGTCGATCAAATTGATCAACATCGTGAGTCGAGAGTTGTGTTTTCTGATCTCCCAGTTTAACAATAACTACAAGTTTTTTTTTTCCAATCTTTAAATACCATATGTATATCCTAGATTTTTTTATATATAATAGTAAAATCTTGATAATATCTATCAAAAGTACCTTTTATCTGTGTCTATGCCATATCAAGGATCCCAAACACTGCTTTGAGTAGTATCACGCCTTCTTTCTGAAATGGTAGAAAATAATTAAAAATATAAAAGCTCAAGAACCCCAACTGTTGTGTTGAGTATTATCGTGCCTGCTTTTTGAAATGGTAGAAAATGATTAAAAGGATATGAAGTCCTATGCAGTATAAACGCTAATATGTTTACCCAGATTGCTATTTCATGATTATTATCAATTAATTAATATTTAAAATAATCATTAAGTTATACAAAAAAAATTTATTCAATGTTACTCTTTAAGTACATCTGACTTTGTTTGTCATAATCATAACCTGCACTTTTCGTTATATGTTCCCTCATCTGCATAGTTATTATTATTGCATGTATTTTTTGCTGTTATGAAAAGTTAAATAACAATATAGTTTTCTTTTTCTTTTTATATACAAAATTTTTGTTATGCAAGTACCTCTACTGACTACTGAGAAATCTTGACTAATAAACTAAGAATTGAAATTAGATTTCAGATATTCTGCTGATGGCGGAGACTAAAAAATGAACTTGATCTTTAAGCATTCTAAAAACAAGCAGAAACTAATTATCTCGTTATTTCCTTTCTAATGTATATTTGTAATATTTTATATATGTGCAACACAAGATTGTAGTGGATGTAATATTAACTTTACATTAATTATAAGGGGTAACTTTGTAGAATAGTAACTAAGTTTCAAAAGTGTTCTAATTAGGTCACTCAATACGCATTTTACACGGTATACACCCTCGGGTATTGAAACTTGGTTACTATTCTGTGGTGTTTTCCCTCAAGGGCTATCACACGTTGAGATTTGATTGTTTTAAGTCATCGATTAATTCCTCAAATCAAGCATCACAATTGGTAAGAAAATGAGAAATGAAACTTTTATCAACTAAATTGGTAGCTTGTCCATGATTAAATTGTTGGTAGCTTGTCCATGTAGCGTATGATTAACATACTAGTCAATTTCATTTTATTTGACAGAGAGCTTAGCTAAATTTCCACCAAGGACACCCCAACAACCTGAAGAACAGCAGCCAACATCTGCTATGCACACCAATGGCGTGATGCCAAGTGTAAATAACTCTACCTCCACAGTTCCAACTTGTTCCAGTAATGCTGGCCTGCTTCACCAGAACCAAAATCAACCTAAGATTCAGATTCAGATCCCATCCCCTGGATCTTCCAGCACGCCTCACCCTAACTCATCTCCCTTTCAGTCACCAACACCATCCTTATCTAACAATGTCTCTGCCTTGGTGGCATCAGGAGCACATTCCCCCATGAATGATGCCGACTCTCAAAGCTCTGTCCAAAAAATTATACAGGAAATGATGATGTCATCCCAACTAGGTGGAGGAGGCATGAAGAATTCTAATGATTTGATTCAGGCAGGCAACGGTCAAACCAACGGTGCCATGGGCCATAATAATTCTTTGAGTATGAATGGAAGGGTTGCAATTCAGCAGGAATTGCTTAATGGTCTTGGAGCTGTATCATTTGACTGGAAACCGTCTCCTTAGAACAAACAAGTAAAGGTAAAGTTGTTATATCCAAAAGCATTAAAAGTCTTGTTTGGACATTGCAAAAGAAAGAAAGTCGAAGCGCTACTAATTTCAGAGATGAAAGGAAAGATGTAGCTAGCCTAGCATAGCACATAGCATAGCATGCCAGTCGTGGTTTATTTATTTTTTTCATTTTGGTTTTGTTGGAAGACGGCATACAAATGTATGTTGCGGAAGCATCCGTCGACTGCTGTCTTATCTCTACACTAGAAATGAGTGTATATATCTATGGAATGTGGTTCAATACCTCCTTGTTGCATCGTTTGTGTTTGCTGGCATGTTATGGGCCATATGAATAACCGTCGGGTTATTAACCGAACCGAACTGTGAACCGTTTAATGACCATATGAAGAACCGAGGACCGGACCTGTTTAGTATTTCGCGGGTTGGTTCCGGTTCCAATTGGTCCGGTTCTATGGTTCTAATGGTTCCGAACCGTGAATTGCTCACCTAGTTATGGCTTCTAGGAAAGACAAAAAGAAAAAGTAATTGGTAGTTTGTATTTTTTTTGTGGCATTTTCTCATGCATGAGTATGTTAGGAATGATTCGAGTCGCTTGGAGATTTTCTTGCAACACATATTTCAATCAAAGAATTTTAATACTAAATCTTCAATGATTGTCAAATCCATTTTTATCATTTAAACTTTACGTCATAAACAAAATTAAATAACATAACAGTTTACAAAAGATATGGCTATAGGATTATAAATTCATAATTATTCATCTAATTATGGTACAAACACAAAAACACAATAGTTGTCTTAGGCGATAATCTAATTATTTTTTAACTTTATTATTTTGGATTAAGTGAAAGTAAACATCACATAATTAGTGATTCTATATAGACTAAATTACAATTCTTATCCTTTATAACTATCCAAATTATGGAATTGGTTCTTTTCACTTACCGTCCTTTATTTGAAAAGTTATCTCATTTATTGTCTTTTTTACTAACTTAAGTTAAATATTTCTGTTAAGTTGGTATTATTCTCTTTTAGCCATAAAGGACAATTTTTATAATGTAAAGTTTACTTAATTATAATTTTTGTCCTTTATGTTTTACCAAATTATGGAATGGATCCTTTATTTTTTTAACTTTCACTCACTGTCCTTTATTTGTAAAAGTACTTACGAATTTTGTCATTTCCACTAACAGTTAAGTCACCTCATGTGTACTGCACATGAGGGCATTTTAGTCTTTTTACCCCTAAAGGACAAGTTTTGTAATTTAATTAAGTTTTATAAATTTAATAAATTATTTTTTTATTAAAATTTATTACAAATAGCATTATATATATTATTGTATTAAAATTACAAAGAGAATATAAAAGAGAATATAAGCCCCAAATCCAGTTGTTCATCTCCTTCTACTAAGAAACCCTAGAACAAACAGCAAATCAAATAGATAATGTAAAAAATCAAAGCAATCCATTGATAATGGGTGCGAAGATTACCGAGGATTGTAATCGAGTGGAGAACAATACATACCAGTACCCGAATTTTGAACCCCCCACTTGTTGAATCTTCGCACCATCGAAATTCGTACCCCCTATACCCGAATCAAGTGAAGAAGTGTTGCTATCAATTGTATGATGGAATTCCTTCAAGATCGATCTCCCATGGAAGCTAATTGAAGCCGTATCTTCGATAAAGTCCTTGACATGAAGGTCTGGGCTGTACTGAATGGGCTTCTTATGCTCACGAACATAGTGGAAAGCCTTTATTTTGAAGATTTCGTATCTTGGATAAAGTCTATGTTGCAGGTTTGCGATGCCCATTTCTTTTCCACTTTTTTGTTCTTCATCACCATGTTGTCTTTATACCAAAACGACTCAAATCAGAAACAAATCGCCCCGAATACAACGACCCAAATGTTGATTGTCATTTTCCCCTTCGATTTCAATTTCAAACCGGTCACGAGGTTGCAGATGTGGTGGTCTCATATGGGGGGCGGAGTTTTGGTTTAGGGATGGAGGTGACGCAGACGAGTTGCAGATCAGGTGCCGGTCTCAGATGATGGTAGTGACGGTGGTGGCGATTTAAGGCGGTGATGGTGGTGGTGGCGATTTCAGGCGGTGGTGGTGGTGGGGATCAGACAATGGGGTGGGGGCTTCTTTAAAGAATTTATATATATATATATATATATATTATGTATATGTATATATTAATAAGTAAAATAATTTATTAAATTTAACTAAATTATAAAAATTGTCCTTTTAGGGGTAAAAAGACTAAAATGCACTCATATGCAGTACACATGAGGTGACTTAACTGAAAAACTTAACTACTGTTAGTGGAAAGGACAAAATTCGTAAGTACTTTTGCAAATAAAGGACAGTGAGTGAAAGTCAAAAAAATAAAGGACCCATTCCATAATTTGGTGAAACATAAAGGACAAAAATTGTAATTTTGTCTTATTTTTTCTTTTTCTTTTATTCTTCATTTATTCTTTTTCACTTTTATTTTATGTTTTTTGTTTAAAATTTTATTAACTAATTAAACAACTTATTTATTTTATAAAGATATATATATATAATTTATTTAATTTATTTATTTTCGTTTGTTTAAATAAGTAATATATCTTTCTCACTTTTATTTTAAAGATTTTGCTCCAATTGTTGTCCTTTGTATGGTGGTATTAGGTGGTTTTGGATCGGAGATGATGGGTTTAGGGTTTCTAAATTTCAATTTGATGATGAACGACGGAGGAGATGGTGGAGGGTGGTCGCAGTTGCAGGTGGTGGCTGTGTGTGGCGGTGGTTGTCGTTGGTGGAGGGTGGCGGCAGGTGGGGGGTGGTGGTAGTGGTGGTGGTGGCGGTGGCGATGTAGATGGTGGGTCTGAGTGGGTAAAGGGGAGGGTGGGTCTGAGTGGGTAAAGGGAGGGTGGTTTATGGCGGTGGTGATACTAGGGCGGTGGTGGCGCTCAGATCGGAGGAGGGGGTTGTGCGGTGGTCGGCGGGTGGTGGTGGTGGTGGTGTTTGGCGGTGGTGGGCATCATGTTTGAGAGAGAGAGAGAGAGAGAGAGAGAGGAGAGAGGGGCTTTATTATTTATGTTTATATATATATATAACATTAAGTTAATTACACAAATAGTAATTTAAAAGATTGAAAGACTATTTTGCCCTCATGTGAGTGGCACATAACTAGAGTTAACTGAAAAATTTAACGCCCGTTAGGCCAAAGGACGTAAACCGCAACAAATTTAAACGTAAAGGATGATACCTGATAATTTTTTTGCTAAAGGACTCAATCTGAAAAAGGGTATAAACATAAAGGACGATATATGTAATTTACTCTAAAATTTAATTGATTAATTAATCAACTTATATGTTTTATAAAAATAGATTTTTTTATATTTTATAATTTATTTATTTTCTTTTTTTATTAATCTATTTACTTTTATCATTTTATAATTATTATATTTCTTTATACTATTTTTTATATATTAGAGACATAGTAAGAGTTTAAAGTATATTTTGTAATCGTACACTAAATCTTGAGGTCTTGTTTTCAGTCGAGCAAATGTTCAATGGATGCTCGTTTGTTATAAAACCTATTTTTACCTCAATAAGTTTTAACTGAGAACTTTGTGAATTAGTGAAACAGGGTAAACTGATTCGATATCAATGTGCTATGTGTATTGGTTAAAATATAATTAAGTCCCAAATTAAAGAGTGAACCAAACGGGTGAAGTGTTAGTTTTCGGTTGACAAAGTCAGACATTGGGGCCGTTCAAACCGGCTTTACCTTTATAGGATTTAACCTAAAACTGACACGCAAAAGAAATCCGTTAGAAGGGGTTATAAAGACAACCCTGTGACGGTTAAGTCGGTATTCGTAGGTTTGTAAATGAACTGAACAAGTACGAACCGAACATATTCGTTTCGTTCGTTTAACTTTAACCAAACAAACGGTCGGACACGAACAATTAATCGAATGAGGTTTTATTATTCATATTCGTTCGTTAAGAAAATATGCGTGTTTAACAAAAAATAATAATTAATAAAAGTTTAAAGAAACGAAAATAAATAAAAAATATATATCTTTATAAAATAAATAAGTTTGTAAATTAATTAATCAAATTTCAAGATTGAGCGTATGATTACAAAATAAACTTTAAACTCCTGTTAACTCTCTAATATATAATAAATAGTATAAAGAAATATAATAGTTGTAAAATAATAAAATTAAATAGCTTAATAAACAAAGAAAATAAATAAATTATAAAAATAAAAATAAAATCTTTTTTTATAAAACATATAAGTTGATTAATTAATTAATTCAATTTTAAAAAACTCTTTAAAATAAGACCGAGAAAGATATATTACTTATTTAAACAAACGAAAATAAATAAATTAAATAAAAAATATATATCTTCATAAAATAAATAAGTACGTTAATTAATTAATAAAATTTTTAAAAAAATCTATAAAATAAAAGTAATAAAATGAATAAATGAAGAATAAAAGAAAAAAAAAGAAAAAAAAAATAAAGTAAACTTTACATTACAAGAATTGTCCTTTAAGGCTAAAAGACAATAATGTCCTTAACTTAACAGAAATATTTAACTCTAGTTAGTCAAAATGACAATAAATGAGAGAACTTTTAAATAAATGACACTAAATGAAAGTCAAAATTTTAAAGAACTCATTCCATAATTTGAATAGTTATAAAGGACAAAAATTATAATTTAGTCTTCTATATAAATCAAGGACAAGGTTTAATATGGAAAATATAAAGTTGACTTGGTATTATCACCGTAACCTAGTGTAACACCCCAATTTTCAAGAAAATATATGTATAAGGGTTGAAGTGGTCATTTGATAAACCCTAGGGGGTTAAAATGACATTATGTTAAAGTACAAGGGGTTGGAACGCAATTGATTCAAAGTTCGGGGGCTGAAAATGAAAATTTTGAAAGTTAGATAGGTGGCGGACCGCCACCAAAGGGATAGCGGTCCGCAACGTAGGGAGCAAGGGATCACTCAGGAGAAGCCACGTGTCAGGTAAATAATTGTTGCAAACTGACGCGTGGAAGGCTGGTAGCGGACCGTTATGGGGTCCCTAGCGGTCCGCCAGCCGCAATAATCCTTAGCGGTCCATCACGATGAAGCATAGCGGTCCGCTAGCCGCCTCAAAGAGTGGCGGACCGCCACCCTATGTCTTAGCGGTCCGCCACGGAACCGTCGAGCACCCTATAAATAGATGGACCTAGAGCTTGTTTTTAGAACATCTCAGGCTGAAAACACACTCACAAAACACATACTAAACCTAGGGAAGCATGCCAAAAGCCCCGGTTCGCGTAGAGAAGCTCGGTTTCCAGCTTTTCGACCCCAATACGCAGGAGATAGTTCTGAGGTAAGGTTCTGACTAGTTCCTAATGACTTGTTTATTTCCACTAAGCTAGGAACTTGTGATTAAGTAATGTTATAATGGCTTAGGACTTTGATCCAAGTCGTGGTGCTGTTTACATTAGCACGTAAAGATTATTTGAAAGAGGAGAAGATTAGAGGTGAGTTCTATGATGCCCTTTTTAAACGTTTTTGTTTTGGGCATGATACACGTGTCATGAATGTTTTAGATATTGTATGCCATGGATTTAAATCTTTGAGCCAGTATCCATGATGTTGCAAGGAATGTTTTATGTTGTAAAAGGAAAGTTAACCTTCCGACCGGTATGTAGTTATTTGACAAACAAAGTGTTCTGTCTAAGGAAAGAGTGGTGTATAAATCCCTTCTGGACCCGTCATTCTTTCCAATGAACATATCTGTTGGAGGTACTACTCTTGGAAGATAATCACCTTGTTTTTGAAAGGAAAGAATAATGATTTTATGTTGTAAGACTTGTCTTGGTTTACCAAGATAAGTAAGGATGAAAGAATGTCATTGGCAGTGATTGCATTGACATGAAATGTTTTGACCATATTGGTCTTAAAGGAAAGGTTTTTGACAAATCCCACATAATATCTTGCAACTTATGGGCAGTGATTGCTATATCTTCGAAAGGGGACAAATTGAATGCGGACCGTTACATTCCTTTGTGGTA
Source organism: Smallanthus sonchifolius (assembly GCA_023525975.1). Classification (NCBI taxonomy): domain Eukaryota; kingdom Viridiplantae; phylum Streptophyta; class Magnoliopsida; order Asterales; family Asteraceae; genus Smallanthus; species Smallanthus sonchifolius. The sequence goes on along the minus strand of CM042025.1, from coordinate 42,209,760 downwards.
TGTAATGGGGGAATGGCTTTTATATAAAGGGAATGGAAGGTGGTGACGACCATTTAAGAGGTTTACGAACCTCGATAAGGGATAAGTTGTACAAGGTTAATGTTATGCTAGGTAAAGGTGAATGTAAAAAAGGAAAAGTATTATGTTGAAAATATTTTGATTAAAACCTAGAACTCAACAGCATAAAGCTGACCCGTGTTTAAGCATGTGTGTCAGGTAAGAGTATGGCTTAAAGTAAAGCAAGGAAAGGAGGCATTTTGAGCAGGCTGTCTGGCATCCTATCTAGAGACTTGCATTAGTATTATGTTGTACTTTCTTTAAGAATGTACTAAGACAAGTTTTATAAATAAATAATGTTTTAAAGTCTTTCGCTGTGTATGTTTCTCTGATTACTATATGTTTATGAGTAAATCCGACAATTGACCGGCATTCCGGGTAATCCGAGATGTGGGTGTCACAAGTTGATATCAGAGCTATAGTTTAAGAGATTTGGATACTTGCCTAAGTATCTAGACTTAAACTAGGATTAAGGGACCATAGGAATACCAGTAGAGATGCCAGTCAAGATAGCCTGATGCTAAAGATAGAGAAATGAAAAGGTAGGGATATTTAGTAGGAACAGGATAGAAGGATAACTAGAGCACCAAAAGTGGCGTAAATGATTAATTTCGTCGTGGCCACAGTTATTAATGTTTACAATACACTTGTGTTCTAGCTATCAATCTATCATGCGAATACTAAAGCATTCAATATCTTTTTGTAGAAAATGGTTGCTAGAGGAAAGGGTAAAAGAGGAGGAAGGATTAATCCCAATACTTCCAGAAGGCAGACGCGGTCTGCCGCAAATGCCGAACCTGAAATAGAAAATAGGGATCACGTAGAAATAAATGAGCCGGTAGTCGAACCTCAAATGCAAAGTGCAATAGACACGACTGTAGCTAAAGCTTTGGATACGACTTTGCCTATCCTATTAGCTAGCCTAAAGGAAAGTAGGAGGAAAGATAAGACAGAAGAGGTCATTAAGAATGTAGACCATAACGATCTTTATGAATACGAATCCGATGATTCTTATGAAGTCAGACCGGTGAAGAAAGTAAGGAAGGGATGCTCCTACAAAGCATTCAAGGATGGCAGTCCTCCAAAGTTTGACGGTACAAAGGATGCCACGGTCAGTCATAAGTGGATCCGAGAAATTGTAGCGGTAATAAAGATTAGTGAATGTAGAGATAATCAGAAGGTGAAATACGCCACTCACTCATTCGTATCAGAGGCATTATGTTGGTGGGAAAATCTGGTCATAGCTATAGGGGAAAAAGCTATTGACCGAATGTCTTGGGAAGAATTGAAGAGATTACTGATTGAGGAGTTTTGTCCTGACAACGAAATGGACAAACTTGAGAGAGATTTTCTCAAGCTAGAAGCCGGTAGTATGACTCATCGAGAGTATACTACAAAGTTTAACAAGATGGCCCGTTTGGTACCCCATTTAGTAACCCCTGAAGCTGTAGGGATTAAGAGATACATACAAGGGTTACCATCTGAAATCCGAAGGTTAGTGAAAACTTCGGAGTTGAAAAGATTTAGATCCTTCGTACAACTTGCTTTGACTATGTACGACGAGGTCTATGGTTCCCGCCCAATGGAATCAAAAAGAAAGTGGCCTGAAAGTTCTCAGGGCAATAAAAAAGCCAAACAACGGTGGTTGAAAGAAGAAGATAACTACTAATGGTATCACCACGTATACCACTTGTGGTAAGAATCATGCCAGAGAATGTAGATTGAAGTCCAGTATTTGTTTCAAATGTGGCAAGGCAGGACCCTTGGCGTTCAACTGTCCTCTCAAACCTAAGTGTTTTAAGTGTGGAGAAAGTGGGCATAGGATGTTGGAATGCCCAACACTTAAGATTAACAATCCCGAGCCATTAAAGGCGAAGGAAAGAGAAGCCTCGAAAGCCAAAAGTAGAGCTTATACTCTGACAATCGAAGAAGCTAAAGCATTACCAGACGTAGTATCCGGTACGTTCCTATGGTAGTTTCAAGTCATGGGTTTATATCGAAACTATGGTAGTTTCAGGTCATGGGTTTATATCGAAACTATGGTAGTTTCGGGTCATGGGTTTATATCGAAACTATGGTAATTTCGATAAGTAACTTATGTAAAATCTTAGTAGTTTCGGGTCAGGGGTTTATATCGAAACTAGGTAGTTTCGGGTCAGGGGTTTATATATGGGTCTGCATATATCGAAACTAGGTAGTTTCGATGGATTTACCTATATCAAAACTAGTAGTTTCGATGCGTCAGTCTTCTTCCCCAACCAGAAACCCTAGATCTAGCCAATTATTTCTAATCGATCAAGCCTTGAACTTTTTACGTTCAAAACGTTTCTTTTTTATCCGTGAGATTAAATAAGTGTTTTGTTTCAGATTTCATACATAAAAATCATGCCTTTATGTGACTTAAACCTGAAACCCCAAAATCGGTAAAAACTCAGATTTAGAGGTGGTGCTTACCTCTTTGAGTTCGGTTTCTATTGCTATGATGAAGACGAACGATTCCCGAGCCTTTGAGCATCTTTCCCCACTTTCTCTCTCTAGAGCCGGTCTCTCTCTCTCACTCACTCTAGAAACTTGCGTAGGAAGGAAATGAAGGGGGAAAAGGTTGATGGCTGCTGTTTAGTAAGGGTTTCCCCCCTCATTTTTCTTTTATTTGTTTTCTATTTATTCGGGATGTTACAGGTTTGACTAATGCTCCTGCTGTATTTATGGACCTCATGTGTCACACCCCCAAAATCCACTAACGGAGTTTTACCGTTTGGCGTGTGACAAACCAGGATCTCAGTCATTAGTTACATCAAACGACACTATATGAGTTTAAACGAAACTATTAGATGTTCAGAGTTAATATGCGGAAGCAGTTTATGTCAAATAGATACTGCGCAAAACAAACGCGCCCAAGTTTAGTTTAATAAAAGCAGGTGAATTGTTTTAAATGTTTGCATAATAATGCAATGACAGTAGGACTCCATGCATGTCCTAGGTGTGCAACCTGTGCCTTAGCGACCTGAGAAACATGTAAGAAAAAGTGTCAACACGAGGTTGGTGAATTCACATGTTTGTAAGTAAATAAACTATTTTGTGTGTTTGCAGGATCCATATACGTAAGTCACACCTATTGCTAGCTAGACAAAGTACAAGTTACTCTAAGCGCTCGCAACCGAAGCTGACTGTTTGCGTTTGTTTGCCTCCCGCCATGTCTATCAACTCTGTAATGTGTTTAGGCCAACATTTCACCCGTTCGACCTCTAATCGAGTTAGCGCGACTAACGCGGGTGGGGTTTGTCAAACCTAGTAGTACTACCAAACATTACCTCGCTAAATCCATATTAACGGTCCGACGTGTGTGAGGACTTTCAATGATAGTGTGTTACGCTTAAGTACACAAGTGGTAGTGAAATACTATGTGATCCATTTTTGTTTGTGTGCATGTTTCTCCCCAACGGAAAAACAAGTAAAAGGACGTTTGTCTGCAAGCATGTTTCTCTCCAGCGGGAAAACAAGTAAAAATGATGTTCGTTTGTATGCATGTTTCTCCCCAATGGGAAAACAAGTAAAATGATGTTCGTTTGTATGCATGTTTCTCCCCAACGGAAAAACAAGTAAAATGATGTTCGTTTGTATGCATGTTTCTCCCCAACGGGAAAACAAGTAAAATGATGCTCATTTGTATGCATGTTTCTCCCCAACGAGAAAACAAGTAAAATGATATTCGTTTGTATGCATGTTTCTCCCCCAATTTAAAACGGTAAAAGGGGCCGTGAAAACTCACCTGAGTTGTGTACGAGTAGATAGCACCACACAAGGATGCAATTGGGACCACAAGTGTTTGCCTGCGAACGGCTTACGTATGCCCTAGAATTATAAGCATAATAGTTAGGGATACATTGAGATTTTTGTGACAACACTGAAGATTTGAACGTCCTAGAATATACTTAGGATCAACGAGTAGACGAACTTGTCCACGGGAATAAGGATTTTTTAATATAATAATTAAGATAAAAGCGTTTCGTGTCGAACGTCTCTAATTACGAATAATATTATCTAATACATATTTGTGTGTTTGTACCATTAATAAATGGCCTAGGAAAATAATATAAGTTATTATATTATTTTTAGGTTTAGAGAAATAACATGATGATTAATTACGTGACAAAAATAATAAATCTATTATTTTTACTCGGAATATAACAACGTGGGTAATAATATAAATAATTATCTTATTTTTAGTTTGAAACGTTACACAATGTTTATAAACGTTGCGAAAATAATATATAAACATATTATTTTTAATTGGAGTTACGGGTTGAAAATAATATAAATATATTATTTTATTCGGAGTCATGGTTTGAAAATAATATAAATATATTATTTTATAAGTGAAAAATAATATTAAATATGGGTTATAAAATCAAACCCGAGCCTACGGGGGTCCTCCGGGGCTAAATCGTATTAATATATTAATATAGTAATATAGGAAAATGATTTTATATTAAAAATGATATTGAAAATATGTTTTAAAAACAAACAGAGTGGGGAGACTCAAACCTGGGTCTCCTCCACACCAACACACAGCTTTAACCAACACGCCCGCTAGGGTATCGCAATAAGGACTATGATTCAAAAGGTTTTAACCCATACCTCCTCGTGGTCCCCCCCCCCCCCCGCATAGCCGAACCAAAACCTCCCCAAATCCAACCATTTTGATCTCGATTGATCTTAAAACCATAGGGCTTTTGTTAATCGGTGCATTTCGAATCTGGGGGTAAGTTTAATTGCAAAAACAACGAGTTCTAGATCGTTTATTGATCATTTGAAATCCCGAAATCCTAGTTTTGAAATCACTAATCAAATCGACTAATACTGATATTATTTAAGATTGGAATTATAGGGCTTTCAAAGGGTATGAGATTGCGAACCTGTTCATGTGAAATAATTGAATTGAGACTGAGTTTAAGTTGGAGTTCGATTAAACCCGAAATTGCGATGAACCCTAGGTTCGGATCATGGTTAAATCGATGATTTAAGCCCCAATTTGGTTAGGGCTTTCCATCTACAGATGAAAACGAAGTTATGGACAAGATTGATTACCTCTAACGATATCGAATTGATAGGGTTCGACTAAATGGGATTCCGACTTCAACGAGTTAGCCTCCGACGACTATGGTTCCTTCTCTGGTCGAATTTTTGTGTGCAACAGCCTCTGGGAGGTTCGACTAACGTGTTTAGAGAGTTTGATTGCGAGAATAATGAACCAAATGATCAAATTTGATGCGAATTGGTGAGGAATAGGGACGAGTTCGACGGTTACGGTTTTGGAGTTCATAATGGGATTAATTCGCGATCGTTAAAGCTGTTGATTGATTCAATGATGGTCGGTTATGACATTTAGGAACAAATCAGTTAGGAATTCGAGTTGTTAATCAGTTATGGTTTGAGTTTGGAGTCAAGAACTATCGATTTTGACTTTCAAAAGTCCATGAAATCGATTTTGGATTAATTATAGGATCAGTCCCTGAATTCTCATGTGTTGGAGTTTAGAAAAATGGCAGAATAGTCCCTGAGGTTTGGATTTGAGTTAAGTAGGTTAAATTTAACTGGATTATAATAACGGAGTTAACCTGGATAGTCCGGATTATCACATCATCCCCTAGTTGAAAGAATTTTCGTCCTGAAAATTAAAATAATAAAAAAAAAATTTCTGGGTGTCACATCATGAATAGGATTTGTCGACCAATGTTGGACCAATATGTGACCGTGTTTATTGATGATATTCTAATCTACTCAAGGAATGAAGGGGATCATGCATGTCATCTCAAGGAAGTGTTAGAAACACTTAGAAAAGAGAAGTTGTATGCAAAATTTTCTAAATGTGCGTTTTGGCTCCAAGAAGTTCAGTTCTTGGGTCATGTGATAAGCGAAGAAGTAATTATGGTAGATCCTTTAAAGATAGAGACTGTGATGAAATGGAACCCGCCAAAGACACCTATAGAGATATGCAGTTTCTTAGGTTTGGCTTGTTACTATAGACGGTTTATTCAAGATTTCTCTAAGATTGCTACTCCATTGACAAAACTCACGAATAAGGAGATAAAATTTGTATGGGGAGCAGAACAAGAAATGCTTTCCAAAAGCTAAAAGAGAAATTGACTCAAGCTCCGGTGTTGTCTTTACCGGAAGGAACAGAGGATCTGGTAGTTTACTCTGATGCTTCGTATCAGGGATTGGGATGCGTATTAATGCAAAGAAGTAAGGTTATAGCCTATGCTTCACGGCAACTCAAACCCAATGAAGTTAACTACCCGGCCCATGATTTAGAATTAGCTGAAGTAGTTTTTGAACTTAAAATATGGAGGCATTATCTATATGGAGTTAAGTGCACAATCTACACAAATCATAAAATCTTAAAGTATTTCTTTGAGCAAAAAGATCTGAACATGAGGCAGCGAAGATGGTTAGAGCTGATAAAGGATTATGATTGTGAAATCCGGTATCACCCAGGAAAAGCCAATGTGGTGGCAGATGCCCTAAGCCGAAAAGAAAAGCATCCTCCTATCAGGATGAAGTCATATAAGTTAGTTGTAACTCCTGACTTTATAACTCAGCTCAGGAATGTTCAGATAGATGCATTGAAAGCAGAAAATGTTAAGAAATAGAGAATGGCTGGACAAGAGAAATACTTGGAAGAAAATGAGTATGGAGTTAAGATACGATTCGGCCGTATGTGGATACCACATATGGGTGAATTCAGAGTTAAAATTTTAGATGAAGCTCATAAATCTCGATACTCGATTCATCCGTGTACTACAAAAATGTACCAAGATCTACGCCAAGATTATTGGTGGCCCGGTATGAAATTCGATATCATGAAATATGTGGCTAAATGCTTAACTTGTTCTCAAGTCAAAGCTAAACATCAAAAGCCTTATGGCAGATTACAGCTACAAGATATTCCAGAATGGAAGTGGGAACATATCACTATGGACTTCATGACTAAGCTACCGAAAACAGCTAAAGGTTATGATACCATATGGTTGATAGTAGACAGGCTAACTAAGAGTGCTTACAATATGTGAGACTTACTCTTCTGAAAGGTTAGCAGAAACATTTATTAAATAAATTGTGACAAGGCATGGAATACCAGTCTCGATTGTATCTGATAGAGACACATGTTTTACGTCACGTTTCTGGAAAAAGTTCCACGAAGAGATGGGGACTAAGTTATTGATTAGCACAGCATATCATCCTAAAATAGATGGTCAAAGTGAAAGAAAGATATAAACACTTGAAGATATGTTGCGTGCTTGCATTTTTGACTTCGGTGGAAGTTGGGATAGTCATCTACCTTTGGTAGAATTCTCGTATAACAACATCTATCATGCAAGTATTGGCATGCCGCCATATGAGATGTTATACAGATGGAGATGTAGAACTCCCATATGTTGGGGAGAGGTGGGACAGAAAGAGTTGGGAAGTAAAGAAATTGTCCAAGCGACGGATGTAAAGTTAGATCAGATTAAAACTCATCTAAAAGCTGCCCAGGACAGACAAAAGTCATATGCAGACAAAAGACGAAGACCGATAGAGTTCCAAGTCGGAGACTACGTTCTACTAAAAGTATCTCCGTGGAAAGGACTCATTAGATTCAGAAAGAGAGGGAAGTTGAGTCCTAGATTTATTGAACCCTTTAAAATTTTAGCTCGAGTAGGGAAGGTTGCGTATAGATTGGAATTGCCAGATGAGTTGAGTGGAATCCCCTCAACATTACATGTATCTCACTTACGAAAGTGTCTGGCAGACGAAACCTCTCATGTACCACTGAATGATGTAGAAATAGACGAAAAATTGAATTATGTCTAGAAGCCAATGGCTATACTCGACCGGAAAGAAAAGAGATTACGAAATAAAGAAATCAAGCAAGTTAAAGTTCAGTGCCAATATCAAAAAGGATCTGAAGCCACATGGGAAACAGAGGAAGAGATGAGGCAATTTTATCCCTACTTATTCGAGTATGTAACAGGTTTCGAGGACGAAACCTTTGTAAGGGGGTAGATTTGTAACACCCAATTTTTCAAGAAAATATAAGTATAAGGGTTGAAGTGGTCATTTGATAAACCCTAGTGGGTTAAAATGACATTATGTTAAAGTACAAGGGGTTGGAAGGCAATTGATTCAAAGTTCGGGGGCTGAAAATGAAAATTTTGAAAGTTGGATAGGTGGCGAACCGCCACCAAAGGGATAGCGGTCTGCTACGTAGGGAGCAAGGGATCACTCAGGAGAAGCCACGTGTCAGGTGACTAATCGTTGAAAACTGACACGTGGAAGGCTGGTAACGGACCGTCATGGGGTCCCTAGCGGTCCGCCAGCAGCAATAATCCTTAGCGGTCCGTCACGATGAAGCATAGCGGTCCGCTATGTGTGCTCTAATCCAGATTAAGCTGCCTCAAAGGGTGGCAGACCGCCACACTATGTTTTAGCGGTCCGCCACGAAACCTTCAAGCACCCTATAAATAAATGGACCTAGAGCTTGTTTTTAGAACATATCAGGATGAAAAACACTCACAAAACACATACTTAACCTAGGGAAGCGTGCCAAAAGCCCCGGTTCGCATACAGAAGCTCGGTTTCCAGCTTTTCGACCCTAATACGCAGGAGATAGTTCTGAGGTAAGGTTCTGACAAGTTCTTAATGACTTGTTTATTTCCACTAAGCTAGGAACTTGCGATTAAGTAATGTTATAATGGCTTAGGACTTTGATCCAAGTCGTGGTGCTGTTTACATTAGCACGTAAAGATTATTTGAAATAGGAGGAGATTAGAAGTGAGTTCTATGATGCCCTTTTTAAACGTTTTTTTTGTTTTGGGCATGATACACGTCTCATGAATGTTTTAGATATTGTATGCCATGGATTTAAATCTTTGAGCCAGTATCCATGATGTTGCAAGGAATGTTTTATGTTGTAAAAGGAAAGTTAACCTTCCGACCGGTATGTAGTTATCTGACAAACGGAGTGTTCTGTCTAAGGAAAGAGTGGTGTATAAATCCCTTCTGGACCCGTCATTCTTTCCTGGGAACATATCTGTTGGAGGTACTACTCTGGGAAGATAATCACCTTGTTTTTGAAAGGAAAGAATAATGATTTTATGTTGTAAGACTTGTCTTGGTTTACCAAGATTAGTAAGGATAAAAGAATGTCATTGGCAGTGATTGCATTGACATGAAATGTTTTAACCATATTGGTCTTAAAGGAAAGGTTTTTAACAAATCCCACATAATATCTTGCAACTTATGGGCAGTGATTGCTATATCTCCGAAAGGGGACGAACTGAATGCGGACCGTTACATTCCTTTGTGGTATGTAACGGGGGAATGGCTTTTATATAAAGGGAATGGAAGGTGGTGACGATCACGTAAGAGGTTTACGAACCTCGATAAGGGATAAGTTGTACAAGGTTAATGTTATGTTGGGTAAAGGCGAATGTAAAAAGGGAAAAATATTATGTTGAAAATATTTTGTTTAAAACCTAGAACTCACCAGCATAAAGCTGACCCGTGTTTAAGCATGTGTGTCAGGTAAGAGTATGGCCTAAAGTAAAGTAAGGAAAGGCATTTTGAGCAGGCTGTCTGACATCTGACACACCCCGACCGGTGGCGGATTATACGTCGGGGCTGACGCGGTTATTCATAAGCACATGATCATCTATTAAATATGATAGTATTATTATTCAAATTTAAAAGCAATCGTTACAATTGTAAATAGGAAAACAAGTAATCAAACATAACATAATAAGATTAAATTGAACTAAGTCCATGTCTTATGTGATCAAGTAGTGTCATCAACTGGTGCACCTGAAACATGTGAATAAATGTCAACTACAAGTAGTTGTGAGTAACATAGGTTTTGACACCAAACAAAAGTTAAGTAAAAGGATTTGGAATTCAATATGTTCAAAGCTTAACTAAGGCATAAATGTGAGTAACATAGGTTCCAAGTGTACAATCAAGCCGTAGTAAATGGAAAACTGGTAAGTACAATCCAACTGATTGTGTTTTGGAAAAAGTAGTAATATGCTACACACAAAACCCGCCAAGGTTTGAGTTAACTGGTATCGGTTTCCCGTATAAATGATCATAAAAAGTACTGCCTTAGGCTTGGGTAGCAAGTTAATGATTGTACTAAACATGAACACACATATGGTCGCCAAGTAGTTTAAGACATAAAGCACATAGTAATTAGCATGAGAACAAATGGTATTGAATTTGGTATGTATAGTATGTAAAAATGTTCCACCCCGAGTATTTGTAAACAATAGTAAAGAGAAAGGGGTCTATGAAACTCACTTGAATCAAAGCTGGAAATGTATGAACTGGTAAGGATTGTTAGGCCTCGTGCGGAACTCTCACAACAAACCTACACGCGTAATGGTAACCTAAGTTCAATATATGTCTAACTGCTATTTAGGAGACATTGAGACATTTAGGGTTTCCATGGGATTTGTACAAGCTTTGTAGAAAATATATATGTTTATAATGATAAGTGAATATCAATCAGAATAATGGTAGGTTTGAATTTATATAATTGTTCTAATTAAATAAATAATATAGGAAAGAGGTTTAAACAATAATTCGTTTAAATTTATTTAAATAACTATTCTAAGATAGTTTATAAATAAATCTTGAAATGGTAATTGTTTAATCAATTTATTTTATGTAAATAAAATAGTTAATTACACTATTAGTTAATGTAATTAAATTTTGTTGATTAATCTACTAATAATTGCAAAAATGGTTACATAATCATTTAAATGAATTTATTCTAAATAAATTTATTAAGGAATAAATAGGTTTTAAGTAGCACTTATTGAACTTTGTATTATTTAAAATAATCATTTGGGTATTTATAAATTTAAAAGTCTTTTAAATAATTATTTTTACTAAATAAATATTTAGGCTTTAAAAGGGTTTAATTAATCATAATCATAATTAGTTGAAAGCAGTTGTTGTACACTAGAATGGTTATCATTCTAGAGTAGTACCTCCAACAGAAAAGTTCTCAGGAAAGAGTTGGCCAGATCAGAAGCCCGTCTTTTCCTAGCCAGAACTTTAATGTTTGCTAGATAACTACATACTGGTTTGAAATTTATCTATTTGCATACTTAACTAAGTTTAGGGTGTGTTTGGAAAGTATATGGGCTAAAGTGGAAATATGAGTTTAGTTAAGATAGAAATTAGATATTAAATAATTTAATTTAAAAATAATGAGTTTTAGTAAAAACATGATTTTTGAAATCGAAAGAAAAAAGAAAGATCAAACCAAGTTTTTAAATAAAAGTTTTGAACAAGTTTAATTAAAATAGGGCTTTTGATCTTGGATAGGTCTATGATTATAACATAAGCATGTTAGAGATCATAGATCTAGCTAGTTATGAGGGATTTTTGAAAGGAAAAGTATGAACAAGCAAGAACATAAGAAGAACTTACTTAGAATTGAAGGATTTAAGCTAGAATCTTCCAAAAGATGAGAAGAACGACCTTTAGTAGCTAGAGAACCCTAGAGGATCGTTGAGGTGCGAATAATACATAAGAATAAGGGCTCTATTTATAGGGTAGGACCAGAGGCTTATTCATGAAATTTAATTTGTTATAAGGACTAGATTGCAAAAGATGAATAATAGTTTTTAATTTCATAACATATACTAACTTAAGTGCTTATAAATTTTATGTTTATGACTCCATTTCTTCATAAATGTAATTATATATTTATTTGTTTTATTTATCTTTAGTAATTTAAAACACTAGTAATGTTAATTAACAATGTTATATTTTCATAATAAATTGTTTAAATAGTTTATTTATCATGTGTACATATATGTAGTTACATATATATTTATAAGTAGTCACATAAAGGATATCAAATGCTTGTAAGTTTAGATTTGGTTATTATAACAAGGTATTTAAATTTATTTCATAACAATATAAGTATGTATGCACACTCATGAATTATAATGAATGAATAGGATACTTTCATAAATGCGAATCATAAAATAATGAAATTACAATTTGCCGGAATAGTTAAAATAAAGGTCGGAATTTCCTGGGGATTACAGTCTCCCCTACTTTAGAAAATTTCATCCCGAAATTGATTAAGAAGAGGGTTCAAGAACGAAAGATGTGTGTTTGGATTCTCAACTAGTTTTGCTTGTCAGTTTGAGGAGCATAGTTGATGACAAGGTTCAGGTCAGGTCATCGCGTCAGGTATGGGTGGTGGTAGTGAATTTTGTTTGAGTGAAAAATAACTAGAAGATTGCCCTAAAATAATTTTGGACTCAAATGATGGGATGCATCACTTGTAATGAGGATGATGGGAATTTTAAGATCTAAACTTGTCTAGGATATAATCTAATATGTTCGAGTAATGTCACTAGATAAGGATTTTACAACTATTGGTCAATGTCAAAGTAATAGGAAACCCTACGTGATACGGACAACGTTGCTTAAAAAATATGACAGGAGCACTTATATGTAGGACATACAAGCGGTATATTCACTATGCCCTTATCATATCTCATTAGTTTCCTTACTGTATATCACCATAGGTTTTATGTCATCACCCATGACATAATTTACTATGTTTTTCATGCACCGACTTTTATAATTACGTGTGCACCCGTAATTACTCAAATCGTCGTATGGTTCGTATAGATCATTCTATTGCGTGTGAGTACAGAGGTGGGGGAAACACCCAAAAACATTTGGTTTATTATTGTTTTCATATATGAGTTTCTAATAAGTAATTGTGTGTCTATATGGTAAAGTCAACTAGGGAGTAAAGACTAACAAGGTGGCATAACCCCATACATGGGTGCCCTAAGTAGGTGGCATACCCTCCAGGTTACCCATAAAGTTATAGCTCTCTCGTGTTTGAACAAGTATACGTCAAACCCTGAGTAACTCAAAGTTTATAGCTTTCTCGTGTTTGAACAAGAATACGTCAAACCCCGACTAGCTCAAAGTTTATAGCTTCCTCGTGTTTGAACAAGAATACGTCAAACCCCGACTAGCTCAAAGTTTATAGCTATCGATTTTCATGGATAAAGTGAACGATCATGCCTCATGTATATAGTGGACAATTAATTGCACATAATGTAGACACTCTAGTTTTCGTGTGTAATGTAAACACTCATGTTTCATGTATATTGTAAATAATCTAGTATCATGCGTAATGCAAACAACCAAGTATCATGTATATTGTAAGCAATCAAGTACCGTCTATAATGTGATCAATCTAGTATCATGTAAGCAATCAAGTTCGTTCTATAATGTGATCAATCTAGTATCATGTAAGTAATCAAGTTCCATCTATAATGTGATTAATCTAGTATCATGTATGCAATCAAGTTTCGTCTACAATGTGATCAATCTAGTATCATGTATATTGTATACAACCAAGTTTCATGTATAACGTGAACAATCAAGTTGCGTGTATAATGTAATCAATTTAGTCTCAGGTATATTACGAACGTTCGTATAATTGAATCTTATGTGTAACGTAAACTATCAGATCTTGTCAGTTATCGAGTGTTGGGGACAAACATGTTGTTTGACGTTCATGTATCATGTAGGTAGTAGGTGTTTTAAGTTTTCAATTTTGTTGAGGTTTATAAGGGTGGTTAACGCCTACGCGAAATGATTTATCTCCTTGAAATGACTAGTAAGCTCATACATTCCCGAAGGTGCAAGGTGATGGGAAGGTTTTGCAGGTAATCAGAATAGTGTGATCATGAATATCTAATTTGTGCTTTTTGTTTGTAAATAAACAAGTAATTAAAATTTTCTTTTGTTTGTAAATTAATAAATAAGTGAAATAATAATTTGAGTGGATGGATAATTGGATTAAAAACCTTTAATTTATTCAATTCAATTATCATAAAGAAGATGTTTCAAAAGATAATGATGACCTTATTGTTTAACGAAATAAAAAGTCATAATAAAATAACTAATCAAGTCATTATTAAAAGGATGAAATATTTGTTAACGCTTATATAAAACAATTTGCACCAGACGGGTATTAAGTTTCTTTACGAGGTAAAGGGTTTGTAAAGAATTTATAATCTAGATAAAATTCATAAACCAAGGGTTTGATAAAAGTTTTGTTTGAACAAAATAACTACATTAGTAAAATCAGGAAATAACAAAATAATTAGTTTGCAAGGAAGGTTTGGATGTCAATCATTAAAAAAAAAATAATAACATTTATATTTGGGTACAAGATATGGGTTTCATTTTAAGTTTTAAGAAAATGTGACATAGAATGTATGCCTAACATCTAAGATAGTTTTCCACCATGAAGCAGATGAGTACTAAGACGAACATCGTTGTGGTTTTTCGTATTGCAAACCGGGCTTCAACTCTAGTTATTTCCGTATGTGCATCAAGTATTCCCTGGTCTCCATTTCTAGCCTCCGAAACTCTGCTGTCCTTTCATATAGGTGAGCGGTATCAGCTAGAACTCCCAAGGCACTGGTAGGTTCCTTGGCTTGTCCTACTCCTGGGTCGGGATGGTATAGGTTAGATGTTAGATAAGGGTCTCTCGGAGGAGGTGATTCAGCTGCTCGGAGTCTCAAGTATGCTCCTAAGCCAATCTGCTCTGCGGTCAAACATGGATCTGACAGCTAGTCATGCCGATGACCGGTTGGCTGACAATGGGGATCCAAAGTCTTCTTCTTGCGTTGACTCTGCTTCGGGGTGATTCTCAGGGGAGTGAGGAGGGTAAGAGGCCATGTCTAGCATGAAAAGGTCGTAAGTGTAATGGTGAGTGTTAAAGGTGTTCATGAGTTTAAAATTTAGCTAATCATAACACCGAGTTCTTATAATAATATATCGGGAGTAACACTTGACCTATAAGTAGCGTACTCATGAAAAAGATTCTTAGGAAAGAGAGGTGGGTCACAAAGGACACACTAAAGTACTCAATCTTTCCTTATTCAGAATCTTCCATGGGCTTACACTCACTCTTCCCGCCATCATGTACCATTAACATTATTATTTGAACTCATGGTTATGGTGAGAATCGTTAGGGATTGTGTCTTGTGGCCCCAGGGTGTGCTTCACCTATTCAAGCAACTTCCCTTCCTTGAGGGGTAAGGTCTAAGGGTTTAAATCTTTTGCAAATGATAATAAGGTTGATAAAATTTCCAAGGTATGAGGATGAAAAGGTATAGTTGACTTAAATATGATTAAGTGTAAGAATCAAATAGGAGGTTTAGACTTGTGTACTAAATTATAATAATTAAGCGAATGATGTTTAGATTGCATTCATCTGGCATGTAATCAAATGGATGTTGTGACAAATCAAAGTGGTTCAATTTCGTATACTTTCAAGAAGACATGCTTTAGCCTATAGGTGAACACTCACTTCGGGAATTCCCAGGAAAGCATACGGATCCTTCGGTTGATTTGGATTTATATGAAATGTTTTCCTAGACAGAAAACCCAAGGTACAGGCATTCACCCTTCCGGATTGCACATGTTCTCTACTAATTTTCTGAACCCAAAACTTTGACGGGATTTTAAAATTTTAATAGGCATTGAGCCTAAGAGTTTGAATCTTTCCATAGGTGATTAGTGATGATGTGTAAAGATGAAAATGTATAAGTGTGTGGCAAAACTTAGGATAGAATTTAGTGATATCAAATAGGTATTGTGCAGACAATTCAAATAGTGTAGAAAAGAAGGTATCACAGGGGTAGTAGTTTTTGTAGACATGTAGGTTATCAAGTAACATAGCACATAAGATAATTCCTATTGTATCATGCAACTAGATAATATGTAGGAATATTATACCAAGGTATCCTAAGGTTATAGACTATAGACTAAGAATATGTTTCAAGTAATTCATGTAGTTTCAAATAGTTTCATGTAGTCTCTTGAATGCTGTAGTTCATGTATTTGCACCATGTAGATAGAAATAAGCGGATGTAGGTAGGTAAGTGAATGCATGTATATGTATAATGAGTATAGAGGTGAGTTCCTAGTAAAATACACGAGTTAAACTCATGTTTGGGACTCCTAGGTTATAGTCTAGGTCATGTGTGTCTAATAACCTAATTCCCTATAACCATGGCTCTAATACCAATCTGTCACACCCCGGCCAGCGACGGGTTATACGCCTGGGCTGACGCGGTTGTTCATAAGCACATGATCATCTATTATATGATAGTATTATTATTCAAATTTAAAAGCATTCGTTACAATTGTAAATAGGAAAACAAGTATTCAAACATAACATAATAAGATTAAATTGAACTAAGTCCATGTCCTATGTGATCAAGTAGTGTCCTCAACTGGTGCACCTGAAATATGTGAGTAAATGTCAACTATAAGTAGTTGGTGAGTAACATAGGTTTTGACACCAAACAAAAGTTAAGTAAAAAGGATTTGGAATTCAATATGTTCAAAGCTTAACTAAGGAATAAATGTGAAAACATACAAGGTTCCAAGTGTACAATCAAGCCGTAGTAAATGGAAAACTGGTAAGTACAATCCAACTGATTGTGTTTTGGAAAAAGTAGTAATATGCTACACACAAAACCCGTCAAGGTTTGAGTTAACTGGTATCGGTTTCCCGTATAAATGATCATAAAGGTACTGCCTTAGGCTTGGGTAGCAAGTTAATGATTGTACTAAACATGAACACACGTATGGTCGTCAAGTAGTTTAAGACATAAAGCACATAGTAATTAGCATGAGAATAAATGGTATTGAATTTGGTATGTATAATATGTAAACATGTTCCACCCTGAGTATTTGTAAACAATAGTAAAGAGAAAGGGGGCTATGAAACTCACTTGAATCAAAGCTGAAAATGTATGAACTGCTAAGGATTGTTAGGCCTCATGCGGAACTCTCACAACAAACCTACATGCGTAATGGTAACTTAAGTTCAATATATGTCTAAATGCTATTTAGTAGACATTGAGACATTTAGGGTTTCCATAGGATTTGTACAAGCTTTGTAGGAAATATATATGTTTATAATGATAAGTGAATATCAATCAGAATAATGGTAGATTTGAATTTATATAATTGTTCTAATTAAATAAATAATATAAGAAATAGGTTTAAATAATAATTCGTTTGAATTTATTTAAATAACAATTATAAGATAGTTTATAAATAAATGTTGAAATTGTAATTGTTTAATCAATTTATTTTATGTAAATAAAATAGTTAATTACACTATTGGTTAATGTAATTAAATTTTGTTGATTATTCTAGTAATAATTGCAAAAATGGTTACATAATCATTTAAATGAATTTATTCTAAATAAATTAATTAAGGAATAAATAGGTTTTAAGTAGCACTTATTGAACTTTGTATTATTTAAAATAATCATTTGGGTATTTATAAATTTAAAAGTGTTTTAAATAATTATTTTTACTAAATAATTATTTAAGCTTTAAAAGGGTTTAATTAATCATAATCATAATTAGTTGAAAGTGTTTGTTGTACACTAGAATGGTTATCATTCCAGAGTAGTACCTCCAATTGAAAAGTTCCCAGGAAAGAGTTGGTCGGATGAGAACCCCGTCTTTTCCTAGCCATAACTTTAATGTTTGCTAGATAACTACATACTGGTTTGAAATTTATTATATTTGCATACTTAACCAAGTTTAGGGTATGTTTGGAAAGTATATGGGCTAAAGTGGAAATATGAGTTTAGTAAAGATAGAAATTAGATATTAAATAATTTAATTTAAAAATAATGAGTTTTAGTAAAAACATGATTTTTGAAATCGAAAGCAACAAGAAAGATCAAACCAAGTTTTTAAATAAAAGTTTTAAACAAGTTTAATTAAAATAGGGCTTTTGATCTTGGATAGGTCTATGATTATAACATAAACATGTTAGGGATCATAGATCTAGCTAGTTATGAGGGATTTTTGAAAGGAAAAGTATGAACAAGCAAGAACATAAGAAGAACTTACTTAGAATTGAAGGATTTAAGCTAGAATCTTCCAAAAGATGAGAAGAACGACCTTTAGTAGCTAGAGAACCCTAGAGGATCGTTGAGGTGCGAATAATACATAAGAATAAGGGCTCTATTTATAGGGTAGGATCATAGACTTATTCATAAAATTTAATTTGTTGTAAGGACTAGATTACAAAAGATGAATAATAGTTTTTAATTTCATAACATATACTAACTTAAGTGCTTATAAATTTTATGTTTATGAATCCATTTCATCATAAATGTAATTATATATTTATTTATTTTATTTATCTTTAGTAATTTAAAACACTAGTAATGTTAATTAACAATGTTATATTTTCATAATAAATTGTTTAAATGGTTTATTTATCATGTGTACATATATGTAGTTACATATATATTTATAGGTAGACATATAAAGGATATCAATTCATAATCAAAGCTTGTAAGTTTAGATTTGGTTATTATAACAAGGTATATATATTTATTTCATAACAAACATATAAGTATGTATGCACACTCATGAATTATAATGAATAAATAGGATACTTTCATAAATGCGAATCATAAAATAATAAAATTACAATTTGCTGGAAAAGTTAAAATAAATGTCGGAATTTCTTGGGGATTACAGCATCCTATCTAGAGACTGGCATTAGTATTATGTTGTACTTTCTTTAAGAATGTACTAAGACAAGTTTTATAAATAAATAATGTTTTAAAGTCTTTTGATGTGTATGTTTCTCTGATTACTATATGTTCATGAGTAAATCCGACAAGTGACCGGCATTCCGGGTAATCCAGGATGTGGGTGTCACACCTAGTGTTCTAGGTGCACCATTTTAAGTCCAAACCTCTCTTCCCAAGTTTCCAATTAATGTATATATATTAAGTTAACTAGGTTGGAAACCCATGTATTACACGGCCTGAATAAATATAACTTGTAGTAAACCAGCAGTTTGTATGAAGATTTGTATGTTGGATGTTATCAACCATTGGTGAAATAAGAAATAATGAAAATTTAAAAATTATAAGTAACGAATAATGAAAATTTAAGAATTATAAATAATAAATAATGAAGATTTAAGAATTATAAAATTATATTTTAAGATAAGATATAATTCAAATCTTCTTATGATTTAGTAAGTTTTAAAAGAATATTAGAATAAATTTTACATATTTAATTATTTAAAATCATTATTATTTAATGCTATACCCGTCTAAGGTGGAAACACGAGTTGAGACAGTTGTTTGGAATCATAAACATTGTTTACAAGAGAAATACTAAATGTATTCATTTCCAAAATAATATTATATGAAACTTATTTTTTAATACATCTTGAATATTTAATAGTACAGGTTAACTATCTAAAGGCAAATCTCTTCTAAATCTGAAAAATATGCTTAAAAGGTCAGCTATAAAGCCGACGAGTTCGTAGGTTTAAATAAGATTTGAAATAAGTGATTAAGCAATTGAGTAAATAGTTGCACATGAATAACTGTTCTATGTTGAAGATAAACACAAATGGATAAGATAATATAATCACTGAGTCCGCAACTAAACCATATAACCTAGCGTTTGGCCCCTAATTAATGCCTTGTCACATAGCATTAACAAAGAAATGGAGTCGGAAATATACATTCACCACATTTCCTGTTGTTTTAAACGCGTCAGTCAGAAGGATGAATGGGGTGGTCACCCCGATATATCTACCAATATTAATATGTCGGCTTTGTAGAGTTAAATAGTTACGTAATGAAATGGAGGGGACTTAAGTAGTGATAATAGTTCAACTCAGGTTATATAATCAAATCAACATGTTCATAGCCAACATAAGGAACAACATTCAAAAAGTATTTAAGTTGAGCATATTTTCCCCCTAAAAGTTAAAGAGAAAAATGGGCTACGAAAAATCACCTAGTGTTGAGACGAAAATATATGGTTCTTGAGATAGAGGAGTCCTCCTACTCGGGTCCTACAATAGTTAGGACTCTATGAGATTTATAGACTAATCCTAAGATAGGTTGGACTAACATATTTGAGTCGTCCAATGTTTAAGTGATAATTCGAGGCTTCTTGAAAGTTTTATAGAAAAAGAAAATGATTGGAACTAAGACGTTAACCGTCCAATGTTATGATTTTAAAGTCAAGATGAACTTGAATAGTAAAAGTAATGAGTTCTAGAAATGATGTCAAACACTCGTTAGATGTTAAAGTATAAGTTGGATGGATGAGAATAAAGTAAATATTACACATGCGTTAAAATACTGTTTTACGGCTCATTTTGAAATCGCGTAAATCGTATAAGTATTGAGGGTTTTTCAAAGGATCATTTTTTAGTAATTTTTACTTCCAAGTCAGAAGTATATAAGTTTAGTTTTATAAGGTTTTAAACCTCTCAAAAAGGTTTGAACAAAGCTAAATTTAAAACTAGTTGATTTACAACGGTTTGCAGTGTATTAAACTTAAAAATAATAATATGGTCATGAATCTTGATAAAATAGTATTATGATGACTCGAGTGACCTTATATTATGTATAAGAAGAGTTCCAAAAGTTGGCCGAGTCAAGAGTTAGTGTTTAAAGACGTTTTTACCATTTATTTCGGTCGTAAAAACTTAAAATAAGTCATTATTTGAAAAGTGTAGTTATTCAACTCCAAACTTTATGAAATTTGGTTAGTAGGCTCTTTAGTATTTATAAAAGTTTCTGGAGTTCTTCCAGAATTTATTGGAGAGTCTAAGTAAGGTTTCTCCATTCGGTTATCGTAAAATAGCCGAAAATAGAAAAGTATATCTATACATATCCAAAAGTTACAAAATTTAGTTTGTAAGCTTCGTATGACAATAAAAACAGTCTGTAATTTTTTGGGGATTTTTTTAAAGTATTTAAGTATTATTCCAAAAATCATTTAAAATAACCAAAATTAGAAAGGATAGTTAGACAAGCCTAAAAACTATGAAATTAATTTTATATCATCAAGACCAGTAGGTTATATGGTAAAGATTTGAGAATTTTTTGAAAGGTTTAAGTACAAAATCTATTTATGTGTTTACAAGATTTATTTTATTACTATAGTTATCTAGCTCCAAAAATTATGAAATTTAATATGGAAGCTTTTTATAATAAGTAGGAGGTACAACATAAATATGAGAATTTTTGGAGGTCAAGAAGTCAAGATCATGTTTTAGGTCCAAAGTTCGATGTTTTAACGGTGTAAGTTTATGTTTAAGTTACATATGGTCATTCCAACGTTATTTAACTCATTCAACCTTGTAAATATGTGATATAAATTGCAAATAAAGTAATCTAAAAAGTTAGTAGGTGTTTGACATGTTAGTGAAGTTGTTACCACATGATGCATGGTTTTAAGTTTACACATGACATCTTGTGGTAATGCCTTGTTTCAAGGACTTATAAGACTTGATTTTAGTGTTTACCCAAACATTATTATGTCCAAATATGTTATGATGATGTTGTAAGAAATAAAAATGAAAGAATAAGTGCATGTAAAGTATGAACATAAAGTAAATAGACTAGTTCTTTGATTACTGAAAATGTGTTTATGGTTTGGCATTTTGCCATAGATCACCACTTGTTTACATACACTAAAGAGTATATGATGGTGTCATACTACCCATAAACCTTTTTGTTATCAAAATCAAGATCTAGAGAAAATGCAAAGTAAGACATAAAGTAAGTGGACTAGTTCTTGAATTTTGAAGGTATGTTTATGGTTTGGCATTTTGCCATACATCTCCACTTGTTTACATACAATAAATATTATATGATGGTTTCATACTACCCATAAACCTTTTTGTTATCACAAATCAAGATCTAGAGAAGAAGAAATATATAGATTTTACATTTTGTTTTGTTTACAAAAGTCAGAAATTTTATGTAATTTAGAGCAGATTTTTAGGTTGTTTTAGGAGTCCAAATGTCTTGGGGTTTTCTTTTAAAATCAATTTTACTGAAATAAGAGAAGATAGTAAAAAGAATCACTAGATTTGGAGTTGTGTAGGTACCTCAAAACAAGTAAAAGAAAAGAGATGTCTAGAATCGAGTTGTTCAGTGCGGTTGTCTTAAGAAGGCTGCTTGGTGGTCGAATTCTTCATTGATTTGAGTGATTCGAGTTGGATTTGTTAAAGGACTCATAGAAATTTGTTCTAGAAGAAAAATGGAGTGATTTGGCCAAAAATTGAGTAAGATATGACCAAGTAAAGTCGGGCAAAATTCTGGTAGATTGTTGTTTAGAAATTAGGGTTTTTGTTTTCAGTTTAGGAGAGGGGGAGAGAGCCTTTGAGACGAGATTCAAGAGAGGGAAGGAGAGAGTAAGAAGTGTTTGTGTTAGTGCAAGGGAAATGAGTGGAATTGGAGCCTTATTTATAGGCAAGGTGTGGTATGGTATGGTATGGCTTTAGAAATAAAATAATGTAAAGTGAGATTACATTAGGATAAGGTTTTACACCAAGCATGGTGTGTGTGGGTGGTAAAGGTTGGCTGAATTTTTTGAGTATGGGGTGTTTTGGTGGCTTGATAATGATGGTGTTGGAAGAGTATGTTAGTCTTGCATGTGGATTTATAAAAGAGTTGACTTTTTATAAAAGAATTGGTTTTTATATAAAAGACATAAGTTTATAAATTCTTGTTTAAAAGAATGCATATGTAGGTGGATTAAAAATATATAATGTTTGTATGTATTAATTATATAAAAGATAAATAAAAATGAAGGTGGTGGTGACATTTATAAAGTAATAGTTTTTATATAAATTTTTGAAATCTTTATAAAGGTAATAGTTGTTTAATGCATGTATGTATAAAATCATGATGTATGGAGATAAAATACATGCATACATAAATAATGTATGTGAAATTTATATAAAATAACATATGTATTAATATTTATATAAACTCCATATAGAATTGTTGGAATATAATTGTGTAAATCATGCACATGAAATATGAATTTGAAATAGATATTTGTGGACATAGTTTGGGTAATTACAACAAGTTTAGGTTAAATCCTTATAATAGACATAGAATTTGACATAGTTAACTTGTTATATGAGGATTGTATATTATAAAACATAGTTTTTAGTTAAAACCTCATATAGGTCATATAGTTTGCATATAATAGTTTGTGCATGTTGTTTATTGACCTAGTTTAATATTAACTAAGTCCTAATGAGTGCACATAGAATAATTATCTAGTTTGTGTTCAACTAAGTTAAATGATGTCATATACACCTATGTTACATAAGTTTACAAGAAACAAAGTTTGTATCCTTGATTATATGACACAATGGATACTTAAACTTATTATTTGATTACCTTTCCAAGAAATCTTTAAACCCTTTAATTTTCTCGTCATTATATAAGATCATGTTAAAACGTTTTATAAAATATTTGCAGTTGAAATTATTATCCTAAATAATTGTAACAACCACAAAATAATATAAAACAAACCATGGAGCCACTAGTAAAGTTGTTCGGTTTTGTTCGAGCCATTAAACGGAAACCAAACCGGTCTAAGGGACAACAAAATAAATACGCTTGTAGTCTCCTACTTAGTCCAAGGTCTCTATCTTCAAGTCCCGTCCATGTCCGTCTTCGGTCTTCAAGTCTATGTCCTGTTAGGTTTACAAATTTATATACTTTTACAATAAAAATAAATAAACAAAAACAAACCTAACTATTACATCGGGTTCCAAATAACCCAAAATACAAATAATATAAAAACCAAAGTCATGACAAACATAACCACGGGTCACTAGGGCTCGATGTACCAAACACAATCAAGCCAAACGAAAAAGGTTCGATCTTTTGTCAACCAAAAGTGTTGACAAATAAAACGAAGATCGAAAAATTAAATAATTATGTCTAAACGCACGTAAAGGTGACTCTGATACCACTGTTAGGAATCGTGCACCGGTTTTAACAGATAAAACAATTAGTATACAAAATTAGGTTTGCAAGGCGGAAGCGATAAAAGGCACACGTTTATAAAGTTCTAAACTTTATCCGACAGTGATCTGATTACACGATCATTTAGACAATAAAATTACCAACCATAGGGTGTTTAGAGTTTTATACCTTTGACGATCAACCTAAAACTCACATGATGGAATCAACGAGCGTCTCTTTAGTGACATGTTTACGGAAACCACGAAACAAATCCCGCCTCACGAGATCTAGCGCAAATCCTATCCACGGGATGAGACCGGTTCACGACAGAACTCGGTGGAGGTAGCGACGGTCACGTACGGCGGAAAGGAGAACCCGGTAACCGGCGGTGGTGCTTCGCGGGTCACGGTGGTGGTGCATGATGGCCGACAACTCGGTGATGGTGGTTGGATTCCGATCGGCGCAAAAGGGAGGGGAGTCTCCCTTCTTGCGCAAGTTATTGATGGTGGCAAGCAAAAAATTATTAGGGTTTTAAGTTAAGGATGTATATATAGTTACCATAATTACATACAGCACCCATTGAGAATTAACTATTAATTCCCTGCAATTAACTGTTAATTACTGTAAAAACCTTGTGTTTTACCTACTATAAATAATTAGGAAAACTTTCACTGATTAGCGTTTAACTCTTAAACGTTTAATCCTTTAGCTTTTAATTATTTCTCTAAACAATTAATCTCCGGATCAACAACTAATTATTTATCTAAATAATTAATATCCGAATCCACCATATAAATATTTCTCTAAATATTTGCACACTGAAAGGTAAAACCCTGTTTCGTGAACTTATAATATTTACAATTAAACATTATCATTTGCTCGTTGATATTAACGATGATCGGATATCTAATATCCAACAAAATATATATCAACGGGTTTTATATTTAATAGTTAAAAATAAAACATGTTCGTTTTACGTAAGATGGTTTTATTAATTAGTGTAATTATAAACTGCAGGGACTAGAACTGATTAAGAGTTAATCATTGGCTAATTAACCGTTAATTAAACAGGGGTTGGCTTGTAAATAATGGGATTATATATACATGCTTAAATCAAAACCCTAAACACCTTTTTTGGTGGCCTCCCTCTCCCTTTTTGCGACCGTAAAGCCGACCCCCCCTTCTCGGTTTTCCGATCGGACCACCACCACCTACAGCCGCTGTGAAGCCGGCCGCTAGACGCTGTCTGCCCCACCTGCTGCCATTGAGGAGTTGACGTGCGCCACCCTCTTCCGCGAGCCGGACCGGGAAGACACAAGCCGGGTTTCGTGAACTATGTGTTTTTCGTGAAACGAGTTCGTGAGACGGATTCGTTTGAAGTCATATAGTATGACGTTCTTTGATCCCGAATGTTTCAACGTGATTATTCGTCAAAGGTACATTCTTTGCAACACCATATGGTTGCGTTTTATTTATTGTCTATTCTTCGTGTAATCGGATCACTGTCGGAATAAAGTTTAGAACTTTATAATCGTGTGCATAAAACTGCTTCCGCTACGCAAATCTGATTTTGTAAACTAATCGTTTTAAAAGTTAAAACCGGTGCACGATTACCAACAGTAACGTGCAAGGTTTTTTAAACATAAAGGACGTTTTCTGTAATTTACTTAGTTAAAGAACGTATACTGAAATTTAAGAAATACTTAAAGGACGTAATTTGTAATTTGCTCTACTTTTTAAATACGTTTTGGGCTTGTATGCATGTTTGTTAGACTATTTTAAATTAAACTGTTTATGTTTGAATAATTGCTTTGTTTGTGAATATTGTTTTGTGTTCAAAAGAGAGATTGCAAGAGTATACGTTTAAAATGATTTTTAAACAATAGAATGGTTTTGGTTAGAGAAATGATTTTGACACGTAAAATGATTTGAAAAGAAAGAGTTTTGGCATGAATATCTCACAAAGATGGTTTAGAAAAAATGTTTTGGCCACGAGGGGCTAGAAAGAAAGAGTTTTGGCATGAATATGCCACAGAGATGGTTTAGAGAAAATGTGTTGGTCACGAGAGCCTAGAAAGAAAAAGTTTGGCCATGTTGGCAAAAAAATCTACATAATGTCTTGCAATTTGGCTATGATTAACAAGGCAGAGACTGCTACACCCCTGTGGGAGGGTGAATGTCAGAGAGACTGTCCATTTGTGTTAGAGATTAAGTGGTGACGACCACTTAGAGGTTAACGTGACCTCAAGAGCACATGTGCTTGGTGCCTTGGTAGGAATTGCTATGATATATTGTATGTGGTGTAGAGTTTATGTTTCGTTTAAACGTGTCAACTAAATCATTTTTTTTGCCTGGTTAGAGAGATGGAGAATGTTTGCTTAAAACTTAGAACTCGCCAGCGTTAGCCGGTACACTTTAGCATGCATATCATGAAAGAGTGTAGCTTCTTGTAGCAAGGGTAAGGAGCATGTATAGAGGGCGTCAGGCTGGCTATCTGTTGAAGTGAAGAGAAGACTGGCATAATTTTTGGAGCTAGACCTTGTATGAACTTTGTAAATATGTTGGTTTGTACAAACTTGCCTTTTGTTAATGATAAGTTTTAGTTTCCACTACTTTTATTTCTCTATTACTATGTGTTCATGAGTAAATCCAACACGTGGCAACATCTCGGCGCAAGCTAGGATGTGGGCGCCACAAGGTGACTACATCTCCCTTGATGTAAAATCATCTTTGTTAAATCTCCAAGTTATACACAAGTTCGACAATGGCAACTTGTAGGTCTTGGCTATGGAGAATGAAGAAGACGATGATGGAGTTTTTGTATCATTAGCTCATAGAAAGATTGTTTGGTTCAACTTTATTAAAGAAATGATGATTACCAAACTTCATGTAACTTACCACTGATGGCAAGTTACCACTAATGAAAAAGAAACTACTTAGGGAACTTGGTGCTGACGAGGTTAATGATGCTAACAAAGAGAGACATTTTGTTGATAAAGATAGTGCTAACATAGATTTATCACTAAGAATGTAACTTGCTATTGATGGCAAGTTACTACTGATAAAGAACTTGGTCCGGGCAGAGCAACTTGGTGTTTCAAACAAGTTGCTCTTGACAAAAAAGGTTGCCACTAATGAAGCGTTGACGCTGAATATGATGGAGCCGATACAAGTTACTAATGGCAACTTGCTGCTTACAAAGTAAGTTACCACTGACATCAGTGTCGAAGCTTGAAGAAAAACGCAGGGGGGCGGGATTTTTTTCCTATCAGGAGGCCGGAACTATAAAATTTTCGCCAAATATGTATAAATTAACACTATTGAGCGAAAAATCAGCCGAATACGTATAAATTAACACTATTGAGCGAAAAATCGGCCCAAAGAAAGCTTCGCCCATGACTCACATGAAACTTACCACCTATGAAGATCAAACAGTAGATCAAAGGGAACTTGCCGCCGGTGGCAATGATGAAAAGTCTTTCCGTTGATAATGAGGAAAGTGTTGCCTCGCAATTTTCTACTGATAAAGATGCTCTGTTGAAAAGAGTTTACACACAACTGTCAAAGAGCATTACCATACTTCGCGTGGGTTATAATACACATTAATCATTATAGCTAGAGTGTTAGATATGAATTAACTTTTTTTAGCATCACCGATTAATCTGATTATGTATAACCTTGTTTATATTTACATCTCTTCTTTTAACTCCTACATGAATTGTTATTGTTTGTAATCAAATTGAATGAAACATTAAATACCTAGAATTGATCAACTATTCACTTGCAATTAACTCTAACAATCAACATAGGGAAATTTCAATTTAAGATAAAGAAGAATCCCAATCCTAACAATCATAAACTTTATTCATAAAAAGCTGATTGCGGGGTTTTTCAATTAATATAAAGATTAATCCATACATCTCCAGAAAAAAAAAGATTTGGAGTCATCCTCCAGAACTGTATACCTGCAAAATTCCATTAAACATGAAAGAGTATCACAGAAAACAAAATGGTATTTCGTGCATACCTATACAATATATGCAATTGGCTAAATAGATTTCATCTGAAACATGTTGCGCATTACAAGTAAATTTATGTATCTGTAGGCGAGGTGGTTGCCTATACGCATCAGAGTCGTGTCGGAGTTTATGCGATTCTAGCAGTTCTCTACTTAAAATTAGTTAATGTGTGTGTGTGTAACTGTGTATAACAGGAGTTACGTTTCATACCTTGATTGTTCTATCTGCATGCCCAACAAAAAGCCGCCTCTGCCAATAATGCAAAGCAGTTACAACTGAATCACCAGCAATACTTCCAATTTCGGTGACGTCTACTCGAGACTCATCACCTGATAGTTTCTGCAGCGCAGCAAACCAAAAAATGACCTACGCAACAAGGAAATAAGAAATGGAAATGTTTTATGTTGATAATTTTACCTGTACAACAACAATCTTGTTCCACCAGCCGCTAAATAACCATTGTCCTTCCATGTAAATTGAGAAAATGGAGCTGGAGTGTGCTGATACGGAGGGGTTCAATGGCGCGTCTTTGTTCCATATCTAAAGGAGAAAAACAAATAAATAAATAAATAAAATGGGCAAATTACAAGTATTGTTAGAAACCTTTATGCATCCATTTTCATGAGCTGCAACAAGTGTGTTGGCATGAGCAGCAAGAGATGGAACAGAGCCACATGCGGAAGTGGCTTCTTCACCCAACACTGCTAATGGACTGTGATCACTTAGACACCATAAACAGACGGTTCCATCCCAGCTTCCACTATAAAGAACCCCGTTACAAACTGCTAACGCACACACCACTGATTTATGACCATTCATTGTACATGACAGACTATAATCCTGACAAACACAAATAATATAATATTACATCATAAATCATTCCATTCCATTACCTCAATCAAGAGTTGAACTGAAATCCCTTACATGCATTGACCAGGCTTTTACCGACTTATCCCCACTGCCTGTATAAAAAAATCAGAACCAGAAACAGCTGCAAGAGCATGAATACCGCTGTAACGCCAATCTTTTTCCTCGTTCAATCTTTTGATTGGCTTCTCCTCCAATAGAAGCTTAATGCCCCAGATGAATATATCACCTCCATTATCACCACTTATGCATAATGGTATTTCCCTCTCCCCAAAAACTATAGCCATCACCTTATGCTCATGACCCTTGAACGTATGCACATGATTTAAATCCTGTATTTCATTAATCCATAATACAAATGAGATAATCAGGAACAATATAACTAACGGTCTTTTCTTTTCTTAATATTTTTGCATTTAATGTTCATGTATCATCCAGCAGTGGCCAACTGCCATATCTGGCACAGGGTCATCACAAGTTGTTCAGTGTGTTATTTACGATTGTAACATTGAAAACTGATATAATACCATTATCTATATAAGAAACAAAAATGGGAAGCAAAGAGGAAGGAGCGAGATCGAAAGAGAGGTATAGAGAGGCCAAACGAGAGCACAAAAGGCGGTGTCTGAAGTAAAGAACGTTGCATATGACGAGATGTATAAAAACTTGGAGACTATAAAGGGGGAGAATGACATGTTCAAGATTGCTAAAGTCGGGGAGTGGAAGAGACGGGATCTAGGAGTCGTGAAGTTCATAAAGAGCAAGGATGGATGGGTTTTGGTGAAGGAGGACATTAAGGTGAGGTGGCAAACCTATATTCACAACCTTTTCGATGGCGGCTAGAATCATCAAGAAGATTGTGAGAACTCATCCAGCCATAGACGACAAAGGAATAACTATTATTGTCGCAGTTCACCAAGGAAAATGTGGGGAGAGCTCTTAAGAAGATTGGAAGGGCGAAAGAGGTGGGCACAGACAACATTCCCATCAAGGTGTGGAAATGTCCGGAGGAAGTAGGAGTTCGATGGCTGACAAATTTGTTCAATAGTATTTTTAAAACTGGTAAGATGCCAGATCAGTGAAGGAGTAGTCTTTTAGTCTCGCTATGCAAGAAAAAAGGAGAAGACCCAATGTTGTGGTAACTATATGAGGATTAAGCTACTGAGTTATACTATGAAACTATGGGAAAGGGTGATTGAGGCAAGAACGAGACGAGAAACTCATGTTGCAGCGAACCAATTTGGTTTTATGCCGGGGCGGTCGACTTTAGAGGCGATACACATTCTGAGGAGGCTGATGGAAAAATAAAGAGAGAGGAAGCGGGACTTACATATGGTGTTCATCCCGAGTGCATGCTTTTTGCAGACGATATCGTGTTGGTGGCGGAAAATAAGGACCTAAATGAAAGGCTAGAGGAGTGGCGGGCAGCCTTAGAGCGCAAAGGCTTACGCATTAGTCAGTCTAAAACCGAGTACCTTCATTGCAATTTCAGTGGGGCGGGCACCCGGGTGCCTATTGTTGGGCTAATTGGTGTGGAGGCCCGATCAAGGGAGGGTGGCCGACCCTAGCCTTGGGTTGACCCACGCGTCTTTATTTAGCCGGCCCTAGTTATCTCTATGTGGGCTTGGGCCTAACTTGGGGATTAAGTTACCTAACCCTAGATTAGTCTCTATATATTGATATCATTGTACTTGTAATTCTTTGAGCACCTAAATATAAACCCTAGTTGCAAAGTGGACGTAGGTCAGTTTAGACCGAACCACTATACATCTCGTGTTCCTGTTTTCCCCGCATTCGTGTTTGCGTGTGTGTGTTCGTGTGTGATCGTCTTTAATCCCAACAACTGGTATCAGAGCTTTGGCTCGAGATCAGATCACACGAACCGTTACTGTTTGCCGCCGCCAGATTAGGGTTCCGCCGCTGCAGTAGCGCTGTCGCAACAGTACCCCGCCGTGAACAGTACCGCACCGCCGCTACAGTGTTTCCCGGCTGTGAACAGTATTTTCAGCCGTGAACAGTACCGCGCCGCCGCTACAGTGTTTCCCGGCTGTGAACAGTATTTTCTGCCGTGAACAGTGCCGCGCCGTCGCTACAGTGTTTTCCCGGTTGTGAACAGTATTTTTCAGTCGTTAACAGTACCGCCGCCGCTACAGTGCCTCTGGAACAGTACCGTCGCTACAGTACCCCTGCTGAGTTTGACCAGAAAAGTCAACAGCGTGCTGAGTTTGACCAGAAAAGTCAACAGTCTGCTGAGTTTGACCAGAAAAAGTCAACAGCTGCTGTTTTCTATCCAGTTTTCACTGCTGCGATTTTTGGGCAGTCTGCACGTTCTACGAGGTCAGTTTTTCGGGTTGCTCTTTCAGTTCGTTGCAGTTCGCAATGGCAGATAACGAGAAAACGAAGATAGAGAAGTTTGATGGGAATAAGTTTGGTTGGTGGAAGATGCAGATTGAGGCACTACTTTGTCAGAAAGACTTAGATGCAGTGCTTGAGGGTGAGAAGCCAGAAGGTATGTCACAAGCAGATTGGATGAAGATGGATAAGAAAGCCAGAGCAGTGATAACGCTTTCTCTGTCAGAGAATGTCGCCTATAACATCCAGAAGGAGACCTCAGCTAAAGGTATGATGGAAGCATTATCTAACATGTATGAGAAGCCATCTGCAGCAAATAAGGTTTATCTTATTCGAGAGCTTGTGAATACTAGGATGAAGGAGGGTGACTCGGTAGCAAATCACATCAATAACCTAAATTCGATATTGTCTCGCTTAGTGTCTGTCGATATTAAGTTTGATGATGAGGTCCAAGCCTTACTGTTATTATCCTCATTGCCTGAAAGTTGGTCCGGAACCGTAACTGCTGTTACTAGCACTTCGAAATCGAGTAAGTTTACGTTTGAGAAGATGCGGGATCTTATTCTGGGAGAGGATGCTCGACGTCGTGGTTCAGGTGAGTCTTCAAGTTCTTTGTTGAGTACAGAGGCCAGGGGAAGAAAGAATCAGCGGGAAAGTCGTCAGAGCAAGAGGAGGAGTGTGTCTAAGGCTCGGAAGGATGTGGTATGTTGGAATTGTAATGAAGTAGGACACTTTAGGAATCAGTGTTCGAAACAGAAGAAAGAAATAAACTCTGCAGGAGACTACAATGACGATGATGATGATGATGCGTTAGTTTGTAGTGTGGAGAGCAGTGTGGATTCCTGGGTTATGGATTCTGGTGCTTCATTTCACGCTACCCACAGCAGTGAAGCACTGCAGAATTTGAAAGAGGGTGACTTTGGAAAGGTAAAACTGGCGAATGATGAGGTACTTGATGTTACGGGCATGGGTGACATTGTTTTGAAGACTTCAGTCGGTTCGTGGACTTTAAGAGATGTCAGGGTTATTCCAGGTCTGAAAAGGTTGTTGATTTCAGTTGGCCAGTTGGATGATCAGGGACATGAAGTTAAGTTCGGGAATGGACAGTGGAAGGTTGTCAAAGGGAATATGGTCATGGCTCGTGGAAAGAAAAGAGGCTCATTATACATGGTCAGTATACCATCAGAAGGAAGTGACGTTCCAGTTCCGAAGAAAAACAAAGTCGAGTTCACAGAATCTCAGGGACAGAAGAGGGTTTCCTTTGCAAGAGAGAAACCTAGAGTCACAGGGAAGATTCGGGATGAACGAGTTTGGAATGTCAAACCAGTAGGAGGACATCGTGACAGTGGGAGCGCAAGGTGTGTTTCAGTTACAGTTTCAGAACGACAGTGGGTTAAAAAGACCAGAATTCCAGATGGAAAAGTCTCTCCAGAGAATGTCTTGCTAGTTATGGAGAGTGTGTGTTCTCAGGATTTCTTAGGATTCGGCAGTTCGTTTAAGTGGGAGCCGGCAAGGACAGAGAACGAGTCACATGTTATGACTGATGAGTTGAGGCTCAGTGGGAGCTTCAACGTGCCTTCAGGTTAATTGTCAAGAAGGCTGCTGCAACTAGGTGAAAAAGAAAGATTACAAGATGTACAGATGTTGAAGACTATTGGGCGTTGTTCGAGCCTCCAAGTGGGAGATTGTTGGGCTAATTGGTGTGGAGGCCCGATCAAGGGAGGGTGGCCGACCCTAGCCTTGGGTTGACCCACGCGTCTTTATTTAGCCGGCCCTAGTTATCTCTATGTGGGCTTGGGCCTAACTTGGGGATTAAGTTACCTAACCCTAGATTAGTCTCTATATATTGATATCATTGTACTTGTAATTCTTTGAGCACCTAAATATAAACCCTAGTTGCAAAGTGGACGTAGGTCAGTTTAGACCGAACCACTATAAATCTCGTGTTCCTGTTTTCCCCGCATTCGTGTTTGCGTGTGTGTGTTCGTGTGTGATCGTCTTTAATCCCAACACCTATTGGAGGCCATGCTTGCATTTTACTAGTGGTGTGTTGTTGATAAGTATTTTTAGACGAAGGATGTAGGACCTTTGAAGTATTTGTTGGAAATTATAGTCTCTATGGTAGTAAGGATATTTGTCTTTGTTAGAGAAAATATTCTCTAGGCTTCTTGGATCAAGTTTGAGACAAAGGCTTGTGATTCACCTATGATACCGAACATAAAATTGAAGGTTGTTTGTTTGTTGGAAAGTTGACTACCTCACTATAACTCGTCCTGACTTGTTGTAGTCGGTTCATGTCACCCGCCAGAACCTCATATTAAGGCGCTACTCTTATTTTGAGATTTCTAAAGGGTACTCCAAGACGTGGTATCTTATATGTCAATCATGGTAACCACACAGTGGAAGGTTTACAAATGTAAGAGCTCCTTCTAGTCTTTAGGAGTAAGAAGTGCAATGTTCTATCTAGGTTGCAGACTCGGTACATAGAGCAATACTATAGAAGTTTGTGTTTACCTCGTCCTGATCCACCATGAAACCTTTTTTCGAAATAATAAGAAAAGAAAAAAAATTGAGTCGGTGATATTGTGGTAGAACAATGAAGTGGCTATAATTATCGCCAACGATCTTGTATTTGAGGAAAGAATTAAGCATATAGATGTCAACTATTATTCCACTCCTGAAGCTCGAAAATGTAACAGTATCAACTCCACATGTTAGAACAAGAAACTAGCTAGCTTAGGTGTTCACCAAAGACTTACTAGGGACGCACCAAGCTAGGAATGATCAAAATATAAGCTCTACCTTGAGAACATGTTAAAAATGTCACTAAAAAATTATTCAGATTGCATATAATTAAAAATGTCACTAAAAAAATTAATTTGATTTCATTTTCCCTTCCTAAAGTAGAGATTACCTTTTGTAATAAACGTGATCATATCAATACAATGTGTGAAGTTATTCTCTCATTCTTGTATAAGTATGGCAATCACTAGGTCACTATGAATGTTGTATTACCTGGAGGGACCATACGTTGATTGTTTTATCAAATGAGGAGCTGAAAAGGAAACCCCCTACAAAATTTAAACAAACATCCCGCCACTTAGTTTCACAAGATCTACAAAGACTATAAGTAGATAAACTTGGTAATCAGTATTGTATTATTGTATGGAATAATAATGATTACATGATGTATATATAAGATACATAATTACACTCTAATCCCTCTAATATTAAGTAATACATATATTGTCTAATATTCCCCTACAAGCTAAGGTCGGGGAGCGACCTGTAGCTTGGATCGTAAGAAGAGAAACCGTTGTGAGGGCAATGGCTTTGTGAAGACATCGGCAATCTGATCATTTGTAGAAATAAACTGAACTGAGAGTTGTCCTTGAGCAACCCATAGTTGTTAATATAGATAAATAGCGACAAGTGACCTATATGCTATATAGCGAATAGCGATAAATAGAGACCGCTATTTCATTTTGTAGCGATAAAGTAACATAGCTAAAATACTTAGCACAAATCATCTAAGTCTTCATATTCCGGTTCATCATCATCATCGCGTTCTTTTTTCAATCGGGATACAAAAAAAAAACCCTAATGGGCTCCTTTTTATATTTATCAAGATAAATTTAAAAAAAAAACAAAACAAAAATGACGCTATTTATCGCTACACCCCTTGTAGCGACACTACATCGCTTCGCTTCGCTATTCGCTATAGCGACCGCTACGGACGCTATTGACAACTGTGAAGCAACCTTTTCTCTGACAAAGTGAAAGTCCACTTCCACGTGTTTTGTACGTGCATGAAAGACCGGATTTACTGACAAGTACGTAGCACCTAGGTTATCACACCATAATGTACCGACTTAACAGGAACCCAAAGTTCACGCGGAAGTGTTTGAAGCCAAGTGAGTTCTGCAACTCCATCAGCTAAGGCCTTGTATTCTGACTCCGTGGAGGACCGAGAGACAGTTCTTTGTTTTCGAGCAGACCAAGACACAAGATTAGATCCGAGACATATAGCATATCCCCCGTTGGATCGTCGGTCATCCGGGCAACCAGCCCAGTCAACATCAGAGAATGCACTGATAGAGTTAAAGGCCGAGTCTGTATAAGCATGTAGGAGTGTATCGGAATCATGTTTTATTAGAAGACCATGAGCAGCTGTGCCTTGCAAGTATCAGAGGATCCTCTTAACCGCTGACCAGTGATTATAAGTTGGAGAATGCATAAATTGGCGGACCTTGTTAACCGCAAAAGTAATGTCTGGGCGAGACAATGTAACATATTGTAGGGCACCCACTATCTGACGGTATTTTACCGGATCAGCAAGTGGTGGACTGTCACCAAGATGAAGATTAGTCGTAGTGGTAATCGATGAAGGCACCGATTTAGCATTGGAAAGTCCAGCCCGTTCAATCAATTCACGGATATACTTTTGCTGTGAAAGAATCATGTCAAGACCTTGAGTGGTTATTTCAATACCCAAAAAATAGGACAAGGGGCCCATATCCTGAACAGAAAAAGAACGGCTCAGACGGTTGACCACTCGGTCGATCTCCTGTGAATTGTTACCTGTCAAAATAATATCATCAATGTAGACAAGCATGTATAGAAGGGTTCCCTGAGACGAATAAATAAATAGTGAAGGATCGGTCTTGGAACCCTGGAAGCCGAGTGTATGAAGAACCGTGGATAGGTGTTGAAACCACGCCCGCGGTGCTTGTTTTAATCCATACAAGGATTTGTGAAGAAGACAGACATGATTCGGATTGTTCGGATCCACAAAGCCATGAGGTTGTTGCAAGTAAACTGTCTCGGTGAAATTGCCATGAAGGAAGGCATTCTGCACGTCTAATTGTCTTAAGGGCCATTTTTGTGCAACGGCTAAAGAGAGAACAACATGTATAGTGGTTGATTTGACCACCGGACTAAAAGTCTCTTGATAATCAATGCCCGGTTGTTGTCGAAACCCCTTAGCGACTAGGCGCGCTTTATAACGTGTGATGGCCCCTGTTTGATCCCTTTTAATTTATAGACCCACTTGCAGTCAACAACATTGGAATTCGGAACACGTGGGACTAAGGACTATGTGCCATTTCTCATAAGCGTTGAATACTCTTCAGCCATGGTTGTACGCCACTGATGGTGTTTGTTAGCAACAGTAAAGGTGGCAGATTCGGTGTCAAGAGAAGGAGTATGGGTATGGAAAGAGGTGGCATTGTGTGTTTTTGTTTGTTTGGGATTGGGACGGAGGTTGGCTGGACTAGGACGGGGTGGTGGTTGGGCTGAGGTGGTTGTGGAGCAACGGTGATAAGTATGAAGGAGAGGTGGTGTGGCAGGGAGTTGTTGTGGGTCTAGGAGTGGTTGGGCCGATTGTGGTTGTAGGGCTGTGGGCTAAGATTCTTGGCCGAGGGTGGGGCTGTGGATTGTGTTTGGGCTGAGGCAGGTTGGGAAGAGGCATGTGTGGTATGTGTGGGCGGAGGTGTGTGAGCAAAGGCAGGTGTGGTAGGTGTGGATGGTGGGGAAGGCGTATGAGGGTGGGGCATGGTGTCGGTTTGAGGAGGGTTTTGTAAAGGAGAGGGGGTGTAGTTGTGAAGGAGGGATGGGATAGGATGAGAAATAAGGGTTGGGAGATGGTGAGGGAGAGGGGTTGGTAAGTGGTTTATGAAAGGGAAAGGAATGCTCATCAAAACGAACATGTCGAGCGATATAAATGCGTTCAGAAGTGGGGTCAAAACACCGGTAGCCGTGGTGGGAGGTGCTATACCCAAGGAACACACATGGGAGTGACCGAAAGTCCATTTTATGTTTGTTATATGGACGAATGTGAGGGTAACAACGGCAATCGAAGACACGAAGAAAAGAAAAATCAGGTTGATGTTGAAAGACTTGTTCAAGAGGTGAGATGTTGGAGTTTGTTCGAGAGGGCATCCGGTTTATGAGGTAAACTGCCGTGTCAAAGGCAAAGTGCCAAAACCGTTGTGGAACGTGAGATTGGGCTAGTAAGGTAAGACCGGTTTCAACAACATGACGGTGCTCGACAAAGCCGTTTTGTTCACTCGTATGTGGGCATGAGAGACGGTGAATGATGCCAAGAGAGGAGAGGAGCGGAGAGAGACTCCGGAATTCACCTCCCCAATCAGTTTGGACAGATTTCAATTTAGTTTTAAATTGTCATTCAACCATAAAGAGAAATTGTTTAAAAATATCACAAACATCATATTTCAATTTCAAAGGGAATATCCACATAAACCTGGAGCAATGGTCAACAAACAATGGAAAATAACGATGGCCATCAAAAGAGGTAACGGGGGCGGGGCCATACATCACAGAAAACTAAATCAAAAACATTCAAACTTTTATAAGTAGATGGCAATAAGTGAAGTTTTGAAGATTTTCCAATGGAACAAGAGTCACAAAACGAAGTAGTACAATTATTAAGCAAAGGTAAATGATATTTAGATAACATAGACTTCAAAAGCTATGGATGAGAATGTCCAAGTCTTTGATGCCATGTTGTGGAAGAAGCACGAGTGGCGGAGAAAACGACTTTAGAAACGGGTTATATCCTCAGGAGCTAGGAGTAGAGACCATCATTACTTGGACCCGTGAGGAGGATAGTGCGTGTAGACTTGTCCTTCACACAAAAGAAAGTACAGCGAAATTCAAAAGACATTATTATTGTGGCAAAATTTTTGGACAGAAAGAAGATTACGTTTGATTTTAGGAACATGAAGTATATTTTGAAGAAAAGGTTTTGTTTGGGGAGTAAAATGTGGAGGAACCAATGTGGAGAATAGGTAAACCCTTACTGTTGCCAACGTGGAGTGTATCCTCACCATAGTAGGCCTCAGAGTTGTCAAGGCTAAAGAGATCAGGAGCAACATGTTGATTAGCTCCGGTGTCCGGAAGCCAAGAGGTTGATGCTTGTGAGCGGTAATCAGTAAAGTTGGCGGTTGGTTGTGGTCTCGTCCTCAATGTATTAGGATCACGATTGGGACATTGAGAAGGAACGTGACCAATACCGCACCTGTTGCATGAACCAAAAACACTATTCTGATTAGTAACTAAATTGAGTACGATTACCTCCTCCTTGATTGAGGTTGTTGTAGTTCCCTCGTCCAAGGGTACTTCCTGACCGATAGTTTGAGCCACGAGTACGATTATTTCCAGACCGGTTTGTGTAGTAAGCTTGTGCTGGTTGGGAACTAACCGGTTAAAGTTGTAAACCGGGCTGAGTTGCAAGTTGTTGAATAGCTTGAAGGGCCTCCGGTTGAGTCAGGGCACGGTTGGGAGTAACAGTCGTGAAGGCTTGTGTTGGGGTGACTTCTGTGGAGGGCTTTTTGATCATGTAGTCATGATCAGACAAGAGGCCATGAAGTTTGACAAAAGCAGTTGGGAATTGTCGAGCAAGGAGAGTAGACTTCAAGCCATTGTATTCTTCTCGTAGACCAGAGATCACCAACATAACAAGATCTTTTTCTTTTACCGGTTTTTTTTTGTCTATTATACACAGGATTTTTGGATGTGTTGGTTACATTCCCCTGTTTTCCATTAATAAATTATTACGACTACAGAATAATATTAATTATTTTCAACTTTCTTTCCGGTCAAACCCACCACTAATGCGTCAACCATCCTCCCACCACCGTCGTTCACAGCCACCCTTTAAAAACCGTCCATATAACTCAAACAACGTTCACCACCATGCCAGCCCCATTCATCATCTCCAACCACACATTTTCCTAAAAAAACCCAAACATCCATCTTCAAACAAAACACCATTAGATTCAAAACACACTCTAACCAGATTCAAACATTGATCAGCCATTAGAGAAATAAGATCCAACAATAAAAAAGCATAACACATATACACACGAAAACACATCTATAAGGTGTAACCCACACACTACTGATAACGGGGGTCGTCCCACAGTATACCCAAACGGCCAAACGGCCTTCCGAGAACAGTCAGGCAAATGACAAGCGTCAAGACATGTACTGTCGGGCATTTGACGACGACAAAGCAACAAGACACTTCGTCCCATTTCTTAAAAGAAGTCGTATATCAAATCTTCCTCTTCCCAAGAAAAATTGTCTAGAGAATAGGACACAAAAAGTGGGCTACAGATCAGAAGGTCACCCCTGCTGTCAGGAACCAAAAGAGGCCTTCACAGTCAACAGTAACCCGCATGACAAAGAGTCAACTTGTTTCACCAAAAAAGATAACTTTCACAATACCAAGAAGAGCAGACATTCCCAAGGCATTGCAAACCTTCCCAAAGTAGAATCAGGACGGACATTGTAAACGCCGTGAGGTATTGTTAACATCGTGAATACCTCCCCATGTAGCTTATAAATAAGGATCAACTCTCCAAAGGTAATCCATCCCATTTGCAAGTGAATATACCATCACTTAGCATCTCATCATCTCTCTCTCTCTCTCTATGGTGGATCAGCTCTTGCTTTCTTTACCCTGCCTATGGATCAGCCTCCTCCTCATTCTATATCTTTTGTTATCTATATATATCCTTACGTTTATATACATTGTTAATATGCTTAATTGTACATTTATCTCACCAAGATTACTGACTTGAGCGTCAGAGTGCCCGAGGGGTTTAGGTCTTCTTTGTCGTTGTAGTTAGGACTCAAGCTCGGGAAACGCTCGGGAGTGCCGGACATCGATGAACCTTCTTTCACTTAACCTAAAATTGATAGTGTGTGTGTTTACAAAAACCAAAATCTATATAGAAACGAGAACCGATGGTCAAAAATCCAAAATGCATCACGGAGTAAAGCGCTTATGAACCTAAATCAAAAACTGAAACCCAATCCATGTTTGTGTGTGTTTAAAGACACTTTTAGCCCCAAAAATAACCAAGTCAATCGTGTGTGTGTGTGTTTTTTTTCCATTTGTCGGCACGCTGGCAACACGTTTTTAAAACCAAGGGTGGTAGATATGTAGATGATGGTTTGAAACCCACAAAATCAAAGAAGTAGTGGCACAAGGGGGGAGAGTCATTGGTATGGGTGTGGCGTAGCATGTTTGTTTTAGTTGCCGCGGAAGAAGGTTAGGAGGAGGGTATTATGGGGTTTTATTTTATTATATAAATTTTTTTAACTAATGGTGTGATTAGCATTTATTTTGAAGTTTATAACAATGGTTCAAGTATAACTAAATGTTAATAATTCTAGCGTTCTAGTTAAGTGTATTTTAGGGGTCAAGTTAATTATACACTATTGGATGGATAAAAAGTATTTGAGGGTTTAATCAATAGAAACCTATCTATGATGGCTTTTCAACAATTATGACAACTACAAGGGGTTCTATTGACAATTTCCCTCTCAATCATTTAGGGCTAAAATAATCTGAACTGGATAAGCAGCTATGAAGTTGCTTATAAGAATACTGATTAGTGAAGTAAATGTTAGGAACAACGTGGCGCACGGAATCAACACACACACACACATGCACAAACGATAATCACGTGGTATAGAAAAATTAACGACACAATAATTCTACGTGGTTCGGTCCCAGTGAGGGACCTACGTCCACGGGCTGCAACTAGGTTATTTCATTAACCTCTAGGCACACAGATTACAATTACAACATAGGGTATTTATAGATTAAAACTAGGGTTCCTAACTTGTTCTCCAAATTAGGCCCAAACCGTAGAGATAGGCCCATTAGGGCCGGCTAACTCTAATTAGGGTCGGCCGCCTCTAAACGAGACTCCACGACTAACAATCTCCCACTTGGAGGCTCGAATCCTCAAAGCCTCCAATTCTAAGAACAAGCTAACGCTTCACTATTAGAAGTTTCCAAGCCTCCAGCTCCACAGAACAAGCTAAAATTTCAAATAACAGAAGTCCTCCAAGCCTTCATTTCCCATAAACAAGCTAAGACTTCAATCCAATCCTCCTAGTTGCAGCAGCCCGCTACTCAATTACCAAAAGAGCCGGTTGAAGCTCCCCCGAGCTCCAACCCAGCAGTCATCACTGACCCAGCCATGGCAAAACCCGCCATTGACTCATCCTCAATCTCAACCGGCACCTACTCACTCGAACTACCGGCTCCAGAGACTTTCGAGGAAACACCACTCTCTAAAACCTGCAAGTACCATGGAGAGATTTTCCTATTCGGAATTTCGGTCTTCAAAACCCAATGGTGTTTCGAACTGTACCCAGAACATGTCCCATGCTTCCACTGTTCCCAAAACCCCTGACCTGGTTTAAACCTCCGAATGCACTCAGCTGACATCCCCATGGCTCCAGGATTCACACTTGCAAAATGAATCTACTTAGCTCTACCCAATGCAGCGAGCCAAGACTTTAATACTCGGAAGTTGGTTCCCTTCTTCCAGCGATACATAAACATGTATCTTCCCAAAGTCTTCAAACAATAGAATCACCAATGCTTCACAGAAGTGAGTAATGAAGCATACCAGAATCTTAAACCCAAGAGTCTCCACTGCCTTCACCGAGTCCCAATGCATCAACCCAGACACATTCTCAGAAGCAGAATTTACTATCTTTGACATCGACTCTAAAGAATGTCACATACCTCCATGCAGCTCCACCAAGTCAACTATGCCCAGCTCCCACGGTCTCTGTTACCCCAACCCATTACCAAAACCAACAATCCATGAGATTATCCCCGATCGTACTTTCCCGACAAACGTCTTCACCCAGCACAAGATCCTGGATCCCCTCAAATGTCGAACCACTGATCACCACCGAACAAAAAATAGCTTCACAGTTCCAGACCAGCTAACCGGAAAATGGTTATAACAGCTTTCATGAAAGCACAAGGTACCAAGGATTCCGCGATCGTACACCCGATCAGCTAAACCTAACCGGAAAATCTTTCAACCGAGCAATATCACCTGACTTCCCTTTTTTTTCACTTATGTTGTCACCAGCACACCACAACCGGAATACTTAAAGCCCAAAGCATTCCAAACCTGCTGGTTCCATTTTCACAGGTTTTATCCCACAGTACCACACCCAAGTTCTTTTGACAAAACCAACCAACAGAAATCCAAACCGTTAAACCTTCGATTACACCCATCCGGTCTTCCGCTATAACAATAGCAAACAGGAAACAAATCGAAACAGTGAAACAAACACAACACTTGCACAGGCTTGAACTTGACAGATGTTCTACCGAACATGTCAATGACCGATTTGCTACTGCAATAAACCTCGCAGACAAGTCTAAACCCGAATACTGAATTTCACATAAACCGGTTCCCAAACAGCTGATAATAAACAGTCAACAGAAACTAACCAAATCTCTAACCTTTACCCGACGAATCCAAGAGTTTTATAACCAAACCCTAATCGGCGGTTTCAAAGAGATTAACCCGGTACTATAAACAAAACCATTTATACCTGCGATATCATAACCCGAGACACCTGACCCGACGCTTCACCTGCAAACCCGAGTGAAACCAGCAACTTTAAGAGATCCACCACAGAAACTCTAATTGCAAAATCACTCCAAATCAGTCCCGAACAGCCCTGTTTTCTCCCGAAGCAGTCCTGTTTTCCTCCGAAACAACATTGTTTTCTTTCCCCTTTTGCGCAACCTAGGGTTTGAAACAAACCCTAATTCCTGCGACCCAAAAAACAAGAAACCAGGCTGCGAGTCTGCCCTGGAACAACAGCAGAAAAACGAAAATTTTCTGGAAGTACTGTTTACGCCGGAAATCACTGTTTAATGCCGGAAAATGTTGTTCACGCCTAAAAACACCGTTCATGCTGGAAAACACTGTTCACGCTGGAAACATTGTTCACGCCGGAAACACTGTTCACGCCGGAAAACACTATATCACGCCGGAAATACTGTTCACAGCGGCGGCGGATCTGAATCAGCCCCTCGATCAGCGTCTACCCTTTTCTCGATCGAAAACCGTGCAGACCGTGTGTAAACAACGAGCCAAAGCTCTGATACCACTTGTTAGGAATAACGTGGCGCAGCGGAATCAACACACACACACACATGCACAAACGATAATCACGTGGTATAGAAAAATTAACGACACAAGAATTTTACGTGGTTCGGTCCCAGTGGGGGACCTACGTCCACGGGCTGCAACTAGGTTATTTCATTAACCTCTAGGCACACAAATTACAATTACAACATAGGGTATTTAAATTTGAAAATCGGATATCCGAAAATTCGGATTCGGATTCGGATATTAAATTTGAAAATTTTCGGATATTTCGGATATCCGATATCCGAAATTAATTTTTGTATTTTTTTAATTATTTATTTATTATACTTAAATATATAAAGGAATGAGAGGAGAAACCCTAAATCCAAATTTCATTCTTCCGCCACTATCACTCTCTGTCTCTCTCAGCCTCCAGCCTCCACGAATCCGCGATTGCTCCAGCCTCTCACCGTCCACCATCCACGTCTCCGCCTCGCTGCTCTCACCGGCCACCGCCTCTGCCTCGCGGCTCTAACCGCCTCCACCTCGCGGCTCTCACCGCCTCCGCCTCGCGGCTCTCACCGCCTCCGCCTCACCGGCTCTCACAGTCCACCACTGCACCACCGGCTTCACCCGTTCATCGCCATATGTTCATCTCCATTGTAAGTAAGAAAGTGTGATTCCTTCCAAGTTATTAATGTGTGATTTGCAAGTTGTAGATAAGATCTGGTGTTCTTTTCCAAGTCATTAATGCTTCACAGATCCGGCTATCGGCTATTT
Source organism: Smallanthus sonchifolius (assembly GCA_023525975.1). Taxonomy (NCBI): domain Eukaryota; kingdom Viridiplantae; phylum Streptophyta; class Magnoliopsida; order Asterales; family Asteraceae; genus Smallanthus; species Smallanthus sonchifolius. The sequence goes on along the minus strand of CM042025.1, from coordinate 42,165,840 downwards.
TTTGCGATTTTTGCCTGTACATGGACTTGCAAGTTGTAATGGATGTTAGTACTAACTTAGTAGATAAGATCTGGTGTTCTAGGTCTGAATATGATACTTTTGGTAATGGATGTAATGGATGTCTGTGTATGGACTTGCAAACTTTGTCTGGATATAATACAATTATAATTGAAGATGCTTTAATTGAGATCGAGAAAATGGAAGCAATTGTATTTTGGTTGGGATTGTGTAGTTTTTTTTTTGACTAATTTGGAACATTTAACAAGTAGGTGAAATTTCGGATATCCGTTTAAATATCCAAATCCGTATCCGAAATTTCGGATTCGGATAGTGAAACCCACTATCCGAAATTTTCGGATATCCGACTTTGAACACCCCTAATTATGGCTCACTCACTAACTATATACTATGAAGGAAAAACTTGAAAGTGAACTAATTTGCAGTTCCAGCAGTTCTATGAAGGTCTAAGTAGCAACATCTTACCTAGAGAGCTGATAAATTCATAATTTCTAAACTTGTGAGCAAGATGAAGATTCAAAGTATGTGAAAATTTAGGGATTGATTAATAACTGAATATACAACTGGCAATAGGGAAAAAGTAGGTCACTGGTCGATTGTAAATAGAAGATAATTCTTTGCAGAATTGGAAATAGAAGTGTATTTACATGTTCAATATTAAACAACTTAATTTCTACATTCTTTTAAAAGGATGTCAGATCATAGAATGTTAGATGCTATGGTGAAGCATTTGGTAATTGCTACATAACCTGAGGAGAAAGAAGAGTTTGGTAATGGCTATGTTTATCATAAATGAACTCCACCAAGAAATACCATAACCTTGCTACATTTATAAAAATCAACTACATGTGGGTTAAACATCATTACTAGAGTTGACCACTAAGATTTTAGTCAATAAAAAAAGTAAATAACATGCAATGCCCACAATCAAATCAATGAATTTAGTAAAGCATGCAAAGCAAGCAGAGTTGGCACAAGTAAAAGAATTAATAGGTAAACTTGTTCAAATAACTCCCAATTAACTAAGGAACTTGTTCTGTTTTAGTTTAATTTTAATTAATGGTCAACATAACAATTATAATAAATAGTAAAGAAAGGGAAACGATATAACCTACACTATTAGAAAAACAAAGGTCAAAGAGGAAATGTAAAATATTAAACCCATACCTAACCCGGAGACGCAGTCAAGATGACCTTTCAAGTCGGTACATGTTAGAGAATTCTTACGAACACCCTCAATGACATCACTCTCAACCACTAAAATTTCTTCTTTCAAATTATTCATCAAGTCCTTATCATCAACTATATTAGTTTTATATGATGACCACAACAAGTCTCCTAGAAGCAAGCAATGGCATGTGCTTCCGCTTGTAGTTTTTCTTTCTGTGCTTACGGTTACATCAAACTTTGGGCTGATAATCAATTCCCTCATGCATTTCCAAACGTCATCTACAAGCGATCTAGTCCCCGGGTCATGACCCAGACATTTACACAACAACGCCTTCAACAATACATAGTCTGAATCCAACCTGCTATCTAATAAGGCAGAAATTTTATCCAACCAAGCCACATGTAGCCCTTCACAATCACAAGCATTTCCATTGACCAATTTAAGTATATAACTACACAAAAAGTCATGCATCTCCTCAGCAAAAGACTTCCCCAGTAAAAACCAAAGTAAGATACAAGCTAACGACCATAAATCTGAACCATGACCAACAGCACACGTTGACTTGGGAAACTCCAAGTCAACACCTCCAGGCTAGGAGATGCATGGATCTCTTTCCTCACCAATCTTTTACTATCTTCATTTTGTGGAAATGATATAGCCTCTGTGAACAACTTTTGAATTCTCCCTCCAACCATCAATACTTCATTCAAGTCGATAAAGACGTGCCCAAAATCATCAATACCGAAGCATGACAATGAAGTACATCCAGTTACTAACCCCACATCATGTAAACGGCTTACTGTCTCACATAGCTCCATGCCTATCATAGCAAAACTAGATATATCCACTTTGATGTCGGAGGCAATCACATTAAACAAATTTGTTTGTTTCTTTTCACACACAAGATATAAATTATCATCCTGGTTGTTATACCACAACCCACAAGCAGTACAAATTCGATACTCCATCGAACTTGACCTCAGAATCAACTGGAGTTCAGCTAATGCTCCATCCCCCATTTCAAACAAGATCCACATAGCTTTGGCAAGGTAACTGTACTTAAATCTATGCTCATCGCTGTGCATAAAAGAAAAAGAACCTAATTTACACAGACTCACCTTTTGATTTCTTTTCATCGAACACTTGGAAGACGCCGTCGAATTCACAACCGTTCCAGCGTCGACTGAAATTGTGTCTTGGGGAGCAATCCAATCCTTCCAGTTAGAGGAAAACTCATGAGACCATAGATTGGGTATGAAGTCTAGAGTGGGGGCTTTGGGTTTAGAGACGGGGTTTGATTGGAGGAGATGGGAGGAGATGCGGAGTAGGTCAATGTTTTTGGGCAGCGCAGAAGGGTGTGGAAAGCTGACCAGCTGAGTACAAGCCGGGCAGCGTACGGTACGGGGGAACGGTGGTTTTGGAAGGTCGATGAGGCAAGACTCGCATACTGAGTGACCGCAGGCAAGGACGCGTGGGATTGTGAATTCGCAGTCGAAGGGCTGGAGACATACCGGGCACTCCGGCGGTTCCATCGCTTCCTACTGCGTTCCAGCATAAGTAAAAAATCAAGATGGGGTTAGTTGAGTATAAGCTTTTAGGTGATTTTCAATTTGCCTAGTTCACTTTCTTTGGTCCTAAGAGGTGTTGGTGTATTGGTTGAGGTAATGCTCAAAGTTTCAAGGGATTCGGGTTTGATTCCTGTCATCACCGTTAATTTTCTCGGCATCGCAAATGAGGCCTAACTCTTTAGGCTGATGCACCAGGGTTTTACCCACGTCGATCAAGGGTTCGAGCCTCGGCTCTCCTTTAAGCCCGGAAAGGGCTGTATTGGGTGAGGTTTTTCCTTAGAAGCTCTCAAACTCTGACGCCAAGTGGGCCCGGTTAAGACATCATATTGGCCGAAGTTGGACGAGGCTCTCCCATGTGACGGGGGGTGCGACGTCACAACATTCAATGTTCGCATTTCAAAATATATATATATATATATATATATATATATATAAGGTTTTATAAAAATCATAAGATTGTACAACTAAGTTTAAATAGAACCTGAGAAAATAATATAGACTTACTATGTCTGTTGTTATAACCATTGAGATTTGACAAGCTATTCTCTTCAAGTTTTAATGGTTTATTTGTTTTGTGTATATTGTCACATCTTCCTTTTTGAAGTTGCTTTATTTTCTTTTCGTAACTTGTTTCTTTCGTTACCCGACCAATTTATACTCACTCAATTGTTCATAAATGTTGCTACATTCATATCTGGGGTGTACTTGGTATTATGTTAAATCATGCATATCTATCCCGAGCTTGAATCTGAGTTGCAACAACAAAGAAGATCTACGTTACATGGCCTAGGGGGTTAGCCTCGAGGACAGTTCGACGCACCAGTCAGTAATGTTGAGGAGATACACAAGTATACAAACATATTCAAAAGAGTAAAGGATAAAGAGTGAGGATTGTCACACCCCAACCAACGGCGGAATACGTTGGATTGGGACACGGAGACTGTTCATAAGCACATGATCAAACTAAAGTTTCATATATTAAATTAACCCAATTTCCATAACATTGTTCAAACAAACACAATCCAACATGCAAAGAAAGTAAATACATCAACAAGTTCAATTGTTTATTCCAACTAGGTCCTCATTCCCTATGTGTAGCAACTTGAACATAAACTCAAAGATTTGCAACTGAAACATGATGAAAACATGGTCAACTAAAAATAGTTGGTGAGCATATATAGGTTGTGACACCACAAATAGTTTCTAAGTGCTTATGTACAATTCTTATGAAGCATGGCAAAATAAGGCAATTATGGAGAACCACTATAGTCAAACTGGATGCACAATCAAACATTATGACTGAAGGGCATAACACGCATGTTATCCTAATATAATGTCGGCAACAATCACCCTACCTAGGTGGGTTTGTCAGACACAATAGATCTATCATTGTTACCGTCGGCTTGTACGGAGTTAATGATTGTACTTGTATGTATGTAATTGTAGTTTAAACTCATAGTGTTTAAGCATAAGACACAAATTTGCACACATGTTAATAATGTATAATTGTATAAATTACAAAGAGTTTGAATGTAATCATGTTTCACCCTAAAAATATAAAAATATAAAATGGGGCTATATAAACTCACATGTAATAAGTAGCTTGGAGATCACACGAACAAGTTGTTTGCACAAGTGATTAGCTAATCACAAGGTTAACCTATGATTGAATTGTATACACGTATCAATGGTGTGCTCAAAAGACTAGAAAGAATTCTAATGTGGCTTGGTTGAGTGAGTGTGTACTTGTTTGAGTTTCAAGTATTGTTTATGAAATTCCTTGTAAAAAGTATGTGTGTATGAATATATGGGTTCATTTGTCTTGTAAACAATTGATTGTGTATATATATATGAATAACCAATTTATGTCCTTTTGTTTATAATAAATAAATTGGTAATTAGTTTGTCTTTGTTAATAAATAAGTGAATAAAAATAGATGAAAAATATTAAGTTTGAATAAATGAATAATTGGATAGATAAATGAAACCTTTTATTTATTTAATTAAAAAGTGTTTCAAAAGAAATTAATGTGCTAGTTTATTTAGTAATTAAACCAAGGTTTAATTAATAAATGGTTCAACGATGTAAATAAATAAAACCAAAATTTTGAAATATAAGTTCTAATTTGAATAGTTATTCAATCATCAATTAATTCCTGGATAAAGGAATGAGTTATGCGTTAAAAGTTTATAAAACAAATTGTATTAAGAAGGTTATTAAGTTTCTTAACAAGGTAAAGGTTTTATAAATATTAGTTGGTTAAAAAGAAAATTAATTGTTTTAAATAAATTTTGTTTTACTAGGATTTTAAATCAAATAATAACAAAATAATTTGTTTTTTTTCCTTAAAACTCGTCAATTAAATTTATTAAAATAAACTTGGGTGTTAAAGGTTTTATAAATGAACTTTTATAAAACAAATAAATTTAAGAAAAATGTTGTTTTAAAAAAATGCGAACCACCCGGGAGGGAAAGGACGTGCGCAACCACTAGACCAAGGCATCCTTAATGTCATATGGCCGGCCCCTTTAAGCTTAACCCATAACCCAGGGTGGAGCCGGGTTAATTACTAACAGAGGTGTAAAAAAATTTGCTCGTTGTGGGTTTCGAACCCACGCTATCTGGTTTGGCGGTGCAATGACTTACCGGCCGGACCCGGTGGTTTCGCTGATCATATACTGAAACTATAGATGTAAATACGTTCATTAGATCAGGACATAATCCCAAATAGGTTTGCGTTCGAATGGTCAAGAACCCTAAATCAAATTCAGGTTCGATACCCTTTGTCATCAAGAATTGACAGATGGCTTTTGATTAGCATCACACTACGAATCGAAAGACGTAAAACTTACTTGATTTGGTGGAGTAACGAGTGAAAACGGCTGTGGTTTTGAATCCGATGTTCTAGGTACTTGATCGTGTTCCAGAGGTGTAATGCTAAGCGTGTGTGTGTCTAGGAAGTTTGTAAAAGTGATTGTGAAGGTGTGGGACTGATTTTATAGATCAATTTCATCTCAAACGTATAATTTGATTCGAAATTGCTTGAAACGGCCACGAACATGATTTCTGAGTTAATTCATTTGATTGATAATAAATTGGATCATCATTTGTGTTTGAAATAGTTCGTATAACGTCTATGCACGTTTTGTGGGCGTTAATCATGATTAAATTCGTGGATTGAAACTGAAATTAACCAGTTTTGACCCTAAAAAGTCAAAATCGACGGGTGGGGTTCGAATTTGGATTTAGGCATCGATTTCAGTTGAATTAGTTCGTTATATGCAATTGATTTTGGTCGTGTAACCGTCCCGCATGAATTGTAGGCATTAACAACCTTGAATTCGACGATTTGAAACTGGATTTGGGTGAAATTCGTCCTTGTTGACTTTTTGGAGTCAAAAATACGAGGAAGGGGTCAAATTCATGGAGAAAGTCCAAATTAGGATGTGAGGGTTCAAATTGGGGGTTCAAACACTCTAATTTGATTAAAAATCATCTTTAAATATAAAACTAACTTTTTTTTATAAAATCTATAAAACTAAACACTTTAATTGATTTTTATACAATTTATAAAAACTAAATCTATTTAGGTTTAATCAATATAACTTTACAAAGATTTATTTAAGCTTGTCAAATATAAATATCTTTCTTTTAAAAACTAAACAAGTATTTTAATGGGGCTTGTTTAATAACTCTAAATATATATAAATAAGTTTATATACATAATTATATATATAGGGGACGTATCAAATGAAAACCCTATGTTATTGTGAAAACCCAAAAACTCAATTCTAGCCACTCATTTTATTTCTATCATTTCTGATTTATTTTATGAATTGAGGGGTGTTTTGGTAATTTACCTATTTATCATATATACATCATTTTTTTTCTCTCTCTCTTGACCATAATCCAGATCTCATTTGATTATCTTCATCTTTATCTCTCTCTTAAATCAGATCTTCATCTTCAAGTTTCAATTTCACAGATCTATAGCCCTCCCCCTTCATCCACCCGATCTGCGGCCTCCACCGTGTGGGTTCACAATTGTCCCCATCTCCCTCTTTCTCTTCGATTTCGGTCAAACTGCAACCCACCCACCTAAAATCGCCATGGAAGTTGCTCGATCTCTTTTGGTTATGGCGGCGCTGGTTCTGGTCGTCTTGCTGCCAGATCTGGTAGTCTTCTCCGACGAGTTGTCAAAGAATGACTTTGTGTGTGCAACGAAAAGGTATTATTATTACGATTTATTTAAACTTTTTAGAAGTTGTTCGTATACCATAATACTTTTAGGGGTGATTGGATGTTCATTCTGAAGTGTGTGATGGAACCGAGTAGATCTGTGGAGAGACAGATGATGAAGAGGACAGACTATGGAACCGAGTAGATCTGTGGAGAGACAGACGAAGCCGTGCAGGACAAGCTTCAGACCGTGGTGGTGACAGATATTAAAGATACAAGAAATAAGCCCTCCGAGAATCAACTCTCTCCTGCCGGACGATGGAGATAGATCCGGTGGAAGGAATCTGTGGGACTACTGAAGACAAGCTTATCAGGCGGTAAGCATGAATCTCTAAATATTATAAGTGTGTTTTTTTCCCAACTATAATCTTGGGTCAAAAGAAATTATATCTCTGAATCAAATATTTGTCCTATCTGTTTTATAAGCATACAGTCCACAATTTGTGAAAACAATAATAATCTTTTTTTTTTGGATTTTATTTTTATTGATGTGTATATATTTTCAATGTTTTAAAAAATGCTTAATTTGGAGGATGTGAATACTACGTTTACACATATGAATATTACGTTTACACAGGTGTATACTGAAATTACACGTGTATTTGATTAAATTTACACAAGTGTAAACGGACCTGGAGAAAGTTAAAATTAGTTTTATGGTTCTTTTTACACGTAACTGTTTTGTATCTTTTTTATTTGGTTGCAAGAGTATATATTTTTTTCTAGATTTAATTGATTGAATTTTGGCAGATCTGAATGATCGGAGTTGCAGAACTGAAAGCGTTTATATATTGAGTTGTGGATTTGAAGAAGTTGGGGTTTGTAAACTTGAGGTTCTGTTTTACACTTGTTTATTTTATTTTTACATTTGTGTATTTCATTTTTACACATGTGTATTTGATTTATCTTCATGGGCTGAGGTGAATTTATAAATTAAAACACTTGTGTATTTGATTTAACAGTTGGTAATTTTGTATTTCATTTTTACACTTCTGTATTTCATTTTTTACATTTATGTATTTCATTTTTACACATATGTATTTGATTTATATTTTGTTTTACACCTGTTCTTTATTTTGTAAAAAGAAAATATTCATTATTTTGTAAAAAGAAAAAAGTATAATTACTTTTCTACCCTTCTATTTAATATAAGCCACAAGTTTTTTTTACTATATATATTAAAAATACAAAATTAATCACAACCACATATTAAAATAATAAGAAATGAATGTGTGGTCCAGAATGAGTTTAAGGGTTTTCACAACAACTCAGGGTTTATAACCGATACGTCCTCTATATATATATATAGGGGTATGTTCTTTTGAGAACCAACAATATGTTAAGTACCGTGAGAACCGCATTAACTCTTCCTCTATTTATAATATAAATTGACTAGAATTCATGTACATTTCAATATGTTTAAGGTTTGGTTTTAAAAGACCTCGAATTTATAGTCGTTTTTTTAAATGCATATATGCACTCACACTATATGCACAAATGAATGCATATATGCATATTTTTATACTTTTCTTAAAAAAATTCAGGAGAGAGGAGATAAACTCAAACTAAGAGTGGGAAGAGATAAATAAAACATTGTTGTTAAATTTTACTTTTTTCACTAAAGCGATATGTACACGTTTTGTGCGGTTCTTTCGGTTCTCAACATATAGTTGGTTCTCAAAAGAACATGCCCCTATATATATATATATAAAAGGGTGAGGTTACATGTTTTAAAGTCCATAAGTTACATCTTGAATTAATTGGTCTAATAATATATATATATATATATACATATATATATATATATGTGTGTGTGTGTGTATTTATTGTAAATCTAAATCATGAAATTGTATGAATGAAATCTGAAATTGAAGCACTTGTAACCATGGTTAAAGAATCACAATGCTTTGAACTAGAATGAAATTAAAATATTATTATTATTGCACCAAAACAATGTGTAAGAAAATCATGGATGTTACAGTATCCCCATGTTGAGGGAATTTCATCCTGAAATTCAACTGGTGGAGGCTACTGAATTAGGAAAGAAATGCGGATACTTGAGTTTCATTTGATCCTCACGTTCCCAAGTGAACTTTGGGTCACGTTTAGATTCTCAATGAACTTTGACTGTCGGTTTGAGGAGTACAGCCGATAACAAGATTCAGGTCTGATACTCAAGGTCAGACATGAATGATTTAGTTTGAAGAGAATTAAGAAGAAAACTGTAGCAGAATGTTTTGAATTCCAAAGATGGAATGCATCACTTGAAGTAGGAACGATGAGGATTTGATGATTAAAACTTGTTTAGGATGTAGTCTAATATGTTCAAGATGTGTTACTGGCTAAGAGATTTCACAAACATTGGTCAAGGTCAAAATAGTATAAAACTTCACGTGACATGAACAACGCTACTTCTGACAATATGACAGGAACACTTATATATAGGAAGTACCAGCGACGTATCCACCATGCCCTTATCATATCACATTAGTTTCGTTACTATATATCACGATAGGTTTTATGTCATAACACACGACATAATTTACTATATTTTTCATGCGCTGATTTTTATAATTACGTGTGCACCCGTTATTACTGAAATCATCGCATGGTTCGTATAGTTTGTCCCATCGTGTGCGGGTCAAAAGGGGACACAAAATCACCTAATTCATAACTATTGTTTTCACATATGTGTTGCTAACAAATAACTATGTCAATAGATAATAAAATCAATCAAGGAATAAAAGAATAACAATGTGGCATAACCCCATGGTTATCCTAGATAGATGGCATAATCCTCAAGATTACCCATAAAGTTTATAGCTCCCTCGCGTTTGAATAAGAATACGTCAAACCCCGAGTAGTTCTTATGACAATCAACTTTCATGGATAAAATGAATAGCCATGCCTCATGTATAATGTAGACAATCAATTGCAAACAATCGAGTTTCATGTATAATGTAAACAATCAATTTTTAAATAATCAAGTTTCGTGTATAATATAAACAATCAATTTTCAAATATTCGAGTTTCATGTATAATGTAAACAATCGAGTCTTATGGATAATGCGAACAATCAAATGTAATTAATCGAATCTCATGAGTAATGTAAACTATCGAATTTCGTAGGTGATCGAGCTTTGTGGACAAGCGTGTTGCTCGGCGTTCATGTACATTGTGGGTAGTCGGGTTTCAAAATTTTAAATTCTTTAATGTTAATATGGATAGTCAACGCCCACATGAAATGATTCGTCTTCTAGAAGTTGGCCAGTAGGCTCATACACTTCCGAGGGTGCAAGACGACGAGAAGGTTTGGCCACAGTTAGATCTCGATTCAAGTCGATGAGGGGTTCAAATTGGCGAACAAAAGAAGTACAGGATTGGTCCTCTGGAAGATAACCGGAAAGTCTCGTGGAGTAGGAATGTCTTGAATACTCTTCCTTTTCTCCTTCTTCTTATCCACCACCTAGGCTAGGAGGCTATGTACTTCTTGCATGACTACATTTGGACAAAGTTCTCAATGTGCTACTTGAAAGATAGGAAACTTGGAACAACTTCACGAAACGAACATTCTTGATACGTCGCTTGGATAATCAATCCATGTCTACTATGATATCAAGGCTCTCAAGTTGTATATATACGAAGTTAAATAGAGAAAATATGATTTCTAAAATTACAGGGACAGTCGCGAATGATAAAATCAATAATGGTGGAGTTTCCACTTGTAACTTCTACCGTTAGGGTTTCCTTTGGTTCGTCGGTTTCTATAAAGTAATGGCTCAATTTTAAGGAACTCAAACTCTTAATAATGATGGTGACAAACCCTAGTAGGCGTAAATAGTTCAAACAATGACAAGATAACGTAAATGATTACAATGCATAATTTATTCTAGATTAAATCTCCATTTGACTCCATCTTGCACTTGCTTCAAACGGTCTCATTCACCGTCTCGGTATTGACTTGAGTTTCGTTGGTGTTTATGTTGAAAGCACGCCCACGAGCACCACCTTGGTTTGCATTAGTCAATCTTGGGCATTGGTTCCGAAAGTGGTTTGGATCACCACACTCATAGCAAGCACTCCCATTAGTGATAGCCGGTGGAGCTTGGTTAACAGCTTGCCGACTGGCTCGGTTTCCTTGGTTGACTTGGTTAACGGGAGGCCTAGATCGACAGGTTTTTGCCAAATGACCATACCTTCCACAACTTATGCATAGATGGCACGGTACATTTGGGAAATGATGGTACTTGCAAGTGTTGTATTAAGGTTTGTTGCCCACATACGGCTTTTTGATCATGGGGGCAACTTGGTTGATTAGGGGAGCAGGGGTATCGACAACAAAGTTTCTAGTCTTACGCTTCTTGTTCTTGTAAGAAGGTTCGACTTTGTCCTCTTTAGCCATTTCGGTTGGAGTTGCCTTGTCATCAGTTTTCTTTGTACCCTTCCTTGTTAACGTGCTCACCTTCACGTGATTATCGGTCAATATGGCGGCTAAGTGGATGGCGTCCTCAAGAGTTGCGGGATTTCTTCCCAACACGGTGTCTTGAATCTTCAGAGGTAGACCACATGTATACTTCTCAATGCACCGGGGTAGTGGTGTGACCATGTGTGGCACGAGAAGACTCAACTCATTGAAACGAGTTGTGTAGACTAGGTTTTCACCACCATCTTGGGCAAGATCCCAAAATTCAGCTTCCAACTTCTTCATTTCATTCCGAGGGCAAAACTCCTCGGTCATCAGTCTTTTCACTTCATCCCATGGCAAGGTCATTGCCACATCAACACCTCGAGCCCGTTTCTCACCATTCCACCAAGTGAGCGCTCGTTTTTGGAAGACACTCATAGCATAACGGACTCGGAGGTTGTCAGGGCAATCACTATTGAGAAAAGGGTTCTCAATGCTTTCGAACCATTGGAGAAGACCGGTAGCTCCCTCGGTACCATAGAACTTGATGGGATTGTAGGAATTGAAGTGCTTGAAGGTGCATTGGGGCGGGTTGGCACCACCACCACCACCATTGGTACCACCATTGTTGTTATTGGCTTGAGTGAGTTAGTTCACAAGTTGAGTAAGGAGGGTAGCAAGATCATTGTTGTTGTTGGTATCGTTGGCACGACGGGGAGGCATGCTATAGAAGAAACAACACAAGGAAAAAGAATTTGGATATTGATAAGGATGAAACAAACATATGTCACGTTATGCAACATGCAAAATAATCATATTTGGATTGCACTCACTTGGTAATATAACCAGTTGAATACTTTGACACATCAATGTTATTTAAATTCGTATAACTTTTGAGAAGACATGCTTTAGCCTATAAGTAAATACTCACCCCGGGAATTCCCTAAAAAGCATACGGATCCTTCGGTTGATTTGGATTTATACGAAATGCTTTCCTAGACAGAAAACCCAGGTGTCACCCTTCCAGATTGCATATGTTCTCTAATAATTAACAAAATTTTCAGAATTTTCAATAGACTTGTGTCTATTAGTATGATGTTCCACATGTGGACATGATGAAGGCATAGCAAGGGGAAAGAAAGGAAAAGAGACTTAGGATATGAATATTATTATATAATTATTTAGATATCATTTATGGTAGAATTAATAAGTCATATAATCTAACAAGCAAGACATCAAATAATTTAGCACATAGGGTAGAAAATATTAGGTAGCATGTAATCATAGTACCTAATGGGAATCCTAAGATTATAGTCTAGGTCATTCGTTTCTAATAACCTAATTCCATATAACCATGACTCTGATACCAATCTGTCACACCCCAACCAACGGCGGAATACGTTGGAGTGGGACACAGAGACTGTTCATAAGCACATGATCAAACTAATGTTCCATATATTAAATTAACCCAATTTCCATAACATTGTTCAAACAAACACAATCCAACATGTAGAGAAAGTAAATACATCAACAAGTTTAATTGTTTATTCCAACTAGGTCCTCATTCCCTATGTATAGCAACTTGAACATAAACTCAAAGATTTGCACCTGAAACATGATGAAAAGAAGGCCAACTAAAAATAGTTGGTGAGCATACATAGGTTTTGACACCACAAATAGTTTCCAAGTGTTTATGTACAATTCTTATGAAGCATGGCAAAATAAGGCAATTATGGAGAACCATGTTAGGACATGTTTTGTAACTGTTGATAAAATTCTGTGTAAGTTCATAGAGAGGCGAACTTAACAAGTTCGCCTAAGCATCTTTAGAAGCGAACTTGGTAAGTTCGCCTATAGCAGGTTTATGTCTATAAATAGGTGTTTACAGATTCTGTTGAGAAAAGCAGAGGGACTTTGAACGAGTGTATTTTGTGAATCTGTAAACTCTGTGTTTTGTGGAATACAAAGAGAAGTTTATTTACCTGCTGTTTCTATTGTCAATTGATATACATACGTTAACACGAAGGATTCCGCACTCCGTGTTATCGATACGTCCTGTCACGAGATCGATCTGAGATGAGTCATGTGGACCTACAAGTGGTATCAGAACTATTGCTCGTGATTTGTGTTTGATTCTTGGTGATTAGAGACGTTTTGTGTACAATTTGACAAGAAATTGATCATTTTTGTATCCATGGACTTTTCAAGTTCTTGAAGCTGATTTTACTGCTGAATTCGTGGATTTGAGGTGGATTTTGATGAAATTAATCCGATAGAAGTGTTCTAATTCATAAAATACTAAATCCTACGGTTCAATTTCCTCCAATTCCTTCAAATCTGTGAGAAATGATGATTTTCGGCGCTATGAGTTCGTGTTTGGGTTGCTGAGTTTGTTACAGCTGAAGCAAGCGAACTTGCTGATTCTGTTGCAGACGAACTTAGGGAGGCGAACTTAATAAGTTCGCTCGGTGAAGATCAGGCGAACTTAACAAGTTCGCTTGGGGTCAAGTTCCTTGGGGTCAAGTTCACTCAGTTCAGACGAACTTATTAAGTTCGCTCAGGCAGTATCAGACGAACTTATCTAGTTCACTAGTGTTCTTAAAAAAAGAATATTTTGGCGGGAAATATCTTCTTGTCCAAATTTTTTAGGGAAAGCTTATACGGTTGTTTTGAATCATTTTTGAAATTTTGAATTTTTGAAAATTTTAAAAACAGTATTTTGGCGGGAAATTTTTTTTCCGGATATTTTCACAAAAATTTCAAAATTTCAATTCCATGTGATGATAATGAGATTGGAACTATGCCACCGAGGCTTTTGTGCATATCAGATTACCGTAGCTGGAAAGTCCGGTTCAAACAGTTCGTATCAGAAACTGATGAAAATTTTTGGAGACCAATAACAGAAGGATATGTGCATCCTACTTTTGAATTTATGGAATTTCGTAATGTTCCTAAACCAGTGACAGCTCTTACTAAAGTAGAAAAACAGAAGTTTGATCAAGAGATGAAAACGTGTGAAACTTTAACGATGTCTTTACCAAAAGAAATCATTCATAGTCTCGGGAAGTGTCCAACTTCAAGAGATCTATGGGAAGCATTGAAGAAAAAGGGTGAAGCAACTTCTCAAGCGTTTGTGGTCTTGATCAAAGAAGTATTGGAGAAGCAGGGTGATTCTCAAAGTGATTCTTCTACAGATTTAAGTGATAGTGAGAGTATTCGTTCTGGTGAAAGTACTCAGTCTACCGAGACTGATATGATGACTGATGTAAGCTTTCAGACAGTTGAAGATGATCTGAGTGAATCAGAAATTGATACAGAGCCTGTCATTGTTGCTCAAAAGGGTGAAGCTGATGATGATGTATTCATGGCTCCTGGTGCATCTTCTTCAGAAGTAAAAGCTGAGGTAGTTTCTAACTCTGAAACGTTTTGTTCTAACTGTATTTCAGTGAAGGATAAAATGATGAGGGTTATGGATGACAACGTAAACCTCATTTGTGATATGAAATCGATGCACACGGTAAATCAGAAATTAAAAGATAATGAGAATGTGTGTATTGAGCGAATAGAATCATTGAAGAGAGACATAAGTTCTCTGACTTTGAAGATCAAAGAGCAGACATATCACCTGGATATGTCCTTTGCAGAAATTGAGAAACGAAATAATGATCTTGCTGAGAAAGATAAGGATCTAGATGAATCTAAAGCAGAGGTGATCATTTTGCATAGAAAGTTAGAAAGCTTTGGAAATTCATCATTCTTATTAGGACATTATCATGATAATACTAAAGAAGGGAATGGAACTAATGGTATTGGTTATGTTCCTCCACCATTCAATGGAAATTATTCTGTTACACCTGAGATTATAAAAGATGAGGATTTAGATCCTAAGACTGTGTTGAAGGTGAATCCAGTCACAGGTGAAGATATGGTGTATTCTGATGAGAGTGATGATGAATTTTTTGATGAAGCTAAGGTAGAGGGGATACCAAAAGAGGTTAAGAAAGAAGACTCAAAGGTTGATTCTAATTCATCTAGAAAATATTCATTTGGAAGTTCTTCAAATTCAAGGAGAGTTCCATATGTCAGAGATTAGAAAGATAGGCGTACATGCTTTCATTGTAATGAGATGGGACACATTGTGGTGAACTGTCCTTACAAAAATAAAGGAAACTGAGATGATGAAGCCTGAATCAAAACCCGTTGAGAAAAAGTTTGTTCAGTCTCAAACTCCAAAAGAAGTTCATGTAGGAGAATCTTCTTCAAGTGCATCTTATCGTGTGAAGATTCCTTATATGAGAGAATATCGTGAGACGAGATCTTGCTTTTACTGTGGTCTTGTGGGTCACATTCGGCTTGCTTGTCCTCACAACGCCTAAGGTAACCGACATGTTACTCCAGTAAAGGTAAGAACTCATGGTAAGCCTTATGTTAACCCAAATGTGGTTAAACCTCATGATACACCAAAGGGTAACTCAAAATCTGAGGTTAGGCTTTCTAGACCTCAAAGACGGAGGAGAAACAGAAGATTGAGAAAACTTTTAGAACAACAAGAGCTTTCACAATCTACACATTTTTCAAATGAACAAGAATGTTCAAACACTTCACATTTTAAGCCAAAATAATTTAATGAACAAAATTATGTTTGGAAATCTAAAGTTTCTGTTTCTGACTCGTCGGAACTACCTCCGAAAATCGATGAGAGATTCGATTGTCATACAGTGAGGTTTATTATTTTGATACAGATGGACGACCCATGACTACCATGGCTTGGGTCCCAATTTCAAATTAATGTTTCTTTTTAGATATGCAGGTTTAACCAAGAGGGACTATTTATAACATTTTGTTTGTTGATAGTGGTTCTTCTTAGCACATGACAGGGAATGACATCTGCAAGAGTAAAGAGTTGTTGATAACTGAGAATCTATTTGATTCAACGACTTGATGCTCAAGGGGGAGAATATGTCACACATAATGTTTTGGAAAGAGTTTTACAAAGTCCAAATGATAACCTGAAACTTAGGATGACAATGGTGAGCATAAAGTCGTTGATGCAACCATTTGACTAGTTGAGGGGGAGTCTACAGGACAGGGGGAGTACAGAACTGTGTTGGTGACAAAGGCAAAGGCATTCAATTACAGGATTACATCGGTTTGAGTTTTTAATTGATTGACTTGCTTAATCCTGAGTAACCAAGTAAAATGTTTTTCATAAAATGTTTTCACGGAGGGTTTATTTTCGTTTGTTTTACTTTCTTTGAAAAAGATTTTGAAAAAGCCAAACAAATTGAAAAAGATAAAATCGACATTACTTGAAGTTAAAGAAGAGATGATAGTACATCAATAGATGTTCTTTCACACATGACCTTAGATTGACTGGTTGGTGCTTTATGTTAATATATCTGAATTATATGTTTTAATCTAAACTTTAGAGACTGCACAAATAGGAAATTATAGTGTTGTGTATGCATATTATTTGAATTGTCAGTAGACTAAAAGCGTCACTGAACCATTAGTAGTGTGAAAACATAATTGCATATGTTACAACTGTGATTTGAACCCATTTTACGCCTGGGTGTGTGCTAAAAGATCACTATCAGATAAAGAATATTAGCTTTTAATAAAGATTGTCCTATGAGATCAGTTTCGGGTTATGTCCTTAGCACTATTCATTCGATTTGCTTCAGTGCCCATGTCTAGAAAAGCATGCAATTTGAAGTATAATCAAGATATGTACTTGACAACATCTGTCAAACATATACTAGCCCTTGGATCATATTGATAAATCATCTTTACTGATTCCATTGAATTCATAATCCAGATAACAGTTGGATCCACGTACCTGAATCTTATGATGCCACATATATAAGCCAAAACATTGAATCATTCGATTATGAATCTCATTGATTCCTATACAATCCAATTTGGATTTTGCTATTCATGTGCTATGTGATGTCTTCTCATTCTGGAAATTCAGATAATCTTTAGTAAAATCTCATATGTCTTGAAGATAGTACATTTACTTTCTGTTGGCATACTAGTGGGGTACACGTTGTATTTCATACTTAAATGGTACCTTAACTCATAAGAAAGTGGGAATGAGATGCTTTAGTTTCAAATCTTATAATATTGACAATTTGAATTTGTGTGTCATAGCCTGATCCTATTTTTTTTGAATGTTTATCGCGTATCATAACATGCAATATGAAAGTCTTGAAAAGATAGAGTGTGATAATCTTGAAAGATATTGGTTTGATTGGTCAAGGCTTGAAAGATTGACATAGGATACCATTTGATATTATATGGATTTTATATCCAAGATGTGTGATTGATATCTCATATATACTGATATGATCTTCTTACTCGTGATGTTCGACCAAAAAGATGTGATTTTGTATTTTACATTTTAGTTTGTACAAAGAAAAACCAAAAAGATTTTGTGAGTCTTATGTTTGAAAAATCAAAAAGATTTTATTTTTTCAGCTTCCATGGAAATATTAATTGTTGGTTATTCTTGGTTGTTCTCCTTTACAAAAACTGAATATTGCAGACAGAAGTTGACAAGGGGTCCTTCTCCCAAGTTTTCTTCTAGAAATAAAGAGAGAGTGTGCAGATGAACAAGACGAAGACTACAGTGTGTTTGATGATATATGAAGACGGGTGACAATCTTCTAAAGCTGTTGTCAAGGGGGAGTCTGTTGGAGCATATTCTGGTGACAACGAGCTTGAAGATATTATGCCTTAGTCTTAGAGTCTTTGACTTGTAATTGATAGAATTGTTAGCAACAGTTAAATGGGAGTCTGTTAGGACATGTTAACTGTTGATAAAATTCTGTGTAAGTTCATAGAAGTTCGCCTAAGCATCTTTAGGAGCGAACTTGTTAAGTTCTCCTAAGGAATATTTTACAAGTTCATAGAGAGGCGAACTTAATAAGTTCGCCTAAGCATCTTTAGAAGCGAACTTGTTAAGTTTGCCTATAGCAGGTTTGTGTATATAAATAGGTGTTTACAGATTCTGTTGAGATAAGCAGAGGGACTTTGAACGAGTGTATTCTATGAATCTGTAAACTCTGTGTTTTGTGGAATACAAAAAGAAGTTTATTTACTTGTTGTTTCTATTGTCAATTGATATACATACGTTAACACGAAGGATTCCGCACTCCGTGTTATCGATACGGCCTGTCATACCCCGACCGATGGCGGAATCATCGAGGCGGACAATGAAATGATTTTTCAAAAGCACATGATAACTAAAATGTTGCATAATTCATTAATTAAATTTAAAGACAACAAAGATCCAAATACAATACATTTCAAATAACCTAGTCTAGTTCAAAACATTGATTTATTTAACTAGGTCCATAGTTCTTAAGTGGAGGAATCTTCAGCAAGCAATCACATATCCAAACCTGAAACATTATTTAAATCAAGTGTCAACTAAAAAGTTGGTGAGTACATAGGTTTTGTAGTTCCGATAAATAAATAAAAACGTTATGCAACTCATTGTTTATCTTGTTAAACATAACATGTATGGTGTATCATTTGTCTAATCATAATTCAAACCTTGATTGACGCGCTTGAACATAGCACAACAGCTAAGTCCGGTATGTTTGCATATAGTTACCCACTATATCCGATATGTTTGAATATAACACGCGGCTATATCCGAGTATGCAGTAATAAACACCCTACCCGGGTGGGCTGGTCAGGCACAGTAGATCTATTAATATTACTGTTGGTTTTCTTGTGTTTAAAGTAAATGTATGTACACCCAAGATAATAAGCATATAGTCCACATGTATAACACGTATACACAAAGTGAGTAGCATGTATAATATTTCACCCCAAAATGCGTAAAAATGTAAAATAGGGGCTATGTAACTCACTTGGCTAGCGGATATGATAATCCACGAGTGCGGGTGATAAGGACGTTGAAACCTAAGCGTGTTGGAACCCTATGTGGATAAATAGGTATTATTGTATGTTTGTATGTGCGTATTCGTATTTAAATGTATATAGGTTTTATAATAATATTCCTTAATATTTATTTGTATAAAATATGGTAGGAAAATGATAATGGTTTTGTAAAACTTTAACTTATAAATATATATATATATATATTGTTAAAATATTACATTTTTAAATAAGTAGTTATTATGTATTTATAAAAGTTTCTATTTATTTATTTATTTTTTATCATTATTTATATATATTATTTGTAAGTTAAAACAATTTTAACTAATTTATAAAAATATAGTGTTTATTATTTTATAAAAATTTGGGTAGGTTAAATATGTATAAAAGAATTTTAATGGTTTCCGAAATAAACGAACGAGTAAACCGACTCGTTTTAGTCTTTATTGTATAAAAAGAATATTAAAACAAGTTAAAATAAATAAATAAAATAAATAAAATAAAAACATAAGCAAAAAGTTTGGGCCGAAGGCCAACCGGAATCGAACCCGCGACCTCTGCCTTAAACACACACACGTATAACCAGCCGGGCTACTGCCCATCGCTGGTTATGTGTGTATCAGTTTATTTAAATACACAAAGGCAAATCAGGTCGCTGGTCCTCGGCAACCGGCAAACAGTGTCCGAGGACTCTTGGTTTGCCCGGTAACTCACGGGTGATGGTCGTGTTTTCGATTGGAATTGCTTACCAGGTGATAACAGAAGGTAATGAAATCGATTTGAGGCTCGAACCTAGTCGTGAAAGGTCTGGTCGGCAGTATTCTTTTTTCGAAAAATGTCCAGAATGGGAATCGAACTTCTGGATGAAATTTTCCTCTGAAACCTTGGTCATAGCTTCACTCAGGGACGACGAATGTGATGTTGTCTTCAATTTGAGGTGAGAGTGGGTGGAAGAGGGGTAGCGAGCTCGTGCAGGTCCGACTATGGCTATTTATAGCCGAGCTCGTTTCTTATGACAAAACGTGCAATTGGGCACGTCCCGACACTCGTCTGGACGAGACGAAGCTAACAAGCTATCAAACACACGTGGAGGTTGACTGTCGGGCTTGAATTCGGGCATGGGTTCTCGGCCACCAACAGGATCAGACGATTCGTATGTTGGGGAGACCAATTGGTCGGGGCCTTTTGTTCGCGTGGGAGAGACGAGGCCAGAGCTGCCTTTAGCAGCTGTCGAGGTGCAGGGAACAGTCCTGTCGAGGTGTCGCCGGAAAATGCCCCGGACCGCCGGACAAACGTAGGGGATAACCGGAATTGCGAATTGGGTTTTGGCAGATTTAGTCCCTGTAGTTTGGTTTTGGTTTAATCTAGTCCCTGGAATAAATACGGATGAAACCTTATGGTTTGATTTGTACAGAAACAGTCCATTGACTGATTTTTGTTTAAAACCCTTTAGTTTGATAAATTCCAAAACAGCCCCTCAACTTTTATAAAAATTAATTTTTTTAATTTCTTTTAATTTCAAATATATTTTATAAACTTATTTTATTATTATTATTATAAATAATTTTTTTATAAAAGTTATTTATCTTATTTAAACAGGTTATTTTATTAAATATGTAACTTTTAAATTTAGATTTTTATATAAAATTTTCTATAAGTTTTAAAACTTATAAAAATTTAATTAATTTAAATCCGTAAAATAAAAATACCTATTTGTATAAAACTAAATAAAACACTTGTATTTTATTTAATTTGAGAATGATTACACGATAATTATATTACAAGTGCGCGAATGAAAAATCCGAAACGTCACAGTCTCCCCATGTTAAAGGAATTTCGCCCCGAAATTCAACTAGTGGAGGCTATGAAAAGAGATGTGGATACTTGGTCTTCATTTGGTCTTCACGTTCCCAAGTGAACTCGGGTCCACGTTTAGACTCCCAACGGACCTTGACAATGGGGATGCGGCTATGCTTAAGTTTCTTGACTTCTCGGTCAATGATTTCCACGGGTTTCTCAACAAAGTGCATTTTCTCGTCAATACGCATTTCGTCAAGAGGGATGTGGAGATTCTCGTCGGCTAGACACTTTTTCAAATTAGATACATGAAAGGTCGGATGAACGTTGTTGAGTTCTGAAGGAAGATCGAGTTTGTAGGCCACTTTTCCTACCCTCTCGAGTATCTTGAATGGACCCACATATCGAGGTACAAGTTTTCCTTTCTTTCCAAATCGGACTACGCCCTTCCAAGGTGATACCTTTAGGAGAACCATATCTCCAACTTGAAATTCCAAGGGTTTTCGTCGCTTATCAGCATAGCTCTTTTGCCGACTCCTTGCCACCCGAATGTTGTCACGGATAAGAGAGATTTTATCGGTGGTCTCTTGGATAAGCTCGGGACCGGTGATTTGTGCTTCACCAATTTCGTTCCAACAAATAGGTGAAAGACATTTCCGTCCATAAAGAGCTTCAAACGGTGCCATGTTAATACTTGTGTGGTAGCTGTTGTTGTAGGAAAATTCGATCGGTGGTAGGTGAGAATCCCAATTGCCACCAAAGTCAATGACACAAGCTCTAAGCATATCCTCGAGAGTTTGGATTGTTCGCTCGGTTTGTCCATCAGTTTGAGGATGGTAAGCCGTACTTAAATCCAAACGAGTACCAAGCGCAGATTGTAATGATTGCCAAAATCGGGAAGTAAAACGCGAATCACGATCGGAGATGATGTTCAAAGGGATTCCGTGACGACTTACGATCTCATCAATGTAGATCCGAGCCAATTTCTCGACTCGATAGTCCTCACGAATAGGCAAGAAATGAGCAGACTTTGTAAGTCGGTCGATAATAACCCAGATACTATCGTGCCCACTAGAAGTGCGTGGAAGTTTGGTGATGAAGTCCATAGCGAGGTTCTCCCACTTCCACATGGGAATTTCAGGTTGTTCGAGGAGTCCGGAAGGCTTCTGGTGTTCGACCTTCACCTTAGAACAAGTTAAGCATTTTGCCACAAAGAGGGCAATATCCTTTTTCATGCCGGGCCACCAATATTGCTGACGAAGACCCATGTACATCTTATTAGCTCCGGGATGTACCGAATATCGAGTTTTGTGGGACTCGTTCATCAAAAATATACGAAGGTCGTCGCGATCGGGAACCCAGATACGATCCAAGTAATACAATAGACCGTTGGCTTTGGTTTCTAGCAAGAGTTCTACACCACATGCCATCTCTTGATACATGTTTCCCTCGGTAACTGAGGTGTGTTGTGCTTGGAGAATACGGGCTTGGATATCGTTATGAATAAAAACACTATGAAGCATGCTATGTTCTTTACGACTCAAGGCGTCGGCTACAACATTTGCTTTGCCGGGGTGGTAGCGAATCTCGCAGTCATAGTCGTTAAGAAGTTCAACCCATCGTCGTTGCCTCATATTAAGCTCTTTTTGATTGAAAATATGTTGGAGACTTTTGTGGTCGGTGAAAACCACGCATTTGGTGCCATAAAGATAGTGTCTCCAAATTTTCAAGGCGAAAACGACAGCACCAAGCTCGAGATCATGGGTCGTATAGTTCTTCTCATGGATTTTGAGCTGACGTGATGCGTATGCAATTACTTGGCCACGTTGCATTAGAACACAACCAAGACCTTGGTTGGATGCATCACAATAAACGACAAAGTCGTCATTACCACTAGGAAGAGTTAGAATAGGAGTATTGCAGAGCTTGTTCTTGAGAGTTTGAAAAGCTTCCTCTTGCTTGGGTCCCCACTCGTAAGATTTACCTTTATGAGTCAAGGCAGTGAGCGGAACCGCAATCTTGGAGAAATTTGAGATGAAGCGACGATAGTAACCTGCTAGTCCAAGGAATGAACGAATCTCGGTAGGAGTCTTAGGAGTACTCCAATTCTTTACCGCCTCGATCTTTGTCGGGTCCACATGAATTCCCTTATCGTTGACTATGTGTCCCAAAAATTGAACTTCCTTTAGCCAGAATTCACACTTGGAGAACTTGGCGTATAGTTGTTCTTTCTTCAAGAGTTCCAAAATCAAACGAAGATGTTGTTCATGCTCCGCTTTCGTTTTAGAATAGATGAGAATGTCGTCAATGAAAACGATCGTGAACTTGTCCAAATAAGGTTTGCATACACGGTTCATGAGGTCCATGAAGACCGCAGGTGCATTAGTCAAACCGAAGGGCATGACCATGAACTCGTAGTGACCATATCTAGTCCGAAAGGCAGTCTTCGGAATGTCTTCATCGAGAACACGAAGTTGATGGTATCCGGAACGTAGGTCAATCTTGGAGAAACATGTTGAACCTTGAAGCTGATCGAAAAGATCGTCGATACGGGGTAAAGGATAACGGTTCTTAATTGTAAGCTTGTCGAGTTCACGATAATCGATGCACATTCGAAACGATCCATCCTTTTTCTTTACGAACAGCACGGGAGCACCCCAAGGTGAATGGCTCGGGCGGATGAATCCTTTGGATGAGAGTTCTTGTAATTGACTTGCGAGCTCTTGCATCTCCGAAGGTGCAAGACGGTAGGGAGCTTTTGCCACGGGAGTTGCTCTGGGCACAAGGTCAATACGAAACTCTACTTGTCTAGAAGGAGGAAGGCCGGGTAAATCCTCGGGGAATACTTCGGGAAAATCTCGAATGATCGGAATATCTTGAAATTTCTTACCCTTGTCTTTCGTGTCAACTACATGGGCCAAGAAGGTAACGTACTTTTTCCGCAAGTACTTTTGTGCCGATGTGCAAGACATGAGTTGAAGACCACGACACGGTTTTTCACCGAACATAACTAACGTGTCGCCCGAAGGGAGATGTATACGAATGCACTTTTCGTAGCAAATAACCTCGGCATGGTGCTTGGATAGCCAGTCCATGCCAATTATAACATCGAAGCTTCCCAATTGCATTGGAAGGAGATCAACAGAGAATTCATGATTATTAAGCTCCAGATTGCAGTTGCGGATAACCGAATTTATAGTAATAGATTTTCCGTTTGCTATCTCCACGGAATAAGAATTTTCAAGTTTCGTTCTTTGTTTAGCAAGTCGAGATTCAAAGGTAAGAGACACAAAACTCCTATCAGCACCGGTATCAAATAAAATGGACGCATAATGATTGTTTACGAGAAACGTACCGTTTATCACGTCGTTGTTTGCTTGAGCCTCATTAGCGTTTATATTAAACGCTCGTCCTTGAGGACCACCTTGATGATGAAGTTTTGGGCATCGGTCACGGAAATGGTTTAGGTCTCCACATTCGTAACATGCCCTACCATTGAGAGGTGCCGGATAGATTGGACGGTTGGCTGGAGCAGCTTGATGGACGGGAGGACGGGTACGGCAAGTAGTGACCACGTGTCCATATCGTCCGCAGCTTGAGCACAATCGGCATGGTAAGTTGGCAGGATGATGGTACTTGCAGGTCTGGCATTAGGGATTCGGACCCAGATAAGGTTTCAGGTTTTGACCCAAAGGGGCCACTTGAATAGCAGGTACAGCGGGAGTTACGGCTGCGAAGTTTCGACCCTTTCGTTCTTATTGTGGTTAGAAGACTCGGGTTTTACATCTTTGACGGCCATAAGAGTGGAGACAACCTTCTTGGAACACTTTCTTGTTAAGGTTCCGGCTTTGACATGGTTGTCGGATAGTGTAGCGGATAGACGGATAGCAGCTTCAAGTGTAGGAGGATTGCTTCCTAAAACAGCATCTTGAATTTGCATAGGTAGCCCGCCTATGTATTTTTCAATTTCGCGAGCAAGGGGAGTGATCATGTGAGGCACCAATAGGCTCAGCTCTTGAAATCGGGTGGTGTAAGCCAGATTATCCCCGCTGTCTTGGGCAAGATCCCAAAACTCAGTCTCGAGCTTCCTCATTTCATTCCGAGGACAGAATTCATCAGTCATGGCTTTCTTCAGATCATCCCATGATAAAGATGTAGCAACCTCAACACCACTAGTGCGTTTCTCACCGTTCCACCTGGTGAGGGCTCTCTTTTGAAGTACACTTGTGGCATAGCGAACCCGAAGATTATCGGGACAATCACTGTTTAGGAATGTGCTTTCCATGCTTTCAAACCATTGCAGTAGGCCGGTAGCACCTTCAGTCCCGAAGAATTTTGTAGGATTGCACGAGTTAAAGTGCTTAAACGTGCATTGAGGCGGGTTGGTACCACCGTTTCCTTGGATGTTGTGAGACCCGTCACTGTTGTTATTAGCTTGGGTCATTTGCCCCACCAGCTGGGCAAGAAGAGTAGCAAGATCCGGGTTGGAAGTGCTAGAGTTTGCACGTCGAGGAGGCATTCTAACACAATAAGAAAAGACAATGATATTTTAGATAAGATGGATATATATGAGTCATAGTGGGAAATAATGTAAGCAGAAAAAGCGGGTTTCATCATGACGCGTGCCAGTGCATGTGTATTTATTCAAAGTTAATGGGGGAAACTAAGCCATCTATTCCGGGTAGAACGTGATGTTATGGATCATTATTCGCGTAGTAGGAATTGCCGGGACTTGCATGCACTACAAATCGTTATTACGTGTGCACCCGTAATAATGATTTGCTTTGCATGTTCGTCTAGTTCTTCCTATCTTGCTATAATGTCCCCAAATTTTGAGTTTAAGTTTGGATCGTATCCTTGCGAATACATTGACATATCAACATTAAATAATTCCTCAAAACTTTCAAGGAGACATGCTTTAGCCTATAGGTAAACACTCACTTCAGGAATTCCCAGGAAAGCATACGGGTCCGTTTATTTGGATTTATACGAAATGCTTTCCTAGACAGAAAACCCAATGTACAGGTGTCACCCTTCCAGATTGCACGTGTCCTTTACTGGTTTCAAGAAATTAAGTCGTTGACGAGATTTTCAAGATTTTTATAGACTTGGGAGTCTATGAGTATAAAATGTGTAGGAATGTGGCAATTAATATGGACTAGGAAAGAGTATGGAAAAGGATGGATAGTGTATTTGTTTGCATAAGTTTGTTTGTCAAATGTGTATGTAAAGTATGTATCATGTATTTAAAGCCATGTATGTATGTGTATAAGTCTCATGTATTAGACTCGGGAAAAATTCAAATAATACCTAACTACAAATAATTCACATAGCAATTAATCATTTAGCACATAAAACATAAAAGGGAGTCCTAGGGTTATAGTCTAGGTCTTTGTGTCTAATAACCTAATTCCCTATAACCATGGCTCTGATACCAATCTGTCATACCCCGACCGATGGCGGAATCATCGAGGCGGAGAATGAAATGATTTTTCAAAAGCACATGATAACTAAAATGTTGCATAATTCATTAATTAAATTTAAAGACAACAAAGATCCAAATACAATACATTTCAAATAACCTAGTCTAGTTCAAAACATTGATTTATTTAACTAGGTCCATAGTTCTTAAGTGGAGGAATCTTCAGCAAGCAATCACATATCCAAACCTGAAACATTATTTAAGTCAAGTGTCAACTAAAAAGTTGGTGAGTACATAGGTTTTGTAGTTTCGATAAATAAAAAAAATGTTATGCAACTCATTGTTTATCTTGTTAAACATAACATATATGGTGTATCATTTGTCTAATCACAATTCAAACCTTGATTGACGCGCTTGAACATAGCACAACATCTAAGTCCGGTATGTTTGAATATAGTTACCCACTATATCTGATTTGTTTGAATATAACACGCGGCTATATCCGAGTATGCAGTAATAAACACCCTACCCGGGTGGGCTGGTCAGGCACAATAGATCTATTAATATTACTGTTGGTTTTCTTGTGTTTAAAGTAAATGTATGTACACCCAAGATAATAAGCATATAGTCCACATGTATAACACGTATAAACAAAGTGAGTAGCATGTATAATGTTTCACCCCAAAATGCGTAAAAATGTAAAATAGGAGCTATGTAACTCACTTGGCTAGCGGATATGATAATCCACGAGTGCGGATGATAAGGACGTTGAAACCTAAGCGTGTTGGAACCCTATGTGGATAAATAGGTATTATTGTATGTTTGTATGTGCGTATTCGTATTTAAATGTATATAGGTTTTATAATAATATTCCTTAATATTTATTTGTATAAAATATGGTAGGAAAATGATAATGGTTTTGTAAAACTTTAACTTATAAATATATATATATATATATATATATATTGTTAAAATATTACATTTTTAAATAAGTAGTTATTATGTATTTATAAAAGTTTCTATTTATTTATTTATTTTTTTATCATTATTTATATATATTATTTGTAAGTTAAAACTATTTTAACAAATTTATAAAAATATAGTGTTTATTATTTTATAAAAATTTGGGTAGGTTAAATATGTATAAAAGAATTTTAATGGTTTCCGAAATAAACGAACGAGTAAACCGACTCGTTTTAGTCTTTATTGTATAAAAAGAATATTAAAATAAGTTAAAATAAATAAATAAAATAAAAACAGAAGCAAAAAGTTTGGGCCGAAGGCCAACCGGAATCGAACCCGCGACCTCTGCCTTAAAACACACACGCATAACCAGCCGGGCTACTGCCCATCGCTGGTTATGTGTGTATCTGTTTATTTAAATACACAAAGGCAAATCAGGTCGCTGGTCCTCGGCAACCGGCAAACCGTGTCCGAGGACACTTGGTTTGCTCGGTAACTCACGGGCGATGGTCGTGTTTTCGATTGGAATTGCTTACCAGGTGATAACAGAAGGTAATGAAATCGATTTGAGGCTCGAACCTAGTCGCGAAAGGTCTGGTCGGCAGTATTCTTTTTCCGAAAAATGTCCAGAATGGGAATCGAACTTCTGGATGAAATTTGCCTCTGAAACCTTGGTCACAGCTTCACTCAGGGACGACGAATGTGATGTTGTCTTCAATTTGAGGTGAGAGTGGGTGGAAGAGGGGTAGCGAGCTCGTGCAGGTCCGACTATGGCTATTTATAGCCGAGCTCGTTTCTTATGACAAAACGTGCAATTGGGCACGTCCCAACACTCGTCTGGACGAGACGAAGCTAACAAGCTATCAAACACGCGTGGAGGTTGACTGTCGGGCTTGAATTCGGGCGTGGGTTCTCGGCCACCAACAGGATCAGACGATTCGTATGTTGGGGAGACCAATTGGTCGGGGCCTTTTGTTCGCGTGGGAGAGACGAGGCCAGAGCTGCCTTTAGCAGCTGTCGAGGTGCAGGGAACAGCCCTGTCGAGGTGTCGCCGGAAAATGCCTCGGACCGCCGGACAAACGTAGGGGATAACCGGAATTGCGAATTGGGTTTTGACAAATTTAGTCCGAGTAGTTTGGTTTTGGTTTAATCTAGTCCCTGGAATAAATACGGATGAAACCTTATGGTTTGATTTGTACAGAAATAGTCCCTTGACTGATTTTTGTTTAAAACCCTTTAGTTTGATAAATTCCAAAACAGCCCCTCAACTTTTATAAAAATTAATTTCTTTAATTTCTTTTAATTTCAAATATATTTTATAAACTTATTTTATTATTATTGTTATAAATAATTTTTTTATAAAAGTTATTTATCTTATTTAAACAGGTTATTTTATTAAATATGCAACTTTTAAATTTAGATTTTTATATAAAATTTTATATAAGTTTTAAAACTTATAAAATTTTAATTAATTTAAATCCGTAAAATAAAAATACCTATTTGTATAAAACTAAATAAAACACTTGTATTTTATTTAATTTGAGAATGATTACACGATAATTATATTACAAGTGGGTGAATGAAAAATCCGAAACGTCACACGTCCTGTCACGAGATCGATCTGAGATGAGTCATGTGGACCTACACGCGGTTCTTTAAAAAACCCGTAAAACCCGATATGCATGCATTCCTATTTTTTCTAGGGATATAATCTTATATATGGAGATTGAATTATATGTGACTTCCAATTCCAAATTGAAAGTTACGGTAGAAACACACCCCTCGATTTAAATTCCTAATTGCAAGTTACAGAGGAAATAATCTTAGTCTTCCAAGTTCCAATATTCGATCTTCAAAATTCCAATATTTCAACCGATTAACATCAAGAAGATTCCATGTAATTATCTCAAATTAACATCAAGAGGATTCGAGTTCATCGCGCCGGGTCGGGTCTGGTTGGATACTTGGATATATAGTAACCAAGTTAGAATTAATATACTCTTTTTGATAGAAAACAAGAGAAACATTGCACACATGAATTCTTGCACACATCATGAATCTAATATTAAGCGTTATGTAGGAATTCTTGTACTCATCATGAGTTTTATTTTTGAAGAACACATCTGAATGAATCCAAAATTCAAATTGACTCGTTTTGTGTTATTTAGTATCATATTTTTAACCGCAATCCATCTTTTATTTTTGAATGATTATATGTATATTGCTAAATCATACTTTTTCTATTCAATTGTAAAAGTGATCGGGTTTCGGGTTAGTCGGGTCGGGTTTAGTCGGGTATATTAATCGTGTTTGGTCGGGTCGTGTTTGGACGGGTATATTAATCGGGGTTTGGTCGGGTTAATAGGGTATATTAATCGGGTTTGGTAGGGCTAATTAAGTGTTGGGCAGGTCCATTACTCATTCTGGTGATCAATCAGTTCCGGTTTACAACTACTAGTTTTTTTCTCAAATTGGTTCCGTGGACACTCCTCGTCCGTCGTAGACACTCCTCGTTCACCCGTGGAACTCCCCGGTGAACGTGATCGGTCGGTGTTTCTCCTTAGATTCTGGCAATTGGATTAAGCGAAGCACACAATTTTATGCGGCTTTTCATGTCGCATGGACCTTCCCCGAAATAAAGATCTATGATTTATAGCTTTACTCTGTCTTCAAGCAAATTCATCTAGGGGTAGCAATTCCTGACACGACCCGAAAATAAGCATGTTTTGGGTTGGCCATTTTAACTTGTTTTAAAAAACGAGTCGTGTTCGGGGTGACCCGTTTAATAAACGGGTCGGGTTCATGTTGACCCATTTAAAAACGGGTTGACCCATTAACCCGTTTAGGTTTCAAAATATATTTTTTCAATTCTAGAAACGGTTGTTCAATTACTTTTGTATTTAGTATTTACCATAAAGGAACTGATTTATGTCAAATCTTTTCTTTTTTTCTTTCAAGAGACAACTACTTAATTACTTTTCGATTTATCTTACATGAATTAGATTTTGGATTTAGTAGTTTATGATTTTGAGTTAGATAAATGATTTAAACGGGTCATGTTCGGGTAGACTCGAAATTATGTAATTCAGGTTAGGGTTGAAATTTTTGACATGAATAAGAATATGGGTCGTGTTCGAGTTGCATAATTCAACCCGTCAACCCGACACGAATGACACCCCTAATTTCCTCCAATATTTGACTCCAAGTGTCGTCGTTAAAAACGATAATTTTATTCTATTTTCTTTATCCGGAGGGCTTATGAGTTGATGTTATGAAAATAAATAAAAATAAAAAAACTAACGAGACCCATGTAATTAGCCAATCCAACTTTAATACTATTATAGTTTTAACTAGCTTAAAAACCTGTGTATTACATGAATTGAATAATGAAAACGATATTGTAAGGCCCCAAACCCGGGAGGCCTCACTTGTTGGATTTACTCATTCACACACAGTTCTTAAACTTGAATATCAAATAACGCAGCGGAAAATACTTCATTAAACATAACCTTTACATTGTTCAACATGCGGAAGCGTAACATAGTCTATTACATAAACATAACATAAGCTAATCATAACGGGATGCCAATCTTCATCTCATCCGGGTAACTCATCAAGCCGCCCAACATCACCTTCCATCATCATAACCTGCCTTAACCTGAATGTGCACACTAAAAAGTCAGCTACGCTGGTGAGTTCTATCTTTACATAAAACCTTAACATAAACATTTTGCCAAAACATATCATACATTTGTTTAACAAAAGCGTACGTAAAACATGCAATAACTTAACATCATCAAAACATCGTAACATAGCATCATAACATAAGTCAATATGAACCGAATATGCGCCTTCTCGTAACCGTCAAATCCATACGTCGCATACCAGCGGATGAACTTAAGGCTCGTTACCTCTAAGTCATCTGTCACACAGGTCCCCTAAGGCTCGTTACCTCTAGGTGGGCCAAACATAGGTCTCCTAAGGCTCGTTACCTCTAGGTAGACCAAACATATGTCTCCTAAGGCTCGTTACCTCTAGGTAGACAGAACATAACTTAGGCACTATTTCCCCGCAAGGAATAGTACCTTCCATCGGGATCCCGGTAATCTCATGGGTGACCGTCGTCACCCCATCATCAACCAGTTGTACAACCGTTAGCCAGCCATAAAGGCCCCCCGTAAGGGTGAGGCCAATACATACATACATACCTTAGCTCCCATAGGAACGCGTGGCAGATTCATTCATTCGTGACTTTCATAAAACCTTTACCTCATTTTAGTTAAAGCATTTGTACGTTTTATTAAACAAAACATCATGTCTTTCGTAAACCTTTCGTAAACTTCATTTGGCAAAACATTTCATAAACATCATCTCGTAAACATCATTTCATAAACATCATATCGTAAACATCGTTTCGTAAACATCGTTTCGTAAACCTCATTTAAAAAAAACATCATTCCGTATGTATGCACACCAGCCCAAAAACATTTAATTAAAACATTTAAAGAAGGGCTTCTAGAACTCACCTTATAAGCTAGTCTCGGTTGTCCTAAACAAAGGCCCAACAACGTCACTTCCGATCTGAATTGATTAGTTAAATACACATCAGACCCAATCCCGACTCTAACGGTTTAACCATTCTAAACATACTGACTTTACTTAACCAGCCTGATGCCTGCGCACTTAGCAAGTGCGTAGGGCCTTGTTCTTGCGTACTTAATAAGTGCGCAGACTTTGCTTCATGCGTACTTGATAAGTACATAGGACCTGCTTCATGCGTACTTGATAAGTACGCAGGACCTGCTTCCCCGCAAAAACCCTAACTTTCGCGTTCGGGTCTGATCACGTCAAGATCCCGAATTTGTTTACATTCAAAACGTTTGCTTTTCATTAAGAAACTCAAATCTATGTTTTTCTTCCAATTTCATCCGTAAAAACGTTACATTTCCGAAAAACCCCAAAAGGAACAAAAACTCAGATCTAGGCTAGATCGTTACCTGTATCGAGCTTCTGATCCGGAGGTTCTTCTCCCAAGCTCTGGAGCTACACACTTCTTCAATCTCGGGTCGATCCGCCAACTTTCTCTCTCTATAGTTTCTCTCTCTAGATGTTGAAAATGAGAGAAATGGGTGGTGACCTTGGCTATTTATAGGGGAGGCTCCCTTTCAAACCCGTCAGCCCATCCGGCCTGGTCCGTCATGCCTCGTTCGTTTATTCCGTTATTATAACTGTCGTTTTATTTTTGGGATGTTACAGATATAATTCATAAATCTCAAAATATTTCTTATGACTGAAATTACGTATTAAATATTAAATATAATAATAAAAATTAAAAGTTACAGTTATAATCACAAATCTTGAAATACTTATTTTTAACAACATTTGATGTTCTATCGGTATGTTTACCATCTTTATCTAAGATTAATAATTTCAGTATGTCTCTACTTTTAACTTTAGATAATGTCACATACGTCGTTTTGATTAAATCTGTAACGTCCTGAAATAATGATGGTTTAATAAAGGGATTTCGGAAACGAAATAATAAAAGATTGAAGACCATCCGGGGATAAACAAGATAGAAGGAACAAGGGGGGAAGGTCCATAAACCCTAGCCGCCACTCACCCATCCTCATTTCCATCATTTTTTTCTTCCACCATTTTCTAGAGAGAGAAAAGGAGAGAAAGTAGAGAGCTCAAGATCTCACATTCAAAGCTTCAATCCTTCCTCTTTGTTGTTGAAGATCGTTACCAGAAGAGAGAATGAAGAAACAACGATTTCCAGGTAAGAATACAGCTCAGATTTTTCTGTTTAAGTTCAAAATGGGTTTTTAGGGTTTTATACATGAAGATCGGACTTTTACATGTAAAATGGACTAAGAACCTTAGATCTAGCTTCATGGAAGTTAAACAAATGATTTGGATGTAAAAAGTTATGATTTTGGATCCAAAACGGGGCATGTTTGATGTCGTGTTCATACGGCGACACTACTAGGTGACACTAACTCATATGACGACACTAGTAGCGGATAGTTTGGGAAGAACCCTAGCCTTATGCGACACTCAGGTGGCGACACTAGCCAAGCGTCGACACTTGAGGGTGGCGACACTATGATAGACGACACAAGTCCATAATGTAATCCCTAGGAAATTCCGACCTATATTTTTATTTTTTTCCGGCACTTGAAATTTCATCATTTTATGTTTTGCATTTATCCTACCTATCCATTACATCTCATGATTATGCACACATACATACATTGGGTACAATTATTCAAATTAAAAAATAATAAATATTTATATAAGGGATTATATAATTTTTATTATTAAATATTTATACCTATGGTTATTTCAAAAGTCTACATACATATATATTAAATTCTTCAAATAGAAATTATGGTGTATTCATTTCAAATTCAATACATATTTAATTGGAGTTATAAATGTTTTAATCTTATTAAACAAAAACATGTATATATATTAAGTTACTTTCTAAACATATATATATATATATGTATATATATACACACACACACAATTATACAACTACAAAAGTTATAAACTCTATAAATAAATTTAGAGAACTATAAGGATTTAATTTATAAAAATTACAAAATAAATAAGTTTTAAATAAATAAAACCATTCTTGTTTTCACAAAATTATTGTTTTGTATTTATAACATTAAGTTATAATATAGAAATTATCAGATTTATAAAAAAATCTATAAAAACCTTAATGAGTTTATGTTTTATAAAGTCCAGGGTTCAAGTTGCAATTTCTGAAACTTTGATTTCTAATTAAAACCTAGTCTTGTGCATAAAATATTAAATCTGAAACTAGAGGGGTTGTTCTGCCAAAAACCCAAACCCCCTCCCCTCCCAATTGATCACAGGTTCGAGACTCCTCTCCACCGGTTCTCACCCGATTAACCCCGACCTCGC
Organism: Smallanthus sonchifolius; assembly: GCA_023525975.1. Taxonomy (NCBI): domain Eukaryota; kingdom Viridiplantae; phylum Streptophyta; class Magnoliopsida; order Asterales; family Asteraceae; genus Smallanthus; species Smallanthus sonchifolius. Next base: position 42,131,406 of record CM042025.1, on the reverse strand, counting down.
AAACGTGATATTTTCACTCGAAACTGAAAATGGCTATACAATTAAACCCATTAATCGACCCAGTATGTGAAGTTAATTGAGTTTGCATTAGCTAATCACGGACAAACTTGTAACCGACGACCCCACTCATAAGCTTTTACTCGATCGATCAATGCCGTACGAAATTGACTATAAATAGGGACTTACATCCATCATCAACACCACTAAAAACTTCCTACACTCTAACCCGTGTTCAATTCCACCTCTGAATCGCGAATTCCGGCCGAAGAACATGAACCTGCTCCGACGACTCGTTCTCGACATTTACATATTCGTTTCAGGTAAATTTAGGGTCGTTGGATTCGTCTTAATGCAGAGATCAAAAGCCCCATGGTTTAGGCTTTGATCATTAGCTCGATCAGGCGAATCGAGGGGCTAGGGTTTACGGGCGATATTGGGGGAGAAGATGGCTTGGGACTTGCTTGTTAAAACATAGACGAACCGGGTTTAGACCAAGGCATAAGCCCTGGTCTAATGGTTAGTGTGTTGTGTGTGAGTGTGAACCGGCAGGGACGCAGGTTCGAGTCCCGGCCATGATTTTCAATGTTAATTTGTTTCCTTTTTAGTATTTTAAATGCATTATTTCCAATTTAAATTCTACAATTATATTCTGAAAATTTTATAGAAACTAAACTTATAAAATAATGTTTATTTATTTTATTTTAATTAAAAACACCTTATCTCATGTATACAATTTTAAATTTATTTTTATAAATTACATAAATAAATGCTTTAAACTTTATAAACACTAAAAATATAAATTAATGTTTTTAAACTATTTAATTTCATTAAAAGCCAATGTAAAGCTTTATAAATTATTAAATGAATAATTTATGGACAAAAAAATAAGGTTATATTTATTTATACATTAGTAGTGTTACTACACAAACCCTAATTAAAATGTTTAGGCATTTTAAAATCCTTTCAATCTCATAAATAATTATTTTTGTAAGAATAATTATTTAAAAATACTTTTAAACTTATAAATACTAAAATAATTATTTAAATGATTATTCAAAGATCCATAAAATCGTTATGCACTTTTTTTTAACTTACTACATTTTATGAATTTATTTATTATCTTTTGAATAATTTCATGAATTAAATTAATAAATGATTAATTGAATTAATTTTATCAACTATTTTCATTACCATCATTTCTATAATAAGTCAAGAACTTATATTCCCTGCAAAGCAACCAAGCAAGTCCATGTTCAACCCAAACCCTAAATCCTTAGAATATCCTTATCTTATTCATCATACTTTAAATCTAGAGTACCATTATCTATGTAGGTGTGTTGTGAGAAATCCTCAAAAGACCTATTAATCTTACAAAAACTTATCACTTCTAGCTTCAATACAGGTGAGTTTACATAGTCCCTTTTTACTATTTTTACTTTTGGGGTGAAACATGTCTACAAATACCTTACTTACACAATTCAATACCTTTTGTTCTTATGCTATGGTCTTGATGCTTTATGTCTTAAACTGCTTGGTGACCATTATATGTGTTCATGTCAGTGCAATCATTAACTGCTACCCAGGCCTAAGGTAGTACCTAACATGATCATTTATAGGGGAATCCGATTCATACACAACACAGAACCTTGGCGGATTTTTGTGTATACATCTTACTACTTTTTCAAAATGGCAATCAGTGAGATTGCGTAACTAGTTTTCCATTTACAAATCTTGATTGTACGCTTGGAACCTTGTATGTTTTCACATCTATGATTTAGACATGCTTTGAACATATTGAATTGTAAACTATACTTAACTTTGTTTGGTGTTAAAACCTATGTTGCTCACCAACTACTTGTAGTTGACATTTACTCACATGTTTCAGGTGCACCAGTTGAGGACACTACATGATCACATAGGACTATGGACCTAGCTTTAATAAAGATTTAATTTAACCTGTGTTATGTTTGAACTCCTTGTTTTCCATTTCTATTTGTAACGGATGTTTTAATTATGATGAAATAATATTATCACTTATTAATAGATGATCATGTGCTTATGAACAACCGCGTCAGCCCCGACGTATAATCTGTCGCCGGCCGAGGTGTGACACATAACGCGAGTTATGGCGACATTGTCACCGTAGACACTAGCTAAGTTGATAGATTTCACGTGTTGATTTCATACAGAACATGTAGCAATGCGCTTAGCCTGACAGTTCGATAGTTGGACAGTGATAGCATAACTAGTGAGTTTCTATTGCCGTTTTATAATTTTTAGGTTGATATGCATACTTTGATAGAAAACATTTGTTAAACGAAAGATAAAGAAAGACAGTGACGATATTTAAATAACAATTGTTTTACGACAGAAATGATAAAAACATAAAGAATAAACTTATAAAGAAAGTTATATAATAATAATACCGAATGATAGTGACAGATGCCATGTTACATACTTAAGTCTTAATATGTGCTATTTGAATATGTGTAAAGCTTGAATGATACGTATGATTGGTAGAGTAACTATATAGTTACTGATAGTGATAGTGATAGAAGTCTTGTATCGTGCGAGCATTGATAGAAGTCTTGCTTTGTGCGAGCACCAACAGAAGCCTTGCAAGCACCGATAGGAGTCTTGGTTTGCACCCAAGCATTGACAGAAGCCTTGGATTTTGTCCAAGCACCGACAGAAGTCTTGGGTTCGCCCAAGCATTGAAAGGAGTCTTGGGTTCACCCAAGCATTGAAAAGAGTCTTGGCCTTGCCAAGCATTGACAGGAGTCTTGGATTTGTCCAAGCATAACAGTTCGTCCAAGCATAACAGGAGTCTTGGATTAGTTCCAAGCAGCGATAATGCAAGTACTGACAGCTAAAAGGAGTCTTGCTTTGTGCAAGCACCAAAGGGGCCTTATCATAATGATATTGGCCAATACATGTATAACAGTATTAATGAATTAACCTTATGTTTTATAAAGTTAAATTAATAAATAAAAGTGATAATTTTGACAGTAAATGAAAGTGATAGTTTGGAAAGTGAATGAAAGAGTTTTCAAACGTATACATATTATATATTATATAAATGAAAACTAAAGGAAGGTAAAGTTTATGATTATGAAAGTAAAGTTAGAACTCACTCAGTATATCAGACTTTTAGTATGCAAACTAGGTTAGAGACTGATAGATCAAAGGAGCTGCGAGGGCTCGGATAGCACCGAGCGATGGGGTGTTCTCCTTGAAAACTGACATCCTTATCATGATAATTTTCTTGAACAATGATGTTAAAGTTTTAATTCATTGTGGATTTTGAATGTTTGAACAAGTCTTCCGCTGTTGCTAAGCGGATTCAAAGTCCAAGTGGTATCTTCCCTTATTTTTTATCTTCATCTTTGCCTTCTTTCTTTGATTAGTTAATTTTTTATTTATTTTAGTTTAAAACTACTAAAATATCAAATCTTCTACTTTGATCGGCTAGACAGTGACAAAGGTTTATTATCGAGAGCTATCGTGTCCACAGATCGATACTCTGTTCTTGCCTAAAACTGTATTACTTATGCGATAGGTGCACTTGTCTATTGTGTGTAGTTAGTCCTAAGGTGATAATCTTTTCTTATTTTAAAACCCAAGTGTGAAAAATCTTTATTAAAATGTATATACACTTTACACACATCATTTGGGCAAGATATACGTGTAAAGTAAAGGTGATGTTTTGAAACGTGTCATATGAAACCATTTGTACAGATCAAAGATGTTTGATTTAAAACTTAGAACTCACTGGCGTAAGCTAACATGTGTTTAAGGATGTGTATCAGGTAAAGATGTAGCCTCAAGCAGTAAAGGAAATGGGCTAAACTAAAGATGTAGCCTCAAGCAGTAAAGGAAATGGGCTAAACTAGAGACATAATGGGCAGGCTATCTAGCATCCAAGTGGAAGACTGGCATTAGTTAAAAGTTATACTTTCTTTAGAATGTACCTAAGACAAGTTTTATGAAATAAAATAATGTTTTTAAAGTCTTCCGTTGCGTATGATCTTTGTTTACTATATGTTAATGAGTAAATCCGACAAGTGGCAGACTTCTCAGGGGATCCGGGATGTGGGTGTCACAATCAGACTATAATATGAATAGAATTCACGAAGGTAGAAATGTTTCAGAAACAATATATGGATTATTCATACTAGAAGCTTGACAAATTATCAACAGTTGATAACAAAGGAATTCCATTACGAGTTTCTTGACAAAGAAACATATTACAAGCTTTGATCAGTTGAAGATACTAATCAAATAAACATGTATCATTGATGCAAGAATGTTTATATATTAAAGTAGCTTCAAAAAGGTATGAGAGTCTAAATCAATGTGTTTGTAATAACTGAATCTTAAGATTGATGAGATCAATTCAAAGTAGATTCAATGTGATATATGCAAAGGCTAGTGGGAGCGAGTACGTGTGGAGACACATTATCATGAGGAGTGTTTGGAGATACACAAAATACCACAAAGGCAAGATAGGAATTTCACAATCAAATATGTATAGTGATACACTGCTAAGATTTCGAGTTTAACATATCATTAAAAGATAAAGTATCTTAAGAAATGTATTTCAAATATTTCAAGATTGTAACCATATACGGGATATATGAAGGCAAGATTCTACCATGAGAGTCCTAACAATCTATTGACATAAGTAAGATTATCTTAAAGCTTTGTTGGACAAGGCAATGAAGATAAATTACTAACATTGTCTCTAGTCCAATATTGTATTAGGACAAGATAAAAATGAAAGAGTTCATTTGGATTCATCTAAGAGATAATGATTTATGTCAAGACTTTCATATGATGAAAGAATTTGAAATCAACTATGTCGGTATAATAGGAAATGTGTGAGAAGCATAAGTTGGCGAACATCATAAAGAGTTATGATGAAGTGTTTTGACTAACAAGAAGAGTTCTTGAACTAAGGACAAGGTAATAAAGGTTATGATGTTCTAGCAGTCAACGACACCTATCTTAAAAGTGAAGATATGAACACCAAAAGGTAATCAGTGATAATGATTAATGCATTATAAGACTATCGAAGTTACAATGGAAGAGTTCTAATGGTAACTACGATGCAACATAAGATGTTGTAGTCTGGAAACATTAGAAGGCACAATAAATAGTTGGAAATAGTTCCAAAGGGTTTCCTTATAATGGAAGAGTTACAATGGAAATAGTTCCAATGGAAGAGTTCTAAAGGTAATCATGTGCTTACGATGCAACATAAGAGTTGGAAATAGTTCCAAAGGGTTTCCTTATAAGTTTCATTAACGGGATCATGAAACTTGGAGACACAATAAATAATGAAGATTGGTTCCTAGTTTGCCATGCCCGTTGAACCAAATCAGAGTCTTAAGAGTTAAGACGCATGCTTGATCTGGATAGTCAAACAAGAGAGTAGGTCCATTAGTATTTGGAGTTTCTACTTGAATTGTAACAGTTACATTAGAATGACTTGGATATTAGCGGTTAATATCAAGATCATCATGTCACTGAGTTTGAGTTTTTAGTACGTTTAGGATCCTTGAATAAATGGTTATTCCAAATTTTCGTAGTCGATTGATTTTATGGGAATAAAATCAAATCAAGACTATTGTGAATCAGTTGGTTTGTTCATTTACAATGAAAGTCCAAAGAGCCGAAGACCAAATTCACAGATATTCATTAGAGAATGAATATTGGAAGTAATCGCTTAAAACTACTTCATGGGTCACAATCATAAGTAGATTTGAAAATGATATTGCCACTGTATCCTCAGACCTAAGATACATACTGGAACTTGATTCTACGGAGGATTGCTCTTTGACATAATCTAACGTTTTTTTTACCGGGCGGTAATAAGGATTATTGTTGGGAGTATATCTGAAGTTTAGTGATAGTTGTATGTAGTCAAGATGGAATTCTGTTCCCTTACACTAGTAAGTGGGAGACATCTCTGGCGCCCTCGTTGATTCAAACTAGTATATGTGCATGGCCATGCCCAAACTGAGAGTTTGATAGACCACTTTGAATCTCGATCAAGAAGGAGAATGTTCAAACACTATATGAGAATGATGATATGATCCATGTCTCATGTTCAATAGATGTCCATTACAGAAAGGATAATTGACATATTATCATAACTATTACGAATAGTTAAGTAAGGGTACTTAGACTACTCGGTAATAGGAGACAGTTTCAAAAAATGTCGTATCATGATGGGGGCAGTGAGATGTAGCTAGACAGCCACCACTTTCTGTGTTGACAATGATCGATACTCATGCAAGCAGGAGTCTGTTGGACTTATATGCCCGAGTAACGACATTTGACAACACTGTCATCGAGATAAGATCCAAAGAGTTACACCACGAACAACAACATATATTAAAGGACGTTTAAGATTTAAACGAGCCTTACACGAAATTAAACCGAAAGGCAAATTATTATTTATGAAATAATCATCTAAAGATTATCCCGAATAATCGATGGCAAAGAGACATTATAATTTAGAATTACGAACGACTAAATTAATTAATCCGGTAATTTGGAATTACGGAATAATTAAGTTATATATATTATATATTAGATATATGTATAAAATTAATTATAAAGCTAATTAAATTGCATTTATAAATATATATAAATGTTATATATTTAATTAACCAAAGTTTTTGGGTTAAATACTGATTATTAGATAATCAAGGATTAATTAGTAAACTTAAAAACCTAGCTTGGTAATTAAGTTTCCTAATAATTATAAATACAAGATGGAGGCAAGGGATTTTGAGTTAGACAATTATTATTCTTGGAGAATAACTGCAAACCCTAATCACCCATCCCCTCTCCTAATTGCTGCCACCACCTCCGGCCGGAGCCGCCGTCCGCCACCATGCCGGACTGTCGTCGTCGTGTACCGATGCAAAGGCTGATGTCGCCTCCTTCGTTCGACCCTACGCCGACAGCTGCCAGCCCTAGACGCCACGTCGTCCTCTCCTTGCACCGTTCTTGAGCCGCCATCGAGAGACCCGTTAACCGGGTTGTCTCCGTGAGCTGTTAAGGAACGTTGTGTACTACCGGTATCGTTAGGTGAGCCAATTTTTTAAAATTAAATAACTTGTATAAACAACTTATTTTTTAAATAAATTGTATAATATCAAGAATGATGTTCTCTTAAATTTGAGTGTGTGTATATATATATATATATATATATATATAACGACGTCTATTTAAAAGATCTAATGTACTATGTGATAAACGACGCATCAAAACCTGTTGTGTCTTACATTACAATAGCGTCTCTAACAAATACACTGCTCCCCATTACATTATGTGTCTAACATATCATAACTATGCGTCCAACTTACGTATATTGCTCTAGTGTAGTGTGTTAGTAGTGATTACTTTTAGGGTTTTGTATTTAACACAATTCTTATGTTGTAAATTTATAAAATGATGAATACTTTAACTAATTACACACAATAGGCAAGTGCATCTATCGCATGGTAATATAATTTAGGTAAAACCCAAGTATCGAACGAATGGACACTGTGGCTTTCGGTACTTAATTGTTGTCATTGTTTAGTCTAATAATAAAGATAGTGGTTTTTATAATAATAAAATGTAAAGAGAAGTGAGGCAACAAGATGATTGAGAGATAATCAGATCAATGACATATCACTTGGGCTATAATCCACTTGGAATTAAATTTATATTTTAGAAATATTTGGGGTCAAAATGGTAAAGGGCTGAACAGCTCCTTGGTCGGGTTACCTTCTTAATGATCTGTTGGAAGGCTAATTGACTCACACAAATGCTAACGCTTCCTTGGATCATTATTTGGACTAAGATTATCTAGTTGACGTGGCTCCCAGGTGTTGGACTTATATGCCCGATGTCACACCCTCGTCAAAGGCGGAATCACGGGAGCGTGACGAAATTGAATAACGAGAACACATGGCATAAAGAAATTTACTATTAATTTCATAGAATTTAAATGTATTACATAAGTCTCAGAATTCAAACACACAACGAAATAAAAGGACATGTTCGAAACAATAAAGAAACAATAATTAAAGTCTTCATTTTGTAATATCTAGGCCAATCCTAAGTTTGCAATCCAAAGCTTATCATCATGCATTATTTCCAGAAAACATGTAGAAAATGAGTCAACTATAAAGTAAGTTGGTGAGATGCATAGGTTAAAGTATATCATAAAGAATTCAAGTTTATACAATTCATAACAAGTTTCACTACTTACATTATCAAACATTACACACATGAAGCCACAATCAAACCTAATGACACGCCCTCTCCGGTTCAACCCCCCATTGACCTAAAGAATAAGTGTTCAGATTTCAGTCATCCAAACCCCTAACCAGGAAGATGGATGGGTTTGTCACACATATAGCGCTATAATTGTACTACCGTTGGGTTTGTAACAAGTTGATGATTGTGTAAGAATTTGATAAAGAGGGACTTTCTTGAATGAAAGCAATCATGTTGTAATTGTTTAAGAATACATAATGATCAAGTATGAAAACATTTGTTACATAATGAATTGTAAAAGAAATTTTAAGTTTAAACTTGTTACATGTTTCCACCCCAAAGAATAAAAGTAAAAAGGGCTATGATCTCACCTTGATGATTTAGGAAGAGGTCGTATAACCCTTAGTGTACGTGCCCTAAAGTATTAGTAACTCAAGTAAGTTCAAGGAATTAACGATATACGAGGGGAAGTTTGAATGAGATAGATTAAGGAGGTTAGCTAAATGTATACTAGAATATAGCAATCCAACCTTGAGTAGTACATCTAATGAAAAGATTCCATAGAAAGAGAGGTCAGTCGCAAAGGACTCATTTAGGTTACCGCGTCTTTCCTTAGCCAGAACCATTCATTTGCCATATACATACATCATAGATTGAATAAGATTCTAATACAACACCGTTGATTAATCTTAGTTTTAAAGATGGAATATGTCTCAAGGACGAGAAAATCTCAAAATTAAATTTTCAAGATTTGACAGATTTACTTACCCGTCTTACAACACATTTTTACTATAGCAAATATTTTTAAAAAAAATCTAATATTTTCCAAAAACTTAATTTACCTTTTTTCAAACAAATTTCATTTAGAAACGTTTTTAATTTGGGCATTAGAATCATGCCAAAATCGTAAAATAAGATCAAAGGTTTAGAATAGACCTTTGTGTCTTGTTTTTTGTTTTTAGGGAGTTCTACAAAGAATTAGAATGTCAAACTTATATGGTTAGAACCATGATTCAGAGAAGTACATTTTAAAAAATAAGCAAGTTGTTTGGACGTAAGATGGCCAAGTTATGACCGGATAAAGAGAGAACAATATTCTGTCCAGGAAATCAGTTTTGACCTTTGTTGTTAAAAAAATTTGTTTGGAGGTCTTAAACTCATCGAAAAATTACACCGTTTGATTCTTTGAAAAGTAGACTCAATTATGAAAGAGATATGGGTGCTTAAAGTTGGTCTAAGAGTTCTAACCAGAATCGGATTGTTACACATACACTTCGTTTTTAGGGTTTTTAGATGTTTAAACATCAAAGCAAGTTGTAATAAACATAGGTAGAAGTTTTATGACAGAAATTAAAGTGTGATTAAGGTAGCAATAATGTTTAAAGCATCGGAAGAGCCACTTTTGCAATAGAACATTTTGAGGATTCACATAATGCATCAGCAGAGCCACTTTTGCAAACGGGATCCTTAGCTTAATTAAGTTAAGGTTTTGTTTAATATGAAAAAGACTATGAGTCAGAGAGTTAGTGATTAGATAAATATAAAAGAAAATAGAATGATTAAGGAGAAGAAAGATTAAAGGGAAGAAAGAATAACAACATAAGTAAAGAATAATTATTAGAACTTGGAGATGGAGAGGAAGTCTTACCTTGTGTCTTACGAAACTTGGAGATGAGGGGGCTGAGATTCAAGAAATTTAGAAGGAGGGATCTGATTATGAGAGTGATTTGGGGTGATTTAGCAAAGAATGAAGCACCCCAAGGCCTCTATTTATACAAGGATGTGAAGGGGTGTAAGTATGGTAAGTCTTTGGGACCAAGTTAGGGTTTTGGTTGAGCAAGGGAAGGATTAGCGGCTGGAAAAAGGGGTGTAAGGGCTGGGATTTTCACAAATTATCAAGTGGGTTTGGGTCATGGGTTGTCTTGACCCAGAGATGATCCATTTGGTTTGCGCATGCGTAATTTGATCGTTTTTTCGGATTTCGGAGTTTAATTAAGGAAAGTCTTGTTCACGAAAGTTGTTCTAAATTATGAAATGAATATGTTGAGCATTTAAAATATAAGTTAAGATTACATTAGATGTGGTTGTCGGTAGTGGACGGGTACACAGTAAACGGCGGTTTAGAAGGTGAACGAAGATGCGAAAGCATTAACTAACACACCAAGGTACTAGATTGAATTGTTTGAAGTATAACATGATGTTTGAGTTATGTTGGGATGTATGGGGTGGTTACATGTATTTCTAATAAGTCTTAACAAGTTATAAATGACTCTTAAAGTCTAAAATGTGTACAAGAATGTGTATGAATCATTGCACGATCAGTATTTACAAACAATGTTTCACATGTGAACTTAAGTTGCATTGTGATAAGTATTTGTTGTGTGATAAAGTTTCATGAAGTATGGACTTTAAGTTCACTCATTGATAGCACTACCCATGCGTGATATGAGTATGATATAGATATAATTGAAGAGATGAATCATATAACGTATGAAATGCTATGCAACAACTATGATAAGTGCAAATTCACATGAGATGAATCAAGTTACGTAAATACATGATTATTGGATGTCATTATAAGTCATGATAAAATCGGAGATGTTACACCCGAGTAACAACAATTGTCAAACACTGCCACCGAGATGGGATCCAAAGAGTTACACATGAGCAACAATTCATCAGAAAGGTCATTTAAGAAGTTAAACAAGCCTTACACGAATTAACCCGAAAGGCAAGATGATTATTTATGAAATTATATAAATGTTATATATTTAATTAAACCAAATTTGTTGGGTTAAATACTGATTATTAGATAATCAAGGATTAATTAGTAAACTTAAAAACCTAGCTCAGAGATCCAGGTTTATACGGGTGGATTAGAATCTCAGGTTTTTAGTTCGTGAGGCCGGATCTAGCGACTTGGTTATTGTCACGTGGTGTTACATCTTCGGTTGCCGTCTCCTACTCGCGAAATGTATAACCCTAAAACCCCCTATGGTTGTGTATATTGATTATTTGGCTTGCATCTGGACTCCTGGTGGGGTGATCTAGGGTTTAGCCTAGATCGGTTCGTGATTGTTTTTCCGCTGCGTGTTTTAAAATAGTTTTGAAACACTAGCACGAAACCCCAACATGTTACATCTTAGTGATCCACTAAGTATAATCGTTAGGATAGTCATCCGAACGATGGAGCCATTGCCTCACAATAGTTAAATTGACATCGAGTTATAAACGTCAGGATAAGCATCATGACGATGGAAAGACTCGAACTGCAAAAGATAGAAATGTCAGGACTGACCTGGAAAGAAATCACACATCATTAACAAAATCTCTCATACTTTGAGAAAAGATCACCTGTACAGAAGACATAAGAAGCAGACGGTAAAGCAAGAGGTCAACTCCTTTTCAGAAGCTACAAAAGGAGTTCTACATCAAGGTCTGGCTGGTAGAATGAAGAGTCAACTTATTACATTAAAAGAGATAGTTTCCCTATCACCAAGAAGAACAAACATTCCCAAGGCATTGCATACCTTCCCAAAGTAGAACCGGGACGCACGTTGTAAACGCCGTGAATATTTCCCCATGTAGCCTATAAATAAAGACAAACTCGCTAAATGTAATCCATCCCATTTGCTAAGGACAAACACCCATCCTAATGTCTCATCTCTCTCTATGAAGAACATGATTCTCCTTCTTCATCCACTTTCTCCTTCCTCACGTAGCACCATCCTTGTAACATCCATGATTTTCTTACGCATTGTTTTGGTGCAATAATAATAATATTTTAATTTCACTTTAGTTCAATGCATTGTGATTCTTTAACCATGGTTACAAGTGCTTCAATTTCAGATTTCATTCATACAATTTCATGATTTAGATTTACACTAAATACACACACATATGTGTATATATATATATATATATATTTATTAGACCAGTTAATTCAAGATGTAACTTATGGGCTTTAAAACATGTAACCTCACCCGTTTATATATATATATATATATATATATATATATATATATATAATCACTAGGTTAGAGACACATGTACTACACGGGTTGAATACAAATATTGAAATAAAGTTTATAATTTAAATTACGTATACTTAAAAAAATTACATAATAAAAGCATTAAAGCAATAATAATATTGATAACGAATGAAAACTATTATAAATCATAAATGTCCAAACACTTATTTGTATACAACATTTGATGTTCTACTGGTAATTTTACCATCTTTATCTAATATTAAAAGTTTTTGTCTGTCTTTACTTGTAACTCTTGATAATGTAACATACAGTTGACCATGTGTGAAAACTAGTTATCTCAAAATCAATCCAACTGTGGATAGTGACTGTCCTTGACTATTATTTATTATTATTGTAAAAACATACAGCAAGTGAAAATTGTCTTATTTGAAACTTAAAAGGAATCTTTTTGTCAGAAGGTGTCAAACATTTGATGTTCTACTGGTTATAGACTCGTGTATTACATAATTTGAATAATGAAACGATATAATTCATATTTCTCTAAATATTTCTGATAAGTGATATTACATACGGCATATAATAATGAAAAATGGATCGAGAGGCAATGGATAAAAAAAATGGTAATTTTATATGCATGTCAAAACAGTTTAGGTTGGGTCTCCCAACATCTTTTTGTATTATGCAAAGAATAAATGTATCAAATATGATAAAAAAAACTATATAATTAAAATAAGTTGAAAAATATGATTTGGAACATTGTAAGCATTTGAATACATGACTTATGAGATGTTTAACCTATTCAACCAAGTTTGACCCGTTACATTGGACTCGTCTTTCCACCTCTTATCAACAAAATACAACCTAATTGACATGTTTTTATCTAAATATCGGATTGCCATGACACAGAACATGTATCCCTTTAAAGGGCCCACCGTATTCTATATGCTTGCATAATAGGCAAACCTTCTTTATCTTCCCGATCAACTGCATACAAAGTAAAAATAAGAGTTTAAGGATATATTAATGAAATGGAAATGAGAATTCCTAAACTTAGAGTTGAGAGTATTTTCCCTCTCTTCCAAAGCTTTGTAAGGTGATAAAAGAGACTTGGGTGATGTTGGAAAATCATAAAAAATAGAGGCATCTAATTTAGCACCATACAATAAATGAATTGTTTTTTTGTTAATATTGAAAACTATCTTTAAACGGTCCTATACCCGTACTGAATGTTTCAAGTTTCTAATTTTCCCATTGATTCAAGTCCTTTTGTCATCCCTAGTGTTAGCCTCTCTAGATTCCTATCATACAAAATAAACATAAACATGAAATCATAATCACCCTAGACAAAAAAAAACTTCACAAGATTTTAAAATGACTAAACATTTAGAGAAAAATTCTATAATTTAATTCAAATCTTGAAAATTGAACATGTTTTCAAGAAACATAACAGGCATTTGATGAACCAAACAAAAAAATTGCAGCTTTTAACCTATAATTTATATCATGGAAATTATGCAAAAAAACCAACATAAACTTTAAAACTTTGTTACCAGGTTGACTGAGATCAGTCATATTAGAACATGATGGAGCCCCCATGTTCCATTGCTGCAAAATGATCCATTGGCCCGTTAATGAAAATAGACCTTTTGTGACCACCTAAAGCCAGCCTGGATTTAAACATCCTGAAATAAATCAGGCATTCGCGCCCTTTGTTCTTTTTCGCCTTCATTTTCTTGTCATATTTTGGCTTTCGGGTATGTGCAAACTCACCTTCTAAACTGTTTTCGCCACCATAGTCTCTCAACCCGACAACATTATTCTTTTTGTGACACGGTCTATGCCCACCAAGCCATTGAAATGAGGTAAAAACCTTGTTGAAGGTTAAGCATTCATACTTATTCCTCTTTTTATTCTATCCATCGCGCTCTAGTTCAGGATTATATGCATCTTCATCATCGCATGCTCTTTTATTCAAAGAACCGCGATACTAAAATTCTTTAAATAAGTTCTTTCTTTTTTATAGCTTTTCTTCATTAGACAGTTCTCTGGTTTTTTCAATTTGGATCACCATATCTAAGCATTTCCATTTTAGAAACAATCAATTGCCTAATACATAAATTAAATCACAGATTAGAACAAACCCAGATCATGAATTGCTTTAAACCATCTAAAATCAAAAGAAATGTGTTTTGGGTCCCAAACCAAGACATCTTGAAATGATGAAATAAATAAAATGGTAATTTTGATTTGAATTAAAAATTATTACAGTTTTTTTTAGGCAAAGGGACCATAATAATGAAAAGATAAAAACAAAGATGAAAAAATGTTACCTTGGTACATGTTATAATCCAACACGCAAGATGTATCGATGTGATAATATACTAACAAAAGCATATTCGTACCTTTGTCCAAACCTCGGTCAAAATATTCACAAAGTAAGCCATGAATAACCCTACTATTGCAGTTCGACTTGCAAAATAACCGTTTGACACCGGTTCATATATGAAACAGTGGGGGGAAAAAGGAAGATGCAAATTACTGTTACATCATTTGGGGCTCCAATTTCAACATTTCCTAAAATTTCAAGATTTTTTTAGTTTTTTAAATTTATTTTGATTTAATTTAAATCGCGTAAAACCAAGGAGTTCCTTCAATCATGAATCATGTGCTACTTCAGCTAGAGAATTTCAGTATTTCAGATTTAATTTTAAATTTTTGGTTGTACCTGTCAAAATTAGTTTCACAATGTATAATAGACCATTTTTAGGCCTATAAAGATATTCTAAAATATAAAATTTTGCTTTGAGTAAATCCATATTGAGACAATTTGACAGCAAGTGCTCTGAATTTATTATTCTTGTTTGTTCTTAATAAAAGCACATGGAGAAAATGAATGGCTAACCAAAGCACACAGAGAGAATGACTGGCTAACCAAAGCACACGGAGAGAATGACTGGCTAATCGTTGAGTAGTTCGGCTTCGGGAAGATGGAACCGTTTCATCCACGCCCATAAGGGAATAATAGAAGTGTCAAAAACTACAAGGAAGTCATTGTTGGAAGATTCTGGATTGTCTTCAAGCCATTTCCTCCTTTTAACCTTTGGAAAGTAGTACCAAGAATGTCAATACAATCTTCAAAGTTCAAACATAAGTAAATGCAATATCATCTTCATTTTAATGTAGTAAAAACAATGTCATAAAGAGCAAAATTTGGCAGCTTACATGCTTTGAGTCCTTAACCCTTTCTTTAAAAGCTACATTGTGGAAAAACAATGAACATAATTTTCATGAACAGTAAACATATTTCTCGCTTGATCGACGATGGTTAAGTGGTTAGACCACCAGGGGCCAATTCTGAAGGTAATTTAAATGTTTTTCCCCTTCCATCAAAGGCAATTTTAAAACCTATGGTTCTTATTGTACTTTGTTAATTTTGTACTACATACAGGAAAAATGCATCTCAAATGGTCAGAACACGAATTTAGAATCAAGATCATCTTCAAGGACTTGAATTATGACATAAATTAAGATTAGAGTTTTTGTCCATAGATTGAAATTGGATAATTTTAGTCCAGGGTTTACTGCATAAATTGAAGTAAATTTTGTGTGTTTCAATCTCATGAAAATGCATGAATTAGAGTTCCCAAATAAACCCTAATTATATCAAATATATGTCTAAATCTCAAATTACAAGAATTATGATATTATCAACCGTCATTAGAAAAATAATATCTTCATGGCTTACTTTGTGGATAGTTTGACCGGGTGAATGAAGATTATCGCTACCACTAATAAAACAGAAGAAGTATTTTACTAACAAAAACACATTCGTACCTTTGCCCAAACAAAATCGAACAAAACTTTCAAAATCAGAAAGAAATTCGGGATCGAAAACTAAATAGAAGCATTATTTTACCAACAAACACATACTCGTACCTTTGTCCAAACAAAATCGAACACAAAAATATCATAATCAGAAAGAAAATCTGGATAAAAAACAAAAGTATTATTTTACTAAGAAAGACACATTCGTACCTTTGTTTGAACAAAACTGAACACAAAAAATCCAAAATAAAAAAGAAATACATAAAAATTAAATTAGTAGAGAGGGTATTAGGGAAATAGATTAGGAATACCAGTTCGTTGAAGAAAAGAGGTTACCGTTGTGGATGAACAGGAGGAGGCGTAGAGAGAGTATCAGGGAAAGAAAGAGTTGTAAAGAGGAATTAGGGTTTTGAAAGAGAAATGTAAGGCACCCTTTCCTGTGAAAACTCACTTGTTGGATTTACTCATAAAAATAGTGATGAAAACTAAATGAACTATAACCTTTATAACATAGCGGAAGCGTACAACATTCTATTACAAAAACAACGGAAGACTTTAACAATTAAAGGAAACAATCTGTTTGAAAACATATAATCACATAATAGGAAGTCAGTCTTGTGTCGGGCAGCCTTCACGCCATGGCACGTTCTTTCATTTCTTGCTATCTGAAGTGTATACTAAAAGTCACATAACGCTGGTGAGTTCTAGTTTAAAAGCAATCAGACATTAACATTTTCTTATGAGGATAAATATATATATATATATATATGTATATACTTAGTTGTACCTTCTTTACTTTACTTCTTTCATAAAACATACATAATGAGTACGTATATAGATACATACATGTTTATTACTTGGTGCACATTCATTGGTCATACACATATGGGTGATCAACCCGTTACTTTGCTTACGTAAGTCACAAAGACAAAAGTTCTCGAACTACCGGCGTAGCCCATTTACTTAACCGTCTGTCATATCTTTAAACCGTCTGGCAAACCTTCGGTCGTCTGTATTTACCGTCCTACAGTCGTAGTCCATCATATTCGCCCTTCTTCCCTAAGGCAACCGTTTCCCACTCGAACTATATATGCAGCCGTGCATCGGTTGAGCGACTTACTCCACCGTAGTGGCCTTAGTTTAGTCTACCTTTCTAGTCTACCTTAGAGATACTAGGAGTGTCTCTTTGGTATCCTAGTATCTTGTCTAAATTGTCCACTTCATGCGCTAGGAAATTGTTATCAAGTTCCTTCTAAGTCGCTTTGGTTATTACGTGTACCTCATAAATTATCCTTGGTGCATTCGCCCTCGAAAGAACGTACTAGGTCATTCCCGAATGAATCATACCCTATCGTTCCCGAGTGAGTCATACTATCTCGTTCCCAAGGGAACCATATTAGTTTGTTACCGAAGGAACCATATCCTTTTGTCCCCATAGGAACCATTTCATTACGTTCCTGAAGGAACCATATTGTTTTGTTCCCTAAAGAACCATATGAATCATTACTTTATTATACTCAAACTTGTTGGGAAGGTATTCATTCAGACGGAAAACTAGGTATACAATCTTTACATTCATATTCTTGTACGCGTAACTACCTCCTTGTCTTTCTTTAAATCATACTCGTCATGGTTTCTATTATTCCCTATTTATATCATTGAATGGTCTTAAGGATTGGCATCCCTTGTGACCAAACTGTACATTTTTAAAATTTTTGTGATCGTTAACATTTTCTTCCGTATGGGATCCTTTTAGAACTACGTTCATAGGTTTCGTTATGAATAGACGACACGTGTGGTGGTACTCGATCATTCCTTTCCTTTCTGGTCTCATTGAGTTCCTCAATGGCTTTTCAATTTCAGCAGTCTCATGCGCTATTTACTTGACTTAATCATTGTAAAGTATATATTTTGACTCGTCTTGAGTCCTTACAGGTACTCATGCCTTACACTATGGGGCTTGCCTTTCACATGCATCTTGAACAACAATCCTTAGGTTGGATCTGGTTTCACTTGATTTTGCCTGCACATCTTAATTGACATCGTCGTTCCTGTCACTTGTTGTCTATCTTCTCGTTTCAGTGGATACTCATAGTAGTTTGTCAAGGGTTGTCTTCTACATGTAAAGATGCCATTTGTGCATTCGTGTGCTCATCTCTTCTTTGGACATATAGTTGTGTGGTTATTTCCTTCATACTTATGCATTCGTCGACCGTATGTTAATGTTCATTCATCATATCGCGTTTCTGTTAAGTCTTGACAACTCTTGTTCAGAAGCATTTCTCTAAACGTATGTTCGTCTGACGTAAGTAGTACTTACATCTTGTACTAACGTGTAATCCTTACTTTCTCCACAAGTACTGAGTTCCTCAATTTCTACTTAATCGGTCTCTTCGTTCGCGGTTGCCATGCGTGGGCTTGGTAGGCTCTCTTATCATTCTCATAATAATTCTTTTTCTAGTGCAATCTTTCCATTTCTTTGTCTTTGTTTGCTTTACTACTTCATTACTTGTTGCATCGGGTTCCAGAACAGGTTCCGTCGATCTTTCTAAACTTGTTCTTTAGGGTTACTCAACTTCAGCAACTTCATTTAAAGACTCATTCTTTCTCGTTCCACCTTTGGTGTGTCGGTGTTGCCATCATTCGTCTTGCTAATTCATTACAATCATCATTATTTAAGTGACTAATCTCATAGTCATGATTGGAGTGATTTATTTGTTTTTGGTGACATGTGTATTAATCCACACGATAAGGTTTATTAGTATGCACGAGCACCTGTAAATTCACAATTACGTGGATAGTGACGTAATCGCCAACTTACCTTGCTCGTGAATTCCTGACTCTTCTCATCATGCTTCATAAAGTGAATGTCTTCTATGAACAGTGCCTAGTCCATGTATCCTTCTTCCCTTTCCGAACTCCTAGTTGACATGAGTCGCTCATCACTGTTCGTTACGGGTCTACTTGGACCGTTGATAATCCGTTGTCTTTTTTTCGTTATGGTCTATCGAACTTATGCTCGTTGTTTGTGATTCACTTCACATGGATCACACCGTTCTTATAATTCATGAGTCTTTCGTAGTACTATGTTAACACCTCTTTCACTCTCTGTGACTAATACATACCGCGGATGACATATTGAGTCACACTTATACAGCAAAAACTTAATAATAGTAGCTATGTGTTATTAAACATTTACTGTACTTATGTGTTCAAATCGTCTACCATCGTATGTGCTATGTGTAACTATTCATATTAGTAGTGACATTGATATTTAAGGCATGTGCTCTATGTTAAAACATCTACCCTGAACTCAGTGGCGGATCCAGGATTTTTTGTCAGCGGGTGCCTAAAATGGGTGCGGTCAGAAAGGGTCGGGTCAAAAAAATACATCTATGGATACGGTCAAAAAGGGTCGGGTCAAAAGATTACATTAATGGATGTGGTCATGCGGTGGCGGAACTCAAAATTTTCAGCTAGAGGGTCGTGATACTTTTTTTACATTCACTGTTGTACGTAAATTAATTTCCTTATTAATCGATTTCTCAAGATCGTATATCTTGAAACGTTATAAAATTACTTAATTTTTAACTCTTAAAAAAAATTTACTCATACTTCCATAAAGTTATCTTTTTAATGAAAATTAGGTCTTTTGGTTAACAATGAAGGTTGGTTGAGTAACGTCTATTTGCTTTTTCTTAAATATTAGCCGAATTATCATTTATCTTTTATTATTCAACTTATTTTACTTTTTATTATTACATAATTGGTATTTTACAAATAATTGATAAAATAATGTATAATAATTTAAACATAGAAAAACTCAATATATTAATAATTTTTATTTCATCACAAATAAAAAGATAACAAAAAATAAAATTCAATCTAAAATAAATAAATAATAAACAATTAAATAATATAAAAGTAAGAATTAGGGGTTATAGAGGTTTGTGTTGTCACATCACTTGATGTCTTCAAAGAGGGAGAAAAAGAAATATATAAAAATAATTTATTTAACTTATTTAAATATATTTAACCTATTGTGTTCTTTCTTTAACTGATTCTCTCCATAGTAGAGAGTAAAAGACCATTCTTGTCTGTCTCTACACAAAACTAAGTGCCCACCTTATTTCTTTCTTCATCTGGTTCCGCCACTAAGGTCATGGGTGCCTAACATTTTTTTACAGGGTGCCTGTAAATTTTTTAGGCCATTTTAATGAACTCAACAATTTTATTTTAGGTTTGAGGGGGTGCCTTCCCACCCTCTGCAACCAACATACATCCGCCCCTGCCTGAACTACAAGTATTAACCTTGTTACTTACTTACTTGTTTTGGCGTTGGCGTTGGCTACCCGTACTGACATCCTTGCGTTGGTCCCGTTATCAGCTTGAGTTCATACATTTAGGGATGTCTGAATCTCTCAAACTATTGCTCTCATACCAACTTGTAAGGCCCCTTTCCCGGGAGACCTCACTTGTCGGATTTACTCATAAAAATAGTGATGAAAACTAAATGAATTATAACCTTTATAACATAGCGGAAGCGTACATCATTCTATTACAAAAACGGCGGAAGACTTAAACAATTAAAGGAAACAATTTGTCTGAAAACATATAATCACATAATAGGATGTCTGTCTTGTGTCGGGCAGCCTTCATGCCTTGGCACGTTCTTTCCTTTCTTGCTATCTGAAGTGCATACTAAAAGTCAGCTAAAGCTGGTGAGTTCTAGTTTAAAAGCAATCAGACATTAACATTTTCTTATGAGGATAAATATGTATATACTTATTTGTACCTTGTTTACTTTACTTTTTATATAAAACATACATAATGAGTACGTATATAGATACATACATGTTTATTACTTGGTGCACATTCATTGGTCATACACATATGGGTGATCAGCCCGTTACTTTTCTTACGTAAGTCACAAAGACAAAAGTTCTCGAACTACCGTCGTAGCCCATTTACTTAACCGTCCTACACTAGAAACCGTCCGTCATATCTTTAAATCGTCCGGCAAACCTTCGGCCGTCCGTCTTAACCTTCCTACAATCGTAGTCCGTCATATTCGCCCGTCTGCCCTAAGGCATCCGTTTCCCACTCGAACTATATATATGCAGTCGTGCATCGATTGAGCGACTTACTCCTCCGTAGTGGCCGTAGTTTAGTCTACCTTTCTAGACTTTCATCTCTGGCTGCATAATAGTCGAATGGTCGTCCGTCTACCGAAGTAGCCGTTATCATCGTTTCCGTCCATAACGTTTATTCATACTTAGCAAGCAATATATACATGGATATAAAGCAAGATTTCCTTTATTATATGTTATGTCATACCTTTCATACTTGGCAAGCAATATATACATGGATATAAAGCAAGATTTATTTCTTATACGTTATGTCATACTTTTCATACTTGGCAAGCAATATATACATGGATATAAAGCAAGATTTCTTTCTTATACGTTATGTCATGCTTTCGTTTCTTTATTTATAAACATACTTGTTATACTTATATTCCGCATGTATTGTCATATAACACATAACATAACATAACATTAATTCATATCATGTATACACTTCAGGCCCAAAAACATTTAAAATGATTTACACGTAACACATATGGGGCACATAGAACTCACCTGATGAGTAGTTTCTGAAATACACTCAGCTGGTTATTGAGCGTCACTAATGTCACTCACAATCTGTACATTAAGGTCATCCATATAAGGTAGTGTTTCTTATTGACACTAAACATTTCAATGCTTGGACCTAGTAGTTTCGATAAGTAGTTTATACCGAAACTATGGTAGTTTCGGGTCATGGTTCATATCGAAACTATTTGTTCAATAGAAACTACTTTGTTCAATAGAAACTACTTTATTCAATAGAAACTACTTTGTTCAATAGAAACTATTTGTTTAATAGAAACTACTTTGTTCAATAGAAACTACGTTGTTCAATAGAAACTAATTTGTTCAATAGAAACTACTTTGTTTCTATCTTTAGGGTTTGGCGAACTTAGATAAAGTTCGCCCTACATTGATTCAAGCGAACTTAGTAGTTTCGCTAACATCAGTCTTCCTTCCCAAACAACCCAATCCCTAAATAGGACATACATATTTATAAAATATACTTCTTTAATCCTAACGGAAATTGGACGGAGTCCGGTTTGTTTTTATCTAAGCCCAACAACATTAGTTGTCTATTTCCATTACAATATCATAACAAATATTCCATAATAATTGAGTTTTAACTTCTAGCCTCGATATCTTTCTTTGCCTTTATCAACTAACACTTATAAAAACAATGAATCTTTGTCGGTTATCATTTATTAAATAAAGCCATTGTTAAGCGTCCTCAATATGATACCCGAAACCCGAACTAATAATAGTAATTAATGTTCTACGAATCTTAAGGATATACCTTCCGTACACGAACCCGGAATACAACTGAGACCTGACCCGAACCGTATCCATCATTGTCATCATTATATAATCATCATCTTCATCATCTAATCATCATCATCATCTATAAATCCTCCACAACTTGTTGCTAAAAATATAAACTTTACGCAAAGTTCTTACCTTTGTGAGATTTGCTGACACACATACGAGTTGCTCAAAATCATATCAAACGGTGTCCGATTGAGGATATTCAGGTGTCCACGGAACCGTATCACCGAGATCTACCAGATCCCTACTTAGCCGCCGCTGGAAACCACCTCCGTCGTCGCCGGAAAGCTGAAATAGTCGTCCGAATCCTTCCAAAATCACTGTTCTATTCGGGACAGCAATACTCGACCTCTAGGCCACCAAATCAGAAACCCAACGGTGGAAGTATTCGTTTATATTCTATGAAGCTGCAGTAAAAATTTGAGAACAATCCGACGGTTAAATCTCCCGGGATCGTCCGATATTTGATGCTGGGTACCCCAAAAACGGAATTTCCTCCCTTTTTTTCTTTTCTCTCTTTTCTTTTGGCCGAAAATTTGAGGAGAAATGAGGTGGGATGCATCTACTTAAAGCCTCCTAATGTAACCCTAGCTTCCCCTCCAAGGTTTTCCTTCATTTTACATTTTCTACCCCGGACTTTACAATAATATAATCGTTTATGATTATTCACGTTTTTTTTTTGAAAACTGGATGTTACAAAAAATGACGTAAAAGCAAGGACGCGTGAGATGTAATGGCCAATGGGGGGAAAGCAAAGTTTAGATGCTCTGAAATTGCAACACGTGTCCTAAAGATATTGCTTTATTAGGTTAGATGAATATAAACTTATTTATATATATTTAGAGTTATTAATCAAACCCTATTAAAATACTTGTTTAGTTTTTAAAACAAAGATATTTATATTTGACAAGCTTAAATAAATGTTCGTAAAGTTACATTGATTAAACCTAAATGAATTTAGTTTTTATAAATTGTATAAAAATCAATTAAAGTGTTTAGTTTTATAGATTTTATAAAAAAAAAATAAACGTTAGTTTTATATTTAAAGATGATTTTTAATCAAATTATAGTGTTTGAACCCCCAATTTGAACCCTCACATCCTAATTTGGACTTTCTCCATGAATTTGACCACTTCCCCTGTATTTTGACTCCAAAAAGTCAACAAGGACGAATTTCACCCAAATCCAGTTTCAAATCGTCAAATTCAAGGCTGTTAATGCCTACCATTCATATGGGACGGTTACACGACCAGAATCAAATGCATATAACGAACTAATTCAACTGAAATCGATGCCTAAATCCAAATTACACCTCTGGAACACGATCAAGTACCTAGAACATCGGATTCAAAACCACACCCATTTTCACTAGTTACTCCACCAAATCAAATAAGTTTTACGTCTTTCGATTCGTAGTATGATGCTAATCAAAAGCCCTCTGTCAATTCTTGATGACAAAGCGTATCGAACCTGAATTTGATTTAGGGTTCTTGACCGTTCGAACTCAAACCTATTTGGGATTATGTCCTGATCTAATGAATGTATTTACATTTATAGTTTCAGTGTATGATCAGCAAAACCACCAGGTCCGCCCGGTAAGTCATTGCACCGCCGAACCAGATGGCGTGGGTTCGAAACCCACAACCAACAACTTTTTTTACACCTCCGTTAGTACTTAACCCGACTCCACCCTGGGTTATGGGTTAAGCTTAAAAGGGTCGGCCATATGACACTAAGGATGCCTTGGTCTAGTGGTTGCGTACATCCTTTCCCTCATAAACCACCCGGGTTCGAGGCGGGTGGTCCGCATTTTTTTAAAACAGCATTTTTCTTACATTTATTTGTTTTATAAAAATTCATTTATAAAACCTTTAACACCCAAGTTTGTTTTGATAAATTTAATTGACGAGTTTTAAGGATCGTAATACAATTTGTTTTATAAACTTTAAACGCATAACTCATTCCTTTATCCAAGAATTAATTATGATTGAATAACTATTCAAATTTGAACTTATATTTCAAAATTTTGGTTTTATTTATTTACATCGTTGAACCATTTATTAATTAAACCTTGGTTTAATTTCTAAATAAACTAGCCCATTAATTTCTTTTGAAACACTTTTTAATTAAATAAATAAAAGGTTTCATTTATCTATCCAATTATTCATTTATTCAAACTTAATATTTTTCATCTATTTTTATTCACTTATTTATTAACAAAGACAAACTAATTACCCATTTATTTATTATAAACAAAACGACATAAATTGATTATTCATATACATACACACGCTCAATTGTTTACAAGACAAGTGAACTCTATGTTCATACACACATACTTTTTACAAGAAACAACACTTGAAACTCAAACAAGTACACACTCACTCAACCAAGCCACCCCCAATTCCTTTATACATTAGAATTCCCTCTAGTCTTTTGAGCACACCATTGATACATGTATACAATTCAATCATAGGTTAACCTTGTGGTTAGCTAATCACTTGTGCAAACAACTTGTTCGTGTGATCTCCAAGCTACTTATTACATGTGAGTTTACATAGCCCCATTTTACATTTTTACATTTTTGGGGTGAAACATGATTACATTCAAACTCTTTGCAATTTATACAATTCTACATTATGAACATGTGTGTAAATGTGTGCCATATGCTTGAACACTATGAGTTTAAACTACAATTACATACATACAAGTGCAATCATTAACTCCGTACAAGTCGACGGTAACAATGATAGATCTATTGTGTCTGACAAACCTACCCAGGTAGGGTGATTGTTGCCGACATTACATTAGGATAACATACGTGTTATGCCCTTCAGTCACAAGGTTTGATTGTACATCCAGTTTGACTATAATGGTTTGTAGGTCCACATGACTCATCTCAAATCGATCTCGTGACAGGACGTATCGATAACACGGAGTGCGGAATCCTTCGTGTTAACGTATGTATATCAATTGACAATAGAAACAACATGTAAATAAACTCTCTTTTATATCACCAAACAGAGTTTACAGAATACTTGTTCACTTCTAGTTCTGATTCGTGTATCTTCAACAAACTCTGTAAACTCTATATTTATAGACACATGTTCTGCAATAGGCGAACTTAACAAGTTCACTTCTGTAATATCCGTACTTTCCACATCATCGTTTATTTACATTTTGTACCCTTGTACTTTCATTTTTGAATCCATTGTAACTCGAGACTTATGATCAATGAATTTATTGGATTTATTCAATTACATGTTTACAACATACATTACATTTATACATATGCAAGACAACATCATACGTGCAATATTACAAAATTATATATTACAAACACGCGTTTCACTTTTTTTACATTTATATTCTCGTTTCACGTCCATACACGCTCGGTTTATTATTATTATTATTATTAGTAGTATTATTATCATTATTATCATTAGTACTATTATTATTATTATTTCATTTTTTTCTTTTTAAAAAAAGAATCACCTCCCTTTCAACCACCAACTCCCAACTAACTCATTTAATACCCCAAACCCTAATCCACACTTATAAATACCCACTCCCTTTCTCTCCTCCACCCTTACACCCTCCAAATTCTCTCACAAATCTCTCCAAGTGCTCCATTTCTTCCAAGATTTTTTGGCAGAATTTTATAAGGTAAAAACCTTATTTTTCTTCAAGTTTCTTCCTTTTTTTTTCTCTTAACAATTCTTCCTTCACCCTCTTGGATAAACCTCTAGGATCTTATCATTTGTTTACCTTGGTAAACATCTAAGATAAGTCACCATTTGAGGTCCAAGTTGTGGTCTTTCAACTAACATTTCTTCTTCTTCATGTTCTTGTTTGGATATTTTACATCTAGTTGTGGTAAAACCAAACCAAGCTTCCATCAAAATTCTGTGATGGAAGCTTTGTGCTAAGGTATTTGGATGAAGTAGATGAACATAGGTTCATCTACCATAAGACATCCAATAGCCACAAGGTGTTCAAATACTCTACATAAATATTATAAATAAATCTAACAAGGTTTGTGGATTTCCCAACCGTTCTCTTGGCCACTTCAAGTTTTATATTACTAACTATACTAACTTTTGACCATCCGAATTCCTAACTAAGTTAGGGGTTTGTGTTTCGGTCCGCCGTCGGCGATGTATGACCAACTTGATACTATTATACATATATATTATTTATTATTTCTTCTCCACCGAACTTATGCCTACGTTACCTTTTAGGTTAGCCGACATTCCCGACTCTTCACCTTCCCGTTCATCCTTTCGTTACCACGCCAAACCGTGAGTTTCATACTTGCCCCTTTTACATTTTTGCACTTTGGGACTTGAAAACATGTACATATTCAAAACACATACACTACAAGATTCACACTTTATTCAAACACAATTCATTAACATGCTCATGTGACAACAACTTGACTACATGCTTAAATACAACTTGTTAATACAAAAGTTCATTAATTCTTGCAAAACCGCACTTAACAAGTGTAGCGCTATAGGATTGACACCCGTCGGCTTTTCGTTACCTTTATGGAGCCCCCGATCTTGTTATGTTATTTATTCGACTAGTATTCTTTGGATGCTAGGTATGCTATGTCAACAATAGGTTTGAACTATATCATTACAAATTGTATGAACATTAGTAAAGTATGTCTATGTATGTGAATTGTTGCTTTAAACATGATTATTATATGTATGAAACTTGTATGAACTCACCAACTTTATTGCTGATCAAATATTATTTTACATGTTTTCAGGAGATGTTTGATGCTACCATGGAAATGGAATCTAGGGACTTTGCCTAAGATATCAAATTTAAATATTTTTGTCTTTTGTTTATCAATGTATTTCCTTTAATTGAAACAATTGTATTTGAAATTCTTAGTTTAATGAAATCGGTTAAATTTATATTTCAACAATAGTGCCACGATGCCTTTGAACAATCCTACACGTCACGTTCGGTGATTCCGCCGCCGAATGGGTTGTGACAACTTCAAATATGCTTAGGCGAACTTAACAAGTTCGCCTCTAATAGACTAGCCTCTAGCAGAACTTGTACTTATACTTAGACAAAACTAAACAATTACATAAAAACATAAAGACAATAAAACCTAAACTATTATAAAGCTTTTGTCATTCAATCTATGTCCTAACATACTCCCCCTTGACAATAGCTTGATCTTCTGTCTTCAGTCTTTATGACAAACTCTTCCGGTTGTCTGGTAATCTGCTTCCTACATGCACTCCATATCTATGACATATCTCCAACACTCTTTTATACTACAATTCTTGTTCTCTCCAATCATCAGTGAACATGATCTCATTCTTTCTTAACGTTCTCTGATCTTTCTTTGAAAAGTTAATAAGATTCATTGCATCATAGAAACTAACAATGACCTTATTATCTTTATCATCAATCCTAGCTTCACCAGTCTTCACATCAACATACCACCATTTCATATTCCCCAGAAAATCTTGTGGAATTTTCTTCAATGGTATCTTCTGTACAGCACGTACTGGCTTGAACTTATATTTCCAAGTCACATTCTTAGTATTTTGATCTACAAGCTTCACTCTTTTTCCCTTATGTGGTTTTAACCTTTCATACTTCTCTGATCCACCTTTTCTCTTTATCAAATTGGCAATCACATCAGCTAATCCACACTTTGATCTATTAATCAATGGTTTCGTAGCCAGACCATTCATTTCACACCTTGGCAAGGTATTGAAATACTTGATCCTAGGCTTTAAGTATTGAACACTATCAGATCTTTTAAGAGCAAACAACTTAGTTTCATCATCATAAAACCAACTTATGATCTTTCCAATACACCTTTCTTTATTCACATATCTTTCTTTCTTAGCAGGTTGTATAGGTGACTTTGGTAGTGCTTTCATCCAACTGTTAACTACTTCTCTCCACTGTTCTCTAGTCATTCCTGTATTTCTATACATCACAGGTTCTTCATTCAGCTTAGGAGACATTGTATGAGTAGTATCAACATCAGAATCTTTCTTGGATTGAGCAGTATCATCAGGTGTAGTGATGTCTTCAATAGAGTCCATAGAATCTGTTACTCCATCATAAGAAAACTCAGGAATAACATCATCTTGGATGAAGTTATACGTAACCTTCAGACCATCACTTCCTTCATATGTAACCTTAGATTTACTCTTTTCTATTTCAATCTCTACAATATCTCCTTCTTCAACTTCATTATCCAACACATCTTCTTCATCATCATCAAATAACTCGTCTATATCATCTAGACATTCTAATTTATCAGCTTCTTCTTCTTCAGAATCTTGAAAGAATTCCAATAAAAATATTTCTTCATTCACTCCAGAATCATGATTGGTTCCTTCAATAGTATGTGATGTCGATTCCCCCTGAGCTCTGGATATTGGATTCACGTCAGCGTATTGACGATCACCC
Source organism: Smallanthus sonchifolius (assembly GCA_023525975.1). NCBI lineage: Eukaryota > Viridiplantae > Streptophyta > Magnoliopsida > Asterales > Asteraceae > Smallanthus > Smallanthus sonchifolius. The sequence continues at coordinate 42,102,398 of CM042025.1, read as the reverse complement.
TCAACATTACCACTAGGATCATTGTCATCATTATATTTTCGTTGAATTGATTCAGCATGACATGTATCATGTAGCCTTAACTCCTCCTGAGCGTCAAGACGCTCAACAAGCTTAGACACCAATAACTGCATGTCAGCAATCTGTATAGCTTGAGCTTGAAGGACCAACTGTCTTTGAGAATCAGTAGACACAAGAGTATCTACTTGAGTCTGTAAAGCTAGCACCTGTGATTCAAGGAATGTAATTCTTTCAGAATCAGAAGGCTTTGAAGGACCAGCTTCAGATGTGTTTGGAATATGTGGAGAAAGCACTGGAGATGTATGTTTAGAAGCAGGAGGTGTAATCAATAAGGAAGCAACAAAATTTTCATCCTCTACACCTTGAGATGAATGAGCAGCAGCAATAGAAGCAGACATAATCTTCTGTGCTTTAGGAACCGGAATAGCATCACTATCCGAGTCAGAACTTTCATATATTAAAGTTCTCTTACCAAGTACTGATCCAGAAGGAGGATTCCGAACAGACTTACGCCTCGAATTTCTGGCTGTAGATTTAATATGTTTCCCTGCATTAGCCAATGGTAACGTAGCCAACCTTGCATAATGATCTGAGCTAAAGTCTCTATACGAATCAGGTAATATAGTATCAACGGAACTCGTATCATCAACATTGCCTTCAGCTTCATGAATAGGTGAGTTTACAGCTTCATGATCAAAATCATCCATATTCATACCCAACTCTTGATCATTATCTTGAGCAATCTCATCTTGAACTGGTTCATTAACAGGAATTGGAACCTGTTCTTGTGGAATAGGAACTTGTTGTTGAGCAGGAACTTGTTGTTGTTGATGTTCAGGAACTTGTTGTTGAACTGGAACTTGTTGTACTTGAGCTTGAACTGGTTGTTGAATTGGAACTTGATTCTGGATTTGGCCTTGTACTAACTCCTCAGGCTGAAACCAATTATCATTAGGTGGCTCAACATAATCAGGATTGATTATGTGACCAAACAGAGGAGTAGGAACAGGAATGAGAGCAGCATTTTGTTGTTTCACCTTAGTACAATTAGTAAAGATCCTTTTTGACATAGGAGTCAAAGTTAAACAGATTGGACGCTGAGGTAAATCCGGAATTAAATGATTCATAATCATCTGCACGAACCTAGGATACATAAGGAACCCTTGTCCTTCTAGAGGATTTATTTGCATGACCAACTCACGGTAGATATATAAAGCAAAATTAAACCGTTTGTTGAGTGTCAAAGCAACCATAGCAGCTTGTAGTGCACTCTTCAACCCATCAGTACCAGCCTTTCTTGGAGACAGACATTGTATGATGACATGCATAAAATATCTCCATTCGCCAACTAAACCTCATTTTCTTGCTTGTGTATCATTTGGTCTTCCTCTGTAACCCATCCGCTGAAAACACCCCGTTATTAGAGTTCCAGGATATGACATAGGATCGTCAACAACACCTCCTAATGCCAATGCAACACGAATAGTTCCCACTGAAATAGCAACCTCCGTATTATTTACTGTAGCACGAAGTACGTGAGGTTCAACATCCGTATCTTGATGAACGGTATCCCAGAATTGTTGAATATACGATAGACTTATATACGGATTAGCAGATAAAGCCACTTGCAATCTTGAACGATTTAGAAAATTGATATTTCCTTGAAAATTAACAGCTTCAGACATATTCGAATCCAATAACGCCACGTGATTATGTTTGTACTCAACATGACGAGCTATCTGTAAATGTAGAGGACAAAAACACATTAGTAAGCAAAACAAACAAAAAGAATTTAAAAAAAAAAAGTCAACAAAAAAAATTTTCAACAAAAAAAAAATTCACAAGTCCAAAACACTCCTGAGCCCTTAGGCGAACTTACTGTTGCAAGAGGCGAACATAATAAGTTCGCCTGAACAAGTTCGTCTGAACAAGTTCGCCTGAACAAGTTCGCCTGAACAAGTTCGCCTGAACCTGTCTGTCGATACAAATTCCACACAGAATCACAAAAATGTCTAAATCATGTATAAAATTTCAATTCAATCATAACACTATCATCGATTAAGACTTACGACACAAATTAAATCATCAATTTCAAGTTTTAAACCATAAAATGTTGTTCAAATCTTAGAAAACTTGAAAACTTTCAAACCGAAGAACTCAGGGGTAAAAATCTCAAATTCCAGACGATTCACCGGATAAAATTCGTTGAATTTACCGGATAAAATTCGTTGAATTTACCTTAGAATTATTCGCAATCAAAAACCGATTCAGAAACAAATACACAAAGTTCAAATCAGAAACCCTAGATATGAAATCACAAGTTCGCTAAAAAATTCTGGAAGTTCGCTCTTTAAGTTCGCTCAAACAGTGAAAGAAGATAAATGAATAAGTTCGCCTGAAAACAATACTAAATCACCATTAAGTTCGCTCCATTAGGCCAACTTGTTAAGTTCGCTTAACAAGCCTCAGGCAAACATATTAAGTTCGCTTACTCATAACCAGGCGAACATATTAAGTTCGCTCAAAACCTTTTCCTTTGACCAAAATTCTTCACTTTCAACACGACCCATTCTTGTGAACTTCCATCTGTAGCAAGTATCCGATCCAATCCCGCAACATTTTAAAAATAAAATTTTCATGGAAGACAGAAACAAAATATTTTTGGATTTTATCTGTATAAACGGAATCACATATTTTTGGTTTTTATCTGAGCAAACTGAAAACACATATTTTTGGATTTTATATGAGCAAACTAAAATACATATTTTTGGATAAACATCATGAGCAAGAAGATCATATCAGCATATGAGCAATTCATCACACAGTTTATAATCAACTATGGGTAACCTATGATATGAAACAATCAAACTTATACTTATGTAATTCAATACTTTTTCAAATTTTATGTAACTTTTGCAATCAATTTGAATAATCCTTGAAATGATACGCGATAAATTTCAAAGTAAAAAAGATCAGGTCATGAAATGCTCAAATTTTCATTCCGAATTTACAATACAAAGCATGAATATTTAAATTGTCAATATTATATGATTTGAAACTATAAGCATTTTTCTTCCAAATTCATGTGAGTTAGTACCATTTAGATGAAAACCATCGTGTACCCCACATATATGCCAACAGAAATTAAATTTGCATTATCTTCAAGACATACACATTTTATTAAAAGATTAGATCAATCTACAAGATGAAATTATCTCTATTAGCACAAATATAGAATAACAGATCCCAAAGGATATAAGAATCAGAATGATCTAGAATCGAAAGATTCTAATGAATTGGCTTTATTATGAGAATCAATAGATTCAGGTAGGAGGATCCATCTATTATCTGGATAAATTTCAATGAAATCAGAATAGATGATGTATCTAACTGATCCAAGGGTGAATATATGTTCTAACAGATGTTGTCAGAAAAATATCTTAGTTCAGCAACACATTGCATGTTTTTCGGGGCATGGGCAGTGAAGTGAACTGAAAGAGATTGTGCTAAAGACATAATTCGATATTGGTCTCATGAAATTCTTAAAACTATATATTCTATATCTGATAATGATCTTTTACACACACACTCAAGCATATAATGGATTCAAATCACAGATGTAATCATATCATATTTAATTTTCACACTACTATTGGTTCAAAAACGCTTCTAGTCTATTGACAATTCAAGTTTCAAACTCATATTCAAATTAAAACATATTATCAAAATTAGAGCATTCAAAACACTATCATTTCTTATTTATGCAGACTTTGAAATTTAGATCAAATCAAATTACTTTAAACTTTCATATATCAAAGGTCTACTAAGGTCATGTGTAATGAATTATTTAGATCAAATCAAATTACTTTAAACTTTCATATATCAAAGGTCTACTAAGGTCATGTGTAATGAATTATTCACTGATGTACTATCATTTCTTCTATAACTTCAAATGATGTCAATTTTATATTTTTCATTTTGTTTTGAATTTTTATAAATAACAATTTTTGACTGAAATTTAAACTGCAGAAATGTAATAAAGCAATAAAAAAAATTGAAAACAAAATCTCCCATGAAAATTGTTTTGAAAAACTTTTATTCGGGATTGATCATACCAATCATTTTGATCAGAAATTCAAACCTGGTACGATCAAATGCTTTGGTAAAAAGATCAGTAAAATTGTCATCTGTATGTACCTTTACCAGCTCAATCAAATTCTTATCTGCACAATCACGAATAAAATGATATCTAATTTCAATGTGCTTTGTTTTACTGTGCTTAACAGGATTATTTGTAATAGACATTGTAGCATTATTATCAATAAACATGAGGGTTCCTGTAAAATTTAAACCGTAGTTCTTAATTGCTGTTGGATCCACAAGATCTGTGAACAACAACTTGCAGCAGCAATGTATTCTGCTTCGCATGTTGAAATGGAGACCGTAGTTTGCTTTTTGCATTGCTAGGAAACTAGACGATTACCCAAGAACTGGCAACCACTTGTAGTAGATTTCCTGTCCAAACACAACCACCAAAATCAGAATCAATGTAAGCATTGAATTCAAAGTTAGAACCATGAGGAAACCATAGTCTCAATCTTTGTTTTCCTTTCAGATATCGAAAGATTCTCTTTACTGCAATCAAATGAGACTCTTTTGGTTTTGCTTGGAACCTGGAATAAATACACACCGCGAACATTATATCTGGTCTTGAAGCGGTTAAGTACATGAGAGATCCAATCATTGCAAGGTACAGTCGGCAATCAACTTCTTTTCCATCCGGGTCAGAATTCAACTTATGGTTGACCGGAATCGGAGTATCATATGGGGTACAGTCCTCCATCTTGAATCGGCTCAAGATGTCCTTTACATACTTGGACCGATGAATAAAGAAACCATATTCCTTCTGATTAACTTGAAGACCTAGGAAAAATGATAACTCTTTCATAGCTGACATCTCAAACTTTGATTTCATAATACTCTCAAACTCTTTGCATAACCCTTCATTTGTAGATCCAAAAATAATATCGTCTACGTATATCTGTACCAGTAGGTATTCTCTCCCTGCTTTCTTAATGAATAAAGTCGAGTCAATATGTCCACGAACAAAATCATTCTCCAGAAGATGTGTAGACAACGTTTCATACCACGCTCGAGGAGCTTGATGAAGACCATAGAGAGCTTTATCAAGCTTGAAAACTTTAGACGGACCGGGACCGGGACCGTTAAGCCATGAAAGAACGGCGCACGGGTCAATAGAGGCCCTGTGACATTGTTAATTTTAAACCCGTTTCATTGTTGACTTAAAACTCAGTCGTCTTTTAAACAATTGGGCGGAGGCGGAGGGCCGTGCCTCGTAACCAACGCCTTACAAGTCTAAACTCTGGTTCTCTGCTGAATAGCTTCACCGACACTGCGATTCGTTCATATTCACAATCACAAATCGGATTCACGAACGCTCACCTCTTTCCATTCGAATCCGATCAAAATGGCGTGGGCCCACGCCCTCGCCCTCGCCCTCACGCTGGAGGGCTTCACATTGCACCATTACGGAATAGCTTTTCTGTGCCTTCTCATCATTTTTATGTACAGGTTTCTAGAGTTCCATTTCCTTCATGATGCTTTTACTCTGTTCCGAGGATCTCCGGTGTCTCTAACCTACAATCCTGCCTCCGAGATTTACCATGGCGTGGCTTCAAAGTGCCGCCTTCTTCATGGCAGGTTCGATTTTCAAAACAAAAATTGCGTCTTAATGCTTAGCGTTGTGGAATCAATCTCACACAAGTTCCGTGTTTCTTCCACAACTATGCTTTTTGTAGGCTGCCCCAAAAGTTTCAAAATTCATGATTTTGCCACAGTAACAAGAAAATTATCACAAGTTCGAAATGTTGGTCATCGATTTCTCATGTTTGAGAACCTAGTCATTCAGATTGAAAATTGTTCTTCTTAGATATATGTCTTCTATTCTATAATTTTAATAATTCATGCTTCTTTAATAAGGTACATGGCTACACCTTGGCTCTCAAGTCCTCACGTTCAAACAGCATTTTTGAATTTCCATGGGAGGCCTCCTGCAGTAGATTATACAAGGTATGTCTTCTTCCTTCTCAAAGTGTTGCTACATATAACTGAATCAAAATAAATAAATAGATATGCTGAAATGACCAAGGACTTTCCATGATTTCAAGGACATGTCTGTAACTCATTCCTATGATCCATCTACATAACTTTAATTTATCATTCTCACCTTTTGAACTATTTGGTTTGATAAAACCAAGGTATAAATTCTGCATATAATATCATGCTAACTACTGCTGTTTATTATGACCTAAATCATAAGCACCTGAATGCTGTTACACGTATGAAGATAATGGTTATGTAACAACGGTTGCATAAACAATTTTTAGCATGAGCAATAAAAGAAGAGTTATTTGAGTAGTAAGTTGCGTCATATGTATACATAAGAAACTTCAAATGAAAACGCAAAAGTTTAGAAGCAGAAAGAACGATTGCTAATTTGTATGTTGTTTTGATTACAGAAAATCAAAATGTATTTTCGATTAAACAAAAAATTAAATGTAGATTATTTTTACAGTAGGTACAAGTAATAAAAGTGAGAAAAAACTAACAGTGGCGGGGTAGCTGATATTTTGTTTGTTATTGAAATTACTTTTCTGATATTGACTTTGCCAGGATGAGATTCTATACATTTTCTAATGGAGTTGAGCTTTTACAGTTCAGTTATTCTTATAATGTATTTTTACTCTGCAGAAAATTATTTCATGCATCTGATGGTGGTACCTTTGCTATGGATTGGCTAAAGAGTTGTGATGGTAACACAAGCATGACTTGTATTACATGATCAGAACATTGTCCATGCTATTTATCATTTCACACTACACACACTCACACGCCAAGATGTGATATTATCTTGCTGTCGAAATACAAACTTTATCATGTGAGCATTTTCCCATTCATGAATTGAACACATTATACCTTATCCATTATGTGTTTTGGTTTCCCTTTTTTAGTACACATGGTATTTGTATCAACTTGTATTGAGGGAAACAAAAAAAAATGCAATTAGACTAGTTATAAGTGATAATAGGTATAAACTGATCGATCTTTTCATTCACAATAAACATATATTTATACAAAAGCTTTGACCTAATCTATATTAGGATAGGATTCATGGTTGGAAAAATCGTTATGCGCTAGGCGGGCGGTGGGGTGGGGCCTAGGCCTAGGCGGGATTAATCGGATTGGAATTTTATATGTAATTTTTAGTTTTTATATATATACACACATTTTTATATGTAATTTTTATAAAAATGTTCATTTTTAAATAATTATACACATATTTAGCTGGAATTTGAAGGGTTTGGCCGGAGAATTTGAAGGTTTTGCCGGAAAATCCAAGGTTTTCGCCGGAATTTGGCCGAAAATTTCAGGTTTTTGCCGGAATTTTCGCCGGAATCTGGCCACCTAGGCCCGCCTAGGACCGATTCCGATTAATGGTCCGCCTAGCTCAAAATTACAAGTTAAATGGCCGCCTAGCGCCTAGGCCCGATTTTTACAACATTGATAGGATTCCTATGATTGCTATGATTTACAAGTTTCCTGATTTCTAGCCTATTGATATATATCGGTTAATATACCCTCGCAGTCTTAGAGGGAGGTTCACGAACGTTGAGATTGTGTCTGAAATCATCAAATAGAACAAGAGGCAATCCTTTGGTGAAGATATCGGCGATCTGATGTCTGGATGGAACGCGTTGAACTCGGACCTCTCCTCGTGCCACCTTTTCACGAACAAAATGAATATCCAACTCGATGTGTTTGGTACGTTAGTGCTGAACCGGGTTGCAAGAGAGGTATATAGCACTAATGTTGTCACAATAGACCAAAGTGGCGTGAGTTGGAGGATGATAGAGTTCTAATAACAAGTTGCCTATCCAACATGTTTTAGAAACGACATTGGCTACCCCCGGTATTCAGCCTCGACACTCGAACGAGAGATAATAGGCTGACGCTTAGATGACCAAGACAGTAGGTTGTCGCCCAAATAAACACAATAAACGGAGGTAGAGCATCGTGTGTTGGCCGTTGGGGCAACTGGCCCAATCAGCATCGGTATAAGAGACCAAAGATGTGACCGAGGACTTGGTGAGGTGTAGACCGTGGGTTAAAGTACCTTGGATGTACCGTAGTATCCGCTTTAATGCATTCCAATGTGACGTTTAGGGTGCATGCAAATTTGTTGAACGTCACAGCTAATATCCGGACGAGTGAAAGTAAGATATTGTAGGGCACCTGCTAACTGACGGAATTGTGTGCCCCCATCTTGTAGGAGAGATCCGGAATTGGTACTAAGTTTGGACTTTGTGTCCACAGGAGTAGCTGCTGGTTTACATGATGTCATCCCAGCCCGGTCTAAAAGTTCACTGGCATATTTCTATTGGGAGAGGAACATTGTGTAACACCCTTAATTTGAAACACTGGTTATAATAAACATTTACACACGCGGAAGCATTTATCCCAAATTTTTTTATTTTATTTTTACTGTTCGCGTGTCGCGAACTTCTGGGGCCCTCCCTTCGCGTGCCGCGAGGGAGTCCCAAAAACAAAAGTCCGGAAAGCCACTCGCGAAGACTAGACCTGGGTTGTTCGCATGGCGCGAAGACCTCTTTTTCACAGAAAGTTTCTGCATTTGCAGATTTTCAACACTTAACCATTTTCCAACTTTTACCATTTCAACTAGACACCAAAATTTCCCAATCACTTGGGTTTTTGATTAATGCATTCAAAACACCATCTACATACACCAAAACACAAATTTAAGTATAAATTTACATCCATTAGATGGACTTCTAACTACACCCGAAATCACCAAAAAATGCATACGAGAATCCAACATTCGCCATACACTTGACCTTGACTATCCCGGAGCTTTTCCTACATAACACCACATGTAACAACCATTAGTAATGAAGATAAACATATCAAACAAGTAATTATAACTTGTTTTCACCCATTTGACCCGTTTGCACCTAATTTATCATTTGGCTACAAATAACTTGCATTTCACCTTTCAAGTTCCATTCTTTTCATTTGTCAATCATAATTAACACATTTCCATTTCCATTATGGCACGTAGGCCATAACCTCATTTTCATTATGATACTTAGACCATAACCTCATATCCCATTTCCATTATGGCACTTAGACCATAACCTCATTTCCATTATGGTATTTAAACCATAACCTCATTTACACATATCCATTATAGTATTACAACTATAACTACATTCATTCATTTACACATACTAGTTCATACACATTCATACACAACAACATAGCATGCTCACATAACACATGTATCACCCTTTATCATCAAAACTAAGTGCAAAGGCACTTACCTTTTGGGTTAGAAGATCCCGCACCACCGTCTCGGTTCACAGTTTGATTATCTAAACATGTACACCTAGTTTAGTAATCTAACCATACATCAAAATCACATTATAATTGGGTTTACAACCCAATTTCTCATTTCCACCCCAAACTAACCCGTTTGGGTTATTCCCATAACCAAACACCCTTTTTCACCCCAAACTCACCTACTTGAGTTTCATTATCTTTACCTTAACACTAATTTTTCATTCAATTTTTATTATTAAGTTAATTTGGTGTTCATTCAAGTGTCTAACACCATATAAACACTTAATCATCACTAATTCAACATTCTATCATCATAATCCAAACACCCCCAAATTTCTCCATATGAACCCTAACTTCGCATAATCATAATCAAAGGGTTCTAGGATGTTAATCACCATTCTTTACCTTTAGTTTAGCTAGATTATCAACAATCTAACACCAATTAACCACATGTATTAAAAATTTCCGGATTTCTACAAAACCCATCTATGAACTCATATATGGTGAAATCAAATGGAAGATAATCACTTGATGTTCGGAAGGTGATGTGCAAGCCAAAACCTTCACAAATCAAGCTTCAAATGCACGATTTTGCTTCAATTTAGCTTTCTCCTTTGTTGAAGAACGACTTCTTTCACCAAATGAAGACAATTTTAACTTTCACTAGTAAAATATGGCAGATTTTGCCATTTTACACTTTTAGCCCTTAAACTTCTATTTCACCCATTTCATTTCATAATTAGTTAAAAACTAATATAACCCCATTACTAACTTGAAACCCACTTGTTTCAACTTATTTCTAAAATATTATTTTCACCATAATATTTATTAGAATATTTAATTATTTATAACGAAACCCGGATTTTGGTTCGTTACACATTGATCCTTGCTGCCTCGAAACGAAGATGCCGAGGAAATAGCTTAGTGAACCCAAATCATTCATTGGGAATTCAGAGGCCAAATGTTTCATGAACTTGTTCCGAAGAGCATCGGAAGATGTCACAAGGATGATGTCATCGACATATAGCAAAATATAAGCAGTGTCTGGCAATGTTTTCAGAACCGGACCAGACAACGAACCGGACGTCTTAGAGGTTCACTGGTCGGACCGGATTCAAGAACCGGATGACGCAATAAATAATATAAATATTCATAAAAATATATAGAAAAATATAAAAATTCCAAATACTACATATACAACCATTTAAACAATTTTGAGTCAAGGACGAGGGTTGTAGGTCTGTATGAATTTTAATTCTTTTGAATCTTCAATTTTAATTTTGATTAGGGTTTTGGAGGACCTGTGGCGGCGTATAAGTTAAAAGGAAAGAGCCAAATTGAGTTAAAATTGTAAATAGAAGTAAGTAGGAGGACTATAAGATAAAAAAGATAAAAAAATAGTAAAATTTAAAAAAAAAAAAAAAAATTAAACTACCCGGTTCGACCACCGGTTCGCGATTCGACCGCTGAACCGCTTGAACCGCCCGGTTCAACCAGCAAACGGTCTCAGAGCATGTAACCGGACCGGTGGAGGTCCCGGTTCCCGGTCCGGTCCGGTTTTCAAAACATTGGTGTCTGGGCCATGTTTGTAATAGAACGATGAATGGTCACACTTACTGTGATGAAAACCGATTTTGGAGGCGTAATCGGCAAGCCTTTGGCACCACGACCCGTGCTGCCTGTTTCAACCCATATAACGGCTTCTTTAATAAGCAGACATGGTGCGGATATCTATGATCCCTGAACCCCGGCGGTTGATATATATAAACCGTTTCGGTGAGGTTCTCGTGCAAAAACGTGTTCTTAACGTCGAGCCGGTGAATTGGCCAAGAGTGGGAGAGGGCCAGAGAAAGAACCGTTCTTATGGTAGCCGATTTAACAACCGGACTAAAGGTGTCCCTGTAATCATTACCAACCTGTTGAGACCCGCCATCACAAACTAAACGAGCTTTGTATCGCTCTAAAGAACGTCAGATTTAATTTTATGTTTGAAAATCCACATGCTACGGACTACATTCATGTTACTATGACTCGGGACTAACTCCCACGTGCTATTGTCAATAAGAGCCTGGATCCCATCGGTCATGGCTCGATTCCAATCCGGGTTACGGTGGGCATCGGTAGGATTACGTGGGAGAGGGGAAATGGTGGATGTATGGAAATTGAAATCGGGTTAGCAGAGTTTAGAGATGTCCGACATACTACGAGTATGTATGGTTCGTTGGGGTGGTGGTGGTGGGGATGGGGGAGTGACGGTAGTAGCAGAAGTGGGTGTAGGTGTGGTGTGAGTCTGGGAGGGACTGGTGGGGTTGTGTGAAGGCTGTGGGGTTGGTTGGTTTTGGGTTACATGTTTGGGTCGGTGAGAGTAAGTATGAATGATAGGTGGAGAGTTTGGAATGGAGCCGGGAGGAGAGTTGGGAGTGGGAGTGGCTGTAGTGGGGTCAGGAGGGAAGTTGGGAGTGGGAGTGGCTGTAGTGGGGCCTGGAGGGGCTGTTGTGGGAGTCTATAGGACGGGGTGGGGGGAGGGGTAGTTAGTAAATGGTTTGTAGCTGTTGGGATTGGTGGGAGTAGGGGGTAGCGAAAGGAAAGACGGTTTTGTCGAAGATAACGTGACGGGAGATAACAATTTGACGGGTGTCGAGGTTGAAGCATTTGTACCCCCGATGGTTGGTGGGGTATCCAAGAAAGATACATGGTACGGATCGATTAGCGAGTTTGTGAATGGTGGTGGAAGGTAACAAAGGGTAGCATAAACAACTGAAAGTGCGGAGATGAGAATAATTTGGGCTACAATTATAGAGTAGATGAGTGGGTGTGAGATTGTTTAGTAATTTGCTTGGGAGGATGTTTAGAAGGTATGTGGCGTGTTGAAGAGCATGGTGCCAAAAGGTAGTAGGGACAGAGGAGTGAGCTAAGATTATGTGAAGGATGTTGTTGATGGACCGGATTTTGCGTTCCGCCTTGCCATTTTTTGGCGAAGTATAAGGACATGAGAAACAGAATTGGAGGCCGTTACGATCACAAAAGGAACGAAAGGGGTTGTCATATTCACGGCTATTGTCACATTGAATAGTTTTAATTTTTGTGTTAAATAGTGTTTGGATAAGGGAATCGAATCGTTGGAAAATTTCAAAAATTTGAGACTTTTTGGCTAGCGGGTAGGTCCATAAGAAATTTGTTTTGTCATCTAAAAATAATAAGTAATATCGATGACCACTAGACGATAAGATCGGTGATGCCCACAAGTCACTATGTATTATGTCAAAAGGTAAATAAGTAAACGAAGTGGAATTATAAAAAGGTAATTTGATATGTTTGCCAAACACACAAGATGAACAAACAGAACTAGAAGTTTTATTACAAGAATCAAAAGACAATGCATGTTTTAAAGAAAGTAAAGTAGAGGATCCCGGGTGTCCTAGGTGGTGGTGCCATAAATCTTTAGTGATAGAAGCGAAGGCGGCTGGAGTTGTGAGCTGAGACGGTGACTGGATGGTGAACGGATAGAGATCCCCGGTGATGTTGCATCTAAGGATTGGTGTCCACGTCGGGAAGTCCTTCACATCAAAACCAAACGGATCAAATTCAATTGAAAGATTATTTTCGGTTGTTAGGCGAGGTACGGATAAAAGATTTTTAATAATCTGAGGAACGTGAAGGACATTAGAAAGTTTTAATGGGGGAAAATGGTGGGGTAAAGTTTGGTGTCCCGTACCGTGAATTGGAATTTGTGACCCATTACTAACAATGATATTCCGAAAAAGACCCTTATTAACATAGGATGTGAAGTTACCTGAAGAATGAGTCATGTGAGATATTGCCCCAGAATCAGCATACCAGTTGTGGTCAAGCGGATTAAGTGTCATAGTGTTGAAAGCGCGGTCGAGAGTTGTTGGGGGTGTAACTCATTTCTGAGGCATCATATGCTTGCTGTGGGCGAAGTACAAGTAAGCCAGATCCTGGAGTTGGACCGTAACCAGATTGGTTGGGCCCAGACGTAGGTAGGCCAGACTTATGTGTTAGAAACAGACATGGTGGATAGGCCCAGTTTGGGGGCGGTGAGTAGGCCCAAGGTGGTGGGGCAGTCCACGATTGAGTTTGCCTGGACCTAGACGGCCCCTGATGTTGTTGGTGTCCGTCATTTTGTTGCTGTTGCCCATAGAAGCTTCGTCCACTTCCACGACCGAGTCTGCCACGGCCACGGCCACTATAGGTCTGTTGGTCACTCTACTGTGAACAGTAACCGTGGTCAGATGGTTTTGGCGGTTGTGTTGTAGTGTGTAAGGCTGTGCCGACTGAAGTAACAGCCATGTTGGCAACGTGGTGGGACTTCCTTGTTTCTTCCAAGATAAGCTTGGAATGAGCCTCATAAAATTCCGGTAACGGTGTAGTTTGCTGTATCATCATGGCCACACCTTCGTAGCTATTGTTTAGTCCTACAACTAATTGAAGTACTAACCTTTGGTTGGTGACGGGTGCTCCGACATTTGCAGGTTGATCAACCAACATCTTCAATGCTTGACAATAGGAGGAAATATTCGGATGGTTGTCAAGTCGGGTGGTGACAAATTTATGTTCCAGGGAGACGGCACGTGAGCTTTGGTTGTCCTGGAAAATGTTTTCTAAGGTGACCCAGGCCTGAGAAGCAGTGGTGTTAGGTTTAAGGATTGTGTGAAGAAGGTCATTTGAAATGGTGCCATAGATCCACTGGAGAAAAATGGCGTCCTGACGGGACCATAGTTCGGCGGTGGTGGCTGTTGTCTCTTTGTCCTTGTCGGCAGTGGAAGAGGTAACATGAGGAGGTTGGACGGCATTAGGGTTCATGTGATCACTGACCTGGAACGCCCGGCAGTGGATACAGAAAAGTTCAGCTCAGGAGTTGTATTGACCGCTCTCCATTTCCAAAACGAACGGAATAAAATTTCGTATATTTGTGACGGTAATGGCTGGATAGAGCTTGTCCATGGTAAGAGAAAAATGAAGGGGAAGGAGGGAAAGGTGAGGGAAGATGGTTTAAAATCGCCAGAAGGGGTGAGGGAAGAAGGTTTAAGATCGCCGGAAGGGCTGTTGCCGGAGAGGACCAAGACCGGCGGCTGAAAGTGGGAGGCGGCTAGGGTATTCAGAGAAAAAGCTCTGATACCATGATAATAGGTATAAACTGATCGATTTTTTCATTCTCAATAAACATATATTTATTCAAAAGCTTTGACCTACTCTATATTAGGATAGGATTGCTATGATTTACAAATTTCCTAATTTCTAGCCTATTGATATATATCGGTTAATAATAAGTCCACTGTATGAGGACTTGCTTAAAAGGCTAGGAGAAAAAGGGTGAAAGCCTGAAAGGTGTATTGGAATCATAAAGACCATTGCTAGATTTTCACATAACTATTTGTTAGGAATCAGAATCGGTAACGCAGCGGAATCACACACACAATCAATAGACAGAAAAGAAGAGACACGGGAGATTTATCGTGGTTCAGCCCCGATTGGCCTACGTCCACTTTGCAACTATGGTTCTTTATTATTAGGTGCTCAGAGATACAAGTTACATCATAGGTTCTATTTATAATACTAGGATTAGGGTTAATGACTTAACTAACAAGAAACTAATAACCGGGCTCAAGCCCTCTAGGGCCGGCTCCCTCCTTATTTCCTGCACAAGCCTTCACAATCCAACAATCTCCCACTTGAAGGCCTTGCGAATACTCCAGCCCGCCATCAAGCATACAATAACCCAGATTCAGTAACTCCAGTATCCTCCATATCCAAAGTCTCCCGAGCCTTCAGTCCCCATAAACAAGCTCAGACTTCATCAAAATCCCCCTAGTTGCAATCCCCCTCTCATCAAGTACATGAAGGGGCAGTTGAAGCTCCCCCGAGCTCTAACCCAGCAGTCATTTCTGACCCATCCTCTGTCTCAACAGGTTTACACATTCCACCAGTTCCAGAGATACACCGAGAACCATCACCACTCTCCACATTCAGCAAGCGTTTCCCTGGAGAGATTTTATCAATCGGACTACCGGTCTTCAAAACCCAACGTTGTTTTGTAACTGTGCCCGGAACACGCCCCGTGCTCCCACTGTCACCAAACCCCTGAACTAGTTTAGACCTCCGATCCCGCTCAGCTTGAGTCACCTTAACACCAGGCTTCACCCTTGCAAAATGAACCCTCTTTTGCTCCTTTGACTCAACGAACCCGACTTTATTATGCTTAACCGGGACGGTTACTCCCTCAGCAGATACTTCAACCATATACAGTGACCCCTTCTTGTTTCCCCGAGCAATAACCAGATTTCCATTTATCACTTTCCATTTGCCACCACCGAACTTTACTTCCATTCCTTGTTCATCCAACTGACCGACATAAATAAGCTTCGTCGTCAGACCTGGAATCACCCTGACGTTCTTCAAGTTCCATGTAGTTCCCATTGGAGTTTTCAGACCAATGTCTCCCATGCCCGTTACTTTAAGAACCTCACCGTTACCTAAACGTACTTTCCCAAAGTCGCCTACCTTCAGATTTACCATCGTTTCCCCTCTGTGTATGGCATGAAACGAAGATCCAGAATCCAGAACCCAAGAGTCCATACTACTCTCCACACTACAGACCAGTGCATCATCATTACAGACGACCTCAACAGTGTTTACTCCAACAACATTTTTCTTATTTGGACATTGACTCTTAACATGTCCAACTTCATTGCAGCTCCAACACTTCACATTCTTCCGAGCTCTAGACGAATTCCTTCCCCTACTCCCACTGCTCCTGTTATTTTCCCTTCCTCTGCCCACATTGAATATATCAGAAGAAGATCCTCCACTAGTGTTTTTCCGGCGAATATCTTCACCCAGAATACTATCCCGGACCACGTTAAACTTCAAATTCCCAGCTTCACCAGAATCAGTGATCGCCGTCACATAACATGACCATCTGTCAGGAAAAGAGGATAACAGAATCGCCGCTTGAGTATCATCATCAAGCTTTGTCCCAACGGTCGATAGCCTAGACAAAATTGAATTTATATTATTTATGTGATCAGGCACCGAGCTTCCCTCATTCATCCTCATCATGAATAACTCTCTCAACAAGAACACTCTATTACCGGCAGACGGCTTTTCATACATGTTTGGCAGAGCCGTCATCATACCATGAGCCGTGGTTTCCTCCTTGATATTAAACGCTACACTCGTCAAAGCCAGTACAATTTTACCTCTCGCCCTTTTGTCCTTACATTTCCATATCACTTCGTCGGCCTGACTCAAACCATTCGGTTTCTCTTCTAATGTCCTCTCCAAATCGTTTTCACCGAATAACGCCTCTATTTGCATCTTCCACTATGCAAAATCAGTCCCGTTAAACTTCTCGATTCGAACTCTCCCGTCTTCAGCCATTGCAAACGAGAATCAGAAAAAAAAACCAAAATAAAAAGTCCACCAACTGAAGCCAAGCAACCTCCAATAAAAACCCTAAACCCTGAAACACCCGAACCGGCGCTTCACCTGCAAAACCTGAGTGAGATCAGCAACTTCAAGGGTCTAAAACAGGAAACCCTAATCACAAATCACCCCCAAATCAGTCCCGAACAGCCCCTGCCCTTCCTCTTCTCTTGCGACACCACCTAGGGTTCTTATAACCCTAAACGCAGCAGAAAAAACGGTAGTAACAGCAACCGATCATCCCTGAAAAAACAGTCCCCTTTTGTGCAACCTAGGATTTGAAAAAAAAAACCCTAACTTTCGGCGGCCAAAAACTATGCACGCCGGAATTACTGTTCACGACGGAAACACTGTTCACGCTGGAAGTACTGTTCACGTCGGAAGTACTGTAGCGGCGGCTGTACTGTTGCAGCAGATCCGAACACAGCCTCTCGAACACAGCCTCTCCTACCCTTTTTCTCGATCAAAACCCGTGCAAACCGTGTGTAAACAACGAGCCAAAGCTCTGATACCACTTGTTAGGAATCAAAGTCGGTAACGCAACGGAATCACACACACACACGCACAATCAATAGACAGAAAAAGAAGAGACACGAGAGATTTATAGTGGTTCAGCCCCGATTGGCCTACGTCCACTTTGCAACTAGGGTTCTTTATTATTAGGTGCTCAGAGATACAAGTTACATCATAGGTTCTATTTATAATACTAGGATTAGAGTTAATGACTTAACTAACAAGAAACTAATAACCGGGCTCAAGCCCATTAGGGCCGGCTCCCTCCTTATTTCCTGCGCAAGCCTTCACAACCCAACACTATTTGTGGGATATATTTGAGTAGTCGGGAATTGAGGATATAAGCACTTCTGACCGAAAAGGGCTTTAGTTATTCAGTATTTCAGATTGTCCAACAAGTGGCATTGTGGTCACTGGTCAGTTTTCTTGATTTTGGCTATATTTGAGTGCTTTAAGGAATTATCCTTGTTTTTGGTGGCCCTACCATCTCCTTGAGCTCATTTTCATTCGCCTAGGAGATAGTAGATCATTGGTTATAAATTAAATTACAAAACAACATAGAAATATAGTCATGAAGATATGACCACTTTTAGGTTCTTCTCATGCTGCGGACATAGTTTAAATGCCTCTCGGTTGTTCCGCACACAAACACATGTATCAGAGCCCGAATTGGAATTGGTTTTTTGTTTGCCAATGTGTTTAGTTTACACACAAGTTTGATTAATACAACCACTTTTTGATTTTGATCATGCTCATAATCATAATCATGTTGAATTCATTAAGGCGACAAGGGCACTAACAACAAACGTCAAAGGTTATAAGAAAACATGATTATTGTTATCCTTCAATCTTTTCAAATTACATGTGAAGTCTTTTATGCATGTGGTTTTATTAAGTTTCTTATGTAGATGTTTATGAGGTCATTTTCATTTATTTCATAATACCTTCTAGAATAATGCCGGTGCCTTATTAGTTGTAGAATACATATTGCTTCCATTATTTTAAGCTCTTTAAAGTTTGATTTGAGAATAAAGGATAGTTGTGTGAATTATGATATTCTGAAAACATATTCCATGATGAGAAGCTTGTAAAATGAATTGCCAAACATGCTTGTAACATTTTATTTCATTTATCATGGGGTTTAAAGTTTTGCATAATTTTGCAGTCTTGGGAGATTCAACATATGAAGATGATAAAACCCCCATCGTTATTGTAATCCCTGGATTAACTAGTGATTCCTCTTCAGCTGTAAGTTCAAATTATTGTCAGCAAAACATGGCCACTGTCGAGTGTGAATGCTTACTAAACCTGCTTTCATTCTTGTGGGTATTTTGGTTACAAACAAATACCATCTGGTCAGTTGATTGAATCTACTAAACCTGCTTTCATTCTTATGGGTATTTTGTTGACTGTTTGAAAGAACAAAAGTAAATGCTAATAGTAATAGTAATAGTAGTAGAAAGTACACTAGATCCTTCTTGATTTTTGATTAATGTGATTGAATCTGCCATACATATTTGTATATGTATTTGAAGTTAATAAATCCATGTATGAAGTATTTGTATACTTTGTGTAAACATGTATTGGATTACTGAAAATATAATGTGCATCTTTACAAGTGAGGGGACACCTCTATTTATAGAGGTAACCCTAAAGACAGGCCCATGGGCCAGACTGAATGGACTAATTACAATTTGGCCCTTGTAGCTTGTAGTCCCTCCCGTTGATGTTGAACTAAAGGTGACATGGTTTTCCAATTAGCCTGAACCGTGTTAAGAGTTGCCAGCCATTTGATGCCGAGTACCAAGTCAGCTCCCCCTAAAGCAAATGGGTAAAAATCCTGGGTCACTTGAAGATCAGAAAGTTGCAGTGAGACGTCCCTGCAAACCTGATTGCATCGGATTATGTCACCATTTCCAATTTGGACCCCAAATGGAGTTATAAATTGGGTAATTAGCTGCAGCTCGCAAACCAACCTATCTGAAATAAAGTTGTGTTGAACCACTGTCCACCAAGGTGAGAACTTCCATAGTGCCTAACAAACCACGCAGCTTCATAGTGGTTGTGTTTGGCTGACCAAAGAGAGCATGGAGGCTAATTTCAGCTAGCTCAACGGTCTGGTCTTGTTTTGTGATTCCAGTTCTGGTTTGGCTCTCTCCCTCCTCAGCGTATTCGAGCAGTTTGAAGGTACCTGTTTTGCACCTGTGACCTGGTCCAAATTTATCACCACACTTAAAGCATTCACCCCGCTGAAAACGAGCTTGTTTCTCTGTCTCGGATATGCTAGGGGAAAAACTTTTCTGCGGGTTAATAGTGGCTGGGTCGAGTGGACTTGGCTTGGGACGTCAAAGTCAGCCCCTTTTCACCTCTGGCAGGGGCGAGCTTAGATTCAAATTCGATTGCCAAGCTCATTGCTTGTAGACGGTTCTGGGCTTGTGAATGCGAACATCGGCTTTCAACTCATCCTTTAACCCGTTCAAAAATACCCCCAACAAACAATGGTCAGGCCAGTTAGATACCCGTGTTGACCTTTTCGCGAATTCATGACGATATTCCTGCACGTTACCTGTTTGTTTGATGCTACACAGGTGCTCGTTTGGGTTTTGGAACTCTGCGGGTCCAAAATTTTTGTGCAGAACCAAGGTGAAATCCTCCCGGTCCGCGAGAGAATGCTCTGCAGATAGCCATGAATACAAGTTGAGAGCATCTCCTTCCAAGTGCATCGAGAGGACACGTCCACTTTCTCGTCATCAGGGATGTCATAGTAACGAAAGTACTTCTCTGCCTTGAGTATCCATCCTCGTGGGTCACCCCCATTCAAAGCAGGAAAATCCATCTTACTATAGGGACGAAAATGCCTGTTGCCATTCCATGAAAACTCACCTTCTTCCTGTCGTCTCGAGCCCCCAACCGATTTGTTCTTGGAATTTGCTTTTAGGGCTGGCACCTCTTTCTGTAGGGTCTCCATGGTCTCTAACTTAGCCGCAATTGCAGCTAGCTAGGCAGCGATGGGGTCAGAGGTAGAACCCCGTGTTCAGAATTCCTGGTATTCACCATAGTTGCTTCGAAACCTTCCCGGCAATGGAACCAATGATAGAGCCTGAAGTCGGCTGTTTTGATTCAACTGGAAACAAGGATAAACAACCCAGTTCGAGATGGGTAAATCTCAAAAAAAACAAAGACAAACCAGATTTAAAAATACTAGACAAAACAGAAAGTGAAAACACAGACCCCTATTTCTAGACTCCTAAAGACAGCTACTGAAAAGCTGGAGATAACCCCCTCCACTAATTAAAACTGGCGCACAAAAGGGAACTGGGCAGAAACCGTTTTGGCGCCCATTTCAGACCTGTTTTGGCGCCCATTTCAGGCGTAGCCCAGGTCCGGCCCATGTATCATCCTGGGTCTCTATCAGGTTGTCTTCCCCCCTCCTCTCTTTTTACTAGCCAAGTTTTGGACCTTGGACCTCCAATTCTCCAATTTTTGATTAACTAATTCCATATTGTTAACCACCTTGACAACCCTTAGTTTTGGAAGTTAATTTTGACTCCTAATTAGTAGCAGTTGAACCGATAGGTTGTAATTGATTTGATTAATGAAAGAGAGTTACAAAGAGGCTCATTATAAAGAGAAAATAATTACATAATAAACCCTCTAACATTAACTATACTATTAAATGCATGGTTTAACATTCCCCCGCAAGTTGAGGGCGGGGAACGACCTGCAACTTGGATCGTAGAGATAGAAACCGTTGAGATGGTAAAGGCTTTGTAAAGACATCCGCGAGCTGATCATTTGTAGAGATGAATTGAACATTTAGTTGACCTCGAGCTACCTGCTCACGAACAAAGTGGAAATCTACTTCGACATGTTTTGTACGAGCATGGAACACAGGATTGGCTGAGAGATAGGTGGCTCCTAGATTGTCACACCAAAGAGTAGGAGATGCTTTGACTGAAACACCTAGTTCATGTAGAAGAGACTTTAACCAAATTAACTCAGCCACAGTATCAGCAAGTGCCTTGTATTCAGATTTAGTTGAGGACCTCGAGACAGTTCGTTGTTTGCGGGCAGACCAAGAGACAAGGTTGGATCCCAAATAGATAGCAAATCCTCCCGTGGATGACGGTCGACTGGACAACCCGCCCAATCAGAATCAGAATAGGCCTGAATGGGAGAATCAGGTGTATGCTGCTAATGAACATCTGTGAAGGCTTGTAAGGAGGATCCCGAAGTGTGACGAATAAGAAGGCCTAGGTCCGTTCCCTGCAAGTAGCGGAGGATACGCTTAACAACGGACCAATGGTTTTCTGTAGGAGCATGCATAAATTGGCATACACGATTGACAGCAAAAGCAATATCCGGTCGAGAAAGAGTGGCATATTGTAATGCTCCAATAGTTTGACGATACTTTACTGGATCCGGCAGAAGTGGACTATCATCAATGGTCAATACTTGGGTGGTACTCACAGGAGAACTAACTGGTTTGCAATGCGAGAGGCCAGATCGATGAAGAATATCAGAAATGTACTTCCGTTAGGAGAGGATAATATCCTTTTGATGATGAACCACCTCAATGCCCAAAAAGTAGTGAAGTTGGCCAAGATCTTTAAGAGGAAAAATGGAGCTGAGACAGTTAATAATACCATTAATAGCTGAGTTGTTGCCGGTGATGATGATGTCGTCTACATAGACGAGAATATAAACAAGAGCGCCAGGATGAATAGTGAAGGGTCAGTTTTGGATCCACAAAAACCAAGCTGAGAGAGCACTGTTGACAAGCGAGTAAACCAGGCCCGAGGAGCTTGCTTGAGCCCATAAAGAGATTTGTGGAGAAGACACACATGATTTGGTTTACTCGGGTCAACAAAACCAGGCGGTTGTTTCATGTAAACAGTTTCTTTTAAGTCACCATGTAAAAAGGCATTGTGCACGTCCAATTGACGAAGGGACCAGTTGCTGGTCACAGCAAGAGATAAGAGAACCTGAACAGTGGTGGCTTTGATCACCGGACTAAACGTGTTATGATAGTCAATGCCGGGTTGTTGAGTAAATCCTTTTGCAACAAGACGTGCTTTATAACGAGTGACTTTTCCCTGTGGATCTTTCTTCAATCTGTACACCCACTTACAATCAATAATATTAGTGTTGTTGACACAAGGGACTAAAGACCATGTTCCATTCTTATGAAGTGCCTGAAACTCGTCAGCTATGGCATGACGCCACTCAGGAGATTCGTTGGCAACGGTAAAGGAGGTGGGTTCGAGGGTAGAGGAAGAGCGGGTAGTGGTAAAGGCAGAAGGGTGATAGGGAGTGGTTTGTTTGGGATTTTGACGAAGATGGGAAGGCCGAGGCTGAGGTGGAGGAGGTGGTGTAGATTGTGGTGAGGTACGGGATGGTGGTGATTGTGGTGAGGTAGGAGAGGGTGGTGATTGTGGTGAGGTAGGAGAAGGTGGTGATTCTGGTGAGGTAGGAGAGGTAGTGTGGGTAGGACTTGGTGGTTCTGTTGGAATGGGTTCACTAGATGGAATCGGTGTGGGGTAAATGGAGATATATTGGGAGGACTAAGGAGGTTTCGGAGAAGCATCAACTTGGAAAGGGAAGACATCTTCATTAAAGCAAACATGCCGAACAATATATATCCGTTCAGTGAGAGGATCAAAACAACGATAACCATGGTGATGTGGACTATAACCAAGAAACACACAAGTTGTAGAATGAAAGTCCATTTTATGACGGTTGTATGGTCGAAGGTAGGGGAAGCATCGACACCCGAAGACACGAAGGAACGAGTAATCAGGTTTGCGACTAAAGAGATGTTGAAAGGGAGATTTATGTGAGGATATTCTGGACGGTAGTCGATTGATGAGGTAGACCGCGGTTTCAAAAGCAAAATGCCAGAACCGATGCGGAAGGTGAGCTTGGGCTAGAAGGGCAAGCCCTGTTTCCACAACATGATGATTACGGCGCTCAACAATTCCATTTTGTTCACTAGTTTAGGGACATGAACGCCGATGAATGATGCCAAGTTTTGTGAAGAAGGGAGATAGGTTACGAAACTCCCCTCCCCAATCTGTTTGGACAGTTTTTAATTTTATGGTAAATTGTCTTTCCACCATTGTTACAAATTGTGTGAAGGTGGTGTAGGCATCAGATTTACGTACAAGTGGGTAATACCACATAAACCGAGAATGATGATCAACACATAATAAAAAAAACCGATGTCCATCAATAGAAACATTAGGAGAGGGTCCCCAAATATCACAGTATATCAAATCCAAAATGTTATTGCTTTGAAATTTAGAGTTATCCATAGAAAGTTTGGAAGATTTTCCCAACTGACAAGGAGTACATAAAGAACATAATTTAGTGGAAACAGGTAAAGAACAACTGGAGACAATAGATTGAAACACACGTTCATGCGGGTGTCCAAGTCGTTGATGCCAAATTATTGAAGGAGCTTTAGTAGCTGTGAAGACTTGCTTGGAAATGGTTGTAAGTTGAGGTAGATGGATGGAGTAGAGGCCATTATCACTTGGACCCATGAGGAGGGTAGTGTGTGAACACTCGTTCTTCACAACAAAGAAAGAGGAATGAAATTCAAAATAAACGTTATTATCAAGACAAAATTGTTTAACAGATAATAGATTTTTCTAAATAGATGGTATGTGAAGAATATCAGAGAGGTTAATGAAGAGATTTTAGAAGAACCAATATGAAGAATGGGTAAAGGCTTACCGTCACCAACTTGG
This sequence comes from Smallanthus sonchifolius, assembly GCA_023525975.1. Taxonomy (NCBI): domain Eukaryota; kingdom Viridiplantae; phylum Streptophyta; class Magnoliopsida; order Asterales; family Asteraceae; genus Smallanthus; species Smallanthus sonchifolius. Next base: position 42,078,231 of record CM042025.1, on the reverse strand, counting down.
AGTGATTCATTACCTTGGTAAACTTCAGAGTTGTCAAGATTCGATAAGTCAGGAGTGGCATGGCTGTTAGCACCTGTGTCAGGGAACCAAGTAGCGCCCGAGGTGGAACCAGCATCCGAGAAACTAGCAAAATTGGCCTGTGGTCCGGACTGATTGGTGGTGGGAGGCTGATTCGGGCATTGAGACGGGAGATGCGCTATACCACAGCGGTTACAGTGGCCATACACCATATTCTGAGTTGAGGCCCAAGCAAACTGCCGATGAGGAGCAGGCTGTGCACGACCACGATCCCTACTGTTACTGTTTGAATTGTTTCGATAGTGGCCTCAGGAATTTCCCTGACGAGTGCCACGATTCTGAGGAGGTCTAGCAGCATAAAACACCTGTGGTTGAGAAGGTGGAGTAATCGGGTTCAATTGAAAACCCAGGTTGGAGGCTAACTGCTGCAAACTGGTAATTTGGGCCTGGGCAGTGGGGTTTCCTGCTGTAACAGCAGTAAAAGCCTGTTGTAGGGGGGCTGAAATTATGGGATTGGGTTTATTAATCATGATCAGAAGGTTATTGGTGGGTGACGAGCCAAAAGGTTGGACTTTAATCCATTGTATTCATCCCTTAACCCAGAGATGGTAAGCATGACTAAATCTTTGTCCTTCATAGGTTCGCCAATATTGGCCAAGGCGGATGCATATTCCATTGCTCGGGTTAAATAAGTAATGGGGGTTTCATCCCCTTTCATCAGAATTCTGAGCAACTGAGTTTTTAAAGTATACTCACATGAAGCAGTGTTGGGTGCATATGCACGTTCTAAAGAAAGCCAAAGATCACGAGAGGACGTACCTTGAACATGTTGGAAGGAAGCCTCGGATATGGTGGAGAGGATGATCATCCGGACATGAGCATCATTGGATATCCACCGAGAGTAGCTTGGGTTATCAGTAATGGAAGAGGACTCACCTTCTTTGGAAGCAGCAACAGTAACAGTTGATTCTGGGCAGGGGATAGTGCCATCCACATAATCAAATAGGTGATTAGTAATGAGAAATGGTTCAATCATAGCTTTCCAATACCCGTAGTTGGTAGGGGAAAGGGTGAGCAAATTTGTGAGTGTTATGAGCGGTTTTCTCAGCAGGGGAGAAGACAACGATAGCAGCCATGGCACTGATCAGAAGAAAAAATAGCTGGAAAAAAAAGGTTTGGCCGGAGATGGCAGCTGATCGGAGAGATGGTTGGGTGCCCCTGGCTCTTGATACCAAGTTGAACCGATAGGTTGTAATTGATTTGATAATGAAAGAGAGTTACAAAGAGGCTCATTATAAAGAGCAAATACTTACATAATAAACACTCTAACATTAACTATACTATTAAATGCATGGTTTTACAGTAGCAAAATTTCTATGAGCTGATAAAACATACTAAGGCTCCTTTCATGAGCTAGCTTGGGTTGCCAAAACCTTGATGAAACCTTTTTGAGGATCATATGTTAAACTGTGTATGGTTTATATATTTAGTAGTGTTTTGATTGGGTTTCTATTATATTGTGCCCCACCTGCTTGTAATTTATATATGCATTTGTTTGTACTCTGTTGAGGAATGCCTATTTTTCCAATACATTTACAAAGGATTTATTATTTCTGTTGGTTGGTTGTGAATTATGTAATTGAGCCTTGTGTAGGGAAGCCATTGTGGTTTCAATTCATAGCTAGCTATATGTTGCAAGTTTTTTGAAGGGAACCGTCATCTTTAAATGCAAAGTTGTAGTTGTGTGGAGTGGCATATTCATGATTTTTCCACTCTTTTTGGAGTTTAGATAGTATTACATGCTTATATATGTTGTTTCTTTATTCATTAGAAATTTATGATATTATGTATTATTTATCTTGTTTCTTTCTCTCAGTTGGTAGGAATGTGTTAAGCTGTGCCCTTGTCTTTCAGAAAATGAATAAACTGAGCAAGTATTCTAATAAAATAAATCTGCATTTGATACTGTTGGTCCTTGTATTTCTTTTATTGATCACAATCATATGATCCTTATTGTTCAGAATTTTTTTCTAGTATCTCAAGCATCTTGCCTTCTCCACGGCAAAACGAGGATGGAATGCTGTTGTTTGTAATCACCGGGGACTTGGAGGAATTTCTGTCACTGTGAGTTGTACTTTATTTATTACATTGAGGAATATCTGCACTTTAATGCTTGGTTATTTGTCTTGTTGTCATGTTGTCATGTTGATTTGCCTGCTATTGCAATGTTTTGATCACTCAAGTTGATGTTAATTGTTTATTGGTGTATTGTATATATCTTCATGCAGTCAGATTGCTTCTATAATGCGGGGTGGACAAATGACATACGAGATGTTATCAACCACCTTCATCACGAATATCCCAATGCACCTCTTTTTGCAGTTGGGACTAGCATCGGTGCCAACATTCTGGTACAATATTCTTTTATATCTTTTGTCCTAAATAATCCTTGTAAATACTTATTTTCTATGTTCTATGCTTTCCTTGTGATGCATGATGTCTATGATAGTACATGTTTCAACTCTCAAGTTTGTTCTGTTGCTGAAAGATAGTTTAGGCTTTCATCTTGACATTAACTTACAATAACAAATCTTTGTGTTGAATAATAAATATTTAAGTGAAGCATCCGATTTCTCATCCTGGTTTTACTTCTGAAAGGACTTGGTTACTGAACAAGTTAGGTTGTTTCTTCTTACAGGTCAAGTATCTTGGAGAATATGGGGAAGATATTCCTATTGCTGGAGCGGTTGCTATCTGCTCTCCCTGGGACCTTTTGGTTAGTTTTCTACTTTTAGAGAACGATCAAGTTCTAAATAAATAAATCTTTTCTAAAAACCATTGTTTTTTAAAGTAATTTTTTTTAGTTTGGTGTTGCATTTGTTTCTACAATCAATGCCATGTCCATCTTTTTTTTTTGAACGGCAACACCTAGATATTCTAGGATAATTGGGTTTCCCCGGGGCAACACCTAGAACATCCTGGGCAGCCCACCACAGGAGGAACCCCCCAACTGGGTAAACCCACTGACCTGGCCACAAACCCTTTTTTTGCTGTTGTCAGGATTCGAACTCAAGACCTCCACTATGGGAAGTATTAGGGCTCTAGTTCTCAATTTTGAAGTTACAAACTTTTGTTCAATACGGACGTGTGTAGTAATCACATTCTTAGGGCTTTTAGGAAGAATGATAGTGTTTGTATGCATGCTGTTTAAAGATATACAAATAAATTAAGGGGACGAGAAGCTCAAACCCTTCAAGATGTAAATATATTTGCAATAGGATACAACTCTTGAATACAAGTTTGCAAACTCTTCATTTTCACGTTAACTATTAAGAGTGGTTACGAGATCAAGGCACAGATCCGTCTTGACGGGTTGTGAATCTACAAGGACCAACCTTCTTTTCCGCATATTATTTAGGTTCACTGTGTGTCTTACTCATTAGGTGGCCCAGTGGGTGCTGAGAAGTGTAATCACTTCTCGCCCACACACGTACTCAATTGTTTGGGCACTCCTAAAATATAAGCAGAATCCATGCGTTAAGCACATTTTCGAGTGAACCCTCACCCTAGACATTTGGCTCGCCACATACTTCTACCACCGAATCTTGCACTTCCTCATGCATGCCTGCTCTCTTGGCCTACAACATCTTCGAAAGATTTAGCTTTACATTGGTTTCATGACTAGGATGCTAGACACATTTTCGATCTTGGTATGCAACGACCATTTCCCTTGGATCCGTCCTTTGGTCTCCGCGTTGAAAATCCTTTATACTCCAGGCTAATGGTTTCACTCGCCAGCTTGACTCGTAGATTGAGGTAGTCAAAGGCTCAAGGGCTCGCCATTCACCTAGGCGCGTGTTAGGGCATCACACACACACAAACACAAACCGAAAGCAATAAAACGATACAAGAGGTTTAGGGATCTTTATTATTTGATGCTTGATGTTGCCCATACGGTCTATAAAAACTAATAACAAAACCTAATCTAGACTCCTAAGTAATAAATGGAGTACCTATGAACTAAACCGCACTGACAGGCAAGTGTACCTATCGAGTGTAGCACAGCTTAATGGTAAACCGGATTATCGAACCCTAGAGACACTACTATAGCTAAACTAGACTCTGACTCAGACTAAAGATGATTGATTTGGGGGGTTTTCTATAATAACGAGAAAACTAAAGATCGACTCTAATTATCAGAACAGAAACTCGGGAATATCAGGAATGGGAAGAATACTACCTAGGTCGGACTCCTACTTGCAAAGCTCAATTTCTACCGGTTATGGAAACAATGATGGATCTGGGTTTCTAAGGATAACAACTCTAGAAAACCTACTGGATCCCTAATCACTCTCAGGGTGTCACCAACTAAGAAACCTAAAGATGCACAACGCTCACCAGATAGTCGGATTACCTTTCAGTCTCTCCAACAATGATAATGTACCCAACAGACAGATCATCTCTCGGTCTCACTATCCACAATACATCAAAGATGCACGGGGTAATCTCAAATCAACACACTATGACTCGGTTTAGCAACAAACACTAGAAACCTAAGGGAAACTTCCTCTCAGACAGTTCACACTCAGAATCCTAATGCGAAGACTAACCGATTATCTCTCACTTTTCGGGTATTAAGATAAGATGAACACTAAGATCTAATTAACTCTCAATCACAATTCCTATGGCTACTACGTCTAGCAAACCATAGAATCAACCACAAACACATAGTGTATGATCTAGATACGCTATTCAAACTGGAAGACCCACAAATAACATACGGAACTATAATCAATTGTAAAACAGATAAAAGCATGCATATTCATCATAGTAATCAAACCAAGATTGTTTACAAAATCATTAATCCATCAAAATATCCAAAAACCGATAAAAATCGAATCTTTAACAAGTAATCATCATAAGACCTAGGCAGTATCAATGGTTTAGCCAACACACATGACCAAAACATCCAAAACAGAAGTAATAAACATAGTTATGGTTTCAATCAAACAAATCAAGAACAAACGAAAGAGAATTAGAACCCGAATAAGCTATCTCTAACCACCTTGGATCCAAAAGCCTCAAACTTGCACTTGATTTCACTTCCAAGCTCCCAAAATCGCCTCTAAGAACTGCTCTGACGGCCAAAACTCGAACTTCTCGACCTAATGGCTATCCTAATCTTTTAATTCATGGATTTGGGCTTTTTGCGAATTTACTCGCATACCGCGAGGGACAAATTAGTCACGCGCGTACCGCGAGAACCGGAGCTTCCTCTTTCGCGTACCGCGAAGGACTTGAATTCCCACTTTTTTAATTCTTTTTCTTTGGGACTTCTCTCGTGCTCGGTTTCTTCACGATATAGCTTCATACTTCATACGAACACCTTAATACACAACATAGACTCAAATACAAACTAAAACGACTAAAAACGAATATAAAACTATCTAAAACACACTAAAACAATAGGAAATAAGATGTGTGCTTTGAACTACATCAATGCTCTCGTACAAGAAATTACAAATACATAAGACTATGGGTCTGTTCGGTATGATGTAATGGAATGGACGAGTGAATGGAATGGGCGAGGGAATGGAATGGACAAGGGAAAGAAATGGAGCATTCCATTCCATTGTCCAGTTTGGTTACACTATTGGAATGGAATGAATCATTACTTTGTGTTGTTTGGTAGGCGAGAAAAGACGACGGAATGAAATACAATTCATTAAAAATGACAAAAATACCCCTGCCTCAAAATAAATTTTTTTTACCAATTTTCACAACATTATCCAATTAAAAATTATAATAAATTTATATTATGAAAAATAAAATATTTTTAACTAATAAAAATAAAAAAAATCATCCAAAAGTTTCCAACTAAAAAAATTAAAAATCATCTAAAATTTACCAACAAAAAAATAATAATAATCCAAAAGTCATCATCATATATCACGTCAAGCAGTATCGTCAAGCATGTTCTTTACCCATCCAAGTTTGCGTTCTTTATCAACCTTATAAAAGATTACCATCAACTCCTCATTCTGTGCGAGTTTACATACAGCCTTGTCACATTCACGAGTAGTCAAGCCCTCAACTTTGTTCATCTCTGCAAAAAGGTTGTTACGCAGTTCCTCTCTATTGCTCTCCGTTCCAAAAACTCTATTGAATGTATTTGTAGCCTCCCTAATCTCGGCACCAATTATTTCCGCCGACTCTTTCAAGCTGTTCATCAGAGGATCCCAGCTGTTGCGTCTTTTTCTTTTTCGTTGTGTACTTGATTCTTCTCTAGAAGCAACATATGAAGGGTTGTTTAGTGGTTGATTGACATCTATATCATCTAATCCATCTCCAGTGGCCTCTTGTTCTTCTCTGTTTATGTCGGATAAAATATCAGCAGCCGTTTGAGCATCTCTTCCATTTGCCCGATCCTTGCCAAATACAATACACAAGTCCCAGTAATGAGGAAATTTCTTTCCTCTCCATTTTGCTGCATTTTTGTGCACCTAACAAGCCACACCATCATGATCGGAGTTAACAAAATATAAAAATAATAATACAGAAACAATGTACCCACAAATCGCAAAATAATCATAAATGAGTATACAATACCTGTATATAAGCTTGCCAAACAGGTTGGGGAGCTTCGAGCATGTCATTATTGTAATCCCAGCCAAAACCACTTGTATTGTTCCATGCTAGCATATCATGCACGGCAGACCAATCACTCTTCATTGTCTTTATACGTGACTCTATATGTGGCTTTGCTTTTATGCCAGCTCCGGGAAGTAAGATTGCTAGTTGTTGCTCTACCGCATTGTAGAAGCCAGGTTTAAACCCATTATCCGATTTGTAATTAGAACCCGAATTTAGCACATCAAGCATGGCTGCAACAAGCTTCTCATCTTCCTTTTCATTCCATTTTTTTTTATTTTTTCCAGGACCCCTTTCATAATCAAGCTGTGATTCCATATCTTCACACAAAACATCAATGTTATATAAAAAAATATAAAAAGCATTCAAATATGAATAAATTAACAGACATAAGATAACAAAGAAATTAAAACAGATATTTAAAACATTCAAAATTATTCTAAAAACAATCCATCTAATAAACATTACAAAAATAACATAACTAAAAACATAATAATCTAAATAAATCAATGATGTCTAGATGTCCATGCATTAAACATAGATGTTGCCAAACTGTGTCTGAAGTTTGTCCATTCATTGGAGGTCCCAATTGTTGTAATATGTTCCACATGTGAGCCAAGATCTTCGTCATCTGCATCATTATTTGTGTCAATAAATTCATCATCATCAAAAGGATCATATGTCATTTCTCTTCGAATAAAGTTATGCATAAGACAACATGCAAGTATAATTTTATTTTGTGTTTTGATCGGATAGAAAGATGGGCTTCTAAGTATAGCCCATCTTTTCTTCAAAACGCCAAAACATCGTTCGATGACATTCCTTGCTGCCGAGTGCTTCATGTTGAAATACTCTTCAGGCGTTTCCGGCCTTCGTCCATTTAGCCAAGTATTCAGATGATATCTTTGACCTCGGAATGGTGCAAGAAATCCCTCTCCGTTGGTGTACCCGACATCAACAAGATAGTAGTTATCTTTAGGAACTTGTAATCCATTCTCTCGGATCATAGCAGCACGAAGTATTCTACCATCAGCAGCAGATCCTTCCCAGCCTGGTAAAACATAAATGAACTGCATTTCAGGTGTGCAAGCAGCAAGTACATTAGTTGTTATTTCTCCTTTTCGATTACGGTATCTCGGTTTGTCTTCCTCTGGTACTTGTACACTTATATGTGTCCCATCTATTGCTCCTAAACATCCCTTGAACCATTTCCATCTCTCATCTGTTGAGGTTTCTGATATTGGCTCTGGCTTCTGAAACAGTTCATCTTGCAATCGTATAACAGCATTCAACACATTGTGGAAATGTTTACTAATAGTATCTCCTGATCGGTGAAACAGAAACTTTGCCACTCGATTCTTCACATGGTGTGCCAAAACATACAAGAAAATTGCAACTTGTTCATCTAGTTGGAGATACTTAGACGCCTTTAACTTTCCATCCCTCTCCAACATATTACAAAGTCTCACAAAAGTTTCCCTATTCATCCTTAGCTGATGAAGACATGTGTTATCACTTTCATACACTAATCTGTGCATATATTTGTTGGGCTAATTGGTGTGGAGGCCCGATCAAGGGAGGGTGGCCGGCCCTAGCCTTGGGTTGGCCCACGCGTCTTTATTTAGCCGGCCCTAGTTATCTCTATGTGGGCTTGGGCCTAACTTGGGGATTAAGTTACCTAACCCTAGATTAGTCTCTATATATTGATATCATTGTACTTGTAATTCTTTGAGCACCTAAATATAAACCCTAGTTGCAAAGTGGACGTAGGTCAGTTTAGACCGAACCACTATAAATCTCGTGTTCCTGTTTTCCCCGCATTCGTGTTTGCGTGTGTGTGTTCGTGTGTGATCGTCTTTAATCCTAACAACTGGTATCAGAGCTTTGGCTCGAGATCAGATCACACGAACCGTTACTGTTTGCCGCCGCCAGATTAGGGTTCCGCCGCTGCAGTAGCGTTGTCGCAACAGTACCCCGCCGTGAACAGTACCGCGCCGCCGCTACAGTGTTTCCCGGCTGTGAACAGTATTTTTCAGCCGTGAACAGTGCCGCGCCGTCGCTACAGTGTTTTCCCCGCTGTGAACAGTGTTTTCAGTCGTTAACAGTACCGCCGCCGCTACAGTGCCTCTGGAACAGTACCGTCGCTACAGTACCCCTGCTGAGTTTGACCAGAAAGGTCAACAGCGTGCTGAGTTTGACCAGAAAGGTCAACAGCGTGCTGAGTTTGACCAGAAAAAGTCAACAGCTGCTGTTTTCTGTCCTGTTTTCGCTGCTGCGATTTTTGGGCAGTCTGCACGTTCTACGAGGTCAGTTTTTCGGGTTGCTCTTTCAGTTCGTTGCAGTTCGCAATGGCAGATAACGAGAAAACGAAGATAGAGAAGTTTGATGGGAATAAGTTTGGTTGGTGGAAGATGCAGATTGAGGCACTACTTTGTCAGAAAGACTTGGATGCAGTGCTTGAGGGTGAGAAGCTAGAAGGTATGTCACAAGCAGATTGGATGAAGATGGATAAGAAAGCCAGAGCAGTGATAACGCTTTCTCTGTCAGAGAATGTCGCCTATAACATCCAGAAGGAGACCTCAGCTAAAGGTATGATGGAAGCATTATCTAACATGTATGAGAAGCCATCTGCAGCAAATAAGGTTTATCTTATTCGAGAGCTTGTGAATACTAGGATGAAGGAGGGTGACTCGGTAGCAAATCACATCAATAACCTAAATTCGATATTGTCTCGCTTAGTGTCTGTCGATATTAAGTTTGATGATGAGGTCCAAGCCTTACTGTTATTATCCTCATTGCCTGAAAGTTGGTCCGGAACCGTAACTGCTGTTACTAGCACTTCGAAATCGAGTAAGTTTACGTTTGAGAAGATGCGGGATCTTATTCTGGGAGAGGATGCTCGACGTCGTGGTTCAGGTGAGTCTTCAAGTTTTTTGTTGAGTACAGAGGCCAGGGGAAGAAAGAATCAGCGGGAAAGTAGTAGGACACTTTAGGAATCAGTGTTCGAAACAGAAGAAAGAAATAAACTCTGCAGGAGACTACAATGATGATGATGATGCGTTAGTTTGTAGTGTGGAGAGCAGTGTGGATTCCTGGGTTATGGATTCTGGTGCTTCATTTCACGCTACCCACAGCAGTGAAGCACTGCAGAATTTGAAAGAGGGTGACTTTGGAAAGGTAAAACTGGCGAATGATGAGGTACTTGATGTTACGGGCATGGGTGACATTGTTTTGAAGACTTCAGTCGGTTCGTGGACTTTAAGAGATGTCAGGGTTATTCCAGGTCTGAAAAGGTTGTTGATTTCAGTTGGCCAGTTGGATGATCAGGGACATGAAGTTAAGTTCGGGAATGGACAGTGGAAGGTTGTCAAAGGGAATATGGTCATGGCTCGTGGAAAGAAAAGAGGCTCATTATACATGGTCAGTATACCATCAGAAGGAAGTGACGTTCCAGTTCCGAAGAAAAACAAAGTCGAGTTCACAGAATCTCAGGGACAGAAGAGGGTTTCCTTTGCAAGAGAGAAACCTAGAGTCACAGGGAAGATTCGGGATGAACGAGTTTGGAAGGTCAAACCAGTAGGAGGACATCGTGACAGTGGGAGCGCAAGGTGTGTTTCAGTTACAGTGTCAGAACGACAGTGGGTTAAAAAGACCAGAATTCCAGATGGAAAAGTCTCTCCAGAGAATGTCTTGCTAGTTATGGAGAGTGTGTGTTCTCAGGATTTCTTAGGATTCGGCAGTTCGTTTAAGTGGGAGCCGGCAAGGACAGAGAACGAGTCACATGTTATGACTGATGAGTTGAGGCTCAGTGGGAGCTTCAACGTGCCTTCAGGTTAATTGTCAAGAAGGCTGCTGCAACTAGGTGAAAAAGAAAGATTACAAGATGTACAGATGTTGAAGACTATTGGGCGTTGTTCGAGCCTCCAAGTGGGAGATTGTTGGGCTAATTGGTGTGGAGGCCCGATCAAGGGAGGGTGGCCGGCCCTAGCCTTGGGTTGGCCCACGCGTCTTTATTTAGCCGGCCCTAGTTATCTCTATGTGGGCTTGGGCCTAACTTGGGGATTAAGTTACCTAACCCTAGATTAGTCTCTATATATTGATATCATTGTACTTGTAATTCTTTGAGCACCTAAATATAAACCCTAGTTGCAAAGTGGACGTAGGTCAGTTTAGACCGAACCACTATAAATCTCGTGTTCCTGTTTTCCCCGCATTCGTGTTTGCGTGTGTGTGTTCGTGTGTGATCGTCTTTAATCCTAACAATATTCTTTTCTCTCGGGGTAGAACATCTTGTAGCGAGGTGCAGTTGGACGCATACCTACTCGTATAGTAATAACTGTATGAACTGCTCGAATATACCAACTAACCATGTTTAGTATATGAAGCCACAACGCAAAAAATGCAGCTAATTTCTTTTGTTTTCTGTGTCTGTTCAGTTTAAGTCTAGGCATAACTGCATTAGTATTCAACCTAAGTTAGACATTGAATATAAAGCCAAAATAAACACAAACATATCAAAGTTTGACGGATAGCAATAATATAAACACAAACAAAATCATCATGATGAAACAACAACAAAATAGAAAAAAGACCACTAACACTGGAGACATAATCCAATAGCAGCAACAATAAACTAGGTTGTAAATTTGTAGAAAAAGACCACTAACAATGGGTACAAGCCACGTCTGCAGTAATCACAAATGTGTTTGAAATAATATATATATATATATATATATATATGTATATATATATATATATATAGTGGTGGGCTGTGCAAATTATTAGTTCTAGTGTTGCTGTTCTAATATATCTAAGTAATATTAATTCCTTAATCAATCAAAAGTATTTAACATTAAAAAAGAACATAAAATAAGTAAACAGTTCAGAACTTGAAGTTGTTTTGTTCTTAACATATTCAGTTTTGCTAAGTCTAATATGAAATTGGCTATTTCACTCTTAAATAGTCAAAAGTTGAAGATATTTTGTTAAATAGTCAAAATTTGAAATTGGAAGTTGAAATTAGCTATTTGACCCTTAAATAGTCAAAAAGTTTTGTTGAATATTTTTATAAAAGATCATAATACTTCTTATGATCTTTAATACTATTTGAGTAAATAATATGCATCCAAAACCATTTGTTATTTGCATCAGTTCCAAGTACAACTGATCTACATTTTTTTTTCTTTTAAATTCAAGAAACACAAACAACTTCTGCATTTCTACTTTCCATCATCAACAACCTAACCTTCTCAACTTCATCCCATTTCAAACTGATTATTGCAACTGCTAACTAATTTCAAATGGAAATTCAGATAAAAAAAGCACATACCTTTATGCATTAATTATACTAGTTATATTCGCACTCTACAACTACATCAGGCTGATATCCAAATCAAAACATCATGGTGATATCCAAATCAAAACAAAAAAGGTGCTTTTTCATTTTACTATTTTACTCGAATGAAAACAAATCAAATAAGGCCTCTTTTAATTAAAAATTTCATAGATATTTCAGTATTTTACTTGAATGAAGCCCTAAAACCGGTAAGAATACCGATTGAAGCATACGACTTACATGAAGCTATAAATTCAACTAGTATAAACCTGCATATTCCTTCAAATAACAAACATGAAGCTATAATTTCAAACGAATTAAACGATCGTAAAGCTTTGACTAATCAATAACATACATCAGCAAAGATTATACCTTCGGTAGGTCAAACGATAGCCACAAGAGATCCTGGTCAGAAATCGAGAGAGATATGTTTCGTGAATGGAGGAGATAATATGCGAATCGGCGATTGATATATGGAGGGCAAAACAGAGATATCGCTTCTTGATAGGAACGGAATGAAAAAAAAACGGGGGGTTGGGGAGGAATGAAATCTTGGATTTTAGATGAAAATATATTCCTGGAGTAATACATCATTCCATTCCATTAAGCAACCAAACACCCCTTTTTTTTATTACCCATAATGGAGTATTCCATTCCCCCCTTCATTACCTCATACCAAACACTACCTATATGTATAGGGAACTAATCTAGGGTTTCTGACTTAATCACCAAGTAAAGTCTATATTGGGCCCCAAACCTAAACCCTGCGTAGATGGCCTAGGGCCGGTTGGTTTGCTTTAGTCTCCACACCCAACAATCTCCCACTTGGAGGCTTTGGTAAACTCCTATTAGCATTAGATACAGTCTTGTATTATTATCATTATTTATTAGTCATAAATAGAGTAGGCCTATTGTATTCTATATTTTCTATCGATTGTAATGAGGAAGGCAATCAAGAATTCGATTCATTCAATACCAAAACTGTCATGGTATCAATGCCTCTTCCTCTGATCACCACCTGACTTGTTCATCTCCTGCCTTCCTCTCCTTCCTTCGGCTGCCTTCCCCTCCTACCATCGTCGACTTGCTTCTGATCCCATCTCTTCTCCTCTCCTACCATGGATTCCAAGCATATTCATCCAGCTTTGACAGTAACCAACATTCGGAACTTCATTCCAATAACCCTCGAGATGGAGAGCGGTCAATACACATCTTGGGCACAGCTGTTCAAGATTTACTGCCGTGCTTTTCAAGTCCTTGCTCACATCACTCCCAAAGCCACCGATCTTTCTTCTTCTTCTTCTTCTTCTGGTTCTCCCAGACCCGGCGATGCTGAACTAAGGGCCCGTTTGGATGCCATTTGTTAGGTATCAATCAGATTCGGTACGCAGCGGAAACACGCGAACACACATGCACAAACGAAAGAAAAATAAACGACACAAGAATTAACGTAGTTCGGCCAAGGTGACCTACATCCACGGGTGTAACTAGGGATCTCTCTTTATTAGGTGCTACAAAGATTACAATTAAATCATAGGTATTTATAAGATAAATAACTTAGAGAATAAGAAAACGTATTTTAGGCAACAAGCCTAAAATATCCCATTAGGGTTAGGGCCGGCTAAAAGCCTCCACAAACCCAACAATCTCCCACTTGGAGGCTTTGCATAGTCTACAAACGCCATCCAAGTAAACCCAGATCCAGTAACTCCAGCAATCTTTATATCCAAGTCTTCCAAGCCTCAATTCCCATAAATTAGCTAAGACTTCACATAAAATTCAGTCATACCCCTTAGTTGTAACCACCCCTCTCATCAAGCACATGAAGGGCCAGTTGAAGCTCCCTCGAGCTTCAACCCAACAGTCTTTAAAGAGCCAGTTGTGACCGAAACCGCCACAGACCCATCCTCAATCTCAACCGGCTCCCACTGATTCTAAACGCCAGATCCAGAGACCCTCAGAGGACAAACACTCTCTAAATTTAGCAAGTACCCAGGAGATATTTTACCATTCGGAATCCCGGTCTTCAAAACCCAACGGTGTTTTGGAATTGTACCCGGAACACGTCCCGTGCTTCCACTGTTACCAAACTCCTGACCTAGTTTAGACCTTCGAACTTGCTCAGCTGACATCCTCGTGGCTCCAGAATTTATAGTGGTAAAATGAAACCACTTTGCTCTACCCAATTCAACGAGCCAGACTTTACTACTCGGAAGTCGGTTCGCTTATTCAGGTGATACATAAACCTGTACCTTCCTAAAGTCTTCAATTAACAGATTCTCCAATACTTCACTACAGTGGGTATCATGAAATGAAATACCAGAATCTAGAACCCAAGAGTGTTCACTGCTGTCAATACTGAGTACCAATGTTTCAACCCCAGACACATTCTCAGAAGCAGAATACAAATCCTTTGGACATCGACTCTTCAAATATCCTACCTCCATGCAGCCCCACCAAGTTCTAGAAGAACTTCTTGCCCTGCTCCCACTGTCCCTGCTATTTCCCCAACCCCTGCCAACATTCAACACTCTATGAGATGAATCTCCACTCGTACTTCCCCGACAAATATCTTTACCTAGCACAAGATCCCAGATTCCCTCAAATGTCGTACCATTGATCACCATCGAACAATGAATAACATCAGCAGTTCTAGACCAGCTAACAAGCAATGATTGTAACAGCAGTATCATCCAAATCTATCTCAACTGATTCTATTCTCTGCAAATTTGAATTGAGTTTATTAACGTGACTTGTCACTGAGCTCCCTTCTTTCATTCTTGTTGTCAACAACTCCGGTTTATCCCTCGTCAGTACCACATCCAAGTTCTCTTGACAAACCAACCAACCAAAATCCGAACAGTCAAACCTTTCGATCACAACCAATCCCGTCTCAGCTATAACAATAGCAAACAGGAAACATACATAACAATGGCACGGGCCTAAACTTGACAGCTATTTTACTAAACATTGTCAATAAACCGATCTGCTCCTGCAATAACCCAATAATTAGAAACAATCTACAAACAGTTACCTGATGATCTCCTGCAGACAAATCTTCACCCGAATGTTGAATTTTCACATAAGTAGGTTCCCCATTTTACGGTTGATAATAAATAGTCAAAACCCGAACTTGAAACACAAAAACCCTAACCTTTACCCGGCGAATCCAAGAGTTTTTAACTAAACCCTAATCGGCAGTTTCAAAGAGTTTCAACTTGGTACCTGGTCTCGATCAAACCTCCTGCCCTAAACAGCTGATCACCTATTTCGGTCAGATGTATCACGGCTCCAACAGTTGTATTGATCGATCAAGACAGCCGACCACAACAAACCTAACCGACTTGCAATTCCGAAAACAAGATCCGGTGATTTTCAAGAGTTTCCCGGCGATTCAGTCGGCTATCGCAGCCGGCAGCACCCAAAACCCTAAATCGCAAACTTCGATCTTGACAGCGATCCGAGAAAAGAAACAGACGGCGATTCCAAGGGTTGCAAAACCCTAATCACGAACAAGGCAGGTGTCGTCTTCAGTGCAATCGAACAGTGTTCACGAACCGTACTGATTACAACGATTATTCAAGGATTTATAACCCTGCCGTCAAAACCCTAATCGCAATCTTTAAAAAAGAATGGTACTTACGAGCTTGAAGCTCTGATACCACTTGTTAGGTATCAATAAGAGTCGGTACGCAGCGGAAACACACAAACACACACGCACAAACGAAAGAAAAATAAACGACACAAGAATTAACGTGGTTCGGTCAAGGTGACCTACATCCACGGTGCAACTAGGGATCTCTCTTTATTAGGTGCTACAAAGATTACAATTAAATCATAGGTATTTTTAAGATAAATAACTTGGAGAATAAAAAAAACGTATTTTAGGCAACAAGCCTAAAATAACCCATTAGGGTTTGGGCCGGCTACAAGCCTCCACAAATCCAACACCATTGTCATCCAATAGATCTACGATACTATCTCTAATGATCTCCTTCACACAATCCTCAAACCTGATTCCTCCGCGGCACAGGAATGGACGGCTCCTGCCAATATTTTTTAGGATAATCAGAATCAGCGTGCAGTATATCTGGAACACAAGTTTGTACTACAAAACTTGAAACCTTTCCAAATTGCTCCGCCTACTGTTAAGCCTTGAAGATTCTTTCCGATCAACTCTCTAATGTTGGCGCCCCTGTTACAAATCAATGGTTAGTTTTACAATTGATTGCATGTCTAACTGAATCCTACGAAGGTATTGCAATGATGATTCAGCAAACCAATCCCCTGCCGGAATTTTATGAGGCAAGATCTAAACTGATCCTAGAAGAAACCGAGAAAAATCAATCAGGCAGCCACCTCCGGCACTGCACTAAATGTGCAAACAGCCCGCCATACTGACTTTCATCGGCAACAGCAAACAAACCAACCCCTGGACTACACTCCCTCTTCTCGTGGCCGGGGCCGGGGACGGGGCAGACACAACAGGGGTCGTGGTGGGGGATTATCTAGCACAGGGTTCACTACTCGTCGCTCTTGGACTCCTCATCAGGCCGGTACTTGGGCCCCCTCAGCATCACCAGTGGACAAGTTACTCACAGCCTCCACCTCCTTTGGTTTGGGCTCCTCAACAGTCCGGTTACCAGGCTTGGGCTTCTTCCCCACCTTAGCCCTTACCACTTGCTTACTCAACATTCTACCTAGTAAAATTCTCTCTTTTTCCACTACTTTTCGCTTATATAATCGCCGCCTTCATACTCTCATCTTCGGGTCTTTGGTTGCTTATGCTATCCTCTCATACCCTCCACTTCCATACACAAACTTCAACACCGATCCTACCCGTGTGTATTTATGGGTTACCCGTCCACCCAGCGTGGCTATAAATGCTACAACATTTCCACCAGTCAAATTTCTATCTCCCGACATGTCATCTTTGACGAAACAGTTTTCCTTTTCAAAAACAGCACATCACTCCTAAGTATGATGGTTTTTCCTCTGATCCTCACCCATCCATTTGGTTTGCTCAGCCCCCTCCCTTACCACACCTCCGTCCCCAACTCCAGCTGCTACTAACACAACCCCCCAAACACCTCCCACTACCTATCCTATCACTTATTCCTTGACGACCAAAACCAACATAGCCTGCCCCCACTCCTAATTCTTCTGTTAACCCTGCTCTTCCGGACCCACCACAGCCTACAAACCAACCCAATCCTCCTGCCCGCACCATTCACACCCGTAATATGTCTGGTATTTCAAAACTGAGGCAACCCTTTAATCTCCACACTTCCACCACTGTTTCCCCACTTCCCTGCAACCCCACCGAAGCCCTAGCCAACCCGGATTGGAAAAACGCCATGCTCGATGAGTTCCGTGCTCTTATCGATAATAAGACGTGGGAATTGGTACCTAAGCATCCTAATATGAACATCGTGAGAAGCATGTGGATTTTTCGCCATAAGACACGCTCAGATGGCTCCTTAGAAAGGTGTCAGGCATGTTTGGTATGTGACGGACACTCATAAAAGATAGGTGTGGATTGTGGTGAGACTTTTGTTAGGAATCAGAGTCGGTAATGCATCGGAATCACACACTCACGCACAATCAATAGATAGAAAAAGAAGAGACACGAGAGATTTATAGTGGTTCAGCCCCGATTGGCCTACGTCCACTTTGCAACTAGGGTTCTTTATTATTAGGTGCTCAGAGATACAAGTTACATCATAGGTTCTATTTATAATACTAGGATTAGGGTTAATGACTTAACTAACAAGAAACTAATAACCGGGCTCAAGCCCATTAGGGCCGGCTCCCTCCTTATTTCCTACGCAAGCCTTCACAACCCAACAATCTCCCACTTGAAGGCCTTGCGAATACTCCAGCCCGCCATCAAGCACACAATAACCCAGATTCAGTAACTCCAGTATCCTCCATATCCAAAGTCTCCCGAGCCTTCAGTCCCCATAAACAAGCTCAGACTTCATCAAAATCCCCCTAGTTGCAATCCCCCTCTCATCAAGTACATGAAGGGGCAGTTGAAGCTCCCCCGAGCTCCAACCCAGCAGTCATTTCTGACCCATCCTCTGTCTCAACTGGTTTACACATTCCACCAGTTCCAGAGATACACTGAGAACCATCACCACTCTCCACATTCAGCAAGCGTTTCCCTGGAGAGATTTTATCAATCAGACTACCGGTCTTCAAAACCCAACGTTGTTTTGTAACTGTGCCCGGAACACGCCCCGTGCTCCCACTGTCACCAAACCCCTGAACTAGTTTAGACCTCCGATCCCGCTCAGCTTGAGTCACCTTAACACCAGGCTTCACCCTTGCAAAATGAACCCTCTTTTGCTCCTTTGACTCAACGAACCCGACTTTGTTATGCTTAACCGGGACGGTTACTCCCTCAGCAGATTTTTCAACCATATACAGTGACCCTTTCTTGTTTCCCCGAGCAATAACCAGATTTCCATTTATCACTTTCCATTTGCCACCACCGAACTTTACTTCCGTTCCTTGTTCATCCAACTGACCGACATAAATAAGCTTCGTCGTCAGACCTGGAATCACCCTGACGTTCTTCAAGTTCCATGTAGTTCCCATTGGAGTTTTCAGACCAATGTCTCCCATGCCCGTTACTTTAAGAACCTCACCGTTATTTAAACGTACTTTCCCAAAGTCGCCTACCTTCAGATTCACCATCGTTTCCCCGCTGTGTATGGCATGAAACGAAGATCCAGAATCCATAACCCAAGAGTCCATACTACTCTCCACACTACAGACCAGTGCATCATCATAACAGACGACCTCAACAGTGTTTACTCCAGCAACATTTTTCTTATTTGGACATTGACTCTTAACATGTCCAACTTCATTGCAGCTCCAGCACTTCACATTCTTCCGAGCTCTAGACGAACTCCTTCCCTTACTCACACTGCTCTTGTTATTTTCCCTTCCTCTGCCCACATTGAATATATCAGAAGAACCTAAACCCTGAAACACCCGAACCGACGCTTCACCTGCAAAACCTGAGTGAGATCAGCAACTTCAAGGGTCCAAAACAGGAAACCCTAATCACAAATCACCCCCAAATCAGTCCCGAACTGCCCCTGCCCTTCCTCTTCTCTTGCGACACCACCTACGGTTCTTATAATCCTAAACGCAACAGAAAAAACAGCAGTAACAACCGATCAGCCCTGAAAAAACAGCCCCCTTTTGCGTAACCTAGGGTTTGAAAAAAAAAACTAACTTTCGGCGGCCAAACACTGTTCACGCCGGAAACAATGTTCACGATGGAAAGTACTGTAGTGGCGGATGTACTGTAGCAGCAGATCCGAACAGCCTCTCGAACACAACCTCTCCTACCCTTTTTCTCGATCGAAAACCGTGTGTAAACAATGAGCCAAAGCTCTGATACAACTTGTTAGGAATCAGAGTCGGTAACGCAGTGGAATCACACACAAACACGCACAATCAATAGACAGAAAAAGAAGAGACACGGGAGATTTGTAGTGGTTCAGCTGCGATTGGCCTACGTCCACTTTGCAACTAGGGTTCTTTATTATTAGGTGCTCAGAGATACAAGTTACATCATAGGTTCTATTTATAATACTAGGATTAGGGTTAATGACTTAACTAACTAGAAACTAATAATCGGGCTCAAGCCCATTAGGGCCGGCTCCCTCCTTATTTCCTGCGCAAGCCTTCACAACCCAACAACTTTCAGCCCCGTGGTTAAATCGGCCACAATCCGAACCGTTCTTAGCATTGCGGTTTCGAACTCTTGGCTTATTCATCAATTAGCTTTACATTGGTTTCATGACCAGGACGCTAGACCCATTTTCGATCTTGGTATGCAACAACCATTTCCCTTGGATCTGTCCTTTGGTCTCCGCGTTGAAAATCCTTTATACTCCAGGCCTGGTCTCACTCGCCAGCTTGACTCGTAAGATCGAGGTAGTCAAAGGCTCTAGGGCTCGCCATTCACCTAGGCGCGTGTTAGGGTATCACACGCACACGCACACAAACTGAAAGCAATAAAATGACACAAGAGGTTTAGGGATCTTTATCATTAGATGCTCTGGTATAAGAAATTACGAATACATAAGACTATATGTATAGGGAACTAATTAGGGTTTCTGACTTAATCACCAAGTAAAGTCCATATTGGCCCCAAACCTAAACCCTGCGCAGATGGCTTAGGGCCGGTTGGTTTGCCTTAGTGTCCACACCCAACATTCTCTCACTTGGAGGCTTTGGTAAACTCCAAACTGTCTCCGACACTTTAGTCTTCACTTGTAATTCTGTAACTTCTTTCTTTTAGTTGCAACTGCCTTCTCATCTTTATCCCTGAAGGCCAGTTGAAGCTACACCGAGCTCCAACTCTTCCACTGTCATGGCTTTTGTCATCATGTCTGTCAGTGACTATGTCTGAACACAATCCTTCTCAAGTAACCCCATTTTTGATCTCCTAACTTGCTCCCGCTGAAACAAGTCTTCCACACTAACTGTTTCTGAGTAGTTCCGAGATTCTTTGGTACTTTCTTACGCACTGAATTACTTCTGGAACTCTTGATCCTCTGATCTTTACTGGATTTCTCGACCTTTTGATCTTTACTGTGATTTTCTGATCCTCTGTAATAATGGAGATGGAAGTGAAACACCTCGTCTTTGTGCTCCCACTGTCGGAGATATCTCCTGATCTTCCATCTTTCACTGTGCTTTTAGCCACAACTCGTACCTTTCCTTTCTGTTCTCTCTGAGTGTTCTTTCTGAACTACCTATTCTTTTTGAACCACTAACAAAGTCTGCAAAGGTAACCTTTTTCTGTCCAACTTTCACTTTCTTCAGTTTTGGCATCTTCATACAGGATGAACTTTGTTTATCTGGTTGTACCTCGACCATGTATAGAGTCCCTCTCTTCTTACCATGAGCAACGACCAAGTTTCCTTTGACTACCTTCCATTTACCGTTACCGAACATAACCTGATATCCCTGATCAACTGACCGATAGAGATAAGCATTCTCTTTAGGCCCGGAATAAGTCTGGCATCCATCGGTGTCCACGTACATCCCAGAGAGGTATTCAATACTATGTCTTCTATGCCCGTGATATCTAGAGTTTCATTATCTACGAGTCGTACCTTCCCAAAATTTTCGAGTCTCAGATTCTCCATCGTCTCCATGCTGTGTGTGACATGGAATGAGGCCCTCGAATCCATGACCCATGAATCCGTAACACTCTCTGCACTACAAACTAGAGCGCTATCTGATTCTTCTGCAACATTCACCTCTTTATCTTTCTCGGTACCTGGGCACTAATTTCTGAAGTGACCGGTTTCTTTGCAGTTCCAACATTCAATATCTTTCCTTGGTTTTGACTGACCCCTCTTTTTGACTCGGTTCTGCTTCTGTTATTCCCCTCACTCTTTCTTCCCCTCACTCTTTCTTCCCCTTCCTTTAGGCCCCCGAATCCATGACCCATGAATCCGTTACACTCTCTGCACTACAAACCAGAGCGCTATCTGATTCTTCTGCAACATTCACCTCTTTATCTTTCTTGGTACCTGGGCACTAATTTCTGAAGTGACCGGTTTCTTTGCAGTTCCAACATTCAATATCTTTCCTTGGTTTTGATTGACCCCTCTTTTTGACTTGGTTATGCTTCTGTTATTCCCCTCACTGTTTCTTCCCGTCACTCTTTCTTCCCCTTCCTTTAGTGCTTAACAAGGAGTTAGAAGATTCACCAGAACTTCTTCTCATTATATCCTCTCCTAGGATGAAATCACGGATGCCCTCAAAGGTGAGCTTAGCCGCTGATGGCTGTGACAGTTCCTGACCAACTCTCTGGTAACGAGGATAATAGTGTTAAAGTCAATAACGTGGAGGTAACATACACTCCTTCCTTCATTCTTGTGTTAACCAGTTGCCCTATCAGAAATACCTTGTTAGATGCACATGGCTTCTCATACATATTCGACAAGGCTTTCATCAGTCCAAAAGCGGTCGTCTCATTCACAATATTAAAGGCAATATTTTTTGCTAGTGTGAATCTGATAAAGACTACGGCTTTTTTGTTTAAGGCTGCCCACTCTTCAACCTTCATCTTCTCTAGTTTCTGATCTGTTAAGGCATCGTCTAAATCTTCTGAAACAGCAAATCCTCGATTTGCATCTTCCACCATCTAAAGTCTTGCCCGTCAAACTTCTTAATTCTAGTCTTTCCGTCCTCTGCCATTTGAAACAAACTACCAGGGTGCTACTAGTCGAATCAAGGTTTTCACTAATGTTATTATTAGGATTTCATATGTATGTTTCAAAATCTGTTATATTATTATTTACATGTATAATTTGGCAGATTGGCTCTAGATTCATATGTCGCAGGACTGTTCAAAAGTTCTATGATAGGGCTCTTACTGTTGGTCTTCAAGAGTATGCACAACTGTATGTGGTCTATACCTTTCTTTTAATCATTGCCCACTTCATAGCTAGAATGTTTCTACATTTTGATAAAGAATTCTTTCTTTGCTACATGATATATAGTTTTTTTTTTCATTGCAGGCATCAAACACTTTATTCAAGACTGGCGGACTGGGATGGTATTGTTAAGGTAGGAGGCTCTGTGGTTGCAAAATTCAGTAAATGTTTGTTTGTTTTTATTCTTTTGGTTCCCTATACACTTTTTTTTTCTTTTCTAAATTGTTGGTTATTTGGAACATAAACAACAGTATTTAACATATCTTGATTACTCCCCTTTCTAGTCACGTTCTATACGGGATTTTGACAATTATGCTACCCGTCTAGTTGGGAAGTTTGAGGTAAACCTTACCTAACCTATCTCTGTAAACATAACATATAAATGATGTTGTAAGTGACTTTATTTCATTTTGAAGACCGTGGATACATACTATAGGCATTGTAGCAGTGCTCAGTATGTGACGAAAGTTTTAATTCCATTACTATGTATAAGTGCTTTAGATGATCCTGTCTGTACATGGGAGGCAATTCCGTGGGATGAGTGCAGGTATTCTCTGACCCGTAAAATAAATAGAAGAAAAATAGCTGAAAAAGAAATAAATGTTTTTTAATTCATAAACCTCCTAAATCATTTATTTAAAAAAATAATATTGATACATTTTGTAATCATATTTGGCACACATGTTTCCATTCTTATGTCACTAGCTTATTTTCTTCCAGCATTTACTTTGATACCTTTGTTCTTCATTTATGTTGCAATAGAGCAAATAAAAACGTTGTGCTGGCTGTCACACGGCATGGTGGACATCTTGCTTTCTTCGAGGGTCTTACTGGATCTAGTTTATGGTATGATTTTTTTATTTTAAGTTGAAGTTAGATTGTATGAGAATTGTAACTTAATAAATAGGAGCTGGTGTTTACTTTAACCATGCCATGCCAGGTGGGTGAGAGCTGTGAATGAGTTCCTTGGTGTTCTACACAGCAGCCCCTTTATGCACAAACAGAAGGAGGTCAGTTAAAGCTGTATATTATTGTATGTATGTTGATTGGT
Source organism: Smallanthus sonchifolius (assembly GCA_023525975.1). NCBI lineage: Eukaryota > Viridiplantae > Streptophyta > Magnoliopsida > Asterales > Asteraceae > Smallanthus > Smallanthus sonchifolius. The sequence goes on along the minus strand of CM042025.1, from coordinate 42,054,701 downwards.
GATGTTACTTACAAGCAAACATGTTATCAGAATACTCCACATTCATTAGAAGAATCTTGTGTTGATCAAGGCCCATATGTTAATGTTTCAAATGGAATGGTTGCTGCCATCAGCAATCATGATCCATTAACAAGTGATGAATCGTCGAAAGTGGATGATGATGATGATGATGATGTACTTGTGCAAGAACATGTGCTCACTACTAATAATAATATAAAGGCACTAGATCTTTTAAAGTGGTTGAGTCAGGTGTTTCTTCAAAGTAGAAGATCTACATGGATGCTGGCAACATTGCCATTGCTTGGTGTAGCCCTCCACTTCTTCTTTGTGAAGAAATTTAACAAGTTTCTACTTCCAAAACTACTCAAGTAAGGAAGGAACTTGTTCAAGTTGTAGCTAGCTGTGCTGTGCTGTCTGGTCGATTGAGTATGCTGTAATCGTCTTATATTTGCTGAACGGATTGGAGATTTTTGTAAATGAATTGTGGCCTAGCAAATAAAATGTTGTCAATATGGGCAACTAAAAAGTACATGAAATAGCCGAAATAATAATAACTATAGTTTAAATTAGTTTGCAACTAATAAATCATATTTCCTGTTAAACATGACAAAGAGAATGGAAAAGGTAAATAAGGATCTTAGAGATAACAATCTCCTCCATTCCATGGTATTACATGAGGTTCTTCTTTCTTTTTCTTAAGAAAGTCCTCGAGAGGGCTTAGTTGATCCATGATTTAGGTTTCAAATCACTGCTTATATACCCGGTATTGGTCATAATTCACAAGAACATTATATAGTAAATTGATGATACTAAAACTCATTATATATTCTTCTACTTAAAAGTATTATTCACATAAACAGAATCCTAACTCTTCTTCAGGCTTCTTGACTTTCTCAATATTCTTAGGATTCTTCAAGGTCAAACTTAAAGGATCTTCAAGATCGTCATTTGGAAATCTCAACAAATCTCTTGAAGCATTCACTTTATATATACTTCCATCCAACCTTGTAAACACAAATATATCTATTGGCTCAACAAAATCCCATGAAATAATTGGATGCTTCTTAGCCACGGAAATAGGGTTGAGTATGTCGTTTTGTTTTGGTTCCTTCTCTGTTTATTTTCTGGCACCATGTTCAATTGTCAGGAGAACACAGATCACTATTTGTCTATTTCACTAGCGTTATCACCTTTCTTAGGATCAACAGTCTCATTAGTAACTATGTTGTAGTCTTAGGTTCTTCAGACTCACCAACACTTCTAGGCACTCTTCTCAACGGTTCAACATGTATTGCCCAAAACACCCGAGACCCAAACTTTTGTAGAAATGAATCAAGCACTCGTTTTCATTGAAGAATAACCATGGCTAAAATAAACACAAACATAAACACACCAATTCCATAAATAAATATCAAAATCAACAAAGGTTCATTAAAACTCAAGTAATAAAAGAAGACTAGCCAAAAATTGTTATACAAAAGAAAATACTAACACTTGGTGATAACATAATCATGGAATGATTCAAGAATCAAACAAAACCCAAGTGAAAGTGAGTAGAAAGATTACAAGAGATAAATATAAGTACAAAAAATCTTCATTGTACTTTTAGTTGATCTTCCCCTAAGATTGTGCGTGTTTTTCAAATGACAACAACTTCATCAAGTGATCATCATCAATAGTAGCGTTTTGTCAGCAGTAAGTTGGTTGAAAGTTGTAAGACCCTAAACCCGGGAGGCCTCATAGTTGGCCATTCAAAAGCATATATAGTTCAATACTGGAATTTCATAAAGTTTAATAAACCAATGCAGCGGAAAAGTCATACAATCCCAAAAACATACATGAAAAACCATAAATAAACTAAGTCTAGTTTAATAAATAAGATCATAAACAGGAATGTCGGTCCTTAAAGTCCTGGTAGCTCCATCGACTTGCCAAGAGATCCTTGCTTAACATCATAACCTTAAATCAGTCTAATATACACGAAAAAGTCAGCTAGGCTAAGTGAGTTCCAGTTCGTAAATAACTTTGTACATATAAGAATCTTTGTAAATCATACTTAATATAACATAATACATATAAGGTTCCTTAATAAACATACTTATCATAACATAATACATTAAAGGTTCTTGCACTAGACTATGTGGGTCCATCATGCCTCTAACCAACCAAACACTAAGTAGGGGTTAGAGTACTCATCACAAATATCATAGTTTGTTCTTTGTAATTTGTACCTTATAGTTTGTACCTCATAATTTGTATCTCATAGTTTGCCTCATATAGAGGATCTTGAACACCTCATAATTTGCCCCAAGGACAGACTAAACACATGGTTTTAGTACTGTTAAGGGACTCCTCAACGCATCCAACTATAGCTTAGCCTACAGCAGGGCATCGTCAAGTTGACTTGTCGTTAGCAAGACCTTTAAAAACATAACTTATCACATAATCATCATCCATCTCTTTAAACTTAAGATCATACTCATTCATCATACATAAAATCATAGTTTGATATGTAAATATATATATCTTTCATAATCTTTTTTAACATCAAGTAAGTGTTTGCATGTATATTAGCCCTAGAACATCAAAACATTTAAAAGAGGGCTTCAAGAACTCACCTTAGCGTAGTAAGTCAAGTCACACAAAGCTATAGAACTTCTAAGGAAGACGGTCATAAGATAGTATTAAGCACCTGATCAGACATGACATCCCATTAACATTTATTCTAAAACCAATGGAATTAGCAAATGGGTCAAATGGGTCGGTTTCTACATTTCATCACCCGTTATGCTTAACCAACCTAACCAGTGACCCATTCAAGTTCCATGTTTACCTCCTATGCACACAATGACATTACACCCCATGCACCTGCATCATCAACCCATTCAAACCCTAACTGGGTCACCATTCATAACCACTCCATAACCTAATTCACCTCAACATTACTTGATCAAACCCATCCTGTTTAACCAAACCATAACTTAAGCGGTAGCTCGCCAAACTAGCCACGGTTTCGATGTGTGGGCTCACTCTCTTGAGCCTCACAGTTCAACCAACTTCCACACAACGAACCCTAACCACAATCATTATCTTCACACCAAAACGTGACCATCCGAACCCTAACCAGGTTCATTATCATCATCCCATTCCCCATGATTGTTTACCAACTGTTGAACCCATTAAAATCAAGGCCTAGGATGCTATCATACATGGAGTACAACAATCAAACCAACCGTAGCCTTTCTCCTTGTCAAACACACACTGCAAGCTTGACATACCTACCCTAAAACAAGTCGAGAACGGATAAGTGGAACATAATCGATAGAATATCGATTAACAAGAAGAATAGGTAAGTATATTACATGAATTTGTGAGTAATGACAACCCAATTGTGATCATGATGTTGCACCAAACCGCTAGCACTCCTACACGTTCACGGTTCAAGGATACACACATACCGCAACCACAACTACATGTTCATGGGTTCTGTAACATCCATGATTTTTGGCATTATTTTTTTTTATTATATTTTATACAGTAATAACACTCTATTCCAATCCCGTACCGGTTCAAAACAATATGTCACTTTAATTTTTATTTTAACATGAATCAATTTAAATTTTCAATCCCGCATTTAAACATTATCCTCCTATTATATATAACATATGTATGCACATTCATATAAAGTTACATATATATACATTTTGACTATACTAAATAAGTCAAACATACAACTCTTGATAATATATAAAACTTATACATCTTAAATCATGTTCTTACATCCTCGTTATAGAAATATATTTTTTCATAAATACATATATGTGTAATTACATGTATTTGATGTTGTTGAACAAATTTGTAAGTGCAACTTTCTTTGTAAAATAAATATAATAAAACAAATAATATCTAAGATTTTATAAAGTTATCCTTGGTCAAATAGTGTAAATATATATATACACATTATATTTTGTGAAATGTAATTTTATAAAAGTTACTTTTTTACAAACCTTTATAATCAAACAAATAAATAGTTGGATTTATAAAAACATTCATTATAAACAATTGGAAATGAATTAAAATCAAATAAAGTTGGTTTTGACCCCCTTAGAATCAAGTTTTAACCCCCCCTCCCCCGTTTGGACTTCTTCCTCGATAGTTTGACTAAAAAAAAGTCAACAGGGACGAAACCCCTCAAATCCGGTTGCAAAACAATCGATTCATGGATGTTACTGCCTATTGATCATTCGGAAACGTTATACGATCAAAATAGAATGCTCTTGATGAGCCAATTGAATTCTAATCAAGCAATTAAACCTCCCCTGTCGATGTTGACTCCTGAAAGTCAACAAGCACACGAATCCATTTCAAATCAACCAAATTTATGCGTGTTAGCTCGTTTGGATCATGCCTAAACGTTATAACAATTGTTTCAATTGTGTTTAACAATCTAATTATGACAATTCAATGGTTTGGTATCAAATTCTAATCCCGTAACCGTCCCAATCATGAGCGATATCAATTCGTGCGTTTGGATTGAAATCGAATCCTTATAACAAGTCCTACACTTTCGCCACATCCCTTTGACACTTCCTGAGCTCTCAAACACATCCCACATCACCTCAATCGATCGATCCAACTCCGAAGAACACTAGGCTTACGGTTTCAGTCAATCTCATCCATCACGTAACCAAAACAGGTAAATCTTGTGCCGTTGTACTCGTCGTAATTCAGGGAGTGAAAGCCTTATGATTCCAAGGTCGATCAGTGGCTTAATCGGGTTGATTTGGTTGGCTAGGGTTTACGGATTTCAATTGGGGAAGAAGATGGGTTTGGGTTATTGGTTTTAAAGTTTGAACACCCGGTTCTTGGCAAGGCATTATCCCAGGTCCACTGGTAAAACACATGAACCACTCAGACAAGGTCGCGGGTTCGAGTCTAGCCCGCACCTTTTTTGTGCATGTAATTCTACCATTAAACCCGTTTCCCTCAAAAAGTCGGGTTATTATTTAAACGACCAGCCATGTAACACTAAACCGGGTGGCCCACATTCTTTTTTTTAGCAATTTTTACTACATTTAATTATTTTATAAAAGCTAATTTATAAAATCTATCAAACCCAAACTTGTTTTAATAATATAATTGACAAGTTTTTAAGGAAAAACAATTATTTTGTTATTTATTGATTCAAAACCTTAATAAAACATAAATTATTTAAAACAACTAATTTTCTTTTTAACAAACTAATATTTTTAAACCCGTACCTTGTTAAGAAACGTAATAACCTTTTTATTACAAATTGTTCTATAAAACTTTTAACACAAAATTCATCCTTTTATTCAAGAATTTTTTTTTGGTTGATTATTTATTCAAATTAAAATTTATATCTCAAAAGAAAAATTGGTTTTATTTATTTACGTCGTTAAACTAATTATTATTTCAAATCTTAGATTAATTACAAATAATTAAGCCATTATTTTTCTTTTGAAACACTTTTGTTCATAATAACTAAACTAAATAAATAAAAGGGTTTTTTTTTATTTATTTACCCAATTATCCATTTATTCAAGCCTACTATTTTTTCTTTATTTTATTATTAAGAACAAATTAATTATACATTTATTTACTCATTATAAATAAAAGCACAAATTGGTTATTCATATGCACAAATCCAATTGTTTACAAAAACAAATGAATCCATATATTCTTACACACATATTTTTACATGGAATTTCATAAACATCATTTGAAAATCAAACAAGTATACTCTTACTTAAACCAAGTCCACACCCAATTCCTTTATACATTAGAATTCCCTCTAGTCTTTTAAGCACATCATTGATACATTTATACAATTCAATCATAGGTTAACCTTGTGGTTAGCTAATCACTTGTGCAACATCTTGTCCGTGTGATCTCCAAACTACTATTACATGTGAGTTTACATAGCCCCTTTTTCATTTTTATACATTTTGGGGTAGAACATGATTTCATTGAAAACTATTTGCAAATTCATTATACAATTCTACATCTATGAATATGTGTGCAATTTGTGCCTTATGCTTGAACACTATGAGTTTAAACCTGCATTTACATTACATACATACAAGTGCAATCATTAACTCTGTACAAGCCGACGGTAACAATGATAGATCTATTGTGTCTGACAAACCCACCGAGGTAGGGTGATTGTTGCCGACACTACAATAGGATAACATTGAGTGTTATGCTCTTCAGTCACAAGGTTTGATTGTACACCCAATTTGACTATACTGGTTCTCCATAGTTGCCTTATTTTTACATGTTTCATAGGAATTGTACATAAACATTTGGAAACTATTTGTGGTGTTAAAACCTATGTATGCTCATTAACTATTTTTAGTTGACCTTATTTTCATCATGTTTCAGGTACAAATCTTTGAGTTCATGTTCAAGTTGCTACACATAGGAAATGAGGACCTAGTTAAATAAACAATTGATCATGTTGGTGTACTTTATTTTCTTTGTATGTTTGATTGTGTTTTGTTTGAACAAATGTTATGGAACTTGGGATAATTTAATATATAAAACTTTAGTTTGATCATGTGCTTATGAATAGTCTCCGTGTCCCACTCCAACGTATTCTGCCGTAGGTTGGGGTGTGACAGATTGGTATCAGAGCCATGGTTATAGGGAATTAGGTTATTAGAAACCCATGACCTAGACTATAACCTTAGGACACCCACCTTATGCCATGTTACATGCTATATACTATATACTACATGCTACTTTATGTGTTAATCTACTTGATACCCTATTTGTTAGACTACATGACTCACTAGCTCTTACCGTAAATGACAAACTAGATAATAATATTAATTCCTTATCTGAAGCCTCTCATTCTTCTTACCTCCTTCTATGTCATCATCATCATCTTCGCACGTGGAACGTCATACTCATAGACACAAGTCTATTAAAGTTCTTAAACCCCGTTAAGGTTTTAAATTCTGTTAATTATTAGAGAACACGTGCAATTTGGAAGGGTGACACCTGTATTATGTGTTTTCTGTCTAGGAAAGCATTTCATATAAATCTAATCAACCGAAGGATCTGTATGCTTTCATGGGAATCCCTGGGATGAGTGTTTACTTATAGGCTAAAGTATGTCTTCTCGAAAGTTATATGAGTTTAAATAACCTTGATATGTCATAGTACTCAAATGGTTATGTTATCAAGTGGGTGCAATCCAAATATGATTATCTTAGCATGTTACATAATGTGACATATGCTTGTTTTATTCTTATCAATATCGAAGAAATCCTCATGATTCTTATCCTTTCCCTTGTGTTGTTTCTTCTATAGCATGTCTCCCCGTCGTGCCAATGATACCAACAACAACAATAACAACGATCTTGCTACCCTCCTTATCCAACCTGTGAACCAATTCACTCAAGCCAACAACAACAACGATGGTGGTGCTAATGGTGGTAGTGTTAACAACAATGGTGGTGGTGGCGGTGCCAATCCTTCCAATGCACCTTCAAGCACTTCAATTCCTGCAACCCCATCAAGTTCTATGGTACCGAGGGAGCTACCGGCCTCCTCCAATGGTTCAAAATCATTGAGAACACTTTTCTCAATAGTGATTGTCCCTACAACCTCTGAGTCCGTTATGCTACGAGCGTCTTTCAAAAATGGGCGCTCACTTGGTGGAACGGTGAAAAACGGGATCGATGCATCGATGTGGCAATGGCCTTTCCATGGGATGAATTGAAAAGGCTAATGACCACGGAATGAAATGAAGAAATTGGAGGCTGAATTGTGGGATCTTGCCCAAGATAGTGGTGAAAACTTAGCGTACAAAACTCATTTCCATGAGCTGAGTCTTCTCGTGCCCCACATGGTTACACCATTACCCCATTGCATTGAGAAGTATATAAGTGGCCTACCTGTGAAGATTCAAGACACCGTGTTGGGAAGAAATCCCGCAACTCTTAAAGATGCCACACGCTTAGTCGCCACGTTGACCGACAATCATGTGAAGGCGGGCACGTTAACAGGAAAGGGTGTTAAGAAAACCAACGTCGAGGCAGCTACAACCGAAACGGCAAAAGAGGACAAGAACGAACCTTCTTACAACAAGAAGAAGCGTAAGGCTAGAAACTTTACTGTCGTTACCTCTGCTACCCCAATCAACCAAGTTGCTCCCATGGTCCAAAACCTGAATAAAAAGTCATATATGGGCAACAACCCCCAATGCAACCCTTGCGAGTACCATCATTTCCCAAATGTACCGTGTCGTCTATGCACAAGTTGTGGAAAGTATGGTCATTTGGCAAACACCTGTCGATCTAGGCCTCCCGTTAACCAAGTCAACTAAGGAAACCGAGCCAATCAGCAAGATGTTAACCAAGCTCCACCGGCTATCACTAATAGGCGTGCTTGCTATGAGTGTGGTGATCCAAACCACTTTCGGAACCAATGCCCAAGATTGGCTAATGTCAACCAAGGTGGTGCTCGTGGGCATGCTTTCAACATAAACACCAACGATACTCAAGTCAATACCGAGACGGTGAATGAGGCCGTTTGAAGCAAGTGCAAGATGGAGTCGAATGGAGATTTAATCTGGAATAAATTATGAATTGTAATCATTTACGTTATCTTGTCGTTGTTTGAACTATTTACACCTACTAGGGTTTGTCACCATCATTATTAAGAGTTTGAGCTTCTTAAAAGTTAGCCATTACTTGATAGAAACCGACGAACCAAAGGAAACCCTAACGGTAGAAGTTACGAGTGAAAACTCCACCATTATTGATTCTATCATTCACGACGGTCCCTGTAGTTTTAGAAATCGTATTTTCTCTATTTATCTTCGTATATATATACAACTTGAGAGCCTTGATATCATAGTAGACATGGATTGATTATCCAAGCGACGTATCAGGACTGTTCGTTTCATGAAGTTAATCCAAATTTCCTTTCTTTCAAGTAGCACATTGAGAACTTTGTCCAAACGTAGTCATGCAAGAAGTATATAGCCTCCTAGCCAGGTGGTGGAGAAGAAGGAGAAAAGGAAGAGTATTCAAGACATTCCTACTCTACGAGACTTTCCGGTTATCTCACCGATTTGTTATACAATTTGAACCCCTCATCGACTTGAATCGAGATCTAATCTGTGACCAGAATTTCTCATCGTCTTACACCCTCGGAAAGGTATGAGCTTACTAGCCAACTTCAAGAAGATGAATCATTTCGCATGGGCGTTGACTATCCATATTAACATAGACGAATTTGAAAATTTGAAACTCGAATACCTGCATTACACATGAACACCAAGCAACATGCTTGTCCATGAAGCTCGACCACCTACGAAATTCGATTGTTTACATTATACACGAAACTCGATTATTTAAGAATTGACTATTTACATTATACATGAAACTCGATTGATTGCAAATGATTGTTTACATTATACCTGAGGCGTGATTATTCATTTTATCTATGAAAGTTGATTGTTGTAGGAAATTTAACTTTTTATACACTATCTAGGAATTTGATTACACGAATCATCAATGAACATGAACATGATTGTCTATATAAAACCTCATGATTAATGTATATGATGAGCGTGAACATGAACACATATGTGAAACGATAGTTATGATTTAAGTGATTTTGTGTCCCCTCCTGACCCGCATACAATTGGATGATCTATACGAATCATGCGACGATTTGAGTAATTACGGGTGCACACGTATTTATAAAATTCAGCGCATGGAAAACATAGTGAATCTTGTCGTGTGTTATGACATAAAACCTATCGTGATATATAGTAACGAAACCAATGTGATATGATAATGGAATGGTGGATACGCCGCTGGTACTTCCTATATATAAGTGTTCGTGTCATATTGTCAGAAGTAGCGTTGTTCGTGTCACGTGAAGTTTTATGTTATTGACCAATGTTTGCGAAATCTCTTATCCAGTGACATTTCTTGAACATATTAAACTACATCCAAAACAAGTTTTGATCATCAAATTCTCATCGTTCTCATTTCAAGTGATGCATTCCATCTTTGGAGTCCAAAATGTTCTTCGACAGTTTTCTCCTTAATTATCTTCAAACTAAATCCACTATCACCATTCATGCCCGACTTGTAGTATCAGACCTGAACCTTGTCAAACCGACAGTTAAAGCTTGCTGAGAATCCAAAACATGGCCCAAAGTGTACTTAGGAACGTGAGGATTAAATGAAACTCAAAGTACCCCCATCTCTTTCCTGATTCAGTAGCCTCCACCAGTTGAATTTCGGGACGAAATTCCCTCAACATGGGGATACTGTAACATCCATGATTTTTGGCATTATTTTTTTTATTATATTTTACACGGTAATAACACTCCATTCCAATCTCGTACCGGTTCAAAACAATATGTCACTTTAATTTTTATTTTAACATGAATCAATTTAAATTTTCAATCCTGCATTTAAACATTATCCTCCTATTATATATAACATATGTATGCACATTCATATAAAGTTACATATATATACATTTTGCCTATACTAAATAAGTCAAACATACAACTCTTGATAATATATAAAACTTATACATTTTAAATCACGTTCTTACATCCTCGTTATAGAAATATATTTTTTCATAAATACATATATGTGTAATTACATGTATTTGATGTTGTTGAACAAATTTATAAGTGGAACTTTCCTTGTAAAATAAATACAATAAAACAAATAATATCAAAGATTTTATAAAGTTTTCCTTGGTCAAATAGTGTAAATATATATATACACATTATATTTTGTGAAATTTAATTTTATAAAAGTTACTTCTTTACAAACCTTTATAATCAAACAAATAAATAGTTGGATTTATAAAAACCATTCATTATAAACAATTAGAATGAATTAAAATCAAATAAAGTTGGTTTTGAACCCCATTGGAATCAAGTTTTAATCCCCCCTCGTTTGGCCTTCTTCCCTGACAGTTTGACTCAAAAAAAGTCAACATGGACGAAACCCCTCAAATCCGGTTGCAAAACAATCGATTCATGGATGCTACTACCTATTGATCATTCGGAAACGTTATACGATCAAAATCAAATGCTCTTGATGAGCCAATTGAATTCTAATCAAGCAATTAAACCTCCCCCGTAGATGTTGACTCCTGAAAGCCAACAAGCACACGAATCCATTTCAAATCAACTGAATTTATGCGTGTTAACTCGTTTGGATCATGCCTAAACGTTATAACAGTTGTTTCAATTGTGTTTAGCAATCCAATTATGACAATTCAATAGTTTGGTATCAAGTTCTAATCCCGTAACCGTCCCAATCATGAGCCATATCAATTCGTGCTTTTGGATTGAAATCGAATCCTTATAACAAGTCCTACACTTTCAAGACATCCCTTTGACACTTCCTGAGCTCTCAAACATATCCCACGTCACCTCAATCGATCCATCCAACTCTGAAGAACACTAGGCTTACGGTTTCAGTCGATCTCATCCATCACGTAACCAAAACAGGTAATTCTTGTGCCGTTGTACTCGTCGTAATTCAGGGAGTGAAAGCCCTATGATTCCAAGGTTGATCAGTGGCTTAATCGGGTTGATTTGGGTGGCTAGGGTTTATGGATTTCAATTGGGGAAGAAGATGGGTTTGGGTTATTGGTTTTAAAGTTTGAACACCCGGTTCTTATCAAGGCATTTGCCCAGGTCCACCGGTAAAACACATGAACCACTCAGACAAGGTCGCGGGTTCGAGTCTAGCCCCGCACCTTTTTTTGTGTGTAATTCTACCATTAAACCCGTTTTCCTCACAAACTCGGGTTACCATTTAAACGACCAGCCATGTAACATTAAAAGGACCACTGGTCCGGTGGTTGTACATGTGCCTTGCCTAGAAACCACCCGGGTGGTCCACAATCTTTTTTTTAGCATTTTTACTACATTTAATTATTTTATAAAAGCTAATTTATAAAATGTATCAAACCCAAACTTGTTTTAATAATATAATTGACAAGTTTTTAAGGAAAAACAATTATTTTTTTATTTGTTGATTCAAAACCTTAATAAAACATAAATTCTTTAAAAAAAACAAATTTTCTTTTTAACAAACTAATAAATTTAAACCCGCACCTTGTTAAGAAACGTAATAAACTTTTTATTACAAATTGTTCTATAAAACTTTTAATACAAAATTCATCCTTTTATTCAAGAATTTTTTTTGGTTGATTATTTATTCAAATTAAAACCTATATCTCAAAAGAAAATTTGGTTTTATTTCTTTACGTCGTTAAACTAATTATTATTTCAAATCTTGGATTAATTACAAATAATTAAGCCATTATTTTTCTTTTGAAACACTTTTGTTCATAATAACTAAACTAAATAAATAAAAGGTTTTTTTTTATTTATTTACCCAATTATCCATTTATTCAAGCCTACTATTTTTCCTTTATTTTATTCATTAATTTATTATCAAGAACAAATTAATTATACATTTATTTACTCATTATAAACAAAAGCACAAATTGGTTATTCATATGCACAAATCCAATTGTTTACAAAAACAAATGAATCCATATATTCTTACACACATAATTTTACATTGAATTTTATAAACATCATTTGAAACTCAAACAAGTACACTCTTACTTAAACCAAGCCCACACCCAATTCCTTTGTACATTAGAATTCCCTCTAGTCTTTTAAGCACATCATTGATACATTTATACAATCCAATCACAGGTTAACCTTGTGGTTAGCTAATCACTTTTGCAACATCTTGTCCGTGTGATCTCCAAACTACTATTACATGTGAGTTTACATAGCTCCTTTTTCATTTTTATACATTTTGGGGTGGAAGATGATTACATCTATGAACATGTGTGCAATTTGTGCCTTATGCTTGAACACTATGAGTTTAAACCTACATTTACATTACATACTATTTTTAGTTGACCTTGTTTTCATCATGTTTCAGGTACAAATCTTTGAGTTCATGTTCAAGTTGCTACACATAGGAAATAAGGACCTAGTTAAATAAACAATTGATCATGTTGGTGTACTTTATTTTCTATGTATGTTTGATTGTGTTTTGTTTGAACAAATGTTATGGAACTTGGGATAATTTAATATATGAAACTTTAGTTTGATCATGTGCTTATGAACAGTCTTCGTGTCCCACTCTAATGTATTCCGCCGTCGGTTGGGGTGTGACAGGTTCAACGTTAGAAGCTTTGATCGAACAAGGACAAGACCAAGCAAGGATCGTATGTAGCATACCAAGGATGGAAGGAGAGAGTTCCAATAGAAGGCAGAGACTTGTTCTCACTTATTGATAGACACGACAAGCCTCCCTCAATCCTCAAACAAATTTACGGGTCAACAAAGGAAAGGTGGTGGTTTGTGCGGCGATGACCTGGTTGTAGGTGGTGGCGTTCGATTGGGAGAGGGATCTGTGAGACCAAGATACAAAAGTGAAGTGTGAGGCATAAGTGAAGCCAGAGGGAGGGAAATACCCTGCTAAGATTTTTGAGCGTTTTAGCGGCGATATAGCGCCCCTAAAGCCCTCGCCGCTAAAGCTTGTTATTCCCTAGCCATTAGATCAATTCCAGATCAACGGATGGACTAACTGGTGGATTTTATCACACGGATTAAAGTTGGTATCGCCCCTAAAGGTTACTATCGCCCCTAATGCTTACAATTCTTGTAGTGAATACACCAAACGAGAATCAGATTGGGTCAAGTACCTTGATAATCGATGGAAGGGATCCTCAAAAGTAGTTCTTGTGGCCGCCTCCCCTTGAACTCGATCGCTAGGCAAAGAAAGGAAACAGAAATCGGCCAAAGCCGCTATGGTTGCATGAATGAAGATTAATTCACCATTAAACACTTAGCCCCTTTAGGTTCTCAGAATTGCAACATAGGTCCTTAGGTTTCATTTCTTTGTTTGTTTGGCCCCTCAAGGATAGAAGATTTGGCCATTTCATATCCATAATATTGTATAAACTTAACAACGGAAGGTTAACCGACAAATGGGGCGTTACAAAAGCGTAACTTGGCTTTAAATCTCTTCGGTAATAATAACTTGACATTAGTAGTATATTGTTCTTTTAGTAAGTCAGTATGTATCAACAACAAATACATATTATCAGAACCAAGGTTTGCTCTCAGTATCAGCAGAGAATCCACAAAACATCAACACATCTAAATAACCAACACCCAACAGTAACTTAGGGTCCAATTGGTTGGCGGGAATTCATGAGAATTCAATGGAATTGGAATCAGAATTCCAATGGTCAACGTGTTTTGTTTGCAGAATTCATTATAATTGGAATTTGATTTCCATTCTTAACGTGTTTGGTTGAGAAAGGAATTGGAATTGGAATTGGAATTGGAATTAATTCCCTCAAATTCCGTCAAGTATAGGATTTCAAATTCATTCCAAATTGTGAAGCAATTCAACAAAAATAATTGGAATCTCCTCCATGAAAGAAGCTCCACCACCGACGACTGCCGCCGCCCCCGACCAACAACCAGCATCGCCACTGTTGCCACCGGCCACCGACCACTACCGCCTTCAATGACCATCGTCACATCGTCGCCTCCACACCCGACCACCGTTCGCCATCGTTGACCGTCCCCCGCCACCGACCATTGTAACACCCCAATTTTTAAGAAAATAAAAGTCCAGGGACAAAAGTGTAAATATCCAAAAGTTGAGGGACTGAAAATAAAGAAAATATGAAAAATCCGCCAGTAGCGGACCGCTACCAAGTTGGTTTGCTACGTGTGGATGAAGGTAATGATGGGAGAATGACACGTGGCGATGGCGTGTCTTGCTGACTTAGCCCTATGGCGGATCGCCACCAGGGCGGGTAACGGTCTGCCAGCTGCATTTGGGTCCGAATAACGAGAACATGATGCGTGGCAGCTGACTCTCATAAAAGAAAATGGTAGCAGACAGCTACCCATGACCATGACGGTCCGCTACGTAGGCAACACGCTAGACAACTGGCAGGGGGCTGTAGTGGACCGCTACCCCCTTGCTTTGCGGTCCGCCATCGGTGTGATTTCAGCCTATAAATAGGTGCATTTGGCTGTTCATTTTGAAACAACAACAAACATCACCACCACCATTATCACACACACACACACAAACACGTAGACCGAGGAACAACACGACGGTTACGAGCATGGTGGTTACGAGTGCGGTGTGTTAAAGTTATGAGCGAGGATCAGAGAGACGTTTAAAGCGAGGAACGAACTTAGGAAACTACCCGAGGATAATGTAAGTACACTGGACCCGTGCCCTAGGTAAAATTGTATGTGTATTACGTGATTACGTGTTATGTGCTATATATGGAACTAAGGTACGAGGAAATAAGGGAAGATAATGGTTAAGTAGTCTAAACACTAAACTGAATAAATGGAGTAGGCATAGAATATTAAATGGGTGGTGGGAACGCTGCGGGGAACCTTATATATAAACCTCTTTGATTTCTCGGGGTGAAACCATTACGAAGGTTTAAGGGTATAGACTAAAGATAATGAGTATGATGCAAATGCATATGAATACATGAATGCATGACAAAGATGAATATGTGAATGTATGATAAAGATAAATACATGAATGCATGATTATAAATGCTAAACATGAATGTATATGATGGAACGAGTCTAAACCCTAAAACGGAATAAAGGAGTACTCACGAAGTATTAAAGGGGTGGTGGGAACGCTGCGGGAAACCCTATATATAAACCTCTTTAGTACATTATGGAGAAACCATTATGAAGTTTTAAGGCATGGACTGGTTGGGAACAAATCAAGCATACATATGTATGATGAAAATAAATGCTTGATACATTTGGGAGGCTGTGAGTCTAAGATATTCAAGGTCCCAAATAAAAAGAGATATCCAGCCTATAAGGTGGATCTCAATAAAGAAGAAAACTAAAATAAAAGATTGAAACCAACGGGGCAGATCTAAGGAATAAAATAAGCCTTCGTGGCAACAAGTCTTCGTGAGAACAGCAAGGGGCCTACACCGACGGGCATAAGGACCTTGCCAATACTATGACCTAGGTACGGCCTAAGATGGTCATGAGGGGGCTGGTGAGCCCCTAAAATAAATGAATGACGTGACCGGAGGTACGTCCGGAGATTGTCATAGGGGCAAGAGTGCCTGGAAAACTTGAACAATAAGAACCTAAAGGGGTCCTTACTAAAATGAATGATGCAGTGTACTTACTTAGCGTAAGCTAATATAAAAATGTTTTCCATACACTGCAGGAAAGAAGCACGTGGAATGAGGCTTCTTGAGGACGTGACCGGTCGGAGTGAAGAATCCCTAGTTATGTATAAAAGAATATTGTATGTAAAACAATATTTATGAATAAAATATACCTATGTCATCAAAATGACAAGGTTTTTGAAAACTAGGACCAATTTTTGCAATTATAACTCTGATAAAATATTAAGAAATATGTTGGGTATTTCAGGTTGGTATCAGAGCACGGATTGATGGATTTGAGTATCAAAATGATACTTAAACTCAAACCATAAGTGCTTATGATATAAACAGGGATTCAATCCGAGGCCGTCCGAGGAAGCAGGTATGTTTAAATTCTAGTGCTAGGAATGAATATGTGAGTATATGTGGGCTGGATTTTGTATGAGGTAAGCTCCATGTGATAGTTGGGAGTATCATGACACTTAACATATATTGCCTCATACCTGGCTAGTATGAGATTTAATGTATGGAACCATCATGAAATCACAAACATTATATGATAACTTATGTCAGCAGATAGTAAGCTGGGAATATGAAAATGCATGATTAGGATGCATAAATGAATGTGCATATGTGAAAATGCATAAATGGGCCTTACATGAAACCCTAGAATGCTTAAATTAGGGTTAAATTTAGTACGAGGCCTGTGATATAAAATCATAGACTATAATTAGGGTAAATGAGTGAGGGATTAAACGAATCCATGTTTCAACAAACAATGGCTGAACATCAAAATGAAGAAAAACGTGACGAAGGGAGTCATGGGAGAGCTGCGTCTCCACCTCCTGATGAGGCTGAGGTTGAACAAGTCCCGGAAAATATCCAGAAACAAATCACTTTTGAAATAGGAAAGGCATTTGATGCAAACTTTCCAATTTTGCAAGCAGAACTACAAAGTTCACTGGAGAGCTGGTTTGAGAACCATAAGCATATATCTCATAACGGAGAAGGAGGCAATCCGAAAGTTGATATGAAGTCAACTCGTTGCACGTATAAGGATTTCATGACATGCAAACCTAATCCATTAGAAAGTCAAAGATGGATTGCTTCGATGGAAACGGTTTTCGATACATGTCATTGTGAAAAAGAGGATGAAGTGACATTCGCCACCAACCAACTGAAAGAATGAGCTGACGATTGGTGGGGAGTAGTGAAAAGAGAGAAGGGTAGAGACAGGATTAGAGAAATGAGATGGGAAGAGTTTAAGGACATCTTCCTAAAACACTATTTCCCACGAGCGACAATTGAAAGAATCACTTAGGAGTTTCTTCAACTCCGTCAGATTAAAGAATCTGTGGATGAAATTACTGGCATCTTCCTTGATAAAGCCATATTTTGTCCGGCTTTACTGATAACTCTTGAGATGTGGATGACTAGATGCCATCTCGTCCTAAGAACAGAAATCAGAGAATTTATACATCCATCCAAGCGTGCGAACTTGGAATAAATGAGTCATTGGGCCCGAGAACTTGAGTCCGAGCTCAAGAGGCAGGAAGAGAGAGAAGGTAAGAGGAAGGGAGAGAATTATCCTTCTCCTATGCCTCGTAAGAAGTTTTAATTCAGTAAACCGGGAGGCAATTCCTGCCCAAGAAAAGGTGTGCATGATTGTAAGATTTGTGGAAAGAGGCACCCGGGAGAGTGCCCGTTCAATTCTTCTAATTGTAATAAGTGTGGGAAGACTGAACACACTTCACTACAGTGTATGAGTGGAACCAAATTATGCTACAACTGCTACAATCCAAGAAACTTTAGTAGGGAATGTCCTGTGCTTAAAAAACAAACAGAAAAGATTGGAGAAGGATCAAGGGTTGCTGAAAATGAAGTTAAACGGACCGAAGCTCCAAAGCCAAGGGGTAGGGCTTTTCAGGTCACGACCGAGGAAGCAAAAGACGTCCCTGATGTCATATCAGGTACCTTCCTCTTGAATTCCTTACGTGCTTGTGTTTTATTCGATACAGGAGCTAGTCAATCGTTTATTTCATTAAAGTTTGTGAACTCTGGAAATCTCAATAAAAGTAAGTTGGCTAAGGCATTAGAAGTTGAAATCACGAGTGATAGAAACTGTGTAGTAAACGAAATATGCCGAGATTGCCGACTAATGATAGAGGGAGAAGAATATCTCGTCGATTTAATACCGATGCCAATGCAAGAATTCAACGTGATCATTGGAATGGATTGGTTATCTTCGCATGCTGCAACGATTATATGTAATCAAAATATCGCGCGATTCACAAAGTCCATAGGAAAGGAGGTTAGTTTCATTGGCGAACGAAGAAACCCGATTACACTATGTATGATGACTAAGATAAATAGCTATGTGAGGCAAGGTCACCAAGCCTTCTTAGCCTACATCGCTGATATGGAGATGAAAGGGAAGGAACTGAATCAAGTTCCAGTTGTGAATGAATTTCCGGAAGTATTCCCAGACGATCTTCCAGGTGCTCCACTTGAGAGAGAGAGATTGAATTCAAAATCAATTTAATTCTTGAAGCTAAGCCAGTGGCTAAAGTTCCATACCAGTTAGCACCCACTTAAATGAAGGAATTAATGTCACAACTGCAAGAGTTATTAGACAAGGGATTTATACGCCCTAGTGTATCCCCTTGGGGTGCACCAGTTCTATTTGTGAAGAAGAAGGACGGTAGTATGAAAATGTGTATAGACTACCGAGAATTGAACAAAATGATTATCAAGAATAGGTATCCCTTACCTAGAATTGATGATCTTTTCGATCAATTACAAGGATCTAGTTGGTTTTCCAAAATCGACTTGAGATTCAGTTATCACCAAGTCAAGGTACGAGAAGAAGATGTGCCTAAGACGACATTCAGAACTCGTTACGGACATTATGAATTTGTGATAATGCCTTTTGGAGTGACAAATGCTTCGACAATTTTCATGGATCTCATGAATATAGTATGTCAGCTGATGTTAGACAAGTTTGTTATTGTCTTCATTGATGATATCTTGATTTATTCAAGGAATGAAGAAGAACGTGCAGAACATCTTCGTGAAGTTCTTACTACTTTACGAAAAGAGAAATTGTACGCAAAATTCTTAAAATGTGCATTCTGGTTGAGGGAAGTTCCGTTTCTGGGCCATGTTATAAATGAGACAGGCATCTTGGTGGACCCAGCAAAGGTAGAGGCTGTAATGAAATGGTCTCCACCTAAAAACCCATCCGAAGTTAGAAGTTTCTTGGGTTTAGCTAGCTATTATAGAAGATTCTCCAGGACTTCTCTAAGATAGCCACCCCATTAACTAAACTAACTCGGAAGAATTCAAGATATGAATGGAATGCACAACAGGAGAAGGCATTCCATACACTAAAAGAGAGGTTGACACGAACTCTGGTTCTGGCACTTCCAGAATGAGTGGAAGATTTTGTGGTATATTTTGATGCCTCAAAACTTGGGTTAGGATGTGTTTTAATTCAAAGAGGAAAGGTCATAGCCTACTCCTCTTGACAATTAAAGACACATGAAGTGAACTATCCAACCCATGATCTGGAATTAGCTGCAGTGGTGTTCACACTAAAGATCTGGAGGCATTATCTATACGGGACGAAGTGTACGATTTACACAGACCACAAAAGTCTCAAGTATTTCTTTGATCGGAAGGACTTAAACATGAGGCAACGACGGTGGCTAGAACTGGTCAAGGATAATGACTGTGAGATTTTATATCATCCCGGGAAGGCTAACGTGGTAGCCAATGCTCTGAGCCGTAAGGAAGAGCATCACCCTATTCGGGTGAAAGCATATAATTTAGTAATAACTCATGATTTCATGATCCATCTTCAAGACGCACAAATTGAAGCATTAATAGGTGAGATTGTCAAGAAAGAAAGAATGGCGGGCCAAGAGAAATTTCTGGAAGAAGATAAGTATAAAGTCAAGACTCGATTTGGTCGTATGTGGATACCACGATTAGGTGAGTTTAGACTTAAGATTCTCGATGAAGCTCATAAATCAAAATATTCAATTCATCCGGGTACTACAAAGATGTACCAAGATCTACACAAAAATTATTGGTGGCCCGGTATGAAGTTTGATATTATGAAATATGTAGCTAAATGTTTAACTTGTCTACAAGTTAAAGCAGTACACCAGAAACCATATGGAATGTTACAACCATTAGCAATCCCAAAATGGAAGTAAGAACATATTACAATGGACTTAATAACCAAGCTACCGAAGACAACTAGGGGTTATGATACCATTTGGGTGGTTGTAGATCGGCTAACTAAGAGTGCTCATTTCTTAGCAATACGAGAAACATACTCTTAAGAGAAGTTAGCTGACTTATTCATAAAAGAAATTGTTTCAAGACATGGAGTGCCAGTCTCGATTGTTTCTGATTGAGATACTCGTTTCACTTCACGTTTTTGGAAGAAGTTCCATGAGGAGATGGGAACTAGATTATTAATCAGCATGACATATCATCCTCAAACTGATGGTCAGAGTGATAGGACAATACAAACTCTTGAAGATATGTTGCGTGATTGTATAATTGATTTTGGTGGAAGTTGGGATAATCATATGCCGTTAGTAGAATTCGCGTACAACAACAGCTACCATTCTAGTATTGGTATGCCACCATACGAGATGCTATATGGTAGGAGATATAGGACTCCCGTGTGTTGGGGAGAAGTTGGTCAGAAAGAGTTAGGAAGCAAAGAAATTGTTCAGGCAACGTCTGAAAAGTTTGACTTAATCAAGGCACTTTTAAAAGCTGCATAGGATAGATAGAAGTCATACGCAATTTAAAGACGTAGACCCAAAGAATTCCAAGAAAGAGATTATGTTTTATTAAAAGTATCTCCTTGGAAAGGTCTGATTCGATTCAAGAAACGTGGCAAACTAAATCCACGATTCATTGGTCCTTTTAGGATCATTAAAGGAATCGGAAAAGTAGCTTATCAACTAGAGCTGCCTGAAGAATTGAATAAGATACACAGTACGTTTCACGTATCTTATTTAAGAAAATGTTTGGTAGATGAGGCTGAGTATATTCCTTTGGATGAAATAGAAGTTGATGAAAAACTTACTTAAAGGAAAAGCAAATACGTCACAAAACAATCAAACAAGTATTAGTGCAATAGAGGCACATAAAAGGATCGGAAAAGACTTTGGAAAGTGAGAAAGAAATGAGAAAGAATTATCCTTAGTTATTCCAAGATTAAACAGGTTTCGAGGACGAAACCTAATTTAGGGGGGGGGGGGGTTGCAACACCCCAATTTTTAAGAAAATAAAAGTCCAGGGACTAAAGTGTAAATATCCCAAAGTTAAGGGACTAAAAATAAAGAAAATATGAAAAATCAGCCGGTAGCGGATCGCTACCAAGCTCTGTAATGGACCTCTACGTGTGGATGAAGGTAATGATGGGAGAATGACACGTGGCGATGGGGTGTCTTGCTGACTCAGCCCTATGGAGGACCGCCACCAGAGGATTAGAAACTCACCGGTTATGCTAAGCCTCAGTCCTTGCTCTGCAACTCGCCCGTCCACGCTCAAAACCCAAACCTGTCAACGTTCGATCACATGATCAGACACGTTCTAATCATACGTCGACTAACGCACAAAAATAAATATAAATCCCGAAACTCAGACCCATCTGCTCGTCTTTTCATCCCTACCAAACCCTAGTACCACGTGCTCACAAGAACCGGATCGTCCTTAACACATATAGAGATTTGAATACCCGAGATGGGTCTTATGCATGCACATACGTGACCATGCAAACCCTAACCCACGAGAATACGCGTACTTGAACCGGGTTCCAAACACGCATGCAAGCTCGCCAACCCTAACCCGTTCTCGTTAACATCTTCCGTCTCCTCCACCGCGTATTACCATGCATGTCGTCCTCGTCTTCTTCACCGTGCCTCACCATGCACGCCATCCTCGGCTTCTTCGTCAAGCTAACCCTAACCAACTAACTCCTCCACTACCATTGTCGGTGGGCTCCACCCGAGCCATCACACCTACTGGATATATCCCTGCCTTCGTCCTCCATCATTCTCCATCGTGGCGCGCCACCACAACTGCCATCACAGCCACCGGCTCTGCCTCCTTATCGTACACCTGAAGCCCGTCACCCTCTCTCTTACCTTCTTTCCTTGGCAAATTAGCCACCACACCCAGGTCGGGTCCACCGTGAACCGGTTGCCACCACGTCGGGCACCACCCTCTACCGTACATCACTGCCCCTAACACCCTCGTCTCTTCCGTGACCATTATTGCCACAGCCGATCACCATCCCTGTTGTAGCCACCACCGGCCTCCCTTCTTTTATCTGATAACATCCACAAATAAAATTACATGCCAGAGAGTAAGCAACGAGGTTTCCTCAATGCGTAGTGAGTTTCCCCCGCTTGACGCCGTCGTAGGACCACCACGAACCACCGCCGTCGTCCTCTCTCCTCTCTCCTCGTCAGATTCTTCCCCTCTTGTCTTCTCGGCCGTGAACCTTCCCCTAGGTCAATATGCGACCTACGGTTTCCAAAAGGTGGTTTATAAACCTTCGCATATTACATTTGGGCCCCTCCTTTCTTAGTTCGTGCGTTTCGATCCCAAACCGTTCTCTTTTTGGCTAACCGGGTCCCCTAAATTCTTTAAATTTTTTACGCGAAAACCCCATCATCCGCCTCGTTGCTAGAGATTTGGGTCACCTGTTAGTACGAATCATTAAAGACAGATTTTCGGGATGTTGCAAGTCTACCCCCCTTAGAAGAGGATTCGTCCTCGAATCCTGCATCGGCACAAACCAACACAACTCATTCGGTGGTTACAACTGGTGCCTCCAAAATCCTTTAGTGCCATCTGTTTCCCTTCGTACACATCATCACTAACACTCTACTTTACAACTCTGCCGCCATCCATGGTGTTCAAGAAGTCTTTTCCATGGTCCGCTTTCAACTTTGGGACTTGTAGAATCACCTACATATTCCCTTATTACCCGTCCCTCCCACCTTTACTCAGATGGCACAACACCGTCAATTTCCTCCTCACTTGTCACAGTTTTTGAATTTGCTCACGGGCACCTTTACCGTCATTCCTCGTATAGCCTTGATGATCTCGTCACTCCGATGGTCATCTCCCTAAGTAAGGTTTCTCGTCTTTCAGAATAGGATCGTTCGTCATCCTTCTCGCATCGTACTCTAATCGCCATCCTGCGATGATTTTTCCAAGTTCACCTATCATTGTCATGTTGTCTCAACAGCCCACCATTGGCTTTAGCCAATGCTCCATATGAGCTCACCTTAAACTAGTCATATGATTACCAGCGTAGGCATTTCATTTCCAAGAACCCATGTGCAATTCTGCACTTGTCCTTTCTTCATTTCGCTTTCCTCGTCGTTCCTATATCATTACCACACGATTACCGACCGCGTCTCATTTGTCGTGTACGAACATCAAGTCTGTCCTACATGAAGTCCGTCTTGACATAAGCCTCAGCCATCCGTGGCTTCGTTCTAAAAGAATGTCACCACTCTTCTGTCAATACACGCCGCCCAAACCCTTCATATGGAATACATCCATGAAGGCTATCACGTTGTGTCTTTACTCCGCGCTTAAATCTCCAGCTTCGTCTTCTCGATCGTATCATAAATATCTCCGATCAAGCGTCCACGTAAACGCTTTCAGCATCAACTCTCACAACTCCACCCGTTTGCTTCGTGCTCCGAATTCCCGAGATATAAGCATAGGCATCTCTTAAGAGCACCTCACCGATCGTCTAGAAAGAAGTTAAAACTCCTCGCATCACCTCGATGTATCAATGTCGAGAAAAACGTCAAGATAGAAATACTATGCCTGAGCACACCCACCACCCGTCCTATGCATGACTATGCATGTACTACAAGGACATATATCAACACAACATAACGACAGAACACACAATGTTCTACATTCGTACTAGTAACCCAACTTTCTAACTCGCATGAAGTGCACACACAACTAGCTAGACCTCAGCAAATCTACATGTATACGATATGACCTTGTCATTTGTAGATATAGAAGCTCTTGAACCCCTATCTACTATTCCTCACAATGGTGGCCCCTGCCACACTTCATCACGTACTCACACAGAGTTCACACGGTCGTACCCCACACGGGCCATACCAATGGTTCAGAACGACAAACTACTCAGACTAGACACACAAACTCCATCCTACGGGTTACAACATAGATGTCGCACACTAGACATCATCCTAAACATGCATACACAAAAGATATATAATCACAATTTCCCATAGGACCTCGTCCTGAACACTTATACGCACACAAAATGTATATTCATCACTTCCTAAAGGACCCCGTCCTGAACATTTATACATACACAAGATGTATATTCATCACTTCCCACAGGACCCTGTCCTGAACATTCACACAAGTGCAATACACAAATTGCACTCCAAACATCACCTAGACATCAACACATAGGTGACACTATCTTAAGGCCGTAGACACAGACAAATTCAAATTTATGTGTATAAAAGTCTACCTATACAACCTACTCAACCATGTTCTCAAAGAATCACATTTAACATGAACTCACGTCATTTAACAATGAAATCACATACTCACACATTACCGCACATAATCAACAATTGTAAACACAATCGTACACCATCACAAACACAATCATAATTAATTATGTTCAAATCATCATGCGGTAAGACTCACAATCAATGTCAAGAATCAAATAGTCAATACTTTAATTAAGCATCCCACACGTAGACGTCTAATCAGTCATAACGTTAAACTACCCTGGAATCCCTCATGGCAACGGCCATAGCTTCTAATCATCAAACAATCAAGCATCCTAACAATGCCCACATAATCACTACCAGAACACATCAGGTGTATATGTTGTGTCCTCCTCTAGTTTCTCCTCGTCACATTCTGGGTCATCCACTGGGTCCTCCTGAAACAGAGTTCTATTAATCGCCGCAAGTGGTCGATCTCTCTACCATGCAGGTCCACATCCTGGAGGGAAATCACGTACTACTGACACCACCCTCCTTTTCCGTCCAGTCCTTCCAATCATAGCATCACGCGGCATGTCGCTGACCGATGCTCTAGTCACACTTGGCGCGAGAAGCGTCAACACTACTCCCATTACACTAGCAGTTTCATCCGCAACAGTCGTCGTGTTGACTGGTCGTTCAACAATCCTCCTAGCAAGAGCTCCACGCCTGACCTATCTCTTATACTTTTTCTTAGCCAGCTAATCCTAGACAAGATAGAACATTTATGCGACCATTTCAAGTAACAAATTTTGAATATAAGAGTAACCATAGAATGCCGAATCACGGTGATCAAATGTGATTGGTTGCCCACGTTGCTACTTGAATTCTAAACGTTCCCCATCATACTCACACTAGCTTTCTACCTTCCACACAATCTACACAAACACAGTTCAATAACTATTACATAGTTACACGTACCCCTATTACACAACACGCAACTTACACAACATAATCACACATGACATCATTAAACCACATACTCATAACAAACAATCTCACATAGTGTAACACTACACAAGTGATACTCTAATAATTAATCTTAACTCAAAAGACGTACCTCTTGGCTCGCGGTTACTCGTGGTGGCATTCGTTTTACCCTCGTCCTATTTTCAGCTTAATTTTAGGTATTTTATGTTTTTAAAATACCGTTTTTGTCTTAAACCACGGCTCTGATATCAACTTGTAAGGCCTCAAACCGGGCACCATACAGTTGGTCCTCATCACTAGGTATTCTATTAAAAAACTTATCTCATTATGAAAACATACAACGGACGTCTGAACTCAAAATAGTATTTGACGTTTAGTAGCGTTATCGTTATTAACTTTACCTTACGAATGCCTGCACACCAAAGCGAGTAGCACCGCTCCCAAGCCAAGACGCCTCGTCATACAATCTCACGTGCAAAACAACCTAACGTACATACAAAGTTAGCTATGCGGAGTGAGTTCTAACAGTTTAGTTTAAGTAGAAACCATCTCGTCACAAATATCATTTATATAAAGTCAGGACATCCCGGTCATTTATAAAAACGGTTTTGTCTTTTGTTAACATATAAGTAACCCACCTTACCGACATATCCCCATAAGGGTCCACTACTCAAGACTCAACCCATACCCAAACCCAGTAAGTCTCATCGACAGGGTTCAAGCTTACTACATTACTAACTCATAATCTACCTCGCGTATCAAGCCGAAGTCCGATTAACACTACCAATCTCTAATCACCGACTTAACCAGCCATTACCAAGACTCTCACAATTCAACTGACACAACAAATGTAAACACAACGTCATCCTCCGACCGAACGGTCAATCTAATACTCAACACCACAACAATATCACTCAGCACAATAGATATAAATCAATACTTGCAAGAAATTAAATCACATCATAAATGCACACAAACACATACCTCGTCACGATCACCCTCGTAAGGGCTTTCGACACACCCCGAGCTCATCACTGTCCTCCCAGACATTATTCACTCTTGGTGACTTCCCGAAGGACCTCGTCCTTCACATCATTACCCGCCGTGCCACAAGGACAATGACACAATTTCCCGCCGTGTCACAAGGACAATGACACAATTTCCCATCGTGTCACAAGGACAACGACACAATTACATACAACATCATGCACATAACACATAACATCATACTAGCATTACATGACTCATTAGCTAAATATGCACCCCGCCAACATTCTCAGGATAACACATCATACACATACTTATAACGTCATTTCTCGACTCACCTCGACTAACTCATACACCGACACACACACAAACCATCATAACCCTTGCCTAGCCCACATGTTCTAAGGACAAGACACAGTCCGTTAGTGAAGTATTTGAACATATAAATTCGTATCTCAACGGGTTAAACCCCAAAACATGTAACAGGTACAATTTAATAAAACGCATCTTGTAAGAATGTACGATAGCCCCAACACATTAAAAACATTTAAAGAGGGGATTAGAAACTCACCGGTTATGCTGAGCCTCAGTCCTTGCTCTGTAACTCGCCCGTCCACGCTCAAAACCCAAACCTGTCAACGTTCGATCACATGATCAGACACATTCTAATCATACGTCGACTAACGCACAAAAATAAATATAAATCCCGAAGCTCAGACCCATCCGCTCGTCTCTTCATCCCTACCAAACCCTAGTACCACGTGCTCACAAGAACCGGATCGTCCTTGACCTGTATATAGAGATCCGAATACCCGAGCTGGGTCTCATGCATGCACATACGTGACCATGCAAACCCTAACCCACGAGAATACGCGTACTCGAACCGGGTTCCAAACACGCATGCAAGCCCGCCATGCAAAACCCTAACATGTTCTCATTATCGCCTTCCGTCTCCTCCACCGCGTATTACCATGCATGTCGTCCTCGTCTTATTTACCGTACCTCACCATGCACGCCATCCTCGTCTTCTTCGTCAAGCTAACCCTAACCGACTAACTCCTCCACTACCATTTCCGGTGTACTCCACCTGAGCCACCACACCTACCGGATATATCACTGCCTTCGTCCTCTACAGTTCGCCACCGTGGTGCACCACCACGACAACCATCACAGCCACTGGCTCCGCCTCCTCTTCGTACACCCAAAGCCCGTCATCCTCTCTCTCACCTTCTTTCCTCGGCAAACCCGCCACCACGCAGGTCGGGTTCCACCGTGAACCGGTTGCCACCACATCGGGCACCACCCTCCTGCCGTACATCACCGCCCCTAACACCCTCGTCTCCTCCGTGACCATCATTGCCACATCCGGCCACCATCCCTGTCGTAGCCACCACCTGCCTCCCCTCTCCTCTTCGATAACATTCGCACATAAAATAACAAGCTAGAAAGTAAGGAACGAGGTTACCTCAATGCGTAGTGAGTTTCCCCCGCTTGACGTCACCGTAGGACCACCGCGAACCACCGCCGTCGTCCTCTCTCCTTGTCGGATCCTTCCCCTCTTTTCTTCTCGGTCGTGAACCCTCCCCTAGATCAATATAAGACCTAGGGTTTTCCAAAAGGTGGTTGATAAACCTTCGCATAATACATTCGGGCCCCTCCTCTCTTAGTTCGTGCGTTTCGATCCCAAACCATTCTCTTTTTGGCTAACCGGGTCCCCTTAATTCTTTAAATTCGGTTTTACGCAAAAACCCCATCAACCGCCTCATTGCTATAGATTTGGGTCACCAGTTAGTCCGAATCATTAAAGGCATATTTTTGGGATGTTATAGGGCCGTAGCAGACCGCCCCCCTGCTTAGCGGTCCGCCACCGGTGCTATTTTAGCCCTATAAATAGGTGCATTTGGCCGTTCATTTTAAAACAACAACAAACATCACCACCACCATTATCACACATAGACCGAGGAACAACACGACGATTACGAGTATGGTGGTTACAAGGGCCGTTCGTTAACGTTACGAACGAGGATGGGAGAGACGTTTAAAGCGAAGAACAAACTTAGGAAACTACCTGAGGATAATGTAAGTACACTGGACCCGTGCCCTAGGTAAAAGTTTATGTGAATTACGTGATTACATGTTATGTGTTATGTGTGGAACTAAGGTATGAGAAAATAAGGGAAGATAATAGTGAATTAGTCTAAACACTAAAATGATATAATGGAGTAGCCACAGAATATTAAATGGGTGGTGGGAATGCTGTGGGGAACCTTATATATAAACCTCTTTTGATATCTCGGGGTGAAACTATTACGAAGGTTTAGGGGTATAGACTAAAGATAATGAGTGTGATGCAAATGCATATGAATACGTGAATGAATGACAAAGATGAATATGTGAATGCATGATAAAGATAAATACATGAATGCATTATTATACATGCTAAACATGAATGTATATGATGGAACGAGTCTAAACCCTAAAATGGAATAATGGAGTACTCACGAAGTATTAAAGGGGTGGTGGGAACGTTGCGGGGAACCGTATATATAAACCTCTTTAGTACATTGTGGAGAAACCGTTTTGAAGTTTTACGGCAAGGACTGGTTGGGAACAAATCAAGCATACATATGTATGATGAAAATAAATGTTTGATACATTTGGGAGGCTGTGAGTCTAAAATATTCACGGTCTCAAATAAAAAGAGATATCCAACCTATAAGGTGGATCTCAATAAAGAAGAAAACTAAAATAAAATATCGACAACTACGGGGCAGATCTAAAGAATAAAATAAGCCTTCATGGCAATAAGTCTTCGTGACAAAAGCAAGGGGCCTACACCGACGGGTATAAGGACCTTGCCAATACTATGACCTATGTACGGCCTAAGATGGTCATGAGGGGGTCGGTGAGCCCATAAAATAAACGAATGACGTGATCGGAGGTACGTCCGGAGATGGTCATGGGGGAAAGAGTGCCTGGAAAACTTAAACAATAAGAACCTAAAGGGGTCCATACTACAATGAATGATGCAGTGTACTTACTTAGCGTAAGCTAATATAAAAATGTTTTCCAAACACTACAGGAAAGAAGCACGTGGAATGAGGCTTCCTGAGGACGTGACCGGTCGGAGTGAAGAATCCATAGTTATGTATAATAGAATATTGTATGTAAAACAATATTTTTCAATAAAATATACCTATGTCATCTAAATGACAAGGTTTTTGAAAACTGGGAGCAATTTCCTTAATTATAACTCTGATAAAATATTATGAAACAAGTTGGGTGTTTCAACCACCGCAAACGCCATCGACCGCCGTCACAAATAACAAACCACCTCGTCGCCGACTCTCGCCACTAACCACCGCCGTTACTAACAACCGACCATTCCATTATCACGAAATATTTGCGTGGTTGTTTTAACGTGAGAACGGTAACGCTGAGTGGGGCCACTCCATCCCCTAGCGTTCTTAATTGCTTTCATTTGATACTCGTAGTCACGTACTCTTTGATGGGAGCTCAAAAACACATCTATGAAATCACATTCATGAATTCCAAATCTGGAAGTTAGAACTTTTGAAACATGCAATTTAACCAACGTAATATGATTTGACATGTTAGATTCTTTGGGGATGGTGGGTTGCGGTTGTCGGTGCGGGGACAGCTACGGAGGGTGGCGGTTGTCGGCGGGTTGGGGGTTGTCGGTGGTGGTGGCGTCGAGGGTGGTTGGCGATGGCGACAGAGTTGGCCGGTAACGGCGGCGAGAATGGGCGCATGCGGCAGCGGTGGCAGGAGGTGGGCGAGGGTGGTGAAGGAGGCGACAGGGACTGTGAGGTGGTGGCGTGGGTGATAAATTCCAATTCCTATGATTGTGTTGTCACCAAATGCATTTCAAATTCAAATTCATTTTATAGATTCCAATTCTTTTAAATTTCAAATCCTTTTGGAAAAATTCAAATTCCAAATCCAATTTTTTGGCTTCAAAAAAACTTTCTGCGAACCAAACACACCCTTAGTTTCTATACCTTCAAGTTTTGTATTCATGAATTCCAATGAGAATATACTCAACAGTATCATATAAGTAGAAGAATAAATTTCATAAAAACAATACGTATTTGTATATAATTTTTTTTAACTTGGCCTGCTTTAAGAAAAAATAAAAGACTCAGAAATTGAAATTGGTTGAAATGCTTGGCTTATGAGCTATGAGATTTGATTGAGATATTTCATTTGCTTGTAACATTTTTTCTTTGGGTTGACATTGAGATTAGGTATAATTTCCTTGAATTCAAACGTAAAACCATGTACAACATAAATACAAAGAGCCTCAAACTAACCTAGAGCTAAAATAGAAAACGAGAATAATACAGAATAATAACTGGGCTAATTTATAGGAATTACAATAAAATACATAAATAATGTTTTGACTAATACGCCCCTGCAGTCCGAGCATGGGGATGAATGCGTAGACTGGACTTGATTCTCTGAAATAGAACTCTAGGAAGGCCCTTTGTGAAGATATCCACGTAATTATAATCAACAGGAATGTGTAGTACCCACGTAGCGCCCATGCGAACCTTGTCCCGCACAAAATGAATATCGATTTCAACGTGTTTAGTGTATTGGTGTTGGATAGGGTTACCTGAGAGATATATAACCGATACATTGTCACAAAAGATAATACTTGCATCGCGGATAGGGACTGAAAGCTCAAGTAGAAAATTTCTCAGTCAGGTGACCTCGGCGGTGGTGTTTGTAACACCACGATATTCGGCTTCTGCGCTAGAACCGGAAACCGTGTGTTGTCGCTTAGTAGACCAAGAGAGAAGATTATCTCCCAAATATACACAATAACCCGATGTTGAGTGTCTGGCATCTGAATATGCAGTAAGTTTAGTAGACTTGGAGGGAGTAATCAAAAGGCCATGAGAAACCGTACCCTTTAAATACCTCAGAATTCATTTCAGAAACTGAAAATGAGGTTCACGAGGAGCATTCATGAATAGGCAAACCTGTTGCACTGCGTATACGATATCATGTCTGGTAAAAGTCAGATACTGAAGTGAACATGCAAGGCTCCTATATAGAGTGCCATCCGAAATCGGGTCTCCCGCTTTGGCACTAAGTTTAGAATCAGTGTCATGGGGAGCGGAAGTGGGTTTACAATTCTGCATGTGACCCCGGGCGATGATGTCAGCAGTTGTGAGAGAAATAAACCTCCAGACTTCGATCCCTAGAAAATGATGTAGTCGTCCCAAATTGGTCATGGCAAACTCCTTTGAAAAAGAAGAAATAATGCCACGAAGGAGTTGGTTATCTGATGCGGTAAGTATGATGTCGTCCACATAGAGTAAAAGATATGCCATCCGAGAACCCTTTTCGTAAATAAAGAGGGGTGTGTCACAGAAAGAGCTGCGAAAACCAAACGAAATGATGTAGTTAGCAAAAGATATGCCATCCGAGAACCCTGTTCGTAAACACCCCACCTATGACACGTGGGGCCTATTTTAAACTATAAAGAGATTTGTGAAGTCTACAAACGAAGGACGGGGACTTGTTGGGAAAACCTGCGGGTTGATGCATATATACCCTTTCGTTTAAGTCCCCATGTAGAAAAGCGTTCTTCGCGTCTAGTTGATTAATAGGCCAAGAATGGGACACAACTATACTGAGAACAGTCCGTATGGTGACAGGTTTCACAACGGAGCTAAATGTCTCATCACAGTCTAAACCAACCCGTTGACATTTTCCATTGACGACTAAGCGGGCCTTCTACCTCTCAAGAGATCCATTTTCATGAAATTTATGTTTATAAAGCCACATGTAGTTGATTATGTGTATGTTATCAGATCGTGGAACTAGTTCCCACGTGTTATTGTCTATTAAAGCCTTAAACTCATTGGAGATGGTGTCATGCCAATTCGGATCAGAAAGGGCTTGGGTGAGGGATTTAGGAACAGGAGAAATTGTTGTGGTGGAGGGTGAGGTGGTATGCAAGGAGGCTGATCCAGTGGTTTGTTGTGTCCGTGTTTTTGAACGCGTTTGCATAGGATGGATAGGAGGCTGTGTGGGTGGGGCAGTGAGTGTAGGTTGGGCTGGAGTAGAGGTGTTTTGATAGGCTTGGTAGGCTAGAACAGGGCTGTTGGGGCAGCGGTGCTGGTATGGGCAGTGGATGTCTTGGGACGTCCGTAATAAGTGATAGGGTAAGGTTGGGTAGCAGCGAAAGTGGTAGGGGAGAAGGAAGGTAGGGTGAAGCTAGTGGGTGTTGGAGGTGAGCCATGTGAAAGAGGGTGATGAGGATGATTTATGGGGGGAGGTTGGAAGTAGTGTTGAAGCAAGAAGGGGGAGGGGTCATCTTGTAGAAAGGAGTAGTCATGGGTGGAAGAGTTGGAAAGGGTTTGGAAATGGAAAGTGTTTTCATCAAAGGTGACATGACGAGATATGATAATTTTGCCCGTTGTTAGGTTGACGCAATGATAACCCCGATAGTCCGGGGGATATCCCAAGAAAACACAATGAGTGGAGGGAAGGCTAAGCTTGTAAGAACGAGTGGCGGATTGATTTGGATAGCATGTGCAACTAAATACCCATAAATGGTCATAGGTGGGGTGTTTGACATAAAGGGCGGAGAGAGGAGTACAGTTATGAAGTACTTTGGTAGGAAGAATGTTGTGTAGGTAAGAGAATGTGTGAAAGGCTTCAACCCAATAGGTGGGAGGGATGGAGGCATGAGTTAGAAGACACAACATTATTTCGTTGAGTCGTTTGATCATACGCTCGACTTTCCCATTTTGTTGGGAGGTTTGAGGGCATGAGAAACGGAATTGAAGACTGTGCATGGAGGCAAAATTTTTGAAAGAAATGTTAGCAAACTCACCACCCATGTCACATTAGAAGGACTTAATATTGCAATGAAATTGAGTTTTGACAAAATTGTGAAATTGGGTGAATTTGGTAAAGGTTTTGGACTTGAATTTTAGTGGGAATACCCAAGTGTAGTTACTGAAGTCATCAATCAATACCATGTAATACTTATAACCATTATTACTTAGAATGGGAGAAGTCCACAAATCACAATGAAAGATATCAAATGGCATAAGTGTATTTGACAATGAAGTATGAAATGGTAAACGCTTATGTTTAGATAACTGGAAAGAATTGCAAACATCCAAAGGGTTTGTTTTATTACAAGAAATAAAATTGGAACAATGAAGAAAATCTAAAACATGTAATCCTGGATGTCCAAGACGATCTTGCCAAGGATCGGGTGAAAATGAAGCAAGCAATGCAGAACTGGAAACATTGAAAGTGTTGGTGAGTGGGTATATGTAGTTGGAACTATTAGTCCTTCATAGAAAAACCAAAGGGATCAAAATCAACAGAGGCCCAATTGTCTATAGCCAAACGGCGAACATACATAAGCTTTTTAATTATATTTGGTGAATGAAGGACGTTTTAAAGGTGTAGGTTGTGTGAGGAACCGGGTAAGGTAGTGTTCCTGATCCGTGAATTGGTATTGATTGGCCATTACCAACAAAAATAGACTTAATAGGTGTAACATGTGAGGGAACCGAAACCAAACCTTAGTCAGAGCTGAGGCGATTAGTGGCGCCTGTGTCCATGTACCACTGATCATCAGGGGGTTGCATTGACATGGCCTCGAAAGCATACCCGGGTTGAGAAGGTTCTAGGGGGTTCACCTCAGTAAGATGTGCATGTGGTAGGGTAGTAGACTTTGTAGGTGGACGAACCTGAGGAGTCTTCCATGGAGAGGCCATAGGCTGATAGGGAGTGGCCCACCCCTACTGAGTTGGATAAAGGCAGGGGGTGGTGGAGCCCAATACGGTGGCCAATAGGAGTTGGGTTGGGCCCTCCAAGGAGGGTAGGTACCCCGTGAAGGCCCTCCGGTAGGAGAGTGAAATTTGGCCCCGTTACGATTGGGCCGACTTCCCCGATTTGGGCCTGGTCGTCGCTGGTTATTGGAGGGGTGATTTCGGGGCTGATTTCGGCTCTGACCTTCGCGGCCCTGCTGATCACGAGACTTATCACGGGTGGGCTGGTCACTAATAATAGCTGATGCGATAGGGTGATGTGACTCATGGGCTTGTCGGCGGTGAAGTTTAGATTGAAGCATACTGCATGCTTCCTCCCACGGGGCAGTTGCTGTTGATTACCGATCCGATAGTGCCATACTCATTAGGTAACCCCCGTACCAGCTGTAAAACCAGACGACTCTCATTCAAGGGGCTCTCCACATCCGATAGTTTGTCGTCTATCTCTTTCAACCTCTGAAAATATGCTTCAAGAGACGGTAAGTCAACTTGAGATTGATAAACTCGGTTGCATGAGCTGCAGCACGGGAGCCTTTGTTGTTAAGAAAGATGTTTCTAATGCGGGTCTAAGCTTCAAAAGCGGTGGACTCGGTTTCCAGAACCCTGATTAACAACTCATCCGTCAGTGTCCCGTAGATCCAATGTAGGACAATGGCGTCAAGTTTGTTCCATGAATCAAACGTTGGATCTGTGGTAGCATGAGGTTTTGTGCCGTCAATATGATGAAGAACATCATAACCTCGTGCATGAAGCAGAAAAAGTTTGACCCAAGATGAATATGACACCTTGGTACCGTCCAAGACTCGGATTTTGTGTTGAATGTTTGTGACGGTGTAAACCGGGTGAAGGGCTTGGGGCTGGGATTTACTTGATGAACCAGCGTTGGCATCTGACATGATTGGTATCAGAAAGGAAGATGGAAACGAGAAAAAAATGCAGGAAGCAGGATCAACTTCCGGTTGTAGCTAACTCGGCGGCGGCGACTGTCAAACCCATAGGTTTAGTCGGCGGTGGCAGTGTTAGGGTACGGAACAGTGGGCTCTGATACCATGAGATTAGGTATAATTTCCTTGAATTCAAACGTAAAATCATGTACAACATAAATACATAGAGCCTCTAACTAACCTAGAGCTAAAATAGGAAACGAGAATAATACAGAATAATGACTAGGCTAATTTACAGGAATAGAATAAAATACATAAATAATGTTTTGACTAATAGATATAACATGTGTCAATGAGCAAGAAATGTTGGGGAAAAGCTCATAAAAATTGATGTGATGGCGATGGTGTTTTGTGGGGAAGAAGAATCAAGACAAAGCTTTAGCCTTATCGAAAGATAGATATCTCTACCATAACTTGTTTTATTTATTCTGCTGCCACCCTTCAAACAAGAAAGATTACAAGTTTGGTGTATCAAAGCTGAGCTTATAATCATAGTAAACCTTTTCAGCAAGTCAAACCAAAAGACACTATATACTTTTTGCAAATATTAACATTAATTTTTGTGTCAAACTAATAAATTTGATCCCTCCTTCCCTTAATTAGTTGTTGGATGTCAAGCTTGCCTCCAAAGTATAGAATACTTGGCTAGGAATCAACCAATGCTGAAAGTATATATAGCTGCTGTTGCTATCAACTTGTAAGCAATAAATGTCATTTTAATAAACACAAAAATCAAACTTCATTTTATATAAGAATATATTTTACCTTGATGGAAATTCTGAATTGAATTAAAATTTATGTCTGTTTCAAATTTAATAGTAATAGTATAGTTTCTTCTCACCAATAATTCCCACAAGAACATTTCCCATTTTTAAAATGATGAAACCGTTTCCCATCTCTTACTACAATTTCTCTCTCCACAACTTGTGACATAAACTTGAAGGCATTATGACAATCCCCACAAATCCTGAGATTCTTGAAAACCCTAATCATGGCTCCACAAGGAAGCCTTAAAAGCCCAAAAGCAACAGCAAGCTTTTCACTATGAGTAGACAATGCATATTCCTTTTGTTCATTCTCCATGTCATGCAACACGAACTTTGTGTCTGGAACATACCCCAATTTCCTCATCTTGAACACCAATTCCTCAAGATACTTGTACACCTTTTGAACCTCAGGGTGTTTGGTGTCGTCTACCAAAAACACATGGACCATGTTGTCAACTTCAATCCAGCTACAAGCAGGTTCTTTCTTCACTCCACGAACACGCATCATATTTCTAATCCTAGAAACATCATTCCATTTTCCTAAGTTTGCATACATATTAGATAAAAGTATGTAGGTCCCGTCATGATGTGGGATTAGTTCAAACAGTTTCTCTGCAGCTTTGATCCCTAACTCTATGTTTCCATGGATTCTACACCCACCAAGTAACGCTTCCCATATAGAAACTCCTGGACTGAAAGGCATTTTTTGGATCATGTCTACTGCTTCAGTGAATTTTCCAGCTCTACAAAGCAAGTCGATTAAACGGCCATAATGATCTTCACCTGGGGTTATGTTATATAATTCATACATTGAGCTGAAATAGCTTTGACCTTGGTCAACTAGACCCGCGTGGCTGCATGAGGAAAGAATTGTGAGGAATGTGATCCGATCAGGAACTATATCTTCTTTCAGCATTTGTTCAAAAAGGTCAACTGCTTGACCACCATGCCCGTGTTGACCTAAAGCTGCAATCATGGAGTTCCATGATACTGAATCTAAGGAACTCATTGTAAAAAATACTGATTGTGAATCTTGAAGAACCCCACATCTAGCATACATCGTAATCAATGAATTTGAGGCAGATAAACTCGATTCAAAACCTGATTGGATAAGTTGAGCATGAAGTTGGCGCCCATGGTCTAATGATGCAAGAACTGCACATGAAATTATGGCGCCAGCAAATGAATAATCACATGGTTGACAGTTATATGATCTCATTTGGTTGAAAAGCTTCAAACCCTCTTCACCTAATCCGTTTTGTGCAAATCCAGATATCATAACACTC
The DNA here is from genome assembly GCA_023525975.1 of Smallanthus sonchifolius. Classification (NCBI taxonomy): domain Eukaryota; kingdom Viridiplantae; phylum Streptophyta; class Magnoliopsida; order Asterales; family Asteraceae; genus Smallanthus; species Smallanthus sonchifolius. The sequence goes on along the minus strand of CM042025.1, from coordinate 42,017,128 downwards.
CATGTTAATTTGTTTTTTTCTGGGATTTCATGGAAAAATGATCTGGCTTCTTCGATTCGGCCTACATCAACATAAGCAGATAAAACGGTATTCCATGAAACCAGGTCCCTTATAGGCATTTTATCAAAAATATTCCTTGCATCGTCCAATCTACCACATTTCCAATATAATGCGATCAATGCATTGTTAACACTAAATAGAAAGTCCCGAGATGGATCTTTTACGGTTCTAATTATGTAAGCATGCACTTGTTTTCCATGTAAAAACAGTTTAGCAGTAGCACAAGCACCAAGGATACTTGTATAAGTAAATTCATCAAACCTGATTTCCAAGAAATGCATCTTTCTGGCGATTTCTAGTGCTTTAGAAACAAGGCCTTTATGCATGTATCCAGAAATCAGCGCGTTCCAAGCAACTACTAGCTTTTCATTCATACCATCGAACACTTGCCTGGCACCGTATAAATTGTCATTTCTTATATAGCCGGTGATAATTGTAGTCCATGATAACTCATCTTTAAGAGGCATTTCATCGAACAGTTTTCTTGCAGCAGCCATTAACAAAGAAGGCGTTACAAAAGGCGAAGAAGCACACTTCACGTAGGCAGAAATAAGGGCGTTAACAACAGATGTGACAAACCCTGTTCCCGACTTCACAATCTCACAATGTAATTGCTGACAATGTGATTCGTATTCAGCTACAAGCGACAGCCCGGACAGCATGCTCGTATAAGTGAAGTTATCTGGACGAAAATCATATCTTTTCATTTCACAAAAAAGCGCAATGGCAGCATTACCATCGCTATTATGAGCACAGCCTGTTATCATGGCATTGTAACAAACTGTATCCCGGATGTTTAGAGGAGTGGCGTTAAACGTCTCCCTTGCCAGCTTTAGAACTCCAGAGTCAGAGTAAGCAGTAATAAAGGTGGTTCGTGCAACAATATCTGGTTCAGCGATTTCATCGAACAGTTTGCGTGCATATACAATGTTGGCGGATTTGCAGTACAGGTCCATCAAACGGTTGAGGATATGAGATTGTGGCCTGAACCCAGAAGCGATCATGTGGGCATGAATCATTCGGACAGTGGGTGGCGCTTGTTTGGAACATAGTAGGAGTTGTGCGGCGTAAAAGTTGGCCAGGGCGCGTACCGTGAGATGGGACATCGACAAAACAAAAAGCTAAAATATTTTTCTCTCAAATTACCACATCACGTGCTGCTGGGTTGCTTGCATCGAATTAACACGATTTGGCGCCTTCGAGCTTGGATTGACAAATCTTTCTGGTGGAAGATAAGATGCCTAATTGTAATTTGGTCAACGTTTTCTCAGGAGGTTTTTAACTTTTTATAATAAGGTGCGTTCACTTTCTAAATGTTAAAAGGGTTTCAGTATTATGATAAACGTTAATCAGTGATTTCAGAACAACCCGGACAACGCTGGATGAACCGGTAAGATTGTATTTAAAAACCGGATGATTTCATAAATAATATAAAAATTAAAAATTTGTATATAGATACAAATATAAAACATTTATTGTTTTGATGTGAATTTACAATTTTAATGTCATATGAAAACTTAAATAAATAAAATATGCAACTTGAAATACTAAATTAATAAAAAATGAGATTTTGAAGAAAAAAACTTTAAAAAAAATTGAAATCCGGTCCGACCGGTGACCGACCGGTTCAAATGAGAGCGGTTTAACTACACACATCCGGACCGGTTATGTGTTCGGTTCCCGATTCGACCGACCGGTCTGGTCCGATTCTGAAAACACAATCTTTAATATAGATTTAAGACTAGGTTTAGATTTAAAGAGTGTATGAGTTAATACATATGTTTTATAAACTACATAAAACAACAACAAATTTATGCGTCCATGTAGTTTACCCCAAACTACACATTACTTCCTTACGTTTGAAATTTCGTCCTCTGAGTCCTGGTGGTTTCAATTTTTCTCCAATTGAGTCCCTGAGGCTAACGGTCGTCAGGGATCTTGTAACGAACCAAAATCCGGGTCTCGTTATAAATGAATAAATATTTCTAAATAAATATTATGGGAAAATAATATTTTAGAAATAAGTTGAAACAAGCGGGTTTCAAGTTAGTAACGGGGTTATACTAGTTTTTAACTAGTTTTGGAAAGATATGGGTGAAATTGAAAGTTGAGGGACTAAAGGTGTAAAGTGGCCAAAATCTGCTATTTGACTTGGTGAAAGTCAAAATTGAGTCTCATTTGGTGTTTAGGTCGTTCAAGAGCAAAGGAGAAAAAGAGGAAACGGGTTTGGAGCTTGAATCTTGCATTTGAAGCTCGGAATGAGGAGGTTTTGGCTCACACAACACTTTCCTAACATCAAGTAAGTGTTAATCATCCTTTTGATCTCACTTTAGATGTGTTCTTGATGGGTTTTGAAAGAAAACCGAAATTTTGTATGCATGTGATGAAATGGTGTTAGATTATTGATAATCTAGCTAAACTAAAGGTAAAGAGTAGTGATTAACATCCTAGAACCCTTTGATTATGATTTTGAAAAGTTAGGGTTCATATGGTGGAAATTGGGGGTGTTTGGATCATGATGATAAATGGCGAATGAATGAAGATTAAGTGTTTTTAAGATGTTAGACACTTGAGCAAACACCAAATTAACTTAATAATAATTTTTGAAAGAAGAATTAGTGTTAAGATTAAGTTAATGAAACTCAAGTAGGTGAGTTTGTGGTGAAAGAGGGTGTTTGGCTATGAGGATAACCCAAACGGGTCAATTTGGGTTGGAATTGGGAAATTGGGTTGTGAACTCAATTGTAATGAAATGTTGGTATATGTTAGATTACTAAACTAGGCGAATGTGTTTAGGTAATCAAATTGCAAGCTTGAGAGCGGTGCGGGATCTTCTAACCCGAAAGGTAAGTGCCTATGCACTTACTTAGTATTGATGATAAATGGTGAATTTTGTGAATTATGTGTTATGTGATTGTGTACATACTTGTGATATGATAAATTGTGAATGATTTAGTATGTACAATGAATGAATGTAATTATAGTGTTAAGCTATAATGGAAATGGATCATGTGTTGATCATAAATGAAACGGGGATAAATGAGTTTTATGCAAGATTGTATACATAATGTGTAAAGTTGCATAATTTGTTATGTGGTATGAATGAGCATGAAATTGTATGCAAAATTGAAGGAATGTAGTTATAGTATTTATACTATAATGGATATGTCGATATGGAGTTATGGTCTATGAACCATAATGGATAGAATGGATATGGAGTTATGGTCTATGAACCATAATGGATAGAATGGAAATGGAGTTATGGTCTATGAACCATAATGGATAGAATGGATACGGAGTTATGGTCTATGAACCATAATGGATAGAATGAATATGGAGTTATGGTCCAAGTACCATAATGGATAGAATGGTTATGGAGTATAATCTCGTATCCTAAATGGATATGAAGTTATGGCCTACGTGCCATAATGGAAATGGAAATGTGGTAATGAAATGATGAAAGAAACTTGTATGTGAAAAGTATGTGTATGAAAACCTTAATTGACCAAATGGGTGCAAACGGGTCAAATGGGTCAAATGGGTGAATTATGATCTAGTGTTATGATGGAAATGAGATTGTGGCCAATGTGCCATAATGGAAAAGGAAATGTGTTAATATGAATGATAAATGAAAAGAATGAAACTTGTAGGTGAAATACAAGTGTTATGTAGCCAAATGTTAAAATTTGGTGGAAACGGGTCAAATGGGGGAATGGGTGGAAACAAGTAGAATTTACTTGTTTGTTATGTTTTATCTTCATTACTAATGGTGTTATGTTTTGTGGTTATGTAGGAAAAGCTCCGATGTAGTCCAAGTCAAGTCCAAGGCTCTGGCGGGTTCTCGTATGTGCAAATGATTGGTTTTTGGGCTATGTATTGAAATCCTCGAAAGGGGTGTGCGTTTGGGTCAAGAATTTATGTTTTGGTGATTTTGTGGTGTAGGTAAACTTTTGGTCAAAACCCAGGTGTCGGGTATTTTTAGTTTGTGTTTTGGATGCAAAAAGTTGGAAAAATGGCAAAGTTTGAAATCTGCAGCTGAAGGGAAACTCACTGGAAATCTGGTGCCTCGCGGTACGCGAAGAACCTGGTATGGTTCTTTCGCGGTACGCGAGGGACAAGTTATCCGGATTGCCTTCCTTTGGCTCTCTCGCGGTACGCGAAGATCATAGTGGTATCCTCTCGCGGTACGCGAGAGGTTTGAATTCCGGGTAAGAATTTTGGGACTCCCTCGCGGTACGCGAGGGAGGTGGCCAAAACGCCTCGCGGTACGCGAGGATAAAAAAAAAAAAAAACTTGGGATAAAAGTCTTCCGCGCGTTTTCGTATTTTAAAAGTGGTGTGTTACAAATTGGTATCAGAGCAATGGTTTGAGGGAATTGGTGCGCGAGGCACTAAACTCAAACCGGATGCTCTTGATATGGGGAAATTGATACGAGAATCCATGGAGGACTTGATTAAGACTCGGAGCTTTCGGAATTGAAAGGTTAGTAATGTTATGATTAATGTTGTCACATATGGTGTATATGTAAATGGACGATTGAATGACAATGTGTTATGTGTGCCGAAACTTGTTTTGTGATTTGTTATATGAATATGATAATTGCAATTGGGCATAACGTGTTATTAAACATGTCTGGCCAATATGTTTAATAAGACGGGATGTGCAAGGGTCTTTATGATAACCATATGACAATGAACATTTGCAAGGATTAGGTGAAGGTGATTATATGTGTATGTATGTTTATGGATGATTATATGGGGATAATACATATGCACAAAGATAAGATATAGTGCCTTAACAAGTGGGTAGATTAAAGACCTATAAGCAGGTAGAACATCTACAACTTGGTTAAAATTTCTCGAGAAGACTAAGGGGCACATGTGTAAGTAGAAGAAATGGTGGACGCAAGTCATCTTAAGGACTCGAGTACGTTAGAGTCTAGATGTGTATCACCTCGTGGGTGGTGAGGAACATGGAATGTGTTGGGAGAAATAGAATGCATCAACCTAGCGGAGGATGGCTAGAGCTTTCTATCATGTGGTATTGATCTTCCTTCGAGGAAGATAGGGATATTTGAGGCAATCCTTGAGAGGAACAGAATGAAGCCTTGAGAGCGGAAAGTATATCGTTTGGCGAACCGAAGTGGAAGGAAAACCTTGTTTTCACAAGGGGATTCGTGGTGTGCAAACCAAAAGAGTTGAAAGGTGAGAGAATTAATCTTTGATTAATTAGCAGTTGATCACTATAATGGTATTGGCTTTGAAGCAATCCATGGTGATTGAAAGAAGGTGCATCACTCGCGATGAGTTGACTTCAGGTCGTGGCGGAAATTTGGTAGATTTTGATCCGATGATTGTAGAAGAGGTGATGGGTTACTTAGTAACCATATCATAGTCAAGTATGATAAAGGGGTGACGTGTTAATCTGTTCTCATTAGAGACAGTGAAACACGAGGCATACGAATTGGTGTGTATACATGGCTTGTGCCATTGACATCAACCGGGGATATAAAGGGATACTTAGTATTCCAGTTGAGAAAAGGGGATTTGATAAGGGTCATTGCACCCATGTGATTGTTCTATAGTACATAAACTTTTCGGTGGAAAAGGAAAATGGAAGAGTGCGTTTTGGCACTGACAGTCGGTGATAGGATAAAAACTGACTAAAGGTCTCACGGTTTGTGGACTTTATGGTCAAGGGGTAAATGATAAAATGTACATAGGTGGAATGTGTACATAAATGGTGGATGAAGTCTTAGAACTTCATAAATGATGTTGGAAGTCTTTTGGACTTCACAAACGGTGTTTGAAAGCGAAGTCTTCGAACTTCAAAAGGTGGATTCGGTGATTTAGATCCTTAAATCTCAAAGGATGACTTACGTTTAAGTCAATGGAAATTCTTAGGATGTTTGGGTCGCAGATAGGAATCTTCCTCCCAGTGTGGTAAAAGAGGATTCAAGTAAGGAAGTTATCGTATCCTTACTTGAGGAGGTTGCATGCTTTATCGATTAAGAATTGATGAGCTGAAGACTCGAGCTTCAAGGGGTATTATGTTTGGGTGTTGGGATCCTCGAATCCCAAGAGGTATGAACTTGAGACCTTGAGTCTCAATGGGTGGATTGGTGAGATAGCTTTGAAATTTTCATTTAAGAGGTGAATGACGTGGGATTAGAACTTGGATTTCCTTAGTTGTCAAACGTGTTGACTACTCGTATAAGGTGGTTCAAAAATCCAAGTATCCCATGGTTAGGAGTGTTGAAATTCAAGTGGAAACTTGACGTCATAAAAGTTTTCCTTTGAAATGTGGTGTTTCGGGTTTGAGATCATAGGAGGATAGGTTCACGTATCGTTGGGTTGTCCAACATGGGGACTTTATTGGTGGATAGATTAATGTTTGGGAACTTCTCAGATGAAACGAGTGGGCTCCATAATACATTATGCGTGACCAAACACGAAATCGTTAGGAGGTTGGAACTGTTGTTATTTCATTATGGTGAAGATATGATAAATGATAAACGTTTCGCCTAATTGAAACAGAGACCATCTTAGATAGTGGGCGATCTAATTGGTGCAAAAAGTAGACAAAATGCGTTTTCGTCGTCGAAGGAACCATTAAAGACGGAGTTAACACTTGGTGGGGATTTGAAGATGGAACGGGTGGTTCTTATGTTGACAAGCTTTGGGAAAATAATTCGGGGTTAAAGACATGCTTTGATAGGATTTGGATTCCTAGGTTGTCAAGTGTTTTGACAACTATTTTAGATGAGGCGCATAAATCCAAATATTCTATCCATCCGGGGGCCACAAAGATATTTTATGATTTAAGGTATCATTTTTGGTGGCCGGGTACGAGGCGTGAAGTTGTTAAGTATGTTGAAGGGTGTCTCACATGCTTAAGAGTAATGGCGGAACACCAAAAGCCGTATGGAAAGCTTCAACCGCTTGAAATACCGCTTTGGAAATGGGAGAATATAGCTATGGATTTGATCACTAAACTACCAAAGACCCGAAAGGGTTATGATGCGATATGGGTAGTAGTGGATCGGTTGACGAATAGTGCATAATTCCTTCCTATAAAGGAAACGTACTCATCGAATAGATTGACAGAGTTATATGTACAAGAGATTGTGTCACGCCATGGGGTGCCGGTGTCGATTATATCGGACCGGGATACGAGATTCACTTCTCGTTTTTGGAAGAAATTCCATGAGGACATGGGAACGAGGTTGAACCTTAGCACCGCCTATCATCCACTAATGGATGGGCAAAGCGAGCGAACGATTCAAACGCTCGAGGATTATGATGCGAGCGTGTGCTCTGGATTTTTGGGGAAAGTTGGGACGATCATTTACCGTTGGCAGGAATTTTCTTATAACAATAGCTACCGTTCTAGTTTTGGTATGCCGCCTTTCGAGGCGTTGTATGGGAGAAAGTGTCGAACACTCGTGTGTTGGGGTGAAATTGGTCAACGGGAACTTGGTAATGTCGAGGCGGTCAAGGAAACTAATGATAGTATTGACCAAATTAGAGCACGCTTGAAAACGGCTCAAGATCGCCAAAAGTCCTATGCGGATAATAGGAGGCGGGCGATTGAGTTCCAAGTGGGGGACGTTGTGCTTTTGAAAGTCTCTTCTTGGAAATGGGTGATACGGTTTAGGAAACGGGGAAGTTAAGCCCACGTTTCGTCGGACCGTTTAAGATGATAGTAAGGGTGGGTGCGGTAGCTTATGTTTGGAGCTACCGGAGGGACTAAGCAGACTTTATAGCACGTTTCATGTGTCTCATTTGCGAAAATGTTTGACGGATGAATCTACTTTTGTCCCATTGGAGGATATTGAATTGGATGATAAGTTGATTTATGTTGGGGAAACGGTGGCAATCTTGGATAGAAAGGTGATGCGTGTACGCATTAAAGAGATTAGCCAAGTTTTGGCAAGGTGGAAACGTAAGAAGGGAGCGGAAATGACTTGGGAAACCGAGGAGGAAATGCCCAAATATTATCCGAACCTTTTTATGTGAAGTCGGGTTTCGGGGACGAAACCCAAATAAGGGGAGGTGATTTGTAACGAACCAAAATCCGGGTCTCGTTATAAATGAATAAATATTTCTAAATAAATATTATGGGAAAATAATATTTTAGAAATAAGTTGAAACAAGCGGGTTTCAAGTTAGTAACGGGGTTATACTAGTTTTTAACTAGTTTTGGAAAGATATGGGTGAAATTGAAAGTTGAGGGACTAAAGGTGTAAAGTGGCCAAAATCTGCTATTTGACTTGGTGAAAGTCAAAATTGAGTCTCATTTGGTGTTTAGGTCGTTCAAGAGCGAAGGAGAAAAAGAGGAAACGGGTTTGGAGCTTGAATCTTGCATTTGAAGCTCGGAATGAGGAGGTTTTGGCTCACACAACACTTTCCTAACATCAAGTAAGTGTTAATCATCCTTTTGATCTCACTTTAGATGTGTTCTTGATGGGTTTTGAAAGAAAACCGAAATTTTGTATGCATGTGATGAAATGGTGTTAGATTATTGATAATCTAGCTAAACTAAAGGTAAAGAGTAGTGATTAACATCCTAGAACCCTTTGATTATGATTTTGAAAAGTTAGGGTTCATATGGTGGAAATTGGGGGTGTTTGGATCATGATGATAAATGGCGAATGAATGAAGATTAAGTGTTTTTAAGATGTTAGACACTTGAGCAAACACCAAATTAACTTAATAATAATTTTTGAAAGAAGAATTAGTGTTAAGATTAAGTTAATGAAACTCAAGTAGGTGAGTTTGTGGTGAAAGAGGGTGTTTGGCTATGAGGATAACCCAAACGGGTCAATTTGGGTTGGAATTGGGAAATTGGGTTGTGAACTCAATTGTAATGAAATGTTGGTATATGTTAGATTACTAAACTAGGCGAATGTGTTTAGGTAATCAAATTGCAAGCTTGAGAGCGGTGCGGGATCTTCTAACCCGAAAGGTAAGTGCCTATGCACTTACTTAGTATTGATGATAAATGGTGAATTTTGTGAATTATGTGTTATGTGATTGTGTACATACTTGTGATATGATAAATTGTGAATGATTTAGTATGTACAATGAATGAATGTAATTATAGTGTTAAGCTATAATGGAAATGGATCATGTGTTGATCATAAATGAAACGGGGATAAATGAGTTTTATGCAAGATTGTATGCATAATGTGTAAAGTTGCATAATTTGTTATGTGGTATGAATGAGCATGAAATTGTATGCAAAATTGAAGGAATGTAGTTATAGTATTTATACTATAATGGATATGTCGATATGGAGTTATGGTCTATGAACCATAATGGATAGAATGGATATGGAGTTATGGTCTATGAACCATAATGGATAGAATGGAAATGGAGTTATGGTCTATGAACCATAATGGATAGAATGGATACGGAGTTATGGTCTATGAACCATAATGGATAGAATGAATATGGAGTTATGGTCCAAGTACCATAATGGATAGAATGGTTATGGAGTATAATCTCGTATCCTAAATGGATATGAAGTTATGGCCTACGTGCCATAATGGAAATGGAAATGTGGTAATGAAATGATGAAAGAAACTTGTATGTGAAAAGTATGTGTATGAAAACCTTAATTGACCAAATGGGTGCAAACGGGTCAAATGGGTCAAATGGGTGAATTATGATCTAGTGTTATGATGGAAATGAGATTGTGGCCAATGTGCCATAATGGAAAAGGAAATGTGTTAATATGAATGATAAATGAAAAGAATGAAACTTGTAGGTGAAATACAAGTGTTATGTAGCCAAATGTTAAAATTTGGTGGAAACGGGTCAAATGGGGGAATGGGTGGAAACAAGTAGAATTTACTTGTTTGTTATGTTTTATCTTCATTACTAATGGTGTTATGTTTTGTGGTTATGTAGGAAAAGCTCCGATGTAGTCCAAGTCAAGTCCAAGGCTCTGGCGGGTTCTCGTATGTGCAAATGATTGGTTTTTGGGCTATGTATTGAAATCCTCGAAAGGGGTGTGCGTTTGGGTCAAGAATTTATGTTTTGGTGATTTTGTGGTGTAGGTAAACTTTTGGTCAAAACCCAGGTGTCGGGTATTTTTAGTTTGTGTTTTGGATGCAAAAAGTTGGAAAAATGGCAAAGTTTGAAATCTGCAGCTGAAGGGAAACTCACTGGAAATCTGGTGCCTCGCGGTACGCGAAGAACCTGGTATGGTTCTTTCGCGGTACGCGAGGGACAAGTTATCCGGATTGCCTTCCTTTGGCTCTCTCGCGGTACGCGAAGATCATAGTGGTATCCTCTCGCGGTACGCGAGAGGTTTGAATTCCGGGTAAGAATTTTGGGACTCCCTCGCGGTACGCGAGGGAGGTGGCCAAAACGCCTCGCGGTACGCGAGGATAAAAAAAAAAAAAAATCTTGGGATAAAAGTCTTCCGCGCGTTTTCGTATTTTAAAAGTGGTGTGTTACAGATCTGTTAGTCGTCAGGGGTACATAAGTCATTTAATGGGTAATGAGGAGGGTAATTCAGACTTTTCACCTTCATATTGCTACTTAGGTCCCTCCCCCCCAAACTTTCTTTACACTCGTCATCCCTCCCCTCATCTTCATCACTCCCAGCGACGCTCTTCTACAACTGTCGCACCATCACCTCACCACCTGTCGCACCACCACCTCACCACATCCCTCTTCATCCATCGACGGCCATCGCACGATCATTGGACTTCACCACTGCCGCCACACTTCATCCCTGCACGATCAACCACTCGCAGATCCACTGCCACCATGCTTCCTCCCTACTCCTCATCGGACTTCACTGATCCACCACTCGCAGCGCACAAGATGGTGTTTCCAATCCGGATTACGAAAACGGTAGAGAATGAACATGTTGTAGCCGGAATGAGGATACCCGGCACCATTACCCACCTTGTGGTTCACTACAAGGTAACCTTAAAGTTCCTGTTCAACTGGAAACTCTACTTTGAGTTTCAATGTGGCAACACCGATAGGCTAGATTAGAGTAAGTTAGTGATCAGTGTTTTTTAGGGGTTTTTGGGTTAAAGATCGGTGTTTTTAGGGGTCTTTGGTGATTATCTTTACCCCTAAATGTATGTATGTAATGATGAAGCTTTCCCCCAAATGTATGTAATGATGAAGCTTTCCCCCAAATGTATGTATGAAATGAATCCGGTCTGCATTTTCCCTCTCTTTAATCCCTCTGTTTTTATCGGGTTTCTCAGGACTGGCATTGCATCAGTTGCAAAGAACTGGCATTGCCTCTGTTTAATCCCTCGTTGATTGTATCAGTTGCAAAGAACTGGCATTGCCTTTGTTTTGATTACAACAGCTGCATTTTTCCCTAAATAGTTTCATTGCCTCTGAGTCCCGGGTTTGCATTTTCCCTCGTTGATTGTATCAGTTGGTGCGACTTGTAACAATTGGGTTTGCACTGCCGACTCGCAAACACATTTGGGAATGATAGATCTGTTCATTGTAACAGCAACATATTTGTGGTGCACATTTAGGTTTGTATCAGTGATATGTCATCATTTATACATGTTTTGCATGCATAATAATCCCAATATTATGGTACTAATTGAACAAAAGCCTTGCAATTAATACTTAAAAACGTTAATATTTCACAAGTGCAGGTTAATCGGTGTTCCAAAAGAAACAAAGCAAAAACAGACTAAAAACATCAAGAAATCAAGCCTTTTGGAAGAAGCACACCTGATCTTTGATCCCCCTAGAAGTCAAAACTGGTCAACACAAGTTAACAAGCGGCAAAAATACAAAACAAGGAGCGGGGGGATGCACGGCCGTGCAAGGCCCTTCCTTGCTCCCCAAGGACTCCTGTACCCTGCCATCTGTACCTTTTGATTCCTGAGGCATTTGCACGATCGTGCAACCCAATGCACGGGCATTGGCCATTTTGAAGCCTACAAATAGATGGCTTTGGTTCTTCATTCTACACACATCAAGAAGCATCAATACGCTATCCAGAGAGAGATTTACGTAGTTAGAGTAGAGAGGCTCTTCCTCTTTGTCCGCAATAGGGGAGCCTACGAAACTCAGCGTTATGCTAGTTAGTATGGCCATTTGTGGCTAAACTCTTTGTACTGCTAGGGTGAAGATGAAGTTTGGTGTATATTAATGTTTAACATATTATTCTAGTGGTATGTTTATGTCTTTAATTATTCGTTCTTAAAACCATCTTCTAGGTGGGATTTTTATTATTATCATAATTTGTCTTTACACTTGTGAGTGTTCTTGATTTTAAAGCATAAGACCGTAAAACCTTTTTAATCAAACTTCTCTTGAAACTTGTACGTCTTTATACAAGTAGATTTTGATAAGCCAATGCTTGGTTAATACTAATAAGATCGTACGTCTTTATACGAACTTGTTATGAGACCAAGAATTGGTGAACTCATGTTGGGAACGGTACGTCTTTATACATGGTCCCATGGTTACACCGCCTCCCAGTGAACAACGTCTAATCACTCTTTTAATAAAAATAAATAAGCATTTAAGTCCGATGTCTTAAACCAAATCGGATATAGTATCGAAGAGTCAAGGGTAACGATGTCCCTAGCTGGGAGTCCTACCATTTTATTATTAAAGAACATAATTTGTGAACCAAATGTTATGAGAATGATACTCTAGCGGTGTACCGTTCACACATTTGTATTGGTCATACCACCGGATCAGTCAACATAACATTATCATATACCAAGCGGATTCGAAGCCCAAAGCAATACTCACCGTGATCTGATCATTCTCGAGATATTTACTTTTCTGCTATTTACTATTCTGATATTTACATTTCTGTTACACACTTCATGCACATTTTGCATTTTCTGTTATTTACATTACCGTCATTTACTTTTCCGTCATTTACTTTTCTTCTTCACAAGCACACAAAACCCACTCACAAATTAAACCGGCTAAACCATAACAAAAGTTGAGTATTGGAACTCGACAGTGTCCAATGGTTCGATTCTTGGTTCGTACTTAAACTATATTACGATGTGATATGTACACTTGCCTATTGTGTGTGTTTTAAGTTTGAGTATTTATTATTTTATAAATTTAAAACCTATTCTCGTGAAACCATTTCTAAAACAATTATATATTTATATATATTTTTTTCATCTATACTAAAACACGCTATCAATCTGTTAATCACCTGGGCTTGCTTCAAAACAATTTAACCGGGAAAAAGATGGTAGAAGATGAAGTAATAGAGGGAAACAATTGGGGGTATTATGGTTATTTCCCTTGTTCACTAACAGGATCCCTGACGGCCGTTAGCCTCTGGGAATCAATTGGAGAAAAATTTAAACCAACGGGACTCTGAGGGCGAAATTTCAAATGTAAGAACGCATTGTGTAGATTGGAGTAAACCACATGGACGCAAATTGCAGTTTACTTATATATATATATATACATATATATATACATATATATATGTATATATATACATATATATATATATATACATATATATATACATATATATGTACATATATATATATATATATATAGATATATATATATATATGTATATATATATATATACTGGCGAATCCCGGACTACCAGATACAAGTCCGACCATAACGAGAGGATCAGTCTCACCCGTCAGTCCCACCCACATCAGCCGTAATAAGCGCTATTTATGGCTATATATACATAGGATATCATAGGGATGACAACATAAAATCATTTGAAAACAACATTTTCATAAAGCATAGTTTAGAGGAACTCACCTCAGAGCACTTCCTTTTGAATAACTGCAAAGAAAACACCTCGGTTATATTTTAGATCATAACCACATTACTATAATCAATACCCCTATCTTAGGTTTACATAATCAAACCTTAGGAGATTCAGAAACCATACCCCGGTACTATCTATGGCAGTTTTGCGGACAATTTGCGAGAAATCGGACTTTCGGATGCGGACCGGGAACATGGAATTCGAATTTCAGAGCTTGAGGTGTGTGGATGTAAGTGTGTGATGTGTGTGTTGTTGTGAGAATGGACGAACTCTTGCCTTTTATTTATAGGTTTATATCGGGTCCGTAGCGAACCGTTACACAAGGGGGTAGCGGTCCGCTACCGCCCTGTATGCGCTAGCCCTACACGCGTCAAACCCTTAGCGGACCTTCCCATTTTTGTGGCTGGCGGACCGTTACGGACCCGTATAGCGGTTCGCCGCCGATGCCACGCGTCAGACTTCCCTGATGAGTCACAGTACACGTGTCAGTACCTGAGTGTTTCCTTCCTCTCCACATAGCGGACCGTTAGGGACCAAGGTAGCGGTCCGCAACCGTCCTATTTTCATAATTTTTCACTTTTAACTCAACTTTGGGAAAGTTACATTTCAACACTTAGACTTCAACTTTTGACACTTTTAGCATCTATTTTCTTTGGGAATTTTTGAGGTGTTACAAATCTCTCATCCTTTAAAAGAATTTCGTCCTCAAAATTCAATATCACTTAAACAAATGCGGATACTTAGCTTTCATTTGTTCAGTTAATTCCCAAGTTTGGTAGGCACCTTTCCGACCCTGCCATTGAACTAATACCACTGGTATCATCTTCTTTCTCAACTTCCGATTTCGTGTTCCCAAGATCTTAACTGGTTGTTCAGTGAACTGAAGTTTATCATCAACGCGCACATCATCCAATGTGATTGCCTGTGTGGGATTTGCTAGGCACTTGCGTGGACAAGATACGTGGAACGTGTTATGAATACCTTGAAAAGCTTCAGGCAATTCTAGTTTATACGCTATTGCTCCAATTCTTCTGCTGATTTTATAAGGTCCAATATATCTTGGCCCTAACTTTTCGCGTTCTCTGAATCTTACGACACCTTTCCAAGGTGAAACTTTTAACATCACATAATCACCGATTTGAAACTTTAACGGCCTTCGGCGTCTATCTTCATAACTCTTCTGTCTATCTTAGGCATCTTTCAGTCGTTGCTTGATCTGAACTATCTTATCAGTTGTTTCCTGTAAGATTTCTGGTCCAGACAATTGACTATATCCGACTTCAGTCCAACAGACTGGAGTTCTGCATTTCCTACAATATAAAGCCTCGAATGGTGCAACTTTTATACTCGAATGGTAGATGTTGTTGTAGGAAAACTCGATTAATGGTAAATGATTATCCCAACTACCTCCAAAATCAATTGCACATGCTCTTAGCATATCTTCCAAGGTTTGGATTGTTCTTTCACTTTGTCCATCGGTTTGAGGGTGACATGCTATACTCATGTTGATTCGAGTCCCCAATTCTTTCTAAAAACTAGTCCAGAATCTAGAGGTGAACCAATTATCTCTATTAGTATTAATAGATAGCGGTATGCCATGGCGGCTCACAATTTCATTGATATAAACTCTGGCTAGTTTATCCATTGAATAATTCTCATTGATGGGAATAAAATGTGCCGGTTTGGTTAGTCTATCAACCACAACCCAAATAGCATCATGCCCTTTCTAAGTTCTCGACAGTTTTGTGACAAAGTCCATTGTAATTCTATCCCCCTTCCACGCAGGTATCTCCAACTGTTGCAGTTGACCTATAGGTTTTCGATGTTAAATCTTAACTTGAAGACAAGTCAAACATTTCTTTATGTACTGGGCTATCGATCTCTTCATGTTCGGCCACCAGTAATGAGTTTTCAAACCTTTATACATTTTGTCTGCTCCAGGTTGTATTGAGTATTTCGATCTGTGAGCTTCATCCATCACTTTCGTTTGAATTTCTCCAAATTTAGGAATCTAGATGCTATGTCCAAATCTTAAGATTATGTCATCGCCTTTGGTTAGTAACTTCTCTTTACCAACCATGCGTTCTTTCTTGATGTTGTCGTATTTTAGTGCTTGGATATGAATTTCTTTGATTTGATCAATCCATTATACTTTGATTTCTAGTTTTAACGCTCTTATCTTAATGGGTTTGATCTTTTCCTTCCTACTTAAGGCATCTTCCATGACATTGGCTTTCTCGGGATGGTATTTGATTTCACAATCATAGTCATTGATAAGTTCCATCCATCTCCTCTGTCTCATTGTAACATCCCTAAAACCAAACAGCTAATGGGTTGGGTTGAAGGGCGACCCGAATTTCTAATAAATGACACTGTTAGCATGGTTCGTTGAGTAAAGATTGATTAACGAGAATTAAAAGAACCCGGTTAGCCAAAGGAGGAGTGCTTTGGGTTCAATACGCGCACAAAGGAAGATCGGGGACCCGAATGTAAACTCTTGAAGGTTTAAATACCAACCTAAACATCAACCCTAGGCCATTCGGCCTAGGAGAGCTCGCAACGGTAGAAAACAAGAGAGAAGGGAAGAGGGACGATCGGAGGAGGTGTTTCCGAGACGGTTCCGACCAAGAACTTCACATCTAGTCAAGGTAATCATCGTTTAATCTTTGTACGCATCTATTTATGCGTTTGATAGGAGAAATCGTTTAGGGTTTGGTGTTCTCGGCTGTGGTCGACGACAAGGGGGTGCCCGACTACACTGGTAGTGGCGGCCACGTTGGTGTTGGCTAGAGAGGGCTGCCGTGTGTGGTGGCGCTATGGTGATTCTTCACGACGACGGCGGCGGGGTGATGGTTGGTGTTGTATCCGACTCGATTAGGCACTACGACGAGATCGTAGGTGGTGCACGATGGAGTCACGCATGGGAAGTACACGGTTGGTTGTTCGTGGCGGTGGTGTACGAGGACAAGGGTTCACGGGGACAAGCAAAAAGGAGAGTGGAGTCAGGTACACCCGACTAGGGTTACGGCCGGACAAGGGGGACAAAGACGGGATACGATGACGGGCCGGTTAGAACTTCATCGAGTACGCATGCAGCAAGGACCTAACCTGGGTGCATTCATTCGCATGGTCAGGCTTTTACATGCATGGCTCGCGTATGAGGATAGGACCCGGTTCACGTGCGTGTACTCTTATGGAGTTATAGTTTGCATGGATCGTTTACGTGCATGCCTTGGGAAATATCGACTCAAGTACGAGTATTAATGTGGGCTGGTGTTCCTTGTGTGTGGGTGTGCATGTACACGTACATGCATGCATAAGGGATCCGGTTTGAGTTTAGGATTCTACGGGTCCATGGTAACCCAGTTTGGACGGTTACGCGAATTAGAATTCTTGCATGGATGAAAGGATGTGCGAATAAGACGAGTATCAGGAATAATTATACTTCTACAAAATTGACACATGTCTAGGGCATACTTTGACCGTGTGATCTTACGTGGACAAGTTCGAGTATCGTGTTAGGAGATCGTTGCAGTTCTAGAGTTGGATCTTCATAACGGTGAGTTTCTAATCCCCTCTTTTAAATGTTTTAAACGTTTTGGGGCTATCGTACATACTTTTGAGACATGTTTTATTACATTAAATGTATACCGAGCTTTGGGGTCTAACCCGATGAGCTTATGAAGTTAAATAGTTAAATGTGGGGCTAAGGAACTGTGTGTGTCCATCAGATGTGCGGGTTACAGGTGGGGATATGGTCACGGGTCGTATAGTGACCTAACAGGGGTGAGTCAGGATTGTAGTTACGGGTTGTACGGGTACGACTAGGAGGGTCACAAGGTGTGCATGTACGTGGTATGTGCTTAATTAATGATATATTAGTGTAGGTAAGTTCGACCAATGTCGATGAGACTGTGGGATTATTATTATTATGGGACGAGTCTCGGGTAATGAGCTATTATGGGATATCGGGTGATAGCAGGGGTTATCTATTCGTTAATGAATTGTGGACCTATTTTATTAGGACCGTGGATCCTGAGTAAAGTTCAAATAACTTTTGAGACTAGTTGGCTTTTAATTAAAATAAAATATTATAACTCACTTAGCGTAGCTGACTTTGTGTGTGCGATAGTATGTTTTGCAGGTAAGCGTTGCGTTGACGTATCTTGGCTTAGGAGCGGTGCTACTCGAATTGGTGTGCAAGCATTCGTGGGGTAACTTAATGACATTAAATAGCAATTTATGTTTTTAGAAAGACTTTCGCTGTTGTTTAATATATGATAAATGAGTATTTTAAAGGGAATAACCCGTTATGAGAACCAACTGTTGGGTGCCCGGTTGTAGGCTTACAAATTGGTATCATAGCCGTGGTTTAAGAGAAAATCGGTGTTTTTACTAAAATAAAATGCCTTAACTTAAACTGAGAATGAGACAAGGATGAAACGAATGCCACCACGAGCAACCGCGAGCCAAGAGGTACGTCTTTCGAGTTAAGTTGTAATTATTATTTACCATTTGTGTGGTGTTACACTAGGTGAAGTGATTGGTGTGAGTAAGTGATTTATAGTTCCGTGTGGGATCATGATTTGTGCTATGTGTTGTAGTAGCATATAGAACTACGTGAAATTGTGTAATGTGATTAAATGAGACCATGATATGAGTAGAGTAATGTGGAGAAGCATTAATTGTAACTATGTGAGATAATTTGGTGTGTCGATATGATTTAGTAGTTTTGGGTGTAACCTTGGATGGTGTGAAATTGTGATAAATATGATGACTTTGTAGATTATTGTGTGGTGCTATATGAGTTGTATGGGATGTATGTTGATATGTCCTAAATTATACATGTTTTGCATGCACAATAATCCCAATATTATGATACTAATTGATTAATAACCTTGCAATTGATACTTAAAATGTTAATATTTCACAATTGTTGGTTATTCGGTGCTCCAAGATAACCAAAGCAAAAACCAGCTTAAAACATAAAGAAATCAAGCTTTTGGAGGACCAAACCCGAGCATTGACCCCCAAGAAGTCAAACCAGGTTAACACAAGTCAACCAGCAGCTAAAAGACGAGCCTGGGGAGCAGACAGAGGGATGCATGGCTGTGCATCCCTTTGCACGGTCCTGCAATGCCCATCTGTCCTCCCCAGACTCCGGTACACTGTCCTTTGTACCCTGTTTGATTCCCGAGGTGTTTGCACGCCCGTGCAATCCAATGAAAGGCTGTGCATTTCTTATTTTGTGGCATATAAATAGATGGCTTGAGTTCTTCATTCCACACACCCAACCATCCCTTACACACCCCAAGAACACACCAGAGGAAGCTTATTTCGTAGTTAGAGTGTAGTAGTAATGTGTAGAGGGGCTCTTCATCCTTGTTCCGTAATAGGGGAGCCTACGAAACTCAGCGTTATGCTAGTTAGTATGGCCACTTGTGGCTATACTCTTTGTATTGCTAGGGTGAAGATGAATTTTGGTGCATGTTAATGTTTAATGTATTAATCCAAGTGATGTGTTTATGTCTTTAACTATTCGTCCTTAAAACCACCATTTGGTTGGGCTTTTATTATTGTCTAAATCCGTCTTTATATTTGTGAGTATTCTTGATTTTTAAAGTGTAAAACCTTTTTAATCAAACTTCTCTTGAAGCTTGTATGTCTTTATACAAGTGGAGATTGATAAGCCAAGCCTTGGTTAACACTATTAAGATCGTATGTCTTTATACGAATTTATTATGCGACCAAGAATTGGTGAACTCATGTTGGGAATGGTACGTCTTTATACTTGGTCCCATTGTTACACCGCCTCCCGGTGAGCAAAATATAATTACCTATTTAACTCTAATACAAAGCATTTTACGTTCAATATCTTAAACCAACCTGGAGATGACCATTCAAAGGGTTGAGGGTAATTGTTGTCCTTAACGGGAGGCACTACCACTTATTAAAGCTTTTAAATTTGCAAATCAAATGTCGTGAGGACGAGGCGCTAGCGGTGACCCGGGTCACACATTTCTAGTAGTCGTATCACTGGATTAGTCAACATAACATTATCACGTACCAAGCGGATTTGAAACACAAAGCAATACTATTCGTAACCTAATCATTTCCGACATATTTACTTTCCTGTTATTTACTATTCTGTTCGTTACATTTCAGTTACACACTTCACGCACGTTTTTACTTTTCTACTATTTACTTTACCGCCATTTACTTTTCTGTCATTTACTTTCCTGTTCCATAAGCACACAAAACTCACCCACTAATTAAATAGGCTAAACGTTAACAAAAGTTAAGTATTGGAATTCCACCGTGTCCGTTGGTTCGATACTTGGTTCTTACCTAAACTATATTACGCTGCGATATGTACAGTTGCCTATTGTGTGTGTTTTAAGTTTGAATATTTATCATTTTATAAATTTAAAACCTGATCTCGTAAAATCATCCTAAAAATATATTTATTATATTTTTATATATAAAAAACGACACATCAAGCTTTTGGCGCCGTTGCCGGGGACACGGTGATTTCAAGAAAACTTCAAGTTAACGGATTAACCAATCGATTTCCATATGTTTCTGCTGTTACATTTGTTGCAGGTAGTGTATGATCCATAGCTCCACTACTGGTTTATATCAACCTTTATAAGAGCCCAAAAGATTCTTTCACCGCCGAATACGAGAAAACCGTACTAGAAGAATGGCCGTCGATAACCGCACTATTTCCGATTTCGCAAGACCGTCACTAGAGGCTTTGGGGTCTAATATCACAAGGCCAGCGGTTGACGCTAACAACTTTGAGATCAAATATCATGTGATCCACATGATCCAGTCATCATGCACTTTCCATGGATTACCCGATGAGGATCCACATGCCCACATTGCAAATTTCCTTGAAATTTGTGACACTTTCAAACTGAACGGAGTGTCGAATGACGCAATTCGCCTCCGAATGTTTCCCTTTCCTTAAGGGAACAAGCTAAGGCATGGCTAAACTCTCTTCCTACCGGGTCAATCACTACATGGGATGATCTAGCTTAGAAATTCCTGTCGTTCCTGCCAGCTAAAACTGCTAAATTAAGAAATGATATCACCACTTTCACTCAGGATGATGGTGAATCATTATATGAGGCATGGGAAAGCTTTAAGGACATGTTAAGCAAATGTCCTCACCATGGGCTAGAAGTTTGGTTACAAGTATCATCATTTTACAATGGGTTGCATAATCAAGCTCGTCGGACACTAGACGCTACTGCAGGTGGTATTTTTGGAAACAAGAGGCCACAATAAGTTTACAACCTAATTGAAGAAATAGCTATGAATAGCTGTCAATGGTACAGTCCAAGAACACACCAGGGCAAGGAGTTCATTCTGTCAATACTGTCACATCACTTTCTACTCAAGTAGACGCCCTCACCACTCGACTCAATCAACTTAGTAAGGGCAAGACCGCCGCTGAGGCTACTGAAAAAGTGAAGAGTATCACAACTAATACCGAGCAGGTTTACTTTATTGGAACAAATCGCCTACAAAACAACCACTATAGTAACACCTACAATCCTGGATGGAGGAGCCATCCAAACTTTAGCCGGAAGGATAACAACAATTAGGGACAATCTTGCTTCGGACAACAACAGCAACAGTTTCAACAAAGACCACCTCAAAACTATCAGCCTCGTCAACGATTTCAAGGAACTAGCAAACCAAGCAACGGGTTAAGCTTGGAGGACGTGGTAACTAAGTTAATCTCTACAATTGAAAGTCAAGCCCTTCTAGCGGATTCCCGTCACAAACTATATGAGGAAAAGTTTAGTCTTCACGAAGCTGAATTGAGGACACAAAAAGCAACTCTTCAGTCTATTGAGACGCAACTAGGACAAATTGTAAAACTTCTATCCGAAAGACAACCAGGGTGTCTCTCGAGTAATACCAAAACCAATCCAAAAGCAAATGTAAGTGCTATCACTCTGAGAAATAGCAAGGTTTATCCAGAGCCACCAATGCCAGAAGAAGAAGTTCAAACAACAAGGAGAGAGATATTCACCGGAGTACCGCTTCATCCACATATAGCAGAAACAACTACCCAAGAACCACAATCAAAGATAACTCCACCTCCTGCTCAAGTGGATACTCCTTCAAAAGTTCCGACAAAGAGAACGTTCCATTCTCACATACCCTACCTAGGAAAGTTAGTAAAGTAGAAGACTGATGAACAATATGAGAAATTCATCGAACTATTAAGCCAGATCTGTCACACCCCAACCGACGGCGGAAACGTCGGGGCGTGAAGCGTGCAGACTGTTCATTGCTCATGGTTTGCTAAAGTTTGAATATTTAATAATTGTTTTCATTGCAATCAATAAGTTCAATCAAAACACAACCAATCCATAAAACAAAAATGTAAATTACATAGAATAAACTGGTTTAATTGAATTCTAGGTCCAAAAATCCTATGTGTAGCATATCTTGATTACTTCAAACATTGGTACCTGAAACATGGTTAAAACAGAGTCAACTAAAAAGTTGGTGAGAATACATAGGTTTTATTGTGTGATAGCAAAATACGTGTTGTGTGCATACAGTTCAATACAACATGACAATTAAGGCAATTATGGAGAGAAACCATCGTGTGACCTATACAATCAAACCTTTGTAACTTGCACTCAAAATTGTGTTGTCAGTAACAGTCACCCTACCTGGGTGGGTTTGTCAGACTCAATAGATCTACCACTGTTTACTGTCGGCTGATAGTTAATGATTGTACATGAAGAGCATAATAATTGGCCTACACCTAGTACTCAAGCACAAAGCGCAAAATTGTATACATGCATAGGACGGAACTGTATATGTGTATAATTGAAAACATGTAAATAGAACGCATGTTCCACCCCAAAAGTTTGTAAAATAGAGTAAAAGAGGGGCTATGTAACTCACGTGTTATGTAGCGTATAGATTGCACAAGCAAATGGGAAACGGCGGTGTGTTGAGGATTGCTAGGTTCGACCTATTGAACAATATATGATTACGTATTATTGAGTTGCGTTATTCGATGTCGGAAGCGGATTTGTTTAAGTTTAAGGTTTGTTTAAATATACTATTTATTTAATCAATAGTATTAGAATATACATTTATTTAAAATATAAGTTTAAAATAAATAATATTTGTTAAAGACAAAACGTATGGAATATATTGTTGTTCATAAAAATAATTATATAAACTTGTAGTATTTTATTGATTTTAATTTAAAGAAGGATTAAGTAATCGATCTTTAATAAACAATACTTGATTCTGGATATTTTATAAAATAATTTTTATAACACTAAAACTGATTAAAATATATTAAATAAAAGATTCTGTTAAAGGATGAACACGACGACCTTGCTCGTATACGGCACGACCGTGCTCAGCTCGTACGCGATCGCGCTTGGTCGGTAACGCGCCCGTGGTTGGTCAGAAGTCACAACAAGAGTCTGTTCATAAGACACGACCGTGCTCGTACCCGGCACGACCGCGTCTAGGGTTTGACTAGGTCAGGACTTGGTTCGCTCGATAAACACGACCGGGCCTTTCTCGGGCACGACTGTGATTGGTCAGGCACGACCGCGCTCATATGTTAGCGCGACCGTGTCTGGTCGATTTCAGAAGCAATTATTCTAGTTCTTGTAATAAAACTGATTAGAAACTTAGGGTTTTCATTGAGAGAGTGTTTGCGAATCCAAGCATACTATTTAATTGGATTTATAACACGTCTAGCGTGTAGTTTGATTAAAACCATTTATTTATAAAAACTCAGATTCAATTTGGTAAAATCGTGTAATGCGGTTACGAATTAAGTTAGGGCTTTCGATTAGCTTGGAGAGACGATCCTAATGACCTATTACTAACCTGTTTTGAATGGGCAACCAGTGCAGACGGCTACGGTGAGACTTCGCGGCTTTTCTTGATCGACAGACGAGATAGGGACGATGTAATGATGGATTTAGGGTTTAAGGAGGCTTATATAAGTCGCGGGTAGGTATTGGATTAACTTAATTCGTTTGATTCTTGCTCAAATTACAGGATTTGATTTAAAAAGGAAGGTCGGTCTAAAGGTACGCGAATTCGGACGATTGTATGCGTGTTTGGATCGGGTCTACGACGCAAAGGTCGAGTAACTTCTTCTACAAGTCCCGCGGTTTCTAAAACTCGCTTGAATTCTATTTTTGGACTAGATTTGAGTCGGTTTGACCTTTTCAGAGTCAAACTGTAAAAGAGGCGCGACCGTGCTTAATGATAAGCACGACCGTGGTCATGGCACAAGCGCGACCATGCCTAGGACTAAGCACGACCGTGCTTGTGTAGGTTTTTGGAAGTTTCAAGACTAGTCCTTGCAGTTTTGTAATATTGATGTTGTTTTGAGTTTTGGTCAAGTTTGGTCCTCGAGGTTTGTAAGATGGTTTTAGTTAATATTGTAATATAATAGACGCGTGTATGCTTGTTATTGCACATGAACAATGAATGTAAGGTTGGAATCGGAATCGTCTTTTATTGCACGGCATAAATAAATAGGAAAAACATGAAAATCAGAAAGGTTACAGTATCCCCATGTTGAGGGAATTTCGTCCCGAAATTCAACTGGTTGAGGCTACTGCTTCAGCGAAAAGATGCGGGTACTTGAGCTTCATTTGGTCTTCTCGTTCCCAAGTAAACTCGGGTCCTCGTTTAGATTCCCAACAAACCTTGACAATAGGAATACGGCTGCGCTTGAGTTGTTTTATCTCACGATCCATAATCTCGACTTGTTTTTCAACGAAGTGCATCGTCTCATCAATGCGCACATCCTCAAGAGGTATATGAAGGTTCTCATCAGCAAGACACTTCTTGAGGTTGGATACATGAAATGTAGGATGTACGCTGCCAAGTGATGGAGGTAACTCGAGCTTGTAAGCCACTTTCCCAATCCTTTCAAGGATCTTGAATGGACCCACATAGCGAGGTGCTAGCTTGCCTTTCTTCCCAAAACGGATCACTCCCTTCCAAGGAGACACCTTTAGAAGTACAAGATCACCAACTTGGAATTCCAAGGGTTTGCGTCGTCTGTTGGCATAGCTCTTTTGCCGACTTCTCGCAACTCGAATGTTGTCACGGATTTTAATAATCTTGTCGGAGGTTTCTTGAATTAACTCAGGACCGATGATATGTGCTTCACCAATCTCGTTCCAACAGATGGGAGAACGCACTTACGACCGTAGAGAGCTTCAAACGGAGCCATGTCGATGCTGGTGTGGTAACTATTGTTGTAGGAAAATTCGATAAGTGTCAAATGTGAATCCCAATTGCCACCAAAGTCGATGACACAGGATCTCAGCATGTCTTCTAGGGTTTGGATTGTTCGCTCGGTCTGACCATCAGTTTGGGGATGGTAGGCCGTGCTCAAATCCAATCGTGTACCAAGTGCCTTTTGGAGAGATTGCCAAAACCGAGAAGTGAAACGAGCATCTCTATCGGAGATTATGTTCAAAGGAACACCGTGATGACTCACGATCTCGTCAATGTAAATTCGGGCCAATTTCTCAACCTTATAGTCTTCACGGATAGGCAAGAAGTGTGCGGACTTAGTGAGACGGTCAATGATCACCCATATGCTATCATAACCGCTTGAAGTGTGAGGGAGTTTAGTGATGAAATCCATAGCTAGATTCTCCCATTTCCACACAGGGATTTCCGGTTGTTCAAGTAAACCAGAAGGACGTTGATGCTCAGCTTTGACTTTAGAACATGTGAGACATTTTGCTACGAACAAGGCAATGTCTTTCTTCATGCCGGGCCACCAATATTGTGGACGAAGATTTTGGTACATTTTATCCGCACCGGGATGAATAGAATATCGAGACTTGTGTGCTTCGGTCATGATGAATGCTCGGAGATCGTCACGATCGGGAACCGAAATACGATCTAGAAAATAAAGCAAGCCGTTTGTTTTAGTCTCTAATTGGAATTCAGCACCACAAGACATTTCCTCATACATATTGCCCTCGGTAACCGAGACATGTTGAGCTGCTAGAATACGAACTTGAATGTCGGAATGGATCTTGACACTTTGAAGCAGGACATGTTCCTTGCGGCTTAGTGCATCGGCTACAACATTAGCCTTGCCGGGATGATAACGAATCTCGCAATCATAATCGTTGAGGAGTTCAACCCAACGTCGTTGTCTCATGTTGAGTTCCTTTTGGTTGAAGATGTGTTGGAGGCTTTTGTGGTCGGTGAACACCACACATTTCGTCCCATAGAGATAATGTCTCCAAATCTTCAACGCAAATACGACAGCACCCAACTCCAGATCATGCGTCGTATAATTCTTCTCATGGATTTTGAGTTGTCTTGATGCATAAGCGATCACCTTGCCTCGTTGCATGAGAACGCAACCAAGACCTTGGTTTGAAGCATCACAGTAAACAACTAGATCATCTTCACCTTCAGGAAGGGTGAGGATAGGAGCATTGCACAACTTTTGCTTGAGAATTTGAAAGGCTTCTTCTTGCTTCGGTCCCCACTCATAAGGTTTACCTTTTTGGGTTAAGGTAGTGAGGGGAACAACGATCTTGGAGAAGTTAGAAATAAACCTTCGGTAATAACCCGCTAAACCAAGGAACGAACGAACTTCGGTAGGGGTTTTAGGAGTACTCCAATTTTTAACAGCTTCGATTTTTGCGGGGTCCACATGAATTCCCTCTTTGTTGACAACGTGACCCAAAAATTGAACTTCTTTTAGCCAAAAATCACATTTGGAGAACTTGGCGTATAGCTGTTCGTTTTTCAAGAGGTCCAAAATCAACCTAAGATGTTGCTCATGATCTTCCTTGGTCTTGGAATAGATCAAGATGTCGTCAATGAACACGATCACAAATTTGTCAAGATATGGTTTGCACATGCGATTCATGAGGTCCATGAAAACAGCAGGTGCATTGGTTAGCCCAAAAGGCATAACCATGAACTCGTAGTGACCATATCTCGTTCGGAAGGCTGTCTTGGGAATATCCTCCTCTTGCACACGGAGTTGATGATAACCAGATCGAAGATCAATCTTCGAGAAGTAGGTAGAACCTTGGAGTTGATCGAAGAGATCGTCAATCCTAGGTAAAGGGTAGTGGTTTTTGATTGTAAGTTTGTTGAGCTCTCGATAGTCAATACACATGCGGAATGAACCATCCTTCTTTTTAACAAACAAGACTGGCGCACCCCACGGTGAATGACTCGGCCGTATGAAACCTTTGTCGGCGAGTTCTTGAAGTTGGCTTGCAAGTTCTTGCATCTCGGAAGGTGCAAGCCGGTATGGAGCTTTAGCCACCGGGTTTGCTCCAGGTACAAGATCGATGCGAAATTCCACTTGCTGAACAGGTGGAAGACCTGGTAAGTCATCAGGGAAAACTTCAGGAAAATCCCGAACGATGGGGATGTCTTGTACACTCCTCTTCTTGTCTTCTTTTTGGATAACATGGGCTAGGAAAACCATGCACTTCTTTCGTATATACTTTTGGACGGTAATGCATGACATTAGTTTGAGTCCTTTGCAAGGTTTCTCACCAAAGACCTTCAACGTTTCACCGTATGGGAGTGGTAGACGGATGCATTTTTCAAAGCACATGACTTTGGCATGGTGCTTTGACAACCAGTCCATACCTATGATGATGTCAAAACTCCCTAATGGCATTGGTACGAGGTTGATTGGAAAAGTGTGTTTATTTAGTTCTAGGGAGCAATCATAAATGATGGTGTCAATTGTAACGGTGTTACCATCGGCTACCTCAACGGTAAAGGTTTTCTCTAGTTTAGACCGGGTTTTTGCAAGTAACGGTTCGAAGTCTAGTGACACAAAACTTTTATCGGCTTCGGTATCAAGTAGTATAGAAGCATAACGATTATTCATAAGGAACGTACCGTTAACCACATCAGTGTTGGCCTGAGCCTCATTGGCGTTGATGTTGAAAGCACGCCCACGAGCTCCGCCTTGGTTAACATTGACCAGTCTTGGGCACTGGTTACGGAAGTGGTTCGGGTCGCCACATTCGAAGCAAGCACGTCCATTTGCAATGGCTGGGATGGCTTGGTTAGTTGCTTGTTGATTGGCTTGATTTGCTGGGTTGGTTTGGTTGGCAAGTGCCTTGGCTCGACAAATATTGGCTGTGTGGCCATGTTTCCCGCAGTGGTTGCAAAGGCGACAAGGTATGCTTGGAGGGTGATGATAGTTGCAGGTGTTGCAAAGTGGGTGGCTGCCCCCATAGGGTTTCTTTGCTGGGTTTTGAGCCATGGGTGCAACTTGATTTACTGGAGCAGCCGGAGTGATTACAGCACAGTTCTTGACCTTTCTCTTCCTAGTGTTGCGGTATGGTTCAGTTTGGACTTCTTTGACATGAGCGGGAGGTGTTGTTGTGTCAGAAACTTTCTTGGCACCCTTTCTTGTAAGTGTACCCGCTTTAACATGGTTGTCAGTAAGTGTGGCTGATAAGCGGATAGCATCCTCCAGAGTAGCAGGATTTCCTCCTACCACAGTATCTTGAATTTGTCTAGGTAGACCACCAATGTACTTTTCAATACACCTAGACAGAGGTGTAACCATGTGTGGCACAAGTAGACTCAGCTCGTGGAAACGGGTGGTGTATGCTAAGCTTTCACCACTATCTTGAGCAAGATCCCAAAATTCCACTTCCAGCTTTTTCATCTCATTTCGAGGACATAATTCCTCAGTCATGATCCTCTTCAACTCATCCCACGGCAGTGCCATTGCTACATCCATTCCCCTAGTCCTTTTCTCACCATTCCACCAAGTAAGCGCCCTTTTTTGAAAGACACTAGTAGCATGACGAACATGGAGGTTGTCGGGATAATCGCTATTGAGGAAAGTGCTCTCAATGCTTTCAAACCATTGAAGGAGGCCCGTGGCTCCTTCGTTGCCATAGAATTTGAGGGGATTTTAGGAGTTGAAGTGTTTGAAGGTGCATTGTGGCGGGTTGGCACCACCACCACCTCCAATATTAGCACTCCCACTGGCATGGCCATTAGTGTTGTTGTTGGCTTGGGTAATTTGATTCACTAGCTGTGTAAGTAGAGCAGCCAGGTCAGTGTTATTGCTGTTGTTGCTGTTGTCACGACGGGGAGGCATTCTACAGATTTAGACACAATAAGAGTTGTGAGAATTTCTTAGATTAAATAGAAGGATAAATAGATAAGTAATTCATAGTTCGGATTGTACTCAAATAGTAACATAATCACTCATTAAGGTTAATTTAAACTCAGATAATTATCAAGGAGACGTGCTTTAGCATATAAGTAAACACTCATCCCGGGAATTCCCAGGAAAGTATACGGATCCCTCGATTGATTGGGATTTATATGAAATACTTTCCTAGACAGAAAGCCCAGGATACAGGTGTCACCCTTCCAGATTGCACGTGTCCTTTAACAATTAAACAAAGTCTAAAAACCTTAACGGGTGTAAAAAAAAGAAATTTGACGTTCCACCAACTATGTTGATGATGACACGGAAGCAGGCATGAAGGATATGTGGTTTAGGATATGGGTAGGGATATTGTTTATTTGAGTTGTTATTTATATATACATATAAAACATTTAGCATATGTCATATAGCATGTAGCACATAGCATGTAGCACATAAATCATGAAGCATGGCATAAGTGGGTATCCTAAAGTTATAGTCTAGGTCAAAGGTGTCTAATAACCTAATTCCCTATAACCAAGTCTCTGATACCAATCTGTCACACCCCAACCGACGGCGGAAACGTCGGGGCGTGAAGCGTGCAGACTGTTCATTGCTCATGGTTTGCTAAAGTTTGAATATTTAATAATTGTTTTCATTGCAATCAATAAGTTCAATCAAAACACAACCAATCCATAAAACAAAAATGTAAATTACATAGAATAAACTGGTTTAATTGAATTCTAGGTCCAAAAATCCTATGTGTAGCATATCTTGATTACTTCAAACATTGGTACCTGAAACATGGTTAAAACAGAGTCAACTAAAAAGTTGGTGAGAATACATAGGTTTTATTGTGTGATAGCAAAATACGTGTTGTGTGCATACAGTTCAATACAACATGACAATTAAGGCAATTATGGAGAGAAACCATCGTGTGACCTATACAATCAAACCTTTGTAACTTGCACTCAAAATTGTGTTGTCAGTAACAGTCACCCTACCTGGGTGGGTTTGTCAGACTCAATAGATCTACCACTGTTTACTGTCGGCTGATAGTTAATGATTGTACATGAAGAGCATAATAATTGGCCTACACCTAGTACTCAAGCACAAAGCGCAAAATTGTATACATGCATAGGACGGAACTGTATATGTGTATAATTGAAAACATGTAAATAGAACGCATGTTCCACCCCAAAAGTTTGTAAAATAGAGTAAAAGAGGGGCTATGTAACTCACGTGCTATGTAGCGTATAGATTGCACAAGCAAATGGGAAACGGCGGTGTGTTGAGGATTGCTAGGTTCGACCTATTGAACAATATATGATTACGTATTATTGAGTTGCGTTATTCGATGTCGGAAGCGGATTTGTTTAAGTTTAAGGTTTGTTTAAATATACTATTTATTTAATCAATAGTATTAGAATATACATTTATTTAAAATATAAGTTTAAAATAAATAATATTTGTTAAAGACAAAACGTATGGAATATATTGTTGTTCATAAAAATAATTATATAAACTTGTAGTATTTTATTGATTTTAATTTAAAGAAGGATTAAGTAATCGATCTTTAATAAACAATACATGGTTCCGGATATTTTATAAAATAATTTTTATAACACTAAAACTGATTAAAATATATTAAATAAAAGATTCTGTTAAAGGATGAACACGACGACCGTGCTCGTATACGGCACGACCGTGCTCAGCTCGTACGCGACCGCGTTTGGTCGGTAACGCGCCCGTGGTTGGTCAGAAGTCACAACAAGAGTCTGTTCATAAGACACGACCGTGCTCGTACCCGGCACGACCGCGTCTAGGGTTTGACTAGGTCAGGACTTGGTTCGCTCGATAAACACGACCGGGCCTTTCTCGGGCACGACTGTGCTTGGTCAGGCACGACCGCGCTCATATGTTAGCGCGACCGTGTCTGGTCGATTTCAGAAGCAATTATTCTAGTTCTTGTAATAAAACTGATTAGAAACTTAGGGTTTTCATTGAGAGAGTGTTTGCGAATCCAAGCATACTATTTAATTGGATTTACAACACGTCTAGCGTGTAGTTTGATTAAAACCATTTATTTATAAAAACTCAGATTCAATTTGGTAAAATCGTGTAATGCGGTTACGAATTAAGTTAGGGCTTTCGATTAGCTTGGAGAGACGATCCTAATGACCTATTACTAACCTGTTTTGAATGGGCAACCAGTGCAGACGGCTACGGTGAGACTTCGCGGCTTTTCTTGATCGACAGACGAGATAGGGACGATGTAATGATGGATTTAGGGTTTAAGGAGGCTTATATAAGTCGCGGGTAGGTATTGGATTAACTTAATTCGTTTGATTCTTGCTCAAATTACAGGATTTGATTTAAAAAGGAAGGTCGGTCTAAAGGTACGCGAATTCGGACGATTGTATGCGTGTTTGGATCGGGTCTACGACGCAAAAGGTCGAGTAACTTCTTCTACAAGTCCCGCGGTTTCTAAAACTCGCTTGAATTCTATTTTTGGACTAGATTTGAGTCGGTTTGACCTTTTCAGAGTCAAACTGTAAAAGAGGCGCGACCGTGCTTAATGATAAGCACGACCGTGGTCATGGCACAAGCGCGACCGTGCCTAGGACTAAGCACGACCGTGCTTGTGTAGGTTTTTGGAAGTTTCAAGACTAGTCCTTGCAGTTTTGTAATATTGATGTTGTTTTGAGTTTTGGTCAAGTTTGGTCCTCGAGGTTTGTAAGATGGTTTTAGTTAATATTGTAATATAATAGATGCGTGTATGCTTGTTATTGCACATGAACAATGAATGTAAGGTTGGAATCGGAATCGTCTTTTATTGCACGGCATAAAATAAATAGGAAAAACATGAAAATCAGAAAGGTTACAAGATCCATGTCAATCTTCCTTTCCTGGATATCATACAACAAATGCCTAAGTATGGACGTTTCTTGAAAGATTTCCTTACGAACAAAAGAAACATAAAGGAAGCAGTAAAAAGGACTAATCATTGTGTCGCTCTTATTGAAAGATGCCTTCCAAAGAAACTTTCAGATCCTAGAAAGTTCTCTCTACCTTGTTCTATCGGACCATTACTAATAACCTTTGCACTTGCTGACCTAGGAGCAAGTGTGAATGTAATGCTTTATGTCATGTTTAAAAGGTTAAATATTGGGAATCCAGGACATGTCAATGTAACTATCGAACTCGCAGATGGATTAGTCAAATCACCCATAGGAGTTATTGAGAACTTACTAGTAAAAGTCGGCAAGTTTGTCTTCCCCTGCCGACTTCATGGTGTTAGAAATGGGACTCGACTATTCCGTGCCTCTGATTTTAGGTCGTCCATTTTTAGCCACTGCTCGAGCCGTTATTGATATGAATGAAAGAATCTTGACACTTCGTGTCGAAAAACAATCAGTGACCTACAACATAGGGGGAAATGAATGCCTATCTAATGATCCATTTGAAATTGCCCAATTTATCGATACTAATCTAGACTACCAACTGAAGAAAGCTAAGGAATTCAACAAAGGAAAGAAACTGAATCTTGGGAAGGACTTTGAAAACACTGACCGGATCGATGAGTACTTTGACAAGCTACCAAAACTAAAGGACTTGAATGAAGGGTCAGGAGATACGGTGGAAGTCGATGGCTCCCACCTAAAGAAAGACTGATGAAATACGTACGGGTCGGGCCAACGACCCTTAAATAAACGTGGCGCTTTCGGGAGGCAACCCGACGATCATGAATAAATTGAGAAGTTGGTGCATACGGCAAAAAGCATGGATCTCAGGTTTGGTTTTTCCAAATTTAAAGTTTCTTTTACTTCAGCCCATAGGTATGCCTTCTCGATATTAGGACCTTAGTAGCTTAACTACTACCTTTTATTTTCCTTGTCTGCTTTTATGTTTTCCTTTGTGTGTCAGGTAGAATAACATCACTAGATAGCTCCACCACTTCTTTGAGGAATCGAAACCCACATCAAATTTCTTTGAAATTCGATGAAGTCTTTAAAGCAAAGTGTTGACAGCAGCAATAAGTTTTGGCCTTAGGTTATATACCGAATTGACCGGGGGAGTACCAGTTTCTTTTCCCTTAAAATTTCATGTATTTAAATTCCTGCATAGAATTTCATTATATGCATTTGTACATTGAGTGCAATACACAGTTTTAAGTGTGGGGTGGGGAATTAAGAGATTCAGGACTACTTGTAACCTCAAAGCAGTAAAAATTTCAACTCGTGATTTTCTACCCATTTGACTAAATTTTTACAAAAAACCTACCTTTTGTAAAACCCGAAAAAATTTCAAAATTTTAAACCCTAAAATTTAAAACCTCTTTGAGTTCGCACCTAATTAAATAAAATGAATACATGGCAAGTAGAAACAAATGAATATTATGTATAACGATTCACTAAACCCTATCCCATCCGTTTTCATGTGAGGAAAATCAATCATATTACACAGCATCAAATTTTTGGCGCAATATATAATTATTTGCATGCTCTTGTGTTTGGCATTACTTAGTGTTTTTCGATTGAATTTTATGCATAATTAGAACTTGTGTGATTTATACATATCAAGACCATGAACTAGTAGAAGTATGAAAGTGATTGAGACACCTAGGACTTTATTACCTTTATCCTTAAATCCAAAAATCCCAAAAATATAATCCGCTTAGATAGCCCTTTGAGCCTTAGCCTTTTTTTTTCTACTACTTACAATTATCACCCAACCAGCTTCTCGTAAACACCGGTTATTGGTTAACTGTCTTCAAAATGGGAAAAATTATCCTATGTCGCTATTTCAAGTTTATTACCATTGAGGCAACTTCAGAAATAATCTGTTTTACTCAAAGGAATTGGAATATACAAGAAGGTGGATGTATTAGGAAGAAACAGCCGAACTATCTGCAAGGAATTTATGAAAATATTATTTCAAGAAAAATGAGGAAAAAGAATTGTTGAAGAAATTGTCTTGATACAATATATATATATATATATATATATATATATAGAAAAAGGAGAAAAGAAAAAAAAAAGAGAAGTGGGTCTTTTACCGGCAAGACCTTAAAGAACTGGACATGAATTCCATTGATTTCAATTTGCTTTCTGCCTTCATTTCGCAAAACCTGAAATACCATCTGAACTCCGAGAGAAGATTTTCAAACCAACTAGTGATGTAAGAAAATGGTGGCGCAAGCAAGAACAACTGCCACCATTCTGCGGCTTGTCAAAAAGTGCCTCCAAAAGATACGAAAAATGTGTGAAGTGTGGCAAATGGAGCCATGATGGGAAATGTAGCAAGAACCAAACCTTTTCCCAAAGTGAGTATACGCAGCTGATCAGAGTAGGAGCTGTTAGGCTACAGGCCGAAGGATCCATACGAAGAGGCAGTAATGTATACTACGCAGTAAGGAAATAGTTGGCACTGATGAGAGATCTTGGTCTTGGCAATCTGACCATAAACGAGCCCTCGGATTAGTTATACCCTCATGATCCAAGTACTGTAAAGGGACCTGCTAGTATTTTTCATTTTAAGCCATGAAGCCGTAGCTGTGTGTTTCACGATAGTTGCAGCCCTTCAAACCTTTTAAATCCCTAAAAATCCAAAACGATTTTCATTTTCACCCTTTATTTTTATTTTAGCCACATTACAACCCTTTTAAAGTCATCCTGATTCATGCATACTACTTAGTGTGGAGACTTGATTTGCATACAAGCTTATGACCATTGCATAATTCGATTCGAACTTGAGTGTTCCACTTAACTTACATTATCCATACATATATAACCCTAGAGTTGAGTGAACATTGTGAGGAGTGAAAGTTTATACATAATTGAAGTTCTAGTAGGCTTGTCATTGATTCCATATTAGAAAAATACAAAAAATAGAATAAGCAACTGAAGAGTTATCCCGGAATTTCCAACTACTTGGAGTTCTATTTCCCTTGTAAAGTTTTTAGTTATGGGTATGATCATGCATGAGTTTGCTTGTCGACAAACAAAGTCTAAGTGTGGGGTATTATGATATGTCCTAAATTATACATGTTTTGCATGCATAATAATCCCCATATTATGGTACTAATTGATTAATATCCTTGCAATTGATACTTAAAACGTTAATATTTCACAATTGCAGGTTATTCGGTGCTCCAAGATAAACAAAGCAAAAACCATCTTAAAACATGAAGAAATCAAGCTTTTGGAGGACCAAACCCGAGCATTGACCCCCAAGAAGTCAAACCAGGTCAACACAAGTCAACCAGTAGCTAAAAGACGAGCCTTGGGAGCAGACAGAGGGATGCACGGCCGTGCTTCCCTTTGCCAGGTCGTGCAATGCCCATCTGTCATCCCCTGACTCCGGTACACTGTCCTTTATACCCTGTTTGATTCCCGAGGTGTTTGCACACCTGTGCAATACAATGCACGGCCGTGCATTGCTCTTTTAGAGGCCTATAAATAGATGGCTTGAGTTCTTCATTACACACCCCCATCCATCCCTTATACACCCCAAGAACACACCAGAGAAAGCTTATTTCATAGTTAGAGTATAGTAGTAGTGAGTAGAGGGGCTCTTCCTCCTTGTTCCGCAATAGGGGAGCCTACGAAACTCAGCGTTATGCTAGTTAGTATGGCCACTCGTGGCTAGACTCTTTGTATTGCTAGGGTGAAGATGAAGTTTGGTGCATGTTAATGTTTAACGTATTAATACAAGTGATATGTTTATGTCTTTAACTATTCGTCCTTAAAACCACCATTTTGGTGGGCTTTTATTATTGTCTAAATCCGTCTTTATATTTGTGATTGTTCTTGATTTTTAAAGTGTAAAACATTTTTAATCAAACTTCTCTTGAAGCTTTTATGTCTTTATACAAGTAGAGATTGATAAGCCAAGGCTTGGTTAACACTATTAAGATCGTACGTCTTTATACGAACTTATTATGCGACCAAGAATTGGTGAACTCATGTTGGCAACGGTACGTCTTTATACTTGGTCCCATTGTTACATCGTCTCCCGGTGAGCAAAATATAATCACCTATTTAACTCTAATACAAAGCATTTTACGTTCAATGTCTTAAACCAACCCGGAGATGACCATTCGAAGGGTTGAGGGTAATTTTTGTCATTAACGGGAGGCACTACCACTTGTTAAAACTTTTAAATTTTCAAATCAAATGTCGTGAGGACGAGGCTCTAGCGTTGACCCGGGTCACACATTTGTAGTAGTCATATCACTGGATTATTCAACTTAACATTATCACGTACCAAGCGGATTCAAAACCCAAAGCAATACTATTCGTAACCTGATCATTTCCGACATATTTACTTTCCTGTTATTTACTATTCTGTTTGTTACATTTATGTTACACACTTCACGCACGTGTTTACTTTTCTGCTATTTACTTTACCGCCATTTATTTTTCTGTCATTTACTTTCCTGTTCCACAAGTACACAAAACTCACTCACTAATTAAACCGGCTAAACGTCAACAAAAGTTGAGTATTGGAATTTGATCGTGTCCGTTGGTTCGATACTTGGTTCTTACCTAAACTATATTACGTTGCGATTGGTACACTTGCCTATTGTGTGTGTTTTAAGTTTGAGTATTTATCATTTTATAAATTTAAAACCTAATCTCGTAAAATCATCCTAAAAATATATTTATTATATTTTTATATATCAAAAACAGGTATAGCATTTCTATCTTGATGATTTTCTCGAAGCTGATATATCGAAGCGATGCGAGGAGTTTTGAGGTCTTTCTAGACAACCAGTGAGGTGCTCTTATGAGATGCCTATGCTTATATTTCAGGAATTCGGAGCACGAAGCCAATGGGAGGAGCTGTGAGAGTAGATTATGAAAGCGTTTACGTGGGCGCTTGACTAGAAAAGTTTATGAGGAGACCAAGGTGATGACGCTGAGGATTTCAGCACGAAGTCAACAAGGTGACAAAAGACCTTCATGGAACACGTTCTATATGAAGAATTCAGTCGAGATGAGACACCAGAAGATTAGGGATGTTTTTCCCTGGGCGAGACGACGAATAGCTGAGGCTTGTGAGCAGACGGACTTCATGTTCGTACATGATAAATGAGATGCGGTCGGGGATCGCATGGTAATGGTAGAGCAACCTAGAGGAAGGTGAAACTTAGGACGGGCAAGTGCAAGATTGCACGTAAGTGACTAAGAAGGATATGCCTACGCTAGCAAATCCAAGACCAGCTTAATATGAGCTCTCGTGGAGCATTTAAGGAAAGCAAGCGTTTAGATGATCAAAACGGACACGACAAAGGCATATGAGCCTTTAGAAACATCGAGAGCTATTGAAGATGGCCCTAGTGTTGGGTGTATGTGCAAGTCTAAGGGACGTATTGAACGCGTGATAACGAAGTAAAGGGGTGCTATGATAAAGAAATTTAGTGGAGACCACGGTAGCCTTGCACGAGCTCCTAAAGATCATCGAAGAAAGACATTAGTGGTGCCCTTACGGGTAGGGCAATGGGCTAGAGTTTGAGAAATCATCACAGGACGGTGATCAAGGTATGAGGTGAGAAGTACGATGACTTCACTTTGGAAGAACGGAGAATGAATCCATCCATGAAAGTTAAGGAACCTACTTGGGAAGATGATCGTAGGAATGACGAAATCATTCGGATTATAGAAGAGACGAAGGGCAATTGTGCCTGTGAGCTGGAATGAAAAGATATAACTTCTAACGAGTACCGGAATAGCGAGAGTGGGAAAAGCAGCCGTTTGACTAAGGGCGGGAAAGACGAGAGATGAAGGAACGTGTAGGAGAAACCTACAAGTCCTAGGTCGAAAGTGAACAGTGAAGAAGATTTCTTTGGACACCAAAGAAGGTGGTCGAATTGCTAAGCAAAGTAACAGTTTTGTTAATTGTGCAAGTAAGTGCTTGTCACCTAAGGGTTTTGGTGCACAAATAAGAATGGAAAGGAGGAGTTGTGTTGGTTTATGCCGACGTAGGATTCGAGGACGAATCCTCTTTTAAGGAGGGTAGACTTGTAACATCCCTAAAACCAAACAGCTAATGGGTCGGGTTAAAGGGCGACCCGAATTTCTAATAAATGACACTGTTAGCATGGTTCGTTGAGTAAAGCTTAATTAACGAGAATTAAAAGAACCTGTATAGCCAAAGGAGGAGCGGTTTGGGTTCAATACGCGCACAAAGGTAGACCGGGGACCTGAATGTCAACTCTTGAAGGTTTAAATAACAACCTAAACATCAACCCTAAGCCATTCGGCCTAGGAGAGCTCACAACAGCAGAAAACGAGAGAGAAGGGATGATCGGATGAGGTGTTTCCAAGATGGTTCCGACCAAGAACTTCACATCTAGTCAAGGTAATCCTCGTTTAATCTTTGTACGCATCTATTTATGCATTTGATAGGAGAACTCGTTTAGGGTTAGGTGTTCTCGGCTATGGTCGACGACAAGGGGGTGCCCGACTACAGTGGTAGTAGCGGCCCACGTTGGTGTCGACTAGAGAGGGTTATCGTGCATGGTGGCACTGTGGTGATGCTTCATGACGGCGGACGGCGGGGTGATGGTTGGTGTTGTATCCTGCTCGATTAGGCACTACGACGAGATCGTAGGTGGTGCACGATGGAGTCACGCATGGGAAGTACACGGTTGGTAGTTCGTGGCGGAGGTGTACGAGGACAAGGGTTCACGGAGACGAGCAAAAAGGAGAGTGGAGTCGGGTACACCCGAACAGGGTTACGACCGGACAAGGGGGACAAAGACGAGATATGATGACTGGTCGGTTAGAACTTCATCGAGTACGCATGCAACAAGGACCTAACCTGGGTGCATTCATTCGCATGGTCAGGCTTTTACATGCATGGCTCGCATATGAGGATAGGACCCGGTTCACGTGCGTGTACTCTTATGGAGTTATAGTTTGCATGGATCATTTACGTGCATGCCTTGGGAAGGATCGACTCAAGTACGAGTATTAACGTGGGCTGGTGTTCCATGTGTGTGGGTGTGCATGTACACGTACGTGCATGCATAAGGTATCCAATTTGAGTTTAGGATTTCTACGGGTCCAGGGTAACCCGGTTTGGACGGTTACGCGAATTAGAATTCTTTCATGGATGAAAGGATGTGCGAATAAGACGAGTATCGGGAATAATTATGCTTTAACAAAATTGACACATGTCTAAGGCATACTTTGACCGTGTGATCTTACGTGGACAGATTCGAGTATCGTGTTAGGAGATCGTTGCAATTCCAGAGTTGGATCTTCATAACGGTGAGTTTCTAATCCCTCTTTTAAATGTTTTAAACGTTTTGGGGCTATTGTACATACTTTTGAGACATGTTTTATTACATTAAATGTATACCGAGCTTTGGGGTCTAACCCGATGAGCTTATGAAGTTAAATAGTTAAATGTAGGGCTAAGGAACTGTGTCTGTCCATAAGATGTGCGGGTTACAGGTGGGGATATGGTCACGGGTCGTATAGTGACCTAACAGGGGTGAGTCGGGTGTCACACCCCCAATTTCAACTAACGGAGTTTTACCATTTGGGAAGTGACGAACCAGGATCTCAGACATTAGTTACTTTGAACGACTCTACATGGGACTCAAAATGAAAATATCATTCAAATCAGAGTATCAATGCGGAAGCGTAAAGAAAATAAATGCGCAAAATACACGCGCCCAAAACCAAAGTTCAAAAGTCCAAAAAGTCCAAACGTCCAACCAAAACAAGTACAATAGAATAATTCAAACAAACATAAATAAGTTATAATCAAAGCAGTTGAATCCCATGCATGCCCTAACATGCACATGTGTCTTATCTTAACGACCTAAGAAAACTTGTAAGAAAATATGTCAACACGAGGTTGGTGAGTTCACAGGTTTCAATATATGTAAATAAACGTTTACCAGATTTATGTTCATTCAGTACGTATCTATAGGTAGCTAACCTATGTTCATGTTCAGCTCAAGCGCTCGCAACCGAAGCTGACTGTTTGTTTAACGCCTCCTGTCAGGTCTATCAACACTGGCGGTGTGAGTAGGCTAACATTTCACCCGTTCGATATCTAATAGAGTTAGCGCGACTAACGCGGGTGGGATTTGTCAAACCCTGTAGTACTACTAAATATTACCTCGCTAAGATCCATATTAACGGTCCGATATTAGTTGAGGACTTTCTGTGATAGCGTGTTACGCTTAGCATTTAACATTGATATCATACGATTTACAAAATCCAAAATTGTTTAGTCATGTTTTCTCCCCCAAGTTAAAACAGTAAAAAGGGGCCGTGAAAACTCACCTGCGTTGCGTTGTAGGTAGTATCACACAAAGGACAAGTTGGAACCACGTGTGTAAGTCTCAAACGACTTATGGATGCCCTAAAATTATAAACACATAAATTAGGGATAAAATGGGAATTATGACAACGACACGGAATGAGAAGCGTCCTAAAGAAACGCTCTAGCAACCGAGAGTAGACGAACGTGTCCACGGGAATAGGAATTCTTTAATTAGTAATTAGATTATATATACGTTACGCGACGAATGACAACAATAATAATAAATATATTCGAGCGTTTCGTCATTTACAAAAATTAGGAAAATAATATAATTTAATATATTATTTTTAGGTTTGAAAGGATATTCTAATTACTCATTCGTGGTACAAAATAATAAATATATTATTTTTATGAACGTGATAAATGCGAGTAAATAATATAACTAATTATATTATTATTTAGTTTCAAGTGTTATACGAGGTTACAAAACGATACGAAATAATATATATATATTATTTATTAATACGAGTCACGGGTTGAAAAATAATATAAACATATTATTTTATACCAAGTCATGGTAAATACATTATTTTTAAAAGTAGGGAAATAATAATAAAAGTGGGTTAATAAATTCAAACCCGATCCTACGGGTTGTTTTCCGAGCTAAAACACATTTGTATAATATTATAATAATATATGGTTTGATTTGTAATATTAAAATAATACCAAAAAACTGTTCAAAAAAAAGATGTGGGAGCCCGGCCTCGAACCCGGGTCTCTCTCCCACACACACACTGCCTTAACCAATCCGCCCGCTAGGGTCATCGCGATATCATCCGGTTCCAATTGGTTTTATCATACAAATGCAGTGTGATCCCCCCCTTTATCATGGTCCGATCGAAACCACCCCCAATTCCCACGAATTCGATAATGATCGATCATAGAGACCTAGGGGTTTTGTTAATCAGGTCAATGCGCATCTGTGTGTGTGTTTGATTGAAGAACTAACGTGGTTCAGATTGTTTAATCACTGAAATAAAAACCGAAAACCTTCATTATGAATACAGAATCAATTTAAGAATTTTTGATAGTGAAATCTGTTGGAATCATAGGGTTTCATTAAGTTGACGATTGCGAAGCTAACCGTACAATTTAATTGGATTAAAAACGTGTCCTGATTAGCCTTCGATTAACCTGAAAGTGCTTGAACCCTAGGTTATAGATCCTGATCAATTCGATGATAAGATGTTAAATTGGCATAGGGTTAATGTTAAGCAGATTATTACGAGTCTAGTGGTATAGTTTAATTAGATTTAAACAGGTTCTAGGCTGGGTTCTGATTAAACTAGTTTTGCATGAACCCTAGAATCAGGGTCATATTCAATTCGATCATGTAATCCCCAAAGAGTATAGGGCTTTCGATCTAGACGTCGAGGCGAGTCTGTGGACACGATCAATTTCAGTTTTCATTATCGGATTGATGGGGTTTGGTTAAACCCGAAAGTAAATGAACCCTAGAACTGGTTCACGTTGAATTAGATAATTTAAGCCCTGATAATGATAGGGCTTTTGATCTATGAATTGAGATGAAACTGAGACTGTAAACAATTACCAGAATGGATGATGGATTGAAAGCTTCCGACTAGAACGAGTTCCGTCGGCCTGCGGGTTAGATTTCGGCGACCTTGACTGCTTCTTCGACGCAATTGGTGTAGGCAAAAGCTTCTGGGAGACTCAACAAAATTTTTCAGTGCGTTTGCTTTCGATAATGATAGAACAAATGATCGAATTGATCGATTTTTGTTATAGGTTCGACGGTTACGATATAATTCGTCATTAACCTGTTTAATTTGCTAATGATGGATGTTTTAATTGATGTTTAAGATCGTTAATGACATTAATCGAGCGATAACAGTTTCAATTTCGACAGAACCGATTTGTAAATTTGAATTTGATTGGGTTTGTCACGAGTTTGACTTCAAAAAGTCAAATGGGATTAAATTGAATTGATTTTGACTTTGGGAGTCAAGAATTCAAGTTTTGGGACTTGGCAGAACTAGTCCCTACAGTTTAAGATCAGAAATTGGCAGAATTAGCCCTTGGGATTAAATATCGAGTTAACTGGGTTAGGTTTTAATAGGAATTTTAACGGAATTTCTAACGGAACTAACTGAAAAGTCCGGATTGTCACATCATCCCCTAGTTGATAGAATTTTCGTCCCGAAAATTAAATAATAATAAAAAAAAATTTCTCGGGATATCACATCGGGATTGTAGTTACGGGTTGTACGGGTACGACTAGGAGGGTCACAAGGTGTGCATGTACGTGGTATGTGCTTAATTAATGATATATTAGTGTAGGTAAGTTCGACCTATGTCGATGAGACGGTGGGATTATTATTATTATGGGACGAGTCTCGGGTAATGAGCTATTATGGGATATCGGGTGATAACAGGGGTTATTTATTCGTTAATGAATTGTGGACCTATTTTATTAGGAACTTGGATCCTGAGTAAAGTTTAAATAACTTTTGAGACGAGTTGGCTTTTAATTAAACTAAAATATTAGAACTCACTCAGCGTAGCTGACTTTGTGTGTGCGATAGTAT
Organism: Smallanthus sonchifolius; assembly: GCA_023525975.1. Classification (NCBI taxonomy): domain Eukaryota; kingdom Viridiplantae; phylum Streptophyta; class Magnoliopsida; order Asterales; family Asteraceae; genus Smallanthus; species Smallanthus sonchifolius. Next base: position 41,974,195 of record CM042025.1, on the reverse strand, counting down.
GTTTTGCAGGTAAACGTTGCATTGACGTATCTTGGCTTGGGAGAGGTGCTACTCTAATTGGTGTGCAAGCATTCGTGAGGTAATAACATTAAATAGTAATTAATGTTTTTAGAAAGACTTTCGCTGTAGTTTAATATATGATAAATGAGTATTTTAAAGGGAATAACCCATTATGAGAACCAACTGTAAGGTGTCCGGTTTGGGGGATTACACTCATATTCAATTCCTTCTGATTGAATATGTGTTGGAGACTTTTATGGTCCGTATATATCACACACTTAGTACCATATATATAGTGTCTCCAAATCATTAGAGCAAACACTATGGCACCAAGCTCTAGGTCGTGTGTGGTATAGTTCTTCTCATGAACTTTAAGTTTTCGTGATGCATAGGCTATCACCTTATCTCGCTGCATCAACATGCAACCTAGACCAATTCAGGAAGCATCACAGTAGAATGTGAAGTCATCGTTCCCTTCGGGTAATGCTAAGATCGGTGCACTGCTAAGTTTCTGCTTAAGGGTATTGAATGCTTCTTCCTGTTTCTGAATCCATTCGAACTTCACTGCTTTTTGAGTTAAGGTAGTTAATGGAGTAGCGATCTTGGAAAAGTCTTGTATAAACCTCCGGTAGTATCCAACTAGACCAAGAAAGATTTGAACTTCAGTTGGTGTTTTCGGAGTTTCCCATTTTATTATTGCTTCAATCTTAACCGGATCTACTTGGATTCCTTGTTTGTTAATAACATGTCCTAGAAACTGTACCTCTTGTTTCCAAAACTCACATTTGGAAAAAATTTGGGTATAATTTCTCTTGTCTAATAGTTTCCAAGATTATCTTTAGATGTTTGGCATGCTCCTCTTGAGTTTGGGAGTAGATAAGGATATCATCTATGAATACTAGAACGAATTTGTCAAGGAATGGTTTACAGACTCGGTTCATTAGGTCCATAAATGCCGCGGGAGCATTTGTTAGACCAAATGACATAACCAAGAATCCATAGTGCCCATATCGGGTTCTAAAGGTAGTCTTAGGTACATCTTCCACGTGTACCTTTAACTGGTGATATCCAGATCTAAGATCAATATTCGAGAAATAGTTAGCTCCTTGAAAATGATCAAACATGTCATCTATTCTTGGTAATGTGTATTTGTTATTCAAAGTGAGCTTGTTCAGTTCTCGATAATCTATATGCATACGCATACTTCCATTCTTCTTCTTCACAAATAACACAGGTGCTCCCCACGGTAAAGTGCTTGGATGTATAAAACCTTTGTCCAACAATTCTTGAATTTGCTTCATCAATTCCTTCAATTCTAAAGGTGCTAAACGATACAGTGCTCTGGCTACAGGTTTAGCCCTAGGTATAAGGTCGAATCGAAATTCAATTTGTCGATCTGGTGGAAGACCGGGTAATTCTTCCTGAAAAACATCCAGGTGATCGCATACTACAAGAATGTCCGTAACTTTCCGTTCGGGTTTAGAGTCTACAGAGTATACTATGAATACAATACATCCTGCTTTCACACATTTCTTAGCCTTAGCTACATAAATAGTTTTAATCTTATTGTCATTACTATCGCATTGTATCAGTATATACTCTCTGTTAGGCCTACATATCCTAACAGTCCGTTGATCACAATCGATCTGAGCATGGTATTGGTTTAACCAATCCGTTCCAAGGATAACATCGTACTCGTTCATACTCATAGGTATTAATTCAAACATTGGATTCTCATTGCCCAGAGTCATATGGCATTTCACATACCATATAATCAAACTATGATATTATTTATCAACCTATGGTTGTCTCAAACTATGATATTATTTATCAACTATAGATAGATTTACGTTCTTGAAAAGTTGGTTGATGCTAATTATGTCTTACATACTATAATATTGAAAGTTTCATGTGTTTAATAATCATATTATGTATGACTTACTAAATTCATAATCATTGTTATGAAAAATAACTAAAAAGAAAAAGAAAACTCTTGTAGATTTAAAGACAAATTATTATAAACTATTGATTTTGATGTTTCATATTCATAACAATTCAATACTACATTATGCATGGTAGATTCAAATGTGCTAATTAACATATTAATTAAGTAATTAATTTTAGAGTAACGGTCACATATAATTATTCTATAACCTCTATTTATGATATTAAAGAGGATTATCAAAATTACTCAACTTAAATTGTTATAGTTGTTTTTTACATTATATATACGAAAAGTATGATATTGTTACTACACCAGTAAAATTGCTAATTGTATGAAAAGTATTATAACCTGAGTTGTCAATGTCTAATTGAAAAAAAAAATTATCATAATATCTATGTTTAAAATAAAAGGATAGTATTTACTTAGAGGTATATAGTTTGATTCTATTTATTTGTTTTAGTATGTTAACTCATTGGCTAATTATGAAGATTTTAAACTAAGATAAATTAGAATAAAAGCAAGTCATGAAACAATATTCATGTTATGAGTTCATGAATATTGTTTCATCATTAAATTTTAATTTTATGGCTTGATTTGATATTTGCATTCTTTCTACATGTAATTAAATATGACATATCTTTTGAAATATGGGTTGGTTTAACTTAGCATTGATATGAAGTGTAACGCCAACTAATAGTTTCCTTTAAATTGTCACATCACTAAACCATATTTATTATTATTGATTATAATATTATATAACCAAAAGTATGTCACTTGGTTGGTTGGTTTCTAGTTCAGGCCACGTAAGGAAATTATATGCATCGTTGCTATTATATTTTTCATCTTGATCAAGTTCTACAAATATTGAAAGTCAATAACTTTTGATGGATACAAAACATATTAAAATGATGTCTAGTGTTTTTTATTGCAAGAATATCACCAACGCAATTTAATTAAGGAGATTATAAAAAAGAATATAACTTGTTTATATGATGGTATGTTGTGATGTTGAGAATAGGATGATTTTAACTTCATGATATACATCTTTTGTATATGTTTTAAATTATATATTATAACATATTGAATAAATAAAATAAAAGACTAACTTGTGTTTTATTATCAATCTCGTGAATGATTATAAATATGTTTTGCTTGTAGTAAATGATCCACTAATTTATTGGAATAATATAATAAAAAAAAATGACACCACATATGTCATACTCCCTAAAGCTCATTATAAACTTATAAAAGGTTGTAATATTTTAGAAAGATAAATGAGCATAGAACAATCACAATTATGTGATGAGAAGGTTATTTATGAGCAAAGGTTGAATAAAACAACTTCCATGTATCACACCTCATATATGCTCCCGAAGTAACAATATTATTAAAAGGTTTGAATACCATAATGAGAGTTATGTGGTTCTAATCCATTCCCTGAAGTGAATGTGATTATATAATGATCATTATAAAAGTTATGATCATATATGTAGTTGAGTAAATTGTAATGGTGATCATGTTAATAATGAGATCAACCATGTTAATAATGAAATCGACCACAAGAAATGGCACATTAAGAGAGTGATTACATGAGAATGAAATGTGGGGAAGTGCTTGAAATAATAAGAAACTATTCTTTCGTTTATTTTTTGTGTATTAAACAAGCACGAGTACATATATGATCATAAACCAGAAGTTTATGGATCTTGATTATTTAATTGGAATGACCGGTTAGGCCATCGCGGATCAATAATGATGCAAAAAATTATAGAAAATTCATATGGGCATTCTTTGAAAAACTAGAAGATTCTTCGGTCTAAGGACAATACATAATTTGTATGCTCTCAAGGAAAGTTAATTACTCTTCCATCACCAGCTAGGGGGGACTGAATCCTTAAGTTTTTCAGAAAGAAAAAATGGGGACATATGTAGGCATATACATCCTACTAGTGGACCGTGTAGATATTTTATGGTCTTAATTGATGCATGAACTAAATGGTCACATGTGTGCTTACTATCAAGTCGTAACATGGCATTTGTATGACTACTTGCTCAGTTAATAAGGCTAAGTACACATTTTTCCCGATTACCCCATTAAGAAAATTCGGGTGGACAATGCTGCTAAATTTACATCCCAAACATTTATTGATTATTGCATGTCTATTGGGATAGGTGTAGAGCATCCTGTATCTCATATACATACACAAAATGGGCTTGTTGGGTTGCTTATCAAATGACTTCAAATGGTTGCAAGACCAATGATTATGAAATCAAAGACTACCAAGTTCTGCTTGGGGGTATGCAATTTTACATGCAGCAACACTAATTCGCATCAGGCCAATGAATTATCATACTCCCCATTTAAATTGGTTTTTGGTCATGAACCAAATATTTTCCATCTAAGGATTTTGGTTGTGCTGTATATGTGTCAACTGCTCCACCACAATGTACAAAGATGGGACCTCAAAGGGGGTTAGGAGTATATGTTAGGTATGAATCACCATCTATCATTAAGTACCTAAAAGCTATCAACAGGAGATTTGTTTATGACTCGATTTGATGATTGTCATTTTGATGAATCAACATTCCCAACATTTGGGAGAGATGAAAAGGAGCTAAAAGGTGAATTAAGTTGGAATGAATTATCTTTATCTCATATTGATCCTTGAAAGAAACAGTGTGAACTTGAAGTTCAAAGGTTAATTTATTTACAAGGATTAGCAAACCTATTATCAGACATGTTTACTGATACAAAGACAGTGACTAAGTCACGTGTACCAGCTGCTAATGCTCAACTAAAAAAAATTTGGTGTCACAGAAGGACCATGTATTAGTAATGAGTCTAATGCATGCCTGAAGCGTGGTAGACCAATTGGCTCCAACGATTAAAATCCTCGAAAGAAAAGGGGAGCAAAAAATGAAGATGGTCAAACCGAGGTAACGGTCAAACCAGAAAAAAGGAGTCTATTAAAGTGACGCTAGACATGATGGTTCCAGACGAATACCTGGTACCCAAAAATGAAGAGACCTCAATAAACTATATCATGTCTAGGAAGGTATGGAACTGAAACATAGTCGACGTCGATGATGTTTTTCAAATAATATTGTGCTATAAATAATAGAAACAATGAGAATCAAGAACCAAGATCAGTTGATGAATGCAAACATAGACATGATTGGCCAAAATGGAAAGACGTTATTGCAGTGGAATTAAATTCCCTCACGAAACGTGAAGTTTTTGAACCTGTAGTTCATACACAGTGTAGTGAACATGATCATTACTCTCTTTGTTTGACCTAGCGAACTTGTTTGGCGAACTTGACTGAGATTTGGCGAACTTACTTGTTTTAAATTTTTCTGGTGTTGGGTGGTGATTTCATTCATTGCATCTTACCTTATTTGCTTTTGCAATTCGTTTGAAGGTAATTCCATTCATTTTTATCCATTATATTGATCAGAGTTTGATAAGTTTGAGGGTTTGGTTACGGGTTAGGTTTAGAGGCTAAGTTTGTGTGTTTAAAGTGAAAATAATAGTATATTATCATTTATCGGTGCGTGTGTGATGCTTTTCATTGCTTGATTGATCATGATATCATCTGGATTTATGATTTGAAGTTTTCTGTACAAGTTCAAGCCCTAGCGAACTTGCTCAGGCGAACTTGTTAAGTTCGCCTAGGGCATTTTATGTGAACTTATTATGTTCGCCACTGGGCCAGCACTGAATTCAAGACTTAGAAATTTTTTTTGTTTTTTTTTATTTTGTTTTTCTTTTGATTTCTTTTATTATTTTACTGCTAATGTCTACATAGTGTTATTCTTTGACAGATGGATTGTCGTGTGGAGTATAAGCATAACCAAGTGGCACTTCTTGATCCAGATCTCCTAGAGGCTGTTAATTACCATGAGATTATCACTTTTCTGAACAGATCAAGAATCAGGGTGGCGTTATCAGCAAATTCCATCATTAGCTTGCAGTATATTCAACAATTTTGGGATACAACAGTGCATGATTGTGAAGTTAATCCAAATGTGATCCGTGCAACTGTCAACAATCAAGCTATAGCCATATCTGTTGCAACTATTAAAGAAGCATTATCTTTGGATGGAGCTGACAATGATCCTCTAATGCTACCTACCATTCTTATTACTTGATGTTTTCACAGAATGGGTTATAGAGGGAAAGCAAATGATTCTCAAGCAAGGAAAGGAGGCCTTGTAGGGCAATGGAGGTATTTCATGCATATAATCATACAGTTCTTATCACCAAGAAAGGCTGGTATAGAGGGGTTAAAATCATCTCTTCAAGCGGCTATGGAGGCACTGACTCTAAACAGAGGATACAACTTTGCTCAGTAATTTTACAAAGAGATTGTTGGCCAGATTAATCCACCAGAAGGTCATGGTTTTCTAATGAATCCAAGGGTCTTGCAAGTTATCATTAATCACCCGATTCTTGAGTTACAGCCAGCTGGTCAAAGACTGATACTTACACCAATGACAAAAAGGATCTTCACAGACTGTAATAATGTCAAAAGGGAGAATCCTGCATTGATTCCAGTTTCTACTCCTATGTTTGGACATATAATCAATCCTGATTATGTTGCTCCTACTAATGTTAATTAGATCAATCCGGATGAGCAACAAGTACCAGCACCACAACAACAACAAGCTCAACCTCAAGTTCAACAACAAAAACCTGCTCAAGTTAATGTTCAAGCTCCTGTTCAGCATGAACCACATGCACAAGTTGATCCTGTTCAGGATGAGGTTCAAGTTGAAAATCAAGTAGATGAAAATGTTGATAACGTTGATGAAGATATTCCTGTGAATGATGATGCAAATGTACCTTCACCTCCACCACAATAGCAAGAGAATGTTGAAGCTGTATCTACTTGTTCAAGTTCATCAAGTTCTGGTAAAGAAGAAGAAGAAGGAGGAGACAAAGGTAAAGAAGTTGATTCTGAGGCTACAGAACCTGATTTTGACTCATATCACTATGAGGTATTAAGTAAGCAAACAAGGGTTGTGAAACCTAAACAAGGTAGAAAGAAATCAATTCCATGGCGTAAGTCAGTCTGAGGTCCTCCTTTCGGATATGTACTTGGGAAACGAAGTCTAGGAGACGAATCGTCTGACTCTGATTATGTCCCTGACTCTCCAAAGGTTAAGAAGAAAGTTGCAAAGCCAACACCTACTACAACTGTTAATGATGAAATGGAGTTTGTTGACTCTTTGCTTGTCACTCCTCCATCAACTCAACCTACTCCATCTATTCCTAAACAATCAAGTCAGGCTGAACCATCATCTATTGATAAAAATAAAAAGATTAAAGCTCTAGAGGCAAGAGTTGCATGCTTAGAAGCACAAGTTGAGGGTTTGCAAGGGAAAATTGATGTCCTTCAAGCTGCTGATATACAAAGGCAAAATGAATCCCAATCACAAAACTGTCAGATAGCTGAAATGCAAATCTTAATTACCCAACTTGTAAAGCGTATTGACGCTCAGGAGGAGAGGGTTACTGATGATACTTGTCACAATGTTCGAGTACAAAGACGAGATACTGATGATGACAATGATCCTAATGCAAGAGGTATAGGTGAGTGTCAACACGCTGATGTTACACCATTATCTGTAGCACAGGGGGAGTCAACTCGAGATGACAAGACAGGTGATAAAGAAAGATCTAATGTTGAAGCTATGGATCTGTTAGAAGATTCATCATTCTTTGAAGATTATGAAAGTGATGATGATAAAATTGAGTGCTTGCTCAACTTAGATAATCTAAGTGATGATGATGATGGTGATGATGCAGAGCTTGGTATTGAAGAAGGAGAGATAGTAGAGTTTGAAGTGACAAAGGAAGTAAGCAATATGACATATGAAAGAAATGACGGGTTGAATATTGATTTGGATTTTATTAAAGAAAGTGTTGTTCAAGAAGAAAGTTCAGATGGTTTATCTGACATAGCTGATGACAAAGATGAGGAAGTGAATCAGACATGTTCCCCGTCTACTGCAATTCCAACTGGTCAAGACCAAAGTAAAAAACCAGTACTCTACAAACAAACTGGTATGACCAAGGAAAATTGGCTTAAGATGGTGAAAAGTTGGAAGAAAAATTTACCTATGACTCCACCAAGACCAATACTTAAAGAGAAATATGTAAATGATGTGCATTGCATTGGGAGAGTCTTAAGTTGGTTTTATGATGATGAGTTCAATTTATTTGTGATCAAGTGATCTGATGGCACTCAGTACTTGAAGCCCAGATTAAAATACTTTAACTCATTGCCAAGGTGTGAACTGAATGTTCTAGCAACTAAACCTCTGATTAATAGATCAAGATACGACATTGCTGATTGCATTGGAAGATTGATTTGTACAAAAGGGAGTACTGGAAAGTATGATAGACTGAAGCCACAAAAAGGTAAAAGAATCAAGAGTGGTGTGTTTGATCCAGTAAATCAGAAAGAGATCATCAGAGTTAAGTATAAACCTGTGAGATCACTTCAAAAGATTCCATTAAAAAGATTTTATCAAGACTATATGGGAGTCATGAAGTGGTGGTATGTGGATGTAGATACAGGTGACGCAGTTGTGGAAGACAAAAAAGGACAGATCTTAGCTCGTATCTATAATGCTATGAATTTGGTTAACTTCTTAAGAAAAGACCAACTTATGCTCAAACGTAAAGAGATTATGTACACAAAGGAGTGGAGGGAACGAGCCATGCAGTACATGAGAGTTTTATATGTTTGTATTGAAAAGAATTTACATGCTAGAAGTCAAGGTGGACAGAACAGACGTGAAGACCAAAGACACTGAAGATAAAGATACAAGCTATTGTTAAGGGGGAGTCTCTAGATACATGTTTTGTGACAAGTAGCCTTGTAATAGATTAAGTCTTTGTAATGTCTTTATGTTTTATGTTTGTCTTTTATACTTGTAATGTGTAGGAAGTAACTAAGTTTTGGCATAGGCGAACTTAGTAAGTTCGCCTAGGACAAGTTCTGGCTAACTTGCTAAGTTCGCCTGCAGCAGTTACTTTTCTATAAATAGGTGTTTACTAGTTTGAATTGTAAGCTTTTGTTCATTCAGTTCTTGTAAACACTCTGAGTTTGAGAGCAATACAATTGGAGATTATTTACCTTCTGTGTTCATTGTTATTGTTCTAGTTTTCATCTATACACAAGCATGCATGCATTGGTTTCTACACTCCGCTTGTGTGTCGGTTTCTCATCTTGTTAGATCCGTATTGACCTCTCCGGGACCTACATAAAGCCCATTGGATATAAGTGGGTCTTTGTGCGAAAAATAATGAAGAAAATGAGATTATACGATACAATGCATGACTGGTAGCACAAAGATTTTCGCAAAGACCTGGAATTGATTATCAGGAAACGTATACTCTATTGGTGGATGCAACGACCCATCATTATCTTGTTAGTCTGGTAATATAAAGAGAGAGTTGATCATCTCTTATGAATGTTATGACTAACATGATATCAAAATTTACATGAAAATCCCCAAAGGATTTAAACTGCTAAAATCATATAAAGTAAGTTCTCGAGAATTTGAGATTGTACGTACACATGTATGGATCCAAATATGTTATGATTATTTGTATACGTTAATAACTTGAATATAATTGGAAATCCTCATGAGTTTCCTAAAGCAGTTAAGTGTTTAAAAGGTAATTTGGAACATCATAAGGATGTAATTCTTGTGAACCAGCAAATATTTATAGAAGGGATTGTACCCGGTGAGTATGAGATCTCAATAAATATGAAACGATGCAACATTGAGTTTGGAAATGAAACACTTGTTAATGCAATCTTTGCATATGATATAGAAACTGATGGCTAAATGAGGAAGTTTGTGTGTCAAAACTCTTAATAAGCGTATGCACATAAACAATTAGTCAAAGAAGAAAGAAATTTGTGGATCAATGTAAATGCCTAAAGCACTGATATCAAAACCTCAAGAAATATATCATATAAAGTTATATGGAATAAAATAGTCACGTAGAATGTGTATAGTCAACTCGGTGATTATCTCAAAAAGAGAGGAAAGTATGATATTATTAGTCCATATGTTTTTATTAAAAGAACAATATGAGGTTTACGAGTTTTATAATATAAGTTGATGATATCACTGTATCTCCTTAAGAGATTGAAAAGTTCAATTAGTTAATGAACGAATATGAAATGAAAGATGGTGTTATAATTTATGTCTCGATCGGCATGCCGAGCATTTGTATAATGATAATGTTATCCATCAATCAAATCACATCAGAAGATGTTGGAATATGGATAAAGCTTACCATCTAAGTACGTTAAATATTAGACAATCATTATCTCTTATCATCTCGTATCAAAGAATGAGAAATGCGTGGTTCATAAGTGCCATAGTTAAGTGCAACTAGTACATTTTGTTTCGTGCTAGCTCATGTCCGGCAATGAGACACCGGAATGGGTAAAAAAAAATTGGATACCATTAAAGTGTAAAAGGTATGAGATTATATTTTACTAACACAAAACAAGTGTGGTTAGTTTTGTAAGTGTAGGTAATGTAACACAACACGATCATGGATCTTGTGGTAATTGTTTATTGGAGGAGGCACTAGAAATCTTATATGAAGAAAATACATCATTGTTCGACATAAAGAATTGCACATTAAAAGATCAAGCGACAAATCATTGACTACAATATTTTGAGCAACTCTCACAGAAGATCAAAACCCATCAATTGAAGGTTATATAAATCAGGGGGAGTAATACACGTTGCACTCGTTTTCCCTTAGCTATGGTTTTGTCCCACTGGGTTTTCCTAGCAAGGTTTTTAACGAGGCAGCATCCCCACGCGTATTAAATTGATAACCAAGGGAAGTGTTATAAATATTATTCAATATGGTTATCAATACTACTTTATAACTTCAAAGTGAGTATTCATTTGCCATTATGTCTGTATTAATTTTATAGCCCTATAAATAGTGGCTTCTTGTATTTGATATCACACATAAATAAGAATGAGTTATTCCATTATCTATTCTCTCTTTCTTTCTATAATCTCTATAATATTTGTTCATATCTTTGATTTCTTTACATATTAGATGCTAATAGGTTATTGTTACACAACAATTTATAATTTATTTTACACATTTTCTGTTTTTCTCTTATAACATTTAAAATATAACATTTTTGTATACTCTAAATATACCGTTGCGAGATGCTTTTTATCCATGTTTCGCTATAAATTTTATTCAAAAGCAAACCGTTTTACGTTTTGATTTAAATTTTATTTAAAACCGAGCCGGGTTAGATATGATATATTTTTACTTTATTTTTCTTTAAATACGCTTTCTTGTTTCTTAATGCTCATTTTTAGAACGACATACCTTTTTCTTGATTTCTAAATATACCATTACGAAATGCTTTTTTCTATGGTTCGATATTTAGAATCGAGCGTTTCTCTTTACACACTTAACCACATCAATGTCACTATTGCAACGCCATATTGAACATATGATAAAAAAAATAACATTTAAGAGAAAAAAATGTGAATATGATTTTTTTTTCTTGGAAGTTTGTTTGAAGCAATTAAGATTGAAGAATACAAATCATTCGTTCATATGAAATTTCCGTCGTCAAAGAACTATATATTAAAGATTATTTGATGACTGTATTCACATAAAAATTGATTTGACATTGTTGATTTTAAGTTCTACAGTATTACGTTTTCCCTGCCGTATTGTGCGGATGGATAAACCCGTTAGTTAAATAATTTTTCAATATTACTTGACACTACAAATTTAATTGAAATTAGAAAAATAAAGAAATAAAAGCTAAGAAATAGTTTCTTAAACTAAAATATCAGTAATTTTATACAAAATAAATCATATTTAAATCTATACTATATAATAAATAAAGGTTTTGGTGGACATTTGTTATTCTCATGTTCATTCTTAACATTTTTTTCCCGTCTCTCTCTCTCTCTTATTAATTATACAAATTTCTTTAAACTGAATTTTTTTTATAATTTTTGTTTTCTGCATCTCTCTCCTATTAAATAATAATGATTTCTATAATTATTTTTATAAAACGTTTTTTATTTAAAAAATAGGTTTGTTCATAAAACATTTTTATAATTTGAACATTTCTTTCATTCTTTTTATAAAGCATTTTTTTTAAAATAACGATACGTGTCTAAAATTTGTATTAAAAACTATGTAATATGTCATTAATACGTAATATGTAAATCTTTATTACTAAGTATATATAACACTGCATTTATTCACCCTGTGTAATATAACGGGTTTCTAGCCTTTATTATAATAAATGAATAACTATACTTGCTACGTGTCGACTTCTGCTGAATTTTAGATTTTTCTTTTCCGACTCTCTCCTATTAAATAGTGATGATGTTAAATAATTAAATATCTAAAATTTATTCTAATCTTTTATTAAAAATTACTAAATCGTAAGAAAATTTTAAATATATCTTATTTTAAAATACAATTTTATAATTCTTAAATCTTCGTTATTAGTTATTTATAATTCTTAAATCTTCAATATTTTCTTATTTCACTGATAACTGATAACATCCAACATAAAAATCTTTATAGAAACTGTTGTTTTAAAACAAGTTTTATTTATTCAACCCATGTAATACATGGGTTTTAACCTAGTTATAGAATAATTTAAAGTACACCACGGTTGAATAGTGTCACATCTGGAGAATGTAACGTCATGCTATTTTCTTTTTATTTTCATTTCACCCCTCATAATATATATAATATACGCTTTTAACCCGTTTAATTTTCTAATAATTTCGTTTTCTTTTAATAAGTTTCGTTCGTAAACTTTTTTTAAAAAACGGAATGCGCGGCTGTTTTTTGTTTTTTTGTCAACGTTCCATTGTAATTATTTTTTTGAAAATGGAGTGGTATTAAAAATCGAATATTTTTTTGTATCGTAGCCTATAGCGAGTGTCGTTACCGTTCTCGTACCGTGACGAGCTGAACCTATTATGAGCGAATATCATTGCCGGTATTGGTATTGTCGGAACCGGTATCGTTATTCGCTTTTATGGTTTTCGACGGCCCCAACCGATAACGACAATACTCCTTCCGCGTGGCATTGGCGAAAAACGACCAAACTCCCGCGACGAAGCGCGGATATTGTAATTTCCTCTTTTGAGTAAATTATTATTTGAGTGTCTAACGTTTGTGCATTTTAACTAGTTGAGTCACTTATGTTTCAAAAAATCGGTCTGAACCCTGACTTTTCATTTTTGACTCCATTTGAGTTCAGATGGCTCACTCCGTTAGAATTTTTGTTAATAACTTTTGTTCGTAAACTTTTTTTAAAAAACGAAATGCGCGGCTGTTTTTGTTTTTTTTTTGTCAACGTTCCATTATAAATTTTTTTAAAACGGAGTTGTATTCAAAACCGAGTATTTTTTTTGTATCGTAGCCTATTACGAGTGTCGTTACCGTTGTCGTACCGTGACGAGCCGAACCTATTATAAGCGAACATCATTGCCGGTATTGGTGTCACACCCCCAAATTCCACTTCGGGCTATACCCATGGGGCGTGACCCGAGAGGATCTTTACCATTGAATTACTTTGAACGACCAATAAATGGTTTTCAAAATACATGTTTTATGCATGGCTCGAACGAGCCCAAAATAAAGTTGACATAGTTCAAAGCAAAAGTGCGAAAACAAGTGAGAGGGAGTTTGTTGGAGCACGGTTGTGTGACAAACACTCTGGATGTTGTCTCTGTTCCTTTTGTAATTGTACTTGTATTTCTGACTTTGTATTTATTGTTTTATCGAGTTGTATTCGAGTCTGTAAGTACTCGTCTTATGTTCGTCTTTGTAAGTGTTGTGCGCACCTAGTAAGTGCGCATGATGTATAACCTGCGTACTTAGCAAGTACGCATGAACAAGTCTGCGTACTTGCTAAGTACGCACGAACAAAGACCTGTGCACTTGTTAAGTGCGCAGGCATCAGGTCTGTTGCTATATATAGCTGATTGTAGAAGTTCACATGCACGCTCTTATTTGTAACTCTTGTAATTGGCTGATATTGATAATAGACGAAGTTTTTAATAACTTGTGTTTGTTGTCGGTTTACTTGTTGTTGTTGATACTCCATCTAGGCACGGGCATTCCGCACCTTTTCGACCAAGTCACACACTTGCATGTGACGATTCGAGACACCCGGGGACCTACAAGTGGTATCAGAGCATTTTCTCTTGATTTCGAGTGTTGTGAGTGTGTTAGGAGGATTTTCGACACATTTAGAAGCCTTTTACTTGGAATTTGACCCATTTTTTGTGGGTTTTTGACACTAAACCAGCCCTTGCTTCCTACGCTGTTTTAGAACTCAAAAACCTTTAAATTCCAACTCATTTGTTGTTTGTTTGAGTGTTTTGATTATCAAGGGTTTGTTAGAAACAAGTTTCTACCTTTTGGGTGGATCAATTTCGTGATAACATCAACATTTGAAGATTTGAGCATTTTTCGGTGACCGAAAAAAGTTGTTGGGAGTAGGTTTGAAAAGTGAACTACGTACTTACCAGATTTGGCAAAATTTCATCTGTTCCTGCGTACTTGTTAAGTATGCAAGACTAATCTTTTGCGTACTTGTTTTATCCCCTGCGTACTTACTAAGTGTGTAAGGCCAAGTTCATAAGTGCGCAAGCCCAGTTTCTTAAGTACGCAAGTTGTGCAGAATTTCTGATTTTTTACTAAGTCTCACACCTTGTCGAACATTTAGAACATAAGTAGTATGCTTAATTATGACAACGAGATAGGAACTCCACAGAAACCACCAAAGCTGCTTAATGTAAATGATTATTCTAATCGAAAAGCATGTTTTGAGGAGTATGTCTCGTACACTGATTTCACCATGTTGATACCCATCCTTGAGGGGTACAAGCATCTAACACACTTATTTCTTGAGGAAATTGTTCCCAAACCCATCTCCAGACTTACCGAAGAGGAAAGAAAGCTTATGATCTAGAGAAGAAAGCTCATGGTTCTATAACTATGGCATTGACAAAAGATTTATTTCATAGTTTCAGAGGTTATGATACTTCAAAAGATCTTTTGAAGGCTCTATAGAAGAGGTTCGAGGGTAACAGTGAAGTCAAGAAGAGCAAGAGGGAGCTACTGAGGAAACAGTATGAATGCTTCAGATACTTGGAGAATGAATCAATTGATGAACTTATTTCAAGATTCTATCATTTGAAGACTAAGCTGAAATCTTATGAACTGAAGTATCCTGATGACGAGTTGGTGGAAAAGTGTCTTGATTCATTGTCACCAAAGTTTGACATGTATACTATCCTATTGAGAGAGAACCCAAAATTTTATGAGATGAAAATTGATGAAGCGATAGGAAAGGTTCAAGCCCATGACATGAACCTGAAGAAGAAAGAAACCTCTAGAAGACCTCATATTCAAGATCCATCTATGTACTATGGGGGTTCTTCTACATCAAAATCATCGGGTTCTGGAATTGCTTTATTTTCAGGGAATCCTACTCAGGATGAAGAAAATTATAATGGTTGGGTGGTCATACCTGTTTTGTTGCATCGGGATCTGGTTCATACCATCAAAATTCTTCAAGAGGTCCTACATCTACATCTTCAACTCACCAAAATGCTATCGCCAAGATTGCTGAAGATCATGTAGCCTTATTCTCATCATGTATGCTTGCCTAAGAGAACTTCATCGGTGGGAAGCTGACTGATCCTGAAACTATTGAAGAAGATTTCAACCAAGTGGATCCAGAAGACATGGAGGATATGGATATTCAATGGAATATGGCCATGATTTTAAGAAGGGCGAAGCGGTTTTTGAACAGAACTGGTAGAAAGTTTATCGGTGGGCATTCAAATGCTAAGGTTGAATTTGATAAGTCAAAGGAAAAGTGCTACAAGTGTCAGAACTTTGGACACTTTGTAAGAGAATGTCAAAAGGATAAAGGACCAGCTTCAGGTTTCACTCGACCGAGTCAGGAAAATTACCAGAACTTCAAAAATCAGCACAACCACAGTCAGACTCAAGGAGCAGCGTCCAACGCATTAGTGGTTCAGCAGGATGATAGCTTTGACTGGGGAGTACACTTGGAAGATGCCATTATTTCACAAACCTAGCTCGAGTTAATGGCAGAAATTGTTGAAATGATGGAAGCTAAGGAACGAAAAGCAGCTACTGCTGATCAACCAGAATCTTCACTTGCTCTAATGGCGATTGGAGAAGCATCCAGTTCATCAACTGAGGTAGATTCTAATTTGTTTGGTGTTGTTTCTTGTTCTAAATGTTCAATCTTGAAGGACGAGAATGATCGAATCCATGATCAACTCGAACCTCTACGTATAGTGGCTCTAAATTACAAAGAGAATGAAAAACGTTTCAAAGATTCAGTTGAAAACCTTAAGAAAGAAAGACATGAGTTTTCAATTAAAATCAGTGAACAACAATTTCATTTAGATGTTGCCTACAAGGGGTTAGAGAAAAGAAATGTTGAGATCGCCCGACTGCAAAATGAGATCCTGAAGTTAAGTGGCAAACTTGAGAAGTTAAACAACTCACGCTTTGTGGTGGAACACTACGAATCCATGGTACAAAAAGTGAATGGCAAAGGTTTAGGTACTAAGGCCATTCCTCCACCAGTGAGCGGCAAGTTTGTCAACGGGCTGGTCGACATTGATTTGTCCTGTTTAGATGAATCCTCAAGTAAGGTTGATTCAACTTCTGATGAGGAGTTCTATTATGATGAAGGTTCTAAGGACACAAAAGTTGAGGGTGTTGTCTCAAAGGAGTTGATTGTTGAACATAAAATTGAGAAAAACGTTGTCACTGATCGTGATAATTGCATTTTAACTGAACATGATACAATTGAGTCAAATGATAAACTAAAAATGATGCTTTATGGAGGTTTCAAATCCATTCATCAAACAAAGAAAGAAATGTTTGCAAACAAACTGGGAAAGAATTTTCAAGAAAATATTGAAAAACATTACACCCCCAAAAGTCAATTAACATCAGGTCAAGCACAAGATGCTGTTCATGTTCACCAAACAACTCCTAGTGCTCATCAAGCTGAATCATCTACATCCAAAATCAGAGAACCTTATAGGAGGGTTTATAAACATAGAAGAGCTTGCTTTCACTGTGGTATAGTCTGTCACATCATGGTGAATTTTCCTGAAAAAAATCAAGGGAAACGGCCAGTTGTCCTACAACAGGCTGAACTCCCTAAGACACCATCAGTGAAGCAACCCAAAAGCCCGAGATCAAAAGTGGTGAAACCACCAGTGAAGCAAAAGGTTAAGTCATAAGCAAGACCTCTGGCTGAACCATCTGTTCCAAAACGGGAAAAGCAACCTGCTAATCCCAGTGTATCTACCTCCGGTAGTACACAAACTGGTGAAAAGTATGTGGTAAAACTCTCTAAGCCACAGAGGAGAAGAAGGAATAAGAGATTGAGGAAACTTGAACAACAGCTAGCTGGTCGACCAGGTGAAGCTTCTACTAGTTCACCTGTGGTTGACTATAGTAAGCCCGCTGTTTAAAAGAAACAAATGAAAATATCCTAGAGAGAGAAAACCAAAATTTCTTAATCCTCTGATTCCAAATCTCCAAAAGATTCACCAATTTTTGACAATCATGATTGCGAGTTAATTTATGTTGTATATATTGAGAAAAGCGGACGACCCAAGACCACAATGGCTTGGGTCTCCAAAACTAATTAATTTCTTTTGACTCATGTAGGGACATCCGAAGGGAACTACTGCTAACCATTGGTATGTGGATAGTGGATGCTCACGGCACATGACTGGAAACATGGTCCTGCTTCAAGATGTTCAACCACTCATAGGCGGATATGTGGCCTTTGCAGGCGAGAACGGCGGTAGTATAACTTATCTAGGCGTGGTTTCTAATTGATGTATTAGCTTCGACAACGTCAACTATTACGAGCAGTTGAAGCATAACTTGTTGAGTGTCTCTAAAATGTACGACAAGGAGTACTCAGTTATGTTTGACAAGTCTGAATGCTTGGTTCTCAAGCCTAGTTTTGAGGTTCCGGAAGATTGGATTATGATGCGAGCACCAAGAACAAACGACACCTATCAGATCGATATGAGCTTGGCTACAACCACCTCATCAGTTGCTACCTTTTTACTTACTAAAGCGACATAACTTGACTCAATCTTGTGACATAGGAAACTCGGACACATTTCTTATCGAAAAACGAATCATCTTGTACGAAACAGTTTGGTAACAGGGGTTCCTAAGCTGAGGTTTGCCATTGCAGATGACTGTATGCCTTGTAAAAAGGGCAAACAGCAATGGAAATCTCACAAGCCCAAGATCCAAAACTCTATAGATACCCCTTTGGAGCTCCTACATATGGATTTGTTCGGGCCCATAAGTATCAGGAGTATTGGAGGTAAGTCATACTTTCTGGTTGTAACTGATGATTTCTCACATTTTTCTTGGGTGCATTTTTTAGGTAAAAAGGATGAGACTGCTGAAATTCTTCAATACCTGATCTTAAGTCTGGAATCTTTATGCAAGCTGAAGGTTAGAAGAATAAGGAGTGACAACGACACAGAGTTCAAGAACAACATGATGGAGCTTTTCTGTCTCAAGATGGGTATTCATCATGAATTCAGTGCTCCGTACACGCCTTGGCAGTACGGAGTTACATAAAGGAAGAACATAAATTTAATTGAAACTGCAAGGACGATGCTGTCGGATGCCAAGCTTCCAATCACATTCTGGGCGGAAGCAGTTAATATAGCATTTCACGTTTTGAATAGAGTTCTGGTGGTGAAAAGACACAACAAAACATGTTATGAGCTGATCAATAATCGACCTCCCAATCTTGACTACCTAGTCCCATTTGGTAGTCCCTGTTCATTATTGTTACAATACAAGGATCGCAAGTCCAAATTTCATGCAAAAGCGGTGGAAGGCATCTTCTTAGGATATGTTGCCAATTCACCATGCAAAAGGGTGTACAATATTGAAACTCGTTCGGTTGAAGAGTGGTTTGAAGTGGATTGCAGTAAACACAACGTTCCACCAGAACCAACAGGTCCAACTTGGGGATTCAATTATGATGCTCTCTTCAAGTCTCTCAACCTTCCTGATTTATCTGCTGAAGATGCTGCCAACCTGTAAAATCACTGTAGCGGTGGCGATAACTCTAATTTCTCAACATGATCTACTGTACCCATCCCAACTCCTGATCCTAATGCTGCATCTACATCTGGGACTCACTACAGTAACAATGAAGAAGAAACAAATGATGAAGGAAACGGTGCTCGAGAAGATCCTAACACTCATGTAGGAAATGAAGCTCTAGTTGATCCAATCAACATTGAATCTTCTTCTGGTACACATGATATGGGGGAGTTGAGCACAAACCTTGATTCATATTTCCAAGAACCTCATGTACCAGAGACGAGAGTGCATAAGAATCATCCAATCGATAACATCATTGGCGATCCTGATGCTGGTGTTTAAACTCGTCACAGACCCGTTACCGAGAACACCAACTTGTGCACTGAGATACTTAACACGGGTATCATGGAAACATGTTTCATGCTGCATTCGTGTCCCAATTAGAGCCGAAGAATGTGAAAGACGCTCTCGCTGACAACTGCTGGATAGAGGCTATGCAAGATGAGTTGTCTCAGTTCCAAAAGTTGCATGTGTGGGATCTAGTTGACCTGCCGAACGGTGTACATCCAATAGGTACCAGATGGGTGTTCAAGTGTAAAACACATGAACGACACGTTGTGGTGAAAAATAAAGCGGGATTGGTTGTTCAAGGGTTTTATCAGCAAGAGGGTCTGGATTACACTGAGGTGTATGCCTCAGTTGCTAGACTTGAAGCCATCCGACTGTTTCTTGCTTATGCCTCCTTTGTTGGCTTCAAGGTCTATCAACTCTATGTGAAGAGTGCTTTCCTATATGGAAAGGTACATGAAGAAGTCTATGTCACTCAACCACCTGGTTTTGAAGACCCGCTTAATACTCATAAAGTATATAAGCTTGATAAAGCACTCTATGGTCTTCATTAAGCACCTAGGACGTGGTATGAGACTCTTTCAAAGCATTTACTGTCCAATGGTTTCGAACAAGGGCAAATTAACTCGACTCTCTTCATAAGGAAAGCATGAGGTGATATTCTACTAGTGCAAGTGTATGTTGATGACATTATCTTTGGGTCTACAAATGAAGAGATGTGTAGGGAATTCGAGCAGGTTATGAAGTCCAAGTTTGAAATGAGCAACATGGGTGAACTGTCAATTTTTTTAGGTCTTCAAGTCAGTCAAAGGGAGGATGGCATTTATCTACATCAGACTAAGTATGTGCAAGACATTTTGTCCAAATAAAAATGAATGATGGCTCTACTTATGGCACACCAATCCCGTTCAATCATGGTCTACAACCAGACAAAGATGGAAAGGATGTGGACTGTAAATTATACCGCGGGATGATCGGTTCTCTAATGTATCTCACAACTTCAAGGCCTGATATTATGTTTGCTGTCTGCTTGTGCTGGAGGTTTCAGTCACAACCGAAGGAATCTCATTTGATAGCTATAAAGAGAATTTTCAAATACCTGAAAGAGAAACCCCAATTGGGTCTTTGGTACTACAAGCAGCAGTCTTTTGAATTCAAAGCCTACATTGATTCTGATTATGGCAGTTGTAACCTCGATAGAAAATCAACCTCAGGTGGATGTCAGTTCTTAGGAGACAGGCTGGTCTCCTGGCAGTGTAAGAAGCAGTCAACGGTTTCTGTATCAACATGTGAAGCAGAGTACATTGCTGCAGCGAGCTATTGTTATCAGATATTGTGGATTCAGCAACAATTGAGAGACTATGGCTTGAACTACACTGGAACTCCATTGTTCATTGACAACAATGCCACCATGTCCATCACGAACAACCCGGTGAAACATTCCAAAACAAAACACATTGAGATTCATCACCACTTCATCTGTGATTGGGCGTAAAAGCACTTGGTTGAACTTGTGAACGTTCACACGGATGACAACTTTGCTAACCTTTTCACTAAGGCGTTTGATCGTACCCGTTTTGAACATCTTGTCAACTTGATAGAAATGTTCAATCCTGAGTGAGAAAACTTTTTCAAATCAAAATATTTCATGGAAGCTAAACTTTTTTTCTCTTAAATCTTTTCCGTATAGTTCGGTTTTCTTTAATATATTTTCAGAAAAATCCATAGAAAATCAAGAAAATTTCAAAGTCATTTGAGGATAAGAGGAAATGATAGCATATCAGTAAATGATCTAAACGTCTTGGACTGCACATATGGGAAATGATTGTGTCATGATTACTTGAGTTTTAAAATTTTGATTTTAATTTGAATACTTGCAAGTAATTTGGTTTGTCAGTAGGCTATAAGCATTTTTGGATCATTAGTAGTGTGAAAACTAAACTTAAACTATTACAATTGTGATTTGAACCCATGTTTTGCAAGTGTGTGTGTGTGTAAAAGAATGCAAAAAGATCATT
This sequence comes from Smallanthus sonchifolius, assembly GCA_023525975.1. Lineage (NCBI taxonomy): Eukaryota > Viridiplantae > Streptophyta > Magnoliopsida > Asterales > Asteraceae > Smallanthus > Smallanthus sonchifolius. The sequence goes on along the minus strand of CM042025.1, from coordinate 41,952,675 downwards.
ATCAGATAAAGGATGTAAGATTTTGGCAAGTATTGTCTTATGAGACCAGTTTTGTGTTATGTCTTTAGCACAATTTTTCGGTTCTCTTCACTGCCCATACTCACAAGTATGCAATGAGAAGTTGAGCCAAGATATGTCTTGACACCAACCGTCAAGCATATGTTATCCCTTGGATCACACCTGATTCATTAAAGACATGTCCAGATAATAGTTGGATCCCCTTACCCAAATCCACAGACTCCATATCTATTAACCTGAATCATCATCTGATTTTCACAGAAGAAAAACCTATCAAACCAAGACAAATGAATCACTCAATCCTGAATCTTATGATTCTTGATAATCCTTATGGATTCTGCTTGATTTTTTCTGTGCTAAACGATGTAACTTCATTCTGGAAATTTTGATAATCCTTGGAAAAATCTTAGATGCCTTGAGATAATGCAATTTAATTTCTGTAGCATAACTATGGGATACACATTGTATAACTATAAACTTTACCTTAACTCACAAGAACATGATACAAAAATGCTAATAGTTTCAATTCTTATAATATTGTCAACTTGAATTGATTTGCTTGTGTTATAAATTAGGTATGAATAAATAGTAATTCATGACATGTGTCACACCCCAACCGACGGCGGAAACGTCGGGGCGGAACATGAAGACTTTTCATGAGCACATGGTTGACTATGTTATAATATATTAAATCATTTCATTTCATTTCATTTCATAATCCAAATAAACCAAATCCACAATACAAGAAAACATGAAATACAAAATAAGTTCATTTATTATCTAGTTCCACAACTTAAGTGAAGCCAACTTGATCAATCTCAAACATTCATACCTGAACCATGGTTAAAACAATGTCAACTAAAAAGTTGGTGAGCATACATAGGTTTTGACTCTGAATAGTATTATTGTGTTGTGTGCATACAATCCATATAATTCATGGTTAATAAGGCAAATATGGTGAGTTACTACTATGAAACCAAATTATACAATCAAACCTGTGTAACTAGCATGCAAAACCAGAATGTGTTGTTGATAATAATCACCCTACCTGTGTGGGTTTGTCAGACTCAATACATCTATCATTGTTAACCGTCGGCTTGTATAGTTAATGATTGCACATGTAAATTTGCACACAAGTAGTTTACACACCTAGTATTCAAACATAAGGCTCAAATTTGTACACATGAATGTATGGTGGAATTGTATTGTGTAATTTGTAACATTGTGTAATTGAAACTCATGTTCCACCCCAAAATATAAATAATATAAAAAGGGGCTATGTAAAACTCACTTGTATAAATTGTGTAGATAACACGAGCAAATATGAAGCACAAATGATTCTTAAATCACCAATTTAACCTAGAGTGGAAAGTGTGAACTTGGATCAAAAATGTGTACAAGGCCTAAGGCAAGATCTCGAGTTCAATGGATCTGTGTGTAGGGATTTGTACAAAGAGGGGTTTGTGTTATGTAAAAGATGCATGTATGTCGATGTGTACTAAAACAATAGTTTAATGTAAAAATGGGACTTAGGCTTTTTGTTTAAATGTTTTAAATAAATAAATTACTTATTATTTATTAATATGTCTTTGAAAGTAACATGATAATAAATAAATCTATATTATTTATTTATTTATAATAATGTGTAAAAATACTAGTATGAAATAAAATCATAAATAAGTTTGTTAAGATAATTAAGTAAATAAATTTTCTTTTATAAAGGGGCATGTTCCAAAAAGAATGGGAAGATGTAAATACGTATTTATATAAAAAAAAAGTTTTATTTGTTTAAATAGAGTTTAAACCCTACCATAAATAATCAAGTGATTTATAAAAAATTGTTTTATGAAATGGTAAGGCATTCTAAATACTTGATTGAAATTGTAAATAATTTAAATTAAAAATGCTTTGAAATGATTTTTATATTGAAAAAGAAAGGATTCTGAACAATTTAAGTTGTAGAAATTGTTGTTTTATGTTTAAAATTGCTATTTATTGTATTAATATGTTCTAAATTATAATAAATTTTTTTATAAAAATAATAAAAACAAATAAAGAACACCACCCGGTTCGAACCCGGGTGGGTTCTGTGAAGACAGTGCGTGCTACCACCAGACCAGGGGACTAGCCCATGTTATACAACTGATCTGTTTGCGTATTAACCTGGAGCAAAGAGGGGACCGGGTCTGGGATTAAGAGCACGCCAAAAAGGAGAAACCAGAGTTGTGGTTTGTAGGTTTCGAACCTACACCACCTAGTCTGATGGTGTAGTGGCCTAACCGGTCAGACTAGGTGGTTTTGCTGGTTAGAGTGGAAACCATTAATTTAAATAGTAAACATGAATCGAACCATATCCCCAAATCAGAAATCGTATGAACCGGTCAAGAACACCGATTTAAATTGAGTCCGATGCAAATTGTTGGTACGAATTGATAAGGGGCTATCTGTGAGGATCCAAACACGAATCGAATGAGAGAAATCTTACTTGTTTTGGTTGGGCAACGAGTGCTGACGGCTACAAGCTCAGATGCGATGTTCTTGGTGTCTGATCGACGGCCAGATGTGGAATGGGATGGGATACAAGGTTCAGAGAGTTTGTATGAGGTTATGCGAAGGTGTGTGTGTGTTTGAACTCATTCAATTTCATTCTAAAGATATGATTCAAGTAGGATTGCGAGATGACAGCTGTCGGATCGATTTCACGTGCTAATTAGCACAATTTCGAATGAATTGAGTCGTGTATGTGGTCTGTATTCGTGCTAGGATTGATTTCGCGTGATTTGTGGGATTTGAACGCGTCTAGCTGCTTTGATTGGAAGTGTATTTGGCTCGGTTTGACTCTGAGAAGTCGAACCATTCGAATTTTGAGTTTAACCGCGCGATTGATAGAATTTATAATGTAAATTGGGTCTAGATGTGGTCGATACATGATTAGGTAAACATGGAAAGTCCATATCAGTTGGATCGATCCAATTTGAATGTCGAAATACTCCAATTTGATCCTGTTTGACTTTTTAAAAGTCAAAATAGGCCATGGGGGTCAAAATTGAAGGTCAAAGGGTCCAATCTCAAAGGAGGGGGTTAAAATTTGAGAGTTCAAGGGGTTAAGGGTTCAATTGTTTAAGGGGGGGGGGTTCAATCTATTTGTTTACATCATTAAAACTTTATGCATTTTTTTATAAATAACCAAGTTTATAAAACTAATGTGTTTAACACATATATTTTTTTATATGGACAAATGCATATATGTTTACATATCTATACATATGGAATGAAATTTGTTGGATATATATATATATATATATATATATATATATATATATATATAGAATTCTTTAACTTTGATTTAAAGGTAAAAGTGTATAAAGAATTTTGTATTGAAACCTTGGAATTAAATGCTTATACGAATAAAACAAATCGTTGCACTAGGATTGGAATTGAAACGTTGTTTGGTGTACTAGAATAAATACATGGAAAAAAAAATCAAAAATGTGTGTTTTGGATCTCAGACCATTCCATCCACAAAATCATGTGTTTTGGACCGATTCTTTGATAGTTTGAACCCATGGTTTTGATGATAAAATTTGGATAGTTTTGGATGTTCTTGACCCAAAATGAGATCTAAAACTTGTTTAATACATTAATCGAAGCTCTAGCATACCAAATTCGTCCTTAACGGTTATTGATTTTGGTTTTGATCCCCTGTGGTACCGTCGTTTTGCGTCGGACTAGGGCTAGGTCAAAATGACCATGGTTTAGCAGGATATTGGGGTTGGGTTTGGTTCCATTTATCTTGAATAGGTTTTTTGACACTATGGTGACCACAAACCTTCACCAATATACACGGATTTGAACTTGGAATTTGTCTAAGTGCATTGTACCTGCGTACTTAGTAAGTACGCAAGAAGTAATTCATGCGTACTTACTAAGTACGCAAGACCTAAAACCTGCGTACTTGTTAAGTATGCACGAGATGCAACTTTGAAATTTTTCTAAGTCTAAATTCAACTATCTTGTGTAAATGCTATAACATGTCAGGTTTAATCCATTCCATTGATTCTATTTGTTCAAATGTTGTTTATTTTTTTGTTTTTTTGCAGTGATGGCTCGTGCTTTTACCAATGAATTTAACTTGTTAGCACTGACACACCCAGAGTGGAGGGGTGCAGCCCTATAGTACCGGCAAATTGTGGACTTTCTAAACAGATCCAAGATAAGCTTCGTAATTTCTGCTGATCCGATTGTTTCTAGACCTTATATGGAGCAGTTCTGGGTACTACTAATCATAACTGCATGGTAACCCCAAATGTCATTAGGGCTACTGTGGCAGGGCATGATATAGCCATTTCTGAAGACACTATCAGGAGAGTACTAAAATTTCAAGATTTACCTACTGATCCTATAGCATACCCAGACTACTTTGTTGATGGCTGCTGGAGACAAAGGATGGGTTATGTTGGTACTACAGACTATGCCTCATATAAGAAAATGTGGGTACTTGATCAGTAGCGGTACTTTGCACACGTCATGATCATTTGCCTATCTGCAAGGAAAGCTGGGAAGGATGCTATGGGTCACGACTTGGCAGCCGCAATGGTTGGCCAATCTCTAAACAAGGGCTACAACTTCTCCAAGTATATCTACAAGTCTATGACTGATCAGATCAACGTTGCAGAGAGGTTCAGGTTCCTATTGTAACCAAGGTTAGTACAGCTGTTGATTAATGATGTTGTGCCCAATCAGATTGGAGAGATATTACATGTGAAAAGGGTGGACAAGAGGGTGTTCATCCAATTTCTGAAGCCAGTCAGTGTAGAACCTACCCCTGAGCACACACCCCTTTTTGGCCACCTCATAAACGAAGCATACGTGGCCCCTCTAAACTTCCGATGGTATAGTGCTGATTCTGAGCCGGAGCTTAGTGAACACTCCGATGAACGAGTTGAGGAACAAATAGAGGAGGAAGAGGAGGACATGGATGAGTCTGATGATGAGGAAGCTGGTGATGGAGGTGATGAGGTTGAAGGAGGAGATGGTGCTGACGAGTCAGATTCTGAGGCAACTGAATCTCATTCATCTGACTCGGATGATGCTCCAGACCAAACACACCCAAGGAGAACGGCGAAGGTTTCCCTTCCTGAGTCGTCCACCAAACAAAGACGACAGGACAGTTCTGACAGTGAATACGAACCAGAGTCAACAACTGAAGTACAAAGACAAAGAGCTGAAAGAAGAGTAAAGCAGAAAAAAGATAGACCTTTTGATGCTATCATGAGAGATCTTGAGTCTCATGCTCAACGTCAATCGAGTACTACTCAAACTCCCACTTAGCTGTACCAGAGAAGGAGGCAACCACGGGTAACAAGTGATGTGGCTGCTACTACTATCTCAGAGGAGGTGCCTGAGATAGTGTCCCTCCCGATTGAAACTGTTCATCAAATAGTGGTGACTTCTCCCATATAGATGGAGTTTGTCACTATTACGGCAACCACCATTGAAACATCAACCATCCCATCCACAATCCCAACTACCACCCTTTAGCCCATCAGTCAACCCTACACCTTTGGAGAATTTAATTAAGGGTTTGACTTTGATGAACATTCTCCTTTCCCACCCATACTGCTGAAGCCTCTACATCCAGGGATCCTGATCCCCGTGATGCAAGGATTACTAAATTAGATACTCAAGTCGCCAGCTTACTTGAAACAGTTCAGAAATCAAGGAGTGAGTCAAACGCTCAACAGGCTCAGATAAACTCCTCGGTGGATGAAGTTAGTCGATTAAGGCACCAAGGTGAGGGAACCCAGGAGCAGATTAAAAGCTTAATGTCCCAGAATGAGTTGCTCATCAAGACAAATAACATGATTCTGGGGCATAGAACGACCATGGAACTAAGATTGGATACTCAGCGCAAGGAACATGAGATGATGTTGAAACTCATAGGCAAAATGAATGAAAAGCTTGCTGCTCAGGGGGAGAAAGTGAAGGAAAAAGAGAAAGAGAAAGAGAAAGAGAAGGAGAAACCAAAGCCTAGTGGTGATGAGGCGTGTCATCCTATTGATCTGACAAACGATGATGACAAAGACAAGGATCCTGAAGCCGGTCCTAGTGGAGGTGAGCAACAAGCTTTAGTTGTTCCAATATCTGCTGTGTCTAAGGTTGAGGGGGAGTCTACTCAACATGGTGATGATGGTGATACTTCTGGTGGTGGTGGTGTGATTGATAAAGGAAAGTCGGCGGCTGAAGTTTTACACGATTTATCTGAAGATGTTATTTTGTTGATTGAGCCGGACTATTCCAAGGAAGTGGAGATCGATGCTCTCAGCAATCTTGTGGAAGGAGAGATCGAGTCTGATGATGACTGGGATGTGAATGATGAGGATGTAGTAGTGGAGTTTCCAAAAGGTGACGGTGAGGATACTTATGAGCTTGAGGATGGAGATATCTTTGAAGCTCCAGACTTTGAAGCTGATACTGTAGGTTCAGTCAAACCTGAATTCGTTACTGAGGCTAGTGGTGCAGCAACTTCGAATGAAGCCTCCCCAACCAAGTCACAACTTGCTAATGATACTGACGCCTGGAGGAACAAGCTTCCTCAGGCTTGGTTCAAGAAGAGTCAGCCTCCTGCTTGGCAAAAGTCTTACATCATAGACAAACATGGAGCAGCAGGGATGATACTATCTGTCCGCTTTGAATATGACAAGAAGCTATTTTCCATCAAACGAGCCGGTGGGGTTCAATACCTGAAGCCAACCAGTGATAGCTCTCTGCCCAAATACCAACTTAGTGAACCTAGCAAATCATGAGCTACTTGGTGACTCAAGTCACGCGGTAGCAAAGGGTTTGTGGGGGGCACTACAGCGGGGAGGTACGTCTGGAAACTTTGAAATTTTCAAGCCTCAAATGCCCAAGAGAGTCCGGGACAAACATGTTAGATATCTCGTGACAAACAAAAGCTTAAAGAAATTGGTCTACAACCTAGTGTTATGTGAGACCAGGATTCCCCTGAGCAAGTTACCTCAGGATATCCTTGGTAGCATGTGGTACTGGTACGTGGATCCGAAGATGGGCGAGGCGGTGGTGATGGACAAGAAATGGTCCGAAGGTGGAAACTTAGAACCAAGGGAACTGATCAGGGTTTTTGATAAGATCTTTTTCATCAATTTCTCTGTGAAAGATCTGGCGGTTCTAAACGAAAAGTATTACATCTACACGGACGAATGGACGAAGCTTCGGGCATCGAGATATAACATATTAGTCAAGTTCTGCCTTGACTACAAGATGGAGATGGGAAGCTAAAGTTGAAGGAGTTTTAGGATAAAAGACAATCCAGAGCTGTTGTCAAGGGGGAGTTTGTTGGAACATGGTTGTCTGACAAACACTCTGGATGTTATCTCTGCTTTTGTATCTATTCCTTTTGTAATTGTACTTGTATTTCTTACTTTGTATTTATTGTTTTATCGAGTTGTATTCATGTCTGTAAGTACTCGTTTTGTGTTCGTCTTTGTAAGTGTTGTGCGCACCTAGTAAGTGCGAAGGTTGTATAACCTGCGTACTTAGCAAGTACGCATGAACAAGTCTGCGTACTTGCTAAGTACGCAGGAACAACGCCTTGCGCACTTGTTAAGTGCGCAGGCATCAGGTTTGTTGCTATATATAGCTGATTGTAAAAGTTGACACGCACGCTCTTATTTGTAACTCTTGTAATCGGATGATATTGATAATAGATGAAGTTTTTAGTAACTTGTGTTTGTTGTCGGTTTACTTGTTGTTGTTGATACTCCATATAGTCACGGGCATTCCGCACCCTGTTCGACTAGCCACATACTTGCATGTGACGATCCGAGACACCCGGGGACCTACAAGTTTACAATCATTTGGGCAATAAATGATGAAATATTGTTTATCAAAATAGAATGCCCATGCATGATGAGTGTGTGACTCAAATGGGTGCATCCTAGCCACATATCCTAGAAATCAATGACCTGAGATAAACATGTTAAAATGGGTCAACATAATGTTGGTGAGTTCACAGGTTAAATGTAATTGAAATCATATAATGAAAAAAAATGCATGGAAAAACATATGTACTCTACACAATCATTGTTGATCAAACAAAACCAAAAATTATCATAAGTCCATCAACCGACGCTCAACTGTAGCCACTATAAAAGTAAAAGGATGTGGTTCGCCTCTTTGTGCCTTGCACATGAATGGATTAGGTCAAGAATGTACCCGTTCGACCTTCGGTTGAAGTTAGCGCTACTAACCCGAGTAGGGGTTGTTAAACCCAACAGTATTGTTCATGATCACCTCGCTTATGGACAAATTAACGGTTGACTACGAGATGACTTTGTACACACTAAGTACAAAACTTATATAATTGATGTAACTGTGTAAGTATGGAAAATATGATTTTTGAAAAATAAACACTTGAGCATGTATCTCACCACAAAAGAAAAATGAGTAAAATGGGGCTGTGAGAACTCACCTGATAAAGCGGTAATATGATAACCAAGTCTTAGCAAATCCGGCTAAATGAGACGACCTACTCGTGCCATAGGAAACATTTAGGACTTTAAATGTTTGACTATGAACTCTATGCATCCAAATGAGTTGTTTAAAAAGTGACTCTGACGTTTCAAAGATGTTTTGACTCGACGACCCGTTGGTGACACGTTGGACTTAAGCATTCAAATCCTAACATATAATTCAAACCTACTTTGAAATAGTCTATTATCGTCTAATAAACACATTGGCACATTCGATTGGAATTTAGAACTTAAAACACAACTCTTGCTACATAAAAGTTTCCTTAATTGGAAAGTCAAGTTTTTGAGTCCTAAACATGGCAACTATGCAAAGTTAATGTTCATACATGAAATTAGGCATGTTATAACACATATAGAACATTTCAATGTTTACTTGCTAAAAATAGACAAACATGCGAGTTTCGGATAATTAAAGTTTCCTATTATAGCAAGATCATGTCAAATTGCCAGGTTTATGAACCAATAACGTATATTATCATACAATGTACTTAGTTAAGTGTTAGTAAGTTATTTAAACCTTCTAATCATGTTAACAACTTGCAAACACAACTCTTGGAAAAATAAAGTTTCCTTATTTGGAAACCGGGCTCTAGAACTCATACACATGCATTTTAATCCATCATTTCCGTCAATCATTCTTCCATATTGTTCACAATACTAGTTTCATGCTTTAAATACACTCAAACATCAAGTTTTCATACATGTCAAGAAATAAAGTTTCTAAAAATAGAAAACGAGCCTAAATACATCATGAGCATGTGATTTTACCGAAAGAAAAATCATACAATCTCTATATCTAGTGTTTATGCATCATTTCCACCAAACAAAACACATCATAACTTCCTTTAACAAAAACCCATAATTTAAAGTTTCCATAAATAGAATCGAGCATGAAATCTCATATGACCAGAAGTTCTAGATAGCAAATCTACACATATTATCCATTCTTTATACATATCCAACCATTTTTATCATCAAATCACCTAAACATGGCATCTGGCATGAAACCCAAAATTAAAGTTTCCTAAAATAGGAAAAACAAGCATGCATGTATCATCCAACACTTTTGCCAACAAAGTTTTCATATAATATCCATCTACAAACATTACTACAACATAATCCATCATCAAATCATCAAGAACACATCATTTAACAAATGCTCATATAATAAAGTTTCCTAATATGGAAACCGAGCCTAAGAACAAAACCCGAGTCCAAAACCACCAACAATATGTACCATCTTTGTTATAAAACTCATTTTATTCAAGAATTCATGGTTAAAGTTTTATAAAATCTAGCTTTCTTTCGATGCATGTTCATATGAACATGAAGAAAAATGGTGAAAAAAAGTGGGTTTTGATCTTACCAAACTTGAAATATGAAGGAATGATGGATGAAATCTCTTGCAAACTTGATAATATTTACTTGGAGCTTGATTTGGATGAAAGAATAGATCAAAACAACAACAAAAATGGTGGAAAGTGGTGGTGGTGGGGTTTCTCGGCTCAAAGAGGGAAAGAATGAGTGAAGTAGTGGAATGGGGAAATGTGGGGAGGGGTATTTATATGGTCATTTGACACCGGGTGGTGGAAAACGAATAGTCACCGATTTATTGACGGAATTCTCGAATAGGTATGAATGAAATTATTTAAAAATAATTTGACTCGTGTTTATATGTTTAACATATAAAATTTTTGGATTTTTATTTGAAAATGTCGGTACATACTCCGGACCGGATGGACTGCGTTGAAACAGAAAGTTTCTTGGAAAATTCCCGAAAAATTCACATATTCTTAAAATATCATATCACAGTACTACATGTAATTTGTGCATACCAAATATACGTCTAAGTGTATGCTTAGAATTAATCATCTAGCTAGTGAACACTTCGTGTTCTACCGGATTGTGCTGAAAATAAATGTATTTCTATAAATCATCAAAAAATTCATATAGGCATGATTAATTAAATCAAAATGTTACATATAATTTACACGCACAAATTATATGTCTAGGTATTTGTTTTAAATTATCACCAACAGTCGTGCTGAAGGACGCATGTTTTACCGGGTAATCTTCTGGATTACCGACTGTGACATCTGACTATTTAGGGTTAATCCCGTTAGCAAATCCAGTTAAATATTAACCTATTTAACCTCAACCCAAACCCTAGGGACTGAAAATGCCATTTCTTCAACTCACATGCTTGAAACTACAGGGACTGATTGTGCAATTAACCAAAATCTAATCTGTTGACTTCTCAAAGTCAAAATCAAATGGATTTTGTTTCTGTTGAATTTTGTAAGTCAAACCCGTGACTCTTTGATCCAAATTCGCGAGTTATACCGAAATTCGTTTGATTTCATAACTGATATGGACATTATTAGCAGTTTCGACCATCATTGAGCCATTAATCATCGTTATCAATTCAAATTAAATCCTAATTATGAGCTTTAACTTGAAACCGTCGAAACACATCATGTACTCATCGAATTCGATCAAATCCGTGCACCAATTGACAAACCAACACTCTATGCACATTGAACGAGATCCTGTGAAGCTATTATACGCGTCAATCCAACCGGAGATAGAACCAGACTCGTCGGAGATCAACACACTCACAGTCACCACCGGCATTAGTCGAACTCAGTCGATTCGTACACCAATTTGGTAATTTCTTGCATCATTAGCTTCGTTTTTATCTATAGATTGAAAGCCCTATGCTTTTTAGGGCTTACATTATCGAATCAAACATGATCTGATTCTAGGGTTCATCCCAATTTACGGTTTAATCGAATACGGGTCTAGACTTGATCTCAATACAATCAAATCGTTTGGGTAAATTCGTAATATCATTCTTATTAAAATCCCTATGAATCTAACAGATTTCATTATCAAAATTGTTCGATTTGATTTCATATTCTAAAACTAGGGCTCGGTTTGTTAAAATGGGGAATTAATCTTTGAATACTCGATCTTTTTGCAATTAACTTCACCCACTAATTCGCCAACTCTTGTTAAACAAAACCCTTAATCTGTTTTGCTCAATCGAAGTTCAAATCGAGGGATTTGGGGGGGGGGGTTCGGTTTCGATAGAGGGATGAACACAGGGACATTAGGTGTTAAAACCATTTAGAACCGAGTTTATTTGTGATTCCTTAGTGGGCAGGAGTGGTTAAGTCGTTTTGCTTTGGGGGAGGAGACCCGGGTTCGAGTCTGTGACAATCCGACTTTTCAAGTTAACTCCATTAGAAATTCCGTTAAGTTTTCTGTTAAATCCTAACCCAGTTAACCTAATCCTAAAATACAAGGACTATCTCTGCCTATATTCAACTTAAACTCATGAAACTAGAGGGTCTAAACTTGTAATTAACACATTTCCAATTTCTGTTGACTTTTAAAGTCAAATCAAAGGAAATTGAAATCTGTTTGACTTTTCAAAGTCAAACTCGCAACTTTGATAAAAAAATCGAATCCCACGATCGATTGAAGCTTAATTTTGTAACTGAAAATCGTGAATAACATTTACAAACATCATTGCTACCATTAACAGCCTCATCAATTGTGAATTAAACTAATTAATGGCTAATGAAAGCATTTCGGTCGAACCATCGCCCCATTTATCAAAAATCGACGAATTCTTGTATTGTGTTTACAAATTGAGCATACACACACGTAAATCGCACCTCTCTGAAGCTTTTGCACAAATTGAATTGGCCGGATTAGCAGCAGAAGCCGCCGGAGACCAACTAGTTGCAGTCGGAACCTGTTCTAGTCGAACTCTATCATTCCGATATCAATTCAGGTAATTTGTTACACCTTCATCTTCGTTTCCATCTCATATATGAAAGCCCTAACCAAATTAGGGCTTACATTATCGAATTCGACTCAAACCAGATTCTAGGGTTCATCGTAAACCAGTTTAATCGATCAAGACCCCAGACTCTATTTAAATCCAATTAATATACATGATTAGCTTCGCAATCCTCTGTATATCAAAAGCCCTATCTTAATTTTGGTTTCCATTATCAGATTCATGATGATCCGATACCTAGGGTTCATACGACTTCGGTTTAGTCGAACCCTATCATTTCGATATGGATTACTGAAATTAAATGCATCAGTAGACTCGCCTTGATGCCTACATTGAAAGCCCTATCAAACCTAGGGGTTTTATCATCGAATCGAAACCGGATCGAACCTAGGGTTCTTATGGCTTTCTAGTTAATCGAACTCATACCAGTACTCATTTTAAATGAAATTAAACTACACCATCAGATTCGTAATCATCAATTTAACAAAAGCCCTATAAATCCAACACCTTTCAATATTAGAATCGATCAAATCGATTCAGAATCAAATCGAGAGTTTTCGGCTTTCATTTCAGAAATTAAACGACCTTTAACTTGTTAGTTTTGCAATTAAATACGTACACGGGTTCGAAAACATCCGTTTAACAAAACCCCTATGCTGTATTACTCGATCGTAATCAGAATCGATGGATCAGGCCCGGACTCGATCACGTTATCATTTGGGGAGGAAAACCACTCTGGACTTGTTGTTATAATCAATTGGAACAGAGTTTGTACGCGATACCCTAGCGGGCAGAACTAGTTAAACTCGTGTACAAACAGGGAGGAGACCCGGGTTCGAGTCTCCCTCCCCTGTTTTTGGAATTTTTATTATTTTAAACTATTATTTTAATATTTAACCTATCCCGATAATATTATATTAATATATAAAAGTGTTTTAGCCTCGGAAAACACCCGTAGGCTCAGGTTTGAATTTATAACCTATTTTTGTTATTAATTCCACTTTTAAAAATAGTATATTATATTATTTTCAAGCCACAACCTCATATAAATTAATATATTTATATTATTTTCAACTCGTGATTAATATTATAAAATAATATATAAGTTATATTATTTCGTATCATTTTATAACTCGTGTAACGTTTTAAACTATTTAATAATATAATGGTTATATTATTTACTCGTGTTTATTACCTCCATAAAAATAATATATTATATTATTTTCCTAAATTTTGTAAACGGCAAAACGCTCGAATATATCTATTATATATTATTTTGTCGTTCGACGCGTAACGCAAATTCCCTAAAATCATTATAATAAGATATGTATATATTTATATATATAAAACTCCGTCGACACGTTCGTTTATTCCTACATCCGTAGAATGCGTTAGGACATTCTAACTTTCCGTGTCGTCGTCACAATTCCCATTTTATCCCTAATTTATGTGTTTATAATTTTAGGGCATACGTAAGTCGTCTGAGACTTACACTCATGGTTCCAACTTATCTCTTGTGTGATACTACCTACAACGCAACGCAGGTGAGTTTTCACGGCCTCTTTTTACTGTTTTAACTTGGGGGAGAAAACATGATTAAACTATTTTGAGATTTTGTAATTCGTATGTTATCGATGTTAAAGCTAAGCGTAATACGCTATCACAGAAAGTCCTCATCTTATATCGGACCGTTAATATGGATCTTAGCGAGGTAATGTTTAGTAGTACTACTGGGTTTGACAAATCTCACCCGCGTTAGTCGCGCTAACTCGATTGGAAATCGAACGGGTGAAATATTAGCCTACTCACACCGCCAGTGTTGATAGACTTGGCAGGAGGCAAATAAACAAACAGTCAGCTTCGGTTGCGAGCGCTTGAGTTAAACATGAACATAGGTTAGCTACCTATAGATACATATTGAATGATCATAAATCTGGTAAACGCTTATTTATATATTGAAACCTGTGAACTCACCAACCTCGTGTTGACATCTTTTTTTACATGTTTTCTCAGGTCGCTAAGATAAGGAACAGGTGCATGTAAGGACATGCATGGGATTCTTCTATTTTGATCGTTACTTTATAATAATTGTTTGAACTATTTTGGATTGTGTTGGTTTGGACATTTGGACTTTTGGGCGCGTGTGTTTTGCGCATTTGCTTTTCTTTACGCTTCCGCATTTGAACTCTGTTTATTATGATATTTTCATTTGAGTCCCATGTAGAGTCGTTCAATGTAACTAATGTCTGAGATCCTGGTTCGTCACTTCCCAAACGGTAAAACTCCTTTAGCTGAAATTGGGGGTGTGACAGATTGGTATCAGAGCTCATTGGTTATAGAGAACTAGGATTGCATACTAGACTATAGCCTCACACATTAGTTATATGTCATTTGGATGTTTGGCATTTGTATATGTTGTTACAGGAATATATCGTCAACTCCACCTCCATCACCTAAGGCACCAGGACACGATGCACCTATCTTACCATCCCCGGAGCCCAAAAAGCGCCGGACTAGTTCTAGTGACTATTCAGTTGATTAGGTTGAACCGAGTAGTGCGCAAGCAATGAATCCTGCTCGCAATTGGAATGCATACCCGCAAATGAACCAAAGGTGGATCGAAATGGGAAATGTCCCATCACCTTACTTTAAGTCTGCTTCCTCATCATCTACTTTACCTAGCTTGCCATGCACTATGGAACAAGCTTTTGCAGCCTTTTTATTTTACATGTCTAGGGAGTTGAGCATTATGAAAGATGCTACCGAGGAGATACCTAGCATTCTGCAGCGAGAGTCACAAATAGAGGAGAACAAGGTAGGAATTGAGTTGTTGACTGCTGAGCTAGCAGTGACGGATCAGGTCCATAACGTTTTGATGGATCGGGTGACACATTTGGAGACGAGGGTGGACACCTCGAATCAGGATGTAGAAGGGATTCTGGAGAGAGTGGCTAACCTGGAAGGCCAGCTGCAAGTAGCAAATCATGCTGCCGAAGGACTTCAAGAAAGAGTGACTCACTTGGAAGCCCAACTGCAAGCAGCTCTATTTCCTAAGGAAATTCCACTTTCGGACGGCGAGGAGGAGCCTTTCGAGGATGAGCCCCTAGAGGAGGAACCACCCGAGGAGGAACCGATGGAGATCGATGATGCTCAATCATACGTTTCTTCCGATGACGAGGATGTTTGATGATCTTCCTATTCTATCTTTCTTTCATTTATGTTTTGCTTATGTTATTTCTCTTTTCAAACCTAGATGGGTAAGGTTGTTCCCATTCAATAAAAGCACGAGAAGTTTAATGTTGGAATTATTTATTTTGTAGCCTTACAATTTATTTAATTTCCAAAATATTAGATGTTGTATTTCCTTACTCGTACATGAAAAATGTTTAATATGCGATAAATTTCTCATTGTTTTGTGTTTGTGAATGTGAAGAATCATGTCGGGAAGATGACGTGGAGGTCGTGCTGGTGGCCGAGGTACCATCAACATGACAGCAGCAGAGCTAGCGGCACTAATAAACGATAGTGTGGCGGAGGCTCTAGCAGCACAGAATGCTGCAGGTAAATGCTTTAGTATTGACTAATGATGCCAATTCATCTCTTAAAAAGCCTGTCCTAAGCTCTATAATTCCAATCCTATATTGTTTCTAAATCCAGGCCAGCAAAACCAGCAGAATCAGCAACCAGCGTGCACATTTAAGACATTTATGGACTGTAAGCCCCACACTTTTAGTGGAGCTGAAGGAGCTGTCGGACTACTTCGTTGGTTCGAGAAAGTAGAATCAGTGATTGCCATGTGCAACTGCCCAGTGACTAATCTGGTCAAGTTCGCCGCTGGAACTTTGGAGGGCCCGGCTCTCACGTGGTGGAACGCCCAGGTCTAGATGTTGGGTCTGGCCATGGCAAATGGACTCCCGTGGGATGAGTTTAAGTCGATGATGAAGGAGGAGTAGTGTCCTCGCGATGAAATTCAGAAGTTAGAGGAAGAGTTCTGGAACCTAAAGATGGAGGGTTCTGAAATTGAACTTTATACCACACGTTCACATGAACTTGCTACTATGTGCCCGCACATGGTGACTCCTGATTACAAGAGAATTGAACTATATATTGGAGGTCTAGTGCGTCAGATACAAAGTATGGTGACTTCATCCAACCCTACTACTATCCAGCAAACTATCCGACTTGCCCATAAGTTAACTGATCAGGCGGTGACTCAAGGGACTCTACCTCCGAGAGGTTCGGTCTCTAAATCCACCGATTTGATCACCACTCCAATAACCACTCCAACTCTCACTCCAAAGGACCCCAGCCCAACCAACCCCAGTTTAATCAACCGCAGCAGCAGCAGCGTAAATTTGAGCCTGCTAAGAACTTCAGCCAGTCGACCTCTTCAGGTCAAAATCAGGGTGGTTACACGGGAAAATCTCCTAAGTGTAACAAGTGCAACGTCCATCACTTCGGGTTTTGCAACCATTGTCAGCGGTGTGGCAAAATAGGTCATGCTGCCAAAGATTGTAGGGGTGAATTACAAGCCAAGCAGCCTTTTCAACAGCCTAGATTTACAAAGGGTTGTTTTGAGTGTGGAAAGAAGGGACATATTCGGAAGAAGTGTACTCAATTGAAGAAAGGGGGTAATGGAAACCACAACCCTAACCAGAATAACAACAATGGGGGTAACAACGACAATGGTGGAGGAAATGGTGCGAAGGGACGAGCCTTCGTGCTAGGATCTGGAGAAGTTCGTTATGATCATAATGTGGTCACCGATAAGTTTCTCTTAAATAATTACTTTGCTTCTGTCCTTTTTGACACTGGAGTAGATAGAAGTTTTATATCTAAGAAACTTAGTGATATGATAAAAGGAACTCCAACTCTGTTAGGAGCTAAGTATATAATAGAAATAGCTAATGGCCAAATAATTGAAGCAACCCACATTCTTAAGAGTTGTAAGCTTGAGCTAGCTAGACATATACTTGATATCGACCTTATGCCGGTCACACTTGGTAGTTTTGATGTAATTGTCGGTATGGATTGGTTATCTAAAAACCAAGCTGAAATTATATGTCATGAGAAAACTGTTCGCATTCCTCTCCCGAGTGGAGAAACCCTTTCCGTTCAGGGCGAAAAAGTTTGTGCAGACATGGGCATCATATCCTTTATGAAAGCACAGAAATGCCTTCGAAAAGGGCATACAACTATTTTGGCTCTCGTTGCTGAGCAGCCATCAGAAGAGAAGAAGATTGATGACATTCCCATCGTTCATGAATTTTTGGAAGTATTTCCCGAAGATCTGCCTAGTCTGCCACCTCACCGTCAAGTTGAATTTCAAATCGATCTAGCACCCGGAGCGGCACCGATCGCTCGGGCTCCTTACAGACTGGCACCTAGTGAATTACAAGAATTGTCCACTCAGTTACAGGATTTGTTGGATAAAGGTTTCATCCGACCTAGCTAATCGCCATGGGGAGCTCCGGTACTGTTTGTCAAGAAGAAGGACGGGACTTTCCGTATGTGTATTGACTACCGCGAGCTGAATAAAGTCACAATAAAAAACGCTACCCTTTGCCCCGGATAAATGATATCTTTGATCAACTCCAAGGATCAAGTTTCTATTCCAAGAAAGATCTTAGGTCCGGTTACCATCAATTAAGAGTCCGAGATGAGGATATCTCTAAGACTGCATTCAGGACAAGGTACGGCCACAACGAATTTATGGTCATGCCTTTCGGTATTCATGGATCTCATGAACCATGTGTGTAAGCCATATCTTGATCAATTTCTTATCGTTTTCATCGACGACATCCTCATTTATTCCAAGAACAAGGAAGAACATGAGGAACATCGACGTTTAATCCTAGAATTACTTAAAAAGGAACAGTTGTATGCTAATTTTTCCAAGTGTGAGTTCTGGATCCAGGAAGTTCAATTCTTAGGACATGTGTTAATGAGAAAGGAATACATGTCGATCCATCAAAGATAGAAGCCATCAAGAATTGGGTAGCACCGACGACTCCGACTGAGGTGCGACAATTTCTGGGATTGGCTTGATACTACTGTCGATTCATCGAAGGATTTTCAAAAATTGCACAACCCCTCACTGCCTTAACTCAAAAGGGTAATAACTAAGAGTCAGCATTCCAACATCTTAAACAGAAACTTTACAGTGCACCTATTCTAGCTCTTCCGGAAGGAACGGATGATTTTGTGGTGTATTGTGACGCGTCTATTCAGGGTCTAGGTTGTGTGTCAATGCAACTAGAAAAGGTGATCGCATACGCTTCACGTCAACTAAAGGTTCACGAGAAAAATTACACCACTCATGACCTAGAGTTGGGAGTAGTAGTTTTCACACTTAAGATATGGAGACATTACTTGTACGGTACCAAATGCACCATCTACACCAATCACAAGAGTCTTCAGCACAACTTCGAGCAGAAAGAGTTAAACATGCGACAGCGTCGTTGGGTCGAGCTCTTGAATGATTATGACTGTGCGATCCGGTATCATCCGGGTAAAGCTAACGTTGTAGCTGATGCCCTAAGTCGAAAGGAAACGAAACCCAAGCGAGTTCGAGCATTACAGCTTATCATTCACTTTGGATTACCTGACAAAATCCGTAATGCTCAACTCGAAGCCCTGAAAGAGGAAAACCTACCGCTGGAAGGTACACGCGGTATGGAAGTACAACTCGAGGTCAAATCTGACGGTATTCGCTACTTCGTCGAGCGAATATGGGTTTCAGTATTCGGAAACCTAAGGGAACTAGTCATGGATTAGGCTCATAAATCTCGTTACTCTATTCATCTAGGTTCCGACAAGATGTAGCATGATATAAAAGTGTTGTATTGGTGGCCAAAGATGAAGGCCGATTTAGCCACCTATGTGAGCAAGTGCCTGACTTGCGCGAAAGTCAAAGTTGAATATCAAAAGCCTTCCGGTCTTCTCCAACAACCAGAGATTCCCATGTGGAAATAGGAACAGATATCCATGGACTTTATCACAAAATTGCCACGAACTCCTACCGGATGTGATACCATTTGGATAATTGTTGATCGTTTAACAAAGTCCGCTCACTTCTTAGCAATCAAGGAAACTGACAAAATGGATAAGCTTACTCGTATTTACTTGAAAGAAGTAGTCTCTCGGCACGGAGTGCCAATTTCTATCATTTCGGATCATGATGCACGATTCACCTCTCGTTTCTGGCAGTCGTTACATAAAGCTCTAGGCACGCGTCTAGATTTGAGCACAGCATATCATCCTCAAACTGATGGCCAGATAGAACGTACTATTCAAAATCTAGAGGACATGCTACGAGCCCATGTGATTGATTTCGGTAACACTTGGGAGTCTCACCTACCATTGGTGGAGTTCTCCTACAACAACAGTTATCACACTAGCATCAAGGCAGCTCCATTTGAAGCACTATATGGACGGAAATGCCGTTCTCCTATTTGTTGGGCCGAAGTTGGGGATACTCAACTTACAGGTCCTGAACTCGTACTTGAAACTTTTGAGAAAATCGTTCAAATTAGAAACCGTATGGCAGCGGCTCGCGATCGTCAAAAGAGCTATGCCGATAAGCATCGTAAACTGTTAGAATTTCAAGTAGGGGATATGGTCTTGTAAAAAGTTTCACCTTGGAAGGGTGTCATTCGTTTTGGGAAACGGGACAAACTGAATCCTCGTTATGTTGGACCATTCAAGATATTGAAAAGAATCGGGCCAGTAGCGTACCAACTGGACCTACCTGAAGGACTTAGGGGTGTACACAACGTCTTTCACGTCTCAAATTTGAAGAAATGTCTAGCAGACGAATCACTCGCAGTTCCTCTCAGGAACTACACATTGATGAACAGTTACGTTTCATCGAAGAACCTATGGAAATTATGGATAGGGAAGTCAAAACGTTAAAACGCAGTAAAATCCCTATTGTCAGAGTTCGTTGGAACTCGAAATGCGGACCGAAATTCACGTGGGAGCACCAGGATCAGATGATGCGCAAATATCCTAATCTGTTTAAGCACTCCGCGTCAAATTCTTAAGGTACTATTTAATTTTCGGGACGAAAATTCTTTCAACTAGGGGATGATGTGACAATCCGACTTTTCAAGTTAACTCTATTAGAAATTCCATTAAGTTTTCTGTTAAATCCTAACCCGGTTAACCTAATCCTAAACTTCAGGGACTATCTCTGCCTATATTCAACTTAAACTCATGAAACTAGAGGGTCTAAACTTGTAATTAACACATTTCAAATTTCTGTTGACTTTTAAAGTCAAATCAAAGGAAATTGAAATATGTTTGACTTTTCAAAGTCAAACTCGCAACTTTGATAAAAAAAATCGAATCCCACGATCGATTGAAGGTTAATTTTGTATCATTTTATAACTCGTGTAACGTTTTAAACTATTTAATAATATAATGGTTATATTATTTACTCGTGTTTATTACCTCCATAAAAATAATATATTATATTATTTTCCTAAATTTTGTAAACGGCAAAACGCTCGAATATATCTATTATATATTATTTTGTCGTTCGACGCGTAACGCAAATTCCCTAAAATCATTATAATAAGATATGTATATATTTATATATATAAAACTCCGTCGACACGTTCGTTTATTCCTACATCCGTAGAATGCGTTAGGACATTCTAACTTTCCGTGTCGTCGTCACAATTCCCATTTTATCCCTAATTTATGTGTTTATAATTTTAGGGCATACGTAAGTCGTCTGAGACTTACACTCATGGTTCCAACTTATCTCTTGTGTGATACTACATACAACGCAACGCAGTTGAGTTTTCACGGCCCCTTTTTACTGTTTTAACTTGGGGGAGAAAACATGATTAAACTATTTTGAGATTTTGTAATTCGTATGTTATCGATGTTAAAGCTAAGCGTAATACGCTATCACAGAAGAGTCCTCGTCTTATATCGGACTGTTAATATGGATCTTAGCGAGGTAATGTTTAGTAATACTACTGGGTTTGACAAATCCCACCCGCGTTAGTCGCGCTAACTCGATTGGAGATCGAACGGGTGAAATATTAGCCTACTCACACCGCCAGTGTTGATAGACCTGGCAGGAGGCAAATAAACAAACAGTCAGCTTCGGTTGCGAGCGCTTGAGTTAAACATAAACATAGATTAGCTACCTATAGATACATATTGAATGATCATAAATCTGGTACGCTTATTTATATATTGAAACCTGTGAACTCACCAACCTCGTGTTGACATCTTTTCTTACATGTTTTCTCAGGTCGCTAAGATAAGGCACAGGTGCACGTTAGGACATGCATGGGATTCTTCTATTTTGATCATTACTTTATAATAATTGTTTGAACTATTTTGGATTGTGTTGGTTTTGACATTTGGACTTTTGGGCGCGTGTGTTTTGCGCATTTGCTTTTCTTTACGCTTCCGCATTTGAACTCTGTTTATTATGATATTTTCATTTGAGTCTCATGTAGAGTCGTTCAATGTAACTAATGTCTGAGATCCTGGTTCGTCACTTCCCAAACGGTAAAACTCCGTTAGCTGAAATTAGGGGTGTGACAGAGTCCCTCCACCCCCATTTCTTTTGAAACTAATTTTTAGTTATTATTTTAATATAAAAGCAATACCCTATATTTTTATTATAATATATTAATGTGTTTTAACTCCGTAAAACACCCGTAAGCTCGGGTTTGGTTTTATAACTCATTTTTTTAATATTATTACCCACTTTTAAAATAATATGTTTATATTATTTTTAACCCGTTACTCCGATTAAAATAATGTATTATTATATTATTTTCGTCACATTAATAATCTCGTGTAACGTTTCAAACTAATTATTTATATTATTTACTCACGTTTAATATCATCAAATAAAAATAATATATTTATTATTTTTGTCACGTAAATGATTATCGTATATTTTTCTACGTGTTCAAAAATAATATATTATTATATTATTTTCCTAGCCATTATATTAATGGAACAAACGCACGAATATTTATTAATTAATATTATTCGTTATTAATGTTCGACACGAAACGCTTTTGTCTTAATTATTATATTAAGAAACTTATATTCCCATAGACACGCTCGTCTACTCGTAAATCCTTGGAATGTTTTAAGACGTTCTAACCTTCCGTGTCGTTGTCACAAATCCCAATGTGTCCCTAATTGTTATGTTTATAATTCTAGGGCATACGTGAGCCGTTTCAGGCTAACACTTGTGGTTTCAATCTCATACTTGTGTGATACTACCTATAACCAACGCATGTGAGTTTCACGACCTCTTTTTACTCGTTTTCCTGTTGGGGGAGAAACATGTACACAAACCATCATACTTTTACTTGTTTTCCCGTGGGGGAGAAACAGGTACGCAAACAAACATTATTTTACATGTTTTCCCGTTGGGTGAGAAAACATGACGCAAACGATTTTGGGTTATTGTAATTCATATGATATCACTATTAAGGCTAAGCGTAACACACTATCATGAAAGTCCTCACACACATCGGACCGTTAATATGGAATTAGCGAGGTAATTTTAGTAGTACTACTGGGTTTGACAAACCCCACCCGCGTTAGTCGCGCTAACTCGATTGGAGGTCGAACGGGTGAAATATTGACCTTAACACATTAGTCATAGTTGATAGACTTGGCTGGAGGCAAACAAACAAACACACTTTCAGCTTCGGTTGCGAGCGCTTTAGTAAGACATGAACATAGGCTAGCTACCTATAGATATGCATATTGAATGTACATAATCTGGCAAACACTCTCTTATTGCAAACTTGAAACTTGTGAACTCACTAACGTTGTGTTGACACTTTTCGTACATGTTTTCTCATGTCGCTAAGGCACAGGTTGCACAACTAGGACATGCATGGAGTCCTACTACCATTTCACTCATATGCAAACCGTTAAAACAATTCACTTACTTTTATTAAACTAAACTTTGGCGCGTTGTTTTGCGCATTTACTTTCTTGTTTAAACGCTTCCACATTAACTCTGAACTTTTATGTTATGAAATTTTAAGTCCCATATAGTGTCGTTTGATGTAACTAATGACTGAGATCCTGGTGTGTCACATCCCTAACGGTAAAACTCCGTTAGTAAAATTTGGGGGTGTGACACCGACACGTGTGAACGGATTGACTTGCTAAGTGTGAATATGGACTTAATTACTATAAAATTAAGTGAGATGCATATCATATACTATAACCTATGTTTTAGCTTGGTACGGATACTAACCTGAATTTGCCGGGTGTCACATTATCCCCCGGTTGAAAGGAATTTCATCTCGAAATTCAGCTTGCGGTAATAGCGGATGGTGTGGTCTCGAATAAGTGTGGGTACATGCGCTTCATCTGATCTTCGCGCTCACATGTAAACTCTGGTCCGCGTCTTGAATTCCATCGGACCTTAACTATTGGAATGCGACTCTGCTTCAGTTGCTTAACCTCGCGGTCCATTATTTCCATGGGTTCTTCGACGAAATGTAGCTGTTCATTGATTTTATCTCCTCGAGTGGCATCATCATTGTGTCATCGTGTAAACACTTCTTTAGGTTGGACACATGGAATACATTGTGGATATTCTGTAGTTTTTCCTGTAGATTGAGTCGATAGGCAACAGGACCAATCCTTTGTGAGACCTCAAATGGTCCTACATAGCGGGGGTTCAGTTTCCCTCGTTTGCCAAAATGGATTACGCCTTTCGATGGCACAACTTTAGTAACACCTTGTCACTTACTTGAAATTCCACTGGTTTACGCTTTTGGTTAGCGTAGCTTTTCTGTCGGTCTTGAGTGGATTTCAGTCTGTCTCGGATTTTGAAAATTTTCTCGGTGGTCTCGTGGACAAGCTCTAGTCCAGTGAGCTGACTGTCTCTTACTTCAGCCCAACATAGTGGCGACTTGCACTTTCTTCCATAAAGTGCTTCAAATGGTGCTGCTTTGATACTCGTGTGGTAACTGTTATTGTACGAAAACTCGACTAATAGCAAGTGAGTATCCCAACTGTTGCCAAAATCTATCACACATGATCTTAGTAGATCTTCTAGTGTTTGGATGGTTCGTTCACTTTGACGATCTGTCTGTGGATGATAGGCAGTGCTTAAATTTGAGCATGTTCCCAACGCTTTCTGCAGTGATTGCCAAAATCGGGAAGTAAAACGACTATCCATATCTGAGATGATGGAGATCGGCACTCCATGTCTTGAAACTACTTCCTTTAGATAGAGTCGGGTTAAATTTTCCATCTTGTCGGTCTCCTTGATTGGAAGGAAGTGTGCGGATTTGGTTAAACGATCCACGATTACCCAAATAGTGTCGTATCCGCTTGGGGTTTTAGGTAACTTTGTAACGAAGTCTATTGAAATTTTTTCCCACTTCCATTGTGGAATTTCCGACTGCTGTAGTAACCCTGACGGTTTCTAATATTCCATCTTAACCTTTGCGTAGGTTAGACATTTACCGACGTATGTGGCAATTTCAGTGTTCATGTTTGCCCACCAGTAGTTTATCTTGAGGTCTTGATACATCTTGTCAGAACTAGGGTGAATTGAATACCTCAACTTATGTGCCTCATCCAACACTAAGTCCTTTAAGTTCCCATGATTCAGTACCCATATCAGATCCATGTAGTAACGCACATCGTCGGATTTAATCTCAAATAGTTTCTCCATGCCTCTTAGGCCTTCATTTTCCAAATTTTCCTCCTTGAGAGCCTCGAGCTGAGCGTCACGTATCTGGATAGGTAGATTCATGTGGATTGTCAAGGTTAACGCTCGCACTCGACGCGGTTTAAGTTGCTCTTTCCTACTCAGGGCATCAGCAACGACGTTTGCCTTTCCCGGATGGTAGCGGATTGCGCAGTCGTAATCAATAAGCAATTTGACCCATCTGCGCTGGCGCATATTCAAATCCTTTTGATCAAATATGTGCTGAATACTTTTGTGGTCAGTGAAAATCGTACATTTGGTTCCGTACAGATAATGTCTCCAAATCTTGTGTGCAAAAACCACAGCTCCCAGTTCCAGGTCATGGGTAGTGTAGTTCTTCTCGTGCACCTTGAGTTGTCGTGAAGCGTATGCGATAACCTTCTCTATTTGCATCGGTACATAACCGAGTCCTTGGTGTGACGCATCGCAATAGACCACGAAATCGTTATTTCCTTCAGGTAATGCTAAGATCGGTGTGCTGCAAAGTTTTTGTTTGAGTAACTGAAATGCTTCTTAAATTCTTTCATTCCAATCATACTTCACGTCTTTCTGTGTCAGAGCAGTCAATGGTTTTGCAATTCTTGAGAAGTTTTAGATAAACCTCCTGTAATATCCGGCAAGACCCAAAAATTGTCGTATTTCGGTTGCAGTTTTAGGTGTTCGCCAATTCCTTATTGCTTCAATCTTGGTTGGGTCAACGTGCAAGCCCATGTCGTTGACCACGTGGCCTAGAAAATGCACTTTCCTGATCCAGAAGTCACACTTAGAAAACTTCGCATACAACTTCTCGGTTTTCAACAATTCTAGAATAAGCTTTAAGTGTTCAGCGTGTGTGACACCCAGTATTTCAGGTCAATATCCATATTACATAAATGCACGTTTATAACATATATTTCCTGAATTTTTATTTTGACTAAGTAAATTCAAGGAGTCTAGCAAAGGAACTTATATCAAAATAGTTATTTTTATGAATTACTAGGAAAATAAACAGTGGTAACCCGCAAGGTACGGTCGTTAGTGATTAACAAGAATTTTATTCTAGTAAAAGTCTAGGGAGACGCTTTAACATAAAAACATAAATATTGGTGACTAAGCATTTATAAAAAGTTGACTTATAAATAATTGTTACATGGCTCTATATTATTTATATGTGTATACATGTATTATATTATAGTTAAAATAATAACTATGACAGGTTAACTAGTAAATTATGAAGACTAGTCAAACAACATAAAAACATATAAGTTATGTGATCATTAAAAGTTTTACACCGAGTATTAGATCACGGGAACACCTACCGAGTATACCCTACCTAAAAATGGCTTGACTAATACATAGACTTAGTTAAATGATGGAACAAGACCCAGACCCAAACCCACCCCCCTTGTGCACCCTTCGGCCGAGAACCACCCAAGGGGAGGGCCACCCACTTGTCAAACTTTCACCAAACCCATCTTTTCTCATGATGTCGTGTCATATGAACATGCTCATTCAACTAAAGACTCAAGCAAGTGTCACATCCTAGTCCTTGAACCATGCCTTGTAATAATTAGAGCAATCCCAACACTCCAACTTCTTGATATCTACATGCATATATACGGCACACACACACACTTGTGCACACACATTCACCATGCTCTTTCAAGTGTAGAGCAAGCAACCATCACATCCATCTTAATCACCATCCTTGGTAATGATGGTAGAGTAAACAACACACCATCTCCATTAATTTTTCCCTACATATATCGAGCTTCACACACACACTCACACTTTGCATATTTCACAACCAAGAGCTAGAACATAGAGATCTTGGGCTAGAGTTGGTGATTCAAGGAAGTTGGAGTCTAGGAGTCGGGTTTTGTAGCATCACGAGCATCTAGCACCTTCCACTCGTTGTCTCCACCTAGCTTGTCTAGTGGTAAGAAACCGACACCACTCTTTATTTTCATCTTTAGTTTTAAGCTCGTTGTTCATCCTAATAATCAAAGAGATTTGGAAAGATTAAAGAGTTTTTATAAGGATGTAACTTATTAAGCTTAAAAACTAAAAGTTTTGTAAAAATACATGTAATTGTCCGAAAATAATAAGTTTGTGTGCATAGATCATTATTTTGAAACATGTTATGAGATGTTGTTGTTTTGGTTCCATGATGATAAGTTGTAAATTGTTAAACTAAAATCTTGTATAAATGTACATAAGGGATCAAAATTTGTAGGTATATATATGTATGGATATTGTTGTTGTATTAACTTGAAAATGTGATAATACATCCATATATATATATATATATATATATATATATATCGAAATCAGAATTGTATGTTTATGGGGTTGATGAAAAATGTTGAACTTGGAAAATGGTCAAGTATATGGATACATGTATAGGAATCGTGATATGTATATATATATGTGTTTAAAAACTTGTTAACCTGGAAATAATAAAGTGTATGAATACATGTATGTATTATTGTCAAATGGTTAAATTAGAGACATATTAGAGGATATGATTATTATATAATGAAACGTGTTGATATCTCGAAAATAAATCATAAAGAGTGTTAGACGAAACGCGTAAGAGATTTGGAACTTGTAAATTGTGGTTATGTGTTCGACAAGAAATTTGGTATGATTAAAATGTCTAAGACATTTAGTAAATATAAGGATCACATATGCATATATTATGATGAATTAGTTATAGAGGAATTATGTGCATGAAATTAAAAAGATGTTTCAGTTAAGGAATAGACGTACTCATGTTATCGTGGAACATATTTAAATATATGTGGATTTAATGAATATACTTGGGTGTATATATTGTAAGAAAATATAGATACATAACAAGTTAATAAATGTCGTTCGGAAGAAGTAATTGCATGTGGACGTGCTAACATGGTTTATGTGCTCGTCGAATAAATGACATGCTTGGTACAAACTTGAACGATATTTGTGGTTTATATAATTATTGATAGGAAATAATTATATGATGATACATGGACTATAATATAAATATATTATAAGATGTTGCAAAAATAATATTTATTTTTGATAAACATAACAAGTCACCAATATGAAAATATAATATTTTTCCGGAGAATAAATAAAGCGTTCTAGACTGGAATAATAATCACCAACGAGTCGTCATGAGAAAACATTGTTTTAGATAAACAAAGACGTACTTAACGAGATTCGTTAAGTCGGATGAACAACTTACGTATAAGACGGGTAGTCTTACACATTAGTACCCTTGTGTGATTAGGGTACGGATAGACAAGAACTATTAGCACAAGGTTATATGCTAGGATTTCATCGGACACAAGGTGAGTTCACGGCCCCCTTTTATTTGTCTACTGTTTTGTAAACATCGGGGGAGAAACATACTTATTTGTTATGTTTTGAAAACATGAAATACAATTGCTTATACGTTTGACAATATGAACATTCTGGTTTAACTCTATGTGAGTTTCACTAACCCCTTTTTATTTTCTAAGTTTTTGAAATGTTTTGGGGTGGAAACATACTTGTAAAGAATTTTCGTATGTAAATGAATGAACTAATGATCTGATCGTACGTGTGTATTGAGGTAAAAATAAAGCGCTTAAAGTCCTCGGAATAAATTAGTAACCATTAGCTATGGACTTAGCCCGGGATTTTATGGATAGTACTATTGGGGGTGACGCCTCCGGTCATGATTAGTCGCGCTAATCAGGGGTCCAAATGGCCGAATGACCGCATATTGTCTTAACTCGCAGAAAGGCGAGGGGAGGCACAGAAAGTTGGGGTTTGGTTACGGTCTCGTACATTACATACTGTTTTGTATTCCTTGCAAGTTTACAAATGGGGTCAATTGATCAGATTAGTATTCGGATTCATTGGTAATACATACAAAGGGTTTTGATCGGAAAATGATCAGGTTTAAACAATGTATATGTTTTCAAAGGAAAACTACTTATTTGATGACGGTTAAGTCATGGACATGTTTTCTAAGGAAAACTACATATTTTATGACGGTTAAGTCATGGACATGTTTTCAAAGGAAAACTACATATTTTATGACGGTTAAGTCATGGACATGTTTTCAAAGGAAAACTACTTATTTTATGACGGTTAAGTCATGGACATGTTTTTCAAAGGAAAACTACATATTTTATGACGGTTAAGTCATGGACATGTTTTAAAAGAAAAACTACTTATTTTATGACGATAAAGTCATGGGCATGTTTTCAAAGGAAAACTACTTATTTTATGACGGTAAAGTCATGGGCATGTTTTCAAAGGAAAACTACTTATTTTATGACGATTAAGTCATGTATACGTTTTCGGGGAAAACTAACTGTACTAAATGAACAAACTCTGTGAACTAACCAACCTTTGCGTTGACACTTTCAAGTATGTTTCTCAGGTAACCTTTAGCCATGGCGCGGTTGGAATAGGCTAGCTATGTTGGAACAAGTCCTAGTAACCGGACGGGCATAGATTATCAAGTCTCAAGTCGACCATTGAACTAGCAGGACTTAGATCATTGTATTTATTTAGTTTTAGTAATCGTATATGTAATCAAGTCTTAGAAATCACCATTACAGCTTCCGCTATCGTGTAATGAACAAATCGTTGCAACCTGTATTTATTTATTAAGTAAATAAATTTGGGGGTGTGACAGATTGGTATCAGAGCAATGGTTTTAGCGAATTAGGTTTCCTTAGTGACACCTAGGCTCTAACCGGACTCATTTAGGGACCAAGATTTCTAAGACTTGCATCACACTAAGATCACCTAAGACTTGAGTATGGGAATTCCAACCGTTGCTGAACAATTTGTGTAGACTATTAGTGTATGGAGTTACACTAGGGTATCATTAGCTACACTAAGACAATTACACGGCACATGTAATGAACACTTAAACACACACAACAATGTGGAAATAATAAACACTTACAACATGTTACTGTTCGGATTATGAGTCAAGAATAACGGGTACTCAGCATACTACAACCTTAGAAGATCGAGTTACGAGCTGAGCTTGGGTGACGATGGCATCAACCGTCAGTTACCGATCTTAGTATCACAACAGGCTGAACCCGTATCAGAATCTGTACCTATACCTGCACCACACCGATAACTACTCTAGCCAGGGAGGCAACTTTCTTTCTGACGTATGTGCGGTATAAATACTCTAATTCATGAGTTGCCGGATCGAACGAATAGGCTTTCGCCATGAGATGTGGCAGATGGGATTGCCCGAACCGAAGGGAATCCAAGGTGGATAAGCAGGACTAAACGGGGGAGAACTCCATGGGTCAGGAGACCCAGACATTCATCAGGATCATGTGGATCCATACGTACATACATACTTGGAGCATGAGTTGCTCGACACTAATTTGAGGATCTCTACCGTTACACATAATCAAGAGTAATCCGATAGAACAATACACACTCCTACACAAGTGTGCAAAAACGACCTAATGAACATTTCAAATCCCATTGATTTAAAAGTTAGGGATAGAAGGAACACTACAGGGATCATGCAAAGTAAATTATCATTACGGGTGCACACGTAATCATAATTACAGTGCATGGAAACTTTAGTGAGTCTTGCTGTCTAAGCTAATGATCAACCCATGTTCTCAGTCACTTGATTAAGGATTTGATCTTAACAAATCAGACTTCTCAATTAGGTGCTCTCAAAGCAATCTCATAGTTTGGGAGGAACGTGAGAAATTCAAATTGAAATCAACCAATCTTTTGTGAATCCTGAACGGCGAAGGATTTCGCACATTCATTCTTTGAGATTCTACTTGTCGAGCTAGCTTTAATTTAAGCATTACCACAACCAACACTTACAATAATTGCATAATTATTGTGGGAGATTATAGCGTAATCTCAGGATCCATCACACCATTCAATCTTACAATTACTTGAAATTTATGTTATGAGTGTTATGCCCTAACTTCGGTGATGGGGCAGAAAATTTGTTCTGACCCGCATACACATAGCACCAATGGGGTATTATGGAAGCTCGACATGAGACAGGTAGGTAGTCTAAAATTTTAGAATATTGGTCAAACAGGGTTGCTCTCACAACCTTTGACATTCAGTACACCTTTAAGTCTGACTATTCTTTCGGTGATAAATAAGCCGTGATTTATTCTCAAGCGAATGCCAAAGAAACCTAGGTGTGGACTAACGACTATAGATGCAATAACAGAAGGAAGACGTACAAAACTCTTAAAGGAGTCCCAAATGCGGAATTTCTTGCTAATCTCATTTGCTTATGATGTGCATAAGGGACGTAAGCACGAGTTGTTCACTACAGACCACTGTCCATAAAGATTCGAGAAGGATAGTCTGATACCCTTTGTACCCGCACTTTCCCAAAGATCATCTTGTTGAATGGATCCTAGATTTCAGCCTAGATGATAGGCGTGATCATATCTTTCTCTCCTAATTTTCTATAATTAGGAAGCTCATGATCAACTATTGTTAAGAAATGACCTCTTAACACAGGCTAAGTAAGAATATAAAGTTTTCGATGTTTAACACTCATTACCTCAATTTTATCCTTGTACTAAGGACTTCAGGCTAGGGACGGCAAGAGTGGAATACGTAATGGTAAGTCACCAAAGTACCATTCGAACGCCAGGGAAGTGCAGACACACTGTATGACTAGTAGTTGGCCATCAACTCTTTCTGCCAACTTAATGGGTTGACAAACCCATAGCCCATTTTGGGGAAGCACTAATTCGATGAGACCATACTCACATTATCACTGTTCATTTCCTCACCTAGACGAAATGTGAATATTCCAAACAAACATAGAACTTTGTATGGCTTACATACTTCGAGAGTATGGTAGTCAAGCCATGAGTTTACATATGAGGACGTTACAACCCAAAGGCTGGTCTGCCTCAGAAAGGTGGTACAAGCAAAGGGTAAAGTGGTGATTTGACTCAAACTTTGCTAGTGAGAGCACACAAGGAATCTTGAAATATTAAATCCATTATGACCAATTTTAATGGAAGATCATAGATAACACGAAACCTGAATTAAGAATAAAGACTTAGTCCGAGAAACTGCTTTCGAAAAGCATAAGAGGGACAAACATGAAGTTTCATTTCCGTACTGTGTCATTACTACCCAATATTCAACTAAAACCTAGACACCTCGTCGAGTAATTCTTTCCTAAGATCTATAGAGATCTGCTCTTGTGACAAAGTGCGTAGACGAATAGAGGGTATGTGTCAACATACGCTCAAAATTCGCAAGCACCATTCCTTTCATTACCAGGAATGAGCATCAAATAACCCTACCATATTGACGGTAATCAAATAAAGGGGTTCTTGCACGTTTAATATCGTTAGTCGGAGAAGTATTCGCTTTGCTTTCGAATACCGACTACCAAGTAAATGGAATCAAACAATTGAAGCCTAAGTTAGATGATACAGATAGAATTTGGGTACCAGGTATCGGAAGCCTATATGGGAGGTTGTGGATGAAGTCCATACGCCCAAGTACTCCGTTCATCCAGAATCGAATAAAACGTATAAGGTGTAACATCCCTGATTTTCCGACCCTATTTTAACTTATTTTAACTAATAAAATAACAACACGTCATTGAATCATATACTTGTTCAAACCTACACCTCATTAATCGTTAGCCGATCGTATTCAATTCAAGGATTTAGAACTCATAATCAAGTGGTAACACCTCTTAGAGTTAATCCAGTTATTAATCCCGTTAGGTGTTCTGTTAAATCCAAACCAAGCTAATTCTGTCAAAGCTGAAGTTACAAGGGCTGATTTTGTAAATAACCAGAAACCCTAGTAGGCACGGTCGCGCCACGTTTTGGCACGGTCGCGCCTCGTGTGGCACGGTCGCGCCTCTTATAGGCACGGTCGCGCCTCACATCAGTTGAAACGTAAATGCAGCCTTTAAACGCAGAATCGGTTGAGTTCGTAACCGTTTCACACTTTAACAAACCCAATTAAGTTTTCAATCATCGAAATTCCAACAAATAACTCAAATTAAGTCGATCCTCTCAAAACCGTCAATTCCTTCATGAGACCAACGATCCATCCATTCTGAATTGCAATCCTCCCAAGCAAACGCATCATCGACCCTCTCTGGATCTCCTGAAAACCTTGAATCAGCCGAAGTTGCAGCAAAAGGGCACCGGAGATCAAACCGCCGTCACCGGAATTCGTTCCTACCGTACGCTATCAATACATCATCCTTCCGGGTAATTGAAACCTCCTACATCTTAGTTTTAGTCTATAGATCAAAAGCCCCAACATAAATTGGGTTTACAATAACGAATTTAACATGAACCCGAATATAGGTTTCATTTCAAAATGGTTTAATCGAATCCAACTTTAAACATGTTTTAAACACAATTAATCTACACCAACAGACTCGTACTAACCTTGTGAATGAAAGCCCTATACATTACAGCACTATCAATATAAGAATCAATCAATTCGTTCATGTTTTGAAAGAGACACGGTCGGGCTAATCATCTAGCGCGGTCGTGCCTCGGGAGACGCGGTCGTGCCTCCTGCTCAGACCCAGTCGTGCCTCCTGCTCAGACCCAGTCATGCTCGTTGGCTAGACTTGATCGTACCCCAGAAGCATAGACACGGTCGTGCCTAGTGGTTTGGCTAGTTGTCCTCTGTTTGACCAACATGGTCGCGCCCTATCTAGAACGGTCGCGCCCGCCCTAGCACGATCGTGCCCTACCCTAGGCACGGTCGTGTGTGTTGGCAGAATGTTTATAATCTTTTATATTTCTAAACAATTAGTATTTCAGATTAATTTCTAAAATAAAAATAATTGAATTTATAAAAATCTGTATTATTTTTATTTAGAAAAGATCAAATATTTAATCTTAAAATAAATGAAAATTATTT
Organism: Smallanthus sonchifolius; assembly: GCA_023525975.1. Lineage (NCBI taxonomy): Eukaryota > Viridiplantae > Streptophyta > Magnoliopsida > Asterales > Asteraceae > Smallanthus > Smallanthus sonchifolius. The sequence continues at coordinate 41,918,663 of CM042025.1, read as the reverse complement.
AAAGTTCAACATTTAATTTATAAACCCTACACCTAAATAATATTTAATGTCTAAATTACATTATATAAATAAATGATTAAGGTAATAATTATTTATTTGATTTGTAATTAAACAAAAACATTTATTTAGTTATACTTAATTACATCTAACACTTACATTATTTTTATAAACAGTAATTATTTAATTTACATATTTAATTATTCCAAACTCAAACCTTATTAAAAAATGTTCTAAAAATATTCATTTCAAATCTTCCATTTTATACAATACTTTCAAGTACCAATCACTAACTTTATCCAATTTAACTTTAGATATAGACTTAGACTATTGTGCATTATTAATGCAATATACATTACACTCTAGGTTAACATTGTGCAATACAAGGATCACATTACTATCTAGTATCTCGTGTTAGCTACGCCTTCGAATCATGTGAGTATTTCATAGCCCCTTTTACTCTTTTACATTTTTGGGGTGAAACATGAACTCTATCAAATTACATGTTTACATTTACACAAACAACACAAATACAAATCCTATTTACATTCATGTGTGCAATTTGAGCTTTATGCCCGAGTGCTAGTTGTGCTAACTTTTGTATGCGATTATGTGCAATCATTAACTATTCAAGCCGACGGTTTTCAATGATAGATCTAGTGAGTCTGACAAACCAACCCAGATTGGGGTGATTGATACTGACAACACAATCTTGCATGCTAGTTACAAAGGTTTGATTGTACTTGGTTACACAATAGCTGCTCCCCATAAATACCTTATTTATCATGTTTTGTAAGGATTTGTTTTACAAACTATATGCTATCTATATACAAACCTGTGTTATACTCACCAACTTTTTAGTTGACCTTATTTTATTCATGTTTCAGGTGTTTTCATATGAGTAGATCAAGACATGCTACACATAGGCTTTGGACCTAGTTAATCTTAATTCAAAAACAAATTGTATTTCATTATGTACTTTCAACTTGATTCATGATTGTTTGGATGTAAATGGATTTAACACATTACAATTTAGTCAACCTTGAGCTCATGAACAGTCTACATGTCTCGCCCCGATGATTCCACCATCGGTTGGGTTGTGACATAAGGATCCCGAGGAACTCCATTATGTGGCAAAACATGAAAGGAGAAATTGTTATCTATGTTGGGAGATACCCAACAGTAAAAGCAGAATGTTAGGAATCACCTAAGTGAACACAACAACCGCAGATTCCTCAATTGAAATGGGAGGAGAATTCCATAGATTTCATTACAAATCTACCCAGAACATCTAGCGGCTATGATACTATATGGGTAATCATCAGTCGTTTGACGAAATCCGCTCACTCCTTACCAATCAAGGAGACAGCTAAAAGTAAGAAGCGTGCAAGGCTAAATATTAAGGAAATTGAGGCTAGGCATGGTATGCCAGTTTCCATTTTCTCTAATAGGGACAGTCGATTCATGTCAAGAATCTGGTAGTCTGTACAAGAAGCCTTGGGCACACGTCTTGAGATGATCATGGCATATCACTCACAAACAGATGGTCAAAGTGAAAGGACCATTCAAACTTTAGAGGATATGCTCCGTGCGTGTGCAATTAATTTCGGAGGAAATTAGGATACTCATTTGCTGCTGGCTGAGTTTTCATACAATAACAGTTACCACACCAACATCAAAGCTGCTCCGTTTGAGGCTTTGTACGGTCGAAAATGTCATTCACCGTTATGTTGGGCGAAAGTTGGCGACAAGCATTTAACCGGTCCTGAGGTTATTCAGGAAACTACTGACAAGATCTTCAAGATCAAGGATCGTCTGAAGGCCGCTCGTGACGGACAAAAGTGTCACATCCCGACCGATGGCGGAATCATCGAGGCGGACAATGGAATGATTGTTCAAAAGCACATGATAACTAAAAAGTTGCATAATTCATTAATTAAATTTGAAGACAACAAAGATCCAAATACAATACATTTCAAATAACCTAGTCTAGTTCAAAACATTGATTTATTTAACTAGGTCCATAGTTCTTAAGTGGAGAAATCTTCAGCAAGCAATCACATATCCAAACCTGAAACATTATTTAAATCAAGTGTCAACTAAAAAGTTGGTGAGTACATAGGTTTTTGTAGTTCCGATAAGTAGTAGATAAAAATGTTTTGCAACTCATTGTTTATCTTGTTAAACATAGTATGGTGTATCATTTATCTAATCACAATTCAAACCTTGTTTGACGCGCTTGAACATAGCACAACAGCTAAGTCCGGTATGTTTGAATATAGTTACCCACTATATCCGGTATGTTTGAATATAACACGCGGCTATATCCGAGTATGCAGTAATAAACACCCTAACCGGGTGGGCTGGTCAGGCATAATAGATCTATTAATATTACTATTGGTTTTCTTGTGTTTAAAGTAAATGTATGTACACCCAAGATAATAAGCATATAGTCCACATGTATAACACGTATAAACAAAGTGAGTAGCATGTATAATGTTTCACCCCAAAATGCGTAAAAATGTAAAATAGGGGCTATGTAACTCACCTGGCTAGCGGATATGATAATCCACGAGTGCGGGTGATAAGGACGTTGAAACCTAAGCACGATGAAATCCTATGTGGATAGATAAGTATTATTGTATGTTTTATTTGTATGTGCGTATTCGTATTTAAATGTGTATGGGTTTTATATTAATATCCTTTAATATTTATTTGTATAAAATATGGTAGAAAATAGTAATGACTTGGTAAAACTTTAACTTAAAAAAATTATATATATATATTGTTAAAATATTTCATTTTTAAATAAGTAGTTATTATGTATTTATAAAAGTTCCTATTTATTTATTTATTTATATTATCATTATTATTATATATATTTTTTTTTTGTAAGTTGAACTATTTTAACAAATTTAAAAAAATATAATATTTATTATTTTATAAAAACTTTTGTGGGTTAAATGCGTATAAAAGAATTTTAGTGGTTTCCGGAATAAACGAACAAGTAAACCGACTCGTTTTAGTTTTTATTGTATAAAAAGAATGTTAAAATAAGTTAAAATAAATAAATAAAATAAAAACAGAATAAAAAAATTTGGGCCGAAGGCCAACCGGGATCGAACCCGCGACCTACAACACAAACACACACACGCATAACCAGCCGGGCTACTGCCCATCGCTGGTTATGTGTGTACCGTTTAATTAATAACATATAAATGCGAACTGGTCGCTGGTCCTCGGCAACCGGCAAACCGTGTCCGAGGACATTGGTTTGCCCGGTAATCGACGGTTTATTGCCGCGATTTCGATTAGGATAGTTTGCCAGAGGGTAACAGAAGGTAACTGAACGAATTTGAGGCTCGAACATGGTCGCGAAGGGTCTGGTCGACAGGCTTTTGGTCCGAAAATACCAAGATCGTGATTTCAAGTTTCGGGATGGAATTAGGCCCTGATATTCTGGTCAAAGCTTCACTCAGAGACGACGAATGCAATGGTGCCTTCAATTTGGAGTGAGAGTGGGTGGAAGAGGGGTAGCGAGCTCGTGCAGGTCCGACTATGGCTATTTATAGCCGAGCTCGTTTCTTATGACAAAACGTGCAATTGGGCACGTCCCGACACTCGTCTGGACGAGACGAAGCTAACAAGCTATCAAACACGCGTGGAGGTTGACTGTCGGGCTTGAATTCGGGCGTGGGTTCTCGGCCACCAACAGGATCAGACGATCCGTATGTTGGGGAGACCAATTGGTCGGGGCCTTTTGTTCGCGTGGGAGAGACGAGGCCAGAGCTGCCTTTAGCAGCTGTCGAGGTGCAGGGAACAGCCCTGTCGAGGTGTCGCCGGAAAATGTCTCGGACCGCCGGACAATGGGGAAGGTAACCGGAATTGCGAATTGAGAATCGGCAACCTTGGTCCCTGGAGTTTGCTTTTGAATCAAAGTAGCCCCTGAGATAATTACGGATGGGTCCCTGAGGTTTGATTTGGCCATGTTTAGTCCCTTAACCGGTTTTTGGTTTAAAACCTTTTAGTTTGGAAAATTTCAAAACAGCCCCTTAACTTTTATAAAAGTAATTAATTAAATTTCTTTTTAATTTCAATTATATTTTATAACTTATATTATTTATTATTATCATAAATATTTTTATAAAAGTTATTTATTTTATTTGAATAGGTTATCTTATTTATAAATGAACCCTTTTAATTTAGATTTTTGTATAAAATTTTATATAAGTTTAAAACTTATAAAATTTTATTTATTTTAAATCCTTAAATTATATATATATATATATATATATATATATATATATATATACTTGTACAAAATTTTAAATAAAACCACTTGCATTCCATTGAATAGAAAATGTTTACAGGATACATAATATAAAAGCGTGAATAAAACCCGAAATGTCACAAAAAGAGTTACGCGGATAACAGACGAAGACCATTAGAATTCCAAGTTGGGGACCGCATCATGTTGAAGGTCTCACCTTGGAAAGGAGTTGCTAGATTTGGCAACCGTGGCAAGCTTAACCCTAGGTATGTAGGACCATTTGAAATATTCGCTAGGGTTAGCCCTGTAGCATACAAGCTCAAGTTGCCACAAGAACTAAGCAATGTACATGATACGTTTCATGTGTCAAATCTCAAGAAGTGCTTATCAGACGAGTCATTAATTATACCGCCTGATGAGATTCACATTGATAACAAGCTGCACTTCATTGAGAAACCCATTGAAGTCACAGATTGGAAGGTTCAAAAAACAAGGCGTAGCCAAGTTAAATTGGTTAAGGTACGTTGGAATTCAAAGCGCGGCCCCGAGTATACGTGGGAGCGGGAAGATAAAATGAAAGCCAAGTATCCGTCCTTGTTCACGAACACTCCAAGTCAAGATGACAAGAACTGAATTTCGGGACGAAATTCTCTTTAACATGGGGAGAATGTGACACCCAGTATTTCAGGTCAATATCCATATTACATAAATGCACGTTCATAACATATATTTCCTGAATTTTTATTTTGACTAAGTAAATTCAAGGAGTCTAGCAAAGGAACTTATATCAAAATAGTAATTTTTATGAATTACTAGGAAAATAAACAGTGGTAACCCGCAAGGTACGGTCGTTAGTGATTAACAAGAATTTTATTCTAGTAAAAGTCTAGGGAGACGCATTAATATAAAAAAACATAAATATTGGTGACTAAGCATTTATAAAAAGTTGACTTATAAATAATTGTTACATGGCTCTATATTATTTATATGTGTATACATGTATTATATTATAGTTAAAATAATAACTATGACAGGTTAACTAGTAAATTATGGAGACTAGTCAAACAACATAAAAACATATAAGTTATGTGATCATTAAAAGTTTTACACTGAGTATTAGATCACGGGAACACCTACCGAGTATACCCTACCTAAAAATGGCTTGACTAATACATAGACTTAGTTAAATTATGGAACAAGACCTAAACCCACCCCCCTTGTGCACCCTTCGGCCGAGAACCACCCAAGGGGAGGGCCACCCACTTGTCAAACTTCCACCAAACCCATCTTTTCTCATGATGTCGTGTCATATGAACATGCTCATTCAACTAAAACTCAAGCAAGTGTCACATCCTAGTCCTTGAACCATGCCTTGTAATAATTAGAGCAATCCCAACACTCCAACTTCTTGATATCTACATGCATATATACGGTACACACACTTGTGCACACACATTCACCATGCTCTTTCAAGTGTAGAGCAAGCAACCATCACATCCATCTTAATCACCATCCTTGGTAATGATGGTAGAGTAAACAACACACCATCTCCATTAATTTTTCCCTACATATATCAAGCTTCACACACACACACACTTTGCATATTTCACAACCAAGAGCTAGAACATAGAGATCTTGGGCTAGAGTTGGTGATTCAAAGAAGTTGGAGTCTAGGAGTCGGGTTTTGTAGCATCACGAGCATCTAGCACCTTCCACTCGTTGTCTCCACCTAGCTTGTCTAGTGGTAAGAAACCGACACCACTCTTTATTTTCATCTTTAGTTTTAAGCTCGTTGTTCATCCTAATAATCAAATAGATTTGAAAAGATTAAAGAGTTTTTATAAAGATGTAACTTATTAAGCTTAAAAACTAAAAGTTTTGTAAAAATACATGTAATTGTCCGAAAATAATAAGTTTGTGTGCATAGATCATTGTTTTGAAACATGTTATGAGATGTTGTTGTTTTGGTTCCATGATGATAAGTTGTAAATTGTTAAACTAAAATCTTGTATAAATGTACATAAGGGATCGAAATTTGTAGGTATATATATGTATGGATATTGTTGTTGTATTAACTTGAAAATGTGATAATACATCCATATATATATATATATATATATATATATATATATATATATATATATATATATATATATATATATATATATATATATATCGAAATCAGAATTGTATGTTTATGGGGTTGATGAAAAATGTTGAACTTGGAAAATGGTCAAGTATATGGATACATGTATAGGAATCGTGATATGTATATATATATGTGTTTAAAAACTTGTTAACCTGGAAATAATAAAGTGTATGAATACATGTATGTATTATTGTTAAATGGTTAAATTAGAGACATATTAGAGGATATGATTATTATATAATGAAACGTGTTGATATCTCGAAAATAAATCATAAAGAGTGTTAGACGAAACGCGTAAGAGATTTGGAACTTGTAAATTGTGGTTATGTGTTCGACAAGAAATTTGGTATGATTAAAATGTCTAAGACATTTAGTAAATATAAGGATCACATATGCATATATTATGATGAATTAGTTATAGAGGAATTATGTGCATGAAATTAAAAAGATGTTTCAGTTAAGGAATAGACGTACTCATGTTATCGTGGAACATATTTAAATATATGTGGATTTAATGAATATACTTGGGTGTATATATTGTAAGAAAATATAGATACATGACAAGTTAATAAATGTCGTTCGGAAGAAGTAATTGCATGTGGACGTGCTAACATGGTTTATGTGCTCGTCGAATAAATGACATGCTTGGTACAAACTTGAACGATATTTGTGGTTTATATAATTATTGATAGGAAATAATTATATGATGATACATGGACTATAATATAAATATATTATAAGATGTTGCAAAAATAATATTTATTTTTGATAAACATAACAAGTCACCAATATGAAAATATAATATTTTTCCGGAGAATAAATAAAGCGTTCTAGACTGGAATAATAATCACCAACGAGTCGTCATGAGAAAACATTGTTTTAGATAAACAAAGACATACTTAACGGGATTCGTTAAGTCGGATGAACAACTTACGTATAAGACGGGTAGTCTTAACACATTAGTACCCTTGTGTGATTAGGGTACGGATAGACAAGAACTATTAGCACAAGGTTATATGCTAGGATTTTATCGGACACAAGGTGAGTTCACGGCCCCCTTTTATTTGTCTACTGTTTTGTAAACATCGGGGGAGAAACATACTTACTTGTTATGTTTTGAAAACATGAAATACAATTGCTTATACGTTTGACAATATGAATATTCTGGTTTAACTCTATGTGAGTTTCACTAACCCCTTTTTATTTTCTAAGTTTTTGAAATGTTTTGGGGTGGAAACATACTTGTAAAGAATTTTCGTATGTAAATGAATGAACTAATGATCTGATCGTATGTGTGTATTGAGGGAAAAATAAAGCGCTTAAAGTCCTCGGAATAAATTAGTAACCATTAGCTATGGACTTAGCCCGGGATTTTATGGATAGTACTATTGGGGGTGACGCCTCCGGTCATGATTAGTCGCGCTAATCAGGGGTCCAAATGGCCGAATGACCGCATATTGTCTTAACTCGCAGAAAGGCGAGGGGAGGCACAGAAAGTTGGGGTTTGGTTACGGTCTCATACATTACATACTGTTTTGTATTCCTTGCAAGTTTACAAATGGGGTCAATTGATCAGATTAGTATTCGGATTCATTGGTAATACATACAAAGGGTTTTGATCGGAAAATGATCAGGTTTAAACAATGTATATGTTTTCAAAGGAAAACTACTTATTTGATGACGGTTAAGTCATGGACATGTTTTCGAAGGAAAACTACATATTTTATGACGGTTAAGTCATGGACATGTTTTCAAAGGAAAACTACATATTTTATGACGGTTAAGTCATGGACATGTTTTCAAAGGAAAACTACTTATTTTATGACGGTTAAGTCATGGACATGTTTTTCAAAGGAAAACTACATATTTTATGACGGTTAAGTCATGGACATGTTTTAAAAGAAAAACTACTTATTTTATGACGATAAAGTCATGGGCATGTTTTCAAAGGAAAACTACTTATTTTATGACGGTAAAGTCATGGGCATGTTTTCAAAGGAAAACTACTTATTTTATGACGATTAAGTCATGTATACGTTTTCGGGGAAAACTAACTGTACTAAATGAACAAACTCTGTGAACTCACCAACCTTTGTGTTGACACTTTCAAGTATGTTTCTCAGGTAACCTTTAGCCATGGCGCGGTTGGAATAGGCTAGCTATGTTGGAACAAGTCCTAGTAACCGGACGGGCATAGATTATCAAGTCTCAAGTCGACCATTGAACTAGCATGACTTAGATCATTGTATTTATTTAGTTTTAGTAATCGTATATGTAATTAAGTCTTAGAAATCACCATTACAGCTTCCGCTATCGTGTAATGAACCAATCGTTGCAACCTGTATTTATTTATTAAGTAAATAAATTTGGGGGTGTGACATCGTGTTCCTCCTCGCTGCGAGAATAGATCAAGATGTCGTCGATGAACACAATAACAAACTTATCTAGATAGGGTTTACACACGCCGTTCATAAGATCCATAAACACTGCGGGTGCATTGGTCAAACCGAATGGCATAACCAAAAACTCGTAGTGTCTATATCGAGTTCGGAATGTCGTCTTGTGTATATCCTCCTCTTGGATTCTCAGCTGATGATATCCTGATCGCAACTATGAAAGCGGCATCATGGTATCTCTCTTCACTATAAATAGACATATTACTTCTCAGGTAAAGACATCTACTGCCAAAGAGGTTGTGGTGTAGTGGTTGAGGTGACGCCTGAAGTCCCAAGGGACCCGGGTTCAATCCCTACTACCACCATTAATTTTCTGAGGCATGCAAATGAGGCCTAGTTCTTAGTCTGATGCACCAGTGTTTTACCTACGCCGATCCAGGGTACGAGCCTCGGCTCTCCCTTAAGCCCGGAAGGGGCCGTATTGGATGGGATTTTTCCTTGGATGCTCTCCAACTCCAAGTGAGCCCGGTTAAGACAACATATTGGCAGGAGTTGGACGAGGCTCTCCCATGTGACGAGGGGTGCGACGTCACAACATTCAATGTTCGCCGTTCAAAAAAAAAAGGTAAAGACATCTACCCTCTCAATACTTTCACCTATACTCTCATATCTCAGAGATACTTATTCTCATGCCGGAGGGCTGATACAAGGATTATCCCTTCCCTGTAACGCCCTAACGCGTTGTTCATTGTGAAGGATACCATCGAAATCAGGAGAAGTAATCCCCATTGGAGTCTGTGTAATCTGTACACCGGACTAGACTTTGCACGTCGGTGCCTGGATTTACACTTAGAAACTTAAATAGTAATTTACTCTTTTGTTTTTTTAAACGTGGAACAACGAGTTTAATATAAAAACTAAGTTTGGGTTTTATGTATTTTGATAATAATAAATAATTAATACAGCTCCAAATGTCTCCCCTAGATCTATCGACTAGAAAAAGCAGTCGGTGCGATTCACACTATGCCGGATCTACCATCACATTCCCACTAATCCTCCTGGTCCTATATCTTTCTCCCCAAACACCCATTTCTTTCCACACTCCTCAAAAAGAGGTGATCTTTTCTCTGCTCTTATTATCGTCTTTTTTTAATCGTTTTGACCATGTGTTGATCTAGTGTTTTGTAGGGATTTATGATCTGATGTTTTTAATTAGATTTTGGTGTTGCTAAATTTGGTAATTCACATGATGCTTTTAGGTAGGTAGCTAGATCAATAGATGAATGGAGATTTGAGTTTGGTGAGGTTAAATTAATAGCAGTTTTGGTGCTTACATTTATGCTTTATGCACATATAGCAAGTGTCCTTGAATTCAATTGGTTTCATTTTCACTTAGATATGTCAAAATTCATTGATTTTAATATAGTTTGTTGATTCTTTCAGATCTACCGATTCAGGTTGTTTTAAGTGATGGCTCAGGGAAAGTATTCCCGGGTCGATGGGAAGAAATCGTCTTGTTCCACAGCTATGATTGTGGTTGTTGTAGGGGTTTGTTTGGTTGGGGTGTGGATGTTTATGTCATCATCTACTGCCCCAGGTCAATTGCCAGCTGTCACAGAGTCCAAGCACAAAGATTCTACCAAAGTATCTTCCCAGTTTGAAGATAATTCAGGCGATTTAGCATCAGATGATTCGGTTAATCAAGAAAATACCAATTCCAACACAAATCAAGTTGAAAGAAACACAGGAGATGACTCGGATTCAAGTGAACAAAACTCAAATTCTGAATCAAATGAAAGCGAGAAGAATTCTAACGAAAGTGAGAAGAATAATGATTCGAATTCTGATTCAAGCGAAAGTGAGAAGAATAATGATTCAAACGAAAGTGAGAAGAATGATGATTCGAATTCTGGTTCAAACGAAAGAGAGAATACTGATGATTCAACTGAAAGCGAGAAGAATAATGATTCGAATTCAAATGAAACAGAAAAGAAAGAAGAAACTACGAATAAAGATGAAGAGACAAAAACAGAAGATTTATCGGCTGCAACACAGTCTGAGATTCTAAAAGAAACAAGTGCACAAAACGGGGCGTTTTCAACTCAGGCAGCTGAGTCAGCAAGTGAGAAAAAATCACAAAATGTTTACAATTGGAAGACGTGTAATGTGACAGCTGGCCCAGACTATATTCCTTGTCTGGACAATCTGGAAGCCATTAGACACCTACATGGCAGGAGCCACTATGAGCACAGGGAGAGACACTGCCCTGCTGAATCACCAACATGCCTTGTCCCTCTTCCTCTTGGCTATAAAACACCCATCAAGTGGCCTAGAAGCCGAGAACAGGTGAAATTTTCATATCCACTTCCAATTTTAGAAATCTAATACGGTTCAAAACGTATTTATTATTTTTCTTTTTCAAATTTCAGATATGGTACAGTAACATCCCACACACTAGGCTTGCTGCAGTTAAAGGACATCAAAATTGGGTCAAAGTTACCGGCGAGTACCTCACCTTTCCTGGTGGTGGTACTCAGTTCAAGAATGGAGCCCTTCACTATATAGATTTCATCCAAAACGTTAGTATCTTTATTTTTATATTGTTTCATTAATAATCTAATTGTTTGGATAAAATGATCAATGAAGTTATATGTATGTATTAAAAGTGAACATTAGGCGTTTGTTTTCTTTTATCCTAATTGTCCCCTTATTTATTAATTTATTTTATAAACGGATTTTATATACAGTCAGTTCCTGATATTGCATGGGGTAAGAGAACCCGAGTGATTTTGGATGTTGGATGTGGAGTTGCTAGTTTTGGGGGGTATCTTTTTGAAAGAGATGTGATTGCTATGTCGTTTGCTCCGAAGGATGAACATGAAGCTCAAATACAGTTTGCACTTGAAAGGGGTATTCCCGCTATTTCAGCTGTTATGGGTACCCAAAGGCTGCCATTCCCAAGTAAGATCTTTGATGTCGTTCATTGTGCCCGTTGCAGAGTCCCATGGCACATTGAAGGTGAATGATACTTGCAATCTTGTTTCATTAACAAGTATTTTTGTTTTTTAATTAGAATGAAATATAAAGATAAACAAGTTTTTCAGGTGGTAAACTTCTGTTGGAGCTTAACCGTGTGTTGCGACCTGGTGGTTATTTTGTATGGTCTGCTACTCCAGTTTACCAAAATAAGTCTGAAGACGTGGAAATATGGGAAGGTAAGAAAATCTGCTATTGTTATTGAAGGGAAAACTAAAATTACTTAAAACACTCACCATCATCATATTGTGGCAGCTATGTCTAAACTAACAAAGGCAATGTGCTGGGACCTGGTGGTGATCAACAATGACAAATTGAACCAGGTTGGTGCCGCAATATACAGGAAACCAACGTCTAATGAATGTTACGAAAACAGACAACAGAACGATCCACCATTATGTGAAAAAAAAGATGATCCTGATGCAGTCTGGTAAAATCTCTTAACTTGTGTTTGTGTGTGTATAAACATGAAAACATTATCAACTAAGAGTACAATTTGGATGCAGGAATGTACAACTTGAAGCATGTATGCATAAAGTACCAGTGGATGAGTCAGCACGGGGATCAAAATGGCCAGAGGCTTGGCCACAGAGGTTGGAGTCACCACCATACTGGTTAAAAACTAGCGAAGTTGGAGTGTATGGAAAACCGGCCCCAGAAGATTTCACTTCTGATTATGACCACTGGAAACGAGTTGTTTCAAAATCTTATTTGAGCGGTTTAGGAATTGATTGGTCTTCTGTCAGAAATGTCATGGATATGCGGTCTATATATGGAGGGTAAGTAGATTCAAATTCGAAGTTTTAAATGTGTGGGTCAAGCAGGTTGGTTGACAGCTCAAAAAGAATTTATCTCAGTTAAAACTGTATAAAAAGGTCATGCAATTTTCATTTCAGGTAATCACTTTTTTTGTCTATTAAAGTGATCAAATATTTTATTTGTCCATTTGAGAATTTTTTTAACAAAAGTGGAATGTTTATATTATCTTGGGGCATTTACATATATCCCCTTCCTAAGTTCCTTTATTACATATTTACCCAACCCTAAAATTTGATTACATATTTCCCCTTCTTAAAACCTCTATATTATTACAATTTTACCCTTAATGAACCAATTAAAGTACTATTTACATATATCCCCTTCCTAAATATTTGTGAGGGACAATTGGGTAATTTTAAGTTAATTGGGGAAATATGTAATTAAAGTTAGGGGTTGGGGATATATGTAATTTAGAAGTTTAATAGGGGGAAATATGTAAAAAAACCTATTATCTTACCCAAAATGACAAAACAAATCCTAAGATAAACTGAAAATGTTTAGTACCTTAAATCGACAAAATAACAAAGTTTGAGTATGTCAAATTTTAAATTACATAAAGTTCAAGCATATTTTTGTGCAGTTTGCCCCTTCTTATATTTACCGCGCCATATTTGATTTCAGGAATAATTTATTTAAAAAACAATATCTAGGATTTTTATGCCTTGAAAATATACTATGGGTAATCGTTTGACCTGTTTCCTTTTAAGTTGGTTTTTTTTATATTACATGTGTAAAATAAGAAAATCTATACGTGTAGGATAAGAAAATAATCTGAAACAATCCATTTACGGGTAAATGGTTTGAAATTTCTTCGTCTAGGGTGCGGTTTCACATGTGAAATGACATTTTCTTTTTTATTTTGTTTAGATTTGCTGCTGCACTGAGGGATTTGAAGGTCTGGGTGATGAATGTTGTACCTCTTGATTCACCAGATACCCTTCCAATTATATACGAGCGTGGACTGTTTGGAATATATCATAATTGGTGTGAATCATTTAGCACTTACCCGCGATCATATGATCTTCTTCATGCTGATCATCTTTTCTCTGATGTTAAGAAAAGGTAATCTATCTATCGTTTTGATCTGGTTTTCTTTTGTTTTTATATTTTGTTTAGTTTTTAAGTAAAATATTATATTCTCTATTTCCTTATTCTTCTTTTAGTTTCAGTTAAATTTATAGTATGAAGAAGTTAATTAGGGTGAGTGTAAGTTTGGTAAATGATTTTCCTTGATTTCATTCACAAATCTCAACTGTATATATATAGTACAATATGGGACTAAACTATATTTGGCTAATATTACATTTGACTACCAAATATTTATGCAATAATACATTATACAGCTAATACACCCCGCAGTCGAAACGAGAGGAGGCCGAATGTTGAGACTGGATCGGAAATCTTCAAAAAGAACTTGGGGTAGGCCCTTCGTGAATATGTTAAGGATTTGGAAGCGTGATTGAATGTGGAGGACCCGGACTTGGCCACGAGCTACCTTCTCACGAACGAAATGAATGTTTATCTCGATGTGCTTCATTCTTTGGGGTTGCACCTGGTTTGTGGATAAATAGGCTGCACTTACATTGTCACAATAAACAAGTGTTGCCTTGGATGGAGGACGATTAAGTTCGCATATTAACTTTCGCACCCAACAAGTTTCAGAGACGACCTTGGCGACACCCTTATATTTCGCCTCCTGTAAACGCAGTAACCCTAAGTGGACCTTCGAGTATCCGGCCCAATCAGCATCAGTGTATGAAACGATGGAACGAGTATCCGACCTATGATTGGTTAGCTCATAAGTTATAGTACCTTGAATATAAAGTAGGATGCGTTTAAGTGCATTCATATGAGTTGAGCGGGGGGCGTGCATGTGCATGCAGACCTGTTGAACCGCATAACTGATATCAGGTCTCGTGAAGGTGAGATACTGCAGAGCCCCGCACACTTGACGATATTCAGTAGCGTTATAAAGTAAAGTGCCATCTGTGGAGCTCGTTGTTGGTATCAACAGGAGTGGTTGCAGTATTACAAGTAGTCATACTCGCACGCTGAATAATTTCACTAGCATACTTATGTTGGCTTAAAAATAAGTAGTGATTATCATGGTGAGTGACTGCTACCCCAAGAAAATAGCTTGGCCAAGATCCTTCATGGTGAATTCGTTAGCCAAAAGGTTCATAAAACGGTGTCGAAGCACATCTGAAGAAGTAACCAATAAAATATCATCCACATAAAGTTAAATGTAGGCTGTGTCATGACCATGGCGATAGACGAACAGAGAATTGTCACATCAGCTATGTCGAAAACCCATACGATAAGCGTACTCGGCAAAGCGTTGATACCACGCTCTTGGCGCTTACTTTAGATCGTAGAGGGATTTCTTTAATAAATACACGTAATTAGGAAATCGCGTGTCCTTGAACCCCATGGGTTGATGCATGTAGACCGTCTCGTTAAGTGTCCCGTGTAGAAAAGCATTCTTGACATCTGACTGATGAATAGGCCAAGATTTCGAAACCGCAATGCTGAGAACGGTTCGAATGATAGCAGGTTTTACGATGGTGCTAAAAGTTTCACCACAATCCACACCTACATGTTGTGAGCGAACATCACATACCAAACGGGCTTTATGCCGTTCTAAAGAGCCATCCGAACGTGTCTTATGGCGAAAAGTCCACATACTTCTCACAATATTAATGCTTGGATGCCTAGGTACTAATTCCCGCGTTTTATTATCGATAAGAGCATGGAACTCATCGATCATGGCGCTCTTCCAATCCGGGTTAGTTAAAGTTGTTAGGTGTGGAGTCTCGTTTAGAGGCGGCCGGCCCTAATTAGGGTTAGCCGGCCCTAATGGGCCTATCTCTACGGTTTGGGCCTAACTTGGAGAACAAGTTAGGAACCCTAGTTTTAATCTATAAATACCCTATGTGATAATTGTAATCTGTGTGCCTAGAGCTTAATGAAATAACCTAGTTGCAGCCCGTGGACGTAGGTCCCCCACTGGGACCGAACCACGTAAAATTCTTGTGTCGTTTATTTTTCTGTCCGCGTGATTGTCGTTTGTGCATGTGTGTGTGTTGATTCCGTTGCGCCACGTTGTTCCTAACAAGTGGTATCAGAGCTTTGGCTCGTTGTTTACACACGGTCTGCACGGTTTTCGATCGAGAAAAAGGGTAGAGGCTGATCGAGGGTTGATTCAGATCTGCTGCTACAGTACCGCCGCCGCTACAGTTCCGCCGCCGTGAACAGTGATTCCGGCATGAACAATGTTTTCCGGTTAGGCGTGAACAGTGTTTTCCGGCAAAGCGTGAATAGTGTTTTCCAGCGTGAACAGTACCAACAGAATTTTTTTCTTTTTTTTTTCTGCTGCTGCTGTTCCAGGGCTGATTTGCAGCCTGGTTTCTTGTTTTTGGGCCGCTGGAATTAGGGTTTAGGTTGCGCAAAAGGGGAAAGAAAACTGGGTTGTTTTGGAGGAAAACAGGGCTGTTTCAGGGCTGTTTTTGGAGTGATTTTGCAATTAGAGTTCCTATTTTGGATCTCTTGGAGTTGCTGGTTTCACTCGGGTTTGCAGGTGAAGCGTTGTGTCGGGAGTCTCGGGTTTTCTGGTATCGCGGGTATAAAAAGGTTTGATTGAGTACCGGATTGAAACTCTAGAAGCGGCTGATTAGAGTTTTTGGTTTAAACTCTTGGATTCGCCGGGTAAAAGGTTAAAGTTTTTGTTTCAGTTCGGGTTTTTTTGACTGTTTATTATCAACCATTAATTGGGGAACCGGGTTATGTGAAATTCAGTATCGGGTTTAGATTTGTCTGCGAGATTTATTGCAGGAGCAAATCGGTCATTTGACAATGTTCGGTAGAAGATCCGTCAAGTTCAGGCCCGTGCCATTGCTGTGTTTGTTTCACTGTTTCGATTTGTTTCTTGTTTGCTATTTATAGCTGAAGACGGGATGGGTGTAATTGAAGGTTTGGCGGTTTGGATTTCGGTTGGTTGGTTTTGTCAAAAAAAACTTGAGTGTGGTACTGTGGGATAAAACCGGTGAAAATGGAACCAGCAGGTTTGGAATGCTTTGGGTTTTAAGTATTCCGGTTCTGGTGTGCTGGTGACGACATAAGTGAAAATAAAAAGGAAGTCAGGTGATATTGCTCGGTTGAAAGATTTTTCGGTTAGGGTTAGCCGATCGGGTGTACGGTCGCGGAATCCTTGGTACCGTTTGCTTTCATCATGAAAGCTCTGCTGCTGTTATAACCGTTTGCCGGTTAGCTGGTCTAGAACTGTGAAGTTGTTTCTTGTTCGGTGGTGATCAGTGGTACGACATTTGGCATGGGTTGGGATAACAGGGACAGTGGGAGCTGAGCATAGTTGACTTGGTGGAGCTGCATGGAGGTGTGGGACATCCTTTAGAGTCGATGTCAAAGATAGTAAATTATGCTTCTGAGAATGTGTCTGGGTTGATGCATTGGGACTCAGTGAAGGCAGTGAAGACTCTTGGGTTCGAGATTCTGGTATACTTCATTTCATGTTACCCATTGTAGTGAAGTATTAGTGCATCTAACTGAAGACTTTGGGAAGGTACAGGTTTATGTATCGCCGGAAGAAGGGAACCAACTTTCGAGTAGTACAGTCTTGGCTCGCTGCATCGGGTAGAGCTAAGTGGATTCATTTTGCAAGAGTGAATCCTGGAGCCACGGGGATATCAGCTGAGTGCATTCGGAGGTTTAAACCAGGTTAGGGGTTTTGAGAACAGTGGGAGCACGAGGCTTGTTCTGGGTACAGTTCCAAACACCGTTGGGTTTTGACGACCGGATTTCCGAATGGAAAATCTCTCCTCGGTTCTTGCAGGTTTTGGAGAGTGGTGTTTCCTCTCGAAGTCTTTGGAGCCGGTAGTTTGAATCAGTGGGAGCCAGTTGAGATTGAGGATGAGTCAATGGCGGGTTTTGCCATGGCTGAGTCAGTGATGACTGTTGTGTTAAGCTAGGGGGAGCTTCAACCGGCTCTTCTGGTAATTAAGAAGAGGGCTGCTGCAACTAGGAGAATTAGATTGAAGTCTTAGCTTGTTTATGGGAACTGGAGGCTTGGAGGACTTCTGTTATTTGAAATCTTAGCTTGTTCTTTGGAGCCGGAGGCTTGGAAACTTCTAATAGTGAAGTGTTAGCTTGTTCTTAGAACTGGAGGTTTGGAGGATTTCTGTTATTGAAGATTACTGGAGTTACTGGTATAGGATCTGCTTGGATGGTGGATTGAGGATTGCTCGAGCCTCAAAGTGGGAGATTGTTAGGTGTGGAGTCTCGTTTAGAGGCGGCCGGCCCTAATTAGGGTTAGCCGGCCCTAATGGGCCTATCTCTACGGTTTGGGCCTAACTTGGAGAACAAGCTAGGAACCCTAGTTTTAATCTATAAATACCCTATGTGATAATTGTAATCTGTGCCTAGAGCTTAATGAAATAACCTAGTTGCAGCCCGTGGACGTAGGTCCCCCACTGGGACCGAACCACGTAAAATTCTTGTGTCGTTTATTTTTCTGTCCGCGTGATTATTGTTTGTGCATGTGTGTGTGTTGATTCCGCTGCGCCACGTTGTTCCTAACAAAAGCTTCGGTAGGGTTGTGTGGTAGTGGGGAAATGGTGGTAAAAGTGTGAAGTTTGAAGAAGGGTTGCCTAAGTTTTGAGATACCCGACATACTATGAGTGGTGATAGTACGGGCAGGAGGGTTGTTAGGATTTGCACGTGGTGGTGGTTCCGGAACAGTGGGTTGTGGAGGTATGGCTGGTTTTGGGCGTCAAGAATAGGTAATGGGATAGGTTGTGGATGGTGTTTTGGCTGGGATTAGTTGTGGCAGCCTGCTGGGTGGACTAGTGGCTGGTTGTTGACAACGTTTTTGGTGGCATCAGACAGAAGGTAATTGGCGTCGGCGACGCTGAAGGTGGGATCAGTGGTAGAAGTAGACTGGTTAGGAGAAGTTGAGTGTGAAGATACCAGATGGAAGGGTGGTGATCAGATGTACTGACTCGTGTCGGCCACACTGAAGGTGTGGGGGGGGGGGACAAGGGCTCGGTGGTAGAAGTAGACTGGTTAGTAGAAGTTAAGTGTGAAGGATACCATATAGAAGGGTGGTGATTAGATGTCAAGACTTCATACTGGGGAGGAGTGGTGTGAAGTTTTTGAAATGGAAAAATGGTCTCATCGAAGATTACGTGCCGGGAGAGAGTTTTGACCGGTGGAAATATTATAGCACTTATAGCACTTGAATCCATGTAAAAATAAAAAAACGGGCGGAACGAAGGGAGAAAAACGAAGGAGGAAGCCACCATGAGAAAAACGGAGGAAGAATCCGTCGGAGGATTGGTGGCTGGCGGTTGAAATCGCCGACTTAGGGTGGAAGACGGCTAACGTTTAGGTAATCAGAGGAGGCTCTGATACTATGTAAGTTTGGTAAATGATTTTCCTTGATTTCATTCACAAATCTCAGCCATATATATAAAGCATAGTTGTCAAAAGCGCCAAAGGCGCGCGCCTAGTCGCTCAGGCGAGGCGAGGCAGGACCAAACCGCCAAGTCGCTCAGGCGAAGTTCCAGCGAAGATTTCGGCCGGGTTTCGGCCAACTTTTGCAAGTTCCGGCCAAAAACCAGCCTGGGTCGGTTTAAAATATGTGAGGTCGCTAGTTGAGATTCTGCTTTCTTTTTATTTCTTCTTTCTTTGCAGCGGCTGCTTACTTCTGTTTGTATTTTAAGAACCGATGACGGTGATGAACAAGTAAATGAGTATGCAGGTGGAGGAGATATGGGGTTAGAAGAGAGGGAGGGAGGAGAGCTAAGTGATGGGGTGTGTTGGTAAATATCTTTTTTATCTATGTAAAAGGTGCGGGATTTTTCACTGTAAAAGATGGCAGGAACAGTGAAGGAGTGTGCAGGTTGACAAAACTAGATGGAGTGTACAGAAAAAAGTTGATTAAATTATGAATCTTGAATTTTGTTTATTATTGGGTTATTAATTTTATGTGTTGGACTTTATATGCCTATTATTTATATTTTTATTGTTTTCTAATAGTGCGCCTTTTTTGTCTCTTTTGCGCCTTCGACAACTATGATATAGAGTACAGTATGGGCCTAAATTATATTTGGCTAATATTACATTTGACTACCAAATAGTTATACAATAATACAATATCTAGTTAATAGTGAGCATAATAACCAACCAATTTTTATGGTTCGGTTATGGTTATGTGTATAAATAGCCGAATTAACCAAACTGACACTAAAATCAACCTTTATTCTTGTAAGTAATATGTTAAATGTCTGGAAATTTTTGTTATAATATTTTAAATACATATTAATTGTCGCTTATTCTTCTTTATAAATTAAAATGATTGCTGATATTTTATTTTAATTAGTATAAAATTAGATTTATTAATTGAAATTAGCTTTAAATGTCCAAAGCGGTACCGAGCCATCTTTTCCGATAACTGAATTAACCAAAGCGTTTATGACCAAACAAATCGGTTATGAAAATCTAAAAACCCGGCTAAAGTTGAGTTTTGTTGTGACAGGTGCAAGTTACAATCATTAATGGCGGAAGTTGACAGAATGTTGAGACCAGAGGGTAAACTGATAGTGCGGGATAATGTTGAGACGGTTGCTGAGGTGGAAAGCATGGCAAAGTCTTTGAACTGGAAAATCCAGATGACATACAACAAGGACAACGAAGGGTTGTTATGTGTGGAGAAAACGTTATGGCGTCCCACTGAGGTGGAAACTGTACCATACGCCATTGAATAGAAGTCCTCAACTGCCATTTTTTAAATTAATACCCACATCACATGTAATTGTTGTTTTTGTAACCATTTTGAACCTTGCCCTTGCTATGGGGGTTTATAACATTTTTTACTGTAACACGAATTATCATCATATTTAGCAATGAAACTGAATTTATAGTCAACTTGGACGCCCACGTCTTCCGTCATATAGAACTAAAGTATTCTCGAACCGCGACAGGTAGAAGTTCCAGGTATGACTTCTTTATGTTAGCTACCATTTGAGATAAGAAACTAATAGGGAAGAAAGATCAATTTTAATTCATAGCTAAGTGATTACAAATCCCTAATCAGGTAGTTATACGTTCCTTCAACTAACTAACGACTAACTAACCACCGTTAGTGATACAAAATACAAAAGACTTCTTGAACTATTATTCTATACAACTTTAGCCCCTATTCTTTCAACTAATACAATTTTCAGTCCTTTGACTTCTTTGAAGTCGTTATGGAAGAACCGTCGGCCTTCAACAACTTTAACAAAATCACAAGCTTTCCTCTTTGCACCAGCCCTTCCTTTCCTTTCACAGGTTATCGGTTAATTACTTTGCTTTAAATGTTTTTTTTTCTTTTTTGCATTAAAATATTAAGAGTAAATTACCTTTTGCGTCTCTGTAGTTTACATGATTTAACACAATGCGCCCCTAACACGAATTTTTATCGCTTTGAGTACCTGTGGTATACAATCTGTAACACTCTGAGCCCCTGGGCCTAACTTCGTTAAAAAATTCCGTTAAGTTTAGTTTCGACATGCTGCGGATAGTTAAGTTTTGCTGCTGATCTAGTTTCGGCAGGGGTATTTGCGGATAGCCTTAACTAGATCAATAGAAAAACTTAGTAGTTTCGGGTGAATATCAGTAACCGTCTTACCCCCTATCGAAACTAAACTTAACGGAATTTTTTAACGAAGTTAGGCCCAAGGGCTCAGAGTGTTACATATTGTATACCACATGTACTCAAAGCGTTAAAAATTCGTGTTAGGGACGCATTGTGTTAAATCGTGTAAACCACAGGGACGCAAACAATAATTTACTCAAATATAATGTTATTTTGCTTTAATTAATTTGTGGATTAAGACATGCGTCCCATGTTTTGGATATATCTTCAAAGAATGCAACAGCAGGAATTTCAGTATTTGATCAGGAGTAGGTTTATGTTGTGTATTATTAGCCTATCTTGTTTTTTTTTTCTGAACGGGTGATAGTCGTAACATGCTTGTTTAGGTTAAAATTGTATAGATTTATTAAGATGAAAAATGTTGAAGCATACTTAGGATTCTTTATGTAATCGGGCATTAAGAAATAAGTTGCTACCACCAATGTAATACAACTAGAATGTAAAATGTGACTGCTAAAGGAATCAAAAGTAGGAGCTTAATATGGAAGAATTGTTACTGACCGAGATGATAATGATAATGACGTCGAGCGAGACCAAGATACTTTTGAGGAGGAACAACAAAACAAAATTATGGTTGCAGATTGGAGTAGCAGAATCAACGATACAAATTGTCCTTTGATAAGAGTTGATATGGACCGGTAGTCCAGTTGTGATGAAGTCAGGTTGAGTTACTACTAACAGTATAAACTTACTTCCCACTATTGATATCAGGGCAGCTAATCGTGTTGTCACCTGCCTGGCAAGTTGCTTCCTGGGTAAGATACAACTAATCAGATGATTAGGTTTGGCATTGTTAATCGTAATTGCCATTGCCAGGAGTTCCCACCGATCAACTTACCACTAATGAGCCACTGCAATGAGCAGTAGTTGCCACTAATCACGTTCCTACTCATGATATCTTGACGTCAATGTGATCATCTCGACTTGGAGAAGAAGTTATATTGAATAATTAAACACGATTTCTTGGCTTTTGAGAATGACTTATTGACTTATTAGCTTTTCAGAAAAAAAAATGCTAATTTTTTTACTTATCGGCGTTTTGAAAAAGCCAATAAGTCAATAAGCACTTTTCCACCACACTCCCAAACACCCTCTTATTTTCCAAATTATTAGCTTTCTAATAATAAGGATTAGGGTTTAGGAGTTTGAGTCTATAAATACTAATCTCCATCATAGATTTTAGGTTTGTCTTGTGAAACTCTAAAAGGCGTCATGAGTTTGTAACTGAATTCTTCTAGGGTTGATGAACATCACCTGAATTGGGTTGATGATTATAGGTTTAGGGTTCTTGTTCTTATCCTTCTAATTTCTGGACGTTGAATGATAAGATTGAGGTTAAAAGAAATATTTTTGTTACATTCTCATGAGCTTTTTTGTTCTTATTTATTTTTATCACAAACACTCATCTCTACATTAAAACACAGGTTTACATACAATTTTATTAGCTTGATTATTCTTCCGTTGTAAATCAATCCTTGATTATTTAATCAAGCATCTTTTGATCCTGACAAGTGGTATTTGTAACACCTTGAAAATTCCCAAAGAATACAGAGGCTAAAAGTGTCAAAAATTAAAGTTCGAATGTAATTCCTCAAAACTGAAGGACTAAAAGTGAAAATTTTGGAAATTCAGACGGTAGCAGACCGCTACCAAGGGCTTTGGTGGTCCGCTACGTGGAGGGGAAGGAATCAACCAGAGGCTGACGCGTGTCCTGTGACTAGCCGAAAAGAATTGACGTGTGGCGCCGGTGGCGGACCGCTGGTCGGGTCCGTAACGGTCTGCTAGCCGCAAAAACAGGGCGGGTGCCCTAAACAGGTGACGCGTGTAGGGCTGACGCCATCAAGGCGGTAGCGGACCGCTACCTCCTTACGTAACGGTCCACTACGGGATCAAATTTTGTCTATAAAAGGAAAGGCCGAGCTCGTTCATTTGCACAAATCAAACACACACAAACACTTTTTACACACACTAGAGCTCTGATCTTTCCCAAGCTCCCGGTCCGCATTCGAAAGTCCGATTTCTTGAAATCGTCCGTAAATTGCCGTAGATAGTACCGAGGTAAGGTTTCTAAATCTCCTAAGGTTTGTTTATGTAAACCTAAAATAGGGGTATTGATTATGATCATATTGGATTTGATCTAGGGTATACTCGAGGTGTTGATCTTTGTAGTAATCCAGAAAGAAGTGCTTTGAGGCGAGTTCCTTTAAACTGTGCTTATGATAAAATGTTTTCAAATGATTTTTGTATATCGAAACGAGTCGGATACCTATTAGAATTCCATGTATATATACCCGTGAATAGCGCTTATTACAGTCAAGTTGGGATGGGACTGACTGGCGAGACTGATCCTCTCGTTATATCTGACTTTGTGTAACCGGTAGTAAGGGAGTTGCCAATATATATATATATATATATATATATATATATATAGGGGAGGGTTCCAGAGAAAACCACAAGTTAGGCGAAAACCGAGAAAACCACTAAAAAAACCAATTTTACCGAATCATATAATAATTTTTATTTTTTGTTTTGGTTTATTTTTATTTATTTATAAGAGTATCAATGAAATATTAAACATTTTTACCAAAAAACATTTTTACACATAGTGTTACGTATACGTAAACATCAAAAAAAAAATTTGCGGTTACGTATACGTAAATCAAAAAAATTGTTTTTGAATACGTATACGTAAATAAAAAAATTGCCTAAAATGATGTGGTTTTCTTGGTTTTCGCCTAACTTTGTGGTTTTCTCTTGATCCCTCCCCTATATATATATATATATATATATATATATATATATAGGGGGAGGTTCAAATAAGAAGTGATATTTCGCTAAGAAACCTAAGAAATGATAAAAACCTTAAGAAACGATATCAAACGAACTCCGATTGAGCTCATTCCAGCGGCGTTGAAACCATCTCGTCAAACTCTACCATCTTAGCTTTTAGGGTTTGGATTTCAGGGTTGAATTTTATGGTTTTAGCCTTAGGGTTTAGCCTTAGAACATTCACAGGCGGTTTGGTATATGTTTGTGAGTGGGATTTGTATATTTTAAGGAATGGTTTAAAATGGTTGTGAGTAGAGGAGAGAGAAAAAGTATAATTTTTTTATATATTTATTGAAACACTGTTCATCGGTATAAAATTTTTAATATTTTTTTAAAGTACTTGTGAGTGGAGTAAAGAGAAAAGATACTGATAAAGGTATAAAAAATATTATTTAATTGAAAAGAAGAGAGAAAATGTAGTGATTTTTAGTGTATTATAAGGATAAGGATAAGGATAAGGAACGGGCTGCAGATGCTCTTAAGGTTTAGATTTTAGGGTTTAGGTTTTTTTTGGGGTAGGGGTGAGGGGTTTAGGTTTTTGGGGGTGGGTGGGGGTGGGTTTAGGTGGGGTGGGGGGTGGGGGTGTTGGATATTCTAGTACATAAATCAAAGTGTTAAGTGGGTCAAGACATTTGTATTTATATTTTTATGGGCTGAAACATTATATAAAGAAGCTCAGGTCTTTTAGTTAATTTACTAGTAAATGGGTTGTTAAAAGAAACAGAGTTAAAAGCCCAAGTCTGTACATTTAAGTCAAACCCACGTTTGGGTTTTTAGGTTTGTTCGGTCAAAGACCTGCACTATTGTAAACAGCCACAAATGCTTGTGATGGGTGGGAGCAGGAAGCAAACGAAACAAAGGAAGTTGACGAAACGGAGCAGTTGGCGTGACGGTTCTCCGGTAGAAGTGAAACGACGCAATGGTCCACAGATTTTAGGGTGTATAAATATGAAGCCAATGATTGGAAAAACTCATGTCTTTCTGTCAATAAATTTCTGTTTGTTTATATATTGTTCGTCTTCTTTTTCGTTTGATTATTATGAAGGGCCGAAGTGATTGTGACGATTGGCGGGTTCCTGGGCAAAAGTGGTATCAGAGCCTGCTCAAGAAAAGGAAGACCACCGCCAATGGAAGAGATCAAAGCCAAAGTAGGGATGCACTGAATCAAGGCAGAAACTATGTGTATGGCAGAAGTCAAGAAGGAATTGGAGACCAAGGAAGAAGATTCACGCTAGAGAGAGAGAAGAGCGGAATCACGAGGGGTCTGGCCAATTTAAGACTTGACAGAGGAGTGAAGCCTGTGAGAATGAAGACGGTAGGGAGTGCAATGGTTAGAGGTAGACTACCTGTGGGCAGAAGTATGATCAGAAAAGAGAAAAACTTGAAAGAGAATTCAAGGAGGATAAGTTTGGCCAAAAGAATGAAGAGGGCAAGGGGTTTTGCCTGCAAGGGGCACGGACATGTTTTTTAGATTTGCCCAAACAAAACAGTATGTAAGTCTCGTGTTAAGATTATTGAAAATAAGACTGAAAATAAGGAGTACATAGTGAAAGGCACAAATTTGTTTGGGTGGGATAGAATTTGGTATGTAAATACCTCTTTTGATAAACACATAACGGGAAATAAGAATGTGTTTTCAAGATTCAAAACATGTTTTGGTGTAGAGACAAACGCCGACCACCCGAATATGTTGTTTATAACTGGAATTGGTGAAGTTAAGACTAACCTTAATGGTGAGGAGACGATGATTTCGTGTGTTTCTTATGCACCGAAATTAGAAAAAAATGTCTTAAGTTTAAAACACTTACTAAGACAAGGTTATGAAGTTGAATTGTGGGAGATTTGTGTTATATAATTGGAATGTTTGATGGCAGTGAAAATGGGGAACAATTTGATCATTTAGATGAAAGTGATTTAGAAATTAAGAGACAAAGTGAGGAGTCTTATTTGAAGGATTATTTTGAACACTTGGATGAAGGTTTGGAAAAAGAAAATAACCCTAGTACGCATGATAAGAGAGGGCAGGAGAGTACCTCTAAAATGAAGGATAAAGAAATTAATGATCAAGTTAAGTCAATAAAAGATATGGTAGAGTTTCTTGATTTATTAATTCATGAAAAGTTGATAATTGAAAACAAGGAAGACTTTGAAAAGGGTTTTGTCAAAATGGTGAAATGGTTTTATGGGGATTACTTGGAGTCGGGTGTAGAGAAAGATGTCCCACCGGTTATAGAGGGACAAGAGATTAATATGCTAGACCTATACATGGTTGTGAACCGAATGGGTGGTTCAAATAAAGTCTCTAGGAAAAACAAATGGGTAGAAGTTGCAAGTAAGCTAGGATTCCCCGGTTTTTTTGATGTGAAATTGAGGGTATGTTACATGAAATATTTTGACCTCATAGATTGTTATTACTCCACTGTTATTGGAAATAAAATTTTTTTTGGAGATCAAGACCAAGTAGATGAAGCATTGGTGCAAAAGAAAGTCAAAGATGATCAAGATGAAGACAAGTGGGAAGGTTGGAAATGGAAGCAAAGGGCTGTGAATGCAAAGAGGGATTACCCTTTAATGTGTGGTCAAGTACTGATTTTGCAGGTTCAAACAAAGCACAAGATGATGGTAAAACATAATCAGAACCAAGCATTGAGGAGTACTATGAAGTAGACCATGATGCAGCCATGCTCGGTAGTGAAGAAAGCAAGACGCAGATTGGTTATGAAGGAGACAATGATGACTCGAGTGATGATGACCTCGTCATCATCCTAAACTGAATATGCAAAACTGTTGGTGTGTTTTTGATTTATGTATTAAGGGGGAATATGTTGGATATTCTAATACATAAATCAAATTGTTAAGTGGGTCAAGACATTTGTATTTATATTTTTATGGGCTGAAACATTATGTAAAGAAGCCCAGGTCTTTTAGTTAATTTACTAGTAAATGAGCTATTAAAAGAAACAGTTAAAAGCCCAAGTCTGTACATTTAAGTCAAACCCACGTTTGGGTTTTTAGGTTTGTTCGGTCAAAGACCTACACTATTGTAAACAGCCGCAAAGGCTTGTGACGAGAGCAGGAAGCAAACGGAACAAAGGCAGTTGACGGAACGGAGCAGTTGGCGTGACGGTTCTCCGGTAGAAGTGAAACGACGCAACGGTTCGCAGATTTTAGGGTGTATAAATATGAAGTCAGTGATTGTAAAAACTTGTGTCTTTCTATCAGTAAATTTCTGTTTGTGTATATATTCTTCATGTTCTTTTTCGTTTGATTATTATGAAGGGCCAAATTGATTGTGACGATTGGCGGGTTCTTTGGCAAAAGGGGGTTTTAGGCTTTTCGGGGTGAGGTTGGAGGGGGGTTTAGGTTTTTGAGGGTGCGGGTGGAGGGGGTTTAGATTTTTGGGAGCGGGTTAGGGTTCGATGAGACGGTTCCAACGCCGCTGAAATGAGCTCAATCGGAGTTCGTTTGACCCATTTCTTAGCATTTTTTAACGAAAAACCACTTTTTAGTGAAACCTTTCCCTATATATATATATATATATATAAATAATAAAATTTGAGTCCTTGTGTGGCTACCTGGTGGGGATTGGGATGGATGGTCGTTTCGTATTACGAATATAATTATGAAAATATGGTTTTATTTATGAACTCACCAGCTTTATGCTAATCCAAATACATTAAATGTTTTTTAGCACAGGTGACCACTAGCTAGAGGCATGTAGTTTGGGGTGATGTACAAGTGCAAAGTTTTGATGACTAGGATTACTGAGTGTAGGTTCATATTGGACCATAAGGCCTGGGTTTGTGACATGTTCTTGGAACTATAAGTCCAGTGCTGTAAATTCTTGTTAGGAATCATATTTTGTATTCTAGTTTGTAAAACAATGTTATTATGCTTATAAAATGTTATGGTTTAGTCTTCCGCTGTGTGTTAACGTATCAACGTCACTGTAAACCAGTATCTGGAAACTGGGGTGTGACAAGTTGGTATCAGAGCCGCAATTTAAGGGATTTAGATACTAATAGGAGGTTAGTGTCTAAACTTAAAATAGAACTCTGAGGATAGCTGAAACGCTATAACCCGTAAGTTTAGATGTTGATAATCATTATAATATATAACAGGTAATATCAAGAAAACAGATAATTAATTACATTTTTGGCCAAATGTCTTTAATTTATGGATTATAACCAGTTATACGAATTCTGATGGCATAAATCTATGTATATGTATCAAATGGCTGGAAGAGGAAGAGGTCGAACTCCTCTCACTAGGTCTCATAGGCAAACAAACAACAAACTGATATTAACGTTCACCATGAGACAAACGATGATACCAATAATAACACAGGACCTCATGCTGAGGAGATGGTGATGTTAGAAACCCAATTTCAAGAAGCAGTAGCCAGTGAGGTTACAAAAGCACTGCTGTCACCCCCCCAAATTCCACTAACGGAGTTTTACCGTTTGGAAGGTGACACACCTGGATCTCAGTCATTAGTTACATCAAACGACACTATATGGGACTTGAAATGTCAACACATAAAAGTTCAGAGTTAATGCGGAAGCGTAAACGTTAATATGAAATCAAAAGTAATTACACGCAATAGGCGTCAATCAATGTAAATAAGTAAACTGTTTCAAATGTTTGAAATGGATAATATGACAGTAGGACTCCATGCATGTCCTAAGTGTGCAACCTATGCCTTAGCGACCTGAGAAACATGTAAGAAAAAGTGTCAACACGAGGTTGGTGAGTTCACAGGTTTCAAGTTTACAATAAGAGCGTGTTTGTCAGATTATGTACTTTCAATATGCATATCTGTAGGTAGCTAACCTATGTTCATGTTTTACTAAAGCGCTCGCAACCGAAGCTGACTGTGTTTATATGCCTCCTGCCAGGTCTATCAACTCTGGCACATGTGAGTAGGCTAACATTTCACCCGTTCGATATCCAATTGAGTTAGCGCGACTAACGCGGGTGGGATTTGTCAAACCCAGTAGTACTACTAAACATTACCTCGCTAAGATCCATATTAACGGTTCGATATAAGATGAGGACTTTCTGTGATAGTGTCTTACGCTTAGTCTCAACAGTGATATCATATAAAGTACCATAATCAAATAGTTGCGTCATGTTTTCTCCCCCGACGGGAAAAATAATATTTGCTTGCGTACCTGTTTCTCCCCCACGGGAAAAACAAGTAAAAGTATGATAGTTGGTGTTCATTTTGTTTCTTCCTCAACAGGAAAACAAGTAAAATACGTTTGTGTGTAAGCATGTTTCTCCCCCAATAGTAAAACAGGTAAAAAGGGGCCGTGAAACTCACCTGCATTGCGTAGTAGGTATTATAACACAAGTATGAGATTTGAAACCTCAAATGTTAGCCTGCACGGCTTACGTATGCCCTAGAATCATAAACACATAAGTTAGGGACATATGGGATTTTGTGACGACGACACGGAAGATTAGAACGTCTTAAAACATTCTAAGGATTAACGGGTAGACGAACGCGTCTACGGGAAAATAGATTTCGTAATAGAATTAGAATAACTAAATTTCGTGTCGAACGTTACGAATAATATTATATATGTATAATACTTGTGTGTTTGGGTCATTCAGAAATGTTTAAGAAAATAATATATATACCATATATTATTTTTAAGTTCGAAGGATTAATAAATGTTTGCGTGGAAAAATAATAAATGTATTATTTTTGAATGAGTATAAAACGTGGGTCAATGATATAAATAATTATATTATTTAATAGTTTGAAATAATCCAATAGGTTCATACACGAGGTGCGAATAATATATAAATATATTCTTTATAATTTTTGAGTCACAAGTTGAAAATAATAATAGTATATTATTTTATCCGAAGTTAATAAAAAGAGAGTAAATAATATACATAAATATATTATTTATAAAGCTTAAACGTCTTCATAACGTTTATAATTGTGGCAAAAATAATATAAAAATATTATTTTTAATTGAGGTCACGATCCTAAAGTAATACTAAAAATATTATTTCATTTTAGGTTGTGATTTGAAAATAATATATAAAAATATATTATTTTATGAGTAGAAATAGGTTATAATTTTAAAACCGAGCCTACGGGTAATATACGAGGCTAAAACGTCATAAAATACTATTATAATAACATGGGGTAAGTTTTTATATTAAAAATAATAGTTTAAAATTGTTTTAAAAAGAAAAGGGGGGTGGAGGGATCGAACCCGGGTCTCCTCCCCCACACACCAAAGCCTTAACCACTACGCCCGCTAGGGTCATCGCGTTAGAACCCGGATCAGATTTGTTTTGTAGGATCGTAAGATTACAAGGTGATTCTATTCTAGTTGATATTGGCGGAAATAATAACAACCAACAAAGTAAACAAGTAAACAACAAAAATACTGATAAATGCACTGTTGTATTAAACTTCTGAGATTACAAGTTTACAAGTAAAACACTATCAAGAAGCACTATGAAAGCACAACAAGCACATAAAGACACACTTACTATGAAGTGTTTACACAGTATTTATAGTAACTTAGAATCAAGACAGACCCTTGATTCTAAGGATCTGATCTAACACAAGCCGTTGATCTTGTTTATTAATCTAAATTACACGCAAAGGCTAATCTAGATAACTTTACTGAAACTTCTTCTTAGGCATCATTGTTTGCATGCTTGGAGACGCGCGTCATTGTCCTTTATTGGTTGCACCACTGAGGTTTCTTCTGCTTGGAGTGTGGCAGTTGCTTTTGCAGAAAGGTGTCAGAGGCGCTTCACATGGGTAGTCAGCTGCAACGTTTGGTCTTCAGTGAATAAAGCTATCAGCAGCAGATATGAAAATAATGCTGCTGATAAGCCTATCAGCAGCAACTTGTGTTGGATCCTGCTGATAAGCCTATCAGCAGCAACAAGTGTTGAATGCTGCTGATAAGCCTATCAGCAGCCATATGTGTTGAATGCTGCTGATAAGCCTATCAGCAGCATTTGTACTTAGAATAATTTGGTAGAAATCAGTCTTTGGTTCTACAAACTCCCCCTAGACTGATGCAACCAAAATTCTTCTAATTACTTTGCTGCTGAAGCTTTTGCATGTGGCTGACTATCCTTTCAACCTCATAGCCTCTTAGATCCTTGCTGGGATTGTTCAGTGGAAGTTTAGACAGAGTCTTGATGTCTTTGTGTGACATTTTGTAGATTGCTTTGCTTGAACATCTCATCTGCTGCTTCTTTACATCAATCAGAGTGAACTCATCCAAATCAGCATTGTAGGACCAAAATACAAATGGAGAGTGGGACTTGAGTGGTTTGACATCCACGACCACATCTTTGCTAGGGTTGAAGTAATGTCTGATTGCTAGCATAAGATGTTTCCCTCTCTCATTTGCAGGCTCATGAGCTTCACCTAGCTCCAAAATTCTTCTTAGGTCTGAATCTGGTAGTTGCAGAACCTCATCAACAGACCTGTATGTAGATCTTCTTCTTTCAGTTCTCCCCCTGTGGATTGTAGACCCATTCAACTATGTTTCTTGAGTCTTCAGGTTCAGATGAGGATTTGAATTTCTTTAAGGGAGACTGTTGATGAGTGGGAGCTGGGTGGGATGATTTGGACTTGTTGGGTGGAGGAGTGGAAGGTTTAGGGAGGAAAGTGGAAGGATGATGGACTGAGGAAGAGGTAGGTGAGGGAGAAAGCTTGGGTTTCTTTGTCTTTGGTTTTTCTTCTTCTTTGATAAGTACCCTTTTCTTGGAGGCCTTCTTCCCTAGTCTTTCTTCCTCATCCTTTTTAACTTTGAAGTAGAGGGCTTGCAGGTTCATGAAATTCATGGGACCTAGCCTCTTTCCACTATCTCCTCTAGCCTTAAGGAAGTCAATCATGACCTTCCTTTCTTCATGGGTTCTTTTATTCAGTGCATTGGTCTTCTTGGACTGTAGCTTGGCTTTTTCTTCTTCTTCAGCCTTTTTCTTGCTAGCCAATTGACCCTGCTGACCCATGAAGGCTCTGTAAATCTCTTTGTTTGAAAGTTTCTCAAGGTAGTCTGCATCCTCACCTTGAGAGATCAGAGCTTCAGTCCACTCCTCCCTTAATTCTTTTGCTAATTCAGGATCGGTTATTCTGAACTTAGCTTCTTCGTTCTTCTTCTTCTCCAAGTCTTCTTCTTCTTTATTGAATTGTTCCTGCAGTTGAAGAGCAAGAGCTGCATCTTCTTCAATCTGGTTAACTGCAGGAATCTTTCTTTTTAGCTCATCCAGCTGTTTAGCATACAGCTGGATGGTTTGTTCTCTTAGGAGAATGGCTGTTTTTCTTTCTTGAGCCTTTTTCAGGTCAGCCATCTCCTCTTCTTCTTCTTTTCTCTTCCCTCTCTCTTTTCTCTTTTAGCAGCCTCTCTTCATCTTCATCAGTCATGATTCCCTTTCCTTTGTTTACATTGGGTGCCTCTGCTTCAGCTTCACTGATCACAACAGCAGATGATGATGCTGCTATTGGGATCTCTGCCTCAGCTTCATTGGCATGTTGAGGAATTGAAAAGGGACGGTCACTGTCTTCATCAAGTTGACACTCAGGACCTTCTATTTCCCTCAGTTTATCCCTGATGGAAGATCTTGTGCCAAAAGCTGCAGATGTGATGTCAACTTGTGGAGTATCAGAGTTGGAGTCAGTATCAGAAGTTGTCACAGTCTCTTCTTGAGGAATCAGTCCTTCCTTTTCAAGATGGGCTTTGATGATGACCATCATTGCTTCTCAAGTGGTGTTTTCAATTCTTTGATTATTTAGTGTTCGATTTAGACTTAAACATCCACGATGATCTCCTGTTATTACTTGCCTTGGTTTTGGTTTTCGTCTCACGGATCTTGGTTCGCGCTTTATGGCATTTCCACTATAATAAGTGTAGGAATTCATGGGTACCTGGGATCACTTGGACCATTTCCACGGCTCTCCAGTGAGTTAATATTGCAGATGTTGGCTCTGAGCTGAAAAATCTTGAATAGGAAGTCTGAGGGCAGCTGAAGGATGTTCCTGGTGTTGATGATGAGAGAGGAGCCATTGCTGAGCAAAAGAGTGTGATCAAGGGACTTAGTGCTCACCCAACCTAGCACGTCCAAGTCCTTGACCAGGAAGGCATACAGGAATCTTCGAAGGCCCAGAACTTCTTCTTCATTGAGAAGACTGCTCCTTGTTATTTCAAGATTGCTAGGAGTCAGTCTCCTTTCTGCGGCCGCCGAGGATTCAGGATAAGCTACCCGTTTTGCTTTTTGAATTAGTCTTTCGAAGTGGGGTAGATTATCCTCCATCAGGTCATAGAACCTGCCAATGGCAAGTTCTGCTGAGAGATCTGCTGAGTTGTTGATGCAGTTTGATACGTATAGCTGTAGGACTTGGAGGGCATTGAGAGAGTTCCAGTTCAGCTCTTCTACTCCGCTGAATTCCCATCCAATCCAAAACCTCTCAGCTGATCCATCATACCCCCAAGCTAGAATGGAGTCAAATTCTAGCTTCTTTGATGATCTGAATAGTTGGGGGGTTGAGGATTGACCAATGATGGCTGCTGCTTCAGGAAGGATGCTGAATGATGTATTTGTTTGTTCTGTGTCTTCAACATCATTCAGCATTTCATCGACAGCCCTGACGACCAACTTCCAGTGTTCAGATGTCTCTTCGTCTTCGTTATCTGGGACTGGCAAGTCATGAACTTGGACAAAAGCTGGCTTGAATAGTGAGCTTTGAAGTACAAGCTGCTCTTGAATCCATTCGTCAAGACTGTCTGTATCTTCTTCCATAGACACCATCTCCCCCTTTTTGGTTGCATCAGCAGACAGGTAAGCATCAGTTTGGGTGCCTACTGATACAAGAGAGGGAGTGGCTAAAGTTAGGCATTGATGGGCTTCATGCTTAGAGACTTGGTGTCTTAGTTTGGACACTTCAGCCTCTAGCATAGCCACCCTAGTCGTCAATTCCAAGTTATGAAGTTTCAGTCTATCCTCATCCACAGTTGTGGAATCCTTGGACCCAGATGGGGCCGTAGGCCGAGCCTCAGCATCCCCATCACCCGTGGTTTCTTGGCGCCTGGGATTCCTCTCAGTGAGGGGAGTTTCCAAGGAAACACCCTCACCATGAGTTGCCGTGGTTGAGGTCTTATAGATGTTGTCACTATCCTCCTGGTCAGTTGATGGACCAGCAGTAGTGACAGCCTCTTCCACATCCACTCCATCATTACTCCCAGAATGGACCTTCAAGGGTGAAGAACTTGGGTTGGGTGTTTCGGAAGCAAGACCAATCAGTACCTCCTTGATAGTGGTAGTTGGAGAAGGTACATCACTTTGGTCAGGTTCCTCAACACTTAAGTTCAACGAAGATAGGAAT
Organism: Smallanthus sonchifolius; assembly: GCA_023525975.1. Taxonomy (NCBI): domain Eukaryota; kingdom Viridiplantae; phylum Streptophyta; class Magnoliopsida; order Asterales; family Asteraceae; genus Smallanthus; species Smallanthus sonchifolius. The sequence goes on along the minus strand of CM042025.1, from coordinate 41,884,085 downwards.
GGCTCAAAGGGCTGTTCTATGGATCCAGGAGGTGATCCTAATCCTAATAGAGAGACTTCCGAAGGAGTCTCCCTAACAATGTGGCTTTCCCTTATGATATTCTCACTAGAATGTTGTGATTCTGAGTGAGGGATATTAGCTTGGGTTTGGGCCTTGTAGGCAAGAGAAGAAGGAGTTCTCTTGCCCCTCTTCCTTGTATACTTTCCGGTTGAGCAATCAAACTGTGGGTGAGTAATGTATGTGCTTGTGCATCCTCAGTAGAATGCACAGGGGTTTGATCAAGGGAAACAGTAGTTTGAGTTTGTGGCAGTGAGGTGGAGGGTGTGGGATCAGTATCAGCTGGGTTTGCTGAACTGTCACCCTGGGCACTTTGCGTGTTCAACATTGTAGACAACAATGGAACATCGGCCCCTGAGAACTTTGATGAAACTGTTCTCATGCTTTGAAAAATGTTGTTCTTATGTCCCAGAATTGAGTAGATTCTTGCAGTTTTTGAAAGATCTTGGTGCTCAATGTTGAACACTTCTTGCAAGAATCTTGGGTACATGAAGAACTGTGATTTCACCCCTTCTTGAAGGTTGTATCGCAAACCTTCAAGAATGAGGTGAGAAAAATTGAAACCCTCTCCAGTTATCATACCGTGAATTGTCGACGCGAGTCCGGAGCTAAGCTGGTTCCAGCCACTCCTCTTCTGGGATATGCATTGGAGAATAGTGTGGCAGAGATACTTCCATTTGGGACCCATGAGTGCCTTTTCTATCGTATACTCTGCTTGATTCCCAGTGTACCCTATGGTTACAAAGGTCCTCATGTATACGTCTCGTTGGTAAGAGATGGCGTCCCCTTCATCCTGAAGCTTGAGGTGTTGGCGGAGCTTTGCTTCAGTGATAATCATCTCCTTGCCGTCTACTGTGCCTCTGATTTGGGGAGTGCCCTGTTCAGTAGAATACACGGCTGAGCTCCAAAAATCTTCCATGTGGGAAGTGTAGATGGTTGGGTTGACTCTTAGGGCATGGAGGATTTTGGACCGACAAAGGAAGTCGATAATATCATCGAAACCTTCCGATTTCTTGCCCTTTATTAGGTATGCAGTGAGGTTGTGATATGGGGAAAACTTGTCGTTGGGGTTGTTTATGTCTGCGCCTGCCATTTTATGGAGTTGGAGGGAAGAGAGAAGGGTGTTTGAATGGTGGTTAATTATGGAGGGCTTTGAATGCTGTGGGGACGGGAGAGAAAGTGATGGGAGATTAGGGTTTGAAATTGAAAATGAAGAGGTGGTGGGAACGTTCGAGATTGTGATATAACGGCAGACGAAGAAAAAGCAACTTCACTTGTACAGTACAACCTGTTTCACTTTTCATTGTTACAGCTGTAAACCACTCGAGCAGTCATGGTGAAGACTGACGATATTTACTTTTACAGCGGGTAAAAGTTAATGTAGACTTGTTTTACCCATCAGCAGCAAACTTGGTTGCTGCTGATGGTGAGCTATCCGCTGCAAACTTGGTTGCTGCGGATAGTTAAGTCTTTCAGCAGCAGATTTGGTAGCTGCTGACTGTTGTATTCATTCCGCAGCAAAAAGGTTGCTGCTGACCGCCTTAAAGCTATCCGCAGGAAACTTGTTCCTGCTGATAACTTAAAGCGCTCAGTGGCAAAGGCTTTGCTGCTGAAGAGTAAATCTGTCAGTAGTGAAAAAGTGCTGCTGACTATAACCTTTTATTAAGAACAAAAACATAGACATATTTACAAGGAAAGATAAAAATTAGAGACATGTCTTATTCAAAGTTCATCATGCCAATTGATTCAACTAGATATCGAAATCTTGCTTCATCAAAAGGTTTAGTGAACAAATCAGCATATTGCTCATTTGTGTGAACCTTGGATAGGACAATTCTCTTTTTCTCAGCTTGATCCCTGATAAAGTGATACCTGATGTCGATGTGCTTAGTCTTGGAATGCTGCACTGGATTATTCGTGATAGAGATAGCACTCATGTTGTCAATGTGAATTGGAGTCTGCATAAAGGTCATTCCATAGTCAAGCATTTGATTTTGGATCCAGATGACCTGTGCACAGCAGCTTGAAGCTGCAATGTATTCTGCTTCAGCTGTTGAAGTAGAGACACATGTTTGCTTTTTGCATTGCCATGAGATGAGCCTTCCTCCAAGAAATTGACATCCCCCAGATGTGGACTTTTTGTCCAAGTTACAACCCCCATAGTCACTGTCAGTGTAGGCATAGAGATTTACATTTCCATTCTTTGGATACCATAGCCCAAGTTTTGGGGCTCCCTTTAGGTATCTAAGGATCCTTTTGACAGCTTGAAGATGAGACACTTTTGGAGCTACTTGAAATCTTGCGCAGAGACAAACTGCAAACATGATATCTGGTCTTGAGGCAGTGAGGTACATGAGAGACCCTATCATTGCTCGGTACTGATGTTGATCAGTGTCTTGTCCTTCTTTATCCGGAGATAATTGATGGTGCACTTGCATAGGAGTCCTTGCAGCAGAGCAGTCAGTCATTTTGAACCTCTCCAAGATGCTTTTGACATACTTGGATTGACTTATGAAGATTCCATTTGGTACCTGTTTGACTTGAAGTCCTAAAAAGAAATTTAGTTCACCCATTGAACTCATTTCAAATTTGGAATGCATCAGAACTTCAAAGTCTTTGCAGAGCTTCTTTCTTGTAGATCCAAGATAATGTCATCAACATAAATCTGGACCAACAAAATTTCTCCCCCTTCATCTTTGATGAAAAGTGTCTGATCAATGGCCTCCCTTCTGAAGTTGTTGCTAAGTAGATATCCAGATAAAGTTTCATACCAGGCTCTTGGGGCTTGGTGTAAGCCATAGAGAGCTTTGTCCAGTTTTAAGACCTTATTTGGATGTGCAGGATCCACAAAGCCTGGAGGCTGTTTGACATAGACCTCTTCACCAATCTTGCCATACAAAAAGGCACTCTTCACATCCATTTGATAGACCATAAAGTTTTTGGATGCTGCATATGCCAGAAAGATTCTGATGGCTTCCAGACGGGCAACAGGAGCAAAGACTTCATCATAGTCAATGCCTTCTTCTTGAGTGTAACCTTGAGCTACCAGTCTGGCTTTGTTCTTGACCACGATGCCCCTTTCATCTTGCTTGTTTCTGAAAACCCATCTTGTTCCAATGGCTGTTTGACCAGGTGGAAGATCAACAAGCTTCCAAACATCTTGTCTTTTGAAGTGCAGCAATTCTTCCTGCATTGCCTCAATCCAGCTGTTGTGCTTGAGAGCTTCATCAATCTTCTTGGGTTCCACCTGAGATAGAAAGCAAGAGAACAAACAAATGTTGGCTTCATGAGACTTACCCCTTGTCTGGATACCTGTGTGGACTTGGCCAATGATGTTTTCCAAAGGATGCTCTTTGTTTATTCTCTGTGCTGGTATCACATCCAGCCGTATTCCCTCTTCAAGATTACTTTGGTTTAGATCAGGATTGTCTTCAGTTGTGAGGGGAGGAGCTTGGAGGTTCTGATCATTGTGTTCCACATTGTCAGCAGTATTGGCATCAGAGGCCTCTTCAGCATGGATTGAGGAGGCTTCATTAAAGATTTCTTGGTTAGAGAGATTGCTGCTTGTGGTGTTGGAAGTATTGGCTTCACCTGTACCGGCTTCAATAGCTTCTGCCACTGATGGAGGGTCAATGGATGGCCTTTTCATCCTGATGTAGGGACTAGGAAAATCCAGTCTGTAGTCAGTAGAAGAGGTTGAGGCAGAAGATGTTGATTTTGAAGAAGAACACTCCATATTTGAGAATATGAGAGGCTCAAATATCTGGGTGAAGGAGTCTATATCAAAGAGCCAGTTAGGACATTTGCCTTGTTCACAGACAACATGTTCCCTGCATTCCACATTAGCAGATTCTTCCACAATCCGAGTCCTAGAATTGAACACTCGGTAGGCCTTTGATTGAGAGGAGTAACCCACAAAGTAACCTTCATCAGACTTTGCACCGAATTTAGGAAGAACTCCATGTGTGATGAGGATGGTACATGGACATCCAAAGGGCTTCAGGAAGCCAATGTAGGGAACTCTTTTGAGCCATAGTTCATAGGGTGTTTTCTGGAGAGGCTTAACAATAAGGACTCTATTCTGCACATAACAAGCTGTGCTTACTGCTTCTGCCCAGAAAGTAAGGGGCAGCTTTGAGTCAGCCAGCATAGATCTTGCTGATTCAATCAGAGTCCTATTTCTTCTTTCAGCAACCCCATTTTGTTGAGGGGTTCTTGGAGCACTGTATTGCCTTTCAATGCCCTTGCTCTCACAGAAACTGTTCAAGGTGTGATTTTTGAACTCTGTTCCCTGATCACACCTTATGATCTTTACCTTCAGATTACTTTGATTCTCTACCCTAAGAATATAGGATTTGAGAATCTCAGCAGTTTCATCTTTTGTTCTTAGGAAGAATACCCATGAGAATCTGGAGAAGTCATCAGTTATCACCAGACAGTAGGACTTTTTGCCCATTGACATGACATTCGTAGGACCAAAGAGATCCATATGCAGTAGCTGGAGAGGGGTGTCATTTGTGTTCAATGTCTTGGGCTTGTGGGAACTTTTGTGTTGTTTTCCCTTCAAGCAGGCAATGCAGTGATCGTCTAGCTGGAATTCTTTGTCAGGAAGCCCTCTGACAAGATTGTCCTTCACTAATTTATTGATTGTTTTGATGTTAACATGGCTTAACCTCCTGTGCCAAAGAGCGGATTCATCAACTGATGCCTTTGACAGAAAACATGAAACACTACCGGATGGAGTGGCTTCATTCATGTCAAGCACATATAAGTTGTCCTTTCTACGAGCAGTTAGGAGAATCTTCTCTGGAGGGGGTTTAGATAGACCAGGAGCTAACACAAAACATTCTTTGTCAGTGAAGAGCATCCAATGCTTTTGATCACATACTTGGGAAACACTCATGAGATTGAAGTCAAGTTCTTTAACATAGTTGACCCTTTCAATACTCATCCTTTCATTGGACATAGTTCCTTGTCCAGGGATAGATCCACCTTTTGAGTCACTCCCAAAGGCAACATATCCTCCATTGAAATGTCTGAAGTTGGAGAGGATGGACCTGTTGCCTGTCATGTGCCTGGAACAGCCGCTATCTACCACCCAAGTATTGTGTTTGTTGCCTGGCTGTCCCTGCACATGGGAAATATCTAATTAGTGGGAGGATCATTGTAGCATGCATCATTGTAGAAGATAGTTGTTAATTTGCCATTGTCAGCATGCTTGCAGTCAATGGAACCAATAGTTATGCTTGGAGATTGTTTGGTCTTCCATTGCTGTGTTGGTGGTTTTCTAGCTTTCTTTGCATTGTCGGCAGAAGATGTTTTTGCTGACGATTTTGGCTTATCCGCAGCTGATTTTGCTGCTGAGGGCTTTGCTGGAGCAGTAGCAGTTTTTGCTGCTGGAAGCTTTGTTTTGGAATTTGCTTTGTCAGCAGCAGATACTTTTGCTACTGATGCCGTTGTTTTTTATTGTGCTTTGTCAGCAGCAGAGACTTTTGCTGCTGAAGGCTTTGCCTTTGGTTTCCTGGACTTTACTCTATCAGCAGCGATTTTGTTTGCTGCTGATGGGTTGAACACAGATGAACGATTTGCAACTTGGTCAAAAGGGTTGAACTTGCATGTTGCAGCAAAATGGTTTGATTCCCCACATATGATGCAAGTTTGTTGAGGTTTCTGCATCTTCACTCTTTGAGGGGATAGAGATTCTCTGAACTTTGTTGCCTTTGCATCATAGCTTCTCACCTGTTTGTTTCTGTTTGTTTTCTCAAAGGCATGCTGCTTTGAGTTTCTTTGGTGTTCACGGTAGTGAAAGCAGGTGCTGGCAGTGTGATTGTATTTGCCACACACAAAGCATGATACTGCTATCTTGTCCCTGTGAGAGTCCACATAGTTCTTATTTTGAAACAAATCTTTGAAGTTCCAGGGATGAGCTTTGTTATGTTCAAAGGTGGCTTCTTCTAGTGTCCTTTGAACATATGGACCTTTTTCTCCAGGTGTATGAGAAATATCAAACACCTTTGACTTTGACTGAGATTTGGGGTTGGTGAAACCTGATGTCTCTCCCTTTTCAATGATTAGCTTTCTTTCACCTGGAGGATAGCTAATCTTGATTTGTTTGAATGGAATGGGAGCTGGAATGGTTGGAGTAACAACATGACAACCGGCTTTAGAGAAAGGAGTAGATGGGACTGCACTAGTTTCACAGTGGTCTGAGCAGGTTGACTCAGATTCTGAAGAGGTGGAGCAGTCTTCCACAAAACATGCATCCATTGAAGGATCAAGGTTTCGGTTTGCCATGTCAAGGTTTGCAGTATTAAAGCTTGGTTGGTGAATGGCAACATAATCAGCAGGAGGAGGAACTGTCTGGTACTCGTCACTATGATATCCAAGTCCAGTTTTTACCCTTTCATGGACTTGAATATCTAACAATCTTTGTAACTTTTTAGATGAAAATTCATATTTTTCAACATTGACTTTCTGTTCAGCCAGTTCAGCTCTGGTAGCTTTAAGTTTTACTAATAGATCATCAATCTGAGTTTCTAGATTGGTTTGTTCATGTTTTAATGAAGAAATCTCTTTCTTAAGGCAGTTAATTTTTTCTTTGTAAGTATCTTCGACCTTTTTGAATTCAGACTTCATTTGATGAAACTCTTCATTTTGATCTATTAGATTTTGGTTATGCTTTCTATAACCTAAAACTTTGTCAATGCAAGCTTGAGAGCAAAGATGTTCAAATACCTGAGGTGGTATCTCTGCATTGTCTGCCATAAGTGCTTGGTTGGAGGCAGGAACATCTTCATATTGAAAACTCCAGTCAAAGTCTAAAGTTCCAACATTTGCACAGGCTGCAGTTTGTGCTGGAGGAGTTCCTTGCTGCTGCTGCCTGGGCTGACCTTGGTAAGCTTGTCTTTGATGGCTGGCACCCTGATTGGCTTTAGGTGCCTTGCACTCCCTAGCAAAGTGATCCATTTGGTTACAGTTGTAACATCGGATCTTGCTTTTATCAAGCCCAACTCTGGTGTTGCTTGGAACTGATCTCCCGGTTCTAGAATAAAACCTTTTTGCTCTGAGGGAGAGCATGGCATATGAGTGCTGAATATCCATTTCTTCAAGATCATCTGGATGAAAGCATTCCAGATCCTCCTTTATGAAGTACATGCTGCTTGAGTTGTCAGAGACAAAAGCAGTAGAGGTTGGCTGTTGAGGAGGTGCCTCAAGAAGAAATGGTGATGAGTTGGATTGTGAAGCAGTTGGTGTTTGAGGATGAGTAACAATGGGAGGATAGTAGTTGCTTGCACTAGGACCAGAATGATCAGAGTGAAGCGCTGAGGTGGTGGTGGAGGAAGTGGTAGCTGATTGATAACTGGAGCTCCTTTCTTTAGCTTGAATCATTTCTAATTCATAGGTTTTGAGCATGCCAAAGAGCTCAGTCATCTGAAGAGTCTTCAGATTCTCTGTTCTTCTGATGGACACTGTATATAATGTCCAACAACTAGGAAGAGATCTTATGAACTTTTTGAGAATGTCTTCATTCTCCAGCTTTACCTTGGAGCATTGCAGTTCTCCAACCAGGTACGTGTACCTGTTATATAAAACTGTTAGTGACTCACCTTCTTTCCAGACGAAGTTTTCATACTATTGCTTGAGAATGTCACGTCTGTTCTCCTTGACCTCCTCAGATCCAGCAAACATCTTTTCCAGGGCTCCCCATAATTCCTTTGCAGTTTTGTGAGCCTTGAAATTGTGAAAAACTTCATTTGGAAGGCACATTTGGATAGCTCCTAATGCCTTGAAGTCCACTTCCATTTTCTTGATGTCTTCTTCAGAATACTTGGAGGGTTCCTTAGGAACTAGTGGTCCTCCGGAGTCAGCAGAGGCCACCATGGGAACATAAGGTCCATCCCTTATGGATTTCCATATTCCGTATTCATGGTAGCAGAAGAAGCTTTCCATACGGTTCTTCCACATATCATAGTCCTCCCCAGACACCAACCTCGGTGGTCGGTTGATACTGCCGATGTCTTCAGATCCATGACTTTGTGCCATTTTGTTTTGTGTGACTTGATCAAGAATAGAGTTTTGAATAGAATCAGAAAGTGATTAAACAAATGTTAGTTTGTTTAATCTTGAGCCAAAGCTCTGATACCACTTGTAGGATCGTAAGATTACAAGGTGATTCTATTCTAGTTGATATTGGCGAAAACAATAACAACCAACAAAGTAAACAGCAAAAATACTGATAAATGCATTGTTGTATTAAACTTCTGAGATTACAAGTTTACAAGTAAAACACTATCAAGAAGCACTATGAAAGCACAACAAACACATAAAGACACACTTACTATGAAGTGTTTACACAGTATTTATAGTAACTTAGAATCAAGACAGACCCTTGATTCTAAGGATCAGATCTAACACAAGCCGTTGATCTTGTTTATTAATCTAAATTACACGCAAAGGCTAATCTAGATAACTTTACTGAAACGTCTTCTTAGGTATCATTGTTTGCATGCTTGGAGACGCGCGTCATTGTCCTTTATTGGTTGCACCACTGAGGTTCCTTCTGCTTGGAGTGTGGCAGTTGCTTTTGTAGAAAGGTGTCAGAGGCGCTTCACATGGGTAGTCAGCTGCAACGTTTGGTCTTCAATGAATAAAGCTATCAGCAGCAGATATGAAAATAATGCTGCTGATAAGCCTATCAGCAGCAATTTGTGTTGGATGCTGCTGATAAGCCTATCAGCAGCAACAAGTGTTGAATGCTGCTGATAAACCTATCAGCAGCCATATGTGTTGAATGCTGCTGATAAGCCTATCAGCAGCATTTGTACTTAGAATAATTTGGTAGAAATCAGTCTTTGGTTCTACATGTTTTAATCTTCCAATCCACTGTGTTCTTCCCCTTTTTTTTTGCGATCCGAACCAATAATCAATCCCAAAACCCACGATTTCGACCACGATCGAACAAGGTGGTATAGGGGTTTTGTTACTCGGGTTATAGCGAACCTGTGGTTAAGCTAAATTTCAAAATCGTCGTATTTAGATTCGTTAATTTTATTTTTAAAAACCGAAACCCTAGTTCATGAACCCAAAATCAAATTGATTGAATTCGATGTTAAAACTCAACGAAAACATAGGGCTTTTACTAAACATGACATTTCGAATCCAATGATATGATTTAATTTGATTGAGATTGTGTTTAAGATAAAAAGCCCCAAAACGTTTTATACATGAACCCTAGTTTACGGATTATGAAAAATTCGATGTTATACGCTTAAATTAGCATAGGGCTTTCAAAGATTTGATGATTTCGAAGCCATCCATATGAATTAATTGCATTGAGATCAAGTCTAGACCGTATTTCAATTAAATCGGATATGGGATGAACCCTAGAATTGGTTTGTGATTGATTCGGTGTTTTAAGCCCTAATTACCATAGGGCTTTCCATATAAGAATGAAAACGAAGTTATGGATATGGTTGATTACCAGAATGAATGTCTAATTGAAGGTGAACGAGTAAATGGGTTCCGACTTTGACAGTTTCGGCCTCCGGCGATCACAGCTTCATCTCCGACCTAATTAGATGGTGTAAAAAGTTCTGAGGAAGTCGATTTAGGTGCGCAGGTAGTTGATTGCGGGGATGATAACTTAAATTGATCGAATTCGATCGAGATGAAGAGGTTCTCGACGGTGATGAGTTTTATTCTCATTATTAGGTTTAATTCGCAGTAATGTCGATGTTAATTGTCCTAATGATGAACGTTAATGACCTGAATGTGTATCTCAGTTATAATTCCCAGCTGAAATCGGTTATGGCTTGCGAATAGGCTCAAAAACATACGGGTTGACTTTTAAAAGTCAACTAAATCAGAATTGTGTTAATTACATATTCAGTCCCTGTGATTTCATGAATTTAGATTAGGGATAAGGCAGATTTAGCCCCTAAGAATTCTAACTGAACTAACTTAGTTGTGCTAATAGTGTTAACTGGTTTAAAAGATAGCTTGACTAACCAAGTTGTGCTAACAGAGTTAACTCGAAAGTCCGGATTGTCACAACTGCGAAACACTTTACCTAGACTAGAGGCACCAACGGAAATGCTAATCATAGTTCCGTAACAAGGACTGAGAATCAGGAAGGATGCAATTACAAGTCCTTTGGAGGATGTAACCCTAAGCCATTTGACGGTAAGAAGGGAGCCATTGATGCTACTCAATGGATTACCAAGATGGAGGCACTTATAAAACTCGTTGAATGTAGGAGAGATCAAGCAGTTAAGTTTGTTGCCAATTCATTTGAAACCACAACATTAGACTGGTGGAGCAGGCCAAAGGTAAGCATGCCATTGACAACATAAGATGGAATAAGTTTAAGGAGTTGGTCCTACAGAGGTTTTGCCCTCAGAATGAACTTGACAAGATTGAGGAAGAGTTTCAGCATTTGGAAGTCGGGAACATGACACATCAAGAATATGCAACAAAGTTTGACAAGATGTCGAAATTAGTGCCACATCTGGTGATCCTAGAATCCAGAAGAATTAAACATTTTGTGCGAGGTTTGCCACTGAAGGTACGCACCTTGGTGAAAACCTCTACCTTAAACTATGGACGTAACCTTGACATTCAATGCCACAATGTACGATGAAGTGGCAGCCCAAGAGGCAAAGGCAAAGGCTAAAAAGGCAGCAGAAGTGAAACCAATTGAAATGAAAAGAAAGAATGAGGAAGTGATGTATAGGTAAGCCGAGAAATTTTAAGTTCCCTAGGAGAGAGGGAAACAATGGGGTAAAGGATCCTCAAGAAGTAAGATGCAACAAATGCCAGAAGCCAGGGCATATTGCAACATATTGTCCATCTCTGAAGTGTTATAACTTTGACGAGATGGGACATAAGCAGAGAAATTGTTCTAAACCAATTCAACAGAATCCCGGAGGAGGGGCTTAAGGTCGAGTGTTTATAATAGGTGATGGAAAGATGAATGACAATGCCAAGGTAGTGGCTGGTATGTTTCTAGTTAATGATATTTATGCTAAAATATTATTTAACACATGAGCGAATATAAGTTTTGTCTCGGATGCCTTTAGTTTACATTTAGGCATGAGACCAAGACGGCGAGTGGAAAGAAGATTAGGATAACCGAATCGTATATGAATTGCAAGATGACTCTCGACAATGAGAATTCAGTGTTTGAATTAAAGCCTATGAGTATGAGCGAGTACGATGGTATCCTTGGAATGGATTAATTAAACCAATGCCATGCTCAAATCGATTGTGATCAACGGACTGTTAGAATTAAATAAATCAAATACTAGTTCTAACATAACTCAAACTTAAATAAATAAATAAAAAACTAAATGATAACTCTAAAACTTTTAATCCTTATCTTCTCCTTTGTTCTTCATGTGAATCCATATCTTTTAAATCATCCATATCCAATCCAAATTATACCAACATTCTACCCTCTGATTTGGATCTTGATTCACTTGACCCCAGATCTTCAATTCCCAGCAGACCACGTAACTCTTGGGTCTTACTTTCAAGTTCTTCTTCATACTCATTCACACCATTAAAGCTCGTGTTACCTGACCATCTGCCAAAATCTGGTTCACTTTGTAACCCATCACCAAAACTTAACATCGAACTTCATTTCCTGATTGGAAACTCTTCTGGCTTGCACATATTTAAAGTTGATTCATCATCTTCACTTTGAAGTAGATGTGTCTCTTCCTTTTTTTTCTTTGTATCTTCTAATTTAAGTTCTTGACCCTCATTAGCATAGTGTCCATATTTTTCACACTTGAAACACATGACCTGCGGCCAATCCCTGTTTTGATGTGGCTCCCCTTGATCATCGACTCTGTTGTTTTGGTCCCCCTAGTTCTACCATTCCCGTGACCTCGTCCCCGATCAGTCTGTCGATCGCCAAACCTCACACCACCAGTCCGTTGACTGCGATTTTGTTCACATGATTGAGCAAACAACAACCTTCCTTAATTCTCTTAGTTTTTCCTTGCCTAGAATTCTTTCTCCCTTGGCCTTTAAACTCATGATCACCTCATTAAATGGCATAGTGTCTAGGTCAGAATACCGCTCCATTGACGCCACAATATGAAGAGACTTATCTTGGCATAGAATTGAGCAACTTGATTACTAATGTCTATTCTTCAATGGTTGAACCAAGGCTCATTTCCTTCGATACCAACCCACTCAGTTGTCCGGCAAACTCATCAACCGAGTCTTCATCTTTAATCTGAAGTCCTTCAAACTCTATCCTCAGAGTTCGAAGGCGAGCCTTATTTACCCGATTAACCCCCAAATACCGTTTCTTGAGCGCATCCCAAACTCCCTTTGCATCTTCATGTGTGGCAACCTGCAAAACAATCTCTTCTTGTATCACTTGAAAAAAATAAGCCCAAGCCATCTTACTTTTCTTTACATCAATTAATTTGAGTACCTGCCGCCGGCTCTATAGCCTTACACAACCCATTGGCCTTTAGAATAGATTTGATCTTGACTGCCCAGATTGGGTAATTTATTGCAGTCAAGATTGGACATGAAAACGTGACACTACTTGGTTCTTTAACCGGTACGATAGCTCCTGCCATGTTACGATATTGCAAAAATATTTAATCTGCAGTAGGATTTCGGTTGGCTGGTGTTCTTCGAATGACTGCTAGTCCCTCTTGATCGATGCTATACCAATTGTTGACCTAGATGCAATCGATAAACCAAAATAAAAGAAGATTATGAACAAAAGCAACCTGCAACTTTATATTTGCTGAACTCAAAAATCAACAAACTAACTAAAACAATTCCATCCATCCCTATTTAAACTAAAACAAACCTAATCTCAATCTAATACCCAAAGTATTAAACCAATTAAATAAATCAAATACTAGTCCTAACATAACTTAAACATAATTAAATAAATAAACAAACTAACTGATAACTCTAAAACTTTACGTCCTTATCTTCTCCTTTTTCTCTCCATATCAATCCATATCTTTTAAATCATCCATATCCAATCCAAATTAGACAAAAAAATGTGTTAGAGAAATAAATGAAATTAAAATTTATCTTTTCAAAATTCTTTAGCTAAAATAATTCAAGGTTTCATGGATTAAAAATCCGAAATATTCTAACAGATTATTAACATGCCGTTAAAACAACAAAAGTTCAAACTATATACTAAAATCTAGAAAAAGTTAAAGAATTATTTTCTTTTTCAGAACTTCAAATTATATAATTTGTTAAAGTGTTTTTGAAATTATAAACTGCTATAATAATTAAAAGAATGCCAAACTCTTTTATTATCAAAATCAAATAGTTATAAAAATGTTTATAAAATTCAAAAGATTTAAAAAGCCTCAGGATATACGGACACCCAACCAAGTTCTTCTGACACAAAAACCCTATACGGCTCGTATAGGTCTATACGATTCGTATACGAGACACAATACGACCGTATTGGATATTTTTGGACACAATAGGGGACATGTGTATTTTTGGACACAATACGGCCGTATAGCCGTATTGGTGACCGAATGTGTCTGAGGTGACATGTCTGTTCGCTGTCAGTTTGACTTTTTGGGCAATACGACTCGTATTGGGCTATACGAGTCGTATGGAGGGTGTAAAAAGAACATTTTTGGTGTATTAATAATAGCCTCCTTTAAAAAAGCGTCTATATATTTTATAAAAATCCAAAGAATAATTATGTGATTTATCAAACCTCTCAAACCCTAACTTTAACTTAAACGAGAAATTTGAAATTCACGGAAAAATATATTCTAAATTTCTAATGAGCAAGCACCCTATGTTTTCAACAGTTTCTAGTTTTTAGCTAGGTTTACTTTTTCCGGCATGCTCTTATATGAACTCTTTTGTCATTTTATATTCTTTTTGCGCTTGTACCTTTCTTTTTAATATAACTAATAATAATAATAATATATGGGTGGGGGTGGGGGTGGGGGTCTAGTGGTAAGATTGTTGTCCGATAACCAAAAAGGTTGTGGGTTCAAACCTTTCTTAAGACAAAAAAAAGTAATGTTTGGTCGTTCAAAAAAAAAAAACTCAGTCTCGGATTTAATGTCTCATAAAAAATCCCACTTTAAACGACATCACCATAAACTTTTAATTAAAATATTACGTTTGCAGAAATTAAACTATAATTTTAAAGTAAATTAATCATATACAGACATTGACTCTTGATGGTATCGAAGGGAAATGCACAATGCTGATATAATATGAAAAAGGCCCTCTGGACTTTTTGCATTTTGAACAGCAAAAAACATTGTTGACTATTGAATTTGTCACATTTGAATAATTTTCTTTAAAAATATAAGAAAAGAAAATTACCCACCCAAAAGGCCAGTGAAAATAAAAAAAAATGCATTTTTACTTTTAAAATCCGCGTAATTGTGAATTAATTTACGCTTTTTTAATAAGTAACTACTTAATTTGTTTGTGACTTATTTTTATTTTTGTTTGTTAAGAATTTTACAAAAAAACCTAAATCGCGTGATAATATCAAATTATGTGTCCACTGTAGAGACATAGTTCCTTAAGTTGCTACACAATGTAGCCACACCTTTTCACTTATTCATTAGAAAATTAGCAAACTGCTACTCTTTTTATGGTTTAAAATAGAAATATTGTCTGCTACTGTCACCTCTTTTTCAAAACATCATAGTTGGCAATCTCCCCATTGTCTCCAGCCCCAGAAGCTATCTAAAAGCAGCAAGTGATCGGCCACTTCTCTCTGAGCCTCTTGTGTCATCATGTTAGGTTCCTGGAGGCACAAGTTTTTGCTGATCACTATTATTACAATTCTTGCATTCTCTGAGGCAACATCAAGATTCCCAAAAGAGATTAGATGGGAACAAATGTTGCCCAAAAAGTTTCCAACCCCATCTTCGGCTCCATCCAAAAGGACCAATTCAGACACAATGACTGTAGAAACGGCTCGAACTCTCCCTTCGGCTGATGGGATGGTCTAGTTCTGGGTTATCATAAATTTGACTAGATACGACATTAATTACTGTCCAAAGAAGGGGAAGGTGCAGATGACTTTGGTCAAGTATTTCAGTCATATAATTGTAGATTAACTTATTCCAGTGCATATTAACCATCAACAAGATGACTAATATACCTTGTAGATGTAATTTTTATATCAACCATCTTTTGTAATTATAGTTTCCTTTTTCATTTCTTAATATATATCTCAAGAGTCAAGACAATTTTCTTTTAGGTTGGAGTTTCTGATGCTTTAAATTATGTTTGTGTGTGACATTGTTAACATGTTTTCGCTCTGCAACCTTACCCGTGAACCCTTTTCATTTATTAGCTAATAATTATGAATATGTGTATGGACTAATTTAATTAAACAAATTAGTTAATTGATGGGCCGATTTTTATTAACTGATTAATGGGTTTACAAGTGGATCGGAAGGGGAGCCCAATTCGAGTCTTATTGGGTCGAGCTTGGAGAGAAAGCTAGGGTTTCCAATCCCCTAGATAAAAACTGTGTGCCCCTCCCAAAGGAGGGGAGGTTTGGCGGCTAAAAACGAGAAGAGAGGGAGAGTGAATATTCGAATGAAAGAGTGAAATAGAAGAGAGGGGTCGAGAGCTTGTTGTGCTCCATCGAGAGTTGGATATTAGATGTCCGATCATCGTTAATATCTACGTTGCTATTGAGGTACGATCCGAAGATTTACACTTTAGGCAAAGAACAAAGCATAGCATTTAAACGTTAAACGTTAATTCACGAAACGCGAATTCGGATTCGGTGGATTAAATATTTAGAGAAATATTTATTGGTTATGTCGTAGTTAGTTATTGAGAATAATTAATTACATAAAGACAGAATGTGGTTTTATATATATTAGTGGAATATATATTAACGGGTTTTTATATTTAATAGTTAAATATGAAACGTGTTCGCTTTACGCAAGGTAGTTTTGATAATTAGTGTAATTATAAACTGCAGGGACTAGAATTAATTAAGAGTTAATCATTAGGTAATTAACAGTTAATTAAACCAGGGATTGACATGTAAATAATGAGATTATATATACATAATTAAGTCAAAACCCTAAACACCTTTTGGTGGCCTCCCTATCCCCTTCTTGCTATCATGAAGCCGCCCCCCTCCCTTTCGATTTTCCTATCAAACCACCACCACCTGCCGCCGCCTTGTAGCCAGCCAACACACCTCACCATTGTTGCCGTTGAGGTGTTGCCGTGCACCACCTTCCTCCGCTGCACCGAGAGGTACCTGCGAGCCGAACCGGGAAGCCTTGGACTGGTTTATTCCTATAACCAAGTGTGTTCGTGTGACGAGCTCGTGAGACGAATTTGTTTGGATTCAACTAGCGTGACGTTCTTTGCACCCGAGTGCTATTACGCGGTTTTATCGTCAAATGTATAAAACTCTAACATCCTATGGTTGCGTTTTAATTATTATTGTCTAAATGTTCGTGTAATCGGATCACTGTCGGATTAAGTTTAGAACTTTATAATCGTGTGCCTTAAAATGCTTCCGATTCAAAAATATGATTTTGTATACTATTTGTTTTAAACGTTAAAACTGGTGCACGATTACCAACAGTGGTATCAGAGCTACCTTTACTCGCGTTTAGACATAATTATTTATTATTCGATCTTCGTTTCATTTGTTAACACTTTTGGTTGACAAAAGATCGAACTTTTATCATTTAGATTGATTATGTTTGGTGCATCGAGCCCTAGTGACCCTTGGTTGTGTTTGTCATGTTTTTTGGTTTTTACATTCTCTGTATTTTTGGGTTATTTAGAACCCGATGTAATGGTTAGGTTTGTTTTGGTTTATTTATTTTTATTGTAAAAGTATATAAAATTGTAAACCTAACAAGACGAAGATTTGAAGACCGAAGATGGACGTGAACGGGACTTGAAGATAGAAATATTGTACTAAGTGGGAGACGACAAACTTGTTTATTATTGTTGTCCCTTAAACCGATTCGATTTCCGTTTGATGGCTTGAACGAAATCCGAAAACCTTTACTATTGGCTTGATGGGTTGTTTTATATTTTTGTGGTTGTTATAAGTATGTAGGATAATAATTTAAACTGCAAATATTTTATAAAGCAACGAGAAAATTAAAAGGGTTTAAAATTTTTCGTAAAGGTAATTAAATAAAAGAGTTTTTATTTAAAAGTATAACGGGTTTTTAAGTTTAATTGTTTTATTTAAAAACTAATTTAAATTAATTAAAAGTTAATTAGTTTAAAATAAAGTTTGCGACTAACGACCAATTTGGATTAAAATAAGGTATTTAAAATTGAAAAGTGTCGAGTGTTGAAAGGCGTTTCACGAACCAAAAAAATTAGTAAAATCGGTTTACTAAAATTCCATGACTTGACTCATGTTCATAGTTGTCCAATATGTTTTTGATCCTTAAACGGTAATTTAAAACATTAAACCAAATCCCAATTAAAATCTATATTTCTGTGTCACCCTAAATTGTGACACTTCAACTAATCTATCCGAACCCCCGGTGTTAGAGAATTACACTGCATCCGACCCTGCGGTTTTGGTTGAAGGTACAACCGTGATTCCTGAATTACTTAGGCTGGGTCTACAGTCACAATTGAAGGACAAATATCACTTAAGTTGTATAAGTGGGCGTAGTTGAGGGAAAACATATCCGAAGCTTGACAATACTCGTCATGCCCCTCAAACCGAGAATTGTGTAGTTGACACAATTGGTATTTCATACCTAGCTACCTAGCCGTACCAGTAGAGAGTGCTCAGCCATTCACTAAGCTATGGGATCTCATTCCTAATTAAATATATTTTTTTCCTTGGGTCATTAATCTAATTAGAAAATTTAAGCATGAAAGATACTAAACCTTATTTGAATTTTGTAGATGTCTCAATCTGTTGACGTGGTTATTCTGGAGCGTCTTTCCGGCACTCTGAACCTTAAACTAGATGGAACAAATTTCTTGACCTGGTACTATAATATGAAGAACGTGCTTAGATACAACAAGAAATTACATGTTCTTAAGTTCCTCTTGCCTAAGCAACCATCTAGGGATGCTAGAGAGTTTGTTCTAAATGCTTGGAACAAATTTAAGGATGATGCCAATTCCGTATCAGACCTTATGCGTGCATCTGTCAGCTCGGGGATCAGAGCCGCACAACGACGCTTGCCTTCTTATGACATGATCCTTAACTTGAAGGAGAGATACCATCAAGATTACAAGAAGGATTCATCTTGCTCTTTAATGTCTCACATTAAGGAGGTTGCTATGGAGAATCCGAGACGTGCTATGATCATGAAGAAGAAAGTGGCAGACCTCGAGAAAGCATGCATTCCCATACACGATCACTTAGTCATACACATTGCTATTGATCACATATGTGACAACTATATCAGGGAAAAGCGTCAAAGTCGTTTATGATGAGGTGAGGATTTCATCTCTTGGTAAGCCAAGGTGGAACCCGAGGATGCTTTGAGCATGACATGCTTTATTGACCAGCTTGAGAGTACCGGGGTTTACCCTAGTGACAACATCATTCTAGCTATATTCAATGATGACCTTCACTTGTCCTTCACAAGCAAAGAGGTACCGAATTGTGAGGACCAGAAATATAATAGGCTGACGCATCAAAGAATCACCGATTTGTTCAGAAGTTCGAAAGGCGAAGATTGGAAGAAGCAAGAAAGAGTCCAGCAGCATACTTGAAGTATGCGGTTCCCGACAACATACTTGAAGTATGCGGTAGGCCCAGGCCCACCGAATACTTTTGTCTTGGTTATAAATAACTTATCTTGTAACGATATTCAGGTTAGACAAGTTGGACGTCTGAGACAGTCAGAGAGTTAGACGAGTTGTTGAGCAACATTTGTATTGTTTTTCAGTGATTAATCAATATACGAATCGTTTGACAATCATTGGTGTCTCGTCATTATTGTTTGTACCTACAAGTCACGTGTCGAGTCTGTTTCCGCGTGGTTCAACATGTCGTTGAATCCGTTGATTTAAGATCCTCAGGAATCCGGACCTTACAATTGGTATCAGAGCCTTAGCGCTCATTCGGTGAAGCTTACAACATATTTCTTTGACTTGTGAGGTATCAAAGTTACTGATTTTGCTTTTATTTGAACTAACTTGTGTTTGGAAGAGTTTCTGGACAGATTGACAGGTATTGGTCCTTGTTTCTGTCACGTTTGTTGAAGTTTACGGTTGATTAGTTGATTTTTCGGCTTGAAAATCAAGGTTTTCGGTCAATTTCTTCATCTGGAAGTTTGTGGTTACTCAAGTTTGTGGTCACTCAAGTTTGCGGTCACTCAAGTTTGTGGTATTTGAAGTATACGGTATTCGAAGTTTGTGGTATTGAAGTATACGGTCTTGAAAGTTTGTGGTATTGAAGTATACGGTCTTGAAAGTTTGCGGTTTTCAAAGTTTGCGGTTTCAAAGTTTACGGTTTTAGAAGTTTGCGGTTTTGAAAGTTCGTGGTTTTTCAAAGTTTACGATTTTTCAAAGTACCTGTCACCGGGTGCGAATACTTTTTGTTACGTGAACTTACAACATGGGAGAAAGTAGAAAGGATATACTGAAGCAAAAGTTTAATATGTTCAATCATGTTCGAGGTCAAAATTTGGAAGCTCAAATCAATAGATTCACGCAATTGATGACGGAGATGAAGAGTGCTGAAATAGAGTTGACAAAGGGAGAAATCAATAAAAGGCTACTCAACTATTTACCAATAACCTGGAACTTCAATTGCACCACCATCAAAAGAACCAAGGATATGTATCAGACATCCTTGAGTGAGCTGATCTCTATTCTGTACTCTTATGATTAGGATGATAAATAGTGTCACATTAATCATATCAGTTCAATGGATGTTTCTGAGATTGTTGAAGCTAGTACATCTACTTCAGGTGAATCAGCAGGACAGGAGTGATAAAGTTCAAGATTTGGAAGTGAAACAACATCATGCCTTCGTGGTTGAGGTCACCGACACTGAGGTAACCAAAAAATCTTTGCTCTGCTGTTTGTATTGAGAAAGTCAATCGTTACAAACATGAAAACGATATCTTAAATCAAGAAATAACAAAGCTTAGATATTCCAACTCAGAACACAAACGATCAGAAAGGATTTTCAAAGATAAAATTGAAGCAAGCAAAAATGATTTTTCAAAGCTTGAATTGGACTTTAGCAATAAGGAATGTATTTATCGTTATGCATTAAAACGGATAGACGACCTTAGCTTAAAATTAAATGATGTTGTGATTCAATTGGCAAATAATAAACTAACAATCGAGAAAATGACCATTCTCGATCAGTTGTTTATGACATGTTAGATTCCCAAGTTAGAAAGAAAGGGAATCCAGGGGTGGGTGATCATGCTGTGGAACATCCATTTAGTGAAAATTTTTCATCATTACCAAATGACTACCTTGAAAATGTTGAGATGGCTTACGGTCTGGGATGTGAGCTTTCATCATCAAAGCAGTTAACTGCTGCGACTGCTAGTCCCGTGACCCCCTGTGTGAATATTGCTAATGTTTCTAAGCCTTCTGCAGAAGAATGTTTAGTAGAAGATTGGGATACCAATGATGAGGAAGAGAGTAAGGAAAAAGAGCCGAAGAGTGTTAGGAAGTTTGTCCCTAGAAAAACTGATGAAACTTTTGGAAAAGGGAATCAAATTAAGTTTGTTAAGGGTGGTGAGTTTGAAAAAGAACAAAATATCTTTAAAGAAAGTAATCATGATTTTGTCAAAAACAAGGTTACAAATTCTAGAAAGGTTAATCAAAGAAACTCAAAACCATCTGTTAGTCAATTGAACCATAAACAATCTCCTCAAAAGTTTACAAAGAATGAAATTTTTGCAAAATTTGATAATCATCCTAGAGTTTTTGAAAAAAATTTAGAAGAGAAGAGAGAGATTGTATCAGGAGAAATCATAGAGAATATGATAGAGAGTTTGTTAGGAGAGATGATAGAAGAGATCACAGGCACACTGAGAATACAGGTTACTTGAAAAGGTCACCTCCTCAGTCATCATCATGGTTCGACTGATCGGGATATGCTCCTTATGCTAGGAAGCAGGCATGCTACACATGTGGCAAAGCTGGTCACATTGCAAGAAATTGCACACATCGTCCTTATGAGCCATATTATTTGAAAAATCAGAGGGCTACACCAAGGGAAAAGTATTATTCTGAGCCAATGAAGGTTGAAAAACCTAAGGCAATGAAGAATAAGCATCTCAAAGTTAAGCCTTTTGATAGTGATTGGAATGCTGCTAAGAACAAACAAAAGGTTTTTCGTGAAAACAAGTAATGTAAAAAACCTAAACAGGAAGAAAAACCTAAAGTTGGTACTCCTAAAGAAACTAAAAAGTTTGTTAAACCTACACCAATTTGGAAAACTAAATCAAAAGCAGTTGAATCACCAGTGTTAGAGAACAATAAGGATATGTGCTTACAGGAAGTATCTTACATTGATGCTTTGGCAGTACCTAGGACCACTATGGCTTGGGTACCTATGTCTAACTAACTTGCTTGAATCATGCTGGAACAGCCAAGGAGGACTGTCAACAACCTATGGTATGTTGATAGTGGTTGTTCCAGGCACATAATGCGGGACATCTCTCTAATACATGATATCAAACACTTTGATGTAGAGTATGTTTCCTTTGCATGAGATAAATGAGGTAAGATCAGCATGAAAGGTACGGTCACTAATGGTACTCTTTGTTTTGAGGATGACATTTATGTTTAAGATGTTTTTACAAAATCCTTTGATCTGACCAGATTCATTTTTCTGGTTTAGTGTTTCAAAATGTTCTGCTTCGATTAACGAGTCACAAGTTCGGTTACCAAAAATATTTTTTTTGGATACAAATTTTGTTTTGTTTATTAGTTGTACAAAAGCAAAAGTTTTGGGGGAGAAAATAGAAAAAAAATAAAAAAATAAAAAAATGAGAAATTTGTCTATTGGGAAATGATAGTACATCATTTTAGAGGATTGGATCATCATATGTAAGGCCTATGGTTGAAAAGATCAGGATCTTATGGTGATATGTTGATAGACTCTGCTAAAACTAGAAAGACATCATGATAGTGTTTCACTTAAACATAAAGGTCATTGTCATAGTGGGGAACATCTCATAGATTGTTAGAATAATTATTTACTGTTAATAATCGAGCACTTAAACATAAATATTGGTGAACTGTGGATGAACATAATATATCTGGATTGCACAAACCGAGACCCATCACAAAGGGGTTGCGAGCTGACTTGATACAAGTCTGTACATATTTATATATATATATAATAGGAGAAAAGACATCCAGTGATAGTGCAAAGCTACTCCGCACAGCAGAATTTTGAGCAAAAAGACACGCAATGTTAATGTCGTGCTGTAAAGATATGTCTAAAGACGTACATATAAGTATACTTGTAAATATTTTTCTCTTTGGGAATATATAACTGGGAAGGAATCTCTTATCAAGGCATGTAAGTCCATCGTGCTATGTTTTTTATCACATTTGTCAGAGATCTCCTGAACAGTTCATTGACCCGTGTTAGTTATGCTCTTTTAGTTATTTTTTAGGTGCTCAAAAGATTATGAGGAAGGGAAGGTTTATCTGATAAGTTGTGAGGTCCATTCAGTTCATCAAAAACTCATCTAATTCACAATAAAATAAATACAGGTTTCATGAATAATAATTACCCAGAAAACATGATAAATTCATTCATTGCTTGCTTATCAATTAAGGTATAAAGGTTTGAGTTTAAAAGGATATTGTATATTGGCAATCATCGAGACCTATCTAAGAAAATGAACGGCTATTAAGTATGCTTTGGTCTGCACTAGAATGATATGATCCCATAACAGAGTTTCTCATATATATATATATATATATATATATATATATATATATATATATATATATATATAATGTGTTTCAGTTAGTGTTGTATGTTGTCAAAAGAACAAAAAGATTTTGTGTTTTTAGCTTACTTTAAGTTATTTTATTTTTATCTTTGTCTTTTGTTTGTTAGAATGACCGTTCTTGTTTGATTCAATAATCGTGAAAGTGAGGTTTTTATTAAAATAAATATTGGAAAGTTTCAAGGTTTTGTGAGTTTGAGCATACTTTCATTTTGCATATACTTGTATTTGAGTGAACTTTCAGGAGCAACAAGATAACATTCCTTATCTAATAGATGATGAAGAATAGATCAACACTGTTGCACCAAGTGTCATCACTGTCGAAAAGCACGATATCTTCCAAGAAGAAAATGAAGAAGAATATGTTGACTCTTTAGAAACCAAAAGTGACAGAGAGAAAGTGCCGATCAACAAACACCATAAAGCTATATTGCAAAAGAGAAAGGCTATTAGGAGTCCTCCTCCTAACAACTATTCTTAACATAATGATGATTTTAATGATGTTGATTATGATCTTTGGGTGGATCAAACTCCAAAGAAAAGAACGAAAGCAAGTGAACAAAAAACAGCCTCAACAACCGCAAAGTCGTTCGTGAAGGTTTTGGGAATGGCTCTAGAAAAGAAGTTATTGCAAGAGGTGGTAATCATTCAGTCAATTTTGAAATTTGAAGACTGCTTTGAATGCATCAGCCTAGGGGGAGATTGTAAGGACCAGAAATATAATAGGCTGACGCATCAAAGAATCACCGAGTTGTTCAGAAGTTCGAAAGGCGAAGATTGGAAGAAGCAAGAAAGAGTCCAACAGCATACTTGAAGTATGCAGTTCCTGACAACATACTTGAAGTATGCGGCCACATACATGAAGTATGCGGTCCAGGCCCAGGCCCACCGAATACTTTTGTCTTGGTTATAAATAGCTTATCTTGTAACAGTATTCAGGTTAGACAAGTTGGACGTCTGAGACAGTCAGAGAGTTAAACGAGTTGTTGAGCAACATTTGTATTGTTTTTCAGTGGTTAATCAATATACGAATCATTTGAAAATCATTGGTGTCTCATCATTATTGTTTGTACCTACAAGTCGCGTGTCGAGTCTGTTTCCGCCAGGTTCAACACTTCGTTGAATCCATTGATTGAAGATCCTCAGTAATCCGGACCTTACACGAATGACACTGTAATACTGGGGACAAGGGTAAAGCTATTGGTTAGACCAAGACGCACCTCTCTAAACCCAGATGCCATGTGAGAGAGATGCCCGAAGCTGCTAACACTAGAGAATGCTTTAAAACATATACTTCAGGTATCTTGGCAACTTTTCCCTATTTCTTTATCACTTAAAAGTTAGACTTTTAAGATGTACAAAACTTGCTATTTTGCAACGATAGAAGAAAGGAAGGGAAGTAGGAAGAAAAGGAAGACGGACAAAGCTTGAAGACTGATTCAAGTTTTTTGTTACACCATTCGATGATGTTATGTTTATTTTGTTTAGAACAAATTAAATTCCAGATTTATTTTCTTTTTCGTATTGCATGATTATTTTATAAGTGACACTTATTGTTGGAAATCTTTTATGCAATGTATTGTTGCCTGTTCTGAATTGAGAATCCAAAGACCATCTAACTGATATGAAATACGAAGCATGTGAGACATGTTACTCAAGTCAAGTCAAATAGATACTACATTAGATCGGATCTAATAGATACCGTGAAACAGAATTAATTAAGTCTTATAAAAGGGTTATATGAGATATAATGTTTTATGCATGACTTAATCAATTTGAATAATTGAAAGAGTTTTCAAGGAAATTCTCTTGAAACAATCTTATGAGAGCTCTATGACTAAGTAGTTAGTCATAAGAAATCAGCTACCCCAAAATTGACATAACTTAACATTAGCCTTGAACCTAAAGGTTCATCCAGAACAAGTATGCTAAATCATATCAGATATGAAAATAAGAAAGAGTCCTATGAACAATTAAGAATAGGACATTATGAACTCCTATACGAAAGAATTTCGTGTGTTACCTTAATAAGTCATCAAACTTAAGAATAAGATTGAAACTGTTATGACCGAGCGTGCACCTGGTTCTTGAAAAACAAGCAACTGTTGCTTAAGTTTTGAATAAAAGGAATTATTCAAACGCATAAACACAAGAATTCATATATAAAAGGATGAGATCTTTAAGAATATATGAAATTATGTGAAATCATAAACATGAGATAGGATCTTATAGAGTTGGCATTTGAAATCATTTAATGAAAAGAATGCGATTCTTTAGTAAATCATTTCATGATGACCCAGACTCACAATCCATGCTAAGACAAATAAGATTTGATCAGACTACAAAATGAATGAGATTCATCAGTTGTAGAAATTGTTTTAGAAATAATATATGGATTATTTATACTAGAAGCTTGACATATTACCAATAGTTGATGACAAAGGAATTACATTCTGAGTTTCCTTAAAAGGAAACAAATTACAAGTTTTGATCAGTTGAACAAACTGATCAAAATAAACATGCATTGTGAATACAAGAGTGTTTATGAAAGTCTAAATATGTTTGAGGATACTGAATCATTAAATTGATAAGATTATTTCGAGGAAGATTCAATATAACAGATGCAAAGGCTAGTGGGAGTGAGTACCTACACCATTGAAATGTGTGAAAACACATTGACAAGAGGAGTGTATAGAGATACAAGGAATACCACAGAAGGGGATGATAAGTGTTATCATAGAATGTATAATGACACATTGCTAAAATTTTGAGTTTAACACATCGCTGAAAGATAAAGTATCTTTAGAAGTGGATTTCAAACTTATGTTGATTGCAACCATATATGAGATATATGAATGGAAGATTCTAGAGTTAGAATCTTAGCAGTCCATTGTGTTGGGTCTAGTTTGAGAATGATGTTAATCAATTCAAGCGATCACGAGATGTTTAGGTTTGCATATGAAAATGGGCCTGAGAGTCGCTAGCGACATGCAGAGAGTCGCTAGGCTGGTTTCAGCCGACTCTCTGAGAGTCTCTAGGATGACTTTAGCCAACTCTCTGAGAGTCGCTTGGCTGACTTCAACTGACTCTCTGAGAGTCTCTAGGTCGGTGTCATCCGACTCTCAGCGAGAGTTAGGAATCTGCTGGCGACTCTCTTAGGTTTCCTATATATACCTGACCGTTTTCATAGCAATTAGACCTTCTTCTACACACTTTTCTCTGTAATTTTCATTTGTTTAGCTTTCTAGAGAGGGTTTTCGGTGTGTGTTTGTTGCACCACCATGGGGGAGCTCACCCGTGGTGGATGGCGGTGGTAGATCGTTGTAATCATTCCAGGAGCATATTGTAATCATCTTATTGGAATAATAATCAGATTTGAGAGATTTTGTTCTTATTTTTATGCTCTTTTTCTTGCATTTTCTCTTGATTCATCAATAACAACTGATCTATAGCTGATTTGTTGATAAGATCTTGACTATAATCATCATAGCACTGGGACCCTATCATCAGGACCTACACATTGACATTAGTATGATTGTCTTAATGCTTCATGTAACAAGCTAACAAAGACAAATTACTAACATTATCTTTAGTACTAAGTTACATTAGGATAAGATGAAAATGAAAGAGTTCATGTGGTTTCATCTAAAAGATAATAAGCTACGTCAATACTTTCATATGATAAAAGAATTTTGAAATCGAGAATGACAGAATAAAAGGAAATGGTTGAGAAGCATAAAATGGTGAGGATCATAAAGAGTTATGGTGAAATACTGCTATCTTATGAGATAAGATACTAGAGTGCTAACTTTGACTAACAACAAGAGTTCTTGTAACAAGATCATAAAAGTTATGACCACTTTTCAGTCAAACACTGTTGTCTTAAGAGTTAAGATATCAACATCAAAGGGAAGTCATTAAGAATGATTGAACACACCATGAGAAATATCAATGTTATTAATGAAAGAGTTTCATCAGTAACTATGACACAACATGAGATGTTGTGAATTGGAAACATTAGAAGACGGTATTCTGAAAGAGTTTAGATAGCTTCTAAGAGTTGGAAAGAAATTCCAAAAGGGTTTTTCCATTATAAGTTTCATTCATGGGATCATGAAACTTAGAGACATCATATTAAACAAAGTTCACACAAATCAATATCTAGCTGACCCATTTACTAAGACTATACCTCAATCTGTATATGAGGAGCATGTTTGTTGGGTCTATATATGTGAAGTGTTGGTGTTATCTAATAGAAGGGTATTCGGGTTTTATAACTGTGAACTAGGTTCACGGGTTGGGTCTTAGGCCAGGATATGTGAGCCGAAAATATACATTATTGGCTTTATAATGTTTGTCTAGTATAAATACATGTATTCGTGACCTAAGATAGGTTAGCGGTTTTGCAAGAGTGTTTAGATATAGCGGATTTAGGTATTTTCATTGTAATTTTCAAAGTTTTGTTCTAGTAATACAAATCGATTTACATTGAATTCCTCTTCTTGAATCACCACATGAGTAGATTCCGCCTACTACGTGTGAGACTTTGATAATGTTTATGTTTCTGTTCATATTTGAAGATCCATCGGTTATATTGGGACTTACAATTAGTTTCAGAGCCATTGAATTCATTCAAGGCCCAGTTTCGATATCAAGGATTCAAGATTTGAGGTATTTCTTTAAAGTTTTTTTATTGTTTTTGCAACTAATCTGGTGTGTTTATGATAGTGCATCATGGAATTGGTGCTGATTTTTGCTGCTGTTGGAGAAGGAGTTTGGGTTGATTTCGTCAAAAAGTGATTGGGGTCATCATAGATGTTCATCGGAATTAATTTGGATTCAAAATTTGAAATCCCATAATTTACGGGATTAAATTTGGAAACAAAATCATCTTCACGGATTGACTTCACGGCTAGAGGTTCACGGTTCAAGTACACGGCAGGCACAGTTCATGGGTTATTTGCTCAGCCTGAGTTCACGGCTTGAGTTCACGGGAATAGCTTCTCGGGTTACTTCACGAGTTCAATTCAAGTTCACGGTTTCAAGTCAAGTTCACGGGTTCAAGTCAAGTTCACGGCTACAATCTACTTCACGGGTTCAAATCAAGTTCATGGCTTAACTATAGTTCATGGCTGAACTATAGTTCACGACTCAGTTACATTGTTTTTAGAATTTTACAGGTTTTTTTATCAACGGACTTGTACTCTGATAAAGATGAATTCACAACAAAGCATGAATCTGAACAGCATGCTAGACCTTCAAATTGGTACAAGCACAAAACCTCTAAGACTCACTTATGCAGAAGAATTTGTTGATCGGAAATATAGGTACAAGAATTATGTCATGCTCTCAGAAGCCAAAATTTGGAGGAGTATAATTAGGGGTCCTCAGGTTCCTATGTATACAAAAGCTGATGGTACACAGGGACCTAAGCAGACTAAGAATTACATTGAGGAGGACTATGATCTTGTTGAACGTGATCTAAAAGATTTAGCCTCACTAACTATGGCTTTATCACCTGATATTGCTCATGGCTTCAAAGACTGCACATATGCTAAACAGTTATGGGAATCTTTAGGGAAGGTGTTTGAAGGGAATGATGACATGAAAGCCAGTAGGAAAGAGATGCTTTTGCAAAAGTTTAACATGTTTAATCACATTCTGGGAGAATCACTGGAGGTATAGTTGTAGAGGTTTACAAAGCTGGAAACTGGGATGAGGGGTGCTGAGACTGAACTGAGCACAGGTGATCTGAATAGGAAGCTGCTGAACGGTCTCCCACAAAGCTAGGATATGAATGTTGCCTTATTGAAGAGAACAAAGGATTTGAATGTCACTCCTCTGAATGAATTGATTTCAATTATCAAATCTTATGATCCTGATGACAGATAGAGAAAGATGAATCATACAAACAACTTGAACTCAGTTGAGGCACAGAGTAGCAACTGTGCCTTTCTATCTAGTGTGACTCAAGGAACATCTGGTTCTGGAGAAGCTGCTACTAGTCAATCTGCAGCACCCAAATCTGCTACAACTGATCAACATGCTAAAACCGAAAAAGCATATAAAGATGTAATAGAAGCAAATAAGAAAGATATATATCTGCTTAAATCTCATCTAAGTGAAAAATGTTGTGTGCTCACTAATGCTATGCAAGATATTACTAGATTAACTACTGAATTAGAACAACCAAATTAAATTTTTTTGATGCTAAATTTAAAGTAAAGTTCTTTGACCAATCAAGTAAAGTAGTTGATATACTTGAGAATCAACTTCACAAGCCGGGAAATGGGAGTATAGGGATTGGGTACAATAATATGTCTTATCCTTTTAATGGGAACTTTACTACTGTTCCACCATCTATTGAGGAACAAGTAGAAGAGTATAAAGTGTTATCTTCTGGAATTTTGTCAAACACCGATGAGTCCAAATCATCATCCTTAACGTCAAATGTTAACTGTGTGAACAATTCTAGTGCTTCTACATCATGTGAAGACACAGTAGAAATATAGGATTGGTCGAGTGAGGATGATGAGGTTGATGAGCCACAAGTTTTCAATTTAAATTCAAAATCTAATAAACATAAAAACAATGTTTTTGTCAGTTCTGTTTTTAAAGGAAATAAACCTTGTGTGTGTGATTGTGATGGTTTGAATAATTATAGTGTTAAATAAAAAATGTCATATGTTTTGAATCATGAGAATGTGGATAAAGGTACGGTTTTTGTAAACCATTTGGTGAATGGAAAGGTAGAAAAACATGTTTTTAAGAAAACCAAACCTGTGATCAAGAAAACGGCCTCTGTTCAAACCTTAACTGCTTCACCTAAGCATTATACAAAGGATCAATTTTATTCCAAATATGATCACCATCACAAGAGGTTTGAACAAAGCCATGCTCATAAGTACAGGAACCCTGAGCATGTTATAAATAACAAACATGGTGGTTCATCTCATCAGTGGTCAAACAGGTCAAGCTTTGCTCCGTACGCAAAGAAACAATCATGTTTTACTTGTGAAAAATCTGGGTATTTGGCAAGAAACTGCATACACCGTCCTTATGTGCCTTATTATGAGAAACATTAGAAGACTACACAAAGGGATGTCACTCACTCTATGCCAGTGAGGGCTACACAGCCCAAGGCAATGAAGACTCAGTTACCCTCTGTTAAGCCTTCTGATGGCGATTGGAATGTGGCAAAGCGAAACAGACATGCTTATTTTGAAAGACAAAAGATTAAACAAAAGAAGAAATCTAAAGCTCATGTTTCAAAAGAAAGAAAGACATCTGTTCCATCTAAGCATGTATGGAAAAAAAAGGAGAAACTTGAGGCAGCACCCAAAATTGAATCTAACAATGATATGTGTATGCAGGAAGTGTCTTATATTGATGCTTTGGGAATACCCAGATCTACAATGTTCTGGGTACCAATGACTAATTAATCTCCCATTTCGTGCAGGAATAGTCAAGGAGGACTGTCAATAACCTATGGTATGTTGATAGTGGTTGTTCCAGGCACATGACAAGAGACATATCTGTACTTCATGATTTACAGAATTTTAATGGAGGTTATGTTTCCTTTGCGGGAGGTAAAGGTGGCAAGATAAGTATGAAAGGTACCATGGTAAATTGTTCTTTAAGTTTTAATGACGTAAGCTACATCTCTGAGTTAAATCATAGTCTGTTGAGTGTTTCCCAAATTTGTGATAAAGATCATTCAACACATTTCACAAATAAGAAATACTTAATTTTAAAGCCAGGCTTTGTGGTGCCTAAGGAATGGATTTTGTTAAGAACACCCCATAAGGGAAACTCATATGTCATTGACATGAACAGTAAACATGTTTATGAAAGTACATGTCTTTTATCAAAATCTGCTGAAACCGATGCTATGTTGTGGCATCGTCGTCTTGGTCATGTAAATATTAAAAATCTTAATCGAATTGCAAAGGGCAATCATGTTCGTGATCTACCTATCAAGGAGTTTTTATCAACTGAGAAACTTGTTGCTTGTGCTAAAGGGAAACAGCACAAGAAGCCCCGTAAGTCAAAGTTGATCAATTCAATTGACTGCATTCTCCATCTACTTCATATGGATCTATTTGGTCTAGTAAACGTGATGAGCATTAGGCAAAAGTCTTATTGTTTAGTTATTACTGATGATTACTCACGTTTTTCTTGGGTTTTCTTTTTGGCTAACAAAAGTGAGACTGCAGAGCTGATTAAGAAGTTCATCATTTTTTGTGGAAAATCAAAGAGATGCGACGATAAAGGCTATTCGGTGCAACAATGGAACTGAATTCAAGAATGCAGTCTTGAATTAATTCTGCACTGAAAAAGGAATAGCTAGACAGTACAGTGCCACTCGCACACCTCAACAAAACTGTGTGGCAGAGCAAAACAATAGAATTCTCATTGAAGCTGCTCAAACAATGCTCTCTGAATCCATGCTGCCGTTATTATTTTGGGCTGAGGCAGTCAACACTACTTACTATGTGTTGAATTGGGTTCTCCTCAACAAGCGTCTACAGATGACTCCATATGAAATTCTCTATAATGAAAAACCTAGGGTTGGGTACTTCAGAGCTTTTGGATGTCCATGTACTATCTTACACACGGAATCCACTCCAAAGTTCAACGAGAAAGCTGATGAGTGTTACTTTGTGGGATATGGTTCAAATACCACAGCCTACACAAGGTCACCAAAGAAATCAGAGAGTCAACCTATGTAGACTAGCAGGAGCAAAACCCAACTGATGCAGAATATGGACGAGCATGGTTATTTGACTATCATTCTCTCTTTAAGTCATTTAATGTTTATACTGATGTGATTGCAGGAACTGAAAATGACTCTTTTGAGTTGAGTGACGAAGATGATGGTCCATACACGGGACCAATACTGACTGTGGATCCATCGGAAGTTCTAAGGCCACATTCTACTATTGCATCACCTTCTTCTTAGGAGCCGATTCCTGATGTGACCAATGTCTCTGAGGGTTCACCAGTAAATATGGAGAACTCTACATCTGTAGTAACTGAAGGTACTACTACACCTGATACTGTGGATGCCTCTCAATTGCAAGAACTGATTCCTGATGAAAGTGTGGTCGAGAAGCTGATTTCCGACAACGTTGACGAACCCGATGAAGAGACACAAGAGAATCTGATAAATCTGCCTGCCACAGTCTAAGTTCCTGAAACTCCATCTCATCGGATAAACAAGTATCATCCTGTGAGTAGTATTATTGTGTCGATAACTGAAGGTGTCAAGACTAGAAGCACGACTGGGGATATCAACAGATGTCTCTACTCATGATTCATTTCTCAGATTGAACAAAAGAACATCAAGATGGCTTTACTATAGCCTAGCTGGGTTGATGCAATGCATGAATAGTTGAATCAATTTGCCAAGCTCAAAGTGTGGGAGTTAGTGCTATTGCCACCGAGCAAGAAAGCTATTGGCACGCGTTGGGTGTTTAGAAACAAGCAAGATAAAAGCAAAGTGATAATACGAAACAAAGCTCGACTGGTAGTTTAGGGGTTCTATCAGCAAGAAGGAATTGATTATGAGGAAGTGTTTGCACTGGTTGCTCTTCTGGAAGCAATCAGGATTTTCTTGGCATATGCATCTTATATGAACTTCATAGTTTATCAAATGGATGTGAAGATGTCGTTTTTGTATGGGAAAGTGAAGGAGGATATTTACGTATGTCAACCACCTAGGTTTGAAGACTGAGATCATCCGGATTATGTATATAAACTGGATAAGGCTCTGTATGGTTTACATCACGCACCGCGTGCTTGGTATCCCACTCTGACAGACCATTTGCTTGCTCATGGCTACACTCGTGGAGCAATTGATCAGAACCTATTCATTAGGAAGGTGGAAAATGATCTAATTTTAGTGCAAATTGTAGAGTCATATATTTTGTATAAGCTGTTGTCATTTATTGTATGTTTAAACAATTTTAGACTAGTTTACTTTCTGTCATTTCATTATTGTAATTTCAGTTTTCTGTAATTAGTTAAGTCTGGGCCATCGAAACTACTTAGTTTCGATAGATGGTAGTTTCGACAGTCTGTGTATCAATTGTAAATGGTCAATCGAAACTAGTAGTTTCGATTGACCATAGTTTCGATACCTGTCACTACTATAAATAGCCTAGTTTGAGATTGTTTAGGGTGTGAGTAGCGGCTGTAACCCTGAACCTTCTCTTTCACATTTTGCTTGAATCAATACAATCTGCAGTTGTTTATTCACTGTGTTCATACATTTTCATACTTTTTGATTGTTGATTCATAGTGTGGTTAGCTGGTTATCTTCACCAATACTGTTTCTATTATCTGTTTCACCTACATATACACAGTTTCCGCCTGTGTGTGTGTTCAATCGATCATATCAGTGTGATTTCGACTGAAATCTGGACCTACCCAAATCTACGTGGACGACATCATCTTGGGTCCATAAATGAAGATCTATGCACAGAATTCAGAAAGATTATGGAAAAGAAATTTGAGATGAGTGCACTGGGAGAGATGTAACACCCGGATAATTCCCAAGTAAAATAAAGACTAAAAGTGTCAAAAGACAAAGTTCAAGGGTTAAACTGAAAGTTCTCCAAATATGGAGGACTAAAAGTGAAAATTCTAAAAAAGAGGCGGATATCGGACCGACATCGGATAGATATCGGACGGACATGTGTTGATGAAGGAATGAATGAGGTGACGACACATGTCCAGTGACTCACTGGTTAATTTTTGACGCCTGGCTTGATAGCGGACCGCTATCCAGGACCATAACGGTCCGCTAGCCGCAAAAATCAGGTGGTCCAATCAGAAGCCGACGCGTGTAGGGCTGACGCATGCAGGGCGATAGCGGACTGCTATCTCCCTGCATAACGGTCCGCTATGGGACCAAATTCACCCTATAAATAGATGGGTCGAGCTCGATCACTTGACATAACTCATACACACTTTCACCTTCACCCACACACTAAAGCCCTTCTAGCCTAATTCCCGAGGTTCTGGTCCGCTCTCAAAAGTCCAGTTTCTCGTAGTTCGTCCGCAAACTGTCTTAGATAGTGGCAAGGTAAGGTTTCTAAACACCCTGAGGTTTCTTCGTATAAACCTAGATAGGGATATTGATTTTGATGACGTCGGTTATGAATTAGGGTATGTCGAGGTGTTGATTATTATATTTGATATAGAAGGAGGTTCTGCTTGAGATGAGTTCCTCTAAACTGTGCTCTATAAAATGTTTTGTAAATGAGTTTGTATCTGAGATCCCAATACTATTTATGCATATATCCTATAATAAGTACTTATTATGGTCGTGATTAGGGTGGGGCTGAGAGACAAGACTGATCCTCTTGTTTGAGATCTGGTACATATGGGAGCAACATGCCGGAAGGTCTTTGAATATATTTATGTTGTAGACTCAGAGTCCATACGTGGTTACTAGGTAATAGATTAGAGGGAATGATTGTTAGACCCAGACGGGGCATTTCATTCTTGTATCAAAGATATACGTTGTGAAAATACGATTATGTTTATGAACTCACCAGCTTCGTGCTGATCCAAAATGTTTTCAAATGTTTTTTAGCACAGATGACCACTAGCTTGTAGTTGGCATTCCAGGAGATGTACAGGTATTTGAGATAATGATGAGTGAGGGCAGGTTCCATAATAACCATAAGGCCTGAGTGAATGGCACGTTCTTCGTGAACTATAAGTCTAGAATTATATGGGTTCCTGTTAGGAACAACGTGTTTTATTTATTGTAAAACATTATTATATATGAAATGAAATAGTTTTGGATTATAAGTCTTCAGCTGTGTGTTTTTTGGTATCAACGTTACAGTAACTAGAAGGCGACCTTCAACCAGTATGTAGTTATCTGACGAACGGAATGTTCTGTCTAGGAAAGAGCGGTGTATAAATCTCTCCTAGACCCGTCGCTCTTACCTGAGAACATATCTGTTGGAGGTACTACTCTGGTTAGATGACTGTTCTGTGTTACGGGTGTGGCAAGTTGGTATCATAGCCGCGGTTTAACGGATTTAGATACTAATAGGAAGGATTAGTATCTAGACTTAAAGTAAGAGCTCTAAGATAGCTGGAATGCCACAGGATATAAGTTAAGATGTTGATTATCATTATGAATATAGCAGGAGATGTCGAGAAAACAGATATTAATTACATTCTTGGCCATATGTCTTTAATTCCTGATTTTCTGGATCATAACCGGTTATACGAATTCTGATGTCATACATCTGTGTGTATAGGTAACAGTGGTCAGAAGAGGAAGAGGTAGAGGAACAGGTCGAACTCCGGTTACTACGTCTCATAGGCAGACTAAAAATAACACAGATACTAACGATCATCATGAAACGAATGAGAATGTCAACAACACGAATACTCATACTGAAGAAGTAGTTATGTATGAGGCACAATTTCAAGATGCTCTGGCCAGTGAAGTGACAAAAGCTCTACGAAACACTCTACCCGGACTGCTAGATGAAGTTCTTTCAAGAAGAATGGGTACTAGAACAGCTGGAGGAGGAAACAACAACAACACTGGAAGAGCAAATGGAAAAGCTAATACTAGCTCAGTGAAAAGAACTGAGAATCATGAAGGATGCAATTACAAATCCTTCGGAGGATGCAAACCCAAGCCATTTGATGGCAAGAAGGGAGCCATTGATACTACTCAATGGATTACAAAGATGGCGGTTGTGATTAAGCTTAGTGAATGTAGAAGTGATCAGGCAGTGAGATTATTTAGCTCCTTGCAATTGAACAATTGAACAAATATCGTGATAAAAATGGATAGGAAGAGCCATGGCAAATATCGTGAAAATATCCACAGGAAGAGCCATGGTAATGGATATTTGTTCAATTGTGTTCAATTGTGGCAAAAAATGAGAAACTTTACTTAAAGAAAATTCGTGATATTTCTAGTGAAAATCGTTTTTTAATTGTGCAACTCAATACTCAAACCATTAATAATACAATTTTAACAGAAAGAGTCCAAAAGGCAGAAAAAGCCAAATTACAGGTTGATCACATGGATATGGATCAGAAAATTCTGTTTGGAATAATTGATAAACAATTTAATAGAAAAGGCACAGAAGGTCTTGGGTATAACTCTCATCCACCTCCTTATTCTAAATCAGGGAGATTTGCTGATATGCCTACTCCACATGTTTCCACACCTTTTGTTTGCACATTATCTCCTGATGATTATATTACATCCTCTAATTCTGACAGTTTTGCTTCTTGTGCAGAGTCAAATTGTGTAAATTCCAAAGATGATTGTGATAAGAGTGCTAATGATAGAACTATTTTAAAAGAACTTGAGTCGGATGAATGTAATAATATGTCCGTGTCAAAACCAAATATTTGTGAACACGTTAAAAACTTGTATTTTGATTCTATGCCTGCTGAGCATACTGGTTTGGGATGTGATGTTTCTAAATTTCAAAATGCCTTGCCTTTTGTTCCTAAATCTTTGAATGTTATGCCATGTGTTACAAAATTTAAAAGTGCAGGAATTATTATGAATGATGTACCACGTGAAACCATGAGCAACATGGAATTTTTCAGATTAAAGGAAGCACATCGTCTTCAAGACAAAGTTATTGATGAGAGAACCGTCTCATGTTCAGATTCCTCAACATCACAATCATCTTCATCTTGTGATGACTATTATCAGGCTAAGATATCTTGTGAAAACGTCTGTTTTAGTTGTGGTGCCTCAAATCATGTTTCAAAAAGTTGTAAATTGACAACCACAAATTCTAATGAAAAATCGCCTTTCGAAAGTTCATTAAATTCATACATGGTGCCTAAGTCTTCTCACAGTAGGAAATCTAGGCGTAAAAGAATTAAAAATGCTAAAAATCATTTAAAACGAATGTGGAAAATTAAAAATAATGTTCTATTTGATGACCGTGTTTCATCAAAGGATGGTTTTATTTTTGATTCCAATGAGATGTCATATCCTGACACTAAGATCTCTTGATTGAAACAATGTTGGTCAAAACGTATAAATGGTTCGTTGTGTATAGGGTCAATCAAGAAGAATCGGCGATAACATCTGGCATGTATATAGTGGATGTTCAAGGCATATGACCGGGCACTTTAACTTGCTGCAAGATTATCATCAAATTGATGGAGAGTATGTTGCTTTTGCTGGAAACCCAAGAGGAGGAAAGATTGAAGGACAAGGAACAGTATCAAATGGAGTAAATCGTCTGGAATTTGTCAACTATGTTCCTCAGTTAAAATACAATCTGATGAGTGTTTCACAGATTTATGACAAGGACTTTTATGCTTTATTCAATTCAAAAGAATGTCTTATCTTAAAGCCGGGAGTGGTAATTCCGGAAGAACTTATTCTCATGCGTGCTCCCAGAAGATACAACACATATAGCTTGGATATGAACAACCCATCGGGAATTGAATCGTGTTTTCTCTCAAAGGCTTCCGAAGATGAATCTTTCCTGTGGCATAAGAGGTTGGGACATGTCAATTTCAAAACAATGAACCGACTGGTTCGAGGCAACCTAGTCACTGGATTACCTCTCAAAGATTTCACTCCTATGGAACACTGTATTTCATGTTCCAAGGGAAAACAACACAAATCTTCACATAAGCCTAAAACCACCAATTCCATTGACTCTCCTCTCCAATTGCTTCACATGGATCTCTTTGCTCTAGTGAGTGTCATGAGTCTTGGACGAAAGTCATACTGTCTGGTGGTAACAGATGATTTTTCTCGATTCACTTGGGTGTTTTTCTTAGCTAAGAAGGATGAGACGCCAGAGATTTTAAAGACCTATCTGCTTCAAATTGAAAACCTCTTCAGTTTAAGTGTGAAGACTATCCGCAGCGATCATGGAACAGAATTTAAGAATGCAACTCTTGATTCCTTCTGTGAAAGCAAAGGAATTTCTCGTCAATTTAGTGCACCTCGTACTCCTCAACAAAACGGTGTAGCTGAAAGGAGAAACCGCACCTTAATTGAAGCTGCACGAACTATGATTGTTGACTCTAAGCTTCCCGTGACTTTCTGGGCTGAGGCGGTCAACACTGCATGTTTCGTGCAAAATCGGGTTCTTATCACTAAAAGTTGCAACAAGACACCATATGAGATCATGTACAAGCGCAAGCCAGTTATTGATTTCTTCAGAAAATTTGGGTGTGTGTGAACGATGCTGAACACTTCAGATCAGCTCAACAAGTTTGAAGCCAAAGCTGATGAATGTTATTTTGTTGGTTATTCCTCCAATCAACGTGCTTTTCGTGTCTATCATAAGCAGAAAAGAATAGTGCTGGAGTCCATTGATATCAACTGGCATGAAAATAATCACACGGACGCAGGAGACGGTCCCAATTGGCTATTTGACGTCGATTCAGTTTTTAAATCATTTAATCTTCCTGATTTCTCAATTGACTCAACTCATGTTAATCCTTATTTTTCTGTGAACAATTTAGGGAACTTAAATGATCAAGGTTCTTCCTCATCTGCTCAGGTTGAAATTCCTGTGGTTGCAAATGCTGAACCTGATATGGAGTCTTCCGGTTCTGGTGCAACAAGTGAAACTGTTGAAGACAACTCCATTCCAATAGTAGATGTTGCACCACAATCATCTGCTGAAGATCCTATTAATGACATTGCCGATCCTCCTGCTGAAAATCTTACCAATTTGGAAGAAGTCGTGGAAGAAGATGAAATTCCTCAACTGCGAATTCACAAGATTCATCCCACCAATAACATCATTGGACCACTCAATGTGGGTGTTAGTACCCGAAGTGCTTGTGAAGCATTTGAAAATAGCATGTTTTCTTGCTTCATCTCTCAAACTGAACCAAAGAACATTAAAGAAGCTCTACAAGAAAACAGCTGGGTGGAAGCAATGCAGGAAGAGCTACATCAATTCTCAAAGCTACATGTGTGGAATTTGGTGGATCTACCCAAGAACAAAGTTCCAATCGGTACTCGTTGGGTCTTTCGCAACAAAAAGGATGAAGGTGGCACTGTGATTCGAAATAAAGCTCGTTTGGTGGTTCAAGGTTTCTATCAAGAAGAAGGGATTGACTATGAGGAAGTCTTTGCACCAGTGGCTCATTTGGAAGCCATCTGAATGTTTCTCGCCTATGCAGCCTACATGGACTTCACCGTCCATCAAATGGATGTCAAAAGCGCATTTTTGTATGGCAAAGTTCAAGAAGAAGTATATGTCAAGCAGCCGCCGGGTTTCATTGATCCTAATTTTCCAGACCGTGCTTACAAGTTAGACAAAGCATTGTACGGTCTTCACCAAGCACCTCGTGCGTGGTATGAAACTTTATCAAAGCATCTGCTTGAGAATGGTTTCACACGAGGAGCAATTGACCAAACTTTGTTCAAACGGAAGGAGGAAAAGGATACAATCATGGTGCAAATTTATGTGGATAATATCATTTTTGGTTCTACAAATCCCCGTCTCTGCAAAGAATTTGAAGAAGTGATGCGATCTAAGTTTGAGATGAGCTCCATGGGGGAAATGAAGTTCTTTTTGGGACTACAAGTTGATCAGTCTGAGTCAGGAATCCTTATCCATCAAGAAAAATACGTAAAAGAAATCTTGACCAAGTTCAAAATGGCTGATTCCCATCCGGTAAAAACTCCTGTGGAAGTTCGCCATTGTTTGACTCCTGATATGGATGGGGAAAGCGTTGATCCGCATCTATATCGCTCTATGATAAGATCTCTCATGTATCTCACGGCCAGCAGACCCGACATCATGTTTGCAGTGTGCTTGTGTGCACGTTTTCAGGCTAATCCTAAACTCTCTCATTTATCTGCTATCAAACGTATTTTAAGATACTTAAGGTATAAGCCAAAATTGGGTCTGTGGTATCCTAAAACTGACTTGTTTGATCTTGTGGCTTATTCTGATTCAGACTACGGGGGTTGCAACTTAGACCGAAAATCCACTTCTGGAGGTTGTCAATTCCTTGGCAACCGCCTTGTCTCATGGCAATGTAAGAAACAATCCACCGCCGAAGCCGAATACATTGCCGCAGCCCTCTGTTGTTCCCAAGTCAGATGGATACACCATCAGATGCTTGACTATGGGATCACATTCCATGAGACACCCATTCTGTGTGACAACACTGCCGTTCCCCATATCACCAAAAACCCTGTTCAGCATTCCAAAACCAAACACATTGAAATTAAACATCATTTTATTCGTGACTGTGTTGAAAAGAAGCATATTCGAATTGTTGAAGTCAAAAAACACAAACAAACCGCAGACATCTTCACAAAGGCTTTTGACTCTACCAGATTCGCCCAACTGGTGGAGATGCTTGGAATGATCAATTTTCAGTAAATTGTGTGAATAGTATTTTTTTTTCCTATTTACTTGTCAAAGAAAATTCCAAAAAGATTTTATTTTTATGAACAGTTTTTATGCAAATCTTTTGGGGAAGAAATATTATATTGAAAAGAATTGTTGTGTATATAATCTTACAAGTGGTTTTGAGTTGCAGGAAGAATTGAATCTGACCTTTGAGAAATGATAGTGTCTGATCTCATCTCTTGGACATGGAATGGACCAAAAGCGATGCTGTTTACTGAGGTATAGCTGGTAGGCCCGACATATGGTTAAAACTTGTAAGTAGTGTGAAAACTCTAATATATATCTCATACTTGTGTGTTTGAACCCGTTATTGAAATATCTAACCCATTTTTATATCTAAGAAAACCAATTCAATCAGATAAAGGCTTACGTATTGAATTCCTATTCATACGCCAAGTGACCGTCAATATAACGATATTTACCACTGATGACCCCGTATGTTTTGCTTACGCAAAGATCTCGGGTGCTCATCCTTTTCCCATCCACTTGGATGATTTGACCCCGTCTGTTTTGCTTACGCAAAGATCTCGGGTGTTCAACATTTTTCTATCCGCTTGGATAATTTTACGACTTCTTCTGTTTTGCTTACGCAAAGATCTAGAATGCTCGTACCTTTTTAATATCTACTTGGATATTTTTTTATTTTAATTTTCTAAATCCACTTGGATATCTTATTTTATTTTGGTGGTACTTTGACATTACTAAGACGGTACCTTGGTTAATCAGAAAGAGATGATAGGATGAAGATGGGTACTTCTTGAGGATTGATAGGTTTTCAAAATCATTTTATTTTAATATGTGGGGTACACCTTGTATAGTGCTTAAATGGTACCTTTTAATCACATGAAATCAAAATACAAACAAATGTTCGGGTTTACTTTGCACAAATATCAGCTATCTTCAGGGACTCACAGTAGTTAATTGCAAAAGGAAGTGTTTCAAGAGACTGACCAGATCTGATCTCATGATTGGATTTTTTTTTCAAGAAGATAAGTGTAAATATCTTGTGTATATATGTTAGTCTTATTTCTGTTACTTTGTACATATCGAAACTATTTTGACATATCGAAACTACTATCTTAATATCGAAACTACTTTGACATGTCGAAACTACTATGTTCATATCGAAACTACTTTGGCCTATCGAAACTACTTTGTACATATCGAAACTATTTTGACATATCGAAACTACTATGTTCATATCGAAACTAGTTTGCCCTATCGAAACTAGTTGTTTCGACAGGGGCATTTTTGTCTTTTGTTCCTCGCAATTTAAATGCCTTCATAAATAAATCCCTCCCTTCACATCTTCTTCACTCATCTTTTTCGCAACCCTTTTCATCTTCTCCGACACACACAAAATTTCTCAAGCCTTGGTCTGAGTTGCAAATTATCAGGGTTAATCACCAGATTACCCCCGTTGTCACCATCGTCTTCATCATCAGGTAACGTCTCACTATTTCATTTGAATGATTCTTGCGAATCAACAGACCTAGGGTTTCAAAAGTTCAAAATTGTTCGACTGAATCTTCATAATAACAGTCATTGTGTGCTTATCCGTGTTTGCAAACATCTTTATCATCCTATAACTCACGATTATTGTGTTTTATTGCAGATAACAGTCTCGCATTTGGTAAGATGACATTCCGTCATTTATAGGCCACTCTAAACCCTTCATTAAACTGTTTATTTTAGTCTGAGTATAATGAATCAAAAGGGGTTTGGGTTTCAAAACCAAGTAGTTTCGATAAAGGAGTTCAACTCTTTCAAAATTTCTCAAAATTTTTAATCGAAACTACTGGTTTCGACACCCAAACTTGACCTAATTTCTCTATCGAAACTACTTGTTTCGATAAGTTCATCTCTATCGAAACTACTTAGTTTCGATAGTGTTGATTTCAGAAATTTTATAAGTGTTGATCAAAGCTTATTGCCTCTATCGAAACTAGTTAGTTTCGATAAGTTCATCTCTATCGAAACTACTTAGTTTCGACAGTGTTGATTTCAGAAATTTTATAAGTGTTGATCAAAGCTTATTGCTTCTATCGAAACTAGTTAGTTTCGATAAGTTCATCTCTATCGAAACTACTTAGTTTCGACAGTAAGGATTTCTAATTTTTCCTAAGTGTTGAAATATCTTGTTTCGATTGACCATATTCAGAACCTTTACTTATTGTGCAAAACTGATGAATTTTACAGGTATGGATCTCGTATTCGTGAAAAGGCACAATGTCTGTGCATTCCTTAATAGCAATGATCCGAAAGCTGCTGAGTTCATTCCTGTCCTAAACTTTCTGGCAAACTCCAACATAAGTTTTGCCATAAGCCACAACCTGCCGGTGTTTGAGGCAACTATTAGACAATTTTGGGAAACTGCAGAGATAATCACAGTTGATAATGTGCAGCATATTAGAGCAACTGTACATGGCCAAGAAGTATTATTTTCTGAAGACACAGTGAGAGACGTACTGCAGTTAAATGACAATCCAGAAGCACCCTTTGATTTTCCAATCTTCTATGTGAAAGAATGCTTTAGAAGAATGGGTCATCCTGATGAGTTCAAGAGTGGTCAGATAATCAAGAACTCCTTACCAAGCCATTGGAGATATATAGTGCATGTGTTTATTCACTGCCTATCAATAAGGAAAGGGGGTTTTGATTCAGCTAACAGTACTCTGGGATCAGCTATTTTGGGATTAATAAAGGGAAGAGACTACAACTTTTCTAGTTTCATATTCACTCAGCTAAAGGATAACTTAACTGGAGCAGTGAAGGAGAAGTTTCTAGCATATCCTAGATTTCTACAAATAATCATCAATCATCTTCTTCCTGAGCTTCAACAAGGTGGAAACACCTTTGTGTTTGATAATATGATAGCCAAAACACTCAGCTACATAAAAAGTACCAACAAAAGGACCAACCGGGCGATAGCCGACGTTCCCCTGTTCGGTCATATCATTGGAGAAGAAGAAGAGGTTATCCCTGACATTGATCCTGATCTTGAAGAAGAAAACTTATCATCAGATGAAGAAGAGCTGGAAGCTGAACAAAATCAAGGTAATCCACCTATTGATGAAGCTGGGATTGAGGTAGACATACCTATTGTTCAAGAAGAAGAGCAACATGTAATTGAGCCTGTGATAGAGGCTCCTTTTGTTGAAGAAATACAGATAGTTCAAGAGCCAGCAGTAAATGTTGAAGCTGGCTTACAAGAGGATGAAGAAGAAGTGGCAGAGTCAAGTGGGACTCTAGATGCAGGAATTTATGGATCAGACTATTACAAGTCTGATTCAGATGAAAGAATAGAGCAACTTGCATCTTCCTCAAAAAGACAAATTAAGTCAGGATCTGATTTTGAAAAGGAGGAGCCTAGGGCTAAAAAGATAAAGACTGGATTGGAGGATTTGTCATCCTCGTCAGAGTCTTCATTCACCACTCCAGAACCATCTCCTCATCCTACTCCACAACAATCTCCCATCCATACACCTCTTACATCTCCACAACAATTACCTATCCCTACACCTCCTACATCTCCACAACAATTACATATCCCTACACATCCTACATCTCCACAACAATCACCCATCCATACACCTCCTGCATCTCCACACCATGATTCAACCTCTCCTGTACCGAGAGTAAAGACTCTAAGTCTTGAAATAAAGAAATTTCAAGACAATCTTCAAAAGAAAGATACAGAGATTGACGGCTTGAAGTCTAAGCTAAAAGAAGTTAAGGAGGAAGTCTAAGACTTGAAGCTAGAGGTTGGGGGCTTACATACTCAAATAGATATTCAACAGACTCAGCTGGAAACTCAACAAAGACTAATCATAAGGCAACAAGAAGACTTTAAAGCCTTAGCTGAAATAGTTAAGCAGCTCAAAGACTCTGTCAACAAACCTACTCCACAACAGCCAACCACTTCAAAGGCTCAGGGGGAGACTACATCTGAACTTGAACCATCGTCTCCTGCCTTTGTCACTGATCTAGAATCTGCATTAACCGTGTATACTGGCCACGGTGCCATGACAAAGGAGTCTGTTGAAGTAAAGGTTGAAGAAACAGAGTCTGTCCTTCCCTCAGCTCATGAAAGAAGAGAAGCAAGGAAGAGAGGGAAGGGAGCTATGGCTAATATTGAAACAGTGATTCTGGATGAAGAAGACATCCCATCGGATGATGAGCTGAATGCTCTTCTAGATGAGATTGACAAATTTGGATATAATGACCTTCATCCAGAAATTCTAACTACCGAAGAGAAAGAAACTGAACGAACTAGATATTTTACTGAAGA
This sequence comes from Smallanthus sonchifolius, assembly GCA_023525975.1. NCBI lineage: Eukaryota > Viridiplantae > Streptophyta > Magnoliopsida > Asterales > Asteraceae > Smallanthus > Smallanthus sonchifolius. The sequence goes on along the minus strand of CM042025.1, from coordinate 41,839,374 downwards.
AGGAGATGAAATTCAAACCCTATCAGATGAAGAAGATGTTCAGATTAATCTCATCAAGACTATCATTCCTGAACCAACCATTCCAATCTCTGAGTCAAATCCAACTCAAGATCAACCTTCAACTGCACCTGAACCTCCTATTTCAAGGAAGTCTTGGTTTAAAAAGATCATTCCAGAAGAGACTCCTCAAACTTATGAGTGGATAGCCGAACATCAAGAACTGAAAAGGCCTCCAATTGGATGGAAATACGATGCTGAAAGGAAGCTCTTTATCATCTGACGATATAGAGGGGGAGTTCAGCACTTCAAAAACATGACTGACTTCCTGACCCTTCCTTTTTATGACCTCAGGGATTTAGCAAAACTTCCACTTCAAAACCCTGGGAAGGTCATGATGGCTTATGACTTTGAGAGGTTTCTGCATTCTCAAGTCAACAATGATTTCAAAGGAATGAAGCCTAGGAAAACTTAGAAGAAGATCTCAAAGACTAGGTTTCATCCTAAGACTAAAAAGCTATAGGTGTTCCTAAGATACAACCCTGCCCAAACACACAAGACTATCACTATTCCAAAATCTGTACCTGTCCAGCTACAAACTTTCAGAAAGTGGTTCTATAACTCAGTCATTGGCAGTGTAGTTATTGAATGTGAGGGCAAGGAAGACATCACCATCTTTGATCCAATGGAGCTGCTGAAATTTCAACCTGAAGATCTGGAGGTGCTATTCCAGAATCACATTCAGGCTTATAGTGATGAAGATGAAGCTGATGCCAAAGCCTATCAAAGAATTGTATCTCTTTCATCCCAAAGACATCTGAAGGACCAGCTGCTTGATGAAGAGCTGAAGACAGTAATGCAACAGCTTAGGGGGGAGATTGTAGAGTCATATATTTTGTATAAGTTGTTGTCATTTATTGTATGTTTAAACAATTTTAGACTAGTTTACTTTCTGTCATTTCATTATTGTAATTTCAGTTTTCTGTAATTAGTTAAGTCTGGGCCATCGAAACTACTTAGTTTCGATTGAGTCTGTTCAATCGAAACTAGTAGTTTCGATAGATGGTAGTTTCGACAGTCTGTGTATCAATTGTAAATGGTCAATCGAAACTAGTAGTTTCGATTGACCATAGTTTCGATACCTGTCACTACTATAAATAGCCTAGTTTGAGATTGTTTAGGGTGTGAGTAGCGGCTGTAACCCTGAACCTTCTCTTTCACATTTTGCTTGAATCAATACAATCTGCAGTTGTTTATTCACTGTGTTCATACATTTTCATACCTTTTGATTGTTGATTCATAGTGTGGTTAGCTGGTTATCTTCACCAATACTGTTTCTATTATCTGTTTCACCTACATATACACAGTTTCCGCCTGTGTGTGTGTTCAATCGATCATATCAGTGTGATTTCGACTGAAATCTGGACCTACCCAAATCTACGTGGACGACATCATCTTGGGTCCATAAATGAAGATCTATGCACAGAATTCAGAAAGATTATGGAAAAGAAATTTGAGATGAGTGCACTGGGAGAGATGTAACACCCGGATAATTCCCAAGTAAAATAAAGGCTAAAAGTGTCAAAAGACAAAGTTCAGGGGTTAAACTGAAAGTTCTCCAAATATGGAGGACTAAAATTGAAAATTCTAAAAAATAGGCGGATATCGGACCGACATCGGATAGATATCGGTCGGACATGTGTTGATGAAGGAATGAATGAGGTGACGACACATGTCCAGTAACTCACCGGTTAATTTTTGACGCGTGGCTTGATAGCGGACCGCTATCCAGGACCATAACGGTCCGCTAGCCGCAAAAATCAGGTGGTCCAATCAGAAGCCGACGCGTGTAGGGCTGACGCATGCAGGGCGATAGCGGACTGCTATCTCCCTGCATAACGGTCCGCTATGGGACCAAATTCACCCTATAAATAGATGGGTCGAGCTCGATCACTTGACACAACTCATACACACTTTCACCTTCACCCACACACTAAAGCCCTTCTAGCTTAATTCCCGAGGTTCTGGTCCGCTCTCAAAAGTCCAGTTTCTCGTAGTTCGTCCGCAAACTGTCTTAGATAGTGGCAAGGTAAGGTTTCTAAACACCCTGAGGTTTCTTCGTATAAACCTAGATAGGGATATTGATTTTGATGACGTCGGTTATGAATTAGGGTATGTCGAGGTGTTGATTATTATATTTGATATAGAAGGAGGTTCTGCTTGAGATGAGTTCCTCTAAACTGTGCTCTATAAAATGTTTTGTAAATGAGTTTGTATCTGAGATCCCAATACTATTTATGCATATATCCTATAATAAGTACTTATTATGGTCGTGATTAGGGTGGGGCTGAGAGACAAGACTGATCCTCTTGTTTGAGATCTGGTACATATGGGAGCAACATGCCGGAAGGTCTTTGAATATATTTATGTTGTAGACTCAGAGTCCATACGTGGTTACTAGGTAATAGATTAGAGGGAATGATTGTTAGACCCAGACGGGGCATTTCATTCTTGTATCAAAGATATACGTTGTGAAAATACGATTATGTTTATGAACTCACCAGCTTCGTGCTGATCCAAAATGTTTTCAAATGTTTTTTAGCACAGGTGACCACTAGCTTGTAGTTGGCATTCCAGGAGATGTACAGGTATTTGAGATAATGATGAGTGAGGGTAGGTTCCATAATAACCATAAGGCCTGAGTGAATGGCACGTTCTTCGTGAACTATAAGTCTAGAGTTATATGGGTTCCTGTTAGGAACAACGTGTTTTATTTACCAGTCAGTACTTATTGTAAAACATTATTATATATGAAATGAAATAGTTTTGGATTATAAGTCTTCAGCTGTGTGTTTTTTGGTATCAACGTTACAGTAACTAGAAGGCGACCTTCAACCGGTATGTAGTTATCTGACGAACGGAATGTTCTGTCTAGGAAAGAGCGGTGTATAAATCTCTCCTAGACCCATCGCTCTTACCTGAGAACATATCTGTTGGAGGTACTACTCTGGTTAGATGACTGTCCTGTGTTACGGGTGTGGCAAGTTGGTATCATAGCCGCGGTTTAACGGATTTAGATACTAATAGGAAGGATTAGTATCTAGACTTAAAGTAAGAGCTCTAAGATAGCTGGAATGCCACAGGATATAAGTTAAGATGTTGATTATCATTATGAATATAGCAGGAGATGTCGAGAAAACATATATTAATTACATTCTTGGCCATATGTCTTTAATTCCTGATTTTCTGGATCATAACCGGTTATACGAATTCTGATGTCATACATCTGTGTGTATAGGTAACAGTGGTCAGAAGAGGAAGAGGTAGAGGAACAGGTCGAACTCCGGTTACTACGTCTCATAGGCAGACTGAAAATAACACAGATACTAACGATCATCATGAAACGAATGAGAATGACAACAACACGAATACTCATACTGAAGAAGTAGTTATGTATGAGGCACAATTTCAAGATGCTCTGGCCAGTGAAGTGACAAAAGCTCTACGAAACACTCTACCCGGACTGCTAGATGAAGTTCTTTCAAGAAGAATGGGTACTAGAACAGCTGGAGGAGGAAACAACAACAACACTGGAAGAGCAAATGGAAAAGCTAATACTAGCTCAGTGAAAAGAACTGAGAATCATGAAGGATGCAATTACAAATCCTTCGGAGGATGCAAACCCAAGCCATTTGATGGCAAGAAGGGAGCCATTGATACTACTCAATGGATTACAAAGATGGCGGTTGTGATTAAGCTTAGTGAATGTAGAAGTGATCAGGCAGTCAAGTTTGCTGCCAATTCCTTGGAAACCGCGACATTGGACTAGTGGGAGTCTGTAAAACAAGCCAGAGGGGAGCAGGTTGTGGATAATATGAAGTGGAACGAGTTCAAGGAACTAGTTCTACAACGTTTATGTCCTCAGAACGAGCTGGATAAGATTAAGGAAGAGGTTCAACGTCTGGAGGCTGGAACTATGACACATCAGGAGTATGCGACAAAATTTGATGAAATGTCTAAATTGGTGCCACATCTGGTGACACCTGAGTCCCAAAGAATCAAACACCTCATTCGGAGGTTACCACTCAAGGTTCGTACCTTAGTGAAAACCTCTGCACCTCAAACGATGAACTCAACTTTGTCGTTAAGTGCCCGATTTATGACAATGTGGCAACACAAGAAGCCAAAGATAAGGCTGAAAAGGCAGCTGAGATAAATCCGGTAGAATCAAAGAGGAAAATGAGGAAGTAATGTATCGGTTCAAACCGAGAAACCTTAAGTTCCCAAAGAGAGAGGGAATTAACACACCAAGAGGTTCTCAAGAAGTAAAATGCAATAGGTGCAAGAAGCCAGGGCATATTTCAATGTATTGTCCATCTCTTAGGTGTTTCAATTGTAATGAGATGGGACATATCTCGAGAAATTGTACCAAACCCATACAACAGAAGCCCGGAGGAGGGGCTAAAGGTCGGGTGTTTGTGATAGTTGAAGGAAGGAGGAACGACAATGCCAAAGTGGTAGCTGGTACGTTCCTAGTTAATGATATTTTTGCTAAAATCCTGTTTGATACGGGAGTGAATAGAAGTTTTGTTTCAGATGCCTTAGTTTGCATTTAGGCATGAAACCAACCCCACTTGAGCGTGCTTATGTAGTTTAGACGGCGAGTGGTGAACAGATTAGGATAACCGAATCGTATGTGAATTACAAGATGACTCTGGGCAACGAAAATTCAGTAATTGAATTAATGCCAATGAGTATGAGAAAGTACGATGTTATCATTGGATATGATTAGTTAAACCAATGCCATGCTCGGATCGATTGTGATCAACGGACTATTAGGATTTGTTGGCCTAACGGAGAACCTATGTTGATACAATGCGATAGTGATAAAAATAAGATTGAAACAATTTCTATAGCTAAAGCTAAGAAATGTGTGAATACAGGATGTAGTATATTCATAGTTTATGCTTTAGACTCTAAACCCGATTTCTGTAGTTAAAGCTAAAGCAGATTGCGGACATTCCTGTAGTACGTGATCACCCAGATGTATTTCCTGAAGAATTACCTGGTCTACCACCAGATAGACAAATCGAATTCCGAATCGACCTCATTCCTGGAGCTAAACCCGTAGCTAGAGCACCAAATCGTCTAGCACCTTCATAATTGAAAGAACTGATGAAGCAGATTCAAGAACTTATGAAGCCGATTCAAGAACTGTTGGAGAAGGACTTTATACGTCCAAGTACTACGCCTTGGGGAGCACCGGTACTGTTTGTAAAGAAAAAGGACGGAAGCATGCGAATGTGTATAGATTATCGAGAATTGAATAATCTCACTGTGAAGAACAAATATCCATTACCAAGGATAGATGATTTGTTCGATCAATTGCAAGGAGCTAAATACTTCTCGAAGATTGATCTTAGATCAGGATATCAACAGTTAAAGGTACAGGAAGAAGATTTACCTAAAATTGCTTTTAGAACCCGATATGGGCACTATGAATTCCTAGTTATGTCATTTGGTCTAACTAATGCCCCCGTAGCATTTATGGACCTAATGAACCGAGTTTGTAACCATTCTTGGACAAATTCGTTATAGTGTTCGCAGACGATATCCTTATCTACTCTAAAACTCTGGAAGAACATACCAAACATCTTCAGATAATTTTGGAAACTCTTAGAAAAGAGAAGTTATACGCTAATTTTTCCAAATGCGAGTTTTGGAAACAATAGGTACAATTTCTAGGGCATGTTATAAATCATCCAGGAATTTAAGTAGACCCAGCCAAGATTGAAGCTATTATGAAGTGGGAGATTCCAAAGACACCGACTGAGGTTCGAAGCTTTCTTGGTTTAGCCGGATACTACCCAAGATTTATTCAAGACTTCTCAAAAATTTCTACTCCTTTAACTACCTTAAATCAGAAAGCAGTAAAATTTGAATGGAGTCAAAAGCAAGAAGAGGCATTTAAAACCCTTAAGCAGAAACTTAGTTCAGCACCAATCTTAACATTACCCGAAGGAAATGATGACTTCGTCATCCATTGTGACGCTTCCCGAATTGGTCTAGGTTGTGTGTTGATGCAACGTGAAAAGGTGATAGCCTATGCATCACGACAAATAAAGGTTTATGAGAAGAACTATACCACACGTGATCTTGAACTTGGTGCCATAGTGTTCGCTCTAAAGATTTGGAGACACTATCTATATGGTACTAAGTGTGTGATATATACAGACCATAAAAGTCTCTAGCATATATTTAATAAGAAGGAATTGAATATGAGGCAGAGGAGATGGATGGAACTCATTAATGATTATGATTGTGAGATTAAATACCATCACGGGAAAGCTAATGTTGTAGCAGATGCAATAAGTCGGAAGGAGAAAATCAAGCTTATCAAGATAAGAGCCTTAAGGTTAGAAATCAAGATAGACTGGATGGATCAGATCAAGGAAATTCAAACCCAAGCACTTCAAGAAGATAACATCAAGAAGGAGCGCATGGTTGGTAAAGAAAGTTACTAACCAAAGGCTATGATGGAATCCTACGATTTGGAAGAAGAATTTGGATTCCTAGACTCGGGGAAATTCAAACAAAAGTATTGGATGAAGCTTATAAATCTAAATACTCAATACATCCTGGAGCTGATAAAATGTACAAAAGATTAAAGACTCATTACTAGTTGCCAAACATGAAAAAGATCCATAGCTCAGTATGTAGAAAAATGTTTGACTTGCCTCTAAGTCAAGATTGAACATCAGAAACCCTCAGGTCAACTGCAACAGTTGGAGATACATGTGTGGAAATAGGATAAGATTACTATAGACTTTGTCACAAAACTGCCGAGAACCCAGAAAAGGCATGATGCTATTTGGGTTGTGGTTGATAGACTAACCAAATCGGCATATTTTATTCCCATCAGTGAGAATTATTCAATGGATAAACTAGCCCGGCTCTATATCAATGAAATTGTGAGCCGCCATGGTATACCACTATCTATTATCTCTGATAGATATAGTCGGTTTACTTCCAGATTCTGGACTAGTTTCTAGAAAGAGTTACGAACTCGAATTAATATGAGTACAACATATCACCCTCAAACCGATAGACAAAGTGAAAGAACAATCCAAACCCTAGAAGATATGTTGAGGGCTTGTGCAATAGAACTTGGAGGTAGCTGGGATAATCATCTACCATTAATAGAATTTTCTTACAATAACAACTATCATTCAAGTATAAAAGCTGCACCGTTTGAAGCACTATACAGTAGGAAATGCAGAACTCCAATTTGTTGGACTGAAGTTGGAGATAGCCAACTATCTGGACAAGAAATCTTACAGGAGACGACTGATAAGATAGTCCAAATCAAACAACAATTGAAAGCTGCACAAGATCGGCAGAAGAGTTATGCAGATAGACCCCGACAACCATTAGAATTCCATGTTAGTGACTACGTCATGTTGAAAGTATCACCTTGGAAAGGTGTTGTACGTTTTAGAAAACGTGGGAAATTAGGCCCAAGGTATATTGGAACTTACAAAATCATAGAAAAAGTTGGAGCAATGGCATATAAGCTTGAATTGCCTGAACCATTGCAAGGTATTCATAACACGTTTCACGTGTCATGTCTACGCAAGTGCTTAGCAGATCCTAATCAGGCAATCACATTAGATGATGTTCATATTGATGACAAACTCCAATTCACCGAACAACATGTCAAGATCTTAGGAACCCAAGATCGAAAGTTGAGAAAGAAAACTATACCAATGGTACTGGTACAGTGACAAGGTCGGAAGGGCGCCGACAAAACTTGGGAATTAACAAAACAAATGAAAGCAATGTATCCTCATTTGTTTGACTGATGTTAAATTTCGAGGAAGAAACTCTTTTAAGGAGGGGAGATTTGTAATACCCGGATAATTCCCAAGTAAAATAAAGGCTAAAAGTGTCAAAAGACAAAGTTTAGGGGTTGAACTGAAAGTTCTCCAAAGATGGAGGACTAAAAGTGAAAATTCTGAAAAAGAGGCGGATATCGGACCGACATCGGATAAATATCGGTCCGACATGTGTTGAGAAAAGAATGAATGAGGTGACGACACGTGTCAAGTGACTCACTGGTTATTTTTTGACGTGTGGCTCGATAGCGGACCGCTATCCAGGACCATAACGGTCCGCTAGCCGCAAGAATCAGGCGGGTCCAATCAGAAGCCGACACGTGTAGGGCTGACACATGCAGGGCGATAGCGAACCGCTATCCCCCTACATAACTGTCTGCTATGGGACCAAATTCACCCTATAAATAGATGCGTCGAGCTCGATCACTTGACACAACTCACACACACTTTCACCTTCAACCACACACACTAAAGCCATGCTAGCCCGATTCCCGAGGTTCTGGTCCAGTTTCTAGCAATTCGTCCGCAAACTACCGTATATAGTGCCGAGGTAAGGTTTCTAAACACCCTGAGGTTTCTTCGTATAAACTTAAGATAGGGATATTGATTTTGATAATCTCAGTTATGAATTAGGGTTCAGTCGAGGTGTTGATTATTATATTTGATACAGAAGGAGGTCCTGCTTGAGGTGAGTTCCTCTAAACTGTGCTCTATAAAATGTTTTGTAAATGATTTTATATCTGAGATACCAATACTATCCGTGCATATATCCTATAATAAGTACTAATTATGGCTGTGATTGGAGTGGGACTGAGGGACAAGACTGATCCTCTTGTTTGAGATCTGGTACATATGGGACCAGCACGCTGGAAGGTCTCTGAATATATGTATGTTGTAGACTCAGAGTCCATACGTGGTTACTGGGTGATAGATTGGAAGGAATGATTGTTAGACCCAGACGGGGCATTTCATTCTTGTATCAAAGATATACATTGTGAAAATATGATTTTGTTTATGAACTCACCAGCTTCGTGCTGATCTAAAATGTTTTCAAATGTTTTTGAGCACAGGTGACCAGTAGCTTGTAGTTGGCATTCCAGGAGATGTATAGGTATTTTGAGATAAGGATGACTGAGGGCAGGTTCCGTAATAACCATAAGGCTTGGGTGAATGGCTCGTTCTTCATGAACTATAAGTCCAGAGTTATATGGGTACCTGTTGGGAACAACTTGTTGTATTTACCGGTCAGTCCTTATTGTAGAACATTATTATATATGAAATGAAATAGTTTTGGATTATAAGTCTTCCGTTGTTTGTTTTTGGTATCAATGTCACAGTAACTAGAAGGCGACCTTCAACCGGTATGTAGTTATCTGACGAATGGAATGTTTTGTCTGGGATAGAGCGGTGTATAAATCTCTCCTAGACCCGTCGCTCTTACCTGGGAACATATCTGTTAGAGATACTACTCTGGTTAGATGATTGTCCTTTATTACGGGTGTGACAAAGATGACATTCTTCCTTGGTCTACAAGTCAAACAATCAAGTGCGAGTACTCTTATTCATCTAGGGAAATATGTGGATGATATTCTGGAAAAGTTCAAGTTTTTTGATGCTCAAGCTGCTACTACACCTATGTTTGCTCGACCTGTTCTGGATGCTGACACAACTAGGGTCGATGTTGATCAGAAATTGTATCGATCCATGATCGGTTCACTGATGTATCTGACAGCCAGTCGCCCGGACATCATGTTTGCAATGTGTCAGTGTGCCCGCTATTAGGATAATCCTAAGATGTCCCATTTAATTGCTGTTAAACGTATCTTTAGGTATCTAAAGGGCAAGCCTCGGCATGGCCTTTGGTATCGTAAGGATTCTAATTTTGACTTATATGCTTTTTCTGACAGTGACTATAGAGGATGTCAGCTTGACAGGAAATCTACAAGCGGGGGATGTCAATTTCTAGGAGATATGCTTATTTCATGGAGATGTAAGAAGTAACACAGTCTCCACCTTCACTGCTGAGGCTGAGTACGTTGCTGCATCGGCTTGTTGCTCATAAGTCATCTGGATGCAACACCAATTGCTGGACTACGATTTGACTTTTCTAAACAGTGTTATTTTATGTGATAATGAGGATGCCGTGCTTATAGTTAAAAATCCGGTACAACATTCGAAAACCAAGCATATTGATATCAAGGTGCATTTTATCCGGGACTGCTTTGAGAGAAATCTCATTTGTCTTGAATGTGTTGATACTAACAACAATGTTGCTGATATTTTCACAAAAGCATTTGATACATCTCGTTTCAATGTGCTTGTAGAATCCCTGAAAATGATTGGTTTTAAGGATTGAAAATGTCACAAAAAGATTTTCTGTTTTTTTTAGTTTCTTTATTTTTCTTAAGTTTCAAATTTGTATAGTGTTTTAATTTTTTATTATGCACAAATTTAGGGGGAGAAATAAGAAAAATACAAAAAAGAGTTTATTTTTTTAAGTTTTATTAGATTTAAGAAAAATACAAAAAGAGTCTGCTTTAAGTTTATTTAAATAAGAAAAATACAAAAAGATTGTGTTTTTGCTTGAGTCGGTGGTTTGCAAATAAATGGGATGTGATATAAATGTCCGTTTCTTAAGGATTAGATCAACACATGTACGGTACTAAATTGAAATTACTAGGATCTATGTTGGATATGTTGATAGGCTCTGCATGTGATACACTTAAACAAAATAATCTTATGGCTTTAGTGGAGAACATCTCATAGATTAGTGTAATAAGTATTTCCTGTTAATAATTGAAAACTTAAACATAAAGGTTGATGAACAGTGGATAAACCATGCTTTATCGGGATTGCACAAACCGAGACCCTTCACAAAGGGGTTGCGAGCTGACTTGTTACAATTCTATGTATATAGTATATAAATAAAAGACATGTGTTGTCATGCAAAAAGTAAAAAGACACTTAATGAAAGTGCAAAGCTAATCTGTAAAGCAGAGTTCTTGAGCAAAAAGACATGTAATGTCGTGCTATAGGTAAAGTTCAAAAGATATCTCCAAAGGCGTACATAAATGTATATATAAATATTTTTTTCTTTTGGGCCATGGTGACTGAGATAAAAGGTCTTTGACGAATTCAGTATACATAAGTTCGTCGTGCTATATTCCGGGGCAAAGTTTTGATATTCCTAAAATCTGAACACAACCCCGTGCTAGTTATGGCCAATTAGTTATTATTATATAGGTGCTCAAAAGATCATGAGAAATGGAAGGTTTACCTGATAAGCTGTGGGGTCCATTAAAGTTCATCAAGAATTCACATATTCACAGTCAAATAATTACAGGTTTCTAAGATATGAGTGTGGGACCCACCCATTGAATCATAAATAATTCTACCGAAACATGATAACTTAAATCAAAATGAAAGACTTAGGTTTGACACTAAAGCAAGAGTTTAGAAGGATTTGAATATTGACAATCTACTTAGCCTGTTGTAAAATCCATGATTTTTTTCTGATATAATTTTCCTTTTTATACCATAATAACAATTCATTTCAAACCCGTACTTGTTCAACACAATATGTTACTTTAATTATTATTTCCAACGTGTACCAATTGAAAGTTTCAACCATCATCTACATATTATTTCCTGTTATATATAACGCATATGTATAAATCTTCTGGATTTTCTTATTTTGCAATTACATTTGTATTTATAAATATATATGTAAAATATATATAGTTATTTATAAATAAATGATACAATTTGTAAATAAGAATGTGAATTTGCACTTTTATAAAATACTTGCAAATGAACAAGTAATAGTTAGTTTATAAATACAATCTTTGTAAGTAAAAAGGATTTAAAACAAATAAAAACTTAGTCTTTTGAACCCCTCCATAACAAATGAACCCCCATTTATTTCACTTTTAACCATTGAACCCTTCACTTGAACCCCCCATTAAGAAAATTGAACCCTGGAAGTTTTCATGAGCAATTTTGACTCGGAAGAAGTCAACCCTCACCAAAACTGTCGAATTCACTCATAATCCGATATCCAAATACCTTGTAACTGCTTCTCCACTCATTTGCAATCATTTAAAGACTAGAAACCGTTATATGATTTGGTCAGTTACGTTTTTAAATCCAATTTTGAGGTTACGGCTTGGAGTATTCAAAACCCCGGATCATACTTCAAAACCCGCTTTTCCTATGGATTCGATGTTGTAACGCATATTAGAATCAACCCATGTAATCCCTCCACTGATGGCAACCTAATTACACCCTCAAAATTGTTTTTTCATCCTTCATTTTCTTTCCCGATCGCGAACAGCAACAGGGGGCCAGAACCCACATTCCTTGCGATTTCAAGATCAATTTCAGGTAAAGAATTTTTCCGCTTTGCTCGATGTTACACCCCATTCCAAAAGCCCCTTGAATCAGGATCAAATTGTTATGGATTTGAGGGCTAGGGCTCGGTTGGGACGTTTGGGGAAGAAAGGTTCACGGAACCTTCATGTTAAAACCATAGCAACCTCCTCTTTTCAAGACTTAGTGACCAGATCAGGTTGTTAACTTCTTTCCCTCACAGGCATGTGGTCGCGGGTTCAAATCCGGCCTCTGCCTTGCTTTTTTTCTTTCTTTTTGTTGTTACTCTTGTTTAATACCCATTATACACACACACATATATATACATATATTTCTTTTACCTCATAACAAAACATAAACAAATAAATACTATTCATATGTGATGCGATTATTTTATAAATTCATCATACATTTATATATAAACCTACATATTTCTTTATAAACAAAAAATATTATAGACTAATCCCTTTTTGTAAATAATCAAAGGGTTATATTCAAACATTCGTTAGACAAAAAGGCATGTTCGTAACTTTACGTTTTAGGGTTAAAACCTAATAAAATCTTAGTTAAAATTTGTGTATTGTCGCTCTGGGCAGAAATTTATTCAAACCTTAAGATTATAATGTTTTGATGCATGAACTCAAAATGTTTATAAACCTTTTTACCTTGTAAATAAATTTAACAACCTTTTTGTAAATTCCATTTTTATAAAACACTAAAACTTAATACATGCTCGTAATTAATAATAAATTATTGATTAGCACATTAAATTCACACAGAGTGTTCATGAAATAAATAAAAGCTATTATTCATGTAAACATTTATTTGGTTATTCAACTATTTATTCTATTCATTTAATCAAATGACACACTTATAAATATTATGGTATTACAACATTTCCACATGATGACTATTCTTACTTAATCGTCTTACCGAGACATCAATTATATTAATTTTTATAATTAATACTTATTATTGGCATCAAAAGAAATCTATTTTATAAATAAAAGTTATGAAACAATATTTCACCTAATTTTTATCTATATATTATCACGATGGTTACTGTTAAGACTCGTATCCTTCCCTCGTTCGCTCATTCCAAAACCCTAAAAATCCCAACCGTCCCATTCTAACTTCCTTTATTTATTTCCATATTAAACATGTGAAAACTATTGATCCATATACCATCAAACCTAGGTTAACTGTGTGGTTAGCTAGACATTGTGCAAAAACATCATGTTCGTGTGATCTACAAACTACTATTCATGTGAGTCTTACATAGCCCCTTTTTCATTTTTTGTACATTTTGGGGTGAAACATGATTCATTAAACTTTATTTACAATTACATCATAAAACTCTACATTCTTGAACATATGTGCAATTTGTGCCTTGTTCTTGAATACTATTGGTCTAAACCTACATTTTACATTACATACACGTGCAATCATTAACTCTGTACAAGCCGACGGTATACAATGATAGATCTATTTAGTCCGACAAACCCACCCATGTAGGGTGATTGTTGCCGACATTACATTTGGATAACATTTAGTGTTATGCCCTACATTTGGATAACCTGCGGGTTAGGCTCTTCAGTCACAAGGTTTGATTGTACACCTAGTTTAACCATAGTAGTTCTCCATAAATTCCTTATTTGCCATGTTTCAGGAAGAATTTTATAGAAACACTTGAGATCAAATTTGTCGTGTCAAAACCTATGTATGCTCACCAACTTTCATAGTTGACCTTGTTTTTCATCATGTTTCAGGTACAAATGTTTAAGTGCTTGTTCAAGTTGCTACACTTAGGAAATGGAGACCTAGTTAATTTAAATTTGGAATCATGTCGATGTACTTTGGTTAACCTTGAATGTTACTTGTGTTTTGTTGAACAAGTGTTATGAAAATTTGGTTTGATTAATATACGAAACATAGTTTGATCATGAGCTTATGAACAGTCTACATGTGCCGCCCCGACGTATTTCGCCGTCGGTTGAGGTGTGACAGATTGGTATCAGAGCCATGGTTATAGGGAATTAAGTTATTAGAAGCCGATGACCTAGTCTATAACCTTAGGATACCCTTGTGTGATTATCCTACATGTTATCTTACGTATTACAATGCATGATACACTACGTAATACCTTATGTGCTATGTTACTTGATAACTTATATGTTTACAAAAATTGCTACTCATATGATACCTTAATTACTACAAACACTTGACTAGCCTACATGTTACCTACTTTGATTATACTAAATGCTATCCTAAGTCTTGCCATATACTTATTCATATCTAAGACTCCATACACTTTCATCTTCACACATTGAGAACTACATTATCACCATCACTTGTGGAAAAATTCAAACTTTTAGGACTAATTCCTGTTAATCCCGTCAAAGTTTAAGTTCTAAAATCTAGTAAAGAACATGTTCAATCCGTAAGGGTGAATGCCTGTACTTTGGGTCTTATGTCTAGGAAATCATTTCATATAAATCCAAATCAACCGAAGGATCCGTATGCTTCCGTGGGAATTTCCGAAGTGAGTGTTCACCTATAGGCTAAAGCATATCTTCTTGAAAGTATATGAACCTAAATCACTTTTATCTGTCACAACATCCGTTTGGTTATGTACCAAATGAATACAATCTAAACTTCATACGTTTATTTATTACAACTTGGTACACATGTCTAAACCTCCCTATTTGATTCTTACACTTAATCTTATTTAAGTCCCTATCCATTTTCATCCTTATGCCTTGAAAATTATATCATCCTTATCATCACCTATGAGAAATTTAAACCACTTAGACCTTACCATACAAGGAAATAATGTTGTTGGAATAGAAGAAGCACACCATTGAGCCATAAGACACAATCCCTTATGATTTTTACCATAACCATGAGTTCAAATAATAATGTTAATGGTACATGATGGCTGGAAGAGTAGGTGTCAGTCCATGAACGATTCTCACTAAGGAAAGACTGAGTACTTAAGGTAAGTCTCTTGTGACCCACCTATCTTTCCTGGGAATTCTCTTCGTGGGAACACTACTTATAGGTCAAGTGTTACACCCAACATACTATTATGAGAACTCAGTATTATGATTAGCCAATTTTAAACTCATACACACCTTTGTACTTAACACTCACCATTGCATTATCACTTACGACCTTTCGTGCTAGACATGGACTCCTACCCTCCTCCCTCCTCGGTATTCTATCCCGAGACAGAGTCCGAGCAGGAGGAAGACATTGGATCCCCATCACCAGAACATCAGTCACCGACACCCCTAGCTGCTAGGTCCATGTTGGACAAAAGGGCAGGCTGGCTTAAGAGCACCGACCCGAGACTCCAAGCATCTGAACTACCCCCATCAAGAGATCCTTATATCCTTATCAAGCACCTCACCGACATAACCAGCTACCATCCCCACAAAGAGACCCTTACTTAGCACCCAACCCATACCACCATAACCTAGGAGCAAGGTAGACCATGGCACCCACTGGTGCTATAGGAGTCCCAGCTGATGCCACTCACCAATATGTGAGGACCACAAAGTTTATGATGCAAGGGATGGAGCAGGGAATAAGGCACGACCTACCGAGTCAACGAATAGATAACATATTAGGCCATGTACGGTACGAGGAAGACTTCACAAATACATGATGGTGTAGGTCCCTCGGGTGTGGCGGATCATCACATGCAAGTGGGTCTACTAGTCGGACCGGGTGCGGAATACCCGTGACTAGGCGGAGAGTCAAACTAAACAAAGTAAACCGACAAGAGAAAACACTTTAAATGTTCTTTGTATTATAAACACTTGAAGGTTACAGAGAGAAGCACTGAGATTACAATCTGCGTATTTGCTATAATGCCTGCATACTTAACTTCTGTCAACCTATCCTATTTATACAAGACCTGATGCATGCGCACTTAGCAAGTGCGCATGGCAAAATGCTCTTGCGTACTTAGCAAGTATGCAAAGTTACTCTTGCGTACTTGCTAAGTACGCAGGAGCTTTCTCGATAAACTAATACATAAAGACTCTTACATACAAAGACAATTACAAACAAGACAAGACAACCTAAGACTAAGACTCTATCTATCCAGAGTGTTTGTCATAGGAAAGTGCTTCAACAAACTCCCCCTTGACAGCAGCTCTGGATAATCTTCAGTCTTCGGTCTTCACATCTTCAGTCTTCACAGCACTTGATCTTTAGCTTCCATCTTCTTCTTGTAATCAAGGCAGAACTTAATCAACTTGTCATATTTAGAAGCAAAGAGCTTTGTCCATTCATCGGTGTAGACACAGTACCTGTTTGCTAGTGCCTCTAGATCTTTCACAGAAAAGTTGATGAAGCAGATTTCATCAAATATTCTGATGAGTTCCTTTGGCACTATGTTCCCACTCTCTGAACGTCCTTTACCCATGATCACAGCCTCGCCCATCTTTGGATCTACGTACCAGTACCACATGTCACCAAGAATATCCTGAGATAACTTGCTCAGGGGAATCTTAGTTTCACATCACACTGGCTTGTATACCAATTTCTTTAAGTGCTTCTTAGTCACAAGATGTATAGCGTGCTTATCCTTGACTCTCTTGGGCACTTGAGGCTTGAACATCTCGAATTTCCCAGATCTTGCTTCCCGCTGTAGAACCACCCACAAACCCATCGCTACTGCGTGATTGGAATGACCCAGCAGCTCTCGGTTTGCTAGGTTCACAAGGTCGTATTTGGGTAAGGAGCTGAACGCTTCACTGGTGGGTTTCAAGTATTGAACCCCGCCAGATCTTTTGATAGCGAACAACTACTTATCCTCCTCGAACCTTACAGCCAAGATCATCCCTGTTGCTCTGTGTTTGTCTATAATAGACGTATTTTGCCACACAGGAGCTGGACCCTTTGATGAAGTAGAAGGCATGTCTGTTTCTTTCGGTGCCTCTGGGTCCACAGGTGCAGGGTCAACTGGGGAGGCTTCAGTCGAGGCTTCCACATTACTAGCCTGCTCGACTGAACCTGTGTCGAGCAGAGCTTCAAAGGATGGAAATTCAAAGATCTCTCCATCTTCTAACTCGTACTCTCCTTCCCCGTCACCCTTGGGAATTTCGATTACAACGTCTTCGTCATCATCATCCCAATCGTCACCAGAGTCGATCTCTCCTTCTTCTAGATTGAAGAGAGCATCGATCTGTGCTTCATTGGAATAGTCGGGCTCTAGGTATAGGATCTCATCATTAGATAAGTCCTTAAGCACTTCAGCCACTGACTTTCCTTTCTCACCACCACCACCACCACCACCACCAGAGGTATCACCACCCTCTTGATGAGTAGACTCCCCCTGAGCCATTGGAACAGCAGAGATGGGCACGATTGCTAAAGCTTGGTGCTCACCTCCACTAGGACCGGCTTCGGGATCCTTGTCTTTGTCGTCATCCTTTGTCAAGTCGATAGGATGACACGCCTCATCACCAGTAGTCCTCTTTTCCTTCCCTTTCTCTTTCTCTTTCTCTTTGTCTTTCTCCTTCTCCCCTGAGCATCAAACTTCTTGGTCAGATCAGCAATCAGTTTGACCATCAGCTCATGCTCCTTCCTTTGAACCTCAGCTCCAAGGACGTCCTGTGACCTAGAATCATTTCATTCGTCTTGATTAAGAGCTCGTTCTGGGCCATGACGTTCTTCAACCTTTCATCAGTGCCCGTTCTCTAGCTACGAAGGATTCTGACTTCTTCTACCAAAGAATTGATCTATGCTTGTTGAGCGTCAGACTCCTCCTTTGATTTCCGAATAGTCTCCAGTAGTCCAACAACTTGGGTTTCCAGAACATCTATCCTTGCATCATTCGGATCAGGATGTCTGGATGATAACGCCTCGGCATTATGAGTAGGGGAGGAGAATATGGTATCAAAGTCAAACCCTTGAGTGAAATCTCCATAATTGAAGGGTTGACTTAAAGGCTCAGTGGTGGTGGTTGGGATTGAGGATGTGATGAGTATTGTAGGGGTTATGGTAGGGGTGATGGTGACTGACTCCGTGAGAATTGGAGTAGTCACTGCCACCTGAATAGTTATGGTAGGGAAGGTCACTATCACAGGAATCACTTCTGTGATTGTAGTGACGGCCACTTCACTTTGCACTTGTGGCCTCCTCCTCCTACAGTAAAGCTACTGCGAAGGTGGGGTGAAGGCTGAATCAGGACTAGCAGCTGACACTTGTACTTGCTGCTGAGCCTCCACCTCATTGGGGATAGAAGGTTGTTGCCTATCGCCCATGTTCTTGTGAATGCTTTCTCGTCGTTGTCTTTGTATAGCAGTGTCATAGTCAGAGTCTGGCTCATATTCGTTGCTAGAAGACTGTCGCTTTCTCTTGGAGGACGACTCAGGTAGGGTTACCTTAGCCGTTCTTCTCGGGTGTACCTGCAACGGTGCATCATCAGAATCAGAAGAATCTGACTCAGTCGCTTCCGAGTCGGATCCCTCAGCACCATCATTTCCTCCTTCATCGTCTCCATCATCACTCTCCATTTCCTCCTGTTGTTGTTGTTGTTGTTCGTCGGAGTGTTCACTCAATTCAGGCTCCGAGTCATGACTGTACCATCTCCAGTGGCCACATATGCTTCATTGATGAGGTGGCCAAAGAGTTCTGTATGCACAGGGGTAGGATCTTCACTGCCTGGCTTTAGGAATTGGGCGAATACTCTTTTGTCCACCCTCTTTACTTGCAGTCTCTCCCCTATAGCAGGTAGGTTTGGCAACGCGTCATTAATCAGAAGTTGCATAAACCGAGGGTATAATAAGAACCTAAACATCTCCGCTGTATTGATCTGGTCATTGATGGCTTTGAATATGTAGCGGGAGAAGTTGTAGCCCTTATTGAGAGAAAGGCCGACCATGGCTGCTGCAAGGTCATGACCCATGGCATCTTTACCAGCTTTCCTTGATGAGATGCACATGATCATGACGTGGGCGAAGTATCTCCATTGGTCTAACATCCACATCTTCTTGTATGAAGCATAGTCCCTCACACCGACATAGCCCATTCTTTGTCTCCAACAGCCGTCCACAAAGTAGTCTGGATAGGCTGTCGGGTCGGTCGAGAGATCTCTGAATTGAAGGACCCTTCTTATAGTATCTTTAGAGAAAGCAATAGCATGACCAGCAACGGTAGCCCTTATAACGTTGGGGATTACCGTGCAATCGTGCTCCGCAGTCTCCCAAAACTGCTCGAGATAGGGTCTTAACACGATCGGGTCAGCAGAAATGGCGTAGCTGATTCTTGAACGGTTCAAGAAATCAACTATGTCTCTGTACTGCAATGCTGCACCCTTCCATTCTGGTTCAGTGTTAGCTAACAAGTTGAATTCGTTAGTAAACGCCCGAGCCATGATCTGCAAAAACACACAGAAAACAGAATCAGAACAACACGTATCATTGGAAATGGATAAACATGACTCAGTATAGCAGTTACTCTTTGAACTGAATTTCAGACTTAGGATTTTTTGCCAAGTGTTGGTCTTGCGTAATTAGCAAGTACGCAGGAGTTTCCTCTTGCGTACTAAACAAGTACGCATGAAGTGCTTCTTGCGTACTTGTTAAGTGCGCAAGAGCTACACTTGGTGAAAATTCCAAAAGTTTGAAATTCAACTGATGTTCAAAAATCGGTGTGTATTGGGTCGCCACTAGGTCAGAATCAAAGATTCTACCTTATGGGACCAATATCAACACCAAGACACTGCTAACCTTGACCGATTTTGACCTAACCATCGAACGAAGCCACTGACGGTTCAAATTCAAGCCCAAAGTCAAAATCAAAGACGAAATTGGACGATTAAGGGTTGATTAGTGATCGATTAATGATTATTAACAAGTTTTAATTATTAGGTATTACCCAAACAACCCAAAAATTGTCTAAAAATCTTGAACAAAAACCTAAGCTAATCGGTCCAAAATCACGAGTTTCTGTGGATGGAATGAGCCTAGATTCTCACCCAATCGATGTTATGAGATGATGAAACTTGTAGTGGGACGAAAAATCGGATTAGGTACACTTGGATTTTTGAGTAAAATTTTGCAGAGGGAAAAAAATGATTTGAATGCGAAGAAAAACTCTGAAATTTTCTAAGTCCCCCATTTATACCCAACACCAAAAGGCCGTGCGTACTTAGCAAGTGCGCACGTTTTAACTCTTGCGTACTTGCTAAGTGCGCAAGCTTTAACTCCTGCGTACTTACAAGTGCGCAGGACTTAACTCTTGCGTACTTGTTAAGTACGCAGGGCTTACTTCATGCGCACTTACAAGTACGCACAAACCCTTAAGTGCGCAAACTTTCAACTCAAAATTTATGAAGTTTTTCAAGTCAAATAACGAACAAGTTAAAAATATTCAATCAGGAGGATTCAAATACAATTCAGGAAGGTTAAACACAAATGTTTTTTTGGCTTTTCTGAATAAAATTGAACTATGCATAAACTTAATTTTTTTTTTTTGATCTTTTCTAATAAAAATATACAAGTATTCACACAAACTATGTTTGATCAAAGACACGAGCAGAGGATCATATCAGGCTATCTTTTAGCAAAAACGATACAATATAAACATAAAAGAATATGGGATCATGTCATGGATTACTATTTATTCATACGTAATAAGCACATAAACATGTAATTCAAGTTGACAATATTATAAGATTTGAAACTATAAGCATCTTTGTATCACGTTCTTGTGTATTAAGGTATTAATTATAAGATATACAACGTGTACCCCACTGATATGCTACACTAATGTAAATTGCATTATCTCAAGGCGTCTAAGATTTTCCCAATGATTTTTTAAATTTTTAGAATGAAGTTACATCTATTAGCACAGGAAAAATCAAGCAGAATCCATAAGGATTATCAGGAATCATAAGATTCAGAATCGAGTAATTCATTTGTCTTGGTTTCATTTGATTTTCTTCATTGAATATCGATATGATGATTCAGGATAATATATATGGTGTTTGAGTTTTAAGGTAAGGGGATCCAACTTTTATCTGGATTTGATTTCAATGAATCAGGAGTGATTCAAGGGTGAATACATGCTCAACGGTTAATGTAGAGACATGTCTTGATTCAATCTCTCCTTGCATACTTGTGAGTATGGGCAGTGAGATGAACCACATTAATTATGCTAACGATATAACCCGAAACTGACCTCAAAAGAAAATTATTGCCAAAATCTAACATCCTTTATCTGATAATGATCTTTTCTATTCTTTTACGCACACACACTTGCAAACATGGGTTCAAATCACAGTTGTAATTTAGATTTAGTTTCCACACTACTAGTGATTCAAATACACATACAGCCTACTAACAATTTAAATTACTTGTAAATAAGCAGATTAAAAACATAATAATTTAAACAATTAAGTAAGCATGACGCAATCATTTCTCATATGAGCAGTCTGTGACGTTTAGATCATTTCTGATGTACTATCATTTCCTCTTTTCTCAAGTTAACTTTGAAATTTTTTTTTCATTTTTTTTTTATTTTGTAAAATATTTTGAAACTTAACTATACAGAAAATTTAAAAGAAATAAAATTTAACTTCCATGAATTGAATTGCTTTAAGAAAAATTAATTTTCACTCAGGATTGAACATTCCTATCAAGTTGACAAGATGCTCAAAACGGGATCGATTAAATGCCTTTGTGAAAAGGTCAGCAAGATTGTCATCCGTGTGAACTTTTATAAGTTCAATTAAATGCTTTTCAGCACAGTCACAGATGAAATGAAGGCGAATTTCTATATGTTTAGTTTTGGAATGTTTCACCGGGTTATTTGTGATGGACATGGTGGCATTGTTGTCAATGAATAATGGAGTTCCAGTGAAGTTTAAGCGGTAGTCTCTCAATTGCTCTTGAATCCACAATATCTGAGAACAACCGCTCGCTGCAGCAATGTATTCTGCTTCACAAGTTGAGACAAAAACCGTTGACTACTTCTTGCACTGCCAGGAGACCAGTCTGTCTCCTAAGAATTGACATCCACCAGAAGCTGACTTTCTGTCAAGGTTACAACCGCCATAATCTGAATCAGTGTAGGCTTTGAAGTCGAATGACTGCTGCTTAGAGTAACAAAGACCTAATTGGGGTTTCCCTTTTAGGTATCTGAAAATTCTCTTCACGGCTATCATATGTGACTCCTTCGGTTGAGACTGAAACCTTGAGCACAAGCACACAGCAAACATTATATCGGGTCTTGAAGCTGTGAGATACATAAGTGATCCGATCATCCCATGGTACAATCTGCTATCTACATCCTTTCCATCTTTGTCGAGATGCAGACTATGATTGACTGGGATAGGTGTGCCATAAGTACTGCTATCATTCATCTTGTATTTTGACAAGATGTCATGCACATACTTGGTTTGATGTAGATAAATGCCATCCTCTCTTTGACTGACTTGCAGACCCTGGAAGAACGACATATTACTCATTTCAAACTTGGACTTCATCACCTGCTCGAATTCCCTACACATCCCTTCATTAGTAGATCCAAAAATAATGTCGTCGACGTATACTTGTACAAGAAGAATGTCACCTCCTACTTTCCTAATGAAGAGGGTCGAGTCAATCTGTCCACGGTCGAAGCCATTAGACAGTAAATGCTTAGATAATGTCTCATACCATGCCCGCGGTGCTTGATGAAGACCATAAAGTGCTTTGTCGAGCTTATACACTTTATTGATATTATGCGGATCTTCAAAGCCGGGAGGTTGAGTGACATAGACCTCTTCATGAACTTTACCATAAAGGAAAGCACTCTTCACATCAAGTTGGTAGACCTTGAAGCCGACATATGTGGCATAAGCCAAGAATAGTCGAATGGCTTCAATTCTAGCAACTGGGGCATATACTTCCGTGTAATCCAAGCCCTCTTGTTGGTAAAAACCCTGAACAACCAATCTTGCTTTGTTCTTCACAACTACATGACGATCATCCGTCTTGCATTTGAACACCCATCTGGTTCCAATTGGCTGAAAGCCTTTTGGCAAGTCAACCAAATCCCACACGTGCAACTTTTGGAATTGAGACAATTCATCTTGCATCGTCTCAATCCAGCAGTTGTCAGTAATAGCCTCCTTCACATTCTTCGGCTCTAACTAGGACACGAATGCAGCATGTAGACATGTTTCCATGACACCAGTGTCAAGTATCTCTATGTAAAGACTGGTGTTCTCATTGATGGTTCGATTACGAGTCTGAACACCGGCATAAGGATCACCAATAATGTTGTCGATTGGATGATTCATATGCACTCTCGTCTCTGGTACAATCGGTTCCTGAATTTCTGGATCTAGATTCGTGCTTAACTCCCCCATTTCCTGTGTTCCAGAAGAAGAAGATTCAATGTTAATTGGATCGGCTAGAGCTTCATTTCCTACAGTTGTGTTAGGATTGGCTTGAGCGTCATCTCCAACGACAAGAACATCTTCACTGTTATCACTGTCATGAGTTCCAGACGCAGATGCAGATGCAGCATTGGAATCAGGAGTTATAATCGGTACAGTAACACGAGTAGGGAAGCTGGAGTCATTGTCGCCACCCAGTAATTCATAAACATTGGCGGCGTCAGCTGCAGATAGATCAGGAAGATTGAATGACTTGAATAGCGCATCATAATCAAAACCCCAAGCTGGACCTGTTGGTTCGGGTGGAATGCTGTGTTTACTGCAATCCACTTCAAACCATTCCTCGACAGTACGAGTTCCTATGTTGTACACTCTCTTGCAAGGCGAGTTGGCAACGTATCTTAAGAAGATGCCTTCCATCTCTTTTGCATGAAACTTAGACTGGCGGTCTTTGTACTGTAGCAACAAGGAACAGGGACTACCAAAAGGAACTAGGTAATCAAGATTGGGAAGTCGATTGTTGATCAACTCGTAACAAGTCATGTTGTGCATCTTCACAACCAGAACTCTGTTTAAGACGTGACAAGCTGTATTAACGGCTTCTGCCCAGAAAGTGACACGAAGCTTAGCATCTGACAGCATAGTCCTTTCAGTCTCAATCAGTGTTCTGTTCTTCCGTTCAGCAACTCCATTCTGCTGAGGCATGTTCGGTGCGCTGAATTCGTGACGGATCCCTTTCTTGAGACAGAAAAGCTCCATCAAATTATTCTTGAACTCAGTTCCGTTGTCACTCCTTATCCTTCTAACTTTCAGCTTGCAAAGAGATTCCAAGCTCAGGATCAAGTATTGAAGAATATCAGCAGTCTCGTCTTTAGTACCTAAAAAATGCACCCAAGAAAAACGTGAGAAATCATCAGTTACTACAAGACAGAACGACTTACCTCCAATACTCCTGATACTTATGGGGCCAAACAGATCCACGTGTAATAGCTCCAAAGGGGTATCAATAGTGTTTTGGAGCTTGGGCTTGTGAGACTTCCGTTGCTGTTTGCCCTTTTTACAAGGCATTCATTCATCTGCAACGGTAAATCTCAGCTTAGGAACCCCGGTTACCAAACCGTTTCGGACAAGATGGTTCATTTTACGATACGAAATATGTCCGAGTTTCCTATGCCACAAGATAGAGTCGAGCTCTGTCGCTTTTATAAGCAAACAAGTAGCAACTGATGAGGTGGTTGTTGCCACGCTCATATCGATCTGATAGGTGTCATTTGTTCTTGGCGCTCTCATCAGGATCCATTCTTCGGGAACTTCAAAACCAGGTTTGAGAATCAGGCATTCTGACTTGTTAAGCATCACCGAGTACTCCTTATCACACATTTGGGAGACACTCAACAGGTTATGCTTCAGCTGCTCGCAAAAGTTGACATTGTCAAAGCTGACACAACCGTTCGAAACCATGCCTTGACACGTGATGCTGCCGCCTTTTTCACCGGCAAAGACCACATAGCCGCCTCTGAATGGTTTCACATCTTGAAGCAAGGCCATGTTTCCTGTCATGTACCAGGAGCATCCACTATCTACATACCAGCGGTTAGAGATAGTACCTTTCGGACGTCCCTGCACGAGTAACAAAAGAATTAGTTAGATTTGGAGACCCAAGCCATTGTGGTCTTGGGTCGTCCATCCTTTTCAAAATAAACTACTTCCTTTAACTCACAGTCATGATGATTATTCAAAATTGATGAATCTTTAGAAGAATTAGAGCTAGGAGATTGAGAAGTTTTGGATTTGGCAGTCCAGGATCTCTTCTGTTTCTTAACCGGAACAGGAGACTTTGGTTCAACAACAGCAGGTGAACTTGTGGAAGCTTCACCTGATTAAACAGAAGTCAGTTGTTCTAGCTTTCTCAACCTCTTGTTCCTTCTTCTCCTCTGTGGCTTAGAGAGTCTCGCCACAGGTTTCTCACCAGTACGTGTACTACCAGAGGTAGATACACAAGGTACAGTTGGCTGAGTTACCTTTCTTGAAACAGATGGTTTAGCTTCAGATTTGATCTTAGGCTTTACCATCGGTTTGACTGGTGGTTTCACCACGTTTTGTTTTGGATTTTTGGGAGGTTTCACTGATGGCGACCTAGGGATAACAGCTGGCTGTGAAACAACATGCCGTTTCCCTTGGTTCTTAGAAGGACAGTTCACAAGAATGTGACCAACCAAGCCACAGTGAAAACAGTTCCTCTTGTCTACATAAGTTCTCTTGTAAGACTCATTAGATCTGGCCTTAGATAACTCAGCATTATGAGCAGGAGGAGTTGGTTTATGAACAGGAGTCTGAACCTTTACAGTTTGGTTTTTGGGAGTATAATATTTTTCCAAATTTTCTTTATACCCAAGCCCATAATGAGCTGAAAAAGCTTCTTTCTTTGCTTGGTTAAGACTTTTATAACCTCCATAAAGCATTACTTTTAGATTATCATTTGTTTCAATGATATCGGGTTCAGTTAAAATGCAATTATCACCATTAGTGATAACGTTTTTCTTTACTTTATGTTCAATAAACAGCTCCTCAGATACTACTCCTTCAGGGCAAGAGTTAACTGACCCGTCTTCAGAAGCAGTAACGAACTCCTCACTAGATGTGGAGTTAGCCTTACTTGAGGATTCATCCTTTTTAGGGGAATCATCCTTATCAGAGGACTCATCTAGACAAGTGAGATCAATGTCTATTAAGCTATTGACAAACTTCCCGCTCACTGTTGGAGGAATGGCATTAGTACCCAGCCCTAACCCATTCATTTGTCTCACTACAGATTCGTAGTGTTCCACCACAAAGCGAGAGTTTTTCAACTTCTCATTAGTACATTTTAACTGCAAGATCTCATTTTGCAGTTTGTTGATTTCATTGTTCCGTTTTTCCAACCCCCTGTATGCAACATCTAAGTGAAGCTGTTGATCACTAATTTTTAAAGAATATTCACAATTTTCTTTTTTCAACGTTTCAATAGAATCTTTAAAACGTTTTTCATTTTCCTTATAGTTTAGAGCTGCCAAACTTAGGGGTTCGATTTTGTCTTGGAGCCTTGAATTTTCAAGTTTTAGCCCAAGACATTTAGAACATGAAATAACAGAAAAAAGATTAGAGTCTACCTCAGAAGATGAACTTGTTGCTTCTCCAATGGCCATGAGAGCAACAGCAGTGGTCGATTCCTCCTTATCAGCTACAGAAGCTTCCTTTTCTTCAGCTTCCTCCTCTACCTCTATAGCAGCAGTAGACTCTTCTAGGTCAGCCATAGAAGCTTCCCTTTTCTCTACTTCCATCATTTCTGTTGAAGCACTTTCCTGTGACAAACACTCTGGATAGATAGAGTCTTAGTCTTAGGTTGTTATGTCTTGTTTGTAATTGTCTTTGTATGTAAGAGTCTTTATGTATTAGTTTATCGAGATGTATTTACTTTTACATATTGAATGTTGCAGATTTCTCCAAGTGTTTTGCGCACTTGTAAGTGCGCAGGAGAAAGCTCCTGCGTACTTGGAAAGTACGTAAGAGCAACTTTGCGTACATGCTAAGTACGCAAGAGTATTTTGCCCTGCGCACTTGCTAAGTGCGTAGGCATCAGGTCCTGTATAAATAGGATAGGTTGACAGAAGTTAAGTACGCAGGCTTTAGTACAAATACACAAATTGTAACCTAAGTGCTTTTCTCTGTAACCTTCAAGTGTTTATAATACAATGAGCTTTTAAAGTGTTTTCTCTTGTCGGTTTACATTGTTTAGCTAGACTCTCCACCTAGTCACGGGCATTCCGCACCCGGTCCGACTAGTAGACCCACTTGCATGTGACGATCCGCCACACCCGAGGGACCTACAAGTGGTATCAGAGCACTTGCTCCTGATTTCAAGTGTTGTGAGTGAGTTTGGAGAGTTTTTACAAGCAAAAAGAGGTATTTTTGTTGATTTTTGTCATAAAATAGGGGTAGCTCTTGAGCACTATTTTAGAAGCAAAAATCACTCCAAAACTGATTTTTGTTGTGTATTTGAGTGTTTTGAGCATCAAAGGTTGGTTAGAAACAAGTTCCTGACCCTTTGGCTCATTTGCATTGATCATCAGACGAATTTTTACCATCTCCGGCGACTTTCAGGTGACCGAAATAGTTAGGTGAAAGTTGCTGAAAAGGTGTTCTGCGTACTTACCATTTCTGGCAAAAAGTACAGTTTTGTGCGTACTTACTAAATACGCAAGACTTATCTCATGCGTACTTATAAGTGCGCAAGACTGAACTTGTGCGAACTTAAGTTATATCCTGCGTACTTACATTTACTCCTACGTACTTACAAGTACGCAAGAGGAAATCTAAATACGCAAGACCATTTCTCAAGTGCGCAAGGCCAAAACCAAGTGCGCAACTGTGTCTGACTTTTCTGAATTTTGACTAAGTGTTCACTATGTCGAATCTTCAGAATCTTGGAAACCTGCTGAATTATGATAATGAGATCGGTACACCACAGAAACCACCAAGGTTGCTGAACGTGAACGATTATTCTAATTGGAAAGCACGTTTCGAGCACTACATTTCTTATACCGACTCATCACTATGGATACCAATCCTTGAGGGATATAAGCATCCCATGCACATCTATCTTGATGAAACCATGCCCAAACCTATATCTAAGCTTTCTGACGAAGAAAATAAAGCTTATGATCATGAAAAGAAGGCACTTGGTTCGATCACTATGGCATTAACTCGGGAATTGTTCCACATTTTCAGAGGGTATGACAATTCTAAGGATCTCTGGAAAGCTTTACAGAAGAGATTCGAAGGAAATAGTGACATCAAAAAGAGTAAGCAGGATCTTCTCAGGAAGCAGTATGAGTGCTTCAGATTCTTTGAGAACGAATCTTTAGATGACCTCATCTCTAGATTCTACCATTTACAGACTGGGTTGAAGGCTTTTGAACTCAGGTATCCAGATGAAGAAATGGTGGAAAATTTTTTGGATGCTTTACCACCCAAACTTGATATGTACACAACCCTGATAAGGGAAAATCCTAAATTCTATGAGTTGACTGTTGAGGAGGCAATAGGAAAGGTTCAAGCTCATGACATGAACCTAAGAAGAAAGGAGAGCTCAGAAAGACCCCAGATACAAGACCCTTCTATGTATCATGGGACGACTTCTACATCCAAGTCATCGGGCTCTGGAATTGCCCTCTTCACTGGAAATCCTACTAAAGAAGACCACTCAACTGGGTGTGGTGGTCATGCTTGCTATGCTTCAGGATCAGGGTTGGGGTCTCATCATTAAAATACCTCAAGAAATCCTCCTGTTCCGTCTTCAGCTAACCACTCAGCTATAGCCAGAATAATTGAAGATCATGTAGCACTATTCTCATCGTGTATGCTTGCATATGAAAATTTCATAGGTGCAAGCTTACGGATCCAGAGACGATTGAAGAAGATTTTAATCAAGTGGATCCTGATGACATGGAGGACATGGATATTCAATGGAATATGACCATGCATTTGAGGAGAGCCAAGCGTTTCCTGAACAGAATAGGAAGAAAGTTTATTGGCGGGCATCCTAATGCCAAGGTCGGGTTTGACAAATCTAAGGCCAAATGCTACAAGTGTCTGAACTTTGGACACTTTGCTCATGAGTGTCAGAAAGACAGAGCACCTGCCTCTGGTTTTACCCGACCCAGCCAAGGAAACAGCCATGGCCACAACAATCCTAACCACCACAATCAAAGCCAAGGTGGAACATCCAATGCACTTGTAGCACAACAGGACGACAGCTTTGATTGGGGTGTTCATATAGAGGATGCCATCATCGCACTAACCCAGGGTTGTCTCATGGCTGAGATCATGGAGATGATGGAAGCAGAGAAAAGGGAAGCTTCTATGGCTGACCTAGAAGAACCTACAACTGCTGCTACAGAGAAGGTGAAGGAAGCTGAAGAAAAGGAAGCTTCTGTAGCTGATGAAGAGGAATCAACCACTGTTGTTGCTCTCATGGCCATTGGAGAAGCAACAAGTTCATCGTCTGAGGTAGATTCTAACCCTTTCTCTGTTATTTCATGTTCTAAATGTCTAGGGCTAAAACTTGAAAATTCTAGGCTCCAAGACAAAATCGAACCCCTAAGTATGGCAGCTCTAAACTATAAAGAAAATGAAAAACGTTTTAAAGATTCTATTGAAACGTTGAAAAAAGAAAAATGTGAATATTCTCTAAAAATAAGTGATCAACAGCTTCACTTAGATGTTGCATACAGGGGGTTAGAAAAACGGAACAATGAAATCAACACACTACAAAATGAGATCTTGCAGTTAAAATGCACTAATGAGAAGTTGAAAAACTCTCGCTTTGTGGTGGAACACTACGAGTCTGTGGTGAGACAACTGAATGGGTTAGGTTTGGGTACTAATGCCATTCCTCCACCAGTGAGCGGGAAGTTTGTCAATAGCTTAATAGACATTGATCTCACTTGTCTAGATGAGTCCCCTGATAAGGATGATTCCCCTAAAAAGGATGAATCCTCAAGTAAGGCTAACTCCACATCTGGTGAGGAGTTTGTTACTGCTTCTAAAGACAGGTCGGTTAACTCTTGCCCTGAAGGAGTAGTATCTGAGGAGTTGTTGACAGAACAAAAGGTAGAGAAAAATGTTATCACTAATGGTGATAATTGCATTTTAACCGAACCCGATATCATTGAAACAAATGATAATCTAAAGGTAATGCTTTATGGGGGTTATAAAAGTCTTAACCAAGCAAAGAAAGAGGTTTTTTCAGCTCATTATGGGCTTGGGTATAAAGAAAATTTGGAAAAATATTATACTCCCAAAAACCAAACTGTTAAGGTTCAGACTAATGTTCATAAACCAACTCCTCCTTCTCATAATGTTGAGTTATCTAAGGCCAGATCTAATGAGCCTTAAAAGAGAACTTATGTAGACAAGAGGAATTGTTTTCACTGTGGCTTGGTTGGTCACATTTTTGTGAACTGTCCTTCGAAGAATGAAGGGAAACGGCCTGTTGTTTCACAACCAGCTGTTATCCCCAGGTCGCCACCAGTGAAACCATCTCCCAAAAATCCAAAGCAAAATGTGGTGAAACCACCCGTCAAACCGATGGTAAATCCTAAGATTAAATCTGAAGCCAAACCATCTGTTTCTAGAAAGGTAACGCAACCTGCTGTACCTCGTGTATCTACCTCTAGTAGTACACGTACTGGTGAGAAACATGTGGCAAGACTCTCTAAGCCACAGAGGAGGAGATGGAACAAGTGGTTGAGAAAGCTTGAACAGCTGACTTCAGTTCAATCAGGTGAAGCTTCCACAAGTTCACCTGCTGTTGTTGAACCAAAGT
The DNA here is from genome assembly GCA_023525975.1 of Smallanthus sonchifolius. Classification (NCBI taxonomy): domain Eukaryota; kingdom Viridiplantae; phylum Streptophyta; class Magnoliopsida; order Asterales; family Asteraceae; genus Smallanthus; species Smallanthus sonchifolius. The sequence goes on along the minus strand of CM042025.1, from coordinate 41,808,347 downwards.
CTCCTATTCCGGTTAAGAAACAGAAGAGATCCTGGACTGCCAAATCCAAAACTTCTCAATCTCCCAATTCTATTTCTTCTAAAGATTCATCAATTTTGAACAGTCATCATGACTGTGAGTTAAAGGAAGTAGTTTATTTTGAAAAGGATGGACGACCCAAGACCACAATGGCTTGGGTCTCCAAATCTAACTAATTCTTTTGTTACTCGTGCAGGGACGTCCGAAGGGTACTATCTCTAACCGCTGGTATGTAGATAGTGGATGTTCCATGCACATGACAGGAAACATGGCCCTGCTTCAAGATGTTAAACCATTCAGAGGCGGCTATGTGGCCTTTGCCGGAGAAAAAGGCGGCAGCATCACGTGTCAAGGCGTGGTTTCGAACGGTTGTGTCAGCTTTGACAATGTCAACTTCTGCGAGCAGCTGAAGCATAACCTGTTGAGTGTCTCCCAAATGTGTGATAAGGAGTACTCGGTGATGTTTGACAAGTCAGAATGCCTGATTCTCAGACCCGGTTTTAAAGTTCCGAAAGATTGGATCCTGATGAGAGCGCCAAGAACAAACGACACCTATCAGATCGATATGAGCGTGGCAACGACCACCTCATCAGTTCCTACCTGTTTGCTTACTAAAGCGACAGAGCTCGACTCCATCTTGTGGCATAGGAAACTCGGACACATTTCATATCGTAAAATGAATCATCTTGTCCTAAACGGTTTGGTAACCGGGGTTCCTAAGCTGAGATTTACCGTTACAGATGACTGTATGCCTTGTAAAAAGGGCAAACAGCAACGGAACCCAAGCTCCAAAACTCTATTGATACCCCTTTGGAGCTATTACACATGGATCTGTTTGGCCCCATAAGTATCAGGAGTATTGGAGGTAAGTCGTTCTGTCTTGTAGTAACTGATGATTTCTCACGTTTTTCTTGGGTGCATTTTTTAGGTACTAAAGACGAGACTGCTGATATTCTTCAATACTTGATCCTGAGCTTGGAATCTCTTTGCAAGCTGAAAGTTAGAAGAATAAGGAGTGGCAACTGAACTGAGTTCAAGAATAATTTGATGGAGCTTTTCTGTCTCAAGAAAAGGATCCATCACGAATTCAGCGCGCCGTACACGCCTCAGCAGAATGGAGTTGCTGAACGGAAGAACAGAACACTGATTGAGACTGCAAGGACTATGCTGTCGGATGCAAAGCTTCCTGTCACTTTCTGGGTAGAAGCTGTTAATACAGCTTGTCACGTCTTAAACAGAGTTCTGGTTGTGAAGAGGCACAACAAGACTTGTTACGAGTTGATCAACAATCGACTTCCCAATCTTGATTACCTAGTTCCTTTTGGTAGTCCTTGTTCCTTGTTGCTACAGTACAAAGACCGCCAGTCTAAGTTTCATGCAAAAGCGGTGGAAGGCATCTTCTTAAGATACGTTGCCAACTCGCCTTGCAAGAGAGTGTGCAACATAGGAACTCGTACTATTTTGGAATGGTTTGAAGTGGATTGTAGTAAACACAGCATTCCACCAGAACCAACAGGTCCAGCTTTAGGTTTTGATTATGATGCGCTATTCAAGTCATTCAATCTTCCTGATTTATCTGCAGTTGACGCCGCAAATGTTTATGAATTATTGGGTGGCGGTGATGACTCCAGCTTCTCTACTCGTGCTACTGTACTAATTATAACTCCTGATTCCAATGCTGCATCTGCATCTGGAACTCATGACAGTGATGACAGTGAAGATGTTCTTGTTGTTGGAGATGACGCTCAAGCCAATCCTAACACAACTGTAGGAAATGAAGCTCCAGCTGATCCAATTAACATTGAATCTTCTTCCTCTGGAACACAGGAAATGGGGGAGTTAAGCACAAATCTAGATCCAGAAATTCAGGAACCGATTGTACCGAAGACGAGAGTGCATAGGAATCATCCAATCGACAACATTATTGGTGATCCTTATGCCGGTGTTCAAACTCGTCATCGAACCATCACTGAGAACACCAGTCTTTACACAGAGATACTTGACACTGGTGTCATGGAAACATGTCTGCATGCTGCATTCGTGTCCCAGTTAGAGCCGAAGAATGTGAAGGAGGCTCTCACTGACAACTGCTGGATTGAGGCGATGCAAGATGAATTGTCTCAATTCTAAAAGTTGCATGTGTGGGATTTGGTTGACTTGCCAAAGGGCTTTCAACCAATTAGAACCAGATGGGTGTTCAAATGCAAGACTGATGATCGTCATGTAGTTGTGAAGAACAAAGCAAGATTGGTTGTTCAGGGTTTTTATCAACAAGAGGGGTTGGATTACACGGAAGTATATGCCTAAGTTGCTAGAATTGAGGCCATTCGACTGTTCTTGGCTTATGCCACATATGTTGGCTTCAAGGTCTATCAACTTGATGTGAAGAGTGCTTTCCTTTATGGTAAAGTTCATGAAGAGGTCTATGTCACTCAACCTCCCAGTTTTGAAGATCCGCATAATATCAATAAAGTGTATAAGCTCGACAAAGCACTTTATGGTCTTCATCAAGCACCAAGGGCATGGTATGAGACATTATCTAAGCATTTACTGTCTAATGGTTTCGACCGTGGACACATTGACTCGACTCTCTTCATTAGGAAAGCAGGAGGTGACATTCTTCTTGTACAAGTATACGTCGACGACATTATCTTCGGATCTACCAATGAAGGGATGTGTAGGGAATTCGAGCAGTCCAAGTTTGAAATGAGTAATATGGGTGAATTGTCATTCTTCCTGGGTCTGCAAGTCAGTCAAAGAGAGGATGACATTTATCTACATTAAACTAAGTATGTGCAGGACATCTTATCAAAATACAAGATGAATTATAGCAGTACTTATGGCACACCTATCCCAGTCAATCATGGTCTGCATCCTGACAAATATGGAAAGGATGTAGATAGCAGATTGTACCGTGAGATGATCGGATCACTTATGTATCTCACGTCTTCAAGACCCGATATAATGTTTGCTGTGTGCTTGTGCTTAAGGTTTCAGTCTCAACCGAAGGAGTCACATATGATAGCCGTGAAGAGAATTTTTAGATACCTGAAAGGGAAACCCCGATTAGGTCTTTAGTACTCTAAGCAGCAGTCATTCGACTTCAAAGTCTACACTGATTCAGATTATGGCGGTTGTAACCTTGACAGAAAGTCAACTTCTGGTGGATGTCAATTCTTAGGAGACAGACTGGTCTCCTGGCAGTGTAAGAAGCAGTCAACAGTTTCTGTCTCAACTTGTGAAGCAGAATACGTCGCTGCAGCGAGCGGTTGTTCTCAGATACTGTGGATTCAGCAGCAGTTGAGAGACTACGGCTTAAACTTCACTGGAACTCCTCTATTCATTGACAACAATGCCATCATGTCCATCACAAATAACCCGGTAAAACATTCCAAAACTAAACATATAGAGATTCGTCATCATTTCATCCGTGATTGTGCTGAAAAGCATTTAATTGAACTTGTAAAAGTTCACACGGATGACAATCTTGCTGAACTTTTCACAAAGGCATTTGATCGATCCCGTTTTCAGCATCTTGTCAAGTTGATAGGAATGTTCAATCCTGAGTGAAAATTAATTTTTCTTAAATCAATTCAATTCATGGAAGTTAAACTTTATTTCTTTTAAATTTTCTGTATAGTTCTTTTAAGCTTCAATATATTTTACAAAAACAAAAACAAATTAGAAAATGGAGAAAATTTCAAAGTTAACTTGAGAAAAGAGGAAATGATAGTACATCAGAAATGATCTAAACGTCACAGACTGCTCATATGGGAAATGATTGCGTCATGCTTACTTAATTGTTTAACTTATTATGTTTTTAATCTGCTTATTTACAAGTAATTTAAATTGTCAGTAGGCTGTATGCGTCTTTGAATCACTAGTAGTGTGGAAACTAAAACTAAATTACAACTGTGATTTGAACCCATGTTTGCAAGTGTGTGTGCGTAAAAGAATAGAAAAGATCATTATCAGATATAGGATGTTAGATTTTGGCAATAATTTTCTTTTTGAGGTCAGTTTCGGGTTATGTCGTTAGCACAATTAATGTGGTTCATCTCACTGCCCATACTCACAAGTATGCAAGGAGAGATTGAATCAAGACATGTCTCTACATTAACCGTTGAGCATGTATTCACCCTTGAATCACTCCTGATTCATTGAAATCAAATCCATATAAAAGTTGGATCCCCTTACCTTTAAACTCAAACACCATATATATTATCCGGGATCATTTTACCGATATTCAATGAAGAAAATCAAATGAAACCAAGACAAATGAATCACTCGATTCTGAATCTTATGATTCGTGATAATCCTTATGGATTCTGCTTGATTTTTCCTGTGCTAATAGATGTAACTTCATTCTGAAAATTCAGAAAATCATTGGGAAAATCTTAGATGCCTTGAGATAATGCAATTTACATTATTGTAGCATATCAGTGGGGTACACGTTGTATATCTTATAAATAATACCTTAATACACAAGAATGTGATACAAAGATGCTTATAGTTTCAAATCTTATAATATTGTCAACTTGAATTACTTGTTTATGTGCTTATTACGTATGAATAAATAGTAATCCATGACATGATCCCGTATTCGTTGATGTTTATATTGTATCGTTTTTGCTAAAAGATAGCCTAATATGATCCTCTGCTCGTGTCTTTGATCAAAAAAAATAGTTTGTGTGAATACTTGTATATTTTTATTAGAAAAGATCAAAAAGATTTTAAGTTTATGCATAGTTCAATTTTATTCAGAAAAGCCAAAAATATTTGTGTTTAACCTTCCTGAATTGTATTTGAATCCTCTTGATTGAATATTTTTTAACTTGTTCGTTATTTGACTTGAAAAACTTCATAAATTTGAGTTGAAAGTTTGCGCACTTAAGGGTTTGTGCGTACTTGTAAGTGCGCATGAGGTAATCCCTGCGTACTTAACAAGTACGCAAGAGTTAAGTCTTGCGCACTTGTAAGTACGCAAGAGTTAAAGCTTGCGCACTTGTAAGTACGCACGAGTTAAAACGTGCGCACTTGCTAAGTACGCACGACCTTTTAGTGTTGAGTATAAAAGGAGGACTTAGAAATTTTTAGGGTTTTCACCATATTCAAACCGAATTTTCCCTCTGCAAACCTACTCAAAAAAATTCAAGTGTTCCAATCCATCTTTTCGTCCCACTACTAATTTCATCACCTCATAACATCGATTTGGTGAGATTTTAGGCTTAATCCATCCACAAAAACTAGTGACAGTGGACCGATTCTTGACTAAGAAAACCTAAGTTCAATCCATGATTTTTAGGGCAAATTGGGGGTTGTTTGGGTAAGCTATTATCATTAAACATGATTAGATCACATAACCGACCCTTAATCGTCCTTTTTAATCTTTGATTTTTGACATTGGGTTTGAAGTCGAACCGTCAGTGGGTCGGTCGACCATTTTAGGTCAAAATTGGTCATGTTTAGCAGGTATTTGGTGTTGTGGTTAGTCCCATAGGTTAGAATCATTGATTCCGACCTAGTGGTGACCCAATACACACCAATTTTTGCACATTGATTGAATTTCAAACTTCTGCATTTTCACCAAGTACGTTTCCTGCGCACCTAACAAGTACGCAAGAAGCACTTCCTGCGTACTTGTTAAGTATGCAAGAGGAAACTCCTGCGTACTTGCTAAGTACGCAGGACCAACACTTGGCAAAAATTTCTAAGTCTGAAATTTTGTTCAAAGAGTAACTGCTATACTGAGTCATGTTTATCCGTTTCCAATGATACGTGTTGTTCTTATTATGTTTTCTGTGTGATTTTGCAGATCATGGCTCGGGCGTTTACTAACGAATTCAACCTGTTAGCTAACACTGAATCTGAGTGGAAGGGGGCAGCATTGCAGTACAGAGACATAGTTGATTTCTTGAACCGTTCAAGAATCAACTACGCCATTTCTGCTGACCCGATAGTGTCCAGACCCTACCTTAAGCAGTTTTGGGAGACTGCAGAGCACGACTGCACGGTAACCCCCAACGTTATAAGGGCTACCGTTGCTGGTCATGCTATTGCTTTCTCTGAAGATACTATAAGAAGGGTCCTTCAATTCAGAGACCTCGCGACCGACCCGACAGCCTATCCAGACTACTTTGTGGACGGCTGTTGGAGACAAAGAATGGGATATGTCGGTGCAAGGGACTATGCTTCTTACAAAAAGATGTGGGTATTAGACCAATGGAGATATTTCGCCAACGTCATGATCATGTGCATCTCATCAAGGAAAGTTGGGAAAGATGCCATGGGTCATGACCTTAAAGTTGGGAAAGATGCCATGGGTCATGACCTTAGCCATGGTCGGCCTTTCTCTCAACAAGGGCTACAACTTCTCCCGCTACATTTTTAAGGCCATCAATGACCAGATCAACACAGCGGAGAGGTTTCGGTTCTTGTTATACCCTCGGTTTGTGCAACTTTTGATAAATGACGTGTTGCCAAACCTTCCTGCTATAGGGGAGAGACTGCAAGTAAAGAGGGTGGACAAAAGAGTATTCGCCCAATTCCTAAAGCCAGGCAGTGTAGATCCTACCCATGTGCATACCGAACTCTTTGGCCACCTCATCAATGAAGCGTATGTGGCCCCAGGTGACTGGAGATGGTACAGTCCCGACTCGGAGCCTGAATTGAGTGAACACTCCGATGAACAACAGGAACAACAACAAGAGGAAATGGAGAGTGATGATGGATCGTCTGATGGTGGAGACGACGAAGGAGGAAATGATGGTGCTGAGGGATCCGACTCGGAATCGACTGAGTCAGATTCTTCCGATTCCGATGATGCACCGTCACAGGTACACCCACGGAGAACGGCTAAGGTAACCCTACCCGAGTCGTCCTCCAAGAGAAAGCGATAGTCCTCTAGCAGCGAATACGAGACAGACTCTGACTCTGACACTGCTATACAAAGACAAAGAAGGGAGAGCATTCACAAAAACAGGGGCGATAGGCAACTACCTTCTATCCCTAGTGTGGTGGAGGCTCAGCAGCAAGTACAAGTATCAGCTGCTAGTCCGGATTCAGCCTCCACCCCACCTTCACAGCAGCTTTACCATAAGAGGAGGAGGCCGCATGTACAACGTGAAGTGGCCGTCACTACAATCACAGAAGTGATTCCTGTGATAGTGACCCTACCTACTACAACTACTCAGGTGGCGGTGACTACTCCAATTCTCACGGAGTCAGTCACCATCACCCCTACCATCACCTAAACAACTCTCATCACATCTTCCATCCCAACTACCACCATTGAGCCTCTCAGTCAACCCTTCAATTATGGAGATTTTACGCAAGGGTTTGACTTTGATACCATATTCTCCTCCCCTATTCACACTGCCGAGGCGTCCTCATCCAAACATCCTGATCCGAATGATGCTAGGATAGATGTTCTGGAAACCCAAGTTGTTGGACTACTGAAGACTATTCAGAAATCGAAGGAGGAGTCTGACGCTCAACAAGCACAGATCAATTCTTTGATAGATGAAGTTACAATCCTTCGTAGCCAGAGAACAGGGACTGAGGAACGACTGAAAAACGTCCTGGCCCAGAATGAACTCCTAATAAAGACAAATGAAATGCTTCTGGGTCATGGGTCGTCCATGGAGCTCAGGTTTGACGCTCAAAGGAAGGAGCATGAGCTTATGGTCAAGCTGATCGCTGATCTGACCAAGAAGCTTGATGCTCAGGGGGAGAAGAACAAAGAGAAAGAGAAAGAGAAGGAGAAGAGGACTACTGGTGATGAGGCGTGTCATCCGGTCGACTTGACTAAGGATGACGACAAGGACAAGGATCCCGAAGCCGGTCCTAGTGGAGGTGAGCACCAAGCTTTAGCAATCGTGCCCATCTCTGTTGTTCCAATGGCTCAGGGGGAGTCGACTCATCAAGAGGGTGGTGATACCTCTGGTGGTGATGGTGGTGAGAAAGGAAAGTCGGTGGCTGAAGTACTTAAGGACTTATCTGATGATGAGATCCTATATCTAGAGCCTGACTATTCCAATGAAGCACAGATCGATGCTTTCTTCAATCTAGAAGAAGGAGAGATCGACTCTGGTGACGATTGGGATGATGATGACGAAGATGTTGTGATCAAAATTCCTAAGGGTGACGGGGAAGGAGAGTACGAGCTAGAAGATGGAGAGATCTTTGAATTTCCATCCTTCGACGCTCCGCTCGACACAGGTTCAGTCGAGCAGGCCAGCAATGTAGAAGCCTCGACTGAAGCCTCCCCAGTTGACCCTGAACCTGTGGACCCAGAGGCACCGAAAGAAACAGACATGCCTTCTACTTCATCAAAGGGTCCAGCTCCTATGTGGCAGAAGACGTCTATAATAGACAAACACGGAGGAACAGGGATGATCTTGGCTGTAAGGTTCAAGGAGGACAAGCAGCTGTTCGCCATCAAAAGATCTGGCGGGGTTCAATACTTGAAGCCCACCAGTGAAGCGTTCAGCTCCCTGCCCAAATACGACCTTGTGAACCTAGCAAACCGAGAGTTGCTGGGTCATTCCAATCACGCAGTGGCGATGGGTTTGTTGGTGGTTCTACAACGAGAAGCAAGATCAGGGAAGTTCGAGATGTTCAAGCCTCAAGTGCCCAAGAGAATCAAGGATAAACACACTGTACATCCTGTGACTAAGAAGCACTTAAAGAAATTGGTATACAAGCCAGTGCGATGTGAAACAAAGATTCCCCTGAGCAAGTTATCTCAGGATATTCTTGGTGACATGTGGTACTGGTACGTAGATCCAAAGACGGGCGAGGCTGTGATCATGGTTAAAGGACGTTCAGAGAGTGGGAACCTAGTGCCTAAGGAATTGATCAGAATATTTTATGAAGTCTGCTTCATCAACTTTTCTGTGAAAGATCTGGAGGTACTAGCAGAACACTATTGCGTCTACACGGATGAGTGGACAAAGCTCCTTGCTTCTAAATACAACAAGGTGATCAAGTTCTGCCTTGATTACAAGAAGAAGATGGAAGCTAAAGATCAAGCGCTGTGAAGACTGAAGCTGTGAAGACCGAAGACTGAAGATTATCCAGAGCTGTTGTCAAGGGGGAGTTTGTTGAAGCACTTTCCTGTGACAAACACTCTGGATAGATAGAGTCTTAGTCTTAGGTTGTGATGTCTTGTTTGTAATTGTATTTGTATGTAAGAGTCTTTATGTATTAGTTTATCGAGTTGTATTTACTTTTACATATTGAATATTGCAGATTTCTCCAAGTGTTTTGCGCACTTGTAAGTGCGCAGGAGAAAGCTCCCGCGTACTTGGCAAGTACGCAAGAGTAACTTTGCATACTTGCTAAGTACGCAAGAGCATTTTGCCCTGCGCACTTGCTAAGTGCGCAGGCATCAGGTCCTATATAAATAGGATAGGTTGACAGAAGTTAAGTACGCAGGCTTTAGTACAAATACGCAAATTGTAACCTAAGTGCTTTTCTCTGTAACCTTCAACTGTTTATAATACAAAGAGCGTTTAAAGTGTTTTCTCGTGTCGGTTTACTTTGTTTAGCTAGACTCTCCACCTAGTCACGGGCATTCCGCACCCGGTCCGACTAGTAGACCCACTTGCATGTGACGATCCGCCACACCCGAGGGACCTACAATTTCCATGATCTCAGCCATGAGACCAACCTGGGTTTGTGCGATGATGGCATCCTCTATATGAACACCCCAATCAAAGCTGTCGTCCTGTTGTGCTACAAGTGCATTGGATGTTCCACCTTGGCTTTGATTGTGGTGGTTTGAGTTGTTGTGGCCATGGCTGTTTCCTTGGCTGGCTCGGGTAAAACCAGAGGCCGGTGCTCTGTCTTTCTGACACTCACGAGCAAAGTGTCCAAAATTTAGACACTTATAGCATTTGGCCTTTGATTTGTCAAACCCGACCTTGGCATTAGGATGCCCGCCAATAAATTTTCTTCCTGTTCTGTTCAGGAAATGCTTGGCTCTCCTCAGTAGCATGGCCATATTCCATTGAATATCCATGTCCTCCATGTCATCAGGATCCACTTGATTAAAATCTTCTTCAATCGTCTCGGGATCAGTAAGCTTGCCACCTATGAAATTCTCATACGCAAGCATACAAGATGAGAATAGTGCTACATGATCTTCAGCTATTCTGGCTATAGCTGATTGATTAGCTGAAGACGTAGCAGGAAGATTTCTTGAGGTATGTTGATGATGAGATCCTAACCCTGATCCTGAAGCATAGCATGCATGACCACCACACCTAGTTGAGTGGTCTTCTTCGGTAGGGTTTCCAGTGAAGACGGCAATTCCAGAGCCCGATGACTTGGATGTAGAAGTCGTCCCATGATACATTGAAGGGTCTTGTATCTGGGGTCTTCCTGAGCTCTCCTTTCTTTTTAGGTTCATGTCATGAGCTTGAACCTTTCCTATTGCCTCCTCTACTGTCAACTCATAGAATTTAGGATTTTCCCTCATCAGGGTTGTGTACATCTCAAATTTGGGTGGTAAAGCATCCAAAAACTTTTCCACCATCTCTTTATCTGGATACCTGAGTTCAAAAGCCTTCAACTCAGTCTGTAAATGATAGAATCTAGAGATGAGGTCATCTAAAGATTCATTCTCTAAAAATCTAAAGCACTCATATTGCTTCCTGAGAAGATCCCTCTTACTCTACTTGATGTCACTATTTTCGTTAAATCTTTTCTGTAGAGCTTTCCAAAGATCCTTAGACTTGTCATAACCTCGGAAACTGTGGAACAATTCCCAAGTTAATGCCATAGTGATCGAACCAAGTGCCTTCTTTTCTTGATCATAAGCTTTCTTTTCTTCGTCAGAAAGCTTAGAGATAGGTTTGGGCATGGTTTCATCAAGATAGATGTGTGTGGGATGCTTGTATCCCTCAAGGATTGGTATCCATAGCGATGAGTCGGTATAAGAAATGTAGTGCTCAAAACGTGCTTTCCAATTAGAATAATCATTCACGTTCAGTAACTTTGGCGGTTTCTGTGGTGTACCGATCTCATTATCATAGTTTAACAGATTTCCAAGATTCTGAAGATTCGACATAGTGAACACTTAGTCAAATTTCAGAAAAATCAGACACAGTTGCGCACTTGATTTTTGGCCTTGCGCACTTGAGAAATGGTCTTGCGTATTTATATTTGCTCTTGCGTACTTGATAAGTACGCAAGAGTAAATGATAAGTACGCAGGATATAACTTAAGTTCGCAGAAGATCAGTCTTGCGCACTTGTAAGTACGCAGGAGATTAGTCTTGCGTATTTAGCATGTACGCAACAGAACTGTACTTTTTTCCAGAAATGGTAAGTACGCACAACACCTTTTCAGCAACTCTCACCAAACTATTCCGGTCACCTGAAAGTCGCCGGAGAGGGTAAAAATTGAACTGATGATCAATGCAAATGAACCAAAGGGTCAGAAACTTGTTTCTAACCAACCTTTGATGCTCAAAACACTCAAATACACAATAAAAATCAGTTTTTGAGTGATTTTTGCTTCTAAAATAGTGCTCAATAGCTACCCCTATTTTATCACAAAATACCTCTTTTTGCTTGTAAAAACTCGGTAGAAACTCTCCAAACTCACTCACAACACTCGAAATCAGGAGCAAAGCTCTGATACCACTTGTAGGTCCCTCGAGTGTGGCAGATCGTCACATGCAAGTGGGTTTACTAGTCGGACCGGGTGCGGAATACCCGTGACTAGGCGAAGAGTCAAACTAAACAAAGTAAACCGACAAGAGAAAACACTTTAAACGTTCTTTGTATTATAAACACTTGAAGGTTACAGAGAGAAGCACTGAGATTACAATCTGCGTATTTGTTATAATGCATGAGTACTTAACTTCTGTCAACCTATCCTATTTATACAAGACCTGATGCCTGCGCACTTAGCAAGTGTGCAGGGCAAAATGCTCTTGCGTACTTAGCAAGTACGCAAAGTTACTCTTGCGTACTTGCTAAGTACGCAGGAGCTTTCTCCTGCGCACTTACAAGTGCGCAAAACACTTAGAGAATTTTGCAACATTCAATATGTAAAAGTAAATACAACTCGATAAACTAATACATAAAGACTCTTACATACAAAGACAATTACAAACAAGACAAGACAACCTAAGACTAAGACTCTATCTATCCAGAGTGTTTGTCACAGGAAAGTGCTTCAACAGATGGGAGGAGACCAGGGAATACTTGATGCATGTACGGAAATAGCTAAAGCTAAAGCCCGGTTTGCAATACGAATAACCTCAACGATGTTTGTCTTGGTGCTCATCTGCTTCCTATGGAAAACTACCTAAGATGTTAGCCGAATATTCTATTTCTCGTTTTCTTAAAATTTTTAATTGGAACCCATATCCTGTACCCCAAATATAAATGTTATTATTCTTTTTTTTTTGGCTCGCCTTAATGGTTGGAATCTAAACTTTATTTGTAAACTAATTATTTTGTTATTACTCGATTTAACTAATATGGTTATTTGTGTTCAAACAAAAACCTTTATCAAAACCTTGGGTTATAGATTTTATCTAGATTATAAATTATTTACAAACCTCTTTATCTTGTAAGGAAACTTAATACCCGTCTTGTACAAATTGTTATATAAAAATATTAACAAATATTTCATTCTTTTAATTCAATAATGACTTGATTAATTATTTTCTTATGACTTTTTATTTCAATAAACTAATTATTATTTATATCTTGGCTTAATTACTAAATAAAAAGGCCATTATAATATTTTTGAAACATCTTCTTTATGATAATTAAATAAAATAAATAAAATGTTTTATTTATTTACCCAATTATCCATCCACTCAATTTGTTATTTTCACTTATTTATTAATTTACAAAAAAGAGTGAAATTTCAATTACTTGTTTATTTACAAACAAAATGCACAAATTAGTTATTCACGTACACATTATTCTAATTTCCTGCAAAACCTCCTCATTATCTTGCATCTTCGGAAATTTATGAGCTTACTAGTCACTTCAAGTATATGAATCATTTCGGGTAGGCGTTAACCACCCATATAAACCTCAACAAAATTGAAATCTTAAAACCCAACTACCTACATGATACATGAACGTCAAGCAACACGCACTTCCGCAAAACCTGATCATCTACAAAATTCGATAGTCTACGATACTCGTGAGATTCAATAATTTACATATGAACATTCACAATATACATGATACTGGATCGTTCACATTATAGATGAAACTTGATCGCTTGCAATATACATGATACTAGATTTTTCACATGATACATGAGACTTGGTTGTTTGCAATATGCATGATACTAGATTATTTACGTTATACATGAAACTTGAGTGTTTATATTACACACGAAACTAGACTGTTTACATTGTTTGCAATTGATTTTCCACATTATGCACCTGGCATGATTATTCACTTTATCCATAAAAGTTGATAGCTATAAACTTTGAGCTACACGGGGTTTGACGTATTCTTGTTCAAACACGAGGAAGCTATAAACTTTGAGCTACTCGGGGTTTGACGTATTCTTGTTCAAACACGAGGAAGCTATAAGCTTTGAACTACTCGGGTTTTGACGTATTCTTGTTCAAACATGAGGGAGCTATAAACTTTGTGGGTAAACTTGAGAATTATGCCATCTACTTAGGATAACCATGGGGTTGTGCCATATTGTTATTCTTTGATTGATTACACTATCTATGGACATAGCTATTTGTTAGCAACACATAAGTGAAAAAAGTAGTTATGAACTAAGTATCCTTGCATCCCCTCCTGGCTCACATATAATGGGACGATCTATACGGACCATACGACGGTTTGAGTAATTACGGGTGCACACGTAATTATAAAAATCAGCGCATGGAAAATATAGTGGTTTATGTCGTGTGTGATGACATAAAACCTATCGTGATATATAGTAACAAAACTAACAGGAAATGATAAGGGCATGGTAGATACGCCGCTGGTACTTCCTATATATAAGTGTTCCTGTCATATTGTTAGAAGTAGCGTTATTCGTATCACGTGAAGTATTATATTATTTTGACCTTGACCAATGTTTGTAAAATCTCTTGTCTAGTAACGTATCCTGAAAATATTAGACTACATCCTAAACAGTTTTTTATCACCAAATTCTCATCATCTTCATTTCAAGTGATACTTTTCATCTTTGAAGTCCCAAGATATTCTTCGACAGTTTTCCTCTTAATTCTCTTAAACTAAATACACTCATGCCTGACTTTTAGAAACAGACCTAAATCTTGTTATCGATCGTACTCCTCAAACCGATATGATATTCAAAGTTCATTGAGAACAAGCGTGGCCCAGAGTTTACTTGATTCGAAAGAATAAAATGAAGCTCATGTACCCTCATCAGTTCCTTCTGAACAACACCCCCCATCAGTTAAATTTCAGGATGAAATTCCCTCAACTTGGGGATACTGTAACATTCATGATTTTTTTCTGATATAATTTTCCTTTTTATACCATAATGAAAATTCATTTCAAACCCGTACTTGTTCAATAAAATATGTTACTTTAATTATTAATTCCAACGTGTACCAATTCAAAGTTTCAACCATTCATCTACATATTACTTCCTATTATATATAACACATATGTATAAATCTTCTGGATTTTCTTATTGTGCAATTACATCTTTATATATATAGGGGTGAGTCCACTAGAAAACCATGAGAAAACCAAAAAACTCCTCATTAAAGGTGCTGCATATGTGTAGTACACCCAAAAACCTAAACCCCCCACCCCAACCCTAAAAACCTAAACCCCCCACCCACCCCCAAAAACCTAAACCCCCACCCCCTCCCATAAAAAAACTAACCTAAAAGCTAAACTAAACCCAAAAGCTAACCCTACTACACATATGTAGTAGGGCGCTGATTTTTTGTTTTGAAAAGAGGACGACGTGGGGAACAAGGTCTCCGAAGCGGTTTTTTAGTTTTTTATTTATATTTTGAGTTATGATTTTTTTACCTTTAATAAATAATTTTTTGGTTTCTCATGAACAATTAGTTTTCTTATAATGCTTATATATATATATATATATATATATATATATATATATATATATATATATATATATATATATATATATATATATATATATATATATATATATATGGGAGAGTTATTCTACAAAGTCTAAAAACTGTAAAAATTGTAAAATGTATTTTAAAAACCCCACCCCTACCCCCCAAAAGCCTAAAACCCCCCCACCCCCCTCCAAAAAAAACCTAACCCCCACCCCACCCCGAAAAACCTAAAACACCCCACCCCGCCCCCAAAAACCTAAATCCTAACAAAAAAACCCTAAAAAGCCGAAAAAGTCGTCTAAAAACACCACCACCACCCTCAAAAGCCTAAAAAAATAATATATAATATAACTAATTGTTCATGAGAAACCAAAAAATTATTTATTAAAGGTAAACAAATAATAAAAAAATCATAACTCAAAATATAAATCAAAAACTAAAAAACCGCTTCGGAGACCTTGTTCCCCACGTCGTCCTCTTCAAAAAATAAAAAAATAAAATAAAAAAATCAATGTTTTGCTACATATGTGTAGCATAGTTAGCTTTTGGGGTTGGTTTTTTGGGTGTAGTTTAGCTTTTATGTTAGGTTTTTGGGGGTGGGGGTGGGTGGGGGGTTTAGGTTTTTGGGGGAGTGGGTGGGTGGGTTTAGGTTTTTGGGTGGGGGTGGGGTGGGGGTTTAGTTTTTAGGGTGGGGATTAGGCTTTTGGTTGTACTACACATACGCAGCAACTTTAATGAGTAGGTTTTTTTTGTTTTCTCATGAAAATGAGTTTTCTAGTGAACTCACCCCTGTATATATATATATATAGGGGAAGGATCATAAGAAAACTCATTGTTCATGAGAAAACCAAAAAACTATTTATTAAAGGTAAAAAAATAATAAAAAAAATCATAACTCAAAATATAAATCAAAAACTAAAAAACCGCTTCGGAGACCTTGTTCCCCACGTCGGCCTCTTTCAAAAAAAACAATACAGCATTTTGCAACATATGTGTACATAGTTAGCTTTGGGGGTGGTTTTTTTAGGTGTAGTTTACCTATTATATTAGGTTTTGGGGGGTGGGGGTGGGTAGGGGTTTAGGTTTTTAGGGGGTGGGTGGGGTGGGTTTAGGTTTTTGGGTGGGGTGGGGTGGGGGTTTAGGTTTTTGGGTGGGGGTTGGGTGGTTGGTTTAGGTTTTTTGGTGGGGGTTAGGATTTTGGGTGTACTACACATATGCAGCACCTTTAATGAGGAGTTTTTTGTTTTCTCAAGAAAATGAGTTTTCTAGTGAACTCACCCATATATATATATATGGGAAGCATCATAAGAAAACTCATTTTTAATGAGAAAACCAAAAAACTATTTATTAAAGGTAAAAAAATAATAAAAAAATCATAACTCAAAACATAAATAAAAAACTAAAAAATCGCTTCGGAGACCTTGTTCCCCACGTCGTCCTCTTTCAAAAAAAAATTAAATAAATAAATCAATGCCCTACTACATATGTGTAGTAGGGTTAGCTTTTGTGTTTAGTTTAGCTTTTAGTTTAGGTTTTTTTTTTTGTGGGGGGTGGGTAGGGGGTCTAGGTTTGGGGGGGTTATGTTTTTGGGGGGTAGGTGGGGGTTTAGGTTTTTGGGTGGGGGGTTTAGGTTTTTGGGTGGGGGTGGGGTGGAGGGTTTAGGTTTTTGGGTGGAGGTTAGGTTTTTAGGTGTACTACACATATGCAGCACCTTTAATGAGGAGTTTTTTGGTTTTCTCATGAAAATTGGTTTTCTCATGAACTCACACCTCTATATATATATATATATGTATTTATAGATATATATGTAAAATATATATAGTTATTTATAAATAAATGATACAATTTGTAAATAAGAATGAGAATTTGCTATTTTATAAAATACTTGCAAATGAACAAGTAATAGTTAGTTTATAAATACAATCTTTGTAAGTAAAAAGGATTTAAAACACATAAAACTTAGTCTTTTGAACCCCTCCATAACAAATGAACCCCCATTTATTTTACTTTTAACCATTGAACCCTTTACTTGAACCCCCATTAAGAAAATTGAACCCTGGAAGTTTTCATGAGCAATTTTGACTCGAAAAAAGTCAACCCTCACCAAAACTCTCGAATTCACTCATAATCGGATATCCAAATACCTTGTAACTACTTCTCCACTCATTTGCAATCATTTAAAGACTAGAAATCGTTATATGATTTGGTCAGCTACGTTTTCGAATCCAGTTTTGAGGTTACGGCTTGGGGTATTCAAACCCCCGGATCATAATTCAAAACCCGCTTTTCCTACAGATTCGATGTTGTAACGCATATTAGAATCAACATATGTAATCCCTCAAAAACATTTTTTCTTCCTTCCTTTTCTTTCCCGATCACGAATAGCAACTTGGGGACTGAACCCACATTCCTTGCGATTTCAAGAACAATTTCATGTAAAGATTTTTTCCCGTTTGCTCGATGTTACACCCCATTCCAAAAGCCCCTTGAATCGGGATCAAATTGTTATGGATTTGAGGGCTAGGGCTCGGTTGGGATGTTTGGGGAAGAAAGGTTCACGGAACCTTCATGTTAAAATCAAAGCAACCTCCTCCTTGTCAAGACTTAGTGACCAGATCAGGGGTTAAGTCCTTCCCCTCACAGGTATGAGGTCGCGGTTTCAAACCCCGCCTCTGTCCCCTTTTTTCCTTTCTTTTTGTTGTTACTCTTGTTTAATACCCATTATACACACACACACACATATATAAATATATATATAGGGGACGTTTCCACTAAAAAGTGGTTTTTTTCGCTAAAACATCCTAAGAAGTGGGTCAAACGAACTGCGATTGAGCTCATTCCTGCGGCGTTGGAACCGTCTCATCAAACCCTAACCCGGACCCAAAAACCTAAACCCCCCTCCACCTGCAACCCCAAAAACCTAAACCCCCCTCCAACCCTACCCAGAAAAGCCTAAAACCACCACTCCCACCCCCTAAAAACCTAAACCCATCCCCACCCACCCCCAAAAACCTAAACCCCCCCACTCCCCCCCCCCCCCCCCCGCCCAAAAAAAACGTCTCTAATCACCAAGAATCACAAAAACTTCTAAAAATGATCAATTTCTTGTCAAATTGTACACAAAAACGTCTCTAATCACCAAGAATCAAATACAAATCACGAGCAAAAGCTCTGAACCACTTGTAGGTCCACATGACTCATCTCAGATCAATCTCATGACAGGACGTCTCGATAACACAGAGTGCGGAATACTACCGTGTTAACGTATGCATACGAATTGACAATAGAAACAACAGGTAAATAAAATTCTCTTTGTATTCCACAAAACACAGAGTTTACAAGATTCACAGAATACACTCGTTCAATCCCCTCTGCTCTCCTTTTTCACTGAATCTGTAACTCCTATTTATAGACACATGCTCTGCAATAGGCGAACTTAACAAGTTCGGCTCACATAAGACTAGGCGAGCTTAACAAGTTCGCCTCAAATAGGCTAACTTACACAGAATTTTATCAACAGTTACAAAACATGTCCTAACAGACTCCCATTTAACTGTTGCTAACAATTCTATCAATTACAAGTCAAATACTCTAAGACTAAGACATAATATCCTCAAGCTCGTTGTCACCAGAATATGCTCCAACAATGAAATAAATAAAAGCTATTATTCATGTAGACATTTATTTGGTTATTCAACTATTTATTCTATTCATTTATTCAAATGATACACTTATAAATATTATCGTATTATAACATTTCCACATGATGACTATTCTTAATTAATCGTCTTACCGAGACATCAATTATATTAATTTTTACAATTAATACTTATTATTGGCATCAAAAGAAATCTCTTTTATAAATAAAAGTTATGAAAGAATATTTCACCTAATTTTTATCTATATATTATCACGATGGTTACTGTTAAGACTCGTATCCTTCCCTCATTCGCTCATTGCAAAACCCTAAAAATCCCAACCGTCCCATTCTAACTTCCTTTATTTATTTCCATATTAAACATGTGCAAACTATTGATCCATATACCATCAAACCTAGGTTAACCGAGTGGTTAGCTAGATATTGTGCAACAACATCTTGTTCATGTGATCTACAAACTACTATCCATGTGAGTCTTACATAGCCCCTTTTTCATTTTTGTACATTTTGGGGTGAAACAAGATTCAATAAACTTTATTTACAATTACATCATACAACTCTACATTCTTGAACATATGTGCAATTTGTGCCTTGTGCTTGAATATTGTTGGTCTAAACCTACATTTTACATTACATACACGTGCAATCATTAACTCTGTACAAGCCGACGGTATACAATGATAGATCTATTTAGTCTGACAAACCCACCCATGTAGGGTGATTGTTGCCGACATTACATTTGGATAACATTTAGTGTTATGCCCTACATTTGGATAACCTGTGGGTTAGGCTCTTCAGTCACAAGGTTTGATTGTACACCTAGTTTAACCATAGTAGTTCTCCATAAATGCCTTATTTGCCATGTTTCAGGAAGAATTTTATGCAAACACTTGAGATCAAATTTGTGGTGTCAAAACCTATGTATGCTCTCCAACTTTCATAGTTGACCTTGTTTTTCATCATGTTTCAGGTACAAATGTTTAAGTGCTTGTTCAAGTTGCTACACTTAGGAAATGGAGACCTAGTTAATTTAAATTTGGAATCATGTCGATGTACTTTGGTTAACCTTGAATGTTACTTGTGTTTTGTTGAAAAAGTGTTATGGAAATTTGGTTTGATTAATATATGAAACATAGTTTGATCATGAGCTTATGAACAGTCTACATGTGCCGCCCCGACGTATTCCGCCTTTGGTTGGGGTGTGACACCTGTCTGAGTAAATACATGATGAAAAATGTTCCTTGGTCTGCCTAAAGAACAATATGATCCCATAGAAAACTTCCTAAAGACTGTAAGTTACAAAATCTTGAAAAATGTGTCCGATCTGACAAAAAATTACTTTATTTTTACAAAAATTAACCGTTTTTGGATTTAAAGATTTATCATCAAAAGGATTGAAATTTCAAAATTTTGATAGTACATGGATGTACTAAGTATTCGTGTGGATACTGAATCCATGCTGCATATAAATGTCTGCTTACAAAATTTCTGAGAGTTTGAAGGATTTGTTTCAAATCAAGAACCAAAGGTTGAAGAAGAATGAAATGCTATCAATTGCTGACAAACTTGAAGTACCATCACAACAGAATGTACTTGAGTCATAAGAACCTGATGTGATTTAATATTTTGACAATGAAAGTACACATGAACCTGCTTGAAAGAGAAAGATTGAAAAAGGAAAGGAGATGCTGAGAATCCTCCTCTCACTTCCTCTTTTAGCAAGATGATCAAGCAAATGCTGATTCTGATCCAAATACGGATCTATCTCCAAGAGAAGAAAGAGAGACCCAAGTTTGAGCGTTTAGAAATGCTGAACTTCATCAACACCAACATCGACACCAAAGCAACAACCACATATTTTGATGAAAATGTTCTCTACCGGAAGTGGTGATCACAGTGCTAAGTTTCAATTATGAAGATCATTTGATAGCATCAGCCTAGGGGGAGATTGTTGGGTCTATATATGTGAGGCTGACGTATCAAATAAATATATGTTGGTGTGACCAAATAGAAGGGTATTCGAGATTTATAAACGTGAACTATGTTCACGAGTTGGGTCTTGGGCCTGGCTATGTGAGTTAAAAATATATGTTATGGGCTTTATAATGTCTGTCTGGTATAAATACATGTATTCGTGACCTAAGATAGCTTAGCGGTTTTTCAAGAGTGTTTAGACATAGCGGGTTTGGGTATTTTCATTGTAATTTTTGAAGTTTTGTTCTAGTAATACAAATCGATTTACATTGAATTCCTCTTCTTGAGTCACCACACGAGTAGATTCTGCCTACTACGTGTGAGACTTTGATATTGTTTATGTTTCTGTTTGTATTTGAAGATCCATCTGTTATATTGGGACTTACAATGTTGATAGGTCTTAGATTTGCTAGACTTTGAGGTTGATTTGTTTGTTAGTATTCGGTGCTTTCGAACAATATAGACACATTAGCATTTTATATTGATTTAATGGTTAAATGCATTATAAATAGATGTTTCTATGTTCGACTTTTTATTCATTTTAGAATCCTTGAATATTGTATTCTAAATGCCCATAGTCGATCAAATTCATGGGAATCAATCTGAATGTAAGACTATTGTGAATTGAATGATTGGTTCATTATGAATGAAAGTCCAAGTAGTTGGAGATCATATTCACAGATATTCGTTAGAGAACGAATATTGGACGTAACTCGTTTCAAAACTATCTTCATAGATCAAGGTCTTAAGAGTTTTTTTAATATGGTAAGATATGTCGATCCTTCGACCCGAGGCACATATTAGAACTAACTTTAACTGGAGTTTGTTCTTTGATCATACCTAACGATGTTCCTTAAAAGGCAGTCATAAGGGTATGATTAGGAATAAGTCTGAAGTTAAGTGGGAGTTGTATGTGCCCGAAGGAATTATGTTCTCCTTTGATTAGGAGTTAGACATTCAGCGCCCTCGTTAATTCGAGCTGGTATAAATCGCGTGGCCACACACAAACTAAGAGTAGTTTGTTTAGACCACTTTGACTTAGAGAACGAGAACAAGAATGGTTGAACGTTATATGAGAAATGATTTGTATCCATGTCTCATGTTCAACGGATAACCTAAACAGAAAGGATACAGAGATATGTTTACCATGACTGTTGTACTTGGTTAAGTAAAAGTTACTTGAACACAAGGAAATAGTTGACTATTGTAATACGTCATACCTTGCTAGGGGTAGTGAGATGCAGCTAAGCGTCCACCACTATCAACGTTGAACCGATTAATCGTCTAAGTGGGAGATTGTTGGATATTAGATGTCTGATCATCGTTAATATCGACGTTGGTATCGAGGTACTATATGAAGAGTTACAATTTGGGCAAAGAACAAAGAATAGCGTTTAAATGTTAAACATTATTTCACGAAACGCGAATTCGGATTCTGTGGATTAAATATTTGGAGAAATATTTATTGGTTATGTCGTATTTAATTATTAAGAATAACTAATTACATAAAGACAGAATATGGTTATATATATATATATATATATATATATATTAGTGGAATATATATTAACGGGTTTTTATATTTAATAGTTAAATATGAAACGTGTTCGCTTTACGCAAGGTAGTTTTGATAATTAGTGTAATTACAAACTGCATGGACTAGAATTGAGTAAGAGTTAATCATATGGTAATTAATAGTTAATTAAACCAGGGGTTGACTTGTAAATAATGATATTATATATACATAATTAAGTCAAAACCCTAAACACCTTTTGGTGGCCTCCCTATCCCCTTTTTGCGATCATGAAGCCGAACCCCCTCCCTTTCGGTTTTCTGATCAAACCACCACCACCTGTCGCCGCCTTGTAGTCGCCCGACAGGGCCTCACCATTGCTGTTGTTGAGGTGTTGCTGTGCACCACCTTCCTCCGCTGCACCGAGAGCATCCCGCGAGCCGAACGGGGAAACCTTGGACCGGTTTATTCCGCTAACCAAGTGTGTTCGTGTGACGAGTTCGTGAGACGGATTTGTTTGGAGTTAACTAGCGTGACGTTCTTTACACCCTGAGTGTTAATACGCGGTTTTATCGTCAAAGGTATAAAACTCTAACATCTTATGGTTGCGTTTTAATTATTATTGTCTAAATGTTCGTTTAATCGGATCACTGTCGGATAAAGTTTTGAACTTTATAATCGTGTGCCTTAAACTGCTTCTGCTTCAAAAATATGATTTTGTAAACTATTTGTTTTAAATGTTAAAACCGGTGCACGATCACCCCTTAACTTGACTTCTACGTGCTTCTCGTAATTCTTCGGCTTAAAACGCTCGGGTGCGGTGGATAAGCGGAAGTCAATCGAACTTGGGAGTGTTGTATATAGGATGTCCGATCATCAATTAAGTAACGTTACTATCGAGGCACGATCCAAAGAGTTACACTTGGAAACAAGCTAATTTATAATATTTACCCGTAAATATTATAGTTCACGAAACACGGTTTTATTAAACGGCGAATAAATATTTATTGGTGAATTTGGAAATTAATTATTCAGAGAAATAGTTAAAAAGCAAAGTATTAAACGTTTAAGTGTTAAATGTCAAGAGGATAAGTTTTACTTATTATTTATAATTAGTTAACTACGGGGTTTAAAAGTAATTAATAGTTAATGACTATGGAATTAAATGTTAATACCCCAGGGTGCGGTTTTTAAGTTAAGAGATTATGCATAAACCTTAACTCTAAACCTTAATGACCAATCATTGACTCCATTTCATTAGAGCAAGAAAGGAGAGCCGCCACCCCCTCCCCTTGCGATCCGTCCGCCGGCCGAGAACCACCAGTCGTTCGTCGACAGCCCCCCTTCCTTGCGCCGCCACCATTCTCGTGAAGCGTGTGACGTTTCCGTTGATTTGAAGGTTTCGTGATTAGACTCCCGTTTTTCTAATTTAGATTATAAAGTTTCTTTTATAAAACTATCAAAAAAACTTAGAACTTACATATATTTTTATTTATCTTATTATTAATATTATAAAATGAAATCTCACTTTTACAAACCTAAAAGTTTTAAATTAGTTTATTTAATAATATATATATATATATATATATATATATATGATATGTAAAAACATAAAAGTTTAAAATCTCAAAACTCCGTCGTTATACGTTTGAATGTAATAATTAACATGGCAAGATGTAATGTACATGTATGTTATAGCAAGGTCGAAATAATATGGCAGTCACAAATGTTATTATTGTACAAAATGAAATAAAGTAATACAAGCAAAAGTAATGGATGTTAAAGTATCCCCAAGTTGAGGGAATTTCATCCCCGAAATTCAACTGTTGGAGGCTACTGAATCAGAAAGAGATGAGGGTACTTGAGCTTCATTTGGTCTTCACGTTCCCAAGTGAACTCTGGACCACTCTTAGAGTTCCAACGAACTTCACGATTGGTATACAGCTACGCTTAAGTTTCTTAACGTTACGGTCCATGATCTTAACATGTTGTTCAATGAAGTGCAACTTGTCATCAATGCGGACCTCGTCCAAAGGAATATGGAGGGTGTCGTCAGCGAGACACTTCTTGAGGTTTGACACATGAAAAGTGTCATGTACACTATTAAGTGCGAAAGGTAGCTTTAAGTTTGGAGATTGATAAGCCGTGCTAAGATCTAGACGAGTCCTCCCTTTTGGGAAAGAATGAAATTTGAGGGTTATCCGAGGGGATACCAAATTGATGTGAAGTCTAAGTGTCAAAGGACCATAAGCCAGTGACTGTGCAAGGTGGTTAGGTTTGCCAAGTAAGGTTGCACTAGATTCAATGGTAGTCATACACATAACAAGATTTGGGTCTGAGTTTCAAAGGATAAGTGTTGATGATCACTTTATAACATGCCATCACACTACAAGATATAGAAAGAGTATTGGACTGGTAGTTTGTCACCACTGTTAGGAAATGGCGTAGTTGTTTATGGTGACTTGCACCCAAGAGTAGCACATATCAATTTGTAGAAGTCTAGACGTCGAAGTTGAACAAGGATTTGGGATAATTTGCTCAAATGGTTTAGTTGGAAGGCTAGTTGAATGTGTAAGCAAGAGACATAATTATCTTTCATAAGATAAATATTAGGATGAGGGATGAGATGAATGACTTGAAATATGAGTGCTTAAGTGTAGTCTAACTTAGTTTAGTCTAGTTTTCATGGTATTCTGGTGGTATGGTCTAAAAGGTTAAGGTATGGTTCTTCCTAGGTTTAGAGGTAGACCACTTGTGTTTAGCAAATGAGATTTGAAATCAAAGAAAGTTTATTGATTTAGTAACCATCTTCAACCCCACAGTTGAGATTGACATTCCAGAGATTTGGGGTTGAAATCAAATGTTCATAGAGTTAATAGCTATTGTTTACAGGATAGGATTCACATGCACTGCAAACTCTTATTACGTGTGCACCCGTAATAATCGCTTACTTTGCATGGTCACCTTAGTTTCTCTTATCCTTCTACAACGTCCATTAGATTGGATTACCGAAGGTAAATAGTTACCTATGCCTAGAGATATTGAAGGTGTTTAGTCATTGCTCGAGTAATCATGTTAGGGATAATGGTAGCGAGTTGCTTTAAAATACAAGTAGCAAGTTTGGTAATCTTGATGATAACATGACAAAAAGTAATTTATGCTTACAAGATTGAATTAGTGTGTGAGTAGTGGCATTCTATGAAGATACTTATCATGAGTTGAGTTAGAGAAAGACATATAAATAGTAGGGGTGATAATATTTATAAATAAAACCACGTATTCATTAATATGAAATGTCTTACATATATTAGAACATATATGTTGAGTTATAATAGAAGGATAAAGATGAAAATTTGACTAATCAAAATTCAAGTTCCGTATGAATAATACTAGTGAGACGTGTTTTATCCTATAAGTGAGCTCTCACTCCAAGGGTCTCCAGGTAACTATGACTCGTAACGAACGTGTCCCACTTTCCTAATAACAAGACCCAAAGTGTACAGACGCTCACCCTTCCAGATTACACGTGTCCCTAGCACATTTCATTTTGGGCCTTTGATTTTTATGGAACATCGTGGATTGGGCTTTGAAGTCCAAGAAATTGTCCTTCTCCTCTTCTTGAGCAGTAAGTGGGCTTCTATGTTGGGCTTCGGTTTGCTCTCACTATATCTAACGTTGCTAGAGTCGTTGGAGGAGGAAGACATTCTAGGGTTTAAGAAGTTAGCACATAGAAAGAAGAATATAAACATATAAACTCCTAAGCATGCTAAGGTTCACGAGGAGCTTAGGTTATAGTCTAGGTCAATTATTATCCTAATTCTCTATAACCATGGGCTCTGATACCAATCTGTCATACCCCGCCAAGGCGGAAACCTGAGGTGCACACATATAGTGCACAACACATGGTTTAAAGTTTAAAACTAAGGCATCACAAAATTTATTAAATTTCATAATTAATGTCAACACTTATTTCAATAAAACAAACATACATCCAAAAAAAAGTATGGTTCAAATTTAATAGCTAAGTCCTAGAGCATTCCTATGTGATCCTTCAACAACATAATTGTCATTTCGTGAATGTAACATCCCGAAATAATAAACAGATATAATGGAAGCGAGGTCGGGAAATAATTAAACGAAAAATGAAAGAAACGGGAGCGGGCTTGGGCCCGTCTCCAATGGGCCGATATAGCCCGTGTATATAAAGGCAAGATCAACTCCATCTTCCTCATTCCACCTTCTTCAAACTTGAAAACCCTAGAGAGAGAAAGAGAGAGTTCTAGAGAGAGAAAGCTTAAGAAGGCACTATCAAGCTTGGATCCTGCTTCCATCTAGTTTCTCCATCATCCTTAATCGATTCTATACAAAGAACCACTAGTTTTGAGGTAAGAATCAACCTCAGATCTGAGTTTTTTCTTCAAAAATGGGGTTTTAGGGTTTATAGGGTTTTTATACAAAAAGGTTGGATTTTTATATATGAAAAATGAATATAAGCTCAAATCTAGCTTCATGGAAGCTAGATAAACAATTTGAACGTAAAAAGTTAAGGTTTTGGATCGAAATCCAACCTGGAAACGCTTGATGTTCTTGAGCCGACTCTCGGAGTGTCGGCCACCTGCGAGTGCCGACACTCGGCAGGGAAGAAGACGATAAGAATCGGCCACAAGAGAGAATCGACCCTCAGAGAGTCGGCTCCTAAGAGTTGGCCCTCTGAGAGTCGGCCCTCTGAGAGTCGGCCCTATGATGAACACGCTGAGAATCGGCTCCTTTCTTGAACACGAAGTCCTGAACGCAAGTTCAGGCGACACTTATGAGTGTGGCTAGCGACTCTCCTAGCCGACTCTCGAGTGTGGCTAGCGACTCTCCTAGCTGGCTCTCATGTGTGCCTGTCGACACTCCCGACCGACACTGTTATCCTTTAGCCGACTCTTGCATGAAATAATAGGATTTGTACTTTGACTTATGTGCAGATCAGTATATGCCTTAGCAATAGTTGAAACATCACGTTCAGGTTGAATACCAGTATATAGGTGAGTTCTATGTGCCCCCTATGTGTTACGTACAAATGATTTTTAAATGTTTTGGGGCTGAAGTATATACATGATTTGAATATATGTTATGTTATGTGCTATATGACAATACATGCTGAATATAAGTATAACAAGTATGTTTATAAATAAAGAAATGAAAGCATGACATAGCATATAAGAATGAAATCTTTCTTTATATCTATGTATATATTGTTTGCCAAGTATGAAAAGAATGACACAATGTGTAAGGGTGAAATCTTGCTTTATATATGTGTATATATTGCTTGCCAAGTATGAAAAGAATAACATAACGTGTAAGAATGAAATCTTGCTTTATATACATGTATATATTGCTTGACAAGTATAAGTAAACGTTATGGACGCTTCACTGATAACGGCTACTTCGGGAGACGGATGACCACGTGACTATTTTGTAGCCGGGACATATACGTACCTTCATCAGCTAGGACGTTTGTAAGGCAATGACGGATGGCCACATTGGTGTCTGACGGTTGCAATAATAAGTAGAACGGTTGCATAAAGAGTAGTTCGCGTGGGAAACGAATGCCTTAGGGCAGACGAGCGAATATGACAGTATGACGGTAAAGACGGACGGCCGAAGGTTTGCCGGAGGGTATAGGATATGACGGACGGTTTCTAGTGCCGGACGGTTAAGTAAATGGGCTACGACGGTAGTTCGAGAACGTTTGTCTTTGTGACTTACGTAAGCAAATGACGAGTTGATCACCCATATGTGTATGACCAATGAATGTGCACCAAGAAATAAGAATGTATGTATTTATATACGTACCAACTATGAATGTTATATGAAAGTAGTAAAGTAAAGAATGTACAAATAAGTATATACATATATATATATATATATATTTATTCTTATAAAATAATGTTAATATATGATTGCTTTTAAACTAGAACTCAACAGCTTAGCTGACTTTTAGTATACACTTCTGGTAGAAAGAAGAAGGGGCGTGCTAAGGCGTGATGGCTACTCGGCACAACTGACATCCCATTTATTTGAGTTTATGTTAAGACAATGTTTATGTTTAAATGTTAAGACTTCCTTGCTAAGTTATGTAATCGAATGATGTATGCTTCCGCTACTTTGATGTTTTAATTTAAGTTCGGCATTTGATGGCTATGTTTGTGAGTAAATCCAACGAGTGAGGTGATGTAGGGCGAAGCACACATCTTTATTCCTATTGTTTTAGTTAGTTTTTGCTTAGTTTTGTGTTCGTTTTAAGTCTTTTTTGTATACTATTGAGTCTATTGTATATTTATAGGTGCTCGTGAAGATTACAAGTGAATACATGAAGAAACCGAGCAAGAAAGTGAAGCCCTAGAGATTACAGAAGAAAATGGTGAAATTAAAGCTCTCGCGGTACGCGAGAGAGAAAGACCAGAGCTTCGTGGTACGCGAGGGAATCCAGAAGCGTGCCCGACTAATTTGTTCAGCGCGGTACGCGAGGAACCCATGCCAATGTCTCGCGGTACGCGGGAGACATAAATTCCGAGAAAAACCCTAAATTCGAATTAAATAGAATTTGATTACAATTATGCAAGGAGTTCGATCTTTTGGCCGTCTGAGAAGAGAAAAGAGGCGATTTTAAGGTTGGAGAAGGCAATCAGAGTAAAAGAATGAGGCTTTCGGATCCGGTGTGGTTAGAGATAGCTTAAACGGGTTCCAATTCTCTTTCGTTTGTCTTTGATTTATAGGTTTGATACCATGGTTTATGCTTATACTTCTATTTTGAATCTTTTAAGTATGATTCTAGGCTAAAACTTTAATACTGCCTAGTTTTATGATGATTGCTTGTTAAAGTTATGATTTTTATCGGTTTTGGATTATATTGATGGATTAATGATTTTGTAAAGAATCTTGAGTTGATAATTGTGATGAATATGTATGCTTTATTTTGATTTGTGTTTGACTTCAATTCCGTACGTTGATTGTGGATGTCTTCCAGTTTGATTTGCGTATCTAGGTCATAGACTTTAGGGTTTGTGATTGTTTATATGGTTTGCTAGAAATAGTAGCCATAGGAGTTGTGATTGATTATAGATTAGATTGAGTGTGTATCCTGTCTCAATACCCGAGGATTAGGATGCACATGGACATTTGTCCCGCTTCACGTCCGTTCCTACGTACCGCCAAGGCATTGATCGATGTCCTCGACGGGAAAATCACACTTCGTGTGGGGGATGACATGATCACATTCGATGTTATAAAACCTGTAGAGGGGCCTACTGAGCAGAGTGATTCAGTTTGCAGGATTGATGCCCTCATAGGTGACCATCGGGACTCTGATCAAGAGAGAGAAATTGATGAACCCGCTCCTAACTTAGGAGAGATATCTGAATGGGCATTAGAGTTAGAAGGGTTGTTAGATGATCCAGACGATTACGGTGATGAGGTGCCTGAAGATCTGCTGGAGATGATGGCAGAATTAGAAGATATCATAGGCAAAACCCTAAGTGCGGGGATGATTGAGATGGTGGAGAGTGTAGAAGAACCGGGAGATCCGGATGACAGCTTAGAGGTGATAATCTATGACACATACACAGTGGAGAGCTTAGAGGATCATGAAGATCCAGGAGAGAGGTTAGAGGCCACACTTTTAATGATATCACACATTGAGCCTTTGACCTTTACTTGTGTCCATACTGAGGGGATAGAAGCCGAGTCATCCCCTAAATATAGGCCGCCCCGTAAGAAACTCCAAGAGTTGAGAGAGTCTTATGATCTTGGGAGAGTGAAAACCCCAAGTGTGGAGATGTTTAGAAGTGACAATTTACTAGGATACTTAAACCATGTTATCTTTGGACCTAGTAGGTTTAAGTTGTGGTGGAAGGATATTGATAAATGTAATAGAGGTTTAAGGTTTGATAGGAGTATGAGTTTTTTAGGATTGTGGAGGGTCGGTACTCCACGTAGGATGAAGGTGGTACCGGTTAGGATCAAGGAGAATCCTCCTGATAGGTTTGCTTGAGTCTCGGGCAAGTGCCCAGGATGTAGAGTTTGTATACACTACTTGGTTTGAGTCTGTGTCATTTTCTGTGTTTTTTCGGTTTGTGTGTTTTGTTTGTGTCATGTTTTGTAGGGATTCGTGCTTGATTCGGTGAGGAAAATCATCGGGAATGAAGTTTCAGGTATTTTTACATTTGTTTTTATGCTTGGAACATGTTTTTATGTAATTTAGGTGAAAAGAAGTTAAGGGGTAAAAAATTTTCTAAGTATAAAACCCCCCTTAACTTTCTGTCACCAGGGGTCCCTCGCGGTATGCGAGTGTTTGTTTGTGGTTTCTCGCGGTACGCGAGAGACAAAAGACAATGCAGACTTAAATGCCACTTCCTCGCGATACGCGAGGAGTGGACGCCTGTTCTTCGCGGTACGCTAGGTAGCCCTAGTTTCACCCTTCTTCCTTGTTTTCCCATTATTTCCCACACCGTCCACCATTCACCACCTTCCACCATCCATCAACCACCATTCACCTTTATCCATCATAACTGTCACCATCATTCATTCCTATTCACCTTCATACCATCTGACCACCCTTACCATGGGAAACTTACGACCATTCTTGACTGCTGATCTACCTTGCTGTGGCATTCATGTCTATGTGTTTGCCACACATCGATTACATTTCTTTGCTATCTATCTTGAGTCTTTGAGTCTTAGTGAGTCAGTTTGAGTCAGTTGAGTCTTTATTTTTAATTTGAGTCAGTCTTTTGAGTCAGTTTAATGTTGCGGGTTTGTTGTGAGATTTATTTTGCAGGTTTTATCATCTCGCTCGTACTCAATCTCCATTCGGGCGAGGTCTATCATCACTTATATAAAGTTTGTAAAGGCAACTCGGCAGTCTGTGCAACCGCGGCTGAAATGCTATACGGTGCACACAAGGATGAAGGAAGTTGGACAATTCAAGAGCATATACATTACCAGCTAAGTCGATTCCTGTTTTTAATTTTTGCATTTTTATTTTTAGTTGTGTCTTGCTTCACATTGAGGACAATGTGTCTTTCAAGTGTGGGGATGTGAGTGTCTAGTTTAGCTAGTTTTTTTCTTTATAAAAATCCAAAAATACAAAAAAATTAAAAAAATTTGAAAAATGTCCTTTGAAAGTATAAGTTTTCAATAAAAAATGGAAAATGATAGTACAACTGGGTCTACTTGTTTGGTTTTAAATGAATAAATAATTGAAAACGCGTCTAATTAGTGATGTTTTGGTAGACAAAGCCAGCTTGAATAGCTTAAATAGCTTGTGAGTGTTACTTAGGATTAATCACTGAATTAAATCATTATATCGTGTTGGTACTCATCTTAGGGTATCGGTAATACTGAAACTGTCAACATAGGGTGATAGGTACCACGTTAAGTTAATATCTATTTGTTTTTGAAATTTTTGGCACACCATTCTCTTTTTATGAGAATAAATCCGAGTTTGGTGGCGTCCGCATCCATATGTCCATAATTCATATTGATTAGAATTGTGAGTTTTGCTTATGTGTTACCCTCCGGGATGGCCAATTGGAGAAAACACCACTAAGTGATACTTATGTGCTTTATTGATATGACTTAATCTATGTGTTACCTTCCGGGATAGTGACTTGATTGAAACGCCTCTAGATGAATGTTCATTTGCTTGAATTAATGCTCATTATCATACCATTCATACATGATTCCATCTAATTTCTTAAACAAATACATCTTAGTTTAACGTGGTAGGGTAAATCTATATGGTTTAATCCGTGCCTAGACATGACCGTGAGACGGGATTAGGTAGAGCTGTAACTTCTGAGTGTGAGACACATAGATTGATTGATAAATGTATAAAATGGATTTAGAACACATTACGGGGGCTTGAAAGTTGGTGCCTGGGTTTAATCAGACAGAAATACTAATTATTGCTTTTTAACGCGTGAGTATGTTTTGCTAATTGTTAATTGTGTTTGTTAAGTTAGATCTCAGTTATGATTCCATTGAAGTTTTTTCAAGGATGAAAAAAAGTTAAGTGTGGGGATGTTTGATGTAGTGCGAAGCACACATCTTTATTACTATTATTTTAGTTAGTTTTTGCTTAGTTTTGTGTTCGTTTTGAGTCATTTTTGTATACTATTGAGTCTATTGTATATTTACAGGTGCTCGTGAATATTACAAGTGAATACATGAAGAAACCGAGCAAGAAAGTGAAGCCCGAGAGATTACAGAAGAAAATGGTGAAATTAGAGCTCTCATGGTATGCGAGAGAGAAAGACCAGAGCTTCGCGGTACGCGAGGGAATCCAGAAGCGCACCTGACTAATTTGTTCCTCGCGGTACGCGAGGAACCCATGCCAATGTCTCGCGGTATGCGGGAGACATAAATTTTGAGAAAAAACCCTAAATTCGAATTAAATAGAATTTGATTGCCATTATGCCAAGAGTTCGATCTTTTGGCCGTCTGAGAAGACAAAAGAGGCGATTTTAAGGGTTAGAGAAGGCAATCGGAGTAAAAGATTGAGGCTTTTGGATCCGATGTGGTTAGAGATAGCTTAAACGTGTTCCAATTCTCTTTCGTTTCTCTTTGATTTGTAGGTTTGATACCATGTTTTATGCTTATACTTCTATTTTGAATGTTTTAAGTATGATTCTAGGCTAAAACTCTAATACTGCCTAGGTTTATGATGATTACTTGTTAAAGTTGCGTTTTTTATCGGTTTTGGATTATATTGATGGATTAATGATTTTGTAAAGAATCTTGAGTTGATAATTGTGATGAATATGTATGCTTTATTCTTATTTGTGTTTGATTTCAATTCCGTACATTGATTGTGGATGTCTTACAGTTTGATTTGCGTATCTAGGTCATAGACTTTAGGGTTTGTGATTGTTTGTATGGTTTGCTAGAAATAGTAGGCATAGGAGTTGTGATTGATTATAGATTAGATTGAGTGTGTATCCTGTCTCAATACCCGAGAAGTGAGAGATAGTCGTTTAGTCTTCGTTATTAGGAATCCAAGTGTCAGTTGTCTGAGAGGAAGTTGGTATTAGGTGTCTAGTGATTGTTGCTATTGTGAGTCATAGTTGTTATCTTGAGATTACCCCATGCATTCTTCGAATGTATTGTGGACAGTGAGACTGAAAGGTGATATGTTAATAATTACACATGTAAATAATGCATATTTCCCCTCATTTTGATTGTTTTTGGATGCAAATCCTTTGGTTCGGACATTTATTTGTGTTTAATTTGAATATTGCAGCTCCCGGTGGGAACTTGGTGACTTTTGGTGAAAAACTCAAGACTTGAAAAAATTCTCAAAAAAAGAAATTTTCGGACATGGCCAAGTCAAATTCTGACATGGCCATGTGAGCCAATGTTGCCGAGAACACTGCAGGATGTGCTGATCAAATGGTCCACATGGGCATGTCACTTTCGGACATGGCCATGTGCCTTTTGGACATGGCCATGTGCAGACGCAGATTTTACTTTTTATCCCACATTCACCCTCATTTGATCGGGGTTCCATTTTTGACTAAAAAACCCTAGTTCTCTCAAGTGCTTTAGGCGATTTTGAGTTGGTTATTGGAGATTAAAGATCCAACACATTCAAGGAAGATTTAACCTTCTACAACCCATCTCTTCTCATTTTATTGGTTTGATTACTAGATCTTTCATGTTTTCATCCATGTTCTTGAGTTTGGTTGTGGTTTTTGTAAGCCCCATGGGCTAAACTCATATTATCACTTGGATTAGATGAAACTTAGCATGCTTTAACAACTTGTACACAACTCTTGGTGTTGATTATGTCAATTTCATGATAAAGCTTGGTTATTCTTCAATAAGTGTGTGTATTTGCTCTAGCTTGATGATTTAGTTAACCTTGTGGGTGTTGTAACCATATTATGTTGGAAAACCGTATGTGTTATAGCATTTATTCATAGATTTGCATATCTTGTATGTATTTTTGTGGCATTTGACTAGGAATGGTGGATGAAGGTTGATTATCTAGTAATATTGGACAAATGTGTATCCTTATGCTTATGTTTGAGAAAACCATTGTGTATGTTATGAATTTCTCATGTCATTGGCTATGAAATTATTTAGTTTATTAGCATGAACTTATAGCTTTTGTAATCGTGATATGATGTTCATGAGTTAAAGATTGGTCATAGCTTTATCTACTTTACGCATTTTGAGGTGGTTACCATGTGTTTATCGTGCTAACTTTCCAAAGATTTGTGGAATTTGATGACCCTGACAGGAGTCTTGTTCATCTTAAATCTTGACATAATTGTATCATTGGTTTTTTATTGCATAACTTTAGGTGGCTATTGTGTGTTTATCGTTCTAGCTTTCCAAAGAGTTATCCGATTAGATAGCCTTGACGGGAGTCTAGTCTACCTCCATGTACCATGTGTAGAAAATGATCTCACCGTGAGTTTGTGCTTGTTGTTATTGTGTTGCTAAGTGGGTTCAAAGTCCAAGTGATTTCTTCCCTTGATTGTTTATCTTCACCTTTGCCTTCTTTCTTTAATTAGTTAAATTATTAGTTATTTTAGTTTAAAAAATACAAAATATCAAATCTTCTACTTTGATTTGCTAGACAGTGACAAAGGTTTATTATCAGGAGCTATAGTATCCACGGATCGATACTCGGTTCTTGCCTAAAAATGTACTACTTATGCGATAGGTGCACTTGTCTATTTTGTGTGTAGTTAGTTCTAAGGTGATAATCGTTTCTTATTTTAAAACTTAAGTGTGAAAAATATTTATTAAATTATATATACAGTTTACACACATAAAGTTTTTGGCGCCGTTGCCGGGGACATGGTAATTCTGAGAACGATCCGAGTCATTGCTTTAGTCATTTTGTATATATTTGCTATTTTTGTTTATTTTGTGTTTATTTTATTTCTTATTTTTATCCTATCTTTATCTGGTACCCGTAATCGTTTTGCTTGAGTGTTCTTTGCAGTGATTTTCATGGATCGCGACTATGGGAGTTACAGTGGAGGATACCAGTTTGATCATGGAGGTTACCATGAGGAAGTTTGGTGCGAGATCTATGGAAGACCCCACTACACAACGGGTATCACACAGATTGTTACGAAGAACCATACTCCTACTCACAACCATTTGAGGATTCCATCAAGCCACCCTCCCAAACCGAGCCCCGTCCGTCATTATATAAGTTGCTGCAACGAGGAATCGATATGTTTTCACAGCCGACCACCGGTTATGATCATGATGCTGTTGAGTAACAAGAAGTTTATGTTAGTGAATCCGAGGAACTGCTCCGTAGACTAGAGGCACAAGGCATTGTGATCAATGAGCTTTATGCCAACTTTCTACGAGAAAGTTCATCTTGCAGCACAGATCTGAGTATTGATTTAGAGCATGAGGATGGAAGTGAAGCCCATCCGGCTCCATCCTTCGATGTGTTTGAGCAAGAATCTGAAGTGGAGATGATAATGGATGAAACACAAGTCCCACCTCCAGTTCAGAGCGGATTCGAGTATGATGAGCCAGGGTTTCCATGCCCCCGCGTGTTGACCATTGAAGATCTAGAATCAGGTAAGTGTTTAACTACTATCTCGATTGGTTATGAGTATGATACTCATGTACCTTTGTTTGCAAATGATTCCATGCATGATTCTTTGTATCCATTATGTACTTTACACTTGTCTTGTGAGGATGATATGATGCAGGGATCGCAAAGGGAAGAACATAGTGAGGATATAGATGAGATGGAAATGGTTCTCCCGAGCATCACTAATGGGGTGAACACAAACCACACTATTCCATCATGGGAGGACAAGTTTGGTGACAAATTGGTGAGCATACCTCTTATAGAAGGGAGAGGGAAACGGTTCGACCCGGTTGGTGATCTTGACAAATTAGAAGCCTTGCTATATGGAAAGCCAACTGTGGTAATCAAGGAAGAACCGCACCGAGAGGAAGATGTACAAATGGATGGGTTCACCAACGAACCAATGACCATGGTGATACCCGATCCTCCCTTATGCACCAAAGATAGCCAGCCCGTGATTGACCATGATGTTGATTCATCCCATGAATCAAAAAAACCGTGGGAGAGGGAGAACTACTTCACAGACCAACCAACATTTAAGGCGCAACATAGGTCCATCAAGCATTGCAAGTCAACAATATTTTGTCAGGATGATTTCCTCCTTCATTACATCAGTTGTATCAGGTTTGGTCCGGGCAAATTCAAATGTTGGTGGCACGACCCAATTGCATTATGTTTGCATTTACCGTTTGGTTCTCGCTAATCGATGGTAAATGCATATGGGTTTTCAAATATCATAAGCCACTCATTTGTTAATTTGCCTCGTTACTTGCCCTATAATGACATACATTAGGGTCGAGTCAAGCTAATGACTCGTTAATAAATAAAGCGCTTCCGGGAGGCAACCCGAGTTTTTGTAAGTTGTTTATTTTATTGCTTTTGGTTGGTTGCGAGAATTGTTGGACACGAGCTCAACATGAGCTATGCCCACATGACTCGTATTTCCAAAAATTTTGGGTGACATGAGGGCCACATGGCCCAAAAATGGACATGTTTTGGTGATTTTTTATTTTATTAGGTAACATGAGACACACATGGCTCGTGTTCTAGAGGTGCCTGGTCCATACAGCCATGTGGATCTTAATTCATGGTTGTTTCTCATACACAAGGGCAGACATGATCATGTTTGGCCAATGTTTCCAGGACACATGGTTCGGATGACCATGTCCCTGGTCCACATGGCCATGTCAGCCAAAATTTTCAAAAAAAAAGTTTTTTTTTTAATTTTTTTTAACAATCTGTGTTCGTTTAGCGTTTTCATTTAGCGCTTTAGTATGCGTGCTTTATACCTTTTGCCTATACTCATCTTCTCCGCTTGAATGTGTTAGTGATCATTTTGGTTGGGGTTTTCACGCTTGGAATCGCTTAGAGGCTTTTTGGGAACTTATTGGGCGTTTCTCCACAAATTTCACCAGGGGACTTTTCTGTTTCACCCTTTCTCGCACTCATATGCATTTGCATTGTACATGCATATTTTTGGTACATTGAGGGCAATGTACATTTCAAGTGTGGGGATATCGGAGTTTCTGTGAACGTGTGCACGTCTATGCTATACTTCTCATTGCATTTTAGAAAACCTCCCATCTTTGGCCAAAAAAAATAATAAAATAAAATAAAATTAATAAATGGCATCCATTTATCTTTATTTTAGATCCTTAAGCATGATTGTATTGTCGGCATCGCACGATTAAGTGAAACTCTCGAGTGTTGTAATAAAATATTTGGGAATATCATGAAAGCATGGCAAGTTGAAAAATATGACATTTATGCATGTGTTTGAACCTTGACCCGCATCCCTCCGTTTCCGTGAGCATTTTTAATCCTTTATTGCTTGTGTCTGCCATATTGCACTACATGTTCATGTTTTTGTTGATTTTTGAGTGAGCCAGATGTTGCATTCATATTAGAACTTGCTTAGGACATACATTTCAAGATCATGAACTGAGTTTTTATATGAAAATGATAGAGGCATTAGGATCACCCACTTTGTGTAGCCTTTTTCATTTCTTTTACCCTTACCCACATCATTGCCACTAGTTCCCATGTTGAGCCTTAACCCGTTTCGTGTTTTTACCCACATTACTAACCCATTAAGCCAAATTAGCCTTTTATCTTTAAACCCTTGTGTTAAAATTCCAGATTATCTTGGTTGTCTAAATTGTGATTTTTAGTGACTTGGTTTTAGGACGTCTATTTTGTTTCATTCAACGTTCATTGCAAGAAAAACAAAAAAAAACAAAAAAAAGAAGAAAAAAGAATCAGAGAAATTCAAAAAAATTACACTATCATTATAGCTTCAAGCGAGAGAAATAGTTACAGCTGGGCAAATTTTGTGTATTTACTTGGGGAATCATTGTAATAGCTCACTAGTATTATATCTTTAGTAGGTTGGTGTATACCTTTTCTTTTTATGTATTTGTAGTTGATCACAATTAGCTTCTAACTATTCCGGATTTTAACCGTTTAGCCACTTTTACCAAAAATTCCCTACCTTTAACCCAAGCCACATTACAGACCTTTAAAGTCCTCTTGATTTATGCATTTTCTCATGTTAATTGGTGGAGATTTGATTTCTTTGCAAGCCTATGATTATGTTGCTTCATTGTTTGGCAATGAGTGATTCATTTATACACATGCACATATAAATAACCGAGTGTTGAGTGAGCTTTTGTGAGAGGTTTAAGCTCATGCATAAAATAAATATCCAATAGACTTGTTACGTTGAATAGATATTGCCAAGTTTTGAATATAAAACATAAAAACACTTTTAACTCGTTTGGTTTCTTCTTTTGACTGTTGAATTGTCGATAATCTTTTATGAGTTTGGATGTCTTGTTAGCTTATGGACTGCTTTCCACCTTTTGTTTTGCCAATGGGATTCTTTTAAAACTTTTGCATGAGAGTTTGCTTAAGTACAAGCAAAGTTCAAATGTGGGGATGTTTGATATGTTTATAATTACACATGTAAATAATGCACATTTCACCCTCATTTTGATTGTTTTTGGTTGCAAATCCTTTGGTTCGGACACTTATTTGTGTTTAATTTGAATATTGTAGCTCCCGGTGAGAACTTGGTGACTTTTGGTGAAAAACTCAAGACATGAAAAAATTCTCGAAAAAGGAAATTTTCGGACATGGCCATGTCAAATTCTGACATGGCCATGTGAGCCAATGTTGCCGAGAACACTGTAGGATGTGCTGATCAGATGGTCCACATGGGCATGTCACTTTCGGACATGGCCATGTGCAGACGCAGATTTTACTTTTTATCCTAAATTCACCCTCATTTGATCAGGGTTCCATTTTTGACTAAAAAACCCTAGTTCTCTCAAGTGCTTTAGGCGATTTTGAGCAGGTTATTGGAGATTGAAGGCCAAGATTGAAGATTCAACACATTCAAGGAAGATTTAACCTTCTACAACCCATCTCTTCTCATTTTATTCGTTTGATTACTAGATTTTTCATGTTTTCATCCATGTTCTTGAGTTTGGTTGTGGTTTTTGTAAGCCCCATGGGCTAAACTCATATTATCACTTGGATTAGATGAAACTTTGCATGCTTTAACAACTTGTACACAACTCTTGGTGTTGATTATGTCAATTTCATGATAAAGCTTGGTTATTCTTCAATGAATGTGTGTATTTGCTCTAGTTTGATGATTTAGTTAACCTTGTGGGTGTTGTAACCATATTATGTTGGAAAACCGTATGTGTTATAGCATTTATTCACAGATTTGCATATCCTGTATGTATTTTTGTGGCATTTGACTAGAAATGGTGGATGAAGGTTGATTATCTAGTAATATTGGACAAATGTGCATCCTTATGCTTATGTTTGAGAAAACCATGTGTATGTTATGAATTTCTCATGTCATTGGTTATGAAATTCTTTGGTTTATTAGCATGAACTTATAGGTTTTATAATCGTGATATGATGTTCATGAGTTAAAGATTGGGCATAGCTTTATCTACTTTACGCTTTTTGAGGTGGTTACCATGTCTTTATAGTGCTAACTTTCCAAAGATTTGTGGAATTTGATAACCCTGATGGGATTCTTGTTCATCTTAAATCTTGACATAATTGTATCATTGGTTCTTAATTGCATAACTTTAGGTGGCTATTATGTGTTTATCATTCTAGCTTTCCAAAGATTTATCCGATTAGATAGCCTTGACGGGAGTCTAGTCTACCTCCATGTACCATGTGTAGAAAATGATCTCACCGTGAGTTTGTGCTTATTGTTATTGTGTTGCTAAGTGGATTCAAAGTCCAAGTGATTTCTTCCCTTGATTGTTTATCTTCACCTTTGCCTTCTTTCTTTAATTAGTTAAATTGTTACTTATTTTAGTTTAAAAAATACAAAAATATCAAATCTTCTACTTTGATCGGCTAGACAGTGACAAAGGTTTATTATCAGGAGCTATAGTGTCCACGGATCGATACTCGGTTCTTGCCTAAAAATGTACCACTTATGGGATAGGTGCACTTGCCTATTGTGTGTGTAGTTAGTCCTAAGATGATAATCGTTTCTTATTTTTAAAACCTAAGTGTGAAAAATCTTTATTAAATTATATATGCACTTTACACACATCAAAAGGTGATCTGTCTTTCGGGTACTTTATCATTGTTGGAGAGACCGAAAGGTAATCCACTATCTGGTGAGTTATTACATCTTTAGGTTCCTTAGTTGGTGACACCCTGAGAGTGATTAGGGATCCACTACGTAGTCTAGAATTGTTTCATTAGAAACCCAGATCCATCTTAGTTTCCATAACTGGTAGAAGTTGTGCTTTGCAAGTAGGATTCTGACCTAGGTGGTATTCTTCCCATCTTTGATTTCTTCCTTAGTCTTCATCTTGATAGCTTGAGTCGATCTTTTGTTTACTGCATTAGTAGTTAATCTTTAATGTAGTCAACCCCCCATCAATCAATCTTTAGTCCGAGTCAGAGTCTAGTATAGTTATAATAGTGTCTCTAGGGTTCGATATTCTGATTTACCATTAAGTTGTGCTACACTCGATAGGTACACTTGCCTGTCAGTGCGGTTTAGTCGAAGGTACTCCATTTATTACTTAGGAGTCTAGGTTAGGCTTTGTTAGTTTTTATATAGACCGTCTGGGCAACATCATGAGGTCTCCCGAGAAAGGCGCCTTATAAGTTGGTATCAGAGCAATAGTTTGAGAGATTCAAACATCCCTAAATGTCTAGACTCAAGCTGATAATGGGACCAACGCATGGATGTCAGTTGGGGTAGCCAACGCCAACACAGTAAATAAGTAGTAAGGTTAATGCCTGTAGATAGGAATATATGCCTTAACTTAGAACACATAGATGTCAATACCGATGTGAAGAGTTTTGAACCCGAAAAGCAAAGCAAATTATTAATCACAAACCGGTCACTGTAATTAAGAATTTACATTGCTCGTACTGTTCTAAACTATGATCTGAAGAAATGACATTGATGTATTCCCTTTACTTATCAGGACACTAGAAACTATGGCTGGTAGAGGGAGAACTGGGCGCCCTGGCGGTCGCACTGGCCGAGTCGGTAGGCCGCCATTGAACCAAAGACGTGAGGAGGAAGAAAGTGTGCACGTGGAACACACCGAGAGTGTGCACGAAACTAACGTGACCCCAACTTGGGAGGGCAATCAAGGGTCCCTACGACTAGAACCCGATGTTAGGGATGCTATTGCCTGTGAGGTTGTACTGACTCTGAAGGACATATTGCCTGAACTGTTATCCAAGGCATTGAAGAAGAGTAAAGAGGAAGATAAAGAAAACCACGAGGAAAAAGTGTATGACAGTGATGGTGATGAAGTGAAGGTGGGAATGAACACCCGTGGGTGTACCTACAAAAGATTCAAGGACGGTGACCCGCCCAAGTTTGACGGGAACAAGGATTCGGTGGCTACGTTTGAATGGATTGATAGGATGAACGGCGTAATCAACATAAGCGAGTGTCGAACTGACCAAGCTATAAAGTATGTTGCTCACTCTTTTACCAATGAGGCACTAAGTTGGCGGAGGAACATCCAGAGGACTAATTCACCGAACGCTCTTAGTAGGATGACTTGGGAAGACCTGAAGAAGCTGATAATCCAAAAGTTCTGCCCCCAGAACGAAATTGATAGAGTGGAAAATGAATTCCTAAACTTCAAGGCTGGCAACAAAACTCATCGCCAGTACACTTCCAGATTCAATGAGCTGCCTCAACCGGTACCACACCTGGTAGAGACTGAAGAGCGATTGATCAAGAACTATGTCATGGGCCTGCCTCAAAGGGTCCGTGTACATGTGAAAGCAAATCTTCCCTCGACCTTCGAGTCGGTAGTAAATCTGTCTGGGATCGTCTATGACGATTATGCTAATGAGGACCCGGTGCCGGAGGCATCAAAGCAGAAATGGGAAAATCCGACTAAAGGAAATAGAAGGGGAACATTTGCAACTGAAGCTAAGAAGCCAAGGAAAGATGAGTACGAAACATGCACGAAGTGCGGAAGGCAACACCGCGGTGAGTGCAAAGCTGGCTCCATAATGTGCTATAAGTGCGGGAGAGCAGGCCACTACTCCAAAGACTGTCTGAGGGACATCAAGTGCCAAGGATGTGGGATGTTTGGCCACCTGACTAAGGGTTGTAGGAAGACCGGACAATCTGGTTAGGGAAAAGAGAAGGAAAAGGAA
The DNA here is from genome assembly GCA_023525975.1 of Smallanthus sonchifolius. Lineage (NCBI taxonomy): Eukaryota > Viridiplantae > Streptophyta > Magnoliopsida > Asterales > Asteraceae > Smallanthus > Smallanthus sonchifolius. Next base: position 41,765,806 of record CM042025.1, on the reverse strand, counting down.
CAGCCAAAGGCTAGGACTCGGGCTTATGTCCTAACTGAGGAGGAGGCAAGAGGAAACCCTGATGTTGTGTCAGGTACGTTCCTAGTTAATGATGAACAAGTGACTATTTTATTTGATTCTGGTGCTAGTAAAAGCTTTATATCGAACAACTTCTGTCGCAAACTAGACTGCTCAATTGATACTATAGTGAAGGCTTTTAGCATAGAAACCGCCGTTGGTAGAAACTTGGCAGTATTTCAAGTAACTGAAGATTGCATGATAGAAATAGAGGGCCATAGGTTTCCTTCTAGATTATTCCTTCTGACCTTAGGAGGATTCGATATAATATTAGGCATGGATTGGTTAGCTGCCAACGAAGCTCAAATCATATTTAAATGAAAGTCGATACATCTCAAAGCCACTGACGGCAGTCCGATTACGGCTTATGGTGATTGGAATTGCATGATGCCGAACGTCATCTCGATGATCAAGGCCGAAAGTTACATGAGGCGCGGTTGTGAAGCTTATCTGGCGTATGTTATTGATGATAGAATGAAAACGAAAGAGCTCAAAGACGTACCCGTGGTGTACAACTTTCTAGAAGTGTTCCCAGAGGACCTACCTGGCTTGTCGCCCGATTAGGAAATAGAATTTCAGATTGACTTACTGCAAGAGGCTCAGCCCGTTGCCAAAACACCCTACCGATTGGCTCCGTCAGAAATAAAAGAATTAATGTCTCAACTTGAAGAAATGACAGAGAAAGGATTTATCAGACTGAGCATCTCACCATGGAACCCTCCGGTATTATTAGTAAAGAAGAAAGACGGAAGCATGCGCATGTACATCAACTACCGTGAATTGAATAAACGAACAGTAAAGATCAAGTACCCACTACCTAGAATAGACGATCTTTTTGATCAAATGCAAGGCGCGAGTTGGTTCTCAAAGATCGATCTAAGGTCGGGTTAACATCAATTGAAAGTAAGGGAGGATCATTTACCAAAAACCGCGTTTCGCACACGTAATGGACATTATGAATTCCTCGTGATGTCCTTCGGACTAACCAACACACCTGCAACATTTATGGATTTAATGAATAAGGTATGCCGACCAATGTTGGATCGGTCGGTAATAGTTTTCATAGATGACATTCTCATATACTCAAAGAACGAGGGTGATCATCACTGTCACCTACGAGAAGTATTAGAAGTTCTGAAACAGGAAAAGTTGTATGCAAAATTCTCCAAATGCGCGTTCTGGCTCAGGGAAGTTCAATTCCTAGGTCATGTTATCAACCCAAACGGTATTATGGTAGATCCTGCAAAGATCAAAACAGTAAAGGAATGGAACATCCCGAAAACACCAATGGAGATACGAAATTTTCTGGGAATAGAATTTGAAATGCCTATACAGTTGTTGATAACTTCATATTTGAAAAGGTATCATCATACTTAATGTTAATTAGACTTACTAATCAGAGTAGACTGATTGAACCCTAACAAACGCTGCTCAATAACCCTTTCTTCACGTTCACAATTTAACAAAAACATAAATAAACTTGAATCTAAATAAGAAAATGATATGTAAATAAACAATCACAAGCATTTAAGGGATGATACCTGCTTCCCTTTCCCTTTGCATTTTTTCAGATAACTTCCTTAAGTTTTCTTTAACTTTCATTATCATCTTCAATTTTTCATCATCTTTACCCATCTTTTTAGAATCTGTTTAAACAAAAACCAAACAATTCAAATATTCATAATAATAAAATATTCATAAATTGCATATATATGGTGGAGTAACCGCAAAGAGTTAATTACACGGATGGTCCCTGTGGTTTGGCCAAGTTACAGATACAGTCCCTAATTTTGAGAAATCACAGGTTTAGTCCTAGTATACTTTGATTTCATTTCACTGACGGTCCCCGGAGTGGATGGGGGTTAAGTTTTCTGTTAACTTTTTATGAAATACCTAAAATACCCCTCTATTGTAAAAAACAAAAATAAAAATTAAAAAGAAAAACTCCCATTTTAAAAGTAAATGGGACCCGCATATCTTCATCTTCTTTTCAACCCCTTGCTTCTTTTTCTTCCCAGGTGAAAAGCATCGTCGCCGTCGTCCATCATCCCAGTCTAACCGACATCACCTTATCCCATCTGTACGGCACCAATTCTTCCCATGATGAGTTTCTTGTCAAAAGAGTGAAAAAACATCTTTAAACCCGATCAGCACAAAAAAACAGCATGTCAGGAGTCGGAGAAGAAGTTCAGAGGGCAGTGAAGTTCAACAAAAAACAAATATGGGGTGGGCTAGGTTTTATTTTCGTTGGGAAAACGAGATGGTAGTGAAGTCATCGGAGATGGCCGGCGGCAACAGAGGGGAGGAGATGACTGGTGAAGAAGATGAGGCGTGGGTTTAGATTTGTCCGTGGCCCCACAAAAACCACCATCACCATCCTGATTTTTCGGCAACAACAACCACATCATTAACCTTTTTTCGGCAACAACGACCACCATTACTACCTCGTTTTTCCGGCAACATCGCTTGAAATCATCGCAGAGAGAGAGAGAGAGAGAGGAGTAGAAGGTTTAGGGATGGACCAAATCAGGGGTTGCTCTAGGTGGTGGTGGTGGTCGTAAGAGGCAGAGCGCCGTAGAGATGGCGGTGGTGCATTGTAGATGAAGATGGAACGTTGGTGATTGTGTTGGGGGAAGACAATGGGGAAGGGGTAGTTTTATAATTGTGTTTATGTATTATATATTAATATATTATTTTTGTTTTTTATTGTTAAGGGTATTTTGGTTTTTTCAGAATCACTTAACAGAAAAACTTAACCCCCATCTATCTTAAGGACCGTCAATGAAATAAAATAAAATTTTTTTGAGACCAAACTCGTAATTTTTCAAAATTAGAGGCTATATTCATAATTTAACCAAACCACATGGACCATCTGTGTAATCAACTCAAAAGCAAAATTGTCATTGATCTTTAGCCTGATTAATACATATAAATACTAAAATATAGGAGAAAGATCTGTAAATGGAAACCGAAAATACATGTCAAAAACCTTTTTGCTTATATTAGAAAGAGCCTCTGGGCAAGTCTTGGGAACGAAAGAAGATGAAATTGGCCTGGAAGAACAAGAACAATAAGCGCCCAATCACCACCATCTCACACCTCCCATTCGATCAGGAGGAAGAAGACACCGCCGCCACCGACGAAGGACGATGTACACCTAGAGAATCTGGTAGTGACCACAACTCCACTGCCGCTTCTCATCAACTTGCCGAATCTTTTGAAGCACAAGGGAACAAGCTTGCGGAGGTAATCTTTCACCTTTTTAGTAACTACTTTCTTTATCTTTTTTGCGTATGATGATGGTGTTTGCCGTAAACATAGGCTTGAAAATGAGGTTCAAGCTCCAAACTAGGTTTTGCCAATTTGATATCCACTCCATACCCTAAGCGGTTCATTTCTTTTACAATTTTTGTATCCTTTGGAGAAATGTGTAATACACTTAAGTTCTTTAGATAAGGTGCTTGAGAATTTGAGCTTTCCTTGACCTAGGCTACTTGAATTAAGGATTCGAGACAACCGGGATTATACATAAAAATAAAAATATAATTTAGTATTGTGTTGTTCTGTAAATCAGGTATTGAAATACTTCAGTTCATTTACTTGGGAGGTAACTCCTCTCCTCAATTTATAAATGTACCCCTTTCAATATGAGTGTGGTACATGAAGTTTTAGTGTATGTGCTACTTTGAATACATAGGCTTTCTTTTACCTTATGCTTTTTGCAACCGATGATATTGCTTTTTTGGTGTTGGAGGTTGTATATATGCTGTAAAGATTTTCGGCAACGGAAAGCATGAATAAATTCAACATTTATGAACTCTTTTAAAACCCGGACAATGACTCATTTGCATGTAAGTTAAGAAACCGAAAGATGAACATATGATATTTCAAGTAATTAACCTTTGTAGCCTGCTCAAGATGAGCTGGTGAAGTAGATGACAAGGGAACCAACGAACTTCTATCTACAAATAATTCACACCGAGCAAGCAAGAACTCTTCCAAGTGGTGCTAGTCTTCAACGGGAATGATTAAGATGAGCTAGTGAACACTACAAGACCCTATTTTCTTCTCACTAGTTTATGCAACTAAACTTCAAACTTGTACAAGAGATTTATATGAATGTCACTTAAAACAACAAAGACCAAAATAGTCTCTTTATGGAGACTCATGGTCGAGAGCACGAGAAAGGGCACAAGAAAAATGTCAATCCATTTATACCTTTTTAGGAAGATATTAAACAAATGGAACATCCTTTCCCGTGGGAGATTTATGGCCTAAGTCACTCTCTCACATTTGTTTGATGTCATCTTCTAGAAACTCCATTTAAATTCAATATATGTTGTACGTGGTGCAATACATATTTCAACTATATAGAAATGAACAATTTCCATACCAAAGTATGTCTTTAATGTAATGTGACAATTACATTATATCAGCAATATAAGTTAGTTACACGAAATATGTAAATCAGTGCACAAACAAATGATAAAAGAACATATACATGCATAATTTTACTTGCATGGAATCATTAATATTTACATTTTAAGACTAGTTATCTTTTTATTTTCCATATCATAGTCTAAATGGTATCTACGTGTAATATGGGGTTCCATGTTTAGTATCTGACTTTATATATAAAGGCCTATGTAACCCTATTATGTACACAATCAGTATATACCTTTCATGGTTTAACTAGTATAGAGCCAAGTTCTTCTAAAGTTTAAACTCTAGTAAAACAATCTGCCCTACCAAACCCTAGCCTAGCCGTTGCTTCCACCGCCATTTTCAATACCCTAGCTATATGAAACACTAGCCATCACTACAGGTTGACTCTCACAACGAAAACAGTACCACATTGATACAAACCCGGGTTAGGGTTAGGGTCGGGTACCGGGCACCCGAGTTTCTTACTCATTCTTACCCATGTTGCGCCAGTTCAGCAATTGTCTGCTTAGTGGGGAGTTTTATTAACTGCTTTGTGAGTCTAGATATAGGGGTCGCTAGAATGTTTTAGGGTGTCGAGTATTTTTTTTTTTGTTTATTCATTGTAATCAGGAGACTTACCAATCTCGAATTGCATTGTTCTGTTCTTACTTTCTAGTAATCAAGCCAACCGATTTTAGTTTTATTAACATCTTCATGCCTTTCTCACTCATATGCCCAAGTCGTTGATGCCACAAACTGGATGAACTTGGATTGTTCACCACTGCATTAACTCCATCTAGTGGGATTTCCACCATGTAAAGGGTTCCCCTTTTCTTACCCTTTGCAATTACTAGACTTACTTTTACAACTTCCGATCGTCCTCCACCGAACATAACGCCATAGCCTTCATCATCTAACTGTCTGACGGATATCAATTTCTTCTTCAGAATTGGGATAACCCTGACATTTTTCAATGTCCAAGTGGTTCCCAAAGAAGTCTTCAGTTCAATGTTTCCCATACCTGTAATGTCAAAAGTCTGATCAGCTAAACGAACTTACCAAGGTTAACTGTTTTCAGATTCTTCATCATCTCTGGACAAGAGATGGCGTGGAATGATGTTCCCGAGTCCATAATCCAAGACTCGAGAGAATTCTCAACACAACAGATCAGGGCATCTGAATCGGTTGCTACAACATTAACCTCCTCTTTCTCAGCTGGTGGTTTAGGGCACTGGTTTCTGAAATGCCCTACTTCTTTGCAGTTCCAACAGGTAATGTCCTTCATGTTCTTTGATTGCCCTCCTTTTTCTGGATTTTGATATGCGCCGGTTGATGCACTCATGGAAGGCAATTCAAATGCACTAGTCGTTAACCCAAATAACGAACCAACTCTACCGTTACCCGACCCGCCTGTCTCATGGGTTAGTTTCATTCGAACCACTGCCGTTGCCAATGTTTGAACAAAGTCCACCACCATCCTTTTATACCTACAATAATTATAGTAATGGAATCAAAGTTGTCACCTTGATTTAATAATTCCTTTTTTTATTTTATTTTCATTAATGGTTGTAATCAAGGGTTAAAGGTGGTGACCCTTAATTTTAGTTGTTCCCTGTTTTCACTCTCGTGTAATCTTCTATATAAAGAAGCAAATGAATGAATAAAAGACAAAGTGAATTTATCTATAATCTTGTTTATTTCTTTTATCAAAGGGTAGACAAATTTTCCATTGCTATCTCAGTTTTGGCAGAATTGAGAGGTGTTCTTTGGAGGTTGAATTTGATTCGGGTGGTGCTACTGTATCCCGAGTCAAGTTTAATTTTGCCTGACGATTAGGCGAGTGGTGAATTCTATATCTCGTTCTAGCCGTTGTTATTACCGTTGTGTTCAAATCTGCTGCTCGTTTGAAGACTCTGATTATCATTTGGCCACATCGCCTCGGAGTGCCCAAACAAACGGGTTGTTACTCTCGCTGAACTTGAAGTGTGTGACAACCTGGAAGTTTTCGAAGGCATTCCCGACACTACCCCGCAAAATCCAGATATAGAAGAAGAAATGCTCGGACCATACGAAGGAGAATGCCTCGTAGTCCGCAGAGCACTTAGCAACTTGGGCGAACAAGGTGAAAATAAACAACGAGAAGCTATATTTCACACCCGTTGCACTATCTCCGGAAAAGTTTGTACAGTGATCATCGATGGGGGAAGTTGTACTAATGTAGCTTCCCAAACCCTCATCACAAAGCTAAACTTGAAAACCGAACCACACCCGACACCTTATGTCATTCAATGGTTGAACCATGGTAAGGGACTTCAAGTTTCTCAACGTATTCTACTAACTTTAAGCATTGGCAGGAAGTATGAAGACCATATATGGTGTGATGTAATCCCTATGGATGCTTGTCATGTTCTACTTGGCCGACCATGGTTATTTGACAAAAAAGTTATGCACGATGGGTATAAAAATACCTACTCTTTTGATCATGGACAGAAGCGGATTACATTAATCCCTATCTCCCCTGGCCTTACCTCCCAACCACAACCTTCATTGAGCACCTTATTGAAATCGGACTAACATGAATTTTCGGCCTATAAGGAATTAATTTTGCTAGGTCTTGAAGACAGTGAAGACATCCTAAATAAAGAGCCTCACCCCCTGGTACAACCTTTGTTAGCTTCTTATTCCCATGTCTTTCCCACTGACATTCCTCATGGCTTACCACCTCTTCGTACAATCCAACACAAGATAGATTTGATTCCCGGATCTACCTTACCAAACAAACCCGCTTACCGGTCGAACCCCCAAGAAACCGCAGAAATGCGAAAACAAATTGAGGGACTCCTAGCAAAAGGTCTCATTCGCGAATCCCTCAGCCCATGTGCCGTGCCTACTTTGTTAGTTCCAAAAAAAATGGGGAATGGCGTATGTGTGTGGATAGCAGGGCCATTAACAAGATCACGATTAAATATCGTTTTCCCATACCCAGGTTGAACGATATGCTGGATGAGTTACATGGTTCGACGGTCTTTTCTAAAATAGATATACGAAGTGGCTATCATCAAATCAGAATGCACGAGGGCGATGAATGGAAAACAGCCTTCAAGACTAAAGAAGGACTATATGAGTGGCTTGTCATGCCATTCGGGTTGTCTAATGCTCCTAGTACCCTCATGCGGCTGATAAATCAGGTATTGAAACCCTTTTTGGGACGTTTCATTGTCGTATATTTTGATGATATACTTGTCTATAGCCGGTCAAAGCAGGAACATTCGGATCATCTCCAACGGTTGTTTAAAGTGTTGGAGCGGGAAAAGTTGTATGGAAACCGAGAAAAATGTGAGTTCTTTGAACTTGTATCGGCAGATGGTATTCGGGTAGATGACCAGAAGGTACAAACAATTAGATATTGGCCAACTCCTAATTCCATCCAGCAAATCCGGAGTTTCCATGGGTTAGCTTCGTTCTACAGAAGGTTTGTCAAGAATTTCAGTTCAATCATCGCTCCTATGACTGAGTTAACAAAATCCAAACAGTTTTCATGGAACGAACAAGCTCAAAAGGCCTTTGAAGAACTCAAGAAGCAGCTCTCATCGACACCCGTTTTGGCTCTACCTTGCTTTGACGAGGTATTTGAGGTCGAATGTGATGCCTCCGGGGTGGAATCGGTGCTGTTTTGAGCCAACTCGGTCGACCCATAGCCTTCTTCAGTGAGAAATTTAATGAAGCAAAACGGCGCTACTCGATCTATGACAAGGAATTCTATGCAATTATTCGGGCGCTCGAGCACTGACAACATTATTTAATTTCTAAGGAGTTCATCTTGCATACTGATCATGAGGCATTGAAATATATTCAAGGCCAACATAAGTTACAGCCTCGTCACGCGAAATGGGTAGAGTTTCTACAGAATTTCAATTTTAACATCCGCCATAAGTCGGGAAAGTTGAATAAAGGGGCTGATGCACTTTCCAGGAAGCACCTCCTAATGCAATCGTTACAACCAAAGATACTAGGTCTCGACATGTTGAGAGATACCTATGCCAATGATCCCGAATTTGGTGAACTTTTTTCTCACTGCCTACATCGACCCAAAGGGGAATTCCACATCACAGATGGATATTTGTTCAAGGGGTCTCGACTATGCATTCCCCGGCACAGCCTACGAGAAGCTTTAATCAAGGAAATACATCAAGGAGGCTTGGCTGGTCATTTTGGAATGGACAAGACCTCTTTGCTGGTTAGACAATATTTTTTTTGGCCAAAACTTTTACGAGATGTGGAGCATTGGGTACGCCGATGTGTTGTTTGCCACAAGGCCAAAAGTCGTTCCTCCCCTCATGGTCTATATCTTCCACTTCCGGTTCCGAATGCCCCCTGGGAAGATGTCAGTTTGGATTTCGTTATTGGGCTACCACGTACTGTTAAGAACTGGAATTCGAAGGATTGAAATTACTGAAATTGAAATACAAGGTTAGCCAATTCGAGAAGGCAAGTCTCCAATTACAGAGTTTAGAACCCTAATTCTGGATATTAAAACATCGACAAAAACCCAAAACAAAGACACGACTCCTATATCTAGACTCTATAAAGCAGTTAAGAAAAACTAGGGATAACTCCCCACTAAGCCAAACTTGCGCAAAAGAGGAGAACTGGGGATAGAAGAAACTGTCGGCCAGATCAATTCTGTGGCCCAGCCCAGATTTGACCCAAAGCCCAGGTTTGACCCAAGCCCGACTCAGATCCAGCTCATACTTCATCCGGGATCTCTATCAATACTTCCCGCCCAAACAAACGACTTGTCCTCAAGTCGGGTATGGGAAGACTGAGCTGCTGGTCCTGTGGTGTGCTCTTCAAAGGGCTCAATGGTGAGCTGGCGAAACATAGCAGGTTGCTGCAGGTCCGGTGGCAGTCCCTGGAGTTTGTAATCTTTACCGTTGATGGTGAACCGCAGGAACATCTGTTTCCAATTAGCCTGAATGGTGTTAAGTGTAGCCAGCCATTGGATTCCAAGCACCACGTCAGCTCCTCCTAATGAAATTGGGTAGAAGTCTTGGGTCACCTGAAGGTCAGAAAGCTGCAGTGGGATGTCCTTGCAAATCTGATTGCATCGGATTATATTACAATTCCCAATTTGGACTCCAAAAGGAGGGACAAACTGGGTGATGATCTTCAGCTCGTGAACTAACCTGTCTGAAATAAAATTATGGGTTAACCCGCTGTCCACCAAGATCAGAACTTCCGTAGTGTTTATAACACCTTGAAGCTTCATAGTTGTCTGATTAGCCTGACCGAAAAGAGCGTGCAGGCTAATTTCAGCCAACTCAGTGGTTGGTTCCTGGTCTGTGACAGCTACTACACTTCTGCTCTTGCTCTCTTCTTCCTCAGAAATTTCCAACAGTTTGAAGGTGCCCGCTTTACACCTATGCCCCGGCCCATACTTATCACCACATCGGAAACACTCCCCTCTAGCAAACCTGGCCTGTTTCTCCTCGTCAGAAATACGAAAGCTGTGGGTCTGAGATTGAGTCAGGGCCTGTTGGGGCAGTGGATTAACGGTTTTGGTTTCAGGTTGTTGGGCTTTGGTGGAAGGGGACCAGATATTGGTTTTTCCTGGTCGAGTAGAATTTAGCCGAGATTCATACTCCAATGCTATACTCATGGCTTTGTATACGGTGCGAGGTTTGTGGAGACGGACATCTGCCTTGAGTTCTTCTTTAAGACCATTCAGAAACAACCCTAGGAGACAATGATCCAGCCAATTAGAAACTCGGGACGAGCGTTTAGCGAACTCTTGGCGGTATTCCTGCACAGAACCCGTTTTTTTGATACTACACAAGTGTTCATTGGGGTTTTGGAACAACGTTGGTCCAAAATTTTTCTGAATAGCGTGAACCAAATCCTCCCCGAATTCTATTGCCTGGTCTGTGGATAACCAAGAATATAGGTCTAATGCATCACCTTCCAAATGCATAGGCGCTACGTCGACTTTTTCTTCTTCAGGGATGTAGTAACGAAAGTACTTTTCTGCTTTGAGAATCCAACCCCTAGGATCTCCATCACTGAATGAAGGAAAATCTAACTTGTTATAAGGACGAAAATGCCTATCGCTGTTACCTGAATACTCGCCGTCGTCGGTCCGTCCAGAACCGCCAGTTGATTTATTTCTGGAGTTGGCTTTAAGGGCAGCGACATCTTTTTGCAAAGCTTCCATGGATTCCAACTTAGCAGCAATAGCCGCTAACTGGGCAACAACCGGATCGGGTGAACTTCCACTGTTGTCGCCTGAATTTCGAGTTTGAACCATGTTGAAATTTCCCGGAAATGGAACCAATGTTAAGAACTGGAATTCGAAGGATTGAAATTACTGAAATTGAAATACAAGGTTAGCCAATTCGAGAAGGCAAGTCTCCAATTACAGAGTTTAGAACCCTAATTCTGGATATTAAAACATCGACAAAAACCCAAAACAAAGACACGACTCCTACATCTAGACTCTATAAAGCAGTTAGGAAAAACTAGGGATAACTCCCCACTAAGGCAAACTTGCGCAAAAGAGGAGAATTGAGGATAGAAGAAACTGTCGGCCAGATCAATTCTGTGGCCCAGCCCAGATTTGACCCAAAGCCCAGGTTTGACCCAAGCCCGACTCAGATCCAACTCATACTTCATCCAGGATCTCTATCACGTACACAACGGCATAAGGACTCGGTGATGGTCGTTGTCGATCGATTCTCTAAGATGGCCCATTTTCTACCGTGCCATACTACCTACGATGCAGTCCAAGTTGCCAACTTATACTTTAAAGAGATCGTTCGCTTACATGGTGTTCCTAAGTCACTAGTTAGTGAATGTGACGTTAAATTTTTGAGTCATTTTTGGATCACGCTGTGGAAGATGGGAACTCAGCTCAAGTTCAGCACGTCGAGCCACCCACAAACGGATGGCCAAACAGAAGTCACGAATCGGACATTGGGTACTCTACTTCGTTCGTTAATCACCAAAAATATGAAGCAGTGGGATGAACTATTGGCACATGCTGAATTTGCATATAATAGAACCCTGAGTCAGAACCGGGTTTTAGCCCTTTCATGGTAGTTTATGGAGTAAACCCACATACACCAATTGATCTTGCTGTGTTGGATACGTCCCACCGTTTCAGCCAAGAGGCAAGCGACTTGGCGACTCAAATCAAAGCCATACACGAGAAGGTCATAGAACGAATCACTAAGGTAAATGCTCAAACCAAGCAGTGACGAGATAAGGGTCGCAAGCATGTTTCATTCCAGCCGGGTGACATGGTTTGGGTCCATTTAAGAAAAGAACGTTTTCTATCCAAACGCCGCTCAAAACTAAATCCACGATCAGATGGACCGTTTCGCGTTCTCTCCAAGGTTAACGATAACGCTTACAAAATAGATCTTCCCGGTGATTATGGAGTAGCCGCAACATTCAACGTTGCTGATTTACAACCGTATCATGACCCGGATGATCCTCTTCCAAGTTTGAGGACAAACTTCTCTCAAGATGAGGAGGATGATGCACTCATGGAAGGCAATTCAAATGCACTAGCCGTTAACCCAAATAACGAACCAGCTCTAGCGTTACCCGACCCGCTTGTCTCATGGGTCAGTTTCATTCGAACCACTGCCGTTGCCAATGTTTGAACAAAGTCCACCACCTTCCTTTTATACCCACAATAATTATAGTAGTGGAATCAAAACTGTCACCTTGATTTAATATTTCCTTTTTTTTATTTTATTTTCATTAATGGTTGTAATCAAGGGTTAAAGGTGGTGACCCTTAATTTTAGTTGTTCCCTGTTTTCACTCTCGTGTAATCTTCTATATAAAGAAGCAAATGAATGAATAAAAGACGGAGTGAATTTATTTATAATCTTGTTTATTTCTTTTATCAAAGGGTAGACAAATTTTCCATTGCTATCTCAGTTTTGGCAGAATTGAGAGGTGTTCTTTGGAGGTTGAATTTGATTCGAGTGGTGCTACTGTATCCCGAGTCAAGTTTAATTTTGCCCGACGATTAGGCGAGTGGTGAATTATATATCTCGTTCTAGCCGTTGTTATTACCGTTGTGTTCAAATCTGCTGCTCGTTTGAAGACTTTGATTATCACCGGTTGTTTCCTCTTTCAAACTTCCTCCCACTGCCTTTAGTGTGTAACAAGGAATTAGATGGTTCTCCGACACTCCTTATATCTTCTCCTAGGATTAGATCTCTAATCCCATCAAAGGTAAGCTTAGCAGTTCCAGATGAACTGCTGACTGCCGTGACTGTCCTGACCAACTCTCAGGCAAAGAAGACAGTAACAGCAGTGCTTGTATCTCTTCATCAAACTTTATGTCAAGTTGTCAACAAAGATTAGTCTTGATATAAGAGTATTGAATTCATTGATGTGATTAGTAACTGGCATACCTTCCTTCATCTCAGTGTTTACCAACTCGCGTATAAGGAATATCTTATTCGATGCAGACGGTTTCTCGTACATGTTGGGCAAGGCTTTTTGAACTCCAACGGTAGTCGTCTCCTTGACAATGTTGTAAGCCACACTTTTTGTCAATGAGAGCCTGATTATACCTAAATCATGTCGATCCAACAGGTTCCAGTCACATCTTCTCAGGTCTCTGTCCCAACAGTGGTAAGTGTGGACTCCACTGATAGAGGTAGTCCTCTATTTGCATCTTCCATAACCCGAAGTCATGGCCATCGAACTTGTCAATCTTCACCTTTCCTTCTTCTGCCATAGTAACGGGTAAAACAGGAACGAATGAGCCGAGCCTTTGATACCACTTGTTAGGGTGGTTATAGGCTTAGAAGGAGTAGAAAACAGAAATCTGTTCCAAGTATAGAACCCAAAAACAGCAGCAAAACAGAAGAAACAGTGGCGGCGGACTAGCGGCAGCGACAGCCCTTGCGGCTGGGTGGTTCTGGTTGACGGCGGCAAACAGGAATCAGAACAGCAACTTGCGGCTGCTGTTGGCTGTTTCTGGTGGGTTCTCGGGTCCGATTCAGTATCACAAACAAGCATAAAACACAACCACAATTGCAGAAAAAATAAAAGACGAGAGATTTATGTGGTTCGGTCAATGTGACCTACATCTACGGGCTACAACTAGAGGATTTGTATTTAGGAGGTGATGAATAATTACATGTACAAGAGGCCCGATTTATAGTAGAGAATTAGGGTTAAAACCCTTGATCCCTTTTCTAAAATATGAAACTTGGAGATTAAGAAAACATGTATCAGGCAACCTGCCTTTTCCAGCCCCAAGGAGTTGCGCGAGGGCCTAGGGCCGGCTGCCCTCTCCGTGCCCAAGTCTCCATCAGCCCAACAGACGCAACAATGAAGATTGCTTTTTCAATTCTCTATTCAAGAAAACAGGTGCGAGTTAGAAAAAGAAGAATGCCAAATAATCAGTTTTGAGAGTAAAAACTTGTAGCAAGTCACCATACGTACCATAATGCAACAAAATTTGAAACTTCATGAACATGAACTTGAACTGCCATAGACAAAAGTGGAAGTATATTGCAATCTAATGGACTTGACCCTTTGTAATACAATCTTGTTTTTAGAAAGCGCGCCTGAGGCCCACCTAGAGATGTGAAGGGCAGTGAATTTGTGAGCACATTGAATAAGATCAAATAATATTGTTTATTATATACTTGAACGCTAAGGTGAAAGTGAAGCGTCTTTTGTATGGATGCTCGAAGGCATAGCTCATAGTTGTTAAAAGCCCTCGCCTCGGGCGCCTAGGCGCAGTTTTGAGGCGAGGCGCAGGGATTGAGCTTTTTTGTTGAGGCGCATATAAGAGGCGTAGTTTTTAAATTTTTTTTTATGTTATAGTTATGGTTGAGCTTATAAAAGCTTCCACAATACCGATTGAAGCTCATTTCCTAGGTATTTGATCATTTTGGTATATGACTTTGAATATTTTGGTACTAATTAGATGATATTAAATGTTATATAATAGCTTTTCTTTATTTTATTTGAAAAATAATATTATTTTTCAATACATAATGTATTTTAAATATTTTTTTTAAGTGCGTTTTTTTTTCCTCAGGCCCTCGCTTTTTTTGCGCCTTGCGCCTAGGCCCCAGGCGAGGCCTATGTGTTAGGAACAAAGTGGTGCAGCGGAATCAACACACACACATGCACAAACGATAATCAAGCGGTACTGAAAAATAAACGACAAGAATTTTAACGTGGTTCGGTCTCAGTAGGGGACCTACGTCCACGGGCTGCAACTAGGTTATTTCATTAAGCTCTAGGCACACATATTACAATTACAACATAGAGTATTTATAGATTAAAACTAGGGTTCCTAACTTGTTCTCCAAGTTAGGCCCAAACCGTATAGATAGGCCCATTAGGCTAACCCTAGTTAGGGCCGGCCGCCTCTAAACGAGACTACACACCTAACAATCTCCCACTTGGAGGCTCGAGCAATCCTCAATCCACCATCCAAGCAGACCCTATACCAGTAACTCCAGTAATCTTCAATAACAGAAATCCTCCAAGCCTCCAGTTCTAAGAACAAGCTAACACTTCACTATTAGAAGTTTCCAAGCCTCCAGCTCCCAAGAACAAGCTAAGATTTCAAATAACAGAAGTCCTCCAAACCTTCAGTTCCCATAAACAAGCTAAGACTTCAATCCAATCCTCCTAGTTGCAGCAGCCCACTCCTCAATTACCAGAAGGGCCCGTTGAAGCTCCCCCTAGCTCCAACCCAGCAGTCATCACTGACCCAGCCATGGCAAAACCCGCCATTGACTCATCCTCAATCTCAACCGGCACCTACTCACTCGAACTACCGACTCCAGAGACTTCCAGAGGAAACACCACTCTCCAAAACCTGCAAGTACCATGGAGAGATTTTCCCATTCGGAATTCCGGTCTTCAAAACCCAACGGTGTTTAGAACTGTACCCAGAACACGTCCCATGCTCCCACTGTTCCCAAAACCCCTGACCTGGTTTAAACCTCCGAATGCACTCAACTGACATCCCCGTGGCTCCAAGATTCACACTTGCAAAATGAATCCACTTAGCTCTACCCGATGCAGCGAGTCAAGACTTTAATACTCGGAAGTTGGTTCCCTTCTTCCAGCGATACATAATCCTGTATCTTCCCAAAGTCTTCAAACAATAGATTCATCAATGCTTCACAGAGGTGAGTAATGAAGCATACCAGAATCTTGAACCCAAGAGTCTCCACTGCCTTCACTGAGTCCTAATGCATCAACCCAGACACATTCTCAGAAGCAGAATTTACTATCTTTGACATCGACTCTAAAGAATGTCCCACACCTCCATGCAGCTCCACCAAGTCAACTATGCTCAGCTCCCACTGTCCCTGTTATCCCAACCCATGCCAAATGTCGTACCACTGATCACCACCGAACAAGAAACCGCTTCACAGTTCTAGACCAGCTAACCGGCAAACGGTTATAACAACAGCAGAGCTTTCATGAAAGCAAACGGTACCAAGGATTTTGTGATCGTACACCTGATCATCTAACCCTAACCGAAAAAATCTTTCAACCGAGCAATATAACCTGACTTCCTTTTTTTTCACTTATGTCGTCACCAGCACACCAGAACCGGAATACTTAAAACCCAAAGCATTCCAAACCTGCTGGTTCCATTTTCACCGGTTTTATCCCACAGTACCACACTCAAGTTCTTTTGACAAAACCAACCAACCTCCAAACCGTCAAACCTTTGGATAATAACCATCCCGTCTTCAGCCATAACAATAGCAAACAGAAAACATATCGAAACAGTGAAATAAACACAGTAATGTCACGGGCCTGAACTTGACAGTTGTTCTACCAAACACTGTCAATAAACCGATCTGCTCCTGCAATAAACCTCGCAGACAATCTAAACCCGAATATTGAATTTCACATAACCCGGTTCCCAAATAGTTGATAATAAACAGTCAAACAGAACTAAACAAAACTCTAACCTTTACCCGACGAATCCAAGAGCTTTATAACCAAACCCTAATCGGCGGCTTCAAAGAGTTTAACCCGGTACCCGAAACAATCAAACCGTTAACCCGCAACACAAACCCGAAACACCCGACCCGACGCTTCACCTGCAAACCCGAGTGAAACCAGCAACTCCAAGAGATCCACAACAGAAACTCTAATTGCAAAATCACTCCAAATCAGTCCAGAACAGCCCTGTTTTCTCCTGAAACAGCCATGTTTTCCTCCAAAACAGTCCTGTTTTCTTTCCCCTTTTGCGCAACCTAGGGTTTGAAAAAACCCTAATTCCGGGGGCCCAAAAACAAGAAACCAGGCTGCGAATCAGCCCTGGAACAGCAGTAGAAAAACAAAAAATTTTCTGGAAACACTGTTCATGCCGGAAACACTGTTCATGCCGGAAAACACTGTTCGGCGGCGGCGGTTGTACTGTAGCGGCGGCGGAACTGTAGCAGCAGATCTGAATCAACCCTCGATCAGCCTCTACCCTTTTTCTCGATCGAAAACCGTGCAGACCGTGTAAATAACGAGCCAAAGCTCTGATACCACTTGTTAGGAACAAAGTGGCGCAGCGGAATCAACACACACACATGCACAAACGATAATCAAGCGGTACTGAAAAATAAACGACAAGAATTTTAACGTGGTTCGGTCTCAGTAGGGGACCTACGTCCACGGGCTGCAACTAGGTTATTTCATTAAGCTCTAGGCACACAGATTACAATTACAACATAGAGTATTTATAGATTAAAACTAGGGTTCCTAACTTGTTCTCCAAGTTAGGCCCAAACCGTATAGATAGGCCCATTAGGCTAACCCTAGTTAGGGCCGGCCGCCTCTAAACGAGACTACACACCTAACACTATGCGCCTTGAGTGCGCCTAGCGCCTTTGATAACTATGGCATAGCTATTACGAGGTGAGGTGTGCACCTCTAGGTTGCTTCAATTGAGGCGCACTTTAGTGCTTCATTTATGTTTCTGCTATTTTCGCGGTTAGTGTTGCATGAAAATCTTCGAATGATCTTCTCCTAACCTTATTCGACGATGAGCAATGGAAGAATCCGAAGGGAAGAATCTTATTTCACACAACCCATTACTCTCATCCAAGTACAAATTCTGTTTGTTCTCTATTCGTCTTTCTCTTCCCTTTGTTCATCACTACTCTGTTCATCCTTACTCATTTTTTTCTCTCTTTCTCCCCCTGTTCGTCTTTCTTGTTCTCCTCTATAGGCAAACTATCGTTTTCCCATGGGGAAGAATGATAGATAAAAAGAACCAGTGAAAAAGAAAGTCGGGTATGAATAGGGTTATTGTCACATCCGGCCTCTCGTACCAACAATATTGTCCGCTTTGCCCCCTAAGAGCTCACCGATTTGTTTTTGGTTGCCTGGGTAAAAACTTCCCAGGGTCACCCATTCCTGGATTACTCCCACACGAGCACGCTTAACTGTGATGTTTTTCTCTCATCCACTACATTAAGCCCCAAAACGTGTTGTGTATTTGAGCCGGGGCATTCCTTATGAACCCAGCATCTCTCCCGTGGACTGAACAGAACGATATGGGATCTGCCTAACAAACACCCCCCCCCCGTCTCATCGTCCTCGATGAGGTTTGCCCCACTATCGTAAACAGAACAGAACGGGAGCGGCTCTGATACCATTTGTAACATCCAGCCTCTCGTACCAACAATATTGTCCGCTTTGCCCCCTAAGAGCTCACGGATTTGTTTTTGGTTGCCCGGGTGAAAACTTCTCAGGGGTCACCCATCCCTAGATTACTCCCACCCCGAGCACGCTTAACCGTGTAGTTCTCCTCTCATCCACTACATTAAGCTCCAAAACGCGTTGTGTATTTGAGGCGGGGCATTCCTTATGAACCCAACATCTCTCCCGTGGACAGAACATAACAGAATGATATGGGATTTGCCTAAGGTGTTACAGTTATGTTTTTCTTTGGGATAAAGACTGAAATTGTGATGCGAAAAGGGAAAGAAGGGAAGAACTGTAATGGGTGCAAGTGGATTAAGATGAGCTGCCCATAGTGCAAGTGTAATATTTTGTTTTTTGAGCTTGTTTGGTTGTACATAGAGGCTATAAAATTTCACAAATAGGTTAGTGCATGCGTGTTTTTATTATTGAAGTGTGTATTTGTTTTCTTATATTATTTTTTTATTTTTTTGTGTTGGTTTAGTTTTGGTGTACATAATGTCCAAATGGTAGGATATAAGTTGAACTATAAATGTAAGGCCCCAAACCCGGGAGGCCTCACTCGTTGGATTTACTCATTCACAAACAGTTCTTAAACATGAATATCAAATAACGCAGCGGAAAATTTCATTCAAACATAACGTCATCATTGTTCATACATGCGGAAGCGTAAACATTGCTTAAAACATAACTACATAAACTTAACATAAACAACTCATAACGGGATGTCAGTCTTCATGATCCACCGGGTAACCCTTCTCGCTTGCCAAGCATCACCGTCCATCGTCCATACCTGTCTTAACCTGAATGTGCATACTAAAAAGTCAGCTACGCTGGTGAGTTCTAGCATTTCATAAAAACTTTAACATCAACATTTGCCAAAAACGTATCATTCATTTAGTAAAACCTTTCACAAAAGCATGTAATAATCTAACATCTTTAAAAAGGTTTCGTACCCATATCATCATCAACATCATAATCATAAACACCGTTAAACGGATCGTTCATTAAAACTTTTAACATTCATTTAAGTCATACATTATTATCTAAATCTGTGTTACCCTTCGTTCCGTCATTCAGTATGGTATTTCCCCTAAGGCTTAACTGCACGAAGACCGACAATACCATACATTCCGTCAATTCCCTTTTTGGTATTGCCCCCAAGGCTAACTGCGCGAGGACCGACGATACCCATTCGGTTGCCCTTATGGCTCTCATGTCCATAAACCGACAACTTCCATCGACGGCCATGGCTCACGGCCAATGACACCGTCGGATCATAATTTAACCTTACATAGGGTCACGTTAACCCCTGAGTAACCGTCGTTACTCCCTTACCAGTTGTACAACATCATAACCATTGACATGCCACAGAGGCACTGCCCCTGTTGTTCTTGTGGCAACTATGGCTCGCTGTCCATAATCTACCACAAGGCTGGGAATCTCATTCCCAGACTTCATTCGTCAATTCCATTCATTCGACATATTAGATTTGTAATGACTTCTTTAAAACCTTTACCTCTTTCTCTTCTCGTTAAACATTTCCTCATTTAGACCGTTCATAAAGCATTCGTAACTCTTTTTGGCAAAAACACTTCAAAACCTTTCCTTTCGTAAACATCGTTTCGTTAAAACATCATTTCGTTAAACATCATTTCGTTAAACATCATTTCGTTAAACATCATTTCGTAAGTATGCACACCAGCCCAAAAACATTAACAAAACATTTAAAAGAGGGCTCTAGAACTCACCTGATACGCTAATATGGGTTGTCCTAAACGAAGGTCCAACAACGTCACTTCCGATCTGAATTGATTAGTTAAATACACATCAGACCAATCCCGACTCTAACGGTTTAACCATTCTAACATACTGACTTCACTTAATCAGTTCTGATGTCTGCGCACTTGCCAAGTGCGCAGACCCTGCTGCCTGCGCACTTAGCAAGTGCGCAGACCATGCTTCCTGCGCACTTAGCAAGTGCGCAGGTCCCTCCTCCTGCGCACTTAGCAAGTGCGCAGGACCTGCTCCGTGCGCACTTAGCAAGTGCGCACGACATGTTCTTCGTGAAAAACCCTAACTTTCGCATTCGGGTCTGATCATTTCAAGATCCCGAACCTGTTGCATTCAAAACGTTCGTTTTCCATTAAGGAACTCAAATCCATGATTATCTTTTAGTTTCATCCGTTCAAACCTTACCTTTTCACTCAAAACCCGAAAAACCCAAAAACGAACTAAAACTCAGATTTAGGTCGGATCGTTACCTGAATCGAGTTTCTGATCCGGAGGTTCTTCTCACGAGTTATGGAGTAACACTTTGCTGAAGTCTCGGGTCGATCCGCCAACTTTCTCTCTCTACGGTTTCTCTCTCTAAAAGTTGCAAATGAGAGAAAAAGGGTGGCATAGGCTATTTATAGCCAGCTGACCCATCCGACCCGACCCGTCATGCCTCGTTCGTTTATTCCGTTATTATAACTGTCGTTTTATTTTTGGGATGTTACAATAAACAAGTGCGCCTCACGCTCGTGATGTGTGCACCTTTTGTCTCTCAGGAAAAAGAAACTAAAAACTAATATAAGTTACCCTAATATCCCATGAAACCCATTTATATTAATACATTAATAAAACAAGTACTGTTTGAACTATGCCATTACTGCTCAACGGTTTATGTTTATATCTTTGAATATTCAGTTTCTTTCTGTGTTCTATAATCTTTATTTAAGGTGGGAAAATACCGTGAAGCACTTGGAAAGTGGGAAGCTGCTATTACTTTAATGCCTGAGAGAGCAACTTTACATGAGCAGAAGGCTCAAGTTTTACTTGAAATCGGGGAGACGTGGAAGTCTATTACAGCAGCAACTCGTGGGTATCTTTTACTATTCAACAATTTCTAATAGCAAACAAATCTGAAAATTCTCTACAATAGCAACAAACTTTCCATTTTTTTAACAAAAATAGCAACAGTTTAGGATGTCAGTTTTATCTTCTTTTTTTTGTTTTAAGTAAAATTTTTACTTTTATTTGAATAATAGATACTGTTTATAATTATATTAAAAGAATTTAGAACTGAAAAGGAAATTCTAGAAGAGAAGACAAAACAGAAAAAAGACAAAATTACCTACAAATGATGTTATTTTTGCAAAAAAAGTTTGTTTTCATAAAAATCTCTTATCATTAAGTTTTTGGAAGCTAATTGTTCATTATTCTTGTGCATTATCACCATGTATGGTTTCTTTAGAAGGACCACGGCTGATTTTTAAGGCAGGTCAAATGGGCGGGTTGCATCAACCCAATAACTTTATTTTATTCTTTTGTTATCACTGTGGTAAATAGTTGATATGATGAACTGCCAATAAAAAATTAGCATCTTGATGGAGACCCATAAGTGAAATATGTTGGGTTATGAAGGCATTGGGCCAGGCCGGGCTGGGCCTTTGGGCCACCTGCGGTTGGGCGGGCCTGTGGGCCACTTATGGCCGGTCAATCTGAAGAAGCAAGGGGCGGCGCCTCTTGAAGGGCTGAACAGCCTTTTCTTGTTGATTAAGTTATTGCCTTAATTAGATAACCCTAATCTGGTCTTATTTATATTCCCTATGATGTAATGTGATCTTTGAGCACCTGATAAAGAATAAACCCTTGTTGCAAAGTGGACGTAGGCCAATCTTGACTGAACCACTATAATTCTCATGTCTTTACTTTTCTACTATCATGTGTGTGTGTGGTTTTCCGCTGCATTACCGACTCTGATTCCTAACAAAATAACCATATGGGAGCTAACAATTCTTATGCCTCAATTTGCCAGTTCTATATTTAACACTATACTGCCAACCCACTGCCTCAATTTACTCATAGAAATGAACTTTAATTACTCCTATTCACTGATTTGTACTCAATTATGTAGGTGCAACTCAATTGGAGCCTTCATGGGCCGAGGTTTGTAACTTTTTATATTATAGTCTATACTCAAATCATGATTGAAGTTTTCAGTTGTTCACTTGATGTTATTTTCCATGTTTTCAACTTTCAAATACAAAAAATAAAAAATAAAAAAAATAATTATTTTAGTAATTTTATATCAATTGCTGTATGTTTCTTATGTGTTTCTGTAGGCATGGGTTACACTTGGTAGGGCCCAGCTTAACTTTGGGGAGCCTGATAGTGCCATAGAAAGCTTTGACACAGCATTAGCTATCAAGGTACATCTTCAATTCTACACATATAAACTAATGTTCACTGAGTAGATAAGTGATCTTTGTTAGGGTTTAATAGCCAACTGAATATTACTTTGAATATGTTTTTACTATTGACTGAAAGCATATATTTTTCAACTGTATCATCAATCTGATGATATTTTGAATTGATAGAAGACACTGAAAATCAGACATGGGTGTTTACTTGGATTGACTGGTGGTGGTGTTCACGTGTATTGTATATAACTATTTAAAGCCTGTTATTTGAACTCGGCACAATATATATAATTATGTGTGTATGTGCATATGTATGTACGTGTATTTATGTGTGTATATATAATGAGAACCATCAGATATATAAAATATACACTATGGTTTCACAGTTGCTGTGATTTCACTATTCATACGAGTTCTCTCACAAGGGACGTGTTAAAAGAACCGCATTAGCACTTGTACATATTGGTTCTTTGATGAACAACCCGATAGATACAATAATAAAATTGTTCTTAGGGGTTCTCAGGATCCCACCCCTATAGTTATATACGAAGGAAATACTATATTTTCAACTATAATCAAATAGAGAAGTTGTTACACATATATTTGTAATGGATTTTTACAGATAACATAAGTTGAAATTATGAAACTTTTTGCAGGCTGACTGTGTAGAGGCAAAAGAAGATAGGCAGACTGCATTACATCTTGTTAAGAAGCGAAAACAGCTTCATACCGCTGGCCTTAGTGTCTCTGAAAACCGCTATGTCGTTGGAGATCAAAACAAACCATAATCAAAAGAAACCAACACACGTCTTGTTAGGTATCAAATAGTAGAGGGATTAGATTGTAATAGTTGAATAGTATAGGGTGTCTTTGGTTAGTTGTTAACCTGGTTGTTGTACTTAAACAGAAAGAACGAATCTAATAGCTATCGATGATTTGAGACTATGTCTTCATATCAAAGGTTCCATGCACATATCTATCTATTTATTTTTGATCTCATTTACTCATATCAAATGTTTATGTTATTATCTATTAACAAGTTATAAATATATATATATATATATATATATATATTCACATGCATACATTTAACAAATTATCCAAGTTCAACAACTACCATTATATTATATCTTGATCCTTATACATGTATACATATACTTAATTATTTTCAAATTAACAATTATAATCATGTACATATATATCTATTCTCGATTTATATATATATATATATATATATATATATATACATATTCTTATACTTAATAATTTTTCCAAGTTAATAAACTATAAACATATATATGATATATATATATATATATATATATATATATATATATATATATATATATATATCACGATTTCTACATGTATGCATTCATGTTCAAACATTTTTCATCAAGTGTTAGCCATGCTTTTAGATTAATAACTACAACTTATCATCATATGTTCAAAACAACAAGATATACACATACACATACAAAATTCGGCCACATATATATATATATATTTGTATGTACAAAGCTTTTGTTTTTAACCCATTAAAATTAAACTTTATAAAATCCTAAAAACTTTTAGAAATGGTTTCGTTTTTAGGGTGAACACTGAGCTTGAAACAAGAAAATAGAGATGCAACTAGAGTGTGGTGTTAGTTTCATACCGCTAGACAAGCTAGGAGAAGAACACGATTAGAAGGTGGTGATGGCTCGATCTTCTTAGTGACAACCCTCCTAGACTTAAAGAACTCCTATAACCTCCAAATCTTCTAGTTATTCACCTCTATGAACTTGTTCTTGAATTTTGAAAGAATAGAGTGCATGTGTGTGTGTGTTCATCGTATATATGGAGAGAAAGGAAAGAAGATTGAGTGTTGAACTCATCTTCATCATTACAAAGATGGTAGATGAGATTGATTTGATCCTTGCTTGAACTCTAGGGGCATGAGAATTATGACAACAATCATGGAGAAAGAATGGAGTGGGCAAGGTGGGTGGCCCCACCTTGGTTCGGCCGAAAGGGGGTGTTAGGGGGGGGGGGGGGTTGGGACTTGTCAAATCTCCTAGTTGCAATCCAAAGGCTAGTTAGATGGTGTTTAAGTAGTGTAACCCGGTAGGTGCTCCCATGATATAATACCCGGTGTAGGAACTTTTATGATAAAAAATCCTTACGTATTTTGTGTAGTTTTTCACTAGTCTAGACAATTAACTAATTGTAGTCCGTCAAAGATAATAATTTATTACTTTTATGCATGTACAAATATAAAGATTTAGACTGTGTGAACCAATTATTTTCGTATCAATCCATATAGATTATTATCACTAATATATATTTTTATATCAAAACGTGTTTCTAGACTTCACGTGTATAAACTTTGTTAATCACCAATGACCATACTTTGCGGGTTATAAATGTTTATTATCTAGTAATTCTTATAATTACTAAAATGTGACATGTGTTTCTTTGCTAGACTCCTGATAATACCTGGTCAAAAATAATTATTCAGGAAATATAAAATATGAGCGTGCAATTATGAATATGGATATTGACCTGAAATGCTGGGTGTCACAATATGCATGTCTAGAAGCTTCAGCAGAGTTGCACAAATAGACGGACGTCTTCTGTACATCAACACTAACACTATTATAAAATCATAAGAAATAATTTATCGGTCGTCTCCAGCAGAGACACTTATTGGTACTATTTCTAGTGTTAGTAACATATCAAATGCCCCAGAAGAGCACCAACATCGACAGTGCATTTTTTTTATAAAGTAAATATGGCCAGAAGACCATATCATAAGAATAAAAGTTAATTTGGATATGTTGTACCAAATATATCACATAAAATATGCTCCAGAAGAGCACCGGCATCTTATCCAAAAATACTTTCACCATACAGTATGACGAAATACGTCATCGAAATGAAAAGTTATCAAACTAGCACCCCTTAAGAAATCTAAAAGCCTCACTACCAAAATATTTATCGTACATGCTGTTGTAGTGAGGGGCACACACGCTTGAGATAAAATTATTTTTTTTACGACTATTGTATATCTATCGGGATAAAAGTTGAACATTTTATACCTCATGTTCACATAGAAAGCGGTTTATTTGCATTCTTATGTAAACAATTGTAGTCAATCGCTAAACCGATAATGGTGGATACAATAGCAAGTGCCATGCACTGAGCATATCTAAAACCAGCTGCTAATCACAAGTATTCCCCACTACAACTGGTCTCCCGAAGAGAATCAAGTTTGTCTCAACTTAAAATATTTGGCTATGCGGTCTATGTACCAATACCGCTACCATAGTATACAAAATGGGATATGTATATAGTATTCCCAGTCTTAGGGGGATTTAAGAATAAGGAAAGACTAGTAACACAAGAATATTATGGAATCCATCTAGATCCCATAAGTGGTCAATATGAATCTGAAGTCCATAATGTCATACATTTGCAAAGAATAGCAAATCAAATAAAAGATGCATTCACAAATACAAATAGAGTGACAAAGTCACATGTACCAGCATCAAATCGACCTACTCAGATTGAAGTAATCATAAATGATAACCATGAGATAAATCGGCATAAAACCCATGAAAATGAAAAGAGCAGAACAATGCAGTTGGTGTAACCACATAAGAGGTTGCATATAAAAATCCCTTGAAGATATTATTGATACAATCCTAGAAGAGATTAGTGAAACCTCAATAAGAGGAAAATGGAGTTCCAGAAGAAACTCAAGTACCAAACAAATATGAGATCCCAGTAAAATATGTACAAAATAGTACAATATGGAACCGAAATAAAAACACGTGTAAAACGATATATACTTACAAGCGCCATAGCAACAAAACATAATCAATGAGAAATATTACACATCTAAAACTCTATAAGATCACATACACATAGATGAATGGCAAAATGCCAAGATACCTTAAAAGGTAGATTCACCTGACAATCGAAACGCTTTCGAACCTGCAGTTCGAACACCCATGGACGCCAAACCAATAGGTTATTAATGGGTGTCTCTCAAATAAAAAGAGAAATGTAAAGAACGAGATTTTTGCGATGTATGGCATGACTTGTAACAAAAAGGTTCCTTTCCCAAATCCCAGAAGCTGATTATGTGGAAACGTATTCCCCTGTAGTGGATGCGATAACCTTTAAATGTTTAATTGGCCTCGAAATCTCAAAAGGACTTCAGATAAAACTTATGGATGTTGTCACCGCATAACTGCACGGGACACTTGAAATGACATTTATATGAAAATCCATGAAGGATTAAAAATTCCTGAAGCATTAAAACAATACCCCATAATAGGCCATATATGTTATAAATCTCAAGAGATTTTTACATGGTTTAAACTTGTCGTATACAGTTGACTAAGTTAATACTTTGAATAAATGGAAATTAGTTTGATAAAATGAGCCATGCCTGTTTATCAAAATTTTATTCTTAAAGTTCATATAATCGCAGTTTACAATGATGATGTAAACATCATCGAGGGGAACTGTCGAACTAGAGAAATTTTTTTGAAAGACCTTTACACAACATATTTATTTCTCGAATTGCAGTTCGAGTATATGTGTAATATTTGCTCACCAATTAAACTACATCCATAAGATGTTGATAAGATTAAATATGGACAAATTGAGTACACTAATTATTGCCCGATTGATTGACATGGAAAAAGATAATTAATGTCAATGGTTAAGAGGATGAAGAAGTACTTGGTCCAGAAACACCATACTTAGTGCGATCGAAACATTAACATATCTTGCAAATAGTAAAAGGGCTTACATTGCGGTGTATGTACATGTATTAGAAAGATATAATTATAATGGACCCCTAGCAGTCTTGCGTCTCGGTAACTTTACTTTCTTCTTACCGAGTGACTTCTTTCTCTTGGGAAACGATGAACTAGGCAGAATATTACTACACTTAGTGTTAGCCAATTGCGCATAATGATCAGGACCAAAATCCTGTGTTCTTTCACCAGTAGCATCATTCCCGTTACTTTTAGTAGAACTTGAACTAGAACTCATGCTAGTATCTTCAGCTTGTATTTGTTGAGTCTGAGGCGGAGATGGAACATTAACTTCAACATTCTCCTCATTCATTTCATGTTCTCCTTCTTCATTCTCATTTACTGGCTGATCAACATTATCATTTACAACATTCTCACCATTCTCAACATCATTATCATCATTATTATCATCATTATCATCATCATCATCATCACCTTTATCATTATCATCACCTTCATCATTATCACCACCTTCATCATTAGGTTCATCTTGTTGATCTTGTTGTTGTGCAGGAGGTAATTCCATGGCAGGATCAACATGAATCCAATTATCATTTGGTGGTGCAACATAATTAGGATTAATAATGTGCCCAAACATCGGAGTAACAACCGGAATCAATGCTGGATTTTGTTGTTTAACATTGTTACAATCAATGAATAACCTCTTGGTCATCAGAGTTAGAGTCAATCTTGGATTCATTGGGGGCAGGTTGGATATAAGATGATTTATAATGACCTGCAAGAATCTAGGGTACATTAAGAAACCCTGATCCCAGTTGGTGTAATCTGAGTAACCAACTCCCGATAAATGTAAAGAGCAAAGTTAAACGGCCTATTTAGAGTTAAAGCCACCATGGCTGCTTGCAAAGACGCTTTCAATCCATCAGTGCCTGCTTTCCTCGGAGACAAACTTTGAATCATCACATGCATAAAATACCGCCACTGACCCACAAGACCTCCCTTATGAGCTTGAGAATCATTTGCTCTACCACGATAACCCATTCTCCGAAAACATCCAGTAACTAGAACATTCGGTAACATGATTGGATCATTGTTATCTCCACCCAAACTTAAAGCCTCCCTGATTGTTTCCACATAAATTGCTATCTCCTGATTGTTAACAGTAGCACGAATCACATTCGGATTGACATTGGTGTCATGAACAGCAGTGTCCCAGAATTGTTGAATGTATAGCAAGCTGATGATAGGATTGACTGATAAAGCAACTCTGATTCGGGACCGATTCAAAAAGTTGATTATCTCTTGGTAATTTACAGTTTCAACCATATCATGATCTAACAAAGTCACCTGATTATGTTTATACTCAACACGTCTATCCATCACCTGCTCAGAATTCATGATTAGACATTTGCAATTTTCATTACAAACAAAAATAAAAAATAAACTCAGAAATAAAAAACAAAATAAAAAAAATCAAGTTAAAAAAAAAACACAACACTTGAAAAATGCTAAGTCCTGGCAGTACTGACCCTGAGGCGAACTTAATAAGTTCGCTTAGAGTTACAAAAGTTCGTCTGAGCAAGTTCGCTCAAACCTTCGAACATTCTCAGAAATTCAAACTTCAGCAAATTGATGTAATAAGCAGGAATCAGGGTCACATAAGCCTGCACCAACACTTGACGAATGTTTAGAAACCGTCAATTTCAATTTTCATCCAAAAAACACGGTGAAATGACAAGGATTCCAGTCACGATAAACCCTAGATACTAAACAACGATTCTGATGAAAACAACGGATGAAATGATGTGATTCTACCTTTGTTGGAATCGCAAACTGATTCGGAGTATAACACAGAAACAAATTTCCACTTTTACACACAAAGATTCGAAATCAGACAAGTTCGCTATATCACAGTCAAACTCGCTCTATAAGTTCGCAAGCTCAAGATCTGAGTGAAAAATGATCAAGTTCGCTGAGTTCCTTTATATACTTATCTGTTTAAGTTCGCCAACTTAAGCGAACTTAACAAGTTCGCCACCCAGGCGAACATAACAAGCGAACATAAGGCAAGTTCACCTATTCCATAACTTGTTCAAGAATTTGAAATTTTTCACAGTTCAACTTTACCTCTCGATCCGATCAAACTTCATCCTGTTCAGCAACTTAATCCCAGAAATTAAGAATTTTCGTGGAAGACATAAATAAAATATTTTTAGAATTTTCTATTGAAACTAACCAGAACAAGTAAAAGACATATTTTTGGATTTTTCATCTTTTTTGCTAAAACACACTAAACTCTTTTTGGATTTTTCAATATGAAATAATGTAGAAAAGTAAAAAATTCAAATAAAAATCTTTTTGGTTTTTCTCTGTACATACAGAATCACATATTTTTGGTCGAACACTGCGAGTAAGAAGATCATATCAGCATCTTTGATAAATCACACACACATTCTGGATATAAATCCCTAGCAGATCTAAGGTGACCTATGGTATTCTGTGTACATGCAGATCTTGACTAATCAACTATGTAACTTGTATAACTCACTATGATATCTCAGCAAAGAATTTCTCAGAACTAATAATTTTATCCCTCACAAACTATCAAATCTTTTGAAAATCATGAAATGGTACACGATAAACTTCAAAGTAAACAGGATCAGATCATGACATTCTAACTTATTCATACCGAATTTGCAATATAATACATGTCAATTCAAGTTGTCAGCATTATAAGATTTGAAACCAAAAGCGTTTTTATCCCACGTTCTTGTGAGTTAGTACCATTTATATGAAAACAATGCGTACCCCACATATATGCCAACAGAAAGTAAATGTGCACTATCTTCAAGACATATGAGATTTATGTGCAAGAGAATATATATATTAATCTCGAGGATGAAACTATCTCAATTACCACAGGAAAAGAAACAGATCCCGAATGATATAATGAATCAGAATGATTCAGAATCGAATGATTCAGAATCGAATGATTCATATTACTTCGTTTGGATAAAATATCATGATTCATATCAACAGAAAGATTGTACCGATGGAATTCTTCAAAATAAGAATGATCAAGGAATTGATTGATTCAATGAAACAGGGTAGCGTGATCCAACTGTTGTCTGGATGAATTCAATGGAATCAAGATAATTAATCCAAGAGCTAGTATATGTTCTAACAAATGTCGTTTGAAACATATCTCAGTCCAACTTCAATCACATGTTTTTCAGGGCATGAACCGGAAAAATTGTGCTAATCAATATAGTCCGATACCGGTCTCATGAAATTCTTAAAGTCTCATATTCTTTATCTGATAATGATCTTTTAACACATACAACTGGCATAATATGGGTTCAAATCACAATTGTGACATAGATCATTATGTTTTCACACTACTAATGGTCTAAAAACGCTTCTAGCCTACTGACAATTCAAATTACATGCATATATTCAAATTAATAAATTATAAAGTCAATGTAAAGCAGTCATGAAACTATCATTTCCTGTTTGTGCAAACTAAGAAGTTTAGATCAAATCATATAAGCACAACCTTCAACATATAAATACATAAACCAGGTAGTCATTCTATGGTCATGTGTGTACGATCACCTACTGATGTACTATCATTTCTTCTCTAACTTCAAGCAGTGCCGATTTTTTTTTTAATTTCTTTGGTTTTTTTAGAAAGCACGTAAACGAAAAAAACTAAAGCATGAAAATAATTTACTTAAAAAAAACTAAAAAATAAAAGAAAACTTCCATGAAAAACCCTTTTGAAAACCATTTTCACGTTGGATTGAACATTCCAATAATTTGAGTAAGGAATTCAAACCGTGAGCGATCAAACACTTTGGTAAATAGGTCAGCAAAGTTGTCATCAGTGTGGAATTTCACCAACTCAATCAATCTTTTCTCTGCACAATCTCAGATGAAATGATGGCGTATCTCAATATGCTTTGTTTTCGAATGCTTCACTGGATTATTAGTAATCGACATCGTGGCGGTGTTATCGATTAGCATTGGTGTCTATGTGAAGTTTAGACCATAATCCTGTAGTTGTTGTTGAATGGCAGCAACAATATATTCAGCTTCACATGTAGAGATTACAACTGAAGTCTGATTCTTACATTGCCAAGACACTAATCTGTTTCCTAAAAATTGACACCCACCAGAAGTTGACTTCCGATCCAAGCTACAACCTAAATCTGTAAAATCTTTGAAATCAAAGTCAGAATTATTAGGCTACCACAACCCTAACTTTGGTTTACCCTTCAAATATCTAAATATTCTTTTAACAGCAATTAGATGAGATTCCTTCGGCTTTTACTGAAATCTCGAACACAAGCATACCGCGAACATAATATCAGGCCTGGACGTAGTCAAACACATTAAAGAACCAATCATTCCTTTGTATAACCTACAATCCACTTCTTTCCCTTTCGAGTCGGAATCGAGCTTGTGATTCACAGGGATTGGAGTACTGAACGTTGAGGTATTTGACATCTCAAATTTCTTCAAAATATCCGACACATACTTCGTTTGATGAATATAAAAGCCATCTTATTTCTGATCAACTTGAAGACCCAAAAAGAAAGATAACTCTCCCATGCTGCTCAT
This sequence comes from Smallanthus sonchifolius, assembly GCA_023525975.1. Taxonomy (NCBI): domain Eukaryota; kingdom Viridiplantae; phylum Streptophyta; class Magnoliopsida; order Asterales; family Asteraceae; genus Smallanthus; species Smallanthus sonchifolius. The sequence goes on along the minus strand of CM042025.1, from coordinate 41,734,033 downwards.
CTCAAACTTCAGCTTCATCACTTTCTCAAAATCTTTACACATATCAACATTCGTCGACCCGAAAATTATGTCGTCCACATAGACTTGAGCTAGTAGGATATCCCCCCTGCTTTTCGTATGAAAAGAGTGGAGTCGATCTGACCACGCTCAAATCCATTCTCGAGTAAATGCACAGACAAAGTTTCTTACCAGGCATGAGGAGACCGATGAAGACCATATAACCCCTTATCAAGTTTAAACACTTTGTCTGGGAACTTGCAATCTTCAAAACCAGGCGGCTATTTCACGTAGACCTCTTCCTTTACCTTTCCATACAGAAAAACACTTTTCACATCTAGCTGGAATACCTTGAACCCCTTGAAAGACGCATAAGCAAGAAATAGACGGATCGCCTCGATCCTCACAACTGGAGCATAAAATTCCGTGTAGTCAACACCTTCTTATTGGTTAAATCCTTGAACAACAAGCCTCGCTTTATTACGCACCACCATGCCTCGATCATCACGTTTGCACTTAAACACCCATTTTCGTGCCAATTGATCTTGAACCTTTGGGCAAGTCAAATAAATCCCACACATGTAGTTTGTCAAATTGAGCTAGCTCCTCTTGCATATCCTCAATCCAACAATCATCATCAAGTGGTTCAACCACACCTTTTGGCTCTGTTTGAGATATGAAACAAGCATGCAAACACATCTCCATTACACCTGTATCCACAATTTGTGCATATAAACATGAATTTTCTGCATATGTACGATGTCTAGTTTGAACACCTACATTCAAATCACCAATAATGTTATCAGTCGGATGATGTTTATGCAGACGAGTTTGAGGAATATCAGAAGTTTGAATCACAGCATCAAGATTAGAAGGCATCTCCCCCTCAGACCGTGCCGGTGTAGATGAATCATCAACTATGTTCTGGATATCATTAGAAGTCTCCTGAAACACAGTTTTATCATCATCACTGCCACTGTCTTGTGTTGTACCCGAGGTAGAAGCTACATTCGGATCAACGGGAGGAGTAACCACAGTTGGAACAACCGATCATGGCTCGACAATTGAATCATCGTTGCAGCAGGACTGATACAAAATTTTTGCTTCAACAGAAGACACTACAGGAGGAACATTGAACGATTTGAATAAAGCATCATAATGAAAATCCCATGAAGGTCCTTTGGCTTCCTGAGGAACCGAACAGTTATCACAATCAATGTAAAACCACTCCTCAATCTGTCTGCTCTCTTTATTTAACACCTTCTTGTTGTGAGAATTAGCAACATATCCTAAGAAAATTCCTTCTATTGCCTTCGGACTGAACTTAGTTGGAATGTCTTGAGTCTTCAATAAAGTGCACGGATTTCCAAAGGGCAACAGATAATCTAGATTCGGCTTTTGATTGTTCAACAATTCATAACACGTTTTGTTGTGTTTCTTCATGGTCAAAACACGATTAAGGACATGACATGCTGTGTTCACCGCCTCTACCCAAAATGTTACTGGCAACTTCAAGTCGGATAACATTGTGTGAGCCGTCTCAATCAGTGTTCGATTCTTCCGTTCAGCCACACCATTCTGTTGTGGAACATAAGGAGCACTGAATTCATGATGGATGCCTCTTTGTAGACAAAATAAACCCATATTTCCATTCTTGAATTCTGTCCCAATGTCACTACGAATCCTCCTGACCTTCAGTTTGAATAAACTCTCAAGTCCCACGATTAGAAACTTAAGAACTTCAGCAGTATCATCCTTTGAAATAAGAAACTTCACCCAAGAGAATCTTGAATAATCACTAGTCTTTACCAAACAATATGATTTGCCGCCTTCACTCTTGACACTTATAGGTCCGAATAAATCCATATGTAACAACTCGAGAAGAGTCCCAATTGAATTAATCAACTTAGATTTGTGAGATTTCCTATGCTGCTTCCTCTTCTTGCATGGAATACAGTCTTCGTTCACATGAAATCTCATGGCAGGGACACCAGAAACTAGCCCATTCTTCACTAAATAGTTCATTTTCCTAAAATTTATGGGAGCCATCTTCCGGTGCCACAAAGTTAATTCGGATTCAGAAGCTTTAGAAAGAAGACACGCCAGGACAGACGAAGTTGTCGTCGCCATGCTCATATCGAGCATGTATGTATCATTCTTCCTTTGAGCTTGCATTAGGATCCAATCTTCAGGTATCTCAAATCTAGGGCTGGCAAAACAGGTAATTCGTGTCTAAACAGGTCATAGGCGACGCAGATAACACAAGTATCAAATATGAATACGACTCGTTTAACTTCTTTATATCTAATGTCTATAAGACAGTTGTATCTTTTATGTACCAAGAAGGAGAAATGATGGAGTCTAGCCTCTTAATTTTACTTATTTTTTAAAATGTATAAAATTACATAGTGTACTTTTTCTTAAACAGATTTAATCGTGTCTTAAACAGGTAGAAATTGCCAGCCCTACTCAAATCCAGGCTTCAACACCAAACATTCTGACTTGTTAAAATGAAATGAGAAATCTTTATCACAGACTTGCGAAACAGATAACAGATTATGTTCAAGCTGCTCCACATAGTTGACTTTCTCAAAGCTCAATCTTCCATTTGACACAGTTCCTTGACCGGAAATATTGCCGCCTTTCTTTCCTATAAAAGCTACATAACCACCTTGAATCTCTTTCACGTTCTCCAATAAGTTAATGTTTCCTGTCATGTGTCGAGAACATCCACTATCGACATATCAATGGTTGCCTACAGTCCTCCTTGGAGTTCCCTGCACACAAACAGAAAGATTTAGTTAGCAATTGAGATCCAATCCATTGTGGTCTTGGGTCGTCCTGACTCATCAAAATAAACAATCTCTTTTAAAACACAATCAAATCTCTCCTCAATTTTAGGAGATTGTTTCATAGAATCCGACACTGGAACTTTTGGTTTCCACTTTGATTGACCACTCTCAATAGGCTTGGAGCTCTCAAAATTTTCACCTACTTCTTTCACAACAGATTGTTCCAAAAGTTTCTTAAGCCTCTTATTTCTTCTTCTTCTTTGCGGCCTTAACAATTAATCTTTTCTTTTGTATCTCCATTTGATGATACACTAGGTTTAACTCCAGATGAATTAACCTTGTCAAACTTTGTCTTAACCGGAACCTCTGAAACTTTAACAACTGGTTTAACTTCAACCACTTTTATCACTGACTTGACTATAGCTGGTTTCATCACAGGTTTAACCACAACTGGTTCAACAAATTGTCTTCCCAATCTAGGATCTTCCAGACGCTTTCCAACATTCTTACCTGAACAGTTCATCAAAATGTGACCCACCAACCCGCAATGAAAACATGCACGTCTTTCCTTGTACACACGAACACACCTTTCTTTCTGAACACCTTCTGAACCAGATGATTCACACTGAGAGACAGTGTTAGACGATTGAACAACCTTGGGTTTATCAGCTTCAACCTTTTCTTTTATAAACTCAACAGTTGAAATTTTCTCAATTTTATTAATTTCTTAAAAATCAAACCCAACACTCACAAAAGGTTTTAAGGGTTTAGGTTTTGGTTGCTCAATGTCTTCATCCGGTTATATCAAGATACACCTATCACGTGTAACTTTCTTGACAACAACGGGTTCATCAATCTTACACTCTTTCACTGTACCTTCAACCTTCTTTGAATAAAAAGATTCATCATCACTAGAGTCATCATAGACCATGTCTTCTCCTGTTACCGGATTAACCTTGAGAACAGTTTTTGGCTATAGATCTTCTTCGGTCACTACTTCAACACTTCTAGTTGTGTAGTTTCCATTGAATGGAGGACAATAACCAACTCCCTCAACAACTTTTTCATCCTGTGAACAATAACCAACTCCACCAACTACTTTCTCATCACTAGCTTTCTCATTATAATATTCCAACTTAAACTGGAATTCTTATAACCCTCAAGCTTTCTCATCAATTTGATGACTTCACTCTGTGACTGACAAGTTCATTTATTTTCTTTTCATACTCAGAGTATGCCACGTCAATGTGAAAAACTTGTTCATTTACTTTTGATTGTAAAACTTTGATATCGTCTTTAAATGATTCAATTCTTGTATTTAAAAGCTTTTCATTATCTTTCAAAGTTTGATTAGTTAAGTAGCTTGCCTTCAAGTAACAGATGAGGTTAGTATTATCATCACACAATCTCGGAATTTTTAAATCAGAATCAATGCATTTAGAGCATGGAACAGAAACAACCTCATTTACCTGGTTAGAATCAGCCATGAATCCACTGGCTTCAGCAAACATCTCAGCAACTTTTTCTTTCACCTTCCCTACAGCTACATTTTCATTCATTAGCTCTTCACTAGTCACCTTAGTTTCCACTTTAGCTTCCACACCCTGACTTGTAGATTCATCAATTTCATTAACATTCCCAGAATCACTTGAGTCGCTGTGTGAAGAAGTACTATCAGAACCAGCATCATCATGAACTTCAGTAAGAAAAGCTTGACTAACATGAGCAACAATATCATCCAGATGTATTCCACAGTTATAATTTTCATCCTGCTGGGAAATCAATGCTGTAGAAGTACTTTGATTATTTTGATTTTTCTGGTTTCCTGAAGAAGCATTCTGATGTTGAACTTTCGGTTTGGTACATTCCCTAGCAAACTGTCCAAATTCTTAACAATTGTAACACTTCACTTTAGATTTATCCAACCCAATTCTTGTTTTGCTTGTCGCTCGAACTTCTTTCCTGTTTTCTTCATATGTTCCTTACACTGTCTCATCCACAATGCCATATTCCACTGAATATTCATGTCTTCAAGTGCATCCTTATCCAATTGCTTGAAATCTTCTTCTGTCATATCCGGATCAGTTATCATTTCACCAATGAAATTTTCATAAGAAGTCAAAAACGAAGTAATCATGGACATCATGTCATCAGCAGCTTTAGGAGACACCTTTTGAGAACACGAATGAGTATCTTTGTGACAATTCTTTGAATATCCAGAACTAGAAGAAACATAGCATGATGATTCACCACATGAACTTTCTTTTGAACCTTGACCTTCAGAAATTTCCCCTGAAAACAAAGGGTGACATCCGGACTTTTTAGGCTAACTCCGTTAGCAAATCTCGTTAAATTCTTAACCTAGTTAACTCAATCTTAAACCTTAGGGACAAATTCTGTCATTATTCCAACCCAAACTACAAGGACTAGTAGTGTAAATTGCCAAAACCAGATTCTGTTGACTTTAGAAGTCAAAATCAGAATGTTTGTGTTCTTGTTGACTTTTGAAAGTCAAACAACCATGTTCTTGACTCAAATTCACGAAATTCGTTTCATTGTAACTGCCATACACGATTATTATCATTAAACGACAATCATTGAGACTTTAAACAACATTATTGATCGAATTAAACCCAATTATAGGCATTAAACCCATAACCGTCGACGCCATCATCGACCATTATCAAATTAGCTTGAATTCGTCTGTTATTCTATCAATTGAGCATCTTCATACACTAGACGAATACCTCTGGAGCATTTGCACACACCAAATCCACCGGAGACGCAACAGGAGACGCCGGAGTCCAACCCATCGTACCGCGACTGTGTTTCTAGTCGGGAACCACCAATTCGAACTCAATTATGGTAATCAAACCCCTCCTCAGTTTCGTTTTCATCTGTAGAACAAAAGCCCCATGTCAATTGAGGATTACATTATCGAAATTAACATGAACCAGATTCTAGGGTTCATATGAAACCGGTTTGATCGAACTCTACCTTGGACTTTGTTTAAATTCAATTAAATCACACCATTAGTTTTGCAATGTTCTAACCAGTAAATACCCCATGATTCCAACCATTTTTATTATCGAATTCGACATACTTAATTATGTGTTCTTAATATAGGGTTTCGGCCCTTAAATCTGTGATTTAACGATTCAAAACACGATGTTTTTGCAATTAAACTTAACCACAGGTTCGTTATGGATCGATTAACAAAACCCCTATACATTCATTTCCAATCGTGGTCGAATTCATAGGAAATTGGTTGGGTTTTGGCTTGGCTAGCGTAGGGGGGATGGATCCACTAGACTTGTATGTTAAAACCATTTGGAACCGGATTATATCGTGACACCCTAGCGGGCGGGACTGGTTAAGTGTGTGTGTTGGTGGGGAGGAGACCCTGGTTCGAGTCTCCCCACCCCTGTTTTGCTTTAAATCATTTTTGAATTATTATTTTTATCATAAAAACCTTCCATATATTATTATATTAATATATTGATTTATTTTAACCTCGAAAAACACCTGTAGCTCGGGTTTGGCTTTATAACCCGTTTTTAATATTTTTCCCACATTTTAAATAATATATTTATTATTTTTGCCACATAAATGATTATTTGGTTAATCCTACGAACTTAAAAATAATATAAGGAGTTATATTATTTTACCAAACCACTTTTAATAATGCAATCACACGAATAAATATTTATATATTATTATTCATAATTAGAGACGTTCGACACGGAACACTTTTATCTTAATTATTATATTAAGAAATCCTTATTCCCGTGAACAAGTTCGTTTACCCATTGATCCTAAGTATGTTTTAGAACGTTCAAATTTTCCGTGTCGTCGTCACAAAAATCTCATTGTATCCCTAACTATTATTTTTATAATTCTAGGGCATACGCAAGCCGTTCACAGGCAAACACTTGTGGTCCTAATTTCATTCCTGTGCAGTACCATTTACTACTCAACTCAGGTGAGTTTTCACTGCCCCTTTTACTATTTTAAAATGGGGGAGAAAACATGACGCAAACTATTTTTGATTATTGTAATTCATATGTTATCACTGTTGAGGCTAAGCGTAACACACTATCATGAAAGTCCTCAGACACATCGAGCCGTTAATATGGACTTAGTGAGGTAATGTTTAGTAGTACTACTGGGCTTGACAAACCCCACCTGCATTAGTCACGCTAACTCGATTGGAGGTCGAACGGGTGAAATGTTGGCCTAAACACATTGCTAGAGTTGATAGACCTGGCGGGTGGCATACAAACATAAACAGTCAGATTCGGTTGTGAGCGCGTTAGTAAGACATGAACATAGGTTAGCTACCTATAGATATAAATATTGAATGTACATAATCTGGTAAACGCTTTTATTTCAACATTGAAACCTGTGAACTCACCAATCTAGTGTTGACCCATTTTCTTACATGTTTTCTCAGGTCGTTAAGCAGGTGCACGCTAGGACATGCATGGTGTTTATTTGTCATTTCCACTACTTATCAAACAGTCAAACAATTATTATGTTCTCCGTTTGGATTTGACTTGGGCGTGTTTATTGCGCATTTACCTTCTGTTTAAACGCTTCCACACTGAACTCTGAACTTTATGTTATGTTATTTAAAGCCCCATATAGTGTCGTTTGAAGTAACTAATGTCTGAGATCTTGGTTTATCCCTGACGGTAAAACTCCGTTGGTGGATTTTGGGGGTGTGACACAAAGCAACCCCAGACTTTGGTGTCGATGTTCCTTTCCCAAAATAAATGCTAGAATCTTGATAAACTGTGTCTTTCTTCTGCTTGTTCAAATCATAGGATTGAATCTTTCCCATAAGATCTTCAAGACTCATCGTATCAAATCCAGATTGTTCTTTAATAACTATGGAATACATCTCAAAGTGGACATGCAATGTGTGCAGAAATTTCTCAAGTGTTTTTCTATTCTTGTAAGATATATCATTGTTCACCATTTCACTCAACAGGTGATAATACCTAGACATCAACTCATCTACTGTTTCTCCTTCAAAATGTTTGAAAACACTTAATTGTTTCTTCAGTAACTCCCTTCTGCTCTTCTTAATGTCAGTAGTTCCTTCACATCTCTTAGCCAAACCTTCGCAAAGATCACGCGAGGTTTTATACTTTTTGAAAGTATGGTAAATATCCAAAGGTAAACACATAGACAAAGCAGCAAGTGCCTTTTTCTCTCGATCGTACAAGGTCTTCTCTTCCATAGTGAGAGCTGAAACTGTTTTCTCTGCATCTGATACACCCATATGAGAATGAGTAGGATGTTTGTATCCCTCCTTAATCGGAATCCACATACTCGTATCATTGATGTTAACATAGTTCTCAAAACGACTCTTCCAGTTTGAATAGTCTTTTAGATTCATCAGTCTCGGTGGTTTGGTTAGAGTACCAATCTCATTATCATAGTTCAGAATATTAGTCATGTTGTTCACACTAGAATTAGAAGTCGACATCTTTGCAAACTTGAAAATTTTCAACACTCAGCAAAATTTTGAACAAAAACTTCAACCAGCGAACTTAGCTAGCGAACTAAACAAGTTCGCCTGATCAGGAAGAAGCAAACTTAACAAGTTCGTCTAAACAAGTTTGCGTGTAACTGCTTTGACAAGTTCGCCTGTGTCAGCTGAACAACAAGGAGGAGTTGTTCTTCACCAAAACGCACGAATCAACACTGAAATTCTTCATAACTTGCAATTTTGAATGAATTTATCAAATTCCAGCCGTTGGATTCTTCCAAAAGTGAATTAGAATGATTCTATCGGATCAATTTTGTCAATAACACTCCACAAATGATGAAATCAGTCTCAAAATCTACGAAAATCAGTAAGAAATCCACAAACACAAGAAATTTCAAAAATCTCAATCTTTGGATGCAAATCAGAACGAAACGATGTCACACGTCGATCTCTAATCAAGAGCAAAAGCTCCGATACCAATTGTAGGTCCCAGCGGGTCTATGGATCGATCTCAGACGTATAACACACAACACAAACTCGTAGTACGAAATCCTAACGAATACGTGCATCACGAACTGATAAGAACACAAAGTAGAACACACAAGATAAGATTCTCAAAACTCTCTTTGTATTGCTCTGATAAATGTTCTTACTACTTGTGAATCACAGAAGTTACAAATGAAACAAACTAAGCACTATTTACAGGCAAACAACTGAAACAGGTGAACTTAATAAGTTTGCCACATCTAGGTTAGGTGAACTTATTAAGTTCGCCGTTTACAGAACTTAACTAAACACTTAGAAAACATTACAAACTTAAACATTAAGACCTAATCTATTACAAGGTTGTTTGTCACCCATAATGTTCTAACAAAAGCCGGTCACGTGGACCCCACGTGAGGGGAAAAGGGTCTTTAACCCTAAATCTTCATCTACCCTAGCTGTAGATCCAACCATCCATCCCCACCGGATCTTCATCGTCTCCTACCCCCACCTCCTTCGCCTCATCTCCGACACCATCATCTCCACCCTCCCCCTTCCACCCTCTACGACCTCATCTGTGACGTCCCCTACACCGCCCTCCCCATCGCCACCGTCATCTCCACCTCCTCGCCACTGTCATCTCCACCTCCTCGATCTGTTTGAGAAAAAATGGATGGTTCAGAAGGGGAGAACAGGAATCCGGCTGATGGAGGGGAGTATCAAAATCAACTCACAGTTAGATTTTCTTTATAGATTTGTGATTGAAGTCGGATTAGGGTTTGTTGCTGTTCTTGTTACGGCAGTGGCAGTGGGTTTCCACGCCGATGGTGGCAGTGGCTAAGTATGTGAATTAGTTAGATTTATCTCTCCACTCTCTCTCTGTCTTTCTCTCTCTCTATCTATCTTGTTATGGAGGGGATCTGCTTCCTGCCGCCGCCCTCGACCATCGCTTGAAATCTGGATTGCAGATGAGGCAAAACTGAAAATTAATTTCCCCTAATTGGCTAATTTGCTTCATGATGTTTCTGAAATCGATTTCCTCTAATTAATTCATCAAAGAACCCCTAGCAGAAACTTTATAATCGATTTGTATATAGTGATGTATGAAATCAATAGGTTGGAATGGCCGGTTTTAGGATGTGGCTGTGGTGATGTTGACGGGCGGTGACGGTGGTTTTAACTGGTGGTAGTGGTTAAGACGGGGGAGTAGAGAGAGAAGAGAGTGGTAGAGAGAGTGGAGGTAGAGAGATGAATATCATTAAGTTAATTACACAAATAGTCCTTTAAAAGATGGAAAAAACATTTTGCGCTCACGTGAGCGGCACATGACTTGAGTTAACTGAAAAAATTAATGCCCGTTAGGCCAAAGGACATAAACTGCAAAAAAAATTAAACATAAAGGATGATACCTGATAATTTTTTTGCTAAAGTACAATATGTGAAAAATGGTATAAACATAAAGGACCAAAAATGTAATTTACTCTAAATTTTCTTTGTAATAATACTAACTGTATTCTTATAAATAGTTGTTGAATAATAAACAATACCTTATGAAATTTTTGTTATTTTATATATCAGAGAACTTGATATCTTATATAAACTTCACCATAATCAATGCTTGAAAATGAGCTTAATGTGACATTTTAGAAGCACATTTATAGCATGAGTTGCATTTGATTATAAAACTTCACTCAGCATAAATGTTGTATTAAAAGATCATACATAACCTTTTTTCTTGAAAAGTTACGAACTATTTTGAAAATAACAACTTTTGTAAGAATGATTGGTTACATTGTTAAAAGAAACATTTAATTTCAAGGAGTGGTGGCATATGAGGTCACCCGAGTATTATAAAAGACTTTACCTAGAATCCTTGAGGATGATCTTAGAAGGAAGGCAGATCCCAATGATCTGGGAAACCGGAACGAAGGAACAAATGGTGCAAATCCCCGAACATAAGAAATCCTTCACCTTACTCCGGTAGGAAACAATATCGGCACAACCCGAACCCAGGAAACAGTTGGAATGACGAACCAGAGCATGGGAGTTCATGGGCAAGGATGTAATTACAAGAATTTCAGTGACTGTTACCCGGAACCCTTCAATGGGAAGAAAGATGCCATTGGACCCTTTCATTGGATTACATCTATGGAAGCAATGATAAAGATGAGCGAGTGCAGGGCAGACCAAGCTGTGAAGTTTGACACATATTCATTTGAAGAAGAAGCTCTTGACTGGTGGGATCAGTCAAGCAGACGAAGGGAGAAGCTTATACTGTCAGGATGACGTGGAAAGATCTTAAGACTTTGATTGTTAAGAGGTACTGTCCACAAAATACGGTGGACAAGATTGAATCTGAATTTCTTCGGTTCGAAGCTGGAAACATGACCCACCAGGAGTATACAACCAAGTTCAACGAAATGCCCAAGCTGGTGCCACATTTAGTTACTCCCGAGTCAAGAAGAATTAAATGATATGTTCAAGGATTACCCCCTAAGGTTCGTACCTTAGTAAACACTACCGCACCCGAAACAATAGATTCGGCTATTCAGCTGAGTGTGGTGATGTAGACTGTTCATAAGCACATGATCAACTATAATTTCATATGTTCATTAAATCAATATTTCATTACAATAGTTCAAATCAACAGCCAAGATCAGATAAATCAAGATCTCATACACTAGTACCTGAAACATGATGAAAACATGGTCAACTAAAAATAGTTGGTGAGCATACATAGGTTTTGACACCACAAGTAATATCATGGTTTAATAAGGCGTTTATGGAGAATCACTATAGTTTAAACTGGGGCGTAAAATCAAACCTTGTGATTGATAGGCATAACACAACAGTTATCCTTAAGTGTTAGGCATAACACAACAGTTATCCTTAAGTGATAGGTATAACACAACAGTTATCCTTAAGTGTTTTCGGCAACAATCACCCTAACCGGGTGGGTTGGTTAGACTCGATAGATCTATCATTGTATACCGTCGGCTTGTACAAAGTTAATGATTGCACTTACACTATGCACAAAAAAAGTATGTAAATGTTGTTTGGACAAATAGTGTTCAAGCATAAGGCACAAATTGCACACTTAATCATAATGTTTGAATTGTATAAGTTGCAAATAGTTTAAAATGAAAATCATGTTTCACCCCAAAGATGTAAAAGTGAAAAAGGGGCTATGTAAACTCACATGAGTTGTGTACGAGTAGATAGCACCACACAAGAATGAAATTAGAAAAACACAAGAGTTTGCATGCGATCATCCCCTAGTTGAAAGAATTTTCATCCTGAAAATTAAAATAAATAAGAAAAATTTCTCTGGGTGTCACATCATCCCCTAGTTGAAGGAATTTTCGTCCCACTAATCAACTAATGGAAACCACCAAATCAGGAAAGAGATGCGGATACTTGAGCTTCATTTGATCCTCACGTTCTCAAGTAAACAAGGGGTCATGTTTAGATTCCCAACGAGCTTTGACTGTTGGTTTAGGGAGTACAATTGATAACAAGATTTAGGTCTGATACTCAAAGTCAAGCATGAATGATGATAACGGATTAAGTTTGAAGAGAATATAGGAGAAAACTGTCAAAGAATATTTTGGACTTCCAAGATGGAATGCATCACTTGAAATGAGAACGATTAGAATTTGATGATCAAAACTTGTTTAGGATGTAGTCTAACATGTTCAAGAAATGTCACTAGATAAGAGGTTTCACAAACATTGGTCAAGGTCAAAATAACATAAAACGTCACGTGACACGAACAACGCTACTTCTGACGATATGACCGGAACACTTATATATGGGAAGTACCAGCGGCGTATCCACCATGCCCTTATCATATCGCATCAGTTTCATTATCATTTATCATGATAGTTTTTATGTCATAACGCACGACATAATTTACTATGTTTTCCATGCGCTGACTTTTATAATTACGAGTGCACCCGTAATTACTCAATTCATCGCATGGTCCGTATAGATCATCCCATTGTGTGTGGTTCAGGAGAGGACACAAAATTACTTAGTTCACATCTATTGTTTTCACGTATGAGTTGCTAATAAATAAATGTGCCCCTAGATGGTAAGGTCAATCAGAAATCTAAAGAGTAATAATGTGGCATACCTTAGAGTTCCATAGCTTCCTCGTGTCTGAACAAGAATACATCAAACCCCGAGTAGCTTAAAAGTTTTACAGCTTCCTCATGTTTGAACAAGAATTCGTCAAACCCCGAGTAGCTTAAAAGTTTGCAGTTTTCAACCTTCATGGATAAAGTGAATTATCATGTCTTGTGACCCATCAATTTCAATAATTATACCCAAACTAGTTCCGTGTATATTGTATACATCCAAGTTTCATGTTTAATCTAGTACCATGTACATTGTAAACAAATAAGTTTCACGTATAATGTGAACAACTTAGTATCATGTATATTGTAAACAAATAAGTTTCATGTATAATGTGATCAATTTAGTATCATGTATATTGCACTCAACCATGTATCATGTATCATGTGACCAATCTAGTATTATGTATATTGTATTCAACCAAGTATCATGTATCATGTGAACAATCTAGTATAGTGAATTGTGTGCTAAATCTAGTATTATGTATATTGCAAACAAACAGGTTTCATGTATCATGTGATAAATCCAGTGTTATGTATCATGTGAATGCTCAAATGTAAGTTACTGAATCTCATGAGTAACGTAAACTATCGAATTTTGTGGGTGGTCAAGTGTTGTGGACAAGCGTGTTGTTTGAAGTTAATGTATAATGTGGGTAGTTGGGTTTTAAATTCTCAATCTTCTTGAGGTTTATATGGGAGGTTAACGCCTACGCGAAAGGATTTATCTCCTTGAAGTGCCTAGTATGCTCGTATATTTCCGAAGGTGCAAGATGATGAGAAAGTTTTGTAGGCGTTTAGGGTGATGTGCTTACGAGTAATTAATTTGTGCTTTTTATTTGTAAATAGACAAGTAATTGTGACTTACTATTGTTTGTAGTTTAATAAAACAAATGTATAAATAAAACCTTTTAATTTTTTTATTTTCATACAGATGATGCTTCAAAGGAAAGTAATGGCTAAATCATTTAATAATCGAGCCAAGATTTAATAATAAATTAATTATTAATTAAGAAAATGTTTTTATAAAACAAGTTGTATCAAGTTTCCTTACAAGGTGAAAAAGGTTTATAGAAAATTTATATTCCAGATAATATTTATAAACTAAGGGTTTGATAAAGGTTTTGCTTTGTTTGAACAAATTAACGTTGTTGCTTAAATTAGATAATAAAATGATTTATCTACAAAGAAAAGCTTAGGTACGTGTACTAAGTTGAAATGAATGAAAAGATGATGTTTGGGTGATCTTTGATGAAAATATGACAGATGTAATTTATACTCGTAGTATTAAATCAAAGAATAATGACATTTAAGTTGTAAGATAAAACTTATCATTGAATAATGAAATGTTGAATACTTATTCCAAACATAAAGAAGTGGTTCTCAAACTGAAATTTTAAAGACAAGAAGTAGAAAAATCCAGCTAAAGCCTTAGATAGCTTTCCACTAGGAAGCAGATGAGCATCAAGACGAACATCGCTATGGTTACTCGGATAGCAAACCGGGCCTCAACTCTAGCTGCTTTTGTGCGTGCGTCAAATATCTCCCGGTCTCCTTCCATCATGTCAATGTGGGTACCTAGATTTGAAATCAGGTCTTCCTGGTACCGTACTTGACCCAAAAGGCTGTCTATTTGCCGCCCTAGAAGGTCGTGCCTTATTCCATGCTCTATCCCTTGTCTCATGAATTTTTCAGTCCTCACATACTAGTGGGTGGCATCAACTGGGACTCCTATAGCACTGGTGGGTGCCATGGTTTGTCTTGCTCTTGGGTTCGGGTGGTATGGGTCAGGTGCTAAGTAGGAGTCTCAGGGGGGATGGCAACTGATTGTGTCGGTGAGGTGCCTGATAAGGGTCTGTTGATGGGGGTGGTTCAGATGTTCGGAGTTTTAGGCTGTTGCTCCTAAACCAATCCGCTCTCATGTCGAACATAGATCTAGCCGCTGGGGGTGTCGGTGTCTGATGGTCTGGTGATGGTGATCCGTCATCTTCTTCCTGTTCAGACTCTGTCTCAGGATAGTACACCGGGGAAGGAGGAGGGTAGGAGTCCATATCTAGCAGAAAAGAAAGATATTGTAAGTGATAAAACATACTATATGTTAGGTACATAAGTTTTCATGAGTTTAGAGTTTGACTAGTCATAACACCGAGTTTTCATAATAGTACGTTAGAAGTAACATTTGACCTATAAGTAGTGTACCCATGAAGAGAATTCCCAAGAAAGAGGGGTGGGTCATAAGGGACACACTTAAGTACCAGTCTTTCCTTAGTCAGAATCTCTTATGGGTCTACACCCACTCTTCCAACTATTATGTACTAATAACACTACTGTCTGGGCTCATGGTCATGATAAGAATCATTTTGGACTGGGCCTTGAGGCCTAAGGGTTTAAGTCTTGTTCACAATTAATGATGGTGACATAATTCTTAATGTGTAAGAGTGAAGGTGTATAAAGTCTTAGATATGGATAAGTGTGTAGTAAGACTTAGGATAGTATTTAATGGGATCAAATTGGTAGCATGGGATCAAACAGTGTGGTAAACAAAGTATTACATAGATAGCAATTTTATAAGCATGTGTGTTATCAAGTAGTGTAGCACATAAAATATCATGTATTGTATCATGCAGTGTAATACCTAGGATAACATGTAAGATAATCACACAAGGGTGTTCTAAGGTTATAGACTAGATCATTGGTTTCTAATAACCTAATTCCTTATAACCATGGCTCTGATACCAATCTGTCATACCCCAACCGATGGCGGAATACGTTGGGGCGGATGTGTAGACTGTTCATAAGCACATGATTAACTATAATTTCATATGTTCATTAAATCAAGATTTCATTACAATAGTTCAAATCAACAGCCAAGATCAGATATATCAACATGTTCAATTTCTTTGTTCACTAAGTCCAAATCCTATATGTAGCATCTTGCGTATGATCTCATACACTAGTACCTGAAACATGATGAAAACATGGTCAACTAAAAATAGTTGCTGAGCATACATAGGTTTTGTCACCACAAGTAATATCGAGAGTTTGTGTATAATTCATATGATATCATGGTTTAATAAGGCATTTATGGAGAATCACTAAAGTTTAAACTGGGGCATACAATCAAACCTTGTGACTGATAGGCATAACACAACAGTTATCCTTAAGTGTTAGGCATAACACAATAGTTATCATTAAGTGATAGGTATAACACAACAGTTATCCTTAAGTGTTTTCGGCAACAATCACCCTAACCGAGTGGGTTGGTTAGACTCGATAGATCTATCATTGTATACCGTTGGCTTGTACAGAGTTAATGATTGCACTTGCACTATGCACAAAAAAGTATGTAAATGTTGTTTTCACAAATAGTGTTCAAGCATAAGGCATAAATTGCACACATGATCGTAATGTTTGAATTGTATAAGTTGCAAATAGTTTCAAATGAAAATCATTTTCACCCCAAAGATGTAAAAGTGAAAAGGGGGCTATGTAAACTCACCTGAGTTGTGTACGAGTAGTTAGCACCACACAAGAATGAAATTAGAAAAACACGAGAGTTTGCCTGTGAACTGCTTACGTATGCCCTAGAATTATAAGCATAATAGTTAAGGACATATGGGATTTTTGTGACAACGACACGGAAGATTTGAACGTCCTAGAACATAGTTAGGATTAACGAGCAGAGGAACTTGTCCACGGGAAAAGGACTTCTTAATATAATAATTAAGATACATACGTTTCGTGCCGAACGTCTCTAATTACGAATAATATTAATTAATAAATATATTCGTGCGTTTGTGCTATTTAAAGATGGCCTAGGAAAATAATATAGTTTATTATATTATTTTTAAGTTTAGAAAATAACACGATAATTAATTGCGTGACAAAATAATAAATCTATTATTTTTATTCGGGGATATAAACGCGGGTGAAAATATAAATAATCATATTATTTATAGACTCGAAGTGTTACACAAAGTTTATTAATGTGGTGAAAATAATATAATAATATATTATTTTTGATCGGAGTAAAGGGTTGAAAATAATATAAATATATTATTTTATAAATGGGTAAAAATAGTAATTTATGGGTTACAAATCAAACCCAAGCCTACAGGTGGTTTCGCGGGCTAAAACATATTAATATAATAATATGGGGTTTGGTTTTATATTAAAATAATAATTAAAAACTGATTTTAAAAATAAAAGGGTATGGAGAGACTCGAACCTAGGTCTCTCCCACACAAGCACACACTTTTAACAAGTCCTGCCCGCTAGGGTATCGCGACATAATCCGGTTCCAAATGGTTTTAATACAAAAGTCTAGTGTTCATCCCTCCCATATGCATACCCATTCGAATCCAGTCCCGATTCCACCAATTTTGTTCGCGATTGATCAAAGCAGTAAAGGGGTTTCATTAATCGAGTCTTGGCAAGTCTGTAGTTAGTTTTAATTGCAAGATTAAGGAGTTTAAGATCATTTGATTATGGAAAAACGGGCCGCAAACCCAAGTTATGAACCCATAATTGATTCGATCGAATTTGATGTTAGAAACTGATGAAATCATGGGGCTTTTACAGATTAAGACCTTGCGAATCTATCCCCGTGGTTTAATTTGATTGATATTGAGTCTAGGGCCAAAACCCCTGTAAGGCCCCTTTCCCGGGTAACCTCACTTGTTGGATTTACTCATAAACATAGTCATAAATATTGAGCTTAAATTTAAAACATTCGAATTCATTCATTACATAACGTAACATGACATGACATAACAGCGAAAGTCTTTAAAATTAAGTACATAACATTTGTCTTAACATATATAAAAGTGGGATGTCAGTCTTGTGCCGGGTAACCTTCACGCCTTCGCACGACCCTTCCTTTCTGTACCTGAAATGTATACTAAAAGTCAGCTAACGCTGGTGAGTTCTAGTTTAAAACTATTAAGTATGTTCATTCCTTTCTTTAAAAGTATACATAATTATCTACATACATTTCTATAAATACGTATTCATAGCTTTTACTTTTCTTTCTTCATTCTTATGTGATTACATAGATACGCATTCACCTTTTCTTTCCTTTACATTCATTGGTCATACACATAAGGGTGATCAACCCGTCTTTTACTGCGTATATCACAAAGACATACGCCCTTAAGCTACCGTCGTAGCCCTTTTCCCACACGAACTATTGTTTATGCAACCGTTATACTATTTTAGCATTTACTTCGACCGCTCATTTATGCTTTTTGTACGTCCTAGCTTGCGAAGGACGTATCTTTCCCGGTTGCAAAATAGTCACGTGGTCGTCCATCTACAGAAGTAGCCGTTAGCTTCGTTTTCGTCCATAACGTATACATACATTCATAACATGCAATATAAATAATTATAAAGCAAGATTTCATTTATTTACGTTATGCCATTCTTTCCTTCATTCTTTGTAAACATACGTTTCATTCTTTGTTCATAATTCATTCTCTTATATATATATAAAATATATATTAGTACATCACGTATGATCACATTAGCATTCATATCATTTATTCATTTAGTGTATACATTTCAGCCCCAAAACATTTAATAAGCTTTGCACATAACATACAAGGGTGGACATAGAACTCACCTGATAAGCTAGTCTTGGTTGTCCTAAACAAAGGTCCAACAATATCATGTACGATCTGAATTAGGTAGTTAAATACACATCAGACTCAACCCCGACTCTAGCGGTTTAATCATTCTAAACATACTGACTTTACTTACCGGTCTGCTGCCTGCGCACTTAGTAAGTGCGCAGGGCCTTGCTCATGCGCACTTGACAAGTACGCATGATCTTTCTTCTGCGTACTTGGTAAGTACTCATGATCTTTCTCCTACGTACCTGCGTACTTGGTAAGTACGCATGATCTTTCTCCTATGTACTTGGTAAGTGCGCAGGACGTCCCTACTGCGTACTTGATAAGTACGCAGCACCTGTTTTCTGGACAAGTCCGAAATTTTGCATGTTAATCCGATCATGCTAATCTTACAAATTTCTTTGATCAAAAGGTGCGGTTTTCACTCTAGATGCTAGTTCTAAGCTTATTTTCAAGTTTCATCCATAAAAACGTCTCCTATTTAGCTAAAACCTGAAAAATCCTAAAACGAAGAAAAACTCAGTTTAAGGTCGAATCGTTACCTGGATTGTGATTCTGATTTGGAGGTTTTGCTCACGAGCTCAGTAGTAACGTGCTCCTTTAATCGTTACCCGACTCTCCTTTCTCTCTCTAGCTTGCAAGTGTTTTGTGGAAAATGAGAGATTCAAGGCTGTCTTGGCCTTTATATACCTGGGCTTCGCTCGGCCCATTGGAGCCGAGCCCAACCCCATCCGTTTTTCTTTTGTTTTGTGATGATTAAGTCTCTATCGCGTTATTATTTACTAAATTACAATTTATTTATTTATTTATTTTTTTTGGGGGTGTTACAAGTCTGTCCTCCTTAAAGAGGTTTCGTCCTCGAAACTGCTTATTCGTTAAACAATTGAGGGTAGAGTCCCCTCATCTCGTCTTCTTTTTCCCACGTAGCTTCTGACCCTTTTCTGTGCTTCCACTGTATTTTGACAAGAGAAATCGACTTATTGCGTAGTCGTTTCTCAGCTCTGTCAAGGATGGCTATCGGTTCCTCTACATAATTCAGACTGTTATCTACTTCAATCTCGTCGTAAGGTATGTGAGCTGTGTCGTCAGCTAGGCACTTACGTAAGTGCGACACGTGGAACGTAGGGTGTATTCCATTAAGCTCAACGGGTAGGTCGAGTCTGTAAGCAACTTGACCCACTCTCGCTAAAATCTTGAAAGGTCCGACAAACCTTGGACTTAGTTTGCCACGTTTTCTGAATCGAATGATTCCTTTCCATGGTGATACCATTAAAAGTACCATGTCCCCCACTTGAAACTCTAAATCCCTTCTTCTCTTATCCGCGTATGATTTCTGTCTGTCCTTTGCGGCTTTCATTCGAGCCTTGATTTGATCAAACTTCTCGGAAGTAGCATTGACTACTTCGAGACTTGCAAAATCCTTCTGTCCAATTTCCCCCCAACAAACCGGGGTCCTACATTTCCTCCCATACAACATTTCAAATGGCGGGATGCCAATAGTCGAGTGATAACTGTTGTTATATGAAAATTCTGCCAATGGTAGATGGCTGTACCAGCTCCCACCAAAGTGAATGATACAGGCCCGGAGCATGTCCTCCAAGGTCTGAATGGTCCTTTCCGATTATCCATCGGTTTGGGGGTGGTAAGCGGTGCTGATGTTCAGTCTAGTGCCCATTGCTTCGTTGAATTTCTTCCAAAACCTTAACGTGAATCTAGTATCCCTGTCGAAGACAATCGACAGCGGCATTCAATGTCTGCTCACAACTTCTTTGATAAATATTTCTGCTAGTCTTTCTGACGAGGAAGTCTCACGTATTGGCAAGAGGTGAGCACTTTTCGTCAAGCGGTCGACGATCACCCAAATGGTATCATTGCCTTTAGCTATTCGCGGTAGCTTGGTAATCAAGTCCATCGTGATCTCCTCCCACTTCCATAACGTATACATACATTCATAACATGCAATATAAATAATTATAAAGCAAGATTTTATTTATTTACGTTATGCCATTCTTTCCTTCATTCTTTGTAAACATACGTTTCATTCTTTGTTCATAATTCATTCTCTTATATATATAAAATATATATTAGTACATCACGTATGATCACATTAGCATTCATATCATTTATTCATTTAGTGTATACATTTCAGCCCCAAAACATTTAATAAGCTTTGCACATAACATATAAGGGGGGACATAGAACTCACCTGATAAGCAAGTCCTGGTTGTCCTAAACAAAGATCCAACAATATCACGTACGATCTGAATTAGGTAGTTAAATACACATCAGACTCAACCCCGACTCTAGCGGTTTAATCATTCTAAACATACTGACTTTACTTACTGGTCTGCTGCCTGCGCACTTAGTAAGTGCGCAGGGCCTTGCTCATGCGCACTTGACAAGTACGCATGATCTTTCTCCTGCGTACTTGGTAAGTACGCATGATCTTTCTCCTGCGTACCTCCGTACTTGGTAAGTACGCATGATCTTTCTCCTGCGTACTTGGTAAGTGCGCAGGACGTCCCTACTGCGTACATGATAAGTACGCAGCACCTGTTTTCTAGACAAGTCCGAAATTTTGCATGTTACACCGATCATGCTAATCTTACAACTTTCTTTGATCAAAAGGTGCGGTTTTCACTCTAGATGCTAGTTCTAAGCTTATTTTCAAGTTTCATCCATAAAAACGTCTCCTATTTAGCTAAAACCCGAAAAATCCTAAAACGAAGAAAAACGAAGAAAAAGGTCAAATCGTTACCTGGATTGTGATTCTGATTCGGAGGTTTTGCTCACGAGCTCAGTAGTAACGTGCTCCTTTAATTTCATGTTGATCCGTCGACTTTCTCTCTCTAGACCCGACTCTCCTTTCTCTCTCTAGCTTGCAAGTGTTTTGTGGAAAATGAGAGATTCAAGGCTGTCTTGGCCTTTATATACCTGGGCTTCGCTCGGCCCGTTGGAGCCGAGCCCAACCCCATCCGTTTTTCTTTTGTTTTGTGAATATTAAGTCTCTATCGCGTTATTATTTACTAAATTACAATTTATTTATTTTTTTTGGGGGTGTTACAAGTCTATCCTCCTTAAAGAGGTTTCGACCTCGAAACTGCTTATACGTTAAACAATTGAGGGTAGAGTCCCCTCATCTCGTCTTCTTTTTCCCACGTAGCTTCTGACCCTTTTCTGTGCTTCCACTGTATTTTGACTAGAGGAATCGACTTATTGCGTAGTCGTTTCTCAGCTCTGTCAAGGATGGCTATCGGTTCCTCTACATAATTCAGACTGTTATCTACTTCAATCTCGTCGTAAGGTATGTGAGCTGTGTCATCAGCTAGGCACTTGCGTAAGTGTGACACGTGGAACGTAGGGTGTATTCCATTAAGCTCAACGGGTAGGTCGAGTCTGTAAGCAACTTTACCCACTCTCGCTAAAATCTTGAAAGGTCCGACAAACCTTGGACTTAGTTTGCCATGTTTTCTGAATCGAATGATTCCTTTCCATGGTGATACCTTTAAAAGTACCATGTCCCCCACTTGAAACTCTAAATCCCTTCTTCTCTTATCCGCGTATTATTTCTGTCTGTCCTTTGCGGCTTTCATTCGAGCCTTGATTTGATCAAACTTCTCGGAAGTAGCTTTGACCACTTCGAGACTTGCAAAATCCTTCTGTCCAATTTCCCCCCAACAAACCGGGGTCCTACATTTCCTCCCATACAACATTTCAAATGGCGGCATGCCAATAGTCGAGTGATAGCTGTTGTTATATGAAAATTCTGCCAATGGTAGATGGCTGTACCAGCTCCCACCAAAGTGAATGATACAGGCCTGGAGCATGTCCTCCAAGGTCTGAATGGTCCTTTCCGATTATCCATCGGTTTGGGGGTGGTAAGCGGTGCTGATGTTCAGTCTAGTGCCCATTGCTTCGTTGAATTTCTTCCAAAACCTTAACGTGAATCTAGTATCCCTGTCGAAGACAATCGACAACGACATTCAATGTCTGCTCACAACTTCTTTGATAAATATTTCTGCTAGTCTTTCTGATGAGGAAGTCTCACGTATTGGCAAGAAGTGAGCACTTTTCGTCAAGCGGTCGACGATCACCCAAATGTTATCATTGCCTTTAGCTGTTCGCGGTAGCTTGGTAATCAAGTCCATCGTGATCTCCTCCCACTTCCATTCCGGTATTGGTAGAGGTTGCATTTTACCGCATGGTTTCTGGTGCTCGGCCTTAACCAGAGAACACGTTAGGCACTTGCTCACGTACTCTGTCACATCGTTCTTCATGCCAGGCCACCAGTACTCCTTCTTCAAGTCTTGATACATTTTGTTTGTCCCGGGGTGGATAGAATAGCGAGACTTATGGGCCTCATCGAGTATTTTGGCTCTAAGCTCGCCAATCTTAGGTATCCACATTCGGCCAAACCTGTTCGTACACCGTATGCATTTGCATCCAAATTCCCTTGTTGTCCTACTATTCTTTCCCGTTTAATATTTCTTTCTGATAGTGCTTCATCTTGTGCCTTTGATATTTCACCCATCAAATCTGGCGTTATAATTAGCTGACACGCTTTGATTCGGATAGGCGCCGATTCTTCCTTTATGCTTAAAGCGTCAGCCACCAAGTTTGCTTTGCCTGGATGGTACAATATCTCACAGTCATAGTCCTTCAGTAGCTCTAACCACCTCCTTTGTCTCATGTTTAATTCCTTTTGTTCGAAGAAGTACTTCAGGCTTTTGTGATCGGAGTAAATGGTGCATTTAACTCCATACAGATAGTGCCTCCATATCTTCAACGCGAAAACTACTGCTGCTAACTCTAGATCGTGTGTTGGGTAGTTAACCTTGTGTATCTTTAGTTGTCGCGAGGCGTAAGCAATTACCTTTCCTCGTTGCATAAGTACGCAACCCAAACCCTGACCCGAAGCGTCAGAGTAGACTACTAAGTCTTCATTTCCCTCAGGTAGTACCAAGACTGGAGCTTGGGTTAATCGTGCCTTAAGTTCCTCGAACGCGTTGTTTTGGGTTGGACCCCATTCATATTTCACTTCCTTCCGTGTCAACTTAGTTAGTGGCGAGGCTATTCTTGAAAAATCTTGTATGAACCTTCGATAGTAGCTTGCCAATCCCAGGAAACTTCTTATCTCTGTTGGTGTATTTGGGATGTTCCATTCCTTTACTGTCTCGATCTTTGCACGATCCACCATGATTCCGTTTGGGTTTATTACATGACCTAGGAATTGGACTTCCCTAAGCTAGAATGTGCATTTGGAGAATTTTGCGTACAACTTTTCCTGCTTTAGCACCTCCAGAACCTCTCTTAGGTGACAATGGTGATCACCTTCGCTTTTCGAATATACCAGTATGTCGTCTATAAAAACTATCACTGATCAATCCAACATGGGTCGACATACTCTATTAATCAAATCCATGAACACTGCTGGTGCGTTGGTCAATCCGAAGGACATCACGAGTTTGTAGTTAGTTTTAATTGCAAGATTAAGGAGTTTAAGATCATTTGATTATGGAAAAACGGGCCGCAAACCCAAGTTATGAACCCATAATTGATTCGATCGAATTTGATGTTAGAAACTGATGAAATCATGGGGCTTTTACTGATTAAGACCTTGCGAATCTATCCCCGTGATTTGATTGATATTGAGTCTAGGGCCAAAACCCCTGTAAGGCCCCTTTCCCGGGTAACCTGACTTGTTGGATTTACTCATAAACATAGTCATAAATACTGAGCTTAAATTTAAAACATTCGAATTCATTCATTACATAATGTAACATGACATGACATAACAGCGGAAGTCTTTAAAATTAAGTACATAACATTTGTCTTAACATATATAAAAGTGGGATGTCAGTCTTGTGCCGGGTAACCTTCACGCCTTCGCACGACCCTTCCTTTCTGTACCTGAAATGTATACTAAAAGTCAGCTAACGCTGGTGAGTTCTAGTTTAAAACTATTAAGTATGTTCATTCCTTTCCTTAAAAGTATACATAATTATATACATACATTTCTATAAATACGTATTCATAGCTTTTACTTTTCTTTCTTCATTCTTATGTGATTACATAGATATGCATTCACCTTTTCTTTCCTTTACATTCATTGGTCATACACATAAGGGTGATCAACCCGTCTTTTACTGCGTATATCACAAAGACATACGCCCTTAAGCTACCGTCATAGCCCTTTTACTCGTCCGGTCCTAGAAACGTCCGCCTTAACTTTGGTCCGGCCAACCTTCGGCCGTCTGTCTTACCCGTCCTACCGTCTAGTCCGTCATATTCGCCCGTCTGCCCTAAGGCATCCGTTTCCCACGCGAACTATTGTTTATGCAACCGTTATACTATTTTAGCATTTACTTCGACCACCCATTTATGCTTTTTGTACGTCCTAGCTTGCGAAGGACGTATCTTTCCCGGTTGCAAAATAGTCACGTGGTCGTTCGTCTACAGAAGTAGCCATTAGCTTCGTTTCCATCCATAACGTATACATACATTCATAACATGCAATATAAAGAATTATAAAGCAAGATTGCATTTATTTACGTTATGCCATTCTTTGTAAACATACGTTTCATTCTTTGTTCATAATTCATTGTCTTATATATATATAAAATATATATTAGTACATCACGTATGATCACATTAACATTCATATCATTTATTCATTTAGTGTATACATTTCAGCCCCAAAACAATTAATAAGCTTTGCACATAACATAGAAGGGGGTACTGTCCTAAACAAAGGTCCAACAATATCACGTACGATCTGAATTAGGTAGTTAAATACACATCAGACTCAACCACGACTCTAGCGGTTTAATCATTCTAAACATACTGACTTTACTTACTGGTCTGCTGCCTGCGCACTTAGTAAGTGCGCAGGGCCTTGCTCATGCGCACTTGACAAGTACGCATGATCTTTGTCCTGCGTACTTGGTAAGTACGCATGATCTTTCTCTTGTGTACCTGCGTACTTGGTAAGTACGCATGATCTTTCTCCTGCATACCTGCGTACTTGGTAAGTACGCATGATCTTTCTCCTACGTACTTGGTAAGTGCGCAGGACGTCCCTACTGCGTACCTGTTTTCTGGACAAGTCCAGAATTTTGCAAGTTAATCCGATCATGCTAATCTTACAACTTTCTTTGATCAAAGGGTGTGGTTTTCACTCTAGATGCTAGTTCTAAGCTTATTTTCAAGTTTCATCCATAAAAACGTCTCCTATTTAGCTAAAACCCGAAAAATCCCAAAACGAATAAAAACTCAGTTTAAGGTCGAATCGTTACCTAGATTGTGATTCTGATTTGGAGGTTTTGCTCACGAGCTCAGTAGTAACGTGCTCCTTCAATTTCGTGCCTATCCGTCGACTTTATCTCTCTAGACCCGACTCTCCTTGCTCTCTCTAGCTTGCAAGTGTTTTGTAGAAAATGCGAGATTCAAGGCTGTCTTGGCCTTTTTATACATGTGCTTCGCTCGGCCCGTTGGAGCCGAGCCCAACCCCATCCGTTTTTCTTTTGTTTTGTGATGATTAAGTCTCTATCGCGTTATTATTTACTAAATTACTATTTATTTATTTATTTTTTTATTATTTTTTTTTGGGGTGTTACAACCCCCAAATCGATTTATGAACAAACCCTAGATTCCGGATCAAGATCTATTCGATGTTAAAGTAATAAATTACCATATGGCTTTCATTATACATATGATTACGAGTCTAATGGTGTAGGTTAATTGAATTATAAACGTGTTTAGATTAGAGCTCGATTAAACTGGTTTGCGATTAACCCTTGAATTGGGATTTCGATTCAAACGATGATATGAGGCCCATTAATCATAGGGCTTTCAATCTAGAGACTAAAACAAGGCTAAGGAAGTGTTTGATTACCAAAATGGTTGTCGAATTGTTTGTTCTCGACTAAAACTGGTGCCGACTGTGTCCGGTATGATCCCCGGCGGTCTGGTGCTACCTTTACGATGAAACAGGGGTGTGCAAAAGCTTTAGGAGAGTTCTTTTATCGTGTGCAGGTGTTCGATTTGCGAGTGTGATACAAGGGCTCGTCGAATTTGATGGATATACAATGATAGTCGACGGTTAGGACTTGATTAGACATTAAGTGGTTTAATTCATGCAAAGATGGTGTTTTATTTGATGGTTATGACTGTTAAGGCTACCAACGTGCAACATCAGTTACAATTTCGAACGAATTGATGCATGGAAAACGAATTTGGATCAAAGTAGTTGGAAGTTTGACTTGCAAAAGTCAACAGGAGCTAAAACTCCTGATTTTGACTTTGTAGGTCAACAAATTAGGATTTGGGACTTGGCAGAACTAGTCCCTACAGTTTTCATGCATGTGGGTTTAAGGAAATGGTTGATTTAGTCCTTAGGGTTTGAATTTGGGTAGAAATGATCCTTGTGGTTTGCAACTGAGTTAACAAGACTAAGAATTAATGGATTTGTGCTAACGGAGTTAACCTAAAAAGCCCGGATGTCACAAAGAGCCACCAATGGTAGACCATAAGAGGAAGTCAAAAGAAGTTGTGTATATGTTCAAACCGGGAAATAGTAAATTTCCAAGAAAAGGAGGGTTTAACTCTATCCCAGTTAGGACCATCCGGGGGACGAAGTGCCATACTTGTCAGAAGTTTGGTCACTCCGCAACCCAATGTCTGAATGTTAAATGTTTCAATTGTGGAGAGATAGGACATTATAGGACTTCTTGTCCTAAGTCACTTAAACAGAAAGTGGGTAGTCAGAATAAAGGGATAGGACGTGTGTTTGTCCTAGGAAGCGGAGGAGAAAAGAATAATGATACCAAGGAAGTTGCAGGTACATTCCTAATTAATAACATTTACGCCAAGATTTTATTTGATACAGGGGCAAATAAGAGTTTTGTTTCATATGCATTCACCCCATATTTAGGCGTAAAACCGATTCCGGTTATTCGTGCCTATGTCGTTGAAACGACAAGTGTCGAACAAATTAGGATAACCGAATCATACCCTAATTGTGTCATCAATTTAGGTGACGATAAGGTGTTAGTTACACTAATGCCAATGAATATGAGGTTATCCTAGGGATGGATTGGTTAAACCAATACCATGCCCAGATTGATTGTGACCAGAAAACGATCAAGATTAAGAAACCAGATGAAATTTTTTTGATGATTCAGGGTGATAGTGATAACAATAAGATTGAAATTATTTCGGTAGAAAAAGCTAAGAAATAGTTGATTAAGGGAGACAGTATATTCTTAATCCATGCCTTAAATGCTAAACCCGAAGGACAGATTGCGGATATCCCCGTAGTCTGTGGTCACCAGGATGTCTTTCCGGATAAATTACCCGATCTTCCACCCGATCGTCAGATCGAATTCCGAATTGAACTCATTCTTGGAGCTAAACCTGTTGCAAGATCCCCTTATTGTCTAGCTCCTTCCGAACTGAAAGAACTACGAAACAAATCCAGGAACTCTTAAACAAAGGGTTCATGCGTCCTAGCACATCACCGTAGGGAGCACCGATACTATTTGTGAAGAAGAAGGATGGAAGCATGAGGATGTGCATTGATTATCGAGAACTAAACAAACTAACTATAAAAAACAGATATCCATTACCTAGAATAGATGATCTGTTCGATCAACTACAAGGAGCCAAGTACTTCTCAAAGGTCGATCTTAGATCAGGATACTATCTGTTAAAGGTACAAGAAGAGGACAAACCTAAGAATGCTTTCAGGACCCGATACGGTCACTATGAATTCCTGGTCATGTCATTCGGTCTACAAATGCCCCTGCGGCATTTATGGACCTAATGAACCGAGTTTGTAAACCATTCCTTGATAAATTTGTCATCGTTTTCATCGATGATATTCTTATCTATTCCCGAAGCTAGGAAGAACATGCTGATCACCTCAGGATCATTCTTGAAACCCTAAGAAAAGAAAGATTGTATGCTAAGTTTTCCAAATGAGAATTTTGGAAACAAGAAGTACAATTTCTTGGGCACATTATGAACGAGAAGGGAATACAAGTAGACCCGAAGCTGTCATGAAATGGGAAGCCCCAAAGACTCTAACAGAAATTAGGAGCTTTATTGGATTAGCCGGGCATTACAGAAGATTCAATCAAGACTTCTCCAAGATTTCTACACCCTTGACTGCCTTGACTCAGAAAGCAGCCAAGTTTGAATGGGGTATGAAACAAGAAAAAGCATTCAACATTCTCAAAGATAAGCTCAGTCATGCAACGATCTTAGCACTACCCAAAGGAAATGACGATTTTATATTCTATTGTGACGCTTCCCGAAATGGTCTAGGTTCTGTGTTGATGCAGTGAGACAAGGTTATTGCCTACGCATCACGACAACTTAAAGTTCATGAGAAGAACTATACCACACATGCTCTAGAACTTAGTGCCATAGTGTTTGCTTTAAAAATTTGGAGGCACTATCTATATGGTACTAAATACATGATATATTCAGACCACAAAAGCCTCCAACATATTTTTAATCAGAAGGATTTAAATATAAGACAAAGGAGGTGGATGGAACTCATCAAAGATTATGAATGTGAAATCAAATACCATCCCTGGAATGTAAATGTAGTAACAGATGCTTTAAGCCGGAAAGAACAAACCAACCGATTAGGGTAAAAGCACTACGATTAGATCTGAAGTTGAATTTGATGGAACAGATCAAGGAAATCCAACCAAAAGCCTTAAAAGAAAAAAATATCAAGAATGAACGTATGGTTGGGAAACAAAAGTTGCTATTCAAAGGAGATGATGGAATCATGAGATTTGATCAAAGAATCTGGATTCCCAAGCTTGAAGACATCCAAGAGAAGGTGTTGGATGAAGCACAAAAATCCAAATATTCTATGCATCCTAGTGCAAACAAGATGTATAAAGACTTAAAGATCTATTATTGGTGGCCAAATATGAAAATATCGATAGCCTAATACATAGATAGATGCTTGACTTGTCTTCAAGTTAAGATTGAGCACCAGAAGCCAGTAGCGCAGTTACATCAATTGGAGATACCTGTCTGGAAATGGGATCGTATTACAATGGACTTCGTAACTAAACTTCTCAGAACCCACCCAGAAAGGGCATAATGCAATATGGGTCGTGGTCTATAGACTGACCAAGTCAGCCTATTTCATACCTATCAATGAAAGTTATTCTATGGATAAGTTAGCCAAAACCTATATCAATGAAATTATGAGCCGCCATGGTATACCACTGTCTATTATTTCCTATAGAGACAGGCGGTTCACATCTAGATTCTGGACAAGTTTTCAGAAAGAATTGGGAACTCGACTTACCATGAGTACTGCATATCATCCCCAAACATATGGACAGAGTGAACGTACAATTCAAACTCTGAAAGATATGCTAAGAGCTTGTAT
Organism: Smallanthus sonchifolius; assembly: GCA_023525975.1. Lineage (NCBI taxonomy): Eukaryota > Viridiplantae > Streptophyta > Magnoliopsida > Asterales > Asteraceae > Smallanthus > Smallanthus sonchifolius. The sequence continues at coordinate 41,704,079 of CM042025.1, read as the reverse complement.
TATCGATTTCGGAAGTAATTGGGATAATCACATGCCATTAATCGAATTGTCCTACAACAATAGTTACCATTCAAGTATTAAAACTGCACCATTTGAAGCACTGTATGAAAGGAAGTGTAGAACTCCAATCTATTGAACTGAACTAGGAGATAGTCAAATTATCTGGACCTGAAGTTATACAAGAAATAACAGATAAGATAGTCCAGATTAAGCAACGGTTGAAAGCCGCTTAAGATCGACAAAAGAGTTTTGCTGACAGACGACGATGGATGTTAGAATTCCAAGTTGGAGATTATGTGATGCTAAAAGTTTCACCTTAGAAAGGTGTTGTAAGGTTCAGGAAACGTGAAAAGTTAGGACCAAGATACATCGGACCTTACAAGATTATTGAAAGAATCAGAGCAGTAACCTACAAATTAGAACTACCTGATGCATTGCAAGGAATCCACAATACATTCCACGTATCTTGCCTACGCAAGTGCTTAGCCTATCCAACTCAGGCTATTACACTAGACGATGTGCACGTGGACAACAAACTTCACTTCACGGAATAAGTGATCAAGATTTTGGATACACAAGAACGAAAGTTAAGAATGATTTGGTGGTTAAATGTTTATTGATTAAGTATTGATTAAATGTTTATCCAAAGATTTCTTCCCAAATGGCTGAATGGCCCTCTTAAAAACAATGATTTGGTGGTTATACCTTTCGAGTGTTTCTTCACAAGAGGGTAGCAAGCCCAACATACTTGATGGAACTATGAATATACACAAGATTACAGTCTCACAAATGTTCACTCAACACTCGAGTTTAATATATGAATAAGGTTTGTCAAGAAGAACACTCAATGCTATAATTAAAGCTCGCATAATCATAGGCTTGTATAGAAATCAAATCTCCACCAATTGACATAAAATATGTGCATAAATCAAGAGGGATTTATAAAGGGTTGTAATGATTGGCTTGGGGTTAGGGTAGGAATTATTTGGGAAGAGTGGCTAAATGTTGAAAATTTGACTTTGCTTAATGATTAAAAGGTAAACAATCTCTTTATAAACTTAGATTAGACATTGTGACTAATCTAAGGACTCTATTAAGGTCAGATTATCAAGACCAAATCCCTTCTTCAAGAGTGTCAACTTCTTCTTGTCTTTGAAATACACATTACTATCAATTTCCCATGAATCATTCGGTTGTTTCCTCCTAATACATTCACTTTGATCAGCTTTGCATACTCCAATTTTTCGAGTAAGTTTGATTCCATTTTAATGAGATTTCTTCAATATTTTTGGGCGGTTATGAACTTCTTGTTGTTACCCCTTGTTTTTATGATAACTTCTTTTTTTATGAAACCGAACGAGTTTCATTCTTCAAACATAATACGATTCTGTCAACTAGTGGCGGATAATTTTTCCTTAAATCATAGCCAAGTCGATTTTCAACGAAAAGGGTTAAAAAGATAAAAGGCTAATTTTTCGGGTTATAGGTGTGAAATGTAGGTTTAGATACGAAAAAGGTTTAGGCTCAAAGGGGCTAACTAGGGGATAATATTTAGGGTAGGTAAAAGAAAAAGAAAGGCTATGGAGAATGGGTTAATCCTAATGCCTTAATCATTTTTATGCATTCTTTTAGTCCATGATCTTGAAATGTATATTTTACACAAGTTCTAACATGTAAAGCAATAATTAGCAATCACTCTATCAAACGAAATGAGCATGTGAAATATGTAATAATTAACTGTACCAAGAACTTGATGGCGTTTGCGTGACAATGCTTAGAAAGCCTCAAATTCTCACATGAAACGGAAGGTAAAGAGTAATAAAGTAAAAATGTGCATAAACTTATTTTTTTTCTTTTTGTTGTGCTTACTAATCCTCCCTATTTGTTTCCTTGATTCACTTCAACGGTATTCCAAATTGTTGTTTTTATTATTATGCCGATTATGCCAATTGATTTTTAAGACTATTGCTTTAAGATTATTTAGGAAGCTGTCATGCTTACAGACTAGTTTTGAAAATGTTTTTATTACTTTTATATGTATTTTAATTCAATGGATTGGATAGTTGTTAATCATGCACTCGTAATACTTAGGACAAAATTAGGCAGCCAAATTATCAACGGGGTTCCACCCCACACTTAGTTTTTGGCAATATGAATGTATGCAATATGATATGTGTCATGAATAATAAGTGTGTGGTGAAACTGATACTCACTTGATGAGACGTCATTATCATGCGTGTGATTGATTCTCATCAATGCCTGAATCGTACTTCTGGGCATGAACTAAAACCTGTATTACCTTTAATGCTATGCGATGCTCAACACATAAAGTAAGTACTGAAAAGAAAATTAAACTAATATTCGCCAATTAGCGGCGGTCGAATAGGATTGGTGGTTGTGTCACCATGTCAATGGTTACTCCATGTAACCGGTAAAAATGATACTGTTTCTAGTCAACCACAAAACAAACAAACAACTGTCAAGAGTTAAGATCCACAAATTTTAAAAGAACCACAAGCATAAGGGATGAAGGGAGGAAAAGCTGCTACTGGAATGGGGGTCGTGGCCAGTGCTGATATGAGCCGGGAGGCTGCTGATGTGGCTGGTGAGCATACGAATCTTGTAGATGATCGTGGAAGTCCTGGCATATGCTAGTCATAGTGTCTCCCAGATGACCCATTCGTGTAACATCCCGGAAATCCATGAACTAAAGGAATCGGGTTAGTAGTCGGACCGGGCCTCATTCTATTAGCATGGGCTATGTGGTTTCACATAAAGCTCAGATTATCAAAACTAGGGGACCAGTTAGTCGTTTAATGGGAAATCGAGATCGAAACACGCGTTAGCGGAAACATAGGGACCCGAATGTAAACCTTGTAGGTTTAAATAAGAGTTAAGGGAAAACCCTAGGTTATTCGGCCTAAGGGGTGTGCGACAGTCGCAAGCAAGGAGAATAGAGCACTAGGTGACCGGAGAAGGCGATTTCACGTCAGTTAGAGCAAGAACTCCACGTCGTAGCAAAGGTAATATTCGTTGGCTCCTTGTACACCTTTAATTTCTTTTGTTAGTCGGTTAAAACCTGATTAGGGTTGATGGTTTTGCTTGGCCGAGAGTGAGGAAAAAGGGAGGAGCCGAGATGGTGGTACCCGGTTGGTTCTTGGCGACTACAAGGGGTGGCATGGCAGCCATGGGATGGCAGTGGTGGTGCGATGAGGAACTGGTGGCGGCTACGGGTGATAGCCGGAAAGTAGGGAGGGGCAGCAGTGGCACTCGGTGGCCACGGAAGCCGGTCAAGGGGCGTTTCCTGGTGGTGAACGGTATGGTGACGATGTACGACGTGACAGGCGGCAAGCGAAGTCACGGAGGTGGCCGGTTGGTATGGTGGTCGGGCGCCGGAAAGAGAAGAAGGAAAAGGGGTGGTGAGCGACGAGAAAGAAGGTGGTATTAGGAGGTGCACGGGATAGAGGCGGATGACGGAGAGGAGCCGATTAGGGTTTTCACTTCTCCTTTTCATGGTGTACATGCATGATGAGTCGTCGTCGTCTAAGCGTATTATCATGGATTAGGGTTTACATGTGTATGCACGTACGCGTACATGCATGCATGAGAACCCAGTTTGAAGTTATGGCTTCTAAACGGGTCATGAATGGTCCAACCCGTGTAACCATGGAGCTAGGGTTCGATGGATTGTCTGACATACATTCGAGATAAGCGTTGGGGTTTAATTATTGTTATACGTTATTCAACGTATGTTATGAGATGTAATCTGATCCTCGGATCATACGTTTGGCAGGTACGAGGTTTGGGTAAGTACTCGGGGTGCAGAGCTAGGATTTGGACTCGGTATAGCCTATGAGTTTCTAATCCACTCTTTTAAAATGTTTTAAATGTTTTACTGTTTTGGGGCTATCGTACATACTTTCATGACATGTTTTGTTATGTTAAATGTATAAAGAGTTTTGGGGTCTAACCCGATGAGTTTACGAAGTTAAGTGCTTTAATATGGGACTAAAGTATCTTGTGTTGTCCTTAGAATGTGCAGTTTAAAGGTGGGTATATGGTCGTGGGTCGTATATTGACCTAGTAGCGGTGAGTCGGGATTGTATCTAAAGGTCATACGGGTGTGACTAGAAGGTGTCACAGGGTGTGCATGTGTGTAGTATGTGCTTAGATAACGAGACATAGTATTTATATGTGCGTTGCTATATTAGCAGAGTATTGTGTTATGAGTTAGTCAGGGTGAGTAGGGATATAAGCTAAACGCTTATGAATACGTGCAGGATATATTACCCTAGTGTTATGTGTGAAGTTCAGGTGCAGTTAATGAGTCGTATACATAGAATATAATGTTATGTGTTTATATATGTGTTGTGTGTATTGTGTTGTTGTCCTCGTGACACAGCGGGTATTGTGTTTGCATTGTTGTATTTGTGATATGAAAAACGGGATTGTGAAGGACGAGGTCCTTCGGTAGGTCACCAAAGGTGACAATGTTGAGCAGGTATGTCGATGAGCTCGAGGTGTGTCGAACGCCCTGACGAGGGTGCAGCGAAGAGGTATGTGTTTGTGTGCTTATATATTTTCGTTAAATTGCATACAAACGTTGAGTTATATTTATTGTGCATAAGATAGTATTATTGTGGTGAGTCGCGTTAGATTGACTGTTGTGTCTGGATTGTGATGTGGTGCTTACAACTGTTATGTCAGTTGATTTGTAAGAGCCTTGGTCAAGGCTGAGTACGTTGATGTCTAGGGATTTGTTGTGTTAACCAAGTGTCGAGTTAATACGTGTACTTGAGTATGAGTTATTAGTATAGTAAGTTCGACCTATTTCGATAAGACCGTGGAATTAATATTATTATGGGATGAGTCATGGGTAATGAGTTATTATTGGATACTGGGTGATAACAGGGGTTATCTAATGGTTAATGAATTGTGGATCTAATTTATAAGGACCGTGGGTCCTGAGTAAGGTTTAAATAACTTTTGAGATGAGTTGGCTTTTAATTAAACTAAACTATTAGAACTCACTCAGCGTAGCTGACTTTGTGTGTACGTTAGATTGTTTTGCAGGTAAGCGTTGCGTTAACGTATCTTGGCTTGGGGGCGGTGCTACTCGGATTGGTGTGCAAACATTCGTGAGGTAACTTAATGACATTAAATAGTAGTTAATGTTTTTAGAAATACTTTCGATGTAGGTTAATATATCTAATATGAGTATTTTCTAGAGAATGACCCATTATGAGAACCAACTATAGGGTGCCCGGTTTGGGGCCTTACAAGTTGGTATCAGAGCTGTGGTTTAAGAGAAAATTGGTGTTTTTAAACAAATAAAATGCCTTAACTTACATTGAAAATGGGATGAGGGTGAAACGAATGCCACCACGAGTGTGAAACGAATGCCACCACGAGTAACTGCGGGCCAAGAGGTACGTCTTTCGAGTTGAGCAGTAATTATTATTTACCATATGTGTAGTGTCACACTTGGTAAGTGATTGGTGTGAGTAAGTGATTTATGATTTCGTATGGGATCATGATGTGTGCTATGTGTTGTAGTAGTATATAGAACTACGTGAAATTGTGTAATGCGATTAAATGAGACCTGACGTGAGTTGAGTAATGTGGAGTAGCATTAATTGTAACTATGTGAGAAAATTTGGTGTGTCGATATGATTTAGTAATTTGGTGTGTAACCTTGGATGGGCGTGAAATGGTGATAAAGATGATGACTTGATTATTGTGTGGAGCTATGTGAGTTGTGTGGAATGCAGTTGCATCCGGGATGTGTGAAAGATAGAAAGCTGGTGTGAATTTGATGGGGAAGGTTTAGAATCCAAGCAGTAATGTGGACCACCAAATTGCATTTGATCACCGTGATTTGGCAGTCTATGATTACTCTCATATTTTGAATTTGACGCCCATAGTAATCACTCCAATGTTCTATCTTGTGCAGGTACTGATAACTAAGACAAAGCGTACCAGATCTGTCAGACGGGGAGCGCCGGCCGGGGGAAGAGCAGATCGTCAGAACAAACAGGCGGCTGTTGTAGACAAGACGGACAGTGACTTAGAAGTGGTATTGGCACTTCCCGCGTCAAGCGTGACTAAAGCCGAGGATGGCAGCGTCCCGCGTGGTGCTGAGACTAGAGTGACAGAATGGAAAAGCAGGGTCGTGTCGGCAATACGCGATTTTCCTCTAGGATGTGAACTTGCATGGTTGAGAGATCAACCACTTACTACAGCTAAGGGAGATCTATCTAGAGAGGAACCGGCTTAAGACCCGGGATCCGATGAGGAGGAACTAGAGGAGGACACAACATATATACCTAATGTGGTCCCGTAGTAATCTTGCGAGCGTTGTTTGAGACGTTGAACTTCTAGATGAATTTTGGACGTGACGGTTGTCACGAGAGATTGTGGAGTGATTTAACAATTTGAGTGATTATACGTTTACGTGGTGTGATGATTATTTCAAATATTGACTATTTGATTTTTACATTGAGTGCGAGTTATACCGCGAGACGATTTGGGTATGATAAAGGATAGTTGTATGTGTGGTATCTGGCTATTAGTGGTGCAGTGTTAATTACGTGTGATTATGTGATTACTTTTTTTAATAGTGTGAGTTCATACTAAATGTAATCTTTGATGTGATGATAAAACTTGGTTGATTAGACGGTATGAGTAGAACTGTGTAGACATGAGTTTCGATTACTGGTATGTGTCTACGGTCTGAAGATAGTGTCACCTATGTGTTATGCTTAAGTGATGTGTGAAGTGTAAGGGGTGTGCTTAGCCTTACTTTGATACTACATGTCTTTATATCTTAAGGCATAGATCTTGGCGGGGTAAATGTTTTGGTGCTCAAGGGCAGAAAAGTGTTTTGTAAATAAACTTGTATGTCGTTAATTGAGTTGCTTATGAGTATGGGTTATTTGTGTCACGTACTTAATAGTCGTGGCGGTAAACCAAGTGTAATCTTGGTATGGTGTTGACGTTTGTCAACAGGTTATTGTGTCTGACGACAGTCAGGCGGGAGATCGTGTTGCTTGTGTCCTTGGGCCAGACAACATGATATACTTGTGTGTCTATGAATGACGAGGTCATATTGTTTGGGCGTAGATTTACCCAGATTCTAGCTAGTTGTGTATGTGCACTTTGTGCGAGTTACAAGGTTGAGTTACTAGTACATGTGTAGAACATTGTGTGTTCTGTAGTTATGTGTGTTGGTGTGTGTCCTTGTAGTACACGCTTAGTCGTGCATAGTACGGGAGGTCTGTGTGCTCAAGTATAGTATTTCTATCTTGACGATTTTCTTGACGTTGATACATCGAGGTGGTGCAAGGAGTTTTGACGTCTTCTAGGTGACTGGTGAGGTGCTCTTATGAGATGCCTATGCTTGTATCTCGGGAATTCGGAGCACGAAGCCATTGGGCGGAGCTGTGAGAGTAGATTATGAAAGCGTTTACGTGGACGCTTGACCATAAAAGTTTATGATGAGATCAAAGTGATGACGCTAAAGATTTCAGCACGGATTTAACAAGGTGAAGAAGGACCTTCATGGAACACGTTCCATATGCATGATTCAGTTGACGTGAGACACCAGATGAATAGGGATGTTTTCCCTGGATGAGACGACGAATAGATGAGGCTTGTGAGCAGATGGACTTCGTATTCGTAAATTATAAATGAGACACGATCGGTGATCGCATGGTAACGAAGTAAAAAGATACTACGGTAGAGGAATTTTGTGGAGACCAACGTAGCTTTGTACAAGCTCCTGAAAATCATCAGGGAAGGGAAGAAGTAATACCCTTATGGGTAAGCAGTGGATTCGAGTTTGAGAAATCATCACAAGATGGCAATTTGAGCATAAAGAGAGGAGCGTGATGGACACATGATAGTAAAGCAACTATTACTCCTGGCTTTGAAGGACAAGGACCTACTTGGGAGGATGATCGTCAGAATGACGAAATCATGCAGATTATACAAGAGACTAAGGGCCATTGTGCCCGTAACTAAGAATGAAGTGTGACAAGTGAGCGGATAACTGGCAGTTTTGTACTACGCGGTACTAAAAATGATATGTGCAGTATTGTTAAGGACATTAAGAGCAACAAAGTATTGTCAAGGACAATGACAACGAGACCTTCATGAAAAGATTGATATTCAAGGCAATCATGGATGGCAACTTCTAGCAAGTGTCAGGATAACAAGAGTGGGAAATGAAACCGTTTGGCTAATGACCGGAGAGACGAGAGGCGAAGGAATGGGTAGGTGAAACCTACAAGTCAAAAAAAGTTGAAAGCGAGCAACGGAGAAGATTTCTTTAAACAACAAGGCTGGTGGACGTGTGGAAAGGTAAGGATCAGGATTATACATATACGAAAAAGGACGGGTAGCACCTAAGGGTTTTGGTGCACGAGTAGGAATGGAAAGGAGGAGTTGTGTTGGTTTGTGCAGACGTAGGATTCTAGGACGAATCTTCTTTTAAGGGGGTAGACTTGTAACATCCCGGAAATCCATGAACTAAAGGAATCGGGTTAGTAGTCGAACCGGGCCTCATTCTATTAGCATGGGCTATGTAGTTTCACGTAAAGCTCGGATTATCCAAACTAGGGGACCGGTAAGTCGTTTAATGGGAAATCGAGATCGAAACACGCGTTAGCGGAAACATAGGGACCCGAATTTAAACCTTTTAGGTTTAAATAAGAGTTAAGGGAAAAACCCTAGGCCATTCGGCTTAAGGGGTGTGCGACAGCCGCAGGCAGGGAGAAAGGAGCACTAGGTGACCGGCGAAGGCGATTTCACGTCGGTTAGAGCAAGAACTCCATGTCGGAGCAAAGGTAATCTTCATTGGCTCCTTGTACACCTTTAATTTCTTGTGTTAGTCGGTTAAAATCCGATTAGCGTTGGTGGGTTTGCTTGGCCGAGAGTGAGGAAGAAGGGAGGAGCCGAGATGTTGGTACCCGGTTGGTTCTCGGCGACTACAAGGGGTGGCATGGCAGCTATGGGATGGTAGTGGTGGTGCGACGAGGAACCGGTGGCGGCTGTGGGTGATAGACGGAAAGTACGGAGGGGCAGCGGTGTCACTCGGTGGCCACGGAAGCCGGTCGTGGGGCGTTTCCTGGTGGTGAACGGCTTGGTGACGGTGTACGACGTGACTGGCGGCAAGCGAAGTCACGGAGGTGGCCGGTTGGTATGGTGGTCAGGCGCCGGAAAGAGAAGAAGGAAAAGGGGTGGCGAGCGACGAGAAAGAAGGTGGTATGAGGAGGTGCACGGGATTGCGACGGACGACGGAGAGTAGCACGTTAGGTTTTTTCCTTCTCCGTTGCATGGTGTGCATGCATGATGAGACGTGGTCGTGTACGCGTATTATCGTGGATTAGGGTTTGCATGTGTATTCACGTACGCGTACATGCATGCATGAGAACCCAGTTTGAAGTTATGGCTTTTAAACGGGTCACGAATGGTCCAACCCGTGTAACCGTGGAGCTAGGGTTCGATGGTTTGTCTGACAAACATTCGAGACAAGCGTTGGAGTTTAATTTTTGTTATACGTTATTCAACGTATGTTATGGGACGTAATCTGATCCTCGGATCGTACGTTTGGCAGGTAAGAGGTTTGAGCAAGAACTCGGGGTGCAGAGCTAGGATTTGGACTCGGTGTAGCCTGTGAGTTTCTATCCCCCTCTTTTAAAATGTTTTAAGCGGTTTACTGTTTTGGGGATATCGTACATATTTTCATGACGTGTTTTATTATGTTAAATGTATAAAGAGTTTGGGGGTCTAACCCGATGAGTTTACGAACATAAGTGCTTTAATATGGGGCTAAAGTACCGTGTGTTGTCCTTAGAATGTGCAGTTTAAAGGTGGTTATATGGTCGTGGGTCGTATAGTGACCTAGTAGGGGTAAGTCGGGATTGTATCTAAAGGTCATACAGGTTTGACTAGAAGGTGTCACAGGGTATGCATGTGTGTAGTATGTGCTTAGATAATGAGACATACTACTTATATGTGCGTTGCTATATAAGCAGAGTATTATGTTAGATTGACCGTTGTGTCTGGATTGTGATGTGGTGCTAACAACTGTTATGTCAATTGATTTGTAAGAGACTTGGTCAAGGCTGAGTACGTTGATGACTAGGGATTTGTTGTGTTAACCAAGTGTCGAGTTAATACGTGTACTTGAGTATGAGTTATTTGTATAGTAAGTTTGACCTATGTCGATAAGACCATGGAATTATTATTATTATGGGATGAGTCATGGGTAATGAGTTATTATGGGATACCGGGTGACAACAGGGGTTATCTAATGGTTAATGAATTGTCGATCTAATTTATAAGGACCGTGGGTCCTGAGTAAGGTTTAAATAACTTTTGAGATGAGTTGGCTTTTAATTAAACTAAACTATTAGAACTCACTCAGCGTAGCTGAATTTGTGTGTACGTTAGATTGTTTTGCAGGTAAGCGTTGCGTTAACGTATCTTGGCTTGGGGGCGGTTCTACTTAGATTGGTGCGCAAGCATTCGTGAGGTAACTTAATGAAATTAAATAGTAATTAATGTTTTTGGAAAGACTTCCACTGGAGGTTAATATATCTAATATGGGTATTTTCAAGAGAATGACCAGTTATGAGAACCAACTGTAGGTTGCCCGGTTTGGGGCCTTACAATTCGGATTATCAAAACCAACATCGTGGGATCAGCAGTAGTATGGTACATACCTGGGCCTTGATACCCCACTTGTCCTATAGGTGCTCCCTCATCCTCTGTTTCTTCAACTTCACCAGTCCAAATATTTCCCCGATGTCCTTCCAATCGGTACACCCTATTGAACTTCTTCATCATATGCATGTTAATTAATACTTGGGTGTCCACAGGTAGAATGGGTAGGTCCATTTCTGTAAGTATGCCAAGATTTGCAAGAGACAAAATGCCCAAATATGATGCTAGGTGAATAGTGTAAGGTCCACCAAAAACAAGGTTGTTGGAACAGTAGCCAGTGGCTCGAGTAAAGAACTTGGCCAAGTTGTAGGCCAGGTTACAAGGAACCCCATCGATCAAGCAGTGCAAGTGGAGGAGATCTCTAACACTCACAACTCTTGTGCTATCCTTCCTTCCCCCGATGGAAAGGACAATACATCGGTGCAGGTAGCAGTGGAGAGGGTGCTTGATCTTGGTGCACATTTGGTTATGTGGATCAAAAGGTCCGGACCCAATCCTATGCTAGAATACTGATGCTTCTCCTGTAACATATTTGATTTTCATATATTTGTTCTGGTGCAATAAACATTATTTTAATTTCCCTACCTTATGTTATATTTCAATTTCAAGGTCCCATCCATACCACTCCATAATTTGTGATTATTACCTACACACACATACATTTTAATGGATTATGTAATTTTACAATTCATTTTACATATATATATATATATATATATATATATACATATATACTATTACCTAGAAAATATATGAAAGTCAGTTATATAAAATATAAATACTAAACATTTCAAAATTTGTTTATGTATAAATCTTATAAAAGTTTTTTAAACAAAAAACCAAGTTACAAATATATTTATATAAGTATTCACAATTCAAGTTAACTAGTTTGAACCCCTCTAAACACTTGAACCCTCAATTTGAACCCTCACCCTTGACTTTGAAACCACTAACCCTAATTTTGACCATTTCCATATCAATTTGACCTCTTTTGACTTTTATAAGTCAAACAGTCCCGACATCTTGCAAATTCAAGGACGGATTCGATACAAACCCGACCGTTTTGGACTTGCCCTGAATACTAGAACACTACTCGATCAAATGGACGTGCTAACTCACCATTTCACGTGGTTGAATTCGAAATTCAAATGTATTGACCATCCAAGGTCAAACCGAGTCTAATCCCTTGCCAAATCTGGAAGTCAAGCGCGTCCAAATCCCGCAAATCACCCCTTGATCCACCTCGCATGTATTCAGACCCATAGCACGACCCAATTCGTCCTAAATCGAATGATTCTACGCGTGAAACGCTGACGACAGTTGTCTCTCTATCAAACGAATCGAATCAAACCTTTAAGGAAGGATCAATCGAATTAAATCATTTCCTCACCTTCGCTCATCCCCTTACAAACTCTCTAAACCTTCCATCGATCGGCATAGCATTCCAGTACCTCGATCGAGCATCAAGAACACCACCACTGGCATTTTAGCCAACAACTTTCAATACCCACCCAATCCAGGTAATTTTTACATCAATCGATTTGTTTTTGAACATACATAGATAGCCCCTTATCAATTTGTAACAGCATTTCACATAGGGCTCAATTTCGATATGAGTTCTTAACCTGTTCATACGAATTTTGATTTAGGGAAGAGGCTCGATTTTGTTATTCTATTTAAAATGTTGGATTAATAATTAGACCAGCGAAACCATCTAGTCCAGCCGGTAAGACACTTCACCGCTGGACTAAATGGCGTGGGCTCGAAACCCACATCCCACAATCCGGGTTTCTTTTTTTTTGCGCGAGCCCTAAAGCCAGACCCGGCTCCACCCCAGTGACATGTTAAAGTATTTTCAACCCGTTTATGTATCAGGGTTCAAGCTTTGGTCCAGCGGTAAACACAAACAACACACACAGGGACCACCCGGGTTCGAGCCGGGTCGCCGGATTATATTTTTTTTAAATCGTTTTTGATGCCCAAGCTTTTCTATAAAATTTATTTTATAAACCCAACACCATTTAGAACAGATTTATACAATAATTAGCAATTGAAACATAAAACCACTATTTTTACATATTTCTTTGTCTAAAATAACACTTTTAAATATAAAAATCATTTCTAAAGTTTATCTTTTTAAATTTATAAATTTCTAACCAACGCATTTTAAATACTTAACTTTTCTAAAAATTTATGACAAGATTTTTATAAAACACATTACTATAAAACAAACTTTTATAAATCATTTTTCTATTAGATTATTTATATTAGGGTTTAAACCCTATTTCAACAAATAAATTTTTTTACATTTTTCATATTTTAAAAGAGCATACCATTTTAATAATAAATAGATAAATAAAAAGATTTTATTTATTTAAATTATCTTTTTATCTTAACAATACATTTAGGGTTTAAATTCATTTCCTTAAACATATATATATATACATATATTTACTCTACTTTTTCGCACAGTACTTTAATAATAAAATAAATAAATAAAAAGAACTTATTTATTTAAATTATTTAAATGAAAACCCTAAGACATTTAGTATATACTTTAAATTTACATTTTTATTTATAAACTTTTATTCAAATACAAACACAAACATATACATTTCCCCTTACATAATATAACACAAACTCTTTGTAAAAGTCCCTACACTCTCTCCCATGGAAATCCTAGACTCTACTTTATACATAATGCACAATGTTAATTCAAGTTCATACACTTCCATTCTAGGTTAACTTTGTGAGTTACAAGGATCACTTTGCTACCTATTCTCTCGTGCTATCTGCATCTTTGATACAAGTGAGTTTACAAAGCCTCTTTTTACACTAATTACATTTTTTGGGTGGAACATGAGTACAATTATACAATGTTTACAAACGACACAATACGATTCCACCCTACATTCATGTGTGCAATTTGAGCCTTATGCTTGAGTACTAGGTGTGCAAACTACAATTTTGTGTGCAATTTACATGTGCAATCATTAACTACACAAGCCGACGGTTAACAATGATAGATCTATTGAGTCTGACAAACCCACCCGGTTAAGGTGATTGTTGCCGACAACACAATTTGGTTATTTGCATGCTAGTTATAAAGGTTTGATTGTACAACTTGGTTTCACAATAGTAACTCTCCGTAATTGCCTGATTAACCATGAAATGTATGGATTGTATACACACAACACAATGATAATATTTAGAGTCAAAACCTATGTATGCTCACCAACTTTTTAGTTGACCTTGTTTTTATCATGTTTCAGGTACAAACATTTGAGTTGATCTAGTTTGCTACACTTAAGTTGTAGACCTAGTTAATCAATAAAGAAACTTATTATGTATTTGAATTTTATGCATTTTGTTGGATTCTGTTTGGTTCGTTTTATGAAATGAAATGTGATGATTTAATATATTAACAACGTAGTCAACCATGTGCTCATGAACAGTCTCCATGTCCCGCCCTACGTTTCCGCCGTCGGTTGGGGTGTGACAGATTGGTATCATTGCCTTGGTTATAGGGAATTAGGTTATTAGACACCTATGATCTAGACTATAACCGTATGACACCCATCTTATGCCATGCTATATGTTATATGATAATTGCCACATTGTTAAGTGCTACATGTTTAATACTTTGTGTGATTATCTTATATATTATTCTGAGTATTACATCGCATGATACAATACATGATAGTTTATGTACTACACTACTTGATAACTCATGTGCTTATAAACATTGCTATATACATGCTACCTATTTGATTCCACTAAGTGTTACCCTAAGTTTTACTACACACTTTTCCATACCTAAGTCTTTATACACCCTCCTCCTTACACACTATGCCACCATCATCTTTTGTGAACAAAACGTAAACCATTGGGCCTAATTCCCATTAATAAGAAACTAAGGAGCCCACTTACCCTCTAAAAAGAGGAAGCCTGTTGGAGTAAACAAACCTCACCTTTGGGCCTCAAAACCCAGTCCATAATGATTCTCATCATGATCATGAGCACAAACTGTCACACCCCAACCGACGGCGGAATACGTGGGGCGGGACATGTAGACTGTTCAAAAGCTCAAGGTTTACTAAAGTTTAAATAATTAAAAAAACCAATTTCATAACGTAAATAAACATAAATCCAACAATACAATGAAAATAAAAATACATAAATAGTCTCTTTAAATTAAATTCTAGCTCATCAGTTCTAAGTGAAGCATCTTGTACTTATTCTCAAGCGTTAGTACCCGAAACATGATGAAAACAAGGTCAACTAAAAAGTTGGTGAGCTTACATAGGTTTTAACACACAACCAAGCTTAAAGTATTTTATACAATTCATACGATATACGTGTATAAGGAAGTTATGGAGAATCTATAGTTAAACTAAGTGTGTACAATCAAACCTTGTGACTGAGGCATAACACGCAGGTTACCCTAATGTAAAGTCGGTAACAAACACCCTAACCGGGTGGGTTTGTCAGACACAATAGATCTATCAATGTTAGCCGTTGGCTTGTACGGAGTTAATGATTGTACTAAAGTCATGTATATGTAGTCTTAACTCATAGCATTCAAGCATAAAGCACATAACACATAATATCATATTATTGAATTGTATTTTAAGTCTATGCAAAAAGTTTCAAAAGTAAATCATGTTTCACCCCAAAAGTACAAAATAAAAAGGGGGCTATGTAAACTCACTTGAATCAAGAGTGTAGCTAGCACGCGAGTCTAGGTGGCAAAACAATCATTGTAACTCACCATGTTAACCTAGTATATAATGTGTATTGAGTTAATAGTGTGTCCAAAGTCTACGTCTAAATCTAGAGTTCAACGGGTTTTGATGTGTGTGGGTTTGTACAAAGAGATTTGTGTTATTCCATGTAAAGATATACTATGCTTATATACGAATTTAATGTTATGAGTTCAAGGTATATATGTATGAATTTAATAGTCACTGACGTAGGGTTGGATTAAAATAAAGAAAATAATTTTATTTATTTAATTGTGAAAAATATGCTAAAATATATAGAATGTAAATATATATATTTATGTTTAGAAAATGAACTTTGGTTTATGTAGATAGTTTTTAATTTAAATACATAAAATAAATAAGTAATTTTATTTATTTAAATAGATTAAATAAATAAATAATTTTTATTTATTTATTTATTTGTGAAAATATGTTAAAATACATGGAATGTAAATATATGTTTAGAAATTCTACTTGTGTGATTAGTGTTTAATTTAAATAAATAAATAAAATAAATAAATAATTTCATTTATTTAAATAGATTAAATAAATAAATAAAAATTATTTATTTATTTGTGAAAATATGTTAAAATCTATGGAATGTAAATATACGTTTAGAAATTCTACTTATGTGATTAGTGTTTTAATTTAAATATATAAAATAACCAAATAATTTCATTCATTTAAATAGATTAAATAAATAAATAATTTTTATTTACTTATTTGTGAAAAATATGTTAAAATTTGTAGAATATAAATATATGTTTAAAAAAAAGGAAACGAAAACCTTTTTTTTTTATTTGTGTATTATAATAAATTTTTATTTATTTATTAGCTCTAAAATAAATACTATTTTACTTTAAATGAGTTAATATTTTATAAACTTTTATAAAATTTATTGCTTTTACTTAGAAGTTAAATTCAGATATTTAAAGTTTTTGTTTTAAAAGTTAAATGTGTAATTTTAACCATTTAATTTGGATTAAAATATGAATTTATATTGAAATTTATAAATTTTGGTTTTATTCTGTTATAAATATCTTAGGATTTATAAAAATATTTTTTTTACAAGTTTTTGAAGCTTTAAAACTGGTTTTAAAAATTTAAACCGACTACCCGGCTCGAACCCGGGTGGCTTCTGTACCATGCAGTCGTCTCAACCACTGGACCAGGGGGCTAACCCGTGTTATGGACTGGATCGATTTGTATATAACCAGTTCGGTTCAAGAGGCCAGGTCTGGCTTTGAGTCACGCGCAAAAAGGGTCGGTCTGCGTGGGTTTCGAACCCACACCACCTGGCCGATGGAGCATAGACTTAACCAGTCGTACCAGGTGGTTCGCTGATCATAATAGGAACAAGGAAACTTAAATAGGTTAACTTGAATTATCCATTTTCCCCAAATCAGACTTCGAGTAAAACGGCCAAGAACCCAAATTCAAATTGATTTCGATGGATTATGTTTACTCGAATTGATAGGGGGCTAACGATCAGGACTAAATTACGAACCTAATGATCTAAAACTTACTCGTTAAGATTGGGCAACGAGTGCTGACGGCTACGCAATTTCCCCGACTGTTCTTGGTGCTGGATTTGGCTTCAGACGCGAAATGAGACGCGATTAGCGGTTCAGAGAGAATATAATAGACTAGGCGATGGTAAATATATGTTTTAATTCGTTTAATTTTATCTTAACTGCTTGATTTGATTCGGGTTTGACGATGACAGCTAACGGACGAGATTTATGTATCGAATCAAAGATTTGGAATTGAATTGGGTCGCGAACAGGGTTTACATTCACTCAAGAGACGTTTGCGCGTGATTTCCGGGGGTTTAAACGCGTTAATTGCACAGATTGATACGAATTTGACTTTGTGAAGTCAATTTCGTTTGAATTCAAACTCACCCGCTAAAATTAATCGAATTAATACGTTGTTTGGGTCTGGATTTGGTCTATTATTGCTTGTGTAACCATGAGAAGTCCAATTCAACAAGAATCGTCGAAAGCAGCCTTGGATTATTGCGATTTGGGTTGCTTTGACTTTTGAAAGTCAACCGGATCATGGAAAGTCAAAATTTGATGTTTAAAGGTCAAAATTGAAAGTGTGGGTTTAATTGTTTGAGAGTTCAAATGATTTAGAGTCCAATCTAATGTAAAAGTATTTGCAAATTGGGTGTAAGTGTGTATATATAGGTACACATAAGTCTAAATATATACATATAGTGATTCTAGAATAAATGCGGGTGGAAATTATGAATCGGTGTTTGATAACATTAGGGCTTGATATAACCATTTCACTAAGATTGAAATTCATACATGCTTTATTGTACTAAAATGAAAACATGAAAATCAGAAAGGTTACAGTATCCCATGTTGAGGGAATTTCGTCCCGAAATTTAGCTAGTTGCGGCGACTGTATCAGCAAAGAGGTGAGGGTACTTGAGCTTCATTTGGTCCTAACGTTCCCAAGTAAATTCAGGTCAACGCTTAGATTCCCTTCGTACTTTGACAATAGGGATACGGCTTCGCTTGAGTTGCTTGATCTCGCGACCCATGATCTCCACTGGTCTCTCCACGAAGTGCATCGTTTCGTCAATGCGCACATCGTCAAGAGGTATTTGGAGATTCTCATCAGCAAGACATTTCTTTAGGTTGGACACATGGAAAGAAGGATGTACATTAGCAAGTGATGGAGGTAATTCGAGTTTGTAAGCCACTTTCCCGATCCTTTCAAGGATCTTGAATGGACCCACATAGCGAGGTGCTAGTTTACCCTTCTTCCCGAAGCGAATCACCCCTTTCCAAGGAGATACCTTTAGAAGTACAAGATCACCGACTTGGAACTCCAATGGTTTATGTCTCTTGTTGGCATAGCTCTTTTGCCGACTCCTTGCTACTTGAATGTTGTTGCGGATCTATAGGATCTTGTCGGACGTTTCTTGGATTAATTCGGGACCGGTGATTTGTGCTTCAACAATCTCGTTCCAACAGATAGGAGAGCGACACTTCCGACCATAGAGAGCTTCAAATGGAGCCATGTTGATGCTTGTGTGGTAGCTATTGTTGTAAGAGAACTCAATGAGGGATAGATGTGAATCCCAATTGCCACCAAAATCAATTACACAAGCTCTAAGCATGTCCTCGAGCGTCTGGATTGTTCGCTCGGTCTGACCATCAGTTTGGGGATGGTAAGCCGTGCTTAAATCCAAGCGTGTACCAAGAGCAGTTTGGAGAGATTGCCAAAAGCGGGAGGTGAAACGAGCATCCCTATCAGAGATTATGTTAAGTGGGACCCCGTGACGACTCACAATTTCGTCAATGTAGACTCGGGCTAGTTTCTATACCCGATAGTCTTCTCGGATGGGTAGAAAGTGAGCAGATTTGGTGAGACGGTCAATGATCACCCAAATGCTATCATAACCTCTAGAAGTACGAGGGAGTTTGGTAATGAAATCCATGGCTAGATTTTCCCATTTCCACACTGGAATTTCCGGTTGTTCAAGTAAACCAGAAGGACGTTGATGTTCAGCTTTGACTTTGGAGCAAGTTAGACATTTTGCGACATATAGTGCAATGTCTTTCTTCATCCCGGGCCATCAGTATTGTTAGTGAAGACCCTTGTAAATTTTATCAGCCCCGGGATGGACAGAGTAACGAGTTTTGTGTGCCTCGTTCATAAGGACTGCGCGAAGGTCATCACGATCGGGGACCCAGATACGATTCAAGTAATAGAGGAAGCCATTAGGTTTGGTTTCTAATAGGAGTTCAACACCACATGACATTTCATTATACAGATTACCCTCGGTGACCGAGACGTGTTGAGCTTCTAAGATGCGATTTTGAATATCGGTTTGAATCCAAACACAATGAAGCATAATGTGGTCCTTACGACTCAAGGCATCGGCCACAACATTCGCTTTACCGGGATGGTACCGAATCTCGCAGTCGTAGTCGTTAAGGAGCTCGACCCAACGTCGTTGCCTCATATTGAGTTCTTTTTTATTGAAGATGTGTTGGAGACTTTTGTGGTCAGTGAACACCACGCATTTCGTGCCATAGAGATAATGCCTCCAAATCTTTAATGCGAAGATGACCGCACCTAACTCAAGATCTTGCGTCGTATAATTCTTTTCGTGAATTTTAAGTTGTCTTGATGCATAAGTGATCACCTTGCCCCGTTGCATGAGAACACAACCGAGGCCTTGGTTTGATGCATCGCAGTAGACCACCAGATCATCGTTGCCATCAGGAAGAGTGAGAATAGGAGCATTGCACAATTTTTGCTTGAGGAGTTGGAAGGCTTCCTCTTGCTTTGGTCCCCATTCATAGTGTTTACCTTTGTGGGTCAAGGCCGTGAGAGGGACCGCAATCTTGGAAAAGTTTGAGATGAAACGACGGTAATAACCAGCAAGACCAAGAAATGAACAAACTTCGGTAGGGGTCTTAGGGGTACTCCAATTCTTAACGGCTTCGATCTTTGCGGGATCAACATGAATTCCCTTTTCGTTGACAATATGACCCAAAAATTGAACTTCCTTTAGCCAAAATTCACACTTGGAGAACTTAGCATATAGTTGTTCTTTTCTTAAAAGGTCTAAAACCAACTTAAGGTGTTGCTCATGATCTGATTTGGTCTTGGAGTAGATCAAGATGTCGTCAATGAAAACGATCATGAATTTATCTAGGTATGGTTTTCATACGCAATTCATGAGATCCATGAAAACCGCGGGGGCATTGGTTAGCCCAAAAGGCATAACCATAAATTCGTAGTGACCGTATCTTGTACGAAAGGCAATCTTTGGAATATCCTCCTCTTGTACACGAAGTTGGTGATATCCGGATCGAAGATCAATTTTCGAGAAGTAGGTGGAACCTTGGAGTTGATCAAAGGGATCATAAATCCTAGGCAAAGGATAACGGTTCTTGATGGTAAGTTTGTTGAGTTCGCGGTAGTCAATACACATCCGGAATGAGCCATCTTTCTTCTTCACGAATAGGACGGGTGCACCCATTGGTGAATGACTGGGACGAATGAAACCTTTATCGAAAAGTTCTTGAAGCTGACTTGCAAGTTCTTGCATTTTAGAAGGTGTTAGGCGGTATGGAGCTTTAGCCACAAGATTAGCTCCGGGTACAAGGTCGATACGAAACTCGACTTGATGAACGGGTGGAAGACCGAATAGATCTTCAGGAAATACTTTGGAAAAATCACAAATGATGGGGATGTCTTGAATGCTCTTCTCTTGGTCCTTCTTTTGAACGATATGGGCTAGAAAGGCCACATACTTCTTTCGTAAGTACTTTTGGGCCGTAGTGCACGACATGAGCTTAAGCCCACTACATGGTTTCTCACCAAAGACTTTTAATGTATCACCCGAGGGGAGAGGAATTCGGATGCACTTCTCGAAACAAACGACCTCGGCATGATGACTAGATAGCCAATCCATGCCTATGATGATATCAAAGCTTCCCAGTTGCATAGGTATGAGGTTGACGGGAAAGGAATATTCATTAAGTTCGATGACACAATCGCGGATAATGGAGTCAATGACGATGGGGTTTCCATCCGCTACTTCAACGGTAAACCTTTTCTCTAACTTAGTTCGGGTTTTAGCAAGCAAAGGTTCAAAATTAAGTGAAACAAAACTCTTATCGGCACCGGTATCAAATAGTATGGAAGCATACTGGTTATTAACGAGGAACGTACCGTTGACCATATCATTGTTGGCCTGGGCTTCATTAGCATTTATGTTGAAAGCACACCCTCTAGCTCCACCTTGATTAGGGTTGATAAGTTTTGGGCATCGGTTTCGGAAGTGGTTTGGGTTACCACATTCAAAGCAAGCATTCCCATTAGTGATAGTTGGAACCCCTTTGTTTCCCTGGTTGGCTGTATTGCCGGGTGGTTTGACTCTGCAGGTGTTGGCTAAATATCCATATCTTCCACAGATGGCACATATCCGACACAATATATTTGGGAAGTGATGGTAATTGCACGTATTGCACAAAGGGCTGCTGCCCACATAATGTTTCTTGGCTGAATTCTGAGTCATAGGGGCAACGTGATTGACTGGGGAAGCTGGGGTAACAACAGCAAAGTTCCTAGTCTTTCGTTTCTTGTTGTTGGAGAAAGGTTCGAGTTTGACCCCTTTGGAGGGCTCAGAAGGTGTTGCCGTGTCTAGGACCTTCTTAGTACCCTTCCTTGTTAGCGTACCCGCCTTTACATGGTTATTGGTTAATGTGGCGGATAGGCGGATGGCATCTTCAAGGGTAGCTGGGTTCCTCCCTAAAACAGTGTCTTGATTCTTCATCGGCAGACCACCGATGTACTTTTCAATACCCCGAGCCAAAGGTGTGACCATATGAGGTACTAGAAGACTTAGCTCATGGAAACAGGTGGTGTAGGCTAAACTTTCACCACTATCTTGGGCAAGATCCCAAAATTCGGCCTCTAATTTCTTCATTTCATTGCGAGGACAGAACTCCTAGGTCATGAGCCGTTTGACCTCATCCCATGGAAAGGCCATTGCCACATCCATGCCCCTATTCCTCTTTTCACCATTCCACCAAGTGAGCGCTCGTTTTTGGAAGACGCTGGTGGCATAGCGGACCCGGAGGTTGTTGGGACAATCATTGTTGAGAAAAGTGCTTTCAATGCTCTCGAACCATTGCAAAAGACCCGTGGCTCCTTCAGTGCCATAAAACTTAGTGGGGTTGCACGAGTTAAAGTGCTTGAAAGTACATTGCGGTGGGTTGGCACCACCACCACCATTAGTTCCATGGTTACCGTTTGTAGCACCATTAACTTGAGTGAGTTGAGTTACAAGTTGTGCAAGGATAGCAGCAATATCAGTGTTGTTGTTGGCCACGGTAGCACGACGGGGAGGCATTCTACATATTTGCACAACACAAGAAGAGATGTAAGAACTTATGAGGGTTGATTGAATTTAAAAGATAAGATAACAAATAAAATAGTAAATCATAGTTTGGATTGTACTCAAATAGTGATATAATCACTTGAATACTGTGACACATTAAGGTTAATTAAACTCATATAATTTTTCAAGGAGACATGCTTTAGCCTATAAGTAAACACTCATCCTGGGAATTCCCAGGAAAGCATACGGGTCCCTCGGTTGATTGGGATTTATACGAAATGCTTTCCTAGACAGAAAACCCAGAATACAGGTGTCACCCTTCCAGATTGCATGTGTCCTCTAATAATTAACAAAGTTTAAAACCTTAACGAGGAAGTAAAGAAATTCTATAGATTTAAATTCATGAAGTTTCCACATGCTATGATGATGATGACAGAGAAGTAGGTAAGAAGGCTATGAGGCTTAGGGTATGGGTAGGGATATTGTTTATTTAATTTATTATTTAAGTATAGTCTAACAATTCATGAATTTTAACAATTAAAGTATCAAAATATAATAAGCAAGTAACACATAGCATGTAACATATCATATAATCATAAAGCATGGTAAATAATGGGTGTCCTAAGGTTATAGTCTAGGTCGAAGGTGTCTAATAACCTAATTCCCTATAACCAAGGATCTGATACCAATCTGTCACACCCCAGCCGACGACGGAATACGTCGGGGCAGGACATGTAGACTGTTCAAAAGCTCAAGGTTTACTAAAGTTTAAATAACTAACCAACCAATTTCATAACGTAAATAAACATAAATCCAACAATACAAGAAAATAAAAATACATAAATAGTCTCTTTAAATTAAATTCTAGGTCATCAGTCCTAAGTGAAGCATCTTGTACTTATTCTCAAGCGTTAGTACCTGAAACATGATGAAAACAAGGTCAACTAAAAAGTTGGTGAGCATACATAGGTTTTAACACACAACCAAGCTTAAAGTATTTTATACAATTCATACGATATACGTGTATAAGGCAATTATGGAGAATCTATAGTTAAACTAAGTGTGTACAATCAAACCTTGTGACTGAGGCATAACACGCAGGTTACCCTAATGTAAAGTCGGTAACAAACACTCTAACCGGGTGGGTTTGTCAGACACAATAGATCTATCAATGTTAACTGTTGGCTTGTACGGAGTTAATGATTGTACTAAAGTCATGTATATGTAGTATTAACTCATAGCATTCAAGCATAAAGAACATAACACATAATATCATATTATTGAATTGTATTTTAAGTCTATGCAAAAAGTTTCAAAAGTAAATCATGTTTCACCCCAAAAGTACAAAATAAAAAAAGGGGGCTATGTAAACTCACTTGAATCAAGAGTGTAGCTAGCACGCGAGTCTAGGTGGCAAAACGATCCTTGTAACTCACCACGTTAACCTAGTGTATAATGTGTATTGAGTTAATAGTGTGTACAAAAGTCTACGTCTAAATCTAGAGTTCAACGGGTTTTGATGTGTGTGGGTTTGTACAAAGAGATTTGTGTTATTCCATGTAAAGGCATACTATGCTTATATACGAATTTAATGTGTATTATGAGTTTAAGGTATATATGTATGAATTTAATAGTCACTGACGTAGGGTTGGATTAAAATAAATAAATAATTTTATTTATTTAATTATGAAAAATATGCTAAAATATATAGAATGTAAATATATATTTATGTTTAGAAAATGAACTTTGGTTTATGTAGATAGTGTTTAATTTAAATAAATAAAATAAATAAGTAATTTTATTTATTTAAATAGATTAAATAAATAAATAATTTTTATTTATTTATTTGTGAAAATATGTTAAAATACATGGAATGTAAATATATGTTTAGAAATTCTACTTGTGTGATTAGTGTTTAATTTAAATAAATAAATAAAATAAATAAATAATTTCATTTATTTAAATAGATTAAATAAATAAATAAAAATTATTTATTTATTTGTGAAAATATGTTAAAATCTATGTAAATATACGTTTAGAAATTCTACTTATGTGATTAGTGTTTTAATTTAAATAAATAAAATAACCAAATAATTTCATTCATTTAAATAGATTAAATAAATAAATAATTTTTATTTATTTATTTATGAAAAATATGTTAAAATTTGAAGAATATAAATATATGTTTAAAAAAAAGGAAACAAAAACCTTTTTTTTATATTATTGTATTATAATAAATTTTTATTTATTTATTATCTCTAAAATAAATACTAGTTTGCTTAAATGAGTTAATATTTTATAAACTTTTATAAAAATTTTTGCTTTTATTTAGAAGTTAATTTTAGATATTTAAAGTTTTTGTTTTAAAAGTTAAATGTGTAATTTTAACCATTTAATTTGGATTAAAATCTGAATTTATATTGAAATTTATAAATTTTGGTTTTATTCTGTTTCAAATATCTTAGGATTTATAAAAATATTTTTTTACAAGTTTTTGAAGCTTTAAAACTGGTTTTAAAAATTTAAACAGACCTCCCGGCTCGAACCCGGGTGGCTTCTGTACCAGGCAGTCGTCTCAACCACTGAAACAGGGGGCTAACCCGTGTTATGGACTGGATCGATTTTTATAAAACCAGTTCGGTTCAACAGGCCGGGTCTAGCTTTGAGTCACGCGCAAAAAGGGTCGGTCAGCGTGGGTTTCGAACCCACACCCCCTGGCCGATGGAGCATAGACTTAACCAGCCGGAGCAGGTGGTTCGCTGATCATAATAGGAACACGGAAACTTAAATAGGTTAACTTTAATTATCCATTTTCCCCAAATCAGACTTCGAGTAAAACGGCCAAGAACCCTAATTCAAATTGATTTCGATGGATTATGTTTACTCGAATTGATAGGGGGCTAACGATCAGGACTCAATTACGAACCTAATGATCTAAAACTTACTCGTTAAGATTGGGCAACGAGTGCTGACGGCTACGCGATTTCCCCGACTGTTCTTGGTGCTGGATTTGGCTTCAGACGCGAAATGAGACGCGATTAGCGGTTCAGAGAGATTGTAATAGACTAGGCGAAGGTAAACGTATGTTTTAATTCGTTTAATTTTATCTTAACTGCTTGATTTAATTCGGGTTTGACGATGACAGCTAACGGACGAGATTTACACATCGAATCAAAGATTTGGAATTGAATTGGGTCGCGAACAGGGTCCACATTCACTCAAGAGACGTTTGCGCGTGATTTTCGGGGGTTTAAACGCGTTAATTGCACAGATTGATAATGGATTGATACGAATTTGACTTTGTGAAGTCAAATTCGTTTGAATTCAAACTCACCCGCTAAAATTGATCGAATTAATACGTTGTTTGGGCCTGGATTTGGTCTATTATTGCTTGTGTGACCATGAGAAGTCCAATTCAACAAGAATTGTCGAAGGCAGCCTTGGATTATCGCGATTTGGGCTGCTTTGACTTTTGAAAGTCAACCGGATCATGGAAAGTCAAAATTTGATGTTTAAAGGTCAAAATTGAAAGTGTAGGTTTAATTGTTTGAGAGTTCAAATGAATTAGGGTCCAATCTAATGTAAAAGTATTTGCAAATTGGGTGTAAGTGTGTATATATAGGTACACATAAGTCTAAATATATACATATAGTGATTCTAGAATAAATGCGGGTGGAAATTGTGAATCGGTATTTGATAACATTAGGGCTTGATATAACCATTTCACTAAGATTGAAATTCATACATGCTTTATTGTACTAAAATGAAAACATGAAAATCAGAAAGGTTACACAAACGATAAGGTTATTAGTACATGATGGCTGAAAGAGTGTGTGTACACCCATGAGAGATGCTGGCTAAGGAAGGACCGGGTACTTAAGTGTGTCCCTTATGAGCCACCCCTCCTTCCTGGGAATTCTCTTCATGGGTACACTACTTATAGGTCAAGTGTTACTCCTAAAATACTATTGTGAAGACTCGGTGTCATGACTAGTCAAACTCTGAATTCATGAAAACTCCTATATTTAACACTTAGTATTTTTTTATACCGCTTACAATCTTTTCCCTTTTTCTACTAGACATGGACTCCTACTCTCCTCCCTCACCGGTATACTATCCTGGAGCAGAGTCTGAACGGGAAGAAAACATTCGATCACCAGATTATCGGTCACCAACACCCCCAGGTGCTAGATCAATGTTTGATATAAGAGCATATTAGATCAGGAACACTGGACTGGGACTTCGAACATCTGGATCACCTCCATCAAGAAACCCGTATCAGGCACCCCATCTACACAACCAGTTACCACCCCCTATGTACCGAGCACCTGACCCAAGGGCAAGGCAAACCATGGCACCCACTAGTGCTATGGGAGTCCCATTTGATGCCATCCACCGGTACGTGAGAACCTCAGAGTTTGTGAGACAAGTGATGGAGCAGGGGATAAGACACGACATGCTAGGTCAGAGAATTGACAGCCTGGTGGATCAAGTGTGGTACCAAGAGGAGAAAATTGCAAGCCTGGAAGAAGACAAGGAGATACTTGATGCACGCATGGAAGCAGCTAGAGCTGAGGCCCAGTTTTCTATCCGAGTGACCATAGCAATGTTCGTCTTGGTGCTTATTTGTTTCCTCGTTGAGAGCTACCTGAGACGCTAGCTGGATTTTTCTGCTTTTGTCTTTAAATTCCCGTTTGAAACCGCTACCTTATGTTTTGATTAAGCTTTTGACATTTTATCATTTAATGAGAAGTTTTATTTTACAACTTTAATGCCATTACTCATTGATTTAATATTGCCGTCATATTTTCATCAAAATCACCCAAATATCACATTCTCATTCATTGCAAATTAGTACGCGTACCTAAGCCTCCCTTGCAAACTAACCATTTTATTTGTTTGAACAACATCTTTATTTTGTTCAAACAAAACGTTTATCAAACCGTTAGATAGTATCTGAAATATAAATTTTCTATAAACCTTTACACCTTATAAGGAAACTTAATATAACTTGTTTTATAAAAGCATTATTTTTAATTGATAATTAATTATGACTTTTCCTCGTTAAATTAATTATTATTAAACATTGGCTTAATTATTAAATAATTTAGCCATTATTTTCTCTTAAAAAAAATAGTCCCCTTATAATAATTTAAAAATCAAATAAAAAGGTTTTCATTTAATTATCCATATAGTTAATTATTCAACTATTTTTTACCATTTTATTTACAAACAAGAATAAACTACAACTACTTATTTATTTACAAACAAAGAGCACAAATCAGTTATTCGTAAAGCACACTGCTCTGGATATCTATACAACCTTCTTGTTATCTTACACATTCATAAATGTATGATTGTACTAGGCACTGCAAGGAGATGAACCATTTCGGGTAGGAATTAGCCATCCTTATAAACCTCAACAAGATTTTAAAATTTTAAAATCCAACTACCCACGTTATACATGAACGCCAAACGACACGCTTGTCCGCAACACTCGATCAACTACAAAATTCGTTAGTTTACGTTACTCATAAGATTCAATAGCTTACACATGAACGTCCACAATACACATGAAACTCAGTTGTTTACAATACACATGATACAAGATTGATTACATGATACATAAAACTTAGTTGTTTACAATATACATGATACATGATTGATTACATGATACATGAAACTTAGTTGTTTGCAATATACACGATACTAGGTTGATCACATTGTACATAAAACTTGGTTGTTCACGATACACATGATACTCAATTGTTTACATTATACATGAAAACTTATTTGTTCCCATTATACATGAAACTCATTTGTTTGCTACATACATGATACTAAACTATTCACATTATACATGAACTCTATCTACTTACAATGTACATAACACTAGATCATACATGAAACTCGAGTGTTTACATTATACACGGAAGTAATTGTTTACAATTGTTGCAATTGACTGATCACAATATACGCAAGGCATGATCATACACTTTATTCACTAGAGTTGAAAGCTATAACACTTTGAAGTAACTCAGGGTTTGACGTATCCTTGTTCAAACACGGGTAAGCTAGGAACTTTAAGTTATACTACATTAGTACTCTTCCGTTTCCTGATTAACCTTACTATCTAAAGACACAGTTATTTATTAGCAACTCATAAGTGAAAACAATACACATGAGCTAAGTAAGTTAGTGCCCTCTCTTGACCCGCACACAACGAAGGATCTATACGGACCATGCGACGATTCAAGTAATTACGGGTGCACACGTAATTATAAAAGTCAGCGCATGGAAAATATAGTAAATTTCGTCGTGTGTTAAGACATGAAACCCATCGTGAAATATAGTAATGAAACTAATGTGATATGATAAGGGCATGGTGGATACGCCGCCGGTACTTCCTATATATAAGTGTTCATGTCATATTGTCAAAAGTAGCGTTACTCGTGTCACGTAAAGTTTTATGTTATTTTTACCTGTACCAATGTTTGTGAAATCTCTAATCCACTGACAGTTCTTGAACACCTTAAACAAACCCTGATCATCAAGTTCCCATCGAATCCATTCCAGGTAATGCATTTCACCTTTCGGATCCAAACTATTATCCAACATTTCTCCTTAGGTTCATTTCAAAACTAATTCATTATCATCATTCATACCTGACCTTGAGAGACACACCTGAATCTGGTTATCAATCGTACTCCGCAACTCAATTTTCAAAGTTCATTGGGATTCTAAATGCGGTCCCGAGTTTACTTGGGAACGAGAGGACCAAATGAAGCTCAAGTATCCACACCTCTTGTAAGGCCCCAAACCCGGGAGGCCTCACTTGTTGGATTTACTCATTCACAAACAGTTCTTAGACTTGAATATCAAAATAACGCAGCGAAAAATTTCATTAAAACATAATCAAAACATTGTTCAACATACGGAAGCGTAACATAGTCTAATACATAAACATAACATAACTAATCATAACGAGATGCCAGTCTTCATATCATCCAGGTAACTCATCAAGCCGCCCAGCATCACCATCCATCATCATAACCTGCCTTAAGCTGAATGTGCATACTAAAAGGTCAGCTACGCTGGTGAGTTCTAGCTTTACATAAAACCTTAACATAAACATTTTGCCAAAACCATAACATACATTTGTTAAACAAAAGCGTACGTAAAACATGCAATAACTTAACATCATCATAACATCGTAACATAGCATCATAACATAAGACAACATGAATCGAATCTGCGCCTTCTCGTAACCGTCAATTCCATACATCATATACCAGCGGATGAACTTAAGGCTCGTTAATTCTAAGTCATCCGTCACCAGGTCTCCTAAGGCTCGTTACATCTAGGTGGACCAAACATATATCTCCTAAGGCTCGTTACCTCTAGGAAGACAGAACATAACATAGGCACTATTTCCCCGTAAGGAATAGTACCTTCCATCGGGATCCCGGTAATCCCATGGGTGACCGTCGTCACCCCATCATCAGCCAGTTGTACAACCGTTAGCCAGCCACAAAGGCCCCCCCATAAGGGTAAGGCTAATACATACATACATACCCAAGCTCCCGTAAGAACTCGTGACAGATTCGTTCATTCGTGACTTTCTCAAAACCATTACCTCATTTTAGTTAAAGCATTTGTACGTTTTATTAAATAACATTTCATTCGTAAACATTTCATAAACTTCGTTTGGCAAAGCATTTCATAACATCGTACTTCGTAAACATCGTTTTATAAACCTCATTTCGTAAACATCATTTCGTAAACATCGTTTCGTATGTATGCACACCAGCCCAAAAATATTAATTAAAACATTTAAAGAAGGGCTTCTAGAACTTACCTGATAAGCTAATCTGGGTTGTCCTAAACAAAGGTCCAACAACGTCACTTCCTATCTGAATTGATTAGTTAAATACACATCAGACCTAATCCCGATTCTAACGGTTTAACCATTGTGAATTAGGCGAATATACTGACTTTACTAACCAGCCTGATGCCTAGCACTTAGCAAGTGCGCAGGGCCTTGTTCTTGCGTACTTAATAAGTGCGCTGACTTCGCTTCATGCGTACTTGATAAGTACGCAGGCTTTGCTTCATGCGTACTTGATAAGTACGCAGGCTTTGCTTCATGCGTACTTGAGAAGTACGCATGACCTTCTTCTTGCGTACTTGATAATTACGCAGGATCTGCTTCTCCGTAAAAACTCTAACTTTCGCATGCGGATCTGATCACGTCAATATCCCGAACTTGTTTACATTCAAAACGTTTGCTTTTAGTTTAAGAACTCAAATCTATGTTTTTCTTCCAGTTTCATCCGTAAATATTTACCTTTTCACCCAAAACCCGAAAAAACCCAAAACGAACAAAAACTCAGATCTAGGCTAGATCGTTACCTATATCGAGCTTCTGATCCGGAGGTTCTTCTCACGAGCTATGGAGCAACACTTGGCTGGAATCTCCGGTCGATCCGCCAACTTTCTCTCTCTACGGTTTCTCTCTCTAGATGTTGCAAACGAGAGAAAAGGGTGGTGACTTAGGCTATTTATAGAGGAGGTTCCCCTATGTTCGCCCCCTTCTAGCCCGTCATGCCTCGTTCTTTTATTCCGTTCGTTCTTGCATTCTAACCCGTTATTATAACTGTCGTTTTATTTTTAGGATGTTACACCTCTTTGCTGATTCAGTAGCCTCAACTAGTTGAAATTCGGGACGAAATTCCCTCAACATGGTGATACTGTAACATTTCTGATTTTCATATATTTGTTCTGGTGTAATAAACATTATTTCAATTTCCCTACCTTATGTTATATTTCAATTTCAAGGTCCCATCCATACCACTCCATAATTTGTGATTATTACCTACACACACATACATTTTAATGGATTATGTAATTTTACAATTCATTTTACATATATATATATATATACACATATATACTATTACCTAAAAACAATATGAAAGTCAATTACATAAAATATAAATACTAAACATTTCAAAATTTGTTTATTTATAAAGCTTATAAAAGTTTTTAAACAAAAAAACCAAGTTATAAATATATTTATATAAGTATTCACAATTCAAATAAGTCAAACAGTCCCGACATCTTGCAAATTCAAGGATGGATTTGATTCAAACCCGACCGTTTTGGACTTGCCCTGAATACTAGAACACTAATCGATCAAATGGACGTGTTAATTCACCATTTCGTGCGGCTGAATTTGAAATTCAAATGTATTGACCATCCAAGGTCAAACCGAGTCTAATCCCTTGCCAAATTTGGAAGTCAAGCGCGTCCAAATCACGCCTTGATCCACCTCGCATGTATTCAGACCCATAGCACGACCCAATTCGTCCTAAATCGAATGATTCTACGCGTGAAACGCTGCCGACAACTATCTCCCTGTCAAACGAATCGAATCAAACCTTTAAGGAAGTATTAATCGAATTAAATCATTTCCTCACCTTCACGCATCCCCTTACAAACTTTCTAAACTTCCATCTACCGACATTGCATTCCAGTACCTCGATCGAGCATCAAGAACACCACCGCTGACATTTTAGCCGACAGCTTTCAATACCCACCCAAACCAGGTAATTTTTACATCAATCGATTCGTTTTTGAACGTACATAGATAACCCCTTATCAATTTGTAACAACATTTCACATAGGGCTCAATTTCGATCTGAGTTCTTAGCCTGTTCATACGAATTTTGATTTGGGGAAGAGGCTCGATTTTGTTATTCTATTTAAAGTGTTGGATTACTTCTTAAACCAGCGAAACCATCTAGTCCAGCCGGTAAGCCACTGCACCACTGGACTAGATGGCGTGGGCTCGAAACCCACATCCCATAATCTGGGTTTCTTCTTTTTTTTTAGCGAGCCCTAAAGCCAGACCTGGCTCCACCCCAGTGACATGTTAAAGTATTTTCAACCCGTTTCTGTATCAGGGTTCAAGCTTTGGTCCAACGGTAAAGACAAACAACACACACAGGGACCACCCGGGTGTGGCCTGATTATATTTTTTTAAATTGTTTTTGATGCCCAAACTTTTCTATAAAATTTATTTTATAAACCCAACACTATTTAGAATAGATTTATACAATAATTAGCAATTGAAACATAAAACCACTATTTTTACATATTTCTTTGTCTAAAATCACACTTTTAAATATAAAAATCATTTCTAAAGTTTATCTTTTTAAATTTATAAATTTCTAAACAATGCATTTTAAATACTTAATTTTTCTATAAATTTATGACAAGATTTTTGTAAAACACATTATTATAAAACAAACTTTTATAAATCATTTTTCTATTAAATTATTTATATTAGGGTTTAAACCCTATTTCAACAAATAAATTTTTTTACATTTTCGATATTTTAAAAGAGCATACCGTTTTAATAATAAATAGATAAATAAAAAGAATTTATTTATTTAAATTATCTTTTTAATTTAACAATACATTTAGGGTTTAAATTCGTTTCCTTAAACATATATATATACATATATTTACTCTACTTTTTCGCACAGTACTTTAATAATAAAATAAATAAATAAAAAGAATTTATTTATTTAAATGAAAACCCTAAGACATTTAGTATATACTTTAAATTTACATTTTTATTTATAACCTTTTATTCAAATACAAACACAAACATATACACTTCCCTTTACATAATATAACACAAACTCTTTGTACAAGTCCCTACACTCACTCCCATTGAAACCCTGGACTCTACTTTATACATAATGCACAATGTTAATTCAAGTTCATACACTTCCACTCTAGGTTAACTTTGTGAGTTACAAGGATCACTTTGCTAGATATTCTCTCGTGCTATCTGTATCTTTGATACAAGTGAGTTTACATAGCCTCTTTTTACACTATTTACATTTTTGGGGTGGAACATGAGTACAATTATACAATGTTTACAAACGACACAATACGATTCCACCCTACATTCATGTATGCAATTTGAGCCTTATGCTTGAGTACTAGGTGTGCAAACTATAATTTTGGGTGCAATTTACATGTGCAATCATTAATTACACAAGCCGACGGTTAACAGTGATAGATCTATTAAGTCTGACAAACCCACCCGGTTAAGGTAATTGTTGCCGACAACACAATTTGGTTATTTATATGCTAGTTATAAAGGTTTGATTGTACAACTTGGTTTCACAATAGTAACTCTCCGCAATTGCCTTATTAACCATGATATGTATGGATTGTTGATGCGTGTAAACTATATATATATTTTTATAAGTATTTTTCACACAATATGAGTTTTAAAAAGGGTTTTCACCAAAGACTAATCACACATATCGGGCAGTGTACCCGTCGGATAGCAATATAGTAAAGGTAAGAACCGGATATCAATCCGTGGACACGGTGGAATGCAGTAATTAACCGGAACTAAGATTTAATCAAGTAAGGGTAAAAGATGTTTTGAA
Source organism: Smallanthus sonchifolius (assembly GCA_023525975.1). Classification (NCBI taxonomy): domain Eukaryota; kingdom Viridiplantae; phylum Streptophyta; class Magnoliopsida; order Asterales; family Asteraceae; genus Smallanthus; species Smallanthus sonchifolius. The sequence continues at coordinate 41,670,237 of CM042025.1, read as the reverse complement.
GAGTTTGTTTTAATTAGCTATCATGCAAATATATAAACTAAGCTAAAATCACAAATCAAACAATCAAGGAGAAAATATCACTTCGGTGTCGAATCCATCTAGAATACATTCAATACACTCATAGAAACATGGCAAATACACGATACATAAATTGACTAAATTCTAGTCAAAGATATCTAATCAAATGACCATTCGGAAAGCTAGCATGAATTACACAAACCAACCACCTAAAGTCATACAATGAGGCTCACGTGTTCAATAATAATGTCAATGTTTATAAAGATTGAACTAGCTTCCGATTAAGGTATACTAATCCAACAACTAGTTGGAAAGATAATATGAACAACACACTATCCACCTCAAGTTGATTAAATTAGACAACAATATGCATTTCTTCAACATACAATGTTCATATAAAGGTTATATAAATTAGGAGGATGTGTCAACAATTCCTAGATAAACATAATACTAAATATGACACATCATAACAAACACTTTGTCTTTCCAAACATAAGCATAAGGTTACACATACAAATATAATGATTCATATATAAGACTTCATTCACCATTCCTAGTTAATTGCCATGAACTAGTATAAATACATACACCAATCCATGAATATAAGCATAAACCACAAGTTTTCCAACAAAAAATGGCATACACAAATACAAGTCTTGTAAACAACTCAAAATACTTGAATACATAATTTCATCAAAGAATAACCATACGGTTGTCATAACATTAACACAATAATTGCCAATAATCCATGAATGTTGTCAAATGTATCTAAACTTCATCTAAACCAAAGTGAACAAGAGTTTTAGCTCATCATGAGCACCAAAATTACAAATAAGCAGGGAAAAATAGTGAGAAACATGGTATGAAAACAAGAATCAAACCACTCCTCCAAGCCTAGATGTTGTTGTTGATGTATGGTGATCCTCTTGATGTTGTATCCTCTCCAAGAATATGGCTGGAACAAGGAAGACACGAGTTGGAACAGTAGGTTTTTTCTCCTGGTTTGCTGAATGTCTGAATGAGAATTAAGTTCTGTTTAAATAGAAAAGGGGACGCACGACCGTTCCAGGAGAGAGGGCACGACCGTGCCTGGTACAAAGGCGCGGTCGTGCCTAGGTCTTGGCACGACCGTGTGACAAAGGTTTGACCGATCCGTAGCTTCCATTGGGTACCACTAATCGAGGACGTACGGCTGTTCAGACTCACGAGATGACACACGACCGTGGGAGGCCAAGGCACGGTTGTGCCTTGGATTTTGGCTTGGCGCGGTCGTGCAAGATGTGGGCGCGACCGTGCCTAGGGTTTGCGAGTTTGGCACGACCGTGCAAAATAGGGGCACGACCGTGCCTCCATCACAGAAACCCTAAAAACTTCACTTTTTATCCTGGAATTTTCTTGTTTGTTCACCAAGCTTCACAAAAACCTACAAAACAGGAAATGAAGCAAATAAGTGTCTAAACATTGAATATAACCAAGAATTGATTGTTAAATGAGCGAAGTTTTGTGCCAAAAAGATGTGTAAATACTAACATATCAAACAACCCCACACTTGAACATTGCTTGTCCTCAAGCAAGAAATCAAAATGGAACAAAACTTCCAATGACACTATGGATCAAATCGGAAAACCGTAAGCATTAATAAACTTATAAAGGTTTGAAAAGATTTTCAAGAAATGCAAAATTAACTAAATGAAACCCAATGAGCCCAATGACGTGACAACCGAATGAGCAAATGAATATGCCTAGGAAATCATTAGCATGCAACTTTATGCTTCTCACAATTTTCACACACACTCGGGGATACATATGATCATACAAATAATGGAGTATGTATAGAACACTCAAATGCCAAGACAATGAATCACGCATAAATCATAAGCTTGCTAAAAGATCAAATCTCTACCACTAACATGAAACAAAGCACAAATCAAGAGGGCTTTAAAAGGGTTGTAGTTTGGCAATGGCTAAGGGTAAGGAAGTGGAATTTAAAAGTGGCTAAATGGCTAAAAACCCGGCGGCTATGCTAACTCAAAAACTAAACCAACTGCTAATAAGAAAAATAAACTAGCTAATGCTTCCGTATAGATAAGAGCTAACAACCGAATTATTTCCATCTCTGCTCACAAAATTGCTCTAATCGGCTATAATTCACCTAATTTTGGTGAATTTTTTTTTTACATTATTTCTTTTCTTTCTTTTGAAGGGAACTAAGTCAATATGCATCTTTCCTTAGCTAAAAACTTTTCAAGAATTTAAAATTACAACAAGATAAAAGCTATAACATTAACGTTAGCCGACCGGATTTCTAACGCGGGCGAAAAATAAATGAAAAGGCTAATGAAGGTTTGAATGTGGTGTAATGTGGGTGATAAAAGAAAACTGTAACATCCATGATTTTTCTAATATTATTTTATTATAAAATTAAAGAATAATGATACTTCATTTCTATTCCGAGCTTGCTTAATTCGGAATGGCATATTAATTTCGTTTATTTAATTTAGTTTTAAACATGTATCAGTTCAAAGTTTCCATATACGACTCCATAAGTATATATAACATATATATCTATATATACTTTATTATAAAAAAAATAAATCGAAAATAAGATTTTATGAACTTAATGATATATTTACATCCTTTGTATAGATATTTATCAATCTAAATATGAATACACATACTGGATTAAATGAACCCCCTTATACAATTTGGTGATTTTATTAAGATGAAATTTAAATCCTTTTATAAATGATAACACTAGATATATTTTTTTTGTATATGTGTTACGGATAAATAAATAGAATTTAAGTCAAATAAATTAGTCTTGAACCCATCTTAAATACCTTGAAACACTTTTTAAACCCTCAATCATCATTTGAATCCTATATTTGAACCCTCACCTTTGACCTTGAATCCATTTAACCTTTATTTTGACCATAGTTTGACTTCCAAGAGTCAAACAACTCATGATCCTTGCTAAACAAGACTAACAGCGGCAAATTCCAACTGATTATGGACCCTTCGAATTTACACAATTGATTTTCGAACATCCCTACACCAAAATAACATTTCAAATTCGAATTGCTGAGCGGTCAATTTCAATTTCAAACGGTTTGACTTTGTAGAGCCAAACCTAGTCCAATTCATCCTTTAATCGCGGAATTCAAACGCGTAATTGGCCGCAAATCATGCGTCACCATTGACTCTTAGGAATACAGGAGCAAATCGCCTCTCAATTCACTTCGAATTAATCGAATAACTCGAATATCAAGCCCCGTAACCGTTATAGACAAATCCGGACCAATTCACGAGTTACAAATGAAATTGAATCAATATAACAAGTCGTACACCATCTCAATCAGTTTCACAAACTCCCGAAATACTCATACCAAGCGCATTACCTCTCTGTGTTGCGATTCCACTCGAAGAACTAGTGTATGGAAACCCCCAGTCGATCTCATCCTCTAGTTAACCATTTCAGGTAATTATTATACCTTTAGTCGCGTTTTGAGTGCAGGAGCATAAGCCCCATGGTTCTGGGTTCAATCGGGGGCTTAAACGAATCAATTTAAGGGCTAGGGTTTGCGGTCGCGAATTGGGGAAGAAAGGGTTCAGGGATTTTTTTTATTTATTTTGGGATTATTCGAACAGATACTAATCAAGGTTTCTGGCCAGATCAACTGGTTAATACGTAAGACCCGTACACAAGGGGTCACGGGTTCTAAACCCACACCCCGTCCCTTTTTACGCAGGCTATGGAAACCAGATCCGGACCACTTCCCCTTGCATGTTAATACTAAATTTAACTGGGTAAGCTACCAGTATTAGCCCCGTGGTCCAGTGGTCTTCGTTGCTGAGTTTCTCAGCGCAGACACGGGTTCGAGTCCCGTGGTCTGCATATATTTTTAAAACCGTTTTTCTTCGCTCAAACAAATGTTATAAAAATTATTTTATAAACTCAACATCTTCTAGATCATATTTAAAACTCCAGATTTATGAAATTAATTATAAAACATTGTTTGTAAAAAATCTCACTTTTAATCATTCATAAAGTTACTTAAATCAATTATTTAGGATACCTAATTTAATGAATGTTTGTGACAAGTTTTATAACTATTTTTTTCTTGGAAATAAAGTTTATAAGAATTTAATTATTTTTAATCTATATTTATAACAAATAAAACTTTATTTAAATATAAATGTACATCTTTATTATATTCCCCAAAAGATCATACTATTTTGAATGATAAATAAATAAATAAATTTATTATCTGTATAAATTACTTTTACAAATACACTTACAGTTTGAATTATATTTAAGGATTATTAAATTGAACACATAATTACACCTCTTTATAAATAAATAAAGAATAAAAAAAGAGTTATTTATTTAAATTATAAAAATAATTTTCACAATATTCTTCTAACTAAATAAATAAATAATAATTGTTTAATTTATTTAGTTATTCAAACCCAAACCCTAATCCAATTATTCTAAGACTACTCGTTTCAATTCCTCATTTTATAAAACACACCCTTTTCAAGTACAAACCATTAACGCCTACAACTTCAACCCTTAATACACACATCCATTTCAATCATAGACTTGAGCATAGATTATTGCACACATTATTAATCTAGATCCATATACATTACACACTAGGTTAACGTTGTGAGATTTCAAGGATCACTTGCTACCTAGTCTCTCGTGCTAACTACACAATTGATACAAGGTGAGTTTACATAGCCCCCTTTTCATTTTGGTACATTTTGGGGTGAAACGTGATCTACTCTTTAAAACTTTTTGCATAGACTTAAATACAATTCAATAATATGATATTATGTTTTACGTGCTTTATGTTTGAATGCTATGAGTTAAGACTACATATACATGACTTTAGTACAATCATTAACTACGTACAAGCCAACGGTTAACATTGATGGATCTATTGTGTCTGACAAACCCACCCGGTTAGGGTGTTTGTTACCGACTTTACATAAGGGTAACCTGCGTGTTATGCCTCAGTCCAAGGTTTGATTGTACACACATAGTTCAACTATAGATTCTCCATAAATGCCTTATACACATGTATCGTATGAATTGTATAAAACATCTTAAACTTGTTGTGTGTCAAAACCTATGTATGCTCACCAACTATTTATAGTTGACCCTCTCATTTTCATCATGTTTCAGGTACCAATGCTTGAGAATGAGTACAAGTTGCTTCACTTAGGACCGAGGACCTAGAATGAAATTTAAAGAAACTATTTATGTATTTTCTATTCTTGTATTGTGGAATTTGATGTTTTAATGAAATTGGTTGTTTAAATATTTCAACTTTAGTAAACCTTGAGCTTTTGAACAGTCTACATGTCCCGCCCCGACGTATTTCGCCGTCGGTTGGGGTGTGATAGATTGGTATCAGAGCCTTGGTTATAGGGAATTAGGTTATTAGACACTCTTGACCTAGACTATAACCTTAGGACACCCACAATATACCATACTACTATATGAATTGCATGATTAATACTTGCGTGAATATTTTTACATGTTATCATAAGTAATTTCAATACATGCTACAATACCTAATAGTTTATGTGTCACACTACTTGATAACTCTTGTGATTACATTCATTACTATATACATGCTACCTATGTGTTTTATTAAGTGCGATCCTAAGTTTTAAACACACACACATACACACCAAATTCCCCGTACACCTTTGAACTCACACACATGATACCATCACTTTTTGTAAACAAAGACTTAAACTATTGGGCCTAATACCCATTAATAATAAACTAAGAAGCCCATCTATTCTCCAAGAAGAAGAAGTCCACTAAAATGCATAAACCTTACACATTTGGGCCCCAAGGCCCAATCCACAATAAGTCTCATCATGACCATGAGTCCAACAATAGTACTATTAATACATGATGGCTGAAAGAGTGTGTAGGCCCATGAGGGATTCTGGCTAAGGAAAGACAGGGTACTTAAGTGTGTCTTAGTGACCCACCCCTCTTTCCTGGGAATTCTCCTCAGGGATGCATTGCTTATAGGTCAAGTGTATTTCTAAAATACTATTATGAAGACTCGGTGTTATGACTAGTCAGACTCTAAACCTATGAGCACTCCTATATTTAACACTCAATATTTCATTATCACTCACAACCCTTTCATTGTTTCTCTACTAGAAATGGACTCCTACTCTCCTTCCTCCCCGGTGTACCGTCCCGGAGCAGAGTCGGATCGGGAAGAAGACATCAGGTCACCCGTGTATCGGTCACCACCACCCCCAGCTGCCAGGCCAAGGTTTGATGTAAGGACAGATTGGGCTAGGAACACTGACTCAAGACTTCGAACACCTAGATCACCCCCACTAAGAGACCCATATCAAATGCCCGACCCGTACCATCCTAACCCTTGGGCAAGGCGTACCATGGCACCCACTAGTACTATGGGAATTCCAGTCGACGACGTGCACCAATATGTGAGGACCTCAGAGTTCGGGAGGCAAATGATGGAGCAAGAGATAATGCACGACTTGCAAGGACAAAGAATGGATAGCCTAGCAAACCAATTAGGGTGCCAAAAGGAGTTAATCTCCATCCTCGAAAAAGAAATACTGCAGAATCGCACAGAAACAGCTAGAGCTGAAGCCAGATCGGCTACCCGAGTGACCATAACGGTACTCGTCTTGGGAATTATCTTCTTTATTGTGGAAAGCTACCAGAGACGTTAACAGAATTTTTATTTATTGTCCTTAAATTTTTAGTTTGAGAACCATTTTCTTAAGTTTTGAATAATGTTTACTATTTCAGCATTTAATAAATTTTATATTTTTCAAATTCTAAAGTTATTATTCATTGATTTAATACGTTGAATGTAAATTTCACCCATCATATTTTCATCAAGATCCTTCAAGTATCACCTTCTTCATTCAATAACGATTTAATCTCCTTCGTAATCAAGTCATCATATTAGATTTAAACGACCTCGTTATTTTCAAACCAAATGTTTATCAGACTTTTAAAAGAATATCATAATTATCGGCTTCCCATAAACATTTTCACTATGCAAGAGAATTTAAAACAACCTATTTTATAAAAAAATATTACTTCAAATTGATAAATAAGTATGAGTTTCCTCATTAAAGTAATTATTTCTAAAACTTGGCTAATTTAATATACAACTACTTGATTAGCCAATATTTCCTCTTAAAAATATTCTCCTTATAATAATTGAAAATTTAAAAAGTTTTTCCTACAAACTGTCTATTTATTTAGATTATGTAACTCAATGGTTTCACTACTTTATATATCTAAAACCAAGGACAATTTACAAATTCCTATTTTCAAACAAGAATCAGTATTTGTAAACGCATTTTCCCGAATACCTTCAGAACCTCCTCGTTGTCTTTCACTTGCCACTCCCAGAAACGATCCATACCGCATATACGTTAACTACCCCTACAAGCCTCAACAAAATTTAAAGAGCTAAAACCTAACTACCACCTTTTACACGAACGCCAAACAACACGTTTCTCCACAACACTTAACCACATACAAAAATCGTTAGCATACGTCACACTCGAAATTCAATAATATACGTATGCACATTCACAATATACACAACACGATCACATGATACATGAAACCCATTTACTTCCAATATACCCAATGCTACACTGATTATATGATATGTGAAATTTGATTATTTGCAATACACGTTCTACTGGTTTGATTATGTAATACATGAAACATAGTTGTTTGTAATATTGAATATTGAAACGTAGTTGTCTAAACATTGAATATAACCAAGAATTGATCGTTAAATGAGCGAAGTTTTGTGCCAAAAAGATGTGTAAATACTAACATATCAAACAACCCCACACTTGAACATTGCTTGTCCTCAAGCAAGAAATCAAAATGGAACAAAACTTCCAATGACACTATGGATCAAATCGGAAAAACGTAAGCATTAATAAACTTATAAAGGTTTGAAAAGATTTTCAAGAAATGCAAAATTAACTAAATGAAACCCAATGAGCCCAATGGCGTGACAACCGAATGAGCAAATGAATATGCCTAGGAAATCATTAGCATGCAACTTTATGCTTCTCACAATGTTCACACACACTCGGGGATACATATGATCATACAAATAATGGAGTATGTATAGAACACTCAAATGCCAAGACAATGAATCACGCATAAATCATAAGCTTGCTAAAAGATCAAATCTCTACCACTAACATGAAACAAAGCACAAATCAAGAGGGCTTTAAATGGGTTGTAGTTTGGCAATGGCTAAGGGTAAGGAAGTGGAATTTAAAAGTGGCTAAATGGCTAAAAACCCGGCGGCTATGCTAACTCAAAAAATAAACCAACTTCTAATAAGAAAAATAAACTAGCTAATGCTTCCGTATAGATAAGAGCTAACAACCGAATTATTTCCGTCTTTGCTCATAAAATTGCTCTAATCGGCTATAATTCACCTAATTTTGGTGATTTTTTTTTTACACTATTTCTTATCTTTCTTTTGAAGGGAACTAAGTCAATATGCATCTTTCCTTAGCTAAAAACTTCTCAAGAATTTAAAAATTACAACAAGATAAAAGCTATAAAATTAACATTAGCCGACCGGATTTCTAACGCGGGCGAAAAATAAATGAAAAGGCTAATGAATAAAAGAAAACTATAACATCCATGATTTTTCTAATATTATTTTATTATAAAATTAAACAATAATGATACTTCATTTCTATTCCGAGCTTGCTTAATTCGGAATGGCATATTAATTTCGTTTATTTAATTTAGTTTTAAACATGTATCAGTTCAAAGTTTCCATATACGACTCCATAAGTATATATAACATATATATCTATATACTTTATTATAAAAAAAATAAATCGAAAAAAAGATTTTATGAACTTAATGATACATTTACATCCTTTGTATAGATATTTATCAATCTAAATATAAATACACATACTCGATTAAATGAACCCCCTTATACAATTTGGTGATTTTATTAAGATGAAATTTAAATCCTTTTATAAATGATAACACTAGATATTTTTTTTTGTATATGTGTTACAGATAAATAAATAGAATTTAAGTCAAATAAATTAGTCTTGAACTCATCTTAAATACCTTGAAACACTTTGAAACCCCCAATCATCATTTGAATCCTATATTTGAACCATCACCTTTGACCTTGAATCCATTTAACCTTTATTTTGACCATAGTTTGACTTCCAAGAGTCAAACAACTCATGATCCTTGCTAAACAAGACTAACAGCGGCAAATTCCAACTGATTATGGACCCTTCGAATTTACACAATTGATTGTCGAACATCCCTACACCAAAATAACATTTCAAATTCGAATTGCTGAGCGGTCAATTTCAAATTCAAACGGTTTGACTTTGTAGAGTCAAACCGATTCCAATTCATCCTTTAATCGCGGAATTCAAACGCGTAATTGGCCGCAAATCACGCGTCACCATTGACTCTTAGGAATACAGGAGCAAATCGCGTCTCAATTCACTTCGAATTAATCAAAAAACTCGAATATCAAGCCCCTTAACCGTTATAGACAAATCCGGACCAATTCACGAGTTACAAATGAAATTGAATCAATATAACAAGTCGTACACCATCTCAATCAGTTTCACAAACTCCCGAAATACTCATACCAAGCGCATTACCTCTCTGTGTTGCGATTCCACTCGAAGAACTAGTGCATGGAAACCCCCAGTCGATCTCATCCTCTAGTTAACCATTTCAGGTAATTATTATACCTTTAGTCGCGTTTTGAGTGCAGGAGCATAAGCCCCATGGTTCTGGGTTCAACCGGGGGCTTAAACGAATCAATTTAAGGGCTAGGGTTTGCGGTGGCGAATTGGGGAAGAAAGGGTTCAGAGATTTTTTTATTTTTTTTATTTTGGGATTATTCGAACAGATACTAACCAAGGTTTCCGGCCAGATCAACTGGTTAATAAGCAAGACCCGTACACAAGGGGTCGCGGGTTCTAAACCCACACCCCGTCCCTTTTTAAGCAGGCTATGGAAACCAGATCCGGACCACTCCCCCTTGCATGTTAATACTAAATTTAACTGGGTAAGCTACCAGTATTAGCCCGTGGTCCAGTGGTCTTCGTTGCTGAGTTTCTCAGCGCAGACACGGGTTCGAGTCCCGTGGTCTGCATATATTTTTAAAACCGTTTTTCTTCGCTCAAACAAATGTTATAAAAATTATTTTATAAACTCAACATCTTCTAGATCATATTTAAAACTCCAGATTTACGAAATTAATTATAAAACATTGTTTGTAAAAAATCTCACTTTTAATCATTCATAAAGTTACTTAAATCAATTATTTAGGATACCTAATTTAATGAATGTTTGTGACAAGTTTTATAACTATTTTTTTCTTGGAAATAAAGTTTATAAGAATTTAAATATTTTTAATCTATATTTATAACAAATAAAAATTTATTTAAATATAAATGTACATCTTTATTATATTCCCCAAAAGATCATACTATTTTGAATGATAAATAAATAAATAAATTTATTTATTATCTGTATAAATTACTTTTACAAATACACTTAGAGTTTGAATTATATTTAAAGATTATTAAATTGAACACATAATTACACCTCTTTATAAATAAATAAATAAATAAATAAAGAAAAAAAAGAGTTATTTATTTAAATTATAAAAATAATTTTCACAATATTCTTCTAACTAAATAAATAAATAATAATTGTTTAATTTATTTAGTTATTCAAACCCAAACCCTAATCCAATTATTCTAAGACTACTCGTTTCAATTCCTCATTTTATAAAACACCACCTTTTCAAGTACAAACCATTAACGCCTACAACTTCAACCCTTAATACACACATCCATTTCAATCATAGACTTGAGCATAGATTATTACACACATTATTAATCTAGATCCATATACATTACACACTAGGTTAACGTTGTGAGATTTCAAGGATCACTTGCTACCTAGTCTCTCGTGCTAACTACACAATTGATACAAGGTGAGTTTACATAACCCTCTTTTCATTTTTGTACATTTTGGGGTGAAACATGATCTATTCTTTAAAACTTTTTGCATAGACTTAAATACAATTCAATAATATGATATTATGTTTTACGTGCTTTATGTTTGAATGCTATGAGTTAAGACTACATATACATGACTTTAGTACAATCATTAACTACGTATAAGCCAACGGTTAACATTGATGGATCTATTATGTCTGACAAACCCACCCGGTTAGGGTGTTTGTTACCGACTTTACATAAGGGTAACCTGCGTGTTATGCCTCAGTCCAAGGTTTGATTGTACACACATAGTTTAACTATAGATTCTCCATAAATGCCTTATACACATGTATCGTATGAATTTTATAAAACATCTTAAACTTGTTATGTGTCAAAACCTATGTATGCTCACCAACTATTTATAGTTGACCCTCTCATTTTCATCATGTTTCAGGTACCAATGCTTGAGAATAAGTACAAGTTGCTTCACTTAGGACCGAGGACCTAGAATGAAATTTAAAGAAACTATTTATGTATTTTCTATTCTTGTATTGTGGAATTTGATGTTTTAATGAAATTAGTTGTTTAAATATTTCAACTTTAGTAAACCTTGAGCTTTTGAACAGTCTACATGTCCCGCCCCGACGTATTCCGCCGTCGGTTGGGGTGTGATAAAAACGACAGGATAGGCTCAACGTGGCTAACTAGTGGATGTGTTCGGGTGAGGGAAAATAAAAATAAAAGGCTCACAAAGGCGGGTTTATCCTAATGCCTCAATCATTTTTATGCAATATTTATGTTCATGATTTCGAAATGTATACTAAAAGCAAGTTTTAATAAGCATGAAACATCCGGCACACTCAAATCCGTAAAATGAGAGCAAACAATGTCTAAAGCTATCAAGGCTCAAAAATAAACTCACGGAAACGGAAAGGAATGGGTGTAAGCAAAAGGTTACATGCAATTCATTCGTTTAGCCCACTAAAACTCCTGGTTATCACAAAAAATTGGGTTTGACTCGATGGAATTTCTATTTCAATTGCTTTCGAAAAATCAAACCTCTATTATTTACTAAAAATTGAATGCTAAACGGTTAACTTTTATTATATGTTTGTGTTTTTCAATTTTATAAAACTGATTTAGTGTCAATAAAAATTATGAAGGAAGATCTTGCAAAAAAATGAAGTGATAAAATGCTCAAAAGGACAAACATCGCGTGAATAAATTCCCACCCTACACTTAGAATTCTACATTACCCTCAATGTAGAACAAAAATAATGTAAAGCAAAGAATAAACACCCAACCCCACACTTAGAAATATACATTGCCCTCAATGTATACAAAAACATGCAAAGAAAAATGGAATGCAATGCAATGCAATGAAGCGTGAAGGGAGAACTGAAACTTCCCTCATGTCGATCACGGCACATGCAAAAAGCCTACCCACAAAAATGACGTTCCACGAAGTTCCACAATTCCAAGATCTAATCAAGACTAACAACATCAAACACATATCAGTAACATCAAGCCAAAATATCAACAGAAATGTAAAGACAAATATATATATATAACAGTACATGGAAATAAAAGTACAACAAAAGAACAACATAAAACGTCGAAGCGTGATACAAGAGTTTGTACAACATACAAGAAAGTACAACTCACAAAAATGATATCAAAATGCAATGGGAGGTACTACTCCGACTGCATGCCCTCAAGGTCGAAACTGGGAACTCTGTCCCTGAGACTGGTGGGACTGATGCTGGAATGGGGGGCGCTGAGTGAATCCGGGTGGTTGCTGGCTATTGTTGCCAGACTTCCAACTGAAATTCAGGTGATTCCTCCACCCTGGATTGTATGTGTTGCTGTAGGGATTATTCTGGGGACGATTCTGGTTGGACATGAAATCAACCTGCTCGTGGGCCCCCTGATCCCCAACCTGACAAGCACTCATGGGATACGCCCCACCACAAAACTCACACAAGGACTGGGCCTTGTGGACGTGCATCTGATTAATCTTGGTGGAAAGTGCTTCCACCTGGGCAGCTAAAGAGGTAATTCCATCCACTTGATGGACACCCTGCCTCTGAGTTCTCGCTCGGGAAGTATGCTGAGTGTAGCTCTTTACTGCCACCTTCTCTAGCAAGTCACACGCCTCCTGGGGTGTCTTCGTTCCAATATCTCCACCCGCGTATGCATCGATCAGCTGCTTCCCAGTCATCTCTAGACCATTGTAGAAGGTCTCACACTGCTGCCACTTCAACAATCCATGGTGGGGAACCTTCCTCATCAGTTCCTTGAATCTCTCCCACGCCTCATAGATAGTCTCCCCGTCGTCCTGCTGGAAAGAAAGAATCCTAGCCCTCAACTTTGATGTTTTCTCCGGAGGGAAGTACTTTTCTAAGAATTTAGCAGCCATCTGGTCCCAAGTACTAATGGACCTAGGGGGAAGTGACAGTAACCAAGCCTTAGCTCGATACCGTAAGGAAAACGGGAACAACCAGAGCCGAATAACATCTTCGGTAGCGTCACGAATTTTGAAAGTGGCGCAAATCTCTAAGAAACTGACCAAATGAGTATTAGGATCCTCGTGATCCTTGCCATCGAACTGACACATGTTCTGCACCATATGTATAATGCTTGATTTGATCTCGAACTGATGTGCTCCAACCGTTGGCCTATTGATGCTCGACTCCAAACCCTCAAGTGTTGGTTTGCCAAAATCTGAAAGCGTCCGACCTGCATCCTCGTTCGCCATCTCCTCTACCTCGTCAACAACAACCTCGTCAAATTCGAGTAACCAGGCTACAAATCGGGAACGGGCTCGCAATCTTCGATGAAGATCACGCTCCGGCTCGGAAGACGGCTCAGGAACCTCCTCGACGGGAGTTGAGAACATACACGATCTGCACGACAAGTTAGATTTAAATACGCGAACCTGGGACAAAGAAAACACAAGTTAGACAAAAACAAAAATAAAAGAAAAATAAAATAAAATAAAAAAATGAAAATAAAAATAAAAAATAAAATGGGATAAAAAGCAAGATGTAAATATATACAAATGAAGCTAAAAATAACAAGTAAAATGCAAAAAATATGTATACACACAAAAATTGCAAAATAACAACAAGGAAACACGATATTTACAAAAATATATATACTAAATGACTAAAAATTAATTCCAATCGTTCTCGCAAAACCGTGTCCCCGGCAACGGCGCCAAAAAAATTTGATGCGTGTAAACTATATATATATTTTTATAAGTATTTTTCACACAATATGAGTTTTAAAAAGGGTTTTCACCAAAGACTAATCACACACACATCGGGCAGTGTACCCGTCGGATAGCAATATAGTAAAGGTAAGAACCGGATATCAATCCGTGGACACGGTGAAATGCAGTAATTAACCGGAACTAAGATTTAATCAAGTAAGGGTAAAAGATGTTTTGAAGAGTTTGTTTTAATTAACTATCATTCAAATATATAAACTAAGCTAAAATCACAAATCAAACAATCAAGGAGAAAATATCACTTCGGTGTCGAATCTATCTAGAATACATTCAATACACTCATAGAAACATGGCAAATACACGATACATAAATTGACTAAATTCCCGTCAAAGATATCTAATCAAATGACCATTCGGAAAGCTAGCATGAATTACACAAACCAACCACCTAAAGTCATACAATGAGGCTCACATGTTCAATAATCATGTCAATGTTTATAAAGATTGAACTAGCTTCCGATTAAGGTATACTAATCCAACAACTAGTTGGAAAGATAATATGAACAACACACTATCCACCTCAAGTTGATTAAATTAGACAACAATATGCATTTCTTCAACATACAATATTCATATAAAGGTTATATAAATTAGGAGGATGTGTCAACAATTCCTAGATAAACATAATACTAAATATGACACATCATAACAAACACTTTGTCTTTCCAAACATAAGCATAAGGTTACACATACAAATATAATGATTCATATACAAGACTTCATTCACCATTCCTAGTCAAATGCCATAAACTAGTATAAATACATACACCAATCCATGAATATAAGCATAAACCACAAGTTTTCCAACATAAAATGGCATACACAAATACAAGTCTTGTAAACAACTAAAAATACTTGAATACATAATTTCATCAAAGAATAATCATACGGTTGTCATAACATTAACACAATAATTGCCAATAATCCATGAATGTTGTCAAATGTATCTAAACTTCATCTAAACCAAAGTGAACAAGAGTTTTAGCTCATCATGAGCACCAAAATTACAAATAAGCAGGGAAAAATAGTGAGAAACATGGTATGAAAACAAGAATCAAACCACTCCTCCAATCCTAGATGTTGTTGTTGATGTATGGTGATCCTCTTGATGTTGTATCCTCTCCAAGAATCTTGAAATATGGCTGGAACAAGGAAGACACGAGCTGGAACAGTAGGTTTTTTCTCCTGGTTTGCTGAATATCTGAATGAGAATTAAGTTCTGTATAATAGAAAAGGGGAGGCACGACCGTGCCAGGAGAGAGGGCACGACCATGCCTGGTACAAAGGCGCGGTCGTGCCTAGCTCTTGGCATGACCGTGTGACAGAGGTTTGATTGATCCGTAGCTTCCATTGGGTACCACTAATTGAGGACGTACGGTTGTTCAGACTCACGAGATGACACACGACCGTGGGAGGCCAAGGCACGGTTGTGCCTTGGATTTTGGCTTGGCGCGGTCGTGCAAGATGTGGGCGCGACCGTGCCTAGGGTTTGCGAGCTTGGCACGACCGTGCCAAATAGGGGCACGACCGTGCCTCCATCACAGAAACCCTAAAAACTTCACTTTTTATCCTGGAATTTTCTTGTTTATTCACCAAGCTTCACAAAAACCTACAAAACAGGAAATGAAGCAAATAAGTGTCTAAACATTGAATATAACCAAGAATTGATCGTTAAATGAGCAAAGTTTTGTGCCAAAAAGATGTGTAAATACTAACACATCAATTGTATACACACAACACAATGATACAATTTAGAGTTAAAACCTATGTATGCTCACCAACTTTTTAGTCGACTTTGTTTTTATCATGTTTCAAGTACGAACATTTGAGTTGATCCAGTTTGCTACACTTAAGTTATGGACCTAGTTAATCAATAAAGAAACTTATTATGTATTTGAATTTTATGTATTTTGTTGGATTCTGTTTGGTTTGTTTTATGAAATGAAATGTGATGATTTTTTATATTAACAGCGTAGTCAACAATGTGCTCATGAACAGTCTCCATGTCCCGCCCCGACGTTTCCGCCATCGGTTGGGGTGTGACATCTCCTTCTGCAAACTCTCCTTTACTATCGGTAAAGATCGGCTCTGTGATTTCCTTGTGTCTATATAGCCCCATTTTTACCCCAAATTGTGCCAATGACATCTCATACCAGTGCCTAGCCATACTAAAATGTACACAGTCATCCATCACCATACTCACCACTGCTCTGTCAAATTGAAAGGATGCTAGAATTTCAAGGGTGAGTTAATAATATGTTGCTCCTCTAGTAGCAAAGAATCTTTGCCAAGGCTTTGTAATGAGAGGAACTGCACTCTCTAAGAGATTTATGTCCTCCAAGGTTGAGTAGCAAATGGTGTTGTGTGCCCCGAAGGTTTGCCTCATTAAAGCAGGTAGGGTCTGGTAGGCATGGACCTCGATAGCATCATCGGGGTTAAAGATAAGCCACGGGTGTAAGTCTTGTGATCCTTCAGGCATAGGCTGTGGGTGAAAAGGCGGTGGAGGTGGAGGTGATGGTGGAGTATGTGGTGAGCCACCCATATGAGCATACGAAGATGAGCCCGACCTAGAACCTGATCGAGTATTCCTTCTTTTCGTCCCGCTTGTCTGGAAGACTCAGCCATGTCCTATACAATTACCCATTAATGGAGTTAGTATACATATATTGCAACGGCGTCAAAAACTTGGTAGGAACATAAATGTATATAACGGCGTCAAAAACTTGGTATGATGTAACCAAAAACTTGATAGTGATTTAAACTATATATATATATATATTTATCATTTTAGGACCACACAAAAGGAACACAAAATCCATGTATAGTTGTGGCATGATTATGTTCCTCGACTCCACAAGTGGTTAATTGCAATTAGTCAAACAAGACACAAATTTGAACGGTGCAATACGACTACAACAAATAGACGGACAACATGTTAACTTGTGAAAAGTCAAACCCGTTAAATTTCTTGACCTAATTCAATTAATCAACAATTTTCTACAAACTATGCTAAAACTTAAACATATAAGAACAAGAATCATGCTTCAATTCGTGTTTCCAAGTTTAAGAGTTCCAAGTCAAAATTCAAAAACCCATCCATACAAGTCAAATAAATCTTACCCAAACAAGACTAGATAGTCAAACACGCATCTAGGTTAAGCATTGAGTTCGTATTCAAGCATATTCAAACCAAGATACAAAATGAAACCCTAGCCCTATTTGAACAAGATTAGTCATATTTGGAGCACAAATCAACCTAAAAATGATAATGGACAAGCTTATATACCTTGGTGAAGAGATTGGAAGCAAAAATCGAAAGAAAAGGGTGAAAATCGAGCGTTTTTGGGTGATTTCGGCGAGTTTCGAGCATGTTTGAGAGTTGGGGTTTTGAGGGATTGCTGATACTGCCCCAATTTAACGTCTGCACGCACGGAGCCCAATGCACGGTCGTGCAATGGGATGCATGGTCGTGCATTACCCCCTGTTGACCAACTTTGACTTTTTTTTACTTGAAACTAATACTTTTAAAAATAAAATAAAATTTTAATTAATAAATAATCAAAAATAATTTAAATTTTCTTAAAGTATTATTTTATTAAAATTTGTTAAAATACAATTGGTCAAGGGAGAATGTCGACATCAAAAATCCCGATTACACGTTACAAAACTTACCTTGTTTGTCATCATCAAAAATAAAGATGAGTATAAAATTTAAAAACTTAAACTGTTTGAAAGCGTTATGCCTATTTTGAAAGTGCTTTCAAACAGCGGCACTTGCATCCATTCATTTTTCTTAGCAATAATTTCGTGGTCGCGATCTTTGAAAATTCCTGCAAAGACAAATCAACTAACACAACTACCAAAAATAAAAATAAAAGTAAGAAGAATAGAAATAAAAATAAAAGGGAAAATAAAGGTGAAATTAAAAATAAAAGGGAAAAATAAAGCAGAAATAAAACATAAGAAAATAGAAATAACCAGTCCAACCACTTAGATCTTTCGCAGAATTACCGTGTCCCCGGCAACGGCGCCAAAAACTTGATAGCGTGTTTTAGTGTGTAAAAATACATATGTATAAATGTATGAATATACATCCCTGGTAATTGCACCAAAAACTTGATGTCAAATGAAAGAGATGTAATTACTACATATACATATACTATTCTTGATGTTCGGTTTAATGTTACACAAAATCAGGTTTTAAATTTATAAATTAAAATGATAATTAATTCAACTTAAAACACACGCAATAGGCAAGTGTACCCATCGCAGCGTAATATAGTCTGGGTAAGAACCAAGTATCGAACCATGGACACGGATTCCTTACTCAACCTTCGCTATTGTCTGACTAGAATAATAAGTTAGAAAAGGGGTTTTGTTTTAAAGGAAAAAATAAAAAGGATAAGAAATGTAATTAGAAATATTCTCTCGTTTAAAGTGTTACTCCTGTTGTTATCACTTGTTAATTAACATTGTATTTTAGTAAGGTTGGTCAAGTTACTAATACTAACCCTTTCGATAGGGGGGTTAGTATTTCGTAACGGAACAGTGGATACGGTCGGCCAACCGCTCCTAATAATTCCCGGAATCCTAACGGGGTCTCAAGTCCGTCGGCTGTCCCGTGAATTATTATTCGAATTAAGATTATCCTGTCGACTAGCGTACACCAAGTCGTGTAACTTCCTTTGAAAAGTCGGAATGCGCAACTCCCTCTAGAGCTAATTTATAAATAATCGGACCTACAATTTAGATTCTTAAAATAGTTGCCTTACTTATAATACTATTTTAAATAAATATAACTTTAATCCTCAAGATCAAACCTCATGACTCCCGCTAGAAGTCCTCTGCAAGCTAACACGCTAGAAGTAAAGAAATATGAACACGAACTATAAGATCCAGCTAGGACACGAACGACTCGTTGAATACCCAAACTTCCAAAGAACCCATAAGATTAAATCTATACTAACTCGGCCGTTGGTAGCACTAAGATTTGTATATAGACTGTACAAACTAGAATAAGCTTTCAAACAAGAAGTCTTGCTTAAGAAACTAACAAGATTTAAGGTTATTAAGTTGGTTTAAAGATCTCTTATTCTTGTCTTTTTAAGATAAATTAGAAGAAAGAATTTAAGAACATAACATACTAAAAATACTTCATTAATTAATTAAAGTTCAACCAACCCTTAGATCATACAAGTGATACCACTAACCCTTAGATCATGTGTAGGAGTTATCCAACACCAAGGGAGAGTGGGTATAGGTTGCTTCTTGTTTACTTGAATAAGAAGAATCATCCCGTATTACAATACTAAAAACATAAAATAAACAAAGAAAATCTAAAACGGACCAGAACCGATAGAGTTTCGGCTCTAGCAGAGCACTAGGACCTTCACAACCCTTGGTAATGGACATCTAAAACACTAGAGTGAGCTTGCTATTTATAGGCTAAGATTTTAGCAATGCACGGCCGTGCATTGGATTGCATGGGCGTGCAAAGTACCCTTTTCTTTCACGTGCGGAATCTGGCAACTTTAAGGAGTACGAGATGGCAAAATGGGGATTGCACCGCCGTGCAAGGCAATGCACGACCGTGCATTACCCTATTTTGCTCCACATTGACTTTTTTACTTCCAGCTTTGACTTCCTACGTCCGGTTTCGTTCAATTGACTTCCGAATGCTGATTTCTCCTTGATTTTGAGTGATTTCTTCATGTTTTTGCAAACCAAAGTCAATTATCATGTTGTAACACAATTGAGTGGATTAAGTATCAATTATTACCATATTACCCCTAACTGTGATGAATTCGAGGGTAAGTATGCATGCAAAACATGTATAGTTTACGTCATATCATCAATCTCAGCTCATTTTTCACACAACTTACACCTCAAAACACACACACACATAGGGCTGTAAACGAACTGAACCGAACGAAGCCTTGTTCGTGTTCGTTCTTTAAGCATTTAACTTGTTCATGAACGGTTCACGAACACTAACCGAACGAAATTTCATGTTCGTGTTCGCTCATTAAGGAAATGGATTTGTTCACGAACGGAACCGAACGAAGGCTAGTTTGGGACTTTTGATGTCAACCATAATGTCTTCCGAAATGAACATTTAATAAGATCATTTTAATATCAAGTTTTTTGTAATTGTATCGAACTTACTTTACTTAGTTAATTTTAGGATAAAAAATAAAATAAAAATTAAAGAATATATAAAGTTTAGATAAAATAAAATAGAAATATACAAAATCTTTAATGAATAACATTAACAAAAGACACATGAACGAACACGAACGTAAACGAACATAAACGAACGAACGTTAATAAAAGAACGTGAACGAACACGTTACCGAACGTTGACGAACACAATTGAACGAACGAAACCTATGTTCATGTTCATTCATTTATTTAATCGGACGGAATTCCTTGTTCATGTTCGTTCATTTATTAAACGAACGAACGTAAACAAACTTCCCGCCGAACGGTTCACGAACTGTTCGCTGAACTTTCGGTTCGTTTACAGCCCTACACACATACTCTGGTGTTCCATTCCCGAGCCCCAGTTCGCATACGAGAGTCTGATTTCTAGTGTTTCGACTTCAAATTGCAAAAGATAGTGTTGAGGTAAGGTTTCGACCTACGGTTTAGCTTTGGTTATATACCATTAAGCTAGGATTGTGTAATTAAGTAATATCGTTATGTATGTAGGAGCTTTTTTCAAGGTGTTTGCCATAATACAGATTTGATAAGCAGAGATACTACTGATGTGAGTTCTTAAAATGTGATCCATTTGAACTAACCATGGCTCTGTTATACTCCATTTTAAAAGCATGGTTGACTTTATGAAAACATTTTGAGTATCTTGAAACGATTGCACCGATTATATATATATATATATATATATATATATATATAACGCATTCTAAGCGCTTATTGTGTTTCACTTGACCCGTGAAAAGGCATGATGGACAGAACCCGTGGAACGGTCTATGGTTATATATATACTGACTGATTATTCATAGTTGTCTATGAAATGGGGGTGGAACCCCATGAATGTGTTCAAGATGCTTTGGCGGGTCATTTTAATAAACTATTTTAGTTTATGAATTCACCAGTTTTGTGCTGACCCATGTTTTATCAAATGTTTTTGAGCGCATCACAGGTAGTCAGTAGAGGAGGCATTGCAGGACTAGAACGAATGATGAATGAAACTGATGATGGGCATTCCTTGAACTATAAGTCCCGAATGATGTGTTCCTTGTTAGGAACAGACGAAGAAAATGTTGTAACTTTTGATTCCACCTAATGAAACAATATTTTTGTTATAATAAAAGTTATGATTTAGCCTTTCGTTGTGTGTTTTGATATCAACGTCACCAGAGGGTAACATCTAACCGGTATGTAGTTATCTGACAAACAGAATGTTCTGTCTAAGGAAAGAATGGTGTATAAATCCCCCATGGACCCGTCATTATTTCCTAGAAACATCTCTGTTGGAGGTACTACTCTAGGACGATAATCACCCCAGTTTCAAGGTGTGACATATAGTGGAAGCAATTTTGGGCCAACTAGAAAACGTAAAAAACAAAAAAAAACAACAGCGGGATAGTCTATATAAACTCACATGAGAGGGAGACATTAATTAAATAGTGTAGGCAAGCATCCTTTACCTCTAAAGTAAAACAGTTTATAATGAATTTGCATATTTCCTTGTAATTTCATATTTCAAAACCCTAAATTTCATATTTCCTTGAATTGTATCACTATTTATATTCTAGCACAATGATACCTGGTGTTAAGTTAGAGCTCAGGAGTCAGGACCTTATAGGTCTTGAGTTCGAATCTTGGTGCTTAAGTCTTACTTTCAGCCTAGGCTAGGCGTGTTAGGTCGGGTTTATCCCGATCCTAAATATGAGATTTAGATTTGTTTTTCTAAAAAAATATTTATAGGGAAGTTTTTGGATCAGTTACTTCGGAGTTGCAGTCTTTAACCCTTGAGATTTGTGCACAAGTGGACTTACATATGTGCATACGTCATCTCATCAGCTTAGATAAGAACAATGTCTTCATGGAACTCCAGATCCTTACAGAGTCCCGGGTGAATCCAAGTTAAGTCTGCAAAGTATGTTTCCAGAGGACATCAAAGGTTCTGGTCTTGACTCCAGACTCGTCTTTTTAGTTATTCGATAAAATTAACCAATTATAAACCTATTTAAAATGCAACCTTTAGTAACAGTAAAATATTAGTTTTTTTTATTATATAAATAAGCTTTATTTTATAAACCTACTAGGTTAAAATCCAGTGTATTACACGGGTTGAATAAATATAATATTATATATTAAGTAATAAAAAATTTTATTTTTTAAAAACTCGTGTTTTACACGGATTGAATAAACTCGTGGAATACAATATAATCTGTTAACACATACACTCGTCAAAATATATCAGGAGATTTATTAATATAAAGATTATTATTTTCTTTAAAAATAAATTATTACTAAAAGATAGAGATATTTAGAGAGACGAAAAAAAATAATGAGAATGAATATGGAGGCGACACGTGACATGAAAAACCTTTATTTATTATATAGTATAGATATAGATTAGTATTTTCTTTAATAATATATTATTATTAAAATATATATGTGTATTTAATAAGAAAGAGAGACGAGAAAAATGATAAAAATGAATATGAAGGTGACACGTAACATAAAAAATATTTATTTATTATATAGTAGAGATTTAAAATGCAACCTTAGTAACGGTAAAATATTAGTTTTTTTTTATTAAATAAGCTTTTTATATGAATAAGTTAAATTAGAAGATTTACATAAGTAGATATGGTGCCCCAGTGGTAGTTTTCCCTTATTACCTTTAAATAGGTCGGAGCTAGTCTGTCAAGCATCATTTTTAGTAGTATGTTTTTCTCTGCCCACAACAACAATTTTATATATGTTTAATAATATTTTTTCTAATACTTGATTAAACTTTGTGGTAGTGGTTTGGTACCTTATTTCTTATTTCCTATGCTTTAGCTTGTGGGTTCAAAACTCATGGCTACAAAACTTTTTTTTTATTTTTTTTATTTTGATTATTCAATTATTAAGCGTAATATGAGAGACATAATACATTTTTGTATCTATGGTTCAATTTTCAAACTGATCCGCCTCAAATTCGTACGTTACTTTTATGTACTTAAGTACATTAGTGTCGACGCCAAAATATTTTTTTTTAGTTTTTTTACATTTTCTTTCAAGGTTAAACCAGTAGCCATAACCTCATATTTTTTTATGTACCTAGCTATATTTCTTTTGTAACCGCTTCAACCGTTTAAGATTCGCTTCACCCCGTGGGGTGCGGGAATTCGAGTTACGCTACGTTTTGACGCTGCCGCAACGCGCGACGGGTAAAATTACTAGTTTGCTTTTAAATAACTAGTTGGGTCCACACACGCATTGCGCGGGTTCTATTTATGAAAAGGTTCGCGCCACACGATGGAAGTTTAGTCGTTTCTTCACTATGATACGCAGCGTGACATTGGTTGTTATCGGCTCGGGTCATCGAAAACCATAAAAGCGAATCACGATAAAGCGAATACCGATGTCGGTTCCGATAACACCAATGCCGGCAGCAATAATGTTCGCTTATAGTCGAGTGAGTTTGTTCGCTTATAATCGAGTGAGTTTGGTCGTTATCGATTTGGTTTGTCTGCGGCAACGGCTGTCACTCCGTCATAAAACCCTAAAACATAACCCCTCGTAAAAGTGAACGTCACTCTGTCCTAAAAAAACCCTGAAAGCGTAGCGTCAAGTAACAAAAAAATCTAGATACAAAAACATGTTGCAACGACTATCACTCTACCATAAAACCCTATAGTGTACCTCGTCGTAAAATTGAACAGCACTTCACCGTAAAACCTGAGATCGTAGTGTCAAAAAACATGGACGCAACAATTTAAAAAAAGAAAAGTAAAAAACTCAAACGTTGTACCCTGTCGTAAAAGTGAACGTCACTTCACCGTAAAACCTCAAAAAACGCGAACACAAATCGATTCCATTTTACAAAATCGCAACAATTTTCTTAAAAACGTTTAATTCTTGAACTCAATATTTAAAAAAAAACAAAAGAAAAAAACTCAAACGTTATAACCCGTCGTAAAAGTGAACGTCACTTCACCGTAAAATCTCAAAAAACGCGAACACAAATATAGACGAAACAATTTAAATAAATAAAAGAAAGAAACTAAAAAAAATCACTAAAGGACAAAAGCATTATTATTCATTCAGTTCACAAATAAATGTAGATATAATCATAAATAAATAATAAAAGTAAATAAAATACCACAAATCACAAAAGTGAATTCACTTCAAAATAGAATAGCATGTTTGTAATACTATAATTTAACTTTGAGTTTGTGTTAAATGTTGAATAACTAGAATTGATACCCGCGTTAAGCGGCGAGCACGTATTTAACCTATAGTGTATATTTGGAAACGTTGATAGACCGGGAGTGTTAAAATTTCCAACGTAAAAAATAGGAGAAAAATAAAATGTTTTTATATACTAAAACAAAATGTTAAACCCTAAGGAAAAAACAAAAGAACTTAGAAAAAACAAATCTGAAAAAAGCTTGATTAAAAAATTTAAAAAAAAATAAAATTAAACATAATACTGTTATCCCCAACGACCGAACCTTACCACTGGGCTACCAACCCAGATGACTAATGATGAATTAATTAATAGTTCAGAATTTGTTTTATAAATTATTAATTGTTAGTTCAAACATGACGATACGTATGATAATAATAAAAAAAAAATTAACATTGATAAAAAGTTGAGGAAAATAGAAATTATAAACTGAACAGGTTAAAAAAGGCTTTTTGGTCATTAGAAAAAAAAATTAGGAAGGAAACATAAATAAACCAAACATGCATGTTAACCTATAGTTGAGGGACTAAAATTGTAACTTAATTCATACTTATCGTCTCCATTTTGACATTTTGTTTTAAACAATCTGTTCTCGCCGCCTCCACCATATTCCACTTTCCGACGAAACCCATCTTTTTTGTTTGCTTTTTATTGTGTGTACTGGTTAAATGGTTGAATCTTAAATTAACTTGGGTTAGTTTCGATCTTCTAGTCTTGAATCTGCCCCAAATACCTTAATCATATCACTGTGTTTCTCGCCTCTTCCAACCGATTCCACTCTCCGGCGAAGCCGCCTCCGCAGATCAGCTCCACCGTCCATTTCCGCCCGACGTTACTCTTACCAGATCCACCACTCCCCACCGCCATTTTTGCATATTTCTTTCAGATCTGTTGTCATTGTAACAGATGTCGTTAAAATCCGTCATCAATGTCTCCAATTTATCCTTTTTTTGGCCGAAGAACAAAAGCCGGTTGCGGCCGTTTATTGGTTTTCCGTCCAAAAGAACGGCATATTTCCGGCGCAAGAGCAAAGCGCAAAACCACTTGTACCATCTGCTTTGTTCTTTGTACCCTATATTAAAAAAAATCGGTCAATCATCCAATGCCAAGTGGCACAACCGACAGAACTAACCACTTGTGAATAACAACTGTACATCTCTTCTTCAAATGTTTTTAGTTAGGAATTATGCAAACTAATAAATTTACAAAAATATTATAAATAAAAAGTTCATAAATTAAAGTGCTAACAAAAGACTTCTAAAGTTACTTTCTTTTTCAAGGGCAAACACATATACATACCTCTCTAAATCTACTCTTAAAATCCATCTAAAATCCACCAATTTACCCGCTTGTGGGAGTTAAACCTCACCACTTAGATAGAAATAAACTCCAAATGCAATTAGATCAAGAAGCCATTGGCATATAATAATAACAATAATAATAATAATAATAATAATAATAATAACTAATTAATATCAAACAAGACATTCATACTTGTTAAAACAATTTAAGCAACAAAAACTAGAACCAGTTTGAAACATTGAAGTCCCTTAGCTTGCTGAGATGTCTTTCCATGTCTTTTCTACCCTTGTCCCATTCTTCCCTATGAACTACAGGCGTCGGATCATCTCTCTCCTCCTACAGAACAGAACAAGTATTTTGGTCCGCTATTGAAATTTTAAAAAATTAATAATAATTATAAATTATAACTAAAACTGATAATCACCGAGGGGATTATTTTGAACGATGTTGCATTATCCCGAATAACCAGAAAGTCATTCTTCCGATTCCTATTTCTTCCTTCCGGGACGGTCACCTGTAATACATCGTAGTAATAATTCCGTTAAAGAAACCAAGAATTTTAATCACAAAAAAGGTGGTAGCTTCAATCTGTTCATGGGATAAATGTGTCGTAAACGAGTTTGAGTCGATAATATACTTACACGACCAGTTTAATTAAACGGATCAGCCAAAACACGACCCTATTAATTAAAGGGGTTAAACAAGCCAGCTTGTTCATTAACTGAGTTAGAAATGACAATCTAAAACCTAATTTTCATGCTTAGTCAGAAATTTTGCCATCTATTTTTAATGTATACAACCTCTTTAACCGTCAAATTAAAAAACAATATTAGTCTGAAAGGGTTCAAGTCAATTTCGAACCTAACACAAAATTCGAGGGTTTGGGTTTAGTTTTAATAAGGGTTCAAGCCAATTTCGAGTCGAATCCGCAAACACGTCTAGCTAAATAGGTCATGTCCGGTCGCCTTGGTGAGCTCACGGGCTGGCTAGTTTATCCGGTTAAATTTATACTTTCTTTTAAATTGCGTTTAATGTCATGACTCAATTGGGTATTTCATAACAAAATATAAAAAGATAAAATAGAAATGAGCATCAAGCTTAAACACAATTGTTTTATATACATATGTATTTTTTATTGTAAATTTGTAATTTTAGAGTCATAACATGCAAAAAAGATAAAACAAAATAAAATTTTAGGTTAAACGGGTCGTTTTCATATCAACCCGCGAAAGCTCATGTCGAGTTCGGGTTCATGTGTCTAACACAATTTCCATTTTCATTCACGTCCAACCCACCAACCCAGACAAAATTTACTAGAGTAGCAGATAAATTTTTCTTCTTGGAAGTGCAGAATCTATGATGTTATACCAGCTGTTTTGAACATAGCTGTAGTAAAGGACTGCACCTACTAGTATGATCCTAAGCCGTATTTGTATTTTGTATGAAACAATGTATTCAAATGGGAGTGAAAGCATGATTTGTACTAACCAAAACTTTGGCCCGAGTTATTGACTTTGTTTTTGAATCAATAACATAAATCTCTTCAAAGTCGAGCACAAATTCAGGATCATCCAACCGTCGATTCCTGTAGTGCTTCGTCAAAAACACCTTCAACAAGAAAACAGAGTTAGTAAACTGCAACATAAGGATGAAATGAAATAAAAGTACATATTCAACCGAAACTATAGTAAACATATAGTTCAATAACCATATGTAATGTATTAATTACTTAAAAAAAGTTAAAAACGACAAAGACACACGTTTGCGGTCATCCCAACCTGACTCTTTTAACCCATTACGTACCACACCCATTTAGTGTCGAGTGAGGAGGCTAAAAACGGGGGCCGGCCCTAGCCCAGTCTCGATGGTGATTATGGAGGCCCATAATCACGGTTAACTTGCTGATTAAGTTGTTAACCGTAGTTTTAGTATTATAAATACTGATGATTGTACTTGTAATTTCCTTGAACACCTTAATAAAATATAAACCCTAGTTGCAGCCGGTGAACGTAGGCCATACTGACCGAACCACGTTAAAACTCTGGTGTCTTTCTTTCTCGTTTCTGTTTGTGTGTGAATCCCTAACAACCATAGTTGTCAATAGCGAATAGCGGTAAATAGCGACAAGCCACCTATACGCTACGTAGCGAATAGCGGTAAATAGCGGGCGCTATTTAACGTTTAGCGATACACTAGTAGAAAGTTTTAAAAATATTTTATATTCAACTATTGTAGGATATGTAGCAATTATAATCAATAATCATCTAAATCTTCATATATTAGGGTTATTAGCAACCCTATTTATATTAATCAAGTAAAAAACTGTTTAAAAACATTAAAAAAAGGGAATATTCGCTATTTGGTCGCTATGTGGTCGAGAAATGGAAATAGCGACACCTTATCGATTCGCTATGTAGCGCGCGACAACTATGCTAACAACTGGTATCAGAGCACAAGGATCTTGATAGCACTGTTGTCATTAGGGTTCTGTCGCCACCCGCCGCGACTGGGGTCTTCTTCCGCTGCCGTTGCCGTTGCCGCTACTAGGTTTCTGCCGCCGCCGCCATGGCCGCTACTAGGTTTCCGCCGCCAAGTAGCCTAATCACGTCGTCGCTTCCATCGCCGCCTGCTCTGCCGCCGACAGAAAGCTTCTGTCCTGCTACCACACTACCGCCGCTAGCGGCTGACCCTGTCAGCGACAGCCGCCGCCAAACCCTAATTCTAGTAGTCTGTATGCCGATATTTCCACTGTTCAGCGCCGTTGAACATACTCGTTTGCTGTTGATGTCTTGAGATTGATTGCCAAGACATCGTTCAATAGAACAGACGTCAAGTTCAGGACGCCGCCATCGTTGTGTTTGTTCATTGTTTTCAATCATGATTTGATCAGCTATATTCTGGTAATTTTATTGTAATGGCGGAGGACGGGAAGAAAAAAATAGAGAAGTTTGATTGACAGGATTATGGAATATGGAGAATGCAAATTGAAGACCTCCTTTATCAGAAAAGCTTGCATCTTCCGATGTTGGGACTGACAGATAAGCCTAGAAAAGATGACTGCTGGTAAAAGGGAACTATTGGATCGACATGCTTTGGGTGTAGTCAGGCTGTCCTTGACAAGGAGCGTTGCGTACAACATTGTCAAGGAAACGACTACACACGGGGTATTGAAAGTCTTGTCCAATATGTACGAGAGACCATCGACGTCAAACAAGGTATTCCTCATTAATGAGGAAGGCATGTCTGTTACTGCACACATTAATGAGTTCAATTCGATTATCTCACGTTTAGCTTTTGTTGATATAAGCTTTGATGACGAGATACAAGCTCCTCTCCTATTGTCTTCTTTGCCTGAAAGTGGGCCAGGTACAGTCACAACAATTAGTAGTTCGTCTAGAACTACCAAGCTCTCCTTTGAAGGCATACGAGACAATTTTGAGTGAAGACATACGTCGGAGAAGCACCGGAGAATCTTCCGGTTCTTTGCTACATACTGAAGGGAGAGGTAGGAGGTCTGAAAGGGCGAGTAACAAGGGAAGGTCAAAGTCCAGAAAGAGAAGGCAATCTAAAAACCGCAAAGACATTGAATGTTCGAACTACAAGGAGAAAGGCCACTTCAAAAGTCAATGCCATATACCATCAGCTGCAAAGGATAAGAAGGAAGTGAACGTAGCAGTTGAACACTCAGATGATGCTCTCATATGTTGTGTTGAAAATTCGGTTGAGTCTTGGATTATGGATTCAGGGGCCTCTTCCATGTCGGCTCCTGGGCGGAGATGGTGAAGAATCTGCGAGTATGTAATTTTGGTAAAGTTCGTTTGGCCAAGACACTTAATATTGTGGGGATAGGTGATGTTGACTTGAAGACCACACTTGAAACCACCTGGACATTGAAACATGTTAGGGTCATTCCAAATCTGAGAAGGAAATTGATTTCAGTACGATAGCGGGATGATCAGGGTCATGCTGTTTTTTTGGTGGTGGTCTTTGGAAAGTCATAAAAGGAAATCTTGTGGTTGCTCGGGGAAAGAAAAGGAGTACATTATACATGGTGGAGATACCTGTTGATGGTGTCAATGCAGTTACATCTGGTCCGAGTCCATCCAGTCTGAGCGACTCGGACACATGAGTGATAAAGGGATGAAGATGCTAGCAGATAAAGGCAAGTTTCCAGATTTAAAGAAAGTGGAAACCGGGTTCTGTGAATCGTAGGTTCTCGGAAAACAGAAAAAGGTATCATTTGTGAGATAAGGAAGACACCCAAAGCTCAGAAGCTAGAACTTGTTCATACGAATGTCTATGGACCTACATCAATATCAACCTTGGGAGGTTCAATCTACTACGTGACTTTCATTGACGACATTACACGAAAGGTATGGGTCTACTTTCTTAAAAATAAATTTGATGTATTTGATACTTTTAAGGAATAGAAAGTTGTTGAAAATGAAACAAATTTGAAGGACAAACGCCTAAAGTCGGGTAATGGAGGCGAGTGCATAAGCACGGAGTTTTTTGATTATTGTGCCAAACACGGAATCAAGATGATCAAGACAGTCCCAGGAACCCCTCAACAAAATGGAGTTGCAGAGAGGAATACACTTAATGAAAGGGCAAGGAGCATGGCATGAGGTTAAACACAGGGCTCCTAAAGACATTCTAGGTTGATGCAGTCAATAATGCAGCCTATCTGATCAACCGTGGACCTTCTGTTTCTTTGGGTTTCAAAATACCAAAGGAAGAATGGCAGGGAAAGGAGGTAAGTCTTAAACATCTGAAA
Organism: Smallanthus sonchifolius; assembly: GCA_023525975.1. Taxonomy (NCBI): domain Eukaryota; kingdom Viridiplantae; phylum Streptophyta; class Magnoliopsida; order Asterales; family Asteraceae; genus Smallanthus; species Smallanthus sonchifolius. Next base: position 41,639,349 of record CM042025.1, on the reverse strand, counting down.
GTATTTGGTTGTAGTGCTTACACTTTGTTGAAAGATGGTGATAGGGACAAACTAGATTCAAAAGCCAAGAAGTGCACATTCATTGGTTATGGGTAAGAGAGTATGGGTTACAGGCCTCGAGATTTTAAAAGCAGAAATGTAATCAGTAGTAAGCATGTCACTTTCATTCTAGGTTTTAAAAAGCGAGAAGCGCACCAAGGCGACAGAGTATAAAACCGAGGCGCAAAGCGCAGGGCTTATCGTACGCGAAGCGCTAAGTATTAATATAATATTTTAAATTAATTCCATTTAATATTTACTATAATGTTAATCCTTTCACACCTACAATTTAGATAATTAAAAGATATATACGAATTAATTTATAAATAACCTTTATATACAACATAAACAGCTATACGTACAACCTAAAGAAGCAAAAAAATTTGTTAGACTTTAGAAACAAGAAAAAAAGAAAAATACACATATTTGAAAAGTTTAAGGTTAAATTTGACAAAAGAAATAATATGAAGGATGAAAAATGTAACTGATTAAAAAGAAATAAGCCTTTTAACCCTAAAATCCATTCTCATTGCCGTTGTTTTAATTTTAAGTTTTAACCCTAAATTCCTTTTATCTAAACCGCCGTCATCTTCTCATCTCCATCGCACATCTTCATCTCCATCACAGGTAAGCTTCAATTTCTTCTTATTCTTACATATATGAACTGGTCTTTTAGCATAAAGCTTCGATTTCATCTCCCTGTACATGAATTGCTCGCTTCTCGCTTTTTAATTTCACCAGAAAAGCGCCTTAGGCACTCGCTTTACGTAAAACACTCGCCTTGTGTGACAAAACTCGCAGCCACCTGCGCCTGGGGTCGCTTTGGGCCTAGGCGCGCTTTTTAAAACCAAGCTTTCATTGAGACTGAATTATACAAAGACAGAGATCCAACAAATTCAAAGACTCAGAAGGAACATATTGTGTTTGAAAATGAAAAGACAAAGATAACTGGGTGAAACTGAAGCTCCAGTAGATACTTAAGAGGTGGAAGTTCAAGATGATTCAACCAGCAGTGAAAGTTCTGAAGAAAAAGAGATCCACCAGCTCTAGCTCCCGTAAGTCTTGAGACAAACTGGGTCAGGAGATCCACCAGAGCCACACAGCTCCTAAAAGATATTCTCCATCTACCAATTTTCTCTTACTGACTGAAAATGGAGAACCTTAATGCTAAACTGAAGCTGTCAGTGTTAAAGATTCATTGCAGTGGGAGCTAGCAATGAAAGATGAGATGAGATTATTAGAGAAGAACATAACTTCGGAGTTGACAAAGCTTTTCCTTCGGTCAAGAAAGCTTTGCACATCAAATGGGTTTTCAAAATTAAAGACGAGCACAATGGCACTAAGCGTTACAAGGCTCGATTAGTAGTCAAGGGGTTTCAACAGAAACCGGGGATTGATTACAATGAAATATTCTCCACGGTTGTGAAGATGACTACCATCAAGTTGGTTCTTAGCATTGTAGCAGCAGAAAACTTGCATCTAGAGCAGCTATGTCAACACAGCTTTCCTACACGGTGATCTCGATGAAGACATTTAAATGATGCAACTGGAGGGTTTTTAGGTTACAGGAAAGGAAAACTTGGTTTGCAGGTTGAAGAAGAGCTTGTATGGTCTGAAACAAGCTCCCAGACAGTGGTACGGTACCTGAAGTTTGATAATTTCATAGGAAGAAATGGGTACAAGAGAAGTGATATGGATCATTGTTGTTACATCAAGAAGTTCGGGAAATCCTACATCATCCTTCTTCTATATGTGGATGATATGCGGATTGCAAGCTCAGACATGAACGAAATAAAGAAGCTGGAGAAACAAATGTCTGAAGAATTTGAAATGAAAGACTTGGGTGCTGCTAATCAAATACTCGGGATGAGTATTACCAGAAACAATGAAGACAGTTCTATGACGCTATCCTAGGAGAAATACATTGGGAAGGTATTAGAAATGTTTAACCTTAAAGATGCCAAGACCAGAAGTATTCCATCGCGAAGCCAATTCAAGCTTTCCAAAGACCAGTCACCAAAGACGGATGAAGACATACCTGAAATGGCTAAAGTTCCTTACGCATCAGTTGTTGGTGGTCTTATGTACGCTATGGTGTGCACAAGGCCAGATATAGCACATGCAGTGGGGGTTGTTAGCCGGTACATGTCTAATCCAGAGAAGGAACATTATGAGGCAGTCAAATGGCTGCTCAAGTATTTGAAAGGGACTTCGAAGATGGCACTGGGTTTTAAGGGGTAAGACATTGTTCTGAGAGGTTATACAGATGCAAACATTCATATAAAAGCATAAGTGTATGTTTTTTCAGTGGGAGGCACTACAGTTAGTTGGATGTCCAGATTACAAAAGAGTGTTGCTCTTTCAACCACAGAAGCCGAGTATATGGCTACCGCTGAAGCCAGCAAAGAACTTATATGGTTGAAGAATTTTCTTGAAGAACTTGGTAAGAAACAGCCAATCAGAGTGTCATACATCTTGGAAAGAATCCTGTGTTTCATGGGAAAACGAAACACATTTGATTGAGATAGCACTTCATCAGAGGACTAATAAGTGATTCTACCTACAACTGGAGAAGATCAAAGGAACAAAGAATCCAGCAGATATATGCTGACCAAGGTTCTTGGTTTTAAAAAGCGCGAGGCGCAAAAAAGTGAGAGGGTCCCAAGCCGAGGCGCAAAGCGCACCGCTTTTCGTACGCGAGGCGCAAGGTGTTTTTATATATATTTTTTATATTTCTCATAGATTTCTAGCATCACATACCTAACATTTAGATATAAATAAGTTATATATAAGGTTTAATAAATAAATAACATATATGCACAACCTAACGAAGCATAAAATCTTTATGATACACTGTACAAATAACCAAGCTATAGGTATAATAAATAAAACACAAGAAACAAGAAAAAGAAAAAAAAATAAACAAACTAGAAAAATTTAGGATCAAATTTGATAAAAACTTAAACACTAAGGATGAAAAGGTAACTTAGGTAAAAGAAAAAAAAAGAAATAAAGGGATATAAATAGGGTGTAAACCCTAAACAAAACAACCGCCACTTTATTTCATCTCATTCTCTCTCTCTGTTGTTTCATCTCTATCGTCGCTTCTTCTCCTCACCCCTCAATAGATAGGTAAGCCTTCATCTAAGGTAAGTCTTCATCCAGCTCCATTTTTTCAACTACATATCATCTCCTTCTTCGATTTTACACAAAAGCGCACGCTTAGCGCCTGAGATAAAGCGATTCAAGCGAGCAAAAGTGAGCGCTTTTGGTACGACATGCGCCTTATGTATGTAAAAGCGACGAGACCTGTGCTTGAGGTCTCCTCGCGCCTAGGCGCGCTTTCTAAACCAAGGTTGTCACCTTAGATAAGTTAAAGCTTTACATAGCTTCAACTATCAGGAGTAATTAATGAGAAGACGGTTGCAATTAGAGGTAAAGGAAGTTACAGAAATAGAAGTGAAGACAGAACGCAGTTTGAAGTCTGTCAAAGCCTCCAAGTAGGAGATTGTCGAATGTGGAGGCTGAAAAAAGGGGACGACCCTAGCCCAGTCTCGATGGTGATTATGGAGGCCCATAATCACGGTTAACTTGTTGATTAAGTTGTTAACCCTAGTTTTAGTATTATAAATATTGATGCTTGTACTTGTAATTTCCTTGAGCACCTTAATAAAATATAAACCCTAGTTGCAGCCCGTGGACATAGATCACCCCGACCGAACCACGTTAAAACTCTCGTGACTTTCTTTCTCGTTTATGTTTGTGTGTGCGTGTGATTCCCCAACATTTAGCCACCTCTAGACATAAGCTAGACTTTCGACCAGTTGGAAGTGTTCCATTCATTCGACCCGTTACATTTTAAGCTACCTTTTATATCAATTTCACCCCTCTGGTCGGTCAGACATAAACCTAAGCAAACCATTCACATGTATATGATTTAAAATTTCCATCAATACATGTGGTTGCAACTATCTATGCAAAAAAAAATTAGGAAAAATAAGCAAGCAAATTTGTGAGTTTTTCATCCAAATTTTGAGTTGTACAAATATGTCAGCAATGGCTTCCTCACCTTCATAACCTCCCACTCTGATTTGTACATGGGATCCCGAAGTGCATCGATTGGTGGTTCTGTGACATTATAGGTACCCCAATCACTCTTTGCACATCTAATATACTGCAATTGAAATTATCAACAACCACTTGATTATTTTAAAAAAATGGTAAACTGTAACTTCCAATTTTAGAAACGAATCAACTATAAGCATGGAAACTAAAAAGTAGGAAAATTAACCTTCTCCGGCATGGGCGCAAGAACTCTTGGAATTGCGTAGATATCAGTATCTGGTTCCGTCACATACATCTGCAACACCAAGACCAAAATGTTTTGGCAAAGTCTTCCATAAACACATAATATTATAGAAAAGTGAGACAATACAAATAACGTACAATTCTACTACACTCGAATCTTTGTTCTTTGTTAAGAAAAAGGTATGTTCACCTTTTTAAGGCTAACTAATTGTTAATTTTGAAAGCCGTGATAAATAATATCTTCATGAGCAATTTGACACCAACATTCGTTTTAAAAAGAGAGAAGCGCACCGAATCGTAAAAGCGCACCACTTTTCGTACGCAAGGTGCAATTTATTATATAAATTTTTAATATGTTTCTAGCATCATTTACCCAAAATTTAGACACAAATAAGCTTTATATATGGTTTAATATCTAAATAACCTATATTTACAACCTAAAAATCCTGATGTACAACATCCTAAGGCACAAGTCCAGGCCCCGCACGAAAAGCGCGCCTCAGACCTGCGCCTTATGCCCATTTTTGCCTGAAAACCGCACCTCACCTGGGGCTTTTACCTACACAAAAGCGAAGGTGAAGGGCCTGCACCTAGGAGGGCTTTTTAAAATCAAGACACCAATCTAGATCTTTTTATTAACTTTGAAGTCAAAATTGGTCAACTGGACCTCAGAACATCCAAATTGTTAAAAACAACTGTTCTGGCATCTCCTATTTCATTAATTGTTCCTAAAATAATTTAAATCTGGTTATTACAACTTTATGCAACAGAATCACCCCCCTAAATTTACCCTTATTCAATCCCATTTGTCCCATTCATCAATTTTGGGGATGTATGTAATAAAATAATACCTCTCGGAAATCGTAGACATTATCATCAGGATCAGGTGGCTTCCGGATAAAAAAATCACAATCCATCAAACTGATTTTATGAAACTCATCCTCGTTAATTCTGTAGTCCACAACCACCTCCGAGTTCCACCCCTGAGTCGAAACAAAGGTCTTGCTATGTACCATCGTAATCCCATCATCACCTACCAGCGCCTCGTACTCCACGTCGTAATCTCTCTTGTTATCACCCTCGTCTGCTTCTTCTTCGTCAATGTCTTCGTGATCTGCTTCTCCCGCGCCGTCTGCGTCTCCATCTCCACCGCCGTCAGCATCACCACCGGCGTCCCCGTCATCGGAGAAGACCCTGAAGTCTCGTCTGGGTATTTTTAGGGCTGGTTTGAGCGACAAAGAGGAGAAGGGGAGAGTGCGGATGGGGTGAGAGGGGACTGCAAGGGATATAGTTGGGAAAGTGAGAAGCTGCGGTGAGAGGAAGAATAAGGTGACGCTCATGGCGGTTGGGGTTTAAGATAAGGTTTTTGGTTCGCCCTGAGGTAAATACCTTCCTACACTTCTTTTTTCTTTTTTCTTTTCCCCAAATCATTTTAACACGGAAGCTTCATTTCTATTCCCACTAAGGGGTGTTTACCGTTAGTCATTTGGTGCAATGATAGTTCCAATACTTTTCATAGTAGAGGTCTTAGGTTCGAATCCTGATGACAACAAAAAAAGGGTTTGTGGCCAGGTCAGGGGGTTTACCCAGTTGAGGTGGTTCCTCCTGTGGTGGGCTGCCCTGGATGTTCTAGGTGTTGCCCCGGGAAAACCCAATTATCCTAGAATATCTAGGTGTTGCCGTTAAAAAAAAACTTAGGGGTGTTTGGGATTACTTATTTATCGTGCTTATTGACTTATTAACTTATATAAGTTAATAAGATGTTTGGTTAAGCTAACTTATTCACCTACTTATTACATTTCTAAAAAGTAAGTGGGTACTTACTTATGACTTATAACTTATTTATATAAGTTATAAGTCAATAAGTAGAATTGAAAAGGAATCCCAAACACCCCCTTATTACTCATTTTTCCAAGGGGACTACTAACAAATTACGGGATTTGTTAACAAGACACGGACCTATACGTCTCGTACAGGCCAATACGAGGCGTATAGGCGCTTCCGAATTTCCAACACCCAACAACATTGTACACCTAGTCATTCCTAACCCCTATACGCATCATATAGTGTAATACGATGCGGTTTAGGGTACGAGGTACCTTCTGCACCTAGTCAACCATCACATCAATATACGCCACGTATAGCGCTATACGTGGCGTATAGTGATGTGATGATTGACTAGGTGCAGAAGGTACATTGTACCCTAAACTGCATCGTATTGGGCTATACGATGCATATAGCTCAAAAAAATTTCTATTTGAACCAGCTTCTTTCTCATTTGATCGTATCGTTTAGAAAAATTTTCTATAGCTCAAAAATTTTCCACTTATAGCTCAAAAAACTATAGCCATGTCTTGGTGGTGGGATGGTAACTATGGTTTTTACGTATATTCTAACGAGTCACTGGAAAACAACCCGGAAGGTTCTGGCGTTCATGTTGGGTATGGGACATGGGCGGTAGATGTGAATCAGGAGAAGGTCTCGTCCGACGTTCATTCTAATCACTGGGTAAGGCTTCCAGATTTGAACGAGCCACTAAGCAATCCCGAGTTCGTATACGGTGAACCCTTTTACCCTACACAACACACTAACGAGTTTTTTTACAGTGAACTCTCTTACCCGACACAACCCACTAGTGATTTCGTATACGGTGAAGTCTCTTACCCGACACAACACACTAACGATTTCGTATACGGTGAAGTCTCTTACCCAACACAACCGACTAACGACTCCGGGTATGGTGAACCCTATTACTCGACACAACCGACTAACGAGTCCGAAGACGATGAACAAACCAATACAACTGTATCGTATAAAACTGACTAGGTATAACATTCCTACATATATATACTTACATATAGTTTGTTGTTGCTTAACTTTAACCGTACTGTTGTTGCGGAATTTTCAGTATCGTGAAGAGTTGGTGGATTTGGCTGTCCGCAGAGGACGTGAGAATGGTTATGTCATTGTCACCGGATGATCGAGGAGAAAAGGCGATGACCCGTCGTCATCGGTCATTAAGGTATGGCTTGTGTGTGACCGTCACGGCGAACGCGAGTCTACAGCCACGGTTAGACGTTCCGGTAGCAAGGAAATAAGTTGTCCTTTTAAATTAGAAGGAGAGTACGTTGAAAATAGTGGTGCTTGGAAGTTAACGGTGATGGATGACAATCATAACCATGATCCTACTCAACATTTTGAGGCGCACTCGTTTGCCAGGAAACTGTCTCAGTCGGAATACCTTTTGGTGGCGAAGCTGTACTCGCAAAACATGTTGCCACGTAACATTCTGGCAACCATAAGGGAACAAAACCCATATAGTAGGTGTATTAATAAAGACATTTACAATGTGATACATAAGATAAAAAACGAAACAAGAGTCGATGAAACTCTAATGCAGGTTCTGGAAAACTTGCTTTCTTCTAAAAAGTACGTCTACTATACTCGGGAGGATCCCGCCACAAATGTCGTGGAGGGGGTATTCTTTGTTCATCCGAAATCGTACGAGATGTGGCATGTGTTCCCGCACGTGTTGATGATCGACGCGACGTACAAAACAAACATGTATAGACTTCCATTTGTCCAAGTTGTCGGTGTGACCTCAATACACCAGTCGTTTTTGCGTCGCTCATGCATTTATATCCAAAGAACGGGAGGAACACTTCATATGGGTGCTACTGAAAATCAAAGGTGTGTTGCAAAAGTGTATGGAGCCGCGTGTGATAATAACAGACCAGGTGGCACATCCACGAGAATATCTCAAAACATTGCAGGGCACCATTTACAGACGAAGACTGGGAAAATTTCAAGTATTCATGGGATGTATTGTGTGAGTCTCCCACGCCAGATGTATACCAGTACAACTTCAACCAAGTTTACGAATGACTGTATGCAGCCAGACAAGGAAGTAAGTTTTTATTTTTATCCATATATATTATTTTTAATTTATAATATTTATTTTGGTTTATATTATTTTTCCAGGAGTTATAGACTATGTGACTAAAAATTGGTTGGGCCCATATAAAGAAAAGTTTGTATCATCCTGGTCTAACAGAAACCTCAACTTTGGTCAACGTACAACGAATGGAGTCGAGAGCCAGCATTTGCTCCTAAAGAGCTATCTTAGAAATGCTAACAGCTCGCTGGATAGACTTGTGGGGTTTGTCGCTGAAATTGTATCATCTAAGTACATAGAATTACAGTATGGGTTACGAACAAGCCTGATAAGGAAAATGGACAACCACGAATCTATTGAATTATTTGATAACCTACACGGTAAGGTTTCACATAAAGCTCTAGATTTGTTAGAAAACGAGTGGTGGAAGTTATCTATTATACGGAAACAAAATGCATCGTGTGGTTGCCAGCTTTTTTCAGTAGTTGTGGGTTGTCGTGTGCTTGTCGTCTAGCAAAGATCGAAGCTACAGGTCATAAATACAACCTTTTACGATTTACCACATTTCTTATCATTCCAAATTGTTCTAACTATCTCGTTTTAATACAGGTGGCAGAATCCCGCTAGATGCGGTGGACGTTTTCCAGAGGAAGCTTGATTTAAAACCGTCGTTTGTTGAGGATGAAAATGTAGACGTGGATAAAGTACTTGGTCTTGTGAGAAACAAAATAATGTCACAACCCAATCAGGTGATGATGTGTTGCAAAACATATGCATTTATCCTATTGTTTTGTGTGCGTTTTAGTTAGTTTTGTATTCGTTTTTGTTCATTTTTGGTCCGTACTGAGTCTGGGTCATGTTTGCAGGTGTTCGTGTGCAAAAGGAGCGGAAAACAAAGTTTAATCTTGAAGGAATCGAGCACATGAGGAGAGGTTTTGAAAAAAGAAGAAAATATGGAATTGCAAGTCTTCGCGCCACGCGAAGAAGGTACCCTAGAAGTTCGCGACACGCGAGGATCCAGGAATCAAGAAATCCGGAGCCCGACTAGTTTGTCCTTCGCGCCACGCGAAGAGTTTCTTTCCTTGGTTCGCGACAAGCGAAAACCCCAAATTACGGTAAAACCCTAAAATTCGAATATTTAAAGATTTGAATGCCATTCTAATTGGAGCTAGACTTTCAACCGTCAAGTCAAAGACTTTAGGCGAATGGCGATCGGAGCAGGAGATTGAAGCTTTGGTGATCGGATTGGTTAGATTATAATCGTTCGGTTATCATTATTCGTTTCCTTATGTTTGATTGGTTTAATTGACGTTATGTTCTTGATCATTATGACATGTTTACTGTTTTTGAGCATGATTGTTAGCTAAACTACTATAGCTACATTGGTTTTGATGAATACTTTATGAAGTTTGGATTTTTATTGGTTTTTGGTTGCTTATTGATGGGTTAACATTAACGTAAAAAACCTTTTTACAATTGATCTAATGTGTATGCGTATTTAGATCTGATTTATTATTGATTATTGTTCCATATGTGTCTTTGTGAATGTCTTTCATGTATAGATGCATATTAGGTTGCTTACTGTGTGTTTGTGACTAGTTTATGGTTTTTGAACGTTCGAATCCATAGGAACGATAGTTGAGAGTTTAGAGGGTTTAAGTATTCTACTTACTTCAATAGCTGAAAGGTGCGAAGTAGTCGGGTGGTCTTTGGTGTTAGGTATCTAAGTGTGTTGGAACCTGAGAAACCATTGTGTTCCTGATAAACTATAGGGGCTTAAATGTAACTTTTGTAAAGTTAGGTTTTTGGGTCAAGAGTCGCTAGCGACTCTTGATGAGTCGCTATGACGGTTGTCGGCCGACTGTCGACAGTCGGTAATCTTCACGACGACTCTTGCTATGTTCTCTATAAATAGTAACCCAAAAACCTAATTATTTATCTCTTGATTCACCCATTGTTACTATAGTCAATTCGAGAGCAGGTAGGAGGTTGTAGTTGTTGTCTTTGATATCCAAGAGCTTATATGTAATTTTTTCTCAATGGACCTAATAGAATTGTGTGATTTATGCTTTTGTTTGTGTTTCTCTTCATTCTTTGTTTGTCATTATCATCAACAATTAGCTTCTTTATAGTTGATCTGTTAGTTGTTACTTGACTAGAATCATTCTAGCACAGGGACCCTATTGTCAGGACCTGCAAAGTGTAAAGGCTTCGAAAGGAGGTTTCCCTAGGTTCTTTGTATCTCTGTTATTCCGTGTCTTACCAATTGTTCTTAGGTTACCCTTTGCATTCTTTGAATATATTGAGACAGTGAGACTGAAAGGTAATCTGTCTTTTGGGTACTTTAGTGTTGTTAAAGAGACTGAATGGTAATATAACTAACTGGTGAACGTTTACACCCCTTACGGTTTCCTTCTGGTCACACTTGGAGAATGATCAGGGATCCCCTAGGTTGTCTAAGGGTGTCGTACATTAAGATCCTGGTTCCATCATAGATTCCATAGCCTAGAGAAATCCAAGATTCACAAGTAGGATTCTTAACCTGGGTAGTGCCTTCCCCATTCTTGATTTCATCTAAATTTCCTGATTGATAGTTGGTTGTTCTTAGATCTTTTTAGTTCGTTAGATTTAGAATCACAACACAAAAACTCCCCCAATTTAAACTAGTTAGTTAGTTGAGTCAGAGTCTAGTTAAATGTCACTAGTGTCTCGTGGGTTCGATATCCGGACTTCCATTAGGCTTTACTGCACTCGATAGGTACACTTGCATGTCATTATGGTCTAGTATTTAGGATATTCTAGTGTTTAACTAGAGTGTCTAGGTTAGGATAAATTAGGTATATTTTATAGACCATTCGACCGACATCAGGTGAAAAAAAGTCTGTTGTGGAGAATCGCAGGGGTGCCAAGCAAAACTAACAAAAAGCACCTATGATACAAGAAGATACCCCTGGTCGTCCAACATTGAAAAAGCAACAACAAAGTAAAAAGGACGTCGTAAGAAACAGCTCCATTGTAGAAGACGATAATGTCGCGAGACATGGCTCGTTTGTAGAATCCCAACAAAGTAGATGTGACCCTGTGAGACACAGCCCGTAAATTGCGTCACAGGACTCTCGACGAGCGAGTTCAGTCGTAAATTCAAAGAAACCCGTCATGCAACACAAGTCGTATCGTTCGTTCATGTCAACAATGCTCATTTCATCCACGTCAAATTAAACGGAGATTCTCTGATGCCCATACCGAATCCTCTTTGGATTTTGAACTGAAATGATGCTGCAACAGAATGAGAAAATATATACAAGGATCGTATCGAACGGTTTAAGGAGATAATGACTAGTGTTGCACATATAGTTCCACAATACATAAACGAATGTTGGATAACGTTTGTTTGTAATTGTATTTTATTTTATTTTTTAACGGTTTGTTTCAAATAAAAAACAGATATAAAACTTAATAACGGTCGTTTAAAATAATTTTTTATTAGTTTAAAACCTTAATAACAAATCAAAATAATTTTCTATAATAAAATACATGTTTATTAGTTTAAAACGTTAATAAAATAAAATTTTAAATAATTTTATATACGCCACGTATAGGCATACGCCACGTATAGGCCAATATGTGGCATATAGATATGGAGGGACAAATTGAATTTTTAACTTATACGCCACGTGTAATGAAGGGACAATTTGAATTTTAAAATTTTTGAATTTTCAGATATTTTGTGCTATACGTGGCGTATTGTACGATACGTAGCGTATAGAATATGAAGGGTGACCAGCTATATGCCACGTATTGGGCTATACGTGGCGTATAACATCATGATATAACCATGGTGCCCCGCGTACAGACCAAAACTGTGACAACTACCAAATTTCAGTATCCTAAAACCTAGTTGTTGGGCTAACCCAACTAGGCCCAATAGACATTCAAGCCCATTTGAGGCCTAATAAGGGTCCAAGCCTGTTAGAGGTCCAAATTTACGCAATCCGAGCATCATACTAGCTACTTGGTTTCATCTAATGACTTGTTACGTGATTATGAGAATTTAAGAAAAGATACAAGAACGTACGCAATTCAGTAATTTTAAACGTTAAACGCATCAGTTCATAAACGGATATTCGACACAACGATTAAGTAAGATAATGAATTATTAATATTAAGTATTAGTATTCATTCGAAAAGACCGTTCAGATAAATACACGCGGAGTACGTGTATGTGAACGTTAAAACCGCGTTAGATGTTGTAAGATTAACAATAGCGGTACGGTTATCACCTATATGTACAGTAAAATGACTAATATTATAAATATTTATTTTATTATCATAAGTAAAATAATAATAGTTATACTCAGAATACGAAACGTTAAAAAACGACGAGTACGTTAAAAACGCGGTACCGACGCGTACCAGTTCGTGCATCAAATGAAACGGAGATTTCACTAATTAAAATACTTAAATAGTATTAATTACTAGTAATATTATACCGAGTAAAATTATTTAAAAATGACTTTACAAAACGTGACATTTAAGTTTTACGTTACAGGTCTTGACACGCGGTATTTACCTATACTCTTTCACTCTCTAAAATCCCTAGCTATAAATATATCTCATTATCTTCCTTCATCTCATTTGCTTAAACCCTAAACACCCCCATAGAGAGAAATCGGTTAAGAGAGAGAGAGAGCCATGAGAGGGAAGAGGACAGCCGACCCTATCCACTGACGTCATCTCTGGCACGTCTCCGGCGAAGGACAATGGCGGCAGTCTGGCTCACTCAACTACCACCTCTCACCCCGTCACTCTTCTAAAAACCGTCACCAATGCCTCCCCCTTCCGATGAAGTTCATGTTAAGACAAGCTACCAGAAGGACACCGCTGATGGCGCTTGGTACCCAGTCGGTCGCTGAGGGCAGATCGGGGGCAAGGAGGGTTGTCTGGTCCAAATGACGATGGCTATGAAGGTGGAAACCGCCTCAAGTGGCAGCGGAGGCTAGGTATGTGCATGATCTCATATCCGACGAAGGGAGGTGCTCCCGACCTTCCCGTGAACTCTCAAAAGACACGGCATGGGCGACGGAACGACCATTCAGGCCATACCCGATTTTCCGGCCAAATGAACTCCTTCGATGACGGGCCAGACAAGCCATGGCAGCGGCTGTGGTGGTTCATGTCCGATCTGTCTAGATTCTGATGAACAAAAATGTTTATCCGGCTAGATCGTATTTGATGTCTATTCCGGTCCAGATCCGTAGTTCCTTCCATTTTCCGACGATACGAGATTAACAACTTTGGTGAGTTTGGGTGTTTGAATTATTGAAAATGGTGGTAACCCGACAATGGTGGTTAGATCAGAATTGTTAGACTCATTTTAAACACTCCCGGGTCTCGGTCAAAGTTAGTCAACGAAAGTCAATCGGTCAAAGCAGGTCAACGCGAGTCAACGGGTTCGCGTATGCGAGCCAGGTGTATAGAAAGGTATCGTAGAACTCGAATAGGACGTAAACCCATGACTTTCACATGGACATTTGTTTCCATTGCTATCAGAAGGACATTATAATCCTGACACATCACCAGGTAACTCATTGCTATGTCACGGTTGGAATAGGTTAACCACTCGGATTAGAACCCTAGAAGCCGAAGAAGCATAATTGTCAAACCTCAAGTCAGTTCTGATCTACAAAGTTCTAGGTTAATGTACTATTTCAATTTAGTATCTGTAATGGTGTTCAACACCTTAGAAGTCTTTATTTTAGCTTCCGCTGTTGTGTAATGTTACCAATCGTTGCAACCTGGATTTATTTATTTATTTATTAAGTGAATAAATTTGGGGGTGTGATAGATTGGTATCAGAGCCAATGATTTTAGCGAATTAGGTTTCCTTAGTGTCTCCTAGGCTCTAACCAGACTCATTTAGGGACCAATATTTATAAGACTTACATCACACTAAGGACACCTAAGACCTTGAGTATAGAAATTTCAACTGTTGTCGAACAACTCGAGTTGACTATTAGGGTAGGTAGTTACACTAGAGTATCATTAGATATACTAATACTAAATAAAATTATGTGGCTACGTAACTAGTATCTAATATGCACAACAATGTGAAAATAATAAACACCTACATTATGACCCAACCGAGTATCACTGTTCGGGTTACGAACCAAGAATGACGGGTACTTAGCACACAATAACCCTGGAGAATCAAGTTACGAGCTGAGCTCGTGTGACAATGGTAGTAATCGCCAGTTACCGATCTTGGCATTACAACGGGCTGAACAGTACCTGAAGCTATACCTTTAGCTGCACCACACCTGCATCTACTCCAACTATGGAGTTAACTTTCTTTCTGACATATGTTGTCTTCATTTGGAGCGGTATTTATACTCTCCTTAATGAATTGCTGTATTGGATTACTAAAACTTTCGTCATGAGATTTGGTAAACGGGACTGCCCAAGTAGAAGGGAACCCGAGGTGGATAAGCAAGACTAAACGGGAGAGGACTTTGCGGGTCAGGAGACCCGTAGACTCATTTGGATCATGTGGATCCACACGTATATACAAACTTAGAGCATGATTTGCTCGACACTGATTTGAGAATCTCTACTCTAATATAGCGTCTGACTTCCACCACACACGTTTTGTAAATAGAAGACATCGGTTGTGTCACATTACCCTTAACTCCATCCAGCAACAACCCTAGTCGGCGGATTCATGAGTATTGGTACACATGACTAAGAGTAATTCGATAGAACATATACCCGTGAATGCAAGAGTGCAACACGATCTAATGAACATTTCAGATCCCTTTTAACTGAGAGCTTGGGATAAGAGAAACACTATAGGGACCATTCAAAGTAAATTATCATTACGGGTGCACAAATAAACATAATTTGCAGTGTATGAGAAATCTAGTGAGTCTTACTGTCCGAGCTAATGTTCATGACTAATCCGTATTCCTAATCTCAATTCCTAGTCACTCGATTAGTGACCGAAATTACCATAACCAAAGCGTTGAGCCAAAAGCGCATTAGGTGATACGATGGCCTATGAGGTGACATGGGAATGTACATAATCTCTTCCATCATTGAGTCTTAATAGATATAAAACCCTCATCGAGACAACACTGATCGAAACTTTGAAGAGATGTATTCTCAGTTGATTTGACCTCGGTAGTTGGACCGGATTTGGAAATTCTTTGTAAGGTACCGTTTCAACTTTTGAGATTCAGCTATAGATTTTCTCTTTTCGATTTCTTTCCTATCTACCAAAGCATGAGGCTGATATGCAAACTCTTAAATGTGTCAGGGAAATACAAATCTCCGACACTTAACACTCCTTACCTCAATTTTATGGCTTAAGCCCTTGTGTTAAGTACTTTAGGGCTATAACCGATATAGGTACAATGCGAATTGGTAAGTCATGATAATACAATTCGAAAGCCAAGGAGGTTGCAGGCATACTGTACTACCAGTTGTTGGTAAATAATCAATTCGACCCTCTTCAACGATAGATCACGAGGCAAATTCCGAAAACCTTTTGATCCGTTTCGACCAACTTTAAGGAGAAATCAAGGACCTACATCGAAATTTGAGAATTCATTTATGTGTTCTACGATTGTTGACCGTTTAAAGCTGTACGCTACCAAGAAGAGGAACAAAGGACGAATCGTAATTGGCATTGCTCTTTTGAAGATATACACATATACATTTCTTTTGACTTCCCAAATCCCTTTTAATATTATATTCGTTATTTTTCCAAGTTCTTTTTGAGACATCTATGCATATTCTCTTAGGAACCTAAGAACATGACGTCCTCGCGTCCGAAAAATTCCTAAGGTTATACTTGATTCTCGTCTATTTTCCGACATCTACCTAAAGAGAGTCAAGCCCCAGACTAAATTGAAAATGATACTACATCAAAGTCTACCAATTTAATGGTTGGCAAACTCGGAATAGGTTTCAAGAAACACTACTTATATGAGGCTATTTCCAGGATATGACTTTTACTTCCCTATTTAGACGAACTGTGGCTTTTCTAAACGAACACAGAACTTTTTAAGGCTTACATACCTCATAGACATGATAGCCTAGTCATGAATTCACAAATCATGATATCACAACCTAAATGCTAGACTGCAGTAGAGGTGCGGTGCAAACAGTGGTGGATGAAGTATCTCAATCTTCGCTAACGAAAACTAGACCATTCCCAAACACTTTCCTCTGAACCCCATGAAGATTTATTTATCTTTAGTATCCGTTGAGCCAAATCAACTAGTCTATTCCCAAATACTTTGACATTCTCTTTCTTCATCGAGATTTTACCTTCATCTTTAGATGAATCATAAAAATCTGGACGATTCAAAAATTTGGATGATTCAATGTTACTAGGAAATGTTATTGCTTCGAGCCTATTGTTTGACACCTATTTCATTAAGACCTATTTCTAAATCAGGTTACGAAAGACATGCGTGATGAAGTCACTAGTAATGAACTTGGATGAAACCAAGATCAATCTCTTAGGATCAAGTACCCATAAAAATCTTATTCCATATCATAGTCGCTACCTAGACAACTAATAATGATTTCTCTAAACCATTCCAGCTCCCTTGTGAGAAATTGCATATGCTGATATTGTTTCCAAGAACTCAATCGAATAAGTTTAGCCTATACTGATTAAACAGGTGAAATGTCAGTTAGAATCTTTGGTTTTAGAAAGATTTGAATGCATCAAGGTGTTGACTCTTTGCAAGAGACAATCAGGTTCCTGATTTTGAACTGAGACCTTAGCATCTCATCAAACCATTTGACACATCTTTACTGAATTTTCGATAATTCTCTTTCAGGTTATATGATGATTTGGTCTTCGTGCGTTAAAACACGTATATGGATAAAGAATTGTTGAAGCACTTTCCTGTAACAAACACTCTGGATAGATAGAGTCTTAGTCTTAGGTTGTTTTATCTTGTTTGTAATTGTCTTTGTATGTAAGAGTCTTTATATATTAGTTTATCGAGTTGTATTTACTTTTACATACTGATTGTTGCAAAATTCTCCAAGTGTTTTGCGCACTTGTAAGTGCGCAGGAGAAAGCTCCTGCGTACTTGGCAAGTACGCAAGAGTAACTTTGCGTACTTGCTAAGTACGCAAGAGCATTTTGCCCTACGCACTTGCTAAGTGCGCAGGCATCAGGTCTTGTATAAATAGGATAGGTTGACAGAAGTTAAGTACGCAGGCATTATAGTAAATACGTAGATTGTAACCTTAGTGCTTTTCTCTGTAACCTTCAAGTGTTTATAATACAAAGAACGTTTAAAGTGTCTTCTCTTGTCGGTTTACTTTGTTTAGTTTGACTCTCCACCTAGTCACGGGCATTCCGCACCCGGTCCGACTAGTAGACCCACTTCCATGTGACGATCCGCCACACCCGAGGGACCTACAAGTGGTATCAGAGCATTGCTCCTGATTTCGAGTGTTGTGAGTGAGTTTGGAGAGTTTCTACTGAATTTTTACAAGCAAAAAGAGGTATTTTTGTTGATTTTTGTGATAAAATAGGGGTAGCTCTTGAGCACTATTTTAGAAGCAAAAATCACCCAAAACTGATTTTTGTTGTGTATTTGAGTGTTTTGAGCATCAAAGGTTGGTTAGAAACAAGTTTCTGACCCTTTGGCTCATTTGCATTGATCATCAGACCAATTTTTACCATCTCCGGCGACTTTCAGGTGACCGAAAAAGTTTAGTGAAAGTTGCTGAAAAGGTGTTGTGCGTACTTACCATTTCTGGCAAAAAGTACAGTTTTGTGCGTACTTACTAAATACGCAAGAGTTATCTCCTGCGTACTTACAAGTACGCAAGACTGAACTTGTGCGAACTTAAGTTATATCCTGCGTACTTACATTTAATCCTGCGTACTTACAAGTACGCAAGAGGAAATCTAAATACGCAAGACCATTTCTCAAGTGCGCAAGGCCAAAAATCAAGTGCACAACTGTGTCTGATTTTTCTGAAATTTGACTAAGTGTTCACTATGTCGAATCTTCAGAATCTTGGAAACCTGTCAAATTATGATAATGAGATCGGTACACCACAGAAACCACCAAAGTTGCTGAACGTGAACGATTATTCTAATTGGAAAGCACGTTTCGAGCACTACATTTCTTATACCGACTCATCACTATGGATACCAATCCTTGAGGGATATAAGCATCCCACACACATCTATCTTGATGAAACCATGCCCAAACCTATCTCTAAGCTTTCTGACGAAGAAAAGAAAGCTTATGATCGTGAAAAGAAGGCACTTGGTTCGATCACTATGGCATTAACTCGGGAATTGTTCCACAGTTTCCGAGGGTATGACAATTCTAAGGATCTCTGGAAAGCTTTACAGAAGAGATTCGAAGGAAATAGTGACATCAAGAAGAGTAAGCGGGATCTTCTCAGGAAGCAGTATGAGTGCTTCAGATTTTTAGAGAACGAATCTTTAGATGACCTCATCTCTAGATTCTATCATTTACAGACTGAGTTGAAGGCTTTTGAACTCAGGTATCCAGATGAAGAGATGGTGGAAAAGTTTTTGGATGCTTTACTACCCAAATTTGAGATGTACACAACCCTGATGAGGAAAATCCTAAATTCTATGAGTTGACAGTAGAGGAGGCAATAGGAAAGATTCAAGCTCATGCCATGAACCTAAGAAGAAAGGAGAGCTCAGGAAGACCCCAGATACAAGACCCTTCTATGTATCATGGGACGACTTCTACATCCAAGTCATCGGGCTCTGGAATTGCCCTCTTCACTAGAAATCCTACTGAAGAAGACCACTCAACTGGGTGTGGTGGTCATGCATGCTATGCTTCAGGATCAGGGTTGGGGTCTCATCATCAAAATACCTCAAGAAATCCTCCTGCTACGTCTTCAGCTAACCAATCAGCTATAGCCAGAATAGCTGAAGATCATGTAGCACTATTCTCATCTTGTATGCTTGCGTATGAGAATTTCATAGGTGGCAAGCTTACTGATCCAGAGACGATTGAAGAAGATTTTAATCAAGTGGATCCTGATAACTTGGAGGACATGGATATTCAATGGAATATGGCCATGCTATTGAGGAGAGCCAAGCGTTTCTTGAACAGAACAGGAAGAAAGTTTATTGGCGGGCATCCTAATGCCAAGATCGGGTTTAACAAATCTAAAGCCAAATGCTATAAGTGTCTAAATTTTGGACACTTTGCTCGTGAGTGTCAGAAAGACAGAGCACCAGCCTTTGGTTTTACCCGACCCAGCTAAGGAAACATCCATGTCCATAATAACTCAAACCACAACAATCAAAGCCAAGTTGGAACGTCCAATGCACTGGTAGCCCAACATGATGAAAGCTTTGATTGGGGTGTTCATCTGGAGGATGCCATCATCGCACAAACCCAGGTTGGTCTCATGGCTAAGATCATGGGGATGATGGAAGCAGAGAAAAGGGAAGCTTCTATGGCTGATCTAGAAGAATCTACAACTGCTGCTACAGAGGAGGTGAAGGAAGCTGAAGAAATGGAAGCTTTGTAGCTGATAAAGAGGAATCGACTACTGCTGTTGCTCTCATGGCCATTGGAGAAGCAACAAGTTCATCTTCTGAGGTAGATTCTAACCCTTTCTCTGTTATTTCATGTTCTAAAAGTCTAGGGCTAAAACTTGAAAATTCTAGGCTCCAAGACAAAATCGAACCCCTAAGTATGGCAGCTCTAAACTACAAAGAAAATGAAAAACGTTTTAAAAACTCTATTGAAATGTTGAAAAAGGAAAAATGTGAATATTCTTTAAAAATAAGTGATCAACAGCTTCACTTAGATGTTGCATACAGGGGGTTGGAAAAACGGAACAATGAAATCAACAAATTGTAAAATGAGATCTTGCAGTTAAAATGTGGTAATGAGAAGTTGAAAAACTCTCGCTTTGTGGTGGAACACTACGAATCTGTAGTGAGACAACTGAATGGGTTAGGTTTGGGTACTAATTTCATTCCTCCATAGTGAGCGGGAAGTTTGTCAATAGCTTAATAGACATTGATCTCACTTGTCTATATGAGTCCTCTGATAAGGATGATTCCCCTAAAAAGGATGAATCCTCAAGTAAGGCTAACTCCACATCTAGTGAGGAGTTTGTTACTGCTTCTGAAGACGGGTCGGTTAACTCTTGCCCTGAAGGGGTAGTATCTGAGGAGTTGTTGACTTAACAGAAAGTAAAGAAAAATGTTAGCACTAATAGTGATAATTGCATTTTAACTGAACCCGATATCATTGAAACAAATGATAATCTAAAGGTAATGCTTTATGGGGGTTATAAAAGTCTTAACCAAGCAAAGAAAGAAGCTTTTTCAGCTCACTATGGGCTTGGGTATAAAAAAAATTTGGAAAAATACTATACCCCCAAAAACCAAACTGTAAAGGTTCAGACTATTGTTCATAAACCAACTCCTCCTTCTCATAATGCTGAGTTATCTAAGGTCAGATCTAATGAGCCTTACAAGAGAACTTATGTAGACAAGAGGAACTGTTTTTATTGTGGCTTGGTTGGTCACATTCTTGTGAACTGTCCTTCGAAGAAACAGGGGAAACGGCCTGTTGTTTCACAACCAGCTGTTATCCCCAGGTCGCCATTAGTAAAAACTTCCAAAAATCCAAAGCAAAATGTGGTGAAACCACCAGTCAAACCGATGGTAAAGCCTAAGATCAAATCTGAAGCTAAACCATCTGTTTCAAGAAAGGTAACGCAACCTGCTGTACCTTGTGTACCTACCTCTTGTAGTACACGTACTGGTGAGAAACCTGTGGCGAGACTTTCTAAGCCACAGAGAAGAAGAAGAAACAAGAGGTTGAGAAAGCTTGAACAGCTGACTTCAGTTCAATCAGGTGAAGCTTCCACAAGTTCACCTGCTGTTGTTGAACCAAAGTCTCTTGTTCCGGTTAAGAAACAGAAGAGATCCTTGACTGCCAAATCCAAAACTTCTCAATCTGCTAGTTCTAATTCTTCTAAAGATTCATCAATTTTGAACAGTCATCATGACTGTGAGTTAAAGGAAGTAGTTTATTTTGAAAAGGATGGACGACCCAAGACCACAATGGCTTGGGTCTCCAAATCTAACTAATTCTTTTGTTACTCGTGCAGGGACGTCCGAAGGGTACTATCTCTAACCGCTGGTATGTAGATAGTGGATGCTTCCGGCACATGACAGGAAACATGGCCATGCTTCAAGATGTTAAACCATTCAGAGGCGGCTATGTGGCCTTTGCCGGAGAAAAAGGCGGCAGCATCACGTGTCAAGGCGTGGTTTCAAACGGTTGTGTTAGCTTTGACAATGTCAACTTCTGCGAGCAGCTGAAGCATAACCTGTTGAGTGTCTCCCAAATGTGTGATAAGGAGTACTCGGTGATGTTTGACATGTCAGAATGCCTGATTCTCAAACCTGGTTTTGAAGTTCCGGAAGACTGGATATTGATGAGAGTGCCAAGAACAAACGACACCTATCAGATCGATATGAGCGTGGCAACAACCACCTCTTCAGTTGCTACCTGTTTGCTTACTAAAGCGACATAGCTTGACTCCATCTTGTGGCATAGGAAACTCGGACACATTTCGTATCGTAAAATGAATCATCTTGTCCGAAACGGTTTGGTAACCGGGGTTCCTAAGCTGAGATTTACCATTGCAGATGACTGTATGCCTTGTAAAAAGGGCAAACAACAACGGAAGTCTCACAAGCCCAAGCTCCAGAACTCTATTGATACCCCTTTGGAGCTATTACACATGGATCTGTTTGGCCCCATAAGTATCAGGAGTATTGGAGGTAAGTCGTTCTGTCTAGTAGTAACTGATAATTTCTCACGTTTTTCTTGGGTGCATTTTTTAGGTACTAAAGACAAAACTGCTGATATTCTTCAATACTTGATCCTGAGCTTGGAATCTCTGTGCAAGTTGAAAGTTAGAAGAATAAGGAGTGACAACGGAACTGAGTTCAAGAATAATTTGATGGAGCTTTTCTGTCTCAAGAAAGGGATCCGTCACGAATTCAGCGCGCCGTACACGCCTCAGCAGAATGGAGTTGCTGAACGGAAGAACAGAACACTGATTGAGACTGCAAGGACTATGCTGTCAGATGCAAAGCTTCCTGTCACTTTCTGGGCAGAAGCCGTTAATACAGCCTGTCACGTCTTAAACAGAGTTCTGGTTGTGAAGAGGCACAATAAGACTTGTTACGAGTTGATCAACAATCGACTCCCCAATCTTGATTACCTAGTTCCTTTTGGTAGTCCCTGTTCCTTGTTGCTACAGTACAAAGACCGCCAGTCTATGTTTTATGCAAAAGCGATGGAAGGCATCTTCTTAGGATACGTTGCCAACTCGCCTTGCAAGAGAGTGTACAACATAGGAACTCGTACTGTCGAGGAATGGTTTGAAGTGGATTGCAGTAAACACAGCATTCCACCCGAACCAACAGGTCTAGCTTGGGGTTTTGATTATGATGCGCTATTCAAGTCATTCAATCTTCCTGATCTATCTGCAGTTGACGTCGTAAATGTTTATGAATTATTGGGTGGCGACAATGACTCCAGCTTCTCTACTCGTACTACTGTACCGATTGTAACTCCTGATTCCAATGCTGCATCTGCATCTGGAAATCATGACAGTGATACCAGTGAAAGTGTTCATGTGGTTGGAGATGATGCTCAAGCCAATCCTAACACAACTATAGGAAATAAAGCTCCAGCTGATCCAATTAACATTGAATCTTCTTCCTCTTGAACACAGGAAATGGGGGAGTTAAGCACGAATCTTGATCCAGAAATTCAGGAACCGATTGTACCGGAGACGAGAGTGCATAGGAATCATCCAATCGACAACATTATTGGTGATCCTTATGCCGGTGTTCAGACACGTCATCGAACCATCATTGAGAACACCAGTCTTTACACAGATATACTTGACACTGGTGTCATGGAAACATGTCTGCATGCTGCATTCGTGTCCCAGTTAGAGCCGAAGAATGTGAAGGAGGCTCTCACTGACAACTACTGGATTGAGGCGATGCAAGATGAACTGTCTCAATTCCAAAAGTTGCACGTGTGGGATTTAGTTGACTTGCCAAAAAGCTTTCAGCCAATTGGTACCAGATGGGTGTTCAAATGCAAGACGGATGATCGTCATGTAGTTGTGAAGAGCAAAGCAAGATTGGTTGTTCAGGGTTTTTATCAACAAGAGGGCTTGGATTACACGGAAGTATATGCCCCAGTTGCTAGAATTGAGGCCATTCGACTGTTCTTGGCTTATGCCACGTATGTCGGCTTCAAGGTCTATCAACTTGATGTGAAGAGTGCTTTCCTTTATGGTATAGTTCATGAAGAGGTCTATGTCAATCAACCTCCCGGCTTTGAAGATCCTCATAATATCAATAAAGTGTATAAGCTCGACAAAGCACTTTATGGTCTTCATCAAGCACCGCGGGGATGGTATGAGACATTATCTAAGCATGTACTGTCTAATGGTTTCGACCGTGGACAGATTGACTCGACTCTCTTCATTAGGAAAGCAGAAGGTGACATTCTTCTTGTGCAAGTATACGTCGACGACATTATATTTGGATCTACCAATGAAGGGATGTGTAGGGAATTCAAGCAGGTGATGAAGTCCAAGTTTGAAATGAGTAATATGGGTGAACTGTCGTTCTTCCTGGGTCTGCAAGTTAGTCAAAGAGAGGATGGCATTTATCTACATCAAACCAAGTATGTGCAGGAAATCCTGTCAAAATACAAGATGAATGATAGCAGTACTTATGGCACACCTATCCCAGTCAATCATGGTCTGCACCCTGACAAAGATGGAAAGGATGTAGATAGCAGATTGTACCGTGGGATGATCGGATCACTTATGTATCTCACAGCTTCAAGACCCGATATAATGTTTGCTGTGTGCTTGTGCTCAAGGTTTCAGTCTCAACCGAAGGAGTCACATATGATAGTCATGAAGAGAATTTTCAGATACCTGAAAGGGAAACCCCTATTAGGTCTTTGGTACTCTAAGCAGCAGTCATTCGACTTCAAAGCCTACACTGATTCAGATTATGGCGGTTGTAACCTTGACAGAAAGTCAACTTCTGGTGGATGTCAATTCTTAGGAGATAGACTGGTCTCCTGGCAGTGCAAGAAGCAGTCAACGGTTTCTGTCTCAACTTGTGAAGCAGAATACATTGCAGCGGCGAGCGGTTGTTCTCAGATATTGTGGATTCAGCAGCAGTTGAGAGACTACGGCTTAAACTTCACTGGAACTCCATTATTCATTGACAACAATGCCACCATGTCCATCACAAATAACCCGGTGAAACATTCCAAAACTAAACACATAGAAATTCGCCATCATTTCATCCGTGATTGTGCTGAAAAGCATTTAATTGAACTTGTAAAAGTTCACACGGATGACAATCTTGCTGACCTTTTCACAAAGGCATTTGATCGATCCCGTTTTGAGCATCTTGTCAACTTGATAGGAATGTTCAATCCTGAGTGAAAATTAATTTTTCTTAAATCAATTCAATTCATGGAAGTTAAATTTTATTTCTTTTAAATTTTCTGTATAATTCTTTTAAGTTTCAAAATATTTTACAAAAACAAAATAGAAAATGGAGAAAATTTCAAAGTTAAGTTGAGAAAAGAGGAAATGATAGTACATCAGAAATGATCTAAACGTCACAGACTGCTCATATGAGAAATAATTGCGTCATGCTTACTTAATTGTTTAAATTATTATGTTTTTAATCTGCTTATTTACAAGTAATTTGAATTGTCAGTAGGTTGTATGCGTCTTTGAATCACTAGTAGTGTGGAAACTAAATCTAAATTACAACTGTGATTTGAACCCATGTTTGCAAGTGTGTGTGCGTAAAAGAATAGAAAAGATCATTATCAGATAAAGGATGTTAGATTTTGGCAATAATTTTATTTTGAGGTCAGTTTCGGGTTATGTCGTTAGCATGATTAATGCGGTTCATCTCACTGCCCATACTCACAAGTATGCAAGGAGAGATTGAATCAAGACATGTCTCTACATTAACCGTTGAGCATGTATTCACCATTGAATCACTCCTGATTCATTGAAATCAAATCCAGATAAAGTTGGATCCCCTTACCTTAAAACTCAAACACCATATATATTATCCTGAATCATCGTACCGATATTCAATGAAGAAAATCAAATGAAACCAAGACAAATGAATCACTCGATTTTGAATCTTATGATTCCTGATAATCCTTATGGATTCTGCTTGATTTTTCCTGTGCTAATAGATGTAACTTCATTCTGAAAATTTAGAAAATCATTGGGAAAATCTTAGATGCCTTGAGATAATGCAATTTACATTAGTGTAGCATATCAGTGGGGTACACGTTGTGTATCTTATAACTAATACCTTAATACACAAGAACGTGATACGAAGATGCTTATAGTTTCAACTCTTATAATATTGTCAACTTGAATTACTTGTTTATGTGCTTATTACGTATGAATAACTAGTAATCCATGACATGATCCCATATTCTTTGATGTTTATATTGTATCGTTTTTGCTAAAAGATAGCCTGATATGATCCTCTGCTCGTATCTTTGATCAAAAATAGTTTGTGTGAATACTTGTATATTTTTATTAGAAAAGATCAAAAAGATTTTAAGCTTGTGCATAGTTCAATTTTATTCAGAAAAGCCAAAAATATGTGTGTTTAACCTTCCTGAATTGTATTTGAATCCTCTTGATTGAATATTTTTAACTTGTTCGTTATTTGACTTGAAAAACTTTATAAATTTGAGTTGAAAGTTTGCGCACTTAACGGTTTGTGCGTACTTGTAAGTGCGCATGAAGTAATCCTTGCGTACTTAATAAGTACGCAAGAGTTAAGTCTTGCGCACTTGTAAGTACGCAAGTGTTAATTCATGCGCACTTGTAAGTACACACGAGTTAAATCGTGCGCACGGCCTTTTAGTGTTGAGTATAAAAGGGGGAGTTAGAAATTTCCAGAGTTTTTCATCACATTCAAACCGAAACTTTTCCCTCTGCAAATTTTTTACTCAAAATCCAAGTGTACCTAATCCGATTTTTCGTCCCACTACAAGTTTCATCATCTCATAACATCGATTTGGTGAGAATCTAGGCTCATTCCATCCACAAAAACTCATGATTTTGGACCGATTATCTTAGGTTTTTGTTCGAGATTTTTAGACAATTTTTGGGTTGTTTGGGTAATACCTAATAATTAAAACTTGTTAATAATCATTATTTGATCACTAGTCGACCCTTAATCGTCCAATTTCGTCTTTGATTTTGACTTTGGCCTTGAATTCGAACCGTCAGTGGTCTCGTTCGACGTTTAGGTCAAAATCGGTCAAGGTTAGCAGTGTCTTGGTGTAAGTATTGGTCCCATAGGCTCGACCGACCTAGTGGTGACCCAATACACACCAATTTTTGACCAAGTGCATTTCAAACTTCTGAATTTTTCACCAAGTGTGTTTCCTGCGCACTTAACAAGTACGCAAGAAGCACTTCATGCGTACTTGATAACTATGCAAGAGGAAACTCCTGCATACTTGCTAAGTACGCAGAACCAACACTTGGCAAAAATTCCTAAGTCTGAAATTCAGTTCAAAGAGTAACTGCTATACTGAGTCATGTTTATCCATTTCTAATGATACGTGTTGTTCTGATTCTATTTTCTGTGTGTTTTTATAGATCATGGCTTACTAACGAATTCAACCTGTTAGCTAACACTAAACTTGAATGGAAGGGTGCAGCATTGCAGTACAAAGACATAGTTGATTTCTTGAACCGTTCAAGAATCAGCTACGCCATTTCTGCTGACCCGATCGTGTCAAGACCCTACATCGAGCAGTTTTGGGAGACTGCAGAGCACGACTGCACGGTAACCCCCAACGTTATAAGGGCTACTGTTGCTGGTCATGCTATTGCTTTCTCTGAAGATACAATAAGAAGGGTCCTTCAATTCAGAGATCTCGTGACCGACCCGACAGCCTATCCAGACTACTTTGTGGACGGCTGTTAGAGACAAAGAATGGGCTATGTCGGTGTGAGGGATTATGCTTCATACAAGAAGATGTGGGTGTTAGACCAATGGAGATACTTCGCCCATGTTATGATCATGTGCATCTCATCAAGGAAAGACAGGAAAGATGCCATGGGTCATGACCTTGCAGCAGCCATGGTCGGCCTTTCTCTCAATAAGGGCTACAACTTCTCCCGCTACATCTTTAAGGCCATCAATGACCAGATCAACACAGCGGAGAGGTTTCGGTTTTTGTTATACCCTCGGTTTGTGTAACTTCTGATTAATGATGCGTTGCCAAACCTTCCTGCTATAGGGGAGAGACTGCAAGTAAAAAGGGTGGACAAAAGAGTATTCGCCCAATTCCTAAAGCCAGGCAGTGTAGATCCTACCCCTGTGCATACAGAAGTCTTTGGCCACCTCATCAATGAAGCGTATGTGGCCCCTGGTGACTGGAGATGGTACAGTCACGACTCGGAGCTTGAATTGAGTGAACACTCTGACGAACAACAGGAGGAAATGGACAGTGATGATGGATCGTCTGATGATGGAGACGACGAAGGAGGAAATGATGGTGCTGAGGGATCCGACTCGGAAGCGACTGAGTCAGATTCTTCTGATTCCGATGATGCACCGTCGCAGGTACACCCGAGGAGAACGGCTAAGGTAACCCTACCTGGGTCGTCCTCCAAGAGAAAGCCACAGTCCTCTAGCAGCGAATACGAGCCAGACTCTGACTCTGACGCTGCTATACAAAGACAAAGAAGGGAAAGCATTCACAAGAACAGGGGCGATAGGCAACAGCCCTCTATCCCCAGTGAGGTGGAGGCTCAGCAGCGAGTACAAGTATCAGCTGCTAGTCCTGATTCAGCCTCCACCCCACCTTCACAGCAGCTTTACCGGAGGAGGAGGAGGCCATAAGTGCAAAGTGAAGTGGCCATCACTACAATCACAGAAGTGATTCCTGTGATAGTGACCCTCCCTACCACAACTGTTCAGGTGGCGGTGACTACTCCAGTTCTCACGGATTCAGTCACCATCACCCCTACCATTACCCCTACAACTCTCGTCACATCTTCAATCCCAACCACCACCACTGAGCCTTTAAGTCAACCCTTCAACTATGGAGACTTCACACAAGGGTTTGACTTTGACACCATATTCTCCTCCCCTACTCATAATGCTGAGGCTTCCTCATCCAGACATCCTAATCTGATTGATGCAAGGATAGATGTTCTAGAAACTCAAGTTGCTGACCTAGTGAAGACTATTCAGAAATCAAAGGAGGAGTCTGACGCTCAACAATCACAGATCAATTCTTTGGTAGACGAAGTCAAAATCCTTCGTAGCCAGAGAACGGGGACTGAAGAAAGGTTGAAGAACGTCATGGCCCAGAACGAGCTCCTAATCAAGACAAATGAAATGCTTATGGGTCACGGGTCATCCTTGGAGCTGAGGTTTGACGCTCAAAGAAAGGAGCATGAGCTGATGGTCAAGCTGATTGCTGATCTGACCAAGAAGCTTGATGCTCAGGGGGAGAAGGACAAAGAGAAAGAGAAAGAGAAGGAAAAGAGGTCTACCGGTGATGAGGCGTGTCATCCTGTCGACTTGACGAAGGATGACGACAAGGACAAGGATCCCGAAGCCGGTCCTAGTGGATGTGAGCACCAAGCTTTAGCAATCGTGCCCATCTCTGCTGTTCCAATGGCTCAGGGGGAGTCAACTCATCAAGAAGGTGGTGATACCTCTGGTGGTGGTGGTGGTGATAAAGGAAAGTCAGTGGCTGAACTACTTAAGGACTTATCAGATGATGAGATCCTATATCTAGAGCCTGACTATTCCAAAGAAGCACAGATCGATGCTCTCTTCAATCTAGAAGAATGAGAGATCGACTCTGGTGACGATTGGGATGATGATGATGAATTCATTGAAATCGAAATTCCCAAGGGTGACGGGGAAGGAGAGTATGAGTTAGAAGATGGAGAAATCTTTGAATTTCCATCCTTCGATGCTCCGCTCGACACAGGTTCAGTCGAGCAGGCTAGTAATGCAGAAGCCGCGACTGGAGCCTCCCAGTTGACCCTGCACCTGTGGACCCAGAGGCACCCAAAGAAACAGACATGCCTTCTACTTCATCAAAGGGTCCAGCTCCTGTGTGGCAAAAGACATCTATAATAGACAAACACGGGGCAACAGGGATGATCTTGGCTATAAGGATCGAGAAGGATAAGCAGTTGTTCGCTATCAAACGATTTGGCGGTGTTCAATACTTGAAACCCACCAGTGAAGCGTTCAGCTCCTTGCCCAAATACGACCTTGTGAACCTAGCAAACCGAGAGCTGCTGGGTCATTCCGATCACGCAGTGGCGATGGGTTTGTTCTGCAGCGAGAAGCAAGATCAGGGAAGTTCGAGATGTTCAAGCCTCAAGTGCCCAAGAGAGTCAAGGATAAGCATGCTATACATCCTGTGACTAAGAAGCACTTAAAGAAATTGGTATACAAGCTAGTGCGATGTGAAACTAAGATTCCCCTGAGCAAGTTATCTCAGGATATTCTTGGTGACATGTGGTACTGGTACGTAGATCCAAAGATGGGCGAGGCTGTGATCATGGGTAAAGGACGTTCTGAGAGCGGGAACATAGTGCCAAAGGAACTGATCAGAATTTTTGATGAAGTCTGCTTTATCAACTTTTCTGTGAAAGATCTGGAGGTACTAGCAGAACGGTATTGCGTCTACACAGATGAGTGGACAAAGCTCCTTGCTTCTAAATACGACAAGGTGATTAAGTTCTGCCTTGATTACAAGAAGAAGATGGAAGCTAAAGATCAAGCGCTGTGAAGACTGAAGATGTGAAGCCCGAAGACTGAAGATTATCCAGAGCTGTTGTCAAGGGGGAGTTTGTTGAAGCACTTTCCTTTGACAAACACTCTAGATAGATAGAGTCTTAGTCTTAGGTTGTTTTATCTTGTTTGTAATTGTCTTTGTATATAAGTGTCTTTATGTATTAGTTTATCGAGTTGTATTTACTTTTACATATTAATTGTTGTAAAATTCTCCAAGTGTTTTGCGCACTTGTAAGTGCGCAGGAGAAAGCTCCTGCGTACTTGGCATGTACACAAGAGTAACTTTGCGTACTTGCTAAGTACGCAAGACAATTTTGCCCTGCGCACTTGCTAAGTGCGCAGGCATCAGGTCTTGTATAAATTGGATAGGTTGACAGAAGTTAAGTACGCAGGCATTATAGCAAATACGCAGATTGTAACCTCAGTGCTTTTCTCTGTAACCTTCAAGTGTTTATAATACAAAGAACGTTTAAAGTGTCTTCTCTTGTCGGTTTACTTTGTTTAGTTTGACTCTCCACCTAGTCACGGGCATTCCGCACCCGGTCCGACTAGTAGACCCACTTGCATGTGACGATCCGCCACACCCGAGGGACCTACAAGAATATGTGCCCACATACATTCAGAATTCATATGCATGAATGCACCTTCTTCTTTCATTACCAATGATGATTGTCATATAGTTCCACTCTAATGAGAGTGGTCATTTAATGAGATTCTTTAACATCTAATCCTAGATTATTTAATTTGGTGTGTGAGTTGTTCACTTGGTTTGTGAAAACTCATTGTTTTAATTCACTTCAGTCAGAAAATCTCTTAATGACTCACTCATCTCATGGTTGCGACCTCACTGATTGAATCCCTTTTATTCATGAGACTCTGATGATAATTTTATCACTTCAGTGTATAGCCAACTTTGTTCCTTTGTCTATATGTTCAAAGAACTTTACTAAATCCACTTGTTTGATATAATGAAAGTTCAACGATACAACTACCAAATTTCAGTATCCTAAAACCTAGTTGTTGGGCTAACCAAACTAGGCCCAATAGAAATTCAAGCCCATTTGAGGCCCAATAAGGGTCCAAGCCCGCTAGAGGTCCAAATTTACGCAATCCGAGCATCATACTAGCCACTTGGTTTCGTCTAATGACTTGTTACGTGATTCTGAGAATTTAAGAAAAGATACAAGAACGTACGTAATTTAGTAATTTTAAACGTTAAACGCGTCAGATGTCGGTTCATAAACGAATATTTGACACAACGATTAAGTAAGATAATGGATTATTAATATTAAGTATTAGTATTCATTCGAAAAGACCGTCCAGATAAATACACGCGGAGTATGTGTATGTGAATGTTAAAACCGCGTTAGATATCGTAAGATTAACGATAGCGGTACGGTTATCACCGATATGTAAAGTAAAATGAATAATTTTATAAATATTTATTTTATTAACATAAGTAAAATAATAATAGTTACACTCGGAATGCGAAACGTTAAAAAAGGGCGAGTGCGTTAAAAACGCGGTACCGACGCGTACCGGTTCATGCATCAAATGAAACAGAGATTTCACTAATTAAAATAATTCAATAGTATTAATTACTAGTAATATTATACCGAGTAAAATTATTTAAACACGACTTTACAAAACGTGACGTTTAAGTTTTACGTTACGGGTCTTGACACACGGTATTTACCTACACTCTTTCACTCTCTAAAAACCCTAGCTATAAGTATATCTCATTCTCTTCTTTCATCTCATTTGCTCAAACCCTAAACACCCCCATAGAGAGAAATCAGTTGAGAGAGAGAGAAAGAGAGCCATGAGAGGGAAGAGGATAGCCGACCCTGTCCACCGACGTCATCTCCGGCGCGTCTTCGACGAGGGACAATGGCGGCAGTCTGGCTCGCTCAACTACCACCTCTCACCCTGTTACTCCTTTGAAAACCGTCACCAATGCCTACCCCCCTACCGATGAATTTCACGGTAAGACAAGCCACCAGAAGGAGGCCGCTGATGGCGCTTGTTACCCAGTCGGTCGTTGAGGGCAGATCGGCGGCAAGGATGGCTGTCTTGTCCAACTAGCGGCGGAGATAAAGGTGGAAACCGCCTCAAGTGGCACGATCCCAAATCCGACGAATGGAGGTGCTCCCGACCTTCCCGTGAACTCTCAAAAGACACGTCCGATGGCGGCGTGGGTGGCAAATTTACCATTCTGGCCATACCCGATTTTCCGGCCAAATGCACTCCTCCGGTGATGGGCCAGACAAGACATGGAGGCGGCTGTGGTGGTTCATGTCCGATCTGTCCAGATTCCGATGAACAAAAATGTTTATCCGACTAGATCGTATTTTATATCTATTATGGTCTAGATCCGTAGTTTTCTTTTGTTTTCCGGCGATACAAGATTAACAACTTTGGTGAGTTTGGGTGTTTGAATTATTGAAAATGGTGGTAACCCGACAATGGTGGTTAGATTGGAATTGTTAGACTCGTTTTAAACATTCCCGGGTCTTGGTCAAAGTTAGTCAACGAAAGTCAACATGTCAAAGTTGGTCAACGCGAGTCAACGAGTTCGCGTATGCGAACCGGATGTATGGAAAGGTATCATAGAAATCGACTAAGATGTAAACCCGTGACTATCATGTGGACAATAGTTTCCATTGCTATCAGAAGGACATTAGTAATCCTGACACGTCACCAGGTAACTCATTGCCATGGCACGGTTGGAAAAGGTTAACCACTCAGATTAGAACCCTAGAAGCCGAAGAAGCATAATTGTCAAATCTCAAGTCAGTTCTGACCTACATAGTTCTAGGTTAATGTACTATTTCAATTTAGTATCTGTAATGGTGTTCAACACCTTAGAAGTCTTTATTTTAGCTTCCGCTGTCGTGTAATGTTGCTAATCCTTGCAACCTGAATTTATTTATTTATTAAGTGAATAAATTTGGGGGTGTGACCAAAACGCAACAAAGCTTTTACAAACAAACACATACGGACGCTCGTTGATTGAGATACTCGGGCGAAAAATCTTCATATTTACTCGTAAATGGTACGTATTTTAGAATCTCGGTCAATAATATTTGCTTTATTTTGATTATTAATGGTTAAAAGTGGGTGGCATTGGGGGGTTTACACTGATATTTGATGAACTATACGCCACGTATAGCCCTATATGTGGCGTATAGTTCATCTGATGAAGACGATGAAGCCATACGCCACGTATAGCTCTATACGTGGCGTATGTCTCTTATTACTCGGCAACCTATGCCTCGTATGGCTCATGTGTGCCGCGTATGGCTCATGTTACTCGGTAACATAACTGTGTATGACTTGGTTTGGCCGCATATGATCATGTTACTCGGTAACCGGCTATACGCCACGTATAGTGCTATACGTGGCGTATAGGAATTTTTTTAATAAATTAATACTTGTTGCACGTATATCGACGTTGTTTTTTTCCAAGTATGTCGGATTCGGATATCGAGGTGGATGTTGACATGGCGGAGGTGGATGTGGACGATCTTGCTCACTACCCTTATTTGGAGTTCCCGCCCGCCTCGGACGCGTTTGGACTGTGCCAGAAGTTACGGCAGGTGACGATGGGCCCGGGGACGGCGATGGACTGGGCGCTTCTTCAGGAGGTCGGCGAGGAGGAGCGGGCCAGGGCCATTGTCGGTGAGGATACGGCATGGGATCATTTGTTTGAGCTTTCATTTTTGGAGACCTATAAAGAGGTGGTTGTCGAGTTTCTTTCGACGTTCACCTACACGGAGCCGGCGGAGGAGGAGGCTGATGCCGACAGGGACGAGCACGAGCTGCCAAATGAGCTAGAGCAGATCTCCTTTCGTATGTTCGGCTATGCTTATAGTTTGACGCTCCGTCAGTGGGCAGTTGCGACAGTTACGACACTTTACACCGAGGCTGTGATCGAGGTGGATAGAGAGGATCTACTTGTTTTTTGGGGACTTATTATTGATGTCCCAGGGTTGAGGACCAAGGGGTGGGTCTCGGCCAATAAAGACCCCCTCTACAAATATTTACACCGGCTTATTTCGACGTCTATTGCACCGCGTCGGAAAAATCGTGAGTGGTGCATAGAGAGAGACTTATTCTTTCTCATTTGCTTGATTACCGGAAGTTGGTGCGCCCTAGTGACATGCTTAGCACTGTACTTTGCATCTGCCTTTCACAGGCAGAAGCGTGGGCTGTTATATGGCGGTGCTTTCATCACTAGTGTGATGCGTGTTCTTGCGTCGTGGCAGGATCATATGCATGAGATGGACGACCCATCCCTCCTGTCTGATTATACCGCCGCACGGCGAACGGCATGGGCATCACGCGCCGATTCCCAGGGCTCGGCCTTCAGTTTATAGGGGCCGACCGGGACCAGGTTTGGGTCCCGCAGCCGTTGCCACAGATGTCGGAACAGCAGGCACCGGATATGCCGGTTCTGCTACAGGGGGTGGCGATGGAGGATGCAGCCGCCCACGACCAGCCGCCACGCTCACGACCAGCCGCCACAACATCCTCGACACGTACGTCGACCTGTTAGGTTGGATAGACCACACATGCCTTGCTTGAGGGACTTGTTGCCGACTCACGGCGACAGGCTCGTCATAGCGACCAGATGGAGGACTTGATGATGTGGGCGGTTGATCGCCTCGTGGATCTGTCACAAGTCGCCGGCATCAAGCCACCACCACTACCACCACGACGTTAGTATCCGGGCGACGGCGATCAGGATCAGGGCGGAGTGGGTCAGGATCACGGCGGCGCAGGTAAGGATCAGGGCGGCGCAGGTCAGGATTAGGGCGGCGCCGGTCAGGATCAGGGCGGCTCGGGTCAGGCGTAGTTGTTTTTATTTTAGTCAGTTGTATTTTTTGTTATGTGTGTACAAATATTTTGATGTAATATATGTAATGTTTTGGTTATTTGTTTGGTTGTAATGTTTAATTTGTTTATTTGGTTGTAATGATAAATTATAAATGTAAAAACATAAAAAAATATAAACAATGTTAAAAAAAGATTACAAAAAGATAAATATTATATAAAATAAAAAAGATAAATATTATATAAATTAATTTTTTTCTATACGTGGCGTATAGCCCACGTATAGTGTCTTTGTATTCCAAAATTTGCCTAGTTTGGAGCAAAAATATTACACGTGACCCATACGCCGCGTATAATGTAATACGTATCATATGGTCCCAGCCACTAGACAAGGAATGACACGTGGAATTCTGTGTCAGGAGACATAAACCCTATACGCCTCGTATTGCCCTATACGAGGCGTATAGGGTTGCAGCGTGTCTAGATAGCAATATTCCGTGTCTGAATAGAATGAGCCTTTTTTAATTAAGAATACTGGTTGACATCTATATTTTATATGCTATATAAATGTTTTATTTTTATTTCTAAGGGGACTAGGGGCGTACTCGGGTAGTAGTCGGGTAGCCATGGGTATACCGTCGCAAGGGTTGCGGGTGCCCATGGCGGGTATGCTTCTCGGCTACTTGTATTCATATGGAAATTGATGATGTAGTTGTTGGAGAACGGCTACATAGCCGTTAAATTTATAAAAAAAACTAATTTAAATACCGAATACCACCTTAAATAAATTCATCTTCATTCATTTTTACACACCAAATACCAATTGCATACCCTCAATTTTTCTATCTACAATGGTGTTAGGACATGTTTTGTAACTGTTGATAAAATTCTGTGTAAGTTCTGCTAGAGGCGAACTTAACAAGTCCGCCTAGCCTATCAGAGGCGAAGTTGTTAAGTTCGCTTAGTCTATCTGAGGCGAACTTGTTAAGTTCGCTTAGTCTATTAGAGGCGAACTTAATAAGTTCGCCTATAGCAGATTGTTTGTGTATAAATAGGAGATATCAGTTTCTGTTTAGTATACAAGACAGATTAGAGACAAGAGAAATTCTATGAAATCTTGTAAACTGATATCTTGGTGGAATACAAAGAGTTTATTTACACCGTTGTTGTTGATCACGTTGATCATGGATTCCGCACGTTATCACCGTGTCGTACCGCGAGTCTAGAGATCCGTCACGCACCGAATTAGGGACCTACAAGTGGTATCAGAGCCATTGATCTTGATTAGCAGAAGATTCGTGGTGTTTTCGTGTCCAATCAACATCAAATTTTAGAGATTTTGAAGATTTTTCATTTTTTTGTGTTCTTGATAAAAATGGAGAATGTTTGATCATTTTGGTTTGATTTTGGATTCATTTGATGAAATTGATCCGATAGAAGTGTTCCTAATAAGTTCCTACACATTCCTACGGTTCAATTTAATCAATTCAGCAAGATATGATGATTTTCGGAATTTTTGGTTCGTGTTTGGGTTGAACAGCTGAACCAGGCGAACTTAAAATTCTGTTACAGGCGAACTTAGTAGGCGAACTTAATAAGTTCGCTTCACTCAGTATTAGGCGAACTTAATAAGTTCGCTTGGTGAAGATTAGGCGAACTTAACAAGTTCGCTTGGGTCAAATTCGCTTGGGTTCAAGTTCGCTCAGTCAGGCGAACTTATTAAGTTCGCTTGTACAGTATCAGGCGAACTTATCTGTTTGCTAGTGTTCTTAAAAAAAGAGTATTTTGGCGGGAAAATTCTTCTTGTTCAAATTTTTTAGGGAAAGTTTATATGGTCGTTTTGAATCATTTTTGAAATTTTGAATTTTTGAAATTTTTAAAAAAAGAGTATTTTGGCGGAAAATTTTTTCCGGATATTTTCACAAAAATTTCAAAATGTCAATTTCATGTGATGATAATGAGATTGAAATTATTCCACCGAGACTTTTGTACATATCAGATTACCATAGCTGGAAAGTCCGGTTCGAACAGTTCGTATCAGAAACTGATGAAAACTTTTGGACATCCATATTTGAAGGATATGTGCATCCTACTTATGACTATATGGGATATTATGATGTTCCTAAACCAGTGACAACTCTTAGTAAACTAGAAAAGCAGAAGTTTGATCGAGAGATGAAGACGCGTGAAACTTTAACGTTGTCTTTACCAAAAGAAATCATTCATAGTCTCGGGAAGTGTCCAACTTCAAGAGAACTATGGGAAGCTTTGAAGAAAAAGGGTGACGCTACTACTCAAGCGTTTGTGGTCTTGATCAAAGAAGAAGTAGTAAAGCAGAGTGTTTCTGAAAGTGATTCTTCTACCGAGTTAAGTGATAGTGAAAGTATTAGATCTGGTGAAAGTACTCAGTCTACCGAGAGTGATGTAGAAACTGAAGTAAGCTTCCAGACAGTTGAAGATGATCTGAGTGTATCAGACATTGATGTTGAGCCTGTCATTGTTGATCAAAAGGGTGAAGTTGATGGTGACGTTTTCATGGCTCCTGGTGCATCTTCTTCAAAAGTAAAACCTGAGGTACTTTCTAACTCTGAAACGTTTTGTTCTAACTGTATTTCAGTTAAGGATAAAATGATGAGGGTTATGGATGACAACGTAAACCTCATTTGTGATATGAAATCGATGCACACGGTAAATCAGAAATTAAAAGATAATGAGAATGTGTGTATTGAAAGGATAGAATCACTGAAGAGGGATATAAGTTCTCTGACTTTGAAGATCAAAGAGCAAGCATATCACCTGGATATGTCCTTTGCAGAAATTGAGAAAAGAAATAATGATCTTGTTGAGAAAGATAAGGATTTAGCTGAATCTAAAGCAGAGGTGATCAGATTGCATAGAAAGTTAGAAAGCTTTGCAAATTCATCATTCTTATTAGGATATTATCATGATAATACTGAAGAGGGGAAGGGAACTAGTGGTATTGGCTATGTTCCTCCACCATTCAACGGAAATTATTCTGTTACACCTGAGATTATAAAAGATGAGGATTTAGATCCTAAGACTGTGTTGAAGGTGAATCCAGTCATAGGTGAAGATATAGTGTATTCTGATGAGAGTGATGATGAATATTTTGATGAAGCTAAGGTAGAGGGGATACCGAAAGAGGTTAAGAAAGAACACTCAAAGGTTGATTTTAATTCATCTGGAAATTATACATTTGGAAGTTCTTCAAACTCAAGGAGAGTTCCATATGTCAGAGATTATACAGACAGGCGTACATGTTTTCATTGTAATGAGATAGGACACATTGTGGTGAACTGTCCTTACAAAAATAAAGGAAAGAAGCATGTAGTTCCTGAGAAGATGAAGCCTGAATCAAAACCTGTTGAGAAAAAGTTTGTTCAGTCTCAAACTCAAAAAGAAGTTCATGTAGGAGAATCTTCTTCAAGTGCATCTAATCGTGTGATGATTCCTTATATGAGAGATTATCGTGAGATGAGATCTTGCTTTTCTTGTGGTCTTGTTGGTCATATTCGGATTGCTTGTCCTCACAACGCCAAAGGTAACCGACATGTTACTCCAGAAAAAGGTAAGAAATCTTGGTAAGCCTTATGTTAATCCAAATGTGGTTAAACCTCATGATATACCAAAGGGTAATTCAAAATCTGAGGTTAGGCTTTCTAGACCTCAAAGACGGAGGAGAAACAGAAGATTGAGAAAACTTTTAGAACAACAAGAGTTTTCATAATCTAAACCTTTTTTAAATGAACAAGATTGTTCAAACACTTCACATTTTAAGCAAAAAGAACTTAATGAAAAGAAGTATGTTTGGAAATCTAAAGTTTCTGTTTCTGACTCGTCAGAACAATCTTCGAAAATTGATGAGAGATTCGATTGTGAATGGAGTGAGGTTTATTATTTTGATACAGATGGACGACCCATGACTACCATGGCTTGGGTCCCAATTTCAAATTAATGTTTCTTGTTAGTTGTGCAGGATTTACCAAGAGGGACTATTAATACCATTTTGGTTGTTGATAGTGGTGGTTCTAAGCACATGACAAGGAATGCCATCTGCAAGAGTAAAGAGTTGTTGATAACTAAGAATCTATTTGATTCAACGACTTGATGCTCAAGGGGGAGAATATGTCACACACAATGTTTTGGAAAGACTTTTACAAAGTCCAAATGATAACCTGAAACTTAGGATGAAAATGGTGAGCATAAAGTCGTTGATGCAACCATTTGACTAGTTGAGGGGAAGTCTACAGGACAGGGGGAGTACAGAACTGTGTTGGTGACAAAGGCAAAGACATTCAATTACAGGATTACATCGGTTTGAGTTTTTAATTGATTGAATTGCTTAATCCTGAGTAACCAAGTAAAATGTTTTTCATAAAATGTTTTCATGGAAGGTTTATTTTCGTTTGTTTTACTTTCTTTGAAAAAGATTTTGAAAAAAAAAATTTCGTTTGTTTTACTTTCTTTGAAAAAGATTTTGAAAATTTTTTTCATTTGTTTTACTTTCTTTGAAAAAGATTTTGAAAAAGCCAAAAAAATTGAAAAAGATAAAATCCACATTACTTGAAGTTAAAGAAGAGATGATAGTACATCAGTAGATGTTCTTTCACACATGACCTTAGATTGACTGGTTGGTGCTTTATGTTAATATATCTGAATTATATGTTTTGACCTAAACTTCAGAGACTGCACAAATAGGAAATGATAGTGTTGTGTATGCATATAATTTGAATTATCAGTAGACTAAAAGCGTTAATGAACCATTAGTAGTGTGAAAACATAATTGCATATGTTACAACTATGATTTGAACCCATGTTATGCCTGGGTGTGTGTGTTTAAAGATCAATATCAGATATATAATATTAGCTTTTAACAAAGATTGTCCTATGAGATCAGTTTTGGGTTATGTCCTTAGCACTATTCATTCGATTTGCTTCAGTGCCCATGTCCCGAAAAGCATGCAATTTGAAGTATAATCAAGATATGTACTTGACAACATCTGAATCTCATTGATTCCTATACAATCCAATTTGGATTCTGCTATTCATGTGCTAAGTGATGTCTCCTCATTCTGGAAATTCGGATAATCTTTAGTAAAATCTCATATGTCTTGAAGATAGTGCATTTGCTTTCTGTTGGCATACAAGTGGGGTATACGTTGTATTTCATACTTAAATGGTACCTTAACTCACAAGAAAGTGGGAATGAGATGCTTTAGTTTCAAATCTTATAATATTGACAATTTGAATTTGTGTGTCATAGCCTGATCCTATTTTCTTTGAATGTTTATCACGTATCATAACATGCAATATGAAAGTCTTGAAAAGATAGAGTGTGATAATCTTAAAAGATATTGGTTTGATTGGTCAAGGCTTGAAAGAATGACATAGGATACCATTTGATATTATATGGATTTTATATCCAAGATGTGTGATTGATATCTCATATATACTGATATGATATTCTTACTCGTGATGTTCGAACAAAAAGATGTGATTTTATATTTTACATTTCAGTTTATATAGAGAAAAATCAAAAAGATTTTGTGTTTCTTATGTTTGAAAAATCAAAAAGATTTTATTTTTCCAGCTTCCATGGAAATCTTAATTGTTGGTTATTCTTGGTTGTTCTCCTTTGCATAAAATGAATATTGCAGACAGAAGTTGACAAGGGGTCCTTCTCCCAAGTTTTCTTCTAGAAATAAAAAGAGAGTGTGTAGATGAACAAGACGAAGACTACGACTTGTTTGATGATATTTGAAGACGGATGACAATCTTCTTAAGCTGTTGTCAAGGGGGAGTCTGTTGGAGCATATTCTGGTGACAACGAGCTTGAAGACATTATGTCTTAGTCTTAGAGTCTTTGACTTGTATATGATAGAATTGTTAGCAACAGTTAAAGGGGAGTCTGTTAGGACATTTTTGTAACTGTTGATAAAATTCTGTGTAAGTTCTGCTAGAGGCGAACTTAACAAGTTCGCCTAGCATATCAGAGGCGAACTTGTTAAGTTCGCTTAGTCTATCTGAGGCGAACTTGTTAAGTTCGCTTAGCCTATTAGAGGCGAACTTAATAAGTTCGCCTATAGCAGATCGTTTGTGTATAAATAGGAGATATCAGTTTCTGTTTAGTATACAAGACAGATTAGAGACGAGAGAAATTCTGTGAAATCTTGTAAACTGATATCTTGGTGGAATACAAAGAGTTTATTCACACTGTTGTTGTTGATTGAGTTACACGAGCACGTTGATCATGGATTCCGCACGTTATCACCGTGTCGTACCGCGAGTCTAGAGATCCGTCACGCACCGAATTAGGGATCTATAAATGGATCGTAAATTATTTTTTCCACCCGATTCATCAGATGAGTTCGGCTTGAACGAGGGCGTCTCTAGTAGTCTCCAATTTCTCACGGATATTGCCGCCCAAGCCAAAGAAGAAGACACAATGTGCCATGTGATCGTGAACAAGCTCTAGAGACTTTAATAAAAGTTTACTTCGTCGAGGAAAATGCAAAATACGATGCATTTACGTGTCGAGAAAGGTTTCAGATGTTAAAAAGATTATTTTTAAAAATTGTTGGAGATGTAGAAGCCAAATTGAATGGTTCTAAAAGGGCATAGACGGGAGGATGAAAAAGAGTTTCACGGCATTACAAAAATGCACATCGACGGTTAAACAACTCGCAACCGGTAATTGTTAGGTTATGAGTAGAAGACAGATTTGCTACCGACCTGAAGAGATACCGAGAAACAAGTTTGCTACCAAGGCATGTTCAATACTGAAGACTAGTTGATGCCGATGGACACGGAAGTGCTCCTCAGTCAAAGATACCGAAGTCAAAGAGCTTAGATTATAGGATTTTATCTTTGACGAATTCCTTTTGATACGTAACATTCTATTTTTAATTATAGGATAGTTTGTTATGTTTGGCTAATGCTATGATTGTGGAGAATATCTCTCAATAATTTACAATTATTTCTTGTATAAATAGTGGTCGAATATCATGTAATCATCACCAGTTTTATTGGAAACATACGAGTATTTGATAGTATTGATATGTGTAATTTATATTCATTTTGTGCTATTAATTGCTATCTGTTTAGACTGTTTCTGCCAGTCCTAACAAAGTAGAACCATCTTAGTCAATTCTGACAAGTGGTATCAGAGCACTGGATCGAGAACTTTGAAAAATGTTTCCGCCAGTCATAACAAATGAAACACCCTTTTATTCCTTTATTATTTTATCAGAGTTTAATGCGGAAAACGGGTCCCAGATTTTTCAAACCTTATCACTAAAGTGATAAAGGTATATTTTATTATAAATATTGTGTTTACATTAAATATTACATCCTGTAACATAGGGATTCTTCAACTCCGATCGGCCATGTCCTCAGGAAGCTTTTATTCCTCGTACCTCTTTCTTGCAGTGTTTGGAAAACGTTTTTGAATTAGCTTATGCTAAGTAAGTACACTGCATCATTCATTTTATTATGAACCCTTTAGGTTTATATTATTGTTCAAGTTTCCCGGGCTCTCGGCACCCCGTAACCATCTCTGGACATACCTCCGGTCACGTCATTCGTATATTTTATGGGTGTGCTAACCCCCTCATGACCATCTTCGAACGTACCTCTAGCCATATTATGCATTCCATTCTATGGGTGTGCTAACCCCCTCATAACCATCTTAGGACGTCCCTCCGGTCGTAGTATTGACAAGGTTCTTATACTCGTTAGTATAGACCCCTTGCATTTGTCACAGAGACTCATTCATTCTTTAGATCTGCCTCGTAGGCTTTTGATCTTTTAATTTAGTTGTTTTCTTCTTTATTGAGATCCACCTTATATGCCGGGTATCTCTTTTCATTTGGGATATTGAGTATCTTAGACTCACAGCCTCCCAAATGTATCACACATTTATTTTCATTTCACGTATATGCTTGATTCATTCCCACCTTAAAACTTCGTAACGGTTTCTCCATGATGCACTAAAAGGGTTTATACATAGGAATTACCAGCGACATATCCACCACCCATTTAACACTTCGTGAGTACTCTGTTATTCCATTTTAAGACTTAGACTCATTTCCATCAGACATTCATATTTACACATATAACATGATCATCTATCATGCATTCACATATTCACATTTAACACACATCGCATATTCACATATAATATGACCTCGTGTCATACTTTCATATTTATCCTTGCTTTAATTCCTTGTAAAGGTTTCTCCATGTTACGTTAAAGAGGTTTATATATAGGAAGTACCAGCGGCGTATCCACCACCCCTTTAACATCCCATGAATACTCCTTTACTTAGAATTAAGCTTCCCCGTTAATCCTCTTTTATTTAATAGCATGAATTCTCATGCCTTTATCCAATCCTTGCTCTAATTCCTCCTAAAGGCATCTTTATGATGCATTAAAGAGGTTTATATATAGGGTATACCAAGGCGTACCCACCACGCCTATAATACATAACAAATATTCCTTTATTTAGAGATAAACCTTCCCTTATTCATTTTCATCATGCGTTTACAATTATAACCTTTTTGTAAACTAGGGTGATTATCCTTCCAGATTAGTACCTCCAACAGAAATGTTTCGAGGAAAGAATGATGGGTCAATGAGGGATTTATACACCACTCTTTTCTTAGACAGAACATTCTGTTTGTTAGATAACTATATACAGGTTGGAAGATTACCCATCCATTATGAAATCATAGTATTCTCATCACTGTGTTTTAGTCTATACACCTAAATGTTCATAATGGTTTTACCACGAAGCGTCAAAGAGATTTATACATAGGAAGTACCAGCGGCGTATCCACCACCCCTTTGATACCTCATGATTACTCCATTATTCCGGTTTTATGTCTAGACTAATCCCCATTACCCCGTACCTTAGTTTCACACATAGCACATAACACATAATCACATAATTCATA
Source organism: Smallanthus sonchifolius (assembly GCA_023525975.1). NCBI lineage: Eukaryota > Viridiplantae > Streptophyta > Magnoliopsida > Asterales > Asteraceae > Smallanthus > Smallanthus sonchifolius. Next base: position 41,595,358 of record CM042025.1, on the reverse strand, counting down.
TAAACATTTATCTAAGGTACGGGTACAGTGTACTTCCAATAATCTCGGGTCGTTTCCTACGCTCGTTCTTCGCTTAAACGTTTCTCCAGATCCGAACCTCACTCTCAACGTACCGCACTCGCACTTAAACGCGCTGCACCGGGTCTTCAAACTGACTTCAAATTGTATATGTGTGTGGTGGTGTTTGTGTGATGTTATATAAAGTGAATGGCCTCAAACATCAATTTATAGGCAAAACTCTGAGTCCGTAATGGACCGTTACCGCCGGTGAAGGTCCGTTACCGTTTTCTTGGCCTCCAAACACTTTCTGACCACGTAACAGACCGTCACAGCCCATGACAGTCTGTCATGGCCTTAGGGCTGGATGAATCAGTGATATGTGGCGTAAAACAGTGAGTTTTCATGAATTTGCGGCGTGACAGTCCGTTATGGATTATGACGCCTGTGACGGACCGTTAAACATAGTAATGGTCCGTTATAGCCTTTTTTTCAAATTCCTCTCCCCGAGGCACCCCATTTTCATATATTATGGCTTCCGTAACTCATTTTCTAGCCCGAGATATGCTTATGCGAAGTTTTTGGCATATTCCGGTCAAACCGCCTTTCTGTTTTCGCGTCCGGTTACGTTCTAGTGCCGCGTTTCTTAGCCGACATGTGTCCTAACCTATTGTTAGGGGTTTGGGATGTTACAAATCTATCCCTCTTATTTTAGGTTTCGTCCCCGAAACCTGTCAGTCCATAAATAATTGAGGATAAGTCTTTCTCATTCCTTCTTCAGTTTCCCAGGTCATATTTATCCCTTCCGCATGCCTCTATTGCACTTGTTCTATCGTCTTGTGATGTAACTGCTTTTTCTTTGTGTCTAGAATCCTTACAAGTTCTTTGACATATATTAGTTTCTTATCAACCCCTATCTCTTTCAGAGGTTCATGAGCAATCTTGTTTGCTATACACTTTCGAAAATAAAGTACATGGAACATGTTTCGGTTCTTCAGGTAGATTTAGTTGATAAGCCACTCTTCTGACTCGTTTAATGATCCTTAAAAGGAATAATGAATCGCAGACTTATCTTACCGCGTTTCTTACGTCGAATTAGACCTTTTCAAGGAGATATAAAATGTAATCTCCTTTGTGGAGTTCTATTGGTCTGTGTCTTTTGTCTAACAACTCTCTCAATTGTAACATACATTTCTTCATTCCAGTTTGTACTGATCGGTAAGGAGCTTTAGCTACTGGCTCAACTTCCGGAATTAAATTGATTTTGAATTCGACCTCTCTCTCAGGTGGAGCACCTGGGAGATCGTTTGGGAAAACTTCTAGGAATCTATTTTACTAGTAGAACTTGCTTCGGTTCTTTCCTTTTATCTTCACTTCAGCCACATAAGATATGAAGGCTTGGTGACCTTGTCTCACATAGCTATTTATCTTTTCCATCGTACATAACGTGATCTGGTTTCACCATAATGACACTAATTTCCTTTTTCCTTCAGAAATCATGGATCGTACAATAATCGTCATAATATGCAAAGATAACTAGTCCAATCACGTCGAATTCTAGCTTCGGCATCAAAATTAAGTTGACAAAATATTTTTCTCTCTCCATTGGTAGTTGGCAATCTCGGCATATTTTGGTTACTACGCAGTTTCTATCACTCGTGGTTTTAACGTCTAATGCCCTAGCCAACTTGTTTCTATTGAAGTTTCTACGATCTACCAATTCTTGTATAAAATGTTAATAGGTAGAAATTCCAAGAGGAAGATACCCGATACATCGTCAGGGGTCTTTTGCTTCCTTAGTTGTAATTTGAAAAGCCCTACCCCTTTCTTTTGGAGCCTCGATCTGTTTTATCTCATTGTATGCCACTGTTGACCCTTCACCGGCTTTCTCAGTCTGAGATCGTAGCTCAGGACATTCTCTGCTGAAATGTCTAGACTTGTAACAAGTGTAGCAAAGTCTAGTTGAACTCATACACTGTATTACAGCGTGTCCAACTTTCCTACATTTGCTACAAATTAGAGTCTTGAACTGGCATTCTCTAGGATGCCTTCTTCCAAGGTTTCACAGTCGCTTATTTCTTTCTTTTGAGAGGAATCACTTTCAGGTCTTCTAAATTTAATTCTCCTAAGAGGCATAGGAGATGGATAATCCTCTTATTTCCTTTTCCTGGCTCCTTTTTCCTGCCTTTGAAGCTCTGTTTCTCGTTCTCACGCCCAATCAATCATTTCCACCAAGTTCGCGCACTTGGACGGATGAATGAAATCTCTAATTTCCGTTTTCAGAATGAAATGGTATCGTGTCATCCACATCTCAGGAGTTATTAACAAAGTAGGATAGAATCTAGCTTTATTGAAGAAAATGCCAGTAATCTCATCCACTGATTCATTCGTTTGACGAAGTTGAAGGAACTCCTCAGTGATTCTGACTATTGCCGCTCGTGGGTAATAATGCTTTTAAAAAAATATCCTTGAATTCTTCCCACTTCATTTCTTTAATCTTATCTCTACCTTTCTCTCTCTTCACTACGCCCCACCAATCGTCAGCTCTTTCTTTGAGTTGGTTGGTGGCGAAGGTTACTTCATCTTCCTTACTGCAATGACAAGTATCAAATGTTGTTTCCATTGCATCTATCCATCTTTGACTCTCTAAGGGATTAATGGTTCCCTTGAACTCCATCGGTTTGCATGTCATAAAATCCTTATACGTGCATCGGTTTGATTTAGAATTTTTATTTTCTCTATCCTGGGATTTCTCCTTATGATTCTCAAACCAGCTCTCTAGTGAACTTTGCAGTTCTGCTTGCATAATTGGAAGGTTTTCATTGACAACCTTCCCTACTTATAATGCAATTTGTCTCCGGATATTCTCCGGGACCTGTTCTACTTCGTTCTGATCGTGAAGTGGAGACGCAGCTCTCCCGTGGCTCCCTTCGTCACGTACTTCATTGTTCTGACGTTCAGCCATTGTTGTGATACATGAATTTCGTTTAATCACTCGCTCGTTCACCCTAATTATAGTCTAGGGTTTCATATTTACAGGCCTCATACTCTTCTATTCCTAATTAAGCATTCTAGGGTTTTATGTAAGGCCCCTTCATACATTTACACATACTCACATTCACTTATACATTTCAATCATGTATAATCACATTCCCGACTTACTATCTGCTGACATAAGTTATCATATGATGTTTGCGATATCATGACGGTCCCATGCATTAACTCTCATACTGGCCAGGTATGAGGTAATGTATTTTACTCATCGTGATAATCCCAACTATCACATGGAGCTTATCTCATACAAAATTCAGCCCACGTATACTCACACATTTATGTTTAAGCACCGAAATTTAAACATACATGCTTCCTCGGACGGCCTCAGTTGGAATCCCTATTTATATCATGAGCACTTAAGGTTTGAGTTTAAGTATCCTTCCGATACTCAAATCCCTCAAACCGTGCTCTGATACCAACTTGAAACACCCTTTTATTCCTTTATTATTTTATCAGAGTTTAATGCGGAAAACAGGTCCCAGATTTTTCAAAACTTTTTACTAAAGTGATAAAGGTATATTTTAATATAAATATTGTCTTTACATTAAATATACACCCGATAACATAGGGATTCTTCAACTCTGACCGGCCACGTCCTCAGAAAGCTTTTATTCCACGTGCCTCTTTCCTGCAGTGTTTGGAAAATGTTTTTGAACTAGCTTACGCTAAGTAAGTACATTACATCATTCATTTTATTATGAACTCTTTAGGTTCTTATTATTGTTCAAGTTTCTCGGGCTCTCGACGCCCCCGTGACCATCTCCGGACGTACCTCCAGTCACTTCATTCGTATATTTTATGGGTGTGCTAACCCCCTCATGACCATCTTCGGACATACCTTAGGTCATAGTATTCATTCCATTCTATGGGTGTGCTAATGTAAGGCCCCAACCCCGGCATTCTACAGTTGGTACTCATAATTGGTTATTCTCTTTAAAATACCCGTGTTATTAACCAAACTACAGCGGAAGTCTTTCTAAAAACAATATTTATCATTTAATATCGTTATCGTCGTTAAGTTTACTTCACGAATGCCTGCACACCAATCCGAGTAGCACCGCTCCCAAGCCAAGATACGCCGACCCTAAAGCTCACACGCAACACAATCTAACGTACACACAAAGTCAGCTACGCTGAGTGAGTTCTAGTAGTTTAATTTTTAAAAAAAGCCACATCGTCACGGAAGTTATCTAAGTTTACTCGGGACACTTCGGTCCTTATAAAAATATTTTTATAAATTATTATCATATGGATAACCTGGTTATCTTATGATATCCCAAAAGGTTCGCCACCCAGGACTCGCCCCACAAATATAACCCCATAAATCTCATCAACACAATTCAATCCTTCTACACTAGTTACTCGTAATCTACTACCCGTATTAACTCGAAAACCTAGTTAACACGATAAATCCCTAGACACCGACTTACTCAGACTTGACTAAGGCTCCTACAAATCAACTGACATGACAGTTATAAACACCACATCATAATCCTGACACAACGGTCAATCTAACTCTACTCGCCTTATTTATATTATCTACACATCACATTAATAATATCTCAAGCACAATGAATATAATTTAACACTTGTATGCAATTTAACACATATATATATATATGCACACAAATACATACCTCGTCACTGCACCCTCGTCAGGGTTACCCGTACAACAGACCCCAAACTCATTATTAACCTGTTGAATATTGTCACCTTAGATGACTTCCCGAAGGACTTCGTCCTTCACAATCCCGTTTTCCGTGTCATAAGGACAACGATGCAAACCCAATACCCGCCGTGCCACAAGGACAACGACCCAAAACCCACAACACAAATATAACACATAATATCACCCTACATTTACATGACTCATTAACCACACCCGCACCCCGCACATAGCACTAGAATAACGTAGCATACACGTAATCATAAGCGTTTAGCTTATATCTCGACCCACCCTAACTAACTCTTAACACGACTCACATTAATAACTCCTATCTCTCACTCACCTAATCAATTTAGACACCCCATAACCCTTTATCTCATTAGTGAATATTGTAGCTCATAAACATGTTTGGTTAAACCCCAAAACATCTCAAATTATTCAATATGCAAACACCTCTTGTATGTATGTACGATAGCCCCAAAAGTAGTAAAAATGTTTAAAAGAATAGGGGATTAGAAACTCACCGGTTATGCTGATTCGCAGTTCTTGCTCTGAAACTCGTCTGTTCACGCTTGAAGCTCGAACCTGTCAAACGTATGATCCAAGGATCAGATCACGTTCTAAAAGTATGTTGAATACATACAAATATAACTAAATTCAGCCCTCGGCATCTTCTACTCGTCATTCTGATTCACTGAACCCTTAGCTTCACCAATACACGCATCGGATCGTCCTTGGCTCATTTAGAACTCGTCTACACCAGTACCGGGTTTCCATGCAGGCATGCATGCAGGCCATGCAAAAACCATAATCGGGTGGCACTCCGGCTTCCCCTACCGTGCACTACCACCACGTCACCCTTGTCTTCCTTTCCGAGCAAAACCCTAGCCGACCACCATGTCAAATTCTGATCAAATCCCCAACGTCTACTGCCACCACCATTCCCATAGGGAAACCTCACACGAGCCATTCTCCAAGCCGAATGCATCACTATCATCGAACTCCTCCGCTTGCCACCGCAACACACCACTAAAGCTGCCGCCGGCAGCTGCCTATGGCACACCACTGCAGCTCGCCACCCACACTCTCTCTCTTTCCTTCTCGGCAGCTGCTCACCACTCCAACCGGTCACCTCCGTGTGTCTCTCCCTTGTCGTCACAGCAGTCGGCCACACTTCCACCGCGTGCAGCCGCCTTTTTTCCCACTTGGTCGTAGCCGGCTGTAGTCATCACTTACGCCGCCATCGATTCCACCATGGCCATTGAACATCACCATGACCCGTAACCCTAATCGGGTTTGATGTGAAAAGAACAAAAAGTAAAGAGAACAGATATGGGAATGAAAGTTACCTGATGCTCCCCGGGCCTCACTACCGTGAACCGTCGTCACGCCACCTTGCTGGCCAGCATTCCCATGCTCGCGTCTTTCTTTTTGCCGTCAAATACACCTAGGCCGAATGGCCTAGGGTTTGTGGTATAAGTTGCATTTAAACCTCTTTTATATTCCATGCGGGTCCCTCTTAATCCATCTCGTACGTTTCGATCCCGAACTATTTCTTTAAACGACTAACCGACTCCTTTCCGTAGCTAAAACGCACCTTAAATAACTTATCTTATAAATCTTCTTGTTAAATAAAGAGCCGGGCCGCCTACAAGTCCGAACCATTGTTTTACGGATTTCCGGGATGTTACAAGTCTACCCCCCCTTAAAAGAGGATTCGTCCTTGAATCCTGCGTCGACACGAACCAAAACAACACATCCTTCTGCTACAACTGGTGTATCCCAAAGCCCCTTGGTGTCATATGTTCTCTTTCGTACCTATTGTCACGGTTATGACTTTTTAACTCGATCACCACCCTTGGTGTTCAAGGAGTTATCTTACATCGCTGGTTTTCAATTTATGTAAACTCTGCCTACATCTTCCTCCATTACTCGTCCTTCAACGTTCGCTTAGTCGGTACGATTTCGTAATTTCCTGCTCATTTGTCACATTTACCTAACTTGTTTGCGGCCCCTTGCCACCATTCCTTATATGGTCTCGATGATCTCGTCACTCCGACGGTCACTTCCCTAAGTAAGGCTTCTTGCTTTTCAATATAGTAACATTCGTCACTCTTCCCGTCTCATACTCTAATTGCCACCCTGCAATGATTTCTCAAGCCCAGGCACCCTTGCCTTACTCATAACGGTACCTCCTTTGTCATCCTCTAATGATCTCCAGGATCTCATGTAAAGCTTCTCTCGTCTCTATAATCACAACGTGTCTCTCCCAAGACACTCCTTTACATCGTTAACATGCGTCTCATGCGCCCCTTAAATAAGCGCTTACACTCCACCCTATAGCCATCCTTATAAGCTCTCAATGTTTCCCAAAAGTTCACTTACCCATTCAGGTCTGTTTCAACGGCCGACCATTTGCTTCACTCGAATGCTCCACAGGAGCATACTTTGAACTAGTCATGTGCCTACCAGTGTAGGTATTTTCTCCCTAGTCACTTATGTGCAACCCCGCACTTATTCTTCCTTCGCCCCACTTTCCTCGTCGTTGTTCTATCATCACCACGCGATCACCGACCATGCCTCATTTATTAAGTGCGAACATGAAGTCAGTCTTATCACAAGCCTAAACCACCCCTTGTCTCGTTCAGAGTAAATATTTCTACTCCTCTTGTATCTTACCTTGACAGAATCCTCTATATGGAACGTATTCCATGGAGACCCTTCTGTCACCTCATTTACCTCGTGCTGGAATCTCCAACGTTGTCATCTCGATTACGTCATATCATCCCCGATCAAGCGTCCATGTAACGCTTCCATCATCCCCTCTTACAGCTCCACTCCTTGGCTTCGTGCTTTGAATTCCCGAGATATCAACATATGCATCTCATAAGAGCACCTCGCCGACCATCTAGAAGATGTCAAAACTCTTCGCTTAACCTCGATGTATTAATGTCAAGAAAATGTCAAGATAGAAATACTATGCTTGATCATCCCCACCACTCGTCCTATGCACGACTAAGCATTTACTATCATGACACATAATGTCAGGTCATAAAAACAAGACCTATCATGTTCAAAGTATATATCTAGGTATTGCATCTCACCTCTCTAACGCACACCAAGTGCACACCTAACCAGCTAGACCTGAGAAAATCTACATGTATACGATATGACCTCATCATTTATAGACACACAAACTCCTAAACCCCACCTTCTATCCATCCCAACGGTAGCCCCTGCCACACGTCATCACCTACTCACACAAAGTTCACACGGTCGTAGCCTATACGGGTCGTACCAATGGTTCAGGGCGACACCCTACTCAACCTAGACACAAGTCATCACTCTACACATTCATACACATAATATTTATAATCATGATTTCCCACAGGACCTCGTCCTGAACATTTACACCTACTAAAGATGTATAATCATAACTCCCCACAGGACCCTGTCCTGAATGCTCACACAAGGTGCAATGCACCCATTGGACTTCAAACATCACCTAGACACTAGCACATAGGTGACACTATATTAATACCGTAGACATAGATAAATTCAAAATTCATATCTACACCCGTATACTCACACCATCTAATCAACCATGTTCTAGTATCACAGCAAAGATCACATTTAATACTAACTCACGTCATTTAGAATGTAATCACACATTCACACCATACCGCACATATTCCGCTACTGTAAATACAATCATACGCCATCATAAACACAATTATCATTAATTAGGTTCAACTCACCATGCGGTACGACTCACAATAAATGTCAAAAATCAAATAACCAATATTTGAATTGAGTATCACCCCATGTAAACCTCTAATCAGTCATAAATTCAAATCATCCCGAATATCTCTTATGACAACTACCACATTAACTAATCATCAAACAATCAAGCATCCCAAACAATGCCCACAAAATCACTACTAAACCACGTCAGGTGCATCTGGCGTGTCCCTCTCCGGTTCCTCCGGAAGTAGAGCTCTCTTAGCTATCACAAGTGGTCGATCTCTCGACCATGCAGGTCCACATCCTAGAGGAAAATCACGTATAACTGACACTGCTCTCCTTCTCCATCCCGTCTTTCCAATCATCGCTCCACGTGATATGTCGCCGACCGAAGCTCTAGTCACACTTGGCGCGGAGAGCGCCAACACCACCCCCACCTCACTGTCAGCTCTATCTACGGCAGTCATCGATTTGACCTATCAATCTGCATTCCTCTTAGTAAGAGTTGCACGTTTGCCCAATCTCGTATGCTTTGTCTTCGCCACCTAATCCTACCCAAGGATACAACGCTGGAGTGATTACTATGGGCATAAATTCAGAATATGAGGGTAATCATAGACTGCCAAATCACGGTGATCAAATGTAATTTGGTGGTCCACATTACTTATCGGATTCTAAACCTTTCCCATCATACTCACACTAACTTTCTACCTTTCACACACACCGGATGCACATGCATCCCTGTAACATCATGAAATAATAAACATATATAATGGAAGCGAGGTCGGGAATTAATTAAAGGAAAAATGAAAGAAAGGGGAGCGGGCTTGGGCTCGGCTCCAATGGGCCGATATAACCTGTGTATATAAAGGCAAGATCAACTCCATCTTCCTCATTTCACCTTCTTCAAACTTGAAAACCCTAGAGAGAGAAAGAGAGAGTTCTAGAGAGAGAAAGCTCAAGAAGGCACTATCAAGCTTGAATCCTGCTTCCATATTGTTTCTCCATCATCCTTGATCGATTCTACATGAAGAACCACGAGTTTTGAGGTAAGAAGCAACCCCATATCTGACTTTTTCTTCAAAAATGGGGTTTTAGAGTTTATCGGGTTTTTATATAAAAAAGGTTGGACTTTTACGTAAGAAAAGTGAATCTAAGCTTAGATCTAGCTTCATGGAAGCTAGATAAACGATTTGAACGTAAAAAGTTACAGTTTTGGATCGAAATCCGACCTGGAAATGCTTGATGATCTTGAGCCGACTCTCAGAGTGTCGGCCACCTGTGAGTGCCGACACTCGGCGAGGAAGAAGACGACGAGAATCGGCCACAAGAGAGAATCGACCCTCAAAGAATCGGCTCCTAAGGGTCGGACCTCTGAGAGTCTGCCCTCTGATGAACACAAAGTTCAGGCGACACTTATGAGTGTGGCTAGCGACTCTCCTAGCCGACTTTCAAGTGTGGCTAGCGACTCTCCTAACTGGCTCTCATGTGTGCCTGCCGACACTCCTATGCTTTAGCCGACTCTTGCATGAAATAATAGGATTTATACTTTGACTTATGTGCAAATCAGTATACGCTTTAGCAATAGTTAAAACATCACTTTCAGGATGAATACCAGTATACAGGTAAGTTCTTTGTGCCCCCTATATGTTACATGCAAATCTTTCAAATGTTTTGGGGCTGAAGTGTATATATTAAATTAATGAATATTATGAATGCCAATGTGATCCTACGTGATATATGAAAATGAATAATGAACTAAGAATGAAACGTATGTATGTAAAGAATGAAATAAAAGAATGACATAACATGTAAGGATGAAATCGTACTTTATATCCACGCATATATTGCTTGCCAAGTATGAAATGTATGACATAATGTTTAAGAATGAAATCTTGCTTTATATCCATGTATATACTACTTGTTAAGTATGAATGCACGTTATGGACAGAACAATAATGACGAACGGACAAATACGATGGACTACGACGGTAAGACGGTTGTAAGGTAATGACCGACTACTTCGGTAGGACGGTTGTAAGGTAATGACGGACAACTTCGGTAGGACGGTTGTAAGATAATGACGGACTACTTCGGTAGAACTGTTGTAAGATAATGACGAACGAACACTATTTGTCGGACGGTTGTAAGTATGGTGGACTACGACTGTAGACCGTGACGTTTGTCTCTGTGACTCACGTAATCAATGATGGGCTGATCCCCCTTATGTGTAAGACCAGCAAAGGCACAAAAGAATGTAAGAATGTATGTATCTATATACGTACCCACATAAGAATGAAATATGATGGAATGAATTGAAACGGTAAATATATACATATATATGTATACTTATGAAAATTATGACAAGAAATAATGTTTATGCCTACTTGCTTTAAACTAGAACTCACAAGTTTTAGCTGACTTTTAGTATGCACTTCAGGTAGCAAGAGGAAATGACGGGCTAAGGTGTAAAGGTTACCCAGCACAAGACTGACATCCCGTTAATCGAATTTATGTTAAGACAATGTTTTATGTTTAATGTTAAGACTTTCGCTGCTATGATTATGTAACTGAATGAAATATGCTTTCGCTACTTTGATGTTTTAATTTAAATTTGGCATTTGATGACTATGTTTATTCGTAAATCCAACGAGTGAAGTTTCTCGGGAAAAGGGCTTACAACTTGGTATCAGAGCAATAGTTAGAGAGATTCAGACATCCCTAAATGTCTGGACTCAAGCTGATAATGAGACCAATGCACGGATGTCAGTATGGGTAGCCAACGCCAACACCAGTAAGTAAGTAGTAAGGTTAATGCATGTAGATATGAATAGATGCCTTAACTTAGAACACATAGATGTCAATGTCATCACTGATGTGAAGAGTTTTGAACCCGAAAAGCAAAGCAAATTATTAATCACAAACCAGTCACTGTAATTAAGAATTTGCCTTGCTCGTACTGTTCTAAACTATGATCTGAAGAAATGACATTGATGTATTCCCTTACTTATCAGGAAATCTAGAATACTATGGCTGGTAGGGGAGGAACTGGACGTCGAGGCAGTCGTACTGGTCGAGTCGGTAGACCACCACTGAACCGAAGACGTAATGATGAGGAAAGTGTGCATGTGGAATGGGAGGAAAGAGTGCATGAAGAACGTACTGAGAGTGTGCATGAAACTGATGTGACTCCACCAGGAGACGGCAATGAAGGGTCCCTATGACTAGAACCCGAATTTAGGGATGCTATTGCCCATGAGGTTGTACTGACTCTGAAAAGCATATTGCCTGATCTGCTATCTGAAGCACTTAAGAAAAATAAGGAGGAGGAAGATAACCCTGAAGAAAAAGTCTATGACAGTGATGGGGATGAGGTCATTGTTGGATTGAACACTAAGGGATGCACTTACAAAGGCTTCAAAGACTGTGACCCGCCTAAGTTTGACGGGAAAAAAGGATTCAGTTGACACGTTTGAATGGATTGAAAGGATGAGTGGAGTGATTAGCATAAGTGAATGCCGAACTAACCAGGCAGTCAAATTTGTTGCTCATTCCTTCACTAACGAGGCATTGAGTTGGTGGAGAACTATTCAGAGGTCCAAATCATAAAATGCAATCAAGAGGATGACATGGGAAGACCTTAAGGTACTGATGATCAGGAAGTTCTGCCCTCAGAACGAGTTTTTGAACTTGAAAGCTGGCAACATGACTCATCGCCAGTACACTTCAAGGTATAACGAACTAGCTTAGCTAGTACCTCATCTGGTGGAAACTGAAGAGAGACTGATCAAGTACTATATGAAGGGCTTGCCTCAAAGGGTCTGCATACATGTGAAAGCTAACCTACACTCGACCTTCGAGTTGGTAGTGGATCTGAGTGGAATCGTCTTTGACGATTATGCCAACGAGGACCCGGTCCCTGAAGCACCGAAAAGAAAGTGGGAAAACCCGTCTAAGGTAAACGGAATGGGGAACTATACAGCTGAGGCTAAGAAGCCAAGAACTGAAGAATATGAAGCTTGTAAGAAATGTTTGAAGAAACACCAAGGCGAGTGCCTAGTTGGTTCCACCATCTGCTATAGATGTGGGAATGCGGGGCACTATTCTCGTGACTGTTTAATAGACACTAAATGCCAAGGTTGTGGACTATTTGGCCACCTGACAAAGAACTGTAGGAAAACTAGACAATCTAGTTTGGGAAAGGAAAAGGAACCTGAACAGCCAAAGGCTAGGACTCGGGCCTACGCCTTAACGGAGGAGGAAGCAAGAGGAAACCCTGATATCGTGTCAGGTACGTTCCTCGTTAATGATGAAAATGATACTATATTATTTGATCCTGGTGCTAGCAAAAGCTTTATATCAAATGAATTTAGTCGCTAACTAAACTACACAATCACCAACCTCGTAATGGCCTTTAGCGTAGAAACTGCTGTTGGTAGAAACTCAGTGGTCATCCGTATGACTAACGATTGCATGATAGAAATAGAGGGCCATAAGTTTCCTTGTAGATTGTACCTTCTAACCTTATGAGGATTTGACATAGTGTTGGGTATGGATAGGTTAGCTGCCAACGAAGCACAAATCGTATGTAAGCGAAAGATGATACATCTCAAAGCCACTAACGGCAGTGCGATTACGGTTTATGGTGATTGGAATCTGTCACACCCCAACCGACGGCGAAAACGTCAGGGCAGGACATGGAGACTATTCATGAGCACATGGTTGACTATGTTGTAATATATTAAATCATCTCATTTCATTTCATAATCCAAATAGACAAAATCCACAGTACAAGAAATTTTAAATACAAAATAAGTTCGTTTATTAAATTAACTAGGTCCACAACTTAAATGAAGCAAGCTTGATCAATCTCAAACATTCGTACCTGAAACATGGTTAAAAACTAGGTCAACTAAAAAGTTGGTGAGCATACATAGGTTTTGACTCTAAATAGTATCATTGTGTTGTGTGTATACAATACATACATATCATGGTTAATAAGGCAATCATGGAGAGTTACTATTGTGAAACCAAGTTGTACAATCAAACCTTTATGACTAGCATGCAAATAACCAAATTATGTTGTTGGCAACAATCACCCTAACTGGGTGGGTTTGTCAGACTCAATAGATCTATCACTGTTAACCGTCGGCTTGTCTAGTTAATGATTGCACATGTAAATTGCATACAAATTGTAGTTTGCACACCTAGTACTCAAGCATAAGGCTCAAATTACACACATGAATGTAGGGTGGAATTGTATTGTGTAGTTTGTAAACATTGTATAATTCTACTCATGTTCTACCCCAAAAATATAAATAGTGTAAAAAGGGGCTATGTAAACTCATATGTATAAATTGTGTAGATAACACGAGCAAATATGTAGCATAAGTGATTATCAAATCACAATTTAACCTAGAGTGAAATGTATGAATTTGAATTAATAATACGTACAAAGTCTAAGGCAAGGTCTAGGGTTTAACGGGTATTGATGTGTATGGCTTTATACAAAGAGTTGTGTTATTTCATGTAAAGGGCATAAGTAAGTTGGTGCTTGTACTTAGATAAAAATGTAGGTTCAAAGTATATAATATATGTCTTAGGGTTTAAATAAATAAATTCTTTTTTATTTATTTATTTTATTAAAATAATAATGTGCCAAAGTGTTGAAGCAATTCTTGTGACAAGCACTCTGAAGATTGTTTTTACTTATGTAATGTCTTTATGTATTTGTATGTCAGCGTCTGTATGTATTGGTTTATCGAGTTGTAATCATGATCATAGGTACTTGTCGTTGTAGTTGTCTTTGTTAAGTGTTGTGCGCACTTAGTAAGTGCGAAGGATGTATATCCTGCGTACTTAGCAAGTACGCAAGAACAAAGTTTGCGTACTTGCTAAGTACGCATGAGTTAAACCCTGCGCACTTGCTAAGTGCGCAGGAAACAGGTCTAGTATATATAGCTGTTAGTGACAGAATGTATGTACGCACTCATTCTCTCTGTAACCTGCTGTGATTATCAACAGACGAAGTTTGAAAGTATCTTGTGTCTTCGTTGTCGGTTTACTTTGTGTTGATTGATACTCCACCTAGTCATGGGCATTCCGCACCCTGTTCGACCAGGAACACACTTGCATGTGAAGATCCGAGACACCCGAGGGACCTACAGGTGGTATCAGAGCTTTTGCTCTTGATTTCGAGTGTTGTGAGTGTGCTAGGAGCATTTTTGACACAATCTACAACCTTTCTACAAGGAAAAGTGACTGATTTTGGTGATTCTTGTGATAAAATAGCGGTAGCTCTTGAGCGCTATTTTAAAAGCAACAATCCTTCAAAATCCGACCTTTTTCTTGTTTGTTTGAGTGTTTTGATCATCAAGGGTTTGTTAGAAACAAGTTTCTAACCTTATGGCTTGATCAATTTGTTCGTATCTTCAAAATTTGAAGATCTGAGGTATTTCCGGCGATCGGAAAAAGTTGGTGAGAGCAGGTGAAAAGGTGACCTGCGTACTTACCCTTTTTGGCTAAAAGGACAGTCTTCGTGCGTACTTGACAAGTACGCAAGATCATTCTTGTGCGTATTTAACATTGCCTCGTGTGTACTTAACATTTACTCCTGTGTACTTACTAAGTACCCAAGAGGAAATCTCAAGTACGCAAGAACAGTTTCTTAAGTGCACAAGGCCATTCTTAAGTGTGCAAGTTGTATTGACTTTCTGAGTTTTTGACTAAGTTTTACCCTATGGCAAATCTTCAGAATCTTGGTAACCTGCTTAATTATGATAACGAGATTGGAACCCCACAGAAACCACCTAAGCTGCTTAATATAAATGATTACTCAAACTGGAAAGCACGTTTTGAACACTATATTTCTTATACCGATTCTTCATTATGGATACCCATTCTTGAGGGTTATAAGCATCCCACATATACATATCTTGATGAGGAAGTTCCCAAGCCTATCTCCAAACTTGACAAGAAGAAAAGAAAGTGTATGATAGAGAGAAGAAGGCACACTGATCTATTACAATGGCCTTGACTAGGGAGTTATTTCACAGCTTTAGAGGATACGATAACTCCAAGGATCTCTGGAAGGCTTTGCAAAAGAGATTCTAGGGAAACAGCGACATCAAGAAGAGTAAGAGGGATCTTCTTAGGAAGCAGTATGAGTGCTTCGGATATCTGGATAATGAATCCATAGATGAGCTCATCTCTAGATTCTATCATCTGTAAATTGAGCTGAAAATCATCTATCCAAATGAGGAGTTAGTTGAGAAGTTTCTAGATGCCCTACCACCAAAATTTGTGATTTACACTACCTTGATGAGAGAGAACTCGAAGTTTTATGAGATGACTATTGATGAAGCAATCGGAAAGGTTCAAGCACATGATATGAACCTAAAACGAAAAGATAGCCCAGGGAGACCTCAAATACAAGACCCTTCTATATATTTTGGGATGTCTTCCACAGCCAAGTCATCGGGTTCTGGAATTGCCCTTTTCTCAGGGAACTCTCACGAGGAGGATAATTCAAAAGTTTGTGGTGGTCATGCTTGCTATACAACATCTGGAGCTTGTTCTGGTTCTAGATCTCATCATCAGAATTCCTCAAGAAATCCTTCTCCCACATCTTCAGCTAACCAATCTTCAATAGCCAAGATAGCTGAAGATCATGTGGCTTTGTTTTCATCCTGCATGCTTGCCTATGAAAACTTCATTGATGGAAAGCTAACGGATCCTGAAACCATAGAAGAAGACTTTAATCAGGTGGATCCGGACGATATGGAGGACATGGATATTCAGTGGAATATGGCCATGATCTTGAGAAGAGCCAAGCGTTTCCTGAACAGAACATGAAGAAAGTTCATTGGTGGGCATTCAAATGCCAAGGTTGGTTTTGATAAATCCAAAGGCAAGTGCTATGAGTGTCAGAATTTTGGACACTTTGCTCGTGAATGTCAAAAGGACAAAGCATCGGCCTCGGGTTTCACCAGACCTAGCCAAGAAAATAGTCAAGGGTACAACAACTCCAATAACCATAATCAAAGTCAAGGTGGTACGTCCAACTCTTTGGTAGCTCAACAGAACGATAACTTTGATTGGGGTGTTCATCTAGAGGATGCCATTATTGCTCAAACACAGGTTGGTCTCATGGCTGAGATCATGGAGATGATGGAAAACAGAGGAACGGGAAGCTTCTGTGGCTGACCATGAAGAGTCTACAACTACAGTTGCCCTCATGGCTATTGGAGAGGCATCATGTTCATCAAATGAGGTAGATTCTAACTCTTTTGCTGTCATTTCTTGTTCAAAATGTGTGAGCTTAAAGGATGAAAATTCTAAGCTTCAGGACAAAGTCGAACCCCTTCATATTGCAGCTTTAAGCTACAAAGAAAACAAAAAAATGATACAAAGATTCAATTGAAACTTTGAAGAAAAGATAAACGTGATTATTCACTTAAAATCAGTGATCAACAGTTTCATTTGGATGTTGTGTACAAGGGGTTGGAAAAGAGAAACAATGAGATCACCAAACTGCAAAATGAGATCTTGCAGTTGAAAGGCAATATTGAGAAGTTGAAAAATTCTCAGTTTGTGGTGGAACACGACGAGTGTGTAGTAATACAAGTGAATGGATTAGGGTTGGGTACTAATGCCATTCCTCCACTAGTAAGCGGGGAATTTGTCAACGGATTAATTGACATTGATTTGTCTTGCCTTGATGAGTCCTCAAGTCAGGATGATTCCTCTAACAAGGACGATTCCTCAAGTAAGGCTGAATCCGCATCTGATGAAGAATTTTTCACTACTTATGATGATGGGTCTGAGAACACCTGCCCTGAAGGTGTAGTCTCCAAGGAGTTGCTTGGTGAAAATAAAGTAAAGAAAAACATTGTCACTGATCGTGATAATTGTATTTTGACTGAACCAGATATCATTAAATCAAATGAAAAATTAAAAATGATGCTTTATGGGGGATATAAAAACATTAATCAAGTTAAAAAGGAAGCTTTTTCAGCTCATTACGGGCTTGGCTACCAAGAAAATATGCAAAAGTATTATATTCCCAAAAACCGATCTCCATCAAGTCAAACTACTGTTCACCAAACAACTTCTCCTATTCATCATGCTGAGTCATCAAACATCAAATCAAATGAGCCTTACAGGAGGACTTACAAAGAGAGGAGAACCTGTTTTCACTATGGTACGATTGGTCACATCATTGTGAACTGCCCGAATAAGAACCAAGGGAAACAGCCAGTTGTTTCACAACCAGCTGCTCTCCCCAAGTCACCACCAGTGAAACAGCATAAAAGTCCAAAGAAGAATGTGGTGAAACCACCAGTGAAGCCAAAGATCATATCTGAGGCTAAGCCATCTGTTCCAAAAAGGGAAAAGCAACCTGCTAAACCCTGTGTGTCTACCTCTGGTAGTGCACCAACTGGTGAGAAACCTGTGATTAAGCTTTCTAAGCCACATAGGAGAAGAAGGAATAAGAGATTGAGGAAGCTGGAACAGCTGGCTGGAATTCAATCAGGTGAAGCTTCTACTAGTTCACCTGGTGTTACTGAATGCAAGCCGATTGTTCTAGTAAAACAAAAGAAAAGGTCCTGGAACAAAATATCTAAAAGTTCTCAATCTCATGGTCCCAAGTCTTCTAAAGATTCATCCATTTTTGACAGTCACGACTGTAAATTAATTGAAGTAGTTTATTTTGAGAAAGACGGACGACCCAAGACCACCATGGCTTGGGTCTCCAAATCTAATTAATTTCTTGTGACTCGTGCAGGGAGATCCGATGGGAACTATCTCTAATCGTTGGTATGTAGATAGTGGATGCTCCCGGCACATGACAGGCAACATGGCCCTTCTTCAAGATGTAAAACCATTCAGAGCCGGCTATGTGACCTTTGCAGGCGAGAAGGGCGGCAATATTACTTGTCAAGGCGTGGTTTCAAATGGATGTGTTAGCTTCGACAACGTCAAATACTACGAGCAGCTAAAGCATAACCTGTTGAGTGTTTCTCAGATGTGTGATAAGGAGTACTCAATCATGTTTGACAAATCTGAATGCATGATTCTCAAACCTGGGTTTGAGGTTCCCAAAGACTAGATTTTGATGCGTGCGCCAAGAATGAATGATACCTATCAGATCGACATGAGCGTGGCAAAAACCACATCTTCAGTTGCTACTTATTTGCTTACCAAAGCAACAGAGCTTAACTCAATCTTGTAGCATAGGAAACTCGGACACATTTCTTATCGAAAAATGAATCATCTTGTCCGAAACGGTTTGGTAACCATTGTTCCTAAGCTGAGATTTGCCGTTGCAGATGACTGTATGCCTTGTAAAAAGGGCAAACAGCAACGGAAGTCTCACAAGCCCAAGCTCCAAAACTCTATCGATACCCCTTTGTAGCTATTACATATGGATCTGTTTGGCCCCATAAGTATCAAGAGTATTGGAGGGAAGTCATACTGTCTAGTTGTAACTGATGATTTCTCACGTTTTTCTTGGGTGCATTTTTTAGGTACAAGGGACGAGACTGCTGACATTCTTCAATACCTGATCCTGAGCTTGGAATCTCTTTGCAAGTTGAAGGTTAGAAGAATAAGGAGTGATAACGGAACTGAATTCAAGAATAATTTGATGGAGCTCTTCTGTCTCAAGAAGGGTATCCATCACGAATTTAGTGCCCCGTACACACCTCAGCAGAACAGAGTTGCAGAAAGGAAGAACAAAACCTTGATCGAGACTGCAAGGACAATGCTGTCAGATGCAAAGCTTCCTGGAACTTTCTGGGCATAAGCAGTAAATACAGCTTGTCACATTTTGAACAGAGTTCTGGTTGTGAAAAGGCACAACAAGACCTGTTATGAGTTAATCAACATTCGACCTCCCAACATTGACTACCTAGTTCCTTTTGGTAGTCCTTGTTCCTTATTGCTACAATACAAGGATCGAAAATCTAAATTTTATGCAAAAGAAGTGGAAGGCATCTTCTTAGGATATCTTGCCAATTCACCATGCAAGAGAGTGTACAATATAGGAACTCGTACTGTCGAGGAATGGTTCAAAGTGGATTGCAGCAAACACAACATTCCACCAGAACCAACTGGTCCTCCTTGGGGTTTCAATTATGATGCGCTATTCAAGTCTTTCAACCTTCCTGATTTATCTGCTGATGATGCCGCAAATGTGTACGATTCTTTAATGATGGCGATGACTCCAACTTCTCAACCTGTGCCACTATACCTATTGTAACTCCCGATTCTAATGTTGCATCTGCATCTGGAACTCATGACAGTGAAGACGTTGAAGTTGTCCATGTTGGTGGAAATGACACTCCAGCTAATCCTAACACTCTTGTAGGAAATGAAGCCACAGCTGATCCAATCAACATTGAATCATCGTCCTCTAGAGCATAGAATATGGGGGAGTTGAGCACGAATCTAGACACAAATCTCCAGGAACCGCTAATACCAGAGACGAGAGTGCATAAGAATCATCCAATTGACAACATTATTGGTGATCCTCATACCGGTGTTCAGACTCGTCATAGAACACTAGTTTGTACGTTGAGATACTTGACACTGGTATCATGGAAACATGTTTGCATGCTGCATTCGTGTCCAAGTTGGAGCCGAAGAATATGAAGGAGGCTCTCGCTGACAACTGCTGGATTGAGGCGATGCAAGATGAACTGTCCCAATTCCAAAAGTTGCATGTGTGGGATTTAGTTGACTTGCCAAAAGGCATACAACCAATTGTAACCAGATGGGTGTTCGAGTGCAAAACGGATGATCGTCATTTCGTAGTAAAGAATAAAGCAAGGTTGGTTGCTCAAGGATTTTATCAACAAGAGGGCTTGGATTACACTGAAGTATATGCCCCAGTTGCTAGACTTGAGGCCATTCGACTGTTTCTGGCTTATGCCTCCTATGTCGGCTTCAGGGTTTATCAACTTGATGTGAAGAGTGCTTTCCTATATTGAAAAGTTCATGAAGAGGTCTATGTCACTCCACCTCCCGGCTTTGAAGATCCGCATAATATCAATAAAGTGTATAAGCTCGACAAAGCACTTTATGGTCTTCATCAAGCACCTCGGGCATGGTATGAGACGTTATCAAAACATCTACTGTCAAATGGTTTCGACTGTGGACATATTGACTTGACCCTCTTCATTCGGAAAACAGGAGGTGATATTCTACTCGTACAAGTGTATGTCGACAAATGAAGAGATATGTAAGGAATTTGAATAGGTGATGAAGTCCAAGTTTGAGATGAGCAACATGGGTGAATTGTCGTTCTTCCTAGGTCTGCAAGTCAGTCAAAGAGAGGATGGCATCTATCTACATCAAACTAAGTATGTGCAGGACATCTTGTCAAAATACAAGTTGAATGATAGCAGTACTTATGGCACACCTATCCCTGTCAATCACGGTTTGCATCCAGACAAAGATGGAAAGGATGTGGATTGCAAATTGTACCATGGGATGATCGGATCTCTTATGTATCTCACAGCTTAAAGGCCCGACATAATGTTTGTTGTATGCTTGTGCTCAAGGTTTCAGTCACAACAAAAGGAGTCTCATATGATAGCTATCAAGAGGATATTCAGATACTTGAAAGGGAAACCCCGATTGGGTCTTTGGTACTCAAAGCAGCAGGCATTTGACCTCAAAGCCTATACTGATTAAGATTATGGTGGTTGTAACCTTGATAGAAAATCAACTTCAGGTGGATGTCAATTCTTGGGAGACAGGCTGGTTTCCTGGCAGTGTAAGAAGCAGTTAACGGTTTCTGTCTCAACATGTGAAGCAGAGTACATTGCTGCAGCGAGCGGTTGTTCTCAGATATTGTGGATTCAGCAGCAATTGAGAGACTACGGCTTAAACTTCACTAGAACTCCACTGTTCATTGACAACAATGCCAC
Organism: Smallanthus sonchifolius; assembly: GCA_023525975.1. NCBI lineage: Eukaryota > Viridiplantae > Streptophyta > Magnoliopsida > Asterales > Asteraceae > Smallanthus > Smallanthus sonchifolius. The sequence goes on along the minus strand of CM042025.1, from coordinate 41,573,962 downwards.
CATTTCCATCACAAATAACCCAGTGAAACATTCCAAAACTAAACATATTGAAATTCTCCACTATTTCATCCGTGATTGTGCTGAAAAGCATCTCATTGAACTTGTAAAGGTTCACACGGATAACAACTTTGCTGACCTTTTCACTAAGGCGTTTGATCGAACTCGTTTTGAACATCTTGTCAACATGATAGGAATGTTCAATCCGGAGTGAAAACTTGTTTTTCTTAAATCAATTCAATTCATGAAAGTTAAATTTTATGTCTTTTAAATGTTTTCTGTATAGTTCTTTTAACTTTCAAATATTTTACAAAAATACAAACAAAATAGAAAACCAGAAAATTTCAAAGTTCTCTTGAGAAAAGAGGAAATGATAGTACATCAGAAATGATCTAAACGTCCTAGACTGCACATATGGGAAATGATTGCATCATGCTTACTTGATTGTTTAAATTGTTGTGTTTTTAATCTGCTTATTTACAAGTAATTTGAATTGTCAGTAGGCTATAAGCATCTTTGAATCATTAGTAGGGTGGAAATTAAATCAATATTACAACTGTGATTTGAACCCATGTTTGCTAGTGTGTATGCTAAAAGAAAGCAAACGATCACTATCGGATACAGGATGTTAGATTTTGGCAATTATTTTCTCCTGAGACCAGTTTCGGGTTAGGTCGTTAGCACAATTAATGTGGTTCATCTCACTGCCCATACTCACAAGTATGAAATGAGAGATTGAATCAAAATATGTCTTGACATCAACCGTTGAGCATGTATTCACCCTTGAATCACTCCTGATTCATTGAATTCAAATCCAGATAAAAGTTGGATCCCCTTACCTAAATCCTCAAACACCATATTCATTATCCTGAATCATCATACCGATATTCACTGAAGAAATCACATGAAACCAAGACAAATGAATCACTCGATTCTGAATCTTATGATTCCTGATAATCCTTATGGATTCTGTTTGATTTTTTCTGTGCTAATTGATGTAGCCTCATTCTGGAAATTTAAAAAATCATTGGGAAAATATTAGATGCCTTGAGATCAGTGCAAAGTAAGTTCATAGCATAACTGTGGGGCACACGTTGAATATTAATAACTCTTACCTTAACACACAAGAGCATGATATTAAGATGCTTATGGTTTCAAATCTTATAATATTGACAACTTGAATTTACTTGTTTATGTGCTTATTACGTATGAATAAATAGTAATCCATGACATGATCCTATATTCTTTGATGTTTATCTTGTATCATTATTGCTATAGTTTAGCCTGATATGATCCTCTGCTCGTGTCTTTGAACAAAAATAGTGTGTGCGTATATACTTGTATATCTCTATTCAGAAAAGATTAAAAAGATTTTAAGTTTACGTACAGTTCATTCTAATCAGAAAAACCCAAAAATATTTGTGTTTAACCTTCTTGAATTGACTTTTAATCCTCTTGATTGAATGTTCATATCCGGTTCGTTATTTAACTTAACAATCGTCATAATTTGAGTTGAAATTTGAGCTCATAAGGGTTTCTACGTACTTGACATGTATGCACGATCCAGTTGTGAAGGGTATATATACAGGTGTTAGAAAAATTTCAAGGCTTCATCTCATTTCAAACGCTAACACTGTGTACACCCATTGCTCCGATTTCACTCAAAAATTTCGTGTGTTCCTAAACCGTTTTTTGTCCTGTTCATAGTTTCATCTTCATCTTACTAATCTTTGAGATGGATAGTGATGGCGGTGACGAGGAAGAAGGAGGAGATGGTGCTGAAGAGTCAGCTTCTGAAGCTACTGAATCTGATTCATCTTACTCTGATGATACACCAGATCTAACACACCCACGGAGAATGGAGAAGGTTTCCCTTCCTGAGTCGTCTTCCAAAATACAAAGACAAGGGTCCCGCATACATGGTCATGGAGCTCAAACTTGACGTAGTCGTCCTTGAACTCATGGATTTTGACCTTGGGGAACCTCTAGTACTGTCACACCCCCAATTTCAACTGACGGAGTATTACCGTTTGGGAAGTGACAAACCAGGATCTCAGAAACTAGTTACATTGAACGACTCTACATGGGACTCAAAATGAAAATATCTTTTTAAATCAGAGTATCAATGCGGAAGCGTAAAGAAAGTAAATGCGCAAAATACACGCGCCCAAAACCAAAGTCCAAAAGTCCAAACGTCCAAACCAAACAAAGTACATTAAAATAATTCAATCAACATAAATAGACACAAAGCAAAGCAGTTGAATCCCATGCATGCCCTAACGTGCACCTGTGTCTTAGCTTAGCGTCCTGAGAAAACATGTAAGAAAAAGTGTCAACACGAGGTTGGTGAGTTCACAGGTTTCAATATATAGATAAACGTTTTACCAGATTTATTGTACAATCAACATAAATATCAAATGAGTAGCTAACCCATGTTCATGTTTGCTATTACGCTCGCAACCGTAAACTGACTGTTTGTATTGCCTCCCACCAGGTCTATCAACCACGGTGCACGTTTAGGTCATTATTGCACCCGTTCGATATCCAATCGTGTTAGCGCGACTAACGCGGGTGAGGTTTGTCAAACCCAGTAGTACTACCCAACATACCTCGCTATTTTCATATTTAAACGGTTCGATGTGAGGGCTTTCATGATAGAGTTTACGCATAGTCATAACAATTGATATAAAATGAAGTACAAAAATCAAAAGAGTTGTATCATGTTTTCTCCCCCAGTTTAAAAACAGTAAAAAGGGGCCGTGAAAACTCACATGCTTGGCGTTGAAGGTAGTTCACACTAGAAGTAAGTTTGGAACCACGAGTGTAAGTCTCAAATGACCTACGAATTTCCTAAAATTATAAATATATAAATTAGGAATGATAATGGGAATTGTGACTGTGACACGGAAAGAACGTCTTAAAGAACCGCTCTAACAAACGAGAGTGGACGAACGTGTCCACGGGTTTAGGAATTACTTTACGCGACGAATGACATAAATAATAATAATATATATACGAGTGGTTAACATAACTAATTATTATTTAGCCTCGATTGGTTCACAGTGTTATTTAAAAATGATTTGAAATAATATAAATATATATTATTTAATAATACGGGTCACAATTCGAAAATAATATAAACAAATTATTTTTCACGCGTTTACGTTTTAAAAATAATATAAACATATTATTTTTACTTATTAATAATAAAAGTGTATATTCTATAAAAATGGTTATCATTCATAAAAATAAACAGAATATTTAAATCTCGAGCCTATGGGTTGTTTTCCGGTTTAAAACCCATTTATATAATGATATAATAATATTAAGAATGATTTTTATTAATTAAATATGTTTAGAAAATGTTTAAAAAGAAATGTGGGAGCCCGGACTCGAACCCGGGTCTCTCCCACACACGCACACTGTCTTAACCAGTCCGCCCGCTAGGGTCATCGCGATATTATCTGAACATAAAAGCTTTTAATCACGTGTTACCGAGAGCCCCCCTTTCCCAAATCGAATCGCGATCGAACCCAAAGCCACCCCCTAATCCGACCGATTCCGATTATGATCGATCTTGTACACATAGGGGTTTTGTAAACCGAGTGTATACGAATCTGTAGGTAAAGTCAATTGCAAAAACATCATGATTTTAAATCGTTTAATTACAAATTAAAAATCGAAGCCCTAGAATATGAACTACGAATCAAATTGACCGATTTGTATGTTAAATCTTTCTAGAATTTTGGGGCTTTTACTACAAGGAAGATTTCGAAACTAATGATATAGTTAATTGCATGAAGAACGTGTCTAGATCAGGTTTTGATTAAATCGGTTGTGATGAACCCTAGGTTCTGGATTTTTACAAATTCGATGTTCAAATATTAAATTAGCATAGGGGTTTTAATAAACATGGGATTTTGAACATGACTGAGTGGTTTAATTTGATGGAGGTTGAGTTTCGGATCAAAAGCCCCAAAACGTTTTTATCACGAACCCTAGAATCGGGTTCTTGCTAATCTTGATGTTTTAAGCCCTAATTGATATAGGGCTTTCCATTAGAGAGTAAAAACGAAAGTGAAGGTGTATTCAATTACCGGAAACAAGTGTGAATCGACTGAGATCGACTAAAACGGGTTCTGTCTTCGGCTTGTTTGGTTTCCGGCGGCGTCTTCTGCTTCTCCGACCAATTTGGATTGTGCTAATGCTTCAGAGAGGATTACTGAGTGTGTGTAGCGTAACAATTCGTGAATTGGTATACGGAAAATGGTTGATTTGATTGAAATTGATATGAAGTCGACGGTTACGAGATGCATTCGCATTATTAGCGTTAATTCGATTCAATACTCGAATTAAAAGTGTCATGATGATCGTGATTAGTATTGAATTCGATTTCGGTTATGAATTTCAACAGGTATGATCGAGATTATGCGGATTTGAGTTGATTTGATTTCGGGTTTGACTTTTAAAAGTCAACTGAACCCAAAACTCTTAATTTTGACTTAGAAAATTAATCAAATAGATTTAGGTTAATTATCTTTGTAGTTTTGAGTTGATATTATGACCGAATTAATCCTTGGGGTTAGATTTGATTAACGGGGTTAAGTTCTTAATAAGAAACTTAACGAAATAGTTAACGGGGTTAGGTTTTTAACAGCAAGTTAACGGAATTTACTAACTGAGTTAACCCGAAAAGTCGGGTTGTCACATCATCCCCTAGTTAAAAGAATTTTCGTCCCGAAAATTAAAATAAAAAAATTTCCCGGATATCACATCATCCTCTAGTTAAAAGAATTTTCGTCCCGAAAATTTAAAATAATACCTTAAAGATTTGACGTGGAGTGCTTGAATAGATTAGGATATTTGCGCATCATCTGATCCTCGCGCTCCCACGTGAATTCCGGTCCGCGTTTTGAGTTCCAACGGACTCTAACAATAGGGATTTTACTGTGTTTTAACGATTTGACTTCCCTATCCATGATTTCTACGGGTTCTTCGATGAAACGCAGCTGTTCATCAACGTGTAGTTCCTCAAGAGGAACTGCGAGTGATTCGTCTGCCAGGCATTTCTTTAAATTTGAGACGTGAAAGACGTTGTGTACACCACTAAGTCTTTCAGGTAGGTCCAGTTGATACGCGACTGGTCCAATTCTCTTTAATATTTTGAAAGGTCCAACGTAACGAGGATTCAGTTTTCCTCGTTTCCCGAAACGAATGACACCTTTCCAAGGTGAGACTTTAAGTAAAACCATGTCACCTATTTGAAATTCCAAAGGTTTACGACGCTTGTCGGCATAGTTAACGGGGTTAGGTTTTTAACAGCAAGTTAACGGAATTTACTAACTGAGTTAACCCGAAAAGTCGGGTTGTCACAAGTACGACGTTGTTAGCCAAATACTACCTGCATAAGAGACTAAAGACATCTCAAGAGCTGCTGTCAAGGGGGAGTTTGTTGAAGCAATTCTTGTGACAATCACTATGAAGCTGTTAGAGACTGTAGACATCTCCAAAGCTGTTGTCAAGGGGGAGTTTGATGAAGCAATTCTTATGACAAGCACTCTGAAGATTGTTTTTACTTATGTAATGTCTTTATGTATTTGTATGTCAGCGTCTGTATGTATTGGTTTATCGAGTTGTAATCATGTTCATAGGTACTTGTCGTTGTAGTTGTCTTTGTTAAGTGTTGTGCGCACTTAGTAAGTGCGCAGGATGTATATCCTGCGTACTTAGCAAGTACGCAAGAACAAAGTCTGTGTACTTGCTAAGTACGCATGAGTTAAACCCTACGCACTTGCTTCGTACACAGGCAACAAGTCTAGTATATATAGCTGTTAGTGACATAATGTATGTACGCACTCATTCTCTTTAACCGGCTGTGATTATCAATAGACGAAGTTTGAAAGTATCTTGTGTCTTTGTTGTCAGTTTACTTTGTGTTGATTGATACTCCACCTAGTCACGGGCATTCCGTACCCGGTTCGACCAGGAACACACTTGCATGTGACGATCCGAGACACCCGAGTGACCTACACAAAGTAGTGTAAATATATATAGATATATATCTTTATTTAAGAAATTCTAATTTAAAACCTAAATGTATTTTTAATGTAAGAAGATACCTAATTTAAATAAATAAATTCTTTTTATTTTTTTATTATTAACATAGTATATCCTTTAAAGTTTGGGAAGTGTAATATATATATATATATATATATATATATATATATATATATATATATATAATGTATTCTTAGAAAAGCTATATTTGTTTAACATAAATTAAACCCTAAATAGATTTTAATGTAAAATGATATATTTGAAAATCATATAAATGTTTTAGGTAATTACAAACTAATGGATTTACAAAAACACGATTTCATAAAAAAAAATTTAAATACTTTGTTTGTAAAGATAAAGTTTTAAATTACTTTTACATTAGAAATGGAGGTTTAAAACAATTTAAATTGCAAAAATAATTGTTTTACATTTAAAATCGTTTATTATTGTACTAAATAGTTCCAAATGGTATAAACTTTTATAAAATAATTTTTATAAAATAAATAGAGTGGTAAAAATAATATTTAAAAATAAATGGGGCTTGCCCGGGTCGGGGTTTGAGATATCTGAAGATTGGATCCTAATGCGAGCTCCAAGGAAGAATGATACATACATGCTCGATATGAGCACGGCGACGACAACTTCATCTGTCCCGACGTGTCTTCATTCTAAACCTTCTGAGTCCGAATCAACTTTGTGGCAGCGGAAGATGGCTCACATAAATATCAGGAAAATGAACTATTTAGTGAAGAACGGGATGGTTTCTGGTGTCCCAGCCATGAGATTTCAAGTGAACGAAGACTGTATTCCATGCAAGAAAGGGAAGCAGCACAGAAAATCTCACAAATCTAAGTTGATTAATTCAATTGCGACTCCTCTCGAGTTGTTGCATATGGATTTGTTCGGACCTATAAGTGTCAGGAGTGAAGGCTGCAAATCATACTGTTTGGTAGTGACTGATGATTATTCAAGATTCCCTTGGGTGAAGTTTCTCGTTTCTAAGGATGGGACTGCTGAAATGCTTATGTTCTTGATCGTGGGACTTTATAGTTTATTCAAACAGAAGGTCAGGAGGATTCATAGTGACATTGGAACGGAATTCAAGAATAGAAATATGGGTTCATTTTGTTTACGAAAAGGCATCCATCTTGAATTCAGCGCTTCATATGTTCCTCAACAAAATGGTGTGGCTGAACGAAAGAAACACATGCACTTTATTGAAGACTCAAGACGTACCAAAAAAGTTTAGTGCGAAGGAAATCGAAGGAATTTTCTTGGGATATGTTGTCAATTCTCACAACAAGCGGGTGTTTAATAAAGAGAGTAGACAGATTGAGGAGTGGTTTCACATTGATGGTGATAATCACTCGGTTCCTTAGGATGCAAAAGAACCTTCATGCGCTTTTGATTATGATGCTTTATTCAGATCATTCAACGTTCCTCATGCAGTGTCTCCTGTTGAAGCATAAATTTTGTATCAGTCCTGCTGTAACGATGATTCAATTGTCGAGCCACGATCGGTAGTTCTAATTATGGTTACTCCTCTTGTTGACCCAGATGTAGCTTTGACCTCGGGTATAACTCATGACAGTGACAGTGATGATGATGAAACTGTGTTTCAGGAGACTTCTAATGATATCCAGAATATAGTTGATGATTCATCAACACCAGAACTGTTTGAGGGGGAGTTGCCTTCTAATCTTGATGCCGTGATTCAAACTTCTGATATCCCTCAAACTCGTGTGCATAAACATCATCCGACTGTTAACATTATTGGTGATTTGGATGCCGGTGTTCAAACTAGACATCGTACACTTGCTGAAAATTCATGCTTATATGCACAGATCGTGGATACGGGTATTATGGAGACATGTTTGCATGCTTGCTTTATGTCTCAAATAGAGATGAAGAATGTGGCTGAGACGCTTGATGATGATTGTTAGATTGAGGCTATGTAGGAAGACCTAGCTCAATTTGACAAATTACATGTTTGGGAGTTAGTTGACTTGCCCAAAGGTTCTAGATCTATCGGAACGAAATGGGTGTTTAAGTTTAAACGTGATGATCGAGGCGTTGTGGTACATAATAAGGCGAGGCTTGTTGTCCAAGGATTTAACCAACAAGAAGGTGTTGACTACACATAATTTATGCTTCGGTTGCGAAGATTGAGGCTATACGTTTATTTCTAGACTTCGCTTCTTTCAAAGGGTTTAAAGTATTCCAACTTGATGTGAAGAGTGTTTTCCTGTATGGAAATTTGAAGGAAGAAGTTTATGTTAAACAACCGCCTGGTTTTGAGGACCCAAAGTTTCCAGATAGAGTGTTCAAACTTGACAAAGCATTATACGGTCTTCATCACGCTCCTCGTGCCTAGTATGAGACTATGTCCTTGCATCTGCTAGACAATGGATTTGAAGGTCGTCAAATTGACTCCACAATTTTTATAAGGAAAGTAGGAGGAGATATTTTACTAGTTCAAGTGTATGTTGACGACATAATTTTTGGGTCGACAAATGTTGAGATGTGCAAAGACTTTGAAAGAGTTATAGCTGAAGTTTGAAATGAGTAGTATGGGTGAATTATCTTTTTTCCTAGGTCTCCAGGTGGATCAGATGGAAGATGGGTTTTACATTCATCAAACAAAATATGTGTCTAATATTTTGGAGAAGTTCGAGATGATAGATGCTTCAGCATTCAGTTCTCCAATTCCAGTTAACCACAAACTTGAGTCTGACTCGAAAGGGAAAGATGTTGATTGTCGGTTGTATAGAGGAATGACCGGGTCTTTGATGTACTTGACTGCGTCCCGACCTGATATTATGCTCGCAGTTTGCTTGTGTTCGAGGTTTCAGTCCAAGCCGAAGGAATCTCATCTGATTGCTGTGGAAAGAATCTTTAGATATTTGAAGGGTAAACCAAAGTTAGGGTTGTGGTATCCTAATAATTCTGACTTTGATTTCAAAGCTTTTACAGATTCAGATTATGGAGGTTGTAACTTGGATCGGAAGTCAAGGTTTGGTGGGTGTCAATTTTTTGGAAACAGATTAGTGTCCTTGCAATGTAAGAAGCAGACTTCAGTTGTTATCTCTACGTGTGAAGCTGAATATATTGATGCTGCCAGCTGTTGTTCACAAATCCTGTGGATTCAACAATAATTATAGGATTATGGTTTGAACTTCAAAGAGACATCGATGTTTATCGATAACACCGCCACGATGTCGATTACTAATAATCCAGTGAAACACTCGAAGACAAAGCATATTAAGATACGTCATCATTTCATCCGAGATTGTGCAAAGAAAAGATTGATTGAGTTGGTGAAAGTCCACACTGATGACAACTTTGCTGACCTATTTACCAAAGCGTTTGATCGTTCACGGTTTGAATTTCTTACTCAAATGATTGGGATGTATAATCCTGCGTGAAAGTGTTTCTCAAAAGGTTTTTCATGGAAGTTTTTTTTTATTTTATGCTTCATTTTTTTATGCTTTCTGAAAAACCCAAACAAATTGAAAAGGATAAAATCGACATTGCTTGAAGTTAGAGAAGAAATGATAGTACATCAGTAGGTGATTGTACACACATGACCATAGATAGACTACCTGGTTTCTGTATTTATGTGTTGCTGTTTATGCTTATATGATTTGATCTAACCTTCTTAGTTTGCATAAACAGGAAATGATAGCTTCATGACTGCTTGACATTACTTGTTTATAATCTTTTAATTTGAATATCTGCATGTAATTTAGATTGTCAGTAGGATAGAAGCGTTTTTAGACCATTAGTAGTGTGGAAACATAATGATCTATGTCACAATTGTGATTTGAACCCATGGTATGCCGGGTGTGTGTGTTAAAAGATCATTATCAGATATAGAATATGAGGCTTCAAGTATTTCATTAGACCAGTATCGAATTATGTTGATTAGCACAATTTATTTCGGTTCACTTTATGATCATGCCCCGAAAAGCATGTGATTGGAGTTGGACTAAGATATGTTTATGACAACACTTGTCAGAGCATATGCTAGACCTTAGATCAATTATCTTGATTCCATTGAATACTTCTAGATAACAGTTGGATCTCGATACCATGTTTCATTGAATCACTTGATTCCTTGATGATTCTTATGTTACTATGTATCTTGATACTTCATCCAAACCAAGCAATCTGAATCATTCTGATTCTTGATAATCCTAAGGGATTCTGCCTCTTTTCCTGTGCTAATTGAGATAGTTTCATCCTTGTGATTGAATTTATCTTTGCATAAGTCTCATATGTCTTGAAGATAGTGCAATTTACTTTCTGTTGGCATATTTGTGGGGTACACATTGTTTTCATATAAATGGTACTAACTCACAAGAACGTGGGATAAAAACGCCTGTAGTTTCAAATCTTATAATGCTGACAACTTGAATTGATATGTAGTGTATTGTAAATTCGGTACGAATAAGTTAGCATGTCATGATCTGATCCTGTTTACATTGAAATTTATCGAGTATCATTTCATGATTTCTGAATATTTGAAAAAAAAAATTGATGCTTGTTTGATGTGTTGAGATCTGTATGTACATAGGATGTCATATGTCACTCTTAGATCTGCTAGGGATTCTATATCCAGAATGTGTGTGTCATTCATCAAGATACTGATATGATCTTCTTACTCGCAGTGTTCGACCAAAAATATGTAATTTTATATGTACAGAGAAATGCCAAAAAGATTTTATGTTTGTTATTTTTGAAAAATCCAAAAATATTGTCTTTACATTTTATATTTTCTGCAATTTTAATTCAAAAATCCCAAAAATATTTTCGGTGTGTTTTGATATAAAATTTTAAAAACTCAAAGATTTTATTTCTCGGCTTCCATGAAAATTTTATTCTTTTATTTCACAGGAATATAGAATTTCATGTTTGTAGGGATTGATGTTTAAGTTCGTGTTTGAACAGGGTTGAAATTGAAAATTTTGGCTAAGTGTTGATTGCTAGCACAGTTAACAAGTGTGTCTGACTTAGGTATAGCGTATTTGTCAAGTACGCCAAAGGTAGGACTATAGCCGTTGTAAGTGGGCCTGACCAAAGGTCTAGCGTACTTAGTAAGTGCGCCAGTGGGAATTTGAAAAAGTATATAAGGGGGTGTTCGACTGTTTAGTTATATCATACTCAAGTTAGTCCAGCCTTAGCGTATTTGAGAGAATTTCACTCATGTGCTTGTTTAACCCGTTGTTTGTTCATATTTCCTTCATTATTGTGTTGGTATTACATAATTGAAAATCAGGTTATCATCAACATTGTAATCGGATTACTCCTTTGATTAGGGTTTATACTCAGGGTTATGAGGTTCGACTAAAATAGGTCATGTTCGATCAAAATGTGTTATCTAATCAGTGTTAAACTCAAAATGGTTACATAAGTTAGGGTCTTAATGTGTTTTTGATCCTATTGTGACTTTATTCATGTTGGATTTCACCCAAATGCGTCGAATCAAAATTTCAAAAAATTGTCTGAATTTGGTCTAGCGCGGTTACGCAAGTACGCCTGAGTAAACCCTAGCGCAGTTATAAGTGCGCTATCAGTCCTTCTAGCGCAGTTATTAAGTGCGTCTGAGTAATTTGTCTGATTTAATTCTGAAATTTTTCTAAGTCGTTGTTTGTATTAATAATGTTGTTTTTGATCATGTATACAGTGATGGCTCGTGAATTCTTTAGTGATCATAATCAGATTGCATTGTTGAATCCGGAATGGAAGGGAGCGGTGATGGAATATCAGGAGATTATCGGGTTTCTGAATAGATCAAGGATTGCTTATGCACTGACTGTTGACCCAGTGATATCAAGACCTTACATAGATCAGTTTTGGGAGTCTGCTAGATTTGATTGCACTGTTACTCAGAGTATTATCCGTGTTTGGGTGAATAATCAAGACTTAGCAATTTTTGAAGAAACAGTCCGTCTAGCTTTGCAATTTTGTGATGCTGTTAATGATCCAGTGGTGTATAATGGGGTTTTGATTAAGGGTTGCTGGAGGCAATGTATGGGTTATGTTGGTGTAGAAGGTGATGGTCAATACAGGAAAAGATGGTTATTAGATCAGTGGAGATATTTTGCACATGTTATGATTTCTTGTGTATCGTCAAGGAAGGCTGGTAAGGATGGTTTAGCTTCAGACCTAGCGTCTGCTATGGTTGGTCTATCTTTGAATAAGAGTTATAATTTCTCTAAGTATGTATTCAGAGAATTACACAACCAGATCGATTCCATTCCTACCTTCAGATTTCTGTTATTTCTAAGGTTTATTCAAGTGATGAATTTTCTAATTCCCAATCTACCAGCTGTGGCTCCAAGACTACAAGTGAAAACAATTTATAAACGGGTGTTTGCTCAATTCTTAAAGTCTAATCTAGCAGAGGGAAGAGAGCCGGTTCATACACCGTTATTTGGTTATTCGATGAGAGAGGATTACGTGGCACCAGTGAATGATAATTGGTTCAATCCAGAGTATGATAATGTGCATGTTGATGATGAGATTCCACCACACCAAGAACACGAACAAGAGCAAGAACAAGATCAGGATGCTCCGTTTGTTGCTGACGTTCCAGTGGGTGATTTTGGTAATGATGATGTTGAAATTGAAGATACACTGAGTTCCAGTGATTCTTCTGACTCCGAGAGTACTGATTCCAATGATGCACCTGAGGATCAGTCACATCCTCGTCGAGTCAATAGTATCGCTCAGAAGAAGACAAAGAGTCCTCCTCCTGAGTCGTCTTCGAAGAAAAGGAAAGCTTATGACACATAATCAGAGTTTAGTCCTGGATCTTTTGATTCATCTGAGTCAGAGGTTCATGAATGACGTTCGAAGAAGAAAGCTAACGATCTTATTCAAGCCAAGAAAGCTACTGCTTTGCTTTCTTCTGCAGCCCAAGCATCGAAGCGTGTGAAGCTGACAAGTCCTACAATTCCTATTTCTACTCATTAAAACCACTTCATATCCAGCTCAAGCTACTACTCTGCTATCTCAGATGGGTGTTGATCTTCATACTATTCTTAATATTCCCCTTGCTGAAGCATCCTCGTCCTCTCAGGCCGATCCAAGGGATGCTAGGTTTGCTTACATGGAATCTCAAGTCAGCACGTTGGTGAATGAAATGACAAGCTTGAGAAGCCAATTTGGGAGTCAACAACAACATATTACAACTTTGAATGAGCACCGTGATCTTCATTTAACCATCATTGAACGTATGAATAAGCAGAATAGTTCTTATGAAGACAAGGTCGATGCTCAGCAAACAGAGATTATTGAGATGAGAGATTTAGTTCAATCCCTTGTACAACGGCTTGATGCTCAGGGGGAGAGCAGCCATAGACCCAGAATGATTGATGCTTGTCATCAAACATATTTGACAGGTGATCGAAGGGAAGATGATCCTGATTCTGGAAGAGGTGGTGAGCATCAAGCTCCGTTGGATGTCACTCCCATTTCTATGTTTCAGGGGGAGTCGACTCACCAGGTTGAAGGTTCAAGAGCTAGTGGTGAGAAAGGAGTTTAGGAGGTACTAGAGTTAGAATGGAATGTGGAAGATTTGGATGTGGAGATGGAGGTTTAGAAGGATGATGAGGAGGTTTTGTACTTATTGGAAAATGGTACTAAGATTCCTGCTAGTACTATTGATGGTTTGTGTCTGACATAGAGATGGAAAACATTCTGGAACCCTCGGTGGAAGAAAATCTTGAATCGTCAGTTTCACAAGAGGAAGAACATGTTGGCGATGATATTCCTAAGCCTGATTCTGCTGAGCGTGTTATATTGAGAGATAGAAAGACTAAAGAAGAGTGGCTGGAGTGGAAGAAATCTTGGTTTAAGAAACTGCCAGTTCCACCGCCATCTCCGGTTCTTAAAAAGAAGTACGTTGAGAAGAAGAAGGAGGTTGTTGGGATGATTCTATCAGTGTTGTTTGACCTGAACTAAAACTATTTGCTTTAAAGAGACTTGATGGTGTACAATACCAAAAGCCTAATGCTGGTTCTTTAAATTCTTTACCGGACGTTGAACTTTGCAGTTTGGCTCAGAGACATCTAGTTATTAGAGTTTCTCATGGAGTAGATGAAGGGTTATGGTCGGTTCTGAAGCAGGAGGTTAATAAGAAGAAGTTTGAGTATTTTAAGCCTCAAGTGGGTCGAAGGGTGTTGTATAAGAACAAGTTTGATCCGGTTACCAAGACATATCAGAAGAAGTTCGTGTACAAGCCTGTAAAGTGTCTGAAAAATATTCTGATGAAGAAGATTCCTTAAGACATTTTTGGGAATCTGAAGCATTGGTATGTCGATTGGTGCATAGGAGAGGCTGTTATGATTAAGAAAGATGTGGACGAGATGGTGACAGGTGAAGAAGCTGAGATTAAGGCTGATGATAAAGAGATAATCAGAGTTTATGATCCTATTACTCTGATTAATTTTTCTGAACAAGATTTGTTGATCCTACATGGCAAGACATTGATGTATGGGGATGCTTGGGGAAAGCATGTGTCTGAACAGTTTGAGAAGATTGTCAGAGTTTGTGTGAAGCATGGGATTCATGCGAGAAATCTTTTGTCGAGCAAATGGAAATGATTGCGGATCAAGAAGACCGAGAGCTGATGTCAAGGGAGAGTCTGTTGGAGCATGTTTTATGACAGTCAGTCTAGGTCTAGTATTAATCTTGTAAAAGCTTGGTAGGATTAAACTTTGTAATCTTGTTTATAGCTTTTGTATTGTGCCTAGCGCCCTTGACAACTGCGCTAGAGGTTGTTCTAGCGTAGTTGTTATCAGCGCTAGTGATTGGTCTAGCGCACTTAATAATTGCTCTAGAGTTGTTTATAGCACAGTTGGTAAGTGCGCTATGTCTATATATAGTTGTGTTTATTTCTGATTCAGTAGCTTTTGATCAGTTGTCAAGTTTGTAACTCAGGAACTTTTACTCAGTGAATATAGACGAGTTTTGTATTTACTATTTGTTCATCTTGTGTTCAGGATTGATACGTAGGATTCTGCACTTTGTATTCGGTTGATAAGCATTCGTATTGATCGGTGGTAAATCTAAGACCTTACAACGATCTTTTTGTCAAACAAAAGTTTTGACAAATAAAACAAAAGATCGAAAAATAAATAATATTATGTCTAAACGCACGTAAAGGTGGCTCTGATACTACTGTTGGGAATCATTGTACTAGTTTTAACTTCTAAAACATATTAATTTAATCATATTAAATAAACAAATCAGATTTATGGAGCGGAAGCGGTTAGTACAAATTAACGGTTCTAAACCGGGATCCCACCAGTGATCCGATTACACGCGTATAAACAATAAATTAAACCAACCATAGCAGGTAAAACAATTACACCTTTGACGATTAACCAAACGAAAGACACCTTGGTTCTACGAGCTTCTCGCTAGTGACTAATCACGAAAACCGGTAACACAACAGAAAAACCGTCTCACGGTTCGTGCAAATACGCGGCAATGACGGCGACGTGTGGTGGTGCTCCAGTGAAAATGACGGGGGACGGTGGTGATGGCGTCTCCGACCGGTGATCGAAACCGAGAGAGGGGGTTTCGGTTTGGGATTTTTGCAAATAGGGATGGAGGCAACCAAGTGTAATTAGGGTTAAGAGTAAAGGTTATATTTATAACCATTCAAATTACTAATTACACCCCCGGGATATTAACACTTAATCCCTTGTTATTAACCATTAATTACATTTAATCACTAGAGTTCACTAATTATAAATAATCAGTGAAACTTTAATTACGAGATGTTTAACACTTAAACATTTAACTACTCCGCAAATAATTATTTCTCTAAATAATTAATTAACACATTCACCGATAAATATTTCTCTAAATATTTATTCACTGTTTAATAAAACCGTGTTTCGTGAATAATAATATTTACAATTAAATATTATCAATTTCTCGTTGCCTAAAGTATAACTCTTTGGATCGTATCTCGATAGCAACGTTGACTTAATTGACGATTGGACATCCTATATCCAACAAACTTGTCATAACTTTTATGATCTTATCCCAAGAACTCTTCTTGTCTGTCAAAAACACTTCATCATAACTCTTTATGATGCTTACCATCTTATGCTTTCAAGCATTTCCTTTTATTCTGATATACTTGATTTCAAAATTCTTTCATCTTATGAAAGCATTGACGTAGCTAATTATCTCTTAGATGAAATCAAATGAACTCTTTCATTTTCATCTTGTCCTAATATAACATAGGATTAGAGATAATGTTAGTAATTTGTCTATATTGACTTGTCACACAAAGCATTGAGACAATATTACTAATATCAATGGATTGCTAAGATTCATACTCTAGAATCTTCCCTCATATATCTCATGTATGGTTGCAATTCTGAAATATTTGAAATCCATTCTTAAGATACTTTATCTTATATTGATATGTAAAACTCGAAATCTTAGCAGTGTATCATTATACACCTTTTGATTATAAAATGCCTATCTTGCATTTTGTGGTATGCCGTGTATCTCTATACACTCCTCATGCTAATGTGTCTCCACACATTGTCATTGATGTAGGTACTCGCTCCCACTAGCCTTTGCATCTATCATATTTAATTCTCCTTGAGTTGATCTCATCAATCAACAGATTCAGTGGTCTCAGACATATTCAGATTTTCATACTTTCTTTGAAGCTACTTTATTGCACAAACATTTTGTATTCATAATACATGTTTGTTTTGATTAGTTTACTCAACTGATCAAAACTTGTAATTTGTTTCCTTTTAAAGAAACTCGGAATGTAATTCCTTTATTATCAACTACTGATAATATATCAAGCTTCTAGTATAAATGATTCATATATTGTTTCTGAAACAATTCTTACTCATTATGAATCACATTCTTAGTGTAGTCTGATCAAGTCTCACTTGTCCTAGTATGGATTATGTGCCTGAGTCATCATGAAATGATTTAACTAAAGAATCCCATTCTTTCTATTACATGATTTCATATGTCTATTCTAAAAGATCTTATCCTTTTGTTTATGATTTCATACGATTTCATATATCCTAAAAGATCTCATATTTGCGTACATGAATTCATATGTTTATGCATTTGAATAATACCTTTTATTCAGAACTTATGCAACATTTTCTTGTTTGTTCAAGAATCAGGTGCTTACTTGGTCATGAATAGTTTCAATATATCTTACTCTTAAGATTCTTAAAACATTAATGACCTATTAAGGTAACACACGAAACTCTTTCGTATAGGAGTTCATAACAACCTATCCTTAATTGTTCATAAGACTCTTACTAATTTCATATCTCATATGATGTAGCATATATGTTCTGGATGAACCTTTCGGTTCTAAGCTAGTGTTTGTAATTAAGTTCTATCAATTTTGGGACAGCCGATTTCTTATGACTATTTGTTTAGACATGATCAATTGGATCAACGTTTAACTATTTAGTCATAAAGCAATGATAACTCCTATCGCCCTTTTTATCTTATCTCATAAGATTGTTTCTTTAGTA
The DNA here is from genome assembly GCA_023525975.1 of Smallanthus sonchifolius. Classification (NCBI taxonomy): domain Eukaryota; kingdom Viridiplantae; phylum Streptophyta; class Magnoliopsida; order Asterales; family Asteraceae; genus Smallanthus; species Smallanthus sonchifolius. The sequence goes on along the minus strand of CM042025.1, from coordinate 41,556,362 downwards.
GTTATTGAAACTCTTTTAATCATTTAAATTGATTAATTCATGTATGAAACACTATATCTCATATGACGTTTTATAAGATTTAGTTAATTAATTTTGTCTTAAAGTTATTCATGGTATCTATTAGATCCGATCTAATGATTTATCTATTTGACTTGAGTAACATGTCTCACACATTTCACAGCTTACGTCAGTTAGATGTTTAGAATTCTCAATTCGAATTAGGCAACAATATATTGCATAAATTATTTTGCAACGACAAGTCTCACTTATATAAATAAAATAATCATGCAATACGAAAAAGAAAATAAATCTAGAATTTAATTTGTTCTGAACAAAATAAATGCAACATCATCTAGTGGTGTATTTAGAAACTTGAATCAAATGAATCTTCAAGTTTCATCCGTCATCCTTTTCGTCTCGCTTCCCTTCTTTTCTTCTATATCTACAAAATAACAAGTTTGCATATATTAAAAGTCTAACTTTTAAGTGATAAAGAAATAGGGAAAAGTTGCTAGGATACCTGAAATGTATGCTTTAAAGCATTCTCTAGCATCAGCAGCCTCGTGCATCTCTCTAACATGGCATCTTGGTTTAGAAAGGCGCATCTTGGTCTCACCAATAGTTTTGCTCTTGTCCCCGGTCTTGACATTATCTTCCGATACCTCTTTGCTTGTGAAGGACAAGTGAAGACCATCATTGAATATAGCTCGAATGATGTCGTCACTAGGGTAAACCCCGGTCTGCTCAAGCTGGTCAATAAAGCATGTCATGCTCCAAGCATCTTGGGGTTCTACCTTGGTATACCAAGAAATGAAATCCCTCACTTCGTCATAACAACTTGGTTGGAGCTTTTCCCTAATATAGTCGTCACAGACGTCCTCAACAAAAATGTCAATGACTAAGTGATCGTCTAGGGGAATGCATGCTTTCTGGAGGTCTTCCACTTTGTTCCTCATGATCATGGCATGCCTTGGATCCTTCATAGCAACTCCCATAACGTGTACCTCTAATGAGGAAGAAGGATCCTTGTTGTAATCTTGATGGTATCTATTAGACTAGATGATTTATAGATTGTCATTGGTGTATAGTCTAGGGTATTCATGTGTTAATATTTGTATATATAAATATATCATGTAAATGAGAAAGGAGAGCATTCTGAATTCATACCTATTCTATCATGGTATCAGAGCATCTCTGATTACCCTTTTTTTCCCATCTTCGTAACCTCTCTCTAAACCCTAAACAGGCCGCCACTGCCTTCACAACACCAATCATTCTCGTCTTCCATGGTAGACTGAATTATTGTTGATTATTAAGGTATGGTATACTATACAGTCCCTTAAATCTCTGAAACGATTCCTTCAACTTTATGCAATTTCCTCCCCCTTTAGTAACGCAGAACAGAGATATATAGAGAGAGATTAACACTAGCCGACCCCACTGTGTCGATTCTCCACAGCCCTAGACGGCCCTTGTTCTTTTCTGTCAACTCACCTTTTCCGCTTCATGAATATGGAGTCGTATGGTAACAATTTACATTCCTCATAGCCTTGGATGAATAAGTTTTATTTTCAATGGAACTGGTCTCCTACCATCCCCCAACCATGGAACGTACCACCCGTTCCATACCCGACTACTCCACCTCATCGTGGCCCTACATCCGGTATTCTGGGAGTTGCTCCATCTCACTCTTACACTGCTACAGAGACATACTACACTCGTACCAACATCGAGCAAGCCATGATTACTATGACATTAAACCCGGATCAAAACTGGTACCTCGACACCGGGGCTACCAATCACATGTCCAACATGACAGGTAACCTTTCAAATTATTTCAATAATAGCATGTCAAACCATATTGTCGTTGGCAATGGTTTCAAAATACTTAACAACATACTTTTTGCACCTTACCCACCGTTAAAACTTAACAACATACTTTTTGCACCCAATCTTATCAAAAACTTATTATATGTCCGTCGTCTCACCACCGATAATCTAATTTCTATCTAATTTGACCCCTTTGGCTTTCTTGTTAAGGATTACCATACACGGATTCCCATTCTTAGATGTGACAGCACCGGGGAACTCTATCCACTGTTTTTGCCGTCTGCTCGTTTTACTAATCCTTCCACTTTTGCTGCTTTGTCTCAGGATCTCTGGCATCGTCGTTTGGGGCATCCAGGATCCTCTTTGTTGCGTGTTTTAAATAAAAAAAATTATTTCTGTTGGAAAATTGTCTGATAAACGTTTATGTCAATCTTGTGTTTTTGGGAAGCATGCTAAATTACCCTTTTATGATTCTTTATCTGTCACTTATCTCCCATTTTATATCATACACAGTGATCTATGGACCTCCTCAGTTAGTAGTTCGGGAGGTCACCAATACTATATTTTGTTTTTAGATGATTATACTAATTATTTATGGACCTTCCCTCTTACTAGTAAGTCCTACGTTTTCTCCGTCTTTATTAGTTTTCACAAATTTATCCAAACCAAATTTGAAGTAGACATCAAGTGTTTTCAATGTGACAATGGCACGGAGTACAACAATAAATCTTTTTATAACTTTTGTTCTCAAAATGGCATGGTTTTTCGTTTTTCGTGCCCCCATACATCTTCCCAAAACGGGAAGCTCGAACGTAAAATTCGATCGATCAACAATATCGTTCACACCTTACTCACACATGCTTCCCTCCCCCTCACCTTTTGGAACCATGCCCTTCAAATGGCCACCTGTCTTCTCAACATTCTTCCCTCCAAAACCAAAGAGAACCATACTCCAACCCGTCTCCTCTATCACAAAAATCCCTCCTATACTCACCTCCATACCTTCGGGTGCCTTTACTATCGCTTGACTCCTTCCACATCTATTAACAATCTCCAAAACCGACCATCCCCGTGTGTCTTCCTCGGTTATCCCTCAAATCATAGGGGGAATAAATGTTATGAATTATCCACTCGTAAGTTCTTAATCTCTTGTCAGGTCATCTTTTATGAGCACGTGTTTCCTTTCTCCACCACTCACTCATCTTTCCCCATCCTATGATTTCTTACATTCAAACTTGACCTCTAATGTTCGCCCCACCATATGGGAATCTGTTTCCACACCACCCGCCCAACACTCTAATACTTCCACCTCCCCTTCCTCTAACAGCCCACTCCAACATACCAGCCCACTCCAACATACCAGCCCTATCCCTACTACACCCACAAGTCCAAATCAGGCAGGCCCAACCACCGCCGCTAGCCCAGCCTCTTTTCCCTCCCCCGCCGCCCAACAGCAGATTTCGGCCCACTCTCCAACCCCACCCACATCGCCAGCCCAGTCCGTTATTTCCTCTCCTCCAATCCAAACCTACACATGCCGAAACAAACAACCGGCCCAGCCCATAACAACTCCACCACCCGCCACATCCTTACCACCACCCACTACAACCAGCCCATCCACCACACCACCACCACCACCTCCACCACCACCACCCCCTGCTCACACCATGACAACACGTCGCTTAGCGGGTGTATCCAAACCAAAAACCGTGTTTAACCTCCATACTACCCTTTCCATTGAAACCATCCCACATAACCCGAATGAAGCCTTAACCAAACCAGTTTGGAACCGTGCCACGACAGATGAGTTTAATGCTCTTATCGAAAATAATACTTGGGAGTTAGTGCCTCGTCATCCGGACATGAATCTCATTCGATGCATGTGGACTTTTAAACACAAAACTAAATCTGATGGCTCACTAGAACACTACAAGGCACGTTTAGTTTGTGATGGTAGATCAAAACAGGTGGGAATTTACTGTCATGAAACGTTAAGTCCCGTAGTCAAACCGGCCACTATTCGCACCGTTCTCAGCATTGCTTTATTCAACGGATGGGACATCAGTCAACTTGATGTCAAAAATGCCTTTTTGCAAGGGAATCTATCCGAAACTATTTATATTCACCAACCGTTGGGTTTTCGAGACCCTCGTTACCCTCACCATGTATGTCGACTGAAAAAGTCGCTTTATGGTTTAAAGCAGGCACCGAGAGCGTGGTATCAACGATTCACTAACTATGTCCACAATTTGGGTTTTCGAAATAGTTCATGTGATCATTCTTTGTTCATTTACCGCCATGGTTCGAAGATGGCCTATCTTCTATTGTATGTTGATGACATTATTTTGACTACCTCCGCATCAGGTCTTAAGCAACATCTCCTAGCTCATCTCTCTTCAGAATTTGCCATCAAAGATCTCGGTCCATTGAACTATTTTCTGGGCATTTCGGTTACTCGAGATCCCAATAGGGCAACAGAAATATGCACATGACATCCTCAATAAGGCAAATATGGTAGACTGCAATCCCGTTCATACACCCGTTGACACCATTGGTAAGTTGGGTGCAACCGTCAGGGAATTACTCGATGATCCGACCACTTTTCGGAGCTTGGTCGGGGCTCTTTAGTATTTGACTTTCACTCTCCCAGACATATCATACGCAGTTCAACAAATTTGTATGTATATGCATGCTCCACGTATCGGTCATCTAAATGCCCTAAAACGAATCCTAAGATATATAAAGAGCACCTTGACGATGGGCCTTTACATGAGACGTGGCCCTATTTCCACACTTATCTCGTATACAAATGCCGATTGGGCAGGATGCCTCGACACTCGTCGCTCAACCTCTGGATATTGTGTATACTTGGGTGACAATTTGATTTCTTGGTCGTCCAAAAGACAGACCACCATTTCCCGTTCTAGTGCCAAAGCCGAATACCAGGGGGTTGCCAATGTTGTTGCAGAATTATGTTGGCTCTAAAATCTTCTTCTTGAATTGGGTCAACCACCAACCTGTGCATCTCTAGTCTACTGTGATAATGTGAGTGCCATCTATATGTCCGGCAACCTGATTCAACATCAAAGAACCAAACATTTCTAGATCGACATCCACTTCGTTCGAGATAACGTACAAACCGGCCAAGTCTGAGTCTTACACATTCCATCTCGGTATCAACTGGCGGATATCTTCATAAATAGGCTTACCACAGATTTTATTCAATGACTTCCGCTCCAGTCTAAGCATTCGTCATCCTCCTCTTTAGACTGAGGGGGTATATTAGACTAGATGATTTATAGATTGTCATTGGTGTATAGTCTAGGACATTCATGTGTTAATATTTGTATCTATAAATATATCATGTAAATGAGAAGGGAGAGCATTCTGAATTCATACCTATTCTATCAGTATCTCTCCTTCAAATCACGGATCATGTCATAAGCAGTCAAGCGCAGAAGCACAGATCTAATCCCTGGGCTGATAGATGCCAAAATAAGGTCTGATGCGGTATTCACATCATCCTTAAATTTGTTCCAAGCTTCTAGAACAAATTCGCTCGCATCCTCAAATGGCTGCTTAGGCAACGGGAACTTAAGAGCATACAACTTTTTGTTATATAAAAGGACATTCTTCAAATTATAGTACCATGTCAAAAATTTTGTTCCATCGAGTTTGACTTTCAGAATGTCGGAAAGAGGCTCTAGCAAGCCCACGTTAGAAGTTTGAGACATCTACAAAATTCAAAATAAAGTTTAGTATTTCCATGCTTAAACATCATAATTAGATTTATGACTCAAGGACAAAAATATATTTAATTAGGAATAAGACCACGGTTCACCATAGCTCAGTGAATAGGAGCACTGTTCACTGGCACGGCTAAGTAGGTAGGTAATGAATACGAATTGTGTCAACTACACAATTCTCGGTTTGAGGGGCAAGACGAGTAGTGTCAAGCTTGGATATGTTTCCCTTAACTAAGCCCACTTAAACGACTTCAGTGATATTTTTCCTTCAATCATAACTGTAGAACCGACCTAAATAACTCAGGAATCATTTTTGTACCTTCAACCAAAACCGTAGGGCCGGATACAGGGTAATTCACTAACACTAGGGTTTCAGATAGATCAGTTAAAGTGACACAATTTAGGCTGGCGCAGAAATATCGATTTTAATTGGGTTTTGCTTTAATGTTTTAAATTACCGTGTAAGGGTCAAAACTATTGGACGACTAGGAGCATGACCCAAGTCGTGCAATTTTAGTAAAACAATTTTACTATTTAGTTCGTGAAATGCCTTTTATCACTCAATACGATCCAATTTTAAATACCTTATTTTAATCTAAATTGGTCGTTAATCGCGAACTATATGTTAAACTAATTAACTCTTTAATTAATTTAAATTAGTTTTAAATAAAACAATTAAATTTAAAACTCGTTTTACTTTTAAATAAAAACACTTTGAGAAATCTTTAAACATTTTAATTTTCTTGTCGTTTTATAAGATTGTGTCAAAACGTTTTATAAAATATTTATTGTTTAAATTATTATCCTAAATAATTGCAACAACCACAAAAGAATATAAAACAAACAATCGAGCCGCTAGTACAAGTTGTTCGGTTTCGTTCGAGACATCAAACGGAAACCGAACCGGTTTAAGGGACAAAAAAATAATCATGCTTGTCGTCTCCCACTTAGTCCAAGATCTCTATCTTCTAGTCTCGTTCGTGTCCGTCTTGGGTCTTCAAGTCTTCGTCTTGTTAGGTTTACAAATTATATACTTTTACAATAAAAATAAATAAATAAACCTAACTTTACATCGGGTTCCAAATAACCCATAAAATAAAAAAAAATACAAAACCAAAATACATGACAAAACACAATCACGGGTCACTAGGACTCGATGTTCCAAACACAATCAATCCAAATTAAAAAGGTTCCATCTTTTGGTCAACCAAAAGTATTGAAAAATAAAACGAAGATCAAAAAATAAATAAATATGTCTAAACGTGCGTAAAGGTGGCTCTGATACCACTGTTGGGAATCGTGCACCGGTTTTAACTTTTAAAAAAATTAGTTTACAAAATCATATTTGTGTAGCGGAAGCAGTTTAAGCACACGATTTATAAAGTTCTAAAGTTTATTCCGACAGTCATATGATTACACGACGAATAGACAATAAATATTAAAAACAACCATAGTGGATTAAAGGTTATACCTTTAGACGATAACCGAGAGCTTCACACTTTGAAACAATGAGCATCTCGCTAGTGACTTGTTCATGAAAACCTGCAAGCACAGAACCGTCTCACGGTTGTATGCACATAACCGGTCTGTGTACCGAAACCGGTTCAAGGCTTGAACCTCACGCGAAGGAAGGATCGGCGACGGCTAAAGGCGGCGGCGATGGCGGAATCGATGAGCGAAAACGGTAGTGGTGACCAGTGTACGTCGGCGGCACAAAGTGGTGATCCATGGTGGCCGGTCAGCGGTGGGTGTGGGAACCGGCCTGTTCATTTCTTGCGCAAAAAGGGTGGTGGCCAAGAACTAACATTAGGGTTTAATATAAGTTTATATTTATAAAATTTATAATTACAAACTACATCCCTTGGGAACTAATACTTAATCCCTTAGTAATTAATGGTTAATTACTTTTAATACTCGTACTTTTACTAATTACAAATAATTAGTAAATCTTAACCTTTTAACGTCTTAACACTAAAACGTTTAAGCCCTCGCCATTTAATTATTTCTCTAAATAGTTAACTATCAAATAACCGTTAAATATTTCTCTAAATAGTTACTCACCAAACTTAAAAACAGTGTTCCGTGAACTATAATGTTTACGACTAAACATTATCAATTGCTCGTTGCCTAAAGTGTAACTTTTTGGATTGTTAACTCTTTGGATTGTACCTCGATAGCAACGTCGAGATTAAGGATGATAGGACATCTAATATCCAACACATGAGCATCCCCATTATGTTCTCAAACTTGATAAAGCTCTTTATGGGTTGCAACAGGCCCATAGAGCCTGGTATGACACCCTCTTAAACTTTCTTTTAACAAACAATTTTTCAAGAGGGGCCATAGATAAGGTTCTTTTCTTCAAAAGGGTAAAGGGTGATATATTGTTGGTGCAAATATATGTGAGTATTATTATTTTTAGGTCTACTAAAATAGATCTTTATCATGATTTTGAAAAGTTAATGTAGTCCAAGTTTGAAATGAGCTCTATAGGGGAGATTAATTTCTATTTAGGGTTGCAAGTTCAACAAACATCAAATGGGATTTTCATAAATCTATCAAAATATGTCAAGGACATCTTGACAAGATTTAATATGAAATATTGTAAGACTGCCACTACCCCCAATAGCTACTGCAACAAATTTATCCTCAGACCTTGAGGGAGAAGATGTTGATCAACGGTACTATAGGGCTATTATTGGTTCTCTTATGTATTTAACCGCCAGTAGACCTTATATAATGTTTGCCACCTGCTTGTGTACTTGGTACCAAACAGCTCCTAAACAATCTTGTCACACCCTCAAAATCCACCCGCGGGGTTTTACCGCGAGGCGCGTGACACACCAAGATCTCAGTAATTAGTTACACGGAACGACTCTATATGAATTTGAATGAAATACCATTCCTACTCATAGTCACGAGACAATAATCTTTAAGTTTGAAAATGTTGTGGAAGCGTAAATAAAATCCAATGAAAGTAAAAATCAAATGCGCAAAACAAGGCGCCCAAACCATGCAGTTTAAATAAGTAAAATAAATTCAGTGTTTGAAATATGATGGGACTCCATGCATGTCCTATGCTCGTGCTCAATACCTTAGCGACCTGAGAAAAACATACTAAAAGTGTTAACAAAATGGTTGGTAATTGACAAGTTTGAATGTAAGTAAAAGTTTGATGTTTGCTAGATAGTGTAAATAATTTATACCGATAGATAGCTAGTCTATGTCATGCTACTACAAGTGTTTCAAAACCGAAGCTGACTGTTTGTGTTTGTTTGCCTTCCGCCATGTCTACCAAACAATGGCAAATGTTTAGGTCAATATTACTCTCGTTCGACCTCCAGTCGTGTTAGCACGACTAACGCGGGTGGAGCTTGTCAAAACCCAGTAGTACTACTCAAGATTACCTCGCTATGTTCCAATACTAACGGTTCGAGAATATAAGGACTTATGTGGTATGTTTGCACTTTAGTAAGCAAGCGATAATACAATAATACAAAATCCAAAATTTTTGCGAGCATGTTTTCTCCCCCAAAAAGGAAAGTAAGTAAAAGAGTGGGGTAGTGAAACTCACCTTAGTAAGCGTGCAGATGAATGCTATGTAAGGCCCCAAACCTGGGAGGCCTCACTTGTTGGATTTACTCACTCACAAACAGTTCTTAAACTTGAATATCAAATAACGCAGCGGAAAATGTTTCAATAAAACATAACCATTACATTGTTTAACAAACGGAAGCGTAACATAGTCTATTACATAAACATAACACCATCTAATCATAACGGGATGCCAGTCTTCATGATCAACCGGGTAACTCTTCTCGCTTGCCAAGCAGCACCGTCCATCATCCATACCTGCCTTAACCTAAATGTGCATACTAAAAATTCAGCTACGCTGATGAGTTCTAGTTTTCGTTCGATTTAAGAAATGGTTCATCATTCAAAACATTCATTAGGGTTTAACATCACATATAAGAAAACAGGGCATTTCGTTCATCATTGAAAACCTTCAAACATTTTTCCTCATCATAAACACATTCAACGGATCATTTGTTTAAAACATTTAACATTCATTTAAGTCATACATTACTATCTAAATCTGTGTTACCATTCGTACTGTCATTTAGTATGGTATTGCCCCTAAGGCTTAACTACACGAAGACCGACAATACCATACATTCCATCAATTCCCTTTTGTATTGCCCCCAAGGCTTAACTGCACGAGGACCGACAATACCCATTCAGTTGCCCCTATGGCTCTCATGTCCATAGACCGACAACCTCCATCGACGGCTATGGCTCACGGCCATAACACCGTCGGATCATAATTTAACCTTACATAGGGTCACGTTAACCCCTGAGTAACCGTCGTTACTCCCTACCAGTTGTACAACATCAAACCATTGACATGCCACAAACACACTGCCCCTGTTGTTCTTATGGCAACTATGGCTCGCTGTCCATAATCTACCACAAGGCTTGGAATTACATTCCCAGACTTCATTCGTCAATTCCATTCATTCGACAGATTAGATTTGTAATGACTTCTTTAAAACCTTTGACCTTTTTCTTTTCTTTTCATAAAACCTTTCATTCATTTTCGAAACCCTTTTACCTTTAGTTTAAACCATTTCTTTATAAACATTTCGTTCGTAAACATTCCATTCATAAAACTTTCTTTCCATAAACCGTTCATTCCAAATCATTTCATTTCGAAAACATAGTTTCATAAGCATCATTTTATAAACATAGTTTCATAAACATCATTTCGTAAAAACATCATTTCATACGTATGCACACCAGCCCGAAAACATTATATAAAACATTTAAAAGAGGGCTTCAAGAACTCACCTGATAAGCTAATCCGGGTTGCCCTAAACAAAGGTCCCACTACGTCACTTCCGATCTGAATTGATTAGTTAAATACACATCAGATCAAATCCCGACTCTAACGGTTTAACCTTCTAAACATACCGACTTTACCTAATCAGCCTGATGCCTGCGCACTTAGCAAGTGCGCAGACCCTGCTTCCTGCGTACTTGATAAGTACGCATGATCCTCTTCCTGCGTACTTGATAAGTACACAGTGCCCTCTTCCTGCGTACTTGATAAGTACGCAGGACCTGCTCCGTGCGTACTTGATAAGTACGCACGATCTGCTTCTTCGTAAAACCCTAACTTTCGCATTCGGGTCTGATCATGTCAAGATCCCGAACCTGTTTACATTCAAAACGTTTGTTTTCCATTAAGGAACTCAAATCTATGATTATCTTTCAGTTTTATCCGTGAAAACGTTACCTTTTCACCCAAAACCCGAAAAACCCAAAAACGAACAAAAACTCAGATTTAGGCCCGATCGTTACCTGAATCGAGTTTCTGATCCGGAGGTTCTTCTCACGAGCTATGGAGCAACACTTTGCTGAAATCTCGGGTCGATCTGCCAACTTTCTCTCTCTACGGTTTCTCTCTCTAAAATTGCAAATGAGAGAAATGATGGAGGTCTAAGCTATTTATAGGGGAGGCTCCCCTTCCAGCCCACCGGCCGATCCGGCCGGACCCGACATGCCACGTTCGTTTATTTCGTCATTTTAACTGTCGTTTTATTTTTTATTTTTTTTTGAGATGTTACATGCTAAATGAAAATTGTTGGACCTCTAACTGCCACCTAAAACCATAGGTCTATAAGTGTGTGTTCGTGTATGTTGACATGAACCCTTAGTATCCAAACAAGACCATTGTTTAAGTGTTTAGAAAAGATTTACATGTTAGACTCAAGTTTGACCCGATGACCCGTTGGTGACACGTTGTATGAAATTATGTTTGTTCTATATAATAATACTGTATTATACACAAATGATCATTCTGTAGCACTTATCAACAAATCCTATTTGTTCTATCAAGATAGCAAGTTTCCATAATTAGCAGGTTTCTATAAATAGAAAGTTTCCATAAATAGTAAACATGTTTAAGATTCATGTTATCATTATTAATATGTTTGTATGATTACTCTAACATGTTCAAGATCATCACATCACATACCAATTGTATAGAACTTAACATGTGATTCACAATTTAAGACAAAGTTTCTGTCTTTAGTAACCTATGAGAGAAATGCATGATTTCAAGCATCCAACACATTGCAACATGTTATTATGTCCTAACTAGCATAAAGCTATCATCAAACCATATCATACATGTTTAAATATCAAGTTATGAACACTTTAGACAATTAAAGTTTCCTCTTTTAGTAAGTTTGCAAAACTGAGCTAGGTATTAGAAATCTAACTTCACAAATCAACTACACATGTAACAAGTAACACATAAATATCATCATATCATCTAAATCATGTCTAGTATGCAAAGTAGAATTCACAAAAAGTTTCCTTTATAAGTAAGTTATGATTTCTAGCTTGTTTAACGACATTCAAAGCATCAAATCAATTACATACAACCTATCTAACATGATTATAACCATAACAACCATCAAACATCTCTGACATGCAATTCTATACCATCACATAATCAAAAAGTTTAATCTTTTCACAAGTTATACATCATATGAAGCTAGGGTTTTCCAAATAACCATAAAAACATCAAATAAATGCAAAACAATGATAAAGACACCATCTTTATTGTAAAAATTCATGTTTGGATGAACTAGGGTTTCAATCTAAAATTTTGGAATAAAAAAGTAACGGAATTGAACGAAACGACTTACGTAGGATTGTTAGAAACGCTTAGAGCAGTCCGAATATGTGTTCAATTGCAAGGTCGGAGATCAAACGAGGGTGCTTTGGCTTGTTCCTGAAATCGGCGCAAGGGGGTGGGGGTTTGGGATCGACGATTGAGAGAGGGAGAGTAGGCTAGGGTTTATTTATTTTTTTTTATAAATTCCTATATATATGGATAATCATGAGATTTAAAAAAAATTAATTAATACACTAGATAACATTCCTTTAAATAATTATTTTTATAAAAGTTTCATATCTATAAAAATAATCAGTAAAATATATATATCTGATAATTCTATTACACGAAAGTTCACATAATTCACAGAAAATTCACATAATACATAAATTCACATAATTTATATTAAAATAATTGTTCGCAATTATTTATATTAGTTCACCAACGTTACGGGTTCGACTCGTGTGTGATCCGGTAATTCTACGTGTTTGTGCGAACTGACACATCTAACTAATCCTAGTTAAATGTAATGCATGAATGAATGTTCGAGATAACTGATTTTGAATAAATAAATGTTTTAAATAACGATGTTTGTGTTAACGGAGTTAACCTGAAAATGTCGGATGTCACATCATCCCCTTATTGAAAGAATTTTCGTCCCGAAAATTAATCCAAGTTGCTAGTTGTCTGAAATAAAAAGTTTGGGTTGTCACAAATCTCGTTTAGTTGCTGTGAAAAGGATTCTTTGGTATCTCAAAGGTGCACCAAAACTTGGCCTTTGGTATGCTAAAGACTCCTCATTTGATCTTATTGGTTATACTCATAGTGACTTTGGAGGTTATAAAAAAGACAAGAAATCCACATCAGGAGGATGTCAGTTCTTATGTCGAAGATTGGTTTCATGGCAATGTAAGAAACAATTTGGTGTTTCTACTTCACCTACCGAAGCAAAATACGTTGAAGCATCAAGTTGCTGTGAACAAATTCTTTGGATTTAGATGCAGATGAGGGATTATGGGATCACATTTTTGAAGACTCCCATCATGGTTGACAACAAAAGTGTCATCTCTATCACCAATAATCATGTGAAGCACCCAAAGACAAAACACATAGAAATTAGGTACCACTTTATAAGAGATTGTGCTGAGAAGAAAATTATTCATCTTGTCAAGGTTCATATTGATGACAATTGTGATGACCTATTCACCAAAGCCTTTGATTCCAAAAGGTTTGATTTTCTAGTGAAAACCCTAGGTATGATGAATTTTGATTAAATTTAATCTCTTATGTGTACTGATGTAAATTCTGTGTTTGATACCGACTTTTTCTCAGTATCTATTTTTGTTTTCTTTAAACCTTCGGTATCACTTAGGTGCTACCGATTCTTTTTGCAAGTAAAACCTCGGTACCAATCTTTATTGCCAAGAGTTTTATCCTATCATTGACTTCTTACAAAGATATCCTATCTCATATGCCCAAACAGTCAATCCCAAACTGTACGATCTAAGGATCAGAGAGTTCTAGGAAACTGCTTCATATGCTTTTCTAAAGAAGAAACACACCATCTCAACCACTGTAGATGGCAAACCTATTGCAATCACCATCCAAAAGATCTGAACTCACTTACGCATCGATGATGTTGGCTGACTCTGCTGCCGAACAAACTTTTTAGGATATGGGTTACGGTGGTAATCTAAAGGTTACTATTAAGAAAAACCAGTTGGACTTTAACTGGAGGTTTTTAGTTCAAGTGATGCAACAGTGTTGGTATCACAAGAGCTCGGGTTGGGATCAGGTTCCAAAACCTTTGGCCTTTGCCATTCATGCATTGGCCAGGAACCTGAATTTCTACTTTTCCAAACAAATCTTTGAGGGCCTAGTTTATAACATCTAAGAGGCTGGGGATAGCAAAATTTTAATGTATCCCCATTTTGTAATGAAACTTATTGAAGGTGAGATGCCCAATCTCCAAAACCAGTCAAAAACTTGTCTCGGGGTCTCATTCTTTGAGGGTTTTCAACAACATGAAAGTGCACTCCCCTGCCTTTCATGGTCGGTTTATGGCATTGTTCTCTACAATGATGCCAAACCCTGTCCAAAAGGGTGACATGACAGGACAACCCTCTGGTCATGATCCCACACCCTCCACATCCTCATATTCATAAACAGATACAAACAGTTCCTTTGTTCGAACACCTCATCCCTCTCCAAAGAGGAAGAAGGCGCAACATTCATCAACTAGACAAAAGTCTAAACAATCTGTTGTGGAACAAAGGGCCCCACAGTAGGAACTAGTTAAAACAACCAGGAGATCCAAAAGTGTTAAATTTACTCTACCAAACATTGGATCGGCCCAAGCCAGCCAAAGCCATCAGTCCAAATCACAACACTTGGCTGACACTTCTAAATGGAAAAAACACATTATTGATTCACCTTCAAAGAAGGTTGCATCATTAGGTTCTGGGGATTCTCAAAACCCCATAGGAAAAAAGCTCCCAACCAAGCCTTCCAAGTCATTCAAAAGAAAGGGATCGGATACTCCTGTCTCTTCGCCTCAGGATGAAGCTATCCCTACATCTCCTATTTCAACAAGGCATCAACTGAATGGGTTTGAAGAAGGAGTATCCCACCTCATCTCTAACATTCAAGAGGAATGTAATCCAGAAGGGGAGGGAGATGCCATTTTGGAAGGGGTATTCACTACTGGGGGTTCCATAATTGAACCTCAAGACAGTGAATACATCTCTAAGTCCCCAACCAAGGTAAATGTGGAAGGAGATTCTTCTAATGCTTCTGCATCCAATAGGAGTCCCAGGCACCAAGAAACCATGGGCACTGCGAAAGAAGGCAGCAAGCCTGATTTGCAGACTTCTCCCAAAGAACCTATTAACATACAGGGGGGTCGTCCAAGGATTCCAAGAGACCTGATGAGGATATTTTTGACTTAAAAGAATAGATGGCTCGGTACCATTATTTAGCTACCGATGTCTCTACTCTACAGACATCGGTATCTGATGTGTTGTAAAACACACATGTTAATTGGACGTATTTCACCTCTTTCGGTTCGGTTTTATCGTCAAATTCGTGAGATTTTGGTACTTATTAGCTTAATTACTGAATTTGCAGGCCTGTACAAGAATTTGAAGCGTTTATGGAAGGAAATGCGTACACGAAAGAGTCTAGAAGAATTAGAAGAAAACAAGAGTAAATTTCTGGAAAAACAGCCAGTAGCGGACCGCTAAGGAAGCTTGTAGCGGTCCGCCAAGCATGTTTGGAACACAATCATTGAAGCGCCAGGCCCGCGTGTCATTCTGGCTAACCTCAGCCCTGAGCGGACCACTAAGGCATGTTGTAGCGATCCGCCACCGGCTCGTTGCGAAGAAAAATCCTAAACAGCCATTTATAAAGCTTTTAACGAGTTTCATTCGAGGCTATCGATTGTTTGCAGCAGAAGACGACCAAGGAGCACCGGAGGAAAGGTTTTTGAGCATCTGGAACACACGGATTGGATTTTATTGAAGCTTTTCGGTTTGCAGACATTAGTTTATCGTTCCATTGTTTATCTCAGTACTTGTTTTCAATTCTAGCAATGTTTAAAACACGGTTATATGTCGTTTACGAATAATATCAGTGGCTAGTTTCATTAGCTACCTATGTTTGGATGAATATGCACTTGTAATGACGCTTTTCGGTATTGAGTCGTATTATTTTGTTATTCTTAGAATCAGTATGTTGGTTGCTTATAGATGGTGATGTATGTTGTTTTTACTTTATTTCTACTGCCATGATCATGTCCTACTTGTCTTAGTTATTTCTGTGTCTTCTAGGTTGAGTTTTCCATGCTAGAAGTCCTTACTTTGTGTTTTGATCGATAGACGACTAACTTGACCATAGCGGTAGACTGTAGTTAGAGAGTAAAATCAGTGTCGTACCTATTTTTGAGACTGACCATGTGATAGAATTTTCCTGAAACCTCCTACCCATTGTTTGTTGAGTTTAGATTATGCGACCGTAAGAGTCTAGCTTTTCTAACGTGGTGTTAGTGTTCTTAGGGTCTATTTGCTTCCTTTATTATGATTGTCCTTTGCTTTAGGGTTGTGGATCATAATCTTTCACACCACTGAGAGTGGTGAGACCGACCGGAGAACCCACTTTTGACATTCTGGCTTAACCTATCCCGACCTTCACACGAGTCTTCTAGCTTTCTCAGGGAGTAGCAACATACCCGGTTAGACTTAGACTTGTACTTTTAGAGATAGTCATATGATCATTACCATAGTCATTGCATGTGTATAGGATTCCTGCCTAGGTGGTTGTCTTAGTTCCTTGATCTTTACCCGAGTTTTCCCATGTTTGTTGGTTTGTTATTTGCTGCATTGTCATCATTTAGAGTCTTTAAGTCATTTGCATTAATTTCATGTTTTTAGTAAAATCACATCTTGATTGTTTCCTTAGGCTAGGACCCGATAGAGGTTTGCTATCAAGGGCCATCTTAGGTGTCCATGGGTTGATATTCGGACTTCCCTTTACTTCATTACATACGTACCGGTACACTTGCCGTGTGTGTGGTTGAGTCTTGGGTATTTTACCTTTTAAAACTACTGTGTAATTGATCTTTTATATATATATATATACATATATATATATATACTACACATCAATATCTACTCTTCAGACAAATCAATTAGTGGCAATTCAACTAGCTATAACCAACAACAAGATGCTCAAACAGATCTTATCCACTTTGGCTGCTCCCTCCAGACCTCCAACTTCTTCAAACCCTATGGGTGTAAAGGTTCCTGCCGATGCTATCAAAAAGGGGGAGAACAAAATTATGAGGTGGTTATATGATGTTGAGCATAGAACAATCTTTCTGCAAAGAGAAGATGGATCTCTCGAAAATATCAAAGAATATGATTCTCTTTCCTCCGGATCTCCAAATATATTCAATTCTCATGACAGGCAATGGTTACTCAGAAATGACATGGAAAATCTAAAAACTGCTAAAGCCCAAGATATGTAGAACAAAATCAAAAATACTTTTAAAGGAACTCTCAAGAGGAAGGTTGAAGCACTAGATTGGCAGGTGCCCAAAATGGTGAGGGTAGAGAGTGAATAGCATTCAACGGGGGCAATATCAAGCCCCAGTGGAGACTGAGATCTCAAAACCTTTACCTGCATCTGCCGAACCAATCTTCACCTCGGTAGCTACTGAATCATCTTCGGCAGCTACCGAGCCTTTCAATAAGGAAAAGGCAAAAGGGAATATGCCTCTGATAGAAGAAGAAGTACAGGAGGATGTCTCTGAACCTATTACCACTGACCCTCACAGCATAATCCTGGGAACCAACATGCCACTAGGATTAGCTGATGTATAGCACAGAGATTCTAAGAGGAAGAAAATGAGGCTGCCAAAAGAGAAGAAACAGAAAGAAAGCTTGAAGTATATCAATTAAAGGCTGCTGCAAGAAGGGAAACCCAAAGAAAGATTAGCCAAAAGGAGAATGATAAGGCACAGAGAATGACTTGGAAAAATGAGCTAGTAGCCATAAGAAAGTTTAAGATGAAAGATTTTGCAGGAGGATGTTTTATCACTAATTTTAATTTTTAAAAATATGAAAAATTCAAGTCAACCATCAACGTCAATACGATGATATATTCATGTCTTAGCAATGTTGAAGTTTATAGGAAACTGAAATAATCACCCAAAAATGTATTTATAAAAACTCATATAATATTTATATTTAACTACTTGTGGACGCATGTCATTCGATTTCTATATGAAAATGTCTTTTTATTTGATCTGACTTTGATTCTTGAATTTGCAATTGACTATTTTTGGTACTTTCAGGTTTTAGTTCTTCTTCTTCGTTATTCTCAATTATTCTCACTTGTCCATTTTACAATCTTTTTCATTCGTTTTCTCTAATCTTGAGCAAAATAAATAAACCCAAGTTTGTTAATTGGGAACAAAAACAATTAAATAAACACCACTTACAAAAAGATTTGATTTAAGCTAGAGTAATTAATTGTTTAAAACTTAAATTATTACTAAGTCATTAGTAACTTTGATTCACACATTATCAAATCATCCTATGCTAGTACATGATTGTTGCAGTAGGGCTCTGGAAAAGTAATCACCATATTCGAGAATGGAAGTGGAACTATTAGAACTTGCTGCTTGTCAAAGATTGTTTCACCAGGTTAAGAAGAGAATTAGAAATGGATGGGTGACGCCACTGGTGTATTCGTGGTAAGTTCACTAAGGAAGAAAATTGACGATATAAATTTTTCGCAATAAAAAGATTTTTAGGAATGTGTTTCCATCTAAATCGAGAATTATGGGGGGAATTATGTCAAATACTTTTGTTTGGGTGAAGAATAGGTCAAAGTAACATTTGTTAGATTGGGTCCAATGATGTAATTTTAATTTCTCAAACTTTTCGTTGTAGTTGTTTTGTGGGTTTTCTAGC
This sequence comes from Smallanthus sonchifolius, assembly GCA_023525975.1. Lineage (NCBI taxonomy): Eukaryota > Viridiplantae > Streptophyta > Magnoliopsida > Asterales > Asteraceae > Smallanthus > Smallanthus sonchifolius. The sequence continues at coordinate 41,537,628 of CM042025.1, read as the reverse complement.
TACTTGCTAGTATTCCTGTTCTTAATAAAATTCTCCCATTGTTCAAAAAAATGGAAGTAACGAGCTAGTCCCTTTCGATTTCAGTTCTTCTTCAAGGTTTGTTGACTGATTTTGGTTATATATTCAAGTGTTTGGATTACGAGTGTTTCATCAACCACTTGACCTGTAGAAACATAATTGTTAATGTTTAATAGATCAAGTTGTCATACCCCGCCTAGTCCGGGTCTAAACATGACCGATTGGTACACAACTAATATAACTAAAACTTAGATTTTATACTAGATCATGACTTAAGCTCAATACAAACTGTAGTTATTTCAAGTTTTTGTCCTATCAAAGATGGGATTTAGTTTATACAAAATGTGCTTCACGTCTCATAACAAGTATTAAGCTAGGAATTTTCCCTCGGCGATACAGCAGGAAACATGTGGGTTACAAAATTTAAAAAAAAAAGAAGTCTATTTACATCATTAGTAGGTTTAATTACATAAAATGTACTTTGTGTAAATAAAAGATAAAGGCGTAACATGCCTAGAAAGACATCCGCAACATTATTACGAAAATAGGTGCCGCATTTATCATTTCACTGATCCATGGAATAATAATAATAGTTACAATAACTGAATTAAAAAAAATAACTTCACAATAACAGTAATATTAAAGAAAAAACCATAAAAAATAATAACAATAATAAAAAGAGAACTAATATTAATAAATAAGCAAAAAAAAAAGGCACAGACAAAAGCCAAAAAAAAAACTCTAAAGAGGCGCCGTGGGGGTGGTGGGGGTGGGGTAGGTGGGACACGACCTCCAACATGGAGTGGTGGAGAGGAAACCATCTGGACTAAGCTCTTTTTGCTGCTAAAAAAAATCTAAAGTAGCATACACATGGGAAAAATTCATTGGTGGAGTTAGTATCCATCAATTACAAATTGTTATCTTATAACTATAATAAAAAATAAAAAAAAATAAAAAAAACTAACTGTGTATGCTAGTTTAGATTTCCACCAATGAATTACAAATTGTTATCTATAACTATAACTAGGTACAACCACTAGGCCACTAGGCTACTTTATTGACAAAGATGTATAGCTAAAAATTTATTAAAATGAGAAGATATTAGGTTTAAATATCACTTGTGACAAAAAAAAGGCTTTTCAGGTTGGGCCAGAGGATTTTCTCTAAGGGTGTTCAAAGTCGGATATCCGAAAATTTCGGATAGTAAAACGGATATCCGGTTTTTTTTAACTAAAATATATTTTTTAAATTAAAATATAAATAAATAAAATATACTAAATAAACATCATCTTTATGAAATAATTAAAAAACCAAATTTTTGAGTAATTTACGAAATTACGACGCGAATACGTTTTAATTTTTAAAAAAATTAAGAAGGCTAAACACATAACATAAAATTAAGCTATATACTTCATATATATTGTATTTATAACACTTTCTAGGAAACAATATGTAAATTTGACCAAAAAAATATAATTTTCGAAATTACGACGCGAATACGTTTTATTTCTTTTAAAATTAAGAGAGCTAAACACATAATATAAAAACCATATACTTTATATATATATATATATATATATTGTATTCATGACACTCTCTAGAAAAGATATCTTAAAAAAAAAAATATCGGATATCCGAATATCCGAAATTTTTGAAAAATGCTATCCGAATCCGAAAATTCGGGTATCCGAATTTTTGGATAATTCGGATTTGGAATTTCGAATATTTCGGGTTCGGTTTCGGATACGGATACTTTTGAACGTCCCTAGTTTTCTCACATATGGTGGGTTTCCTTTTGAGGGTGTAGAGATGGTCGGGTGGGTCAGTGATCCAAATTACGGTTCAAAAAAAACTATAACTAGGTTAGATACTCGTGTTTTATACGGTTGGAATAAAAGAAATATTAAATAGTTAGTAATGAAGATTTAAAAATTATAATGAAAATATAAAAATAGTAATGAAGATTTAGAAATTAATAAAGTAAATATTAAATAGTTAGTAATAAAAAAAATAAGCAAAAAAAAGAATTTTGGGCTCATGGAATTGTAATATGTGACGTAACGAGTTACTTATTTATCAGGTATAGATTTATTTTTGTTCTCAATTTGTAAATTCAGTTACCATAAATAGTTTGTGTTAGGATAACTTTGTATACTTAGAAATTGGTGAAAAAAATCCAAGTATGTAAATGTAGTAAGAAAAATATTGAGGTTAAACTTTTTTAGTTTTGTAGATATCGTTTGACATAAACACTTGTCATGTGTTATCGAGTGTTGAAAGTCCTTGTACTTGCTCAGATCTTATAACTTAGAGCTTCGACTTCGACAAAATAGAAATTGAATTTTATGGCTGCTACTTGCTATCCAAGTTTTGTCAAAATCAAAGTTGAACTCTAACAGTACACTAAAGTTACGAGAAAGTTGGAATAAGAGGTAAAATGTCACACCCTTTTATTAAGTGTTGAAATGTCAACATTCTGTAACATCTCAAAAGTAATAAAGAAAAGAATAAAAGGAAAACGGATTGGAGAAGAAAGCTTCAAACCCGAGCCCCCAAAGTCCGTCACCTTGACCCGAGATCACTGTTGGAAGCTTTGTGTCGATCGGAGAAGAAGAAAGCAAGCAAAAACCAGGTAACAAACACTTCCATATCTGAGTTTCATTTGAAAAATGGGTTTTAGGGTTTTGATGGGTTTTTAATCAGAAGTCAGAATTTTTACGTGTAAAACGACTTAAAAAGTATATATTTAGCTTAATGTAAGATAAACAACCGTTTTGAACGTAAATATATTCAAACTTAGATAAAAAAAAAAAGACGATTTTAGCCAAGAACCTATAAATCATCTGAAATCTCCTCGAAGGGTCCGGAAACTCTGGCTGTCCGAAAAGTATTTTCAGTCAATAGTAAGTTTTCGGACAGAATACATCAGATCGAAAGGGTTTTCGGTCGAAAAATATTTCGACCGACATAGTTCTCAGAAGTAAATGTTTTCACAGGAAAAAGATTTCGGTCGAAAAAGAATTCGACCGAAATAGTTTTCGGACAAGATGTTTTCGAACGCAATTATTATAGGGAAAGTAAGACTTTTCAAACGATTTGTTTTCGATCGAAAAAGATTTGGATCGAAGAAGATTTCGATCGACAAAGAATTCGGACATAGAGTTTTCAGACATAATGACTTGGTGTTAATTTGTCTAGTTCGTGACTCTTAACAGATCCTTTAGTCTCTACCTAGTTTGAAGTTCTTGCCGAGTGTGTTTGGCCTTTAAGAAAATCAGGTGAGTTCAAAGATCCCTATTTTTACTGTTTTATGGTGATATGCATACTCAAGAATTAAACGTTTATAATAAATGTATTTTATTACTTAAACGTTTTGTAAAAAAGAAAGATAAGAAAGATAGCGCTTTATTAATTAAACGTTTTGTAAGAAAGAAATATGAGAAAGATAACGGTTTATTTATTAAACGTTTTGTAAGAAAACCGGATAAGAAAGAATTGTTTATTTAACTATATGTTTTATAAACAGAAAGAGAAGAAAGAATGATTTATTTAACTATATGTTTTATAAACAGAAAGAGAAGAAAGAATGGTTTATTTAAGTATATGTCTTATAAACAGAAAAAGAAGAAAGAATAGTTTATTTAACAATATGTTTTATAAACAAAGAGAAGGATAATAAGTCAAATACATTGTCTAATCTGTAAGAGTATGCTTATACGATGAAAAACTTGGGGTAGTAACATAGTCCTCGAGGCTAATGGTACCCTAAGCATAGTAGCAAGTCTTGAGGTAGTAGTATAGTCCTTGAGACTAGTGCTACTCGAAGACGATGTTGTATCATGGACGAGTCCATGACGTACCATGAGAAAAATCGGGACAGTGCTCGGTAGGGCACTGTAACGAGGATGTTGTACAACCGGTTAAGATGAGTAACGACGGTTACTCTAGCGGCGACGGTCGCTATTTAAGAATGAAGAAGCCCGCTTGGGGGCACAGAAAGTGGGTATCGGCCTTTGGACATTGAGCCTTAGGGAACAATACCTGCAAAAGAAAGTTCCTTCGGGAAAAAAGAATGAAGAAGCTCGCTTGGGGGCACAGAACAATTATAAACATTAATGTATGAATTAAAGAAAAGAGCACTAAGTAAATACGTAAGTATATAAAAGAAGAAAAAAAAAAGATTTTATTGTATTATGTATATAATATAACATGTATGTTTAAAGAACGTTTTTAAAGAAAGCATTTGATATAAAGTTAAAGAAAAGAAAACACTTGAACTCATCGGCGTTAGCTGACTATTTTAGTATGCACATCAGGTAGCAAAGGAAAGAAAAAGATATGATGCCGTAAGGACTTTGAAGATGATGGCTGGATGGCTGCTGCTGACAATAATACTGACATCCCCATTATTAGATTATGAATGTGAACGATGTTATGTTTTAAAAATTTTTGTTAACTCTGAATTTTGTATAAGACTTTCGCTGTTAATGTTTTAAAGTTTAATTCAAGGTTTAAGAACTATGTTTATGCTATGTTTTTCAACTATGAGTGGTACCCGGTTTGGGTCCTTTCAAGTTGGTATCAAAGCCATAGTTTGAGAGATTCGGACATTCGCCAAAATGTCTGAACTTAAACTGAGAATGGGACAGAAGAATGAGATGTCAGTCAGAGCAGCCAAGCCAGTAAGGCCTTAGTAATAGAAAACAATAGAAACAGTAAACGGTGAAGGCCTTAGAATAGAAGGTAATCCATGTCCAAATATAGAACATAGACCGTAAATGTCTTAGAATAGAAAGTAGAAGGAATGTGTCCTGATGTAGAAACTTTGGACTCGAGTACAGATGTTACTCTGACATGGAATGTTCAGAACCCATGAAGTAAAGTAAATTAGTAATTTCATACTGGTCTCTGTAATTAATAATTTACATTACATCAAGGTGTTCTAAATTATAACCTATCATGATGACACGAGTATTCGTTGTTCGTAGTAAGAAAACATCATGGCTGGAAGGAGAGGTGCTAAGAGAGGGGCAGGTACTGGACGTAGGGGGGACGCCACGTCCACCACATCAAAAGGGAAGAAAGTGAACCCTCTGTTCACGGATCGGTGTCGATCCATACCACAAATGAAAATACTCAAAATGACCATGGAGCACACGGAGAAGAAGGCTTAGTCTTAGAGCCAATTGTAAAGAAAGCAATAGCCGACGAAGTGGCTTCAGTTCTGAAAAACACTTTACCCGCAGCACTCACTGAGGCTCTGAAAACTGTGGAAGAAGAAAGGGGAAGGGGTCTACGGGCCGAGAACAGAAATATGATTGAAACCGAGTCTGAAAGTGATGACTCCGACTATGATGAGAAGCGCGGGTTTGACTACAAGTCCTTCCGAAATTGTGACACGCTAACTTTTGACGTCAAGAAAGATGCTATTGTCGCATACTACTGGATTGATCGCATGACTGCAGTTATCAAGATGAGTGAATGCCATGCTGATCAGGCGGTAGGGTTTGCCGCTCATTCTTTTGCCTTCGAGGCACTGAGCTGGTGGGAGAATGTGAAGAAAGCTACGTCTGAAAGAGATATTGACAGAATGAAGTGGGACGATCTGAAAGCCCTTGTTATTCAAAAGGTCTGCCTCCAAAATGAGATTGACAAGATGGAAGAAGCCTTCGTGGAACTCAAGGCTGGTAGCATGATGCACCGGCAGTTCATCTCCAAATTTAATGAGTTAACCTAGTTGGTCTCACATTTGGTGAACACGGAAGAAAGAAGGATCAAATGTTATATCCAGAAGCTACCTCCAAGAGTTCGCACGATCATCAATGCCAACACTCCTGTAGATTTTGATTCTGTAGTGGCAATGAGTGGAAAGATATTTGATGATGTGGCCGCAGAAGGCGCAACCCCCGCTGAAACTCAAAAGAGGTGGTCTAACGCCACTAAGCGCTCGGGCGGGGATTGGTCTGCCTCGAAAAGTAAGAAGCCAAGGGTTGAGGAAAAGGTCAACTGTGGCAAATTTGGTAAGGCGCACTTTGGGGAGTGCAAGTGTGGGTTGGACATATATTACCGTTGTGGTAAGACTGGGCACATATCCCAAGATTGTACCTGTGCCCTGGGTTCTACCAACTATGGAAAGTGTCACAACTATGGCGAGTCAGGTCATATCTCAAGGGACTGTCGCAAGCCTAGGGCGGTAAACAATGAAAAGGCAAAGGAGGCTGAGAAAGGGGGAGCGAGAACCAGAGCCTATGCCCTGACACAAGAGGAAGCAGGGGGAGATCCCAACATGGTGTTAGGTGCGTTCATCCTTGGCCACGCCTTTTTTCTGTTCTGTTTGATTCGGGTGCTAGTAAAAGTTTTATATCCTCCTCGTTCTGTAAAAAGATTGAAGTACAAAACTTCCAAGATAGAAAAAGCCTTTAGTGTAGAGACTGTCATGGCTAGAAACACTAAAGTAATGGAATTGGTAGACGACCTTACCATAAAAATAGAAGGCCACAAGTTCCATGTTAAATTATTCGTTATAGCATTGGGAGGATTCGATATAATATTGGGAATGGATTGGTTATCTGCCAATGAAGCTAGAATTGTGTGTAAACGAAAGGTGATTCAGTTCAACGCTCCTGATGGCAGTGAGATCGTGATTTACGGGGAATGCGACATCCCGTTGACTAATTTAATCTCAATGTTGAAAGCAGAGAGATATATGAAGCGCGGATACGAGGCCTACCTGGCTTATGTGATTGACAATGACGTGAAAGTGAAAGAGTTAAATGAAGTACCCGTGGTGTGCCATTATCCGGAAGTGTTCCCTGGGGAATTTCCTGGATTGCCGCCTGATCGGGAAACGAAATTCCAAATCGATTTAATGCCAGGAGCCCAGCCCGTTGCCAAAGCACCTTATCGACTAGCACCACTTGAGATGAAAGAGCTGATTACCTAGCTGGAGGAACTTTTGGAAAAGGGATTTATCAGACCGAGCATTTCACCTTGGGGGTGCTCCGATGCTATTTGTCAAGAAGAAAGACGGTGCCATGATAATGTGCATCGATTACAGAGAATTGAACAAAAGAACTATGAAGAACAAGTACCCGCTACCCCAGGATTGGCGATCTGTTCGACCAACTGCAAGGCACCAAATGGTTCTCAAAAATCGACCTACGGTCGGGTTATCATCAACTAAAAGTAAGAGAGGAAGACATACCCAAAACCGCATTCCGTACGCGGTATGGACACTACGAGTTCCATGTAATGTCCTTTGGGTTGACGAATGCTCCCGCATTCTTCATGGATATGATGAACATAGTGTGTCGACCAATGTTAGACCGATCAGTAATAGTCTTCATCGACGATAATCTCATATACTCTAAGAGTGAAGGTGATCACGCATGTCACCTGCGAGAAGTTCGGGACACACTAAAGACAGAGAAGTTATATGCTAAATTTTCAAAATGCGCGTTCTGGCTAAATGAAGTCCAATTCCAAGGTCATGTGATTAACACAGAAGGCATCATGGTAGACCCAGCAAAGATTGATACAGTGTGGAATTGGGAAACTCCGAGAACACCAACGGATGTACGAAGTTTTCTAGGTTTGGCAGGCTACTACCGGAGGTTTATACAAGACTTCTCTAAGATAGCCTCACCCTTAACCAAATTGACCTGAAAGGAAGTAAAGTATGAATGGGGCCAGAATGCCTTCGAGGAATTAAAGAAGAGGTTGACCCAATCACCAGTGCTGACCCTACCCAATGGCAACGAAGACATAGTGGTGTATTCCGACGCTTCAGGGCAGGGGTTAGGCTGTGTACTCATGCAACAAGGGAAGGTGATCGCATATGCGTCACGACAGTTAAAGACTCACAAAGTTAACTACCCGACTCACGACCTTGAGCTCGCGGAAGTTGTATTTGCCTTAAAGATTTGGAGGCATTACCTCTACGGAGTCAAATGCACCATCTACTCCGACCACAAAAGCTTGAAGTATTTCTTTGAGCAAAAGGAGTTAAACATGAAGCAACGTCGGTGGTTAGAACTGTTGAAAGACTACGACTGTGAAATCCCAAACCAATGCCTTCGAGCAATTAAAGAAGAGGTTGACCCAAGCACTAGTGCTGACCCTACCCGATGGAAACGAAGACCTAGTGGTGTATTCCGACGCTTCAGGGCAGGGGTTAGGTTGTGTACTCATGCAAAAAGGGAAGGTGATCGCGTATGCGTCACGACAGTTAAAGACTCACGAAGTCAACTACCCGACTCACGACCTTGAGCTCGCGGCAGTTGTCTTTACCTTAAAGATTTGGAGGCATTACCTCTACGGAGTCAAATGCACTATCTACTCCGACCACAAAAGCTTGAAGTATTTCTTTGAGCAAAAGGATTTGAACATGAGGCAATGTCGGTTGTTAGAACTGTTGAAAGACTACGACTGTGAAATCCTTTACCATCCCGAAAAGGCGAATGTGGTGGCCGACGCCTTGAGTCGAAAGGAGACGACAACTCCTATCGAGGTGAAAGCATACCAACTGGTCGTGACTCCAGACCTTATGACAAAAATAGAGCGTATTCAAAATGAAGCTTTGAAAGAAGAAAATGTCAACAGGGAAAGAATAGTGGGTCAACATGAGAAGTTAGAAACCAATGTTTATGGGGTACGAACACGGTTCGGGAGGATGTGGATACCCAAGGGTGGCGAACTTAGAGTCAAAATCCTTGACGAGGCTCACAAGTCTCTCTACTATATCCATCCTGGCACCAACAAGATGTACCATGATTTGAAGAAGGAATACTGGTGCCCCGGCATGAAAAACGATGTAACCGAGTATGTGAGCAAATGGCTAACTTGCTCTCAGGTGAAGACCGAGCAGCAGAAACCTTGTGGAAAGATGCAACCTTTGTTCATCCCTGAATGGAAATGGGAACACATTACCATGGATTTCATAACCAAGCTACCATGGATAGACTAACGAAGAGCGCTCACTTCTTGCCTATACGTGAGACTTACTCGTCAAAGAAGCTAGCAGAATTGTTCATCAACGAGATTGTGGCCAGACACGGTATGCCCTTGTCAATTGTGTCGGACCGAGACACGCGATTCACATCAAGGTTCTGGAAAAGATTCCACCAGGCAATGGGTACGAGACTTAATATCAGCACAGCTTACCACCCGTAAACCGATGGTCAATTTGAAAGGACTATCCAAACTCTTGAGGACATGCTACGGGCATGCATTATTGATTTCGAAGGTAGCTAAGATAGCCACTTACCACTGGCGGAGTTTCACCAAGAAGTCAATTCACCAAGAAGTCAAGATATGATGATCATTATTAAGTCCTTCTTACAAGATGGTGGATGGATAGCTTTAGATGAATCACCAGACTCATCTATGTCACCTCCTTCTTCTCCCCGAGATGTGCTCAATACTACAATGCTCTCTGCACAAAATGCTCCAATGAAATTAATACAGGAGTGGGAGTCTACTCTACAAATTGCCAATGAAGCCTATGTTGAGGCCTCAATAGCAACTTCTTCATCAACTATTGTGGTCAATGAAGCAGAAGCAGAGGCATCCAACAAAGACAAAGGGAAAGGGATTATGACAGATGAAGTATAGAGGAAGATAGAAGAAGAGAAGATAGAAATAGAAAGAAGAAGATGAGAAAGAGAGGAGGAAGAGATGAAACAGATCAAAAAGGATCAAGAGAGAAAAGTTGTCATGTTCTTCAAAGAGCAGCAAATCAGTAAAGCTGCAAGATCTCTTGATTTAACAAAAATACAAGTTCATGTGGCCTCTCAAATCAGTGAAGATGAATCCTTGGCACTTAGGCTGTAGGAATAGTTTGCCACAGAAGACGAAGAAAGAGAAAAACAGAAAGAAAAAGAGGCCAAATTCACAATAAAAGACTCCAAGCTTGCCCAATAGATGAGGATTGAATGGATCCAGGCCCTAACTGATCTAGGTGAGGATGAAGACTACCTGGAGAAGTTATCCAATAAAGAGCTCTACAGAGCCTACATGAGTCAACCAGGAGAACTGGCAAAGTAGAAGAGGGCTGAAGAAGAAAAGAAAGCCAGAGAAATGTCTAGAAAAGCCATTGCCTTGAATAAAAGAACACACGAAGAAAGAAAGGTCATGATGGACTTTCTTAAGGAAAGAGGTGAAAGTGGAAAGAGGTTAGGTCCAATGAACTTCATGAACCTTCAATCCCTCTACAGAAAAATGAAAAAGGAAGAAGAGGATAGACTAAAAAGACAAATCAATCCAAGAGGGCTAGTACAACTAAAGAAGAAAGAAAAAGAAATAAGCCCAGAACAGAATCCTTGGTCCATCCTCCTTCTCTCCCACATGTTCCCTCTCCTAGACTTCCCTCAATCACTCCCACAGTGTCCAAAGTATCTCACCCAGCTTCCTCTCAACAACAGCCTCCTGAAAAGAAACCAAAACCTCCAACCAGCCCTACTAATTCAAGGAAGATTGTTCTATGGTTCTACACTGATCAAGATGGGTGGTATGAAGTCTTTAGAGGAGAGCTAGAAAAGAAAAGATCAATCTATATATCTGTCGATGAGATTATGCAACTCCCAGATTTAGATCTACAAAGAATACTTGAGTTGGGTGAAGAAGAAGAAGAGCCTGACAATGATAGTGGGAGACACCTCTTGCTAGTGATAAAACATCATTTCCATCCTAGAAAAGAGGTTGTTATTGATGCCAAACCACTCCAATCCCACTATCATCTTGTCAAATGGTCCTACAATGCTACTAAAGATGAATATACTCTGGTTGATGTCAAAGGAAACATGATTAGGTGTTCCAACAAGGCTATCTTCAGCATGCCAAGGAGGGACATTAAATCATTGTCTGAAATTCCTTTTGATAATCCCAACAAGGACCCAAGAGGCTATGAGGCTGCAAGGATCATCCTGAACATGCAGAAGCTTTATGATCAAAGGTAGTAGAAATTTTGGTAGCATCAGTCTAGGGGAGTTTGTAGAAATAAAGACCAGTGGCTACATAATTCTCTAAGTATGGATGCTGCTGACTCTTCAATTTTGCCACTAAGGATAAGTGCTTATGCTGCAGATAGTTAATTTGGCTGCTGATCTCCAAAGATGCTGCGGATAGGCTGTATCTGCTGAAGTCCAAAGTTGCTGCTGATAGGCTTCTCAGCAGCATCTATCCTTGATGTTGTTGAAGGGCAAATCATCAACAGCTTTGACTTTACTACTGACATCTCCTGCTGCAACACTGACACACCTATCAGCAGATGGAATGTTATTGGTGCAAATGATAAAGACAATGCTCCTACTTCTGATCAATCATGCAAAGATTTCTAAGAAGACTTTTGTTCTGTAGTTGTCTTTTTGCTGCAATTGTCTTTTTGTTGTAAACCAATTGTAGTGTAGCTTTTCATCTGTTCAAGATCAACGGCTTGTGTTTGATCTGATCCTTAGAATCAAGGGTCTGTCTTGATTCTAAGTTCCTATTTATGTATGGTTTCTCTTCATTTTGTAGGTGTGCTTCCTTAGAGTTTTTCCTTGTAACTTGAAAGCCTTGAAGAGTGAAATACATTGTGCATTTATCAATAATCTCTTTGTAGTTTCTTGTTGCGTTTTCATAGTTGTTATTGTTTCCACCAATATCAACTAAACAGAACTATCTTGCAATATCTAGATCCTAAAGGGTTTTCGGTTGAAAAAGATTTCGACCGAAATAGTTCTTAGAACTAAATGTTTTCACAGGAAAAAGATTTCGGTCGAAAAAGAATTCGACCGAAATAGTTTTCGGACAAGATGTTTTCGAACGAAATTATTATGGGGAAAGTAAGACTTTTCGAACGATTTGTTTTCGATCGAAAAATATTTCGATCGAAGAAGATTTCAATAGACAAAGAATTCGGACATAGAGTTTTCGGACAGAATGACTTTGTGTTAATTTGTCTAGTTCGTGACTCTTAACAGATCCTTTATTCTCCACCTAGCTTGAAGTTCTTTCCGAGTGTGTTTGGCCTTTAAGAAAATCAGGTGAGTTCAAGGATCCCTATTTTTACTGTTTTAGGGTGGTGTGCATACTCAAGAATTAGACGTTTATAATAAATGTATTTTATTACTTAAACGTTTTGTAAAAAAGAAAGATAAGAAAGATAACGCTTTATTAATTAAACGTTTTGTAAGAAAGAAAGATGAGAAAGATAACAATTTATTTATTAAATGTTTTGTAAGAAAACCAGATAAGAATGAATGGTTTATTTAACTATATGTAAAATAATATAATATACCTAAAAATAAAAATAAACTAAAAATTACATAACCTAAAAATTAAAAATCACATAACCTAAAACTAAAACACATAATACTAAATATAATTAAAGATGCTCGATTGAATCAAACGAGCAGTCTGAATCTGTTGAGCGCCGTCTTCCTATGGATCATGCTTCCTCAAACGCTCATCATATGTGTCCTTGTCGTCGGAATTAGGTACTTATCCTCTCTGAGGTCAGTGACGTACCCGTCCTCTGAATTGGGGAGGAGCTTGTCCCCTGAATTGGGGACGTGCTCATCCCTAATTCGTAGTTGGCTAAAGACTTGTTTGAATGCCCAGTTCCACTCTTTATTCGTCCATGTCAATGGTTCATCAGCTGGAGAAGAATGGTTTGCAGGTCTTACAGGTTCAACGTAAACGGAGGGTTTGCAGGCCGTACAGGTTCTACCGAAGGCGAAGAGTTTGTAGGTTGTACAGATTCAACCAAAAATGGATACCATTCACCCATGTTTGTAAGTAAATATAATATTCGGAGTGAAAACTGAAAGTTGAGAAGTGAAAATGAGAGTTGGAATACGTTATGAATTTATATCCCGTAGAATATAGCCGTTAAAAATTAGTAGTTGGAAACTAGCCGTTAAAAAAAACAGCAAAATAATTTTTATAATAACTTATTTTTTATATTTCGTAGTATTTAAAAGATTATAATACAATTTAAAATGTATATTTTAAAAATTATTTAATAAAAAATTTATATGAATTAAGAAAAGAAATTAATATTATATTAGATATATGGGATATCTAAAAAATTAAAAAACAAAAGAGAAATTAAATTGAATGGAGGGGTCCACCCACAGACGTCCACCATCATCCGGATTTCCGGATCAAACCCCAACCGAATGCCCGGCGAACGGCTACTCAACGCCGCCTCTCGTCCACTATTCATCCACCGCTGCGGGTACTTTTATAGAACATTACAATTAACCAGTAGGCTAAACTTACAGGCATTTTGATTACTATACTTAAAAGGGAAAAATCTGTAAATAACCACAATTCAAAAACCTTTTCCAAGTGAAAAAAACAAAAGGCATTACCTTTGATTAGCAGCTAGATTGTGTGTCCTTGTTATAAACAGAGAATTGAGATCAAGTTTTTGGAGTATAAAAAACCCAATAAGCCAGTACCACACAATTCAAATGGACTTTTCCAGGTAAAAATATGAATTAAATAATTGGAACCAAAGGGCCTTTGTGCTAACGGTATCGAGATATGTTAAACGGTGCCCCTCCTCAAAAGGTCGAGGGTTCTAGTCCCGCAGTGGACAGTGGTGTAGAATTAGGAGTAGATTAGATTGTTGTTCAAAAAAATAATAATAAAATAACTGGAATTCTACCTATGTTTCGCTATGAAAGGCTAAAACCCACGGGTCAAATATAATATGATCTGAACTTTTTTTCAAAATAACGTAATATGTTTTAAAATTCAAAATATACTGCTTTGACATGATTATTTCTACTTACGTTTTAGCTCGATATTCACAACGCGCGGGTATCAACACTAGTTATTTTTAATTCAAGATCAAGATCAAGATCGTACAATTCAAAACGAAATTAAATCGGTCAGGTGGATGTGTATTTTAAATTTTTTTTAAAAAGATTCTAAACCATAGTTTGTATTACGTTTTTGAAAATGATAAACACATGTATATCTATATACTTCAAAAATGAAATAAAAATTAATAATAAAGATAAACGGTCTGTGTAACGGTTCTAGACCTTGAACCAAACCGATAAACCTAGTGTTTTAAAATCGTAAAAAGTGTATAAATCTCAAATTTGTTGATGTGGCAGTTTGTTTTGGTTGGAATGTTCAATTGGTTTCAATGGTTTATATATCTAAACATAGTATTGTTGATTTTGTACAAGTTAACGGTGTTTGGGTACATAAATATAAGATGAGATTTTGATTTTGTTGTATTGTCATACCAATATATAAGAAACCAAACATCATATTTAGGAATGACACCAAAATCCTATGCATAAACAAAACAAAAGTTCTCAAGTAATGCATTTTAATTCCAAGAACAAACCAAACAAACATCTTTAGAATTTACCCAAATTTTCATAAAATTTACCTTTTCTGAGCAAGGCCAAAAAGAAGATTCTTCTTGCAGGCAGGCAAAAGCTAAACCTTCAAAAGAAAAACATCAACCACGATTAGTATCCTTGTCATTAAGAATGATGCATTTATAAATGTTTGTGTAAAGCTAAACAACTCACCTTTCTGCATGGCAAATTATCCAAACATGTACATGAAAGCCATCATCTCACTCAAGTCATCATCATTATCATAGGCTGTGTAATCATCATAGTCATAGTATCCATCATCATACTCATCATCATAGTCAAAATCATAGTCAGAGTATCCATCATCAGAATCAAAATCAAAATTAAAATCATCTAAAACATAATAAGCATGTGGACACCCTTCAAGAGAATCATGAGGAAGTTTTAGATACTTAATCTGTTGTGAACATCTTTTCCCTAAGTCTCCTTTTAGATCAACAGACAAGCAGCGACGCATGTCAAGTGATTCAAGGTGACAACAACCATCCAGAATGGCCTGCAGCCCAATGTTATTCATGTTGTTCCCGATGAGTTCAAGGTGAGTTAACCCAGGTAGGTTTTTGCCAATTGCTAAGGCTATCTCATTCTCTATAATCATGTACTCATCATCATCATCATCGTCGTCGTCGTCGTCCCATGATCTAATTGCTTTTTGGTTCACTTTTAGTGTTTTTAACAAGGGGCAAAAGCGGCCAGCAGATTCAACATCTTGTTGTGAAATGTTTGTTCTGACAAGGCTGAGTTCCTCCAACAATGATAATTTCTTCAAAGGTTCACTCCAGGTTTCATACACTTGATGAAAATACGGTACGATTTCTAGATGTCTAAGCTGACTTGATCTGTTAATGGAAGACAAACATATCAGAAATATGATGATACTTTTCATAAAAAGAATAAAGAAGATGAACTGCTACCTATCAGCAACATACTGAAGAATCTCATAATTACAAAAACCGACCATGGTTAAGTCAACCAATTGGCCTTGGCTTCTATCCACAGCATGCTTACACATCTCCCGAAAGACGGCCCTTCCCCTTGGATCTGAAAATCTGTCCAAATGAATGACCCTCCACATGGCAGGGTCCTTGCAGATTTCACGCCAAGAAGTGCACACTTTCTGGGCATTCTCAAGGATGTCAACCACACCAACTCTTTGGAGTATGTTCACCATTAAATCTGATGGGAGCTCCAACCAGTTCCTTACTGGTTGCTTTACTTGCCATCGCTGTTTGGGTTTCGGGATGAACTTGCTTTTTCGTCCATATGATTTTGATTTTGATGTAGATGACATTGTCACTTTAGCAAATCAAATGTTAAGCCTAACAAACACATTTATATATGATGTTGTAGTCACTTTCTTGATAATCAAATGCCCTAACAAACACTTTTCATGAACCTGAAGCCCTAGGCAACACAAGAACCATAACAGGCATGGCTCTCGCTACATGACATTAAGGGGCTAAAGATATGTAACAAAAAACCCTAGGCCTTCGGAAATCAAAGAAAACGTCTATCAAGTAATTTAAGCAAAAGATAACTCACATTACACTGAAAAAGAGAATCGTTGAAAAACCGGAGGAGGCGACGGGTCGCACAAGTTCAAATGGATTCAACAAATTGGGGTTTACTGGAAATCGTGGTCGACTCCTTTACCCTGCCCACGCTAGCGCCTCGGATAGTGGGACGGTCTCATCAAATTAATCGAGAAATATGGTATCGTTTTTACTGCTCTATATACTAGTAGGTTAGAAACCAGTATATTGCACGAATTAAGTAATTGTAATGTTGTATAATTAGTAATAAAGATTTACATATTCATATTTCTAAAAACAATTAATAAATTTGTATAATTAATAAGAAAGAGAGACGGGAAAAAAAGGTTAAGAATGCACATAAGAGTAACAAGTGTCCCGTCAAAACTTTTATTGATTATAGAGTATAGATATAGATTGTGAAGACGAGCGTGCGGTGTTAGAACAAAAAAAAATTAAAAATAAGTATGTCGATTTTCCAAGTGTTGCGACGTTAACATGACCCAGTTATCGTGCGTTAATATTATGTCGACATTTGCCAAATTCATGATTAAAGTAAAAAAAACAAAACATTTACACATTATGGCTCGTTAAACCGCGAAATCAATCAACGTCTTTGAAACTTTGTGTAAAAAAATCAAAAGTATTACATAAACTCACGCGTTAAAAACAACCGCTTTATACCCGCGCGTTACAGCGGAGGCATAAACTCGTGACAAAAAACCAACGTTTAAACATTAAATCTCGCGCGTTGCGGTGGAGCCGTACGATGACATTAACGTGGGTAAGGGCGCGTTTGCGAACTTAGTTACACGCGTTGTGGTGGTGAAACTAACGTGCTTGAGTATAACTAATAATTATATTGATTTGGAGTATAACTAATAATTATATTGATTTGAATAACTAAACCAGACTCTGACTCGGAGTAATGATATTGATTTGGGGGTTTTCTATAACTAATAATTAACTAAGGAAATCAATAAGAAACTAATGAACGACTCTAACTATCAGACAAAGGCTTGGAGAAAAACCGGGACGGAGAAGAATACCACCTAGGGCGGAATCCTACTTGCAAAGCTAAACTTCTACCGGTTATGAAAACTATGATGGATCTGGGTATCTAAGGATAACAACTCTAGACAACCTAGTGGATCCCTAATAACTCTCAGGGTGTCACCAACAAGGAAACTCTAAAGATGTACAACGTTCACCAGATAGTCAGATTACCTTTCAGTCTCTCCAACAATGATAATGTACCCAAAAGACGGATCACATCTCGGTCTCAATGTCCACAATACATCAAAGATTCACGGGGTAATCTCAGATCAACAAACCATGACTTGGATTAGCAACAATCACTAGGAACCTAAGGGAACCTCCTCTCAGACAATTCACACTCAAAACCCTAACAACGAAGACTAACCGATTATCTCTCACCTTTCGGGTATCGAGATAAGATGAACACTCAGATCTAACCTACTCTCAATCACAGTCTCTATGGAATACTACGTCTAGCAAACCACACAAACAATCACAAACACACAGTCTATGATCTAGATACGCTATTCAAACTGAAAGACATTCACAAATAGCATACGGTACTATAATCAATCATACATCAGATCTAAAGTATGCATATTCATCATAATTATCAAACCAAGATCGTTACACAATCATTAATCCAACATTAATAACCAAAAACCGATAAAAATCATAACTTTAACAAAGTAATCATCACAAACCTAGGCAGTATCAATGATCTAGCCAAGAATCATGTTCAAAACATCCAAAACAGAAGTATTAAACATAAACATGGTTCAATCAAACAAATTAGAGGCAAACGAAAGAGAATTTAAAACCTGAATAAGCTATCTCTAACCACCTCAGATCCAAAAGCCTCAATCTTTAACTCCGATTGCTTCTCAAACTCCAGAAATCGCCCTATAGACTTGCTCTGACGGCCAAAGGATCGAACTCCCTAGCATAATGGCATTACAATTCTAATACCGGGAGGCCTCACTTGTTGGATTTACTCATTCACAAACAGTTCTTAAACTTGAATATCAAATAACGCAGCAGAAAATTTCATTTCAAACATAACATAACATCGTTCAATGCGGAAGCGTAACATTGTCTATTACATAAACATAATATAACCAACTTCATAACGGTATGCCAGTCTTCATATCATCTGGGTAACTCATCAAGCCGCCCAGCATCACCGTCCATCATCATAACCTGCCTTAACCTGAATGTGCATACTAAAAAGTCAGCTACGCTGGTGAGTTCTAGCTTTTCATAAAACATTAACTTCAAATATTTGCCAAAAACATATCATTTAACTTCATTAATAAAAACGTATGCAAAATAATGCAATAACAAAAACATAACACATCATAACCTATAAGTCAACGAACATATCGAATCTGCGCCTTCTCGTAACCGTCAAATCCAAACATCGCATACTGGTGGAATGACCTAAAGATCACCACCACTAGGCCCTTCCACCGTACTGTCCTTCGGGCGGGAATCCTAGGGCCTGATACTTAGGTCATTTACCACCGAACTTCAAGCACGGCACCACAAGGATGACACGTACCAAACTTCAAGCACTGCACCCCGTAAGGCACAAGTACCAAACTTCAAGCACGACTACCCTGCAAGGTAAAATCGTTCCAACTTCAAGGATCACGGTAATCCCCTTGGTGACCGTCATCACCCCAGTTGTACAACAGTTGGCCAGCCACAAAGGCCCCAAAAAGGTAAAGGCCCATAACATACATCCCATACCCATAACCTTCATTCCCTAAGGAATAATGGCAGATTCGTTCGTTTGTGACTTTCATAAGCATTCACTTCTTTTACTTCAAAACTTCAGTTAAAGCATTCGTACGTTTTCTTAAAAATCATTCATTCATTCATAAACACTTCGTAAACTTCTTTTGGCAAAATATTTCATAAACACTTCTTTCATAACATTTCCTTCCAAAACATCGTTCATAAACATCGTTTCATAAAACGTCACATACATTATTCATAAACATTGTTTTATAAAACAGTCACATCGTTACGTATGCATACCAGCCCAAAAACATTTGTTTAAAACATTTAAATAAGGGCTTCTAGAAATCACCTGAAATAAACAGGGTCAAAGGTCTCTAAAGGATCTTCTAACCTGTATGTGCACAACCTGGTCTTAGCTTCTCATACAACTCATTACATTTCATCCCGTTATACCGAGAACTTCGCCCAAACCACAAACTTGACCCAAACCGCATACTTTACCCTAACCGCATACTTCACCCTAACCGCATACTTTACCCTAACCGCATACTTCACCCTAACCGCATGCTTTACCCAACCGCGAACTTCATCAGCCGTGAACTTCACCAGCCGTGAACTTCACAAACCTTGAACTTTCCAAACTGTGAACTTCATCAGCCATGAACTTCACCAGCCGTGAACTTCACTCAACCGTGAACTTCACAAACCGTGAACTTCACAAACCATGAACTTTCCAAACCGTGAACTTCATCAAAAACTATGTTTTTGCATGGATTCAGATCTGGATCGATTGATTTGTCAAGTTTGGAACTTTTTATGTTCAAAACGTTTATTTTCCACTCTAGATGCTAGATCTATGTTTATTTCCAAGTTTCATACGTAAAAATGCCATCTTTTATCCAAAAACTCGAGAAACCCAACAAAAACTTAAAAACTCAAATCTAGGTCGAGTTGTTACCTCTTTCGAGCTTCTGAATCGGAGGTTCTGATTACGAGTAGTGTAGGAACAAGATGCTAGCTTCTCGGACTGATCCGTCAACTTTCTCTCTCTACGGTTTCTCTCTCTAGGATGGCAAAATGAGAGAAATGAGGAGGGTTTTGGCTATTTATAGGGAGGCTCGTCTCCCTTGATCGCCACCCTTATGTTTGCCGGCCCATCCGACCCCGCCCATCATGCCTCATTGATTTATTCTTTTCGTCTCATGTTTAATTCCATTATTATAACTCGTCTTTTTTTTGGGGGATGTTACAAGTCTACCCCCCTTACAATAGGTTTCGTCCCCGAAACCTATCATAAATCAAACAGTTGAGGGTACGACTCCCTCATTTCCGTCTCAATTTCCCATGTAGCCTCCGACCCCTTTTGGTGCTTCCATTGGACTTTAACCAATTGGATAACTTTGTTACGCAAACGTTTCTCCTTCTTGTCTAGGATGGCCACGGGTTCTTCGATGTAGTTAAGGCTGTTGTCAACCTCGATGTCAGTAAGTGGTACTTGAGTTGATTCATCCGCCAAACACTTTCGCAAGTGTGATACATGGAAGGTAGGATGGATCCCACTTAACTCATCAGACAACTCCAACCGATAAGCGACTTCACCAACCCGTGCCATTATTTTGAATGGTCCGACAAACCTCGGACTTAACTTTCCTCTCTTTCTGAATCGTATGATTCCCTTCCAGGGCAACACTTTCAACATTACTCTGTCCCCAACATCAAACTCAATAGGCCTTCGTCGTTTATCTGCGTAGGATTTCTGACGATCTTGGGCGGCCTTCATTCGTTCTTTGATTTGATCAAACCTTCCCAACGTTTCTCATACGACTTCAAGGCTTCCTAATTCCTTCTGTCCAATCTCACTCCAAACGACCGGGGTCCTGCATCTTCTCCCATACAACATTTCGTAAGGCGGCATTCCTATCGTCATGTGATGACTATTGTTGTAGGAGAATTCGGCTAATGGCAGGTGACTATCCCAACTGCCCCCAAAGTCTATAATACAAGCACGGAGCATGTCCTCCAACGTTTGAATGGTCCTTTCGGACTGACCATCCGTTTGTGGGTGGTATGCCGTGCTGATATTAAGCTTCGTGCCCATTGCTTCATGAAATCTTTTCCAGAACATTGATGTGAATCGTGTGTCCCGGTCAGATACAATTGTTAAAGGCATCACATGCCGTGCTACTACTTCGTTAATAAATACTTCCGCTAACCTTTCCGACGAGAACGTCTCGCGAATAGGTAGGAAATGAGCACTCTTCGTTAACAGTCCACAATTAACCAAATGATGTCATGACATTTAGCTGTGCGAGGTAGCTTAGTTATGAAGTCCATGGTAATGTGTTCCCACTTCTATTATGGTATATCAAGTGGTTGAATCTTTCCATACGGTTTTTGGTGTTTGGCCTTTACTTGTGAGCAAGTCAAGCACTTGCTTACATACTTTGTCACCTCATGTTTCATTCCAGGCCACCAGTATTCCTTCCTCAGATCTTGGTACATTTTATTGGTGCCAGGATGGATAGAGTAACGAGACTTATGAGCCTCATCTAGGATCTTGGTTCTAAGCTCGCCACACATAGATATCCATACCCATCCAAAACGTGTCCTAACACCAAGGGTGTTATATTCCAACTTGTCCTATTGGCCAACCATCCTTTCCTTCTTTATATTTTCCTCTTTAAGTGCCTCATCTTGAGCCTTTTCAATTTCCCTCATCACATCCGATGTTACCACCAACTTGCAAGCTTTCACTCTAATAGGAGCAGGCACATCCTTTCGGCTTAGAGCGTCAGCCACCACGTTTGCCTTTCCAGGATGGTATATGATTTCACAGTCATAATCTTTCAAGAGTTCCAACCATCTTCTCTGCCTCATATTAAGCTCCCTTTGTTCGAAAAAGTACTTCAAACTTTTGTGGTCGGAGTAAATAGTGAACTTCACCCCATAAAGGTAGTGCCTCCAGATTTTCAATGCGAATACGACAGCAGCAAGTTTCAAATCATGAGTCGGATAATTGACTTCGTGAACTTTCAACTGTCGTGATGCATACGCGATCACTCTCGCGTTGCATCAGCACGCACCCCAACCCCTGACCCGAAGCGTCAGTGTAACATCCCGAAAACCCATAAACTAGTGATTCGGGTTCGTAGACGACCCGAATACGTATTAACCATAATGAGGAGCAAGGATGGTCGTGCATGGGGCGTTTTAACAATGTTAAATGACCCAGTTAGCCATTTAACGAACATGGGGAGTTAGAAACGCGATCAACGAAAGAAAGAGGACCCGAAACGCAATTAGTGGGAGTATATGAACCATATTTACGCAAACCCTAGGTCATCATAGGCCTAGGTGCGCTTATGGCAGGAATAGGTGGAGAGCCGACGGCAGGGGGACGACCGGACGACGGGTCGACGAAGGATTCGAACCAACGGCTTCCAAACATCATTGAAGTAATCGTCGTTTCGATTATGCACACTCAAATATTCATTTTCTTGCGTAGGTTGTTAGGGTTTTGGGTTAGTGATTTGTATGGGCCATCGATAGCCGTAAAGGGGTTCATGACGGCGAGTGGTTGCGTGTTGCAGCAGGGTGGCGGTGACGGTGGGAGGTGGTGAGTGTGGCTGTGGAAAACGGCAGGTACAGGACCTGTGGTGTCCGATTATCATGATGGTGAGTTGTCGAGGAGAGAGAAGGAGAGGATGGCGGGGACCCGTGGTGGCACGCCGTGGTGCCGGCAACGCCGGTGATGGCTGTGACTATACGGCAGCGGAGATGGTGACCTAGGGAGTTTACGGGGACGACGAATCAAGCTAGGGGGCGCTTGGTGATGATCACGGTGATGGTGGTTCACGGGAATGACGAGGGAGAGGGTGAAGTCGGGTTTGCACACGATTACGGTTTTGCGCACACATGCATTCATGCGTACGTGCATGCATGGGAACCCAAGATTTGGATATTTAATTTCTGAGCGGGTCAAGGGCGGCCCGGATCACGTGTACTCGTAGGAGGGATTTGAGAAGCTGGGTGGCGGGTAGTCAAGGCCAGTGTTAGTGTTATTTATTTATACGTTATGCAACGTATGTTTAGAACGTGTCCTGAGCATGTGATCACGCCTTTGTCAGGTTTGGGATTCGAGCGTGGAAGCCGTTGGTAAAAAAATGGTGGCGGCGGTGGCGGTGGGTGGCGGCAGAGACAGGTGGCGACGGTGGCGGGGCCAGTGTGGGGTGGGGTGGGTGAGGTGAGGTGTGTGGCAGCAGCGGGCGGTGCCGGGCGAGGGCGGTGGCGGGCAGGGCAGGCTGGGTGGGGTGGGGTGGTGTGAGGGGTGGGGGGTGTGGCGGCGGTGGCGGGCGGGGTAGGCTGGGTGGGGCAGGTAGGGCAATCTTGACCCATTCTTCAAAAAATAGGTTCATTTGGGTAAAAAATCAATTGAATATGGGTCAATTTGGGTAAACTCAAATTAGTCAACGGGTTAATTTGGGTCACCTTAAATTAGACAACGGGTCAATGTGGGTCACCTTAAATTAGTCAACAGGTCAATTTAGGTCATCTCAAATATTCAATTTGTTAATTTGGGTCACCTTAAATTAGTCAATAAGCCGCCCCACCCAGCCTGCCCCGACTGCCACCGCCTGCTATCGCCACTGCCGCCATAAATCCCACCCCACCCCCCACCCAACCCGCCTCCGCCGCCGTCCCGCCACCTCCTCCCAACCCCGCACCCACCCACCCCACCCAACCCATCTCCGCCGTCGTCCCAACACCTCTACCCAACCCCGCACCCCACCCACCCCACTCACACCCTCCACCCAAACCACCTCCGCAGCCGTCCTACCACCCCCGCCCAACTTTCACCCCTCACCCCACCCCCACCTGCCACACCCACCCCACCCCACCCCACCCCTCACCCCCACCCACCCACCCCGCCCGCCACTGCCATCGCCTGCTGCCGCCACACACCCCACCCCACGCCACTGCACCCCCCCCACACACCCCACCCAGCCTGCCCTGCCCGCCACCTCCGCCGCCCGCTGCCGCCACACACCCCACCCCCACCCACCCTACCCACCCCACATCGGCCCCGCCACCCGCCGCCATCTGTCTCTGCCGCCACACCGGCCCCGCCACCCGCCGTCACCTGTCTCTGCCACCGCCACCCACCCCACCCCACCCTTTTTTTTTTACCCCACCCCCCCCTCCCCCTCCCCCTCCCCCCGGCCGCCGCCACCTCCCATCGTATTGGTCGAACCCGTTTTGACCCGGACTAATTTTGCTCTAAACCCATTTTGACCCGAAGTCATTTTGCTTCTAACCCGCATTGACCCGAACCCGTTATGACCCGTGACCTGAACCCGCCCAACCCGCCCAGTTTCCAGGCCTATTAGTTACATAACAATTTGCAAGGTCGGTCATACTATTCATCGGAGACAGTTTTATTGGTCCACATGTAACAATTTGATTGGCTCATATTTAGTGTAATTTAAATTTTAAGTTTTAGTTTTATTGGTCCACATGTAACAATTTGATTGGCTCATATTTAGAGTAATTTAAATTTTAAGTTTTAACTTTAATAAAATTGTATCTGTATAATTAGTTTTTACGGATTTTTTTTCTTTTATAATTTTTAAAATACGATATTTTTAAAAGATTCGAATTTACCGTTGTGACGTGATTATTTTTATCTACGTTTCGGTGTAAGTTTCGTGCAAAACCGACCCGAATCAAATATAACATACTTTTAAATTACTTTCACCATAAGGTAATTGTTTTTTTTTTAATTCTAAATACATCGTTGCAACGCAGCCGTTCTACGTGCACCTCAAAATGGATTTTTTCGCGTGTCGATATGGATTTCATTCAAGACCGGGACGCACAATACGCGGCCAAAACCCATGGGTGAAATACGATAAAAGTTTTGTATTTTTCACGACTACTTAATTGTGATTATATCGTTGCGACGTAACTATTTATGTCTACGTTTAGATGTAAGTTTTATTTAAAACCGAGCCGGCGCAACGGTCGGCCAAAACCTACTAGTTACTTACATTAAAGATTTGAACTTTAGGTTATAATTAAGAAGAATATGTGTTTTTATTTTTAAAGGTCACTAAAATATATAATTATATAAGAAATGCTTGTGTGATAAAAGATATTTTGCAAATTAACTAAACGACGCAGACGACGCTGCTAGATACCTTTTATATGTGAAACAACAAAACTTATTATTATATAAAAAAGGCTTATTTAAGAGTAATAAACAATCATATGTTATATGGGAACTTGATGAGATATTTACTTGCGTTTAAAAAGTAGATCGACTGACAATTATTTGTATGTAAGATATACATGCGATTGGTTATACCATGGTAATTTATATATACTTAGTCTGCAAGTGATGAAAAAAAAATATATTGTTTCATAAAGTTTTATTATAGCTCGTTTTATATCATAAGATGTTATAATGTTGTGTTGTATATTGACTTTATGATATAGCTTGCATTCTACATGCTATCGTTTATTTATATAGATAGTATTAGAAAGAACAATTAAACCAAAGTTGTGGTTATTATCACTCTCATGAAAGGGTATAAATATGCTTACATACGGCAATTGAAGTGTCGGACTCTCTTAAAATCATTATCAATTTACAAATGGTCATAAGATTTAAGACCGATATGACCTACATGATTCAGGCATGTAACTATTTCTTGAGTTATATAAATAGAAGTTTATTTATAATGAAAATCCATAAAAGGATTAAAAATGCCCGAAACATTAAAAACAATACCTTGAGATGTGCCCTATAAATCTCAAGAGATTTTAATATAGTCTCAAGAAAACTGGTCGTATATGCTACAAGCGACACAATAGATATTTTGAATAAAAGAGCATTATATCTATTTATAAAATTTCACTCTTAATAGCTTATTATAATCGCAATTTACAGAGATGATCTAAACATCATCGAGAGAAATTGTCGAACTATTAGAGAAAGAATTTTGAAATGAAAACTTTCACATGGCTAAATTATTCATCGACCTACAGTTCGAGTATATATGTATTTATCAAAATTGTCACGTCTCAAATATGCCCCTGTAGTAGCAATATCATTAAAAGTGTGAAATGTATGAAACGACCGGTGTAAAGTTAATGACCATGGATATAATTAAGAAAATTGTAATTATTGTCATGATAATAATGAGATCGACCACCACAGTGGCAAAATAAGGGAGTGGTAGTATGAGAATAAAATATGAAAAGATAAAAGTGATATGATATGATAGTTTGAGATGATAATATGTTGTTATCTCATATTTTCTTGTACAAGCATAAGTACAGATAAGGCATATATGATCATAACCAAAAGTTTATAGATCATGATTATTTAATTAATTGGCGTGACCGGTTGGACCATACCGAGTCATTGATGATGTGAAATATATTGAAGAACTAGAAGATTCTTCAAATGAGAATTAAACATGCAATGTTTGCTCTAGAGGAAGTTAATCATTTACCAACTAAATTAGGGTGTGAATCCCTATAAATACATTCTGGAAGTGATAAAGGATATATGTATATGTATATATATCCCAACATGATACCGTTTAGTATTTTAAATCGATGCATCGTCTAAATGGTTATCAAATTTGCAACCTGAAGCTTGCATGATATATGACTTAGCTAATGAGATAGCAAACACATTATTATAAATATTTATGTTGGTAATAATTTTCAACTTAATTCTCAAAATTATTAATGGTTATTGGAATAAGTGTTGAAGTTTTATAACTTATGTTCATACACGAATTGCTTTTGTTGAAGACGATCGTTAGACGTCTTTGATTGATTGCAAAGCTAATAATCATGATAGCAAAAGTTCATGTTTATATTTGGTTACATATGTTTTTACAAGTAGTAACATTAACTCACATCAAGCCAACAAGTTTTAATATGTCCTCCCCGTTATAGTTGGTTTTTGGTTAGGAACCAAATATTTCCCATCTAAGATCTTTAGTTGTGCGGTATATATTGAAATTAATCCACCACAACGCACAAAGATGGGACCTTAAAGGAGGTTGAGAATATATGTTAGGTATGAATAGAGCCACTAATGAATGATTCATTAACGGCTCAATATATTGGTTTTCACTTAATGAATTAACATCCCAACATTAGGGGGAGATTAAAAGCAGTTGAAAAAAATAAGAATGAGCTGGAATGAATTATCATTGATCCTCAAACTAAACAATGTGAACTAAGAAGTTCGAAAGATAATTCATATAGCAAGATTAAAGAATCAGTTACCAGACATATTCACTGACCTAAATACAGTGACTAACGAACTCACATACACCAAATGCTAATGCTCCAGTTAAGATTAGTGTCCCAAAAGGACAACCGTTTACTGGTAATGAGTCTATGGCACGTCTGAATCGTGATAGACCAATCGGTTCTAGAGATAAAATTTCCTTGAAAAAAATTAGAGCAAGTAATGAAGATGGTCAAGTCGAGGTATAGTAGGAGGGTCTCCTGAAGAGACACTAGATATGATGGTTCCAGAAGAACCTCAGGTACCTGAAAATGAAGAGATCTCAATAAATTATATCATGTCTAGAAAGGTATGGAACCGAAACAAATCGACGTCGTTATATTTTTGTATATAATGTAGCGCTTGAAGCGATGAGGATCAATAATTAAAATCTGCCATGAATGAGAAGGTAGAAATGATTGGCCAATAATAGAAAGACGCAAATGAGGCAACTTTGAATTCTCTAATAAAATGGAAAGTTATAGACTTTTGTCCATACATATGAAGTTGTAAAATATGTTGGATATGAACAAGGTCTTTTATGCAAAGAAATTATGTGGAATAATGAAAGAAAGATATAAGGCAAAATTGGCGTCGCAAGGATTTTCCCAAAGACCTATAATTGATTATGAGGAGACACATTCTCTAGTGGTGGACACATTGACTTCCAACATCTTATTAGTTTGGTAATACAAAGAGAGAGTTGATATGCGTCTTAAAATGTTGTGACTCATATGATATTAAAATTTACAAGAAAATCCTTGAAAGATTTATACCGCTAAAATCATGTAGAGTAAGTTCTCGAGAACATTATGATTGTTGTATAAATATTTGGATCCGTATACATTATGTTTGTTGTATACGTTATTGATTTGATTGGAACTCCTTATGAGTTTCCTAAAGCGGTTGAATGTTTAAAAATTATTTAAAACATCTTAAAGATATAATTCTTATGCACCAATAAACATGCAAGAAATAAATTAAACATGGTGATTATGGTATGTCAATGATGGTACAATATAGATAGGAAATGAATCAATTGTTATCGATTTTGCAATTACTTGCTAAAAGATAAAGTTTATGTACCAAATCTCCTAAAGCATGAACACACATGCATAATTGGTCAAGATATGAAAGAAGTCTTTGATTGATTATAAATGCCTGAAGCATTTAGATAAATGTATCATGTAAAGTGTAACACCCCAAAGTTTAAAGAGTCTAAACACGGTTATAACTCGATTATTTAGGTTTAAAGTTAAGGATAAAAAGGGGGTAATAAACAAAGTTCAAGGGACTAAAGGTGGATAATGGGTTCTAGAGGGATTAATATGGGCAAAAAGACAAAGATGATTATCTTAAACCTAAACCCATTTCATATTTAGCAGCCGCCACCCCTGATTTCGTCCCAAGCATTCATCGACCTGCAACCTCGTCTCTTACCCTTGTTAAACCCTAAATCGGCTAAATCAAACACCACATCATGATCGGATTACTTGGAGAAGCCATGGTGATGATGTCGCGCAGCGGTTCACGAAGAAGAAAGAAGGGTGACCTGCTGCCATAGCTCCGGAAGCAGCGATGGGTCACGCACGGTGGTTGTAGGAGGAGTACGGGGATGACAGAGGTGGTGTTGTGACGGGTTCACTGCTAATAAAGGGGTGGTTCGTATAGGGATGGCAGTGGCAGCGGTGGCGGTTAGCGGCCAATGGTGGACCATAGGGGGTTCACGTTTGTAATGGTTAATGGTGGTAGGAGCTTCAAGGTGGTAGCATGGTGGGGTGATATGGAGGTTCACGATGAAGATGACGACGTTTTATGATGGTTCACGACAACAATGGTGGTTCATAGTTGGTAGTTAATGATGATGATGATACCACGATGATGATGATTCAATGATATGATGAAGATGATGAGATAATGATGATAATGATATGATGATGATGATTCTATGATATGATGGTGATGATGATACAATGATAATAATGATTATATGATGATGATGATGATGATGTGAGGATGAAGTTCTATGATGAAGATGATGATTGTAGGATAATGATGGTTCTATGATGATGATGATAGGTACATTTCTTAAAACCCTGGTTCGCGACTGTTGAGTAAAAGTCCGGAACGCAAGTTCCGGCAGGTGCCGGGTCGACAGTCGACTATCCGGGCCGACTCTCCGAGTCGACTATCCGACAAGACTTAGAACCCTAGCACAACACCAAGTCCTAAGTTCAGGCGACACTTATGAGTGCCTGGCGACTCTTCTAGCAGACACTCAAGTGTGCCTGGCGACTCTCCTAGCCGACACTCAAGTGGAATTGCCGATACTCTCGACCGACACTCTAATGACTCAGCCGACTCTTGCATTAAATAATAGAATTCGTACTTGACTTATGTGCATATCGGTATACTCACTAGCAATAATTAAGACATCAGCTTCGGGTTGATCAACGGTAGACATGTGAGTTCTATGTACCCCCTATATGTTACTTGCAAATCATTTTAAATGTTTTGGGGCTGAAGTGTATACACTAAATGAATGATTGTTATGAATGTCAATATGAACATACGTGATATATATATATATATATATATATATATGAATGTTAAGATGATCATATGTGATATATGAAAATGAATAATGAACAAAGAACGAAACATATGTATGCAAAGAATGAAATGAATGAATGACATAATGCAAATGAATGAAATCTTGCATTATATTTATATATATTGCATGTTATGTATGTATGTAAACGTTATGGACGGAAACGATGCTAACGGCTACTTCGGTAGACGGATGACCATACGACTATTATGCAAACGGTATGTTAAAGTCTAGAAAGGTAGACTAAATAAGGACTACTACGGTAGGACGAAGGCCCTTAATCGAAGCACGGTTGCATATATAGTTCGTATGGGAAACGGATGCCCTTGGGCATACGGAACAAGGACGGACTACTTGGGTAGACATGGTATGTAAGGACGGACTACGACGGTAGACACGGTAGACAGACGACAAAAGGTTGACGGACGGTAATGAAGGACGGACTACTTCGGTAGACACGGTATGAATTACGACCTACGACGGTAGGACGGAGCGTTTGTCTTTGTGACTTACGTAATCAATGACGGGTTGATCACCCTTATGTGTATGACCAATGAATGTTCAATGAAACCAAAGATGTATAGGCAATTGAAGTGTTAATGTGTATTTATATATATATATATATATATATATATATACTTATAAAGAAATGATGTTTATATCTAATTGTTAAACCAGAACTCACCAGCGTTAGCTGACTTTTAGTATGCACTTCCGGTAATAAAAGAAAAGGACGGGCAATGGCATGAAGGCTACCTGACACAAGACTGACATCATGTTTAATTGTTTATGTGTTAGAACAAAGTTTCTTTTATATGTTAAGACTTCCGCTGTTTATGTAATAGAATGATGTACGCTTCCGCTACGTTTTAGAAGTTATAGTTTATTCAGTTTTTCAGCACTATGTTTATGAGTAAATCCAACGAGTAAGGCCTCCCGGGTTTGGGGCCTTATATAAAATTAACAGTTTATATATAGGGACTGAAATAGTCAAGTCGAGTGTGGTATAATCGACTTAGTGATTATCTCATATAGGAGAGATATAAATATGATGTAGTTAGTCCATATGTTTTATTAGAAGAACAATATGATGTTTAAACTATATGTTGATGATATCACTCTATCTCAAAAAGAAACAGAACATTTGTATAATGATAATTTTATCCATCAATCAAGTTACATCCAGAAGATGTTGAGAAGAAGAAGTACCATAGTGAATTGCAAGTGATGAATTAATGTTTTCTTGCTAGTCACGATTAGAAATATCATTTATATCATACAAAGTGATGAGATAATGAAGTATGGGTTTATATTTTACTAACCCATCGAAACAAGTTCAGTTAGTCTTGCAGATGCAAGTAATGTTAACACAACACGGTTATGGATCTTGTGGTATTCGCTTACAAGAGGAGGCAACAAAAGTTTTACATGAAAATCCTACAACATTGGTCAGCTTAAGGAATTGCACATCAAGAGATCAAGCAGCAAATCATTGACTATAGAAGTTTTCAGCAAATTTCATAAAAGTTCAACACATATCAATTAAAGGATATATTAATGAGGGGGAGTATTATACACGTTTCCCTTCACTAAGTTTTGTCCCATTGGGTTTTCTTAGTAAGGTTTTTAATGAGGCAACATAACTGATCCAGTAGCATCAGTTTATCTTATGGTCCTAAAGTAATGATTTAACATCATCCTGAAGTATGTTGTTAATTGTGTATAATGCGCGCTACACACTTTTTCCCTTAGATATGGTTTTATCCCACTGGGTTTTCCTGTCAAGGTTTTTAACGAGCTAGCATCTTCAAGCATATGAAGTTGATAACCAAGGGGGAGTGTTATAAATATAGATATGATTATGTTATAATCATATATTATTATGGTTATCAAGTAATAATATAGATTAGCTTCTTCCCTAAGTTTTCATCGTTTATATATTTTACATTGTATATCATTGTATTACACACTTGATCAATGAATAATAGATCTCTTTCTCCATGTATCTCTTTCTCTTATTGTTTGCTTTTAGGTTGGTTACACAACAATATTCGATTTGTTGTATGAATGGACTAATCAAACTGTTGTATCAGTGGTAATCAATCATCAAACAAGTATTCAAAAAAACTGAAGGGGCCTATTTGCCTTTGCCTCTTTGGTATAAAGCATGCGTTTGACACATCATAAGTTTGAAATACATATTAGTTAATTTAATTTATTTTAGATAAACTGAAATAATTACACAAATAAGAAATATTTAATTATATCGGCGTACCATTTTATCCATTGTACTTTCTACGTTATGGTTTATCCGGAAGGCACGAAATGATAAGATTGCCATTAAACAGTGGAGAAGCCGGAAAAGCTTAGAGGAAGAAAAGAAAATCTCTACTCTCAAAGAAAAAATTGATAGCTTGGAGTTGGAGACTGAATTAAGAGATCTTAATGAGGAAGAAAAGGCGCATAGGATGAGTTGGAAAAAGTGTATGGCTGACTCGGAAATACGCAAGATCAAATATTTGAGACAGAAATCAAGACAAAAATGGGCCTCATGCGGCGATGAAAACACAAGATACTTTCACGGTATAATTAAGCATAATCATGCCCAGAATAGAATCAATGGCAAATACATGGTGAATGGGTGACTTGTCCTTCGAGAATAAAAGAGGAAACTAGAGCACACTTTGCGCATAAATTTATTGAACCAATGTCCAATAGGCCGGTATTCTCTTGTTCGGATTTTAACGTCTTGTCAAAGTTGGATGTAGACTCCCTAATCGACACCTTTTCACTAGAAGAAATTAAAGAAGCGGTGTAGGATTGTGGTAACGAGAAAGCGCCCGGGCCGGATGGTTTTACTTTCAGATTCATAAAGGATTTCTGGGATCTACTGAGTGGCGACTTCATGGAGGTATTAATGGAATTTCACTCATCGGGTAGAATTAGTGCGGGAGTTAATGCCTCCATCATTACTTTGGTGCCTAAAGTTGATGATCCTATTTTGGTGAGTGATTATCGTCCTATCAATTTAATTGGGTGTGTGTATAAGGTAATTGCAAAAACCTTAGCTAATCGTTTGAAAAAGGTGATTAAGTCGGTCATCAGCCCATCTCAAAATGCGTTCTTGGAAGGTAGGAATATTATTGATGGGCCTTTAATTCTCAATGAAGTTCATTCTTGGCTCAAACATTCTAAAAAGGAAGCGATGTTTTTTAAAATAGATTTTGAAAAGGCATTCGACACACTTGGTTTGGAATTCTTGGATTCTATGATGCTTCAAATGGGCTTTCCATCGCTATGGAGAAAGTGGATTCAGGGCTGTTTATCCTCTGCCTCGTGCTTCGTCCTTATCAACGGTTCTCCATCCAAAGAATTTTTTATCCAAAGGGGTGTTCGGCAGGGTGACCCCCTCTCTCCCTTCCTCTTCATCTTAGCTATGGAGGGGCTGCATTTGGCTGCTAAAGTGGCCTGTGATAGGGGATTTTTTCATGGTGTTAAGATTAATAAGCAAGTGCCGGTCATATCCCACCTCCTTTATGCCGATGATGTTATGTTCATTGGTGATTGGTCTAAATTTATCAAGGATGCTATCATGCTTCTACCTTGCATCGGGTTTAAAAGTGAACTTACACAAAAGCTATATCTATGGTGTCGGTGTTGATTCAAGTCAAGTGGTGGATATGGCAAATACCATTAGTTTTCAGTGTGGTAAGTTCCCCTTTACTTACTTGGGTCTTAAGGTAGGTGCCAGTATGAATTTGGCTAGAAATTGGCAGCCTATCATTGACAATTTTAATAAAAAGTTATCATCTTGGAAAGCAAACACTTTGCTTTCGGGGCAAAAATTACTCTTTTGAAGGCGGTCCTTAGGAGTCTCCCCATGTACTATTTTTCATTATATAAAGCGCCGCAAAATATCATTAGTAAGCTAGAAGCAATTCGTAGGGATTTCTTATGAGGCGGGTCGGAGAATCACAACAAAATAAGATGGGTGGCTTGGGAGAAGTGTGTTGCTCCAAAAAAAAATGGGGGGTTGGGAATTGGCAGCTTGCATATTGCAAATATTTCTATGTTAACAAAATGGTTTTGGAGGTTAAAACTGGAACCGAAGGCCTTGTGGGTGAAAGTTATAAAGGCCATTCATGGAGGAACTTCCCATTGAAAATTTCTATACCGGGAGTGTGGTGCAACATTAACAGAATCAAGACTGATTTGTTACCTCATAACATCAACATTGAAGAACTTTTGGTTTGCTAAGTTAGAAGTGGGGAGCAGGTTAAATTTTGGACAGAAAGATGGTTGATTGGCGGTGTGCTAAAAGAGATTTTTCCCAACCTTTTCAAATTAGAAACAGAGAAAGATTGTTTGGTGGCAGATCGGTTACCGCGGGATCAGGCAGTTGGTCTCTTGTGGAAATGGAAGTCGGCAATTGTGAATGGTTTGGAGGCACAAGAGCTAATTCAGTTAACACAATCTTTGAATTGTCAGACTTTACTTCCAGGCCTTGACAAATGGGCTTGGGTGGGATCATGTATAGATGCCTTTTCGGTTGGTATGTTCAGGCAAGTTATTGAAGATGCATGCTTTCCTATAGAAGATTATATTCACAAATGGTGCTAGTGGGTTCCGATAAAAGGTAAATTTCATGGCATGGAGGGCTGCTTGGGGTCGGCTTCCGGTCAAAGTGGAATTGCAAAAAAGAAATGTTAATGTCCCTGATGATGGCTGCGCTATTTGTTCCGCCCAGACAGAATTAGTTAACCATTTACTCAAGGAATGTTGTTTCTCAATAGATGTGTGGCGTAATTCTTTAACTTGGTGTAAGTTCCCTTCGATAGGTGGTTCAAGTGTAAAAGTATTCTTAAAAGCGGCGTCAGAGGTGAAAGGTTCCAAGCTAAATCGGCGTACCATTTTATCCATTATGCTTTCTACGTTATGGTTTATCCGGAAGACATGAAATGATAAGATTTTCAACAACACAAGTTGGTCCTTCGATAGAGCTTTAGAAGAGATCAAGGCTTCAAGTTTTCTTTGAGTGAAAAACCGGTCCAAATGGTATTCGCTAACTTGGGATGATTGGTGTAACTTTTCTATTATTTTCTAGTCGTTTTATATTTTGTCTAGCTTCTTGCTAGTTTTTAATATATCCCCTGTTTGCTGTTAAAAAAAAATTAAAAAATACAGATACGTCTCATTGATAGTCCAAAGAGAATCAAATTAGTAGCTGCTAGTGGCCTTTGGCTCAACGATAATACTCATCAATTTCGAAGTATTTTTTTTCCTTTTCAGAGACTCTATCGTGTTTTCTGACCATCATTTAAAACTGAAAAAATAAAATAAAATACAATTTATAATTTCAACCCTCAACTTATTTATAACTTTATTTCAACCAACAAACCCCTTTACAACCCTAGGGGACATGTAAAACCATTCGGCTTTGTCTTACGTGTATTTAAGTGCGTCAGATAAACGTATTATAGTTAATATGGGACTAACCCACTTGGTATAGACTCTTGCCTCTTAAATGAAAAGTCCTAGGTTCAAACCCAGACATGTGATGAATTATTTAGTGTAATTTAACAGTAGAAGTACGGTAGATTTGCCGTTAAATAAAAAAAAAGATAAACGTATTATAAAATTATATAAAAACACAACAAAACAAAAAAAGTTGTATAAAGTCCCCCATATGTTCCTGCAAGAATCTTCCTCCCTGTGTGTAGGGACCCAAGATCACCCTTAACAATTTTATAATTGTTCACATAAAAGATAAAAATAAAAACTAGCAAAAAAAGTTGTGAAAGCATCACAGATTATTAGATTTTATTAGCCAGAAAGCCATGTTTGGTCACACAACACAAAACACAAAGAAAAGAAGCTCACTGTGATTGAAGTTCAGTTTTTAATTTTAACTGAGGGATGTAACAAGGAGGAGGAGGTCTAACACCACCACCAAACAACCTCTCATCCATCCCACATCCATCAACAATCCAATGGCCCTCCCCTCAACACTTTATATCTACGTATCGATCAATCAAAGCTCGATGACCGGCTCCATCTTCCTCGAAGGTAATCCTCTATGGAGATGCTTTCCTCTATGCTACTCATCGAAAGAGACGAGTCTTCAACATCAAGCAATGCAAGGTTCAGATGTGATCTTAGATTCGACTGTGAAAACCCTTCATCTTCCAACCCCTCTGTTTCCTCCGGTATGTTGCTAATTTGTAGTCTTGCTTCTGACCCTACTGTCGAATCGAGTTCTTGGAGGGCCCATTTCGTCACCTCCACGTCACCTTGAAGCAGTTTTAGAATCTGCCCATCAAGGAATTCAAGTGAAATCACTCTGCTAAAGTGGCAATTCCCTCTATTTGCTTATATTTTTTTTTATTAAAAGCATCATATAGTTATTCAATTAATTAAAACATTAAGCAGAAGAAGAGACTTACAGTGGTGATTGGGGGCCGAGCCCGTGGTACACGTCTGATACAAAGCAGAGCAGCAAGAGCCATCCGCACCATTTGGTCAGAATCATAGTCAACACCCAAAACTGGGTCCAACAATCGTGTAAATTTCCCACTATTCAGAATCGGCTTTGCCTGGACACGAACAAATTTGTGTCTTTTAACATAAGCAACCACCAAAAAGAAAACCATATTTGAGTTAGAACATACCCACATAACCAAACTCTCTTCACCCTTAGGATATCCATTGCTTATCGGTTTCCTTCCGGTAAGAAGCTCAAGAAGCACAACACCAAACGCGTACACATCTATTTTCTCAGTAACTTTTCCGTGCATAAAATACTCGGGAGCCAAATAACTGCATTGTATAAGTTCATGAAGTAATTAAGCAACTGACATTTTCATATGATCTAGAGATGAAAATGGAGGAACTGTATTGGTTATTTCAGTTTTATCTACACAACGTTTTAACAAAAAACTGAAAGTTGAAAATGAAGATGCAAACCCGAATGTGCCAGCAACATCAGTACAAGTTATATGCAGCCCGGTTGGTGTAGCCCATTTTGCAAGACCAAAATCAGAGAGCTGAAATAAGCAAAACAGCATGATCAGTTAGTTCCTTAAAATACAGAATTTGCCACACTTATCTGATTCTGGTTATTCCTGATCACATAATCACATTCAAAACACATATCCAAAACCGTATTAATGTAGTAAATATCAAGAAAGATCACCTGTGGCTCAAAATCATCAGATAACAAGATGTTTGATGATTTAACATCCCTGTGGATCACAGGTTTATCACATTTACTGTGTAGATAAACAAGTGCTTCAGCTACACCCGTAGCAACTTTATATCGTTCGCTCCATCCAAATTTGGTATCTTTTTTGTTCCCTGATTTAACAAGAATAACATGGGAAAATTTAACACGAAAATGAAAGATTAACGTGTGAATAACATGAAAAACTAGCATATACCGTGCAGATTATCCTCAAGACTTCCTCTTGATAGAAGATCATAAACCAAAAGGAGTTTGTTGTCTTCAAAACAAAACCCAAAAAGGGAAATAATATTTTCATGATGTAAAGCTGTAATAATCTCAATTTCTAACACGAATTCCTTCAGTGCATCTTCAGAAGTGTTCAAAATTTTAACAGCAAGTTCCCTTCCATCAGGAAGACAACCTCTGTACACCTGACTGTTCCCTCCTTTACCGATAACATTCTCTGAAAATTCAATCACAACGAAACCATAAAATTCACATAATATCAGGCTTTTTGCATAAAATGAAAATTATACAAAAATACAGCAAAATTCCAATTTCTTCGTAAAATTAGTAAAATTTTACCTGATCAATAGTTTAGCAGGAAAGTTTTTCTTTTTATGTGGATTTTTTTTTTAATTTTTAGGAATTCTTTTACTTCTGTTTATGTTATTATTACTAAAAACAAAAAACGGAATTTCACACGAGAAAAAAAGAGATAAAAATACCTGGGAAACTGGTCATGAGCTAAAATGCTGCTATTTTTGCAATAAAAAGCAAACTTTTGTTGCAATTTTGAAGAATTTTCATTTTCTATTGCTAGAATAAGAAAATGAGGCATAACATCTTATATTTTATGCAAAACACAATGGAAACACTGAAAGGAACAAACCAGGATTGAAGTTCATAGTTGCAGCAGCAAGTTCTTGAAATCTAAACAATCTGCAACTACTCGAGTATTTGTCATGAAGGCCCTCTAACTCTTCTGGTAAACTTAGGGAATCAGTATTCACTGAAGAACACGAATCAGATTCAACTTCATCACCATGAACAACAACCATTGCTCCATTTTCACCATCTAAACATCCGTCTTTCTTGTCATCCCTCACATCAGAGTTTGTGATCAATAACTGGTTTCTAACAGGCAGCCTCATAGCCCACTGAACCACAGAGATTTTACGAGCTGGCGATCTATCAGAAGAAAGCCTATTTGAAGAAATGGCCCGACGAAGCAATGGCCAACCGGGTGTCAGTTCGGGCAAGTTTCTAGAAGCTTCAAGATTTTGTATGGGCACTAAACCCATGAAATTGACATCATCAGTCTCCTCCAGAACACAAGCAGTGCTTGGAAGAACTGAATCCGGTGAACATATCGAACAACTGTATTTCGAACCGTTTCTAGAGCAATCATTTTGATTGCACTTATCTTCCTCAGTTCCATTTCTCAGTAACTTGGGATTCAAACTTAATGATTTATGGAACACACTCAATATTCTGTTTCTATGATGATATGAACTCCCTGCAAAATACCCATTACCCAGTGAGTGTTGATTAAAAGACAAAAACTAAACACAAACACCGGGTGCATTTGGTTCGCGGAATGTTTTGGAATTGGAATTAAAGCATAATGTGTTTGGTTAGATACATTTATTAATGAAATTGAAACGTAAAAACACCTAAAATGACCTTTAAAATTAACAAAATATAAAATAAATTTAAAAAAAGCTAGGTTTATTATGTAAATTATAAACATTTTTTTAGGTTTCCTTTAAAATGTTTTCCATCAATTAAAGGATAATTAATTCCAGTTTTTTTTTGTTAGCCAACCAAACATGAAAAGGAATTGAAAAACCTAGGTGTTTTTACCTTTGGCACCGACATTTGATGGTGATGAAGGTGAGTCCCTATGAAACACAATTTTGCCATTATTAACAGCAATTATGGAACAATTCTTTGAAAGTTTTCTAGCACAATATTTTGCTACAGAAGATGATGATTTGATTGCATGATGTGTTCTTGCAGTCCCAACTATAACCTCATTAACACCATAAGATTTGGCTTCACGTACAATAATCTTTCGAATTGAACTGCCTCTGCAGATCTTCAACTTAAGATCCACCTGCAAATCAACAAAACCCAATTTAATTTCACCAAACACATCTTAAATTAATTCCACCATAAATTTCTGACCTGTTTGAGGTTACAAAATCCTTCGTAAACAGCGAGAATGGAATCAAACGCTTTCACAAGAGACAGCAGTGAAGATTTCCCATCAGCATCCAAAACTTCTTCACACATAATCAAAACCCCAATTTCATTATAAACCCTTTATCGAATTAATAGCCAATAAACCTACCATTATTTGACAGAACATGAAGAGCGATAACTCGATCACCAGGATGAGCTGCTTTCACCAAAGCCCAGGTGAGTAACTCTCTGCTTTCTGAATCTAGTTTCACTCCGACGACCACTGTTCGAGCTCCGGCGAGCTCTGAGTGAGTCATGCTCACCGGAATCTTACTGTTGCTGGTACATATTTGGAGGCAAGATACATGGGGATGGGGTTGTCAATTAGGAAATGGAGAGAGAGAGAGAGAGAGAGAGACGGAGAGCTCTCTCTATGCGAATGTGTGGTTTATCTGGGATCTATTGAAGGGGGCTTTTAAGTTTAATCAAGCAACTTGTTTGGTTATCATTTTTTTACTTTTAAATAAAGAGAATGAAATCAATTCTAATCAGACTTTGCTTAACAAAATGAGAAAAATGTTCTCAATATCATGTTCTTGCATCTTTTCCAATAATAAATAAATGATATAGTATCAAAAACCAATAGGTACTTTTAGTAGAAAAATATTAGATCTTTTTAACTTTTTGTAGAATATTTATATTATTTAAACATGTATATAAACCCATTTTAATGAGAAAACTAAAAAACTCTCTCCTCAGTTTGTAAACTTTAATAACTTTTTCATACGTTATTATTTTTTTTTAATTACACAAATAAAATAACTATTTTTTTATCTTTAATTTAAATATAATATTGTTATATAAATAACAAAAAAATTAACGTGTCGGACTTTTTCGATACTATATATATATATATATATATATATATATATATATATATATATATATATATAGTATGATGATACTGCATATATGCAGTATATGCAATATGACGATACTACATATATGTAGTATGATCATACTACATATATGCAGTATCATCATACTACATATATGTATTCTCGAATAAATTCGACATGTTAACAAAAGTTTTTTTAATATAGCAATATTGTACCCAAATTAAAAATAAAAATATGCTCGATTTTATGGCGTATTTTTTTTTTAAAATGATAACGTATGAAAAAGTTATTAAGATTTTAAAATTAAGCAGGGAATAGTTTTCTTATTTCTCATAAACAATAAGTTTTTTTATGATCCTCCCCTATATCTATCTATATATATATATATATATATATTATTAGAGCATTCCCAGCAGTCTCATCATTTTATTTGTATAATTTAACTAAAAACATATTTATCTTTAAAATTTAAAGAATTTTTTAAAACCTCTTACATCAGGTTCCATATATCTATCATTATTCAAATAAATAATATTTTTTAATTCTTTTTATTAATTTTTCTCTTTAACCCACTCACAAAAACAAAATAAAAATAATATATAGGTGAATAGTACATCCCTATATTTAGAGTGCTCATACAGTTTTTCTTTAAATTTTATTGTGATGGGATCCTGATATGGAGTGAAAAAAAACAATATTTCTTATATTTTCCCTAAATTTAAAAGATAAGGATTAGAAAAATGGAACTGATGTGAATGTTCTTAAATGGAAAGTCATACATCGACTAAAACATCCTATGGTATATTAGTTACACTAGATATTGTACCCCGCGCTCCGCGGCGGCAACCGCACCTTAAACGGTTGAGACGGTAACATTAGCGTGGCTAAGCACAAATATAAACGTGGTTTAATAAATTTTA
This sequence comes from Smallanthus sonchifolius, assembly GCA_023525975.1. Lineage (NCBI taxonomy): Eukaryota > Viridiplantae > Streptophyta > Magnoliopsida > Asterales > Asteraceae > Smallanthus > Smallanthus sonchifolius. Next base: position 41,496,757 of record CM042025.1, on the reverse strand, counting down.
CTCTGCGCTCCGCGACGGTAGGCGGATCTTAAACGGTTGAGGCGGTGACATTAACGTGGCTAAGAAAAAAAAGCGTAATTAAATACATAAAAGAAAAGTATGAAGTTACGGTGACTCGGTTGTGGAGGCCGAAACACATATAAAAGACAGTTAGATGACGGTACCGATATTTTTCAGTCGGTGTCGGTCTCATTCTTGATGATTGTCAGTCGATATTTGTACCTAAAAATATTCTATTTTGAATACAACTCTGTTTTTAATAAAATTTACACCGAGACGCCAACAAGGAAAATAAACAAACAAACACGAAAGTTATTGAGGAAAAATCTGATTATATATACTATAGAGGGTAAACTTAAAGCTTGTAAAATTTGAAGGGATCAAAGTTAAACTTTAGAATGTGGAGGGGTGAGTTTTGTCAAGTTACAAACTTAAAGGGAGGTTTTTTCAATGAATAACTCCACCGACATTGCAAATTAAGTATATATAGAACTAGGTTAGAAGCACATGTATTACACGTGTAGAATAAATTCAACTTGTTATAAACCAATAATTTCTATAAAGATTGCATTGGTGAAATAAGAAATGATTAAGATTTAAAAATTGAAAAATAACAAATATTAAAGATTTAAGAATTATAAAATAATATTTTAAGATAATATATAATTATAATTTTCTTATGATTTAATAACTTTTAATAAAATTTTAGATATTTAACTATTTAAAATCATTATTATCTAATAGACTAGAGTAGGGGTGTTATTCGGGTAATTTAATCGGGTTTCGGGTAGATCGGTTCGGGTTAATTGGTTTTTTCGTGTGTGTAAACTTATCCGATAACCGATCCGAATAACATTCGGTTAGATCGGGTTCGGGTTAATAGGTTTTCGGTTTAATCGGGTCGGGTTTCGGGTAGGGACACATTGTTGAAAAAAATAAATGAATCAAGTTTATAAACATAAAATAAAGGCGTATGTGAAACAAAAATAAGCATATTTTCAAGAGATTAAAGCTTCAAATAACAAGTGTTTTGTCCTAATCTAACAATAATCAATCAAATGTATACTAGATAAAAAAAATTAAGAAATAGATTAATGAATAAGTATTAGATTATGCGAACCTATATTGGTATCATTGTTTCATCAACTTCATGAAAAACTAAATGTTCGGCCATAGTAATAAGATTATAATTTGTAAATAGAAAGGTAAGAACAATTTCGTAATAATGATCTATTAATTTAGTGATATAGTAATAAGATTGTAATTTATAAACCATGTTTATACTTATTCGGTTTATTCGGGTTAATCGGTTCGGGTTATTCGGGTTTTTGATGTTTGAAAGTCTAACCGAAACCCGACCCGAATAACAATCGGTTTAAACGGTTTTTGGGTTAATCGGTTACGGGTTATTCGGGTACGGGTTTAATCGGTCCGGGTGAAGGTTATTCGGGTCGGGTTAACCGGGTACGGGTAAAATCAACGGGCCTAGACTAAAGAGTTATTTACTATGAGAGATAGACGGGGGAAAAAATCTAAACTTCACTAAAAGTCGACACGTGACAGATGAAGTTATTCATTTATTATAACTAGTGGGGAACCCGCGCGTTGCGACGTAGTCGACAATTTCCGCAAGTTTATGTTAGGTTATGAATCACTTAAAATAATTCGGGGTTTCACGTTGGTTTAGTTATGCTATATCGAAAAATGATGCAAGATATCGGGTAACATTAGATAACTTCTGATTATATTTGGTATTATTATTATTATTACAGTTAAATATGGTTTTAGTCCCTGTAGTTTGACCAAAATAACAGTTTTAATCCAAAAGTTTAAATTTGACTTTTTTAGTCTAATAGTTTTAGTTTTTTTCTCAATTACAGTCCAAACCACTAACACCGTTTATTTTTTCTGATAACTTTATGGAAAAGACTAAAATACCCCCATTTATTGATAAAATAAATTTAAAAAAAACATAAAAGGTCTGCCCTCTTTTTATCATCTTCCCAAACACACCTGCTCTCTCTCTCTCTCAAACCCTCCGCCTTCACTCCTCCGGTTAGTCCACGCATCACCACCACCACCACCATGAGCCTACCACTTCCATACTCCATCTTCCTTCTCCTCTCTTTAACCCTCCTTCTCCCTTCCAATTCCTCACTCCCAACCGTCTCAATCTCCCACGTCAAACCCAACCAAACCCTAATATGCGCCCTAACCAAAACCCTAATCCAACCACAACCACGCCTCAATTACACCACCACCGGAGCAGTTATAGTTTTGTTCAGCGACAAAAACAACTTTTCCTTCCTCGGAATCGTCGGTGGATCTCAATTCCTTTGTGGATTAACCTCGCCGGTCTTAAACTTATCGCTTCTAGTCTGCTGGAGGTTCCTCGCCGATGGAATGACGGTACGCAAGCGGATTTACTGTGGTCCGCCTCTCGAAGACATCGATTCCGGCGATTCACATGTTTACGGGATTGTTTCCGCCACTAATAAGCTCCTGTGCTGGCAATGGGACCAGTTCAACGATAATTCCGAACTCAATCAAACCGAATTCACCGGAACAACAACCCTCTGTCCTGATTCGCCGAAAAAACAACACTCTAGAGGCCGGAGGTGGATGTGGAGGTGGCGGTGACAGGAATGTGGATCTTGATTTTTGCTAAGGAGAGATGAAGATATAAACGGAAGTTTGGGTATTAAGTATATTTATATATTTCTATAATTTTTTAACATGGGTATTATAGTCATTTTGTATAATTTTAACAGGAAAAGATGGATGAGTTAGTGGACCGGACAGTAATTGAGAAAAAAATTAAAATTATTGGACTATAAAAGCCAAATTTAAACTTTTGGATTAAAATTGTTATTTTGGTCAATCCACAGGAACTAAAACCGTATTTAACTCTTATTATTATTACTGCCCGACCCGATCCGACTAATATGTATTATTAAATACCAAACATATTATTAAAAGAAAAATGAATAAATGAAATTTAAAACTAAAATATCAAAGTCAACTAATTAATGACCCTAACCCTTTTTGATATAACATCCCAAACTCGAGAAACAAGAATGACAAGTAAAATAAAGTTCAGGGTCAAAAATGAAAAATTGAAGTTTGGAGCCTGTAACGGACCATCATGGACGGCAACGGTCCGTTACGAGCCATGACGGACCGTCACAGGATGGTAACGGTCCGTTACGGGCTGAGCAAGGGGTTTGATCCGGAGGATGACACGTGTCTGGTGACTCATCATTGTGAAGTGACGCGTGTAATGTTGGATATGTGATTTCCGATCGTCAATTAAGTCAACGTTACTAACGAGGTACGATACAAAGAGTTACACCTTAGGCAATGAACAATTATATAATATTTATTGTTAAATATTATAAATCACGAATGACGGATTTATTAAGCGGCAGGTTAATATTTAGAGAAATATTTATCGGTGATTGAGTTAATTAGTTATTTAGTGGAATAATTATTTATGGGGAATAAATGTTTAATCAGTTAAACATTTAAGGATTAGATTTTTACTGATTATTTATAATTAGTAAAATACAAGGGTTTACTAAATAATAGTTAATTATTACTGGAATATTAATTGTTAATACCATAGGGGACCAATGTGTAATTATACTGCTTATAAATATAACATCATAATCAAACCTAAAACACTAATCCCACTACACCCCAAATCGGTGCCCCCTTCCCCCTGCGATTCTGACGCAGGCCGAACACCACCACCGCACTCCGCTGCCGGCCACCGCTGCTGTGACAACCCGGAATTTTAGGTTAACTCTGTTAACTAAATCAAGTTAAATTCTAACCTATTTAACCCCACCTCAAACCCCAGGGACTAACCTTGCCTATATTCAAACTCAAACACATAAAATTTGAGGGACTAAACTTGTAATTATCCTATAGTTGTTTCGTGTTGACTTTTGAAAGTCAATATAAGATTTCTGAAATAATGAGTCGGGGACGGGAGTACGCGAGTTAATACCGGCAATTCACGAAAGAATACACAATACTAGTAAGTGGCTTCCAAAAAACCCTAAGTATAAAAGCGAATTTTCTCCATTCTATCTCATTTTGCAAACCCTAAATCCCAAAAACACCCTCAAGAGACCCCCCTCCTTCCATCCATCATCGCCGGAGCAGGAGGGGTCCACGGTGGCCGACGGCCAAGCCACGGCTATCTATGGTGGGAGAACGACGATGACTAGGTTAAGGAGTGTCAGATCCGGAGAAAGGAAGAGGTCGGATAGCGGTAGCAGCGCACGGCAGCAGCGACGGAAGCTGGCTCTCCGACCACCCAGGGACGGCGGTGTGACAACCATTTTCAGCTACAGGCCTGGCTAAGGCTGCCGGTCGTACCAGCGATTATGACGGACGACTGCCTAACGCGTTTTTCCGACAGATCTAGAGGCAGGCGGTAAGCTAGGGTTCCGTCGTGAGCTGTGGTGGCGGCGGTGGCTCGATGAGTTCTAACGGTGTCGAAAACAAGTCAGTGGTGGTTCGCGTTGGTTTTGGGTTCACACGAGGTTTATCCGGCGGCTCGGGCTCGACTCTCCGGCGAACCCGTTTTTCCGGCGAGAACTTCGGTAAGCCTCCTACAAATTTATCTTCTTTTACGCATCATTCTTTCGATATAGAATCCACCTAGTAAAACTTTGGTTTCGTATATGAAGTCCCGACGAGGTCCATATTTCCAGATCCGTGATTTTCATTCGTCTTTCTGACAACCCAAGGTAAAAGCCGAATCCTAGTCCATTTCTTATTGAATAAAATCTTTAATTTTCAAATCGGTTGTTATTGTAGATCTAGGGATCTTGATGGTCTCGGTGCTTGGTCAAAGCCAGTCAACTAGTCAAACTTGGTCAACGCTTGTCAACACTAGTCAAAGGGTTCGTATACGCACAACCGAGCGTTCGAAAAGATATAAAACGCGGGCTAAAGCGATTATATTATTTAGACGAAAGTTAAATGCTCATCGCCGGAGCAGGAGGGGTCCACGGTGGCCGACGGCCAAGCCACGACTATCTATGGTGGGTGAACGACGATGACTAGGTTAAGGAGTGTCAGATCCGGAGAAAGGAAGAGGTCGGATGGCGGTAGCAGCGACGGAAGCTGGCTCTCCGACCACCCAGGGACGGTGGTGTGACAAACATGTTCAGCTACAGGCCTGGCTAAGGCTGCCGGTCGTACCAGCGATTATGAAGGACGACTGCCAAACGCGTTTTTTCGACAGATCTAGAGGCAGGCGGTAAGCTAGGGTTCCGTCGTGAATTGTGGTGGCGGCGGCGGCTCGATGAGTTCTAACGGTGTCGAAAACAAGTCAGTGGTGGTTCGCGTTGGTTTTGGGTTCACACGAGGTTTATCCGGCGGCTCGGGCTCGACTCTCCGGCGAACCCGTTTTTCCGGCGAGAACTTCGGTAAGCCTCCTACAAATTTATCTTCTTTTACGCATCATTCTTTCGATATAGAATCCACCTAGTAAAACTTTGGTTTCGTATATGAAGTCCCGACGAGGTCCATATTTCCAGATCCGTGATTTTCATTCGTCTTTCTGACAACCCAAGGTAAAAGCCGAATCCTAGTCCATTTCTTATTGAATAAAATCTTTAATTTTCAAATCGGTTGTTATTGTAGATCTAGGGATCTTGATGGTCTCGGTGCTTGGTCAAAGCCAGTCAACTGGTCAAACTTGGTCAACGCTTGTCAACACTAGTCAAAGGGTTCGTATACACACAACCGAGCGTTCGAAAAGGTATAAAACGCGGGCTAAAGCGATTATATTATTTAGACGAAAGTTAAATGCTCATCGCCGGAGCAGGAGGGGTCCACGGTGGCCGACGGCCAAGCCACGACTATCTATGGTGGGAGAATGACGATGACTAGGTTAAGGAGTGTCAGATCCGGAGAAAGGAAGAGGTCGGATGGCGGTAGCAGCGACGGAAGCTGGCTCTCCGACCACCCAGGGACGGTGGTGTGACAAACATTTTCAGCTACAGGCCTGGCTAAGGCTGCCGGTCGTACCAGCGATTATGACGGACGACTGCCAAACGCGTTTTTTCGACAGATCTAGAGGCAGGCGGTAAGCTAGGGTTCCGTCGTGAGCTGTGGTGGCGGCGGCGGCTCGATGAGTTCTAACGGTGTCGAAAACAAGTCAGTGGTGGTTCGCGTTGGTTTTGGGTTCACACGAGGTTTATCCGGCGGCTCGGGCTCGACTCTCCAGCGAACCCGTTTTTCCGACGAGAACTTCGGTAAGCCTCCTACAAATTTATCTTCTTTTACGCATCATTCTTTCGATATAGAATCCACCTAGTAAAACTTTGGTTTCGTATATGAAGTCCCGACGAGGTCCATATTTCCAGATCCGTGATTTTCATTCGTCTTTCTGACAACCCAAGGTAAAAGCCGAATCCTAGTCCATTTCTTATTGAATAAAATCTTTAATTTTCAGATCGGTTGTTATTGTAGATCTAGGGATCTTGATGGTCTCGGTGCTTGGTCAAAGCCAGTCAACTGGTCAAACTTGGTCAACGCTTGTCAACACTAGTCAAAGGGTTCGTATACGCACAACCGAGCGTTCGAAAAGGTATAAAACGCACGCTAAAGCGATTATATTATTTAGACAAAAGTTAAATGCTCATCGCCGGAGCAGGAGGGGTCCACGGTGGCCGACGGCCAAGCTACGACTATCTATGGTGGGAGAATGACGATGACTAGGTTAAGGAGTGTCAGATCCGGAGAAAGGAAGAGGTCGGATGGCGGTAGCAGCGTACGGCAGCAGCGACGGAAGCTGTCTCTCCGACCACCCAGGGACGGTGGTGTGACAAACATTTTCAGCTACAGGCCTGGCTAAGGCTGCCGATCGTACCAGCGATTATGACGGACGACTTCCAAACACGTTTTTCCGACAGATCTAGAGGCAGGCGGTAAGCTAGGGTTCCGTCGTGAGCTGTGGTGGCGGCGGCGGCTCGATGAGTTCTAACGGTGTCGAAAACAAGTCAGTGGTGGTTCGCGTTGGTTTTGGGTTCACACGAGGTTTATCCGGCGGCTCGGGCTCGACTCTCCGGCGAACCCGTTTTTCCGGCGAGAACTTCGGTAAGCCTCCTACAAATTTATCTTCTTTTACGCATCATTCTTTCGATATAGAATCCACCTAGTAAAACTTTGGTTTCATATATGAAGTCCCGACGAGGTCCATATTTCCAGATCCGTGATTTTCATTCGTCTTTCTGACAACCCAAGGTAAAAGCCGAATCCTAGTCCATTTCTTATTGAATAAAATCTTTAATTTTCAGATCGGTTGTTATTGTAGATCTAGGGATCTTGATGGTCTCGGTGCTTGGTCAAAGCTTGTCAACACTAGTCAAAGGGTTCGTATATGCACAACCGAGCGTTCGAAAAGGTATAAAACGCACGCTAAAGCGATTATATTATTTAGACGAAAGTTAAATGCTCATCGCCAGAGCAGGAGGGGTCCACGGTGGCCGACGGCCAAGCCACGGCTATCTCTGGTGGGAGATCGACGATGACTAGGTTAAGGAGTGTCAGATCCAGAGAAAGGAAGAGGTCGGATGGCGGTAGCAGTGCACGGCAGCAGCGATGGAAGCTGGCTCTCCGACCACCCAGGGACGGCGGTGTGACAACCATTTTCAGCTACTGGCCTGGCTAAGGCTGCCGGTCGTACCAGCGATTATGACGGACGACTTCCAAACTCGTTTTTCCGACAGATCTAGAGGCAGGCGGTAAGCTAGGGTTCCGCAGTGAGCTGTGGTGGCGGCGGCGGCTCAATGAGTTCTAACGGTGTCGAAAACAAGTCAGTGGTGGTTCGCGTTGGTTTTGGGTTCACACGAGGTTTATCCGGCGGCTCGGGCTCGACTCTCCGGCGAACCCGTTTTTCCGGCGAGAACTTCGGTAAGCCTCCTACAAATTTATCTTCTTTTACGCATCATTCTTTCGATATAGAATCCACCTAGTAAAACTTTGGTTTCCTATATGAAGTCCCGACGAGGTCCATATTTCCAGATCCGTGATTTTCATTCGTCTTTCTGACAACCCATGGTAAGAGCTGAATCCTAGTCCATTTCTTATTGAATAAAATCTTTAATTTTCAGATCGGTTGTTATTGTAGATCTAGGGATCTTGATGGTCTCGGTGCTTGGTCAAAGCCAGTCAACTGGTCAAACTTGGTCAACGCTTGTCAACACTAGTCGAAGGGTTCGTATACGCACAACCGAGCGTTCGAAAAGGTATAAAACGCACGCTAAAGCGATTATATTATTTAGACGAAAGTTAAATGCGTGTGTGTGCGGTTAAAGTAAGTTGAGCCTAAACAATGTTTTGACGGTAAAAATGGGTATTATCTTGACATTTAAAAACTAACGAGTCGTATCGAGGGGTTGTTGGCAAGAGAGTTTACATTCAAATAAGGATATACAAATATTAGACGATAAATTCGAACGTGTAACGGGTAAAATGGACCCTTAATACGACTAACAAATTATATATAGGTATACAAATACATATTATTACTTTGGTCATACATATATATATTTATAAAATGTACGTTATATATATAAATCGTTGATGATTGTTAATTGAGATAATTTGGATAACAATTGGTTTAAGGATAAACTCGTATCTTGTGTATTACGTTTGGACATTTTAAACTTATACGAATTAATTTATAACGTAACCGACTAAACGAGAGTTTAACAAGTAACAATGATCCGTTCAAATACGTTCTTATATATATATATATATATAAACGTATTTGTATAAATATATGTAATTAGAAATCTTCATACTTTATACGAAACCAAACGGTTATATTATAAAACAATATTTAGATCCGAACATATATATAGATATATAGTATTCTCTATATAAAATCAAACGAACATTTTACAATAAGATATCTAGATCCGAATATATATATATATATATATATATATGTGTGTGTGTGTGTGTGTGTACATTCAAAATAAATACATACATTCTCATTACACAAAATCGGACGGTTATTTGTTAAATACAATATTCGGGTACATGTATAAGTAAATATATGACTTTGGCGTTTTGAATATATATTGATAAGAACGGTTTCGAAACATAACACGTTATAATATCATTAAACAATTAGTACAAACGCGCATGTAATTATATATATATTCATATCTCCTCTTAAACGATATTTCACATATATACATAGAATATAAAGATATGTTTTGTAGAAAAACCAACGGGTATACGGTTACTCGAGACGATTATATTCCATGAGTGAAGTTATATATACATACATGTTTTCGGTTAAGACTCGGATAAATAAAATATATTAACTAAATATACTAAACTAAGTATATTTACGCGTATATGTTTACGTAAAGCCGAGCAAACCCTAATAAGTAACGTTTATTCGAGAAATACAATACTACACAACCATATTTGGGATTTTGAAACTATTTAAATATATGAGTATGTATATATTTATAAGGACTCGTACGAATATATTATTAAGTCCTGAAATGGTTTTATTATGATATAGAGTTGCACACGTTCTGTTAAGAGTTACATGAATACGAATTATTAATTCTTACCGTAAACGCATACGGTTAAACACATTTGGGTGCGTGAAGAACTAATACTTTCGAACATGACTATGGGAACATAATTGATTTGAGAATACCGGTTCGATGTAAGTAATTAATATTATCGACCATTAAACAGACACCGTATATTGAACCGGTAATACCTATAAGAATCAACAGAGCTCAACCGCACACGTGATAACTCGACGGAGTTTAGATTTACTTTATAACATTAGGTTTAGTTCATAAAGCTCTTAAAGTACCTACAGGTATCGTAGGACTCGAGTTTCCATTACTATCAGAAGGATAATAGTATTTCTGACCCGTCACCAGGTGAGTTCACGGCCCCTTTTTACTTTTAAATGTTTTAGAACCATCGGGGGAGAAACATACTTGCTTTATACATTTGAAAACATGAAACATACTTCCCTGATACGTTTGGAAAACATGAAACATATTTGACATGTTTGGAAAACATGAAACATACTGGTACTCTTTTTTTATATGATAACAAGAAAACAAGACCCGACCTTTATGCTTTCATGAGTTAACATTAGGAGCTCGTAAAGTCCCCTGCGTAAACATTTTAATAACCATTAGCTAAGGACTTAGTCTGGGATTCTATAGATAGTACTATTTGGGATTGACACCCCCGGTCAAGGTTCCATCGGTTTTGGTCGAATGGCCGCATAGTGTTCAAACGTGTGCTCAGGAGGTACGAGCTGGGGGCAAAATACATGTGTCATGGTTTGGTTATGCCTCATGTATGAACATATTATTTGTATTCTTAGCTATTCTACAAATGGGTCAACATTACTTGTTTTGTTTATCATATACACCTAAAACTGCTACTTGTTTTGGTTGACGTTCCTATCTTTAATAATTTTTCTAAAGAGGGCTTAACATGGGCATAAATTTATTAACATGTTTTCATGGGGAAAACTACTCGTTTTATGACTATGAAGTCATCACATGTTTTCGTTAGGAAAACTACTCATTTTATGACTATGAAGTCATCAAATGTTTTCGAGGAAAACGCTTTTATACTATGCCCATGTACACTTTATTGATATTTTCAAGGAAAACGATTTTACATTGCAACAATTAAGCCTGTGAACTCACCAACCTTTACATTTGTACTTTTAAGTATGTTTTTCAGGTAACATGTAGCTATGACAAGGTTGCAGTAGGTTAGCCATTTGGATTAAACCCTAGAAGTCTAAGAAGCATGATCGTCAAACCTCAAGACGGTTTTGACCTATATGGTTCTAGGACATTGTACTAGTTTATTTTAGTATTTGTAAAGGTGTTCAACATATAGATGTCTTTACTTTAGCTTCCGCTGTTGTGTAATGTTACTAATCGTTACAACCTTGATTTATTTATTTATTTATTAAGTGAATAAATTTGGGGGTGTGACAAATAGTGCATATCGGTTTCTAGTACATGACTCTAAGAATCCCGATATACACAAGAACACTATCATGGAATCAAGGAATGCATCATTCTTTGAAAACGTATTTCCTTGTTTAGGAAAAGAACATGCAAGTTCATCAAAACCGGTTGATGTTATTGTTCATGATGAGAGACATGAACAACCCGAGGTTGAAGAGGATGAACCAAGAAGAAGTAAATGACCAAGGACTGAAAAATATTTTGGACCCGACTTCATGATCTATATGGTTGAGGGTGCGCCTAGTACCTACCGTCAAGCGGTCACCTCTTCCGAAGGACCTCAATAGAAAGAAGTAATCAAGAATGAAATTTATTCTATCTTACAAAACCATACTTGGGAGCTTGTAGATCTTCCTCCGGGTTGTTAACCACTAGGTATTGTTAGATATTCAAAAGGAAGATGAAAGTTGATGATAGTATTGATAAAGACAAGGCTAGGTTAGTGATCAAAGGATATAGACAATAAAAAGGTCTAAATTACTTTGATACTTACTAAACTATGAGACGAATAACCTCTATAAGGTTGGTGCTTGTAACTGCAGCTTTGAGAAATTTGGAAGTTCACCAAATGGATGTAAAAACCGCTTTTTAAATGGAGATTTATAAGAAGTGATTTACATGGAGCAATCTGAGGGTTTCTTCGCTCACGGACAAGAGTGAAAAGTATGTAAAATAGTCAAGTCTTTGTATGGCTTGAAGTAAGCTCCAAAACAATGACACCAAAAGTTTGACCAAGTCAACAATGGTTTAGAATCAATGAGTGTGACAAATGTGTCTTTGTAAAAGACACACTGGGATGTTTTGTGATCTTATGCATTTATGTAGATGATATGCTTATCAGTGGGAGTGATGATAAGATGATCAAATCTACTAAAGGCATGTTAACAACGAGGTTTTACATGAAAGACATGGGTCTTGCGGATGTAATTCTTGGAGTAAAGATTACTACAACCCAAAATGGTCTTGTGTTAAGTCAATCTCACTACGTGGACAAGATTCTTAAGAAATTCAATTTGGAAGACACCAATGTAGCTAAAACTTAGGTGATGCCACCGAACATCTATGTAAAAATAGAGGTGAGGGTGTTGCTCAGTTAGAGTACTAAAGGATCATTGGTAGTCTAATGTATCTAATGACATGTTCTAGACCTGACTTAGCATATATACTAGCAATCCAAGTTCTGAAAATTGGAAAAGTATAATGAGGGTGCTAAGATACTTGAGATACACAAGAAATTATGGAGTACATCATAACTGTGATCTAGCTGTGATCGAAGGATATAGTGATTCTAATTGGATCTTGGATATAAAAGATTCCAAATCAACAAGTGGGTATGATTTCACACTTGGAGGTGCAACTATAGCTTGGAAGTCTTCTAAACAAACTGCTATAGCACATCCACAATGGAATATGAGTTTATCACCTTGGATAAAACGAGGGAAAATGTGAAGTGGCTAAGTCAATTCGTGGAAGATATTCCAAGATGGCCAAAGCCTTTGTCGACTATTTGCATACATTGTGATAGTCAATCAGCAATTGGTAGAGCTAATCACTCAATGTACAATAGCAAATCAAGGCACATTCGACGCATATACAACATGGTACGACAACTACTCTCAACTAGAGTTATCACGAGTGACTATGTGAAGTCAAAAGATAACATTGCAGACCCGCTTACAAAAGGCTTAAGCAAAGAGTTATTTAACAAGTCGTCAAGAAGAATGGGACTAAAGCCCATGGATTAAGTTAATGCAAAGTAAAACCTAACCTTTGAGATTGGAGATCCCAAGATCTAGGTTCAATAGGACAACCTAATTGTATAAACTAAGGTCACTGTGGCGAGAGTACCCGCACATACATATGAAGGGAGTTAGACACTTCCTAGTCCATTCCTATAAAAAAATAAGTGATATGGTGTGAGGATAAGCACAATGTGGTTAATGATTTGTGTAAATTATAATAACCTTGATGCTTTAAATGATTTGAGATAAATCACCTATGTGAAAGAGAAGTTGTGTCACTTCGAATGGAATTGTGGGGCGCGTAAATCCTAGAGCTCTCACTGAACTAGGCTAGTGTTACAGGACCATTATTGGACACGACAATGAGGGGTTGACCAGACCAGAAAGAGTATTGTGTGATGTGCATTATCGTCTACATAAACGATGTTGGTTCAAGGACTAAGCGTCTACCAAACCGCTGGAAAACTAAGTATGCATCACAGCATAAGGTTCAAATCAAACACCTACCTATCCGACGGTATTCAACTGCTGAAATTGTATATTGATATTGAGGGAGTATGGATCGATCTCCATCCATGTGGGGGGTTGTTGAAAAAATATGTGAAAGTGGGCTTTTCACATGAGAAAAAAAAATGAGATTTTGTTTTTTCACACGTGGGCGTAGGGTGTTCAAACGAGTCGAATCGGGTTATTCGATTTCTTCTAATCGAATTATTCGAATTTGAAATTTTTTTTTCTGGATTCGAATTCGAATAAGAATCACTTAAACCGATTCGAATAAATTCGAATCGAATCGAATTCGAATAAACCAAATTACTACTATTATTATTATTATTATTATTATTATTATTTGAATGACTAACCAGAAAAGAAGATTTTATATATTAGTGTCGTTTAGAAAAAAATCAACCAACAAAAAAAAACTATTACATGTGGGATTTTAAAAACGATTATTTACAATTAATTGCTCGACGTACCTGATTTCCGACCAAAGTTTGTGGTTACCAAAAATATGATGGGGTCACGTGGGAAATAGTTTTACCGGAATGGGTGTCATCGCCGACACACACGTGCCTATCACCGTCATAGTCCCACCACATTTACTTTTTATCACATGCATGAACGTGATATTTTGGTAACCCATGATGTCCGACGCCGGCCCCTCGATCATATTAATGGATGCTTTCTGCCCCTGAAATTTTCTCATGTTAAGTTCCACCGACACATGTTAGAAGGCTGACGATTTGGATCGTAATATCGTATTTTGGTTCAACCGTCGTATTTACGTTGAGCGAAATTATTTTATTTTGTTTTTATGTGGACGCATATTTAGCATTATTTAGTTATGTCATCGATTTGACTCGTCTTTATATATTTTTTTATTAATTTGGTGTTGTTGAAAAAATATTTATCAAAATAATGTTTTAAAAAAAACTTTTTGTGTATTACTCCTAATGTCAATGGACAAACTTAATTCAATAATTACTATAAAAGCAATTACTAAATAATTAAACTTGTTCCTAATGAGTATGTACACATGATTGCATATTAAATAAAATGTCGTTGAAGTTGGCGGTCCAGTGATAGAGGCAAAACCTCTTAAATCATCTAAGGTGTTGGATTCAAGTCGCATTAAAGAAAACTTGTCGTTAAAAAAAAATATTAACTTAAAGGTTTAATTTCATATATACTCTTATAAACATGAGTAAATATACCAAGTTTTATATATCATCCTTAAATCGGGTCTATTCGTAAAACTTTGTATACAGGTTCGACTATAGTAAAAACTATCCTATTTTTTTTATAATCGTGAGATTCTATTTAGAACACAAATGTTTATGAACGGAAAACTTCTGAGCCTGATTATTACTCTGTCAACCAGTGAGATCAAGTAAAACGTTGCTTATATTTGATGTTAGCATAATAAGTCTTTTATGGGCTTTAGCCCATTTAGCTTGGGCTTAGCTTCACTATTTAATGTTTGCTTTATTTTTATTTGTAAGCTAATCTTCACTAGAATAATATAGAGCCTTCATCTTTTCTCTATACATGTTTATTTGTTAACATGGTATCAGAGCTGAATCGATTCATGCTTGACTGAAAATTTTTGTTGTCGCTTCCGCTCCGTTGTTGATTCGTTCGTTGTTTGTTTTGTTCGCTGTTGAAGGGTAGAGCTCGGTTACCTCAAGTTTGCGGTTTCGAAGTTTGCCAACCAGGTATCAAAGTTACGGATTTCGTTTTATTTGAACTGAATTGTGTGTTTGGAAGAGCTTCTAGACAGATTGATAGGTTTGGACATTGTTTCTGTCACGTGTTTTGAAGTTTGCGGTTACCTCAAGTTTGCGGTATTCGAAGTTTGCGGTATTACGAATTTTGTGGTATTTGAAGTTTGCGGTATTCCAAAGTTTGCGGTATTTGGAGTTTGCGGTATTTGGAGTTTGCGGTATTTGAAGTTTGCGGTTATTCTGCTGTGTTCTGTTTTGATAATATGGCTGGAAAAGATGACTCTCTTCAGTATATTAGTACTCGTCTGGATGGTAAAAACTACGCCTACTGGAGTTACGTAATGAAAAACTTTTTTCGAGGGAAAAATATGTGGGGTTATGTCACAGGTACTAAGGGAAACCCTACTGATAAGTCTAAGGCTGCTGAATATGCCTTAGCTCTCGATACATGGGAAACGGACAACTCTAAAGTTATCACTTGGATTAACAACTCTGTAGGTCAGTCCATTGGTATTCAGTTGGCTAAATATGATACAGCTAAGGAGGTTTGCGATCATTTAGAAAGGCTGTATACTTAGTCTAATTTTTCCAAGCAGTATCAGTTGGAGTTTGATATCCATGCTCTTCAACAGAATTAGATGAGCATTCAAGACTTCTATGCAGCTATGACGGATTTATGGGATCAATTGTCACTTACGGAATCTGTAGAACTGAAGGTGTTTAAACCTTATATTGATCGAAGGGAGGAACAACGTTTGGTACAATTCTTGATGGCATTACGTTCAGATTTTGAAGGACAACATGGAATGATTCTTCATCGTTCCCCTCTTCCAACAGTTGATTCGGTTGTTTACGAGTTGATTGCAGAGTAAACTCGGTTAAAATCTCAGGTTGATAAAGGTCCTAAAGTAACTACTACTCCAGCTGTGTTTGTCGTTCCTCCTAACCAGTTTAGACAAGGTGCTAAAGTTGCTTTTGATGAATGTGCATTCTGCAAAGGAAAAAATCACAAGAAGTCTCAATGTCCGTTATTACTTAGCAGAAGGAATTCTAACTTGCAAAAGCCCCCACAACAGAACAGATCAGGTGGACAATTTCCGTCTCGCTCGTCTACTTTTGTTGGTTCATCTGGTCCATCTTCATAAACATTTAAACCACCTCAGTTTACTGGTGCTGCTACACCACCATTTGTAGAAACTTCTAAACCACCATCTGCTCTGGATTCGCAGGTGTTTGAACAGTTCAGACAGTTTCTTGCCGCCAACCCTACTGCCATGTCTGCTGCGGGACTGTCTTCATCTGGTACCTCAGGTATTTCATCATCATTATGGATTTTGGATTCTGGTGCCTCACATCATATGTCTCCCTATCTGTCTTCTTTTCTCTCTTTGTCTCATGTCTCTCCTATTTCTGTAATGTCTGCTAGTGCTACATCTATGTCGGTAGAGGGTGTTGGCTCTGTGTCTACCCCTCATGTGTCTCTCAATGATGTCTATTATATTCTGAAACTTGCCTTAAATCTTGCTTCGGTCAATCAGTTGAGTAAGTCTGGTATTTGGGGTTTCTTTTGTGACTCTGTTTATGTTGTGCAGGATCAACACACTCAGAGGGTGATTGGGATCGGCCGTAGGGTGGGAGATTTATATGTCTTAGAAGAACTCAAAGTACCTGCACCTAGTGTTGCTGCCTCCAGTGTTGATTTATCTTCTTTTCGTTTAAGTCCTTTGTCGTCTGAGTTTTATATTTGGCATTCTCGTTTGGGACATGTGTCCGTATCTCGTTTAAATTTTTTTTTGACTTCCACATGTGTTTTGGGTCAATTGCAAACTTGTGATATTTCTGATTGTAGTGGTTGCAAACTTGCAAAATTTTCTTCTTTACCTTTTGATAAAAGTATTTCTCATTCTGTTGCACCATTTGATATTTTTCATTCTGATGTGTGGGGACCATCACCAGTATCCACTAAGGGTGGTTCACGTTAATATGTTTCCTTTATCGATGATTACACTCGTTATGCCAGGGTGTACCTTATGAAACGTAGATCTGAGTTCTTTGACATTTATAAAACTTTTAGGGTTTATGTTCAAACGCAGCATTCGGCTGTGATAAAGTGCTTCAAGTGTGACTTAGGGGGTGAATACACCTCTAATGATTTTACTCAGTTGCTTGCATCAGATGGTACCATACACCAATCGTCTTATACTGACACCCCTCAACAGAATAGTGTTGCTGAAAGGAAACATCGCAATCTTATGGAAACCACTCGTTTATTCCTTTTATCTACTGAGGTACCTAATGTCTTTTGGGGAGAAACACTCCTGGCCGCCCAACATGTGATTAATAGGATCCCTACTTCTCACAATGATGGGATGTCTCCATTTGAAAATCTTTTCGGTGAACGCCTAGATTATGGTGAGTTACGGGTTTTTGGATGTACTTGCTTCGCTCTCCGTCCTCATGTTGAACGAGACAAATTGTCAAATAAGTCAGCCTTATGTGTTTTCTTTGGCTATGCAAGTGGTCCCAAAGGATATGACACGGGACAGAAAGGATATCGTTGTTTTGATCCTATAAGTCAGAAGTTATATGTATCAAGACATGTTACATTTCTTGAACATATTCCCTTCTATTCGATTCCAGCTAAGTCACATGATGTAACAAAGTCAGATCTTCAGAACATTGGTCCTTTTGCTAGCAACATTGATGTCTCAACCTCTGATGTTCCAGATTCGTCTCTTGATCCTAATATGCCTACTCCAGATACGTTTGTTGCACATGATGTGCCAGCTCATGAACCTCCCACGTCATCCGGTACTAATGTTGATACCCCGCCGGTTGAAACTAGAAATCCTCCACCTCCGAGAAAGTCTACTCGTGAATGTAAGTCTACTCAACTACCAGAATTCGCATACTCTGCCTACTCTGCTTCGTTTAGTTCATTTATCGCGATTATTCCTCATCTATCTGAAACCAGAATCATATAGAGATGTTGTCTCTATCCTTCTATGGAAAAATGCTATGGCTGAAGAGCTCACAGCTCTTCATCAGACTCACACCTGGGATTTGGTTCCACTACCACCAGGTAAACATAAGGTTGGTTGTCATTGGGTGTATAAGATTAAGACAAAGTCTGATGGCTCTGTTGAACGATACAAGGCTAGACTTGTGGCAAAAGGATATTCGCAAACGTATGATATGGATTATGAGGAGACCTTTTGTGACAATTCGAACTTTTCCAGTTAACTCCGTTATCAAATTCAGTTAAATCCAAACCTATTTAACCCTATCTCAAACTTCAAGGACTATTTCTGTCATTTCTTCAAACCCTAACTATAATGACTAATTATGTAATTAGCCTAAACCTAATTCTATTTGACTTGTAAACTCAAAATCCAATATTTAAATCCTATTGACTTGTAAAAGTCAACTAACCATGTATTTAACTCAATTAGAACCTCAAGGACTATTTCTGCTTTCTTCAAAACTTCAAACCAGAAACCTCAGGGACTGAAACTGTAATTTATCAAATTCTGATTTCTGTTGACTTTCAGAAAGTCAACACAATCGACTTTAATCCAAATTCGAACTCTACAATCGAAATTCGTTAAAATCGTAACTGATATGCACGATTAAATCATATACGATCATCATTAGAGCCTTAACATCAGAATTAATCTGAATTTAAACTTAATTATGGGCATTCAAATCTTAACCGTTGACCATAACCACGCCTTCATCAAATTCGCATCAATTCGTCTGTTTTTATCTCATTTGAGCATCTGCACGCATTAGACGAATTCCACAGAAGCTGTTTCACACCTCAAATTGATTGAAATAGCAGCAGGAGTCGCCGGAGACCAACCCCGTCACAGTCGACAGCCGTTTTAGTCGAGTACAGTTGATTCAAACTCAATCCTGGTAATCAAACCTACCCTTAACTTCGTATGAGTCTATCTATTGAAAGCCCTATGCTAAGTCGAGCTTATAACATCGATTGGATATGAATCAATTCTAGGGTTCATGCCCATACGGGTTTAATCGAACTCTAACCTAAACACGACCTAAATCCAATTCATTTGTATGTCTAGAATTGCCATCCTTTATTCTTTGAAAGCCCCATCTAAATTTAATCACTTAACATCGGATTGAATGTAAACCAGAATCTAGGGCTTGTTCACAATCGAAATTGGGGGTTTTGATCCTAGAGACAATTTTAATCTAATTAAACCACACTAACAGATTCGCAATGTCTTATTTTGTAAAAGCCCCATTATTTCAACTGATTTTACTATAGAAACTGATCAAATTGATCCTGGGTTCATATATAGGGTTTCAGCATTTGAATATGTAATTAAACGACCCTAGGCTTGATGATTTTCAAACTAAACCTACCCACTGATTCGCAAACCCTCGCTTAACAAAACCCCTATGCAATTGATTCCAATCTTGGCCGACTTCTTGGGTTATTGGTCGAGTTTGGTTCGGCTTGCGTAGGGGAGGAGAACCCGCTGGAACTATATGTTAAAACTTATCTGATCTGATTGTTAACGCGAAACCCTAGCGGGTGGAGATGGTTAAGTCACTTGGTTCGTGTGCAGGAGACCCGGGTTCGAGTCCGGTCTCCTCCATCTCTTTTTATTGGGGGCATTTCCACCATATTACTTTTATAAAAATAATCCCCATACTATTATATTAATATATTAAAATGTTTTGAGCCCGAAGACAACCCGTAGGCTCGGGTTTGGTTTTATAACTTATAATTAATATTATTTCCACTCTTAAAAATAAAATATTTATATTATTTTCAAACCACGACTCTGAATAAAATAATATGTTTATATTATTTTCAACCCGTGACTCCAATTAAAAATAATATATATTTATATATTATTTTCACCTCGTTTATAAACTTCGTGTACCGTTTTAAACTAATAAATAATATAATTATTTATATTATTTACTCACGTTTAATATCCTCGAATAAAAATATTAGTTTTATTATTTTTGTCACACATTTTAAATAATCATGTTATTTCTCTAAAAATAATATATTAGTTATATTATTTTCCTAGCCATTATTGTAATGGTACAAACGCACGGATATATTTAATTATTATTATATTCGTAATTAAGAAACCTTCGACACGTAACGCATTTATCTTAATTATTATATTAAGAAACCTATATTCCCGTGGACACGTTCGTCTGCTCATTGATCCTTAGAATGTGTTAAGACGTTCTAATCTTCCGTGTCATCGTCACAAATCTCATATGTCCCTAACTTATGGGTTTATAATTCTAGGGAATACGTAAGCCGTGCAGGCTAACACATGAGGTTCCAAATCTCATACTTGTGTGATACTACCTACTATGCAACGCAGTTGAGTTTCATAACCCATTTTTACTTGTTTTCCTATTGGGGGAGAAACATGCTTACACACAAACATCATTTTACTTGTTTTCCTGTTGAGGAGAAACATGCATACTCACAAACATTATTTTACTTGTTTTTCCATTGGGGAGAAACATGCATACACACAAACGGTATTTTACTTGTTTCCCGTTGGGGAGAAACATACATACAAACGAATATCATTTTACTTGTTTTCCCGTTGGGAGAAATATGCGTGCAAATAAACATCATTTTACTTGTTTTCCCGTTGGGGAGAAACATGCATACGAACAGACATCCGTTACTTGTCTTCCAGCCAGGGAGAGACACACACACAAACGGACATGGATCACATAGTATTTCACTACCACTTGTGTACTTAAGCGTAAACTCTATCATGAAAGTCCTCACATCGAACCGTTTAAATATGAAGAATAGCGAGGTATGTTAAGTAGTACTACTGGGTTTGACAAACCCCACCCATGTTAGTCGCGCTAACTCGATTGGAGGTCGAACGGGTGTAATATTGACCTAAAACATGCACCATGGTTGATAGACCTGGTGGGAGGCATTCAAACTGAAACTGTCAGTCTACTGTTGCGAGCGCTTAAAGTAACTTGTACATTGTCTATCTAGCAATATGTGTGACTTACGTATGTGGATCCAGCAACACTCAAATAGTTTTTTTACATACAAACCTGTGAACTCACCAACCTAGTGTTGACACTTTTTCTTACATGTTTCTCAGGTCACTTTGGCACAGGTTGCACATTTAGGACATGCATGGAGTCCTACTTTCATATCATTCATTTCAAACATTTTAAACAGTGTTACTTATTTACACTAATTGACGCTTGTTGCGTGTAATTACTTTTGATTTCATTCTAACGTTTACGCTTCCGCATTTAACTCTGAACTTTTATGTTATGACATTTTAAGTCCCATATAGTGTCGTTTGATGTAACTAATGACTGAGATCCTGGTTTGTCACACGCCAAACTGTAAAACTCCGTTAGTGGAATTTGGGGGTGTGACACCTTTGCCCCTGTGGCAAAAATGACAACAGCTCATACTTTAATAGCTGTTACGTCCCTTCGTCAGTGGAAGATCTGTCAAATGGATGTCAAAAATGCTTTTCTGAATGGTGATCTTCATGAGGAGGTTTACATGACTCCACCCCCGGGAATAGCTCATCAGGCCGGTGAAGTCTGTCGGCTTCGAAAAGCTCTATATGGGCTCAAACAGGCTCCTCGTGCCTGGTTTGAAAAATTCTCTACAGTCATCAGTTCCATTGGTTTTCTCCTTAGCAATCATGATTCAGCATTATTTGTTCGATGTACGAATGCTGGACGCATTCTCTTGTCTTTATATGTGGATGATATGATTATTACAGGTGATGATTATGATGGCATTGAATCTTTGAAACGTGATTTGGCTCACCGTTTTGCTATGAAAGATTTGAGATTATTACGACATTTTTTGGGGATTGAGGTAGCTCAATCTAAAAAGGGATATCTTCTCTCTCAGACGAAGTATATTTCTAATCTGTTTCAACGTGTGAGACTTTTAGATAACAGAATTGTAGACATTCCTCTTGAAACCAACGCGTGTTACTCTCCCACTGATGGTGTTCCTCTATCTGATCCAAGCCTATATCGTACCATTGTAGGCAGTTTGGTTTATCTTACAGTTACTCGCCCTCATATCGCTCATGCTGTTCATGTGGTTAGCCAGTTTGTTACCGCTCCTACTTATGTTCACTTGGGAGCTGTTTTTCGTATTTTGAGATATCTTCGTGGCACTCGGTTTCAAAGTCTTCTGTTCCCCTCTACATCTTCTATGGAATTGCGTGCCTATAATGATACTGATTGGGATAGTGATCCTTAAATCCACTATTGGTTTCTGTATTTTTCTTGGTGATTCCTTAATCTCATGGAAAAGCAAGAAACAAGATGTTGCTTCTAGGTCCTCCACTGAGGCTAAATATCGTGCTATGGCTGTGACTACATGTGAAATTGTTTGGTTACGATGTCTTCTGACAGACATGGGGGTTGTTGTTTCCTCGCCTACCCCATTACATTGTGATAATCAAAGTGCTATGCAGATCGCTAAGAACTCTGTCTTTCATGAGCGGACAAAACATATTGAGATAAATTGTCATTTAACTCATCATCATTTTCAGCTCGGGACCATCTCACTTCCTTTTGTTCCATTAGCCTTACAGATTGCAGATATTTTCACCAAGGCTCAATCGGCATCTTGGTTTCGTTTTTTGTGTGAAAAACTCTCAATGTTTATTTCTGTTGCATTGTGAGTTTGAGGGGGGATGTTAACATAATAAGTCTGTTATGGGCTTTAGCCCATTTAGCTTGGGCTTAGCTTCATTATTTAATGTTTGCTTTCTTTTCATTTGTAAGCTAATATTCACTAGAATTATATAAAGCCTTCATCTTTTCTCTGTACATGTTTATTTGTTAACATTTGACAAATAACATTCATGTGCTAAGACAAAAACTAGTGAAAGCTGAATTCAAATATGATATATACACTAGAAGAGACTACTTTTATTTTTACAATGGTTCAAATTTCACTTAAAGAAATAAAGATGCAAATTTTCTAACGTAGGAAAAGTCAAAAATATGTTTTCTGAAAGCTACCCAACCAAATTAATATCAACCATAATAAATAGTAAATTACCACATAAATCTCTAGCGTTTGACCATTTTAACTATTTAAGTCTCTTATATTTAAATTCGTCTCTTTTAACCATGACGTTTCATTTTTACTTATGTTTGATTCCATAGGACTCAAGTCGTCCACCCACCTCATTTCATATTTAAAAAGACATTCCATAAGGGTTGTAAAGTTTAAAAACTGAAATAACAATAATACCCTCATAGGAGAGAGAAGACAGGGCTGACTTAACAAGGTGGGAGGACGGCGTGAGTCCTATGGACTCAAGCAGAAGCAAAAATGAAATGTCGGGGTTAAAAGAGACGAATTTAAACATAAGTAACTTAAATAGTTAAAATGGTGAAACGTTACGTACTCAAATAGTAATTTACTCTGTAGAAAAAAAAAATTAGAGAGTTTAGAAGCTACAATCATAGAATTTCAAAGGTCATATAGCCCACATTTCTTGTATATAACATAGGCTTTTCAAAGTACTTTATGATAAATAGTATATATATTATTTATAAAATGTTGTATCAATTACCCTTCACAAATATTTAGAAAGAGAATATATATAAATAGTACTTTAATTGTTTTATTAAGTGTAAAATGATAATAAAATAAGTTGTTTTAAATTAATTGGATAAATATGTAATATATAAGTTTTAGGAAGGGGAAATATATAATTAAATTAATTTTAGGGTTAAGTAAATCTATCTATTATAATAAATGAAAATAATCTGGGACACGTGTCACTGTCTGGTGTCTTATCACCCTTATTTTTTCGTCTCTCTCTCCTATTAAATGAGAAGACACGTGTCACTATTTGGTACATCCGTTATTTAATATAAATATAATTATGGATATTTATTTTATCTTTAAGTAAATGAATTTAATATAAATTAATTATGGATAATAATACTTTCTGACGTTACTAATCAATTTTTAAAAAATAAATTTGTATTATGTATAATTATTATATCATCAAAATTGTTTTTACATTTTAATCAACCCCGTTATTTTAACTAGATTAATAATTTGTTTAAATTTTTATATACGAATTTCTGAATTCAAAATTTTGTTTATCACAACTTAATTATTTTTCTCATCAATTTTTATCTCCTACAATAGTTATTTTATTATTACCATATATATTACATTTCTTTTGTTTTAGAAGTGTATATATTTTGACACTTACCACAATGCCAATCTTCCATTCTTATACAATCGTCTATACTTAATAAATAAGTAATTGGTTACGCTACATGTAACAATTTGGTGAGTTCAACATTATTTTTTCAGCTTATTTTTAATTCTTTTAATATTTTCTTAATCTTTATTACCAACTATCTAATTTTCATAAGATTCTTTTTCCTAATTATAATTTTTAAATCTTTATTACTAATTATTTAATATTTTACTTATTTAACCCGTGTAATACACGAGGTTCTAACCTAGTATGTTATAAAGAAACTTAGAAAGAAAATATATATAAATGTTCTTTTATTATATTATCTGTCTATGTTATATTAAGTTAATATTTAACTAACTTTAGCTCATATTTTTATTTAGTTACAAAAAAGAATAATAACACTATCATTTTTTTTATATTACATATGTTATTTTTTCTACGTTAAAAATAAGTTGTAAGAATTTTTATTTTTCATATTTTAAAATTTTGAAATTACATGTTACTTTATTCGATTTTTAAATCTGATCCGATTAAAACAACCGGTTTACTTTCCGATCGGTTTCGAAAGCAATGATTACTAGGTTTGGTTTTTAACTCTAACATAAGTACATAACCTTTTCAATGTAGTTGGTTTTCAAAGAGATTTTGATAGGATCGGTAAGGCAGACACAACTTAGTAACCGTCTTTGTCCTTTTTTTTATTTATCTTTTTTTCTTGTTGCAATTAAATAGTTTTTTTTGTGATGATAATACCATTTAATTTAGCTTTTGTTTAAGATCTGACATATATTATAAGACTAGGTTAGAAATTCGGTATATTACATAGGTTGAATAAATACAATATTATATAATTAGTAATAAAAATTTATATATTACATATTTATAACATGTTACATAGTTTTATAATATAAATTCTAGAAATGTTATATAGTTATTTTTTTAAAATGTTTTATAAAAAGAATTAAAGAAATATTCAACTTATAAAAATGTTTTATAAACAAACCTATTTTTTTAAATAGGAAAGAGAGATGGGAAACAAAAAATTTTAAAAAAATTAAAGAAATTTATATAATTAATAGGAGAGAGAGGCGGGAAAATTAATGTGATGAGGCATGACAAAGTGACAAGTGTCCACCTTAAACCTTTATATATTAGTATAGACTAGGTTAAAATCCCGTGTATTACACGGTTGAATAAATATAATATTATATATTAAGTAATAAAAAAATTATTTTTTAAAAACTCGTGTTTTACACGGGTTGAATAAACCCGTGAAATACAGTATAATCTGTTAACACATACAATCGTTTAAATATGTCAGGAGATTTATTAATTTAAAAATTAGTATTTTCTTTAAAAATATATTTTTATTAAAAGATAGAGGTGTATTTAATAAGAGAGAAAGGTGGAAAAAATGATAAAAATAAATATGGAGGCGACACGTGTCATGAAAAACCTTTATTTATTATATAGTATAGATATAGATATATTTTTAATATTTTTAAAAATAGATTAAAATTTAGTATATTAGTTTCTAAATAGTGAGCGATATTTGATTGATTAATAAACCAAATTAAAATTTTCTAGTAATCATTTAATGCGGTTGCTTAAAAAGAAAAATCGTTAAAATGATGATTTGGTCGTTTAATAAATTGGTGTTTGGAAACCCAAAACGACACTTCACCCTTAATAGTTGTTGATCTTTCCCATTTCCCTCAACTCCTTGAAAACGAAATCGAACGAAGGTTTTATTTTGTCATTATTATATAACTATAATTGCTCGTGAGGTGGAATAGCTCCTTTTAATTTTTTTTTACCCTAAAAGTTTTGTTTTTTATAAAAATGACACAAAAGGTTTAACCTTTTAATTTCTTTTTGACCAAAATGTTTTTTTTAGATTTGCCACAAAACTTTAATATAGTAAACTTTAGCTTTTTTGCTCAAGTTTGATTTTTTATAAAATTGTAACAAAAGTTCAATGGATTTATTTTTAGCTATTACTCATATTTCAGAATACGTCCTTTAATTAAGTAAATTATAAAAAAACGTCTTTTATGTTTAAAAAACCCTGCACATTACGTCCTTTCGACTAACGGGCGTTAATTTTCACCGTTAAGTCAGGTCACGTGCCTTACATGTGAGGGTGTTTTGGTCTTTTTATCAACAACTTCAGGCACCTAGATCTGAGAATGGGTGTGGCTTTTACAAATTTAGGGTTTTAAATTTATTTTTGTGGGTAAAAAGACCAAAACGCTCTCACATGCAAAGCACGTGACCTGACTTAAGGGTGAAATTTAACGCCCGTTAGTCTAAATGACGTAACGTGTAAGGTTTTTTAAACATAAATGACGTTTACTGTAATTTTTTTAGTTAAAGAACGTATTCTGAAATATGAGTAATACTTAAAGGACGTAATTTATAATTTGCTCTAAATTTAACTAACCCCTTATAATTAATAAGATTTAAAGGTGTTAATTTTTTAGTTTTTGGAATCTTATAAATTGTTACTATGTAAGTATTTTATTTATGTTAAAACAATTTTATACACCAAACACACATATATAATCTATTATCTATTATTTATATATTACTTAATAAATAAAATTCTTAAGGGACACGTAACGTAATTCTAGAGCCTCTCCATTTATATTTTCTCGCATAAACTATTCTATCTTATTATTTTAGGCAACTAATTATTTCTTATAATTTAATATCATAATAAATTTATATTCCATCATTATTTAATATTTGATTAATATCAACATAATATAACAAAATATTTCTTGTAATTTTCTTTTAAATCGGTAATGAACATAGGGCTTATATTAACATTTTCTTTCACAAAATATAATAAAATTAAGTAATCTGTTAACTGTTGCTATCTAAAGTCTAATAATAATCTATCAACATATAAGATATTTATTTATTTTATTTTTTTCATGATTCAGCCCAGATACACATGAATCTAACCTAGTATATTATTATCTATACTATCTAATAAATAAAAAGTTTTTTCATGGCACGTGTCACTTCCATATTCACTCTCATCATTTTTTTCCGTCTCTCTCTTATTAAATACATCGCATCTCTCTCTTATTAAATACACTTATAACTTTTAATAATAATATATCTAAAAAATACTAATTATACTAATAAAACACATTTATTATAAATTATCCCTTATTTATAGAGTAAAGTGACATTTTCGTTATTGTGGTTTGACTATTTTAGCCACTTTCATCCAAAAACCTTTTTTTTAGCTTTTTCGTCACCGACTTTTCAAAATCTAGCCATTTTCATTCAAATGACTAACTCCATCTACATTTTAATGTCTACATTTTATGCTATTTTGGTAAAGAACATTTGGTATGATTGTAATCTGTCTAAGAAAGATTTTTGAAAACATCAAATTGCCCCTGATATAACGTTAAAATGTAGACGGAGTTAGTCAAGTGTATGAAAATGGCTAGTTTTTGAAAAGTCAGGGACGAAAAAACTAAAAAAAAGATTTTGAATGAAAGTGGTTAAAATGGTCAAAACACAATGACGAAAATGGCACTTTTCTCCTTATAAAAAGAAAATTTGAAATCTAATTATGTAACTTTTATTTTCAATCAAATAGTAAATGAAAGTCAAATTACATTAATATTAATTAACGTATTTTCAAAACCCAATTATATATTAACTTTTACATATTTTGAATTATGTTTCTATTTTTAGTATATGTAATACATTTTTCACATGTAAAATATATATATAAAGATTTAATAATTTTATATATTGATATTTTTCACTCCGTATGTATTACACGGGTTCTAAACTAGTATAAAATACTATTATATAAAAGTTAATTATATATGCAAACTTTCCATCATTCATTTCATTTCTTTTACGAACATTTTTATTTTTAATTTGTTCGTTAGAGTAAAAGCTAAGAAAAAATTGACTATAAAAGTCAACTCAAAACACTAAATTTGTCACGATGTAAAAAAAAAAAAAATTATATTTGTCACATTTAGGGCAAGTTGCCAAAACAATGATTTTACGTGGGCAACGATGTGTATAAAATAACTTATATAGATTACTAGGGAAATTAAAAAAAATAATAATAGAAAACAAATCTTCCACCTCTCCCCCTCCTTCCCTTTCTCTCTTACCTCTCGATGACTCAAAACTAATAATAATGCCCTCTCGATGACTCAAAACTAATAATAATGCATGGTTTGTTAGATCATTTTGAATCTTGATCAAACATAGTATTTGAACATTGCATCAGATTAGTTATGAGATGTCTTATGTTTAACGATATAAAGAAAGGATAATTGATAACTGATGATGTGGGAAGGCTAACACCCACCTGATAAACCCAACATATTATAGTGATGGCCCATTAAGCTATGTGATGACGGGGGTAGCTCTAGGAAGCTAACCACGCAAGGACACCGCCAGTTACGAAGGAAAGGCAAAAGAGCGAACCTAAGAAGGTTAGGCTGCAGGCCAAGCCAAGGATAAGTCAAGTGTAATATCCAGTTAGTTTCCAACGTACCACTGTTTGGTTAAAAAGAAAATTTCCAGTTCTAAACCGTACATTTTGAGAAAGAATAAACATATCTGGTGGATTTAAATCTTAATAAAACAAATATGCAAATTTGTGAATTTAAATCTTATTTAGAATCTATTTTTCCCTTTTTTTTCAATAAATGCTAATTGTTTTGAAATACATTACGTATATATATACCTTATAAAAATGGCAACACTTTATAGAGTTTATAATTTCGGTTATGTAAACAATATAGTTTACGAACTTTATTATTAATGTGTAAATGTCATAAATTATTTTATAGAAATTATAAAATAATAAAAACTTATAAAACTCTTTTCATTTTATATAAATATATATATATATATATATATATATATATATATACATTTAGATCGTTTTATAAACTTCAGGGACTGAAACTGTCATCCTTAAAACCGATTTCAAACCAAAAAATCCAAGTTTTAATATAAAATAATAAAAACTGAAACTCCAGGGGCCTGTTTGCAATAAGCCGAAACTTCCAAACCCAGATTTTCAGTCGTGAGTTCGAGTCCCGCGACGCCCGGTTTTCTCCCCCTTTCGCCCGAAATCGCGATTTTCGACCAGGTTCACTGAACCTCGGGTTCGTCCCTCGCGTGCGACCAGTCCCCAAGGCACCATGATGATCAACCTCGATCGAGGCTTGGCGTGGAGTGTGAATTACCTCCGAACGGCCCAACCACCCGCCTCGACCCGTTCGCGCAATTAATGCCAAAATTGGCTATAAATAGCGACTCCCTCTGCTCCTAAACATCATCCCTAACCTCTATCCACTACCCATTCCATCAATCCGAAGCCACATTGCCGGAATTGAAAACGCGACCGCCGACGAGGGCCTCAAACCCGTTCTCCCTCGATTCTGTATCATTTCAGGTAAAATCGATGGCCAAAACGATCGAAATCTTGCATGCATCAAAAGCCCTCTGTTTAATTTCATTAACAGAGGGCTAATCAATGTGTATCGATTGGATTTGGGATTCTAGGGTTCTTACGGTTTAGGGATGAGGGTGGGGTTGGGTTTAAAATAATCCGCCTCTGGATATTACTCAAACAAGTCCACTGGTGCAGCGGTTTGCGTATGTGTGTGTGCAAGTGTGACCGGCCAAGTCGGATGTTCGAATCCGGCCGGCTAGCGTTTCTGTTTTAGATTTTTTTTGCACACTTTTAATCAGTTTTAAAAACTTCTGTTATTTTTATAAAATATGTTGAATATTTATAAACTCAAAGTCACTTTTTATTTTTGTTTCCCTTATTGGAAAACCTTTCAACCAAATAAAACCAAGTTTAAAACTATAAAAATATAATGTTTAATATTAGTTTTAAATTTCTAAAATCTATAAAACAACCCTAAACTGATATAAAACCTAAATACTCGACAGAGAATTTTTGTAATGTTTACAAAACGTATATCCTCATTTAGGTATTCGACACCTATAAACTTGAACGTCTTATAAAATGTTTTAGAATTAGAACAAAATTAAACTTAAAACTTAATTATTTATTTTGTAAACAGAAAATAAATATACATTATTTAGTTAGACTTACAAAGAATTTCTAAATATTACTTAGAATAGTTATTATTTTGTCTTTAAATAATTATTACTTTACCTTTAAATAATTATTACTTCGTCTTTAAATAATTATTACCTTGTCTTTAGATAATTATTACTGTATCTTTAAATAATTATCTTCTCTATTTTTGAATTGTTATTGAGAATTATTCACTTGGGTAATTATTATTGACCCGTAATAATTATTTTTTAGATAACTACTATTTTAAATAATTCTTAAAACCTTGTAAATAATTATTTAATAACCTCGAAACACTTAATTATCCATTACTCAAATTATATTTTATGAAACTAGTTAAAACATGGTTAACTAAAACTTACTACCACTTAAACGTTATAGCACAAACACTCCCATCTTCCCATTTGGAACCCTAGTCAAATCCTAAATCTTAAATCCTTGTCCTACATCCGGTAATCGGGTCCTTAAACTTTATACTTGTCAATTAGGCTTGTAGTGAGGATAACTTTCCTCAAGGCTTCATTACATTTAACACTTGTTGGATACTCTTACATCCTTTACAAGGTGAGTATACTTAGCCCCTTTTTGTTTTCATTTTTGCTTTTAAACTTGGGGTGGAACATGTTTATACTTTTTAGACTTATACAATTCAAACTTAACTATGATTATATGCTTTCTTTGTGTCGAATGCTTTGAGGCTTGTATGTTAAATTAAACTTAATTCTAGCATGTTCATTAACTTTGGCCGAGCCTATAGTAACAAGGATAGATCTATTGCATTTGACCAATCCACCTTGATTGATTGACCCTTCGGGGGGAGCCCTTGGTGTTTGTTACTGAATAAAACTTATACTTGAAACTTATAAGGGTAACCTTCGGGTTATGCCTAAACTTGGTTGGAGGTTTGACGGGCACAATGTTTAACTTACTTGTTTTTCTCACATTTTTGCTTAGATACATTAATCATGGTGAATTGTAAAACTTTTAAAAGACTTTGTTAAAATGGTGTCAAAACCTTTGTATCTCACCAACTATTTTTAGTTGACAGTTATTTAACATGTTTCAGGTGCACAAGAGTGAGGCTTATCTATGAAAAAGTTGGATGCTTGGACTTAGAAAGATCATCAAGAATTAATCTTATGTTTACTTTTCTATTGAACAATATGTTATTTTTGCTATGTTAAACTCTTTAAATCATTAATGAAATATTTCAATATTATTAGTCAACCTTGTGCTTTTGAACAACCGCGTCCGCCCCAACGTATAATCCGCCGTCGGTTGGGGTGTGACAGATTGGTATCAGAGCCTTGGTTATAGGGAATTAGGTTATTAGACACATGACCTAGACTATAACTTAGGATTCCCCATGACATGAGTCATCTTATGTACTTATTAGGAATCACCCCTCTATTCTACTCTCTAAACCCTACACATACTTATACTTGGAAAACTTACTACTACATCAAGTCTATATACCTAGGTTTCCAAACTAACTCTCATCAAAATTAGTTGGGTTCTAAATAATGTATGAGAACTTGTGCGGACCGGAAGAGTGGATGCCTGTATTCTAGGAAATTCTGTCAAGGAAAGCATTTCGTACAAATCCAGATCAACCGTTGGACCCGTATGCTTTCCTGGGAATTCTTGGGATGAGTGTCCACTTATAGGAATGCGCGACTTCTCTAACGTTTGAGAATTTAAATTACCTTTGATATGTCAAGGTACCTGTTTAGTAACATGAACTGAGTAGGCACCATCTAAAATCCTTATACTTCATAACCTCATCCTATGATCCTTACCCTATTATTCTTATGTCCAAACTTTTTCATTTTATAGTATGCCTCCCCGTCGTAGCCGAAGCAGAGTCATGGCAACCCTCATTGCTCAACAAATGGCTGAGATTCTACCTACTCTAGTTACTCAACTAAACCAAGCAGCAGCCAGCAACAGTGCCAACTCTGGGTCTCTCTAGTCAGGTTCAAACCCTCCGTGCACTTTCAAGCATTTCAACTCCTGCAACCCCGCCAAATTCTTTGGGACTGAGGGAGCCACTTGCCTCCTCCAATGGTTTGAAAGCATGGAGAGCACATTTCTGAACAGTGACTGCCCGGATAACCTCAGAGTTCGTCATGCATCAAGTGTCCTGCAGAAGAGGGCATTAACATGGTGGAACGGAGAAAAACGAAATAGAGGTGCTGACGCTGCTATGTCACTGACCTGGGAAGAATTCAAAAAGCTAATGATCGAAGAATTTTGCCCGAGAAATGAAATGAAGAAACTCGAGGCTGAATTCTGGGATCTTGCCCAGGACAGTGGAGAGAATCTGGTATATACAACCCGTTTTCATGAACTGAGTCTGCTAGTGCCACATATGGTTACCCCTCTGTCTCGAGGTATCGAAAAGTATATCAGTGGACTACCGATGAAGATTCAGGACACGGTGTGGGGTCGGAACCCTGCCACACTGGAAGACGCTATCCGCCTCTCTGCTACCTTGACGGATAATCACGTAAAGGCTGGAACCCTATTCAAAAAGGGCTCCAAGAAGCCCGTTGATACCTCTACTCCCGAGCCTCTCAAGGCGGTTAAGACTGAACCCTCGTTCAATAAAAAACGAAAGGCCAGGAACTATGCGGTAGTCACACCGGCAGCACCTTTGGCACAAGTTGCTCCTGTTAAGAAGCCCTATGGGGGAGCACATCCCCAATGTAACACCTGCAAGTTTCATCATCCAACCACCTTGCCATGCCAATTGTGCACCCTTTGTGGTCGCTATGGGCATTTGTCCACTACCTGCTTCGCCAACAAACCTCCAATGGCTCAGGGAAATCATCCCAATGTCCCGACACTACCAGCTTTGGCAAATGGTCGAGCATGTTTTGGATGTGGTGACCCAACCCACTTCCGTAACCAGTGCCCAAGGCTCGCAAATCCAAACCCAAACCCGGGAGCACGGGGACGTGCCTTTAACATCAACGCTAATGAAGCCCAAGCCAACGCAGAAGTAGTCAACGGTACGTTTCTAGTAAATCAACAATATGCTTCCATTTTATTTGATACCGGTGCCGATAGAAGTTTCGCTTCTTTGGAATTTGAGTTATTGCTTGCCAAAGACCGTTCTAAATTAGAAAAATCCATTACGGTAGAAGTAGCCGATGGAAATCCTGTAACTATTGACTCGGTTATCCGTGACTGCATTCTTAACCTTAACGATCACGACTTTCCAATTAATCTCATCCCGATGCATCTTGGAAGCTTCGACGTAATAATTGGCATGGATTGGTTAGCCGAACATCATGCAGAAATCATATGCTTTGAAAAATGCATCCGTATTCCTTTACCATCCGGAAGCACGTTGCAAATCTATGGTGAAAAACCATCAAACGGTCTAAAACTCATGTCTTGTACCACAGCCCATAAGTACCTACGGAAGAATTACGTGGCATTTCTAGCTAACGTCGTGGAAAGGAAAGGGAAGGGAAAGAACATCCAAGACATCCCTATCATCCGTGAGTTTCCCGAAGACTTGCCAGGCCTTCCTCCCGTACGTCAAGTCGAATTCAGAATCGATCTTATTCCGGGAGCAAATCCTGTGGCAAAATCACCATATCGCCTTGCACCTTCGGAAATGCAAGAGTTAGCAAGCCAACTTCAAGAGCTTTCCGAAAAAGGGTTCATTCGTCCTAGCGTCTCCCCTTGGGGAGCACCTGTCCTGTTCGTCAAGAAGAAGGATGGATCATTTCGTATGTGCATCGATTATCGTGAGCTTAATAAGCTTACCGTCAAAAATCGTTACCCATTACCCAGAATTGACGACCTTTTTGATCAACTCCAAGGTTCTGCATGCTTTTCCAAAATCGACCTCCGTTCTGGCTACCATCAACTTCGTGTCCTTGAGGAGGATATTCCAAAAACAGCCTTTCGTACAAGATATGGCCACTATGAATTCATGGTTATGCCTTTCGGCTTAACTAATGCACCCGCGGTATTCATGGACTTAATGAACCGTGTGTGTAGGCCGTACCTGGACAAATTCGTAATTGTTTTCATCGACGACATCTTGATCTACTCAAAAACAAAAAAAGATCACGAGGAACACCTACGGTTGGTGTTAGACCTCTTAAAGAAGGAGACCTTGTTCGCCAAATTTTCCAAGTGTGAGTTTTGGCTAAATGAAGTCCAATTCTTGGGTCATATAGTCAATGAGAAAGGAATTCATGTAGACCCTGCAAAGATAGAAGCAGTGAAAAACTGGAAAGCTCCAAAGACCCCTACTGAAGTCCGTTCATTCCTTGGCCTAGCTGGCTACTACCGACGTTTCATTTCTAACTTCTCGAAAGTTGCGGTGCCCCTCACAGCCTTAACCCATAAAGGAAAGCCTTACGAGTGGGGACCAAAACAAGAAGAAGCCTTTCAGACTCTCAAGCAAAAGCTTTGTGACGCTCCAATCTTGACACTTCCTGAGGGTAATGATGATTTCGTGGTTTACTGTGATGCATCCAACCAAGGTCTCGGTTGTGTCCTTATGCAACGAGGCAAGGTTATTGCTTACGCGTCAAGGCAACTCAAAATTCATGAAAAGAATTACACGACGCATGACCTCGAGTTAGGTACAGTTGTCTTCGCTCTCAAAATCTGGCGACACTACCTCTATGGTACAAAGTGTGTGGTTTTCACAGACCACAAAAGCCTTCAGCATATTTTTAATCAAAAAGAACTCAACATGAGGCAACGTCGTTGGGTAGAACTACTTAATGATTACGACTGCGACATTCGTTATCATCCTGGAAAGGCAAATGTTGTAGCCGATGCTTTGAGCCGAAAGGAACACACCATGTTGCATTGTGTGAGAGTTCAAAACGATATTCAAATCCGCATCCTCGAAGCATAACACCTTTCGGTCACCGAAGGGAAGATGTACGAAGAAATGGCGTGCGGAGCTGAGCTTCAATTAGAGACTAAGCCCAACGGCCTACTCTATTTCTTGAACCGTATCTGGGTTCCTGATCGTGATGACCTTCGTACTATCATTATGAACGAAGCTCATAAGACCCGTTATTCGGTTCATCCTGGTGCAGAAAAAATGCATAAAGATCTTCGTCACCAATACTGGTGGCCCGGTATGAAGAAAGACATTGCGTTATTCGTAGCAAAGTGCCTCACCTGCTCCAAGGTTAAAGCCGAGCACCAACGCCCGTCTGGCCTTCTAGAACAACCCGAGATTCCCGTGTGGAAATGGGAGTGTATAGCGATGGATTTCATTACCAAACTACCTCGTACCACTCACGGTCATGACAGCATCTGGGTAATCGTTGACCGACTAACTAAATCCGCACACTTCTTGCCTATCCGTGAGGATTATGGAGTCGAGAAGTTAGCTCGAATTTACATTAATGAAATAGTTAGTCGTCACGGTGTACCTCTCAACATTATCTCTGATCGTGACGGTCGTTTCACTTCCCGTTTCTGGCAATCCTTACAACCTGCTCTTGGCACTCAACTAAATCTCAGCACAGCTTACCACCCTCAAACCGATGGTCAATCCGAAAGAACCATACAGACTTTGGAGGACATGCTTAGGGCATGCGTTATTGACTTCGGTGGTAACTGGGATTCACATCTACCATTGGTTGAATTCTCTTACAACAATAGTTACCATACTAGCATCAACATGGCACCTTTTGAAGCCCTTTATGGTCGTAAGTGTCGTTCCCCTGTTTGTTGGAACGAGATTGGTGAATCACAAATCACTGGACCTGAACTAATCCAAGAGACATCAGACAAGATCCTTCGTATTCGTGTTAATCTCCTAGCAGCCAAAAGTCGACAAAAGAGTTACGCCGACAAGCGTCGAAAGCCTCTAGAGTTTCAAGTCGGTGATCTCGTACTCCTCAAGGTATCACCTTGGAAAGGAGTAGTTCATTTCGGAAAGAAAGGAAAGCTAGCCCCTCGTTTTGTGGTCCCTTTTAAGATCCTCGAAAGGATAGGAAAGGTGGCCTACAAACTTGAACTACCTGAAGGCCTTAGCAATGTTCATCCAACTTTCCACGTCTCTAATCTCAAGAAATGTCTTGCGGACGAGAACCTCCACATACCCCTCGACGAAGTACGCATCAACGAAACCATGCACTTCGTGGAGAAACCCGTGGAGATCATGGATCGTGAAGTCAAGCAGCTCAAACGTAGTCGTATTCCAATAGTCAAAGTGCGTTGGGAGTCCAAACATGGCCCAGAGTTTACTTGGGAACGTGAAGACCAGATGAAAGTCAAGTACCCGCAACTTTTCTCTGAACCTTCCTCTTAAATTTCGGGACAAATTTCTTAAAGTAGGGGAGACTGTAATATCCAGTTAGTTTCCGACGTACCACTGTTTGGTTAAAAAGAAAATTTCCAGTTGTAAACCGTACATTTTGAGAAAGGATAAACATATCTGGTGGATTTAAATCTTAATAAAACAAATATGCAAATTTATGAATTTAAATCTTATTTAGAATCTATTTTTCCCTTTTTTTTAATAAATGCTAATTGTTTTGAAATACATTACGTATATATATACCTTATAAAAATGGCAACACTTTATAGAGTTTATAATTTCGGTTATGTAAACAATATAGTTTACGAACTTTATTATTAATGTGTAAATGTCATAAATTATTTTATAGAAATTATAAAATAATAAAAACTTATAAAACTCTTTTCATTTTATATAAATATATATATATATATATATATACACATTTAGATCGTTTTATAAACTTCAGGGACTGAAACTGTCATCCTTAAAACCGATTTCAAACCAAAAAATCCAAGTTTTAATATAAAATAATAAAAACTGAAACTTCAGGGGCCTGTTTGCAATAAGCCGAAACTTCCAAACCCAGATTTTTAGTCGTGAGTTCGAGTCCCGCGACGCCCGGTTTTCTCCCCCTTTCGCCCGAAATCGCGATTTTCGACCAGGTTCACTGAACCTCGGGTTCGTCCCTCGCGTGCGACCAGTCCCCAAGGCACCATGATGATCAACCTCGATCGAGGCTTGGCGTGGAGTGTGAATTACCTCCGAACGGCCCAACCACCCGCCTTGACCCGTTCGCGCAATTAATGCCAAAATTGGCTATAAATAGCGACTCCCTCTGCTCCTAAACATTATCCCTAACCTCTATCCACTACCCATTCCATCAATCCGAAGCCACATTGCCAGAATTGAAAACGCGACCGTCGACGAGGACCTCAAACCCGTTCTCCCTCGATTCTGTATCATTTCAGGTAAAATCGATGGCCAAAACGATCGAAATCTTGCATGCATCAAAAGCCCTCTGTTTAATTTCATTAACAGAGGGCTAATCAATGTGTATCGATTGGATTTGGGATTCTAGGGTTCTTACGGTTTAGGGATGAGGGTGGGGTTGGGTTTAAAATAATCCGCCTCTGGATATTACTCAAACAAGTCCACTGGTGCAGCGGTTTACGTATGTGTGTGTGCAAGTGTGACCGGCCAGGTAGGAGGTTCGAATCCGGCCGGCTGGCGTTTCTGTTTTAGATTTTTTTGCACACTTTTAATCAGTTTTAAAAACTTCTGTTATTTTTATAAAATATGTTGAATATTTATAAACTCAAAGTCACTTTTTATTTTTGTTTCCCTTATTGGAAAACCTTTCAACCAAATAAAACCCAGTTTAAAACTATAAAAATATAATGTTTAATATTAGTTTTAAATTTCTAAAATCTATAAAACAACCCTAAACTGATATAAAACCTAAATACTCAACAGAGAATTTTTGTAAAGTTTACAAAACGTATATCCTCATTTAGGTATTCGACATCTATAAACTTGAACGTCTTATAAAATGTTTTAGAATTAGAACAAAATTAAACTTAAAACTTAATTATTTATTTTGTAAACAGAAAATAAATATACATTATTTAGTTAGACTTACAAAGAATTTCTAAATATTACTTAGAATAGTTATTATTTTGTCTTTAAATAATTATTACTTTACCTTTAAATAATTATTACTTCGCCTTTAAATAATTATTACCTTGTCTTTAGATAATTATTACTGTATCTTTAAATAATTATATTATCTATTTTTGAATTGTTATTGAGAATTATTCACTTGGGTAATTATTATTGACCCGTAATAATTATTTTTTAGATAACTACTATTTTAAATAATTCTTAAAACCTTGTAAATAATTATTTAATAACCTCGAAACACTTAATTATCCATTACTCAAATTATATTTTATGAAACTAGTTAAAACATGGTTAACTAAAACTTACTACCACTTAAACGTTATAGCACAAACACTCCCATCTTCCCATTTGGAACCCTAGTCAAATCCTAAATCTTAAATCCTTGTCCTACATCCGGTAATCGGTCCTTAAACTTTATACTTGTCAATTAGGCTTGTAGTGAGGATAACTTTCCTCAAGGCTTCATTACATTTAACACTTGTTAGATACTCTTACATCCTTTACAAGGTGAGTATACTTAGCCCCTTTTTGTTTTCATTTTTGCTTTTAAACTTGGGGTGGAACATGTTTATACTTTTTAGACTTATACAATTCAAACTTAACTATGATTATATGCTTTCTTTGTGTCGAATGCTTTGAGGCTTGTATGTTAAATTAAACTTAATTCTAGCATGTTCATTAACTTTGGCCGAGCCTATAGTAACAAGGATAGATCTATTGCATTTGACCAATCCACCTTGATTGATTGACCCTTCGGGGGGAGCCCTTGGTGTTTGTTACTGAATAAAACTTATACTTGAAACTTATAAGGGTAACCTTCGGGTTATGCCTAAACTTGGTTGGAGGTTTGACTGGCACAATGTTTAACTTACTTGTTTTTCTCACATTTTTGCTTAGATACATTAATCATGGTGAATTGTAAAACTTTTAAAAGACTTTGTTAGAATGGTGTCAAAACCTTTGTATCTAACCAACTATTTTTAGTTGACAGTTACTTAACATGTTTCAGGTGCACAAGAGTGAGGCTTATCTATGAAAAAGTAGGATGCTTGGACTTAGAAAGATCATCAAGAATTAATCTTATGTTTACTTTTCTGTTAAACAATATGTTATTTTTGCTATGTTAAACTCTTTAAATCATTAATGAAATATTTCAATAGTATTAGTCAACCTTGTGCTTTTGAACAACCGCGTCCGCCCCAACGTATAATCCGCCGTCGGTTGGGGTGTGACATCAAGTGACCATCGGGCAATAGGAGGAGACCTGAATTGACAAGATCGCACAAGTAAACAGTGCTAGGTTGGGAAGTGAACCTCTAAAGTCTCAAGACGGCGCAACACTTCCCAACATCACATGAATGAGGAAAGTGTAGCAGACTCAGAGCCAGAACAGTAACCCTTTTACTTTGTAATTCGAGGACAAAGCAAGTCAAACCCTAAGGTAGGGTTCGACGAAGTAGTTACACCATTTTGGGTGTCCCTTATACTATCGAGAAGCTGTCTCTCGGTCAAAGGAGCCCAGGAAGGCCTGAAAAGGAAGGTAAGGATCTGTCAAGAATTACCACCATTGCCCCAAGGGATTACACTATAAATAAGAGATCACCAGCAGGTATGTCTCCATTCACACACACTTACTCTTACAATTCACTACTCTCGTATTCTCTGATCCCATCCTCGTATACACCATCACTTTTACCTAGTCTCTCTCCCTGCACACATGAACTATTATGGGAATTCCTTGCCTGCTTAGGATCAGGATCATGGCCCTCTTGCCTGCAGGGGACACTATCCTTGTCTTCGACACCTCCCTGGCTTACTTCCTCATCTTAAGCTCCTTCAAGAGTTCTTAAATAACCTCTTCTATCATCGCTCATTCCTTGTCTCTTTTACTTACTTATTTGTTTATTTGTATGTCTTAAATGTATCATGTACTTGATTACTATAAACAAATTACTGACTTGAGCGTCGGAGTGCCCTCGGGGCTAGTCCCCCCGGGCCCTCTAACGTAGATCTCTTTTGTCGTTGCAGCTCAGATCCAAGATAGGAATAGCTAGACACGGTCCAATCTCATATCAGGCCCGACCCAGATTTGGATGCAGCAACAACAACTAATCGTATACCATTGTTAAGAAGCTAGCATGGTGTCACGACTCTCTCAAAACAACTCAAATTCTACCCTAAATTCAGGTTATTGTTACGGGTTTTCGGAAAGTTCTAAGGCTGCTGGGTTCTAGAGATTTTCGGGCTGTTCATGGGGCTTCAAGACTTGGAAAATTCTGAAACAAGGCTTTAATTAATCAGCTTCTAGGCCCTTCCAAATCAACCCTTAATCATGGGTTAGTCTAGATCCTTCCTTGTAAATATCCTAGATAATTGTAATATCTTATGATTAGAGATTTCTAGTTAGATTGATCAAGATTAGGCCATGGATTAGTATAAATAAGTGAACTTGGCTCATTTGCAAGACACCTCCAAAACTTGTAAGCATTCACCTTGTAAAGACTTTGTAAAGCTCTTTGTACTTTTCCCTTGTAATCAATAAAGTGTTCTTTGATTGTGATCTTGCTTGTTCGCATCTTATCGCTTCCAAATCACTGCATAATCGGGTCAAAGGCTTAACTTAGCAGTAGACTAAGTGCCGCACGAGAGTCAAAGAATTAACTCCGTGAAAAGTGGTATTAGAGCGAAGTCAATTCGTTGGGATGGTGATTGATCCAAACAAGGTTGATGTGAACGTGGAGAACATTGCACTCGGCGAAGAGAGGCGTGGTCAAGATGGGACTCGACATGGAGCTGGAAAGAAAGGCAGGAGCGCTTCCAAGGATGGGGCCTTGGAAAAATGATTTCGTGACTTGGAGAAGGCCATGATCGGGTTAGGCCTGCAAGTTTATGACACGCTTGATGTGTTACAAAACACATGCATTTATCCATGTATATTTGTGCGTTATCGTATAGTTTTGTATTTGTTTTGTATCATTTTAAGTTCGTTCTGAGTTCGGGTCATAGTTGCAGGTTATAGTGTGCTAAGGAAGCGAAAAAGAGAGTAAAATCCTGGAGAAATCGAGCACACGGGTGAAGAGTGGAAATCAAAAGAAAATAATTAATTTTCTGAGAAAAAGACTCTCTCGCGGTACAGGAGGAAGGAGGAAGATGTCCCTCGCGGTATGTGGGGGAAGCCAGAAGCCAGCTTGACTAATTTGTTCCTCGTGTTACGCAAGGGACCAGCCAAATGTATCTCGCGGTACGCGAGAGACCCGCTAATCCGTAAAAAAAGGAATTTAGTTTTTAATTGTTTTAGACGGCTATTCTATAGGATATTCGTTTTGTTGCCGTCAAAGCTCTGATCTTAGGCGATTTTAGCAAAGGAGAAAGCTTTTGGTTGAAGGATTTGAAGAATCGGAGAGTACACGGTTAGACATTTAAGCATTCGGTCACGATTGATCGTCTTGAGTATTTGGTTTTGTGTTTGATGACCATGTTTGATGTTTTTAACTCTGAATCTTTTGTTTTTATCATGATGATTGGCTAAAACTTTAGATCTACCTAGGTTAAAGATGAAAGATTATTAAAGTTTGGATTTTTATTGGTTTTGGATCTTGTTTGGATTTTATGCTTTAGTACAGATATGATTTCACTTGTTTAATGAGTATGTATGCTTGATTTTGATCTTTGATTGGTTGGTTGTTACTTACATATCTTGTTTGAATGTCTTTCAATGAATAGGTGTG
Organism: Smallanthus sonchifolius; assembly: GCA_023525975.1. Classification (NCBI taxonomy): domain Eukaryota; kingdom Viridiplantae; phylum Streptophyta; class Magnoliopsida; order Asterales; family Asteraceae; genus Smallanthus; species Smallanthus sonchifolius. The sequence continues at coordinate 41,454,655 of CM042025.1, read as the reverse complement.
TATTAGATCGCTTACTGTGTATTTGTGATTCGTATGTGGTTTACTAGACGTTAGTAACCATAGGGATACCAATTAATAACTTAATACATCAAGTGTTCTTCTTATCTAAATACCTGCAAAGTGATAGATCTGCGGTATTAGGGTTTCTGAGAGTGAACTGTTTGAGAGGATGTTTCCTTAGGAGTCTAGTGTCACGGTTAATTCATGTTAAAACAGGTTGAATTCAGGTTTCTCCTTGCATCTTTGATGTATTGAGATAGTGAGACCGAGAGGTGAGCTGTCTATTGAGTTCTATAGCATAATCAGTGTGATCGAGAGGTAATCCGACCAATGGTGAACATAGTATCCTTTGAATTTCCTTATGGTCACATTCTGAGATTGATCAGGAATCCGTTAGGTAAATTTGAGGGTGTTATATCTTAGGATCCCAGTTTCAATTACAGTTTCCATTACCAATAGAACCCGAGTTTAGTAATCAGGATTCACAGCCTAGGTAGTGTCTTTCATCCTTATTGATTTCATCCGAGTCTGTGTTAGATTGTTACTTGTCTTACTAGTCTTCTTCATTTAGTTATTTCAAGTTCAGTAGATAATCTTAGTTCGTAGAATTACCCCCAAGCCAAACCAAATATTAAGTCCGAGTTTGAGTCTAATTTGTGTTAGAGTTAGTGTCTCGTGGGTTCAATATCCAGACTTCTTTTAGCTGTGTTACAATTGATATGTACACTTGCCTGTCTTTGTGGTCTAGTTTAGTAGGGTTGTCTAGAGTTTAACTAGAGTGTCTAGGTTAGTTTGTGTTTAATTTTATAAACCGTTTGACCGACATCAACGCTCGAGCAGTTAGATTCGATGGAAATGATTTCTTGGGGCTGAGCGAAGACTTGAAGGCTGCCATCCAAGTATCCGTAGCGAGATAACGGTGATGGTTAAAGAGGAGATCACCAAGCTACGTCGACACATGGATGAGTTGTCACAGAAGCTACACCGAGACATGGATGAGATGTCTCAAGACTGCCATAGAAGCCTGATCGGGTAGGAGGCCAAGGTGAATGATTGAGGCAAGGCCTTAGTTAGTGCGAGTAGGAACACTAACCCTTTCGCTCCAAAAGTCAAAATCCTTAAACCAAGCCCGTTTGAAGGTAAACGTGAGGCAAGGGATGTTGACGACTTCCTTTGGGAAACAGAGCGATACTTCAGGGGGGGGTCGCCATCGTAGATGATGAGACAAAGATCAACACCGCTACGATGTACTTGAAGGATACCGCGGCTTTATGGTGGCAACGTAGGTATGGAGACGTCAAACGAGGTATCTGTACGATCAAGACCTGGGCTTAATTTGTTCGAGATCTTAAGAGGCAATTCTATCCGGTTAACGCTTTGCACGAAGCGAAGAGCCAGTTAAGAAAGCTCAAGCATGATGGGTTAATCCAAGAGTGTGTGAAAGAGTTCACCACACTAACTCTTGCGATCCCTTACCTTTCAGATGAGGATTTCTTGTTCTATTTCCTCGATGGGTTACAACCATGGGCAAGGACTGAATTGGAGCGTCGCAATGTTAAAGACTTAGCTTCAGCCATTGCCGCCGCTGAAAGTTTAGTCGACTTGATGGAAGAACGTCCACGTAAACCCATGATCGAAGGTAACAAGGAACATGGTGGGGGATCCAAACGGGATCATCAACGAAAGAAGGATGCACGTAACACCACGAACCAAGATGAAGGGTGTTTCATCTGTGGGGTTCGAGGACATATAACCCGGTTATGTTCGAAGAAGGCCAGCTTTCTCGCAAGGGTGGCCCAGGAAGATGGTCGGGACGATGAGCATGAGGCACGGCTAGGGGCAGTGCAGCTCATCTAAACAATGGGAAAGTCGGGGCTAGGAGTGGCTAATGGGCATGCCATGAACCCCAAGGGAAGGCGTAAGGGATGCTCTAGGAGGCTTAGGAAGGGGGCCAAGACCAAAGCGATTGGGGAATCACTAGATGTTAAGTGCAATGGATGCACCGGTAAAACCAACATGTCGGGACCAGGAGTGGCTAAGGGTGAAGCCACGAACCCGAGGGCGAAGTCGATGGGACTTCACTATGTATGCATAAGGGTAAACGGGGTGCCAACGAGAGCCTTAGTCGATACCGAGGCGAGCCATAACTTTGTCTCAAAAGAGGAAGCTACAAGACTTGGGCTCAAGATGACAAAGGAGTTGGCATGGATCAAGGCCGCACACAGGGATGCTAAGCTGATCGATGGGATGGTTCAAGGCGTCAAGGCCGAGATCGGGGACTGGAAACATACGTTGGACTTGTAGGTGGTGCCAATGGACGATTACAAGTTTGTACTCGGGATGGCCTTCTTCTATCAGGTACAAGCCTTCCCCATTCCTTTATGGACGTTTTATGCATAATGGACAGTGGACAAAGTCGCATGATAAAAATGGAGCGCGACATGAGGCGTCAAGGCAAGATGGTTTCGGCTATGCGACTCATATTTAAATCCAACAAAGGGGAACCGAGGCAGGTTCAAAAATTTCAGTGTGTCGTGACCAAGGAGGCTGAACCAAGCACTGCCAAGGATGCATGACAAGGACGTCGTGAATTTAGGTGGGTGAGAATTTCACGACTCGCTCAAAATAACTCAAATTCTGCCCTAAATTCAGGTCATTATTACGGGTTTTCGGAAAGTTCTAAGGTTGATGCGTTCTAGAGATTTCCAAGCTGTTCATGGGATTTCAAGACTTGGAAAATTCTGGAACAAGGCTTTAAATAATCAGCTTCTAGGCCCTTCTAAATCAGCCTTTAATCATGGGTTAGCCTAGATCCTTCCTTGTAAATATCCTAGATATTTGTAATATTTTATGATTAGAGATTTGTAGATAGATTGATCTAGATTAGGCCATGGATTAGCATAAATAGGTGAACTGAGCTCATTTGCAAGACACCTCTAAAACTTGTAAACATTCATTTTGTAAAGATGTTGTAAAGCTCTTCGTACTTTTCCCTTGTAATCAATAAAGTGTTCTTTGATTACGATCTTGCTTGTTCGCATCTTATCGCTTCCGAATCACTAATCGGGTCAAAGGCTGAACTTAGCAGGATACTAAGTGCCGCACGAGAGTCAAAGAAGTAACTCCGTGACAATGGGATAGTTACGAATGAATGGTGGTGTGGATGACATTTTTTTGTATGTTATAGGTGATAGTAAGATGGTGCTAAACGTACACCATTTCCAATCTTGATATATGTTGAATCTTACGTAAGTAAGAGATTGTTGTATTTGTATGCATAAGATGCAACGTATTTATAAAATTGCTAATAACATTTTATGACATACAATCATCATTGAACAATTTTGGCGTATACACAATGCTTGACTTAGTCCTCGCATTTACGCAGGGGCCGAGGAGGGGCAGATCGCTTCACGATCTAATGTACGAAGCTTTACCTTACACTTTATGCAGGTGGTTGTTTTCTACGGCCTGAACCCATGACCTCAAGGTCACAAAGTAGCAACTTTACCAGTTGCTTCAAGGCACGCCGTCTCATCACTAAATAAGTATATCAAGTAAAAGTTTAAATATGATCTAAACGTAAACAACTTATCAACAGTATACTACATATTATCATTTTGGATGAAATATTATATAGGATAAGAGGGAAGTTCATTTCAAAACGAAGAAATTATGTGAGAACAGAGGGAACAAACATAAATAGTTTAATTTTTTGATCCATGGTAAAAAAAACTTAAACTTTTATACTTTTTAGATACAAATATGTATTTTTATGTACATAAGAAAATAATTAAACTAGTTTTTTCATATTTTTTTATATATTTAAAAGTTTCTTACACATTTGTATGTAAAAAAATCTACACATGAATTATACATGTGTAGGTATGTATATAATTGAAATTTGTTCATTTTTTTATTTGAATTTCATGAAAAACAAATAAACAATACATTTATATCATTTTCTTATATTTTAAAATTTTTTAAGATTGAAAAAATAAATGATTCGTTTTGTTCTACGTATTCTCGTAATGTTTAATGTTCTGAATTGAACCCTGCCCTGTATGATAATACAAATATCATATGATACCATATACAATCATGTATATCAAATGTAAGTAAATGTTATACGGTGAATGAGTTCACTGATACGTGTATGTTTATATCTTCAAATACAATCTATGACCAATATTATATATATTTTATGTAGAGCTATAAATTTACATTATATATATATATATATATATATATATATATATATATATATATATATATATGGGGTTAGATTCAAATGAGAACTCATAAATACTTGAAAACTCGCGAGAACTCGTCAAAAAACAAATTAAAACCATTTTTTTCACTATCTTTATTATTAAAATATAACATAAAAAATAATTTATCTATTCAATTAATTCATCACTTCTCTCTAAATTATCCTTAAAAAAATTTATATACATGTGTAAATGGTAAACACTTACACATGTGTACGTGGTAAACTTACACAAGTGTATATATTTTTTAATATATGAAAACATGTAAATTTACATATATAAATTTATTTTTTATGTTGTATTCTAACAATAAAAATAGTAAAAACAAAAAAAATGGTTTTGATTTGATTTTTGACGAGTTCTCAAAATATTTAGGATTTCTCAAATGATTCATTCCCTATATATATATATATCAAATGTAAGTAAATGTTATACGGTGAATGAGTTCACTAATACGTGTATGTTTATATCTTCAAATACAATCTATGACCAATATTATATATATTTTATGTAGAGCTATAAATTTACATTATATATATATATATATATATATAGGAGGATAATCAAATAAAAAATAGTTTTTCGCTAATAAATTTAAAAAAATGACAAAAATTTTAAGAAACGATATCAAACGAACTCTGATTGAGCTAATTTCAGCGGCGTTGAAACCGTCTCGTCGAACTCTACCATCTTAGATTTTAGGGTTTAGATTTTACGTTTGAATTTTAGGGTTTTAGCATTATGGTTTATCCTTAGGGTTTAGCTTTTATGGTTTAGGTTTTTTTTGTGGGGGTGGGGGGTTTAGGTTTTTTTTTTTTGGGGGGGGTGGTGGTTTTAGTCTTTTTGGGGTAGGGTTGGAGGAGGGTTTAGGTTTTTGGGAGTGCGGGTGTAGGGGATTTAGGTTTTTGGGTCCAGGTTAGGGTCAATGAGATGGTTCCAACGCGGAGTTCGTTTGACCCACTTCTTAGGATTTTTTTAGCGAAAAACCACTTTTTAGTGGAACCGCCCCCTATATATATATAGGGAAGGGTTCAAATACTAACCAACTTTTTATGTGATAACCGTGCTAACCACTATAAAACAATCACATAATTTATAAATTATTTTTTTTAATTGTTAAAATAGTATTTAAGGATCTTAAATAAATATTTTGAACGTAAATACGGAAATGATGAGTCTTACGTATGCGTGCCAAATAATGTTACATATACATGACACATAGTGTTTACATATATGTAACATTAACATAATGATAATTGTTACATATACGTAACACTATGTTTGAGAGTGGTTATCATGGTTATCACATAAATATTGGTTATCATTTGAACCTCACCCTATATATATGTATGTATGCCTAACTAATACGTAATTTGTTGCGCCACGTATCACAATTTCATGAGTCTAAGATTCTTTTTCTCACTTATTTTTATTTATTACTAACTATTTAATACCTGTATTTTTTTTTGAAAGGCAGACAATATATTTAATACTCGTATAAAACATAGGTTTCTAACTTAGTGTACGTGCGTCTGTGTGGGTTTTTGTTTACGTGTATGTATACTAAATGTATAGATGATATCATGCAACTAAAATTATGTTTTCTTTACTATTTTCTCAAATTTACTAAAACTTAATTTCTATTTGTATGATGCGTTATAGATAAAGCATGATTCAATCGCCATTAATAAATACTAAATTGTAAAAAAAAAACAACTTAAATAATAAATACATGATTTGTCAAAGTTTTGCATTTCCAAAATTTAGCTAAAACTTAATTCCTTAGTCATAGTTGACTCTTTAAGTTGTGAAATAAAGTTTTCTTAGTAAGTGTTTTTCAGAAACAAAATTGAGTAGAATTGTCTAACTAAAGGTAACAGGCTAGCTAGTGTACAAACTTGCATGCTTTACACATACACCTTTCCCGTCATTTTTGAGAGAATTTGAGCCTATTTTTTAGTTTTATAACATATGTAGGATTCATTGCTTATTTTCTTTTCTTGTCTGTATTAGTGTGTGTTTTACTATGATGTTACATTATTTTGAAACTTGCCTATTTTATACATGTTGAGACAATAGACCAGAATATTACACGAAAATGATTAAGGCACTAGGATTATCCCTTTGTTTAAACCTTTTCATTTGTTTTCCTAACCCATACATTATCCCTTAGATGCCACTCTTGAGCCTATATCGTTTCATTTGATAAACCCATTAGCCTTTTTAGTCTTTTATTTTTAAACTCGTGAGTTAGATCTTAATTATTTAGTGTTAGTAGAATGGTTTTTGTAGTTGGAGTTCTTGAGATATGTTTAAAAAAAAGAAAAAAGAAAAATGGGAGCAAGAGAAAAATACAAAATAGTTTTATTAAGTCATATTCACCCAAGTTTCAAGTTAGTAGTCAAGGAATAAGAAATTCAATGTTAATGGGTCATTTTTACCCAAATCAGATAGTTAGTAGTTGTTTGACTTATGTAACTACTTAGTTGGATTGCTGATATCGTCCAGACGGTCTATAAAATATAAATGAAAACCTAGCCTAGACTCCTAAGTAATAAATGGAGTACCTATGAACTAAACCGCACTGACATGCAAGTGTACCTATCGAGTGTAGCACAGCTTAATGGTAAACCGGATTATCGAACCCTAGAGACACTGAATACTAATACTAGACTCTGACTCGAACTTAAGATGATTGTAGGTCCCTCAGGTGTCTTGGATCGTCACATGCAAGTGTGTTACTAGTCGAATCGGTGCGGAATGCCCGTGACTAGGTGGAGTATCAATCAACACAATGTAAACTGACAACAAAGACACAAGATACTTTCAAAGTTCGTCTATTGATAATCACAACCGGTTACAAAGAGAATGAGTGTGTAAATACATTCTGTCACTAACAGCTATATATACTAGACCTGTTGCCTGCGCACATAGCAAGTGCGCAGGGTTTAACTCATGCATACTTAGCAAGTACGTAGACTTTGTTCTTGCGTACTTGATAAGTACACAGGTTAAGCAACCTGCGCACTTGTTAAGTGCGCACAACACTTAACAAAGACAAATACAACGACAAGTACCTACGAACATGATTAGAACTCGATAAACCAATACATATAGACGCTGAAATACAAATACAAATACATAAAGACAATACATAAGTAAAAACAATCTTCAGAGTGCTTGTCACAAGAATTGCTTCAACAAATTCCCCCTTGACAACAGCTCTGGAGATGTCTACAGTCTCTAACAGCTTCAGAGTAAACAGCTTCAGAGTGATTGTCACAAGAATTGCTTCAACAAACTCCCCCTTGACAACAGCTCTGGAGATGTCTATAGTCTCTTATGCAGGTAGTATTTGTCTAACAACATTGTATCAGAGGTTTCCCAAGGTCAAAATTCGTGAGCTCAAGGGCGACTATGTCAAATTTGAGCTCCGTGAAACCGACGCCAGCATGGCTAATGCGTTCCACGCCAGTAACTCAAAATGACGTATATAGAAAGATTCAGGAAGGAATCCCTGAATAGTCCTATTCTTCCTCTTCTTAGTCTTATGTTCAGGAACATACTTGTTGTCTGAACTCTTTCGTCTTTGTCTTTTGGAGGATGACTCGGGAAGGGAAACCTTCGCCATTCTCCGTGGGTGTGTTTGGTCTGGTACATCATCAGAGTCAGATGAATCAGATTCAGTCGCCTTGGAATCTGACTCTTCAGTACCATCTCCTCCTTCTTCTTCATTACCTCCATTACAAGTTATCTATGCAAGAACATACGAGAAACAACATTAGATCAAACAAAATCATTGGAATAGAACAAGCATGACATGGTATAACACTTGCACATTGAACTGATTTTCAGACTTACAAAAATTTCAAAAGTGCCCTTCCTGCGTACTTCACAAATACGCAAAAAATTGTTCTTGCGTACTTAGTAAGTACATAAGTGCGTAGGAACTAACACTTAGAACTTTTACAAAATCCAAAATCAAGAGATTCAAAGTTTTAGATTATGATATCGGTCACCACAATGTCGAAAAACCTGTTTAAGGGGGTGTTTGGATTTACTTTTCAAACTACTTATTACCTTATTATCTTTTTTAAAAAGGTAATAAGTCAAAAGTCCATTTGGATAAATGATGAAAAAGTTAGTTTTAAAAGGGTTGAAAAGTTGTTTTTGAAAAGTAGATATTTTTTACTTTTGCAAAAAGTCATAAGTTACTTTTAAAAAGTAATCCCAAACACCCCCTAAGACTTATGGGACCAAAACCAACATCAATGCAAAGCTAAACCCAGGTCATTTGGACCTAACCTCGGTCCGATGCAAAACCACAGACACCAAGGGGTCAAACCCAAAATTAAGAGTAGTTAAGGATGAACTTAGAATACAAGAGCTTCGATTGATGATCATAAACTAGTTTAGGGCTTAATTTCTCTTAAAAACACCCAAACCGGTCTAAATTTCAACACCAAAACCCTAAGCTCGCAAGTTAAAGAAATCAGACCTCAACAAGAGATTTTGCGAATGAAATGGTCAAAGATTCTTACCAAATGATAGTAAGGTGATGATAAACTAAGATCGAGACGAAAAATTGTTTAGGAACACACAAATTTTTGAGTGAAAATCGAACAGAGAGTATACAGTAGTGTTAAGTTCGTTTGAATGAGATGAATTGAGAGAAAACATCTAACAACTATTTATATAACTTTCACAGCTGGGTCGTGCGCATTTAACAAGTGCGCAAGACTTAACTCTTGCGTACTTGGCAAGTACGCATGACTTAAGTCTTGCGTATTTACAAGTACGCAAGATTTAATTCCTGCACTTGACAAGTACGCAGAAACCCATGTGAAATCCAATTTCAACTCAAATTATGAAGATTGTCAAGTCAAATAACGAACCGGATATGAACATTCAATCATGAGGTTTCAAAAACAATTCAAGGAAGTTAAACACAAATATTTTTGGCATTTTTGATAAAAAATGAACTATACATAAACTTGAAATCTTTATGAGTTTTTCTGTATGAAGTTAATATGAACAAGAATATACACCCAAGCTATTTTTGGGTCATAGTCATGAGCAGAGGATCATATCAGGCTATTGTAAGCAAAAATGATACACAATAAACATAAAAGAATATGGGATAATGTCATGGATTACTACTTATTCATACGTAATATGCAATATAAACAAGTAAATTCAAGTTGTCAATATTATAAGATTTGAAACCATAAGCATCTTTGTATCATGTTCTTGTGCGTTAAGGTATTAATTTCAAGTTTTACAATGTGTACCCCACATATATGCTACAGAAATTTAAATTGCACTATCTCAAGGCATCTAAGATTTTCCCAAAGATTTTCAAATCTCCAGAATGAAGTTACATCGTTTAGCACAGAAAAAATCAAGCAGAATCCATAAGGATTATCAAGAATCATAAGATTCAGAATCGAGTGATTCATTTGTCTTGGTTTGATTGGTTTTTCTTCTGTGAATATCATATGTTGATTCAGGTTAATAGATATGGAGTCTGAGGATTTAGGTAAGGGGATCCAACTTTTATCTGGATTTGATTTCAATAAATCAGGTATGATTCAAGGGTGAATATATGCTTAACGGTTGATGTCAAGACATATCTTGGCCAAACTTCCCATTGCATACTTGTGAGTATGGGCAGTGAAGTGAACTGAAAAATTATGCTAAAGACATAACCCGAAACTGGTCTCTTAAGAAAATATTTGCCAAAATCTTACATCCTTTATCAGATAATGATCTTTTTGTATTCTTTTACACACACACATGTATACATGGGTTCAAATCACAGTTGTAGTCTAGATTTAGTTTCCACACAACTAATGATTCAAAAATGCTTACAGCCTATTGACAATTCAAATTACTTGCAAATATTCAAATTAAGACTGAAACAACTTAAACATACAAGTAATCATGACACAATCATTTCCCATATGTGCAGTCTAAGACGTTTAGATAATTACTGATGTACTATCATTTCCTCTTTTCTTCAAATGACTTTGAAATTTTCTCCATTTTCTATTTTGTTTGGATTTTTGTAAATAATTTGAAAATAAAAAAGAACTATACAGAAATCATTTAAAAGAAATAAAGATTAACTTCCATGAAAAGATTTGTTTTTGAAAAACGAGTATTCACTCAGGATTGAACATTCCTATCAAGTTGACAAGATTTTCAAAACTGGTCCGATCAAATGCCTTAGTGAAAAGGTCAGCAAAGTTGTCATCCGTGTGAACTTTGACAAGCTCAACCAAATGCTTTTCAGCACAGTCACGGATGAAATGATGGCGAATCTCTATATGATTAGTTTTGGAATGTTTCACCGGGTTGTTCGTGATAGACATCGTGGCATTGTTGTCAATGCATAGAGGAGTTCTAGTGTAGTTCAAGCCATAATCTCTCAATTGCTGCTGGATCCACAATATCTGAGAACAACAGCTCGTGACAGCAATGTACTCTGCTACACATGCTGAGACAGAAACCGTTGACTGCTTCTTGCACTGCCAGGAGACCAACCTGTCTCCCAAGAATTGACATCCACCTGAGGTTGATTTTCTATCAAGGTTACAACCGCCATAATCAGAATCAGTATAGGCTTTGAAGTCGAATGACTGCTGCTTCGAGCACCAAAGACCCAATCGGGGTTTCCCCTTTAAGTATCTGAAGATTCTCTTAACAGCTATCAGGTGAGACTCCTTTGGTTGTGACTGAAACCTTGAGCATAAGCATACAACAAACATTATGTCGGGCTTTGAAGCTGTGAGATACATAAGAGATCCGATCATCCCATGGTACAATTTGTAATCCACATCCTTTCCATCTTTGTCTAGATGTAGACCATGATTGACGGGGATAGGTGTGCCATAAGTACTGCTATCATTCATCTTGTAGTTTGTCAAGATGTCCTGCACATACTTAGTTTGATGCAGATAAATGACATCCTCCCTTTGACTGACTTGCAGACCCAGAAAGAACGACAGTTCACCTATGTTGCTCATTTCAAACTTGGACTTCATCACCTGTTCAAATTCCCTACACATCCCTTCATTTGTAGACCCAAAGATAATGTCGTCGACATAGACTTACAAGAAGAATATCACCTCCTGCTTTCCTAATGAAGAGGGTCGAGTCAATTTGTCCGCGGTCGAAACCATTGGACAGTAGATGTTTTAATAAAGTCTCATACCATGCCCGCGGTGCTTGATGAAGACTATAAAGTGCTTTGTCGAGCTTGTACACTTTATTGATATTATGCGGATCTTCAAAGCCTGGTGGTTGAGTGACATAGACCTCTTCATGAACTTTCCCATATAGAAAAGCACTTTTCACATCAAGTTGATAGACCTTGAAGCCGACAAAGGAGGCATAAGCTAGAAACAGTCGAATGGCTTCAAGTCTAGCAACTGGGGCATATACCTATGTGTAATCCAGGCCCTCTTGCTGATAAAAACCCTGAACAACCAACCTTGCTTTATTCTTCACTACAACATGTCGATCGTCCATCTTGCATTTGAACACCCATCTACTTCCAATCGGATGCATTCCCTTCGGAAGGTCAACCAGATCCCACATGTGCAACTTTTGGAATTGACACAATTCATCTTGCATCGCCTCTATCCAAAGTTGTCAGCGAGAGCCTCTTTCACATTCTTTAGGTCCCTAGGGTGTCTCAGATCATCACATGCAAGTGTGTTACTAGTCGAATCGGGTGCGGAATGCCCGTGACTAGGTGGAGTATCAATCAACACAAAGTAAACCGACAACAAAGACACAAGATACTTTCAAACTTCGTCTATTGATAATCACAGCCGGTTACAGATAGAATGAGTGTGTACATACATTTTGTCACTAACAGCTATATATACTAGACTTGTTGCCTGCGCACTTAGCAAGTGCGCATGTTTTATCTCATGCGTACTTAGCAAGTACGCAGACTTTTTTCTTGCGTATTTGATAATTACGCAGGTTAAGCAACCTGCACACTTGTTAAGTGTGCACAACACTTAACAAAGAAAAATACAACGACAAGTACCTACGAACATGATTAGAACTCGATAAACCAATACATACAGACGCTGAAATACAAATACAAATATACATAAAGACAATACATAAGTAAAAACAATCTTCAAAGTGCTTGTCACAAGGATTGCTTCAACAATGCTTGATTGGGGGGTTTTCAATACTACTGATCAAACTAAGGACAAGTAATAAGAAAACTACTGAACGACTTTAACTATCTGACAAAAGACTAAGGAAATAATCAGAGACGGGAAGAATACCACCTAGGTCAGAATCCTACTTGTAAAGCTCAACTTCTATCGGTTATGAAAACTATGATGGATCTGGGTTTCTAAGGATAACAGCTCTAGAAAACCTAGTGGATTCTTAATCACTCTCACGGTGTCACCAACTAAGAAACCTAAAGATGTACTAAACTCACAAGATGGTCAGATTACCTTTCAGTCTTTACAACTATGATAATGTACCCAACAGACAAATCACCTCTCAGTCGCACTGTCCTCAATACATCTAAGATGCACGGGGTAACCTCAGATCAGCAAGCTATGACTCAGACTAGCAAAGAATACTAAGAACCTAGGAAAACATCCTTTCAGAGTGTTAACAACTAGACACCTAATACCAAGGACTAACCGATTATCTCTCACTTTTCATGTATTGAGATAAGATAAATGCTCAGATCTAATCTACTCTCAACAATATGGGTCACTACATCTAGCAAACCATACAAATAACCACAAATATATAGTCTATGATCAAGATACACTATTCAAACTGAAAGACATTCACAAATAGCATACGAAATTGAAATTAAACATAAATCATATTCTAAACATGCATAATCATCATAATAGTCAAGCTAAGATCTTTACAAAATCATTAATCCAACATAGATAACCAAAAACCGATAAAAAATCAAGACTTTAACAAATATTCATCATTAACCTAGGCAGTATTAAAGTTTTAGCCTAGATTCATGTTCAATACATTAAAACCAGAAGTAGAAAACACAGTCATAGTTCAAAACGAAACAATCAACGATAAAGATTCAAACTTTAAACCCGAATACGCTACTACAACGAACCCGGAATCAAAAGTCTTCAACTTTGTAGTTGATTTGCCCTCCTAACTCCAGAAATCGCCTATAGCTTCTCTTTGACGGCCAAAAAATCGAACTCCAAACATAATGGCATTACAATTCTAATATAATCGATCTAGGGATTTTTTCACGGAATTTAGGTCTCTCGCGTATCACGAAAGAACCTGGCCAGCCCCTCGCGTACCGCGAGGGACAAATTAGTCAGGCGCACTTCTGAAGATCCTCGCGTACCGCAAGATCTTGTCTCTTCTTCGCGTACCGCGAAGGACAGAAATTCCATCTTTTTCATTTATTTCTTGGGACTTGTTCTTTTGCTCGGTTTCTTCGGGATTTCACTTGTAATTCTCATGAGCTCCTGCAAACATAACAACGGCTCAATACGAAACTAAAACGACTCAAAACATATACAAAACTATCTAAAACACACGAAAACAATAGGAATAAAGATGTGTGCTTTGCACTATATCAAACATCCCCACACTTAACCTTTTTTCGTCCTCGAAAAAGTCTGCAATGGAATCATAACTGGGAACTAACTTAACATTCTTAATATTTTAATTAGCATAAATATACTCACGCGTTAAAAAGCAATAATCAGTATTTGTGTCCGATTAAACCCAACCACCGACTATCAAGCCCCCGTTTTGTGTTCTAATTCCATTTTATACAATTATCAATCAATCAATCTATGTGACTCACACTTAAGCGTTACAACTCTATCTAATCCCGTCTCACGATCATGTCTAGGCACGGGTTAAACCATTTAGGTTTCCCACCATGATAAACCAAAATTTATTTGTTTTAGAAATTAGATGATTTAATGAATGAATGGTATGATATTGAGCATTAATTTAAGCAAATGAACTTTCGTCTAGAGGCGTTTCAACCAAGTCACTATCCTGGAAGTTAACACATTGACTAAGTTCTATCCAATAAAGCACATAAGAATCATTTAGGGGTGTTTTCTCCAAGTGGCCATCACGGAGGGTAACACATAAGTAAGACTTAAGGTTCTAATCAAATAAGCTCCTGAATATGGAATTATGGATGCGGGCGCCACCAACACTCGGATTTATTCTCATAAAAAGAGAGCGGTGATCTGTTGCTAAATATCCCGTGTATAAAGAGTCTAATTCATATTGGTTAAGCGTTTAGTTTTGTATATCGAGTCGGTTTTATGTGCATTTGGTATTTATGAGTCATACAGGTTAAGCATGCTTAGTGAGCGGGAAACATGAAGTATAAATCAAGAGGATAGCAGCATACACGGGCCCCGGAGAAGTCAAAGTCAACAAAAGTCAAAATTCATGGAATTTAGATTCTTCACGGTACGCGAAGAACATGGAGTAGAAGTTCGAGGTACGTGAGGGCTTTAAAAAGCCCACCGGACTATTTTGTTTCTCGCGCCACGCGAAGATCATCCAGCATTGGTTCGCGGTACGCGAAGAGTTGTAATTTCGGCAAAATTAACCTACTTCCAATTATAAGCCATTGAGGAGTCTTTATTCGAATTAATTTTCATCCAGCCGTCCCAGAGCTTTCCTAAGAAGATTTCCAGAGATAAAGGTTCAATCTTTCCGAGTTTTTGATGCTAGATCAAGCTACACCAATCATTGAAGAATCGAAGATGACGTCGATGAGCGGCTAATCCTTCGGTGGTTGTTTCCGGATGTAGGATATGTTTTGTGAGGTGATAATCTGGTTCATACTTGATTTGGTTTAGTTTTCTTGTAATCGTTTGATTGTTTGAATGCGATAGTTTGTTTGGTTTGATTAAACAGTTTCAGTTTATTGAATTTTTGCACGCATCAGTTTTTCGGTTTTAAATTGCGAACCATTGTTTGCTTATGTTTAGTATTCTGAATTGGTAATTAACTATTGGGTAATTAATTTGTGTCAAGCATTCGGTTTTATAATCGTTGCTTAGGGCAGTCGCTATCTTGATTGTTGGTTATTTATCAAACTTAACAAAATGAGTTATGTCTATGTAACTTACAACTAGTACAAACCAGTAATCACTGAACTTGCAATCTGAACCCGGAAGTAATCCGTTTTCTCTTAATTGTTTTCAAAGTTTTTAAAGTTAGTTGATTTTGAATCTGAAGTTAAACAGTTTTTTTTTAATTAAACATTTTTCACCAATTTATTATGGATACGATACCCTACTTTACTATACTATAGTCTAAGGTAGCTAGATAGTACGTTTTTATAATTATTTTTGATTGACCATGACAACTTGATCAAAATGGCGCCGCTGCGGGGAATCGGAGCGCTTAGTTTTTTTTAGTTTAGTTAATTTTTTTTATAAAAACAAAAACCCAAAAATATTTTTATTTTTATTTTTTATTTTTTTAGTTGGTTATGTATGCAGTGATAGTGTCCAGCTTCGCTCTTCCCCTTGTGCACCGTATAGCATTTCGGTCGCGGTTGCACAACTCTGTCGGGCTGCCTTTACATCAATATAAGATTAGGATCGACCCCGCCCGAATGGAGATTGAGTACGGACGGAGCGATCAATACCTGCAAAAATAAACTCAAACAAACCCACAGCATTAAACTGACTCAAAAGACAGACTCAAAGTAAAATTAAAAGACTCTACTGACTCACTAAAACTCTGGATAGAATAGGGATACATAACTGATGAGTGGCAAACAAATAGACATAAATTCCACTAGCAAGGTAGATCATCTGAACGAACGGACCTTAAGTTTCCCATGGGTGTGGATATGAAGGATGCATGGTGAAGTTAATGGATGGAATGGTGCTGAGATGATGGTAATGGATGCTAATGGGTGGTGAAATAATGGCTGGTCTGGATGTTGGTGATATGGTGGTAGTGATGGTGGATGCGGAATGGGGAAACCACATGAAACAAAAGAACAAAGGGGTGTCCAGGGTCCCCTCACGTACCACGAAGGCCATGGCAGCACTCTTCTCGTATCGCGAGGAGGCAAGAATTAAGCCGACTCTTTTATTTTTCCTTCGCGTATCGTGAGGGACTTGAGCCTGAGCTTCGCGTACCGTGAGGGAAGGTCAATAACAGAAAGTTTAGATCAATTTTATACTTAGAAAAATTTTGACCCCTTAAAAATTTCCTACCTAAATTCCATAAAAACTCGTTCCCATGATAAAAACCAATGTAAACAAAACTGGAATTTCGTTCCTGATGATTTTCCTCACCGAATCAAGCGCGAATCCCTGTAAGACACACACAAAACAAAACACACAACCCGAAAAACACCAAAATGACGTGAAAATAGAACCAAGAAATCTACAAACTGTACATCCCGGGCACTTGCCCGAGACTTAATTTTGCTATCAGGAGGCTTCTCCTTGATCCTAACCGGTACAGCCTTCATCCTGCGCGGTATATCGATTCTCCACACCCTCAACAAACAACCACTAACAAGCATTGAACCTCTATCACATTTATCAATTAGGTCCTTCCACCACAACTTAAATCTACCAGGTCCAAAGATAACCTGGTTCAAGTACCTCAACAAGCTGTCACCCCTAAACATCCCCACACTTGGTGTTTGCACTACCCTCAACTAACATGAATATCTCAACGCATGGGTTCTCTTACGGGGCGGCCTAGGCTTAGGGGACCTAGAACTAGGGGTTGGCTAGGTATCTTTCCTCTTAGTAGGAACAATGGTAATAGGCAAGGGCTCAGGAATAGGAATTTCTATGGTTACCGCCTCTAAACTCTCATCTGAATCCTCTAACTTCTCTACCTTCCCCACACTTGGGGCTTGCCATATCATCTCCTCCAGCTCTGCCATCATCTCTTGCATATCGCTGGGCACCTCATCACCGTATTCGTCTGGTGCATCTAACAACTCTTCCAACTCCACCGCCCACTCAGATAACTCTCCTACATCAGGGGCAGGTTCACCAACTTCTATCTCTAGATCAGAGTCCAAATGGTGGTCCATGAAGGCATCAATCATGCACATGGAGTGGCTTTGCTCACCAGCCTCTTTCATGGACTTTGCAGCATCGAAAGTGATCTTCTCATCCCCCACACGAAGTGTGTGCTTTCCGTCAAAGACATCGATCAATGCCTTGGTGTAGAAGCATCTTTTGTGACAGACACTCAGGATACTGCACTAATCGTTTGTTTATCTGTAATTCAGTCTATCTGTATGTACTTGTATTTGTCTTTTATCGAGTTGTAATAAGTTATGTATGTACTTATAATTATCTGATGTTTCTTTCAGTTGTAAGTACGTATTGGGTATTGTACAAATACGCAAGGAGGTTGTTCCTGCGTATTTTTTATGTACGCAATACATGCCATGCGTACTTAGGTAAGTACGCATGAAGGGCTTACCTGCGTACTTGATAAGTACGCAGGAAGCATGTATTTAAATAGCTAGGTTGTTTCTGTCACACCCCCAATTTCAACTAACGGAGTTTTACCGTTTGGAAGGTGACACACCAGGATCTCAGTCATTAGTTACATCAAACAACACTATATGGGACTTGAAATGTCAAAACATAAAAGTTCAGAGTTAATGCGGAAGCGTAAACGTTAATATGAAATCAAAAGTAATTACACGCAACAAGCGTCGATTAATGTAATTAAATAAACTGTTTAAAGTATTTGAAATGAATGATATGACAGTAGGACTCCATGCATGTCCTAAGTGCGCAACCTGTGCCAAAGCGACCTGAGAAACATGTAAGAAAAAGTGTCAACACGAGGTTGGTGAGTTCACAGGTTTCAAGTTTACAATAAGAGTGTGTTTGCCAGATTATGTACTTTCAATATGCATATCTATAGGTAGCTAACCTATGTTCATGTTTTACTAAAGCGCTCGCAACCGAAGCTGACTGTGTTTGTATGCCTCCTGCCAGGTCTATCAACTCTGGCACATGTGAGTAGGCTAACATTTCACCCGTTCGATATCCAATCGAGTTAGTGCGACTAACGCGGGTGGGGCTTGTCAAACCCAGTAGTACTACTAAACATTACCTCGCTAAGATCCATATTAACGGTTCGAAATAAGATGAGGACTTTCTGTGATAGCATGTTACGCTTAGTCTCAACAGTGATATCATATAAAGTACCATAATCAAATAGTTGCGTCATGTTCTCTCCCCTGGCGGGAAAAACAATATTTGCTTGCGTACCTGTTTCTCCTCCACGGGAAAAACAAGTAAAAGTATGAAAATTGGTGTTTCATGTTTGTTTCTTCCTCAACAGGAAAACAAGTAAAATACGTTTGTGTGTAAGCATGTTTCTCCCCCAATAGTAAAACAGGTAAAAAGGGGCCGTGAAACTCACCTGAGTATGAGCAGAGCGTAGTAATTTATACCACACAAGGATGCAACACTAATCGCAAATGAACTGCACGCTGACAACCTATGAATGCCCTAGAATAAGGTGTGACAATTAGGAACACGTAAGAGTTTGTGGCAACGACACGGAAAATCGAACGTCCTAAAACATACTTAGGATCAATGGTTAGACGAACTTGTCCACGAGAATAAGGATTTCTTAATATAATAATTAAAATATACGCGTTTCGTATCGAACGTTTCTAATACAAATAACAATATTTAATAAAATATGTTTGTGTGTTTTCGCCATTTAATAATGGTCTAGGGAAAATAATATAAATTTTTTATATTATTTTAAACTTAGAGATATAACATGATAATTAGATTTTGTGACAAAACAGTAAAACCATTATTGTATCCGGATCATAATAACGTGGATAATAATATAAATAAATACATTATTTATATTTTTTGAAATGTTACACAATGTGGCGAAAATAATATATAAATATATTATTTTTAAATTTGAATTACGGTTTGAGAATAATATGAATATATTATTTTGTTCGGGGTTATAGGTTAAATAATAATATAAACATATTATTATAAAAGTGTGAAATAATATTTAAAAGTGGGTTATAAAATCAATCCCGAGCGTACGGGTGGTTTCTGAGGCTGAAAAATATTAACATAATAATATTGAAAATGATTTTGTTTTAAAATAATACTCAAAAAGAGGCTACAAAAATAAAAGCTGCTGGTGGGGTTCGAACCCGGGTCTCACCCCCACCAGCACTCAGTCATAACCAGTCCACCCGCTAGGGTATTCGCAACAAAACCTGGATTCGGTTCATTTTAACATACCAAGTTACCGTGTTCTTCCCCTTTGTGCGATCCGAACCAAGAACCAGTCCCAAAACCCACGATTTCGACCACGATCGAGCAAGGTAGTATTGGGGTTTTGTTACTCGGGTTATAGCGAACCTGTGGTTAAGTTTAATTTCAAAATCGTCGCATTTAAGTTCGTTAATTCTATTTTTTTAAAACCGAAACCCTAGTTCATGAACCCAAAATCAAATTGACCGAACTCTATAAGATTACTTGTTGGAATCATAGGGCTTCCAACAAACGAGTCATTGCGAGTCTAGCCCTGTGATTTAATTTGGTTAAGGTGATGATTTGATTGGAGTTCGATCAAACCGAAAATGTACAGAACCCTAGAATTCGTTCATCATAAATTCGATATTGAAAGATCAAATTAGCATAGGGCTTTTGATGAGTAAAAGATTACGAAACTACTCATGTAACTTAATTGCATTGAGGTGAAGTTTAGATCAGGGTTCAATTAATCCACTTATGTGATGAACCCTAGATCTTGATTGTAATCAATTCGATGTTGTGAGCCCTGGGTATGATAGGGATTTCAATTAACAGATACAAACGAAGGTAAGGACACGTTTGATTACCAGTATGGTGATGGAATTGAAGGTGTTCGAATAGGATGAGTCCCGACTTCGACGAGCTTGGTCTCCATAGTCTATGGCTTCCATCCAGATCGAAATTGTGTGTGTAAAACCTTCTGAGGTATTCGATGGAGGTGTGAGAGTGTTCAATTCGTGAGAATTGTGATCAAGATTGCCGAATTTGATACGCACACAATGAGGGTCGACGGTTACAAGGTTAATGCCCATAATTGGGTTTAATCCGTGCGTAATGATAGTGTTAATTGCTCGATGATGGTGGTTTATTGCATTAAGGGGTGAATTAGTTGCGAATTTGGATAAATTTTGGTTACATTCTGTTGATCTGGATCAAGAGGAACCTGAGTTTGACTTTAGAAAGTCAACGGAACATAAAATACCTGATTTTGATTTTCTAAGTCAACAGAATTGACTTTGGGATAATTACGACTTTGGTCCTTGTAGTTTCAGTTTACTTATTGACAGAATTAGTCCCTGAGGTTTGAATAAAGTTAATTTCAGTTAACTTTAACTGGATTTTTCTAACGGAGTTAACTGGAAAATTCCGGATTGTCACAGTTTCATTACAGAAAATGAATGTATGCACACACACAAGTACACACTCTACACTCTTGTCTCAATTCCAGAAGTCATTGAGAGTCTGTACTTGTGCTTGTAAACACTTTGTTATGATAATAGACCGTGTATTTTGATTACTTGTGTTTGTTATTTTCGTGTTTACATTTGTCGCCTTTCGTTCCAACTAGTCACGAGGATTCCGCACTCTTGTAGACTAGACTACACACCCACACGATCACGATCCAACACACACCCGGGGACCAACAAGTGGTATCAGAGCCTTTACTATTGTTTTTTAGTGTTGTGAGTGTGTTAGGAACATTTTTCGACAAAGTGTTGGGTTGATTTACACATTTCTTGAACCAACATTGGTGATTTTCAGAACCAAGTATTACACTTGTTCATCGTTGAAAATCCCAACCATCCACCTTTGTTTTGTTGTTGTTTGGATGATCCGTTCATCAATAGTTGCTTAGAATCAAGAAACTGATTCTTTGATCTATCACATTCTTCATACACAACAAACATTACAAGTCAGTATTTGACCAGACAAGTGGATGTACTTGTTCAAAAAGTGATTTTGCATACTTATTTGAATCTGGTACTGTTCATGCGTACTTATCAAACTCCTGCGTACTTATCAAACTCCTGCGTACTTATCAAGTAAGCAAGATGTGATTGGTGCGTAGTTATTTTTCATGCGTACTTAACCAAATACGAAAGACCATTTGGTTCATGCGTATTTGACAAATACGCAAGACCATTTTCAAGTACGCAAGTTGGATTGAATTTCTGAATTTTTGACTAAGTTTTACACAATGTCAAATCTTCAGAACATCAATAGCATGTTGAATTATGATAATGAGATAGGGACTCCACAAAAGCTACTAAAGTTGTTAAACGTAAATGATTATTCAAACTGGAAAGCAAGATTCGAGGAGTACGTTTCTTACAATGATTCAAACATGTGGATACCTATTTTGGAAGGGTATAAACATCCAACACATGAATACCTTGATGAGACTGTTCCCAAACCTGTGACTAGGCTGACCGAAGAAGAAAAGAAAGCTTATGACTTGGAAAAGAAAGCACATGGTTCTATCACCATGGCACTAACAAGAGAATTATTTCATAGTTTCAGAGGCTATGAAACTTCAAAATATCGATGGAAAGCCTTATAAAAGAGATGTGAAGGAAACAGTGATGTGAAGAGAAGCAAGAAGGACTTAGTGAGAAAATAATATGAGTATTTCAATCATTTAGAAAACGAGTCTATCGATGACTTGATTTCTAGATTCTATCACTTATTGACAGAATTAAATTCATATGGGATGAGATACTCTGAAGATGACTTAGTTGACAAGTTTCTAGATGCACTACCTCCTAAGTTCGACTTGTACACAATCCTACTACGAGAAAACAACAAGTTCAACGAAATAACACTTGATGAAACGATAGGGAAGATTCAAGCACATGATATGAATTTGAGAAAGAAAGAAACCGGTAACTGACCTCAAGTTCAAGATCCTTCAATTTATTTTGGAAAATCTTCCACATCAAATTCTTCAAGTCCAGGGATTGCATTGTTTTCCGAAAGTTCTTCACAAGAAGAAAATCATACCAACGGTTGTGTGAACTCAACATGTTTTGCTGTTTCTAGATCCAATTCCTCAAGAGGTCCGTCTTCATATCAGCTCATCAAAATGTTATTGCAAAGATTGGTGAAGATTATGTCGCCTTATTTTGCATCATGTATGCTTACCTATGAAAACTTTATTGGTGGGGAGCTTACAGATCCGAAAACCATTGAAGATGATTTCAATCAAGTAGATCCTGATGATAGGAAGATGTTGATATTCAATGGAATATGGCGATGAATTTAGAAGGGCTAAGCGTTTTCTAAATAGAAACGGAAGGAAGTTCATTGGTGGACATCCAAATGCATGGTTTGGATTCCACAAATCAAAAGCCAAATGTCATAAATGTCAAAACTTTGGACACTTTGCAAGAGAGTGTCAGAAAGACATAGCACCAACTTCTGGTTTTACTAGACCTAGTCTAGGAAACAGCCAAAGTTACAACAATCAGAACAACTGGAATCAAAACCAGGGAACTACATCAAATGCTTTAGTAGTTCAACATGATGACATTTTTTTATTGGGGTGTTCACTTGGAAGATGCCATTATCTCTCAAACTCAAATAGGTTTGATGATAAAGATTGCTGAACTTATGGAAGCAGAAGGAAGAGAAGTTGGAGTTGCTACTCAACAAGGATCTGTATTTGCACTGATGGCCATTGGAGAATCGTCAAGCACCAGTGAGGGACGTCCAAAAGGGACTACTACTAACCGATGGTATGTAGATAATGGATATTCCCGATACATGACAGGCAACATGGCATTGCTTTAAGATGTAAAACCATTCAGAGGTGACTATGTGGCCTTTGCAGGTGAGAAAGGTGAAAGTATCACCAGTCAAGGCGTAGTATCAAATGGATGTATTAGCTTCGACAACATCAACTACTGCAAACAGCTCAAACATAATCTGTTAAGCGTATCACAAATGTGTGACAAGGAGTACTCTGTAATGTTTGACAAGTCTGGATGCCTAATTCTTAAACCAGACTTTAAGGTTACTGAAGAGTGGATTCTAATGAAAGCACCAAGAACAAACGATACATATCAGATAGATATGAGTGTGGCAAAAACCACCACATCAATTCCAACCTGTTTACTTACAAAATAAACAGAGATTAACTCAATTTTGTGGCATAGGAAACTCGGATATATTTATTATAGAAAAATGAATCATCTTGTCCGAAACAGTTTAATTACCAGGATTCCTAAGGTGAGATTTTCCATTGCAGATGACTGTATGCCTTGTAAAAAGGTCAGTTAGCAATGAAAATCTCACAAGCCCAAGATCCAAAACTCTATTGATACCCCTTTGGAGCTTTTACACATGGATTTATTTGGGCCCATAAGTATCAAGAGTATTGGTGGAAAGTCATACTGTCTTGTTGTAATTGATGATTTCTCACATTTTTCTTGGGTTCATTTTATAGGTACAAAGGACGAGACTACTGAGATTCTTCAATACGTCATTCTGAGCTTGGAAAACTTATGCAAATTGAAAGTCAGAAGAATCAGAAGTGACAACGGCACATAATTCAAGAACAACATAATGGAGCTTTTCTGTCTCAAGAAGGGTATTCATCATGAATTCAGTGCATCGTATACACCACAACAGAATGGAGTGGTAGGACGGAATAATAGAACTCTAATAGAAACTGCACGGACTATGCTGGCGGATGCCAAACTGCCAATTAAATTTTGGGCTGAAGCAGTAAATACAGCTTGTCACGTTCTAAATCGAGTTCTTGTGGTGAAACGTCACAACATAACTTGTTATGAGTTAATCAACAACCGACCACCAAATCTAGACTACTTAATTTCTTTTGGTAATCCATGTTCTTTGTTATTACAATCTAAAGATCGCAAATCTAAATTTCATGAGAAAGCAACAGAAGAAATCTTCTTAGGTTATGTTGCCAATTCTCCTTGCAAGAGGGTTTACAACAAAGAAACTCGTACAGTAGAAGAATTGTTTGAGGTGGATTGTAGCAAGCATAGCATTCCACAAGAACCAACAGGTCCAGCGTGGGGTTTTGATTATGATACTCTTTTCGAGACTTTCAACATTCCGGATTTATCTGCTGAAGATGCTGCCAGATTGTATGAACATTGTAGTGGCAATGATCACTCCACATTCTCAACAAGGTCCAATGTACCTATTCCTACCACTGATCCTAATGTGTCATATGCATCAGGAACTCTTGAAAGTGACACTGAAGAACATATAAATGTTGAAGGAAACAATGCTCCAACTGATCCTGACAATTTAGAAGGAGATGAGGCACAAGTTGATCCTAATAATATTGACTCTTCTTCAGATACTCATAGTGTGGAGGAAGTTAGTACGAATCTTGACTCAGTTATCTAGGAACATGTTGTACCAGAAACAAGAGTGTATCAGAATCATCCAATTGACAACATTATTGGTGATCCTGATGCTTGTATTCAAACTCGGAGTCGAGCAATTACCGAGGACACTAGTCTTTACGCAGAGACACTTGATACATGTATCATGGAGAAATGCTTGCATGTTGCATTTGTATCCCAGATGGAGCCAAAGAATATGAAAGAGGCTCTAACATATAACTGTTGGATTGAGGCTATGCAAGATGAATTGTCTCAATTCCGCAAGTTGCATGTGTGGGATTTGGTTGATTTGCCGAAAGGTGTACACCCTATTGTGGTACTAGATGGGCGTTTAAATACAAAACCGATGATTGGCATGTTGTGGTAAGAAACAAGGCATGACTAGTTGTACAGGGTTTTTATCAACAAGAGGGCTTGGATTACATTGAGGTGTATGCCCCAGTTGGTAGAATTGAAGCTATCAGATTATTCTAGGCTTTTGCCTCATATGTTGGCTTCAATGTTTATCAACTTGACGTGAAGAATGCTTTCCTATACGGTAAAGTTCATGAAGAGTTCTACGTCACTCAACCACCTGGATTTGAAGATCCAGAGTTCCCAAATAAAGTGTACAAGCTGGATAAAGCACTTTATGGTCTTCATCAAGCACCCCGTGCATGGTATGAGACGTTATCAAAGCATCTACTGTCTAATGGTTTCGATCGTGGACAAATAGATTCAACCCTTTTCATATGAAAACCAGAAGGTGATATTCTTTTGGTACAAGTTTATGTAAACGACATTATTTTCGGGTCAACAAACGAAGATATGTGCAGAGAATTTGAAACGACGATGAAGTCTAAATTCGAAATGAGCAACATGGATGAATTGTCATTTTTCTTATGTTTGCAAGTCAATTAGAAGGAGGATGGTATTTACCTACATCAATCTAAGTATGTACATGACATCTTGGAAAAATACAAGATGAATGAATGTTCTACTTATTGTACACCGATCCCAGTGTATTTAATAGCTTCAAGACCTGACATTATGTTCGTTGTATGCTTGTGTTCAAGGTTTCAGTCACAACCGAAGGAATCACACTTGATTGTTGTAAAAAGGATATTCTGATATCTAAAAGGGAAACCCCAATTAGGTCTCTGGTATCCCAAGCATCGGTCATTTGATTTCAAAGCTTACACCGATTCAGAATACGACGGTTGTAACCTTGATAGAAAATCAACTTCTGGTGGATGTCAATTCCTAGGAGATAGGCTTGTCTCCTGGCAGTATAAGAAGCAATCAACGGGTTCTGTTTCAACTTGTGAAGCAGAATACATTGCTGCTGCAAGCTGTTGTTCTCAAATCTTATGGATCTAGCAACAACTCAGAGATTACAATTTAAACTACACTAGAACTCCTATGTTCATTGACAACAATGCTACCATGTCTATCACAAATAACCCGGTGAAACATTCCAAAACTAAGCATATTGAAATTCATCACCATTTTATCTGTGACTGTGCTGAAAAACACTTAGTTAAACTTGTGAAAGTTCACACGGATGACAATTATTCCGACCTTTTCACAAAAGCCTTTGATTGTTCTCGTTTTGAACATCTCGTCAACATGATAGGAATGTTCAATCCTGAGTGAAAAATATTTTCAAAACAAACATGTTTCTTGGAAGTTAAAATTTATTTTCTTTTAAATTATTTTCTGCTTAGTTTATTTTCTGTTAAAATTTTAAGAAAAAACCAAACAAAATATAAAATCATCAAAATTTCAAAGTCATTTAAAGTAAAGAGGAAATGATAGTACTTCAGTAATTGATCTAAATTTCTTAGACTGCATGATTGGGAAATGATTGCATCATGACTGCTTTAACTGTCTAAACTGTCTTATCTAGCATAATTTGAATACTTTCATGTTATTTGAAATTGTAAGTAAGCTAGAAGTATTACTTGAATCATTAGTAGTGTGAGAATCTAAATAACTTTGCAGCAACTGTGATTTGAACCCATGTTATGTTGGGTGTGTGTGTGTAAAAGATCGATAAAGATCATTATCAGATATAGAGTGTAAGATTTTGGCTAGTATTATCTTTTGAGACCAGTTTCAGGTTATTTCTTTAGCCTAATTTTTCAGTTTACTTCACTGCCCATGTATGCAATGGGAAGTTAAGCCAAGATATGTCTTGACAATAGCCGTTAAGCATATACTACCCCCTTGGACCACATCTGATTCCATTGAAGATATATCCAGATAATAGTTGGATCTACTTACCCGAATCTTCTGATTCCATATCTATTAGCCTGAATCATTATAGATAATTCACTAAAGATAAACCTCTCAAACCAAGACAAATGAATCAATCGATTCTGAATCTTATGATTCTTGATAATCCTTATGGATTCTCCTTGACTTTTCTGTGCTAAACGAGGTAACTTCAACCTGGAGATTTTGATAATCCTTGGGAAAATCTTAGATGTCTTGAGATAATGCATTTACTTTCTGCTAACATAACAGTGTGTTACACATTGTAGAACTTTAAATGGTACCTTAACTCACATGAACTTGATTCAGAAATGCTTGTAGTTTCAAATCTTATAATATTGACAACTTAAATTAACATGATGCGTATTTCAAATTCGTTATAAGTATGTATGTCATGATATGATCTCAATCTCTTTGAAATTTATCTTGTATCAACTTTGCTATGTGTTTAGCCTTATATGATCCTCTGCTCATAACTTTGATCAAAAAGAAATTCACTGTAAGTATTCTATTTTTCTAATTCAGTATCTTGTATATACCATCAGAAAAACAACACAAATATTTTCGGGGTGATTTAACTTAAACTTTGAAACATGCAAAAAGATTTTATGCACATCTCTTTAAAATTTTTAGAAAAACCAAAAATATTTTTCATTCTAATTTCCGAAAACATCTTTATTAAACTTAGATTTGAACATTTGTATCAGGTTCGCTTTTAATCAACAAAACTTCATAATTTTGAGTTAAATCTGAGCACGCTTTTGGTCATGCGTACTTGATAAGTACGCAAGACTAAAAGCCTGCGTACTTATCAAGTACGCAGAACTTAGTACATGCATACTTATCAAGTACGCAGAGGAAGAGTTCATGCGAACTTGTTAAGTTTGCATGGTCTGTAGGCATGGGTATAAATAACGGGCACTTGCATTTACTACTCATTCAAACTTTTTAACATGTTCTACACACTACGACCTTACTCCTTCTCATCAAACTTGAAAATTAGTGTGTTCCAAAACGAATTTTTATCACACTTCCTATTTAAACATCATCCCAATATCATTTGGTGAGAATCCTATTCCATTTCATCCATTAAATCATCCAAAATTGGGTAATTTTGTGTTTTTGCAAACTAGGGTTTTAATGACCAAATTTCTTAAACATTGAGATGTTTCAAATTTCTTAAACATTGAGATGTTTTTCTGAGAAATTGAGCATTCATAATAGATAATAATCATCCATCCAAGCTTTTGAGTACAAAATTCACACTTAACAGGGATTAATTTGGATTTTGATCATTTGTTTGAGCCGAGAGTTAGCGTCGGCCCCTGTTTCATCATTTTAGATGGTTTGTTGCTTGATATTGGTATTGGTAATAGTCACATTATGTTTATACATTCTTTTCGACACTTTGGGGACTAGAATCAATGACCAAAAACAAGAAAATGATGGAATCGCACTTAAGAAAAATGGCCAAGTCTTGGACCTGCGTACTTACTAAGTACGCAAGGCCAAAGTCATCAACACTTGTACATGCGTACTTAATAAGTACGTATGGCCAAAAGCCATGCATACTTATCAAATACGCAGGAAGTAATCTTAGCCATTTTTCTAAAAAAGAAAATTTGCATTATGAGTTTGTGCTTTTACAACTGATGTTTATTCCTTTTCTTTGATTATGTATGTTCTTATGTTGTTTTATGTGTTCATTGCAGGTATGGCTCGATGTGCTTATACAGACGAGTTCAATATGTTGGCTCTTACTGCTCCAGAGTGGAAAGGAGCAGCTGTCAATTATCAGGAGATTGTCACATTTCTGAATCGCTCAAAGATAGCTTATGCCATCTCAGCAGACCCTATAATATCAAGACCATACATTGAACGATTCTGGGAAACAGTGGAACTCGATTGCACAGTTAACCCGAACGTCATAAGAGCTACAGTTGCTAACCAATAGATTGCTATCTAAGAAGCAACAATTAGACAAGTCCTACAATTTCATGACCAGGCTACTGATCCCATAACTTATCCAGATTATGTTATCGACGATTGCTGGAGGCAACGCTTGGGATACATTGGCAGAACGGATTACCCATCTTACAAAAAGGGTTGGTTGTTAGATCAATGACGTTATTTTGCTCACATAATGATAATGTGCATCTCCACATGGAAAGCTGGTAAAGACGTGATGGGGCACGGTCTAGCGTCTGTTATGGTTGGTCTATCCTCAAATCCATGCTAGAACATATCGATGCAGCAGAGAGATTTCGATTTCTATTGTATCCTAGGTTCGCTCAACTACTAATCAACCACTTTCTGCCCAACCTTCCACAAATTGGACAGAGATTGCAAGTAAAGCGTGTGGACAAAAGAGTGTTTGGGCAATTCATGAAACCTGGAACATAAGAACCTATTCCAGTACATACACCTCTTTTTGGGCACCTGATAGATGAAGCCTACATTGCACTAGCAGACGACCGTTGGTATAGTGTCAATTCAGAACCTGAAGCAAGTGAACACTTAGATGAAGAGCAACACGAAGAAGGAGAGGAAGTTGAACAAGAAGGAGAGGATAGTGATTCTGATGATAGTGGAGATGGATATGGTGATGAAGATAATGATGATGGTGGTGCGGAGGATACTGACTCAGAAAGAACTGAATCTGATTCTTCATATTTCGATGATGCACCAGATGAGGCACACCCAAGAAAGAATGTTCATGTGTCCCTGAATCCTCCTCAAAACATCAAAGAGAGGAGAGTTCAGACAGTGATTTTAAACTTGACGAAGAGAGCTCAGATAGTGAAGTTGAAAAGCAACAACAGGCGGAACGTAGAAAGAAGTTTAGATCTGACAGTCCGTGGGGTGTTGTTATGGAACAGATCAATGCACTCCTGCAAGCACAAATAAGCTCTAGTGAACCATCCCAGCTGTACAGCAGGCGGAAATGTCAGCCAATCACATATGTGATCGTATCTACCATTCAAGAGGAGACTCTACAAATAGTCTCTCTTCCTGCTATTACAGTTCCAGTCCCAACAAGCACTCTACCAATAATGACTGAGGCCATTATTGTTGCAACTACTACTACACCAACAATCATCCAACCAACAACCGTGGCAGTATCTGTTATTGCTGGTTCTTTACCCCCAATGACACATCCAATCTCCTTTGGAGACACAGCTCATTACTTCGAAGCACAAGTTGCAACGTTGCTTGAAACAGTTGCAAACTCCAGAATTGAAGCCGAGGCTCAACAAGCTCGAATAAATTCTTTAGTTGATGAAACCACATCTCTCCGACACCAGTGGGTCAGCACCCAAGAATAGCTCATGTCACACCCCAAGTGATGGCGGAAATGTCGGGGCGGGACATGCAGACTGTTCATGAGCACATGGTTGACTTAAATTTAATATATTAAAACGTTACATTTCCATTCATAACTCAAAATATAACAATACAAGAATTTTGAAATACATAATATGTTCATCTGATTTATTTAACTAGGTCCACAACCTAAGTGAAGCAAACTTGATCAACTCAACCTGTTATACCTGAAACATGATGAAAACGTGATCAACTAAAAAGTTGGTGAGCATACATAGATTTTGACTCTAAATAGCATCAAAGTGTTGTGTGTAAACAAATCCATACAAGTCATGATTAGTAAGGCAATTATGGAGAGTTACTATTGTGTAACCAGGTTGTACAATCAAACCTTTGTAACCAGCATGCAAAAATAAAGTGTGTTGTTGGTAACAATCACCCTAACTGGGTGGGTTTGTCAGACTCAATAAATCTATCATTGTTAACCGTCGGCTTGAATAGTTAATGATTGCACATGTAATTGCACACAAAGTATTTAACACACCTAGTACTCAAACATAAAGCTCAAATTGCACACAAATTGTAAAGTGGATTTGTATTGTGTAGTTTGTGTAAATCATTGTAAGTAATGTTCATGTTTCACCCCAAAATGTAAAACAGTGTAAAAAGGGGCTATGTAAAACTCACCTGTATCAAAGATGTTGCTAGCACAAGTGTCTAGGTAGCAAAGTGATTCACAACGTTAACCTAGAGTGTAATGTATATAAATCTAGGTTAATAATATGCACAATAGTCTATGGCCAAGTCTAGGGTTACAATGGATGTGTGTACAAAGGGGTCGAGTTGTAGTTTGAAATAGAGTGGGTAGGTGATTGTGGTTTATACTTGCTTGAGTGTTTTATAAAATGAAAAGTCGCAATGAAAGATTTTAAAATAAATAATTTAGTGTTTGTGTTTAATAACTAAATAAATCAAATATTTGATATTTATTTATTTAGTTAGAAAAATAGTGTGTGAATATAAATTAAATAAGTAACTTTTACCTTATTTCTTTATTTAAAAAAAATGTGTAAATAGTATAGATGTATAAAATTGATACTAAATATACGTTTAACTTTTTAGTGTAGATTATAAATAATAAATAAATTTATATTTATTTATCATTTAAAAATAAGCATGAGATTGTTTTAAATAAAAAAAATAAAATTTTATAAACTTTATAAATTTGATTTTTTTTCTAGGAGATTTTTTTTATAAAACAAATGTCTTACATGGTAAATAATTTTATTTAAAATTCTAGATTCCTTTTTAAATAACTAATATACCATTTTAACAATAAAATTCCAAATAAGGTGAATTTCTATTGAAAATTGGCACTTTCGATTTTATTCTGTTCAATATGATGCAGGGTTTATAAAAAAACATTATAATTTTTGGAGCTTTGAAAAATGATTAAAAAAAATATCAACAGGCCACCCGGTTCAAACCCGGGTGGTTCCTGTGTGTTCAGATTGTGTTAACCGCTAGACCAAGGGACTAATCCTTTTAATTGATCCGGTTTAAAATGGTATCAACCTGTGGTTGGAGTAGGGCCGGGTTTTAGGTTTAGTGAATGGGCAAAACGAAACTTGGGTGTAGGTTTCGAACCCACACCATCTGGTCCGATGGTGGAGGGTCTTAGCCAGTCGAACCAGATGGTTTCGCTAGTCTAGGATAGAATCCAAAAATATAAATACGCTCAATAATTCAAACAAATTCCCAGATTAGGTTTAGCGCAAAAACGAACGAGAACTCAATTTCAAATTGAGTTAGATACCCTCTATCTTCTGAAATTGATCAAGGGTTATTGTTCGCCGATTAAATACGAACTATGGATGCTAAGTCTTACCTGCAAAGGTGGTGTATCGAATGAGAACGACAGGGACGATGGATTCGCTGGTCTTGGGGCTTGATCGGGATTCAGACGTGAAATCGGGTGCGGATATGGGTTCAGAGAGTTTGTAATGGGATGTGCGATGGTGTGTGTGCTTGAATTGAATTGATATCATCCCTAATACGCAATTTGATATTTTTGATTTGAAGGTAACGGCTGTTGGGCCTAAATGTGCGTTAATTCGACGAGTGATCGATGAATTGAGTCATGTTTTAGTGTTAGGTATATGCGGAATCAATCAGTGCATGAATTTCGGGATTGAACGCGTTGAATTTGTCCGATTTGGAAAGGATTATGTTTCGGTTTGACTCTAAAGAGTCAAACCTGTTTTAAATTCAAAGTTTGCCGCTCATGAACCGAATTGGGTTGGAATTAGGTTGGAGACTGGTCGATATTGGGTCTAGGATCTTGGGCAAGTCCAAATCAGTCGGATCTAATCGAATTAATCATCCAATTAGCAAGCATTTGGCTTGTGTGACTTTGAAAAGTCAACTCGGTTCAAAATTGGTCAAGGGCATTGGGTGGGGTCAAGGTCTAGGCTAAAGGAAGTTCAATTACAATAAGGGTTCAATCTTGATTCCATAGGGTTCATGCCTAGTTTTTTTTTCTTTATTTATATCATTTCTAAAAGTCTAATTTAATATTTATTTGATTATAAATATTTTATAAAGGAAAGTTTTCCATATTTATATAATAACCAATTGTGTAAATGAATTATTTAATAAATAAATATATATACATATATTTATAAAAAAATGTACTTACATAATTAAAGCTTTACAAGTTTTATTTGATTTGAGTAGAATTATTTATTTATATATATATATATATATATATATATATATATATATATCCATCTATATAAAATATTCACGCTATGATATATATCTAATAGAAAGAAATATGTATAATGTGCAAAGTTGAAAACTTAAATTGATATGTGTCAAGATGGTGATTAACGTGACATATTACGTGGAACCGGTATGGAATTGAAATGGATTGTGAAATGAACTAGAAAAATTAAGCCAGAAAATCATGGATGTTACAGCTCAAGTCATTGATGGAACTCATTGAACTCCAATTCAAAATCAATGACTCTATCATCCTTCATAAACAATCAGTAGAAGGAAGATTACTTTTGCAAAGAGATGAACATCAGAAAATGGTTACTCTTGTGGAAAAACTGACAAAACAGCTTGCTGCTCAGGGGGAGAGAAAGGAGCCAGAAGAAGCACGTCACCAGGTCGACCGGACTAGTGATGATGAACATGACAAGGATCCCGAAGCCGGTCCTTCAGGTGGTGCTGGTGGTGAGCAGCAAGCTGTTTCAGTTGTCCCATTATCGGTAGTACCTACGGCTCAGGGGGAGTCATCAAAAAGTGGTGGTGATAAGAAAAAGTATGCTGCAGATGTTTTAGAAGAACTATCTATAGAGTCATACTTTACTAATGAAGCCATGATTGGAGCACTTGAAGAGATTGAGGAAGGCGAGATTGATTCAAGAGATGATTGGGATGAAGATGGTGAGGATGTTGTAATTGAATTTCCAAAGGGAACCGGTGAGGGAATTTATGAACTTGAGGACGGGGAAATCTTTGAAGCCCCACATCTAAACTGGATGTTGCTGTGAAAAGTGATGTAGCAACATCGGCTGAAGCTTCCCGAACCGACCCTATCCCTGAAACTGGTGACACCGAATCTTGGAGGAACAAGCTTCCTCAAGAGTGGTTTAAGAAACCGCAGCCCGCTGCTTGGTACAAATCTCAATACACTTATAATCACGGTGTTGCAGGGATGATCCTATCTGTACGCTTTAAGGATGACAAGGGCTTTTTTGCAATTAAAATATCAAGAGGAGTTCAATACCTCAAACCAACAAGTGAAGCATTTAATTGCCTACCCAAATACGACCTCATCAACTTGGCCAATCGAGAACTCATCGGAAAAACTTCTTTCGCCGTAGCCAAAGGTCTGTGAGGAGCGTTACAGAGAGGGTCGATCTGGAAATTTCGATCAAGGATAAGTCTCAGCGACATCCTGTGACACGTATATTTTTAAAGAAGCTGGTTTATCAACCGGTACTCTGTGAAACCAGTATACCTCTGAGAAAAATTCCTCAAGATATACTGGGGAACATGTGGTACTGGTATGTGGACCCCATTACCGGTGAAGCTGTGATGATGGAGAAGGTGAGTTTGAAGGAGCTTGTGAGAGTGTTTGATGAAATCAGTTTCATCAATTTTTTAGTTAGAGATTTGGAGGTTCTTGTGGAAAAGTATTGCATTCATACAAATGAACGGACAAAGATCTTGGCAAGCCGCTACAACAGACTAGTCAAATTCTGTTTTGACTACAAGAAAGGATTGGGAAGCGAAGCTCAAGCTGGAGGTTTATAGAAGATTGAAGAGATCCAGAGCTGCTGTCAAGGGGGAGTCTGTAGAAGCATATTTTATTTTTTTTTATCTGTAATTCAGTCTATCTGTATGTACTTGTATTTGTCTTTTATCGAGTTGTAATCAGTTATGTATGTACTTATAATTATCTGATGTTTCTTTTAGTTGTAAGTACGTATTGGGTATTGTACAAATATACAAGTAGGTTGTTCATGCGTATTTGTTATGTACGCAATACATGCCATGAGTACTTAGGTAAGTACGCATGAATGGCTTACCTGCGTACTTGATAAGTACGCAGAAAGCATGTATATAAATAGCTAGGTTGTTTCATTACAGAAAATGAATGTACACACACAAGTATGCACTCTACACTCTTGTCTCAGTTCCAGAAGTCATTGAGAGTCTGTACTTGTGCTTGTAAACACTTTGCTATGATAATAGACGTATCTTTATTACTTGTGTTTGTTATTGTCGTGTTTACATTTGTCGCCTTTCGTTCCATCTAGTCACGAGGCTTCCGCACTCTTGTGGACTAGAATACACACCCACTTGGAGGTGCGCATAAACGGGCGCCCTAAGATGAGGGGGACTCTATCATCCACATCCATGTCTAGGATGACAATCCACAGGGAAGATGAATTTATCTACTTTTACTAACAGGTTCTCCACTATTCCCCGTGGATACTTGACTGAACGGTCAGCCAACGATATGCTCATGTGCGTCAGCTTTGTTTCTCCTAGGTCCAACTGCTTGTATATAGAATATGGCATCAGATTGATACTAGCACCTAGGTCGGCCAACGCGTGGTTCAAAGGTAAACCGCCAAGCAGACACGGGATCGTGAAGTGACCCGGATCTGCCAGTTTCTCTGGCAGTTTGTTCTGCACCACCGCAGAGCATCGCTCACTTAGTGAGACTTTAGAGACCTCCTCCAGCTTCTTCTTGTTGGACAGAAGATCTTTTAAAAACTTGCCATATTGACTTTGAGCTGTTTGAACATATTCATGAAGTTGCCATATTCCCTAGCATACTTATGAGGCAGCAAGCACGCTGGGTAGGGAAAACGACTCAAGTAAATCTCGGGGGTATTAATCTCACCCCCACTCTTCTTCTCCTCTGCCTTCTCGGCAGGCTTCTCAACCATTATCTCCTGGCCCACCGGTTCTTCCTCTTCTATCGGTGGCTTCTCTCTCTTCTTCCTTTTGAATCCTAGTAGACACGGCCATCACTGATGGATTAGGGCCTGAAGATGGACCTCCCTGACTATCCTTCAAGCTCTTAGCGATGTCACCCACCGTGCGCTGTAGATCCTGGAATGCAGAATGTTGATTCTTTAGTAAGGTGTCATGAGCATCCAGTCTCTGCTGAGTCTCCTTGTCTTTCACCACCAAGAGCAAGCATCTGCGTCTCTATCATCTCTTCAATCCTCTTAGTGTTGACACTGTTTCCCCCACTCGGTCCTGCTTCTCCTCCACTTTGCTGATTTGGGCGGGCATTAAACCCCGGTGGGTTGCCTCCAGATTTCCATCCCGAGTCATAAGAATTGTTATAGTTGTTGAATCCTCGGTTCTAGTTCTGGTTCCCAGCAAAGTTCACATGCTCTTGCTGATTGACGGGGCAATCCCTGGTGTCATGGCCTCCTTTGCACACCTCACACCTCTGAGCACTGCGAGTGCAGCAGCCAGGCTAGTCTCAGGGGTGACCTGATGCACACC
Organism: Smallanthus sonchifolius; assembly: GCA_023525975.1. Taxonomy (NCBI): domain Eukaryota; kingdom Viridiplantae; phylum Streptophyta; class Magnoliopsida; order Asterales; family Asteraceae; genus Smallanthus; species Smallanthus sonchifolius. Next base: position 41,418,277 of record CM042025.1, on the reverse strand, counting down.
TCTAGGAGAAGACGTGGATGTCCTAGCACTAGGAATGGAAGTCCTAGTAGATGGCCGCTGCTGTTCAGCAAGAGCGAAACTCTCGAACATCTCCTCGCATTCAGAAGGCTCCAATTTGTCCATTATATGACCTCCAACAGCAGTGTTGAACATTTGCTGCTTCTCGAAGGTGAGACCATTGTAGAACTTCTCCACTATCGCCTAGTCAGAAAGACCATGCTAGGGACATCGGATCAATAGCGCGTTGAACCGCTCCCAGGCCATGTGATAAGGCTCGTCACGGTCCATCCGGAAGGAGTGGATTTGGTCCCTAAGGCGAGCGGCACTGGAAGGTGGATAGTAATTTTTAAGAAACTTGGCTTGCAAGTCCTCCCAAGTGGTGATGGAATTGTCCGGGAGGGTGTCAAGCCAAGTGGATGCACGCCCAGAGAGTGAGAATGGAAAGAGACGCAAGTAGATTGCGTCCCAAGATACACCCGTGATATTAAAGGTATCACATATGCGCACGAAGTGGGACAGGTGTCTGGGTGCATCCTCATCCTCGAGGCCATGGTACTGAGTAGAATGAGTATTATTGGTATTAGGAATAGCGGGGCGTGTGATCGAAGATCTCGCCCCGATGACCCCATCACTGGCTCTCTGGTGTACGGTACGTCTCGCTGGTGGGTCGGTGTCGCCCATTTTAGGAAAAGGAACGGGGCTAGTAGAATGTACCTGATTTTTGCACATCAACTTCAAACGCTCCCGAAAGTGCGCTCGTGTATCTCTCGTTCGGGCTCTAGGAAAGTAGAATAAGGGGTGATCCCTGCGAACGAGTATGGTGCATAAACTGAAAGACACAAAAGAAAATGGAGTAAAGACTCAACACAAAAAGACTCGATCCTAGATTAGACACTCAAGTAGCAAGTAGGACAAGACACACAATTAAGACTCATGATAAAAGAAAGAAAGAAAAATAAACCAAAAATCAAACAAAGAACTAATCAAGACTAATATTGCTATTGCCAAGTGTCCCCGGCAACGACGCCAAAAACTTGATGTCGTCCAGACGGTCTATAAATATAAATGAAAACCTAGCCTAGACTCCTAAGTAATAAATGGAGTACCTATGAACTAAACCGCATTGACAGACAAGTGTACCTATCGAGTGTAGCACAGCTTAATGGTAAACCGGATTATCGAACCCTAGAGACACTGAATACTAATACTAGACTCTGACTCGAACTTAAGATGATTGATTGGGGGGTCTATACTACTGATTAAACTAGGGACAAGTAATAAGAAAACTACTGAACGACTTTAACTATATGACAAAAGACTAGGGAAATAATTAGAGACGGGAAGAATACCACCTAGGTCGGAATCCTACTTGTAAAGCTCAACTTCTATCGGTTATGAAAACTACGATGGATTTGGGTTTCTAAGGATAACAACCATAGACAACCTAGTGGATCCCTAATCACTCTCAGGGTGTCACCAACTAAGAAACCTAAAGATGTACTAAACTCACCAGATGGTCGTATTACCTTTCAGTCTCCCCAACTATGATAATGTACCCAACAGACAGATCACCTCTCAGTCGCACTATCCTCAATACATCTAAGATGCACGGGGTAACCTCAGATCAACAAGCTAGGACTCGGACTAGCAAAGAATACTAAGAACCTAGGAAAACCTCCTTTCAGAGTGTTAACAACTAGACACCTAATACCAAGGACTAACCGATTATCTCTCACTTTTTGGGTATTGAGATAAGATGAACGCTCAGATCTAATCTACTCTCAACTACAATCCCTATGGGTCACTACGTTTAGCAAACCATACAAACAACCACAAACATATAGTCTATGATCTAGATAAACTATTCAAACTGAAAGACATTCACAAATAGCATACGAAATTGAAATCAAACATAAATCAGATTCTAAACATGCATAATCATCATAATAGTCAAGCTAAGATCTTTACAAAATCATTAATCCAACGCAGATAACCAAAAACCGATAAAAATCAAGACTTTAACAAATATTCATCATTGACCTAGGCAATATTAAAGTTAGATTCATGTTCAAAACATTCAAACCAGAAGTAGAAAACACAAACATAGTTCAAAAACGAAACAATCAACGATAAAGATTCAAACTTTAAACCCAAATACGCTACTACAACGAACCCGAAATCAAAAGTCTTCAACTTTGCACTTGATTTGCCCTCCTGACTCCAAAAAAAACCTACAGCTTCTCACTGACGGCCAAAAAATCGAAATCCAAACATAATGGCATTACAGTTCTAATATAATCGATCTAGGGCTTTTTTCACGGAATTTAGGTCTCCCGCGTATCACGAAAGAACCTGGCCAGCCCCTCGCGTACCGCGAGGGAAAAATTAGTTGGGCGCGCTTCTGAAGATCCTCGCGTATCGCGAGATCTTGTCTCCTCCTCTTCGCGTACCGCGAAGGACCGAAATTCCATCTTTTTTCATTTATTTCTTGGGACTTGTTCTCTTGCTCGGTTTCTTAGGGATTTCACTTGTAATTCTCACGAGCTCCTGCAAACATAACAACGACTCAAAACATATACAAAACTATCTAAAACACACGAAAATAATAGGAATAAAAATGTGTGCTTTGCACTACATCAATTGCACTCACTTTAACCACTTTAAAATATCCCTTTCCACACACTTTACCCTAGACAAATATTACAACCCTTAAAGGACCTTATGATTTGCGTTTGATTCTATGTTATTTGGTGGAGATGTGATTGGTTTGCAAGCCTATGAAATGGCGTTTCATTATTGGTCTTGAAGTGTTACATATATATTCTAGTACATATTTTGCTAGTTCAGATATTAACTGAAAGGAGTGACCCATTTGTGAGAATGTGTAAATGCATGTATGTAAGGACCCAAAACAGGCACCCTATAGTTGGGTCATATCACCGGACATTCTCTTTAAAAACACTTATTATAAAAACAATCAGCTGAAGTCTTATTTAAAATAGTTTTATCTTTTTAACTCATTATCGTTCTTAACCCTACCTTTCAAATGCATGCACACCAATCCGACTAGCACCGCTCCCAAGCCAAGATACCTCGTCACGTAAACTCACCTGCAAAACAATCTAACGTACATACAAAGTCAGCTACGCTCAGTGAGTTTTAACAGTTTACATTAACAGAAAGTGTTTGTGTCACAAATATCATTTAATTGAATTCAGGACATTACAGTCCTTTGTAAAACGGTTTGTCGTTTATTGATATATTGATAACCCACGTTATCCACAATTTCCCGTAAGGGTTCAGCAACCCAAGATTCAACCCATACCCACAATCTCGTAAGTCTCACTGACGTGGATCGAACTTACCGCTCTACTAACCTGTAATTTACCACACGTATTAACACGAAATTCGGTTAAATCAACCAACCCCTAGGCATAGACCTGACTAGCCCTAACAATGACTGTCACAAGGGCTACTACTCATCAGTTGTAAACACGACAGCGTTCCAACACAACAGTCAATCAAGTGCTTAACACCGATTACCTTCGAAGGATTTTACCTGCCTCGTCACAAGAAATAAATGCACAAAACTATTACCTTCGAAGGATTTTACCTGCCTCGTCACAACTGCCCTCGTCAGGGTTACCCTCGTAAGGGTTTTCGCCATGCTCCGAGCTCATCACTGCCCCCCAAAAGGGCATTGTCACCCTTAGTGACTACCCGAAGGACCTCATCTTTCATATCATCATTTGTCGTGTTACGAGGACAACGATGCAAGTACACACAACATCAAGTAAGTAACACATAACGACACACAAGCATTTACCCGGACTCGTTATCTAAGCATGAACCACATATGGGTTCTTATGCCAACACATCCTAGGTATACCCTCCACACGTCTAAGTTCATTACCCGACTAATCCCGCATAAGTCATTACATGTCACACAAGTATCATAATAACTTCTAACCCATACGGCCTAAGGACTCCACATAGACCATTAAGTTCGTTATTAAACATTTAACTCATAAAGCTCTTCAGGTTTACCTCAATACTCGTAACACGTTTAATTATAAACTAAAACATGCAGGTATGTACAATAGCCCCAAAACGGTAAAAACACTAAAGAGGGGATTAGAAACTCACTGGCTACACTGATTCCAAATCCTATTTCTGCACCTGACCGCTTGCTTAAACTCCGAACCTGTCAAACGTACGATCGCACTATCAGAATACGCTCGAAACATGCGTCGAACGCGCGTGTATGAATATAAATAAATCTCAGCACTCACTCTCATCCTCTCGTCATCACATACGCATGAAACCCTAGTTTCACGTGCTCCCTCGAACCGGATCGTCCTTGACCCGTTTAGAAATCCGAACACTCGAGCTGGGTTTCATACACGCATGTAAGCCATGCAAAGACAAACCCTAACCGGGTGCTACCCCGATTTCCTCGTCATGTATCACCAAGCCACTCTTTTCCACCGTCGTCCTCGTGTCCTTCCTCGTCTCCTTCCTCACGACGTCGCAGCCGTACACAATCACTGACGATGTTCTCCGCCATCATCCTTGCCGGGTCCGTCGTTTTCCCCTAACACCACCTCTACGGCTCTCACCGTGTTCCTTTTTCCTTTTCCGATGCTACCGCCACACGCCACCTTCTACCTCTCCACTCCGCCCACCATAGCTTATCTCCTCCCCGTCGTCGTCGTCTCCTACTACCCCCGAGATCGCCACCTCAGTCGGCCATCACCCTCACCGTGTCTTTGTCATCGACCGTGATCAAGAAACCCAAACCCTAAACGGGTTTTCAAGCAAAACACGAATGTAAATCACGTACAAAGCATAAACGAGGATTTACCTTGTGTGAAGTTCCCCGCTCAAAACCATCGTCGCCGGCTTCCTCTAATTTCGGTCAATCCCTCTTCTCCCGTTTCCTGCTGCCGTCGCACACACCTAGGCTGAATGGCCTAGGGTTTACCCTAGCAAGGTTTTTAAAACTTTGGATGTTTCGTTCAGGTCCCGGTGTTTCCTTTAACGTGCGTTTCGATCTCAAACCGTTCTCTTTTTAGCTAACTGGGTCCCCTTAATTTTTTAAATCCGGTTTTAAACGAAAACCTAATCAACCGCCTCGTTTACATAGATTTGGGTCACCTGTTAGCCCGAATCATTAAAGGTAGATTTTCGGAATGTTACAATGTAGGTTTTAAACTTGAAGCTTGGTAGGCCTGGATAGCTAATTTGAATTTTTTAAATGGCTTATCACTTTTACTTGCTAGGATGTAAACCTATTAAACGTTGTAAGTCTTGTGAATCGGGTATGTCTTTGGACCTTAGCTAACATTTGATGAAGAGTGCTTAAACATATTTATCTAGCTATTGTCATAGTGTTGTGAAAGAGCTTTGTTTGGGGCAAGCAAATGACAAATCTGGGGATGTAATGAGTGATGATTTACACGTGCTAATGTATATATGTTTTTAACCCTAATTATGTGAGAAACAATTTACTTTCAAACGTTTTTATTTTATGTATGTTTTAATAAATAATGAATTAATAAAGCATATTTAATCTAAATGAGAAATATATTATGTACTGAGTATGCTTAATGTGGATCCATTGTTTTAAGTTAGTTTTATTTGTTGTAGATATTAAGGGAACCAGCCTTTCAAAAAATGATCTTCAACTTAAGTGGTTGAGGTAAGGTATCTAAGCCTTTCAAAAAATGATCTTCAGCCCAAGTTGTTGAGTTAAGGTATCTAAGACTTTATTAAAATTGGGAGGTCTTGGGTTCAAGTATCACTTGTGACAAAAAAGAGGTTCCAGGTTACACCAGGAGATTTTCTCACCTATAGTGAGTTTCCTCCTGAGAATGGTGGAGATGATCGGATGGGCCAGTGGCCCGTCAATGATCCAAATTACATTTCAAAAAAGGGAGAACGAATGGAAAAGGAAGATCGGAAATTAGCTTTGACCCATAAATGGACTTCAATTAAATATTTAAATAGGGGCTGAAATAATGACATAGATCCATGAGATCGATTGTTGATGGTATGATTATTGATGGCATGACAAGGCTCTTGGGGGCTAATCCTCACTTAAAAAACTACTCTAATAAAATACTTAATGAGCGAGTGTCATCTTATTTTTATTCAAATTCATTCTTAATATCTTAACGTGATAGGGGCACAACTTTAATACCCTAAAGAATTTTTTTTAATTAATTCTTTATTAAAACTAAAAAAAATAAATTAATAAAAAAACTTCATTAATTAAAAAAAGGGAACGTAAATAATAAATAAAAAATACAATAAATAAATAAAGTACATAAAAGTAAATCCAGAAATCACAAGGCCACACATATCGACTAGCTATTTCACGTTTTCGCTTAATAACTATTTCCAACGTCGGTCCGGTCACATAGTTTTGAGGATCCTTAAACATCTTTAAATCGCGGTCCATACGATCCCCCCGAATAGCCGCCCGTTGCTCCTCCACCATGTCCGTAATATCTTTACCTTTCGTCTTTTTTTTATTTCAATAGCTCTTTCAAAATATCCTCTCGTGTAGCCTCCCGTTGCTCTTTCATCGTTGTGTATTGTGCAACCGCTTCGGCTAAACTACCTTTGCTTGACGACTCGTCCGATTTCTTTGCTTTTCGCGTTGGTCTTGTCGGAGTTGCGTCTTCGTTAAGGTCGGGTGCCCAATTAGTAAAGGGGTCATCATTTGAGTAGTTGTAGGAATCCGAAGACTTTCTTTTATTTTCTGATCGACCCGAAATTTTTTTTATTGTGTTTAGTATGATATCTATAAGATAAATAACTTTTTTTTAATTATATATTGCCGTTACACAACGGCTAGAACTTTAATTCACTCACGGGTACATATACCCGCTAACTCTTACACATAAGGCTACCCGCTTCATTGGCAACGGTGTAACCGTGTAACCCGTGCACCCGGGTCTTCTGCCCGCATGATGCCCACAAGTCCCCAACACCCTAAGACTCAATGGGCTGAGTAAAAAAAATATAAGATCACCTTGGGCCAATTAATTGGGCTAGTCGGTGTGTTAAAACTTCAAAGGGAAGGGAACAAAGGGATTAAAAGGATACGACGGCAACAGTTTTAGGAGGGTTCTTGCATACCGCAGGTTGGAGGGCTGGTCACGGTTCACGAAGAGGAAGCAACCCCTTTGGTTGCTTGAGGACTCTTTGCGCAAGAACAAAATGACGGCAGAACGACGATGATGATTTGATATCAAGCATGCAAGTTTGGGAGGTTTTATTGTTTTCTGTTTTCTTTTTCAGATGGTAGAACATGGTTACGGATTTGAGTTTAACTAATTTTGAATGGATAATCTTGTGGTGATAGCATTTGATTATTTATTTATTATGATTGGCTAGTTCACTTGTCTGATTGGCTAGTTCACTTGTCAACACCTCCACGTGAAAGATTCGTTTAAGTAACATCTGATTGTAATTCTATCTAGGTTTGGAATTGAATTTTGTGAACCTGTTATGTTCTTTGGATTCAGTCATTTATTTGGTTTTGATTAAACAGTTTGGTTTTATAAGATTTGGTTTGTTTTCATTAGTTACTTGGTTTTCAATCATTGTAATGTTAAACCGTGAACCATTGAACTCAATCAAGTTTAGTCTTTAAATTGGTAATTAATTAGTTAGGAATTCAACTATGTCAATTATTCGGTTTCTAAATCGTAAATCATCACAGTCAAATAAAAATAGTATAACAAATCATGTCTATGTAATTTCCTAACTAGGTGAAACTAAGTTGTATGTTGCTTATTGAATCTAAATCCCGGAGTAGTTACCTTTTTCTCATATTTGTTTGGTTAATTGAGGGGGTGTTTGGGATTGCTTATTTAACTCTAAAAGTGCTTATTGACTTATTATTTTTTAAAAGTAGTTTTTAAATAAGTGTTTTAAATTAGCTTTTATGGTGGAAAAAGTCAACAAGTTGTTTTTTTAGAAAGTGTTTTACCTTATTCATGTAAAATGATCAAAAATGACATTTTTATATATTTAAAAACATTTACTACTTTACATATAATAATATACACTTAACAATGGGTGGCGGTTGTGGCGGTGGGTGGTGGAGTAGGGTGGTGGTGGGTGGAGGAGGGTGGTGGTGGTGGGTGGAGGAGGGTGGTGGATGGTGGAGGAGGGTGGTGGTGGTTGGTGATGATGGTGCTGGGTGGCGGTGGTGGGTGGTGGTTGTGGGTGGCGTGGTGGGTGGCGATGGGTAGCAGTTGTGGTGGTGAGTGGTGGTGGTGGCGGGCAGCGGGCGGTGATGGTAGTTGGCGTTGGGTGGCGATGGTGGTGGGTGGTTGGTGGCGGTGATGGGTGGCGGTGGCGGCGGCGGTCAGTGGTGGTGGTTGGCGATGCCGGGTGGTTGGTGGTGCTAGGTGGTGCTAGGTGGTTGGTGGTGGTGGTGGTGGTGGTGATGGGTGGTGGTGGTGGAACGATTGTATTTGTAGGGTAAAGGGTGGGGGTAGATTGATAATTTTTTATTCAAAAAGGCAAAAGTCAATTAAAAAGCCAGGATTTATGGCTTTTGAAAAACAACTTTTTAACTCTTTCAAAGAGCCAAAACAAAAATAACTTTTATGGTTGCCAAACACTTTTTTTAACTTATTAGCTTTTTAAAAAGCTAATACGTCAATAAGTTATTTACAAACTCAATCCCAAACACCCTCTTGAGTTTATGTTCTTGAATCAACTTCACAACAATCAGTCACAATCAGTTTTCCATTCTTAGGTTAATTTAGGTAATTTAATTCGGTTTTGGATAGATTAGTCAAACGGAATTTATTACACTGATCAAATGCTGCTCCGTGGATACAATACCTTATTTGCCCTAGCTTTATAGATTTATTAGGTTTTTGCGTGACTCAAACGACGATCATCAAGTTTGTCAACAAAAAGATAGTTTATATGGACAATGATACGTATGAAGTAGCCTACGTCGATTAATAGAGAATTTAAATAAAAAAAATATAGAAAACAAACCCCACCATATATCTCTGACATATCATACATATTTTTTTTAGGATGACTAACTTACACACCCTCTAATTCTACTTCTAAGGGCGAGGGGTATACTCCGTGAGGGTGTCAAGTGAGCCACTCATGGTCACGGGAACACCGCTCCCCGCATTCATGAGTGCCCCGTGAGTAGGGGTTCTGTGAGTCGGCTCACGACCCATGAGAAGCCAATGTTCCAATTTTCGACCGTTTCTAACTGTCAAATGCAAAAAATAAATTATTTTTAAAAAAATCTACAAATATCCATTTTATACATGTTTTTATACACAGACAATACAAATCACATACAACTCTAGCATATTTTATACAGTCCCACTCATCATCATCTTCATCATCTGACTCAGCCGATGATATATTCTTCAAAATGGTCATAGCCGTAACCCAACATTTGGTACAATAAGCCGAATCTTCACGGCCAAGAATCCGGAAAGCTCGTCTAAACCGGGATCATCAAGCTGCTCATAATCTTCTAGTACAAGACTACTTTGCTGAAATACTCACTTATCCCGGAGAACATTTTACTCGTCGTTGTTGAATGGAACAGCCACTAATCCTTCGAATAGTTGAAGATTTAGATATAGAAGTGCCATCAAGGTTTTTGAGACCGGACCGGTTCAGGAACCGGTGACTCCGGCCGTCCGGTTGCATACCATAGAGCCGTTTTACAAATAACTGGGCGGTCCGAGCGGTTTAGCGGCCGAACCCTAAACCTTGAACCGGCGGAGCTTATGACGGATCAGAATGAGATGACGACGCCGACGAAAAAAATGACGGATCTGAAGTTCACTTGCTTGGTCTAGTTGGCTTCGTCTCAAAGTTTAAGCTCTTAAGGGTTGTTCAGTTGTTCCAAAGACTGTTTTCAGGACCTCGTCGTCGGAAGAGGTTCGCCGGCGGAAGAAACGAGAGTTAAAGAAGCAACTATAAGAGAAGAAGAGGAAAATAAAGTTGTTGAATCATATCTATGGCAAGTTGACGGTCGTCGGTGGTGGTGTGTAGCAGTTGATGTGAGCTTGGTGAACAAAAACTTATGCTGTGTTCTCGAGTTCACTAAAGGAAGGAAAAGAAAAGAAAGGATTCCTTTCTTTTCTTTTCTTTTTCCTTCTTTTCCCTTCTTTTCCCCTCTTTTACTTTCTCTCCAAATCTTTTTATTTTGGAAGGATGGAGATAATCCTTCTTTTCCCTCCTTTAAAAAATCTCTGGAACACCATTCCTTCTATTTGCTTTCCTTTCCCTTCTTAAAAAAAAACTCTCCATCTTTTCTTTTCCTTCTTTTCTCTCCTTAAATGAGACTCGGGAACACAGCGTTATAGAGAGAGAAAGAGATATTTCGGGTAGAGAGGGAAACGTTGAAAGCGGGCGTAGAAACAGAAATGGACGTAAAGCTGTGTTTTTCAACACCAGGGCTGCAAAGTATTTTCAATTACACCCTTAAAGAATATTAACTGAAGCACTTTTAATTTTTTTTTATCACAATTTCAAACAGTTAGTACTTCTCTATGTCTTGCTGCATCAATTTAGTCAATTAATATTATTGGTTTATATTAAAATGTAAATAAATTATTTATAATGTCATCAGGTTCGTAAATCCGGTTGAACCGGTCCAACCGGTCCGACCAGTGAACCCTTAAGGCGACCGGTTCGACATCCGGTCCGGTTTTGAAAACATTGTGTGCCATGGTTCCAACAAAGGGTTGATACGAGAGGTAGAATTGGTTTTTCTGCTTTACAAAATTGCACCGCCGCAATTCGTCAAATGGCATATGACACCATTACTGATTCATTTGATAAATACTTGAAGATGTCCAATCGAACTATCAGGATATGTATTTACAAATTTTGTAAAGGTATAATTAATTTATATGGCGGGCGATATTCATGAAAACCGACTTTAAGCGCCATTCAACAATTATACAAGGCACATGAAGGTAGACTAGGCTTTTCCGGAATGCTTGGTAGCATGGATTGCACACATTGGGAGTGACAATGCTGCCCTAACACTTGGTGAGCATCCGCATCCGTCCATAATGCTAGAAGCAGTGGCATTACAAGATTTAACGATTTAGCATGCATTTTTTGGCGTTACTAGTTTCAACAATGACATTAATGTCTTGGACCAAGAAACTCCCCAACCTGTGTACATCTCATAGTTGACACAAAACATGGATAACATAGTTCTTAAATTTTGAATTCATAAAACGAAAGTCTTACAAAAACATATCCAAATGTCACAACCAATTAAAACATTCAAACAAAACAATGCAAATAATTCAATCAACTAGAAATGTCAGTCTTCACAGTAATGTAGCCCTTCACTCCAGCCAATCCGAGCTCTCGCAGCTCTACAATTCAATTCTAATCTGAAATGCATACTAAACAGTCAGATATATTGAGTAAGTTTTATCTTTATATTAATAACTATAAACCCTGTTTATCATTTAACATAGCTTTAATTGTTAAAATAACATAAGCTTTCAATACATTTAGGTTTTAACAAAACATTCACTGCATATTCAACCATTACAATTTCATTATTATGAAATCGTTTACGTTCACTATCATTTGTTAAAAACCTTGTTTTAGGAAAACCAAAATGTACCCTACATTCAACCATTCCTTCATTCCGTCCATTCAGATTATATTACCCCTAAGGCTAACTGCACGAAGACCGACAATATAACCCATCCGTCAACTAGTGAACAAGCACTCGTGACACGCCATTACCGAACCATTGTTCAAAGACAAAGTTCCCATATGCTTGTACAAGACAAGACTCCATTCAGATTATATTGCCCCTAAGGCTAAATGCACGTAGACCGACAATATAATCACCGATCCATTTCCCGAGACAAAGTTCCCATATGCTCATATACAAGTCTCCTCTGTTGATTGTCACGAATACAAGACTCCTCTGTTGCTTGCACAAGACAATACTCATCTATTGCTTGTATACAAGACTCCACTATTCATTTAATGCATGCACACATATTTAAAATAACTATCACATAACACTTTAACACATACACATTACCATACACCACATATTAACATTTAAGCATAATACATGCCATCTCTCACATTCATCCAGTACCGAAGTACTGCCCTTACCCATACACATTAACAATTCAGAACATATTTTCACATAGGAAAAATATATGACCCCGTCATTGTCATCCGGTACCAAGTACCGCCATTCGTTATTTCTGTTCTCTTTAAAATTATTATAATTTTTAAAGACTGTATAAATAAGTTTACTCTATCTCTTTACTTTCATTTCTTTTACAATATATATATGGATATTTTATAAAACGTTCATTCGTTCATCTGTGCCATTCATTAAACCCGTTCACTGGTTAAGTATTCATCTTAGCCCAAAACATAAAGAAAAAGGGCAATAAAAACTAACCAGGTACGCTATTACTATCCCACTATATGTCTGTCAAGCAAGGCGGAAAGCTACACGATCTATACGAATTCAACACGTGAAATCTATAAATTTTAGCTATAGTCGCCTATAGTGTTGCCAAAACACTCAGTGTCGCCTACACAGTGTCGCTATTCATTAGTGTCGTCACCAATCAGTGACATCAACTCCTCGATTGTCATGCTCATCCCCTACCAGATCTCGTCTAGTGTCGCCACTTGAAGATTGGGCGTTTAAGACGTTGTTTTTGACCCAAATCCATAACTTTTTACGTCCAAAACTCTTGTCTAACTTTTATTAAGCAAACCTTTGAGTCAAAATACCATTCCATACGTTAAAACCCCCGTTTCAAGATCAAAACCCTACTTTTTCACCTGAAACCCTAACCGAACATAAACACAAGATTTATAGCCCAGTCTTACTTAGATCAATCCATACAATAACAAATAATGGTTATTTGTTTTATTCGGTCGGAACCGAAAACCGAACTGAACCGAATTCTAATTTTATTTTCGGTTCGGTTTTGAACCACATGAATTCGATTCGATTCAGTTCTCGAATTTGGGAAAAAAAACCATTAAACAAAATATGTCGAACAAACAAAACCGAACCGCCTACCGTAACCTAAATGCGAAGAATTGAGCTCCAATAACGTTGCGTTATGTTTAGAAAGAATAGAAAAGAAGGAATAATCACTATCAAACATTAGCCCACCTTCTTATTCTTTCTATTGCGAGTGTTTTTAAGTACAAAATGAGAATAACCGACTCCATGCTTCCTAACTAAGTAAGTGCTAAGTCAGTTGAGCATTTACACCTAATTACAGTTATACCCTAACCAACTTCTATCGTAATAAATAAGCCCAAATCATTATACAATCCTACTAAAAAATAGAAGACAATAATGGCAGGTTGAATTGATGTACCTAAACATAACCTCTAATTGATGTTCCTAAACATGACCTCTAACTATCATGACAAATACATTAACTATAAACCAGATATACCTAAACTCATGTAGCACATATATCTAAACACGCTAAACGAATTACAAACAGGTTCTAAACAGATTAAACGGGTTTGTGGGTATTGACCTTAAGATGCTAACTTGTATAATTATTTATTATTTTTTTTAAACATGTTAATTTGTTTAATAAAAAGGTCAAACAACCGGTGACACGACCTGTTTAATTAAACAAGTTAAACAGATTGATCCAAAGATGTCTCGATTAATTAAATGGGTTGAACAAAGTAAACCCTAAGACGACCCGTTTAATTAAACAAGTTAAACAGGTCTACATGACCACGTCCCGTTTAATTAAACGTGTTAAATAGGTCAACCCGAATATGACCCGTTTAAATTAACGGGTCTGACATGACAACCCAAAACCTGATTATTTTCATGTAGTGTCAAGAATTGCCACCACTGTACCAGCAGACAACTAGAGGACGGTCTTAACTCATGTGAACAGTAATACTAGTATAAGTAAATTTCATACAGATAATAGAACATTATAAGTTGAAGACAAGGTATGATACAAAACCCAGATATCCTCCTATAGACAGCATCATCAACCTTAGGATGCAATTGACATATTAAAAAGAAACCAAAAGGTCACTAATTTGATAAACAATACCTTACACGTAGATCAATACCGTTTAAGCATACATCTCATACGAACAATGCACCACGTTTTCAACAACGTTTTACGTCTTTTCCACCCACCAAAATACTTCTTGATCACAGTCTTATAACTCGGCCTCTGCTGGACCAATGCCCAATACTCGCCCAACTTCGGTCTACAACTTATATATTCCTGCTCCAAACCCAAAAGAGCTAACCGAGCCAATATAGGAACCAACATAACATCGGCTAATGTGAACTCGTTCCCGGCTAAGTACAAACTTTCTTCAAGTTGCATTTCCACTTCATCAAGAAGCTTTATGAGATCTTGTTCACTCCTTTGTAGCACTTGCAGGTCATGTAACTTCTCTTCGGTTTCATAAGCTTCTTTTAGTTTTGTGTGGTATGCAGTGGCTAAGTCGGGAGCCTCGGACATTCGGGCAATTATTACTCGTCGTATGAATTTGGATGTGTAAATGTAATATTTTTCGGGGATGTGGGAAAGGGTGAAAAACTTTGGGTTCCATTCTTGTATTTTGTACATCCATTCCACAACTTCTTTGCTACTTTGCGTTATGATGCCACTGCCTGACGAAACTAGCGCGATTCTCTCAATGTACCTGTACAATTTCATGTTAAAAGCAACTTATTTGTCTATACGTATCGATAAATATGTTGTCAAAGTTAAATATCCAGTCAGATGAAAGTCAAAACATTTCCTTTTTTTTAAATAAAAGTTCACCAGAAACATTTCCTTTTTTTTTAAATAAAAGTTCATCAAGGGTACCGTCCCCTTTTCCAAAAAAAAACACAAAGTTCAAATTACGTATTTTTTTTATATGGTCAGCATTCTAACTAGTCAATGGGATTTCAGCCCTAACAGAATATTACAACTTTCATAAGTCTGGTAGGGTTGACCTATCAAGACTGTTTTCATCTTCTTTTCAGTTTCACATTGATTATAACACCTCACTCTCCTAGGCGTTTTGTCCCAAAAGCTGAGGCGCAAGGCGCGCATCACGTACGCGAGGTGTGCGTCTATGCACAACCAAATAAGCTTTATTTACAACTAGAAGTTGCATCTCTCTCATTTGTTTTACATATCAACCTATTTATCAAGTAAACCTTTCATAATTTCTCTCTCTCATTTGTTTTACATATCAACCTATTTATCAAGTAAACCTTTCATAATTTCTTCATCGCTTTGGTTGTTTTTACATATAAACCTCCTTGAGACTCTAATTCTGACCCAGAACTACACTAGGTGCGCCTTTTTTACCCTGATGTATTTTCCTGAGCGCCTTTTTAAACCAAGAACACAATGAGCAGAAAAGCATAAAGTCTCGCCTCAACGTGAATATAGCAAATAACACTCAATTTGAGCCGTTTCCAAAGAAATGGGTTGAAATCACCCTATCTAGTTCAATGTCAAACAATATGACATGAAACTTTGGCGTATATATGTAACATATCACATCGACTATGCTCCTGAAATGAACATAAAGAACGGAAACTTACTGGATAATCTCTATAGTGTTGAAGAGAACATGCGAACCATTTTGAAAAACGGGGAGTTTGGCAGTTGGATTCATCCTAAAAAACGAAGGATCCATGTTTTTGCCTGTAACGGGATTGACATGGTATGAGGTGTAATCAATGTTCCTTTCTTCCAAAGCCAGCCTGACCTTTTGGCTCTCTAATGAATACGGGTGATGATACAGCTGCATCTGGCTTCCGGGTCAACACCAAAAAGTCAAAATCTGAAAAGAGTCAAACAGAAAGATAAATTGATTTTTGTTTTTTTGCAGTTAGGCAATCACCATTAATTGTGATGCACAAAGCTTTCAAATTAAGCAGCTATAAATATTGACATTCCATAGATACTTCTAGTCAATTATTTGACTTTTAGTATATTATTGACATGATACAACTGTTTGAATTCAATATCTTTCAAATTCAATCCCAATTTCACCAAAATTTGGTTTTTTTTCACAATTCAAATCAACTTTATGAACTTCATAATCGATTGAATACGAACACAGAAAACGCCTAATTGATTCACAGGCAACAGGAACACGAATTTATAAAGAGAAACGAAGAACAATCAACGAAAATCCAGTACTCAAACCAGAATTCAGGGAATAACCTAAAAATGCAACCGACCAATAATCAATCGCCAATGCAAAACAGTTGGCAGATATTGTTTCTATATAAAAAAAAAGCAGTAACTTAAATTGCAAAAAGAAGAAGATCCAATGATGAATATGGTAATTACCTGGAAAAATTGGGGGGTTTTCAGTGAGAGTTTGAAAGTTGGATTGTGGGTTTATCGTTTGACATGAGGGAAAGCCGAAAGGGGGTGTAAAGGTAGAAAGCGACAGCGAATGTGGAATTCTAGCGAAGAAGCGGGGTGGAAAGGGAATGGAAACTTCAATGTTCAATCTATGGTGCGTATAGTACAAGTTGAAGGGAATCAAATGGCGGTTTGTGGATGCACTAACCATTGTCATACACTTACCTAACTAGTGGGATTCCCCGCTATACCGCTGGAATTTTGTTGATATTGTTTCGATTCATCGTGATACCGTCACTCGCTATAGCAAATGAAATAAAGTCGATGCATGCTCAAAAGAATATCGGCAAGTGTTTTACATCGATCGAAAACCAAAACAAAGAATATCGATACTGGTTCTGATAAAAACGACACTGATACCGATACCGATGTTGTTCAACCGATATCGGTTAAGTGTTAAAATTTGTAACACTCGGTTTCGATGACCTAAACACTCGGTACTCACCACGCCAAAAAAAGATCACATCAAAATGCTTATACGAAAACCCGTGGAAACGGTAAATCCTGAATTCTATAAAACATAATATTTTAATGGTTGCGAAAGCACCATACCGATTAGCTCCATCAGAAATGAAAGAGCTGATGACTAAGTTAGAAGAGCTTCTAGATAAAGGTTTCATCAGACAGAGCATTTCACCTTGGGGTGCTTCTGTGCTTTTTGTAAAGAAAAAATATGGTAGCATGCGTATGTACATTGATTACAGAGAGCTAAACAAACGCACAGTAAAAAATCGGTACCCGTTACCAAGGATAGACGACTTATTTGACCAATTGTAAGGAGCAAGTTAGTTCTCAAAGATCGATCTTAGGTCAGGTTACCATCAACTTAAAGTTAAAGCAGATGACGTATCGAAAACTGCTTTTTGTACACGTTATGGGCACTACAAGTTTCTCGTGATGTCGTTCGGTTTGACCAATGTCATTGCAACATTTATGGAATTGATGAACAGAGTCTGCCGTCCAATGTTGGACCGATCAGTGATAGTATTCATAGACGACATTCTTGTCTACTCGAAGAGTGAAGGCGATCATGCTTGTCACCTCAGAGAAGTACTAGAGATATTTGAGAAAGAGAAGTTGTATGCAAAATTCTCTTAGTGCGCGTTTTAGCTTAGGGAAGTTCAATTCCTAGGTCATCTTATTAACTCGTACGGGATCATGGTAGACCCAATTAAAGATAGAGACAGTGATTGAATGGAACATCCTAAAGTCGCCGACCGAAATACAGAGTTTCTTGGGATTAGCGGGTTATTATCGGAGATTCATTCAGGATTTCTCGAAACTAGCCTCGTCATTAACAAAATTAACCAGAATGGAAGTAAAGTATGAATAGGGTCTTAAAAGTCAAACACTAAAGGTTGATGTTCACAAGTTCACATACTCCGGAACAGTCTAAGTTGTACTCAGGAAGAGCAAATCTACTTAGGAGAGATTACTGATAAGAAAAGTATAAGGTCTACTCAGGAGGAGTAAATCTACTTCGGAGAAAGAACTACTCCGGAGAGGAGATTTAGTCCTGAGTGACATTGTTGATTCTGAGTAAAGAAGAACATGAAGACAAGAGTGCTAAGTAAAGTACTCCGTCCGAAGAGTCTATTTACTCCGGAAGAATAGTTTGTTCTTCCTTAGTAGAAGGCATACTCTCCGGACCAGTTTGTGTTTCTTTACAAGACTGCTACTTCGGAAGGCAACTACCAACTTAGAGTTAGTTGAGTTAGTTATGCCAGCTTGGCTTCTAGAAGAGTCTAGAAGGTCAGGTAGTTAGTTACGTTCAGTTGTATTCTTTACTATATATATTCTATAATAGTTCAATTGTAAAGTGTACTTTGATATTGTCAAGTCTTTTTCTGTAACAAGAACTTACTATCAATGTAATTGGCCGTTTGTTTTTAATCTTGTGTTCTTAATACAATTGTTGTATATTGATCTTAGATTGTAGTTTTCGCCTTCAATCTAAAGACAGATTATAAGGTCTGGATTCCTAAGGATCTTCAATCAACGGATTCAACGACGTGTTGAACCTGGCGAAAACAGATTCGACATGTGACTTGTAGGTATAAACAATAAGGACGAGACACAATTGATTGTCAAACGATTCATATATTGATAAACCACTGAAAAACAATACAAAGGTCGCTTAACAACTTGTCTAACCGAATACATAATACAAAATAACTATTTATACTATTCGGTTGGGCTGGGCCGGGGCCGCATACTTCAAATACGTTTCGGCACCGCATACTTCAGGTATGCGGCTAGGCCACGAAGTATGCGGCCGCATACTTCCAAAAAGTCTTTATCTGAACTTGTCGGTGATCTCTTGATGCGTTAGCCTATTAGGTTTGATCCTTACAATCTCCCCCTAGGCTAATGCATTCATAGAATCTCAATGTCAGTTAAATGATCACCACGTCCCGCATAGAGGCCTTTACCTATTGCAGTTGCCAAGACTTTCACGAAAGGCTTGGTGTCTCTTTCACACTCTTCAGGCACGAATAGATGTTTCTTGGATAATCGAATCATGTCTTCCTTCCTGAACTTTAGAAGATCCATATGATCAGCAATGGTGAACTCTCTGTCTGTATAGTGAATGTCAATATACTCTGTCATAGAACTGTATGACCAGTACTCAAGTTGACTTAGTGTGTTATTCGATAGAGCTTGATGAATCGGAACACACTCCACTGTCTTGGGAGGAAGATAGATTTCCATTACAAGGGGCTTTTTGCTTATTCTGTCAATTATGTACTTTGACTTCACCCTCTTGCATTTAGCAGGCTGTAGTATTTTGAATCCACTGTTGCACTCTCTGTGAAGAAACTTAACAAAATGATTTGCTATTCCAATATTCCCTGGATTGTAAAAGGGAGCCTTGTTTAGTGCTTGAAGGTCAAATCTGGGCAGTGAACTGAAGTCATGTGACCTAGCAAAATACTCTATTCGCCCATTCTTTCTCTTGATCAGATAAATATTCTTCTCATTGTCAAACATCCAGCTCAGAATAGGAGAACGATCGTTCTTATTTGAGAGCATATTGGAGGATGTGACATAATGAACTTCACGTGGAGGAATAATATTGAACATACATTTCCTTTTATCTGGAACATTTGAAGACGATGTTTCTTCAGGTATACTTGTAGATTCAGCAACATGTTCAGCAAATGATTCCACGTGGGGAGGTGAATTACCTTCGGCGAATACATCGCTGTCAATACCGGTAATCACCTTTCCTTGAGAACTGATATATGTAGGAGAGGTAGGCTTAATTGCATCAAAGAAATCTTCACCTTCAAACATTCCTCTCCTGTAAAATCATCATCCAGTACAGTCGAATCATTTTCAAATGAGAACATTGATTCTGACTTGAGTAAATCATCAAGACCCTATTCAAAATCAAAAGAAAAATCATTTTCTGACTGTTGTGCTCCTTTATCTTCTGACACAGGAACATAAACCACCATTGCTCTAGATAGATCTTCTTGTGAGCTTGTTCCTTCAGGTTGGTCTCCTTGGTCTTTGTTCTGATCTTTATCATCACTTTTTTCCTTCATTATCATCTCCATCACCATCATTGTCATCACCTTTATCGTCACTGTTACCACTACAAGTATCCTCTTTCTTCCTTTTCTTTTTATCTTTCTTTTCTTTAAGCCTCTTTAGTTCTTTCATCACTTATACCATGTTTTCTTTCAGGCTTTTGATCTGACCACTTTGTATGTTTATAGTTGTTTTGATAGTATCATTTTCTGAATTGAGTTTATTGATCTTTGAGTCCTTGGCAGCAGAATCTTGTTCCAGAACGAATACTCTTTGTTGTAGGGCTTGAACATCCACAGGCTCAGGTTGATTAACTTCATTTGCCTTGCCTTTATCTTGCTGTTTGGTGATGATAGGTGTGATGATTGGTAGTCTTCATCGAAAATATCACTTTGTTGTGAAGAAGGGTTGATGAGAGGAGGTTTCCCAACAGCCTTTCTTTTAACTAGCAAGCTCTTGTGATGTTTATTGATCGGTACTTCTTCGTTACTCTCTGTTTCTGATAAGTCAAATTCTTCACCTTCTGAGTCTCCTTC
This sequence comes from Smallanthus sonchifolius, assembly GCA_023525975.1. Classification (NCBI taxonomy): domain Eukaryota; kingdom Viridiplantae; phylum Streptophyta; class Magnoliopsida; order Asterales; family Asteraceae; genus Smallanthus; species Smallanthus sonchifolius. The sequence goes on along the minus strand of CM042025.1, from coordinate 41,397,741 downwards.
AGACTCACTCTCTTTCTCTTCAACATTCTCACCACTAGTGCCTTGATTTTCTATGTTTTGTTGTGAAGAAGGGTTGATGAGAGGAGGTTTCCCAGCAGCCTTTCTTTTAACTAGCAAGCTCTTGTGATGTTTATTGATTGGTACTTCTTCGTCACTCTCTGTTTCTGATAAGTCAAATTCTTCACCTTCTGAGTCTCCTTCAGACTCACTCTCTTTCTCTTCAACGTTCTCACAACTAGTGCCTTGATTTTCTATGTTTTCACCACTGACGCTTTGATTTTCAGTATCTGAAAATATCTGATCATCTAGATTTAGATCTGCCATGTCTTCAAGATTCTCTACATTTTCTTCATTCTCAAAGTGCAGTGGCCCTTCAATGTTATAGTTAAATTCATCTGCATGTTCATCGGCCAGCTGTACATTTGGAATCACAGGTTCATTAACAATTGGAACCTCAGCTTGATTTTGAGCCTGTCGAGGTTGTGGTGGTGGTGGTTGTGGTTGTTGTGGTTGTGCACCTTCTAACTCAGGAAAGGCTCCAAACATTTCTAGTGGAGTCAGATTCAGAAAATTCCCTTTCTTGTTCATACTCATGTATGACAAAATGCTCTTGTCCATTACTTTCACATGTAGTCTCCTTTGTGTCATGACCAGCTCTGAATGATTTCTATTAATTATCATTTGTAAAAATCTAGGATACATCAAGAATACTGATTTCTTCTTCCCAGTTAAATTACTCTTCATCTCTTGAAATACAACTCTTGAGAAGTTGAAAATTTCCCTAGTTTCAAGTGCGTATACAGCGACAGTCATGTTGGCACTTAGTTCGTCATATCCACCCTTTCTTCCTGAGATACATAGGTTCATCACATGTGCCAAGTATCTAGAATAAGGTGGCAAACATTTCTTCTCCAAGGACGGTAAACCTCCTTCATAACTCATTCTTTTAAAGACACTGTTCATTTGTTCAACAGAAAAACTTGTAGCATATTCGGCCTCATCACCAAAGTTCAAACATTCCCTAATAATAGCCTCAGTAACGACTATGCGCTTTCCTGCCACAGTACCGGCTATCCCTTTCATTTTCTGTGACAAAATCAGTTGTGCTCCAGAAGTCCCGAATAAAATCTTCACATATATCAGGATGTTGTGAAATAGCATGAAAGATTCTGGATACTCTTAGACCCTCTATCATTGATATGAAAATATTGTGATGCTGAGGCGGGTCTTCCAAGTATGCTGATTCGTTGTGGTCCTTAACAAATTTCAAGTTTCCAATGCCTACATGCAGTAAAATAGGTTTGAAACAAAAAAAAAACTTAAAGTTTTCGGCTAAAACATTCAAGCCGCAAACTTTAACACACCGCAAACTTCAAACACATTGCACACTTTCGGATTACTTGAACCACAACCGTAAACTTATGAAACCGTAAACTTTACTTTACTGCAAACTTGAACCACAACCGTGAACTTTTGAATACCCGCAAACTTTTAAACTTCTTGGTTTTTAGAGAGTTTTTGGTTTGGATTTCTGGTGCAATAGGGTCGCCTTGTGACTATGACCTAATCTAGTGGATCAATTTCAGTTTTTGCACAACATTTATCGGTCAATTTGATCAAAAAGTCCGGTTCAGTTTCAGTTATAGTCAAAACACCTCACACGCCATGTTAGCGTGAATCCATAGTCAAAGCCTTTACCTTTGATGTCGCCTGTACTTGTAGAACACAAATAAAGCAATAATTTCACTTTAGAGCAGTCAAAACAAGTAATCGGTTTTGATGGTTGAGAGAAAACACGAAGTATGTGGTAGAGGATATCAAGAAACCAGAAACTTCAAGCTATATAGACAAAGTCAAGTATGCGGCCCATCATGAAGTATTCGACCGCAAACTTCTAAAGTACCTCGAACTTTTCAGAAACTTTTTCCTTTGGATTGTCGGGTCAAGCGGTGACGGTCTTTTATGAAGTATAAACAGACAAAAGATAAAAAATTGATAAACAAACTTTAACTAAGCTAAAAACATAAAATATTTTTGTTCTTTTCATAACAATAGACTATTTTGAAACAATAAAACACATTGTTTTTTAGAGAAACTCTGTTATGAGATCATATCATTCTAATGCAGAGCAAACCATACTTATTAGCCGCTCATTTTTCTAGACAGGTCTCAGTGATTGCCAATATAGAGTATCGTTCTAAACTCAAGCCTTTATACATTAATTGACAAGCAAGCAGTGAATAGATTTATCATGTTTTCTGGGTAATAATTATTTATGTCTTTGTGGATCCCACACTCACATCTCAGAAACCTGCATTTATTTTAATGTGAATTAGATGAGTTTTTGATGAACTGAATGGACCCCACAACTTATCGGATAAACCTTTCATTCCTCATGATCTCTTGAGCACCTAAGTAATAACTAAAAGAGCATAACTAGCACGGGTCAATGAACTGTTCAGGAGATCTCTGACAAATGTGATAAAAAAATAGCACGACAGACTTACATGCCTTGGTAAGAGATTCCTTCCCAGTCACACATTCCCAAAAAGAAAAAAATATTTACAAGTATACTTATATGTACGTCTTTAGACATATCTTTTTGAAATTTTCCTATAGCACGACATTAACATTGCGTGTCTCTTTGCTCAAAATTCTGCTTTGCGGAGTAGCTTTGCACTATCATTGAGTGTCTTTTATCTATATACATAAATATGTACAGACTTGTATCAAGTCAGCTCGCAACCCCTTTGTGAAGAGTCTTGGTTTGTGCAATCCAGATATATTATGTTCATCCATAGTTCACCAATCTTTATATTTAAGTGCTCGATTATTAATAGGAAATAATTATTCTACTAATCTATGAGATGTTCCCCACTATGACAATGACCTTTATGTTTAAGTAAAACACTATCATGTTGTCTTTCTAGTTTTAGTAGAGCCTATCAACATATCATCCTAAGATCCTAATCTTTTCAACTACAGGCCTTACATATGATGATCCAACGTCTAGAATGATGTACTATCATTTCCCATTAGACAGAGTTCTCAGATTTTCTCAATAATATCTTTTTCAAAGAAGTAACTAAAAACTTAAACCTAAAATCTTTTTGGTGTTTTTAGGAAATTTCTACCCCTAAACTTTTGCATTTATGAAAAAATCAAAATTTAAACAAACAAAAAATATTTTTGGTGACCAAACCCGCGACCTTCTAATCAATGGAGATCATTTTCAGACATTCAATCAGAAAGTTGAATCTTGCCAAATCAAAGGCTTCTGTAAAGATATCAGCATCCTTATCATCAGTAGAAACCTGCTCAAGATGCATAAGCTTTCTTTCAAAATAATCACAAATGTGATGCACCCTTATGTCTATGTGCTTAGTTTTAGAATGTTAGACCGGGTTCTTTACAATCTGTAAAGCAGCTTCATTATCACAGAAAATAGTGGAGTCAATGAAATTCAAACCGTAATCCAGCAATTGGTGTTGCATCCAGATAACCTGAGAACAACATGCGGATGTGGCGACATATTCAGCTTCAGCAGTAGAGGTCGAAACGGTGGATTGTTTCTTGCACTGCCACGACACAAGTTGTAACATCTCTGAATTTAGTATTCATATTTCAATTCAATGTAATGCAATTTCAAATTCAATACTCGTGCACTGCCTTGTTATTTTGCTTACCGTAAACTAAATACAATGATTCAATACAAATTTACAAGTTTTGCTCGATTATATACACTTAAACGCTATACAAGTAACTATTTATTTCAAACTAACCAAACCTGAAAAGTCAAGGACTAAAGTTGAAAAATGTCAAGAAACCCTAGTCTAGCACGGTCTTGCTTCGTCCTGGCACGGTCGCGCCAAGTGCCTCGGCACGATCGCGCGACTGGTCCTAGAACGATCGCGCCCGGTGCCTAGGCACGGTCGCGTCCCTCTTGGGCACGGTCGCGCCTGCGTAACAGTTGAAACGTAAATGCAGTTTAATCACCCGATCGTTGAGAATCCGTAACAGTTCTACGTTTCTTTTCCCTTAACGAATGTATTACCATTTTCAAATTTTACAACGTCCCAGTTTCATACCATCAATCTCGAAATCTCTCTCAAACAATTCAAGCAAAAAAACTCGAATCCTCCTCTGAACCCAAATCCTCCCAATCAAGAAAGGAATTCGCATCACCTGAATCTCGTCAAGTCTCTGGACTCTCTGGCCTAACCGGAATTGCAACCAAAGTCGCCGGAAACCGCTACCGCCGACGCCGGAACTCCCTTCTACCGATCGCTATCAATTCCTTACTGTTTGAGGTAATTGAATCATCCCTCCTTTTCATTTCGGTCCATAAATCAAAAGCCCTCTATCAATCTGGGCTTTCATTACAGAAATCGTCCGAATCAGAATGATTATTTTGATAAGAAAATATTTAATCGGATCCATACTTAAACACGATTTACATGCAATTAAATTATATGAAAAGACTCGTAATAACTCAGTAATCAAAAGCCCTATCAAATCCAGCACTATAAATACAAGATTTGTTCAATTCGTGTCTGATTTGGAAGAGACACGTTCGCGCTAATCATCTAGCGCGGCCGTGCCTCATAGAGCGCGGTCGTGCCGACTAGCAGCGCGGTCGTGTCCTCCTGTCCAGACCTTGTCATGCCCTCTGGGCTAGTCTCTGTTGTGTCTAAAGATCATAGACACGACCGTGCCGGGCCAAGGCACGGTCGTGCCTGTTTGACTGGTCTAGTTTGTACCTCTGTTGATCAACCCGGTCGTGCCCCGACTAGCGCGGTCGCGCCCCTGGCTTGAGCATGATCGTGCCCTTCAGAGGCACGGTCGTGTGTGACTCAGAAACTATAACAGAATTATAATTTTATATTTTTCGATCAATAAATGTTTCGATTTTATAAAAATATGTTTACTGTATTTAAAAATGGATTAAAAGTTTAATCTTGACATAAATATAATTTATTTAAAAGTTTATAAAAAAATTAAATTTATATTTATCATCTTACACTTAAATGAAATTTTAAATAATTAAGTTACAAAATTTATAAATAAATAAGATAATGATTATTTATTTAATTTACATTTAAATCAAAATCATTTATTTATACTTAATTACAATTAATATTTACATTATTTCATAAACTATAATTATATATTTATTCAATTATCCAATTAAAACCTAATCAAGTTGTTTCGAAAATATTTTTACTTCAAACTCTATATATTTTATTCAATACTTTTAAATACAAATCAATAGTTTTATACACAAATTCAACTTTCATTTAGACTTAAACTTTATGCATCTATTTGATTCAATACACATTACTCTTTAGGTTAAATTGTGCATTTCGAAGATCATATTTGCTATCTATAATCCTTGTTAGCTACACTTCCATACCAAGTGAGTATTCACAACCCCTTTTTACTCTTTTACACTTTTGGGGTGGAACATGAACTCTATACACATTACACATTACACATTTACATTTACACAAACAACACAAGTGCAAAAATCCTATTTACATACATGTGTGCAAAATTTGAGCTTTGTGCCCGAGTGCTAGGTGTGCTAACCTTTGTATGCTCTTATGTGCAATCATTAACTATACAAGCCGACGGTTTTCAATGATAGATCTATTGAGTCTGACAAACCCACCCATGGTGCGCGGTGATTGAAACCGACAACACAATTTTTGCATGCTAGTCACAAGGTTTGGTTGTACATGGTTACACAATAGCTGCTCCCCATAAATGCCTTATTTTATCATGTTTTGTAAAGGATTTGTTTTCAACTATATGCTATCTACATACAACTGTGTTATACTCACCAACTTTTTAGTTGACTTTATTTTATTCATGTTTCAGGCCCCAATATGTGAGATTGATTCAAGACGTGTTCAACATAGGATTTGGACTTAGCAATTTAAATCAAGAACTTTATGAATTGTTTTATGTTTCTTGTTTGAATTTGGTTTGTACTCGAATTATTTGTAATGGAAATTTAACTTTAATATATTTCAATTTAGTCAACCATGAGCTATGAACAGTCTTACATGTCCCGCCCCGATGATTCCGCCATCGGTCGGGGTGTGACAGATTGGTATCAGAGCCTTGGTTATAGGGAATTAGGTTATTAGACACCTTGACCTAGACTATAACTTTAGGACACCCACTTATACTATGCTTCATGATTTTTGTGCTATGTGTTACATGCTATGTGCTATATGTTATATGTTACATGTTTAGTATGATTACTTATTATTGCATTATGATGACTTATGTGTTTTAAATCCATGACTTATTAGGATATTCTTAATAATTAAATAAATCATATCCTTTCCTATATTCTAAAACCTCATAATATTTCTATTTTCTTTTCTATCTTTATCCTTTCTTAGCATGTGGAAGAACTCTTGAAGTAAAAATCTTTAAAAATATTTTCTTTATTTCTTCGTTAAGGTTTTTAAACTTGTGAAATTATTTGAGGACACGTGCAATCTGGAAGGGTGACACCTGTATTTTGGGTTTTCTGTCTAGGAAAGCATTTCACATAAATCCCAATCAACCGAGGGACCCGTATGCTTTCGTGGGAATTCCTGAGATGAGTGTTTACTTATAGGCTAAAGCATGTCTCCTTGAAAATTTTATAAGTTTAATTAACCTTAATGTGCCATGGTATTCAAGTGATTTTGTCACTTTTGAGTACAATCCAAACTAAGAATATCTATTTTATTTTGTATCTCATTCTATTAAATCCTATCAAATCTCATAAGTTCTCACAATTTTTTTTCTTGTCTTGTGACAATCTGTAGAATGCCTCCTCGTCGTGCTCCCGCAACCAACGCCAACACCGACATTGCTGCTATTCTCACCCAATTGGTGACACAACTCACCCAAGCCAATGGTGCCACCAATGGCAACAATGGTGGAAATGGAAGCAATAGTGGTAATAATGGTGGAAATGGTAGTAACAATCCACCTCAATGCACCTTCAAGCACTTCAACTCGTGCAATCCCCTAAAGTTTTATGGGACCGAAGGAGCTACTGGACTCCTTCAATGGTTTGAAAGCATTGAGAATACCTTTCTCAATAGTGACTGTCCCGACAACCTCCGTGTTCGTCATGCTACAAGTGTCCTACAAAAACGGGCACTTACATGGTGGAATGAGGAGAAAAGAAATAGGGGTGTTGATGTAGCTATGGCCTTACCTTGGGATGAGGTCAAAAGGCTTATGACTGAGGAGTTCTGTCCTCGAAACGAAGTGAAAAAGCTAGAAGCTGAATTTTGGGATCTTGCCCAAGATAGCGGGGAAAGCTTAGCATATACAACTCGGTTCCATGAGTTGAGTCTTCTAGTGCCCCACATGGTCACTCCTTTGTCCTGATGTATCGAGAAGTATATTGGTGGGCTACTATGACAAATCCAAGATACTGTCTTAGGCAGAAATCCTGCTACTCTGGAGGATGCTATTCGTCTAGCCGCTACCTTAACTGATAATCATGTGAAAGCTGGAACTCTTACCAAAAAGGGTTCTAAGAAAGTTTCTGAAATCATAACCCCTCCTACTCACAACAAAGAAGCCACAACCGAGCCCTCTCGCAATAATAGAAAGAGGAAGGTTAGAAATTTTGCTGTGGTTACTCCTGCCGTTCCCGTCAACCAAGCTGCACCTATGATTCAAGCGCCGGCTAAAAAGCCATATGTTGGGATCTACCCTCTTTGTGCCACCTGCAATTTTCATCATCCTCAAAACATCCCATGTCGCCTTTGTACTTATTGTGGGAGATATGGTCATACGGTCAGTGTTTGTAGGACCAAAGCCCTTACGGGCCAAGTCAACCCCCCAAACCGAACCGTACCTCAAGTGGCTAACCAAGGTGCTCCCGCCATTGCTAATGGGCGTGCTTGTTATGAGTTTGGTGACCCGAACCATTTTCGTGATCAATGTCCAAGACCTGCAAATGCTAGACAAGGTGGAGCTCATGGGCGTGCGTTCAACATAAACGCCAACGAAGCTCAAGCCAACAATGACGTGGTCAATGGTACGTTTCTTGTTAATAGTCAATATGCCTCCATTTTATTCGATACCGGAGCCGATAAAAGTTTTGTGTCACTTAATTTTGAACCTTTACTTGCAAAGACTCGGTCCCAATTAGAGAAAACATTTACCGTTGAAGTAGCAAATGGTGACTCCCTTACAATTGACTCCATAATTTATGATTGCTCCTTAGAACTAAATAACCATTCATTCCCAATCAACCTTGTTCCAATGCCACTAGGAAGCTTTGATATTATCATAGGTATGGATTGGCTATCAAATCATCATGCCGAAGTCATTTGCTTTGAAAAGTGTATCCAAATTCCGCTACCATCGGGAGAAACCTTAAGAGTTTTCGGTGAAAAGCCTTGCAAGGGACTAAAGTTGATGTCGTGTACTACCGCTCAAAAGTACTTACGAAAGAAGTACATTGCTTTCTTAGCTCATATTGTTCAAAAGGATGTCAAGGAGAAGAGTATCCAAGACATTCCGATCATTCAGGATTTCCCCGAAGTTTTTCCTAAGGATTTATCCGGTCTTCCTCCCATTCGTCAAGTAGAGTTCCGTATTGATCTTATACCGGGAGCTAACCCCGTTGCTAGAGCTCCCTATCGTCTTGCACCTTCTGAAATGCAAGAACTTGCAAGTCAACTTCAAGAACTCTCCGACAAGGGATTCATCCGTCCGAGTCATTCACCATGGGGTGCACCCGTCTTATTTGTTAAGAATAAGGATGGATCATTTCGCATGTGTATTGATTACCGCGAACTCAACAAACTTACTATCAAGAACCGTTATCCTTTGCCTAGAATCGATGATCTCTTTGATCAACTTCAAGGTTCTACTTGCTTCTCAAAGATCGATCTTCGATCCGGTTATCATCAGTTTCGTGTTCAAGAAGATGACATTCCTAAGACTGCTTTTCGAACAAGGTATGGGCATTAGGAGTTCATGGTTATGCCTTTCGGGTTAACCAATGCACCTGCAGTTTTCATGGATCTCATGAATCGTGTGTGCAAACCGTACCTTGATAAATTCGTGATCGTTTTCATTGATGATATCTTAATCTATTCCAAGACTAAAGCCGACCATGAAGAACATCTTAGATTGGTTTTGGATCTCTTAAAGAAGGAACAACTTTATGCCAAATTCTCCAAATGTGAATTTTGGCTAAAGGAAGTTCAATTTCTTGGTCATATTGTCAATGACAAAGGAATTCATGTTGATCCTACTAAGATTGAAACGATTAAGAATTGGAATGCCCCGAAGACTCCTACCGAAGTTCGTTCATTTCTTGGTCTTGCGGGTTATTATCGTCGTTTCATCTCAAACTTCTCCAAGATTGCTGTCCCTCTTACCGCTTTGACCCACAAGGGTAAGACTTATGAATGGGGATCGAAACAAGAAGAAGCTTTCCAAACCCTCAAACAAAAGTTGTGCAATGCTCCTATATTGACTCTCCCCGATGAAATCGATGATTTAGTTGTCTATTGTGATGCTTCTAACCAAGGTCTTGGTTGTGTTCACATGCAACGAGGCAAAGTAATCGCTTATGCATCAAGGCAACTCAAAGTTCATGAGAAGAATTATACGACGCACGATCTCGAGTTGGGTGCGGTCGTATTCGCGTTAAAGATTTGGAGACATTACCTATATGGCACGAAATGTGTGGTGTTCACCGACCACAAAAGTCTTCAACATATTTTCAACCAAAAAGAACTCAATATGAGGCAACGACGTTGGGTCGAACTCCTTAACGACTACGACTGCGAGATTCGCTACCATCCCGGCAAAACGAATGTTGTAGCCGATGCTTTGAGTCGAAAGGACCATGTTATGCTTCATTGTGCCCGTATTCAAACCGATATTCAAACCCGTATCTTAGAAGCTCAACACGTCTCGGTAACCGAGGGTAACATGTATGAAGAAATGTCGTGTGGTGTTGAACTTCTTCTTGAATCAAAACCCAATAGCCTACTATATTACTTGAACCGTATTTGGGTTCCCGATCGCGATGATCTCCGCACATTTCTCATGAACGAGGCTTATAAGACTCGTTATTCTATTCATCCTGGTGCGGATAAAATGTACCAAGATCTTCGCCAACAATATTGGTGGCCCGGTATGAAGAAAGACATTGCTCTTTATGTGGCCAAATGCTTAACCTGTTCCAAAGTCAAAGCCGAACATCAACGTCCTTCTGGTTTGCTTGAACAACCGGAAATTCCCGTGTGGAAATGGGAGAACTTAGCCATGGATTTTATTACCAAACTCCCTCGCACCTCAAGTGGTTATGATAGTATTTGGGTGATCATTGATCGACTCACCAAATCTGCTCATTTCTTGCCTATCCGTGAAGACTATCGGGTTGAGAAACTAGCCCGAATTTACGTTGATGAAATTGTGAGCCGTCATGGTGTTCCCTTGAACATAATATCTGATCGAGATGCCCGGTTCACTTCTCGATTTTGGCAATCTCTCCAAACTGCTCTTGGTACACGATTGGATTTGAGCACGGCTTACCATCCCCAAACTGATGGTCAAACCGAGCGAACAATCCAAACACTTGAAGACATGCTTAGAGCTTGCGTAATCGATTTTGGTGGCAATTGGGATTCACATTTATCCCTCATTGAGTTCTCTTACAATAATAGCTACCACACAAGTATCAACATGGCTCCATTCGAAGCTCTCTATGGTCGCAAGTGTCGTTCTCCTATCTGTTGGAACGAGATTGGTGAAGCACAAATCACCGGTCCCGAGTTAATTCAAGAAACATCCGACAAGATTATTCAAATCCGTGACAATATTCGAGTAGCGAGGAGTCGGCAAAAGAGTTATGCCGACAAACGTCGAAAACCTTTGGAATTCCAAGTCGGTGATCTTGTTCTTCTTAAGGTGTCTCCATGGAAGGGCGTGATCCGCTTTGGAAAAAAGGTAAGTTAGCACCTCGTTATGTTGGTCCATTCAAAATCCTTGAAAGGATTGGGAAAGTGGCTTACAAGCTTGAGTTACCTCCATCTCTTGGAAATGTGCATCCTACATTTCATGTATCTTACCTGAAGAAGTGTCTCGCTGATGAAAATCTCCATATACCGCTTGACGACGTGCGCATTGATGAAACGATGCACTTCGTTGAGAAGCCGGTGGAAATTATGGATCGTGAAGTCAAACAGCTCAAGCGAAGTCGCATTCCCATTGTCAAAGTTCGTTGAGAATCTAAGCGTGGTGCTGAGTTCACTTGGGAACGAGAAGACCAAATGAAGCTCAAGTACCCTCATCTTTTTACTAATACTGTTGTATCCTCTAGCTAAATTTCGGGACGAAATTCTCTCAACATGGGGAGACTGTAACATCTCTGAATTTAGTATTCATATTTCAATTCAATGTAATGCAATTTCAAATTCAATACTCGTGCACTGCCTTGTTATTTTGCTTACCGTAAACTAAATACAATGATTCAATACAAATTTATAAGTTTTGCTCGATTATATACACATACACGCTATACAAGTAACTATTTATTTTAAACTAACCAAACCTGAAAAGTCAAGGACTAAAGTTGAAAAATGTCAAGAAACCCTAGTCTAGCACGGTCGTGCTTCGTCCTGGCACGGTCGCGCCAAGTGCCTCGGCACGATCGCGACTGGTCCTGGAACGATCGCGCCCGGTGCCTAGGCACGGTCGCGTCCCTCTTGGGCACGGTCGCGCCTGCGTAACAGTTGAAACGTAAATGCAGTTTAATCACCCGATCGTTGAGAATCCGTAACAGTTCTACGTTTCTTTTCCCTTAACGAATGTATTACCATTTTCAAATTTTACAACGTCCCAGTTTTATACTATCAATCTCGAAATCTCTCTCAAACAATTCAAGCAAAAAAACTCGAATCCTCCTCTGAACCCAAATCCTCCCAATCAAGAAAGGAATTCGCATCACCTGAATCTCATCAAGTCTCTGGACTCTCTGGCCTAGCCGGAATTGCAACCAAAGTCGCCGGAAACCGCTACCGCCGACGCCGGAACTCCCTTCGACGCCGGAACTCCCTTCTACCGATCGCTATCAATTCCTTACTGTTTGAGGTAATTGAATCATCCTTCCTTTTCGTTTCGGTCCATAAATCAAAAGCCCTCTATCAATCTGGGCTTTCATTACAGAAATCGTCCGAATCAGAATGATTATTTTGATAAGAAAATATTTAATCGGATCCATACTTAAACACGATTTACATGCAATTAAATTATATGAAAAGACTCGTAATAACTCAGTAATCAAAAGCTCTATCAAATCCAGCACTATAAATACAAGATTTGTTCAATTCGTGTCTGATTTGGAAGAGACACGGTCGCGCTAATCATCTAGCGCGGCCGTGCCTCATAGAGCGCGGTCGTGCCGACTAGCAGCGCGGTCGTGTCCTCCTGTCCAGACCTTGTCATGCCCTCTGGGCTAGTCTCTGTTGTGTCTAAAGATCATAGACACGACCGTGCCGGGCCAAGGCACGGTTGTGCCTGTTTGACTGGTCTAGTTTGTACCTCTGTTGATCAACCCGGTCGTGCCCCGACTAGCGCGGTCGCGCCCCTGGCTTGAGCATGATCGTGCCCTTCCGAGGCACGGTCGTGTGTGACTCAGAAACTATAACAGAATTATAATTTTATATTTTTCGATCAATAAATGTTTCGATTTTATAAAAATATGTTTACTGTATTTAAAAATGGATTAAAAGTTTAATCTTGACATAAATATAATTTATTTAAAAGTTTATAAAAAAATTAAATTTATATTTATCATCTTACACTTAAATGAAATTTTAAATAATTAAGTTACAAAATTTATAAATAAATAAGATAATGATTATTTATTTAATTTACATTTAAATCAAAATCATTTATTTATACTTAATTACAATTAATATTTACATTATTTCATAAACTATAATTATATATTTATTCAATTATCCAATTCAAACCTAATCAAGTTGTTTCGAAAATATTTTTACTTCAAACTCTATATATTTTATTCAATACTTTTAAATACAAATCAATAGTTTTATACACAAATTCAACTTTCATTTAGACTTAAACTTTATGCATCTATTTGATTTAATTCACATTACTCTTTAGGTTAAATTGTGCATTTCGAAGATCATATTTGCTATCTATAATCCTTGTTAGCTACACTTCCATACCAAGTGAGTATTCACAACCCCTTTTTACTCTTTTACACTTTTGGGGTGGAACATGAACTCTATACACATTACACATTACACATTTACATTTACACAAACAACACAAGTGCAAAAATCCTATTTACATACATGTGTGCAAAATTTGAGCTTTGTGCCCGAGTGCTAGGTGTGCTAACCTTTGTATGCTCTTATGTGCAATCATTAACTATACAAGCCGACGGTTTTCAATGATAGATCTATTGAGTCTGACAAACCCACCCATGGTGCGCGGTGATTGAAACCGACAACACAATTTTTGCATGCTAGTCACAAGGTTTGGTTGTACATGGTTACACAATAGCTGCTCCCCATAAATGCCTTATTTTATCATGTTTTGTAAAGGATTTGTTTTCAACTATATGCTATCTACATACAACTGTGTTATACTCACCAACTTTTTAGTTGACTTTATTTTATTCATGTTTCAGGCCCCAATATGTGAGATTGATTCAAGACGTGTTCAACATAGGATTTGGACTTAGCAATTTAAATCAAGAACTTTATGAATTGTTTTATGTTTCTTGTTTGAATTTGGTTTGTACTCGGATTATTTGTAATGGAAATTTAACTTTAATATATTTCAATTTAGTCAACCATGAGCTATGAACAGTCTTACATGTCACGCCCCGATGATTCCGCCATCGGTCGGGGTGTGACACAAGTCTCTCCCCCAGAAACTGGCATCCACCCGTTGTGGATTTCTTGTCAAGATTGGAATAAGCTAAATTCTGAACCTTTGGATACCAAAGGCCGAGCCGAGGCTTGCCCTTCAAGTATTTAAAGATTCATTTGACAGCATTAAGGTTAGAAAGTTTAGGATTAGCCTGATATCGAGCACACTGACAAACCGCAAACATAATGTTTAGACGACTGGCAGTCAGGTACATCAACGAGCCAATCATTGACCTGTAGAGATGTTGGTCAATTCCCGGTTCACCTAGATCTGGAGTAAGAACGGGTCGAGTTGCCATAGGAGTAAAAGCCGGTTTGGAGTCAGCAAAGTTGAACTTAATCATGATGTCATTGACATATTTAGCCTGATGAATCAGGATTCCCTCATCAGTTTGCTTCACCTGCAATCCCAGAAAGAAGACCATTTCTCCTATTGAACTCATTTCAAACTTTTTCTTCATCACTTCTTCAAACTCTTTGCACAGTGCAGCATTCGTTGATCCAAAAATGATGTCATCAACGTAGATTTGGACAAGAATAAGATCATCTCCCAGCTTTTTAAGAAACAATGTCTGATCTATGGCTCCCCGAGTATAGCTATTTGTAAGCAGATGCTCTGTCAGAGTGGCATACCATGGACGTGGTGCTTGATGTAAACCATACAGAGCTTTGTCTAGTTTGTAGACATGATATGGGTGATTGGTGTCTTCAAACCCCGGTGGCTGACACACATAGATCTCTTCTTGAACTCTTCCATACAGAAATGTTGTCTTCACATCCATTTGATATACCTTGAACTTTATGTAAGAGGCATAGGCCAAAAAGATTCTAATGGCCTCAAGTCGTGCAACCGGTGCAAATACTTCTTCATAATCTATTCCCTCTTGTTGATAAAATCATTGCACAACCAATCTTGCTTTATTTCTAACAATAACTCAACTGTCATCTTTCTTGTTTCTGTAAACCCAACGAGTGGGAAACTTGTCTTGTGGTAGTGGCACAAGCTCCAAAACCTTCAGTTTTTTAAACTGCATCAGCTCCCCCTGCATAGCCTCCAACCAGCTTGCCTCACTTAAAGCCATCTTAATGTTCTTTGGCTCTAATTGAGATACTAAGGCAGAGAACAAGCAGATATTGATTACACCAGATTGACTCCTAGTCTTTACCCCCGTTAGAGAGAGGACCGACGATATCCTCTTCGGGATGAATTTTATGTATCGACAATGTTGGTACTTCTTCTTCCTAAGACGTTTCAGGTAAGTTGGTGATTTGCTGATCTGCTTCTTCAGTTATAGGAACCGGCTCCTTAATAACATTCGGGTCAGGAATTGTATCCTATGAAGCATGACCACTACCAAATGCAGCAGTCTCTTTGTTGATGGGATCAGCGACTTGTTGATCACTTTCTTGAGAAGAAGATTCCGGAGTTCTGGAAGATGAAGATGATGCTTGATCAGGGTCTTCATCAATTCTGTAGTCGATTGTGCTATACTTGTAGAAACCATCATCTGACACATCAGAAACATCAGAGAAAACATTAAACAACTTAAATAAAGAATCATAATCAAATAACCAATTTGGACCAGAATCCACATCAATTTTGTTAAGCTCCTGCCAGTCAATGTAGTAGGACTCCACTATCTGCTTGGTTCTCTTGTTGTAAACCCTGTATGCTGTCTTGGAGGATGAGTATCAAAAAAAAAAAAACATTCGTCGGCCTTTGCATCGAATTTGGACCCAATGGTGTCATTATGCAATAGAGTGCATAGGCATCCAAATGCTCTTAAATGACCGACCTTCGACTTCTGGTTAAACATGACTTCATATGGAGTCTTCTATTGATGCTTGTTGAGTAGCATCCTGTTTTGCACGTAGCACGTTGTATTGATTGCTTCAGCCCAGAAGAATATCTGCAATTTAGAGTCAGAGATCATAGTTCTTGCAGCTTCTATCAGGGTTTGATTTCTTTGTTCAGCAACTCCATTCCGTTGAGGAGTTCTAGCAGCGCTGAATTGTCGTGCAATCCCCTTTTCTGCACAAAATCTATCAAGAACTTCATTTCAGAATTCCGTCCCGTTGTCACTTCTGATAATCTTGATCTTTAAGTTCAGTTGATTTTCCACAAGTATCATGAACTGCCTAAGAATGTCTGCAGTCTCACTTTTCTTACTTAAAAAGAACACCCAAGAAAATCTTGAGTAGTCATCAGTAATAACAAGACAATATGATTTCTTCCCAAGACTCATCACACTAACGGGACCGAAAAGATCCATATGTAGCAACTGAAGAACATATTCAATTGAATTAAACAGTTTGGGCTTGTGTGGCCGTTTATGCTGTTTGCCTTTAGCACAAGAAATACATTTTCAACCACACAAAATTCTTTTAAAGGCAAACCAACCACGTGTGCTCCTTTAGCAATTCTAATTAGGTTTTTTAAGTTTATGTGAGCTAAACGACGATGCAAGAGCATGGAGTCATTTTCGGAAGCTTTAGAAAATAAACAAGTATTGGTTAAAGCCGACACACTATTCATATCTAACAAATAAGAATCCTTACACCTCGGCGTTCTCATTAAAATCCAATCCTTAGGGACAACAAACCCTGGTTTTAAAGTTGAAAACTTTTTGTCACAAATTTGAGACACAACTGTGATTCAATTCAGACACATAATTCACATCTTCAAAACAGAGAGTACCATTAGTGACAGTACCTTTCAATGTGATTTGCCCACCTTTATCACCTGCAAAGGAAACATACCCTCCATCGAACATCTTAATGTCGTGAAGCTGATAGATGTCTCCTGTCATGTGCTGGGAACAACCACTATCAACATACCAGAGGTTATTGATAGGCCTCCTTGGCTGTCCCTGCACGATAGAACGCTTTAATTAGTAATTGGAAACCAAGCCATGGATGTCTTGGGTTGCCCTAACCGTCCAAGTATGAAACTTCTTGCAATTTCATATCTCTTTTGTCATTAAACTCAATTGGTGCTGTTTGTGCATTTGGGTTTCGTTTCCAAACATGCTTCGGTTTTTGAAAGTTTGAGCTTGCTGTTGGAGTGACGATTTTTTCTTTTTCCTTTTTAGATTTTATCGATTTCTCAACTTTCTTTTGTTTATGTTTGAAAACATTATTTTCTTTAACATGATGTTGAGTTTTATGCACAACACTAGTTCTTTTATCCGATTGTTTGTCATTGGGCCTTCTGTGATTTTGGACCGTAGGTCTTTTAACCGTGTTTGGCCTTTGATGCACACTATCCCATCGAGAAACAATTGGATAACAACCAGAGTGTTCACGATTGTGAACGCAGTTTCGAGCTAAGTGTCCGGGATTCCCACAGACATAGCATGTTTGCCTTCTCGGATACGGGGCATAGTATCCGGTGTCCCATGACGATGACCGTTGAGGAGAACTTGTGAAGTAACCTGCATTTTCACAGTTCCTAGAAAACCTTCTATCAAACATTTGATCATCATTTCTATCATAATTTCTGTGATTTGATTTGAAGCAATTTCTATCACCATTTCTAACATTTTGTTCAAAAGCACGATGATTATTATCAAAATTTTAATAAAGTTCACTTTTGGTAAAACGTTGAGGCAATTGCTTCGAGTTTGACTGACTTGTTGAAGGTTTGCCACTTTCACGATTAGAATAACGGTTTTTGTTTTTAACAAACTAAAATTTTTAACAAACTGAAAATTCTTACCGTTCAAGATCTGTTTTTCTTCTTTCACTAAAGTTCCACCTTTCATAAAAGTGGATTTCAAATTTGTTTTTAATTTATCACCCTTTTTAAAAGTACCATTGCTCAAACCAATATTCAAACCAGAACCAACAAAAGTAGCAGAACTTGAAAAACCAGACACATTATTTTTAAAAGACGAAGACTTGGAATTAAAAACACGACCCTCCTGCTCATTATCACTTTCACAATCCTCCACTATGCCCTCTACTAATCCTGTTGTTGCCCAAGACTTAGACGGGTTAGTAACGTTCAAATGTTTTACCGGGGGACCACCAGTCACTGGCGTGGACTGTGTGGATGAAGAATGTTGATCTGGTGTACGGCCTACACCATACTCCATTTCAACATATTCATGTTGAACACTTGGCATAGATGTGAAATTGCCATTATGTTCAACAGCATGATAACCAATCCCTGGATTTCCTTTCTTTCTAACTTGGGAATATAACATGTCATAAACAACTGATCAAGAGTGGTCAATTTTCTCGATTGTTAGTTTAGTGTTTGCCAATTGAGTCACAACATCATTCAACTTTAGACTGAGGTCATCTATTTTTTTAAAGCATCACGATAAATACATTCCTTGTTGCTAAAATCTATTTCAAGTTTAGAAAAATCATTTTTACTAGCCTCAAATTTATCTTTAAAAATATTTTCTGATCGCTTGTGCTCAGCATTGGCATACCGAAGTTGAGTAATTTCCTTTATCAACATTTCATTATCACACTTATACATATTTATCTTCTCTACACAATTATGAGAACAAGTATTAGTAAGTACCTCAGTATCTTCAATTTTTGCCATGAGAGCATGATTTGACACCTTCATTGTCAGCTCATAAATATGATCTCCCCAATCATATCATGTAGTCTGCTGACTGACCAAGGCTTTGCTATCATTGGCTGTAGTTGCTTCCTTTTCTTCCGAGCCGCTGGATGAACTTCCCTTTTCTACTTTAGGCTCGGGACATTCCCTAGCAAAGTGTCCAGGCTTGCTGCAATTGTAGCACCTCAAGTTGGACTTATCAAAACCAATCTTCTTTGTACCAGACTCCATCCCATCAAATGAGTTTCTGCCAGTTCTTTTGATAAACTTCTTAGCACGATGCACATACATTGACATATGCCTTTTAATATCCATCTCTTCCAAATCATCATGATGAATTTGATTAGTGTCATCTTGTATCAGATTGGCAGGAGAGAGTTTTCCAGCAAGCATTGCATTATAGCTGCTTAAGAAAACACTGAACAATGCAACATTCATTTCAACAGCTTTAACAGTATTGGAGCAAGGTGAGTTACTTTGTTGAGATGGAGTAACATGAACTGTTTGTTTGGGAACAGCAAAAAAATTTGGAGTATGTGTAGATGACATGCTAGAGAGTAAAGCACTTCCCTGAGACACTAAGTGATCTGTCTCAGATATAAACAAGATCTGCCTTTGCTGATCTTCCATCTCATATGACCTCAGAATGGAAATCAACTCACTGAGAGATGTGGTGTATATGTCTTTAGTTCTCTTGATAGTAGTCATGTTAAAGTTCCAGTTTATCGGCAACGAGTTGAGCAATTTTTTGTTTATCTCACCTTTGGTCATCTCAATACCTGCACTACATATTTCAGTCATCAAGTGAGTAAATCTATATATCTGAGATTCCAGACTTCCCCATTCACATACTTGAACATGTTGAATTTTTGTCTTAACATGTCCTTTCTACTTTCTCGCATATCTAAATTTTCTTCAAACCTTTCCACCAATGCATCCCAAAGAGCTTTTGCAGTCTTGTATTCTTTAAAACCTTAAGCAATTTCTGTAGACAACGCCATAGTCAAACCAGCATAAGCTTTCTCATCCTTTTCCTTCTGAAGAATCTCTTCACCAACATAGAGATCAGGATCCTTGGGAACAAATTCATTCTTTTCATTTCTGACCATAGTAACTTGAGGACCCTTTTCAATAGACTTCCAAATAGATGAATCCTTATATTTGGCAAAGTTCTCATATCTAAATTTCCAGTTGTCAAAATCATATGCATTTGTAAGACGTGGAGGTCTATTTGTGGTACCAATCTCATTATCCATAGCATTAGTATCAGTCATGACTTAATCAGCACAGGACACTGTACCACAAACTTGAATGAAAAACCGTAAACTATGAAATAACCAAAAACTTCAAAATAACCGCAAACTAGAAATGCAGTAGGATTGGAAAGCCATAAACTTACTAACCGCAAACTTTACACCCGCAAACTTCAAGATGATGAAATTAACAGCAAAGCTTCGATTTTCTAGCAGAATAATCAAGTACTCAACTCAAATCTTCAACAAATGTGACAGAAACACGGTCAAAAACCTGTCAATATGTCTAGGAACTCTTCCAAACGCACAAGTCAGTTCAAATAAACTCTAAAACAGTAACTTTGATACCTGTAGAGTCAACAAAATCAGTTGCAAGCTTCACCAATGAGCGTTAAGGCTCTGATACCAATTGTAAGGTCCGGATTCTTGAGGATCTTCAATCAACGAATTCAACGACGTGTTGAACCTGACGGAAACAGACTCGACACGTGACTTGTAGGTATAAACAATAAGGACGAGACACAATTGATTGTCAAACGATTCATATATTGATAAACCACTGAAAAACAATACAAATGTCGCTTAACAACTTGTCTAACCGAATACAGAATACAAAATAACTATTTATACTATTCGGTTGGGCTGGGCCAGGGCCGCATACTTCAAGTATGTGGTTGGGCACCGCATACTTCAAGTATGCCACTTGGCCACGAAGTATGCGGCCGCATACTTCCAAAAAGTCTTGATCTGAACTTGTCGGTGATCTCTTGATGCGTTAGCCTATTAGGTTTGATCCTTACACATATATGTTGTTTTGGATAGAATTCACGATCCTACAAGTGGTATCAGAGCTAGAGTGCTCTAATTTCGTATTTTAGAGGAATTTTGAAGAGTTTTAGATTCAAATCTGTGAAGTTTGTGTTCGGAGAAGCATTTTCATCAATATTGATCTTCTTTTGTTGATTTCAATGGCGACAGTTATTCAAACCATTGATGTAGACATTGGCACCACCAACAGACCTCTTAGACTTCAATCTACATTGGAGTATAGGAATTGGATGCAGAGAATGCAGAATTTTCTGTTTGTTACTAATTTAAATTTATGGAAATCAGTTGTTGATGGACCTTCAATTCTAATGGCCCTGCAGGAGGAGTTGCCATTCCTAAAGACTCGTCCAGATTTGTTGATGCAGAGTTAAAGCTTAGAGACAAAATACATGAGAGCTCTTGGATTGCTTTTCATGGCTTTTCCAAATGAGATCTATCACAACTTTAATACTCATACTTCTGCCAAAGACCTCTAGA
The DNA here is from genome assembly GCA_023525975.1 of Smallanthus sonchifolius. NCBI lineage: Eukaryota > Viridiplantae > Streptophyta > Magnoliopsida > Asterales > Asteraceae > Smallanthus > Smallanthus sonchifolius. Next base: position 41,376,652 of record CM042025.1, on the reverse strand, counting down.
ATACCTTATCTAAAATGTATAAAGGCAATACTAAGATAAAGAACAACATGAAGAAAATGTTAAAGAGGCAATATGAGACTTTTTCTTATATTTCAGGTGAAGATCTTATAACACAGTTTAATAGGTTTGTGAGGCTGGTTTGTAAACTGAAGTCTGCCGATGTGGAGTTAGACAGTGCAGATATCATAAAACAATTTATGACTTCTCTTCCACATAAGTGGCTCGTCTACACTATCCCTATCAGAAGGACTGAGAATCTAAACACCTTTACTCTTGAAGAGGTGTATGAGACACTGCAGAATTATGAATTTGAATCCAAAGGTTTTCAGGAGACTGTTGTAAGTAAACAAGTTGGAGCAGCTCTTATTGCACCAGTGACTGAAACTATGATAGAATCTATGGAATATCCTCAAGCTTAACCTATTGTACATACTTCTTATTCAAAATGTATTGTTGTGAGTCAAAAAGTCAGAATTAGAATGTTTAAGTTTCTGAGGAGAACATGGCCCTATATTCAGCCTTTATGAGCAGTTATGAAGCTTTAATGTCTAGACAGTTGACTGCAACAAATTTTCTTGGTGAAGACTTATATCAAATTCATCCTGATGATCCTGAAGAAATGGACCTTCAGTGGCAAATGGCAATGATCACAGTCAGAGCAAAGAGGTTCTTTATGACACCTATCAAAATACGTCCCAATTATGCACAAGGATAAAAGTTATAAGGGTTAGAAATGCCAAAACTCAAAAGACAAGGATGAAAAACAAAGAAAATAGAAATTCAAAGAGTGGCGGACCGCTACTCTTAGGCTAACGCTCCGCTATGCGCAATAAGGGGAATCCCCGTAAGTATCTTAGCGGACCGCCAACATGCCAATAAAGGTCCGCTAAGGGCGGATCTGGCTAGCTGACCGGCAAGGTCTTAGCTAATGGTCCACTACGGGCTTTTCGAGGCACCCTCTGCACAAGCCACGTGTAGAGCATGCGTCATGAGTTTTGATGCGTGGAACTTGGCGCACCACCAAGGTGCTGCCACACGGTCCACTAAGGACATGTGGTGCACATTCACACCAGGGCTTGACACTTGTCAAGCATGCATGCATCAGGGCGGCAGCGGACCGCCAGGGATCTGGCTAGCGGTCCGCTACGGGGCCAAACTTAGCCTATAAGTAGAGAAGCTCTCCAATTAATTTTTCACCTAAATCAAAACTCCAACTCTGAGTTTTCTCCCATCTGCCTGATCCCGAGCCTTCTGTTGCCGACCCGACTTTCGAGCCGCTTGCCCATGTTTTGATTGACTTTCGATTAAAAGCCGCACTTAGGCGTTTTCAACCGAGGTGATCCAAGAAACGTGTAGAAGTCCAAGATAAGGTGCTAGATCCCTAGGGCTCGACTCCTTAAGATGCTAAGTGCCTTGAATACTTCCAATCTACTTCAATCAAGGTGAATACATTTTTAAACGCTTTCAAGAAATGATCAAACCTTTTACGTTTATGAAAAATGGAAAAACATGCGATAAATACTTAATGCATATCACCTTGTGGGATTGGCTATGGATATAACCCCATGGGTAGTTGTTGTTTTCCCATATGTATAGGTAAAGTTTGATCAAATGTTTATACTTGCTCCGGGAATATAAGGTCGGGCATGGTTGGCATATATGTCGAGTGATTGTGTAAGACGTGGATCTGGTGGTCCCGCAACCATCGAGTATGTGATCAGTGTATACGCCCCAGACGGATGTAGCAATGTGTTTATTACTATCCTATGAAGTTATGCTTAGTTATTTAACAAGTGTTTTGCCTGATGATAAAGGGTTTTTATTTCAAAAAAGTATTCACCAGCTTATCGCTGTCGTTCATTTTCAAACGTTTTCAGGAAAGGAATAAATAAACAATATCTGTCGGGACTGGCTACGGATATAGTCCCGAAGATAGTTGTGTTTTGTTGTTAGCCGGGTCTGGCTATGTATATAGACCCGGGAACAACTAGAAAATATATTTCATGTTCGTGCCATGATGGATTGATGCCTATGTTGGATATAGGATGTCCGATCATCAATTAAGTCAACGTTGCTATCGAGGTACGATCGAAAGAGTTACACTTTGGGCAATGAGCAATTGATAATATTTAGTAATAAATATTATTGTTCACGAAACGCGGTTTTATTAAACGGTGAATAAATATTTAGAGAAATATTTATTGGCAAGTACGGTAATTAATTATTTAGAGATTAAAGCAAATGTTTTTCACCCTTAATTGGTAATTTAAAACATTAAAGCAAATCCCAAATTAAAATCGATATTTCTGCGCCACCCTAAATTGTGACACTTCAACTGATCTATCCGAACCCCCGATGTTAGTGAATTACCCTGCATCCGGCCCTACGGTTTTTGTTGAAGGTACAACCGCGATTCCTGAGTTACTTAGGCCGGCTCTACGGTTACCATTGAAGGGCAAATATCACTTAAGTCATTTAAGTGGGCGTAGTTGAGGGAAACGTATCCAAGCTTGACAATACTCGTCATGCCCCTTAAAACGAGAATTGTGTAGTTGACACAATTGGTAATCGTTACCTACCTACCTAGCCTTGCTAGTGGAGAGTGCTCAGCCATTCACTGAGCTATGGTGAACCGGGATCTCACTCCTAATTATATATTTTTACAATTAGGTCATAAATTTAATTAGGATGTTATGCATGGAAATACTAAAACTTTATTTTTAAATTTTGTAGATGTCTAACGAATCCAATCTCAACTCCTCATTCTCCCTAAAGTCAATCCATGAGAAGGACAAACTTGACAACTCCAACTTCATGGGTTGGTACCGAAACCTTAAAATTGTTATCAGGGCCAAGAACAAGATGTATGTTTTCTAGGAACCAATCCCAGAAGAACCTACTGCTGCTACGGGCATTGCTCGAAAGACATGGGATAAGCATATGGATGATTCCAATCAAGGTCTCTTTCTTAATGTTGGCATCCATGATACCATGACTTCAAAAGAATCTGGTTGATATGCCAGCTTATGACATGATTAGGAAACTGCAGGAAATGTTCCAGCAGGAAGCCCGTCATGAAAGCTTTGAAGTGATGAGATCACTTATAAGCTATCGTATGCAAGAAGGTTCTTCAGTCAGCACTCATGTGTTGAAGATGAAGGGATATATTGATCACTTATCACGTCTTGACTCTCCCTTGAGCAATGAGCTAGCTAGGGATATAATCCTCAACTCACTGCCTAAATCATATGTGTCACAACCCCAAATTCATTTACTTAATAAATGAATTAAGTTTGCAATGATTGGTACATTACACAATAGCGGAAGCATATAGAAGACATCTAAAGTATTGAACACCATTACAAATACTAAAATAAGCTAGTACATTGTCCTAGAACCATATAGGTCAAAACCGTCTTGAGGTTTAACAATCATGTTTCTTCGGCTTCTAGGGTTTACTCTATACGGCTAACCTATTCCAACCGTATCATAGCTATGTGTTACCTGAAAAACATACTTAAAAATTTCAACACAAAGGTTGGTGAGTTCACATATTTAGTTGTCTCAATGTAAAGTAGTTTCCCTGAAAACATTGATATCATGTACATGACCATAATATAAAACCATTTTCCTCGAAAACATGTGATGACTTTAGAGTCATAAAGTGAAAACATTGAAAAGGTGTACATGGCCATAATATGAAAACATTTTCCCGAAAACTTTGAAAATGTGTGCATCGGCTTAATATGGAACCGTTTTCCTCGAAAACATGTGATGACCTCATAGTCATAAAGTGAGTCGTTTTGCCAATGAAAACATGTGCTGATTTTATAGTCATAAAATGAGTTGTTTTTCCCAATGAAAACATGTGAGTGAGTTTATACCCGTGTTAAGCCCTTTTTAATGATAAGATCGATAACCAAAATGGGTAGCGGTTTCATATATATATGATAAACAGAACAAGTAATGTTAACCCATTTGTAAACTAGCTAGCTTTACAAATAATATGTTCAAACATGACACATAACCAAACCATGACACAGTGTATGCCCCTCCCTCATTCCTCACAAAGTATGTGTTAAAACAATATGCGGTCATTCGGCCAGGTGGACCCCAGGTTAGGGCGACTAACCATGACCGAGGGTGTCAATCCCAATAGTACTATTCATAGAATCCCAGGCTATCCATAGCTAATGGTTATTAAATGCGTTGTTGTTGTTACAGGGGACTTTACGAGCTCTATGTGTGTTCACTCATGCAAACATAAAGGTCGGGTCTTGTTCTCTTGTTACCATATGAAAATGTTTGTATGTGCGTTTCATGTTTTCTCAAATGTATTAAGGAATGATGTTCCCAATTGTTTTAAACAATGATTTTTCATGTTTTCAAACGTGTAAAGTAAGTATGTTTCTCCCCCGATGTTTCTAAAACAAATAAAAGTAAAAAGGGGCCGTGAAACTCACCTGGTGACGTGTCAGGAACCATGAAATCCTCGTGTAACAACGGGAACCAAAGTCCACGTGATACGATAGTAGTGGGTCTATGTCCTACTCAAGTCATACGATACATGTAGGTATTTAATATGAATTACAGACTAACCCTAATATTATGAAGCAAGTCTAAACTCGTGTTGAGTTATCACGTGTGCGGTTGAGCTCTATTGCTTCTTAAAGGTATTACTGATTTCGGCATACAATGTTGGTTTAACGTTCGGTAATATTAGTTGATTAATTCGAGTCGGGTCTCTCGACTCGAATATGTTTCAATAGTTATATTCAAACATATTAGTTTGTCGTGCAAACGATCGTATATAGTTATGTGCACGTATAATTTATAATAATAATTCACGTTCGTACATACTTTAACAAAGTGCACACAACTCTATGATTTAGTAAAACAGCTTCAGGACTCATAGTATATTCCATTTTCATACTTTATTTACTAGAGTCATAACGAATATACATATATACTTTGTTCCCTAACTGTAATCGTCTTAAATACTCGTATACTCCTTTGTCTTCCCATAAAGCATACGTTTATATACCCTGGATATATGTATAATAGTGAAATACCGTTTAAGACAAGATATGAAAGTATATAATGTAAAATCCATGATTTTCTTGTGTCATTTTACCTTATGTTATGCAATAATGACATTTCAATTTCAAATCCGTATTTGTTCAATACAATATGGCACATCATTTTATAATTTCAATGTGTATCAAATTCATAGTTTCAATTCTTGCAATTTCTTATTATTTTTGTACTATATAACATATGTAGATATACATATTTATACTTTGATATAATGAATAAATCAAAAATAAAACTTATGAATTTTTAATCATGTATTTACATCTTTTTTTTATATATGTATATATGATGTTATTAAATAAACCATTTATACAATTTGTAAATTTTATAAAAATGGAATTTATTCCTTTATAAAATATTTATAATAAAACAAATAATGTTTAGATTTTTATAAATTTTATAAAATTTTTTTTATAAATAATTAAAAAGAATTTAAATCAAATAAATAAGCCTTGAACCCCTTTAAATTCGTTTGAACCCTTAAATGAACCCCCTCAGTTTACAATTTGAACCTTTCCATGATTTTGGACCAAATTCATCCAGGTTTGACTTTAAAAGTCAAATTGGAGCAAAATTGGTTACAATAATCACGAATTCATGGGTATTAACTCGTTAAGATCGTGCATAAATGTTATAACAACAATTTCGAATATGTTTAATGATCCAATTACAACAATTCAATGATTTGGATTCAAAATTCAATCCCGAAACCGTCCTAATCAAACTCCAATTTAATTCGTGCATTCCGAGGGTAATTGAATCAATAAAACGAGTCTAACACTTTCGCATACTCCCCTTTGAACTTTCTAAACTCTCAAACGCAGTCCATTACACCTCTTGAGCTGGATCACACTCGAAGAACACCAAGTCTGATCCCCTGTTGTTCTCCCTCGTCACGCAACCATTCCAGGTAAGATTAAGTGCATTAGAATCGTCATCCGATTCCAAGAAAAAGCTCTCTGACAATTTCTAATGACAGAGGGTGTCGATTCCAATTTGATTCGGACTTTGATCGATCTGCGCTTGAATCTGATTTGGGATTTATGTTCCTTATTTGACTAGGGAAACCATCTAGTCCAGCCGGTTATGACATTGCGTCGCTGAACTTGATGGCGTGGGTTCGAAACCCACAACCCATAAGATTTTTGCGCGTTTGCCTATACTGAACCTGGTCCCCTTGTAGATCTTGTGTTAACACTCAATTGAACCGGCCTTATAACACTACTGAGCCACTGGTCAAGTGGTTTGTGCATGGTGCCTCCCTAGAACCCACCCGAGTTCGATTCCCAACACCCCCTTATATTTTTAAAATCTGTTTTAAGCATCGAATTATTTTATAAAAATTATTTTTATAAACCTTGATTACTCAGATCAGTTTTATAAATTTAAATTGTTAAACTTTCAAGAGAAACTATTTATTTATCATTATTAGGATAAAAACCTAATAAATTCTAATTTATTTAAAACAAATCCTTTAACAAATTATTTATTTAAAATCCCAAAGTTATAAATTATATTTAGAATATAAATATGATTATTTTTATAAAACCATTTTCCTTGTAAAGAATTATACATTCTTTTACATAATTTATTTGTATTATATAAAATCATTTAAAATAAATTTTATACTTTAAATTTGATAAAATTATTTATTAATTAGATCATTATTTTTTTTAACACTTATTTTTTATGAAAATCAAACTAAATAAATAAAGGAAATTAATTATTTATTCATTAATTATTTATTTAGTTATTCGTTCATTTATTTATTTATTTATTTATTACTTTGTTCTTTTACAAACAAAATAACCCTAGTTTTTTATTCATGTATTTATTTATTTATTTTTTTATTTACAAACAAAAGAAAATCATTTACTTATTATTATATTCAAATGACAGTACAATTATTTATCACGGTTTACATAAATATTATTTGAAATTGAAATAATTATTTTATTATTAAAATGAGGAAACACACATCAATCCCTTTGCGCATTATGATTCCTTTATTCATTTGTACAAATTATTGATACACATATTCCATCAAAACATAGGTTAATCTTGTGATTAGCTAGAACATTTGTGCGACAGCAACATACTTGTGTGACTTTCAAGCTACTCATTGCAAGGTGAGTTACATAGCCCCACATTTTACATTTTTACATTTTTGGGATGAAACATGATTACATTAAACTATTTGCAATTTATACAATTCAAACATCATGTACATGTGTGTATTTTAATGCCTTATGCTTTGAACACTATTAGTTAAACTACATGAACATGTACAATCATTAACTCCATACAAGGCAACGGTAACAATGATAGATCTATTGCATTTGATAAATCCACCCGGGTAGGGTGATTGCTTACAGACAATATAAAGGTAACATGAGTGTTATCCCTAACATATCACAAGGTTTGATTGTGCACCCGGTTTACTATAGTTGTTCTCCATAATTGTAGAGTCATATCTTATGTATAAGCTGTTGTCATTTATTGTATGTTTAAACAGTTTTAGACTAGTTTACTTTATGTCATTTCATTAAATGTAATTTCAGTTTTCTGTAATTTACTGCTTTATTAGCTAAGTCTGGGCCATCGAAACTACTTAGTTTCGATTGAGTTTGTTCAATCGAAACTAGTAGTTTCGATAGATGGTAGTTTCGACAGTCGTGTATCACTTGTAAATGGTCAATCGAAACTAGTAGTTTCGATTGAACATAGTTTCGATACCTGTCACTACTATAAATAGCCTAGTTTGAGAATGTTTAGGGTGTGAGTAGCGGCTGTAACCCTGAACCTTCTCTTTCACATTGTTCTTGAATCAATACAATTTGCAGTTGTTTATGCACTGTGTTCTTACATTTTCATACCATTTGCGTGTTGATTCATAGTGTGGTTAGCCGGTTATCTTCACCAACACTGTTTCTATCATCTGTTTCACCACCATACACACAGTTTCCGCCTGTGTGTGTGTGTAATCGATCAAATCAGTGATTTCAAGAGAAATCTGGACCTACAATTGGTATCAGAGCATTATGCTCTAGTGTTTTTGAGTGTTATCAGGTTTTGTGATCGATTCTAGGTGATTAATGAGGTATTTTGAGGTTTTTGTTGAAATCTGCACATAACATCTCAGACGTACTGTTTCATCGTTTTCAAGGATTTTTGTTCGTGATTTCAAGAATCGGAGATTGGATTAGTGATCAGGAGTGTTAGACGAAGGTTTTCGCTGGATTGTTTTGTCATTTCTGCACTATTGATTTCTAGAGCTTATCATCAATGGAGTATTTCTGAGCTTGGAGAAGAAGGCATCGAAACTACTGGGGACAGTTTCTGATTTTTTGTTGATCATCGAAACTTCTTGTCTACGTTTTGTCGGGAGAAGGTACTATCGAAACTAGATTTTTTGTCTTATATAGAAACTGTGGTTATCGAAACTTGTCTGTGAATTTTGCAGTATCGAAACTAGTTGTTTCGATAAAAGTTGGCTTATCGAAACTAGTTGTTTCGATAAAAGTTGTCCTATCGAAACTAGTTGTTTCGATAAAAGTTGTCCTATCAAAACTAGTTGTTTCGATAGAAGTTGTTCTATCGAAACTAGTTACTGTTTTAGTTTCGATTCCGAATATCATGGCCACTTCAAGTTCAACAGAACATTCTCGGGGAAATAGACCACCTGCTCTTGTGTCCACAAGAGAATTTGATGACTGGACTAAAAAGATGAAGCTTTTCTTTCAATTTCACGATTATACATTGTTGAGTTCTATCACCGATGGTCCCCACAAGCCCGTAACTACCACTGCTGATGTTCAACGTCCTAAGTTAGTATCTGAGTGTGATGAGAAAGATCTTGCCTTGATTGCCCGAGACAACAAGGCCTACGGGACTATTGCCATGGCTCTTCCTATGGATATTTTCAACATCTTTGCTGAGTACACAACTGCCAAAGACTTATGGGCTGCATTGTGCACAAGATATGAGGGAAGTGAGGATGTCAGGGAAAGCAAAATGGATCTGATCAAGAAACAATATGCGATGTTCAGCAGTGTAAGGGGAGAATCAATATCTGATTTGATCAACTGTTTCTCAAGCATTGTATCAAGGTTGAAAGTAATGGGAGTTGAGTACCCTACTCTTGATCTAAACAAGAAACTCCTAGATTCTCTTCCTGAGGAATGGAATATGTATCAAATCATGATAAAAAAGACTGAGAATCTGAGTGCTCTGTCTCAACAGGAAGTCTATAGCATTCTTGAATCGTATGAAATTGAGATTAAGAAGGGAGCAGTAACCCCGTCAAATCAGTCTGGAAACACAGCTCTTATTGTTGGATCAAGCTCATCCGGTAGCCCATACTTTCAGACTGATGTCCCTCCTTCAGCTGCTGCAATTAATTCTAACAGCTCATCTGCTCCTCAAAAGACTGTCACCATGATTCCTGATGATTATGTCCCAATCATGACTGCTTTCATGTCGTGCTATGATGCACTGATTTCTGGAAATCTAACACCGGTTAGCTTTCAACCTGATGACTTGGAGCAGATTAATCCTGATGATTTGGAGAAAATGGACATTGATTGGTGCATGGCCATGTTGACCTTAAGAGCCAAAAGATTCATCAAAAGGACTGGCAAAGACAGATTCAAGCAAGGAAAGACACTTGGGTTTGATATCAAGAAGGTGAGATGCTACAATTGTGATCAGCTGGGTCACTTTGCCAGAAACTGCAAGGAACCGTCCTCCAAGGATCAGCAAGAAAAGAAGATTTCCTCTGGTAAACAAGCTGCCAATCCTCCAAAGACAAACACATCTTCAAGTTCCACGGGTCTTGTGTGTCAAGCTGATGGACATTATCATTGGGGAAACCAAGCTGAGGAAGCTGCTGATAAAGCCTTGATGGCTGATGTGGAGGACATGGGCAAGTGTGTCATGATTGAACCCGCTGAGGATCTCACTGCTGTGCCTGCTGAGGTTATTTCTAAACTGTGTAATTCTAGATCTTGCTTGAATGAAATTCAAAAATACAGATTCATCAATCAAGCCTTGATTGATGAACGAAATCACATTAAGGTGATGTATGACTTTGTGGTAAAAAATGAGAAACCTTACTTAAAGAAAATTCGTGACATTTCTGGTGAAAATCGCTCTTTAATTGTGCAACTCAATACTCAAACCATTAATAATACAATCTTAAGTGAAAGAGTCCAAAAGGCAGAAAAAGCCAAATTACAAGTTGATAGAAAAGGCATAGAGGGTCTTGGGTATAACTCTCATCCACCTCCTTATTCTAAATCAGGGAGATTTGCTGATATGCCAACTCCACATGTTTCCACACCTTTTGTTTGCACATTATCTCCTGATGATTATATTACATCCTCTGATTCTGACAGTTTTGCTTCTTATGCAGAATCTAATTGTGTAAATTCCGAAGATGATTGTGATGAGAGTACCAATGACAGAACTATTTTAAAAGAACTTGAGTCGGATGAATGTAATAATATGTCAGTGTCTAAACTAAATATTTGTGAACACGTTGAAAACTTGTATTTTGATTCTATGCCTGCTGAGCATACGGGTTTGGGATGTGATGTTTCTAAATTTAAAAATGCTTTGCCTTTTGTTCCTAAATCTTTGAATGTTATGCCATGTGTTACCAAGTTTAAAAGTGCAGGAATTATTGTGAATGATGTACCACGTGAAACCATGAGCAACATGGACTTTTTCAGATTAAAGGAAGCACATTGTCTTCAAGACAAAGTTATTGATGAGAGAACCGTCTCATGTTCAGATTCCTCAACATCACAATCATCTTCATCGTGTGATGACTATTATCAGGCTAAGATATCTTGTGAAAACGTTTGTTTTAGTTGTGGTGCCTCAAATCATGTTTCAAAAAGTTGTAAATTGACAACCACAAATTCTAATGAAGAATCACCTTCCAAAAGTTCATTAAATTCATATGTGTTGCCTAAGTCTTCTCACAGTAGGAAATCTCGGCGTAAAAGAATTAAAAATGCTAAAAACTATTTAAAACGAACTTGGAAAATCAAAGGATGGTTGTAATTCTGATTCCAATGAGAGGTCATATCCTGACACTAAAATCTCTTGATTGAAACAATATTGGTCAAATCGTATAAATGGTTCGTTGTGTATAGGGTGAATCAAGAAGAACCGGCGATAACATCTGGCATGTAGATAGTGGATGTTCAAGACATATGACTGGGCACTTTAACTTGCTGCAAGATTATCATCAAATTGATGGAGAGTATGTTGCTTTTGCTGGAAACCCAAGAGGAGGAAAGATTGAAGGACAAGGAACAGTATCAAATGGAGTAAATAGTCTGGAATTTGTCAACTTTGTTCCTCAGTTGAAATACAATCTGATGAGTGTTTCACAGATTTGTGACAAGGACTTTTGTGCCTTATTCAATTCAAAAGAATTTCTTATCTTGAAGTCGGGAGTGGTGATTCCGGAAGAACTTATTCTCATGCGTGCTCCCAGAAGATACAACACATATAGCTTGGATATGAACAACCCATCGGGCATTGAATCATGTTTTCTCTCAAAGGCTTCCGAAGATGAATCTTTCCTGTGGCATAAGAGGTTGGGACATGTTAATTTCAAAACAATGAACCGACTGGTTTGAGGCAACCTAGTCACTGGATTACCTCTCAAAGATTTCACTCCTATGGAACACTGTATCTCATGTTCCAAGGGAAAAAAACACAAATCTTCACATAAGCCTAAAACCACCAATTTCATTGACTCTCCTCTCCAATTGCTTCACATGGATCTTTTTGGTCCGGTGAGTGTCATGAGTTTTGGACGAAAGTCATACTGTCTGGTGGTAACAGACGATTTTTCTCGATTCACTTGGGTTGTTTTCCTAGCCAAGAAAGATGAGACGCCAGAGATTTTAAAAACCTATCTGCTTCAAATTGAGAACCTCTTAAATCTAAGTGTGAAGACTATCTGCAGCGATCATGGAACAGAATTCAAAAATGCAACTCTTGATTCCTTCTGTAAAAGCAAAGGAATTTCTCGACAATTTAGTGCACCTTATACTTCTCAACAAAACGGTGTAGCTGAAAGAAGAAACCGCACTTTAATTGAAGCTGCACGAACTATGATTGTTGATTCTAAGCTTCCCGTGACTTTCTGGGCTGAGGCGGTCAACACTGCATGTTTTGTGCAAAATCGGGTTCTTATCACTAAAAGTTGAAACAAGACACCTTATGAGATCATGGACAAGCGCAAGCCAGTTATTGATTTCTTCAGAAAATTTGGGTGTGTGTGTACAATGCTGAACACTTCAGATCAGCTCAACAAGTTTGAAGCCAAAGCTGATGAATGCTATTTTGTTGGTTACTCATCCAATCAACGTGCTTTTCGTGTCTACCATAAGAAGAAAAGGATAGTGATGGAGTCCATTGATATCAATTGGCATGAAAACAATCATATGGACGCAGGAGACGGTCCCAATTGGCTCTTTGACGTCGATTCAGTTTTTAAGTCATTTAATCTTCCTGATTTCTCTATTGAATCAACTCATGCTAATCCTTACTTCTCTGTGAACAATCTAGGGAACATAAATGATCAAGGCTCGTCCTCATCTGCTCAGGTTGAAATTCCTGTGGTTGCTAATGCTGAATCTGATATGGAGTCTTTCGGTTCTGGTGCAACAAGTGAAACTGTTGAAGACAACTCCATTCCAATAGTAGATGTTGCACCACAATCACCTGCTGAAGATCCTATTAATGATATTGCCGATCCTCCAGCTGAAAATCTTACCAATTTGAAAGAAGTCGTGGAAGAAGATGAAATTCCTCAACTGCGAATTCACAAGATTCATCCCACCAATAACATCGTTGGACCACTCAATGTGGGTGTTAGTACCCGAAGTGCCTGTGAAGCATTTGAAAACAACATGTTTTATTGCTTCATTTCTCAAGCTGAACCAAAGAACATCAAAGCAGCTCTACTAGAAAACAACTGGGTGGAAGCAATGCAGGAAGAGCTACAGCAATTCTCAAAGCTGCATGTGTGGAATTTGGTAGATCTTCCCAAGAACAAAGTTCTAATCGGCATTCGTTGGGTTTTTCGCAAGAAAAAGGATGAAGGCGGCACTGTGATTCGAAATAAAGCTCGTCTGGTGGTTCAAGGTTTCTATCAAGAAGAAGGGATTGACTATGAGGAAGTCTTTGCACCAGTGGCTCGCTTGGAAGCCATCAGAATGTTTCTCGCCTATGCAGCCTACATGCACTTCACCGTCCATCAAATGGATGTCAAAAGCGCATTTTTGTATGGAAAAGTTCAAGAGGAAGTATATGTCAAGCAGCCACCGGGTTTCATTGATCCTAATTTTCCAGACCGTGTTTACAAGTTAGACAAAGCATTGTATGGTCTTCACCAAGCACCTCGTGCGTGGTATGAAACTTTATCAAAGCATCTGCTTGAGAATGGTTTCACACGAGGAGCAATTGACCAAACTTTGTTCAAACAGAAGGATGAAAAGGATACAATTATGGTGCAAATTTATGTGGATGATATCATTTTTGGATCTACAAATCCCCGTCTGTGCAAAGATATTGAAGAAGTGATGCGATCTAAGTTTGAAATGAGCTCCATGGGGGAAATGAAGTTCTTTTTGGGACTACAAGTTGATCAGTCTGAGTCAGGAATCCTTATCCATCAAGAAAAATACGTAAAAGAAATCTTGACCAAGTTCAAAATGGCTGATTCCCATCCAGTAAAAACTCCTGTGGAAGTTCGACATTGTTTGACTCCTGATGTGGATGGTGAAAGCGTTGATCAGCATCTCTATCGCTTTATGATAGGATCTCTCATGTATCTCACGGCCAGCAGACCCGACATCATGTTTGCAGTGTGCTTGTGTGCACGTTTTCAGGCTAATCCTTAACTCTCTCATTTATCTGCTGTCAAACGTATTTTAAGATATTTAAGGTATAAGCCAAAATTGGGTATGTGGTATCCTAAAACTGATTTGTTTGATCTTGTGGCTTACTCAGATTCAGACTACGGGGGTTGCAACTTAGACCGAAAATCCACTTCTGGAGGTTGTCAATTCCTTGGCAACAGCCTTGTCTCATGGCAATGTAAGAAACAATCCACCGTTTCCCAATCCACCGCCGAAGCCGAATACATTGCCGTAGCCCTCTGTTGTTCCCAAGTCAGATGGATACAACATCAGATGCTTGACTATGGGATCACATTCCATGAGACACCCATTCTGTGTGACAACACCGCCGTTCCCCATATCACCAAAAACCCCATTCAGCATTCCAAAACAAAACACATTGAAATTAAACATCATTTTATTCATGACTGTGTTGAAAAGAAACATATTCAAATCGTTGAAGTCAAAACCAAAAAACAAACCGCAGACATCTTCACAAAGGCTTTTGACTCTACCAGATTTGCCCAACTAGTAGAGATGCTTGGAATGATTAACTTTCAGTAAATTGTGTGAATAGTAGTTTATTTTCTAAATTTTGATTAATTAACAAAGAAAATTCCAAAAAGATTTTATTTTTATGTACAGTATCCACACAACTCTTTTGGGGGAGAAATATAATATTTTAATGTTGAAAAGAATTGCTGTGTATATAATCTTACAAGTTGCAGGAAAAATTGAATCTGACCTTTGAGAAATGATAGTGTCTGATCTCATCTCTTGGACATGGAATAGACCAAAAGCGATGGTGTTTACTGAGGTATAGCGGGTAGGCCCGACATATGGTTAAAACTTGTAAGTAGTGTGAAAACCTAATATATATCTCATACTTGTGTGTTTGAATCCATTATTGAAACATCTAACCCATTTTTATATCTAAGAAAACCGATTCAATCAGATACAGGCTTACGTATTGGATTCCTATTCATACGCCAAGTGACCGTCAATATAACGATATTTACCACCGATGACCCCGTATGTTTTGCTTACGCAAAGATCTCGGGTGCTCATCCTTTTCCCATCCACTTGGATGATTTGAACCCGTCTGTTTTGCTTACGCAAAGATCTCGGGTGTTCAACATTTTTCTATCCGCTTGGATAATTTTACGACTTCTTCTGTTTTGCTTACGCAAAGATCTAGAATGCTCGTACCTTTTTAATATCTACTTAGATATATTTTATTTTAATTTTCTAAATCCACTTGGATATCTTATTTTATTTTGGTGGTACTTTGACATTACTAAGACGGTACCTTAGTTAATCAGAAAGAGATGATAGGATGAAGATGGGTACTTCTTGAGGATTGATAGGTTTTCAAAATCATTTTATTTTAATATGTGGGGTACATCTTGTATATTGCTTAAATGGTACCTTCTAATCACATGAAATCTTTGTACAAACAAATGTTCGGGTGTACTTTGCACAAATACCAGCTATCTTCAGGGACTCACAGTAGTTAATTGTAAAAGGAAGTGTTTCAAGAGACTGACCAGATCTGATCTCATGTTGGATCTTTTTCAAGAAGATAAGTGTAAATATCTTGTGTATAATTTCATTTCTATATGTTAGTCTTGTTTCTGCTATTTGAACTATCGAAACTAGTTGTATATATCGAAACTTCTTTGAACTATCGAAACTAGTTGTACATATCGAAATTACTTTGAACTATCGAAACTAGTTGTACATATCGAAATTACTTTGAACTATCGAAACTAGTTGTACATATCGAAACTACTTTGAACTATCGAAACTAGTTGTTCATATCGAAACTAGTTTGTCCTATCGAAACTAGTTGTTTCGACAGGGGCATTTTTGTCTTTTGTCTCACGAAAATTGAAAGCCTTCATAAGCAATCCCTCCCTTCATACTGATATTCACTCGTCTTTTTCAAACCCTCTTCGTCTTCTCTGTCATTCGCAAAATCTCTCAAACCATCGGTCTGAGTTGCAAGATATCAGCATTAATCACCTGATTTCCCAGTTGTCACCATCGTCTTCATCATCAGGTAACGTCTCACTACTTCATTTTGGATGATTTTTGCAAATCGGCAGACCTAGATTTTCAAAATTTAAAATTTGTTCGACTAAATCTTCATAATAACCGTCGTTTTTGTGCTTATCCATGTTTGCAAACATCTCTATCATCTTAGAACTCACGATTTTGTGTATTCTTGCAGATAACGTCTCACATTCGGTAAGATGAAGTTCCGTCACTTACAGGCCACTCTAAACCATTCTTTAAATTGTTTATATTAGTCTGAGTATAATGAATCAGAGGGGTTTGGTTTTCAAAACCAAGTAGTTTCGATAAAGGGGTTAAACACTTTCAAAAAATTTCTCAAAAGGTTTTCAATCGAAACTACTAGTTTCGACACCCAAACTTGCCCTAGTATCTCTGATCGAAACTAGATAGTTTCGATAAGTTCATCCCCATCGAAACTAGTTGTTTCGACAGTGTTGATATAAAAATTTTCTAAGTGTTGATCAAAGCTTATAGCCTCTATCGAAACTACTTGTTTCGATAAAGCTGTTTGTTAAATTAACCAAGTTCATCTCAAATCGAAACTAGTTGTTTCGACAGTTAGGACTTCAAAATTTTTCTAAGTGTTGATATACCTTGTTTCGGTTAAGTATATTCAGAAACTTTACTTATTGTGCAAAACTGATGAATTTTACAGGTATGGATCTCTTATTTGTAAAAAGACACAATGCTTGTGCATTCCTTAATGTCAATGATCCAAAAGCTGCAGAGTTCATTCGTGTCTTAAATTTCCTGGCAAACTCCAACATCAGCTTTTCCATCAGCAACAACCTGCCGGTGTTTGAGACATCTATAAGAGAATTTTGGGAGACTGCAGAGATCGTCACAGTAGAAAATGTGGAGCACATCAGAGCAACTGTGCTTGGCCAAGAAGTCTTATTTTCTGAAGCTACAGTTAGAGAGGTGCTGCAGTTTAATGACAATCCAGATGCACCCATTGAATTTCCAATTTTCTATGTTAAATAATGCTTCAGAAGATTGGGTCATCCAGATGAATTCAAAAGTGGTCAGATAATCAAGAACTCCTTACCAAGCCACTGGAGATACATAGTGCACGTGTTTATTCATTGCCTATCAATCAGAAAAGGAGGTTTTGATTCAGCAAACAGCACTCTGGGCTCAGCAATTTTGGGGATAATCAAGGGAAGAGATTACAATTTTTCTGGCTTCATCTTCAGATAGTTAAAGGACAATCTAACAGGAGCCGTGAAGGAGAAATTTCTGGCATATCCAATATTTTTACAAATTATCATCAATCATCTTCATCCTGAGCTGCAACAAGGTGGGAACACCTTTGTGTTCGACCATATGATTGCCAAGACTCTCAGCTATATGAGAAGTACTAACAAGAGAACCAACAGGGCTATAGCTGACGTTCCCCTGTTTGGTCATATTATTAGTGAAGAAGAAGAATTTATTCCTGATATTGACCCTGATCTAGAAGAAGAGATCTTATCTCTGATGAAGAAGAAATGGAAGTTGAAGAAGATCAAGGTAATCCACCTATTGATGAAGCTGAGATTGAGATAAACATTCCTATTGTTCAAGAAGAAGAACAACCCATAATTGAGCCTGTGATAGAGGCTCCTTTTGTTGAACAAATACAGATAATTCAAGAGCCAGTAGTTAATGTTGAAGCTGGTATGCATGAAGTTGAGGAGGAAGTTGCAGAATCAAGTGGAACTCTGGATGCAGGAATTTATGGATCTGACTACTACAAGTCTGATTCAGATGATAGAACAAAGCATCTTGCATCTTCCTCCAAACGGCAAGTTGAGTCAGGTTCTGATTTTGAGGAAGAAGAGCCTAGGGCAAAGAAAATCAAAACTGGATTGGAAGATTTTTCATCCTCTTCAGATTCTCTATTTACTCCACAACCCACTCCACAGCCCACTCCACAACCCACTCCACAACAAACTCCACTACCATCTCCACAACAATCACCCATCCATACTACTCCCACATCACCAACTCATGATTCAACCTCTCCTGTACCAAGAGTTAAAACTTTAAGCCTTGAACTGAAGAAAATGCAGGGTACGATTCAAAAGAAAGATAAAGAAATTGAAGGCTTAAAATCTAATTTGCATGATGTTCAGGAAGAAGTTAAAGACTTGAAGCTGGAAGTTGGGGGTCTACATACCCAGATTGACACTCAACAAACCCAACTTGAAACACAACAGAAACTAATCTCAAACCAAAAAGAAGAATTCAAGGCTTTAGCTGAAGTGGTGGAACAGCTCAAAGCCTCAATGGTAAAACCTGTGCAACAACAACCAACCACTTCAACAGCTCAGGGGGAGACCTCATCTGTAGTTGAACCCTCATCTCCTGATCTTGTGACTAATCCAGAGTCTGCACTAACTATCTTTGCTGGTCATGCTGAAAAGACAAAAGAGGCAGTTGAAGTCATGGTTGAAGAACCAGAACTAAACCTTCCCTCAGCAAGTGAGAGAAGAGATGCTAGAAAGAAAGGGAAAGGGACTTCTACTGAAATTGAGACCGTGATTCTGGATGAAGAAGACATCCCATCTGATGACGAGCTGAATGCCCTTTTAGATGAAATTGAAAACTATGGGTATAATGATCTTTATCCAAAAATTTTAACTACCGAAGAAAAAGGGACTGAGAGAACCAGATACTTTACAGAAGAAGGAGAGGAAATTCAAACCTTATCTGATGAAGAAAAAGGCGAAGAAGATGTTCAGGTTAATCTCATCAAAACAGTCACTCCTGAACCAACCACTACAGTCTCCAAATCCAGTCCAGCACAAGATCCACCTTCTGTTGCACCTGAACCTCCAATTTCAAGAAAGTCTTGGTTTAGGAAAATCATTCAGGAGGAAACTCCTAAAACATATGAATGGATAGCAGAGCATCAGGAGCTAAAGAGGCCTCCAATTGGCTGGAAATATGATGTAGAAAGGAAGCTCTTTATTATAAGAAGATATAGAGGGGGAGTTCAGCACTTTAAAAATATGACTGACTTCCAGACCCTTCCTTTTTATGACCTCAGAGATTTAGCCAAACTTCCCCTTCAAAACCCTGGGAAGGTCATGATGGCTTATGACTTTGAGAAATTTCTGCATTCTCAAGTCAATAATGATTTCAAGGGAATGAAGCCTAGGAAAACTCAAAAGAAAATCTCAAAGACAAGGTTTCATCCTAAGACTAATAAGCCATATGTGTTCTTGAGGTACAAGCCTGCCCAAACTCACAAGACCATCACCATTCCAAAATCTGTACCTGTCCAGCTGCAAACTTTCAGAAAGTGGTACTATGACCCAATCATCGGCAATGCAGTAATAGAGTGTGAGGGCAAGGAAGACATCACCATCTTTGAGCCTATGGAGCTGTTGAAATTTCAGCCTGAAGATCTGGAGATCCTTTTTCAGAATCATATTCAGGCATACAGTGATGAAGATGAAGCTGATGCTAAGGCCTACCAATGGGTTGTATCTCTCCATGTTAAACCTTTTATTCCAAGGACAACTGAAGGACCAGCTGCTTGATGAAGAGCTGAAGACAGTAATGCAACAGCTTAGGGGGAGATTGTAGAGTCAAATCTTATGTATAAGCTGTTGTCATTTATTGTATGTTTAAACAGTTTTAGACTAGTTTACTTTCATTAAATGTAATTTCAGTTTTCTGTAACTTACTGCTTTATTAGCTAAGTCTGGGCCATCGAAACTACTTAGTTTTGATTGAGTTTGTTCAATCGAAACTAGTAGTTTCGATAGATGGTAGTTTCGACAGTCGTGTATCACTTGTAAATGGTCAATCGAAACTAGTAGTTTCGATTGAACATAGTTTCGATACCTGTCACTAATATAAATAGCCTAGTTTGAGAATGTTTAGGGTGTGAGTAGCGGCTGTAACCCTGAACCTTCTCTTTCACATTGTTCTTGAATCAATACAATTTGCAGTTGTTTATGCACTGTGTTCTTACATTTTCATACCATTTGCGTGTTGATTCATAGTGTGGTTAGCTGGTTATCTTCACCAACACTGTTTCTATCATCTGTTTCACCACCATACACACAGTTTCCGCCTGTGTGTGTGTAATCGATCAAATCAGTGATTTCAAGAGAAATCTGGACCAACAATAATTGCCTATTTATACCATGTTACACATGAATTGTACACAACATTTTGAACCTATTTGTAGAGCAAAACCTATGTATGCTCACCAACTATTTTTAGTTAACCTTGTCTTCATCATGTTTCAGGTGCAAATATTTGAGATCTCTTTCAAAATGCTTCACTTAGGATTAAGACTTAGATTGAACAAAGAATTGAACTTTTGATGTATTTTGTTTTGGATGTTTGTTGAACTTATGCTATGAAATATTGGTTTAATAATTATATGAAATTTAGTTTGATCATGTGCTTATGAACAGTCTCCATGTCCCGCCCCGACGTATTCCGCCATTGGTTGGGGTATGATAGATTGGCATCAGAGCCATGGTTATAGGGAATTAGGTTATTAGAAATCAATGACCTAGACTATAACCTTAGGATGCCAATTTTGTGCTATGTTACATGCTACTTGTTATCTTCTACTCCATGTGCTAAATTATTTGATACCTTACTTGTTAGACTATATGGCTTACTAATTCCTACCCGAAATGATAACCAATTAACTATATAATAATACTCCTACCCTAAGTCTCTTACCCTTCTTTCCCTTTGCTATGCCATCAGCATCTTCATAGGTGGAACATCATACAAATAGACACAAGTCTATTAAAATTCTGAAACCCCATCAAGGTTTTAAATTTTGTTAATTATTAGAGAACATGTGCAATCTGGAAGGGTGACACCTGTACTTTGAGTTTTCTGTCTAGGAAAGCATTTCATATAAATCCAATCAACCGAAGGATCCGTTATGCTTTCTTGGGAATTCCTGGAGTGAGTGTTTACTTATAGGCTAAAGCATGTCTTATTGAAAGTTATATGAATTTAAATAACCTTGATGTGTCATAGTATTCAATTGGTTATGTTACCAATTGAGTACAATCCAAATATTATTATTTTGCATGTTACATAATGTGACATATGTTTGTTTCATCCTTATCAATATACAAAATCTCATGATTCTTATTCTTTTCCGTGTGTTGTCTTTTTATATAGCATGCCTCCCCGTCGTGCCAATGATACCAAAAATGACAACAATAATGAACTTGCTACACTCCTTGCACAAGTTGTAAACCAACTCACTAAGCAGCCAACAACAATGGTGGTGGTGGTGGTGCCAACCCGCCCCAATGCACCTTTAAGCACTTCAATTCCTGTAATCCCACCAAATTTTATGGGACTGAGGGAGCTACCGGCCTTCTTCAATGGTTTGAAAGCATTGAGAATACCTTTCTCAATATCGACTGCCCCAACAATCTTCGGGTCTGTTATGCTACGAGCGTCTTTCAAAAGCGAGCCTCACTTGGTGGAACGGTGAAAAACGGACTCGAGGCGTTGATGTGGCAATGGACTTGCCATGGGATAGGGTGAAAAGGCTAATGACTGAGGAGTTTTTCCCTCGGAATGAAATGAAGAAGTTGGAAGCTGAATTTTGGAATCTTACTCAGGATAGTGGTGAAAACCTAATTTACACAACTCGCTTCCATGGGTTGAGTCTTCTTGTGCCACACATGGTTACACCATTATCCCGTTGCATTGAAAATTATATAGGTGGTCTACCTATGAAAATTCAAGACACCGTGTTGGGAAGAAATCCCACAACTCTTGAAGACGCCATCCACTTAGCCGCCACATTGACCGACAATCACGTGAAGGCGGGCACGTTAATAAGAAAGGGTGAAAAGAAAATCAACGACAAGGCAACTCCATCTGAAACAATTAAAGAGGACAAGCCCAAACCTTCTTATAACAACAAGAAGCGTAAGGCTAGAAACTTTGTTGTCGTTACCCCTGCTGTACCGATCAATCAAGTTGCTCCCGTGGTCTAAAACCCGAACAAAAAGCCATATGTGGGCAACAATCCTATATGGAACACTTGAAAGTACCATCTTTCCCAAACGTACCGTGTCGTCTATGCACAAACTGTGGAAGGTATTGTCACCTGGCCAACACCTGCCGATCTAGGTGTCACACCCCAACTGACGGCAGAATACGCCGGGGCGGACGTGTGGACTGTTCATAAGCTCATAATCAATTAAAGTTTCATATATTAATTACATCAAGATTTCATTACAATAGTTCAAATCAACAACCAAAATCAAATACATCAATATGTTCAATTTCTTTGTTTACTAAGTCCAAATCCTATATATAGTGTCTTTCATATGATCTCATAAACATGATGAAAACAGTGTCAACTAAAAATAGTTAGTGAGCATACATAGGTTTTGACACCACAAGTAAAGTTCAAATGTTTTGTGTACAAATCATATGATGCATGGTTCATAAAGCATTTATGGAGAATCTAAGTTAAGCTAGTTACACAAATGTAACCTTGTAACTGAAGGGCATAACAACACATTTTATCCTGATGTAAATGTAGGTCATAACAACACATGCTATCCTGATGTAAATGTAGGGCATAACAACACATGTTATCCTGATGTAAATGTATGGCATAACAACACATGTTATCCTGATGTAAATGTAGGTCATAACAACACATGTTTTTCTGATGTAGGGCATAACAATCAAATGTTATCCTGATGTAATTGTATGACATAACAACACATGTTATCCTGATGTAAATGTAGGGCATAACAACACATGTTATCCTGATGTAAATGTAGGGCATAACAACACGTGTTATCCTGATGTAGGGCATACCAATCAAATGTTATCCTGATGTAAATGTAGGGCATAACAACACATGTTATCCTGATGTAAATGTAGGGCATAACAACACATGTTATCCTGATGTAAATGTAGGGCATAACAACACATGTTATCCTGATGTAATGTATTAATGATTACACGAGTATATCATGTATATGTAGTCTTAACAGTTAGCATTCAATCACAAAGCACAAATAACTATGGGTAAATTACAAGTTTAGTCCCTCAAATTCTATATGTTTGAGTATGATTATAGACGGAATTAGTCCCTGGAATTAGGGATGGGTTAACTAGGTTAACATTTAACTGAATTTATCTAACGGAGTTAGTCTAAAAGTCCGGATTGTCACACCAAGTTTCACCATTTTTTACTTTTAAACTTTGGGCTTTACTCTCTTGCTCGGTTTCTTCGGATATTCACTTGTATTCAACTCGAGCACCTGTAAACACATAAACGACTCAATAATATACAAAAACGAATAAAAACGAATACGAAACTATCTTAAAAAAAAATGAAAACGATAGAAATAAAGATGTGTGCTTTGCACAACATCAAATATCCCCACACTTAACCTTTGTTCATCCTCAAAAAAGTCTGCAATGGAATCATAACTCAGATCTAACTTAACATTAATCAATTACCAATTAGCAAACATACTCACGCGTTAAAAAGGAACAATTAGTATTTCTGTCCGATTAAACCCAAGCACCAATTATTAAGCCCCCGTAATGTGTTCTAATTCCATTTTATACAGAAATCAAATAACCTATTGGACTCACACTTAGAATTTATAGATCTACCTAATCTCGTCTCATGATCATGTCTAGGCACAGGTCAAACCATATAGATTTACCCACCACGTTAAACTAAGATTTACTTATTTTTAGAAATTAGATAAAATCATGTATGAATGGTATGATAATGAGCATTAATTCAAGCACATGAACTTTCATCTAGAGGCGTTTCAACCAAGTCACTATCCCAGAGGGTAACACATAGACTAAGTCATAACAATAAAGCACATAAGACTTACTTAGGGGTGTTTTCTCTAAGTGGCCATCCCGGAGGGTAACACATAAGCAAACTTATAATTCTAATCAATTAACTCATGAATTATCTAATATGAATGCGGGCGCCACCGAAACTCGGATTTATTCTCATAAAAAGAGAATGGTGTGCCAAAATTTTCAAAAACAAATAGATATTATCTTAACGTGGTACCTATCACCCTATATTGACAGTTTCAGTATTACCGACACCCTAAGATGAGTAACCACAAGATATCATGATTTATTTACGTGATTAATCCTAAGTAACACTCACAGGCTATTTAAGTGTAGAAGCATGTTTTTGTAACTATAAAAAAAATTCTATGTATCGGTGTACGTGGCTAGTACGCAGGAGGGTGTTCCTGAGTACTTAGCCTACACACCAGTTTGGTCCTGCGTACTTAGTAAGTACGCAAGGCTTTTGCCTTGCGTACTTGTCAAGTACGCATAACCAAACCATGCGTACTTAGACAAGTACGCAGGTAATGTTCCTTCCCCTATAAAAAGAAGACTTGTCTTCATTTGTAGGTGGAACTCCGGAACTAGGTTGAGCGGTGTCCGGGTCGGGACGAGCTCTGCCGACCCCTGGACCGTGAGCTTAGATGAGAGATGTGTGCTCCTTCGGTATGTAGTCTGTAATACAGGATGACTTCTATGTTATGGATTACGCATCGTTTCATTCTCTTATTTGTTGTTCATGTATTCTCTGTCTCGTTTTCTTAGTTCCCACACAAATCACAGAACAGGTCCATGTAGTTCTGCTGCGCGACGAGGCTCCTGGGACCTACAAGTGGTATCAGAGCCTCAGTGTTCGTTGATTTGTGTTCCAGTTTTGATATTTTAGGGTTTTGAGCATATACGAGTTCGTACTTTTTTAGACCTAAAATCCTTAAAATCGAGTTTGTTATTACTTCATTTGGTGTTTGGAAGGCTAAGGGTTTGTTAGATGATGTTTTCTAAGCTTTTGGAAGCATTAATTTCTCAGATCCATCACTTTTTGAGCGTTCTCCTCAAGATTCGTCAAGAACACTGATGTACTGAACAAGTACGCAGAATCACCTTTTCTGCGTACTTGCTAAGTGCGCATGGGTTAGCCCTGCTTACTTAGTAAAGTACGCATGAGAAGTGACCTGCGTACTTAGCTAAGTACGCAAGAGCATTTCTCTACGCACTTAGCAAGTACGCATGGGTACTTGGCTTTGCGTATTTAATAAATACGCATGAACACCCTTTATGTGCATATTTACTAAGTACACATGAACAAGCATCTGGGAGTCAAAAAAAAATTTAAAAAAATTAAAAAAAAATATTTTTTATGGATCATTTGTACGCGTGTTTCGGGCCATTTTTGAGAAGATAGTAATTTTGGTTTTTCCGGACCAAAATTTGTATACGATGTGGCTTGGCGAAATACGGACGAGATTTTTGTTGGATGATACCACTTGTCATACATCGTTTAAGTGTTCATACCTGAAAATGTGGGCTACGAGTATCCGAGATACTTATTTAATAGGGTATGAATGCTGAACTAATGGGAGCAATTGGGTCGTCATCGGCTAAAGGTCTTGTTCTATTTGTGAAGATGTGGCTGCTTTGGGTCTTTTGGAAAATGAATCATCTTGTTTAGGTATTCAAACCTGAATATGTGGGCTACGAGTATCCGGGATACTTCTTTAATAGGGGATGAATACTTGAACAACTTGAACCCAAGGATTTGCTGTTATGGATCTTTGCAAAGGAATAAAAGAATAAAATCATGGAGTTGGCTAGTTGTGCTTTTTGAGGATTTGAGTGAAGCGATGATGAAGCTGGTCATAGTTTACAGAGAAATGAGGGGGGGGGTAAAAATAAATGTATCATCAACAGTGATTTCTCGTGTAAACTATATTTTTCGTGCTCATTGGTAAAGCCTGTGTTCAAGATTTGATGTGATTCAATTATGATGGGATTTCTTATTTGGGATCTGGGCGGAATCCATATAGACAACCTAGTTATGGAACTTCACCGCGGTGAACGTATACATATTAGGAGGTGTGAACCAGGAATGAAGATCTAATTGAAGAATGTTAGACTTTGGATATAAGGTGATCACTGCTGAGCATGATTTTGTGTTTGATTTTATCAAGTGTTTTCAGGATGAAGCTGGATATCCGTTGGATTATTAGTTAAAGATGGAACCTTTTATCATTGGCCGATGGGATAGGAAACATACCCTTGTTTCTGTTCTAGTCAGATGGAGCTTAAACTGAAAGGGGATATTGGAAATGAACATCTTCGGGAATTTGGTTGACTCGTGGATAGAGTTGGACACATTTGGTGTGAAGACTTAAGTTTATCTTACTGGAATTCCTATGGGAGCTGATTAGTTTGATGCAGCTTATTGGAAATTCAAACTCTCTATCATATGCGAGCTGATTTGGAGTTGTCTTAGTCTACTATTGTTACCTGGTTAGGAAGACAGTGTCAGACTCAGAGTTCTAAGTCAGGGTGGAGCTAGTTACTGCTGAGAGGATGAACTACAATGAGTTGTGTTGGGTTAGTTGGTTCTTATTGAAGCACTTGGTTTGGTCTACAATGAAAGCTACAGTTAAGAGGGAGTCGGGTTTGTCATCACTCGGCAACTGAATACTGAAGTTTGAAGATTTGAAGATCTCAAGTGGAATGCCAGAAGATCAAGTCTCACCAGAAGACACTTGATGTCATTAGTTTAGAGGGAGTCTGTTAGGACATTCTTTGTAAACTGATGATTATCAGTGCTAGTGATAGATAGAATTTGATGCTATAGTTAAGAGGGAGTTTGTAGAAGCATGTATTTGTAACTATAGATAAAATTCTTATCATCGGTTTACGTGGCTAGTACGCAGGAGGGTGTTCCTGAGTACTTAGCATGCACACCAGTTTGGTCTTGCGTACTCAGTAAGTACGCAAGGCTTTTGCCTTGTTTACTTGTCAAGTACGCATGACCAAACCCTGCGTACTTAGACAAGTACGCAGGTAATGTTCCTTCCCCTATAAATAGAAGACTTATCTTCATTTGTAGGTGGAACTCTGAAACTAGGTCGAGAGATGTCCTGGTCGGGACGAGCTCTCCCGACCCCTGGACCGTGAGCGTAGATGAGAGATGTGTACTTCTTCGGTATGTAATGTGAGATGACTTCGTTGTTATGGATTACATATCGTTGTTGTGTTGATTCTCTTCTTTATGTTCGTGTGTTTCTCTCTGTCTGTTTCTTGGTTCCCACACAAATAACAAAACATATCGTGTTATCTCCGCTGTGCGGCGAGGCTCCCGGGACCTACATTAAGCTATTCAAGCTGGCTGGGTTTACCAAAACATCACTAATTAGATAGGTTTTATATTATTTAAATCATTTAAAACTCAACAAGTAGATCCAGTCTTACTATCATCTTCCATTTTGCTTGCAAAACTTATACTTTCAAAGAACATTTTTCAAATTATTTTAATTTTTTGTATTTTTGGATTTTTATAAAGGAAACAAACTAGACACTCACATCCCCACATTTGAAAGACACATTGTCCTCAATGTGAAGCAAGACATAACTAAAAATAAAAGGAATCGACTTAGCTGGTAATGATATCACTCAAATGTATCCAGCATTTGCTCTTCCTTATGTATACCGTATAACATTTCGGTCACGGTCACACCATCTGTCAGGCTGCCTTTAAGATATCATGATCAATTCCGTCCGAATGGAGATTGAGTACGGACGAAATGATGTACACCTGAAAAATAGAACTCAAACATACCCCCAACATCAAATCGACTCAAATTAAAATAAAAGACTCAACTGGCTCACTAAGACTCAAGATAGAAGGCTGAGAAACGTACCTGATGCGTGGCAAACGCATAGACATGAAAGCCACTAGCAAGGTGGATCATCGTACACGAATGGTTTCAAGTTTCCCATGGTGATGGTGAATGGATGAATGATATGGATGATAATGGATGATGGATGATGGATGGAGGAGGGTATCTGATGTGGTGATGATAGTGGTGGGAGTAGTGGATGGGATGGATAATGGTTATGAATGTGATGAATGATGGTGAACGGTGAACGGTGTGGGAAACTATGGGAAAACAAGGAAGAAAGGCAAATCCAGGGCTGCCCCGCGTACCGCGAGAAGTATGGATGCAAGGTTTAAGCTGGGCCTTTTCATTTGTTCGTCGCATACCGCGAGGGAATGGATCAAATGTATCGCGTACCGTGAGAAAGCCCTGGTGACAGAAAGTTAAGAGGGTTTTTTGTACTTAGAAAAATGTTCACCCCTCAAAACGTTTTCACCCAAATTCCATAAAAAACCTATTCCAAGCATGAAAACAAATGTAAAAATACGTGGAACTTCGTTCCCGATGATTTTCCTCACCGAATCAAGCGCGAATCCGTGCAAGACAGGAATGCATATGTAACATCTAAAAAATCTAGCCGTAAACGGTTAACGGTCAAAGGGACGTCAAACGTAAAGCTACGAATGGTATTGGTAACGAAACGCGATACCAAAATATTAACGGGGGAGTTGGAATTAAATAATAATAAGTTAGGATGAATTTCGGTTAAGAAACGTGACTTAAGAACTTAACCGGGTGCGAAACGGAAAGACTATTCGCCGCGAAATAGCCCAAAACTTCATATAGCCATATCCCGAGCTAGAAAATTAGTTATGGAATTCATAATATATGAAACTTGGGTGCCTCGGCGAGGAGAATCTAAAACTGGAGTCATAACGGACCGTCACCATGTGTAACGGTCCGTCACGGAGGCCAAAACCCATAACGGACCGTCACCGGCCGTGACGGTTCGTCACTCCGCAAAAACGCTCCGTTTAAGCCACGTATCACTGAGACATCACACCCTAAGGCCATGAAGGGCCGTCATAAGCTGTGATGGTCCGTTACGTGGTCAGAAAGTGCTTGGAGGCCAAGAAAACGGTGACGGACCGTCACCGACGGTAACGGTCCGTCACGACCCAGAAATTTGCCTATAAATAGTTGGAGTTGGCCGTTCACTTGGAGATATCACAAAACACACACCACACACTTACAAACGAGTATGAGAAGGAGCAAAGGACCCGGTGCAGCGCGTGTAAGTGCGAGTGCGGTTCAGATCCGGAGAGACGTATAAAGGGGGAATGAGCGTAGGAAACGACCCGAAACTATCGTAAGTACACTGGACCCGTACCTTAGATAAATTTTTATGTGAAATATGTAATTATTTGTTACATGCTATATGTGGAACTAAGGTATGGGGAAATAAAGAAAGGCAATGGGAATTAGTCTAAACACTAAACGACAATAATGGAGTAGCCACCACGTAACCAAGGGGTGGTGGAAACGCCGCTGGTACATATAAATCTCTTGGTGCTCCGTGGTGAAACCTTTATAAATGTTTAGGGGTATAGACTAAAAGACAGTAATTAAAAATATAGTAAACTCACGGGAGAACTTCCGACTTGTATGCAGTTATCTGACAAACAGAATGTTCTGTCTAAGGAATGAGTGGTGCATGAATCCCTTCTGGAGCTGTCACTCTTTCCTGGGAACATCTCTGTTGGAGGTACTACTTTAGGAGGATAATCACTCCAGTTTACAATATATGATAAGTATGAATAAGGGAAGTTCTTAATTCTAAATAAAGGAATATCTATAATGTATTATAGGGGTGGTGGGTACGCCGCTGGTACACCCTATATATAAACTTCTTTACTGCATCATAGAGACGCCAAGGATTGGATAAAATCATGAGGAAGTCATGCTATTAAATTAATGACGAGAAACGCTTAATCTTAAGCAAAGGAGTATTCATGAGATGTTAAAGGGGTGGTGGATACGCCGATGGTACTTCCTATATATAAACCTCTTTAACATAACATGACGAAACCTTTGTAAGGGAATAGAGCAAGGGTTAAGATAAAAGCATAAAGAGATCATGCTACTAAATGAGAATTAGACGGGAAAGCTTAATTCTAAGTAAAGGAGTATTTATGGGACGTTAAAAGGGTGATGGATACGTCGCTGGTACTTCCTATATATAAACATATTTAACGTAACATGGAGAAACCTTTTGATGTAATGCAAAGCACACATCTTTATTCCAAGTGTTTTAGTGCCTTTTTAGTTAGTTTTATCTATGTTTTGAGTCGTTTTAATGTATATTTGAATCTTTGTTATGTTTTTCAGGTGCTCGTATGAAATACAAGTGAATATATGAAGAAACCGAGCACGAGAACGAAGCCCGAGGATCAAAAGTGAAAAATGAAGAAAATTGGTCCTTCGCGGTACGCGAGAGAGGAGAAGGAAAACTCTCGCGGTACGCGAGGGAAAGGAAAACCGGTCGCGACTATTTTGTTTCTTGCGGTACGCGAGGAACCCAACCCAAATGTCTCGTGATACGCGAGAGACCTAATTTCCGCAAAACCCTAAAAATTGAAATTAAATAGAATTATATTGCCATTATTCAAAAGTTCGATTTTTAGCCATCCAGAGAGGGTTTAGAGGGGATTTTGAGGAGAAGGAAGTTAATCGGAGTTAAAAGGTGAAGGCTTTGAGATCCGAGTTTGTTGTTTAAGTGTTTCGGGTTTGCAAGTTTGAATTTTTATCTCTGATTTGATTGTTTGAAACCATGAATCTTGTTTATTACTTCTGTTTTGGTTGTTTGAACATGATCCTAGGCTAAAACTCCTATATTGCCTAGGTCACATGATGAATACATGTTAAAGTATTGATTTTTATTGGTTTTTGGATTCAATTAATGGTTTTATAATTTTGTACCCGGTCTTGAGTTAATAATTATGATGTTAGTGCATGCTTAGATCTGATCTATGGTTTGATTTATGTTCCTCATGTTGTCTTGTTGAATGTCTTTCACTAATAGCTGCATGTTTAGGTTGTTTACTTATTGCTTATGATCTGAGTGGTTTGCTAGACGTAGTAATCCATAGGAGTGTTGGTTAATCCTTGATTAGATTGAGTGTGTGTCCTAGTTCAATACCCGAGAGGTGAGTATTAGTTATCTAGTCTTCGTCATTAGGAATCCGAGTGTTAACAGTCTAAGAGGACGTTAGTATTAGGTATCTAGTGATTGTTGCTAGTACGAGTCATAGTTGTTATCTTGAGATTACCCCATGCATCTTCGATGTATTGAGGGCAATGAGACTGAGACGTAATCTGTCCTGTGGGTACTTTATCATTGTTGGAAATACCCGAGAGGTGATCTAACCATCTGGTGTGTTGAGTACACTTTAGGTAGCTTAGTTGGTGACACCCTGAGAGTGATTAGGGATCCACTAGGTAGTCTTTAGTTGTCATCTTTAGAAACCCAGATCCATTATAGTTTCCATAATCGATAGAAGTTGTGCTTTGCAAGTAGGATTCCGACCTAAGTGATATTCTTCCCATTCTTGATTTCACCTTATTCTTGATCTTGGTAGTTGAGTCGACCTTTGTTTATTGCATTCATTAGTTTGATATTTAGTGTAGTAAGCCCTCCAAACCAAATCAATCTTTAGTCCGAGTCAGAGTCTAGTATTGTTACATAGTGTCTCTGGGGTTCAATAACTCGGTTTACCGTTAAGCTTTGCTACACTCGATAGGTACACTTGCCTGTTAGTGCGGTTTAGTTCATAGGTATTCCTATTATTACTTAGGAGTCTAGTTTAGGTTTTATTATAGTTTATATAGACCGTCTGGACGACATCACCTTTATAAGGAATTAGAGCAGGGATGAATATAAAAGCATGATAAGAGATCATGCTATATGTGAAAATATGCAATGTGTGTTAAATGAGAATATGCGAGTGCATGATAAATGATCATGCTATATGTGTAAATATGAATGCATGATGGGAACGAGTCTAAGTCTTAAAATGGGATAACGGAGTACTGACGAAGTGTTAAAGGGGTGGTAGATACGCCGCTGGTACTTCCTATATATAAGCCTCTTTAGTGCACCGTGGGGGAAACCGTTACGAAGTTTTAAGGTAAGGACTTGTTGGAAATAAAATGGGTGGCTGTGAGTCTATGATACTCAAGATCCCAAAGAAAATAGATGTCCAGCCTACGGGGCAGATCTCTACAATGAATGGAAAAAGGTGCTGAGTCTACGGGACGGAAGGGCCTTAAATATGATAATGGAAAGGTGCCCAGTCTATAGGCGGAAGGACCCGGTAGAGGTGTCCAGTCAATAATGCGGAAGGACCTAAAATGAATAATAAAAAAAATATACGAATGACGTGACCGGAGGTACGTCCGGAGATGGTCACGGGGACGCCGAGAGCCAAGGAAAATTGAACAATAAGAACCTAAAGGGTTCCTAATAAAATGAACGATGCAGTGTACTTACTTAGCGAAAGCTAATTCAAAAAAGTTTTTTAAACACTGCAGGAAAGAAGCACGTGGAATAAAGCTTCCTAAGGACGTGGCCGGTCGGAGTTGAAGAATCCCTATGTTACATAATGTAATATTTAATGTAAAGACAATATTTGTAATAAAATATACCTTTATCACTTTAGTGATAAGGTTTGAAAAATCTGGGACCCGTTTTCCGCATTAAACTCTGATAAAATAATAAAGGAATAAGTAGGATATTTTAGGTAGGTATCAGAGCATGGTTTGAGGGATTTGAGTATCGGAAGGATACTTAAACTCAAACCATAAGTGCTCGTGATATAAATAAGGATTCCATCCGAGGCCGTCTGAGGAAGCAGGTATGTTTAAATTCCAGTGCTTAAACATAAATATGTGAGTATACGTGGGCTGAACTTTGTATAAAATAAGCTCCATATGATAGTTGGGAGTATCATGATGTGTAATATACATTGCCTTATACCTGGCCAGTATTGGAGCTAATGTATGGGACCCCATGATATCGCAAACATCATATGATAACTTATTTTTGCAGATAGTAAGCCGGGAATATGATTATACATTATTGAAATGTATAAGTGAATGTGAGTTTGTGTAAATGTATGAAGGGAACTTACGTAAAACCCTAGAATGCTTAATTAGGGTTAGAATAGTATGAGGCCTGTAAATATGAAACCCTAGACTATAATTAGGTTGAACAAGCAAGTGATTAAAGGAAATTCGTGTATCAGCAACAATGGTTGAACGTTAGAACAATGAAGTAAGCGATGAAGGGAGTCATAGGAGAGCTGCGTCTCCACCTCCCGACGAGAACTAAGTAGAACAAATCCTAGAGAATATCCGGAGACAGATTGCGTTAGAAATAGGGAAGGTTTTTGATGCGAACCTCCCAAGTATGCAAGCAGAACTGCAAAGTTCATTGGAAAGCTGGTTTAAGAATCATAAGGAGATAGAGAAACCCCAGAACGGAGAAGATGGAAATTCTAAATCGACTCGATGCACGTATAGTATTTCTTGAAGAACTTGGCTTGAAGATCCTCCCAAGTGGTGATAGAGTTGTCTAGAAGGGTGTCAAGCCAAGTAGATGAACACCCAGATAGTGAGAGTGGGAAGAGACGCAAGTAGATTGCGTCCTTAGACACACCCGTGATATTGAAGGTATCACATATACGCATGAAGCGGGGCAGGTGTCCAGGTGCATCCTCATCCTCGAGGCCATAAAAATGAGTGGCATGAGTGGCATGAGTGATCGTACTCATAACATGTGACGGGATCTGCCAAGTATTGGTAGTAGGAACAGCGGGGCGTGTGATCGCAGATCTAGCCCCGGTGACCCCGTCACTGGCTCTCTGGTGTACTGTACGCCTCGATGGTGGGTTAGCGTCGCCCATTTGTGGAAAAGGAGTTGGGCTAATAGGACGTACCTGGTTTTTGCAAAGCTCTTTCAAACGCTCCCGAAAGTCGCGGGTGCGCTCGTGAAGCTCTCGTTCGGGTTCTGAGGAAGATGAATATGGTGGTGATCCCTGCGAACGAGTATCGTGCATAAACAGAAAGACACTAAAGAAGAAGGAACAAAAAGACTCAAAGATAGAAGGACTCTATCCTAGATTAGACACACAAGTAACACGTAAGACAAGCACACAAAAAAGAATGACTCAAAACAAAAGAAGACAAATAAACCAAAAATCAAACAAAGAACTAATCAGAGTTAATATTGCTATTGCCAAGTGTCCCCGGCAACGGCGCCAAAAACTTGATGTCGCCCAGACGGTCTATATAAAAACTAACAAAACCTAACCTAGACTCCTAAGTAATAAATGGAGTACCTTCGACTAAACCGTGCTGACAGGCAAGTGGACCTATCGAGTGTAGCACACCTTAATGGTAAACTGGAATATCGAACCCTAGAGAAACTACTATAACTATACTAGACTCAGACTCAGACTAAAGATTGATGATTGGGGGGTTGACTACACTAAAGATTAACTACTAATGCAGAAATTTAAGAACGAAATCAACTATCAAGGCAAGGAACTAAGGAAATAATCAGAGATCGGAAGAATACCACCTAGGTCGGAGTCCTACTTGCAATGTACAACTTCTATCGGTTCTAGAAACTATGATGGATCTGGGTTTCTAAGGAAACAACTCTAGACTACCTAGTGGATCCCTAATCCCTCTCAGGGCGTCACCAACTAAGGAACCTAAAGATGTAATAACTCACTAGATAGTGGATTACCTTTCGGTCTCTCCAACAATGACAATGTACCCTAAAGACAGATCACCTTTCAGTCTCACTGTGCACAATACATTCGAAGAATGCACGGGGTAATCTCAAGATAAGAACTATGTTTCAGAATAGCAACAATCACTAGACACCTAAACCAACTTCCTCTCAGACAGTTGACACTCGGATTGCTAATGACGAATACTAAACGACTATCTCTCACTTCTCGGGCATTGAGACAGGACACACACTCACTCTAAAGAATACTCAATCACAATTCCTATGGTTACTACTTCTAGCAAAACCACACAAACAATCACAAACCCTAAAGTCTATGATCTAGATACGCAAATCAAACTAGAAGACATCCACAATCAACGTACGGAATTGAAATTAATCATACATCAGAACTAAGCATGCAATTTCATCATAATAATTAACAAGAAACTGTTTACAAAATCATAAATCCATTTAACGAATCCAAAACCGATAAAAACTGATACTTTACGAAGTATTCATCATAAAGACCTAGGCAGTATTAGTGATCTAGCCAACACACATGTTCAAAACATTCAAAGCAGAAGAATCAAACAAAGACATGGTTCAATCACAGAATTCAAACACAAAAATCTAAACCTTGAAACCGGAAACGCTAAATCAACGAACCCGAGGATCAAAGTCTTCAACTTTTGCACTTGATTCCACTTCCTTAGCCCCAAAATCGCCTGAACCCTTGCTCCAGACGGCAATACTATCGAACTCCTCTCATAATTGCATTACAATTTGATTTAAAAGCCGATTAGGGCTTTTTGCGATTTAATGACCCTCTCGCGTATCGCGAGAAATTAGCACTGGTTCCTCGCGTAGCGCGAGAGACAAATTAGTCAGGGCCAAATTTAAGAACACTCGCGTACCGCGAGACTTGCATATTCCTCTCTCGCGTACCATGAGAGACCAACTTTCACCATTTTTGACTTTTAAACTTTGGGCTTCACTTTCTTGCTCGGTTTCTTTGGATATTCACTTGTGTTCAACTCGAGCACCTGTAAACACATAAACGACTCAATAATGTACAAAAACGAATGAAAACAAATATGAAATTATCTAAAAACAAACGAAAACGAAAGAAATAAAGATGTGTGCTTTGCACAACATCAATGCCATTGAATTGTTGTCCACAGAATTAACCTACAACTCAATTAATTAGGTTATGAAAAATGATAATAGGGTTAGTGTGGTAGAACTAGACACCATTTTAGCCCGGATAAAGGTTTACTGTCGATTTGCAAAAATAAATGTCAAAAGAATATGCAGTGAGATATTTTTTTAACAAAGTAAACATGTATTATAGTAAATTGTTTGATCTTGAAAGGAACTGCTGATTCTGATTGCCAAAAGTCTAGTCGTTGACCAGCACTTTACAAAAGAATAAGACTTTGACTCTACAAAGTGCAAACTGGTGATTCCCTCCCGGCATAGAACATCTGGCTACAACTGCTGGTTACAAGAACTGCTGTTGATGTTGGTCACCAGCAGTTCCCCCCAAACCAGCAGTTGTGTCCATTCTAGTTGTTTACTAACTGCTGAGAAACAGCCTCCTTAGATGTCACTATTTGGGTGATGTCACCAGTAGTTCTCATTAATGTATATATATAATCAAGTTTGTTAGCCTAATTAGATGTCACTATGAGTTATCGGATTTAACTTTCAAAACACTAATCCTGGCTAATGACAATTTTAACCTTCATCCTAATCTCACCACTCCAACTCTATTAATTAACTAAGTTTGACAATAATTTGACTTTAACATAATTTCCAACAGTTTTAAGAAAAACTTAGTAATTTATATGAAATGACTTTGACATCAGTATTCTTGTATTCTCCCTTTTTGTCTTCCCTTGCTTTCCTCCACACTAAAATCATTTTCCGTACCTCGTAATATACACAACAGAAAGAAGTAGACACACACACATAGACATACAACCGAAAAATCATTATACACAGAGAAAAACACACATGAACTAGAGAATGACGTTACGAGTTTATCTCTTAGATAAGTATATCCTTCTCGTCCCAGGTGATGATCACAAATGTACTTTAATCGCGCTACTTTTCTTGTTTTCTCCACCATTGGACTTATACCGCACTCTTGTCTTCTAAAACTCCGAAGAAGGTGACAAGCAGATTCATTCCATCTCGTATTTAACATGCAATATATAATAGAGACTGTTAGTATTAGAGATTGGAAACACACACACGCATATATATATATATATATATATATATATATATATATAATGTTAATATAGCTACGTGTGATGCTTATTGTATTTAGTTACTTACTATTGAGATGATATGAGCTAGATATATCATCTAAAATTACTTTATGTATCTTTCTTAGCCTAACATCTAAACATGCTTATTGTATTGAGTTACTCTTTGTCTCTTGGTTTATGTATCTTTCTTCCACCCCTAACAAGCTTTTATTTGGATTGGTATTATGTTTCGTTAGCCTAACATCTAATCATACAGTTGGGAAAACCAAGGGAGTAAATTGTAAATGAACTAATTTGATTAAAAAACAAGACAATTTACTAACTTAATGCAGTGAATAGATGGCATATGAAGTTCTATAATAACAATCCAACCACCAAAAACTGTCACTAATTTGGTTATGAATTAACTTGTCCATTTTATGTCTAAATTCTTTTTCCTATAAACAATGCCTTCTCTATCTATATGGAAGTCAATATTCTGAAATTTACAAGTCTAAAGGTAGACTTTTTAATCTATTTTAGTTTAATAATATTGTTTTTATATCTCCTGATCTCTAAGCTCAATCAGAAAGCAATAATTATTTATAAAATGGACAAAAAGTGCTTGTTGGTCAATCGACCAGATATCACAATCATGGCACATTCTCTGTCCTCGTAATCTTTTACAAATCCCTATTTTTGTAAAAAATGTAAGTCCCAGGGCCTCGGTCGAGCAGCGGAAAAAAACAAGTATCTGTTCGTCGATTCTTGTGGGAACCAAATAAACGAGACAGAGAGAAAACACGAACATAAAGAAGATAATTGACACAACAACGATACGTAACAACGAAGTCATCTCACATTACATACCGAAGAAGTACACATCTCTCGTCTACGCTCACGGTCCGGGGGCGGGAGAGCTCATCCCGCCCGGACACCTCTCGACCTAGTTCCAAAAGTTCCACCTACAAATGAGGCCATCATCTCAATTTATATGGGAAGGAACAATACATGCGTACTTGGGTAAGTACGCAGGGCATTGGTCATGCGTACTTATCAAATACGCAAGGCAAAAGCCATGCGTACTTACTAAGTGCGCAGCACCAATCTGGTGTACAAGCTAAGTACGCAGGAACACCCTCCTGCGTACTAGCTAAGTACACGGATACATAGAATTTAATCTATAGTTACTAAAACATGCTTCTACAGACTCCATCTTAACTATAGCATCAAATTCTATTTATCACTAACACTGATAATCATTAGTTTACAAAGAATGTCCTAACAGACTCCCTCTAAACAAATGACATCACGTGTCTTCTGGCGAGACATGATCTTCTGGCATTCCACTTGAGATCTTCAAACTTCAGTCTTTAGTTACCGAGTGATGACAAACCCGACTCCCTCTTAACTGTAGCTTTCATTGTAGACCAAACCAAGTGCTTCAAGAAGAACTAACTAAACCCAACACAACTCATTGTAGTTCATCCTCTCAGCAGTAGCAACCTCCACCCTGACTTAGAATTCCTCCAAATCAGTTGGCATATGATAGAGAGTTTGAATTTCCAATAACCTGCATCAAACCAATCAGCTCCCATAGGAATTCTAGTAAGATAAACTTTAGTCTTCAAACCAGATGTGTCCAACTCTATCCGTTATCTTCACGAGTCAACCAAATTCCCGAAGATGTTCATTTCCAATTTCCGTTTTCAATGTAAGATTCTCCTGACTAGACCAGAAACAAGGGAACGTTTCCTATCCCATTGGCAAATGATAAAGGTTCCATCTTCAACTACTAATCCAACGGATATCCAGCTTCATCTTGAAAACACTCGATAGAATCAAACACAAAATCATGCTCAGCAGTGATCATCTTGAATCCAAAGTCCAACATTCTTCAATTAGATATTCATTCCTGGTTAACACCTCCTAATCTGTATACATTCACCACAGTGAAGTTCCATAACTAGGTTGTCTATCTGGCATTCCGCCCAGATCCCAAATGAGAAATCCAATCATAACTAAATCACATCAAATCTTGAACACAGGCTTGACCAATGAGCACGAAAAATATAGTTTACACGAGAAATCATAGTTGAGATCCATGTTACGTTAAAGAAGTATATATATAGGAAGTACCAACGACTTTTCCACCACCTCTTTCATGTCTCATGAATACTAGATTTTATCCCCCTCATTTCTCTATAAACTATGACCAGCTTCATCACCACTTAACTCAAATCCTCAAAAAGCACAACTAATCAACTCTAGGATTTTATTCTTTTATTCCTTTGCGAAGATCCAAAACAGCAAATCCTTGGGTTCAAGTTGTTACAGTATTCATCCCCTATTAAAGAAGTATCATAGATACTCGTAGCCTACATATTCAAGTTTGAATACCTAAACAATATGATTCTTTTTGCAAAGACCCAAAGCAGCAACATCTTCATAAATAAAACGAGACCTTTAGCCGATGGCGACCTAGTTGCTCAACTTGATTCAGCATTCATTCCCTATTAAAGAAGTATCCCGGATACTCGTAGCCCATATTTTCAGGTTTGAACACCTCACCAATATATGACAATTGGTATCATCCAACAAAAATCTCGTACTTGTTTCGCCAAGCCATACACATTTCAGTCCCAAAAAACCAAAATTGCTATCTTCTAAAAAATGGCCTGAAACAAGCGTACAAACGATCCCTAAAAATTTTGGCCAAGAAAAGTTTTCCCGCCAAAAAAACTTTTTTTTAATCCCAGATGATGGTTCATGCGTACTTAGAAAATACGCAGATATAGGGTGTTCCTACGTACTTGGCTAAGTTCGTAAAGCCAAGTCTACATGCGTACTTGATAAGTTCGCAAAGCCAAATGCCCATGCGTACATGCTAAGTTCGCAGAGCCAACTACTCATGCGTACTTAGCAAGTACGCAGGACAACTACTCTTGCGTACTTAGTAAGTACGCGTACTTAGTAAGTACGCAGGGCAAAACCCATGCATACTTAGTAAGTACGCAGAAAAGCTGACTTTACGTACTTATCCAAAAGTAACAGCGTTCTTGACGGATCTTGAGGAGAATGCTCGAAAAGTGTTGGATCTGAGAAATAGATGCTTCCAAAAGCATAAGCATAGAAATCATCATCTAACAAACCCTCAGCCTTCCAAACACCAAATGAAGCGATAACAAACTCGAATTTAAGGATTTTAGGTCGAAAAAGTTACGACCTAGATAAGAACTCAGATCTGCTCAAAAACCCCAAAACTCGAATATGGAACACAAATCAACGAACACCAAGGATCTGATAACAGTTGTAGGTCCTAGGGCCTCGGTCAAGCAGCGAAAAAAAACACAGATCTGTCCGTCGATTCATGTGGAAACCAAAGAAACGAGACAGAGAGAAAAACACGAACATAAAGAAGAGAATCGACACAACAACGATACGTAACAACAAAGTCATATCACATTACGTACCGAAGAAGTACACATCTCTCATCTACGCTCACGATCCAGGGGCGGGAGAGCTCATCCCGCCCGGACACCTCTCGACCTAGTTCCAGAAGTTCCACCTACAAATGAGGCCATCATCTCAATTTATAGGGGAAGGAACAATACCTACGTACTTGGGTAAGTATGCAGGGCATTGGTCATGCGTACTGCGTACTTATCAAGTACGCAAGGCAAAAGCCATGCGTACTTACTAAGTGTGTAGCACCAATCTGGTGTACAAGCTAAGTACGCAGGAACACCTTCCTGTGTACTAGCTAAGTACACGGATACATAGAATTTAATCTATAGTTACTAAAACATGCTTCTACAAAAATAAACAAACATCTATCTTTATAAGATATTGTAGGACCCAGTTATGATTAAGCTTTGTTTTTGTTGTTTGGGTGTAACCGAGAACAAAGGATTCATGGGTTGGATGTAATTGGGCCGGCCACGAAGCCGAGTAGATGTAATTTAGGCCTAGTATTGATTGTCTATGTATAAATACTTCTATACCCTAATCTTTTGTTGTTAGCGGTTCTAAGTCTTTTCCTTTGTAATTTTCTTTGAAAGTATACGAGTTTTACAAGTGAATCGTGTTCTTGAATCACCATAATCAGTAGTTTCCACCAATTGATTTTGAGAATTGATATCGTGTGTGTGTTATTCGAAGATCCATTAGAGATTGGGACTTGCAATTGGTATCAGAGCCATTGAAGTGATTCAAGGCTCGGTTTTGATATCAACGATTCAAGAATTAAGATTTGAGGTAACTTTACTGTTTTCGGTTGACTTTTGCTACTAATCAGTTGTTTTTTGGTGGATGTTCATCTTTTCTGCTGAAAAATCAAAGTTTTATTGTTGTTTCATCGTGGAATCGCGACTAAATTGCTGCTAATGGAAAGTTTTTGCTGTGAAAAAGTGATTAGATTCGTCTTCATGTTCATCGAGAGTATCTTGGATTCAAAATTCAAAATCCACAATTTTCGGGATTAGTTTTGGAAACAGAATCAAGTCAAGGCTTGATTCATGGCTCTGCTACTTGGTCAGCTTCACGGCTAAGTTTCACGGTATTAGTTCACGGAAAGTCTACACGGGTTGAAGATCTGTTCACGGGTTCCTAGTTCACG
This sequence comes from Smallanthus sonchifolius, assembly GCA_023525975.1. NCBI lineage: Eukaryota > Viridiplantae > Streptophyta > Magnoliopsida > Asterales > Asteraceae > Smallanthus > Smallanthus sonchifolius. The sequence goes on along the minus strand of CM042025.1, from coordinate 41,335,193 downwards.
GTAGTGAGTTCACGGTTTGACTTTTCTCGAGAAATATTCACAGGCATGATTCACGGTAAGGGAATGCACTAAACCCAAGGAGCAGAGGGGAAATGAAGTTGGATCATCTTCTGCAGGAGGAAAAGGAGTTGACAACTCCAAAGCCTTAATCAGTTAGCAAACTGGTGGATATGACTGGGGAGATTAACTCAAGGAACTGAATCTGAACCATGCTTTCATGGCTGACATTGTTGAAAGTTCTTAATCTGCCTCATCACCTGAGGTAACTGCTAATCTATGTACTAAATTATGCATTGATAAGGTCGAGTTATATAGAAAACATAATGCTGACCTGATTTTTGAAATGGAAAACCTCAAATACCACAAAACTAAGTTTGCTAAAACTGAAAAGGCTTATAAAGAGGTAATAGAAGCAAGTAAAAAGGCCATGTCATTACTTAAATCTCAACTTAGTACAAAATGTTGTTTGCTTTCTGATGCTGAGCATGAAATTGCTAGATTGACCACTGAATTAGAGCAAGCTAAATCAAATCTTGCTAAAGCAAAAATCAAGGTCGAGTTCTTTGGTCAATCCAGTAAGATAGTTGATATACTTGAGAATCAATTTCATAAGCCGAGTAATGGGAGCAAGGGGATTGGGTACAATAATATGCCTCCTCCTTTTAATGGGAATTGTACCACTGTTCCTCCATCCGTTGGGTAACAAGTACATGAGTTTAACATGTTAAACTCTGAAAACAAGTCATGCACTGATGGATTCAAATCATCATCCTTGACTTCAAATGATAAATGTGTGAACAGTTCTAATGCTTCTACCTCATGTTCAGAACAAGTAGAAATACAGGATTGATCAATTGAGGATGATGAAGTTGATGAGTTACAAGTTTACAGTTTAAATTCTAAAATAAAGAAAAACACTGTTTCTGTTAATTAAACCCTCTCTATACCCATTTTAATGTGATCATACTTCTGTCCAAAATCCCTTAAAAGTTTTTATAAAAACAAATTTATACAAAAATTTCCAAAAATAGTAACCTTTTATAACGTTTTAATGGACCAAATTCTAAAACCATACTTATACATAAAGTTACTGCTTGAAACTTTCACCAATTGATCATATACATAAATAAGAAATTCTAACCAATTTTCATAATTTTTCAATATCGAGATTATTTATTATGAATATAATACTATTAAAAATTAACAAATTCGGGAAATATAGTTAAACTTGTCAAAACTTTACCAAATTCTTACCAGAATAGTTTTAGGTACATATTAGATCTCATTCAGAGTTTCAAGTCTAGAAGTTGTCCAGAAGTATATGATCTCAAATTCATTTGTTTAAACTTTATAAATACTAAACAAGTACTTAAACAACACCGATTTTTTCAAAATTTGGACAGGAGTCATTTTTATAATATACTAACTAATGTCCAAATTCCAGAATTTTCTAATACACAGAGGTAGTTTTCCCAATTTTTATGTATTAAACTTGTATGAAGTTTAATAAATAATCCAAAAAAAGTTTGGTTACCAAAATTCTCAGATCTTCATTTTAAAACATAACCTTCTATTAAAAAATGATTTTAGGTGCTTGATAAATAATTTTAAAAAAAATCCATCAAAAACAATTATTGTAGAATATATATATATATATATATATATATATATATATTAGTTCCATTATTTGTTCCACGTGAAACTAATAACCACTCAAAATACCAAATATCTCAATATTAAATATTTTCGGGTTCAATTCCCAGCCAATGACTCATAAAATTATTGTCACATAAAATCAAAACTTAACGAGTAAAGTTTATACCTTCCGTATAAATGGTTCGCATACTCGGAACCTCCCGTATTTCACATGCAATGGAACCAAAAACACCATTAGGATCGTTTTTATCTCCCGAGCATTTCTACATGCTCAAAATTGACATGCAATTCCCTTTGGATGGCCATGCAACCCGATCAATTTCCTGTTTTCGATCCTAGAAACTGTTACAATCTCTCGTATCCAAAGAATATACTTCCCAACATCTGATCAGAATTTTCTTCAGTGAAAACATTCATATATGTGTTAAAAACTATTGTCCAAAAATCGTCACGATCCAACAGTCGGATCTCCGGGGATCGACGATTCTATGAGACACAGTTTTTCAAAACCGAAAATTCGATCAGTCGCATTCGAGGGTATGAAAAGCACACCTAGAGAGCTCCGATCAAACATTCCTCCGGTAGGGTTGTGCCTCTATGTGTTGGCAACACTATATCCAACGGTCGGATTTCCAGGGATCGTCCGATCTTTGAGACTATGCACGTAACAACATTCTGGACAGATTCATTTTTAACCTTTTTAATGAATTTAAGAAAGGATTTAGACAAATCTGAACTTACCATTGCGTTCGTAGCATCGATAAATGGTTCCAGGTGAAAAACCGCATCCCCGGCCACCTTTGGTCACCGCCGGACCACCACCAGACCACCACAACCACTTGAATTTTCTGACCTCTCTCTCTAACTTTCTCTCTCTAAATTTTGCAAATGAGAGATTTAGTGGGATGACCCACTATATATAGTGTAGTGGTGTTGTACCGCGTGTGTGATGACGGTATTCGCTAAGCCGAACCCGATAAAAATAACGATATTATTTTACCCAAAAATAACTCGTTATAATTTATTATTTTTCCTCGAGTCCTTGCGTCTCATAAATATATATTCATTCGGATTTAAATTAAAATTTTACGAAACCGCTCGAGTAGGGTATTAACGCGTATAACACCCAAATAAATCTTAATATTATTTATCGTTCTCCACCGAGTTACTTTCGTTTAAAAGTATATTTCAACATAATAATAATACTATTATTATGATTATACGAACTCGTCGAACACTGGAGTTGACCGAAAAAGTCGCAGTTGTCATAATAAGTGTTAAAAATAATGATTTAAATTAATTGGTAATTAAACCAAAATTAAAAGTATACTAATAATATTCTAATTAATTAATAATTAAACCATAATTAATTATTAATTAAGAGTATGAAAATGTGCTTTGAATGTTTTTATATAATAAAAATAGTTTATATAAAGGATGTATAAATCTTTACAAAATAAATGGGTTCATAAAAATGATCGTCATTACATTCTATGTATAATTTATAAACCAAGGGTTTTATAAATATAATTTGTTAAAATTAATTTTGTTATTTAACTGATTTTATTAGGTTTTTATCTCAAATATAACAAATAAAATGGTTTTTATTGAAAGTTTAACAATTTAGGTTTATAAAACTGTTCTGGGTAGTTAAGGGTTTATAAAAATAATTTTTATAAAATAATCAATAATTTTTATAAAATAAATCAATGCTTTAAACTTAGTTTAAAAATATAAGGGAGGTAATGGGACTCGAACCCGGGTGGGTTCTGGGGAGGCACCACGCACAAACCACTGGACCAGGAGGTCCTGATGGTTGGATATATGCTTCGCAGGGATTTAAACATGGCACAAAGGGTTTTATTTGTAAAGGGATAAAAATGAACAGGTAGGGCCGGGTCTCGAACCCCCAACCTTACGTGTAATAGTCATATGTCTGAACCGGTCGGACTGGGCAATTGCCTTGGTGAGATGGAATTGCTTAGCTTAAAACCAACAGTCCCAAACCCTCGTCATCTTCCCCATTCGTCCGATCCAAACCCTAGCCCCAATAGGCCACGAAGGTGCACAGGTACGAGCTCAAATCATTGGCGCTTTAGTTCGGGAGGTTGGACTTTTAAATTGGGTACTAATATCACACTAAAACCCTAATTTCGGACGGATCGGATTTTCACACCGCAAACCGGACTTTACGCGCGTAACCGCGTTTTTATCAAACAAAAAACGTCACTTAGATTTTATCATATATGACTTTATAACTACTGATGTTCTTTATTAAAATCTAAAACTTAAGGTTTTAAGGTCACGAAGTTATATAAAAGCCGGTTTTACAATTTATAACAGTTCGTACGCGTATGCACAGGTTTTGGGTATGCAACCGACTGCATAGCTACTTTTGTTTTGTGGACTTATTCACTCACGTTAGTTGTCCTAAATGTTTGTTTCGTGTCTACTTGGTTAGTAGGACTCGGTTAGGACATCATAGTAGGTGTTCACATTCAACACCTGGATACAGGGGCAACAACTCGTCTGACGGTTTTGATTGTGCCTTAGCGTAATTAAATCTTAACACATGTACTTGATCATCTGCGGATGGTTACTATTACATTTTAAAATTTATTTACTTACTTTTTATCAAGTCGCAAAACTTGCGTGCTCACCAACTATTTTTATAGTTGACCCGTTTTCGAAACATGCTTTTCAGGTAAATAGTTATGGGGATAACGAGCTTTAAACAGCTTGCTTTTGAGAAGAGTAATTATTTTGTACTTTTGGTTGTATTTTAGACCCTTTGTATTGATTCGAAAATTTTCGTGTATTTGTACTTTCGATAGAGGAATGTAGTATGGTTCAATGTAATGCACAACTTTCATTTTAGTTTCTCTTGTACTTGTGTTCAATGCGATATACCGGTTACATCTCATACTTCCGCCTTGACGGGGTGTAACAGATTTGGTATCAGAGCACTGGTTATAGAGAATTAGGTTTACCCAAAACTAGACCTAGACTATAACTCTAAGTTTATTGCATTGAACCTTAGGAAATATGTGTGCATTGCATACTACTTTTTGTATATCTACTACACATTGCTTCGTCATAATCATTTTGCGGTCGTTACGGCACTGCGCAATTTTTTTTATGATTTCGGTTGTGTTTGCGGTAGTCTATATCCGTCGATTTTGGTCATGGTTACGAGTAATGAGAACCCCGCAGAATATTACAGATCTGATTACGAGCTTGAGTAATGACAGTAGTAATCACGACTCACCGGTCCTCGTGTTACCACGGGCTGTACCTGTACCACACCGCACCTGCATCTACTCCAGCTGTGGAGTCGGCTTTCTTATTTGACATCTATTGTTTTCACTTAGAGCGGTGTATACTTCCTCTCATGATCTGCTGGATTGGACGACTAGGACTTTCGCTATGAGTTATGGCATACAGAACTGCCAGATCAAAAGAGAACCTAAAGTGGAGAAGCAGGACTAAACGGGAGAGAACTTTACGGGTCAGAAGACCCATACACTTTTCCTTGTTGGATCGTTTGATCCACGTATACGTACAAATTTGTAGCATTATTTGCTCGACACTGATTTAAGTGTCTCTGCCATATTATTAGTGCCTGACTTCCAGCACACACTTTTTCTTATATTAGAGGACACCGGTTGTGCCTCTCTATCATTACCTCCATCCAACAGCAGCCTTAGACGGCAGATCTATGAGTATTGGTACAAATAACTAAGCGTGATCAGATGGAACACACACTCGTACACAAAAGTGCAAAACGATGAAACGATCTAATGAACATTTCAGATTTCTTTAATTGAGAGCTTGGGATAGGGAAAACACTATAAGGACCATGCAAAGTAAATTGCCATTACGGGTGCACACGTATTCATAATTTGCAGTGCATGAGTACTCTAGTGAGTCTTGTTGTCCGAGTTAATGTTCATGATTAATTTGTCTTTCTAGTCCGGATTCCCAGTCATTCGAATGTTGATCGAATACTATCGCAACCTTAGGGTTGAGCCGAAGACATCGAATGATGCGATGGGCTACTCAGGTGACATGGGAATTTACATCATCGCTTTCATCTTCAAATCCTAATGGATTCAGAACTCTTATCAAGATTTCTTTTGCATGACAATTTAGACCGAGACACTAAAGAGATCTATTCTTAGTTGATTTAACCTTAGTATTTAGACTTGATTTGGTAATTATTTGTTAATTATTGGTTCACCTTTGAGATCTAGCTAAATATTCTCTCATTTCAATTTTGTTATATGTTTATCAACGCATGTGACTACCCTCGGTCTAGCGTGAATCAGACCTCGACATTTCTGACTCCCCTAATGGATCTTCGTGTAACGTTCTCGCAGTTCTGAAGGAACAAGAGAAATTCGAATTTGATCTAATCAACTCCTTTGTGGATCTTGAGCAACAAAGATTTTCTCTCATCTATTTTACTTGCTAAATCATATCCCATGAGATGTTATTGGCCACGTAAGTTCAGTATGGGTCTTTACAACGCTCGACACCTGCAGTAAGTGTACGACTATCATTGGAGGTCTCGGCATAATCTCAGATTTTATCTTATAATCCAAACGTACTCTAACATCGATGGAGTAACAATAGGATAGAGAAATTCCTTAAAGCAAACTAAGATTTTTTTTGGCAATACAACTTTTCTATACGATCGTTCATATAAATCCTCATTTCGGTGTTTGTCATTCTCACTATACTCCTGATAAATATTCTTAATAATTCAGTTTTACACCTACTTGAAATTTCCGTTGCAAGTGCTCTGCACTCACTATGGTAATTTGGTACACTCAATCCTGATTCTCTTAACCGCGACATTCATATTGTGGAAACATGACCTGGGAGACTTGTTTACTTGGGAGGAGCCATATTTACGACGTTCATTGTCGTGCTGATTTATATCATGTTGTATTTCTACTATGGTCACTGAGTGACTTGTGTTCAGGTTTCTTTAGGTTGGATTTACAGAAACTTTTCATTTTGGGATAGCTATGGCTTAGTATGAAACTAATGCCCTTTTTGATGAACATTGCTACGTATGTTTCGCAAATTTTGATTTCTCCTGGTGCTTCGATGTCTTATTGAAAACCATTTGATGGAGAAAATGAAACTTTATATTGGAATGATTTTTTGTGTACCGAAAATTTTATTAGTCATCATTCAAAGTTTATTTATGGTGATTATCCCTATTTGTTACTCTATGTACACTGTTCTTATAGATCTGAATAGGATAGTCTCATAACCTTTTTGTACTTACTCTCCCTCAAAGGTCATTTTGTTGATTGACTTTCTGATTTCCAACTATGTAGAGACGTATACGCATCCCTTATTCTCAAGTCACCTATAATTAGAAAGCCTTAGAGCAACTATTGTTTAGAAACAACTTCTTAATACATGCCCCGAGGGAATACGAATCTATGACATTTAAACACTCATTCCATCAAGTTTATGGCTTAAACCCTTACGCATAAGATTTTAACGCTATAACCGATATTGGTGAAATACTAAATGGTAAGTCATAGTAACACTGTTTGAAAGCCAAGGAAGTTGCAGTCTTACTGTACTACCAGTTACTGGAAGATAATCAATTCGACCCTCTTCAATACAAGATCTAAGGACAAACTCTGAAACCTTATGGTCCATTCCAACCAACTTTAATGGGAAAACAAGGACATAAGTTGAAATTTTAGAACCTTATCGTTTGAAAGATGCATCCTAAAATCACAGGAGGGCAATTTTAAGAATTTATTTATGTGTTCTATGATTCTTAACCGATTAAAGCTGTAAGCTACCAGGAAGAGGAACAAAGTACGGATCATAGTTGACTCTGCTCCCTTGAAGATCCACTTGATATTGCATTATCTTTAAGGGACCTATGAGCATGACATACTCACATTTGGAAAATTCCTGAAGTTTTACTTGATCCTATCCTATTTTTCTGACGTCTACCTTATGAGAATAAAACCCTAGGCTAAATTGACAATGATATTACATCAAAGTCTACCCATTTTGTGGGTTAGCAAGCTCATAATCATTTTCGGGGGACATTATTGTTATGAGATTATCTCCACAACGTGACTGTTTATTTCCTCATCCAGATGAATAGTTGATTACTTCCGAATCATTTCAATACACATCAAGAAAGATGTAGACGTCTAGTGTTATCGTATCAAATTTGGACGATTCGATGTCAGGAGTAGACCATATATTTGATATGGACTTCTTGTTAAAATTTCAAAATTTCATTTCTGACCGTTAACCAAATTCTACTTCTGGTGGTTGTCAATTCAATGTCCAACTATTGAACTGGCGCCTATTCTTTTAACTAATCTACTTGATTAGATCATTCTGGATCCGTAGTCACCTTCTCTATCCAGATCTTGTGGTGACTTGATTATCATATAGCCCATTACTAACTTTCGACAATAGGTATATAAACCTTTAATTGAAAATCACCAAACATGGTTATATTATGTCGAGACTAACATGCGAGTTAGTACCGAATCCTAATGCTTTGTGGTGAGGTTACATATCAAAGTGTCATCGCTGACATTTATTTTCTAATGATGACTCATTTCCAATAACATTTTATATGATTGAGTAAAATTGACTCTTAGCAAATTTATCTCGACAGAATTGTAGTATAACCTCCTTTGTTTATTAATCTTTTGTTTCATGACTTGAGTTTAGTACAGTCATACTCGTATTCATGATGTACTTGTTTTGTGAAGCTTTACGCTTGGATTACTCGTTATTCATACATACTCTAATGACTAACCAACAATCTTCCATTTTAGTACAAAAACCTCGTCCACTTGATATCTTGATTTTCGAATTCCTTATGTATCGAATTTTAGGGTATATTGTAGACATACCAACCATGTTGTATCGCCCTACGAGGCAACACTGACCAACTTTGGATTAGTAACTACTATTACTGACAATCATTGGGTATAACAACCCTTAAATTTCACAATGGAAGTGGGAACAAATTTCTAGGGATTTTATTTTAAGTGGCCCAGAACGTTTGGCGGTCACGATTTCATTTGAGCCATTGTTGGCTAGTTAACGAAATTTACACGATTTCCTACCTATCCGAAACGAATCAAAGATGGAGAAATTAGCTCGACTGTATAACAGTTAAGTTGTAGCAAGGCATGGAGTGCTTGTTTTCTTTATCTTTGATAGGGATAGTCGTTTTACATCCTTTTTCTAGCAGACACTACAGAAAGCTTTGAGAACCCGCTTGGATATGAGCACCGCTTACTATCCTCAATTTGACAATCTAAGTGAATGAACTATTCAAACCTTGGAGGATATGCTCAGGGCTTGTGTGATAAACTTTGATGGTAATTTGGATGCTTTTTTACCTTTGGTCAAATTTCCTTACACTGACAGTTATCACACTAGCATTAAATGAGTGCCATTGAAAACTCTGTTTTGACACAAATGTTGATCACCATCTTGTCATGCTAAAGTTGGTAATAATCATTTAATTGGTCTTGTTGTGTACAAACTGAAACTATCTCAGTAGCTTAATGGTATATATGATGCTTATCGTATATTGAGTCTCAAAAAGTGTTTTGCCGACGAATCCGTAATTATACCACCTGAGGAAGTTCGTATTGACTACAAGTTTCATTTTAACGAGGTGTTATCTCTCTGTATTCTAAGTACATGATATGATCATCCTTCATAATCTATGGTATTTGTTATCGTTGTGACACATTTTTATTCCAATGAGTGGTGGTAATTCTACTGACTATTTGGATCTTAATAACACCTCTCATACTATAATTTTATGATTACTATTTATAATAGTATTCCTTAATGGCACCAAGCAGAATGATACTTTTCCTTGCTCATAAAAGGATACTGAATCACCGGGATTTTGTATCATAATATCATTATGGATTTGTACCAACTTTGTATACATGTGTATATCAATCCTATGGTGGATTTCTTAATCTTCTGAATAGCACCAGCAGTGTACCTTTTAATTGATTCGGTGAAACAATGATCTATGGATTCTTTGGAATTCAAAGGATTTTTTCTTTCATGATTATTCAATTTGCTTTTGAGCCTGACTAGGTGTAACCTACTCTCTGTGATTCTTAAATCTCGATTTATCAAATCTCCCTGCTATATCTAGGAAACTAGATTTCCCTTGATGATCGTACATAAATCAAGTTACGAAAAAGAACTTGTCAACTATTATACCAATTTCGGGGCGAAATTCTGTTAACTAGGGGAGAATGTGACAACCGCGACTTTTTCGGTCAACACCTGTGTTCGGCGAGTTCGTATAATAATAATAATAGTATTATTGGTATGTTGAAATATACTTTTAAATGAAAGAAACTCGTTGGAGAACGATAAATAATATCAAGATTTATTTGGGTGTTATTATGTCAAAAATTTGATCAACTCAGGGTCTATACGCGTTAACACCCGAGTCGAGCGGTTTCGTAAAATTTTAATTCAAATCTGAAAGGATATATATTTACGAGACGCAAGGACTCGATGGAAAATAATAAATTATAACGTGTTATTTTTGGGTAAAATAACCTCGTTATTTTTATCGGGATCGGTTCAGCGGATACCGTCATCACACAAGCGGTACAACACCACCACACTATATATAGTGGGTTATCCAACTAAATCTCTCATTTGCAAAATTTAGAGAGAGAAATTTAGAGAGAGAGGGCATAGAATTCAGGTGGTTGTGGTGGTCCGGTGGCGGCCGACGGCGGTCTGCGGTGGTCCGGCGGTGGCCGTAGATGCGGTTTTTCAACTGGAACCATTTCTCGACACTACGAACGCAATGGTAAGCTCATATTAGTCTAAATATTTTCTTAAATTCGTTTAAAAGGTCAAAATGAATCTGTCCAAAATGTTGTTGCATGCACAGTCTCAAAGATCGGATGATCCCTGGAAATCCGACCGTTTGAAGTGCATGAATTTTGGATATAATGTTTCCAACACACAGACGCATAACCCGACCCGGGGAATTTTTTATCATAGCTCTCTAAGTATGCTTTTCATACCCTCGAATGTAACAGATTGGATTTTCGTATTTGAAAAACTTGGTCTCAAAGAATCGTCGATCCCCGAAGATCCGACCGTTGGATCGTGACAATTTTTGAACAGTAGTTTTCGAACACATATGTGAATGTTTTCACCGAAGAAAATTTTGAGCAGATGTTGGGAATTATATTCTTTGAATATTAACGGATTGTAACAGTTTCTAAGATCGAAAACAGGAAATTGATCGGGTTGCATGGCCATTCAAACGGCATTGCATGTCAATTTTGAGCATGTGGAAATGATCGGGAGATAAAAATGATCCTAATGATGTTTTTGATTCGCATTGCATGTGAAATACGGGAGGTTCCGAATACGTGAACCATTTATACGGAAGGTATAAACTTTACCCGTTAAGTTTTGATTTATGTTACAATAATTTTATGAGTCATTGGTTGGGAATTAAACCTGAAAATATTTAATATTGAGATATTTGGTATTTTGAGTGGTTATTAGGTTATAAACCCAACCTCTGTTCACGTGGAACAAATAATGGAACTAATATATATATATATATATATATATATATTTTATATTTATAGAACAATTTTTTTTATGTATTTTTTTTTAAAATTATTGATCTAACACCTAAAATCATTTTTAAATAGTAAGTTATGTTTTAAAATGAAGATTTGAGAAATATGGTAACCAAACTATTTATGGATTATATATTAAACTTTCTACAAGTTTAATACATAAAAATTAGGAAAAATACCTCTGTGTATTACAAAATTCTAGAATTTAGACATTAGTTAGTATATTATGAAAAATGACTCCTATCCAAATTTCGTAAAAATTGAAGTTGTTTAAGTACTTGTTTAGTATTTATAAAGTTTAAACAAATGAATTGGGGATCATATACTTTTGTACAACTTCTAGACTTGAAACTTTGAATGGAATCTCATATGGATCTAAAACTATTCTGGTAAATATGTGGTAAAGTTTTGACAAGTTTAACTATTTTCTCGAATTTGTTAAGTTTTAACTGTATTATATTCATAATAAATAATCTGGACATTGAAAAATTATGAAAATTGGTCAGAAATTCTTATTTATGTATATAATCAATTGGTGAGATTTTCAAGTAGTAACTTTATGTATAAGTATGGTTTTGGAATTTGGTCCATTAAAACGTTATAAAAAGTAACTATTTTGAAAATTTTGGTATAATTCTTTTTTATAAAAAGTTTTAGGGGATTTTGGACAGAAGTATGATCACATTAAAAAAATAAATTTGGACTTTTAAATTCGGTGCTAATATCACACTAAAACCCTAATTTAGGACGGATCGGATTTTCACACCGCAAACCGGACTTTACGCGCGTAACCGCGTTTTTATTAAACGAAACCGTCGCTTGAGATTTTATCATATATGACTTTATAACTACTGATATTCTTTATTAAAATCTAAAACTTAAGGTTTTAAGGTCACGAAGTTATATAAATGTCGGTTTCACAATTTCTAACAGTTCGTACGCGTATGCATTGGTTTTGGGTATGCAACCGACTGCATAGCCACTTTTGTTTTGTTGACTTATTCACTCACGTTAGGTGTCCTAAATTCTTGTTTCATGTCTACTTGGTTAGTAGGACTCGGTTAGGACATCATATTTGCGATTTCTTCGGTTAACCGTACTTTTTGCATTACCGCGCTTAGGTGAGTTTCACGTTCCCACTTAATTTTTTTACTGTTTTATGTGGAAAATCTGTTTCACATACTTCATATTGTTACTTGGGATTAGGGTTGCCTGGGTTTACTTATGAATGTATTAAGTCCGCACTTTAACGCAATCAATTAGCTTGGATAGCCGATGGGAATTATGTGAAGTACTATATGGGTTGACACCCCTGCTCAGGGTTGGTCACGCCAAGCAGACTTGTAGGGTCATTTGGGTGCATAATTAGCCATAGTAGGTGTTATTCGATACTGGATACAGGGGCAACAAGTTTTGATTGTGGCTTAGGGTAATTAAATCTTAACACGTGTACTTGATCATCTGCGGATGGTTACTATTACATTTTGAAATTTATTTAGTTACTTTTTATCAAGTCGCAAAACCTGCATGCTCACCAACTATTTTTATAGTTGGCCCGTTTTCGAAACATGCTTTTCAGGTAAACAGTTATGGGGGATAACGAGCTTTAAACGACTTGCTTTTGAGAAGAGTTATTATTATGTACTTTTGGTTGTAGTTGGGCATTTTAGACCCTTTGTATTGATTCAAAATTTTCCGTGTGTTTGTACTTTCGATAGAGGCATGTATTATGGTTCAATGTAATGCACAACTTTCCTTTTAGTTTGTAAGGCCCCTTTCCCGGGTAACCTCACCCGTTGGATTTACTCATAAACATAGTTATCAATACTGAATTTAAATTAAAACATTCAATAGTAGCGGAAGCAAACATAATTCAATTACATAACAGCGGAAGTCTTAACATAAAAGAAATTGTCTTAACATATATTTTAATTAAGACGGGGTGTCAGTCTGGTGTGTATATATATATATATATTTGTACATCCTTTTCATTGCCATTATCATATAACATTCGTAATTGGTACGTGTATAATACATACATATTTGTTGGTACACATTCATTGGTCATACACATATGGGTGATCAACCCGTCTTTTACTACGTATATCACAAAGACATACGCCACTAAGCTACCGTCGTAACCCTTTTACTTAACCGTCCGGCCCAAGAAACCGTCCGTCATATCATAAAACGGTCCTGCAAACCTTCGGCCGTCAGTCTAAACCGTCCTACCGTCGTAGTCCGTCATATTCGCCCGTCTGCCTTAAGGCATCCGTTTCCCACTTGAACTAATTATACAGTCATGCATCGATCGAGAGACTTACTCCACCGTAGTGGCCATTGTTTAGTCTACCTTTCTAGACTTTCATTTCTGGCTGCATAATAGTCGAGTGGTCGTCCGTCTACCGTAGTAGTCGTTAGCATCGAAGTGTCCATAACACTTGCATACATTTATAACATGGAATATATAATATATAAAGCAAGATTTCATTCTTATATGTTATATCATACTTTCATTTCATTATTCATAACATACTTGTCAGACTTATAATCATCATGTATTATCATGTAACACACATAATATTCATATCATATCTTGTATACACTTTAGCCCCAAAGCATTTAAATGGTTTGCACGTAACATATAGGGGGCACATAGAACTCACCTGATAAGCGGGTCCTGAGATATACTTAGCTGGTTACCGAGTGTCACTAAGGCCATACAAAATTTGTATAATCATGTCATACGAGATAAGATAACATACCTAAACGACACTACACGTTTCTATTCTTATAGTTAGGCGAACTTAAGTAAGTTATCCAGTTTGGGTATAGGCGAACATGGCAAGTCCGCCTATAGTAAGCTGTAAGGCCCAAAACCGGGCACCCTATAGTTGGTTCTCAGAACGGGTTATTCCCTTGAATGTACTCATTTTAGATATATTAAACTACAGCGGAAGTCTTTCTAAAAACATTAATTAGTATTTAATGTCGTTAAGTTACCTCACGAATGCTTGCACACCAATCCGAGTAGCACCGCTCCCAAGCCAAGATACGTCAACGCAACGCCTACCTGCAAAACAATCTATTATACACACAAAGTCAGCTACGCTGAGTGAGTTCTAATAGTTTAGTTTAATTAAAAGCTAACTCATCTCAAAAGTTATTTAAACTTTACTCAGGACCCACTGTCCTTATAACTTAGGTCCACAATTCATGAATAAATAGGTAACCCCTGTTATCACCCGATATCCCATAATAGCTCATTACGCAAGAATCATCCCATAATAACGATAATCCTGCCGCCTCATCGACTTAGGTCGAACTTACCTACATTAATAACTCATGTTCAAGGACATGTATTAACTCGACGCTTGGTCAATACAACAATCCCCTAGACCTCAACTTACTCAGCCTTGACCAAGGCTCCTACAAATCAACTGACATAATCGTTACGAACATCACATCACAATCCTGGCACCACGACCAATCTAAATCTACTCACCACATTAACACTATCTCAAGCACAATAAATATAATTCAACGCTTGTATGTAATTTAACACAATTATATAAGCACACAAACACATACCTCATTACTACACCCTCGTCAGGGCATTCGACACACCCCGAGCTCATCACTATCTTGTTGGACATCGTCACCTTTGGTGACCCCCCGAAGGACATAATCCTCCACAATCCCATTTGTTGTGTCACAAGGACAACAATGCAAACACAATACCCACCGCGTCACATGGACAACGACACAATACACACAGCACATATAATAACACATAACCACATACTTTATTTACCTGACTCATTAACTGCACCTGTACTTCACACATTACACTAGGATAAGATATCCATCACGTATTCATAAGCGTTTAGCTTATATCCCATCTCACCCTGACTAACTCATAACACAATACGCTGCTAATATAGCAACACTTATACAAATACTATATCTCATTATTTAAGCACATACGGCGTACATGCACATCCTGTGACACTTCCTAGTCGTACCCGTACAACCCGTTTACTACAATCTGGACTCACCCCTGTTAGGCCACTAGACGACCCGTGGCCATATAACCACCTTTTGACCTAGATCACATGATCTCATAAACACCCCCGTAGACCCTCCGACTCGTTATTGACTGTTTTAGTTCATAAACACCTCGGGTTAAAACCCAAAACTCTTAACACGTTTAATATGTTAAACATCTCTGGTAAGTATGTACGATACCCCAAAAACATTAAAAACATTTAAAAGAGGGGATTAGAAACTCACCGGTTACTGAGTCCAAATCCTTGTCTTACAACCCCGCTCGTCCACGCTTGAACCCAACCTGCCAAACGTATGACCTCATATCAGAATACGAGCTAAACACACGTCGAATACACATACATATAAATGAACCCTGACACTCGTCTTCTATGCTCGTCCTTCATTCTCCGCAAGCCCTAGCCTCACGGGTTTGCGTATTACATTGACCTCGATCCGCTTAGGATTCGCGTGCCTGAACCCCAGCTTCCATGCATGCACGTACACGTATCCATGCAAACCCTATCTCAAGAAACACTCGCGCGCGAGCCGGTTTCTCTCAACGTATGCATGTCATGCAAGTGTAACCCTAACCATGCGTCACTCCGGTCTCCCCCCTCTCCACCGTATACCGCCACAGCCATGCACCCTCACCTTCCACGTCGAGCAAGACTCTATTCGGGCCCTCGGTTACCTTCGTGCAAGCCCACTATGCTCCCCGTCTTTGTCCTATCGGTCTTGTTTGACACTAGCCGGAACACCACCAAACCAAACCACCCCGTGTCTTTGTGGTCATGCCATGGAGCACCCCCAAATGGCTTCCGCCACCCCCCGCCTTGTACCACAACTCGGACATCTCCAGCCGCCTGTTCTTCCTCCTCGTGCCGCCACGCTCACCATTTCTTTCCCTATCTCTTCGGTTGCCAACCTCACACCACCAAGCTCCACTCGTGCCATCTCCTTCTACACCCGAGACTACCCCTCACAGTTGGCCACTTCGGTCTTCCACCACTGTCGCATGCCAAAACTCCTCCCAGTCGGCTACCACCATCTTTCTCAATCTCACCGTCGCTCGCAGCCTAGAACTCAAAACCCTCACTGGGTTCCCAACCAAACACAATGTTAAACGTGAAACAAAAAGAAAACGAGGATTACCTTTGCTAGTCATGTAGTTTCCGCTCAAAATCACCTTCTCCGCTCACCACATCGTCCAGCGTCTCCCCTCTCCTTTTTGTCTGCTGCCGTGCGCAAGCCTAGGCCGGTTATGGCCTAGGGTTTGCTATAAAGTGGCTTTTAAACCTCTTGATGTTTCGTTTCGGGTCCCTCCTAATCCATTTGACGCGTTTGTATTTCGAACTTTAGCAATAATAGCTAACCGGGTCCTTTAAGTTGATAACCCGTGCTTTACATGAAAACTTTGCAAACCATGTTTGTTTGCCGGTAATTCGGATTATTCGTTAACCCGAACTAGTGGCTCATCGATTTCCAGGATGTTACAAATCTACCCCCCTTATAAGAGGATTTGTCCTCGAATCCTGTGTTGGTACGAACCGACCCAACAGGTGCCTTCGTTCATACCCCTGCACCAAATCCATTTTGGGCTAAGAATTTACCTTCACAATGATCATTTCCATTACTCGGCCTTGCAATATGACCACCCTCTTTGGTGTTCAAAGAAATCTTCTCAGTTGCTCGCTTTAAACCTTGGGATTTTGTAGGTTTAGCCTGCACATTTCCTCATCCCTCGTTTCTCCAGCCACTAGTCAAATGGCTGCCTTCACCATTCTTGCTAACCCGGCACTTGCTAGAAGTCGCCATTCACAATTGTCTTTATTATCCATCCTTTCATGAAGGTTTCATTGTCATTACCATCGACAATACCTTTTTGCTCTTAATGTTGTTAACAATATTGCACATATCACCTCTAGTACCGCGTAGTACAACACAGCCAGTTATCCGCTCTCTTGTCACATTTCATCCCAGCTCACTTCTCGCCTCATACCTTGATCACCGTCCTACGATTATTTCTCAAACCCTAGCCCATTGCCCTACCCATAAAGGCATCACTAATGTCTTTCTTCGATGATCTTCACGAGCTCGTGCAAAGCTACTCTGGTCTCCACTAAATTTCTTTATCGTAGTATCTCTTCACTTCATTATCACGCATTTAATACGTCCCGCAAGTGCGTACACACCCAACGCTAGGGTCATCTTCATTATCCCTCGATGTTTCTCAAGACTCATATGCCTTTGTCGTGTCCGTTTCGATCATCTAACGCTTGCTTTCTTAAATGCTCCATGGGAGCTCATATTAAGCTGGTCTTGGATTTCCTGGCATAGGCATATCCTTCTTAGTCACTTACGTGCAATCTTGCACTTGCCCCTCCTGAGTTTCACCTTTCTCTCTTTTGCCTTACCATTACCATGCGATCCCCGACCGCATCTCATTCATCATGTACGAACATGAAGTCCGCCTACTCACAACCTTCAGCTATTCGTCGTCTCACCCAGGGAAAACATCCCTATTCATCTGGTATCTCACCTCGACTGAATCCTGCATATGGAACGTGTGTCGTCGTGTTAACTTCGTGCTGAAATTCTCAGGGTCATCACCTTGATCTCATCATAAGCATTTATGGTCGAGCGTCCACGTAAACGCCTTCATCATCTATCCTCACAGCTCCGCCCATTGGCTTCGTGCTCCGAATTCCCGAGATATAAGCATAGGCATCTCATAAGAGCACCTCACTGGTCGCCTAGAAAGACGTCAAAACTCCTCGCATCGCTTCGATGTTGTAACATCTGTGATTTTTCTAATGTTATTTTATTTTAAAATTTAAACAATAATGATACTTCATTTCTATCCCGAGCTTGCTCATTTCTGAATGGCATATTAATTTCGTTTATTTCATTTTATTTTAAACACGTATTAGTTCAAAGTTTCAATATACAACTCCATAGTATATATAACATATATATTTATATTTATATATACTTTATTATAAAAAGTTAAATCAAAAATAAAATTTTATGAACTTAATGATATATTTAAATCCTTTGTATATATATATTTGTCAATTAAATTATAAATATATATGTAGTTTTGTTTATCATATTAGATGAACCATTTATACAAGTTATAAGTTTTATAAAAGAATTAAATGAAACTTTCCTTTATAAATTTATTTTAATAAAGCGTATAATGTTAAATTTTTCTTATAAAAACTATTTTTATAAATAATTTAAGAAGGTTGAAATCAATTAAAGGGGTAAACCCCAATTATTATATTTTGAACCCCTTCTATAACAATTAAACCCCCACCTTATCCTCTTTGAACCCCCTTCCACCTCTTTGAACCCATTTATCTAGTTCTTCCCAATTTTGACTCTAGAAAGTCAACCCGCCTCAAATCATCCACCAATCATTGTAAATCCGGATTGAAATCCTTCCAAAAACGTTTCCTTAACTCATGTGGTCATAATAGCGCGTTGAATTGGTTGATTGATTGAGAAATTAAAGGTTTTAAAACCTTCTTCTTATTCACGGTTGTGGGTTTCAAAACCCACATATCAAGCCTTTAAATCCCCGCAAATCCCGTTGATTTGAGAGCTGTAACGCGTATGTAACCCTTCCATATAAGTCCCTATCAGTTTGCTACGTGAATCGATCCTCAAAACCCATTTTTTTCCTCTCCTCTTTGCTCTCGGATCGCGACTAGACTCGGGCCTGCAGTCCCCCGCTGTTGCAATGCATCAAGCCGATTTTAGGTATCTTCGGCCATCCTCTTACTCATTTTAATCTAGTGAACGAAAGCCCCATGATCCTAAACCATATTACAATCGATTTTTGATCTGTTTGTGCTCAAGAACAACTAGGGTTTCGTTTTCTTTAAAGTCGACTAAGCTTACATCAAACGAACACCACGATCCGATTACTTTACATCTTCAGATTCGTAATTCCTTGCTTAACAAAAGCCCTAAACTCTCATCTTCAATTAAACAACAGTGATCGATTAAAGTTTGGATTTGGGGAAGCTAGGGCTCGGTTTGGACTAATGGGGGAGAAGAGGGCATGATACTTGTTAATTAAAAAGTAAAAGAACTCTTCCTTATCAAGTCTTTGGCCCAGATCACTTGGTTAAGTTGTTTCACCCTTACAGAATTGGTCACGGGTTCGAGTCCTCGAAACCCCATTACTTTTTAAAACCCGTTTTTGAGCATTAAATCCATCTTATAAAAATTATTATATAAACCCTTTTTTATTAAGTTAATTTGTTAAATTTCAAGAGAAACTATTTTGTTTGGGATTATTAGGATATAAACCTCATAAATCCTAATTTATTTAAAACAAATCCTTTAACAAATTATTTATTTAAAATCCATAATTTATAAATGGTATTTGGAAAATAAATATGGGTATTTTATAAAAAAATTTGTTTCTTGTAAAGAATTATACATCCTCTTATAATGTAATTATATTAGATAAAATCATTAAATAAATTTTATACTTTAATTTTGATTTAATCATAAATTAATTAGATCATTATTTTTACACTAAAAATTCATGGAAATCAAACTAAATAAATAAAGGTATTTATTTATCTATTAGTTAATTATTTATTCAACTATTTATTAATCTATTTATTTAATTAGTTAAACGCAAACAAAGGAAAATCATTTATTTATTCTTCCATTTATACAAATTAAAATACAATTTATTTATCAAGGTTTACATAAATATTATTTGAAACTCAAATAATTATTTTCTTATTAAAATGAGGAAAACCACATCAACCTCTTTGCGTATTAGGATTCCCTGTTTCATTTTGTATAATTCTCTAATACACATATTCCAAAAATCATAGGTTATCTTGAGATTTGTCAGATCTGTTGTGCAACAACATCATATTGTGTGATATTCAACTACTCAATTGCAAGGTGAGTATTACATAGCCCCTTTTCACACTTTTACACTTTTTGGGGTGAAACATGAACACTATACATTCAATGATTTACATTTACACAAACTACACAAATACAAATCCACTTTACATTCATGTGTGCAAATTTGAGCTTTATGTTTGAGTACTATGTTAACTGTTTGTGTGCAATTCATGCGCAATCACTAACTAATCAAGCGAACGGTTAACAATGATAGATCTGTTGAGTCTGACAAACCCAACCAGATTGGGGTGATTGTTACATAATTTGCATGCTAGTAACAAAGGTTTGATTGTACTTTGGTTACACAATAGTTGCTTCCCATAAATACCTTATTTTATCATGTTATGTAAGGATTTGTTAATTCACATCTATATACTATCTATGTACGAACCTGTGTATGCTCATTAACTTTATAGTTGACCTTATTTTATTCATGTTTCAGGTGCTAATGTTTGATCAAGGCTTGCTACACATAGGCTTTGGGACTTAGTTAATTTTAATTCAAGAACAATTTTTATTTCATTTATGTACTTTGGAATTGGTTTATGTTTGTTTGAATTGAAATGGATTTAATATATTACAACTTAGTCAACCTTGAGCTCATGAACAGTCTACATGTCTCGCCCCGACGTATTCCGCCATCGGTTGGGATGTGACAGATGTATCAGCTTCGAGAAAACTGTCAAGATAGAAATGCTATACTTGTTCACACTGACCATCCATCCTATACACGACTAAGCGTGTACTACAAGGACACACACCGACACACATAACTACATAACACACAATGTTCTACACATGTACTAGCAACTCACCTTCTAACTCGCACAAAACGCACACAACTAGCTAGATCTGAGTAAATCTACATGCATACACTATGACCTCGTTACTTATAGACACACAAGTATATCATGTTTTCTGGCCGAAAGGCACAAGCAACACGATCTCCTGCCTGACTGCCGTCAAACATAATAACATGTTGACAAAAGTCAACACCATATCAAGCTTACACTTGATCTCCCGCCTGACTAATGCCAGACACAATATCAAGCTTACGCTTGATCTCCCGCCATGACTATAAAGTACGTGACACAATTAACTCATACTCATAAGCAACTCAATTAACGACACACAAGTTTATTCACAAAACTCTCTCATGCCCTTAAGCACCAAAACATTTACCTCGCGAAGATCTATTCCTTAAGATATAAAGACATTTATTATCGTAGTAAGGCTAAACACACCCTTTACACCTCACACATCACCTACGCATAACACATTGGTGACACTATCTTAAGACCGTAGATACACACCAGTAATCACAACTCAGGTCTACACAGGTCTACTCATACCGTCTAATCCACCAAGTTCTAGCATCACATCAAAGATTACATTTAGTATGAACTCACGTTGTTCAAAAGGTAATCATATAATTAATAATGCACCACCAGTAGCATGCTATCCCACATGCAAGTATCATTAACTACGTTTTAAACCATCCCGTGGTAAGATTCACTGTCAAGGTTAAAATCAAGCAATAGAAAAACCAAGAACAAGTATTTTGTAACAAAAGTGCCTAACGGCCACTACTCAAAATGCTCTAGTCCTCTCGTGGTAACCACCACTGCTCTAGTCACTGAACAAGTCAAAGTTGTCACCCACTTGTTCCTCGTCGTCAGATTCCTCAAGCCATCCGTTTCCCGAATCTGCGTAGTGTCTCGAAGGCTGACTCCTAACTACAAATTCATTTCTTCCTCTCCTGTAAAAGGAACTACTGAGCCCGCCTATCATGGTTGCCATAGTTGTATTAGGGGCAATTGGCGCCGGAAGCGCCAAGATCACCTCCTATGCTGGTAGCTCCTGCTCGTAATCAGCCGCCGGTGGAACCACCGTCAATGGAATAGGTGCTAAGACTTGTCTCCCTCCAAAGATAACCATGCGAACGGCAACCAAACGTCTGGCCCGCCGCTCTGTCAACCTCCTGATAAGGGCTCCACGCCTAACCCATCTAGTCTGAATCGTCATGGTCATCAATACCTGCACAAGATAGAACATTGGAATGATTACTATGGGTGTCAAATTCAGAATATGAGAGTAATCATAGACTGCCAAATCACGGTGATCAAATGCAATTTGGTGGTCCACATTACTGCTCGGATTCTAAACCGTCCCCCATCATATTCACACTAGCTTTCTATCTTTCATACACCCCGGATGCACATGCATCCCACACAACTCAGATGGTATCACACAATAATCTATCAAGTCATCATATATATCACAATCTCACACCATCAAAGGTTACACACAAAATTACTACATCATATCGACACACCGAACTATCTCACATAGTTACAATTAATGCTACTCCACATTACTCAACTAACATCATGGTCTCATTTAATCACACCACACAACTTCATGTAGTTCTACATACTACTACAACTCATGGCACACCTCATGATCCCACACAGAACCATAAATCACTTACTCACAACAATCACTTTACCTAGTGTAACACTACATAATAGTAAATAGTTACTGCTAAACTCAAAAGACGTACCTCTAGGCTCGCGGTTACTCGTGGTGGCATTCGTTTCACCCTCGTCCCATTTTCAGTTTAAGTTAAGACATTTTATTTGTTTAAAAACACCACTCTTCTCTTAAACCACAGCTCTGATACCAACTTGTAAGGCCCAAAACCAGGCATCCTACAGTTGGTTCTCATAATAGGTTATTCCCTTGAATGTACTCATTTCAGATATATTAAACTACAACAGAAGTCTTTATAAAAACATTAATTAGTATTTAATGTCATTAAGTTACCTCATGAATGCTTTCACACCAATCCGAGTAGCACCGCTCCCAAGCCAAGATACGTCAATGCAACGCCTACCTGCAAAACAATCTATTGTACACACAAAGTCAGCTACGCTGAGTGAGTTCTAATAGTTTAGTTTAATTAAAAGCTAACTCATCTCAAAAGTTATTTAAACTTTACTCAGGACCCACTGTCCTTATAACTTAGGTCCACAATTCATGAACAAATAGGTAACCCCTGTTATCCCTCGATATCCCATAATAGCTCATTACGCAAGAATCATCCCATAATATAGATAATCCTGCCGCATTATCGACTTAGTTCGAACTTACCTACATTAATAACTCATGTTCAAGTACATGTATTAACTCGACGCTTGGTTAACACAACAATCCCCTAGACCTCAACTTACTCAGCCTTGACCAAGGCTCTTACAAATCAACTTACATAATCGTTACGAACATCACATCACAATCCTGGCACCACGGCCAATCTAACTCTACTCACCACATTAATACTATCTCAAGAACAATAAATATAACTCAATGCTTGTATGCAATTTAACACAATTATATAAGCACACAAACACATACCTCATTACTGCACCCTCGTCATGGTATATGACACACCCTGAGCTCATCACTGTCCTGTTGGACATCGTCACCTTTAGTGACCTCCCGAAGGACATAATACTCTACAATCCCGTTTTCCATGTCACAAGGACAACAATGCAAATACAATACCCGTCGCGTCACATGGACAACGGCACAATACACACAACGCATATAATAACACATAACCACATACTCTATTTACCTGACTCATTAACTGCACCTGTACTTCACACATAACACTAGGATAAGATCTCCTTCACGTATTCATAAGCGTTTAGCTTATATCCCGACTCACCCCGACTAACTCATAACACAATACGCTGCTAATATAGCAACACTCATACAAATACTATATCTTACGAGTTCCGGTGGAGATGAGTTTGGTTTCCAACGTCTTCTACTACAATTCCGGCTTAACCAGTGTGTCCAGAAGCTTTAGAGAGGATCGATGGATTGTTTGTTGGGAGTGCCATAATTCAGAAAAGATGAATTGTTGGTTCAAGTGAAAGAATTTCGGTTTCTTTGAGGCTAATCGAATTTCTTGGAGTTATTGGCCGTAATTGTGGTAATTGCAAGTTTAATTGTCTTTGTTAATGGTAATAATATGGGTAAAAGTTACGAATTTGAAAGTCCCTGTGATTAAAGTTGTATTTACGTTTCAACTGTCGTGAGGCGTGACCATGCCTAAACGAGGCGCGACTGTGACAAGTAACCGGGCGCGACCGTTCCAAAGCAAGGCGCGCGACCGTGCCATAGCACTTGGCGTGACCGTGCCAGAACGAGGCACGACCGTGCCTATTAGGGTTTCTCGTTATTTATTTATAAAATCTGTCCTTGCAATTTCATTATTGACAGATTTGTATAAATATTGACTTATGTATAGTTTAATAGGGTATACTCGTGTAAAATTTGTGGATTTGCATTGGAACATACTATTTAATTGTTGATACGAATAGAACTAGTCAGTGTACTAATTTTGAATTTGAAACGTGTCACATTGAATTGAAATACAGATAACAAAAATCAGAAATTTTACAGTATCCCCATGTTGAGGGAATTTCGTCCCGAAATTTAGCAAGTGGAAGCGACGGCATTGGTGAAGAGATAAGGGTACTTGAGCTTCATTTGGTCCTCTCGTTCCCAAGTGAATTCTGGACCACGTTTAGATTCCGAACGAACATTGATAATAGGGATACGGCTTCGCTTGAGCTGTTTGATCTCGCGATCCATGATTTCTACTGGTCTCTCAACGAAGTGCATCGTTTTGTCAATGTGCACGTCGTCAAGAGGTATGTGAAGATTTTCATCAGCAAGGCATTTCTTCAGATTAGACACATGAAATGTAGGATGCACATTGCCAAGTGATGGAGGTAAGTCGAGTTTGTAAGCCACCTTCCCAATCCTTTCAAGGATCTTAAATGGATCCAAATAACGAGGTGCTAACTTGCCTTTCTTTCCAAAATGGATCACACCCTTCCACGGAGACACCTTTAGAAGAACGAGGTCACCGACTTGGAATTCCAAGGGTTTTCGTCGTTTGTCGGCATAACTCTTTTGCCGACTTCTCGCTACTCGAATGTTGTCACGAATTTAGATAATCTTGTCGGATGTTTCTTGAATTAGCTCGGTATCGGTGATTTGTGCTTCACCAATCTCGTTCCAACAGATAGGAGAACGACACTTGCGACTATAGAGAGCTTCAAATGGAGCCATGTTGATACTCGTTGTAACATTTCTGGGTTTTATTTTCTTTATTTTCAATTCAATGTAAAAAAAAATCAATCCCAGTTCTAATGCAACGTTTAAATTCATTTTGTGCAACAACTAAACCATAGTATCAGTACGAATCCTCAAAGTTCGATTCACGTTTATTCAAAAAAAATTCCTATATATACATATATATAAATATCTAAACATATACACATACATATACATTGATACATCTCACATGTGCATAAAATCACACGATTTACAAGTGAGTCTACACAACGGTTTGAACCCAATCAACTCGATTTGAACCTTAAAATCATGAAAATTTATCAAAGTCAAAACAAAACATCATCTATTTGACCTTTAAAAGTCAAACAGGGCCAAATTCATCAAAATTCAAGCCCGATATCGACTCCTGTGGACTGACATCTCGTATTCAAGCAATAATCGAGCAAACCCAAGCCCATACAACACTGATTTAGCAGCCAATTCAAAATATTCAAACGAGTTTGACTTAAGATAGTCAAACCCGTGTCAATCTCCACTACATTTGATGAATTAACGCGACTCAATCCCTCAAACCACTCGCGAGACAATCACGCAATGTACCTAGGACGCTAACAGGACCCGATTCATCTCAATTAAATGGATTAACACGAAATCGGTCATCGCGACCTTCCCGGTCAATTTGAAAATCAAATTAACATATACGGATGAAATCAATCAAATTAAAACAAACCCCTACTCTCGTAATCAATCACACCAACTCTCCCAACCCTGAATCGAACCTCATTCTGCCTCTGAGTTCCTGTCGATCACCAAGCATTCTCGGAGAAAACCCGTAGCCGA
This sequence comes from Smallanthus sonchifolius, assembly GCA_023525975.1. NCBI lineage: Eukaryota > Viridiplantae > Streptophyta > Magnoliopsida > Asterales > Asteraceae > Smallanthus > Smallanthus sonchifolius. The sequence continues at coordinate 41,308,890 of CM042025.1, read as the reverse complement.
CTGCACTCGTGCCATAACCAGTTCAGGTAAAAATTGTACCATTCGATTCGTAATCGCAAGGTTATCAAAACCCATCTGTCAATTCGCGATGACAGAGGGTATCGGGACCGATTGGGAATTCTAGGGTTCTTGTTCTTGGCATTTAAGCTGATTTGGGAGTTTTGTTTAATCTCATGTTTTAAACATTTAGTTTACGTATTAAATCAGCGAAACCATCTAGCCCAGCCGGTAAGCCACTGCACCGCCGGGCTAAATGGCGTGGGTTCGAAACCCATACAGACCAGCTCTTTTTGCGCACACAATTAAACCAGACCCGACCCTTTGCAGGCACGGGTTAAATCCAAATCAAACCAGGTATCTTACAAGGATGAGTCCCTTGGTCCGGTGGTAAAGTGTTCAACACACACAGGAACCACCCGGGTTCGAACTGGGTGGCCTGTTTTAATTTTTAAAATCTGTTTTTAAACTCTAAAAATTTTATAAAAATTATTTTTATAAACATTACATTATTTTGAACATAATGAGACAAAAGTTTACAAATTTTAACATAAACTCGTTTTTATTATGAATTTAGTTATTAAAATTCTTTAATTAAACAAAGAAATAAATCTTCTTAATTTATGAACATTATGGCGAGCTTTTATAAATAAAATAAAGTTATTTATTTAAATTATATTTAAATAAATATAATTTCACAATATCTTTCTAATTTAATAAATAATTAACAATTATTTATTTAATATTCAAATCCAAACCCTAATTAAAATAATATTAAACTATTTATTTATACAACACTTTTTCTAAAATACAAAACATAATTTTTCCTACGCTTCCATACAACCCTTCGTACACACATCCGATTAAATCCTAGACTTAGACCGAGACTATCGTACACGTTATTAATTAAATATATATTACACACTAGGTTAACGTGGTGAGTTGAAAGGATTACTTTATCATTTAGACTCTCGTGCTAGCTACACCTTTGAATCAAGTGAGTAATACATAGCCCCTTTTACTCTTTTACACTTTTGGGGTGAAACATGAACGCTATACACACAACTATTTACACTTACACAAAACACAAATCCTATTTACATTTATGTGTGCAAAACTTGAGCTTTATGTTTGAGTGCTATACGTGTTGACTATTTGTGTGCAATTTCATGTGCAATCATTAACGATATAAGCCGACGGTTAACAATGATAGATCTATTGAGTCTGACAAACCCACCCAGATTGGGGTGATTGTTACCGACAACACAATTTTTGCATGCTAGTTACAAAGGTTTGATTGTACTTTAGTTACACATTAGTTGCTCCCCATAAATGCCTTATTTATTCATGATATGTAAGGATTTGATCTTTTACATATATATACTATCTATGTACAAACCTGTGTATGCTCACCAACTTTTTAGTTGACATTATTTTATTCATGTTTCAGGTGATAATGTGTGAGTTTGATCAAGACATGCTACACATAGGCTTTGGACTTAGTTAAATTTAAATAAAGGATGTTATGTATTTCATTCACGTACTTGTTTTAAATTTGATTGTGTTTTGGTTGTTTGAAATGAAATTTGATGATTTAAAATATTGAAATCTAGTCAACCTTGTGCTCATGAACAGTCCACATGTCCCGCACCGACGTTTCCGCCGTCGGTTTGGGTGTGACAGATTTGTATCAAAGCCTTGGTTATAGGGAACTAGGTTATTAGACACTCTTGACCTAGACTATAACTTTAGGACACCCATTATGCCATGCTTCATGATTATGTGATATATGCTACATGCTATGTGTTACATGCTTACTATATTAGTTATTATTTCATTTGATGCTTTACTTGTTAAAAATAAAATAAATAATAAATTAAATAAACAATATCCCTACCCATACCCTAAGCCTTATAACCTTCTTGCCTACTTCCTTGTCATTATCATCATAGCATGTGGAACCTTCATGGAGTTAAATCTATAAAAAAAATTAATTTCTTTATTTCCTCGTTAAGGCTTTTAAACTTTGTTAATTATTTGAGGACACGTGCAATCTGGAAGGGTGACACCTGTATTCTGGGTTTTCTGTCTAGGAAAGCATTTCGTATAAATCCCAATCAACCGAGGGACCCGTATGCTTTCCTGGGAATTCCCGGGATGAGTGTTTACTTATAGGCTAAAGCACGTCTCCTTGAAAGTTATATAAGTTTAATTAACCTTAATGTGTCATAGTATTCAAGTGATTATGTCACTATTTGAGTACAATCCAAACCATGATTTAACCATTTTATTTATTATCTTATCCTTTTAAATCCAAGCAACTCTCACAAGTTCTCATATTATTTCTTGTCTTGTGAAATCTGTAGAATGCCTCCCCGCCGTGCTGCCGTGACCAACAACAACACCGATATCGCTGCTATCCTTGCACAACTTGTAACTCAACTCACCCAAGCCAATGGAGCCACCAATGTTAACCATGGAACTAATGGTGGTGGTGGTGGTGCCAACCCACCACAATGCACCTTCAAGCACTTCAATTCATGTAATCCTCTCAAGTTCTATGGTACCGAAGGAGCTACGGGACTCCTTCAATGGTTTGAAAGTATTGAGGGCACCTTCCTCAATAGTGACTGCCCCGATGACCTTCGTGTCCGTCATGCCACTAGTGTCTTCCAAAAACGGGCACACATGTGGTGGAATGGGGAAAAGAGAACCAGAGGTGTAGAGGCAACAATGGCCTTACTATGGGATGAGGTTAAGAGGCTAATGACCGAAGAGTTCTGTCCTCAGAACGAAGTAAGGAAGTTGGAAGCTGAGTTTTGGGATCTTACCCAAGACAGTGGTGAAAGTCTGGCTTATACAACCCGGTTTCATGAACTGAGTCTCCTTGTGCCCCACATGGTCACACCCTTATCCTGTTGCATTGAAAAGTACATCGGTGGACTACCCAGGCAGATTCAGGATACTGTCTTAGGGAGAAATCCCGCCACACTCAAAGATGCTATCCGATTATCTGCCACTTTGACCGACAACCATGTGAAGGCAGGTACTCTTACTAGAAAACGCACCAAGAAAGTTCCCGACACTACAACCCCTCCTACACACAACAAAGAAGCCAAAACTGAACCGTACCACAATAATAAGAAGATAAAGGCTAAGAATTATGCTGTGGTCACTCCTGCTACCCCTGTTAACCAAGTTGCTCCCATGGCTCAAGCACCAGTCAAGAAGCCATATGTGGGGACCTACCCGCTCTGTGCCACATGCAATTATCACCACCTCCAGAACATCCCCTGTCGCCTTTGCACCCATTGTGGAAAATACGGCCATACGGTCAATGTTTGTAGAGCCAAGGCACTTACAGGTCAAGTCAACCCACCAACCCGAACCAACCAGCAAGTGGCTAATCAAGGTGTCCCCGCTATTGCAAATGGGCGTGCTTGTTATGAATGTGGCAACCCGTATCATTTACGTGATCAGTGCCCAAAGCATATCAATGCTAGGCAAGGCGGAGCTCGTGGGCGTTCTTTCAACATAAACGCCAATGAAGCTCATGCCAACAATGATGTGGTAAACGGTACGTTCCTTGTTAATAGTCAATATGCCTCCATTTTATTTGATACCGGTGCAGATAAGAGTTTTGTGTCACATAACTTTGAACCCTTACTTGCAAAAACACGATCCAAACTAGAGAAAACCTTCACCGTAGAAGTAGCAAATGGTGACTCTCTTACAATTGACTCCATTATCCCTAACTGCTCTCTAGAACTTAATGATCATACGTTTCCAATCAACCTCGTACCAATGCCACTGGGAAGTTTTGACATCATCATAGGCATGGATTGGTTGTCGAAGCATCATGCCGAAGTCATCTATTTTGAGAAGTGCATCCAAATACCTCTACCATCGGGAGAAACGTTAAGAGTCTTTGGTGAAAAGCCTTGCAAGGGACTCAAGTTAATGTCATGCACTACTGCTCAAAAGTACTTACGAAAGAAGTACGTGGCCTTCTTAGCTCATGTTGTTCAAAAGGATGTCAAAGAGAAGAGTATTCAAGACATCCCCGTCATCCGGGATTTTCCCGAAGTAATCCCCGAAGATCTATCTGGTCTTCCACCCGTCCGATAAGTAGAATTTCGCATTGAACTTGTGCCCGGAGCTAACCCCGTGGCTAGAGCTCAATATCGTCTTGCACCTTCCGAAATGCAAGAACTTGCAAGCCAAATCCAAGAGCTCTCCGAAAAGGGCTTCATCCATCCAAGTCATTCAACGTGGGGTGCACCTGTCTTATTTGTCAAGAAGAAGGATGGATCATTCCGCATGTGTATTGACTACCGAGAACTCAACAAGCTTACCATCAAGAACCGTTATCCTTTACCTAGAATTGATGATCTCTTTGATCAACTTCAAGGTTCCACTTGTTTCTCGAAAATTGACCTTCGATCTGGTTATCACCAACTCCGTGTGCAAGAGGAAGATATTCCAAAGACTGCCTTCCGAACAAGATACGGTCACTACGAATTCATGGTTATGCCTTTTGGGTTAACCAATGCACTCGTGGTTTTCATGGACCTCATGAATCGTGTGTGCAAACCGTATCTTGACAAATTTGTGATCGTCTTCATTGACGATATCTTAATCTACTCCAAGACTAAAGCCGATCAAGAGCAACACCTTAGGTTGGTTTTGGATCTATTGAGGAAAGAGCAACTATATGCCAAGTTCTCCAAATGTGAATTTTGGCTAAAAGAGGTTCAATTCCTAGGTCATATCGTCAATGAAAAGGGTATCCATGTTGACCCTGCTAAGATTGAAGCTGTTAAGAATTGGAATACCCCTAAGACCCCCACCGAAGTTCGTTCATTCCTTGGTCTTGCGGGATATTATCGTCGTTTCATCTCAAATTTCTCTAAGATTGCTGTCCCCCTCACCGCGTTGACACACAAGGGTAAACCTTATGAATGGGGACCAAAGCAAGAAGAAGCTTTCCAAACTCTCAAGCAAAACTTGTGCAATGCTCCTATACTGATTCTCCCTAATGGGAATGATGATCTAGTTGTCTACTGTGATGCCTCCAACCAAGGTCTTGGTTGTGTTATCATGCAACGAGGTAAGGTGATCGCTTATGCATCAAGGCAACTTAAGATTCATGATAAGAATTATACGACGCACGATCTCGAGTTGGGTGCGGTCGTATTCGCATTGAAGATTTGGAGACATTACCTCTATGGCACAAAATGTGTGGTGTTCACCGACCACAAAAGCCTCCAGCATATCTTCAACTAAAAAGAACTCAATATGAGGCAACGACGTTGGGTTGAACTCCTTAACGACTATGACTGCGAGATTCGATACCATCCCAGTAAAGCGAATGTTGTAGCCGATGCCTTGAGTCGTAAGGACCTTGTAATGCTTCATTGTGTCCGAATTCAAACCGACATTCAGAATCGTATCCTAGAAGCTCAACACGTCTCAGTCACCGTGGGTAACATGTACGAGGAAATGTCGTGTGGTGTTGAACTCCAACTTGAATCTAAACCCAATGGCTTGCTTTACTATTTGAACCGTATTTGGATCCCTCATCGCGATGATCTCCGTGCATTCCTCATGAATGAGGCTCACAAGACTTGTTATTCTATTCATCCTGGGGCAGATAAAATGTACCAAGACCTTCGCCAACAATACTGGTGGCCCGGTATGAAGAAAGACATTGCACTCTATGTTGCCAAATGCCTAACTTGCTCCAAAGTTAAAGCCGAGCACCAACGTCCTTCCGGTTTGCTTATACAACAGGAAATTCCCGTGTGGAAATGGGAAAATTTAGCTATGGACTTCATTACTAAACTCCCTCGCACCTCAAGTGGTTATGATAGTATCTGGGTGATCACTGACCGCCTCACCAAATCTACTCATTTCTTGCCTATCCGTGAAGACTATCGGGTTGAGAAACTGGCCCGAATTTACATTGACGAAATTGTGAGTCGACATGGTGTTCCACTAAACATAATTTCCGATAGAGATGCTCGTTTTACCTCCCGTTTCTGGCAATCTCTCCAAACTGCTCTTGGCACACGATTGGATTTGAGCACGGCTTACCATCCCCAAACTGATGGTCAGACCGAGCGTACAATCCAAACTCTTGAAGACATGCTTAGAGCATGTGTAATTGATTTTGGTGGCAATTGGGATTCACATCTATCCCTAATTGAGTTCTCTTACAACAATATCTACCACACAAGTACCAACATGGCTCCGTTTGAAGCTCTCTATGGTCGAAAATGTCGTTCCCCTATATGTTGGAACCAGATTGGTGAAGCACAAATCACCGGTCCCGAGCTAATACAAGAAACATCAGATAAGATTCTTCAAATCCGTGACAACATTCGAGTAGCGAGGAGTCGACAAAAGAGTTATGCCGATAAATGTCGAAAACCCTTGGAATTCCAAGTCGGTGACCTTGTTCTTCTAAAGGTATCTCCATGGAAGGGCGTAATCCGTTTTGGAAGGAAAGGTAAGTTAGCACCTCGCTATGTGGGTCCATTCAAGATCCTTGAAAGGATTGGGAAAGTGACTTACAAACTCGAGTTACCTCCATCACTTGGCAATGTGCAACCTACATTTCATGTGTCCAATCTAAAGAAATGTCTTGCTGATGAGGATCTCCATATACCTCTGGACGATGTGCGCATTGACGAAACGATGCATTTCGTTGAGAGACCGGTAGAGATCATGGATCGTGAGATCAAGCAACTCAAGCGAAGCCGTATCCCTATTGTCAAAGTTCGTTGGGAATCTAAGCGTGGACCTGAGTTTACTTGGGAACGCGAGGACCAAATGAAGCTCAAGTACCCTCACCTCTTTACTGATTCAGTCGCCTCAACTAGCTAAATTTCGGGACGAAATTCCCTCAACAAGGGGATACTGTAACATTTCTGGGTTTTATTTTCTTTATTTTCAATTCAATGTAAAAAAAAAATTCAATCCCAGTTCTAATGCAACGTTTAAATTCATTTTGTGCAACAACTAAACCATAGTATCAGTACGAATCCTCAAAGTTCGATTCACGTTAATTCCAAAAAAAAATTACTATATATACATATATATAAATGTCTAAACATATACACATACATATACATTGATACATGTCACAAGTGCATAAAATCACAAGATTTACAAATGAGTCTACACAACGGTTTGAACCCAATCAACTCGATTTGAACCTTAAAATCATGAAAATTTATCAAAGTCAAAACAAAAAATCGTCTGTTTGACCTTTAAAAGTCAAACAGGGCCAAATTCATCAAAATTCAAGCCCGATATCGACTCCTGTGGACTGACATCTCATATTCAAGCAATAATCGAGCAAACCCAAGCCCATACAACACTGATTTAGAAGCCAATTCAAAAAATTCAAACGAGTTTGACTTAAGATAGTCAAACCCGTATCAATCTCCACTACATTCGATGAATTAACGCAACTCAATCCCTCAAACCACTCGCGAGACAATCACGCAATGTACCTAGGACGCTAACAGGACCCGATTCATCTCAATTAAATGGATTAACACGAAATCGGTCATCGCGGCCTTCCCGGTCAATTTGAAAATCAAATTAACATATACGGATGAAATCAATCAAATTAAAACAAACCCCTACTCTCGTAAACAATCACACAAACTCTCCCAACCCTGAATCGAACCTCATTCTGCCTCTGAGTTCCTGTCGATCACCAAGCATTCTCGGAGAAAACCCGTAGCCGACTGCACTCGTGCCATAACCAGTTCAGGTAAAAATTGTACCATTCGATTCGTAATCGCAAGGTTATCAAAACCCCTCTGTCAATTCGCGATGACAGAGGGTATCGGGACCGATTGGGAATTCTAGGGTTCTTGTTCTTGGCATTTAAGCTGATTTGGGGGTTTTGTTTAATCTCGTGTTTAAAACATGTAGTTTACGTATTAAATCAGCGAAACCATCTAGCCCAGCCGGTAAGCCACTGCACCGCCGGGCTAGATGGCGTGGGTTCGAAACCCATACAGACTAGCTCTTTTTGCGCACACAATTAAACCAGACCCGGCCCTTTGCAGTAACGGGTTAAATCCAAATCAAACCGGGTATCTTACAAGGATGAGTCCCTTGGTCCGGTGGTAAAGCGTTCAACACACACAGAAACCACCCGGGTTCGAACCGGGTGGCCTGTTTTAATTTTTAAAATCTGTTTTTAAACTCTAAAAATTTTATAAAAATTATTTTTATAAACATTACATTATTTTGAACATAATGATACAAAATTTTACAAATTTTAACATAAACTCGTTTTTATTATGAATTTAGTTATTAAAATTCTTTAATTAAACAAAGAAATAACTCTTCTAATTTTACGAACATTATGGCGAGCTTTTATAAATAAAATAAAGTTATTTATTTAAATAAATATAATTTCACAATATCTTTCTAATTTAATAAATAATTAACAATTATTTATTTAATATTCAAATCCAAACCCTAATTAAAATAATATTAAACTATTTATTTATACAACACTTTTCCAAAATACAAATCATAATTTCTCCTACGCTTCCATACAACACTTCGTACACACATCCGATTAAATCCTAGACTTAGACCGAGACTATCGTACACGTTATTAATTAAATATATATTACACACTATGTTAACGTGGTGAGTTGAAACGATTACTTTGCCATTTAGACTCTTGTGCTAGCTACACCTTTGAATCAAGTGAGTATTACATAGCCCTTTTTACTCTTTTACACTTTTGGGGTGAAACATGAACGCTATACACACAACTATTTACACTTACACAAAACACAAATCCTATTTACATTTATGTGTGCAAAACTTGAGCTTTATGTTTGAGTGCTATACGTGTTGACTATTTGTGTGCAATTTCATGTGCAATCATTAACGATATAAGCCGACGGTTAACAATGATAGATCTATTGAGTCTGAAAAACCCACCCAGATTGGGGTGATTGTTACCGACAACACAATTTTTGCATGCTAGTTACAAAGGTTTGATTGTACTTTAGTTACACATTAGTTGCTCCCCATAAATGCCTTATTTATTCATGATATGTAAGGATTTGATCTTTCACATATATAAACTATCTATGTACAAACCTGTGTATGCTCACCAACTTTTTAGTTGACATTATTTTATTCATGTTTCAGGTGATAATGTGTGAATTTGATCAAGACATGCTACACATAGGCTTTGGACTTAGTTAAATTTAAATAAAGGATGTTATGTATTTCATTCACGTACTTGTTTTAAATTTGATTGTGTTTTGGTTGTTTGAAATGAAATTTGATGATTTAAAATATTGAAATTTAGTCAACCTTGTGCTCATGAACAGTCCACATGTCCCGCCCCTACGTTTCCGCCGTCGGTTGGGGTGTGACACTCGTGTGGTAGCTATTATTGTAAGAGAACTCGATTATGGATAGATGTGAATCCCAATTGCCACCAAAATCAATTACTCATGCTCTAAGCATGTCCTCAAGAGTTTGGATTGTTCGCTTTGGATTGTTCGCTCGGTCTGACCATCAGTTTGAGGATGGTAAGCCGTGCTCAAATCCAAGCGTGTACCAAGAGCAGTTTGGAGAGATTGCCAAAAACGGGAGGTGAACCGAGCATCTCTATCGGAGATTATGTTTAAGGGGACACCGTGACGGCTCATAATTTCGTCAATGTAAATTCAGGCTAATTTCTCAACCCGATAGTCATCACGGATAGGCAAGAAATGAGCAGATTTGGTGAGACGGTCAATGATTACCGAAATGCTATCATAACCACTTGAGGTGCGAGGAAGTTTGATAATGAATTCCATAGCTAAATTCTCCCATTTCCATACAGGAATTTCTGGTTGTTCAAGTAAACCGGAAGGACGTTGATGTTCGGCTTTGGCTTTGGAGCAAGTTAGACATTTGGCAACATAGAGGGCAATGTCTTTCTTCATACCGGGCCACCAATATTGTTGGCGAAGATCGTGGTACATTTTATCAGCACCAGGATGAATAGAATAACGAGTCTTGTGAGCCTCATTCATAAGAAATGTACGGAGATCATCGCGATCGGGAACCCAAATACGGTTCAAGTAATAAAGTAAGCCATTGGGTTTTGATTCAAGCTGAAGTTCAACACCACACGACATTTCCTCGTACATGTTACCCTCGGTGATTGAGACGTGTTGAGCTTCTAAGACGCGATTTTGAATGTCGGTTTGAATTCGAACACATTGAAGCATGACAAGGTCCTTTCGACTCAAAGCGTCGGCTACAACATTCGCTTTGCCGGGATGGTAAAGAATCTCGCAGTCATAGTCGTTAAGGAGTTCAACCCAACGTCGTTGCCTCATATTGAGTTCCTTTTGGTTGAAGATGTGTTGGAGACTTTTGTGGTCGGTGAATACCACACACTTTGTGCCATAGAGGTAACGTCTCCAAATCTTTAATGCGAATACGATCGCACCTAACTCAAGATCGTGCGTCGTATAATTCTTCTCATGAATATTAAGTTGTCTTGATGCATAAGCGATTACTTTTCCCCGTTGCATGAGGACACAACCGAGACCTTGGTTAGAAGCATCACAGTAGACAACTAGATCATCATTCCCATCAGGGAGAGTTAAAATAGGAGCATTGCACAACTTTTGCTTGAGAGTTTGGAAAGCTTCTTCTTGTTTTGGTCCCCATTCATAAGTTTTACCCTTGTGGGTCAAAGCGGTAAGAGGGACATCGATCTTAGAGAAATTTGAGATGAAGCGACGATAATATCTCGCAAGACCAAGAAATGAACGAACTTCGGTGGGAGTCTTCGGGGCATTCCAATTCTTAACCTCTTCGATCTTAGCAGGGTCAAAATGAATTCCCTTGTCGTTGACGATATGACCAAGAAATTGAACTTCCTTTAGCCAAAATTCACATTTGGAGAATTTGGCATATAGTTGTTCCTTCCTTAAGAGGTCCAAAACCAGTCTAAGATGTTGCTCATGGTCGGCTTCAGTCTTGGAGTAGATTAAGATATCGTCAATGAAGACGATCACAAATTTATCAAGGTACGGTTTGCACACACGATTCATGAGGTCCATGAAGACCGCAGGTGCATTGGTTAGTCCAAAAGGCATGAACATGAACTCGTAGTGACCATACCTTGTTCGGAAAGCAGTCTTTGGAATATCTTCCTCTTGTACACGGAGTTGATGATAACCAGATCGAAGGTCAATCTTCGAGAAGCAAGTAGAACCTTGAAGTTGATCAAAGAGGTCGTCAATTCTAGGCAAGGGATAACAGTTTTTGATGGTAAGTTTGTTGAGTTCGCGGTAGTCAATACACATGCGGAATGATCCATCCTTCTTTTTGACGAATAAGATGGGTGCACTCCACGGTGAATGACTTGGACGAATGAATCCCTTGTCCGAGAGCTCTTGGAGTTGACTTGAAAGTTCTTGCATTTCAGAAGGTGCAAGACGGTAAGGAGCTCTAGCCACGGGGTTAGCTCCGGGTATAAGGTCAATGCGATATTCCACTTATCGAACGGGTGGAAGACCGGATAGATCTTCGGGAAATACTTTAGGAAAATCCCGAATGATAGGAATGTCTTGGATACTCTTTTCCTTGACATCCTTTTGAACAACATAAGCTAAGAAGGTTGCGTACTTCTTTCGTAAGTACTTTTGGGCTGTAGTGCATGACATTAATTTAAGTCCTTTGCAAGGCTTTTCACCAAAGACTCTTAACGTTTCTCCCAACGGTAGAGGTATTCGGATGCACTTCTCGAAACAGATGACTTTGGCATGATGATTTGATAGCCAATCCATGCCTATGATGATATCAAAACTTCATAGTGGCATTGGTATAAGGTTGAGTGGAAATGTATGATCATTAAGTTCTAGTGAGCAGCCGTGAATAATAGAGTCAATTGTAAGTGAGTCACCATTTGCTACTTCGACGGTGAAGGTTTTCACTAATTGGGATCGTGTCTTTGCAAGTAAGGGTTCAAAATTAAGTGACACAAAACTTTTATCGGCTCCGGTATCAAATAATATGGAGGCATATTGACTATTAACAAGGAACGTACCGTTGACCACATCATTGTTGGCTTGAGCTTCATTGGCGTTTATGTTTAAAGCACGCCCACGAGCTCCTCCTTGTCTAGTATTGATTAACCTTGGGCATTGATCACGAAAATGATTTGGGTTGCCAAATTCATAACAAGCATGCCCATTTGCAATAGCGGGAACACCTTCATTAGCCACTTGGGGGTTGGTTCCGTTTGGTGGGTTCACTTGGCATGCAAGTGCTTTGGCTCTACAGACATTGACCGTATGTCCATATTTCCCACAGTGAGTGAAAAGGCGACATGGGATGTTTTGGAGATGGTGATAGTTGCATGTGGCACAAAGTGGGTAGATCCCAACATATGGCTTTTTGGCTGGTTCTTGAACCATAGGTGCAGCTTGGTTAACAGGGATTGCAGGAGTGACCATAGCATAGTTTCTAGCCTTTCTTTTCTTATTATTACGGGAGGGTTCAGTTGTGGCTTCTTTGACGTGTGTGGGAGGAGTTATGGTGTCGGGAACTTTCTTGGTGCCTTTTCTAGTCAGAGTTCCCGCTTTCACATGGTTGTCGGTTAATGTAGCAGATAATCGGATAGCATCTTCATGTGTTGCGGGATTTCTCCCTAAGAGAGTATCTTCGATTTGCCTAGGTAATCCACCAATATACTTCTCAATGCAGCGGGATAAAGGTGTGACCATATGGGCACAAGGAGACTCAACTCGTGGAACCGAGTTGTGTAGGCTAGACTTTCACCACCATCTTGAGCAAGATCCCAAAACTCGGCTTCCAGTTTGTTTACCTCATTTCGAGGACAAAATTCTTCGGTCATTAGCCTTTTAACCTCATCCCAAGGTAAGGCCATTGCTACTTCCACACCTCTATTTCTCTTTTCCCCATTCCACCACGTGAGTGCCCGTTTTTGTAAGACACTTGTGGCGTGACGAACACGAAGGTTATCGGGGCAGTCACTATTGAGAAAGGTATTCTCAATACTTTCGAACCATTGAAGAAGTCCCGTAGCTCCTTCGATACCATAGAACTTAAGAGGATTACATGAGTTGAAGTGCTTGAAGGTGCATTGTGGTGGGTTGGCGCCACCACCCCCATTAGCTCCATGGTTACCATTGGCGGCCCCATTAGCTTGAGTGAGTTGATTCACAAGTTGTGCAAGGATGGTAGCAATATCGGTGTTGTTGTTGGTCACGGTAGCACGACGAGGAGGCATTCTACAGATTTGCACAACACAAGAGAAGATGTAAGAACTTACGAATTTTGTTTGGATTTAAAAGAATAAGATAACAAATAAAATAGTTAATCATACTTTGGATTGTACTCAAATAGTGATAAAATCACTTGAATACTATGACACATTAAAGTTAATTAAACTCATATAATTTTTCAAGGAGACATGCTTTAGCCTATAAGTAAACACTCATCCTGGGAATTCCCAGGAAAGCATACGGGTCCCTCGGTTGATTGGGATTTATGCGAAATGCTTTCCTAGACAGAAAACCCAGAATACAGGTGTCACCCTTCCAGATTGCACGTGTCCTCAAATAATTAACAAAGTTTAAAAGCCTTAACGAGGAAATAAATAAATTTTTATAGTTGTATATCCATGGAGTTTCCACATGCTAAGGAGATGATGATAGAGAAGTAGGTTAGAATATTATGAGGTTTTAGGGTATAGGTAGGGATCTTGTTTATTTAATTATTATTTAAGTATACCTTAATAAGTCATGAATTTTTAACGAGTAAGGCATTAAAATTAAATAATAACTAATCATAGTAGCATATAACACATAGCATGTAGCACATATCACATAATCATGAAGCATGGTATAAGTGGGTGTCCTAAAGTTATAGTCTAGGTCAAGGGTGTCTAATAACCTAGTTCCCTATAACCAGGGCTCTGATACCAATCTGTCACACCCCAACCGACGGCGGAATCATCGGGGCGGGACATGTAGACTGTTCATGAGCACAAGGTTGACTAGATTTCAATATTTTAATCATCAAATTTAACTTCAAATAATTCAACATAACCAATTTCATACAAGTACATAAACGAAATACATAATAGTCTTTATTTAATTTTAACTAAGTCCAAAGCCTATGTGTAGCATGCCTTGATCAAACTCATTCATTAGCACCTGAAACATGAATAAAATAAGGTCAACTAAAAAGTTGGTGAGCATACACAGGTTTGTATATAGATAGCATATAGATTGTAAATAAACAAATCCTTACATAACATGATAAAATAAGGCATTTATGGAGACCAGCTATTGTGTAACCAAGTACAATCAAACCTTTGTAACTAGCATGCAAAATTGTGTTGTCGGTAACAATCACCCCAATCTGGGTGGGTTTGTAAGACTCAATAGGTCTATCATTGTTTACCGTCGGCTTGAATAGTTAATGATTGCACATAAATCGCACACAAAAGTTAGCACACCTAGCACTCAGGCATAAAGCTCAAATTTGCACACATAAATGTAAAGAGAATTTTTACTTGTGTAAATGTGAGTAATAGATTGTATATTGTTAATGTTCCACCCAAAAAGTGTAAAAGAGTAAAAGAGGCTATGTAATACTCACTTGATTCGTAGGCGTAGCTAACACGAGATACTAGAGAGTAACGAAGTCCTCGTAATGCACAACGTTAACCTAGAGTGTAATATGTATTGAATCAATAGTGTGCACAATAGTCTATGTCTAAGTCTAAGGTTGAATTGGATGTGTGTATAAGGAATTGAAGTTGTAGTTGTTAGTGGTATGTACTTGAATGGTGTGTATAAAATTAAGGTTTGAGTTTAACAAATCATTTTTGTTTAAATGTAAATTAAATAAATAATTGTTACCTTATTTATTTATTTTTAAAATATGTAACTTAGTCATGTGGTTATAAAAATGTATTAGATGTTTTATATTAAATATAAATTTCTTTACTTTATTTTCATAAATGTGTTTAAATAAATTATGTAAATAATAATTAAGTGTAGAGTTTAACAATAAATACAAATTAAATTTTGTAAGTTTTAAATAAATAATTTCTATTTATTTTAGAATAGAAGTTTGATATTTTTAAATAAAATTAATACAACTCTTTATAAAATCAATTATTTTTCTTTGAAAATTAATTTGAAATACTTATTGTTTTTTTTTTAAATATGAAAAATAACTATTCTGCCAAGATTTTTCCTCTTACACATGACCGTGCTTGGGACAAGGCACGATCGTGCTAGGACCACGGGCGCGACCGTGCTAGTCAGGGGACGCAACCGTGTTGACCAAACAGAAGGCATAATTAGGTTGTTCACTAGGCACGACCGTGTCTGGGCCAGGCACGACCGTGTCTAGGGTTCTGAGGCATGACCAAGTCTAGTCAAGGGCATGACCGGGTCTGAGTATGCGAGGCACGACCGCGCTGGTATTAGCACAACCGTGTCTCATGAAGTACGACCGCGCTAGAATACTAGCACGACCATGTCTGTTCCAAAACAGAAACTATTTGACTAATTCTTATATTGTTAATGTTGGAATTCATGGGGCTTTTATCCATTAGGTGATTTCGAGTCCATTTGTATAGGTTAATTGTATTTAAAACATGTACAAGGTATGATTCGATTAAACCATTTTTAGAGTGAATCCTAGATTCGGGTTCGTGTTAAATTTGATATTGTAAGCCCTAATTAGTTTGGGACTTTTGATCAATAGATTAAATCGACTACGCAAGAGGTTTGAATTACCCGAAAAGACGGAGAATTGCTGGCAAACGGTAGGACGAGTTCCGGTGGCGATGAGTTTGGTTTCCGGCGTCTTCTGCTACAATTCCGGCTTAACCAGTGTGTCTAGAAGCTTTAGAGAGGATTTATGGATTGTTTGTTGGGAGTGCCATAATTCAGAAAAGATGAATTGTTGGTTCAAGTGAAAGAATTTCGGTTTCTTTGAGGCTAATCGAATTTCTTGGAGTTATTGGCCGTAATTGTGGTAATTGCAAGTTTAATTGTCTTTGTTAATGGTAATAATATGGGTAATAGTTACGAATTCAAACGTCCCTGTGATTAAAGCTGTATTTACGTTTCAACTGTTGTGAGGCACGACCGTGCCAAGGCACCGGGCGCGACCGTTCCAAAGCAAGGCGCGCGACCGTGCCATAGCACTTGGCGCGACCGTGCCTATTAGGTTTTCTGTTTATTTATTTATAAAATCAGTCCTTGCAATTTCAGTATTGACAGATTTGTATACATACGGACTTATGTATAGTTTAATAGGGTATACTTGTGTAAAATTTGTGGATTTGCATTGGAACATTGTATTTAATTGTTGGTACGAATGGAACAAGTCAGTGTACTAAATTTGAATTTGAAACGTGTCACAATGAATTGAAATACAGATAACAAAAATCAGAAATGTTACACATGTTTACTTTTGTTTTCAATTATTTTACGCAAAAAATGAAAATAAAATGGCTAATTACACAAAAATTGCCACATAGAACCCCAGTAAATATGTGTGATCAAAGGTTAGACAATAGCCACACTTAAATTTAGAAAATTTCGTGTGGCTATAAATAACCATTAGCCATACCATAGTTACATTGTTTTATGTTTGTGTGACGGAATGATAGCAAACATCGTGGGAAAAAAACTATACGTGTGACCAAAGGTAAGACAATAGCCACACTTAAAATTACAAAATTTCGTGTGGCTATAAATGACCATTAGCCACACTGATATGCACGTGATTAAGTTAAAAAGGTGTTTAAATTATTAAGGTTTCACGAGAACATGTTTTAAATTTATAAAATGATAAATACTCAAACTTAAAACACACACAATAGGCAAGTGTACATATCGCATCATAATATAGTTTAGGTAAGAACAACGTATTGAACCAATGGACACGGTCTATTTCCAATACTCAACTTTTGTTATCATTTAGTTGGTTTAATTTGTGAGTGGGTTTTGTGTGCTTGTGAAGCGAAAAAGTAAATGACAGAAAAGTAAATGACGGTAAAGTAAATGACAGGAAAGTAAAAAAGTGTGTGATGTGTGTAGCAGAAATGTAACTAACTGAATAGTAAATAGTAGGAAAGTAAATATCTCATAAATGATCAGGTTACGAAGAGTATTGCTTTGGGCTTCAAATCCGATTGGTACGTGATAATGTTAAATTGACTAATCCAATGGTACGACTAATACAAATGTGTGACCCGGGTCACCTCTAGAGCCTCGTCCTCACATAATTTGATTCAATAATTATAATCTTTAATCTTAAAATGGTAGGACTCCCAGCTAGGGACATCGTTACCCTCAACTCTTTCGTGTTATCTCCGAGTTGGTTTAGGACATCGAACTTAAATGCTTAAGTATTATTGTTAGGTGTAACATTTCTTATTTTCCGACCCTATTTTAAATTTATTTTAACTAATAAAAAAACAACACGACATTAAAATATATACTTGTTCAAACCTACACCTCATTAATCGTTAGCCGATCGTATTCAATTCAAAGATTTAGAACTCATAATCATGTGGTAACACCTCCTAGAGTTAATCCAGTTAGTAATCCCGTTAGGTGTTTTGTTAAATCCTAACCAGGCTAATTCTGTCAAAGCTGAAGTTGCAAGGGCTGATTTTATAAATAACCAGAAACCCTAGTAGGCACGGTCGCGCCACGTTTTGGCACGGTCGCGCCTCGTCTGGCACGGTCGCGCCTATTGTTGGCACGGTCGCGCCTCAGCTTGGCACGGTCGCGCCTCTTATAGGCACGGTCGCGCCTCACATCAGTTGAAACGTAAATGCAGCCTTTAATCGCAAGACCATTCGATTTCGTAACCGTTTCTCGTATTAACAGACCCAATTAACAGTTTAATCATTTTAATTATAACAAATAAACCCATTTTGGTCGATCCCTCTCCTAAACTATCTATATCCTCCATGTGACCAACGATTCCATCGTTTTTATTGCAATCCTCTCAAACAAAAACACAAACACATCATTCGATCCTCCCTAAAACTTCAGAACACATTGAGTTAGCCGAAGTTGCAGCAGAAAGCACCGGAGACCACACCCGTCATAGCCGGAACTCGTCCCCACCGTAGGCCATCAATTCATCGTCTCACGGGTAATTGAAACTTTCAAAACTATCTATTTATTCTATAGATCAAAAGCCCAAATCAAATTTAGACTCTCAATATCGAAATTTACTCGAACCCGATCCTAAGTTTCATTTAAAAATGGTTTAATCGAATCCAACTTTAAACATGCTTTAAACACAATTAATCTACACCAACAGACTCATACTAACCTTGTGAATGAAAGCCCTATACATTCCAGCACTATCAATATAAGAATCAATAAATTCGTTCCTGTTTTGAGAGAGACACGGTCGCGCTAATCATCTAACGCGGACGTGCCTCGGGAGACGCGGTCGTGTCGACTTCCAGCGCGGTCGTGCCTCCTGCTCAGACCCAGTCATGCTCGGTGGCTAGACTTGATCGTACCCCAGAAGCATAGACAGGGTCGTGCCTAGCGAAGGCACGGTCGTGCCTAGTGGTTTGGCTAGTTGTCATTTGTTTGACCAACACGGTTGCGCCCTGTATAGAACGGTCGCGCCCGCCGTAGCACGATCGTGCCCTACCCTAGGCACGGTCGTGTGTGTTGGCAGAATGTTTATAATCTTTTATATTTCAAAAAAATTAGTATTTCAGATTAATTCTTAAAATAAAAATAATTGAATTTATAAAATCTGTATTATTTTTATTTAGAAAATATCAAATATTTAATCTTAAAATAAATGGAAATTATTTAAAGTTCAACATTTAATTTATAAACCCTACACCTAAATAATATTTTAATGTCTAAATTACATTATATAAATAAATGAATAAGGTAATAATTATTTATTTGATTTATAATTAAACAAAAACATTTATTTAGTTATACTTAATTACATCTAACACTTACATTATTTTCATAAACAGTAATTATTTAATTTACATATTCCAAACTCAAACCTTATTAAAAACTGTTCTAAAATATTCATTTCAAATCTTCCATTTTATACAATACTACTAACTTTATCCAATTTAACTTTAGATATAGATTTAGACTATTGTGCATTATTAATGCAATATACATTACACTCTAGGTTAACATTGTGCAATACAAGGATCACATTACTATCTAGCATCTCATGTTAGCTACGCCTTCGAATCATGTGAGTATTTCATAGCCCCTTTTACTCTTTTACACTTTTGGGGTGAAACATGAACTCTATCAAATTACATGTTTACATTTACACAAACAACACAAATACAAATCCTATTTACATTCATGTGTGCAATTTGAGAATTTTGCCCGAGTGCTATGTGTGCTAACTTTTGTGAACACTTATGTGCAATCATTAACTATTCAAGCCGACGGTTTTCAATGATAGATCTATTGAGTCTGACAAACCCACCCAGATTGGGGTGATTGATACCGACAACACAATCTTGCATGCTAGTTACAAAGGTTTGATTGTACTTGGTTACACAATAGCTGCTCCCCATAAATGCCTTATTTATCATGTTATGTAAGGATTTGTTTTACAAACTATATGCTATCTATATACAAACCTGTGTTATACTCACCAACTTTTTAGTTGACCTTATTTTATTCATGTTTCAGGTGTTATCATATGAGTAGATCAAGACATGCTACACATAGGCTTTGGACCTAGTTAATCTTAATTCAAAAACAAATTGTATTTCATTATGTACTTTGAACTTGATTCATGATTGTTTGGATGTAAATGGATTTAACATATTACAATTTAGTCAACCTTGAGCTAATGAACAGTCCATATGTCTCGCCCCGATGATTCCGCCGTCGGTTGGGGTGTGACAGATTGGTATTAGAGCCTTGGTTATAGGGAACTAGGTTATTAGACACCCTTAACCTAGACTATAACTTTAGGACACCCATACAATGCCATGCTACTACTTGTTACATTATTAGTTTTTGTGTAAATATTTTTACATGCTATCATAAATATTTACACTACGTGATACAATACATAATGACTTATGTGTCACACTACTTTATAACTTTTGTGCTTAAACTCATTACTATCTACATGCTATATGATTATCTTTTTATGTGAATATTCTTACATGTTATACTATATAATTACATCATATGATACAATACTTAATAATCTATGTGTCACATTACCTGCCAACTTTTTCTCCTATTCATTGCTACCTATTCAATTTAATTAAAGTGTTATCCTAAGTTTCCACATACACTCATACACACTTAGTTATTCATGCACCCCTAAACTCACATACATAATACCACACCTCTTGTGAACAACAAAATTTTAAACTATTGGGCCTAATGTCCATCAATAATAAACTATGAAGCCCATCTATCCTCCAAGAAACAAAAGCCCACTGAAATGCATAAACCTTACTTTCGGGCCACAAGGCCCAGTTCACAACAATTCTCATCATGACCATGAGCCCAACAATAGTGTTATCAATACATGATTGCTGGAAGTGTGTGTAGGCCATGAGGGATTCTGGCTAAGGAAAGATAGGGTACCTAAGTGTGTCCTAGTGACCCACCCCTCTTTCCTGGGAATTCTCCCCAGGGATACACTACTTATAGGTCAAGTGTACTCCTAAAATACTATTGTGAAGACTCGGCGTTTGACACTCAGTATTTATTTATCGCTTACAACCTTTCCATTGTTTTCCAGCTAAGCATGGACTCCTACTCTCCTACCTCCCCGGTATGCCGTCCCGAAGAAGAGTCTGATTGGGAAGAAGACATCGGATCACCCGTGCAATGAACACCAACACCCGCAGCTGCTAGACCAAGGTTTGATGTAAGGACATATTGGATTAGGAACACCGGCCCAAAACTTCGAACACCTGGATCACCCGCACCCAGAAACCCATATCAGACACCCCATCTCCACAATCAGTTACCACCTCCACTAAGAGACCCATATCTAATGCCCGACCCGTATCACTCTAATCCTTGGGTAAGACATATCATGGCACTCACTAGTACTATCGAAATTCCAATCAACGACACGCACCAATATGTAAGGACCTCAGAATTTGAGAGGCAAATAATGGAGCAAGGGGTAATGCACGACTTACAAGAACAAAGAATGGATGGTCTAGCAAACCAATTAGGGTACCAAAAGGAGTTTACCTCCATCCTCGAAAAAGAAATACTGGAGCATCGCACAGAGACAGCTAAAGTTGAAGCCATATCGGCTACCCGAGTGACCATAGCGGTGCTCGCCTTGAGAATTATTCTTCTTTCTAGTGGAAAGCTACGAGAGATGTTAGGAGAAATTTCTAATTATTGTCTTTAAATTTTCGATTTGAGAACCATTTCCCTATGTTTTGAGTAATGTTTAACATTTCAACATCTAATTAATTTTATATGTTTAAATTCTAAAGGTTATTGTTCATTGATTTGACCCGTTGAGCGCGAATTACACTCATCATTTTTTATTTTATTTTTATTCAAATTTCTCAAGTATCACCTTTTTCATTCAGTACGATTTAGTACACTACCAACAATCTCCTTCGTAAACAAATCATCCTACTATTTGATTTAAACAAACCTCGTTATTTTGTTCAAACAAAATGTTTTAGCAAACTGTTAGATAGTATCAAAAACATAAATTTTCCATAAAAATTTCTCACCTGATAGGGAAACTTAATACAATCTATTTTATAAAAATATTATTTCTTATCGATAAATAATTATGATTTTTCCTCATTAAAGAAAAATATTTCTAAACCCTGGCTAAATTAGTATACGACTACTTGTTTAGCCAATATTTCCACTTAAAAATATTCTCTTATTAAATAGCTGAAAATTTAAATTAAAATATTTTTCCCATAAATTGTCTATTTATTTAAATTATGTGACTCTATGGATTCACTACGTTATGTATCTACAATCAAGGACGACTTACCACTTTCAAATTTCAAACAAAGATCCGTATTTGTAAACACATTTCCCCGAACGTTTTCAGAACTTTCTCATTACCTTTCACTTGTCGCTTCAAGAGACGATCCATACCGCGTAGACGTTAACCCTATCCATCAACCTCAATGAGATTTAAGAGCTACAACCTAACTACCACATTATACATAAACGCCAAACAACACGCTTATCCGCAACACTCGATCACATGTAAAAACCCGTTAGTATACATCACACACGAAGTCCAACAACTTACGTATACACGTTCACAATATACCTAACGCAACCACATGGTACATGAAACTCAATTATTCTCAATATACCCAATGCTACACAAATTACATAATACAAGAAACTAATTTTCCTACAAATCACAATTTACTGGATTGATCACATAACACACGAAACATGTTTATTTACAATACACCTGCTACCGGATTGAGCACATAATACACGAAACTTAGTTGTTTGCGATATACGTGATACATAACAATTGTTTGATTGATACATAATTCTAGATTGACCACATTAATCATGAAACTCATTTAGTTACAGAGTACATCATACTAAACTGTACACATTATATTGATTTACAAAATACATGATGCTAAGTTGTCAACGCCATACATGAAATTCATTTCCTAAAATACATGTGATACTATGTTGTTTACATTACACGTGAGAGCTCATTGATTTACAAAATACATAATGCTAGCTGTTCATGCTACACAAGAAACTTGTGTGTTTACTTTATACACGAAACGAAATTGCTTACAATTATTACAATTGATTGATTACATTATACACAAGACATGGTGATGCACTTTGTTCACCAAAGTTGAAGACCATAATACATGGAAACGACTCAGGGTTTGACGTATTCTTGTTCAAACACGAGCAAACTAAGAAACTTTAAGTTATTCTACTTTACTACTCTTTAGTTGTGAACTTACCTGCTTAAGGACATAGTTACATGTTAGTGATTTTTATGTGAAAACAATGGACATGGACGGAGTGAAATTGTGCCCCCTTAACCCGCTCACAACGGAATTACCTATACGGACCATGCAATGATTTGAGTAATTACGGGTGCACACGGAATTATAAAAATCAGCACATGGGAAACGTAGTGAAATTTTGTCGTGTGTTGTGACCTAAAACTTATCATGATGTGTAACAACGAAGTTGATGTGTTATGACAAGGACATGGTGGATACACCGATAGTACTTCCTATATATAAGTGTCCTATCATATTATCAGAAGTAGCGTTGTTCCTGTCACGTGAAGTTTTGACCTAAACCAATGTATACGAAATCTCTTACCCACTGACATTTTTAAACATATTAGACTACATCATGCACAAACCCTAACGATCAAGGTCCCATCAAATTCATTCCAAATAATACATCTCACATTTAGAACTCAGGATTTTTATTCGATAATCTCCTCCTTAAATTCATTTCAAAACAAAATTCATTATCACTCTTTATATTTGTAATATCCGAGACTTTCTGAACTATCTTCGTCTAAAGCTCTCGCACGTATCATTAAATTTAAAAACCGGTCTCATATTTCTTTCAAACAATAAATATTAATTTTAATTTCTTTTTAAAAACCTATATATATATAGTTACAAGTTGTAATTATATAAACCTACCACTTAAATATATAACCAGTTTTATTTTTTTTCTTCTACATATATATATATATATATATATATATATATATATATATATATATATATATATATTAGATCTTATAAAAAGAAAGCTCATTTGTTTTATGGTTGGAAATCAAGGGACCGAAACTGTCAATCCTGAAAACTAGTTTAAAAACTAGAATTAGCATTTCATTAAAAGCTAAAAGTACAGGGACCTGTCTTGCCAAAGACTCAAACTTCCCAAAACCATTTCAGTCTCGGGTTTGAAACCCGCAGCAACCGATTTTCACCTCCTCCCACTCGAAATCGTGATCCCGGCTAGATTCATCGAACCTCGAACATCCCTTCGCGCATGCGACCCGAACCCGAGGTGCCTTAACTCTCAATTCCAACGGTAATCACGCGTGAAGCCGGATTCGATCCGCTTTAACTCAACCGTAATCCTCCAACGGTACAAGCATTTACGACTAAAAAATCGACTATAAATATCGCCTTCAATCCTTCGACGACAACACCCCCTAACTCTCTAAACTCCCAACTTCACTTTATCATACCTGCATTTCTCGATTTGAACTCGTGGACAGCCGACTCCAAACGTAACGCGTTCTCCCTCGATTCGACATCATATAAGGTAATTCGAATGCACTTCCTCTTCGGTTTCATCTAAGGATCAATAGCCCTCTGTTAAATTGCATTAACAGAAGGTAAATCACATCGTATTTGGTAGAAATCGATTCTAGGGTTCATACGGATTTGGGGCTTGATATGGGATATGTTTATAAATTTTCTTTTCGGTATAAATCAACAGCGAGGCCCGTAGCCGGGTGGTTTGTTCGTTGGTGCGTGAACTCAGGCGGCCCGGGTTTGAATCCGACCGGCCTGAGTTTTGGTATTTGATTTTCTTTTATGCTTTTTACTCAGTTTTCAAATCTATAATTATTTTTATAAAATCTGTAAAGTTTTTATAAACATAAAAACGATTTTTATTTACACTTTTTACATCCTGAGATATTTTAATTATTTAAATTTATTTAAAACTTATGAAAAGTTAATTCTTTAAAAATAGTTTTAAATACTTAAAATCTATAAAAAAAATTACTTTTAAACTTTATAAAACTTATACAATTTTATAAAAACAGAAAACTAAATTTACTATTCAATTTCTAGAGTAAATGAATTCTTTTTGTTTTAAAACTTTAAATAATAATTATAAACTTTAATAAACAGAAAACTTATATAACTTTTATAAAATCATTAAAGTTTATAAAACTTGTATATTATTTAGAAAACAGAAACTTATAAACTTGTACATCTTATAAAACCCATGTTTTATAGAAAACAGAAAACTTGTATTCATTTAAAAACAAATATTTTCTAAATTTATAAACTTTATAAAACTTAAATAGAAGCTTTAATATTAAAACATTTATAAACTTATATATGAACTTAGAATACTTATAAACTTATAATTTAAGACTTTATATACTTATGGTTATGTTTACACTCTAGGGTATTTATAAACTTATAGTTTAAAACATAAAACTTTATAAACTTATCATTTAAGACTTTATAGACTTATGTTTCATTCAAACTTTAAAAACATCTATGAACTTATAATTAGGTATTATTTATTTAAACTTTGATATCCAATCTTAGTATTTGAAACTTCAATCTAAACTTTGTAAACCCAAATAATTCTCGTCTCCCGTTTGAAACCCTAGTCGATCTTGAAATCCTAGATCCTTACCATAGACTTATAGGATCATACTTAAATCTTTAAACTTGCATACTTAGGCTTATCGTGAGGATATTCTCCCTCCAAGTCTTGCAAATACTTATCCGTGTCGGATACTATTCATCATCCAAGTGAGTATACTTAGCCCCTTTTTCCTTTCTATGCTTTTGGGGTGAAACGTGTTCAAAATTCTTAAACTTATACAATTCTTGTACAACTATGACTACGTGTTTATTCTTATGTTAAACTTGAGACTTGTATGCTTAGATTAAACTTAAAACTAGCATATTCATTAACTTTGATCAAGCCTATGGTAACAATGATAGATCTATTGCATTTGACCAATCCACCTTGATTGATTGACCCTTCGGGGGGAGCCCTTGGTGATTGTTACTAAACCAAACTTTTAAACCTGCGGGTTATGCATAAACATGGTTGGAGGATTGAATGTGCACAATGTCTAAGATGCTTGTTTTCTCATACTTACATTATAGAATGCATATATCATAGTGAATTGTAATACTTTTCAAATACTTGTGAAAACTGTGTCAAAACCTTTGTATCTCACCAACTATTTTGTAGTTGACAGATTCTTTCACATGTTTCAGGTTCTACATCATGAGGCTTATCTGTGATCACATAGGATGCTTTGGAAATAGTCTACTTATAAATTAAACGTTGTATTTCTTGTTATATTCCTTGTATTGAATCTTAAATTATTGTTTAATGAAATATCAAAACTTTAATAGTCAACCTTGTGCTATTGAACAACCGCGTCCGCCCCGACGTATAATCTGCCGTCGGTTGGGGTGTGACAATATTCAACTTGGAGTATTAAGCCTAAGCCATGACAACGGTTACACTCCCCAGAATCCAACAATCAAAACTCGCCGAGAACCCAAAACTTTCGCCTTTTTTCCTGATTTAGTAGTCTCCATTAGTTAAATTTCGGGACGAAATTCCATTAACATGAGGAGACTGTAACATTTCTGATTTCCCGACCCTATTTTAAATTTATTTTAACTAATAAAATAACAACACGACATTAAAACATATACTTGTTCAAACCTACACCTCATTAATCGTTAGCCGATCGTATTCAATTCAAAGATTTAGAACTCATAATCATGTGGTAACACCTACTAGAGTTAATCCAGTTAGTAATCCCGTTAGGTGTTCTGTTAAATCCTAACCAGGTTAATTCTGTTAAAGCTGAAGTTGCAAGGGCTGATTTTGTAAATAACCAGAAACCCTATTAGGCACGGTAGCGCCTTGTTTTGGCACGGTCGCGCCTCGTCTGGCACGGTCGCGCCTCGTCTGGCACGGTCGCGCCTATTGTTGGCATGGTCGCGCCTCGGCTTGGCACGGTCGCGCCTCACATCAGTTGAAACGTAAATGTAGCCTTTAATCGCAAGACCATTCGATTTCGTAACCGTTTCTCGTATTAACAGACCCAATTAAGAATTTAATCATTTTAATTATAACAAATAAACCCATTTTGATCGATCCCTCTCCTAAACTATCTATATCCTCCATGTGACCAGCGATTCCATCATTTTTATTGCAATCCTCTCAAACAAACACACAAACACATCATTCGATCCTCCCTAAAACTTCAGAACACATTTAGTTAGCCGGGGTTGCCGCAGAAAGCACCGGAGACCACACCCGTCATAGCCGGAACTCGTCCCCACCGTAGGCCATCAATTCATCGTCTCACAGGGTAATTGAAACTTTCAAAACTATCTATTTATTCTATAGATCAAAAGCCCTAATCCAATTTAGACTCTCAATATCGAAATTTACTCGAACCCGATCCTAAGTTTCATTTAAAAATGGTTTAATCGAATCCAACTTTAAACATGCTTTAAACACAATTAATCTACACCAACAGACTCGTACTAACCTTGTGAATGAAAGCCCTATACATTCCAGCACTATCAATATAAGAATCAATCATTTCGTTCTTGTTTTGAAAGAGACACGGTCGCGCTAATCATCTAACACGGTCGTGCCTCGGGAGACGCGGTCGTGTCGACTTCCAGCGCGGTCATGCCTCCTTCTCAGACCCAGTCATGCTCGGTGGCTAGACTTGATCGTACCCCAGAAGCATAGACACGGTCGTGCCTATCGAAGGCACGGTCGTGCCTAGTGGTTTGGCTAGTTGTCCTCTGTTTGACCAACACGGTCGCGCCCTGTCTAGAACGGTCGCGCCCGCCCTAGCACGATCGTGCCCTACCCTAGGCACGATCGTGTGTGTTGGCAGAATGTTTATAATCTTTTATATTTCTAAACAATTAGTATTTCAGATTAATTTATAAAATAAAAATAATTGAATTTATAAAATCTGTATTATTTTTATTTAGAAAAGATCAAATATTTAATCATAAAATAAATTGAAATTATTTAAAGTTCAACATTTAATTTATAAACCCTACACCTAAATAACATTTTAATGTCTAAATTACATTATATAAATAAATGAATAAGGTAATAATTATTTATTTGATTTATAATTAAACAAAAACATTTATTTAGTTATACTTAATTATATCTAACACTTACATTATTTTCATAAACAGTAATTATTTAATTTACATATTCCAAAATCAAACCTTATTAAAAAATGTTCTAAAATATTAATTTCAAATCTTCCATTTTATACAATACTTTAAAGTACCAATCACTAACTTTATCCAATTTAACTTTAGATATAGACTTAGACTATTATGCATTATTAATGCAATATACATTACACTCTAGGTTAACATTGTGCAATACAAGGATCACATTACTATCTTGCATCTCGTGTTAGCTACGCCTTCGAATCATGTGAGTATTTCATAGCCCCTTTTACTCTTTTACACTTTTGGGGTGAAACATGAACTCTATCAAATTACATGTTTACATTTACACAAACAACACAAATATAAATCCTATTTACATTCATGTGTGCAATTTGAGCTTTATGCCCGAGTGCTATGTGTGCTAACTTTTGTGAACACTTATGTGCAATCATTAACTATTCAAGCCGACGGTTTTCAATGATAGATCTATTGAGTCTGACAAACCCACCCAGATTGGGGTGATTGATACCGACAACACAATCTTTCATGCTAGTTACAAAGGTTTGATTGTACTTGGTTACACAATAGCTGCTCCCCATAAATGCCTTATTTATCATGTTATGTAAGGATTTGTTTTACAAACTATATGCTATCTATATACAAACCTGTGTTATACTCACCAACTTTTTAGTTGACCTTATTTTATTCATGTTTCAGGTGTTTTCATATGAGTAGATCAAGACATGCTACACATAGGCTTTGGACCTAGTTAATCTTAATTCAAAAACAAATTGTATTTCATTATGTACTTTGAACTTGATTCATGATTGTTTGGATGTAAATGGATTTAACATATTACAATTTAGTCAACCTTGAGCTCATGAACAGTCCACATGTCTCGCCCCGATGATTCCGCCGTCGGTTGGGGTGTGACATTAGGTGATTATACTTTGCTCACCGGGAGGCGATCTAACAATGGGACCATGTATAAAGACGTACCGTTCCCAACATGAGTTCACCAATTCTTGGTTGCATAATAAGTTTGTATAAAGACGTACGCTCTGACAAGTGTTGACCAAGCCTTGGCTTATCAAAATCCTCTTGTATAAAGACGTACAAGCATCAAGAGAAGTTTCATTAAAAAGGTTTTACGGTCTTACGCTTGAGAATCAAGAACACTCACAAATATAAAGACAGATTTAGACAACAATAAAAATCCCACCAAGAGGTGGTTTTAAGAACGAATAGTTAAAGACATAAACATACCACTAGATTAATACGTCAAACATTAACATGCACCAAGCCTTATCTTCACTCTAGCAATACAAAGAGTTTAACCACGAATGGACATACTAACTAGCGTAACACTGGGTTTCATAGGCTCCACTATTGTGGAACAAGGAGGAGGAGCCTCTCTACTCTAAACTATGAAAACTCTCTCTGGATAGTGTCTTTAGGTCTGGTGTGGTCTGTGGAATGAAGAACTGAAACCTCCTATTTATATGCCTCCAAATGAGTAATGCACGGTCGTGCATTGGATAGCATGGGCGTGCAAACACCTCAGGAATCAAACAGGGTACAATGGACAGTGTAATGAGCCTTGGCGAGCAAGCAGGGTAAATACACGTCGTGCATTGGCCCTTGTGTTGATGCACTTTCATGTGACAACACACTGGATAGAGTCTTAGTTTGTATTTCTAATGTCTGTAATTTGTCTTTGTATGTAAGAGTCGTTATGTAATAGTTTATCGAGTTGTATTTACTTTTACATAGTGTATGTTGCATTTCTTCTAAGTGTTTTGCGCAGTTACATGTGCGCAGAAGAAAGCTCCTACGTACTTAGCAAGTACGCAGGAAGACCCATGCGTACTTACTAAGTACGCAAGAGCATTTGGTCCTGCGCACTTGCTAAGTGCGCAGGCATCAGGTCTGTATAAATAGGTTTGGTTCACAGAGGATAAGTACGCAGAACTCATATCTTAGGCGAACTCAGTTTGTTAAGTACGCAATTTGTATTGTCTTTGTAACCGTCGAGTGTTTATAATAGAAAGAGCTTTTATTGTGACTCTCGTGTTGGTTTACTTTGTTTTAGCTAGAATCTCCGCCTAGTCACGGGTATTCCGCACCCGGTCCGACTAGTAGACCACTTGCATGCAACGATCCGACACACACGAAGGGACCTACAAGTGGTATCAGAGCGTTGCTCTTGAATTCGAGTGTTGTAAGTGAGTTTGGAGACGTTTTTACTGAGTTTTACAAGCAAAAAGAGGTATTTTTTTTTATTTTTGTGATAAAAAAGGGGTAGCTCTTGAGAACTTTTTTAGAAGCAAAAATCTCTCAAAAACCAATTTTTGTTGTGTATTTGAGTTATTTGAGCATCAAAGGTTGGTTAGAAACAAGTTTCTGACCCTTTGGCTCATTTGCATTAATCATCAGACCAATTTTTACCATTTCCGGCGATTTTCAGGTCACCGGAAAAGGTTGGTGAGAGTTGCTGAAAAGGTATCCTGCGTACTTACCATTTTTGGCAAAAAGTACTGTCTTCTGCGTACTTACTAAATACGCAAGAGTTATCTCCTGCGTACTTACAAGTGCGCAAGACTGAACTTGTGCGAACTTGAGTCATATCCTGCGTACTTAATCATTTCCTCCTGCGTACTTACAAGTACGCAAGAGGAAATCTAAATACGCAAGACCATTTCTCAAGTGCGCAAGGCCAAAACCAAGTGCGCAACTGTGTCTGACTTTTCTGAAATTTGACTAAGTGTTCACTATGTCGAATCTTCAGAATCTTGGAAACCTGCTGAATTATGATAATGAGATCGGTACACCACAGAAACCACCAAAGTTGCTGAACGTGAACGATTATTCTAATTGGAAAGCACGTTTTGAGCACTACATTTCATATACCGACTCATAATTATGGATACCAATCCTTGAGGGATATAAGCATCCCACACACATCTATTTGGATGAAAAAATTGCCCAAGCCTATCTCTAAGCTTTCTGACGAAGAAAAGAAAGCTTATGATCGAGAAAAGAAGGCACTTGGTTCGATCACTATGGCATTAACTTGGGAATTGTTCCACAGTTTCCGAGGGTATGACAATTCTAAGGATCTCTGGAAAGCCTTACAGAAGAGATTCGAAGGAAATAGTGACATCAAGAAGAGTAAGCGGGATCTTCTCAGGAAGCAGTATGAGTGCTTCAGATTCTTTGAGAACGAATCTTTAGATGACCTCATCTCTAGGTTCTATCATTTACAGACTGAGTTGAATGCTTTTGACCTCAAGTATCTAGATGAAGAGATGGTGGAAAAGCTTTTGGATGCCTTACCACCCAAATTTGAGATGTACACAACCCTGATGAGGGAAAATCCTAAATTCTATGAGTTGACAGTTGAGGAAGCAATAGGAAAGATTCAAGCTCATGAAATGAACTTGAAAAGAAAGGAGAGCTCTGGAAGACCCCAGATACAAGACCCTTCTATGTATCATGGGACGACTTCTACATCCAAGTCATCTGGCTCTGGAATCGCCCTCTTCACTGGAAATCCTACTGAAGAAGACCACTCAACTGGGTGTGGTAGTCATGCTTGCTATGCTTCAGGATCAAGGTTGGGATCTCATCATCAAAATACCTCAAGAAATCCTCCTGCTACGTCTTTAGCTAACAACTCAGCTATAGCCAGAATAGCTGAAGATCATGTAGCATTATTCTCATCTTGCATGCTTGCATATGAAAACTTCATAGGTGGCAAGCTTACTGATCCAGAGACGATTGAAGAAGGTTTTAATCAAGTGGATCCTGCTGACATGGAGGACATGGATATTCAATGGAATATGGCCATGTTATTGAGGAGAGCCAAGCGTTTCCTGAACAGAACAGGAAGAAAGTTTATTGGCGGGCATCCTAATGCCAAGGTCGGGTTTGACAAATCCAAGGCCAAATGCTACAAGTGTCTGAACTATGGACACTTTGCTCGTGAGTGTCAGAAAGACAAAGCACCTGCCTCTGGTTTTACCCGACCCAGCCAAGGAAACAGCCATGGCCAAAACAATCCAAACCACCACAATCAAAGCCAAGGTGGAACGTCCAATGCACTGGTAGCCTAACAGGACGAAATCTTTGACTGGGGTGTTCATCTGGAGGATGCCATCATCGCACAAACACAGGTTGGTCTCATGGCTGAGATCATGGTGATGATGGAAGCAGAGAGAAGGGAAACTGCTGCTACAGAGAAGGTAAAGGAAGCTGAAGAAAAGGAAGATTCTGTAGCTGATGAAGAAGAATCAACCACAGCTGTTGCTCTCATGGCCATTGGAGAAGCAACAAGTTCATCGCCTGAGGTAGATTCTAATTCCTTTTCTGTTGTTTCATGTTCTAAGTGTCTAGGGCTAAAACTTGAAAACTCTAAGCTCCAAGACAAAATCGAACCCCTAAGTATGGCAGCTCTAAACTATAAAGAAAATGAAAAACGTTTTAAAGAGTCTGTTGAAACATTGAAAAAGGAAAAACGTGAGTATTCTTTAAAAATGAGCGATCAACAGCTTCACTTAGATATTGCTTATAAGGGGTTGGAAAAACGGAACAATGAAATCAGCAAACTGCAAAATAAGATCTTGCAGTTAAAATGCATAAATGAGAAGTTGAAAAACTCTCGCTTTGTGGTGGAACACTACGAATCTGTAGTGAGGAAAATGAATGGTCTAGGTCTTGGTACCAATGCCATTCCTCCACCAGTGAGCGGGAAGTTTGTCAATAGCTTAATAGACATTGATCTCACTTGTCTAGATGAGTCCTCTGATAAGGATGATTCCCCTAAGAAGGATGAATCCTCAAGTAAGGCTAGCTCCACATCTAGTGAGGAGTTTGTTACTGCTTCTGAAGATGGGTCGGTTAACTCTTGCCCTGAAGGAGTAGTATCTGAGGAGTTGTTGACTGAACAGAAAGTCAAGAAAAACATTATTACTAATGGTGATAATTGCATTTTAACTGAACCTGATGTCATTGAATCAAATGATAAACTTAAGGTAATGCTTTATGGGGGGTATAAAAACCTTAACCAAGTAAAGAAAGAGGCTTTTTCAGCTCACTTTGGGCTTGGTTACAAAGAAAATTTGGAAAAATACTAAACTCCCAAAAATCAAATTGTTAAGGTTCAGACTGCTGTTCAGAAACCAACTCCTCCTGCTCATAATGGAGAGTTTTCTAAGGCCAGATCCAATGAGACTTACAAGAGAACTTATGTAGACAAGAGGAACTGTTTTCATTGTGGCTTGGTTGGTCACATTTTTGTGAAATGTCCTTCTAAAAACCAAGGGAAACGGCCTGTTGTTTCACAACCAGCTGTTATTCCCAGGTCGCCACTAGTGAAACCATCTCCCAAACATCCAAAGCAGAATGTGGTGAAACCACCAGTCCAACCAATGGCAAAGCCAAAGATCAAATATGAGGCCAAACCATCTGTGACAAGAAAGATAAAGCAACCTGCTGTACCTCGTGTATCTACATCTGGTAGTACACGTACTGGTGAGAAATCTGTTGCTAGACTATCTAAGCCACAGAGAAGAAGAAGGAATAAGAGGTTGAGAAAGCTGGAACAGCTGACTAAAGCTCAATCAAGTGAAGCTTCCACAAGTTCACCGGCTGTGGTTGAGCCAAAGTCTCCTGTTCTGGTTAAGAATCAAAAGAGATCCTGGAACAAGAAAGTAAAAGGTTCTCAATCTCCTGTTCCCAAATCCTCCAAAGATTCACCAATTTTGAACAGTTATCATGACTGTGAGTTGAAAGAAGTAGTTTATTTTGAGAAAGACGGACGACCCAAGACCACAATGGCTTGGGTCTCCAAATCTAACTAATTCTTTTGTGACTCGTGTAGGGACGTCCGAAGGGTACTATCTCTAACCGCTGGTATGTAGATAGTGGATGTTCCAGGCACATGACAGGAAACATGGCCCTGCTTCAAGACGTTAAACCATTCAGAGGTGGCTATGTGGCCTTTGCCGGAGAAAAAGGCGGCAGCATCACGTGTCAAGGCGTGGTTTCAAACGGCTGTGTCAGCTTTGACAATGTTAACTTCTGCGAGCAGCTGAAGCATAACCTGTTGAGTGTCTCCCAAATGTGTGATAAGGAGTACTCGGTGATGTTTGACAAGTCAAAATGCCTGATTCTCAAACCTGGTTTTGAGGTTCCCGAAGACTGGATTCTGATGAGAGCACCAAGAACGAATGACACATATCAGATCGATATGAGCGTTGGAACAACCACCTCATCAGTTGCTACTTGTTTGCTTACAAAAGCGACAGAACTTGACTCTATCTTGTGGCATAGGAAACTCGGACATATTTCGTATCCTAAAATGAATCATCTTGTCCTTAAATGGTTTGGTAACCGGGGTTCCTAAGCTGAGATTTACCGTTGCAGATGACTGTATGCCTTGTAAAAAGGGCAAAAAGCAACGGAAGTCTCACAAGCCCAAGCTCCAAAACTCTATTGATACCCCTTTGGAGCTATTACACATGGATCTATTTGGCCCCATAAGTATCAGGAATATTGGAGGTAAGTCGTTCTGTCTAGTTGTAACTGATGATTTCTCACGTTTTTCTTGGGTGCATTTTTTAGGTACTAAAGACGAGACTGCTGATATCCTTCAATACTTGATCCTGAGCTTGGAATCTCTTTGCAAGCTGAAAGTTAGAATGATAAGGAGCGACAACGGAACTGAGTTCAAGAATAATTTGATGGAGCTTTTCTGTCTCAAGAAAGGGATCCGTCACGAATTCAGCGCGCCGTACACGCCTCAGCAGAATGGAGTTGCTGAACGAAAGAACAGAACGCTGATTGAGACTGCAAGGACTATGCTGTCGGATGCAAAGCTTCCTGTCACTTTCTGGGCAGAAGCAGTTAATACAGCATGTCACGTCTTAAACAGAGTTCTGGTAGTGAAGAGGCACAACAAGACTTGTTACGAGTTGATCAACAACCGACTTCCCAATCTTGATTACCTAGTTCCTTTCGGTAGTCCTTGCTCCTTGTTGCTACAGTACAAAGACCGCCAGTCTAAGTTTCATGCAAAAGCGGTGGAAGGCATCTTCTTAGGATACGTTGCCAACTCGCCTTGCAAGAGAGTGTACAACATAGGAACACGTACTGTCGAGGAATGGTTTGAAGTGGATTGTAGTAAACACAGCATTCCACCCGAACCAACAGGTCCAGCTTGGGGTTTTGATTATGATGCGCTATTCAAGTCATTCAACCTTCCTGATATATCTGCAGATGACGCCGTAAATGTTTATGAATTATTGGGTGGCGGCGATGACTCCAGCTTCTCTACTCGTGCTACTGTACCGATTGTAACTCCTGATTCCAATGCTGCATCTGCATCTGGAACTCATGACAGTGATAACAGTGAAGATGTTCTTACTGTTGGAGATGACGCTCAAGCCAATCCTAACACAACTGTAGGAAATGAAGCTCCAGCTGATCCAATTAACATTGAATCTTCTTCCTCTGGAACACAGGAAATGGGGGAGTTAAGCACGAATCTTGATCCAGAAATTCAAGAACCAATGGTACCGGAGACTAGAGTGCATAGGAATCATCCAATTGACAACATTATTGGTGATCCTTATGCCGGCGTTCAGACTCGTCATCGAACCATCACTGAGAACACCAGTCTTTACACAGAGATACTTCACACTGGTGTTATAGAAACATGTCTGCATGTTGCATTTGTGTCCCAGTTAGAGCCGAAGAATGTGAAGGAGGCTCTCACTGACAACTGCTGGATTGAGGCGATGCAAGATGAATTGTCTCAATTCCAAAAGTTGCACGTGTGGGATTTGGTTGACTTGCCAAAGGGTTTTCAACCAATTGGAACCAGATGGGTGTTTAAATGCAAGACTTTGTCATGTTGTTGTGAAGAACAAAGTAAGATTGGTTGTTCAGGGTTTTTATCAGCAAGAGGGCTTGGATTAAACGGAAGTATATGCCCCAGTTGCTAGAATTGAAGCTATTCGACTGTTCTTGGCTTATGCCACATATGTCGGCTTCAAGGTCTATCAACTTGATGTGAAGAGTGCTTTCCTTTATGGTAAAGTTCATGAAGAAGTCTATGTCACTCAGCCTCCCGGTTTTGAAGATCCGCATAATATCAATAAAATGTATAAGCTCGACAAAGAACTTTATGGTCTTCATCAAGCACCGCGGGCATGGTATGAGACATTATCTAAGCATTTACTGTCTAATGGTTTCGACCGTGGACAGATTGACTCGACTCTCTTCATTAGGAAAGCAGGAGGTGACATTCTTCTTGTACAAATATATGTTGACGACATCATTTTTGGGTCTACCAATGAAGGGATGTGTAGGGAATTCGAGCAGGAGATGAAGTCCAAATTTGAAATGAGTAATATGGGTGAATTGTCGTTCTTCCTGGGTCTGCAAGTCAGTCAAAGAGAGGATGGCATTTATCTACATCAAACTAAGTATGTGCAGGACATCTTATCAAAATACAAGATGAATGATAGCAGTACTTATGGTACACCTATCCCAGTCAATCATGGTTTGCATCCTGACAAAGATGGAAAGGATGTAGACAGCAGATTGTACCGTGGGATGATCGGATCACTTATGTATCTCACAGCTTCAAGACCCGATATAATGTTTGCTGTATGTTTGTGCTCAAGGTTTCAGTCTCAACCGAAGGAGTCACATATGATAGCCGTGAAGAGAATTTTCAGATACCTGAAAGGGAAACCCCGATTAGGTCTTTGGTACTCTAAGCAGCAGTCATTCGACTTCAAAGCCTACACTGATTCAGATTATGGCGGTTGTAACCTTGACAGAAAGTCAACTTCTGATGGATGTCAATTCTTAGGAGACAGACTGGTCTCCTGGCAGTGTAAGAAGCAGTCAACGGTTTCTGTCTCAACTTGTGAAGCAGAATACATCGCTGCAGCGAGCAGTTGTTCTCAGATATTGTGGATTCAGCAACAGTTGAGAGACTACAGCTTAAACTTCACTGGAACTCCTCTATTCATTGACAACAATGCCACCATGTCCATCACAAATAACCCGGTGAAACATTCCAAACTAAACACATAGAGATTCGCCACCATTTCATCCGTGATTGTGCTGAAAAGCATTTAATCGAACTTGTAAAAGTTCACACGGATGACAATCTTGCTGACCTTTTCACAAAGGCATTTGATCGATCCCATTTTGAGCATCTTGTCAACTTGATAGGAATGTTCAATCCTGAGTGAAAACTAAGTTTTCTTAACTCAATTCAATTCATGAAAGTTAAATTTTTAATTCTTTTTAAATTTTCTGTATAGTTCTTTTAGTTTTTAAAATATTTTACAAAAATCAAAAACAAAATAGAAAATGGAAATTTTTTTTATTTCAAAGTTAACTTAAGAAAAGAGGAAATGATAGTACATTAGAAATGATCTAAACACCATAGACTGCTCATATGGGAAATGATTGCGTCATGCTTACTTAATTGTCTAAATTATTATGTTTTTAATCTGTTTATTAACAAGTAATTTGAATTGTTAGTAGGTTGTATGCGTCTTTGAATCACTAGTAGTGTGGAAACTAAATCTAAATTACAACCGTGATTTGAACCCATGTTTGCAAGCGTGTGTGCATAAAAGAATAGAAAAGATCATTATCAGATAAAGGATGTTAGATTTTGGTAATAATTTTCTTTTGATATCAGTTTAGGGTTTTGTCGTTAGCACAATTAATGCGGTTCATCTCACTGCCCATACTCACAAGTATGCAAGGAGAGATTGAATCAAGACATGTCTCTACATTAACCGTTGAGCATGTAATCACCCTTGAATCACTCCTGATTCATTGAAATCAAATCAAAATAAAAGTTGGATCCCCTTACCTGATAATCAAACAACATATCTATTATCCTGAATCATCATCCCGATATTCAAAGAAGAAAATCACATGAAACCAAGACAAATGAATCACTCGATTCTGAATCTTATGATTCCTGATAATCCTTATGGATTCTGCTTGATTTTTCCTGTGCTAATAGATGTAGCTTCATTCTGAAAATTTAGAAAATCATTGGAAAAATCTTAGATGCCTTGAGATAGTGCAAGTTAGAATAGCATATCAGTGGGGTACACGTTGTATATCTTATAAATAATACATTAATACACAAGAATGTGATACAAAGATGCTTATAGTTTCAAATCTTATAATGTTGTCAACTTGAATTACTTGTCTATATGCTTATTACGTATGAATAAATAGTAATCAATGACATGATCCCATATTCTTTGATGTTTATTTTGTATCGTTTTTGCTAAAAGATAGCCTGATATGATCCTCTGCTCGTGTCTTTGATCAAAAATAGTTTGTGTGAATACTTGTATATTTCTATGAGAAAAGATCAAAAATATTTTAAGTTTATGCATAGTTCCACTTTATTCAGAAAAACCAAAAAAAAAAAAATATTTGTATTTAACCTTCCTGAATTGATTTTGAATCATCTTGATTGAACGCTTTTATCTTGTTCGTTATTTAACTTAAAATCTTCATAAGTTGAGTTGAAAGTGTGCGCACATAAGGGTCTCTGCGTACTTGATAAGTGCGCATGAGGTAAACCCTGCGTACTTAACAAGTACGCAAGACTTAAGTCATGCGTACTTAGTAAGTATGCAGGAGTTAAGTCCTGCGCACTTAGTAAGTACGCACGACCAATATGTGTTGGGTATAAATACAGGACTGAGAATTTTTTTTTGGGTTTATCACTTTCAAATCGTTTTCTCCTGTGATATTCCCTCCGACCATTTTCCTCAAAAATTTCGAGTGTTCCAACCGGATTCTTCGTCCCACTCATTGTTTAATCATCATCAAACATTTACTTGGTGAGATTCTCGGTCCGTATCATCCATTAAATCCCAAGTTTTCGACCGATTCATCGACGGTTTTGAGTGTGAAATTATTGACCTATTTTGGTGTTCTAAATACAAATTAAGACCTAAAACTTGTTAATAATCACTAATCGAAACCTATTGACTCCGAATTTGTCCTTAACATGGTTTGATTTTGGCCTTGACCCTCGATTGACCGTGGTTTCCACTGGGTCGTCATCTAGGTCATAAAATTGACGAGTTTAACAGTTACTTGCAGTGGATAGTGGTCCCATAGGTCTTAATCAAGTATTTCGACCTTGTGGTGACCATAATCCACAGGAATGCCTCACTTCTGTTTGAAATTGAGACTTCTGGAATTTTGGCTAAGTACAAGTCTTGCGCACTTAACAAGTACGCAAGAAGTAACTCCTGCGTACTTGCTAAGTACGCAAGAACTAACTCCTGCGTACTTGCTAAGTACGCAGGACCAACACTTAGCAAAATTTCCTAAGTCTGAAATTCACTTCATTGAGTAACTGCTATACTGAGTCATGTTTATCCATTTCCAATGATACGTGTTGTTCTGATTATGTTTTCTGTGTTTTTCTGCAGACTATGGCTCGGGAATTCACTGATGAGTTCAACTTGTTAGCAAACACTCAACCTGAGTGGAAAGGGGCGGCTTTGCAGTATCGGCAGATCATTGACTTTTTGAACCGATCAAAAATAAGTTATGCAATCTCAGCTGACCCAACAGTCTCAAGACCTTACTTGGAGCAGTTCTGGGAGACGGCAGAGCACGACTGCACGGTATCCCCTAATGTCATAAGGGCTACCGTGGATGGTCGGGCTATTGCTTTCTCTGAGGATACAATAAGAAGGGTCCTACAGTTCAGAGACCTCGCTACCGACCCGACATCCTATCCAGATTACTCTGTGGATGGATGTTGGAGGCATAGAATGGGATATGTCCGAGCAAGGGACTATGCTTCTTACAAGAAGATGTGGGTTTTGGATCAATGGCGGTATTTTGCCCACATCATGATCGTGTGCATCTCGTCCAGAAAAGCGGGGAAAGATGCCATGGGTCATGACCTTGCAGCAGCCATGGTGGGCTTGTCTCTTAATAGGGGCTACAACTTCTCTCGCTACATCTTCAAAGCAATCAATGATCAGATCAATACAGCAGAGAAGTTTAGGTTCCTATTGTACCCGAGGTTTGTTCAACTCTTGATTGATGATGCATTGCCAAACCTACGTGCTATCGGGGAGAAACTGCAAGTAAAACGGGTGGACAAGAGAGTATTTGCTCAACTTCTAAAGCCAGGCAGTGTGGATCCTACCCCTGTGCATACTGAACTCTTTGGTCACCTGCTTAATGAAGCATATGTCGTGCCAGAAGATTGGAATTGGTATAGTCCCAATTCGGCACCAGAGATGAGTGATGATTCTGATGAACAACAAGAAGAAGAGAATGAAAGTGATGAAGGTGATGACGAAGGTGGTGATGGTGGTGCTGAGGAATCCGATTCAGAAGCAACAGAATCGGACTCTTTTGATTCCGATGACGCACCATCTCAGGCACACCCGAGGAGATTGGCATAGGTAACCCTGCCTGCGTCGTCTTCTAAAAGAAAGCGACAAAGCTCGAGTGGCGAATATGAGCCAACATCTGACTCTGATGCTACTCTACAAAGACAAAGGAGAGAGAAAGCCAATAAGAAGAGGGGCGATAGGCAAGAGGTTGCTATCCCCAGGGTTGTAGAGATCCCGACTGTGCAGCCAGTAAAAGCTGCGGCTGCCAGTCCAGAATCAGAATCTACCCCACCAGCACAACAATTATACAGAAGGAGAAGTAGGCCACTAGTACAAGATAATGTTGCAGCCATAGCGGTCACAGAAGAGATTCCTGTGACGGTGACCCTCCCTACTCCAACCGTCCATGTGATAGTGACTACTCCACTTCTCACGGAGTCAGTAATCATCACACCAACCATAACACCCACTCCCATCATTACAACCCCACACCCACCTCACACCACTGAGCCGTCAGGTCAACCCTTCAACTATGGTGATTTCTCACAAGGGTTTGACTTTGACACAATTTTCTCCTCCCCCATCCATAATGCTGAAGCCTCATCATCTAGGCATTCTGATCCGTATGATGCAAGGATAAATGTCCTAGAGACCCAAGTTGCTGAACTGTTGAAGACCATTCAAAAGTCAAAGGAGGAGTCTGATGCTCAACAAGCACAGATTAATTCCCTGGCCGATGAAGTTAGGATTCTCCACAGCCAGAGAACAGGGACAAATGAGCAACTGAAGAATGTAATGGCACAGAACGAGCTGCTGATGAAAACCAATGAAATGATTCTAAGCCACAGAACTTCACTTGAGCTAAGGATGGATTTGCAGAGAAAAGAGCATGAAGCGATGGTCAAATTAGTTGAAGAACTGACCAAGAAGCTTGGTGCTCAGGGGGAGAAAGAGAAGGAAAAAGAGAAAGAGAAAGAAAAAGAGAAAGAGAAGGAGAAAGAGAAAGAAAATAAATCCACTGGTGCTGAGCCTTGTCATCCAATCGACTTGACTAAGGATGATGATAAAGACAAGGATCCTGAAGCCGGTCCTAGTGGAGGTGAGCACCAAGCTTTGGCGATTGTGCCCATCTCTTCTGTTCTAATGGCTGAGGGGGAGTCTACTCAGCAAGAGGGTGGTGATACATCTGGTGGTGGTGGTGATAAAGGGAAGTCAGTGGCTGAAGTACTTAAGGACTTATCTAATGATGAGATCCTATATCTAGAGCCTGACTACTCTAAAGAAGCACAGATCGATGCTCTCTTCAATCTAGAAGAAGGAGAGATCGACTCTGGTGATGACTGGAATGATGAAGATGAGGATGTGGTGATAGAGATTCCCAAGGGCGACGGGGAAGGAGAGTACGAGTTAGAGGATGGTGAGATCTTTGAAGTACCATCGCTCGAATCTCTGCTCGACACAGGCTCAGTTGACATGGCAAGTAATGTTGAAGCTACAACTGAAGCCTCCCCAGTCGACCCTACACCTGTGGACCTCGAGGCACCAAAAGATAAAGACATGCCTTCTGCATCATCTAACGGTCCAGCTCCCGTGTGGCAAAAGACGTCCATCACAGACAAGCACGGGGCTACAGGTATGATCTTGGCTGTTAGGTTTGAGGAGGACAAACAGTTGTTCGCCATCAAAAGATCTGGGGGGTTTCAATACTTGAAACCAACCAGTGAGGCGTTCAACTCTTTGCCCAAGTACGACCTTGTGAACCTCGCAAACCGCGACCTGCTGAGTCACTCGAGTCATGCAGTAGCAATGGGTTTGTGGGTAACACTACAGCGGGAAGCAAGATCAGGGAAATTTGAATACTTCAAGCCTCAAGTGCCCAGAAGAGTCAAGGATAAGCACGCTGTACATCCTGTGACTAAGAAGCACATAAAGAGATTGGTATACAAGCCAGTGCAATGTGAAACTAAGATTCCCTTGAGCAAGTTATCTCAGGATATTCTTGGTGACATGTGGTACTGGTACATAGATCCAAAAACGGGCGTGGTTGTGATCATGGGAAAGGTTCGTTCCGAGAGTGGGAACACGGTACCAAAAGAACTGATCAGAATCTTTGATGAAGTCTGCTTCATCAACTTTTCTGTGAAAGATCTGGAGGTACTAGCGGAACGCTACTGTGTCCACACGGACGAATGTACAAAGCTCATTGCTTCTAAATATGACAAGGTGATTAAGTTCTGCCTTGATTACAAGAAGAAGATGGAAGCTAAGGAACCAGTGCTGTGAAGATTGAAGACTGAAGACGATGAAGATCCCGATCTGTTGTCAAGGGGGACTTTGTTGATGCACTTTCCTGTGACAACACTTTGGATAGAGTCTTAGTTTGTATTTCTAATGTCTGTAATTTGTCTTTGTATGTAAGAGTCGTTATGTAATAGTTTATCGAGTTGTATTTACTTTTACATAGTGTATGTTGCATTTCTTCTAAGTGTTTTGCGCAGTTACATGTGCGCAGGAAAAAGCTCCTTCGTACTTAGCAAGTACGCAGGAAGACCCATGCGTACTTGCTAAGTACGCAAGAGCATTTGGTCCTGCGCACTTGCTAAGTGCGCATGCATCAGGTCTGTATAAATAGGTTCGGTTCACAGAGGATAAGTACGCAGAACTCATATCTTAGACGAACTCAGTTTGTTAAGTACGCAATTTGTATTGTCTATGTAACCCTCGAATGTTTATAATAGAAAGAGCTTTTATTGTGACTCTCGTGTTGGTTTACTTTGTTTTAGTTGGAATCTCCACCTAGTCACGGGTATTCCGCACCCGGTCCGACTAGTAGAGCACTTGCATGCAACGATCCGACACACACGAAGGGACCTACACCTTGCCTGCTGCCTAGTTTTGCCTTTTAGCTCCTGGTTGAATATTGTTTACCTTGGTTGACTTCTTGGGGGTCAAAGCTCGGGAATGATCCTTCTAGAAGCTTGATTTCTTGATGTTTTATATTGATTTTATTTTTGTTTATCTTTGAGACACCGAATAACCTGCAATTATGAAATATTGACGTTTTAAGTATCAATTGCAAAGTTATTAATCAATTAGTACCATAATATGAGGATTATTATACATGCAAAACATATATAATTTAGGTCATATCATAATACCCCACACTTAAACTTTGCTTGTCCTCAAGCAAACTCATGCATGATCCAAAAGAAAGGCAGTTCCAAGTAAGTGGACACTTCGGATAACTCATGAGTCGCTTATTTTATTTTTTTGTTTTTCTATTTTTAGGATGATGGAATCCATGACAAGCCTAATA
The DNA here is from genome assembly GCA_023525975.1 of Smallanthus sonchifolius. Lineage (NCBI taxonomy): Eukaryota > Viridiplantae > Streptophyta > Magnoliopsida > Asterales > Asteraceae > Smallanthus > Smallanthus sonchifolius. The sequence goes on along the minus strand of CM042025.1, from coordinate 41,265,101 downwards.
GAACTTCAATCATGCATACTCTATCACTTCTCACAATGTTCACTCAACACTAGGGTTTTATAAACACTCAAGTTCAAATCAAATTATTCAATGGTCATAAGCTTGTATGCAGTACAAGTCTCCACCAATTAACTAAGTAACATGCATGAATCAAGAGGACTTAAAAGGGTTGTAATGTGACGAAAAGAAAATAAAGTGTGAAAATGAACATCTTTTTGGGTTTTAGGGTTTAAAAGGGTTTTAAGGGCTGTAGCTAACGTGGAACACACGGCTAAGGCTTCATGGCTTAAGATGGAAAACACTAGTGGGTTTATGGTCAGATTGCCAAGACCGATAGTTCTTATCATGTTCAACTCTTCCTCACTGCGTAGTACACATCACTACCTTTTCTTATGGACCTTCGGCTTTTAACCTAATAGCACCCATTTTGATCAGATGCGTATACTCATGTTGGGAATAAGTTTGATTCTTGCTGCATTTTCCTTCTTGGCTCCAGTTGCCACACTTCACACATTTGCCATATCTTTTGACTCTTCTTTTGGCGGTGCATTCTTACAAGCCGCAGAATGGTGGTAGTTGTTCCTTCTTGTCCCACCATTTTCTTACATCACTTGTTTCTTTGAAAAAGTTTTCTCAGAGTTCGGGCGGTAATTCAGGCTTTGCAAAGTGAATACAAGAAAGAAAATTAAAATCAAAAGAATGCATGTCCAGCTCTTTTAGGTCTAACCGGTAAAAGACCAAATTCTCTCTTCCTTTTTATTTTCTCATTTTTTTTAACATCAAGTTTGCTTTGTGAATAAATCATTTTCCTCGATTCCTTGAAATAATTTTTCCATATATTTATTGTAAATCATTCAGCTGTTTCTTCCTAGTACATCCACTTCCTTCTGTATATTCCAATTCCTTGAGTGAAACAGATTCTTTCCAAGTTGCCTCAATGGTTGCAAACTTGAAATAACGACATAAGATAGTCTAATATTCGTCCATCTTGAGGACAGTTAGCCAATAACCAGTGTTTACGAAAAGATGGTATGGTAATGAATGTGGGTAGTAGAAACGAAAAGGCTAAGGCTCAAAGGACTATGTAGGCAGATATTGTTTTTTGGTAATTTGGTTTTAAGGATAATATGTAAGGGTAATAAAGTCCTAGGTGTCTCAATCATTTCCACACAATTACTAGTTCATGGTCTTGATATGTATAAGTCATACAAGTTATAATTATGCATAAAATCCGATCCAAAAACACTCAATATACCAAACGAAAGAGCATGCGAATAATGATGATAATAATACTCGTGAAAAGGATAAGATTATTCTCACATGAAAACGAATGGGATAGGGTTTGGTGAATCGTTATGCATAATATCCATTTGTTTCTGCTTGCCATGTTTCCATTTATTCATTTTAGTTTATTTAAGCACGAACACAAAAAGGTTCATATTTTTAGGGTTTTGAAATTTCAAATTTTTTTAGGGTTTTTAGAAAATAAGTTTTTTTTGTTGAAAATAAGGTTTTAGTCAAATGGGAAGAAAATCACGAGTTTAGTTTTACTACTTTGAGGAAACAAGTTTGTCATGAATCTCTAATTCCCCACCCCACTCTTAAAACTGTGCATTGCCTTCAATACACAATTACATGTAATGAAGTGATATGCAAAAATTTTAATGCATGAAGTTTTAAGGGAAAAGAAACTGGTACTCCCCTGGTCAATTCGGTGTATAACCTATGGCCAAAACTTGTGATTGTAGGCAACATTGCTTCAAAGACTTCATGGAATTTCTCAGAAATTTGATGTGCTTTCCAACACCCTAGCTTATAGAGGTGGAGTGTAAGTCCTCAAAGAAGTAGAGAAACTACCTGGTGATGTTATGCTACACACAAAGGAAAACATAAAAAAAAAACGGAAATAACAGGTAGTAGTTAAGCTACTAAGGTCCTAGTATGGAGAAGGCATACCTGGGGGCTGAAGTATAAGGAACATAAACTTGGAAAAACCAAACCTGAGGTCCACGTGTTCTGCCATATGCACTGTAACACCTTGAAAATTTCTCAAAAGAAATACCAAGTACAAGGGTCTTAGGTGCAAATAAATCAAACTTCAAGGACTAAAAATGAAAAATTAGAGAAAATGGTCCATAACGGTCCGTCACCCAGGATAACGGTCTGTTACAGCCCTGACGGACTGTCACCATCTCATAACGGTCCATGCCGCAATACCGGAGGCGGTTTAGGGTTTCTGACACGCGTCCTCAGACTAAGCACTCGTGACGGACCGTCACGACCCATAACGGTCTGTTACGTGGTTCGGAAGTGCGTAGCCACCAAAAAAAGCCATGACGGACCGTCACGCCTGGTAACTGTCCGTCACGACCCGAAATTTAGCCCTCTAAATAGATGGTCGAGCTCAGTAGTTTTCACACACCCAACACACTACTTTTGCACACACACACCTCTGATATCCCGATTTCAAGTCCGGTTTCTAGCCTTACGCCTTCAAAATAGCCGTAGATAGTTCCAAGGTAAGGTTCCAACAACTTGGTTACTTACTATTAAGATTTGATTATATAATGTTAAGTTTATTATAGATCTTAATTAATAAAAATTAAACACTAAACCATAAACCTCATTTATTAATAACTAAATTGTTTTACATTATAAAGCAAACTTCTATTACAAACTAACCAAACCAACAAACGTCCGACCAGCCAAATGACTATCTTCATCTATTAGCTACCTGGAATGCCACTAACATATCCATCTGCAAAATCTTTTAAAAGTAACTGAGTCAACATAAGTTGGTGAGTTCATGAACCGTTACCACAAATGGTTGTTATTTAATCATCAACATTCCCACATCCCACCCACATGCAATAATGCAGTGATATTTTTGTTATATATATAATTGGCAACATTTCCACCAATGGTCCTCCCACACCGTATAAACTGAATAAACTATCCCACCTCACTGGTCCTCCCACACCAGTAAGATGAGATAATCCACCCATAGGTTCCATCCCATAACAGAACGTATAAAGTACTTATTACGCATTATATATACAGGGAATGGGGTGACTCTTTCAAATAACAAGTGTGTAACAATACACATTAAGTTCAGAGGAACTCACCTGGGAAGTATATTATAATATGTCAAATACTTCGGACTATGTCAAATACTTTGTGTGTTTTTGATATCAACGTCACAGTGACTACAAGGCTACCTTCCTACCGGTATGTAGTATCTGACAAACGGAATGTTCTGTCTAAGGAAAGAGCGGTGTATAAATCTCTTCTAGACCCGTCGTTCTTTCCTGGGAAGATATCTGTTGGAGGTACTACTCTGGTTAGATGACTGTCATGTGTTACGGGTGTGACATGCACCAACTTCTCAATTTATTCATGATCATCGGGTTGCCTCCCAGAAGCACCACGTTTATTTAAGGGTCGTTGGCCGGACCCGTACGTGCTTCATCAGTCTTTCTTCGAGTGGGAGCTATTGACCTCCACCGAGTCTCCTGTTCTTGCATTCAAGTCCTTCAGCTTTGGTAGATTGTCCTAGTAGTTATCAATCTAGTATGTGTTATCAAGATCTTTCCCAAGATCTAGTTTCTTTCCTTTATTGAATTCTTTAGCTTTCTTCAGTTGGTAGTCCAGATTGGTATCGATGAACTGAGCAATTTCAAAGTGATCATTGCATAGACATTCATTTCCTCCAATGTTGTAGGTTACCGATTGTTTTTCGACACGAAGTGTCAGAATTCCTTCATTCATGTCAATGACCGCTCTGGCGGTAGCTAAAAATGGGCGAACCAAGATCAAAGGTATAGAGTAGTCGGGTCCTATTTCTAGAACCATGAAGTCGGCAGGGAAGAAAAACTGGCCAACTTTTAATGGTAAGTTCTCAATGAATCCTATAGGTGACTTAATCGAACCATCTGCAAGTTCAATGGTTGCATTAACAAGTCGTGACTTTCCAATTTTAAGCTTTTGAAACATGTTATATGGCATTATGTTCACACTTGCTCCCAAGTCAGCGAGTGCAAAAGTTATCCATCGTAGTCCGATATAACATGGTAGAGAAAACTTTCCGGGATCTGAAAGTTTCTTTGGAAGGCATCTTCCAATAAGAGCGACACATTGATTAGTCTTTTTAACTGCCTCTTCCGTATTTCTTTTGTTCATGAGGAATTCTTTTAGAAAACGTCCGTACTTAGGCATTTTCTGTATGATATCCAAGAAAGGAAGGTTGACATGAATTTGGCTTAAAAGTTCGATGAATTTCTCATATTGTTTGACAGTCCTTTGATTTACTAGCCTTCCTGGGTATGGTATGTGAGATTTGAAAGCCTTTTTTGTCGAAACGTTTTGGGGGGGGGGGGGGTGTCCACCGGAGTAGGTTGTGGAATTACTTTTCGTGGTGGTCCTTGAACAATTGATTCTGCGACTGGCGGACGAAGTGGTACTCCTGTGAATATTTCCCTCCTTGGTGTCTGAACTTCCTCTTCTTCTGGTAACGGAGGTTCTGGGTAAACCTTGCTATTTATGAGAGTGATAGCACTAACATTTGCTTTTGGATTTGGTTCAATGTTGCTAGGAAGACGTCCTGGTTGTCTTTCGGATAGAAGTTTTTCAATTTGCCCTAGTTGTGTCTCAATGGACTGAAGACTCGCTTTCAGTGTCCTAAACTCAGCTTCATGAAGACTAAACTTCTCCTCATATTGTTTGTGAGGGGCATCTGCCAGAAGAGATTGACTTCAGTTGTAGAAATCAACTTAGTTACCACATCCTCCAAACTTAACCCATTAGTTGGCTTGTTAGTTCCTTGAAATTGTTGACGAGGTTAATTCTTTTGAGATTTTCTTTGTTGAAACTGTTGTTGTTGTCAGAAGCTAGATTATCCTTGGTTAGTGTTATCCTTCCGGCTGAAATTTGGATGGTTCCTCCATCCAGGATTGTAAGTATTACTGTAGGAATTGTTCTGTGGGCGATTTGTTCCGATAAAGTGAACCTGCTCAGCATCAACCGTGATGCTTTTTACTTCTTCAGTAGTTTCAGTGGTTATTTAGCCCTTGCTAAGTTGATTGAGTCGAGTGGTAAGGGCGTCTACCTGAGAAGAAAGTGAAGTGACAGTATCGACAAAATGAACTCCTTGCCTAGCTCCCCTATAACTCCTTGGATTGTATCATTGATAGATGTTCATAGCTATTTCCTCAATTAGGATGTAAGCTTCTTGTGGCCTCTTGTTTACAAAAATACCACCTACAGTAGCATCGAGTGTCTGTCGAGCTTGATTATGCAACCCACTGTAGAATGATGATACTTGTAGCCAAACTTCTAGGGCATTTCCTCAGCATGTCTTTAAAACATTCCCAAGCCTCATATAGTGATTCACCATCTTCCTGGGTGAAAGTGGTAATATCATTTCTCAATTTAGCAGTTTTTGCTGGCGGGAAGTATTTCGATAGGAATTTCTGAGCAAGATCATCCCATGTAGTGACTGACCCGGTAGGAAGAGAATTTAGCCATGCCTTAGCTCGTTCCCTTAAGGAAAAGGGAAACATTCGGAAGCGAATTGCATCATTCGAAACTCCGTTCATTTGAAAGTGTCACAAATTTTGAGGAAATTTGCAATGTGGGCATGTGGATCTTCATCGGGCAATCCATTGAAACTGCACGATGACTGGATCATGTGGATAACATGAGATTTGATCTCAAAGTTGTTAGCGTCAACCGTTGGCCTTGTGATACTAGACCCCAAAGCCTCAATTGACGGTCTTGCAAAGTCGGAAATAGTGCGGTTTTCTATAGCCATTCTTCTAGTACGGTTTTCTCATATTCGACGGTGAAAGAATCTCTCAGGTTCTTCTAAAGGTTGATATAAACCAGTTGTGGAGGTATGGATAATACACTACATGCAACAAAACGTAGCAGAAAAATAGATGGAAAATGATAAGACTAATCCGTTAACTCAAATTTTTCTTAAAATCACCGTGTCCCCGACAACGGCGCCAAAAACTTGATGTGCACGTGATTGTTTCATGAGATCAGGTTTTAAATTTGTAAAATGATAATTACTCAAACTTAAAACACAGAAAAGTAAATGACAGGAAAGTAAAAAAGTGTGTGATGTGTGTAGCATAAATGTAACTAACTAAATAATAAATAGCAGGAAAGTAAATATCTCGGAAATGATCAAGTTACAAAGAGTATTGCTTTGGGCTTCGATTCCGCTTGGTACATGATAATGTTAAGTTTACTAATCTAGTGGTACGAGTAATACAAATGTGTGAGCCGAGTCACCCCTAGAGCCTCGTGCTCACAGAATTTGATTCACGAATTATAATCTTTAATCATAAAATGGTAGGACTCCCAGCTAGGGACATCGTTACCCTTAACTCTTTGGTGTTATCTTCGAGTTGGTTTAGGACATCGAACTTAAATGCTTATGTTGAAGCACGTTTGTGTGACAGACACTCTGGATGTTGTCTTAGCTTATGTACTTGTCTTTATGTATTTGTACTTGTATTTAAGTATCTGTATGTATTGATTTTCGAGTTGTGCGCACTTAGTAAGTGCGCAGGATGTATATCCTGCGTACTTAGCAAGTACGCAAGAACAAAGTCTGTGTACTTGCTAGGTACGCATGAGTTAAACCATGTGCACTTGCTAAGTGCGCAGGCAACATGTCTAGTATATATAGCTGTTAGTGACAGAATGTATGTACGCCCTCATTCTCTCTGTAACCGGCTGTGATTATCAATAGACGAAGTTTGAGAGTATCTTGTGTCTTTGTTGTCAGTTTACTTTGTGTTGATTGATACTCCACCTAGTCACGGGCATTCCGCACCCTGTTCAACCAGGAACACACTTGAATGTGACGATCGGGGACACCCGAGGGACCTACAAGTGGTATCAAAGCTTTTGCTCTTGATTTCGAGTATTGTGAGTGTGCTAGGAGCATTTTCGACACAATCTACAACCTTTCTGCAAGGAAAAGTGACTGATTTTGGTGATTTTTGTTATAAAATAGAGGTAGCTCTTGAGCGCTATTTTAAAAGAAAAAATCCTTCAAAATTCGACGTTTTTATTGTTTGTTTGAGTGTTTTGATCATCAAGGGTTTGTTAGAAACAAGTTTCTAACCTTTTGGCTTGATCAATTTGTTCATATCTTCAAAATTTGAAGATCTGAGGTATTTCCGGCGATCGGAAATAGTTGGTGAGAGCAGGTGAAAAAGTGACCTGCGTACTTACCCTTTTTTGGCTAAAAGGACAGTCTTCGTGCGTACTTGACAAGTACGAAAGACCATTCTTGTGCGTACTTAACTTTGCCTCGTGCGTACTTAACATTTACTCTTGCGTACCTACTAAGTACGCAAGAGGAAATCTCAAGTGCGCAAGAACAGTTTCTTAAGTGCACAAGGCCATTCTTAAGTGCGTAAGTTGTATTGACTTTCTTAGTTTTTGACTAAGTTTTACCCTATGGCAAATCTTTAGAATCTTGGTAACCTGCTTAACTAACGAGATTGGTACTCCGCAAAAACTGCCAAAGGTGCTTAATGTTAATGATTATTCGAATTGGAAAGCACGGTTTGAGCATTATATCTCATACACTGATTCCTCTTTGTGGATACCTATACTTAAGGGTTATAAGCATCCTACTTATACATATATTGATGAAATTGTTCCCAAGCATATATCTAAGCTAGATGAAGAAGAAAAGAAAGTTTATGACAGAGAAAAGAAAGCACATGGATGTATCACAATGGCCCTAACTAGAGAACTCTTTCACAGCTTAAGAGGATAGGATAATTCAAAAGATCTCTGGAAGGCATTGCAGAAAAGATTTGAGGGGAACAGTGACATCAAGAAGAGCAAAAGAGATCTCCTGAGAAAGCAGTATGAGTGCTTCAGATACCTGGGGAATGAATCTACAGATGAACTTATAACTAGATTCTACCTCCACATCTTCAGCTAACGAGACTACAATAGCCAAGACAGCTGAAGATCATGTAGCATTGTTTTCATCGTGTATGCTTGCTTATGAGAACTTCATTGGTGGTAAGCTTACAGATCCTGAAACAATTGAAGAAGATTTTAATCAGGTGGATCCAGATGACATGGAGGACATGGATATTCAATGGAATATGGCCACGATCTTGAGAAGGGCCAAGCGTTTCTTTAATAGATTTGGCAGGAAGTTTATTGGTGGGCATTCAAATGCCAAGGTGGGTTTTGATAAATCTAAGGCCAAGTGCTACAAGTGACAGAACTTTGGACACTTTGCTCATGAATGTCAGAAGGATAAAGCGTCTGCCTCAGGATTCACTAGACCAAGCCAGGGAAACAACCAAGGAAATAATCAAGGGTACAACAATTCTAACAACCGCAATCAAGGTCAAGGAAGAACGTCCAATGCTTTGGTAGCTCAACGGGACGAAAGCTTTGATTGGGGTGTTCATTTGGAGGATGCCCTTATTGTTCAAACACAAGTTGGTCTAATGACTGAGATAGTAGAGATGATGGAAGCAGAAGAACGGGAAGCGTCTGTAGCTGACCAAGAGTAGTAATCCATGACATGATCCCATATTATTTGATGTTTATTGTGTATCATTTTTGCTTACAATATCCTGATATGATCCTCTGATCATGACTTTGACCTAAAAAAAAATTTAGCTTGTGTGTATATTCTTGTGCATATTAACTTCATTCAGAAAAGCTCAAAAAGATTTTAAGTTTATGTACAGTTCAATTTTTATCAAAAATGCCAAAAATATTTGTGTTTATCTTCCTTGAATTGTTTTTGAAACCTCCTGATTGAATGTTCATATCTGGTTCGTTATTTGACTAGAATATCTTCATAATTTGAGTTGAAATTGGATTTCACAAGGTTTTCTGCGTACTTGTCAAGTGCGCGGGAATTAAACCTTGCATACTTGTAAGTACGCAAGACTTAAACCTTGTGTACTTGCTAAGTACGCAAGAGTTAAGTCTTGCGCACTTGTTAAGTACGCAAGACCCGAATGTGTGGGTATATATAGTGGACTTAGAAAATTTCTCAGACTTTATCTCATTTCAAACAAACCCACTGTTCTATTCCCTCCAATCTGTATTTCCTCAAAAATTTGTGTGATTCAAACGGCTTTTTCGTCCCGATCATTGTTTCACCTTCACTTAACATTCATTCAGTGAGAATCTTAGCCGATTCCATCCGCAAATCATCATGTTTCGGACCGATTCTTGACTGTTCTTGGACCTAGGGTTGGATGTCAAATTTAAGACAAGTTTTGGACGTTCTTTACTGAAATTAAGACCTGAATCTTTTTTATAAACTTAAATCGAACCCTAATTACTCATCTACCGTCCTTAACATCTTTTGATTTTGTCTCTGACCCTGGTCTGACCGTCGGTTGAGGTCACGTTAGGTTCAGGTCAAAATTGACCTAGTTTTAGCCCGATTTTGGCGTTGGACTTGGTCCCATGAGTTCTAAATGCATTTTTCGAAGTTGTGGTGACCTTGAATGTAACATTTCTGATTTTAGTATCCGTACTTTCAATTCAATGTAATGCATTTCAAAATCAATTCTAGTGCACTGTTTTATTCCTTTTCGTACCATCAATTAAATACTATATATCAATGTTAACCCGCAAATTTTACACGGTTATAACCTACTAAAACACTACATAAGTATCTATTTATACAAATATGTCAAAGACCAAAGTTACAAGGTCTGATGTTGAAAATTTACAAGAAACCCCAATAGGCACGGTCGCGCCTCGTTCTGGCACGGTCGCGCCGAGTGCCTTGGCACGGTCGCGCGACTCGCTTTGGAACGATCGCGCCTGGTGCCTTAACACGGTCGCTCCTCGTTTAGGCACGGTCGCGCCTAGTACCAGTTGAAACGTAAATGTGGTTTTAATCACTCGATCGTTGAGCTCCGTAACCGTCCTACACTTCATTCTCATTAACGAATGAAATAAACCTTTCAATTACACGAAACATCTCGGATTAACTCAATCAATCTCCAAAAATCGTTTAGACATTTCAAGAAAACACGAATTCTTTCTTTCGATCCGAATTCTCCCAATCAGGCAGCCGATTCACGCTACTCAATCCTCACTAAAACTATTGGACTCTCTGGTTTAGCCGGGATTGCAGCAGAGGACGCCGGAAGCCATCCGCATCGTCGCCGAGACTATTTTCTACCGCCCTCTATCAATTCACCGTTCTACCGGGTAATTGAAACTCTGTCCTCAGTCTATTTAGTCTCGAGATCAAAAGCCCCATGTTAATTTGGGTTTTCATTATGGAAATCACCACGAACCCGAATCCACATTTTCGTTAAAAATGATTTAATCGAATCGAACCTTAGACACGTTTTAAATCCAATTAATCTATGCAAATTGACTCGAAATAATCTAATGGGTGAAAGCCTTATGATTCCCAACCCTATTATTATAAGAATCGGTCAATTCGTTCCTGATTTGGAACAGACACGGTCGCGCTAATCATCTAGCGCGGTCGTGCCTCATGAGACGCGGTCGTGTCGACTATCAGCGCGGTCGTGTCCTCCTGCCCAGACCCAATCATGCCCTTTGGCTAATCTCAGTAGTGTCTTGGAATCATAGACACGATCGTGCGTGGCCTAGGCACGGTCGTGCCTAATGATTTAATTAGTTTAAGCCCTCTGTTTGATCAACACGGTCGCGCCATGACTAGCATAGTCGCGCCCGTGGTTCGAGCACGATCCTGGCCTTCCCAGGCACGGTCATGTGTGAGTTAAAATCTTGGCAGAATTAAAAATTTTATACATTTTTCAAACCACAAATATTCTGATTGAATTACAAAATAAAAACAGTTGAATTTTATAAAATTGCTTTTAATCTTACTTAGAAAGAACAAATATTTAATAAATGGAAAAATTAATTATTTAAAGTTTATAAAATTTAATTTACAATTATTGTTAAACCTTTCATTTAAAAAGTATTTAAATGGTTAAGTTACATTTTATAAATAAATAAATAAAATGATTAATTATTTAGTTTATATTTAAACAAAAACAATTAATTATATATACTAACTTGTAACTAATACTTACAATGTTTACATGAACAATAATTATTTACATTACTTATTTAATTATTCAAACTCAAACCTAAATCAAAATATTCTAAAAATACTCTTTCAAACTTTATATATTATATTCAATACCTCCAATTACAAATCAATGAGCTTATTACACAAGTTCAAATACAACTTTAGACTTAAACATTGGTGCACACTATTAATACCATATACATTACTCCTTAGGTTAACTTGCGCATTTCAAGGATCCTTATTTTATCTAGTATCTTTGTTAGCTACGCCTTCAAACCAAGTGAGTATACATAGCCCCCTTTTTACTATTTTACATTTTTGGGGTGGAACATGAACATTATTCAAATTACATGTTTACATTTACACAAACAACACAAGTACAAATCCTATTTACGTTCATGTGTGCAATTTGAGCTTTATGCCCGAGTGCTAGGTGTGCTAACATTTGTATGCGATTATGTGCAATCATTAACTATTCAAGCCGACGGTTTTCAATGATAGATCTATTGAGTCTGACAAACCCACCCAGATTGGGGTGATTGATACCGACAACACAGTTTTGCATGCTAGTTACAAAGGTTTGATTGTACATGGTTACACAATAGCTGCTCCCCATAAATGCCTTATTTATCATGATATGTATGGATTTGTTTTACAAACTATATGCTATCTATATAAACCTGTGTTATACTCACCAACTTTTTAGTTGACTTTATTTTATTCATGTTTCAGGTTCTAATGTGTGAGATTGATCAAGTTGTGCTACACATAGGCTTGGACTTAGCTAATTTAAATAAAAGAATTCTATGTATTTCAATTTTGTTCTATGTTGGATTTGGTTGTGTTTGGATTACTTGAAATGAAACTTAACGTTTAATATATTCAATTTAGTCATCCTTGTGCTTATGAACAGTCTACATGTCCCGCCCCGATGATTCTGCCATCGGTCGGGGTGTGACAGATTGGTATCAGAGCCTTGGTTATAGGGAATTAGGTTATTAGACACCTTGACCTAGACTATAACTTTAGGACACCTACTTATGCTATGTTTCATGATTAAATGTTATATGCTACATGCTATATGTTATATATTATGTGCTACATGCTTACTATGATTAGTTATTATTTTATTTGATGACTTAATTGTTAAATATCCATGACTTACTAGTATATACTTAAATAATAAATTAAATAAACAATATCCTTCCTATATCATAAAACCTCATAATATTCTTATTTTCTTTCTCTATCTTTATCTTTCTAAGCATGTGGAAACTTCATGAAGCGAAAATTCATAAAAATTTCTCTATTTCCTCGTTAAGGTTTTTAAGCTTTGTTAATTATTTGAGGACACATGCAATCTGGAAGAGTGGCACCTGTATTTTGGGTTTTCTGTCTAGGAAAGCATTTCGCATAAATCCCAATCAACCGAGGGACTCGTATGCTTTCCTGGGAATTCCCGAGATGAGTGTTTACTTATAGGCTAAAGCATGTCTCCTTGAAAATTATATAAGTTTAATTAACCTTAATGTGTCATAGTATTCGAGTGATTATATCACTATTTGAGTACAATCCAAACTATGATTATCTATCTATTTTGATTATCTTATTCTATTAAATCCAAACAATTCTCAAAAGTTCTTACATCTTTTCTTGTCTTGTGAAAATCTGTAGAATGCCTCCTCGTCGTGCTCCCGCGGCCAACACCAATACCGACATTGCTGCTATTCTTGCACAACTCGTGACACAACTCACTCAAGCTAATAGTGCCACCAATGGCAACAATGGTGGAAATGGTAGTAATAGTGGTAATGCTGGTAATGGTGGAAATGGTGGTAACAACCCATCTCAATGCACCTTCAAGCATTTCAACTCGTGTAATCCCCTCAAGTTCTATGGTACCGAAGGAGCTACCAGACTCCTTCAATGGTTCGAAAGCATTGAGAATAACTTTCTCAATAGTGACTGCCCCGACAACCTTCGTGTTCGTCATGCCACAAGTGTCCTACAAAAACGGGCACTCACGTGGTGGAATGGGGAGAAAAGAAATAGGGGTGTGGATGTAGCAATAGCCTTACCTTGGGATGAGGTTAAAAGGCTAATGACCGAGGAATTCTGTCCTCAAAATGAAGTGAAGAAACTTGAAGCTGAGTTTTGGGATCTTGCCCAAGATAGTGGTGAAAACTTGGCGTATACGACTCGGTTCCATGAGTTGAGTCTTCTTGTGCCCCACATGGTCACCCCTTTGTCCCGCTGCATTGAAAAGTATATTGGGGGACTACCTAGGCAAATTCAAGATACTGTCCTAGGAAGGAATCCCGCAACACTTGAGGATGCTATCCGCTTATCTGCTACCTTAACCGATAACCATGTGAAGGCGGGGACTCTTACTAAAAAGGGCACCAAGAAAGTTTCTGACACTATAACCCCTCCTAACCACAACAAAGAAGCCACAACTGAACCCTCCCGCAATAATAGGAAAAGGAAGACTAGAAACTATGCTGTGGTCACTCCTGCTATTCCTATAAACCAAGCTGCACCTATGGTTAGGCCCGTTGATTTTACCCGTACCCGATTAACCCGACCCGAACCAACTTCACCCGAACCGATTAAACCCGTACCCGAATAACCCATAACCGATTAACCCGAAAACCGTTTAAACCGATTGTTATTCGGGTCGGGTTTCGGTTAGACTTTCAAGCATCAAAAACCCGATTAACCCGAACCGATTAACCCGAATAAAACGAACATTTATATATTCTACCCTTTCTCTTCTCACCACCACCACCAACACCACCAAAATCCGCTTCTAAACTATGAGTTTAAAAAATCCACTACATAAACACGAATACTTCTATTTGAAGCTTTAATCTCTTGAAAATGTACTTATTTTTGTTTCACATACACGTTTATTTTATGTTTTTAAACTTGATTCATTTTTTTAACCATGTGTCCCTACTCGAAACCCGACACGATTAAACCGAAAACCGATTAACCCAAACCCGGTCTACCCGAATGTTATTCGGATCGGTTATCGGATAAATTTACACACACGGAAAAACCGATTAACCCGAACCGATCTACCCGAAACCCGATTAAATTACCCGAACAACACCCCTAGGTATACGACTCGGTTCCATGAGTTGAGTCTTCTTGTGCCCCACATGGTCACCCCTTTGTCCCGCTGCATTGAAAAGTATATTGGGGGACTACCTAGGCAAATTCAAGATACTGTCCTAGGAAGGAATCCCGCAACACTTGAGGATGCTATCCGCTTATCTGCTACCTTAACCGATAACCATGTGAAGGCGGGGACTTTTACTAAAAAGGGCACCAAGAAAGTTCTGACACTATAACCCCTCCTAACCACAACAAAGAAGCCACAACTGAACCCTCCCGCAATAATAGGAAAAGGAAGACTAGAAACTATGCTGTGGTCACTCCTGCTATTCCTATAAACCAAGCTGCACCTATGGTTCAAGCACCGGCCATAAAGCCATATGTTGGAATCTACCCACTTTGTGCCACCTGCAACTACCATCATCCCCAAGGCATCCCATGTCGCCTTTGTACTTATTGTGGAAAATATGGCCATGCAGTTAATGTTGGTAGGGCCAAAGCTCTTGCGGGCCAAGTCAACCTACCAAACCAAACCAACACCCAAGTGACTAATCAAGGTGTACCCGCTATTGCAAATGGGCGAGCATGTTATGAGTGTGGCAACCCGAACCATTTCCGTGATCAATGCCCAAAGTTAGTCAATGCTAGACAAGGTGGAGCTCGTGGGCGTGCTTTCAACATAAACGCCAATGAAGGTCAAGCCAACAATGATGTGGTCAATGGTACGTTTCTTGTTAATAGTCAATATGCCTCCATTTTATTCGATACCGGTGCCGATAAGAGTTTCGTGTCACTTAACTTTGAACCTTTACTTGCAAAGACACGATCCCAATTAGAGAAAACCTTTACCGTCGAAATAGAAAATGGTGATTTACTTACAATCGAGTCTATTATCTATGACTGTTCTGTAGAACTTAATGAACATACATTCCCAATCAACCTTATTCCAATGCCACTAGGAAGTTTTGATATCATCATAGGTATGGATTGGCTATCAAATCATCATGCCAAAGTCGTCTGTTTCGATAAGTGCATCCGAATACCTCTACCATCGGGAGAAACACTAAGAGTCCTTGGTGAAAAACCTTATAAAGGGCTTAAATTAATGTCATGCACTACTGCTCAAAAGTACTTACGAAAGAAGTACGTGGCCTTTATGGCCCATATCGTTCAAAAGGATGTTAAAAAGAAGAGTATTCAAGATATCCCCATTATCCGAGATTTTCCTGAAGTATTCCCCGAAGACTTATCCGGCCTTCCAGTCGTTCGACAAGTAGAATTTCGCATTGATCTTGTGCTCGGAACAAACCCCGTGGCAAGAGCTCATTACCGTCTTGCACCTTCTGAAATGCAAGAACTTGCAAGTCAACTTCAAGAGCTCTCCGACAAGGGATTCATTCGTCCAAGTCATTCACCGTGGGGTGCACCCGTCTTATTCGTCAAAAAGAAGGATGGGTCATTTCGCATGTGTATTGACTACCGCGAACTCAACAAACTTACTATCAAAAACCGTTATCCTTTGCCTAGAATTGATGTCCTCTTTGATCAACTTCAAGGTTCTACTTGCTTCTCGAAGATTGATCTTCGATCTGGTTATCATCAACTACGTGTGCAAGAAGATGATATTCCAAAGACTGCCTTCCAAACAAGGTATGGTCATTACGAGTTCATGGTTATGCCTTTTGGGCTAACCAATGCACCCGCAGTTTTCATAGACCTCATGAATCGTGTGTGCAAACTGTACCTCGATAAGTTCGTGATAGTTTTCATTGATGACATCTTAATCTATTCCAAGACTAAAGCCGATCATGAGCAACATCTTAGATTGGTTTTGGATCTTTTGAAGAAAGAACAACTATATGCCAAATTCTCCAAATGTGAATTTTGGTTAAAAGAAGTTCAATTTCTTGGTCATATTGTCAACGACAAGGGTATTCATGTTGACCCTGCTAAAATCGAAACGGTTAAGAATTGGAATACCCTGAAGACCCCCACTGAAGTTCGTTCATTCCTTGGTCTTACGGGATATTACCGTCGCTTTATCTCGAACTTCTCTAAGATTGCTGTCCCCCTTACCGCTTTGACCCACAAGGGTAAGACTTATGAATGGGGACCAAAGAAAGAAGAAGCTTTCCAAACCCTTAAGCAAAAGTTGTGCAAAGCTCTTATTTTGACCCTCCCTGATGGAAATGATGATCTAGTTGTCTACTGTGATGCTTCCAACCAAGGTCTCGGTTGTGTCCTCATGCAACGAGGCAAAGTAATCGCTTATGCATCAAGGCAACTTAAGATTCATGAGAAGAATAATATGACGCACGATCTCGAGTTGGGTGCGGTTGTATTTGCATTGAAGATTTGGAGACATTATCTCTATGGCATGAAATACGTAGTGTTCACCGACCACAAAAGCCTCCAACACATCTTCAATCAAAAGGAACTCAATATGAGGCAACGACGTTGGGTTGAACTCCTTAACGACTATGACTGCGAGATTCGTTACCATCCCGGCAAAGCGAATGTTATAGCCGACGCTTTGAGTCGAAAGAACCATGTCATGCTTCAATGTGTTCGAATTCAAACAGACAATCAAAACCGCATCTTAGAAGCTCAACACGTCTCAGTCACCGAGGGTAACATGTACGAGGAAATGTCGTGTGGTGTTGAACTTCTGCTTGAATCTAAACCAAATCGCTTACTTTATTACTTGAACCGTATCTGGGTTCCCGATCGTGATGATCTCCGTACATTTCTCATGAACGAGGCTCACAAGACTCGTTATTCTATTCATCCTGGTGCGGATAAAATGTAACAAGATCTTCGCCAACAATATTGGTGGCGCGGTATGAAAAAGGACATTGCTCTTTATGTTGCCAAATGTTTAACCTGCTCCAAAGTCAAAGCCGAACATCAACGTCCTTCTGGTTTACTTGAACAACCCAAAATCCCCGTGTGGAAATGGGAAAACTTAGCTATGGATTTCATTACCAAGCTCCCTCGCACCTCGAGTGGTTATGATAGCATTTGGGTGATTATTGATCGTCTCACCAAATCTGCTCATTTCTTGCCTATCCGTGAAGACTATCGGGTTGAGAAACTAGCCCGAATTTACATTGATGAAATAGTGAGCCGTCATGGTGTTCCCTTGAATATAATATCTGATCGAGATGCCCGGTTCACTTCTCGATTTTGGCAAGCTCTCCAAACCGCTCATGGCACACGATTGGATTTGAGCACGGCTTACCATCCCCAAACTGATGGTCAAATCGAGCGGACAATCCAAACACTTGAAGACATGCTTAGAGCTTGCGTAATCGATTTTGGTGGCAATTGGGATTCACATTTATCCCTCATCGAGTTCTCTTACAATAATAGCTACCACACAAGTATCAACATGGCCCCATTCGAAGCTCTTTATGGTCGCAAGTGTTGTTCTCCTATCTGTTGGAACGAGATTGGTGAAGCACAAATCACCGGTCCCGAGCTAATTCAAGAAACATCCGACAAGATTATTCAAATCCGTGACAACATTCGAGTAGCGAGAAGTCGGCAAAAGAGTTATGCCGACAAACGCCGAAAACCCTTGGAATTCCAAGTCGGTGACCTCGTTTTTCTTAAGGTGTCCCCGTGGAAGGGTGTGATCCGCTTTGGAAAGAAAGGCAAATTAGCCCCTCGCTATGTTGGTCCATTCAAAATCCTTAAAAGGATTGGGAAAGTGGCTTACAAACTCGAGTTACCTCCATCTCTTGGCAATGTGCATCCTACATTTCATGTATCTAATCTGAAGAAATGTCTCGCTGATGAGAGTCTCGATATACCACTTGATGACGTGCGCATTGATGAAACGATGCACTTCGTTGAGAAACCGGTAGAAATTATGGATCGTGAAATCAAACAACTCAAGCGAAGTCGTATTCCTATTGTCAAAGTTCGTTGGGAGTCTAAGCGTGGTCCTGAATTCACTTGGGAACGAGAGGACCAAATGAAGCTCAAGTACCCCCATCTTTTTACTGATGTCGTAGTTTCCTCTAGCTAAATTTCGGGACGGAATTCCCTCAACATGGGGAGACTGTAACATTTCTGATTTTAGTATCCGTACTTTCAATTCAATGTAATGCATTTCAAACTCAATTCTAGTGCACTGTTTTATTCCTTTTCGTACCATCAATTAAATACTATATTTCAATGTTAACCCGCAAATTTTACACGGTTATAGCCTACTAAAACACTACATAAGTATATATTTATACAAATATGTCAAAGACCAAAGTTACAAGGTCTGATGTTGAAAATTTACAAGAAACCCTAATAGGCACGGTCGCGCCTCGTTCTGGCACGGTCGCGCCGAGTGCCTTGGCACGGTCGCGCGACTCGCTTTGGAACGATCGCGCCTGGTGCCTTAACACGGTCGCGCCTCGTTTAGGCACGGTCGCGCCTAGTACCAGTTGAAACGTAAATGTGGTTTTAATCACTCGATCGTTGAGCTCCGTAACCGTCCTACACTTCATTCTCATTAACGAATGAAATAAACCTTTCAATTACACGAAACATCTCGGATTAACTCAATCAATCTCCAAAAATCGTTTAGACATTTCAAGAAAACACGAATTCTTTCTTTCGATCCGAATTCTCCCAATCAGGCAGCCGATTCACGCTACTCAATCCTCACTAAAACTACTGGACTCTCTGGTTTAGCCGGGATTGCAGCAGAGGACGCCGGAAGCCATCTGCATCGTCTACATTATATCTCATACACTGATTCCTCTTTGTGGATACCTATACTTAAGGGTTATAAGCATCCTACTTATACATATATTGATGAAATTGTTCCCAAGCCTATATCTAAGCTAGATGAAGAAGAAAAGAAAGTTTATGACAGAGAAAAGAAAGCACATGGATGTATCACAATGGCCCTAACTAGAGAACTCTTTCACAGCTTAAGAGGATATGATAATTCAAAAGATCTCTGGAAGGCATTGCAGAAAAGATTTGAGGGGAACAGTGACATCAAGAAGAGCAAAAGAGATCTCCTGAGAAAGCAGTATGAGTGCTTCAGATACCTGGGGAATGAATCTACAGATGAACTTATAACTAGATTCTACCTCCACATCTTCAGCTAACGAGACTACAATAGCCAAGACAGCTGAAGATCATGTAGCATTGTTTTCATCGTGTATGCTTGCTTATGAGAACTTCATTGGTGGTAAGCTTACAGATCCTGAAACAATTGAAGAAGATTTTAATCAGGTGGATCCAGATGACATGGAGGACATGGATATTCAATGGAATATGGCCACGATCTTGAGAAGGGCCAAGCGTTTCTTTAATAGATTTGGCAGGAAGTTTATTGGTGGGCATTCAAATGCCAAGGTGGGTTTTGATAAATCTAAGGCCAAGTGCTACAAGTGACAGAACTTTGGACACTTTGCTCATGAATGTCAGAAGGATAAAGCGTCTGCCTCAGGATTCACTAGACCAAGCCAGGGAAACAACCAAGGAAATAATCAAGGGTACAACAATTCTAACAACCGCAATCAAGGTCAAGGAAGAACGTCCAATGCTTTGGTAGCTCAACGGGACGAAAGCTTTGATTGGGGTGTTCATTTGGAGGATGCCCTTATTGTTCAAACACAAGTTGGTCTAATGGCTGAGATAGTAGAGATGATGGAAGCAGAAGAACGGGAAGCGTCTGTAGCTGACCAAGAGTAGTAATCCATGACATGATCCCATATTATTTGATGTTTATTGTGTATCATTTTTGCTTACAATATCCTGATATGATCCTCTGATCATGACTTTGACCTAAAAAAAAATTTAGCTTGTGTGTATATTCTTGTGCATATTAACTTCATTCAGAAAAGCTCAAAAAGATTTTAAGTTTATGTACAGTTCAATTTTTATCAAAAATGCCAAAAATATTTGTGTTTATCTTCCTTGAATTGTTTTTGAAACCTCCTGATTGAATGTTCATATCTGGTTCGTTATTTGACTTGACTATCTTCATAATTTGAGTTGAAATTGGATTTCACAAGGTTTTCTGCGTACTTGTCAAGTGCGCGGGAATTAAACCTGCATACTTGTAAGTACGCAAGACTTAAACCTTGTGTACTTGCTAAGTACGCAAGAGTTAAGTCTTGCGCACTTGTTAAGTACGCAAGACCCGAATGTGTGGGTATATATAGTGGACTTAGAAAATTTCTCAGACTTTATCTCATTTCAAACAAACCCACTGTTCTATTCCCTCCAATCTGTATTTCCTCAAAAATTTGTGTGATTCAAACGGCTTTTTCGTCCCGATCATTGTTTCACCTTCACTTAACATTCATTCAGTGAGAATCTTAGCCGATTCCATCCGCAAATCATCATGTTTCGGACCGATTCTTGACTGTTCTTGGACCTAGGGTTGGATGTCAAATTTAAGACAAGTTTTGGACGTTCTTTACTGAAATTAAGACCTGAATCTTTTTTATAAACTTAAATCGAACCCTAATTACTCATCTACCGTCCTTAACATCTTTTGATTTTGTCTCTGACCCTGGTCTGACCGTCGGTTGAGGTCACGTTAGGTTTAGGTCAAAATTGACCTAGTTTTAGCCCGATTTTGGCGTTGGACTTGGTCCCATGAGTTCTAAATGCATTTTTCGAAGTTGTGGTGACCTTGAATGTAACATTTCTGATTTTAGTATCCGTACTTTCAATTCAATGTAATGCATTTCAAAATCAATTCTAGTGCACTGTTTTATTCCTTTTCGTACCATCAATTAAATACTATATATCAATGTTAACCCGCAAATTTTACACGGTTATAACCTACTAAAACACTACATAAGTATCTATTTATACAAATATGTCAAAGACCAAAGTTACAAGGTCTGATGTTGAAAATTTACAAGAAACCCCAATAGGCACGGTCGCGCCTCGTTCTGGTACGGTCGCGCCGAGTGCCTTAGCACGGTCGCGCGACTCGCTTTGGAACGATCACGCCTGGTGCCTTAACACGGTCGCGCCTCGTTTAGGCACGGTCGCGCCTAGTACCAGTTGAAACGTAAATGTGGTTTTAATCACTCGATCGTTGAGCTCCGTAACCGTCCTACACTTCATTCTCATTAACGAATGAAATAAACCTTTCAATTACACGAAACATCTCGGATTAACTCAATCAATCTCCAAAAATCGTTTAGACATTTCAAGAAAACACGAATTCTTTCTTTCGATCCGAATTCTCCCAATCAGGCAGCCGATTCACGCTACTCAATCCTCACTAAAACTACTGGACTCTCTGGTTTAGCCGGGATTGCAGCAGAGGACGCCGGAAGCCATCTGCATCATCGCCGAGACTATTTTCTACCGCCCTCTATCAATTCGTCGTTTTTCCGGGTAATTGAAACTCTGTCCTCAGTCTATTTAGTCTCGAGATCAAAAGCCCCGTGTTAATTTGGGCTTTCATTATGGAAATCACCACGAACCCGAATCCACATTTTCGTTAAAAATGATTTAATCGAATCGAACCTTAGACACGTTTTAAATCCAATTATTTTATGCAAAAAGACTCGAAATAATCTAATGGGTGAATGCCCTTTGATTCCCAACCCTATTATTATAAGAATTGGTCAATTCGTTCCTGATTTGGAACAGACACGGTCGCGCTAATCATCTAGCGCGGTCGTGCCTCATGAGACGCGGTCGTGTCGACTATCAGCGCGGTCGTGTCCTCCTGCCCAGACCCAATCATGCCCTTTGGCTAATCTTAGTAGTGTCTTGGAATCATAGACACGATCGTTCCTGGCCAAGGCACGGTCGTGCCTAATGATTTAATTAGTTTAAGCCCTCTGTTTGATCAACACGGTCGCGCCCTGACTAGCATGGTCGCGCCCGTGGTTCGAGCACGATCGTGCCCTTCCCAGGCACGGTCGTGTGTGAGTTAAAATCTTGGCAGAATTATAAATTTTATACATTTTTCAAACCACAAATATTCTGATTGAATTACAAAATAAAAACAGTTGAATTTTATAAAATTGCATTTAATCTTACTTAGAAAGAACAAATATTTAATAAATGAAAAAATTAATTATTTAAAGTTTATAAAATTTAATTTACAATTATTGTTAAACCTTTCATTTAAAAAGTATTTAAAAGGTTAAGTTACATTTTATAAATAAATAAATAAAATGATTAATTATTTAGTTTATATTTAAACAAAAACAATTAATTATTTATACTAATTTGTAACTAATGCTTACAATGTTTACATGAACAATAATTATTTACATTACTTATTTAATTATTCAAACTCAAACCTAAATCAAAATATTCTAAAAATACTTTTTCAAACTTTATATATTATATTCAATACCTCCAATTACAAATCAATGACCTTATTACACAAGTCCAAATGCAACTTCAGACTTAAACATTGGTGCACACTATTAATACCATATACATTACTCCTTAGGTTAACTTGCGCATTTCAAGGATCCTTATTCTATCTAGTATCTTTGTTAGCTACGCCTTCAAACCAAGTGAGTATACATAGCCCCCTTTTTACTCTTTTACATTTTTGGGGTGAAACATGAACATTATTCAAATTACATGTTTACATTTACACAAACAACACAAGTACAAATCCTATTTACATTCATGTGTGCAATTTGAGCTTTATGCACGAGTGCTAGGTGTGCTAACCTTTGTATGCGATTATGTGCAATCATTAACTATTCAAGCCGACGGTTTTCAATGATAGATCTATTGAGTCTGACAAACCCACCCAGATTGGGGTGATTGATACCGACAACACAATTTTGCATGCTAGTTACAAAGATTTGATTGTACATGGTTACACAATAGCTGCTCCCCATAAATGCCTTATTTATCATGATATGTATGGATTTGTTTTACAAACTATATGCTATCTATATAAACCTGTGTTATACTCACCAACTATTTACTTGAATTTATTTTATTCATGTTTCAGGTTCTAATGTGTGAGATTGATCAAGTTGTGCTACACATAGGCTTGGACTTAGCTAATTTAAATAAAAGAATTCTATGTATTTCAATTTTGTTCTATGTTAGATTTGGTTGTGTTTGGATTACTTGAAATGAAACTTAACGTTTAATATATTCAATTTAGTCAACCTTGTGCTTATGAACAGTCTACATGTCCCGCCCCGATGATTCCGCCATCGGTCGGGGTGTGACATTGAACAACATCAAATTCGTCCATTTGGAAAAGTCTGCTTTTTGTTCAAGTGTTAGACCTTGCGCACTTAGTAAGTACGCAAGACATAACTCTTGCGTACTTACTAAGTACGCAAGGTATAAACCCTGCGTACTTGCTAAGTACGCAGGAAGGCAAATTGCAAATTTTTCTAAGTCTGGAAAATTCTTTCTTGTGAATGTGTTATACCATGTCTTGTTTATTCAATTCTAGTGACTATTCTTGTTCTTATTGTGTTCATTGTATGTTTTTGCAGTGACGGCTCATGCGTTTACCAGCGAATTCAATCTGTTGGCTCTAACACAACCCGAGTAGAAGGGTGCCGCACTTGAATACAGGGAGATAGTCGATTTCCTGAACCGCTCAAAGATCAGCTATGCTCTGTCTGCAGATCCTATCGTATCAAGACCGTACATGGATCAATTCTGGGCAATAGCACATCATGACTATAAAGTAACCCTGAACGTCATTAGGGCTACTGTAGAAGGTCAACAGATAGCCATATCCGAAGAAACCATAAGGAGAGTGTTACAGTTCCAGGATCTTGCAACTGACCCAATTACCTATCCTGATTACTTTGTCGATGGTTGTTGGAGGCAGAGAATGGGATACGTCATTGCAACGGATTATGCTTCGTACAAGAAGATGTGGGTACTAGGTCAATGGCGCTACTTTTCCCACATCATGATCATGTGCATCTCTTCAAGGAAAGCAGGCAAGGATGCCATGGGTCATCACTTAGCGGCTGCAATGGTGGGTTTATCTCTCAACAAGGGCTATAATTTTCTAAGTACGTATACAAGGCCATAACTGACCAGATCTATACGGTGGAGAAGTTTAGATTCATGTTGTATCCAAGATTTATCCAGCTGCTAATCAACGATGCGTTTCCAAATCTACCGGCAATTAGGGAAAGATTACAAGTGAAGCGAGTGGACAAGAGAGTATTTGCTCAATTCTTAAAGCCATGTAGTGTAGATCCTACCCCTATGCATACTCCTCTCTTCGGACACTTAATCAATGAAACATATGTGGCCCCATATAATTTCAGATGGTATAGTCTCGAGTCGGAGCCTAAACTAAGCGAACACTCTAACGAGCACGGAGAGGAGGAAGTTGAAGGTGATGATGAATCTGAAAATGAAGGAGACGAAGAAGAAAGAAGTGCTGGTGCTGAAGAATCTGACTCCAAAGCTATAGAATATGATTCATCTGATTCTGATGATGCACCAGACCAATCACACCCTAGAAGAACGAAAGCGATAACCCTTCCCGGGTCGTCTTCTAAGAGAAAGAGACAAGATAGTACAAGCAGTGAGTATGAACCGGAATCTGATTCGGATGATGCTATACAAAGACAAAAAAGATAAAGTACTAACAAGCGTCGAAGGGATGGGCCATTTGCGGCTATCCCCAGAGAAGTAGAAGCTAGTGTTACACGGCAACAAGTGGCTGAGGTCGTGAGCACTGCTTCAACCTCTACGTTAACTTCCACTCAGCTATATCAAAGGACGGGGAGGCGGCCACGTGTAACAAGTCAAGCAGCTAACACTACTATCTCAGAGGAGGTGCCTGAAATAGTACCCCTACCAATTGAGACTATCCATCAACTGATAGTGACGACTCCAATTCAGACTTAGTCGGTCACTATCACAACAACCGCCATTGAAACCACCATCCCAACCTCCATCCCCACAACCACCCTTGAACGCATCAGTCAACCCTACAACTATGGGGACTTTACCCAGGGGTTTGACTTTGATGCGATCTTCTCATCTCCACCCCATACTGCTGAAGCCTCTACATCCGGAGATCTTGATCCCCGTGATGCGAGGATAACCACTTCGGAAACACATGTTGCTGGTCTTCTTGAAACTGTTCGGAAATCAATGGAGGAGTCTAAGGCTCGGATAAATTCTTTGGTGGACGAAGTTACTATTCTGCGAAGCCAGAGGACTGGGGCTGAAGAAAGGCTTAAGAATGTGATGGCCCAGAACGAACTCACGATCAAGACAAATAATATGATTATGGGACACAGGACGTCTTTGGATCTACGGTTTGATATGCAGTGAAAAGAACATGAAATGATGGTTAAGTTAGTAGCTGACCTGACCAAGAAGCTTGCTGCTCGGGGGGGGGGGGGGGGAGAGAAAGAGAAAGAAAAGGAGAAGCCATCTAAACCTACCGGTGAGGAGGCTTGTCATTCGGTTGATCTAACCAAGGATGATGACAAAGGCAAGGATCCTTAAGTCGGTCCTAGTGGAAGTGAGCAACAAGCTTTGGTGATAGTTCCCATTTCTGTTGTTCCAATGGCTGAGGGGGAGTCGACTCACCAGGAAGGCGGTGATGCTTCTGGTAGTGGAGGTGATAAAGGAAATTCTACGGCTGAGGTGCTATACGACCTATCTGATGAGGTCATTCTACTGATTGAGCCAGACTTTTCCAAAGAAGCTCAAATCGATGCTCTCGGCAATCTGGAGGAAGGAGAGATCGAGTCTGATGATGAATGGGATGTGGATGATGAAGAAGTAGTGGTGGAGTTTCCCAAAGGGGACGTGAAGGAGTTTACGAGCTTCAGGATGGAGAGATATTTGAAGCTCCAGCCTTTGAAGCTGATTTTAACACATGTTCAGTCGAGCCCGAAAGTACCGATGAGGCTTCGACTGAAGCATCTCCCATCGTTTCTAAACCTGTTGATCCAGAGGCGTGGAAAAGTAAATATCCGTCTGGTTGGTTTACAAAGGATTAAGCTCCTGTCTGGCAGAAGACATCCATCATAGACAAATATGGAGCTACAGGTATGATCTTGTCTTTCAAGTTTGACGACGACAAGAATCTGTTCGCTATTAAACGGGTTGGTGGGGTTCAATACTTGAAACCTACCAGTGAAGCATTCAGCTCCCTGCCAAAGTATGATCTGGTGAACCTTGCAAACCGAGAGTTGTTTGGTGATTCTCATCACGCGGTGGCAATGGGTTTGTGGAAGACACTACAAAGAGAGGGAAGATCAGGGAACTTTGAAGTCTTCAAGCCTCATATGCCCAAGAAAGTTCGAGATAAAAGTATTAAATATCCGGTGACAAACCGTAGTCTAAACAAGTTGGTTTACAAGTCAGTGCTGTGTGAAACCAGGATTCCCCTGAGCAAGTTATCTCAGGATATCCTTGGTAAAATATGGTACTGGTACGTGGACCCAAATACAGGTGAGACAGTGGTGATTGGAAGAGTAACGTCCGCAGGTGGAAACTTGGAACCAAAGGAACTGATCAGAGTTTTTGATGAAATCACTTTCATTAATTTCTCTGAGAAAGATCTAATGGTCCTAAATGACAGATATTGCATTTACACGGACGAGTGGACAAAGCTTCAAGCATCTAGATATGACAAGTTGGTCAATTTTTGTATGGACTACAAGCTGAAGATGATATACATCCTGCGCACTTACTAAGTGCGCACAACACTTAACAGAAATAGACAAGACTAAGTACATACATATGTGATTACAACTGGATAATCAATACATACAGATACTTAAATACAAGTATGCGCACTTAGTAAGTGTTGTGCGCACTTAGCAAGTACGCAAGAACAAAGTATGCGTACTTGCATTAACAAGTCGTGACTTTCCAATTTTATGAAACATGTTATGTTCACACTTGTTCCCAAGTCAGCGAGTGCAAAAGTTATCCGTCGTAGTCCGATATAACATGGTAGAGAAAACTTTTTGGGATTTGAAAGTTTCTTTGGAAGGCATCTTTCAATGAGAGCGACACATTGATTAGTCTTTTTAACTGCCTCTTCCGTATTTCTTTTGTTCATGAGGAAGCCTTTTAGAAAACGTCCGTACTTAGGCATTTTCCTATGATATCCAGGAAAGGAAGGTTGACATGAATTTGGCTTAAAAGTTCAATGAATTTCTCATATTGTTTGGCAATCCTTTGATTTACTAGCCTTTCTGGGTATGGTATGTGAGATTTGTATGCCTTTTTTGTCGAAACGTTTTGGGGGAGTGTCCACTGGAGCAGGTTGTAGAATTACTTTTGGTGGTGGTCCTTGAACGATTGATTCTACGACTGGCGGACGAAGTGGTACTCCAGTGAATATTTCCCTCCTTGGTGTCTGAACTTCCTCTTCTTCTGGTAACAGAGGTTCTGGGTAAACCTTGCTATTTCTGAGAATGATAGCACTAACATTTTCTTTTGGATTTGGTTCAGTGTTGCTAGGAAGACGTTGGTTGTTTTTCGGATAGAAGTTTTTCAATTTGCCCTAGTTGTGTCTCAATGGACTGAAGAGTCGCTTTCTGTGTCCTAAACTCAGCTTCGTGAAGACTAAACTTCTCCTCATATTGTTTGTGAGGGGCATCTGCCAGAAGAGCTTGACGTCAGTTGTAGAAATCAACTTAGATACCGCATCCTCCAAACTTAACCCATTATTTGGCTAGTTAGTTCCTTGAAATTGTTGACGAGGCTGATAGTTTTGAGATTGTCTTTGTTGAAACTGTTGTTGTTGTCAGAAGCTAGATTGTCCTTGGTTGTTGTTATCCTTCCAGTTGATGTTTTTTACTTCTTCGTAGTTTCAGTGGTTGTTTTGCCCTTGCTAAGTTGATTGAGTCGAGTGGTAAGGACGTCTACTTGAGCAGAAAGTGAAGTGACAGTATCGACAAAATGAACTCCTTGCCTAGCTCCCCTATTACTCCTTGGATTGTACCATTGATAGATGTTCATAGCTATTTCCTCAATTAGGTTGTAAGCTTCTTGTGGCCTCTTGTTTCCAAAAATACCACCTACAGTAGTATGGAGTGTCTGTCGAGCTTGATTGTGCAACCCACTGTAGAATGATGATACTTGTAGCCAAACTTCTAGGGCATTTCCTCAGCATGTATTTAAAACGTTCCCAAGCCACATATAGTGATTCACCATCTTCCTGGGGGAAAGTGGTAATATCATTTCTCAATTTAGCAGTTTTTGCGGGCGGGAAGTATTTCGATAGGAATTTCTGAGCAAGATCATCCCATGTAGTGACTGACCCGGTAGGAAGAGAATTTAGCCATGCCTTAGCTCGTTCCCTTAAGGAAAAGGAAACATTCGGAGGCGAATAGCATCATTCGAAACTCCGTTCCTTTGAAAGTGTCACAAATTTTGAGGAAATTTGCAATGTGGGCATGTGGATCTTCATCGAGCAATCCATTGAAACTGCACGATGACTGGATCATGTGGATAACATGAGATTTGATCTCAAAGTTGTTAGCGTCAACCGTTGGCCATGTGATACTAGACCCCAAAGCCTCAATTGACGGTCTTGCAAAGTCGAAAATAGTGCGGTTTTCTACAGCCATTCTTCTAGTACGGTTTTCTCTTATTCGACGGTGAAAGAATCTCTCATGCTCTTCTAAAGGTTGATATAAACCAGTTGTGGAGCTATGGATAATATACTACCTGCAACAAAACGTAGCAGAAAAATAGATGGAAAATGATAAGACTAATCCGTTAACTCGAATTTTTCTTAAAATCACCATGTCCCCTACAACGGCGCCAAAAACTTGATGTGCACGTGATTGTTTCATGAGATCAGGTTTTAAATTTATAAAATGATAATTACTCAAACTTAAAACACAGAAAAGTAAATGACAGGAAAGTAAAAAAGTGTGTGATGTGTGTAGCATAAATGTAACTAACAAAATAGTAAATATCAGAAAAGTAAATATCTCGAAAATGATCAGGTTACGAAGAGTATTGCTTTGGGCTTCGAATCAGCTTGGTACATGATAATGTTAAGTTTACTAATCTAGTGGTACGAGTAATACAAATGTGTGAGCCGGGTCACCGCTAGAGCCTCGTGCTCACAGAATTTGATTCACGAATTATAATCTTTAATCATAAAATGGTAGGACTCCCAGCTAGGGACATCGTCACCTTTAACTCTTTGGTGTTATCTTCGAGTTGGTTTAGTACATCGAACTTAAATGCTTATGTTGAAGCACGTTTGTGTGACAGACACTCTGGATGTTGTCTTATCTTATGTACTTGTCTTTATGAATTTGAACATGTATTTAAGTATCTGTATGTATTGATTATCGAGTTGTGCGCACTTAGTAAGTGCGTGCAAGTACGCAAGAACAAAGTCTGTGTACTTGCTAAGTACGCATGAGTTAAACCCTGTGCACTTGCTAAGTGCGCAGGCAACAGGTCTAGTATATATAGCTGTTAGTGACAGAATGTATGTACGCACTCATTCTCTCTGTAACCGGCTGTGATTATCAATAGACGAAGTTTGAAAGTATCTTGTGTCTTTGTTGTCAGTTTACTTTGTGTTGGTTGATACTCCACCTAGTCATGGGCATTCCGCACCCGGTTCGACCAGGAACACACTTGCATGTGACGATCCGGGACACCTGAGGGACCTACAAGTGGTATCAGAGCTTTTGCTCTTGATTTCGAGTGTTGTGAGTGTGCTAGGAGCATTTTTGACACAATCTACAGCCTCTCTACAAGGAAAAGTGACTGATTTTGGTGATTTTTATTATAAAATAGAGGTAGCTCTTGAGCGCTATTTTAAAAGCAAAAATCCTTCAAAATCCGACGTTTTTATTGTTTGTTTGAGAGTTTTGATCATCAAGGGTTTGTTAGAAACAAGTTTCTAACCTTTTGGCTTGATCAATTTGTTCATATCTTCAAAATTTGAAGATCTGAGGTATTTCCGGTGATCGGAAATAGTTGGTGAGAGCAGGTGTAGAACCAAAGGCTGATGACCACAAAATTCTCTAAGTACAAATGCTACTGATCTCAGAGTTTGCTGCTGACCAACAAACTGCTGCGGACAAGCTTATCTGCTGCGGATACTTGTTCTCCTGCTGAAGAACAAATCTGCTGAGGATAGCCTTATCTGCTGAAGACCAAAGTTGCTGCGGATAAGCTTCTCAGCAGCATCAACACTGATGCTGCTGACAGGCAAATCAGCAGCAGTTCTGGATGGTTACATCTTGCTGCTGATCAACATCTTTGTTGCTGACAGCCTTGTGCCTTGAAGACAAATCGTTGCAGCTGACTATCCATACCAAGCGTCACTGACAACTTTCTGCAAAAGCAACTGACACACTCAAAGCAGAAGGAACCTCAATGGCACAACCAATGACGGACAACAATGCTCTTCTCCAAGCATAAAAGTAATGATGCATAAAGAAGACGCTTCAATAAAGTGAACTAGATATAGACAAAACATGTAATAGTTAGCTAGATACAGCAGATCAACAGTCTGTGTTAGATCTGATCCTCAGAATCAAGGGGCTGTCCTGATTCTAAGTGAGTATAAATAATTTGTAAACACTTCATTGTAAGTGTGCTTTTTGTGCTTTCTGATTGAGTTTCACTTGTAATCGTTTATCTGCAAAAGCTTAATACAACAGTGTTCTTAAAAGTATTATTTCTACCTGTTCGATTACATTTGTGTAGTTTTTATTGTTTCCGCCAATTTCAACTAAGAACAGAACCATCTTGTAATTTCATGATCCTACAAGTGGTATCAGAGCTTTGGCTCAGATTAAACAAACTCACACTTGTTTAATCACTTCTGGTTCTATTCTAAACTCTCTCTCTTTCATCAAGTCACCAAGAACAAAAATGGCACAAAGCAACGGGTTTGAAGACATCGACAGCATCAACCGACCACCAAGATTGGTGTCTGGTGAAGACTACGACATGTGGAAAAATCGCATGGAAAGTTTTTTCTGCTATCAGGAGTACGGAATGTGGAAATCCATCATGGATGGACCCTACATTCCCATGGTGGCATCTGCTGACTCTGGAGGACCATCAGTTCCAAAGGAGCCCTCCAAGTACTCAGAAGAGGATATAAAAAGGATGGAGGTGGACTTCAAGGCATTAGGAGCTATCCAAATGTGCCTTCCAAATGAAGTTTTTCATAACTTCAGAAGTTATAAAACTGCCAAAGAGCTTTGGGAAGCTCTTGAGAAAATGTTTGCTGGCTCGGAGGAAGTCAAAGAGAACCGAAGTGACATCCTGAAGCAGTAGTATGAAAACTTAATCTGGAAGGAAGGTGAGTCTCTAACTGTTTTATACAACAGATTTACCTATCTTGTAGGAGAGCTGCAGTGCTCAAAGGTGAAGCTAGAGAAAGAAGATATTCTCAAGAAGTTCATCAGGTCTCTACGAAGCTACTAGACACTTTACACAGTGTCAATCAGAAGAACGGAGAATCTGAAGACTCTCCAGATGACTGAGCTTTTTGGAATGCTAAAAACCTATGAGCTAGAGATGATTCAGGCAAAAGAAAGAAGCTCAAGCTACCAAACAGCCTCAACATCCACCACCACCTCCTCTGCCCTCCATTCTGAGCACTCGGGTCCTAGTTCAAGTAACTACTATCCACCCGTCATCACACATCCTCAAACTCCAATCTCTCAAACAAACAGCTCACCATTTCTCCTTAAAGCTCCTCCTCAAACATCAACCTCTGCTGCTTTTGTTTCTGAAAACTCAAACAATATGTCCTTTATCAAGGAGGATCTGGAATGCTTTCATCCAGATGATTTAGAAGAAATGGACATACAGCACTCATATGCCATGCTCTCTATAAGAGCAAAGAGGTTCTACTGTAGAACCGGAAGACCCATTCCAAGTAACAACTCCAACACCAGAGTTGGCTTGGATAAAAGCAAACTCAGATGTTACAACTGTAACCTAGTGGGTCACTTTGCTAGAGAATGCAAGGCACCAAGAGCAAATCCAGTCACTTCTCAGTCAAGACAAGCTCACCAAGCCCAATCCAGACAACAACATCAAGCTACTCCTCCAGTTCAAACTGCAGCTTGTGCAACTGTTGGAACTTCTGAGTTCGACTGGAGCTTTCAATATGAAGAACTGCCCATCAATAATCAAGCTCTAATGGCAGACACTACAGAGATACCACCTCTGGTATTTGAACATCTTTGCTCTCAAGCCTGTATTGATAAAGTTTTGGGTTATAGAAAGCATAACCAAAACCTTATAGATCAAAATGAAAAGTTTTATCAGATGAAATCTGAGTTCAAAAAGGTTGAAAATACTTATAAAGAAAAGATTAACTGCCTTAAGAAAGAGATTTCATCGTTAAAACACAAACAAACTAATCTTGAAACTCGTATTGATGATCTACTGGTCAAACTAAAAGCTACCAGAGCTGAACTCGCAGAACAGAAAGTTCATGTTGAAAAATATGAATTTTCCTCCAAAAAGTTACAAAGACTTTTAGATATTCAAGTCCATGAGAAGGAAAAAACTGGACTTGGGTATAACAATGATTAGTACAATGCTGTTCCTCCTCGTGCTGACTATATTGCCATATACGAACCAAGCTTCAATGTTGAAAATATTGACACTGCAAACCGAAACCTTGATCCTTCAACGGATGAACCTTTCATCGAAGACTGCACTACCTCATCGGAATCTGAGTCAACTCACTCAGACCATGATGAAACCAGTGCAGTCCCATCTGAAGCTATTCTGAATAGAGTTGCAGTTCCTGCTGTTCTTCCAGCTGTTCCAGCCCCTGTACCATTCAAACAGATCAAGATCAGCTATCCTCCAGATGGAAGAAAGCTAAACACTGAAAAGGGACATACATCAGAACCCACAAACCCCAAGCCTCAGTTCAAGCCAATCACAAAGAGAAAAGTTTTTGATATATGTCGTAAGCCTGAAGAAAAAGTTCCATATGTTCAAAGGACCCTAGAAGAAGCCACCTTTGAACATAACAAAGCTCATCCATGGAACTTCAAGGATCTGTTCCAAAGAAAGGACTATGTCTACCTTTTAAGAGACAAACTGGCAAAATCATGCTTTGTGTGTGGCAGATATAACCACACTGCCAGCACCTGCTTTCATTACCTGGAATACCAAAGAAATTCAAAGCAGCATGCCTTTGAAAAGACTAACAAAAATAAGAAGGTAAGAAGCTAAGAAGACAAAGCAACTAAGTTCAGAGAGTCTCTATCTCCCTCAAGAGTGAAGCTGCCTAAATCTCAACAAACTTGCATCATTTGTGGTAAATCAGATCACTTTGCTGCAAACTGTAAGTTTAACCCTTTCAACCAGATCCTTCATCAAACTCCTCAAAGACAAAGGGTAAAGAAGGATCAGCATACATAGGTTGTTAGTCCAGTTAAGCCCAAGAAAACAAAGGAGAAGCTTTCAGTAGCAACCAAGTCTGCTACTGATAAGCTAAAATCCTCCGCAGCAAAATCTGCTGCTGATAAGGCAAAGACATCAGCAGCAAGAGTGTCCACTGCTGACAAGGAAAAATCCAAGGCAAAGCCTACAGTAGCAAAGAATGCTGACACTTCAACAAAGCTGTCAGCAGCAAGATCTACTGTCAACAAGCCAGAAACATCAGTAGCAAAATCTGCTGCTGACAGTGTGAGGAAAACTAGAAAATCACTAACAAGGGAATGGAAAGCCAAACCATCTTCAAGCACTGTCATTAGTTCCATTGACTGCAAACATACTGAAAAGGATAAACTAACAACCATCTTTTTCAAGTCTGCAGACTCTTGGGTTCCTTCTACTAATTAGAAATATATCATGTGCAGGGAAAGCCATGTCACAAGAATAACACTTAGGTGGTAGACAGTGGGTGTTCCAGACACATGACAGGCAACAGATCCATCCTCTCAAACTTCAGACATTTCAATGGAGGATATGTTGCCTTTGGAAGTGACTCAAAGGGAGGATCCATTACTGGACAAGGAACTGTGTCCAATGAAAGAATGAGCATTGATAAGGTCAACTATGTTAAAGAATTGGACTTCAATCTCATCAGTGTTTCCCAGGTCTGCGACCAAAAGCATTGGATGCTCTTCACAGATAAAGAATGTTTTGTACTAACTCCAGGCTTATCCACACCTCCTCCATAAAGCATTTTATTAACTGCTCAGAGAAAAGAAAATCTCTATGTACTGGACATGAATGAAGTCACTCCATCTGGGAGTGTTTCCTGCTTTTTATCAAAGGCCTCAGTTGATGAATCAGCTCTCTTGCATAGGAGACTAAGCCATGTTAATACCAAAACTATCAACAAATTGGTGAAGAATAATCTTGTAAGAGGGATTCCTGACAAAGAATTTCAGCTGGAAGACCACTGCATTGCATGCTTAAAGGGGAAGCAACACAAAAGCTCTCACAAGCCAAACACCTTGAATACAAATGACACTCCACTGTAACTGCTGCATATGGATCTCTTTGGTCCTACAAATGTCATGTCAATGGGCAAGAAGTCGTACTGTCTGGTGATAACTGATGACTACACCAGATTCTCATGGGTATACTTCTTGAGAACTAAAGATGAAACTGCTAAAATTCTCAAATCCTACATTCGCAGGGTAGAGAATCAAAGCAATCAAAAGGTGAAGATCATAAGGTGTGATCAAGGCACAGAGTTCAAGAACCACACCTTGAACTCTTTCTGTGAAAGCAAGGGGATAGAAAGACAATACAGTGCTCCAAGAACTCCTTAACAAAATGGAGTTGCTGAAAGAAGAAACAGAACTCTTATTGAGTCAGCAAGATCTATGTTGGCTGACTCAAAACTGCCACTCACATTCTGGGTAGAAGCAGTTAGCACAGCCTGTTATGTGCAAAACCGAGTTCTAATTGTCAAACCCCTCAACAAAACACCCTATGAGCTTTGGTTTCAAAGAATTCCCTATATTGGGTTCTAAAACCTTTTGGGTGTCCATGCACCATTCTCATCACACATGAGATTCTTCCTAAGTTTGGTGCCAAATCTGATGAAGGATATTTCGTAGGCTATTCCTCTCAATCAAAGGCCTATCGATTATTCAATTCAAGAACAAGAATTGTTGAAGAATCAGCAAATGCGGAATGCAGAGAACACATTGTCTGTCTGCAGGGAAAAGGACCAAACTGGCTGTTGGATCGGGATCTACCTTGATCCAATGATTCAACACATTAACCGAACCAAATCGTGCGGAATCCGATTTGATTGGCAATCCAATCTATGACACGGATCGGGTCGTAAGAAACGAGCGGATTAGACGATGAATCGAAGGTTTCTATCGACCCTTTGGTGTAGAGAAGTTGGATACAAGACCTAGAAACTCTCTAGAACAGAGATTCGACAATACAGATGCAGAGAGTTTGTGTGTTCTGTTCTTAGTCTTGTTCTACTCTGGACAGTAAGTGTATATGTGTTGTGTATTCTATTCAGTTGTGTGCTCATGAAGTGAAAGTTATATATATAGTGTAGAGGCTATTCGTACGAATGAGCCATGTGAATGGACTCATTCGTGCGAATGAATCATCAGAATGGTTCATTCGTAAGAATGAATCATCAGAATGTTTCATTCGTGCGAATGAGTCATTCTCATGACATATTCTAGTGAATGAATCATTCTCATGATCTATTCGCACGAATGGATCATTCTCATGATCCATTCGTGCGAATGGGCCTTTCAATAGCACGATTGATCAACGTTATCGATATTTATCAGATCATTTAATACACAGTCGTTATATATGAGTAAACATTAAGGATAAACATGTAATTTCATTAATACATCAAATAGTTAGATTAAACATAGATGAAATACATATTACAAGGGATTAGGGACATAATATGCATCTACATACTCCCCCTTTGACCTAGATCCCTTCAAAATGACCTAACTAACATTAGTTGGTCTTCAACATCTCTTTTGAACGAGTTTTCCAGTTGACCCCGGCGTGTATGTTAAAAGCAAAGCATATACGTATCACCTTCACATACTGCAACGCCTGGTCTATATCTTCAACTTCAAAAAACGGCTGACACTTGTATAAAGTGGTAACATCTTGTTCAGACAAGTTGGTCAGCCACAACGGATCAAAGACCCTGATGGTCTCCCATGACCCTTCTTTACAAAGCACTATTACAGCTTCACCAGTACGCCCATCATAGTACCACCATTTGAACTGATCTGAAAAGTCCTGGATCATTTTCCTTAAAGGAATCTTCTTCATGATCGTTGGAGGTTTCCACTTTAATACAATTAGGGGCTTCTTGGTGATTGGATGAACCTTTTCCTTGTGAATGTAACGTGTAGGCATTTGTGGCTTGAAGTTCACCCAATTCTTCCGGTATTCATACTGTAATTGACGTTCAAACCATTCGGACAGACCGGAAGATTCGCTGTATAGAAGCTTTAGACGCGCCAATTGATTTACTTCAAATGCGGGCAGCGTCTTGAAGTCATGAGGGTACCTGAAATATTGTATGCCCTTCTCTCTTTTTATAGCATAGCAGCTTAAGTCGTTGAAGTATGCCCAACTGATTATACGACCATCAGACTTGTGTCCTTTGAGTCGATAAACTTTAGTGTACTTGGTTGGAGGAGAGGGCTTTGAGTTCTTCTTTAGTTCAGCCATGTATTCCATCCACTGACTTTTACGTTCATTCAGCTCTTCAATGTCAAAAGTGGAGGGACCGGCTTCATCCTCTTTGTTGTCGATAATGCGGTTGACCTCCTCATCGGACTGCTGAGTGAATAAGTCCGCGAAGGAGGGAAGATCATCACCATCTACTGATGTGTACTTTGGATATTCTTGATCAGTGATGTCTTCGACTTCAACCTCATCAACGTCTTCTAGTTCGTCAGAGGAGGGATAATCAGTTGTAGGAACAGATGCCTCTTCAGTAATGACTTCGTCGGGATTCATTTGAAATAGCTCGGCAATCTGTTCTTTTGACAAGCAGTGTACGATTTCCCCTTCCTCTTTATCATAAATCACTGAATGTTGGATGATCCCTTGCATGTCAAGCACATAAGTTAACTTTGAAGGTTGTTGCTTGAGAGGCATCACATCCAAAACTATTTTCACAAACAAACAAAGAATAAACAAAGAATAAACAAACAAAACTATTTTCACAAACAAACAAAGAATAAACATATGAGACAACTTAAAACACTTAAAACAAAAACTATCAACCTTCAGTTCCCTTTTGTGTATCTGATGATGGGCCTACTGGTTTGTCTAATTTTTGCTTCGTGCGTGCCTCTGCTTCTGCTGTCTTTGAAGCACTTGATGCAGCACCAGCATTGGCACCATCATCCTTATCTTCGTCATTCTTGTCATCATCATCATCATCATCACTATCATCATCAACATCATCGTCACCATCATCATCCTCATCATCATCATCATCATCACCATCATCACCATCATTTCGAGCACCCTTAATTCTAGGTGTCGTGTCCCTTCTGCTTTCTAAGTCTTCCAACAGTCTCTTATTTTCCTCCTCTATCCTTTGTATTCTCTGAGCATGTGCATCAACAGTTTTAGACAACTGTTGATTCTGGTTTGTAGCAGTGAGAAGGAGGGCTTGTTGATCATTGCATCTATTGGAAAGACTTGTGATGGCTTGGGCTTGTTCAGTATTTTGCAGAGTCAATTGACTGATCTGCGAGCCCTGAAGATCTAAACGCTTTGACTGTTCTTGATTTTGAGCCAGAAGCTGCAGTACCAAGCTATTTAGAGTGATGATTTGATCGTTCAACGAAATAGTCGGCAATGATGTTGATGGCTCAGCTCGAGTAGTGGCTGGCTGTGATGTATGAGCAGTCGTGTAGATGGGAGGAGGAATCGGAGGCACAGTTTGTGTCTGAGGCATGGATGTTGACATTGGAGCCTCAGACCTGGTGGCAGTTGCTGTTGTAGCAGAGGTGCTCTCCGTCCTTCTGACAAGTTTGAACTTTTGGCGTTTGGCCATTCTCTTCATTCTTCCTTTCTTGACTGGGGTAGATTGGGAAGGAGCAGCAGATACTTGTGGACAGTCAGGGACAAAGTCAGCATCCCTGAAGTCATCATCATCAACCCTTGAGCTTCCTTGATCTGCTCCCCTCTTTCGTTTTGTGGCGACCAATCTTGCCCCTTGTTGACTGATTTCGAATTCATCTTCAGTTTCCTCAGAATCAGTAAACAGGACGGTGTCCAGGTTAACGTCTTCTGGGTTAGTTGGAAGGGATGAATCGATAGCAGTAATAGTAGGAGTGGTGGCAGCGGTAGATGGAACATTAGGAGCATTTCCACCACCTCCCTGACCATCTTGGTGTTCGTCAGCTGGAGGCACAACAATATCCTCCCTGTCAGAATCACTATTATCGTGACGCCAATTTCTGTTTGCAGGTGCCACATAATCAGAATTTACCAGATGTCCAATAAGGCGTTTATGTAGAGGCTTTGTTGGTCTTCCCCTATAAGTCTGTACCCGATTTAGTGTGACATCAGTCATATGCTCCAGCCTTATCATGTCAATATCGGATCGTGGCAGTAGAGGAAGTTGGTCATCGATTATCATCTGTAAGAATCGGGGGTACATGAGATACGCATTGTCCCCTTTTAGCGAGATGTTTTCCTTCAGGTGTGTGAACACCATCTCTGAAAAGTTGAACGGTATGTTCAACACCAGTGCCACAAATGCGCTCTGTATTGTTTCGCGCATATCATCAAATCCGCCACGACGGGAACCGAGGCAGTGAAGAAGAACGTGTCCTAGATATTTATACTGGGGACAGAGGTTCGCCTTGTTGAGAACGCCTTCGGCGACATTTCCGTCGTACTTTATTCTCATGAAGCATCCACGGACCAGATATTTATCCAGTGTCACTGGATCTTTAGGATGATCACCGAATTGACACAATCGGCGAATGTGAGAGGCAGATACAATAACCTCCTGTCCTGCAATCTTTCCCCCTATCACAGTTGGAGAAACTTCACAGTCTATTTCAGCTGTGGCCCAGAATTCCCGTTGATGAGAAGCATAGGGAGTGCAGATATAAGATATAGCATGGGCTATCCTGGATCGAGACAAGAACTCGATCATTCCAATAAACGGTCTTGCATTCTTTGAAGTTGGGATCATGTAAGCACAAATGTTGCTTTTTGTTGAAGCTTTAAGAACAACTGGAGCTCTGTGCTCCATAACGATCAGTCTGCAAACACAAAAACATGAAGCACATCAGATCAGTACATGCAAGATTTTGGAAATATGAACTTTTGGACCTTTTGGTTCATTCGTGCGAATGGATCATTTTCATTCGTGCGAATGGATCATTCTGCCTATTCATTCGTGCGAATGAGTTTCATTCATATGAATGAGTATTCATTCGTGCGAATGAGTTTCATTCGTGTGAATGAGCGTTCATTCGTGTGAATGAGCGTTCATTCGTGTGAATGAATGTTGTTCTCATTCGTACGAATGAACATGAAGAGTGTGTCCATTCGTATGACAGACGGGTCGCGATCCAATTTGTCCAAAAATCAACCAACACTTGAAAAGGTTTGCCGAAAAAGACACCAAAACACTCGACTATGGTTTTCAACCAGTATTTAGCATTTTAATCGGTTTATTAATTCATTTTTTACGTTTTTAAGTTTGGTTTTCGGTTTTGAGCCCTAAATCTAATCGAACATCCTCAAATCGTTATACATTTGATGAATACTTGTGGGGTTATAATTGTAAAATGAAATCAAATGATTAGATCGGTGATTGGACGGAGTTTTGTTCAAAATCAGAATTTCAATCAAACAGACGTGCGAATGCTTTCTGAAATGTGCGAATGAGACTGCACATGCGAATGAATGGCATATTTATAAGATGGCCTGGTTCATTCGTACGAATGGACCATTCTGGTCAGTCTATTCGTGCGAGTGGACCAGACTTGATTCATTCTGCCACTCATTCGTACGAATGGACCATTCTGGTCAGTCCATTCGTGTGAATGATCTATTCTCCTCATCCATGCGTACGAGTGAGCCATTCTGCTCATCCATTCGTATGAGTGAGCCATTCTTCTCATCCATTCGTACGAATGGGACAATCCCCTTATGCAAATTAAACTTTTCAGGTTAAATGGGATATCCGACCACATTGGTCTTGACAACAATTTGATTATGAAGTAATTTACATTTAATTATGAAGTGAGGGATCAATTATGAAGGTTTGGAATAGGTTAGGAAGTAAAGGAACGATTTGATCAATCAGTAAGTCAAGCGGTTTTCAAATTTGGTTGATAACAGTCGTTCGAGTCTTATCGAATAATCTAAAATTTAGAAAAATTAAAATCTTTTTGGATTTTTTTTTTTTTTTTTTTTTTTTTTTTTGAATATGTAATACTGAAAATAATATCAACAAGATATATACACACATGTCTTAGTAAGAATGATCCTTATGAGAAATCATACAGACTTAATGACTAATGATCTGAGACATTTTGAATTTTGTAGATACAACTATACAATGGTATTTACACATCTTTTTGTGAGAAAGATCCGAACATGGGATCAGTACTAGACTCATAGCAATCATCAACATTGCAAATTATCTGAGCTTTAAGTACACTTAGTCAAAATGCGATCATTGATATGTTTGTCCATCATAAACTTATGCATACCTTTTCTCAACACTTACAAGATGATCTTGAAGGATTAAGTCCATTATCTGTGTGTCCCACACTAGTTAAGAATTGACTTGAATTACTTTTCAAAACATGTTAATGTTTCAAATCAGCACAACTTACTTAACCAGTCATCGTAAGTTCATGAGATCTCAGTTATTCCCTGTTACTTCTTTACTACACCAATTTTTTTTTTTTTTGTTTTTTTTTATTTTTATTTTTTTTAGTATTCACAGTGACAGCCATCAGCTCATGGACGGCTTCAGCCAGGTATTTACAAGGCAATATGGCACGTATGCAGCTAACGGTGTTTGTGTTCATCCTATCCCATGGATGGCTTCAACCAGGCTGCAACCCGGTAATATGGCACATATACGGATTCGGATTCATACTTTTATTTTATTCTTAATCGCATGGACGGCTTCATCCAGGTATTTACAAGGCAATATGGCACGTATACGACTTCGGAATCTAATTTTTTTAATTTTATAACTACTTTCTGATATCTCATTAAACCGATGATAACTGGTGTGCACAGAATGAGAAACACCTTCAGTTTCTATTGTTGATTTTCGTCAATCCTTTCACCATTATGTGACTCACAAGACAATATCTAATATGGTATAGATCAATCATCAATGGTCGAGATTCAGTAAGATAAGCCTATCAATGCATCACATGTCGACTTAGTGTGACTATTCACTATGACAATAAATGCAATGTGCTTCATACATATGGTTAGTGTGCCATCACTTCCCAAAGGTTGGATACGATTTCTCATTTTTGAGTTTTTCAGATGTTTTTGGGTTTTAGACTGTACAAAAATGGAAATTTTTTTTTTTTTTTTAATAACAAACTGTACATAAAATAGAAATCTTTTTGGAGTCTCAGAAAACTAGCGTCTGTGTACTATCATTTTTCTCAGCGAGAGATCATTTTCTTACTGACATTTTCTCCCCCTAAAATCTTAAAATGAAAAATCTTTTTGAGTTTTTGAGATTTTTAATAAACGCAAGAAAGAAAATATATACAGGAACGTAATTGATAAAAATGATTACTGACTCGACTCTTGGTCCGGAACAACGTCATCCTTCTTTTTCATGCCGTTTACCTCTAACAAGAATAAAAATCTTGGTTTGTCAAAGGCTTTTGTATAGAGGTCGGCCTTTTGGAAATCAGTGTTAATTTGAACCACATCAATCAGTTTCTTTTCAAAACAATCACGAATGAAGTGATATTTTATGCCGATGTGTTTGGTTTTTGAATGCTGAACCGGATTCTTAGTGATAGCTATGGCAGCAGAGTTATCTACATAAATAGGAGTGTTAGAGAATTGCAAACCGTAGTCCCGAAGTTGCTGTTGAATCCAGATAATCTGTGAACAGCAACTGGCAGCAGCGATGTATTCAGCTTCACATGTAGATGTAGCCACTGAAGTCTGCTTTTTGCATTGCCATGTCACAAGACGGTTTCCAAAGAACTGACACCCTGCAGATGTAGACTTGAAGTCTGTTTTGCAACCACCATAATCAGAATCACTATATGCAGTAAGCTCAAAGTTATCATCATTAGAGTACCATAATCCAAGATCAGGAGTACCCTTCAGATAACGAAAAATCCTTTTGACAGTAATTAAGTGGGAGACTTTTGGTTTTGACTGATATCGGGCACAGAGACACGTGGCGAACATGATGTCTGGTCGAGATGCCGTGAGATACATGAGAGATCCGATCATGGCTCGATAGAGAGTAGCATCAATATACTCCCCCTTGTCATCAGGCGAAATCCCGTGATTGATCGCCAATGGAGTACCAGCAGGTTTGGCATCAGTCATACTGAATCGGCTCAGTATCTCTCCAACATAATTTGTTTGATGAAGGAAAATCCCTGTCTCAGATTGATCTACTTGTAGCCCTAGAAAGAACTTCATCTCTCCCATGGAACTCATCTCGAATTTGTCCTGCATAACCTTTTCAAATTCTTTGCACAGAACATCATTCGTCGATCCGAAAATAATGTCATCCACGTATACCTGTACCATTAAAAGTTCTCCACCCTTTTCTCGAATAAACAACGTGCAGTCGATGACACCTCTTCTAAATCCGTTGTTCAGAAGATGAGTGGAAAGTGTCTCGTACCACGCTCGCGGAGCTTGGTGCAATCCGTACAGTGCCTTGTCCAATTTGTAGACACGGTCACGATGCATAGGATCTTCAAACCCGGGAGGTTGACTGACGTATACGACTTCACTGATTTCTCCATGAAGGAATGCACTCTTTACATCCATTTGATAAACTTTGAACCTTTTGTAGGATGCATAAGCAAGAAAAATTCGAATTGCTTCCAAACGAGCAACCGGTGCAAACACTTCATTGTAATCTATACCTTCAATTTGCCTAAATCCCTGAACGACCAAACGAGCCTTATTTCTTATGACTATTCCTTGATCATCCTTTTTGCAACGAAGAACCCATCGAGTACCAATCTTCTTAGCTCCTTTTGGTAAATCAACTAACTTCCAAACTCCGAGCTTCTGAAATTGGAGTAGTTCTTCCTGCATTGCATTTACCCAAGATTCTTCTTTTAAAGCATCTGTTATAGACCGTGGTTCGATTTGCGAGACAAAACATGAGTGCGCACAATCGTTGACCACACCAGATTCCATGATTTCTGAGTAGACTCCAGAGTTGATTTGACTCCTAGTCTTGACACCAGATGTGGGATCACCAATAATATTCTGTTGAGGATGAATTCTATCAATCCTACCCACAGGATGAGCAGGAACCTCAACAGTTTGATCAAGGTTTGTGATACTCTGTTCAATTGCCACAGAATGTGAAACATCATCACTCAATTGTACAACATCATGGGAAGGATCTTCAATCTGCTGGTCTATTTCTTGTCGAGAACCCTCATACTCTGAAGAAGAAGAAGAATCATCATCCTGTGTGACTTGTGTGTTATTGGAGGACTCAGGAATGTCAGATGATGAGGGAGTAGGTTGCACATGTTCATCAGGTGCGTTTTGAGCATCATACATCATTTGAACAGCAACCTCCTCATCTGAACATTCTGGAGGAAGATTAAACGAGGCAAAAAGTTCTTCATAATCAAACATCCAAGGAAGACCTTTACCAGCAGCAGGAGAGGTATACTTTTGAACATCAACATGGTACCATTCTTCTACATTCCCAGAGA
Source organism: Smallanthus sonchifolius (assembly GCA_023525975.1). NCBI lineage: Eukaryota > Viridiplantae > Streptophyta > Magnoliopsida > Asterales > Asteraceae > Smallanthus > Smallanthus sonchifolius. The sequence goes on along the minus strand of CM042025.1, from coordinate 41,221,034 downwards.
CTTTGTTGTAAACTCTTTTATTGGGAGTGTTGTACCCTAAGAAGTAACCTTCCTCTACTTTCTCGTTAAACTTGCCATGAGCATATTTTTTCAACATGGTACATGGAGCGCCGAACGGTTCAAGATACTGTAAGTTCGGTTTCCGTCGATGCAACAATTCAAAACAAGTTTTATCGTGACGCTTGACAACTAGAACCCGGTTGAACGTGTAACACGCATTAGCAATAGCTTCATTCCAGAACTGCACGGGTAAGTTTGAGTCAGCTAGCATAGTCCTTGCAGCTTCTATCAAGGTCCGATTTTTCCTCTCAGCAACACCGTTCATTTGTGGAACATATGGCGCACTGAATTCATGGTGAATACCAAGTTTTTGACAGAAAGTTTCCATAAGGTGATTTTTAAATTCAGTACCATTGTCCGAACGGATCCTCCTAACCTTTAACTTATACAAAGACTCCAATTTGGTAATCAGAATCTCCACATATTCAAAAGTTTCAGATTTTTCTTTTAAGAACATCACCCAAGAATATCTTGAATACTCATCCGTCACAACTAAACAATATAAGTCTCCAGCAATGCTCTTCCGGTTGACAGGACCAAACAAGTCCATGTGTAAGAGCTCTAGTGGTATAGTGATGGAATGTTGAGATTTGGGTTTATGAGATTTCTTGGTTTGTTTGCCTTTCTTGCAAGAAACACACACGTCAGGAAGATGAAAACTTTTCACAGTGACTCCTTCAACAAGATTTTTGTGCACCAAATGATTCATTTTTTTGAGACTAAGATGTCCCATTCTTTTGTGCCATAAAATAGAATCCTTCTCAGTGGCTTTTGAAACAAAACATGATGCTGTGGACACTGAGGATGATGCTTGTGACATGTTAAGAATATAAAGGTCATTCACTCTTGGAGCAGACATAACCACCATGTCTTCTGGAATTATAAACTCCTTTTTCAAGATATAACAATGCTTGTCATCAAAAATAACCTTGAACTCCTTATCACAGATTTGAGAAACAGAAAGCAAGTTGTTATCCAACTTTTTGACAAAGTTGACCTTCTCAAAACTGACAGCTCCATTAGACAGTGTTCCCTGAGCTGAGATAAAACCACCTTTATCGCCTGCAAATGAAACATAGCCCCCTTTGATATTTCTGACGTCGAAAAGGAGAGCTAAGTTTCCAGTCATGTGCCTGGATGCCCCACTATCAATAATCCAATTATTGCTAATAGGATTGTAAAGGACAACCTGCACAAGAAAGAAGGTAATTAGTTTAGGTTAGGAACCCAAGCCTTTACGGTCTTGGGTTTCCCAGACTCATCTACAACAGTACAATCCATCCACTGTCCTTGTGGACTTTTGGAACAACCATTTGACTTTGAAGTACAGTCGTCAGAAGCATCGTCTGATTTTGCTTTCCACACATGTTGGTTGTGCAACGACTGTTTGTGGTAAACAGTGGATTGCTTAACGATTTGTACAGGTGTGGAACTCGAATCAGAGACCAACAAGTCATGCATCTTTTGTTTAACTTTCTTTTGATGCACTTGTTGCTGGGTAAAAGAGTTAGATTTTGACTTTAAAAACCTTTTGTTTATTTTCTGAAAAATTGTTAACTCTTTTACTTGGCTTCTGAAGATAAGGACAGTTGACAACAATGTGTCCTTTTGTACCGCACTCAAAACAGTATCTCCGCTCAACCATCCTCGGAGATCTGTATTGATTTTCAGTTTGGTGAGATTTTGAACCACCAGCCTTAGTTTCTTTTTGTTCAGCTGAAGAGAGTGACTTGTTTGATTTAACAGACTCTCCAGCTTTAACAAAATTAACCTTTTTGATTGAGGCTTTGGTTACTTGACTCTTCTGATTAGAAGTAGTGGGATAAGCTGGACGGCAATTGGTTTGTTTAATTTTAAAAACAGTTTTAGAAGCAGATTTTGAAATACCAATGCTGTCATTCTGAGGAGCAGACGAGCTATTGTGTCGCAAACCACGAGTAGGGCACTCATCGTCGTCTTCATCCCACTCTTCTACTATTCCATCAACACACTGGGACTTCGAGGTCGAAGCACCATTATCGTCAACCTTTTGTTGAGAAATTTTATTTTCGGTTGGATCAACGACAAGTGGCGTTTTGACCTTAAAGTCAATGATTGGGTTATCATCCGGTGTGTTTACCATGGTATTCAACACCGGTGGAGGACAATTTTTATACCCAAACCCAGCATTTTTCTGTCCTGGAGTGGACCGTGAAATCATGTAATCAAGAAGGTAAGAAGAGTTTGAATAACTTTTCAACTTTTGATTTAGAGTTTCATAATCACACTCGACAAGCACCAGCTTTTTCTTTGTTTCATCAATCGTGTTTAAATAAAAAGTGATGGCATTTTGTTTGTTGATAACACAGATTTCTAATTCATGAACTTGCCTGTTTAAAAGATCAATTTTGTTTTTGAAGGCAAGTTCGTTTCCCTTTAAAACACGGTTTGCTTCAAGACAATTAGTTAAATCAGCAATTAAATCTGTGTTGTGACATTTAAGTGTCTCAATTTTCTTTTCAAGTTCATCACAATTTAAACACGGTTGAGATTCAGACTCACTTTCAAAACTTTCAGAATTTACCTGAATGCCTGTGGATGTTTTTACCATAAAAGCACAGCTACAGGTAGATTCAGAAGAGGAATTGTTAGTATCCACATTAGCTGTTGATTGACCTGAAGAGACGACAGATGATTTATGTTCATTCTCAGGTGTGAAGCCAGAACTGTTTGAAGATGTGTCGTCTGCAGCTGATGAACTTTCTGAAGCAATCTCTTTCTCAGTATCAGAATCTGATTCTTCATTGATTTCTACAGTCTTTGCCATGTAAGCTCCATCCCCTGAACTGCCATCAGTTCCAAATTTAAAAGACCAATCAACAGTCTCATCTGTTTGAACAACCATAGATTTTGTTCCACTTGAAGTGCCTTTATCTTGTGTAAGAGTAACTGGAACAATGTTTGTTTCTGTATTTTGAGTTTGTGGCTTCGGTTGGCTTTGACGGTTGTTGAAAGGGTTGCGGTTTCCAGTCTGTTTAGGCTTTTCACATTGCCTAGCAAAATGCCCTTTCTCACCACAGTTAAAACAAACAACAGCAGACAGATCAAATCCATAAGTAGTGTCTTTGTTCCCTTCGAGAGTTTTACCTGTCCTTTTTACATAATCTCTCGCTCTTCTGACTGCACTTGCAAGAGCCCACATTATATCAATTCGATCCATTTCATCCTTATCAATCTGAGCATAGTCTTCTGCTGTCAGATGACTGTTTCCAACCTGTCCAGCAACAAGACTGTCATATGAATTGACAACGGTAGACAACAGCGCCATGTGTTCCTTGGCCACTTCGATAGTAACTTTGTCGAAGTTGTCTGTTTGCAATTTAATGGGGCTTGGTTGAGGAGTACTAGCAGTATTTCCCTGCTGTGGAACAGAGCTTGAAGAAACTGAAGCGTGAGCTTTTTAAGACTGGCTGGCTGAAACATTTGACGTGTTTGATACAAACGCAGTCTGCAAAGGAGCATTTTGTTGAGTTGATGTAGAATAGTACAATGAAGGATCCTGAGCTTGTACGCCTCTCTTTAACTTCCACTTATTCATCACCTCTTGTTCTCTCAATTTCTGAAGAAATTCATTTATGTCAATGGCTTCAAGAGTATTGTTTTGTTTGAGAACCATCAAGAATGAATCCCATTTTGGTGGTAGCGCATCTGCCAAGCATTGAACCTTTTCTTCTTTTGTTGTTTTGACCCCATGGGCATGCAATTCACTCAACAAGTGATAGAATCTCTCAAATAGATCATCTAAGGACTCATTCCCAATATACATGAAATTTTCAAATTCCTTCTTAATGGCCTTAGCATTGATAGCTTTCAACGAAGCATTTCCTTCGTGACGTTGTTCTAAGGCATCCCACAGAGATTTTGAAAATGTAAACTGCCGGAATTGATGAAATATTTCTCTTGACATGGCCTGAGATAGGATAGCATATGCCTTCTTTTCTAAGTCATAATCTTTCCTTTGTTGTTCACTTAAAAGGGAAAGAAAAATAGTACTTCCATCCTCATTCAACACCTTTTGATATCCACTCTCTATCATCATCCATAAGTTTGTATCAACTCCATTAATGTGTATCTCAAACCTGTTTTTCCAGTGATGATATTCGTCCATTGTCATGAGTTTTGGAGCCTTGTTAGCATTTCCAGCTTCATTATCGATTAATAACAAGTTTTGGATTTTGCTGTTCTGACTGGCAACAAAAGCTAAGTCCGACATTGTAAAAAACGAAGTTTTTCGACACTTGAAAAAATTTCAGAAGAGATTTATGCAAATGGGTCTATTCGTGCGAATGGAATTATCTATTCGTGCAAATGGAATTTTCTATTCGTGCGAATGGAATTATCTATTCGTGCAAATGGAATTTTCTATTCGTGCGAATGGAATTTTCTATTCGTGCGAATGGAATTTCTATTCGTGCGATTGGAAGTTTGAACAATGAGCGGGAGACTTGATCTATTCGTGCGAATGGTAGGAGCCATTCGTGCGAATGAAGTTCATCATGGTAGCCATTCGTACGACAGAGAGCAGTTTGACTTTTTTGCACCAAAAAGCACCAATGATTGATCCTTTTATCAGATCTGGAAATTGAGATGATCAGATCACTCAGAAACAATAATCACAAGATTTAAATGTGGCTAAACAACGATCAAGTGATCTTTATAACATTCAAGAGGCTAGAAAAAGCAAGATTTAAAGGCAAGATCAGATTTTCTATGTTGAATCTAGAGCACACAGCTCTGATACCACTTTGTTGGATCGGGATCTACCTTGATCCAATGATTCAACACATTAACCGAACCAAATCGTGCGGAATCCGATTTGATTGGCAATCCAATCTATGACACGGATCGGGTCGTAAGAAACGTGCGGATTAGACGACGAATCGAAGGTTTCTATCGACCCTTTGGTGTAGAGAAGTTGGATACAAGACCTAGAAACTCTCTAGAACAGAGATTCGACAATACAGATGCAGAGAGTTTGTGTGTTCTGTTCTTAGTCTTGTTCTACTCTGGACAGTATGTGTATATGTGTTGTGTATTCTATTCTGTTGTGTGCTCATGAAGTGAAAGTTATATATATAGTGCAGAGGCTATTCGTACGAATGAGCCATGTGAATGGACTCATTCGTGCGAATGAATCAGCAGAATGGTTCATTCGTAAGAATGAATCATCAGAATGTTTCATTCGTGCGAATGAGTCATTCTCATGACATATTCTAGTGAATGAATCATTCTCATGATCTATTCGCACGAATGGATCATTCTCATGATCCATTCGTGCGAATGGGCCTTTCAATAGCACGATTGATCAACGTTATCGATATTTATCAGATCATTTAATACACAGTCGTTATATATGAGTAAACATTAAGGATAAACATGTAATTTCATTAATACATCAAATAGTTACATTAAACATAGATGAAATACATATTACAAGGGATTAGGGACATAATATGCATCTACACTGGCTCTTTGAAATAGACTCATTCTCCCAAATATTTGAGCCTCTCACCTTCTCAAATATGGAGTCTACGTCTACACAAACACCTGCCTCCACTTCATCCACTGACTACAGACTGGATTTTCCAAAATCCTCTATCAGTCTGAGAAGACCATCAATTGATCCTCCATCAGTTGTGGAAGCAATTGAAGCAAGTGAAGCAGGAACAAGACGGTCTAATATCACCAGTAACAGCCTGTCTGAAACTGAAAATCTAAATGAAGACTCTTCGGTAAATGCTGTAGATGCTGCTGATGCTCGTGCTGAAAATATTGATGTGGATAATGCGGTTGAAGACTCTTCCACCATGAATGAAGAGGCCCCTGATCAAAATCAAAGCAATCTAGAGCAAGGGATACAACTGGAGGTGGTACCAGCACAGAAGATCCACAAAGAACATCCTCAAGAGAATATTATTGGTCAAATACACCAAGGAGTTCTCACAAGGAGCAAATCTCATGAGGCCAATATATGCTTGTTTTCTTGTTTCTTATCTAAGGTGGAACCCAAGAAGATAGATGAAGCACTCAAACACAGCAGCTGGATTGAAGCAATGCTAGAAGAATTGCTGCAATTCAAGAGGCAGGATGTCTGGAAACTTGTTGATCTTCCACCAGGTAAATATGCTATTGGCACATGATGGGTTTTCATGAACAAGCAAGATGAGAGAGGCATTGTAGTCAAGAACAAAGCCAGACTTGTAGCTCAAGGCTACACTCAGGGAAGAAGGGATTGACTATGATGAAGTCTTTGCTCCTGTTGCCAGACTAGAGGCCATCAGAATCTTCCTGGCATACGCTGCATCCAAGAATTTCACTGTCTATCAAATGGATGTCAAAAGTGCCTTTTTGTATGGGAAGATTGGTGAGGAAGTATACGTCAAACAGCCTCCAGGCTTTATAGATCCTGCACATCCTACTCAAGTGTTCAAACTGGACAAAGCTCTGTATGGCCTACATCAGGCATCAAGAGCCTGGTATGAAACCTTGTCAGGATATCTACTAAGCAACAACTTCAGAAGAGGTGCCATAGACCAGACCTTGTTTGTCAAAGATGAAGGGGGAGAAATCTTACTAGTTCAAATTTATGTTGATGATATCATCTTTGGATCAACAAGGAAACAGCTGTGCAAAGACTTTGAGACTCTGATGCACTCAAAGTTTGAAATGAGTTCAATGGGTGAACTAAATTTCTTCTTGGGTCTACAAATCAAACAGGTCCCAAATGGAATCTTCATCAGCCAATCCAAATATGTAAAGAACATTATAGAAAGATTCAAAATGGCTGACTGCTCTGCTGCAAGAACCCCTATGCAAGTACATCATCAACTAACTCAGACAAAGATGGCCAAGACACTGATCAACATCAGTATCGTGCAATGATAGGGTCTCTCATGTATCTCACTGCCTCAAGGCCAGATATCATGTTTGCAGTATGCCTATGTGCAAGATTTCAAGCAGCTCCAAAAGTTTCAAATCTTCAGGCTGTCAAGAGAATCTTTAGATACCTAAAGGGTGCCCCAAGACTTGGACCATAGTACTCTAAAAATGACATGTTTAATCAATATGCATACACTGACAGTGACTATGGGGGATGCAACTTGGATAAAAAGTCCACTTCAGGGGGATGTCAGTTTCTAGGAGGGAGATTGATTTCATGGCAGTGCAAGAAGCAAACATGTGTTTCAACTTCTACAGCTGAAGCAGAATACATTGCAGCTTCAAGTTGCTGTGCAGAAGTCATCTGGATACAAAATCAAATGTTGGATTATGGGATAACTTTCATGGCAACTCCAATTCACATTGACAACATGAGTGCTATCTCAATCACAAACAATCCGGTTCAGCACTCAAAGACAAAGCACATTGACATCAGGTATCATTTCATAAGAGATCAAGCTGAGAAAAAGAGGAATATTTTAACCAAAGTTCATACGAATGAGCAATATGCTGATTTGTTTACAAAACCTTTTGATGAAGCTAGATTTAAATATTTAGTTGAATCAATTGGTATGATGAACTTTGATTAAAATCCATCTCCACTCTATTTTTGTGTTTTGTCTTATGTTGTAAATAAAAGTTATAAGTCAGCAGCATTTTTGTCCTTCAGCTGCTGACAGGTTTAATCCTCAGCAGCAAAAGATTTGCAGCTAACTGCTTTAAGTTATCAGCAGGAACAGGCTTCCTGCGGATTTCTTTAAGACTGTCAGCAGCAACATCCTTGCTGCAGATTATTAAATCCATCAGCAGCGGATAAGTTTACTGCTGACAGACTTAACCTTTCGCATCCACAGCAATCAAGTTTGCTGCTGATTGGTAAATTTAAGTCCAAATTAACTTTTACCCGCTGTTAAAATTCCCGCCAGTCTTTACCATGACTGCCTCGGTGTATTACAGCTGTAACAATAAAAGGTGAATTGGGTTGTACTGTACAAGTCATTTTGCTTTTTGTCTCTACTTTCGTTATATAAACAAATCAAATTTCCACCTCTTCACCTTCCACTTCTCCCTAAACCAACATCACTTTCTTTCAAGCCCCCATCACTTTCAAAGCCATTCATCCCTCACTGTCACACCCAACCAAGTGAAAGATATCCGAAGGATTCAATGATATGATCGACTTCTTATGTCGATCAAAGATCCAATTTGCCCTCACAACTAACCATGTCACACATATCCCTCATATGGAGAATTTCTGGAGTACCGTCGTCTACTCTACGGAACAGGGGATTTCCTAAATCAAAGCCGAGGAAGACGGCAAGGACATCACCATCTCGGAAGCCACACTCTTCTCCAATGCATATCTCAGAAAAGAAGCGGATGCCATCAGGTAAGCTCCGCACTTGTCTCCGTCTTCCATGGTCTTCTTCTTGCGCTTCTTCGCACCACCGCCTAGAAGAAGGACGAGGAGAACATTTAACTCCTTCTGGATGTTGTAAGCCGTCCTCGAGCTGTTTTCCGGCGAAGATTAGACGCTGCTGATCTGGCGGAATACCTTCCTTGTCTTGGATCTTTGCCTTCATGTTGTCGATTGTGTCGAAGGATTCGACCTCAGACGTGATCGTCTTACCCGTTAGGGGTTTCACGAAGATCTGCATTTTCGCCGATCTGAAGTTATAACATGAGAACTGTTTCCAAAAAGTTCTCAGGGGTCAATGTTCCATTGTTATCTACAATGCTGAACATACAGAGTACCCCGGGTGACAGTTCAGCAATCCCAGCTGATACTGATCCCACACCCTCCACCCCACATCCTGAACAACAGTCTGCTTCAACCATTCGAACCCCTGTGCATACTACTAAGGATGCACAGGCACAAACATTACTTACACCTGTTTTGGATGTTATCGTTCAACCGGAATAGAGAGCCCCGGTTGCAACAACATACACTAGGAAAAGGGGCAAGAGAACTCCTTCTTTTCTTGCCTCCAAGGCCCAAACCCAACCTAACAGCCCTCACTCAGAATCACAACATTCTTGTGAGAATATCATAAGGGAAAGCCACATTATTAGGAAGACTCCATTGGATGTCTCTCTATTAGGATCAGGATCACTTCCCGGATCTATAGAACAGCCCCCTGAGCCTTTCCTTTCTCTTCTGAACTTAAGTGTTGAGGAACCTGATCAAGATGATGTACCTTCTCCAACTACCACCATCTCGGAGGTACTGATTGATCTTGCTTCCAACACACCCATCCCAAGTTCTTCTACCCTGAAGGTCCACTCTAGGAGTTATGACAGAATGGACGTGGAAGAGGCTGTCACTACTGCTGGTCCATCAAATAACCAATAGGACAGTAACAACATTACTAAGACCTCAACCACGACAACTCACAGTGAGGATGCTTCCTTGGAAACTCCCCTCACTCAGAGGAAACCCATGTGCTGTCACACCCCCAAATTTATTTACTTAATAAATATATACAGGTTGCAACGATTGGTTCATTACACGATAGCGGAAGCTGTAATAGTGATTTCTAAAAATTGATTACATATACGATTACTAAGAATAAATAAATACAATGATCTAAGTCCCTCTAGATCAATAGTCGACTTGAGACTTGATAATATATGTCCGTCCGGTTACTAGGAATTGTTCCAACATAGCTAGCTTATTCCAACCGCTTCATGGCTAAAGGTTACCTGAGAAACATACTTGAAAGTGTCAACACAAAGGTTGGTGAGTTCACAGAGTTTGTTAATTTAGTACAGTTAGTTTTCCCCGAAAAACTAGACACGACTTAACCGTCATAAAATAAGTAGTTTTACTTTGAAAACATGCACATGACTTTACCGTCATAAAATAAGTAGTTTTCCTTTGAAAACATGCCCATGACTTAACCGTCATAAAATAAGTAGTTTTCCTTTGAAAACATATACATTGTTTAAACCTGATCATTTACCGATCAAAACTCTTAGTATGTATTACCAATGAATCTGAATACTAACCCGATCAATTGACCCCATTTGTAAACTTGCAAGGAATACAAAATAATATGTAATGTACGAGACCGTAACCAAACCCCAACTTTCTGTGCCTCCCCTCGCCTTTCTACGAGTTAAGACAATATGCGGTCATTCGGCCATTTGGACCCCTGATTAGCGCGACTAATCATGACCGGAGGCGTCACCCCCAATAGTACTATCCATAAAATCCCGGGCTAAGTCCATAGCTAATGGTTACTAATTTTTATTTCGAGGACTTTAAGCGCTTTATTTTTCCCTTAATACACACATACGGTCTGATCATTAGTTCATTCATTTACATACAAAAATTCTTTACAAGTATGTCTCCACCCCAAAACATTTCAAAAACTTAGAAAAAAGGGGTTAGTGAAACTCACAAGAAGTTAAACCCGAATGTTCATGATGTCAAACGTGTAAGCAAATGTAATTCATGTTTTCAAAACATAACAAGTAGGTATGTTTCTCCCCCCGATGTTTACAAAACATTAAAAAGTTAAAAGGGGGCCGTGAACTCACCTTGTGTCCGATGAAATCCTAGCAAATAACCTTGTGCTAATAGTTCATGTCTATCCGTACCCTAATCACACAAGGGTACTAATGTGTTAAGACTACCCGTCTTATACGTAAGTTGTTCATCCGACTTAACGAATCCTGTTAAGTACGCCTTTGTTTAGTAAAAGTAGTGTTTTTATTTACGACTCATTGGTGATTATTATTCCAGTCTAGACACTTATATATTTTCCGAGAAAATAATATGTTTCCCTATTGGTGTCTTATTAAGTGTACCAAAAATAAATATTATTTTTGTAACAACTTAAAATATATTCACTTATGCTCCACGATGTCATGTGATTATTTATTTTTAACCGAATTTCTTCATATGTTCCATGTACATATATCAAATGTTCATATTAGGATACTAATCTTTAATTCCTAGAACATTTCCATGATTTAACCAAAACCGTACACCAACACATATACATCACAATTAATATATATATTCTTTTAGTAACACCTTTCACGTTCATATGTTGATGATAATCGTTCGTATGTCTTCTTGAATCATAGGACACTACCTCGGGTCTTACCAGGTAAGTCACACATGATCATATAACTTCACGAACATGTATCCTTCAGCATAACACTTGAATGGAATGAAGGGTTTATGAAGAACACCATCATTCAAGTGCTATTTTATGTGATAATATATATATATATAGTTTATATTTGATGGGTCCTTGTCTTGTCCATGGTCCTTCTAGTTTGGTATTTTATGTATGAATATGTACGTGTATAAATATATGTATTCAAACATGACTCATGAAGAAATAAAGCCAAAACTCATCAAGACTTTTATGTTTTATTCTGTTCTTGAAAACTCAGATTTTTAGGCGTACTTCAAATAGACTTTTAGATGGTTTTAGAAGACCAAATCACATGGGGTTTTCTTCTAAAATCAAGTTTATTGAAACCAGAGGAGATGTGAAAAAGAATTACTAGGTTTGGAGTTGTGAAGGTACCTAAAAACAGGAAAATGAAAAGAGGTGTCCAGATTCGACCTGCACTGAGCGGCCTTCTTGCGCCGGCTGTTTGGAGGTCGATTACTCCATGGATTCGAGTGATTCCACTTGGGTTGTTCCTTCTTAACATGGAGCTTCATTCTAGAAGAAAAATGGACCGATTTGGCCAAGTAAATAAGGAGATATGGTCTTGCAAAGTTGGCCAAAAATCTGGCAGAAGCTGAGTTACGGGAATTGTTTGCATTTTCGATTTTGGAGAGGGGAATTGGGTGAAATCCGAAATGAATCAGTCAAGGGAGGGAGGAGGGAGTTAAGTGTTGATCACATCTTCATCATTACCACTTATGGTTGATGGGAATTGCATGTAATCATTGAAAGGGAAGAGGGTGTGCATGTGTGTGTATGTGAGCCGTATATATGTATATAGAGTGATGGGAGTTGAGTGTTTGACTACCATTTCATCATTACTACTTATGACATGATGGGAATTGCATGTAATGATTTCAAGTGGAAGAGTGTGTGCATGTTAGACATGTAAGCAAGTATTTATGGGTGAGTGGATGGCTACACCCAATTTCAGCTGAGAGGGGTATAGGGTGGGGGTTGGGTGTTGTCAAATCCATTAATGGCTAGATAGGTGGGGTTCTTTGGTGGCATAAATCCCCTAGGTGATCGCGTGATCTAATACCCGGTGTAAAACTTTTAAACGATACATTACTTATGTGTTTTTGTGTGGTTTTACTAGTCTCAATATTTTACTAGTTAACCCGACATAGATTATTACTACAACTGTATTATACATGAATACACATAATATAACATAGAGTCATGTAACAATTATTTATGTGTCAACTTTTTATAAAATTTTAGTCACCAATATTTATGTTTTTATATTCAAACGTGTCTCTAGACTTTTCTGGCATAACATTCTTTTAATCACCAACGAACGTTCAATGCGGGTTATTATCATTTATTTCCTAGTAATTCTTAAAATTACTAAATATGACACTTGTCCCTTTGCTAAATTCCTGACAATACTATGTCCAAGATAATATTACAAGAAATATAAAATAGGAATGTGCAAATATGACTATGGGTATTGACCTGAACTACTGGGTGTCACATTCTCCCCATGTTAAAGAGAATTTCGTCCCGAAATTCAGTTGATGTTATCTTGAATTGGTGTATTTGTGAACAAGGACTCGTACTTGGTTTTTATTTGATCTTCGTGTTCCCCTGTATATTCAGGGTCACACTCCAAGTTCTAATATACCTTAACCAATTCAATACAGTTACGCCCTGTCCCCTGGACTTTTTAGCCAGTGGTTTCAATAGGTTCCTGAACAGGGTGTGGTTTGTCACCTATGTGAATCTCACCAGACGGTATGATTAACGTTTCGTCTAATAAACACTTCTTGAGATTTGACACATGAAACGCATCGTGTATATTGCTTAGTTCCCCGTTACAATGTAAGCTTGTAGGTTACTAGTCCAACCCTAGCCCGTATATCAAACGGTTTGATGTATTTATGGTTATGTTTAGTGAGACCTTTAACAAGGCTCAGTCTCTAATTTGGAATTTTAATGGCTTTCGTCAGTTTCTAGCACAACTCTCTTTCGTCTGTCTTGAGTGGCTTTCAGACGATCTTTGATTTCGACGATCTTGTCAATGGTTTCCTGGCCATTCTCAGGACCAGTCAAATTTTTTTCGCCAACCTCCACCCAACATAGCGATGAGCGACACTTACAACCATACAAAGTCTCAACAGAGCGGCTTTAATGCTGGTATGGTAGTTTTTATTACATGAAAGCTCAGCCAACGGCGGTGAGTATCCCTATTTCCTCTGAAATCGATTACACACGCACGGAGCACATCTTTTAAAGTTTGGATGGTCCTTTTACCTTGACCATTCATCTGGGGATGATATGCAATGCTCATGTAAAGGCGTGTGCCCAAGGCTTCTTGTACAGACTGCCAGATTCTTGACATCAATCAACTGTCCCTTTTAGAGAAAATGGAAACTGGCATACCATGCCTAGCCTCAATTTCCTTAATATTTAGCCTTGCACGCTTCTTACTTTTATCTGTCTCCTTTATTGGTAGGGAGTGAGCAGATTTCGTCAAACGACTGACGATTACAATATAGTATCATAGCCGCCAGGTGTTCTGGGTAGATTTGTAATGAAATCTAAGGAATTCTCCTCCCATTTCCATTGAGGAATATGAGGTTGTTGTGATCACTCAGGTGATTCCTAACATTCTGCTTGTACTACCAAGTATCTCCTAACATAGATAGCAATTTCTCCTCTCATGTTTGGCCACATAATAGGGTTCCTCAAGATCCTTATACGTTTTATCCTATTCTGGATGAACCGAGTACTTAGACTTATGGACTTCATCTATAACCTCCCACATAGGCTACCGATACTTGTACCCAAATTCTATTTGTATCATCCAACTTAGGCTTCAAGTGTTTGATTTCATTTACTTGGTAGTTGGTATTCGAAAGCAAAGCGAATACTCCTCCGACTAACGATATTATACGTGCAAGAACTCATTTATTTGATTACCCTCAATGGTGCCTGCGAATCTTGAGCGTATGTTGACACATACCCTCTATTCGTCTACGCACCCTGTCACAAAAGCAGATCTCTATATATCTTAGGAAAGAATTACTCGACGAGGTGTCCAGGTTTTAGTTAAATATTGGGTAGTAATGAAACAGTACGTAAGTGAAACTTTATGTTTGTCCCTCTTACGCTTTTCAAAAGCATTTCCTCGGACTGAGTATTTATTCTTATTTTAGGTTTCGTGTTATCTAAGATCTTCCATCAAAATGAGTCACCATGGATTTGAAATTTTAAGGTTCCTTGTGTGCCCTTACTAGCAAAGTTCGAGTCTAATCACCACTTTACCCCTTTGTTTGCACTACCTTTCGAGGCAAACTAGCCTTCGGGTTGTAGCGTCCTGATATGTAAACTCATGTCTCGACTACTATATCTTCAAAGTATGTAAGCCATACGAAGTTCGATGTTTGTTTGGAATATTCACATTCCGTCTAGGTGAGGAAATGAACAGTGAGGCAGTGAGAATGGTCTCATAGAATTAGTGTTTTCCCAATCATGGGCTATAGGTTTGTCGACCTATCAAGTTGGCTGAAAGGGTTTGGGAGTTTTACAATTGTCAACTGTTAGTCATTCAGTGTGTCTGCACTTCCCTGGCGTCCGTATGGTACTTTGTTATCTTACCCTTACGTATTCCACCCATACCTCCCATACCCTCAAAGTGCTTAGCACAAGTATAAAATTGAGGTAATGAGTGTTAAACATCGAAAATTTTGTACTCTTACTGAGCCTGCGTTAAGAGGTCATTCCTTAACAATAGATGCTCCTAGAGCTTCCTAGTTCTAGAAAACTTGGAGCGAAAGATGTGATCATGCCTCTCCTCTAGGCTGAAATCCGGGATCCATTCTATAAGATGATCTTTGGGGAAGTGCGGGTACCAAAGATCATAAAATTATCCTTCACTAATACTTGTGGACAGCTCCAGCTTACGCCCCTTATGCATATCATGAACTAATGAGATTAGCACGAAATTCCGCATTTGGGACCCCTTTAAAAGTTTTGTATGTCATTTTTTGGTTAGTGCGACAATAGTCGTTAGTCCACACCTAGGTTTCTTTGGCATTCTCTTGTGAATAAATCACAGCTTATTCATCACCAAGAGGATAGTCAGTCTTGAAGGTGTACTGAATGTCAATGGTTGTGAGAGCAACCCTGTTTGACCAATATTCTGAAATTTTAGATTACCTACTTGTCTCATGTCGAGCTTCCACAATACCCCATCGGTGTTATGTGTATGCGGGTCAGAACAAATTTTCTGCCCCATCACCGAAGTTAGGGCATAACACTCCTAACATAAATTTCAAGTAATTGTGAGACTGAACGGTGTGATGGATCCTAAGATTACGCTATAATATCCCACATAATTATGCAATTGTTGTAAGTGTTGGTTATGGTAATGCTTAAATTAAAGCTATCTCGACAAGTAGAATCTCAAAGAATGAATGTGCGAAATCCTTTGCCGTTCAGCATTCACAAAAGATTAGTTGATTTCAATTTGAATTTCTCTCGTTCCTCCCAAACTATGAGATTGATTTGAGAGCACCTAATTGAGAAGTCTGATACGTTAAGATCCAATCCTTAATCAAGTGACTGAGAACATGGGTTGATCATTAGCTTAGACAGCAAGACTCACTAAAGTGCCCATGCACTGCAAAATATGAATACGTGTGCACCCGTAATGATAATTTACTTTGCATGATCGCTGTAGTGTTCCTTCTATCCCTAACTTTTAAATCAATGGGATTTGTAATGTTCATTAGATCGTGTTTGCACACTTGTGCAGGAGTGTGTATTGTTTTATCGGATTACTCTTAATTATGTGTACCAATACTCATGAATCGGTCGAATATGGTTGTTGTCAGATGAGGTTAATGGTAGAGAGGCACCACTAGTGCTCTCAAAATAAAATGTGTATGGTGGAAGTCATGCACTATGTGTTGGGCAAAGATCCTCAAATGAGTGTCGAGCAACTCATGCTCCAAGTCTGTATATATGCATGGATCCACATGATCCTGATGTATGTCTTGGTCTCCTGACCCTTGGAGTTCTGTCCCATTTAGTCCTGCTTATCCACCTTGGATTCCCTTCTTCTGGGCAATCCTGTCTGCCATATCTCATGGCGAAAGTCCTGGCATCCGATCCGACAACTTATGAAGGAAAGTATTTATACCGCAAATACGTTAGAAAGATAGCTGCCTCCATGGCTGGAGTAGTTGTGGTGCAGGTATAGGTATAGATTCTGGTACGGGTTCAGCCTGTTGTGATACCAAGGTCGGTAACTGACGATTGCTGCCGTCGTCGCCCAAGCTCAGCTCGTAACTCGATCTTCTAAGGTTGCAGTATGCTAAGTACTCGTTATTCTTGACTCGTAATCCGAACAGTAACATGTTGTAAGTGTTTATTATTTCCACATTGTTGTATGTGTTTAAGTGTTCATTACATGTGCCATGTAATTGTATTAGTGTAGCTAATGATACCCTAGTGTAACTCCATACACTAATAGTCTACACAAGTTGTTCGACAGCGGTTGGAATTTCTATATTCAAGTCTTGGGTGTTCTTAGTGTGGGGCAAGTCTTAGAAATCTTGGTCCCTAAATGAGTCCGGTTAGAGCCTAGGTGTCACTAAGGAAACCTAATTCGCTAAAACCATTGCTCTGATACCAATCTGTCACACCCCCAAATTTATTTACTTAATAAATAAATACAGGTTGCAACGATTGGTTCATTACACGATAGCAGAAGCTGTAATAGTGATTTCTAAGACTTGATTACATATACGATTACTAAGACTAAATAAATACAATGATCTAAGTCCCTCTAGATCAATAGTCGACTTGAGACTTGAAAATCTATGCCCTTTCGGTTACTAGGAATTGTTCCAACATAGCTAGCCTATTCCAACCGCTTCATGGCTAAAGGTTACCTGAGAAACATACTTGAAAGTGTCAACACAAAGGTTGGAGAGTTCACAGAGTTTGTTAATTTAGTACAGTTAGTTTTCCCCGAAAAAATAGACACGACTTAACCGTCATAAAATAAGTAGTTTTCCTTTGAAAACATGCCCATGATTTAACCGTCATAAAATAAGTAGTTTTCCTTTGAAAACATGCCCATGACTTAACCGTCATAAAATAAGTAGTTTTCCTTTGAAAACATATACATGACTTAACCGTCATCAAATAAGTAGTTTTCCTTTGAAAACATGCCCATGACTTTACCGTCATAAAATAAGTAGTTTTCCTTTGAAAACATGCCCATGACTTTACCGTCATAAAATAAGCAGTTTTCCTTTGAAAACATATACATGACTTAACCGTCATAAAATAAGTAATTTTCCTTTGAAAACATATAGATGACTTAACCGTCATAAAATAAGTAGTTTTCCTTTGAAAACATGTCCATGACTTTACCGTCATAAAATAAGTAGTTTTCCTATGAAAACAAGCCCATGACTTTACCGTCATAAAATAAGTAGTTTTCCGTTGAAAAGATATACATTGTTTAAACCTGATCATTTACCGATCAAAACTCTTAGTATGTATTACCAATGAATCCGAATACTAACCCGATCAATTGACCCCATTTGTAAACTTGCAAGGAATACAAAATAATATGTAATGTACGAGACCGTAACCAAACCCCAACTTTCTGTGCCTCCCCTCGCCTTTCTACGAGTTAAGACAATATGCGGTCATTCGGCCATTTGGACCCCTGATTAGCGCGACTAATCATGACCGGAGGCGTCACCCCCAATAGTACTATCCATAAAATCCCGGGCTAAGTCCATAGCTAATGGTTACTAATTTTTATTTCGAGGACTTTAAGCGCTTTATTTTTCCCTTAATACACACATACGGTCTGATCATTAGTTCATTCATTTACATACAAAAATTCTTTACAAGTATGTCTCCACCCCAAAACATTTCAAAAACTTAGAAAAAAGGGGTTAGTGAAACTCACAAGAAGTTAAACCCGAATGTTCATGATGTCAAACGTGTAAGCAAATGTAATTCATGTTTTCAAACCATAACAAGTAGGTATGTTTCTCCCCCCGATGTTTACAAAACATTAAAAAGTTAAGAGGGGGTCGTGAACTCACCTTGTGTCCGATGAAATCCTAGCAAATAACCTTGTGCTAATAGTTCATGTCTATCCGTACCCTAATCACACAAGGGTACTAATGTGTTAAGACTACCCATCTTATACGTAAGTTGTTCATTCGACTTAACGAATCCTGTTAAGTACGCCTTTGTTTAGTAAAAGTAGTGTTTTTATTTACGACTCATTGGTGATTATTATTCCAGTCTAGACACTTACATATTTTCCTAGAAAATAATATGTTTCCCTATTGGTGTCTTATTAAGTGTACCAAAAATAAATATTATTTTTGTAACAACTTAAAATATATTCACTTATGCTCCACGATGTCATGTGATTATTTATTTTTAACCGAATTTCTTCATATGTTCCATGTACATATATCAAATGTTCATATTAGGATACTAATCTTTAATTCCTAGAACATTTACATGATTTAACCAAAACCGTACACCAACACATATACATCACAATTAATATATATATTCTTTTAGTAACACCTTTCATGTTCATATGTTGATGATAATCGTTCGTATGTCTTCTTGAATCATAGGACACTACCTCGGGTCTTACCAGGTAAGTCACACATGATCATATAACTTCACGAACATGTATCCTTCAGCATAACACTTGAATGGAATGAAGGGTTTATGAAGAACACCATCATTCAAGTGCTATTTTATGTGATAATATATATATATATATATATAGTTTATATTTGATGGGTCCTTGTCTTGTCCATGGTCCTTCTAGTTTGGTATTTTATGTATGAATATGTACGTGTATAAATATATGTATTCAAACATGACTCATGAAGAAATAAAGCCAAAACTCATCAAGACTTTTATGTTTTATTCTGTTCTTGAAAACTCAGATTTTTAGGCGTACTTCGAATAGACTTTTAGATGGTTTTAGAAGACCAAATGTCACACCCCGACCGATGGCGGAATCATCGGGACGGGACATGTAGACTGGTCATAACACATGGTTGACTAAATTGAAATATATTAAAGTCAAATTTCCATTACAAATAATCCAAGTACAAACCAAATTCAAACAAAGAAACTTAAAACAACTCATAGAATTCTTGACTTAAATTGCTAAGTCCAAATCCTATATTGAGCACGTCTTGAATCATTCTCACATATTAGGGCCTGAAACATGAATAAAATAAAGTCAACTAAAAAGTTGGTGAGTATAACACAGTTGTATATAGATAGCATATAGTTGAAAACAAATCCTTTACAAAACATGATAAAATAAGGCATTTATGGGGAGCAGCTATTGTGTAATCAAGTACAACCAAACCTTTGTAACTAGTATGCAAATTGTGTTGTCGGTATCAATCACCTCCACTTGGGTGGGTTTGTTAGACTCAATAGATCTATCATTGAAAACCGTCGGCTTGTATAGTTAATGATTGCACATAAGTTTTCACAAAGATTAGCACAACTAGCACTCGGGCACAAAGCTCAAATTTTGCACACATGTATTTAAATAGGATTTTGCATTTGTGTTGTTTGTGTAAATGTAAATGTGTAATGTGTATAAAGTTCATGTTCCACCCCAAAAATGTAAAAGAGTAAAAAGGGGTTGTGAATACTCACTTGGTATGGAAGTGTAGCTAACAAAGAGTATAGATAAAATAGAATCCTTGATACGCACGAGTTAACCTAGATAATAATGTATATTGAATCAAATATGTGCACAAAGTTTAAGTCTAACATTGAAGATTGAATTTGTGTATAAAAGTATTAAATAAAATATATAAAGTTGTAGTAAACATTTTTTTGAAACATTTGATTAAAGTTTGGAATTGAAAAATAGAATTTTTATAAAATTGTTGATTATGAAAATAATGCATGTGATAAATGTAATTTAATTAATAAATAAATAAATGATTATAGTTTATAAAATAATGTAAATATTGTTTGTAATTAAGTGTAAATAAATAAATGATTTTTGTTTAAATATGAATTAAATAAATAATTATTATCTTATTTATTTATAAACTTTGTAACTTAATCATTTAAAACATCATTTAAGTGTAAGATAAATATAAATTTAATTTTTATAAATTTTTAAATAAACTTTCAAATAAATAAAATTTATGTCCAGATTAAACTTTAAATCTTTTCAAGTACAGAAAACATATTTTTTATAAATTTTGAAACATTTACTGATTGAAAAATATAAAAGTATAATTTTGTTAAAAGTTCTGATTCACACACGACCGTGCCTCAGAAGGGCACGATCGTGCTCAAGCCACGGCGCGACCGCGCTAGTCGGGGCGCGACCGGGTTGATCAACAGAGGGCACAAACTAGACAAGTCAACAGGCACGACCATGCCTTGGCTCGGCACGGTCGTGTCTATGATTTTTAGACACAACAGAGGCTAGCCCAAAGGGTATGACTAGGTCTGGACAGGAGGACACGAATTGAACAAATCTTGTATTTATAGCGTTGGAATTGATAGGGCTTTTGATTACTGAGTCGTTACGAGTCTATTCATATAAATTAATTGTATGTAACTCGTGTTTAAGAGTGGAATCGATTAAATCTTTTCTTATTAAAATAATAATTCTGATTCGGACGATTTCTGTAATGAAAGCCCAGATTAATAGGGGGCTTTTGATATTGATACTGAAACGAATGAGATGGAGAGTATACTTACCCTGAAGCGTATCGAATCGATGAAGAACGGTAGAATGGAATTCCGACAACGGCAAGATTAACCTCCGGTGACTTCTGCTGCGATTCCGACTGCTTCAACGGCTTCGGTCGTTCCAAGGAGGGTTGAATATCGTATGGTGATGGATTGCTCGAGAGTATTCGGATCGATTTTGAGGATTCGAGGCTTGGGAGGAACTTGACGGTTTCTTGAGAGGAAAACGTAATTGGATTGATAAAACTCGTAATGGACTGAGATATTTTTCTTTGTCAAAGAAAATAAAACGTAATCGGTTTCGAATTTCAAACGATCGGGCGTTTTGAAAGTGCATTTACGTTTCGACTGTTACGCAGGCGCGACCGTGCCCAAGAGAGGCGCGGCCGTGCCTAGGCACCGGGCGCGATCGTTCCAAAGCAAGTCGCGCGACCGTGCCAAAGCACTTGGCGCGACCGTGCTAGGACGAAGCACGACCGTGCTAGACTAGGATTTCTTGATATTTTTCAAATTTAGTCCTTGACTTTTCAGATTTGGTAAGTTTGATTAACATAGTTTCTTGCATAGTGTTTAACTGTATATAATTGCGTAAAACTTGCGAATTTGTATCGAATCATTGCATTTAGTTTATGGCGGGGAATAAAACAATACAGTGCACGAGTATTGAGTTTGAAATGCATTACATTGAATTGAAAATATGAATACTAAAATAAAAAATGTTACAGTCTCCCCATGTTGAGAGAATTTTGTCCCAAAATGTAGTTTGAGGAAGCGACGGCATCGGTAAAAAGATGAGGGTACTTGAGTTTTATTTGGTCTTCTCGTTCCCAAGTGAACTCAGGACCACGCTTAGATTCCCAACAAACTTTGACAATAGGAATGCGACTTCGTTTGAGCTGTTTGACTTCACGATCCATAATTTCCACCGGATTTTCAACGAAGTGCATTGTTTCATCAATGCGCACGTCGTCAAGCGGTATATGGAGATTTTCATCAGCGAGACACTTCTTCAGATTAGATACATGAAATGTAGGATGCACATTTCCAAGAGATGGAGGTAACTCGAGCTTGTAAGCCACTTTCCCAATCTTTTCAAGGATTTTGAATGGACCAACATAACGAGGTGCTAACTTGCCTTTCTTTCAAAAACGGATCACGCCCTTCCATGGAGACACCTTAAGAAGAACAAGATCACCGACTTGGAATTCCAAGGGTTTTCGACGTTTGTCGGCATAACTCTTTTGCCGACTCCTCGCTACTCGAATATTGTCACGGATTTGAATAATCTTGTCGGATGTTTCTTGAATTAACTCGGGACCAGTGATTTGTGCTTCACCAATCTCGTTCCAACAGATAGGAGAACGACACTTGCGACCATAGAGAGCTTCGAATGGAGCCATGTTGATACTTGTGTGGTAGCTATTGTTGTAAGAAAACTCAATGAGGGATAGATGTGAATCCCAATTGCCACCAAAATCGATTACACAAGCTCTAAGCATGTCTTCAAGAGTTTGGATTGTTCGCTCAGTTTGACCATCAGTTTGCGGATGGTAAGCCGTGCTCAAATCCAATCGAGTACCAAGAGCCTTTTGGAGAGATTGCCAAAATCGAGAGGTGAACCGAGCGTCTCTATCGGATATTATGTTCATGGGAACACCATGACGGCTCACAATTTCATCAATGTAAATTCGGGCTAGTTTCTCCACCTTGAAGTCTTCGCGGATAGGCAAGAAATGAGCGGATTTAGTGAGACGATCAATGATCACCCAATACTATCATATCCACTCGAGGTGCGAGGGAGCTTGGTAATGAAATCCATAGCTATATTCTCCCATTTCCACACGGGAATTTCTGGTTGTTCGAGTAAACCAAATGGACGTTGATGTTCGGCTTTGACTTTGGAACAGGTTAAGCATTTGGCCACATAAAGAGAAATGTCTTTCTTTATACCGGGCCACCAATAAAGTTGGCGAAGATCTTGGTACATTTTATCCGCACCAGGATGAATAGAATAACGAGTCTTATGAGCCTCGTTCATGAGAAATGTACAGAGATCATCGCGATCGGGAATCCAAATACGGTTCAAGTAATAGAGTAATCCATTGGGTTTTGATTCAAGAAGGAGTTCAACACCACATGACATTTCTTCGTACATGTTACCCTCGGTTATCGAGACGTGTTGAGCTTCTAAGATACGGGTTTGAATATCGGTTTGAATACGGGCACAATGAAGCATAACATGGTCCTTTCGACTCAAAGCATCGGCTAAAACATTCGCTTTGTCGGGATGGTAACGAATCTCGTAGTCGTAGTCGTTAAGGAGTTCGACCCAACGTCGTTGCCTCATATTGAGTTCTTTTTGGTTGAAAATATGTTGAAGACTTTTGTGGTCGGTGAACACCACACATTTCGTGCCATATAGGTAATGTCTCCAAATCTTTAACGCGAATACGACCGCACCCAACTCGAGATCGTGCGTCGTATAATTCTTCTCATGGACTTTGAGTTGCCTTGATGCATAAGCGATTACTTTGCCTCGTTGCATGAGAACACAACCAAGACCTTGGTTGGAAGCATCACAGTAGACAACTAGATCATCATTCCCATCAGGGAGAGTCAAAATGGGAGCATTGCACAGCTTTTGCTTGAGGGTTTGAAACGCTTATTCTTGATTCGGTCCCCATTCATAAGCTTTACCCTTGTGAGTCAAAGCGGTAAGAGGGACAGCAATCTTGGAGAAGTTGGAGATAAAGCGACGGTAATATCCCGCAAGACCAAGAAACGAACGAACTTCAGTGGGGGTCTTCGGGGCATTCCAATTCTTAACCGTTTCGATTTTTGCAGGGTCAACATGAATACCCTTGTCGTTGACAATATGACCAAGAAATTGAACTTCTTTTAACCAAAATTCACATTTGGAGAATTTGGCATATAGTTGTTCCTTCTTTAAGAGATCCAAAACCAATCTAAGATGTTGCTCATGGTCGGCTTTAGTCTTGGAATAGATTAAGATGTCATCGATGAAAACTATCATGAACTTATCGAGGTACGGTTTGCACACACGATTCATGAGATCCATGAAAACTGCGGGTGCATTGGTTAGTCCAAAAGGCATAACCATGAACTCGTAATGACCATACCTTGTTCGGAAGGCAGTCTTTGGAATATCGTCTTCTTGCACACGGAGTTGGTGATAACCAGATCGAAGATCAATCTTTGAGAAGCAAGTAGAACCTTGAAGTTGATCAAAGAGGTCATCAATTCTAGGAAAAGGATAACGGTTTTTGATAGTAAGCTTATTGAGTTCGCGGTAGTCAATACACATGCGAAATGATCCATCCTTCTTTTTGACGAATAAGACGGGTGCACCCCACGGTGAATGACTTGGGCGAATGAAACCTTTGTCGGAGAGTTCTTGAAGTTGACTTGCAAGCTCTTGCATTTCGGAAGGTGCAAGACGATAAGGAGCTCTAGCAACGGGGTTAGCTCCAGGTATAAGATCAATACGGAACTCTACTTGACGAACGGGAGGAAGACCGGATAAATCCTTAGGAAAAACTTCGGGGAAATCCCGAATGATCGGAATGTCTTGGATACTCTTCTCCTTGACATCCTTTTGACAATATGAGCTAAGAAAGCAATGTACTTCTTTCGTAAGTACTTTTGAGCGGTAGTACACGACATCAACTTAAGTCCCTTGCAAGGCTTTTCACCAAAAACCCTTAAGGTTTCTCCCGATGGTAGCGGAATTCGGATACACTTTTCAAAGCAGATGACTTCGGCATGATGATTTGATAGCCAATCCATACCTATGATAATATCAAAGCTTCCTAGTGGCATTGGAACAAGGTTGAGTGGGAATGAATGGTCATTTAGTTCTAAGGAGCAATCATAAATAATGGAGTCAATTGTAAGGGAGTCACCATTCGCTATTTCAACGGTGAAGGTTTTCTCTAATTGGGATCGTGTCTTTGCAAGTAAAGTCTCAAAATTAAGTGACACAAAACTTTTATCGGCACCGGTATCGAACAAAATGGAGGCATATTGACTATTAACAAGGAACGTACCATTAACCACGTCGTTGTTGGCTTGAGCTTCGTTGGCGTTTATGTTGAACGCACGCCCACGAGCTCCACCTTGTCTAGCATTTGCAAGTCTTGGACATTGATCACGAAAATGGTTCGGGTCACCACACTCATAGAAAGCATGTCCATTAGCAATGGCGGGAGCACCTTGATTAGCCACTTGAGGTACGGTTCGGTTTGGAGGGTGGACTTGGCCCGCAAGAGCTTTAGCCCTACAAACATTGATAGTATGACCATATCTCCCACAATGAGTACAAAGGCGACATGGGATAGTTTGAGGATTATGATAATTGCAGGTGGCACAAAGAGGGTAGATCCCAACATATGACTTTTTAGTCGGCGCTTGAACCATAAGTGCAGCTTGGTTGACGGGAACAGCAGGAGTAACCACAGCAAAATTTCTAACCTTCCTCTTTCTATTATTGCGAGAGGGCTCGGTTGTGGCTTCTTTGTTGTGAGTAGGAGGGGTTACGGTTTCAGAAACTTTCTTAGAACCCTTTTTGGTAAGAGTTCCAGCTTTCACATGATTATCAGTTAAGGTAGCGGATAGACGAATAGCATCCTCTAGAGTAGCAGGATTTCTACCTAAGACAGTATCTTGGATTTGTCTTGGTAGCCCACCAATATACTTTTCGATACAACGGGACAAAGGAGTGACCATGTGGGGCACGAGAAGACTCAACTCATGGAATCGGGTTTTATATGCAAAGCTTTCCCCACTATCTTAGGCAAGATCCCAAAATTCAGCTTCTAACTTTTTCACTGCATTTCGAGGGCAGAACTCCTCGGTCATAAGCCTTTTGACCTCATCCCAAGGTAAGGCCATAGCTACATCAATACCCCTATTCCTTTTCTCCCCATTCCACCATGTAAGTGCCCGTTTTTGTAGGACACTTGTAGCATGACGAACACGGAGGTTGTCGGGACAGTCACTATTGAGAAAGGTATTCTCAATGCTTTCAAACCATTGAAGGAGTCCAGTAGCTCCTTCGGTACCAAAGAACTTGAGGGGATTGCACGATTTGAAGTGCTTGAAGGTGCATTGAGATGGATTGTTACCACCATTTCCACCATTACTACCACTATTGCTTCCATTTCCACCCTTGTTGCCATTGGTGCCACTATTGGCTTGGGTGAGTTGTGTCACCAATTGGGTAAGAATAGCAGCAATGTCGGTGTTGGCGTTGGTTGCGGGAGCACGACGAGGAGGCATTCTACAGATTTTTCACAAGACAAGAAAAATTGTAAGAACTTATGAGATTTGATAGGATTTAATAGAATGAGATAACAAAAATAAAAATAGATATTCTTAGATTGGATTGTACTGAAAAGTGACAAAATCACTTGAATACCATGGCACATTAATGTTAATTAAACTTATATAATTTTTCAAGCAGACATGCTTTAGCCTATAAGTAAACACTCATCTCGGGAATTCCCAGGAAAGCATACGGGTCCCTCGGTTGATTGGGATTTATGCGAAATGCTTTCCTAGACAGAAAACCCAAAATACAGGTGTCACCCTTCCAGATTGCACGTGTCCTCAAATAATTTAACAAGTTTAAAAACCTTAACGAAGAAATAAAAATTTTAGAGATTTTTGCCTCAAGAATTTTTCCACATGCTAAGAAGGATAAAGATAGAAAAGAAAACAGAAATATTACGAGGTTTTAGAATATAGGAAAGGATATTATTTATTTAATTATTAATAATATCCTAATAAGTCGTGGATTTAAAACATATAAGTCATCAAAATGAAATAATAAGTAATCATACTAACCATGTAACATATAACATGTAGCACATAGCACATAATCATGAAGCATATCATAAGTGGTTGTCCTAAAGTTATAGTCTAGGTCAAGGTGTCTAATAACCTAATTCCCTATAACCAAGGCTCTGATACCAACCTGTCACACCCCGACCGATGGCGGAATCATCGGGGCGGGACATGTAGACTGTTCATAGCACATGGTTGACTAAATTGAAATATATTAAAGTTAAATTTCCATTACAAATAATCCAAGTACAAACCAAATTCAAACAAAGAAACATAAAACAACTCATAGAATTCTTGATTTAAATTGCTAATTCCAAATCCTATATTGAGCACGTCTTGAATCATTCTCACATATTAGGGCCTGACACATGAATAAAATAAAGTCAACTAAAAAGTTGGTGAGTATAACACAGTTGTATATAGATAGCATATAGTTGAAAACAAATCCTTCACAAAACATGATAAAATAAGGCATTTATGGGGAGCAGCTATTGTGTAATCAAGTACAACCAAACCTTTGTAACTAGTATGCAAATTGTGTTGTCGGTATCAATCACCTCCACTTGGGTGGGTTTGTCAGACTCAATAGATATATCATTGAAAACCGTCGGCTTGTATAGTTAATGATTGCACATCAGTTTTCACAAAGATTAGCACAACTAGCACTCGGGCACAAAGCTCAAATTTTGCACACATGTATGTAAATAGGATTTTGCACTTGTGTTGTTTGTGTAAATGTAAATGTGTAATGTGTATAAGGTTCATGTTCCACCCCAAAAGTGTAAAAGAGTAAAAAGGGGTTGTGAAAACTCACTTGGTATGGAAGTGTAGCTAACAAAGAGTATAGATAAAATAGAATCCTTGATACGCACGAGTTAACCTAGATAATAATGTATATTGAATCAAATATGTGCACAAAGTTTAAGTCTAACATTGAAGATTGAATTTGTGTATAAAAGTATTAAATAAAATATATAAAGTTGTAGTAAACATTTTTTTGGAACATTTGATTAAAGTTTGGAAATGAAAAATATAATTTTTATAAAATTGTTGATTATGAAAATAATGAATGTGATAAATGTAATTTAATTAATAAATAAATAAATGATTATAGTTTATGAAATAATGTAAATATTGTTTGTAATTAAGTGTAAATAAATAAATGATTTTTGTTTAAATATGAATTAAATAAATAATTATTATCTTATTTATTTATAAACTTTGTAACTTAATCATTTAAAACATCATTTAAGTGTTAGATAAATATAAATTTAATTTTTATAAATTTTTAAATAAACTTTCAAATAAATAAAATTTATGTCCAGATTAAACTTTAAATCTTTTCAAGTACAGAAAACATATTTTTTATTAAATTTGAAACATTTACTGATTGAAAAATATAAAAGTATAATTCTGTTAAAAGTTCTGAGTCACACACGACCGTGCCTCGGAAGGGCACGATCGTGCTCAAGCCACGGGCGCGACCGCGCTAGTCGGGGCACGACCGGGTTGATCAATAGTGGGCAAAAACTAGACAAGTCAACAGGCACGACCATGCCTTGGCTCGGCACGGTCGTGTCAATGATCTTTAGACACAACAGAGGCTAGCCCAAAGGGTATGACTAGGTCTGGACAGGAGGACACGAATTGAACAAATCTTGTATTTATAGCGTTGGAATTGATAGGGCTTTTTATTACTGAGTCGTTACGAGTCTATTCATATAAATTAATTGTATGTAACTCGTGTTTAAGAGTGGAATCGATTAAATCTTTTCTTATTAAAATAATAATTCTGATTCGGACGACTTCTGTAATGAAAGCCCAGATTAATAGGGGGCTTTTGATATTGATACTGAAACGAATGAGATGGAGAGTATACTTACCCTGAAGCGTATCGAATCGATGAAGAACGGTAGAATGGAATTCCGACGACGGCAAGATTAACCTCCGGTGACTTCTGCTGCGATTCCGACTGCTTCAACGGCTTCGGTCGTTCCAGAGAGGGTTGAATGTCGTATGGTGATGGATTGCTCGAGAGTATTCTGTTGGATCGGGATCTACCTTGATCCAATGATTCAACACATTAACCGAACCAAATCGTGCGGAATCCGATTTGATTGGCAATCCAATCTATGACACGGATCGGGTCGTAAGAAACGAGCGAATTAGATGTCAAAACGAAGGTTTGTATCGACCCTTTGGTGTAAAGAAGTTGGATACAAGACCTGGAAACTCTCAACGGACAGAGATTCGACAATACAGGTGCAAAGAGTTTGTGTGTTCTTGCTTAGTCTGGTTCTGTGTGTATATGTGTTGTGTGTTTTTTGTGCTCATGAAGTGAAAGTTCTATATATAGTGCTGAGGCCATTCGTACGAATGAGTCATATGAATGGACTCATTCGTGCGAATGAATCAGTAGAATGGTTCATTCGTAAGAATGAATCATTAGAATGGTTCATTCGTACGAATGAATCATTAGAATGGTTCATTCGTACGAATGAATCATTCTCATGACTTATTCTAGCGAATGAATCATTCTCATGATCTATTCACGTGAATGGATCATTCTCATGATCCATTCGTGCGAATGGGCCTTTCAATAGCACGATTGATCAACGTTACCGATATTTATCAGATCGTTTAATACACAGTCGTTATATATGAGTAAACATTAAGGATAAACATGTAATTTCATTAATACATCAAATAATTACATTAAACATAGATGAAATACATATTACAAGGGATTAGGGACATATTATGCATCTACATACTCCCCCTTGGACCTAGATCCCTTCAAAATGACCTAACTAACATTAGTTGGTCTTCAACATCTCTTTTGTACGAGTTTTCCAGTTAACTCCGGCGTGTATGTCAAAAGCAAAGCATATACGTATCACTTTCACATACTGCAACGCCTGGTGTATATCTGCAACTTCAAAAAATGGTTGACACTTGTATAAAGTTGTAACATCTTGTTCAGACAAGTTGGTCAGCCATAAGGGATCAAAGACCCTGATGGTCTCCCATGACCCTTCTTTACAAAGTACTATAACAGCTTCACCAGTACGCCCATCATAGTACCACCATTTGAACTGATCTGAGAAGTCCTGGATCATTTTCCTTAAAGGAATCTTCTTCATGATCGTTGGAGGTTTCCACTTTAAGACAATTAGGGGCTTCTTGGTGATTGGATGAACCTTTTCCTTATGAATGTAACGTGTAGGCATTTGTGGCTTGAAGTTCACCCACTTCTTCCGGTATTCGTATTGTAATTGACGTTCAAACCATTCGGATAGACCGGAAGATTCGCTGTATAGAAGCTTTAGACGCGCCAATTGATTTACTTCAAATGCGGGCAGCGTCTTGAAGTCATGAGGGTACCTGAAATATTGTATTCCCTTCTCTCTTTTTATAGCATAGCAGCTTAAGTCGTTAAAGTATGCCCAACTGATTATACGACCATCAGACTTGTGTCCTTTGAGTCGATAAACTTTAGTGTACTTGGTTGGAGGAGAGGGCTTTGAGTTCTTCTTTAATTCGGCCATGTATTCCATCCACTGACTTTTACGTTCATTCAGCTCGTCAATGTCAATTGTGGAGGAACCGGCTTCATCACCTTTGTCTTCTATTATTCAGTTGACCTCCTCGTAAGACTGCTGATTGAATAAGTCCGCGAATGAGTGAAGATCATCACCGTCGACAGATGTGTACTTTGGATATTCTTGATCAGTGAAGTCATCGACTTCAACCTCATCAACGTCTTCTAGTTCGTCAGAGGAGGGATAATCAGTTGTAGGAACAGATGCCTCTTCAGTGATGACTTCGTCGGGATTCATTTGAAATAGCTCGGCAATCTGTTCTTTTGACAAGCAGTGTACGATTTCCCCTTCCTCTTTGTCATAAATAACTGAATGTTGGATGATCCCTTGCATGTCAAGCACATAAGTTAACTTTGAAGGTTGTTGCTTGAGAGGCATCACATCCAAAACTATTTTCATAAACAAACAAAGAATAAACATGTGAGAATAAGAAATTTCATTGATTTAATCAAAATAAAACTGATATTATTTACATAATAATCTAATATTTACAATAAGACAACTTAAAACACTTAAAACAAAAACTATCAACCTTCAGTGCCCTTTTGTGTATCTGATGATGGGCCTTCTGATTTGTCTGATTTTTGCTTTGTGCGTGCCTCTGCTTCTGCTGTCTTTGAAGCACTTGATGCAGCACCAGCATTGGCACCATCGTCCTTATCTTTGTCATTATTGTCATCATCATCATCACTATCATCGTCATCGTCATCATCATCATCATCATCATCACCATCATTGCGAGCACCCTCAATTCTGGGTGTTGGGTCTCTTCTGCTTTCTAAGTCTTCCAACAGCCTCTTATTATCCTCCTCAAGCCTTTGTATCCTCTGAGCATGTGCATCAACAGTTTTAGACAACTGTTGATTCTGGTTTGTAGCAGTGAGAAGGAGGGCTTGTTGATCATTACACCTAGTGGAAAGACTTGTGATGGCTTGGGCTTGTTCAGTATTTTGCAGAGTCAACTGACTGATCTGCGAGCCCTGTTGGTCAATACGCTTTGATTGCTCTTCATTCTGAGCCAGTAAACGAAGTACCAAACTGTTTAAAGTACTGATCTGGTCGTGTAGAGAGACAGTCGGCAGTGACATTGAAGATTCAGCTCGAATAGTTGATGGTTGTGATGTAGGAGCAGTCGTGTAGATGGGAGGAGGCACAGTTTGTTTCTGAGGCATAGATGTTGACATTGGAGCCTCAGACCTGGTGGCAGTTGCTGTAGTAGCAGAGGTGCTCTCCGTCCTTCTAACAAGTTTAAACTTTTGGCGTTTGGCCATTCTCTTTCCTCTTCCTTTCTTGACTGGGGTAGATTGGGAAGAAGGAGCAGCAGATACTTGTGAACAGTCAGGGACAAAGTCAGCATCCCTGACGTCATCATCAACCCTTGAGCTTCCTTGATCTGCTCCCCTTTTTCGTTTTGTTGCGACCAATCTTGCCCCTTGTTGACTGATTACAAATTCGTCTTCAGTGTCCTCAGAATCAGTAAACAGGACGGTGTCCAGGTTAACATCTTCTGGGTTAGTTGGAAGGGAAGAATCGATAGCAGCAACAGTGGGGGTAGTGGCAGCGGTAGATGGAACATTAGGAGCATTGCCACCAGCTCCCTGACCATCTTGGTCGTCATCATCTTGGTCGTCAGCTGGAGGTACAACAATATCCTCCCTATCAGAATCACTGTTATCATAACGCCATTTTCTGTTTGCTGGTGCCACATAATCTGGATTTGCCAGATGTCTAATAAGTCATTTGTGAGGTGGCTTTGTTGGTCTTCCCCTGTAGGTCTGTACCCTGTTTAGAGTGACATCCGTCATGTGTTCTAGCTTGATCATGTCGATGTCTGACCTTGGCAGAAGAGGAAGCTGGTCATCTATTATCATTTGTAAGAATCTGGGGTACATAAGATACGCATTGTCCCCCTTAAGATAGATGTTTTCCTTAAGATGCGTGAACACCATCTCGGAAAAGTTGAACGGAATGTTCAACACCAGAGCAACGAATGCGCTCTGAATTGTTTCGCGCATGTCGTCGAAACCGCCACGACGGGAACCGAGGCAATGCAGAAGAACATGTCCAAGATACTTGTACTGCGGACAGAGGTTCGCTTTGTTTAAAACTCCCTCGGCGACATTCCCGTCGTACTTTATCCTCATGAAGCATCCGCGAACCAGATATTTATCCAGTGTCACTGGATCTTCAGGATGATCACCGAATTGACACAATCGGCGAATGTGAGCTGCCGATACAACCACATCTTGACCTGCGATCTTCCCTCGTATGACCGGTGGAGATACCTGCAGTCAATCTCAGCAGAGGCCCAGAACTCCCTTTGATGCGACGTATATGGAGTCCGGTGATGGGATATAGCATGAGCAATCCTTGATCTTGATAAAAACTTGATCATTCCGACAAACGGACGTGCATTCTTTGATGTAGGAATCATGTACGCACATATGTTGCTTTTTATTGAAGCCTTAAGAACAACTGGAGCTCTGTGCGCCATAACGATCAGTCTGTAAACACAAAAACATGAAGCACATCAGATCAGTACATGCAAGATTTTGGAAATATGAACTTTTGGACCATTTTCCCTTTGTACGAATGAACCCTAAGAGTTGGGTCATTCGTGCGAATGGATCATTCTGCCTATTCATTCGTGCGAATGAGTTTCATTCATATGAATGAGTATTCATTCGTGTGAATGAGTTCTCATTCGTGTGAATGAGTTCTCATTCGTGTGAATGAGTTCTCATTCGTGTGAATGAGTGTTCATTCATACGAATGAACATGAAGAGTGTGTTCATTCATATGACAGACGGGTCACGATCCAATTTGTCCAAAAATTCGATCAAGACTTGAAAAGATTTGCCGAAAAAGACACCAACACACTCGACTATGATTTTCAACCAATATTTAGCATTTTAATTGGTTTATTAAGCCACTTTTTACGTTTTTAGGTTTGGTTTTCGGTATTGAACCCTAAATCTAGTCGAATCATCCAAGAATCGAGTATACAGACGATTAATCTCTTGAGGGTATACCTGTGAACAAAAATCAAGCGTTAGATCGGTGATTAGACGGAGATTTGGGTAACTTCAGATTTTGATGAAACAGACGTGCGAATGCTTTCTGTTTTGTGCGAATGATTCTGCACATGCGAATGAATGGCCTATTTATAGGATGGCCTGGTTCATTCGTACGAATGGCCCATTCTGGTCAGTCCATTCGTGCGAGTGACCTAGACTTGATTCATTCTGCCACTCATTCGTACGAGTGGACCATTCTGGTCAGTCCATTCGTGTGAGTTGATTCATTCTGCCATTCATTCGTACGAGTGGACCATTCTGGTCAGTCCATTCATGTGAATGAGCTATTCTCCTCATCCATTCGTACGAGTGAGCCATTTTGCTCATCCATTCGTACGAATGGGACAATCCCCTTATGCAAATTAAACTTTTCAAGTTAAATGGGGTATCCGACCACATCGGTCTTGACAACAATTTGATTATGAAGTAATTTACATTTAATTATTAAGGGAGGGATCAATTATGAATTTTTGGAATAGTTTATGAAGTAAAGGAACGATTTGATCAATCAGGAAGTCAAGCGGTTTTCAAGTTTTGATTTTCTGACAGTCGTTCGAGTCTTATCAGATAATCTAAAATTCAGGAAAAGTAAAATCTTTTTGGATTTTTGAATATGTAATGCTGAAAATAATATCAACAAGATATATACACGCATGTCTTAGTAAGAATGATCCTTATGAGAAATCATACAGACTTAATGACTAATGATCTGAGACATTTTGAATTTTTTAGATACAATTATACAATGGTATTTACACATCTTTTTGTGAGAAAGATCCGAACGTGGGATCAGTACTAAACTCATAGCAATCAGCAACATTGCAAATTATCTGAACTTTAAGTACACTTAGTCAAAATACGATCATTGATATGTTTGTCCATCTTAAACCTATGCAGACCTCTTCTCAACACTTACAAGATGATCTTGAAGGATTGAGTCCATTGTCTGTGTGTCCCACACTAGTTAAGAATTGACTTGAATTACTTTTCAAAACATGTTAATGTTTCAAATCAGCACAACTTACTTAACCAGTCATCATAAGTTCATGAGATCTCAGTTATTCCCTGTTACTTCTTTACTACACCAAAATTTTTTTTTTTTAGTATTCACAGTGACAGCCATCAGCTCATGGACGGCTTCAGCCAGGTATTTACAAGGCAATATGGCACGTATGCAGCTAACGGTGTTTGTGTTCATCCTATCCCATGGATGGCTTCAACCAGGCTGCAACCCGGTAATATGGCACATATACGAATTCGGATTCATACTTTTATTTTATTCTTAATCGCATGGACGGCTTCAGCCAGGTATTTACAAGGCAATATGGCACGTATACGACTTCGGAATCTAATTTTTAATTTTATAACTACTTTCTGATATCTCATTAAACCGATGATAACTGGTGTGCACAGAATGAGAAACACCTTCAGTTTCTATTGTTGATTTTCGTCAATCCTTTCACCATTATGTGACTCACAAGACAATATCTAATATGGTATAGATTGATCATCACTGGTCGAGATTCAGTAAGATAAGCCTATCAATGCATCACATGTCGACTCAGTGTGACTATTCACTATAACATTAAATGCAATGTGCTTCATACATATGGTTAGTGTGCCATCACTTCCCAAAGGTTGGATACGATTTCTCATTTTTGAGTTTTTCAGATGTTTTTGGGTTTTAGACTGTACAAAAATTGGATTTTTTTTTTTTTTTAAAACAAACTGTACACAAATAAAAATCTTTTTGGAGTCTCAGATAACTTGCGTCTGTGTACTATCATTTTTCTCAGCGAGAGATCATTTTCTTACTGACATTTTCTCCCCCTAAAATTTCAAAATGAAAAATATTTTTGAGTTTTTGAGATTTTTAATAAACGCAAGAAAGAAAATATATACAGGATCGGGATCTACCTTGATCCAATGATTCAACACATTAACCGAAATAATCGTGCGGAATCCGATTTGATTGGCAATCCAATCTATGACACGGATCGGGTCGTAAGAAACGAGCGGATTAGATGTCAAAACGAAGGTTTCTATCGACCCTTTGGTGTAGAGAAGTTGGATACAAGACCTGGAAACTCTCAACGGACAGAGATTCGACAATACAGGTGCAAAGAGTTTGTGTGTTCTTGCTTAGTCTGGTTCTGTGTGTATATGTGTTGTATTTCTGTTGTGTGTTTTTTGTGCTCATGAAGTGAAAGTTCTATATATAGTGCTGAGGCCATTCGTACGAATGAGTCATGTGAATGGACTCATTCGTGCGAATGAATCAGTAGAATGGTTCATTCGTAAGAATGAATCATTAGAATGGTTCATTCGTACGAATGAATCATTCTTATGACTTATTCTAGCGAATGCATCATTCTCATGATCTATTCGCGTGAATGGATCATTCTCATGATCCATTCATGCGAATGGGCCTTTCAATAGAACGATTGATCAACGTTACCGATATTTATCAGATCGTTTAATACACAGTCGTTATATATGAGTAAACATTAAGGATAAACATGTAATTTCATTAATACATCAAATAATTACATTAAACATAGATGAAATACATATTACAAGGGATTAGGGATATATTATGCATCTACATATTCGAATCGATTTTGAGGATTCGAGGCTTGGGAGGAACTTGACGGTTTCTTGAGAGGAAAACGTAATTGGATTGATAAAACTCATAATGGACTGAGATATTTTTCTTTGTCAAAGAAAATATAACGTAATCGGTTTCGAATTTCCGTTTCGACTGTTACGCAGGCCCGACCGTGCCCAAGAGAGGCGTGACCGTGCCTAGGCACCGGGCGCGATCTTTCCAAAGCAAGTCGCGCGACCGTGCCAAAGCACTTGGCGCGACCGTGCTAGGACGAAGCACGACCGTGCTAGACTAGGATTTCTTGATATTTTTCAACTTTAGTCCTTGACTTTTCAGATTTGGTAAGTTTGATTAACATAGTTTCTTGCATAGTGTTTAAATGTATATAATTGCGTAAAACTTGCGAATTTGTATCGAATCATTGCATTTAGTTTATGGCGGGGAATAAAACAAGACAGTGCACGAGTATTGAGTTCGAAATGCATTACATTGAATTGAAAATATGAATACTAAAATCAGAAATGTTACACCAAATCACTTGGGGTTTTCTTCTAAAATCAAGTTTATTGAAACCAGAGGAGTTGTGAAAAAGAATTACTAGGTTTGGAGTTGTGAAGGTACCTAAAAACAGGAAAAATGAAAAGAGGTGTCTAGATTCAACCTGTACTGAGCGGCCTTCTTGCGCCGGCTGTTTGGAGGTCGATTACTCCATGGATTCGAGTGATTCCACTTGGGTTGTTCCTTCTTAACATGGAGCTTCATTCTATAAGAAAAATGGACCGATTTGGCCAAGTAACTAAGGAGATATGGTCTTGCAAAGTTGTCCATTGTTTGCATTTTCGGTTTTGAAGAGGGGAATTGGGTGAAATCCGAAATGAATTAGTCAAGGGAGGGAGGAGGGAGTTAAGTGTTGATCACATCTTCATCATTACCACTTATAGTTGATGGGAATTGCATGTAATCATTGAAAGGGAAGAGGGTGTGCATGTGTGTGTATGTGAGCCGTATATATGTATATAGAGTGATGGGAGTTGAGTGTTTAACTACCATTTCATCATTACTACTTATGACATGATGGGAATTACATGTAATGATTTCAAGTGGATGAGTGTGTGCATGTTAGACATGTAGGCAAGTATTTATGGGTGAGTGGATGGCTACACCCAATTTCGGTTGAGAGGGGTATAGGGTGGGGGTTGGGGTTGGGTGTTGTCAAATCCATTAATGGCTAGATAGGTGGGGTTCTTTGGTGGTATAAATCCCCTAGGTGATCGCGTGATCTAATACCCGGTGTAAAACTTTTAAACGATACATTACTTATGTGTTTTTGTGTGGTTTGACTTGTCTCAATATTTTACTAGTTAACCCGACATAGATTATCACTACAACTGTATTATACATGAATACACATAATATAACATAGAGTCATGTAACAATTATTTATGTGTCAACTTTTTATAAAAGTTTAGTCACCAATATTTATGTTTTTATATTCAAACGTGTCTCTAGACTTTTCTGGAATAACATTCTTTCAATCACCAACGAACGTTCAATGCGGGTTATTATCATTTATTTCCTAGTAATTCTTAAAAATTACTAAATATGACACTTGTCCCTTTGCTAAATTCCTGACAATACTATGTCAAAGATAATATTACAAGAAATATAAAATAGGAATGTGCAAATATGACTATGGGTATTGACCTGAACTACTGGGTGTCAAAGGTGCCAAGAAAACATGGGTGATGGGGATGAAGAGGCTAGGCCTAAGGCCCCATCTGGATCCAAGGATTCCACAACTGTGGATGAGGACAGACTGAAACTTCATATCTTGGAATTGACGGCCAGGGTGAATATGATAGAGGCACATCAATGCCCAACTTTTCTTACTCCCTCCTTTGTATCAGTGGGCACCCAAACTGATGCACATTTGTCCACTGATGCCACCAAAAAGGGGGAGATGGTCCCAATGGAGAAAGAATCAGACAGTTTTGACGACTGCAGGCTGTATTTCAAAGTACAAGATGGCTGTTTTCAAATCTTTTTCCTTTGGTTGAAAGGATAGTCAGAAATGTGCAAAAGCTTCAGCAACAAAGGCAATAAGGGAATTTTGGTAGCGTCAGTCTAGGGGGAGTTTGTAAAACCAAAGACTGATGGCTACAAAATTATCTAAGTACAAATGCTACTGATCTCAGAGTTTGCTGCTGACCAACAAACTGCTGCGGACAAGCTTATCTGCTGCGGATACTTGTTCTCCTGCTGAAAAAAAAATCTGCTGCGGATAGCCTTATCTGCTGAAGACCAAAGTTGCTGCGGATAAGCTTCTCAGCAGCATCAACACTGATGCTGCGGACAGGCAAATCATCAGCAGCTCTGGATGGTTACATCTTGCTGCTGATCAACATCTTTGTTGCTGACAGCCTTGTGCCTTGAAGACAAATTGTTTCAGCTGACTATCCATACCAAGTGTCACTAACAACTTTCTGCAAAAGCAACTGACACACTCAAAGCAGAAGGAACCTCAATGGCACAACCAATGACGGACAACAATGTTCTTCTCCAAGCATAAAAGTAATGATGCATAAAGAAGACGCTTCAATAAAGTTAACTAGATATAGACAAAACGTGTAATAGTTAGCTCGATACAGCAGATCAACGGTCTGTGTTAGATCTGATCCTTAGAATCAAGGGGCTGTCTTGATTCTAAGTGAGTATAAATAATCTGTAAACACTTCATTGTAAGTGTGCTTTTTATGCTTTCTGATTGAGTTTCACTTGTAATCGTTTATCTGCAAAAGCTTAATACAACAGTGTTCTTAAAAGTATTCTTTCTACCTGTTCGATTACATTTGTGTAGTTGTTATTGTTTCTGCCAATTTCAACTAAGAACAGAACCATCTTGTAATTTCACGATCCTACAGCAGGTGAAAAAGTGACCGTACTTACCCTTTTTGGCTAAAAGGACAGTTTTCGTGCGTACTTGACAAGTACGACAGACCATTCTTGTGCGTACTTAACTTTGCCTCATGCGTACTTAACATTTACTCTTGCGTACTTACTAAGTACGCAAGAGGAAATCTCAAGTGCGCAAGAACAGTTTCTTAAGTGCGCAAGGCCATTCTTAAGTGCGCAAGTTGTATTGACTTTCTGAGTTTTTGACTAAGTTTTACCCTATTGCAAATCTTCAGAATCTTGGTAACCTGCTTAACTAAGATAACGAGATTGGTATTCCACAAAAACCACCAAAGGTGCTTAATGTTAATGATTACTCGAATTGGAAAGCACG
Source organism: Smallanthus sonchifolius (assembly GCA_023525975.1). Classification (NCBI taxonomy): domain Eukaryota; kingdom Viridiplantae; phylum Streptophyta; class Magnoliopsida; order Asterales; family Asteraceae; genus Smallanthus; species Smallanthus sonchifolius. Next base: position 41,181,621 of record CM042025.1, on the reverse strand, counting down.
CTTTGAGCATTATATCTCATACACTGATTCCTCTTTGTGGATACCTATACTTAAGGCTTATAAGCATCCTACTTATACATATCTTGATGAAATTATTCCCAAGCCTATATCTAAGCTAGATGAAGAAGAAAAGAAAGTTTATGACAGAGAAAAGAAAGCACATGGATGTATCACAATGGCCCTAACTAGAGAACTCTTTCACAGCTTAAGAGGATATGATAATTCGAAAGATCTCTGGAAGGCATTGCAGAAAAGATTTGAGGGGAACAGTGACATCAAGAAGAGCAAAAGAGATCTCCTGAGAAAGCAGTATGAGTGCTTCAGATACCTGGGGAATGAATCTACAGATAAACTTATATCTAGATTCTACCTCCACATCTTCAGCTAACCAGACTGCAATAGCCAAGACAGCCGAAGATCACGTCGCACTGTTTTCATCGTGTACGCTTGCTTATGAGAACTTCATTGGTGGCAAGCTTACAGATCCTGAAACAATTGAAGAAGATTTTAATCAGGTGGATCCAGATGACATGGAGGACATGGATATTCAATGGAATATGGCCGCGATCTTGAGAAGGGCCAAGCGTTTCTTTAATAGATTTGGCAGGAAGTTTATTGGTGGGCATTCAAATGCCAAGGTGGGTTTTGATAAATCCAAGGCCAAGTGCTACAAGTGTCAGAACTTTGGACACTTTGCTCGTGAATGTCAGAAGGATAAAACGCCTGCCTCATGATTCACTAGACCAAGCCAGGGAAACAACCAAGGAAATAATCAAGGGTACAACAATTCTAACAACCGCAATCAAGGTCAAGGTGGAACGTCCAATGCTTTGGTAGCTCAACGGGACGAAAGCTTTGATTGGGGTGTTCATTTAGAGGATGCCCTTATTGTTCAAACACAAGTTGGTCTAATGGATGAGATAGTAGAGATGATAGAAGCAGAAGAACAGGAAGCGTCTGTAGCTGACCAAGAGTAGTAATCCATGACATGATCCCATATTCTTTGATGTTTATTGTGTATCATTTTTGCTTACAATAGCCTGATATGATCCTCTGCTCATGACTTTGACCTAAAAAAAATTTTAGCTTGTGTGTATATTCTTGTGCATATTAACTACATTCAGAAAAGCTTAAAAAGATTTTAAGTTTATGTACAGTTCAATTTTTATCAAAAATGCCAAAAATATTTGTGTTTATCTTCATTGAATTGTTTTTGAAACCTCCTGATAGAATGTTCATATCTGGTTCGTTATTTGACTTGACTATCTTCATAATTTGAGTTGAAATTGGATTTCACAAGGTTTTCTGCGTACTTGTCAAGTGCGCGGGAATTAAACCTTGCGTACTTGTATGTACGCAAGACTTAAACCTTGTGTACTTGCTAAGTATGCAAGAGTTAAGTCTTGCGCACTTGTTAAGTACGCAAGACCCGAATGTGTGCATCTCTTCAAGGAAAGCAGGCAAGGATGCCATGGGTCATCACTTAGCGGCTGCAATGGTGGGTTTATCTCTCAACAAGGGCTATAATTTCTCTAAGTACGTATACAAGGCCATAACTGACCAGATCTATACGGCGGAGAAGTTTAGATTCTTGTTGTATCCAAGATTTATCCAGCTGCTAATCAATGATGCGTTGCCAAATCTACCGGCAATTAGGGAAAGATTACAAGTGAAGCGAGTGGACAAAAGAGTATTTGCTCAATTCTTAAAGCCATGCAGTGTAGATCCTACCCCTGTGCATACTCCTCTCTTCGGACACTTAATCAATGAAACATATGTGGCCCCAGATAATTTCAGATGGTATAGTCCCGAGTCGGAGCCTGAACTATGTGAACACTCTAACGAGCAAGAAGAGGAGAAAGTTGAAGGTGATGGTGAATCTGAAAATGGAGGAGACGAAGAAGAAAGAAGTGCTGGTGTTGAAGAATCTGACTCCAAAGCTATAGAATATGATACATCTGATTCTGATGATGCACCAGACCAATCACACCCGAGAAGAACGACAGCGGTAACCCTTCCCGGGTCGTCTTCTAAGAGAAAGAGATAAGATAGTACAAGCAGTGAGTATGAACCAGAATCTGATTCAGATGCTGCTATACAAAGAAAAAAAAAGATAAAGTACTAACAAGCGTCGAGGGGATGGGCCATTTGCGGCTATCCCTAGAGAAGTAGAAGCTAGTGTTACACGGCAACAAGTGGCTGAGGTCGTGAGCACTGCTTCAACCTCTACGTCAACTTCCACTCAGCTATATCAAAGGACGTGGAGGCGGCCACGTGTAACAAGTCAAGCAGCTAATTCTACTATCTCAGAGGAGGTGCCTAAGATAGTACCCCTACCAATTGAGACTATCCATCAACTGATAGTGACGACTCCAATTCAGACTGAGTCGGTCACTATCACACCAACCGCCATTGAAACCACCATCCCAACCTCCATCCCCACAACCACCCTTGAACCCATCAGTCAACCCTACAACTAGGGGGACTTTACCCAGGGGTTTGACTTTGATGCGATCTTCTCATCTCCAACCCATACTGCTGAAGCCTCTACATCCAGAGATCCTGATCCCCGTGATGCGAGGATAACCACTTCAGAAACACATGTTGCTGGTCTTCTTGAAACTGTTAGGAAATCAATGGAAGAGTCTAAGGCTCATATAAATTCTTTGGTGGACGAAGTTACTATTCTGCGAAGCCAGAGGACTAGGGCTGAAGAAAGGCTTAAGAATGTGATGGCCCAGAACGAACTCACGATCAAGACAAATAATATGATTATGGGACACAAGACGTCTTTGGAGCTACAGTTTGATATGCAGCGAAAAGAACATGAAATGATGGTCAAGTTAGTAGCTGACCTGACCAAGAAGCTTGCTGCTCAGGGGGAGAGAGAAAGAGAAGGAAAAGGAGAAGCCATCTAAACCTACCGGTGAGGAGGCTTGTCATCCGGTTGATCTAACCGAGGATGATGACAAAGACAAGGATCCTTAAGTCGGTCCTAGTGGAAGTGAGCAACAAGCTTTGGCGATAGTTCCCATTTCTGTTGTTCCAATGGCTGAGGGGGATTCGACTCACCAAGAAGGCGGTGATGCTTCTGGTAGTGGAGGTGATAAAGGAAATTATGCGGCTGAGGTGCTATACGACCTATCTGATGAGGTCATTCTACTGATTGAGCCAGACTTTTCCAAAGAAGCTCAGATCGATGCTCTTGGAAATCTGGAGGAAGGAGAGATCGAGTCTGATGATGAATGGGATGTGGATGATGAAGAAGTAGTGGTGGAGTTTCCCAAAGGGGATGGTGAAGGAGTTTACGAGCTTGAGGATGGAGATATATTTGAAGCTCCAGCCTTTGAAGCTGATTTTAACACATGTTCAGTCGAGCCCGAAAGTACCGATGAGGCTTCGACTGAAGCATATCCCACCGTTTCTAAACATGTTGATCCAGAGGCGTGGAAAAGTAAATATCCGTCTGGTTGGTTTACAAAGGATCAAGCTCCTGTCTGGCAGAAGACATCCATCATAGACAAATATAGAGCTACAGGTATGATCTTGTCTGTCAAGTTTGATGACGACAAGAAGCTGTTCGCTATTAAACGGGTTGGTGGGGTTCAATACTTGAAACCTACCAGTGAAGCGTTCAGCTCCCTGCCAAAGTATGATCTGGTGAACCTTGCAAACCGAGAGTTGTTTGGTGATTCTCATCACGTGGTGGCAATGGGTTTGTGGAAGACACTACAAAGAGAAGGAAGATGAGGGAACTTTGAAGTCTTCAAGCCTCAGATGCCCAAGAAAGTCCGGGATAAAAGTATTAAATATCCTGTGACAAACCGTAGTCTAAAGAAGTTGGTTTATAAGTCAGTGCCGTGTGAAACCAGGATTCCCCTGAGCAAGTTATCTCAGGATATCCTTGGTAACATATGGTACTGGTACGTGGACCTAAATACAGGCGAGGCAGTGGTGATTGGAAGAGTAACGTTCGTAGGTGGAAACTTGGAACCAAAGGAACTGGTCAGAGTTTTTGATGAAATCACTTTCATTAATTTCTCTGTAAAAGATCTGATGGTCCTAAATGACAGATACTGCATCTACACGGACGAGTGGACAAAGCTTCAAGCATCTAGATATGACAAGTTGGTCAAGTTTTGTATGGACTACAAGCTGAAGATGGAAGCTAAAGCTGGTGGAGTTTGAAGAATGAAGACAATCCAGAGCTGTTGTCAAGGGGGAGTTTGTTGAAGCACGTTTGTGTAACAGACACTCTGGATGTTGTCTTAGCTTATGTACTTGTCTTTATGTATTTGTACTTGTATTTAAGTATCTGCATGTATTGATTATCGAGTTGTAATCACATATGTATGTACTTAGTCTTGTCTGTTTCTGTTAAGTGTTGTGCGCACTTAGTAAGTGCGCAGGATGTATATCATGCGTAATTAGCAAGTACACAAGAACAAAGTATGCGTACTTGCTAAGTACGCATGAGTTAAACCTTGCGCACTTGCTAAGTGCGCACGCAACAGGTGTAGTATATATAGCTGTTAGTGACAGAATGTATGTACGCACTCATTCTTTCTGTAACCGGCTGTGATTATCAATAGATGAAGTTTGAAAGTATCTTGTGTCTTTGTTTTCGGTTTACTTTGTGTTGATTGATACTCCACCTAGTCACGGGCATTCCGCTCCCGGTTCAACCAGGAACACACTTGCATGTGACGATCCGAGACACCTGAAGGACCTACTACTTAAGTATTATTGTTAAATAGGTGATTATACTTTGCTCACCAGGAGGCGGTGTAACAATGTGACCATGTATAAAGACGTACCGTTCCCAACATGAGTTCACCAATTCTTGGTCGCATAATAAGTTTGTATAAAGACGTACGTTCTTACTAGTGTTGACCAAGCCTTGGCTTAATAAAATCCGTTTGTATAAAGACGTACAAGCATCAACAGAAGTTTGATTAAAAAGGTTTTACGGTCTTAAGCTTGAGAATCAAGAACACTAACAAATATAAAGACAGATTTAGACAATAATGAAAAGCCCACCAATAGGTGGTTTTAAGAACGAATAGTTAAAGACATAAACATACCACTAGATTATACGTCAAACATTAACATGCACCAAGCCTCATCTTCACCCTAGCAATACAAAGAGCTTAGCCACAAATGGCCATACTAACTAGCGTGAGTTTCGTAGGCTCCCCTATTGCGGAACAGGGAGGAGGAGCCTCTCTACTCTCTGCTATCTACTCTAAACTATGAAATATTCTCTCTGGATAGTGTCTTTAGGTCTGGTGTGGTCTGTGGAATGAAGAACCTAAGCCTCATATTTATAGGCCTCCAAATGAGCAATGCACGGCCGTGCATTGGATTGCACGGGCATGCATCCCCCTGTCTGCTGCCCAGTTTTGTCTTTTAGCTCCTGATTGACTATTGTTGACCTTGGTTGACTTCTTGGGGGTCAAAGCTCGGGAATGATCCTTCTAGAAGCTTGATTTCTTGGTGTTTTTGATTGATTTTAGCTTTGTTTATCTTTGAGACACCGAATAACCAGCAATTATGAAATATTAACGTTTTAAGTATCAATTGCAAGGTTATTAATCAATTAGTACCATAATATGGGGATTATTATACATGCAAAACATGTATAATTTAGGGCATATCACACACCAAAGTAACTTTGTTTTTTGCTTATGTGACGGAATGATACCAAACGTCATGAGAAAAAAATTATGTATGTGACCAAAGGTTAGACAATACTCACACTTATAATTACAAAGTTTCGTGTGGCTATAAATAACCATTAGCCACACCATAGTCACTTTGTTTTTTGTTAGTGTGACTGAATGATAGCAAACGTCGTCGGAAAAAAACAATTATGTGTTACCAAAGGTTAGACAATAGTCACACTTAAATTTACAATAATTTTTTGTGTGTCAAGTAAAAGATTTTAGCCACTCTTACAATAATTTCATGTGACTATATAATATAAACGGCCACACTTAAAGTAAATTCATGTGGCCGTTGTTACCATTTAGAAACACTTATTGGGATAAAATGCTTGATCACAACAACCCTTTTGCCACTGTTTTATTAAATAAGTGTGGCTAAAACAAACTTTTTAGAAAATTCATGTGGCCGTTGCGACCCGTTAGCCACACTTAAAGTAAAGTCATGTGGCCGTTACTACCCTTTAGCCACACTTAATGGAGGGAATGCTTGATTTCAGCAAGAAATGTTGATACCCTTTAGCCACACTTTTAAGCTGCTACTGCCACTAATAAGCATGTGTGGCCGTATGATACCTATGTTGACTCGAGCTTTGGTCACACTTGAGCTGGAAAAAAAAGTGTGGCGAAAGGCCTACGGTCACACATTTTTTGTGTGGACGTAGGCCATTTTTACGTAGTGCTTGGGTTGGATATTCATTCAAAGCATTTGATTTTTAGGAAAACCTTGTGTTTTGTATTAATGTTTCTTCTATCATCTTGTTTTAACATCGAAGGACTTATGGCTTGAGCCTTAAAGTGTTGAAGCTTATGGTCAGAGTTTTATCTATAAAGTTTCTCATAGTTGGGATGTCCATATTCCGACCTTGCGGTGATTAGCGTGTCTTATCATTTTAGCTTTCAAATAGGTTGAGGGTTGTCACACCCCAACCGACGGCGGAAACGTCGGGGCGGGACATGTAGACTGTTCATGAGCACAAGGTTGACTAGGTTTCAATATTTTAATCATCAAATTTAACTTCAAATAATTCAAGACAACCAAATTCAAACAAGTACATAAACAAAATACATAATAGTCTTTATTTAAATTTAACTAAGTCCAAGGCCTATGTGTAGCATGCCTTGATCAATCTCACTCATTAGCACCTGAAACATGAATAAAATAAAGTCAACTAAAAAGTTGGTGAGCATACACAGGTTTGTATATAGATAGCATATAGATTATGAATAAACAAATCCTTACATAACATGATAAAATAAGGCATTTATGGAGAGCAACTATTGTGTAACCAAGTACAATCATACCTTTGTAACTAGCATGCAAAACTGTGTTGTCGGTAACAATCACCCCAATCTGGGTGGGTTTGTCAGACTAAATATCATTGTTTACTGTCGGCTTGAATAGTTAATGATTGCACATAAATTGCACACAAAAGTTAGCACACCTAGCACTCAGGCATAAAGCTCAAATTGCACACATGAATGTAAAGAGGATTTGTATTTGTGTAGTTTGTGTAAATGTAAGCAATAGTTTGTCTAGTGTTCATGTTCCACCCCAGAAATGTAAAAGAGTAAAAGGGGCTATGTAATACTCACCTGCTTCGCGTAAGTAGATTCACTCAAAAATGAAATTTAAACCTCGCGTGTTAGCCCGAAACGGCTTACAGATGCCCCATAATTATAACATAATAATTAGGGATATAATGGGATTTGTGACGATGACAGGGGATGATGAACGTCCTAAAACGCTCTAATGGCTAAGGGGTAGACGAACGTATTCACGGGAATTAAAAGATTTTCTTAACATAATATTGAGGATAAATACGTTTCGTGTCGAATGATTCTTATTAAGATAATTATTATATTCGAGCGTTTGCACCGTTAATAATGGTCTAAAAAAATAATATATTTTATTATATATTTTTAAGTTTGTAGGATTAATGAAATAACCATTTATGTGGTAAAAATAATAAATATATTATTTTTGTTCTAGAATATAATTGTGGGTAATTAACATAGCCATTTATACTATTTATAAGTTTAAAGTGTTACAAAAATGTTTACAACATAATGAAAATAATATATATAAATTTATTATTTTTAAATTAGAGTCTTGGTGGAAACTAATATAATTATAATACTTTATAAATGGGAATTAATAACAAACATGGGTTATAAACAAAACACGAGCCTACGGGTGGTTTTCCGGACTAAAATACATTTAACACATTAATAAAATAATATAATAACATAGATACTAGTTTTTATATTAAAAATAATATGAAAAATGCTTTAAAATGGAAAAACAGGGGAGGAGGATCGAACCCTGGTCTCCTCCCCAACAATCGAGTGTTTTAACCAACTGATCCGGATAGGAGTTCGCAAGAGAAACCGAAGTCAAATTGTTTTAGTAATCAAATCCCTGTGGTTTCCCTCCCATGCATACTAGCGATCGAATCCCAGCCCCAAAACCCTTGAATTTGATTTTGATTGACTCAGAAGACATGGGGGTTTTGTTAGACGTCCCATTTCGAATATGTGGTGAGTTTTAGTTGCTTAATCATCAAGTTTGGAACGGTTCAATTTCATGTATAAGAACCGAAACCCTAGGTATGAACTTGAAATCAAATCGATCGATTATTATAGTAAAATTGTTTGGATTCATGGGGCTTTCAGAGAGTAAAGGATTTTGCATCCGATGGTATGAATTAATTAAATTATGGTTGGGTTTAGAATGGAATTCGATTAAACCGTATATTTCAAGAACCCTAGAATTGGTTCTTGATTGAATCGATGCTATAAGCCCCAATAAACATAGGGCTTTCATTCCATGGCTAAAAAGGGCACTGAAGGTGCAAGAATTTCCCATAATTGAGTTTGAATTGGTGGTTCCCGACTAGAAACGCAGCCGTGGTGTGATGGGTTGGACTCCGGCGTCTCCTGCTGCGTCTTCGGTGGAATTGGCGTGTGTAACAGCTTCTAATGGATGCGACTAAGGTGTGTGAGATTTCAATTTCAGAAAATGATACGGGGATTCGTCGAATTTATGAATACTTGATGTGGGTCGATGGTTACGGATTTTAATAAGTAAATTTGTTTAACTCCCAAAGAATTGGGTCCTGGTTTGTGTTTGTAACGTGCGGTCAAAGCCAGAGCGTGATTAGTGGCCATTACATTCGTTTTATTTCATGATTTGATACCAAATTGGGTTCGATTTGACTTGGAATAGTCAAATGCGTTTACATCCGAATTCAACCGCCAAATCCGCTTAATTGGCTGGCTAATTGGGTTGGAAATCGGTCGTGATACATTTATACACATATGGTAGGTCTCTTGATTTCGAATTCGGCAGATTTGAAAGTTAATTGCATGGATTTTGAAGTTGTTGACTTTCAAAAGTCAAAGAGGAGGGTTTACATGTTCAATTTCTTTTGATGGTTCAAATTGTGGGAAAAATGCCTAGAGGGTTCAGACTAGTTAAATTGAAATTTTGTTATAAAATAATTTTTATAAAACTTGTAAATAAACATTACTTATTTTATTATAATCATTTTATATAGAAAACTCCATTTTTTATAATATTACTTGTTTAATTATAAATAGTTTATAAAAGAGTAACTTTCCATTTTTTTTGTATAAATTAAATTAAAATAGTGTTAGGAAATCATGGATGTTACAGTATCCCCATGTTGAGGGAATTTCGTCCCGAAATTTAACTAGTGGAGGTTACTGAATCAGAAAAAGGTGAGGGTTCGGATTCCCGATGAATTTTGGTCGTTAGATTTGGGGAGTGTAACTGATGACATGGTTTGAGTCTGATACTCAAGGTCGGATATGAATGATGATAACGAATTTAGTTTTTAAGATGAATTTAAGGTGCAAACTGTCGATTAATATTTTGGGTTCTAATGATGAAATGCATTACTTGAAATGGATTTGGTAAGAATTTGATGATCAGGGTTTGTTTAGGATGTAATCTAATATGTTCAGGAATTGTCAGTGGATAAGAGATTTCATAAACATTTGCCCGTCAAACAACATAAAACTTTACGTGACACGAATAACACTACCTCTGATAATATGACAGGAACACTTATATATAGGAAGTACCAGCGGCGTATCCACCATGCACTTGTCATATCTCATTAGTTTCGTTATTATATATCATGATAGGTTTCATGTCATAACACACGATAGAATTCACTACGTTTTCCATGCGCTGATTTTTATAATTACGTGTGCACCCGTAATTACTCGAATCATCGCATGGTCCGTATAGATCCTTCCGTTGTGTGTGGGTCAAAAGAGGGGCACAAATTCACTTAGTTCATGGCTATTGATTTCACATATGAATTGCTAATAAGTAACTATGTCCCTAAATAGGCAGGTCAGTTAGCAACTAAAGAGTAATAAGGTAGTATAACCCAGAGTTCCATAGTTTACTCGTGTTTGAACAAGAATACGTCAAACACCGAGTTGTTTTAATGTGTTACAGTTTTCTCATGTCTGAACAAGAATACGTCAAACCCTGGGTAGCTTCAATGTGTTATGGTTTTCAACCTTGGTAAACAAAGTGTATGACCATTCTTTGTGTATAATGAAATCAGTCAATTGCAACAATTGTAAACTACTTATTTTCGTGTATAATGTAGGCACACCAGTTTCATGTATGATCTAGCGGCATGTAGCTTGTAATCGAATAGGTTTTGTGTGTAACGTGAGCAAGTTAACATTAAGAAATTTGTAAACAAATTGGTCTCATGTTCAATGTGGTCAATCAAGTATTATGTATCACACAACTAATTGTTAGGCATCATGTATATTACAAGAAACGAATTTCACGTATGATGTTACCAACTTAGTATCATGTACCAAATAATCTCATGTTCAATGTGGTCAACCAAGTATTGTGTATCAAACAACCAATTATTAGGTATCATGTGATCAATTTAGTATATGTATATTACATAGGACTAAGTTTCATGTATTACGTAATCAATTCAGTAGAACGTGTATTGCAAATAATCAGGTTTCATGTATTATGAAATCCAGTAGGACGTGTATTGCAGAAAATCAAGTCTCATGTATTATGTAATCAGGGTAGCATTGGGTATATAGAAAATAACTACGTTTCATGTATTATGTGATCGCGTTATGTATATTGTGAACGTGCACCCGTAAGTTATTGAATTTCGAGTGTGCCGTATACGAATGAGTTTTGTATGTGATCGAGTGTTGCGGAGAAGCGTTTTGACATTCATGTAAAATGTGGTAGTTAGGTTCTAGATCTTTAAATCTTGTTGAGGTTTGTGAGGATGGTTAATGTCTACGCGAAGTAGGTCGTCTCTTGATGTGGCAAATACCTTCAAACATTATTGAAAGGTGAAAGATAACGAGGAGGCTCTGCAAGCATTCTGAGTAATGTGTTTGCGAATAACTGATTTTTATTTGTATATAGGTGATTTGTAATTTGTTCTTGTTTGTAGATAATTAGGATAGTGAAACTGATGAGTCGAATAATCTAAATAATTGGACAGTTTATAGGAAAACCTTTTTATTAAAATTTTCAATTATTATAAGGGAATATTTTTTTTAAGAGGAATTCTTGGCTAAACTAGTAGTCGTATATTAATTTAGACAGGGTTTAGAAATAATTACTTTAATAGGGAAAATTGTAATTATTTAGCAATTCGAAATAATATTTTTATAAAATAGGTTGTATTAAGTTCCCTTACAAAGTGAAAATGTTTATGGAAGGATTTATATTTCTGATACTCTCTAGAAGTTTGATAAACATTTGGTTTGAAAATAACGAGGTTGTTTAAATCTAATAGGATGATTTGTTTACGAGGGAGGTTGATGCTAGTGTACCAAATCGTGCTAAATGAAGAGGGTGATACTTGGAAAATTTTGATGAAAATATTGTGGGTGTAATTCGCACTCACTTGTCAAATCAATGAATAAACTTAGAGTTGGAATATATAAAATTTATTAAATGTTGAAGTGTTAAACATTATGCAAAACATAGGGGAATGGTTCTCAAGCTGAAATTTTTAAAGATAATAAATAGAAATTTCTGCTAACGTCTCTGGTAGTTTCCCACTAGAAGGAAGATAATCACCAAGACGAGCACCGCTATGGTTATTCGGGTAGTCGATTTGGCTTCAGCTCTAGCTGTTTCCGAGGATGGAAATTAACTCCTTTTGGTACTCTAATTGGTTCACTAGGCTATCCATTCTCCGTCCCTGCAAGTCGTGCCTTATCTCGTGCCCCATTCTTTGCCTCTGAAACTCTGAGGTTCTCACATATTGGTGAATGTCACTGATTGGAATTCCCATGGCACTAGTGGGTGCCATGGTGTGCCTTACCCAAGAGTTAGGATGATACGGGTTGGGCACCAAGTATGGGTCTTTGAGTGGGGGTGGTAACCGAGTGTGTAGATGAGGTGTCTGATACTAGTTTCTAGGTGATTCAGATGTTCGTATTCTTGGGCCAGTGTTCCTTACGGTAAACCTTTGCCTAGCAGCTGCGGGTGTTGGTGACCGATACACGGGTGACCCGATGTCTTCTTCCCAATCCAACTCTTCTCCGGGACGGTATACCGGGGAGGGAGGAGAGTAGGAGTCCATGTCTAGCAGAGAAACGATGAAAAGGTTGTAAGTGATGAGGAAATATTGAGTGTTAGACATTGGAGTTCTCATAAGTTTAGAGTTTGACTAGTCATAACACCGAGCCTTCACAATAATATTTTAGAAATACACTTGACCTATAAGTAATGCATCCCTGAGGAGAATTCCCAGGAAAGAGGGGTGGGTCACTAGGACACACTTAAGTACCCTGTCTTTCCTTAGCCAGAATCCCTCATGGGCCTACACACTCTTCCAGTCATCATGTATTAATAGCACTATTGTTGGGCTCATGGTCATGATGAGAATTGTTGTGGACTGGGCTTTGAGGCCCAAAAGTAAGGTTTCATGCATTTTAGTGGCTTCTTCTTTTTGGAGGATAGATGGGCTTCTTAGTTTATTATTGATGGACATTAGGCCCAAAAGTTTAAATTTTCGTTCATAAGAGGTGGTGGTATTATGTATGTGAGTCCAAAGATGTATGAAGAGTTTGGTGTGTATGTGTGTGTGTTAAACTTAGGATAGCACTTAACGGAACACATAGGTAGTATGTAGATAGTAATGAGTGCAAGCACAAGAGTTATCAAGTAGTGTGGCACATAAGTCATTATGTATTGTATCATGTAGTGTAATTACTTAGTATAACATATAAGCCATTTACATAAGAAGTAATCATGTAACATGTAATAGCATGGCATAGTATGGGTGTCCTAAGGTTATAGTCTAGGTCAAGAGTGTCTAATAACCTAATTCCCTATAACCAAGGCTCTGATACCAATCTGTCACACCCCAACCGACGGCGGAAACGTCAGGGCGGGACATGTAGACTGTTCATGAGCACAAGGTTGACTAGGTTTCAATATTTTAATCAACAAATTTAACTTCAAATAACTCAACACAACCAAATTCAAATAAGTACATAAACAAAATACATAATAGTCTTTATTTAAATTTAACTAAGTCCAAAGCCTATGTGTAGCATGCCTTGATCAAACTCACTCATTAGCACCTGAAACATGAATAAAATAAAGTCAACTAAAAAGTTGGTGAGCATAAACAGGTTTGTATATAGATAGCATATAGATTATGAATAAACAAATCCTTACATAACATGATAAAATAAGGCATTTATGGAGAGCAGCTATTGTGTAACCAAGTACAATCAAACCTTTGTAACTAGCATAAAAAGTTGTGTTGTCGGTAACAATCATCCCAATCTGGGTGGGTTTGTCAGACTCAATAGATCTATCATTGTTTACCGTCGGCTTGATTAATTAATGATTGCACATAAATTGCACACAAAAGTTAGCACACCTAGCACTCAGGCATAAAGCTCAAATTGCACACATGAATGTAAAGAGGATTTGTATTTGTGTAGTTTGTGTAAATGTAAGCAATAGTTTGTATATTGTTTATGTTCCACCCGAGAAATGTAAAAGAGTAAAAGGGGCTATGTAATACTCACCTGCTTCACGTAAGTAGATTCACTCGAAAATGAAATTTAAACCTCGCGTGTTAGCCCGAAACGGATTACAGATGCCCTATAATTATAACATAATAATTAGGGATATAATGGGATTTGCGACGACGACACGGGATGATGAACGTCCTAAGATGCTCTAATGGCTAAGGAGTAGAAGAACGTATTCACGGGAATTGAAAGATTTTCTTAACATAATATTGAGGATAAATACGTTTCGTGTCAAATGATTTTTATTAAGATAATTATTATATTCGAACGTTTGCACCGTTAATAATGGTCTAAGAAAATAATATATTTTATTATATATTTTTAAGTTTGTAGGATTAATAAAATAACCATTTATGTGGTAAAAATAATAGATATATTATTTTTGTTCTAGAATATAATTGTGGGTAATTAACATAGCCATTTATACTATTTATAAGTTTAAAGTGTTACAAAAATGTTTACAACATAATGAAAATAATATATATAAATTTATTATTTTTAAATTAGTGTCATGGTGGAAACTAATATAATTATATTACTTTATAAATGGGAGTTAATAATAAACATGGGTTATAAACAAAACCCGAGCCTACGGGTGGTTTTCCAGACTAAAATACATTTAACACATTAATAAAATAATATAATAACATAGATACTAGTTTTCATATTAAAAATAATATGAAAAATGCTTTAAAATGGAAAAACAGGGGAGGTGGATCGAACCCTGGTCTCCTCCCCAACAATCAAGTGTTTTAACCAACTGATCCGGATAAGAGTTCGCAAGAGAAACCGAACTCAAATTGTTTTAGTAATCAAATCCCTGTCGTTTCCCTCCCATGCATACTAGCGATCGAATCCCAGCCCCAAAACCCTCGAATTTGATTTCGATTGACACAGAAGACATGGGGGTTTTGTTAGACGTCCCATTTCGAATATGTGGTGAGTTTTAATTGCTTAATCAACAAGTTTGGAACGGTTCAATTTCATGTATAAGAACCGAAACCCTAGGTATGAACTTGAAATCAAATTGATCGATTTTTATAGTAAAATTGTTTGGATTCATGGGGCTTTCAGAGAGTAAAGGATTTTGCATCCGATGGTATGAATTAATTGAATTATGGTTTGGTTTAGAATGGAATTCGATTAAACCGTATATTTCAAGAACCCTAGAATTGGTTCTTGATTGAATCGATGCTATAAGCCCCAATAAACATAGGGCTTTCATTCCATGGCTAAAAAGGGCACTGAACGTGCAAGAATTTACCATAATTGAGTTTGAATTGGTGGTTCCCGACTAGAAACGCAGTCGTGGTCTGATGGGTTGGACTCCGGCGTCTCCTGCTGCGTCTTCGGTGGAATTGGCGTGTGTAACAGCTTCTAATGGATGCGACTAAGGTGTGTGAGATTTCAATTTCAGAAAATGATACACATATGGTAGGTCTCTTGTTAAACCTAACAGGAGCCATTTCTACCTTTTAAATTTGATCTTCATTACATGACTCGAGATGGCTAGCGTGTCTTATCATTCTAGCTTTCCAAAAAGTCAATAGATTTGGTAACCCTAACGAGAGCCATTTCAACCTTTGCATCTCTTGACCACACTATTCGTCTATCTCTAAAATATCGATTTACTATCAAGTGGATCGAGCCCAAGTGATATCCCTTTTGAATTAATTATTTCTCGACCTTTTATCTCATTAAGTTGCATGCTTGTTTTAATCCTTGCATTTTATTTTCACAATACCACTCTCTTTTATTATTTGACTAAACACAATAATAATTGAGTATTAAGAGCTACCGTGTCCATTGGTTCGATACTTGGTTCTTACTGAGACTGTACTACTATACGATAGATACGCTTTCCTATTGTGCGTAGTTGTGTAAAACTATTAATCATTTTACATATTTCAAAACCGGATCTTGTGTGAAAAACTAACAACAATTTATATACCCCATGAGGAACTGAACTAAACGCTGATCTTCTTCTAGATTAGCAAGAAGATTAGCAGCTCTACAAGTAGAGGAATGAATTGAGCTTAGGGTATTTAACTCATCCCAATTGGACTTAATATATCATAATTTTATTGGGAAATTTCACATAAATTCTTTTGAAACTAGTAGAGTTTTGCACCATTAGCCTGTCCATATAAATCATTAAGTTCCTTCCAAAGTTGTTGAACAGTTTGCGCATATAACATACTTTCACCAACCATGAAATCATCATGTTGTTGCATCTCTGCCAAATACGAAGCTGAGAAGAATCTGTAGATCACAAGATTCCACCATCAATAAGCCCTAACTTAATTTTCTGCAAGGCCCCAAACCCGGGAAACCTCACTTGTTGGATTTACTCATAAACATATACTGAATTAAACTTCGATATAGAAATAAAGCAACGGAAACATCATTTAAGTTACAAATTGTTATAAACATAGCGGAAGCATTGTTTTAAACATAAATATACATAATATAAACAAAGGGGATGCCAATGTCATCGCTTGGGTAATCTCTCGGCACAAGCTCCCGCATCCATCGTCTAAAGCACCTACACTTAACCTGAAGGCATGTTAAAAGTCAGCTAACGCTGGTGAGTTCTAATTTTAAATAAACATTTCATAACCAAAATATTTGCCAAGACATAACATTCTTAAACCATAAATAAAATTGTACATACATGCAATAACAGTAATCGTATACTACCTGTGTCAAATCTGCGCCTTTCGTAACCGTCAATTCCTTTAGGCACTACTTGAGATTAATTGAGGCAAAGTGTCTGTCCAGGATGCCCGGTCTCTTCGGTAATCCTAACCTAGATAGAATGACGCCCCACCGTGAATTAATATAAAAGCTAGTGTGCATCTATACGAAATTTACATGAGAGCTAATCCCGTCGTCCGTCCAGTTGTACAACAGTTTGCTAGGCACAAAGGCCCCTGTATAGGTATAGCAAATCTTCATGTTTAGGATGCCCAGTGTAGTGTGGAATCCTAACCTAGACACGGTTTCACTCATTGTATTTGTTCCCGACGGAACCATTCGCAGATTCGACTTACATTATAGCATTCGTTCATTCGTAAAACCGTTTAATTAAAGCATTGTACGTTTTATTAAAATATCATTCGTTCAAAACCTTTCCGTAAACATTCAAGGAAAAAAATTTCATAAATCCTTTCTTAAACGTTCATTTGATAAACATTTCGTAAGCATGCGATCGGTCCCAAAACATTGTAAAACTTTTATAAAAAGGAACATCTAGAACTCACCTAAGAAAAGCACGGTCAAAGGTCTCCAAATATCTTCTAACCTGTACGTACACATACTATGGCTTAGCTTCACATTCAACGCATACATACAACTTCATATATCGAGAACATGAAGGTACTCGCAGGCATACCCGAGAACACAGGAGTTCTCTGCCAACCCAGAAGTTCTCGGCCAACAAGGAGTCCTTGGCCATCACATGAGTTCTCAGCATGGGCTTCCCGATAAACTACAGTTCGTACCAAAAACCCTAGTTTTTCCATGGATTCAGATCTGGTTTTATTTAGATATCAAGCTTGAAACTTTATACGATCAAAGCATTTATATGACATCTATAGTGATAAATCTACAACCTTCATCCAATTCTCTCAAAGATCCTCAACGGCAATTAAGTCCAAAAGATAGTAACACACGACCCGATTCCGGCATTTTCTTCTGGCCGAGATCTACCCTTTTACTCTCTCAAGTTTGCGGCTAAGGTGTAGGGGAAATGAAGAAGTAATTAGCCATAAGGGCTGATCCAAGGGTTTAGTAATGTGTTTCTCCATTTACCCTAATGGCCCCTCGTCTTCAAGCCTTCCACCAAAAACCTCTTTATTTATTCTTTATTAATTTTTGGGTGTTACAAGTCTACCCTCCTTATAAGAGGTTTCGTCCTCGAAACCTGTGATAAGTCAAATAACCGAGGATCCTCGGACTCCCACGTGGCTTCCGAGCAATTACGGTGCTTCCATTGAACCCTCACCTGACGAATCACTTTATTACACAACATCTTCTTTAGTGATCGCTATGGGTGTCTCAACATAATTCAATCGATCGTCCACCTCAATGTCTTCAATCGGTATGAAGTCTGATTCATTGGCTAGAAATTTTTGTCCGATGGATACCGTCGAGTTCTTTCGGTAAATCCAATCTATAGGCTACTTCTCCAACTTGGACTACTATCCGGAAACGTCCGACTTATCGAGGACTTAGCTTCCCTCGCTTTCGAAACTGAATAATTCCTTTTCGCGGTGACACTTTCAACAAAACCTTATCCTCCATGTTGAATTCGATGGGCTTGCATCTCTTGTCTGCGTAGTATTTCTGTCTATCTTGTGCAGCCTTAAGTCGAACCTTAATCTGATCAAACTTTACTGACGTTTCCTTCACTACATCCAAACTCCCCAACTCCTTCTAACCAATCTTGCCCCAACACACAGGAGTTCTACATCGCCTACCGTAAAGCATCTCAAAAGGTGGCATGCCGATGCTTGAATGATAACTGTTGTTGTAGGAGAACTCCGCCAGTGGCAAGTGACAATCCCAACTTCCACCGAAGTCAATGACATACGCACAAAGCATATCCTTTAAGGTTTGAATGGTCCTTTCGGACGGACCATCCGTTTGAGGATAATATGATGTGCTAATGTTCAACCTCATTCCCATTTCTTCATTAAACTTCTTCCAGAACCTTGACGTGAACCGCGTGTCCGATCAGAGACGATCAATCTCGGCAAGATGATGTACCATCATTTATACATATTTTACATGAAAAATTATCCCTATATTGATCACAATTATAGATAAAATGATAAATAATTGATATTTAATCTATTTAATTGTGTTACAATAGGATAATTATCCCTTACATGCAAAAACATGAAGAAATCATTCAAAAACAATGGAAATTCAGCACCAGGAAGCCAATCGGACGTTCGTACTCCAAAAAGCTTGGTCAAAATTAGAGGATGCACGACCGTACTCCAAAAAGCTGCCAGATTCCCTCACGTGTAAGAAACGAGTACTTTGCACGCCCGTGCAATCCAATGCATGGTCGTGCATTGCCCAGCTCTCAGCCTATAAATAGCAAGCTCATTCCAAGCATTTAGGTGTCCAAGGCCAAGAGTTAGGAAGGCCTTAGTGCTCTGCTAAGAGCCGGAACTCTCTAGGTTTTGGTCCGTTTAGCCTTTCTTTCTCTATTTTCCTTTTCTAAGTCTTGTAATATGAAATGTTCTTTCTTATTTGAGTAAACAAGAGGCAACCTATACCCACTCTCCCTTGGTGTTGGAACACTTCCACACATTGTCTAAGGGTTAGTGGAGTCACTTGTATGGTCATTCATGGCTAGTCCTCTTGCGTTGCTCGGGTTGGTTGAAATTTAATTAATTAATGAAGTATTTTTAGTATGTTATGTTCTTGAAGTCTTTACTATGGTTTATCTTAAAAAGACAAGAATAAGTGATCTTTAAACCAATCTAATAATTTTGAATCTTGTGTGTTACATAACCAAGACTTCTTATTCGGGAAGCTTATTCAAGATTGTACGGTCTAAATACAAACCTTGGTGCTGCCAAGGGCCCGACTAGTATAGATTTAATATTATGGGTTGATTGGAGGTTTGGGTATTCAACGAGTCGTTCGAGTCCTAACTAGACCTTGCGGCTTGTGTCGGTATTTCTTTACTTCTCCTGTGTCAGGGTGCAGAGGATTTCTAGCAAGAGCCATTGAGTTTGATCTTGAGAATGAAAGTCTTATTTATTTAAAATAACATTATAAGTAAAGACAACTATTTTAAGAACATAATTTGTTAGATCCGAGCGTTCATAAAGTACCTTTGGATAAAGTCGTGCATTCCGACTTACCGGAAGAAGTTACAAGACATGAAGACGTCATTCATTGGATAATCTTAGTCCGAATAAAGAATCACAAGATAACCGGCGAACTTGAAACCCCGTTCAGGGTCCCGAGATTCATTAGGAACAGTTGGCTGACCATATCCACTATTCCGTTATGAAATACTAGCTCCCCTATCAAAATGGCTAGTACTAGTAACTATGACCAACCTTACTTTAAATATAACACTAATTAACAAGGGATAACAACAAGAGTAACATTTTAAACAAGAAAACATTTCTAATTACATTTCTTGCCCTTTTTTATTTTACGTTTAAACAAAACCCATTTTCCAACTTATTATCCTAGTCAGACAATAGCGAGGGTTGAGTACGGGATCCATGTCCATGATTCGATACTTGGTTCTTACCCATACTATACTACGCTGCGATAGGTACACTTGCCTTTTGTGTGTGTATTTAGTTGAAATAATTATCATTTTAATTTATAAATTTAAAACCTGATTTTGTGTAACTCTAAATAGAATATATTTTACACTAAAAACATGCTATCACACACCATGCAAAGCTACAATCTCGCTGATAAATAATTCTGCCAATCGTTCGGAGGTGAACGTCTCCCGAATCGCAAGAAATGAGCGCTCTTCTTCATTCGGTCCACAATCACCCAAATGGTGTCATAACCGTTAGCTGTACGTGGTAGCTTAGTTATGAAGTCCATGATGATATGTTCCCACTTCCACTTAGGAATATCTAATGGCTGTAACTTGCCATAAGGTTTCTGGTGCTCGACTTTCACTTGTGAGCAGGTTAAGCACTTACTCACGTACAAGGTCACGTCATTATTAATACCCAGCCACCAGTAATCCTTCTTGACATCCTGATACATCTTAGTGGTACCTAGGTGGATGGAATAACCAGACTTAAGAACTTCGTCAAGAATCTTAGCTATAAGCTCGCCTCCCTTAGGCACCCAAATCCGACCAAACCTGATCCGCACAACAAAGGTGTTAGTTTCCAATTGTAACATCCTTGATTTCCAGGCCATAAAAATCTTTTCTTTTAATCGTTCTATTATCTAAGCACTTTGAATCTCGTACTTGCCCAACACCTCATGCCACATTAATTATATTCTCAACGAGTAGTAATTTGAAAATTCCAACCTTTCAATGACATATTATGTTTAGGTATAATTAAATATATATATATATATGGTTATATTTTTAATGTAAGTTTTTTTTTTTATATATATAAAAATGAAGATCCTATATAAAATGGTTTAAAATAAAATAAAATAATGTTTTATACTTTGTTACAGGTTTTATAAAAACTATGCTTTTAACAAAAATCTCAACTTATAAAGATTCGAACCTCCTCACACACCTTTGATCACTTGGAACCCTAATCTTGACCTCTTTCACTATACTTGACAAATTTTAACTCAAGTTGACCATACAAAGTCAAACCTACCGAAATCTAAGCAAATTGGATGCTTAAATCGATCAAACTCAACTGATTCAAGATTGGTTTGGATTCCAGGACAATTACCGGATCTATCCAGACCCAACAAACTTACCGATCCATCATTATCGCGGCTTAATTCAAAATTTAAACTCGTTTGACTTCTTGAGGTCAAACCGAGACAATCCCAATTCTAATCCAAGAAATTAAACACAATTAAAGACCGTAAATCACGCTAAATCAATTCTCTCACGTACTAAATCCTTAATCGCGACCCAATTCATCCTAAACAAAACGAATTGACGCGTAAATCTCGTTTGACAACCGTGTACAATTAATCCGGATCGAATCGAGCAATTTAGTCTAAATTGAGGCATACAATACACACACACACTCTGGCGACACCGGTTACAAACATTTGAAACCCTCATACTCGAGCAACTCCGACCCTGGTGCACGATCAAACTCCGGCGAACCGAACCTGTACGTCCTAGCCGAGAATCACCATCCCTCAATCAATTCAGGTAAGCTTTACATCAATAGCTTCGTTTTAATCTAAGGACCGAAAGCCCCATGGTTTGGACTCTCGATTCTGCGTAATCGGGTTCGATTGGGGCTAGGGTTTACGGGTGTGTATATGGGGACGATAGAGTCTGGGTTTTCATTGTTACAAGATTAAGCGATCGGATAATCTACAAGGCTTGATGCCCAGGTCCTTTGGTTAAATCCCTTTCCCCATACAGAACCGGTAACGGGTTCGAAACCCACACCCGTACCTTTTTTCTATTTGTGTTCTGTTGATGCTAACCCGAACCTTATCAGTGTGCACTTATCACTCGCGGGACCAGAACGATTAACACAATCAAACCACTGGCCTAGTGGTCTGAACACGTGTACTCCACAGAACCCACCCGGGTTCGAGCCGGGTGGTGTAAACTTTATTTTTTAAAACTGTTTTAGAAGCTTCGAAATATTTATAAAAATTATTTTTATAAATCCTATATTTATTAGAACAGAATTCGACCAGATTTATAATTTTTGCATAAAATCTCTATTTTTATAGATTTAATTTTTAAATTTCTCAATTTGAATTATATTATTATTTTTGAGTAATTTATCTCGTAAATGTATAAATTTAGTGACAAAATTTCATAAATACTCTTGCAAAATTTAATGAAATTTAAGATATATTTTTAAAACCAACAAAAACTATATAGTTTTATATACATAAAGAATACATATAAATTTTAATTAAAATTGGTTATTTTAACATACCCATTTCGAATAATAAATAAATAAACAAATTTAATTATTACCTATATAAATTACTTTTATAAATACACTTAGAGTTTGAATTATATTTAAAATTATTAATTTGAACACAAAATTTCACATCTTTATAAATAAATAAATAAACTAAAAATTATTTATTTAAATTATAAATATAAGTTACACACAGTTTTTCTAACTAAATAAATAAATAATAATTGTTTAACTTATTTAGTCATTCAACCCAAACCCAAATTCAATTATCATAAGACTATTCATTTCAATCCCTCATTTTATGAAACATTTCATTCAAGTACGAACCACTAATTCTTACCACTCCAACACTTGTCACACATGACCGATTCAATCCTAGACTTAGACATAGACTATTGTACCCTATAATGATTCAAATATGCATTATACATTAGGTTAGCGTGGTGAGTTGCAATGATCAAATTTCAATCTAGTCTCCCGTGTTTAGCTACACCTCGAACCAAGTGAGTATTTCATAGCCCCTTCTTACTCTTTTAAACTTTTGGGGTGAAACATGAACTATATACAAATTACATGTTTACATTTACACAAACAACACAAGTACAAATCCTATTTACATTCATGTGTGCAATTTGAGCTTTATGCCCGAGTGCTATTTGTGCTAACTTTTGTGTGCGATTTATGTGCAATCATTAACTATTCAAGCCGACGGTTTTCAATGATAGATCTATTGAGTCTGACAAACCCACCCAGATTGGGGTGATTGATACCGACAACACAATTTTGCATGCTAGTTACAAAGGTTTGATTGTACTTGGTTACACAATAGTTGCTCCCCATAAATGCCTTATTTATCATGTTATGTAAGGATTTGTTTTACAAACTATATGCTATCTAGATACAAACCTGTGTTATACTCACCAACTTTTTAGTTGACCTTATTTTATTCATGTTTCAGGTGTTTTCATATGAGTTTGATCAAGACATGCTACACATAGGCTTTGGACCTAGTTAATCTTAATTCAAAAACAAATTGTATTTCATTATGTACTTTGAACTTGATTCATATTTGTTTGAATGGAAATGGATTTAACATATTACAATTTAGTCAACCTTGAGCTCATGAACAGTCTACATGTCCCGCCCCGACGTTTCCGCCGTCGGTTGGGGTGTGACACCAATGCTTCCTACTGACCTACCATCCTCTCTCTCTTCACATTATTCACCTTCAACCCCTCTTCCTTGGCCATGTTGATCAGGCCCATGATATCCGGCATCATAATCAAACTATACGACTTCACTCGGATAGGAGTATGGTCATCTTTTTGAATTAATGCGTCTTTAATGAGATTACCCTTACCCAGGTGATACATAATGTTGTAGTTATAATCTTTAATCAGTTCCAACCATCTCCTCTGCTTCATGTTCATATGTTTTTGCTCAACGAAGTACTTCAAGCTTTCATGATCAGTGAAAATAGTGCACTTAGTCCCATAAAGATAATATCGCCAAATCTTCAACGCGAACACTACGACAGCAAGTTCCAGATCATGAGTCTGGTAGTTAACCTCATGGGTATTTAGTTGTCGCAAGCCATAGGCAATTACCTTACCCCCACTGCATGAGTACACAGCCTAAACCCTGATACGAAGGGTCATAGTAAACTACTAAATCCTCATTGCCTTCCGATAAGGCCAAGACTAGAGCCCGCGTCAGTCGCTTCTTCAACTCCTCGAACGCACTGACCTAAGTCGTGCCCCAAACGAACTTGTCTTCCTTCCTCGTCAACTTTGTCAAAGGCGAGGCTATCTTGGAGAAGTCCTGGATGAACCTACTATAATAACCCGCCAACCCCAAGAAACTACGCACCTCAGTCGGCGTTTTAGGAGGAGTCCATTCCGTAACCACTTCAACTTTTTAGGGTCGACCAAGATCCCACTCGGATTGATTATGTGGCAAAGGAACTGAACTTCTCGCAACCAGAATGCACATTTGGAAAACTTGGCGTATAGGTTCGACTAAAGGCTGCACAAGATAGACAGAAATACTATGCAGACAAGAGACGCAAGCCCATCGAATTCAACATGGAGGATAAGGTTTTGTTGAAAGTGTCACCACGAAAAGGTGGCATCCCGATGCTTGAATGATAACTGTTGTTGTAGGAGAACTCCGCCAGTGGCAAGTGACAATCCCAACTTCCACCGAAGTCAATGACATACGCACAAAGCATATCCTTTAAGGTTTGAATGGTCCTTTCGGACGGACCATCCGTTTGAGGATAATATGATGTGCTAATTTTCAACCTCATTCCCATCTCTTCATTAAACTTCTTCCAGAACCTTGACGTGAACCGCGTGTCCGATCAGGGACGATCAATCTCGGCAAGATGATGTACCATCATTTATACATATTTTACATGAAAAATTATCCCTATATTAATCACAATTTTAGATAAAATGATAAATAATTGATATTTAATCTATTCAATTGTGTTACAATAGGATAATTATCCCTTACATGCAAAAACATGAAGAAATCATTCAAAAACAATGGAAATTCAGCACCAGGAAGCCAATCGGACGTTCGTACTCCAAAAAGCTTGGTCAAAATTAGAGGATGCACGATCGTACTCCAAAAAGCTGCCAGATTCCCTCACGTGTAAGAAACGAGTACTTTGCACGCCCGTGCAATCCAATGCATGGTCGTGCATTGACCAGCTCTTAGCCTATAAATAGCAAGCTCATTCCAAGCATTTAGGTGTCCAAGGCCAATAGTTAGGAAGGCCTTAGTGCTCTGCTAAGAGCCGGAACTCTTTAGGTTTTGGTCCGTTTAGCCTTTCTTTCTCTATTTTCCTTTTCTAAGTCTTGTAATATGAAATGTTCTTTCTCATTTGAGTAAACAAGAGGCAACCTATACCCACTCTCCCTTGGTGTTGGAACACTTCCACACATTGTCTAAGGGTTAGTGGAGTCACTTGTATGGTCATTCATGGCTAGTCCTCTTACGTTGCTCGGGTTAGTTGAAATTTAATTAATTAATGAAGTATTTTTAGTATGTTATGTTCTTGAAGTCTTTACTATGGTTTATCTTAAAAAGACAAGAATAAGTGATCTTTAAACCAATCAAATAATTTTGAATCTTGTGTGTTACATAAGCAAGACTTCTTATTTGGGAAGCTTATTCAAGATTGTACGGTCTAAATACAAACCTTGGTGCTGCCAAGGGCCCGACTAGTATAGATTTAATATTATGGGTTGATTGGAGGTTTGGGTATTCAACGAGTCGTTCGAGTCCTAACTAGACCTTGCGGCTTGTGTCGGTATTTCTTTACTTCTCTTGTGTCAGGTTGCAGAGGATTTCTAGCGAGAGCCATTGAGTTTGATCTTGAGAATGAAAGTCTTATTTATTTAAAATAACATTATAAGTAAAGACAACTATTTTAAGAACATAATTTGTTAGGTCCGAGCGTTCATAAAGTACCTTTGGATAAAGTCGTGCATTCCGACTTACCGGAAGAAGTTACAAGACATGAAGACGTCATTCATTGGATAATCTTAGTCCGAATAATGAATCACAAGATAACCGGCGAGCTTGAGACCCCGTTCAGGGTCCCGAGATTCATTAGGAATAGTTTGCTGACCATATCCACTGTTCCGTTATGAAATACTAGCTCCCCTATCAAAATGGCTAGTACTAGTAACTATGACCAACCTTACTTTAAATATAACACTAATTAACAAGGGATAACAACAAGACTAACATTTTAAACAAGAAAACATTTCTAATTACATTTCTTGCCCTTTTTATTTTACGTTTAAACAAAACCCGTTTTCCAACTTATTATCCTAGTCAGACAATAGCGAGGGTTGAGTACGGGATCCATGTCCATGATTCGATACTTGGTTCTTACCCATACTATACTACGCTGCGATAGGTACACTTGCCTATTGTGTGTGTATTTAGTTGAAATAATTATCATTTTAATTTATAAATTTAAAACCTGATTTTGTGTAACTCTAAATAGAATATATTTTACACTAAAAACACGCTATCACATACCATGCAAAGCTACAATCTCGCTGATAAATAATTCTGCCAATCGTTCGAAGGTGAACGTCTCCCGAATCGCAAGAAATGAGCGCTCTTCATCAGTCGGTCCACAATCACCCAAATGGTGTCATAACCGTTAGCTGTACGTGGTAGCTTAGTTATGAAGTCCATGATGATATGTTCCCACTTCCACTTAGGAATATCTAATGGCTGTAACTTGCCATAAGGTTTCTGGTGCTCGACTTTCACTTGTGAGCAGGTTAAGCACTTACTCACGTACAAGGTCACGTCATTATTAATACCCAGCCACCAGTAATCCTTCTTGACATCTTGATACATCTTAGTGGTACCTAGGTGGATGGAATAACCAGACTTAAGAACTTCGTCAAGAATCTTAGCTCTAAGCTCGCCTCCCTTAGGCACCCAAATCCGACCAAACCTGATCCGCACACCAAAGGTGTTAGTTTCCAATGCTTCCTACTGACCTACCATCCTCTCTCTCTTCACATTATTCACCTTCAACGCCTCTTCCTGGGCCTTGTTGATCAGGCCCATGATATCCGGCATCATAATCAAACTATACGACTTCACTCGGATAGGAGTATGGTCATCTTTTCGAATTAATGCGTCTTTAATGAGATTACCCTTACCCAGGTGATACATAATGTTGTAGTTATAATCTTTAATCGGTTCCAACCATCTCCTCTGCTTCATGTTCATATGTTTTTGCTAAATGAAGTACTTCAAGCTTTCATGATCAGTGAATATAGTGCACTTAGTTCCATAGAGATAATATCGCCAAATCTTCAACGCGAACACTACGACAGCGAGTTCCAGATCATGAGTCTGGTAGTTAACCTCATGGGTATTTAGTTGTCGCAAGCCATAGGCAATTACCTTACCCCCACTGCATGGGTACACAGCCTAAACCCTGATACGAAGGGTCATAGTAAACTACTAAATCCTCATTGCCTTCCGATAAGGCCAAGACTAGAGCCCGCGTCAGTCGCTTCTTCAACTCCTCGAACGCACTGACCTAAGTCGTGCCCCAAACGAACTTGTATTCCTTCCTCGTCAACTTTGTCAAAGGCGAGGCTATCTTGGAGAAGTCCTGGATGAACCTACTATAATAACCCGCCAACCCCAAGAAACTACGCACCTCAGTCGGCGTTTTAGGAGGAGTCCATTCCGTAACCACTTCAACTTTTTAGGGTCGACCAAGATCCCACTCGGATTGATTATGTGGCCAAGGAAATGAACTTCTCGCAACCAGAATACACATTTGGAAAACTTGGCGTATAGGTTCGACTAAAGGCTGCACAAGATAGACAGAAATACTATGCAGACAAGAGACGCAAGCCCACCGAATTCAACATGGAGGATAAGGTTTTGTTGAAAGTGTCACCACGAAAAGGTGGCGTGCCGATGCTTGAATGATAACTGTTGTTGTAGGAGAACTCCGCCAGTGGCAAGTGACAATCCCAACTTCCACCGAAGTCAATGACATACGCACAAAGCATATCCTTTAAGGTTTGAATGGTCCTTTCGGACGGACCATCCGTTTGAGGATAATATGATGTGCTAATGTTCAACCTCATTCCCATCTCTTCATTAAACTTCTTCCAGAACCTTGACGTGAACCGCATGTCCGATCAGGGACGATCAATCTCGGCAAGATGATGTACCATCATTTATACATATTTTACATGAAAAATTATCCCTATATTAATCACAGTTATAGATAAAATGATAAATAATTGATATTTAATCTATTTAATTGTGTTACAATAGGATAATTATCCCTTACATGCAAAAACATGAAGAAATCATTCAAAAACAATGGAAATTCAGCACCAGGAAGCCAATCGGACGTTCGTACTCCAAAAAGCTTGGTCAAAATTAGAGGATGCACGACCGTACTCCAAAAAGCTGCCAGATTCCCTCACGTGTAAGAAACGACTACTTTGCACGCCCGTGCAATCCAATGCATGGTCGTGCATTTCCCAGCTCTCAGCCTATAAATAGAAAGCTCATTCCAAGCATTTAGGTGTCCAAGGCCAAGAGTTAGGAAGGCCTTAGTGCTCTGCTAAGAGCCGGAACTCTCTAGGTTTTGATCCGTTTAGCCTTTCTTTCTCTATTTTCCTTTTCTAAGTCTTGTAATATGAAATGTTCTTTCTCATTTGAGTAAACAAGAGGCAACCTATACCCACTCTCCCTTGGTGTTGGAACACTTCCACACATTGTCTAAGGGTTAGTGGAGTCACTTGTATGGTCATTCATGGCTAGTCCTCATGCGTTGCTCGGGTTGGTTGAAATTTAATTAATTAATGAAGTATTTTTAGTATGTTATGTTCTTGAAGTCTTTACTATGGTTTATCTTAAAAAGACAAGAATAAGTGATCTTTAAACCAATCTAATAATTTTGAATCTTGTGTGTTACATAAGCAAGACTTCTTATTTGGGAAGCTTATTCAAGATTGTACGGTCTAAATACAAACCTTGGTGCTGCCAAGGGCCCGACTAGTATAGATTTAATATTATGGGTTGATTGGAGGTTTGGGTATTCAACGAGTCGTTCGAGTCCTAACTAGACCTTGCGGCTTGTGTCGGTATTTCTTTACTTCTCTTGTGTCAGGTTGCAGAGGATTTCTAGCGAGAGCCATTGAGTTTGATCTTGAGAATGAAAGACTTATTTATTTAAAATAACATTATAAGTAAAGACAACTATTTTAAGAACATAATTTGTTAGGTCCGAGCGTTCATAAAGTACCTTTGGATAAAGTCGTGCATTTTGACTTACCGGAAGAAGTTACAAGACATGAAGACGTCATTCATTGGATAATCTTAGTCCGAATAATGAATCACAAGATAACCGGCAAACTTGAGACCCCGTTCAGGGTCCCGAGATTCATTAGGAACAGTTTGCTGACCATATCCACTGTTCCGTTATGAAATACTAGCTCCCCTATCAAAATGGCTAGTACTAGTAATTATGACCAACCTTACTTTAAATATAACACTAATTAACAAGGGATAACAACAAGAGTAACATTTTAAACAAGAAAACATTTCTAATTACATTTCTTGCCCTTTTTATTTTACGTTTAAACAAAACCCATTTTCCAACTTATTATCCTAGTCAGACAATAGCGAGGGTTGAGTACGGGATCCATGTCCATGATTCGATACTTGGTTCTTACCCATACTATACTACGCTGCGATAGGTACACTTGCCTATTGTGTGTGTATTTAGTTGAAATAATTATCATTTTAATTTATAAATTTAAAACCTGATTTTGTGTAACTCTAAATAGAATATATTTTACACTAAAAACACGCTATCACACACCATGCAAAGCTACAATCTCGCTGATAAATAATTCTGCCAATCGTTCGGAGGTGAACGTCTCCCGAATCGCAAGAAATGAGCGCTCTTCATCAATCGGTCCACAATCGCCCAAATGGTGTCATAACCGTTAGCTGTACGTGGTAGCTTAGTTATGAAGTCCATGATGATATGTTCCCACTTCCACTTAGGAATATCTAATGGCTGTAACTTGCCATAAGGTTTCTGGTGCTCGACTTTCACTTGTGAGCAGGTTAAGCACTTACTCACGTACAAGGTCACGTCATTATTAATACCCAGCCACCAGTAATCCTTCTTGACATCCTGATACATATTAGTGGTACCTAGGTGGATGGAATAACCAGACTTAAGAACTTCGTCAAGAATCTTAGCTCTAAGCTCGCCTCCCTTAGGCACCCAAATCCGACCAAACCTGATCCGCACACCAAAGGTGTTAGTTTCCAATGCTTCCTACTGACCTACCATCCTCTCTCTCTTCACATCATTCACCTTCAACGCCTCTTCCTGAGCCTTGTTGATCAGGCCCATGATATCCGGCATCATAATCAAACTATACGACTTCACTCGGATAGGAGTATGGTCATCTTTTCGAATTAATGCGTCTTTAATGAGATTACCCTTACCCAGGTGATACATAATGTTGTAGTTATAATCTTTAATCAGTTCCAACCATCTCCTCTGCTTCATGTTCATATGTTTTTGCTCAACGAAGTACTTCAAGCTTTCATGATCAGTGAAAATAGTGCACTTAGTCCCATAAAGATAATATCGCCAAATCTTCAACGCGAATACTACGACAGCGAGTTCCAGATCATGAGTCTGGTAGTTAACCTCATGGGTATTTAGTTGTCGCAAGCCATAGGCAATTACCTTACCCCCACTGCATGAGTACACAGCCTAAACCCTGATACGAAGGGTCATAGTAAACTACTAAATCCTCATTGCCTTCCGATAAGGCCAAGATTAGAGCCCGCGTCAGTCTCTTCTTCAACTCCTCGAATGCACTGACCTAAGTCGTGCCCCAAACGAACTTGTCTTCCTTCCTCGTCAACTTTGTCAAAGGCGAGGCTATCTTGGAGAAGTCCTGGATGAACCTACTATAATAACCCGCCAACCCCAAGAAACTACGCACCTCAGTCGGCGTTTTAGGAGGAGTCCATTCCGTAACCACTTCAACTTTTTAGGGTCGACCAAGATCCCACTCGGATTGATTATGTGGCCAAGGAACTGAACTTCTCGCAACCAGAATGCACATTTGGAAAACTTGGCGTATAGTTTCTCAATCCTTAACGTCTCCAAAACTTCCCTCAAATGGTTAGCGTGATCCTCCTCTGTCTTTAAAAAAATTAGAATGTTATCAATGAAAACAATGACAGTTCTGTCAAGCATATGGCGACATAATCGATTCATCAAATCCATAAAAGACGCCGGCGCATTCGTCAATCTGAAGGACATCACTAGGAACTCGTAATGTCGATAACGGGTACGGAAAGTCGTCTTCGGTACATCCTCTTCTCTAACCTTCAGCTGTTGGTAACCCGACCTCATATCGATATGTAAAAAACTGTTCGCTCCTTGCAATTGATCAAATAGGTTATCGATTCTTGGTAACGGGTATTTGATCTTAACCGTGAGTTTTTTCAACTCGCGATAATCAATGCACATACAAATGCTTCCATCCTTGTACTTGACGAACAGAACCGGAGCACCCCAAAGAGAGATACTCTGTCTAATAAAACCCTTCTCCAGGAGGTCCTGCAGTTGGGCAATCAACTCCTTCATCTCTGACGGAGCTAAACGGTAAGGTGCCTTAGTGACAGGTTTGGATCCGGGCAATAGATTGAACTGAAATTCAATCTCCCGTTCGGGTGGTACTCCCATTAGGTCTTCTAGGAATACGTTAGGGAAATCACACACAACAGGTACATCAGCCACTTCCTTCACTTTCGCCTTCGAGTCGATCACATACGCAAGAGACGATCTGCACCCTCGATGAATGAAGTTCGATGCCTTAATCATGGAGATGACTTTTGGCACATAACTCACTTTATCACCATACATCGTAACCGGGCTTCCGTCAGGCGCTTTAAGATTAATCATCTTCCTTCGACAAACACTACGCGCTTCAAAATCCAACAACCAATCCATACCCAACACCACATCGAACCCACCTAAAGTCACGAGAAACAACTTTACGGCGAACTTATAACCTTCTAGTTCAATAAAGCAGTCACTTATGGCTTCTACTATCCGAGTAGTTTTACCAGTGGCAGTTTCTACTTCAAAAGCATCCTGAACTAGTTTGGTTATTCTACAAAGCCGAGGACTAAAGGTAGAGGCCACAAAACTCCTACTTGCACCGGAATAAAAAAGAACAAAAGCGTAAACATCATTAATCAGAAACGTACCTGATAAAACGTCAGGATTCTCCTTGGCTTCCTTATGGGTGAGCTGATAGGATCTAGTATTCACCGGCAACCTCTCATCCTTCTTCTCAGCCTCTTTCCCCTTTCCAGTTCCGCCTGCCCTTGACTTAGTACAACTCTTACTCATATGCCCCATCTTTGCACAGTTAAGGCACTTAACAGTACCTAGACATTTTTGGGACAAGTGCCCAACTTTCCCATATCAAAAACACAGATCAGTCCCCAATTTGCAGAAACCAAAATGTCTGTTCCCGCACTTCCCACACAACTCATTCGATTCACTACCCAATTTCTTATCCTTGTGCCCAGACATAAACCCTCCTGACCTCTTCCCATACCACTCAACCTTCTTCTTTGGCTCAACCACCACTTGATCATTCATGTCGATGTCATCCCACATGATTCAGCTCAGATCGACAACCGAGTCATAAGTCTTGGAGGCAGTCCGTTGACATAGCGTTTAATTCTTCTCCCCTCTGGAGTGATCATCTGAGGCACCAGCCTCAACAGTTCATCAAAACGGGAAGTATACTATCGATGGGTCATGACACCCGCCTTTAGTGCAAGGAACTCTCGTTCCATCTGATCGATCTCACTTTGAGGACAAAGCTTCCTGATAACCAGTTCCGTCATCTCCTCCCACTTCATTATTTTCATGGCTTGTTCACCTTTAACTTCAGTCACTGATTCCCACCAATGAAGGGCTTCCTTTCTGAGCGAATGCGTAGCAAACTTGATCTTTTGGTCCTTGCGACACTCACTCATGTTGATGGCAGCTTCCATGTGTTTGATCCAAGTAAAGGTGATAGTGGAATCCTTCTTGCCATCTAGAATCGGTGGATCCCAGTCACGGAACCCCTTGTAGGAACAACCATACCCGGGTCCCCCAACGTACTCCTCGTCACTCTCATCGTCCATAGCTGGACCAGAACCAGAGTTATCAACCATCCCCTCATTAGCTTTCTTATAAGCATCCACCAGCATAGCGGGCAAAGAGGACTTCAATATCCCATTAATTTCCCAAGCTAGAACCGCCTGGACCTGTGCCAAGAGTTATCAACCATCCCCTCATTAGCTTTCAACTAATGGGGCTTTGTCATCCTCCTCGTGCACACTCGGAGATTCCTCATGACGCCCAATGTGTTCTCCCCCTCTCCTACCGCCTTTACGCCCACCAAGTCTACCAGACATAATCGTTAACTGAAAGATATGCGAAAGGAAAATCTATGTCATCATTCTAGGCAATAGTTACGATACAATAAGCATGTAAGATGTTAATATACACTGGCCATCTGAAATTAACAATTACGCTACTTGTTGAATACTAGATACTCCCCCATCATGAGTGGCATTGAAACCTAACACTTATCCCCACCCTACATAAAAAGGCGATCTAAGGTCTACTAGTCACTAATACTCTCGGCTTCGAGTTACCCGTACTGGCATCCGTCACTTGGTCCCATTCTCAGTTTAAGTTCAGACTTCAAGGATGTACAAATCTCTCAAACTATTGCTCTGATACCAACTTGTAAGGCCCCAAACTCGGGAAACCTCACTTGTTGGATTTACTCATAAACATATACTGAATTAAACTTCGATATAGAAATAAAGCAGCGGAAACATCATTTGAGTTACAAATTGTCATAAACAAAGCGGAAGCATGGTTTTAAACATAAATATCCATAATATAAACAAACGAAATGCCAGTGTCATCGATTGGGTAATCTCTTGGCACAAGCTTCGCATCCATCGTCTAAAGCACCTACACTTAACCTGAAGGCATACCAAAACCTAGCTAACGCTGGTGAATTCTAATTTTAAATAAACATTTCATAACCAAAACATTTTCCAAGACATAACATTCGTAACCATAAATAAAAGCATACATACGTGCAATAACAGTAATCCTATACTACTCGTGCCAAATCGGCGCCTTTTCGTAACTGTCAATTCCTTTAGTCACTTGTGACATTTCAAAAAATTTCGTTGTGTAATTTATCGTGTAAATATTAACATTTTATTTCAAAACATATACACGTATATTTAATCAAATTTATACAAATTGGTGTGTTGACAAATTACAATTTATGTATTTTTAAATTAAATTTTAAAAATATTTGAAAGTTATAAACTGCATAAATTATTTTATTAAATTAAATAATTTATAAATCAATGGTTTTCAATTTTATTAAATTAACCATTCAAAATGATTAATTTTAATAAAAACATAAGTTTTATAAAATTATATATACTTAAGTTTTAAATAGTTTAAAAGAATTTAAGTTAAATAAAATTAATAATTTAAATAAAAAATTTAATGTATTATTTCAATAAAATAATTAGTTTTAATAAAAATGAGTTTATAAAATATATAAATATAATTTAAATTAATTAAAGTTTAAAAAGAAATTAAATTTTGTAAATAAATTAAAGTCGAGGGGTTATTTTGGATTTATTAAAACTATAAGGTTTTAGATTAAAAATAAGTCGGAGGGCTATTTTGAATTAAACAGAACTATAGGGGTTTGTTTTGAAATTATTCCAAGGTTTATTTTAAACATTTTCAAACCCCAGGGACTAAACCTGTCATTTCCCTTTTCGTTTATCCGGCCGGCGTACCATCTTCCCCGGCGAGCCTCCCTTTTCCGGTGAGATCCCGTTAAGCCGATGTACTGCACCTCGACACGCGAGAAAAGCACCTCTGTGCTCGCCTTTTTCCACCGATCCTTTCCCCTCAACCAATTTCCCTTTCCAACATCGGATTCACGAGAAAGCAATTAATGCTCGTAGAGTCAACCTACGAATTCGCACGCGGTATCGTACCTCGATGGCTATAACCTAGCCCCTTCTGTTCGTCTGGTCGGTACGCGTGAACCCAAGCCATCAATTTCACCTTTTATTATCGAAATCTCGTGCGACCATTTAAGCCTCTAACCGGCTGTAACTCAAACCCTCACTCTCTCTCTGTCCACTCCCTCTCTAAATTGACTGTACCATCATGTTCGTCTCGTCGTTTCGAAGCCCACACTGCCTTCTGAGTTCCCGAATTGACCCCGAGGTTCGAGTTCAGTTTTAGGCATCCTCGGCTTCTATCTCGACTTCGCAGGCCACTTCCATCTGGTATTAACCTCTAAATTTCATACATGTATACTCGTTTTACTTACGGTTAGCTAACCCAAGCACATTCGAGACCAACGACATCGCGATTCCGGCAAATCAGTGTCCTCGGCAAAACCAGCCTGTGTTGCCGAGAACCAGTAAACAAACCAAGGCCGGTTATATATTTTTGGAATCAAACATAACCAGCAATGGGCGATAGCCCGGCTGGTTATGCGTGTACCCGGTAATGTCACAGGTCTCGCATTCGTATCTCCGTGTCACCGGTTCCACCATTTTTTTTCCCTTTTCTGTTTTTGAACCCCCCACTAACCCTAACCGTTGGACCTGGATTCGGGTCTGGGTCAACCCGATCCGACCTAGTCCACAATTTTAATTAAATTTAATTATTTTGAATATTTTTAATTATTTTTAACACTCTAATAATTATTTCGAACCCGAAACTCAACTCGTTTACTTTAAACAAACCAAGCGACTTTTTACGCGGGTTCAAACACGTTAAACTTTTATAAAATAATAAACCCAATGTTTTATAAAATAATTAC
Organism: Smallanthus sonchifolius; assembly: GCA_023525975.1. Classification (NCBI taxonomy): domain Eukaryota; kingdom Viridiplantae; phylum Streptophyta; class Magnoliopsida; order Asterales; family Asteraceae; genus Smallanthus; species Smallanthus sonchifolius. Next base: position 41,145,696 of record CM042025.1, on the reverse strand, counting down.
CCATTTTGACGCATGAAAAATAATGGACTAATATTTTATAAGTTAAATAAATACCCGAAATTATTTATTAAAAATATAATATTTCCACGAAACTTAAAGTATGCAAATTATGACTTATAAAAATGCAAATTTTATAAAAAGTATATTTCTAAGAAGTTTAAATATTTAATTTAGAATTTTTATAAAAATACAGAGTCTTACGAAAATTAATATTTGTTCCTACAACGATTTTAAAACATATAATTTTTCACAAAGGTTATTCCATTTACAAATCCACATATATTTAGACAAATATACACGTACACGAATACATATTTTATACATATTCATTTATATAGGATTTAATCATGCATAACAACAATACAAATATCACCAACGCGCGTGAAGTAAAACCCTCGCTGCAAGGTGAGTTACATATCCCCTATTTACATTTTTATACATTTTGGGGTGAGACGTAATTTGTGCATACGTACATACAATTCAACTTGTGTTTACATGCGTAGATTATTGTGCTTTTGTGCATGGTCACTTGTTATGCTATGGATACTTTTAGGGTCGTTTTTAGACGGTGTGTGACCCACATAGTCTTGATTCCATGCCTATCACGTTAAACCTGTATGCTTATACTTACATGCTTACAATTTGGTATACACATAGTGAATTCTCCACATTATGCCGTATCTTACCATGTCAAACCAAGAATTATATAATCGTTTTTAATTAAACTTTTATTATATTCAGACATATGTAAACTCACCAACTCTCGTAGTTGACACTTGTTTTAGATTATGTTTCTGGTGAAGATATGTGATTGTGTGACTATGTGTTGAAGGTGCTACACATAAGGCTTTTGGACCTAGTAAAATAATTATGTGTAATATTCTAGAATAAGGTTTTGTAACTTGAATTGTAATTGAATATTTGACATTTAAATCTTATTAATGAATTATGCAACCTTAGCAGATCATGTGCTTATGAATAATCATTCCATTGTCCGCCTCGATGATTCCGCCATCGGTCGGGGTGTGACAGATTGGTATCAGAGTCATGGTTATAGGGAATTAGGTTATTAGACACAATAACCTAGACTATAACCCTAGGACTCCCTTTTTATGTTTTATGTGCTAAATTGCTATGTGAATTATTTGTAGTTAGGTATTATTTGAATTTTCCCAAGTTTGGTACATGAGACTTACACACATACATACAAGGCTTTAAACACATGATACATGCTTTACATACACATTTGACAAACAAACTTATGCAAACAAATACACTACCCATCCTTATCCATACTCTTTCCTAATTCATATTAATTGCAACATTTCTACACATTTTATACTCATAGACTCTCAAGTCTATTAAAATCTTGAAAATCTCGTCAACGACTTAATTTCTTAAAACCAGTAAAGGACACGTGCAATCTGGAAGGGTGACACCTGTACATTGGGTTTTCTGTCTAGGAAAGCATTTCATATAAATCCAAATAAACGGACCCGTATGCTTTCCTGGGAATTCCTGAAGTGAGTGTTTACCTATAGGCTAAAGCATGTCTCCTTGAAAGTTTTGAGGAATTATTTAATGTTGATAAGTCAACGTATTCGCAAGGATACGATCCGAACTTAAACTCAAAATTTGGGAACATTATAGCAAGATAGGAAGAACTAGACAAACATGCAAAGAAAATCATTATTACGGGTGCACACGTAATAACGATTTGTAGTGCATGCGAATCCCGGCCATTTCTATTACGCGAATAATGATCTATGTTTTCATATCCTCCCAGTAATAGATTTCATGGCTTATTTCCCCTATCCTTTAGTGTTATAAATTTTGAATGAATTATGTGATCAGTTTTAGTCAGAGCATACATACATTATCACGCGACATGATGAGTGTCATCTCACATTCCTACTCGCATTATTGTGAACAGTCTACCAACTGTGGCACATACATGCCCCTTTTATCTGAAGTCTCATAAATTCTTGTCCTTTCTTGTGGTACTTTATAGAATGCCTCCCCGTCGCGCAGTTAATGCTAACCCAGCAACTCCAACACAGACCTTGCTACACTACTTGCCCAATTAGTAGGCCAAATGATTCAAGCTAACAACAACAGTGATGGGTCTAATACGCAAGGGAATGGTGCAAACCCACCGTACTACACATTCAAGCATTTCAATTCTTGCAACCCTACCAAATTCTTCGGGACGGAAGGTGCTACTGGCCTTCTTCAATGGTTTGAAAGTATGGAGAGTACTTTCCTAAACAGCGATTGTCCCGACAACCTCAAAGTCCGTTATGCTGCCAGCGTCTTCCAAAACCGAGCACTCACCTGGTGGAACGGTGAGAAACGTACTCGGGGCAACGAATCTGCTATGTCCTTTCCATGGGACGAAATGAAACGACTTATGACTGACGAGTTCTGTCCTCGCAACGAAATGAGGAAGCTCGAAGCTGAATTTTGGGATCTCACCCAAGATAGCGGAGAAAATTTGGCTTACACCACTCGTTTTCAAGAACTAAGTCTGCTCGTGCCCCACATGATTACTCCCTTAGCGCGGGGAATTGAGAAATACATAGGTGGACTACCTATGCCAATCCAAGACACCGTATTGGGAAGCGGTCCCTCCACTCTCGGAGACGCTATCCGTTTATCTGTTGTATTGACTGACAATCACGTCAAAGCAGGTACCTTATCTAGGAAGAATACCAAGAAAGTGTTCGACAAAGCTACTACTTCCGTGTCCGACAAAGACGAAGAGCCCGAATCTTCCCATCATGATAAGAAGCGCAAAGCCCAAAACTTTGCGGCCATCACTCCTGCCGTGCATGTGACCCAAGTTACTCCTGCCGTGCATGTGACCCAAGTTACTCCTGTGACAATCCGGACTTTTCATGTTAACGCCGTTAACAATCCCGTTAGATATTCTCTTAAAAACTTAACCTCGTTAACTAAATCCAGTTACATCTTAACTTATTTAACAAAATTAAAATCCCAAGGACTAATTCTGTCAATATCTGGATTCAAACTTCAGGGATCAAGTTGTAATTAGCCCAATTCTATTTATGTTGACCCTGAAAGTCAAAATCAAGAGTTCTTGTTCCTGTTTGACTTTCAAAAGTCAAATCGTATGTTTTCTTAATCCAAATTCACGAGTTATAACTGAAAATCGTTCAGACTTGTAACCGATTTAAGCATTAACACCTCTAACGTTCATCATAAAGTCCCTAATCATTGACATTAAGCCGAATTAATCCTAATAATACGAATTCATATCGTAACCGTCGAAACCAATGCTAAAGCGACCGAATTCGCCAAATTCGATTGATCAAATCACAAATTGAACCTCTGCGCGCATTGTACAAGTCTCAGAGAACTTTTGACACACTCCAATTCGGCCGAAGAAGCAGTTAGGATCATCAGAGACCAAGCTCGCGCAAGTCGGCACCTATTTTGGTCGAGCACAGTCAATTCAAACCCCGATTTGGTAATTCCTTGCAGTATCAATTTCGTTTTTACCCATCAATCGAAAGCCCTATCATATTTGTGGCTTAAAACATCGAATCGATCATGAACCCAATCCTAGGGTTCATATGATACCGGTTTAATCGAACCCTGTGTAAATCTAATCAAATGACACCATTAGCTTTGCAATCTGACACTATTTGAAAACCACATATCAATTTAATCTTAAATCATCGAATTAAACACAAACCCGAATCTAGGGTTCGTTTATAAAACGTTTTGGGGCTTTTGATCCTAAGCTTAACCTCAATCAAAGTCATGTTCGAACTCCTTTGTTTATTAAAATCCCTATGCGAATTTGATCTTTTAACATTGAATTCATAAAAATCCAGAAACTAGGGTTCTTCGTAATTCGATTTGGGGGTTTTAACCTTAATCTTGATATCAATGAAATTAAAGTGTATAGATAGATTCGCAATGATCAGTATAGTGAAAGCCCCATGTCAATTCGATCGATTAACATCGAATTGAACTCAACCCGAATCTAGGGTTCATCGCAACGTCGGGCTACTCGAACCCCATCCTGAAATCAATCTCAATCCAATTAAACTTCATGAGCTGATTCGAAATCCTTTATTCTCTAAAAGCCCTATGTTTTCAATGAATTCTAACATCAGAATTGCTAAAATCGATTTCATGATCTTGTTCTAGGGTTCGGTTCTTGAATCCGGAATTAAACAAACTTAAACTCGATGATCTTTCAATTAAACTTTATCACTGAATCGCTTATACCTGTTTTATAAAACCCCCTTGATTTTTTCGACTGATCGTGACCGATTTGGTGGAATTGGGACTGGGTTTATGTTCGGCCTCGATAGGGGGAGGGTGAACACCCTGACTGAGTGTTAAAACCCATCCATTTCTATTCCTGTTGCGATGGGCTAGCGGCTGAGATGGTTAAGACTTGGTGCTTGTAGGGGAGAGACCCGGGTTCGAATCCCTCCCCACTGTTTTATTTTTAAAACCAATTTTTAATATTATTTTGATAATAAAACCCAACCCCATGTTATTATATTAATATATTAAAGTGTTTTATACCCGGAAAACAACCGTAGGCTCGGTTTTGATTTTATAACCCTTTTTATATTAATTATCCACTTTTAAAATAAAATATTTATATTATTTTCAAACCATAACTTCGTATAAAATAATTTATTTATATTATTTTCAACCCGTGATTCGTGTTATAAAATAATATATAGTTTATATTATTTCGTATCGTTTTATACCTCGTGTGAAGTTTCAAATCAAATTAATAATATAATTGTTATATTATTTACCCACGTTTATATGCTCGATTAAAAATAATATATTTATTATTTTTCCACACAAATGACTATTTTAGTAAATCCTTCGAACCTAAAAATAATATATTTAATTATATTATTTTCCTAACTTTTGTAAACGACTTTATCGTACGAATGTATTTATTTATTTAGTATTTGTTATTAACGTACGACATGTAACGCTTTTTCCTTAATGATTATATTAAGAAATTTATATAATTCCGTAGACACGTTCGTCTACTCTTAAATCCCTAGAAAGCGTTAAGGTGTTCTAACTTCCGTGTCGTCGTCACAAATCCCATATGTCCCTAACTTATGTGTTATAATTATAGGGCATACGTAAGCCGTGCAGGCTAACACTTGAGATTCTAAATCTCATAATTGTGTGATACTACCTACTACGCAACGCAGGTGAGTTTCACGGCCCCTTTTACTGTTTTTATTTGGGGGAGAAAACATGTCACAACCTTTTTGGTTTATTGTAATTCATATGATATCATTGTTGAGGCTAAGCGTAACACACTATCATGAAAAGTCCTCACACACATCGGACCGTTAATATGGTATGAACGGGGTAATTTTGGTAGTACTACTGGGTTTGACAAACCCCACCCGTGTTAGTCGCGCTAACTCAATTGGAGGTCGAACGGGTGTTATATTGACCTTAACACATTGGTCAGAGTTGATAGACCTGACTGGAGGCAAACAAACATACTCACTGTCAGTTTCGGTTATGAGCGCTTTAGCAAAACATGAATATAGGCATGCAACCTATTGATTTATATATTGAATGTACATAATCCGTAAACGCTTTACTTTAAATGATTGAAACCTGTGAACTCACCAACCTAGTGTTGACTCGTTTTCTTACATGTTTTCTTAGGTTGGCACTCAGGATCACATTAAGTCATGCATGTGTCTTGGACTCCAATTGAAATAATTATCTATTGAATAACATTTATGTTTTGTTTGTAATTGGACTTGGGCGCGTTGTTTTGCACATTTACTTTCGTTTAACGCTTCCGCATATACACTCTGAACCTTGATCTTTTATGTTATTACATTTCAAGTCCCATATAGTGTCGTTTGAAGTAACTGATGTCTGAGATCCTGGTTTGTCACCTTCCAAAACGGTAAAACTCCGTTAGTGGAATTTGGGGGTGTGACAGATTGGTATCAGAGCCATTGGTTATAGAGAACTAGGACTCCATTCTAGACTATAGCCACACACATTAGTTACTTGGCATAGACACTTACTCCTTATGTTTCAGGAATTATGTCTACTCCACCATCTTCACCACCTACCAATCAGGAACATGACATTCCTGCCATTGCATCACCGGAGCCCAAGAGGCGTAGGCTTGAGCCCATTGATAACTCTATTGTGTATGGAGAGCCCATGCATATCCGAAATGGGAGTGACTCGGATTGGTACCCCGGTTTACTGAGCAAATGGGTTAGACAGGAACGAGTTCCATCACCGTACTTTGGAGCTTCATCATCATCAGGACCACGTTTACCATTACTACCTTGCCACTTGGAGCAAGCCTTTGCAGCATTTGTAGCAACTATGGATCGAGAGATCCGGAATATGAGAAACGCAGCAGGAGCGATCACAGGTCTGTTAAGAGGAGAGAAACAAACGGATCACAGGATAGATCTGCTAGTAGCAGAACTGGCAAGCACTGACCGCTTGCATAATGCATTAGTGGACGAGGTAAGGGCGTTGCAGGCTAGAGTGAATGCACTCGAGGAGGCTGAAGTAGAATCTCAGGAAAGAATTGGAGAGTTAGAGATACAACTTGCAGCAGCTTTAGAGCCAGCTGAAGTACCCAATTTTGAGCCTGAGGATGAGCCCGAGGAAGTAGAGGAGGATGATGTTGAATCAGTCATCTCATCTGCCGGCAGTGGAGCTTGATATTCCATTCTATTCTATCTTATCTTATTTTGTCATTTCTTTATGTTTCAAATAAAAACCTAAATGGGTAAGGATGTTCCCATTCCAATAAAATCTTAGTGAACTATTTATTCTATGGCCTTATGATTTAAGTTAGCCTTGTACTAAAATCATAAACCTGCTTGTCTTTACACATCTCCTTCTGTTTGCTTACACTTGAATGATGTTAATATGCGATATATTTACTCATTTCTTGTGTTTGTAAATATGAAGAATCATGGCCGGACGTGGACGTGGCGGTCGCAACGGTGGTCGTGGAAATATAAACCTGATACCAGCCGAACTGGCTGCGTTAATTAATGACAGTGTTGCTGAAGCCTTAGCAGCACACATTGCAGGTAAACCTGTTAACCGTTAACCCTAGACAACCAACTGTACACATTTATTCCACTCTTTCCTAAACCCAACCTACTCTTTCTAATCCAGGGCAAGCGAACAATCCACAGAACAATCAGCATGTATGTACCTTCAAGACATTTATGGACTGCAAGCCCCACACATTCAGTGGAGCTAAGGGAGCTGTCGGATTACTCCGATGGTTTGAAAAGATTGAATCTGTGCTCTCCATGTGTAACTTCCCTGTGGCCGACCGAGTCAAATTTGCATCGGGAACTCTAGAGGGTCCTGCCCTCACATGGTGGAATGCACAGGTCCAGATGCTAGGTCTGGACATGGCCAATGCATCACCATGGGAAGACTTCAAGATCCTGATGAAGGAAGAGTACTGTCCCAGGGATGAAATTCAGAAACTCGAGGGAGAATTCTGGAATCTGAAAATGGAGGGTTCTGAAATAGAACTCTACACCACTCGCTCGCATGAACTAGCGGGGATGTGCCTCACATGGTCACACCACCCTACAAGAGAATCGAAATGTTCATCAGTGGATTAGTACCACAAATCCAGAGCATGGTTACTTCATCCAACCCCACTACCATTCAACAAGCCATCCGTCTTGCTCACAAACTGACGGACCAAGCCGTTACCCAAGGGACACTACCTCCCAGGAAGTCAGCATCCAAGTCTACTAACAACAACAAGAGGAAGTTTGATAGTAGCAATAACAACATGGGATTTCAGTCAAATCAGCCACAGCAACAACAACAACAACAGCGTAGGTTTGAACCTACGAAGAACTTCAACCAGTCGACCTCTTCGGGTCAACATCAAAGTGGTTATATTGGAAGACACCCCAGGTGTAACAAATGTAATTACCACCACCTCGGTTCTTGTGACAAAAATCGTTGCCAGCGGTGTGGCAAGGTGGGCCATGCTGCCAAAGACTGCAGAGGGGAATTACAAGCCAAGCAGCCCTTCCAACAACCAGGTTTTACCAAAGGTTGTTTTGAATGTGGAAAAGAGGGACACTTCCGGAAGGATTGTCCACAATTAAAGAAGGGTGACATCGACAACAACAACAACCACCAAAGCAATAATAACAACCAGGGCAATAATACAGGGGATGGTGCAAAGGGGCGAGCCTTTGTGCTAGGATCCGGAAAAGCTCGTTATGACCACAACGTGGTTACCGGTAAATTCCTTATTAAACAACTATTTTGCTTCTGTACTATTTGACACTAGTGCTGATAGAAATTCCATGACTAATAAACTTAGCAACCTACTAAGAAAAACCCCAACCCTGTTAGAAAACAGATACACCATAGAAATAACCAACGGACAAATAATAGAAGCAACCCATGATCTTAAGGGTTGTAAACTTGAACTGACTAGTCATAAATTTGACTTTGATCTCATGCCGGTCACACTTGGTAGTTTCGACGTGATTGTCGGAATGGACTGATTATCTAAGAACCAAGCTGAGATTATCTGTCGCGAGAAAATCGTCCGCCTTCCTCTTCCTAATGGAGAAACTCTCTCCGTCCAATGAGAAAGTAGTGGTACTGTTATGGGCATCATATCCTTCATGAAGGCATAAATAATAGTCTCACTTACCTCTAGTGGAGTCCTCCTACATTAATAGTTATCACACTATCATCAAGGCGGCACCATTCGAGGCATTGTGTGGACGTAAATGCCGACCTCCTATTTGTTGGGCTGAAGTTGGGGATAGTCAACTTACAGGTCCCGAACTTATATTCGAAACCTCTGAAAAGATCATTCAAATCCGAAACCGTATGGCAGCAGCTTGTGATCGTTAAAAGAGCTACACCGATAAGCGTCGTAAACCGTTAGAATTTCAAATAGGTAACATGTTTCTATTCAAAGTCTCACCTTGAAAAGGTGTAATTCGCTTTGGGAAACGAGGCAAACTGAATTCTCGTTATGATGGACCGTTCAAGATTGTTAAGAGAATTGGCCCAGTAGTGTATCAGCTGGACATACCTGAAAGACTTAGTGGTGTACACGATGTCTTTCATGTCTCGAACTTGAAGAAATGTCAAGCAGATGAAACACTCATAGTTCCTCTTGAGGAACTACAAACCGATGAACAACTGCGGTTCGTTGAAGAACCGATAAAAATCATGGATAGGGAAATCAAAACGTTAAAACACAGTAAAATCCCTATTGTCAGAGTTCGTTGGAACTCAAAACACGGACCGAAATTCACGTGGGAGCGTGAGGATCAGATGATGCGTAAGTATCCGCATCTGTTCAAGCAAGTCACTTCAAACTCTTAAGGTACTATTCTAATTTTCGGGACGAAAATTCTTTCAACTAGGGGATGATGTGACACCTCAAAAAAAATTTTCATTATTTTAATTTTCGGGACGAAAATTCTTTCAACTAGGAGATGATGTGACAATCCGAACTTTTCATGTTAACGCCATTAACAATCCCGTTAGATATTCTCTTAAAAACTTAACCTCGTTAACTAAATCCAGTTACATCTTAACTTATTTAACAAAATTAAAATCCCAAGGACTAATTCTGTCAATATCTGGATTCAAACTTCAGGGATCAAGTTGTAATTAGCCCAATTCTATTTATGTTGACCCTGAAAGTCAAAATCAAGAGTTCTTGTTCCTGTTTGACTTTCAAAAGTCAAATCGTATGTTTTCTTAATCCAAATTCACGAGTTATAACTGAAAATCGTTCAGACTTGTAACCGATTTAAGCATTAACACCTCTAACGTTCATCATCAAGTCCCTAATCATCGACATTAAGCCGAATTAATCCTAATAATACGAATTCATATCGTAACCGTCGAAACCAATGCTAAAGCGACCGAATTCGACAAATTCGATTGATCAAATCACAAATTGAACCTCTGCGCGCATTGTACAAGTCTCAGAGAACTTTTGACACACTCCAATTCGGCCGAAGAAGCAGTTAGGATCATCAGAGACCAAGCTCGCGCAAGTCGGCACCTATTTTGGTCGAGCACAGTCAATTCAAACCCCGATTTGGTAATTCCTTGCAGTATCAGTTTCGTTTTTACCCATCAATCGAAAGCCCTATCATATTTGTGGTTTAAAACATCGAATCGATCATGAACCCAATCCTAGGGTTCATATGATACCGGTTTAATCGAACCCTCTTTTAAACCCTGTGTAAATCTAATCAAATGACACCATTAGCTTTGCAATCTGACACTATTTGAAAACCACATATCAATTTAATCTTAAATCATCGAATTAAACACAAACCCGAATCTAGGGTTCGTTTATAAAACGTTTTGGGGCATTTGATCCTAAGCTCAACCTCAATCAAATTAAATCACACAGTCATGTTCGAACTCCTTTGTTTATTAAAATCCCTATGCGAATTTGATCTTTTAACATTGAATTCATAAAAATCCAGAAACTAGGGTTCTTCGTAATTCGATTTGGGGGTTTTAACCTTAATCTTGATATCAATGAAATTAAAGTGTATAGATAGATTCGCAATGATCAGTATAGTGAAAGCCCCATGTCAATTCGATCGATTAACATCGAATTGAACTCAACCCGAATCTAGGGTTCATCGCAACGTCGGGCTACTCGAACCCCATCCTGAAATCAATCTCAATCCAATTAAACTTCATGAGAAGATTCGAAATCCTTTATTCTCTAAAAGCCCTATGTTTTCAATGAATTCTAACATCAGAATTGCTCAAATCGATTTCATGATCTTGTTCTAGGGTTCGGTTCTTGAATCCGGAATTAAACAAACTTAAACTCGATGATCTTTCAATTAAACTTTATCACAGAATCGCTTATACCTGTTTTATAAAACCCCCTTGATTTTTTCGACTGATCGCGACCGATTTGGTGGAATTGGGACTGGGTTTAGGTTCGGCCTCGATAGGGGGAGGGTGAACACCCTGACTGAGTGTTAAAACCCATCCATTTCTATTCCTGTTGCGATGGCCTAGCGGCTGAGATGGTTAAGACTTGGTGCTTGTAGGGGAGAGACCCGGGTTCGAATCCCTCCACATTGTTTTATTTTTAAAACCAATTTTTAATATTATTTTGATAATAAAACCCAACCCCATGTTATTATATTAATATATTAAAGTGTTTTATACCCGGAAAAGAACCGTAGGCTCGGTTTTGATTTTATAACCCATTTTTATATTAATTATCCACTTTTAAAATAAAATATTTATATTATTTTCAAACCATAACTTCGTATAAAATAATATATTTATATTATTTTCAACCCGTGATTCGTGTTATAAAATAATATATAGTTTATATTATTTCGTATCGTTTTATACCTCGTGTGAAGTTTCAAATCAAATTAATAATATAATTGTTATATTATTTACCCACGTTTATATACTCGATTAAAAATAATATATTTATTTATATTATTTTCATAACTTTTGTAAACGACTTTAACGTACGAGTGTATTTATTTATTTAGTATTTGTTATTAACGTACGACACGTAACGCTTTTTCCTTAATGATTATATTAAGAAATTTATATAATTCCATAGACACGTTCGTCTACTTTTAAATCCCTAGAAAGCGTTAAGGTGTTCTAACTTCCGTGTCGTCGTCACAAATCCCATATGTCCCTAACTTATGTGTTATAATTATAGGGCATACGTAAGCCGTGCAGGCTAACACTTGAGATTCTAAATCTCATAATTGTGTGATACTACCTACTACGTAACGCAGGTGAGTTTCACGGCCCCTTTTACTATTTTTATTTGGGGGAGAAAACATGTCACAACCTTTTTGGTTTATTGTATTTCATATGATATCACTGTTGAGGCTAAGCGTAACACACTATCATAAAAAGTCCTCACACACATCGGACCTTTAATATGGTATGAACGGGGTAATTTCGGTAGTACTACTGGGTTTGACAAACCCCACTCGTGTTAGTCGCGCTAACTCGATTGGAGGTCGAACGGGTGTTATATTGACCTTAACACTTTAGTCAGAGTTGATAGACCTGACTGGAGGCAAACAAACATACTCACTGTCAGTTTCGGTTACGAGCGCTTTAGCAAAACATGAATATAGGCACGCAACCTATTGATATATATATTGAATGTACATAATCCGTAAACGCTTTACTTTAAATGATTGAAACCTGTGAACTCACCAACCTAGTGTTGACTCGTTTTCTTACATGTTTTCTCAGGTTGGCACTCTGGATCACGTTAAGTCATGCTGTGTCTTGGACTCCAATTGAAATAATTATCTATTGAATAACATTTATGTTTTGTTTGTAATTGGACTTGGGCGCGTTGTTTTGCACATTTACTTTCGTTTAACGCTTCCGCATATACACTCTGAACCGCGTTGTTTTGCACATTGGACTTGGACTCCATGGACACGTTGTTGCTACTTGCCGTGCTCGCACTATCGTTAATCAAGCTACTCAAGGCAATCAGCCAGTGCCTCTCGCTGTTACCTATGGACGGGCCTGTTACGAATGTAGAGATCCAAACCACTTCCGAAACCAATGTCCAAGACTTCAAAATCAAGGTGGTCCTCGTGGACGAGCATTTAATATAAATGCTAACGAGGCTCCGGCGAATGACGACACTGTCAACGGTACGTTCCTTTGTTCACCATCTTTATACATCCGTTTTATTCAATACTCATGCCAATAGAAATTTGTGTCTCTTGCTTTTAACCAATTATTTGCTAAACAACAAACCAAACTTGATAACTCGTATATCATGGAAGTAGGGGGTGGGAAACCCATTGCTATAAATTCTATCATCCGTGATTGCATTCTTGAATTTAACAACTATACTTTCACCATCCATCTCATTCCTATACTATTGTGAAACAAACCTGCTACGTTTAATTCAATCATCCAACTTTCTAACTCTGTTAAAAATTGACTTAAATTGTTAATCATACTCGTAAGAAGAAATACTATGAAACCACTCATGGATGTGATAACACTTTCAGATTATACGCATTTCATTGTACAATTTCCATTTGAAGAAGATGATTTAATTAAAATGGTCTAAATCCTAGTAATTATGCACGGGAATCCTCGGAATATCAGAGGGGTGGTGGGTTAGCCGCTGGTACACCCTATACATAAACCCACTTGATATAACGAGTATAAATCATGCATAAGTACTAGGAAGAGGACCGGTTTTTGAAAATGTTTTTGCAAAATTTGAAAAGGTGAACACCCGTGGGGTGGAGTTTTAAAGGAAAATGCCATGTCACAAGGTAATTGGCACCAATATTGTTAAGTATGGTTTCTAGTAGTTTACATTCATGCGTTGTATGAACAATTGTATGCATAAATCTCATTATACTATTAGATCAACTAATTGACAACTCGACTCAAATTAAGCTGTCATCCGTTATCCTACTCTATTTCCCTCTGGTCACTCTTTTGTGATTAATTCTATTCTAAGTCCGTTGGCATCCCTTTTTCGGCTTCTATAACCGTCGCTAATCGAATTTCGGGACGAAATTCCTTCAACTTGGGGAGACTGTGACATTTCAAAAATTTTCGTTGTGTAATTTATCATGTAAATATTAACATTTTATTTCAAAACATATACACGTATAGTTAATCAAATTTATACAAATTGGTGTGTTGACAAATTACAATTTATGTATTTTTAAATTAAATTTTAAAAATATTTGAAAGTTATAAACAGCATAAATTATTTTATTAAATTAAATAATTTATAAATCAATGGTTTTCAATTTTATTAAATTAACCATTCAAAATGATTAATTTTAATAAAACATAAGTTTTATAAAATTATATATACTTAAGTTTTAAATAGTTTAAAAGAATTTAAGTTAAATAAACTTAATAATTTAAATAAAAAATTTAATGTATTATTTCAATAAAATAATTATTTAAAAATAATTAGTTTTAATAAAAATGAGTTTATAAAATATATAAATATAATTTAAATTAATTAAAGTTTAAAAAGAAATTAAATTTTGTAAATAAATTAAAGTCGAGGGGTTATTTTGGATTTATTAAAACTATAAGGTTTTAGATTAAAAATAAGTCGGAGGGCTATTTTGAATTAAACAGAACTATAGGGGTTTGTTTTGAAATTATTCCAAGGTTTATTTTAAACATTTTCAAACCCCAGGGACTAAACCTGTCATTTCCCTTTTCGTTTATCCGGCCGGCGTACCATCTTCCCCGGCGAGCCTCCCTTTTTCGGCGAGATCCCGTTAAGCCGATGTACTGCACCTCGACACGTGAGAAAAGCACCTTTCTGCTCGCCTTTTTCCCCCGATCCTTTCCCCTCAACCAATTTCCCTTTCCAACATCGGATTCCCGAGAAAGCAATTAATGCTCGTAGAGTCAACCTACGAATTTGCACGCGGTATCGTACCTTGACGGCTATAACCTAGCCCCTTCTGTTCGTCTGGTCGGTACGCGTGAACCCAAGCCATCAATTTCACCTTTTATTATCGAAATCTCGTGCGACCATTTAAGCCTCTAATCGGCTGTAACTCGAACCCTCACACTTTCTCTCTGTCCACTCCCTCTCTAAATTGACTGTACCATCGTGTTCGTCTCGTCGTTTCGAAGCCCACACTGCCTTCTGAGTTACCGAATTGACCCCGAGGTTCGAGTTCAGTTTTGGGCATCCTCGGCTTCTATCTCAACTTCGCAGGCCACTTCCATCTGGTATTAACCTCTAAATTTCATACATGTATACTCGTTTTACTTACGGTTAGCTAACTCAAGCACATTCGAGACCAACGACATCGCGATTCCGACAAATCAGTGTCCTCGGCAACACCGGCCTGTGTTGCCGAGAACCAGTAGACAAACCAAGGCCGGTTATATATTTTTGGAATCAAACATAACCAGCAATGGGCGATAGCCCGGCTGGTTATGCGTGTACCCGGTAATGTCACAGGTCTCGCATTCGTATCTCCGTGTCACCGGTTCCACCATTTTTTTTTCCCTTTTCTGTTTTTGAACCCCCCACTAACCCTAACCGTTGGACATGGATTCGGGTCTGGGTCAACCAGATCCGACCCAGTCCACAATTTTAATTAAATTTAATTATTTTGAATATTTTAAATTATTTTTAACACTCTAATAATTATTTCGAACCCGAAACTCGACTTGTTTACTTTAAACAAACCAAGCGACTTTTTACGCCGGTTCAAACACGTTAAACTTTTATAAAATAATAAACCCAATGTTTTATAAAATAATTACCCATTTTGACGTATGAAAAATAATGGACTAATATTTTATAAATAAAATAAATACCCGAAATTATTTATTAAAAATATAATATTTCCACGAAACTTAAAGTATGCAAATTATGACTTATAAAAATGCAAATTTTATAAAAAGTATATTTCCAAGAAGTTTAATTATTTAATTTAGAATTTTTATAAAAATATAGAGTCTTATGAAAATTAATATTTGTTCCTACAACGATTTTAAAACATATAATTTTTTGCAAAGGTTATTCCATTTACAAATCCACATATATTTAGACAAATATACACGTACACGAATACATATTTGATACATATTCGTTTACATAGGATTTCATCGTGCATAACAACAATACAAATATCACCAACGCGCGTGAAGTAAAACCCTCGCTACAAGGTGAGTTACATATCCCCTATTTACTTTTTTGTACATTTTGGGGTGAGACGTAATCTGTGCATACTTACATACAATTCAACTTGTGTTTACATGCGTAGATTATTGTGCTTTTGTACATGGTCACTTGTTATGCTATGGATACTTTTAGGGTGGTTTTTAGACGGTGTGTGACCCACATAGTCTTGATTCCATGCATATCACGTTAAACCTTTGTGCTTATACATACTTGCATGCTTTGGATACTTTTAGGGTGGTTTTAAACTGTGTGTGACCCACATAGTCTTGATTCCATGCCTATCACGTTAAACCTGTATGCTTATACTTACATGCTTACAATTTGGTATACACATAGTGAATTCTCCACATTATGCCGTATCTTACCATGTCAAACCAAGAATTGTATAATCGTTTTTAATTAAACTTTTATTATATTCAGACATATGTAAACTCACCAACTCTCGTAGTTGACACTTGTTTTGGATTACGTTTCAAGTGAAGATATGTGATTGTGTGACTATGTGTTAAATGCGCTACACATAAGGCTTTTGGACCTAGTAAAATAATTATGTGTAATATTCTAGAATAAGGTGTTATAACTTGAATTGTAATTGAATATTTGACATTTAAATCTTATTAATGAATTATGCAACCTTAGCAGATCATGTGCTTATGAACAATCATTCCATTGTCCGCCTCGATGATTCCGCCATCGGTCGGGGGGTGACATCACTACTCGAGATTAATCGAGGCCAAGTGTCTGTCCAGGATGCCCGGTGTCGTCTGGAATCTAACCTAGACAGAATCACGCCCCACCGTGATAGTAACATAAACGCTAGTGTGCATCCACACGAAATATACATGATAGCTAATCACGTCGTCCGTCCAGTTGTACAACGGTTTGCTAGCCATAAAGGCCCCTGTATAGGTATAGCAAATCTTCTCGTCTAGAATCCTAACCTAGACATGGTTTCATTCGTCGCATTTGTTCCCGAAGGAACCGTTGGAAGATTCGCCTTACATTATAGAATTTGTTCATTCGTAAAACCGTTTAGTTAAAGCATTGTACGTTTTATTAAAATATCTTTCATTCAAAACCCTTCGTAAACATTCAAGGCAAAACACTTCATAAATCCTTTCTTAAACGTTCATTTTGATAAACATTTCGTAAGCATGCGATCGGTCCCAAAACATCGTAAAACTTTCATGAAATGGACATCTAGAACTCACCTAAGATAAGCACGGTCATAGGTCTCTAAAGATCCTCTAACCTGTACGTATACATCCTAAGCTTAGCTTTACATACAACTTCAAATACTGAGAACATGAAGGTACTCACAGGCATACCCGAGAACACAGTAGTTCTCGACCAACCCAGAAGTTCTCGGCCAACCCAGAAGTTCTCGGCCAACAAGGAGTTCTCGGCTATCACAGGAGTTCTCGGCATAGGTTTCCCAATAACTTTCTACAGCTCGTGCCAAAAACCCTAGTTTTTGCATTGATTCAGATCTGCTTTGATTTAGATATCAAGCTTGAAACTTTATACGTTCAAAGCATTTATATGACATCTATAGTGATAATCTACAAACTTTATCCGATTCTACATGTAAAAACCTAACCTTTTTCGTTTAAACGCTCCCCCCCCCAAAAAAAAAAAACCCTCAAGAACAAAGATAGGAGGTTTAGGTCGGTTTCTTACCTCAAAACATGTAGATATCAAACCCCTTCTTCTCTCAAAGATCCTCAACATCAATGAAGTCCAAAAGATAGCAACACACGACCCGATTCCGGCTTTTTCTTCCAGCCGATATCTACCCTTTTTCTCTCTCAAGTTTGCGGTTAAGGTGGAGGGGAAATGAAGAAGTAATCGGCCCTGGGGGCTGATCCAAGGGTTAAGTAGGGTGTTTTACCATTTACCCAAATGAAACCTCGTCTTCAAGCCTTCCACCAAATACCCCTTTATTTATTCTTTATAAATTTACGGGTGTTACATTTTCGCACATATGGCAATAGTCATGGCTCGTTTCCATGCACCAAGAATCATTCCAGGATGATCAGAAGGACTAATGTACAGAGGATCGGATGCATCGATTGTGTTACAAAACATACCTATCTACATATACAAAAGACTAATAGAATAACAGAAACTAACTAAGTTGTTAAATATAACACGTGACTCATACGTGACTAACTTAGATCAACCGTATCAACTTCTCAGGTCTCATCCATAGCATTTATTTCTCATCCATATCATGTTGTCTCAATAGTATCATTTAAAGTTGGCATAACTCTCATTCGTAGCATACTTGGTCATCGGTAGCAGGAACTAACATGGCTTTTAGCATGAATTGAGTACTAATATTGTTTATAAAATTATTCTTAATCATAAAGCATACACTGTTATTGAAGTTTTGATCAGTTTTAGTTGATTTTCGGTTACTTGACCTGGTAAAAAAATATTTAGACATCCAAACAATAATACCACTATGTTAAAGTTTAACTGTTTAGATTCATTATGTTAACAAAAGATGTAAAAAACAACTATGAAATGAGTGTGGGACCGTAAAAATAAAAACAAATTAATTGAAATATGTATTTTATCAAAATTATAGGCATTTGATTCTTGGGTATAAAGTCATCTATATTTGAGAATATTGAGCAAGCGGTTTGACGTCATATTTGCTGCATAGTACATACATACTTTTTTCTTCTTCTTTTAGCTATTGCAACGAAACCGAAATTGACTGGTGTTGGAGATGAGTTGATTCAAAAGATTTATAAAGTTTAAAATAAAAAACTGTTACATATTTATACGTTTTTAACTGATTTTAGTCGGTGATGGAGATATAATATATAATTGCGTACTCGATATGTATGAGATATAGTTTTACAATCGATTATGACACTAAGATCACCAATAACCGTCTCATTTCTATCCCTATAGAACAAAATGATTTGTTTAAAAAAAAGGATTGGATCTAAGGTCTATTAATCTTTTAAAGTGGTAGCTTGAGTTGGAAAAGTTACTTATCATTTATAACGTCCCAAGGAAACGTATAGCACACATAATATCTTTTAGGTGTTTCATTTGATAAAGTATTTAGCTGACGAGGCGCAAGAGTGGCTCTATGTTATAGAATTTTAAGCTTGGGCCTAGGGCCCTGTAACATCCCGAGATTTGAAAAGATAAAGAATAAGCGTTCATGAGGGTTAATCTAAGCAAAGAAAGCAAACGGGCTTTGGGCTAGGGCCAAAATAAGGGAGAAAGTTGGGCTCCATAAAGCCTCAGCTCCATCCCTTCCACCCTCATTAAACACCATTTCCATTTTACAAGTTCTAGAGAGATAGAGAAAGGTGTCGGTTTTGCTCCAAGATCGAACCATTCTTCTTCTTTATTGATTACACGAAGCTTTGCTGAAGAAACGAGATGATTTGAGGTAAGAAACTAGCTCAGATCTGAATTTTTGTTAGAAATGGGGTTTTAGGGTTTATGAGGTTTTATCTCAAATAGGTTGGATTTTTATGTATGAGAAACGATTTAAAGCTCAGATCTAGCTTCATGGAAGTTAGATAAACATTTTGAACGTAAAAAGTTAAGGTTTTGGATAAAAAATCAGACCTGCAAATGCTCAATGTTCTTGAGCCGACTCCCGAGAGTCGGCCACCTGCATGTGGCGACTCTCGTCGAGGAAGAAGAGAGTCGGCCGTCAGAGGTCGCCGGTCAGAAGAGTCGGCTGACAGAGAGTCGAGTGTCAGAAGAGTCGGCCGTCAGAGGTCGACTGTCAGAAGAGTCGGCTGTCAGAGAGTCGACTGTCAGAAGAGTCGGCCGTCATAGGTCGACTGTCAGAAGAGTCGACTGCCAGAAGAGACAGCCATCAGAGAGTTAGCCTCCTAAATCCAGAACGCAAGTTCAGAACGCCTAGTCGACACTATCGGGCGACACTCTGTTTGCCTGGGCGCACTATCAGGCGACACTCTGTTTGCCTGGTCGACACTATCGGGTGACACTAGAGAGTGTCACGCCACTGTCTGCCGACACTAGCAAAGTTTAACCAATGTCATGTATTGTATTCGTACAGATCACATAGCACTCGTATAGCCCAAAGCTTTTTAGTTTTCGCAGTAGATCGTATACCAAGTGAGTTCTAATCCCCTTTCTTGCTTACTTTTGGGGTGGTGTGCATAATTAGTAAACAATGTGTTTATTACATATTTTATATTAATAAACAATGGCGAAAGTCATGAAATACATAAAAGTCTAAAAGAGGCAACATAAACGTTTTACGCAAAGAATGATGCTTATGAAAGGTTTATGAATAGTAAAGTTATTTTTAAAGGAACGAATGTGAGGTTTTAAAGATAGTAAATAGCAAAGAAAGTAAAGAAAAAATGTTTTTCCTTCGGGAATGAATATTACTACGAATAGAGAGTCAATCATGGGCTAAGTGCCTGAGAAGGGCTCGGTGCTTGAGGTGGGCTCGGGGTCTGAGGTGGGCTCAGTGCCTGAGATGGACTCAGTGCCTATAGTAGGGCTTGAGTGCCTAAGCAAGGCTTAGTGCCTATGCAGGTTTTGTGCCTAAGAAGTCATAAATAGAATTAATAGTATGGTAGCAGTGTCTTGACACTAGTCAGGGCTGTTACAAATTTTACGATGACGCATCGTGTTAACTCTCCCTATTCGTCGGCCTTTGGACTTGAACCATTGGGACAATACGGACAGTAATAAAAGTGAAAAGATATTATATGTAAAGATTTTGCCATGTGATTGTAAAGATATGTTCAAGCAAAACCTTCTTCTTTAATATATAAAAAAGATGTTTTATGTAAGCGTTAGAACTCACTCAGCGTTAGCTGACTTTTAGTATGCATATCAGTTAAGTGTAGGTGGCAGTTTGGATGCTTGGTTGGCTTGAGGAGTTACCCCGAATATCAGAGTCTGGCATCCAGTTTATGTTTAAAGTTTATTATGTTTTAAGACAATTTTAAGTTTCGTATCAGACAAGGATGTTAAAGACAAGTTATGTATTTCCACTGCTTATGTTATGTTTAAAGTCGTTTCCGATGTGATTGTGAATGTCTTATGTTTAAGAGGTATGTGTTGATGAGTAAATCCAATACGTGAAGCCTCTCGAGTTTGGGGCCTTACAGGCCCCCAAATTATTGGGGCCCCCAATTTAAAAGAAAATTACATATATTGTTCAATCTATGTTTTTTGTTAAGTCGAAAAATATATGATCCTACTTTAACAAAAAGATTTTGAGCCCAAATGTTTTTCATATATGCATAGTCCGATCATAGTTTAAGAAACCAAACACTATACGTAAGTCAGAATGACGAGGAAAAAGAGTTTTACCCTAATTTCTTTCCTTATAATTGACACAATAACCACTAGCTTAGCCTACTTGTAAAGGTGTATACCCAAGACTTCACTAAAATGTGGAGGTTTTGGGTTCAAATCCCAATTGTGAAAAAAAAAGGTGTCTAGGTTGGACCATGGGGTTTTCTCACCTATGGTGGGTTTCATTCTAAGGGAGGTGGAGATGATCGGTTGGGTCAGTGGCCCGTCAGTGATCCAAATTGCCGTTAAAAAAAAATTTTGGCACAGGGGATAAAATCCCATGTAGTAAACAAGTGTTCTAAAATCAAAAAGTTCAAATGTTTTTTTATTACGTAGTAGTGAAATAACTTATTATTAAATTTACTATTTTGTAATTTTTGTTTTGATGATCATTCAACTATATATCAAGCGAAGACTAAACGTAAAAACAGACACATGGAAACAATGCACGAGTGCAAATTCAAACTTTTATTAGAATAAGCACAAGAGCTTGATGGGGTGGGAGCTATTTGCCTATTTGGATCGTAATTAGAAGTAATTAAGAAGATGGTTCTTGAGATTTCTTAGGGTTCAGAGAGAAAAGAAATGAAGATCTAAATTTAGTTGGATTTGGATAGAGAGGAAAGTTTCAAAAATCAGTATTAGCTATCATTGGGGTTGGTGGCCCAATGACAAAGACAAAGACTCTTAAATCACCTAAGATCCTAGATTCAAGTCCCACTAAAAAAATTGCCGTTAAAAAAAAAGTAGTAGCTAGGATGATCTTGTGGGTCTAGAAAACATCAAACCAACTTAAATTCTACTCTCTATACATAAATCTACTTGAAATGATGTTTTAAAGGTTTAATACTTTCTAGTTTCTACACATGTTTAAATTGATATAATTGGAACGAGAATATAGCAAATTCTTGCCACTAATGGTCAAAGTTTACATAGAGTGGGTTTTTAATGTAATTGCTTCTTGCTACTAGTGGTTAGTAATTAATTAAGATAGCTCATTCTCGACACAATTATTGATCACCATTGTGAGTGTTTTGAATGATAATCTAAATACTAACGTGTTAACTTTGAGTTTGAAGAAAATTATAATTATAGTCAAACTCACCCAAATTGTTAATTTTCTTCCCATTAACCTTGTTTTACGAGTAAAATTTTTAAAATCATAGATATTTACTTGTACTTTCTCTCTAAAACTCAACATGGGATCTTATGTAGAGTTCGGCTTGGGTTTGAATCGATTATTATTTAACTAAATTTTATTTATATTTATAATTAATTTTATGTATATATATACTAGGTTAGAAAACTCGTGTATTACACGGGTTGAATAAAGAAGAGTTAATTAGTAATTAGTAACAATGATTTAAAATAATAAAACGATTGAACAATTTAACTGATGATCGATAAACAAAATTTTGAATTAAAAATTTGTATATAAAAATTGAAACGAATTATTAATTAACTTGTCTAAATCAATAAAGTTGATTAAAATGTAAAACAATCTTTATTATATAATAACTATCTATAATACAAATTTATTTTCAAATTTGATAAGTAACGTCAGAAATTATATTTATCTATAATTAATTTCATATTAGTTCATTATATAATAACTATCCATAATTAATTTTTTATTAAATATCAAAAAATATATTGTTTTAATATTATTATTATTATCATTATGTAACAAGAGATAGAAACAAGAAAATAAGGATGAGAAGTCACTAGAGACTGACATGTGTCCCTCATTTAATAGTAGAAAGAGTCGAGAACCATTTAATAGTAGAGGGTGACACGTCCCCTATGATCCTTATTTATTAGTATAGATATTTATATATACATGAACTAACATATATTGGGGAACCATTTTATTAACCGGCGAACACACCATTGAATAAACTATTTGTTTAATCATTAAAAATTATAATGTATTCACCGGTTAAACACGTATTCAAAATTTTTTTTTTTCGAGCTCCAGATGTTCTACCACTTTTTATACGTGTCGATTTTTCTAGTTTGATAACGAGATGACCGTCACAATTACAAACTAATGGCAGGTAGACGGGCAACAAGCTGCGCCACTACCCCCTTCTGAATATCAAATCCTACTCTACTAAACACAAAGTTCCCCCCCATAAATATATGCGGTGTTACTGCTGACCACCCGCTGAACCCGCTTAAGGAACCGCACCGCATCAGGGGCGAGAGCGCCAAAGGTGTCAAAGGCAAACGGTACGAACACGTGCTGATTCACGAGGCAAGCTTTTTCGTGCTTAGCTACTTTACCCGCCTCTGCCTTGTTTATCGCCTGACCCGCCTTAAACCCATGGTCCCTTATCCCAACTAGGGGGACACACCTGTCAAATCAACACATGCGTGTTTCCCTCCTTCCCATCCAAAAACAAGAATGTCAGCGGGCCGAAGGGTTGATCTCCCATCTAATGGGTCGGTCAAGAAGTTCACCGGGGCTTCCTTTTTAGCCGAGATCCCTGCCCGCTTAAGGACATCAAAAAGCACATCTCGAACTAGGTCATGTCGGTATTTGAAGCCCGGTAATTCTCTGCAATGGACAACATGCTCCCCAAAAGAATACAAGCAAGCCTTCCGACAAACGGGACACGTGTCATCAACCGGGAAAAGGGGTACCATCAGCCGGTATTTGAGGATAGCCCGATATTCCACTGGCGACATACATTGCCCTAAACCTTCGATGGGAACAACTGACAGGAAATCCTGAGCATGGGGGGCTCGCAAACACTCGAGCACGGCTCGCTGTCGCGGGGACAAAGCGAACTTCTCTTCAAATGTCTTAACAATTTCATTATATAAAGCATTCGCCAAAATTTTCTGGGCTTTAAGGGGGGCGGTGTCTTTAATATAGAAACCGTCAATATCAAGATCGGGAAGAGAACTATGCAGAGTGTCCAACGCACCCCTATAATCAGAGTCAAACAACCCACCACCACATTCTCGAAGAATGTGGTCTTGAAGAACCCAAGATTGGGCCCTTGAAGCCACAAAAGCGTAGGAAGAGGCGTCCACAACCGAGCAAATCCCAAGACCCCCAAAGCGGGTCGGGAGGGAAGCTAACCTCCATTGGAGGTCCCCAAAAAAGGCACCCCCACAAACAACAATGTCCTCAATCGTTTTCCGAAGACCTGTGTCAAAAACAGAGACGGCTTCCCCGACATAAGAAGGCTGACAAGTCCTGAGCCCAAACAGCAGTTTAGCAACCCCCATGCACGAACGAAGCAGGAGGAGTTCGCTCTGAGGGTTCCGAAGGCGTTTGAGGCATCCCATCAGGTCAACCGCACGTTTGGCTCTTTTGAGGGCCAAACCACTAATAAACTCCCCATCTCTGTTGACAGCACCACCTAAGAGTTTCACCCCATGCACCGGCCTACCAATTTCCCGCGGAAATAAGCTCTCTCGAGTCTTCACCCCGTCGCATGTAGGCCAAAAAACTTCAGTTTTTTTATGTTGACAAGGAGGCCCAAAGAGGGGCCCTCCACTCTAATGATGTCTAAAGCCTTGGCAACCTGAGTAGCATCTCCAATAAGGGTCCCATCATCCAGGTACCATGCGTGGAAAAGAAGCTTGCAGCGATCTCTGATCCGGAGGACAAGGGGGTGTAAAACAAGGGCAAAAAGGAGAGGCCCTAAGGGATCCCCCTGCTGAACCCCCATGGAGGACCAAATATAATCATTCCCCACATAAAGTCTAGCTGGCTGGCCATATAAGAAATCAACCCAAGCAGAGATAGATGGACACATTTTCCTCACCTCATTTAAAAGAGCAGTTCTATCCACAAGATTAAAGGCATTCGAGAAATCGACGGTAAGCATAGCCAGCGACCCGTCTCGGTGGTCTGCATTCACGAACCTGTTCGCACTATGAAGAACAGCCTCAGCCCCGTTTGGAACCCCGACCCCAAACTGGAAGTCGCCAAGGTATTTGGCCATATCCCTCCCCACCCCCTTCATAGCAACCTTGGAGACTACTCTCCTCCAGATTGAACCCACTGCAATTGGCCGGATCCCATTATCGGGCATGAGAAGGGGCGTAAGGGGAGCAGATGCAACGAATTCCGCCAAACTCCTTGGGCAACCCCCCCTCAAACATAAGTTAACCATAGCTGCAATCGCCCTGAGTAGACTAGCCGCAATCACGGACCCTTCCCCACAAAAGGCGTCCAAAAGGTGTTGAGCCCTCAAACCATCTCTCCCACATGACGTACCTTTAGGGAAAGATTTGATACACACTAGCACACTGTCAGTCTCTACGACAAGGGGAGGGTCGGTCGGTAAGAAAGCTGGCATGGTAGGCGGGGGCATACACGGGTGCTTATCCTCGAGAGCCTTCGAAGTTTTCTTATCGAGTGGTGCGACCCCCGAAGAACATAGAACCTTAACTGCAGCGGTAAAATGACCATCGGCAACCTTACGTAAACACTGCTTGATAGAACTCGTATCCTCGGTTTTATTTTTATCAGGCCCTTTCTTAAAACCCTCACAACCTTCCTTCACAGGCTGAGCAAACAAAGACTGAATGAGAGTGTCAAACCCCTCACGGTCAACCCATTGAGCCAGCGCCCGCTATATGCTGAGACATTGACCGTTCTTCATGTTGCCCGACCCCTTATCTTGGCGGCTGACCGGCGTAAATACACGTAAAATACACCGAGGTAATAGTAGAAGTCTAATCCAAGCATCAACCGAATCAGGCATAGCCACCACATTATCCAAAGCTGTGGTCAAGGCTTGGGCAAACGCCATGCGACAACTAAAGGGGATGCTCTTAACCGTTTTAACAGGGAGATAAAAAACCCGGTCAAGAAGAGCAACATCAACACATACCTCTCCAGACGAGGAAGCCTCTGTAGCGACACACGGTCTAGGGACTCCCACAATAAAATCCTTCTCACCCCCTTCCCTTAGCATAGACCGAATAGCCTGATCTTCATGGTGACACGCCCGACTGAAGGAATGAAGGCGCATGCACTCCCAACACAACCATTGATCAGATAACCTCAGGGCTTCACAAGTAGAGGTAAAAAGAGTAGGGTCTTCAGCAATAGCACGCCTCAAGGTATCTTTCCTATCATTCGAACCAAAATGGTGACTTTTAAAATGAGCAATGAGTCTTCGGATCCCCTTAGACCCAGCCACACCATCGGGGCAACAATGGAACCCCTTGAAGGTTCACAAATGAATACATTGTTTACATAGCCATAAAAATAGTATACTATATTTATATAGTCGACAACGAATAAAATAGTTTCTAATTATTCATATATATGTAATGGTTCTCGTTTAAATCCAATATTATAATTATATATATATATATATATATATAACTTATTACATTTTTTTTTAATTTTTGAGCATAATTTTATATATAATAGTAAATATTATGTAATTACATATAATATTTGTATGTAATATTTTATTTGTATAATAATTGTCTTACTTATATTCGTTAGCTTAATCAAACTCGATGAATGAAATTTGGACTTGAGCACACTTATTAAACAATGAACTGTTTAGGTATTAGATCGGCTCAAACTCATTTAAACTCAACTTGATTTGAGATTTTAACAAGACGATATCAAATAGCTTATGAACGACCCAGTTCAAGCTAAGTGAAGGTTAACTCTATCATAGTCAATTATTACTTGGTTAGAACTAAATATGGATTACCATTAATCGTTTTGTGTTTATCTGTATCTTGAACCCATTATCTCCCAGTATTATTAGCCATCGTTAGTGGATAAATCGTGTACCTTATGACCAAATAAAAGCAGTTTATTCTATTTTTATCATGTTTTCTATTTAGACAAGAAATAATTATCATTCCTTGTAACTAGCAAACCATGATCGAGGATTGGGTAATTCAACTCTTACATTTTAACACGTGACTTTTTAACAACTTAGCATGTATAAACTACAACCGAATAAGGTACATATGAAGTTTTACAAATTAGTTTTGAACAATTTGATTAGCATGTATAAACTACAAGCCAATAAGGTACATACGAATTTTAACAAATTAATTTTGAACAATTTGATTAAATAATTAAATAATTTTGGAAAATTGTTATCGCATAATATATCCATTTTATATTATGTTGAAAATGGAACTAGAATATCTTTAGGGTTAAAAATGTAAATATGAACTTTTGTTAACTAAAGTCTATACATTAAGACATGAAGGGCTTAAAATGGACATGTTAAAACTTAAGTAAAAGCCGGTAATCTTGAGCTCATTTCAGCGGCGTTGGAACCGTCTCGTCGAACTCTACCATCCTAGATTTTAAGGTTTAGATTTTAGAGTTGAATTTTAGGGTTTTAGCATTAAGATTCAGCCTTAGGGTTTAGCTTTTAGGCTTTAGATTTTAGGGTTTACAGTTTTTTTTGGGGTGGGGTGGGGGTGTAGATTTTTAGGGGTGGGTGGGGGGTTTAGGTTTTTTTTTTATGGGGGGGGGGGGTGGGGGTAGTGGTTTTAGGCTTTTCGGGGTCGGGTTGGAGGGGGAGTTTAGGTTTTTGGGGTGCGGGTGGAAGGAGGTTTAGGTTTTTGGGGGCGGGTTAGGGTTTGATGAGACGGTTCCAACGCCGATGGAATGAGCACAACCGGAATTCGTTTGACCCATTTCTTAGCGTTTTCTTAGCGGAAAATCACTTTTTAGTGGAACCTTTCCCGAAAATATGTTATGTTTATGGGGTTTAAGGGTGTAGAAACATCTAAATCATGTTTATAATATGTTAAAATTCAAATATTATGATTTCATAGCCCAAATTAAAATTTAGATATGTAATGAGATTTTAAGAAAAAGTGTGTTTCAACCATCATTGATGAGAATTAACAAAAAGTTACCATTGGAATGAGGTTGAATTAAGATCTAAAGTAAACAAAAAGATTTTTTTTTTAGAAAATGAGGGTCGAACGGATTAAACGAGTTAAACAATGAATCAAGGTATCCAAATTCTTTATTGAGTACATAATTGTCATATGAATTCCAATACCTACATAAGTAAAATTAGAGTTTATGTATAGGTTAATTTTTTTTTCTGAAAGGCAAATTTCTTAATTCCTGTTAAAAGTGGAATTTGAACGACCTACTTAAACCTTGGTGTTTTCTAGAGGATTTAATCTTATTGGAATGTGATGAAAACCAGAATATCTTTAGGGTTAAAAATGTAAATATGAAATTTCTAAAGGATTTTTAACCCTAAAAAAATTTCATATTTAGTTAACTTATTCGTTAGTGTGGTTTTCAGCAAATTGGTCAATATAATGTAAGATATGAAATGTGGTGAAACCACACTAACGAATAAGATATGAAATGTGCTGAAAACCACACTAACGAATAAGTTGAGTACTTTATGAATTTAATCTTATTGGAATAACCATATATCTATAGAATCTAACTCATAACATTGATGTTATTATGTGATTATGTGCATTTATATTATTACAAAGTGATTTGATATAGTTGTGGATATTCATTTATATTGCATTACTTGAACTATCTGATGATTCATGTTTAGCAAAACATGTAACATGAATTACGCGGTGCAAAAAGGTGGTGTGCTACAAGTGGTGAAATCTTCTAAAACGAGGTCTAAGATCTCCATTAGGCGAAAAAAGGAATGAATGTTCTTAAATGAGACTACGAATCTTGTGCTTATGATCTTAGCTTGTATAAATGAGGTTAAAGAACTTCATGTTGGGATTTCCCGGTAGGTTTTAAACATAAAACAAAGCGGACGCCTTGATCAATATCAAAACGAGAAACCCGGTCTAGTGATTCAATTGCAAAGGTTGAAGAAACCCGATTCACAACCATAGGGTGTTTAGAAAACTTTACCGGAACTGGTTCGTGTGAATCACCACCAAAAGGTTGACACCCCGTGAGAACGACTGGATGCTAGTCCAACTTGCGAATCCAAAACACTATCTCAATCGCATAAACCCTCGTTTTGTTTCTTAGCTTATGTCGGTTTCACGACGGCGGGGGCCCGGATTAGCTGCGATGGCAGTGGCTAAAACTCCTAGCAGCGGAGACGGAATTGGCAGCTGGAGACAAGTAGCGTCTAGAGTTGCTTTGCCTGCGACGGCGACGACGGCGGGTAGTGTGAAAGGAGTAGGTGGTGGCAATGATGTAAGGTGGTAGTTAGGGTTTTGGTGATCGTTAATCAGAAATCTAACTAGGTGTATGTTTAATCTACCCCTTGACCCCTTATTTATAATCCTTTGACATGAAACCCTAGTTAGAAAGCCGGAGTCGATGTTAACTATTAACTTGACTCAATTGATTTAATTAAATTAGCCAAGTAATTTAATTAAGTT
Organism: Smallanthus sonchifolius; assembly: GCA_023525975.1. Lineage (NCBI taxonomy): Eukaryota > Viridiplantae > Streptophyta > Magnoliopsida > Asterales > Asteraceae > Smallanthus > Smallanthus sonchifolius. The sequence continues at coordinate 41,116,259 of CM042025.1, read as the reverse complement.
TATGGTTTTTTTATTAATCAAACTATTTGATTAATCTTTTTTTACTGACGAACACATAGACTTTTACTCTACTTATAAAATCATCACACCTGCACTTCAGAGGATTTAAATCATAACCATTTGGTTAGGAAGTACATCATTTTATCATCATGATGTACCCTTGGGGACACTATTTGATTAATTTATATATGTGTATATTACTTTCGGCTATTAAATAACAATAATAACAATTTATATAATACTCAATTATACAAATGACTAATAAACCATTATAATTATAGAAGTAAATATTTATTCACATATAATGCTTATTTGAACTATTTAGTTTTATAAATAATAATTGTTATTATTATTCCCAATAATAATAAATTTTTATTCAAGAATTATAACTCCCCAGTTCGATTCATTCGTACATTTAAACTCATTTAATTATATTGATTGTTTACCTTATTTGTTGTATGACCCTGAGGATTAACTTCACTATCAGTATTGATTTACGTCGTTAATTGCACATTCTTGATCCAACAATCTTCCACTTACACTAGTCTCGAACATATACGTCAATAATGTCGCCCAGACGATCTATAAAAACTAACAAATTAACCTAACCTAGATTCCTAAGTAATAAATGGAGTACCTATGAACTAAACCGCACTGACAGGCAAGTGTACCTATCGATTGTAGAACAACTTAATGGTAAACCGTAATATCTAACCCTAGAGACACTAAATAACTACACTAGACTCTGACTCGGACTAAAGATGATTTGGTTGGGGGGTTTACTACACTACTGATCAGACTAAAATCAAGGAAGCAAACTAATGAACAGCTTCAACTATCTAGACAAAGAAGTCAGGGAAATACGAGGAATGAGAAGAATACTACCTAGGTCGTAATCCTACTTGCAAAGCTCAACTTCTACCAGTTATGGAGACAATGATAGATCTGGGTTTCTAAGGATAACAACTCTAGACCACCTAGTGGATCCCTAATAACTCTCAGGGTGTCACCAACTAAGAAACCTAAAGATGCAGTGAACTCACCAGATAGTCGGATTACCTTTCACTCTCACCAACAATGATAAAGTACCCAAAAGACAGATCACCTTTCAGTCTCACTGTCCACAATACATCAAAGATGTACGGGGTAATCTCAGATCAACAACTATGACTCGGATTAGCAACAAATACTAGAAAACTAAGGCAACTTTCTCTCAGACGGTTAACACTCGGAATCCTAATACGAAGACTAACCGATTACCTCTCACCTTTCAGGTATCGAGATAAGAAGAATACTCAGTTCTAACCTACTCTCAATCACAGTTCCTATGGAATACTACATCTAGCAAACCATAAAACAACCAACACACAGTCTATGATCTAGATATACTACTCAAACCGAAAGACATTCATAAGCAATATATGGAACTATAATCAATTGCAAATCAGGTTCAAAGCATGCATAACATCATAATTATTAAACCAAGATCATTACAAAACCGTTAATCCATTCAAAATAACCAAAAACCGATAAAAATCATAACTTTAGCAAGTATTCATCATTAGACCTAAGCAGTATCAATGTTTTAGCCAACTATCATATTTAATACATCCATAACAGAAGCAATAAACACAAACATGGTTTCAAACACAGAAATCAATGATAAAGATTCAAACTTTAAACCCGAATAAGCTAAACTAAACAAACCTGGAATCAAAAGCTTCGATCTTGCACTTCAAACACCTTCTCCAGCCCTAAAATCGCCTCCTAGCTCTCTCCGATTACCTATCACCTTTCGGGTATCGAGATAAGAAGAACACTCAGATCTAACCAACTCTCAGTCACAGTTCCTATGGGATACTACGTCTAACAAACCATCAAACAACCACAAACACACAATCTATGATCTAGATATACTACTCAAACTGAAAGACATTCACAAGCAGCATATGGAACTATAATCAGTTGCAAATCAGATTCAAATCATGCATAACATCATAATTATTAAACCAAGATCGTTTACAAAACCATTAATCCATTCAAACGAATCCAAAAACCCGATAAAAATCGAATCTTTACTAATTATTCATCATTCGACCTAGGCAGTATCAAGGTTTTAGCATACAATCATACTTAAAACATCCATAACATAAGTAAATAAGCAAAACATAGGTTCAAACATAAAAACAACGAATAAGGATTCAAACTTTAAAATCGAATACGCTACTACAACGAACCCAGGATCCAAAGTCTTCAACTTGGCACTTGATTCCGCTTCCTGGCTCCTAAAATCGCCTTAAACCCTTCTCTGGAGGGCAAAACAATCGAACTCCTGACCTAATTGCAATCCCAATATTTTAATTCATCAATTTGGGCTTTTTGCGGATTTACGGGTCTCTCGCGTGTCGCGAGAGATTGTGGCCAGCCCCTCACGTACCGCGAGGGACAAATTAGTCGCACCCGGATTTCCAAGTTCTCGCGTACCACGAGACATTTCTCTTGTCTCCTCGCGTACCGCGAGGGAGTAATTTTCCAACTTTTTGACTTTTGATCCCCGGGCTTCTTTTCTTGCTCGTATTCTTCATGATTTGACTTGTTATCTACACGAGCACTTGAAAATATAACAAAGACTCAATACGAAACTAAAACGACTCAAAACAAATACAAAACTATCTAAAAACGCATCAATACAAAGGAATAAAGATGTATGCTTTGCACTACATCAAACATCCCCATACTTAACCTTTTTTCGTCCTCGAAAAGGTCTGCAATGGAATCATAACTGCATATAGCTTAACAAACTCAATTTATTCAATTAGCACAAATATACTCACGCGTTAAAAAGCAATATCAGTATTTTTATCCAATTAAACCCAAGCACCAACTTTCAAGCCCCCATTATGTGTTCTAATTCATATTACCAAGCATATCAATCAATCTATCTATGTGACCCACACTTAAAAGCTACAGCTCTACCTAATCCCATCTCACGGTCATGTCTAGGCACGGATTAACCCATATAGATTTCACCCATCACGTTAAACTAAAATTTACAGGTTTTTAGAAATCAAGATGAAATATTAAATGAATGGATGAATATGAGCATTATTAACCAAATGAACTTTCGTCTAAAGGCGTTTCAACCAAGTCACTATCCCAGAAGGTAACACATAGACTACGGTCTAAACAATTAAGCACATAAGAATCAACCCAGTGGTGTTTCAATCTATCTGGAACCTGACGTGTGACACGTAGGCGAAACTTAGATTTGTAATCAAATAAGCTCAAGTAAATGGAATATGAATGTGGGCACCACCAAAACTCGGATTTATTCTCATAAAAAAAGAGTGGTGTGCCAAGAAATTTGAAAAACCTCTAAATTTTAACTTAACATGGTACCTATCACCCTATGTTGAAAGTTTCAGTATTACCGATTACCCTAAGATGAATACCCACAAGATATCATGATTTTAATTCAATTAATTCCTAAACAACACACATATGCTATTTAAGTTCTACTAGTTGGCTAGATCTACCAAACATCACTAATTAGACGCGTTTTCAATAATTTATTCATTTAAAATTCAACAAGCAGAACCAGTTGTACTATCATTTTCCATTTATTATGCAAAAACTTTTGATTTCAAAGGACATTTTTCAAAAATTTTAAATTTTTTTGTATTTTTGTATTTTTATAAAAGAAAACAACCTAGACAAACTAAACTCTACGACGTCTCCCATCCTCACACTTGAAAGACACATTGTCCTCAATGTGAACTGAGAAACAAATAAAATTAAAAAGACAAAAATAAAAGGAATCGACTTAGCTGGTAATGTATGCAAGATATGTATCCAACTTCGTTCTTCCTCTTATGCACCGTATAGCATTTCGGTCGCGGTTGCACAATCTACTGTCGGGTTGCCTTTATAAATTAAATAAGAACAGATCGACCCCACCCGAATGGAGATTGAGTACGGATGGAGCGATCAATACTTGCACAATAAAACTCAAACAAACCTGCAACATTAAACTGACACAAGTTATAGCTCAAAGTAAAACGAAAGACTAGACTGACTCACTAAGACTCAAGATAGATAGCAGAGATACGTACTCGATGAGTAGCAAACACATAGATATGAATGCTACAAGCAAGGTAGATCATCGGTCACGAACGGTCCTTAAGTTTCCCATGGTGGTGGTAGTGATCGGTGAATGATATGATACGATAATGAGATGATGGATAATATGATGATGATATGGTAGATGGATGGTAGATGATAGTAGTGAGATGATGGTGATGGACGGTGAATGGTAATTGGTATGGGAAACCATGGGAAACAAAGGAAAAAGGCAAAAACCAGGAGTCCCTTGCGCATTGCGAAATGCTAGGCTCCACTTCTCGTGTACCGCGAGGGAGTGGAATTCATGCAGGCTATAACTCTTGTCCCACGCGAAGGATTTGAGTCTGGATGTCGCGTACCGTGAGGGAATGCTGGTGACAGAAAGTTTTGAGGGTTTTCTTTACTTAGCTAAATTTTCACCCCTCAAACTTTTTTCACCCAAATCCTTTAAAAAACCGTTCCAATGATAAAAACCAGTGTAAACATACCTGCGACTTCGTTCCTGGTGATTTTCCTCACCGAATCAAGCATGAATCACTGCAAGACACACACAAACAAAACACACATACCGAAAAAAACACCAAAATAAACAAAAATAAGCAAAAAGACAAATACATACTATACATCCCGGGTACTTGCTCGAGATTCAACCAAGCTTATCAGGAGGCTTCTCTTTGATCCTAACCGGTACCGCCTTCATCCTGCGCGATTTACCGGCTCTCACCAACATACTACTATCAACTAACCTCAACCATCTACTCACACTTTCTCTCAAATCAGTCTACCAGCATTTAAACCTACCAGGTCCAAAAATAACCTGGTTCAAATACCCTATCAAGCTGTCACACCTAAATCTCCCCACACTTGGGTTTTGCTCTACCCTTAAAGTAGATGAATCTTTCAAGGCACGGGTTCACTTTCGGGGTGGCCTAGACCTAGGGGCTCTAAAACTAGGATGTTGCTCAGTTTCTACCTGTTCAGGATGCACAACAATGACGGGAAATGGTTCGGGCATAAATGTTTCTAATGGCGTGACCTCTAAAACCTCACTCGGATCTCCCGATTCTTCTTCACTCTCCACCATTCCCACACTTGGGGTTTTTCCTATGATTGCATCTAATTCTGCCTTCATCTATAGCAGATCATTAGGCACATCATCACCGTAATCATCCAGTGCATTTAACAACTCCTCTAACTCAACCGCCCACTCAGATAACTCTCCAAATTCCGGGGCGGGCTCACCAACTTCTACCTCTGGATCCAAGTCCCGATGATAGTCCATGAAGGCATCAATCATGCACACGGAGTGTCACACCCCGACCGATGACGGAATCATCGGGGCGGGACATGTAAGACTGTTCATAGCACAAGGTTGACTAAATTGAAATATATTAAAGTCAAATTTCCATTTCACATAATCCAAGTACAAACCAAATCCAAACAAAGAAACAATAAACAACTCATAAACTTCTTGATTTATTATTGCTAAGTCCAAATCCTATGTTGAGCACGTCTTGAATCATTCTCACCTATTAGGGCCTGAAACATGAATAAAATAAAGTCAACTAAAAAGTTGGTGAGTATAACACAGTTTTATATAGATAGCATATAGTTGAAAACAAATCCTTTACAAGACATGAAAAATAAGGCATTTATGGGGAGCAGCTATTGTGTAATCAAGTACAACCAAACCTTTGTAACTAGTATGCAAATTGTGTTGTCGGTATCAATCACCTCCACTTGGGTGGGTTTGTCAGACTCAATAGATCTATCATTGAAAACCGTCGGCTTGTATAGTTAATGATTGCACATAGTTTTCACAAAGACTAGCACAACTAGCACTCGGGCACAAAGCTCAAATTTTGCACACATGTATGTAAGTAGGATTTTGCACTTGTGTTGTTTGAGTAAATGTAAATGTGAAATGTGTAATGTGTATAAAGTTCATGTTCCACCCCAAAAGTGTAAAAGAGTAAAAAGGGGTTGTGAATACTCACTTGGTATGGAAGTGAAGCTAACAAAGATTATAGATAGCACTCCTTGAAATGCACAAATTAACCTAAAGGGTAAATGTGTATTGAATCAAATAGATGCATAAAGTTTAAGTCTAAAATGAAAGTTGAATTTGGGTATAAAACTATTGATTTGTATTAAAAAAAAGAAGTATTGAATAAATTATATAGAGTTTGAAGTAAAATATATTTGAAACAATTTGATTAGGTTTGAATTAAATAAATAAATATATAATTATAGTTTATGAAATAATGTAAATATTAATTGTAATTAAGTATAAATAAATAAATGATTTTGATTTAAAGTGTAAATTAAATAAATAATCATTATTTATAAATTTTGTAACTTAATTATTTAAATACCATTTAAGTGTAAGATAATAAATATAAATTTAATTTTTTAAAAACTTTTCAATAAATTATATTTATGCCAAGATTAAACTTTTAATCCATTTTTAAATACAGAAAACATATTTTTATAAAATCTGAAACATTTACTGATTAAAATATAAAAATTATATTTCTGTTAAAAATTCTGAGTCTCACACGACCGTGCCTCGGGAGGACACGATCGTGCTCAAGCCACGGGCGCGACCGGGTTGATCAACAGAAGCACAATCTAGACCAGTCAACAGGCACGACCGTGCCTTGGCCCGGCACGGTCGTGTCTATGATCTTTAGACACAACAGGGACTAGCCCAGAGGGCATGACAAGGTCTGGACAGGAGGACACGACCGCGCTGCTAGTCGGCACGACCGCGCTCTATGAGGCACGGTCGCGCCAGACGATTAGCGCGACCGTGTCTCTTCCAAATCAGACACGAATTGACAAATGCTTGTATTTTAAACGCTGGAATTGTTAGGGCTTTTGATTAATGGGTTATTACGAGTCTTTTCATATAACTTAATTGTATGAACATCGCGTTTAAGTAGGGATTTGATTAAATCATTTTCAATAAAATATGAGTTCTGATTCAAATCGATTTCTATAATGGAAGCCCAAATTGAATAGGGGCTTTCGATACTGATACAGAAGAGAATGAAATAGAAGATTCAATTACCCAGAATATAAGCGAATCGTTAGAGAATGGTAGGAAGGAATTCTGTCGGCGGCAAGCTTGGTTTCCCGCGACCTATGCTGCGGTTCCGAATGTTTCAGCGGCTTCGGATGATTCAGAGATGGTCTGGAAATGCTTGACTGGATTGCTTTGAGAAGATTGAGAGAATTTGGGTTCTCCTTGAAATGTCCAAGCGTTTGGAATTTGGTAGGATAAAACCGAAGTGATTTCGAGTAATGGAAATGTTTATTGTGTTTGTTAATGTGAATAAAGTGTGTTGATGTTACGAATTTGAACGATCGGATGATTAAAGTCACAATTACGATTCAACTGTTACGCAGGCGCGACCGTGCCAATATAGGCGCGACCGTGCCTAGGCACCGGACGCGATCGTTCCAAAGCAGGTAACGCGACCATGCCAAAGCACTTGGCGCGACCGTGCTAGGACGAAGCACGACCTTGCTAGACTAGGGTTTGTTGACATTTTTCAATTTTAGTCCTTGACTTTTCAGATTTGATAAGTTTGAATAAAATAGTTTCTTGTATAGTGTTTAAATGTATATAACCGAGTAAAATTTGCGAATTTGTATAGAATCATTGCATTTAATTTACGGCGAGAAAATAATGAGACAGTGCACGAGTATTGAATTCGAAATTGCATTACATTGGATTGAAATATGAATACTAAAAATCAGGAATGTTACACGGAGTGGCTCTGCTCACCAGCCTTCTTCAAGGACTTTGCAGCATCGAATGTGACCGACTCATCCCCCACACGAAGTGTAAGTTTCCCGTCAAAGGCATCGATCAATGCCTTGGCGGTACGTAGGAACGAGCATCCTAGGATGAGCGGGGCTCTATCATCCACATCCATGTTGAGAATGACAAAATCCACGGGGAAGACGAATTTGTCAACTTTCACTAAAAGATTCTCCACTATTCCTCGTGGATACTTGACTGAACGGTTAGCCAAGGATATGCTCATACGCGTCGGCTTTGGTTCTCCTAGGTCCAGCTGCTTATATATGAAAGAAGGCATCAGATTGATACTAGCATCTAGGTTGGTCAACACGTGGTTCAAGGGCAAACCGCCAAGCAGACACGAGATCGTGAAGTGACCCGGATCTGCCAGTTTCTCTGGCAGTTTGTTCTGAACCACCGCAGAACATCGCTCACTAAGTGAGACTTTAGAGATCTCCTCTAGCTTGTTCTTGTTGGAAAGAAGATCTTTTAAGAATTTTCCATACTTAGGCATATGCTGGAGGACCTCTATGAACGGGAGATTGACTTTGAGTTATTTAAAGATATTCAGGAAATGACCGTATTCCCTAGCATACTTATGAGGCAGCAAGCGCGCTGGGTAGCGAACACTGCTCAAGTCAATGTCGGGGGTCTTTATCTCACCCCATCCTTCTTCTCCTCTGCCTTCTCGGCAGGCTTCTCAACTAGTATCTCCTCATCCATCGGCTCTTCTTCTTGTACCGGTGGCTCCACTTCCATCCTAGCCTCGATCTCAGCAAAGTGGGCTCTCCAGTCTATCTTCCTCCCCTCTTCCTACGACGGAATGTGACGAACAGTGCTGTGGAGACTTCCTCTACAACAGGAATCAATGTATCAATAACTGTCTCCACTACTTCTTTCTCCTCCTCTATTCTTCGACTCCTAATCGATACGGCCATCACTGGATCATTAGAACTCTTATAGGCCGCAGATGCATCTCCCTACTTCTCCTTTAAGCTCCTAGTGATGTCCACTACCGTGCGCTGCAGATCCATTAATGTCGATTGCTGATTCTTCCGTAAAGTGTCATGCACATCCAGTCTCTGCTGAGTCTCCTTATCATTCTACACTAAATGAGCGAGCATCTGAGTCAGGTTCTCTAGCATCTCTTCTATCTTCTTCTCCCTAGCACGGCTCCTAGAACTCGCTCCTGCTTCACCTCCTCCATACTGATTCGAGCAGGCATTAAACCCAGGTGGGTTGTTTCCAGATCTCCATCCTGAGCCAAAACAATTGTTATAGTTATTATAGCCACGGTTTTGGTTGCCTGCAAAGCTCACCTGCTCTTGCTGACTGACAGGGCAGTCCCAGGTGTCGTGGCCTCCTCTGCTCACCTCACACCGTTGAGCACTAAGCTGGAGATATACAACGGGTAGGAGGTTCTAGGCTAATCTATCACATCTCGGTCTCAAGACTAGGTAGGACACTAAAATAATACTTAAACCAAGGTCAAGACACTAACCGCTATCTCTACTTAGTTATCTAATCGGACAAACATAAAGTAATCGTCCTAGCATGCAAGAATAAATCTAGAAGACACAAAATCAACCAAACATCATTCAAACATGGTCATGGCAATAGCAATCACATCAAATCAGTATTCATATCCATTCACAAGCAGTAGAGATAGAGATTCTAAGATCAACACAGCAAATCATACGATAAAAACACGCAAAAGCGTCAAAACACGAAATCAATCATCAAACCTAGGTAGCTAACATGTTTAGCTACTCATACAACTCCAAAACATCATTAAGTATGAATCATACAGAAACATAATCAATAATAGTTCTAGAAATCGAAAGAAATACGCAAACCGAAAACAAACTTCAATCTTCACTCCGAGACTTCTAGGAAGCTCCAAATCCCAATTCATATTGCTCCTTACTGTCTCCTATCGTCCAGAGGCTGCCTACAATCGAACTGCCCACAAAAATCCGTCAAAAATCGTTTTTATAACCTAATTCCCGTAATCTGCCCGCAAAGGAGGTTAGCGGACCGCTAAAAATCCCCAAAATGGTCCGCTGTGGTTGAAATTTCGGGATTTTATCACCATTGGGCTTTGGGAATTTGCGAGACACCCAAGATTCATATATTATGGGTCAAGTAACTCCTTTTCTAGCCCGAGATATGCCCATCTGAAGTTCGGACTTTTTCCTGTCGATTCCATTTATTCCTTCATTCACGTACCTTGTTTACTCGCATATTTTTCTCTTTTCTCGTATAATACCTACAACATCAACATATATGAACATAAATATTATATTCAACCTAATTGATAATCAAAACCAATTCAAATATGATAAAATACGCGTTATAAAATATGTGTGTTTTATGACACATCATATTCTGCTCATTGACCTTGTAAAAGGCCGACGTCTAGCCATTTGTTGGTCCATGTACATAGAAAGTTACCTAAGTGTTTCACTACCAAAAAACTGAAAAATTTGCGACAACAGATTTCGTGGGAAATTTGTCGGAATTGGCCGTTAGCGACAAGTTTCCGACAAAAAAAGTGTTTGTTGGAAAAACCCTGAAGGTAATGTTTTTTTCCGACAAAGTCCCGACTAATTTTCCGACGAATTAGCGAAAAAAGCCTTTCGTCGGTAATTTCCGACAATATTCCAATGATTATATTAAATAAATCAGTTAATGTATTTAATAAATTTGTCGAAAAATTGTAGGAAATTTTATGGTTACTTTTTTGTTTTTGTTTTGTCGGAAAATTGTCGCTAACTTGTGCGAAATTTCTTTTGTTGGTAACTTGTCGGAAACTTTTGTAGAAAATATACATGTTTTCAAGTAGTGTTTCCACTCACTAATCTCTAAAGGTTCACTGGTTAATTATTGGTTAACCATGCAATACATGAACTTGTCTATGTGTTTACATGCACTGACTTGTTGCAATGTTCTGGATGACATATCTCAGAACTGACAGAATCTCACATATTACATATTATATATTACTCGATTCTCTTATGTCGACATCTTCGTTATTTTTTATTCACTTTGAGTGTCCAATCTCCTTTGGTCGTGACTGCAGCGGGGGTGGGGGTACTAGATAAAAGATATTGTAAGAATTTGATTGTATAAATTAGGTTTATTATATAGATGGGATTGACTCTGTTCTTATAAAGTCGTGCCTTGGCTAATTAGGATTTCTCATATAACATGTACATTCTATTATATATTCTCAACATTACAATATATCGTTGGGAGTTTCTATTACGAAGTTAGTATCACCGACATCTCAAATCCTACAAGATCAAAACACTATGTGGTATATGAAACTTCTCAATAAAGATAGCCTAAGGCAAGTCATACATATTTACTATTAGTTTTTCAACAATATATCAAAATTGCACTTCCAATCAATGACCAACTTATTATTCAAATTGTTTTATGAGGTTTTCAGATACAATTTTCATATATTGTTTTCAATTTTTTGATCTATAAAAGTTGAAGAAAAGGACAACAAATAAAAGCAAGTTACAACTTTATTCCTTTTAAATATACGAAGTACTTTTTTCAAGCATGACGTCTTACTCTTTCGTCTCAAAATATTTTCTACATTATTTTTAGATGTTAAAAAATATTTATTCGTATGCACCATACATAAATAATAAATAAAACAAATTTTAAAGCCGATCTAAAACAAATAAAATAAATAAATTTTTTTTTTAAAGGTACTGAAAATCGTTAATTGGTTCTTAAAACTTGAGATCATTGGATTTAAACTAGATTCAGATAAGATAATGGTTTATTTATATGTATAGTTTCTTACATGATAAATGCTAATTATGCTTTGCTATATGTTTGTATAAAGGTGCTTTTGTGTGATACCTAAAGGCACAACTATTATTCGTCTTTTGCACAATTATTCTTAGTAAGAAAACATTTAAAAGAATGTTTGGAATAACCCTTATTTTTTAATCTTTATTGAAAGTGTATGGATAAAATCGAACCCAAACAAGATCATGTAGTGAAAAAGTAAGGCATAATATGTTATAGTGATATCTTATCTCAAATGATATTTAGTATTAATATGGTAGAAATGTAAACATTTATGACACTTGATTCAAGAATAACATGATAAATGTATCAAATGACAAAGAAAGATTAAGATCGCATTGAACGAAAAGGAACTACGTATACAATACCTCAAGAGTTTGATGGAGCAACATGTAATCGACAATTTCGTCACCAAAAACATGGTCACATGTTTCACATCGGTAGTTTGGGATGCTAGAATTTCACATCCGGTGGTCTAGGAGTGAAGTGAACATGTGAAAGATCATTTCGGCCCTACGATGATTGACTCGGTAGAATCTCAATTTTCCGCCATGGAAAAAGGCACTATTAACTTGAGTGTCTCCACAAATCACAAAATCCATTTAGCTCAAAAGGTATGTTTAATTGATAATTTAAAATGCAATTCACGTGAATCCTTGGGAAAACTTCACACATTAGTTATCAAATTTCTCATTAGTTTCATTTTAATCACTCAAACTTTTTTATCTCATTTTCATCAATCTTACACAATTACCATTTTTAACATCTTACTTTTTATTTTATTTTATGTTATGTATTTAACATTAAAAAGAATGTTTGGAATAACCCTTATTTTTTAATCTTTATTGAAAGTGTATGGATAAAATCGAACCCAAACAAGATCATGTAGTGAAAAAGTAAGGCATAATATGTTATAGTGATATCTTATCTCAAATGATATTTAGTATTAATATGATAGAAATGTAAACATGTATGACACTTGATTCAAGAATAACATGATAAAGGTATCAAATGACAAAGAAAGTTTGAGATCGCATTGAACGAAAAGGAACTACGTATACAATACCTCAAGAGTTTGATGGAGCAACACGCTCACAAATAAAGTTTACCCGTACACCACTGTTTTGGTTAAAAAACAACAAGAATAATTTTGTAACCAAATTTAGTAAGTGAGGTAGTGTGCTTGATCGAAATGCAATGTTAAAAACGTAAAAATGAAGCTTGACACGATGGTGTACGAGGAAAGCCCTTAATCCTTGAGGATCTCCGGCATAAAACCTCCGGAGCGGACTAAACGCCGGGTTGCCTAGTGAACTTTTATAAATCTATGAAATAAGTACAATTGTGAGCAGCGAATAATCATATGCTATTTGTTACAGAGCTCTTTGCGAGTGTTTTGTGTTGTGAATTGTGTGTTAATGTGTTTCCCAAACGATATTGCTGCAGACTAAATACAAAAGATGAGCTAACTAACTTTTCGAGAATCCCGGAATCGACCAAGTCTTCACATGTGACAGTTGGAAGCCACTCCACGCGTCTTCTACACGTTCTTCTTGACTTCCAGACCGATTCTTCAGGGATGGCATTGACTACACACGTTTTACCTGCGAATAAATCAAGATAGAAGAAATATATAACGGTTAAATATTGAGGATACCAAAACCTGTCAGGATACCGAAGTACGTCAAAGATCCAGGATCCTTAGCCGTAAAAGTGACCCCTAACAGTTGTCCCTAAAGTTAACAGCTGTCAATTAAATCGACATCTATAAAATTTTTGGATTTCAAATGGTAAATTATGATAGGGTTGCGATGAGACTCTCCCGAATTCCGATACGATTTAACCGTTGCTCTACAGGATAAATTCATTATTATCCCTTCTCTCTCATTCTGATCTTCTCAAGGGTTAAGCAGGTAAAACTTTTACTTTGATCTTTGATTTCTTTTTCGTCTCTAAACTTTCTCGATAATGGGCAAGAAATGACTAGATCAGCTTCGCCTATTGTTGCCGAAACGGTAGAAGATTTTTCTGATCAAGGAATCCTTAACCATTCTGATCAGGAACTCTGCTCTTTCACTGATCAGGATATAAAACTTTTGAAATCAAACAATGTTTTTCCCAAAAAATCTATTTTTAGGTCTTTTGATTCTAGGATAAAAGCCGACATGATTTCTGAAACTTGGGTCTGCTTCCTTGCTTATCCTTTCACTCTGGGTCTGTCGTATCCTTTCCCTCCGCTTTTCACCGATTTCTTCAAACTCACCGGCTTGTGTTATTCCCAAATCATGCCCATGGTTTAGAGGATTCTGATTACTTTGGAGAGGTTGAATCACATGCATTCTCGAACCATGGGTGTCCCTGAGTTAACTCATGTCTACAACCTAAGAACCCACGGGTCTTCTTGTTTTGTCCTTCAGCTCAAATCTGGGCGAATTGCTCGAACCCCAAAAGCTACCCAAAATGACACCGATTGGAAGGGAAAGTTTTTCTTAGTAAAAAGAAATTCAATTTCTGGTGGGGATCTTTTGCCGCTCCAATGGGTTAAGAATGGTAGGAAGTAGCCAGGATCCCTGCAATTTTTTAGTATCTCTAACCCGTTTTCTGATAATTTTGTTTTACCTTTATGCAGCTCCTAAGTTTGTTGAATTGGTTCCTGCAAGAAGTGACACAGAAAAAGGAATTGAAGCATTGTTAGAAATACCTATTGCGGAGAGGTCCTTTCAAGTTGAATCCACCATTAGCGAAACAAGCTCTGACACTCAACATTCGGAATCCAAGATGTCTTCGGGTATGAAACGATTCATATTTGTATTACCAAATATTATGATCCTGATGTGATCTAATCTTCTGTAGGAATCCCAAATTCAAGTTCCCAATTTGTCTTGTCTGATCCCGATAGCCTTTTGTCTGGAGCCGTCATCGTCAAGAAGGAGAGTTCTACACCTGCAACCACCAAGTCTCGTATTCCAGTACTTTGGTCTAAAGCTTCGGGGAGTAAGAAGAGGAAGACAACAGATGTGGGGGATCTGGAGATCTTCGAGGGCATGGATTCCACTGAGACTGCCAAGAAGCTGCAATCCTTGTTGAACCCAGTAAGTAATTTTTGGAATCCCTATTTTGATGTCAGGATCCCTAAATTATTAATATGTCTGAATCTTACCGGGTCTTGAGAAGCTGAATGTTAATTTAGCTGCGGCGGAGAAGAATGCTGAAGAAGCTCTGGAGAAGGTTAAGGACTTTAAGAAAATTTCTTCCACCAAGTCTAAGTACCTGGAGAAGGAGGTCCAGACTCTGAAGGATAAGCTACAAGAGAATTCAGCCCAATATGAGTAGAAGATGCAGGAAACCATGGATGATGCCAAGAAGTCTGCTGCTATGGCTATTCTTCAATCCAGGATCCAGATGGCTGAGCAAGCTGCTGTTGAAGGTTTTGATCCTGTTTCCTGGGATCTTTAGGGATGGCGTACTTCTCTGGCTAAGCTTGGTGGTGAAGTTGTGGAGACTAGCAAGGTTGTTGAGGATCTTGGAGCTGGCGATGGTGAGAGACAAACCGACCAGGGCGATGAGGGTAATGATGCCTACGCCCGAGCCTTGGAATTTGTGGTTCTTTGACTGTTCACGTTGGTTACCAGTTTAAAAACAATTTACTTTTGTTTTTGGGGATCCCTGCATGGGATAGACAATTTTTATTTTCTGGCTAATGGTTTAGGATTCGGGTGGATGGGTCCGACTTTTAGATGAAGCCCGAATTCTTGATCCTCCTGCACTTTCAATATTAATTAGTAGTCTATGACTATCTACCATGATTGTTATGCATTTGGTTTGCTTTGGCATGTTCTAGAAGATTAGGATCCTCAGGTAGTTAAGCCTTGTGGTATTTAGAAAAATAGGTTTAGATATATTTTCAGGATACCTGATCTTTAATGATTATTCATAAATAACATCTTAGGTTTTTATCAAACTTTGACTTAGAAAATTATAGTTTGATTTTGATAAATGGTATGTAAGAATACCAGTTACAAACATATTATGACTTAGTCATTCAAATTTCAAATCTTGAAAATTAACAAGTAATACATACTTTTGTTGAGAACTAAATCGGGTAGATACACATACCAGATTATGACATGGAGTCCAAAATATAACAACTGTTAGTTGTCCCCTATGTATAGTTATTAAACATGTCGTAGACTTAGTAATTGTACTGTAGGATCTTCATAAGTCTTAAATCCGTTTTAAGATCTTGAGTTAGCATATTGATGCTAAATACTTGGGTTAACACATGAGTGTTAAATACATGTGACAAGTTAAAAACGTTGACCAAGGCCAGAAAACGTGGGCCAAGCCATACTTAAGTTAGCATGAAAATGCTAAAAACCTTAGGAGTAACATGTCTGTTACTTTTGTAGGATTGAAGATATAGCCAATAGTGATGAAATTATCAGCCACTGTTACATGGACTGGTCGTACCACATCAAACTATACTTGGATATCGCGCGCTACAGGCGGAGTGTTCAAACTCAATGCTTAGAAAGGTGAAAACCTTTAAAACTTAGAAAGTATTCAGAATACCTTAAGCTTAGGAGAGATGGCCAATCTCTGTCTTCTATCAGGATCCTTCCTGCAAAACATGAAACCTTGGTGAAGGTGGGTGTTAGCCTGGCTAACACCCCTCCGACGCTCAAGTCAGTACCTTTATAAAGAGTAATAAAGACAAAAATAATTAGGGATAGAAGACATACCAGTCTTAGTTAGAATTTAAAGTTCTAACTTACATGAAATATGCTTTGAGATGGATAGCATTCCAGGATCTTGGCAGAACTTCTCCTTCCATAGTGGCTAACCTGTAGGCTCCCTTGCCTTCTTCTTCAACAATCAAGTATGGGCCTTCCCACTTTGGTGCTTACTTTCCATCGCTGGGATTGGTAGTATTTTGAAATGCCTTTCTCAATACTAAGTCACCTACAAGGAATCTTCTGACCCTTATGTTTTTGTTGTATGGCTTTGCTATCCTCCGTTAGTAAGCTGCAATACGAACTTTGTCAAGATCCCTGAGCTCATCCACGGTGTCAAGATCATGAGCAAGAGCTTCGTCGTTGGTTTCCGGGGTTTGGATATTGATTCTGGCAGTAGGGATAACCATCTCCGTCGGGATCATAGCCTCAGTACCAAATACTAATGAGAATGGAGTTTGGCATGTTACATTTTTTTGTGGTCGTCCTATCTGTCCAAAGTACAAATGGTAGTTCTTCTGCCCATCTTCCTTTCTTAGTACCCAATCTCTTCTTGATGTTGTTTATAATAATCTTGTTACTGGATTTCGCCAACCCATTGGCTTGAGTATGTACAGGGGTAGAGGTTATCATTTTGATCCCCCAATTGGCACAGAAGTTAATTGTTCTCTTGCCAATGAACTGAGAGCCATTATCACATACTATCTCTGCAGGGATCCCGAATCTTGTCAGGATGTTGCGCTTGATGAAGGAGATGACTTCTTTTTCTCTAACTTGGACAAATGCTTCAGCTTCTATCCATTTAGAGAAGTAATCTGTCATTACCAGCATAAAAACCTTTCCTCCTAGTGCTTTGGGAATTTTGCTGACTATATCCATCCCCCATTTCATGAATGTCCATGGAGACATGATTGGATATAATGGTTCCGCTGGTTGATGGAGTATGTTGCTGTGTCTTTGGCAAGCGTCACATTTCTGGGCATAAGTCATAGCGTCTTTTCTCATAGTAGGCCAGTAGTATCCTGTCCTCAGGATCCTTGAGAATAATGCTCTGCCCCTAGTGTGATTACCACAGTCACCTTCATGTATGTCTTTCAGGACTTCATGTGCTTCAGGATCTTCCAAGCATCTTAAGTATGGACCTATAATAGACTTTCATCCTGCAAATATTTTTGATAGGTAGAATCTAGGATCCTTGACCAGTTTTGGGATCCTGAATATCTGCTTCTTCTGTGTTGGACACTTCGTTCATCTCTTCAATAGCTGGGCTCAGAATATGAATGATAGGTATTTTAATACCTTCTAGTATCTTGAGAGTCGAAGCAAGGTTTGCTAAGGCATCAGTCTCAGCATTGTCTTCTCTAGGTACCTGTGTAGCGTTAAAAATTTCGAATTCTACAGATAATTTCTTAACTATTATTAGATATTTAGCTAATTTCTCGCCTTTCATTGCATATGAGCCATTGAAATGGTTAGCAAGCAATAATGAATCTACATATACCTGGAGATACCTGATTTTCATATCCCTGGCTAGTTGCAATCCTGCTATCAACACCTCATATTCTGCTTCATTATTCGTTGCCTGGAACTCACAACTTATGGATTAGGGTATTATGTCCCCTTGTGGCGATTTCAGTATAATGCCTAGACCTGTTCCTCTTACATTTGATGCACCGTTAGTGAACAATGTCCACTTATCCTTCGATTCTTCCAATTAATTAACTTCAAGGTCTGCTTCTTGTTGGATGTCCTTACTAAAATCAGCCACAAAGTCCGCATGTGCCTGAGACTTTATTGCAGTTCTAGGTTCATATACAAGGTCATAGGTGCTGAGCTTGACTGACCACTTAGCCATCCTTCCTGACATATCTGGCTTTCTCAAGACACACTTAATAGGATAATTAGTCTTAACATGAATAGCATGAGTTTCAAAATAATACATGAGTTTAGTGGATGCCATTATTAAAGCTAAAATTAATTTTTCTAAATGAGAGTACTTGGTTTCAACCGCGAGTAGGCTTTTACTTACATAGTATACTGGATGCTGTTAGCCTTCATGATCCTTGACTAGGATGGCACTCACAGAGTTTATGGATACCGCCAAGTACAGGGATAATGGTTCGCCATCTTCTGGTTTCATCAATAGAGGAGCTGATGACAAGTACTCCTTCAATGATTGGAGTGCTTGTTCGTGCTTCTCTTCCCATTCGAATCTCTTGTTCTTCTTTAGGATGCCATAAAACTCTTCGCATCTTTCCTAGGATCTTGATATAAATCTGTTGAGTGCTGCTACTCTGCCTGTTAGTCTTTGGACATCTTTGGTGTTTCCAGGGGATTTCAGATTAATGATCGCTTTGATTTGCTCAGGGCTGGCCTCTATCCCTCTCTTGGTTACCATGTAGCCTAAGAATTTTCCAGCCCCCACTCCGATGTGGCATTTGGAGGGATTTAGCTTCATGTTGTACTGGTCCAGGATACTGAATGCATCTCTGAGATCCCTAAGATAATCCTCAGCTTTCTTTGATTTCACCACCATATCATCTATGTACACTTCCATGGTGTCCCCTAGTTTCTCTGTTGGAGTCATGAATGCGGTATCCTCCTGGTCTGAGGGTTCCATCTGAATTTGTTGGAATCCTAATGAAGCATCCATGAATGTCAGCATTTTGTGGCCTGCTGTGGCGTCGACCATAGAGTCAATGTGTGGTAGTGGAAAAGGATCTTTGGGGCATGCTCTGTTCAAGTCAGTGAAGTCTACACAGACTCTCCATTTCCCATTCTTCTTCTGCACTACCACCACATTAGCTAGCCACCTTGGGAATTTCACTTCCTTTATCATTCCTGCCTTTAGTAGTCTTTCGACCTCTTCTTGGATAACTATGTTCCTCTCCGGTGTAAATTTTCTTCTTTTTTGGTGTATTGGCCTGAAACTATTATCAACACCCAATTTATGTGTAATAATATCTCTAGAAATACTTGTCATGTCTTCATGCTTCCAAGCAAAGGTTGAGACTCTGCTTTTCAGTAGTTCTACGAGTTCCAATTCAATATCTTTGGGGATATTGGTTCCAACAAGCACCTTGACATTAGGATCCTTCGCGCTTAAGGATATTTCTTTAACATCCTGCTCTTTGGTTTCCAAGATGTCTCAGGCTTGTTTCTTTAATTGCTATGCTTGCCTGGTTTTGGCGGAGGGTTTCATTGAAAATGTATAATAGTTTTTTGCCTCCAGTTGGTCACTGTTGATCTTCACTACCCCTAGGGGGTCAGCATTTTGACACATTGGTGATATGTTGAGGGCACTGCCTTCATGTCATGAATCCAAGGTCTCTTTAGAATAATATTATAGAAAGACAAAGAATCAATAAGACAACATTTCTGTATTGCATTTACCCCTTCGATGTATATTGGTAGCTTTATCTCTCCGACTGTGTTTTTGATCTCTCCACTGAATCCCACTAGCACTGAGGATTTTGAGACAATTTCAGAATCTGGGATCCCCATCCTCTTTAGGACTTCAAGTTGTATGATGTTCACCGAACTCCCTTGTCAATTAGGATCCTACGGATGAAGTGATTGGCAATGTACAGAGTGATTACTAAGCCGTCGTGATGTGGATCCTGTACATCATCTCTTTCTTCTTCGTCGAAAGAGATCACTTTCTTTTCAGTTAAGGTGAAGGTTTTGGTAGGCCTGTCCCCTTTCTCTGTATGTGCTTCCTTGGCGTTTCTCTTAGCTGTAGAATAAGAAGTACCACATATGTCAGACCCACCAGATATAAATTTATTACCTTGGCATCCGGTGGAGGGGATGTTGCTCTCTACGGGAACCTGTCATTATCCTTAGCTTTGTCCTTCCTTTTGCCCAAGAACTCCTTGAGGTGTCCCTTGCTTAGGAGATAACTTATCTCCTTTCATAAATCAATACAATCCTCAGTCACGTGGCCGAAGTCTTCGTGTAATGCACACCATTTGGATTTATCCTTCCATCCTATCCTCTTTTCGAATTTGCGAGGCCACCTAGCTTTTTCTCCAAGATCTTGCATGGCAAACAATAGACCTGTTGTATCAATAGAAAAACAGTATTCTGACAGTGTAGGATACTCTTCTTCGTCTTCATCATCCTCCACAGCATTGACCCTTTGATTATCAGGTTTAGAATAAGGCTTGGATCTATAAGGCTTGAAGGGTGCGGATTCAGTCTTCCGGTTGGGCTGATTGTAACTAGTTGGAGCGTCCATCTGTTGCCGGATCTTTCTGTCATCGTCGAGTCTTATGAATCTTAATGCCAGATTTCTAACTTCATCAAGATTCCTACAAGGATTCATGACGAGGTCTTCGTAAAACGGAGAGTCTTTCTTCAATCACATCTTGAATGCTTTGAATGCAGTGGTAACGTCAATATTCGGGGTATCTAGGGATTCCCGGCCAAACTTGCTGACATAATCCCGAAGGGATTCTTCGGTTTTCTAAGTTATCCTGTATAAGTCACCTGTCAATCTTTCGAACGTTCTGCTGCAAGAGAATTGGTTATTAAACAAGTTGATTAAATGAGCAAATGAAGTTATTGAATAAGGTTTAACGTTAAGTAGCCATTTCAAGGCTGATCCTGTTAGAGTAGAGTTGAAGCCTTTGCATAAGCAAGCCTCCTTTAGGTCCAAGGGAATGGGGTTGATCTCCATCATTTCCCTGTACTGCGCGACGTGCTCCTTGGGATCTGTAGTTCCATCGTACAACTTCATGTTAGGAGTCTGGAAGCGCTTAGGGATCTCAGCATCACATATCGGTGGAGCAAATCTGAAGATCTTGTGACTGGTAGAGGACATCTATGCTATAGGTTGGACTACACCCGGTACACTACAGATCATCTCTCTTAACTTCTTTAGCTCTTTGGCCATGGACGGAGTGATTCCTGCATCCTACACAAATTCGTTAGTGTTCGAAAACTGATTAAAAGTGTTACTGTTATCAGGATTTTCGGGATGATGATGCCAGAGTGATTCCAAGATCCTGATTCGCAGTAACTCTGACAGCAGGATTCGGGCCAACTGTAGTGATCCCGGTTTGCATGGGAAGGAAGTCTCCCTTATGGATTCCTGAGGATCCTGAATAATTAAAGTCCAGGATCCTTGGTTGCAGCGTAGTTGTCACTTCTACTGGTTTTTTGACTCTTTGACCTTTTCAAGCTCTCTAAACAACATCAGCTTAGTCTTTTACTGTTGCTCCATCTGTTGTTTCACTTCTGAGAACAGATTGAGGATACAATCATTTGAAACGAGCACAGGTCCCCTGTAGGTATCCTAGATCCCAAAAAACCCGCAGAAGTAGTTTTCTTCGATAAATTAACATTCTTCTGGAACGGAGGAGGAGGAAGAGGGTTGTTCAACCCAGAGCTTGAAGATGGAGTAGAAACAAAAACATTTTTGGATTAGGACGACATTTTTTAAATCAGTTTTAAAAAATATTGATTGAACACAAACTTTAGCAAAGATTTTAAGATAAAAAGCACCACTTACCCCACGGTGGGCTCCAAATTGTTTTGGGTAAAAATCAACAACAATAATTTTGTAACCAAACTTAGTAAGTGAGGTAGTGTGGTTGATCGAAATGCGATGTTAAAAACGTAAAAATGAAGCTTGACACGATGATGTACGAGGAAAGCCCTTAATCCTTGAGGATCTCCGGCATAAAACCTCGGAAGCCGACTAAACGTCGGGCTGCATAGTGAACTTTTATAAATCGATGAAATAAGTACAATTGTGAGCAACGAATAATCGTATGCTAAGTGTTACAGAGCTCTGTGCGAGTGTTTTGTGTTGTGAATTGTGTGTTAATGTATTTCCTAAACGATATTGCTACATATTAAATACAAAAGATGAGCTAACTAACTATCCGAGAATCCAGGAATCGACCAAGTCTTCACATGTGACCATTGGAAGCCACTCTACGTGTCTTCTACATGTTCTTCTTGACTTTCAGACCGATTCTTCAGGGATGACATTGACTACGCACGTTTTATCTGCGAATAAATCAATATAGAAGAAATATATAGCGGTTAAATATTGAAAATACCAAAACATGTCAAGATAACCGAAGTACGTCGAATATCCAGGATCCTCAGCCGTAAAAGTGACCCCTAACAACCACTAATTCAATTCCCACATGTAAAACTCGTAACAAACTAATTCAAAGTGTCATACACTCATACGAGTAATAGTAGATCAAGATCTAGCATCATCACATGTTTTGGGTAGAAGACCATGGTGAGAAATTTTGGTATCTAATTGCATTATTCTTTTAAAGTATTTGATAAATAATAATAATAATAATAATAATAATAATAGTATCAGTACACCATTAAAATTCGATACACACTCATTATATTCACTTATGAAAATATTAATAAAACTATGTATAACAACATTAAAGTCATAGTTAGTGACATATAATAAACTAGGTTAGAAACCTATGTATTACACGAGTCGAATAAATCTAACTTGTTGTAAATTAACAGTATCTATGAAGATTTGCATGTTGGATGTCATCAGCCGTTGGTAAAATAAGAAATAATGAATATTTAAGAATTATAAATAACAAATAACGAAGATTTAAGAATTATATATAACAAATAATAAAGATTTAAGAATTCTAAAATTATATTTTAACATAAGATATAATTGAAATCTTTTAATGATTTAGTAAGTTTCAATAAAATAGTAGAACAAAATTTAAGATCTTTAATTATTTAAAATCAATATTATTTAACAGGAGAGTGAGTTATTTAATAGGAGAGAGAAGTGAGAAACAAAAATCTAGATTTTATCAGAAGTGGACACGTGATAGATAAAGTTATTTATTTTTTATAATAAGGATTTAGGTTTGAAAATCGAGAATGTTCCGTTAAGGATCATGAATGGAGTCATTATCAGATCTAACATACGAAAATTTTACGAGACAAGTATTATAAATGAATAATTGGTTGTATTCACTTATACAAGTCAAATGTGTGAGGAAACATATAGCATAAAGTCAATCATAATTGGAATAAAGGCAAGAGGAAAGGAATTTAATGTGTCATAGTACTGAAACCATATCTATAAGAATAATTTGGTATGATATAGAAAGCTAAACATGGAACTTTTTTTTCACAATGGCTGTTTATAGTTATGATATAATTGTATGTTTTTTTTTGGTAATATCATAATATTTCTTTACCATATAAAAGAAATATACATTTTTACTCTCATATTACCTTCATAGATTTGTTATAAAAACTGATTACGAAATATATTAAACAATGTGTATCACATAAATCTTAAAAAATAAATATATAGGGTTAGGTTCAAATGAGAACTCCAAATATTTTGAGAACTCGTGAGAACTCGCGAAAAACAATAAGAAATCATTTATTTATCTAAAATATTAACATTACTATTAAAATACAACAATTTTATATCGATTAATATGTGTAAATTTACATGTACTCGTATATTATAAACATTTACATATGCGTACATGATAAAGGCTTACACATGTGTACATGAGAAACTTATACGTGTGAAATGTTTATAATATACGAGTACATACAAATTTACACATATCAATTCATATAAAAATGTTGTATTTGAACAGTAATTCTAATATTTTAAACAAATAAATGAATTTTTTATTGTTTTTAGCGAGTTCTCAAATGATCCATTTCATATATATATATATATATATATATATATATATATATATATATATATATATATATATACACTAGTAGGAAATCTGCACGATGCGGAGGCGGATACAGTTTTCAACGCGGTACTCGTTTCTGTTATCTTATCAATCATCTCATTATATATTGTATAGTACTTACATTAGTTTCTTATTCGTATAATATTTTACAAAAGTTTATTATTTTATTATTCTTAAAGTTTTCGAGTTAATAGCATAAGTATGGTATAACTATGTCAGAAGTCTTATACATCTTTAGTAAATAATGATTTAAAATAAAATTAATTTTTCTTCACATGTTATCAATTCAATCCGACAACTATCTATTAAAACCATAATATTTAAATCAAGGCACATCAACAACATTAGTGAACCTCTTTTACAATCACAAATAACTACAAAATGTTTATTAACTCTAAATAACTCTTTTGTCAATAGAAATGTGTGCTACTCTATTGCAATAATTGCAAGAACTAAAGCCGAAACTACGTTCCTTGTTGTTAAATGCCATATACATATTTATGCACCTCTTCACAACATACTTGATCAACAAAAAATTGATTATGAGTTTAGCTCTAAAATTAGATAAACTTAAAAAATGATGAAATACCAATCAAAAGATGGATGACAGATAACACTGTTCTGAGGTGAATTTTCACGCACACATATGAATGATCCTCACGTTGGCCAACTGCAACACCACATAATTCAAACCAACATCAATCAATACACAAACAACTATTTATCCTTGCATATCTTATACTATGTTTTGGTCTTTTCTTGCAGTGGGAAGATAAAACTGACAAAATACAAAAAAATTGTGTACAAAATAAATTGTGTTGTATACAAAGCACCTCTCATTTTTAATGCATAAGAACTCTGAAATAATTTTATTAAAATGTTTATTATCATCAAACTGAAGCAATTTATAAATCATACCAGGAATATTTATACAAAACCTAAAACAGAAAATGTTTGGGCCGACCCGACTCAATTGACCCGTATCCGAAAATCATCATTTTCAACATGAATCCGTTTTGAAGTTTTAATCTGTTACCCAACTGGCCCATTTTGTGACCTACAAAAAGACTTTAAACGAATATAGCTAATGCCTAAAATTGACAACAAAAAAACGTTAATTGTACAATAATAATATGAATCTTTGAATAAAAACTTCATGATTTAGTTGTTCGAGATAAAAAAACATACCTTATGTTTTTTTAATCCTGTCTTTCAATAAAGATGAATTTGTCGAGACCTAAAATACACAAAATCTAGTGAAAAAGGATTTAGTGGTTTAGTGTGCAGGTTGATGTGACAAGATGGTTGACCTGGGTAACGGGTCAAAACTGGTTTAGGTTGGAACAGAAAATTTTTACCAAATGTCCAAATGTTCGGGTTGTTTCCCACAAACAGTTCTTTGTCAAACATTACACATATATAGCTAATTCCTAAAATTGACTATAAAAACGTTTATTCTACAACATAAATCTGAATCTATGAATAAGAACATGATGTGTTGCAAAACACATCTATTTATCCTTTCGTTTTTGCTTGTTTTAGCTAATTAGTTAGTCGTTTTTATTCATTTTTATTTCGTACTTAGTTTGTGATGTGTTCACATGTATTGAAAAGAATTTAAAAATATGGAAATTTTGATCTTAGCGCCACGTGAAGATGTTATCTCAGGTCTTGACGACATGCCAAGACCAGGATTTCAGGAAAAGGGGGAGGCTGACTATTTTGTTCTTGGCGCCACGCTAGGGATTTTGATTGAGTTTTAGCGACACGCCAAGACCTAAAATTACGGGAAAAAACCTAAATTGAGTATTTAAAGAATTTTTATCCCATTCCATGGGGAGATCGATTTCTAGCCGTCACAAAGGAGTTCTTGGGCGATTTTAGGAGCAGAGAGTTCGCTGGGAACAAGAGATTGAAGCTTGAGAGCACGTATTAATTAGATTGCAATCATTCAGTTTATATTCCTCATCTTCTCTTTTTTGACCAGTTTATTTGATATTATATTTCTGAATATTAAGACTTGTTTACTGTTTTTAGACATGATTGTTGGCTAAACATCAATAGCTACCTAGGTTTGATGAATATTTGTAGAACTCATGGATATTTTATCGGTTTTTGGTTATTGTTGATGGATTAATGCTATTGTAACGAATCTTATTACAATTGGTTTGATGTGTATGCATCCCTAGTTTAGATTTGTCGTCGATTAATGTTCCGCATGTGTCTTGTTGAATGTCTTTCAGTTATAGATACATGATTAGGTCGTTTACTATGTGTTTGTGATTGTTTATGGTATTGCTAGACGTAGTAATCCATACGAGTATTAGTTTGTGATTTGTTAGAATTGAGTGTTCTTCCTATCTCGATAGCTGAATGTGAGAGATAGCCGGGTTGTCTTTGGTATTAGGTATTTAGGTGTAAAGGCTCTGAGAGTAGGTTTTCCTAGGTTTCTTGGTATCTTTGGTATTCCCTGTCTTATCAATTGTTCTTAGATTACCCCTTTCATCTTTGGATGTATTGAGATAGTGAGACTGAAAGGTAACCTGCCGTTAGGGTACTTTAGTGTAGTTGGAGATAACTGAAAGATGATCCAACTAACTAGTGAGCGTTAAACACATTCTTTACGGTTTCCTTGTGGTCACACCCGGAGATTGTTCAGGGATCCACTAGGTTGTCTAAGGGTGTCGTATTTTAAGATCCCAGTTCCATCATAATTTCCATAGCCAAGAGAAATCCAAGATTCTTAAATAGGATTCTTACCTGGGTAGTGCTTTCTCAATTCTTGAGCTCGTCTAAGTATTCTGAGTGATAGCTGGTTGTCTTTAGTTTAGTTTACTTTTGATTTTAATTATTTTAGGCCTTTTTCATAGAATCCCCCCCACCCCCAAAACCAAATCCTTTAGTTACTTTTTGGAGTCTAGTTCTAGTTTTTGTCAGTCTCGTGGGTTCGATATCCGAACTTCCATTAGGCTTTACTACAGTCGATAGGTACACTTGCCTGTCATTGTGGTCTAGTTTAAGGGTTTTTTCTAGAGTTTAACTCGGGTGTCTAGGTTATTTTTTGTTTAGTTTTTAGTAGACCATATCTAGCACATCAATCTAGCACATCAGAACATCATGATTGACCGGTTTGAGATAATAAAGAAAGGTTAGTAGATCGATCAAAATGACCACCTCTGACCGCAATCACTGCAGACACAAAACATTAAAAAAAATAGTTAATCCGGACACGGTGAAAAAAAAATAATCAAATAATCACCTATAATAAACATGGTGCAGAGATGGTGTTGGATATTATTCTCTTTTACTGTCTGATAAATCAGTTGTCCAAACAACATGGTCGTGCAGTAAGAACATGAAAACCAATACATCGTTGTAAGAAAGATGTACAGTAATATTAGTACGGTAGAAAACTGGCCACTGCAGATTGATTTCACCACATATTTAAGTAAAAAAAAACTAGAAAAAAAGCCACAATGGTTCCGATCAAAACATTTTGTTTAAAAATATGACCATTTTACTTCGGGTCAGAACGGGCCAATTAAAAAAAAAGGTCACCAACAACAATATGCAGGTCCAACAATATTTCTTGTTTCATTTTACCCGATTAACTCATTAGAGATAAAAAAATATAACCCAAATCAACCCATTAATAAGGAAATGGGTCAAAATTCCCACATGTAGTATAAGGTATTAGCTACAACATGAAAAAATAGATATGACCCTAAATCTTTTTCTGTGTGAGCATCTCTAACAAATTGGAATAATATTCAATTGCCCGTGGAACTGAATCACTATTCAAAACTTCAAACATTTTGGTGAATGTATCGGGTAATGAACTTGATGCACTGTCTATGAGTTCCAATTTCACATTGATTCCCTGCAACTCATTAACAGTTAGTATACTGATTTTCCGCTAAATTGTTATATTAATATATTAAAACCAAAACTAAAAAACCTCAGATATGATAGATTAATACACTTACCAGATTGTGAGCTTAATCAAATATTAGTATACTGTTTTTCCCCTCAATTGTTAAAGATTTTCTGTTGCCCGGATCGAAAAGAAAATTGTATGGTGCAAATAAGATATCAACAACCTTATGGAGCTCTTGTGACATGTAATAAGGGCATCTGCATATAAAGTGACATGTAATATTAGACCAATCCATCAACCCATCTTGAGTCAACAATCTAAATTTGAAAGCAAGTCATTCTATCAAAGTGTTGAATCGCCGGCCAGATCTGAGATCGGCGTATTACGCCGCATCTGAATCCGGCGACTGAAAACTACACCGGATTTACAGTGCACTTGTCGTCGGATTTCGTGTAATCTAAATTAAATACAAAAATTAAAAATTAAAAATTAAAAACTGCAAGCTCACTGAAAGAACCCAAACCGGGTATCTCTCATAGTTGGCAAACATAGCATAAACATAGTTTTTAAACCTTGAATAACATAACATCAACAACGGAAGTCTTTACATTTTTCGGAGTTAATTAAAACTTTTAATTCAACATTGTTCAACACTCATAACATTAAAAAGTATTGGGATGTCAGCCTTGGTCAGCAGCAGCCAGCAGCCATCCATTCTTACTTGTTCAGCATCAAGCATGCTTCTTTCCTTTGCTACATGATGGGCATACTAAAATAGTCAGCTAACGCTGGTGAGTTCAAGTTTTTCTTTCACTTAATGAAAAGGGTTTCTTACCGAAAATGTTCTTTAAACGTACATATTATATTATACACATAATACAACAAAATTTTTCTTTCTCATTTTCAATACATACGTATTTACTTTGTCCTCCTTTCCTTAAGTCATACATTAACGTCTATAATATGTTTTTCAATCATAAGCGTCTTTGTGTCCCCACAGGAACCGAGGCAGGTGTTGTTCCCTAAGGCTCATCGTCCAAAGGCCGACACCGCCCCTCTGTGTTCCCGAAGGAACTTCTGTTTGCATGTATTGTTCCCTAAGGCTCAACGTCCAATGGTTAATACCCACTATCTGTGCCTCCAAGCGGGCCTCTTCATTCTTACTTAGCGGCCATCGCCACTAGAGTAACCGTCGTTACTAATCTTAACCAATTGCAACTTCCTCGTTACAGTGCCCTGTCGAGCACTGTCCCGATTATTCTCATGGTACGTCATGGTCGGCTTCAGGTAGCATTAGTCTCAAGGACTATACTACTACCTTAGGACTTGCTACTATGCTTAGGGTGACACTAGTCTCTAGGACTACGCTACTACACCAAGTCTTTTCTTATCTGGGTTTTATACTCTGACAAATTAGACAATGTATTTGACTTATTTTTCTTCTCTTTGTTTATAAAACATATAGTTAAATAAACCATTATTTCTTATCTTTCTGTTTATAAAACATATAGTTGAATAAACCATTCCTTTTTTTTCTTATCTTTCTTTCTTGTAGAATGTTGTGTTAAATAAACCGTTATCTTTCTTATCGTTCTTTGCAACTTTTAAGTAAAAAAATACATTTATTATAAACATCAAATTCTTGAGTATGCACACCACCCTAAAACAATAAAATAGGGATTCCTGAACTCACACCTGATTTTCTTAAGGGGGATAACTTACTTGGCAAGGACTTCAAGCTAGGTGGAGGCTGAGGGATCTGTTCAAGAGTCACGAACTAGACAAATCAACACCAAGTCATTTCGTCCGAAAAATCTATGTCCGAAATCTTTTTTGACCGAAATTTATTTCCTTTGAAAACATTACGTCTGAAAACTATTTCGGTCGAAATATTTTTCGACCGAAAACTATTTCGTTTGAACGTATTCTGTCCGAAAACTACTTATGTCCGAAATACTTTTCGGACTGGCCAAAGTTTTCGGACCATTCATCGCGTTTTCGGACGATTCATCCATTCTTGGCCAAAATCTTCGTTTTACGTCCAAAACTCATATCTACCTTCCATGAAGCTAGATATATACTTTTTAGTCCAATTCATACTTAAAAATTACGTCTTTGATTGAAACCCACTTCAAAAACCCTGAAACCCACTTCAAAAACCCTAAACCCCACTTTTCAACTAAAAACTCAGATCTGGAAGCATTTGTTACCTGATTTTTCGTGTGATCTCTCCTTCTTCGATCTATAGCAAGCTTCAGAATTGATCTCGGGTCAAGATGACAGCTTCGGGTGCGGATTTGGAGTTCTCTCACTCTACTTTCTCTCTCTAGATGTTGGTGGTGAAGAAGATGAACGGTGAAAGGGAAGGAATGAGGTGGGTTTTAGTCCCTTCCTTGCGCCCCACTTGCCCGGCCCAGAAACCCGAGCCCTCGAGCCTGTTATGTTCCATTTGTTTCCATTTTATTCTCTCCTTCATTATTTTCGGGATGTTACAAGTGTACCCTTCTTATTGGAGGTTTCGTCCTCGAAACCTTTTACAGGTCAAACAACCGGGGGTACGACTCCATCATTTCTGACTCGGTCTCCCATGTGAGTTCTGCCCCTCTTCGATGTTTCCATTGAACTTTGACCAGTGGAATAACTTTGTTGCGTAGTCGTTTATCCTTTCTATCCAAAATTTCTATGGGCTTCTCAGTATAGTTAAGCTTGTTGTCTACCTCAATGTCGTTGAGTGGCACATGCTCCGACTCGTCAGCTAAATACTTTCGCAAGTACGACACATGAAATGACGGATGAATTCCACTCAATTCGCCAGGTAATTCTAATTGATATGCTACTTCTCCAACTCGTGCTAGAACCTTGAACGGTCCGACAAACCTCGAACTTAGTTTTCCCCTATTTCTGAATCGGATTATTCCCTTCCAAGGAGACACCTTCTGTAATACCTTATCCCCAACCTGAAACTCGAGATCTCTCCTCCTTTTGTTCACATAAGATTTCTGTGTATCATTAGCGGCTTTCATTCGGGCTTTGATTTGGTCAAACTTCTCGGAAGTTGCTTTGACTACATCAAGACTTGCAAAGTCTTTCTGCCAAATATCTCCCTAACAAATGGGCATCCTACACTTTCTACCATACAACATCTCATAGGGCTGCATGCCAATGGTCGCATGATAGCTGTTGTTGTAAGAGAACTTCGCCAATGGTAAGTGGCTATCCCAGCTACCATCGAAATCAATGATACATGCACGGAGCATGTCCTCGAGGGTTTGAATAGTTCTTTCAGATTCTCCATCAATTTGCTGGTGGTAGGCGGTGCTAATGTTAAGCCTCGTGCCCATTGCCTCATGAAATTGTTTCTAGAACCTTGATGTGAACCACGTGTCCCGTTCCGATATAATTGTCAAGGGCATGCCGTGTCTTGCTACAATTGCGTTGATAAATACTTCTGCTAGTTTCTCAGATGAAAAAGGTCTCACGTATAGGCAATAAGTGAGCACTCTTTGTCAGTCGATCCACGATTACCCATATGGTATCATGACCTTTAGATGTACGCGGTAGCTTGGTTATGAAATCCATGATAATGTGTTCCCATTTCCATTAAGGAATAAATAACGGCTGCATCTTCCCACATGGATTCTGGTGATCGGCCTTCACTTGTGAATAGGTAAGGCACTTGCTCACATAATCAGTTACATCATTCTTCAAGCAAGGCCACCAGTATTCCTTCTTTAGATCGTGATACATCTTGTTAGTGCCGGGGTGGATAGAGTAGCGAGACTTGTGAGCCTCGTCAAGAATATTGACCCTAAGCTCGCCACACTTGGGTATCCACATCCTCCTTAGTCGTGTTCGTACTCCATAAGTATTGGTTTCTAACCCACTATTCTTTCTCGCTTAATGTTTTCTTCTTTCAAAGCTTCATCCTGAGCACGCTTAATTTCTGTCATAAGGTCTAGAGTCACGACTAACTGATATGCCTTAAACTCGATAGGAGTTGTCGTGCCGTTTTGACTCAAGGCATCGGCCACCACATTCGCCTTCCAGGGGTGGTAAAGGATTTCACAGTCATAGTCCTTCAGTAGTTCTAACCACCACTGTTGTCGCATGTTTAATTCTTTTTGTTCAAAGAAGTACTACAACCTTTTATGGTCGGAGTAGATGGTGCACTTGACTCCGTAGAGGTAATGCCTTCAAATATTTAAATCAAATACGACCGCCACGAGCTCAAGATCGTGAGTCGGGTAGTTAACTTCATGAGTCTTTAATTGCCGTGATGTATACGCGATCACATTCCCACGTTGCATTAGCACACAACCCAACCCCTGACTTGAAGATTCGGAATACACTACTAGGTCTTCATTACCGTCGGGTAAGGTCAATACTGGTGCTTGATTCAACCACTTCTTTAATTCTTCAAAGGCTTCAGTCTGGGCCTGGCCCCATTCGTATTCTACCTCCTTGCGGGTCAATTTGGTTGAAGGCGAAGCTATCTTTGAGATTACTGGATGAACCTGCGGTAGTATCCTACTAACCCTAGGAAACTCCTTATGTTGGTCGGTGTTCTCGGGGTTTCCCAATTCCACACCACATCAATCTTTGTTGGGTCTACCATGATGCCTTCAGCGTTAATCACATGACCTAGGAACTGAACTTCCTTTAGCCAGAATGCGCATTTTAAAAACTTGGTGTACAACTTTTCTCTCTTGAGTGTGTCCAAAACTTCTCATAGGTGACACGAGTGATCCCCTGTAGGTCCACTCTGGTCTATGGATCGATCTATCACGTATAACACACGACGTATACTCGTAGTGCGGAATCCAAACGAATAAACGCGTCTCGAACAGATAAGAACACAATACAAACACACAAGACAAGATTCTCTGAAAGCTCTCTGTATTACTCTGTAAAATGTGCTTACATGTACAATTTTATTTAAGTTGTAGAACTAAGCACTATTTATAGGTAAACAAAATCTGCCACAGGCGAACTTAACAAGTTCGCCACACCCATGGCTTTGGCGAGCTTGTTAAGTTCGCCATTCACAAAACTTAACCATTCAAGACACAATACAATGATAAAGACTACAAAAGACCTATTCCATTACACAAGGCTACATGTCACACAAAATATTCGAACAGACTCCCCCTTGACATTAGATTGGTCTTTTAATCTTTAATTGTTCTTCTGACTCTCCAGCACCTTGCTTCCAGCATGCACTCCTTTGCTTATGCATACACGTAACACTCTTTTGTATTGCATGGCCTGTTCTCTCCATTCATCTGTATTCATAATCTCTTTTCTCTTCAATGTCAGCTGATCTTTCTTTGAAAAGTTTATCATATTCAATGCATCATAGAAACGAAACTGTAGGTCCCTCGGGGCATGACGGATCACCTAGACTCGCGGTATGACACGATGATAACGTGCAAAATCCATGATAAACATGCAACGTGTAAACCAATCAACAACACGGTGTAAATAAACGCTTTGTATTTCACTCACAAACACTGTTTACAAACTCTCTCAGATCTGTTCTTGACTTCTCTCTCTAAGGTCTCTCAAGGTTTGATCTCTAAGACTTGCAAACACCTATTTATAGGGAAACACAAAGTCTCCCCCTTGACAACAGCTTCAGAAGATTGTCATCAGTCTGCATTATCATTAAACAAGTAGTAGTCTTCGTTTTGTACATCTGCACACTCTCTATTTCTAGAAGACAAACTCGGGAGAAGGACCCCTTGTTAACTTCTGTCTACAAATTTCAATTTAGGCAAAGAGGAAACCAACAAATAATATTTCCATGGAATCTGGAAAAATAAAATCTTTTTGGTTTTTCAAACACAAGAAACACAAAATCTTTTTGGTTTTTCTCTGTACAAACTGAATTCAAGTACTAAAGCACATATTTTTGTTGAACACCATAAGCAAGAAGATCATATCAGTATATATGATATATCAATCACACATCTTGGATATTAAATCCGTATATCAAGGTAATTGATATCCTATGCCATTCTTTCAAGTCTCCATCTTTCAGACTTTCATATATTGCAGGTAATGGTACGCAATAAACAATCAAAGAAAACAGGATCAAGCTATGACACATAAATTTAAATTGTCAATATTATAAGAGTTGAAACTAAAAGCATCTCATTCCCACTTTCTTATGAGTTAAGGTACCATTTATGTATGAAATACAACGTGTACCCCACTAGTATGCCAAAGAAAAATTACTGCAACTATCTCAAGACATACAAGATTTTACTAAATATTATCCTAATTTCCAGAATGAGGAGACATCACTTAGCACATGAATATCAGAATCCAAATTGGATTGCATAGGAATCAATGAGATTCAGAATCGAATGATTCAATGTCTTGGCTTATATATGTGGAATCATAAGATTCAGGTACGTGGATCCAACTGTTATCTAGATTATGAATTCAATGGAATCAGTAAAGATAGAGTATCAATATGATCCAAGGGCTAGTATATGTTTGACATATGTTATCAAGAACATATCTTAGTTCAACATCACATTGCATGTTTTTCGGGGCATGGGCAGTGAAGTGAACTGAAAAAATTGTGCTAAGGACATAACCTGAAACTGGTCTCATAGGACAATCCTTATTAAAAGCTAATATTCTTTATCTGATAGTATAGTTACAACACACACACCCAGGCATAAAATGGGTTCAAATCACATTTGTAACATATGTAATTATGTATTCACACTACTAATGGTTCAAAGACGCTTTTAGCCTTTTGACAAGCTAAATTATATGCATACACAACACTATCATTTACTATTAGTGCAATCTCTAAAGTTTGGATCAAAACATATATAATTCAGATATATTGAATAAACACAAATCACCAACCAGTCAATCTATGGTCATGTGTGACTGAAAATCTGCTGATGTACTATCATTTCTTCTCATGCTCAAATGATGTCAATTTTAAGATTTTTCAATTTGTTTGGGTTTTTCAAAATCTTTTTGAAAGAAAATAAAACTTCCACGAAAACATTTTTAAGAAAAACATGTACTTGGTTACCCAGAATAAAGCATTTCAATCAATCAAAAACGCAAACCAGTATAATCAAATGCCTTTGTCTTTGTCACCAACACAATATTGTACTCCCCCTGTCCTGTAAAATCCCCCTCAACTTGTCAAATGGTTACATCAACGACTTTTGCTCACCATCGTCATCCTATATTTCAGGTTGTCTTTTGGACTTGGTCAAACTTTTTCCAAAACAACATTGTGTGTGACATATTCTCCCCCTGAGCATCAAGTCATTGAATCAAATAGATTCATCAGTAATCAAACAACTCTTTCCTCCTTGCAGATGCCATTCCTTGTCATGTGCTATGAACAACCACTATTAACAACCCAAATGGTATTAATAGTCCCTCTTGGTTAATCCTACACATCTAACAAGAAATATTAATTTGAAATTGGGACCCAAGCCATGGTAGTCCTGGGTCGTCCATTTGTATCAAAATAAATGACCTCACTCAATTCATAATCGAATCTCTCATCAATTTTTGGTGATTGCTCCGACGAATCCGAAACAGAAACTTTAGATTTCCAAACATACTTCTGTTCATTATGTTCTTTTTGCTTAAAATGTGAAGTGTTTGAACATTCTATGTCATTTGAAAATTGTTTTGATTGTGAAAGCTCTTGATGTTCTAAAAGTTTTCTCAATCTTCTGTTTCTCCTCCGTCTTTGAGGTCTAGAAAGCCTAACCTTAGATTTTGAATTACCCTTTTGTGTATCACGAGGTCTAACCACATTTGGTTTAACGATAGGCTTACCAGGAGTTCTTACCTTTGCTGGAGTAACATGTTGGTTACCTTTGGCATTGTGAGGACAATTGATCTTAATGTGACCCACAAGATCACAGTAAAAGCAAGATCTCGTCTCACGATATTCTCTCATATAAGGAACCTTCACTCGACAAGATGAACTTGAAGAAGATTCGCCTACATGAACTTCTTTTGGCTTAATTTTCTCCAGAACTGCAGATTTTGCAACAGGTTTTGATTCAGGCTTCATCTTCTCAAGAAATACATGCCTCTTCTCTTTATTTTTATAAGAACAATTCACCACAATGTGTCCCATCTCATTACAATGAAAACATGTACGCTTTCCTTATAATCTCTGACATATGGAACTTTCCTTGAGTTTGAAGAATTTCCAAATGTATAATTTCTAGATGATTTATAATCAACACCTTCTTGGTTCTTCTTCACATCCTTTGATTCTTCTTTCTTAACCTCTTTCGGTATCCCCTCTATCTTAGCTTCATCAAAATATTCATCATCACTCTCATCATCATACACCATATCTTCACCTGCGACTGGATTCACCTTCAACACAATCTTAGGATCCAAATCCTCATCTTTTATAAACTCAGGTGCAACATAATAGTTTCCGTTGAATGGTGGAGGAACATAACCAATACCACTGGTACTTCTATCTTGATTAACATTATCATTGAAGTAACCCAGCAGAAATGATGAATTACCAAAACTTTCCAACTTTCTATTCAGCTTGATCACCTCGGCTTCCTTATCAGTAAGCTCTTTATTTTTCTCAGTAAGGGTGGTATTTCTTTTCTCAATTTCTACATAAGCCATATCCAGAGGATATGCCTGCTCTTTTATCTTCAAGGTCAATGAATTTATGTCTCTCTTCAATGATTCAATCCTTTCAATACACACATTCTCATTTTCCTTTAATTTCTTATTTACCGTGTGCATCGATTTCATATCACAAATGTGGTTTACGTTGTCATCCATAACCCTCATCATTTTTTCCTTCACATAAACACAGTTAGAACAAAAAGATTCAGAGTTAGAAACCACCTCAACTGTTACCTCTGTAGAAGATATACCAGGAGCCATGAATACGTCACCATCAGCTTCACTCTTTTGTTCAGCAGTGACAGGCTTTGCATCAATTTCTGATTCAGACAAATCATTTTCAACTTTCTGGAAGCTTTCTTCAGTATCTACATCACTCTCAGTAGACTGAGTACTTTCACCAGAACGAACACTTTTACTATCACTTAATTCTCTAGAAGAATCACTTTCAGAATCACACTGCTTCACTAATTCTTTTTTAATCAAGACCACAAACACTTGAGGATTAGCTTCACCCTGTTTCTTCAAAACTTCCCATAGATCTCTTGAAAGTGGACACTTCCCGCGACTATGAACGATTTCTTTTGGTAAAGACATTTGTAAAGTTGCGCGCGTCTTCATCTCTTGATCATACTTCTGCGTTTGTACTTTCATCAGTGTCTAACACGAACTGATCGAACCGGACTTTCCAGCTAGAGTAATCTGATATACACAAAAGCCCCGGTGGCATAGTTCTAATCTCATTATCATCACAAGAATTCCACATTTTGAAAATTTTGTGAAAATATCCGAAAAATTTTCCCTCCAAAAATCTGATTTTCGATGAACAAAAATTCTAAAATTACTGTCTTCTCAAAAACAACTCGAAACACTCATATAAAGATCCCCTTAAGTTTTTAAACAAGAAAGCGTTTTTATTTTTTTTTTATCCTCAAGCGAACTTAGTAAGTTCGCCTGATTAAATTCGCCTGAAACTGCCTGAGCGAACTTGACAAGTTCGCCTGTAACTGAATGCTAAGTTCGCCTACAACAACTGAATTTTCAGGAAAAAGAAGAACACAAACTCAGACCTCTGAAAATCATGATTTCTCATGTATATGATCAAATTGGACAAATATGAACCGTAGGAATGTGTAGAAACTGATTAGGAACACTTCTATCGGATCAAATTCTTCAACTGAATCCAAAATCAATTCAAATTGATCAAAATTTCTCCACTTTTGTCAAGAACACGAAAAAGATGAAAAATCCTCTAGACTCGCGGTACGACACGGTGATAACGTGCGGAATCCATGATCAACATTCAACGTATAAACCAGTCAACAACACGGTGTAAATAAACGCTTTGTATTTCACTCACAAACACTGTTTACAAACTATCTCAGAGCTGTTCTTGACTTCTCTCTCTAAGGTCTCTCAAGGTCTGATCTCTAAGACTTGCAAACACCTATTTATAGGGAAACACAAAGACCCACAGCACCATAGGCGAACTTAACAAGTTCGCTCCTAAAGATGCTTAGGTGAACTTGTTAAGTTCGCCTATCGAAGAACTTACACAGAATTTCAGCGACAGTTATAAAACATGCTCTAACAGAAACAGAATCTTTCCTTCTTTATCCTCTATAACAGCCTCTCCAGTGTCCACATCTAAAAACCACCACTTCATGTTTCCAATAAAATCTTGTGGGACTTTCTTCAATGGAATCTTCTTTAGTGCTTTCAATGGTTTGAACTTGTACTTCACAACTTTCTTGTTTCTCACTGGATCTTTAACTCTAACTCCCTTCTAAGATTTTAAATATTCATACTTACCAGCCGTACCTTCTCTCCTTATCATTCTGGCAATTGCATCAGCAATACCATCCCTTGATCTGTTAATCAATGGCTTAGTTGATAAACCATTAACTTCACATCTTGGCAAAGAGTTCAAATACTTCAATCTTGGCTTTAAGTATTGAACGCCATCAGTCCTCTTGACCACTATCAGGTTAAATACTTCTTCATAGAACCAACTTAATATTCTTCCACTGTAATCACCTTCATCCACATATCTTTCCGTTTGAACAGGTGATGGTGGTGCCACAGGCAATATCTTTTTCCAACTTCTCACTACCTTTAACCACCTTTCTTTTTTCATTCCAGTTTCTTTGTATAAAACAGGCTCTTCATTCACAATACATGGAGTATCAGGCTTTGTAACTTCATGTTCTTTATTCACAGACTCATCTAAATCATCATGACTAGTCTCATGAATCATATTGCCTTGAACAAAGTCTAGAGTGATATTAACTCCATCACAGCCTTGATAAGATATATCAGTTTCATTTTTTTCTATCTCCACCTCCACAATCTCCCCTTCTTCAATCTCAGACAACTCTTCCTCATCATCAATTAATGCATCTAAATGAGAAAGACATTCAAGCTTTTCAGCAACATCTAGATCAGAATCAGAATCTTCATAAAATGAATTATCTAACATGTCGATAATAACTTGTATATATTTATCTTGTTCATTTTCCTTTGATGCATCATCACCAACATCAGATTCTCCTTGAATCACAGATATAGGAATTATATCAAGAGCACCATCAGTAGCACCAATAGCGTCTTGACGTTCACCTTGCTTATCTGCATAGGAATCCTCTTCATCATTATCATCATCATTTTTATGTACTTCTGGTGAATGACAAGTATCATTCCCAGGATTCTCCCCCTGAGCGTCAAGGCGCTCAATCAACTGTGATACAAGAATTTGCATCTCAGCAATTTGCCTGCTTTGGAAATTAATCTGGTGTTGATGTTGAGAATCACAGGTTTGTAACACACCAATCTGTCTTTGAAGCCCCACTACTTGTGCTTCTAAAGTAGATACTTTCTGTTCCAGGACATTAATCTTCTTGTCTTTCTCATCTGTGAATGGATCAACTTGTTTTGTAGAATTATGAGGAATGGATGGAGTATCAAGATGAGTAGGAGTAAGTGAGTGTGTTGGAGTGATAAGCAAAGTATCCACAAATTCAA
Organism: Smallanthus sonchifolius; assembly: GCA_023525975.1. NCBI lineage: Eukaryota > Viridiplantae > Streptophyta > Magnoliopsida > Asterales > Asteraceae > Smallanthus > Smallanthus sonchifolius. Next base: position 41,076,464 of record CM042025.1, on the reverse strand, counting down.
CATTTTCATCAACATGAATACTTGTTGTAGCTTTTGACTTCTTTGATTTAGGAGGGTCAGGAAAATACTCTGAATCTGATGATTCATCTTGTAATTGTCTTTTTCCTAGTACAACACAAGGAGGAGGACCCCGTGCTGACTTTACCCTTGGTAACTTATTCTTTATTCTTAGATGTTTAGCCAACTGAGCATAGTTCTCGGGGCTAAAGTGTTGTTCAGTCTCTTCTAAGTCAGTTGACTCATTTCCTTTTTCAACATTTTCACCTGAACTTGAACTAGAACTATTATCAATTGCTTCTACATTCGCAGCTAGATGGGATGATGGAGGATTAACTTCCACATTCTCCACATTATCTATTTTCACCTCATGGTCCATATGTTCAACATTTTCAACATTATCAGCTTCAGCTTCATGTTCAATCACATTCTCATCAGCAGGTTCATTTTGTTAGGCAATTGCTTGATTAGGTTGTTCTTGTTGTGGCTGTTCTAAAGCTTCATCAGCATGTATCCAGTTATCATTCGGTGGAGCTACATAATTAGGATTAACTATGTGTCCAAATAAAGCAGTAGGCACTGGAATCAATGCTGGATTCTGTTGCTTCACGTTGTGATAGTCGGTAAAAAGTCTCTTTGTCATCGGAGTCAAAGTAAGTCTTGGATTCAACGGTGGTAGATTAGGAATGAGATGGTTGAAAATAACTTGTAAAAACCTAGGGTACATGATGAAACCCTGTCCCTCGGGTGGTGTGATTTGTGCAACCAACTCCTTGTAGATATACAAAGCAAAATTGAATGGTCTGTTTAGTGTTAAGGCAACCATAGCTCCTTGTAATGCATACTTAAGACCATCAGTTCCTACTTTCCTAGGTGACAAGCATTGAATGATGACGTGCATCAAATACCTCCATTGACCAATGAGACCTCCTTTACATGCCTTTGAATCATTAGCCCTGCCTCTATATCCCATTCTATTAAAGCATCATATGAATAAAGTAGTAGGCAAGCTAATTGGATCTTTATCAGCACCTCCTAAGCTCAAATCTTCTCTGATAGTTTCCACAGAAATTGTAATATCTTGATTGTTGATGGTAGCTCGAATCACATTTGGGTCAACAGTATAATCATGGTCAGCTGTATCCCAGAACTGCTGGATGTATTGTAGACTGATCACTGGATTAGCAGACAACGCCACTCTCAATCTTGATCTGTTAAAAAATGTGATTTTTTCTCTGTAGTTAACAACTTCAGGAAAATCCAGATTAAGTAAAGCCACCTGATTATGTTTGTACTCAACCCTTCTATTCATGATCTGCACAAGTTAATTGATTAGACATTTGCAAACAAAAAATAAACAAGAAATAAAACAAAAAACAAAACAAAGTTAAAAAAAATTGCTAAGTCTGAATCAGTGAAGGCCCTACAGGCGAACTTAATAAGTTCGCTAAGAGTCCCTGTGGCGAACTTATTAAGTTCGCCTGAACAAGTTCGCTAGAACTCTCAAGCAACCCAAAAATCTGATAACTCCAATCAAGTGATAATCAAACAATCCAATGTATGAAATCCAGTCGCAAATACTCAATTAATACTGATATACAATCAATTTTAGTTTCAAATCCCAAACAACCCCTTTCAAGCACACAACAGACCTACCGCTAAAACCTTATGAATATATCCAATCGATTTGAGCTATTCAGTGTATGAAAATAACTGATTTTACCTTCATAGTGAGCGCAAATCAAAATGGAATAATAGACGATTATGAAGAACACAACTAACATAGAGAATGAGGATCAAAGAACAAGTTCGCTAGAAAACTGAACAAGTTCGCTTTCACTGAGTTTGCCCACAAAAAATAGGTAAGTAACAAGTTCACTAACTTGTTCATTAAATACCTCTCAACTAAGTTCGCCAACCAAGCGAACTTAATAAGTTCGCCACCCCTGGCAAACTTAAACAAACTCAAACATCACCGAGTTCGCTGATTCAAGTTTCTAAGTGAAAAATAAATGAATTATTTCAAATTCCAACTCAGTTTTCATTTCGATTATCTTCCAAACTGCAACCTGTAAAAATAAAATGCAAATCCTGTAAGTTATGATTTCATGGAAGTTGAAAATAAAATCTTTTTAGATTTTTTTTTTTAAAATGAAATAAAGCAGTAAAAAAATAAAAGCAATTTTTTTTTGTTTTTATCTATACATACTAAATCACATGTTTTTGGTCGAATACTGCGAGTAAGAAGATTATATGATGAAACACACAAACACCTTTCAGATATAAAATCCCTAACAGATCTAAGGGTGACCTATGGTATTCTGTGTACATATAAATCTTGACTGATCAACTATGTAACTTGTACAACTCTCATCACAAATTATTAAACCTTTTAAAGATCATGAAATGATACATGATAAACTTCAAAGTAAACAGGATCAGATCATGACATGTTACCTTATTCGTACAAAATTTACAATATACTACATGTCAATTCAAGTTGTCAGCATTATAAGATTTGAAACTAAAACCGTTTTTATCCCACGGTCTTCTGAGTTAGTACCATTTATATGAAAACAACGTGTACCCCACAAGTATGCCAACAGAAAGTAAATTGCACTATCTTCAAGACATATAAGACTTTGTGTAGAAGAATATATATGTCACACCCCAACCGACGGCGGAATCATCGGGGCGGGACATGTAGACTATTAATGAGCACAAGGTTGATTAAATTGTAATATATTAAACATCAATTTCATTTACAAAAATCCAAACACAACCAAATCCAAGAAAGAACATAAACGAAATACATAATATCCTTTATTCAAATTTTAACTAAGTCCAAAGCCTATGTGTAGCATGTCTTGATCAAACTCACATATTAGCACCTGGAACATGAATAAAATAAGGTCAACTAAAAAGTTGGTGAGCATACATATGTTTGTATATAGATAGCATATAGTTTGTAAATAAACAAATCCTTACATATCATGATAAAATAAGACATTTATGGGGAGCAGCTATTGTGTAACCAAGTATAATCAAACCTTTGTAACTAGCATGCAAAATTGTGTTGTCGGTAACAATCACCCTACCTGGGTGGGTTTGTCAGACTCAATAGATCTATCATTGTTAACCATCGGCTTGAATAGTTAATGATTGCACATAAATCGCACACATCAGTTAGCACAACTAGCACTAGGGCATAAAGCTCAAATTGCACACATGAATGTAAAGAGGATTTGTACTTGTGTAGTTTGTGTAAGTGTAAGCAATAGTGTTGTATATTGTTCATGTTCCACCCCAAAAGTGTAAAAGAGTAAAAGGGGCTATGTAATACTCACTTGATTTGAAGGCGTAGCTAACACGAGATACTAGATAGAGACGGGGTCCTCGTAATGCACAACGTTAACCTAGAGTGTAATATGTATTGAATCAGTAGTGTGCACAATAGTCTATGTCTAAGTCTAAGGTTAAATTGGATGTGTGTATAAGGAATTTGAAGTTGTAGGTATTAGTGGGTTGTACTTGAATGGTGTTGTATAAAATTTGGGTTTGGAATAACTAAATAATAAAATAATAAAATTATTGTTTGTTTACTTAGTTATAAAAATATTGTAAGTCTTAGGGGTGATTAAGTATAACCTAAACAAATAGTTTTCGTTTAAATGTAAATTAAATAAATAATTGTAATATTATTTATTTATTTATAAAATATGTAACTTAGTCATTTAGTTATAAAAAAATGTATTAAATGTTTTATATTAAATATAAATTCCTTTAATTTATTTTCATAAGGATATTTAAATAAATTTTATAAATAATAATTAAGTGTAGGGTTTAGCAATAAATATAGATTAAATTTTGTAAGTTTTAAATAAATAATTTCTATTTATTTTAGAATAGAAATTTGATCTTTTCAAATAATCTTCATAAAATCAATTCTTTTTATTTAAAAATAAATTTGAAATACTTATTGTTTTTAAAATATGGAAATAATTATTCTACCAAGAATTTTCTCACACACACGACCGCGCCTGGAACAAGGCACGATCGTGCTATGACCACGGGCGCGACCGTGCTAGTTAGGGGCGCGACCGTGTTGACCAATACAGAGGATGTAGCTAAGCAGTTCGCTAGGCACGACCGTGCATGGGCCAGACAAGACCGTGTCTAGGGTTCTGAGGCACGACCAAGTCTAGCAAAGGGCTTTCACCCATTAGATCATCACGAGTCTTTTTGTATAGATTAATTGTATTTAAAATGTGTCTAAGGTTCGATTCGATTAAATCTTTTTTTTTTGAACAAAATGTAGATTCGGGTTCGTGGTGATTTCCATATTGCAAGCCCAAATCAAGATGGGGCTTTTGATCTATGAACTGAAATGAGTGAGAAAAAAGTTTCAATTACCTGGAAGAGTAGCGAATTGATAGCGAACGGTAGGGATGAGTTCCGGCGTCGGCGAGCTTGGCTTCCGGCGTCTTCTGCTACAATTCTGGTCGCTTCAAATAGGTCAGTAGCCTCTGGGAGGATTGTGTAGCGTTTGGTTGGGGGAAATTTCACTCCAGAGTAGGAGGATCGATGTTCAAATGAGTGGGTTTTGGTTTTCTTAAGATGAATCGGGTTTCTGATGTTAATGATCACAATTGACAACATTATTTTATTTGTTAATAAAAGTGAAACGTATATCGGTTACAAAACTCAACGATCTCGCGTTTAAAACTGTATTTACGTTTCAACTGATACTAGGCGCGACCGTGCCAGAATGAGGCGCGACCGTGCCTATTAGGGTTTCTTGTTACTTTTCAACATCAGGCCTTGTAACTTTAGCCTTTGACATATTTGTATAAATAGATACTCATGTAGTGTTTAGTAGGTTACAACCTAGTAAAATTTGCGGATTTGCATTGAAATATAGTATTTAATTGATGGTACGAATAGAAACAAACAGTGCACTAGAATTGGGTTTGAAATGCATTACATTGAATTGAAATACAGATACTAAAAATCAGAAATGTTACAGTCTCCCCATGTTGAGGGAATTTCGTCCCGAAATTTAGCTAGAGGAAGCGACGGCATCAGTAAAAAGATGGGGGTACTTGAGCTTCATTTGGTCCTCTCATTCCCAAGTGAACTCAGGACCACGTTTAGATACCCAGCGAACCTTGACAATAGGAATACGGCTTCGCTTGAGTTGTTTGATTTCACGATCCATGATTTCTACCGGTTTCTCAACGAAGTGCATTGTTTCGTCAATGTGCACGTCGTCAAGAGGTATGTGGAGGTTTTCATCAGCAAGGCATTTCTTCATATTAGACACATGAAATGTAGGATGCACGTTGCCAAGTGATGGAGGTAACTCGAGTTTGTAAGCCACTTTCCCAATCCTTTCAAGGATCTTGAATGGACCCACGTAGCGAGGTGCTAACTTGCCTTTCTTTCCAAAACGGATCACACCCCTCCACGGAGACACCTTTAGAAGAACGAGGTCACCGACTTGGAATTCCATAGATGTGAATCCCAATTGCCACCAAAATCAATTACACAAGCTCTAAGCATATCATCAAGAGTTTGGATTGTTCGCTTGGTCTGACCATCAGTTTGGGGATGGTAAGCCGTGCTCAAATCCAATCGTGTACCAAGAGCAGTTTGGAGAGATTGCCAAAAGCGAGAGGTGAACCGAGCATCTCTATCGGAGATTATGTTTAAGGGAACACCGTGACGGCTCACAATTTCATTAATGTAAATTCGGGCTAGTTTCTCAACTCGATAGTCTTCACGGATAGGCAAGAAATGAGCAGATTTGGTGAGATGATCAATGATCACCCAAATGCTATCATAACCACTTGAGGTGCGAGGAAGTTTGGTAATGAAATCCATAGCTAAGTTCTCCCATTTCCACATGAGAATTTCTGGTTGTTCAAGTAATCCGGAAGGACGTTGGTGTTCGGCTTTGACCTTGGAGCACGTTAGACATTTGGCAACATAGAGAGCAATATCCTTTTTAATACCGGGCCACCAATATTGTTGGCGAAGATCTTGATACATTTTATCCACACCAGGATGAATAGAATAATGAGTCTTGTGAGCCTCGTTCATAAGAAATGTACGGAGATCATCGCGATCGGGAACCCAAATACGGTTCAAGTAATAAAGTAAGCCATTGGGTTTTGATTCAAGCTGAAGTTCAACACCACACGACATTTCCTCGTACATGTTACCCTCGGTGAATTAGACGTGTTGAGCTTCTAAGATGCGATTTTGAATGTCGGTTTGAATTCGAACACATTGAAGCATGACATGGTCCTTTCGACTCAAAGCGTCGGCTACAACATTCGCTTTGCTGGGATGGTAACGAATCTCGCAGTCATAGTCGTTAAGGAGTTCAACCCAACGTCGTTGTCTCATATTGAGTTCTTTTTGGTTGAAGATGTGTTGGAGACTTTTGTGGTCGGTGAATACCACGCATTTCATGCCATAGAGGTAATGTCTCTAAATCTTCAGTGCAAATACAACTGCACCCGGTGTTCGCTGCTGCATTACCGGCTAAACCAGATAGTCCAGTAGCTTTAGTGTGGATTGAGTAGCGTGAATCTGCTGCTTGGTTGCGATAATTCCGATCGAAAGAGAGAATTCTTGTTTTCTTGAAATGTCTAAACGATTTTTGAGATTGATTGTATTAATCTGAGACGTTTGTTGTAATTGGAAATGTTATTGCCTTCGTTAATGGTAATGAAGTGTAAATCGGTTACGGAACTCAACGATCGGGTGATTAAAACTGTATTTACATTTCAACTGGTACTAGGCGCGACCGTGCCCAAACGAGGCGCGACCGTGCCTAGGCACCGGGCACGATCGTTCCAAAGCTGGTCACGCGACCGTGCCAAAGCACTCGGCGCGACCGTGCCAGAATGAGGCGCGACCGTGCCTATTAGGATTTCTTGTAATTTTTCAATATCAGACCTTGTAACTTTGGTCTTTGACATATTTATATGAATAGATATTTATGTAGTGTTTTAGTAGGTTATAACTGTGTAAAATTTGCGGGTTAACATGGAAATATAGTATTTAATTGATGGTACAAATAGAACAAAACAGTGCACTAGAATTTGGTTTGAAATGCATTACATTGAATTTGAAATACGGGTACTAAAAATCAGAAATGTTACAGTCTCCCCATGTTGAGGGAATTTCGTCCCGAAATTTAGTTAGAGGAAATGACGGCATCAGTAAAAAGATGGGGGTACTTGAGCTTCATTTGGTCCTCTCGTTCCCAAGTGAATTCAGGACCACGCTTAGACTCCCAACGAACTTTGATAATAGGAATACGACTTCGCTTGAGTTGCTTGACTTCACGATCCATAATTTCTACCGGTTTCTCAACGAAGTGCATAGTTTCGTCAATGCGCACGTCATCAAGTGGTATATGGAGACTTTCATCAGCGAGACATTTCTTCAGATTAGATACATGAAATGTAGGATGCACATTGCCAAGAGGTGGAGGTAACTCGAGTTTGTAAGCCACTTTTCCAATCCTTTCAAGGATTTTGAATGGATCAACATAGCGAGGGGCTAACTTGCCTTTCTTTCCAAAGCGGATCACACCCTTCCATGGAGACACTTTAAGAAGAACAAGGTCACCGACTTGGAATTCCAAGGGTTTTCGTCGTATATCGGCATAACTCTTTTGCCGACTTCTCGCTGTTCGGATGTTGTCACGAATTTGAATAATCTTGTCGGATGTTTCTTGAATTAGCTCAGGACCAGAGATTTGTGCTTCACCAATCTCGTTCCAACAGATAGGAGAACGCCACTTGCGACCATAAAGAGCTTCGAATGGAGCCATGTTGATACTTGTGTGGTAGCTATTATTGTAAGAGAACTCAATAAGGGATAAATGTGAATCCCAATTACCACCAAAATCGATTACGCAAGCTCTAAGCATGACTTCAAGTGTTTGTATTGTCCGCTCGGTTTGACCATCAGTTTGCGGATGGTAAGCCGTGCTCAAATCTAATCGTGTACCAAGAGCAGTTTGGAGAGATTTCCAAAATCGAGAAGTGAACCGGGCATATCGGTTGGATATTATGTTCAAGGGAACACCATGACAGCTCACAATTTCATCAATGTAAATTCGGGCTAGTTTCTCAACCCGATAGTCTTCACGGATAGGCAAGAAATGAACAGATTTGGTGAGACGATCAATGATTACCCAAATGCTACCATAACCACTCGAGGTGCGAGGGAGTTTGGTAATAAAATCCATGGCTAAGTTCTCCCATTTCCACATGGGAATTTCCGGTTGTTCAAGTAATCCAGAAGGACGTTGGTGTTCGGCTTTGACTTTGGAACACGTTAGACATTTGGCAACATAGTGAGCAATGTACTTTTTCATACCGGGCCACCAATATTGTTGGCAAAGATCTTGGTACATTTTATCCGCACCGGGATGAATAGAATAACGAGTCTTGTGAGCCTCGTTCATGAGAAATGTACGAAGATCATCGCGATCGGGAACCCAAATACGGTTCAAGTAATAAAGTAAGCCATTTGGTTTAGATTCAAGCAGAAGTTCAACACCACACAACATTTCCTCGTACATGTTACCCTCGGTGACTGAGACGTGTTGAGCTTCTAAGATGCGGTTTTGAATGTCGGTTTGAATTCGAACACATTGAAGCATGACATGGTTCTTTCGACTCAAAGCGTCGGCTACAACATTCGCTTTGCCGGGATGGTAACGAATCTCGCAGTCATAGTCGTTAAGGAGTTCAACCCAACATCGTTGCCTCATATTTAGTTCTTTTTTATTGAAGATACGTTGAAGACTTTTGTGGTCGGTGAACACCACACATTTTGTGCCATAGAGATAATGTCTCCAAATCTTTAATGCGAATACGACCGCACCCAACTCAAGATCGTGCGTCGTATAATTCTTCTCATGAATCTTAAGTTGTCGTGATGCATAGGCAATTACTTTGCCTCGTTGCATGAGGACACAACCGAGACCTTGGTTAGAAGCATCACTGAAGACAACTAAATCATCATTCCCATCAGGGAGAGTCAAAATAGGAGCATTGCACAACTTTTGCTTAAGGGTTTGGAAAGCTTCTTCTTGCTTTGGTCCCCATTCATAAGTCCTACCCTTGTGGGTCAAAGCGGTAAGAGGGACAGCAATCTTAGAGAAGTTCGAGATGAAACGACGGTAATATCCCGCAAGACCAAGAAATGAACGAACTTCAGTGGGAGTCTTCGGGGTATTCCAATTTTTAACTGTCTCGATCTTAGCAGGGTCAATATGAATACCATTGTCGTTGACGATGTGACCAAGAAATTGAACTTCTTTTAGCCAAAATTCACATTTGGAGAATTTGGCGTATAGTTGTTCTTTCTTCAAGAGATCCAAAACCCATCTAAGGTGTTGCTCATGATCGTCTTTAGTCTTGGAATAGATTAAGATATCATCGATTAAAACAATCACAAATTTATCAAGGTACGGTTTGGACACACGATTCATGAGGTCCATGAAAACTGCGGGTGCATTGGTTAGCCCAAAAGGCATAACCATGAACTCGTAATGACCATACCTTGTTCGGAAGGCAGTCTTTGGAATATCATCTTCTTGCACACGGAGTTGGTGATAACCAGATCGAAGATCAATCTTCGAGAAGCAAGTGGAACCTTGAAGTTGATCAAAGAGGTCATCAATTCTAGGCAAAGGATAATGGTTTTTGATAGTAAGCTTGTTGAGTTCGCGGTAGTCAATACACATGCGAAATGATCCATCCTTCTTTTTGACGAATAAGACGGGTGCACCCCACGGTGAATGACTTGGACGGATGAATCCTTTGTCGGAGAGCTCTTGAAGTTGACTTGCATGTTCTTGCATTTCAGAAGGTGCAAGACGGTATGGAGCTCTAGCCACGGGGTTAGCTCCGGGCACAAGATCAATGCGAAATTCTACTTGACGAATGGGTGGAAGACCGGATAAGTCTTCGAGGAATACTTTAGGAAAATCTCGGATAATGGGGATATCTTGAATGCTCTTCTTTTTAACATCCTTTTGAACGATATGGGCCAAAAAGGCCACGTACTTCTTTCGTAAGTACTTTTGAGCAGTAGTGCATGACATTAATTTAAGCCCTTTGCAAGGCTTTTCACCAAAGACTCTTAGTGTTTCTCCTGATGGTAGGGGTATTCGGATGCACTTCTCGAAACAATTGACTTCGGCATGATGATTTGATAGCCAATCCATGCCTATGATGATATCAAAGCTTCCTAGTGGCATTGGAACAAGGTTGATTGGGAATGTATGATCATTAAGTTCTAAAGAGCAATCATAGATAATGGATTCAATTGTAAGAGAGTCGCCATTTGCTACTTCAACGGTAAATGTTTTCTCTAAAAGGGATCGTGTCTTTGCAAGTAAAGGTTCAAAGTTAAGTGACAAAACTTTTATCGGCACCGGTATCGAATAAAATGGAGGCATATTGACTATTAACAAGAAACGTACCATTGACCACGTCATTGTTGGCTTGAGCTTCATTGGCGTTTATGTTGAAAGCACGCCCACGAGCTCCACCTTGTCTAGCATTGACTAACTTTGGGCATTGATCACGGAAATGGTTCGGGTTGCCACACTCATAACATGCTCGCCCATTTGCAATAGCTGGTACACCTTGATTAGCCACTTGGGGGTTTATTTGGCTCGCAAGAGCCTTGGCCCTACAAACATTGACCGTATGGCCATATTTCCCACAATGAATGCAAAGGCGACATGGGAGGTTTTGTGGATGATGATAGTTGCATGTGGCACAAAGAGGGTAGATCCCAACATATGGCTTTTTGGTTGGTGATTGAATCATAGGTGCAGCTTGGTTAACAGGAATAGCAGGAGTGACCACAGCATAGTTTCTAGTCTTCCTTTTCCTATTATTGCGGGAGGGTTCAGTTGTGGCTTCTTTGTTGTGGGTAGGAGGGGTTATAGTGTCAGAAACTTTCTTGGTGCCCGTTTTAGTAAGAGTCCCCGCCTTCACATGATTATCGGTTAAAGTAGCGGACAAACGGATGGCATCTTCAAGTGTTGCGGGATTCCTTCCTAGGACAGTATCTTGAATTTGCCTAGGTAGTCCCCCAATATACTTTTCAATGCAGCGGGACAAGGGAGTGACCATGTGGGGCACAAGGAGACTCAACTCATGGAACCGAATTGTATATGCCAAGCTTTCACCACTATCTTGGGCAAGATCTCAAAATTCAGCTTCGAGTTTCTTCACTTCATTTCGAGGACAGAATTCCTCAGTCATCAGCCTTTTAACCTCATCCCAAGGTAAGGCCATTGCTACATCCACACCCCTATTTCTTTTCTCCCTGTTCCACCACGTGAGTGCCCGTTTTTGTAGGAAACTTGTGGCATGACGAACACGAAGGTTGTCGGGGCAGTCACTATTGAGAAAGGTATTTTCAATGCTTTCGAACCATTGAAGGAGTCCGGTAGCTCCTTCGGTACCAAAGAACTTGAGGGGATTACACGAGTTGAAATGCTTGAAGGTGCATTGAGATGGGTTGTTACCACCATTTTCACCATTACCAACATTACCACTATTACAACCATTTCCACCATTGTTGCCATTGGTGGCACTATTAGCTTGAGTGAGTTGTGTCACGAGTTGTGCAAGAATAGCAGCAATGTCGGTATTGGTGTTGGCCGCGGGAGCACGACGAGGAGGCATTCTACAGATTTTCACAAGACAAGAGAAGATGTAAGAACTTATGAGAATTGTTTGGATTTAATAGAATAAGATAACAAAATAAATAGATAATCACAGTTTGGATTGTACTCAAATAGTGATATAATCACTCGAATACTATGACACATTAAGGTTAATTAAACTTATATAATTTTCAAGGAGACATGCTTTAGCCTATAAGTAAACACTCATCTCGGGAATTCCCAGGAAAGCATACGGGTCCCTCGGTTGATTGGGATTTATGCGAAATGCTTTCCTAGACAGAAAGCCCAAAATACAGGTGCCACTCTTCCAGATTGCACGTGTCCTCAAATAATTAACAAAGTTTAAAAACCTTAACGAGGAAATAAAGAATTTTTTTTTTTTTTTGGATTTAGCTTCATGAAGTTTTCACATGCTTAGAAAGATAAAGATAGAGAAGAAGACAAGAATATTATGAGGTTTTAGGATATGGGGAAAGAATATTGTTTATCTAATTTATCATTTAAGTATATATTAATAAGTCATGGATTTTTAACAATTAAGTTATCAAATAAAATAATAACTAATCATAGTAAGCATGTAGCACATAGCATGTAACACATAACATATAACGTATAGCATGTAGCATATAACATGTAATCATGAAACATAGCAGAGGTAGGTGTCCTAAAGTTATAGTCTAGGTCAAGGTGTCTAATAACCTAATTCCCTATAACCAAGGCTCTGATACCAATCTGTCACACCCCGACCGATGGCGGAATCATCGGGGCGGGACATGTAGACTGTTCATAAGCACAAGGTTGACTAAATTGAAATATATTAAACTTCAAATTCCATTACAAGTAGTCCAAACACAACCAAATCCAAGATATAACAAAATTGAAATACATAGAGTCCTTTTATTTAATTTAACTAAGTCCAAGCCTATGTGTAGCACATCTTGATCAATCTCACACATTAACACCTGAAACATGAATAAAATAAAGTCAACTAAAAAGTTGGTGAGTATGACACAGGTTTATATAGATAGCATATAGTTTGTAAAACAAATCCATACATATCATGATAAATAAGGCATTTATGGGGAGCAGCTATTGTGTAACCATGTATAATCAAACCTTTGTAACTAGCATGCAAAATTGTGTTGTCGGTATCAATCACCCCAATCTGGGTGGGTTTGTCAAACTCAATAGATCTATCATTGAAAACCGTCGGCTTGAATAGTTAATGATTGCACATAATCGCATACAAAGGTTAGCACACCTAGCACTCGGGCATAAAGCTCAAATTGCACACATGAATGTAAATAGGATTTGTACTTGTGTTGTTTGTGTAAATGTAAACATGTAATTTGAATAGTGTTCATGTTTCACCCCAAAAATATAAAAGAGTAAAAGGGGTTATGTATACTCACTTGGTTTGAAGGCGTTGCTAACAAATGTACTAGATAGAATATAGATCCTTGAAATGCACAAGTTAACCTAAAGTGTAATGTATATGGTATTAATAGTGTGCACAAGAGTTTAATTCTAAAGTTGCATTTGGACTTGTGTAAAAAGTCATTGATTTGTAATCGGAGGTATTGAATAAAATATATAAAGTTTGAAAGAATACTTTTAGAACATTTTGATTAAGGTTTGAGTTTAAATAATTAAATAAGTAATGTAAATAATTATTGTTTATGAAAATTATTATAAGTGTTAAATGAATTTAAGTGTAAATAAATAAATGTCTTTGTTTAAATATAAGGTAAATAAATAATCATTATTTTATTTATTTATTTATAAAATGTAACTTAACCATTTAAATACTTTTTAAATGAAAGGTTTAGCAATAATTGTAAATTAAATTTTATAAACTTTAAATAAATAATTTTCCATTTATTAAATATTTGTTCTTTCTAAATAAGATTAAATGCAATTTTATAAAAATCAACTATTTTTGTTTTGTAATTTATTTAGAATATTTATGGTTTGAAAAATACATAAAATTTATAATTCTGCCAAGAATTTAACTCACACACGACCGTGCCTGGGAAGGGCACGATCGTGCTCAAACCACGGGCGCGACCATGCTAGCCAGGGCGCGACCGTGTTGATCAAACTGAGGCTTAACTAACTAAATCATTAGGCACGACCGTGCCTTGGCCAGGCACGATCGTGTTTATGATCCTAAGACACGACTGAGATTAGCCAAAGGGCATGATTGGGTCTGGACAGGAGGACACGATTGCGCTGATATTCGGCACGACCGCGTCTCATGAGGCACGACCGCGCTAGATGATTAGCGCGACCGTGTCTCTTCCAAAACAGATACGAATCGACTGATTCTTACATTGTTAGTGTTTGAATTCATAGGGCTTTTATTTATAGTGTTATTGTGGTTCTTTTTATATAAATTAATTATATTTAAATCATGTTTAGTATTGAATTCGATTAAACTATTTTGAATAAATTATAGCTTCGGTTTCGGGAGGATTTCTATAATGGAAGCCCAAATTAACATGGGGCTTTTGATCTAGAGACTAAATAGATTGAGGACAGAGTTTCAATTACCTGGAAGAGTAGCGAATTGATAGAGAACGGTAGGAAAGAATCTCGGCGGCGATGCAGATGGCTTCCGGTGTTCGTTGCTGCAATCCCGGCTAAACCAGATAGTCTAGTAGCTTTAGTGAGGATTGAGTAACGTGAATCTGCTGCTTGGTTGTGATAATTCCGATCGAAAGAGAGAATTCTTGTTTTCTTGAAATGTCTAAACGATTTTTGAGATTGATTGGATTAATCTGAGACGTTTGTTGTAATTGGAAATGTTATTGCCTTCGTTAATGGTAATGAAGTGTAAATCGGTTACGGAACTCAACGATCGGGTGATTAAAACTGTATTTACGTTTCAACTGGTACTAGGCGCGACCGTGCCCAAACGAGGCGCGACCGTGCCTAGGCACCGGGCGCGATCGTTCCAAAGCTGGTCACGCGACCGTGCCAAAGCACTCGGTGCGACCGTGCCAGAATGAGGCGCGACCGTGCCTATTAGGGTTTCTTGTAATTTTTCAATATCAGACCTTGTAACTTTGGTCTTTGACATATTTGTATGAATAGATATTTATGTAGTGTTTTAGTAGGTTATAACTGTGTAAAATTTGCGGGTTAACATGGAAATATAGTATTTAATTGATGGTACAAATATAACAAAACAGTGCACTAGAATTTGGTTTAAAATGCATTACATTGAATTTGAAATACGGGTACTAAAAATCAGAAATGTTACAATTTGGACGAATGAATCCCTTGTCGGAGAGTTCTTGGAGTTGACTTGCAAGTTCTTGCATTTCAGAAGGTGCAAGACGGTAAGGAGCTCTAGCCACGGGGTTAGCTCCGGGCACAAGATCAATGCGAAATTCTACTTGTGGAACGTGTGGAAGACCGGATAGATCTTTGGGAAATACTTCGGGAAAATCCCGAATGATGGGAATGTCTTTGATACTCTTTTCTTTGACATCCTTTTGAACAATATGAGCTAAGAAGGCCACGTACTTCTTTCGTAAGTACTTTTGGGCGGTAGTGCATGACATTAACTTTAGTCCCTTGCAAGGTTTTTCACCAAAGACTCTTAATGTTCCTCCCGATGGTAGAGGTATTCAGATGCACTTCTCGAAACAGATGACTTCGGCATGATAATTTGATATCCAATACATGCCTATGATGATATCAAAACTTCCTAATGGCATTGGTACAAGATTGATTGGGAATGTATGTTCATTAAGTTCTAGAGAGCAGTCATAGATAACAGACTCAATTGTAAGTGAATCACCATTTGCTACTTCGACAGTGAAGGTTTTCTCTAATTGGGATCGTGTCTTTGCAAGTAAGGGTTCAAAACTAAGTGCACAAAACTTTTATCGGCACCGGTATCAAATAAAATGGTGGCATATTGACTATCAACTAGGAACGTACCGTTGACCACATCATTGTTGGCTTGAGCTTCATTGGCGTTTATATTGAAAGCACGCTCACGAGCTCCGCCTTGTCTAGCATTGATCAACATTGGGCATTGATCACGGAAGTGATTTGGGTCACCACATTCAAAACATGCCCGTCCATTTGCTATAGCAGGAACACCTTGATTAGCCACTTGTTGATTGGTTCGGGTTGGTGGGTTGACTTGGCTCGCAAGAGATTTGGCTCTACACATATTTACCGTATGGCCATATTTCCCACAATAAGTGAAAAGGCGACATGGGATGTTTTTGTGGATGATGGTAGTTGCATGTGGCACAGAGTGGGTAGATCCCAACATATGGCTTTTTGGCTGTTGCTTGAACCATAGGTGCAGCTTGATTAACGGGGATAGCAGCAGTGACCATAGCATAGTTTCTAGCCTTTCTTTTCTTATTATTGCGGGAGGGTTCATTTGTGGCTTTTTTGTTGTGGGTGGAAGAAGTTGCAATGTCGGAGACTTTCTTTGTGCCCTTTTTAGTAAGAGTCCCCGCCTTCAAATGGTTATCGGTTAAGGTAGCGGATAGACGGATAGCATCTTCAAGTGTTGCGGGATTTCTCCCTAGGACAGTATCTTGGATTTGCCTAGGTAATCCACCAATATATTTCTCAATGCAGCGAGACAAAGGTGTGACCATGTGGGGCACCAGGAGACTCAACTCATGGAACCGAGTTGTATATGCCAAGCTTTCACCACTATCTTGGGCAAGATCCTAAAATACGGCTTCGAGTTTTTTTATGTCATTTCGAGGACAGAATTCCTCATTCATTAGCCTTTTAACCTCATCCCAAGGTATGGCCATTGCTACATCCACACCCTTATTCCTCTTTTCCCCATTCCACCACGTGAGTGCCCGTTTTTGTAAGACACTTGTGGCATGACGAACACGAAGGTTATCGGGGTAGTCACTATTGAGAAAGGTATTCTTAATACTTTTGAACCATTGAAGAAGTCCCGTAGCTCCTTCGGTACCATAGAACTTGAGGGGATTACATGAGTTGAAATGCTTGAAGGTGCATTGAGATGGGTTGGCACCACCATTTCCACCATTAGCCCCATGGTTACCATTGGTGGCACCATTAGCTTGAGTGAGTTGAGTTACGAGTTGTGCAAGAATGGTAGCGATGTCGGTGTTGGTGTTGGCACGACGGGGAGGCATTCTACAGATTTTCACAACAAAAGAAAATATGTAAGAACTTATGAGAATTGCTTGGATTAAAAGGACAAGATAATGAAATAAAATAGTTAATCATAGTTTGGATTGTACTCAAATAGTGATATAATCACTTGAATACTATGACACATTAAGGTTAATTAAACTCATATAATTTTCAAGGAGACATGCTTTAGCCTATAAGTAAACACTTATCCCGGGAATTCCCAGGAAAGCATACGGGTCCCTCGGTTGATTGGGATTTATGCGAAATGCTTTTCTAGACAGAAAACCCATAATACAGGTGTCACCCTTCCAGATTGCACGTGTCCTCAAATAATTAACAAAGTTTAAAAGCCTTAACGAGGAAATAAAATTTTTTTTTTTTATAGATTTAGATTTATGAAGTTTCCACATGCTAGGAAGATGATGATAGAGAAGTAGATAAGAAGGTTATGAGGCTTAGGGTAAGGGTAGGGATTTTGTTTATTTAATTTATTATTTAAGTATAGTCTAATAAGTCATGAATTTTTAACAAGTAAGGCATCAAAATGAAATAATAACTAATCATAGAAAACATGTAACACATAGCATATAACACATAGTATGTAGCACATAACATCTAGTACATATCACATAATCATGAAGCATGGCATAAGTGGGTGTCCTAAAGTAATAGTCTAGGTCAAGGGTGTCTAATAACCTAGTTCCCTATAACCAAGGCTCTGATACCAATCTGTCACACCCCAATCGACGGCGGAATCATCGGGGCGGGACATGTAGACTGTTCATGAGCACAAGGTGGACTAAATTGTAATATATTAAACATCAATTTCATTTCAAATAATCCAAACACAACCAAATCCAAGAAAGAACATAAACAAAATACATAATATCCTTTATTCAAATTTTAACTAAGTCCAGAGCCTATGTGTAGCATGTCTTGATCAAACTCACATATTAGCACCTGAAACATGAATAAAATAAGGTCAACTAAAAAGTTGGTGAACATACACAGGTTTATATATAGATAGCATATAGTTTGTAAATAAACAAATCCTTACATATCATGATAAAATAACGCAATTATGGGGAGCAGCTATTGTGTAACCAAGTACAATCAAACCTTTGTAACTAGCATGCAAAATTGTGTTGTCGGTAACAATCACCCTACCTGGGTGGGTTTGTCAGACTCAATAAATCTATCATTATTAACCGTCGGCTTGAATAGTTAATGATTGCACATAAATCGCACACATCAGTTAGCACAACTAGCACTCGGGCATAATTGCACACACGAATGTAAAGAGGATTTGTACTTGTGTAGTTTGTGTAAGTGTAAGCAATAGTGTTGTATATTGTTCATGTTCCACCCCAAAAGTGTAAAAGAGTAAAAGGGGCTATGTAATACTCACTTGATTTGAAGGCGTAGCTAACACGAGATACTAGATAGAAACGGGGTCCTCGTAATGCACAACGTTAACCTAGAGTGTAATATGTATTGAATCAGTAGTGTGCACAATAGTCTATGTCTAATTCTAAGGTTAAATTGGATGTGTGTATAAGGAATTTGAAGTTGTAGGTATTAGTGGGTTGTAGTTAAATGGTGTTGTATAAAATTTGAGTTTGGAATAACTAAATAATAAAATAATAAAATTATTATTTGTTTACTTAGTTATAAAAATATTGTAAGTCTTAGGGGTGATTAAGTATAACCTAAACAAATAGTTTTTGTTTAAATGTAAATTAAATAAATAATTGTAACCTTATTTATTTATAAAATATGTAACTTAGTCATTTAGTTATAAAAAAATGTATTAAATGTTTTATATTAAATATAAATTCCTTAAATTTATTTTCATAAGGATGTTTAAATAAATTTTGTAAATAATAATTAAGTGTAGGGTTTTGCAATAAATATAGATTAAATTTTGTAAGTTTTAAATAAATATTTTCTATTTATTTTAGAATAGAAATTTGATCTTTTCAAATAATCTTCATAAAATCAATTCTTTTTATTTAAAAATAAATTTGAAATACTTATTGTTTTTAAAATATGGAAATAATTATTCTACCAAGAATTTTCTCACACACACGACCGCGCCTGGAACAAGGCACGATCGTGCTATGACCACGGGCGCGACCGTGCTAGTTAGGGGCGCGACCGTGTTGACCAATACAGAGGATGTAGCTAAGCAGTTCGCTAGGCACGACCGTGCATGGGCCAGACAAGACCGTGTCTAGGGTTCTGAGGCACGACCAAGTCTAGCAAAGGGCCTGACCGGGTCTGAGTGTGCGAGGCACGACCGCGCTGGTATTTGGCGCGACCATGTCTCATGAAGCACGACCGCGCTAGAATGCTAGTGCGACCGTGTCTGTTCCAAAACAGATTCAATTTGACTAATTCTTATATTGTTAATGTCAGGATTTATGGGGCTTTCACCCATTAGATCATCACGAGTCTTTTTGTATAGATTAATTGTATTTAAAATGTGTCTAAGGTTCGATTCGATTAAATCTTTTTTTTTTTGAATAAAATGTAGATTCGGGTTCGTGGTGATTTCCATATTGTAAGCCCAAATCAAGATGGGGCTTTTGATCTATGAATTGAAACGAGTGAGAAATAGGTTTCAATTACCCGGAAGAGTAGCGAATTGATAGCGAACAGTAGGGATGAGTTCCGGCGTCGGCGAGCTTGGCTTCCGGCGTCTTCTGCTACGATTCCAGTCGCTTGAAATGGGTCAGTAGCCTATGGGTGGATCGTGTAGCGTTTGGTTGGGGGAAATTTCACTCCAGAGTAGGAGGATCGATATTCAAATGAGAGGGTTTTGGTTTTCTTAAGATGAATCGGGTTTCTGATGTTAATGATCACAATTGACAACATTATTTTCTTTGTTAATAAAAGTGAAACGTATATCGGTTACAAAACTCAACGGTCTCGCATTTAAAACTGTATTTACGTTTCAACTGGTATTAGGCGCGATCGTGCCAGAACGAGGCGCGACCGTGCCTATTAGGGTTTCTTGTTACTTTTCAACATCAGGACTGGTAACTTTAGCCTTTGACATATTTGTATAAATAGATACTCATGTAGTGTTTAGTAGGTTACAACCTAGTAAAATTTGCGGATTTGCATTGAAATATAGTATTTAATTGATGGTACGAATAGAAACAAATAGTGCACTAGAATTGGGTTTGAAATGCATTACATTGAATTGAAATACAGATACTAAAAATCAGAAATGTTACAATATATATCAATATCCAGGATGAAATTACATCAATTAGCATAGGAAAAGAAGCAGACCCCGAAGGATATAAAGAATCATAAAGATTCAGAATCAAGTGATTCATATCAGATTTGCTTGGTGTAGAAACAAAGACTGATGACTACAAAATTCTTTAAGTGCAAATGCAGCTGATCTCAGAGTTCGCTGCTGACCAACAAACTGCTGCGGACAAGCTTATCTGCTGCGGATACCTGTTCTCCTGCTGAAGAACAAATCTGCTGCGGATAGCCTTATCTACTGAAGACCAATGTTGCTGCTGATAGGCTTATCAGCAGCATCATTCTCATTCTTGCTGCTGATAGCTATATTCCTTGAAGACAAACCGTTGCAGCTGACTATCCATGCCAAGCGTCACTGACAACTTTCTGCAAAAGCAACTGACACACTCAAAGCAGAAGGAACCTCAATGGCACAACCAATAAAACCCAGCAATGCTCTTCTCTAGACATGCAAGCAATGATGCATAAAGAAGACGCTTCAATAAAGTTAGCTAGTGTAGCTTTAACGTGTAAAATTAGTTTTTGTATAAAAGATCAACGGTCTGTGTTCGATCTGATCCTTAGAATCAAGGGTCTGTCTTGATTCTAAGTTAGTATAAATACTGTGTAAACACTCCATTGTATGTGTGCTTTTGAATTAGAGTTTTCACTTGTAATCGTTTATTCGCAAGGCTTAATACAACAGTGTTCTTATCAGTATTCTTTCTGTCTACTCGATTGTAATTGTGTAGTTGTTATTGTTTCCGCCAATCTCAACTAAGAACAGAACCATCTTGTAATTTCACGATCCTACAAGTGGTATCAGAGCTTTGGCTCAGATTAAACAAACTAACACTTGTTTAATCACTTCTGGTTCTATTCTAAACTCTCTCTCTTTCATCAAGTGACCAAGAAAAAAAATAGCACAAAGCAACGGGTTTGAAGACATTGGCAGCATCAACCGACCACCAAGATTGGTGTCGGGAGAAGACTACGACATGTGGAAAAATCGCATGGAAAGTTTTTTCTGCTATCAAGAGTACGGAATGTGGAAATCCATCAGGGATGGACCCTACATTCCAATGGTGGCATCTGCTGACTCAAGAGGACCATCAGTTCCAAAGGATCCCTCCAAGTACTCAGAAGAGGATATAAAAAAGATGGAGGTAGACTTCAAGGCACTAGGAGCTATCCAAATGTGCCTTCCAAATGAAGTTTTTCATAACTTTAGAAGCTACAAAAATGCCAAAGAGATCTGGGAAGCTCTTGAGAAAATGTTCGCTGGATCGGAGGAAGTCAAAGAGAACAGAAGAGACATCCTGAAGCAGCAGTATGAAAAATTCGTCTGGAAAGAAGGTGAGTCTCTAACTGTTTTATACAACAGATTTACCTATCTTGTAGGGGAGCTGCAGTGCTCAAAGGTGAAACTAGAGAATGAAGATATTCTCAAGAAGTTTATCAGGTCTCTACCAAGCTGCTGGACACTTTACACAGTGTCAATCAGAAGAACGGAGAATCTGAAGACTCTCCAGATGACTGAGCTCTTTGGAATGCTAAAAAACTATGAGCTAGAGATGATTCAGGCAAAAGAAAGAAGCTCAAGCTACCAAACAGCCTCAACATCTACCACCACCTCCTCTGCACTCCATTTTGAACACTCGGGTCCTAGTTCAAGTAACTACTATCCCCCAATAATCACCCAGCCTCAAACTCCAATCTCTCATACAAACAGCTCACCATTTCTCCTAGAAGCTCCTCCTCAAACATCAACCTCTGCTGCTTTTGTTTCTGAAAGCTCAAACAATATGTCATTTATCAAGGAGGATCTGGAATGCTTTCATCCAGATGATTTAGAAGAAATGGACATACAGCACTCATATTCCATGCTCTCTATAAGACCAAAGAGGTTCTACTCTAGAACCGGGAGACCCATTCCAAGCAACAACTCCAACACCAGAGTTGGCTTGGATAAAAGCAAACTCAGATGTTACAACTGTAACCTACTGGGTCACTTTGCTAGAGAATGCAAGGCACCGAGAGCAAATCCAGTCACTTCTCAGTCAAGACAAGCTCACCAAGCCCAACCCAGACAACATCATCAAGCTACTCCTCCAGTTCAAACTGCAGCCTGTGCAACTGTTGGAACTTCTGAGTTCGACTGGAGCTTTCAATATGAAGAACTACCAGTCAGCAATCAAGCTCTAATGGCAGACACTACAGAGATACCACCTCAGGTATTTGAACATCTTTGCTCTCAAGCCTGTATTGATAAAGTTTTGGGTTATAGAAAGCACAACCAAAACCTTATAGATCAAAATGAAGAGTTTCATCAGATGAAATATGAGTTCAAAAAGGTTGAAAATACTTATAAAGAAAAGATTAACTGCCTTAAAAAAGAGATTTCATCGCTAAAACACGAACAAACCAATCTTGAAACTCAGATTGATGATCTTCTGGTCAAACTAAAAGCTACCAGAGCTGAACTGGCAGAACAGAAAGTTCATATTGAAAAATATGAATTTTCCTCCAAAAAGTTACAAAGACTTTTGGATATTCAAGTCCATGAGAAAGTAAAAACTGGACTTGGGTATAACAATGATCAGTACAATGATGTTCCTCCTCCCGCTGGCTATATTGCCATCTACGAACCAAGCTTCAATGTTGAAAATCTTGACACTGCAAACTGTAAGTTTAACCCATTCAACCAGATCCTTAATCAAGCTCCTCAAAGACAAAGGGTAAAGAAAGATCATCATACATCGGCTGTTAGTCCAGTTCAGCCCAAGAAAACAAAGCAGAAGCTTTCAGCAGCAACCAAGTCTGCTGCTAATAAGCTAAAATCCTCCGCAGCAAAACCTGCTGCTGATAAGGCAAAGACATCATCAGCAAAAGTGCACACTGCTGATAAGGCAAAATCCAAGGAAAAGCCTACAGTAGCAAAGAATGCTGATACTTCAACAAAGCTGTCAGCAGCAGGATCCACTGTCAACAAGCCAGAAACATCAGTAGCAAAATCTGCTGCTGATAGTGTGAGGAAAACTAGAAAAACACCAATAAGACAATGGAAAGCCAAAACATCCTCAAGCACTGTCATTGGTTCCATTGACTGCAAACATACTGAAAAGGATAAACTAACAACCATCTTTTTCAAGTCTGCTGAATCTTGGGTTCATCCTACTAATTAGAAATAAATCATGTGCAGGGACAGCTAGGTCACAAGAATAACACCTGGGTGGTAGATAGTGGGTGTTCCAGGCACATGACAGGCAATAGATCCATCCTCTCAAACTTTAGACATTTCAATGGAGGATATGTTGCCTTTGGAAGTGACTCAAAGGGAGGATCCATCACTGGACAAGGAACTGTGTCCAACGAAAGAATGAGCATTGACAAGGTCAACTATGTTAAAGAATTGGACTTCAATCTCATGAGTGTTTCCCAGGTCTGCGACCAAAAGCATTGGATGCTCTTCACAGATAAAGAATGTTTTGTACTGACTCCAGGCTTATCCACACCTCCTCCTGAAAGCATTCTATTAACTGCTCAGAGAAAAGAAAATCTCTATGTGCTGGACATGAATGAAGTCACTCCATCTGGGAGTGTTTCCTGCTTTCTATCAAAGGCATCAGTTGATGAATCAGCTCTCTGGCATAGGAGATTAAGCCACGTTAATATCAAAACTATCAACAAATTAGTGAAGAATAATCTTGTCAGAGGGATTCCTGACAAAGAATTTCAGCTGGAAGACCACTGCATTGCATGCTTAAAGGGGAAACAACACAAAAGCTCTCACAAGCCCAAGACCTTGAATACAAATGACACTCCACTACAACTGCTACATATGGATCTCTTTGGTCCTACAAATGTCATGTCAATGGGCAAGAAGTCGTACTGTCTGGTGATAACTGATGACTACACCAGATTCTCATGGGTATACTTCTTGAGAACTAAAGATGAAACTGCTGAAATTCTCAAATCCTACATTCTCAGGGTAGAGAATCAAAGCAATCAAAAGGTGAAGGTCATAAGGTGTGATCAAGGTACAGAATTCAAGAATCACACCTTGAACTCTTTCTGTGAAAGCAAGGGGATAGAAAGACAATACAGCGCTCCAAGAACTCCTCAACAAAATGGAGTTGCTGAAAGAAGAAACAGAACTCTTATAGATTCAGCAAGATCTATGTTGGCTGACTCAAAACTGCCACTCACATTCTGGGCAGAAGCAGTTAGCACAGCTTGTTATGTGCAAAACCGAGTTCTAATTGTCAAACCCCTCAACAAAACACCCTATGAACTTTGGTTTCAAAGAATTCCCTATATTGGGTTCCTAAAACCTTTTGTGTGTCCATGCACCATTCTCATCACACATGGGATTCTTCCTAAGTTTGGTGCCAGATCTGATGAAGGATATTTCATAGGCTATTCCTCTCAATCAAAGGCCTATCGAGTATTCAATTCAAGAACAAGAATTGTTGAAGAATCAGCAAATGTGGAATGCAGAGAACACATTGTGTGTGAGCAGGGAAGAGGCCTAAATTGGCTCTTTGACATATACTTTTTCTCCCAAGTATTTGAGCCTCTCACCTTCTCGAATATGGAGTCTACGACTACACAATCTCCTGCCTCCACTTCATCCACTGACTACAGAATGGATTTTCCCAAATCTTCTCTCAGTCTGAGAAAACCATCAGTCGATCCTCCAGCAGTTATGGAAGCAATTGAAGCAAGTGAAGCAGGAACAAGACTATCTGACGTAACAAGCAGCAGTCTATCTGATACTGAAAATCTAAATGCAGACTCTTCAGTAAATACTGTAACTACTGATAATGCTATTGCTGAAAATATTGAACTGGACAATGCTGTTGAAGACTCTTCCACCTTGAATGAAGAGTCCCCTGATCAAAATCAAAGCAATCTGGAAGAAGGGATACAGCTGGAGGTGGTACCAGCACAGAGGATCCACAAAGAACATCCTCACGAAAATATTATTGGCCAAATACACTAAGGAGTTCTCACAAGAAGCAAATCTCATGAGGCCAATATATGCTTGTTTTCATGTTTCCTATCTCAGGTGGAACCCAAGAAGATAGATGAAGCACTCAAACACAACAGTTGGATTGAAGCAATGCAGGAAGAATTGCTGCAATTTAAGAGGCAGGATGTCTGGAAACTTGTTGATCTTCCTCCAGGCAAATATGCCATCGGCACACGATGGGTTTTCAGGAACAAGCAAGACGAGAGAGGCATTGTAGTAAAAAAAAAAGCCATACTTGTAGCTCAGGGCTACACTCAAGAAGAAGGAATTGACTATGATGAAGTCTTTGCTCCTGTTGCCAGACTGGAGGCCATCAGAATCTTCCTGGCATATGCTGCATCCAAGAATTTCACTGTCTATCAAATGGATGTAAAAAGTGCCTTTCTGTATGGGAAGATCGGTGAGGAAGTATACGTCAAATCGCCTCCAGGCTTTATAGATCCTGCACATCGTACTCAAGTGTTCAAACTAGACAAAGCTCTATATGGCCAACATCAGGCACCAAGGGCCTGGTATGAAACCTTATCAGGATATCTACTAAGCAACAATTTCAGAAGAGGTGTCATAGACCAGACCTTGTTTATCAAAGATGAAGGGGGAGAAATATTACTAGTTCAAATTTATGTTGATGATATCATCTTTGGATCAACAAGGAAACAGCTGTGCAAAAACTTTGAGATTTTGATGCACTCAAAGTTTGAAATGAGTTCAATGGGAGAACTAAATTTCTTCTTGGGTCTACAAGTCAAACAGGTCCCAAATGGAATATTCATCAGCCAATCCAAATATGTAAAAAGCATTTTGGAAAAATTCAAAATGGCTGACTGCTCTGCTACAAGAACCCCTATGCAAGTTCATCATCAACTGACTCCAGACAAAGATGGCCAAGATACTGATCAACATCAGTACCGTGCAATGATAGGGTCTCTCATGTATCTCACTGCCTCAAGGCCAGATATCATGTTTGCAGTATGTCTCTGTGCAGGACTTCAAGCAGCTCCAAAAGCTTCACATCTTCAGGCTGTCAAGAGAATCTTTAGATACCTAAAGGGTGCCTCAAGACTTGGACTATGGTACTCAAAAAATGACATGTTTAATCTGTATGCATACACTGACAGTGACTATGGAGGATGCAACTTGGACAAAAAGTCCACTTCAGGGGGATGTCAGTTTCTGGGAGGGAGGTGGATTTCATGGCAGTGCAAGAAGCAAACGTGTGTTTCAACTTCTACAGCTGAAGCAGAATACATTGCAGCTTCAAGTTGTTGTGCACAAGTCATTTGGATACAAAATAAAATGTTGGACTATGGGATGAGTTTTATGGCAACTCCAATTCACATTGACAACATGAGTGCTATCTCAATCACAAACAATCCGGTGAAGCACTCAAAGACAAAGCACATTGACATCAGGTATCATTTCATAAGAGATCAAGCTGAGAAAAAGAGGATTATTCTAACCAAAGTTCATACAAATGAACAATATGCTGATTTGTTTACAAAACCTTTTGATGAAGCCAGATTTAAATATCTAGTTGAATCAATTGGTATGATGAACTTTGATTAAAATCTTTCTCTAAAAAAAAAAGAAAATTTTTTTTTTAAAAAGTGTTTTGTCTTATGTTGTAAATAAAAGCTACAAGTCAGCAGCGTTTTTGTCCTTTCATGGCTGACAAGTTTAATCATCAGAAGCAAAGGATTTGCCACTGATTGCCTTAAGTTATCAGTAGGAACAAGTTTCCTGCGGATAGCTTTAAAGCCATCAGCAGCAACATCCTTGCTGCAGATCACTGAATCCATCAGCAGCAATAGAGTTTGCTGCTGACAGACTTAACCTTCCGCAGCAACCAAGCTTGCAGCGGACAGGCTTTTCATCCACTGCAACCAAGTTTGCTGCTGATGGGTAAATTTAAGTCCAAATTAACCTTTACCCGCTGTAAAAGAAATCAACGTCAGTCTTTACCATGACTGCCTCGGTGCATTACAGCTGTAACAATAAAAGGTAAATAAGGTTGTACGGTACAAGTCATTTTGCTTTTTCTCACCTCTGCCATTATTAAAACAAAATCAAATTTCCTTATCACCTCTTCACCTTCCTCCATAAACCAACATCATTTTCTCATGGAAGTCCCCACCAACCTCCACCCACCAGCATCACTTCCTCACAAGTCCCAACCAACCCTCATCCACCAGCCTTCAAAGCTTCCCTCCATGGAAGTATCTCTATCACACTCTTCTCCAATGCATATCTCAGAAGAAAAGCATATGGCATCACGTAAGCTCCGCTCTTGCCACCACAGAGAAGAAGGAGAAGGTGGAGAGTTGACTCCTTCTTGATGTTGTAATCGGCTAAGGCTCTACTGTTTTCCAGCGAAGATTAGACGCTGCTGGTCTGACGGGATGCCTTCCTTGTCCTGGATCTTTGCCTTCACGTTGTCGATTGTGTCAAAGGATTCGACCTCAAACGTGACTGTCTTACCAGTTAGGGTTTTCACGAAGATCTGCATTTTCGCCGATTCGGAGTGATAAGATGAAGCTGTTTCCAAACCGGGTGACAGTTCAGTAATCCCAGCTGATACTGATCTCACACCCTCCACCTCACAACCTGA
This sequence comes from Smallanthus sonchifolius, assembly GCA_023525975.1. Lineage (NCBI taxonomy): Eukaryota > Viridiplantae > Streptophyta > Magnoliopsida > Asterales > Asteraceae > Smallanthus > Smallanthus sonchifolius. The sequence goes on along the minus strand of CM042025.1, from coordinate 41,048,672 downwards.
ACAACAGTCTGCTTCTACCATTCGAACCCCTGTGCATACCGGAATACAGGGCCCCGGTTGCGATGACTAGGAAAAGGGGCAAGGAATCTCCTTCTTCTCTTGCCTCAAAGGCCCAAACCCAACCTAACAGTCTGTAACATTCCTGATTTTCTGACCCTATTCTAACTTATTTTAATAACAATACAATGCTAGATCCTATACTTGTTCAAACCTACGCGTCATTAAATTGTTAGCCATCATATTTTAATTCAAAGTTTTAGAACTCAAATCACATGGTAACACCTCCTAGAGTTAACTCAGTTAGTAATCCCGTTAGGTGTTCTGTTAAATCCTAACCAAGCTAATTCTGTCAAAGCTGAAGTTGCAAGGGCTGATTTTGTAAATAACCAGAAACCCTAGTAGGCACGGTCGCGCCTCATGTTGGCACGGTCGCGCCTTGTTTTGGCACGGTCGCGCCTCATGTCTGAGAAAACGTAACTGCAGCTTTAATCGCCCGATCGTTGGTTTCCCGTAACCGATTTCCACTTAATATCTCTTAACAAAACAATTACACTGTCATTTACAACCAATAGTCCCAGAAATCCTATTAGTCTCAGAAAAATAAACCTCCCTCCGTTTGAACCGAGATTCTTATATTCTGAAGTGAAGTTTCCTCAATCCATTGCACCATCGATCCTCATTGAAACTCGCAAGTACACTGGTTCAGCCGGAATTGCAGCAGGAGACGCCGGAGACCAAATTCGTCACGCCGGAACTCCTTCCTACCGTAAGCTACCAATCCATCATCGTACAGGGTAATTGAAATCTTCTAAACCTTATATTTATTCTATAGATCAATAGCCCCAATCTAATTTGGGCATTCAATATCAAAATCTACTCGAACCAGAAACCATATTTTCATTCAAAATAGTTTAATCGAATCCGGTCCTAAACATGTTTTAAACACAATTAATCTACACTAAAAGACTTTTAATGACCTTGTGAATGAAAGCCCTATCAATTCTGACACCATCAATATAAAAATCATTCAATTCGTTCCTGTTTTGAAAGAGACACGGTCGCGCTGATCATCTAGCGCGGTCGTGCCTTGGGAGACGCGGTCGTGCCGACTTCCAGCGCGGTCGTGCCTCCTGCTCAGACCCAGTCATGCTCGTTGGCTAGACTTGGTTGTGCCTCTGAAGCATAGACACGGTCGTGCCTGTACAAGGCACGGTCGTGCCTAGTGATTTGTCTAGCTATGTTCTCTTTTGATCAAAATAGTCGCGCCCTGACTAGCGCGGTCGCGCCCGTGGCCCGAGCACGATCGTGCCCTGTCTAGGCACGGTCGTGTGTGTTCACAGAATCCTTAAAATTTCTATATTTTTAAACAATTAGTATTTAAAGTTAATTTTCAAAATAAAAATAGTTGAATTTATAAAAATGCGTATTATCTTTATTTAAAAAGGTCAAGTATTTAATCTTAAAATAAATGGAAATTATTTAATTAAAGTTTCAACCTTTAAATTATAAACCCTACACCTAAATAATATTTTAATGTCTAAGTTACATTTTATAAATAGATGAATAATGTAATAATTATTTATTTGATTTATAATTAAACAAAAATATTTATTTAGTTATACTTAATTACATCTAATACTTACATTATTCTCATAAACAATAATTAATTAATTTACTTATTTAATTATTCTAAACTCAAACCTTATTCAAAATGCTGTAAAAATATTCATTTCAAATCTTCCGTTTTATACAATACTTCCAAGTACCAATTACTAACTTTATCCAATTCAACCTTAGACTTAGACTATTGTGCATTATTAATGCAATATACATTACACTCTTGGTTAACGTTGTGCGATACAAGGATCACATTACTTTCTAGTATCTCGTGTTAGCTACGCCTTCGAATCAAGTGAGTATTTCATAGCCCCTTTTACTCTTTTACACTTTTGGGGTGAAACATGAACATTATTCAAATTACACATTACATTTACACAAACAATACAAGTACAAATCCTATTTACATTCATGTGTGCAATTTGAGCTTTATGCCCGAGTGCTAGGTGTGCTAACCTTTGTATGCGATTATGTGCAATCATTAACTATTCAAGCCGACGGTTTTCAATGATAGATATATTGAGTCTGACAAACCCACTCAGGTGCGCGGTGATTGAAACCGACAACACAATTTTTGCATGCTAGTTACAAAGGTTTGATTGTACTTGGTTACACAATAGCTGATCCCCATAAATGCCTTATTTATCATGTTATGTAAAGGATTTGGTTTACAAATTATATGCTACCTATATACAAACCTGTGTTATACTCACCAACTTTTTAGTTGACCTTATTTTATTCATGTTTCAGGTGCTTTCATATGAGTTTGATCAAGACATGCTACACATAGGCTTTGGACCTAGTTAATCTTGATTCAAAAACAAATTGTATTTCATTATGTACTTTGAATTTGATTCATGTTTGTTTGAATGGAAATGGATTTAACATATTACAATTTAGTCAACCTTGAGCTCATGAACAGTCTACATGTCCCGCCCCGATGATTCCGCCATCGGTTGGAGTGTGACAGATTGGTATCAGAGCCTTGGTTATAGGGAACTAGGTTATTAGACACTCTTGACCTAGACTATAACTTTAGGACACCCATACAATGCCATGCTACTACATGTTACATTATCAATTCATGTGTGATTATTTTTACATGCTATCCTAAGTACTTACACTACCTGATACAATACATAATGACTTATGTGTCACACTACTTGATAACTCTTGTACTTACACTCATTACTACCTACATGCTATATGATTATTCACCTATGTGAATATTTTTACATATTATACTATATGATTACATCACATGATACAATACCCAATAGTTTATGTGTCACGTTACCTGCCCACTTCTTCTTCTATTCATAGCTACCTACATAATTTATTTAAAACACTATCCTAAGTTTAACACACACACATACGCACCAAAATTATTCATACACCTTTGGACCCAAATACATGATACCATCACCCTTTATGAGCAAAGACTTAAACTATTGGGCCTAATACCCACCAATAATAAACCAAGAAGCCCATCTATCCTCCAAGAAGAAGAAGCCCGCTGAAAAGCATAAACCTTACTCTTGGGCCTCAAAGCCCAGTCCACAAAAATTCTCATCATGACCATGAGCCCAACAATGGTATTTTTAAATACATGATGGCTGGAAGAGTGTGTAGACCCATGAGGAATTCTGGCTAAGGAAAGATAGGGTACTTAAGTGTGTCTTATTGACCCACCCCTCTTTCCTGGAAATTCTCCTCAAGGATACATTGCTTATAGGTCAAGTGTATTTCTAAAATACTATCGTGAAGGTTCGGCGTTATGACTAGTCAAACTCTAAAACCCATAAGAACTTCTATATTTGACACTTCATATTTCATTATCACTTACAACTTTTTCATTGTTTTTCTGCTAGACATGGACTCCTACCCTCCTCCCTCCCCGGTTTACCGTCCTGGATCAGAATCTGATTGGGAAGAAGACACTGAGACACCCGTGTACCGGTCACCAACACCCCCAGCTGCTAGGCCAAGGTTTGAGGTAAGGGCGGACTGGATTAGGAACCCCGACCCTAGACTTCGAACACCTGGATCACCCGCACCCACAAACCCGTATCATACACCCCATATCCACAATCAATTCCCACCCCCACTAAGAGCCCATACCTAATGCCCGACCCGTACCTTCCTAACACTTGGGTAAGGCATACCATGACACCCCCTGGTGTTATGGGAATTCCAACCAATGACTTCCATCAATATGTAAGGAATTCAGAATTTGAGAGGCAAAGGATAGAGCAGGGAGTGATACATGACTTGCAAAGACAAAGAATGGATAGCCTAGCAAACCAATTAGGGTACCAAAAGGAGTTAATCTCCATCCTCGAAAAGGAAGTACAAGAACACCGCACGGAGACCGCCAGGGCTGAAGCCAGATCTACTACTCGAGTGACCATAGCGGTGCTCATCTTGGCGATTATCTTCTTACTAGTGGAAAGCTACCAGAGACATTAGAAGAAGCTTCTACTGATTTCCTTTAAATTTTCGATTTGAGAACCACTTCCCTATGTTTTTAATAATGTTTAACATTTCAACATTTAATCAATTCCATATATTTCAACTCTACAGTTATTGTTCATTGATTTGACCCGTGGGGCGTAAATTACACCTGTTATATTCCCATCAAATTTTCCCAAATATCACTTCTTTCATTCAACATGGTTTAGTACATTACCAACAATCTCTTTCATTAAATAAATCGTCCTATTTTGTGATTTAAACAAAACCTCGTTATCTTGTTTAAACAAAATGTTTAACAAACTTTTAGATAGTATCAAAAAACATAAATTTTCCATAAAACTTTCCACCTGATAAGGAAAGTTAATACAACCGATTTTATAAAAATATATATGTATATATATTATTTCGAATTGATAAATAATTATGGTTTTCCTCGTTTAAGTAAATATTTCTAAACCCTGGCTAAATTAATATACGACAAATTGTTTAGCCAATAATTTCGCTTAAAAATATTCACTTATTAAATAGCTGAAGATTTAAATTAAAAGATTTTTCCCATAATTTGTCTATTTATTTGAATTATGTGACTCAATGGATTCACTACGTTATATATCTATAATCAAGGATGACTTACCACTTTCAAATTTCAAACAAAGATCCGTATTTGTAAACACATTTCCCCGAACGTTTTCAGAACTTTCTCATTACCTTTCACTTAACGCTTCAAGAGACGATCCATACCGCGTAGACGTTAACCCTTCCCACCAACCTCAATGAGATTTGAGAACTTGAACCTGACTACCACATTATGCAAGAACGCCAAACAACACGTTTGTCCGCAACACTCGATCACACGCAAAACTCGTTAATATACATCGCACGCGAAGTTCAATACTTACGTATACACGTTCATAATTTATCTAACGCAACCACATGGTACATGAAACTCAATTATTCTGAATATATCCAATACTACACAAATTACATAATACATGAAGCTAATTGCCTACAAATCACAATTTGCTCGATTAATCACGTAATGCACGAAACATGTTTAATTGCAATACACATGCTACTGGTTTGAGCACATGATACACGAAACTTAATTGTTTGCGATATACGTGATACATAAGAATTGCGTCCTTGATACATAGTTCTAGATTGACCACACTATACATGAAACTCATTTTGTTACAAAGCACTTTATACTAAACGGTGTACATTATACAAAATACATGATGCTAAGTTGCTAACACTATACATGAGATCCATTTCCTACAACACACATAATACTATGTTGTTTACATTACACATTAGAGCTTATTGATTTACAAAATACAAGACGCTAAATTATTTACGCTATATATGAGACCTATTTGATTACAAACTACGTGACACTAGATCATACATGAGACTTGTGTGCTTACTATATACTCGAAACAAAATTTGCTTATAATTATTGCAATGGATTGATTACATTATACACAAGACATGGTCATGCACTTTGTACACCAAATTTGAAGACCATAATACATTGAAACGACTCGGGGTTTGACGTATTCTTGTTCAAACACGAGCAAACTAAGAAACTTTAAGTGTTACTACTTTACTACTCTTTAGTTGCGAACTGACCTGATTAGGGACTTAGTTACTTGTTAGCGACTTTTTATGTGTAAACAATAGACGTGATCATAGTGAAATTGTGCCCCCCCTTACCCGCACACAACGAAAACGATCTATACGGACCATACGATGATTTGAATAATTACGGGTGCACACGGAATTATAAAAATCAGCGCATGGAAACTATAGTGAAATTTTGTCGTGTGTTATGACCTAAAACTTATCATGATATGTAACAACGAAACTGATGTAATATGACAAGGGCATGGTGGATACGCCGATGGTACTTCCTATATATAAGTGTCCTATCATATTATCATAAGTAGCGTTGTTCGTGTCACGTGAGGTTTTGACCCAGACCAATGGTTATGAAATCTCTTACCCACTAACAATTTAGAACATATTAGACTATATCTTACACAAACTCTAAATATCAAAAATCCCATCAAATCAATTCCAAGTAACACATCTCACATTTAGAATTCAAATTTTTATTCGACAATATTCATTTCAAAACAAAATTTATTATCACTCTTCATATTCAAAGTATCAGGCTTAAGTCATGTCAACGGTTACACACCCCAGAATCCAACACTCAAAACTACCCGGGAACCCAAAACTCCCTCCTCTTTCTTGATTTTTTTGCAGCCTCCATTAGTTAAATTTCGGGACGAAATTCCCTTAACATGGGGAGACTGTACCATTCCTGATTTTTCGACCCTATTCTAACTTATTTTAATAATAATACAATGCTAGACCCTTTACTTGTTCAAACCTACGCCTCATTAAATTGTTAGCCGATCATATTTTAATTCAAAGTTTTAGAACTCAAATCACATGGTAACACCTCCTAGAGTTAACTCAGTTAGTAATCCCGTTAGGTGTTCTGTTAAATCCTAACCAAGCTAATTCTGTCAAAGCTGAAGTTGCAAGGGCTGATTTTGTAAATAACCAGAAACCCTAGTAGGCACGGTCGCGCCTCATGTTGGCACGGTCGCGCCTCATCTTGGCACGGTCGCGCCTTGTTTTGGCACAGTCGCGCCTCATGTCTGAGAAAACGTAACTGCAGCTTTAATCGCCCGATCGTTGGTTTCCCGTAACCGATTTCCACTTAATATCTCTTAACAAAACAATTACACTGTCATTTACAACCAATAGTCCCAGAAATCCGATTAGAGTTCTAAAACTTTGAATTAAAATAAACCTCCCTCCGTTTGAACCGAGATTCTTATATTCTGAAGTGAAGTTTCCTCAATCCATTGCACCATCGATCCTCATTGAAACTCGCGAGTACACTGTCTAGGCACGGTCGTGTGTGTTCACAGAATCCTTAAAATTTCTATATTTTTAAACAATTAGTATTTCAAGTTAATTTTCAAAATAAAAATAGTTGAATTTATAAAAATGCGTATTATCTTTATTTAAAAAGATCAAGTATTTAATCTTAAAATAAATGGAATTTATTTAATTAAAGTTTCAACCTTTAAATTATAAACCCTACACCTAAATAATATTTTAATGTCTAAGTTACATTTTATAAATAGATGAATAAGGTAATAATTATTTATTTGATTTATAATTAAACAAAAACATTTATTTAGTTATACTTAATTACATCTAATACTTACATTATTCTCATAAACAATAATTAATTAATTTACTTATTTAATTATTCCAAACTCAAACCTTATTCAAAATGTTGTAAAAATATTCATTTCAAATCTTCCGTTTTATACAATACTTCCAAGCACCAATCACTAACTTTATCCAATTCAACCTTAGACTTAGACTTAGACTATTGTGCATTATTAATGCAATATACATTACACTCTAGGTTAACGTTGTGCGATACAAGGATCACATTACTTTCTAGTATCTCGTGTTAGCTACGCCTTCGAATCAAGTGAGTATTTCATAGCCCCTTTTACTCTTTTACACTTTTGGGGTGAAACATGAACATTATTCAAATTACACATTACATTTACACAAACAACACAAGTACAAATCCTATTTACATTCATGTGTGCAATTTGAGCTTTATGCCCGAGTGCTAGGTGTGCTAACCTTTGTATGCGATTATGTGCAATCATTAACTATTCAAGCCGACGGTTTTCAATGATAGATATATTGAGTCTGACAAACCCACTCAGGTGCGCGGTGATTGAAACCGACAACACAATTTTTGCATGCTATTTACAAAGGTTTGATTGTACTTGGTTACACAATAGCTGCTCCCCATAAATGCCTTATTTATCATGTTATGTAAAGGATTTGGTTTACAAATTATATGCTACCTATATACAAACCTGTGTTATACTCACCAACTTTTTAGTTGACCTTATTTTATTCATGTTTCAGGTGCTTTCATATGAGTTTGATCAAGACATGCTACACATAGGCTTTGGACCTAGTTAATCTTAATTCAAAAACAAATTGTATTTCATTATGTACTTTGAATTTGATTCATGTTTGTTTGAATGGAAATGGATTTAACATATTACAATTTAGTCAACCTTGAGCTCATGAACAGTCTACATGTCCCGCCCCGATGATTCCTCCATCGGTTGGGGTGTGACACAGCCCTCACTCAGAATCACAACATTCTGGTGAGAATATCATAAGGGACAGCCACATTATTAGGTGAACTCCTTTGGATGTCTCTCTATTAGGATCAAGATCACTTCCCGGATCCATAGAACAGCCCCTTGAGCCTTTCCTTTTTCTTTTGAACTTAAGTGTTGAGGAACCTGATCAAAATGATGTAGCTTCTCCAACTGCTACTATCTCGGAGGTACTAATTGACCTTGCTTCCAACACACCCAACCCAAGTTCATTTACCCTGAAGGTCCACTCTAGGAGCCATGAAAGAGTGGATGTGGAAGAGGCTGTCACTACTGCTGGTCCATCAAATGACCAGGAGGACAGTGACAACATTGTTAAGACCTCAACCACGGCAACTCACAGTGAGGATGTTTCCTTGGAGGCCAGGCCTAAGACCCCATCTGGATCCAAGGATTCCACAACTGTGGATGAGGACAGACTGTAACTTCATATCTTGATATTGACGGCCAGGATGGTCATGCTAGAGGCTGAAGTGTCCAAATTAAGACACCAAGTCTCTATGCATGAAGCTCATAAATTCCAAACTTTACCTACTCTCTTCCTTGTATCCATAGGCACCCAAACTGATGCTTATACGTCCACTGATGCACCCAAAAAGGGGGAGATGGTCCCAGTGGAGGATATAAGGTTAAAAGGATAGTCAGAAACATGCAAACGCTTCAGCAACAAAGACAGTAAGAGAATTTTGGTAGCATCAGTCTAGGGGGAGTTTGTAGAAACAAAGACTGATGACTACAAAATTCTTTAAGTACAAATGCAGCTGATCTCAGAGTTTGCTGCTGACCAACAAACTGCTGCGGACAAGCTTATCTGCTGCGGATACCTGTTCTCCTGCAGAAGAACAAATCTGCTGCGGATAGCCTTTTCTACTGAAGACCAATGTTGCTGCTGATAGGCTTATCAGCAGCATTATTCTCATTCTTTCTGCTGATAGCTATGTTCCTTGAAGACAAACCGTTGCAGCTGACTATCCATGCCAAGCGTCACTGACAACTTTCTGCAAAAGCAACTGACACAATCAAAGCAGAAGGAACCTCAATGGCACAACCAATAAAACCCAGCAATGCTCTTCTCTAGACATGCAAGCAATGATGCATAAAGAAGACACTTCAATAAAGTTAGCTAGTGTAGCTTTAACGTGTAAAATTAGTTTTTGTATAAAAGATCAACGGTCTGTGTTCGATCTGATCCTTAGAATCAAGGGTCTGTCTTGATTCTAAGTTAGTATAAATACTGTGTAAACACTTCATTGTATGTGTGCTTTTGAATTAGAGTTTTCACTTGTAATCGTTTATTCGCAAGGCTTAATACAACAGTGTTCTTATCAGTATTCTTTCTGTCTACTCGATTGTAATTGTGTAGTTGTTATTGTTTCCGCCAATCTCAACTAAGAACAGAACCATCTTGTAATTTCACGATCCTACACTTGGACTTGATGATTCTCAATGATATCATGTAACAGATGAAATACTGAATAAAGAATCGATTGATTCAATAATTCAAGGTAATGTGGTCCAACTGTTATCTGGATATCTTCAATAAATCAAGATAATCAAGTGATTTTGATTGAAGGGCAAGTATATGCTTGACAGATGTCATCAAGACATATCTTAGTTTAAAAACACATTGCATGTTTTTTCGGGGCATGGGCAATGTAGTGAACTGAAAAATTGTACTAATAACATAATCCGATACTGGTGTCATGAAATTCTTAAAGTCTCATATTCTATATCTGATAATGATCTTTTAACACACACACCCGTCATATCATGGGTTCAAATCACAATTGTGACATAGAACATTATGTTTTCACACTGCTAATGGTCTAAAAACGCTTCTAGCCTACTAACAATTCAAATTACATGCAAATATTCAAATTAAAAAATTATAAACATGTAATGGTAAGTCATGAAGCTATCATTTCCTGTTTGTGCAAACTAGGAAGTTTAGATCAAATCATATACGCACAAACTTTAATCATAAATACAAAAACCAGGTAGTCATTCTATGGTTATGTGTATGTGATCACCTACTAATGTACTATCATTTCTTCTCTAACTTCAACCAGTGACGATTTTATCTTTTTCAATTTGTTTTGTTTTTCTAAAGAAAAATTTAAGAAAGAAAATACATTTATCTATACTAAAAGAAAACACAAAATATAAACTCCCATGAAAATCATTTTGAAAACCTTTTTCAAGCAGGATTAAACATTCCAATCATATGAGTAAGAAATTCAAACCGTGAGCGATCAAACACTTTTGTAAACAAGTCAGCAAAGTTGTTATCCGTGTGGACTTTCACCAACTCAATCAATCTTTTCTCTGCATAATCAATCTTTTCTCTGCATAATCTCGAAAGAAATTCAAACCTTGAGCGATCAAACGCTTTTGTAAACAGAGTGCTTCACTGGATTGTTTGTGATGGACATCGTGGTAGTGTTGTCAATGAACATTGGTGTCTCTTTGAAGTTCAGACCATAATCCCTTAATTGTTGTTGAATCCACAGGATTTGGGAACAAAAACTAGCTGCTGCAATGTATTCGGCCTCGCATGTTGAAATTGCAACCGATGTTTGCTTTTTTGCATTGCAAGGACACGAGCTGTTTCCCAAGAATTGACAACCACATGATGTCGACTTTCTATCCAAACTGCAACCTCCATAATCTGAATCTATAAAATTTTTGAAATCAAAGTCAGAATTATTTGGATACCACAATCCCAACCTTGGTTTACCCTTTAAGTATCGAAAGATCCGCTTTACAACAATCAGATGAGATTCCTCCGGCTTGGATTGAAATCTCGAGCACAAGCATACTGCGAACAAAATATCAGGCCTGGACGCAGTCAAATACATTAAAGACCCAATCATTCCTCTGTATAACCTACAATCCACTTCCTTCCATTTTGAGTCAGAATCTAGCTTGTGATTGACAGGAATTGGAGTATTGAACGCTGATATTTCAAATTTCTTCAAAATATCCGACAAATACTTCGTTTGATGAATATAGAAACCATCTTCTTTCTTATTAACTTGAAGACCCAAAAAGAATGACAATTCTCCCATGCTGCTCATCTCAAACTTCAGCTTCATCACACTCTCAAAATCTTTACACACATCAACATTCGTCGACCCAAAAATTATGTCGTCCACATAAACTTGAACTAGTAAGATATCTCCCCCTGCTTTTCTAATGAAAAGTGTGGAATCGATCTGACCTCGCACAAATCCATTCTCGAGTAAGTGCACGGACAAAGTTTCATATCAGGCACGAGGAGCCTGATGAAGACCATATAACGCTTTATTAAGTTTAAACACTTTGTCTGGGAAATTGGAGTCTTCAAAACCAGGCAGCTGTCAACACCTTTCGTGTAGCAAGAAATAAACGGATCACCTCAATCCTTGCAACCAGAGCATAAACTTTCGTGTAGTCAACACCTTCTTGTTGGTTAAATCCTTAAACAGCAAGCCTCGCCTTATTGCCTACCACCACGCCTAGATCATCACGTTTGCACTTAAACACCCATTTTGTGCCAATTGATCTTGAACCTTTGGGTAAGTCAACTAAATCCCAAACATGTAATTTGTCAAATTGAGCTAGCTCCTCTTGCATAGCCTCAATCCAACAATCTTCATCAAGCGCTTCAGCCACATTCTTTGGCTCTGTTTGAGAAATAAAGCAAGCATGCAAACATGTCTCCATAATACGTGTATCCACAATCTGTGCATATAAACATGAATTTCCAGCAAGTGAACGATGTCTAGTTTTAACACCTGCATTCAAATCACCAATAATGTTATTAGTCGGATGATGTTTATGCACACGAGTTTGAGGAATATCAGAAGTTTGAATCACAGCATCAATATTAGAAGGCATCTCCCCCTCAGACTGTGTCAGTGTAGATGAATCATCAACTGTGTTATGGATATTATTAGAAGACTCCTGAAACTCAGTTTCATCATCATCACTATCATTGTCATGTGTTGTACCCGAGGTCGAAGCTACATTCGGATCAACAGGAGGAGGAACCACAATTGGAACAACTTATCGTGGCTCGAAAATTGAATCATCGTTACAGTAGGACTGATACAAAATTGCTGCTTCAACAGGAGACACTGCTGGAGAAACATTAAAAGATCTGAACAAAGCATCATAATCAAAAGCCCATGAAGGTCCTTTGGCATCCTGAGGAACCGTGTGATTATCATAATCAATGTGAAACCACTCCTCAATTTGTCTCCTCTCTTTATTGAACACCCGTTTGTTGTGAGAATTTGCAACAAATCCCAAGAATATTCCTTCAATTGCCTTCACACTGAACTTCGTTGGAACATCTCTAGTCTTCAATAAAGTGCACGGATTTCCAAAGGGCAACAGATAATCTAGAGGCTTTCGATTGTACAGCAATTCATAACATGTTTTGTTGTGTTTCTTCACGGTCAAAACACGATTAAGGACATGACACGCCGTGTTCACCGCCTCTGCCCAAAATGTCACTGGCAACTTCGAGTCGGATAACATTGCACGAGCCGTCTCAATCAGCGTTCGATTCTTTCGCTCAGCCACACCATTCTGTTGAGGAACATAAGGAGCACTGAATTCATGATGGATGCCTTTTTGTAAACAAAATAAACCCATATTTCCATTCTTGCATTCTGTTCCATTGTCACTATGAATCCTCCTGACCTTCTGTTTAAATAAACTCTCAAGTCCCACTATCAGGAGTTTAAGAATTGTAGCAGTCTCATCGTTTGAAATAAGAAACTTCACCCAAGAAAACCTAGAATAATCATCAGTCACTACCAAACAGTATGATTTGCCGTCTTCACTCTTAACACTTATAGGTCTGAATAAATCCATATGCAACAACTCGAGAGCTGTCACAATTGAATTAATCAACTTAGATTTGTGAGATTTCCTGTTCTTCTTCCCCTTTGCATGAAATACGGTCTTCGTTCACATGAAATCTCATGGCAGGGACACCGAAAACTAGCCCATTCTTCACTAAAAAGTTCATTTTTCTGAAATTTATTTGAGCCATATTCCGGTGCCACAAAGTTGATTCGGACTCAGAAGCTTTAGAAAGAAGACACGTTGGGACGGACAAAGTTGTCGTCGCCGTGCTCATATCGAGCATGTATGTATCATTCTTCCTTGGAGCTCGCATTAGGATCCAATCTTCAGGTATCTCAAATCCAGTCTTCAACACCAAACATTCAGACTTGTTAAAGTGAAATGAGAAATCTTTATCACAGACTTGCGAAACAGATAACAGATTATGTTCAAGCTGCTCCACATAATTAACTTTCTCAAAGCTCAATCTTCCATTTGACACAGTTCCTTGACCAGAAATATTGCCTCCCTTTTTTCCTACAAAGGCTACATATCTGCCTTGTATCTCTTTCATATTTTCCAATAAATTAAGATTTCTTCTCATGTGGCGAGAACATCCATTGTCCACGTACCAATAGTTTCCTACAGTCCTCCTTAGAGATCCCTGCACACAGACATTAAGATTCATTTAGTAATAGAGACCCAAGCCATTGTGGTTATGGGTCAGCCTAATTCATCAAAATAAACAATTTCTTTTAAAACACAATCAAATCTCTCCTCAAATTTAGGAGATTGTTTCATAAAATCAGACACTTGAAATTTTGGCTTCCACTTTGATTGACCACTCGCACTTGGCTTGGAATTCTCAGAAGTTTCACCTATTTCTTTCTCAACAAGTTGTTCCAAAAGTTTTTTAAGCCTCTTGTTTCTTCTTCTTATTTGCGGTCTTGACAATTTAACCTTTTCCTTTGTATCTCCACTTGATGATACACTACATTTAATTTCAGATGAGTCAACCTTTGCCTTAACCTGAACCTCTAAAACTTTGACAACTGGTTTAACTTCAGAGTATTTCATCATAGATTTTGTCTTTGGCTCAACAAATGGTCTTCCCATCCTAGGATCTTCCAAACGCTTTCCAACATTCTTGTCTGGACAGTTCATCGGAATGTGACCAACAATTCCGCAATAAAAACATGCATGTTTTTCCTTGTATACACGAGCATACCTTTCTTTCTGAACACTTCCTGAACCAGATGATTCACACTGAGAGACAGTGTTAGACGATTAAACAACCTTGGGTTTATTAGCTTCAACCTTTTCTTTTATAAACTCAACAGTTGAAATATTCTCAATTTTATTAATCTCTTAAAAATCAAACCCAACACTCACAAAAGGTAAGATACACCTATCACGTGTAACTTTCTTGAAAATAACCTGTTCATCAACCTTACAATCTTTGACGTTTCCTTCAACTTTCTTTGAATCAAAAAATTCATCCTCACTGGAGTCATCATAAACCATGTCTTCTCCTGTCACCGGATTAACCTTGAGAACAGTTTTTGGCTCTAGATCTTCTTCAGTCACTGTCTCAATGCTACGAGCTATGTAGTTTCCATTGAATGGAGGACAGAAACCAATTCCCCCAACAACTTTATCATCCTGCTGTGAACAATAACCAACTCCACCAACTACTTTCTCACTACTAGCTTTCTCAGTATAATATTCCAACAGAAAACTGAAATTCTTATAACCCTCAAGCTTTCTAATCAATTTGGTTACTTCACTCTGTGACTGGGCAACTTCATTTATTTTCTTTTCATATTCAGAGTATGCTACATCAATGTGAAAAGCTTATTCATTTACTTTTGATTGTAAAACTTTGATATCATCTTTCAATGATTCAATTCTTTCATTTAAAAGTTTTTCATTATCTTTCAAATTTTGATTTGTTAAGTAGCTTGCCTTCAAGTCACATATGAGGTTAGCATTGTCATCACACAACCTCAGAATTTTCAAATCAGAATCAACACATTTAGAACAATGAAAAGAAACAACCTCATTTACCTGTTTAGAATCAGCCATGAATCCACTGGCTTCAGCAAACATCTCAGCTACTTTCTCTGTCACCTTCCCTGAAGCTACATTATCATTCATCAGCTCTTCATTTGTCACTTTTGCTTTCAGACTCTGACTTGTAGATTCATCATTTTTAGTAACATTCCCAAAATCACTTGAGTCGCTGTTTGAAGAACGATTATCAGAACCAACATCAGTATGAACTTCAGCAAGAAAAGCTTGACTGACATGAGCAACATTATCTTCTAGATGAATTCCCTAATCATAATTTTCATCCTGTTGTGAAATCAATGTTGTAGAAGAACTCTGATTATTCTGATTGTTCTGGTTTCCTAAAGAAGTATTTTGATGTTGAACTTTAGGTTTGGAACATTCCCTAGCATAGTGTCCAAATTCTTGACAATTATAACACTTGACTTTAGATTTGTCCAACCCCATCTTTGTCTTGCTTGTCGCTCCAATGAACTTCTTTCCTGTTTTCTTCATATGTTCCTTGCCCTGTCTCATCCACAATGCCATGTTCCATTGAATGTTCATCTCTTCAAGAGCATCTTTATCCATTTGCTTGAAATCTTCTTCGATCATATCCAGATCTGTAATTTTTCCACTAATAAAATTCTCATACGAAGTTAAAAACGAAGCAATCATGGCCGTCATGTCATCAGCAGCTTTAGAAGACACTTTTTTGAGAACACGAATGAGTATCATTGTAACAATTATTTGAACATCTAGAACTAGAAGCAACATAGCATGATGATTCACCACATGAACTTTCTTTTGAACCTTGACCTTCAGAAATTTCTCCTGAAAACAACGCAACCCCAGACTTTGGTGTCGATGTTCCTTTTCCAAAATAAATGCTAGGATCTTGATAAACTGTATCTTTCTTCTGCTTGTTCAAATCATATGATTGAATCTTTCCCATAAGATCTTCAAGACTCAATTCATCAAACCCACATCACTATGGAATACATCTCAAAGTGAGCAGGCAATGCATTCAGAAATTTCTTAATTACCTTCCTATTCTTGTAAGATATGTCATTGTTCACCATTTCACTCAACAAGTGATAATACCTAGACATCAACTCATCAATAGATTCTCTTTCAAAAGATTTAAAAACACTGAATTGTTTCTTCAGTAATACCCTTCTACTCTTCTTGATATCTGTGCTTCCTTCAAATATCTTCGCCAAACCTTCCCAAAGATCATGCGATATTTTAAACTTCTTGAAAGTGTGATAGATGTCTAAAGGTAGACACATAGACAAAGCAGCAAGTGCCTTTTTCTCTCGATCATACAAAGTTTTCTCTTCCACAGTAAGAGCTGAAACTGGTTTTTCTGCATCTAATACACCCATATGAGAATGAGTAGGATGTTTATATCCTTCTTCAATTGGAATCCACATACCAGTATCATTGATGTTGACATAATTCTCAAAACAACTTATCCAGTTCGAGTAATCTTTTAAATTCATCAACCGCGGTGGTTTAGTTGGAGTACCAATCTCATTATCATAGTTCAAAATATTAGTCATGCTGTTCACACTAGCATTTGAAGTCGACATCTTTGAAATCTTGAAAAAAATTAAACACTTAGAAAAATTGAACAAATTATGTCCTAAGCAAACTTAACAAGTTCGCCTGATTAGGAAGAAGCGAACTTAACAAGTTCGCTGATCAAGTTCGCTCTCTAACTGCCTGATTAAGTTCGCCTGTTTCAGCTGAAAAACATGGAGGAGTTGTTCTATCATCCAAACGCACGAACTTGACTGCAAATCATCATATCTTGCAATTTTGTAGGAATTAAACAAAATCAAGCCGTAGGATTCTTCAATATATTCAAAAAAATGTCAAGAAACCCAGCAACACGAAAAACTTCGAAAATCTCAATCTTTTGATGCAAATCCGAACGAAACGATGTCACACGATGATCTCTAATCAAGAGCAAAGCTCTTATACCAATTGTAGGTCCACTATGGTCTACGGATCGATTAATCATGTAAAACACATGACCTATACTCGCAGTGCGGAATCCAAACGAATAAACACGTCTCGAACAGATAAGAACACAATACAAACACACGAGACAAGATTCTCTGAAAGCTCTCTGTATTACTCTACAAAATGTGCTTACAAGTACAATTCTATTAAATTTCTACAACTAAGCACTATTTATAGGTAAACAAAATCTGCCATAGGCGAACTTAACAAGTTCGCTACACACATGGCTTAGGCAAACTTGTTAAGTTCGCCATTCATAAACTTAACCATTCAAGACACATTACAATGATAAAGACTACAAAAGACCTATTCTATTACACAAGGCTACATGTCACACAAAATACTCCAACATCCCCTTCATTTTTAGAATAGACTAGAATATCGTTGATGAAGACTATTACTGACCGGTCTAGCATCGGTCGACACACTCTGTTCATCATATCCATAAATGTTGCAGGAGAATTCGTCAACCTAAAGGACATTACACGAAACTCATAGTGTCCATACCGCATGCGGAATGCGGTCTTGGGTATGTCCTCCTCCCTTACCTTCAGTTGATGATAACCTGACCGTAGGTCGATCTTCGAAAACCATTTTGCGCCTTGCAACTGGTCAAACAGATCGTCGATCATGGGTAGTGGGAACTTGTTCTTCACAGTTGTTTTATTTAGTTCTATGTAATCGATGCACATTCTCATGGCACTGTTTTTCTTCTTGACAAACAGCACAAAAGCACCCCATGGTGAAATGCTCGGCCTGATAAATCACTTTTCCAAAAGTTCTTCCAGTTGGACCATCAGCTCTTTCATCTCAAGTGCCGCTAGTCGGTAAGGTGCTTTGGCAACGGGCTGGGCACCTGGCATCAAATCAATTTGGAATTCCGTTTCTCTATCAGGAGGCAATCCAGGAAATTCCTCAAGGAACACTTCTAGATAATGGCACAGCACGGGCACATCGTTTATCTCTCTTACTTTTACATCTTTATCAATCACATAAGCAAGGTTGGCATCACATCCGCGCCTCATATACTATTCTGCTTTCATCATTGAGATTACATTTGTCAACGGGATGTCGCGATCCCCGTAAATCAAAACCTCGCTACCATCATGAGCGTTGAGCAGAATCACCATCCGTTTAAACACAATTCTGGCTTTGTTGGAAGCTAGCCAATCCATTCCCAACACTGCATCGAATCCTCCTAAGGCTATAACGAATAATTTAACATGAAATCTATGGCCCTCTATCTTGATGGTAAGGTCGTCTACCAGTTCTACTACTTTAGTGTTTCTACCCACCGTTATTTCTACACTAAAGGCCCTTTCTATCTTGGTGGTTTTGTATTTCAGTCTTTTACAGAACGAGGAGGATATAAAACCATTACTAGCTCCTGAATCAAACAGAACATAAACAAAGGCGTGGTCAAGGATAAACATATCTGAGACCATGTTGGGAACTCCCCTTGCTTCTTCCTGTGTCAGGGCATAGGCTCTGGTCCTCGCTCGCCCTTTCTCAGTTTCCTTTGTCTTATAATTGTTGACGGCCTTGGTTTTGCGACAATCCTTTGAGAAATGCCCTGAGTCGCCACAGTTGTGGCACTTCCCATAACTTGCAAAGCTGGGGGTGTTAGGACATTCACGAGACATGTGCCCCATTTTACCTCAATGATAGCATAAGTTCATCCCAAACCTGCACTCCCCCAAGTGCGACTTGCCACACTTTCCATAGACGTTTCTTTTCTCAACCCTTGGCTTCTTACCTTTCGAGGCAGACCAATCCCCGCCTGAGCGCTTAGTGGTGTTAGACCACTTCTTTTAAGTTTCTGCGAGGGTTGGGCCTTCAGCGTCCACATCATCAAAAACCTTTCCTCTTAATGCCACCACAGACTCAAAGTCACTAGGGGTGTTGGCATTGATAATCGTGCGAACTCTTGGTGGTAATTTTTGGATGTAACACTTGATCATCCTTCCTTCAGTATTAACTAAGTGTGGAACAAACCGTGTTAGCTCATTAAATTTGGAGGTGAATTGTCGGTGAGTCATGCTACCGGCCTTGAGTTCCACAAGAGCTTCTTCCATTTTATGTATTTCATTCTGAGGACAGAACTTTTGAATTATAAGTGCCTTTAAGTCACCCCATTTCATTCTGTTAATATCCCTCTCAGACTTGGCTTTCATCACGTTCTCCCACCAACTTAATGCCTCGAAGGCAAAAGAATGTGCGGCAAACCCTACCGCCTGGTCAGCACGGCATTTACTCATCTTGATGACTGCAGTCATGCAGTCAATAGCATATTTCTTGCCATCAAAAGTTGGTTGATCACAGTTCCGGAAGGACTTGTTGTCACATCCACGTTTCTCATCATAGTCAGAGTCATCTCTCTCAGATTCCGTTTTAATTTCGTTCATGTTCTCGGCCCGTAGGCCCCTTCCTCTCTCTTCCTCCACAGTCTTCAGAGCCTCAGTTAGTGCTGCTGGTAGAGTGCTCTTCAGAACTACAGCTACTTCATCAGCTTTTGCTTTCTTAACAAATGGCTCCAAGACTAAACCTTCTTTATCGTGTGTTACAGTGTTACTATCACACCCCCAAATTTCAACTAACGGAGTTTTACCGTTTGGGAAGTGACGAACCAGGATCTCAGACATTAGTTACATTGAACGACTCTACATGGGACTCAAATGAAAATATCATATCAATCAGAGTTAATGCGGAAGCGTAAAGAAAGTAAATGCGCAAAACACACGCGCCCAAAAGAATAGTCCAAACCAAACACAAATTAAAATAGTCCAAACGGTTTAATAAAACATAAATCAAAGGTAGATTCCATGCATGTCCTATTGTGTGCACCTGTGCCTTATCTTAAGCGACCTAAGAAAAACATGTAAGAAAATGTCAACACGAGGTTGGTGAGTTCATAGGTTTCAATTTATAGAAGCGTTTAACAGATTAATGTACATTCAATATATAAATCAATAGGTAGCTAACCCATAATCATGTTAACTATTGCGCTCGCAACCGACAACTGACTGTTCATATGCCTCCCACCATCATGGTGCATGATTAGGTCAATATTACACTCGTACGACCTCCAATCGAGTTAGCGCGACTAACGCGGGTAAGGTTTGTCAAACCCAGTAGTACTACTCAAATTACCTCGCTATGTTCATATTTACGGTCCGATGTGAGGACTTAAAGGATAATGTATACGCATAGTCATACAAGTGATATCATATATGAATTACAAAAATCAAAAAGAATTTACGACATGTTTTCTCCCCCAGTTTAAAACTGTAAAAAGAGGCCGTGAAAACTCACCTGAATAGCGTAGGCAGTATCACACAAGAGATAAGTTGGAACCACGAGTGTAAGTCTCAAAAGACTTACGAATGTCCTAAAATTATAAACACATAAATTAGTAACAAGTTGGGATTTGTGACGACGACACGGAAGTTAGAACATCTTAACGCTTTCTAAGGATTTAGAAGTAGACGAACGTGTCTACGGAATTATATAAATTTTTAATATGATCATTAAGGGAAAAGCGTTACGTGTCGTATGTTAATAAATAATAATTAAACAAATACATATATTCGTACGTACGAGTCGTTTACAAGATTAGAAAAATAATATAATTTAATACATTATTTTTAGGTTCGTCGGATTAACTAATTAATCATTGTGTGGAAAAATAATAAATATATTATTTTTAATCGAGTATGAAAACGATAGTAAATAATATAAACTATTATATTATTTTTAGTTTAAACGTCACAAAAAGTATTTTAACGAGGTGAAATAATATACAAATATATATTATCTAATAGTGGGAGTTACGAGTTAAAAATAATATAAACATATTATTTAAAAGTGGGAATAATAATAATGAAAATAGGTTATGAAACCAAACCCGAGCCTATGGGTTATTTTTCGGGTTAAAACTCTTAATATAATAATATAAGGTTTGATTTTTAATAATTAAGTATAATTAAAAAGTGCCTCTAAAAATAAATATGGGAGCCCGGTCTCGAACCCGGGTCTCTCCCACACACCACATGTTCTAAGAATTGAACTTCCCGGATTCAGAATACACACTTGGAAAACTTAGCATACAGCTGCTCCTTTTTAAGTAATTCCAGGATTAAACGTAGATGTTCCTCGTGTTCCTCCTTGTTCTTGGAATAAATGAGAATGTCGTCGATGAAAACGGTGACAAATTGATCAAGGTATTGCTTACACACACGGTTCACGAGGTCCATGAATACCGCAGGTGCATTGGTTAATTCGAAAGGCATGACCATAAATTCATAGTGGCCGTACCTTGTCCTGAAAGCAGTCTTAGAGATATCTTCATCTCGGACTCTCAATTGATGGTAGTCGGACCTAAGATCTATCTTTGGAATAGAAACTGGATCGTTGGAGTTGATCAAAGAGATCATCTATGCGAGGCAAGGGATAACAATTCTTGATTGTGACTTTATTTAGCTAACGGTAGTCGATACACATACGGAAAGTTCCGTCCTTCTTCTTGACAAACAGGACTGGAGCTCCCCATGGCGATGAGCTAGGTCGGATGAAACCTTTATCCAACAATTCCTGTAACTGAGTAGATAGCTCTTGCAATTCACTAGGTGCCAGTCTGTAAGGTGCCCGAGCGATCGGTGCCGCTCCGGGTGTCAGATCGATTTGAAATTCAACTTGGCGGTGTAGTGGCAGACCAGGCAAATCTTCGGGAAATACTTCCAGAAAATCACGAACGATGGGAATATCATCAATTTTCTTCTCTTCTGATGGCTGCTCAGCAACGAGAGCCAAAATCTGTGCTTTCATAAAGGATATGATGCCCATGACTGCACCAACCTTTTCGCCTTGAACGAAAAGGGTTTCTCCACTCGGGAGAGGAATGCGAACAATTTTCTCACGACAGATGATTTCAACTTTGTTTTTAGATAACCAATCCATGCCGACAATTACATCAAAACTACCAAGTGTGACCGACATAAGGTCGATATCAAGTTTATGACTAGCTAGTTCAAGCTTACAACACTTAAGAATGTGGGTTGCTTCAATTACTTGGCCATCAGCTATCTCTATTATATACTTAGCTTCTAACAGAGTCGGAGTTCCTTTTATCATATCACTAAGTTTTCTAGATATAAAACTCCTATCAGCAGCAGTGTCAAAAAGGACAGAAGCAAAGTAATTATTTAAGAGAAACTTACAGGTGACCACATTATGATTATAACGAGCTTCTCCAGATCCCAGCACGAAAGCTCGTCCTTTCGCACCATTCCCTCCATTATTGGCATTATTGCCACCACTGTTGTTTCCCTGATTGTTGTTGTCGTTACCATTGTTACCCTGGTTATTGTCGTTACCATTACCATTTCCATTACCATTCCTCTTCAACTGAGGAAAATCCCTCTGAATATGTCCCTCCTTGCCGCATTGAAGACATCCCCTTGTGGACCCTTGCGGTCGGAACGGTTGCTTATTCTGAAGATCCACTCTACAATCTTTTGCAGCGTGGCCCATCTTGCCACACCGTTGACAACGGTTACAAGCATCGACGTGGTGATAATTACACTTGTTGCACTTGGGGGCTCTCCCCGCATAACTACCTTGATTTTGACCTAAGGCGGTCGTCTGATTGAAGTTTTTAGCAGGCTCAAACTTTCGATGCTGCTGCTGGGGTTGATTGAACTGGGGTCCTTTGGAGTGAGAGTTGGAGTGGGTCTTGGAGTGGTGATCAAACTTGCATTTATGATTGTCGGTGGATTTAGAGACCGAACCTCTCAGGGGTAAAGTCCCTTGAGTCACCGCCTGATCGGTTAGCTTGTGAGACAGTCTGATCGTCTGCTGGATGGTAGTAGGGTTGGACGAAGTAACCATACTTTGAATTTGAGGCACTAGACCTCCAATATACAGCTTAATTCTCTTGTAGTCTGGAGTTGCCATATGTGGGCACATGGTAGCGAGCTCATGGGAGCGCGTGGTATACAGCTCAATTTCAAAACCTTCCATTTTCAGGTTCCAAAATTCACCTTCCAACTTCTGAATTTCATCGCGAGGACAGTACTCCTCCTTCATCATCATCTTAAATTCCTCACACGGGAGTCCATTTGCCATGGCCACACCCAACATCTGGACCTGAGCGTTCCACCACATGAGAGCCGGGCCCTCCAAAGTTCTAGCGGTGAACTTGACCTGATTGGCCACTGGGCAGTTGCACATGGCAATCACCGATTCTACCTTTTCGAACCACCGGAGTAGTCCGACAACTCCTTCAGCTCCATTAAAAGCGTGGGGCTTACAGTCCATAAATGTCTTGAACGTGCATGCTGGTTGCTGATTCTGTTGGTTTTGCTGGCCTGGATTTAGAAATAACATAGGATTGGGATTATAGAGCTTAGGAAAGGCGCTTTAAGAGATGAATTGACCTCATTAGTCAATAGTTAAAGCATTTACCTGCAGCATTGTGTGCTGCTAAAGCCTCAGCCACACTATCATTGATTAGTGCCGCTAGCTCCGCTGCTGTCATGTTGATGGTACCTCGGCCACCAGCACGACCTCCACATCCTCTTCCTGACATGATTCTTCACTTTCACAAATAGAAACAATGAGAAATATATCACATATTAAATATTATTTACGTAGAAGTAAGAAAATACAACATCTAATATTTTCAAAATTAAATAAATTGTAAGGCTACAAAGTAAATAACTCAAACATTAAACTTCTCATGCTTTTATTGAATGGGAACAACCTTACCCATCTAGGTTTGAAAAGAGAAATAACATAAGCAAAACATGAATGAAAAGGAAAGATAGAATAGGAAGATTGTCAAACATCCTCGTCATCGAAAGAAACGTATGACTGTGCATCATCGATCTCCACCGGTTCCTCCTCGGGTGGCTCCTCCTCTAAGGGCTCATCCTCGAAGGGCTCTTCCTCGAAAGGTTCTTCCTCGTCGTCTGAAAGTGGAATGTCTTCCGAAAATAGGGCAGCTTGCAGTTGGGCTTCTAAGTGAGTCACTCTTTCTTGAAGTCCTTCGGCAGCATGGTTTGCCACCTGTAACTGGGCTTCTAGATTAGCCACTCTCTCCAGGATTCCTCCTGCCTCAAAATTCGAGGTGTCTACCCTCGTCTCCAAATGTGTCACCCGATCCACCAAAACATTATGGACCTGATCTGTCACTGCTAGCTAAGCAGTCAAAAGCTCAATTCCTACCTTGTTCTCCTCTATTTGTGTCTCTCGCTGCAGAATGTCAGGTATCTCTTTAGTAGCATCTTTCACAATGCTCAACTCCCTACACATGTAAAATAAAAAAGCTGCAAAAGCTTGTTCCATAGTGCAGGGCAAGCTAGGTAAAGTAGATGATGAAGAAGCGGAACCAAAGTAGGGTGATGGAACATTTCCCATCTCGATCCACCTTTGAATCATTTGCGGGTATGCATTCCAATTGCGAGCAGGATTCGTTGCTTGCGCGCTAGTCGGTTCACCCTGATCAACCGAATAATCACTAGAACTAGTCCGACGCCTTTTGGGCTCCGGGGATGATAAGATAGGTGCATCGTGTCCTGGTGCCTTAGGTGATGGTGGTGGAGTTGACGACATGATCCTGTAATATAACATATAAGTGCCAAACATCCAAATGTTTATGACATGTAACTAATGTGTGAGGTTATAGTCTAGTATGCAATCCTAGTTCTCTATAACCAATGGCTCTGACACTAATCTGTCACACCCCCAAATTTCAACTAACAGAGTATTACCGTTTGGGAAGTGACGAACCAGGATCTCAGACATTAGTTACATTGAACGACTCTACATGGGACTCAAATTAAAATATCATATCAATCAGAGTTAATGCGGAAGCATAAAGAAAGTAAATGCGCAAAACACACGCGCCCAAAAGAATAGTCCAAAAGTCCAAACCAAACACAAATTAAAATAGTCCAAACAGTTTAATAAAACATAAATCAAAGGTAGAATTCCATGCATGTCCTATTGTGTGCACATGTGCCTTATCTTAAGCGACCTGAGAAAAACATGTAAGAAAATGTCAACACGAGGTTGGTGAGTTCACAGGTTTCAATTTATAGAAGCGTTTAATAGATTATTGTACATTCAATATATAAATCAATAGGTAGCTAACCCATAATCATGTTAACTATTGCGTTCGCAACCGACAACTGACTGTTTATATGTCTCCCACCATCATGGTGCACGATTTGGTCAATATTGCACCCGTTCAACCTCCAATCGAGTTAGCGCGACTAACGCAGGTGAGGTTTTTCAAACCCAGTAGTACTACTCAAATTACCTCGCTATGTTCATATTAATGGTCCGATGTGAGGACTTAAAGGATAATGTATACGCATAGTCATACAAGTGATATCATATATGAATTACAAAAATCAAAAAGCATTTACGACATGTTTTCTCCCCCAGTTTAAAACAGTAAAAAGGAGCCGTGAAAACTCACCTGAATAGCGTAGGCAGTATCACACAAGAGATAAGTTGGTACCATGAGTGTAAGTCTCAAAAGACTTACGAATGCCCTAAAATTATAAACACGTAAATTTGGAACAAGTTGGGATTTGCGACGACACGGAAGTTAGAACATCTTAACGCTTTCTAAGGATTTAAGAGTAGACGAACGTGTCTACGGAATTATATAAATTTTTAATATGATCGTTAAGGGAAAAGCGTTACGTGACGTATGTTAATAAATAATAATAACTAAACAAATACATATATTCGTACGAGTCGTTTACAAGATTAGAAAAATAATATAATTTAATACATTATTTTTAGGTTCGTCGGATTAACTAATTAATCATTGTGTGGAAAAATAATAAATATATTATTTTTAGTCGAGTATGAAAACGAGAGTAAATAATATAAACTATTATATTATTTTTAGTTTAAACGTCACATAAAGTATTTTAACGAGGTGAAATAATATAAAAAATATATATTATCTAATAGTGGGAGTTACGGGCTAAAAATAATATAAACATATTATTTAAAAGTGGGAATAATAATAATGAAAATAGGTTATGAAACTAAACCCAAGCCTACAGGTTGTTTTTCGGGTTAAAACTCTTAATAAAATAATATAATAATATCAGGTTTGATTTTATTAATTAAGTATAACTAAAAAGTGCCTCTAAAAATAAATGTGGGAGCTCGGTCTCGAACCCGGGTCTCTCCCACACACGCACACTGTCTTAACCAGTCCTGCCCGCTAGGGTATCGCGACATAATCCGGTTTCAATTGGTTTTATCATACAAGTTTAGTGGATCTCTCTTCTTGTAAGGCCCCAAACCCGGGAGGCCTCACTCGTTGGATTTAATCATTCACAAACTGTTCTTAAACATGAATATCAAATAACGCAGCGGGATCATTCATTCAACATAACTAAAAACTTGTTCATACATGCGGAAGCGTACATTTTCAAATACATAAACTTAACATAAACGACTCATAACGGGATGCCAGTCTTCATGATCGACCGGGTAACTCTTCTCGCTTGCCAAGCATCACCGTCTATCGTCCATACCTGCCTTAACCTGAATGTGCATACTAAAAAGTCAGCTACGCTGGTGAGTTCTAGCATTTCATAAAATCTTTAACATCAACATTTGCCAAAAAGGTATCATTCGTTTAGTAAAACCTTTCATAAAAGCATGTAATAATCTAACATATTTAAAAAGGTTTCGTACCCATATCATCATCAACATCATAATCATAAACACCGTTAAACGGATCGTTCATTAAAACTTTTAACATTCATTTAAGTCATACATTATCGTTATCTAATTCTGTATCTTACTTTACGCGACACAGTGTCCCCGAAGGAACCTTTGGTGTTGTGGGCAACCGTTACGTATCGCCGTCATTGCCACAACCATACACTATGTGGGTCAACCGTTACGTATCGCCGTCATTGCCCAACCATTCACTACGTGGGGTAAACCGTTACGTATCGCCGTCATTGCCCAACACGCATCTTTCCTTTGGGAATCAACCGTTACGTATCGCCGTCATTGATTTCCCATACCTTATTCACTTAGGATGATCGTCATCACTCGAGTAACCGTCGTTACTCCCTTACCAGTTGTACAACATCAAAACCATCGACAGGCCACCAAGACACGGCCATGTTATTCTTATGGTAACTATGGCTCGCTGTCCATAATCTACCACAAGGCTGGGAATCACATTCCCAGACTTCATTCGTCAATTCCATTCATTCGACAGATTAGATTTATAATGACTTCTTTAAACCTTTACCTCTTTCCCTTTTCATTAAACATTTCCTCATTTAGACCGTTCATAAACATTCGTAAACCTTTTTGGCAAAAACACTTCATAACCTTTCCTTTCGTAAACATCGTTTCGTTAAAACATCATTTCGTTAAAACATCATTTCGTAAGTATGCACACCAGCCCAAAACATTTAACAAAACATTTAAAAGAGAGCTCTAGAACTCACCTGCTACGCTAATATGGGTTGTCCTAAACGAAGGTCCAACAACGTCACTTTCGATCTGAATTGATTAGTTAAATACACATCAGACCAATCCTGACTCTAACGATTTAACCATTCTAACATTCTAACTTCACTTAATCGGTTCTGATGTCTGCGCACTTAGCAAGTGCGCAGACCCTGCTGCCTGCGCACTTATCAAGTGCGCAGGTCCCTCCTCCTACGCACTTAGCAAGTGCGCAGGTCCCTCCTCCTGCGCACTTAGCAAGTGCGCAGGACCTGCTCCATGCGCACTTAGCAAGTGCGCACGACCTGTTCTTCAAAAAATCCCTAACTTTCGCATTCGGGTCTGATCATGTCAAGATCCCGAACTTGTTGCATTCAAAACGTTCGTTTTCCATTAAGAAACTCAAATCCATGATTATCTTTCAGTTTCATCCGTTCAAACCTTACCTTTTCACCCAAAACCCGAAAAACCCAAAAACGAACTAAAACTCAGATTTAGGTCGGATCGTTACCTGAATCGAGTTTCTGATCCGGAGGTTCTTCTCACGAGTTATGGAGTAACACTTTGCTGAAGTCTCGGGTCGATCCGCCAACTTTCTCTCTCTACGGTTTCTCTCTCTAAAAGTTGCAAATGAGAGAAAAGAGCAGGCTATTTATAGCCCGCTGACCCATCCGACCCGACCCGTCATGCCTCGTTCGTTTATTCCGTTATTATAACTGTCGTTTTATTTTTGGGATGTTACACTTCTCTAACCATCCACGATCGAACCCGTCCCAAATCCAACAGTTCCGGCAAGGATTTAACACAAATGCATAGGGGTTTAGGAAGTCATTGATTTGCGAATCTGTGGGTTCGCTTAATTGCAAAAACAACATCTTGAGGGTCGTTTAATCACCGAATGAAGATTCGAAACCCTAGTTTATGGATTCAGGTTCGATTTGAGAAATTTAGATGATAAAACATGTTTAAATCATTGGGCTTTTGATCACCAAAGAATTGCGAAACTGTTGATATAGTTTAATTGGATCGAGGTGGTGATTTGGATCAAAAACCCCAAATTAGATTATGAACAAACCCTAATTTCCATATCATTATAAATTTGGTATTAAAAAGTTGAATTAAAGAGGGCTTTCAAAGAGTGATGGATTGCGAACCTATCCACATAAATTAATTGAATTATAATCGTGTCGAGGTTAGGGTTTGATTAACCAGTTCAGACGAAGAACCCTAGTTATCAGATTGCTATGAATCGATGATAAATGTTCAAATTAGTATGGGGATTTTAAAGTGTAATTGTTTGTGAAACTAATCATATAGTTCAATTTTGTTTTGATTAACCCTAGGATTGAAACCCCCAAATTGAATATGGACGAACCCTAGAATTCGGATTATGAAAAATTCGATGTTAAAATGTTAAATTGATAGAGGGTTTTCACTCTGCGGGTTGTTACGAGTCTACATGTGTGAATTGATTGGATTAAGAACACGTTTTGAATAGGGTTCGATTAAACTGGTTTCGTATGAACCCTAGAAATCGGTTCATGATTAATTCGGTAATGTAAGCCCCAATTAGGTTAGGGAATTCATTCTATAGACTAAAACAAATAAGAGGAGTGTTTCAGTTACCAGATTAGATGTCGGGTTGATAATGCTCGACCAAAACTGAGTTCGACTTCGTATTGCTTAGCCTCGGCGGCTCTGGTTGCGTCTTCGGCAAATGTGATATGTGAAAAGGCTTTGCAGGGTCTTGTTTGTCATGTGCAGGAGTTCAATTTGTGTGAGTAATACATGAATTTGCTCAATTTGATAATCGATGATGATAGGGACGACGGTTACGGGTTTAATGAGCATAATTGGGTTTAATTCGAATCATTAACGGGGTTTAATGCTCTAATGATGAAAGTAAATGACATAAACATGTAATTCAGTTATTAATTCAAATAGAAATTGGTTATGGAGTTCGAATTTAGATCAAAGTCGTGAGTTTGACTTTCTAAAGTCAAACAGAATCGATTTTTGAGTTGAATTTGACTTTGGGAATCAACAATTCAAGTATTGGGACTTGGCAAGGCTAGTCCTTGTTGTTTAGATCAAACATGTGACAAAAGTAGTCCCTGAAGTTTTAGGTTCGATAAACTGGGTTAGGATTTAACGAAATACTTAACGGGATTGTTAACGTAGTTATCATGAAAAGTCGGGTTGTCACAGTTACTCTGAGCATTCTCATTTGTAGTATGGATCATGAACAGAGGGTTCACTTTCTTCTCTTTCAACTCTGTTGACATGGGGTCTTCCCCTACGTCCAGTACCTACTCCTCTCTTTGCACCTCTCTTTCCAACCATTTTGTTTTCTAACTACGAATAAGGAACACTAGTGTTACCATGATGGGTAATTATTTAGAACACTTCAAGTAATGTAAATTACTAATTACAGAGACCGGTATGAAATAACTAATTTACTTTACTACTCGGGTTCTGAACATTTCCTGTCATGGCAACATTTGTACTCACGTTCAAAGTTACAACATTAAGGCACATTATGTCTACTTTTCTATTCTAAGGCATTTACTATCTATGTTCTATACTAGGACATGGACTACCTTCTATTCTAAGGCCGTTACCGTTTACTATTTCTACTGTTTTCTACTACTAAGGCCTTACTATTCTGTTTCATGGCTTGGCTGCTCTGACTGACATCCCATACTTCTATCCCATTCTCAGTTTAAGTTCATACATTTTGGTGAATGTCTGAATCTCTCAAACTATGGCTCTGATACCAACTTGAAATGACCCAAACCAGGTATCTCTCATAGTTGGCAAACATAACATAAACATAGTTCTTAAAACTTGAATAACATAACAACAACAACGGAATTCTTTACATTTTTCGGATTTAATTAAAACTTTTAATTCAACATTGTTCAACATTCATAACATTAAAAATTATTAGGATGTTAGCCTTGGTCAGCAGCAGCCAACAGCCATCCATTCCTACTCGTTCAGCATCAAGCATGCTTCTTTTCTTTGCTACCTGATGTGCATACTAAAATAGTCAGTTAACGCTGGTGAGTTCAAGTTTTTCTTTCACTTAATGAAAGGTTTTTTTATCGAAAATGTTCTTTAAAAGTACATATTATATTATACACATAATACAATAAAATCTTTCTTTCTCATTTTCAATACATACGTATTTACTTTGTCCTCATTTCCTTAAGTCATACATTAACGTTTATAATCTGTTTTCTCATTCGTAAGCGTCTCTGTGTCCCCGCAGGAACCAAGGCATGTGTTGTTCCCTAAGGCTCATCGTCCAAAGGCCGACACTGCCCCTCTGTGTTCCCGAAGGAACTTTTGTTCGCATGTATTGTTCCCTAAGGCTCAACGTCCAAAGACCGATACCCAGTATATGTGCCTCCAAGCGGGCCTCTTCATTCTTACTTAGTTGTCGTCGCCACTAGAGTAACTGTCGTTATTCATCTTAACCAGTTGCAACTTCCTCGTTACAGTGCCCTGCCGAGCACTGTCTCAATTATTCTCATGGTACGTCATGGTCTCGGTCCATGATGCAGCATCGGCTTTGGGTAGCATTAGTCTCAAGGACTATACTACTTCCTCAAGACTTGCTACTATGCTTAGGGTGGCACTAGTCCCTGGGACTACGCTACAACCCTAAGTCTTATCTTATCTGGGTTTCATACTCTGATAGATTAGACATTGTATTTGACTTATTTCTCTTCTCTTTGTTTATAAAACATATAGTTGAATAAACCATTCTTTTTTATCTTATCTTTATTTCTTGTAAAACATTCAGTTAAATAAACCGTTATCTTTCTTATCATTCTTCACAACGTTTAAGTAATAAAATACATTTATTATAAACATCTAATTCTTCAGTATGCACACCACCCTAAAACAATAAAATAGGGATTCCTGAACTCACTTGATTTTCTTAAGGGGGTTAACTCACTTGGCAAGGACTTCAAGCTAGGTGGAGCCTGAGGGATCTGTTCAAGAGTTACGAACTAGACAAATCAACACCAAGTCATTTCGTCCGAAAACTTTATGTCTAAAGTCTTTTTCGACCGAAATCTATTTCGGTCAAAATCTTTTTCGACCGAAAACTAATCGTTCGAAATATCTTACTTCCCATAATTATTTTGTTCGAAAACATCATGCCCGAAAACTTTTTCAGTCGAAATTTTTTTCGATCGAAATTTATTTCCTTTTAAAACATTACGTCTGAAAACTATTTCAGTTGAAATATTTTTCGACCGAAAACTATTTCGTTTGAACGTATTCTGTCCGAAAACTACTTATGTCCAAAATACTTTTCGGACGGGTCAAATTTTTCGGACCATTCATCGCGTTTTCGGACGATTCATCCGTTCTTGGACAAAATCTTCGTTTTTGATCCAATTCTCAAACTTTTTACGTCCAAAACTCATATCTACATTCCATGAAGTTAGATATATACCTTTTAGTCCAATTCATACGTAAAAATTACGTCTTTGATTGAAACCCACTTCAAAAACCCTAAAACCCACTTTTCAACTAAAAACTCAGATCTTGATGCATTTGTTACCTGGTTTTTCATGTGATATCTCCTTCTTTGATCTATAGCAAGCTTCAGAAACGATCTTGGGTCAAGATGACAGCTTCGAGTGCGGATTTGGAGCTCTCTTACTCTACTTTCTCTCTCTAGATGTTGATGGTGAAGAAGATGAATGGTGAAAGGGAGGGAATGAGGTGGGTTTTGCTCCCTTCTTTGCGCCCCACTTGCCCAACTCAGAAAGCCAAGGCCACAAGCCCGTCATGTTCCATTTGTTTCCATTTTATTCTTTCCTTCATTATTTTCGAGATGTTACACTCACCAAGAGGAATGATGTTGCCCCAATAAGTCTCAACATGAGGATGTTGCAGCGGATCACCGTACACCTCACAGGTGCTCTTTAGCAATAATCGCGCACCGACTCTCTTTGCCAACCCTAGCATGTTTAATGTCCCCACCACGTTCGTCTTGTGAGAAACAAGCAGATCAACGTAAAGGAATCAACAACAGAATGTTAGTTAATAATTAATATTTAGTGGTTATAATTTATAAACACGTAATTTAGATTAATCTTTATGAAATCAAGGTAATTAAGGATATAATGGTGAATCACAGAGAGAAGCATACCAGCTTAGATTTGTATGTGCCTGATTCCAGCTTACCCTCCATTGTCTATAATGTGAGGGTCAATCTGAACGAACCATACCAGCTCCCTGCAATGAGACAAAGTGATTCTATATCTACAACCTTGCTTTCCCTCCGGTTGCAAATTTTCTTTTCTGTTCTGAATCTGAAAGCACAAGAGTTGTAGAATAAAACATGCTGATACAAATACAGACAACTTACTAAGATTATAGTATGTAACATCATAAGACATTATTGACTAATTAAAGATCACCTAATATCTTCAGCTTCTGAATGTCTTCGTTCCCCGTAAGTCACAAAACACCAAGCTGTAATAACAAAGTGGAATGATTAAAAAATATAATTCTTCAGACAACAACCAGCTAAAGAAATCAACTAAGTTAAATAATATTGTAGCTAAGCCTAATTCCATAAGTTCAAATAGAAATTAGAAGTAAATGATCCCTAATTCCAATTTCAATATGAAAGATATCAGTTCATGGAGTGAGTATTTTGTAATTCCTTTTTTGAAGAATTGACTACCTATGTCTAGTCAGTACAGATCCACATGCCAATTTGTGCTTTTGGCCAAAATCAATCCAATTTGTGCTTCAGCGAATTTATAAAAAAAACTACTCGGCGCTTTTTTGAATTTTTTTTTTTTGTCAAAAGTTATAAAATTAGATACAGAATCTACCTAAATTTTTTTTTTTTTAAATTTTCATAAATTTTTAGCTGTTACATACGTTAAAAGAGAGTTTCCATAGTTTTCTCAATTTAATGGGTTTTCTCCATATACTTACCCTATATATATATATATATATATGTGTATATATATATATATGTATATATATATATATATATATATATATATATATATATATATGAGGGTTACACTAGAAAGGGCAAACCCTACAAAGTCTACAAAGCGTTCTCAGCACGACACGTGTCCAAGAAGGGAAAAGCAGGGAAAGGACAATTGCGTCAAAACAAAAGCTAAGGAATCTGCACATACCATTTCCCCCATTTTTTTAAACGTTCATAATTTTTTATACGTCATTAAAAAATACCATAAAATTGAGCGTTTTTTATCCTTCCAACGAGTATAGTATTGCTATATTTAAAAAAAACGACCAACTGAGTGTTGTTTGAAATTGGGTGTTTTTATGGTGTTTTATGTCATTTTACACATGGTGTTTCAAATTGTGCGTTTTATACATGGTGTTTTATACTTTAACATCCATATACATGATATTTTATAGTGTCTTAAGGCGTGTTTATATTTATAGAGTTTTTCTTTTGTCATGATGTTTTACACTTTTGCCGTTTTACGACAAATTTCAACATAGTGTTTAGTTTGACGCCAAATTTCATCATGGCTTTTAGTTTATCATTATATTTTACAACTGGGGCGTTTAATTTTATCATTATGCTAAAACGCCATGTTGAAATTTGGCGTTTTAATTTGTCATTGTGTTTTTACCTTTTAAAAAAACGCCCAGTTCAACATAAATTAAACGCCACAACTGTAAAACACAATGACAAACTAAACGCCATGTAGAAATATTTAACCTCAAAAATATAAAACTGTAGGTCCCGGTAGGAGATATGGATCAACAGATTCACGACGACGTGACACGTAAACCGAGTGTGGAATCCATAGTATACGTGTACGTGAGTTCAACACCACAAGGAAGTAAAAGAACATATTCCCCTACAACCTTTACCACGACTTTTTTTCCATTTCCCACATGGATCTCCAAGTCGCCATGCTTCAGCTTCCTACCCTTCTTTAGTCCCTGCAAATCATTACAAATGTGAAAACCACATCCAGTGTTAAACACCCAAGATTTGCTAGATAAAGAGAAGATCTCAATAGTGAATATACCTGAGGAATGTCCTCCAGAAGTCTTCTTCTGCTTAAGCTCAGCTAGATATTTGGGACAGTTTCTCTTCTAGTGTCCAGCTTCATCACAATGAAAGCACTTGACATCCTTCAGAGGTTTCTTGGCAACAACCTTGCCTTTTCCCTTGAAGCTTTTCTTTCCTTTCCCTTTGGCTTCAGATTTCATAACTAAACCCTCCTTGATCATCAGCACTGGAACAGACTTGCTAGTAGTTGGTATAGTTCAAAGTGAACTGGTCATATGATTTAGGTTGTGAGTAGACGATTATATAACCGACCAGCTCATTACTCAAGGGAGAGTCAAGACGTTCTAATTAACTGATCAATGTAACCCTTCATCTTCAACACGTGAGTGTTGACCGAAGAACCTTCTTGCATACGACAGCTTATAAGTGATCTCATCACTTCAAAGCGTTCATGACAAGCTTGTTGCTGGAACATTTCCTGCAATTGCCTAATCATGTCATAGGCTGGCATATCAACCAGATTCTTCTGAAGTTCTGGTATCATGGATGCTAGAATTAAGCAAGAGACCTTGATGGAATCATCCACATGTTTATCCTAGGTTTTATGAGTAATGCTCGTAGCAGTAGTAGGTTCTTCTGGGATTGGTTCCTCAAGAACATACATCTTGTTCTCTACCCTGATCACAATTTTCAGGTTACGGTACCAATCCATGAAGTTGGAGTTATCAAGTTTAACCTTCTCAAGGATTGACTTTAGTGAAAGAGGAGTTGCGATTGAATTCGTTATAGATCTACAAAATTCAAAAAAAGAGACCCAATTGCCAAAATATATAATCAGGAATGAGATCTCGGTTCACCATTGCACAGTGAATGGCTGAGCACTCTCCATTGGCACGGCTATGTAGGTTGGTAAGTAACTCATGAATCGCGGCTATACCTTCATTTAAAACGTAGGGCCGGATGTAGGATAATTCACTTACACCGGGGGTCCGGATAGATCAGTTGTAGTGTCACAATTTAGGGTGGCGCAGAAATATCGATTTTAATTTGGGATTTTCTATAATGTTTTAAATTACCGAGTAAGGGTCTAAAACATTTTGGATGACGAGGAACATGATCCAAGTCGTGCAATTTTAGTAAACCAATTTTATTATTTTAGTTCATGAAACGCCTTTCAACACTCGACACAATCCAATTTTAAATACCTTATTTAATCTAAATTTGTCGTTAGTCGCGAACCATATTTTAAACTAATTAACTCTTTAATTAATTTAAATTAGTTTTAAATAAAATAATTAAATTTAAAACATGTTTTACTTTTAAATAAAAACACTTTTATTTAATTACCTTTCCGAGAAATATTTAAACATTTTAATTTTCTCGTCGTTTTAAGATTGTGTCAAAACGTTTTATAAAAAAATTTGTGGTTTAATTATTATCATAAATAATGTAAACAAGCACAAAAAAATATATAAAACACATAAATCGAGCAACTAGTAAATTTGTTCGATTTCGTTCAAGCCATCAAACGGAAAACGAACCGGTCTAAGGGACAACAAAAATAAACATTCTTGCACTCTCCCACTTAGTCCAAGATCTCCATCTTCTAGTACCGTTCGTGTCCGCCTTTGGTCTTCTAGTCTTCGTCTCGTTAGGTTTGCAGTTTTATTTACAATTACAATAAAATAAAATAAAAAAATAAACCTAAGTATTACAACGGGTTCCAAATAACCCATCAAAAATACAAAGATAATAAAACCAAAATAAATAAACACAACCACGGGTCACGAGAGCTCGATTTATCAAACACAACCAAACCAAACGAAAAAAGCACGATCTTTTTGTCAAACAAATTTTTTTTGACAAATAAAACATAATAACAAAAAGTAAATATTATGTCTAAACGCATGTAAAGGTGGCTCTGATACCACTATTGGGAATTCATGTACCAGTTTTAACTTTTAAAACAATATTAATTTAATCGTATTAAATAAACAAATCAGATTTATTGAGCGAAAGCGATTGTACAAGTTAACGGTTTTAAACCGGGATCTCGTCAGTGATCCGATTACACGCGTATAAACAATAAAATAAAACCAACCATAGCGGGTACACAATTATACCTTAGACGATTAACCAAAATATTTTCACTTTGGTTCAACGAGCATCTCGCTAGTGACAGATCATGAAACCCCGCTACAGGGTGGCTTGCGGCTGATTCTGGCTACCAAACGGCGGCGGCAGGGTGGCCAGCGGCGGCGGACGGAGCGCAAGGGGGGATTCCGGTTTGTGGTTTTCGCAAAAGGAGGTGGAGGCAATCAAGTGGTATTAAGGTTTAAAGTTAAGGTTATATTTATAACCACCGCTTTTACAGATTGTACCCCAGGGTATTAAGTGTTAATTCCCTAGCGATTATCTTTTAATCCCTCAACTTTACTAATTACAAATTATTAGTAAATATTCACCAATTAAGGTTTAACTCTTAAACATCCAAACTTTTTGCGCTTTTATTATATCTCTAAATAATTAATTACTGCATTAACCGTTTAAAAATTTCTCTAAATATTCATCCACCGAATTAAAACTCCGCGATTCGTGAACTATAATGTTTACGACTAAACATTATTAATAGCTCGTTGTCCAAAGTGTAACTCTTTGGATCGTACCTCGATAGTAACGTTGATTTAATCGACGATCGGACATCTTATATCTAACAAAAATATCGTTCCTTTATTTTTTTTCAGGGGACTAGAGAGATAGTATTGGCCTTTTATCTTTTCTGGTTTAATATCATTCTTTATTACAAACACATCCTTCGCGATTTAAGAAGCTATTAGTTTCTAATGGTTTCTTCATTAAGATGAATTTTACAAGGAGTCCTTGATCTTGTAAATTAGTGACACTCCTATTACTTCTTTCTAATCTGTTTTCAGTATTTCTATATTACTGGTTCTAGAATTGTGGCTCCTTTCAGACATATTTACAGTTTATCTAAAACATATAAAAGTTCTTTTTAGAAACTGATCATACAACTTTTATTTCATATCTACTCAAGACTAATTACATAGTTAACTTTTATTTAAAGTTCAAAGTAAGAAATAGACAAATATTGATTATGACTATTTCCCTGGTTTCTTTTTACTACTAGACCCAATCAATTGTAGAGTCTATAAATTTTCGACTCTCTTGTTGTCTTTTTTCTCTTTCTTTTCAAGTCTTTCTTCCAAGTTCCTGTATATTTTATCCCATTCAGTATTTCTTACCCGTTCTTCCTTGAGTTAAACGCTTAGAGTTTAACCATATCTCTTTGATTGTCTAGGTGTAACTATGGTTCATAGTATTGAGATTTCCCGTTAGTTTTAGCTTTTCAAAATAAAGATCAAAGCTCAAAACATCACGGAAGTCTTAATCAAAATCAAGACGGAAAACTGAAGCAGTGAAAACAGGAGATGAAAAGAAAATAATTAAACACTTATTCTTACCTTAGATCTTCTTGATGTTGATTAATGACTCGAGTAATGATATCCACAATGAGGCAACAACGAACGATGCTAGCCAATACACGAGAATCACCAACTGTATGCAAAAATGAGAAGCCCCCGGTTCTTGCTTTTTGTCGAAATCTTCCCAGAGAGAGGAGGGGTGGTGGCGATCTTGGTGTGTGGTGGCTAGGGTTTTCAAAGTGAATTTTGAATATCTAAATTTAAATCTCAAGATTTATCCCCTATATGTAATCATTTTTTAATGGAATATTCTTTGGCAAATCCCATGACATATTCTGTTGAATATGGCATATTTCATTTAGATATATATGGAATATATAAATATATATTATTTTCAAAATACTTATATATATATATGTATATTAATTTTTGATAATAAATATATATATATATATTATGTATATTTCACTAATATAAATAATACACTTTTACCCTTATACTATTATTTAGTTATTATTTCTCTAATAATAATAAATAATTATATTAATTATTCCCCAAATAATTAATGCCACAATTATCTTTTACGTATAATGTGTCTAAACACATTAATAACAAATGTCATTGCTCAATGTGTAACTCTTTAGGATCAACTTCATTAGCAATATTGTATTACGTTGACACATGAACATAGCAGATCCAACAATCTCCCACTTGCACAGGTTTCGAACATATATACCAATAAAGACAGTGTAGGATGTCTAGCAACATCGCGTTGCTCCCAATGAAGTTGGATGCTTTTATAAGTCATCCACTATTTTCAAACTGTAAAGGTACTCTTGCTGTTGTATTATTCTACGGCTCTTTGTCAATTTTCCTTTCTATTATTCAGACATGTCATTGAACATGAGACATGGATCGAATAATTTTCAATTATTCTATTTCTCGATCGAGATTCAAAGCGGTCCATCTAAACTCTAAGTTTGAGCACGGCCATGCATTTTATACCAGTTTGAACCAACCATGGGCCCATAGACATCTTCCTCTTACCGTAGTAAGGGTGCAAATCCCTTCTTGACTACGTACAACTCTCACTATACATCTAGTCATTTCTAACTAAGGTCCTTATGACCATTCAATTAAGGACAGTGTTAGACAGTACAGTGGATAACCTTTTGCATAATCAAGCTTCAAGTATGCATCTCAGGTATAAGGATATAAAAGACAATGTTGTTCCAAAACCTACTCATGACGACCCATGAAGTAGTTCTGAAACGAATCACGTCCAATATTTATCACGTTATAAATATCTATGAATCTTGGTTGCAACACTTAGTGAGAACTAACTATCACACACACAATAGTCTTACTTCTGAATTATTCCCATAATTCTAATCGACTATGGATATTTAGAATAATACATTTTGTAGGATCGTGAGAATACAAGATGGTTCTGTTCTTAGTTTAGGTTGGCGGAAACAAAATCAACTACACAATTTATAATCAAGTAAACACAAAGAATACTGATAAACACTGTTGTATTAAGCTTTTGTGAATGCAAAGATTACAAGTGAGAAACTCAAAGAATAAGTATGACAAGCACTACAAGCACTATCAAGACACCCTTACTATGAAGTGTTTACACAGTATTTATAGTAACTCAGAATCAAGACAAACCCTTGATTCTGAGGATCAGATCGAACACAAGCCGTTGATCTTGTTTATTAATTTACATTACACGTAAAGGCTAATCTAGTTAACTTTACTGAAACGTTTTCTTTATTCATGATTGTTTGCATGCTTGGAGAAGTGTATTGTTGTCCGTCATTGGTTGACCATAGCGGTTCCTTCTGCTTTGAGTCTGTCAGTTGCTTTTGCAGAAAGGTGTCAGAGACGCTTGGCCTGGATAGTCAGCTGCAACGTTTGGTTTTCAATGAATAGAGCTATCAGCTGCAAAGAGTGAAGGTTGCTGCTGGTAAGCCTATCAGCAGCAAACATGGAAGACCGCTGCTGATAAGCCTATCAGCAGCAACTTGTGCAGAATGCTGCTGATAAGCCTATCAGCAGCAACAAGTGTTGAATGCTGCTGATAAGCCTATCAGCAGCATTTGTACTTAGAATAATTTGGTAGCAATCAGTCTTTGGTTCTACAAACTCCCCCTAGACTGATGCAACCAAAAATTCTTCTAATCACTTTGCTGCTGAAGCTTTTGCATGTGGCTGACTATCCTTTCAACCTCATAGCCTCTTGGATCCTTGCTGGGATTGTTCAGTGGAAGTTCAGACAGAGTCTTGATGTCTTTGTGTTGCATTTTGTAGATTGCTTTGCTTGAACATCTCATCTGCTGCTTCTTTACATCAGTCAGTGTGAACTCATCCAAATCAGCATTGTAGGTCCAAGATACAAATGGAGAGTGGGACTTGAGTGGTTTGATGTTTATGATCACATCTTTGCTAGGGTTGAAGTAGTGTTTGATTGCTAGCACAAGACGTTTCCCACTCTCATTTGCAGGCTCATTAGCTTCACCCAGCTCTAAAATTCTTTGAAGATCGGAAACAGGTAGTTGCAGAACCTCATCAACAGACCTGTAAGTGGATCTTCTTCTCTCAGTTCTCCCCCTGAAGATCTCAAACACTTGATCTTGTGAATTGTGGAACCAGTTAACTATATTTCTTGAGTCTTCTGGTTTAGGAGTGGGTTTGGGTATCTTCAAGGGAGGCTGTTGATGAGTGGGAGCTGGGTGGGATGACTTGGACTTTTTGGGTGGAGGAGTGGAAGGTTTGGGGAGGAGAGTGGAAGGATGATGGACTGAGGAAGAGGTAGGTGAGGGAGAAGGCTTGGGTTTCTTTGTCTTTGGTTCTTCATCTTCTTTGATAAGTACCCTTTTCTTGGAGCCCTTCTTCCCTAGTCTTTCTTCCTCATCCTTTTTAACTTTAAAGTAGAGGGCTTGCAGGTTCATGAAATTCATAGGACCTAGCCTCTTTCCACTATCTCCTCTGGCCTTAAGGAAGTCAATCATGACCTTCCTTTCTTCATGGGTCCTTTTATTGAAGGCAATGGTCTTTTTGGTCTGTTGTTTGGCTTTTTCTTCTTCTTCAGCCTTTTTCTTCTTTGCCAACTGACCTTGCTGACCCATGAAGGCTCTGTAGATCTCTTTGTTTGAAAGTTTTTCAAGGTAGTCTGCATCCTCACCTTGAGAGATCAGAGCTTCAGTCCACTCTTCCCTTAATTCTTTTGCTAATTTAGAATCAGTGATTCTAAACTTAGCATCCTCCTTCTTCTTCTTTTCATTCTCTTCTTCTTCCTTGGCAAGCTGTTCCTGCAGCTGTCTGGCCAGTTGTTCATCTTTCTCAATTTGGTCGACTGCATGAATCTTTCTTTTCAGTTCATCCAGCTGTTTAGCATACAGCTGGATGGTTTGTTCTCTTAGGAGAATGGCTGTTTTTCTTTCTTGAACCCTTTTTATGTCAGCCATCTCCTCTTCTTCTCTTCTTCTTCTTTTCTCTTCCCTTTCTCTTTTCTCTTTTAGCAACCTCTCTTCATCTTCATCAGTCATGATTCCCTTTCCTTTGTTTACATTGGATGCCTCTGCTTCAGCTTCATTGATCACAACAGCAGATGGTGATGCTGCTATTGGGATCTCTGCCTCAGCTTCATTGGCAATTTGAGATGTGAATAAGGGAAGGTCATCGTCTTCATCAAGTTGATACTCAGGACCTTCTATTTCTCTCAGTTTTTCTTTGATAGTTGATCTTGACTCATAAGCTGCAGTGCAGATGTTAACTCGAGGGGAAGCTGAGTCAGTGTCAGTGTCAGAGTTTGACACATATACTGCCTCAGTAATTCTTCCTACTTGTTCAAGTTTGGCTCAGACAGTATCTATCATTGCCTGGCTTTCAAGTGAGTTGACATTGCAGATGTTGGTTCTGAGCTGATAGATCTTGAAGAGAAAGTCTGAGGGCAGATGAAGGATGTTTCTGGTGTTGATGATGAGAGAGGAGCCGTTGCTGAGCAGAAAAGTGTGGTCAAGAGACTTAGTGCTCACCCAACCTAGCACATCCAAGTCCTTGACCAGGAAGGCATACAGGAATCTTCGAAGGCCCAGAACTTCTTCTTCAGTGAGAAGACTGCTCCTTGTTATTTCAATATTGTTGGGAGACAGTCTTCTTTCTGCGGCCGACGAAGATTCAGGATAAGCTACCCGATGTGCTGCTTGTAGGAATCTTTGGAACCTGGGTAGATTATCCTCCATCAGGTCATGGAACCTGCCAATGGCAAGTTCAGCTGAGAGATCTGCTGAAGTGTTGATGCAGTCAGTTAGATGCAGTTCTAGGACTTGGAGGGCATTGAGAGAGTTCCAGTTCAGTTCTTCTACTCCGCTGAACTCCCATCCAATCCAAAACCTCTCAGCTAATCCATCATACCCCCAAGCTAGAATAGAGTCAAACTCTAGCTTCTTTGAAGATTTGAAGATTTGGGGGGTAGTGGATTGACCTATGATGGCTGCTGCTTGTGGAAGGATTCTGAATGATGCATTTGTTTGTTCTGTGTCTTCAGCATCATTCAGCATTTCATCGACAGCCCTGACGACCAACTGCCAGTCTTCAGATATCTCTTCGTCTTCGTTATCTGGGGCTGGCAAGTCATGAACTTGGACAAAAGCTGGCTTGTATTGTGAGCTTTGAAGTACAAACTGCTCTTGAATCCAGTCGTCAAGAATGTCTGTATCATCTTCCATAGAAACCATCTCCCCCTTTTTGGTTGCATCAGCAGACAGGTAAGCATCAGTTTGGGTGCCTACTGATACAAGAGAGGGAGAGGCTAAAGTTGGGCATTGATGGGCTTCATGCATAGCGACTTGGTATCTTAGTTTGGACATTTCAGCCTCTAGCATAGCCACCCTGGCCGTCAATTCCATGTTATGAAGTTTCAGTCTGTCCTCATCCACAGTTGTGGAATCCTTGCACCCAGACGGGGCCGTAGGCCTAGCCTCAGTATCCCCATCACCCGCGGTTTCTTGGCGCCTGGGATTCCTCTCAGTGAAGGGAGTTTCCAAGGAAACACCCTCACCGTGAGTTGCCGTGGTTGAGGTCTTAAAGATGTTGTCACTGTCCTCCTGGTCAGTTGATGGACCAGCAGTAGTGACAGCCTCGTCCACATCCACTCTTTCAATACTCCTAGAGTGGACCTTCAAGGGTGAGGAACTTGGGTTGGGTGTTTCGGAAGCAAGACCAATCAGTACCTCCTTGATAGTGGTAGTTGGAGAAGGTACATCACGTTGGCTAGGTTCCTCTACACTTAAGTTAAAAGAAGAAAGGAATGGCTCGAAGGGCTGTTCTATGGATCCGGGAAGTGATCCTAATCCTAATAGAGAGACTTCCGAAGGAGTCTCCCTAGAAATGTGGCTTTCCCTTATGATATTCTCACTAGAATGTTGTGATTCTGAGTGAGGGATGTTGGCTTGGGTTTGGGCCTTGGAGGCAAGAGAAGAAGGAGTTCTCTTGCCCCTCTTCCTTGTATACTTGGCTGCAACCGGAGCCCTGTGTTCCGGTTGAGCAATCAAACTGGGGGTGAGTAATGTATGTGCCTGTGCATCCTCAGTAGAATGCACAGGGGTTCGATCAAGGGAAACAGTAGGTTGAGTTTGTGGCAGTGAGGTGGAGGGTGTGGGATCAGTATCAGCTGGGTTTGCTGAACTGTCACCCTGGGCACTATGTGTGTTCAACATTGTAGATAACAATGGAACATCGGCCCCTGAGAACTTTGATGAAACTGTTCTCATGCTTTGAAAAATGTTGTTCTTATGTCCCAGTATTGAGTAGATTCTTGCAGTTTTTGAAAGATCTTGGTGCTCAAAATTGAACACTTCCTGCAAGAATCTTGGGTACATGAAGAACTGTGATTTCACCCCTTCTTGAAGGTTGTATCTCAAACCTTCAAGAATGAGGTGGGAAAAATTGAAACCTGCTCCTGTTATCATACCGTGAACCGCCGACGCAAGTCCGGAGCTGAGTTGGTTCCAGCCACTCCTCTTTTGAGATATGCATTGGAGAAGAGTGTGGCAGAGATACTTCCATTTGGGACCCATGAGTGCCTTCTCTATCATATACTCTGTTTGATTCCCAGTGTACCCTTTGGATACAAAGGTCCTCTTGTATACGTCTCTTGGGTAAGAGAGGGCGTCCCCTTCATCCTGAAGCTTGAGGTGTTGGCGGA
The DNA here is from genome assembly GCA_023525975.1 of Smallanthus sonchifolius. NCBI lineage: Eukaryota > Viridiplantae > Streptophyta > Magnoliopsida > Asterales > Asteraceae > Smallanthus > Smallanthus sonchifolius. Next base: position 41,004,218 of record CM042025.1, on the reverse strand, counting down.
GTTTTGCTTCAGTGATGATCATTTCCTGACCGTCTACTGTGCCTCTGATTTGAGGAGTGCCCTGTTCAGTAGAATACACGGCTGAGCTCCAAAAATCTTCCATGTGTGAAGTATATATGGTTGGGTTGACGGTTAGGGCATGGTAAATTTTGGACCGACAGAGGAAGTCGATCATACCGTCGAAACCTTCGGATTTCTTGCCCTTGATTAGGTATGCAGTTAGGTTGTGATATGGGGAGAACTTATCGTTAGGGTTGTTTATGTCTGCGCCTGCCATTGTTATGGATTCGGAGGGAAGAGAGAAAGGTGTTTGAATGGTGGTTAATTGTGGAGGGCTTTGAATGCTGTGGGGACGGGAGAGAAAGTGATGGGAGATAGGTTTGAAATAGAATGTGAAGAGGTAGAGGGATGATTTGAGTTGGTGATATAACGGCAGACGGAGAAAAAGCAACTCTACTTGTACAGTACAACCTGTTTCACTTTTCATTGTTACAGCTGTAAAACACTCGAGCAGTCATGGTGAAGACTGACGATATTTACTTTTACAGCGGGTAAAAGTTAATTTAGACTTATGTTCACCCATCAGCAACAAACTTGGTTGCTGCTGAAAGATAAGAGTATCCGCAGCAAAATTGGTTACAGCCGATGGATAAGCCTATCCGCTGCAAACTTGGTTGCTGCGGAAATATAAGTCTGTCAGCAGCAGATTTTGCTGCTGAAAGGTTTAAAGATCTGCAGCAAAGAAATTGCTGCTGAAAGCCTTAAAGCTATCCGCAGAAAACATGTACCTGCTGATAACTTAAAGCTATCAGTGGCAAAACTTTTGCTGCTGATGCTTTTATCTGTCAGCAGCTGAAGGACAAAAATGCTGCTGACCCATAACTTTTATTTACAACAAGGGACAAAAAGACACATTTTAAGGAGAATCTTGAGATGGATTTTAATCAAAGTTCATCATACCAATTGATTCAACTAAATATCTGAATCTAGCTTCATCAAAAGGTTTTGTAAACAGATCAGCATATTGCTCATTTGTATGAACTTTGGTTAAAATAATTCTCCTTTTCTTAGCTTGATCTCTTATGAAATGGTACCTGATGTCGATGTGCTTTGTCTTTGAGTGCTGCACCGGATTGTTTGTGATAGAGATAGCACTCATGTTGTCAATGTGAATTGGAGTCTGCATGAAGGTCATTCCATAGTCAAGCATTTGATTTTGGATCCAGATGACCTGTGCACAGCAGCTTGAAGCTGCAATGTATTCTGCTTCAGCTGTTGAAGTAGAAACACATGTTTGCTTTTTGCATTGCCATGAGATGAGCCTTCCTCCAAGAAATTGACATCCCCCAGATGTGGACTTTTTGTCCAAGTTACAACCCCCATAGTCACTGTCAGTGTAGGCATAGAGATTGACATTTTCATTCTTTGGATACCATAGTCCAAGTTTTGGAGCTCCCTTTAGGTATCGAAGAACCCTTTTGACAGCTTGAAGATGAGACACTTTTGGAGCTGCTTGAAATCTTGCGCAGAGACAAACTGCAAACATGATATCTGGTCTTGAGGCAGTGAGGTACATGAGAGACCCTATCATTGCTCGGTACTGATGTTGATCAGTGTCTTGTCCTTCTTTATCCGGAGATAATTGATGGTGCACTTGCATAGGAGTTCTTGCAGCAGAGCAGTCAGTCATTTTGAACCTCTCCAAGATGCTTTTGACATACTTGGATTGACTTATGAAGATTCCAGTTGGTACCTGTTTGACTTGAAGTCCTAAAAAGAAATTTAGTTCACCCATTGAACTCATTTCAAATTTGGAATGCATCAGAACTTCAAAGTCTTTGCAGAGCTTCTTTCTTGTAGATCCAAAGATAATGTCATCAACATAAATCTGGACCAATAAAATTTCTCCCCCTTCATCTTTGATGAAAAGCGTCTGATCAATGGCCCCCCTTCTGAAGTTGTTGCTAAGTAGATATCCAGATAAAGTTTCATATCAGGCTCTTGGGGCTTGGTGTAAGCCGTAGAGAGCTTTGTCCAGTTTTAAGACCTTATTTGGATGTGCAGGATCTACAAAGCCTGGAGGCTGTTTGACATAGACCTCTTCATCAATCGTGCCATACAGAAAGGCACTCTTCACATCCATTTGATAGACCATAAAGTTTTTAGATGCTGCATAAGCCAGAAAAATTCTAATGGCTTCCAGACGGGCAACAGGAGCAAAAACTTCATCATAGTCAATGCCTTCTTCTTGAGTGTAACCTTGAGCTACCAGTCTAGCTTTGTTCTTGACTACGATGCCTCTCTCATCTTGCTTGTTTCTGAAAACCCATCTTGTTCCAATGGCTGTTTGACCAGGTGGAAGATCAACAAGCTTCCAAACATCTTGTCTTTTGAATTGCAGCAATTCTTCCTGCATTGCTTCAATCCAGCTGTTGTGCTTGAGAGCTTCATCAATCCTTTTGGGTTCCACCTGTGATAGAAAGCAGGAGAACAAACAAATGTTGGCTTCATGAGACTTACTTCTTGTCTGGATGCCTGTGTGGACTTGGCCAATGATGTTTTCCAGAGGATGCTCTTTGTTTATTCTCTGAGCAGGTATCATATCTAGCCGTATTCCCTCTTCAAGATTACTGTGGTTTAGATCAGTATTGTCTTCAGATGTGTGGAGAGGAGCTTGGAGGATTTGATCATTGTGTTCCACATAGTCAGCAGCATTAGCATCAGAGGCCTCTTCATCATGAATTGAGGAGGCTTCATTTAGGATTTCATTGTCAGAGAGATTGCTGCTTGTGGTGTTGGATGTACCGGCTTCACCTGCACTGGCTTCAATAGCTTCTGCCACTGATGAAGGATCAATGGATGGCCTTTTCATCCTGATGTAGGGACTGGGAAACTCCAGTCTGTAGTCAGAAGAAGAGGTTGAGGTAGAAGGTGTTGAGTTTGAAGAAGGAGGCTCCATATTTGAGAATATGAGGGGCTCAAATATCTGGGTGAAGGAGTCTATATCAAAAAGCCAGTTGGGACCTTTGCCTTGTTCACAGACAACGTGTTCCCTGCATTCCACATTAGCAGATTCTTCCACAATCCGAGTCCTAGAATTGAACACTCGGTAGGCCTTCGATTGAGAGGAGTAACCCACAAAGTAACCTTCATCAGACTTTGCACCGAATTTAGGAAGAACTCCATGTGTGATGAGGATGGTACATGGACATCCAAAGGGCTTCAGGAAGCGAATGTAGGGAACTCTTTTGAGCCAGAGTTCATAGGGAGTTTTCTGGAGAGGCTTAACAATAAGGACTCTATTCTGCACATAACAAGCTGTGCTTACTGCTTCTGCCCAGAAAGTAAGGGGCAGCTTTGAGTCAGCCAGCATAGATCTTGCTGATTCAATCAGAGTCCTGTTTCTTCTTTCAGCAACCCCATTTTGTTGAGGAGTTCTTGGAGCACTGTACTGCCTTTCAATGCCCTTGCTCTCACAGAAACTGTTCAAAGTGTGATTTTTGAACTCTGTTCCCTGATCACACCTTATGATCTGTACCTTCAGATTGCTTTGATTTTCTACCCTGAGAATATAGGATTTGAGAATCTCAGCAGTTTCATCTTTTGTTCTTAGGAAGAATACCCAAGAGAATCTGGAGAAGTCATCAGTGATCACCAGACAGTAGGACTTTTTGCCCATTGACATGACATTTGTAGGACCAAAGAGATCCATATGCAGTAGCTGGAGAGGAGTGTCATTTGTGTTCAATGTCTTGGGCTTATGGGAACTTTTGTGTTGTTTTCCCTTCAAGCAGGCAATGCAATGATCGTCTAGCTGGAATTCTTTGTCAGGAAGGCCTCTGACAAGATTGTCCTTCACTAATTTATTGATTGTTTTGATGTTAACATGGCTTAACCTCCTGTGCCAGAGAGCGGATTCATCAACTGATGCCTTTGATAGAAAACATGAAACACTACCAGATGGAGTGACTTCATTCATGTCAAGCACATATAAGTTGTCCTTTCTATTAGCAGTTAGGAGAATCTTCTCTGGGGGAGGTTTAGATAGGCCAGGAGCTAACACGAAACATTCTTTGTCAGTGAAGAGCATCCAATGCTTTTGATCACATACTTGAGAAACACTCATGAGATTGAAGTCAAGTTCTTTAACATAGTTGACTCTTTCAATACTCATCCTTTCATTGGACACAGTGCCTTGTCCAGTGATAGATCCACCTTTTGAGTCACTCCCAAAGGCAACATATCCTCCATTGAAATGTCTGAAGTTGGAGAGGATGGACCTGTTGCCTGTCATGTGCCTGGAACAGCCGCTATCTACCACCCAGGTGTTATTCTTGTTACCTGGTTGTCCCTGCACATGAAAGAGATTTTTAGTTAGTGGGAGTGGTCCAAGAGCTCTCCTTTTTGAAGAAAAGAGTTCTTGGACATTCTGATTCATCATGCGTGCATTCAACAGCACCGATGATGATTTTGCTGACAGGAACAGAGATTTTGGCTTTCCATTGCTTAAGTAGTGGTTTTCCAGTTCTCTTTTCTTTATCGGCTGCGGATTTGGCTTTGGCAGCTGATGAATTTGCTCTATCAGCAACTGATTTTCCTGCTTGAGGTTTTGGCCTGTTAGCAGGGGCAGGTTTTGCTGCTGATGGCTTCAGCTTATCAGCTGCAGATGTTGCTGCTGATGACCTTGGCCTTTCAGCAACAGATTTTGCTTTTGCTGCTGAGGGCTTATTTGGAGCAGCAGCAGATTTAGTTTTTGCTGCTGACAGCTTTGTTTGAGCAGCAGAAGATTTGGTGGCTGCTGAAGGCTTTGCCTTTTGCTGCTGCTTGTATTTTTCTGCAGTTTCAACTCTTCTACTGGCTGCAGATGGCCTATCAACTGAAGTATGTTGATCCTTCTTTTGTTTATGCGCTGATTGAAGAAGGATCTGGTTGAAGGGGTTAAACTGACATTTTGCAGCAAAGTGGTTTGATTCCCCACATATGATGCAGGACTGCTGAACTTTGGGTTGCTGCTTCCTTGGTGGAGAAGAAGAGTTTCTGAATTGAGTTTTCTTGGTCGTAACTCTTCTAACCTGTTGCTGATTCTTCTGATTTGGCATGAACTGAGACTTGGAGTTTGTGGGTCCTGATGTTTGTCCCTTTTCAGTGTTTAGCTTTCTTCCACCTGGAGGATAGCTGATCCTTATCTGTTTGAATGGTACAGGGGCTGGAACAGCTGGGAGAACAGTAGGGACTGGGACTCTATTCAGAACAGCTTCAGATGAGGCTGTACTGGTTTCATCATGGTCTGAGAGGGTTAACTCAGATTCTGATGAGGTAGTGCAGTCTTTAACAAGGGGTTCATCCATTGAAGGATCAAGATTTCTGTTTGCAGTGTCGAGTTTTGCAACATCGAAGCTTGGTTCATAGATGGCAACATAGTCAGCTGGATGAGGAACAGTATTGTACTGTTCCTTGCCATATCCAAGTCCTCCAAGCTTTACCTTTTCATGGACTTGAATATCTAGAAGTCTCTGTAGCTTTTTAGAAGAAAATTCATATTTTTCAACATGAACTTTCTGTTCTGCCAGATCAGCTCTGGTTGATTTAAGTTTTACTAATAGATCATCAATCTGAGTTTCAAGATTGGTTTGTTCATGTTTTAGAGATGAAATCTCTTTCTTAAGGCATTCAATTTTTTCTTTGTAAGTGATTTCAACCTTTTTGAACTCAGATTTCATTTAAAGAAACTCTTCATTTTGATCTATAAGGTTTTGGTTATGTTTTCTATAACCTTAAACTTTATCAATGCAAGCTTGAGAGCATAGATGTTCAAATACCTGAGGTGGTATCTCTGCAGTGTCTGCCATAAGTGCTTGGTTGGAGACAGGAACATCTTCATATTGAAAACTCCAGTCGAATTCTGCAGTTCCAACATTTGCACAGGCTGCAGTTTGTGCTGGGGGAGTTTGTTGCTGCTGCTGTTGTCTGGGCTGACTTTGGTAGACTTGTCTTTGATGGCCGGCACCCTGATTGGCTTTAGGTGCCTTGCACTCCCTAGCAAAGTGACCCATTTGGTTACAGTTGTAACAACGGATCTTGCTTTTATCAAGCCCAACTCTGCTGTTTGAGTTGTTGCTTGGAAATGATCTTCCGGTTCTAGAATAGAACCTTTTTGCTCTGAGGGAGAGCATGGCATATGAGTGCTGAATATCCATTTCTTCAAGATCATCTGGATGAAAGCATTCCAGATCCTCTTTTATGAAATACATGCTGCTTGAGTTGTCAGAGACAAAAGCAGTAGAGGTTGGTTGTTGAGGAGGTGCCTCAAGAAGAAATGGTGATGAGTTAGATTGTGAAGCGGTTAGGGTCTGAGGGTGAGTAACAATGGGAGGATAGTAGCTGCTTGCACTAGGACCGGAATGATCAGAGTGAAGCGCTGAGGAGGTAGTGGAGGAAGTGGTAGCTGATTGATAATTGGAGCTCCTTTCTTTAGCTTGAATCATTTCTAATTCATAGGTTTTGAGCATGCCAAAGAGCTCAGTCATCTGAAGAGTCTTCAGATTCTCTGTTCTTCTGATGGACATAGTGTATAATGTCCAACAACTAGGAAGAGATCTTATGAACTTCTTGAGAATGTCTACATTCTCCAGCTTTACCTTGGAGCACTGCAGTTCACCTACAAGATAGGTAAATCTGTTATATAAAATAGTTAAGGACTCACCTTCCCTCCAGACGAAGTTCTCATACTGCTGCTTCAGTATGCCCCTTCTGTTCTCTTTGACTTCTTCAGAGCCAGCAAACATCTTCTCCAGCGCCTCCCAGAGCTCCTTGGCAATTTTGTAACTTCTGAAGTTGTGAAAAACTTCATTTGGAAGGCACATTTGGATGGCTCCTAGTGCCTTGAAGTCCACCTCCATTTTCTTGATGTCCTCTTCAGAGTACTTGGAGGTTTCCTTCGGGACTTGTAGCCCTCCACCATCAGCAGAGGCCACCATGGGAATATATGGACCCTCCTTGATGGATCTCCACATTTCGTATTCCTGGTAACAGAAGAAGCTTTCCATGCGATTTTTCCACATGTCATAGTCTTCTCCAGATACCAACCTTGGTGGTCGGTTGATGCTGCCAATATCTTCAAAGCCATTGCTCTGTGCCATTTTTGTTTTGATTTTGGGTGACTTGATCAAAGAGAGAGTTTAGAATAGAACCAGAGATGATTAGACAAATGTTAGTTTGTTTAATCTGAGCCAAAGCTCTGATACCACTTGTAGGATCGTGGGAATACAAGATGGTTCTGTTCTTAGTTGAGGTTGGCGGAAACAAAATCAACTACACAATTTATAATCAAGTAAACACAAAGAATACTGATAAACACTGTTGTATTAAGCTTTTGTGAATGCAAAGATTACAAGTAAGAAACTCAATGAATAAGTATGACAAGCACTACAAGAACTATCAAGACACCCTTACTATGAAGTGTTTACACAGTATTTATAGTAACTCAGAATCAAGACAAACCCTTGATTCTGAGGATCAGATCGAACACAAGCCGTTGATCTTGTTTATTAATTTACATTACACGTAAAGGCTAATCTAGTTAACTTTACTGAAACGTTTTCTTTATTCATGATTGTTTGCATGCTTGGAGAAGTGTATTGTTGTCCGTCATTGGTTGACCATAGCGGTTCCTTCTGCTTTGAGTCTGTCAGTTGCTTTTGCAGAAAGGTGTCAGAGACGCTTGGCCTGGATAGTCAGCTGCAACGTTTGGTTTTCAATGAATAGAGCTATCAGCTGCAAAGAGTGAAGGTTGCTGCTGGTAAGCCTATCAGCAGCAAACATGGAAGACCGCTGCTGATAAGCCTATCAGCAGCAACTTGTGCAGAATGCTGCTGATAAGCCTATCAGCAGCAACAAGTGTTGAATGCTGCTGATAAGCCTATCAGCAGCATTTGTACTTAGAATAATTTGGTAGCAATCAGTCTTTGGTTCTACACATTTATTCAAGGATTTAAATGTGCTAATATAGAACACAATACTCATTAATGTAAAAGACAATAACCTTTATTTCTAATCAAATAAAAAGGATGTTGTTTACAATGTTAAAATTATCCAAATACTAAGTACAGGTTATATCTAATCACTGGCTTAACGAAGCCCGATAGAATTAGCATGCTTCTCGTGCTTGACTTGTTCATCATCTTTGTAAACGGGCCAGCTAGATTTAGATCTGTGTGAATTTTGCTTATCTTGATGTCCCTTTGATTTAATACTTCCCGTATGTAGTGGAACGGCCTCTGGATATGCCTGGTGCTATGATTTGACCTTGGTTCCTTTGCTTGCGCAATGGCACCAAAGTTATCACAGAATATCTCTACTGGTTCTTTGATGCCTAGCATCACCTCTAGATCATATAAAAATGTCTTCATCCAAGCTGCTTCTTTTGCCGCATCTGAGGCTGCAATGTATTCAGACTCAGTCATGGATTGAGCAACAACACTTTTCTTGGTACTCTTCTAAGTAATCGCTCCTCCATTGAGTGTGAAAACATATCCCGTCTGTGATCAAGAATCCAATTTAGGATATTCAAGAACATCCTAAATTGGAAGATAACAACAGTGTAACACTTTATAGTGAGTTCCTCTTCCTGTACACCATATATCAAGAACATATTCTTAGTCTTTCTCAAGTACTTTAGGAAATTCTTTACTGCTTTCCAATGGCACACTCCCGGGTTCTACGGATATTTGCTCGTCATGCACAAAGCATACGACACATCAGGTCTAGTGCATAACATGGCGTACATGATTAATCCAATTGTTGAAGCATATGGAACTCTTTCGATCTTCTTTTTCTCCGTGTCTAACTTGGGACATTGACATTTATCCAAGATAGTTCCATGTGTCATGTGTAAGGTTCCACACTTGAAATCTTGCATTGAAAAATGTCTGATGACCTTATCAATGTATGCACTTTGGCTTAGACCAATAAGTCACTTTGATCTATCTCTATATATCTTTATTCAGAGAATATAAGCGGCTTCACTGTAACATCCATGATTTTTCGGTATCATTTTTACTTTATTTTATTTTATTCTATTCAATTATGACATCCTATTCCAATTTCATATTTGTCCAAGACCATAAGCCTCATATGTCATTAAATCAAATAATAAATAAGTTTATACTTTTTTTTTTTAAGTTTTAACCAAGAACATTTCGTTGATGTATTCATATAAATATATATATATATATATATGTATGTATGTATATATGTATGTATGTATATACATAATTACTTTTAACAAATTATCTTTTCCCTTGAACCCTCCCAAATTGCTTTGGACCAACACATGAACCCTTAAGTTGAACCCATTAACCCCAAATTTTGCCATTCATTATATTTTTTACTAGGTATGACTTTAAAAGTCAAACAATCCAAAATTCATAGAATTCGAAGCTGTTATCGATCAATTCCGACTGTTATGGACATTCTTTAATTCCCAATTCAAATGTAGACCAGTTACAAGTCCTAATTACACCTCGATCCAACTTGTTACGCAATTTATTTTGAAATTCAAAAGGTTTGACTTCGCAAAGTCAAACCGTATCAATCTAATATTCAATTTGTGAAATCTACGTGTTTCAATCCCGCAAATCACGCACAATCAGTTTACACACATACCAAAACCCAAAACGCAACCCAATTCAGTGCTTAATTGTCAAAAAATATGCGTAATCGGTGTCAACAGTTGTCACCCTCAAGAACCAAGTCGAATTAAGTACTTTCGATAAAACAAATCAAATCAATTCGTCCTTGCACCATCACACAACTCGTTACAACTTTCCCCAAATCAGTCTGCATATCACTCATGGAACCCGATCGAACTCCAAGAAAATCGAAACGAAAGCTCCACTTGACCGTCCTACACACGCAATCATTCCAGGTAATCTTTACTTCATTAGCTTCGTTTTGATCTGAGGATTAAAAGCCCTATGTTTTTGGAATTGATTAATAACGAATCAGACTAACTTAGAGTTAGGGTTTGGACGGGAACGTTTTTGGGAGGGAGACGATTTGGTGTTGGATGTTAAAATGATTTCGTGTCTAAGATTAACCAAGGCATAAGCCCAGCTCCAATGGTTAAGACTCTAATCCCACTTTCGAAAGGTCGCGGGTTCTAAGCCCACACCCGCAACCTTTTTGTTCCCTATTATTAACTGGACCCAACCCCTTTCTTTTGCATGTTAAAATGAATTCAATTCAGTTCTAGTTCAATAGTCAGTCTCTGGTTCAGTGGTAAATGCCCGAGGCCTTCATAGGGCAGACTCGGGTTCGACCCGGGCAAGCCTCATTCATTTTAAAAAAAAACTATTTTACCACTCTATATGTTTAAAAAAATATTTTATAAAAACCCTTAGCATTTAGATCGGATAAAATCAATAACTTGCGGTTTTACGACATAAAATAATTAATCTTGGAATTTAAATGATTTGAAAAACCTTATTTTTATTATAAAGATCATTTAAAAGTTTTAATTTAAATTTAATTATTAAGTTACAAAACCAAGCATTTAAGTTACCTATTTTAAAAAAATTGTGTAAAGATTTTAATAAAATGCATTATCATTATTTTAAACGAATTCCTTAAAAACAATATTATAAATCATCTCTCCATTAATTATCTATTTAGGATTTAATTCGTATTCAAACAAATACAATTTTCTAAATTTGTTACATATATATTTTCAATTCCATTGTTTCCTTTTGAGACACTTTATTTAATAAATAAATAAAAAGAATTTATTAATTATGTTTTACATTGACAATCCATTTGGAGTTAAAATTATATTTAGTATAATTTCCTAAATATATATATACTAATATATATTTTCAAGATTGTTTTGGCACATTATTATAATATTAAATAAATAAATAAAAAGAATTTATTTATTTAATTTACACCCTAAGTCAATTATTATTTTCATTAAATTCATATACTAGAACTTACATTTTATATTAAGTTTTAATTCAAGTGCAAACACCAACTTACGTGCATCCTTTTCATGAAATGTACTCTTGTACAAATCCCTACACTCAATCCCGTTAAACTCTAGACCTTGCCTTAGACAATTGTGCATATTATTAATTCATATTCATATACATTACACTCTAGGTTAGCTTTGTGAATTGCAAAAGAATCACTTTTGCTATTTGTTGCTCGTGCTATCTACACCATTAATACAGGTGAGTATTACATAGCCTATTTTCACACTTTTACACTTTTTGGGGTGAAACATGAACTCTATACATATAATTGTTACATTTTCACAAACTACACAAACACAAATCCTCTTTACATTCATGTGTGCAAATTTGAGCTTTATGTTTAAGTACTAGGTGTGTTAACTGCTTGTGTGCAATTTATGTGCAATCATTAACTATTCAAGCCGACGGTAAACAATGATAGATCTATTGAGTCTGACAAACCCACCCAGATTGGGGTGATTATTACCGACAACACAATTTGCATGCTAGTTACAAAGGTTTGATTGTACTTTGGTAACACAATAGTTGCTCCCCATAAATGCCTTATTTTATCATCTTATGTAAGGATTTGTTTATTCACATCTATATATACTACCTATGTACAAACCTGTGTATGCTCACCAACTTTTTAGTTGACCTTATTTTATTCATGTTTCAGGTGCTAATGTGTGAGTTGATCGAGATATGCTACACTTAAGTTTGGACTTAGTTAAATTTAAACAAAGAATATTATGTATTTCATTTACATACTTGTTTGAATTTGGTTATGTTTGATTTGTTTGGAATGAAATTTGGATGATTAATATATTACAATCTAGTTAACCTTGTGCTCATGAAAAGTATACATGTCCCGCCCCGACATATTCCGCCGTCGGTTGGGGTGTGACATTCACCCAGATTGTGAAACACTTCCCGAGCCAAGATTTAACTTCTTGTAACACCGGAATGTCATTTCCAATAAGTAGGATGATGTCCACATATAAGATCAAGAATGTATTACGCTCCCACTAGCTTTTTGTAAACTCACGGCTCATCTTCATTCTTTCTAAAACTAAGCTACTTATTTTTCTCCTTGAATCGTAGATCCCAGCTTCTAGATGCTTGCTTTATTCCATAAATGGACTTCTTAAGCTTACACACTTTATCAGGATGATTAGGATCGACAAAACCTTCTGGCTGATCCTTATAGACATCTTCACTTAGATGTCCATTCAGAAAAGCTGTTTTGACATCCATTTGCCATATTTCATAATCATAAAATGATGTTATTGCAATCAGAATCCTAATAGACTTAAGCATGGCTACTGGAGAAAAGGTTTCCTCATAATCAATTCCTTGAGTCTAAGTAAATCCTTTTGCTACAAGCCTTGCTTTGTAGGTGTGTACATTTCCATCCATGTCAGTTTTCATCTTGAAAACCAATTTGCTTCTGACTGCCTTGTAGTTTGTAGGCAAATCAACTAAGTCCCAGACTTGGTTATCATACATGGATTGCATCTCAGCACCCATGGCTTCTAGCAATTTTTTAGATTCGGGATCTGAAATAGCAGTCTTGTAGTTAGTGAGCTCACTTTGACCCAGTAGATATACTCCATCCTTGCTAGAGAGATAACCATATCTCTGAGGCTCATGACAATATCTATCAGACCTACGAACACTCGGTGTTACATTTGTTTCTTGAACATTCTGAGGTTCAGGCTCAACAACCGTTTGTTGATTTGATGGTACTTCATGAGACTGTGCAACTCCTGGTTCTCGAATCTCTTAAGATCCAGATTTCTTTCTTTCGGCTCTCTGGTGAGGAATTCTTCTTCTAAGAAGACTCCTTTCTGTTAATGAATACTTTATTCTCAGCAGGTTAATATAAATAATATGCTTTAGTCTCTTTCGGGTATCCGATGAAAATATACTTTTGGCCTATGAAGTCACTTATCCTTCAGTATTAAGATCAATCACCCAACACTCTTATTAGCATAAACTTAACATTAGTACAAAGTTCTTCAACAACAATTATGACTATTTAACATGCATTTTAACTTGGTTTTGTAATCATCGCTTCCAAAGGATCACAGACTCAACAAACGTAAATCCGCACATACAAATGATAAAATAAAACACAAGTATATATACACACACACATATATAGGGGAGGGTTCTATTCAGAACATAAATTATTGCGAGAACATGAAGAACTACTCTAGACCACTCATTTTTTTCTTTAATCTTAAAAGATAATAATTAAATGAGAAGGGTATAATGGCAAACATTATTTGTAACTCCTCTCCAATTAATTAGTTTGTTGATGTGTCGTTTTTAATATATAAAAATATAATATATTTTTACTATGGTTTTACGAGATCAGGTTTTAAATTTATAAAATGATAATTACTTTAACTTAAACAGACACACAATAGGCAAGTGTACCTATCACAGCGTAATATAGTTTAGGTAAGAACCAAGTATCGAACCAATGGACACAGTCTAGTTCTAGTACTCAACTTTTGTTATCGTTTAGCCGGATCAATTAGTGAGTAGGTTTTATGTGCCTGTGAAGTAGAATAGTAAACGACATAAAAGTAAATAACGGTAAAGTAAATAACAGAAAAGTAAAAACGTGTGTGATGTGTATAACAGGAATGTAAATAGCAGAATAGTAAATAGTAGAAAAGTAAATATCTTGGAAATGATCAGGTCACGAAGAGTATTGCTTTGGGCTTCGAATCAGCTTGGTACGTGATAATGTTAAGTTGACTAATCCAATTATATGAGTACTACAAACTTGTGACCCGGGTCACCGCTAGAGCCTCGTCCTCATGACCTTTGATTCACGAATTAAAATCTTTAAATTAAAATGGTAGTGCCTCCCGTTATGGACAACAGTTACCCTCAACCCTTCGAATGGTCATCTCTGGGTTGGTTATGACATCGAACCTAAATGCTTTATGTTAAGGTTAAATAGGTGATTATATTATGCTCACTGAGAGCCGGTGTAACAATGGGACGAAGTATAAAGACGTACTGTTCCCAACATGAGTTTCACCAATTCTTGGTCGCATAAGAAGTTCGTATAAAGACGTACGACCTTAATAATGTTGACCAAGCCTTGGCTTATCAATCTCTGCTTGTATAAAGACGTACAAGTTTCAAAAAGAAGTTTGATTAAAAAGGTTTTACGATCTTACACTTTAAAATTAAGAACACTCACAAATATAAAGACGGATTTAGACAATAATAAAAGCCCACCAAATGGTGGTTTTAAGGACGAATAATTAAACACATAAACATACCACTAGATTAACATGCACCAAACATCATCTTCACCCTAGCAATACAAAGAGTTTAGCCATGAATGACCATACTAACTAGCATAAAGCTGAGTTTCGTAGGCTCCCCTATTGCGAAACAAAGAGGAAGAGCCCCTCTACTCTAACTACGAAATAAGCTCTCTCTGGTGTGTTCTTGAGGTATGGATGGGTGTGTGGAATAAAGAACCCAAGCCTCCTATTTATTGGCCTTAAAATGAGCAATGTACGGTCGTGCATTGGATTGCATGGGCGTGCAAACACCTCGGGAATCAAATAGGGTAAAAAGACAGTGTACCGGAGCCTGGGGAAGCAGGACAAGCAATGCACGGCCGTGCATGGCATTGCACGACCGTGCAATGCCTTGCCAGCTCCCCAGCTTCGCCTTTTAGCTGTTGGTTGACTTGTGTTGACCAATTTTGACATCTTGGGGGTCAATGTTCGGGTTTGGTCCTCCGAAAGCTTGATTTCTTCATGTTTTAAGCTGGTTTTTGCTCTGTTTATCTTGGGACACCGAATAACCTGTAATTGTGAAATATTAACGCATTAAGTATCATTTGCAAGGCTTTTGTTTGATTAATACCATAATATGGGGATTATTATGCATGCAAAACATGTATAATTTAGGACATATCATAATACCTCACACTTAGACTTTGCTTGTCCTCAAGTAAACTCATGCATGATCAGACCCATAACTAAAAACTTTACAAAGGGTAATGGAGCCCCAAGTAGATGGAAACTCCTGGATAACTCTTGAGTTGCTTATTATATTTTTGTGTTTTTCTATTTTGGGATGATGGAATTCATGACAAGTATACTAGAACTTCAATTATGCATAATCCCTCACTCCTCACAATGTTCACTCAACTCTTAGGGTTATATATGTATAGATAATGTAAGTTAAGTGGAACACTCAAGTTCGAATCGAATTATGCAATGGTCATAAGCTTGTATGCAAATCAAGTCTCCACCAACTAACTAAGTAGTATGCATGAATCAAGAGGACTTTAAAAGGGTTGTAATGTGGCTAAAAAATAAAAATAAAGGGTGAAAATGAAATTTTTTTTGGATTTTTAGGGATTTGAAGGGTTGCAGCTATCGTGAAACACAGCTACGGCTTCCTAGCTTAAAATGGAAAATACTAGCAGGTCCCTCTACAGTACTCAGATCATGAGGGTATAACTAATCTAAGGGCTTGTTTATGGTCAGATTTGCAAGACCAATATCTCTTATCTTTCTTAACTATTCCTTTACTGCGTAGTACACATTACTGCCTTTTCGTATGGTTCCTTCGGCTTGTAGCCTAACAGCTCCTACTTTGATCAGATTCGTATACTCATGTTAGGAATGAGTTTGATTCTTGCTACACTTTCTATCGTGGCTTTTGTTGCCACACTTCACACATTTGTCGTATCTTTTGGCTCTTCTTTTGGCGGCACTTTTTGACAAGCCGCAGAATGGTGGCAGTTGTTCTTGCTTGATCCAGTGTTTTCTTACATCAATAGTTGCTTTGAAAACTTTCTCTCAGAGTTCGGGCGGTAACTCAGGCTTTGCGAAATGAAGGCAGAAAAGCAAATTAAAATCAAAAGAATGCATATCCAGTTCTTTAAGGTCCAGCTGGTAAAAGACCCACTTCTTTCTTTCTTTTTCTTTTCTTCTTTTTCTATTTTTTTATTTTCTTTTTGTATCACGACAAATTCTTCAATAATTCTTTTTCATCAATTTCCTTGAAATAATATTTCCATTAATTTCTTGCAGATATTTCGGCTGTTTCTTCCTAATACATCCACTTTCTTGTATACTCCAATTCTTTTGAGTAAAACAGATTCTTTCCAAAGCTGCCTCAATGGTAATGAACTTGAAATAACGACATGGGATAATTTTTCCATTTTGAAAACAGTTAGCCAATAACCGGTGTTTATGAAAAGCTGGTTAGGTGATAAATGTGGGTAGTAGAAAAGAAAAGGCTAAGGCTCAGAGGGCTATCTAGGCGGATAATATTTTGAGAATTTTTGGTTTTAAGGATAATATATAAGGGTAATAAAGTCCTACGTGCCTCAATCATTTTCATACTTCTACAAATTCATGGTCTTGATATGTATAAGTCACACAAGTTCTAATTATGCATAGAATCCGATCGAATAAACACTCAATATACTAAACAAAAGAGCATGCGAAAAATGATGATAATAATGCTTGTGAAAAGGCTCAGATTATTCTCACATGGAAACGGATGGGATAGTGTAACATCCCAAAAATCCATGAACTAGTGGTTCAGGTTAGTTGACTACATGAACCCTTAGTTAGCTTATTGTCAAGTAAAAAGTTTGTTGCATAAGGGCTTTTGCGAAAATAAAAGACCCGATTAACTAAGTAGTAAACGGTTCGAGCTCGCGTTTAAGAATTTACAGGGACCCGGATGTAACTATACGATGTATATAAGCAAATCATTGAGAAAACCCTAAGACATTAATGGCTAAGACTTGCGTGACGGCTGAAGGAGAACTGGGAGAGAGAGGGACCCCGGCGATGGTGGTATCCGGTGATGGTTCGGTGACGGTTTCACGCCGGTGAACTCGCAACGCTGTAAGGTACCCTTTATATGTTTTCGTTATGATCTTGTGCTCATATGATATGAATCTTAGCGTAGGGTTTTGGGTTCTTGTTCGTGGCAACCAGAGAGGAGACGAGAACAGTGGTGGTGATCGGCTTCGAGGGTCGGTACGTGAGAAACAGGGATGAGAAATGACAGCGGTGGTGCCAGGTGGTGATGGTGACGATCGGTGAAGGGTAGCCGACTGTGGAGACGGCCGAAGCGGGCTACGACGAGGCTGAGATGGCTGTTACGGTGGTGCTACGGCGGTGTAAGGAGACAAGGACGATGCATGGTGTTGACAAGAGGTGGTGAGCGACTAGGGTGTTAACCAGAGAAGAAAGTGGGGACGTCAGGGACATAGGCGGTAACGGGGAAAGTTGTTGGTGATCACGGTAGTCGGCGGTGGTGATGATTCCTGGTGGCGAATGGCGGAGGGATGGTGGCCATGGTGCACGGACGAAAAGAAAGAGACTGGTTAGGGCTTCTCAAAGCTAGAGAGGTGGCATAGTGCGACGGCGGTACTCGATGGGTGATGCTTGATAGGTTGTGCACGGTGGAGGTGGAACCCGTGGTGGTGCGGGTTTGAGACTAGCCGGAATCTGCGTGAAGGAGGATCTTGGATTAGGGTTTTCATGGCAAAGCACGTGCATGCACGCATGTTTAGGAACCGGATCGGGCACTCGGTTTCCAAGCGGATCAAAGACGATCAGATGTGCGAGCTGATTAGACGACATTGGGATATATATATTTTTATGCTATACGACATATGTTAGATGTGTTCTGATCCTTAGATCATGCGTTGACAGGTTAGGGTCTGAGCAAGGTTGGACGAGTTACAGAGCAAAGACCGAGACTCAGAATAACTGGTGAGTTTCTAATCCCCTCTTTTAAAAAGTTTTTAACGTTTTTGGGGCTATGGTACATACTTTCGAGACGTGTGTAGGTTCCTGGAGCCTCGTCGCGCAGCGGAGATAACACGGATCTGTTCTGTGATTTGTGTGAGAACAAAGAAAACGAAGCAGAGAAAAAAGAACTGTCACACCCCAACCGACAGCGGAATACGTCGGGGCGGGACATTTAGACTGTTCATGAGCACAAGGTTGACTAGATTGCAATATATTAATCATCCAAATTTCATTCCAAACAAATCAAACATAACCAAATTCAAACAAGTATGTAAATGAAATACATAATATTCTTTGTTTAAATTTAACTAAGTCCAAATTTAAGTGTAGCATATCTTGATCAACTCACACATTAGCACCTGAAACAAGAATAAGATAAGGTCAACTAAAAAGTTGGTGAGCATACACAGGTTTGTAAATAGGTAGTATATATATATATATGTGAATAAATAAAATCCTTACATAACAAGATAAAATAAGGCATTTATGGGGAGCAACTATTGTGTAACTAAAGTACAATCAAACCTTTGTAACTAGCAAGCAAATTGTGTTATCGGTAACAATCACCCCAATCTGGGTGGGTTTGTCAGACTCAATAGATCTATCATTGTTAACCGTCGGCTTGAATAGTTAATGATTGCACATAAATTGCACATAAACAGTTAACACACCTAGTACTCAAACATAAAGCTCAAATTTACACACACGAATGTAAAGAGGATTTGCGTTTGTGTAGTTTGTGTAAATGTAATCAATTATATGTATAGAGCTCATTTTTCACCCCAAAAAGTGTAAAAGTGTAAAAAGGGGCTATGTAATACTCACCTTGATATTAAGGATGTGGCTAGCATAAGAGAATAGGTGGCAAAGTGATCCTTGTACTCACAAAGCTAACCTAAAGTGTAATGCGTATGAATATGAATTAATAAAACGTCTAAGGCAAAGTCTAGGGTTTCAATGGGTGAGGGTATAGGGAATTGTACAATGAGTTCGTGTTGTATTATGAAAAAGGATAGGTGTTAGCGTTTTGAATTCGAATAAGTGCTTTATAATCATGGAGAGTTGAAGTATATGGGTTAAGAAAAATAGGTGACTTAGGGTTTACGTTTGAATAACTAATTAAATTAAATAATTGTCATTTATTTATTTAATTAGAAAAATAGTGTGAAATTATATTTATTCAAATATAATTTAATTAAATAACTTTACTTATAAAGGTGTGTAAATAATATTGGTATAAAAATAAATGTTAAATATACTTTTAAATCCTAAGTGTAGATTATATAAATAATAAATAAATTTTATTTATTTATTTACCATTTAAAATAAGTATTTATTTGTCTTAAATAAATTTAAAATTTTATAAAACTTTATAAACTTGTTTTCAAGGAAATGTATTTTATAAAATATTGTCATCATATTTATAACGTGGAAAAATTATTACTTTGCAAAAATGTATTTATATAATTTTTTTGTTAATTAATTAAAATGACCTTTCAAAAATAAATTTGTGATAATAGTGATTTTATATTGAAAATTGAAAAACTTGGTTTTATTCTGTTCAACATGTTGTAGGGTTTATAAAAACAATTTTTATATAAATTGTGGAACTTTAAAAACGGGTTTTGAAAATATTTGTGGACCAACCGGTTCGAACCCGGATGGGTTCTGGGACTGTATTGCGTGCAAACCACCAAACCGGAACCAATCTGGTGTTATGAGTCCGGTCCGGTAATTTGTTAAACATGTAGCGAGGGGAATAACCAGTTTAGTGGTGCGCAAAAAGGGAAAAGGGTGCGGCGCTGGGCTTGAACTCGTGACCCTTCTGTGTGAGTCAAGTGCCTTACCGGGTTATCTGGGTGGATCCCTTAATTAGGATTTCGTTGAGTAAATAAAAGAATCAGATGTTTACCCTTCCTTCGTCCCCCTTTTGAATACCCGCAACCCTACCCTGAGAATCAACCCGATAAGCAACAAATCGAAGCTCCGGTCATGGGGCTTTCGATCTCTGGTTTAAAACGATCACAAAGGCATAAGAATTACCTGGTTTGGTGCAGTAACGAAGGAGAACTGCTAGAGTATAGGTTTCAGAATTTCTTGAGCTCGAAAAGGTTCCAGGGGTGAAATGACGAATCCGTAAGCACTCAGAGAGTTTGCAAAAAGGTTTATGAAGGTGGGTGATCGATATAGACGGATTGAATTAGCTTAATTCGTGCGATTTGATTCGGATTAGAAAGAGACAGTTGTGAACGCCAATTACGCAGAAAACCGACGATTTGGAAATGAATTGAGTCACGAATAGGACCTACATTCATACAGGAAACGATTGCGCGAGATTTATGGGATTTAGAACGCGTTGATTTCACGAATTGATTGTGAATTGATACGGGTTTGACTCTGATGGAGTCAAACACGTTTGAATTTGGATTAGACCGCTCAATCAATCGAATTGCAGTTCCAATTGGGCCTGGGGATGGTTTTTGATCGATTTCGTCCTGCATAGAAGACCAATAACACGGATTGGGTCGGGACAGTCATGATATTTGGCCCGGTTTGACTTTAAACAATCAAAATTGATTTGTGTTCATGAGTGGGGGTCAACATGGAAGTCAAAGGTTCAATTTCAAGGGTGTAGGTTCAAAATGAAGGTTCAAGGACTAAGGGGGTCCAAACTAGGTTTATTTATTTTAAATTTCCTTTGTCATTATATATATAAAAATTGATTTCTTTTATAAACTTTATAAAACTAATTAGAATTTAAAATGTCAAATATATATAATTGCTAAACAAATATTCTTGTGCGGTTTAATTAATAATTTCAAATACAAAAATATGTTTGTGTACAATTATTTATAAATAAATATTCATACAAATATATATGGATATATATATATATATATAAATATATAAATGTCAAACGAGTGCTATAGAAATGTATACGTAAACGCAAGGTTCTAAATTTTGAATGAATGCATTAAATTAAAATAATGATTTATGTGACAAAAGTGCATAAACAAATACAGGTTTTAAATGCAGTGTTATTATTGAAATCATTAAAATAAATGAATAAAGAAAATTTATGGTCTGAAAATTCATGGATGTTACAATCTCCCCAGGTTAAGGGAATTTCGTCCCGAAATTTAATTAGTGGAGACTACTGAATCCAAAAAGGAAGCGAGTTTGAGTTTTGATTGACGGTTTGAGGCGTATGATAGATAACGAGATTACAGTTCAAATTAAATATGAATGGTATCAGTGGATTTTAGTTTCAAGTGAGTTAATGAGGGATCTTTTGAAGAATCTAAAAGTGCAATGCGTCACTTGGAATGGATTTGATGGGAACTTGGCGATAAGGATTCGTTTAGGATGTAGTCTAATATGGTCAAGATTTGTCAATGGATAAGATATTTCACAAACATTGGACTAGGTTAAAACTTCACGTGATACGAACAACGCTACCTCTGATAATATGATAGAGCACTTATATATAGGAAGTACCATCGGCATATCTACCATGCCATCGTCATATCACATTAGTTTCGTTGTTATATATCACGATAGGCTTTAGGTCATAACACACGACAAAATTCACTATGTTTTCCATGCGCTGATTTTTATAATTACATGTGCACCCGTAATTATTCGAATTATCGCATGGTCCGTATAGATCCTTCTGTTGTGTGCGTGGCAGGAAGGGGGACAAATTCACTTAGTTCCTGTCTATTATTTTTACGTATGAGTTGCTAATAAGTAACTATGTCCCTAAATAGGCGGGTCGGTTAGCAACTAAGGAATAATAAGGTATTATAATTTGAAGTTAGATAGTTTACTCATGTTTGAACAAGAATACATCAAACAACGAGTTGTTTTAAAGTGTTACAGCTTCATCGTGTTTGAACAAGAATACATCAAACCTCGAGTAACTTCAATGTGTTATGGTTTTCAACTTTGGTGAACAAAGTGTATGACCATGCCTTGTGTAATCAATTAATTTCAACAATTGTAAGCAATTTAGTTTCATGTATAATGTAGCACTCAAGTTTCATGTATGATCTAGTGTCATGTAGCTTGTAATCAAATAGGTTTCATGTGTAACGTGAACAATTTAGCATCATGTATATGGCAAGAAATGAATTTCATGTATGATGTTAACCACTTAGTATCATGCATTTTGTAAACAACTAAGCTTCCTTGTGTAATGTAAACAATTTAGTATCATGTATATTGTATAATGTGCATAATTTAGTATCATGTACTTTGTATCCAAATAAGTTTCATGTTCAATGTGGTCAATCTAGTATTGTATATCGAACAACCAAATGTTTTGTATCATGTATATTGCAAACAACCAAGTTTCATGTATTATGTGTTCAATCTGGTAGCGTGTGTATTGCAAATGAACAAGTTTCGTGTGTTATGTGATCGTGTTGTGTATCTTGTGAACGTGCATACGTAAGTTATTGAATTTCATACGTGACATATACTAACGAGTTTTGCATGTGATCAGGCGTTGCGAAGAAGCGTATTGTTTTGCGTTCATGTAAGATGTGGTAGTTAGGTTCTAGCTCTTTAAATCTCAGTGAGGTTTGTAGGGATGGTTAACGTCTACGCGAAATGGATCGTCTCTTGAAGTGGCAAGTACACTCATATATTATTGAAGGTGAAAGATAACGAGGAGGCTCTACAAGCATTCTGATTAATGGGTTTACAAATAACCGATTTTTGTTTGTATATAGGTGATTGTAATTTGTTATTGTTTGTAGATAATTAAGGTAGTGAAACTAATGGGTTAAATAATCTAAATAATTGGACAATCTATTGGAAAACCTTTTTATTAAAATTTTTAATTATTATAAGGAGAATATTTTTAGGAGGAATTAATGGCCAAACAAGTAGTTGTATATTAATTTAGCCAAGATTTAGAAATAATTAATTTAACGAGAACAAGTCCTAATTATTTATCAATTTGAAATAATGCGTTTATAAAATAGGTTGTATTAAGTTTTCCTACAAGGTGAAAATGTTTATAGAAAATTTATATTTCAGATATTATCTAAAAGTTTGATAAACTTTTTGTTTGAAAAAAATAACGAGGTCGTTTAAATCAAATAATAGTATGATTTGTTTACGAAGAAGATTGCCGGTAGTGTACTAAATTGTGGTAAATGAAGAAGGTGATACTTGGAGAATCTTGATGAAAATATGATGGGTGTAATTCACACTTACTTGTCAAATCAATGAATAATAACCTTAGAGCTTGGAATATATAAAATTTATTAAATACTGAAGTGTTCAACATTATTCAAAACATAGGGGAATGGTTCTCAAACTGAAAATTTATAAACAATATATAGAAATTTCTGCTAACGTCTCTGGTAGTTTCCCACTAGAAGGAAGATAATCACCAAGACTAGCACTACTGGTTATTCGGGTAGTCGATCTGGCTTCAGCTCTAGCTGATTCCGTGCGATTCTCAAGCAATTCTTTTTCGAGGATGGAAATTAACTCCTTTTGATACCCTAATTGATACACTAGGCTATCCATTCGTTGTCCCTGCAAGTCGTGCCTTATCTCGTGCTCCGTTCTTTGCCTCTCAAAATCTGAGGCCCTCACATATTGGTGAATGTCATTGATTGGAATTCCCATAGCACCAGTGGGTGCCATGGTATACCCTACCCAAGGGTTAGAATGATATAGGTCGGGCACCAGATGTGGGTCTCTTAGTGGGGGTGGTAACTGAGTGTGTAGGTGGGGTGTCGGATACTGGTTTCTGGGTGGGGGTGTTCCAGATGTTTGAAGTCTTGGGCCTGTGTTCCTAATCCAATCTGCCCTTGCATCAATCCTTGGCCTGGCAGCTGGGGGTGTTGGTGACCAATGCACGGGTGACCTGATGTCTTCTTCCCAATCTGACTCTTCTCCGGGACGGTATACCGGGGAGGAAGGAGAGCAGGAGTCCATGTCTAGCAGAGAAACAATGAAAAGGTTATAAGTGATAATGAAACGTTGAGTGTTAAATATAGGAGTTCTCACAGGTTTAGAGTTTGACTAGTCATAACACCGAGTCTTCACAATAGTATTTTAAAAATACACTTGACCTATAAGCAATGCATCCCTGAGGAGAATTCCCAGGAAAGAGGGGTGGGTCAATAAGACACACTTAAGTACCTTGTCTTTCCTTAGCCAGAATCCCTCATGGGCCTATACACTCTTCCAGCCATCATGTATTAATAGCACTATTGTTGGGCTCATGGTCATGATGAGAATTGTTGTAGACTGGGTTTTGAGGCCCGAAAGTGAGGCTTATATATTGTAGTAGGCTTCTTCTTCTTGGAGGGTAAGTGGGCTTCTTATTTATTATTAATGGGCATTAGGCCCAATAGTTTAGATTTAAATCACAAGAGGTGGTGACATTATATGTGTGAGTTTAAGGGTGCATGAAAAGCTAAGTGTGTATAAGTGTGTGTTAAAACTTAGGATAACACTTAAATGAATCAAATAGATTGCATGAATATAGTACAACAATTATCAGGCAGTGTGACGCATAAATTATTAAATATTGTATCATGTAGTGTATTTACTTATGATAGTATGTAAGAATATTCACACAAGGAGAAATCACGTAGCATGTAGTAGTATGGCATTGTGTGGGCGTCCTAAGGTTATAGTCTAGGTCAAAAGTGTCTAATAACCTAATTCCCAATAATCAAGGCTCTGATACCAATCTATCACACCCCAACAGACGGCGGAATACGTCGGGGCGGGACATTTAGACTGTTCATGAGCACAAGGTTGACTAGATTGCAATATATTAATCATCTAAATTTCATTCCAAACATAACCAAATTCAAACAAGTATGTAAATGAAATACATAATATTCTTTGTTTAAATTTAACTACGTCCAAACTTAAGTGTAGCATATCTTGATCAACTCACACATTAGCACCTGAAACAAGAATAAGATAAGGTCAACTAAAAAGTTGGTGAGCATACACAGGTTTGTAAATAGGTAGTATATATATATATGTGAATAAATAAAATCCTTACATAACAAGATAAAATAAGGCATTTATGGGGAGCAACTATTGTGTAACTAAAGTACAATCAAACCTTTGTAACTAGCAAGCAAATTGTGTTATCGGTAACAATCACCCCAATCTGGGTGGGTTTGTCAGACTCAATAGATCTATCATTGTTAACCGTCGGCTTGAATAGTTGATGATTGCACATAAAGAGTTAACACACCTAGTACTCAAACATAAAGCTCAAATTTGCACACATGAATGTAAAGAGGATTTGCGTTTGTGTAGTTTGTGTAAATGTAATCAATTGTATGTATAGAGCTCATTTTTCACCCCAAAAAGTGTAAAGGTGTAAAAAGGGGCTATGTAATACTCACCTTGATATTAAGGATGTGGCTAGCATAAGAGAATAGGTGGCAAAGTGATCCTTGTACTCACAAAGCTAACCTAAAGTGTAATGCGTATGAATATGAATTAATAAAACATCTAAGGCAAAGTCTAGGGTTTCAATGGGTGAGGGTATAGGGAATTGTACAATGAGTTCGTGTTGTATTATGAAAAGGGATAGGTGTTAGCGTTTTGAATTCGAATAAGTGCTTTATAATCATGGAGAGTTGAAGTATATGGGTTAAGAAAAATAGATGACTTAGGGTTTACGTTTGAATAACTAATTAAATTAAATAATTGTCATTTATTTATTTAATTAGAAAAATAGTGTGAAATTATATTTATTCAAATATAATTTAATTAAATAACTTTACTTATAAAGGTGTGTAAATAATATTGGTATAAAAATAAATGTTAAATATACTTTTAAATCCTAAGTGTAGATTATATAAATAATAAATAAATTTTATTTATTTATTTACAATTTAAAATAAGTATTTATTTGTCTTAAATAAATTTAAAATTTTATAAAACTTTATAAACTTGTTTTCAAGGAAATGAATTTTATAAAATATTGTCATCATTTTATAACGTGGAAAAATTATTACTTTGCAAAAATGTATTTATATAATTTTTTTGTTAATTAATTAAAATGACCTTTCAAAAATAAATTTGTGATAATAGTGATTTTATATTGAAAATTGAAAAACTTGGTTTTATTCTGTTCAACATGTTGTAGGGTTTATAAAAACAATTTTTATATAAATTGTGGAACTTTAAAAACGGGTTTTAAAATATTTGTGGACCAACCGGTTCAAACCCGGGTGGGTTCTGGGACTATATTGCGTGCAAACCACCAGACCAGAACCAATCTGGTGTTATGAGTCTGGTCCGGTAATTTGTTAAACATGTAGTGAGGGGAATAACCGGTTTAGTCGTGCGCAAAAAAGGGAAAAGGGTGCGGCGCTGGGCTTGAACCCGCGACCCTTCTGTGTAAGTCAAGTGCCTTACCGGGTTATCTGGGCGAATCCCTTAATTAGGATTCCGTTGAGTAAATAAAAGAATCAGATTCGTCCTCCTTTTGAATACCCGCAACCCTACCCTGAGAATCAACCCGATAAGCAATTGATCGAAGCTCCGATCATGGGGCTTTCGATCTCTGGTTTAAAACGATCACAAAGGCATAAGAATTACCTGGTTTGGTGCAGTAACGAAGGAGAACCGCTAGAGTATAGGTTTCAGAATTTATTGAGCTCGAAAAGGTTCCAGGGGTGAAATGACGAATCCGTAAGCACTCAGAGAGTTTGCAAAAAGGTTTATGAAGGTGGGTGATCGATTTAGACAGTTTGAATTAGCTTAATTCGTGCGATTTGATTCGGATTAGAAAGAGACAGTTGTGAACGCCAATTACGCACAAAACCGACGATTTGGAAATGAATTGAGTCGCGAATAGGACCTACATTCATACAGGAAATGATTGCGTGAGATTTATGGGATTTAGAACGCGTTGATTTCACGAATTGATTGCGAATTGATACGGGTTTGACTCTGAGGGAGTCAAACACGTTTGAATTTGGTTTAGACCGCTCAATCAATCGAATTACAGTTCCAATTGGATCTGGGGTTGGTTTTTGATCGATTTTGTCCTGCATAGAAGACCAATAACACGGATTGGGTCAGGACAGTCATGATATTTGGCCTGCTTTGACTTTTAAAACTCAAAATTGATTTGTGTTCATGAGTGGGGGTCAACATGGAAGTCAAAGGTTCAATTTCAAGGGTGTAGGTTCAAAATGAAGGTTCAAAATGAAGGTTTATTTATTTTAAATTTCCTTTGTCATTATATATATAAAAATTGATTTCTTTTATAAACTTTATAAAACTAATTAGAATTTAAAATGTCAAATATATATAACTGTTAAACAAATCTTCTTGTGCGGTTTAATTAATAATTTCAAATACAAAAATATGTTTGTGTACAATTATTTATAAATAAATATTCATACATATATATATGGATATATATATATATAAATGTCAAACGAGTGCTATAGAAATGTATATGTAAACGCAAGGTTCTAAATTTTGAATGGATGCATTAAATTAAAATAAAGATTTATGTGACAAAAGTGCTTAAACAAATACAGGTTTTAAATGCAGTGTTATTATTGAAATCATTAAAATAAATGAATAAAGAAAATTTATGGTCTGAAAATTCATGGATGTTATAAGAACAAAGACAAAAGATAATGAAATGATACGTAATCCATAACATAGAAGTCATCCCGTATTACAGACTACATATCGAAGGAGCACACATCTCTCAGCTAAGCTCACGGTCCAGGGGTCGGGAGAGCTCGTCCCGACCCGGATACCTCTCAACCTTGTTCCAGAAGTTCCACCTATAAATGAAGACAAGTCTTCTATTTAGAGGGGCAGGAACACTACCTGCGTACTTGTCTAAGTACGCAGGGTTTGGTCATGTGTACTTACTAAGTACGCAGGACCAAACTGGTGTGCATGCTAAATACTCAGGAACACCCTCCTGCGTACTAGCCACGTACACCGATACATAGAATTTAATCTATAGTTACTAAAACATGTTTCTACAAACTCCCTCTTAACTATAGCATCAAATTCTATCTGTCACTAACACTGATAATCATCAGTTTACAAAGAATGTTGGAACAGACTCCCTCTAAACTAATGACATCACGTGTATTCTGGCGAGACTTGATCTTCTGGCATTCCACTTGAGATCTTTAAATCTTCAAACTTCAGTCTTCAGTTGCCGAGTGATGACAAGCCCGACTCCCTCTTAACTGTAGCTTTCATTGTAGACCAAACCAAGTGCTTCAATAGGAACCAACTAACCCAACACACTTCATTGTAGTTCATCCTCTTAGCAGTAGCTTGCTCCACCCTGACTTAGAACTCTGAATCTAACAATGTCTTCCTAACCAGGTAACAATAGTACACTAAGACAACTCCAAATCAGCTGGCATATGATAGAGAGTTTGAATTTCCAATAATCTGCATCAAACTAATCAGCTCCCATAGGAATTCCAGTAAGATAAACTTAAGTCTTCAACCAGATGTGTCTAACTCTATCCTGTATCTTCATGAGTTAACCAAATTCCTGAAGATGTTCATTTCTAATATCCCCTTTCAGTTTAAGCTCCATCTGACTAGACCAGAAACAAGGGTATGTTTCCTATCCCATCGCCCAATGATAAAAGGTTCCATCTTTAACTAATTATCCAACGGATATCCAGCTTCATCCTAAAAACACTTGATAGAATCAAACACAAAATCATGCTCAGCAGTGATCACCTTATATCCAAAGTCCAACATTCTTCAATTAGGTCTTCATTCCTGGTTCACACCTCCTAATCTGTATACATTCACCGCGGTGAAGTTCCATAACTAGGTTGTCTATCTGGATTCTGCCCAGATCCCAAGTGAGAAATCCCATCATAATTGAATCACATCAAATCTTGAACACAGGCTTGACCAATGAGCACAAAAAATATAGTTTACACGAGAAATCACGGTTGATGATACATTTTCCCCCCTTCATTTCTCTGTAAACTATGACCAACTTCATCATCACTTCACTCAAATCCTCAAAAAGCACAACTAGCCAACTCTAGGATTTTATTCTTTTATTCCTTTGCAAAAATCCAAAACAGCAAATCATTGGGTTCAAGTTGTTCCAGTATTCATCCCCTATTAAAAAAGTAACCCGGATACTCGTAGCCCACATTTTCAGGTTTGATTACCTAAACAAAATGATTCTCTTTCCAAAAGACCCAAAGCAGCCACATCTTCATAAATAGAACAAGACCTTTAGCCAATGACGACCCAATTGCTCCCATTAGTTCAGCATTCATACCCTATTAAATAAGTATCCCGGATACTCGTAGCCCACATTTTCAGGTATGAACACTTAAACAATATATGACAAGTGGTATCATCCAACAAAAATCTCGTCCGTGTTTCGCCAAGCCACATCATATACAAATTCTGGTCCGGAAAAACCAAAATTACTATCTTCTCAAATATATATATATATATATATATATATATATATATTTTTTTTAATCTCAGGTGCTAGTTCATGCGTACTTAGTAAATACGCACATAAAGGGTGTTCATGCGTATTTAGAAAATACGCAAAGCTAAGTACCCTTGCGTACTTGTTAAGTGTGTAGAGAAATGCTCTTGCGTACTTAGCTAAGTACGCAGGTCACTTCTCATGCATACTTACTAAGTACGCAGGTCTAACCCATGCGTACTTAGCAAGTATGCAGAAAAGGTGATTCTATGTACTTGTTCAGTACAGCAGTGTTCTTGACGGATCTTGAGGAGAATGCTCGAAAAGTGATGGATCTGAGAAATTGATGCATCCAAAAGCTTAGAAATCATCATCTAACAAACCCTTAGCCCTCTAAACACCAAATGAAGTGATAACAAAGTCCGATTTTAAGGATTTTAGGTTTGAAAAAGTACGAACTCGTATCTTATCAAAACCCTAAAAAATCGAAACTGGAACACAAATCAACGAACATCGAGGCTCTGATACCACTTGTAGGTCCCTGGAGCCTCGTCGCTCAGCAGAGATAACACGGATATGTTCTGTGATTTGTGTGGGAACAAAGAAAACGAAGCAGAGAAACAAGAACAAAGACAAAAGATAATGAAATGATATGTAATCCATAACATAGAAGTCATCCCGTATTACAGACTACATACCGAAGGAGCACACATCTCTCATCTAAGCTCACGGTCCAGGGGTCGGGAGAGCTCGTCCCGACCCGGACACCTCTCAACCTTGTTCCAGAAGTTCCACCTATAAATGAATACAATTCTTCTATTTATAGGGGCAGGAACACTACATGCGTACTTGTCTAAGTATGCAGGGTTTGGTCATGCGTACATGACAAGTACGCAAGGCAAAAGCTATGTATG
Organism: Smallanthus sonchifolius; assembly: GCA_023525975.1. NCBI lineage: Eukaryota > Viridiplantae > Streptophyta > Magnoliopsida > Asterales > Asteraceae > Smallanthus > Smallanthus sonchifolius. The sequence goes on along the minus strand of CM042025.1, from coordinate 40,974,007 downwards.
GAAAGATAGGATGGAAAAGGGGAGCAGTGCGAGCTGTACGTGGTTTCCCCCCAGGATGTGGACTGGAACGGTTGAGGTATCGACCACTTGCGGTGGTTAAGAGAAGTTTGCTTTAGGAGGAACCAGAGGAGGACACGCCAGATGCACCTTATGTGATCAAACAGTGATTTGGCGGGCAGCGTTTGGGATGCTCGATTTCTTGATGAGTAGTTTGTGTGGTAGTTGTCGTGAGAGATTTCGAGGTGATTTGACGTTATGACTGATTTGACGTTTATGAGGGGTAATGCTCAATTCAAATATTGATTATTTGATTCTGACATTTACTGTGAGTCTTACCGCATGGTGAGTTGATCATAACTCATGATAATTGTGTTTGTGAAAATGTATGATTGTGTTTACAGTAGTGGAATATGTGCGGTATGGTGTGATTATATGATTGCATTCTAAATGATGTGAGTTAGCACTAAATGTGACCTTTGCTGTGATAACTAGAGCATGGTTGATTAGTTGGTGTGAGTAGACTCGAATAGACTTGAGTTTTGAGTTTTGAATTTTTCTATGTCTACGGTCATAAGATAGTGTCACCTAAGTACTAATGTCTAGATGATATTTGAAGTACAAGGTGTGTATTGTGCTTTGAGTAAATGATCAGGACAAGGTCCTATGGGAAATCATAAATATACATCTTTAGTATGTATGAATGTTCAGGACAAGATCCTGTGGGTAATTATGATATTTTTATATCTTATGTGTGAGTGTGTAGAGTGATGAATTGTGTCTAGACTGAGTAGTATGTCATTCTGAACCTTTGGTACGACCCATGTGGGGTACGACCGTGTGAACTCTGTGTGAGTATGTGATGACGTGTGGCAGGGGCTACCATTGTAGGGAGTAAGAGATAAGGTTCAGGAGTTTGTGTGTCTACGAATGGCGTGGTCAGGTCGTATGCACGTAGCTTTACTCAGGTCTAGTAGTTTGTGTGTGTGCAAGTGATGTGTGTTTAGAGTTTGGGGTTACTAGTACGAATGTAGAACATTATGTGTTCTGTCGTTATGTTATGTCGGTGTGTTTACTTGTAATACACGATGGGTCGTGTGTAGGACGTTTAGACGATGTACTCTTGTGGAGTACTTATACCTTTGATAACCTCCTCGGCATTTGATGTATTGAGATGATGCGAGGGGCTTTGACGTTTTCTAGACGGTCGACGAGGTTCTCATGGGAGATGCCTATACTTATATCTTGGGAATTTGGAGCACGAAGTCAATGGGTGGAATTGTAAGAGTTAATGATGAAAGCTTTTACGTGGACACTTGATCTGAGATAGTTGTGACGTGATCGAGGTGACGACACAAGAGATCTCAGCACGGAGTGGACAAAGTGACGATTGGGTCTCCATGGGAAACGTTCCATAGGAGGAATTCTTTCAATGAATGAGACGATGGATAGCGGATGCGTATGCTAGGGCGGACTTCCTGTTCGTACTTGATGAATGAGACGTGGTCGGAAATCGTGTGGTAATGATAGAGCAACGGCGAGGAAAGCAGAATTCATGAGGGATAAGTGTAGAATTGCACACAAGTGATTGGAAGGGAAACGCTTACACTAGTAAACACACGACTAGTTTAAAGGGAGCTCCTAGGGAGTATTCAAGTGAAACAAATATTTGGTTGTTAAAGCAGACGTGACGATGGTAAGGGATCAATGCGGAACATCAAGAGCTGATGAAAATAACTCGAGTGTGGAGTGTAGGTGCTTACTTAAGGGACATGTTAAGCACGTGATACCGAAGTACAGGGAAACTATGATAGAGAAATTTGTGGAGACTAGGGGTAGCTTCGCACAAACTCCTGGAAATGATTTGAAGTGAATGTAACGCATTTAAGAGTAAGGCAGTGGTGCCTATGCAGTTAGGAAACACCATAGGGTAGTGATTAGGGTATGAGGTGAGACGGATGACGGATGATCCTAAATATAAAAAGCAAGGAACGTCACCTGGGGATGACCATCAAGATAATGGGATCATCAGGATTATACAAAGAGTGACGGCATGGATGTCGTGATCAAATAATGGAGACAAAATAAGTAAACAAGTAACCGTTGATATGGGCCATAGAAGTGAAAATTTGAGAGCGAGTAATAAGGGAATAGGTACATGAAATATACAAGTCCCACAGATGAAAGCAAGCGATGGAGAAGACTTCTTTGAACACCAAGGTTTGTGCCCGTGTTGAAAAGTGATGAGAAAAATGATACGTATACGAAAGAGAACGGGTAGCACCTAAGGGTTTTGGTGCAAGGGTAAAGAATAGAAAGGAGGAGCGGTGTTAGCTGTTCCCACGTAGGATTCGAGGATGAATCTTCTTTTAAGGAGGGTAGACTTGTAACATCCCAAAAATCCGTGAACTAGTGGTTCAGGTTAGTGGACGACCCGAACCCTTAGTTAGCTTATTGTCAAGTAAAAAGTTTGTTGCGTAAGGGCTTTTGCGAAAATAAAAGACCCGATTAACTAAGTAGTAAACGGTTCGAGCTCGAAACATGCGTTTAAGAATTTACGAAGACCCGGATGTAACTATAGGATGCATATAAGCAAATCATTGTGAAAACCCGAAGCCATTATTAGCTAGGAATTGCGCGACGGCTGAAGGAGAACCGAGAGAGAGAGAGAGGGACTCCGGCTATGGTGGTATCCGGTGATGGTTCGGCGATGACCCGAACCCTTAGTTAGCTTATTGTGAAGTAAAAAGTTTGTTGCGTAAGGGCTTTTGCGAAAATAAAAGACCCGATTAACTAAGTAGTAAACGGTTCGAGCTCGAAACACGCGTTTAAGAATTTACGAAGACCCGGATGTAACTATAGGATGCACATAAGCAAATCATTGAGAAAACCCTAAGCCATTATTGGCTAGGACTTGCACGATGGCTAAAGGAGAACCGAGAGAGAGAGAGAGGGACTCCGGCGATGGTGGTATCCGGTGATGGTTCAGCGACGGTTTCACGCCGGTTAGCTTGCAACGCTGTAAGGTACCATTTTTATGTTTTCGTTATGATGTTGTGCTCGTATGATATGAATCTTAGCATAGGGTTTTAGGTTCTTGTTCAAGGCAACCGGAGAGGAGACGAGAACAGTGGTGGTGATCGGCTTCAAGGGTGGGTACGTGAGAAACAGGAATGAGAAAGGCCAGCGGTGGTGCCAGGTGGTGATGGTGATGATCGGTGAAGGGTAGCCGACTATGGAGACGGCCGGAGTGGGCTACGGAGAGGCTGGGATAGCCGTTACGGTGTTGCTACGATGACGTAAGGAGACAAGGACGATGCATGGTGTTGACAGGAGGTGGTGAGCGACTAGGGTGTTAACCGGATAAGAAAGTGGGGATGTTGGGGACATAGGTGGCAGTGGGGAAAGGTGTTTGTGATAATGGTAGTCTGCGGGGATGATGATTCTCGACGGCGAACGGCGGAGGGATGGTGGCCATGGTGCACGGACGAAAAGAAAGAGACTGGTTAGGGCTTCTCAAAGCTAGAGATGTGACATAGTGCGACGACGGTACTCCATGGGTGATGCTTGATAGGTGGTGCAAGGTGTTGGTAGAACCCGTGGTAGTGCGTGAATGAGCTCGGGTGCGGGTTCGAGATGAGCCGGAATCTGCGTGAAGGAGGATCTTGAATTAGGGTTTGCATAGCAAAGCAAGGTGCATTCATGCATGTTTAGGAACCGGATCGGGCACTCGGTTTCCAAGCGGGTCAAGGACGATCCGATGTGCGAGCTAACGAGACGACATTTTGATATATATTTTTGTGCTATACGACATACGTTAGACGTGTTCTGATCCTTAGATCATGCGTTGACAGGTTAAGGTCTGAGCAAGGTTGGACGAGTTGCAGAGCAAAGACTGAGACTCAGAATAACTGGTGAGTTTCTAATCCCCTCTTTTAAAATGTTTTTAACGTCTTTGGGGCTATCATACATACTTTCGAGACGTGTTTCATTACATTAAATGTGTATCAAGCTTTGGGTCTAACCCGATGAGTTTACGAATTTAAGTATTTAAATATGGGGCTAAGGGACTATGCATTGTCCTTAAGATGTGTAGGTTAAAGGTGGGCAAATGGTCATAGACCTTATAGTGACCTAATAGGGGTAAGTCGGGATTGTATTTAAAAGTCGTACGGGTACGACTAGGAGGTGTCACAGGGTATTTGTACGTGTGTTGCTATAGTAGTAGGGTATTGTGTTATGAGTTAGTTGGGGTTAGTCGGGATATAAGCTAAACGCTTATGAATACACGCATAATACATTATTCTAGTGCTATGTGCAGGGTGCAAGTGTAGTTAATGAGTCATATACGTGTAGCGTGATATTACATGTTTATAATTGAGTTGTGTGTTTGTATGTCGTTGTCCTTGTGACACGGTGGGTGATGTGTTTGCATCGTCATCTTTATGACACGGCAAATGGGATTTGTGAAAGACGAGGTCCTTCGAGAGGTCACAAAAGGTGACGATATACAACAGGACGGTGATGAGCTAGAGGTGTGTCGAACGCCCTGACAAGGGTGTGCAGTGACAAGGTATGTGTTTCCGTGTATATTTACATGTGCGTCGAATTGCATGCAAACGTGGAGTTATATTTATTATGAATGTGATGATATTAATGTGGTAATGTTAATGTGACGTGTAGATGATATTATTGTGGTATGTAGAGTTATATTGACCGTTGCGTCAGGATTGTGACGTGACGTGTACAACTGTCGTGTTAGTTGAAATGTAAGAGCCTTGGTTAAGGTCGAGTAAATCGATGTCTAGGGTTTTGTTGGGTCAACCAAGTGTCGAGTTAATACGTGTTCTAGAATATGAGTTATTAGTGTAGTAGGTTCGACCTATATCGACGAGACTGCGGGATTGTTATTATTGTGGGACGAGTCTTGGGTAATGAACAATTATGGGATATCGTGTGATACAGGGGTTATCTATTTATTAATGAATTGATAAACAACCTTATAAGGACTATGGGTCCTGAGTAAAGTTCAAATAACTTTTGTGCGAGTTAGCTTTTAATTAAATTAAACTATTAGAACTCACTCAGCGTCGTTGACTTTGTGTGTACGATAAGTTGTTTTGCAGGTAAGCGTCACAATGACGTATCTTGGCTTGGAGTGGTGCTACTCGGATTGGTGTGCAAGTATTCGTGAGGTAACTTAATGACATTAAATAGTAATTAATGTTTTTATAATGACTTTCGCTGTAGCTTAAAATAACTAAATGAGTATTTTGGAGGGAATAACCCGTTATGAGAACCAACTGTAGGATGCCCGGGTTGGGTCTTACAGATAGGGTTTAGTGATTTTTTATGCATAATATCCATTTGTTTCTACTTGCCATGTTTAAAATTTTTGAAAATTATTCTAGTTTTACGAAAGGTAGGTTTTTTGTAGTGTTTTAGTCAAATAGGTAGAAAATCACAAGTTAGAATTTTACTGCTTTAAGGTTACAAGTAGTCCGGAATCTCTAATTCCCCACCCCACACTTAAAACTATGCATTGTCCTCAATGTACAAATGCATGTAATGGAATGCTATGCAGGAATTTAAATGCATGAAGTTTTAAGGGAAAAGAAACCGGTACTCCCCGGGTCAACTCGGTGTATAACCAAGGCCAAAACTTATTGCTGTTGTTACGTTGTGCCTATCAGCTGCTTGTCAACACGTTGCTTCAAAGACTTCATCGAATTTCAAAGAAACTTTATGTGGTTTTTGATTCCTCAGGTTGTAGAGATGGAGTGTGATTCCTCAAAGAAGTAGAGAGACTATCTAGTGATGCTATTCTACCTGACACATAAAGGAAAACATAAAAGCAGACAAGGAAAATAAAAGGTAGTAGTTAAGCTATTAAGGTCCTAGTATCGAGAAGGCATGCATGGGGGCTGAAGTAATAGAAACTAAAACTTGGAAAACCAAACCTGAGGTCCATGTTTTCTGCAGTATGCACCAACTTCTCAATTTCTTCATGATCATCGGGTTGCCTCCCGAGAGCGCCACGTTTATTTAAGGGTCGTTGGATAGACCTGTACGTGCTTCATCAGTCTTTCTTCAGGTGGGGGCCATCGACTTCCCCTGTATTTCCTGTTCCTTCGTTCAAGTCCTTCATTTTTGGTAGCTTATCAAAGTATTCATCGATCCAGTTAGTGTTGTCAAAATCCTTGCCAAGTTCCAGTTTCTTTCCTTTGTTGAGTTCTTTGACTTTCTTCAGTTGGTAGTCCAGATTAGTATCGATGAATTGTGAAATTTCAAAGGGATCATTGGATAAGCACTCATTTCCTCCGATGTTGTAGGTCACTAATTGTTTTCCGACACGAAGTGTCAAAATTCCTTCATTCATGTCAATGACGGCTTGGGCGGTAGCTAAAAATGGACGACCCAAAATCAAAGGTACGGAATAGTCGGGTCCTATTTCTAAAACCATGAAATCGGCAGGGATGACAAAGTTGCCGACTTTCACTAGTAAGTTCTCAATGACTCCTATAGGTGATTTGACTTATCCATCCGCGAGTTCAATAGTTGCATTGACAGGTCATGGATTTCTAATTTTTAGCCTTTTAAACATGACATATGGCATTACATTCACACTTTCTCCTAGATCAGTGAGGGCGAAGGTTATTAGGAGTGGTCCGATAGAACATGGCAGAGAAAACTTTCCAGGATCTGAAAGTTTCTTTGGAAGACATCTCTCAATAAGAGAGACACAATGGTTGGTCGTCTTTATCGCCTCTTCCATATTTCTTTTGTTTGTAAGGAAATCCTTTAAGAAACGTCCATATTTAGGCATATGTTGTCTGATATCTAGGAAGGGAAGATTGACATGGATTTGACTTAGTAGTTCGATGAATTTCTCATATTGTTCACCAGTTTTCTGCTTTACTAACCTTCCTGGGTAGGATATGTGAGAATGGAATGTTCTTTTTGTTGGAACTTTTGGAGGAGTATTCACTGGAGCAGGAGGTGGGATTACATTTGATTGCGATCCTTGAGTAGTTGTTTCTGCGATGTGCGGACGAAGTGGTACCCCGGTGAATATTTCTCTCATTGGTGATTGAACTTCTTATTCTGGCATGGGTGGTTCTGGATAAACCTTTCTATTTCTAAGAGTGATAGCACTTACATTTGCTTTTGGATTGGTTTCAGTATTACTCGGGAGACATCCTGGTTGTCTTTCGGATAGAAGTTTCGCAATTTGTCCTAATTGCGTCTCAATGGACTGAAGATTTGCTTTCTGTGTCCTAAACTCAGCTTCATGAAGACTAAATTTCTCCTCATATTGTTTGTGACTGGAATCCGCTAGAAGGGCTTGACTTTCAGTTGTAGATATTAACTTAGTTACTGCGTCCTCCAAGCTTAACCCGTTACTTGGCTTATTAGTTCCTTGAAATTGTTGACGAGGCTGATAGTTTTGAGATTATCTTTGCTGAAACTGTTGTTGCTGTCCGAAACCGAATTTTCCTTGGCTGTTGTTATCTTTCCAGCTGAAATTTGGATGACTCCTTCTTCCAGGATTATAAGTGTTGCTGTAGGGGTTGTTATGTGGGCGGTTTGTTCCGATAAAGTCGTCTTGCTCAGTATTGGCAGTGATGCTTTTTACTTCTTCAGTAGTCTCATTGATCACTTTGCCTTTGCTAAGCAGATTGAGTCGAGTGGTGAGGGCGTCTACTTGAGCAGAAAGTGAAGTGACAGTATCGACAGAGTGAACACCTTGTCTGGCTCCCCTATTACTTCTTGGATTGTACCATTGATAGTTGTTCATAGCTATTTCCTCAATTAGGTTGTAAGCTTCTTGTGGCCTCTTGTTTCTAAAAATACCACATGCAGTAGCGTCGAGTGTCTGACGAGCTTGATTGTGCAACCCATTGTAGAATGATGATACTTGTAACCAAACCTCTAGCCCATGATGTGGACATTTCCTCAGCATGTCCTTAAAATGTTCCCATGCCTCGTATAGTGATTCACCATCTTCCTGGGTGAAAGTGGTGATATCATTTCTCAGTTTTGCAGTTTTTGCTGGCGAGAAGTATTTTGACGTGAATTTCTGAGCTAGATCATCTCATGTAGTGATTGACCCGGTAGGAAAAGAGTTTAGCCATGCCTTACTTCGTTACCTTAAGGACAATGGAAACATTCGGAGGCGAATTGCGTCTGATGAAACTCCGTTCAGTTTGAAAGTGTCACAAATTTCAGGAAATTTGCAATGTGGGCAGGTGGATCTTCATCGGGTAATCCATTGAAAGTGAATGATGACTGGATCATGTGGATAATATGATATTTGATCTCAAAGTTGTTAGCATCAACCGTTGGCCTTGTGATACTAGACCCCAAAGCCTCTAGTGACTGTCTTGCGAAATCGAAGATATTGCGGTTTTCTACGGCCATTCTTTTCGTACGGTTTTCTCGTATTCGGTGGTGAAAGAATCTTTTAGGCTCTGCTAAAGGCTGAAATAAACCATTAGTGGAGCTATGGATCATACACTGCGTGCAACAAAATGTTAGAGAGAAACAGATGAAAATGATAACGCTAATCCGTTAACTTGAATTTTTCTTGAAATCACCGTTTCCCCGGCAACGGCACCAAAAACTTGATGTGTCATTTTTAATATATAAAAATATAATATATTTTTACTATGGTTTTACGAGATCAGGTTTTAATTTTATAAAATGATAATTACTTTAACTTAAAAACACACACAATAGGCAAGTGTACCTATAGCAGCGTAATATAGTTTAGGTAAGAACAACTATCGAACCAATGGACACGGTCGAGTTCCAGTACTCAACTTTTGTTTTCGTTTAGCCGGATCAATTAGTGAGTTTGTTTTGTGTTCTTGTGAAGCAGAATAGTAAATGACCGAAAAGTAAATAACGGTAAAACAAATAACATAAAAGTAAAAACATGCTTGATGTGTGTAACATGAATGTAAATAGCAGAATAGTATATAGCAGGAAAGTAAATATCTTGGAGATGATCATGTCACGAAGATTATTGCTTTGGACTTCGAATCAGCTTGGTACGTGAAAATGTTAAGTTGACTAATCCAGTGATATGACTACTACAAACTTATGACCCGGGTCACCGCTAGAGCCTCGTCCTCATAACATTTGATTCACGAATTAAAATCTTTAAATTAAAATGGTAGTCGTTACGGACAACAGTTACCATCAACCCTTCGAATGGACAACTACGGGTTGGTTTAAGACATCGAACGTAAATGCTTTATGTTAAGGTTAAATAGGTGATTATATTTTGCTCACCGGGAGGCGGTGTAACAATGGGACCAAGTATAAAGACGTACCGTTCCCAACATGAGTTCACCAAATCTTGGTCGAATAAGAAGTTCGTATAAAGACGTACGACCTTAATAATGTTGACTAAGTCTTGTCTTATCAATCTCTATTTGTATAAAGACGTACAAGTTTCAAAAGAAGTTTGATTAAAAAGGTTTTATGATCTTACGCTTTAAAATCAAAAACACTCACAAAATATAAAGACAGATTTAGACAATAATAAAAGCCCACCAAATGGTGGTTTTATGGACGAATATATAAAGACATAAGCATACCACTAGATTAATACGTCAAACATTAACATGCACCAAACAGCATCTTCACCCTAGCAATGCAAAGAGTTTAGCCACGAATGGCCATACTAACTAGCATAACGTTGAGTTGGAGAGGCTCCCCTATTGCGAAACAAAGAGGAAGAGCCCCTCTACTCTAACTACGAAATAAGCTCTCTCTGGTGTGTTCTTGAGGTATGGATGGGTGTGTGGAATGAAGAACCCAAGCCTCCTATTTATTGTTCTTAAAATGAGCAATGCACGGTCGTGCATTAGATTGCACGGGCGTGCAAACACCTCGGGAATCAAACAGGGTACAAAAGACAGTGTACCGGAGCCTGGGGAAGCAGGACAAGCAATGCAAGGTCGTGCATGGCATTGCAAGACCGTGCAATGTCTTGCCAGCTCCCCAGCTTTGTCTTTTAGCTGCTGGTTGGCTTGTGTTGACCAATTTTGACTTCTTGGGGGTCAATGTTCGGGTTTGGTCCTCCGAAAGCTTGATTTCTTCATGTTTTAAGCTGGTTTTTGCTCTGTTTATCTTGGGACACCGAATAACCTACAATTGTGAAATATTAACGCATTAAGTATCATTTACAAGGCTTTTGTTTGATTAATACCATAATATGGGGATTATTATACATGCAAAACATTTTTAAATGTAGGACATATCATTTGTATATCCTCTTTCATATTAATTAATTGATACAAACATTATTATACAAAATAATCATCTTTCTCTCCTTTTTTCTAACTAATTAGTTCAAATTAATCCTACACTACCGAAATTCATCCTACACATACCAAAACTCATCCTACACATACAAAATTTATCCTACAAATAATAAACATGTCGATGGCTTAGGTGTATCAGAAATCTAATTAAAGGTGAACATAAAAAAAATACATTTGAACTATCATTGTTCACCTACACATAGTTTGTGTTCTTAATATTTTCTTACACATAACATGAAAAAAATAATGTGTTATGAATGTAAGAGTAAATATGAAAAAATACATTTGAACTATACATGAATGTGTAGGTAACTTGTTGAACATGAGAAACAAAATATATTCTGAATATTCATGAAAAAATATACATGAATGGGTACGTATCCTACACATAACAAAACGTATCGTACACATAACAAAATGTGTGTATGTTGAAACTTTTATAGAGCTATAAACTCTGTGTGTATATCGAAAATCAATACGTGTAGGATGAAAATCAATATATGTGTATAAGTACGTGTATGTGTAGGTACCTAAGCATGTATATATGTAGTTACCTACACTTCGATATGTGTAAAATAATATTTTTTTAACTAATTAATTTTAAATAGTAGATAAAAATTAATTAAATAAGAAATGAGAAAGAAAATATTAATTATAGAAAATTTAATTAATTAGATAGAGAAACTCTTTAATTCTAAATGCCAATACTACCCTTAGACAATTAATTAGTATTATTAATGTTGTAGTTAATTAAGATAATATCATTATTGAATTTTAGCCATTGATTAAATGATCTAATAGTCAAGATTAGTTCTCTTTGTTCTTACATTTTTTTACTGTTCTGAAATGAACCTCCCTTTATACACACACATATATATAGAGAGAGAGAGAGGATGGATCCGGTACAAAAAATATTTAGCATAAAAAATGTAGGAGACATTGAGGTGATGACACGCGTACATGATTAGAAATTAGTAGAAGGGTAATAGAGGGAATTGACATTATCATTTGACTTTTTTCCATTAAATATTAGTTCAACCCATTTTTTTAAAACTAAAATAATTTTTACATACTTTATTATTTTTTTAAAGAAAATATACTATAAAATAGAGAATTTTATCATCTTTAATATGAGTATAGTATTGATATATGTTTTTATTTAAATAATTTTTTTTAAATCCATATGAAAATGACACTATGCTGATAACAACACCTTATACATGTGATAACAACACGTAACAAGATATATCGGCATACTATAAAATAAGATAACAACATGCGTTGTTATCCCATCATAATGTGTTGTTATATAACTTTACATTATGTTGATATGCGTTATTCTGTATTGTTATCCCATTACAACGTATTGTTATATCACTTAAACTGTGCTGATATATTTTGTTATGTGTTGTTATATCGTATACAATGTGTTGTTATAAACGAAGTGTCATTTTTACACGACTTTTTAAATAAAACTTCATTTAAAAAAAATATATCAATACAATACTCATATTAAATATGATAAAATTCTCGATTTTATGGTATAATTTTTAGTAAAATATAATAAAGTGTATAAAAGTTTTTTGATTTTAAAAAAATGGGTGAAACTATTATTTAATCACAAAAAGTCAAACATGGTGACAAATTCTCTCTTTTACCCTTTTAGTCATTTTAACTTCTAATTAATTCTAAAATTAACACCTAATTAATCTTAACCATTAAATTAATATGATCAAAGGTCCAGATTGTTTCCTACATTTTTTATGCTAAATGTATTTTGTACATGATCCTACTTCTATACATATATATATATGTGTGTGTATGTGTTTGTTTTTTTGTGATATAAATCATAATTTAATTTTATATACTTATTCCATCCCAAAGTTAAAAATGTCATTAGTGTAAAATAATACGTAAAATGTTGATCATGTTTTTCTGTTTAAATCAAATGTAGACGTTTATTTGATACAATTGCTTAATGTGTGACTATATATGATCACATGTTACTAACAACGTTGTTTATAAATTGTATCTTGTGCATGTAGATTCAAGACTGAAAATATCTACATATAAAAAAACCATATGTTTCAAAAGAAAAAAAAGTAGACTTCACAATTTCTAGCAATGTCACAACTATATAGCATGCACATGACACAACGGTGTGGCTTTGATTTAACATTTTTTCTTTCTGTATGAGAATATGGCATGCTCTTGTGAAGGATGTCACATCCTGGTTGTGGGCATCAAAATCAAAGTAATAGTTTCTTTTCATCACAACCACGGCTATGTAATAGGTGATTACAAAGTTGTGGGCAAGGCTTTGAGAACTTTAATTAGGTCAAGGCTGATGAGCGGGTGGTGGAGTGATAAGGGAGAGACATGTTGTTCCTTGTGACTCAGGTTTAATCTCTGCTCTTCTCATTAGTTTCTGAGGCATGTACATGAGGCATAGTCTTAGGCTGATGTACCTGGGTTTTACCCACGCCGATCCAGGGTTCGAGCCTGGGCTCTCCCTCAAGCCCGGAAGGGGTCGTATTGGGTGGGATTTTTCCTTGGATGCTCTCCAACTTTGACGCCAAGTGGGTCCGGTTAAGACAACATATTGACCGAAGTTGGACGAGGCTCTCCCATACGACGGGGGTGTGACGTCACAATATTCAATGTTCGCCGTTAAAAAAAAAGTTCTTCAAGGAAAACCACACGCCTATTTCAAGGTGCACAAGTTAAGATAACTATATTTTGTAAATGATTTATCAAATTCCTTTTATTTTTTTTTATATTTTATAAACGCTATAAATATATTATCTTGCAATCCTAAACACCCTCTATTACATGTAATATACTCGTGTATGAAAATAAATAGAAAAGGGAAGGACCTACAAAAATACATTCGATTGGCATTGTATGGTGGAGTGCAAAATGATTACGTAATTATTTTATTGAGTAAACTTCGGTTTTAGTCCACGTGGTTTGCACCAATTCGCTATTTTATTCCAATAGTTTAAATTTCTCTTTTTTAGTCACTGCGGTTCCAATTAAAACCAGATGACTAACATCGTTTGAAGATGAAGGTGGAGGTGGAGGTTATTGTTATTTTAGGGTTGTATGAAGATGAAGATAGTGGTGGTGGGCCATAAGGTTATTTTTGTCTTTTCATAAAAAAAAACTTAACAGAAAATCAAACGGTGTTAGTCATCTGGGTTTAATTGTAACAAAAATGAAAACACAGTGACTAAAAAAGAGAAATTTAAACTATTAGACTAAAATAGAAAATTGTTACAAACCACGTGAACTAAAACCAGAGTTTACTCTATTTTATTATTTGTATTTTTTTAAGTAGAAGCAACATACCGTCCAGGCAGAAAGGTTGGTAAGTTGATTCCTGTCTCCACATTAAATTTTCGGCCCTACTTATCAAAATTACTTAATTATATTTAGAGCGAATGTCTTTTAAATATTACCCAAATTTCAGAATACGTCCTTTAACTAAGGAAATTATAGAAAACGTCTTTTATGTTTAAAAAACTTTGCACGTTACGTCCTTTAGACTAACGAGCGTTAAATTTCACCGTTAAATCCAGTCATGGTGAGGGTATTTTCGTCTATTTACCATTTTAATTAGAGCGAATTACAAATTACGTCCTTTAAGTATTACCCAAATTTCAGAATACGTCCTTTAACTAAGGAAATTACAGAAAACGTCCTTTATGTTTAAAAAACCTTGCACGTTACGTCCTTTATACTAACGAGCGTTAAATTTCACCGTTAAATCCAGCCATGGTGTGGGTATTTTCGTCCATTTACCATTTTAATTAGAGCGAATTACAAATTACGTTATTTAAGTATTACCCAAATTTCAGAATACGTCCTTTAACTAAGGAAATTACAAAAAAAGTCTTTTATGTTTAAAAAAAACCTTGCACATTACGTACTTTAGACTAACAGGCGTTAAATTTCACCGTTAAATCCAGTCATGTGCAATGTGTCATTTCACCTATACAGGGACTAAATGTGTAATTAACTTAAACCCTTAAATGTAAAATGTGGTCCTTAAATGGCTAAATATGAAATTTGGCTAATACCCCGACCATAAGAACTAGAAATTGAAATTATAACAAATTAGTTAAAAGATTAATACCATAGAAGTCTAATATATTTTCTTATTTAAAAAAAAACAAAATAAAATCTTTAAACCAATTTTATTATATTAAAATGTATGAACATATTTAAAATACATGTATCTATGAAACTAACAATAAAAATAAGTCACTATACATACATTACATATGTAGAGAATTTCTGATGATTTTTAACGAACGAACATGAACGAACACGAACATTTTCATTTTTTTAATGAACGAACACGAACAAAAAAATGTGTTCGATTATGTGTTCGTGTTCGTGTTCGTATTCGTTTAAAATTAAATGAACGAACACGAACACGCCGAAGTTCGTGTTCGTTCGGTTCGTTTACAGGCCTAAGTAAAACATTTAATCGTCAATTTTTTATTGCGTTATATATAAGCTTATAATTTCGTAAAATATCAAATATATATATATATATATATATATATATATATATATATATATATCCACGTCATATTTTTACACATTAGGAATGTCAATTATTTTCATATAAAAAACAGTTATCTTACAAGAAAAGGTTAACATGACTTGTAATAAAAAGTAAAAAAATAAAAATAAAAAACATTATGAGGGTGATTTCAAATGGTTATGTTTGGTTCTTGAGTAATATGTTATCACCTTCTTTTATATAAAGCAATGAAACATTTTCTCTCTATTTATTCAACATTTATTTTAAACCAATGGTAAAAAAAATTGATATTTAGTTTCTGCATTTGAAAGGCTTGCTAAACAAGTATTTATTAATAAAGACTTGTATGTGGGTCATTAGGACGTAACACTAGATAATATAGACCGTTGGCTATTTGGTGCAATGGTAGCCTCAAGACTTTCTATAGTGGAGTTCTTGGATTCGAATCCTGGTCACAGTAAAAAAAGAGGTCTGTGGCTAGATCAGGGGGTTTACTCAGTTAGGGGGTTCCTCCTAGGGTGGGCTGCCCTGGATGTTCTAGGTGTTTACCCGGGGAAACTCAATTATCCTAGAATACCTAGGTGTGGCCGTTAAAAAAAACCTAGATAATATAGTTATATCATACATCCTTTTGTTTTATAGAGTAACTAGTATTTTAACCCCGCGCTTCATGGGGGAGCATAGTCGTTTTTTCTCCGCAATACGTGACAGGGGTTTGGTCGTAATTGCTTTGGCTCGTAAAACACCATAAAAGCGAAAACTGATAGCGAATACCATAAAACCACGAAACCGTTAACAATGTTGTACACTCATAAGCAGTTGGGTTTGTTACGGTATCGCAACGGTAACGTTGCTCGGTGTAACGTACGACCCAAAAAAAATAGACTTGATTTTAAATAAAAATCCGTTTAAAAAAAATTATACTGAAACGTTCACAAAAAAAGAAAAAGCAATCGTGCATTTAATTTTTTTTAAATGTTACGAACGAAAGTTATAACAGAAAAACGAAATTATTAGAAAAAGAAACGGGTTTAAATCGTATATTATATATATATATATATATATATTATAAGGCCTTAAAACAAAAACTAAAAAAAAGAGTTAAATACGCTTTTAGTCCATGTGGTTTGTCAAAAGTAACGCTTTTAGTTCAAAAGTTTAAATTTGACTTTTTTAATCCAATAGTTTCAAATTTATCTCGGTTTTCATCCACCCCTCAAACGACATCCATTTTTGCCGTTACATAAGGCCCACGTGCCCCTCACGTGAGGGGCATTTTTGTCATTTTACTTTTTCTTTTTCCTTCACCTCTACACTTTAAAAAACCCTAAATGCCCTAAATCTTATCATCTCTCTTACATCCATCAAGCCCTAAATTCATCCCGGTCGATCCCTAAATTCATCCCTCACGGTCGTTTTCAATTAATGGAGAATTTCAGGCAAACGATGTTGTGTTCGTGTGATTCTCCAACATCTCTACGCACTTCTTGGACATCAACTAACCCCGGTCGGCGATTTTATTGCCGCAATCGAAAGGTTCAGTACCTCTGCCTAGGTTTCTTCTTCTACTTGACCTAATTTATGGTTAATCGTTTTAAGGTGATGTTTTTTCCTCTAAATTATTCTTAGGGATCGAATTGTGGATTTGTTGGATGGGCAGATCCTCCAATGTGTGTGAGAGCAGTTGAGATTATACCTGGATTACTCAGAACCATGAACAAGCATGAAGAATCTACAAGACAAAAGCAACTTCAAAATCAAAATCTGAAAGTTGTCTTAGTTATTAGTTGGGTGTTCTTTTTCTTTGTTTTGCTCTTTAAATAGACCTAAACATGTTGTATTTCTGTGTGCTAGGAGTCTTTTATTGTTGGACGGGTAGATCCTGTAATGATCTTTTATTTCTGTGTACTAAGATAATGAAGTAATATAATGAAGCTTTTTGTTGAATAATTTGTGATTTGTTTGTTGATTAATGCATATAATTAAGCTTAAAGGCTTGCATATTGTTTGACTTTTATGAGGTATTTGCATACAAAAATTGTATTAATACCTCACAAGTATACATGTTCTTAAATGGCTTGCATAATGCAGCTTTTAAATGGCTTGCATGTTTTTAAACTACACAATAAGACCTATGTTTAATTACATGTTTTTACATGTTTTTAAACTGTACAATAAGACCTCACCTAAATGGCTTGCATTAAGACCTCACAAAATTACATGTTTTTAAACTACACAATACATGCTGCATTAAGACTGCACAAAAAATCTGTTGCATTAAGACTGCTTACAATTAGACTAAAAAAACTGCACAAATCAATATCTGCATACAACACTAAAAAAAACAAATCAAAAAACTGCATTCAAACATGAAAACACTGCATATCCAAACATGAAATAAACTAGCTTCAAACTCTTATAAACCATAACCCATACAAATGGTACTTGTTCAACATGACCCATACAATAATGCATAATCTAAACTGTTGCGCATTACCCATACAATAAAAACCCAAAGGATGGTACTTGTTCAATAAGACCATACAATAAAAACCTAAAAGTTAACAGTCCAAAAGATAACATGACCCAAAACATAACATCAAGTCTAGCTTGTTGAAGGTGGTTGCCCCTTGCATGACCTCTTGTTGTGACCCTTTTTCTTGCATTTGGCACATGTGACTGTGCTTCCAATCCTAGCCATTTTCCCTCTCTGAACTGGTTCACTGACTTCATCAACAGCTTTCTTCCTCTTTTTTTAGGCCTGCCAATCTGTTTGTGATGTTTTGGAGGTGTAAGATTGGTTGGAGAGGCAGAAGGTGTCCACATATCCCTACCATTTATTGGATCAGCGGTATTAGCATATACCTTATTCCACGTGTCTAACCAGTACACATCAGAAACCCAATTCTCAGGAATTCCAACATCCATTCCATTTAGTTTCATGTTCCAT
The DNA here is from genome assembly GCA_023525975.1 of Smallanthus sonchifolius. Lineage (NCBI taxonomy): Eukaryota > Viridiplantae > Streptophyta > Magnoliopsida > Asterales > Asteraceae > Smallanthus > Smallanthus sonchifolius. The sequence goes on along the minus strand of CM042025.1, from coordinate 40,956,171 downwards.
ATCACAGCTACTGCATGCTTACAGGGCATGGCAGTTAACTCCCATTTTCTACAAGAATAAGTCCTCTGTTCAATATTTACCACATATTGCTCTAGGGAAGGACCATTAACTTGATATTTACCATTCCCACTCAAAATGACTGTGTATTGACTAGCCTAGATTTTGATTTTTTCAAACATTTTTATGGCAGCAGGAGTCAATGGGCCATCACACTTGGAAATCATTTTGTGAACAACCACTATTCTTTTCATCAAATACTCCCTAACAAACTCTAAACAGGTAATGACAGGCTTGTCCCTCCCCCTACTAATTGCCTGATGAATACCTCACACAGATTGTTTAAAAGTACATCACTTGTAGATCTTCCTGTATTATTTAAAAGTATATCAGATTACTTTAAAGCTACAGATTATTTAAAAGTATATCAGACTATATGGTCAGTCAGATTAAGCAACCATACCTGAAAAATGAGCTCTAGACCAGTGCTTTGGTGGAATTTGTCTTAGCCAGTCATGTAGTGCCCTATCAATGGTGGAAATATCCTTCATTGCTCTCTCAAAGTGTGGAATTGTAGTTGAACTTGCGCACTTCCAAAGTAGGTTTTTGAACAAATGACCTCTCCACCTTGACTTCATGTTTTCATGTATATGCCTTAAACAAAAGCGATGTTCTGCACGAGGATATACTTTTGCTAAAGCTTGTATGATTCCATACATGGTAAAGACATTAGATTTAGTAAATTAACTTATAAAATCATATATGCAAAGACAAAGTAGTATACCTTTTGCCTGTCACTAATAAATGTGAAGCTAGAGTTGTAATCCAAATCAAGGTCGTGCCCTAAGCATTCTAAAAACCAGGTCCAAGAACTGCAGGTTTCTACTTCTACCAATGCATATGCCACCGGATAAATACCATTATTTGCATCTATACCCACTGCAGTCAAGATTTGTCCAGGAAATGGCCCTTTCATAAAAGAACCATCTAAACCTAGTAACTGCCTACCACATTGCTTAAACCCAACCTTTAAAGGCCCTAAACATATGTATACTCTCTTGAACTGCCTTGTTTCACTTAATGGGTTACATTCCCTTTCAACATGAATAGTGACAGTAGTACCTGGGTTAGCCCTCCGCAGTTCATCACAGTACTCTCTTAAGAGTCCATACTGAGCAGAATAATCTCCTTCAATCTTCTGAATAGCCATGGTCTTATCCCTGAAAAATTTCTGTCTTGACACTTGGATCTGATATTTTTGGTGAATATGATCTTGGAGAGCCTTCAATGGAATGGTAGGGTTCACTAAAACAATACTCTCCAATTCTCTGGCCAAAAAACTAACAGTGCACAACGTCACTTCCCTAGTTTGAAGACATGTATGCTCATTAATAAATGTCTTTACTATCCAACAACCCTCTTTATTGGGGATTGAAATATGGAGAATCCATGGACAAGTGGTCCTCATTTGCCTTTGCCTTTTTGACCCATCTACAACTTGAGAATCTTTTGGAGTTTGGGACCCACTTGGGTTTTGTGAACTTACATTTATACCCTCACACACTATACAAAATCTACAAAGATCATTTCTTGTAAAACCCAATTTGTAATATCCGGGATTTTTACAACGTAACTTTTCCTAAACTTCTACACGTTAAAAACTTAAATTCTTATTAAAACTATTTTCTTGAAATATTAAATTAATTAATATGGATTTAAGGAAAAACGATCATACTTATATGTGTGTGTTTTATAAATAAAATACCATTTAAATTCTTTGCGAGTTTATAATTATATAAATAATTTATAAACTTATTTCATAAAATACTTAAACTTGAAAATCATAAATCTTAGAAATTATTTTATAAAATTATAAAATAATAAAGGTATAAAACTTATAGAAACGTAGTTGGATTTTATAAAAATAAAACATAATTACTTATATAAAAGTACAGGGACCAAAACTGCCAAATGCTGAAACTTGTTTAAACTAGAATTTAACTTTAAACGTAAAATGCTAAGTCAATGAAACTTCAAGGACATGTTTTGCCTTTTTACCAAACTTCCGAAACCCAGAACCAGTCATGGGTTCGAGTCCCGCATCACCCGATTTTCCGTCCCTTTTTCGTGAAATCGCGATTTTTGACCAGGTTCGATGAACCTCGAACTCGCCTAAGGCGTGCGACCCAGCCCTGACATACTTCAATGCTATAACACGGCCCGAGACCCACGCATTTTCAAATTCGAACTCGGCCGCTCCACCCGTCATCTTCCCACCTAATCAAGCACTTAATGCTTGAATCCGGTATAAATATCGACGAGGGTTCGTCAACGACATCACACTCATACTCCTCATACCCTCAATTTGTTTGTTCGTACTCTGCGTTGCTCGATTTAAAACCCACGACAGCCGACTTCAAGCCCAGGCCGATCTCCCTCAATTCGAGTCCATTTAAGGTAATTCGAACTTCCAAACTACTCGTTTTCATTCCAAGATCATTAGCCCCTTAACAATTTGTATGATCTGGGGGCTAATCACATCGTATTGGGCGGATTTCATTTCTAGGGTTCATGGGGAATTGGGGGCGACTTGGGTTTTTGTTTAAGAAATTGGCTTTCTGTGATAATAACCAATGAGACCTCTAGTCGGGATGGTTGGTGCGTGCGAGTATGCTTGACCCGGTCCCAGACCCGAGTTCGAATATTGGGAACCGGTTTTTGTCCATTTTATCCTTTTTTTTTTGCTCTTCCCAAATCAGTTTTTAAAACTTGAAAATTATTTTATAAGATCTGAGATATTTTACAAACTTAAAAATGAAGTTTTATCCTACTTTTATATTCTAAAAACATTTTAACTAATTAGACTTAGTTAAAATATACAAAAAAAAAAGAATTAATTCATTCTTATTAATGGTTCTAATTCTTGAAAACTATAAACATGATTCTAAAGCTTTATAACATCCATACTTAAAATTTATAAAGCTTTATAAAACTTATATAAACATAAAGCCATCTTGTGTTTATAAAACGAGAGGAATAACTATACTTTGTTTAAATTACTTTCTAAATGTTTATTACATTTATAAACTTTGCAAAGCTAAACAGAAACCTTTATAGATTTGATGATTTAACAATCTTATTCAAAACTTTAATAAACTTATACTTTCATTTAAACTTTGTTAAACTTGCAAACTTATTTTACATACTTTAGAAAACTTTATTATAAACTTTTAAACTTTAAAGAATTACAATTTAATGTACAGACTTTATAAAAACTCTAGTCTTATATAAACTTATGGGAACTTGACAATTATTAAAACTTATAAACAGTATTTAGTTACAAATAAAATTATAAAATAAATACTTAACACTTAAATACATTAATAAATCTTAAATGATTTATATTAATAACCATCCTTTTGATAATTATTTATCCTTAATAATTATCCACTCTTTAACTAATTTCTATCGATCTTTTTATCCTTTAAATGTTAGTGTCAATCCTTAAAGACTATTTATTCTCTAAATACTTATTATTTATCCTTACAATAATCTTTAATAATTATTCATACCTTAAATAAATTATGAAACTTTTGTTTAGTCCTTCATTTAACAAAATGTACAAATCTATTTTTAATTATTATTACCTATTGTGTGTAATTAATAATTTTGAGGCTTTAAATAATTATCTTAATAAATCATTCTAAGCTATAAACTTATTAAGCTTTGATATACAAGTCTTGTATCATTCCTTCAACACCTTTATTATAAACTTGATTTAAATTTCATAAACACAAACCATTCCCATCTCCCACTTGGAACCCTAGTCGATCTTGGAATCCTAGATCCTTACCATAGACTTATAGGATCATACTTAAATCTTTAAACTTGCATACTTAGGCTTATCGTGAGGATATTCTCCCTCCAAGTCTTGCGAATACTTATCCGTGTCGGATACTATTCATCATCCAAGTGAGTATACTTAGCCCCTATTTCCTTTCTATACTTTTGGGGTGAAACATGTTCAAAACTTTAAACTTATACAATTCTTGTACAACTATGACTAGATGCTTATTCTTATGTTAAACTTGAGACTTGTATGCTTAGATTAAACTGCACATTCATTAACTTTGATCAAGCATATGGTAACAATGATAGATCTATTGCATTTGACCAATCCACCTTAATTGATTGACCCTTTCGGGGGGAGCCCTTGGTGATTGTTACTGAATTAAACTTTAAACTTGAGACTTATAAGGGTAACATGCGGGTTATGCCTAAACTTAGAGGGTTGAATGTGTACAATGTTTAAGATACTTGTTTCTCATACTTACATTATAGAATGCATATATCATAGTGAATTATAATTCTTCTCAAATACTTGTTAAACTGTGTCAAAACCTTTGTATCTCACCAACTATTTTGTAGTTGACAGATTCTTTCACATGTTTCAGGTTCTACATCATGGGGCTTATTTGTGATCACATAGGATGCTTTAGACCTAGACTACTTATAAATTAAACGTTGTATTTATTGTTATGTTCTTTGTATTGAATCTTAAATTATTATTTAATGAAATATTGAAACTTTAATAGTCAACCTTGTGCTATTGAACAACCGCGTCCGCCCCGACGTATAATCCGCCGTCGGTTGGGGTGTGACAGATTGGTATCAGAGCCTTGGTTATAGGGAATTAGGTTATTAGACACATGACCTAGACTATAACTTAGGAGACCCAAACATGAGTTATCTCATGTCCTTTACTAGGAATTCTCTCCTCATTCTATTCTTAAATCTTATACGTGAACGCTTGGAGATTCTACGATTCTACTTACCTACGTACTACAAGAGGCTACTACATCGAGGACACGTTCTTAGGCTTCAAGCCTAATCCACCACTAAACTCTCGTCAAGAATATTTAAGTTCTAGATAATGTGTGAGAACTTGTGCAGACCGGAAGGGTGGATACCTGTATTCTGGGAAATTCTGTCAAAGAAAGCATTTCGTATAAATCCAAATCAACCGTTGGACCCGTATGCTTTCCTGGGAATTCTTGGGATGAGTATCCACTTATAGGAATGCACGACTTCTCTAAACATTAGTGAGCTTAGATCTCTCTTGATATGTCAAGGTACTTACTTAGTGATATGCACTAAACGAGTACCATCTCAAATACTATACACTTCATAAATTCATGATTCGAAAACTTTCCTCTATAACCTTTATTCTATGATTCTTAAGTCCCGTCTTGTCGCATGACAACATGCTTACTCGTCATGACCTGAAGGAGTTACCTTCAAGGAGAAATTCTTACAAGATTATACTTCAAAACTACATACATAAACTTATATTTATAGATACTACCGAATAAACTTCTTGATCGTTGTAATACAACCCTTAAAACTATGTATTACTCTACAAATTCTCCTATAAACTTCATTATTTTATGAACATAACACTTAAGGGGAAACCCTTGTGTTTCATCTTATTTTCATCACTCAACCAAACTACTCTAGATAACTCACTCAAACTTTTGCTACACTTTTATACATCTCAAAGTGTTCATACATCCTTAAACTTCATGATCCTTGTAATACTAGCACATTTAAAACCATGTATTACCCTACAAGTTCTTTTACAAACTTCATTATTTTATAAACTTGGCACATAAGGGGAAACCTTGTGTCTCATTTCATTTTTTTGTCATTCAAGCAAACTTCATTTTATGACTAACTCAAAACTTTGTTACACTTTTATATACCTCAAAACCTTCATACGTCCTTAAAACTTACACATCACCGTTTCTTGTAAACAAAACTTAATGTCTTTTAAACCTAAAGTACATTAACAAAGGGATTAGTAACCTGATCGTTTTCCCGCAAGAGAAGAAGTCTACTATAGAATAAACAAGCTCCACGTTTAAGACTTTAAACCCATAATGAACCTCGACATAATACCATAAACCCAAACATCGGTGACAACAACTGAGAGAAGTTGTAGGCCCATGAGGATGTTCTGGCTAGGAAATAGGGTACATAAGTGAGTCCTTGCGACCCACCCCTTCTTCCGGGAATTCTCTTCGTTAGCCCACCAACTTCAAGCCAAAACCCATTTTTTTATATATTACTGTGATGACTCAGTATTATGAGTAAAAACCTTTTGAACATATTAAATCAACTTACTTACACACCTTAATTTTTCCGTTTAATTTGTATTATGTAAGGGCTAGAAGTCCCAATTTTGAAACATTTAACGAAAGTTATTTTGAAATTTATCTTGTTATCACTTATTAGCTTGACTTTCCTTCTAGCACTACAAACTTAACACTCTTACCCACACACCTTCGTCAAGAGCAGCTCACGTTAGCACTCGAGATAATTAACAACGTGGCATTAAACTATAAAAATCCTAAGTGACACGTATACTTGAAGAATAAACTTTGAACCAACCTTCTAATTCGTAAGCACTCTTTTAAAACAACACGACCTACGAACCACTGTCGTAATCAACTATGATCCTTACCCTTTATATAAACTTCACACTTCAAAACTTGACCAACTTTTTGTTTGAAAATCATACATACCTCTTTGTAAGTCCTACTTATACTACTTATCATTGCCTAACTCGTCGTTTTTGAACATCTTAATTACATTCTATACAAAAGAAAACTATTATGAAACAAGATAAATCAACTGTAAACACACTATCATAAACCTTATCAAAACTTTTTCCCGTTACCCTATGCTAGGAAACTTTCCTCATTCAACCCTTGTCACATAAAAGATTTGCTATGAATCACAACGGAAACTAAAAGCTTAAATGCACGTTATTAAAAACATTAAACTTCGTATACATAACCATGAGGTCAGAAACTTTTGAGTCATGCAAAAACTTATACAAATACTCAAACCCGTATTCTTAAAACTAAACATGATCAATAAAGGATCATGTAAAGCTTAATATTGAAACTTGAGATCAACTGACTTATCCTACTTTCAAATTCATACTTGGATTCTTAGTCTTGAAAACTTTTTGTGTTCATCCTAACTAAACCTTGTAAGACTTGATAAAACGTTCATTTTCATATACACGAGAAAACTTCACTCTTGATACTAAGGAAGACATTACTCTCTTTAGCAGAGTACATCCCCTGACTCCTATCTAAACCAAACATCAGGATCCACCTAATTTTCTGGACAACTCAAATCTTCCGTGAGAAAGCGTATAACGGTTAATCCTGTTCCAAACGCTGTCCCACACCTCCCTCAAATACTAGAGTATTTAGATAACCGCTTTATACTCAAAACGTAATCGTATACTTCTATACACTGAAGCTAAACTAAGAGACTTTAAACTATTCTATGTTTGACGTATTCTTGTTCAAACACAATTTAAACTATCCTATGTTTGACGTATTCTTGTTCAAACACAATTTAAACTATCCTATGTTTGACATATTCTTGTTCAAACACAATTTAAACTATTCTATGTTTGACGTATTCTTGTTCGACGTATTCTTGTTCAAACATGATGAACGTATGAGACTTTAAACTACTCCATGTTTGACGCATTCTTTTTCAAACATGATGAACGTATGAGACTTTAAACTACTCCATGTTTGACGTATTCTTGTTCAAACATGATGAACGTATGAGACTTTAAACTACTCCATGTTTGACGTATGCTTGTTCAAACATGATGAACGTATAAGACTTTTAAATTACTCAAGGTTTGATGTATTCTTGATCAAACACGAGGAAAGTGTAAAGACTTTAAACTACTCGATGATTGAGGTATTCTTATTCAATCACGAGGAAACTTTGAAACTCTAAATCTTGTCACATTCTTCTCTCTTTAATCATTGAATGACGTTTCTCTCTAAGGGACTCGTTAATCAATGATCACTCTTACGTGTAAACACTAGTCATGAGTTAAACAAATTCTTGTACTCCTTCTTGATCCATACACAAACGGAAGGACCTATGCGGACTATGCGACGATTTGAATGCTTGCGGGTGCACACGTAAGTATGAAAATCAACCTATGGGAAAACATAGTGAACTCTGTCATGTGTTATGATCTAAGACTTATCGTAAAAGGTAGCCACGGAACTTAGGTACCGTAGCAATCCTTAGACGTATTAGTCTACAAACTCACCACTCTGAGTGATGCATCCCACTTTAAATCTTGAATGGAAATTCAGCAGTTACTCTCTCAAAATACATTCCTGAAAACAGATCTTCATATATGTTTCAATGAGACTATGTACCTCTTAGGGAAACTCTTGGCAACCCTAGGCCTTGAAAACTTAGAAACTTGAGCGAAGTCTTACTACTATCATTTCATCTCATTTAAAACCCAAAACGTAACCCATAGTTTACTAGGGGACGTAAAGTATCTTTCTCATAATCCTTGTGCGTATCATAAGACTTAAAACAGAAACCTTCTACTTTAATTTCGGGACGAAATTTCCTAAAGTAGGGGAGACTGTAATATCCAGGATTTTTACAACGTAACTTTTCCTAAACTTCTACACGTTAAAAACTTAAATTCTTATTAAAACTATTTTCTTGAAATATTAAATTAATTAATATGGATTCAAGGAAAAACGATCATACTTATATATGTGTGTTTTATAAATAAAATACCATTTAAATTCTTTGCGAGTTTATAATTATATAAATAATTTATAAACTTATTTCATAAAATACTTAAACTTGAAAATCATAAATCTTAGAAATTATTTTATAAAATTATAAAAAAAATAAAGGTATAAAACTTATAGAAACGTAGTTGGATTTTATAAAAATAAAACATAATTACTTTTATAAAAGTACAGGGACCAAAACTGCCAAATGCTGAAACTTGCTTAAACTAGAATTTAACTTTAAACGTAAAATGCTAAGTCAATGAAACTTCAAGGACCTGTTTTGCCTTTTTACCAAACTTTTGAAACCCAGAACCAGTCATGGGTTCGAGTCCCACATCACCCGAATTTTCGTCCCTTTTTCGTGAAATCGCGATTTTCGACCAGGTTCGATGAACCTCGAACTCGCCTAAGGCATGCGACCCAGCCCTGACATACTTCAATGCTATAACACGGCCCGAGACCCGCGCATTTTCAAATTCGAACTCGGCCGCTCCACCCGTCATCTTCCCACCTGATCAAGCACTTAATGCTTGAATCCGGTATAAATATCGACGAGGGTTCATCAACGACATCACACTCATACTCCTCATACCCTTAATTTGTTTGTTCGTACTCTGCGTTGCTCGATTTAAAACCCACGAAAGCCGACTTCAAGCCCAGGCCGTTCTCCCTCAATTCGAGTCCATTTAAGGTAATTCGAACTTCCAAACTACTCGTTTTCATTCTAGGATCATTAGCCCCTTAACAATTTGTATGATCTGGGGGCTAATCACATCGTATTGGGTGGATTTCATTTCTAGGGTTCATGGGGAATTGGGGGCGACTTGGGTTTTTGTTTAAGAAATTGGCTTTCTGTGATAATAACCAATGAGACCCCTAGTCGGGATGGTTGGTGCGTGCGAGTATGCTTGACCCGGTCCCAGACCCGAGTTCGAATATTGGGAACCGGTTTTTGTCCATTTTATCCTTTTTTTTTTGCTCTTCCCAAATCAGTTTTTAAAACTTGAAAATTATTTTATAAGATCTGAGATATTTTACAAACTTAAAAATGAAGTTTTATCCTACTTTTATATTCTAAAAACATTTTAACTAGTTAGACTTAGTTAAAATATACAAAAAAAAAGAATTAATTCATTCTTATTAATGGTTCTAATTCTTGAAAACTATAAACATGATTCTAAAGCTTTATAACATCCATACTTAAAATTTATAAAGCTTTATAAAACTTATATAAACATAAAGCCATCTTGTGTTTATAAAACGAGAGGAATAACTATACTTTGTTTAAATTACTTTCTAAATGTTTATTACATTTATAAACTTTGCAAAGCTAAATAGAAACCTTTATAGATTTGATGATTTAACAATCTTATTCAAAACTTTAATAAACTTATACTTTCATTTAAACTTTGTTAAACTTGCAAACTTATTTTACATACTTTAGAAAACTTTATTACAAACCTTTAAACTTTAAAGAATTACAATTTAATGTACAGACTTTATAAAAACTCTAGTTTTATATAAACTTATGGGAACTTGACAATTATTAAAACTTATAAACAGTATTTAGTTACAAATAAAATTATAAAATAAATACTTAACACTTAAATACATTAATAAATCTTAAATGATTTATATTAATAACCATCCTTTTGATAATTATTTATCCTTAATAATTATCCACTCTTTAACTAATTTCTATCGATCTTTTTATCCTTTAAATGTTAGTGTCAATCCTTAAAGACTATTTATTATTTAAATACTTATTATTTATCCTTACAATAATCTTTAATAATTATTCATACCTTAAATAAATTATGAAACTTTTGTTTAGTCCTTCATTTAACAAAATGTACAAATCTATTTTTAATTATTATTACCTATTGTGTGTAATTAATAATTTTGAGGCTTTAAATAATTATCTTAATAAATCATTCTAAGCTATAAACTTATTAAGCTTTGATATACAAGTCTTGTATAATTCCTTCAACACCTTTATTATAAACTTGATTTAAATTTCATAAACACAAACCATTCTCATCTCCCACTTGGAACCCTAGTCGATCTTGGAATCCTAGATCCTTACCATAGACTTATAGGATCATACTTAAATCTTTAAACTTGCATACTTAGGCTTATCGTGAGGATATTCTCCCTCAAAGTCTTGCAAATACTTATCCGTGTCGGATACTATTCATCATCCAAGTGAGTATACTTAGCCCCTTTTTCCTTTCTATACTTTTGGGGTGAAACATGTTCAAAACTTTAAACTTATACAATTATTGTACAACTATGACTAGATGCTTATTCTTATGTTAAACTTGAGACTTGTATGCTTAGATTAAACTTAAAACTAGCACATTCATTAACTTTGATCAAGCCTATGGTAACAATGATAGATCTATTGCATTTTACTAATCCACCTTAATTGATTGACCCTTTCGGGGGGGAGCCCTTGGTGATTGTTACTGAATTAAACTTTAAACTTGAGACTTATAAGGGTAACCTGCGGGTTATGCCTAAACTTGGAGGGTTGAATGTGCACAATGTTTAAGATACTTGTTTCTCATACTTACATTATAGAATGCATATATCATAGTGAGTTGTAATTCTTCTCAAATACTTATTAAACTGTGTCAAAACCTTTGTATCTCACCAACTATTTTGTAGTTGACAGATTCTTTCACATGTTTCAGGTTCTACATCATGGGGCTTATTTGTGATCACATAGGATGCTTTGGACCTAGACTACTTATAAATTAAACGTTGTATTTCTTGTTATGTTCCTTGTATTGAATCTTAAATTATTATTTAATGAAATATCGAAACTTTAATAGTCAACCTTATGCTATTGAACAAACGCGTCCGCCCCGACGTATAATCCGCCGTCGGTTGGGGTGTGACACAATTGCCTTCTACTTTCAGCAGCATGAGACTTCACAAGAGCCCTAATCTCACCCCTACTAGTAAACTTTTGACCAACATAGAAAGGTTCTGCCACAGAGTCCTTGTTTTTACTCTTACTCTTCCTAAGTTTCTTTAAATCTTTCTTCAAAGGAGGATCATTATCATTATCACTTGAAAAATCATCCAAGTCAAATTCATTGTCATCATCTTCACTGCTTTGCTCTAAAGGTTCTTCACCTACATCCATGTCAACATAAGATTTAAACTCCTCCATGTCAACTCCAACATCATCAACCTCCACATCATCAACTACAAATTCTGAATCTTCATCTTCATCCTCTATGGCCACATTACCTTCATTATCCTCAGTACCTACATCCTTATCAGTACCTGCATCCTCCTCATTACCAACATCCTCCTAATTACCAACATCCTCCTCATTACCTTCATCCTCATCAATACCTACAGCCTCCTCATTACCTACATCCAAATCAGTAACTTCATCATCTACATTACCTACAACATCATGATTAGTAACTGCTTATCCACTGGACCCCTCATCCAAATCAGTAACTATCATCCACTGGACCTCCATCATCCTCCTCAGTAACTGCATTACCTACAACACCATGATCAGTAAATGCATCACCTACAACATCCTTATGCCAAGGTAGGGCATCAATTCTTCTACAAGCAGTACTCATCTGTTGTGAGTTTCTTCTGGTAGGATTAGATGGTTCTATCATTTCCTCAATTACAATATGTTTTGCAGGGCTTTCATAAGTACTAAGGCTAACCAGGTGCTCAATGTAAATGTCTATGATTTTATGCTTTATAACATACTGTAATAAAATTAGAACATCAGAATCATTACCTAGGGCCCTGAGACCAAAATTCAAATCTTGATTAGGAATCATAAAGTGATAATAAACCAATTCAGTTCTAGGATAACCTAAGTCACAAACCATTGCCATTAGCTCATGTATTGAAAATTCATCACAATCCACCATGTCAACATAGTCTACATACCTTCTACCTAGGGCTTTAATGAACTTACCTCCATGGTGAATTTTCATGGAGAAAAAGTCTGGATTTGGACCTGATGAAAATCAAACAAAAAATTCACACATTACTGAATAAGATTAAGCAATAATCAAATAAAAGAGGCAAAAAATTGATAAAAACTCACCATATACTTCGATTGGATCGTAAGGCTCGTCTGACGGACGAATGAACCAAATATTGGGTATCATTGTTGCGGATTTTTTAGGGCATACAGAGATGAAGATTACCAGGTGAAGAAGATGAAGGTACGATCGAACGATTTTTTAGGGCGGGATCGAGATGAAGATGAGCAGGTGAAGAAGATGAGCAGGTGAAGAAGATGAGCACTGGGAAGGTAAAAAGGGTTTTCATCGGTTTTGATAAAAGAAAGAGAGGAAAAAAAAAAGTAAAATGACAAAAATGCCCCTCACATGAGGGGCACGTGGGCCTTATGTAACGGCAAAAATGGATGCCGTTTGAGGGGTGGATGAAAACCGAGACAAATTTGAAACTATTGAATTAAAAATGGTTAAAACCACCGTAGATGTCATTTCCTTTTAGAATAGGTTTAGTAATGAGTTTTACTAGCTTTTAAATGATAAAAATTATTTTCGCTTGTATAAATGTGTGTTATAAAAATAGTTGTGCAATTATTACGAGTTTAGTCGTCATCATCATCATCTTCTATTTAATAGAATAAAGTGATTTTAATTTTGATTATTTATTATTTAGTATATTCCATTATCAATTTCTAACATAATTGAGATATAATAGAAAACAAATACTTCAACGTTAGTAATTGTAATATGAAAATATAATCGTTAAAGTTAAATGATGACTGAAAAGCATTACGTAATCTTTGATTTGTATTAAAATCGTAATGTGTATGAATTTTATTACAAGATAGGAAGGGAATGGATATTATTTTGATTATCATTACTAATAAATATTATTCTATTTGTTTCGTGATTAGGTTTAGGAGTCATATACTCCACCGAAGTGGTATCATTCATCGATATCTTCGTTCAAATGGTAAGGTGTAGTAAACGTACAAGATCCAATAAAATAAATGTTTGGTTTACTAGATTGTGTGGTTGCGTGGATAGATTTTTGAACCGTGTATACAATTAATTTTCAGATTAAATTATTTTACGGGTACACAAAATCTTTAATTACGTAAGACAGAAAGTAATTTTCAAAGAATGAAGAATTTTCCGTGAAAACGAAGTTCTAAAGTAGTTGTTGAAAACATACCAAATGAATCCTCTATATAGATGTTGCGTCATCACAACAAATCGTTGCAACTATTCATGAAAAGTCATAACAATTAACAATTATAAACGATATACTAATTTATACAGTTGTAATAGTAGGAAAGATATCAACAATATCAACAGTAACTCCATCAATAGCAACTAAGTTGTTGTTGATCGTATTTGCTGTAGAAGCATAGTTCCTGTTGACCAAGTTACCATCACCGCTGATAAACTAACTACTCATGCTTAGCTGCTATCCAAGTTCCAAGTTGTTATGGAAGACCATTTGCTACCAATGGACTAAGTTGCTATCGAAGACCAGTTACTACTGAACTGCCACTAATTTGTTACTGCTGAACATCTTTTCTAAGTCCTTTTCTATTGATCAGTTACTAGCAGTCAGGGAGACAACCGCAATGCCCCTTGGACCCCATAGGTGGCGCTGGCCCCTTAGAACTCCCCATGGTCTAGGGGCTTCGCCCCTAACAACCTTGGATGTTCCATTGTTCCAGAAATTAGAATAGCATTGATTAAGTATGCACTTCATACCTACTAACACAAACCATTTATGTTCTAATTTCCCATTTGATTATAAGCAAATCTAATTACATAAAGTGACATTGATTACACTAAACCACCAAGAATAAATTTACACAATTCCATATTTTTTCTAAGTGAGTTATAACATCCTAAAAGTTTAAAGAATGAAGGAAATAATTATGGAAATTAAATTAAAAGAAGGGACTAGTTTGGTAATTATCTCAAAGGAGGAAGCACTCCATATAACCCCCCCCCCCCCCTCTTTCCAAGCACAACTCTTAGCATGCACAACCTCAAGTTTTTGGCAAGTTGAGAGGGGTGGAGACTAGTTCACGGCTGGGAAGGAAAAACAAGGGTAAAGGATCGATCTTGGAGTCGTTTTTGTGCACCAAGGCTGCTAAGAATCAAAGTAGAAGCATAGGCCAAAAGATCTACACCTCAAAGCCCAAGACGGCAGTACAATCACAATTTATGGAGATAGATATCTAGATGCCGGGTGTAATCTCGATGATGAAAGCTGAAAGTTATATGACGCGTGGATGCAAAGCTTATTTGGCATACGTTATTGATAACAGAGTGAAAGTAAAATAATTAAAAGATGTACCTATGGTGTGTAACTTTCCCGAGGTATTCCCCGAAGAATTACTAGGAGTTCCACCCAACAGGGAAATCGAATTCCAAATAGATTTGATGCTAGGAGCCCAGCCCATCGCTAAGACGCCCTACCGATTAGCTCCAGCGGAAATGAAAGAGCTGTTGGCTTAGCTAGATGAATTGAGTGGCAAAGGTTTCATCCAACCAAGCATCTCGCCTTGGGGTGCTCCGGTATTGTTTGTAAAGAAAAAGGACGGGCTCCATGCGGATGTGTCGATTATAGGGAATTGAACAAGAGAACGATAAAGAACCGGTATCCATTACCACGAATAGACGACCTGTTCGATCAAGTACAAGGCGCAAGTTGGTTCTCGAAAATCGAACTTAGGTCGGGATATCATCAATTATAGGTAAGGGAGGAGGACGTACCTAAGACCGCATTTCGTACACGGTATGGACACTTTGAATTTCTTGTGATGTATTTTGGTTTAACAAATGCCCCCGCGACATTTATGGATCTCATGAACCGAGTATGTCTCATCTATTTTAAAAGCGAGAATGACCATGCTTATCATCTTAGAGAAGTGCTGGAAAATTTGAAGAAAGAAAAGTTATACACGCAATTCTCAAAATGCACGTTTAGGCTGAGAGAAGTCCAGTTCCTTGGACATGTCATTGGCTCGGACAATATTATTGTTGACCCGGATAAAATAACAATAGTTAAGGAATGGGAAATCTCGAAAACCCCAACCAAAGTTCGGAGTTTCTTAGGATTGGCTAGCTATTATCGAAGGTTCATTCAGGACTTCTCGAGAATAGCTTCACCATTGACTAAGTTGACCCGAAAGGAGATAAAGTATGAATGGGGTCCAACTCAAAATAAAGCCTTTGAAGAATTAAAAGAAAGACTAACCTAAGTCCCGGTCTTGGCCCTACCTGAGGGAAACGCGAACATTGTAATTTACTCTGACTCTTCGGGCCAGGGATTGGGTTTTGTTCTAATGCCTACGCGTCGCGATAGTTAAAAGTACGCGAGGTCAATTACCCGACTCACGACTTAGAACTAGCGGCCGTAGTGTTCGTATTGAAGAACTTGAGACATTATCTCTACGGAGTTAAGTTCACCATATACTCCGACCATAAGAGTCTAAAATACTTATTCGAACAAAAGGAATTAAACATGAGGCAGAGATGATGGTTAGAGTTATTAAAGGATTATAATTGTGAGATCTTATACTATCCTGGAAAGGCCAACGTGGTGGCTGACGCCCTAACCCGAAAGGGAACGCCAACCCCTATTAGAGTAAAGTCATGCCAGCTGATAGTAACGCCGGATCTTATGACAGAGATTGAAAAGGCTCAAATCAAAGCACTTAAAGCAGAGAACATAAAAAAAAAGAGAATGGTAGGTCAACAGGAAAAGTTAAAAATTTTAATAGAAAAGTTAACGGCCATCCAAGGTGAGGGCATTTTTTGTAACGGTCAAGCCTACTTTTGGACCCACTATGTAGTGTCTCAAACTTGGGGTCCAAAAGTGCAATTGGGTCATACCACATGATCCTTCCTTGTAATTAATTCAAAAAGATTATAAGTCAAAATAGTTATTAGAGTTAATTACACGGATAGACCCTATGGTATGCCTTGATTTTACTTTTGGTCTCTAACTTTGAGAAATTACAAGGATGGTCCACAACTTTCCATTTTGTAACATCACTGGCCCCCAAAATGGATGGACGTTAACTTTGACCATTAAGTGGGTATGAAATTACTAAAATACCCTTAAACAATAAAATAAGTAAAAATTAAAAATATCTTAGGCCCGCCTATATATATATAAATTTAATTAAAAGCATTAATGGGACCCATATGCATATAATAATAAAAATATATGTTCTTAAACCACCCAACCCTAACCCTAGGCCGTTGTAGCCGACACCCTCCTCTTGGGTCGTCTTCCCCGACAAACCACCACCACGTTCCGACGACCATTCAACATTGAGAATTCGTCAATTTTCAGGTTAGTAATGGTGGCTGAAACCACCGACCTTCCTCTAATCTGAAACCCGTCGATCTTCCTCTGATCTGAAACTCGTCTCCATCGTCAACCTTCCTCTGATCTAAAACTACCGCCCACTTTCTCTACCTTCAATCTTCATGTTTAGTATCAGTTTCAATGGATAATGGTAGTCCAGCCTTGCAAGATTCTAGCTTAGCTAATCAAATCCGCGATTTGGGTCATGGTATGTCTAATTACGCCTCGAATTCCTCTGATTTGGTATGAACAGCTGCTCTGGGTAAACAATTGCAACCTCTGTGCAAAGATTCTATGGCCTCGGGTTGTATTCCCCCATTCGTGCTCCTCAAATTTGACATTGCCCTTCCGACGAGGTTGATTGTTGCTCATACTGCTGCCCCTTTACGGAAACCTGACCATGGCTAAACACCACAGATCACTACCACTCTCGATTCAGGTAAACCCATACACCGTGACTAAAGATACAACAACTTGAAATGGGAAAGGACTTGAAACTTCAATGATTCATTGTTACCTAATTTCAGTGATTCTTTGTTGATCTGATCCATTTCGGTACCTACTTTGACGAGAAATTGTTTGTTGTATGAATCAATGTTTTTGATGTTTGTTCATTGTATATGTATGCCTTTGTTAATTTTGGGTGTTTATTTGGGGTTCAATATGAGTATTCAGGCCATGACAGTGATGGTGAAGTTCATGTCCGTGACCGACAACCGACCATCTGTTGGTATTGTCAAAGAAGAAAGGGAGGGGAAACTAGGGACTTGTGTACAAGTGGGGAAATAAGATTGGGTAATGTTAATGTTGGTCTCATAGGTTTTAAAATAATTAGTTTATCATTATTATTTAAAAATGGCATTTTAGTCATTTTAAAAAATTAACAACCATCTATTTTGGAGGCCAATGGCGCTACAAAATAGAAAGCTATTGGTCATCTGTGTAATTTTTTAAAGCTAGAGAAAAAAGTGCAATCAGGACAAACCACATGAGTCATCCGTGTAATTAACTCTAGTTATTAGTTAAAATTGTAAATAGAAGAAAGGGAAAGAAATAATAAAAAAAGGAATATATAGATATAGAGATGAGAAAGATGTGAAAGCTTTTAAAAAAAATAAGAAATAAATTTAAAGAATAATAACTTTTAATTAAGAATAGAAAAACTACTCTAAAGGCTCAAAGCTACACTATTTTTTTATAAATAATAATAATAATAATAATATTATGTTTCTATAACCTTAATACCTTATTTATTTAGTATTTTACTAATTTATAAAGTCATAAAATAAATAAATAAATTTTTAAATGCTAACATGACGAATACGCTCATAGACTTATGACCCACAGTGGTCTACTGAAGTCTTTGCAAAGTAATCTTGGTCGGTGACGGAAAGGAAAAAGACATCAAAATTCATATATATAAGAACCACTTTATAACCCGTGATTTAAATTCTTTAGCTTGCCTAATTAAACTTAAATTGTAGATATTTTATCATTTTTTAGTTAGACCCATTTAAATTATAAATTGAAGTAGATAATTTAAATGTTATCACTTTTAAAATAACACTATTTAAAATTTATTGATAATTTTTTTAAAACTCTAAAACAGGTTAATGAGTCAACTCGTTTATTAAATGAGTTGTGTTCGGGTTAGCCCGCTTAATATACAGGTTATATTAACAAACCTAAAACTTAATTATTTTCGTGTCGTATCAGGAATAGTTGTCTATAGTTACAATGGTACGTCTTTATTTAACACACATGTACCATTACAGAAAATTAATGTTAAAATTTTAAATGGTCATATTTTTGTTCGAAATATGGGTTCGGGTAACCATACCTATCAATTAAACGACATCCTTATTGATAAAGTTAGTGATATATATAATATATATGGATAATGTTAAATTAATTATTAACTTAAATACATTGACGATAACATTACTGTTACATACCTTAAACTGTATTCATGTGGATAATATTAAATTAATTAATAACGTATATACATTAAGGATAAAATTAATTCTTTGTCAACTTATAACCATATTAAATGAGTACACTTGTATTCTTTTGGTCGTGGACAATTATTGTATGATAGAAGAAGGATGTCTGATTCACGTCATCAAGATTTCCTATTTTCTTTCAATTTTCTTGTAATTTTAGGATAGTTTCCTACTTATATGGTGGGAGCACCAACATTTGTCATATTTTAGTGAAATCAATCGGTTATTTTAATTAATTTATTTTTTCTTAAAAAAAATTACCTTTTATTAGGAATAGTGATGATTGTAAGTAATTTTATCCGAAACCGATGGATTTACAGCCAAGTGTCCAGGTCATCCACTCGTCACTCGCCTAGCCGCCAAAAGCCCTATAAATAGCCTTCTATTCTCCAATCGATTCACACAACCTATCTTCACTTTCGTTTTTATTTCCAACATGGAAGCCCCCATGAAAAATGACAAACCACCGTCGTCATCCTTCGATTTGCAACACCAATACCCTTCAGAAAGGCCCATCTGGCAAATTGTCATGGTAGCCTCCATAGCCGCCGGTGTCCAATTTGGATGGGCTCTTCAGCTCTCCTTACTCACCCCTTACGTCCAACTCATCGGCGTCCCACACGTCTGGTCCTCCTTCATCTGGCTCTGTGGTCCCATCTCCGGCATGGTCGTTCAGCCCGTTGTCGGCTACTACAGCGACCGATGCACCTCCCGTTTCGGTCGCCGCCGTCCCTTCATCGCCGCCGGAGCTTTCCTAGTTGGCATCGCCGTGTTTTTCATCGGTTACGCTGCGGACATCGGTGTCTCCACCGGCGATGTTATGGGCGCGGCCAGTAAGCCCCGCGCCATCGCCATTTTCGTGGTGGGGTTCTGGATACTGGACGTGGCTAACAACACGCTACAAGGCCCTTGCAGGGCCTTTATAGCAGATTTATCCGGTTCAAATTACAGTAAAATTCGAACCGGAAACGCAGTGTATTCTTTTTTCATGGGAGTAGGAAATGTCCTGGGGTACGCCGCAGGTTCCTACCCCCACCTGTATAAATTCGCACCGTTTACAAAAACAGCCGCCTGCGTAGACTACTGCGCAAATCTAAAAACATGTTTTTTCATCTCGATTGCGCTTTTATCGAGCGTAACGATACTGGCCCTCGTCCTGGTGTCGGAAGATCCTTTTGTACCGGAGCAGGACGAGGACGGTAAGCCCACGGGGAAACAATTGTTGTTCTTTGCGGAAATGTTCCGAGCATTGAAAGGACTATCGCGGCCGATGTGGATCTTGTTGCTAGTGACATGTTTGAACTGGATCGCGTGGTTTCCGTTTCTGTTGTACGACACCGACTGGATGGGCAAAGAGGTGTACGGCGGAAAGGTTGGTGAAGGGAACATGTACAACCGCGGAGTCCGCGCGGGAGCTTTGGGTTTGATGCTTAACTCGGTGGTGTCCGGGCTGGCTTCTCTTGGGATCGAGCATGTGTCTCGTGCGATTGGGGGTGTGAAGCGGGTGTGGGGGGGCGTTAATTTCCTTCTGGCCGTGAGTTTGGGGATGACTGTTTTGGTGACCAAACTAGCGGAGTCTACAAGGCAGTACACTACGTTGGCTGATGGAACCACCACCCCTCTGGCGCCTAACGAAGCTGTTAAAGCTGGAGCGTTGAGTATCTTTGCCGTTCTCGGCGTCCCGTTGGCGGTGAGTCATTCGACCGTTTTTATTTCTCGTTGCCTCATAAAAACTGTAAATCTAATTACTAAAATTAATTTCATATTCAAAACAGTTACTTTTTCAATTTTAGAAATATATATTTCTTTAAAATAAGCATTATAACATTTATTTATTCACCAATTTTTTTTCCGATCCGTTTTTTGTTTAACATGTATTTTATGATTAATGCTTTATTAATTAAAGCATTAAAAATTGCATAAACACGTATTATGGTTATAGGTTATTTTATTTTCATATTCTCATAAGTTATATTAAAACTAATTCGATGTATGTATTGTAAATTGAAACTCGTGTTTCGTTTCTATATTCAAAGATAAATATATAATAAAGAATTAGAATATAAAAATAATCGGATATATGCAGTTTCTAGTTATTTAAGGTATAGTATTTAATTAATGTTTATTAGAGATTTGAATAGCTATTAATGGAATATATCTTTTAAAAAGTGTGTATACAAAAATTAATATTCTGGGAATCATTTATATCTTTTATTATATAACGGTTTAAATTTAATGCTTGCTATATGGAAATTTTCATGTTTTGATATATGGTAGTTTTTAGCAATAAGTAGAAACGTTGCTTAGAATTAGTTTATTCCAAATATACAATTATTATTAAGATGCACAAGTGTTTTAAAAATATCAATTATACAATAAACACTCATTTGAGTATTGGTTTCTATAATTTTTTATAAAAATGCTTTTAGATTTATAATTTAAACCAAAAAAAATCTTTAACACTATTTGTTTTGTGGTATGATTTAGGTGACTTTCAGTGTCCCTTGTGCTCTTGCTTCAATATTTTCAAATGACTCCGGAGCTGGACAAGGTAAATCTTAATTCTTCTATATATATTTTTTTAAGTTTGATTCAATAAAAAAAATAAGTTTGATTTTAATTTGTTTAACCTTTATTTATATGAATCTTACTTGCAGGTCTATCACTCGGTGTTTTGAATCTTGCAATTGTCATACCTCAGGTACAAATTATTATCTCAACTCTATTATTACCATAATAACAACAAAAATAATTTTCAAAAATATCTTTACAAAATAAGAAACATTAAATTTTCTTGATGTAAACCCATAAAAAGTTTGAGCTTCTGTTACGAAAACTACAAATTTTCATTAATTTTGTGTGGAATTTAGCACATGGACCACAGCATATGTTTCTTGAATTGTGGGTTGACGACACAAGTCTTCTTGTATATTGAGACCTATAGTCTTGGACTCATTTATGACTTCTGTACCACAACCCAAATGTAAGTTTTGTATGTGTATATATACATCTAAAATAAATAAAAGAACATAAATAGATTGAAAAATTGAGCTTTTAAAGACAAGTTTTACCATCAAGTGGAACATGTTTACATTACTTTCTCATCATTGACTAAAAACCAGAGTATGCACATCATCATCACCCACACCATTATTTGACTTCTAATAGTATGGGGTGGTGGAAGGTGCTTTAAGAATGAATATGGGACCCTCACACTTGTCTACTCATGGCCAAAACTTATGAAAATGACTAATAAGGTAGTAATAAGTTGGTCATAAGTCGAATATGGTTTATAAGCCTACGGGTTAAATGGCTAAATATATGAGTGTTTTTTTTTCGTGTCAAACGGGTTGAAAATGAGGCTAATTAAGGAAATAATGATATGCAACAGATGGTGGTATCGGTACTAAGTGGACCATGGGACGCGCTGTTTGGTGGTGGCAACTTACCGGCGTTTGTGGTGGGTGCTGTGGCGGCTGCAATAAGTGGCATATTTGCATTCTGCATGCTTCCATCGCCGGCTGCGGACGTTAAGATTTCTGGAGGGGGGATGCATTAGATCAAGTAACAGGAAAGATGATAAAAAATTAATATATTTTTTATTTGGATGTTGGATTTGTGCATAAATGCTAAGCATGATGCAGAAATCACTAGTGATTCCGCATATGTGATGTTTGTGTTTAAGAGAATGTTATGTCATTCCTCCATTAATCGTGTGAGAGACACCACGTACGTCATGCTTGATGGAATTAAGTCTTTGCTTTATTCATGTATATGTTTTTTCTTGGTTCATGAATAAAAGATTTTGTTGGCCCGTATGCATGTACATGTATTTTAGTTTTGTTTATTCAACTTTGAATTTTCAAGTGTATACAAAGGGGCGTTTGGTTGGTAACTAGGCGGATGGATGCCCTCAATACCCTGTGGATTTGTGTAGCACCAATTACAAATAGATTTATAGGTTTGATGCCCATATTTAAACCTAAACATATTAATCAAAGTACTTTGTTAGGAATAGAAGTCATTCACCCATTACCTATGTGGTGTGGATTCAAATCCTTAGAAATGCAAGATTAATTAGATGGTATTTAGGTGTAAAAAAAAGGAATGAAAGTCATTTTCATACCCGAAACATTAACTTAAACTCGAAGAATGGGATTTTTGAACTATCTTATTTATAGTTAGACCACGTGTAATCTATCAGTGAATAGGTGGGGGCATGGTCCACCTGGCCCATTAATAGGCGTGGAACAACGTCCCCCTGAGGCGTGAGGCGAGCCCGTGAGCATATTCACGGGGTGTGGGGGCGCAATCTTGTGTGTACGTGTGTTATGTGTGTATGTATGTGTGTGTGTGGATAGCGAAACAATTACACACCTAAGTTATTCAGTTTAGTGATTGCCCTCCTACTAACATGGTGGTGACGTGGCAGAGCGTTTTTCACTTTTTAATGATTCCGCTACACGTAGCCTTATAGTTTGATTGTAAGCTAATTAATGGTGTAACATGATTGAATCCACGTAGATGGAGTTCTAGACAAAAATGTACATGATGTCAATACTCAAAAGTGTATTTGAATGTTTGATGTTGATTATTGTAGAATTGAATGTTTGATGTTGATTATTGTAGAATGTGAGGTATCCACTCCATTAAACAAGAAACTAAATTTGAACAAGTAGAAGAAGAGAACAGGGATGAACCCTAAAGAAACTTGAATAATCGAACGAGGCAACCAGCTATTATGTTTACATGACATCGATATACATGGATCGATGCATCGTTTCACATGAAACGTCTTGACTCCTCCTAATTACCTTAATTTGATCGACGTGCTCATATACAACGTAATTGAATCAGTTTCTAATTTACAAATGTTACACTATGACCCTTGACAATTTAAAAATATACAAACAACCACTAATCTATACTTTCTAACAAATACATAATTAACCCATTTTTATCCAAACTTGTATCAACCACTAATCACCTCCCTAATTGTTGATCCAAGTTTGAGTCTTATTTTTTCTTTATTTTCTGTCTCTTGTTCTATGCACTTCTTGAATTTTGAGAAACATAACTTCAAATGGGTGAGATTAAAAGATGATTCCTGGGCTTTTGAGTATAACGTCTACATCAGTAAATCTCACCGAAATCAAGTTTCAAATCCCTTTCTTGAAGCATCAACCAAATGCAAGTTAGCAAGAACATTTATGATCCTTTTGTGCCATCTGCAACCCGAATCACCAGTTGCATCTTGAATCGGATTTGATTGTGACCCAACGTGCAAACTCATTTGAATTAATTTATGACTTTTTAAGATAAATGCCCGAAGGAATAACTCACCAGTTGCATCTTGAATCAGATTTTTTCGAGGACGAAAAAAGGTTAAGTGTGGGGATGTTTGAAGTGTTGCAAAACACATCTATTTATCTTTTCGTTTTTGTTCGTTTTAGGTTTTATGTAGTCGTTTTTATTCGTTTTTTTGTTTCGTACTTAGTTCGTGATATGTTTGCAGGTATTCGTGTGCAAAAGAAGCAAAAATCAAAGTTTAATACCTGAGAAATCGAGCACAAGAGGAAGCATTGAAAAGAATTTAAAAATCTGGAATTTCAACTCTTGGCGCCACGTGAGGAAGTGGGATCAGGTCTTGGCGACACGCCAAGACTAGGAATTCAGGAAAAGGGGAGGCCGACTAATTTGTCCTTGGCGCCATGCTAGGAATTCTGATTGAGTCTTGGCGACACGCCAAGATCCATAATTACGGGAAAAAAACCCAAGTTGGGTATTTAAGCAATTGTAATTCCCCATTCATAAGAGATCGATTTCCAGCCATCACAAAGGAGTTCTTGAGGCGATTTTGAGGTTTGGGAACGAGTTTGGATAAAGAATCGACGTACGGGAACCAGTTTTGAAGCGTTTGCAACTTGTATGCATTCATTCTTTGATTTCCATTGTTTTGCATTGAATTCGGATTCTATTACTTTGATTGTTTTATTGTTTTGGATGATGTTTTCTGGCTAACTACTTTGAACTACTTAGGTGATGATGAATATTTGTGTTTGATCGACTTTCTTTTGGTTTTGGTTACTATTTGATGGATTAATATTTGAGTAAAGAATCTATTTACAATTGGTTTGATGTACATACGTATTTAGATCTGATTTATGATTAATTATTGTTCTATATGTGTCTTTCTGAATGTCTTTCATATATAGATGCATATTAGGTTGCTTACTATGTGTTTGTGACTAGTTTATGGTTTTTTGATCGATCGAATCCATATGAACGATAGATGAGAGTTTAGAGGGTTTAAGTATTCTACTTACTTCAATAGCTGAGAGGTGTGTAGTTGTCGAGCTGTCTTTGGTATTAGGTTTTTAGGTGTAAAGGCTCTGAGAGGATGTTTCCCTAGAATCCCTAGTGTTATTTGCTATCCCGTGTCTTATCGAGAATTTACAGGTTGCTCCTTGCACTCTTGGGTGTATTGAGATAGGGAAACTGAGTGGTAAACTATCTTGTGAGTACTTAAGTTTTATGGAAATAACTTAGAGGTGATCCACTAACCAATGCACTTTATACTCCCCTTAGGGTTTCCTTTTAGGTCTCACCCGGAGAATGATCAGGGATCCACTAGGTTGTCTGAGGATATAGTATTTTAAGATCCTGGTTCCATCAAAGTTTCCATTATCAAGAAAAAGTGGTGATTCACATTTAGGATTCTAAAACTGGGTAGTGTTTCCCAATCCTTGACTTCATCTAATTGTCTTAAGCGTTGCGTGGAAGTTAGCGATCTAAGTTCTATTTAGTTCGTTAGATTAAGAATCACAAAACAAAACCCCCCAATATAAATTAGTCAGTTAGTTGAGTCAGAGTCTAGTTAAGTGTCTCTAGTG
Organism: Smallanthus sonchifolius; assembly: GCA_023525975.1. Taxonomy (NCBI): domain Eukaryota; kingdom Viridiplantae; phylum Streptophyta; class Magnoliopsida; order Asterales; family Asteraceae; genus Smallanthus; species Smallanthus sonchifolius. The sequence continues at coordinate 40,930,254 of CM042025.1, read as the reverse complement.
TCTCGTGGGTTTGATATCAGACTTTAGTTAGGCTTTACTGCAGTAGATAGGTACACTTGTCTGTTCTGTGGTCTAGTATTTAGGAAAGTCTAGAGTTTAACTAGAGTGTCTAGGTTAGGTTAAATTAGGTAAATTTTATAGACCATATTTAGCACATCAAGTTTTTGGCGCCGTTGCTCGGGACATTTAGGCGATAGCGTATCTAGCTTTGATTGAACTTGTAACACCCCAATATTCAAATAAATACAAGTTTAAGGGTTAAAATAATCATGTGATGAAACCCTAAGGGGTTAAAGTAACATTAAGTTAAAGTGTAGGGGGGATAAATTATAAATAAATCAAAGTTCAGGGGCTAAAAGTGAAAATTTGGAAAGAAAGGCTGATGTCGGACTGACATCTGAGGAGATAGCGGTCCGCTATATAAAGGGCAAGGAATCTACGGGGGAGTGACACGTGTCGAGTGACTAATCACTAAAGACTGACACGTGGGGGATCGATATCGGAACGACATAGGATCCGTTGCGGTCCGCTAGCCGCAATTCATTCATTTCGGACCGACATGAGATGTATAACGGTCCGTTATGTGCCCACTAAGCAAAATACACCGCCACACAAGATATCGGACAGACATATGTAGGGATAACGGTCCGCTATGGAACCGTCGGGCATCTTATAAATAGATGGGACTTGTGATCGATTTTGAAGCATCCCACACAACAAAACATTCTTAGAAACACACACTTAACCTCGGTAAGCGTGCCACAGAGCCCCGGTTCGCGTAGAAAAGTCAGGTTTCCAGCTTTTCGACCTAAATACGCAGGAGATAGTTCTGAGGTAAGGTTCTGCCTTGTTCCTAATGACTTGGTTAAGCTAGGAGCTTATGGTTAAGTAATGTTGTAATGACTTAGGACACTGATCCCATTCATTGTGCTGTTTACATTAGCACGAAAGAATTGTGTGAAGGGGAAGGAAGTTAGAGGTGAGTTCTATGAGGGCCTTTTTAAGTGTTTTATTTAAATGTTAGATTATACATTTTTTGTATGCATAATAATCCTCATATTATGGTACTAATTGATCAATAACCTTGCAATTGATACTTAAAACGTTAATAATTCATAATTGCAAGTTATTCGGTTCCTAAGATAGACCAAGCTAAAATCAATCAAAAACACCAAGAAATCAAGTTTTTAGAAGGATCATTCCCGAGCTTTGACCCCAAGAATTCAACCAAGGTCAACGAAAGTTAAACCAGTAGCTAAAAGACGAAACTGGGAAGCAGGGGGGATGCACAGTCGTGCATCCCATTGCACGGTCATGCAATCCCAACCTTGCTCCCCAAGGCTTTAGTACACTGTCATTTGTACCCTGTTTGATTCTCGAGGTGTTTGCACGCCCATGCAACCCAATGCACACCCGTGCATTACTCGTTTTGAGGCCTATAAATAGATGGCTTGAGTACTTCATTCCACACCCCTCAAGATACACTACCACAGCTCAAGAGAGTCGGTTTCTGTAGTTTAGAGTAGAGAGTAGAGAGGCTCCTCCTCTCTGTCCGCAATAGGGGAGCCTACGAAACTTAGTGTTACGCTAGTTAGTATGGCCATTCGTGACTAAACTCTTTGTATTGCTAGGGTGAAGATGAAGTTTGGTGTATGTTAATGTTTAACGTATTAATCTAGTGGTATGTTTATGTCTTTAATTATTCACTCTTAAAACCATCTTTTAGGTGGGCTTTTTATTATTTTCTAAACTTGTCTATACACTTGTGAGTGTTCTTGATTTTGAAGCGTAAGACCGTAAAACCTTTTGAATCAAACTTCTCTTGAAACTTGTATGTCTTTATACAAGAAGATTTTTGATAAGCCAGGGTTTGATTAATACTAATAAAGTCGTACATCTTTATACGAACTTGTTATGAAACCAAGAAATGGTGAACCCATTGTTACACCGCCTCCCGGTGAACAAAGTCTAATCACTATTTTACTAATAATAATTAAGCATTTAAGTTTGATGTCTTAAACCAACTTTGATATAGCATTCAAAGAGTTGAGGGTAACGTTCTCCCTAACTAGGAATCATTACCATTTTATGATTAAAGGTTATAATTCCTGAACCAAATGTTGTGAGAATGAGGGTATATCGATGTACCGTTCACACATTTGTATTAGTCATACCACCGGATTAGTCAACCTAACATTATCATATACCAAGCGGATTTGAAGCCCAAAGCAATACTCTTTGTGACCTAATCATCCTCGAGATATTTACTTTTCTATTATTTACTATTCTGTTATTTACATTTCTGTTACACACCTCATGCATATTTTTACTTTTCTGTCATTTACTTTACCGTCATTTACTTTTCTATCATTTACTTTTCTGTTTCACAAGCACACAAAACTCACTCACTAATTAAACCAGCTAAACGATAACAAAAGTTGAGTATTGGAACTCAACCGTGTCCATTGGTTCGATACTTGGTTGTTACCTAAACTATATTACGCTGCGATAAGTACACTTGCCTATTGTTTGTGTTTTAAGTCTAAAGTAATTATCATTTTATAAATTTAAAACCTGTTCTCGTTAAACCAACATCTTTAAATATATATATACATATACACTATATCAAACGCACGCTATCAGTAACCAACCGAAAATATATATATTTATTGAAAATAAGTATAAAAATGTATGCAACCAAAAGTATTCACAGACTCCATATATTCTTATGTCCATATATCCGTAAGTCATTTAGTATGATAAATGTATATACATATATATATATATATATATATATATATATGTATATGTACCCTTAAATAATATCGTTTTCTAAATATGATATGTATAAAATAATATTTATTATTGTTTTTAATAAACTAGTTGCCATACTTTAAATTAATTGTCGGTTTCTGTCTTACGATCAAAATATATATTTTTATAAATAAATAGATAAATATATATATATATATATAGGGGACGTATCAAATGAAAACCCTGTTTTATTGTATAAACCCTTAAACCCTACCTAACCCACACAATCTTTTTTGTATATTATAATTTGTGGTTCTCATTAAATCTGGTTTTTTTGTTATTTTTTTCTTTTTAAAATCTGTTAAACAACCCAAAAAGGGCAAAAGAGTAAAGTTACATAGTTGATTTAACAAGTATGCACCCTCCCTCTCTCTCTATCTCCATATCCTTCAAATTTAGGTTCTTTTTTACACAAATCTGTAAATTCTGTTCTTTTTTACACAACTCAGCAAATACACAAATTAGGAAAAATGAGGGGGAAAAACATCTTTACAAACATATACAGAAATCAGAAAAAAAAACTTTAGATCCAAATTCACAAATGTCTTTACAAATACACAAGTGTAAAATCAAAATAAACAAGTGTAAAATAAAAATACACAAGTGTAAAAACAAAATACACATATAACTTCCAGACATGTTTCGTCTTACACTACTTTTTTCCATATTTGATAGTTGATCAGCAAATCAAGAAACCAATTCAGTGTACATACTTTTATTTTTCCTTCTGCCAGCCCTGTTCGGTGTACAAAAACCAATTTAGTTTTAATGTTCATATAAGCTTGTAGATATTAGTAGATAAATACAACCTAGAAAAAAAAAATTATATCCTATTAAAATAAATCACAACCTAAAAAAAATGTTGATAAAAGCTTCAAAGTGCAAGTGCAAGAAAAAAAAAACAAAATAAAGGATCTCGATCAGATCTCATATCTATACCTGTCACCAAAAAAAGACCTCATATCGCAGATCTGGGTATACACAAAAAAAACTTTAGATCCAAATTCACAAATGTTTTTACAAATACACAAGTGTAAAATCAAAATAAACAAGTGTAAAATAAAAATACACAAGTGTAAAAACAAAATACACATATAACTTCCAGACATGTTTCCTCTTAGCCTACTTTTTTCCATATTTGATAGTTGATCAGTAAATCAAGAAACCAATTCAGTGTACATACTTTTATTGTTCCTTCTGCCAGCCCTGTTCGGTGTACAAAAACCAATTTAGTTTTAATGTTCATATAAGCTTGTAGATATTAGTAGATAAATACAACCCAGAAAAAAAAAACTTATATCCTATTAAAATAAATCACAACCTAAAAAAAATGTTGATAAAAGCTTCAAAGTGCAAGTGCAAGAAAAAAAAAACAAAAAAAAGGATCTCAATCAGATCTCATATCTATACCTGTCACCAAATAAAGAACTCATATCGCAGATCTGGGTTCGGAGATGACGACAATAGTGGCTCAAAATCTGGGTCCGAAGATGACGACAAACAGTGAGTTTGGGAATGGTGACAACCGTGGTTCTCAGCAAAAAAAGGATGAAGAAAGGTTGGTGTACAAAATTTAGTCGAAAGAAGTCGGAATTCTCTGGAAAATCGTGAGAGGTGGGGGTGAACCATAAAGAAAAAGGTGGTCTCTTTGTCTCTTCCACCCAAAATAAAAATTATTTGTTACACAAATTTACCGATCTGGGTTTTAAGAGAAGGGGATTGAAGATGAAGACAAGATAATGTGATATGATGTTTAAGGGGATAGAAAAAGTAAGTATATATAGATGGAATTATTTAGGGGAAGAAGAGAGAGAGTAGAGGGAAAATTACACCAATACCCCTCTAGACTAAAAAATCTTAAAAAGGTTTAAGAAATGAATGAGTGGTTGTGGTAGGGTTTACACAATAAAACAGGGTTTTCATTTGATACGTCCCCTATATATATATATATATATATATATATATATATATATATATATATATATATATATATATGAGATGTATCAATTGCTAACCCCCCATAAGTGTAAAAACCCTTAAACTCGTTTTTAGCCACTCATTCAATTTATTTTATTTCTATTTTTTTTAATCATTGAGGGGTATTTGGGTAATTTCACCCCTCTCTCTCTCTATTAAACCTAATCTCCTGTAATTCCCGTCTATTTCTCTCTTTCTAAACACACCAAGATCTGAATCACCTCTCTAAAACCTAAATTTTAACCTTCTTTTACATGACGATCCATTCTCAAAACATGAAGATCCAGTCGCCGGTAAATCGAAATAGATAGTCGGGAATACGTCGTTGAAGCTCCCCATAGAAACCCTAACCGCCATGTACAGCCTTCGCTGCGCTGTTCTGGACCGTCACCATTGTCGGAGCTATGTTCTTAGAGAAGGTGAACCGCCAGCGCGACTTGTGGCTCCAGCGTCCAGGAACCCAGATCTGTCGCTACAGAGGAACCCCAAATATGTCGCTGCAACTTGTTACTGCATATCTTACTTCCATAATTATTCAGGTAGTCTTCTTCCTTTAGTCAACCATCATGCAACACCAATTCTGAATTTGTCTTTTGCTAATGGAGTCAATGTTCTAGATAATAATAATTATTATCTTAGTGATACTAATATGGTATGCAAGGTTGAAGCCTATTTACCTTTGTACCATTAGATATTCAAGTTATAAAGCAAATTTTTGTAAGATAAATCGATTAGAAGGACCTGTTCTTGACCAAATAATAATAAGGAGTTGAAGAGGTCATTATGTCAAATCACTTTTTTTTATTGTAATTGTTATTTCTAAAAAGTAAAATTTATATTTAGAGGAAAGTTTGAATTATTTTGGTTCTCATCCCCTCATCTTTTTTCTTTTTTAATTATTTGGTTCTAGGGTTATTATATATGAGTAAACTGAATTTACATAAGTATAAATTGAATTTACACAAGTGTAAAAAGTTTTTGTTCTCTATTTTTGAGGGTTTTACACATGTTTAGTGTAGATATTATTCATGTGTCTATGCCTCTTCCTCCCAATATTCAAATGTCACAAAATGGTTGTTTTTGTTTCCAATTATTTTAACAGATCTCGTTTCAATCTTTTTTAAATTATGAATAAAGTGTAAAGATATTTGACAATTTGGATGTGTGGATGTAGATTTGCTTTCTGATTTATGTACATGGTAACAAGAAGTGGATTTTTTTGATAAATTTGTTTCAGTTCATGGTAAGTGTGTATGGTTGAATATTTGAGGATTACTTTTTTTTAATTACTTGAATTTGGTTCTGGGTTTATTACAGATGTGTAAACTGAATTTAAACATGTGTAAACTGAATTTACACATGTTTAAACTGAATTTACAAATGTGTAAACTGAGCTTACACACGTGTATGTGATTAAATTTACACAAGTGTAACGGACTTGGGGGGAGTTAAAATCATGTTTTAAGGTTTTTATTACATATAATTCTTTTATATTTTTTATATGGTAACTGTGTATTTTTTATTGATTGCAGATCTCAAGAAGGGTTTGTGAACTTGAAGTTTTATTTTAAGAATCTGGATTCAAGATGTGTTTGATCATTTTACACTTATGTAATAGTTTTTACACAATTTAATTATTTGTAAAAGTTAGATCCGGATATTTAGAGAGAAAGAGTGTGTACTTGTTATTTCAAAAATCATGTAAAGTTACTTTTTTACTCTTTTGAGGGAATTTTAAAAAGAAAAAACAAATAAAAAATTTAGATTTAATGTCAACCACAAATTAAAATAGAGAAAAATGAATGTGTGGCCAGAAATGAGTTTAAGGATTTTTACACTTATGAGGGGTTAGCATTTGATACATCCCCTATATATATATATATATATATATATATATATATATTTTTATAAATAAATAAATATATATATATTTTTTAACTACACACAAAAATCCATAATAATTCCAAGTATCCTTATGTGCTAAAATAATCTTGTACTTATAATTATTTTATTAAAACCTTTTAAACAAATACTTTCACAAAATAGGGTTTTCCAAGACTAATAATTATATAATACATTCAATAATTTAGTCATATTAGTTATTAATACATAAAGTTTGATGACAAAATACATGAACTTACGGTTTTTTCATAGTTACTATCTATAGTTAACATAATATTTAGCTATAAGATTATAGTCTTGAATATTTATTATTTGTGTTTACCTATATTAATAAAATATTTAGAGTTTTCTTTAAAGATAATATTTTTCATGATAAAAATAATAACTTTCATGTATTAAATTTTTAAATCCAAGATAAGAACTATATATAAATTCCATGACACATCCAACAAGAATTCTATTATGACTAATTATTCTTTTAACATCTGGTTCACCATTTTAACTTTTATGACTAACTAGTTAAATTAAAAGTTATCATGAATATACTTTAAAATATTGCTAATTTTCATACAAATATATAAAACCCGGTTTAATAGAAATGGTTCATAAAAATTAGGGTATGTGTCGGGTTTTATAAGACATATAGGTTTACAAAATTTAAGTGTGTCAACGGGTTCATGCAATATGATTATCATTAGTTACATATATTTATATACTTTCAGTATTATGTGTAAAATAAATAGTTAGGTTGTTTTATTACTATCACCAACGTCGGTATAAGTCGGGTAAATGTGCATGTGTCACTCGGTAATTCTCCTAAATTACCAATGTATGAAATGAAGTGGACTTTGTTATGCGTGATTTGACCTAATTTATTATAATTAAGTCTAAAGAATACGTTTTCTTATAATTATATTTAAGACTTTGTACAAATTGTAACCTGAAATTGTCGGGTGTCGACTGTTTGTATAATTAATATGTTTTAGAGTTAATTACACAGATGGTCCGTGTGGTTTGGCCAAATTACAGATATAGTACGTAACTTTGAGAAATTACGAGTTTGGTCTCATCATACTTTGATTTCGTTTCACTGACGGTCCCTGGATTTGATGGATGTTAACTTTTTAGTTAAATTTTTTTAAAATAACCAAAATATCTTTATCTTAAAAATAAAAAATGAAATCAAAACTTTATATTAATATGTTGTGGGACCCACCAACACTCACTCATCCCCCGTGGCATCAGCTCCCCTCCCTCCCCATGACATCATCGTTGAACTAAAATGTGCAATGGTTTAGTTCAACTTAATAACCGATGTCATTATCAAAAATTAATCAGCATAAAAACAAATGATTAAAAATTCGAACAATACCCATATATTGGTTTTCTGTTCCATGGAAAAAATGATATTGATGTTACAAACTGAGAAGGAGAGTGTGGTAGCTTTAATATATCTTTGAGCTGTTGTCCATACAAAAGATCTTAACCCCTAATCAAATAAATCATGGAAAACCACATTAGATGAATTATATAAAAAAACTAAGTGGGTTCATATAAGAATACAACTTAAGAACACACATTTCATGGACAGTAGAAACAAACCCTCAAACTGAAAGCAACCCAATGACATATCAAGATTAAATTCCATTTTCAAAGGCATGAGCTGGACATGGTGATGGCGGCAGTTGGTTCGGTGGTGTCGTCGCTGAAGGTCAGTCGTCGCCCCGTCAGAGATCGTCGGAATCGGCCGGCTCAATCCTCCTCTCTCTCTGAAAAGGAGACATAATTCGTTCAACCTTGTCAGAATAAGACTGTTTTGTGGGATTTGTAAGTGGAAACAAAGGCGGTGACTCTGAGAGGATGTATGTGAACTGTTGATGAGGCCATTTGTTGTTGCCGGCGCCGGCGGTATAAACCCTAAAAAATATGGGGAAGATGACAGACGAATTTGGGGATCAATTTGTGGGTATGATTTGTATGATGAAATACCATCAGAGATTGGATCTAGAGTGCACTTAAATAAGTTTAAGAGGAATTGGGGATCACATGGTGGAATCGTTGTTGGTGTTGCACCATTGCCGGTAATGGTCAAGAGAGGAGGAAACGAAGAAAAGGGGTGGATGAAGGAGGAATCTGGAGGTGGGGAAACGGGGGAGGAGATTCGGTAAGGTTAAAGTGGGTCTCATCTTATATTTTTTTTATACATATTAAAATATATTTTTGTTTATATTTAATTGATGTTAAAGGTATTTTGTTCTTTTCACACCCACTTATCGGATAAAGTTAACCCCATCCATTACTGGGACCGTTAGTGAAAGGAAATCAAAGTATGTTGAAACTAAACCCGTAATTTCTCAAAGTTAGGGACTATATCCGTAATGTAACCAAACCACAGGAACTAGTTAACTCTATATTTTAAGTATATTAATTTGTAAATTTATTTTTTCTCTTTTATTTTTGATGTGGGTACAGTTAATCAAACCCAAAAAAAAATAAAGAGGATAGAAAGTATAGAGAGAAATGCAGAACTTTAATTCTTCTTTTTACTTGATAACCAAAAATAGAAAACCCTTGATTACATCATAAAGTAAAACTACCTCTACTTGGTAAACATGGCAAATATGGAAATTAACGTGGGGGTAGGGAGCATCCCCACTACACCCTTTATTCTACCCACAATTAAGAAAATAGAAACAAACATAAAACCCACGTGCATGGTGCACCTCGGACTAGGGGTATTCAAAAAAATCCGAATCCGAACCCGAACCCGAATTATCCAAAAATCCGAATCCGAATTATCCGAAAATTCGGATATCCGAAATTTCGGATATCCGAAATTCGGATATCCGAATTTTCGGATTCGGATTCGGATAGTGATTTTCGGATATTTCGGATAGTTCGGATATCCGAATATCCGAAATATTATATTTATATATTTTTTTTAATTGTTTTTATTATTTAAAAATAAGAAAATTTGAATCAAAACCCGATATATTATATTTATATATTTTTATATGTATATTTTCTAATGTTTTTTAAGGTTTTTAATTGTTTTTGTAATTTTAAAATATTTTTTTTATATATTTTTTTATTTTTTTTATATTTTCGGATATCCGTTTCACTATCCGAATGGATATCCGAAATTTCGAATATCCGAATTTCGGATATCCGAAATTTCGGATACGGATTCGGATAGTGAAATTCACTATCCGAAATTTTCGGATATCCGAAATTCGGATATCCGAAATTTCGGATATCCGGTTTTGAACACCCCTACCTCGGACCCATCAGTAGAATCCATGACCCAGTAGGAAACCCATGACCCGGTAGGCATGGTGCAACCCCTGACCCAGTACACATCAATTTTCCCTTTAAAACATAAATCAGTAAATAGAGTTACTTGTTGGACCCACACACAACCCACTATCATCTCTGCACCAAATATGGAATCGGTGATTGTGATTTTCCACTGATTACAATCTCCGTCGAGGCGTATATCAATATAGAAATCAGTTCTCAGACACGAGGTTATGAGATGTGAGAGTTCAGAGTAGTACAGCAGTTGCAGGTGCCTCGAGAGGATGAGAAGCTCAAGAGGTTGAAAAGTACTTCCGGTGGACAAGGAGATGGACACAAACAGCGGCGGACCTACATAGACCGGATGTTTCACCGGAACCCTCTGAGTTTCAAAATTTTAATAAAACGGTATGTAAAAAAACTAGGATGAACCTCTAAATAAATTATTGGGTGAACCCTGTAGGATCGTGAGAATACAAGATGGTTCTGTTCTTAGTTGAGGTTGGCGGAAACAAAATCAACTACACAATTTATAATCAAGTAAACACAAAGAATACTGATAAACACTGCTGTATTAAGCTTTTGTGAATGCAAAGATTACAAGTGAGAAACTCAATGAATAAGTATGACAAGCACTACAAGCACACTTACAATGAAGTGGCAACTCAGTATTTATAGTAACTTAGAATCAAGACAGACCCTTGATTCTAAGGATCAGATCGAACACAAGCCGTTGATCTTGTTTATTAATTTACATTACACGTAAAGACTAATCTAGTTAACTTTACTGAAACGTTTTCTTTATTCATGATTGTTTGCATGCTTGGAGAAGTGTATTGTTGTTCGTCATTGGTTGACCATAGCGGTTCCTTCTGCTTTGAGTCTGTCAGTTGCTTTTGCAGAAAGGTGTCAGAGACGCTTGGCCTGGATAGTCAGCTGCAGCGTTTGGTTTTCAGTGAATAGAGCTATCAGCTGCAAAGAGTGAAGGTTGCTGCTGGTAAGCCTATCAGCAGCAAACATGGATGACCGCTGCTGATAAGCCTATCAGCAGCAACTTGTGCTGAATGCTGCTGATAAGCCTATCAGCAGCAACTTGTGCTGAATGCTGCTGATAAGCCTATCAGCAACATTTGTACTTAGAATACTTTTGTAACAATCAGTCTTTGGTTCTACAAACTCCCCCTAGACTGATGCTACCAAAATTCTTCTAGTCCCTTTGTTGCTGAAGCTTTTGCATATGGCTGACTATTCTTTCCACCTCATAGCCTCTTTGATCCTTGCTAGGATTATTCAATGGAAGTTCAGACAGAGTCTTGATGTCTTTGTGTGGCATTTTGTAGATAGCTTTGCTTGAACATCTCATCTGCTGCTTCTTTACATCAATCAAAGTGAATTCATCCAAATCAGCATTATAGGACCAAGATACAAATGGAGAGTGAGACTTGAGTGGTTTGATATTCATGACCACATCTTTTCTAGGATTGAAGTAGTGTCTGATAGCTAGCATAAGATGTTTCCCACTCTCATTTGTAGGCTTATGAGCTTCACCCAGCTCTAAAATTCTTTGAAGATCGGAATCAGGTAATTGCAGAACCTCATCAACAGACCTGTAAGTGGATCTTCTTCTCTCAGTTCTCCCCCTGAAGATCTCAAACACTTGATCTTGTGAATTGTAGAACCAGTTAACTATATTTCTTGAGTCTTCTGGTTTAGGAGTGGGTTTGGGTATCTTCAAGGGAGGCTGTTGATGAGTGGGAGCTGGGTGGGATGACTTGGACTTTTTGGGTGGAGGAGTGGAAGGCTTGGGGATGTTTGTGGATGGTGTTTGGAGAGAGGAAGTAGTTTCTGGTGCAGAGGTTCTTTGTTTCTTGACTGGTCTCTTTTCCAGTCTTTCTTTCTCTTCCTTTTTCACTGTTGTATACAGGGCTTGTAGGTTCATGAAGGACATGGGACCTAACCTTTTTCCACTTTCTCCCCTTGCCTTAAGGAAGTCAGTCATCTTCTTCCTTTCTTCATGGGTCCTGAGATTAAGGGCAATGGCTTTCTTTGACTTCTGTTGAGCTTTTTCTTTCTCTTCATCTTTCTTTTTCCTTGCCAATTCCCCCTGCTGACCCATGAAGGCTCTATAGATCTCTTTGTTTGACAGTTTTTCAAGGTAGTCTGCATCCTCATCTTGAGAGATCAGAGCTTCAGTCCACTCCTCCCTTAATTCTTTTGCTAATTTAGAATCAGTGATTCTAAACTTAGCATCTTCCTTCCTTTTCTTTTTAGCTTCTTCCTCTTCTTCTTTTGCAAACTGTTCCTGCAGCTGTCTAGCAAGTTGTTCATCTTCCTCAACTTGAGACCCTGCATGGACTTTTACTTTCATTTCATCCAGCTGTTTGGCATACAGCTGGATTGTCTGTTGTCTGAGAAGAATGGCTGCCTTTCTATCTTCATGCCTTTGTTTTTGAGCCATCTCTTCAGCCAACTCTTCTTCTTCTCTTTTCCTTCTTCTCTCTTCTTTCTCTTTCTTTTCCTTTTGCAACCTCTCTTCATCCTCTTTTGTCATGATGCCCTTCCCTTTATTAACATTGGATGCCTCTGCTCTGGCTTCACTGATCACAGAAACAGCTGATTGTTGTGCTGTTGGGATCTCTGCCTCGGCTTCATTGGCATGTTGAGAGGTAGATAATGGAAGGTCTTCAGTTTGGCACTCAGGATCTATAAGTTCTAGCAGCCTTTCTCTCACAGAGGATCTTGCTTCATAAGCTGCAGCGCAGATGTTAACTGGAGGGGAATCTGAGTTGGAGTCAGTGTCAGAGGATGACACATCTTCTTCCTCATCAATCCTTCCTTCCTTCTCAAGGTGAGCTTTGATAATTGCCATCATCGCCTGGCTTTCAAGGGAGTTGACATTGCAGATGTTGGCTTTTAGAAGATAGATCTTGTGGAGGAAATTTGTTGGTAGCTGAAGGATGTTCCCGGTGTTGATGATGAGAGCAGAACCGTTGCTTAGGAAGAAAGCGTGGTCAAGGAGCCTAGTGCTTACCCATCCTAGCACGTCCGAGTCCTTGACCAGGAAGGCATACAGAAATCTTTGAAGGCCCAGAACTCCTTCTTCAGTGAGAAGACTGCTCCTTGTTATTGCAAGATTGTTGGGAGACAGTCTTCTTTCTGCGGCCGACGAAGATTCAGGATAAGCTACCCGTCTTGCTGTTTGTAGGAGTCTTTTGAACTTGGGTAGATTATCCTCCATCAGGTCATAGAACCTGCCAATGGCAAGTTCTGCTGAGAGATCCGTTGAAGAGTTGATGCAGTTAGATAGATATAGTTGTAGGACTTGGAGGGCATTGAGTGAGTTCCAGTTCAGCTCTTCTACTCCGCTGAACTCCCGTCCAATCCAGAACCTCTCAGCTGATCCATCATACCCCCAAGCTAGAATAGAGTCAAACTCTAGCTTCTTTGAAGATTTGAAGATTTGGGGGGTAGTGGATTAACCTATGATGGCTGCTGCTTCAGGGATGATGCTGACCAATGTAGATGTTTGATCTTTGCCTTCAACATCAGTCAGCACTTCATCCACAGCCCTGACAACCAACTTCCAGTCTTCAGAGATCTCTTCTTCTTCATCTTCTGATACTGGCAAGTCGTAGACCTGTACAAAAGCTGGCCTGTAAAGTGAGCTTTAGAAGGCAGCCTGCTCCTGTATCCAGTCTTCAAGGCTGTCTGTATCATCTTCCATAGAAACCATCTCCCCCTTTTTGGTTGCATCAGCAGACAGGTAAGCATCAGTTTGGGTGCCTACTGATACAAGAGAGGGAGAGGCTAAAGTTGGGCATTTATGGGCTTCATGCATAGCGACTTGGTGTCTTAGTTTGGACATTTCAGCCTCTAGCATAGCCACCCTGGCCGTCAATTCCATGTTATGAAGTTTTAGTCTGTCCTCATCCACAGTTGTGGAATCCTTGGACCCAGATGGGGCCGTAGGCCTAGCCTCAGCATCCCCATCACCCGTGGTTTCTTGGCGCCTGGGATTCCTCTCAGTGAAGGGAGTTTCCAAGGAAACACCCTCACCGTGAGTTGCCGTGGTTGAGGTCTTAAAGATGTTGTCACTGTCCTCCTGGTCAGTTGATGGACCAGCAGTAGTGACAGCCTCGTCCACATCCACTCTTTCAATACTCCCAGAGTGGACCTTCAAGGGTGAGGAACTTGGGTTGGGTGTTTCGGAAGCAAGACCAATCAGTACCCCCTTGATAGTGGTAGTTGGAGAAGGTACATCACTTTAGTCAGGTTCCTCTACACTTAAGTTCAAAGAAGAGAGGAATGGCTCGAAGGGCTGTTCTATGGATCCGGGAAGTGATCCTAATCCTAATAGAGAGACTTCCGAAGGAGTCTCTCTAGCAATGTGGCTTTCCCTTATGGTATTCTCACCAGAATGTTGTGATTCTGAGTGAGGGATGTTGGCTTGGGTTTGGGCCTTGGAGGCACGAGAAGAAGGAGTTCTCTTGCCCCTTTTTCTTGTATATTTGGCTGCAACCGGGGCCCTGTGTTTCGGTTGAGCAATCAAACTGTGGGTGAGTAATGTATGTGCCTGTGCATCCTTAGTAGAATACACAGGGGTTCGATCAAGGGAAACAGTAGTTTGAGTTTGTGGCAGTGAGGTGGAGGGTGTGGGATCAGTATCAGCTGGGTTTGCTGAACTGTCACCCTGGGCACTGTGCGTGTTCAACATTGTAGACAACAACGGAACATCGGCCCCTGAGAACTTTGATGAAACTGTTCTCATGCTTTGAAAAATATTGTTCTTATGTCCCAAAATTGAGTAGATTCTTGTAGTTTTTGAAAGATCTTGGTGCTCAATGTTGAACACTTCCTGCAAGAATCTTGGGTACATAAAGAACTGAGATTTCACCCCTTCTTGAAGGTTGTATCTCAAACCTTCAAAAATGAGGTGGGAAAAATTAAAACCTGCTCCAGTTATCATACCGTGAATTGCCGACGCAAGTCCGGAGCTTAGTTGGTTCCAGCTACTCCTCTTTTGAGATATGCATTGGAGAAGAGTGTGGCAGAGATACTTCCATTTGGGACCCATGAGTGCCTTCTCTATCGTATACTCTGTTTAATTCCCAGTGTACCCTATGGATACAAAGGTCCTCATGTATACGTCTCTTGGGTAAGAGAGGGCGTCCCCTTCATCCTGAAGCTTGAGGTGTTGGCGGAGCTTTGCTTCAGTGATGATCATTTCCTTACCGTCTACTGTGCCTCTGATTTGAGAAGTGCCCTGTTTAGTAGAGTACACGGCTGAGCTCCAAAAATCTTCCATGTGTGAAGTATATATGGTTGGGTTGACGGTTAGGGCATGGTAAATTTTGGACCGACAGAGGAAGTCGATCATACCGTCGAAACCTTCGGACTTCTTGCCTTTTATTAGGTATGCAGTGAGGTTGTGGTATGGAGCAAACTTGTCGTTGGGGATGTTTATGTCGGCGACTGCCATTGTTATGGATTTGGAGGGAAGAAAGAAGGGTGTTTGAATGGTAGTTATGGAGGGTTTTGAATGCTGTGGGGACGGGAGTGAAAGTGATGGGAGATAGGTTTGAAATAGAATGTGAAGAGGTTGAGGGAACGTTTGTGATTGTGATATAACGGCAGACGAAGAAAAAGCAACCCTACTTGTACAGTACAACCTGCTTCACTTTTCGTTGTTACAGCTGTAATACACCAAGGCAGTCATGGAAGGGACTGACGGTAAATTTTACAGCGGGTAAAAGTTAATTTAGACTTATGTTTACCCATCAGCAGCAAACTTGGTTGCTGCTGAAAGATAAGAGTATCCGCAGCAAAATTGGTTGCAGCTGATGGATAAGCCTATCCGCTGCAAACTTGGTTGCTGCGGAAAGATAAGTCTGTCAGCAGCAGATTTTGCTGCTGAAAGGTTTAAAGATCTGCAGCAAAGAAATTGTTGCTGAAAGCCTTAAAGCTATCCGCAGGGAACATGTACCTGCTGATAACTTAAAGCTATCAGTGGCAAAACTTTTGCTGCTGATGCTTTTACCTGTCAGCAGCTGAAGGACAAAAATGCTGCTGACCCATAACTTTTATTTACAACAAGGGACAAAAAGACACATTTTAAGGAGAAACTTGAGATGGATTTTAATCAAAGTTCATCATACCAATTGATTCAACTAAATATCTGAATCTAGCTTCATCAAAAGGTTTTGTAAACAGATCAGCATATTGCTCATTTGTATGAACTTTGGTTAAAATAATTCTCCTTTTCTCAGCTTGATCTCTTATGAAATGGTACCTGATGTCAATGTGCTTTGTCTTTGAGTGCTGCACCGGATTGTTTGTGATAGAGATAACACTCATGTTGTCAATGTGAATTGGAGTCTGCATGAAGGTCATTCCATAGTCAAGCAGTTGATTTTGGATCCAGATGACCTGTGCACAGCAGCTTGAAGCTGCAATGTATTCTGCTTCAGCTGTTGAAGTAGAAACACATGTTTGCTTTTTGCATTGCCATGAGATGAGCCTTCCTCCAAGAAATTGACATCCCCCAGATGTGTACTTTTTGTCCAAGTTACAACCCCCATAGTCACTGTCAGTGTAGGCATAGAGATTGACATTTTCATTCTTTGGATACCATAGCCCAAGTTTTGGAGCTCCCTTTAGGTATCTAAGGATCCTTTTGACAGCTTGAAGATGAGACACTTTTGGAGCTGCTTGAAATCTTGCGCAGAGACAAACTGCAAACATGATATCTGGTCTTGAGGCAGTGAGGTACATGAGAGACCCTATCATTGCTCGGTACTGATGTTGATCAGTGTCTTGTCCTTCTTTATCCGGAGATAATTGATGGTGCACTTGCATAGGAGTTCTTGCAGCAGAGCAGTCAGTCATTTTGAACCTCTCCAAGATACTTTTGACATACTTGGATTGACTTATGAAGATTCCAGTTGGTACCTGTTTGACTTGAAGTCCTAAAAAGAAATTTAGTTCACCCATTGAACTCATTTCAAATTTGGAATGCATCAGAACTTCAAATTCTTTGCAGAGCTTCTTTCTTGTAGATCCAAAGATAATGTCATCAACATAAATCTGGACCAACAAAATTTCGCCCCCTTCATCTTTGATGAAAAGTGTCTGATCAATGGCCCCCCTTCTGAAGTTGTTGCTAAGTAGATATCCAGATAAAGTTTCATACCAGGCTCTTGGGGCTTGGTGTAAGCCAAAGAGAGCTTTGTCCAGTTTTAAGACCTTATTTGGATGCGCAGGATCTACAAAGCCTGGAGGCTGTTTGACATAGACCTCTTCATCAATCGTGCCATACAGAAAGGCACTCTTCACATCCATTTGATAGACCATAAAGTTTTTGGATGCTGCATAAGCCAGAAAAATTCTAATGGCTTCCAGACGGGCAACAGGAGCAAAAACTTCATCATAGTCAATGCCTTCTTCTTGAGTGTAACCTTGAGCTACCAGTCTGGCTTTGTTCTTGACTACGATGCCCCTCTCATCTTGCTTGTTTCTGAAGACCCATCTTGTTCCAATGGCTGTTTGACCAGGTGGAAGATCAACAAGCTTCCAAACATCTTGTCTTTTGAATTGCAGCAATTCTTCCTGCATTGCTTCAATCCAGCTATTGTGCTTTAGAGCTTCATCAATCCTTTTGGGTTCCACCTGTGATAGAAAGCAAGAGAACAAACAAATGTTGGCTTCATGAGACTTACTTCTTGTCTGGATGCCTGTGTGAACTTGGCCAATGATGTTTTCCAGAGGATGCTCTTTGTTTATTCTCTGTGCAGGTATCACATCCAGCCGTATTCCCTCTTCAAGATTACTGTGGTTTAGATCAGTATTGTCTTCAGATGTGTGGAGAGGAGCTTGGAGGATCTGATCATTGTGTTCCACATAGTCAGCAGCATTAGCATCAGAGGCCTCTTCAGCATGAATTGAGGAGGCTTCATTTAGGATTTCATTGTCAGAGAGATTGCTGCTTGTGGTGTTGGATGTACCGGCTTCACCTGCACTGGCTTCAATAGCTTCTGCCACTGATGGAGGATCAATGGATGGCCTTTTCATCCTGATGTAGGGACTGGGAAACTCCAGTCTGTAGTCAGAAGAAGAGGTTGAGGTAGAAGGTGTTGAGTTTGAAGAAGGAGGCTCCATATTTGAGAATATGAGGGGCTCAAATATCTGGGTGAAGGAGTCTATATCAAAAAGCCAGTTGGGACCTTTGCCTTGTTCACAGACAACGTGTTCCCTGCATTCCACATTAGCAGATTCTTCCACAATCCGAGTCCTAGAATTGAACACTCGGTAGGCCTTCGATTGAGAGGAGTAACCCACAAAGTAACCTTCATCAGACTTTGCACCGAATTTAGGAAGAACTCCATGTGTGATGAGGATGGTACATGGACATCCAAAGGGCTTCAGGAAGCCAATGTAGGGAACTCTTTTGAGCCAGAGTTCATAAGGAGTTTTCTGGAGAGGCTTAACAATAAGGACTCTATTCTGCACATAACAAGCTGTGCTTACTGCTTCTGCCCAGAAAGTAAGGGGCAGCTTTGAGTCAGCCAGCATAGATCTTGCTGATTCAATTAGAGTCCTGTTTCTTCTTTCAGCAACCCCATTTTGTTGAGGAGTTCTTGGAGCACTGTACTGCCTTTCAATGCCCTTGCTCTCACAGAAACTGTTCAAAGTGTGATTTTTGAACTCTGTTCCCTGATCACACCTTATGATCTTTACCTTCAGATTGCTTTGATTCTCTACCCTGAGAATATAGGATTTGAGAATCTCAGCAGTTTCATCTTTTGTTCTTAGGAAGAATACCCAAGAGAATCTGGAGAAGTCATCAGTGATCACCAGACAGTAGGACTTTTTGCCCATTGACATGACATTTGTAGGACCAAAGAGATCCATATGCAGTAGCTGGAGAGGAGTGTCATTTGTGTTCAATGTCTTGGGCTTATGGGAACTCTTGTGTTGTTTTCCCTTCAAGCAGGCAATGTAGTGATCGTCTAGCTGGAATTCTTTGTCAGGAAGCCCTCTGACAAGATTGTCTTTCACTAATTTATTGATTGTTTTGATGTTAACATGGCTTAACCTCCTATGCCAGAGAGCGGATTCATCAACTGATGCCTTTGACAGAAAACATGAAACACTACCAGATGGAGTGACTTCATTCATGTCAAGCACATATAAGTTGTCCTTTCTTTGAGCAGTTAGGAGAATCTTCTCTGGCGGGGGTTTAGATAGGCCAGGAGCTAACACAAAGCATTCTTTGTCAGTGAAGAGCATCCAATGTTTTTGATCACATACTTGGGAAACACTCATGAGATTGAAGTCGAGTTCTTTAACATAGTTGACTCTTTCAATGCTCATCCTCTCATTGGACACAGTGCCTTGTCCAGTGATAGATCCACCTTTTGAGTCACTCCCAAAGATAACATATCCTCCATTGAAATGTCTGAAGTTGGAGAGGATGGACCTGTTGCCTGTCATGTGCCTGGAACAGCCGCTATCTACCACCCAGGTGTTATTCTTGTTACCTGCCTGTCCCTGCACATGAAAGAGATTTAGTTAGTGGGAGTGGTCCAAGAGCTCTCCTTTTTGAAGAAAAGAGTTCTTGGACTTTCTGATTCATCATGCGTGCATTCAACAGCACCGATGATGATTTTGTTGACAGGAGCAGAGATTTTGGCTTTCCATTGCTTAAGTAGTGGTTTTCCAGTTCTCTTTTCTTTATCGGTTGCGGATTTGGCTTTGGCAGCTGATGAATTTGCTCTATCAGCAGCGGATTTTCCTGCTTGAGGTTTTGGCTTGTCAGCAGCGGCAGGTTTTGCTGCTGATGGCTTCAGTTTATCAGCTGCAGATGTTGCTGCTGATGGCCTTGGCCTTTCAGCAGCAGATTTTGCTTTTGCTGCTGAAGGCTTAGTTGGAGCAGCAACAGATTTAGTTTTTGCTGCTGACTGCTTTGTTTGAGCAGCAGCAGATTTGGTCGCTGCTGAAGGCTTTGCCTTTTGCTGCTGCTTGTGTTTTTCTGCAGTTTCAACTCTTCTACTGGCTGCAGATGGCCTATCAACTGAAGTATGCTGATCCTTCTTTTGTTTATGCGCTGATTGAAGAAGGATCTGGTTTAAGGGGTTAAACTGACATTTTGCAGCAAAGTGGTTTGATTCCCCACATATGATGCAGGACTGCTGAACTTTGGGCTGCTGCTTCCTTGGTGGAGAAGAAGAGTTTCTGAACTGAGTTTTCTTGGTCGTAACTCTTCTAACCTGTTGCTGATTCTTCTGATTTGGCATGAACTGAGGCTTGGAGTTTGTGGGTCCTGATGTCTGTCCCTTTTCAATGTTTAGCTTTCTTCCACCTAGAGGATAGCTGATTCTGATCTGTTTGAATGGTACAGGGGCTGGAACAGCTGGAGAACAGTAGGGACTGGGACTCTATTCAGAACAGCTTCAGATGAGGCTGTACTGGTTTCATCATGGTCTGAGAAGGTTAACTCAGATTCTGATGAGGTAGTGCAGTCTTTAACAAGGGGTTCATCCATTAGAGGATCAAGATTTCTGTTTGCAGTGTCGAGTTTTGCAACATCGAAGCTTGGTTCATAGATGGCAACATAGTCAGCTGGATGAGGAACAGTATTGTACTGTTCCTTGCCATATCCAAGTCCTCCAAGCTTTACCTTTTCATGGACTTGAATATCTAGAAGTCTCTGTAGCTTTTTAGAAGAAAATTCATATTTTTCAACATGAACTTTCTGTTCTGCCAGATCAGCTCTGGTTGATTTAATTTTTACTAATAGATCATCAATCTGAGTTTCAAGATTGGTTTGTTCATGTTTTAGAGATGAAATCTCTTTCTTAAGGCATTCAATTTTTTCTTTGTAAGTGATTTCAACCTTTTTGAACTCAGATTTCATTTGAAGAAACTCTTCATTTTGATCTATCAGATTTTGGTTATGCTTTCTATAACCTAAAACTTTGTCAATGCAAGCTTGAGAGCAACGATGTTCAAATACCTTAGGTGGTATCTCTACATTGTCTGCCATAAGTGCTTGGTTGGAGGCAGGAACATCTTCATATTGAAAACTCCAGTCAAAGTCTGAAGTTCCAACATTTGCACAGGCTGCAGTCTGTGCTGGAGTAGTTCCTTGCTACTGCTGCTGCTGCCTGGGCTGACCTTGGTAACCTTGTCTTTGATGGCTGGCACCCTGATTGGCTTTAGGTGCCTTGCACTCCCTAGCAAAGTGACCCATTTGGTTACAGTTGTAACATCGGATCTTGCTTTTATCAAGCCCAACTCTGGTGTTTGAGTTGTTGCTTGGAACTGATCTCCCGGTTCTAGAATAGAACCTTTTTGCTCTGAGGGAGAGCATGGCATATGAGTGCTGAATATCCATTTCTTCAATATCATCTGGATGAAAGCATTCCAGATCCTCTTTTATGAAGTACATGCTGCTTGAGTTGTCAGAGACAAAAGCAGTAGAGGTTGGCTGTTGAGGAGGTGCCTCAAGAAGAAATGGTGATGAGTTAGATTGTGAAGCGGTTGGGGTCTGAGGGTGAGTAACAATGGGAGGATAGTAGCTGCTTGCACTAGGACCGGAATGATCAGAGTGAAGCGCTGAGGAGGTAGTGGAGGAAGTGGTAGCTGATTGATAACTGGAGCTCCTTTCTTTAGCTTGAATCATTTCTAATTCATAGGTTTTGAGCATGCCAAAGAGCTCAGTCATCTGAAGAGTCTTCAGATTCTCTGTTCTTCTGATGGACACAGTGTATAATGTCCAACAACTAGGAAGAGATCTTATGAACTTCTTGAGAATGTCTTCATTCTCCAGCTTTACCTTGGAGCACTGCAGTTCACCTACAAGATAGGTAAATCTGTTATATAAAGTAGTTAAGGACTCACCTTCCCTCCAGACGAAGTTCTCATACTGCTGCTTCAGTATGTCCCTTCTGTTCTCTTTTACTTCTTCAGAGCCAGCAAACATCTTCTCCAGCGCCTCCCAGAGCTCCTTGGCAGTTTTGTAACTTCTGAAGTTGTGAAAAACTTCATTTGGAAGGCACATTTGGATGGCTCCTAGTGCCTTGAAGTCCACCTCCATTTTCTTGATGTCCTCTTCAGAGTACTTGGAGGTTTCCTTCGGGACTTGTAGCCCTCCACCATCAGCAGAGGCCACCATGGGAATATATGGACCCTCCTTGATGGATCTCCACATTCCGTATTCCTGGTAACAGAAGAAGCTTTCTATGCGATTTTTCCACATGTCATAGTCTTCTCCAGATACCAACCTTGGTGGTCGGTTGATGCTCCCAATATCTTCAAAGCCATTGCTCTATGCCATTTTTGTTTTGATTTTGGGTGACTTGATCAAAGAGAGAGTTTAGAATAGAACCAGAGATGATTAGACAAATGTTAGTTTGTTTAATCTGAGCCAAAGCTCTAATACCACTTGTAGGATCGTGAGAATACAAGATGGTTCTGTTCTTAGTTGAGGTTGGCGGAAACAAAATCAACTACACAATTTATAATCAAGTAAACACAAAGAATACTGATAAACACTATTGTATTAAGCTTTTGTGAATGCAAAGATTACAAGTGAGAAACTCAATGAATAAGTATGACAAGCACTACAAGCACACTTACAATGAAGTGGCAACTTAGTATTTATAGTAACTTAGAATCAAGACAGACCCTTGATTCTAAGGATCAGATCGAACACAAGCCGTTGATCTTGTTTATTAATTTACATTACACGTAAAGGCTAATCTAGTTAACTTTACTGAAACGTTTTCTTTATTCATGATTGTTTGCATGCTTGGAGAAGTGTATTGTTGTCCATCATTGGTTGACCATAGCGGTTCCTTCTGCTTTGAGTCTGTCAGTTGCTTTTGCAGAAAGGTGTCAGAGACGCTTGGCCTGGATAGTCAGCTGCAGCGTTTGGTTTTCAGTGAATAGAGCTATCAGCTGCAAAGAGTGAAGGTTGCTGCTGGTAAGCCTATCAGCAGCAAACATGGATGACCGCTGCTGATAAGCCTATCAGCAGCAACTTGTGCTGAATGCTGCTGATAAGCCTATCAGCAGCAACTTGTGCTGAATGCTGCTGATAAGCCTATCAGCATCATTTGTACTTAGAATAATTTTGTAACAATCAGTCTTTGGTTCTACAAACCCCTATACAAAGTTCAACAAGTGGTGTAGTGGTTTTGGTTTATAATCCACTATAATTTTTTTAAACCTTTTTTTTTAATTTATTTGGGCCTGCGACTTCTTCCTTGTGGGCTTTAATTCCTTTTTTTTTCACTGTCATCCATGGCCTTATATTCCATGTTCTTTAATGCAAGTTCTACACCATAACCACCCAAATTCAATGGGTCTCTTGTACCTATTGCTCCACAATGACCACTTTTTGATTCACAGCCTGAAGGCAACACAGGCCTTACAACATACTTAACTTTCCCCTGTGAATTGTTTTAAATTTGTCAGCAAGTAATCTATCAAACACAAGCATCTATAACTTTATCTAAAATCTTCGAGCTAAAGCAATTATGAGAATAACTGAATAGTGCAACCAATTGCAGAATAAGTAAGAAGCCTGCTCTACAGTGTGCATACACCTATGAAGGTATTCACTTGCTATCTTCTCTATTTGAAGCATACTTTCATACTAGCTCATCTGTTATTTTTAGTCTACTAAATTACAGATAGTTCAGCACAATACATATCCACTTATATATCTGAAATAGATCATTAAATGAAAAGGAAAAAGAATAATCAGGCACTAGAATCATCATCTTCAAGTAGTAAACCAACTCGAATAGATCATCAAATTCGCAACGATTTCAAAAGATGAAAACTCGTAAGGAATATCCCTAGTTTTTTTCTTGATTCATAAAGACTATTTTATTTATATTATGTGTTTTTTAATTTCTAATGACGATATTTTTTTATTATTGTATCGTATTTTTGTTATGTGATAAACCTTACCCGAACCATCAAACCGACTCGAAATTTTTTATGTCCGACCATATGAAATTGGAACATTTAAAAACAGTGACCCTAACTCTTCCATAAGCTGCTTCCGGCCCTTAAAGAATCCATACCTTGTTTCACGATCAAAACCCTAACCACCCCCATTTCCCCTTCTCCTTATCTCTTAAATCTCCGGCGACACCACCACACCTCGGCCATTCCTCCGATTCGTTCGACGACAAAGAAGCGGATTCGTCCCGTTCGTTGATAAACAACTTGTTACGTTTTATTTTTATTATTATTTAGTCAATTAGGTTAAGGGGGTTAGGGCTATTATTGTTAGTTGGGGGTGTCTTTAGTATTTTGTTTGATTATATATTTGGTATCGAATCATGAATGAAATCATCAGATTGTTTGAGTTAATCTCTTCACCTAATTATTTGCTTTTCTTCTCCAATTCTGGTTTAACCCTATCAAGGGTATCAGAGCTTTCTCCAGGCGATCCTAATCGGATTCGCTACCGCTACCATGACGAACACCCGTAATCAAGATGAAGACAAGGCTCTCAAGGATCATGACAAGGCGATTTCTGACCTCCGGGCAACCCTAGCCGCCATCATGAAACAACAAGAGCAAGCGATGAAACAACAGGAACAGATAATGGTGGCATTAGGATTGGATCCAACCGGATCGAAGCAGAAACAAGCTTCAGCCGCGTCATCCACATTACTTGTGTCGTCTACACCAAATCTAGCCAAGAAAACCGATCCCTAACCTGCTCCGCCTATACCTAAAATAGTCCCACAACCCGTAACATCCATCAAAGTTGCACCAAAAACTGCCCAAAAATCTACTCGAGCAACCCCTTCAACCTCCCAAACCGGCACCCAAAACGACCGCTAACAATTACACCCGTACCATTTCCAAAAACCGCACCATCAGTGGTTTTGAGCCTATTGAAGCAGACAACGAAACCGGTGTCCGCAAAGAAAGAATCGACACCGATAGGCGATGTAACCGATAGACGTGAATGGCATCCACCGTGGCATATCATTGACACAGCCCCGAATGCCATTGGACGAACTGAATGGCGTCCACCGTGGAACGGGTCAACCCAAAGTGTCAATTGATGTTGCAATTTTTTTTATGTTAATTTGTGATTCTTAAGGTCAAGAATGTTTTTAAGTGGGGAGTATTGTTACGTTTTATTTTTATTATTATTTAGTCAATTAGGTTAAGGGGGTTAGGGCTATTATTGTTAGTTGGGGTGTCTTTAGTATTTTGTTTGATTATATATTTGGTATCGAATCATAAATGAAATCATCAGATTGTTTGAGTTATTCTCTTCACCTAATTATTAGCTTTTCTTCTCCAATTCTGGTTTAACCCTATCACAACTTCTTCGACGAAACCGAACAATCGATTCATCCCGTTTGTTGCTTTAATTGGCTATTGATTGTAGCGGAGGTCGTGGAGGGTAGACAATCGGAAGAATATCAACTTTATCTTTGTTCCAGCAGATGAAAAGGGGTGGTGTGGTGGCAGTGGCAGAGTTCATATCTGACAAGGGGGTGGTGGCAATGGGGCGACAGAGATGGTGTGATTGTCGGAGTTCTAACGAGAGCGGTGGTGTGGTGGCAGTGGTTGGGTGGAGGAGATGGAGATATCGGTGGTGGCCGGTGGTGGCGGCTGCGGTGGCGGGTAATTACACAAAGATGAAGGAGACGATTTTGGTGGAGGAGATGGAGATAATTTTCCAGATTTAAGCTCATTTATTTTTGTTTTGATCGTTGTAACGGAAGGATTTGTTAATCTATAGGGCAGACTAATAGATCTGAAATGAGATGTTGAAGAGGAGGTGGTTTAATTACACAGATGGTCCCTTGGGTAATTTTGATTATAAAGTGTTCCCTCATCAAATTATTAAGTTACATAATTATTTCTTTTAATGTGAAAAGACTTAAATGTTCTTGAACTTAACAAAAAAACTAACGAAAGTTAGTATTAATACCCAATATTGTTACAAAATTGAACCTAATACTAATACTTGTAACTTGAAACCCTTAGATATCTGTTACTTTTCACAAATCACAGGGACTATCCATGTAATTAACTCTAATAAATACTAAGTTCAGTTTTCATATTAGTACAAATTTCTTTAATCAAACACCCCAAAAAAAGATCAGAATCCAATTTGACATAAATCTTGTCGATCATATTTAATTCTCTATACCAGAAAGCCCGATTATTGTGAAGCATGTTATTATAAGTTGATAATGTTTATGTAATAATATTTGACGAATAATAAGGTATTAATGAACAATATAATGCATTATTGAATGACCTTTTGTAGCATATTAGATGTCATTTAGGTTCCCGTGGGTTATAAGTAGTGAACTGTGGCACATGCATCTCATGTTAATTTGGACTTAATGTAACAACTAGGCATAAGTAATTTCTACAGGGAATCACGCGTGTGAGTAGAATCTATCGCTAAATACCGTAAAGCCACTAAAAATTTAGCTATATCGTATTTATTATTGAACTAGTAATTAAGCCTGCGTGTTTGTAAACTTAATTACGTGTGTTACGGCGGTAACATTGCCGTGGTTAAATATATAAAAGAAAGCCACAAAGTTGCGATGGTTCAGTATAAATAGAAAATAGTATTATGCGTATCACGTTGTAGCGTAAACATGGTCTAACATAATCACTTGAGAAAAAAAAAAGTTATTGAAAAAAAGTAAAAAAAAAGACAGAAAACAAAGGGGTGTTGTCTGTGGGATTCGATCAAAGGACACCAGGTTAATTGTCGAAAGAACCTACCGCACGAACCACAACCAACTTTAGTTTATATCTTTGAAAACAACACCTTTAAATACACCTAGAGTCGGTGGCTTCCCATTGGCTACCAACCTTACTTTTTAAGGGTTTAGTAATACATCTACTCACCGGTGAATAAACTAATTCTTAAAACATTTAATAGTTTATAGATTGACAAAAACTTGAACCAGATGAGAAAAAAGTGTAACCTGAGATATTTGGGACGGGTAATGGGACATGTATGATCAGGTATAAGAATAGTTTCATAGTTTTGCTGTTTGGAACGAGTAAAGTATTAGGTGACACCCGCTCAATTAATCAAACTTGTTTACCCACATCGAAACCGAATATATTAGACAATCTTAAAAATATAATAAATAGTATGTTAAACTTGTTAAAAACTTGAAATTACTAAATTTAATGAATTCTTATAAGTGTAGTTCAATATTTAATATTTCTATTTTATGTGAGTTTAAGAACATATTTTTGGTAATAGCCATCTTAACGAGTAACTTTTAACAACATAAGACCATAAACAGGTATACTTAATACTCGCGTACGCGATGGGCGATGAATAACATGTACGTGACAAGTATGTGACACATTTTATAATCAGATATGAGCCTGAAACTGCCAAACTAATCACATACCTAATATATATAAATATTAATAAGTTTAAGTAAAAACCACTAAAAATTTGAGAATCGTTAAGAACCGTTTAGTTGACTCATGAATGCATTTTTCACTGGTGCACTATTCTTTGAAACATTAGAAAGTTCCTAATGGTTCATATCAATTAATATATATATATATATATATATATATATATATATATATATTGATTTCGCAATTAATAAAACCTAGCTCGACTCCTAAGTAATAAAGGGAGTACCTATGAACTAAACCGCACTGACAGGCAAGTGGATCTATCGAGTGTAGCACAGCTTAACGGTAAACCGGATTATCGAACCCTAGAGACACTGAATACTAATACTAGACTCTGACTCGGACTAAAGATTGATGATTGGGGGGGTTGACTACACTAAAAATTAACTACTAATGCAGCAAACAAAAGATCGACTCAAACTATTAAGGTGAAGAACTAAGGAGGGAATCAGATGATGGAAAGAATACTACCTAGGTCGGAATCCTATTTGCAAAGCACAACTTCTACCAGTTCTGGAACTAAGATGGATCTGGGTTTCTAAGGAAACAGCTCTAGACTACCTAATGGATCCGTAATCACTCTCAAGGTGTCACCAACTAAGGAACCTAAAGATGTAATAACTCACCAGATAGTGGATTACCTTTCGGTCTCTCCAACAATGATAAAGTACCCTAAATCACCTTTTAGTCTCACTGTCCACAATACATTCGAAGAATGCACGAGGTAATCTCAAGATAAGAACTATGACTCAGAATAGCAACAATCACTAGACACCTAATACCAACTTCCTCTCAGACAGCTGACACTCGGATTCCTAATGAAGAAGGCTAATGTAACCTTTCTGATTTTCATATTTTTCTTATTTATTTTATGCCGTGCAATAAAAGACGATTCCGATTCCAACCTTACATGCATTGTTCATGTGCAATAACAAACATACACGCGTTTATTATATTACAATATTAACTAAAACCATCTTGCAAACCTCGAGGACCAAACTTGACCAAAACTCAAAACAACATCAAGACTACAAAACTACAGGGACCATTCTTGTAAATATCAAAAAGTGCACAAGCACGGTCGTGCTTAGTCATAAGCACGGTCGCGCTTAATCCACGAACACGGTCGTGCTTAACTTTAAGCACGGTCGCGCCTGAGATACAGTTTGACTCCGTAAAAGTCAAACCGACACAAATCTTTTCCAAAAATAGGTTTCAAACCTGTTTTAGAAATCGCGGGACTTGTAGAAGAAGTTATTCGACCAATTAAGCCTAAAACCCGACCAAATGCACGTCTGATCGACCGAATTCCCGCGACTTCGACCGAACCTTCCTTTTTAAATCAAATCTCGTAATTAAGACCAAATCAAGACAAATCAAACCACGATACGGACTTCGTACGACTCCTATAAGGTTCTACAACCCCTAATTCTTCTAAACAACCTCTCTAATTCTCTGTCGATCAAGAAAGAGCCGCGATTCCTTTACCGTAGCCGTCTGCACTTGTTGCCAATCAAACCAAGGTAAGTAATAGTCCAATAGATTCGTTTCTTCATTCCAGACGAAAACCCTAATCTAATTGGAATCAATAATACACGATATTACCAATTTGAATCTAAGTTTTGATAAAAAAAAATGGTTTTAAACGATCGACACGTTAAACAGGAGATAAATCTAATTAAATGGTGTCATTCGACTCGCAAACACTCTCTAAATGAAAACCCTAAGTTTCTAATCAGTTTTAATACAAGAATCAGGCGAATTGTGTCTGAAAAGGACCAGACACGGTCGCGCTCATCAAAAAGCGCGGTCGTGCCTGACCAAGCACAGTCGTGCCCGAGTGTGGCGCGGTCATTCTTACCGACCAAACAAAATCCTGACCTAGACAAACCCTAGACGCGGTCGTGCCGGGTACGAGCACGGTCGTGTCTTATGAACAGAGTCTTGTTGTGACTTCTGACCAACCATGGGCGCGTTACCGACCAAGCGCGGTCGCGTACGAGCTGAGCACGGTCGTGTCGGATACGAGCACGGTCGTGTTCCCCTTAACAGAATCTTTATTTTTATTCTTTTAATTTGATAAAATATATTACAGTTTATATAATTATTTTTATAAACTAATTACTGGAATACCTATATTCCTTACACTTGTTTCCAAACCAACATTAATTATTTAAACTTATACAAGCAAATACATATAATATTCTAAATAAATAAATAGTATTTTAAAACAAACCCTACACGTTTAAACTTAAACAAATCCGCTTCCGACATCGAATAACGCAACTCAATAATACGTAATCATATATTGTTCATTAGGTCGAATCTAACAATCCACAACACACCGCTGTTTTCCATTTGCTTGTGCAACCTACACTCTGCATAACACGTGAGTTACATAGCCCCTCTTTTACTCTATTTTACAAACTTTTGGGGTGGAACATGCGTTCTATTTACATGTTTTCAATTATACACATATACAGTTCCATCCTATGCATATACAATTTTGCGCTTTGTGCTTGAGTACTAGGTGTGTAGACCAATTATTATGCTCTTCATGTACAATCATTAACTATCAGCCGACAGTAAACAGTGGTAGATCTACTGAGTCTGACAAACCCACCCAGGTAGGGTGACTGTTACTGACAACACTATTTTGCGTGCAAGTTACAAAGGTTTGATTGTATAGGTCACCCGATAGTTTCTCTCCATAATTGCCTTAATTGACATGTTGTATTGAACTGTATGCACACAACACGTATTTTGCTATCACACAATAAAACCTATGTATTCTCACCAACTTTTTTGTTGACTCTGTTTTAACCATGTTTCAGGTACCAATGTTTGAAGTAATCAAGATATGCTACACATAAGATTTTTGGACCTAGAATTCAATTAAACCAGTTTATTCTATGTAATTTACATTTTTGTTTTATGGATTGGTTGTGTTTTGATTGAACTTATTGATTGCAATGAAAACAATTATTAAATATTCAAACTTTAGCAAACCATGAGCAATGAACAGTCTGCACGCTTCACGCCCCGATGTTTCCGCCGTCGGTTGGGGTGTGACAGATTGGTATCAGAGCCTTGGTTATAGGGAATTAGGTTATTAGACACCTTTGACCTAGACTATAACTTTAGGATACCCATTTATGCCATGCTTCATGATTTACATGCTATGTGCTACATGCTATATGATATATGCTACATGTTTTATATGTATATATAAATAACAACTTAAATAAACAATATCCCTACCCATATCCTAAACCACATATCCTTCATGCCTGCTTCCATGTCATCATCAACATAACTTGAATCATATTCTTAGACTTTGGTCTATAAAATTTTCTTTTACACCCGTTAAGGTTTTTAGACTTTGTTTAATTGTTAAAGGACACGTGCAATCTGGAAGAGTGACACCTGTATTCTGGGCTTTCTGTCTAGGAAAGTATTTCATATAAATCCCAATCAACCGAGGGATCCGTATGCTTTCCTGGGAATTCCCGGAATGAGTGTTTACTTATAGGCTAAAGCACGTCTTCTTGATAATTATATAAGTTTAAATTAACCTTAATATGTCATAGTACTCGAGTGATTATTTGAGTACAATCCAAACTATGAACTACTTATATCTATTTATCCTTCTATTTAATCCAAGAAATTCTCACAACTCTTATTGTGTCTAAATCTGTAGAATGTCTCCCCGTCATGACAACAGCAACAACAGCAATAACACTGACCTGGCTGCTCTACTCACACAGCTGGTGAATCAAATTACCCAAGCCAACAACAACACTAATGGTCATGCCAATGGGAGTGCTAACACTGGAGGTGGTGGTGGTGCCAACCCGCCACAATGCACCTTCAAACACTTCAACTCCTGTAATCCCCTCAAATTCTATGGCAGCGAAGGAGCCACGGGACTCCTTCAATGGTTTGAAAGCATTGAGAACACTTTCCTCAATAGCGACTGTCCCGACAACCTCCGTGTTCGTCATGCTACTAGTGTCTTTCAAAAAAGGGCGCTTACTTGGTGGAATGGTGAGAAAAGGACTAGGGGAGTGGATGTAGCAATGGCACTGCCGTGGGATGAGTTGAAGAGGATCATGACTGAGGAATTATGTCCTCGAAATGAGATGAAGAAGCTGGAAGCGGAATTTTGGGATCTTGCTCAAGATAGTGGTGAAAGCTTAGCATACACCACCCGTTTCCACGAGCTGAGTCTACTTCTGCCACACATGGTTACACCTCTGTCTAGGTGTATTGAAAAGTACATTGGTGGTCTACCTAGACAAATTCAGATACTGTGGTAGGAGGAAATACTGCTACTCTGGAGGATGCTATCCGCTTATCAGCCACACTTAATGACAACCATGTTAAAGCGGGTGCACTTACAAGAAAGGGTGTCAAGAAAGTTTCTGACACAACAACACCTCCCGCTCATGTCAAAGAAGTCCAAACTGAACCATACCGCAACACTAGGAAGAGAAAGGTCAAGAATTGTGCTGTAATCACTCCGGCTGCTCCAGTAAATCAAGTTGCACCCATGGCTCAAAACCCAGCAAAGAAACCCTATGGGGGCAGCCACCCACTTTGCAACACCTGCAACTATCATCACCCTCCAAGCATACCTTGTCGTCTTTGCAACCACTGCGGGAAACATGGCCACACAGCCAATATTTGTCGAGCCAAGGCACTTGCCAACCAAACCAACCCAGCAAATCAAGCCAATAATCAAGCAACTAACCAAGCCATCCCAGCCATTGCAAATGGACGTGCTTGCTTCGAATGTGGTGACCCGAACCACTTCCGTAACCAGTGCCCAAGGCTGGTCAATGTTAACCAAGGCGGAGCTCGTGGGCGTGCTTTCAACATCAACGCCAATGAGGCTCAGGCCAACACTGATGTGGTTAACGGTACGTTCCTTATGAATAATCGTTATGCTTCTATACTATTTGATACCAGAGCCGATAAAAGTTTTGTGTCACTAGACTTCGAACCATTACTTGCAAAAACCCGGTCTAAACTAGAGAAAACCTTTACCGTTGAGGTAGCCGATGGTAACACCATTACAATTGACACCATCATTTATGATTGCTCCCTAGAACTAAATAAACACACCTTTCCAATCAACCTCGTACCAATGCCATTAGGGAGTTTTGACGTCATCATAGGTATGGATTGGTTGTCAAAGCACCATGCCGAAGTCATGTGCTTTGAAAAATGCATCCGTATACCACTCCCATCCGGTGAAACGTTGACGTTCTTTGGTGAGAAACCTTGTAAAGGACTCAAACTAATGTCATGCATTACCGTCCAAAGGTATATACGAAAGAAGTGCATGGTTTTCCTAGCCCATGTTATCCAAAAAGAAAACAAAAAGAGGAGTGTACAAGACATCCCCATCGTTCGGGATTTTCCCGAAGTCTTTCCTGATGACTTGCCCGGTCTTCCACCTGTTCGGCAAGTGGAATTTCGCATCGATCTTGTACCTGGAGCAAACCCGGTGGCTAAAGCTCCATACCGGCTTGCACCTTCCGAGATGCAAGAACTTGCAAGCCAACTTCAAGAACTCGCCGAAAAAGGGTTCATACGCCCGAGTCATTCACCGTGGGGTGCGCCGGTCTTATTTGTTAAAAAGAAGGACGGTTCATTCCGCATGTGTATTGACTATCGAGAACTCAACAAGCTTACAATAAAAAACCGCTACCCTTTACCTAGGATTGACGATCTCTTCGATCAACTCCAAGGTTCTACCTACTTCTCGAAGATTGATCTTTGATCTGGTTATCATCAACTCCGTGTGCAAGAGGAGGATATTCCCAAAACCGCCTTCCGAACGAGATATGGTCACTACGAGTTCATGGTTATGCCTTTTGGGCTAACCAATGCACCTGCTGTCTTCATGGACCTCATGAATCGCATGTGCAAACCATACCTTGATAAATTTGTTATCGTGTTCATTGATGACATCTTGATCTATTCAAGGACTAAGGAAGATCATGAACAACACCTTAGGTTGATTTTGGATCTCTTGAAAACCGAACAGCTATACGCCAAGTTCTCCAAGTTTGATTTTTGGCTAAAAGAAGTGCAATTTTTGGGTCACGTTGTCGATGAAAAGGGAATTCATGTTGACCCCGCCAAAATTGAAGCTGTTAAGAATTGGAAAGCTCCTAAAACCCCTACCGAAGTTCGTTCGTTTCTTGGTTTACCAGGTTACTATCGAAGATTCATCTCTAATTTCTCCAAGATCGTTGTTCCCCTCACTGCCTTAACCCAAAAAGGTAAACCGTATGAGTGGAGACCGAAACAAGAAGAAGCCTTTCAAATTCTCAAGCAAAAGTTGTGCAATGCTCCTATCCTCACCCTTCCTGAAGGTGAAGATGATCTAGTTGTTTACTCTGATGCTTCAAACCAAGGTCTTGGTTGCGTTCTCATGCAACGAGGCAAGGTGATCGCTTATGCATCAAGACAACTCAAAATCCATGAGAAGAATTATACGACGCATGATCTGGAGTTGGGTGCTGTCATATTTGCGTTGAAGATTTGGAGACATTATCTCTATGGCACGAAATGTGTGGTGTTCACCGACCACAAAAGCCTCCAACATATCTTCAACCAAAAGGAACTCAACATGAGACAACGACGTTGGGTTGAACTCCTCAACGATTACGATTGCGAGATTCGTTATCATCCCGGCAAGGCTAATGTTGTAGCCGATGCACTAAGCCGCAAGGAACATGTCATGCTTCAAAGTGTCAAGATCCATTTCGATATTCAAGTTCATATTCTAGAAGCTCAACATGTCTCGGTTACCGAGGGCAATATGTATATGGAAATGTCTTGTGGTGCTGAATTCCAATTAGAGACTAAAACCAATGGCTTGCTTTATTTTCTAAATCGTGTTTGGGTTCCCGATCGTGACGATCTCCGAGCATTCATCATGACCGAAGCACACAAGTCTCGATATTCTATCCATCCTGGTGCGGATAAAATATACCAAAATCTTCGTCCACAAT
This sequence comes from Smallanthus sonchifolius, assembly GCA_023525975.1. Classification (NCBI taxonomy): domain Eukaryota; kingdom Viridiplantae; phylum Streptophyta; class Magnoliopsida; order Asterales; family Asteraceae; genus Smallanthus; species Smallanthus sonchifolius. Next base: position 40,895,785 of record CM042025.1, on the reverse strand, counting down.
ATTGGTGGCCTGGTATGAAGAAAGACATTGCTTTGTTCGTAGCAAAATGTCTCACATGTTCTAAAGTCAAAGCTGAGCATCAACGTCCTTCTGGTTTACTTGAACAACCGGAAATCCCCGTGTGGAAATGGGAGAATCTAGCTATGGATTTCATCACTAAACTCCCTCGCACTTCGAGCGGTTATGACAGCATCTGGGTGATCATTGACCGTCTCACTAAGTCCGCACACTTCTTGCCTATCCGTGAAGACTATAAGGTTGAGAAATTGGCCCGAATTTACATTGACGAGATCGTGAGTCGTCACGGTGTTCCTTTGAACATGATCTCCGATAGAGATGCTCGTTTCACTTCTCGGTTTTGGCAATCTCTTCAAAAGGCACTTGGTACACGACTGGATTTGAGCACGGCCTACCATCCCCAAACTGATGGTCAGACCGAGCGAACAATCCAAACCCTGGAAGACATGCTGAGAGCCTGTGTCATCGACTTTGGTGGCAATTGGGATTCACATTTGACACTTATTGAATTTTCCTACAACAATAGTTACCACACCAGCATCGACATGGCTCCGTTTGAAGCTCTCTACGGTCGTAAGTGTCGTTCTCCCATCTGTTGGAACGAGATTGGTGAAGCACAAATCACCGGTCCCGAGTTAATTCAAGAAACCTCCGACAAGATTATTCAAATCCGTGACAACATTCGAGTTGCGAGAAGTCGGCAAAAGAGCTATGCCGACAAACGACGCAAACCCTTGGAATTCCAAATCGGTGATCTTGTACTTCTAAAGGTGTCTCCTTGGAAGGGGGTGATCCGTTTTGGGAAGAAAGGCAAGCTAGCACCTCGCTATGTGGGTCCATTCAAGATCCTTGAAAGGATTGGGAAAGTGGCTTACAAGCTCGAGTTACCCCCATCACTTGGCAACGTACATCCTACATTTCATGTATCCAACCTCAAGAAGTGTCTTGCTGATGAGAACCTTCATATACCTCTTGACGATGTGCGCATTGATGAAACGATGCACTTCGTTGAAAAACCAGTCGAGATTATGGATCGTGAGATAAAACAACTCAAGCGCAGCCGTATTCCTATTGTCAAGGTTCGTTGGGAATCTAAACGAGGACCCGAGTTTACTTGGGAACGAGAAGACCAAATGAAGCTCAAGTACCCACATCATTTTACTGAAGCAGTAGCCTCAACTATTTGAATTTCGGGACGAAATTCCCTCAACATGGGGATACTGTAACCTTTCTGATTTTCATATTTTTCTTATTTATTTTATGCCGTGCAATAAAAGACGATTCCGATTCCAACCTTACATGCATTGTTCATGTGCAATAACAAACATACACGCGTTTATTATATTACAATATTAACTAAAACCATCTTGCAAACCTCGAGGACCAAACTTGACCAAAACTCAAAACAACATCAAGACTACAAAACTACAGGGACCATTCTTGTAAATATCAAAAAGTGCACAAGCACGGTCGTGCTTAGTCCTAAGCACGGTCGCGCTTAAGCCACGAACACGGTCGTGCTTAACTTTAAGCACGGTCGCGCCTGAGATACAGTTTGACTCCGTAAAAGTCAAACCGACACAAATCTTTTCCAAAAATAGGTTTCAAACCTGTTTTAGAAATCGCGGGACTTGTAAAAGAAGTTATTCGACCAATTAAGCCTAAAACCCGACCAAATGCACGTCTGATCGACCGAATTCCCGCGACTTCGACCGAACCTTCCTTTTTAAATCAAATCTCGTAATTAAGACCAAATCAAGACAAATCAAACCACGATATGGACTTCGTACGACTCCTATAAGGTTCTACAACCCCTAATTCGTCTAAACAACCTCTCTAATTCTCTGTCGATCAAGAAAGAGCCGCGATTCCTTTACCGTAGCCGTCTGCACTTGTTGCCAATCAAACCAAGGTAAGTAATAGTCCAATAGATTCGTTTCTTCATTCCAGACGAAAACCCTAATCTAATTGGAATCAATAATACACGATATTACCAATTTGAATCTAAGTTTTGATAAAAAAATGGTTTTAAACGATCGACACGTTAAACAGGAGATAAATCTAATTAAATGGTGTCATTCGACTCGCAAACACTCTCTAAATGAAAACCCTAAGTTTCTAATCAGTTTTAATATAAGAATCAGGCGAATTGTGTCTGAAAAGGACCAGACACGGTCGCGCTCATCAAAAAGCGCGGTCGTGCCTGACCAAGCACAGTCGTGCCCGAGTGTGGCGCGGTCATTCTTACCGACCAAACAAAATCCTGACCTAGACAAACCCTAGACGCGGTCGTGCCGGGTACGAGCACGGTCGTGTCTTATGAACAGACTCTTGTTGTGACTTCTGACCAACCACGGGCGCGTTACCGACCAAGCGCGGTCGCGTACGAGCTGAGCACGGTCGTGCCGGATACGAGCACGGTCGTGTTCCCCTTAACAGAATCTTTATTTTTATTCTTTTAATTTTATAAAATATATTACAGTTTATATAATTATTTTTATAAACTAATTACTGGAATACCTATATTCCTTACACTTGTTTCCAAACCAACATTAATTATTTAAACTTATACAAGCAAATACATATAATATTCTAAATAAATAAATAGTATTTTAAAACAAACCCTACACGTTTAAACTTAAACAAATCCGCTTCCGACATCGAATAACGCAACTCAATAATACGTAATCATATATTGTTCATTAGGTCGAATCTAGCAATCCACAACACACCGCTGTTTTCCATTTGCTTGTGCAACCTACACTCTGCATAACACGTGAGTTACATAGCCCCTCTTTTACTCTATTTTACAAACTTTTGGGGTGGAACATGCGTTCTATTTACATGTTTTCAATTATACACATATACAGTTCCATCCTATACATATACAATTTTGCGCTTTGTGCTTGAGTACTAGGTGTGTAGACCAATTATTATGCTCTTCATGTACAATCATTAACTATCAGCCGACAGTAAACAGTGGTAGATCTACTGAGTCTGACAAACCCACCCAGGTAGGGTGACTGTTACTGACAACACTATTTTGCGTGCAAGTTACAAAGGTTTGATTGTATAGGTCACCCGATAGTTTCTCTCCATAATTGCCTTAATTGACATGTTGTATTGAACTGTATGCACAAAAAACGTATTTTGCTATCACACAATAAAACCTATGTATTCTCACCAACTTTTTTGTTGACTCTGTTTTAACCATGTTTCAGGTACCAATGTTTGAAGTAATCAAGATATGCTACACATAGGATTTTTGGACCTAGAATTCAATTAAACCAGTTTATTCTATGTAATTTACATTTTTGTTTTATGGATTGGTTGTGTTTTGATTGAACTTATTGATTGCAATGAAAACAATTATTAAATATTCAAACTTTAGCAAACCATGAGCAATGAACAGTCTGCACGCTTCACGCCCCGATGTTTCCGCCGTCGGTTGGGGTGTGACAGCTAAACGACTATCTCTCACTTCTCGGGTGTTGAGACAGGATACACACTCAGTTCTAAATAACATTCAACCACAACTCCTATGGATCACTATCTCTAGCAAACCACACAAATAATCACAAACCCAAAAGTCTTTGACCTAGATATGCAAATCAAGCTGGAAGACATCCATAATCAACGTACGGAATTATAATCAAACACCAATCAGATCTAAGCATGCATATACATCACAATTAATATCAAGAAACTCTTTACAAGATCATTAAACCATTAATTAATATCCAAATCCAGTAAAAATCCTAACTTTAACAAATAATCATCATAAGACCTAGGCAGTATCAATGTATTAGCCTACAATCATACTCAAACACATCAAAACATAAGTATAAGACATCATCATGGTTTCAAACAAAGTAAACAAATATAAAAATCGAATCTTGAAACCGAAAACGTTAAATCTAACGAACCAGGAAGCAAAGTCTCCAACTTTCCTCTTCAATTGACCTCCTAAGCTCCTAAAATCGTCTCTGGTCTCTCTCTAGACGGTTGAATGTCGAACTTCTTGAATAATAGCATTGTAAATCTAATATAATTCAATTTAGGGTTTTTTCACGGAATTTATATCTCTCGCGTACCGCGAGAACATGGGATGGGTTCCTCGTGTACCGCGAGGAACAAATTAGTCGGGCGCGCTTTTATGCTTCCCTCGCGTACCGCGAGGCATTATTCTTTCTCTCTCTCGTGTCCCGCGAGAACATGAAATTCAACATTTTTTTCTTTAATCTCTTGGGCTTCACTTTCTTGCTTGGTTTCTTCATGCATTGACTTGTAATCTTCACGAGCACCTGTAAACATAACAACGACTCAATAGTATACAAAAATAACTCAAAACGAAGATAAAACTAATAAAAAACACACGAACACAATAGGAATAAAGATGTGTGCTTTGCACTACATCAAACATCCCCACACTTAAGCTTTTTTCGTCCTCGAAAAAGCTGCAATGGAATCATAACTCAGATCTACTTTAACAATTCATAATTACCAGTTAGCAAAACATACTCACGCGTTAAAAAGCAACATTATTTGTGTCCGATTAAACCCAAGCACCAACTTTCAAGCCCCTGTTACGTGTTCTAATATTACATTACCAAGCATATCAATCAATCTATGTGACTCACACTTAAAAGTTACAGCTCTACCTAATCCCATCTCACGGTCATGTTTAGGCACAGATTAAACCATATAGATTTACCCTACCATGTTAAACTAAAATTTACAGGTTTCAGAAATCGGATGAAATATGAATGAATGGAATGAATACGAGCATTAATAAGCAAATTAAACTTCATCTAGAGGCGTTTCAACCAAGTCACTAGCCTGGAAGGCAACACATAGACTAAGTTATAATAAATAAAGCACATAAGTATCATTTAGGGGTGTTTTCTCCAAGTGCCATCCCAGAGGGTAACACATAAGCAAAACTCAGTATTCTAATAAATAAGCTCATGAATTATGGAATTTATGGATGTTGGCGCCACCAAACTCGGATTTATTCTCATAAAAAGAGAGTGGTGTGCCAAAAATTTCAAAAACCTCTAAATTTTTACTTAATGTGGTACCTATCACCCTATGTTGACAGTTTCAGTATTACCGACACCTTAAGATGAATACCCATAAGATTTCATGATTTTAACATTCAATTAATCCCTAAACAACACAAACAGGATATTTAAGCTTTACTAGCTAGTTGTGTCTACCAAAATATCACTAATTAGACGCGTTTTCAATTATTTAAATCATTTAAACTCACAAGCATATCCAGTTGTACTATCATTTTCCATGTATAAGCAGTTATTTCTAATGACATTTTTGAAAAATTTTCAATTTTTTTTGTATTTTTGAATTTTTATAAACAAGACAAACTAGACACTTACATCCCCACACTTGAGAGACACATTGTCCTTAATGTGAAGCAAGACACAACTAAAAATAAAAATGCAAAAATAAAACAGAAAGCGACTTAGCTGGTAATGTGTATGTGCTCTTGAATGAAAATCCAGCTTCGTTCCTCCTTATGTGCACCTTATAGCATTTCGGTCGCGGTTGCACAGACTGCCGGGCTGCCTTTACAAACTTCATATAAGTGATGATCGACCCCACCCGAATGGAGATTGAGTACGGGCGGGATGATAAAACCTACAAAATAAACCTCACAACAAACCCGCAGCATTAAACTGACTCAAATTAAAAATAAAGACTCGACTGACTCAAACTGACTCACTAAGACTCTGGATAGAAGGCATGCAGAGAAACACACTCGATGAGTGGCAAACACATAGACATGAAAGCCACATCAAAGTAGATCAACGGATCGAAACGGTTTCTACGTTCCCCATGGTAGTGGTGGTCGGTGGTTGATATGTATGGATGAAAGTGATGGATGATGGATGGCTATGGTGGATGATAAGTGGTCAATGATAGGTGGTGAACGGTGATGGTGACGGGTTATGGACAACCATGGGAAACAAAAGAAGAAGGGTGAAACCAGCACTACCCCGCGTACCGCGAGAATGATAATCACGTCCCTCGCGTACAGCGAGGGATTGAACTACAAGTCGACGTAAAACGTCTGTCTCTCGCGTACCGCGAGAGATTTGTATTCCAGCATCGCGTACCGCGAGAATGTGTTAATCAGAGAAAGTTAAGAAGGATTTTCAATTTTTATACTTAAAATAATTTTGGCCTTCTAAAAATCTTTCTCGCCCAACTCCTTTAAAAACTTGTTCTAATGATAAAAACCAATGTAAAACATACCTGGAACTTCATTCCTGATGATTTTCCTCACCGAATCAATCACGAATTCCTGCAAAACAGGACACAAACAAAACACACACCGAAAAACATAGAAAATGACACGAACTCAAACCAAGTCGTGCAAACAAACTCTACATCCTGGGCACTTACCCAAGATTCAAACAAACCTATCAGGAGGCTTCTCCTTGATCCTAACCGGTACCGCCTTCATCCTACGCGGTCTACCGGTCCTCCACATCAATAACAAACAACTATCACCCTCCGAAACTCCATTATGTCTATCACTTCGATCCTTCCACCAAAACTTAAACCTACCAGGTGCGAAAACAACCTGGTTCAAGTACCTCAACAGCTTATCTCCCCTAGACGTCCCCACACTTGGGGTTTGCATTCTCCCTAAATCAGATGAATCTATCAAAGCACAGGTTCTCTTACGAGGTGGCCTAGACCTATGGGAACTAGCACTAGGACTCAACTTTAGAATTCTCCCCTCAACATGGATAATGGTAAAGGTCAAAGGCTCAATGTGTGATATCATTAAAGGTGTGGCCTCTAACCTCTCGCACGGATCTTCATGATCCTCTAAACTTTCCACCAACTTCCTCACACTTAGGGTTTTTCCTATGATCTCATCAAATTCTACCATCATCACCAGGAGATCATCAGGCTCATCGCCGTCTTCATCCGGCTCATCTAACAGCTTCTCCAACTCCATCGCCCATTCTGATATCTCTCCTAAGTTAGGGGCGGGTTCATCAATTTCTCTCTCTAGATCAGAGTCCCGATGATCACCAATGAGGGCATCAATCATGAAAACTGAATTGCTCTGCTTAGTAGACCCCTTCACATGTTTCATAGCATCGAATGTGATCATCTCATCCCCTACACGAAGTGTGAGTTTCCCGTCGAAGACATCGATCAATGCCTTGGCGGTACGTAGGAACGGGCGTCCTAGGATGAGTGGGACCCTATCATCCACTTCCATATCTAGAATGACGAAATCCACGGGGAAGACAAATTTTCTGACTTTCACTAATAGATTCACCACAATTCCACATGGATACTTGACTGAATGGTCAGCCAAGGAGATGCTCATGCGCGTCGCCTGTGGTTCACCTAGGTCTAGTTGTTTATAGATAGAATAAGGCATCCGATTGACGCTAGCACCCAGGTCCGCCAACGCGTGGTATAGAGGCAAACCGCCAAGTAGACACGGGATCGTGAAACGAACCGAATCCCCCATTTTCTCCGGCAGTTTGTTTTGAACCACTGTAGATCATTGCTCACTAAGTGAGACTTTAGAGATCCCCTCAAGTTTCTTCTTGTTGGAAAGAAGATCTTTTAAGAACTTGCCATATTTCGGCATATGCTGGAGGACCTCTATGAATGGGAGATTGACCTTGAGTTGTTTAAACATATCAAGGAAGATACCGTATTCCCTAGCATTCTTATATGGCAGCAAGCGTGCTGGGTAGGGAACACGACTCAAGTCAATCTCGGGGGTCTTAATCTCAACCCCACTCTTCTTCTCCTCTGCCTTCTCAGCAGGCTTCTCCATCATCCCCTCATCCACCGGCTCTTCTTCTTCTACCGGTGGGTTCTCCTTCTTTGCTACTCTTCTGCTCCTAGTCGACACAGCATTCACCGACGTCCGTTGTTCGGTCACCTCATCTGACTCGGGCTCCTCTAAGATCCTAGCATCGATCTCAGCAAATCGAGCCCTCCAATCTATCTTCTTCACCTCTTTAGGCGAAGGGATGCCATAGTCAGCGTCATGGGAGACTTCCTTCTTTACTCTCTCCTTCTCTTTATGACTCAATATTGACATGGCCATCATTGAAGCGTTGGGCCATGAAGATGGACCTCCCTGTCTGTCCCTCAAGCTCTCCGCATGTCTCCTACCGTGCGTTGCAAATCCTAAAATGCCGACTACTGATTCTTCAATAATGTGTCGTGGGTATCCAGTCTTTGCCGAGCGTCCCTATCTTGCTGAACTAAGTGGGCAAGCATCTGTGTCTGATTCTCTATCATCTCTTCAATCTTTCTCGTGCTGACACTCCTTCGTGAACTCATTCCTGCTTCAGCTCCTCCATACTGATTCTGGCTACCATTAAACCCAGGCGGGTTGTTTCCAGATCTCCATCTTGATCCATAAGTATTGTTATAATTGTTGTACCCTCGGTTCTGGTTCTGGATGCCAACAAAACTCACCTGCTCTTGATGATTGACGGGGCAATCTCTGGTGTTGTGGCCTCCCCTTCACACCTCACACCTTTGAGCACTTAGCTTCAGCTCCTTGATCTCGTTTGCCATAGCTGTAAGTGCAGCAGCCACGCTAGTATCAGGAGTGATCTGATGCACACCTCTAGGAGAAGAGGCGGGTATCCTAGCACTAGGAATGGAAATCCTAGTAAATGGCTGCCGTTGTTCCGCCAGAGCAAAGCTCTCGAACATCTCCTCACACTCAGCTGGCTCGAGTTTATCCATGATATGGCCTCCCGCAGCTATGTTGAACATTTGCTGCTTCTCGAAGGTGAGGCCATTATAGAACTTCTACACTATCGCCTAGTAGGAAAGACCATGTTGGGGACATCGGCTCAACAGCGTGTTGAACCTCTCCCAGACCATGTGATAAGGCTCGTCAGGATCCATCCAGAATGAATGGATTTGATCTCGAAGGCGAGCAGCCCTAGAAGGTGGATAGTACTTCTTAAAGAACTTGGCATGAAGATCCTCCCATGTGGTAATAGAGTCGTCAGGGAGGGTGTCAAGCCAAGTAGATGCACGCCCAGAAAGCCAGAATGGGAAGAGACGCAAGTAGATAGCGTCCTTAGACACACCCGTGATATTGAAGGTATCACATATGCGCGCGAAGCGTGATAAGTGTCCAGGTGCGTCCTCATCCTCGAGGCCATGAAATTAAGTGGCATGAGTGATCGTGCTCATGACATGTGACGGGATCTGCCATGTATTGGTGTTCAGAATAGCGGGGCGTGTGATCGAAGATCTCGCCCCGCTGAGCCCGTCACAGGCCCTGGTGCACGGTACGTCTCGCTGGTGAGTCAGCGTCGCCCATGATAGGAAATGGAATTGGGCTAGTAGAACGTAATTGGGATTTGAACAGCTCTTTCAAATGCTCCTGGAAGTCGCGGGTGGGCTCGTGAAGCTCTCGTCCGGTCTATGGAAAAGCTGATTATGGTGGTGATCCCTGCGAACGAGTATTGTGCATAAACAGAAAGACACTAGAAGGAAAGAAACAAAGACTCAAGGACAGAAAGACACGATCATATGTTAGACACAGATAAGACACACAAGTAGCAGATAGGACTAGCACACAAACAAGACTCAAAAGAAACAAAATTAACCAAAAAATTAAACAAAGAACTAGTCAAAGTCAGTATTGCTATTGCCAAGTGTCCCCGGCAACGGCGCCAAAAACTTGATGTCGCCCAGACGGTCTATATAAAAACTAACAAAACCTAACTAGACTCATAAGTAATAAAGGGAGTACCTATGAACTAAACCGCACAGACAGGCAAGTGGACCTATCGAGTGTAGCACAACTTAATGGTAAATCGGATTATCGAACCCTAGAGACACTGAATACTAATACATACTAGACTCTAACTCGGACTAAAGAATGATGATTGGGGGGTTGACTACACTAAAGATTAACTACTAATGCAGCAAACAAGAGATCAAATCAAACTATCAAGGTGAAGAACTAAGGAGGAAATCAGATGATTGGAAGAATACTACCTAGGTCGGAATCCTACTTGCAAAGCACAAATTCTGCCGGTTCTGGAACCAAGATGGATCCGGGTTTCTAAGGAAACAACTCTAGACTACCTAGTGGATCCCTAATCACTCTCAAGGTGTCACCAACTAAGGAACCTAAAGATGTAATAACTCACCAGATAGTGGATTACCTTTCGGTCTCTCTAACAATGATAAAGTACCCTAAAGACAGATCACCTTTCAGTCTCACTGTCCACAATACATTCGAAGAATGCACGAAGTAATCTCAATATAAGAACTATGACTCAGAATAGAAACAATCACTAGACACCTAATAGCAACTTCCTCTCAGACAGCTGACACTCGGATTGCTAATGATGACGGCTAAACGACTATCTCTCACTTCTCGGGTATTGAGACAGGATACACACTCAGTTCTAAATAACATTCAACCACAACTCCTATGGATCACTATCTCTAGCAAACCACACAAACAATCACAAACCCTAAAGTCTATGACCTAGATACGCAAATCAAGCTGGAAGACATCCACAATCAACGTACGGAATCATAATCAAACACCAATCAGATCTAAGCATGCATATACATCATAATTAATATCAAGAAACTCTTTACTAGATCATTAAACAATCAATTAATATCCAAAACCAGTAAAAATCGTAACTTTAACAAATAATCATCATAAGACCCAGGCAATATCAATGTTTTAGCATAGAATCATACTCAAACACATCAAAACATAAGTATAAGACATCATCATGGTTTCAAACAAAGCAAACAAAGATAAAAATCGAATCTTGAAACCAAAAATGTTAAATCTAACGAACCCGGAAGCAAAGTCTTCAACTTTCCTCTTCAATTGACCTCCTAAGCTCCCAAAATCGCCTCTGGTCTCTCTCTAGATGGCTGAATGTCAAACTTCTTGAATAATATCATTGTAAATCTAATATAATTCAATTTACGGTTTTTTCACGGAATTTATGTCTCTCGCATACCGCAAGAACATGGGCTAGGTTCCTCGCGTACCGTGAGGAACAAATTAGTCGGGTGCGTGATGTGTGTTTTATATGTAGATAAAAATATAAATATATACATTTCTGGCAACGACGCCAAAAACATGATGGAGTGTTTTTAATAGTAATAAATATATTCTATTTAGAGCTACACAAAATCAGGTTTTAAATTTATAAATTAAAATGATAATTGCTTCAACTAAATACACACACAATAGGCAAGTGTACATATCGCAGTGTAGTATAGTATGGGCAAAAACCAAGTATCGAACCATAGACACAGATCCCGTACTCAACCCTCGCTGTTGTCTAACTAGGATAATAAGTTGGAAAATGGGTTTTGTTTTAAAAGGAAAATAAAAAGATAAGAAATGTAATTAGAAGTATTATCTCGTTTAAGGTGTTACTCTAGTTGTTATCCCTTGTTAATTAATGATATATTTAGAATAAGGTTGGTCATACTAGTACTAACCCTTTCGATAGAGAGTTAGCATTTCGTAACGGAACAGTGGATACGGTCGACCAACTGTTCCTTAATGAATATAACGGACCCTAAACGGGGTCTCAAGTCCGTCGGTATCTCACAATTCATTATTCGGACTAAGATTATCCAATGACTGACGTACGTCATGTCTTGTAACTTCCTTTGGAAAGTCGGAATGCGCAACTCCCTCCAGAGAGCTACTTTATGGATGCTCGGACCTAACAAATTATGTTTTTAAATAGTTGTCTTTACATATAATATTATTTTAAATAAATAAGACTTTCATTCTCAAGACCAAACCCCATGGCTCCCGCTAGAAGTCCTCTGCAAGCCGATACGAGAGAAGTAAAAAATTACCGACACAAACCGCCCGGTCTGTTTAGGGCTCAAACGGCTTGCTGAATACCCAAACCTCCAATCAACCCATAATATTAAATCTATACTAACTGGCCGTGATAGCACCAAGATTTGTATATAGATCATACAAACATCGAATAAGCTTCCCAAACAAGAAGTCTTACTTAAGTAACTCACAAGATTTAAGATTATTATATTGGTTTAAAGATCACTTATTCTTGTCTTTTTAAGATAAATCATAGTAAAGACTTTAAAAACATAACATACTAAAAATACTTCATTAATTAATTAAAGTTTAACCAAATCGAGCAACACAAGAGAACTAGCCATGAATGACCATACAAGTGACTCCACTAACCCTTAGATAATCTGTGGAAGTGTTCCAACACCAAGGGAGAGTGGGTATAGGTTGCCTCTTGTTTCACTTGAATGAGAAGAATACGTTCATATTACAAGACTTTAAAAGAAAATAAACAAAGAAAAGCTAAATGGACCAAAACCGAGAAAGTTCCGGCTCTTAGCAGAGCACTAAGGCCTTCACACCTCTTGGTAATAGACACTTAAATGCTTGGAATGAGCTTGCTATTTATAAGCAAAGATTTTGGTAATGCACGGTCGTGCATTGGATTACACGGGCATGCAAAGTACCCTTTTCTTGCACGTGGGGAATCTTGACAGCTTTAGGAGGTACAGGGAGGCAAAACCCCAAATGCACGGTCGTGCATTGGGATGCACGGCCGTGCATTGGGCACTTTTGCTCCTTGTTGACTTTTTGACTACTAGCTTTGACCTTCTGTGTCCGGTTTCGTTCAATTGGCCCCTGAATGCTGATTTCACCTTGATTTTCAGTGTTTTCTTCATGTTTTTGTATATCCGGGTCAATTATCCTATCGGAACACAAATGAGTGGATTAGGCATCAATTATTATCATATTATCTCTAATTGTGATAATTTTGGGGATAATTATGCATGCAAAATATGTATAATTTATGTCATATCAGCGTGCTTTTAGCTTCCATCGCGTACCGTGACGCATTCTTCTTTCTCTCTCACGTACCGCGAGAACATGAAATTCAACATTTTTTTCTTTAATCTCTTGGGCTTACTTTCTTGCTCGGTTTTTTAATGCATTCACTTGTAATCTTCACGAACACCTGTAAACATAACAACGACTCAATAATATACAAAAAACGACTCAAAACAAAGATAAAACTAATCAAAAACGCACGAATACAATAGGAATAAAGATGTGTGCTTCGCACTACATCATATATATATATATATATATATATATATATATACATACAAGGAGGTTCAAATAAGAAGTGAATTTTCGCTAAGAAATGATTTATTTTTTAACCGAAACCGGGTCAAACGAACTCCGATTGAGCTCATTCCAGCGGTGTTGAAACCGGCTCGTCGAGGTTTGGGGGTGGGGGATTTAGGTTTTTGGGGGGTGGGTGGGGTGGTTAGGATTATGGTTTAGCTTTTAGGGTTTAGCTATAGGGTTTATTTCGACAAGTCGGTTCCAACGCCGCTGGAATTAGTTCAATCGGAGTTCGTTTGACCCAATTTCTTAGGTTTCTTAGCGAAAATTCACTTATTAGCGGAACCTTCCCCAAAATATATATATATATATATATATATAGAGAGAGAGAGAGAAGTTCATGAGAAAACTCTTCATTAGTGAGAGAACTAGAGAACTCCCCATTAAAGAGAAAAAAAAATTCAAAACAATCATAACTCAAAATATAAATCAAAAACTAAAAAAGTGGTTCAGAGACCATGTTTCTCACGTCGTCCCCGTTCAAAAAAAATGCTCGGTTTAGCTTTAGGGTTTAATTTTTGGGTTTAGTTTAGCTTTTATGGTTAGGTTTTTGGGTTTAGCTTTTAGGGTTAGGTTTTTGAGTTTAGCTTTTAGGGTTAGGTTTGTTAGGGTAGGGGTGGGTTTAGGTTTTTGGGGGTGGGTGTGGGCAGTGGCAGAGCTTGAAGAAAAACGCAGGGGGGCGGGTTTTTTTTCCTATCACGGGGGGCGGAACTATAAAATTTTTGGTCGAATACATATAAATTAACACTACTGAGCGAAAAATCGATAGAATATGTATATATTAACACTTCTGAGTGAAAAATCGAGGGGGGGCCCTCACTATCCTTCGCCAATGGGTGTGGGGGGTTTAGGTTTTTGGGTGGGGGGTTAGGTTTTTTGGTGGTGGGGTAGCGTGGGGTGGGTGTGGGGGGGTTTTAGGTTTTTTGGTGGTGGGTGGGGTTGGTTTAGGTTTTTGGGTGGGGGTGGGGTGGGGGGTTTAGGTTTTTTGGGGTCGGTTAGGTTTTTGGGGTGATACTACACATATGTAGTATTGAAAATAAGAATAAAAAAATGAGTTAATTCTTATTTTTTATAACGTTATTTATTTTTAGTGGTTCTCTAGTTTTTTCATTAAAATGAGTTCTCTCATGAACCTAACCCTATATATATATATATATATATATATATATATATATATATATATATATATATATATATATAACGTATGAAAAAAATAGAAATGTTTAAAGATTTATATATTTTAAGTTCCAATTTTACCGTTACTCTTTAAAATTCCACTCTTTCTCTTTTTAGTGGTTCTCTAGTTCTTTCATTAAAATGAGTTCTCACATGAAGCTAACCCTATATATATATATATATATATATATATATATATATATATATATATATATGGAAGGGTTCAAATGATAACCATTTTTTATGTGATAACCACTCTCAAACAATCACATAATTCATAAATTATTATTTCTTTTAATTGTTAAATACTCTTTGAACATATATCTTGAACATAAATACAGAAATAATGAGTCTTATATATACGTACCAAATAATGTTACATATACGTGACACATAGTGTTTACGTATATGTAAAACTAATATAATAATAATTGTTACATATACGTAACACTATGTTTGAGAGTGGTTATCATGGTTATCACATAAATATTGGTTATCATTTGAACCTCACCTTATATATATATATATATATATATATATATATATAGGGATATGTTCAATTAAGAACCATCATTTTGATGAGAACCAAAAAAACCATGTATTTCTACACAAATATAAGGATGCATATATGAATTTGTGCATATATAAAGTAAGGATGCATGTATGCATTTGTGTAATAATGTATGGTTCTTTTGGTTCTCGCCAAAATGATGGTTCTCAATTGAACATGTCCCTATATATATATATATACAGAGAGAGAGAGAGACAGAGAGAAAGGATCACCTAAGAAGGGGATTTTGCCTAAGTAGCCTAAGAAAGATTATGGAGATGACATGTGGCACTTCTCATAAATACGATTAAAGGGCATTTAGGTCTTATAACCCAAACTTTCACCCACTTGTTTTCTCAAATTACAAACAAAAAATACAGCATCAATGATCTAGTATAAAAAATACATCACAAAAAAAATTAATAAAAAAACTTTAGCATAAAAAATCTAGCACAAAAATTTCAACACAAAAAAATTAGTACAAAAAATTCAACACAAAAAATCTAATACAAAAATGTTAGTACAAAATAGAAAAAAAACCACTTTTTTGTATTTTTATTTTTAGTTGTTATTTTTTACATATCAATATGGTACTCAAATTAAAGATAAAAAAATTCTCGATTTTCTGGTGCAACTTTATTTTTTAAATAATTTCGTATGAAAAAGTTATGGACGTTTTATAATAGTGGGGGAATTTGAAAAAAGTCAACAAAAGTGACTATTTCCAAAATACCTTCACTTCCCTCTTTTTTCCTACAATTTGATCTCAATCATTGATTACAAAAATGAAAAGTCAAGATTACTTCTTAGGCTACTTAGGAAAAATCCTCTTTTTATTTGATTCTCTCTCTCTCTCTCTCTATCTCTCTCTCTATATATATATAGGGGACGGTTCCACTAAAAAGTGGTTTTTCGCTAAAAAAATCCTAAAAAGTGGGTCAAACAAACTCCGATTGAGCTCATTCCAGCGGCGTTGGAACCGTCTTATCGAACCCTAACCCGGACCCAAAAACCTAAACTCCCCTCCACCTGCACCCCCAAAAATCTAAACCCCCCTCCAACCCTACCCCGAAAAGCCAAAACCACCACCCCACCCTCCAAAAACCTAAAACCCCCACCCCCAAAAAACCTAAACCCACCCCCACACACCCCTAAAAACCTAAATCCTCCACCCCCACCCCCACCCCCAAAAAAAACCTAAACCATAAAATCTAAACCTTAAGGCTAAACCGTAAGGCTAAAACCCTAAAATTCAAACGTAAAATCTAAACCTTAAAAGATAAACTCTAAAAGCTAAGATGGTAGAGTTCGACGAGACGGTTCCAACGCCCCTGAAATTAGCTCAATCGGAGTTCGTTTGATATCGTTTCTTAAGGTTTTTGTAATTTTTTATATTTTTTAGCGAAAAACTATTTATTAGTTGATCTTCCCCCTATATATGTATATGTATATATACATATACATATATATATACATATATATATACATATACATATATATATATATATGTATATATGTACAACCATTGATCTTGTTTCATCACTTGATGAAATCAATTAATGTCGTTAGTTTTGATAAAGTGGTGAC
The DNA here is from genome assembly GCA_023525975.1 of Smallanthus sonchifolius. NCBI lineage: Eukaryota > Viridiplantae > Streptophyta > Magnoliopsida > Asterales > Asteraceae > Smallanthus > Smallanthus sonchifolius. The sequence continues at coordinate 40,879,238 of CM042025.1, read as the reverse complement.
ATTTTCTTTTCTTTGGTTTGGTAATAATCATTAACAAATCTCTTAGATCTTTCACTTTGTCTCATATCTTACTTTACATATGTTTTTTCTTTAACAAAATCAACCCCCAAATCACATCACTTTTCGTATATAAAGTGAATCGATAGGGATAACCAGGAACATTTATGTAATTCGTTAGTGGAAAAGAAGAACGTGAATGTTCGTGAAACATTTACATATATGTAAATGGTTAGTTACACATATATATATAACATTAACAAATGGTTAACTTACAAAAACGTAGATTTAAAAAGATAATCTAAAATCGGTTGATTTCTGGTTCTTTTACTCTATCTTAATCGGGTTCTACGTCATCTTCATCTTTGCTGTAGACTTCTAGAACAAGCAACGAAAATATCAGCAATTACATATATGTAATCAATTATACATATATGTAATTTAGTAAATTACATGTATTAACCATCTGCATAACCATTTACATACATGTAATTTAGTAAATTATATATATTTAATCATCTAGGTAACTATTCACATATACGTAATTTACTAGATTAGATATATGTAACCATCTACAAAATCATTTACATATATGTAACTATCCACTTATACATAATTTCGTAAACTACACATATGTCGAAGAACAAATTTACGCATTGTAAAATATTAGTAAAATGACTAAATACATAATCAAAAAATGTCTGAATTACGTATATGTAGAAGCTAATTTAATACCTTCTTTGTCACACTCTAAAAGTATCCGCACAAAACTAATCGGGCTCGAGAAGGTGTTAGCCACTACCCACCAAGCTAAGAATTGAGTTTTATTGAGAACCAGAAGTCCTTCCTTCTTCTCCAAGAATTCGAAGTATGTATGTATATTTCTTGTGATTCTCAAAATCAAATATACATATACATATACATACAACACATATATAGAGGAAGGTTGAAAAGGGAACAAAGAAAAAAGAGGGAACCATTCTCAGTCACACACTCTGTGAGAAGAAAAAAAACACTAAGTCACGCTGAATTTGGACTTGAACCCACGACATATTCGTTATGTGCAATCAGAATCAACCGGTGCGCTGAAGCATTGCTTTGAGTTAATATTTATCTCAAACTAGAATTGTGGTCACGCGTGTTGCGGCGCATTTAACCACGGAAGAACTAGCGTTCTTTAACAACGGATTCAATACGTAGATTAAAATAAGCAAGACATAACGGCATATTCGTACTCACCCCGTGAAAAAATGCACGCCAAAACAGTGGAAACGTCGATAAAAAGAAAAAAAATTAAAAGTAAAAGTAAAAAACAAAGAAAAAAAGAAAAACAAAAAATCTAAAAAGAAGAGTAAAAAAATACATATAAAAAGCAACTTTTTTTTTAAATTTAGGGGTTGTATGGTAACATTTTTAAAAGTTCGGAAGTAATCATTAAAATTAGGATATAAAGGGGGAAAAGTTAACTAAAGTTGAATGGCCAAGTGGTAAACTTTTAGAAGAAGACAAAATTAATAGATGCATTACAATGTTGTACCAAGAGCATAAATGGTTTCCATTTTGCCTTTTAATATTTAAAAAATATATTTTATATTTGTGAATAGTACCAATTCAAACATACTGTTTTGTTGTTTTTTATTATTTTTTTTAGTTTTAGTTTTTATTGTTAGATTTAAGGTTTAGTTTTTAAGGTTTCGTTTTTAGTTTTTTGCGTTTAGTGTTACGGTTTAGCTTTTAGGTTTAGGTTTAACGTTTAGCTTTTAGTGTTTAGTATTTAGTTTTAGGGTCTAGCTTTTAGCTTTTAGCATTTAGCTTTTACAGTTTGGCTTTTAGCGTTTAGCTTTTATGGTTTAGGGTTTAGTTTTTACGGTTTAGCTTTTAGCATTTAACATTTACGATTTAGTTTTTAGCATTTTTAACATTTAGCTTTTACGGTTTAGTTTTTAGCATTTAGTATTTAGCATTTAGGGGTTCCCCATTGAACCCTCCCCCCTATATATATATAAGGGACGTATCCGTTGTAAACCCTATATTTTTGTAAAAACCTTTATACTCTACCACAACCACTCATTTAATTTATTAGTTTTCTAATTTATATTTATTCTTTAAGGGCAGTTTTGTCATTTTAGCACTCTATCCCTCTCTCTTTAAACCTAACTTCTTCTCTCTTTCACTCCATCGTATCTTATTTCATTAGATCTGGGAGATTTTTTTCTCCTTCAACTTTCATCTCCATCTTCATATACATTAAATCGCCTTTAGCCTTCAACCCAGTGCCCTCTTATTTGCCTAATATTCAGTTCCGTTGATGGCGTGACCACCATGACACATCAAAACTCTCGCCACCTCGCCGCACTTTCTGGTTAATATGAAAGACTTTTTGAAGGGCTATTAAGCTCCGTTCGAACCTGTAGACGGATGGACTCACTCTCTCTTTCTCCAAATCGATCTCCATTTCTTCTACCGGTCCATCTGTTTTTTTCAATTCAGATCTCTAAAAATTATCCCTCTCTCTTAGAAACCTAGATTTCAAAACCAAGAATACAAAACCATTTATACGATTCATAAACGAGTCTCTGCGTCTTTACTCACATCCCAGGTTTATCCATTTTTAAATCTACCTTCTGTATTCATGAATTTTAAAGGTTTGGGAAAGAGCAAAAGAATTCACACCTGAATGATTTGGATTATATGGGCCCAAACGAAAGCAACACTGATTACAAGTATTCTCATATCCACTTTGACTATATATATTTTGTCAAAATTACCATTTTTTAAACTTTTATCCAGGTAAGAGATGAAATAGAGTAGCTTATAGATGATGATGATAATGATGATGGAGATTGGCTGAAATGTACCTAACTGAGAAGAAAACTAGGATGGATTCTTTATCCTATGGTGGAGATCATTCTATGGTGGGATACAGGTCAATGGACGGTCCACAATTGGTTTCTGCTCCCGTGTCTCCGGTTTCTTCACCTCCAGATTGACAAGTTATCAAAGGTGAACCACAATTGAAGTTTTTCAATCCTTAGATTTTTCAGTTTTTGTTTGTGTTTTGGTTTGGGTTTGGGTTTTTGGTTTTCAATTCAGATCTCAAAATAGAGTTTTTATACCGATTTGAATTGACACTTGTGCATTTTTGGGTTACTACACATGTGTAAACTAAATTTACACATGTGTAGACTGAATTTACACATTTGTAAAATGAATTTACACTTATGTAAGCTTGGTTAAATCTTTGTTTTTCTTCTCCAGGTCTATATTTTTAATGTTTGTAATGTTGAAATGTGAACAAACTTTTATAAAAGATGAGATCTTTAATGAACATGAATTTAAGAATATAATAAATTAACATAACTTTGCTTTTTTTTTGCAGCTCTGCTATGAACAAGTTGATTACTTCAAAGGATCACACTTCTCTTCAAGTCAATGTTTGTCATTTGATGAATCTGGCCAATACACTAGTCAATTCTCCCCCTTTACACATGTGTATTTTTATTTTACACAAGTAAGGGTTTGATATTATTTTTTAGTTTGATTTACAATAGGTTTTTGATTTTTATACATTTGTATTTTTATTTTACACATGTGTATTTGATTCTTTTACACATGTGTAATCTGAATTTACACATGTGTAAAATAGTTTACCCATGTGCATTTGATTTTGTTTATTTGGATGCAATTTTTTTTTCTGATTTGTGTATATGTTTTTTTTTCTATTTTGTAAAGATATTTGGTTTTTTTTATGTGTTTACAAATGTTTAAAAAGGTTGTATGCTATGAAGTATGGATGGGGTTTTGAGAAGACATGAAAGAGTCTTTTGCTTTAGAAGATAGAAAATCCACTGGAATGTATGGATTTGTTTTAGAAGACATGTAGGTCCAGATTTCTCTTGAAATCACTGATTTGATCGATTACACACACACACAGGCGGAAACTGTGTGTATGGTGGTGAAACAGATAATAGAAACAGTGTTGGTGAAGATAACAGGCTAACCATAGTTTGAATCAACACGCAAATGGTATGAAAGTGTAAGAACACAGTGAATAAACAACTGCAAATTGTATTGACTCAGGAAAAATATGAAAGAGAAGGTTCAGGGTTACATCCGCTACTCACACCCTAAACATTCTCAAACTAGGCTATTTATAGTAGTGACAGTATCGAAACTATGTTCAATCGAAACTACTAGTTTCGATTGACCATTTACAAGTGATACAAATACTGTCGAAACTACCATCTATCGAAACTACTAGTTTCGATTGAACACACTCAATCGAAACTAAGTAGTTTCGATGGCCCAGACTTAGAAATAAAAACAGTAAATTACATAAAACTGAAATTACATTTAATGAAATGACAGAAAGTAAACTAGTCTAAAACTGTTTAAACAAACAATAAATGACAACAGCTTATACATAAGATATGACTCTACAATCTCCCCCTAAGCTGTTGCATTATCGTCTTCAGCTCTTCATCAAGCAGCTGGTCCTTCAGTTGTCCTTGGTATAAAAGGTTTAACATGGAGAGATACAACCCGTTGGTAGGCTTTAGCATCAGCTTCATCTTCATCACTGTATGCCTGAATGTGATTCTGAAAAAGGATTTCCAGATCTTCAGGCTGAAACTTCAACAGCTCCATGGGCTCAAAGATGGTGATGTCTTCCTTGCCCTCACATTCTATCCCTGCACTGCCAATAATTGGGTCGTAGTACCATTTTCTAAAAGTTTGTAGCTGGACAAGTACAGATTTTGGAATGGTGATGGTCTTGTGTGTTTGGGTAGGCTTGTATCTTAAGAACACATATGGCTTGTTAGTCTTAGGATGAAACCTAGTCTTTGAGATCTTCTTTTGAGTCTTCCTAGGCTTCATTCCTTTGAAATCATTATTGACTTGAGAATGCAGAAATTTCTCAAAGTCATAAGCCATCATAACCTTCCCAGGGTTTTGAAGTGGAAGTTTGGCTAAATCCCTGAGGTCATAGAAAGGAAGGGTTTGGAAGTCAGTCATATTTTTAAAGTGCTGAACTCCCCCTCTATATCTTCTTATGATAAAGAGCTTCCTTTCAGCATCATACTTCCAGCCAATTGGAGGCCTTTTTAGTTCTTGATGCTCTGCTATCCATTCATATGTCTTAGGAGTTTCCTCCTGAATTATTAGGACTTTCTTGAAGTTGGAGGTTCAGGAGCAACCGAGGGTGAATCTTGTGTTGGACCGGATTCGGAGACTGTAGTGGTTGGTTCAGGAGTGACTGTTTTGATAAGATTAATCTGAACATCTTCTTCACCCTTTTCTTCGTCAGATAAGGTTTGAATTTCATCTCCGTCTTCCGTAAAGTATCTAGTTCGCTCAGTCTCCTTTTCTTCAGTGGTCAGGATTTCTGGATAAAGATCATTATACCCAAAGTTTTCAATGTCAGCTAAAAGGGCATTCAGCTCATCATCAGATGGGATGTCTTCTTCATCAAGAATCACGGTCTCTATTTCAGTGGAAGTCCCTTTCCCTCTCTTCCTTGCTTCTCTTCTCTCACTAGCTGAGGGAAGGTTTAGTTCTGTACCTTCAATTTTGACTTCAACCATCTCTTTTGTCTTTTCAATATGCCCAGCAAATATAGTTAGTGCAGATTCTGGATTAGTTACAAGGTCAGGAGATGAGGGTTCAACCACAGGTGTGGTCTCCCCCTGAGCTGTTGAAGTAGTTGGTTGTTTTTGCACAGGTTTAACCATTGAGGCTTTGAGCTGCTCCACTGCTTCAGCCAAAGCCTTGAATTCTTCATTTTGCTTTGATATTAGTTTCTGCTGTGTTTCAAGTTGAGTTTGTTGGACCTCAATTTGGGTATGAAAACCCCCAACTTCCAGCTTCAGGTCTTTAACCTCTTCCTGGACATTATGCAAATTATTTTTCAAGCCTTCAATTTCTTCATCTTTCTTTTGAATCGTATCCTGCATTTTCTTCAGTTCAAGGCTTAGAGTCTTAACTCTTGGTACAAGAGAGGCTGAATCTTGAGTTGGTGATGTGGGAATAGTATGGATGGGTGATTGTTGTGGAGATGGTTGTGGAGTGGGTTGTGGAGTAGGTTGTGGAGATGGTTGTGAAGATGGTTGTGGAGATGGTTGTGGAGTGGCTAATAGAGAATCTGATGAGGATGACAAGTATTCAAATCCTGTTTTGATTTTCTTTGCCTTAGGCTCTTCTTCCTCAAAATCAGAACCTGACTCAACCTGTCGTTTAGAGGAAGATGCGGGATGCATTGTTCTATCATCTGAATCAGACTTGTAGTAGTCAGATCCATAAATCCCTGCATCCAGAGTTCCACTTGATTCTGCGACTTCCTCCTCAACTCCATGCATGCCAGCTTCAACATTAACTGCTGGCTCTTGAACTATCTGGATTTGTTCAACAAAAGGAGCCTCTATCACAGGCTCAATGATGGGTTGTTCTTGTTCTTGAACTTCAGGGACGTTTATCTCAATCTCAGCTTCATCGATAGGTGCATTACCTTGATCTTGCTCAGCTTCCATTTCTTCTTCTTCAGATGATGAGTTCTCTTCTTCAAGATCAGGGTCAATGTCAGGGATAAATTCTTCTTCTTCACCAATGATATGACCAAACAGGGGAACGTCAGCTATTGCCCTATTGGTTCTCTTGTTAGTACTCCTCATGTAGCTGAGAGTCTTGGCAATCATGTGATCGAACACAAAGATGTTCCCACCTTGTTGCAGCTCAGGATGAATATGATTAATGATAATTTGTAAAAATCTAGGATATGCCAAGAATTTCTCCTTCACGGCTCCAGTTAGATTGTCTTTTAACTGTCTGAATATGAAGCCAGAAAAGTTGTAATCTCTTCCCTTGATTATCCCCAGAATAGCTGAGCCCAGAGTGCTGTTTGCTGAATCAAACCCTCCTTTTCTTATTGATAGGCAGTGAATAAACACGTGCACTATATATCTCCAGTGGCTTGGTAAGGAGTTCTTGATTATCTGGCCATTCTTGAATTCATCTGGATGACCCAACCTTCTAAAGCATTCTTTAACATAGAAAATTGTGAATTCAATAGGTGCATCTGGATTATCATTAAACTGAAGCACCTCTCTAATTGTAGCTTCAGAAAGTAAGACTTCTTGGCCACGCACAGTTGCTCTAATGTGCTCTATATTCTCAATTGTGATGATTTCTGCAGTCTCCCAGAATTCTCTTATAGTTGTCTCAAACACCGGCAGATTATTGCTGATAGCAAAGTTAATGTTGGAGTTTGCCAGGAAATTTAGTACAGGAATGAACTCTGCAGCCTTAGGATCATTGGCATTGAGGAATGCACAGACATTGTGTCTTTTCACAAATAAGAGATCCATACCTGTAAAGTTTATCAATTTTGCACAATAAGTAAGATTTCTGAAAATACTGAATCGAAACAAGATATATCAACACTTAGAAAAAATTTGAAGTCCTAACTGTCGAAACAACTAGTTTCGATTGAGATCAATACAGTCGAAACAACTAGTTTCGATGGAGATCAACACTGTCGAAACAACTAGTTTCGATGGAGATCAAAACTGTCGAAACAACTAGTTTCGATGGAGATCAAAACTGTCGAAACAACTTGTTTCGATGGAGATCAAAACTGTCGAAACAACTAGTTTCGATGGAGATCAAAACTGTCGAAACAACTTGTTTCGATGGAGATGAACTTATCGAAACTATCTAGTTTCGATCAGAGATACTAGGGCAAGTTTGGGTGTCGAAACTAGTAGTTTCGATTGAAAATTTTTAAGATAATTTTGAAAGTGTTGAACCCTTTTATCGAAACTACTTGGTTTTGAAACCCAAACCCCTCTGATTCGTTATACTCAGACTGATATAAACAATTTAAAAGAAAGGTTTAGAGTGGACTGTAAGTGACGGAGCTTCATCTTATCGAATGTGAATTGTTATTTGCAAGAAAACACAAATAATCGTGAGTTCTAAGATATATCAGTATTGAAATGTATGCAAACATAGAGAAGCACACAAACAACTATTATTATGAAGATTTAGTCGAACAAATTTTAATTTTTGAAACCCTGGATCTGTCGTATTTGCAAAAATCATCAAAAGGAGGTTGTGAGACGTTACCTGATGATGGAGACGATAGAGACAACGGGGAAAATCAGTTGATATCTTGCAACCTAGAACGACGATTTGAGAGATTGTGTGAAAGACGGAGAAGGCGAAAAGGTTTTGAAAAATATGAGTAAGAATCAGTATGACGGGAGGGATTGCTTATGAAGGCTTTTAATTCTCGTGAGACAAAAGACAAAATTGCCCCTGTCGAAACAGCTAGTTTCGATAGGACAAACTAGTTTCGATATGTACAAAGTAGTTTCGATAGTTCAAGTAGTTTCGATATGTACAACTAGTTTCGATAGTTCAAAGTAGTTTCGATATGTACAACTAGTTTCGATAGTTCAAAGTAGTTTCGATATGTACAACTAGTTTCGATATTTAATAAAATTATACACAAGATATTTACACTTTTCTTCTTGAAAAAGATCCAACATGAGATCAGATCTGGTCAATCTCTTGAAACACTTCATTTTGCAATTCACTACTGTGAGTCCCTGAAGATAGCTGATATTTGGGCAAAGTAAACCCGAATATTTGTTTGTACAAAGATTTTATGTGATTAGAAGGTACCATTTAAGCAACATACAAGGTGTACCCCACATATTAAAATAAAATGATTTTGAAAAACCTATCAATCCTCAAGAAGTACCCATCTTCATCCTATCATCTCTTTCTGATTAACCAAGGTACCGTCTTAGTAATGTCAAAGTACCACCAAATTAAAATAAGATATCCAAGTGGATTTAGAAAAATAAAAATAAAAAATATCCAAGTACATATTAAAAAAGTACGAGCATTCTAGATATTTGCTTAAGCAAAACAGAAGAAGTCGTAAAATTATCCAAGCGGATAGAAAAATGTTGAACACCCAAGATCTTTGCGTAAGCAAAACAGACGGGGTCAAATCATCCAAGTGGATGGGAAAAGGATGAGCACCCGAGATCTTTGCGTAAGCAAAACATACGGGGTCATCGGTGGTAAATATCGTTATATTGACGGTCACTTGGCGTATGAATAGGAATCCAATACGTAAGCATGTATCTGATTGAATCGGTTTTTCTTAGATATAAAAATGGGTTAGATGTTTCAATAATGGATTCAAACACACAAGTATGAGATATATATTAGGTTTTACTACTTACAAGTTTTAACCATATGTCAGGCCTACCAGCTATACCTCAGTAAACACAATCGCTGTTGGTCTATTCCATGTCCAAGAGATGAGATCAGACACTATCATTTCTCAAAGGTCAGATTCAATTTTTCTTGCAACTTGTAAGATTATATACACAGCAATTCTTTTCAATATTAAAATATTATATTTCTCCCCCAAAAGATTTGCGTGGATACTTGTTAAAAAAAAATAAAATCTTTTTGGAATTTTCTTAGACAGTTTAAACAGAATTAATAAAAAAAATAAAAAAAATAATAAAAAAAAATAAAAAATTATTTACACAATTTACTGAAAGTTGATCATTCCAAGCATTTCCACCAGTTGGGCAAATCTGGTAGAGTCAAAAGCCTTTGTGAAGATGTCTGTGGTTTGTTTATTAGTTTTGACTTCAACAATTCGAATATGCTTCTTTTCAACACAGTCACGAATAAAATGATGTTTAATTTCAATGTGTTTGGTTTTGGAATGCAGAACAGGGTTTTTGGTGATATGGGGAACGACAGTGTTGTCACACAGAATGGGTGTCTCATGGAATGTGATCCCATAGTCAAGCATCTGATGGTGTATCCATCTGACTTGGGAACAACAGAGGGCTGCTGCAATGTATTCGGCTTCGGCGGTGGATTGGGAAACGGTGGATTGTTTCTTACATTGCCATGAGACAAGGCGGTTGCCAAGGAATTGACAACCTCCAGAAGTGGATTTTCGGTCTAAGTTGCAACCCCCATAGTCTAAATCTGAATAAGTCACAAGATCAAACAAGTCAGTTTTAGGATACCACAGACCCAATTTTGGCTTATACCTTAAGTATCTTAAAATACGTTTGACAGCAGATAAATGAGAGAGTTTAGGATTAGCCTGAAAACGTGCACACAAGCACACTGCAAACATGATGTCGGGTCTGCTGGCCGTGAGATACATGAGAGATCCTATCATAGAGCGATATAGATGCGGATCAACGCTTTCCCCATCCATATCTGGAGTCAAACAATGTCGAACTTCCACAGGAGTTTTTACTGGATGGGAATCAGCCATTTTGAACTTGGTCAAGATTTCTTTTACGTATTTTTCTTGATGGATAAGGATTCCTGACTCAGACTGATCAACTTGTAGTCCCAAAAAGAACTTCATTTCCCCATGGAGCTCATCTCAAACTTAGATCGCATCACTTCTTCAAATTCTTTGCAGAGACGGGGATTTGTAGAACCAAAAATGATATCATCCACATAAATTTGCACCATGATTGTATCCTTTTCCTCCTTCCGTTTGAACAAGGTTTGGTCAATTGCTCCTCGTGTGAAACCATTCTCAAGCAGATGCTTTGATAAAGTTTCATACCACGCACAAGGTGCTTGGTGAAGACCGTACAATGCTTTGTCTAACTTGTAAACATGGTCTGAAAAATTAGGATCAATGAAACCCGGCGGCTGCTTGACATATACTTCTTCTTGAACTTTGCCATACAAAAATGCGCTTTTGACATCCATTTGATGGACGATGAAGTCCATGTAGGCTGCATAGGCGAGAAACATTCTGATGGCTTCCAAACGAGCCACTGGTGCAAAGACTTCCTCATAATCAATCCCTTCTTCTTGATAGAAACCTTGAACCACCAGACGAGCTTTATTTCGAATCACATTGCCGCCTTCATCCTTTTTGTTGCGAAAGACCCAACGAGTACCGATTGGAACTTTGTTCTTGGGTAGATCCACCAAATTTCACACATGTAACTTTCAGAATTGTTGTAGCTCTTCCTGCATTGCTTCCACCCAGCTGTTTTCTAGTAGAGCTGCTTTAATGTTCTTTGGTTCAGTTTGAGAGATGAAGTAGGAAAACATGTTGTTTTCAAATGCTTCACAGGCACTTCGAGTACTAACACTCACATTGAGTGGTCCAATGATGTTATTGGTGGGATGAATCTTGTGAATTCGCAGTTGAGGAATTTCATCTTCTTCCACGACTTCTTCCAAATTGGTAAGATTTTCAGCAGGAGGATCGGCAATATCATTAATAGGATCTTCAGCAGGTGATTGTGGTGCAACATCTAATATTGGAATGGAGTTGTCTTCAACAGTTTCACTTGTTGCACCAGAACCAGAAGACTCCATATTAGATTCAGCATTAGCAACCACAGGAATTTCAACCTGAGCAGATGAAGAAGAGCCTTGATCATTTATGTTCCCTAGATTGTTCACAGAGAAGTAAGGATTAGCATGAGTTGATTCAATAGAGAAATCAGGAAGATTAAATGACTTAAAAACTGAATCGACGTCAAAGAGCCAATTGGGACCGTCTCCTGCGTACGTATGATTGTTTTCATGCCAATTGATATCAATGGACTCCATCACTATCCTTTTCTTCTTATGGTAGACACGAAAAGCACGTTGATTGGATGAGTAACCAACAAAATAGCATTCATCAGCTTTGGCTTCAAACTTGTTGAGCTGATCTGAAGTGTTCAACATTGTGCACACACACCCAAATTTCCTGAAGAAATCAATAACTGGCTTGCGCTTGTACATGATCTCATAAGGTGTCTTGTTGCAACTTTTAGTGATAAGAACCCGATTTTGCACAAAACATGCAGTGTTGACCGCCTCAGCCCAGAAAGTCACGGGAAGCTTAGAGTCAACAATCATAGTTCGTGCAGCTTCAATTAGAGTGCGGTTTCTTCTTTCAGCTACACCGTTTTGTTGAGGAGTACGAGGTGCACTGAATTGTCGAGAAATTCCTTTGCTTTCACAGAAGGAATCAAGAGTTGCATTTTTTAATTCTGTTCCATGATCGCTGCGGATAGTCTTCACACTTAGATTGAAGAGGTTCTCAATTTGAAGCAGATAGGTTTTTAAAATCTCTGGCGTCTCATCTTTTGTGGCTAAGAAAAACACCCAAGTGAATCGAGAAAAATCATCTGTTACCACCAGACAGTATGACTTTCGTCCAAGACTCATGACACTCACTGGACCAAAAAGATCCATGTGAAGCAATTGGAGAGGAGAGTCAATGGAATTGGTGGTTTTAGGCTTATGCGAAGATTTGTGCTGTTTTCCTTTGGAACATGAGATACAGTGTTCCATAGGAGTGAAATCTTTGAGAGGTAATCCAGTGACTAGGTTGCCTCGAACCAGTCAATTCATTGTTTTGAAATTTACATGTCCCAACCTCTTATGCCACAGGAAAGATTCATCTTCAGAAGCTTTTGAGAGAAAACACGATTCAATGCCCGATGAGTTGTTCATATCCAAGCTATATGTGTTGTATGTTCTGGGAGCACGCATGAGAATAAGTTCTTCCGGAATCACCACTCCTGGCTTCAAGAAAAGACATTCTTTTGAATTGAATAAGGCACAAAAGTCCTTGTCACAAATCTGTACTCATCAGAATGTATTTCAACTGAGGAACAAAGTTGACAAATTCCAGACTATTTACTCCATTTGTTACTATTCCTTGTCCTTCAATCTTTCCTCCTCTTGGGTTTCCAGCAAAAGCAACATACTCTCCATCAATTTGATGATAATCTTGCAGCAAGTTAAAGTGCCCAGTCATATGTCTTGAACATCCACTATCTACATGCCAGATGTTATCACCGGTTCTTCTTGATTGACCCTATACACAACGAACCATTTATACGTTTTGACCAACATTGTTTCAATCAAGAGATCTTAGTGTCAGGATATGACATCTCATTGGAATCAAGATTACAACCATCCTTTGATGAAACACGGTCATCAAATAGAACATTATTTTTAATTTTCCACATTCGTTTTAAATGATTTTTAGCATTTTTAATTCTTTTACGTCTAGATTTTCTACTGTGAGAAGACTTAGGCAACATGTATGAATTTAATGAACTTTCGGAAGGCGATTTTTCATTAGAATTTGTGGTTGTTAATTTACAACTTTTTGAAACATGATTTGAGGCACCACAACTAAAACAAATGTTTTCACAAGATATCTTAGCCTGATAATAGTCATCACAAGATGAAGATGATTGTGATGTTGAGGAATCTGAACATGAGACGGTTATCTCATCAATAACTTTGTCTTAAAGACGATGTGCTTCCTTTAATCTGAAAAATTCCATGTTGCTCATGGTTTCACGTGGTACATCATTCACAATAATTCCTGCACTTTTAAATTTTGTAACACATGGCATAACATTCAAAGATTTAGGAACAAAAAGCAAGGCATTTTTAAATTTAGAAACATCACATCCCAAACCCGTATGCTCAGCAGGCATAGAATCAAAATACAAGTTTTTAACGTGTTCACAAATATTTGGTTTTGACACGGACATATTATTACATTCATCCGACTCAAGTTCTTTTAAAATAGTTCTATCATTAGCACTCTTATCACAATCATCTTCGGAATTTACACAATTTGACTCTGCACAAGAAGCAAAACTGTCAGAATCAGAGGATGTAATATAATCATCAGGAGATAATGTGCAAACAAAAGGTGTGAAAACATGTGGAGTAGGCATATCAGCAAATCTCCCTGATTTAGAATTAGGAGGTGGATGAGAGTTATACCCAAGACCTTCTGTGCCTTTTCTATTAAATTGTTTATCAATTATTCCAAACAGAATTTTCTGATCCATATCCATGTGATCAACCTGTAATTTGGCTTTTTCTGCCTTTTGGACTCTTTCTGTTAAAATTGTATTATTAATGGTTTGAGTATTGAGTTGCACAATTAAAGAACGATTTTCACCAGAAATATCACGAATTTTCTTTAAGTAAAGTTTCTCATTTTTTGCCACAGAGTCATACATTACTTTAATGTGATTTCGTTCATCAATCAAGACTTGATTGATGAATCTGTATTTTTGAATTTCATTCAAGCAAGATCTAGAATTACACAGTTTAGAAATAACCTCAGCAGGCACAGCAGTGAGATCCTCAACAGGTTCAATCATGACACACTTGCCCATGTCCTCTACACCAGCCATCAAAGCTTTATCAGCAGCTTCCTCAGCTTGGTCTCCCCAATGATAATGTCCATCAGCCTGACACACAAGAGCTGTGGAGCTTGAAGATGTGTTTGTCTTTGGAGGATTGGCAGCTTGTTTTCCAGAGGAGATCTTCTTCTCTTGCTGATCCTTGGAGGACGGTTCCTTGCAGTTTCTGGCAAAGTGACCCAGCTGATCACAATTGTAGCATCTCACCTTCTTGATATCAAACCCAAGTGTCTTTCCCTGCTTAAATCTGTCTATGCCAGTTCTTTTGATGAATCTTTTGGCTCTTAAGGTCAACATGGCCATGCACCAGTCAATGTCCATTTTCTCCAAATCATCAGGATTAATCTGCTCCAAGTCATCAGGTTGAAAGCTAACCGGTGTTAGATTTCCAGATATCAGTGCATCATAGCACGACATGAAAGCAGTCATGATTGGGACATATTCATCAGGAATCATGGTGATAGTCTTTTGAGGAGCAGAGGAGCTGGTAGAATTAATTGCAGCAGCTGAAGGAGGGACATCAGTCTGAAAGTATGGGCTACCGGATGAGCTTGATCCAGCAATGAGAGCTGTGTTTCCAGACTGATTTGATGGAGTGACTGCTCCCTTCTTAATCTCAATTTCATAAGATTCAAGAATGCTATAGACTTCCTGTTGAGAGAGAGCACTCAGATTCTCAGTCTTTTTGATCATGATTCGATACATATTCCATTCCTCAGGAAGATAATCTAGGAGTTTCTTGTTTAGATCAAGAGTAGGATACTCAACTCCCATTACCTTCAACCTTGATACAATGCTTGAGAAACGGTTGATCAAATCAGATATTGATTCTCCCCTTACACTGCTGAACTTCGCATATTATTTCTTGATCAGATCTCTTTTGCTTTCCCTGACATCCTCACTTCCCTCATATCTTGTGCACAGTGCAGCCCATAAGTCTTTGGCAGTTGTGTACTCAGCAAAGATGTTGAAAATATCCATAGGAAGAGCCATGGCAATAGTCCCGTAGGCCTTGTTGTCTCGGGCAATCAAGACAAGATCTTTCTCATCATACTCAGATACTAACTTAGGACGTTGAACATCAGCAGTGGTAGTTACGGGCTTGTGGGGACCATCGGTGATAGAACTCAACAGTGTATAATCGTGAAATTGAAAGAAAAGCTTCATCTTTTTAGTCCAGTCATCAAAATCTCTTGTGGACACAAGAACAAGTGGTCTATTTCCCCCAGAATGTTCTATTGAACTTGAAGTGGCCATAATATTTTGAATCGAAACTAAAACAGTAACTAGTTTCGATAGGTCAACTTTTATCGAAACAACTAGTTTCGATAGAACAACTTTTATCGAAACAACTAGTTTCGATAGGACAGCTTTTATCGAAACAACTAGTTTCGATAGGGCAGCTTTTATCGAAACAACTAGTTTTGATACTGAAAATTTTCAAGGAAAGTTTCGATAACCACAGTTTCGATAGAGATAAGACAAAATTTAGTTTCGATAGTACCTTCTCCAGACAAAATGTAGACAAGAAGTTTCGATGATCAACGAAAATCAAAAACTGTCCCCAGTAGTTTCGATGCCTTCTTCTCCAAGCTCAGAAATACTCCATTGATGATAAGCTCCAGAAATCAATAGTGCAGAAATGACAAACGAATCCGGCGAAAACCTTCGACTAACCCTCCTGATCACTAATCCAACTTCCGATTCTGAAAATACGAGCAAAAACCCTTGGAAATCGATGAAACAGTACTTCCGAGGATAGCTGTGCAAAAACCCGAAATAAGCTCAAAATACCTTACAAATCACCTAGAATCGATCACAAAACCTGATAACACTCAAAAACACTAGAGCATAAAGCTCTGATACCAATTGTAGGTCCAGATTTCTCTTGAAATCACTGATTTGATCGATTACACACACACACAGGCGGAAACTGTGTGTATGGTGGTGAAACAGATAATAGAAACAGTGTTGGTGAAGATAACAGGCTAACCACAGTTTGAATCAACACGCAAATGGTAAGAAAGTGTAAGAACACAGTGAATAAACAACTGCAAATTGTATTGATTCAGGAAAAATGTGAAAGAGAAGGTTCAGGGTTACAGCCGCTACTCACACCCTAAACATTCTCAAACTAGACTATTTATAGTAGTGACAGTATCGAAACTATGTTCAATCGAAACTATGTTCAATCGAAACTACTAGTTTCGATTGACCATTTACAAGTGATACAAATACTGTTGAAACTACCATCTATCGAAACTACTAGTTTCGATTGAACACACTCAATCGAAACTAAGTAGTTTCGATGGCCCAGACTTAGAAATAAAAACAGTAAATTACATAAAACTGAAATTACATTTAATGAAATGACAGAAAGTAAACTAGTCTAAAATTGTTTAAACAAACAATAAATGACAACAGCTTATACATAAGATATGACTCTACAAGACAGAAGTATGGATTTGCTTTTACCAGAAGAGTGTAACTTTATTGATTTGCCCATGATGAGATATTTTGTTTAACTTTTTATCAAATATATATTATTATAATGTAAGATACAACCTCGACCACATATTTATTTTATTTATTTAAGATGAGTGGTTGTTGTAGAGTTTAAGGGTTTTCAAAAAACATATAGTTTACAACGGATACGTCCCCTATATATATATATATATATATATATATATATATATATATATATATATATATATATATGAAAAAGGATAAAATGTTAACCAACTTTAAATATGTAAACTAAAAAACCAAATTCTAACCACAAATTTATTATAGTTACTAGCATGTTTGACTTTTGGGGAATGGATTAAAATAAGAAGAAAATAAATATGTAGTCAGAATTTGGTTTATTGGTTTACGAGTTCACAAATGATCCTTACTCATATTAAAAAGAAACTTTTTAACGTGTCGAATTTTTTCGACTACATATGTGTAGTATCATCATATGATCACACTACATATTTGCAGTATCATCATATTGCATATACTGCATATATGCAGTATCATTACACTACATATATGTAGTATCGAAAAAGTCCGACGCGTTAATTTTTTATTTTTTATATAGAAATATTATATTCAAATTAATGATAAAAAAAATGTTTAATTTATCAGTGTAATTTTTTAAAAATAATAATAAGGTATGAAAAAGTTATTAAGGTTTAAAAATTGAGAAGAGAGTTTTTTGGTTTTCTCATAAAAATGAGTTTTCTCATGAACCCAATATATATATATAGGGGGAGGTTCAAATAATAAGTAGTTTTTCACTAATAAATCTAAGAAATGATAAAAACCTTAAGAAAAGATATCAAACGAACTCCGATTGAGCTAATTTCAGCGGTGTTGGAACCGTCTCGTCGAACTCTACCATCTTAGCTTTTAGGGTTTAGCTTTTAAGATTTAGATTTTATGTTTGAATTTTAGAGTTTTAGCCTTATGGTTAGGCTTTAGGGTTTATATTTTATGGTTTAGGTTTTTTTAGGGGTGGGGGTTTAGGTTTTTGGGGTGGGTGGGGGTGGGTTTAGGTTTTTTTTTTTTGGGGGGGGGTGGGGGGTTTAGGTTTTTGGGGGGTGGGGTGGTGGTTTTAGGCTTTTCGGGATGGGTAGGAGGGGGGTTTGGGTTTTTGGGGGTGCGGATGGAGGGGGTTTAGGTTTTTGGGTCCGGATTAGGCTTCATGAGACGGTTCCGATGCCGCTTGAATGAGCTCAATCGGAGTTCGTTTGACCCACTTCTTATGATTTCTTAGCGAAAAACCACTTTTTAGTGGAACCGTCCCCTATAAATATATATATATATATATATATATATATATATAATATTGTATTCAAATTAAAAATAAAAAATGCTTGATTTTATAGTGTAGTTTTAAAAAAAAAATAATAATATATGAAAAAGTTTTTAAGTTTTTAAATTAAAGGGGAATAGTTTTTTAGTTTTCTCATGTATCTTATGATCATCTCCATATGTATATATGGAGTTTATAGCCAAAGTGGTATGATTGAAAAAACTATTTACCAAATAGGTGTGGTTTTAAAAATAGTGTTATTAAAAAAAAACTATTTACCAAGGAGGTGTAATTTCTATTTATCATACTTTTTTATATTATTAACCAACTTTTTATATTTACTTTTTTATTTTTTTTTATCAATCATATTAGATTGTTTTTCATAATTGTGAATTGTTTTTCAATAACAAAACAAATTTATATTCTTTCTAAGTTTCGTCAACTGCTTTTTTATGATACTAACGTGCCTAATATATAAAGGGGACTACTAACAAGACACGGAAAATGCTATCCGGACCGGGCTCTATACGTATTGCCCTTCACAAATTCTCATGTTAGACAACATCGTACTACCTGGTCATTCGAACCCTTATACGCATCGTATTAAGCCATACGATGCTGTTTAGGGTACGAGGTCACTTCTGATTAGTAGCAGAAGGTACCTTGTACCCTATATGCATCGTATTGGCCCATACGATGCGTATAGTGGTTGGAATGACCAGGTAGAACGATGTTGTCGGTTTGACCAGGATCCTATACGAATTGTATAGGCCTATACGATACGTATATGGGATAAATTTTGTGTATTTAAGATTGCACAATTCTCATATGAACGTATCCTTCAAAAAATATTCAAACAATTTCTTAAATAAATTATAGCCATGTCTTGGTGGTGGGATGCTAACTACGGTTTTCAGGTATATTCTAATGAGTCCCTGGAAAACAACCCGCAAAATTCTGGCGGTCAAGGTGTGAACCAGGAGGAGGTCTCGTCCGACGTTTATTCTAATCAACGGGTAAGACTTCCAGATTTGAACGAGCCACTAAGAAATCCCTAGTTCCTATACGGTGAACCCTCTTACCAAACACAACGCACGGACGACTTCGTATACGGTGAAGTCTCTTACCCGACACAACACACCGACGACTTCGTATACGCGGGTAAACAATCTTACCCGACACAGCACACCGACGACTTCGTATACGCGGGTGAACAATCTTACCCGACACAACACACCGACAAATTCGCATACGCGGGTGAAAAATCTTACCCGACACAACACACCCACGAATTCGTATACGCGGGTGAATTATCTTACCCGACACAACAAACCGACGACTTCGTATACGCCGGGAACAAACCGGCTAACAAGTCCGAAGACGAGGAACAAACCCATGCAACCGTGTCGTATAAGACTAACCAGGTATAACATTACTTCATATCAATGTTGTAAAACAAGGTCTCCGAGGCCGAGTACTCCCCGAGTAATCGCTACAAGGTAGGTTGCTGAGGCCCGAGTACTCTAGGCCTTGGCCGAGTACTCCTCGAGTACTCTCCGCCTAGGCCGAGTACTTTCCGAGTACTCCCGACTCCTACTAGGGAGCGCCTAGCGACTTTTGCGACATTGCTTCATATATATACCTACAATTAGTTTGTTGTTTATTAACTGTTACCGTACCGTTGTTGCAGAATTTTCAGTCTCGTGAACACTTGGTGGATTGGGTTGTCCGCAGAGGACGTGATAATGGTTACATCATTGTCAACCGACGATCTAGGAGAAAAGGCGACGACCCGTCGGCACCGGTTATCAAGGTATGGCTTGTGTGTGACCGACACGACGAACGTACGTCTACGACCAGGATTAGACATGCCGATAGCAAGAAAATAGGTTGTTCCTTTTCAATTGGAAGGAGTCTACGACTAAAATACTGGTTATTGGAAGTTAACAGTGATAGATGGCAGTCATAACCACGATCCTAGTCTACATCTTGAGGCGCACGCGGTTGCCAGGAAACTGTCTCAGTCGGAACAACTTCTGGTTGCGAAGCTGTATTCGCAAAACATGCTGCAACGTAACATTCTGGCAATCATAAGGGAGCAAAACCCTGAAAGTAGGTGTAATAAAAAGGACAATTATAATTTGATACAAAAGATAAAGAACGAAACGCGAGTCGGTGAAATTCCAATGGAGGTTCTGGAGCACCTTCTTTCTTCTAATGAGTACGTCTACTATACTCGGGAGGATCCCGTCACAAATGTCGTGGAGGAGGTATTATTTGTTCATCCGAAATTGTACGAGTTGTGGTGTGCGTTCCTGCACGTGTTGATGATCGACGCGACGTACAAAACAAACATGTATAGACTTCCATTTGTCCAAGTTGTCGGTGTGACCTCCACACACCAGTCGTTCTGCGTCACTCATGCATTTATATCTAAATAACGGGAGGAAAACTTCGTCTTGGTGCTACAGCAAATCAAAGGTATGCTGTAAAATTGTATGGAGCCGCGTGTGATAGTAACAGACAGAGACAAAGCTCTTATGAACGCGCGTGATAAAATATTCACAGACACTTCCAAGTACCTATGCAGGTGGCACATACATGATAATATCTCAAAACATTGCAAGGCATCGTTTACAGACGAAGACTTGGTAAAATTCAAGTATTCATGGTCGGTATTGTGTGAGTCTCCCACGCCAGATGTATAGCAGTACAACTTCAACCGACTCTATGAATGACTGTATTCAGTCGGACGAGGAAGTAAGTTTTTATTTTTACCTTATACATATTGTTTATAATTTCAAATATTTATTACGGTTTACATTATACATATTATTTTTCCAGAAGTTATAGACTATGTGACCAAAAATTGGTTTGACCCGTATAAAGAAAAGTTTGTATCAGCCTGGTCTAACAGAAATCTCAATTTTGGTCAACGTACAACGAACTGAGTCGAGAGTCAGCATTCGCTACTCAAGAGCTATCTTAGAAATGCTAACAGCTCGGATGCTTTTGGCCGATGCCAGAAGCTACAGGAGGTGAGGATGGGGCCGGGGACGGTGGTTGACTGGGAGCTTCTCCATTTGGTACAGAAGGTGGAGCGGGCCAGGGGCATCATCGGCGAAGACACACCGTGGGACCGTCTGCTCGATCTTGCATACCCGGAGACATATCTAGAGATCGTCGTCGAGTTTCTTTCGACGTTCGTGTATTCAGCGGAGGGGCTGGCGCCCCCAGAGGGGGAGGAGCATGCAGAGGAGCCGCTACAGGTCTCCTTTCGTATTTTTGGGCACATTTACCGTCTGACCCCTCAGTCAGTGGGCCGTCACGGCGGGCTTGTGTTTCGAGCCCGAGACAGTCACGCCACTTTACACCGAGGCGGTGACGGAGGTGGACAAGGAGGATCTCCTTGTTTTTTGGGGTTTGATTTCAGATAGCCCTTGGTTAGGTACTAAGGGGAGGGTCTCGAGGATTAGAGAACCCCTACATAGATATTTGCACCGGCTTATCTCGACGTCGATCGCACCGTGTCAGAAAAGCCATGAGTGGTGCACCGATAGAGACCTCTGCTTTCTCTATTGCCTTCTTACCGGCACTCGGTGCACCCTGTCCACATGCCTAGAGCTTTATTTTGCCTCTGCCTATATGCGGCAGAAGCGCGGGCTTTTGTATGGCGGCGCTTTCATCACTCATCTCATGCGTGTTCTTACACCGTGGCATGATCACGAGCATGAGATGTTAGCGCCCATCCCCCCTGTCCGATTAGACCGACGCACGGCGAGCGGCATGCGCATCACGAACCGATTCCCGGGGCTCGGCCTTCGGTTCGTAGGGGCCGTCCAGGACCAGGTTTGGGTCCCGGTGCCGTTGTCGTTGTCGCCGATGCCTGACCCGCTACACGGTGTGCCGCAGCCGCACGTCGAGCCCTTTCACGACCCGCCGCCACAGCATCCCCGACACGCACGTCGGTCTGTTGGCTAGATAGGGCCACCCAAACATTGCATGATGGACTTGTTGCCGACTCACGGCGACAGGCTTGTCATAGCGAGCGTATGGAGGACTTGATGATGTGGGCGGTTAGTCGCCTCGTGGATCTGTCACGAGCCGCCGGCATAGAGCCACCACCACTACCACCGCCACGTCAGTATCCGGGCGACCCGGTCAGGATGAGGGAGGGGCGGGTCAGGATGAGGGCGGGGCGGGTCAGGATGACGACGGGGCGGGTCAGGCTTAGTTGTTTTTATTTATATTTAATTGTTTTTTCTGTTATGTATGTAAAAACATTTGGATGTATATATTTAATTTTTTGATGTAATGTATATAATGTTTTTTTTATTTGTTTCTACTATTTAATTTGTTTGTTTGTTTGAAATGATAAATTATAAATGTAAAAATATAATAAATGTTTAAAAAAGATAAAAATTATATAAATTAAAAAAAGATAAAAATTATATAATTAGAAAAAAACTTAAAAATTATATAAATTAAAAAAACATAAAAATTATATAAATTAAAAAAAATAACAAACTTATATTCATAAAGTTATATAAATTAAAAAAGATAAACATAACATAAATTAAAAAAAAACCTATACGTGGCGTGTAGACCAATACGCCACGTATAGGCTTCTTAAACCCCAAAATCTGCCAGAAAGAGAATGACACGTGACATTTTCTGTCAGTGAGATTAAACCATATACGCCTCTTATTGACCTATACGAGGGCGTATAGAGTGGGAGCGTATGCAATTAATAATATTTCATATCTCATTAGAATTTTCCTATATAAAAGCACTTTTATAGGTATAAAAGATATTACACCAAACCAAACCAAACCAAACCAAACCAATATTGATTTGATTTATCTGTTTATTCATAAATCCAGACAAATTATTCATAAATATTGATTTGATTTATCTGTTTATTCGTAATTGTTGTGATATAGGGATAATGTACTTGACCTAGACTGGGATTATACTGGGTACGTTTGATTTGATTTGGTACTTGACCTAGACTAGTGAAGAAAAAAAAATTAAGCTTTTTCTTTTTGAAAAAAAAAACGCTAACTCCATTGTTTAGAAACAATATCTCCTTCAATATATAACCAGTTATTAATATTTTTAGTTTTCAAAGTGTTACTTATTTACCTATTTTTAAGTCTAAAACGTAAACCACAACCATAATCAAAACAAAAATGAAAACCTAAAAATGTGGACAATATATAACGTCATTTGAATATTACGGTCAAAATTTTACAAAAGTATTTAGAGAAGAAGATTTAAGGTAAAAAAAGAGATGCATAATAAAAATAGCCACAAACAATTATGAACCAGATAAAGATTATAAAAGCAATCAAATAAAAAGAATAATGGGTTAAAAATTGAATTGGATATCAAAGAAATATAATAGGTTGTTTAAAAAAATAGAATTATAATGGTTTGATTGAAAAATATATAAAAATAAAGTATAATGGGTATTTTAACAATAAAAAATAAAGAGAAAAATTATGATGAGTTGTAACTAGACCTATTTAGTAAATATTTTTTCTACTAAAACTTATTCGGTAAATATTTTTAAAACCACACCTATTTAGTAAATATGTTTTTCAATCACACCACTTTGGTTAAAAACTCTCTCTCTCTCTCTCTCTATATATATATATATATAAGCATAGGATAAAGTTCAAGTAAAAAAGGTTTTTAAAATAAAAAGGGTGAGAAGAATTTAGGGCCATTAAATCAAATTGTTGAAAAAATTTAATGGTTGAGATCAAATTGTAGAAGAAAAAATTGTTGAAAGGGTATTTTAGTCATGATCATTTTTGTTGACTTTTTATCAAGTTCCCCCTTTTTTTAAACGTTCATAACTTTTACATACGACATTATTTTTTAAAAAAAATACACCATAAAAACGAGCGTTTTTTATCTTTAAAACGAGTATAGTGTCACTATATACAAAAACGAAAAAAAAATTACGTTTTCTAGCTCATTGTGTAATTTGCTCGTCATTGTGTCTAATGTCTGGTCTGGTCATATTGGTCATTGTGTCAAATATGTCAGGTCATTGTATAATGTCAGGTCTGGTCATTATGTAAAATTTTTTTCATCATTATGTTATATGTATTTATCATTGTGTTTTATGTTTTAGATAATTTCATGTTATTTTTGTCTCTTATTTTTATTGTGTTAAATATAACATAGTGATGAAAAATATTTGACACTATGACCTGACATTAGACACAATGACCAGACCTAATATTACACAATGACCAGACCTGACATTACACAATAATGTCAGGTCTGGTCATTGTGTAATGTAAAAAATAACACGAAATTATCTAAAACGTAAAACACAATGACGAAAACGAGCGCTTTTATCTTTGAAACGAGTATAGTGTCGTTATATACAAAAACGAAAAAAAAATTACGGTTTGCAGCTCATTGTGTAATTTGTTTGTCATTGTGTCTAATGTCAGGTCTGTTCATATTGGTCATTGTGTTAAAGATGTCAGGTCATTGTGTAATATCAGGTCTGGTTATTGTGTCTAATGTCAGGTCATTGTGTCAAATATTTTTCATCACTATGTTATATATAATACATAAAAAACAGTGACAAAAATAACACGAAATTATCTAAAACGTAAAACGCAATGATGAATACATATAGCACAATGATGAAAAATATTTGGCACAATGACCAGATCTGACATTACACAATTACCTGACATATTTGACACAATGACCAATATGTTATCCCTTCAAAAACAATAAAATGACACATGTCAAGCCCAGAATCCTTCTTACCCTTCTTATTTTTAAAACCGTTTTTACCATAACCTAACCCTAGAAGCATATATCAATGACAACATTATGTTGTTTCTTGAGCATACATCTCCGATTGAAATTACCTTTAACAAACCCTAGTTGCAAGAGTTGGGTAATAGAATGGAATCAATGCTAAAGTCTTATGACAAACCAAAAAAGAAAAGGTATTTTTGGAATCATCAATAGTTAGGAAGATCGTTGGAAAAATCATAACAACTGATGTTACAAAATTACAAGTGTATGACACTTCCTACCAAAAGTGTGATGCTGCCGATAGATTTCTGCACTAGTGTACAAGTTTTTTATGGGGTAACTTTACACAATAGTAACCAAGTTTTTCATCCGTTTCATTTTAGTCACTCAAACTTTTTTTGTCTCATATTAGTCACTCAAGTTTCTCATCTGTTCTATTTTAGTCACTCAAACTTTTTTTGTCTTATTTTAGTAACTCAAGTTTCACATGTTGTTCTGATATTGCGAAATTACAATGTTACGAGTTACTTTTCTTGGATTTCATTATATGGATATGGTGAAAATGAAATCGGAAAAGAGTAAACCAACATTTTCACCATATTTATAAAACGAAATAAAAAAAAAGAAACATGTTAACCACGTAATTACGCAAGATCAGAACTACATGTGAAACCTGAGTGACTAAAATTAGACAAAAAAAGTTTGAGTGATTAAAATAGAACAGATGAGAAACTTGAGTGACTAAAATGAGACAAAAAAGTTTGAGTGACTTAAATGGAACATATGAGAAACTTGATTACTATTATGTGAAGTTTTCCCGTTTTTTATTTGTTTAATGCTTGTTTCCTTACAAGTACGCGTCGTATAAGGGTGGATCTTGTCTATACTCGGAGAGAGGCATGCCTTCTTTCCTTACTTTCGAGTGAAGACTAAAGATGACATGGTTTCCCTTCGTTTCTAGCATGGGTTTGTCGCAAGCAACATTTTATATAACAAGTCTAAGGAAACAATAAACATTACTTTAATGGTAACTTCTCATCACTTTATTGTTGGTCAGAAGTCCTAGAGAAAATCTCTCCTTGTTTCGATCTTTTAAGTGTATTTTTTTTTTCTTTTTTTGAAGTTTACTTGAATTACTCTCGAAAAGATAGGACTTACATTGGAACACAGACACGATACTAGGGTGGAGGGGCACCCGCGTCACCGACGCAGGGCTTCATGCAGCTTCAACGGCGATAATGTCGCCATCCCCACTACGCCAACAAACGGCTTCAAGATGCGGCTTTGGAGCATAGCGAGTTTGCCGTTGGAATATGAACGTTGGGATGGGAAACAACTATATTTAAAAAAAAAATACCACTATAAATACAAACATGAACCCAAATAAAAAATCCACTCCATTTCCAAAATATATTCTACATCTAAATTCAAAAAAATACTCTAAATGGATCAAAGGCAAAACACAAATTCCGTCAAAAAACTTAGGCCGAAGGTTCGCTCGGGTCCTAGTGAACCGACTCCTCCAACACATTCGTCTCAAACCCCGACCCTGTACTACCACCATCGTTATCAAAACGTACCCAACACGCCAATTCCCGTAGCTCCTGGTCATTTCGTACTCAACGAACCGCAACAATTTGCATACTATCAACACATTTTCCAATCCTTTTCAAAACCTACTATGTCCCGAACAACCACAATTTCATCCAGAAGAAGAACGACAATTGGACAATGTACAAGTCAAGGATAGCGAAGAGGAATTTGAAGATAAAGAAGAAGAAAATGAAGATACAACCCAAAAGAAAGCGAAATTAAAAAACTAGGATGTAGCCATGGCTTGGGATAGGAAGCTTGAGTGAAGTCATATCCGATTACAAAACGACGAGGGAGGAGGAACGAGAAGCTATCCGGTTGAAATTGGCCGAATCAAAATTGGCCTTGGTAGAAGAACAAAGAGAGGCTATAAGCCAAGAGACATTTGACCGGGACTTTAAAAATTTTCTCAAACCGTATGACGGTATTCCCGAACCGTTACTTTCAACCCTCCTAGCATGCAAATAGGAAATAGCCGCAAAAAATGGACGACCTTGTGATTTTTAGTTATTTTTTTATTTTGTAATTTTGGTTTACTTATTTTTATGATTTAAATGAATTAATTAATTAAATTGTCTTTTTTTAAATTTTTAATTTAAATTTTTTTTGTTTGTGGCTTCAAGGGGATTGGATGGCGCCACAAACGTGACTTTGTTAGACTTCAAATAAGGTGTCACACTCTCATTGAAGGGTGTGTGGGGCTTACCCTTACGGGCTTTGCTTGCATTTCTGTTGAAGTAGTATAGAGTTGAAGTATCTAGTAACACTTGGAAGTCAAAAACTTGTTTATAGTGTGGATACAAAATACTTATAATCATCAATTCTTATTGATATTACGCTACAAAGGTTGTTTTATATGAATCCTTATAATCTATTCTTATTGATATTACCCTACAAAGGTGGTTTTTATATGCTTGTTTTTGTTTCGGCTTCGTAAACTCTATTCATTTTATCAATAAAAATGGTTTAAACGTTTGCTTCTATTACTTTTTAAAGCCTAACAACTACATCCATGTACTATCAATTGTTTACAAAATAAACTTATCAAAAGCATTTAAAAAAACGCATGATATACATAAGATCTAAACATTCTCATGTCTTCAGCTTATCTTTAGCAGCACAACTCCTCAGTGGAGAATATGGTTTTAATACAATTCAATACTTGTAAAAAGTGAACACTTGCCAGTGTGTATGAGATCAACTCAATTGTCCATGATATAATAAATTATAGCCATGTCTTGGTGGTGGGATGGTAACTACGGTTTTCAGGTATATTCTAATGAGTCGCTGGAAAACAACCCACAAAATTCTAGCGGTCAAGGTGTGAACCAGGAGGAGGTCTCGTCCGACGTTTATTCTAATCAACGGGTAAAGCTTCCAGATTTGAACGAGCCACTAAGCAATCCCTAGTTCCTATACGGTGAACCCTCTTACCAAACACAACCCATGGACGACTTCGTATACGGTGAAGTCTTTTACCCGACACAACACACCGAAGACTTCGTATACGCGGGTGAACAATCTTACTCGACACAACACACCGACGACTTCGTATACGTGGGTGAACAATCTTACCCGACACAACACACCGACGAATTCGCAAACGCGAGTGAAAAATCTTACCCGACACAACACACCGACGACTTCGTATACGTGGGTGAATTATCTTACCCGACACAACAAACCGACGACTTCGTATACGTGGGGAACAAACCGGCTAACAAGTCCGAAGACGAGGAACAAACCCATGCAACCGTGTCGTATAAAACTGACCAGGTATAACATTACTTCATATCAATGTTGTAAAACAAGGTCTCCGAGGCCGAGTATTCCCCGAGTAATCGCTACAAGGTATGTTGCCGAGGCCCGAGTACTCTGGGCCTAGGCCGAGTACTCCCCGAGTACTCTCCGCCTAGGCCGAGTACTTTCCGAGTACTCCCGAATCCGACTAGGGAGCGCCTAGCGACTTTTGCGACATTGCTTCATATATATACATACAATTAGTTTGTTGTTTATTAACTGTTACCGTACCGTTGTTGCAGAATTTTCAGTCTCGTGAACACTTGGTGGATTGGGTTGTCCGCAGAGGACGTGATAATGGTTACGTCATTATCACCCGACGATCTAGAGAGAAAAGGCGACGACCCGTCGGCACCGGTTATCAAGGTATGGCTTGTGTGTAACCGACACGGCGAACG
Organism: Smallanthus sonchifolius; assembly: GCA_023525975.1. Taxonomy (NCBI): domain Eukaryota; kingdom Viridiplantae; phylum Streptophyta; class Magnoliopsida; order Asterales; family Asteraceae; genus Smallanthus; species Smallanthus sonchifolius. The sequence goes on along the minus strand of CM042025.1, from coordinate 40,850,604 downwards.
TACATCTACGACCAGGATTAGACGTGTCGGTAGCAAGAAAATAGGTTGTCCCTTTAAATTGGAAGGAGTCTACGACTAAAATACTGGTTATTGGAAGTTAACAGTGATAGATGGCAGTCCTAACCACAATCCTAGTCTACATCTTGAGGCGTACGCGTTTACCAGGAAACTGTCTCAGTTGGAACAACTTCTGGTGGCGAAGCTGTATTCGCAAAACATGCTGCAACGTAATATTCTGGCAATCATAAGGGAGCAAAACCCTGAAAGTAGGTGTAATAAAAAGGACATTTATAATTTGATACAAAAGATAAAGAACGAAACGAGAGTCGGTGAAACTCTAATGCAGGTTCTGGAGCACCTTCTTTCTTCTAATGAGTATGTCTACTATACTCGGGAGGATCCCGCCACAAATGTCGTGGAGGAGGTATTATTTGTTCATCCGAAATCGTACGAGTTGTGGTGTGCGTTCCTGCACGTGTTGATGATCGACGCGACGTACAAAACAAACATGTATAGACTTCCATTTGTCCAAGTCGTCGGTGTGACCTCCACACACCAGTCGTTCTACGTCACTCATGCATTTATATCTAAATAACGGGAGGAAAACTTCGTCTGGGTGCTACAGCAAATCAAAGGTATGCTGTAAAATTGTATGGAGCCGCGTGTGATAGTAACAGACAGAGACAAAGCTCTTATGAACGCGCGTGATAAAATATTCACAGACACTTCCAAGTACCTATGCAGGTGGCACATACATGATAATATCTCAAAACATTGCAAGGCATCGTTTACAGACGAAGACTTGGTAAAATTCAAGTATTCATGGTCGGTATTGTGCGAGTCTCCCACGCCAGATGTATACCAGTACAACTTCAACCTACTCTACGAACGACTGTATTCAGTTGGACGAGGAAGTAAGTTTTTATTTTTACCTTATACATATTGTTTATAATTTCAAATATTTATTACGGTTTACATTATACATATTATTTTTCCAGAAGTTATAGACTATGTGACCAAAAATTGGTTGGACCCGTATAAAGAAAAGTTTGTATCAGCCTGGTCTAACAGAAATTTAAATTTTGGTCAACGTACAACGAACCGAGTCTAGAGCCAGCATTCGCTACTCAAGAGCTATCTTAGAAATGCTAACAGCTCGGACGCTTTTGGCCGATGCTAGAAGCTACAGGAGGTGAGGATGGGGCCGGGGACGGCGTTTGACTGGGAGCTTCTCCATTAGAGACCCTTGGTTGGGTACCAAGGGGAGGGTCTCGGGGATTAGAGCCCCCTATATAGATATTTGCACCAGCTTATCTCGACGTCGATCGCACCGTGTCAGAAAAGCCGTGAGTGGTGCACCGATAGAGACCTCTTATTTCTCTATTGCCTCCTTACTGGCACTCGGTGTGCCCTGTCCACATGCCTAGAGCTTTATTTTGCCTCTACCTATATGCGACAGAAGCGCGGGCTTTTGTATGGCGGCGCTTTCATCACTCATCTCATGCTTGTTCTTACACCGTGGCATGATCACGAGCATGAGATGTTAGCGCCCATCCCCCCTGTCCGATTAGACCGACACACGACGAACGGCATGCGCATCACACACTGATTCCCGGGGCTCGGCCTTCGGTTCGTAGGGGCCGTCCAGGACCAGGTTTGGGTCCCAGTGCCATTTTCGCCGATTTCTGACCAGTTACACGGTGTGCCGCAGCAGTAGCCGCAGCCGCACGTTGAGCCCGTTCACGATCAGCCGCCACAGCATCCCCGACACGCACGTCGGTCTGTTAGGCTGGATAGGGCCACCCAGACATTGCTTGATGGACTTGTTGCCGACTCACGACAACATGCTCGTCATAGCGAGCGCATGGAGGACTTGATGATGTGGGCGGTTAGTCGCCTCGTGGATCTGTCACGAGCCGCCGGCATCGAGCCACCACCACTGCCACCGCCACGTCAGTATCTGGGCGACCCCTGTCAGGATGAGGGCGGGGCGGGTCAGGATGAGGGCGGAGCGGGTCAGGATGACGGCGGGGCGAGTAAGGCTCAGTTGTTTTTATTTATATTCAATTGTTTCTTCTGTTATGTATGTAAAAACATTTGAATGTATATATTTAATTTTTTGATGTAATGTATATAATGTTTTGTTTATTTGTTTCTACTGTTTAATTTGTTTGTTTGTTTGTAATGATAAATTATAAATGTAAAAATATAATAAATGTTTAAAAAAGATAAAAATTATATAAATTAAAAAAAAGATAAAAATTATATAATTAGAAAAAAATTTAAAAATTATATAAATTAAAAAAAACTTAAAAATTATATAAATTAAAAAAAGTAACAAACTTATATTAATAAAGTTATATAAATTAAAAAAGATAAATATAACATAAATTAAAAAAAACCTATACGTGGCGTATAGACCAAAACGCCACGTATAGGCTTCTTAAACCCCAAAATCTACTAAGTTTTGAAGCAAAAATATAACCCGTGACCCATACGCCTCGTATAGTGCAATACGCCACGTATGAGTACCAGCCGTCAGAAAGAGAATGACACGTGACATTCTCTGTCAGTGAGATTAAACCCTATACGCCTCTTATTGGCCTATACGAGGGTGTATAAGGTGGCGGCGTGTGCAATTAGTAATATTCCATGTCCCATTAGAATTCCCCTATATAATAGCACTTTTATAGGTATAAAAGATATTAAGCTAAAGCAACCAAACCAAACCAATATTGATTTGATTTATCTGTTTATTCATAAATCTAGACAAATTATTCATAAATATTGACTTGATTTATCTGTTTATTCGTAATTGTTGTGATATAGGGATAATGTACTTGACCTAGACTAGTGAAAAAAAAAACAATTAAGCTTTTTCTTTTTGAAAAAAAAACGCTAACTCCATTGTTTAGAAACAATATCTCCTTCAATATATAACCGGTTATTAATATTTTTAGTTTTCAAAGTGTCACTTATTTAACTATTTTTAAGTCTAAAACATGAACCATAACCATAATCAAAACAAAAATGAAAACCTAAAAATGTTGACAATATATAACGTCATTTGAATATTACGGTCAAAATTTTGCAAAAGTATTTTGAGAAGAAGATTTAAGGTAATAAAAGAGATACATAAATAAAAATAGCGACAAACAATTATGAACCAGATAAAGATTATAAAAGCAATCAAATAAAAAGAATAATGGGTTAAAAAATGAATTGGATAACAAAGAAGTATAATAGGTTGTTTAAAAAATAAAAAAAGAATTATAGTGGTTTGATTGAAAAATATATAAAAATAAAGTATAATGGGTATTTTAACAATAAAAAATAAATAGAAAAATTATGATGAGTTGTAAGTACACCTATTTAGTAAATATTTTTTTCAATCACACCACTTTGGTTAAAAACTCTATATATATATATATATGTATATATATATGTATATGTATATATATATATGTATATATATATGTATATGTACATATAGAAGTATAGGATAAAATTCAAGTAAAAAAAAATTTTAAAATAAAAAGGGTGAGAATGATTTATGGTCATTAGATCAAATTGTTGAAAAGATTTAATTGTTGAGATCAAATTGTAGGAGAAAAAGTTGTTGGAAAGGTATTTTAGTCATGACCATTTTTGTTGAATTTTTATCAAGTTCCCCCCTTTTTTTAAACGTTCATAACTTTTACATACGACATTATTATTTTTTTTAAATTACACCATAAAAACGAGTGTTTTTTTATCTTTAAAACGAGTATAGTGTCGTATATACAAAAACGAAAAAAAAATTACGTTTTCCAGCTCATTGTGTAATTTGCTCGTTATTGTGTCTAATGTCAGGTCTGGTCATATTGGTCATTGTGTCAAATATGTCAGGTCATTGTGTAATGTCAGGTCTGGTCAATGTGTAATGTCAGGTCTGGTCATTGTGTAAAATATTTTTCATCATTGTGTTTTACGTTTTAGATAATTTCGTGTTATTTTTGTCACTTATTTTTATTGTGTTATATATAACATAGTGATGAAAAATATTTGACACTATGACCTGACATTAGACACAATGACCAGACCTGACATTACGCAATGACCAGACCTGACATTACACAATAATGTCAGGTCTGGTCATTGTGTAATGTAAAAAATAACACGAAATTATCTAAAATGTAAAACACAATGACGAAAACGAGCGCTTTTATCTTTGAAACGAGTATAGTGTCGTTATATACAAAAACGAAAAAAATTACGTTTTCCAGCTTATTGTGTAATTTGCTTGTCATTGTGTCTAATGTCAGGTCTGGTCATATTGGTCATTGTGTTAAAGATGTCAGGTCATTGTGTAATGTCAGGTCTGATCATTGTGTCTAATGTCAGATCATTGTGTCAAATATTTTTCATCACTATGTTATATATAATATATAAAAAACAGTGACAAAAATAACACGAAATTATCTAAAATGTAAAACACAATGATAAATACATATAACACAATGATGAAAAATATTTGGCACAATGACCAGACCTGACATTACACAATGATCAGGCCTGACATTACACAATTACCTGACATATTTGACACAATGACTAATATGCCCTCCCTTCAAAAACAATAAAATGACACATTTCAAGCCCAGAATCCTTTTTACCCTTCTTATTTATAAAACCATTTTTACCATAACCTAACCCTAGAAGCATATATCAATGACAACATTATGTTGTTTCTTGAGCATACATCTCCGATTGAAATTACCTTTAACAAACCCTAATAGCAAGAGTTGGGTAATAGAATGGAATCAATGCTAAAGTCTTATGACAAAGCAAAAAAGAAAAAGTATTTTTGGAATCATCAATAGTTAGGAAGATCGTTGGAAAAATCATAAGAACTGATGTTACAAAATTAGAAGTGTATGACACTTCCTATCAAAAGTGTGATGATGCCGATAGATGTCCGCACTAGTGTACATATTTTTTATGGGGTAACTTTACGTAATAGTAACCAAGTTTTTCATCTGTTTCATTTTAGTCACTCAAACTTTTTTTGTCTTATATTAGTCACTCAAGTTTCTCATCTGTTCCATTTTAGTCATTCAAACTTTTTTTGTTTCATTTTAGTAACTCAAGTTTCACATGTTGTTCTGATCTTGCGAAAATGTTACGAGTTACTTTTCTTGGATTTCATTATATGGATATGGTGAAAATGAAATCGGAAAAGAGTAAACCAACATTTTCACCATATTTATAAAACGAAATAAAAAAAAAGAAACATGTTAACCACGTAATTACGCAAGATCAGAACTACATGTGAAACCTGAGTGACTAAAATTAGACAAAAAAAGTTTGAGTGATTAAAATGGAACAGATGAGAAACTTGAGTGATTAAAATGAGACAAAAAAGTTTGAGTGACTTAAATGAAACATATGAGAAACTTGATTACTATTCTGTGAAGTTTTCCCGTTTTTTATTTGTTTAATGCTTGTTTCCTTACAAGTACGCGTCGTATAAGGGTGGATCTTGTCTATACTGGGAGAGAGGCATGCCTTCTTTCCTTACTTTCGAGTGAAGACTAAAGATGACATGGTTTCCCTTCGTTTCTAGCATGGGTTTGTCGCAAGCAACATTTTATATAACAAGTCTAAGGAAACAATAAACATTACTTTAATGGTAACTTCCCATCACTTCATTGTGGGTCAGAAGCCCTAGAGAAAATATCTCCTTGTTTCGATCTTTAAGTGTATTTTTTTTTCTTCTTTTGAAGTTTACTTGAATTACTCTCGAAAAGATAAGACTTACATTCGAACAGAGACACGATATTAGGGTGGAGGGGCACCAGCGTCGCCGACGCAGGGCTTCATGCAGCTTCAACGGCGATACTGTCGCCACCCCCACTACGCCAACAAACGGCTTCAAGATGCGGCTTTGGAGCGTAGCGAGTTTGCCGTTGGAATATGAACGTTGGGATGGGAAACAACTATATTTAAAAAAAAATACGATTATAAATACAAACATGAACCCAAATAAAAAATCCACTCCATTTCCAAAATATATTCCACATCTAAATTCAAAAAAATACTCCAAATGAATCAAAGACAAAACACAAATTCCGCCAAAAAACTTAGGCCGAAGGTTCGCTCGGGTCCTAGTGAACCGACTCCTCCAACCCATTCGTCTCAAACCCCGACCCTGTACTACCACCGTCGTTATCAAAACGTACCCAACACGCCAATTCCCGAAGCTCCTGGTCATTTCGTACTCAACGAACCGCAACAGTTTGCATACTATCAACACATTCCCAATCCTTTTCAAAACCTACTATGTCCTGAACAACCACAATTTCATCCAGAAGAAGAACGACAATTGGACAATGTACAAGTCAAGGATAGCGAGGAGGAATTTGAAGATAAAGAAGAAGAAAATGAAGATACAACCCAAAAGAAAGTGAAATTAAAAAAGTAGGATGTAGCCATGGCTTGGGATATGAAGCTTGAGTGAGGTCATATCCGATTACAAAACGACGAGGGAGGACGAACGAGAAGCTATCAGGTTGAAATTGGCCGAATCAAAATTGGCCTTGGTAGAAGAACAACGAGAGGCTATAAGCCAAGAGACATTTGACCGCGACTTAAAAAATTTTCTCAAACCGCATGACAGTATTTCCGAACCGTTACTTTCAACCCTCCTAGCACACAAATAGGAAATAGCCGCAAAAAATGGACGACATTGTGATTTTTAGTTATTTTTTTTATTTTGTAATTATGGTTTACTTATTTTTATGATTTAAATGAATTAATTAACTTGTTTTTTTAAATTTTTAGTTGAATTTTTTGTTTGTTTGTGGCTTCAAGGGGATTGGGTGGCGTCACCAACATGACTTTGTTGGAATTCAAATAAGGTGTCACACTCTCATTAAAGGGTGTGTGGGGCTTACCCTTACGGGCCTTGCTTGCATTTCTATTGAAGTTGAAGTGGAAGTATAGAGTTGAAGTATCTAGTAACACTTTGAAGTCAAAAACTTGTTTATAGTGTGGATACAAAATAAAGGAGGCGTCCTTATAATCATCAATTCTTATTGATATTACGCTACAAAGGTGGTTTTTATATGCTTGTTTCGTAAACTCTCATTGAAGGGTGTGTGGGGCTTACCCTTACGGGCTTTGCTTGCATTTCTGTTGAAGTAGTATAGAGTTGAAGTATCTAGTAACACTTGGAAGTCAAAAACTTGTTTATAGTGTGGATACAAAATACTTATAATCATCAATTCTTATTGATATTACGCTACAAAGGTTGTTTTATATGAATCCTTATAATCTATTCTTATTGATATTACCCTACAAAGGTGGTTTTTATATGCTTGTTTCGTAAACTCTATTCATTTTATCAATAAAAATGGTTTAAACGTTTGCTTCTATTACTTTTTAAAGCCTAACAACTACATCCATGTACTATCAATTGTTTACAAAATAAACTTATCAAAAGCATTTAAAAAAACGCATGATATACATAAGATCTAAACATTCTCATGTCTTCAGCTTATCTTTAGCAGCACAACTCCTCAGTGGAGAATATGGTTTTAATACAATTCAATGAACACTTGCCTGTGTGTATGAGATCAACTCAATTGTCCATGATATAATAATCATTTCATAATTTCAAATGCCACCAATTTGTTAAGTCACTTCCCATAACAAACTAAAATAATATACTTATTATAGTTCAACAATTGCACCAGTTTCATACAACTTCAATCAAACTAACAAAACATAAACCGATCATCTTTACTTCAAACTGAAGAGTAGAGTAAAGCATGCAGCCATGTCACCATCAATACCGCCTTGGAAAGCGATCTGTGAGCCTCCCAGAAGGGCATTCAAATGCCAGGTGGCCTCTCCCCCCACAGTTACGACAGATGATCAAATCAACACAATCACGGCTCATATGGCCCACTTGCTGGCACTTCCTACACACAATGTCGCGAAAGCCGCCACGTGGGCCGCCACGTTCATCAACCATCATGCTTCCCTTTGGGCAATCTCTAGAGACATGGCCCGCCACATGGCAAGAGTTGCAAACTGGATCGTTTATGCAATCTCGAGCAATGTGGCCCGTCTTCCTGCAGTTCTTGCATGCCATGTCATTGGTACAATCAGCAGCTATGTGGCCTTGCTTGTAGCAGTTGTTGCATAGCCTCACGTCACCAGGTGGCAGTGTGCATTGTCTAGCGCGGTGTCCTTTCTTCCCACACGCGTGGCAGATGCCCTCATTCGGGCAGTTGCCAGCCATGTGCCCAGGCTCTCTACAGTTCCAACATAGAGAATTGGCGCTACACTCTGATGCAATATGCCTGTTTCACATCACAATGGCTACCATGTTAAAGATGAAAGATTCCTTTACAATTACCCGTTCCGACTCATATTAAAGATTGTGTGTTCTAAACTTAAACAGAAACCAGATGTTCTTTCAACTTATATTAGTTATTAACTCTCTTTGGGAGACTCACTCATGAGTTAGAGACTATAACCGCATCACCAAATATTTTGAAAACAGAAAAAATCAACGCATGAACAAAAGATTCAGAAAGAAGATTTTATATGCATTCAGCTGTCATAAAAGAAATCAGCAAAAGAAGGGAATAATCAACCATCTTACCCCGGAAGTCCACAGTTATGGCAAATTGCCACGTTAGGGCAATCCCTAGCATAGTGACCTGGTCTTTTGCAATTCTTACACAGATCGCTTTGGCTGGAAAAGAAAGAAGCAAACAACAGTTGTTACGAGATGGAAACATAATTGGGTCTTCAGAGGCTGCATGCTGTTATGCGTATTCAGGGAAAATAAAGGTCAGAGAAGAACGTTACCCCCCCCCTACTGACAACACAGTACGCCTCTCTTTCAGAAAGAATCAAATGCAAATGCCATTTTCAAGCAAAGCATTACAACATCATATGCTTTCAGTCATGTTTAATAATTGTTTATTAATGAATCATACATAAATACATGATATATAACACTTACACATATGCATATAGTTAAAGCCACAAAATAAAGAAGTTTTAGGCCTAAGGATGATAGTAAGAATAGTAAACAGGCCAATACGCAAAAAAAAATAATAAAAAAATGAAGACCCAGAAACAAAGTTATTTTGAGTTGAGATTTTAAGATCCTCAGACAATCAATCATACAGAAGCATCAGCAGCTCTGTTGTGTATCTCAGTCAAAAGAGCAAACCCATTCATATGTTAGCCCCGCAACAACCCCCAACTTACATGTTTAGTCAAATAGAAGAATTAACTAACGTAAAATATAACTGAAACCTGTAACCCCGACGAGAATCCCTCCTGTACGGAGCATCACGATAAGAGCTGCGCTCAGTACGCATCTTGCGATCCATCGGGCTCCTGCTCCTGCTCCTGTCTGAGCTCATTTTCAAATCAAAGTTACAACCAACCAACCAACCACCTCTACAACTGCTGCCTCCAACACCCTGCCCATTGCAACCACACCCTCCATGAGACAAAATCCAATCATACTTCACCTCAACATGATATCAAACACCCAATCCCAACACACATATTATTCAACATGCAAGAAAACCACCACCAAGACTTTGCACACTTGCATACCCAACCCAACACGCACCAAATTGCTCAAAATTTAACTCAAAAGCTATATACTGTTTACCATTGTCACAGAACAGGAAAACAACTCCAGATTCATACATAAACAAGTCAACAACCCTCTCACTAGTTAAGATATGCTAAAACCATAACAAAAACAAATTAACCCTTTCTCAGCACATAAAAATGTGGAAAGTACCTATTTTCTAAATTAAATTTGGCGGCCCATACATTGTTTTCTTTGCATAAATGTGGATAAATTGAATTGAATACACAGCATCTGTAATCCCTAAACCAAAGGTGCAATCAGAAGCTTCTTCAGAGAGTCCACACATACTTTATCTCTCAAACTTACGAGTGCATTGGATTTGGGAAATTAGATGAATAAATCTTATTTACGTGGATGAGCTTATCAGATAACTAGATTCATATTTCTCTCACGAACATCAACACGTATAGAATAACAACAATAAAAAACAAATGTTTTCTCTGAATCAATAATTAATCAAAATTTCTGAAAAGATGTTAAAAATTAAGATTTTGGTCGAAGGGAATCAAAGGAGATCGAGGAAATACCTGAACGAAAGTTCTTCAATTCGTTGTTTGACGCGGGCGTACGAAGAGAGAGATAGAGAGAGCGAACGATGAGCGTTAGGGTTTCTTTCTCATCGACCTTGGAAATCGGCAATTATAACTTTAGTAAATTACCGTTTGCGTACTTGTGTTTTACATGATTTAACATAATGCGTCTATAACATGAATTTTTAATGTTTTGAGTATCTGTGGTATACAATCTGTAACACTCTGAGCCCCTGGTCCTAACTTCGTTAAATTCTTTCCGTTAAGTTTAGTTTCGATAGGGGTATCTGCGGATAGCCTTAACTAGACCAGCAGCAAATTTAACTATCCGCAGCATGTCGAAACTAAACTTAACGGAAAATTTTTAACGAAGTTAGGTCCAGGGGCTCAGAATGTTACAGATTGTATACCACAGGTACTCAAGGAGTTAAAAAATCGTGTTAGGGACGCATTGTGTTAAATCGTATAAACCACAGGAACGCAAACAGTAATTTACTCTTATATCTATGTACGACACCCTATAAACGAACCAAACCCACTAGCCCACTTGACAGAGGCTTTTGGCTTTTAGATAGAAGGTCTTGAGTTTAAACACAGACATTGGATGAATTATAGCCTAGTGGCAAAGGTGTACCAAGACTTCACTAAAATGGAGAGGTCTTGAGTTCAAGTCCCACATGTGACGAAAATAGAAAGGGGGGTCCAGGTTGGGCTAAAGGGTTTTCTCACCTATTGTGGGTTTCCTCCTGAACAGGTGGAGATGATCGGGTGGGCCAGTGTCGTCAGTGATCCAAATTGTCGTTAAAAAGAGGTTATACATACCCCCTTCCTACTTGTCGTACCCCCTACAAAACTAACTTTTTAAAATGTCATTTTATCCCCTTCTAAAAATCATTATTTCTAAAAAAAAAATTTATGTTTAAAAACATTTTTTATAATATAAAACGTATACCCCTTCCCCTCCTACTTATCGTACCCCCCTCCCAAAAAGAAAAAAACTTTTAAACTTGTCATTTTATCACATTTGAAAATCGTTATTTGTAAAGTTTAAAAGTAATTTCTATAACATAAAACGTATACCTCTCCCCCTCCTACTAGTCGTACCTCTCTTCCTACTTACGGTTCCCCCCCCCCCCCCCCGCCGGGGAAAAATTAACTTTTAAACTTGTCATTTTATCACATTCGAAAATCGTTATTTCTAAAACGTTCTTTTAAGTTTAAAAACACTTTCTATAACATAAAACGTATACCCCTCCCCCCTCCTACTTGTCGTACCACCCCCCCCCCCCCCAAAAAAAAATTTAAACTTGTCATTTTACCACATTCGAAAAATCATTATTTCTGAAGTCGTTATTTTAAGTTTAAAATCACTTTCTATAACATAAAACGTATAACCCTCCCCCTCCTACCGGTCGTAACCTCCTACCGGTTGTAACCCCCTCCCCCTCGAAAAATAACTTTTAAACTTGTTATTTTATCACATTCGAAAAATCATTATTTCTAAGCCGTTATTTTAAGTTTAAAAACAATTTCTATAACATAAAACGTATACACCCCTCCCCTCCTACTTGTCGTAACCCCCACCCCCACCAATTTTACCCCTTCGAAAAATCAGTATTTTTAAAAAGTTGTTAAACGTTTAAAAAACACTTTCCGTAAATATATATTAAGATGTGCTATAAAAAAATTTCTAACTAGTATTTAATTTTTTTACAAAACTCGTTTAAAAAAAACGATAACAAATGTTTTTTTTTTTTTTTATAAAATCTCTACTACCAAGTTCGACCAAAAATCATTGTAAGTCCCCCACAACCGCACTACCAAGTTCGACCTACCAACTGGCGCTACTCGCCGCTTAAGGGTGTGCCAAAAAACCGAAAACCGAACCGTATTACTAAACAAAAACACTGAACGGAATTGTAAATTTAGTTTTCGGTTCGGTTAACGGATATATATTTTTTTGAATTCGGTTTATTAATTTAACCGAATAAACCGAATAATTGATAATTATTTATATGTTGAATTCGGTTTATACATTTTTTTGAATTCGATTTATTCGGTTGAATTTGGTTCGGTTAGACAAATTCACAATACGGTTCTGTTCGATTAACGGATTGGCCTAAAAAAATAAAAATCGATTAAACCGAACCAAAAAAACCAAAAACCGAAAACCGAACCGCTGAACACCTCTATCTTCGCTAACCTCCACTACTACAAATACAAGCCCGACCCGCCACCACTGTCAGCCACAACCGATAAAATAATTAAGACTTATTTAAAAACGCTTTTTTTGTAATTAGAATTTTATTTTTTTTCATAAAACGTCTTTAAAAAATAATCATATAAAGTTTTTTTATAAAACTATAAAATATGTTTTTTAAAGTTGGTGTTATGTATTCAACCCATAATTAATACTTATAATAAAGTTAGTTAATTAAAGTTTTCTTAAACATTTAAAAGACAAAAGAAACAAAAGGGTTAAAATTGTATTTATAGAGAACTTAAGGGAGGGGGTACGACAAGTAAAATTCAGATTAAGGGGGTACGTATAGCACAACCCTGATTATTTGGTGTAATTTAGGAGTAGAAGTATGATAGATTTACCATTAAAAAGACAGAAACATTTAGTTAATAATCTATAAACCGTTGGACGGGAAGTCGTTTAAATATTATTACTAATATTAGTTTAAAGTCAATTTGATTTTCATATTTGAAAGCTTTCAACGTAGTTTAAAATTAATATGATATATTTATTTAATTTTGAAATGTTGGATATAATGAAGATGGTGTTTTAGACTTTAGTTTAGATATTTATATTTACTTTTAATTGGTATTAATTTACGTTCGTTTGTTTATATTCATGAACCGTTTTTAGAATATGAATAAACGAATATAAACTAACATGAACACGTTCATTTTTTTAATGGAAGAACACGAACAAGAAAATTCGTTATTTTAAATATTCATGTTCATTCATTTATTCGGTTAAATTTAAACGAATAAACACGAACAAGCCCCGTTCATGTTCAGTCAATTCGTTTACGGGCCTAGTCCACTAAACACTATAAAATGATATTTAAACACCTTCAACTTTTATTTCTCTTTTGTAAGTTAATTGAAATTAATACCCCCACTCACTCCCAACCCCACACACGCGCGCATATGAAGATCATTTAAACAACTAAATAATACGAACCATTTTTTTAAATAACCCATGATCATTGATCGGTAATTATGATAATAAGCAATTTCAATTTAACCAGTGGACATTGACGTGGTTAAGTACGTAAAGAGAAAGGGTATAAATTTGCGGCAGCTCGGTTTTGAATATTAAAGTAAAAAAAAGCATGTCGCAATGGTATATTAGAAAATCAAGAAAAAGTTACGTCATTGTAAAAATGAGTGTAAAGAAACATGAAATGTGATGGAAAACCTGTATTACAAAATAAAAAAAAAGTTATTTTACAGTAGTTTAGATTTCACTATAAAAAGGTACTTCGTATAATCAAAAAAAATAATTACAATAATATTACAAAGTAATAAGAATAATAGTAAAGAGAAAAAAAACATAAATAGTAATAATGATAATAGTATTAATATGTGTATTTTAGTTTGGGCTTTATGCAGACCCAATGTGTGGCAATAGAAAACGCTGAAGTGGAATGCAGGCCTATGCCTGTAAAATAAACCGAACGTTCATGAACTGTTTGGCGGGAAGTTCTTTTATGTTCATTCATTTAATAAATGAACGAACATGAATAAAAAAATTTGTTCGTTTAATTAAACGAACGATAACGTATACCCCTCCCCCTCCTACTGGTCCAGATAATTGACTGCCTCTTATTTCAGTGCAACAGACAAGAGTTCTGCACTTCTTTCCGTATAGTGCTTCAAATGGTGCAGCTTTGATACTTGAATGATAACCGTTGTTGTAGGAGAATTCGATTAACGGTAAGTCATTGTCCCAATTACATCCGAAATTGATAACACAAGCTCTTAGCATATCTTCCAGAGTTTGAATCGTACGTTCGCTTTGTCCATCTGTTTGAAGATGATATGCAGTACTCATGGTAAGTCTAGTTCCCTATTCTTTATGAAAACTTGTCCAAAATCTAGATGTGAACCGTCTCTATCAGAAATAATAGACCATGGTGGCTCACAATTTCATTAATATAGATCCTGGCTAACTTATCCATAGAGTATGATTCGTTAATGGGTATGAAATGGGCTGACTTGGTCAGTATATCGACCATGAACCATATGGCATTATGCCCTTTCTGAGTTCTGGGTAGTTTGGTTACGAAGTCCATTGTAATACGATCCCATTTTCAGACAGGTATTTCTAGTTGTTGTAACTTACCTGCCGGCTTTTGGTGTTCAATCTTAACTTGAAGGTAAGTTAAGCATTTGTCTATGTACTGGGCTATCGATCTCTTCATGTTTGGCCACCAGTAATGTGTCTTTAGATCCTTATACATCTTGTTTGCACCAGGATGCATGGAATATCTTGATTTGTGTGCTTCATCCAACACTTTCTCTTGAATATCTCCAAGTCTTGGAATCCAGATTCTTTGATCGAATCTCATGATTCCATCATCTCCTTTGAACATCAACTTCTTCCCAACCATACGTTCTTTCTTGATATTCCCTTCTTCTAAGGCTCTTGGTTGGATCTTCTTGATTTGTTCCATTAGGTCTATCTTTAGGTCTAATCGTACTTACTTTACTTTAATCGGTTGGCTTCGTTCCTTCCGACTTAAAGCATCTGCTACTACATTTGCCTTCCCGGGATGGTATTTGATTTCACAGTCATAATCGTTGATGAGTTTCATCCACCTCCTTTGCCTCATATTTAAATCTTTCTGATTAAAAATATGTTGGAGGCTTTTGTGGTCTGAATATATCACGTATTTGGTACCATACAGATAGTGTCTCCAGATTTTTAGAGCAAACACTATGGCACCAAGTTCAAGATCATGCTTAGTATAGTTCTTTTCATGAACTTTAAGTTGGCGTGATGCGTAGGCAATAACCTTGTCTCGCTGCATCAACACACAATCTAGACCAGTTCGGGAAGCATCACAATAGATTACAAAATCATCATTTCCTTCGGGTAGTGCTAGGATCGGTGCATGACTGAGTTTATCCTTGAGAATGTTGAATGCTTCTTCTTGTTTCCTACCCCATTCAAACTTTGCTCTTTTCTGAGTCAATGTAGTCAAAGGTGTAGCAATCTTGGAGAAGTCTTGAATGAATCTTCTGTAATAACCGGCTAATCCAAGAAAGCTTCTGTATTCTGTTAGAGTATTTGGGGCTTCTCACTTCATAACAACTTCGATCTTACTTGGGTCCACTTGTATTCCATGTTCGTTCACAACATGTCCAAGAAATTGTACTTTTCGTTTCCAAAATTCGCATTTGGAAAACTTAGCTTACAATCTTTCTTTTCTTAGGGTTTCTATAATGATTATGAGATGCTTAGCATGTTCTTCTTGGTTTTGGGAATAGATAAGAATATCATCGATGAAAACGATGACAAATTTATCAAGGAATGGTTTGCAAACTCGATTCATCAGGTCCATAAATGCTGCAAGGGCATTTGTTAGACCAAATGACATGACCAGGAATTCGTAGTGACCATATCAGGTCCTAAAAGCAATCTTATGTATGTCCTCTTCCTGTACCTTTAACTGATGATATCCTGATCTAAGATCGATCTTCGAGAAATATTTGGCTCCTTGTAGCTGATCGAACATGTCATCTATTCTGGGCAATGGATATCTGTTCTTTACAGTCAGCTTGTTCAATTCTCGATAATCAATGCACATTCTCATGCTTCCGTCTTTCTTCTTAACGAATGGTGCTGGTGCTCCCCAAGGTGAAGTGCTCGGACGAATGAACCCTTTGTCTAAGAGTTCTTACATTTGTTTCATGAGTTATTTCAGCTCGGAAGGAGCTAGACGATAAGGGGATCTTGCAACAAGTTTAGCTCCAGGAATGAGTTCGATTCGGAATTCGATCTGACGATCAGGTGGAAGGCCGGGTAATTCTTCCGGAAAGACATCCGGGTGATCACAGACTACGGGAATATCTGCAATCTTTCCTACGGGTTTAACGTTCAAAGCATGGAGTAAGAATATACCGTCTCCCTTAATCAATTCTTTCCTAGACTTTGCTATAGAAATAGTTTCAATCTTATTAGACTCACTATCACCCTGGATCATCAAACTATTTTTATCTGGTTTCTTAATCTTGACCGTTTTCTGGTCACAATCAATCTGGGCCTGGTATTGGTTTAACCAATCCATCCCTAGGATAACCTCATATTTGTTCATGTGCATTGGCATTAGTGTAACTAATACCTTATTGTCACCAAAATTGATGACACAATCAGGGTATGATTCAGTTATCCTCATCTATTCGCTACTTGCTGTTTCAACGACATAGGCATGAATAAGCGGAATCGGTCTTAAGCCTAAATATGGGGTGAATGCACATAAAACAAAACTTCTATTCGCCCCTGTATCAAATAAAATGTTGGCATAAATATTATTAACTAAGAAAGTACCTGCTACTTCCTTAGCTTTATTTTTCTATTCATCTCCGCTTCCTAAGACGAACACTCATCATGTTCCTTTGTTCTGACCACCTATTTTCTGTTTAGGTGGCTTGGGACAAGAAGTCCTATAGTGCCCTATCTCTCCATAATTAAAGCATTTGACATTTGGGCACTGAGTGGCAAAATGGCCAAACTTATGAAAAGTCTGGCATTTCGTTCCCTGAATGGCTCTATCAGGGTTAGAATTAAATCCTCCTCTCCTGGGAAATTTATTATTTCCTGGTTTAAAATTGTAAACAACCTCTTCGGGTTTCCTTTTGTGATCAATCTTTGGTGGCTCCTGAGCTGCCACCTCATCATACATTACAACACTCTTTTCAACAGCTAAATCTATCGTTTCGGGAACGATAGATTTCACTAAGGTACGAACCTTAGGAGGTAAACCTTGGACGTAACATTTGATTTTTCTTGACTCAAGAGTAACGAAATGTGGCACCAGCTTGGCCATCTCATTAAACTTGGTCGCGTACTCCTGATGAGTCATGTTTCCAGCTTCGAACCTTAAAAATTCAGATTCAATCCCGTCCACGACATTTTATGGACAATACCTCTTAATGATCAAAGACTTGAGATCCTCCCAAGTCATCCTGTCAGTTACAGCTTCTCCCTTTGTTTGCTTGACTGATTCCCACCAATCAAGAGCCTCCTCTTCAAAAGAATGTGCAGCAAACTTTACAGCTTGGTCCACTCTGCACTCACTTATCTTTATGACAACTTCCATAGAGGTGATCCACTGTAAAGCTGCAATGGCATCCTTCTTTCCATTGAATGGCTTGGGGTGACAGTCACTAAAATTCTTATAGTTGTGTTAGGGGTTGATTTTTATGCATGATCCTGACTCTAGCGTAATCCAGAATCCAAGATCCTGGTAACCTCGGTATACTGAGTATTAATAAAACTAACGGTTATTTGTCCTCTATTTTGATGATTACTTGCAGGTAAAACATGTATGACCATTCATTCCTAAAGACTCGGTCAAGAAGTCAAAAGAAACGTGTAGAACATGCGTGGAAAGATTCTACAACGGTCATATTAGGAGAACCAGCTGAGATCCAAGATTTTCGAATAGTTAGTTAGGTTTATCTTTGTATATATTCAGCAATAATGTCGATTAGTAAAGATATTCACACACTCGCAATCATCTGTAACACTTAGCATCGATCACTTATTGCTCGTATTATACTCGTATTCAAGTTTTAATAAGAATTCGGGAGGCACGTGACGATTAGTCTCTTCCCGAGGTTTTATGCCGGAGATCCTCAAGGATTAAGGGCTTTCCTCGTACATCATCGTGTCAAGCTTTACTTTTTCGTTCATAACTTTGCATTTTGATCAAACACACTACCTCACTTACTAAGTTTGGTTACAAAATTAGTCTTGTTAATTTTTACCTAAAAGAATTTGGCGCCCACCATGGGGCAAGTGGTGCTTTTCATCTTAAAATCTTTGTTAAAGTTTGCATTCAATCATTTTTTTCCAAACTGATTTCGAAAATGTCGTCCCAATACAAATTGGTTTCCTCTTTGACTCCATCTTCAAGCTCTGGCTTGAACAACCCTATTCCTCCTCTTCCGTCGTTCCCTAAAAAGAATGATAATCTGCCAAAGAAAACTACTTCTGCGGGTTTTTCGGGATCTGGGATACCTGCCCGTGGACCTGTGCTTGTTTCAAACAACTACATCCTCACTCTGTTCTCAGAAGTGAAGCAACAAATGAAACAACAGGAAAAGACTAATCAGATGCTGTTCAGATAGCTTGAAAAGATAAAAGAATTAAAGAAACCGATGGAAGTCACGACTCCCCTACATCCAAGGATCCTGAACTTTGACTATGCAGGATTCTCAGGAAATCATCAGGGAGACATTATCCCCATGCAGATTGAGACCACTACAGTCGGTCCAACCCCTGCCGTTAGAGTCACTACTATCCGAAATATCAGGATCACCCCAGGATCCTCGTCGCAGGATCCTAGTTCTGGTAACACTTTAAATCAAGTTTTAGATGCTAACGAACTTGCGCAGGATACAGTAATCACTCCATCCATGGCTAAGGAGCTGAAGAAACTAAGGGAGATGATCTCCAGTGTACCAGGTGTAGTTCAACCTATACCGAAAATGTCCTCAGCCATCCATAGGATCTCAAGATTCGCTCCTCTAATATGTGATGATGAGATCCCGAAACGCTTCCAGACTCCTAACATGAAGTTGTATGATGGAACTACGGATCCCGAGGAGCACATTGCGCAATACAGGGAGAGAATGGAAATTAATCCCATTCCCTTGGACTTGAAAGAAGCTTGCTTGTGTAAGGGTTTCGGCTCCACCCTAACGGGATCAGCCTTGAAATGGCTGTTGAATGTTCCTCCTTATTCAATAACTTCATTTGCTCATTTAGTTAATTCGTTTAATAACCAATTTTCTTGTAGCAGAACATTTGAAAGACTAGCAACAGACTTGTATAGGATAACCCAGAATACCAGAGAATCCCTTCGGGATTATGTTGGCAAGTTCGGCTGGGAATCCCCGGATATCCCGAACCTTGATGTCGCCACAGCGGTCCAGGCATTCAAGATGGGATTGAAGAAGGATTTCCCATTTTATGAAGACCTTGTCATGAATCCTTGTAGGAATCTTGATGAAGCCAGGAATCAGCCACTATGATTCATAAGGCTCAAGGATGACAGAAAGATCCAACAACGGATGGATGCTCCAACCAGCTACAATCAGCCCAATCGAAAGACTAAGTCTGCACCCTTCAAGCCTTACATATCCAAGCCTTACTCCATGCCTGACAATCACAGAGTCAATGTTGTGGAGGATGACGAAGACGAAGAGGAGTATCCTAGACTATCTGAATACTGTTTTTCTCTTAATACAACATGTTTATTGTTTGCCATACAGGATCTTGGTGAAAGATCCAGGTGGCATCGCAAACGAGAAGAGCACATGATGGAAGGATAAGTCCAAATGGTGTGCATTCCACGAAGATTTCGGCCACATAACTGAGGATTGTATCGCTTTGCGAAAGGAGATAAGCTACCTTCTAAGAAAAGGACACCTCAAAGAATTCCTAGGCAAGAGAAATGATAAAGCCAAGGATCATGGCAGGATCCCACAGAGAGCAACATCCCCACCGCCGGATGCCAAGGTAATAAGTTTCATATCTGGTGGTTCTGACATATGTGGTACTTCTTATTCCACAGCTAAAAGAAATGCTAAGGAAGCAAAGACGGAAAAAGGAGATAGACCTACCAAAACATCAACCTTAACAGAGAAGAAAGTGATATCTTTTGATGAGGAAGACAGAGACAACGTGCAGGATCCTCACCATGATGGCTTAGTGATCACTCTATACATAGCCAACCACTTCATCCGCGGGATCCTGATTGACGGAGGGAGTTAGGTGAACATCATACAACTTGAAGTCCTAAGGGGATGGGAATCCCGGATTCTGAAATTGTCTCGAAATCCTAAGTGCTGGTAGGATTCAGTGGAGAGGTCAAGGACACAGTTGTAGAAATAAAGCTACCAATCTACATTGAAGGGATAAACTCTATACAAAAATTTTGTGTTATTGGTTCTTTATCTTGCTATAACATTATTCTAGGGAGACCTTGGATACATGACTTGAAAGCGGTACCTTCAACATATCAACAATATGTCAAGATGCCGACCCCGTGGGGGGTAGTAAAGATCAACAACGATCAGCAGGAGGCCAAAGACTGTTATACTTCTTCAATGAAAGCCTCCGCCAAAACCAGGCAAGCATAGCAATTAAAGAAACAAGCCTGAGACGTCTTAGAAACCAAAAAGCAGGATGTTAAAGAAGTATCCTTAAGCATGGAGGATTCTGATGTCAAGGTGCTTGTTGGAACCAATATCCCTAAAGATATTGAATTAGAAGTCTTAGAATTACTAAAAAGCAGAATCTCAACCTTCGCTTGGAAACATGAAGGCATGACAGGTATTTCTAAAGATGTTATTACACATAAATTAGGTGTTGATAATAGTTTCAAGCCAATACACCAAAAAGAAGGAAATTTGCATCGGAAAGGAATGTAGTTATCCAGGAAGAATTCGAGAGATTGTTGAAAGCATGAACGATAAGGGAAGTGAAATTCCCAAGATGGCTAGCTAATGTAGTGGTGGTCTAGAAGAAAAATGGAAAATGGAGAGTTTGTGTAGACTTCACTGACTTAAATAAAGCATGTCCCAAAGACCCTTTTCCATTGCCGCACATTGACTCAATGGTCGACGCCACAACAGGCCACGAAATGCTAACATTCATGGATGCTTCATCAGGATTCCAACAAGTTCAGATGGAACCCTCAGATCAGGAGGATACTGCATTCATGACTCCAACATGTATTTATTGCTATATCGCTATGCCCTTTGGTTTAGAAAATGCAGGTGCGACATACCAAAGGCTAGTGAACATGGTGTTCAAAGAAAAGCTAGGGGACACCATGGAGGTCTACATAGATGATATGGTGGTGAAGTCAAAGAAAGCTGAGGATCATCCTATGGATCTCAAAGATGCATTCGATATCCTGGACCAGTACAACATGAAGCTGACCCCTCAAAATGCCACTTCGTAGTGGGGACAGGAAAGTTCTTGGGCTACATGGTAACCAAAAGAGAGATAGAAGCTAGTCCAGAGCAAATCAAAGCAATCATCAATATAAAATCCCCAGCGAACACCAAGGATGTCTAGAGACTAACCGGCAGAGTAGCAGCACTCAACCGATTCATATCAAGATCCTCAGAAAGGTGCAAGGAATTCTATGACACCCTGAAGAAGAACAAAAGATTCGAATGGGAAGAGAAGCATGAACAAGCACTCCAATCATTAAAGGAATACTTGTCATCCGCTCCTCTATTAATGAAACCAGAGGATGGTGAGCCATTATCCCTATACTTAGCAGTATCTGGAAATGATGTAAGTGTCATTCTAGTCAAAGATCATGAAGGACAACAACATCCCGTATACTATGTAAGTAAAAGCTTGCTAGCAGCAGAGACCAGGTACTCTTATTTAGAAAAATTAATCTTAGCTTTAATAATGGCATCCACTAAACTTAGGCATTATTTTGAAACTCATGCTATTCATGTTAAAACAAATTATCCTATTAAGTGTGTATTGAGAAAGAAAGAGATATCAGGAAGAATGACTAAGTGGTCAGTCAAACTCAATGCCTATGACCTTGTATATGAACCCAGAACAACAATAAAGTCTCAAGCACTTGCGGACTTTGTGGCTGATTTCAGTAGTGACATCCAACACGAATCAGACCTTGAAATTCAACAATTGAAAGAATCCTAGGATAATTGGACGTTATTCACTGACGGTGCATCAATTGTAAGAGGAACAGGTCTAGGCATCATACTGAAATCGCCACAAGGAGACATAATACCCCAATCCATAAGTTGTGAGTTCCAGGAAACGAATAATGAAGTAGAATATGAAGCGCTGATAGCAGGATTGCAACTAGCCAGAGATATGGAAATCAAGTATCTCCATGTATATGTGGATTCATTATTACTTGCTAACCATTTAATGGTTCATCTGCATTGAAAGGTGAGAAATTAGCTAAATATCTCGTAATAGTTAAAAAATTATCCATAGAATTCGAAATTTTTAGCATTACACAGGTACCTAGAGAAGACAATCCTGAGGCTGATGCCTTAGCAAATCTTGCTTCGGCTCTCAAAATACTAGAAGGTATTAAAATACCCATCATACATATTTTGAGCTCATTTATCGAGAAAATAGATGAAGTGTCCAACCCAGAAGAAGAAGAAGAAGATACCCAGGATTCTAAAACCAGTCTAGGATCCTGGATTCTACCCATTATAAAATATTTGCAGGATGGTGAAATCCCAAGTGACGAAAAGAATCACAGGGCTTTTCTCATGAGGGTATCTCGTTTTATAATTTTACACAATGTTTTGTATAGAAAATCTATTGTAGGTCCATACTTAAGATGCTTGAAGGATCCTGAAACTCAAGAAGTCTTAAAAGATATACATGAAGGTGACTGTGGTAATCACACTGGGGGAAGAGCATTATTCTCAAGGATCCTGAGGACAGGATACTACCGCCTTACTATGAGGAAAGACGCTATGACTTACGCCCAAAAATGTGATGCTTGCCAAAGACACAGCAACATATTCCATCAACCAGAGGAACCTTTATATCCAATCATCTCTCCATGGCCATTCATGAAATGGGGAATGGATATAGTTGGCAAACTTCCCAAAGCACCAGGAGGAAAGGTATTAATGCTGGAAATGACAGATTACTTTTCCAAATGGATAGAAGCTGAGGCATTTGTCCAAGTTAGAGAAAAAGAGGCCATCTCCTTCATAAAGCACAACATCCTGACAAGATTTGGGATCCCGGCAGAAATAGTATGTGATAATGGGTCTCAGAGAACAACAAACTTCTGTGCCAGTTAGGGCATAAGGATGATAACCTCCTCCCTTGTACATCCTCAAGCTAATGGACAGACAGAATCCAGTAATAAAATCATCATAAACAACCTCAAGAAGAGATTGGGGCTAAGAAAGGAAGATGGGCCAAAGAACTACCATTTGCACTTTGGGTAGATAGGACAACCACAAAAAATGCAACATGTCAAACTCCATTCTCATTGGTGTTTGGTACTGAAGCCATGATCCCTACAGAGATGGTTATCCCCACTTCCAGAACCAATTTCCAAACTCAAGAAACCAACGATGAAGCTCTTGCTTATGATCTTGACACTTGCCAAAGTTCGTATTACAGCTTATCAACAAAGGATAGCAAAGTCATACAACAAGAACATAAGGATCAGAAGATTCCAAGTAGGTGACTTAGTATTGAGAAAAGCATTTCAAAATACTACTAATCCCAGCGATGGAAAGCTTGCACCAAAATGGGAAGGCCCATATTTAATTGATTCGAAAGCAGGCAAGGGTGCCTATTGGCTAGTCACTTTGGAAGGAGATATCCTGCCAAGGTCCTGGAATGCTATCCATCTCAAAGCCTATTTTATGTAAGTTAGAACTTAAATTTTAACTAAGGCTAGTATGTCTTCTATCCATAATTATTTTTATCTTTATTACTCTTTATCAAGGTACTGAATTGAGCGTCGGAGGGGTGTTAGCCAGGCTAACACTCACCTTCAGCAAGGTTTCATGTTTTGTAGGAAGGATCCTCAAGGATCCTGACAAAAGACAGAGATTGGTCATCTCTCCTAAGTTTAGGGTATTCTGAATACCTTCTAAGGTTTAAAGGTTTTCACCTTTCTAAGAATTGAGTTTAAACACTCCGCCTGAAGCACACGATATTCAAGTATAGTTCAAGGTGGCGCGAACAGTCCATGTAACAGTGGCTGATAATTTCATCACTGTTGGCTATATCTTGGATTCTACGAAAGTAACAGACGTGTTACTCCTAAGGTTTTTAGCATTTTCATGCTAACTCACGTTTTCTGGCTTGGCCCACGTTTTTTGGCTTGGTCCACATTTTTAACACTTATGTGTTAACCCAAGTACTTAGCATTACCATGCTGACTCGATTGAAGACTCATGAAGATCCTGAAGTACAATTACTAACCATATGGTGTGTTTTTCGACTATACACTGGGACAACTAGAAGTTGTCATACTTCAAGTCTGTTGACAATCCCTATCATTATTTGGTATGTGTATCTACCCAACTTGATTCTCAAAGGTATGTATTCAAAACTAGTTAATTTTCAATTTAAGGTAGATCCAAATTTTGGATGACTAATTTTCAATTTCATATATACACCTACAACCTTGAAAAATATCATATATACCCAACAAAACTAAAAATATCATATATACCCTTACAAACATGTAATAATATCATATATACCCATTTCATTAAAAACCATTTAAAAGATGACCATTTTACCCTTATTTCTCTAAACTTTAATATTTTATATTGGGGCAATTTCATATATACCCCTATAAACTTGAAAAATATCATATATACCCAACAAAAAATAAAAATATCATATATACCCTTACAAACATGTAATAATATCATATATACCTATTTCATTAAAAACCATTTAAAAGATAACCATTTTACCCTTATTTCTCTAAACTTTAATATTTTATAGGGATAATATCATATATACCACTACAAACATGGGTAAATATCATATATACCCAACAAAAACTAAAAATATCATATATACCCAATTTAAATAATTTGTTATTTTATGACCATTCTACCCTTGTTTATTATATGATTTTTTATTACCTAATTTTTTAGTTTTATCTAATATGTAAAAGATCACTCGTTCTCCTATTATGTTTAGGAATGTTGTGTGTTTTCTAATCGACCAAGCTGCTGATTTTATACAGAGATCATACTAACTAACTATCCGAGAATCCCGAAATCGACCAGGTCTTCAAATATGACCATTAGAGATCGTTATACGCGTCTTCTACACGCTTATTTCAACTTCCAGACCGATTCTTCAGGGATTAAATTGACTTCACGTGTTTTACCTACGTATTGATCAAGATAGAGGAAAGATACAACGGTTAGATAATAAGGAAATTAAGGATACCGAAACCTGTCAGGATACCAAAGTATGTCGAAGATCTAGGATCCCTATCCATAAAAGTGACCCCTGACAATTGTCCCCAAAATTTGACGGCTGTCAATCTCATCGACATCTGTAAAATTTTAAAATTCAAATAAAAATAAATGATGATAGGGTAGCGATATGACCGTTCTCGATTTCCAAGGCATTTCAACCGTTGTAATTTCTTGGATATATTCATTATTACTCCTTCTCTCTCATTCCCATCTTCTTCAAGGTTGAAGCAGGTAAAAATCTTTGTTTCTGATTTCTTCTTTCTTTCTAAACTTTCGTTATCATGGGTAAGAAAATGACTAGGTCGGCCGCTTCTATCGTTGCTGAAACGATAGACGATTTCGTTGATCAAGGAATCCTTGACCATTCTGATCTCAAACTCTGCTCTTTCACTGATCAGGATATGAAACTTTGAAATCAAATAATAATTTTCCTCAAAAAACCTTTTTTAGGCCTTTTGATTCAAGAACAAAAGCGGATTTGATTTCTAAAACATGGGTTTGCTTTCTCGCGTATACTTTCACTCTCAGTCCGTCTTATCCTTTTTCTCCACTTATCACCGAGTTCTTCAAGCTTATCGGCTTGTGTTATTCCCAAACTACGCCCATGGTTTGGAGAATCCTGGCTACTCTTGAAAGGCTGAATCGTTCTCATTCTCTGACCATTGGCGTCCCTGAGCTAGCCTTTGTCTATAATTTGAGAACCCATGGCTCTTCTCGTTTAGTCCTTTAGATTAAGTCCGGTGAACTCACCTAATCCCAAAAGCTACTAAAAATGACACCGACTGGAAGGGGAAATTCTTCTTTGTCCTGAGAGATTCAATTTCTGATGGGAAACTCTTGCCGCTTGAATGGGTTAAGAAGGGTAGGATAGTTAGGGTTCCTGCAATTTTAAATTTTTCTAACTTGATTCTGATGATTCTCATCTTATCTTTGCGTAGCTCAAAAGTTCGACGAATTGGTTCCTACAAGAAGTGACACAGATAAAAGAATAGAAGCATTGCTAGAGATACCTATTACGGAGAGATCCTTCCGTGCCGAATCTGCCATCAGTGAAGCTAGTTTCAATACCCAATATTCCAAACCCGAGATGTCTTCAGGTATAGAAGAGTTTACATTCGTATTATCAAGTTTCATGATCCTGATTTGTTCTATCTTTTTGTAGGAATCCCTAAGTCAAGCTCTCAATTTTCCTTGTCTGACCTCGATAGCCTCTTGTCTGGAGTTGTCGTTGTCAAGAAGGAGGGTCCCACACCAACTACTAAGTCCCGGGTTCCCCTACTCCGGTCTAAAGCTTTGGGGAGTAAGAAGAGGAAAACGACTGACGTAGTGGACCTAGAGATCTTTGAGGGCATGGATTCCAGTGAGACTGCCAAGAAGCTTCATTCCTTGCTGAGTCTGGTAAGCGCTTTCTGGTATCCCTATTTCAATTTCAGGATCCCGAAAGTCTTAATTTATCCAAATCTTGCAGGGTCTTGAGAAGCTGAACGTCAACCTGGTTGCGGTAGAGAAGAACGTCGAAGAAGCTCTGGAGATGGTTGAGGATCTGAAGAAAATTGCGGCCAACAAGTCCAAGTACTTGGAGAAAGAGATCTAAATCTTGAAGGAAAAGCTGCAGGAGGATTTGGCTCAGTCTGAGCAGAAGTTGCAGGAGACTGTGGATAACGCCAAGAGGTCCGCGACCATGGCTATTCTTCAATCCAGGATCCAGATGGTTGAGCAAGCTGTTACTGAAGGTTTTGATCCTGCATCTTGGGATCTTCAGGGATGGCGCTCTTCTCTAGCTAAACTCGGTGGCGAAGCTGTGGAAACTAGTAAGGTTACCAAGGATGTTGGTGCTGGTGATGGCGAGAAGTGGGTGGACCAGGGAGATGAGGGTAATGATGTCTAGGCTTGAGCCCTGGAATTTGTGGTTCTTCCGTTTGATTGATCTTGATGGTACTTGTGAAAAACAATTTTTCTTTTGTGTTTGGGGATCCCTGCATGGGATAGACAATTTGCTAACTTGTGAACCGGGTGGATGGGTCCAGGTTTTGGATGAAGCCCGAATCACTTTCTTTTCCTGCACCTTAAATATTAATGAATGGTTTATGACTATCTGCCATGATTGTTATGTGTTTGGTTTGCTTAGAGATGTTTTAGAAAATTAGGATCGCTATGTGATAAAACCTTGAGATATGTTCGAACATATTTTCAGGATTTCGGATCTTTAATAATAAACTCCCAGGTTTTTATCAAATTTAGACTTAGGAAAACACAATTTGGTTTTAAAGAGTACCAAACGTATCATGACTTAGTCATTCAGCTTTCAAATTTTCTTGTAATTGAAAAATTAGTAACACATACCTTTGTTGAGTACGAATTTGGACATATAGACATACCGAATTATATCACGGAGTCCGAAATACAGCAACCTTTGGTTGTCCCCTGTGTACAGTCATTGAATACGTCGTAGGCTTATTAAATACACTTCGGGATCCTCATTAGTCTACAACTCGTTTAAGGATCCTGAGTTAGCATATTGATGCCAAGTTTTTGAGTTAACATGTAAGTGTTACATATTTAAAATCGTGGGCCAAGCCAGAAAACGTGGGCTAAGCCAATGACGTGGGCTAAGCCAGATAATCGTGGGCTAAGCCAAATAATCGTGGGCTAAGCCAAATAATCATGGGCTAAGCCAAATAATCGTGGGCTAAGCCAAATAATCGTGGGCTAAGCCAAATAATCGTGGGCTAAGCCAAATAATCGTGGGCTAAGCCAATATCGTGGGCAAGGCCAAATCTGAGTTAGCATGAAAATGCTGAAAACCTTAGCTTTAACACGTAAGTGTAAAATGATCGGGAGAAACTTGAGTAATAACACGTCTGTTTTATTCGTAGCACCCAATATATAGCCAATAGTGATGAAATTATCAGCCACTGTTACTTGGACTGGTCGCACCACCTTGAACTATAATTGGATATCGTGCGCTCGTGGCCGGGTGTATTAACCCAATACTTAGAAAGGCGAAAGTCGTTTAAACCTTCGAGGTATTTGAGGATACCCAAACTTAGGAGAGATGACCAATCTCTTTATTCTGTCGGGATCCCTGGAGATACTTCCCACAAATTAGGAAATCTTGGTGAAGGTGGGTGTTAGCCTGGCTAACACCCCTCCGATGCTCAAGTCAGTACTTTGATCAAGAGTAACATGTAAAAAAATAATTATGAAAAGAAGACGTACCATTTTTAGTTAGGATTTAAATTCTAACTTACATAAAGTAGGTTTTGAGATGGATAGCGTTCCAGGATCTTGAAAGGATATCTCCTTCCATAGTAGCCAACTAATAAGCTCCCTTGCCTGCTTCTGAATCAATCAAGTATGGGCGTTCCCATTTTGGTGCAAGCTTTCCATCATTGGGATTGGTAGTATTTTGGAATGCCTTTCTTAATACGAGATCACATGCTCGGAATCTTCTAACCCTTATGTTTTTGTTGTATGACTTTGCTATCCTCTGCTGATAAGTTGCAATGCGAACTTTGGCAAGATCCCTAAGCTCATCCACAGTATCGAGATCCTGAGCAAGAGCTTCGTCGTTGGTCTCTGAAGATTGAAAGTTGGTTCTGGCAGTAGGGATAACCATCTCTGTCGGGATCATTGCTTCAGTTCCAAATACCAAGGAGAATGGAGTCTGCCCTGTCACGTTTTTCGTGGTTGTCCTATCCGCCCAAAGTACAAACGGTAGCTCTTCAGCCCATCTTCCTTTCTTTGCTCCTAATCTCTTCTTGAGGTTGTTAATGATGATCTTGTTGCTAGATTCTGCTTGTCCATTGGCTTGAGGATATACTGGGGTAGAAGTTATCACTTTGATTCCCCAACTGGCACAGAAGTCAGTTGTTCTCTTGCCAATGAACTGAGATCCATTATCACATACTATCTCCGCTAGGATCCCAAATCTCGTCAGGATATTGCGCTTGATGAAGGAGATGACTTCTTTCTCTGACTTGGAAAAATGCCTCAGTTTCGATCCATTTAGAGAAGTAATCCGTCATTGCTAGCATGAAGACCTTTCCTCCTGGTGCTTTGGGGAGTTTGCCGACGATATCCATTCCCCATTTCATGAATGGCCATGGATAGATGATTGGATATAAAGGTTCGGCCGGTTGATGGAGTATGTTGCTGTCTGGAAAGCGTCACATTTTTTAGAGTAAGTCACAACATCTTTCCTCACGGTAGGCTAGTAATTTCCTGTCCTCAGGATCCTTGAAAATAGCGCTCTGCCCCCGGTATGATTACCACAATCTCCTTCGTGTAGATCTTTTAGGACTTCATGTGCTTCAGGATCCTCCAAGCATCTCAAGTATGGACCTGCAATTGATTTTCTATACAAAACATTCTCGAAAATTATAAAACGAGACATTCTCATGCGAAAAGCCTTGTGGTTCTTTTTATCACTTGGGATTTCACCATCCTGCAAGTATTTATTAATAGGTGAAATCCAGGATCCTGGGATAGGTTCCAGGTTCTGAATGTCTTCTTCTTCAGTGTTGGATACTTCATTTACCTTCTCAATTGATGGGCTCAGAATGTGTATGATAGGTATTTTGGTACGTTTGGGTACTCTAAGAGCTGGAGCAAGGTTTGCTAAGGCATCAGCCTTAGTGTTATCTTCTCTAGGAACCTGTGTAATGTTAAAACTTTCGAATTCCATGGATAATTGTTAAATTATTGTGAGATATTTGGTTAGCTTCTCACCTTTTACTGCATACGAACCATTGAAATGATTAGCAATTAATAATGAGTCTACATATACCTGAAGATACCTGATCTTGATATCCCTGGCTAATTGTAATCATGCGATCAGCGCCTCATACTCTGCTTCATTATTCGTAGCCTGGAACTCACAGCTTATGGATTGGGGTAATATGTCCCCTTGTGGCGATTTTAGTATGACTCCCAGTCCTGTTCCTCTTACATTTGAAGCACCATCTGTGAATAAAGTCCATTCGTCCTTTGATTCTTCTAGTTGTTGGACTTCTAAATCTTCTTCTTCTTGGATATCACTGCTGAAATCAGCCACAAAGTCCGCCAGTGCCTGAGACTTTATTGCTGTTCTAGGTTCATATATGAGGTCATAGGCGCTGAGCTTGACTGGCCATTTATCCATCATTCCCGACATCTCTGGTTTTCTTAAGACACACTGAATAGGATAATTAGTTTTAACATGAATAGCATGAGTTTCAAAATAATGTCTAAGTTTAGTTGATGCCATTATTAATGCTAAAATTAATTATTTTAAATGAGAGTACCTTGTTTCCGCTTGAAGCAAACTTTTACTTACATAGTATACCGGATGTTGTTGTCCTTCATGATCCTTGACTAATACAGCACTTACGGTGCTTCGGGATACTGCCAAGTATAGGGATAATGGTTCACCGTCTTCTGGTTTCATCAGTAGAGGAGCTGACGACAAGTATTCCTTCAATGATTGGAGTGCTTGTTCATGCTTCTCTTCCCATTCGAATCTCTTGTTCTTCTTCAGGATATCGTAGAATTCCTTGCATTTTAGTGAGGATCTTGATATAAATCTGTTAAGTGCTGCTACTCTGCCGGTCAGCCTCTGGACATCCTTAGTATTTGCTGGGGATTTTAGATTAATGATAGTTTTGATTTGTTCTGGGCTGGCTTCTATTCCTCTCTTGGTCACCATGTAGCCCAAGCACTTTCCTGCCCCCACTCCGAAGTGACATTTCGAAGGGTTCAACTTCATATTGTATTGGTCCAGGATATCAAATGCTTCTTTAAGGTCCCTGAGATGATCCTCAGCTTTCTTTGATTTTACCACCACATCATCTATGTATACTTCTATAGTGTTCCCAATATTGTCTTTGAACATCATATTTACCAGTCTGTGATATGTGGCACCTGCATTTTTAAGACTAAATGGCATAGCTGTGTAACAATAAATACCTGTCGAGGTCATGAATGCCGTGTCTTCCTGATCCGATGGTTCCATTTGGATCTATTGAAATCTTGAAGAGGCATCCATAAAGGTCAGGATCTCGTGGCCTGCTGTAGCGTCCACCATTGAGTCTATGTGCAGTAATGGGAAGGGGTCTTTAGGACACGCCTTGTTGAGGTCTGTGTAGTCTACACAAACTCTCCACTTCACGTTCTTCTTCTGGACTACTACTACGTTGGATAGCCACCTTGGGAATTTTACTTCCCTTATCATTCCAGACTTGAGAAGTCTTTCCACCTCTTCTTGGATGATTATGTTTCTCTCAAGAGCAAATTTCCTTCGCTTTTGATGTATTGGCCTGAAACTTTTACCAATTCCAAGTTTATGAGTTATGATATCTTGGGATATACCTGTCATGTGCTCGTGTTTTATGCGAAGGTTGCTTTTCTGCCCTTCAGGAAGTTTATGATATCTTTTTCAATATCTTTAGGGATATTGCTCCCTACAAGGATCTTTACATCTGGATTTTCAGCATCCAGGGATACCTCTTTAACGTCTTCCTCTTTAGCTTCTAGAACATCCCTAGCCTGCTTTGTTAATTGCTATGCTTACCTGGTTTTGACGGAGGCTTTCATCGAAGAAGTGTAGCAATTCTTAGCCTCTTGCTGATCACTGTTAATCTTCACTACTCCCCAAGGGGTTGGCAATTTGACACACTGATGGTATGTTGAGGGCACCACCTTCATATCGTGTATGGATGGCCTTCCTAAAATGATATTATAGCAAGGCAAAGAATCTATTACACAAAATATTTGAATAGAATTTACCCCTTCAATGTATATCGGTAATTTTATCTCTCCGACTATGCTTTTGACTTCTCCGCTGAACCCTACCAGCACTGAGGATTTTGAAATAATTTCATAATACGGGATCCCCATTCTCTTCAGGACTTCATGCTGAATTATGTTCACCGAGCTCCCTCCTTCAATCAGTATCCTCCGGATGAAGTGGTTTGCAATGTATAGTGTGATCACCAGGCCATCGTGATGAGGATCTTGTACGTCATTTCTGTCATCTTTGTCGAAACAGAGCACCTTTTCTTCAGTTAAGCTGGAGGTCCTGATAGGTTTGTCCCCATTCTCTGTTTTTGCTTCTTTGGCATTTCTTTTTGCTGCAGAGTAAGAAGTACCACAAATTTCAGATCCACCAGATATAAAACCTATTACCTTGGCATCCGGCGGCGGGGATTTTGCTCTTTGCGGGATCCTGTCATGATCCTTAGTCTTGTTTTTTCCTTTGCCCAGAAATTCTTTGAGATATCCCTTGCTTAGGAGATAGCTTATCTCCTTCCACAAAGCGATACAATCCTCAGTTATATGACCAAAGTCTTCATGGAATGCACACCGCTTGGACTTGTCCTTTCCCCCTGAGTTTCTCTCAAACTTGCGAGGCGACCTGGAATTTTCTCCAAGATCCTGCATAGCAAATAGCAAACCAGTCGTATCAAGAGAAAAGCAGTATTCAAACAACTTAGGATATTCTTCTTCGTCCTCGTCGTCTTCTACAACATTGACCCTGTGATTGTCCGGCTTAGAATACGGCTTGGATCTGTACGACTTGAAAGGTGCAGGTTCAGCTTTCCGGTTAGGTTGAGTGTAGCTTGTCGGAGCATTCACTCTTTGCTGGATCTTTTTATCATCTTCCAGCCTAATAAACCTTAATGCCCGGTTCCTGACTTCATCAAGGTTCCTGCAAGGATTCATAACAAGGTCTTCGTAAAATTGAGAATCCTTCTGTAGCCCCATATTGAAGGCCTTGACTGCAGTGGCAACGTCAAGATTCGGGATATCCAGGGATTCCCGACCGAATTTGCTGACATAGTCTCGGAGGGATTCTCCGGAATTTTGAATTATCCTGTATAAGTCACTTGTTATTCTTTCAAAAGTTCTATTGCAAGAGAATTTATTGTTAAACATGTAAATTAAATGAGCGAATGAAGTAATAGAATATGGAGGAACATTAAGCAGCCATTTTAAGGCTGATCCTGTTAAGGTAGAGCCGAAGCCTTTGCATAAGCAGGCTTCCTTTAGGTCCAAGGGAATGGGGTTTATCTCCATCCTTTCCCTGTACTGCGCGACGTGATACTCAGGATCTGTAGTTCCATCGTACAACTTCATGTTAGGAGTCTGGAAGCGCTTGAGGATCTCAGCATCACATAATGGTGGAGCGAATCTGGAGATCCTGTGACTGGTAGAGGATATCTCTGGTATAGGTTGGACCACACCTGGTACACTGAAATCATCTCTCACAACTTCTTTAACTCCTTGGCCATGGACGGAGTGATTCCTGTCTCATGCATAAATTCGTTAGCATTTGAAAATTGATTGAATGTGTTACCGTTCTCAGGATTTCGGAACGATGATCCCGGAGTAACTCCATGATCCCGATTTGTCATAACTCTGACAACCGGGGTAGGGCCAACTGAAGTAATCCCTGCTTGCATGGGAAGGAAATCTCCCTTATGGATTTATGAGGATACTGAATAATTGAAATCCAAGATCCTTGGTTGCAGCGGGGTCGTCACTTCCACTGGTTACATCGATTCCTTAACTTTCTCAATCTCCCGAAACAGTGCTTGGTTAGTTTTCTTCTGTTGTTCCATTTGTTGTTTCATCTCCGAGAACAGATCGAGGATATCATTGTTTGATATGATCACAGGTCCACCAGCAGATATTCCGGATCCCGAAAAACCCGCAGGAGTAGTTTTCTTCGGCTGATTAACACTTTTTTGAAATGGAGGAGGAGGAGGAATAGGGTTGACCAAGCCAGAGCTCGAAGACGGAGCAGAAATAGAAATATTTTTGGATTTGGATTGGGACGACATCTTCTACACGCTTATTTCAACTTCCAGACCGATTCTTTAGGGATTAAATTGACTTCACGTGTTTTACCTACGTATTGATCAAGATAGAGGAAAGATACAACGGTTAGATAATAAGGAAATTAAGGATAGCGAAACCTGTCAGGATACCGAAGTATGTCGAAGATCCAGGATCCCTAGCCATAAAAGTGACTCCTAACATATACCCTTACAAACATGTAATAATATCATATATACCCATTTCATTAAAACCATTTAAAAAATGACCATTTTACCCTTATTTATCTAAAATTTAATATTTTATATTTACCAATTTTTAACATTGAAATTTCATATTTACACATTTTCAACTTTAGAGTTTTATATTTAACCATAAAAAATAGTTTTCTCAAAATACTATTTTGAAATTTTCTCACTTTTTTTTTATAATTTTACCAATTTTCTTTTATAGTATTAGCGTTTTGTAACTTTCTGGTAATCATTCCTTCTATATTGATGCCTTTTGAATGGGTTCGGAGAATCGCGATAGTCGACATCATGAATAGGAGAACGAGTGATCTTTTACGTATTAGATAAAACTAAAAAATTAAGTTATAAAAAATCATATAATAAACAAGGGTAGAATGGTTATAAAATAACAAATTATTTAAATTGAGTATATATAATATTTTTAGTTTTTGTTGGGTATATATGATATTTACCCATGTTTGTAGGGGTATATATGATATTATCCCATAAATAAATTATTTATTTTTATAAGGCTAAGAGAGAAGAAACATTCTAATTCCAACGATAAAGTCTAAAGCAAAGAAGATATGGGGACACTTGCCCCATCTTTCCATTAAGGCTTAAGCTACGAATGATGACTAAATAATATGGAGACGTAATGGATGAAACCATTGACTCCATCATACTTGATGAACCCACCATTACTACCAACCAACCACCGCTCACTTTATTCCAATAAAAACAAATTGTTATAAGATTTATGAAAATACTCGTCGCACTTTACTTTAATCTAAATCTTAATTTCATCAAGTAAAATGATACATAAATCATAACTTTTGTTTTTAGTACGTATTTGACTAATATCAATCCGTCATAAACATAGCTGACGAATTCCCTTTGAACTTCTTCAATGGAATTGTGATTTATTGGTTCAAATTGGGGAGAAATAACTAGTGAGATAACTATCATAAGACGGTGTTTAATTTATCTTTTAACGAAAAAATATAAAAAAGTTTGTTTTTTTACTTTTTGAAAGGAAAAATTTCATTATTTTTATTGGAGTGGGACTTGAACCCATGACCTAATCAAAACTTGGTATATCTAAAGAAATTTCCTCTACAATTGAACCACCAACTAATTTGATGATAGAAGTCGTCGCAAAATTAACATATACCAAATTAAAAGTCATATTTTTAAGATAAACCGTCGAGTATCGACGGAAAGCAAAAAGCGCATGACTAATAAGAGAACAGTATTCATTGCATTTTCGTTGACCTTTTTTTCCACATGGTTAAAGCTTAATCATGATAATATTTATTAAAACAAACCAAACAAAAAACCCACTTCTCTAGCAAAGTTAGTAGAAGACACTAAAGTCGTTGGGTTTCTTAAAAAATGACGATTTAAATCAAGATTTCTCTGGTACCTTGTATCAAAATCAAATCATAAAAAGAAAATACTCAATCCGAAATATGAACCATAAAAGAAAACGTCTACTAAACCGATCACAAGAATACCAGCTATAGTACCTATTATCCAAAGAGGAAAATATTCCAACAAAAAGCGCTTATACAACTATGAATAACAAAGATTTATAGATCTCAAATGTACTTACAATTGCGGTAATATTCTAATCAATTTCATGAATTATTAGAAACTAACTTATCAGATTCACATTTTACCTCATCCTTAGTTTATAGCCCTAAACTCATAATGGCGAGAAACTGATTATTTTCAATTCAAAAATTTTCTATTGAATGGGACAAAAATCGTTATAAGACAGCTTTGTTAACCTGGGAAGAGTGAAGCTCGTTCAATCTTTCTTGTATTAGTCGTTAAGTAAATATTTTTTTTTGGTTTATTTTGTAACTGGCGGTTATAAATTCTGGGTATAGCAATCTAGTATTTCTTTTTCTAATAATACTTGTTTGTTGGTTGTTCAAAAAAAAAACAAATCAAACAAATGCTTTATATATATATATATATATATAGTAGGTTAAAATCCGTATATTACACGAGTTTAATAAATGAAAGATTAAATAGTTAGTAACTACGATTTAGGAATTATAAAGGAAATATTAAATAGTAATGAAGATTTAAAAATTAATAAAAAAAGTATTAAATGGTTAGTAATGAAGAAAAAATAAGCGAAAAAAAATCTTGGGTTCACACAATTGTAGCACGTGACACAACCATTTAATTATTTATTACGTATCGATATATGAGAATACTAGGTTAAAATACCGTGTATTACACGGGTTGATAAAATGTAATATTATATACTTAGTAATAAAAAAAATTATTTTAAAAAACTCGTGTATTACATAGGTTGATAAAATGTAATGTTATATACTTAGTAATAAAAAATTTATATCTTTAAAAACCCTTATATTACACGGTTTGAATACATTAATTTCTATTTAATATAATTTGACTTACACCACTATTTAGTTAAAAACAAAAGTTACATAATTAAATTTTAAAGTTTCTTAAAATAAGATATAATTTAAAATAAATGTGTTTTATTAGTATAATATTTGTCTTTAAATATAAATCATTATTAAAAAAAGAGAGGTGCATTTAATAAGAGAGAGAGACGGAAAAAAATAGTGAGAAAGGTGTGGACGCGACATGTGACATAAATAATTTTTATTTATTATATAGTATAGATTCAAATAAAAAGAGGATTTTCCTTTACATATACAATGAAAAATAATCAAAATGAAAGTCAAGATTATAATATTGAGTTAGAAGACCATAAGTTGATCCGTCAAAAGTTGTTACCGCACCATCTGTCACACCCCAACCGACGACGAAATTATCGGGGCGGGACATGTAGACTGTTCATGAGCTCAAGGTTGACTAAATTGTAATATGTTAAATCCATTTCCATTCAAATAAACATGAATCAAGTTCAAAGTACATAATGAAATACAATTTGTTTTTTTTATTTAATATTAACTAGGTCCAAAGCCTATGTCTAGCATGTCTTGATCAAACTCATATGAAAACACCTGAAACATGAATAAAATAAGGTCAACTAAAAAGTTGGTGAGTATAACACAAGTTTGTATATAGATAGCATATAATTTGTAAACCAAATCCTTTACATAACATGATAAATAAAACATTTATAGGGAGCAACTATTGTGTAACCAAGTACAATCAAACCTTTGTAACTAGCATGCAAAAATTGTGTTGTCGGTATCAATCACCCTACCTGGGTGGGTTTGTCAGACTCAATAGATCTATCATTGAAAACCGTCGGCTTGAATAGTTAATGATTGCACATAAATTGCACACAAAAGTTAGCACAACTAGCACTCGGGCATAAAGCTCAAATTTGCACACATGAATGTAAATAGGATTTGTACTTGTGTTGTTTGTGTAAATGTAAACATGTAATTTGTATATAGTTCATGTTTCACCCCAAAAGTGTAAAAGAGAAAAAGGGGCTGTGAAATACTCACTTGTATCAAGGATGAAGATAGCACAAGCGAATAGGTACCAAGGTGATCCTTGTAACTCATAATATTAACCTAGAGTGTAATGTATATGAATCTAGATTAATAACATGCACAAAAGTCTAAGACAAGGTCTAATTTTCATTGGGTCCGAATATGTGTGGGTTTGTGTTTGTTTTGAACAAGAGTTTATTGATAAAGTAGATTTAAAATATATGCTAATAGTTTTGGTGTTTTAATTTAAATAATTTAAATAAATAAGTTCCCTTCATTTCTCTATTTAAAATAGTGTGCCTTTATAATATATGTGATATGATATTCATTAAAA
Organism: Smallanthus sonchifolius; assembly: GCA_023525975.1. NCBI lineage: Eukaryota > Viridiplantae > Streptophyta > Magnoliopsida > Asterales > Asteraceae > Smallanthus > Smallanthus sonchifolius. The sequence goes on along the minus strand of CM042025.1, from coordinate 40,812,325 downwards.
ATAAATAAATATATTTCATTTATTGATTTATTTATTTATTTATAACGGTGTGTCAAAAAAATATGTATTGGTATAAAATTTGAGGTAAAATACACTTCAAAACCCTAAATAGATTTCAAATAAAGAGGTAAATAACATCTCTTTTAGTTTAAACCTTGTCAAAATAGGGTGTCTCAAAATAAGTGTATATGTATATATATCTAGGAAAATTTAAGTTTGTTTAAATAGAATTTAAACCCTAATAATTATCAAAAATGATAATGTGATTTTAAATAATCTCTTCATGATTTATATAAAACTTTGGTACTTAAATACCTTGTGTTGTAATTAAATAATTGGGTTTAAAATAATTTTTAAATGATTAAAATGAGATTCTAATTAACTAATTTGTGACAATAAGGGTTTTATGTTTAAACTTGCAATTTATCGTACTAATCAGTTCAAAAGTCATTAGGTTTTATAAAACAATTCTTAAGAATTGATTGAAGTTGTTAAAAATGGTTTTTAAAAGAATATGCAGACCACCCGGTTCGAACCCGGGTGGTTTCTGCAGGGGGACAACGTTTTACCACTACACCAAGGAGACTGGTACTGATATAAGCCAGTTCGCAATTGTGATAAAGTGGTATCAGGAAGGAGTTGGGTCTAGTTTTATTGAACATGCAAAAAGCCGCTGGGTATGGATTTGAACCCGCGACCTGAGCTATAAAGGGAGCAGCGTTTAACCAGATGATCTATAGAACAAGTCTTGATAAGAATAAGTGCGTTAACCAATTTAATAAACAGCCCCAACCCACCATCTTCCCCATTCGCGCAACCCGTAGCCCTAGCCCCAAATTAGATCCGTTTAATCATAGGTATGAGATCGATTTGTTGGGGCTTTCATTCAGGGAATCAAAACGAGTAAAGGGATGGTTTAATTACCTGGAACTGTTGCGGGAAGGAGGAGATCGATTGAAGCATATGGTTCGAGCACCTTGGAGATTGAACAGATCGCAGAGGTGATTTGGGAGGGGTTTGAGAGTGACGAGAGTAACAGGGAGGTGTTGTGAGTGTGTGGGGTTTGCTAAATAGGTTCAATTTTAAGTAATCGTTCGAATTGAATTTGGTTTAATCACGAGACGGTTTCGGAAGGAAATTTTGAATCCACTCATTGAAATTCCACCAATTGGTTCACGAAACTTACGCGGATCAGTTGTTAACGCGTATAGGCATGATCGATTGAAGTTAATTCGCGTGAATTTAGGGACTTGGTAACCGATTTGGAGTTTGTTGACTTTAGATAGTCAAAGTGACGGGATTGTTTTCAAAATTTGAAAATGAGTCTATCTTGAGATGTTGAGGGGTTTAATTTGAGGGTTCAAGGGTATGAAGGGGGTTCAATTGGTCTATTTAAATTGAAATTATATGTACATGCATATATATATATATATTCTTGTTTTAAAACTTTATGACATTAATTATTCTATAAATTTTGAAATGGTTTATTAAAAATGTTGAATATATATATATATATATATATATATATATATATATATATATATATATATATATATATATATATATTTGTTTTAACACTGGCCGACACAAACAAGAGGTTTAAACGTAAGATTTTACTTGCGTAATTATATACATAACTTTTAAAATAATTACACGTATATATGTATACGTACACCAAGTGTGTTATAAAATTTAATATGTAACGTAAGTTTGGATTTTGGATAGAAACTTTAGTTAACATAATAGTTTACGTGACCTAAGGTGCTTGATGAAATATAGAATTTAATGTAGTGTTGTTATTGCATTAATCAAAATATACTAAAATAGGATCGGAAAATTAGGGACGTTACAGTCTCCCCATGTTAAGGGAATTTCGTCCCGAAATTTAACTGAGGGGGGGCTAGTAAACCTGGAAAGGTGAAAGTTTTGGATTGACTGCTAGGTTCTGGGGAGTGTAACCGATGACATGGTTTAGGCCTGATACTCAAAGTCGGTTATGAATGATGATAATGACTTTAGTTTTTGGAATGAATTTAAGGAGAAAATTGTCGTATAACGATTTGGATACTAAAGGTGAGATGCTTTCCTTGGAATGAATTTGATGGGATTTTGATAATTAGGGTTTGTGTAAGAAGTAGTCTAATATGCTCAAAATTGTTAGTGGATAAAAGATTTCACAAACATTTGGTCTGGGTCAAAACTTCACATGACACGAACAACGCTACTTCTTATAATATGATAGAGCACTTATATATAGGAAGTACCATCGGCGTATCCACCATGCTCTTGTCATATCACCTTAGTTTCGTTGTTATATATCACGATAGGTTTTAGGTCACAACACACGACAAAATTTGCTATATTTTCCATGCGCTGATCTTTATAATTCCGTGTGCACCCGTAATTACTCAAATCATCGCATGGTCCATATAGATTCTTCCGTTGTGTGCGGGTCAAGGGGGCATAAATTTACTTAGTTCAGGTCTATAGTTTTCACATATAAGTTGCTAATACGTAACTATGTCCCTAAATAGGCCGGTCTGTTAGCAACTAATGAGTAACAAGGTAGTATAACTTAAAGTTTCATAGTTTACTCGTGTTTGAACAAGAGTACGTCAAACACCGAGTTGTCTTTAAGTGTTACAGCTTCCTCGTGTTTGAACAAGTATACGTCAAACCCCGAGTAGCTTTAATGTGTTATGGTTTTCAAGTTTGGTGAACAAAATGTTTGACCATGCTTCATGTATGTTGTGATCAATCAATTGCAAGAATCGTAAGTATCCTAGTTCCATACATAATGTGAACACACAAGTCTCATGTATGATCTAGTGTTATGTAGTTAGTAATCAAATAGGTTTCATGTGTAACGTGAACAACTTGGCATCATGTATCTTGTAAAAATCAACTAAACTTGTATGGTAAGTAATGCAGTATCATGTGTATTGCAAGCAACAAATTTCATGTATGGTATTAACAACTTAGTACCACGTATTTGTAAACCAACAATCTTTCATGTGTAATGTCAGTAATGTAATATCGTGTATCTTGTAACCAAATAAGTTTCATGTTCAATGCGGACACTCAAGTATTATGTATCAAACAAACGATTGTTATGTATTGTGTGATCATTTCAGTATATGTATATTACAAACAACTACGTTTCATGTATTACATAATCAATCCAGTAGAACGTGTATTGCAACTAATCAAATTTCACATAACATGTAATTAGTGTAGCATTGGGTATATTGGAAGTAACTGGTTTTTATGTATCATGTGATCGTGTTGTGTATATTGTAAATGTGCATACGTAAGTTATTGAGTTTCGTGTGTGACATGTGCTAGCGAGTTTCGTATGCGGTCAAGTGTTGCGGAGAAGCGTGTTGTTTGGCGTTCATGTATAGTGTGGTGGTTAGGTTCTAGCTATTCAAATCTCATTGAGGTTGATGGGGATGGTTAACGTCTACGCGGTATGGATCGTCTCTTGAAGCGGCAAGTGAAAGGTAACGAGGAGGTTCTGAAAACACTCAGGGAAAATATGATTACAAATAACTGATCTTTGTTTGTATATAGGTGATTGTAATTTGTTCTTGTTTGTAGATAAATATGGCAGTGAAACTAATTAGTTGAATAATCTAAATAATTGGACAATTTATAGGAAACTTTTTTATTAAAATTTTCAATTATTATAAGGAGAATATTTTTAAGAGAAATTAATGGCTAAACAAGTAGTTGTATATTAATTTAGCCAAGATTTAGATATAATTAATTTAATGAGAACAAGTCAAAATTATTTATCAATTTGAAATAATGCTTTTATAAAATAGGTTGTATTAAGTTTTCTTACAAGGTGAAAATGTTTATGGAAAAATTTATATTCCTGATACTCTCTAAAAGTTTGATAAACGTTTGGTTTGAAAATAATGAGGTGGTTTAAGTCTAATAGGATGAGTTGTTTACGAAGGAGATTGTCGGTAGTGTACTAAATCGTATTGAATGAATAAGGTGATACTTGGGAGATTTTTGATGAAAATATGATGGGTGTAATTCACACTCAACGTGTCAAATCAATGAATAATAACTTTAGAGTTGGAACATATAAAATTGATTAAATGCTTAAATGTTAAACATTACTCAAAACATAGGGAAATGGTTCTCAAACTGAAAATTTAAAGACAATAGATAAATAAAAGAAAATTCTGTTAACGTCTCTTGTAGCTTTCCACTAGAAGGAAGATAATTCCCAAGACAAGCACCGCTATGGTCACTCGGGTAGCCGATCTGGCTTAAGCTTTAGCTGTCTCCGTGCGATGCTCCAGTATTTCTTTTTCGAGGATGAAGATTAACTCCTTTTGGTACCCTAATTGGTTTGCTAGGCTATCCATTCTTTGTCATTGCAAGTCGTACATTACCCCCTGCTTCATCTTTTGCCTCTCAAATTCTGAGGTCCTTACATATTGGTGAATGTCATTGGTTGGAATTCCCATAGCACTAGTGGGTGCCATGGTATGCCTTACCCACGGGTTAGGATGATACGGGTCGGGCACTAGATACGGGTCTCTTAGTGGGGGTGGTAGTTGAGTGTGTAGGGGGGTGTTTGGTACTGGTTTCTGGGTGAGGGTGATCCAGGTGTTCGAAGTCTTGGGCCGGTGTTCCTAGTCCAATCTGCCCTTACATCAAACCTTGGCCTGGCAGCTGGGGGTGGTGGTGATCGATACACGGGTGACCTGATGTCTTCTTCCCAATCAGACTCTGCTCCGGGACGGTATACTGGGGAGGAAGGAGAGTAGGAGTCCTTGTCTAACAGAGAAATAAAGAAAAAGGTTGTAAGTGATAATAAAATACTGAGTGTTAAATATAGGAGTTCTCATAGCTTTAGAGTTGGACTAGTCATAACACCGAGTCTTCACAATAATATTTTTGAAATACACTTGACCTATAAGCGATGTATTCCTGAGGGGAATTCCCAGGAAAGAGGGGTGGGCCACTAAGACACACTTAAGTACCCTGTCTTCCCTTAGTCAGAATCCCTCATGGGCCTACACACTCTTCCAGCCATCATGTATTAATAACACTATTGTTGGGCTCATGGTTATGATGAGAATTGTTGTGGACTGGGCTTTGAGTCCCGAAAGTGAGGCTTGTATATTGTAGTAGGTTTCTTCTTCTTGGAGGGTGAGTGGGCTTCTTGTTTATTATTAATGGGCTTTAGGCCCAATAGTTTAGATTTAGATCACAATAGGTGGTGACATTATATGTGTGAGTTTAAGGGTGCAAGAAGAACTAAGTGTATATGAGTGTGTGTGAAAACTTAGGATAGCACTTTAAATAATTCAAATAGGTAGCAATGAATATGAGGCAAAAGTTGGCAGGTAAAGTGACACATAGACTATTAAGTATTGTATCATATGATGTAATTATATAGTATAACATGTAAGAATATTCACATAAGAAATAATCATGTAACATGTAGTAGCATGGCATAGTATGGGTGTCCTAAGGTTATAGTCTAGGTCAAGAGTGTCTAATAACCTAATTCCCTATAACCAAGGCTCTGATACCAATCTGTCACACCCCAACCGACGGCGGAATCATCGGGGCGGGACATGTAGACTGTTCATAAGCTCAAGGTTGACTAAATTGTAATATGTTAAATCCATTTCCATTCAAATAAACATGAATCAAGTTCAAAGTACATAATGAAATACAATTTGTTTTTTTTATTTAATATTAACTAGGTCCAAAGCCTATGTGTAGCATGTTTTGATCAAACTCATATGAAAGCACCTGAAACATGAATAAAATAAGGTCAACTAAAAAGTTGGTGAGTATAACACAGGTTTGTATATAGATAGCATATAATTTGTAAACCAAATCCTTTACATAACATGATAAATAAAGCATTTATGGGGAGCAACTATTGTGTAACCAAATACAATCAAACCTTTGTAACTGGCATGCAAAAATTGTGTTGTCGGTATCAATCACCCTACCTGGGTGGGTTTGTCAGACTCAATAGATCTATCATTGAAAACCGTCGGCTTGAATAGTTAATGATTGCACATAAATTGCACACAAAAGTTAGCACAACTAGCACTCGGGTATAAAGCTCAAATTTGCACACATGAATGTAAATAGGATTTGTACTTGTGTTGTTTGTGTAAATGTAAACATGTAATTTGTATATAGTTCATGTTTCACCCCAAAAGTGTAAAAGAGAAAAAGGGGCTGTGAAATACTCACTTGTATCAAGGATGAAGATAGCACAAGCGAATAGGTACCAAGGTGATCCTTGTAACTCACAATATTAACCTAGAGTGTAATGTATATGAATCTAGATTAATAACATGCACAAAAGTCTAAGACAAGATCTAATGTTCCTTGGGTCCGAATATGTGTGGGTTTGTGTTTGTTTTGAACAAGAGTTTATTGATAAAGTAGATTTAAAATATATGCTAATAGTTTTGGTGTTTTAGTTTAAATAATTTAAATAAATAAGTTCCCTTCATTTCTCTATTTAAAATAGTGTGCCTTTATAATAGATGTGATATGATATTCATTAAAAATAGATAAATATATTTCATTTATTGATTTATTTATTTATTTATAACGGTGTGTCAAAAAAATATGTATTGGTATAAAATTTGAGGTAAAATACACTTCAAAACCCTAAATAGATTTCAAATAAAGAGGTAAATAACATCTCTTTTAGTTTAAACCTTGTCAAAATAGGGTGTCTCAAAATAAGTGTATATGTATATATATCTAGGAAAATTTAAGTTTGTTTAAATAGAATTTAAACCCTAATAATTATCAAAAATGATAATGTGATTTTAAATAATCTCTTCATGATTTATATAAAACTTTGGTACTTAAATACCTTGTGTTGTAATTAAATAATTGGGTTTAAAATAATTTTTAAATGATTAAAATGAGATTCTAATTAACTAATTTGTGACAATAAGGGTTTTATGTTTAAACTTGCAATTTATCGTACTAATCAGTTCAAAAGTCATTAGGTTTTATAAAACAATTCTTAAGAATTGATTGAAGTTGTTAGAAATGGTTTTTAAAAGAATATGCAGACCACCCGGTTCGAACCAAGGTGGTTTCTGCAGGGGGACAACGTTTTACCACTACACCAAGGGGACTGGTACTGATATAAGCCAGTTCGCAATTGTGATAAAGTGGTATCAGGAAGGAGTTGGGTCTAGTTTTATTGAACATGCAAAAAGCCGCTGGGTATGGATTTGAACCCGCGACCTGAGCTATAAAGGGAGCAGCGTTTAACCAGATGATCTATAGAACAAGTCTTGATAAGAATAAGTGCGTTAACCAATTTAATAAACAGCCCCAACCCACCATCTTCCCCATTCGCGCAACCCGTAGCCCTAGCCCCAAATTAGATCCGTTTAATCATAGGTATGAGATCGATTTGTTGGGGCTTTCATTCAGGGAATCAAAACGAGTAAAGGGATGGTTTAATTACCTGGAACTGTTGCGGGAAGGAGGAGATCGATTGAAGCATATGGGTCGAGCACCTTGGAGATTGAACAGATCGCAGAGGTGATTTGGGAGGGGTTTGAGAGTGACGAGAGTAACAGGGAGGTGTTGTGAGTGTGTGGGGTTTGCTAAATAGGTTCAATTTTAAGTAATCGTTCGAATTGAATGTGGTTTAATCACGAGACGGTTTCGGAAGGAAATTTTGAATCCACTCATTGAAATTCCACCAATTGGTTCACGAAACTTACGCGGATCAGTTGTTAACGCGTATAGGCATGATCGATTGAAGTTAATTCACGTGAATTTAGGGACTTGGTAACCGATTTGGAGTTTGTTGACTTTAGATAGTCAAAGTGACGGGATTGTTTTCAAAATTTGAAAATGAGTCTATCTTGAGATGTTGATGGGTTTAATTTGAGGGTTCAAGGGTATAAAGGGGGTTCAATTGGTCTATTTAAATTGAAATTATATGTACATGCATATATATATATATATATATATATATATATTCTTGTTTTAAAACTTTATGACATTAATTATTCTATAAATTTTGAAATGGTTTATTAAAAATGTTGAATATATATATATATTTGTTTTAACACTGGCCGACACAAACAAGAGGTTTAAAAGTAAGATTTTACTTGCGTAATTATATACATAACTTTTAAAATAATTACACGTATATATGTATATGTACACCAAGTGTGTTATATAATTTAATATGTAACGTAAGTTTGGATTTTGGATAGAAACTTTAGTTAACATAATAGTTTACGTGACCTAAGGTGCTTGATGAAATATAGAATTTAATGTAGTGTTGTTATTGTATTAATCAAAATATACTAAAATAGGATCGGAAAATTAGGGACATTACACCATCCAATGTTGATGTAGATGAGATATCATCAGCAACTGTTGTTCCTGCTGGAGAATCTTGTCACACCCCCCGCCTAGGCATGGGTTTTAAATGTGACCCATTGAGTCAAAACACACGCAGCAGAAAGATAACCAAAAATTAAACATCAACCATTTTCATTTTAAGGTGTTCTTAATACAGCAGTCATAACCCAAATGTTGTCTACAAGACAAAACACTGACAATAATCCATAGCATAATCATAAGTTAAACTATTTTCAACAATGCTTAGAAACTTCATTAGTAAAACACGAGTCCTTCAAAGTCTTCAGCCAAAAGACCCAATAGCTCTTGCTATCATCAAGAACCTACACTTATCGACCACCTAAGATGTGTGACTAAAAATAAAACAGGGTCAAATTAATGTTGGTGAGTTCATAAACAGACACAGTTCAAAACCAATTTAAAACAACAATCTTGAATCTTGTATTAGAAAAGATAAAAAGCATACTAATCATGCAATATTACAATCTCATAACAAACTTGAAACAGATAATAAACCATACTGTTACAGATGACCAGTAAACAACCACCATACCGCCAAAGATAAACAATAGTCAACCCATACCATACTACCGAAGATGAATAGTAGTCAACTTCCAAAGATGAACAGTAGACAACCCCCACATGAGAGAATGTCACACCGCAACAACATGAATTTCTAAAGCAACACTTTTATCTAACACATTGATAATTGACTAAAGACATGTTCACGTGCCTAAACAGTTACAGTTTAAACCGACACTCAACCCATTTTGAAAATGTTTAGAGGAACTCACCTGAGCAAAGCGCAATAACCACGCGCAAACTAAACTGAGCTCCTTGAATGCACACGAACCTATTTAATAGAATAATCTCATTTTAGGTTCTAAATTAAGCCCAAAAAAAATTCTCAGTGAGTTACACATAACCCGCTGATCTAAACTGCATAAACGTTTTAGCTTAAAAACTAAACATTTTCTTGATTCTAATCATTAAGCACAGTCGTGCCAAGGCAGGCACGCCTTTGCCGACCTTGTTCATCCACTCAGGCAGTCAGTTTTCTTGACATTAATGACAAAGCACTAGATTACTGGCATGCACAACCATGTGTTCATGAGGCACAAGCATGCCTCCTGACGAACAACCGAGAAAAAATTGTTGTTCAAATATGATTTCAACCAAAATTGATTATCTAACCAAAACAGAACATGGAAATGATTTGATTACCAACAATAACCCACTTGATGACATAAAATGTTTAGATCATTTGCATGACTCTGATTCTAGGTTTGAACCCAATTTCTTATTAAAACACGCAAATTTAAAACCTAAATCACAACCAAAACTAAAGTTCTGGACTAGAAAGCTTACCAAGATCAAAACATGGTGTTAAGGATGATGATGCAGGTCCTTAACAACTTCAATCTCTGGACAATCACAAAGAATTACCTAAAATCCATTAGAACCCTGAAAACCTTCAAACTTTAAAGATTTACTACTCAAAACACATACCGCAAACTGTCACACCCCCAAATTATTTACTTAAATTAAGATTGTAACGATTGGTAACATTATTGTGACACCTGCTAATTTACGGTCCCAATACTGCCGAGAAATTATGTAAGAAATGACGGGAAATAACGGAAACCCGAGATATAGAAAATAAAATAAGAATGCTAAAATTCTTAGGGTAGCGGACCGCTACCTACTGGTTAACGGTCCACTACAGACTCAAGGAATCTTACCGCCAAAGGTGTGGCAGACCGCCATCACACACTTTAACGGTCCGCTATGGGAAGGACATGGCTAGCAGACCGCCACCTGCTTGGCTAACGGTCCGCTACGCGAGTCCCTAGACACCCCTTGCACCAGACACGTGTCATGGACACTTGTAGGGCATGCGTCAGCCCTAGTGACACGTGGTCGGTGGCGGGCCACCGCTACAGGCCCACACGGTCCGCTACAGACATGTGGCGTGCCTGGTTTGCATGGCCACCACGTGTTACACATACGGATGACCTAGGGTGGTAGCAGACCGCCAACGCCCTGGCTAACGGTCCGCTACGGGTTGGTTTCCAGCCTATAAATAGAGAGATCCATTTCTCACTTTCTCACACCAACTCTTAACCACAACTCGAGTTCTCTCTACTCCCAAGCCATTCCCAAGCTCTCCTGCTGTCTCGACTAACGAGCCGCTCCTCCCGGTTCAACTGGCGTTCGCTTATCAATCTGACCCAAGCGTTTAAGAGACGAAGGAACCCGAAGAATGTATAGAAGTGCATGTTAAAGTGCTAGAGCCCTAAGAGCTGATTCTAAGAGCCAAGTAGCATTAAGTTTATTATCTTTCAACCTTCCACATCCAAACCAAGGTGAATACGAGTCTGTAAAAAATGATTTGATGCCATCAGTTTGCTACAAACACTCTCACGCAAAAGATAAAACTGTTTATGTTTTACGAAAAGGCAAAAACACGAGAATTAAATACTTACTCATACAAACCCGGTAAGGGGGTTGAGATTGTAACATTTCTGATTTTAGTATTCATATTTCAATTCAATGTAATGCAATTTTGAATTCAATACTCGTGCACTGTCTTATTATTTTTCTTACCGTAAACTAAACGCAATGATTCGATACAAATTCGCAAGTTTTACGTAATTATATACATTTAAACACTATGCAAGAAACTATTTAATTCAAACTTATCAAACCTGAAAAGTCAAGGACCAAAGTTAAAAATTTATCAAGAAACCCTAATTAGCACGGTCGTGCTTCGTCCTGGCACGGTCGCGCCAAGTGCCTCGGCACGATCGCGCGACTGGTCCTGGAACGATCGCGCCCGGTGCCTAAGCACGGTCGCGCCTATCTTGGCACGGTCGTGCCTGCGTAACAGTCGAAACGTAAATGCAGTTTCAAAACGCCCAATCGTTCGAATTCAAAACCATTATACGTTTTATTTTCATTAACCAAGAAAATAACACTATCAATCATTCCCTTTACTACCAATTAATCCTGAAATCGTTCAGCCTCAAAGAATTATCTCCCAAGACCACAAATCCTCTCTACAATCCGAATACTCCCGAACAATCCATCTCTATATGATATACAATCCTCTCTGGAACACCTGAAGCCAATGAAGCAGTCGGAATCGCAGCCGAAGTCGCCGGAAGTCAAGCTTGTCGACGCCGGAACTTCCTTCTACCGATCTCTATCAAATCTCTACGGTTTTGGGTAATTGAAACATTCCTCTCATTCGTTTCAGTCGATATATCAAAAGCCCCATGTTAATCTGGGCTTCCATTAAAGAAATCATCCTGAACCGAAATTCTTATTTTAATAAAAATGATTTAATCGAATCCATTCTTAAACACGATTTACATACAATTAACTTATATGAAAAGACTCGTAACAACTCAATAATCAAAAGCCATAACAATTTCAGCATTTAAAATACAAGAATTTGTCAATTCGTGTCTGATTTGGAAGAGACACGGTCGCGCTAATCATCTAGCGCGGCCGTGCCTCATGTAGCGCGGTCGTGCCGACTAGCAGCGCGGTCGTGTCCTCCTGTCCAGACCTAGTCATGCCCTCTGGGCTAATCTCTGTTGTGTCTAAGAATCATAGACACGACCGTGCCGAGCTAAGGCACGGTCGTGCCACGTGAATTGTCCAAGTTGGCCTCTGTTTGATCAAACCCGGTCGCGTCCCGACTAGCGCGGTCGCGCCCGTGGTTCGAGCGCGGTCGTGTCCTTCCCAGGCACGGTCGTGTCTAGGTCAGAATCTTTGATCAGAATTATTGTTGTTTTATTTTAATCTGTAAAAATTCCAGATTAAGTTTTTAAATAAAAATAGTTAGTTTTATAAAAAGGTATTTGAAAAGATCAAATAATTAATCTCGGAATAAATGGAAAATCATTTAATTAAAAGTTTATAAAATTAAATTTGTTATTAAACTTTTCATTTAAAACATTTTATTTATAAGTTACATACTCTATAAATAAATAAATAAAGATTATTTATTTATTCTTCATTTTAAATAAAAACATTTATTTATTTATTAAATTACATTTAACACATACCTTATTTTCATAATCAATGATTTTATAAATATTCTATTTTACTATTCAATTTCCAACCTTAATCAAAATGTTTCAAAAAATATTTACTTCAAAACTTTATATATGTTATTCAATATTTTTAAATACAAAACAATAGTTTTATACACAAATTCAACCTTCATTTTTAGACTTAAAACTTTGTGCACATATTTGATTCAATATACATTATTATCTAAGTTAACTCATGCGTATCAAGGATTCTTATTTTATCTATACTCTCTGTTAGCTACACTTCCATACCAAGTGAGTATTCACAACCCCTTTTTACTCTTTTACACTTTTGGGGTGGAACATGAACTTTATACACATTACACATTTACATTTACACAAACAACACAAGTGCAAAATCCTATTTACATACATGTGTGCAAAATTTGAGCTTTGTGCCCGAGTGCTAGTTGTGCTAATCTTTGTGAAAACTTATGTGCAATCATTAACTATACAAGCCGGCGGTTTTCAATGATAGATCTATTGAGTCTGACAAACCCACCCAAGTGGAGGTGATTGATACCGACAACACAATTTGCATACTAGTTACAAAGGTTTGGTTGTACTTGATTACACAATAGCTGCTCCCCATAAATGCCTTATTTTATCATGTTTTGTAAAGGATTTGTTTTCAACTATATACTATCTATATACAACTGTGTTATACTCACCAACTTTTTAGTTGACTTTATCTTATTCATGTTTCAGGCCCTAATATGTGAGAATGATTCAAGACGTGCTCAATATAGGATTTGGACTTAGCAATTTAAATCAAGAATTCTATGAGTTGTTTTATGTTTCTTTGTTTGAATTTGGTTTGTACTTGGATTATTTGTAATGGAAATTTGACTTTAATATATTTCAATTTAGTCAACCATGTACTATGAACAGTCTACATGTCCCGCCCCGATGATTCCGCCATCGGTCAGGGTGTGACAGATTGGTATCAGAGCCTTGGTTATAGGGAATTAGGTTATTAGACACCTTGACCTAGACTATAACTTTAGGACAACCACTTATGCTATGCTTCATGATTATGTGCTATGTGCTACATGTTATATGTTACATGCTTAGTATGATTACTTATTATTTCATTTTGATGACTTATGTGTTTTAAATCCATGACTTATTAGGATATTCTTAGTAATTAAATAAATAATATCCTTTCCTATATTCTAAAACCTCATAATATTTCTATCTTCTTTTATATCTTTATCCTTCTTAGCATGTGGAAAAAATTCTTGAAGCAAAAAAAAAAAAATCTCTAAAATTTTTATTTCTTCGTTAAGGTTTTTAAACTTGTTAAATTATTTGAGGACACGTGCAATCTGGAAGGGTGACACCTGTATTTTGGGTTTTCTGTCTAGGAAAGCATTTCGCATAAATCCCAATCAACCGAGGGACCCGTATGCTTTCCTGGGAATTCCCGAGATGAGTGTTTACTTATAGGCTAAAGTATGTCTTCTTGAAAATTATATAAGTTTAATTAACCTTAATGTGCCATGGTATTCAAGTGATTTTGTCACTTTTGAGTACAATCCAAACTAAGAATATCTATTTTTATTTTTGTTATCTCATTCTACAAAATCCTATCAAATCTCATAAGTTCTTACAATCTTTCTTGTCTTGTGAAAATCTGTAGAATGCCTCCTCGTCGTGCTCCCGCAACCAACGCCAACACCGACATTGCTGCTATTCTTACCCAATTGGTGACACAACTCACCCAAGCCAATGGTGCCACCAATGGCAACAATGGTGGAAATGGAAGCAATAGTGGTAATAATGGTGGAAATGGTGGTAACAATCCATCTCAATGCACCTTCAAGCACTTCAACTCGTGCAATCCCCTCAAGTCCTTTGGTACCGAAGGAGCTACTGGACTCCTTCAATGGTTTGAAAGCATTGAGAATACCTTTCTCAATAGTGACTGTCCCGACAACCTCCGTGTTCGTCATGCTACAAGTGTCCTACAAAAAAGAGCACTTACATGGTGGAATGGGGAGAAAAGGAATAGGGGTGTTGATGTAGCTATGGCCTTACCTTGGGATGAGGTCAAAAGGCTTATGACCGAGGAATTCTGCCCTCGAAATGAAGTGAAAAAGTTAGAAGCTGAATTTTGGGATCTTGCCCAAGATAGTGGGGAAAGCTTAGCATATACAACTCGGTTCCATGAGTTGAGCCTTCTCGTGCCCCACATGGTCACTCCTTTGTCCCGTTGTATCGAAAAGTATATTGGTGGGCTACCAAGACAAATCCAAGATACTGTCTTAGGTAGAAATCCTGCTACTCTGGAGGATGCTATTCGTCTATCCGCTACCTTAACTGATAATCATGTGAAAGTTGGAACTCTTACCAAAAAGGGTTCTAAGAAAGTTTATGAAACCGTAACCCCTCCTACTCACAACAAAGAAGCCACAACCGAGCCCTCTCGCAATAATAGAAAGAGGAAGGTTAGAAATTTTGCTGTGGTTACTCCTGCTGTTCCCGTCAACCAAGCTGCACCTATGGTTCAAGCGCCGGCTAAAAAGCCATATGTTGGGATCTACCCTCTTTGTGCCACCTGCAATTATCATCATCCTCAAACTATCCCATGTAGCCTTTGTAATCATTGTGGGAGATATGGTCATACTATCAATGTTTGTAGGGCCAAAGCTCTTGCGGGCCAAGTCCACCCTCCAAACCGAACCGTACCTCAAGTGGCTAATCAAGGTGCTCCCGCCATTGCTAATGGGCGTGCTTGCTATGAGTGTGGTGACCCGAACCATTTTCGTGATCAATGTCCAAGACTTGCAAATGCTAGACAAGGTGGAGCTCGTGGGCGTGCGTTCAACATAAACGCCAACGAAGCTCAAGCCAACAACGACGTGGTTAATGGTACGTTCCTTGTTAATAGTCAATATGCCTCCATTTTGTTCGATACCAGTGTCGATAAAAGTTTTGTGTCACTTAATTTTGAGCCTTTACTTGCAAAGACACGATCCCAATTAGAGAAAACCTTCACCGTTGAAATAGCGAATGGTGACTCCCTTACAATTGACTCCATTATTTATGATTGCTCCTTAGAACTAAATGACCATTCATTCCCAATCAACCTTGTTCCAATGCCACTAGGAAGCTTCGATATTATCATAGGTATGGATTGGCTATCAAATCATCATGCCGAAGTCATTTGCTTTGAAAAGTGTATCCGAATTCCGCTACCATCGGGAGAAACCTTAAGGGTTTTTGGTGAAAAGCCTTGCAAGGGGCTTATGTTGATGTCGTGTACTACCACTCAAAAGTACTTATGAAAGAAGTACATTGCTTTCTTAGCTCATATTGTTCAAAAGGATGTCAAGGAGAAGAGTATCCAAGACATTTCGATCATTCGGAATTTCCCCGAAGTTTTTCCTAAGGATTTATCCGGTCTTCCTCCCATTCGTCAAGTAGAGTTCCGTATTGATCTTATACCTGGAGCTAACCCCGTTGCTAGAGCTCCTTATCGTCTTGCACCTTCCGAAATGCAAGAGCTTGTAAGTCAACTTCAAGAGCTCTCCGACAAAGGTTTCATTCGCCCAAGACATTCACCGTGGGGTGCACCCGTCTTATTTGTTAAGAAGAAGGATGGATCATTTCGCATGTGTATTGACTACCGCGAACTCAATAAGCTTACTATCAATAACCGTTATCCATTACCTAGAATCGATGATCTCTTTGATCAACTTCAAGGTTCTACTTGCTTCTCGAAGATTGATCTTCGATCCGGTTATCATCAGCTTCGTGTTCAAGAAGATGACATTCCTAAGACTGCTTTTCGAACAAGGTATGGTCATTACGAGTTCATGGTTATGCCTTTCGAGTTAACCAATGCACCCGCAGTTTTCATGGATCTCATGAATCGTGTGTGCAAACCGTACCTTGATAAATTCGTGATTGTTTTCATTGATGATATCTTAATCTATTCCAAGACTAAAGCCGACCATGAAGAACATCTTAGACTGGTTTTGGATCTCTTGAGAAAAGAACAACTATATGCCAAATTCTCCAAATGCGAATTTTGGCTAAAAGAAGTTCAATTTCTTAGTCACATCATCAACGATAAGGGTATTCATGTTGATCCTGCTAAGATTGAAACGGTTAAGAATTGGAATGCCCCGAAGACTCCTACCAAAGTTCGTTCATTTCTTGGTCTTACGGGTTATTATCGTCGTTTCATCTCAAACTTCTCAAAGATTGCTGTCCCTCTTACCGCTTTGACCCACAAGGGTAAGACTTATGAATGGGGACCGAAACAAGAAGAAGCTTTCCAAACCCTCAAACAAAAGTTGTGCAATGCTCCTATATTGACTCTCCCCGATGGAATCGATGATTTAGTTGTCTATTGTGATGCTTCTAACCAAGGTCTTGGTTGTGTTCTCATGCAACGAGGCAAAGTAATCGCTTATGCATCAAGGCAACTCAAAGTTCATGAGAAGAATTATACGACGCACGATCTCGAGTTGGGTGCGGTCGTATTCGCGTTAAAGATTTGGAGACATTACCTATATGGCATGAAATGTGTGGTGTTCACCGACCACAAGAGTCTTCAACATATTTTCAACCAAAAAGAACTCAATATGAGGCAACGACGTTGGGTCGAACTCCTTAACGACTACGACTGCGAGATTCGTTACCATCCCGACAAAGCGATTGTTGTAGCCGATGCTTTGAGTCGAAAGGACCATGTTATGCTTCATTGTGCCCGTATTCAAACCAATATTCAAACCCGTATCTTAGAAGTTCAACACATCTCGGTAACCGAGGGTAACATGTATGAAGAAATGTCATGTGGTGTTGAACTCCTTCTTGAATCAAAACCCAATGGCTTACTCTATTACTTGAACCGTATTTGGGTTCCCGATCGCGACGATCTCCGTACATTTCTCATGAACGAGGCTCATAAGACTCGTTATTCTATTCATCCTGGTGCGGATAAAATGTACCAAGATCTTCGCCAACTTTATTGGTGGCCCGGTATAAAGAAAGACATTGCTCTTTATGTGGCCAAATGCTTAACCTGTTCCAAAGTCAAAGCCGAACATCAACGACCGTCTGGTTTACTCGAACAACCAGAAATTCCCGTGGGGAAATGGGAGAATATAGCTATGGATTTCATTACCAAACTCCCTCGCACCTCGAGTGGATATGATAGTATTTGGGAGATCATTGATCGTCTCACTAAATCCGCTCATTTCTTGCCTATCCGCAAAGACTTCAAAGTGGAGAAACTAGCCCGAATTTACATTGATGAAATTGTGAGCCATCATGGTGTTCCCGTGAACATAATATCCGATAGAGACGCTCGGTTCACCTCTCGATTTTGGCAATCTCTCCAAAAGGCTCTTGGTACTCGATTGGATTTGAGCACGGCTTACCATCCGCAAACTGATGGTCAAACCGAGCGAACAATCCAAACTCTTGAAGACATGCTTAGAGCTTGTATAATCGATTTTGGTGGAAATTGGGATTCACATCTATCCCTCATTGAGTTTTCTTACAACAATAGCTACCACACAAGTATCAACATGGCTCCATTCGAAGCTCTCTATGGTCGCAAGTGTCGTTCTCCTATCTGTTGGAACGAGATTGGTGAAGCACAAATCACTGGTCCCGAGTTAATTCAAGAAACATCCGACAAGATTATTCAAATCCGTGACAATATTCGAGTAGCGAGGAGTCGGCAAAAGAGTTATGCTGACAAACGTCGAAAACCCTTGGAATTCCAAGTCGGTGATCTTGTTCTTCTTAAGGTGTCTCCATGGAAGGGCGTGATCCGTTTTGGAAAGAAAGGCAAGTTAGCACCTCGTTATGTTGGTCCATTCAAAATCCTTGAAAGGATTGGGAAAGTGGCTTACAAGCTCGAGTTACTTCCATCTCTTGGAAATGTGCATCCTACATTTCATGTATCTAATCTGAAGAAGTGTCTCACTGATGAAAATCTCCATATACCGCTTGATGACGTGCGCATTGATGAAACGATGCACTTCGTTGAGAAGCCGGTGGAATTATGGATCGTGAAGTCAAACAGCTCAAGCGAAGTCGCATTCCTATTGTCAAAGTTCGTTGGGAATCTAAGCGTGGTCCTGAGTTCACTTGGGAACGAGAAGACCAAATGAAGCTCAAGTACCCTCATCTTTTTACCGATACCGTCGCTTCCTCAAACTAAATTTCGGGACGAAATTCTCTCAACATGGGGAGACTGTAACATTTCTGATTTTAGTATTCATATTTCAATTCAATGTAATGCAATTTCGAATTCAATACTCGTGCACTGTCTTATTATTTTTCTTACTGTAAACTAAACGCAATGATTCGATACAAATTCGCAAGTTTTACGCAATTATATACATTTAAACACTATGCAAGAAACTATTTAACTCAAACTTATCAAACCTGAAAAGTCAAGGACTAAAGTTGAAAATTTATCAAGAAACCATAATTAGCACGGTCGTGCTTCGTCCTGGCACGGTCGCGCCAAGTGCCTCGGCACGATCGCGCGACTGGTCCTGGAACGATCGCGCCCGGTGCCTAAGCACGGTCGCGCCTATCTTGGCACGGTCGTGCCTGCGTAACAATCGAAACGTAAATGCAGTTTCAAAACGCCCAATCGTTCGAATTCAAAACCATTATACGTTTTATTTTCATTAACCAAGAAAATAACACTATCAATCATTCCTTTTACTACCAATTAATCCTGAAATCGTTCAGCCTCAAAGAATTATCTCCCAAGACCACAAATCCTCTCTACAATCCGAATACTCCCGAACAATCCATCTCTATATGATATACAATCCTCTCTGGAACACCTGAAGCCATTGAAGCAGTCGGAATCGCAGCCGAAGTCGCCGGAAGTCAAGCTTGTCGACAACGGAACTTCCTTCTACCGATCTCTATCAAATCTCTACGGTTTTGGGTAATTGAAACATTCCTCTCATTCGTTTCAGTCGATATATCAAAAGCCCCATGTTAATCTGGGCTTCCATTAAAGAAATCATCCTGAATCGAAATTCTTATTTTAATAAAAATGATTTAATCGAATCCATTCTTAAACACGATTTACATACAATTAACTTATATGAAAAGACTCGTAACAACTCAATAATCAAAATCCCTAACAATTTCAGCATTTAAAATACAAGAATTTGTCAATTCGTGTCTGATTTGGAAGAGACACGGTCGCGCTAATCATCTAGCGCGGCCGTGCCTCATGTAGCGCGGTCGTGCTGACTAGCAGCGCGGTCATGTCCTCCTATCCAGACCTAGTCATGCCCTCTGGGCTAATCTTTGTTGTGTCTAAGAATCATAGACACGACCGTGCCGAGTTAAGGCACGACCGTGCCTCGTGAATGTGAATTGTCCAAGTTGGCCTCTGTTTGATCAAACCCGGTCGCGTCCCGACTAGCGCGGTCGCGCCCGTGTTTAGAGCGATCGGGTCCTTCCCAGGCACGGTCGTGTCTAGGTCAGAATCTTTGATCAGAATTATTGTTTTTTTATTTTAATCTGTAAAAATTCCAGATTAAGTTTTTAAATAAAAATTGTTAGTTTTATAAAAAGGTATTTGAAAAGATCAAATAATTAATCTCGGAATAAATGGAAAATCATTTAATTAAAAGTTTATAAAATTAAATTTGTTATTAAACTTTTCATTTAAAACATTTTATTTGTAAGTTACATACTCTATAAATAAATAAATAAAGATTATTTATTTATTCTTTATTTTAAATAAAAACATTTATTTATTTATTAAATTACATTTAACACATACCTTATTTTCATAATCAATGATTTTATAAATATTCTATTTTACTATTCAATTTCCAACCTTAATCAAAATGTTTCAAAAATATTTACTTCAAAACTTTATATATGTTATTCAATACTTTTAAATACAAAACAATAGTTTTATACACAAATTCAACCTTCATTTTTAGACTTAAAACTTTGTGCACATATTTGATTCAATATACATTATTATCTAGGTTAACTCGTGCGTATCAAGGATTCTTATTTTATCTATACTCTCTGTTAGCTACACTTCCATACCAAGTGAGTATTCACAACCCCTTTTTGCTCTTTTACACTTTTGGGGTGGAACATGAACTTTATACACATTACACATTTACATTTACACAAACAACACAAGTGCAAAATCCTATTTACATACATGTGTGCAAAATTTGAGCTTTGTGCCCGAGTGCTAGTTGTGCTAATCTTTGTGAAAACTTATGTGCAATCATTAACTATACAAGCCGGCGGTTTTCAATGATAGATCTATTGAGTCTGACAAACCCACCCAAGTGGAGGTGATTGATACCGACAACACAATTTGCATACTAGTTACAAAGGTTTGGTTGTACTTGATTACACAATAGCTGCTCCCCATAAATGCCTTATTTTATCATGTTTTGTAAAGGATTTGTTTTCAACTATATGCTATCTATATACAACTGTGTTATACTCACCAACTTTTTAGTTGACTTTATCTTATTCATGTTTCAGGCCCTAATATGTGAGAATGATTCAAGACGTGCTCAATATAGGATTTGGACTTAGCAATTTAAATCAAGAATTCTATGAGTTGTTTTATGTTTCTTTGTTTGAATTTGGTTTGTACTTGGATTATTTGTAATGGAAATTTGACTTTAATATATTTCAATTTAGTCAACCATGTGCTATGAACAGTCTACATGTCCCGCCCCGATGATTCCGCCATCGGTCGGGGTGTGACAGAGATAAACCCATGGGATGCAATTACCCAAAAACTGTACGTAAAGTTTGATTAAGTCTTTATACTCGCTCCAGATCCATTTAGGGTCGGGCGGGGTTGGCATGTATGTCGGGTAAAACCATGATGTGTCGTAGGGCCGCGTAACCCCTGAGTATGTGACCAGTGTATACATATGATAAAAACGGAAAGAAGTGATGTGTTCGCTAGATTCCAGATGAAGAAAGTGTTTAATTATTTAATTTAACTATTTTTGCCATGATCACAAAATGTTTTGAGGTCATCAAGTATTCACCAGCACATATATGACTTTCATTTTCAAAATGTTTTCAGGAAAAGATTGAAATGGCCTCCCCATATCGGGACCGGCTACGACCTAAGTCCCGGGGGCAGTTTTTGTCACACCCCTAAATTCCACTAACGGAGTTTTACCGTTTGGAAGGTGACACACCAGGATCTCGGTATTAGTTACATCAAACGACACTATATGAGACTTAAAAAAGTCATAACATAAATGTTCAGAGTTAAATGCAGAAGCGTAAATGTTAATAGGAAATCAAAAGTAATTACACGCAACAAGCATCAATTAATGTAAATAAGTAAAAGTGTTTAAAATGTTTGAAATGAATGATATGATAGTAGGACTCTATGCATGTCCTAAGTGTGCAACCTGTGCCAAAGCGACCCAAGAAACATGTAAGAAAAAGTGTCAACACGAGGTTGGTGTTCACAGTTTTGTATGTAAATACACTATTTGAGTGTTGCTGGATCCACATACGTAAGTCACACTATTGTTAGCTAGATAATGTACAAGTTACTCTAAGCACTCGCAACCAAAGCTGACTGCTTGTTTGTTTGCCTGCAGCCAGGTCTATCAACTCTGACTAATATGTTTAGGCCAATCTACACCCGTTCGACCTCCAATCATGCTAGCGCGACTAGCCCGGGTGGGGTTTGTCAAACCCAGTAGTACTACTTAAATTACCTCGCTAAGTCCATATTAACGGTTCGATGTGAGACTTTCATGATAGTGTTTACGCTTAAGTACACAAGTGGTAATGAAATACTATGTGATCCATGTTCGTGTGTATGTCTCTCCCTAACTGGAAGACAAGTAACGGATGTCTGTTCGTATGCATGTTCCTCACCAACGGGAAAACAAGTAAAATGATGTTTGTTTGTACGCATGTTTCTCCCCAACGGGAAAACAAGTAAAATGATATTCGTTTGTATGTATGTTTCTCCCCAACAGGAAAATAAGTAAAATACTGTTTGTGTGTATGCATGTTTCTCCTCAACAGGAAAACAAGTAAAATAATGTTTGTGTTTATGCATGTTTCTCCCCCAATAGGAAAACAAGTAAATGAGGTCGTGAAACTCACATGTGTTGCGTAGTAGGTAGTATCACACAAGTATGAGATTTGGAACCTCATGTGTTAGCCTGCACGGCTTACGTATGCCCTAGAATTATAAACACATAAGTTAGGGGCATATGGGATTTGTGACGATGACACAGAAGATTAGAACGTCATAACACATTCTAAGGATCAATGAGCAGACGAACGTGTCCACGGGAATATAGGTTTCTTAATATAATAATTAAGATAAATGCGTTACGTGTCGAAGGTTTCTTAATTACGAATATAATAATAATTAAATATATCCGTGCGTTTGTACCATTAAAATAATGGTTAGGAAAATAATATAACTAATATATTATTTTTTAGAGGAATAACATGATTATTTAAAATGTGTGACAAAAATAATAAAACTATTATTTTTATTCGAGGATATTAAACGTGAGTAAATAATATAAATAATTATATTATTTATTAGTTTAAAACGTTACACGAAGTTTATAAACGAGGTGAAAATAATATCTAAATATATATTATTTTTAATTGGAGTCACGGGTTGAAAATAATATAAACATATTATTTTATTCGGAGTCGTGGTTTAAAAATAATATAAATATATTATTTTAAAAGTGGGTATTTTTAATGAATATGGTTTACAAACCAAACCCGAGCCTACGGGTGGTTTACGGGCTCAAAACATATTAATATAATAATATATTAATATTGGGATAATTTTTATGTTGAAAATAATAATTAAAATGTGGTTTAAAAAGAATTGTTGGTGGAGGGATTCGAACCCTGGTCCCCTCCCCACCAACACACCGTACTAACCAACCCACCTGCTAGGGCAATCGCGTTAGAACCCGGACATGAATGGTTTTAATATGAATACTCTCGGTGTTCTTCCCTCTTTGCGATCCGAATCAAGAACCAGTCTCAATCCCAACGAATTAGACCACGATTGTCCCAAATGGCATAGGGGTTTTGATAAACGGGGTTTTGCAAATCAGTGTGTGCGTTTAATTGCAATAACATTAGTTATAGGATCGTTAACTGCACAAATGAAAAGCCGAAAACCATAGACAAGAACATGAGTTTGATTTAAACGATTTTGATATTAAAAGTTGTAGGAATCATGGGGCTTTCAAAGGATAGGTGATTGCGAGTATGCCCATGTATTTTAATTGAATTTAAATTGCGTTTAGAGTGGAGTTCGACCAAACCGAATTCGTATGAACCCTAGGTACCTGTTCGTGTTTAATTCGGTATTGTAGGTCTAAATTAGGTTAGGGCTTTCAATACAGAGGTGAAAACGAATCTATGGGTGTGTTAAATTACCTAAATCGATGTCGGGTTGATGGAGTTCGACTAAACCACAGGTGCGCCTCCAAAAGTTTGACCTCCGGCGTCTCCGGCTACTACTCCGGCCGAAATAAGTTGTGCACAAGCTTCAATGGGGTTCGTTTATCATGTGTAAAGGGTTTGATTGCGAAATGATTCTTGATTTGATCGAGTTCGATAGGCATAATGGGTTTTCGACAGTTACGACTTTGATTAGGCATAAAGAGGATTAATTCGAGATCAATGCCGGTGTTAATTGGTTCAATAATGGTCGACCTTATCATTACTATGCAAATTAGTTACAATGTCAAATGAATTTCTGTTACGGATTGCGAATTGGGTCAAAAACCATGGGGATTGACTTTACAAAAGTCAACAGATCATAAATATATATGATTTTGACTTTAAAAGTCAACAGATCTGGTTTAGGGTAATTACAACTTTGGTCCTTGTAATTTTAGGTGTGTTTGAGTTTGGATATCGATAGAAATAGTCCTTGAGGTTTGTAATTGAGTTAACTGGACTAACTGAGTTCGAGAGAGATAACGAAGTTTGTTAACGTAGTTAACTCCAAATAGCCGGATGTCACATCATCCCCTAGTTAAAAGAATTTTCTTCGCGAAAATTAAAATAATAAAAAAAATTTCTGGGGTGTCACATCATCCCCTAGTTGAAAGAATTTTCGTCCCGAAAATTAAATGGTACCTTAAGTGTTTGGCGTGGAGTGCTTGAACAGATGAGGATACTTACGCATCATCTGGTCCTCGCGCTCCCATGTGAATTCCGGTCCGCGTTTCGAGTTCCAACGAACTCTGACAATAGGGATTTTACTGTGTTTGGGCGTTTTGACTTCCCTACCGATGATTTATACTAGTTCTTCAACGAAGCGTAATTGTTCATCGATTTGTAGTTCCTCAAGAGGAACCGCGAGTGTCTTGTTTGCTAGACATTTCTTCAAGTTTGTGACATGAAAGACATTGTGTACACCACTCAGTCCTTCAGGTAGGTCCAGTTGGTACGCTACTAGGCTAATTCTCTCCACTATTTTGAACGGTCCAACATAACGAGGTTTTAGTTTGCCTCGTTTCCCGAAGCGAATCACACCTTTCCAAGGTGAGACTTTCAATAGAACCATATCGCCTACTTGAAATTCTAATGGCTTACGATGCTTATCGGCATAGCTCTTTTGTCGATCACGAGCTGCCGTCATACGGTTTTGATTTTGAACGACATTTTTAGAGGTTTCGAATGCAAGTTCGGGACCTGTAAGTTGGCTATCCCAACTTCAGCACAACAGATAAGAGATCGACATTTCCGTTCGTATAATGCCTCGATTGGTGCTGTCTTAATGCTAGTGTGATAACTGTTATTGTAGGAGAACTCCACTAGAGGCAGGTGAGACTCCCAAGTGTTACCGAAATCAATCACACAAGCTCGTAGCATGTCCTCTGAGGTTTGAATGGTACGTTCCGTTTGGCCATCAGTTTAAGGATGGTACGCCGTACTCATATCTAGACGCGTACCTAAAGCTTTTTGTAATGATTGCTAGAACTGTGATGTGAATCGAGCGTCCCGATCCGAAATGATAGAAATTGACATTCCGTGCCGAGAGACTACTTCCTTTAAGTAAATAAAAGTAAGTTTCTCTATTCTGTCGGTCTCTTTAATTGCTAGGAAGTGAGCTGATTTTGTCAAGCGATCTACGATCACCCAGATGGTGTCGCATCCGCTAGGAGTTTGGGGTAATTTGGTTATGAAGTCCATAGAGATTTGTTCCCATTCCACATTGGGATCTCTGGCCATTGAAGCAGACCAGAAGGCTGTTGGTATTCCACTTTGAATTTTGAGCAAGTGAGGCACTTGTTTACATAGGTGGCTATATTAGCTTTCATCTTCGACCACCAATATAGCATCTTAAGGTCATGGTACATCTTTTCGGAACCTGGATGAATATGGTATCGGGATTTGTGTGCTTCATCAATGACCTGGATGAATAGGGCATCGGCTACCACATTAGCCTTGCCAAGGTGATATCTGACTGCACAGTCATATTCGTTCAAGAGTTTGACCCAATGACGTTGTTGCATGTTCAACTCTTTCTAAAGCATAGTCATATTCGTTCAAGGGTCATTTATCAAGAGATTGTTGTATCAAGAAACACAAGTCTCCCAAACAGAAGGTCGTTTCTCAACCTCAAAGAAAGGTTCAAGAAAAGGTTGTTAAAGTTTTTAATTGGTTGAAGATGTTTTGGAGGTCAAAACCAAAACGAGATTGGCAGGTCAAAGCTAAACCAAGACAAGTTTGGAGAGTTAAAGCTTCGAGTCCAAGATCCAATTTTAATGATGCAAAGTGTATGGCGGAGCTTGGCAGAATTCTTGTGTTTTAATATGCAATGGCCTAGGGGGAGATTGTTGGAACTATTTTTAGGCCATCGCATATAAAACAGTAAGAAGACGGAAGAATTATTTGAAGTTAAAAGATTTCTACCGAAATCTTTTTCGATCGAAATCGTTTTCGGACGAAATAGATTTCAACTGAAATGTATTTCGGACGAATCCATTTCTTTATCTTCTTGGTATAAATACTTGTATATTTTGACTTTTGTAGAGGGGGAGTTCATTTGACATATCAATACAATTTGGATAGTTACACCTTTAACTATGTGTTTCTACTTCTATCTTGTTCCATGATTCTTGTATCGGTGTATTGAATCTGCTACGAATAATAGGAATTACATTAGGTTATACACCGAATTGACCGGGGGAGTACCAGTTTCTTTTCCCTTAAAACATCATGCATTTAAATTTCTGCATAGCATTTCATTACATGCATGTGTACATTAAGGACAATGCACAGTTTTAAGTGTGGGGTAAGGAATTAGAGATTCAGAACTACTTGTAATCTCAAAGCAGTAAAGCTACTTGTGATTTTCTACCCATTTGACTAAAAACCTACTTTTCGTTAAAACCCCAAAAAATTTCAAAATTTTAAACCCTAAACCAAAATCTCTTCGAGTTCGCACTTAATTAAATAAAATGAAGACATGGCAAGTAGAAACAAATGGATATTATGCATAACAAATCACTAAACCCCATCCCATTCATTTCCATGTGAGAACAATCTGAGTCTTTTCATGAGCATTGCCACTATTTCACATGCTCTTTCGTTTGGTATATTGAGTGTTTTTCGATCGAATTCTATGCATAATTAGAACTTGTATGACTTATACATATCAAGATCATGAACTAGTAGAAATATGAAAGTGATTGAGGCACCTAGGACTTTATTACCCTTATATATTATCCTTAAACCCAAAATCACAAAAATATATCCGCCTAGATAGCCCTCTGAGCCTTAGCATTTTATTTTATACTACCCACAATTATCACTCAACCAGCTTTTTGTAAACACCGGTTATTGGCTAAGTGTCTTCAAGATGGAGAATTATTAGATTATCTTATGTCGTAATTTCAAGTTTACAACCATTGAGGTAATTTGGAAAGAATCTATTTCACTCAAAGGAAATTGAATATACAAGAAGAAAGTTGATGTATTAGGAAGAAACAGCCGAACGATCTACAAGGAAGATATGGAAAATTTATTTCAAGGAAATTGAGGAAAAATAATTATTGAAAAATTAGTCTTGATGATAAGAAAAGAAAAGAAAAAAATAGAAAAAAGAGAAGAGAAAAAGAAAGATAGAGGTTGGTCTTTTACCGGATAGACATTAGAGAGCTGGACATGCATTCTTTTGATTTCAATTTGCTTTCTTGTATTTATTTCGCAAAGCCTGAATTACCACCCGAACTTCGAGAGAAAGTTTTCAAAGCAACAAGTGATGTAAGAAAACGGTGGCGCAAGCAAGAACAATTGCCACCATTCTGCGGCTTGTCAAAAAGTGACGCCAAAAGAAGAGCCAAAAGATACGACAAATGTGTGAAGTGTGGCAATTGGAGCCACGATGGAAAGTGTAGCAAGAATCAAACTTATTCCCAACATGAGTACACACATCTAATCATAGTAGGAGCCGTTAGGCTACAAGCCGAAAGAACCATACGAAAAGGCAGTAATGTGTACTATGCAGTGAGGGAAGAGTTGAGAAAGATAAGAGATCTTGGTCATGGCAATCTGACCATAAACGAGCCCTCAAATTAGTTATACCCTCATGATCTGAGTACTGTAGAGAGACCCACTAACATTTTCCATCTTAAGCCATGAAGCCGTAGCAGTGTGTTCCACAATAACTGTAGCCCTTAAAACCCTTTTTGTCCCTAAAAATCCAAAAATATTATAATTTTAACCATTTATTTTCTTTTAGCCACATTACAACCCTTTTAAAGTCCTCTTGATTCATGCATACTACTTAGTTCGTTGGTGGAGACATGATTTGCATACAAGCTTATGACCATTGCATAATTCGATTCAAACTTGAGTGTTCCACTTAACTTACATTATCCACATATATATAACCTAGAGTTGAGTGAACATTATGAGGAGTGATAGATTATGCGTAATTGAAGTTCTAGTAGGCTTGTCATGGATTCCATCAAATAAAAGCACCAAACTAGAATAAAGCGACTCATGAGTTATCCCGGAGTTTCCAACTACTTGGAACTCCAGTACCTCTTGTAAAGTTTTTAGTTATGGGTCTGATCATGCATGAGTTTGCTTAAGGACAAGAAAAGTTTAAGTGTGGGGTGTTATGATGTGTGTCACACCCTTAACACAAGACAATCATCTAACCAGAGTAGCACCTCCAACATATATGTTCCCAGGTAAGAGCGAAGGGTCTAGGAGAGATTTATACACTTCTATTTCCTAGACAGAACATTCCGTTCGTCAGATAACTACATACCGGTTGAAGGTCGCCTTCTAGTTACTATGACGTTGATACCAAAAACACACAACGAAAGACTTAACATCATAACTTATTTCATTTCATAACATAACGTTTGTACAATAGGGACTGACTGGCAAAATACAACATAAACAACTCTTGACTTATAGCTCACAAAGAATCATGCAATCCACTCAGGCCTTATGGTCACCTAGGGACCTGCCCTCAGTCATCCCTATATCCAAAATTTGTACATCCTCTTGAATGCCAACTACAAGCTAGGGTTCAACTATGCTCAAAAACATTTGAAAACATTTTGGATCAGCATAACGCTGGTGAGTTCATAAACAAAATCATATTAACGGTTATCTTTGATACCTGGATGAAGGCCCCCCGCATGGGTCTTACAACCATCCCCTCCAATCCATCACTCAGTAACCTTTGCTTTACTTGGGTTCTGAGTCTATGACATATATATATATACAGAGACCTTCTGGTGCGCTGGTTCCATATGTACCAGATCTCAAACAAGAGGATCAGTCTTGTCCCTAGGTCTCACCCCAATCATGGCCATAATAAGTACTTATTTATAGGATATATGCACGGATAGTATTGAGATCTCAGAAAAAAATCATTTACAAAACATTTCATATAGCACAGTTCAGGGGAACTCACCTCAAACAGAATCTCCTCTTGTATTGAATATAATAATTGACACTTCGACATAACCCTAGATCATATATGACATTATCATAATCAATATCCCTATCTTAGGTTTACATAAAGAAACCTCAGGGTGTTCAGAAACCTTAACTCGGTATTATCTATGGTAGTTTGCGGACGAAGTGCGAGAAACCGGACTTTCGAGAGTGGATCAGAACCTCGGGAATCAACTACCAGAGCTTGTGTGTGTTTTGTAGTGTGTTTGTGAGTGTGAAATGACTTGGGATCGTTCACCTATTTATAGGGTGAACTCCGGGTCCGTAGCGGACCGCTAAGCAAGGGTGTGGCGGTCCGCCACCCCATGAGGTGGCCTAATTTGCTTGGTACCTACGTAGCGGACCGCTAAGGTCAAGGCTGGCTGCCCGCCACCCTTCCACGTGTCGAGTCCAACCGGTGTGTCACAGGGACACGCGTCAAATCTCGGTGGTTTCCTTAGTCCATACGTAGTTAAGGCTTAGGGTAGCGGTCCGCTACCCCTTCTGCTTTCAAAATTTTCACTTTTTGTCCCTAAACTTTGGAGAATTAAAATTTAACCCCTGAACTTTCTATTTTGACACTTTTGGCCTTTATTTAGGAATTATCCGGGTGTTACAAATCTCCCCTCCTTAAAATAATTTTGTCCTCGAAATTCAGCATTAGTCGAACAAATGAGGATACTTAGCTTTCATTTGTTCTGGTAATTCCCAAGTCCTGCCGGCACCTTTCCGACCTTGCCATTGTACTAGTACCATTGGTATAGTTTTCTTTCTCAATTTTTGATCTAGGGTTCCTAAGATCTTAATATGTTGTTCCGTGAATTGGAGCTTATCATTAACATGGACATCATCTAACAAGATTGCCTGATCGGGGTCTGCTAGGCATTTACGTAGACATGATACGTGGAACGTGTTATGAATACTTTGCAATACTTCAGGCAATTCAAGTTTATATGCCACGGCTCTAATTCTTTCAATGATTCTGTATGGTCCAATATACCTTGGGCCTAACTTCCTAAGTTTTCTAAAACGTACAACACCTTTCCAAGGTGATACTTTCAACATGACGTAGTCACCAACTTGGAATTCTAATGGCCGTCAGCGTCTATCTGCATAACTCTTCTGCCGATCGTGTGAAGCTTTCAACCTTTGTTTGATCTGGATTATCTTACCCGTTGTCTCTTGTAAGATTTCTGGTCCAGATAGTTGGCTATCCCCAGCTTCAGTCCAACAAATTGGAGTTATGCATTTTCTACCATATAATGCTTCAAATGGTGCAGCTTTTATACTCGAATGATAGTTGTTGTTGTAAGAAAACTCTATCAATGGAAGATGATTATCCCAGCTACCTCCAAATTCTATTGCACAGGCCCTCAGCATATCCTCTAGGGTTTGGATAGTTCTTTCACTTTGTCTGTCGGTTTGAGGGTGATATGTTGTACTCATATTGATTCGAGTTCCCAACTCCTTCTGGAAACTAGTCCAGAATCTGGAAGTGAACCGACTATCTCTATCAGAGATAATAGATAGAGGTATACCATGGGGGCTCATGATCTCATTTACATAGAGTCAGGAAAGCTTATCCATTAAATAGTTCTCACTGATAGGAATAAAATGTGCCAATTTGGTTAGTCTGTCAACCACAACCCAAATAGCATCATGCCCTTTCTGGGATCTTGAAAATTTTGTGACAAATTCCATAGTAATCTTATCCCATTTCCACACAGGTATCTCCAACTGTTGCAGTTGACATGCGGGTTTCTGATGTTCGATTTTGACTTGAACGCAAGTCAAACATTTTTCTATATACTGAGCTATGGATCTTTTCATGTTTGGCCACCAGAATTGAGTTTTCAAGTCCTTATACATCTTATTAGCTCCAGGTTGTATCGAGTATTTGGATTTATGAGCTTCATCCATTACCTTTGTTTGGATTTCCCCAACTTTAGGAATCCAAATTCTGCTTCCAAATCATAGGATTCCGTCATCGCCTTTGGTTAGTAACTTCTCTTTATCAACCATGCGTTCCTTCTTGATATTGTCTTCTTCGAGAGCTTGAGTTTGAATTTCCTTGATTTGATCCATCCAGTCTATCTTAATTTCTAACCTTAAGGCCCTGATCTTGATAGGCTTGATTCTCTCTTTTTGACTTAGTGCATCTACTACAACATTAGCTTTCACGGGATGGTATTTAATCTCACAATCGTAATCATTAATGTGTTCCATCCACCTTCTTTGTCTCGTATTCAAATCCTTCTGATTGAATATATGCTGTATACTTTTATGGTCTGTATATATCACACACTTAGTACCATATAGATAGTGTCTCCAAATTTTTAGAGCAAACACTATGGCACCAAGTTCAAGATCGTGTGTAGTGTAGTTATTTTCATGAACTTTAAGTTGTCGTGATGCATAGGCTATTACCTTGTCTCGCTGCATCAACACATAACCTAGACCAATTCGGGAAGCATCACAATAGATGACGGAGTCATCATTCCCTTCGTGTAAGGCCCCAAACTCGGGAGGCCTCACTTGTTGGATTTACTCATTCACAAACATTTCTTAAACTTGAATATCAAATAACGCAGCGGAATCAATCATTCAACATAATTAAAACTTGTTCAAACATGCGGAAACGTAACGTTGTCTAATACATAAACATAACATAAGCTAATCATAACGAGATGCCAGACTTCATAGATCGACCGGGTAACTCTTCATCTCTTGCTAAGCATCACCGTCCATTGTCCATACATGTCCTTAACCTGAATGTGCATATTAAAAGTCAGCTACGCTGGTGAGTTATAGCTTTACATAAAACCTTAACATAAACATTTTGCCAAAAACATAACATACATTTGTTTAACAAAAGCATACGTAAAACATGCAGTAACTTAACATCATCATAACATCGTAACATAGCGTTATAACATAAGTCAACATGAATCGAATCTGCGCCTTCTTGTAACCGTCAATTCCATACATCGCATACCAGCGGATGAACTTAAGGCTCATTACCTCTAAGTCATCCATCACACAATTCCCCTAAGGCTCGTTACCTCTAGGTGGACCAAACATATGTCTCCTAAGGCTCGTTACCTCTACGTAGACCAAACATATGTCTCCTAAGGCTCGTTACCTCTAGGTAGACAGAACATAACTTAGGCAGTATTTCCCCGCAAGGAATAGTACCTTCCATCGGGATCCCGGTAATCCCATGGGTGACCGTCTTCACCCCATCCTCAACCAGTTGTACAACCTTTAGCCAGCACAAAGGCCCCCCGTAAGGGTGAGGCCAATACATACATACCTTAGCTCCCGTAGGAACTCGTGGCAGATTCGTTCATTCGTGACTTTCATAAACCCTTTACCTCATTTTAGTTAAAGCATTATTACGTTTTATTAAACAAAACATCATCTCTTTCGTAAAGCTTTCGTAAACTTCATTTGGAAGAAAACATTTCATAAACATCATCTCGTAAACAACATTTCGTAAACAACATATCGTGAACATCATATCGTAAACATCATATCGTAAACATCATTTTGTAAACATCATTTTGTAAACCTCATTTTAAAAACATCATTTCGTATGTATGCACACCAGCCCAAAAACATTTAATTAAAATATTTAAAGAAGGGCTTCTAGAACTCACGTGATAAGCTAATTTGGGTTGTCCTAAACAAAGGTCCAACAATTTCACTTCCGATCTGAATTGATTAGTTAAATACACATCAGACCAATCCCGACTCTAACGGTTTAACCATTCTGAATTAGGTGAACATATTGACTATACTAACCAGCCTGATGCTTGCGCACTTAGCAAGTGCGCATGGCCTTGTTCTTGCGTACTTAATAAGTGCGCAGACTTCGCTTCATGCGTACTTGATAAGTACATAGGCTTTGCTTCATGTGTACTTGATAAGTACGCAGGACCTGCTTCTTGCGTACTTGATAAGTATGCAGAACCTTCTTCTTGCATACTTGATAAGTACGCAGGATCTGCTTCTTGCGTACTTGATAAGTACGCAGGACCTGCTTCCCCGCAAAAACCCTAACTTTCGCATGCGGATCTGATCATGTCAAGATCACAAACTTGTTTACATTCAAAATGTTTGCTTTTCGTTTAAGAACTCAAATCTATGTTTTTCTTCCAGTTTCATCCGTAAAAACGTTACCTTTTCATCTATAACCCGAAAAACCCCAAAACGAACAAAAACTCACATCTAGGCCAGATCGTTACCTGTATCGAGCTTATGATTTGGAGGTTCTTCTCACGAGCTAAGGAGCAACACTTGGCTGGAATCTCGGGTCGATCCGTCAACTTTCTCTCTCTACTGTTTCTCTCTCTAGATGTTACAAATGAGAGAAAAAGGGGGGTGATTTAGGCTATTTATAGGGGAGGCTCCCCTATGTTCACCCCTTCTAGCCCGCCAGCCTATCTGGCCCGGCCCGTCATGCCTCGTTCATTTATTCCGTTATTATAATTGTCGCTTTATTTTTGGGATGTTACAAGTCTACCCCCCTTACAATAGGTTTCGTCCCCGAAACCTATCATAAGTCAAATAGTTGAGGGTACGACTCCCTCATTTCCGTCTCCGTTTCCCATGTAGATTCTGATCCCTTTCGGTGCTTCCATTGGACTTTAACCAATTAAATAATCTTATTACGCAAACGCTTCTCCTTTCTGTCTAAGATGGCCACGGGTTCTTCGATGTAGTTAAGGCTGTTGTCGACCTCGATGTCAGTAAGTGGTACGTGAGCCGATTCATTCGCCAAACACTTTCGCAAGTGTGATACATGGAAGGTAGGATGAATCCCACTTAACTCATCAGGCAACTCTAACCGATAAGCGACTTCACCAACCCGTGCCATTATCCTGAATGGTCCGACAAACCCCGGACTTAACTTTCCTCTCTTCCTGAATCATATGATTCCCTTCCAGGGTGACACTTTCAACATTACTCTGTCCCCAACATCAAACTCAATAGGCCTTCGTCGTTTATCCGCATAGGATTTATGACGATCTTGTGCGGCCTTCATTCGTGCTTTGATTTGATTAAACCTTTCTGATGTTTCTCTTACGACTTCAAGACTTCCTAATTCCATCCGTCCGATGTCGCCCCAACAAACCGGGGTCCTGCATCTTCTCCCATAAAACATTTCGAAAGGCAGCATGCCTATCGTCGTGTGATGACTATTGTTGCCACCGAAGTCGATAATACAAGCACGAAGCATATCCTCCAATGTTTGAATGGTCCTTTCGGACTGACATCCGTTTGCGGGTGGTATGCCGTGCTGATATTAAGCCTCATGCCCATCGCCTCGTGAAATCTTTTCCAGAAACTCGATGTGAATCGTGTGTCCCGATCAGATACGATAGTCAAAGGCATCCCATGCCGTTCCTCTAACCTTTCCGACGAGAACGTCTCGCGAATAGGTAGGAAATGAGCACTCTTCATTAAACGGTCCACAATTACCCAAATGGTGTCAAGACCTTTAGTTGTGCGAGGTAGCTTGGTTACGAAGTCCATGGTAATGTGTTCCCATTTCCATTCCGGTATATCAATTGGTTGAATCTTTCCATACGGTTTCTGGTGTTCGGCCTTTACTTGTGAGCAAGTCAAGCACTTGTTTATACTTTGTCACCTCATGTTTCATTCCAGGCCACCAGTATTCCTTTCTCAGATCTTGGTACATTTTATTGGTACCATGATGGATAGAGTACCGAGACTTATGAGCCTCATCCAAGATTTTGGTTCTAAGCTCGCCACCCATAGGTATCCATATCAGTCCAAAACGTGTCCTAACACCAAGGGTGTTATATTCCAACTTGTCTTGTTGGCCAACCATCCTTTCCTTCTTTAGGTTTTCTTTTTTAATTGCTTCATCTTGAGCTCTTTCGATTTCCCTCATCACATCTGATGTTACCACCAACTGGCAAGCTTTCACTCTAATAGAAGTAGGCACATCCTTTTGGCTTAGAGCGTCAGCCACCATGTTTGGCTTTCCAGGATGGTATATGATTTCACAGTCATAATCTTTCAGGAGTTCCAACTATCGTCTCTGCCTCATATTAAGCTCTCTTTGTTCGAAAAAGTACTTCAAACTTTTGTAGTCGGAGTAAATAGTAAAGTTCACCCCGTAGAGGTAGTGCCTCCATATTTTCAATGCAAATACGACAACAACAAGTTCCAAATCATGAGTCACATAGTTGGCTTCGTGAACTTTCAACTGCCGCGACACATATGCAATTACTTTCCCGTTGATAGATTCTTGTGTAGTCTTGACTATACCTCTCTCGTTCTTGATAGACGTTATATTTTTCAGCATCGTACATCCCTAGTCGGTCTTTCACATCTAACCATTAGGGTTCTTATCTCGTCATTCTATGTGAAATGTCTTATCAAACTCGGAGTCGTCCACAGAAGACTCCATGGCCATAATTTCAACTTCTCGTTAAGGTTATCTACCATGCCATCTGGACGGTTACTATCGATCGTTTCTCGACTATTTGGATCATTTTGTATACCTCATAAGCTGTCCATGGTGCATTCGTCTTCGAAGGACCACACCATGCCGTTCTCGAATGAATCATACCATCCCGTTCCCGAATGAATCCTACTATAAAGTTTCCGAAGGTACCGTACCATCTCATTCCCAAAGGAACCACATCGTCTCGTTCCCTAAGGAACCATATCGCTTCATTCCAGAAGGAATCGTATCGCTTTGTTCCCGTAGGAACCGTATTGCTTCATTCCCGTAGGAATCGTATCGCTTCGTTCCCGTAGGAATCGTATCGCTTTGTTCCCTGTAACATTTCTGGTTTCTTTTTTTTTACCATGTAAACGTTTCGATGCAATAAAACGAGTATTTCAATTTCAATTCGTGTGCAACAACCGTAAAAGCAATTACACATACAATACATTATGTTACAATAACGCCATTATCTCACAAACCTCGTGGACCAAAATTGACAAAAACTCAAAAACGATAAAAAGTGTCAAACACGATCGTGCCTAGATACAAGCACGGTCGCGCCTAGAGTCAAAGCACGGTCGTGCCTAATACAGACACGGTCGCGCTGCTGAAACCACGTGACTCCGCAGAGTCAGTCAGTGGTCCATGCTCGTCGAATCAAATCGCGTTAAGGCCGGATTTCACGCGTCCGACCATACGCAACTGTACACCATCTGAAACACGTCTCCAATTTCGTACTCCAATCGACCTATTTCAATCATCAACTACCCACTCCCACCACAATCATGAATTAGCAAATTTGACGTTATAAGGAGAATCCAATGCCCCCTACACCTTCACATGCACCCTCTCGACCTCTCGGAGCATTCACTCGACTCGCATACAACCTCTGTCGTCCGATCGATCGCCGAGAAACCCGACCTCACGACTTGTAGCCGACTACATTAAATTTCCCGATTTAAACAAGTAAGTAATATGTCTCTAGCTTCGTATCTACCTCTACCACGAAATCCCTATGTCAATTCGTAGTAAAAATACGCGATCGATCCGATTTTGAACCTAAAAAGTCGAAACTACACTTTTAGTCGAACTACCACTTAAACACGATATAAATACAATTAAACTATGTAAATAGCTTCGCAATCATCCACTAAGTGAAAGCCCTAAGAATACAGAAGCTTTTAATATAAGAATCGATCGAATTATGTCTGGAAAAGACCCGACACGGTCGCGCTCATCACTGAGCGCGGTCGTGCCCAACCAAGCACAGTCGTGGTCCGAGTAAGGCCCGGTCGTGCTTACCGAGCAATCAAGTCCTGACCAAAAACAAACACTAGGCGCGGTCATGCCGGACACGAACACGGTCGTGCTCCATGACCAGAACCTCTGTAGCCTTCTGACTCGACCACGGGCGCGCTCCAGACCACCACGGTCACGCCCGGAGGCGAGCGCGGTCGTGCCGTTGATGAGCACGGTCGTGCTCAGTCAGAACTGAATCTTTACAGTTTCTCAGATTTGATGATTTTTATAAAACTTATGTTATAAACTTAACTGTTTAAACAGAATCTCACCATTATTAAGCACAACAATTATTTTCATCGATTAAATTGTTTTAAACCGATTCTTACCATTTGAAAATACATTTTCATTTAAAATTTCTAAATTTATAAAAAGTTATAACAAGATTTTATAAAACACTTTATTATGAAAAAGACTTTTATAAACCAATTGTATAAATCCTAGTTACATCAAATAAAACTTATATAAATATAAACTACTTTATATTTTGTGACGCTTTCTAAAATAAGTAGATAAAACGAATTTGTTTGTTTATATTACATTCAATTAAATATGTATACCACACTACCTTATATTTTAAATACATAACTAAACGATACAATTCATTAGTGCAAATCCTTACGCTTGCAATACACTGAAACACTATAGTTACTTTAAACCTTATACACCGCATTAATACACGTCATACATTTACTCGATAGGTCAAGCTCCGTGACCCACAAACACTTAACATTTACTTGGTTGTGCAATCTACACTCTCCAACACATGTGAGTCTACATAACCCCACTTTTACTCTTTTTCACCTTTGGGGTGGACATGATTTACATTAAACAAATTGCAACTCTTTCATAGTACAATCCTATCTTGATTACATGAATTATTTGTGCAATATGCTTGAATGCTATGAATTATTACTATACATACATGACGCAACTCGTGCAATCATTAACTCTGTACAAGCCAACGGTAAACAAGGATAGTACTATTGAGTCTGACAAACCCACCCGGGTAGGGTGTTTGTTACCGACTTTACATTAGGGTAACCTGCGTGTTATGCCTCAGTCACAAGGTTTGATTGTGCACCTAGTATAACTATAGATTCTCCATATTTGTCTTATATACCATGTGAATCAAGGAATTGTATAAACAGTTTTGAACTCTTATTTGTGTGTCAAAACTTATGTATGCTCACCAACTTTTTAGTTGACCCTTGTTTTTAAATCATGTTTCAGGTGCTAACAATTGAGATGATTACAAGTTGCTTCCACCTAGTTTGAGGACCTAGTTAAAAGGCTCTAAAATAAACATTGTTATGTATTTTGTTATGTTTCGTGTACTTGTTGGATTGTTGTTTGATTTCAATGAAAACTGCATGTTTAATTATTTCAACCTTAGCAAACCATGAGCTATGAACAGTCTGCACACTTCACGCCCCGACGTTTCCGCCGCCGGTTGGGGTGTGACAGATTGGTATCATAGCCTTGGTTATAGGGAATTAGGTTATTAGACACCATTGACCTAGACTATAACTTTAGGACACCCAACAATGCCATGCTACATGTTTTATGTGATACGTGCTATTTGCTATATGTCACATGCTTTATGTGTTAGTTATTTGATACTTAAAATGTTTAGACTACATGACTTAATAAGCATACGTAAATAATAAATTAAATAAATCGTATCCATACCCGTATCCTAAGCCGCGTATCCTCCTTAACTGCTTCTATGTCATCATCGCCATAACTTGTGGAAAAACTCATACTCGTAGACACTAGTCTATCAAAAATATTTTTATATACCCGTTAAGGTTTTAGACTCTGTTAATTATTAAAGGACATGTGCAATCTGGAATGGTGACACCTGTATTCTGGGTTTTCTGTCTAGGAAAGCATTTCATATAAATCCCAATCAACCGAGGGATCCGTATGCTTTCCTGGGAATTCCCGGGATGAGTGTTTACCTATAGGCTAAAGCACGTCTCCTTGAAAATTATATAAGTCTAATTAACCTTAATATGTCATTGTGTTCAAGTAGAAATGTGATTACTTGAAAACAATCCGAACTATGAAATAAATGTGTTATTATTCCTCCTATCCTAAATTTCAACGGATTTTTTTTAAATTCTCACAACACTTTTGTATCCATTCTCTTTTTATAGAATGCCTCCTCGTCGTAACATCAACCGCAACAACACCGACAACGCCAACAATAGCACCAACACCAATACCGGTAATGCCAACAACAACAATAATACCGACCTTGCTGCTCTCCTCACTCAGCTAGTAACTCAACTAACTCAAGCCAATAACAACAACAATGGGAACGTCAGTGGTAGTGCTAATACTGGTGGTGGCGGTGGTGCCAACCCGCCACAATGCACCTTCAAGCATTTCAACTCTTGCAATCCCCTGAAATTTTATGGTACCGAAGGAGCCACGGGACTCCTTCAATGGTTCGAAAATATTGAGGGCACCTTCCTCAATAGTGACTGTCCGGACAATCTGCGAGTCCGCCATGCCACTAGTGTCTTCCAAAAACGGGCACTAACCTGGTGGAATGGGGAGAAGAGAACAAGGGGAATAGAAGTAGCAATGGCTCTGCCATGGGATGAGCTAAAAAGGATCATGACCGAGGAATTCTGTCCTCGGAACGAAATGAAAAAGCTGGAAGCAGAATTTTGGGATCTTACCCAAGATAGTGGTGAAAGCTTAGCATACACCAACCGTTTTCACGAACTGAGCATGCTGGTACCTCACATGGTTACGCCTTTGTCTAGGTGTATTGAAAAATATATCGGTGGCCTACCGAGACAAATCCAGGACACTGTTTTGGGAAGAAATCCTGCAAGCCTGGAGGATGCTATTCGTCTGGCTGCTACTTTGACTGATAATCACGTTAAAGCAGGTACTCTTACCAGAAAGGGGGCCAAGAAAGTTTCTGACATCACAACACCTCCTGCTCATGTCAAGGAGGTCAAAGCCGAACCGAACCACAACACGAGGAAGAGGAAAGCTAAGAACTATGCCGTGATCACTCCGGCTGCCCCAGTCAACCAAGTTGCTCCTATGGCTCAGAACCAAGTCAAGAAACAATATGTGGGAAACAATCCGTTGTGCAACACCTGCAATTATCACCATTTCCCAAATGTACCCTGCCGCCTATGTGCCAGCTGTGGAAGATATGGGCATGTAGCTAACACCTGCAGAAGTAATCCAACTGGTAATCAAGTCAACCGGGGAAACGGGGCTAATACAGCAGTTCCAGCTATTGGTAATGGGCATGCTTGCTTCGAGTGTGGCGACCCAAACCACTTCCGAGACCGATGTCCAAAACTTGTGAACAATACTCAAGGCGGAGCTCGTGGGCGTGCCTTCAACATCAACGCCAACGAGGCTCAGGCCAGCGATCATGTGGTCAACGGTACGTTTCTTATGAATAACCAATATGCTTCTATACTATTTGATACCGGAGCCGATAAGAGTTTTGTGTCCCTTAACTTTGAACCTTTACTTGCAAAAACACGATCCAAACTAGAGAAAACCTTCACCGTTGAAGTAGCGGATGGAAATTCCATCACTATTGACTCCATTGTCCATGACTGCTCACTAGAACTAAATGGTCACACATTTCCAGTCAACCTAATACCAATGCCATTAGGGAGTTTTGACGTCATCATCGGCATGGATTGGTTGTCTAAAAACCACGCCGAAGTCATGTGTTTTGAAAAATACATCCGAATACCTCTTCCATCGGGAGACATATTGAAAGTCTTTGGCGAGAAACCTTGCAAAGGACTCAAACTGATGTCCTGCATCGCCACCCAGAAATACTTACGAAAGAAGTGCATGGTTTTCCTAGCTCATGTAATCCAAAAAGAAGACAAGGAAAGAAGAATAGAAGATATTCCCATCATTCGGGAGTTTCCCGAAGTCTTTCCCGATGACTTGCCTGGCCTTCCACCTGTTCGGGAAGTAAAGTTTCGAATCGATCTTATACCCGGAGCAAACCCTGTGGCTAAAGCTCCATACCGGCTTGCACCTTCCGAATTGCAAGAACTTGCAAGTCAACTTCAAGAACTCGCTGACAAAGGTTTCATACGGCCAAGTCATTCACCGTGGGGTGCACCAGTCTTGTTTGTTAAAAAGAAGGATGATTCATTCCGCATGTGTATTGACTATCGAGAGCTCAACAAGCTTACAATCAAAAACCGCTACCCGTTACCTAGGATTGACGACCTCTTCGATCAACTCCAAGGTTCTACTTGTTTCTCGAAGATTGATCTTCGATCTGGTTATCACCAACTGCGTGTCCGAGAAGAAGATATTCCAAAGACCGCCTTCCGAACAAGATATGGTCATTTCGAGTTCACGGTTATGCCTTTTGGGTTGACCAATGCACCTGCTGTCTTTATGGATCTCATGAACTGCATGTGCAAACCATACCTTGACAAATTCGTGATCGTTTTCATCGATGACATCTTGATCTATTCCAAGACTGAGGAAGAACATGAACAGCACCTTAGACTGATTTTGGATCTCCTGAGAACCGAACAATTATACGCCAAGTTCTCCAAATGTGAATTTTGGCTAAAGGAGGTTCAATTTTTGGGTCATGTTGTCAATAAAAAGGGAATACATGTCGACCCTGCCAAGATCGAAGCTGTCAAGAATTGGAGTGCTCCTCAAACCCCTACCGAGGTTCGTTCGTTCCTTGGTTTAGCGGGTTATTACCGAAGATTCATTTCTAACTTCTCCAAGATTGCTGTTCCCCTCACCGCCTTGACGCATAAAGGTAAACCTTATGTATGGGGACCGAAACAAGAAGAAGCTTTCCAAACTCTTAAACAGAAGTTATGTGATGCTCCTATTCTGAGTCTTCCCGAAGGAAACGATGATCTAGTCGTCTACTGTGATGCCTCTAACCTAGGCCTTGGTTGTGTTCTCATGCAACGAGGCAAGGTAATCGCTTATGCATCGAGGCAACTCAAGATCCACGAGAAAAACTATACGACGCACGATTTGAAGTTGGGTGCAGTCATATTTGCCTTGAAGATTTGGAGACATTATCTATATGGCACAAAATGTGTGGTATTCACCGACCACAAAAGCCTCCAACACATCTTCAACCAAAAAGAACTCAACATGAGGCAACGACGTTGGGTTGAACTACTCAATGATTACGATTGTGAGATTCGTTATCATCCCGGCAAGGCAAACGTAGTAGCCGATGCGCTGAGCCGTAAAGAACGTGTCATGCTCCAAAGTGTCAAGATTCATTCCGACATTCAAACCCGTATTCTAGCAGCTCAACACGTCTCGATTACCGAGGGCAATATGTATGAGGAAATGTCGTGTGGTGCTGAATTCCAACTAGAGACTAAAAACAATGGCTTGCTTTATTTCTTGGATCGTATTTAGGTTCCCAATCGCAATGATCTCCGGGAATTCCTCATGACTGAAGCACACAAGTCTCGGTATTCTATCCATCCCGGTGCGGATAAAATGTATCACAATCTTCGACCACAATATTGGTGGCCTGGTATGAAGAAAGACATTGCACTCTATATTGCAAAATGTCTAACCTGCTCTAAAGTCAAAGTCGAACATCAACGTCCTTCCGGCTTACTTGAACAACCGGAAATCCCTGTGTGGAAATGGGAAAATCTAGCCATGGACTTCATTACTAAACTCCCCCGTACTTCAAACGGCTATGATAGCATTTGGGTAATCATCGACCGTCTCACAAAGTCCGCACACTTCCTGGCCATCCGTGAAGACTATCGGGTTGAGAAATTGGCCCGAATCTATATTGACGAAATTGTGAGTCGACACGGTATACCTTTGAACATAATCTCCGACAGAGATGCTCGTTTCACTTCCAGATTTTGGCAATCTCTTCAAAAGGCACTTGGCACACGATTGGATTTAAGCACAGCCTACCATCCCCAAACTGATGGCCAGACTGAACGAACAATCCAAACGCTCAAAGATATGCTGAGAGCCTGTGTCATAGACTTTGGTGGCAATTGGGATTCACACTTGACACTTATTGAATTCTCCTACAATAACAGCTACCACACTAGCATCAACATGGCTCCATTCGAAGCTCTTTATGGTCGCAAATGCCGTTCTACCATCTGTTGGAACGAGATTGGTGAAGCACAAATCACCGGTCCCGAGTTAATTCAGGAAACATCCGACAAAATCCTTCAAATTCGTGACAACATCCGAGTAGCGAGAAGTCGACAAAAGAGCTATGCCGACAAGCGACGAAAACCCTTGGAATTCCAAGTGGGTGACCTTGTGCTTCTCAAAGTATCCCCTTGGAAGGGTGTGATCCGCTTTGGAAAGAAAGGCAAGCTAGCACCTCGTTACGTAGGCCCGTTCAAGATCCTTGAAAGAATCGGGAAAGTGGCTTACAAACTTGAGCTACCTCCAGCACTCAACAATGTTCATCCAACCTTCCACGTGTCCAACCTGAAGAAATGTCTTGCTGATGAGAACCTCCACTTACCTCTTGACGACGTGCGCATTGATGAAACGATGCACTTTGTCGAGAAACCGGTGGAAATCATGGACCGTGAGATCAAGCAACTCAAACGCAGCCGCATTCCTATAGTCAAAGTCCGTTGGGATTCTAAACGTGGTCCTGAGTTTACATGGGAACGTGAAGACCAAATGAAACTCAAGTATCCTCACCTCTTCACCGATTCAGCAGCCTCAACTAGTTGAATTTCGGGACGAAATCCCCTCAACATGGGGAGACTGTAACATTTCTGGTTTCTTTTTTTTTTTTACCATGTAAACGTTTCGATGCAATAAAACGAGTATTTCAATTTCAATTCGTGTGCAACAACCGTAAAAGCAATTACACATACAATACATTATGTTACAATAACGCC
This sequence comes from Smallanthus sonchifolius, assembly GCA_023525975.1. Taxonomy (NCBI): domain Eukaryota; kingdom Viridiplantae; phylum Streptophyta; class Magnoliopsida; order Asterales; family Asteraceae; genus Smallanthus; species Smallanthus sonchifolius. The sequence continues at coordinate 40,768,154 of CM042025.1, read as the reverse complement.
ATTATCTCACAAACCTCGTGGACCAAAATTGACAAAAACTCAAAAACGATAAAAAGTGTCAAACACGATCGTGCCTAGATACAAGCACGGTCGCGCCTAGAGTCAAAGCACGGTCGTGCCTAATACAGACACGGTCGCGCTGCTGAAACCACGTGACTCCGCAGAGTCAGTCAGTGGTCCATGCTCGTCGAATCAAATCGCGTTAAGGCCGGATTTCACGCGTCCGACCATACGCAACTGTACACCATCTGAAACACGTCTCCAATTTCGTACTCCAATCGACCTATTTCAATCATCAACTACCCACTCCCACCACAATCATGAATTAGCAAATTTGACGTTATAAGGAGAATCCAATGCCCCCTACACCTTCACATGCACCCTCTCGACCTCTCGGAGCATTCACTCGACTCGCATACAACCTCTGTCGTCCGATCGATCGCCGAGAAACCCGACCTCACGACTTGTAGCCGACTACATTAAATTGCCCGATTTAAACAAGTAAGTAATATGTCTCTAGCTTCGTATCTACCTCTACCACGAAATCCCTATGTCAATTCGTAGTAAAAATACGCGATCGATCCGATTTTGAACCTAAAAAGTCGAAACTACACTTTTAGTCGAACTACCACTTAAACACGATATAAATACAATTAAACTATGTAAATAGCTTCGCAAGCATCCACTAAGTGAAAGCCCTAATAATACAGAAGCTTTTAATATAAGAATCGATCGAATTATGTCTGGAAAAGACCCGACACGGTCACGCTCATCACTGAGCGCGGTCGTGCCCAACCAAGCACAGTCGTGGTCCGAGTAAGGCCCGGTCGTGCTTACCGAGCAATCAAGTCCTGACCAAAAACAAACACTAGGCGCGGTCGTGCCGGACACGAACACGGTCGTGCTCCATGACCAGAACCTCTGTAGCCTTCTGACTCGACCACGGGCGCGCTCCAGACCACCACGGTCACGCCCGGAGGCGAGCGCGGTCGTGCCGTTGATGAGCACGGTCGTGCTCAGTCAGAACTGAATCTTTACAGTTTCTCAGATTTGATGATTTTTATAAAACTTATGTTATAAACTTAACTGTTTAAACAGAATCTCACCATTATTAAGCACAACAATTATTTTCATCGATTAAATTGTTTTAAACCGATTCTTACCATTTGAAAATACATTTTCATTTAAAATTTCTAAATTTATAAAAAGTTATAACAAGATTTTATAAAACACTTTATTATGAAAAAGACTTTTATAAACCAATTGTATAAATCCTAGTTACATCAAATAAAACTTATATAAATATAAACTACTTTATATTTTGTGACGCTTTCTAAAATAAGTAGATAAAACGAATTTGTTTATATTACATTCAATTAAATATGTATACCACACTACCTTATATTTTAAATACATAACTAAACGATACAATTCATTAGTGCAAATCCTTACGCTTGCAATACACTGAAACACTATAGTTACTTTAAACCTTATACACCGCATTAATACACGTCATACATTTACTCGATAGGTCAAGCTCCGTGACCCACAAACACTTAACATTTACTTGGTTGTGCAATCTACACTCTCCAACACATGTGAGTCTACATAACCCCACTTTTACTCTTTTTCACCTTTGGGGTGGACATGATTTACATTAAACAAATTGCAACTCTTTCATAGTACAATCCTTACTTGATTACATGAATTATTTGTGCAATATGCTTGAATGCTATGAGTTATTACTATACATACATGACGCAACTCGTGCAATCATTAACTCTGTACAAGCCAACGGTAAACAAGGATAGTACTATTGAGTCTGACAAACCCACCCGGGTAGGGTGTTTGTTACCGACTTTACATTAGGGTAACCTGCGTGTTATGCCTCAGTCACAAGGTTTGATTGTGCACCTAGTATAACTATAGATTCTCCATATTTGTCTTATATACCATGTGAATCAAGGAATTGTATAAACAGTTTTGAACTCTTATTTGTGTGTCAAAACTTATGTATGCTCACCAACTTTTTAGTTGACCCTTGTTTTTAAATCATGTTTCAGGTGCTAACAATTGAGATGATTACAAGTTGCTTCCACCTAGTTTGAGGACCTAGTTAAAAGGCTCTAAAATAAACATTGTTATGTATTTTGTTATGTTACGTGTACTTGTTGGATTGTTGTTTGATTTCAATGAAAACTGCATGTTTAATTATTTCAACCTTAGCAAACCATGAGCTATGAACAGTCTGCACGCTTCACGCCCCGACGTTTCCGCCGCCGGTTGGGGTGTGACATTCCCGTAGGAACCATATCGCTTCGTTCCCGTAGGAACCGTATTAGGTATCCCCTAAACATATGAGGTATCCCTTATCACACTCAAGTTGCCGGGAAGGTATTCATTCAGATGAACTACTAGTCATTCAAACTTTTCATTCATATTTTCATACACAATCTCCTTCTAGTCTTTCTTTCAAGCGTACTTGTCAGGTTTTACGTTTCACATCGTTGGTTCATTGAACACCATTCTTCTTACATATCACTGGATGGTCTTAGGGATTGGCATCCCATCTGACCAACAATATATATTCTCTAGCTACTCGTTTCCGTTAGCCTTTTCTGCATGCATTTCTTCTAAAGTCACATTCGTTGGTCTTACTATGGATAAATGACACGTGCGGTGACACTTGTACTTTCATTTCCTTTCTAGTTTCAGTAGGTCCCTCAACGACTTTCCAATTCTAACAACACTCGCAGCTATTGATTAGACTTAGCCGTAGTAGAGCGTTCTCTGAGTCGCCTTGAATTTCTTCCTAGTGCCCATGACTTACTTCACATTGTTGGTCAAAACTTGTCCTTCACATTCATTCTAGACAAACAATCCTTGGGTCGGATCTGATTTGATTTGGTTTAGTATGCACGCCCTAATTAAAATCGCGGTTCCCGTCTCTTGTTGTTGTTGGTATATCTATTTTCTCGTTTCAGGAGATACTCTTATTACTTGTCTGGGACTGTCTTCTACATGGAAAGATGCCATTTGTGCATTCGTGCACTCATATATTCTTTGGACATACACTTGTGTGGTTACTTTCTTCATGCTCATGCATACTTTGATAGTAGACCAATTCTTATTCATCATAACGCGTTTGTGCTAAGCGTTGTCCACACTAGCTCCTTGGCATCCTTCATACATATGCTCGTCTGACTTAGGTAAACCGAAGTTTCATTCCTCCTCATCTTGCCCGTGGCTCGTACTTGCTGACATCATTCACAGTTTTAAGGTATACCATCTTTAATATCGTTACCATTACTAATGATGTTCATCAATCTCCTTAATCGTTACTCGGGTGACTAACATCTCAGAGTCGTGGTTGAGTAATTGGATCAACTCTGATACGTAAGCATTAATCAAAACCATAAAATTTTCTATCATGCACATACACTTGTAAATTCACAATTTCGCGGATCCAAACGAAATTGCCAATTTACCTTACTCGAGCATTCTAGTTCCTCTTTTAACACTTCTTAATACTCGCGTCTCTTCAAAGTTGAGATTTTATCCCGGTATTCTCCTCGACACTTCTTACCACTTCCGCACTAAGTCAACGCAACAGAAGACATCTCGCTTCACACTCGTACAGTCTCATGCACACTACCTTCCGGTTCCGCAAGAACACTTGCCTCTTTACTATACACTTGGTGAGCGGGAATCCTACTGTGTCGTCCGGTACGACCCCAACCACGCCTTCCGCCTATTCTACCCTCCATTTCGTTCTAAAAGACAAGGAATCCAATGTTATCACACTAGTTAACAAATAGAATTCAACAAGCACTGTAACATGTTAATATACACAGGCCATCTGCAATTAACCATTACACTACCTTTCGATTTCTATTTGACCACCTTTGTGATTCCATTGGAACACAAGTCCTTACCTAACCCTTTCTAAGGCATACTATATATGAAAATATATACTACCTTCATACCTGATGCTGTGGCTCTGGTTACCCGTACTGGCATCCGCTTTCGGTCCCATTCACAGTTTAAGTTCAGACACTTGGAGTGTCTGAATATCTCAAACTATTGCTCTGATACCAACTTGTAAGGCCCCAAACCCGGGAGGCCTCACTTGTTGGATTTACTCATTCACAAACATTTCTTAAACTTGAATATCAAATAACGCAGCGAAATCACTCATTCAACATAATTAAAACTTGATCAAACATGCGGAAGCATAACATTGTCTAATACATAAACATAACATAAACTAATCATAACGGGATGCCAGACTTCATAGATCGACTAGGTAACTCTTCATCTCTTACCAAGCATCACCGTCCATCGTCCATACCTGTCCTTAACCTGAATGTGCATACTAAAATTCAGCTACACTGGTGTCACACCCCCAAATTCCACTAATGGAGTTCTACCATTAGGAGCGTGACAAACCAGGATCTCAGTCATTAGTTACATCAAACGACACTATATGAGACTTAAAAAGTCATAACATAAATGTTCAGAGTTAAATGCGGAAGCGTAAACATTAGAATGAAATCAAAAGTAATTACACGCAACAAGAGTCAATTAATGTAAATAAGTAAAACTGTTTAAAATGTTTGAAATGAATGATATGACAGTAGGACTCAATGCATGTCCTAAGTGTGCAACCTGTGCCAAAGCGACCTGAGAAACATGTAAGAAAAAGTGTCAACACAAGGTTGGTGAGTTCACATGTTTGTATGTAAATAAACTGTTTGAGTGTTGCTGGATCCACATACGTAAGTCACACCTATTGCTAGCTAGACAATGTACAAGTTACTCTAAGCGTTCGTAACCGAAGCTAACTATTTATGTTTGGGATGCCTTCATTCATTGCTAACATCAACAATGGCAAGTGTTTAGGATAATTTACACCCGTTAGACCTCCAATCAAGTTAGCACGACTAACCTGGGTGGGGCTTGTCAAAGCCAGTAGTACTACTCAAATTTCCTCGCTATACTCCATATATTAACGGTCCGAGTGTGTAAGGACTTTGCATGTTATGTTTGCACTTAGGTACACAAGTGGTAATGAAATACTATGTGAAACATGTCTGTGTGTATGTCTCTCCCTGGCTGGGAGACAACTAACGGATGCCGGTTTGTATGCATATTTCTCCCCAACGGGGAAACAAGTAAGATGATGATTTTTTGTACGCATGTTTCTCCCCAACGGGAAAAAAAGTAAAATGATATTCATTTGTATGCATGTTCCTCCCCAACGGGGAAAACAAGTAAATTACTGTTTGTGTGTATGCATGTTTCTCCCAACAGGAAAACAAGTAAGATAATGTTTGTGAGTATGCATGTTTCTCCCCAATGGGAAAACAAGTAAAATAATGTTTGTGAGTATGCATGTTTCTCCCCTACGGGAAAACAAGTAAAATAATATTTGCGTGTAAGCATGTTTTGTCCCCCAATAGTAAAACAAGTAAAAAGGTGCAGTAAAACTAATAATGTAACATGTAGTAGCATGGCATTGTATGGGTGTCCTAAGGTTATAGTCTAGGTCAAGGGTGTCTAATAACCTAGTTCCTTATAACCAAGGCTCTGATACCAATCTGTCACACCCCAACCGACGGCGGAATCATCGGGGCGGGACATGTAGACTGTTCATGAGCTCAAGGTTGACTAAATTGTAATATGTTAAATCCATTTCCATTCAAAAAACATGAATCAAGTTCCAAGTACATAATGAAATACAATTTGTTTTTCAATTAAGATTAACTAGGTCCAAAGCCTATGTGTAGCATGTCTTGATCAAACTCATATGAAAGCACCTGAAACATGAATAAAATAAGGTCAACTAAAAAGTTGGTGAGTATAACACAGGTTTGTATATAGATAGCATATAGTTTGTAAAACAAATCCTTACATAACATGATAAATAAGGCATTTATGGGGAGCAGCTATTGTGTAACCAAGTACAATCAAACCTTTGTAACTAGCATGCAAAATTATGTTGTCGGTATCAATCACCCCAATCTGGGTGGGTTTGCCAGACTCAATAGATCTATTATTGAAAACCGTCGACTTGAATAGTTAATGATTGCACATAATCGCATACAAAAGTTAGCACAACTAGCACTCGGGCATAAAGCTCAAATTGCACACATGAATGCAAATAAGATTTGTATTTGTGTTGTTTATGTAAATGTAAACATGTAATTTGATAGAGTTCATGTTTCACCCCAAAAATATAAAAGAGTAAAAGGGGCTATGAAATACTCACTTGATTCGAAGGCGTAGCTAACACGAGATACTAGATAGTAATGTGATCCTTGTATTGCACAATGTTAACCTAGAGTGTAATGTATATTGCATTAATAATGCACAATAGTCTAAGTCTATATCTAAAGTTAAATTGGATAAGGTTAGTGATTGGTACTTGAAAGCATTGTATAAAATGTAAGATTTGAAATGAATATTTTTAGAACATTTTTTAATAAGGTTTGAGTTTGGAATAATTAAATATGTAAATTAAATAATTATTGTTTATGAAAATAATGTAAGTGTTAGATGTAATTAAGTATAACTAAATAAATGTTTTTGTTTAATTATAAATCAATTAAATAATTATTACCTTATTCATTTATTTATATAATGTAATTTAGACATTAAAATATTATTTAAGTGTAGGGTTTATAAATTAAATGTTGAACTTTAAATAATTTCCATTTATTTTAAGATTAAATATTTGATCTTTTCTAAATAAAAATAATACAGATTTTTATAAATTCAAATATTTTTATTTTAGAAATTAATCTGAAATACTAATTGTTTAGAAATATAAAAAAATTATAAACATTCTACCAACACACACGACCATGCCTAGGGTAGGGCACGATCGTGCTAGGGCGGGCGCGACCGTGTTGGTTAAACAGAGGACAACTAGCCAAACCACTAGGCACGACCGTGCCTTCGATAGGCACGACCGTGTCTATGCTTCTGGAGTACGATGAAGTCTAGCCAACGAGCATGACTGGGTCTGAGCAGGAGGCATGACCGCGCTGGGAGTCGACACGACCGCGTCTCCCGAGGCACGACCGCTCTAGATGATTAGCGTGACCGTGTCTCTTTCAAAACAGGAACGAATTGATTGATTCTTATATTGATAGTGCTGGAATGTATAGGGCTTTCATTCACAAGGCTAGTACGAGTCTGTTGGTGTAGATTAATTGTGTTTAAAACATGTTTAAAGTTGGATTCGATTAAACCATTTTTAAATGAAACTTAGGATCGGGTTCGAGTAAATTTCGATATTGAGAGTCTAAATTGGATTAGGGCTTTTGATCTATAGAATAAATAGATAGTTTTGAAAGTTTCAATTACCCTGTGAGACGATGAATTGATGTCCTACGGTGGGGGCGAGTTCCGGCGATGACGGGTTTGGTTTCCGGCGCCTTCTTCTACAATTCCGACTGGCTCAGTGTTTCCGAGAGCTTCAGAGAGGATCGAGTGGTGTGGTTTGTTTGTTTGCTTGAGAGAGTTTGGGTTGTAATGGATGAATTCGTGGTTGCAATGAGGATAATCGACGGTTATGAGGGGGATCGACGAAATTGGGTTAATACGTCGTAAAGATAATGATTAAAACCTTAATTGGGTTTGTTAAAGTGTGAAACGGTTACGAATTCGAATGGTCCTGTGATTAAGAGCTGCATTTACATTTCAACTGATGAGAGGCACGACCGTGCCTATAAGAGGCGCGACCGTGCCACACGAGGCGCGACCGTGCCAAAACGTGGCGTGACCGTGCCAGACGAGGCGCGACCGTGCCAAAACGTGGCGCTACCGTGCCTACTAGGGTTTCTGGTTATTTACAAAATCAGCCCTTGTAACTTCATCTTTGACAGAATTAGCTTGGTTAGGATTTAACAGAACACCTAACAGGATTACTAACTGGATTAACTCTAAGAGGTGTTACCACTAGATTATGAGTTCTAAATCCTTGAATTGAATACGATCGACTAACGATTAATGAGGTGTAGGTTTGAACAAGTATATGATTCAATGTCGTGTTGTTATTTTATTAGTTAAAATAAGTTAAAATAGGGTCGAAAAATCAGGGATGTTACAGTCTCCCCATGTTAAGGGAATTTCGTCCCGAAATTTAACTAATAGAGGCTACTAAAAATCAATAAACAGGTGGGAGTTTTGGGTTCTCGGTGAGTTTTGATTGTTGGATTCCGGGGAGTGTAAACACTTGAGTTGGCTTAGGCCTGATACTCAAAGTTGAAAATGAAGGGTGATAATGAATTTTGTTTTGAAATGAATTTAAGGAGGAGATTGTCTGAATTCTAAATGTGAGATGTATTATTTGGAATGAATTTGATGGAATCTTGATAATTAGGGTTTGTGTAAGATGTAGTATAATATACTTTAAAATTGTCAGCGGGTACAAGATTTCATAAACATAGGTCTAGGTCAAAACTTCACGTGACACGAACAACGCTACTTCTGATAATATTATAGGACACTTATATATAGGAAGTATCATCGGCGTATCCACCATGCCCTTGTCATATCACATTAGTTTCGTTGTTACATGTCATGATAAGTTTTAGGTCACAACACACGACAAAGTTTCACTATGCTTTCCAAACGCTGATTTTCATAATTCCGTGTGCACCCGTAATTACTCAAATCATTGTACGGTCCGTATAAATCATTTCATTGAGTGCGGGTAAGGGTGCACAATTTCACTCTGATCATGTCCATTGTTTTCACATAAAAGTCGCTAACAAGTAACTATGTCCTTAAGCAGGTAAGTTCACAACTAAAGAGTAGTATAACTTAAAGTTTCTTAGTTTGCTCGTATTTGAACAAGAATACGTCAAACCCCGAGTCGTTTCCATGTATTATGGTCTTCAACTTTGGTGAACAAAGTGCATGACCATGTCTTGTGTATAATGAAATCAATCAATTGTAATAATTGTAAGCAATTTCGTTTCGTGTATAAAGTAAACACACAAGTTTCTTGTGTAACATGAACAACTAGCATTATGTATTTTGTAAATCAATGAGCTCTCACGTGTAATGTAAACAACATAGTATCACATGTATTATAGGAAATGAATTTCATGTATGGCTTTGACAACTTAGCATCATGTATTTTGTAAGTCAATATAATGTGTACAGTTTAGTATGATGTACTCTGTAACTAAATGAGTTTCATGTTTAATGTGGTCAATCTAGAATTATGTATCAATCAAACAATTGTTATGTATCACATATATCGCAAACAACTAAGTTACGTGTATTATATGCTCAATCCGGTAGTAGGTGTATTGTAAATAAACATGTTTCGTGTGTTATGTGATCAATCCAGTAAATTGTGATTTGTAGGCAAACTAGTTTCTTGTATTATGTAATTTGTGTAGCATTGGGTATATTGAGAATAATTGAGTTTCATGTACCATGTGGTTGCGTTGGGTATATTGGGAACGTGTATGCGTAAGTTGTTGGACTTCGTGTGTGATGTATACTAACGGGTTTTGCATGTGATCGAGTGTTGCAGATAAGCGTGTTGTTTGGCGTTCCTATATAATGTGGTAGCTAGGTTGTAGCTCTTAAATATCATTGAGGTTGATGGGGGGGGGGGGGGGTTAACGTTACGTTGTTCGATCGTCTCTTGAAGTGACAAGTGAAAGGTAGCGAGGAGGTTCTGAAAATATTCAGGGAAATGTGTTTACAATTACTGATCTTTATTTAAAAATAGGAAGTGGTAAATTATTCTTGATTGTGGATATATAAGGTAGTGAGAACCATTGGATCACATAATTTAAATAAGTAGACAATTTATGGGAAAAATCTTTTAATTTAGATTTTCAACTATCAATAAGAGAATATTTTTAAGCGAAATTATTGGCTAAACAAGTAGTCGTATACTAATTTAGCCAGGGTTTAGAAATATTTTTTTTTCTTTTGTTATGAGGAAAATCATAATTATTTATCAATTCGAAATAATATTTTTATAAAATAGATTGTAATAAATCAGGTGAGAAGTTTTATGGAAAAATTATGTTTTTGATATTATCTAAAAGTTTGATAAACATTTTGTTTGAACAAAATAACGAGGTTTGTTTAAATCAAACAATAGGATGATTTGTTTACGAAGGAGGTTGCTGGTAATGTACTAAATTGTGGTGAATAAGAAAGATGATACTTGAAGAATCTTGATGAAAATATGATGGGTGTAATTCACACTCAGCGGTCAAATCAATGAATAATAACTTTAGAGTTGAAATATTGATTAAATGCTGAAATGTTAAACATTACTCAAAACATAGGGAAATGGTTCTCAAACCAAAAATTTTAAAGACAATAAATAGAAATTTCTCCTAACGTCTCTGGTAGCTTTCCACTAGGAGGATAATAATTCCCAAGGCGAGCACCGCTTCGAGGATGGAGATTAATTCCTTTTGGTACCCTAATTGGTTTGCTAGGTTATTCATTCCTTGCCCTTGCAAGTCGTGCATTAACCCTTGCTCCATTCTTTGCCTCTCAAATTTTGAGGTCCTTACATATTGATGCGTGTCATTGGTTGGAAATTCGATAGTACTAGTGAGTACCATGATATGCCCTACTCAAGGATTAGAGTAATACGGGTCGGGCATTAGATATAGGTCTCTCAGTGGGAGTGGTAGTTGATTGTGGGGATGGGGTGTCTGATACGGGTTTCTGGGCGCGGCTGATCCAGGTGTTTGAAGTCTTGGGCCGGTGTTCCTAATCCAATCTACCCTTACATCAAACCTTGGTCTAGCAGCTGCGGGTGTTGGTGATCGATGTACGGATGATCCGGTGTCTTCTTCCCAATCAGACTCTTCTTCGGGACGGCATACCGGCGAGGTAGGAGAGTAGGAGTCCATACTTAGCAGGAAAACAATGGAAAGGTTGTAAGCGATAATAAAATACTGAGTGTCAAATGTAGGAGTTCTCATAGGTTTAGAGTTTGACTAGTCATAACGTCGAACCTTCACAATGGTATTTTAGAAATACACTTGACCTATAAGCAATGCATCCCTGAGGAGAATTCCCAGGAAAGAGGGGTGGGTCACTAGGACACACTTAAGTACCCTATCTTTCCTTAGCCAGAATCCCTCATGGGCCTACACACTCTTTCAGCCATCATGTATTAATAACACTATTGTTGGGCTCATGGTCATGATGAGAATTGTTGTGAACCGAAAGTAAGGTTTATGCATTTCAGTAGGCTTTTGCTTCTTGGAGGATAGATGGACTTCTTAGTTTATTATCGATGGACATTAGGCCCAATAGTTTAAAATTTGTTGTTCACGAGAGGTGTGGTATTATGTATGTGAGTTTAGGGGTGCATGAAAAAAACTAAGTGTGTATAAGTGTGTGTGGAAACTTAGGATAGCACTTTTCAATAAATTAAATAGGTAGCAATGAATAAAAAAAGTTGGCAGGTAATGTGACACACAGATTATTAAGTATTGTATCATATGATGTTATTATATAGTATAACATGTAAGAATATTCACAAAAAAAATAATCATATAGCATGTAGATGGTAATGAGTGTAAGCACAAAAGTTATCAAGTAGTGTGACATATAAGTTATTATGTATCGTATCACATAGTGTAAATACTTATGATAGCATGTAAAAATATTTACACAAGAACTAATAATGTAACATGTAGTAGCATGGCATTGTATGGGTGTCCTAAGGTTATAGTCTAGGTCAAGGGTGTCTAATAACCTAGTTCCTTATAACTAAGGCTCTGATACCAATCTGTCACACCCCAACGGACAGCGGAATCATCGGGGCGGGACATGTAGACTGTTCATGAGCTCAAGGTTGACTAAATTGTAATATGTTAAATCCATTTCCATTCAAACAACATGAATCAAGTTACATGTACATAATGAAATACAATTTGTTTTTCAATTAAGATTAACTAGGTCCAAAGCCTATGTGTAGCATGTCTTGATCAAACTCATATGAAAGCACCTGAAACATGAATAAAATAAGGTCAACTAAAAAGTTGGTGAGTATAACACAGGTTTGTATATAGATAGCATATAGTTTGTAAAACAAATCCTTACATAACATGATAAATAAGGCATTTATGGGGAGCAGCTATTGTGTAACCAAGTACAATCAAACCTTTGTAACTAGCATGCAAAATTGTGTTGTCGGTATCAATCACCCCAATCTGGGTGGGTTTGTCAGACTTAATAGATCTATCATTGAAAACCGTCGGCTTGAATAGTTAATGATTGCACATAATCGCATACAAAAGTTAGCACAACTAGCACTCGGGCATAAAGCTCAAATTGTACACATGAATGTAAATAGGATTTGTATTTGTGTTGTTTGTGTAAATGTAAACATGTAATTTGATAGAGTTCATGTTTCACCCCAAAAATGTAAAAGAGTAAAAGGGGCTATGAAATACTCACTTGATTCGAAGGCGTAGCTAACAAGAGATGCTAGATAGTAATGTAATCCTTGTATTGCACAATGTTAACCTAGAGTGTAATGTATATTGCATTAATAATGCACAATAGTCTAAGTCTATATCTAAAGTTAAATTGGATAAGGTTAGTGATTGGTACTTGAAAGCATTGTATAAAATGTAAGATTTGAAATGAATATTTTTAGAACATTTTTTAATAAGGTTTGAGTTTGGAATAATTAAATATGTAAATTAAATAATTACTGATTATGAAAATAATGTAAGTGTTAGATGTAATTAAGTATAACTAAATAAATGTTTTTGTTTAATTATAAATCATTAAATAATTATTACCTTATTCATTTATTTATATAATGTAATTTAGACATTAAAATATTATTTAACTGTAGGGTTTATAAATTAAATGTTGAACTTTAAATAATTTCCATTTATTTTAAGATTTAATATTTGATCTTTTCTAAATAAAAATAATACAGATTTTTATAAATTCAAATATTTTTATTTTAGAAATTAATCTGAAATACTAATTGTTTAGAAATATAAAAAAATTATAAACATTCTACCAACACACACGACCGTGCCTAGGGTAGGGCACGATCGTGCTAGGGCGGGCGCGACCGTTCTAGACAGGGCGCGACCGTGTTGGTCAAACAGAGGACAACTAGCCAAACCACTAGGCACGACCGTGCCTTCGATAGGCACGACCGTGTCTATGCTTCTAGGGTACGATCAAGTCTAGCCAACGAGCATGGCTGGGTCTGAGCAGGAGGCACGACCGTGCTGGGAGTCGACACGACCGCGTCTCCCGAGGCACAACCGCGCTAGATGATTAGCGCGACCGTGTCTCTTTCAGAACAGGAACGAATTGATTGATTCTTATATTGATAGTGCTGGAATGTATAGGGTTTTCATTCACAAGGCTAGTACGAGTCTCTTGGTGTAGATTAATTGTGTTTAAAATATGTTTAAAGTTGGATTCGATTAAACCATTTTTAAATGAAACTTAGGATCGGGTTCGAGTAAATTTCGATATTGAGAGTCTAAATTGGATTAGGGCTTTTGATCTATAGAATAAATAGATAGTTTTGAAAGTTTCAATTACCCTGTGAGACGATGAATTGATGGCCTACGGTGGGGGCGAGTTCCGGCGATGACGGGTTTGGTTTCCGGCGCCTTCTTCTACAATTCTGACTGGCTCAGTGTTTCCGGGAGTTTCAGAGAGGATCGAGTGGTGTGGTTTGTTTGTTTGATTGACAGAGTTTGGGTTGTAAAGCATGAATTTGTGGTTGCAATGAGGATAATCGACGGTTATGAGGGGGATCGACGAAATTGGGTTAATACGTCGTAAAGATAATGATTAAAACCTTAATTGGGTTTGTTAAAGTGTGAAACGGTTACGAATTCGAATGGTCCTGCGATTAAGTGCTGCATTTACGTTTCAACTGATGAGAGGCACGACCGTGCCAAAACGTGGCGCGACCGTGCCAGACGAGGCGCGACCGGGCCTACTAGGGTTTCTGGTTATTTACAAAATCAGCTCTTGTAACTTCAGCTTTGACAGAATTAGCTTGGTTAGGATTTAACAGAACACCTAACGGGATTACTAACTGGATTAACTCTAAGAGGTGTTACCACTTGATTATGAGTTCTAAATCCTTGAATTGAATACGATCAGCTAACGATTAATGAGGTGTAGGTTTGAACAAGTATATGATTCAATGTCGTGTTGTTATTTTATTAGTTAAAATAAGTTAAAATAGGGTCGGAAAATCAGGGTTGTTACAAAACATACTTAGGATCAATGAGTAGACGGACTTGTCTACGGAAATCAGGATTTCTTAATATAATAATTAAGATATACGCGTTTCGAATCGAGAGTTTCTAATTACGAATAATATTAATAATTGAACACATTCGCATGTTTTCACCTTTAAATAATGGTTTAGGGAAAATAATATTATTATATTATTTTTATGTTAGAGAGATAACACGGTATAATTAAATATGTGACAAAAATAATAAAACTATTATTTTTATTCGGATCATAACAACGTGGATATAAATATAGATAAATATATTATTTATTAGTTTGAAACGTTACACAACGTGGCGAAAATAATATATAAATATATTATTTTTAATTAGAGTTACAGGTTGAAAATAATATAAATATATTATTTTATTCGGAGTCATGGTTTGAAAATAATATAAATATATTATTTTAAATATGGAGAGACATTAAAAAAGTTATAAAATCAAACCCGAGCCTACGTGTGATTTCCGAGTTCAAAACATATTATTACAACATTATAATAATAATGGAAAAGATTTTATATTAATTAATCTAAGAACAAGCAAATGCCCTCGAAGACATGCTGAGAGCCTGTGTCATAGACTTTGGTGGCAATTGGGATTCACATCTAGCACTTATTGAATTCTCCTACAATAACAGCTACCACACCAGCATGAACATGGCTCCATTCGAAGCTCTTTATGGTCGCAAATGCCGTTCTCCTATCTGTTGGAACGAGATTGGTGAAGCACAAATCACCGGTCCCGAGTTAATTCAGGAAACATCCGACAAAATCCTTCAAATCCGTGACAACATCCGAGTAGCGAGAAGTCGACAAAAGAGCTATGCCGACAAGCGACGAAAACCCTTGGAATTCCAAGTGGGTGACCTTGTGCTTCTCAAAGTATCCCCTTGGAAGGGTGTGATCCGCTTTGGAAAGAAAGACAAACTAGCACCTCGTTACGTAGGCCCGTTCAAGATCCTTGAAAGAATCGGGAAAGTGGCTTACAAACTTGAGCTACCTCCAGCACTCATCAATGTCCATCCAACCTTCCACATGTCCAACCTGAAGAAATGTCTTGCTGATGAGAACCTCCACATACCTCTTGACGACGTGCGCATTGATGAAACGATGCACTTTGTCGAGAAACCGGTGGAAATCATGGACCGTGAGATCAAGCAACTCAAACGCAGCCGCATTCCTATAGTCAAAGTCCGTTGGGATTCTAAACGTGGTCCTGAGTTTACTTGGGAACGTGAAGACCAAATGAAACTCAAGTATCCTCACCTATTCACCAATTCTGCAGCCTCAACTAGTTGAATTTCGGGACGAAATCCTCTCAACAAGGGGAGACTGTAACATTTCTGATTTTCATCATGTAATCGTTTGATTTCAATAAACAAACACATTTCAGTTTCGATTCGTGTACAAACAAACTACGATGCAGTTACATATACAAACTATTCTATTACAATAACAAATTAAACAAAAACGCAATTATCTCACAAGCCCCGAGGACCAAAACTGACAAAACTCAAAAACTACAAAACTAGGCAAGCACGGTCGCGCCTAGGACTAGGCACGGTCGCGCCTGCCGACCTAAGCACGGTCGCGCCTAAAGTAGGCACGGTCGCGCTGATGAACCCACTTGACTGCAGAAAGTCAAACCATACCATACCTTCTGAATTCGTGAAAATTAAAATAAAGAAAAGCCGGTCTTCGCGCGTCAGACCATACTCGACTGAAATTCGGCTAAAACACGCATCAATTGTCGTCCAATTTGCACAATTAATTAATCCCATTCACACCACAACCGAGCCTCTCAAATTCGTCGATATAGAGTCAGTTGCACGCTTCCTACACCCTCATATACACCCACTCAATCTCTCAGAACTCTCACTCGACGCTCACAACACCTCTGTCGTCCAATTGATCGCCAAGAAACGAAGCCGCTCGACCCGTAGCCGACCGCATTCAATTGCCCACTTTCAACAAGTAAGTAACACGTCTTCAGCTTTGTATCTACCTCTACTACGAAAGCCCTATGTCAATTCGTTGTAGAAACACTCAAATCGATCCGATTTTGAACCAAAAAGCCGAAACATAAATTTTACTCGAACTACACTCTAGACATGATATAAATACAATTAAACTATGTAGAAACATTCGTAATCATCCACTAAGTGAAAGCCCTAAGAATCTAGAAGCTATTAATATAAGAATCGATCGAATTGTGTCTGAAAAAGGCCCGACACGGTCGCGCTCATCCCTGAGCGCGGTCGTGCCTGACCAAGCACAGTCGTGCCCCAGGTGTGGCCCGGTAGTGCTTACCGAGCAAACAAGTCTTGACCAAAAACAAACACTAGACGCGGTCGTGCCAGATACGAGCACGGTCGTGCTCTATGTCCAGAACCTAGGAAGTACCTTCTGACTCGACCACGGGCGCGCTCAGACCACAACGGTCACGCCCGGCAACGAGCGCGGTCGTGCCCTACTTGAGCACGGTCGTGCTCCTTGACCAGAAACTTTAATTTTATTATTTTCAAACTTAATTTAATATGTTTTTATTTAAACATTTCAAAACTTGTTTATAAAAATTTAAGTTATAAAATCCCAAAACCCGGGAATCATTTATATACCAAATCGCTGATTTAGAAATTTAAAACGATTAATTCCCGATAGTTTCAAAACCGATGAAATAATGAATTTATATAATCATTTTTATTTATACAAATATATATATATATTGATTTAAACAAATATCGTTTAATTAAATTTTATTTAAATAAATATATATATATATCGTTACTAATTTATTATTCCAAAACCAACCCTAAACACACAAACCACCAACGAACCCACTTTGGACACAAAATAACACAAACAGTGACACGCGTTATACCCTCATTCAATAGGTCAAACGTAGCGACCTACAACACGCTTGGTATTTTTGTTGATCTGTGTAAACTACACGCTCCAACACAAGTGAGTTACATAGCCCCTCTTTTACTCTATTTACAAACTTTTGGGGTGGAACATGCGTTCTATTTACTATGTTTACAAACTACACAATATACAATTCCACCCTACAATCATGTGTTACAATTTTGAGCTTTGTGCTTGAGTACTAGGTGTGTAGACCAACACGCAGTTTGCTATTCACGTGCAATCATTAACTATTTTATAGCCTACAGTAAACAGTGATAGATCTATTGAGTCTGACAAACCCACCCAGGTAGGGTGACTGTTACTGCCAACACGCGTTTGTTTTGCATGCTAGTTACAAAGGTTTGATTGTACTACCAGGTCACACGATGGTATCTCTCCATAAATGCCTTAATTGCCATGTTTGTATGAATTGTATACACACAACACTATATTCTATTACATGACACGAAAACCTATGTATTCTCACCAACTTTTTAGTTGACTTTGTTTTTAACTATGTTTCAGGTGACAATGTTTGAAGTATTACAAGCTGCTACATATAGGATTTGGACCTAGCAATTAATCTAAACTATTTATATTTTGTAATCGCTACATTTGGTTCTTGTATGGTATGAACTTGCTACGTGTAATGAAAATGAATGTTTAAATTATTCAAACTTTAGCAACCATGAGCTATGAACAGTCTGCACAGCTTCACGCCCCGACGTTTTCCGCCGTCGGTCGGGGTGTGACAGATTGGTATCAGAGCCTTGGTTATAGGGAATTAGGTTATTAGACACCATTGACCTAGACTATAACTTTAGGACACCCAACAATGCCATGCTACATGTTTTATGTGATACGTGCTATTTGCTATATGTCACATGCCTTATGTGTTAGTTATTTGATACTTAAATTGTTTAGACTACAAGACTTAATAAGCATACGTAAATAATAAAATAAATCGTATCCATACCCGTATCCTAAGCCGCATATCCTCCTTAACTGCTTCTATGTCATCATCGCCATAACTTGTGGAAAAACTCATACTCGTGGACCTATGCCTATCAAAAATATTTTTCATACCCGTTAAGGTTTTAGACTCTGTTAATTATTAGAGGACACGTGCAATCTGGAAGGGTGACACCTGTATTCTGGGTTTTCTGTCTAGGAAAGCATTTCATATAAATCCCAATCAACCGAGGGATCCGTATGCTTTCCTGGGAATTCCCGGGATGAGTGTTTACCTATAGGCTAAAGCACGTCTCCTTGAAAATTATATAAGTCTAATTAACCTTAATATGTCATTGTGTTCAAGTAGAAATGTGATTACTTGAAAACAATCCGAACTATGAAATAAATGTGTTATTATTCCTCCTATCCTAAATTTCAACGGATTTTTATAAATTCTCACAACACTTTTGTATCATTCTCTTTTTATAGAATGCCTCCTCGTCGTAACATCAACCGCAACAACACCGACAACGCCAACGATAGCACCAACACCAATACCAGCAATGCCAACAACAACAATAATACCGACCTTGCTGCTCTCCTCACTCAGCTGGTAACTCAACTAACTCAAGCCAACAACAACAACAATGGGAATGCCAGTGGTAGTGCTAATACTGGTGGTGGCGGTGGTGCCAACCCGCCACAATGTACCTTCAAGCATTTCAACTCTTGCAATCCCTTGAAGTTTTATGGTACCGAAGGAGCCACGGGACTCCTTCAATGGTTCGAAAGTATTGAGGGCACCTTCCTCAATAGTGACTGTCCGGACAATCTGCGTGTCCGCCATGCCACTAGTGTCTTCCAAAAACGGGCACTAACCTGGTGGAATGGGGAAAAGAGAACAAGGGGAGTAGAAGTAGCAATGGCTCTGCCATGGGATGTGCTGAAAAGGATCATGACCGAGGAATTCTGTCCTCGAAATGAGATGAAGAAACTGGAAGCGGAATTTTGGGATCTTACCCAAGATAGCGGTGAAAGCTTGGCGTACACTAACCGTTTCCACGAACTCAGCATGCTGGTACCGCACATGGTTACACCTTTGTCTAGGTGTATTGAAAAATATATCGGTGGTCTACCGAGACAAATCCAGGACACTGTTCTGGGAAGAAATCCTGCAAACCTAGAAGATGCTATTCGTCTAGCTGCCACACTGACCGATAATCACGTTAAAGCAGGTACTCTTACCAAAAAGGGGGCCAAGAAAGTTTCTGACACCACAACTCCTCCTACTCATGTCAAAGAAGTTCAAAACGAACAGTATCGAAACACCAGGAAGAGAAAGGCGAAGAATTTTGCAATAGTCACTCCAGCCGCCCCAATTAATCAAGTTGCACCCTTGGCTCAAAATCCAGCCAAGAAAGCTTATGGAGGTACCTACCCACTCTGCAACAACTGCAACTATCATCACCCACAAACTGTCCCATGTCGCATTTGCAATCATTGTGGGAAACTTGGCCATACGGCCAATATCTGCCGACAAAAGGCACTTACTACTCAAGCCAACCCGGTTAATCAACCCGGAGCTAATCAAGTGGTTCCAATCAATGCAAATGGACGGGCTTGCTATGAATGTGGCAACCCGAACCACTTCCGGAACCAATGTCCAAAACTTGTGAACAATAATCAGGGCGGAGCTCGTGGGCGTGCTTTCAACATCAACGCCAATGAAGCTCAAGCCAACGATCATGTGGTCAACGGTACGTTTCTTGTAAATAAACAATTTGCATCTATACTATTTGATACCGGGGCCGATAAGAGTTTTGTGTCACTTAACTTTGAACCTTTACTTGCAAAAACACGATCCAAACTCGAGAAAACCTTCACCGTTGAAGTAGCGGATGGAAACTCCATCACTATTGACTCCATCATTCATGACTGCTCACTAGAACTCAATGGTCACACGTTTCCAGTCAACCTTATACCAATGCCATTGGGAAGCTTTGACGTCATCATCGGCATGGATTGGTTATCTAAAAACCATGCCGAGGTCATGTGCTTTGAAAAGTACATCCGAGTACCTCTTCCACCGGGGGACATATTGAAAGTATTTGGCGAGAAACCTTGCAAAGGACTCAAACTAATGTCATGCATAACTGCCCAGAAATACATTCGAAAGAAGTGCATGGTTTTCCTAGCTCATGTGATTCAAAAAGAAGACAAGGAGAGAAGAATAGAAGATATTCCCATCATTCGGGAGTTTCCCGAAGTCTTTCCTGACGACTTACCCGGTCTTCCACCTGTTCGGGAAGTAAAGTTTCGAATCGATCTTATACCCGGAGCAAACCCTGTGGCTAAAGCTCCATACCGGCTTGCACCTTCTGAATTGCAAGAACTTGCAAGTCAACTTCAAGAACTCGCTGACAAAGGTTTCATACGGCCAAGTCATTCACCGTGGGGTGCACCAATCTTGTTTGTTAAAAAGAAGGATGGTTCATTCCGCATGTGTATTGACTATAGAGAGCTCAACAAGCTTACAATCAAAAACCGCTACCCGTTACCTAGGATTGACGACCTCTTCGATCAACTCCAAGGTTCTACTTGTTTCTCAAAGATTGATCTTTGATCTGGTTATCACCAACTGCGTGTACGAGAAGAGGATATCCCCAAGACCGCCTTCCGAACAAGATATGGTCATTACGAGTTCACGGTTATGCCTTTTGGGTTGACCAATGCACCTGCTGTCTTTATGGACCTCATGAACCGCATGTGCAAACCATACCTTGACAAATTCGTGATCGTTTTCATCGACGACATCTTGATCTATTCCAAGACTGAGGAAGAACATGAACAGCACCTTAGACTGATTCTGGATCTCGGGAGAACCGAACAATTATACGCCAAGTTCTCCAAATGTAAATTTTGGCTAAAGGAGGTTCAATTTTTGGGTCACGTTATCAATAATAGGGGAATTCATGTCGACCCTGCCAAGATCGAAGCTGTCAAGAATTGAAGTGCTCCTCAAACCCCTACCGAGGTTCGTTCGTTTCTTGGTTTAGCGGGTTATTACCGAAGGTTCATTTCTAATTTCTCCAAGATTGCTGTTCCCCTCACCGCCTTGACACATAAAGGTAAACCTTATGAATGGGGGCCAAAACAAGAAGAAGCTTTCCAAAGTCTTAAACAGAAATTATGTGATGCTCCTATTCTGACTCTTCCAGAAGGAAATGATGATCTAGTCGTCTACTGCGATGCCTCTAACCTAGGCCTTGGTTGTGTTCTCATGCAACGAGGCAAGGTAATCGCTTATGCATCAAGGCAACTCAAGATCCATGAAAAGAACTATACGACGCACGATCTGGAGCTAGGTGCAGTCATATTTGCCTTGAAGATTTGGAGACATTATCTATATGGCACGAAATGTGTGGTATTTACCGACCACAAAAGCCTCCAACACATCTTCAATCAAAAAGAACTCAACATGAGGCAACGACGTTGGGTTGAACTACTCAATGACTACGATTGCGAGATTCGTTATCATCCCGGTAAGGCTAATGTTGTAGCCGATGCGCTGAGCCGTAAAGAACGCGTCATGCTCCAAAGTGTCAAGATTCATTCCGACATTCAAACCCGTATTCTAGCATATCAACACGTCTCGATTACCGAGGGCAATATGTATGAGGAAATGTCGTGCGGTGCTGAATTCCAACTAGAAACTAAAAACAATGGCTTGCTTTATTTCTTGGATCGTATTTGGGTTCCCAATCGCAATGATCTCCGAGAATTCCTCATGACTGAAGCACACAAGTCTCGGTATTCTATCCATCCCGGTGCAGATAAAATGTATCACAATCTTCGACCACAGTATTGGTGGCCTGGTATGAAGAAAGACATTGCACTCTATGTAGCTAAATGCCTAACCTGCTCTAAAGTCAAAGCCGAACATCAACGTCCTTCCGGTTTACTTGAACAACCGGAAATCCCCGTATGGAAATGGGAAAATCTAGCCATGGACTTCATTACTAAACTCCCCCGTACTTCAAACGGCTATGATAGCATTTGGGTAATCATTGACCGTCTCACAAAGTCCGCACACTTCCTGCCCATCCGTGAAGACTATCGGGTTGAGAAATTGGCCCGAATCTACATTAACGAAATTGTGAGTCGACACGGCATACCTTTGAACATAATCTCCGACAGAGATGCTCGTTTCACTTCCAGATTTTGGCAATCTCTGCAAAAGACACTTGGCACACGATTGGATTTAAGCACAGCCTACCATCCCCAAACTGATGGCCAGACTGAACGAACAATCCAAACCCTCGAAGACATGCTGAGAGCCTGTGTCATAGACTTTGGTGGCAATTGGGATTCACATCTAGCACTTATTGAATTCTCCTACAATAACAGCTACCACACCAGCATCAACATGGCTCCATTCGAAGCTCTTTATGGTCGCAAATGCCGTTCTCCTATATGTTGGAACGAGATTGGTGAAGCACAAATCACCGGTCCCGAGTTAATTCAGGAAACATCCGACAAAATCCTTCAAATCCGTGACAACATCCGAGTAGCGAGAAGTCGACAAAAGAGCTATGCCGACAAGCGACGAAAACCCTTGGAATTCCAAGTGGGTGACCTTGTGCTTCTCAAAGTATCCCCTTGGAAGGGTGTGATCCGCTTTGGAAAGAAAGACAAACTAGCACCTCGTTACGTAGGCCCGTTCAAGATCCTTGAAAGAATCGGGAAAGTGGCTTACAAACTTGAGCTACCTCCAGCACTCATCAATGTCCATCCAACCTTCCACGTGTCCAACCTGAAGAAATGTCTTGCTGATGAGAACCTCCACATACCTCTTGACGACGTGCGCATTGATGAAACGATGCACTTTGTCGAGAAACCGGTGGAAATCATGGACCGTGAGATCAAGCAACTCAAACGCAGCCGCATTCCTATAGTCAAAGTCCGTTGGGATTCTAAACGTGGTCCTGAGTTTACTTGGGAACGTGAAGACCAAATGAAACTCAAGTATCCTCACCTATTCACCAATTCTGCAGCCTCAACTAGTTGAATTTCGGGATGAAATCCTCTCAACAAGGGGAGACTGTAACATTTCTGATTTTCATCATGTAATCGTTTGATTTCAATAAACAAACACATTTCAGTTTCTATTCGTGTACAAACAAACTACGATGCAGTTACATATACAAACTATTCTATTACAATAACAAATTAAACAAAAACGCAATTATCTCACAAGCCCCGAGGACCAAAACTGACAAAACTCAAAAACTACAAAACTAGGCAAGCACGGTCGCGCCTAGGACTAGGCACGGTCGCGCCTGCCGACCTAAGCACGGTCGCGCCTAAAGTAGGCACGGTCGCGCTGATGAACCCACTTGACTGCAGAAAGTCAAACCATACCATACCTTCTGAATTCGTGAAAATTAAAATAAAGAAAAGCCGGTCTTCGCGCGTCAGACCATACTCGACTTAAATTCGTCTAAAACACGCATCAATTGTCGTCCAATTTGCACAATTAATTAATCCCATTCACACCACAACCGAGCCTCTCAAATTCGTCGATATAGAGTCAGTTGCACGCTTCCTACACCCTCATATACACCCACTCAATCTCTCAGAACTCTCACTCGACGCTCACAACACCTCTGTCGTCCAATTGATCGCCAAGAAACGAAGCCGCTCGACCCGTAGCCGACCGCATTCAATTGCCCACTTTCAACAAGTAAGTAACACGTCTTCAGCTTTGTATCTACCTCTACTATGAAAGCCCTATGTCAATTCGTTGTAGAAACACTCAAATCGATCCGATTTTGAACCAAAAAGCCGAAACATAAATTTTACTCGAACTACACTCTAGACATGATATAAATACAATTAAACTATGTAGAAACATTCGTAATCATCCACTAAGTGAAAGCCCTAAGAATCTAGAAGCTATTAATATAAGAATCGATCGAATTGTGTCTGAAAAAGGCCCGACACGGTCGCGCTCATCCCTGAGCGCGGTCGTGCCTGACCAAGCACAGTCGTGCCCCAGGTGTGGCCCGGTCGTGCTTACCGAGCAAACAAGTCTTGACCAAAAACAAACACTAGACGCGGTCGTGCCAGATACGAGCACGGTCGTGCTCTATGTCCAGAACCTAGGAAGTACCTTCTGACTCGACCACGGGCGCGCTCAGACCACAACGGTCACGCCCGGCAACGAGCGCGGTCGTGCCCTACTTGAGCACGGTCGTGCTCCTTGACCAGAAACTTTAATTTTATTATTTTCAAACTTAATTTAATATGTTTTTATTTAAACATTTCAAAACTTGTTTATAAAAATTTAAGTTATAAAATCCCAAAACCCGGGAATCATTTATATACCAAATCGCTGATTTAGAAATTTAAAACGATTAATTCCCGATAGTTTCAAAACCGATGAAATAATGAATTTATATAATCATTTTTATTTATACAAATATATATATATATATATATTGATTTAAACAAATATCGTTTAATTAAATTTTATTTAAATAAATATATATATATATCGTTACTAATTTATTATTCCAAAACCAACCCTAAACACACAAACCACCAACGAACCCACTTTGGACACAAAATAACACAAACAGTGACACGCGTTATACCCTCATTCAATAGGTCAAACGTAGCGACCTACAACACGCTTGGTATTTTTGTTGATCTGTGCAAACTACACGCTCCAACACAAGTGAGTTACATAGCCCCTCTTTTACTCTATTTACAAACTTTTGGGGTGGAACATGCGTTCTATTTACTATGTTTACAAACTACACAATATACAATTCCACCCTACAATCATGTGTTACAATTTTGAGCTTTGTGCTTGAGTACTAGGTGTGTAGACCAACACGCAGTTTGCTATTCACGTGCAATCATTAACTATTTTATAGCCTACAGTAAACAGTGATAGATCTATTGAGTCTGACAAACCCACCCAGGTAGGGTGACTGTTACTGCCAACACGCGTTTGTTTTGCATGCTAGTTACAAAGGTTTGATTGTACTACCAGGTCACACGATGGTATCTCTCCATAAATGCCTTAATTGCCATGTTTGTATGAATTGTATACACACAACACTATATTCTATTACATGACAAGAAAACCTATGTATTCTCACCAACTTTTTAGTTGACTTTGTTTTTAACCATGTTTCAGGTGACAATGTTTGAAGTATTACAAGCTGCTACATATAGGATTTGGACCTAGCAATTAATCTAAACTATTTATATTTTGTAATCGCTACATTTGGTTCTTGTATGGTATGAACTTGCTACGTGTAATGAAAATGAATGTTTAAATTATTCAAACTTTAGCAACCATGAGCTATGAACAGTCTGCACAGCTTCACGCCCCGACGTTTTCCGCCGTCGGTCGGGGTGTGACAGCTCAGCCGCTAGGCCATCACGATGTTAATCCGTTTCAGAATGGTTTTAATCAAAAGCTCCCTGGTGTTCTTCCCCCATGCGTGAACCGAATCGAGAACCTCCCCGATTCCATCGATTTCGATTCTAAAAGGATACAATAGCATAGGGGTTTTGATTTTTGAGGTTTTGCGAATCTGAGGGTGAAGTTAATTGTAAAACAACGAGTTTAAGTTCGTTAATTTTGGTTTGAAAACACCGAAACCCTAGGTTATAAACACAAATCAAATCGAGTAAATCTGATAATGAAAGTGGTTGAGATCATAGGGCTTTTACAGAGTAAGGCTTTGCGATTCAAATCATGCAATTTAATTAGATTGAGACTGAGTCTGAGTTAGGGTTCGATTAAATTGAAAACACGATGAACCCTAGATTCTGTTCTTATTCGATTCGGTGATTTAAGCCACGGTTAGGATAGGGCTTTCGTTCTAGATGTTAAGGCGAGTCTGTAGGTGATATTTGTTACCTGAATTGATGTCGAATTGAAGAAGAACGGCTAGAACTGACTACGACGGCGTGTATGCTTCTTTTCCGGCGAATACGGCTCGTCTCCGACCCAATTGATGTGTGTAGAAGCTTCGAGGGTGTTCATACAAGACGCGCAGATGATTAGTTTGCGAGTAAAATGACCGGATTGCTCAAATTTGATGAACACGTGACAATGGCCGACAGTTTCAAGTTAACTACTCATAATTGGGTTTAATTCCAACAATAATGATGATTAAATCAGTAGTTAAGACTGTTAATGGCATGAACGTGTGTGTTAAGTTACAAATTCGAACAAAATTCAGTTATGGAGCCAGAATTGGATCAAAGGCAATCGGTTTGACTTTCTAAAGTCAAGAGGAACAAAATTCATTTGATTTTGACTTCTAAAGTCAACAGAATCAAGTTTTGGTTAAATACACAACTAGTCCTTGTTGTTTATGTGAATTAGGGTTTGAGAAAAGTAGAAATAGTCCCTGAGGTTTGAGATTAGGTGAACTCGGTTAGGATTTAACAGAATTTACTAACGGGGTTAATCCTAAAAGTTCGGATTGTCACAGCTGATGAGTTCTAGCTTTACATAAAACCATAACATAAACATTTTGCCAAAAACATAACATACATTTGTTTAACAAAAGCGTGCGTAAAACATGCAATAACTTAACATCATCATAACATCGTAACATAGCGTCATAACATAAGTCAACATGAATCGAATCTGCACCTTATCGTAACCGTAAATTCCATACATCGCATACCAGCGGATGAACTTAAGGCTCGTTACCTCTAAGTTATCCATCACACAGGTCCCCTAAGGCTCGTTACCTCTAGGTGGACCAAACATATGTCTCCTCAGGCTCGTTACCTCTAGGTAGACCAAACATATGTCTCCTAAGGCTCGTTACCTCTAGGTAGACAGAATAAAACCTAGGCACTATTTCCCCGCAAGGAATAGTACCTTCCATCGGGATCCCGATAATCCCATGGGTGACCGTCGTCACCCCATCCTCAACCAGTTGTACAACCGTTAGCAAGTCACAAAGGCCCCCCGTAAGGGTGAGGCCAATACATACATACCTTAGCTCCCGTAGGAACTCGTGGCAGATTCGTTCATTCGTGACTTTCATAAAACCTTTACCTCATTTTAGTTAAAGCATTCGTACGTTTTACTAAACAAAACATGATCTCTTTCGTAAACCTTTCATAAACATCATTTGGAAAAACATTTCATAAACATCATCTCGTAAACATCATTTCGTAAACATCATATCGTGAACATCATATCATATGTATGCACACCAGCCCAAAAAAATTTAATTAAAACATTTAAAGAAGGGCTTCTAGAACTCACCTGATAAGCTAATCTGGGTTGTCCTAAACAATGGTCCAACAACGTCACTTCCGATCTGAATTGATTAATCAGACCAATTGTCACACCCCGACCGATGGCGGAATCATCGGGGCGGGACATGTAAGACTGTTCATAGCACATGGTTGACTAAATTGAAATATATTAAAGTCAAATTTGCATTACAATAAATCCAAGTACAAGATCAAATTCAAACAAGAAACATAAACAATTCATAAAATTCTTGATTTATTTTGCTAAGTCCAAATCCTATGTTGAACACGTCTTGAATCCATCTCACATATTGGGGCCTGAAACATGAATAAAATAAAGTCAACTAAAAAGTTGGTGAGTATAACACAGTTGTATATAGATAGCATATAGTTGAAAACAAATCCTTTACATGACATGATAAATAAGGCGTTCATGGGGAGTAACTATTGTGTAACCAAATGTACAATCAAACCTTGTAACTAGCATGCAAAACAAAGTGTATTGTCGGTTTCAATCACCGCGTACCATGGGTGGGTTTGTCAGACTCAATAAATCCATCATTGAAAACCGTCGGCTTGTATAGTTAATGATTGCACATAAGAGCATACAAAGGTTAAACACACCTAGCACTCGGGCACAAAGCTCAAATTTTTGCACACATGTATGTAAATAGGATTTTTTTTTACACTTGTGTAGTTTGTGTAAATGTAAATGTGTAATGTGTAATGAGTATAGAGTTCATGTTTCACCCCAAAAGTGTAAAAGAGTAAAAGGGGTTGTGAATACTCACTTGGTATGGAAGTGAAGCTAACAAGGAATATAGATAGCAAAAAGATCCTTGAAAAGCACACTTTAACCTAAATAGTAATATGCATTGAATCACATAGATGTATAAAGTTTAAAAATGAAAGTTGGATTTGTATATAAAACCATTGGTTTGTATTTAAAAAGGATTGAATAAAATATATAAAGTTTGAGGTAAAATATGTTTGAAACAATTTAATTAGGTTTGAATTAAATAAATAAGTGTATAACTATAGTTTATGAAATAATGTCAATATTAATTGTAATTAAGTATAAATAAATAAAACGATTTTGATTTAAAATGTAAAGTAAATAAGTCATCATTATTTATAAATTTTGTAACTTAATTATTTAAAATATCATTTAAGTGTAAGATGATAAATATAAATTTAATTTTTATAAACTTTTCAATAAATTACATTTATGCCAAGATTAAACTTTTAATCTATTTTTAAATACAGAAAACATATTTTTATAAAATCTGAAACATTTACTGATTAAAATATAAAAATTATAATTCTGTTAAAAATTCTGAGTCTAGCACGACCGTGCCTCGGAAGGGCACGATCGTGCTCAAGCCACGGGCGCGACCGCGCTAGTCGGGGCGCCACCGGGTTGATCAATCAGGAGCACAATCTAGACAAGTCATCAGGCACGACCGTGCCTTAGCCCGGCACGGTCGCGTCTATGATTTTTAGACACAACAGAGACTAGCCCAAAGGGCATGACAAGGTCTGGACGGATGACACGACCGCGCTGCTAGTCGACACGACCGCGCTAAACGAGGCACGGCCGCGCTAGATGATTAGCGAGACCGTGTCTATTCCAAATCAGACACGAATCGAGAGTTTCTTGTATTTTGAACACAGGAATTGTTAGGGCTTTTGATTAATGGGTTATTAAGAGTCTTTTCATATAACTTAATTGTATGGAAATCGAGTTTAAGCATGGGTTCGATTAAATCATTTTTATTAAAATATGATTTCTGATTCTGATCGAATTCTATAATGGAAGCCCAAATTGAATGAGAGCTTTTGATAATGTTACTGAAATGAGTGAGATGGAGAGTATACTTACCCTGAAACGTAACGAATCGATGAAGAACGGCAGAGATGAGTTCCGGCGACGGAGGTAAAGGTTTCCGGTGACTTCGACTGCGATTCCGGCTAGGCCAGAGAGTCCAGAGTCTTGGAGAGAGCCGGGAGATGATAAATCCTCTCTTGATCGGGAGAATTTGGGTTCCAGGAGGAAGACTCGAGTTTTGTTTGAATTGCTTGAGAGAGAATTCGAGATTGATGGAGAAAAACTGAGGCGTTGAGTAATTGAAAATGGTATAACTCGCGTTAAAGGAAAAGAAACGTAATCGGATTTGAAATTCGAACGATTGAGCGTTTTGAAATCACATTTACGTTTTGACTGTTTCGCAGGCGCGACCGTGCTTAGGAACCGGGCGCGATCGTTCCAGGACCAGCCGCGCGAACGTGCCAAGGCACTTGGCGCGACCGTGCTAGAACGAAGCACGACCATGCTAACTAGGGTTTCTTGATAAATTTTCAACTTTAGTCCTTGACTTTTCAGGTTTTATAAATTTGAAATATATAGTTACTTGTATAGCGTTTATGTGCATATAATCGAGTAAAACTTGCGAACTTGTATAGAATCATTGCATTTTATTTACCGCGAGAAAAATATTGAGACATTGCACGAGTATAGAACTTGAAATTTCAATACATTGAATTGAAATATGAATACTAAAAATCAGAAATGTTACAGTCTCCCCATGTTGAGAGAATTTCGTCCCGAAATTTAGCTAGAGGAAACAACATTAATAGTAAAAAGATGAGGGTACTTGAGCTTCATTTGGTCTTCTCGTTCCCAAGTGTACTCAGGACCACGCTTAGACTCCCAACGAACTTTGACGATAGGAATACGACTTCGCTTGAGTTGCTTGACTTCACGATCCATAATTTCCACCGGCTTCTCAACGAAGTGCATCGTTTCATCAATGCGCACGTCGTCAAGCGGTATATGGAGATTTTCATCAGCGAGACACTTCTTTAGATTAGATATATGAAATGTAGGATGCACATTGCCAAGAGATGGAGGTAACTCGAACTTGTAAGCCACTTTCCCAATCCTTTCAAGGATTTTGAATGGACCAACATAACGAGGTGATAACTTGCCTTTCTTTCCAAAACGGATCACACCCTTCCATGGAGATACCTTAAGAAGAACGAGATCACCGACTTGGAATTCCAAGGGTTTTCGACGCTTGTCGGCATAACTCTTTTGTCGACTCCTTGCTACTCGGATATTGTCACGGATTTGAATAATCTTGTCGGAAGTTTCTTGAATTAACTCGGGACCGGTGATTTGTGCTTCACCAATCTCGTTCCAACAGATCGGAGAACGACACTTGCGACCATAGAAAGCTTCGAATGGAGCCATGTTGATACTTGTGTGGTAGCTATTGTTATAAGAAAACTCAATAAGGGATAAATGTGAATCCTAATTGCCACCAAAATCGATTACACAAGCTCTAAGCATGTCTTCAAGAGTTTGGATTGTTCGCTCGGTTTGGCCATCAGTTTGGGGATGGTAAGCCGTGCTCAAATCCAAACGAGTACCAAGAGCAGATTGGAGAGATTGCCAAAATCGAGAAGTGAACCGAGCGTCTCTATCAGATATTATGTTCAAGGGAACACCATGACGGCTCACAATTTCATCAATGTAAATTCGGGCAAGTTTCTCCACTTTGAAGTCTTCACGAATAGGCAAAAAGTGGGCAGATTTGGTGAGTCGATCAATGATCACCCAAATACTATCATAACCACTCGAGGTGCGAGGGAGCTTGGTAATGAAATCCATAGCTAAATTCTCCCATTTTCACACGGGAATTTCCGGTTGTTCAAGCAAACCAGAAGGACGCTGATGTTCGGCTTTGACTTTGGAGCAAGTTAAGCATTTGGCAACATAAAGAGCAATGTCTTTTTTCATACCGGGCCACCAATAAAGCTGACGAAGATCTTGGTACATTTTATCCGCACCAGGATGAATAGAATAACGAGTCTTATGAGCCTCGTGCATGAGAATTGCACGGAGATCATCGCGATCGGGAACCCAAATACGGTTCAAGTAATATAGTAAGCCATTGGGTTTAGATTCAAGAAGAAGTTCAACACCACACGACATTTCTTCATACATGTTACCCTCGGTAACCGAGACGTGTTGAGCTTCCAGGATACGGGTTTGAATATCGGATTGAATACGGGCGCAATGAAGCATAACATGGTCTTTTCGACTCAAAGCATCGGCTACAACATTCGCTTTGCCGGGATGATAACGAATCTCGCAGTCGTAGTCGTTAAGGAGTTCGACCCAACGTCGTTGCCTCATATTGAGTTCTTTTTGGTTGAAGATATGTTGAAGACTTTTGTGGTCGGTGAATACCACACATTTCGTGCCATATAGGTAGTGTCTCCAAATCTTTAACGCGAATACGACCGCACCCAACTCGAGGTCGTGCGTCGTATAATTCTTTTCATGAATTTTGAGTTGTCTTGATGCATAAGCGATCACTTTGCCTCGTTGCATGAGGACACAACCAAGACCTTGGTTAGAAGCATCACAATAGACAACTAGATCATCATTTCCATCGGGGAGAGTCAAGATGGAAGCATTGCACAACTTTTGCTTAAGAGTTTGGAAAGCTTCTTCTTGCTTCGGTCCCCATTCATAAGCTTTACCCTTATGGGTCAAGGCGGTAAGAGGGACAACAATCTTTGAGAAGTTTGAGATGAAACGACGATAATAACCCGCAAGACCAAGGAACGAACGAACTTCGGTAGGAGTCTTCGGGGCATTCCAATTCTTAACCGTTTCAATCTTAGCAGGATCAACATGAATACCCTTGTCGTTGACAATGTGACCAAGAAATTGAACTTCTTTTAACCAAAATTCACATTTGGAGAACTTGGCATATAGTTGTTCTTTCTTTAAAAGGTCCAAAACCAATCTAAGGTGTTCTTCATGGTCGGCTTTAGTCTTGGAATAGATTAAGATATCGTCAATGAAAACGATCACAAATTTATCAAGGTACAGTTTGCACACACGATTCATGAGGTCCATGAAAACTGCGGGTGCATTGGTTAATCCAAAAGGCATAACCATGAACTCGTAATGACCATACCTTGTTCGGAAAGCAGTCTTAGGAATGTCATCTTCTTGAACACGGAGCTGATGATAACCAGATCAAAGATCAATCTTCGAGAAACACGTAGAACCTTGAAGTTGATCAAAGAGATCATCGATTCTAGGCAAAGGATAGCGATTCTTGATAGTAAGCTTATTGAGTTCGCGATAGTCAATACACATGCGAAATGATCCATCCTTCTTCTTTACAAATAAGACGGGTGCACCCCACGGTGAATGACTCGGGCGAATGAACCCTTTATCGGAGAGTTCTTGAAGTTGACTTGCGAGCTCTTGCATTTCGGAAGGTGCAAGACGATAAGGAGCTCTAGCAACAGGGTTAGCTCCGGGCATGAGATCAATACGGAACTCGACTTGACGAACGGGAGGAAGACCGGATAAATCTTTAGGAAACACTTCGGGAAAATCTCGAATAATGGGAATGTCTTGGATACTCTTCTCCTTGACATCCTTTTGAACAATATGAGCTAGGAAGGCGATGTACTTCTTTCGCAAGTACTTTTGAGCAGTAGTACAAGACATCAATTTAAGACCCTTGCAAGGCTTTTCACCAAAAACCCTTAAGGTTTCTCCCGAAGGTAGCGGAATTCGGATGCACTTTTCAAAGCAAATAACTTCGGCATGATGATTTGATAGCCAATCCATACCTATGATAATGTCAAAGCTTCCTAGTGGCATTGGAATAAGGTTGATTGGGAATGCATGATCATTAAGTTCTAAAGAGCAATCATAGATAATAGACTCAATTGTAAGGGAGTCACCATTTGCTATTTCAACGGTGAAGGTTTTCTCTAATTGGGATCGTGTCTTTGCAAGTAAAGGCTCAAAATTAAGTGACACAAAACTTTTATCGGCACCGGTATCGAACAAAATGGAGGCATATTGACTATTAACAAGGAACGTACCATTAACCACGTCGTTGTTGGCTTGAGCTTCGTTGGCGTTAATGTTGAAAGCACGCCCACGAGCTCCACCTTGTCTAGTATTTGCGAGCCTTGGACATAGATTACGAAAATGATTCGGGTCACCACACTCATAACAAGCACGCCCATTAGCAATGGCGGGAGCACCTTGATTAGCCACTTGAGGTACGGTTTGGTTTGGAGGGTTGACTTGGCCCGTAAGGGCTTTGGTCCTACAAACATTAACCGTATGACCATATCTCCCACAATAAGTACAAAGGCGACATGGGATGTTTTGGGGATGATGATAGTTGCAGGTGGCACAAAGTGGGTAAATTCCACCATATGGCTTTTTGACTGGTGCTTGAACCATAGGTGCAGCTTGGTTCACGGGAACAGCAGGAGTAACCACAGCAAAATTTCTAACCTTCCTCTTTCTAGTGTTGCGAGAGGGCTCGGTTGTAGCTTCTTTGGTGTGGTTAGGAGGGGTTACGGTTTCAGCAACTTTCTTAGAACCCTTTTTGGTAAGATTTCCAGCTTTAACATGATTATCGGTTAGGGTAGCAGACAGGCGGATGGCATCTTCCAAAGTAGCAGGATTTCTACCTAAGACAGTATCTTGAATTTGTCTTGGTAGCCCACCAATGTACTTTTCGATGCAACGAGATAATGGAGTGACCATGTGGGGTACAAGAAGACTCAATTCATGGAACCGAGTTGTGTAAGCCAAGTGTTCCCCACTATCTTGGGCAAGATCCCAAAATTCGGCCTCTAACTTCTTCACTTCATTGCGAGGACAGAACTCCTCGGTCATAAGCCTTTTGACCTCATCCCAAGGTAAGGCCATAGCTACATCAACACCCCTATTCCTTTTCTCCCCATTCCACCATGTAAGTGCCCGCTTTTGAAGGACACTAGTAGCATGACGAACACGGAGGTTGTCGGGACAGTCACTATTGAGAAAGGTATTCTCAATACTTTCGAACCATTGGAGGAGTCCGGTAGCTCCTTCGGTTCCATAAAACTTTAGGGGATTGCACGAATTGAAGTGCTTGAAGGTGCACTGGGATGGATTACCACCATTTCCACCATTACCACCATTATTACCACTATTGCTTCCATTGCCATTAGTGGCACCATTGGCTTGGATGAGTTGTGTCACCAATTGAGTAAGAATAGCAGCAATGTCGGAGTTGGCGTTAGCGGCGGGAGCACGACGAGGAGGCATTCTACAGATTTGAAACACAAGACAAGAGAGATTGTAAGAACTTATGAGAATTGCTAGGATTTAATAGAATGAGATAACAAAATAAAAGATAGATAATCATAGTTTGGATTGTACTCAAAAGTGACAAAAATTCACTTGAATACTAAGGCATATTAAGGTTAATTTAAACTCATATAATTTTCAAGGAGACATGCTTTAGCCTATAGGTAAACACTCATCTCGGGAGTTCCCAGGAAAGCATACGGGTCCCTCGGTTGATTGAGATTTATGCGAAATGCTTTCCTAGACAGAAAACCCAAAATACAGGTGTCACCCTTCCAGATTGCACGTGTCCTCAAATAATTTAACAAGTTTAAAAACCTCAACGAAGAAATAAAAATTTTATTTAAAGATTTTTGCTTCAAGAATTTTCCACATGCTTAGAAAGGATAAAGATAGAAAAAGAAGATAAGAATAATAAGAGGTTTAGGCCATAGGAAAGGATGTTATTTATTTAATTATTATTTAAGAATATCCTAATAAGTCATGCATTTCTAACAAAGAAGGTAGCAAATATAATAATAATTAATCATGGTAAGCATGTAGCACATAGCATGTAGCACATAGCACAAAATCATGAAGCATAACATAAGTGGGTGTCCTAAAGTTATAGTCTAGGTCAAGATGTCTTATAACCTAAATCCCTATAACCAAGGCTCTGATACCAATCTGTCACACCCCGACCGATGGCGGAATCATCGGGGCGGGACATGTAAGACTGTTCATAGCACATGGTTGACTAAATTGAAATATATTAAAGTCAAATTTGCATTACAATAAATCCAAGTACAAGATCAAATTCAAACAAGAAACATAAACAATTCATAAAATTCTTGATTTATTTTGCTAAGTCCAAATCCTATGTTGAACACGTCTTGAATCCATCTCACATATTGGGGCCTGAAACATGAATAAAATAAAGTCAACTAAAAAGTTGGTGAGTATAACACAGTTGTATATAGATAGCATATAGTTGAAAACAAATCCTTTACATGACATGATAAATAAGGCGTTCATGGGGAGTAACTATTGTGTAACCAAATGTACAATCAAACCTTGTAACTAGCATGCAAAACAAAGTGTATTGTCGGTTTCAATCACCGCGTACCATGGGTGGGTTTGTCAGACTCAATAGATCCATCATTGAAAACCGTCGGCTTGTATAGTTAATGATTGCACATAAGAGCATACAAAGGTTAAACACACCTAGCACTCGGGCACAAAGCTCAAATTTTTGCACACATGTATGTAAATAGGATTTTTTTTTACACTTGTGTAGTTTGTGTAAATGTAAATGTGTAATGTGTAATGAGTATAGAGTTCATGTTTCACCCCAAAAGTGTAAAAGAGTAAAAGGGGTTGTGAATACTCACTTGGTATGGAAGTGAAGCTAACAAGGAATATAGATAGCAAAAAGATCCTTGAAAAGCACACTTTAACCTAAATAGTAATATGCATTGAATCACATAGATGTATAAAGTTTAAAAATGAAAGTTGGATTTGTATATAAAACCATTGGTTTGTATTTAAAAAGGATTGAATAAAATATATAAAGTTTGAGGTAAAATATGTTTGAAACAATTTAATTAGGTTTGAATTAAATAAATAAGTGTATAACTATAGTTTATGAAATAATGTCAATATTAATTGTAATTAAGTATAAATAAATAAAACGATTTTGATTTAAAATGTAAAGTAAATAAGTCATCATTATTTATAAATTTTGTAACTTAATTATTTAAAATATCATTTAAGTGTAAGATGATAAATATAAATTTAATTTTTATAAACTTTTCAATAAATTACATTTATGCCAAGATTAAACTTTTAATCTATTTTTAAATACAGAAAACATATTTTTATAAAATCTGAAACATTTACTGATTAAAATATAAAAATTATAATTCTGTTAAAAATTCTGAGTCTAGCACGACCGTGCCTCGGAAGGGCACGATCGTGCTCAAGCCACGGGCGCGACCGCGCTAGTCGGGGCGCGACCGGGTTGATCAATCAGGAGCACAATCTTGACAAGTCTTCAGGCACGACCGTGCCTTAGCCCGGCACGGTCGCGTCTATGATTTTTAGACACAACAGAGACTAGCCCAAAGGGCATGACAAGGTCTGGACGGATGACACGACCGCGCTGCTAGTCGACACGACCGCGCTAAACGAGGCACGGCGCGCTAGATGATTAGCACGACCGTGTCTATTCCAAATCAGACACGAATCGAGAGTTTCTTGTATTTTGAACACAGGAATTGTTAGGGCTTTTGATTAATGGGTTATTAAGAGTCTTTTCATATAACTTAATTGTATGGAAATCGAGTTTAAGCATGGGTTCGATTAAATCATTTTTATTAAAATATTATTTCTGATTCTGATCGAATTCTATAATGGAAGCCCAAATTGAATGAGGGCTTTTGATAATGTTACTGACATGAGTGAGATGGAGAGTATACTTACCCTGAAACGTAACGATTCGATGAAGAACGGCAGAGATGAGTTCCGGCGACGGAGGTAAAGGTTTCCGGTGACTTCGACTGCGATTCCGGCTAGGCCAGAGAGTCCAGAGTCTTGGAGAGAGCCGGGAGATGATAAATCCTCTCTTGATCGGGAGAATTTGGGTTCCAGGAGGAAGACTCGAGTTTTGTTTGAATTGCTTGAGAGAGAATTCGAGATTGATGGAGAAAAACTGAGGCGTTGAGTAATTGAAAATGGTATAACTCGCGTTAAAGGAAAAGAAACGTAATCGGATTTGAAATTCGAACAATTGAGCGTTTTGAAATCACATTTACGTTTCGACTGTTTCGCAGGCGCGACCGTGCCAAGATTGGCGCGACCGTGCTTAGGAACCGGGCGTGATCGTTCCAGGACCAGCCGCGCGATCGTGCCGAGGCACTTGGCGTGACCGTGCTAGAACGAAGCACGACCGTGCTAACTAGGGTTTCTTGATAAATTTTCAACTTTAGTCCTTGACTTTTCAGGTTTTATAAATATGAAATATATAGTTACTTGTATAGCGTTTATGTGCATATAATCGAGTAAAACTTGCGAACTTGTATAGAATCATTGCATTTTATTTACCGCGGGAAAAATATTGAGACATTGCACGAGTATAGAACTTGAAATTTCATTACATTGAATTGAAATATGAATACTAAAAATCAGAAATGTTAAACCAATCCCGACTCTAACGGTTTAACCATTCTGAATTAGGCAAACATACTGAATTTACTAACCAGCCTGATGCTTGCGCACAGCAAGTGCGCAGGGCCTTGTTCTTGCGTACTTAATAAGTGCGCAGACTTCGCTTCATGCGTACTTGATAAGTACGCAGGCTTTGCTTCATGTGTACTTGATAAGTACACAGGACCTGCTTCTTGCATACTTGATAAGTACGCAGAACCTTCTTCTTGCATACTTGATAAGTACGAAGGATCTGCTTCTTGCGTACTTGATAAGTACGATGGACCTGCTTCCCCGCAAAAACCATAACTTTCGCATGCGGATCTGATCATGTCAAGATCCCGAACTTGTTTACATTCAAAACGTTTGCTTTTTGTTTAAGAACTCAAATCTACGTTTTTATTACAGTTTCATCCGTAAAAACGTTTCCTTTTCATCCAAAACCCGAAAAACCCCAAAACGAACAAAAACTCAGATCTAGGCCAGATCGTTACCTGTATCGAGCTTCTGATTTGGAGGTTCTTCTCACGAGCTATGGAGCAACACCTGGCTGGAATCTCGGGTCGATCCGCCAACTTTCTCTCTCTACGGTTTATCTCTCTAGATGTTGTAAATGAGAGAAAAAGGGTGGTGACTTAGTCTATTTATAGGGGACGCTCCCCTATGTTCGCCCCTTCTAGCCCGCTGGCCCATTCGGCCCGGCCCGTCATGCCTCGTTCGTTTTTTCTGTTATTATAACTGTCGCTTTATTTTTGGGATGTTACACTTCGGGTAATGCTAAGATCGGTGCTGAACTTAGTTTCTGCTTAAGAATCTTGAATGCCTCTTTTTGCTTTTGACTCCACTCAAACTTCATAGCTTTCTGTTTTAAGGTAGTTAATGGAGTAGAAATTTTGGAGAAGTCTTGTATAAATCTTCGGTAGTATCCGGCTAGACCAAGAAAACTTCGAACCTCAGTCGGGGTCTTTGGAGTCTCCCACTTTATAATGGCCTCGATCTTGGCTGGGTCTACTTGAATTCGTTGATGGTTTATAACATGCCCTAAGAATTGTACTTCTTGTTTCCATAACTCGCATTTGGAAAACTTAGAATACAACTTCTCTTTTCTAAGAGTTTCCAGGATTATCTGAAGATGTTTGGCATGATCTTCCTGAGTTCGGAAGTAGATAAGGATATCGTCTATGAACACTATAACGAATTTTTCTTGGAATGGTTTACAAACTCGATTCATTAGGTCCACAAATGCTGCGGGAGCATTAGTTAGACCGAATGACATAAGTAAGAATTCATAGTGTCCATATCGGGTTCTAAAAATAGTCTTAGGTACGTCTTCCTCCTGTACCTTCAACTGATGATATCCAGAGCTAA
The DNA here is from genome assembly GCA_023525975.1 of Smallanthus sonchifolius. Classification (NCBI taxonomy): domain Eukaryota; kingdom Viridiplantae; phylum Streptophyta; class Magnoliopsida; order Asterales; family Asteraceae; genus Smallanthus; species Smallanthus sonchifolius. Next base: position 40,728,957 of record CM042025.1, on the reverse strand, counting down.
GATCTATCTTCGAGAAGTATTTAGCTCCTTGCAACTGATCGAACAAATCATATATCCTTGGCAATGGATATTTGTTCTTTACAGTGAGCTTGTTTAGTTCTCGATAGTCTATACACATACGCATACTTTCGTCCTTCTTCTTTACAAACAAGACTGGTGCTGCCCAAGGTGATGTACTTGGACGTATGAAACCTCTGTCCAATAATTCTTGAATCTGATTCATCAATTCTTTCAATTCAGATGGTGCTGGACGATACAGTGCTCTAGCTATGGGTTTGGCTCCCAAAATGAGGTCGATTCGGAATTCGATTTGTCTATCTGGTCGTAAACCAGGTAATTCTTTCGAAAATACATCCGAGTGATCGCATACTACCAAAATGTCCGTAATATTTTGTTCGGGTTTAGAGTCTAAAGCCTGAACTACGAATACACTACATCCAGCATTGACACATTTCTTAGCCCTAGCTACAGAAATTGTTTCAATCTTATTCTCATCACTATCGCATTGTATTAACATAGACTCTCTGTTAGGCCTAAAAATCCTAACAGTTCATTGATCACAATTGATCTGAGCATGGTATTGGTTTAACCAATCCATTCCAACGATAAAATCGTACTTGCTCATACTCATTGGCATTAATTCAATCACTAAATTTTCATTGCCTAGAGTCATTTTGCCATTCGTATACGATTCGGTTATCCTAATTTGCTTACCACTTGTTGTCTCAACTACGTGAGCATGCTCAAGTGGGGTAGGTTTCATGCCTAAATACAAAGTAAAGGCATTTGAAACAAAACTTCTATTTTCTCCCATATCAAACATGATTTTAGCATAAATATTGTTAACTAGAAACGTACCAGCTACCACTTTGGCTTTATCATTCCTCCTCCCTTCGCCTATTACAAACACTCGACCTTTAGCCCCTCCTCCGGGCTTCTGTGGTGCGGGTTTGGTACAATTACTTGCCAGATGTCCCATTTCATTACAATTAAAACATCTAAGAGATGGACGATATGTTGCGGTATGCCCCGACCTCTGGCATTTATAGCATCTTGTCTCTTGAGAGTTTCTCACCGGATTGTTTCCCTCTCTCCTAGGGAATTTTAAATTCCTTGGTTTAAATCGATACATCACCTCCTTATTCTTTCTCTTTGTATCTACTGGTTTCACCTCAACCACTTTTTCGGCTTAATCTTTGGCTTCTTGAGCTGCCACATCATCGTAAACCGAGGAACTTAATGCTAACGTTGCATCCATTGTTTGAGGTGCAGATTTTTTCACCAGTGTATGCACTTTTAACGGTAAACCCCTAATAAAATGTTTGATTCTTCGGGGTTCAGGTGTCACCAGATGTGGCACCAGTTTAGACATATCATCAAACTTTGTCGCATACTCCTGATGTGTCATAGTTCCAGCCTCCAGATGCTGAAACTCCTCCTCAAGCTTATCTAGTTCATTCTGAGGACAGAAACATTGTAGAACTAACTCCTTAAATTCGTTCCATTTCATGATGTCTACTGTTTGCTCCCCTCTAGCTTGCTTCACAACCAATCTAATGCGGTGGTTTCTAAGGAATTGGCAGCAAACTTGACAGCCTGATCGCTTCTGCACTCATTGAGCTTAATCACAGCCTCCATCTTTGTGATCCACTGAGTATCGTCAATAGTTCCCTTCTTGCCATCAAGTGGCTTGGGTTTGTAGCCTTCGAAGGATTTGTAATTACATCCTCCATGATTCTCAGTCCTTGTCGCTGAGCTAATATTGGCATTTCCATTTGCCCCTCCAGTGTTGTTACTGTTTCCTCCTCCAGCTTTTCCAGTACCCATTCTCCTTGAAAGAACATCGTCTGTTTCGTAAGGCTTTTGTTACCTCACTACCCACAGCATCTTGGAACTGTGCCTCAGACATAATTACTTCTTCAGCATGAGTATTCGTGTTGTTATCGTTGTTCTCATTCGTTTCGTGGTGATCGTTAATCTCAGCATTATTTTCAGTTTGCCTACAATTCCTAGTAACCGGAGTTTGACCTGTTTCTCTACCTCTTCCTCTTCCATCCATTGTAACCTATACACAGATGTATAACATCAGAATTCGTATAATCGGTTATGATCTAGAAAAAATCAAAAATTAAAGACATTTGGCCGAGAATGTAATTAATATCTGTTTTCTTGTCATTTCATGCTATATTCCTAATGATAATCAACATCTCAACCTACATCTTGTTGGCATTCCAGGTATTCTCAGAGCTCTTAGTTTAAGTCTAGATTCTAATCTCTCCTATTAATATCTAAATCTCTTAAACTGCGACTCTGATACCAACTTTTCACACCCGTAACACATGACAGTTATCTAACCAGAGTAGTACCTCCAACAGATATGTTTCCAGGTAAGATCGACGGGTCTAGGAGATATTTATACACCACTCTTTCCTAGACAGAACATTCCGTTCGTCAGATAATTACATACCGGTTGAAGGTCACCTTCTAGTTACTGTGACGTTGATACCAAAAACACACAGCGAAAGACTTAACATCATAACTTATTTCATTTCATAACATAACGTTTGTATAATAGGGACTGACTGGAAAAATACAACATAAACAACTCTAGACTTATAGCTCACGAAGAATCATGCCATCCAATAGGGCCTTATGGCCACCCAGGGACCTGCCCTCAGTCATTCCTATATCCAACATCTGTACATCCTCTGGAATGCCAACTACAAGCTAGGTTTCACCTGTGCTCAAAAACATTTGAAAATATTTTGGATCGGCATAACGCTGGTGAGTTCATAAACAAAATCATATTTACGGTTATCTTTGATACAGCGATGACGGCCCCGCATGGGTCTTACAACCATCCCCTCCAATCCATCATTCAGTAACCTCTGCTTTACTCGGGTTCTGAGTGTAAGACATACATATATACAAAGACCTTCCGGCGCGCTGGTCCCATATGTACCAGATCTCAAACAATAGGATCAGTCTTGTCCCTAGGTCCCACCCCAATCATGGCCATAATAAGTACTTATTTATATGATATATGCACGGATAGTGTTGGGATCTCAGATAAAAATCATTTACAAAACATTTCATAGAGCACAGTTCAGAGGAACTCACCTCAAACAGAATCTCCTCCTGTATTGAATATAATAATCGACACTTCGACAGAACCCTAGATCATATCCGACATTATCATAATCAATATCTGTATCTTAGGTTTACATAAAGTGTAGGTCCCAGGGGCCTTGGTTGAGCATAGTGAAAGACTGAGATAAACAATGTAGACATGTTCATGATTTGTGGGGGAATAGAAGACAGAAACGATATTGACAGTAGAAGAACGAAAAGAACATAAACAGAAGAATCAACAATTCATAACAACGTTGTCATTACAGATTACATACCGAAGGAGTATACATCTCTCATTTACGCTCACGGTCCAGGGGCCGGGAGAGCTCATCCCAGCCTGACCTCTCTCAAATCTCACATTATGTTCCACTCCTACAACAGAGCCCAACACCTCTATTTATAGGGGTAGGAACAACCATCTTGCGTACTTGTCTAAGTACATAGGACATTTGGTCATGCGTACTTGTTAAGTACGCAAGGAAAAAGCCTTGCGCACTTGTTAAGTACGCAAGGCAAAAAGCCATGCGTACTTGTTAAGTTCGCAGGACCAAATGGTGAACTTGCTAAGTACGCAGGAACATTCTCATGCGTACAATCTGAGTACACCGATACATAGAATTTTATCTGTAGTTAATAAAACATGCTTCTACAGACTCCCTCTTAACTATAGCATCAAATTCTATCTATCACTAATACTAACAATCATCAGTTTACAAAGAATGTCCTAACAGACTCCCTCTAAACTAATGACATCAAGTGCCTTCTGGAGAGACTTGATCTACTGGCATTCCACTTGAGATCTACAAATCTTCAAAATTCAGTCTTTAGTTGCCGAGTGATGACAAACACGACTCCCTCTTAACTGTAGCTTTCATTGTATACCAAACCAAGTGCTTCAATAAAAACCAACTAACCCAACACACCTCATTGTAGTTCAACCTCTCAGTAGTAGCTTCCTCCAATCTGACTTAGACTTCCTCCAAATCAGCTAGCATATGATAGAGAGTTTGAATTTCCAATAACCTAGATCAACCTAATCAGCTCCCATAGGAATTCCAGTAAGATAAGCTTTAATCTTTAAGCCAGATGTGTTCAACTCTATCCTGTATCTTCACGCGTCAACCAAATTCCCGAAGATGTTCATTTCCAATTTCCCCTTTCAATGTAAGCTCCTTCTGACTAGACCAGAAACAAGGGATCGTTTCCTATCCCGTCGACAAATGATAAAGGTTCCATCTTCAACTAATAATCCAATGAATATCCAGCTTCATCTTGAAAACACTCGATAGAATCTAACACAAAATCATGCTCAACAGTGATCATCATGTATCTAAAGTCCAACATTCTTCAGTTAAATCTTCATTCCTGGTTAACATCTCCTAATCGGTAACATTCACCACGGTGAAGTCCCATAACTAGGTTGTCTATCCGGATTCCACCCAGATAGCAAATGAGAAATACATTCATAACTAAATCACACCAAATCTTGACCAATGAGCACGAAAGGGAAAAGAAAAAAAAATATAGTTTACACGAGAAATCTTAGTTGAGTTCCATGTTACGTTTAAAGAGGTATAGAGGAAGTACCAACGACTTATCCACCACCCCTTTAATGTCCCATGAATACTGCTTAGATTTTATCCCCCTCGTTTCTCTTTAAACTATGACCACATTCATCATCGCTTCACCCGATTCCTCAAAAAAACACAACTAGTCAACTCTATGATTTTATTCCTTTGCAAAGATCCAAAACAACACTTCCTTGGGTTCAAGTTGTTACAGTATTCATCCCCTATTATAGAAGTATCATAGATACTCGTAGCCAACATATTTAGGTTTGAATACCTAAACAATATGATTATTTTTTCCAAAGACTCAAAGCAGCAACATCTTCACAAATAAAACAACGAGACTTTTAGCCGATGACGACCCAGTTGCTCAAAATGATTCAGCATTCATTCCCTATTAAAGAAGTATCCCGGATACTCGTAGCCTACATTTTCAGGTTTGAACAACTAAGCAAAATGACAATTGGTATCATCCAACAAAAATCTCGACCTTGTTTCGCCATGCTACTTTATATACAAATTTCAATCCCGAAAAACCAAAATCACTAACTTTTGAAAAATGTCTCGAAACAAGCATACAAATGATCCCTAAAAAATTTGGCCAAGAAAAGTTTTCCCGCCAAAGAAACTTTTTTTTTATCCCAGATGCTAGTTGACGAGCAAATACGCATGACTGATATTTCTTGCGTACATAGTAAGTAAGCAGATAGATAAGTTCGCACATCAATGAGTCATGCGTACTTATATTCATGCAAACTTGTATTCATGCGTACTTGTCTTCATGTTCACTTGAAAGTACGCAAGGTCTTTTAATCATGTGTACTTGTCCATCAGTACAACAACGCACTTGTCTGATCTTGGGGAAAATTTTCAGAAACTGTTGGATTTCTGAATTGATGTTTTCAAAGGCTTAGAAATCATATTCTAACAAACCAGTATCCTTCCAAACATTAAATGAAGCAATAACGACGACAAATTTTAGGATTTTGTTATGAACAGGTAGAGACATTCATAAGTACACAAAAACTTTAAAAGGCTAAAATTCAAATCTGGGACACAAATCAACGAACACTGAGGCTCTGATACCAGTTGTAGGTCCCGGGGGCCTCGGTCGAGCACAGCAGAAGACTGAGATAAAAAATGTGGACCTGTTCGTTATTTGTGGGGAACAGAAGACATAAACGATATTGACAGTAGAAGAACGATAAGAACATAAACAGGAGAATCAAAAGTCCATAACAACGTTGTCATTACATATTGCATACCGAAGGAGTACAAATCTCTCATTTACGCTCACGGTGCAGGGGTCGGGAGAGCTCATCCCAGCCTGACCTCTCTCAAATCTCACATTCTGTTCCACTCCTACAACAGAGCCCAACACCTCTATTTATAGGGCAGGAACAACCATCCTGTGTACTAGTCTAAGTACGCAGGACATTTGGTCATGCATACTTATTAAGTACGCAAGGAAAAATCCTTGCGCACTTGTTAAGTACGCAAGGCAAAAAGCCATTTGTACTTGTTAAGTTCGCAGGACCAAATGGTGAACTTGCTAAGTACGTAGGAACATTCTCCTGCGTACAAGCTGAGTACACCGATACATAGAATTTAATCTATAGTTACTAAAACATGCTTCTACATAAAGAAACCTCAGGGTGTTCAGAAACCTTACCTCGGTATTATCTATGGTAGTTTGCGTACGAATTGTGAGAAACCGGACTTTCGAGAGCGGATCAGAACCTTAGGAATCAGCTACCAGAGCTTGTGTGTGTTTTGTAGTGTGTTTATGAGTGTGAAATGAGCTGGGATCGTTCACCTATTTATAGGGTGAATTTCGGGTCCATAGCGGACCGCTAAGCAAGGGTGTGGCGGTCCGCCACCCCATGAGGCAGCCTAATTTGCTTGGTGCCTACGTAGCGGACCGCTAAGGTCAAGGCTGGCGGTCCGCCACCCTTGCACGCGTCGAGTCCAACCGGTGAGTCGCAGGGACACATGTCAACTCTCGGTGGTTTCCTTAGTCCATACATAGCGGACCGTTAAGGATTAGGGTAGCGGTCCGCTACCCCTTCTACTTTCAAAATTTCCCTTTTAGTCCCTAAATTTGGAGAATTAAAGTTCAACACCTAAACTTTCTATTTTGACACTTTTGACCTTTATTTGGGAATTATCCGGGTGTTACAATGTGCCATCATTTATACATATTTTGCATGCATAATAATCCCCATATTATGGTAGTAATTGATTAATAATCTTGCAATTGATACTTAAAACTTTTATATTTTATAATTGAAGGTTATTCGGTCTTCTAAAGATAAAAAAAGATGAAACCAGTCAAAAACACAAAGAATACAAGCCTTTTGGAACCTAAGAAGTCAAAATTGGTCAAAAACAAGTCAACAGGCAACTAAAAGACAAAACTGGGTAGCAGAGGGGGGATGCACGGACGTGCATCACAATGCATGCTCGTGCATTGGCCTCCCTTGCTCCCCCAAGGCTCAGTACACTGTCCTGTATACCCTGTTTGATTCCCGAGATGTATGCACGCCCGTGCAATCCAATGCATGCCGTGCATTGCTCATTTTGAGGCCTATAAATAGGAGGTTTGGGTTCTTCATTCCACACACCCTACGAGTGATTATTATAGCTCAATATAGTCTGTTTTTATAGTTTAGAGTAGAGAGTAGAGAGCCTCCTCCTCTTTGTCCGCAATAGGGGAGTCTACGAAACTCAGCGTTATGCTAGTTAGTATGGCCATTTGTGGGTAAACTCTTTGTATTGCTAGTGTCACACCCCAACCGACGGCGGAATACGTCGGGGCGAGATATGTAGACTGTTCATAAGCACATGATCAACTATATTTCATATTGTTTAATAAATCAGGATTTCATTACATAAGTTCAATCAACAAACAAAATCCAGTACATCAACGTGTTCAAATTCTTTATTCACTAAGTCCACGGGGTTAACCTATGATTTAATTATATACATGTATTAATGGTGTGCTCAAAAGACTAGAGGAAATTCTAATGTATAAAGGAACTGGGTGTGGGCTTGGTTAGGTATGAGTGTGTACTTGTTTAAGTCTCAAATTATGGTTATAAAATTTCATGTAAAAGTATGTGTGCATGAACACATGTTTTCATTTGTTTGTAAGCAATTGCATAGGTGTAGATATTAATTAAGGGCAATGTTGTAAAACAAGGTCTCCGAGGCCGAGTACTCTCCGAGTAATCGGTACAAGGTAGGTTGCTGAGGCCCGAGTACTCTAGGCCGAGTACTCCCCGTGTACTCTCCGCCTAGTCCAAGTACTTCTCGAGTACCCCCGACTCCGACTAGGGAACGCCTAGCGACTTTTGCGACATTGATTAAGGGTACAACAATGTGTTTTAAATGTAAAAAATAGATTATGTAGAAGATGTATAATCTTATAAATTTAAAAGGGTTTTCATAAGAATAAGAGAAAAAAAAATGATCATGATTACGGTCTACTCGTAATTAATAAATTAAAGATTTGAAGTAATTTGAAAAGATTAGAGTTTATTTAAGATAATAAAATTATAACCCTCGAAATAAAATAAGGATTTTTCATAATAGAAATTGTATTACTCAACAATTATATATATATATATGTGTGTGTGTGTGTGTATTTGCATAATCATAACGTTTATAAAGTATTGATGGCAATATTTATTTGTTTGGTTATGATGAGAATATAAGCATTTTACTATTTAGTCTCTATAAGAGTACGTATGAATATATTTGAATATGTATATATAATTATATATATGTATCTATGTGTCTATGAGAGTTTAAAATAGGGGTTGTAACAAAATTGAAAAAGAAATCAAAAGTTTCGGTCTGTTGGGTTCGAACCCGAGACCTGGCCCTAGGAGTGCAAGAGCATTACCACCGGACCACCTCCCGCTTTTGTTTAATGGTAAAGAAAGAAAATGTTAAAACCCAAACAATCGATTCATCACCATCTTCTCTAAACAACCAACCTAAATTGACCATTATAGACCACCGGCTTGCAAACGAAGCTATGGGGCTTTTTGCTCGGAGGATCAAAACAAGTAGAGGGATGTGTTCATTCCTTAAGTGGTTGCGAAAAGATGGATGTCGACTGGGGCCTTCGGGATCGTGCTCCTCGGTCTGATTTCGAGTTCCAAGGACGTTATGCGTCTGATTTGTTAGTTCAGAGAGTGTCAATAGGGTGTTGCGAATGAGTAGGACTCAATTTACAGGTTCCATTCCACTCGAAACGTGCCAATTATGTTCAAATTATTACGATCGGTTACGAGGGTTTGATTTGTGGTTAAAGCTCTTGATTTCAGTCGAATTAGTTCATTAAATGCATTTGATTTTGGTCGAGAAACAGTCCCGCATGACTAGCAGACATTAATAGCCTTGAATTCGATGAATTTGAGATTGAGATTGGTTGTGTTGACTTTGGAAAGTCAAATTTGACGGGGAGGGGGGTGGTTTCAATGGCAGGAAAGGTCCAAATGGGGGGTTGGGGGTTCAAATTTGAATTGAGGGTTCATTTTCTTGAGTGGGGGTTCAAGTGAAAATAAAATGGGGTTCAAGACCACAATTATTTGATTTAAACTCACTTTATTTGTTGATAAAAAAAATAGTTTTTACAAGATTTATAAAAACTAAACATTATTTGTTTTAATTATAATATTTTATAAAGTAAAAGGTTCCATTTTTTTTATAAAATTAAAGGTTGCATAATTTGTTTATTTAATATAATCTAATACATATACTTACATTTATATTCGTAAATAAATATGTATATATATCTAAAAGATGTATAAGTATGGTTTAAAACTCACATGTTTTTTTCTGGTTATGACAAAATGTCAGCTTATATATATTTATATATAAATATACATACATGTGTTATGTATAATAAGGAAAGAGTATGTAAAAGCAAGGTTCGAAAATTTGAATTGATGTATGTTAATTACTGTGAAATATTATGTTTGAACAAGTATGAGACTTCAAGTGTTTATTATTGTACATAATAAAATGAATAAAGAAAAATTATGGCTTGAAAATCATGGATGTCATAGTATCCCCATGTTAAGTGAATTTTGTCCCGAAATTTAACTAGCGGAGGCTACTGAATCAGGAAAGAGGTGAGGTTACCTGTGCTTTATTTGATTCTCATGTCCCCGAGTAAACTCTGGGCCACGTTTAGATTCTCAATGAACTTTGAAAAATTGGTTTGAGGAGTACGATCAATGACAAGATCCAGGTCTGTTCCTCAAAGTTAGGTATGAATGATGATAGTGAATTTAGTTCAAGAGAATTAGGGAGAAAACTGTCTAAAGAATATTTTGAATTTCAAAGATGGAAAGCATCACTTGAAGTAAGAATGATGAGAATTTGGTGATTGAAACTTGTTTAGGATGTAGTCTAATATGTTCAAGATACGATACTGGACAAGAGATTTCACAAACATTGGTCAAGGTCGAGATAACATAAAACTTCACGTGATACGAACAACGCTACTTCTGATAATATGACAGGAACACTTATATATAGGAAGTACCAGTGGCGTGTCCACCATGCCCTTGTCATATCACATTAGTTTCGTTACTATATATCACGATAGGTTTTATGTCATAACACACGACCGAATTTACTATGTTTTCCATGCGCTGATTTTTTTATAATTACGTGTGCACCCGTAATTACTCGAATCATCGCATGGTTCGCATAGATCCTTCCGTTGTGTGCGGGTCAAGAGGGGACACATAATTACTAGTGCATATCTATTTTTTTCACGTATGTGTTGTTAATGAATAAATGTGCCCCTAGATAGTAAGGTGAACCAGAAAGCTAAAGAGTAGTAATGTGGCATAACTTAGAGTTTCATAGCTTCCTCGTGTTTGAACAAGAATATGTCAAACCCCGAGTAGTTTTAAAGTTTGTAGCTTTCAACTTTCATGGATAAAGTGAATTATCATGCCTTGTGATCCATCAATTGCAACAATTGTATCCAATCTAGTTCCGTGTATAATGTAAACATCCAAGTTTCATGTTTAAGCTAGTATCATGTACATTGTAAATAAATAAGTTTCACGTATAATGTGAACAACTTAGTATCATGTATATTGTAAGCCAATAAGTTCCATGTATAATGTGAACAATTTAGTATCATGTATATTGCAAACAAATAAGTTTCACGTATAATATGAGCAATCTAGTATCATGTATATTGTAAATAACCAAGTTTCATGTATCATGTGATAAATCTAGTATTATGCATATTGTAAATAACTAAGTTTCATGTATTATGTGTTTAATCTAGTATTGCGTATCATATGAATACTCATATGTAAATTATTGAATCTCATGAGTAGCGTAAACTATCGAATTTTGTAGGTGGTCGAGTGTTGCGGACAAGCATGTTGTTTGGTGTCCGTGTATAATGTAGGTAGATGGGTTTTAAAATTTCAAATTCTTCAGTTCTTATTTGAATGGTTAATGTTCATGCGAAATGATTCATCTCCTCGAAGTTGGCTAGCAAGCTCAAACTCTTAATAATAGTGACAAATCGTAGTAGGTGTAAATAGTTCAAACAACGACAAGATAACGTAAATGATTACAATGCGTAATTTATTCTAGATTACATCTCTATTCTACTCCAACTTGCACTTGCTTCAAATGGTCTCATTCATCGCCTCAGTATTGACTTGTGTTTCGTTGGTGTTTATGTTGAAAGCACGCCCACGAGCACCACCTTGGTTTGCATTAGTTACCCTTGGGCATTGGTTTAGGAAGTGGTTTGGATTACCACATTCATAGCAAACACGCCCATTAGCAATAGCCAGTACAAATTGATTGGCAATTTGCTGATTGGCTCGGTTTCCCTGGTTGACTTGATTAACAGGTGGCCTATATCGGCAAGTGTTAGCTACATGACCATACCTTCCACAAATGGCACATAGCCGGCATGGCATGTTTGGGAAATGATGGTAATTGCATATGTTGCACAAAGGGTTATTGCCCACATATGGTTTCTTATTCAGGTTTTGTACCAGTGGAGCAACTTGGTTGATTGATGCAGCAGGGGTAACGATAGCAAAGTTACTAGCCTTACGCTTCTTATTGTTGTGAGAAGGTTCGGGCTTGTCTTCATTGGTTGGTCCGGATGGAGTTGCTTTATCATTAGATTTCTTTGCACCTTTTCTTGTAAACGTGCCTGCCTTCACGTGATTGTCGGTTAACGTGGCGTCTAGGCATATAGCGTCTTCAAGGGTTGCGGGATTTCTTCCCAATAAAGTGTCTTGGATTTTCATGGGCAGACTACCAATGTACTTTTCGATGCACCGAGTAAGTGGTGTGACCATGTGAGGCACAAAAACGCTCAACTCATGGAAGCGAGTTGTGTAGGCTAAGTTCTCACTGTTGTCTTGGGTAAGATCCCAAAACTCAGCCTCTAGTTTCTTCGTTTCATTAGGAGGACAAAACTCCTCGGTCATGAGTCTTTTCACTTCATTCCATGTCAGAGTCATTGTCACATCCACACCCCGAGTCTATTTCTCACCATTCCACCAAGTGAGCGCCCGTTTTTGAAAGACGCTCGTAGTATAACGAACTCGGAGATTGTCGGGACAATCACTGTTGAGTAAAGTATTTTCAATGCCTTCAAACCATTGAAGGAGACCCGTAGCTCCTTCGGTACCATAGAACTTGATGGGGTTTCACGAGTTAAAGTGCTTGAAAGTGCATTGGGGCGGGTTAGCACCACCACCACCACCACTAGTAGCACTACCACTATTGTTGTTGTTATTGGCTTGAGTGAGTTGATTCACAAGCTGGGTAAGGAGGGTAGCAAGGTCATTGTTGTTGTTGTTGGTATCGTTGGCACGACGGGGAGGCATGCTATAGAAGAAACAACACAAGGAAAAAGGATGAGTATTTTATGAGTATTTTCTTGGATATAAATAAGAAGTAAACAAGTAAAAATAATCATAATTGGATTGCACTCATTTGGTAATATAACCATTTGAATACTATGACATATCAAGGTTATTTAAGTTCATATACCTTTTGAGAAGACGTGCTTTAGCCTATAAGTAAACACTCATCCGAGGAATTCCCAAGAAAGCATACAGATCCTTCAGTTGATTGGATTTATATGAATTGCTTTCCTAGACAGAAAACCCGGAATACAGGTGTCACCCTTCCGGATTACACGTGTTCTCTGATAATCAACAAAGTTTAAAACCTTGACGGGGTTTAAGAATTTTAATAGACTCGTGCCTATGAGTGTGACATTCCACATGCGAAGATGATGATGACATAGAAGGAGGTAAGAAGAATGTGAGGCTTAGGGTATGGGTATTAGTAGTATTATTTAGTTTTTCATTTAGGGTAAAGCCTAGTAAGTCTTGTAGTCTAACAAGTAGGGCGTCAAGTAGTTTAACACAATAAGTAGTAAGCAAGTAGCATGTAGCATGTAGCATGTAGTATACAGCGTGTAGCATGTCATAAGATAGGTTTCCTAAGGTTATAGTCCAGGTCGTGGGTTTCTAATAACCTAATTCCCTATAACCATGGCTCTGATACCAATCTGTCACACCCCAACCGACGGCGGAATACGTCAGGGCGGGACATGTAGACTGTTCATAAGCACATGATCAACTATATTTTATGTTGTTTAATAAATTACGATTTCAATACATAAGTTCAATCAATAAAAAATCCAGTACATCAACCTGTTCAAATTCTTTGTTCACTAAGTCCAAATCCTATATGTAGTATCTTGCACATGATCTCAAACACTAGTACCTGAAACATGATGAAAACAAGGTCAACTAAAAATAGTTGGTGAGCATACATAGCTTTTGACACCACAAATAGTTTTCAAGTGTTTATACAATTCATATGACACATGGTAAATAAGGCCTTTGTGGAGAATCTGTAGTCAAACTGGGTGTACAATCAAAACTTGTGACTGAAAGGCATAACCCGCAGGTTATCCTAATGTAGGGCATAACACATAATGTTATCCTGATGTAGGGCATAACACATAGTGTTATCCTGATGTAATGTCGGTAACAATCACTCTACCTGGGTGGGTTTGTTAGACACAATAGATCTATCAATGTTACCGATGGCTTATACAGAGTTAATGATTGCACAAGTATGTCATGTATATGTAGTTTCAAGTCATAGCATTCAAGCACTAAGCACAAATTACACATATGGTCATAAATGTAGAATTGTATGTTGTAATTGCAAATAGTTTTCAATGTATCATGAATCACCCCAAAATATGTAAAAAGTAAAAAGAGGGGCTATGTAACTCAGTTGTATTAAATAGTTTGGTGATCACACGATCAAGAGGTTGCACAGGTGATTAGTTAATCCACGGGGTTAACCTATGATTTAATTATATACATGTATTAATGGTGTGCTCAAAAGACTAGAAGAAAGGAACTGGGTGTGGGCTTGGTTAGGTATGAGTGTGTACTTGTTTAAGTCTCAAATTATGGTTATAAAATTTCATGTAAAAGTATGTGTGCATGAACACATGTTTTCATTTGTTTGTAAGCAATTGCATAGGTGTAGATATGGATAACCAAGTTATGTACTTTTGTTTATAATGGGTAAGTAAATAAATAATTAGTTTGTTCTTGGTATTTAAACAACTGCATAAATAAAAAAAATAATAAGTTTGAATAAATTGATAGTTAGATACATAAATAAATAAAACCTTTTTTATTTATTTTGTTTGAACAAAAAGTGTTTTAAATGAATGATTTAATTAGTTAGTAATTTAACCATGATTTAAAGTATTCAAGTAATGTTCTAAATAATTAGTTTGATTTATAATTAAAATGATTTAAAAACCATTGCTAACTAAACCAAATTTGAAAGTATAAAAGTATTGTTTCAAATGAATTAGTAATAAAACAAAATTAATTATTAATTAAGGGCAATGTTGTAAAACAAGGTCTCCGAGGCCGGGTACTCCCCGAGTAATCGGTACAAGGTAGGTTGCTGAGGCCCGAGTACTCTAGGCCTAGGCCGAGTACTCCCTGAATAATTTCCGCCTAGGTTGAGTACTTCTCGAGTACTCCCGACTCCGACTAGGGAGCGCCCAGCGACTTTTGCGACATTGATTAAGGGTAAAACAATGTGTTTTAAATGTTAAAAATAGATTATGTAGAAGATGTATAATCTTACAAATTTAAAAGGGTTTTCATAAGAATAATAGAAAAAAAATGATCATGATTACGGTCTACTCATACTTAATAAATTAAAGATTTAAAGTAATTTGAAAAGATTAGAGTTTATTTAAGATAATATAATTATAACCCTCGAAATAAAATAAGGATTTGTCATAATGGAAATTGTATTACTCCACAAATATATATATATATATATATATATATATGTGTGTGTGTGTGTATTTGCATAATCATAACGTTTATAAAGTATTGATGCCAATATTTGTTTGTTTGGTTATGATGAGAATATAAATATTTTACTATTTAGTCTCTATAAGAGTACGTATGAATATATATATGAATATGTATATATAATTATATATATGTATCTATGTGTGTATGAGAGTTTAAAACAGGGATTCTAACAAAATTGAAAAAGAAATCAAAAGTTTGGGTCTGCCGGGTTCGAACCCGCGACCTGGCCCTAGGAGTGCAAGAGCATTACCACCAGACCACCTCCCGCTTTTGTTTAATGGTACAGAAAGAAAATGTTAAAACCCAAACAATCGGTTCATCATCATCTTCTTTAAACAACTAACCCAAACCCTAGCCCTAAATTGACCATGATAGACCACCGGCTTGCAAACGAAGCTATGGGGATTTTTGCTAGGAGGATCAAAACAAGTAGATGGATATGTTCATTCCTTAAGTAGTTGCGAAAAGATGGAGGTCAACTGGGGCCTTCGGGATCGTGCTCCTTGGTCTGATTTCGAGTTCCAAGGACGTTATGTGTCGGATTTATGAGTTTAGAGAGTGTCAATGGGGTGTCACAAATGAGTAGGACTCAATTTACAGGTTCCATTCCACTCGAAACGTGCCAATTATGTTCAAATTATGACGATCGTTTACGGGGGTTTGATTTGAGGTTAAAGCTCTTCATTTCAGTCGAATTGGTTCATTAAATGCATTTGATTTCGTTCGAGAAAGAGTCCCGCATGACTATCAGGCATTAATAGCCTTGAATTCGATGAATTTGAGATTGAGATTGGTTGTGTTGACTTTGGAAAGTCAAATTTTACGGGGAGGGGGGTTTTCAATGGCAGGAAAGGTCCAAATGGGAGGTTGGGGGTTCAAATTTGAATTGAGGGTTCATTTGCTTGAGTGGGGGTTCAAGTGAAAATAAAATAGGGTTCAAGACCACAATTATTTGATTTAAACTCACTTTATTTGTTGATAAAAAAATTTGTTTTTACAAGATTTATAAAAACTAAACATTATTTGTTTTAATTATAATATTTTATAAGGTAAAAAGTTCCATTTTTTTTTTATAAAATTAAAGGTTGCACAATTTGTTTATTTAATATAATCTAATATATATACTTACATTTATATTCATAAATAAATATGTGTATAAATCTAAAAGATGTATAAGTATGGTTTAAAACTCACATGTTTTATTCTGGTTATGACAAAATGTCAGCTTATATATATTTATATATAAATATACATACATGTGTTATTTATAATAAGAAAATAGTATGTAAAAGCAAGGTTCGGAAATTTGAATTGATGTATGTTAATTACTGTGACATATTATGTTTGAACAAGTATGAGACTTCAAGTGTTTATTATTGTACATAATAAAATGAATAAAGAAAAATTATGGGCTAAAAATCATGGATGTTACTGTAACACTTCTGATTTTCAGTGTTCATATTTCAATTCAATGTAATACAATTTCGAATTCAATACTCGTGCCCTGTCTTATTATTTTGCTTACCGTAAACTAAATGCAATGATTCAATACAAATTTACATGTTTTGCTCGATTATATACACTTAAACGCTATACAAGTAACTATTTATTTCAAACTAATCAAACCTGAAAAGTCAAGGACTAAAGTTGAAAATTTATCAAGAAACCCTAATTAGCACGGTCGTGCTTCGTCCTGGCACGGTCGCGCCAAGTGCCTCGGCACGATCGCGCGACTGGTCCTGGAACGATCGCGCCCAGTGCCTAAGCACGGTCGCGCCTATCTTGGCACGGTCGCGCCCGCGTAACAGTCGAAATGTAAATGCAGTTTCAAAACGCTCGGTCGTTTGAATTCAAATCCGATGTGCGTTTCTCTTTCAGTATCAAAGAAAATAATTGTCAATTACGACCATTATCATCCATTTGCGAATTCTCTCAAGAAAAACCGTCCAAAATTTCTCCCAAGCCTCGAATCATTCTTTTCTATCCTGTTGCTACCAAATAATAAAGGAACTCGATCCTCCGATCATCTCTAAGGTTTCTGAAGGGTTGAATCAGCCGGAATCACAGCAGAAGACGCCGGAAAGCAATCTTGCCATCGCCGGAACCTCCTTCTACCGACCTCCATCGATTCCCTACTCTTTCGGGTAATTGATCACTTGTTATTATCCGTTTTAGTATTTATGTCGAAAGCCCCATGTTAATCTGGGCTTCCATTACAGAAATTATCCGGAACCGAAATTCCAATTTTTAATAAAAAGGATTTAATCGAATCCATTCTTAAACATGTTTTCTATACAATTAATTTATATGAATAGACTCGTAACAACTCAGTAATCAAAAGCCCTAACAATTCCAACGCTGTAAATACAAGATTTGTTCAATTCGTGTCTGATTTGGAAGAGACACGGTCGCGCTAATCATCTAGCGCGGCCGTGCCTCATGAAACGCGGTCGTGCCGAGTAGCAGCGCGGTCGTGTCCTCCTACCCAGACCTAGTCATGCCCTTTGGGCTAGTCTCTGTTGTGTCTAAGAATCATAGACACGACCGTGCCGGGCCAAGGCACGGTCGTGCCTGTTGACTGGTCTAGTTTGTGCCCTCTGTTGATCAGCGCGGTCGCGCCCGTGGCTTGAGCACGATCGTGCCCTTCCGAGGCACGGTCGTGTGTGACTCAGAAATTTTAACAGAATTTTAATTTTATATTTTTCAATCAATAAATGTTTCAAATTTTATAAAAAAATATGTTTTCTGTATTTGAAGAGATTTAAAGTTTAATCTGGAGATAAATATTATTTATTTAAAAGTTTATTTAAAAATTTATAAAAATTAAATTTATATTTATCTTACACTTAAATGATGTTTTAAATGATTAAGTTACAAAGTTTATAAATAAATAAGATAATAATTATTTATTTAATATTTAAACAAAAATCATTTATTTATTTATACTTAATTACAATCAATATTTACATTATTTCATAAACTATAATCATTTATTTATTTATTAATTTACATTTAACACATGCATTATTTTCATAATCAACAATTTTATAAAAATTCTATTTTATTATTTAAATTCCAAACTTTAATCAAATGTTCCAAAAATGGTTACTACAACTTTATATATTTCATTTAATACTTTTTATACACAAATTCAACCTTCAATGTTAGACTTAAACTTTGTGCACCGATTTGATTCAATATACATTACTATCTAGGTTAACCCGTGCGTATCAAGAACCCTTATTTTATCTATACTCTTTGTTAGCTACATCTCCATACCAAGTGAGTATTCACAACCCCTTTTACTCTTTTACACTTTTGGGGTGAAACATGAACATTATTCAAATTACACATTACATTTACACAAACAACACAAAGTACAAATCCTATTTACATCCATGTGTGCAATTTGAGCTTTATGCCCGAGTGCTAGGTGTGCTAACCTTTGTATGCGATTATGTGCAATCATTAACTATACAAGCCGACGGTTTTCAATGATAGATCTATTGAGTCTGACAAACCCACCCAGGTGCGCGGTGATTGAAACCGACAACACAATTTTTGCATGCTAGTTACAAAGGTTTGGTTGTACATGGTTACACAATATAAATGCCTTATTTATCATGATTTGTAAAGGATTTGTTTTCAACTATATGCTATCTATATACAACTGTGTTATACTCACCAACTTTTTAGTTGACTTTATTTTATTCATGTTTCAGGCCCTAATATGTGAGAATGATTCAAGACGTGCTCAATATAGGATTTGGACTTAGCAATTTAAATCAAGAATTCTATGAGTTGTTTTATGTTTCTTTGTTTGAATTTGGTTTGTACTTGGATTATTTGTAATGGAAATTTGACTTTAATATATTTCAATCTAGTCAACCATGTGCTATGAACAGTTTTACATGTCCCGCCCCGATGATTCCGCCATCTGTCGGGGTGTGACAGATTGGTATCAGAGCCTTGGTTATAGGGAATTAGGTTATTAGACACCTTGACCTAGACTATAACTTTAGGACAACCACTTATGCTATGCTTCATGATTATGTGCTATGTGCTACATGTTATATGTTACATGCTTAGTATGATTACTTATTATTTCATTTTGATGACTTATGTGTTTTAAATCCATGACTTATTAGGATGTTCATAATAATTTAATAAATAATATCCTTTCATATATCCAAAAACCTCATAATATTCCTATTTTCTTTTCTATCTTTATCCTTCTTAGCATGTGGAAGAATTCTTGAAGCAAAAATCTCTAAAATTTTTATTTCTTCGTTAAGGTTTTTAAACTTGTTAAATTATTTGAGGACACGTGCAATCTGGAAGGGTGACACCTGTATTTTGGGTTTTCTGTCTAGGAAAGCATTTCGCATAAATCCCAATCAACCGAGGGACCCGTATGCTTTCCTCGGAATTCCCGAGATGAGTGTTTACTTATAGGCTAAAGCATGTCTCCTTGAAAAATTATATAAGTTTAATTAACCTTAATGTGCCATGGTATTCAAGTGATTTTGTCACTTTTGAGTACAATCCAAACTAAGAATATCTATTTTTATTTTTGTTATCTCATTCTATTAAACCCTATCAAATCTCATAAGTTCTTACAATCTTTCTTGTCTTATGAAAATCTGTAGAATGCCTCCTCGTCGTGCTCCCGCAACCAACGCCAACACCGACATTGCTGATATTCTTACCCAATTGGTGACACAACTCACCCAAGCCAATGGTGCCACAATGGCAGCAATGGTGGAAATGGAAGCAATAGTGGCAATAATGGTGGTAACAATCCATCTCAATGCACCTTCAAGCACTTCAACTCGTGCAATCCCCTAAAGTTCTATGGTACCGAAGGAGCTACTGGACTCCTTCAATGGTTCGAAAGGATTGAGAATACCTTTCTCAATAGTGACTGTCCCGACAACCTCCGTGTTCGTCATGCTACAAGTGTCCTACAAAAACGGGCACTTACATGGTGGAATGGGGAGAAAAGGAAAAGGGGTGTTGATGTAGCTATGGCCTTACCTTGGGATGAGGTCAAAAGGCTTATGACCGAGGAGTTCTGTCCTTGAAATGAAGTGAAAAAGTTAGAAGCTGAATTTTGGGATCTTGCCCAAGATAGTGGGGAAAGCTTAGCATATACAACTCGGTTCCATGAGTTGAGTCATCTCGTGCCCCACATGGTCACTCCTTTGTCCCGTTGTATCGAGAAGTATATTGGTGGGCTACCAAGACAAATCCAAGATACTGTCTTATGTAGAAATCCTGCTACTCTGGAGGATGCTATTCGTCTATCCGCTACCTTAACTGATAACCATGTGAAAGCTGGAACACTTACTAAGAAGAGTACCAAGAAAGTTTCTGACACTATAACCCCTCCTACCCACAACAAAGAAGCCACAACTGAACCCTCCCGCAATAATAGGAAAAGGAAGACTAGAAACTATGTGGTGGTCACTCCTACTATTCCAGTTATCCAAGCTGCACCTATGGTTCAAACACCGGTCAAAAAGCCATATGTTGGAATTTACCCACTTTGTGCCACCTGCAACTACCATCATCCCCAAGGCATCCCATGTCGCCTTTGTTCTTATTGTGGGAGATATGGTCATACAGTTAGTGTTTGTAGGACCAAAGCTCTTACGGGCCAAGTCAACCCTCCAAACCGAACCGTACCTCAAGTGGCTAACCAAGGTGCTCCCGCCATTGCTAATGGGCGTGCTTGCTATGAGTGTGGTGACCCGAACCATTTTCGTGATCAATGTCCAAGACTTGCAAATGCTAGACAAGGTGGAGCTCGTGGGCGTGCGTTCAACATAAACGCCAACGAAGCTCAAGCCAACAACGACGTGGTTAATGGTACGTTCCTTGTTAATAGTCAATATGCCTCCATTTTGTTCGATACCGGTGCCGATAAAAGTTTTGTGTCACTTAATTTTGAGCCTTTACTTGCAAAGACACGATCCCAATTAGAGAAAACCTTCACCGTTGAAATAGCGAATGGTGACTCCCTTACAGTTGACTCCATTATTTATGATTGCTCCTTAGAACTAAATAACCATTCATTCCCAATCAACCTTGTTCCAATGCCACTAGGAAGCTTTGATATCACCATAGGCATGGATTGGCTATCGAATCATCATGCCGAAGTCATTTGCTTCGAGAAGTGTATTTGAATACCTCTACCATCGGGAGAAACGTTAAGAGTCTTTGGCGAAAAGCCTTGTAAATGGCTTAAATTAATGTCATGCACTACTGTTCAAAAGTACTTACGAAAGAAGTACGTGGCCTTTTTGGCCCATATCGTTCAAAAGTATGTTAAGAAGAAGAGTATTCAAGATATCCCCATTATCCGAGATTTTCCTGAAGTATTCCCCGAAGACTTATCCGGTCTTCCACCCGTTCGTCAAGTAGAATTTCGTATTGATCTTGTGCCCGGAGCTAACCCCGTTGCTAGAGCTCCTTATCGTCTTGCACCTTCCGAAATGCAAGAGCTTGCAAGTCAACTTCAAGAGCTCTCTGACAAAGGTTTCATTCGCCCAAGTCATTCACCGTGGGGTGCACCCGTCTTATTTGTTAAGAAGAAGGATGGATCATTTTGCATGTGTATTGACTACCGCGAACTCAACAAACTTACTATCAAGAACCGTTATCCTTTGCCTAGAATCGATGATCTCTTTGATCAACTTCAAGGTTCTACTTGCTTCTCGAAGATTGATCTTCGATCCGGTTATCATCAGCTCCGTGTTCAAGAAGATGACATTCCTAAGACTGCTTTTCGAACAAGGTATGGTCATTACGAGTTCATGGTTATGCCTTTCGGGCTAACCAATGCACCCGCAGTTTTCATGGATCTCATGAATCGTGTGTGCAAACCATACCTTGATAAATTCGTGATCGTCTTCATTGACGATATCTTAATCTATTCCAAAACTAAAGCCGATCATGAACAACACCTTAAATTGGTTTTGGACCTCTTGAGAAAAGAACAACTATATGCCAAATTCTCCAAATGTGAATTTTGGCTAAAGGAAGTTCAATTTCTTGGTCATATTGTCAATGACAAGGGAATTCATGTTGATCCTGCTAAGATTGAAATGGTTAATAATTGGAATGCCCCGAAGACTCCTACCGAAGTTCGTTCATTTCTTGGTCTTGCGGGTTATTATCGTCGTTTCATCTCAAACTTCTCGAAGATTGCTGTCCCTCTTACCGCTCTGACCCACAAGGGTAAGACTTATGAATGGGGACCGAAACAAGAAGAAGCTTTCCAAACCCTCAAGCAAAAGTTGTGCAATGCTCCTATATTGACTCTCCTCGATGGAAACGATGATTTAGTTGTCTATTGTGATGCTTCTAACCAAGGTCTTGGTTGTGTTCTCATGCAACGAGGCAAAGTAATCGCTTATGCATGAAGGCAACTCAAAGTTCATGAGAAGAATTATACGACGCACGATCTCGAGTTGGGTGCGGTCGTATTCGCGTTAAAGATTTGGAGACATTACCTATATGGCACAAAATGTGTGGTATTCACCGACCACAAAAGTCTTCAACATATCTTCAACCAAAAAGAACTCAATATGAGGCAACGACGTTGGGTCGAACTCCTTAACGACTACGACTGCGAGATTCGTTACCATCCCGGCAAAGCGAATGTTGTAGCCGATGCTTTGAGTCGAAAGGACCATGTTATGCTTCATTGTGCCCGTATTCAAACCGATATTCAAACCCGTATCTTAGAAGCTCAACACGTCTCGGTGACCAAGGGTAACATGTACGAAGAAATGTCATGTGGTGTTGAACTCCTTCTTAAATCAAAACCCAATGGCTTACTCTATTACTTGAACCGTATTTGGGTTCCCGATCGCGACGATCTCCGTGCATTTCTCATGAACGAGGCTCATAAGACTCGTTATTCTATTCACCCTGGTGCGGATAAAATGTACCAAGATCTTCTCCAACTTTATTGGTGGCCCGGTATAAAGAAAGACATTTCTCTTTATGTGGCCAAATGCTTAACCTGTTCCAAAGTCAAAGCCGAACATCAACGTCCATCTGGTTTACTCGAACAACCAGAATTCCCATGTGGAAATGGGAGAATCTAGCTACGGATTTCATTACCAAACTCCCTCGCACCTCGAGTGGTTATGATAGTATTTGGGTGATCATTGATCGACTCACCAAATCTGCTCATTTCTTGCCTATCCTTGAAGACTATCGGGTTGAGAAACTAGCCCGAATTTACATCGACGAAATCGTGAGTCGTCATGGTGTTCCCTTGAACATAATATCTGATCGAGATGCCCGGTTCACTTCTCGATTTTGGCAATCTCTCCAAACTGCTCTTGGCACACGATTGGATTTGAGCACGGCTTACCATCCCCAAACTGATGGTCAAACTGAGCGAACATACCAAACACTTGAAGACATGCTTAGAGCTTGTGTAATCGATTTTGGTGGAAATTAGGATTCACATTTATCCCTCATTGAGTTTTCTTACAACAATAGCTACCACACAAGTATCAACATGGCTCCATTCGAAGCTCTCTATGGTCGCAAGTGTCGTTCTCCTATCTGTTGGAACGAGATTGGTGAAGCACAAATCACCGGTCCTGAGTTAATTCAAGAAACATCCGACAAGATTATTCAAATACGTGACAATATGCGAGTAGCGAGGAGTCGGCAAAAGAGTTATGCCGACAAACGTCGAAAACCCTTGGAATTCCAAGTCGGTGATCTTGTTCTTCTTAAGGTGTCTCCATGGAAGGGCGTGATCCGCTTTGGAAAGAAAGGCAAGTTAGCACCTCGTTATGTTGGTCCATTCAAAATCCTTGAAAGGATTGGGAAAGTGGCTTACAAGCTCGAGTTACCTCCATCTCTTGGCAATGTGCATCCTACATTTCATATATCTAATCTGAAGAAGTGTCTCGCTGATGAAAATCTCCATATACCGCTTGACGACGTGCGCATTGATGAAACGATGCACTTCGTTGAGAAGCCGGTAGAAATTATGGATCGTGAAGTCAAACAGCTCAAGCGAAGTCGCATTCCTATTGTCAAAGTTCGTTGGGAATCTAAGCGTGGTCCTGAGTTCACTTGGGAACAAGAAGACCAAATGAAGCTCAAGTACCCTCATCTTTTTATTGATACTGTTGTTTCCTCTAGCTAAATTTCGGGACGAAATTCTCTCAACATGGGGAGACTGTAACACTTCTGATTTTCAGTGTTCATATTTCAATTCAATGTAATACAATTTCGAATTCAATACTCATGCCCTGTCTTATTATTTTGCTTACCGTAAACTAAATGCAATGATTCAATACAAATTTACAAGTTTTGCTCGATTATATACACTTAAACGCTATACAAGTAACTATTTATTTCAAACTAATCAAACCTGAAAAGTCAAGGACTAAAGTTGAAAATTTATCAAGAAACCCTAATTAGCACGGTCGTGCTTCATCCTGGCACGGTCGCGCCAAGTGCCTCGGCACGATCGCGCGACTGGTCCTGGAACGATCGCGCCCAGTGCCTAAGCACGGTCGCGCCTATCTTGGCACGGTCGCGCCCGCGTAACAGTCGAAATGTAAATGCAGTTTCAAAACGCTCGGTCGTTTGAATTCAAATCCGATGTGCGTTTCTCTTTCAGTATCAAAGAAAATAATTGTCAATTACGACCATTATCATCCATTTGCGAATTCTCTCAAGAAAAACCGTCCAAAATTTCTCCCAAGCCTCGAATCATTCTTTTCGATCCTGTTGCTACCAAATAATAAAGGAACTCGATCCTCCGATCATCTCTAAGGTTTCTGAAGGGTTGAATCAGCCGGAATCACAGCAGAAGACGCCGGAAAGCAATCTTGCCATCGCCGGAACCTCCTTCTACCGACCTCCATCGATTCCCTACTCTTTCGGGTAATTGATCACTTGTTATTATCCGTTTTAGTATTTATGTCGAAAGCCCCATGTTAATCTGGGCTTCCATTACAGAAATTATCCGGAACCGAAATTCCAATTTTTAATAAAAAGGATTTAATTGAATCCATTCTTAAACATGTTTTCTATACAATTAATTTATATGAATAGACTCGTAACAACTCAGTAATCAAAAGCCCTAACAATTCCAACGCTGTAAATACAAGATTTGTTCAATTCGTGTCTGATTTGGAAGAGACACGGTCGCGCTAATCATCTAGCGCGGCCGTGCCTCATGAAACGCGGTCGTGCCGAGTAGCAGCGCGGTCGTGTCCTCCTACCCAGACCTAGTCATGCCCTTTGGGCTAGTCTCTGTTGTGTCTAAGAATCATAGACACGACCGTGCCGGGCCAAGGCACGGTCGTGCCTGTTGACTGGTCTAGTTTGTGCCCTCTGTTGATCAGCGCGGTCGCGCCCGTGGCTTGAGCACGATCGTGCCCTTCCGAGGCACGGTCGTGTGTGACTCAGAAATTTTAACAGAATTTTAATTTTATATTTTTCAATCAATAAATGTTTCAAATTTTATAAAAAAATATGTTTTCTGTATTTGAAGAGATTTAAAGTTTAATCTGGAGATAAATATTATTTATTTAAAAGTTTATTTAAAAATTTATAAAAATTAAATTTATATTTATCTTACACTTAAATGATGTTTTAAATGATTAAGTTACAAAGTTTATAAATAAATAAGATAATAATTATTTATTTAATATTTAAACAAAAATCATTTATTTATTTATACTTAATTACAATCAATATTTACATTATTTCATAAACTATAATCATTTATTTATTTATTAATTTACATTTAACACATGCATTATTTTCATAATCAACAATTTTATAAAAATTCTATTTTATTATTTAAATTCCAAACTTTAATCAAATGTTCCAAAAATGGTTACTACAACTTTATATATTTCATTTAATACTTTTTATACACAAATTCAACCTTCAATGTTAGACTTAAACTTTGTGCACCGATTTGATTCAATATACATTACTATCTAGGTTAACCCGTGCGTATCAAGAACCCTTATTTTATCTATACTCTTTGTTAGCTACATCTCCATACCAAGTGAGTATTCACAACCCCTTTTACTCTTTTACACTTTTGGGGTGAAACATGAACATTATTCAAATTACACATTACATTTACACAAACAACACAAAGTACAAATCCTATTTACATCCATGTGTGCAATTTGAGCTTTATGCCCGAGTGCTAGGTGTGCTAACCTTTGTATGTGATTATGTGCAATCATTAACTATACAAGCCGACGGTTTTCAATGATAGATCTATTGAGTCTGACAAACCCACCCAGGTGCGCGGTGATTGAAACCGACAACATAATTTTTGCATGCTAGTTACAAAGGTTTGGTTGTACATAGTTACACAATAGCTGCTCCCCATAAATGCCTTATTTATCATGATTTGTAAAGGATTTGTTTTCAACTATATGCTATCTATATACAACTGTGTTATACTCACCAACTTTTTAGTTGACTTTATTTTATTCATGTTTCAGGCCCTAATATGTGAGAATGATTCAAGACGTGCTCAATATAGGATTTGGACTTAGCAATTTAAATCAAGAATTCTATGAGTTGTTTTATGTTTCTTTGTTTGAATTTGGTTTGTACTTGGATTATTTGTAATGGAAATTTGACTTTAATATATTTCAATCTAGTCAACCATGTGCTATGAACAGTCTTACATGTCCCGCCCCGATGATTCCGCCATCGGCCAGGGTGTGACAGTTACAGCTAGGGTGAAGATGAAATTTGGTGCATGTTAATGTTGGACGTATTAATCTATGTTTATGTCTTTAACTATTCGTTCTTAAAACCACCTCTTGGTGGGCTTTTTATTGTTGTCTAAATCTGTCTTTATATTTGTGAGTGTTCTTGATTTTCAAGTGTAAGACCGTAAAACCTTTTTAATCAAAATTCTTTTGATACTTGTACGTCTTTATACAAGTAGAGATTGATAAGCCAAGGCTTGGTCAACACTAGTAAGGTCGTACGTCTTTATACAAACTTATTATGCGACGAAGAATCGATGAACTCAAGTTGGGAACGGTACGTCTTTATACATGGTCCCATTGTTACATCGCCTCCCGGTGAGCAAAGTATAATCACCTATTTAACAATAATACGTAAGCGTAAGTTCGATGTCCTAAACCAACTCGGAGATAACACTAATGAGTTGAGGGTAACGATGTCCCTAGCTGGGAGTCCTACCATTTTATGATTAAAGATTATAATTCAAGAATCAAATTTTGAGAGGACGAGGCTCTAGTGGTGACCCAGGTCACACATTTGTATTAGTCATACCACTGGATTAGTCAACTTAACATTATCACGTACCAAGCGGATTCGAAGCCCAAAGCAATACTCTTCGTGACCTAATCATTTCCGAGATATTTACTTTCCTGCTATTTACTATTCTGTTAGTTACATTTGTGTTACACACATCACGCACATTTTTACTTTCCTGTCTTTTACTTTACCGTCATTTACTTTTCTGCCATTTACTTTTCTACTTCACAAGCACACAAAACTCACTCACTAATTAAACTGGATAAACGATAACAAACGTTTAGTATTGGAACTCGACCGTATCCATTGGTTCGATACTTGGTTCTTACCTAAACTATATTACGTTGCGATAGGTACACTTGCCTATTGTGTGTGTTTTAAGTTTAAAATAATTATCATTTTATAAATTTAAAACCTGATCTCATGAAACCAATATCTCTAAATATTATTATTATAATATTTACACTTATATCTACACGCACATCAGCTTCATTCAAAGGATTCAAAGTTTTCCAACTTGACGTGAAGAGCGCTTTTCTCTATGGAAAAGTGAAGGAAGAAGTTTATGTGAAACAAACGCCTGGTTTTGAAGGCTCTAAGTTTCCAGATAAAGTGTTTAAGTTTGACAAAGCTTTGTATGGTCTTCATCAGACTCCTCGTGACTGGTACGAAACATTGTCCGTGCATTTGTTAGAGAATGGATTTGAATGGGGACAAATTGACTCCACACTTTTCATACAAAAATCAGGGGGAGATATTCTATTAGTTCAAGTTTATGTTTACGATATAATATTTGGGTCGAAAAATGTTGAATTATGCAAAGACTTTGAACGGGTTATGAAGCTGAAGTTTGAAATGAGCAGTATGGGTGAATTGTCTTTCTTTCTGGGTCTTAAGGTGGACCATTGGATGATGGTTTTTATATTTATCAAACTAAGTATGTGTATGATATTTTGAAGAAGTTCAAAATGACAGATACTTCAGCTTACAGTACTCCAATTCAGTAAACCACAAGCTTGATTCTGACTCGAAAGGGAAAGAAGTAGATTGTCGGTTTTATTGAGGAATGATTGGGTCTTTGATGTATTTAACTGCGTCCCAGCCAGATATTATTTTCGCAGTATGTTTTTGTTCGAGGTTTCAGTCCAAGCCGAAAAAATCTCATTTAATCGCAGTGAAGAGAATTTTTAGATATTTGAAGGGAAAGCCAAAGTTAGGTTTATGGTATCCTAATAAATCTTATTTTGACTTCAGGGCTTTCACAGATTCTGATTATGGAGGTTGTAGTTTGGATCTGAAGTCCACGTCTAATGGGTGTCAATTTTTAGGAAATAGACTTGTGTCCTGACAATGCAAGAAGCAGAGCTCAGTTGCTATATCTACATGTGAGGCTGAGTATATTACTGCTACCAGCTGTTGTTCCCAAATCCTGTGGATTCAACAACAACTACGGGATTATGGTTTGAACTTCATTGAGACACCGATGCTTATCGATAACACTGCCATGGCGTCGATCAGTGACAATTCGGTGAAGCACTCGAAGACAAAACATATTGACATCCGTCATTATTTTATCAGGGACTGTGCGGAGAAGAAATTGATTGAACTTGTGAAAGTCCATACGGATGACAACTTTGTTGATCTGTTCACCAAAGCGTTTGATCGCTCACGGTTTGAATTTCTAACCAAAATGATTGGAATGTATAATCCTACGTGAAAAAGTGTTTTCAAAATGGTTTTTTCATGGAAGTTTTTTTAATTTTCTTTATTGTAGTTTACTTTATTTTCTTTCATTGAATTACTTTTAAGAAAATCCAAACAAATTTGAAAACTTTTAAAATCAACATCACTTGAAGTTAGAGAAGAAATGATAGTACACACATGGCCATAGAATGACTTCCTGGTTTCTGTATTTATGATTGAGGTTGTGCTTATATGATTTAATCTAAATTTCTTAGTCTGCATAAACAGGAAATGATAGCTTCATGACTGCTTAACATTGCATCTGTATATTATTTTAATTTGAATATCTTCATGTAATTTGGATTGTCAGTAGACTAGAAGCATTTTTAGACCATTAGTAGTGTGAAAACATAATTATCTATGTCACAATTGTGATTTGAACCCATGGTATGCCGGGTGTGTGTGTTAAAAGATCATTATCAGATATAGAATATGAGGCTTTAAGTATTTCATGAGACCAGTATCGGATTATTTCGATTAGCACAATTTATTTCGATTCATTTCTTGACCATGCCCCAAAAAGCATGTGATTGAAGTTGGACTAAGATATGTGTTTGACAACAATTGTCAGAGCCTATGCTAGCCCTTGGATCAATTATCTTGATTCTATTGAATATATCCAGATAACAGTTGGATCTCGCTGCCCCGTTTCATTGAATCAATTGATTCTTTGATAATTCTTCTGTTACCATGAATCTTGATATTCATCTAGACCAAGCAATTTGAATCATTCGATTCTGAATCATTTTGATTCTTTATAATCCTGCGGGATTCTGCTTGTTTTTCCTATGCTAATTCATGTAGTTTCATCTTGGTGATTGATTTTATCTTTGCATGAGTCTCGTATGTCTTGAAGATAGTGCAATTTACTTTATGTTGGCATACTTGTGGGGTACACATTGTTTTCATATAAATGGTACTAACTCACAAGAACGTGGGATAAAAACGTTTGTAGTTTCAAATCTTATAATACTGACAACTTGAATTCACATGTTGTGTATTTCAAATTCGGTATGAATAAGTTAGCAAGTCATGATCTGATCCTGTTTACTTTGAAGTTTATCACGTATCATTTCATGATTTCTGAATACTTGAAAAGAAGTTTGTGATAGTCTTGATATTGTATCGTAAAGTGTTGCACAAGTTGCATGATTGATGAGATGTGAATTTTATCTGAACAGACTGCCATAGGTCACCCTTAGATCTGCTAGGGATTTTATATTCGGAATGTGTGTGTGATTCATCAAAGATACTGATATGATCTTCTTACTCATGATGTTTGACCAAAAATATGTGATTTGAGTATGTACAGATAAAAACCAAAAAGATTTTTTTTTTCGGTTTTATTTATTTATGAAAATTCAAAAAGATTTTTGGTGTGTTTATGTTCGAAAAATCTAAAATATGTTCGTTATTGTTGAAGTTCGTTTTATCGAAAATTCTAAAAAGATTTTATTTTTGTCTTCCATGAAAATTCTTATATTTGTTTAATATTTGGGATTTCATTTCATATAGGCTGAAATATGGAAGAAAGTTGGATCTAGTTGAATGTTGAAATGAGAAAATTTTCAAAATTTCACTAAGTGTTTGAACTGGCCAACTTGTTTAGTTCGCTTGAATTTGTTCACCTGGGGGAGCGAACTTGTTAAGTTCACTTGGTGTAGCGAACTTGACCGGTTGAGTGTATAACCAATAGTGTTGCGAACTTGATCTTTTACCCTAATCCTTGTTCAGTGAACTTCTTTAGCGAACATAACTCATTTTCTAGTGAACTTGCTTGTGTGAATTTTGTTTTGTGACTTGAAGTGTTTTTACCTAATGATTCTTGTACCATTTAGTATTGCGAGATCATCAAAGGTATTTACAACAGGATTTATCCATTGAATCGATCAAATCAGAGCTTGTACTACTTAGGGTTACGGGTTGACTGTGTTTGAGTTTATATGACTTGGTTGGATTAAAAATGAAATTGATTGTTGATTCATGCTATTCGGTGCTTGTAAAGTGTGTTAGACCCTTTGATTCATCCTATTAACATCAATTTTGAATTGTGAAAATTCTTTTCTGTTAAGGATGTTTGAGCGAACTTGCTCGAGCGAACTTGCTCAGGCGAACTTGTATTGCAACTCTAAGCGAACTTTTTAAGTTCGCCTCAGGGTGCAGTACTGTAACATCCATGATTTTTAGGTCATAATTTTTCTTTATTCATTTTATTATGTACAATAATAAACATTTGAAGTCCCATATGTCACAATAATTATTATTTTAACATACATCAATTCAAACTTCTGAACCTTACATTTACACATTATTTCCTTATTATAAATAAATTTATGTAAGCAAACATTTTGTTATAGCCAAAATAAAATATATGAGTTTTAAACCATAGACATATATAGTTTTTCTAAAGGTTTTAGAGAGAAACCAATTTATATATATATATACACACACAAGAGAATAAAAGCAAATAAAGTTAGTTTGGACCCTTTTGATCATATGAACCCTTCAATTGAACTCCCACCCTTGGAAATGACCCCCTTTTGACCTTAAATTTTGACCTCATTCAAATCAAAGGACCTATTTTGACTTTAAAAGTCAAACAACCCGTTTTCCTTGCAAATTCAAAGCTGTAATCGGCCAAATCCGATTGATATAGACTTTCTATGTTTTCATAACCAGAAATCGATCGCATCCTGACCCATTTAACATTTCAAATCAACTGATGCGCGGCTAAATTTCATATTCAAACAATTTGACTTCGCAGAGTCAAACTGTGATCAATCATTTCCAAATCAAGAGATTTAGACGCGTTTGGGATCCGAAAATCACGCCCAATCAATCCTCGGGTGTATTCAGACCTATAACACGACCCAAATCATCCAAGATCAAACCAATTACGCGTGATTTGATCCCGACAGCTGTCACTCCAAACCGTAATCAAATCGTGCGATTAGGATAAAATTAAACGAATTAAACACCTCACATCCCTTCGCACAACACATTACAAGCTCTCTGAACGCTCATTCGACTCCCATTTCACCTCTGTTCCCCGATCAAGTACCATGAACATCTGAACTGAACTCGTAGCCATCAGCCTTCATTACTCGACCATATCAAGTAAGATTTAGGCCATTCGATTCGTTTTTGAATGTATATCATTAGCCCCTTATCAAATCGTATCAACAGGTTGTATCGGGCTTGATTTCTATTAGGGTTCTTGAGCCTGTTCATATGATTTGAATTTGGGAATTCTATTTTGATCCATTTAACGCATTTATAATTTTAGATTTCATTATTTATCAGCGAAACCATCTAGCCCAGCCGGTAAGATACTGCACTGCCGGGCTAGATGGCGTGGGTTCGAAACCCATACACCACAAACCCGGTCCCTTTTTGTGTGTTCTTTAAAACTCAGACCGGCACCCTTTCTGTTACGGGTTAAAAGGGATTCGAATCAGATCTATATCAAGGATACGCCCCTGGTCCAGTGGTTGGCGCGTGTTACCTTCACCGGGCAGACTCGGGTTCGAATCGGGCGAGCCCTATTTATTTTTAAAATCGTTTTTACAGCTTCAATTAAATTATAAAAATTAGTTTTTAAAAACCAATGCCATTTAGAACTGATTTGTGCATTAATAAACAGACTTTATTGAGAACTATTATTTTCACAATTTAAATGAGTTTAAAATCACATAAATAAGTTATGTTTATTAGTTTTAATCAAAACTTTTATACTACCTATTTGTATAAAATTATATTGAGGTTTTATAAAAAAATACACTATCATTTCATAATCGAATTTTCATAAATCATTTTCTATTAATTATTATACTTTTGGATTTAAACCCTATTCAAACAAATACGATTCTTCTTAAATATATATCCAAATATATTTACACTTCTCATTTTTTTAAAAGTCATACTTTATTAATATTAAATAATTAAATATAAAGAAACTATTTATTTATTTTTGTCTTTGTACATTAATAATCCATTTAGAGTTTAAAATATATTTATATATAATTTCTTAAATATATACTAATATATATATTTTACACTCCCCTCTTAATTGACGCATTTTTATATAAATAAATAAAAAGAAATTTATTTATTTAATTAGTTATTCAAACCTAAACCCAAAGTCCATTACATTCTATACTAAATTCCTATTCAAATACAAACACAAACACAAACACATCCTTTACATGTTATAACACAAACCCAATGTACAAGACCTCACACTCACTCCCATTGAAACCCTAGACTCTACTTTAGACATAATGCACAATGTTAATTCAAGTTCATACATTTCCACTCTAGGTTAACTTTGTGAGTTAAAAGGATCACTTTGCTACCTATTCTCTCATGCTATCTACATATTTGACACAAGTGAGTTTTACATAACCCCATTTCATTTTTGTATATTTTGGGGTGAAACATATTTGACACAAGTGATTCCGCCATCGGTCGGGGTGTGACAGATTGGTATCAGATCCTTGGTTATAGGGAACTAGGTTATTAGACACTCTTGACCTAGACTATAACTTTAGGACACCCATACAATGCCATGCTACTACATGTTACATTATCAATTTCCGTGTGATTGTTTTTACATGCTATCCTAAGTACTTACACTACATGATACAATACATAATGACTTATGTGTCACCCTATTTGATAACTCTTGTGCTTACACTCATTACTATCTACATGCTATATGATTATCCTCCTATGTGAATACTTTTACATTGTTATACCATATGATTACATCACATGATACAATACTCAATAGTTTATGTGTCACGCTACCTGCCCACTTTTTCTTCTATGCATAGCTACCTACTTAAATTATTTAAAACACTATCCTAGGTTTAACACACACACATACACACCAAATTATTCATACACCTTTGGACCCAAATACATGATACCATCACCCTTTTATGAGCAAGGACTTAAACTATTGGGCCTATTGCCCACCAATAATAAACTAAGAAGCCCATCTATCCTCCAAGAAGAAGAAGCCCGCTGAAAAGCATAAACTTTACTCTTGGGCCTCAAAGCCCAGTTCACAACAATTCTCATCATAACCATGAGCCCAACAGTACTATTATTAATACATGATGGCTGGAAGAGTATGTAAGCCCATGAGAAATTATGGCTAAGGAAAGATAGGGTACTTAAGTGTGTCTTAGTGACCCACCCCTCTTTCCTGGGAATTCTCCGCAGGGATGCATTGCTTATAGGTCAAGTGTGTTTCTAAAATACTATCGTGAAGGTTCGGCGTTATGACTAGTCAAACTCTAAAACCCGTAAGAACTTCTATATTTGATACTTCATATTTCATTATCACTTACAACTTTTTCATTATTTTTCTGCTAGACATGGACTTCTACCCTCCTCCCTCCCCGGTTTACCGTCCTGGATCAGAATCTGATTGGGAAGAAGACACTGAGACACCCGTGTATCGGTCACCAACACCCCCAACTGCTAGGACAAGGTTTGATGTAAGGGCGGACTGGATTAGGAACACCGACCCGAGACTTCAAACACCTGAATCTCCCATACCCGTAAACCCGTATCATACACCTCACCTCCACCATCAATTTCCACCCCTAGTAAGAGACCCATACCTAATGCCCGATCTGTACCACCCTAACCCTTGGGTAAGACATACCATGGCACCCACTGGTGTTATGGTGATTCCAACCCATGACCCCCACCAATATGTAAGAACTTCAGAATTTGAGAGGCAACGGATAGAGCAGGGAGTGATACACGACTTACAAACACAAAGAATGGATAGCCTAGCAAACCAATTAGGATATCAAAAGGAGTTAATCTCCATCCTCGAAAAAGAAATACAAGCACATCGCACGGAGACTACTAGGACTGAAGCCAGATCTGCTACTCGAGTGACTATAGCGGTGCTCATCTTGGCGATTATTTTCTTCCTAGTGGAAAGCTACCAAAGACGTTAGAAGGAGCTTCTACTGATTTTCTTTAAATTTTCGATTTGAGAACCATTTCCTTATGTTTTGAGTAATGTTTAACATTTCAACATCTAGTCAATTCCATATATTTCAACTCTACAGTTATTGTTCATTGATTTGACCCGTGGAGCGTAAATTACACCTGTTATATTCCCATCAAATTTTCCCAAATATCACTTCTTTCATTCAACATGGTTTAGTACATTACCAACAATTTCTTTCATTAAATAAATCATCCTATTTTGTGATTTAAACAAAACCTCATTATCTTGTTTAAACAAAATGTTTAACGAAATTTTAGATAATATCAAAAACATAAATTATCCATAAAACTTTTTCACCTAATAAGGAAAGTAATGCAACCAATTTTATAAAAATATTATTATTATTTTTTTTTTGCTAAATAATTATGATTTTTCCTCATTAAAGTAAATATTTCTAAACTTTGGTTAAATTAATATGCTCCTACTTGTTTAGCCAATAGTTGAAAATTTAAATTAAAAATACTTTCTCATAAATTGCATATCCATTTAAAATATGCGATTCAATGAATTCTCAACTTTATATATCTACAACCAAAAACAATTTCCCACTTTCTATGTTCAAACAAAGACCTGTATTTGTAAACACAAATTCCAGAATATTTCCAAAACCTCCTCGTTACCTTTCACTCGACGCTTCAAGAGACGATCCATATCGCGTAAACGTTAGCCTTTTCCACCAACCTCAATGAGATTTGAGGACTTGAACCTAACTACCACATTATGCAAGAACGCCAAACAACACGTTTGTCCGCAGCACTCGATCACATGAAAGACCCGTTAGTACACATCGCACGCGAAGTTCAATACTCATGTATACACGTTCACAATATATTCAACGCAATCTCATGGTACCTGAAACTCAATTATCCTCAATATATCCAATTCTACACAAACTACATAATACATGAAACTAGTTTGCCTACAAATCACAATTTGCTCGATTGATCACGTAATGCACGAAACATGTTTACTTGCAATACGTATGCTACCGGATTGAGCACATGATACACGAAACTTAGTTGTTTGCAATATATGTTATACATAAGAATTGCTTCATTGATACATAATTCTAGATTGACCACACTATACATGAAACTCATTTGGTTACAAAGCACTTTATACTAAACGGTGTACATTATACCAAATACATGATGCTAAGTTGCTAACACTATACATGAGATCCATTTCCTACAATACACATAATACCATGTTGTATACATTACACATTAAAGCTTTTTGATTTACAAGATACAAGACGCTAAATTATTTAAGCTATATATGAGACCTATTTGATTACAAACTACGTGACACTAGATCATACCTGAGACTTGTGTGCTTACTATATACTCGAAACAAAATTTGCTTGCAATTATTGCAATGGATTGATTTCATTATACACAAGACATGGTCATGCACTTTGTACACCAAAGTTGAAGACCATAATACATTGAAACGACTCGGGTTTGACGTATTCTTGTTCAAACACGAGCAAACTAAGAAACTTTAAGTGTTACTACTTTACTACTCTTTAGTTGCGAACTAACCTGATTAGGGACTTAGTTACTTGTTAGCGACTTTCTATGTGTAGCAATAGACGTGATCATAGCGAAATTGTGCCCCTTACCCACACACAACGAAACAACCTATACGGACCATACGATGATTTAAATAATTACGGGTGCACACGGAATTATGAAAATCAGCGCATGGAAACTATAGTGAAATTTTGTCGTGTGTTGTGACCTAAAACTCATCATGATGTGTAACAACGAAACGGATGTAATGTGACGAGGGCATGGTGGATACGCCGATGGTACTTCCTATATATAAGTGTCCTATCATATTATCATAAGTAGCGTTGTTCGTGTCACGTGAAGTTTTGACCTAGACCAAAGTTTATGAAATCTTTTACCCACCAACAATTTTGAGCACGTTAGACTACATCTTACACAAACTCAAAATTTCAAAATCTCATCAATTTTGTTCCAAGTAATACATCTTACATTTAGAATTCAAATTGCTTTTCGACAATCTTCTCCTTAAGTCCATTTCAAAAAAACTAAATTCATTGTCATCATTCATATTCAACCTTGAGTATCAGGCCTAAATCATATCAACGGTCAAACTCACCGAGAACCCAAAACTCCCACCCTTTTTCTTGATTTTTAGTAGCCTCCATTAGTTAAATTTCGGGACGAAACTCCCTTAACATGGGGAGACTGTAACATTCCTGATTTTTTCGACCCTATTTTAATTTATTTTAAATAATAAAATAACTGCACGATGTTGAATCATATACTTGTTCAAACCTACACCTCATAAATCGTCAGCCGATCGTATTTAATTCAAATATTTAGAACTCATAATCATGTGATAACACCTCTTAGAGTTAATCCAGTTAGTAATCTCGTTAGGGGTTCTGTTAAATCCTAACCAAGCTAATTCTGTCAAAGCTGAATTTGCAAGGGCTGATTTTGTAAATAACCAGAAACCCTAGTAGGCACGGTCGCGCCACGTTTTGGCACGGTCGCGCCTCGTCCGGCACGGTCGCGCCACGTTTTGGCACGGTCGCGCCTCGTCTGGCACGGTCGCGCCTCTTATAGGCACGGTCGCGCCTCACATCAGTTAAAACGTAAAAACAGTCTTTAATCGCAAATCTGTTCGAATCCAAAATTTGTAACGCTTATTGTGCCGTTTCAAACCAATCATTTCGAATTAATCACTTTCTAATAACCGCGTAGTGATTAGGAAACCAAAACCGTCACCTCTCCATTCCTTTCTCTCAATCTCGTCCAATTCACGAAACACTCCCGAAATCAATCATATGCGCATGATCTTCAAGCTCCTGTAATCACATTTCTCACAACAATTTTGCCGGAATCCCAACAGGAGACGCCAGGGATCAACGCATCAAAGTCGGAACTCCGTTTGGTCGAACTCCACCAATTCGATATCGTTTAAGGTAATTAAACACATCCTCAGACTCATTTCAATCCCGTGAATGAAAGCCCTAACCTATTCAGGGCTTATACCACCGAATTAAACTCAAAAAGAATCTAGGGTTCATCATGTTTTTTGGCTTAGTCGAACTACACCCTAGACACGATATTCATCCAATTAAAATTCATGGTTAGATTCGCAAACAGTCGTTCTTTGAAAACCCTATAAATTCAGCCGTTTTTAATACAAGAATTTGTCAGATTAGGTTCTGGAAAATCCAGACACGATCGTGCTAATCGCTTAGCACGGTCGTGCCTCTTGTCCAGGCACGGTCGCGCCCCGTGCCTAAGCACGGTCGCGCCCCGTGCCTAAGCGCGGTCGCGCCATACCCTTGGCACGGTTGTGCCCAACCTTTGGTCAGAATCTGTTTCTTCTGTTATTTTAATATAAACTCAATTCCTTTTATAAAAAAAATTATTATTTTATAAAACTCCAAAGCCCAGAATTGTTTTCATAAACTAAATTATCAACTTGGGAATCTTAAACAAATTAATTAAATCATTCCTAATGGATTAAAAAGTAGTAAATTTTAAATAAAAAGTTCACATATAATTGTCTTATTCCAAACTCAAACCTTATTCAAAATGTTGTAAAAATATTCATTTCAAATCTTCCGTTTTATACAATACCTCCAAGTACCAATCACTAACCTTATCCAATTCAACCTTAGACTTAGACTTAGACTATTGAGCATTATTAATGCAATATACATTACACTCTAGGTCAACGTTGTGCGATACAAGGATCACATTACTTTCTAGTATCCCGTGTTAGCTACGCCTTCGAATCAAGTGAGTATTCACAACCCCTTTTACTCTTTTACACTTTTGGGGTGGAACATGAACTCTATACACATTACACATTACACATTTACATTTACGCAAACAACACAAGTGCAAAAATCCTATTTACATACATGTGTGCAAAATTTGAGCTTTGTGCCCGAGTGCTAGGTGTGCTAACCTTTGTATGCTCTTATGTGCAATCATTAACTATACAAGCTGACGGTTTTCAATGATAGATCTATTGAGTCTGACAAACCCACCCATGGTGCGCGGTGATTGAAACCGACAACACATTTGTTTTGCATGCTAGTCACAAAGTTTGGTTGTACATGGTTACACAATAGCTGCTCCCCATAAATGCCTTATTTTATCATGTTTTGTAAAGGATTTGTTTTCAACTATATGCTATCTACATACAACTGTGTTATACTCACCAACTTTTTAGTTGACCTTATTTTATTCATGTTTCAGGTGTTTTCATATGAGCTAGATCAAGACATGCTACACATAGGCTTTGGACCTAGTTAATATTAAATCAAAGACAAATTGTATTTCATTATGTACTTTGAACGTGTTCATGTTTGTTTGAATGGAAATGGATTTAACATATTACAATTTAGTCAACCTTGAGCTCATGAACAGTCTTACATGTCCCGCCCCGATGATTCCCTAGGCAAATCCCACATCGGCCGTGGACAGGAGAGATTCTTGGTTCATAAGTAATGCCCTGCCTCAAATATCACAACGTGTTTTGGGGCTTAATGTAGTGGATGAGAGGAGAACTCCACAGTTAAGCGTGCTCGGGTGGGAGTAATCCAGGGATGGGTGACACCCTGTGAAGTTTTCACCCATGCAACCAAAAACAAATCCGTGAGCTCTTAGTGGGCAAAGCGGACAATATTGTTGGTATGAGGGGCCGGATGTTACAAATGGTATCAGAGCCACTCCTGTGCCGTTCGGGATGGTGGGGCAAACCTCATCGAGTATGGTGAGTCTCCGGGGGTGTTCAGAGGGACACCTTAGGCAAATCCCACATCTCTGATTGGGATGGTGGGGCAAAACCTCATCGAGGACGATGAGTCCAAAGGGGGGTGTTTGTAACACCCTAGGCAAATCCCACATCGGCCGTGGACAGGAGAGATTCTTGGTTCATAAGTAATGCCCTGCCTCAAATATCACAACGCGTTTTAGGGCTTAATGTAGTGGATGAGAGGAGAACTCCACAGTTAAGCGTGCTCGGGTGGGAGTAATCCAGGGATGGGTGACCCCCTATGAAGTTTTCACCCGTGCAACCAAAAACAAATCCGTGAGCTCTTAGTGGGCAAAGCGGACAATATTGTTGGTATGAGGGGCCGGATGTTACATACAATATACAATTCTACATTATGACTATTTGTGTAATTTGTGCTTTTGTACTTGAATGCTATGAGTTGAACTACATATACATCACATACTAGTACAATAATTAACTTGCGCGACAGGCCTAAGGTAGTATCTAACATTATCATTTATAGGGGAAACCGATACATTACTTAACACGAACCTTGGCGGGTTAGTGTATACATTTTGGTACTTCATGAAGTCTGGGGGACTGTGCATACATATTAACTGTTTGATTGTACACCTAGTTTCAACTATAGATTCTCCATAAAATGCCTTATTTACCATGTGTAATATGAATTGTATAAACTATTTGATAACTACATGAGATATCTAAACCTATGTATGCTTACCAACTATTTATAGTTGACCCTCTCATTTTAAACATGTTTCAGGTACGAATATTTGAGTTGATCAAGATTGTTTCACTTATGTTGTGGATCTAGTTAATTAAATTAAAGAACTTGTTATGTATTCCAAATTTCTTGTATTGTGGATTTGGTTTATTTGGTTTATGAAATGAAATGTGATGTATTAATATATTACAACATAGTCAACCATGTGCTCATGAACAGTCTCCATGTTTCGCCCCGGCGTTTCCGCCGTCGGTTGGGGTGTGACAAGTATTGATTTGGACTTAGCAAATTTTGTGTTTTTGAGAAAAAAAAATTTTAACTTAATTTTGATTTGTTTACAAGCTGCAAAGTCTAAATTTTCATGTGTGCAGGTCATGGATCGAAGTGTTGAATACAAACATAATCAGTTAGCTCTACTTGATTCGGAGTTATCTAAAGCTGTCAATTACCGGTAAATTATCACTTTTCTGAATCGTTCAAGATTAAGGGTTGCTTTGTCTGCTAATCCAGTTATAAGCTTGCAATACATTCAACAATTCTGGGATTCAGCAGAGCCTGACTTGTAAGGCCCTAAAGCCGGGAGGCCTCACTTGTTGGATTTACTCATTCACAAACAGTTCTTAAACTTTGAATATCAAAATAACGCAACGAAATCATTCATTCAACATAATTAAAACTTGTTCAAACATGCGGAAGCGTAACATTGTCTTAAACATAAAACATAGCATAAATGAAACATAACGGGATGCCAGTCTTCATATCATCCGGGTAACTCATCAAGCCGCCCAACCTCACCGTCCATCATCATAACCTACCCTTAACCTGAATGTGCATACTAAAAGTCAACTACGCTGGTGAGTTCTAGATTTACATTAAACTTTAACATAAACATTTTGCCAAAAACATAACATACATTTATTTAACAAAAGAGTACGTAAAACATGAAATAACTTAACATCATTATAACATCGTAACATAGCATCATAACTTAAGTCAGCATGAATTGAATTTGCGCCTTCTTGTAACCGTCAATTCCATACACCGCATACCAGCGGATGAACTTAAGGCTCGGTACCTCTAAGTCATCTGTCACACATGTCCCCTAAGGCTCGTTACCTTTAGGTGGACCAAACATATGTCTCCTAAGGCGTGTTACCTCTAGGTAGTCCAAACATATGTCTCCTAAGGCTCGTTACCTCTAGGTAGACTAAACATATGTCTCCTAAGGCTCGTTACCTCTAGGTAGACAAAACATAACTTAGGCACTATTTCCCCGCAAGGAATAGTACCTTCCATCGGGATCCCGGTAATCCCATGGGTGACCGTCGTCACCCCATCCTCAACCAGTTGTACAACCGTTAGCCAACAACAGAGGCCCCGCGTAAGGGTGAGGCCAGTTCATACATACATACATACATACATACATACCCTAGCTCCCGTAGGAACTCGTGGTAGATTCGTTCATTCGTGACTTTCACAAAACCTTTACCTCATTTTAGTTAAAGCATTCGTATGTTTTATTAAACAAAACATCATCTCTTTTGTAAACCTTTCGTAAACTTCATTTGGCAAAACATTTCATAAACATCATCTTGTAAACATCATTTCGTAAACATCATATCGTAAA
The DNA here is from genome assembly GCA_023525975.1 of Smallanthus sonchifolius. Taxonomy (NCBI): domain Eukaryota; kingdom Viridiplantae; phylum Streptophyta; class Magnoliopsida; order Asterales; family Asteraceae; genus Smallanthus; species Smallanthus sonchifolius. The sequence continues at coordinate 40,686,572 of CM042025.1, read as the reverse complement.
CATCGTTCTTCATAAACATCATTTCATAAACGTCATTTCGTAAACATCGTTTCTCAAAACATCATTTCGTATGTATGCACATCGGCCCGAAAACATTAGTTAAAACATTTAAAGAAGATATTCTAGAACTCACCTGATAAGCTAAACTGGGTTGTCCTAAACAAAGGTCCAACAACGTCACTTCCGATCTGAATTGATTAGTAAAATACACATCAGACCAATCCTGACTCTAACGGTTTAACCATTCTGAATTAGGCGACTATACTGACTTTACTAACCAGCCTGATGCCTGCACACTTAGCAAGTGCGCAGGGCCTTGTTCTTGCGTACTTAATAAGTGCGCAGACTTCGTTCCATGCGTACTTGATAAGTACACAGGTTTTGCTTCATGCGTACTTGATAAGTACGCAGGACCTTCTTCTTGCGTACTTGATAAGTATGTAGGATCTGCTTCTTACGTACTTGATAAGTACGCAGGACCTGCTTCCCCGCAAAAACCCTAACTCTCGCATGCGGATCTGATCATGTCAAGATCCCGAACTTGTTTACATTCAAAACGTTTTCTTTTCGTTTAAGAACTCAAATCTATGTTTTTCTTCCATTTTCATGCGTAAAAACGTTACCTTTTCATCCAAAATCCGAAAAACCCCAAACCGAACAAAAACTCAGATATGGGCTAGATCGCTACCTGTATCGAGCTTCTGATTCAGAGGTTCTTCTCACGAGCTATGGAGCAACACTTGGCTGAAATCTTGGGTCGATCCGCCAACTTTCTCTCACTATGGTTTCTCTCTCTAGATGTTGCAAATGAGAGAAAAGGGTGGTGACTTAGGCTATTTATAGGGGAGGCTCCCCGTATGTTCGCCCCTTCTAGCCCGCCGGCCCATCCGGCCCGGCTTGTCATGCCTTTTTCGTTTATTCCGTTATTATAACTGTCGTTTTATTTTTGGGATGTTACAAGTCTACCCCCCTTACAATAGATTTCGTCCCCGAAACCTATCATAAGTCAAATAGTTGAGGGTACGACTCCTTCATTTCCGTCTCCGTTTCCCAAGTAGATTCCGATCCCTTTCGGTGCTTCCATTCGACTTTAACCAATGGAATAATCTTATTACACAAATGCTTCCCCTTTCTGTCTAAGATGGCCACAGGTTCTTCGATGTAGTTATGGTTGTTACGATTCATCCGCCAAACACTTTCGCAAGTGTGATACATGGAAGGTAGGATGAATCCCACTTAACTCATCAGGCAACTCTAACCGATAAGCGACTTCACCAACCCGTGTCATTATCTTGAATGGTCCGACAAACCTCAGACTTAATTGAATGGTCTCTGCCTCATATTAAGTTCCCTTTGTTCGAAGCAGTACTTCAAACTTTTGTGGTTGGAGTAAATAGTAAACTTCACCCCGTAAAGGTAGTGCATCAAGATTTTCAATGCAAATACGACAGCAGCAAGTTCAAAATCGTGAGTCGGATAATTGGCTTCGTGGATCTTCAACTGCCGTGACGCATACGCGATCACTCTCCCGCGTTGCATCAACACGCATCCCAATCCTTGACCCGAAGTGTCAGAGTACACCACTAAGTCTTCATTGCTCTCGGGAAGGGCTAAGACTAGAGCTTGGGTTAGCTTTTCCTTCAATTCCTTAAACGCCTCATCCTGGGTCGAACCCCATTTGTACTTTACCTCTTTCCAAATCAACTTTGTCAACGGCGAAGCTATTTTCGAGAAATCCTGGATGAATGTCCGATAGTAGCCTGCCAATCCTAAGAAATTGTGGATTTCAGTTGGCGTCTTAGGAATATTCCATTCTCTTACCGTCATTATCTTTGCTGGGTCAACCATAATGCCGTTCGGGTTAATGACGTGACCTAGGAATTGGACTTCCCTAAGCCAGAACGCGTATTTGGATAACTTAGCATACAACTTTTCCTTCTTCAGAGCCTCCAACACCTCCTTTAAGTGACATTCGTGATCACCCTCATTCTTGGAGTAGATGAGGATATCATTGATGAACATGATTACCGATCGGTCCAGCATCGGTCGACACACCCTATTCATCAAATCCATGAACGATGCGGGGGCGTTTGTCAATCCGAAAGACATTACGCGTAACTCGAAATGTCCATAACGCGTGCGAAATGTCATTTTCGGTATGTCTTCTTCCCTCACCTTCAACTGATGGTACTCGGATCGAAGGTTAATTTTTGAGAACCAAGTTGCGCCTTGCAATTGAACGAACAGGTCGTTGATCCTTGGTAAAGGGTACTTGTTCTTCACCATACGTTTGTTCACCTCGCGATAATCAATACACATTCTCATCGAACCGTCTTTCTTCTTCAAAAACAACATCGGAGCACCCCACGGCGAGATGCTCGGTTGGATAAATCCTTTCTCAAGTAACTCGTCTAGTTGTGCCATTAGCTCTTTCATCTCCAATGGTGCTAGTCGATATGGAGCCTTAGCCACGGGCTGGGCATCTGGTACTAAGCCGATTCGAAATGCAATCTCTCTGTCGGGTGGTATCCCAGGAAAATCCTCTGGAAACACCTCCGGGGACTCACGTACCATGGGTACATCGTCTAGTTCCTTCACTTCCTTACACTTGTCAATTACGTACACCAGATAAGCCTCGCATCCGCGCCTCAAGTAATTTGTTGCCTTAATCATCAAGATGACGTTTGGCATCGGGGCGTCACGATCTCCAAAGACCTCAACTTTTCTACCATCTGAAGCCTTGAGTCGGATTATCTTTCGTTTACATATGATTTGTGCTTCGTTGACAGTTAACCAATCCATACCCAACACGACATCAAACCCTCCCAAAACCATAACAAACAATCTGACAGTGAACCTATGACCTTCTATTTTTATCATGGACTTGTCAACTACATCGGTCACTCTCGCAGTTCTACCCTCAGCGGTTTCTACGCTAAAGGCCCTTTCTAGCTTACTGAATGTGTACTTCACTCGTTTACAAAAAGTCGTAGATATAAAACTCTTACTGGCACCCGAATCAAATAACACAAAAAAAAGTGTTGTCAAGGATGAACGTACCTGGCGTCACGTCGGGGTCCACCCTGGCCTGTTCCTGCGTCAGCACATAGGCTCGAGTCTTAGCTCGGGGCCTGTCTTCTTTCTTTTCGGGGACTCTCCCTTTTCCTGCTTCCCCCATTCTTAGTTTGGTGCATTCCTGGCTCATGTGGCCGCTTTCACCACAATTATAACATTTAATGCCTTGCATGCATTCACGGGAGTAGTGCCCAGTCTTGCCACATTTGTAGCACAAATTTTTCCCTATCCGACATTCACCCGCATGTCTTACCCCACATTTTTCACAGACTGCCGTCTCACCTACCCTGTCCTGTTTGTCCCGAGCCCCAAACAACTTCCCACCCGATCGCTTAGTGGGAAAACACAGCTTCTTGTTAGGCTCTTCAATGGCAACGACATTCAGCGTCAGATCATCAAATACCACGCCGCTCAGTTCTACTACCGAATCGTAGGTAGTAGGGGCGATTGCTTTAACATAGGTGCGGACCTTGTCCGGCAACCCCCGAATGTAACAGGCGATCTTTCTCTCTTCAGTAGTGACAAGGTTGTGTACTGCCGGTGCGTCATGCTCCCGACCTCAAACCCAGAAATTCCCTCTCTACCTTCTCAATCTCGTTCCTTGGACAGAAGTTCTTGATTACCAGAGTTTTTAAGTCATTCCACATCATCGAGTCAACAACCTCATCCCCCTTAGCCTGACGTACACCTTCCCACCAGTGGGATACTTCCTCCCTCAAGGAGTTAGCTGCAAACTTCACAACTTAACTCGCTCGGCATTCGCTCAGACGAATGGCAGGCTCCATACGAATCACCTAGCCAAACGTAGCCACCGCGTCTTTCTTTCCAGTGAGAACCGGCGGATCACATGCCTTGAAGGACTTATAGTCGCAACCACGGTTAAGCGGTGCGTTGATTGCCTCAGTGTTCGGGGTACCAACCGCCGTGTTAGACCCAGCCGTCTCATTAGCCATCTTTAACACTTCTGCCAACAGAACTGGTAGAGAAACCTTCATCAACTCAGAGAACTCGCGTGCTAGAGCCGCTCTCACTACCGGTTCAAAAGTGAATTGTTGTTCTTCGACCTGAGTCGGCTCAGTCCCGTGCATACTAACTTTTGGCTCAGTGTGAACACTTCCTTCTTCACTGTACTCTTGGCATGCAGGGTCCTGCCGCGCCCACCGTTACGACCACCGGTATGGCCCCCACCACGCCTTCCGTTTCCTCTCCTTTCATTTCGTTCTATAAGACAAGGAATCCAATGTCATCACGCTAGTTAACAAATAGAATTCAACAAGCACTGTAAGATGTTAATATACACTGGCCATCTTCAATTAACCATTACACTACCTTTCGATTTCTATTTGACCACCTTTGTGATTTCCATCAGAACACAAGTGCTTACCTAACCCTTTCTAAGGCATACTATATATGTAAATTTATACTACCATCATACCTGATGTTGTGGCTCGAGTTACCCGTACTTGCATCCGCTTTCGGTCCCATTCACAGTTTAAGTTCAGACACTGGGAGTGTCCGAATCTCTCAAACTTCTGCTTTGATACCAACTTATAAGGCCCCAAACCCAAGAGGCCTCACTTGTTGGATTTACTCATTCACAAACACTTCTTAAACTTTGAATATCAAAATAACGCAGCGGAATCATTCATTCAACATAATTAAAACTTGTTCAAACATGCGGAAGCGTAACATTGTCTTAAATATAAAACATAACATAAATGAAACATAACGGGATGCCAGTCTTCATATCATCAGGGTAACTCATCAAGCTCCGAGCATCACCGTCCATCATCATAACATGCCCTTAACCTGAATGTGCATAAAAAAAGTCAGCTACGCTGGTGAGTTCTAGCTTTACATTAAAATTTAACATAAACATTTTTCCAACAACATAACATACATTTATTTAACAAAAGCGTACATAAAACATGCAATAACTTAACATCATTATAACATCGTAACATAGCATCATAACATAAGTCAACATGAATCGAATCTGCGCCTTCTTGTAACCGTCAATTCCATACATCGCATACCAACGGATGAACTTAAGGCTCGTTACCTCTAAGTCATCCATCACACAGGTCCCCTAAGGCTCGTTACCTCTAGGTGGATCAAACATATGTCTCCTAATCTAGTTAGACCAAACATATGTCTCCTAAGGCTTGTTACCTCTAGGTAGACCAAACATATATCTACTAAGGCTCGTTACCTCTAGGTAGACAGAACATAACTTAGGCACTATTTCCCCCCAAGGAATAGTACCTTCCATCGGGATCCCGGTAATCCCATGGGTGACCGTCGTCACCCCATCCTCAACCAGTTGTACAACCGTTAGCTAGCCACAGAGGCCCCCCGTAAGGGTGAGGCCAATTCATACATACATACATACCCTAGCTCCCGTAGGAACTCGTGGCAGATTTGTTCATTCGTGACTTTCACAAAACCTTTACCTCATTTTAGTTAAAGCATTCGTACGTTTTATTAAACAAAACATCATCTCTTTCGTAAACCTTTCGTAAACTTCATTTGGCAAAACATTTCATAAACATCATCTCGTAAACATCATTTCGTAAACATCATATCGTAAACATCGTTCTTCATAAACATCATTTCATAAATGTCATTTCGTAAACATCGTTTCTCAAAACATCATTTCATATGTATGCACACCAGCCTGAAAACATTAATTAAAATTTAAAGAGGGCTTCTAGAACTCACCTGATAAGCTAAACTGGGTTGTCCTAAACATAGGTCCAACAACGCCACTTCCGATCTGAGTTGATAATCCTGACTCTAACGGTTTAACCATTCTGAATTAGGCGACTATACTGACTTTACTAACCAGCCTGATGCCTGCGCACTTGCTAAGTGCGCAGGGCCTTGTTCTTGCGTACTTAATAAGTGTACAGACTTCGTTTCATGCGTACTTGATAAGTACACAGGTTTTACTTCAAGCGTACTTGATAAGTACGCAGGACCTTCTTCTTGCGTACTTGATAAGTACGAAGGATCTGCTTCTTGCGTACTTGATAAGTACGCAGTACCTGCTTCCCCGCATATAACCCTAACTTTCGAATGCAGATCTGATCATGTCAAGATCCCGAACTTGTTTACATTCAAAACGTTTGCTTTTCTTTTAAGAACTCAAATCTGTGTTTTTATTCCAGTTTCATCCGTAAAAACGTTACCTTTTCATCCAAAACCCGAAAAACCACAAAACGAAAAAAACTCAGATCTAGGCCAGATCGTTACATGTATCGAGCTTCTGATTCGGAGGTTCTTCTCACGAGCTATTGAGCAACACTTGGTTGAAATCTCGGGTAGATCCGCCAACTTTCTTTCTCTACGGTTTCTCTCTCTAGATGTTGCAAATGAGAGAAAAGGGTGGTGACTTAAGCTATTTATAGGGGAGGCTCCCCATATGTTCGCCCCTTCTAGCCCACCGGCCCATCCGGCCCGGCCCGTCATGCCTCATTCGTTTATTCCGTTATTATAACTGTCGTTTTATTTTTGGGATGTTACATGACTGTATAGTGGAGCCTAATGTAATTCGTGCTTCGGTAAACAATCAAGCTATAGCGATTTCGATGCAGACTATTAGGGAAGCTATAAGCTTAGGAGGTGCTGATACAGATCCTATTATGCTCTCGAACACCCGAATCACCGGGTGTTTCCACCGAATGGGTTATAGAAGAAGGGCTAATGATTCACATGCTAGGAAAGGAGGTCTTGTTGGTCAATGGAGGTACTTTATGCATGTTATAATTCAGTGGTTATCTCCAAAGAAAGCAGGAACTGATGGGTTGAGGTCTTCACTTCAAGCAGCCATGGTGGCATTGACTTTGAATAGAGGGTTCAACTTTGCCCTATATATCTACAAGGAGTTGGTTGCCCAGATAACACTGCCGGAAGATCAAGGGTTTATTATGTACCCTCGGTTTCTCCAAGTCATTATTAATCATCTAATACCAAATCTACCTCCCGTGGGGCAAAGATTAACTCTGACTCTAATAACAAAGAGGATCTTTACTGACTGTAATAATGTGAAGCAGCAGAACCCAGCCTTGATTCCAATTCCTACTCCATTATTTGGGTACATAATCAATCCGGATTATGTTGCACGGATTATGTTGCACCACTGAACAACAATTGGATTCATGCTGATGAAGAACTTGAGCAGCCAACCTAAGCCCAAGCACAGGTACAAGCACAAGCACATCAACCTATACAACCCCAAGTCCAACAGCAAGTACAACAACAGGAACCTGAAGTACAACAAGTTATTGAACTAGAAGTTGATGAGATTGTTGAAGTTGAGAATATAGAAGCTGAGAATGAAGAAGCAAATGTTGAAGTTAATGTTCCATCTCCACCTCAAGATGAAAATGTTCAAGCTGAGGATACAAGTACAAGTTCGAGTAGTTCCTGTTCTAGTGAAAGTGAAAGTGAAATTGATGATGATGGTGATTCTGAAGCTACTGAGCCAGACTTTACCCTTGGGCACTATGCTCAGCTGGCTAATGCTTCGAGAAGTGAGATTCTACCAGATGTAGTGTATGCTAAAACGAAGAAGTCTTTGAGCAAGAAGAAAAAGATGCCAAGAAGAAAATCTTCTAGGGGTCCTCCTCCCGGTGCAGTTTTGGGCAAGAGAACATTGCATGATGAATCTTTTGATTCTGAGTATCAACCTGATACTCATATATCTAAAAAGAAGTTAGCTACGGCAAGTAAATCTGTAGATGCTGATGTGGAGTTTGTAGATTCTTTGATTGTATCTCCTGTCCCAACGCATACTAAAACTCCTCAAGGTACTTCATATGTTCCTCCTCGTACTAATGATGAAGTAGGTCCTACTTCTACTACCGACAAGGATGCTAAAATAAAGGCCTTAGAGTCTAAAGTTACATGTTTACAAGCCCAAGTGGTGGGGCTTCAAGGCCAATTGATGTGCTTCAATCAAATGACTTCCAGCATCAACAATATATTCTCTTCCAAAACCGTCAGATAGCTGAGATGCAAATCTTAGTGTCTCAATTATTAGAGTGTCTTGACACTCAGGGGGGAAAGCTGTGAATGATGCTTGTCACACAACAGATATTAATAGAAGAAATGATGAAGATGATGAACCCGATGTTGGTGATAAGGGTGAGCGTTAAAACGCTGATGTTAACCCGACATCTCTGACTCAGGGGGAGTCTGAATCACATAATGAAGTTGTTCAGTCATCGGATAAAGAAACAACAAATGTGGAAGCAACAGATATGTTGGATAATTCATTTTTTGAAGATTCTGATATTGATGAAGCTAACAAACTTGAGTGTTTGGTTATTCTGGATGAGCTGACTGAAGATGATGTAGTGGAAGATGATTTGTCAGACATTGAAGAGGGAGAGAAAGATACAAATGTGATTACATATGAAGGCTATGATGAATTGAATGTGACAGCAGATTTCTTTCATGACAATGTGATTCCAGAAGATACTTCAGAAGGGATTACATAGTCTATAGAATCTGATCATGAGTTACTAAGCCTAACCCGAGTACTGCTACTGATGATAAGCCTGAAGAATAGGTATTGTATAAGGATACCAGAATGACAAAAGAGAAATGGTTAGAAATGGTGAGAAGCTGGAAGAAGGTATTACCAGTGTCTCCACCAGCACAAGTACAGAAAACAAGATATGTAAACCAAGACCATTGTGTTGGTAGAATTCTGAGTTGGTTTTATGAAGAAGACTTTAAGCTATTTTCTATAAAGAGGACTGATGGCGTTCAGTACCTAAAGCCAAGACTGAAGTACTTTAACTCTTTACCGAGATGTGAAGTTAATGGTTTGTCAACTAAGCCATTAATCAGTAGATCGAGGAATGGTATTGTTGATGCAATTGCTAGACTCATAAGTATGGAAGGAAATGCTGGAAGGTACGAATGGTTGAAGCCTCGGAATGGAAAGAGAGTTAAATCTTTTAGAGATGTAGATCCAGTGACCATGAAACACACCCGGAGATACAAGTACAAACATGTGAAGGCAGTTCAAAAGATTCCATTGAAGAAAGTTCCATAAGACTTTATCGGTGTCACGCCCGTAACACAAGACAGTTATCTAACCAGAGTAGTACCTCCAACAGAGATGTTCCCAGGAAAGAACGACGGGTCTAGGAGAGATATATACAACGCTCTTTCCTTATACAGAACATTCTATTTGTAAGATAACTACACACCAGTCAGAAAGTCGCCTTCTAGTTACTGTGACATTGATATCAAAAACACACAGCGGAAGACTGAATCATAACTTCTATTAACATCAAAACATTGTTTACATCATGGTTAAAAAAAGTTACATCATTCGTCCCTAACAAGAAATATATCATTCGGGACTTATAGTTCCAGGCATGCCCATCGTCTGGATCATTCATCATTTCATTCTAGTCCTAGAAATACCTCATCTATTATCTACCTGTGATGCGTTCAAAACATTGATAAAACATGTTCAGCATAAACCTGGTTAATTCATAAACTAAAATAGTTTATTAAAATGACCCGCCAAAGTATCTTGAACACATTCATGGGCTTCATGTAAGGCCCCTTTCCCGGGAAACCTCACTCGTTGGATTTACTCATAAACATAGTCATAAATACTGAACTTAGATTAAAAACATTCATCATTCAATTACATATCATTCGTCATTCAATTACATAACATGACATAACTTGACAGCGGAAGTCTTAACACATATATTAAAGTGGGATGTCAGTCTTGTGTCGGGTAACCTTCACGCCACCGCACGACCTTTTCTTCCTTTACCTGAAATGTATACTAAAAGTCAGCTAACGCTGGTGAGTTCTAGTTTAAAACTATTAAATATAATCATTCTTTTCTTTATAAGTATACATAATTATATACATACATTTCTACAAATACGTATTCATAGCTTTTACTTTTCTTTCTTCATTCTTATGTGATTACATAGATATGTATTCACCTTTCTTTTCCTTAACATTCATTGGTCATACACATAAGGGTGATCAACCCATCTTACGGTACGTATATCACAAAGACATACGCCCTTGAACTACCGTCGTAGCCCTTTTACTCGTCCGGTCTTAGAAACCGTCCGCCTTAACTTTGGTCTGGCCAACCTTCGGCCGTCCTTCTTTACCGTCCTACCGTCGTAGTCCGTCATATTCGCCCGTCTGCCCTAAGGCATCCGTTTCCCACTTGAACTAATTATGCAGCCGAATATTGATTTAGCGTCTTACTCCACCGTAGTGGCCTTTATTTAGTCTACCTTTCTAGACTTTCTTTCCTAGCTGCATAGTAGTCAAGTGGTCGTCCGTCTACCGTAGTAGTCGTTAACGTCGTTTCCGATCATAACGTATGCATACATTCTTAACATGCAATATATGTTTATAAAGCAAGATTTCATTTATTTACGTTATACCATTCTTTCATTCATTCTTTGTAAACATACGTGTCGTTCTTTGTTCGTAGTTCATAATTCATTTTCATATGTATCTACACATATACCTTAGTATATCACGTATGATCACTTTGACCTTCATATTATTTATTCATTTAGCGTATACACTTCAGCCCCAAAACATTTATAAATCATTGCACCTAACATAGAAAGGGGGCACATAGAACTCACCTGATGAGTAGTTTCTGAAATACACTAAGCTGGCTACTGAGCGTCACTAATGTCACTCACGATCTGTATAATAAAGTCATACTCGTAAGGTAGTGCTCCTAGATGACATTAGACATTACTATGCTTGAACTTAGTAGTTTCGATGGATTTGCTTTATCGAAACTTGGTAGCTTCGATAGGTTGCTTCTGTCGAAACTTGGTAGTTTCGATAAGTTGCTTATGTCAAAACTTGGTAGTTTTGATAGGTTGCTTCTGTCGAAACTTGGTAGTTTCGATAGGTTGCTTCTGTCGAAACTTGGTAGTTTCGATAAGTTGCTTCTGTCGAAACTTGGTAGTTTCGATAGGTTGCTTCTGTCGAAACTTGGTAGTTTCGATAAGTAACTTAGGTGTAACCTTAGCTTCGGATTGTGGGCTTATATCGAAACTATGGTAGTTTCGATGGGTATGCATATATCGAAAACTACTACACATATCGAAACTAAGTAGTTTCGATGGGTCTGCACATCGTCTTCCCCAAAAATCTGATGTTTTTGCATGCAAGTCTGATCGAGTCAATATCTAAATTTTTCTTTGATCACAACGTTCGTTTTTCATTCTAGATGCTTTACCTAAGTTCACTTTCAAGTTTCATCCGCAAAATCGCTATCTTTTTAGCCAAAACCCGAAACTTCCCAAACCGAACAAAAACTCATAATGTGGTCGAATCGTTACCTGGATTGAAATTCTGATTCGGAGGAGATGATCACGAGCACAGCAGCAACGTTCTCCTGAATTCCCGAGTCGATCTGTCACTTTCTCTCTCTAGACCTGAGCTCTCTTCTCTCTCTCTAGAACTTGCGTGAGTGGGGAAATGAGCAGAGAAGAGGGCTGCCTTGCCTCTTATATGCCTGGGCTTCCCTCGGCCCATTGAAGCCGAGCCCAAGCCCGCTCCCTTTTGTTTAAATATTCCGAATTAGTCACCGATCTCGCTATATTTATTCGTTTTATTATTTTTGGGATGTTACAAGTCTACCCTCCTTAGAAAGGTTTCGTCCTCGAAACCTGCTAATCGTTAAACAGCTGGGGATATAGTCCTCTCATTTCGTCTTCTTTTTCCCAAGTAGCTTCTGAACCCTTTCTGGGTTTCCATTGTACTTTTACTAATGGGATTGACTTATTGCGTAGTCGTTTCTCAGCTCGGTCAATAATGGCTATCGGTTCCTCTATATAATTTAGACTGTTATCCACTTCGATCTCGTTGTAAGGTATGTGAGCTGTGTCGTCAGCTAGGCACTTGCGTAGGTGCGACACGTGGAACGTAGGGTGTATTTCGCTAAACTCGACGGGTAGGTCGAGTCTATAGGCAACTTGACCCACTCTTTCTAAAATCTTGAAAGGTCCGACAAACCTTGGACTTAGTTTGCCATGTTCTCTGAACCGAATGATTCCTTTCCACGGTGATACTTTCAACAGTACCATGTCCCCTACTTGAAACTCTAAATCCCTCCTTCTCTTATCCGCGTATGATTTATGTCTGTCTTTTGCGGCTTTCATTCGAGCCTTGATTTGATCAAATTTCTCAGAAGTAGCTTTGACTACTTCGAGACTTGCAAAATCCTTCTGTCCAATTTCCCCCCAACAAACCGGGGTCCTACATTTCCTTCCATACAACATTTCAAATGGCGGCATGCCAATAGTTGAGTGATAGCTGTTGTTATATGAGAATTCTGCCAATGGTAGATGGCTGTCCCAGCTCCCACCGAAGTCAATGATACAGGCCCGGAGCATGTCCTCCAAGGTCTGAATGGTCCTTTCAGATTGACCATCTGTTTGAGGGTGGTAAGCGGTGCTGATGTTCAGTCTAGTGCCCATTGCTTCATTGAATTTCTTCCAAAACCTTGATGTGAATCTAGTATCCCTGTCGGACACAATTGAAAGCGGCATACCATGTCTGCTCACAATCTCCTTGATAAATACTTCTGCTAGTCTTTCCAACGAAGAAGACTCACGTATTGGCAAGAAGTGAGCACTTTTCGTCAAACGGTCGACGATCACCCAAATGGTATCATTGCCTTTAGCTGTTCGCGGTAGCTTGGTAATGAAGTCCATTGTGATCTCTTCCCACTTCCACTACGGTATAGGTAAAGGTTGCATTTTACCGCATGGTTTCTGGTGCTCGGCCTTAACTAGTGAACACGTTAAGCACTTGTTCACGTATTCAGTCACATCATTCTTCATGCCAGGCCACCAGTACTCTTTCTTCAAGTCTTGATACATTTTGTTTGTCCCGGGGTGGATAGAATAGCGAGACTTATGGGCCTCATCGAGTATTTTGGCTCTAAGCTCGCCAATCTTAGGTATCCACATCCGGCCAAACCTAGTTCGTACTCCGTACGCATTTGCATCTAAGTTCCCTTGTTGTCCTACTATTCTTTCCCGATTCACATTTCTTTCTAACAATGCTTCATCTTGTGCCTTTGATATTTCACCCATCAAGTCTGGTGTTATAATCAACTGACATGCTTTGATCCGGATAGGTGCCGATTCTTCCTTTCTACTTAAGGCGTCAGCCACTACGTTTGCCTTGCCTGGATGGTACAATATTTCACAATCATAGTCTTTCAGTAGCTCTAACCACCTTCTTTGCCTCATGTTTAGTTCCTTTTGTTCAAAAAAATATTTCAAGCTTTTGTGATCGGAGTAGATGGTGCATTTAACTCCATACAAGTAGTGCCTCCATATTTTCAACGTGAAAACCACTACTGCTAACTCTAGATCGTGCGTTGGGTAGTTAACCTCGTGAATCTTTAGTTGTCGTGAGGCATAAGTAATTACCTTTCCTCGTTGCATAAGTACGCAACCCAAACCCTGCCCCGAAGCGTCAGAGTAGACTACCAAGTCTTCATTTCCCTCAGGTAGAGTCAAGACTGGAGCTTGGGTTAATCGTGTTTTAAGTTCCTCAAACGCGTTGTTTTGGGTTGGGCCCCCTTCATATTTCACTTCTTTCCGTGTCAATTTAGTTAGTGGCGAGGCTATTCTTGAAAATTCTTGAATGAACCTTCGATAGTAGCCTGCCAATCCCAGAAAACTTCGTATCTCAGTTGGTGTCTTTGGGACGTTCCATTCTTTTACTGTCTCGATCTTTGCAGGATCCACCATAATGCCGTTTGGGTCTATTACATGACCTAGGAATTTGACTTCCCTAAGCCAGAACGCGCATTTGGAGAATTTTGCGTACAACTTTTCCTGCTTTAGCGCTTCTAGTACTTCTCTTAGGTGACAGTGGTGATCACCCTCGCTTTTCGAATATACCAGTATGTCGTCAATAAAAACTATCACTGATTGATCCAACATTGGTCGACACACTCTATTCATCAAATCCATGAACGCTGCTGGCGCGTTAGTCAATCCGAAGGACATCACGAGAAACTCATAATGCTCATAACGCGTGCGAAACGCGGTCTTTGGTACGTCTTCCTCTCTCACTTTCAACTGATGGTAACCCGACCTAAGATCGATCTTTGAGAACCAACTCGCACCTTGCAGTTGATCAAAAAGGTCATCTATTCTAGGCAGCGGGTATTTGTTCTTTACTGTCCTCTTGTTCAATTCACGGTAGTCGATGCACATGCGCATACTGTCGTCCTTCTTCTTTACGAATAGTACCGAAGCGCCCCATGGTGAGATGCTCGGTCTAATAAATCCTTTCTCGGTTAGTTCCTCTAGTTGAGACATCAATTCTTTCATTTCTGACGGAGCCAATCGGTAGGGGGCTTTGGCAACGGGCTCAGCTCCTGGCAGTAAGTCAATCTGAAATTCTATTTCCCGATCGGGTGGTAACCCAGGTAGATCATCAGGAAATACTTCTGGAAAGTTGCACACAACGGGTACATTCTTGAGTTCATTCGTTTTCATTCTATCATCAATAACATATGCCAAATAAGCTTCGCAACCGCGCCTCATGTAACTTTCGGCCTTGATCATCGAGATGATGTTCGGCATCGTGCAATTCCAATCCCCATAAACCGTAATTGGACTCCCGCTAGGAGCTTTGAGGTGTATCCTCTTACGTTTACATATGATTTGAGCTTCGTTGGCAGCTAACCAATCCATACCCAATACTATATCGAATCCTCCTAAGGTGAGAAGGAATAATCTAGAAGGAAACTTATGGCCCTCTATTTCTATGATACAATCCTCTGTTACTTGGAATACTGCCTAATTTTTACCCATGGCAGTTTGTACGCTAAAGGCCTTCACTATGGTGTTGATAGTGCAATCCAGTTTACGGCTAAATGCATTTGATATGAAGCTTTTACTGGCACCAGAGTCAAATAAAATAGCAGCATTTTCATCATTTACTAGAAACGTACCTGACACAACATTAGGGTTTCCTCTTGCTTCTTCCTCAGTCAGTGAGTAGGCTCGAGTCCTAGCATGCGGCTGTTCCTTTTCCTTGTCTTTTCCCGAACCAGATTGGTCGGCCTTCCTGCAGTTCTTGGTCAGATGTCCAAACAATCCACATACTTGACACTTGACGTCTCTTACACATTCTCGAGAGAAGTGCCCCGGCTTCCCGCACTTATAGCATGTGGTGGTGCCGATTTTACATTCGCCAAGATGTTGCCTTCCACATTTCTTGCATGTTTCATATTCATCCGACCTTGGCTTCTTAGTTTCAGTTGTTACGTTCCCTCTTCCGGTGCCTCTAGACGGGTTCTCCCATTTTCTCTTTTGGGTCTCTGTTGGTGGGTCCTCATTGGCATAATCGTCGTAGACGATTCTGCTCAGATTCACTACCGACTCGAAGGTCGAGGGTAGGTTAGCTTTTACATGAACACGGACCCGTTGTGGCAATCCCTTAACATAGTACTTGATCAAACGATCTTCAGTTTCCACCAGGTGTGGTACTAGTTGAGCCAGTTCATTGAATCTTGATGTATACTGGCGATGAGTCTTGTTGCCAGCCTTGAAGTTCAGGAACTCGTTCTCCACACGATCGATCTCATTCTGTGGGCAGAATTTTAGAATTATGAGCTTTTTCAAGTCTTCCCATGTCATCTTGTTGATAGCATTGGGTGACTTAGTTCTTTGAATGTTCCTCCACCAACTCAGTGCTTCGTTGGTGAAAGAATGAGCAACGTACTTAACAGCTTGGTCTGGTCGACACTCGCTGATGTTGATGACAGCGTTCATCCTCTCGATCCATTCGAACGTGGCCACCGAATCCTTGGTTCCATCAAACTTAGGTGGGTCTCCGTCCTTGAATCCTTTGTAAGTACACCCATGATTGCTTGATGCCACTTTTACTTCATCCCCGTCACTATCATAAATTTTCTCTTCATTGTTCCCTTTATCCTCTTCTTTGCTTTTCTTTATTGCCTCGGATAGTAGATCAGGCAATACCTTCTTCAAAGTGAGCACAACTTCATGAGCAATAGCATCCCTGACTTCAGGTTCCAACTGTATAGGCCCTGGACTGTCGTCCCTAATTGGGGTCACTTCTGTTTCGTGCACACTTTCGGTGTGCTCTGCGTGCACACTCTCTTCTTCTTCAATTCTTTGGTTCAATGGAGGTCTACCTACTCGGCCAGTGCGACCGCCTCGTCATCCTGTTCTTCCTCCACCAGCCATAAATTCTTAATTTCCTGATAGTCATAAAGGGAATACATCAATGTCATTTCTTCAGATCATAGTTTGGAACAGTACGAGCAGAGTAAATTTTTAATTACAGTGACCGGTTTGTGATTACTAATTTACATTGCTTTTCGGGTTCAAAACTCTTCAAATCGGTTGTGACATTGACATCTATTTGTTCTAAGTTAAGGTATCTATCCTTATCTAGAGCAGTAGCTTTAGTACTTTCTTACCGTGCTGCGTTGGCGTTGGTTACCCATACTGACATCCGTGCGTTGGTCCCATAATCAGTTTGAGTCCAGACATTAAGGGATGTCTGAATCTCTCAAACTATTGCTCTGATACTTCAGAAAGGATTACATAGTCTATAGAATCTGATCATGAGTTACTAAGCCTAACCCGAGTACTACTACTGATGATAAGCCTGAAGAATCGGTATTGTATAAGGATACCAGAATGACAAAAGAGAAATGGTTAGAAATGGTGAGAAGCTGGAAGAAGGTATTACCAGTGTCTCCACCAGCACAAGTACAGAAAACAAGATATGTAAACCAAGACCATTGTGTTGGTAGAATTCTGAGTTGGTTTTATGAAGAAGACTTTAAGCTATTTTCTATAAAGAGGACTGATGGCGTTCAGTACCTAAAGCCAAGACTGAAGTACTTTAACTCTTTACCGAGATGTGAAGTTAATGGTTTGTCAACTAAGCCATTAATCAGTAGATCGAGGAATGGTATTGTTGATGCAATTGCTAGACTCATAAGTATGGAAGGAAATGCTGGAAGGTATGAATGGTTGAAGCCTCGGAATGGAAAGAGAGTTAAATCTTTTAGAGATGTAGATCCAGTGACCATGAAACACATCCGGAGATACAAGTACAAACATGTGAAGGCAGTTCAAAAGATTCCATTGAAGAAAATTCCATAAGACTTTATCGGTGTCACGCCCGTAACACAGGACAGTTATCTAACCAGAGTAGTACCTCCAACAGAGATGTTCCCAGGAAAGAACGATGGGTCTAGGAGAGATATATACAACGCTCTTTCCTTATACAGAACATTCTATTTGTAAGATAACTACACACCGGTCAGAAAGTCGCCTTCTAGTTACTGTGACGTTGATATCAAAAACACACAGCGGAATACTGAATCATAACTTCTATTAACATCAAAATATTGTTTACATCATGGTTAAAAAAAGTTACATCATTCGTCCCTAACAAGAAATATATCATTCGGGACTTATAGTTCCAGGCATGCCCATCATCTGGATCATTCATCATTTCATTCTAGTCCAAGAAATGCCTCATCTATTATCTACCTGTGATGCGTTCAAAACATTTGATAAAACATGTTCAGCATAAACCTGGTGAATTCATAAACTAAAATAGTTTATTAAAATGACCCGCCAAAGTATCTTGAACACATTCATGGGCTTCATGTAAGGCCCCTTTCCCGGGAAACCTCACTCGTTGGATTTACTCATAAACATAGTCATAAATACTGAACTTAGATTAAAAACATTCATCATTCAATTACATATCATTCGTCATTCAATTACATAACATGACATAACTTGACAGCGGAAGTCTTAACACATATATTAAAGTGGGATGTCAGTCTTGTGTCGGGTAACCTTCACGCCACCGCACGACCTTTTCTTCCTTTACCTGAAATGTATACTAAAAGTCAGCTAACGCTGGTGAGTTCTAGTTTAAAAATATTAAATATGATCATTCTTTTCTTTATAAGTATACATAATTATATATACATACATTTCTACAAATACGTATTCATAGCTTTTACTTTTCTTTCTTCATTCTTATGTGATTACATAGATATGTATTCACCTTTTCTTTTCCTTAACATTCATTGGTCATACACATAAGGGTGATCAACCCATCTTACGGTACGTATATCTCAAAGACATACGCCCTTGAACTACCGTCGTAGCCCTTTTACTCGTCCGGTCTTAGAAACCGTCCGCCTTAACTTTGGTCCGGCCAACCTTCGGCCGTCCTTCTTTACCATCCTACCGTCGTAGTCCGTCATATTCGCCCGTCTGCCCTAAGGCATCTGTTTCCCACTTGAACTAATTATGCAGCCGAATATTGATTTAGCGTCTTACTCCACCGTAGTGGCCTTTATTTAGTCTACCTTTCTAGACTTTCTTTCCTAGCTGCATAGTAGTCAAGTGGTCGTCCGTCTACCGTAGTAGTCGTTAACTTCATTTCGGATCATAACGTATACATACATTCTTAACATGCAATATATTTTTATAAAGCAAGATTTCATTTATTTACGTCATACCATTCTTTCATTCATTCTTTGTAAACATACGTGTCGTTCTTTGTTCGTAGTTCATAATTCATTTTCATATGTATCTACACATATACCTTACTATATCACGTATGATCACTTTGACCTTCATATTATTTATTCATTTAGCGTATACACTTCAGCCCCAAAACATTTATAAATCATTGCACCTAACATAGAAAGGGGGCACATAGAACTCACCTGATGAGTAGTTTCTGAAATACACTAAGCTGGCTACTGAGCGTCACTAATGTCACTCACGATCTGTATAATAAAGTCATACTCGTAAGGTAGTGCTCCTAGATGACATTAGACATTACTATGCTTGAACTTAGTAGTTTCGATGGATTTGCTTTATCGAAACTTGGTAGTTTCGATAGGTTGCTTCTGTCGAAACTTGGTAGTTTCGATAAGTTGCTTATGCCAAAACTTGGTAGTTTTGATAGGTTGCTTCTGTCGAAACTTGGTAGTTTCGATAGGTTGCTTCTGTCGAAACTTGGTAGTTTCGATAAGTTGCTTCTGTCGAAACTTGGTAGTTTCGATAGGTTGCTTCTGTCGAAACTTGGTAGTTTCGATAGGTTGCTTCTGTCGAAACTTGGTAGTTTCGATAAGTAACTTAGGTGTAACCTTAACTTCGGATCGTGGGCTTATATCGAAACTATGGTAGTTTCGATGGGTATGCATATATCGAAAACTACTGCACATATCGAAACTAAGTAGTTTCGATGGGTTTGCACATCGTCTTCCCCAAAAATCTGAAGTTTTTGCATGCAAGTCTGATCGAGTCAATATCTAAATTTTTCTTTCATCACAACGTTCGTTTTTCATTCTAGATGCTATACCTAAGTTCACTTTCAAGTTTCATCCGCAAAATCGCTATCTTTTTAGCCAAAACCCGAAACTTCCCAAAACGAACAAAAACTCATAATGTGGTCGAATCGTTACCTGGATTGAAATTCTGATTCGGAGGAGATGATCACGAGCATAGCAGCAACGTTCTCCTGAATTCCCGAGTCGATCCGTCACTTTCTCTCTCTAGACCCGAGCTCTCTTCTCTCTCTCTAGAACTTGCATGAGTGGGGAAATGAGCATAGAAGAGGGCTGCCTTGCCTCTTATATGCCTGGGCTTCCCTCGGCCCATTGAAGCCGAGCCCAAGCCCGCTCCCTTTTGTTTAAATATTCTGAATTAGTCACCGATCTCGCTATATTTATTCGTTTTATTATTTTTGGGATGTTACACTTCAACACCCAAATTCATAGACAACTATGAACAATCGTTCAGTATATATATAACCAAAGACCGTTCCACGGGTCCTGTCCAACATGTCATTCCACGGGCAAGTGAAACACAATAAGCGCTTAGAATGCGTTATATATAAACAATCGGTGCAATCGTTTCAAGATACTCAAAATGTTTTCATAAATCAATCATGGTTGACAAGGTCATGACTGGGTTCATGCATCATAGTTTAGGAACTCACCTGGACAGTATTTCAGCTTATCGAATCAGTAATGTGGCAAACACCTTGGGCAAAGTTCCTAGATATATATAAGGACATTGCTTAATTACATAAACCTAGTTTAACAGTGTATAACCAAAGCTTAATAATAGGTCAGAACCTTACCTCAGTACTATCTACGGCAATTTGGAGTCGAAATGTTGGAAACCAGAATCCCGTACACGAACCGGGGCTCGAGATCAAAGTTCCAGAGATTTGTGTGTGTTTTTGATGGCGTATGAGATGTGTCAAATGGCCAATATCGACCAACTATTTATGGGGAAAATTTTGAGTGCGTAACGGACCGTTACCAGGCGGGACGATTCGTCACGCCTTTGCTTGGTGGCTACGCACTTCCGGACCACGTAACAGACCATTACCATGTCGTGACGCTCCGTCACTAGTGCTGAGACACCGGACACGTGTCAGAAACCCTAAATCGCTAGTGGTATTGCGGCACGGACCGTCACCAACCATGACGGTCCGTCATGGCCGTAACGGACCTTTACTGAACCATGACGGTCTGTTACAGGGCTAAATTCCAAATTTTTCATTTTTGATCCTTGAATTTTGAATCTTCTTCTTCTAGCCCCTGAACTTATGAAATTTTGACAACTTTTATCCTTCATTTTCTTAGGGAATTTTTGGGGTGTTACAAATATTCCCTCCTTTAAGAAATTTGGTCCTCGAAATTTAAGATGTGAATAAATAAGGATATTTGGCTTTTATCTGTTCTTCTAATTCCCAAATCTTGTCAGCTCCAACCCGACCTTGCAACTGTACCAATACCATCGGTATTACTTTCTTTCTTAATTTCCATTCTTGGGTATCTAAAATCTTAATTGGTTGTTCGATGAATTGAATCTTATCATCCACGTGTACATCATCTAGTGTAATAGCCTGAGTTAGATCAGCTAAACACTTGCGTAAGCAAGATGAGTGAAACGTGTTGTGAATCCCTTGTAAAGCTTCAGCTAGATCTAACTTGTAGGCTACTGCTCCAACTCTTTCGATGATCTTGTAAGGTCCGATATACCTTGGTCCTAACTTTCCTTTTTTCCTGAATCTTAGCACACCTTTCCAAGGTGAAACCTTTAGCATTACATAGTCTCCAATTTGAAATTCTAAATGCCGACGTCGTCTGTCGGTATAACTCTTTTATCGATCTTGAGCAACTTTCAAACGTTATTTTATCTGAACTATCTTATCTGTTGTTTTATGTATAATTTCAGGTCCAGATAACTGAATGTCTCCTATTTCAGTCCAACAGACCGGAGTTTTGCACTTCCTTCCATATAGTGCTTCAAAAGGTGCAGCTTTGATACTTGAATGATAACTGTTGTTATAGGAGAATTCGATTAATGGTAGGTGCTTATCCCAGTTACTTCCGAAATCAATCACACAAGCTTTTAGCATATCTTCTAGAGTTTGAATTATACATTCACTCTGTCCATCTGTCTGTGGATGATATGCGGTACTATGGTAAGTCGAGTCCCCAATTCTTTCTGGAAACTCGTCCAGAATCTGGATGTGAACCGACTATCTCTATCAGAAATAATAGACAGTAGTATGCCATGGTTGCTCACAATTTCATTGATGTAAATTCTGGCCAACTTATCCATCGAGCATGTTTCATTGATGGGTATAAAATGAGCTGACTTGGTCAGTCTATCGACCACGACCCATATTGCATTATGCCCTTTCTGGGTTCTGGGTAGTTTAGTCACGAAATCCATTGTAATGCGATCCCATTTCCATACATGTAATTCTATTTGCTGTAATTGCCCTGCTGGTTTCTGGTGCTCAATGTTAACTTAAAGACAAGTCAAGCATTTATCTATGAACTAGGCTATTGATCTCTTCATGTTTGGCCACCAGTAATGAGTCTTCAGATCTTTGTACATCTTGTTGGCACCACGATGTATGGAATATTTTGATTTGTGCGCTTCATCTAATATCTTTCCTTGAATATCTCCAAGCTTTGGAATCCAGATTCTTTGCTCGAATCTCATGATTCCATCATCTCCTTTGGATAACAACTTTTGTATCCCAACCATACGTTCTTTCTTAATATTCCCCTCTTCCCAGGCTCTTGGTTGGATTTTCTTGATTTGTTCCATTAAGTATATCTTCAAATCTAATCTTAGTTCTTTTACTTTAGTCGGTTGGGTTCGTTCCTTTCGACTTAAAGCATCTGCTACTACATTTGCCTTCCCGGGATGGTATTTGAATTCACAATCATAGTCGTTGATGCGTTCTATCCACCTCATTTGCCTCATATTTAAATCCTTCTGATTGAAAATATGTTGGAGGCTTTTATGGTCTGAATATATTACGCATTTAGTACCATACAAATAGTGTCTCCATATTTTTAGAGAAAACACTATGGAACCAAGTTCAAGATCATGCGTAGTATAGTTCTTCTCATGAATTTTAAGTTGGCGTGATTCGTAGGCAGTAACCTTATCTCGCCGCATCAACACACAACCCAGACCAGTTCGAGAAGCGTCACAATAAATGACAAAATCATTATCTCCTTCGTTAGTGCTAAGATCGATGCATGACTGGGTTTATCTTTGAGAATGTCGAATGCTTCTTCTTGTTTTGTACCCCATTCAAACTTGGTTGTTTTCTAAGCCAAAGCAGTCAATGGTGTAGCAATCTTGGAGAAGTTTTGAATAAATCTTCTGTAGTAACCGGCTAATCCAAGAAAGCTTCTAATTTCTGTTAGAGTCTTTGGGGCTTCCCATTTCATAACAGCTTTGATGTTCATTCACAACGTGCCTAAGAAATTGTACTTCTTATTTCCAAAATTCACATTTGAAAAACTTAGCATACAATCTTTCCTTTCTCAGGGTTTCAGAATGATTCTGAGATGCTCAGGATGTTCTTGTTGGCTTCGGGAATAGATAAGAATATCATCAATGAAAACGATGACGAATTTATCAAGAAAGGTTTACAAACTCGATTCATCAGATCTGTAAATGCTGCAGGGGCATTTGTTAGACCAAATGACTTGACTAGGAATTCATATTGACCGTATCGGCTCCTGAAAGTAGTTTTAGGTACATATTCTTCTTATACCTTCAACTGATAATATCTTGATCTAAGATCAATCTTTGAAAAGTACTTGGCTCCTTGTAGCTAATCGAACAGTTCATTTATTCGAGGCAATGGATATCTGTTCTTCACAGTAAGCTTGTTCAATTCCCGGTAGTCAATACACATTCTCCTGCTTCCGTCTTTCTTCTTGATAAATAGTACTGGTGCTCCCCATGGTGAAGTCCTCGGACGAATGAACCCTTTGGCTAAGAGTTCCTAGATTTGTTTCATGAGTTCTTTCAGTTTGGAAAGAGATAGACGATAAGGGGATCTTGCAACAGGTTTAGCTCCAGGACTGAGTTCGATTCGGAATTCGATCTGACGATCAGGTGGAAGACAGGGTAATTCTTCAGGAAAAACATCCGGGTGATCACAGACTACGGGAATATCCGCAATCTGTTTTTCGGGTTTAGCATTCAAAGCATGAATCAAGAATATACCATCTCCCTTAATCAATTCTTTCTTAGCTTTTGCTATAGAAATAATCTTATTGATCTCACTATCACCCTGAATTATTAAACTAGTTTCATCTGGTATCTTAATCTTGACCGTTCTCTGGTCACAATTGATCTGGGCTTGGTATTGGTTTAACCAATCCATCCCTGGGATAACCTCATATTCGTTCAAGTTCATCGGCATTAGTGTAACTAATAACTTATCGTCACAAAACTTGATGACACAATCAGGGTATGATTCGTTTATACTAATATGTTCGCCATTTTCCGTTTCAACGACATAGGCATGAGTAAGTGGAATCGGTCTTACGTCTAAATATGGGGTGAATGCATATGAAACAAAACTTCTATTCGCCCCTGTATCAAATAAAATCTTGGGGTAAATATTATTTACTAAGAAAGTACCTGCCACCTCCTTAGCTTTATTTTTCGTTTCATCCCCGCTTCCTAGGACAAACACTCGTCATGTTCCCTTATTCTGACCACCCGTTGTTTACTTAGGTGTTTTAGGTCAAGAAGTCCCATAGTGGCCTATTTCTCCACAGTTAAAGCATTTAACATCCAGGCATTGGGTTGCAGAATGGCCAAACTTCTGACAAGTTTTGGCACTTTATTCCCTGATTGGCTCTATCAGGATTGGAATTAAATCCTCCTCTTCTGGGAAATTTAATATTTCCTGGTTTAAACTTATAAACAACCTCATCGGGTTTCCTCTTGTGATTAATCTTTGGTGGCTCTTGAGCTGCCACTTCATCATACATCACAACACTCTTTTCAACTGCCAAATCTATCGTTTCAGGTGCGACAGATTTCACTAATGTACGAACCTTAGGAGGTAAACCTTAGATATAGCTTTTGTAATAGATTAGGTCTTTGTTATCTTTAAGTTGTAATGTTTTCTTAGTGTGTTAAGTTTTTGTAACAGGCGAACTTAACAAGTTCGCCAAAGCCATAGGTGTGGCTAACTTGTTAAGTTCGCCTGTGGCAGTATGTTGCCTATGTATAGTGTGTATTAGCTTTGAATTTGTAATCAGTTGTTGAAAATTAAAAGTGAACACTTGTATGCACTATATCCAGAGCAATAACAGAGATAATTTGGAATCTTGTGTGTAGAAGTGTTTTGATCTTGTTCTTATCATTACATATGCACGTATACGTTGGATTCCGCCCTACGTGTTCGTGACATGTTACTCGTCTGAGATAGATCTGTAGACCCACTGAAACCTTTAAGAACACGATCAGGTAATCCTGGATTCTATTCATTTACGTATTTACTCTTGTTTTTCTTGGGGTTACGATTAGGGTTTTGGGGTTCTAGATCATGGAGAACAACAAGAGACGAGGAACACGATGATGACCGGATATGGTGGTGGTGTCTACGGGTGTAGCATGGCGGCGACAGCTTAGTGGAGGTGTGTAAGGGTGGTGCTCGGCGGCTGTCGTGATGGCAATGGTGGTGGAGTACTTCGGTGGCAATCAGTGGAGGGAGTAGTGATGTTGCTCGGCTAGAATTTTGCACAATGAGGACGGTGGTGACGCCGTGAGGGTGAAGCTCGACGAAGATGGCGACCGGACGATGGTTTAGACTTCGACGGTGGAGCACGGTAGAGCACGGGGGGCTGACTTGGTGACAACCAGTCACGATGGTGGTTGTACGGGTAGGACATGGCGGTACGCGGTGATGCTTGGACGGGCTCGGCTAGGGTTTAGCCAGTTAGGGTTTGCATGGCGGCATGTATATGCATGCATGGGAACCCGGTTCGGGTATTTGGGTTCTAAGCGGGTCAAGGACAACCCGATTCGTGTGAACTGGTGAAGTAGGGTTTCGTGGAGGACGAATGACAAACGGTTGAGGCAAGCATGGGGGTTTAACTATATTTTTATACATTATCCGACGCATGTTTAGAGCGTATTCTGATCGTGTGATCGTACGTTTGACAGGTTTGGGATTTGAGCGAGTGATCGGATTGTAGAGCTAGCACTTGGATTCCACGTAACCGGTGAGTTTCTAATCCCCTCTTTAATGTTTTTACTGTTTTGGGGCTATCGTACATATTCGCAAGATTTGTTTTATAAATTAAACAAGTTATGGGTGATGGTTTAATTTGAAGAGCCTATGAGTTAAATAAGCATTAACGAACTTAACAGTCTATGTGGGGTCCTTAGGTCGTGCGGGTTAGGATTCGGTATGGGGTTTATGTGACGGGTAACGACTTATGCGGGAATATTCAGATAATGAACTTAGACTTGTGGATGGTACGTCTAGGATGGGTTAGCACGAGAACACGTATGTGATTCGTGCTTAGTTAACGAGTCATGGTAATTGCTAGTGTGCGGTTATGTATTACTTGATTGGTGATGTGTGTGCTTGCGTCCTTGTCAATGTGACACGGTAAATGACGATGTGAAGGACGGGGTCCTTCGGGTAGTCACTAAGGGTGATAATGCCCTTTGGGGGCAGTGATGAGCTCGGAGTATGACGAAAACCCTGACGAGGGCGGTTGTGACGAGGCAGGTAAAATCCTTCGAAGGTAATTGTTGTGTGCATTTATGTTTGATTTAATTGCATGCAAGAGTTTATTGATATTTATTGTGTTGTGATGTTATTGCTTCGGTGTTAAGCATTTGAATGACTGTGGTGTTGGAACGATGTCGTGTTTACGACTGATGTGTAGTGGCCCTTGTGAGAGTCATTGTTAAGGCTACTTCGGTCTATGTCTAGGGGTTGGTTGATCTAACCGGAGTTCGTGTTGATACGTGTGGTAAACTATAGGTTAGTAGAATGGTAAGTTCGGTCCATGTCGGGGAAACTTACGGGGTTGTGGGTACGGGTTGAGTCTTGGGTGATTGAACCCTTATGGGATATTGTAGATAACGTGGGTTATCAATATGTCAATAAATGACAAATTGTTTTATAAAGGACTGTAATGTCCTGAGTTTAATTAAATAATATTTATGATGGAAATATTTCTTGTTAATATAAACTGTTAGAACTCACTCAGCGTAACTGACTTTGTATGTACGTTAGATTGTTTTGTAGGTGAGTTTACGTGACGAGGTATCTTGGCTTTGGAACGGTACTACTCGGATTGGTGCGCATGCATTCGTAATGTAAGGTTAAGAATGTTAATGAGTTAAAAGAGATAAGACTATTTCAAATAAGACTTCCGCCGATGGTTTTTATAATAAGACTTGTGTTCTTAAAGAGAATACCCAGTAATGATATCCAGCTGTAGGGTGCCCGGTTTAAGGGCCTTACAGATTCATGAAGCTAACACATGGATGTGAAAATACAAGGTTGTACCTTGTAATCGTCCTCGCTAAGGTGTATCATCAGAGAAACCATTTTTACATCGACTAGTTATGAACATCATTTTAAATAATGTCTTAATAAAATTTAAACATGATTTTAGAGAGATGTTTCCTCAAGGCATACACCATAATATTAGATGAAAACATTGCTCCTAGTTCCGTATAAAATATGTGTACTCATAATCCTATGTTGATCTTCATACTGAAAATCTATTTTCTCCTTGTAATTTTATATTATAAAAATGCATAATTAATCAAGTCATACACTTGATTATTAAAACACTGAATAAATCTCTATATGTTCATGTGTTCATGCTATAGAATAAATTCACAATTTAGTATACCATGATGGTAGTCTGGTCGGATCATCTTAATTTACCAAAAACATTAAATCATATACAATGAGTTGTAAGTGATTTAATCTACCATTCTCATGAACATGATAAGTTTCATCAAGAACCTTAATAATTGTAACAACTCTATCTGAGGCACAACCATGCCAGTTTTCGGCATGACCGTGTAGGTCGCTTGGTGTGCATGATTACCGAGAACCTAGTTCATTATCGAGGAAATTTCGGTCAGCACGTCTGTGCGTCAGAACAAGATAATGCATTTATTGATGTGTTTTTCACCCATTTACAACTTTGTTTACATTGTCGTCAATTACCTGGAGCTCCAGACCATTCAAACCTTCATACCACACCATCCAAACACACACTTAAGCTCCTACATTCTCTACCCACACTCTCTCAAATTCTCCCTCAAACCTTCATATTCAAGCTTTGACACTAAGATCATCCATAAATTGGAAGTTTAAAGTTTCTATAAATGGGAAGTTTTATAAGGGAGAATGGATTTTTTTATCATGAAAAGTAGGCATGCAATGCGAATTGTTTGTTAGAAAAGGTTCTAAATGAGTATTTAAGCTTCTATAAAGAAAATGTTGGTTTAAAATGGATTGCATGTTAATTCTAGTCAAAACAGTGTTCTGTAAGACGGTAGACACGGCCGTGCCTTCATAGGGCACGACGGTGCTTACCGGTATGTCAACGATGGACTTAGAATTCTCGAAAACTTGACTATTGGTGCGATGAACAACATTAGCACGAGCGTGCAGTGTACGACACAACCGTGCTTATTAAGGTCAGCGACCCAATAACACATTCCCTAGAGTTGACTAGAAGATTGGTTGGAACGGGCGTGCCCCTACCAGCCACGACCGTGCTAACCATTTGGATAGAATCGTAATTTTGAACTTAAAACTAGTTTGGGGAATTTCGGTTAAATCAATAGGTTCAATTTAACCAGACATTATTAGCCATGGTAATGAGGGGTTAACACTTCATTAACTTTGGAATTAGGGATTCTACATTGACTTTGGAAACGCTTAAAGGAATAGCCATTTAAGTCTACCCGTGTAAGGCCCCGAACTCGGGAGGCCTCATGTGTTGGATTTACTCATTCACAAACAGTTTTTAAACTTCAAATAAAATAAGCAGCAAAAATTAATCGTCATTACATCATCATAAAAACACAACTAATTAAAACATTGTCTTAAACATCAGTCATTTAAATTATTCATATGGGATGCCAGACTCATAAATCGGGGTAACTCCTCGAGCAGCCAAGCAGCATCCACCATCCATCGTCTACCCTTAACCTGACATGCATACTAAAAGTTAGCTAACGCTGGTAAGTTCAAGTCTTTCATTCGTGTTGGGAATTGGTTTATCATTCGTTCATTCGTTCGTTAGGGTTTTAACATTCATTAAGAACATAGGGCATACATTCATTCCTTATTTACATACATCATTAAAACATCCGTCAAGTCATACATTTATTTGTCTAAGTCTGTGTCATGTTCTTTCTATCCATTTTGTTTCCTTTCGTTCATCGCACTCACGACTCGTAAGTCAATAAGGTGACATCATCGCCCTTACATCTCGTAGGCCCATAAGGTAGAAACATCCGTCTTAAGACTCATAGGTCCACGGTCATTCCTTTCATCTTATCACTTTTAGAACCCGCAAGCCCCAAGTGATTCCATTCCCGGGTCACGTTAACCCCGAGTAACCGTCGTTACCCTTCCCTCGCCAGTTGACAACCGTTATACCCATTGATAGGCCACGTAGGCACTACCCCTGTTATACTTATGGCAATACGTGCCATAAGGTTGGGGACTTACATCCCCAGACTTCATTCGTCAATTCCTTCGTTTAACAGATTAGACATGTAGCGTCTTCTTTAAAACTTTCGCCCATTTCTTTTCATAAAATGTTACATGCATTCACAAAACCCTTTTCATTCACTTAAAACCATTCCTTTACATCGTTCCCTTCGTAAACATTCATTTCGTAAACGTTCTTGTTTCAAACATCGTTTCTTTCGAAAACCGTTCATTAATAAACATTACATTTCATTTCATTCATATTTTCATAAACATTCATTAAGTATCCACATCACCCTAGAAACAAGTAAATAGGGATTCTTGACTCACCTGTTAATTTGTAACTTAACCTGAATCGGACGTCTAGTTGGTGCTAACTTCTTAACCGATCTGCACATAAGTCAATACGCGAAATTCCATCATTAACCCTAGTGTCGCCGGAACATGGTCAGTGTCGCCAGGCACAGTGTCGCCTGATACTGACTAGTGTCGCCAGGCATAGTGTCGCTTGGCACACTCATAGCATCGCCAGAACTTGCGTTCTGGACTTAGTATCGGGGAAATCAACTATCGCCCACCGTAGTGTGTGTCGCCAGGGAATGACACGTGTCTAATCATTGGATTTCTTAGGCACAACGCCATCACCCCAGCCTCATCTGTCATACCCCAACCGACGGCGGAATACGTCGGGGCGAGACATGTAGACTGTTCATAAGCTCATGGTTTACTAAAGTTGAAATAATTAAACAACCAATTTCATTTCATAGTTCAAGTAATCAAATCCAACATTTACAAGAATTGAAAATACATGAATATATATATTATGTTTAAAACTAGGTCCTCAATCTTAAATGAAGCAACTTGATCTTAACTCAAACATCCATACCTAAACATGATAAAAACGAGGTCAACTAAAAAGTTGGTGAGCCTACATAGGTTTTGACACCACATATAAAGTTCAAATGTTTTATACAATTCATATGATGCATGGTTTAATAAGGTAATTATGGAGAACCACTATAGTTAAACCAGGGCATACAATCAAACCTTGTGACTTGCACACAATGTTATCCCAAATGTAATATCGGCAAGAATCATTTAACATCCCAAAACTGGTAATAAATAAATAATGACACGATCGAAATTTATAATTTTTAAATGGCGAAAGAAAAACGGATGGGCTTGGGCTCGGCTCCAACAGGCCGAAGGAAACCCAAGTATATAAGGGCAAGGGCTGCTCCAAACGTTTTGATCAAAGAAAATTTAGATATCGACACGATCAGAGTCGCATGCAGAACCTTTGGGTTTTTGGGGAAGAAGACTGATTCATCGAAACTACTAGTTTCGATGTAGGTGAATCCATCGAAACTACTTAGTTTCGATATATATACAGACCCATCGAAACTACCTAGTTTCGATATGCCCACGATCCGAAGCTAAGATAATACATAAGTTACTTACCGAAACTACCATAGTTTCGATATGAACCCATGACTCGAAACTACCAAGTTTCGACATAAGCAACCTATCGAAACTAACAAGTTTCGACATAAGCAACCTATCAAAACTACCAAGTTTCGATATAAGCAAATCCATCGAAAATACTAGGTTCAAGCATAGTAATGTCTAGTGTCATCTAAGAGCACTACCTTACGTGTATGACTTTATTATACAGATTGTGAGTGACATTAGTGACGCTCAGTAACCAGCTAAGTGTATCTCAGAAACTACTCATCAGGTGAGTTCTATGTGCCCCTTTCTATGTTATGTGCAAACCTTATTAAATGTTTTGGGGCTGAAGTGTATACACTAAATGAATAAATACTATGAATGCCAATGTGATCATACGTGATATACAAATATATATATATATATATATATATATGAAAATTAATTATGAACAAAGAATGAAACGTATGTTTACAAAGTATGAATGAAAGAATGACAAAATATGAATGAATGAAATCTTGCTTTATATAATATATACTGCATGTTATGAATATACGTGAATGTTATGGACGCTTCGATGCTAACGGCTACTACGGTAGACGGACGACCACGTGACTATCTTGCAACCGGGACTAAAATGTTCCTTCATCAGCAAGGAAATAAAAAGGGGCATTAATGGACGGTCGAAGAAAATGCCCAATCATATGTAGAACGGTTGCAAACATGGTAGCACGTGGGAAACGGATACCTTCGGGTAGACGGGCGAAAAGGACGGACTACGACTGTAGGACGGTTTATGACGGACGGCCGAAGGTTGGCCGGACGGTTTTAAGGCGGACGGTTTCTAGGACCGGACGAGTTAAAGGGCTACGACGGTAGCTTCATGGCGTATGTCTTTGTGACATACGTAGTAAAAGACGGGTTGATCACCCTTATGTGTATGACCAAATGAATGTTAAGGAAAAATAAAGGTGAATGCATATCAATGTAGTCACTCAAGAATGATGAAAGAAAAGTAAAAGTTAAGAATACGTATTTATGTTCTTTATATATAAAACTGAAACCGAACTGAACCCGTTGTAAAATGAAACGCCCTAAACCAAGTACATCTCATAGTTGGCACAAAACATAATAGCATAGTTCTTAAACCATAAATCAGAATCTATTACAGCGGAAGTCTTGGTTCAAACATTCAAATTCGTAAAAAAACAATAAGTAAACATTGTTCATTCATAAACAATCGGGAACAGGAAATGTCAGTCTTCAGCACAGCAAACCCGATGTCCATGCTATCCGGCCCTCACGGATCCTTTACTTTACTTTCTCTTTACCATTTCTACTTGTCATGCATACTAAAAGTCAGCTAACGCTGGTGAGTTCTATCTTTACTTTAAACTGTAAACTTTCTTTTGGTAGCTTAGTTTTATAAAAATAAAATAAGCTTTTCTTTCTCTAATCTTTAAAACACTTTAACTTTACTTTAAAACTTTTAAAACGTTACAATTATAAAACTGTGACGTTACTATCTTTTATTAAAACTTTATCTTCAAGGAAGCCCGCTAGGGTGTCCTCCTGTACTCTGTCTGACTATCATTTCACTTGTACATGACAAGTGACTTTAGCAAACTTTAACTATCACATATGGATCATGGTCCGAGTACCAAATCCCTTTCTTGCTTACACCTCAGGGTAAGACTTTTACTTTAGCGTTGCCCACACCTCAGGGTGGGACTTTCTTTCTCGCTTGCACTTCTGTGCAAGACTCCTTTAGCATTGCTTACACCTCAGGGTAAGACTCCTTTAGCATTACTTACACATCAGTGTAAGACTCCTTTAGCATTGCTCACACCTCAGGGTGAGACTTCTACTTTAGCATGCATGCAGAACTTTCTACTATGCAACTACTATGCAATGCAATTACACTATTACACAAAATAGAAATGTAATCACATAAAATTTCATATAGACAAACAGCGCATATTAACACATAAGCCTATAACATGACATCTGTCACTGTCACTATCACTGTAGAGATGTACCAAAGTACAGGTCATTTATCGTTCTTTACTTTAGCTCTTTATTATCTTTCAAAACTCGTTTAAAAGGTAATACTATACTCTTTAACTCTCTCTTTTATTTTATAAAAATATATAATTCTGATAAAATATTCTTTAACTTTGAAAGTTATCTCTTTAACAGTATGCATGCCAGCCCAAAACCGTTAGGAAAAAGGGCAATAAGAACTCACCTGACTATGGTATTCACTTGTATATGACGACCTTTCTATTACTAACGCGTAAACTGATCTGTACATAAGTTAAGACGTGGATTCTATCATTTCTATACAAGTGTCGGCCAAAACTACTACTAGCGACACTCAAGAATCGGCTGAGACAGTCTCCAGCGACTCTTGAGAGTCGGCCGAGAGTATCGGCTGTTACACTTGAGTGTCACCTGAACTTGCATTAAGGACTTGTGTTATGAGGGGTCGACTCTCACTTCTTCTCCTTCCTCGTTGAGAGTCTGCTTTTTTTGCAGGTGCCGTCTCTTGAGAGTCGGCTCAAGAACTTCATCTTCAAACAGGTCTTTTTTTTACCCAAAACTCAAATCTTTTACGTCCAAATATACTTTATTTCCCTTCTTACACGTAAAAATCTGACCTTTATCTTTAAAAACCCATGAAAACCCTAAAACCCATTTCAAAACAGAAACTCAGGTCTGAGGTCGTTTGTTACCTGTTGATGCTTGATTCCCACTTCTCCAACCTCTAGCAATGAAGTTTGGCACGAGATGAAGGCCAACAATGGTGATCTTGGAGCTTTCTCTCTCTAAGATGTGAGGGTGAGATGATGAATGAAAGGGTGGAGAGGGTGGCTAGGGTTTTACCCTACACCCCACCCATGTCTTGTCATAGCCCAGCCCAAAGCCGTCTCCCCTTGAGCCCATTATTCCTTTATTCAAATCTCCTATTTAATTACCTCAACACCCGTCTTTCGTGTTTGACATAAATTTCGGGATGTTACATAAAAACCGAAACCGAACGGTTTTCAAAAAACCAAAAACCGAACTTTCAATTTTGGGTTTCGTTTTACCCCCAAAACCGACTCAAACTGACCCATGCACACCCCTAGATTGTTTTATGAAATCATTAAGTTCGGTTGTTGGGACTCATGGGTATATATTCATATAGTCGATACCGTTACTATATGAGGGACTTCTGCTCAAGAATAGGGGATGCCATGCTTTGAGTATGCATATAAGTCACTAGAATTTATGATGGTTGTTGCCATAATTGCATAAATGATAATTGATTTGCTTGTGATTGTGATATAATAAATTAATTTAGTTTTATATGAGTGATGCATTTTGACACATAATGAGCTTGAAGATTATGTTTAAAGTTTTTGTTTTGTAGTGTTAAGTCTTGTTTAGACTCAAGCTTGTATTAGACATAGTCTTGTTTCTGATTATAGTGATGTATTGTAAAAAAAGCTTAAGCCATGAAAATTTACTTTTCCCTGCTTAAGTTCGATATACAGTAGGTCTCGCCTTGGTATTGCGAGACAGTAACTCCTTATTAATTACTATCGTCAACCAAGGCTCTGCATTTTAATGAATTCGAATCTCTCCCATTTGCCTCAACAAGCTTATGAATGTAAATCTTGGGATTTGTAGAAATAATCCTTATTCAAAATGCATTATTAGTCTATGTTCTAGTTTGCATTGCAACACTAAACAATTAGTGAGATAATCATAGAACTCTTTCCTCTACATAACGTTTTGTGTTATATCATTAAGTCTTTGATTATTGCATGGTTAGCATGTATATAGTAGAATATTATATTTCAATCCTATAAAATCAAATGACTCATCGTCAAATCAATATTTTACATCATCAGTTAGTCAAGCTAGTAATAAATTTCATTTAGAAAACTATTAGTAGTTCATGTCTCAAAAGGTAGATGAAAACTAAAATAATACAACAAACTATTAACTTTTGCTTCCGCTACAAATGCACTAGTCCAAAACTTGATATTAATTTCTTACTACTTATTGATTCCTACATATTTTAATAAATGTCGGTCTTTACGGTCAATGTACGATATACTAGGTGTAATTTTGAATACTCACTCGTCGACTTGTTAGAAGGATCATAATGCTAACACTTAAATAGATCAACGTCTTCTACACTAATGACAAACCATTAGTGTAGGCTCATACACAAAACTATCATTTCTAAAGCATGTAATAGGAACAAATAGTAAGATTGTGTAAGCTTAACCAACACAAGTTTCGTTCAGTGGTCTCAAGAAAGACAAAGGTGTCCAAGATGACAGTATGATGATGGCCACCCCAAAAGGCCCGAAAATGCTACTCTCTAAGATGAATAATCCTATGTCCTCCCTCTTCCGGTCCACTGTCCGACAAAACCAAGAAGTTCAGATTAGAGCAATTTGATGATCTCTATTACATTTGAGTGACAAAAGTCGATCTCTACCATATCATTGATATGAGTTGCCATTTTATACCAAATTTATAGACAAAAATTGGTGATGTATATTATTCTTAAGAGAGAAAATAGTGAAGAATAGAACAAACGTACAATGCATTTGATAACATTCACTTGAACAACTACACATATTCTACACTTCTATTTACTCGTCTGTTTACAAGAGCCTCACAAAAATCAAGTAAAATCAGAAATCACCAACCACGGACGATTTTTGTGTAGTTAACAATGTTCAGGAATGTATCAAAATATCGAGCAAACCACAAGGACGATGTCTGTAACTTTTTCAAGCCCATAGACCTTGAAAACTAGCCCAGAAACCGATCCACTAACATGTCATCATAGCCCAAGAGAACAGAATACAAGATGCATAGTAGCAATCACAATATGTGAAAATCAAGAAAAACAAAAAAAAATCAAAAATGCCCCTGGCCAGGAGTGGATAATGTTGAAAAGGCCCCTGTACACCAAATCCATTCCCAAGTAAACCTAATTCCTTCCTCTTGGATTTCAAAGATGTTGCAGTGTTAAATCTTGTATTTTGCATTGGTTCGTCGGTTGAAAGATGATGCACAACATGAGTCTAATAGAGATTGAAATCCACAGCTCCAAAATAATGTATGAAAAAATAACACTATGATAAATGACCAATTTGCCCACGAAAAAAACTATACTTTATACTTTGACAGCCTCTCTTTTACAGGTGGCTCCAAAGCCGACATACACTGCTCCCATGCTCCATTCTTCAACATCTATCATAGAATACAACAGTAAACCCTCATTTAATCATTTATACACAACTTAGAAGTAATAAGATGTGTGTCTAGTATTGGGTCAAAACAGATTTGAGTTAAAACAGGTCATCTTTGTATGGGTCAAAAGGGGCCGTCGGGTCGGGTTTGACCAACAAAACACTTTTGTCTACAACTATACATATATGCATACATACATAGGGGCACGAGACATGTACGTATCGCTTCAATGAAAATGGTAGAATTAAAAAACAATGCTTATTTACCTCTCCTCACTCTTTCTTTGATTTTATCTCCTCCATCCTGAGTTTCTTTTAAAAAAGTATGAAAATGTCCACATATGCATATACATGTGCATACAATGTATATGCATTTAGATAAAAGACTATCAATACCATATTTTTTTAAATAAATCTTAAACATTGAAATCTAAATGCAGTTTAGTCAAACTAAATAATAAATAGTGCAAGAATTAATGCGGTTCTTGCAGTTCTCAACATTTTGTTGGTTCTGAAAAGAACGCCCCACTATATGTGTGTGTGTGTAAATAACGCATTAACTATAATTAAAAAAACAATATTATTACAATATCTTTGTATACCTGCTTATAACCAAGCAGCACCTGTGAAACTTCATTGTGTAAATCCTCACTCCTTATTTCCTGTAGAAAAGAGGAGCAAGAATAGGTCAAAATACAAGGTTTATAAACAAAATTACTGAACCAGGAAAAACGATGAACATGTCATCATGTTTTTACACTTCTTATCAATTACAAACTAAAAAACAGATTTATAAAAACATACTAATACTATCATAATCATATCTAATAATATCATTCTCATCCAATGTCGATCAAGTTGCCTACTTGTTCTCATGTCCTCTACTCCTCTTGTCCAAATTAGAGTTTACCTTAAAACTAGTTATGTCATGCTGAATATATGGCGTTTGGAAGTGCTTGTGTAAGTTGAAATAACTGTCTTTGGGAATTCAGATTATTAATGGAGTAAAGAAATAAAATGACCAAAAAGTGCTTTATGTGAAATGATGGTAAAGTCTAACTAAATATGTTGAAATCGGGTAAATAGAAAACTTTAATTTACCCTTCAATGATCATTTTTCTTAAAGCTGGTATGAAACTGATTATTTGAAAACCATCAGACAACTAGAAACAGGATCTGCTAAATTTAAAACTGATTATTGTGTTTTCATTTCGCGATAATCAAATAACTAAATGCAAAATGTAAATCCAAACACCCTCTAGATACTAAGGGTGTTAAATGGGTCGTGGCCGCGGGTTGGTAGATCAAACCCGACACTAACCTGAAAGTCGTGTCAGACATATGAACCCAAACACGACACAAGTTTTTGCGGGACGCATGAGCTTGACATCACAACCCATACAGCCCAAAATTTTATTTTATTTTATTTTACTTTTTTGCATATTAATTCTCTTAAAATTAAAATTTAACAACTAAAAATACAAATGTACATAAAATGATTGTGTTTAACCTATATAAACCTTATGCTAATTTCTCTTTTATCTTCTTTTAAATTAAGGCATAAAATACCAATTCGTTTAATTTAGGACATAGTACACCTATGCAGTCGATAACACCAATATCTCGGATATCGGCCCATCTGTAGAATATCGGTCCTAAATATCGGTGCCGAGAATATCGGCGATATTTACCGATATATCGCCGATATTCTAACTTCAAAATATCGGTGTTTTGACCGAGATTATCGGTTTGCCTAAGTTGGGCCTTTTTGATATTAGTCTGCCCATTCCACTATTAAAAAGTGTTAGCCCAACTTCAAAACCATAGACAAAAGCCCAAAACCCATGGAATTAAATGACCTAACAAGCTGCTAAGATGCAATTGGAGGTTCCCACGCTGCTCGGCTGCTGAGTGACCTGCAATCCAAATCCAATCGGGCTTGTTTGGCTGCAATCGAGCATCGGCAACTCCAATCACACACCCAAACAAGCTCCAATCGGGCTTGTTTGGCTGCAATCGAGCATTGACTTTTAATTTGACTATTAATATTAATTAATATTATATTTATATATAATTTTATGCATGATATAAAAATTAGCGATATCTCACCGATATCCCACCGCGAGAACCGATATCTCAAATATCGGTCCTTGACCGATAACCGATATTTTTTCGCATTAACTGCATAGTAGTACACACTTTTTGGAAAATTTATAAAAAAAAAGGTTAAAAAGATCAACCCGAACACGACCCGTTTAGCTAAATGTGTTGGTGAGTTTGACCAGAGGCTGACACGAACCCGTTTATGGTGAACTTAAACCCACGAGTTGTGTGAGGTTCTGGTCATGTAAGAAATTCATAACCCCGATATGGGAATCTGTTTAACTTATAAATTGGTTTGTCAACTAATTTACTTGTTTGTTTTGGCAACTGTTCTAACGAAAAAACTTACATGCCAACTAGCAATAGCTCTACACAAGAAAACAAGTGAACTCACAGCCCCTGATGGGTTTGCTTTAACCTGCAAATCAACCAAACATAAGTTTCTGTTTCAAAAATCAAAATTAAACAGAAAGCTTCACATTACCATGGCACATAGACCTCGAAAAGCATCCTCCTTTTCAATATCATCCCGAATCCTGTCAAAAACATAAAACAATTAATTATGAAACTTTGAATGCAAGTTTTGCAATGAATGTGAATTAACTTATAAGTAGAATTTTGAATGATATATGCAACAAAAATACTCACATAGCTAAAGCAACACACCATGATTGCATGAAATGTTCCATGTGGGGTGATACAAGTTCAGGGCAAACTGATGCAAGTCTACCCAGGGTGATGGCACTATTTTCAATGAGGGACTTATTGAGTCCCTGCTCACCATCAAGAAAAGTAAATGAAACCGTTCAAAAAATTAAACAAAAACTATAAAGAAAATAAAACAAACTAACTAAATTACCTCTGCATGTTGTAGGATTGGGACTAAGCATGAAATTACAGTCATCACCACAGGAGAAATTTCTTGGTTAACCTGAAGCATTCATTCATAAAAAAATAAAAAAAAAAATCTTAGACGTAAGAAGTGTATTTTCTATGATAGAAAAGAAAAAACTTCATAGGCTGTGCATGAGGTTTCAGAAATGTGGTGTACTAGATTTAGCAATCTCAGATCAAATATGAACGGGTTGATTCAAGTAGTTATGTTTTTTTTGTTTATCTCAAATGGGTCAACCATTTAAACCCAAAAAGTTTAGCTAAAAAGGTAGCAAGGTCATACATGTCCTTGCCGAAAGTGTATTTTTAATGCATACAAGTCTCTAAATAATTTTATTTTAATATCAAATTATTATTCAAACAAATGATGCTTGTAAATTGTAATAATAGTTAATGCACTATATACACTTGTATATAAGTTACTTGTTTCGGCCAAAAAGTATTAAGACTGAGCATGAAATTAAAGCCATCACCACAGGAGAAAGTTCTTGGTAAACATGAAGCATTCATTTATTAAAAAAAAAATTCTTAAACATGAAGCATACTTTCCAAGATAGAAATTAAAAACTTCATAGACTGCACATTAAGTTTGACAGATGTGTTGTACTAGATTTAGTAATTTTAACTCGTTTACTTATGAACGGGCTGATTCGGGTGGTTATGTTTTATCTCTAAGGGGTCAGCCAGGTATACTCAAAAACTAAAGCGAAAAAGGAAACGAGTCAAATAGGTCAAAAGTTGCCCAAAGTATACTTCAATCCACACAACCTCCAAAATCATTTATTTAAAATATTATATCATGATTCAAAATATATTATTTGGCAAATTTTGATCATATTACTTATGCGTGTATAAATACTAATATTTTGAACAAAAAGTAACACGGGTCAACTAGGAAAAACTGCCACCCATTACACAACCAGGGTAGATTTTAGTAAAGAGAACACACCTTAATTGCTAATTCCCCAATAGCCCAGCATGCATTATTTGCCACAGAGATGGTTTCCTTTAGTTTGGGTGTATTCTGCAAAATGTGTAAACTTGTATTTATATATATTATAAGAATGCTAAGAGTTAAATGAACATAGAGAGTCTAGAGGTCATCATACCAGTTGCTTGGCAGCTACATCAAGAAACTCAGGTAAGCGAGGGCGCAAATGAATTGGACAAACCTAATAAAGAGAACACAAAAAAAATTATTTGGTAATGTGAACGTTGGAACTAGGTTTTACATCTAGAAGTGAAAAAAGCATGTTTATTTCAGTAATTACAAATGAAATAAACGATAAATATCGTGGGAGATGAGAACCAAAAATTAAAAAAGCATATAACAATGACATAATCACCCCTGCATATCACACAGAGATAAACTATAAAATATGGTTCACAAGTAAACTTGATAAGATCAGCTGATCAAATTACCAACTTACTCTTGCAAGGTCTCCAAGCAATGCAAATGCACTTTGACGGATATCAGCACCATCATCCATGCAACATTGCAGAAGGAGATCCCTTAAATTACTTTGTGTTACCTGTGAAGAAATTCGATTTTAAATATGAAGTCAAATGACTAGACTCCTATAAACTACACATAGGAATTTCTGAACTGTATTGAGTAAAATTTGGAAGGAAAAAAAAAAGAAGTGAATACCAGACTCTCTATTCCACTACCAAGACCTTCAGTCAGTCCGGATAGAAGATCCAATGAACAAACAACAAATTCTTTGTCAAACTGAACCCCAGCTGAAACAGGATCAACCTGCAACAAAAGCACATCAAATTTACAAAAAGTTGTTTATACATGAGGTCAAAACACTTGGTGAAACATGTGATATTAACCCTAATACAAAAAAATGTTTAAATTTGACTTGCAATAATTGAAAATGAATAATAACAAAGTTCACTGTCAATGGTATGTGATGGGTTGCATGAAATGCCAGAATGCACACAAAGGACATACAAATACAAACTATTATCAACAGTATTAAACATTAATGATTCATAGAAGATTTAAATTTTTTTGCCCACAACCTTGGCAAGCTGTTGGGTCTGGATAATGTCTAGGCATCTCTGGAAAACAGGCTGAGAAAACTGTGAGAATCCACTACCCAA
Source organism: Smallanthus sonchifolius (assembly GCA_023525975.1). Lineage (NCBI taxonomy): Eukaryota > Viridiplantae > Streptophyta > Magnoliopsida > Asterales > Asteraceae > Smallanthus > Smallanthus sonchifolius. The sequence continues at coordinate 40,645,554 of CM042025.1, read as the reverse complement.
TGCCTGAAAAACAATGAAAAAGTTTATTTTGTAACAATGATTCTATGTGAATAAAAATGGTAGAAAGCATGTATTCAAATAAACTGCATACAGATAAACCGATTAATACTCCTGGTACCTGTGCTATGGAAGTAAAGCACTCCAAAAGGGGAAAAAGGTCTTTGTCTGAATTTGAAAGTTGTTGCCACTTTGCAATTAATGGTGGCATCAAAATTTCAAGGTATTTAGGCTGCAGTTCACAATGTAAACATATCCTCTAAATTACTAAATTCAATGAAGAGAAAGATACCTGAAACAGGGAAAACCGTAAAAGATGAAAGAATGACCCAGAGCTATTATATGATGCATTACCTGATTCAATTCCCCACCAACTGCATCTGCTAAAGTACCAATAGCATCATAAACAATTCTGAGATTCCTCCTCTACATAACATCAAACAAAAAACATATTGAAATAATTCAATTTTTATAAATGTGTCTAATACACTAACTTGTTGCTTAAGAAATTAGATTTTTGAACAAAACTGATTCGGGACATAAAAAGTCATTTTGACCGTTATCCAACCCGGCCATTTTGCCAGCTAGCCAACAACAGAAGATTAAGAATCAACCTGGTATTTCCCAAATGCGCACATTAGGTGCTGTAAAATGATCTCCAAACAAGGTGCCAAAAAGTCAGCGGCTTCCTGAAATTAAAAGAATAGTAACTATATGCTGTCATATTCACACGAATGAATTAGATACTCATATACTCTTAATAACAACCTCTTCAAGAGTTGCAAAAGCAGAGCAAGCAGCCTCCTGCACACGCTTGTTATCATCCAAAATCCTTCTTAAAAGACCTGTGAGAACCTTTTCAAACTGTTCATGTCCCTCTCTGTAACCAGCGCCCTGAAATAAAAATCAAACAAATTAATATCTGGTTTTTATATAACCTGCCATGAATAACAACTTTAACATTCCAAATTCAGAAATAATATGATGTCATTAAAAAAGTGATAATATTAGCTAAATGTGTAAGATTGAATCATTATATCATACCTGGACAATAAATTTGCTAAAGCGTGAGAGTGTCCAACAAGAAATGCTCCGTATCAATGGAAACTTATCATCCAAAAGGGGAATGAGGAAGGCTACAATCTGCAGAAAAATAAAAAGAATAATTTTAACTTCAAGAGGACACCAAGAAGCATAGAAAAATATCATAAAACACTTATTCTATATATGCAAAGAATTTGTTGCAAAAAATAGTGATATTGGGTATTAAACATCAGTTACGCATTTTATAATTACAAGTCAATTAACATATTACAGAGCTAACCTCTGAAAGATGAGGATAAAGACCATTAATGCAACCCTCAGCTATGGCACCAAGAGCTAAGACTGCAGCCTCCCTCTCTTTCCAGCTAGCATCATCTAATAAAGATAACTTAGACTGCACAGACCATAACTTTACATTATTTCTCATGACAAAAGAGGTAAATCAACTGCAAACAAAGAACTCATTTATAAAACAATTTTATATTTTCTAAAAATTGAACAAATACCTGGACAAAAGGCATTAAAGTTGGAAGAATCTCATCACCAAACACATTAGAGATTATATCCAAGGCAGCAGCACTGCACTTTCTGAGGTTCCATATATTCACTATGTCATCATCCTACAATTGTCAAAAAAGTGATATTATTACAACAATAATGTAAACGTGAGTAAAAGCATCAGGAAGTTATAAGTATTATAAATAGACTTGGGGTGACTTTCAACCACTTCGACCTGGTCCTCTTTTATTTAATATTTTTTATTTGAATAATTCAACGAGTTTGAGACAACAATCGGCCAATTCATTAAAATGGGATGAAACTGCCACCTGAGCTTATTTGTCAAAGAAATATTTACTCTCAAACAAAAGTATATCTAAAGCATACATCATCTTCAGCATCATCCGATCCATGAAAACGTGATGAATGGAAATGTGGCTTCAAATCCTGCATAGCTAATATAAAATAAGAAAATTGTTCATGGGCCATATGTTAAAGGATGATCCTAAAGAGTACTAAATAGAGATAGAAACCAGAACCTGATCCCTGTCTGGAAGAGAGCCGTCCTCCTGCAATTTAAAAATTAAGTTAAAATCTGCAACTATTCATAAAAAAAAATAACACAGGAAAAAAGTATACCTCTGCATCTAGTAGTGACTCGTCATCATCTGCGTAAGCCATGTTTGACAACAAAATCTACCATATAGGCGTAAAATAAGGCATAAAGTAATGCAAAAGCAAAAAGATGGAGAATATAATTAAATAAATGAGGAAGGATAACATACTGGAATCAAACGCGGCAAGAATGCTTTTAAATTCTCAGGTGGCAATGGTGCTTCACAATATGCAGACCTGCAAATAAAGATTTAAGAACGTAAGATAGAAGGATAAAAGTAAAAGAGCCATAAAAGAACTTAGGATCGCATTCCTTTTTCAATTAAAGGAAACAATAGCATTCTTTTCTCTAATCTTTTCTTTTATTCCTCAGAAAGTGGTTGGTTTGATCATAGATAAATGTGTGGCATATATTCAACTTGGAAACATTTACTAAAAACACACATGCTGGATCTATAGAATCAAATGTTTAATACTATATAATCAACCTTCAATTGGAAGTATTGAATGGTAAGCACTCTATGACATAAATATATAATAAGCTCATCAACCCATATTTTAATAATGATATCAAGCTAGACAACAGATTGTATCGTAACATAACGCCATAAAATTCAAGAATCTGGCATATAATATATGTTTTCAATTGTTGAAACATAAAATTAATGTTACATAACTTTTCACACGATAAAGCACTAAAAGTTTAGAGGGCACAAAGTGATAACAGCTACACGAAATGGTACCAAAATTCACAGGCTTCAAGTGACACTTCATCATCAGGGTCCTTGTTCACTTGTAGCATGTATTCAATTACATTTTGCAAATGTGGCTGCAAGCACAAAAGCATGTTGAACAGTATGAGTTAAGAAAAAAAGAAGATGATCACAAGTTTATAAATGAGAAAAATCACAATCTGTTGGACTACTGATGTAATAAGAAAGCAGAAAGATGCATAAAATAGGATTACAAGAATTAAGAAAAAATAAAAACTTAAAAAAGTCCCACCTCAAGGAAAGAAGGATGAACTTCAATTAGCTGAACGAAAGCAGAACAAACCTATCCACCATGTGAGTAATTATTATTAATGATGAAAAGCAACACTCCAAATGAAAGAAAATTCAATTAAAGCAAAGATTGACATGATAAAAAAAATAATAAATAAAGCTAAATTTGCAGAACTCGTTTTGAAAAGAAGTGTGCAGCACAAAACTGCGTCTGATCACAACATCCATGAAAAATAACCCATAAATATAATTAAAAATTTAATGAAAACTCTACTATATAGTAAGCAGCAAGGGTTAACATTTTAAATGTCAAGGGGTAGAAATATTTACCAGTTTTCGTACTTCTGATGATGGATCATTAGCAAGAACAAACAAACCTTGCAGGTATGTATCCATAGACATATACAAAACCTGTAGAAAGATAATGCATTTACTGACCAGTATACTGCAGTAGGAAGTATATTATTTAGAAGAAAGATAATAATACTTACTGGTGGCATCAACATAATATACTGATTTACGGAACCCAATGCAAGCTTTCTAAGGGTGGCATTTGGAGATTGAAATGACTGTATCAAACAAGCACCACTTAACAGTTAACACCATGTGATGAACAAGAACATATGTTCATAGATGCAACATGGAACTTAAAAACTTTGTAAAGAACAACATCCATCTTCGAATAAAAGAAAATAAATTATGCCACATGTCACTTGCACAGCCCTCCCCATTCCTGCTTTTCCCGCCTAAAATTTCCACCCCATTACTAAACACGCAGACCTACTCAGTCCGACCCAATTTCTCTTTTCCTAACCCTATTCTATTCTACCCTCTCTTTCTCAAACCCTAAATTTTCGATTCTTTTCATCGCATCCTTCCTTCTTCCGGCCATTTTCTTCTACCTCCACATAATCGTCGCCACCATCACAATCTTGCACCTCTTGATTCTCTTCAAGGTAAGTTATGTTTTCTGATTACTTTTTTGATCTTTTTTCAGCAGCCAAATCCCGGCGAATTCTTAAGTTACAGGTAAAACGCCTTTGCATACAGTGTTGTAAAAATCGCTAGGCGCTAGTCGGGTGGTGGGGTACCGACTAGGGATTAATCAGGATTAGTCGGGATTAATCGGGATTAGTCGGGATTAATCGGGAATTTATAAGTAATTTTTCAAACTTATATATATATATAAGGAAGGGTTCAAATACTAACCAACTTTTTATGTGATAACCGTGCTAACCACTATAAAACAATCACATAATTTATAAATTATTTTTTATTTTAATTGTTAAAATAGTATTTAAGTATCTTGAATAAATAATTTATAGATTTTTTATTTTTTTAATTTATTTCTAAGTTTATTAATATAATATTACACAATTTACCAAGTGGTTTTCTCTGGAACCCTCCCCTACATATATATATATATATATATATATATATATATATATACTATATATATATATATATATATATATATATCTAGACTATATAATAAATGAAAATCATTTATGCCACGTGTCACGTCCACATCTCTTCTCACCATTTTTTTCCCGCCTCTCTCTCTTATTAAATGCACTTCTCTTTTTTTAATAATGATTTATATTTGAAGAAAAATATTAATTATACTAATAAAATACATTTATTTTAAATTATCTCTTATTTTAAGAAACTTTGAAATTTAATTATGTAACTTTTTTTTTTAACTAAATAGTGATGTAAGTCAAATTATATTAAATAGAAATTAATGTATTCAAACCGTGTAATATACATGTTTTTAAAGATATAAACTTTTTATTACTGAGTATATAACATTACATTTTATCAACCCGTGTAACACACGGGTTTTTTAAAATACAATTTTTTTATTACTAAGTATATAATATTACATTTTATTAACCCGTGTAATACACGAGATTTTAACATAGTATATATATATATATATACAAATACAAACATTAACATATTATTATACTAGATTAGAACCCGTGTCTACACACGGGATGAAAAATATTAAAATATAAAATACTTAATATATTTTACAGGTGTAAAAATGTATTACATATACTAAGGATAGAAAATAAGATTCAAAATATATAAAAATTAATATATAATTTGGTTTCGAAAATACGTTAATTACTATTTAATGTAATTTGACTTTCATTTACTATTTGAATGAAATGAAAAGTTACATAATTATATTTCAAAGTTTCTTATAATAAGTGATAATTTAAAATAAATGTGTTTCATTCTTTAGAAATATATTATTATTAAAAAGATTAAAATATAGATATGTATTTAATGGGAGAGAGAGGCGGGAAAAAAATGATGAGAATGAATGTGGAGGCGACACGTGACATGGAAAAACCTTTATTTATTATATAGTATATAGATATAGATTAGTTCAAAATCTCAAATACTTCAAAGATCAAATAGTTTAAATACTTCAAAGATAAAATAGTTCAAATACTTCAAAAATCAAATACTTCTAATATTAAATACTTCAAAATTCATCATCGTCTTGTCCGTATTAGCACGGGTGGTCGTCGATTTGAAGCAGCGGGTAGCGATTAGGTTAAAGCAGCAGCGAGAACAGGTTGGACGTGGAGAACATCCTTAAGTTTTGCGATTAGGTTAAATAAAAACCCATGTATCCATGGATCGGTTCGTTATTTGGGCTTAATTATGTTTAAAACCCATATTTCAATTTGGGCCGATTAATCCCGATTAGGGCCGATTAATCCCGACTAGGACCGATTAGGGCCGATTAATCACGATTACCGATTAATTGTCCGACTAGTCCAAATTTACAAGGTAATCCAGCGATTACAGATTAATCCCGATTTTTACCACACTGTTTGCATAGTTGTAATGTTCGTTCTTATTTAACATAGATGTTCGATTTTGTGTAGCCGTGCAGAAGTTTTAAAATTAGAACCGGACAAGAGGATTTTGTTTCTGAATTTCAGTTAGGAACCTATTAGACTCTTTTAATTCATCACTGTAGAAATCGCAAACGGCTGAAATCTGAGATCGTAACGACTATCTCATAATAAAAAGTCGTCCAAAGTGTATTTTTAATCAATAAAACCTCTTAAATCATTGTTTTTCAAAATCAGATTATTATTAAATAATAAAACTTTGTAATCCTATTTGACAAGTCAATAAGTAAAACAAAATCTAAAAGTTTGAGAGAAGTGCAGTACACTGGTTTTTAACCTAGTACATATATATAAAGTAATCATAATAACAAGTAAAATCTTACCTGGAGTAATCTTGGGAGAAATATATCAATAGGCCGTTCAGATGACCCAGGACTTTCTGCATCCAAAACTTGAGGAATATCCTCACAAATCTGTATTATACAGTAACTTCAATGAGAAAGTCGGTTATCCTTCAGATTCTTAAATATTACGTATCATGAGTAAACTATTCATGCATACCGTCCGTATGCTCAATGTACAGTTTGTTAAGCTTGTTTGTTGAAGTTAATTTAAAAAGATCACCCTGCTATTTTTGAATATGTTCGCATTGCTTTATGTAGAGTTTATTGATCCAAAAATTAGTAGTGCCCATGTCAAACAAGGAAATTATTTGAAATTTTGACCTTAATTCTCTTTACTTGCAACCACTTGCGGTTTCCCATTAAAAAGTAGCTCTTGTTATATAACAAGTTTTTATTTCTTATTCTCATTTTAGTTCTCAAACTTCTATCATAACAAAGTAATGATCAACTGCTCAAGCAATTAAAAACCCTCATCCATTTATTCACATTCAAGCATGAGAAAGCACACAAGGTACAGAACCAAAGAAAAGAAACAAGGATCAAATGTTCAAATGTTCAAAACCTTCTAGGAAGAAACATCCAACACTAATATAACGAATACCATGGAATGAAAAAACTAAGAATTAATTAAAAAAATACCTTAGACAAAGCATCCATAGCACCTTCCTTATGAACTAAATCGTTACTATCCAAACACTTGACAAGTGTATGCAACAACTCAGGCCATCCTAAAACACCCCCAAGCTGAACAACAACACTAATGATTGTTCCCGAAGTAGATCTGATTTGTCTATCTGTTGATCCTAAACATGGTAACAGCTCAGCTTTTATGTATTCCTGATTTGTTTGAGGCATCGACTTGAATGCAGTTTTTAGATTATTTTTCAGAAGCAATCCAGCTGCCTGCCGGACCTCCACTGGCTTACCCTGTAAATTATACAACCCAAACAACATGAATATAAAACAACATTCCTAGTCCCTCTTGCAAACAAAAACAATAAACATCAAGGATATCAAACCAACAAATTGATATGAAAGAAGGATGACAAATAAAAAGGAAACCCACCTAGTGTTTTTGTAAATGCATATATAGCTGCTTTTATGAATAACAAGCAATTGCTTCTTCAATATCATAGAGTCCACATGAAAGGATATCATATAAGATATCCAAATTGGGTTTTGTGCCACCACAATGGCAGGGAACATACAAATCTACTGTCCATAAATATAAATTATTTTCTTCGCCACGAATTGGAATACAATTACAAGATAGAAAGAGGCAGTTATTTAATTTGCTACACCAAAAAAGGAAAAAAAAAATCGGACGACCGAAAAAAATTCGGGGTAAAACATGAGTTGATATTAAACAAGTACAAAAGTGTTGTACTTTTACCATAGCTTTCCTGTTAATAGAAATTTTAATCATAAGTTCCTCATTAGCAACAAACATCTAGAATCCTCTACTAATCATAAAATATAAAACCCACCAAAATTTTTATAGATAACACACCACCATACGAATGCATGAGACCCAAATACTTCGGCATTGGAACAAACTAATCAAATTAGTAGCCATCTAACCAATAAATACTAAATATTTTGATCGACCATAGTTCAGTCCCAGACACAAGAAACCGACTGCATGTTATTTTAATAGTCTTCAACATTCTTGTATAGAAGAAAGGGCTATCTATTTATGTTTTAAACCAAAACTTGTTAAGGAGAAACTACCTTTAACAGTCTACCTCAAGGTTTAAAAGAACGGAATCGAGCCTCGAGGCGTTTTCCCTTCGCCTCATGAGGCGTAAGCCTTGAGGCGAACCGAGGCGTACACCCGAGGCGGAATTAAAAAATAAGTATAAAAATTATATATCTTATAAAACCTAGAAAGATTTTGACTTTTGGGCCATAATTTCATGCAATCAAACATACCCAGAAATATTATACAAAATAATAGTAGGTATATGAAGTTTATATTACTCCCTAAATATTTACCACATTGTAATCCTTAAATACCAGAAAATATGATAATAAAAAGAACTTGAGATAATTTAGTAATAAAAAAGCTCTAGAAACAACCAAGTAAATTCGATATACAGCTAGTTAAGAAATAGCAGAAAGAATCGAAGCTTAAGGAACAAAAATTAAAGAAAATAGAAAAAAAAAGAAAAGGAACATTGAATTAAACAAAAAGAAAAATAAATTGCCAACCCCCTTTAACCAGTAAAAATATGCCAACCCCCTCAACCAATAAAAAAAGAGATTGCCAACCCCCTTTAACCAGTAAACATTTGCCAACCCCTCTAAACCAATAAAAAGTGAGAAATTTTACTTTTAACTCCACCCTCCCTCTCTCCTACTATCGATGCATCTTCTACTTCCCCCCTCTTTCTATTCTGACCTGCAACTCAAAAAAACCGGCATGCAACTTAAAGAAAAAAACTCCTGCGATTCTAACAACCTGCAACGTGGATGTTTTAGGTATTTTCACACCCTTTTTTCTTGAATTATTGTAACAAGATTAGGTTTTAAATAGATGAGACTGATTGAGTACGTTAAATTGAAGTGAAGCTCCACCTCCCTCTCCATTCAGATTCACTTCTACCGCCTCGTTCAGATTTCCCGCCTCAGCCCGATTCCACCGCCTCAGCCCTTAAGAGGCGTACGCACAACTGAACCCCATGAGGCGCCGCCTCATAAACGTTTTCTTAAACCATGGTCTACCTAAATCCAGTGTTGTGCGCCGATTAGTCGCTAGGCGACCCAGTGAGGACTAATTTTGGCCAAGTCGCTCCATTAATCGCTGGGCGGTCCTAGTCGGTCCCAGACGGGCCTAGGCGGCCAGATTCCGGCGAAAACCTAAAATTTCCGGCGAAAACTTGAAAATTCCTGCCAAATTCCGGCGAAAACCTTTGGTGTGGTTTAAAAATGAACATTTTTATAAAAATTACATATAAAAATGTGTGTATATATATATAAAACTGAAAATTACATATAAAAATTCCAATCCGATTAATCCCGCCTAGGCCCCGATTAATCCCGCCTAGGCCTAGGCCCTACCCCACCGCCCGACTAGCGCATAGCGATTTTTACAACCATGCCTAAATCTTAGACAAAAGTTCATAATAACTTGCCTTTAGCAACTTCTTATAACTTCACAACTATGATCAACTAATAGCGTTGTTGCAAAATCGCGATTATTCGCTAATCGGCCAATGACCGAGGAATTTTGCCTTAATCGGGCCAAAAATCGCTAATCGGTCAAAGGCAGTCAAAATCGGCCCTAGGCGGCCCTAATCGGCCAAAAATCGGTGGGTTCCCGTTTTTCCGGCGAGATTCTTGTAAATTCCGGCGATTTATAAAAATGTGTGTATATATATATAATTTTGAAAATACATGCAAAAATGTGTATATATATATATAATTTTGAAAATTACCTATAAAAATGTGTGTGTATATATTTATATATATAAATCTGAAAATTACATATAAAGATTCCGATCCGATTAATCGCTAGTCGGTACCCCCACCGCCCGACTAGTGCCTAGCGATTTTTGTAACACTGACTAATAGTAACTAAAAGTTTGTGACAAGGAAAAAATGAAAAATGAATGATGAATCGCCTACTAAAACTAACCAAGCTAAACAACCAAAACTGCAAAAATAAAAACTTATAACCAAAATATGAAATATCAAAAGCTTAGAGTCTATTTTTACACATTGTTCAGTTGTTTTCTGACTTTTGGCCATTGAAACTTTTTCAGCATATGATGGCCAATGACTCTATGGTCCTCCTAATTTTGTTAAACAAGTAGCCAGAACTGAAAGCAAAAAACAGAAATGTTCAACTGACCCAACCCCTATCAACTGGCTCAAAGATTCTGTTTTTCTATCATATCAACAATAACAAGTAATTCCAACTTATGCAGCTTCGATGAATGCTTTTCTGAACATTATTTTATTTGAGTCAAAGATTGTCCAACAACAAAGTAATTAACCCAAGCTAGGGTGTGTAAGCTATGCCCAAACAAAGAAGCAAACCATCTAGAGTTTCCAAAACGTGAATGGCATCCTTCTAACTATCTTATTGCAACTTCAGTTTATTAGACTCACTCAAATCTCTCCTTCTGCTACAAATATGTGCTTCTTCTCAATCAACACAACCCTATCAGTTAGCAATTAAGTTGTAAAGAATTACAACTATAGCATCCTAATTTATTGAAAAAGACAAAATCAGATACTGTAATCTAAACAGAAGTGCACATCAAAGTCATTCAATCAGGAAACAGAACCATCATCAACCAAGAACCTCACTATATGATTAACTAGGAGCAAATAAATATAAGTTAACAGTAATAAACCTAATCAAACCCTAACATACCACCAACCAATTTCGCATATCAAAACGGAACAGAACAGAAACCAAAATTACCTCGGCCCGAGCTAGGATGAAGGCGAGATAATTATTAAAATCGGGAAACTGAGAGTAGTGCTGGAGTTGCTGCCATATCTGAGATTTATCAGAAGACGGAGAAATTTGTTGCTCAAGTAATCCACAGATCTCCTTGAACCCTCCTTCTTGAGGTTGCCATGCCGCCGCCGGAGTCGCCGTCGCCGCCATAGGTGTTATTAGCAGATGGTGGTATTAGATTGTGAAGATGAGAGGTAACGAGTTGAATTTGGACTGCGCTCTGTTCAAATCATGAACAGGGGTTTCGGTTTATGCCCCTCTCTCTTTCTTATGCTTTGATTTTATTTTCTACTTTGAAAGTATGAGCCTTGCCCTCATATGTTAGATTAAATGATCATATTTTAGCAAATTAATTTAATAATTACATGTTTGTGGCATTTTTTTTTTCTAATTTATTAATTTTAACTATACTAGATGATTATTCTAGATAAGGAAACAATCCAAAAAGTATTGATTCTATGGTTAATAAAAGAAAACAAAGTAATGGAAATAATGTCATCCTCAAAAGTTATGAAATCAAATATATAATATTATTATAATTTTTAAATATTCTCTTATTGAAAATTATAAAAGTGTAATTATATTTTTTTTTACTTTTAGTAACTATGTTAGAATCTCGTGTATTACATGTGTTGAATAAATTAAATACTAAACACTTAGTAATGAAGATTTAGAGATTGAGAAAAAAAAACATAAAAAAGAATCTTGGACTCACGTAATTTTGACACGTTAGATAACTAGTTACTTAGTTATTAGATATAGATTAGGGGAGGTATTATTTTAGAACTCCTAAATGTTATCAAAACTTGAATAACTCATTTGCATTCTTAGATCACTTGATCAATGGTTTAAAATCACCCATCATATTTTTGTAAATAGATGAAAGCTTAATGATTTTAATTAAATGGGTCAAGGTATGAATGGAAATGTACCTCAGCCTTTTCCATTGCTCTTCATATTATTTCTCATTTTCTTTTAAAGCAGTTAGCTCACACACCTTTGATCATTATCTCCCGTAAATATTGATCATGCTTTCTCAAAAATAAATTTAGCCTACCATCTCTCTCTATTAAAACTCACTAGCACCATCTTTATCCCTTGACCATTGTAAATTTGAGAGAAGTTTGGGAATTTTCTGATACACATTGATTGAAGAAGGAAATACAACTAAAACTAACTATTTTATACAAAACTTAAATTTACAAACACTAACTTAACTGTTAAACACAACAAGTTAAGATTGTGTAGCAATTCTCGTCATATGCACCATCTTCAGTTGTTCATGCGTACCATCTGTTCATACGCACCAACCCCCCCTCAAGTTGGACGTATATACAACCCCAACTTAACCTACCATCTCTCTCTATTAAAACCCATTGGCACCATCTTAATCCCTCGACCACTGTAAATTTGAGAGAACAAGACACTAACTAACTTAACTGTTAAATACAACAAGTTAAGATTATGCAGTAATTCTCGTCACGTGCACCATCTTCGGTTGTTCATGCATACCATATTCAGTTGTTCATGCGCACCCCCCCCCCCCCCCCTCTTCAAGTTAGAGGTATATACAATCCTAACTTAACCTAGCATCTCTCTATTAAAACCCACTGGCACCATCTTTATCCCTCGGCCACTGTAAATTTGAGAAAACAAGTTTGGGAATTTTCTGATTCACAATGATTAAATAAGGAAATACAACTGAAACTAACTATTTTATACAAAACTTAAATGAACCGACACTAACTAACTTAACTGTTAAATACAACAAGTTAAGGCTGTGCAGTAATTCTCGTCACGTGCACCATCTTCAGTTGTTCATATGCACCAACATCCCCCTTGGAAATCAGATCTATGTGTTGATGACCAGCCAGACTCTTTGTAAATAAATCGGCTCGGCAAGTTGAACAGTTGTACGAGTGTGAGTCAAAAGAATTAAACAATCTTGAAGTTTCTCTCGTACAAAATGACATTTTACTCCTCTTTTCAAGTTTGTTTAGTTTGGGCCCACTAGACCCACATGCCCCAACATCCGAATTGGGCCCAAGTGCTTCTTTATCGACACTGGGCCATCATCCTTCTTGCATTTTGGTACAAATCCTTTTGCACACAACTCTGATTCTGCTACTCTCATTTATCAGAAACACCAACTCCTTCCTTGTCTCAACAGCATGCTTTCTAATAAGGCCTTTGATATCTTATGAAGTACCAAAACTATATTCAATGTAGAATGTAAGTTGAGGAATAGGACCTTGCTCCTTCAAAAGATATAAACAAGTAGTTAAGGCATGTAACTCTATAACATATGTATGAAATAAACTATCAAACTAATAAGTCAATTTAAATATCATTCTTTTTATGTTCCTCATCTCCCTTAACTTCATGCTTCTCCTGGTCTCAAAATCTTCCATTGAAGCATCGCTTAAATTATCAAAGGACTCATAGCTCAAGTTCTCACCAGCTAAGGACTCTTAACTCTCTCCACTATCATATGCAACTTTATCACTTTGGTGATGGCTGCTTGTAGGTAAAATTTATTCTTCAACATCAACATTATCTTTAAAGTCCTTTATATCAAATTCCACCTCATTTTCCTTGTCCACTAAATAATCACTATCCTCAGGATCACTAATAGGAAATTCTTTAGAAATTTCTATATCATCAAAATCACATTCAAAACCCTAAGATGCCTCATGTATATCTTTATGTCCTACGTTAGCATCAAAATTTACATTGACATTAAAGTTGACATTTGCATCCTCATTTCCATCCAAGTTCCAGTCATTATCATTCATACTAACACCCTTATTAATAGGCTCATTCACAAACTCATTGACAACCTCATTCACATAGTCATTGACAGCCTCATTCACAACTTCATTGACACGTTCACTCACAACTTCATTGACAAACTCATTCACACCCTCATTCATAGGCTCATTCACGCCCTCATTGATAACTTCTTTATCAACATCCATACCCACATGTACATCCTCATTTATAGCCTCATTCACAACTTCATTGACACGATCATTCACACCTTCATTGACAGGCTCATTCACACCTTTATTGACAACTTCTTTATCAACCTTCATACCCACATCTACACCCTTATTCACCGCTCCATTGGCACCCTCTTTCCATTCAAGAAGGAATCTCTTACAAGTACTATGAAAAGAAAGAAGAGAACCATTAACATCCTATAGTTCCTCAATAACAACCTTAGAGGAATGTGTGGTTGTCTCATAAGCCTTAAGCCTAGTATCACCATGTTCCATGTACAACTGAATGAGTATGTTTTCTCTAATGTACTGCTTAATATTCAAGACATTTTCATTATTACCTAAAGGATGTAAACCAAATTCTAAATCTTTTACTAGAATAAGAAAATTATAGTAAGGGGGGCCCCCTGCTTGATCAAACCCATAGCATCCATCATGAACATTAGGTCATACATGGAAATTCATCAATATCTATGAAGTCAATGTATGATACTGTGCCATATGCATACCTCCTACCTCTAAAAATTCCTAAATACACCACCATAAAGAACCTTAAACGAGAACAAGCTAGGATACAACTCTGTCGATCAACCAAAAGAAAAGAAAATTTGATACTCATGTTAAAAATACTACTAGAAGCTCAATAATCGACTCTTCTGAACTATTGCATGTAGAAAATAAGAAAAAGTTTCAAAAAATAGCAAAAAACGTACTATAAACCTCGTTTGGCTGAAAATCAAAATCACTGGTCAGATCGCTAATTTCCCAACGCATACCGACTTTTGCTACCTGCGATGGCTGAAATAGGAGGTTTTGGTTAGCTCCGTTAGAGCATTTGGAGAAGATTCGACTGTGCTAAGGTGCGATTGAGGTTGAAGAAGACGAAAAATCAAAGCAAGAAGCTTACGAAGTGACTAACCAATGATAGCTAGTTTAATAGGTTGAGCAATGATGTTACCAGATTACCCATCACACGGGATGCACATGTGACCATTTAATGGAGGAAATAGGCTTTCTTCCATGCCAAGAGCCATCCATGTTTCAAATTAAGAAATAGTTAGGGCCAACCTTGAAAAAAGTGTCAAACAGAGGGGGCATCCGTGTAATTAACTCCTATATATATTAAAAAACATTCATCTCCTCCTTCTTAACTCTGGTCGTCGACATGGTTTAGTCCAAATTTCAAATCAAAAACTCTTATTAGCAAATAAACCAGGGATATGAGGTATACCTCTACAACGGGTAAAATAACCGGTTGAATGTGATGAAGGGCGCAAGAAAATTCTTTTGAGGTTGTCCGTGCACCATAGTGGTTGCAACTCGGAAGTGGGAACACATGATCCTGATGTGGAGAGTTTGATCAATCTAGATAAACACCCAAAAAGGATTGAGGTTGCGATGGCGGGAAACAAAATTGCGACAACAGTGGTGGTTCAATGGTGGTGGAGATGATCAGCGGTCTTTAACAGATTAAAGACTTTGATTTTTTTTTGGTAGTGTGTGCGTTGCAATTTGTAACATCCCGAGAATCGACAATCTGACAGGTCGGGTTAGTGAGTAACCCGACTCTTTATTTAAACGAGAGGGTTTTGTAAGATTTGCCGTATGAGATGCGTTTAACTACCGAAAGGGGCATGGTTAGTCATTTTAAGAGAGTTCGAGATCAAAATGCGTGTATAGTGAAACTCGAGGACCCGAACGAAAGTTCATTGAGTTTAAATACTTTACTATGGGAAATCCTAGGCCATATTTGGCCTAGGTTGCGTTGACGGCAGTTGCGAGGAAATGAGGAGGAGACGCCGGCAACGCTGTGGTGGTCTCGAGCGGAGGAGCTCCATACGAAGCCAAGGTAATCCTCATTCTTTTTAGTTATGCGTTTGGTTTATGTTTTTGTTTAAGAACCCGATTAGGGTTTTAGCGGTCGTTTATGGTGATCGGGGAAGAAGACGAGGGCGATGGTGGTCGACTGTATTGGTGGTCACGGGTAGCAGAAGGTGGCAATGACCGGGTGGAGGTGAGCAATGGTATTAGTTAGGGGAAAACAACCGTAGGTGGTGGCGGCGAGCGACTGGACGTCCGACAAGAAAAGAAACGGGGTAAATCATTGGGTTTACGTCTGACGGTGGGATGCTGCTGAACAAGAGGGCGACCAGGTGGTGATGTGATTGGCCGCGGCGTCCACGACCATGGCAGGTAGTGTCCGTAAGTGGTGGTTGCTGTGACGGTGGCTGGCAACGTTGGTGGATACGAGCGCATCGGCATTTCGGCTATGGTTCTGCCCAGGTGGTGGTGCGTGTGGTGGTGTAGGTTGCACCCGAAGAGGGTGGCGGTGGCGCATGGTGGCGATGCTTGATGGATCCGGCTAGGATTCCCCTACGTGCATGGTTTGCATGCGAGCAAGAATTTCGACACGTGCACGTGCGTTTTCGAAGAGCTAGGGTCTTCATGGTCTTAAACTTGCATGCAGGGGATGAACCTAGTCCGGGTATGAGGATTTCTCAAGGGTTCAAGGACGATCCGGTTCGGGAGACATGGAGAGCTAGGGTTTCATGGAGCCGTGATGACGAGCAGATGAGACCGAGTGTCGGGGTCTCATTTTATGAATACGTTATTCGACATAAGTTTAGAACGTATCTGACCATGTAATCATACGTTGACAGGTTCGGGTTCGGTGCATGATCAGACAAGTTGCAGAGCGAGGACTGAGACTCAGCATAACCTGTGAGTTTCTAATTCCCCTCTTTAAATGTTTTTAATGTTTTTGGGGCTATCGTACACGCTTATGAGACATGTTCATTTTATTATACATATTAAGAGTTTTGGGTTTTAACCCGAGGTGTTTACGAATTAAAACATTCATTAATGAGTTAGAAAGTCTATGGGGGTGTCTATAAGACTTTGTGAGCTAGGGGTAAAACAATTAATGACGTGTGTCGTGTTATGAGTTAGTCGGGGTGAGTCGGGATATAAGCTAAATGGCTTATGGGTGTAAGTAGGATATTTTACTTGGAGTGAGTATGTGAGGTGCATGCTTAGCTAACGGGTCGTTCAAATGCTAGTGTGATGTCATGTGTTATGAGTTAGTCTGATGTGAGCTGGACGATCATGAGTTTATGTAGGATATATATTATCCTGGGAATGTGTATATGGTGCAGGCCTATTTAACTAGGCATATAAATAATATGTGATGATGTGTATTATGTGTTATGTGTTGTGTTTGTTTCGTTGTCCTCGTGGCACGGCAAATGGGTGTGTTTGCATCGTTGTCTTTATGACACGGCAAGTTATATTATGGAGAACAAAGTTCTTCAAGTGTTGTCACCAAGGGGGTGGCTGGGAAGTCATCGTAAGATGAAGAGTGTGTCATTATGATTAGTGGCGGGGCCCTGTAACAACGGTAGAGCTAAGCCCATGACGAGTATCCCGACGGGATAACCCTGACGAGGGTGCAGCAATGAGGTATGTGTTTTTGTGCATATATATGTGTGTTAAATTGCATACAAATATTGAGTTATATTTATTGTCCATGAGATGATATCAATGTGATGTGTAGTTGGTATTAATGTGGTGAGTAGAGGTAGATCAACCGTTGTGTCGGGATTGTGATGTGTTGTTTACAACTGTTATGCAAGTTGGTTTGTGAGAGTCTTGGTTAGGACTGGTTTAGCAGGTGTCTAGAGGGTGGTTGAGATAACCAGTGTGTGGTTAATATGTATGGTAAACATCGAGTTATCAGAGTGGTAAGTTCGATCCATGTCGGAGAGACTTATTGGGTTAAAATGGTGGTGTGATTCTAGGGTGGTGAATCCTTTGGGATATTGTAAGATAACGGGGGTTATCTATCTATTAATAAATGACAAAACTATTTTATAAAGACCAGAGGGTCTTGAGTGGAAATAAATATTAAATTGAGACGAGTTGGCTTTTGTTTAAATTAAACTATTAGAACTCACTCAGCATAGCTGACTTTGTGTGTACGTTAGACTGTGTTGTAGGTGAGCTTGGGGTCGGCGTATCTTGCCTTGGGAGCGGTGCTACTCGGATTGGTGTGCAGGCATTCGTGAGGTAAACTTAAAGACGAGAATGATTTTATAGAGTAATTATTATTTTAGAAAGACTTCCGTTGTACGATTCTTAATTAAAACGAGTACTTTTATAAGAGAATACCTAGTAATGAGAACCAACTGTAGGGTGCCCGGTTTGGGGCCTTACACGATTCTAGTTTCTTTCGCTTAAATAGAGGTCAGAATTCAAAACCGAAAATTGGGTGTCAAAAAGGGTGTGTTTTTCATCTACCAGATCCTAGCACGAAAAGAACTTAAGAAATGTCAAAGGGTGTAGGAGCGACCTCGCATGAACGTTCTCTCTTGACATGGAAAAAACTTAGAAACAAAAGGAGCACAACTACAAAGGTTTTTCTGTTCTAAGTCGTCAAGCCCCACGATGGGCGCCAACTTGTTGCTACAACAAATAAACACCAGGTGAGAGGTCTAACGTTCCTGGGTGTTAGCCTCCTTACCTTCTACACATGGTCTGCTAGCCCTCCGACGCTCAACATTAGTGATTTATCCAAAATAAGCGCATATGTAAGTAAATATACAATATGTAAGCATATAGATGCGTAAGATATGGAAGTAGAGAGTATATAGAGATGGTTACTAAGACCGAATGTTTTAGCTACAAGCAGCTGATATGGAGCCTTAGCAACATGAAGTTGCTTCCTTGGCAGATGGTGAAAGAGAACTTAATTCTCATGAGGGAGAAGAGAGTAGATACCTTGGTTAGTTCTAGGCAAATGGAATGTCTTTAGATGAGGAAGTAACTGTAACATTTGAAAATTTTTCATGCCGAATATTATAAAAATATAAGTTAAAAGACCATAAGTATAATTACATTAAAGAACAAGGACTAAAAATGAAAAATTCTAAAATTTTGTTGGTAGCGGACCGCTACCATATACATAACAGTCCGCTACGTGGTCTCAAAGGCAATAATGAGGGAATGACACGTGCCCTGATGAGTCATTAGGGTTTATGACGCGTGTCACAGGTAGCAGACCGCTACCAGATTCTTGTCGGTCCGCTACGGCTACTTCAGTTGGGTGGCGGACCGCTACCTTGTAGCTTAACGGTCCAGTAGCCGCAACTTGCGCCGCAACTCCGGATACCGACACGTGTCATGCTGACTGTTTAGGGTTAGGTGGTAGCGGACCGCTACCCACCAACATAACGGTCCGCTACGGACCTCAAATCAGCCTATAAATAGAGATTCAATTGCCGTTCAATTTCCGAAATACTCAAAATCTAATTCCAAGTTCTTGTAAGCCATTTCCACTCTCCCAAAACCATTCCCACTCGTACGTCTAAGTTTCGGAAGTGCCAGTTCGCTTAAGAAAAAGACGCGAAGCTAGGAAACGCTCATTTGGAGAAACCAAACACGATTCTTAAGGAGAGACGCTGCCCACTAGCATACTCATTCTAAGAAGCCTACTAAGCCGAAACTCTGAAAAGGTGAATACTTGTATTTTTATAAAATGATTTCAAAACTGAAAATGGTTTTGATTATACTCTGACTTCAATGAATTTATACAACCATTCGTTACATAAGGTGATTTACTATATAGCAGTCAGCCCATAGAGTCACGTATATATACACGTGTTACAGATGAGACGATGTAACAGGGTTAGGGGTTGAACCCTTGGTTGTTGTAAAGCCCATCGCCGTAAGCGTAAGGCAGACATACATAAAAATATATCCAAGGTCCCTGGTGTGGCTGGTGGTTAGTCCGTTGGCTGTGTAAATTGACTAGAAACTATGGGCAAATTGTTCTATTTATTCATGCTTGTCAGATCATGATTTCAATATACTTGTATTCACCAGTTTATACTGATAAAATATTTTCAAACATTTTTACAAGTAACCATGGATGATGTGATTTTGATTAGCCATATGATCACAAGGAAAATGATGTCATGAAAAAGGGAACGTCCACACTAGACATCAGTTGAAAGAAATGGTTCATGTAAAAACCTTGGTTTTGTAAATTAAACATTTGTGTACAATATCAGGGTTTATCCCTGTTATAATAAAATGAAACGGGAGATTCCCCGTCTTTGAAAAGATCCTGAGTTATAAAATATTCTGCTGTCTTTATAAATCTCTGATGAGATAAATAAGAAATAGGTACCGATCTTCATTCGAGCGCCCAGGGTGTTCTAAACCCGGGGTGTGACAGTAACCCCTCTCTTTATAGAGGTGGAGTCCTGAAGCCCTAATGGGCCTTGCTTGATGTGGGCCAGACTGACCTAACAAGTCCATTGGTGTTTTGGACCGTATTGGTTTGACCCAATATGCTACATACAGCATCAACCCCCTAGTCTAGTTTGATGTAGTTTTAACAACATTACACTATACTCAAAATCTTCATTACCTTTCCGTTTTGTTTCCACTGGTGTTGTTTTGTTGAACTTTTATAAACTTCAACCGGGGCGGGATGAATTTCATTGGGATGAACCTTAGCATGACGAGTTTTGTCATATGTAAAGGCTTAAACTGATGATCTTCGGCTCGATGAGCTTCTGTTTACTAGGCTTCTTCGTTACATTGCTTAAGTCGTGTTGAGTTGAGTTTTAAACCCTGGCTAGTTTCAAGTTGAATGATTCAAATTATCTTTACCGAATACTTATGCCTCTTGACAATATTGCAACAAGATGGTAAAATATTCCGTTGGCAATGTCTTTATATTGCGCAAGAGTTTTGAAGAGAAAGTTAATCCATCGAACAATAATTATTTTAGCGACTCACCTTTTACACTGAGTGAATGTTTCATGGAGAACTCTTAGCTAAGCCAATAATCGGTATATTATGGTATGAGATAAGTGGACATGGGTAAACAAGGCAGAGGGCATGCTTCTTGCAGCAGAAGGAGAAACTTTCTTTGCTTACGAAGGTGAGCTTCCTTCGTACGAAGGTGAGCTTCCTTCATACGAAGGTTTCTTTCGTACGAAGGTGAGATGGATATATATATATATATCCGTTCAATATATATATATTGACAAAGCGTGAGACTAAGTTTCTGTCTCTTTGCTTTCCTTCTGTTCTTTGGTGTTTGTGTAAACCTTTCAAAAAGTTAAAGTTATGCAATGCAAGAAGGTGAAGGTTCGTTCTTATAAAATATCATTTGTTGTGCTTGACCATGTCTCTTTATTGATGTCATCTTTCTGGTAAGGGTGTTTCTTCTTGAATTTCATCAAAACATGGTGGTGTGCCCACCTTGCCTTTCACAATCATGAGCTTGAATACTCATGTGATTGTGGTTGTGATTATGTTTGAACAATTTTGTCATTTGTCATCGTATTTGGAAACCATGTATGGTTTCTGTAGTATGTTTGTAAGACTATGTAGGCAAGACATGTAACTATCATGGGATATTTTGGCCTGAAAAACATTAGATCTATTCAAGCAATGTATCATGCTTGTTGTCTTTTGTTGTGCATCATGTACCTAGACTTATTAAAGTATGGTGGTGCATACACCATACCTGACTTATCAAAGGCATGAGTACATATTATCCTATTTTGATACCCTTACTTAGAAGTATTTATGGGTTGTGTCATAAGTATTACGATGTTACTTATGGCGTATTTGTGATGGGTGCTCACCGTCATGCATGGGTAAGTTAGATTTAGACCCCATGGAGTTGTATTGTTTTAGGAACTCACCCTGTATAGAGGTAGGTCAAGGCCGGATCATGTTTAGCATTTGAGTCTAGGAGCTCATCCCTTTTCATGAGGAGGTATGGGTGTCGAACCTCATGGAGCTGTATTAGTCAAGGAGCTCACCCCCTAATAGGATAATTTAGACACACGTGCGCTTAACAAAATGATCATATAATGAGATGGTATCAACCATACCCTTAGTTCTTGATTTTAAAATCAAAGGCATTAGAGTTCTTTTGGCATTCCAATGCCTTGGAACCCTATTTCCATTCGTATCCCTTAGCTCTATACGAGCCTCCTTTATATTTCCATTCGTATCCATTCGTATCCCTTAGTTCTTTATTCAATTATGACGTTTTGCACTTTGAATTCTGCAATTAAAGGTGTCTTTGAGACTTCTACTAGCGACTTTTTTGTTTGATGAGCAAAAGTTAAAGAGGCTAGCTTGCTGAGGGTATCAGCTTGTTTGCTTCCTGCCCTTCGGGCTTGTTTGATTGAAAAGGTTGTGAATTCTTTGGTATTGGTTGGTTTTTGGCTTTGTACTGATCAGTACCTGATTTGCTACTAGTAGTGAATCAGCAAATATGTGTAGCGCAAATATCTTCATTTCTTTTACTGGTCGGAGGCCTGCAAGAAACGCTTATGCTTCATTAGTTAGAAAATCAAGGCGAAAAGCATAGGTAGATTTCATTTCCTGGAGGTTGGTTATGATCAGCCCAGGATCACAACATTCAGTGATTGATGCTCGAGCTTTGTATAAGGTACATTCTTCCGTTGAGAGCCTCTTTTTAGCTTCTTCAATCTATTTCATGGAATTCTTTTCAATTTTTTCTTCTAAAACCTCCGCAATGAAGTCTGCCAACACTAGAGTCTTTATTGTTTTTCCTCGTACGTACCCGACCTTGCATTTCACCAACTCAATTTCCTATTTGGTCAGGCCACTAGAGGCTTCGGGCTTTTCTAGTGTTGCCTTAATTGGTTGATCTGTAACTATCTTTATGGGATACGCTTGGAAATATCTTTCAGCCTTCTTATAGTGCGAGCTAAGGAGAGTCTTAGCTTCTCCCTTGATGGGTAACTGACTTCTATATCTTTCAATGCCCTGCTGATGAAGTATACATGGGTTTGGATATGCTCCCTTTCAAGGAGCTGTATTGCGCTGACTGCTTCGGCTTCTGCTGATAAATAGACCAATATCAGCTCTCGTGCTTCTTCATTTCCTGGAATGAAGCTTCTTCTTCTTCTGTCCACCGAAAGTCTCTTTTTTCTATACACCCTTTTAAGGTTTTGAAGAAAGGAAGTGACTTTTCAGCTGATTTTGACAAGAATATTTTGAGAGTTGCTATTTTTTCCATTCAAGTTTTGCACTCATTTCTTTGTTTTTAGAGACTACATGTTCATAACTGCTTGTACTTTGTTTGGATTTTCCTTCATGCTTTGTTTCCCTAATATTTAAATTGGCTATGTGGTTTCACGCTAAGCTCGGGCAATCAAAGTTTGGGGACCGGTTAGTCGTTTAATGAGAATTTGAGATCGAAACACACGTTAGTGGAAACATAGGGACCCGGATGTAAACCTTGTAGGTTTAAATAAGAATTAAGGGGAAAAACCCTAGGCCATTTGGCCTAGGGGTGCTCGACGGCAGCAAGAGGAGTTGCGGGGGGCGGTGTCCTCACAGTGGTTCGTACGGCGACAACGAACAAGGGGAGAGTTTCACACGTAAGGTAAACGCTAAACCTATCTGTTTCTTTTCTTTTAGTATCGTATCCGATGAATAGGAGAACCCGACTAGGGTGGTAGGAGAGACGGACGGGAGAATGTGGCAGATGTGTCATCATTTACACATGTTTTGCATGCATAATAATCCCCATATTATGGTACTAATTGATTAATAACCTTGCAATTAATACTTAAAACGTTTATATTTCATAATTGCAGGTTATTCGGTGTTTCAAAGTAAACAAAGTGAAAACCAGCCAAAAACATCAAGAAATCAATCTTTTGGAGGACCAAACCCGAGCTTTAACCCCCCCCCCCCAAGAAGTCAACCCAGGTCAAAGGAAGTCAACAAGCAGCTAAAAGACAAGCCTAGGGGGGCGGTCTTGCTCCCCAAAGCTCTGGTACACTGTCCTGTGTACCCTGTTTGATTCCCGAGGTGTTTGCACGCCCGTGCAAACCAATGCACGGCCGTGCATTGCTCATCTTGAGGCCTATAAATAGATGGCTTGAGTTCTTGGTTTCATACACCACACCAGACCTAAAGATACTATCCAAAGAGAGTATTTCGTAGTTTAGAGTAGAGAGGCTCCTCCTCCTTGTTCTGTAATAGGGGAGCCTACGAAACTCAGCGTTACGCTAGTTAGTATGGCCGTTCGTGGCTAAACTCTTTGTATTGCTAGGGTGAAGATAAGGCTTGGTGCATGTTAATGTTTGACGTATTAATCTAGTGGTATGTTTATGTCTTTAACAATTCGATCTTAAAACCACCTCTTGGTGAGCTTTTTATTGTTGTCTAAATTTGTCTTTATATTTGTGAGTGTTCTTGATTCTCAAAGCGTAAGACCGTAAAACCTTTTTAATCAAACTTCTCTTGATGCTTGTACGTCTTTATACAAGCGGATTTTGATAAGCCAAGGCTTGGTCAACACTAGTAAGAGCGTACGTCTTTATACGAACTTATTATGCAACAAAGAATTGGTGAACTCATGTTGGGAACGGTACGTTTTTATACATGGTCCCATTGTTACACCGCCTCCCGGTGAGCAAAGTATAATCACCTATTTAACAATAATACTTAAGCGTTTAAGTTCAATGTCCTAAACCAACTCGGAGATAACACCAAAGAGTTGAGGGTAACGATGTCCCTAGCTGGGAGTCCTACCATTTTATGATTAAAGATTATAATTCGTTAGTCAAATTCTTTGAGGACGAGGCTCTAGCGGTGACCCGGGTCACACATTTGTATTAGTTGTACCACTGGATTAGTCAACTTAACATTATCACGTACCAAGCCCAAAGCAATACTATTCGTGACCTGATCATTTCTGAGAGATTTACTTTCCTGCTATTTACTATTCTGTTAGTTACATTTCTGTTACACACATCACGCACATTTTTCTTTCTTGTCATTTACTTTACCGTCATTTACTTTTCTATCATTTACTTTTCCGCTTCACAAGCATACAAAACCCACTCACTAATTAAACTGGCTAAACGATAACAAAAGTTGAGTATTGGAACTCGACCGTGTCCATTGGTTCGATACTTGGTTCTTACCTAAACTATATTACGTTGCAATGGGTACATTTGCCTATTGTGTGTGTTTTAAGTTTGAGTATTTATCGTTTTATAAATTTAAAACCTGATCTCGTGAAACCCTGATAATTTAAACATATTTTTAGCTTAATCACGTGCACATCAGTGGCCGACGGTGGTGGAGTGCAGGGAGGGGCTATGGACGTCGTGCAAACGACGGTAGTGTTGGCGGGGTGACGAGGAGGTCGATGGCCGAGGGAAAGAGAGATGACGGTGAAGGTGGTGGTGGCTTCGGCTACCGCTGGAAATGTAGACAGCAGCATGGGTGGTGCTGGTGGCTGTGGGAGCCGACTGTGGTGGTGCCTCACGTTGACGGACGGCAAAGTAGTGGTGGTGGTGGTGTTTCCACGTGAAAGAGAACCCGATTAGGGATTCTAACAGATGGTAAGGTGACGAGGACGTAAGGGTATTACGCGAAGATGAAACACAACGGTGGTGGCGTACGATGGTGGTTCATGGTGGTGAGGTGCGGGGGCAGTGGCTAATGGCATCGAGCAAGGAGGAGAAGGGAATCGGGGGAACACCCGATTAGGGTTTAGTGTGCTTAGGGTTGCATGGTGAGTTTTGAACATGCATGGGAGTCTTGGCTCAGGTGTGCGTGACCTACGAGGCTAAGGCCTTGCATGGCACGTGAACGTGCATGCATGCGGGTTCCAGACGGGTCCAGGGTAACCCGGTTTGGACGGTTACATGAATTAGGGCTCTTGCATGGATAAAGGGATGTGTGGATGAGATGAGTATCGGGAATAATTATACTTAATGACACATGTTTAGGACGTATCCTGATCGTGTGATCATACGTTTGATAGGTTCGGGGTTTGAGCGAGTACGCACGGTGCAGAGCTAGGATTTGGACGCGGTATAACCAGTGAGTTTCTAATTCCCTCTTTTAAATGATTTTAATGTTTTTGGGGCTATCGTACACGCTTATGAGACAATTTTGTTTTATTAAACATATTAAGAGTTCTAGGTTCTAACCCGAGGTGTTTATGCACAAAGACCTTTATAAATGAGTCAGAGGGTCAAGGTGGTGTTTATGGGATTATGTGAGCTAAGGTTAAGAGTTATTAATGTGTGCCGTGTTATGAGTTAGTCGGGGTGAGTCGGGATATAAGCTAAACGACTTATGGGTGTAAGTAGGATGTTTTACTCGGAGTGAGTATGTGAAGTGCATGCTTAGCTAACGGGGCGTGCAAATGCTAGTGTGATGTCATGTGTTATGAGTTAGTCGGATGTGATCTAGATGCTCATGAGTTTGTGTAGGATATATATATTATCCTGGGAATGTGTATATGGTGTAGGCCCAGTAACTAGGCGTATAAGTAATATGTGATGATGTGTATTATGTGTTATGTGTTGTGTTTTCTTCTTTGTCCTCGTGGCACGACAAACGGGTGTGTTTGCATCGTTGTCTTTATGACACAGCAAGTTATGTTATGGAGAACAAAGTTCTTCAAGTGTTGTCACTAAGGGGGTGGCTGGGAAGTCATCGTAAGATGACGAGTGTGTCACTATGATTAGTGGCGGGGCCCTGTAACAAGGGTAGAACTTATCGCGATGGGGATAACCTTGACGAGGGTGCATCGATGAGGTATGTATTTGTGTGCATATATATGTGTGTTAAATTGCATACAAGTGTTAAGTTATATTTATTGTGCATGAGATGATATCATTGTGATGTGTAGTTGGTATTAATGTGGTGAGTAGATGATATCAATGTGGTGTGTCAAGTTAGATTGACCATTGTGTCGGGATGAGCACATTATGTACAACTGTTGAGTCAGTTGATTTATGAGAGTCTTGGTTAGGACTGGTAAGTCGGTGTCTAGAGGGTGGTTGAGATAACCAGTGTTTGGTCGATATGTGTGGTAAACTTTGAGTTAACAGAGTGGTAAGTGATAGCGTGTCTTAGTGTATATATATATATATATATATATATATATATATATATATATATATATATATATATATATATATATATATACGTCCCTTATAATGGCTCCAAAAACTTGATGCCAAATACGAGCGACATAATATATATCTTTAATAATGTGCGGTTTAAAGTTACACAAAATTTTAAATTTATAAATTAAAATGATAAATACTTCAATTAAATACACACACAATAGACAAGTTTACCTATCGCAACGTAGTATAGTCTGGGTAAGAACCAAGTATCGAACCATGGACACGGATTCCTTACTCAACCCTCGCTATTGTCTGACTAGGATAATAAGTTTGAAAATGGGTTTTGTTTAAAAGAAAGTAAAAACGATAGAAATGTAATTAGAAACGTTATCCCATTTAAGATGTTACTCCGGTTGTTACCACTTGTTAGTTGATGTTGTATTTTAGTAAGGTTGATCATAGTTACTAGTACTAACCCTTTCGATGGTGGAGTTAGTATTTTGTAATGGAACATTGGACAAGGTCGGCCAACTGTTCCTAATGAATCTCGGGACCCTAAATGGGGTCTCAAGTCTGCCGGCTATCCCGTGATTCATTATTCGGACTAAGATTATCCTATGACTGACGTACGTCCTGTCTTGTAACTTCTTTCGGTAAATCAGAATGCCCAACTTTCTCCAAAGGTACTTTATGAACGCTCGGACCTGACAAATTATATTCTTAAAATAACTGCCTTTACTTATAAATTCATTTTAAAGAAATATAACTTTCATTCTCAAGGTCAAGCCCCATGGCCCCAGCTAGGAGTCCTTTGCAAGCTAACACAAGAGAAGTAAAGAAATACCGTCATGTTTTATAAGGTCCATCAAGGACTCGAATAACCCGTTGAATACCCAAACCTCCAATCAACCCATAATAATAAACCAATACTAACTCGGTCGTTGCCAGCACCAAGATTGTATACAGACCGTACAACCCCGAATAAGTTTTTCAAACAAGAGGACTTGCTTAAATAACTTACAAGATTTAAGATTATTAAGTTGGTTTAAAGATCACTTATTCTAGTCTTTTTAAGATAAATTAAAAGAGAGACTTCAAGAACATAACTTACTAAAAATACTTCATTAATTAATTAAAGTTCAACTAACCCGAGCAACGCAAGAGGACTAGCCATGAATGACCATACAAGTGACTCCACTAACCCTTAGATAATGTGTGGAAGTATTCCAACACTAAGGGAGAGTGGGTGTAGGTTGCCTTTTGTTTTACTCGAATGAGAAGAATCATTTTATATTACAAGACTTAGAAAAGGAAAAAACAAATAAAAGTTAAAATGGACCAAAACCAAAGGAGTTCCGGTTCTAGCAGAGCACTAGGGCTTCACAACCCATGGTCTTGGACACCTAAAACACTAGAATGGGCTTGCTATTTATAGGCAAAGATTTTGGCAATGCACGGCCGTGCAAAGTACCCTTTTCTTTCACGTGCGAAATCTGGCAGCTTTTGGGTGGACAAGGAGGCAGATATGGCTTTGCACGACCGTGCATGGAATTGCACGGCCGTGCATTGCCATATCCTGCTCCATGTTGACTTTTTGACTTCCAGCTTTGACTTCCTACTTCCGGTTTCGTTCAATTGACTTCCAAATGCTGATTTCTCCTTGATTTTGAGTGATTTCTTCATGTTAGTCAATTATCCAATTGGAACACAAATGGATGGATTAAGTATCAATTATTCCATATTATCTCTAATTGTGATGAATTTGGGGATAATTATGCTGGCAAAACATGTATAAATGATGGTATATCATAACACCCCACACTTAAACTTTGCTTGCCCTCAAGCAAACTCATGCATGATTATACCCATAGAAGTAAAGTATTGATTAAATGTTTACCCAAAGCTTTCGTCCCAAATGGCTAAATGGCCTTCTTAAAAACAATGATTTGGTGGTTATACCTTTCGAGTGTTTCTCCACAAGAGGGTAGCAAGCCCAACATACTTGATGGAACTATGATTATGCATAAAATTACAGTCTCACAAATGTTCACTCAACACTCGGGTTAAATATATGGATAATGTATGTCAAAAAGAACACTCAATGCTATAATTAATGCTTGCATAATCATAGGCTTATATATAATCAAATCTCCACCAATTGACATAAAATATGTGCATAAATCAAGAGGGCTTTGTAAAGGGTTGTATTTGGGGAAAGTGGCTAATTGTTGAAAATCTGACTTGGCTTAATGATAAAAAAATGTAATTGATTCCCTTATTCAACTTAGATTAGACATTGTGACTAATCTAAGGACTCTTTTAAGGTCAGATCGTCAAGACCAAATCCCTTCATTAAGAACGTTAACTTCTTCTTGTTCTTGAAATATTCATTGCTATCAATTCTTCATGAATTGTTTAGCTGTTTTCTCCTAATACATCCATTTTGATTAGCTTTGCATACTCCAATTTTTCGAGTAAGTTTGATTTTCTTTTGATGAGATTTCTTCAATAACTTGGGCGATTTACTAATTACTTTTTGGTTGCCCCCTTTTCTTTTTTCAATAATTCTTCTTTTCATTATAGATGAACGAGTTTCATTCTTCGAATCCTGTAGATGCGAACCTGGAGGCTGCTGCTGATACTGTTGGTGGGTATATGGATCCTGTAGATGATCGTGAAAGTCCTGACGTATACCGTCCATAGTGTATCCCAGCTGACCCATAAGAATCATCAAATCCAGCATAGAGGGGTCCGCGGTGGTGTGATAAACGGGTGGTACTCCCTGTTGTCCTCTCTGCCATCCTCCTTGAGGTGCCTGCTCTAGCTGCTTTACTCCTGCATCATCATCTGATTCCTCGACTTCCCCTGTCGTCATGTTACCCTTATGGTTCACTAACCGATAGACTCTATTAATTCTTTTCAACATCCCGATACATATTAGCATCTGGCTATCTCGACAGTAGTGACTGGAAGTTCCATCTCAAGTAGAGTCCCAAGACGAGCAGGAGTTAAAATTCCCATGTTGGAGGCCAACCGAGTGATAAAAAACCCTCCAAACACGTGGCTCGATGAACAATATCCTAAAGCTCTAGTGAAAAACTTGGCCAGACTGTAAGCCAAGTTGCCAAGTTGCAATAAACCTGATCAATGAGGTAGTGAAGGTGAAAGAGGTCCATAAGGCTCACCACCCCGATGCTGTCCTTTCTCCCCCTAGAGTAAGGACTATACATCCGTGAAGGTACCGGTGGAGAGGGTGCTTCAATTTGGTGTTCTTTTGACTATGTGGGTCGAATGGTCCGGACCCAATCCTTGCCCAAAATAGGGATGCCTTACCCTTGCCAAACTCACTGTGGCTCTCAGCGAAAAATGGCTGAGTAATCTCTCTGTGCCTGTACAGTCCAATCCTCACCCCAAACTGGGCCAGTGACATCTCATGCCAATGTCTCGCCATCCTAAATCTGACACAATCATGCAACTCCAAACTAATCACTAGCCTCGCAAACGAGAACGAGGCCAAGAACTCCAATGTCAGCTCATAATAGGTAGTATCTCGAATAGCAAAGAACCTTTCCCATGGTTTAGTAATGAGTTCAGCACACTGATTTAGCAGCTCGATTTCCTCTAAGGTAGTGTACCATATAGTCTTGTGGGGCCAAACTCTTGTCCTAGAAGTTCCTGAAGCTTATGATAAGCTTCTACTTCTATGGCATCAACCGGGTCAAACACCAGCCATGAATGTAATTAAAACTGCCCTTGTGGCATTTGTTAAGGGTGGTAGGGTGACGGTGGTGGTGGTGATGGTGGAGAAGGTGGAGATCCATTGCCACCAGAAGCATTCGGGGATGAAGTAGATCGAGATGAAGACCTCATCCGTCTTCGTTTTCTGCCAGCTCGAGATGATTCCGCCATGCTCTACAATCACCAATTTAAATGAGTTATGTCACACCCGTAACACAGGACAGTCATCTAACCAGAGTAGTACCTCAGACAGATATGTTCTCAGGTATGAGTGACAGGTCTAGGAGAGATCTATACACCGCTCTTTCCTAGACAGAACATTCCGTTCGTCAGATAACTACATACCGGTTGAAGGTCGCCTTCTAGTTACTGTGACGTTGATACCAAAAACACACAGCGGAAGACTTAACATCATAACTTATTTTATTTCATAACATAACATTTGTACAATAGGGATTGACTAGCAAAATACAACATAAACAACTCTGGACTTATAGCTCACGAAGAATCATGCCATCCACTCATGCCTTATGGTCACACAGGGACCTGCCCTCAATCATCCCTATATCAACATTTGTACCTCCCCTGGAATGCCAACTACCGGCTAGGGTTCACCTGTGCTCAAAAACATTTGAAAATAGTTTGGATCAGCTTAACGCTGGTGAGTTCATAAACAAAATCATCTTTACGGTTATCTTTGATACAGGGATGAAAGCCCCGACAGGACTTACAACCATCCCCTCCAATCCATCACCCAGTAACCTCTGCTTTACTTGGGTTCTAAGTCTACAACATACATATATACAGAGACCTTACGGCGCGCTGGTCCCATACGTACCAGATCTCAAACAAGAGGATCGGTCTTGTCCCTAGGTCCCACCCCAATCATGGCCATAATAAGTACTTATTATATGATATATTCACGGATAGTATTGGGATCTTAGATAAAAATCATTTACAAAACATTTCGTAAAGCACGGTTCAGAGGAACTCACCTCAAGCAGAACCTCCTCCTATATTGAATATAACAATCAACACTTCGATAGAACCCTAGATCATATTCGACATTATCACAATCGATATCCCTATCTTAGGTTTACACGAATAAACCTCAGGGTGTTCAGAAACCTTACCTCGGCACTATCTACAATAGTTTTGCAGATGAATTGCGAGAAACCGGACTTTCGAGAGCAGACCAGAACCTTGGGAATCGAGCTACCAAAGCTTATGTGTGTGTATTTGAAGGTGTTTGTGTGTGCCAAGATCTGAAATCGATCCATCTATTTATAGGCTGATTTCGGCCTCATATCGGACCGTTATGTAGGGGGATAGCGGTCCGCTATCGCCCTGCCTGCATCAGCCCTACATGCATCCTGCTCCTATTGGATCATCCCTCATTTTGCGGTTGTCGGACCGCAATGGGTGGGGATGTCGGTCCGACATGGTGCCACGCGTTAAATCTCCACCGATGAGTCATAGGACACGTGTCAACACCTCATTCATACCTTCGTCAACACATATCGGACCGATATGGATCGGATGTCGGTCCGACATCCGCCTCATTTTCTGAATTTTCACTTTTAGTCCTCCATCTTTGGAAAACTTGCAGTTTATCCCCTGAACTTTGTCTTTTGATACTTTTAGCCTTTATTTGACTTGGGAATTATCCGGATGTTACAAGTTAATACATAGAAACATGAGTAATTGAACACACACACACACACATATATATATATATATATATATATATATATATATATATATATTTCAACGGCGCCAAAAACTTGATAGGATGTAACGGACAATGCATATTGGTGCCAAAAAATTGATAAGAGCCATGTTTTTATAAAAATATATATGTATATAGTTTTCGGATGTGGCACCCGCATCCCGAATCACCCGAGATGCCGGCCACTTGTCGGACTTACTCATGAACATATAGTTAAACAGAGATCATACACAACGGAAGTCTTTAAAATACTATTTTATATCATAACTTGTTTAATGTACATTCTAAAGAAAGTACAACATAACTATTCTTAATGCCAGTTGCCAAATATGCCAGATAGCCTGCCAGATGCCTCTATTCTAGCCCCCTGCCTTGACTACTGGAAACTACATCTTTATCTGATACACATGCTTAAACATTTGTCAACTAATGCTGGTGAGTTTAAGATTTTGTCAAAAAATCTTTGACGTCTGTCTCATTCAAAAATGGATTTATATGACACACATTCAAAACATCACATTAACTTCTTACCCAAACATAATACTTTATACTTGCACACTTGTCTTTCCTGAGGTCACGTTAACCTCAAGCAGTCGTCACCACTTATACATACCCTTGCACAAGGTGTCCATACTACATCTCACAAAGAAATGTAGTACATCTCTACGTCTTAAGTTGCAAGATATTATGTGGCATTTGGCAAGACGTGGCAAAATCTTTCTTTCTTTACAGACCAATATGGCCTAAACATTTGACAAGACAAAACATGCCAAAACTCTATCCCTTTCTCTTTACTCTTTGTCAAGACAACAATTGTCAAGACCTTTATAGGTCAAGGTAAACCCTGACTTCTCTGCCATTACTTATCTGGGCATACTATGATAAGTTCTAAAACGTTTTA
Source organism: Smallanthus sonchifolius (assembly GCA_023525975.1). NCBI lineage: Eukaryota > Viridiplantae > Streptophyta > Magnoliopsida > Asterales > Asteraceae > Smallanthus > Smallanthus sonchifolius. Next base: position 40,612,331 of record CM042025.1, on the reverse strand, counting down.
CGTATGAAAACCATTTTCTTTCTCAAACTCTTTATTTTATGAATTCATGCCAACAAGGCAAGTATTCATTTTCTTTCTTTCTCTTTCTCTCTCAAAATCATTCGTTATCTTAAATTCTTGTAATGGTTTCTCCATGATATATCAGGAAGACAAGGTGGTTATCTTCCTAGAGTAGTACCTCCAACATAGATGTTCTCAGGAAAGAATGACGGCTCCAGGAGTGATTTATACACCATTCTTTCTTTACACAGAACATCCTGTTTGTCAAATAGCTACATACCGGTCGGATGGTTACCCAACACTTCTTTGATGTTTCATGAGTACTCCATTAATTAGTTTTAAGATTTAGTCATCCTTCGTACATAACCTCTTACAACATGAATGCTATCCCAAATAGTTAAATCAATGTATATATCATTTATGTAAATGTTTCTAGCATGTATACCGGCCCAAAACATTTAAGTAAAACATTAAAAAAGAGCCTTATAGAACTCACCTCTAACTTCCTTCTCCTTCACACAATTCCTTCGTGCTAATGTAAACAACACAACAACTTGGATTAATGTCCTAAGTCATCATAACATTACTTAATCATAAGTTCCTAGCTTAGTGAAAGTAACCAAGACTTTAGGTACTAGTCGGAACCTTACCTCAGAACCATCTTTTGCGTATTGGAACCGAAAAGCTAGAAACCTGACTTCTCTACGTGAACCGGGGCTCATTTGCACGCTTACCGAGGTTAAGTGTGTGTTTCTAATTGTGTTTTGCTGTGTGGGATGCTTCAAAATCGATCATAAGTCCCATCTATTTATAGGCTGCCCGACGGGTCCATAGCAGACCGCTATCCCTACACATGTCGGTCCGCTATCTAGTGTGGCGGTGTATTTTGCTTCGTGGGCACATAACGGACCGTTATACTTCTCATGTCGGCCCGAAATGAATGAATTACGGCTAGCTGACCACAACGGATCCTATGTCGTTCCGATATCGATCCTCCATGTGTGAGTGTTCAGTGATTAGTCACCCGACACGTGTCACGCCCCGGTTGATTCCTTGCCCTCTACATAGCGGACCGTTATCTCCTCAAATGTCGGTCGTCGGTCCGACATCAGCCTTCTTTTCCAAATTTTTACTTTTAGCCCCTGAACTTTGTTTGATTTATAATTTATCCCCCCCTACACTTTAACTTAATGTTACTTTAACCCCTAGGATTTCATCACTTGATTATTTCAATCCTTGTATTTCTTTGAATATTGGGGTGTTACAAATCTACCCCCCTTACAAAGGTTTCGTCCTCGAAACCTGATACTTACTCGAATAAGTAGGGATAAGATTGCCTCATCTCTTCCTCTGTTTCCCATGTGGCTTCAGACCCCTTCGATGTTGCCACTGAACTTTCATTTGCTTGATCACTTTATTCCGTAATCAATTTTCTTTATAGTCGATTATAGCCACTGGCTTCTCGACATAATTCAATCTTTCGTCTACCTCTATATCATTCAGTGGTACATGAGAGGTTTCGTCTACCAAACACTTTCGCAAGTGTGATACATGAAATGTTGAGTGAATTCCACTCAACTCTTCTGGTAATTCCTGATTATAAGCAACTTTCCTTACTCGAGCCATAATCTTAAATGGTCCAATAAATCTTGGTCTCAACTTCTCTATTTTTCTGAATCTAATGACTCCTTCCATGGAGGTACTTTCAGAAGAACGTACTCTCTAACTTGGAACTCTATCGGTCTTCGTCTTTTGTCTGCATAGGACTTTTGTCTGTCCTGGGCAGCTTTCAGACGAGTTTTAATCTGATCTAACTTTACACCTGTCGCTTGGACTATTTCTTTACTTCCCAACTCTTTCTGTCCAACCTCTCCCCAACATATGGGAGTTCTACATCTCCTTCCGTATAACATCTCGTATGGTGGCATGCCAATAATTGGATGATAGCTGTTGTTATACGAGAATTCTACCAAACGTAAATGATTATCCCAACTTCCACCGAAGTCAATAATATAAGCACGCAGCATATCCTCAAGTGTTTGAATCGTTCTAACACTTTGACCATCTGTTTGAGGATGATATACCGTGCTAATCAATAACTTGGTTCCCATTTCTTCATTGAACTTCTTCCAGAAACGCGATGTAAAACGTGTGTCTCTATCATATATAATTGAAACCGGCACTCCATGCCGTGAAACAATTTCTTTGATAAATGCCTCTTCTAACCTTTCTGAAGAGTATGTCTCACGTATCGGTAAGAAGTGAGCACTCTTAGTTAGCCTATCAACTATCACCCATATGGTATCATAACTTTTAGCTGTTTTTGGTAGCTTTGTTATGAAATCCATAGTGATATTCTCCTATTTCCATTCTGGAATATCTAGTGGCTGCAATCTTCCATAAGGCTTTTGATGCTCTATTTTTACTTGAGAGCAAGTCAAGCATTTAGCCACATATTTCATGATATCGAATTTCATACCGGGCCACCAATAATCTAGGCGTAGATCTTGGTACATTTTTGTGCTACCTGGATGAATTGAATATCGTGACTTATGAGCTTCATCGAGAAACTTAACTCTGAATCGAATTAAATCTTAACTCTATACTCATTCTTTTCCAAGTACTTCTCTTATCCAACCATTCTCTCTTTCTTAATATTTTCTGCTTTCAATGCGTCTGTCTGGATATTCCTGAGCTGAGTCATAAAGTCAGGAGTTACAATTAACTTATATGACTTCACCCTGATAGGAAGATGCTCTTCTTTACAACTTAGAACATCTGCCACTAAATTGGCTTTCCCTGGGTGATATAGGATTTCACAATCATAATCCTTTATCAGCTCTAACCATCTTCGCTGCCTCATATTCAGATCTTTTTGCTCAAAGAAATACTTTAACCTTTTATGATCTGTGTAGATTGTGCACTTAACTCCATACATATATTGTCTCCATATTTTAAGTGCAAAAACTACTGCAGCTAATTCTGAATCATGGTTCAGGTAGTTAACTTCATTGGGTTTGAGTTATGGTGAAGCATAAGCTATAACCTTGCCTCTTTGCATGAGTACGCATCCCAATCCCTGATACGAAGCATTAGAGTAAACTACCAGATCTTCATTTCGTTCTAGTAAAGACAACACCGGAGCTTGGGTTAATTTCTCTTTTAGATTTTGAAAAGCATTATCTTTCTCTACTCCCCATACATACTTTATCTCCTTCTTCATGAGTTTTGTTAATGGGGTTGCAATCTTGGAGAAATCCTGAATAAATCTTCTATAGTAACCAGCCAACCCTAAGAAACTACGTATTTCTGTAGGTGTCTTTGGAGGGTTCCATTTCATTACTGTTTCTATATTTGAAGGATCTACAATAATTCCTTCTGCGTTTATCACATGACCCAAGAATTGAACTTGTCGGAGCTAAAACGCACATTTAGAAAATTTTGCATACAATCTCTCCTTTCTAAGTGTCTCCAGCACTTCTTTGAGATGACATGCATGATCTCCTTCATTCTTTGAGTAGATTAGAATATCATCTATGAACATGATCACAAATCGGTCCAACATTGGTCGACAAACCCTATTCATGAGGTCCATGAATGCAGCAGAGGTATTAGTCAAACCAACTGACATTACTAAGAACTCATAATGTCCATATCTTGTACGGAAGGCTGTTTTGGGAATATCTTCATTTTTAACCTTCAACTGATGATACCCTGACCTTAGATCGATTTTGGAAAACCAACTTGCTCCTTGTAATTGATCGAACAAGTCATCGATCCTAGGTGATGGATATTAGTTCTTTATGGTAAGCTTATTCAGTTCTAGGTAGTCTATGCACAAACGCATGCTTCCATCCTTCTTCTTCACAAAAAGAACCGGAGCACCCTAAGGTGAGATACTCGATCTAATAAAACCTTTGTCTAACAACTCTTGAAGTTGTGACATTAGTTTCTTCATTTCTGATGGAGCTAAATGATATGGTGCCTTAGCTACAGGCTTAGCACCGGGTACGAAGTCGATTCTAAAATCCACTTCTCTCTCTGGTGGTATTCCTGGCAATTCTTCTGGGAATACATCAGGAAAGTCACAGATTACCGGCACATCTTTTAATTCCTTAGTTTTTACCTTGGAATCAATAGCATAAGCCAGGTAGGTCTCACTTCCTCGACTTATAAACTTCATGGCTTTCATCATGGAAATAATTCTAACGGTTGGTCTTAATTTATCATCTTGAATTGTAATCCATTTGCCATCCAGGGTTTGCATTTGTACTGCCTTCTTGTTGCAAATGATCTGGGCATCGTTTGCTTCCAACCAGTCCATTCCTAAGACTACATTAAATCCTTCGAGGATCATTGGATATAATCTAACATGAAATTTATGTCAAGACAATAATTGTCAAGACCTTTGCAAGTCAAGGTAAACCCTGACTTCTCTGCCATTACTTATCTGGGTATACCATGATAATTTCTAAAACGTTTTACGTATGAAAACCATTTTCTTTCTCAAACTCTTTATTTTATGAATTCATGCCAACAAGGCAAGTATTCATTTTCTTTCTTTCTTTCTCAAAATCATTCGTTATCTTAAATCCTTGTAATGGTTTCTCCATGATATATCAGGAAGACAAGGTGGTTATCTTCCCAGAGTAGTACCTTCAACAGAGATGTTCCCATGAAAGAATGACGGGTCTAGGAGGGATTTATACATCATTCTTTCCTTAGACAGAACATCCTGTTTGTCAGATAGCTACATACTGGTCAGATGGTTACCCAACGCTTCTTTGATGTTTAATGAGTACTCCATTACTGTCACACCCCAACCGACGGCGGAAACGTCGGGGCGTGAAGCGTGCAGACTGTTCATTGCTCATGGTTTGCTAAAGTTTGCATATTTAATAATTGTTTTCATTGCAATCAATAAGTTCAATCAAAACGCAACCAATCCATAAAACAAAAATGTAAATTACATAGAATAAACTGGTTTAATTGAATTCTAGGTCCAAAAATCCTATGTGTAGCATATCTTGATTACTTCAAACATTGGTACCTGAAACATGGTTAAAACAGAGTCAACTAAAAAGTTGGTGAGAATACATAGGTTTTATTGTGTGATAGCAAAATACGTGTTGTGTGCATACAGTTCAATACAACATGACAATTAAGGCAATTATGGAGAGAAACTATCGGGTGACCTATACAATCAAACCTTTGTAACTTGCACTCAAAATTTGTGTTGTCAGTAACAGTCACCCTACCTGGGTGGGTTTGTCAGACTCAATAGATCTACCACTGTTTACTGTCGGCTGATAGTTAATGATTGTACATGAAGAGCATAATAATTGGTCTACACACCTAGTACTCAAGCACAAAGCGCAAAATTGTATATGCATAGGATGGAACTGTATATGTGTATAATTGAAAACATGTAAATAGAACGCATGTTCCACCCCAAAAGTTTGTAAAATAGAGTAAAAGAGGGGCTATGTAACTCACGTGTTATGCAGAGTGTAGATTGCACAAGCAAATGGAAAACAGCGGTGTGTTGTAGATTGCTAGGTTCGACCTATTGAACAATATATGATTACGTATTATTGAGTTGCGTTATTCGGTGTTGGAAGTGGATTAAGTTTAAGGTTTGTTTAAATAAAATACACCATTTGTTTAGAATGTTCACTAGATAGCATTTTTATATATATTTATTTAATTATAAGTTTAAATAAATAATATTTGTTAAAGACAAAACGTATGGAATATATTGTTGTTTATAAAATAATTATATAAACTTGTAGTATTTTATTGATTTTAATTTAAAGAAAGATTAAATAATCGATCTTTGATAAACAACACTCGGTTCTGGATATTTTATAAAATAATTATTTGTAACTTTAAACTGATTGAAGGATAAAATATATATTAAACTGTTTAAAAGATTCTGTTTTAAGACTGAGCACGACCGCGCTCATGCAGGGCACGACCGCGCTCGTTACCGGGCGTGATCGTGGGGTCTGAAGCGCGCCCGTGGTTGAGTCAGGAGGCTACAAAAGGGTCTGTAACATAGAGCACGACCGTGCTCGTATCCGGCACGACCGCGTCTTGGGTTTGTTTAGGTCAGGACCTTGTTTGGTCGACAGGCACGACCAGGCCATTCTCGGGGCACGATTGTGCTTGGTCAGGCACGACCGCGCTCATAGGTTAGCGCGACCGTGTCTGGTCAATTCCAGAAGCAATTTCGATTGTTCTTATATTAAAAGCTGTTGGATTCATGGGGCTTTTACTAAGTGGTTGATTACGAATCTAACCACATAGTTTGATTGGACTTATATCGCGTTTATGGTGTAGTTCGATTAAAACTTTGTTAAAACAAAACTTAGATTTTAATTCGGTACAATCGTGTATTATGAATCCGAATTAGGTTAGGGCTTTTGATTTACGTGAAGAGACGAATCTATTGGACTAATACTAACCTGTTCTGAATGGGCAACAAGTGCAGACGGCTACGGAAGGAGGATCGCGGCTTTTCTTGATCGACAGACGAGATAGAGACGATGTAATGACGGATTTAGGGTTTAAGGAAGCTTATATAGGTCGCGGGTAGGTCTTTGATTACTTAATTCGTTTGATTTCTTGCCCCTATTACTTGATTCGTTTTAAAAAGAAGTCGGTTTAGAATTTGCGAGTATTTGGACGATTGCATGTGTATTTGGTCGTGTTTTAGTCTCAATTCGTTGAATATCTTCTTCTGCAAGTTTCGCGAACTTCCAAACGTGTTTACGATCTATTTTTGGACAAGATTGAGTCGGTTTGACCTTTTCAGAGTCAAACTGTAAAAGAGGCGCGACCGTGCTTAATGATAAGCACGACCGTGGTCATGGCTTAAGCGCGACCGTGCTTAGGACTAAGCACGACCGTGCTTGTGCACTTTTTGATTTTTACAAGAATGGTCCCTGTAGTTTTGTAGTCTTGATGTTGTTTTGAGTTTTGGTCAAGTTTGGTCCTCGGGGTTTGCAAGATTGTTTTAGTTAATATTGTAATATAATAAACGCGTGTATGTTTGTTATTGCACATGAAACAATGAATGTAAAATTGGAATCGGAATCGTCTTTTATTGCACGGCATAAAATAAATAAGAAAAAATATGAAAATCAGAAAGGTTACAATTACTTAGTTTTAAGATTTAGTCATCCTTCATACATAACCTCTTGCAACATGAATGCTATCCCAAATATTTAAATCAAGGCATATAGCATTTATGTAAATCTTTCTAGCATGCATACCGACCCAAAACATTTAAAAAAAGGGCCTTATAGAACTCACCTCTAACTTCCTTCTCCTTCACACAATTCCTTCGTGCTAATGTAAACAACACAACGACTTGGATTAATGTCCTAAGTCATCATAACATTACTTAATCATAAGTTCCTAGCTTAGTGAAAGTAACCAAGACTTTAGGAACTAGTCGGAACCTTACCTCAGAACTATCTTCTGCGTATTGGAACCGAAAAGCTAGAAACCCGACTTCTCTATGCGAACCGGGGCTCCTTGGCACGCTTACCGAGGTTAAGTGTGTGTTTCTAAGTGTGTTTTGCTATGTGGGATGCTTCAAAATCGATCACAAGTCCCATCTATTTATAGGCTGCCGGACGGGTCCATAGCAGACCGCTATCCCTACACATGTCGGTCCGCTATCTAGTGTGGTGGTGTATTTTGTTTCGTGGGCACATAACAGATCGTTATACTTCTCATGTCAGCCCAAATGAATGAATTGCGGCTAGCGGACCACAACGGATCCTATGTCGGTCCGATATCGATCCTCCACGTGTCAGTCTTTAGTGATTTGTCACCCGACACGTGTCACGCCCCGGTCGATTCCTTGCCCTCTACATAGCGGACCGTTATCTCCTCAGATGTCGGTCGTCGGTCCGACATCAGCCTTCTTTTCCAAATTTTCACTTTTAGCCCCTGAACTTTGATTTATTTATAATTTATCCCCCCTAAACTCTAACTTAATGTTACTTTAACCCCCTAGGGTTTCATCACCTGATCATTTCAATCCTTGTATTTCTTTGAATATTGGGGTGCTACATCGGACCACACAAGGGAAACACAAATTCGTGCATGGTAATGACACGGTTATGTTTCTCGAGTCCTAAAATGGTCAATTGTAATCAATCAAACAAGACGCAAATTCAAACGGTGTAATATAACTACTAATATAGATGGCCAATATGTTGACTTTTGAAAAATCAACCCCGTCAAAATTCTTGACCTAATTCAACTAATCAACAGTTTTACACAAACTATGTTAATACCTAAACACATTCAAACAAGATTCATGCTTCAATTTGTATTTCCAAACTCAAGAGATCTAAGTCAAAATTCCAAGACCGATCGATACAAGTCAAACAAATCTTACCCAAACAAGACTGAAATGAGTTACATTATGATCCTAAATAGTCAAACATGCATCAAGATCAAGCATTGAGTTCATATTCAAGCATATTCAAACCAAAGCATAAAACAAAACCCTAGCCTTATTTGAACAAGATTAGCTCTATTTGGATAATAAATCACACTAAAAATGATAATGGACAAGTTTACATACCTTGAGGAGGATATTGGAAGCAAGAATCAAGAAAAACCGTGAGAAATCGAAGGTTTTCGGGTGATTTCGGTATGTTCCGAACGTGTTTTGGGGGTGGGGTTTTGAGGAAAAGTGATATTTCTGCAATTTTAACACCAGACACGCACGAAGCCCAATGCACGGTCATGCATTGGGTTGCACGGCCATGCATCCCCCTGTTGACCAGTTTTAACTTTTTTTTAAGGGCCACTTGTAATTAATACTTTAGATAAACAAGATATATTCTTAATCAATAAATAATGAAAAATAAATTAGATTTTAGTAAAATATTATTTTATATAAAAATTGTTAAAATAAATTGGTCAAAGGGGAATGTCACCACTAAAAATCCTGATTTCATGTTAGATAAAACTTACCTTGATCATTGGCATCCAATTTCAAATCATCGAGCTTGTCATCATCAAAAATAAAGAAGAAGGTAAAAACTAAACACATAAAACCGTTCGAAAGTGTTACGTCTAATTTAAAAATGCTTTCGAATGGCGGCACTTGTATCCATTCAATTTGCTTGACAACAACCTCGCGGTCGCGATCCTTGGAAGTTCCTACAAAGAAAGATCAACTAATACAAGTACCAAAATAAAAACAAAAGTGGTAAGAATAAAAATGAAAATAATAAGGAAAAATGAAGTAGAAATAAAAAAAAAGTAAAATAGAAGTAGTCAGTCCAACGGCTTAGATCTTTCGCAAAATAACCGTGTCCCCGGCAACGGCGCCAAAAACTTAATAGAGTGTTTTAGTGTATATAAAAATGTATATATATAAATACGTCCCTTATAATGGCTCCAAAAACTTGATTTCAAATACGAGAGACATAATATATATCTTTAATAAAGTTCGGTTTAAAGTTACACAAAATCAGGTTTTAAATTTATAAATTAAAATGATAAATACTTCAACTAAATACACACACAATAGACAAGTGTACCTATCGCAACGTAGTATAGTCTGGGTAAGAACCAAGTGTCGAACCATGGACACAGATTCCTTACTCAACCCTCGCTATTGTTTGACTAGTATAATAAGTTGGAAAATGGGGTTTTGTTTAAAAGAAAGTAAAAACGATAGAAATGTAATTAGAAACGTTATCCCATTTAAGATGTTACTCCGGTTGTTACCACTTGTTAGTTGATGTTGTATTTTAGTAAGGTTGATCATAGTTACTAGTACTAACCCTTTCGATGGTGGAGTTAGTATTTCGTAATGGAACATTGGACACGGTCGGCCAACTGTTCCTAATGAATCTCGGGACCCTAAATGGGGTCTCAAGTCTGCCGGCTATCCCGTGATTCATTATTCGGACTAAGATTATCCTATGACTGACGTACGTCCTGTCTTGTAACTTCTTTCGGTAAATCGGAATGCCCAACTTTCTCCAAAGGTACTTTATGAACGCTCGGACCTGACAAATTATATTCTTAAAATAACTGCCTTTACTTATAAATTCATTTTAAAGAAATATAACTTTCATTCTCAAGGTTAAACCCCATGGCCCCAGCTAGGAGTCCTTTGCAAGCTAACACAAGAGAAGTAAAGAAATACCGACACATTTTATAAGGTCCAGCTAGGACTCGAATAACCCGTTGAATACCCAAACCTCCAATCAACCCATAATAATAAACCAATACTAACTCGGTCGTTGCTAGCACCAAGATTGTATATAGACCGTACAACCCCGAATAAGCTTTTCAAACAAGAGGACTTGCTTAAATAACTTACCAGATTTAAGATTATTAAGTTGGTTTAAAGATCACTAATTCTGGTCTTTTTAAGATAAATTAAAAGAGAGACTTCATGAACATAACTTACTAAAAATACTTCATTAATTAATTAAAGTTCAACTAACCCGAGCAACGCAAGAGGACTAGCCATGAATGACCATACAAGTGACTCTACTAACCCTTAGATAATGTGTGGAAGTATTCCAACACCAAGGGAGCGTGGGTGTAGGTTGCCACGAGAAGAATCATTTCATATTACAAGACTTAGAAAAGGAAAATAAACAAAGAAAAGCTAAAATGGACCAAAAACAAAGGAGTTCCGGATTTAGCAGAGCACTATGGCCTTCACAACCCTTGGACATCTAAAACACTAGAATGAGCTTGATATTTATAGGCAAAGATTTTAGCAATGCACGGCCGTGCATTGGATTGCACGAGCGTGCAAAGTACCCTTTTCTTTCACATGCGGAATCTGACAGCTTTTGGGAAGACAGGGAGGCAGATATGGCATTGCACAACCGTGCATGACATTTCACGACCGTGCATGGCATTGCACGGCAGTGCATTGCCATATTCTGCTCCATGTTGACTTTTTGACTTCATGCGTCCGGGTTCATTCAATTGACTTCCGAATGCTGATTTCTCCTTGATTTTGAGTGATTTCTTTATGTTTTTGCATATCCAAGTCAATTATCCTATTGGAACACAAATGGATGGATTAAGTATTAATTATTACCATATTATCTCTAATTGTGATGAATTTGGGGATATTTATGCGTGCAAAACATGTATAAATGATGGTACATCAGTAAGCTCGATCCATGTCGGAGAGTCTTACTGAGTTAAATTGGCTAGGTGAGTCTGGGATGGTGAATCATTCGGGAGATTGTAAGATAACAGGGTTATCTATATGAGAAAAAAATTATTTTATAATTACCAGAGGGTTTTGAGTGGAAATTAATATTAAGTGGGACACGTTGGACTTTGTGTGTACGTTAGATTGTGTTGCAGGTGAGCTTTGGGGTCGACGTATCTTGGCTTGGGAGCAGTACTACTCGGATTGGTGTGTAGGCATTCATGAGGTAAAGTTAATAACGATAATTACTTTAAGGAGTAAAAAAAATTAATTTAGAAAGATTTCCGTTGTAGTTTGATTAATAACATGAGTATTTTAAAGAGTTGTAACATCCCAAATAATGACAAGACAAATAGAAAAGGGAAATAAAGTGGGCTTGGCCAAAATTTCGGCCCATGGGCCGAAAAGAAAAGGGGGAAACCCCATTACAAAATAGCAGCTTCAACCCAAACCCCTCTCATTTCATCTTCCTGCGTAAGAATACTAGAGAGAGAGAGAGAGAGCGATCGGCTTGTGAAGAAAACCGCAAGGAGAAGACTCAAGGGCTCGGGAATCATCCGACTCCACCATTTCAACGCATAGCAACAGAAATCGGGCCTGTTGAGGTAAGCATCGCCTCTGATTCTGAGTCTTTGCATGTCTCGGGTTTAAATCAAATAAAGATACGATTTTTGCATACGAAACTTGAAACAAATCACGTATTTGAACTCAAGAACGATAAAGGAAGGTGTTTAACGTAAAATGCTCAAGGTTTAATCGATTGGAAATAAGTTGGCTGGAGCAAGGTTCTGGTCAGGGAAGATGCAGACCCATGACTCGAAACTATAGTTTCGATACATACAGACCCGTCGAAACTACTCTAGTTTCGATAGTCATGTTTGACTCGAAACTATCTAGTTTCGATAGCAGCCAATGACTCGAAACTACTATAGTTTCGATAGGAACTCAGGACTCGAAACTACCTAGTTTCGAGTGTCACCTTAAACCTAAACTAAGATTTTTCATAAGTTAATGACTCGAAACTACCATAGTTTCGATAGGATCTCATGACTCGAAACTACCTAGTTTCGATAGAAGGATTATGACTCGAAACTACCTAGTTTCGAGTGTAAGACCATAGCTCGAAACTACCATAGTTTCGATGCGACCCACCTCCCGAAACTACTGAGTTCAAGAACAGTAATGTCTAGTGTCATTTAGGAGCCCTACCTTATATGTATGACTTTATTATACAGATAGTGGGTGACCTTAGTGACGTTTTGAAACCAGCTATTATACTTCAGGGACCCGCCCATCAGGTGAGTTCTATGTGCCCCCTTCTAAGTTATGTGCAAATGATTTATAAATGTTTTGGGGCTGAAATGTATACACTAAATGAATAAATGAAATGAATGTCAATGTGATCATACGTGATATATTAAGGTATATGTGTAGAAACATATGAAAGTGAATAATGAATTATGAACAAAGAACGACACGTATGTTTACAAAGAATTAGTGAATGAATGGTATAACGTAAATAAATGAAATCTTGCTTTATAAATATATATTGCATGCTAAGAAGGTAAGTATACGTTATGGACGGAAACGAAGCTAACGGCTACTACGGTAGACGGACGACCACTTGACTATTATGCAGCTAGAGAAGGAAGTCTAGAAAGGTAGACTAAATAAAGGCCACTACGGTGGAGTAAGTCGCTAAATCAATATTCGGCTGTATAATTAGTTCAAGTGGGAAACGGATGCCTTATGGCAGACGGGCGAATATGACGGACTACGACGGTAGGACGGTTAAGGCGGACGGCCGAAGGTTGGCCGGACGGAAAAGTTAAGGCGGACGGTTTCTAGGACCGGACGAGTAAAAGGGCTACGACGGTAGCTTAAGGGCGTATGTCTTTGTGACATACGCAGAAAAAAAAACGGGTTGATCACCCTTATGTGTATGACCAATAAATGGTAAAGAAAGTAAAGGTGAATGCATATCTATGTAGTCGCATAAGAAAGTTAAAGAAAGTAAAGGGTGAACGCATATATATATATATATGTAATCACATTAATAAAGAAAAGAAAGATGAAAGAAAAGCAAAAGCTATGAATACGTATTTATATGAATGACGTTATAATAATGTTTACCTATGAAGTAAAGAAAAGAATGTTTATATCTAAACGCATTAAACTAGAACTCACCAGCGTTAGCTGACTTTAGTATACATTTCAGGTAAAGGAAGAAAAGGTCGTGCGATGGCGTGAAGGTTACCCGGCACAAGACTGACATCCCACTTTTGTTTGTTAAGAATATGTTATGTTTTATTCGTAAAGACTTCCGCTGTTTTGATTATGTAATTGAATGATGAATGTTTTAAATTTAAGTTCAGTATTTATGACTATGTTTATGAGTAAATCCAACAAGTGAGGTCACCCGGGAAAGGGGCCTTACAAGTTGGTATCAGAGCAATAGTTTGAGAGATTCAGACATCCCTAAATGTCTGGACTCAAACTGATTATGGGACCAACGCACGGATGTCAGTATGGGTAACCAACGTCAACGCAGCACGGTAAGTAAGTACTAAAGCTAATGCTCTAAATAAGGATAGATACCTTAACTTAGAACAAATAGATGTCAATGTCACAACCGATTTGAAGAGTTTTGAACCCGAAAAGCAATGTAAATTAGTAATCACAAACCGGTCACTGTAATTAAAAATTTACCTTGCTCGTACTGTTCCAAACTATGATCTGAAGTAATGACATTGATGTATTCCCTTTATGACTATCAGGAAATTAAGAAATTATGGCTGGCGGAGGAAGAACTGGACGCCGAGGCGGTCGCACTGGCCGACGAGGTAGACCTCCGTTGAATCAAAGACTAGAAGAAGAAGAGAGTGTGCACGCGGAACACACCGAGAGTGTACACGAAACAGAAGTGACCCCAGCTGGAGACGACAATCCAGGGCCGATACAGTTGGAACCCGAAGTCAGGGATGCTATTGCCCGTGAAGTTGTGCTCACACTGAAGAAGGTATTGCCTGATCTACTATCTGAGGCAATAAAGAAAAGTAAAGAGGAGGATGAAGGGAACAATGAAGAGAAAATTTATGATAGTGACGGGGATGAAGTAAAAGTGGCATCAAGCAATCGTGGGTGTACTTACAAAGGATTCAAGGACGGAGACCCACCTAAGTTTGATGGAACCAAGGATTCGGTGGCCACGTTCGAATGGATCGAGAGGATGAACGCAGTCATCAACATCAGCGAGTGTCGACCAGACCAAGCTGTTAAATATGTTGCTCATTCTTTCACCAATGAAGCACTAGGTTGGTGGAGAAATATTCAAAGAACAAAGTCACCACATGCTCTTGCCAGAATGACATGGGAGGACTTGAAAAAGCTCGTAATCCAAAAGTTCTGCCCACAAAATGAGATTGATCGTGTGGAGAACGAGTTCCTGAACTTCAAGGCTGGCAACAAGACTCATCGCCAGTATACATCAAGATTCAATGAACTGGCTCAACTAGTACCACACCTGGTGGAAACTGAAGATCGTTTGATCAAGTACTATGTTAAGGGATTGCCACAACGGGTCCGTGTTCATGTAAAAGCTAACCTACCCTCGACCTTCGAGTCGGTAGTGAATCTGAGCGGAATCGTCTACGACGATTATGCCAATGAGGACCCACCAACAGAGACCCAAAAGAGAAAGTGGGAGAACCCGTCTAGAGGCACAGGAAGAGGGAACGTAACAACTGAAACTAAGAAGCCAAGGTCGGACGAATATGAAACATGCAAGAAATGTGGAAGGCAACATCTTGGCGAATGTAAAATCGGCACCATCACATGCTATAAGTGCGGGAAGCCGGGGCACTTCTCTCGAGAATGTGTAAGAGACGTCAAGTGTCAAGTATGTGGATTGTTTGGACATCTGACAAAGAACTGCAGGAAGGCCGGCCAATCTGGTTTGGGAAAAGAAAAGGAAAAGGAACAGCCAAAGGCTAGGACTCGGGCCTATGCTTTAACCGAGGAAGAAGCAAGAGGAAACCCTGACGTCGTGTCGGGTACGTTCCTAGTAAATGATGAACATGCTGCTATTCTGTTTGATTCTGGTGCTAGTAAAAGTTTTATATCCACTGCATTTAGCCGCAAATTAGACTGCACAATCACTAGCCTTATAAGGGCCTTTAGCGTACAAACTGCTATTGGTAAAAACTCAGTAGTCATCCAAGTGACTGACGATTGCATGGTAGAAATAGAGGGCCATAAGTTTCCATCTAAATTGTACCTTCTAACCTTAGGAGGATTCGATGTAGTATTGGGCATGGATTGGTTAGCTGCCAACGAAGCTCAAATCATATGTAAACGAAAGATGATACATCTCAAGGCCACTGACGGCAGTCCGATTACGGTTTATGGTGACTGGAATAGCACAATGCCGAACGTCATCTCGATGATCAAGGCC
Source organism: Smallanthus sonchifolius (assembly GCA_023525975.1). NCBI lineage: Eukaryota > Viridiplantae > Streptophyta > Magnoliopsida > Asterales > Asteraceae > Smallanthus > Smallanthus sonchifolius. Next base: position 40,596,657 of record CM042025.1, on the reverse strand, counting down.
GAAAGTTACATGAGGCGCGGTTGCGAAGCTTATCTGGCGTATGTTATTGACGATAGAATGAAAACGAAAGAGCTAAAAGATGTACCCGTGGTGTGCAATTTTCCAGAAGTGTTCCCAGAGGACCTACCTGGTTTGCCGCTCGATCGGGAAATAGAATTTCAGATTGACTTACTGCCAGGAGCTGAGCCCGTTGCCAAGGCACCATACCGATTGGCTCCGTCAGAAATGAAAGAATTAATGTCCCAACTTGAAGAATTAACAGAGAAAGGATTTATCAGACCGAGCATCTCACCATGGGGCGCTCCGGTATTATTTGTAAAGAAAAAGGACGGCAGCATGCGCATGTGCATCGACTACCGTGAATTGAACAAGAGAACAGTAAAGAACAAATATCCACTGCCTAGAATAGACGACCTCTTTGATCAATTACAAGGCGCGAGTTGGTTCTCAAAGATTGATCTCAGGTCGGGTTACCATCAATTGAAAGTAAGAGAGGAAGATGTACCGAAAACTGCGTTTCGTACGCGTTATGGGCATTATGAATTTCTCGTGATGTCCTTCGGATTAACTAACGCACCAGCAGCATTTATGGATTTAATGAACAGAGTATGCCGACCCATGTTGGATCGATCAGTAATAGTTTTTATAGATGACATCCTCATATATTCAAAGAATGAAGGTGATCACCACTGTCACCTAAGAGAAGTATTGGAGGTGCTAAAGCAGGAAAAGTTGTACGCAAAATTCTCCAAATGCGCGTTCTGGCTTAGGGAAGTCCAATTCCTAGGTCATGTAATAAACCCAAACGGCATCATGGTGGATCCTGCAAAGATCGAGACAGTAAAGGAATGGAACATCCCAAAGACACCAACAGAGATACGAAGCTTTCTAGGGTTGGCAGGCTACTATCGAAGGTTCATCCAAGATTTCTCAAGAATTGCCTCGCCGCTAACCAAACTGACACGGAAGGAAGTAAAGTATGAATGGGGTCCAACCCAAAACAACGCGTTTGAGGAACTTAAGACACGATTAACTCAAGCTCCAGTATTAACACTACCTGAGGGAAATGAAGACTTAGTAGTCTACTCTGACGCTTCAGGGCAAGGATTAGGGTGCGTACTCATGCAACGAGGAAAGGTAATTGCTTATGCATCGCGGCAACTAAAGGTTCATGAAGTTAACTACCCAACACATGATCTAGAATTAGCGGCAGTAGTTTTCGCGTTGAAAATATGGAGACACTACTTGTATGGAGTTAAATGCACCATCTACTCCGATCACAAAAGCTTGAAATACTTTTTCGAACAAAAGGAACTAAACATGAGGCAAAGAAGATGGTTAGAGCTACTGAAAGACTATGACTGTGAGATATTGTACCATCCAGGCAAGGCAAACGTAGTGGCTGACGCTTTAAGTAGAAAGGAAGAATCGGCACCTATCCGGATCAAAGCGTGTCAGTTAATTATAACGCCAGACTTAATGGGTGAAATATCAAAGGCACAAGATGAAGCATTGTTAGAAAGAAATGTGAAACGGGAAAGAATAGTAGGACAACAAGGGAACTTAGATGCGAATGCATACGGAGTACAAACTAGGTTTGGCCGGATGTGGATACCTAAGATTGGTGAGCTTAGAGCCAAAATACTCGATGAGGCCCATAAGTCTCGCTATTCTATCCACCCCGGGACAAACAAAATGTATCAAGACTTGAAGAAAGAATACTGGTGGCCTGGCATGAAGAATGATGTGACAGAATACGTGAGCAAGTGCCTAACGTGTTCTCTAGTTAAGGCCGAGCACCAGAAGCCATGCGGTAAAATGCAACCTTTGCCAATACCGGAATGGAAGTGGGAGGAGATCACGATGGACTTCATTACCAAGCTACCGCGAACAGCTAAAGGCAATGATACCATTTGGGTGATCGTCGACCGCTTGACAAAGAGTGCTCACTTCTTGCCAATACGAGAAACTTCTTCTTCTGAAAAGCTAGCAGAAGTATTTATCAAGGAAATTGTGAGCAGACATGGTATGCCGCTGTCGATTGTGTCTGACAGGGATACTAGATTCACGTCAAGGTTTTGGAAGAAATTCAATGAAGCAATGGGCACTAGACTGAACATCAGCACCGCTTACCACCCCCAAACCGATGGACAATCGGAAAGGACCATTCAGACCTTGGAGGACATGCTCCGGGCCTGTATCATTGACTTCGGTGGGAGTTGGGACAGCCATCTACCATTGGCAGAATTTTCATATAACAACAGCTATCACTCGACTATTGGCATGCCGCCATTTGAAATGTTGTATGGGAGGAAATGTAGGACCCCGGTTTGTTGGGGGGAAATTGGACAGAAGGATTTTGCAAGTCTCGAAGTGGTCAAAGCTACTTCTGAGAAATTTGATCAAATCAAGGCTCGTATGAAAGCCGCAAAAGACAGACAGAAATCATACGCGGATAAGAGAAGGAGGGATTTAGAGTTTCAAGTAGGGGACATGGTACTGTTGAAAGTATCACCGTGGAAAGGAATCATTCGGTTCAGAAAGCGTGGCAAACTAAGTCCAAGGTTTGTCGGACCTTTCAAGATTGTAGCAAGAGTGGGTCAAGTTGCTTACAGACTCGACCTACCCGTCGAGCTTAGTGGAATACACCCTACATTCCACATATCACACTTACGCAAGTGCCTTGCTGACGATACGGCTCACATACCTTATGACGAAATCGAAGTGGATAACAGCTTGAACTATGTAGAAGAACCAATAGCTATTCTTGACAGAGCCGAGAAACGATTACGCAATAAGTCGATCCCTTTAGTCAAAATACAATGGAAACACAGAAAGGGGTCCGAGGCTACTTGGGAGAAAGAAGACGAGATGAAGGAACTGTATCCCCAGTTGTTTAACGTGTAACAGGTTTCGAGGACGAAACCTCATTAAGGAGGGTAGACTTGTAACATCCCAAATAATGACAAGACAAATAGAAAAGGGAAATAAAGTGGGCTTGGCCAAAATTTCGGCCCATGGGCCGAAAAGAAAAGGGGGAAACCCCATTACAAAACAGCAGCTTCAACCCAAACCCCTCTCATTTCATCTTCCTGCGCAAGAATACTAGAGAGAGAGAGAGAGCGATCGGCTTGTGAAGAAAACCGCAAGGAGAAGACTCAAGGGCTCGGGAATCATCCGACTCCACCATTTCAACGCATAGCAACAGAAATCGGGCCTGTTGAGGTAAGCATCGCCTCTGATTCTGAGTCTTTGCATGTCTCGGGTTTAAATCAAATAAAGATACGATTTTTGCATACGAAACTTGAAACAAATCACGTATTTGAACTCAAGAACGATAAAGGAAGGTGTTTAACGTAAAATGCTCAAGGTTTAATCGATTGGAAATAAGTTGGCTGGAGCAAGGTTCTGGTCAGGGAAGATGCAGACCCATGACTCGAAACTATAGTTTCGATACATACAGACCCGTCGAAACTACTCTAGTTTCGATAGTCATGTTTGACTCGAAACTATCTAGTTTCGATAGCAGCCAATGACTCGAAACTACTATAGTTTCGATAGGAACTCAGGACTCGAAACTACCTAGTTTCGAGTGTCACCTTAAACCTAAACTAAGATTTTTCATAAGTTAATGACTCGAAACTACCATAGTTTCGATAGGATCTCATGACTCGAAACTACCTAGTTTCGATAGAAGGATTATGACTCGAAACTACCTAGTTTCGAGTGTAAGACCATAGCTCGAAACTACCATAGTTTCGATGCGACCCACCTCCCGAAACTACTGAGTTCAAGAACAGTAATGTCTAGTGTCATTTAGGAGCCCTACCTTATATGTATGACTTTATTATACAGATAGTGGGTGACCTTAGTGACGTTTCGAAACCAGCTATTATACTTCAGGGACCCGCCCATCAGGTGAGTTCTATGTGCCCCCTTCTAAGTTATGTGCAAATGATTTATAAATGTTTTGGGGCTGAAATGTATACACTAAATGAATAAATGAAATGAATGTCAATGTGATCATACGTGATATATTAAGGTATATGTGTAGAAACATATGAAAGTGAATAATGAATTATGAACAAAGAACGACACGTATGTTTACAAAGAATTAGTGAATGAATGGTATAACGTAAATAAATGAAATCTTGCTTTATAAATATATATTGCATGCTAAGAAGGTAAGTATACGTTATGGACGGAAACGAAGCTAACGGCTACTACGGTAGACGGACGACCACTTGACTATTATGCAGCTAGAGAAGGAAGTCTAGAAAGGTAGACTAAATAAAGGCCACTACGGTGGAGTAAGTCGCTAAATCAATATTCGGCTGTATAATTAGTTCAAGTGGGAAACGGATGCCTTATGGCAGACGGGCGAATATGACGGACTACGACGGTAGGACGGTTAAGGCGGACGGCCGAAGGTTGGCCGGACGGAAAAGTTAAGGCGGACGGTTTCTAGGACCGGACGAGTAAAAGGGCTACGACGGTAGCTTAAGGGCGTATGTCTTTGTGACATACGCAGAAAAAAAAACGGGTTGATCACCCTTATATGTATGACCAATAAATGGTAAAGAAAGTAAAGGTGAATGCATATCTATGTAGTCACATAAGAAAGTTAAAGAAAGTAAAGGGTGAACGCATATATATATATATGTAATCACATTAATAAAGAAAAGAAAGATGAAAGAAAAGCAAAAGCTATGAATACGTATTTATATGAATGACGTTATAATAATGTTTACCTATGAAGTAAAGAAAAGAATGTTTATATCTAAACGCATTAAACTAGAACTCACCAGCGTTAGCTGACTTTAGTATACATTTCAGGTAAAGGAAGAAAAGGTCGTGCGATGGCGTGAAGGTTACCCGGCACAAGACTGACATCCCACTTTTGTTTGTTAAGAATATGTTATGTTTTATTCGTAAAGACTTCCGCTGTTTTGATTATGTAATTGAATGATGAATGTTTTAAATTTAAGTTCAGTATTTATGACTATGTTTATGAGTAAATCCAACAAGTGAGGTCACCCGGGAAAGGGGCCTTACAAGAGTATAATCCGTTTTTTGAACCAATTGTAGGGTGCCTGGTTCGGGGCCTTTCAAGTTGGTATCAGAGCCGTGGTTTAAGATAAAATCGGTTTTTTTAAGCTAATAAAATGCCTTAACTTAAACTGAGAATGGGACGAGGATGAAACGAATGCCACCATGAGTAACCGCGGGCCAAGAGGTACGTCTTTTGAGCTAAACGTTAATTGTTAGAGTACTAATTGTGTAATGTAATGTCACACCCCAGGTTTAGCCCACCCGGACGTGCGACCAACGATTGGTACCTGTTTCTTATTTTATCTAATCAGAGATTTATAAACACAACGAAATATTTTTATAACTCAAGATCTTTTCAAAAGACTGGGAATCTCCCTTTTCATTTCATTATAACAGGGATAAACCCAGATATGGTACACAAACGTTTAATTTATAAAACCAAGGTTTTACATGAGCCGTTTCTTTCAACTGATGTCTAGGGTGGACGTGCCCTTTTTCATGACATCATTTTCTTTATCATCATATGGCTATATCAATATCACATCATCCTTGGTACCTGAAAAACGTTTGAAAATATTTTATCAGTATAAACTGGTGAATACAAGTATATTGGAATCATAATCTGACAAGTGTAAATAAATAGAACAATTTACCCATAGTTTCTAGTTAATTTAAACAATCAACAGACTAACCACTAGCCAAACCAGGGACCTTAGATATATTTTCATGTCTATCTGCCTTAAGCTTACTGCGATGGGCTTACAACAACCAAAGGTTCAACCCTACCCTATTACAACGTCTCATCTGTAACACGTGTATATATACATGACTCTATGGGCTGACTGCTATATAGTAAATCACCTTATGCAACGAATGGTTGTATAAATTCATTCGAGTCAGAGCATAATCAAAACCATTTTTAGTTTTGAAATCATTTTATAAAAATACAAGTATTCACCTTGACAGAGGTTGGACTTAGAAGGCTTCTAGAATGAATGTCCTAGTGGGCAGCGTCTCTGCTTAATCGTCTTAGCTTGGTTTCTTCAAATGAGCGTTTCCTAGCTTCTCAGATACTTCTAGAGCGAACCGGTACTTCTGAAACTTAAACGTACAAGGCGGGAATGGTTTACCGATGGTGACGGTCCGTCACCGCTCTAGGGTTGCAAAGTCATCAGACACATGTCAGCCTCCGACTGAATTGTGGCATGACGGACCGTTACGGAGCCGTAGCAGTCCGTCATAGGGTTTACACACGTCAGATTCAGGCCATTAGTCACCAGACACGTGGCGCCCCATCATTACACGCGTGGCCAACCCATAACGGACCGTTACGGGCTGTGACGGTCCGTTACTGCCCGAATTTTCAAAATTTTTGTCACACCCCAACCGACGGCGGAATACGTCGGGGCGAGACATGTAGACTGTTCATGAGCTCAAGGTTGATTAAATTGTAATATATTAAATTCATTTCAATTCAAACAAACATAAACCAATTCCAAAGTACATAAATGAAATACAATTTTTTCTTGAATTAAAATTAACTAAGTCCAAACTTAAGTGTAGCATGTTTTGATCAAACTCACACATTAGCAACTGAAACATGAATAAAAATAAGGTCAACTAAAAAGTTGGTGAGCATACACAGGTTTGTACATAGATAGTGTATAGATGTGAATAAACAAATCCTTACATAACATGATAAAATAAGGCATTTATAGGGAGCTACTATTGTGTAACCAGAGTACAATCAAACCTTTGTAACTAGCATGCAAATTGTGTTGTCGGTAACAATCACCCCAATCTGGGTGGGTTTGTCAGACTCAATAGATCTATCATTGTTAAACGTCGGCTTAAATAGTTAATGATTGCACGTAAATTGCACACAAACAGTTAACACACCTAGCACTCAAACATAAAGCTCAAATTTTGCATACATGAATGTAAAGAGGATTTTTGTTTGTGTAGTTTATGTAAATGTAAACAATTATGTGTATAGAGTTCATGTTTCACCCCAAAAAGTGTAAAAGTGTAAAAGGGGCTATACAATACTCACCTTGTAATAGTGGTGTAGATAACACGAGCAATAGGTAGAAACAATGATTCTTGCAAATCACCAAAAATTAACCTAGCGGGAAATGTATGAACTTGAATCAATAACATGCACAAGGTCTAACGCAAGGATTAGGGTTTAATGGGATTTGAGTGTAGGGATTTGTACAAAGGTGTTTTGTGAAATTTGGATGTGTATAAGTTGGTGTTTGTAAGAGTTTAATCTAAATGTAAATTTAAAGTATAAATGAATTTAGCAAAATGACAATTGACTTGGGGTTTAAAATAGATAAAATAAATAAATTCTTTCATTTATTTATTTGTCATTTAAAAGAGAGAGTGTCAAATATATATTAGTATTGTATATAAAAATAATCAATTGTTATGTACCATGTATATTGCAAACAACTAAATTTCATGTATTATGTGTTCAAGCTCGTAGTATATGTATTGCAAATAAATAGGTTTCATGGGTTATGTGATCAATCCAGTAAATTATGATTTGCACATAAACTAGTTTCATGTATTATGTGATCGTGTTGTGTATCTTGTGAATGTGCATACGTAAGTTATTGAATTTCGTTTGTGACATATACTAACGAGTTTTGCATGTGATCGAATGTTGCGGAGAAGCGTGTTGTTTGGCGTTTGTGAAAAATGTGGTTGTTAGATTCTAGTTCTTTAAATCTCGTTGAGGTTTGTAGAGAAGGCAAGTGAAAGGTATCTAGGAGGTTTTGAAAACACTCAGGGAAATGTGTTTACAAATAACTGATCTTTGTTTGAAAATAGGAAATTGTTCTTGGTTGTAGATGTATAGATAATGAAACTATTGAGTTAAATAATCTAAATAAATAGATAGTTTATAGGAAAAATCTTTTAATTTAACTTTTTAATTACTAATAAGAGAATATTTTTAAAATGAATTATTGGCTAAACTAGTAGTCGTATATTAATTTAGCCAGGGTTTAGAAATAATTACTTTAATGGGGAAAATCATAATTATTTATCAATTCAAAATAATATTTTTATAAAATAGGTTGTATTAAGTTCCCTTTCACAGTGAAAATGTTTATGGAAAAATTTATATTTCTGATACTCTCTAAAAGTTTGATAAACGTTTGGTTTGAAAATAACGAGGTTGTTTAAATCTAATAGGATGAGTTGTTTACTAAAGAGATTGTCGGTAGTGTACTAAATCGTATTGAATGAAGAAGGTGATACTTGGGATATTTTGATGAAAATATGATGGGTGTGATTCACACTCAACAGGTCAAATCAATGAATAATAACTTTAGAGTTGAAATATATAAAATTGATTAAATGCTGAAATGTTAAACATTACTCAAAACATAGGAAAATGGTTCTCAAACTGAAAATTTAAAGACAATAAATAATGGAAAAATAATTTTTGTTAATGTCTCTTGTAGCTTTCCACTAGAAGGAGAATAATTCCCAAGACGAGCACCGCTATGGTCACTCGGGTAGCCGATCTGGCTTCAGCTTTAGCTGTCTCCGTGCGATGCTCCAATATTTCTTTTTCGAGGATGGAGATTAACTCCTTTTGGTACCCTAATTGGTTTGCTAGGCTATCCATTCTTTGTCCTTGCAAATCGTGCATTACCCCCTGCTCCATCCTTTGCCTCTCAAATTCTGAGGTCCTTACATATGGGTGAATGTCATTGGTTGGAATTCCCATAACACTAGTGGGTGCCGTGGTATGCCTTACCCAAGGGTTAGGATGATACGGGTCGGGCATTAGATATGGGTCTCTTAATGGGGGTGGTAACTGATTGTGGAGATGGGGTGTCTGATACGGGTTCCTGGGTGTGGGTGATCCAGATGTTTGGAGTCTTGGGCCGGTGTTCCTAATCCAATCTGCCCTTACATAGAACCTTGGTCTAGCAGCTGGGGGTGTTGGTGACCGATGCACGGGTGTCCCGATGTCTTCTCCCCAATTAGACTCTTCTCCGGGACGGTATACCGGGGAGGGAGGAGAGTAGGAGTCCATGTCTAGCAGAGAACAATAAAAGGTTGTAAGTGATAATGAAATATGGAGTGTTAGACATAGGAGTTCTCATAAGTTTAGAGTTTGACTAGTCATAACACCGAGCCTTCACAATAGTATTTTAGAAATACACTTGAACTATAAGCAATATATCCCCGAGGAGAATTCCCAGGAAAGAGGGGTGGGTCACTAGGACACCCTTAAGTACCCTGTCTTTCCTTGTCCAGAATTCCTCAAGGGCCTACACACTCTTCCAGCCATCATGTACTAATAACACTATTGTTGGACTCAATGTTATGATGATAATTGTTGTAGACTGGGCCTTGTGGCCCGAAAGTAAGGTTTATACATTTCAGTGGCCTTCTCCTTCTTGGAGGATAAATGGGCTTCTTAGTTTAATATTAATGGGTATTAGGCCCAATATTTTAAGTCTTTGTTCACAAGAGGTGATGGTATCATGTATGTGAGTTCAAAGGTGTATGAAGAATTTGGTGTGTATGTGTTTGTGTGTTAAACTTAGGATAGCACTTAATGAAACACATAGGTAGCATGTAGGTAATAATGAATGTAAGCACAAAAGTTATCAAGTAGTGTGACACATAAACTATTAAGCATTGTAGCATGTATTGAAATTACTTAAGATAACATGTAAAAATATTCACACAAGTATTAGTCATGTAATCATATAGTAGCATGGCATATTGTGGGTGTCCTAAGTTTATAGTCTAGGTCAAAAGTGTCTAATAACCTAATTCCCTATAACCAAGTCTCTGATACCAATCTGTCACACCCCAACCGACGACGGAATACGTCGGGGCGGGACATGTAGACTATTCATGAGCTCAAGGTTGACTAAATTGTAATATATTAAATTCATTTCAATTCAAACAAACATAAACCAATTCCAAAGTACATAAATGAAATACAATGTTTTCTTGAATAAAAATTAACTAAGTCCAAACTTAAGTGTATCATGTCTTGATCAAACTCACACATTAGCACCTGAAACATGAATAAAAATAAGGTCAACTAAAAAGTTGGTGAGCAAACACAGGTTTGTACATAGATAGTGTATAGATGTGAATGAACAAATCCTTACATAACATGATAAAATAAGACATTTATGGGGAGCTACTATTGTGTAACCAAAGTACAATCAAACCTTTGTAACTAGCATGCAAATTGTGTTGTCGGTAACAATCACCCCAATCTGTGTGGGTTTGTCAGACTCAATAGATCTGTCATTATTAACCGCCGGCTTGAATAGTTAATGATTGCACGTAAATTGCACACAAACAGTTAACACACCTAGCACTCAAACATAAAGCTCAAATTTTGCATACATGAATGTAAAGAGGATTTGTGTTTGTGTAGTTTATGTAAATGTAAACAATTGTGTGTATAGAGTTCATGTTTCACCTCAAAAAGTGTAAAAGTGTAAAATCGGCTATGTAATACTCACCTTGTAATAGTGGTGTAGATAACACGAGCAATAGGTAGCAACAATGATTCTTACAAATCACCAAAAATTAACCTAGCGGGAAATGTATGAACTTGAATCAATAACGTGCACAAGGTCTAACGCAAGGATTAGGGTTTAATGGGATTTGAGTATAGGGATTTGTACAAAGGTGTTTTGTGAAATTTAATGAAATGGATGTGTATAAGTTGATGTTTGTAAGAGTTTAATCTAAATATAAATTTAAAGTATAAATGAATTTAGCAAAATGACAATTGACTTGGGTTTAAAATAGATAAAATAAATAAATTCTTTCTATTTATTTATTTATTTGTCATTTAAAAGAGAGAGTGTCAAATATATATTAGTATATATATATATATATTTTAGAAATTATATTTATTTAAATATAATTTAAATTCTAACTGAATGTAAAGGTGACAAATCTAAATAAATAAATTCTTTGTATTTATAATATGTCCTTGTAAATATATATATATATATATATATATATATGTTAATAATTTCGAAAAAAATATATGATTCGGTGTGTGTGTGTGTGTATGTGTTAGTTTAAAAAGAATCAAACGGGAAATGAAAAAGAAAAGGAAAAAGGGGTCTTTAGGTTTAGAACCCACGACCAGTTCTGAGGGAGCCAAGGATGTTAACCGGTTTATCTGGGCTCAAGCCTTGACAAAGATTAGAAAAATTAAATATGTAAACAATACGTGCAGATTCATCTTCTTCCCTGCCTAACCCCCAAATCGCAAACCAGGGTCTTCCACAAACCCAACCCTAATCTAATTCAAGAGAGGATTTACAAGGGATCGTTACCTGAGGCTGATTTCGGGAGCAAGAAAGAACTCAAACCGAGTGGAGTCATCGCGAAATCGAGTCCTGCTTCCCCTTCCTTTGCACCGATAACAAAACAGAGAGGGAGGAGTCAGACTTGAGGTCTCGCAGCTTATAATCGATAGGGGTACAAATATAGGGTGTTAGCAACGCGTTTACAGTCGTAACTGGGTAAGATTGACGGGATTTGAAGCTTGATTTGTGGGTTTGAACACTCATTACCGAAACCCCTTGATTGGGTAAAAAAAAAATTATTGCTCAGTTAATTTGAATGATTTCTAGTTTCCATATGATCGCTAACGGTTTAGAATTCGCTTAAAGAAGGTTTGAATCCCGGATTTGCAGGGATTGATGGAGTTTAAGTGCGCGTTTGACTTTTTGAACTCAAAATTTGCTTGGTTGGTTCCAGGGTTTAAAACAAGAAGAATATGGGGGTTCAAGTAAGGGTTCTAAGGCTATGGAGGGTTCTAAGGCTATGGTTTGAGGGGGGTTCAAGATCAACCATTTAGTTTCTAAATCTTTTTATTTGTTTTTAAAAATTGTTTTTGTAAAATTTATAAAAACAAAACTAAACACTAATTAATTTTTTTGATATATATTTTATAAGGGATAGAGTTTCCTATATAATTCGTTTAAATGGTTTATTTACTAACTTCAACTATATAAATACATTTTCATTTAATATAACTAAATATATGTATATATATATATATATATACAAACTTATGTGAATATACATATATATGTTATATCCAAAATATGAGAAAAATGTTTAATTATAGGATTGAAAATTAACATTTATACACGTGAAAAATTGTTGTGACTTGTTGTGTTTGAACTAGTATGGGACTTCAAGGGTTTATGTAACAGAATGAGTAAAGAAAATTTATGGCTTAAAAATCATGGATGTTACAATTTTCACTTTTGGTCCTTATTCTTTTATATAATTACACTTATAGTCCCTTAACTTTTATTTTTATAATATTTGGCATGAAAATTTTCCAAATGTTACATGTAACACTACATGGAGTTGTGTGACATCATTAGGTGAAATGGTGTTTTGTGAATTGGGTATTGTGGAGTAGTACTAATTGTAGCTATGTGAGAGAGAGTTTGGTGTGTCGACATAGCTTAATGATTGTGTGTGTAACAATGTGTGGTGTTAAATTGTGATAAATATGATGGTTTGCTAGATTATTGCGTGGTGCTATGTAAGTTGTGTGGGATGCATGTGCATTCGGTGTGTGTGAAAGGTAGAAGGTTAGTGTGAGTATGATGGGGAAAGGTTTAGAATCTGAGTAGTAATGAGGACCACCATATTACATTTCATCACCGTGATTTGGCAGTCTATGATTACTCTCATATTCTGAATTTGATGCCCATAGTAATCACTCCAACGTTCTATCTTGTGCAGGTACTGATGGCTAAGAAAAAGTGCACTAGATCGGTCAGACGGGGACGGCTACCGTAGACGAGACGGACAGTGACATGGGAGTAGTATTGGCGCTTCCCTCGTCGAGTGTGACTAGAGCTGAGGATGCCGGCATCCCGCGTGGTGCTGTGACCCGAATGACCGGATGGAAAAGAAGGGTGGTGTCAGCAATACGCGATTTCCCTCTAGGATGTGGACCTGCATGGTTGAGAGATCGACCACTTACGACAGCTAAGAGAACTCTGTTTCAGGAGGACCAAGTGGATGACCCGGAATGTGACGAGGAGAAACCAGAGGAGGACACAGCAGAGGCACCTGAGGTGGCCTAGTAGTGATCTTGTGGGCATTGTTAGGATGCTCGATTGCTTGATGATTAGATGATGTGGCAGTTGCCATTAGACATTCTTGGGGTGATTTGACGTTTTGAATTAATAGACGCTGATGTAGTGCAAAGCACACATCTTTATTCCATTGTTTTAGTGTGTCTTTAATTAGTTTTGTGTTTGTTTTGAGTCATTTTGATGTACATTTGAGTCTTTGTCTTGTTTGCAGGTGCTTGTATGGATTACAAGTGAATATATGAAGAAACCGAGCAAGAGAACGAAGCCGGAAGAAAGTCAAAGGTTCAAAAAATGAAAAATGTTGAATTTCAGTTTCTCGTGGTACACGAGAAGTTCAGAGAATTCTATCACGGTACGCGAGAGAAATGAAAACCGGCCGCGATTATTTTAACCCAAATGTTTCGCGGTACGCGAGAGAGTTATTTTCCGAGAAAAAACCTTAATTAGGCTTTCTAAATAGATTTTGATTCCCATTATGAGAGGGGTTCGATTTTTGGCCGTCCAGAGAAGGTTTGAGGGCGATTTTGGGAGTAAGAAGGTCAATTCAAGTGCAAGATCAAAGCTTTTGGATTCATGGTTCGTTATAATATGTTCTAGGTTTTGAAGTTTGAATCTTTGTGTTTAAATTCTGTGTTTGAATCTATGTTTTGCTTGATTACTTCTGTTTTGATGTGTTTGAGTATGATCCTAGGTTAAAACATTAATACTGCCTAGGTCTAACGATGAATATTTGTTAAAGTCTCAATCTTTTATCGGTTTTGGTTTCGTATGATGGTTTGATGATTTTGTAAAGAATCTTGAGTTAATATTTATGATGAATATGCATGTTTAGATCTGATATAGTGTTTGATTTCAATTCCATGCGTTGATTGTGGTTGTCTGCCAATTCAAATAGCGTATCCTGGTCGTAGATCTTAGGGTTTGTGATTATGGTGGTTTGCTAGATGTAGTAGCCATAGGAGTTGTCATTGGTTATTGATTAGAGTTAAGTGTTCTTCCTAGTTCAATACCCGAGAGGTGAGAATTAGTTGTCTAGTCTTCGTCATTAGGAATCCGAATGTTGACAGTCTGAGAGGATGTTGGTATTAGGTGTTTAGTGATTGTTGCTAGTTCATGTCATACTTCTTATCTTGAGATTACCCCTTGCATTCTTCGAATGTATTGTGGACAGTGAGACTGAGAGGTAATCTGTCATGTGGGTACTTTATCTTTGTTGGAAATACCCGAGAGGTGATCTAACCATCTAGTGAGTTTAGTACACTTAGGTAGCTTAGTTGGTGACACCCTGAGAGTGATTAGGGATCCACTAGTTGTCATTTTTAGAAACCCAAATCCATTATAGTTTACAGGTAGAAGTTGTACTATGAAAGTAGGATTCCGACCTAGGTAGTATTCTTCCTATCTTCTGATTTCACCTCGGTACTTGTCTCGATAGTTGAGTCGACATTAGTTTGCTGCATTCTTAGTTAACCTTTAGTGTAGTCAACCCCCCAAACCAATTAAATCTTTAGTCTGAGTCAGAGTCTAGTTTTGTTATTTGTAGTGTCTCTAGGGTTCGATAACTCGGTTTACCATTAAGCTGTGCTACACTCGATAGGTACACTTTTCTGTCAGTGCGGTTTAGTTCATAGGTATTCCTATTATTACTTAGGAGTCTAAGTTAGGTTTTGTTAGTTTTTATATAAACCGTTTGGACGAACGCTTACGGGGTGTGATGCTTAAATCAAATATTGACTATTTGATTTTCGACATTGATTATGAATTTTTACCGCATGATGATTTGAACATGATTATTGATAATTGTGTTTGTGTCGGCGTAGGATTGTGCTTGCTGTAGTGATTATGTGCAGTATGGTGTGATTGTGTGATTGCATTTTATATGATGTGAGCTAGCACTAAATGTGACCTTTGTCGTAATAACTAGAGCATGGTTGACTATATGGTTATATGATTGTCTTTTAACAACGTGAGTTGTATTAAGAGTAGTCCTTGCTGCGGTACTAGAGCATGATTGACTAGAATGAGTGGATAGACTTGTGGAGATCGAAGTTTGAATTTGTATGCATCTACGGTCTTAAGGTAGTATCACATAGGTACTAATGTCTAGGTGATGCTTGAAGTACAAGGGTGTATTGTGCTTTGAGTAAATGTGTAGGACGAGGTCCTGTGGGAAATCATAAATATACATCTTTAGTATGTATAAATGTTCAGGACGAGGTCCTGTGGGAAATTGTTGTTACATACCTTATGTCTCGGTATAAATGTTTAGGGCCAAATCATGTGGGAAAATATGATATTTTATATATTGAGTGTATGAGTGTTTTGGGTGAGGTTGTGTGTCTAGACCGAGTAGTGTGTCGTCTTGAAACATTGGTACGACCCGTGTGGGGGTACGACTATGTGAACTTTGTGTGAGTATGTGATGACGTGTGGTAGGGGCTACCGTTGTAATAAATAGAAGGTGGGGTTCGGGAGTTATGTGCTTATAAATGACGAGGTCATATTGTATACACTTGGATTTGCTCAGGTCTAGCAGTTTGTGTATGTGCACGTGAGGTGTGTTACTAGTACATATGTATAACATTGTGTGTTCTGTCGTTATGTTATGTCGGTGAGTGTCCTTGTAGTACATGGTGGGTCATGTGTATGACGTTTAAACGATGTAATCTGGTGGAGTACTTCTACATTAATGATTTTCCTGACATTTGATGTACCGAGATGACGCGAGGAGTTTGACATTTCTAGATGATCGATGAGGTCCTCGTGGGAGATGCTTATACTTATACTCGATGAGGCGTTCATAAAAATAATATATTTATTATTTTGTACCACGAATGAGTAATTAGAATATCCTTTCGAACCTAAAAATAATATATTAAATTATATTATTTTCCTAATTTTTGTAAATGACAAAACGCTCGAATATGTTTATTATTGTTGTTTTCATTCGTCGCGCAACGTATATATATAATCTAATTACTAATTAAAGAATTCCTATTCCCGTGGACACGTTCGTCTACTCCCGGTTACTAGAGCGTTTCGTTAGGACGTTTCTCATTCCGTGTCGTTGTCATAATTCCCATTTTATCCCTAATTTATGTGTTTATAATTTTAGGGCATTCGTAAGTCGATTGAGACTTACACACGTGGTTCCAACTTGTCCTTTGTGTGATACTACCTACAACGCAACACAGGTGAGTTTTCACGGCCCCTTTTACTGTTTTAACCTGGGGGAGAAAACATGACTAAACAATTTTGGATTTTGTAATTCGTATGATATCAATGTTAAATGCTAAGCGTAACACGCTATCACAGAAAGTCTTCAACTAATATCGGACCGTTAATATGGATCTTAGCGAGGTAATATTTAGTAGTACTACTGGGTCTGACAAATCCCACCCGCGTTAGTCGCGCTAACTCGATTAGATATCGAACGGGTGAAATGTTAGCCTACTCACACCGCCAGTGTTGATAGACCTGGCAGGAGGCAATAAACAAACAGTCAGCTTCGGTTGTGAACGCTTGAGCTGAACATGAACATAGGTTAGCTACCTATAGATACGTACTGAATGAACATAAATCCGGTAAACGCTTATTTACGTATATTGAAACCTGTGGACTCACCAACCTCATGTTGACATATTTTCTTACATGTTTTCTCAGGTCGCTAAGATAAGACACAGGTGCACGTTAGGGCATGCATGGGATTCAACAACTTTGATTATGTCTTACTTATGTTTGTTTGAATTATTCTGTTGTACTTGTTTTGGTTGGACGTTTTGGACTTTTTGGACGTTTGGACTTTAGTTTTGGGCGCGTGTATTTTGCGCATTTACTTCCTTTATGCTTCCGCATTGATACTCTGATTTAAAAGATATTTTCATTTTGAGTCCCATGTAGAGTCGTTCAAAGTAACTAATGTCTGAGATCCTGGTTCGTCACTTCCCAAACGGTAAAACTCCGTTAGTTGAAATTGGGGGTGTGACAGATTGGTATCAGAGCCATTGGTTATAGAGAACTAGGATTACATACTAGACTATAGCCTCACACATTAGTTACATGTCATTTGGATGTTTGGCACTTATATGTATTGTTACAGGGACATGTCGTCAACCCCACCTTCATCACCTAAGGCACCAAGACATAAGGCACCTATCCTATCATCCCCGGAGCCCAAAAGGCGCCGGACTACTTCCAGTGACTATTCAGTTGAGCAAGGGGAAAATAGCAGCGCACAAGCAATGAATCCTGCTCGAAACTGGAACACATATCCACAAATGATCCAAAGATGGATCGAAATGGGAAATGTTCCATCACCTTACTTCAGCTCTACTTCCTCATCACCTACCTTGCCTAGCTTGCCATGTACTATGGAACAATATTTTGCAGCCTTTGTGTTTTATATGTCTAGAGAGTTAAGCATTGTAAAAGATGCTACCGATGAGATACCGGACATTCTGAAGAAGGAACCTCAAATAAAGGAGAATAAAGTAGGGATAGAACTTTTGACTGCCGAACTAGTAGTAACTGACCAGTTCCATAACCTTTTGGTGGATCGTGTGACACACTTGGAGATGAGGGTGGACACCTCGGACAATGACATGGAAGGAGTTCTGGAGAGGGTGGCTGCTCTGGAAGCTCAGCTACATGTAGCAAACCACACTGCTGAAGGTCTTCAAGAGAGGGTGACTCACTTGGAAGCCCAACTGCAAGCCGCTTTATTTCCTGAGGAGATTCCACTTTCTGATGGTGAGGAGGAACCTTTTGAGGAGGAGCCACTTGAAGAAGATCCCTTCGAGGAGGAGCCCTTGGATGAGGAACCAGTAGAGATAGACGATGCACAATCGTATGTTTCTTCCGATGACGAAGATGCCTGATGATCTTCCTATTCTATCTTCCTTTTCATGCCTATTTTTGCTTATGTTATTTCTCTTTTCAAACCTAGATGGGTAAGGTTGTTCCCATCCAATAAAAGCATGAGAAGTTTATTATTTGAGTTATTTATTTTGTAGCCTTACAATTTATTTAATTTTCAAAATATTAGATGTTGTATCTCCTTACTCATATCTGAATAATGTTTAATATGCGATATATTTCTCATTGTTTTTCATTTGTGATTGTGAAGAATCATGTCAGAGAGAGGACGCGGAGGCCGTGCTGGTGGTCGTGGTACCATTAACATGATGGCAGCAGAGCTAGCGGCACTGATAAATGATAGTGTGGCGGAGGCTCTGGCAGCACAGAATGCTACAGGTAAATGCTTTAGCTATTAACTAATGATGTCAATCCATCTCCTAAAAACATCTTCCTAAACTCTATAATTCCAATATTATTTGTATTTCTAAATCCAGGCCAGCAAAATCAGCAAAACCAACAACCAGCCTGCACTTTCAAGGCTTTCATGGATTGCAAGCCCCACGCCTTTAGTGCAGGCTGAAGGAGCCGTTGGACTGCTTTGTTGGTTTGAGAAGTTTGAATCAGTAATTTCCATGTGCAACTGCCTCGTGGCTAATCAGGTGAAGTTTACCGCTGGAACTTTAGAAAGCCCGGCACTCACATGGTGGAACGCCAAGGTCCAAATGTTGGGTCTGGTCATGGCGAATGGACTCCCGTGGGAGGAATTAAAATCAATGATGAAGGAGGAATACTGTCCTAGCGATGAGATCCAGAAGTTAGAGGGAGAGTTTTGGAACCTAAAGATGGAGGGTTCTGAAATTGAACTATACACCACACGTTCCCATGAACTGGCTACTATGTGCCCGCATATGGTAACTCCAGATTACAAGAGAATTGAGCTTTACATTGGAGGTCTAGTGCCTCAAATACAAAGCATGGTTACTTCATCCAATCCTGCCACTATCCAACAAACTATCCGACTTGCCCATTAGTTAACCGACCAAGCGGTGACACAAGGGACTCTACCTCCGAGAGGTTCAGTTTCTAAACCCACCGACACTCACAAACGCAAGTTTGATCACCATTCCAACACCCACAACCACTCCAACTCTCACTCCAAAGGACCCCAATCCAACCAACCCCAGTTTAGTCAACCGCAGCAGCATCAGCAACAGCGTAGGTTTGAGCCTACCAAGAACTTCAACCAGTCGACCTCTTTGGGTCAAAACCAGGGTGGTTATGCGGGGAAGTCTCCAAAGTGTAACAAGTGTAACTTCAACCACTTTGGGTTTTGCAACCGTTACCAGAGGTGCGGCAAAATAGGTCATGCTGCTAAGGACTGCAAGGGTGAATTACAAGCTAAACAACCTTTTCAACAACCTGGATCCACAAGGGGTTGTTTTGAGTGAGGAAAGGAGGGACATATTCGGAAGAATTGTCCTCAATTAAAGAAAGGGGGTAATGGAAACCACAATCCTAACCAGAATAACAATGACAATGGTGGTAACAATGGCAATGGTGGAGGAAATGGTGCGAAGGGACGAGCCTTTGTACTAGGATCTGGAGAAGCCCGTTACGACCATAATGTGGTCACCGGTAAGTTTCTCTTAAATAATTACTTTGCTTCTGTCCTTTTTGACACTGGTGCTGATAGAAGTTTTATATCTAAGAAACTTAGTAATATGATAAAAGGAACTTCAACTCTATTAGAAGCTAAGTATACAATAGAGATAGCTGATGGCCAAATAATTGAGGCAACTCACATTCTTAAAGGATGTAAACTTGAACTAGCTAAACATATATTTGATATCGACCTCATGCCGATCATACTTGGTAGTTTTGATGTAATTGTTGGCATGGATTGGTTATCTAAAAACCAAGCCGAAATTATATGTCATGAGAAGATTGTTCGTATACCTCTCCCGAGTGGAGAAACCCTTTTCGTTCAAGGCGAAAGAATTGGTGCAGTCATGGGCATCATATCTTTTATGAAAGCACAAAAATGCCTTCGAAAGGGGCATACGACTATTTTGGCTCTTGTTGTTGAGCAGCCATCAGAAGGGAAGAAGATTGAAGATATTCCCGTCGTGCGTGAATTTTTGGAAGTATTTCCCGAGGATCTGCCCGGTCTGCCACCGCACCGTCAAGTTGAATTCCAAATTTACCTAGCACCCGGAGCAGCACCGATTGCTCGGGCACCTTACAGACTGGCACCCAGTGAATTACAAGAGCTGTCCACTCAACTGTAAGATTTGTTGGATAAAGGTTTCATCCGACCTAGTTCATCACCGTGGGCAGCTCTGGTACTATTTGTCAAGAAGAAGGATGGAACTTTCCGTATGTGTATTGACTACCGGGAGCTGAATAAAGTCACAATCAAGAACCGCTACCCTTTACCTCGCATAGATGACCTCTTTGATCAACTCCAAGGATCAAGTTTCCATTCCAAAATAGATCTTAGGTCCGGCTACCATCAGTTAAGAGTCCGAGAAGAGGATATCTCTAAGACTGCATTTAGAACGAGGTATGGCCATTACGATTTTACAGTCATGCCTTTTGGATTAACCAACGCAGCTACAGTATTCATGGACCTCATGAACCGTGTGTGTAAGCCTTATCTTGATCAATTCGTTATCGTTTTCATCGACGACATCCTCATTTATTCCAGAACAAGGAAGAACATGAGGAACATCTACGCCAAATTTTGGAATTACTTAAGCGAGAGCAACTGTATGCTAAGTTTTCCATGTGTGAATTCTGGATCAAGGAAGTTCAGTTTCTAGGGCATGTGGTTAACGAGAAAGGAATACATGTCGACCCATCAAAGATAGAAGCCATCAAGAATTGGGCAGCACCGACAACTTCAACTGAGGTGCGACAATTTCTGGGATTGGCTGGATATTACCGTCGATTCATCGAAGGATTTTCAAAAATTGCTCAACCTCTCACTGCTTTAACTCAAAAGGGTAAAGCCTATAATTGGGGGCAATAACCAAGAGTCAGCATTCCAACATCTTAAACAGAAACTCTGTAGTGCACCTATTCTAGCTCTTCCGGAAGGAACCGATGATTTTGTGGTGTATTGTGATGCATCTATTCAGGGTCTGGGTTGTGTGTTAATGCAACGAGAAAAGGTGATCGCATACGCTTCACGTCAACCAAAGATTCATGAGAAAAACTACACCACTCCTGATCTAGAGTTGGGAGCCGTAGTCTTCGCACTTAAGATATGGAGACATTACTTGTACGGTAACAAATGCACTATCTATACCAATCACAAGAGTCTTCAGCACATCTTCGAGCAGAAAGAGTTGAAAATGCGACAACGTCGTTGGGTCGAACTCTTAAACGATTATGACTGTGAGATCCGATATCACCCGGGCAAAGGTAACGTTGTAGCTAATGCCCTGAGTCGAAAGGAAACGAAACCCAAACGAGTTCGAGCATTACAACTTACTATTCACCCCAGATTACCTGACAAAATCCGTAGTGCTCAACTCGAAGCCTTAAAAGAAGAAAATCTACCGTTTGAAAGTGCATGCGGCATGGAAGCACAACTTGAAGTCAAATCTGACGGTATTCGCTACTTTATCGAGCGAATATAGGTTCCAGTATTCAGAAACCTAAGGGAACTAATTATGGATGAGCCTCATAAATCTCGTTACTCTATTCATCCAGGTTCCAAGACAAAATGTACCATGATCTAAAGATACTATATTGGTAGCCGAAGATGAAAACCGATATAGCCACCTACGTTAGTAAGTGTCTGACTTGCGCGAAGGTCAAAGTTGAATATTAAAAGCCATCCGGTCTTCTGCAACAACCAGAAATTCCCATGTGGAAATGGGAACAAATATCCATGGACTTCATCACCAAATTACCACGAACTCCTACCGGATGTGATACCATTTGGGTAATTTTTGATCGATTAACAAAGTCCGATCACTTCTTAGCAATTAAAGAGACCGACAAAATGGATAAGCTTACTCGTACTTACTTGAAAGAAATAGTCTCTCGGCACGGGGTGCCAATCTCCATCATTTCAGATCATGATGCACGATTCACTTCTCGTTTCTGGCAGTCGTTACATAAAGCTTTAGGCACGCGTCTAGATATGAGCACAGCATACCATCCTCAAACTGATGGCCAAACAGAATGTACTATTCAAACGCTGGAGGACATGCTACGATCTTGTGTGATTGATTTCGTTAACACTTGGGAGTCTCACCTACCGTTGGTGGAGTTCTCCTACAACAACAGTTATCACACTAGCATCAAGGAAGCTCCATTTGAAGCACTTTATTGACGGAAATGCCGTTCTCCTATTTGTTGGACCGAGGTTGGAGATAGCCAACTCACAGGTCCTGAACTTGTATTTGAAACTTTCGAAAAGATTGTTCAAATTAGAAACCGTATGGCGGCAGCTCGTGATCGTCAAAAGAGCTATGCCGACAAGCGTCGTAAACCTTTAGAGTTTCAAATAGGTGACATGGTCTTACTCAATGTCTCACCTTGGAAAGGTGTCATTCGTTTCGGGAAACGAGGCAAACTGAATCCTCGTTATGTTGGACCATTCAAGATAATGAAGAGAATCTGACCAGTAGCGTATCAACTGGACCTACCTGAAGGACTTAGTGGTGTGCACAACGTCTTTCATGTCTCAAATTTAAAAAAATGTCTAGCAGACGAATCACTCGCAGTTCCTCTGGAGGAACTACACATTGATGAACAGTTACGTTTCATCGAAGAACCTGTGGAGATTATGGATAGGGAAGTTAAAACGTTAAAGCACAGTAAGATCCCTATTGTCAGAGTTCGTTGGAACTCGAAACGCGGACCGGAATTCACGTGGGAGCGCGAGGATCAGATGATGTGCAAATATCCAGATCTGTTCAAGCACTCCGCATCAAATTCTAAAGGTACTATTTAAATTTTTGGGACGAAAATTCTTTCAACTAGGGGATGATGTGACATCCTGGGAAAATTTTCTTTATTTTATTTTATTATATTATTTAATTTTCGGGACGAAAATTCTTTCAACTAGGGGATGATGTGACAATCTGGACTTTCTAGTTAATTCCGTTAGTAACTCCGTTAAATATTCAGTTAATTCCTAACCCAGTTATTCCAATATTAAACCCCAGGGATTAATTATGTCATTTCCTGATCTCAAACTTCAGGGACTAATCTTGCCAAATCCCTAAACCCAATATGTTGACTATTGAAAGTCAAAATTGATGAAATTTTGTTCTTGTTGACTTTTAAAAGTCAAATCCGTAGCCTCTTTGATCCAAATTCACGAGCTATAACTGACATTGGTTCAAATCTATAACTGAAATGCACGTTGATGTCATAAACGTTCATAATTGAGTCAATTAACATCACCATTACGGGTAATTAATCTCATTATTGGATGTTAAAGCCATAACCGTCGATACTCATCACCTATCCATCAAATTCGATCATTTGGAGTATTACCCTCGCAATCAAACTCTCCAAAAACCTTAATCGCATCCCACAGAGACTGTTACATCATCCAATTCGATCGGAATTGAAGCTGTTGTCGCCGGAGATCAAACTAGTCGAGGTCGGAACAAATTCTAGTCGAACTCAACCAATTCGAGCACTATTTTGGTAATTCTTTACACCTATAGCTTCGTTTTTGTCCTTAGAATTAAAGCCCTATGAATATTGGGGCTTATATCATCGACTCAATCATGAACCCGATTCTAGGGTTCATCTTAAATTGGTTTAATCAAACTCTATCCTAGACCCGATTCCAATTCAATTAAACTACACCTTTAGACTCATAATCATCTGTATAATGAAAGCCCTATGTTTATTGTATCAATTAACATCGAATTTATCACAAACCGTAACCTAGGGTTCATTCATACCACAATTTGGGGGTTTCGATATTAAACACTGTTTCAATCAAATTAAACCACATGGTTGGATTCGCAAACCCCCGATTATCAAAAGCCCT
The DNA here is from genome assembly GCA_023525975.1 of Smallanthus sonchifolius. Taxonomy (NCBI): domain Eukaryota; kingdom Viridiplantae; phylum Streptophyta; class Magnoliopsida; order Asterales; family Asteraceae; genus Smallanthus; species Smallanthus sonchifolius. The sequence goes on along the minus strand of CM042025.1, from coordinate 40,572,585 downwards.
ATGAATCTAACCATTCTTAATATAGAATTCAGCAGATTTGATTCCATGTTCATAACTAGGGTTTCGAAATTTCCATGGGGTAATTAACAACTTTAAACCTAATGATTTTACAATTAAACCTTAACACAGGTTCGTATGAAACTAACGAACAAAACCCCGTTTTGTATTTTGGATAATGGCGATTAAAATCAATGGATTTCGGGTGGATTGGGTTCGAACTCGTGAAAAGGGGGAGGAACTCAGGGGAGTTTCTGATTAAAACTTGTTGGAGACGATTCCTGTTGCGAGACCCTAGCGGGCGGAGTTGGTTAGGGCGTTGGACTTATACGCAGGAGACCCGGGTTCGAGTCCGGTCTCCTGCAAATTATTTTTGGGACTTTTTCCTGAATATTTAATTAATAAAAATCATTCTTAATATTATTATATTGATATATAAAAGTGTTTTAGCCCCGGAAAACACCCGAAGGCTCGGGTGTAATTTTATAAATATCATTTTCACTTATAAAATAATATATTTATATTATTTTCAAACCACGACTCCGAATAAAATAATATATTTATATTATTTTCAACCCGTGACTCGTGTTATTAAATAATATATAGATTTATGTTAATTCGTATCGTTTTGTAACCTCGTATAACATTTGAAACTAAATAATAATATAATTAATTATATTATTCACTCGCATTTATTGCGTTCATAAAAATAATATATTTATTATTTTGTACCACGAATGAGTAATTAGAATATTCTTTCGAACCTAAAAATAATATATTAAATTATATTATTTTTCTAATTTTTGTAAATGACAAAACGCTCAAATATGTTTATTATTGTTGTTGTCATTCGTCGCGTAACGTATATATATAATCTAATTACTAATTAAAGAACTCCTATTCCCGTGGACACGTTCGTCTACTCCCGGTTACTATAGCGTTTCGTTAGGACGTTTCTCATTCCGTGTCGTTGTCATAATTCCCATTTTATCCCTAATTTATGTGTTTATAATTTTAGGGCATTCGTAAGTCAATTGAGACTTACACACGTGGTTCCAACTTGTCCTTTGTCTGATACTACCTACAACGCAACGCATGTGAGTTTTCACGGCCCCTTTTACTGTTTTAACTTGGGGGAGAAAACATGACTAAACAATTTTGGATTTTGTAATTCCTATGATATCAATGTTAAATGCTAAGCGTAACACGCTATCACAGAAAGTCCTCAACTAATATCGGACCGTTAATATGGATCTTAGCGAGGTAATATTTAGTAGTACTACTGGGTCTGACAAATCCCACCCGCGTTAGTCGCGCTAACTCGATTAGATATCGAACAGGTGAAATGTTAGCCTACTCACACCGCCAGTTTTGATAGACCTGGCAGGAGGCAATAAACAAACAGTCAGCTTCGGTTGCGAGCGCTTGAGCTGAACATGAACATAGGTTAGCTACCTATAGATACGTATTGAATGAACATAAATCCGGTAAACGCTTATTTACGTATATTGAAACCTGTGGACTCACCAACCTCGTGTTGACATATTTTCTTACATGTTTTCTCAGGTCGCTAAGATAAGACACAGGTGCACGTTAGGGCATGCATGGGATTCAACAACTTTGATTATGTATTACTTATGTTTGTTTGAATTATTCTATTGTACTTGTTTCGGTTAGACGTTTTGGACTTTTTGGACTTTTGGACTTTAGTTTTGGGCGCGTGTATTTTGCGCATTTACTTCCTTTACGCTTCCGCATTGATACTCTGATTTAAAAGATATTTTCATTTTGAGTCCCATGTAGAGTCATTCAAAGTAACTAATGTCTGAGATCCTGGTTCGTCACTTCTCAAACGGTAAAACTCCGTTAGTTGAAGTTGGGGGTGTGACAAAGATAACGAATAGTTGAGTGAGCAGACGGACTTCATGTTCGTACATGATAAATGAGATGCGATCGGTGATCGCATAGTGATAGTGGAGCAACAATGAGAAAAGTGAAACTCAGGAGGGGTAAGTGTAGGATTACACGTAAGTGACTAGGAAGGAGATGCCTACGCTGGTAAATTTAAGGCTAGTTTAAAGTGAGCTCCTGTAGAGCATTCAAGTAAAGCAAGTGTTTGGCTGTCGATACTGATATGAAGGAGGTCAGTGAGATTTTGAGAAAACATCGAGAGCTAATGAAGGTGACCCTAGTGTTAGGTGTGTGTGCATACTCAAGGAACGTTTTGAACGCGTGGTAATGAGGTAAAGAGATACTATGGGAGAGAAATTATGTGGGCGGACCAATGTAGCTTTGCACCCGCTCCTAGAGATTATCGAAAAAGAGCAGAAGTAATACCCTTATAGGTAGACAGTGGACTTGAGTTTTGGGAAATCATCGCGGGATGATGATCAAGGTATGTAGCTACTTGGAGTGGTGACCGTTGGAATGACGAGATCATTTAGGTTATACTAGAGAGAAAGGCAATTGTGCCCGTGAACCAAAACGAAATGTGACAAGTGGGCGGACATGAGGCAGTGTTGTGCTACGTTATACTAGAGATACTACGTACAGCGATGTTAAGAACATTAAGAGCGAAAAGGTATTGTCATGGTAATGACAATGAAACCTCCGTGAAAGGATTGGTAATCAAGGCCATCACGGATGGAAACTTCTAGCAAGTGCCGGGATAGCGAGAGTTGGAAAGGCAGCTGTTTGACTAATGGCTAGAAAGATGAGAGGCGAAGGAACGTGTAGGTGAAACCTACAAGCCTCAAAGTTGAAAGTAGGCAACATAGCAAGATTTCTATGAACACCAGGGATGGTGACCAAGTTGTAGAGCAAAGTTACCGCATTGATGTGTATAGGGGATGAGTGGCACCAAAGGAGTTTTGACACACCAACTGGAACAGAAGAATTAGTTATGTGGGTTTGCACTGACGCAGGATTCGAGGACGAATCCTACTTTTAAGGGGGGAGTAGACTTGTAACATCCCAGAATTCGTGAACTAGATGAATCAGATTATTAGTCGAACTGAGCCTCTTTCAAATAGCATGGGCTATGTGGTTTCACGTTGAGCTCGGGTTATCAAAGTTCGGGGACCAGTTAGTCGTTTAATGAGAATTTAAGATCGAAACACGCGTTAGCGGAAACACAGGGACCCGGATGTAAACCTTGTAGGTTTAAATAAGAATTAAGGGAAAAAACCCTAGGCCATTCGGCCTAGGGGTGCTCGACGGCATCAAGCGGAGTTGCGAAGGAGGGAGACACTGGGGGCGGTGTTCTCACGGTGATTCGTATGGCGGCAACGAACAAGGGGAGAGTTTCACACGTAAGGTAAACGCTAAAGCTATACGTTTCTTTTCTTTAGTCTCGTATCCGATGAACAGGAGAACCCGACTAGGGTTTCGGGTGTGGATGTGGTAATCGGTAGGAGACACAGATGGGAGAATGTGGCCGACGGTGGTGGAGTGCACGGAGGGGCGGTGGACGCCGTGCAAGTGGCGGTAGAGTTGGTGGAGTGACGAGGAGGCCGATGGACGAGGGAAAGAGAGACGAGGTGAAGGTTGCGGTGGCTTCGGCTACCACTGGAAACGTAGACGGCAGCATGGGTGGTGCCGGTGGCTGTGGGAGCCGACTGTAGTGGAGCCTCACGACGACGGACGACGAAGTAGTTGTGGTGGTGGTGTTTCCACGTGAAAGAGAACCCGATTAGGGTTTCTAATATATGGTAAGGTGACGGGGACGCAAGGGTATTACGCGCAGATAAAACACAGTGGTGGTGGCGTACGATGGTGGTTCATGGTGCTGATGTGCGAGGGCAGTGGCTCACGGAATCGATCAAGGAGGAGGAGGGAATCGGGGTGTCACACCCCAACCGAAGGCGGAAATGTCGGGGCGGGACATGTAGACTGTTCATGAGCACAAGGTTGACTAAATTGAAATATATTAATCATTCAATTTCATTGCAAATATTCAAGACAAAACAAAAACCAAGTACGTAAAATGAAATACATAATCATTTATTAAAATTATCTAGGTCCCAACTTATGTGTAGCAAGTCTTGATCAAAATCACACATTAGCACCTGAAACATGAATAAAATAGGGTCAACTAAAAAGTTGGTGAGCATACATAGGTTTGTACATATATAGTGTATAAACATGAGTAAACAAATCCTTACATGTCATGATAAATGAGGCATTTATGGGGAGCAGCTATTGTGTAACTAAAGTACAATCAAACCTTTGTAACTAGCATGCAAATTGTGTTGCCGGTAACAATCACCCCAATCTGGGTGGGTTTGTCAGACTCAATAGATCTATCATTGTTAACCGTCGGCTTGAATAGTTAATGATTGCACATAAATTTCACACAAACAGTTAACACACCTAGCACTCAAACATAAAGCTCAAATTTTGCATACATGAATGTAAAGAGGATTTGTGTTTGTGTAGTTTGTGTAAATGTAAGCAATTGTGTGTATAGAGTTCATGTTTCACCCCAAAAAGTGTAAAAGAGTAAAAGGGGCTATGTAATACTCACCTGATTCAGATGTGTAGTTAGCACGCGAGACTAGATAGCGAAATGATCCTTGAAATCTCACAATGTTAACCTAGTGTGTAACATATGTTGAATTAATAATGTGTACAAAAATCTATGTCTAAGACTATGATTTAATTGGATGAGCACAAGGGATTCGAGGTTAAAGGTGGTGATTTTGGTTTGTACTTGGATAGGTGTTTATACTACTAAAGTTTGAAGTGAATATTTTAAAATGATTTAAGTTTGTGTTTGGGTTTAAATAACTAAATAGATCACATAACTGTTATTTATTTATTTAGTAAAAATTAGTGTTGTCATTATGTTTAATTAAATATAAATTAAATAAACAATCTAGATATAAATTAAATAAATAATTGTTACTTTATTTATTCATTTATAAAGGTATGCAATTAATATAGATTCATGAAATAAGTCTTAAGTATAATTAAGTTCTAAGTGCGTTTTGTAAATGTAATTTATATAAATAATAAATAAATTTATTTGTTTAATTATGATTTGAAATGGGTATGATAACCAAATAAATTTAGTTAAAATTGATATGTATTTTATTTATTTATTTATTTTTGGTATATTACATCTATATATATATATATATATATATTTAAATATATAACTTAAATTTTATATAACTTGTATAATGTATTTATAAAACTTGTTACAAAATTTATACATTAGATAAATGAATTTCTCAAAATAATTAATATAATTTAAATTGAGTATTTAACAAATAGACTTATAAAAATAGAGGTTTTTATGCAAAAATGGTGGAACTTGCTTTATTCTGTTCTAATAAATGTAAGGTTTATAAAAATAATTTTTTTTATAATTTTTGGAGTTTTAAAACGGTTTTAAAAAATATAAACATACCACCCGGTTCGAACCCGGGCGGTTTCTGTGAGGGGGCTCCGAGTTACCATTGGACCAGGGACTAATACTTGATACTGAGTTGGTTTAAATATGTAATTACATGTAATTGGATAGGGGCCGGTTTGGGTTTACTGAACACGCAAAAAGGGAAGCCGATTGTGGGTTTCGAACCCACGCCTCCCGGTTCAGGGTTCCTATGCATTAACCGCTGAACTGGGAGGTTTCGCTGATCATATAAGCAACCTAGAAGTCTAAATACATTAACCAAATGAATCAAAATCCCAATTCGTGAATGCACCGGCCGATTCAGAGATCCATACCAAAATTGGGTTCGTTTCCCTCTCTCAATTGAAATTGAGAAAGGGCTTTCGATCGGAATTCAATTACGAATTTAATGGAATAAACCTTACCTGGAATGGTTGGGGGACGAAGGAGAGCGACTGGGAGTTTAGGTCCGAGTTTCTTCGAATTCTCGCTTCAAGTCTCAGAGGGTTTGTAGAGGGTTATGCGAAAGTGTTTGGGTGATTAGAATAGATAAATTTTACTTATTTCGCTCGATTCGATTCGGTTTCGTGGAACACAACTGTTGCCTCATTATACGCGTCAATTTGGTTAATTGTAGATGAATTGGGTCACGAAATAGGCTTGGATACATGCGAGGATAATCAATGCGTGATTTCCGGGCGTTTAAACGCGTTAAATTTTGAGATTTGGAATTGATTTCAATTCGGTTTGACTTTGGGAAGTCAAACTGTTTGAATTTCGATTTAATCCACACATTAAGTTAAATCGGTATGTTAATTGGGTAGGAATACGGTTGTTAATTGATTTCGCAAACATGGGAAGTTCATAACAATTGGGACAGATTGATTTCAGTGTTGAATTTTACGGACAAAGGGGTTGTTTGACTATAAAAGTCAAACTAGGTCAATTTCTTGAGTTGTTTGACTCTTAGAAAGTCAAACTGATTCAATTAGGTGAATGGGGTCAAACTTGAGATTAAGGAGTTTAATTTCAAGGGTGGGGGTTCTAGTTTGAGGGTTCAAGGTGTCCAAAGGTTCAAGCTAACTTTATAAACTGGAATTTTGTTATAAAATAATTTTTATAAAACTTGTAAGAATACTAAAACATTATTTCTTTTATCATAAAATATTTTATATAGGAAACTCCACTTCAAATTATGAAAAATCTAAATGTAGTAATGTATTTACTATTTTTAATTTATGAGGCAAAGTTTGTATTTCTATAAATCTGTAGATGATTTAAAATAAACATATATATATATATATATATATATATATATATACATTTAACTCTATGAATATACATATATAATTAGAAAATTTTATGTAAATGCAAAGTTTAAACTTCGAATTGAAATAACAATTAATGTTACTCATTGATTGGGGCAAGTACGAGATTCAAACGGAGTGTTATAAAAGAATGACTAAATAGATAAGTAAAAAGCGTACCGGAAAATCATGGATGTTACACGGGGGAATGCCCGATTAGGGTTTAGTGAGCTTAGGGCTTGCATGGTGAGTTTTGAATATGCATGGGAGTCTCGGCTCGGGTGTGCGTGACCTACGAGGCAAAGGCCTTGCATGGCACGTGAACGTGCATGCATGCGGGTTCTAGACGGGTCCAGGGTAACCCGGTTTGGACGGTTAAGCGAATTAGGGTTCTTACACGGATAAAGGTATGTACGGATGAGATAAGTATCGGGAATAATTATACTTATACATAACTGACACATGTTTAGGACGTATCCTGATCGTGTGATCATACGTTTGACAGGTTCGGGGTTGAGCGAGTCGGTATAACCGGTGAGTTTCTAATTCCCTTTTTTAAATGTTTTTAATGTTTTTGGGGCTATCGTACGTTTATGAGACAAGTTTGTTTTATTAAACATATTAAGAGTTCTGGGTTCTAACCCGAGGTATTTATGCACAAAGACCTTTATAAATGAGTCGGAGGGTCAAGGTGGTGTTTATGGGATTATGTGAGATAAGGTTGAGAGTTATTAACGTGTGTCGTGTTAAGAGTTAGTCGGGGTGAGTCGGGAGATAAGCTAAACGGCTTATGGGTGTAAGTAGGATGTTTTACTCGGAGTGAGTATGTAAGGTGCGTGCTTAGCTAACGGGTCGTGCAAATGCTAGTGTGATGTCATGTGTTATGAGTTAGTCGGATGTGAGCTAGACGCTCATGAGTTTGTGTAGGATATATATTATCCTGGGAATGTGTATATGGTGCAGGCCTAGTAACTAGGCATATAAATAATATGTGATGATGTGTATTATGTGTTGTGTTTGCTTTGTTGTCCTCGTGGCACGGCAAACGGGTGTGTTTGCATTGTTGTCTTTATGACACGACAAGTTATGTTATGGAGAACAAAGTTCTTCAAGTGTTGTCACCAAGGGGGTGGCTGGGAAGTCATCGTAAGATGTCGAGTGTGTCGCTATGATTAGTGGCGGGGCCCTGTAACAAGGGTAGAGCTAAGCTCATGACGAGTATCCCGACGGGGATAACCCTGACGAGGGTGCAGTGATGAGGTATGTGTTTGTGTGCATAGATATGTGTGTTAAATGGCATACAAGTGTAGGGTTATATTTATTGTGCATGAGATGATATCAATGTGGTGTGTAGTTGATATTGATGTGGTGAGTAGATGATATCAATGTGGTGTGTCAAGTTAGATTGACCGTTGTGTCCGGATGAGCACATTGTGTACAACTATTGAGTCAGTTGGTTTATGAGAGTCTTGGTTAGGACTGGCAAGTCGGTGCCTAGAGGGTGGTTGAGATAACCAGTGTTTAGTCGATATGTGTGGTAAATTTTGAGTTATCAAAGTGGTAAGCTCGATCCATGTCGGAGAGTCTTACTGAGTTAAATTGGCGGGGTGAGTCTGGGGTGGTGAATCCTTCGAAAGATTGTAAGATAAAAGGGTTATCTATATGATAAAAAAATTATAAAATTATTTTACAATGATCAGAGGGTCTTGAGTGGAAATTAATATTAAATGGGACGCATTGGTTTTTATTAAAATAAAACTATTAGAACTCACTCAGCGTAGCTGACTTTGTGTGTACGTTAGATTGTGTTGTAGGTGTGTTTTGGGACCTTATACTTCATGTTTATCTTTCAGAGATTGCCAAATGTTTCCTCGACGTCTCCTATCATGACTTCTTCGCTTCAGCTTTTGATCACCGAGTGATCAACATAAGCTTCCACGCTTCTGCCTATTTGTTCTGTCAAGGTTTGATCAGCTGACCTTTGGTTTGTGGCACCGACATTCTTAAGACCAAACAACATTTTCTTGTAACAATATACTCCTTTGGGTGTGTGGAATGCGGTCTTTTCTTTGTCTTCGTGCTTGCATCAGCCTGTCTACTACTTGGTAAGCAACCATGCTTCGGTCAGGTGAAAAACTTCTTTTCTTAACAGCTGGTGATATGTTGAGCGAATGTTTAACTACGTTTCTTAGCAATCCTGTCATGTTAGCAGGACACCAAGCAAATATGTCTTTGCTCCTTTTGAGTAGGCTTTCCAACTTCTCAATGGTTTCTTTTGAAAGGTTATAAGCGACCCTTATGTCTTGTTCTAGACACCAAGGGTTTATGCTTAATTTTATGACACCCCTTTCCTCAGGCTCCGCTACTTCTTCTGTAGAAACTATCAACAATGCTTCTTCTTTGGCTTTCCCTTTACCTTTGGCGTTAGCCTTCTTGCTTTTAGTATCTTTCACCAGATGTGCTAGTCCTCCGACCGTGCCGCTTCTTTAAAAAAAAATTTCAACTTGTAACGGGGCAAGGAGTTCGGAAGCTGTAATTTGCCTCTTTAGTGGCTTGGGCATGTTTAAGCCAAACGGCGTCCATGAAGTCTGATAGTCTCATTTTCTTGGTTTCACCACAATAAGATAACCCTTATTTCTTATACCTTTCTATGAATTTTGGAGGTCTTCTCTTCGTTAGACTTGGAATTGATCAACAACATCCTTGGTGTATCGCTTCTGCTGTGCGAAGCTTGTTAGGAATCTTCTACATAAGTCGCCAAAGGAGTTTATGCTTTCTTCACGGAGATTGTTGAACCGAAGTCGTGTCTGGTCTATTAATATTTTTCTAAACACGTGGCAACATTTAACGTTGGTTCAGCGCTCGATGTCAGCTGCTTCTGAGGATGTTTGTAGGTGATCTTCCCATGCCACCATCAGTCATAACATTTGTTGCATCTTGATTTTTGTTCGAAGTTCAAAATTAGCAATCTTGTGGGGGAAGCATGATAAGGAACTGAACCTCTCTTTGACCTACAAGTGCTTGATTAATGAAATGATGGCATGCGTATCCTCCCTGATATCGAGATTCAACTATATCCACAGTGTATGGGATTTAGCCAATGAGATTTGATTGGACACGGGCTTTGGACACCATCGAGATGTGATTGGATTCGGGTTCGACATGGACAAATTACTTTAGCCTTCGACCATGCTCTTCTTCTATTGTGATCAGAAGGTTCAGAAAGTGTTTAACCTTCTATCCAACTAGTTAGTTGCCATCATCATCATCTAGAGATTGAGCCTCTGGTGCGAGAAGGTTAGTTTCTTTCTTATATAGGGAGACTTCTTGCTAACAAAAGTGAGTTTCTTACGCACCAAGATGGGGTTCTTCCTGTCCAGCCAAAGGCAGTTGCTTTCTTGCATGAATGGCCTTGGTTTTTAGGAATCAAACATCGACACCGCTTGGTTTTTTCACATGCTCTTCCTGCTTCAAGTAAAGACTGGAATAGCTTCTTGTGAGGTCGAAATACTTGCAAGAGACCGTAATATATGCTTGTTCGCTTTGTGCGCTTACTCGCTTCATGAGTTTAACCAGGTAAGCTTCGATACTTTAATAAGTTGTGTTGATGCTTTGAGGTGGTGCTTTGGTTCTTTGGCAAGCTGCTTCGGTGCACCAGCAGAGTGCTTCCGTGCAAGTTGGTCCTATTGTTAGTTGGGCAAGCTTCAGACGCACTTACTTCGGTCTAGCAGTAAAGTGTTTTGGTTAGATGCTTTTAATGCTGTGGCAAGATGGTTTTTTTCTTCTTCTAGTTGCTTCAATTTTTTGGCAAACTGCTATTGCGCTTATGCGGGTTACTTATATGTTTCTTCAGGTTGCTTTAATGCTTCAGCCAACTACTTTTGGGCTTATCCGGGTTGCTTCTATGCTTCCTTATGTTGCTTTGGTTAACCTAGGTCTTGTAGCGTTTGGTCATACTGAAGCCTTTGTTAAGGACTCTATGCAAGGTAAGCCATGTCATAGGTTTGACATAGATAGGATTTCCTGGATGCGAGCTATTAGAATGGAGCTTCATTGGTTTGTGCGACAAAGATGCATCAGCTAGATTGGTTTAGCAAAGTTTTGGACAATACGTTCTCTGTTGAAGCTGATCTCTACGTGTACGGGGTACCAAGCCTTGTTCCAGGTGCTTTGATACTTCAGTAAGTTGCTTTTGCGCTTCAACAAGGAGCTTGGGTTTTTGGTCTTGTCTTGCTTCTACATTCTTGATTTTGATGTTTCCTTTTTTGGTGAGAACATGGACTTACCCGTGGAGGTTATTTGTTCAATAGTTGACATAACTTGCTATTGTAACTTCTGACATATCACGTGTTTGAGCCTTGCTTTTGTCTCTTTCAGCAATAATTATTTAGAAACAAATGTAGCTCAGTTTGTATAAAGCAAACATGCCTGAGGTGCCTGAGGCATCCAGTTTATAGTTGAATTGAAGATTTCCTATCCAAGTATAGCTTGGTCATCTGCTTCATGTCTAACTTCGGCTACTGTTCATCTACTTTTAGCTAGTACAGCTTTGTTCTTTCCCATTTAGTGTAGGACAAAGCTCTCTTTCCTAGGTAATTAATGGTATAAATGATGATATTTTGTCAAGCATTTGACTTAGCAAGATGCTCTGCATTCACTATTAAATGATGCTTCCCTGCTACGTCATCATCTGACTGTCGAAGCTAGCGTCGTTCGTTTGCTTCGTGCACTGCCTATTTCATGCGTTTAACCAGGTTAGTGCACTTGCTCACATCATCAACCCTCGGTTAGAGGTGGTTATTGTGTAGCATTGGGCACGTTTGACTGTATGCTTGTTACTTGTTTTTTTGTTGATGAGTGTCCACTTCTTTCAGGTTACAAGAGATCATGTGGTGACTTTAATTCAGCAAGAACAAATCGTGGTGGAGGTTTGATCGGAGCTTAAGGTCGCAATGACCGTTTTTATTTATGAACCAGGTTGAATTTACGCCGACGTTTTATAACATAGGCACCTTTTTTAGGTCTAAAACGCACGAATCTCAGTGTAATCTTATGTAGAGCAATCCAAAATACAAAATTGATTAACAGAAGTGATCAATTGATGCACAAAACGCTCAAAATCAACAATCAAAGGTAAAGAACTCCATAGCCAAACACAAATCCAAAAACAACTGATTTCTATTGATAAACTGCTCAATTGAGTAACATACAAACCATAACAACCCTATTACAAGCTCCAAATGACATAATACAACTGAGAGTGGCTAGATATTACAGGAATGAAAAAAGCTTGAAGAACAAGAAATGAAACGACTACTTATTCTTAACAACAGAAGTTTCGTCCAAGCCCTAGAAACTTTCGTCCGAAATTTAAGTTCCGTCCAAGGCAAAAGTTTATGTTTCATCAATCTTGACTTCAGTCATTTTGTAAGCACCAACCTATTATAACCTTACAGTCTCCCCTGAGGCTATTGCATACCAAAACATTTACTTTAACAAAGCTTATCGGCTCGCATTTTAATGCTCTTGACACAACCCGTATATAGAGCCTTGCCTCATCTTTACTCACATTCCCATCCCCGCATCTGATCGTGTTGTAGTAAAGGATCTCCAAGTCTTTAGTATTGAACATGAACATGTCCATTGGATCCAGCACTCTAATATCCCCGCGTCTTGAAATACTGAATACTCCCTCGCGTCTCTCGACCACATACAAACACGTCTGATGATCAAACTTCCAACTGATGATCTTCATAGTAGATTCTCTTTTTTGTTCAATAATATTTTGAAAGACCTTAGGTTTTTTGGCTCAAAAGCTTTGAACCATTCAGTTATGTCAATTCTTGGTTTAGATGCTTCAGCTGGAGGAATCTGTTCATAATCGGACTTATACAATGGTGAGGATACGTCTATAGGGTCATCAATATTGTCACCTTCTTCTATGTCTTCCAACACCTGGCCCTCAACAGTAGTGTACAAAGGTTTGGATCCTTGATCGGTTGAAGGATTGCCAACGAATGTCTCTTCATCATTGTCGTCATCTGAAAATGTACTATCAGAGCCATCTGAACCACCCAGACCTGTATCGCCCCGATCCTCGTCATCGTCTTTGTCTTTGTCAACATCAACTTGATTCTCATCTTTTTCTTTTTCTTCTTTCTTTTCCTCCTCATTCTCCTTCTCTTCATCTTCAATATTAACGGGAAGTTGACCAGATGTTCCCTCTCCAACATTAATCCCAGAAGGTCCTTCTCCCATATTCTCTCTCTCTCTCAAACCCTTCAAAATCAAAACAGTCTGATAGATTGACTGCTTCAGTTTGAACATTAACCCTTTTTTGAAGCTCCACAATCATCTTCATCATTTTTCCATCAGCTGTTGTCGATTGGTCACTTTGGATTTCAGCATAGCAATCTCTTGATCTTACCTCTTCTCATTTACTTTCAGATTAGCCACATGTGTTCTTAGCTGGCTAATGACACCAACAGTGGCTTCAGTGATCATATTTATTAAATCTTCATCAATTGGTGCTTGGACTAGACTTGTGGGATGTTCGAGTGTTGTAACTCTTGTTTTTACTGGCTCTTTGCCCTTCCGACTCATCATCCTTTTCCTCCTTTTGATCAGTATGAAGATCAGAATGGATAAATCGAACGTTGTTAGATACGGTTTGATCAATGATGAGTCGTACAACCTACAACACTCCTTTTAGAGTTATTCCTTGGAAACTTCAACCTAAATTGTCAACATGGTTCCAACCAAAAGATTGGATAAGACCCCATATGAAATATGGCATGGAAAGAGTTCAAACTGATCACACCTAAGGGTCTAGGGTTGTAATGGTTACGTTAAGAGTAAGACTTCCAACAAATTAGAACCCAGAGGCGAAAAGTGCATTTTCGTCGGTTACACCGAAAGAGACTAAAGCATATTATTTCTACAGCTCTGTTGAGAATAAAGTATTCATCAACAGGAGAGGAGTTTTGTTAGAAGAAGAATTCCTCACCGGAGAGCTGACCGAAAGTAATCTAGATCTTGAAGAAATTCGAGAACCAGAAAATGCACCGTCTCAGGAAGAACCATCAAATCAACAAACGATTGTTGAGCCTGAACCTCAGATTGTTCAGGAAACAAATGTAACATCAAGTGTCCACAGGTCTGGTAGAGCTCGTCATGAGCCTGAGAGATATGGTTATCTCGTCAGCAATGACGGAGTATATTTAGTGGATCAAAGTGAAACACTAACTCTAAGATTGCTATTTCAGATCCCGAATATGAAAAATGGCTAGAACCCGTTGGCGCCGAGATGTAATCCATGCATGATAGCCAAATCTGGGACTTAGTTGATTAACCTCCAAACTGCAAGGCAGTTGGAAGCAAATGGGTTTTCAAAATAAAAACTGATATGGATGGAAATGTACACACCTACAAAGCAAGGCTTATAGCAAAAGGATTTACTCAGACTCAAGGAATTGATTATGAGTAAACCTTTTCTCCAGTAGCTATGATTGAGTCTATCATGATTCTGATTGCCATAACAGCATATTATGATTATTGGCTTTTCTGAATGTACATCTAAGTGAAGATGACTATATGGCTCAGCCAGAAGGTTTTGTCAATCCTAATTATCCTGATAAAGTGTGTAAGCATAAAAAGTCCATTTATAGACTAAAGCAAGCATCTAGAAGGTGGAATCTTCGATTCGATAAGAAAATCAAGGAGTTTGGTTTTAGGAAGAACGAAGATGAGCCATGTGTTTACAAGAAGGCTAGTGGGAGCGTAGTTACATTCTTTATCTTATATATGGATGACATATTACCTATTGGAAACGACATCATGATTCTACAAGAAGTTAAATCTTTTCTCGGGAAGTGATTCGCAATGAAGGATCTAGGTGAAGCCGCTTATATTCTAGGAATAAAGATCTACTGAGATAGATCAAAGCGACTTATTAGCCTGCCAAAATGTATACATTGATAAAGTCATCAGACAGTTTTCAATGCAAGATTCCAAGCGTGGAACCTTACCCATGGCACATGGAACGATCTTAGATAAGTTTCAATGTCCCAAGTCGGACACGGAGATACAAAAGATGGAAAGAGCTCCATATGCTTCAACAATTGGATCGATCATCTACGCCATGTTATGCACTAGACCAGATATATCGTATGCTTTGAGCATGAAGAGTAGATATCAACAGATGTCGGGAGAATGCCATTGGAAAGCAGTAAAGAATATCCAAAAGTACTTGAGAAGACTAATGATATGTTCTTGATATATGGTGGACTAGAAGAGGAGCTCACTGTTAAGTGTTACAGTGATGCTAGCTTCCAGACAATTCGAGATGATTCTCGATCACAGACGGGATATGTTTTCACAATCAATTGATAAGCAATTACTTGTAAGAATAGCATGTAAAGTGTTGTTACTTAATCCACGACTGAGTCTGAATACATTGCAGCATCGGATGCGGCAAAATAAGCAGCTTAGATGAAGAAATTCATTACTGAAGGTGATACCGAGTATCAAGGAACCTATAGAGATATTATGTGATAACTCTGGTTCCATTGCGCAAGCAAAGGAACCAAGGTCACATCATAGAACCAGGCATATCCAGAGGTAGTTCCACTACATACATGAAGTAGTAGAATGGAGAGACATCAAGATAAGCAAAATTTCATACAGATCTAAATCTAGCAGACCCATTCACAAAGCCGATGAATCAGGTCAAGCAAGAGAAGCATTCTGGTTCTATCTGGCTTCGTCACGCTGGTAGTTGGATATGAACTGTACTTGGTATTTGTAACATCTCGAAAATCCAGAAACTAATGGCTCGAGTCAGTGGATAACCCGAATCTCTATTCATTGACAGTATTAACATGGATTTTCACGTAAAGCTCTATTCTAAAAGGATAAAGGGACACGGTTAGCCAAAAAGGAAACGGTTTGGATCGGTACGCACATCATAGGAAACGCAGGGACCCGAGTCTAAAACCCTTGAGGTTTAAATAGCAACTAAAAGGAAAACGGCCATACGGCCTAAGGGGAGCTCGCGACGGCAGGTAACGAGAGGGAGGGGAAGAGGGATGATCGGAGGAGGTCGTTTCACGACGGTTTCGAGCAGAGAACTTCAAGTATATCCAAGGTAACCCCCTTTTACATTTCTATACGCATGTAGTTTGTGTTTTTGGTTTGGAAAAAACCGATTAGGGTTTGGGTTTCATGCCCACGGTTGGCGACGTGATGAGGATGATGATGGTGGTTGGCTGAGGTGGAGGTCGCGAGGGTAGCAGGAGACGACGACGGCGGGGTGGAGGTGTATGATAGTGGCCGGATAGGAGATGTAGCGGTGGAGTGCGATGGTAGCGTCGGAGAAGGAAAGAATAGCAAGGTGGGAGCCGTGGGAGTGGTGCTTGACGGAGATGATGGACCCAGCAGGAACGACGGCGGTCACGGTGGCAGCAGTTGTGGCGCTGCGGCTGCGTAAGGATGTGAGGGTGATGCATGGAGGTGAGCCATATAGGGTTTGCCGACGAGGACGACAAGGGTGACAAGGATATTGGTCACCGATGGAACGACGTGGGTGTAGACCATGGTGATGGCGGCTCGACGGTGGTGGTACGTGGTGGTGGTACATGGTGGTGATACATGGTAGTGATGCATGGTGTTGTTGACGAGTTAGAGGTGCATGCATGGGAGGAAAACGGCTCGGGTATGGTGCAGTTGTAACACTCCAATTTTAAAAGAAAATAAAAATCCAAGGTTAGATTGCAATTACCCCAAAGTTCAAGGACTGAAATGCAAAAGTGTGAAAGTTGGGATGGTAGCGGACCGCTACCAGATCCCTGGCGGTCCGTCCGCAGTGAGGACGGCAATGATTAGAAAATGACGCGTGCTTTGCCGACTCAACCCTATGGCAAACCACTACAAGGTCTGTAACGGTCACCCACGCCTCAATCTGGGTAGCAGACTGTTACCCAAGCCGCTAACGGTCCGGCACTTAGGCAACACACAGGACAACTAGCTAGTGGGCGGTAGAAGACCGCTACCACCCAGTGTGACAGTCCGCTACGGGTGACAATTTCACCCTATAAATAGATGCATGGAGCCGTTCATTTTACACATACAAACACAAACTTTCACACACACATACACTAGCACGCATACCAAGGAAAACTAGGATGACGTTTTCAAGCATGCCGGTTAGGAGCACGGTGCATTAAAGTTAAGAGCGAGGATCGGAGAGACGTTTAACTGAGGAATTGAGCTTAAGAAAAAACTCAAAATACCGTAAGTACACTCGACCCATACATAAGATAAATTATTATGTGATTATGTGTTATGTGTGTGGGACTAAGGTACAGGGTATGATGAATTAGTCTAAACACTAAACTGGAATAATGGAGTAGTCACGGAATATTAAAGGGGTGGTGGGTACGCTGCTGGTACACCCTATATATAAACCTATATAGTACCTCGTGGTGAAACCATTACAAATGTTTAGGGGTATAGACCATGGATAGATAGCATGGCACGAATGCATGCTAAACAAAATGGAAGCTTTAATTCCAAATAAGGGAATATCCACGAGGCATTAGGGAAGTGGTGGGAACGCTGCGGGGGACCCTATATATTAGCTTCACTAAGGTCTCGGGGAGAAGCCTTTACAAGGAATTAAGTGGGGACCGAAAAGCATGATAAGAAGTCCTGCGATATGTGACAATTATGTGAATCTTTGTAAACGTGATATAATCGGATCTAGGCTCAAAACCCAAGTAACGGCGTACCTTCAAAGTAGCAAAGAAGTGGTGGGAACGCTTCTTTGATACTTTAGAGAGAAAATTATAAAGGTTTAGGGAGGGACCAGTATAGAAAATCATGGCAAAGATGCATGCTATTATGTGATAAATGTGAATTTGTGATAAAGATTAGTCTAGCACTAAACTCGAATAACGACGTACCCTCGAGATGTCAAAGAAGTGGTGGGAACGCTACGGGGGACCCTATATATAATCTTCTTTGATGTTTTAAGCCAAAACCTTTACAACGGTTTAGGGGTGGAGACTAGATCTGAAGGCATGGCAAGAATGCATGCTAAAGAATATGATATGGAAATGAAATGGGATATCCAGCCCTCGGGGCGGGTCCTGAGAATCAAAATAGAAAGGGATGTCCAGCCCATGGGGCGGATCCTGAAAATAAATGGAAACAAGGTGTCCATTTTGCAGGGTGCGCCTTGTGAATGAAACAAAATGTCTAGCCTACAGGGCGGGTTCTGGTAGGAATGGGTGTGAGGTGTCTAGCCTACAGGGCGGGCCTTACGGTTAATAAAAGGAATAACGCAGTGTACTTACTTAGCGAAAGCTAATGTAAAAATGTTTTCAAACACTTCAGGGAAAGGCATTCAAAAGACTTAAATCTTCATGGACTGGGCCAGGAGGAGTGAAAGAGGATCCCTATGTAGATGTAATACGTATCACATCTGTTTATGTAAAAACAATATTTACATAATAAAATATTCCTTTGTCACATTAGTGACAAAGTTTTGAAAAACTAGGACCAGTTTCGGCAATAAAACTCCGATAAAATAAAGGTAATAAGAGTAGGACGTTTCTGGTTGGTATCAGAGCACGATTTGAGAGATTTAAGTACCAGAAGGGGTACTTAGACTCAAACCAGAAGTGCTCGTGATACGAAATAAATAGGGATTTCACTCTGAGGCTGTCCAAGGAAACAAGTATGCTTAAATTTAAGTGAAGGTATGAGAATTACGTGGGCTGAACTTTGTACGATATAAGCTCCATGTGGTAGTTGGGACTATCATGATGTGTAACATACACTGCCTTATACCTGGCCAGTATTGGAGCTAATGTATGGGACCCCGCGATATCGTAAACATCATATGATAACTTATGTGAGCAATTATTAAGCTATGAATGTGAACATGCATGAATAAAATTGTATATGTCAAATGTGATTGGCCTTATGTGGAAACCCTAGATTACTTGAATAGGGTTAGAAGGAATTAAGGCTTATGATATGAAACCTTAGACTGTAAGTTAGCGCAAACAAGTGAGAAAAGAGAATATAAGTGACGAAGGGAGCCATAAGAGAAATGCGTCCCCACCTCCCGATGAAAATGAAGTCGAACAGGTCCCGGAAAATATCCGGAGACAAATCGCTATAGAAATAGGCAATGCATTTGATAGAAACCTACCGATCATGCAAGCGGAACTACAAAGTTAACTCGAGAGTTGGTTTGAGAACCATAAGGAGGTTGAGAAACCTTAAAAGAAGATGACGGAAATTCTAAATCAAACCGATGCACGTATAAGGACTTTATGACGTGCAAACAATAGAGTTTAAGGGAGCAGTTGACCCCTTAGAAAGTCAAAGATGGATAACTGCAATGGAAACGGCCTTCAACACCTGCCATTGCAAAAAGGAGGATGAGGTGAAGTTCGCTATCAATCAGCTCAAGGAACAAGCTGACGATTGGTGGGGCGTGGTAAAAAGGGAAAAAGGAAGAAAAAGAATTAGAGCAATGAGATGGGAGGAATTCAAGGAAATATTCTTGACACACTATTGCCCGCGAGCGGCAATTGAAAGGATCACGGAGGAATTTCTGAACCTCCTTCAAACAAAAGAGTCAGTGGATGAGATCACTGACATTTTCTTTGACAAGGCTAGATTCTGTCTTGCCTTATTGACAACACCAGAGATGTGGATGACAAGATACCATATTTTCTTGAAAACAGAAATTAGGGAATTCATTCATCCATCCAAGTGTGCGAAATTGGAAGAAATGATCGATTGGGTCGAGAATGTGAGACTGAGCTCAAGTGGCAGGAGGAGAGAGATGGGAAGAGGAAAAGAGAAGACATTCCCTCTCCCATTCCTCTTAGAAAATTTAAATTCAGGAAACCTGTAAATAACCCCTCTTCAAGGAAAGAGGTACAAGAATGCAAAACTTGTGGAAAGAGGCATCCGGGTGAATGTCGAATTAATATTTTGAGATGTAGCAAATGCGGAAAGATAGGACACGTGGCATCACAATGCATGAGTCCAACCAGATTATGCTACAACTGCTACAAGCCTGGACATTTCAGCAAAGAGTGTCCTGAGCTAAGGCCACAAACAGAAAATACGAGAGAAAGATCTAGGATGGCTGACAATCAGGTCAAAAGAATCGAAGCTCCGAAACCAATAGGTAGGGCCTTCCAGATCACAACAAAGGAAGCTAAAGAGATCCCTGGTGTCGTATCAGGTACCTTCCTCTTGAACTCCCTACCTCCTTGTGTTTTATTTGATACGGGAGCTAGTAGATCCTTTATTGCCCTAAGATTTGCAAACTCTGGGAAATTCAATAGAAGTAAGTTGGCTAAGACATTAGAGGTTGAAATCGCGAGTGATAAAAATTGCGTATGCCGAAACTGCTTATCAAAGGAGAAGAATATTCAGTCGACTTTATTCCAATGGCAATGCAAGAATTCGATGTGATCAAAGGGATAAACTGGATGTCATCCCATTCGGTGACGATTATATACAAACAAAAGATTGTGCGATTCACAACGTCTGCAGGAAAGGAAATTAGTGTCTACGATGAACGAAAGAACCAAATCACCTTATGCTCAATGGCTAAGATAAGAGGCTATGTGAGACAAGGTGATCAAGCGTTTATAGTTTACGTAGCAGACGCAAATATGAAAGGGAAGGAACTCGATCAAGTTCCAATGGTAAACGAATTTCCCGATGTATTTACTGATGATCTCTCGGGCGTTTCACCCGAGAGAGATCGAATTCAGATCTACTTAATTACTGAGGCTAAGCCAGTAGCTAAGGCTCCTTACCGGTTAGCACCTACTGAGATGAAGGAATTAATGTCACAACTGCAAGAGTTGTTGGACAACGGATTTATACGCCCTAGTGTATCCCATTGGGGTGCACCAATTTTGTTCGTGAAGAAGGACGGTAGTATGAGAATGTGTATAGACTAACATGAGTTGAACAAAATGACCATCAAGAATAGTATCCTTTACCTAGAATCGATGATTTGTTCAACCAATTACAAGGGTCTGGTTGGTTTTCTAAAATCGACTTAAGATTCGGGTATCACCAAGTCAAGGTACGAGAAGAAGACATACGTAAGACTACGTTCAGAACATGCTACGAACATTATGAGTTCGTGGTGATGCCTTTTGGAGTGACGAATGCTCCGACAATATTCATGGACCTCATGAATAAAGTATGTCGGCCAATGTTAGATAAGTTTGTCATCGTCTTCATAGAGGATATTCTGATTTACTCAAGGACGGGGTAAATTAGGGTTAATGAAGAGTCACTAGTTAAAATTGTTATTTTTAGAAACTATGTTTTCTAATTTGGTTTTTACTCGAGTGGAGTACAACCAACCGACCCGACCCGAATAATGTTTGCGTTAAATAGGGCTGGTAATTTCTGACAAGGCACGTTAACACGACACGAAGTTAAATAGATTTCGGTTTGAGTTAAACATGTTTCAGGTTATCCATCTTCGTGAAGTTCTTAAAACTTTACAAAAGGAGAAGTTGTATGCGAAATTTTCAAAATGTGCGTTTTGGTTGCGAGAAGTTCAATTCTTGGGCCACGTGGTGAATGCGGAAGGCATCTCAGTGGACCCAGCAAAGGTAAATGTTGTAATGAAATGGTCTCCACCAAAAACACCATCAGAAGTCAGAAGCTTCTTAGGGTTAGCAGGCTATTATAGGAGATTTATCCAAGACTTCTCTAAAATAGCCACCCCACTGACTAAACTGACGCAAAAGAGTACAAGATTCGAATGAAATGCGGAACACGATAAATCATTCCAAGCCTTGAAAAGAAAGATTGACAAAAGCTCCAGTTCTGCATCGCCAGAAGGAGTGGAAGACTTTGTAGTGTATTTTGATGCCTCAAGACTTGGGTTAGGTTGCGTTCTAATACAAAGAGGAAAGGTGATAGCCCACGCCTCACGATAGTTAAAAACGTACGAGGCAAATTATCCAACTCATGATCTAGAGTTAGCAGCAGTAGTATTTGCTCTAAAGATCTAGAGGAATTACTTGTACGGAACGAAGTATTCAATCTATACAGACCACAAGAGTCTAAGACACTTCTTTGACAAGAAAGACTTAAATATGAGACAACGAAGATGGTTGGAACTGGTCAAAGACTACGATTGTGAAATTTTGTATCATCCAGGAAAGGCTAATGTAGTAACTGATCCTCTGAGGCGAAAGGAAGAGCATGCTCCTATTCGGGTGAAAGCATGCAAGCTAATAATAACTCCTGACTTCATGAGCCGACTTCAAGACACGCAAATCGAAGCATTGAAAGGAGAAAATGTTAAGAAGGAACGAATGGTTAGCCAGGAGAAATTCTTCGAAGAAAACGAGTACAGAGTCAAGACTCGATTTGGTCGCATGTGGATACCAAAAATAGGAGAATTTAGACAAAAGATACTCGATGAGGCCCATAAATCATGATATTCTACTCATCTGGGAACTACAAAAATGTACCGAGATCTGCGAAGAGATTATTGGTGGCCCGGAATGAAATTTGATTTCATGAAACATGTGGTTAAGTGTTTAACCTGTTCGCAAGTGAAAGCGGAACACCAAAAGCCATATGGAAGGCTACAATCACTAGAAATCCCTGAGTGGAAATGGGAACATATCACTACGGATTTCATAACCAAGTTGCCTAAAACAGCTAGAGGATATGATACCATATGGGTGATTGTAGATCTACTGACCAAGTGTAACATCCCGGAATCCGTAAAGCTAATGGTTCAGGTTAGTGGGCAACCCGAACCCTTATTATGTGCCATGGGTAGTAGGGAATTTCACGTAAAACTTTAGTTAACGATATTTGAGGAGTCGGGTAGATGTGTAATGCATTATTTGGGATTGAAGCGCACGATAAAAGAACCGCAGGGAACCAGGTCTAAACCTGAGAGGTTTAAATACCACTTAATGGGAAACCCTAGGCCGTAATCGGCCTAGGTTGTGCACGACTGAAAGGAGAAGAAGAGAGAGACGGTGGGATCGGGGAGGCCGGAGGTGGTGGTTAGAAGGTGTTTTCGAGCGGGAACTCCATTCTTAGCCAAGGTAAACTTCGTTCGTACTTTTACGTATTTCCTTTCGTTTTGTGGTTAGGGACGACCGGCTGTGGTGGTGGTATGGATATACTAGGTGACCGGCGACAAGATAGTTGCATGTGGCATTGGCGGCCAACGAGGAAGAGGTCGTGGTGGTGACCGGTGGGTGTAGTGATCGGATGTCGGGAAGAGAAGGGAGAGAGAGGGTGACTAGCGATGACAGGGCTGCTGTGGTGGCGCACCTACGACGGTTCTCGGAGGCAGTGGTGGTATAGTACCGCGACGACAAGCATGGAGGACGGTCGTAATGGTGCTCGGCTAGGGTTTTGCATGACAAGTGGACACTAGAAACCGACGGGGATGAGGACAGGGTGAGGTGGCCACGGTGGTGGTGCACAACGATGGTGATGGTACCGTGGTGGCGCATGAGCGAGCTCGGGTGTGAGTTGGAACAAGCTAAGAGTTTTCATGGCACATACGTGCATGCATGGGGGGCTTGGATTCGAGTGAACGAGACCCGGACAAGTCGGAAACCATATTATGCGTGAACCTAGGAGAATGGGGTTCGTGGAAAAGAATTATCGAACTTTTATGACGTGATGGTGTTGGGGTTTATACTTTATGAGTTATTTGGCATACACGTAGAACGTGTTCGGATCATGGATCGTACGTTTGACAAGTTCGGGGTTTGAACGAGTAATATGGGTGCAGAGGTAAGTTTCTAATCCCCTCTATAAATGTTTTTAATGTTTTGGGGCTATCGTACATACTTACAAGACGTGTTTTAATACATTAAATACGTAACGAGCTTTGGGGTTTAACTCGATGAGTTTATGAAATTAAGTATTCAAATATGGGGCTAAGGGACTTGTGTGTTGTCCATAGGATGTGTGGGTTACAGGTGGGAATATGGTCGTGGGTCGTATAGTGACCTAATAGGGGTGAGTCAAGGGGACGAGTTTATACGTCATGCGAGTACGACTAGGAGGTGTTACAGGGTGTGCACGCACATGGTATGCGCTTAGATAACGAGACATAGTATTTGTATGCGAGTTGCTATATTAGTGGTGTATCGTGTTAAGGGTTAGTCGGGGTGAGTCAGGATATAAGCTAAACGCTTATAAATACGTGTATGATACGTTATTCTAGTGTTATGTGCGGGGTGCAGGTGTAGTTAATGAGACATGTAAATGAAGTGTGGTATTATGTGTTTATAATTGTGTTGTGTGTTTTGTTTCGTTGTCTTTGTGGCACGATGGGTATTGTGTTTGCATCGTTGGCTTTATGACACGGCAAACGGGATTGTGAAGGACGACGTCCTTCGGGAAGTCACCGATGGTGACAATATTCAACAGGTTAATGATGAGCTCGGGGTGTGTTGCACACCCTGACGAGGGTAACCCTGACGAGGGTAACCCTGACGAAGGTAACCCTGACAAGGGTGCAGTAATGAGGTATGTGATTGTGTGCGTTATATGTGTTAAATTGCATGCAAAGTGTAGAGAGGTATTTATTATGTGTGAATAATATTATTGTGGTGTGTAGATGATATTAATGAGGTAAGTGGAGTTAGATTGACCGTTGGGTTGGGATTGCGATGTGGTGGTTACAATTATCGTGTCAGTTGGTTTGTGAAAGCCTTGGTCAAGACTGAGTAAGTCGGTGTCTAGGGATTTGTTGTGTTAACCAGGTGTTGAATCAATACGGGTGGTAGATCATGAGTTAGTAGTGTAGTAAGTTAGATCCATGTCAGGGAGACTACTGGATTATAATCATGGGATGAGTCCTGGGTGGTGAACTGTTATGTGATATATAACAGGGGTTATCTACTTGTTAATATATATGAAATCTATTTTATTAAGGACCGGAAGGTCCTGAGTGGAGATAAATGTTAAACGTAACGAGATGACTTTTGTTTAAATTAAACTATTAGAACTCACTCGGCGTAGCTGACTTTGTGTGTACGTTAGATTGTGCTGCAGGTAAGCTTTGGGGACGGCGTATCTTGGCTTGGGAGCGGTGCTACTCGGATTGATGTGCAGGCATTCGTGAGGTAAACTTAATGATGATAATGATATTAAATAGAAACTATTGTTTTAGAAAGACTTCCGTTGTAGTTTGATTTATAACATGTGTATTTTAAAGAGAATAACCTGTTATGAGAACCAAATATAGGATGCCCGGGTAGGGGTCTTACACCAAGAGTGCTCACTTCTTACCGATACGTGAAACATACTCTTCGGAGAAATTAGTCGATCTGTTCATCAAAGAAATTGTATCAAGACATGGAGTACTAGCATCAATTGTCTCTGATAGAGATACGTGTTTTACTTCACGTTTCTGGAAGAAATTCCATGAAGAAATGGGGACAAAATTATTATTAAGCACGGCATATCATCCGCAAACAGACAGACAGAGCGAGAGAACGATACAAACTCTCGAAGATATGTCGTGTGCTTGTATCATAGATTTTGGAGGAAGCTGGGATAGCCATCTGTCGTTAGTAGAATTCTCGTATAATAATAGTTATCATTCAAGTATTGGAATGCCAACATACGAGATGCTATATGGCAGAAAATGTAGAACTCCAGTATGTTGGGGAGAGATCGAGATATGAGACCCCCTTTTGGCCAGTCTTCGTGCCATATTTTCTATCAAGTTCCCCTCGATTCATTAAGAAAAAAGATGGGCAGATTCTTCTTCCAAGGGAAAAAAGAGTTAGGGAGCAAAGAAATTGTTCAGGCAACGGCTGAGAAGCTTGACCTGATCAAAGCTCGTCTAAAAGCTGCCCAAGATCGACAAAAGTCGTATGCAGACAAGAGGCGCAGACCAATAGAATTCCAAGAAGGGAATTATGTTTTACTAAAAGTATCAACTTGGAAAGGTCTTATACGATTCAAGAAACGAGGAAAGCTAAGCCCACGGTTTATTGGGCCATTCAGAATCATTAAACGAGCTGGAGCTAGGAAGGTGGCATACCAATTAAAGCTACCTGAAGAATTGAATAAGATACACAACACGTTTCATGTATCTTATTTAAGGAAATTCTTAGTAGACGAAACTGCGTACATTCCTCTAGAAGAAATAGAGGTTGACAAAAAACTGATGTACGATGAAGAACCTGTGAAAATTCTTGACACAAAGGAGAAACAGTTACGTCAGAAAACCATCAAGAAAGTATTAGTGCAATGGAGGCATAGAAAAGGATCATAAATAACTTGGGAAAATGAGGATGAAATAAGAAGAAATTGTCCTCGATTATTTAAGAATTAATAGGTTTCGAGGACGAAACCTAATTTAAGGGGGGGAGAGTTCTAACACCTCAATTTTAAAAGAAAATAAAAGTCCAGGGGTTAGAGTGCAATTACCTCAAAGTTCAGGGACTAAAAACATAAAAGTGAGAAAGTTGGGATGGTAGCGGACCGCTACCAGATCCCTGGCAGTCTGCTACGTAGCGAGTAAGGAAATGATTAGAAAATGACACGTGTCAGACGCGTGTATTGCTGACTCAGCCCTATGGCGGACCGCTACAAGGTCCGTAACGGTCCGCCACGACACAATCTGGCTAGTGGACCGCTACCCAAGCCGCTAATGGTCCGCTACTTAGGCAACACACAGGACAGCTGGCTAGTGGGTGGTAGCGGACCACTACCACCTAGTGTGACGGTCTGCTACGGGTAATAGTTTCACCCTATAAATAGATGCATGAAGCCGTTCATTTTGCACACACAAACACAAACTTTCACACACACATACACTAGCACGCATGCCAAGGAAGACCAAGACGAAGTTTTCAAGCACGCCGGTTAGGAGTGCAGTGCGCTAAAGTTATAAGCGAGGATCGAAGAGACGTTTAAGCGAGGAATTGAGTTTGGGAAACAACTCGAAATACCGTAAGTACATTAGACCCGTACCTTAGATAAATTATTATGTGATTATGTGTTATGTGTGTGGGACTAAGGTACGAGGTATGGTGAATTATTCTAAACACTAAACTAGAATAATTGAGTAGTCACGGAATATTAAAGGGGTGGTGGGTACACCGCTGGTACACCCTATATATAAACCTCTATAATACATCGTGGTGAAAACATTACAAAGGTTTAGGGGTATAGACTAAGGATAGATAGCATGGCACGAATGCATGCTAAACAAAATGGAAGCTTTAATTCCAAATAAAGGAATATCCACGAGGCATTAGGGAAGTGGTGGGAACGCTGCGGAGGACCTTATATATAAGCTTCACTAAGGTCTCGGGGAGAATCCTTTACGAGGAATTAAGTGGGGACCGAAAAGCATGATAAGAAGTCCTGCGATATGTGACAATTATGTGAATCTTTGTATACGTGATATAATCGGATCTAGGCTCAAAACCCAAGTAACGGCGTACCTTCGAAGTAGCAAAGAAGTGGGGGAACGCTGCGGGGAACCCTATATACAAGCTTCTTTTATACTTTAGGGCGAAACCATTATAAAGGTTTAGGGTAGGGACCGGTATAGAAAAGCATGGCAAATACGCATGCTATTATGTGATAAATGAGAATCTGTTATAAAGATTAGTCTAGCACTAAACTCGAATAACGGCGTACCCTCGAGACGTCAAAGAAGTGGTGGGACCTATATATAAGCTTCTTTGATGTTTTAAGCCGAAACCTTTACAACGGTTTAGGGGTGTAGACTAGATCTGAAGGAATGGCAAGAATGCATGCAAAAGAATATGATATGGAAATGAAACGGGTTGTCCAGCCCTCGGGGCGGGTCCTGAGAATGAAAATAGAAAAGGATGTCCAGCCCATGGGACGGATCCTGAAAATAAATGGAAACAAGGTGTCCATTCTGAAGGGTGGGCCTTGCGAATGAAACAGAACGTCCAGCCTTCAGGGCAGGTTCTGGTAGGAATGGGTGTGAGGTGTCCAGCCTACAAGGTGGGCCTTACAATTAATAAATGGAATACATAATAATAGTCGACATTGATAGGATCAATGTGCTCAGCCGCCTCTTCGACATCTACATCTTCTTCAGGGTGTCACTTTCGTGTGTGCCCGATGCAGATGAGGCATTCGGGTCAGGGGTAGGAATCGGTACAGTGGACCTAGTAGAGGAAATGGAGTCGTCACCACCGCTACAGTACTGATATAGCTTAGCGGCATCCGCAGCAGATAAATCAGGAGGAAGGTTGAACGACTTGAATAGAGCATCATAATCAAAACCCCAAGCTGGACTCGTTGG
The DNA here is from genome assembly GCA_023525975.1 of Smallanthus sonchifolius. NCBI lineage: Eukaryota > Viridiplantae > Streptophyta > Magnoliopsida > Asterales > Asteraceae > Smallanthus > Smallanthus sonchifolius. The sequence goes on along the minus strand of CM042025.1, from coordinate 40,544,537 downwards.
TTCTCGTGGAATGTTGTGCTTACTACAATATACTTCAAACCATTCCTCAACTTGACGACTCTCATTATTATACACTCGTTTGCAGTGTGAGTTGGCAACATATCCTAAGAAGATGCCTTCCACCGCCTTTTCATGAAACTTGGATTTGCGATCCTTGGATTGTAACAACAAAGAACAAGAACTACCGAATGGGTATAAGTAGTCTAGCTTTGGAGGTCGATTGTTGATCAGCTCATAACAAGTTTTGTTGAGACGCTTCACCACTAGAACCCGATTCAAAACGTGACATGTTGTATTCACTGCCTCAGCCCAGAAGGTAATCGACAGCTTCGTATCTGATAACATTGTCCTTGCCGTTTCAATCAGCGTCCTATTCTTCCTTTCTGCTACTCCATTCTGTTGTGGTGTGTACAGCGCACTGAACTCATGACGAATTCCCTTATTCAAACAGAATATCTCCATCATGTTGTTCTTGAATTCTATGTTGTTGTCACTCCTGATTCTTCTAACCTTCAACTTGCATAGTGTTTCCAAATTCAAGATCAGGTATTGAAGAATCTCAGCAGTCTCATCTTTTGTACCTAAAAAATGCACCCAAGAAAAACGTGAGTAGTCATCAGTAGTAACAAGACAGTATGACTTACCTCTAATACTCCTGATACTGATGGGCCTGAACAAATCTATGTGCAAGAGCTCCAAAGGGGTATCAATAGAGTTTTGGGTCTTGGGCTTGTGAGATTTTCAGTGTTATTTGCCCTTTTTACAAGGCACACGGTCATCTGCCACCGAAAACCTCATCTTAGGAACACCGGTTACTAAGTCGTGCCAGACAAGATAGTTCATTTTTCGGTAAGAAATGTGTCCGAGTTTCCTATGCCACAAGTTTGAGTCAATCTCTGTCGCTTTCGAAAGTAAACAAGTAACAACTTATGATGTGGTTTTTGTCACACTCATCAATCTGATATGTGTCGTTTGTTCTTGGTGCTCTCATTAGAATCCATTCTTCAGGAACTACAAATCCAGGCTTGAGTACAAGGCATTATGACTTGTCAAACATCAACGAGAACTCCTTGTCACAAATCTGAGAAACACTTAACAAGTTGTGCTTCAGCTTCTCACAGTAGTTGACTTTGTCAAAGCTAATACTTCCATTAGATACCACGCCTTGGCCTGTGATGTTTCCACCTTTCGCTCCTGCAAAGGCTACATTTTCCTTTCATGTGCCGGGAGTATCCACTATCTACATACCATCGGATCACGATAGTCCCCCTTGGATGTCCCTGCACAAGTTAAATGAATTATTTAGATTTGGAGACCCAAGCCATGGTGGTCTTGGGTCGTCCATCTTTCTCAAAATAAACTTCTTCAATTAACTCACAATCATGATTATTCAAAAATGGTGATTCCTTTTGAGAAACTGTGACGTTTCGAAATTTCAGCTATAATATATTAACACGTAAAAATTTCAACATTATATTCCAAATATGCACACGTATATTTAACCAAGTTTATACAAAAGGGTGTGTTTACAAATTTCAACTTATGTGTTTTTAAATTAAAGTCTTAAAAATATAAGACAAAGTATATCGATTGTTTTTAATAAATTAAATATTTAAAATGATGGTATAAATTTATCCTGTATTTATAAACAATTTAGATTCAATAATTACACGTGCATTTGTTCAAATTAATGTGTTAATAATATATAAATTATGTATTTTTAATTTAAATATAAAAATATTCAAATTATATAAATTTATTTAAATTTTATAATAATAAATGACTTTGAAAACAAATAAAATGATTTGACAAAAAAAATGAATTGATTTATATAAAATAATTTATTAAGTTTATAAAAACATTTAAAATTTAATAAAACAAACCGCTCGAAAACATTCTCTTTATTTTTTTGAGAATACCAGACTATATAAAAACAAATTCTAAGTGTTTTACACATACTCGTATTATGTCAAAACTATTAAACTTATATATTTTTTTATATATACCCGACCCGTACCCTACTGACATATAACGACTATTAATAACCGGGTTACACTTAGCGGGTATTATACCGGACTTATACTAGCAGGAACACCCAACACCACTACCCTACCCCTACCCCCAACCCACGCGCCACCTTCGGCCGAACAAGGCCCCCTCTTGATTAACCCCTTGGGTTGTGTTAGCCACCAAGTTGTTGGGTGAAATGCCAGCATGATGTTGGTATAGAGACAAGAATGTCTCAAATCACACTAGAACTAATAGTTAATAACCCACATTTAATGCTATATATATCCATGCACACAAGAGGCTCAAACCACAAAGCAGCACAACACTCATACACTCCCTCACTCTCCTCTCGGCTCCACCAACTCAGCAAACAACATCCCCACTTTGATCACCACCATCAACCACCTCCACCCTCCTCCTTTGATTCTTCTCGGTTCATCCACAGCAGCGACAACACCACTTCCATACCACCACCAAGCCGCAACCACCACCGTACACCGCTTCCAACCGTAACGGCTTCCCCACCTTTTACGGGTTCTTTCGGAACAAGAACCTACCATTTTGGGTCACCATTTTCTTAACTACAGTCACCGTATTATGTTTACGCGAAGCTTACAAATCATTACGGAAACTCACCGAGCCATACGGGACGTCCCGAGAAGGAACCGGGTCTCACGTCAACTACGTCACCTTCTCTCGACAATTTACGTGAGCTTTCGATTTATTTATTTTTATGTTATCATAATTGGTGATATATTAGGTTATAACCGGAAATGGTATTTAAAAACCAAGTTTTAAACATATAAAAAGAGGTTCGTATCTTTAAACGTATAAAAGACGAGTTTAGAGTATAAAGCATAACGATTAAAAATTGTGGGTTAAAAACCCTATTTTTTTTATTATAATAATAGTATAAAACTATAAATGGATAGTTTATTTTTAGTCATAAAAACACATTTTTAGAACCTATAAAGTTATTAATAACAAATAATAATTATAATTATAATTATTATAAATATAAATGATTTTACATACAAAAAGGGATTTTTATAAAATTTATCTTCATGGACATGTCTCCATATAACCACATTTTTTGCAAATAATTTTAAGAAATGTTATTATAACCTATACACAATTAAATACGAATACACACATATACACATACAATAATACTCATTTATCTACATAGGGTATCAACGTGCTTAGGCTTCCACATACTTATCACCTACACGCGTGGAAAAATACCCGCTTGCAAGGTGAGTTACATAGCCCCTATTTTACATTTTCATACATTTTGGGGTGAAACATTATACATGCTACTCACATTGTTTATACGTGTTATACATGAGACTATATGCTTATTCTTTGGATGTACATACATTTAAACACAAGACAACCAACTGTAATATTGATAGATCTATTGTGCCTGACCAGCCCACCCGGTTAGGGTGTTTATTACTGCATACTCGGATATAACCGCGTGTTATATTCAATCATATCGGATATAGTGGGTAACTATATTCAAACATACCGGACTTAGCTGTTGTGCTCTGTTCAAGCGCGTCAAACTCGGTTTGAATTGTGATTAAATAAATGGTACATCATACATACTATGTTTAACAGGATAAACAATGAGTTGCAAAATGATTTACAACTACTATTTATCGGAATTACTAAACCTATGTACTCACCAACTTTTTAGTTGACACTTGATTTAAATAATGTTTCAGGTTTGGATATGTGACTGCTTGCCGAAGATTTCTCCACTTAGGAACTATGGACCTAGTTAAATAAATCAATGTTTTGAACTAGACTAGGTTACTTGAAATGTATTGTATTTGGATCTTGTTGTCTTTAAATTTAATTAATGAATTATGCAACCTTTTAGTTGCCATGTGCTTTTGAACAATCATTCTATTGTCCGCCTCGATGATTCCGCCATCGGTCGGGGTGTGACAGATTGGTATCAGAGCCATGGTTATAGGGAATTAGGTTATTAGACACAATGACCTAGACTATAACCCTAGGACTCCCTTTTATGTGTTATGTGCTAAATGATTAATTGCTATGTGAATTATTTGTAGTTAGGTATTATTTAAATTTTCCCGAGTTTGGTACATGAGACTTATACACATACATACAAGGCTTAAATACATGATACATACTTTACATACACATTTGACAAACAAACTTATGCAAACAAATACACTACTCATCCTTATCCATACTCTTTCCTGATCCACATTAATTGCAACATTTCCTACACATATATTACTCATAGACTCTCAATTCTATTAAAATCTTGAAAATCTCGTCAACGACTTAATTTCTTGAAACCAGTAAAGGACACGTGCAATCTGGAAGGGTGACACCTGTACATTGGGTTTTCTGTCTAGGAAAGCATTTCGTATAAATCCAAATAAACGGACCCGTATGCTTTCCTGGGAATTCCTAAAGTGAGTGTTTACCTATAGGCTAAAGCATGTCTCTTTGAAAGTTTTGAGGAATTATTTAACGTTGATACGTCAATGTATTCGCAAGGATACGATCCGAACTTAAACTCAAAAATTGGGGACATTATAGCAAGGTAGGAAGAACTAGACGAACATGCAAAACAAATCATTATTACGGGTGCACACGTAATAACAATTTGTAGTGCATGAGAATCCCGGCCATTCCTATCGCGCGAATAATGATCTGTGTTATCATATCCTCCCAGGAATAGATTTCAAGGCTTATTTCCCCTATTCTTTAGTGTTATAAATTTTGAATGAATTATGTGATCAGTTTTAGTTAGAACTTACATACATTATCATGCGACATGATAAGGGTCATCTCGCGTTCCTGCTTGCATTATTGTGAACAGTCTACAAATTGTGGCACATGCATGCCTATTTTATCCGAAGTCTCATAAAATTTTGTCTTTCTCGTGGTATTTTATAGAATGCCTCCCCGTCGCGCAGTTAATGCTAACTCCAGCAATCCCAACACTGACCTTGTTGCACTACTTACTTAACTAGTAGGCCAAATGATCCAAGCTAACAACAACAGTGATGGGTCTAATACGCAAGGGAATGGTGCAAACCCATCGTACTGTACATTCAAGCATTTCAATTCTTGCAACCCCACCAAATTCTTCGGGACGGAAGGTGCTACTGGTCTTCTTCAATGGTTTGAAAGTATGGAAAGCACTTTCCTAAACAGCGATTGTCCCGCCAACCTCAAGGTCCGTTATGCTGCCAGCGTCTTCCAAAAACGAGCACTCACCTGGTGGAACGGTGAGAAACGTACTCGAGGCAACGAATCTGCTATGTCCTTGTCTTGGGACGAAATGAAACGACTTATGACTGACGAGTTCTGTCCTCGCAACGAAATGAGGAAGCTCGAAGCTGAATTTTGGGATCTCACCCAAGATAGCGTAGAAAATTTGGCATACACCACTCGTTTTCAAGAACTAAGTCTGCTCGTGTCCCACATGGTTACTCCCTTAGTGCGGGGAATTGAGAAATACATAGGTGGACTGCCTATGCCGCTCCAAGACACCGTATTGGGAAGTAATCCCTCCACTCTCGAAGACGCTATCCGTTTGTCTGCTGTGTTGACTGACAACCACGTCAAAGCGGGTACCTTATCTAGGAAGGGTACCAAGAAAGTGGTCGACAAAGCTGATACTTCCGTGTCCGACAAATATGAAGAACCCAATTCTTCCCATCATGATAGGAAGCGTAAGGCCCAAAACTTTGCGGCCATCATTCCTGCCGTACCTGTGACCCAAGTTACTCCTGCGGGTCAAATTCTGAGAAATTATGTAGGTTCATTTCCCCAATGCCCTACTTGCAAGTATCACCATGCCCCGCATGCTGCATGCCGTCTATTCTCAAAATGTGGACGCTATGGACACGTTGTTACTACTTGTCGTGCTCGCACTATTGTTAATCAAGCTACTCAAGGCAATCATCCAGTGCCTCTCACTGTCACCTATGGACGGGCCTGTTACGAATGTGGAGACCCAAACCACTTTCGGAACCAATGCCCAAAACTTCAAAATCAAGGTGGTCCTCGTAGACGAGCCTTTAATATAAATGCTAACGAGGCTCCGGCCAATGACGATACTGTCAACGGTACGTTCCTTTGTTCACTATCTTTATACATCCATTTTATCTAATACCCATGCCAACAGAAATTTGTGTCTCTTTCTTTTAACCAACTATTTGCTAAAACCAATCTTGATAACTCGTATATCATGAAATAGCGGATAGGGAAATCCACTGCTATGAGTTCTATAACCCGTGATTGCATATAACAGCTATGCTATCACCATTCATCTCATCCCTATACTTTTGTGAAACAAACCTATTATGTTTAACCTCGGTCATACAACTTGCTAACTCTGTTAAAGTTTACTTAAATTGTTGAAGTTCCAAATCCTAGTAATTATGCACGGGGAATCCCCGGTATATCAAAGGGGTGGTGGGTTAGCCGCTGGTACACCCTATACATAAACCCACTTGATATAACGAGTCTAAACCATGCATAAGTACTAGGAGGAGGACCGGTTTTTGAAAATGTTTTTGCAAAATTTGAAAATATGAACACCCTTGGGGTGGAGTTTTAAAGGAAAATGCCATGTCACAAGGTGATTGGCACCAATATTGTTAAATCTGGTTTCTAGTAGTTTACATTAATGCGTTGTATGAACAATTATATGCATAAATCTCATTACACTATTAGAGCAACTAATTGATAACTCGACTCGAATTAACACCGTCACCCGTTATCATACGCTATTTCCCCGCTGAATCTTTCTCTTGTGAAGTAATTCCATTTTAAGTCCTTTGGCCTCTCTCCCACTTCTATAACCTTCGTAAATCGAATTTCGGGACGAAATTCCTTCAACATGGGGAGACTGTGACGTTTCGAAATTTCAGCTATAATATATTAACACGTAAAAATTTCAACATTTTATTCCAAATATGCACACGTATATTTAACCAAGTTTATACAAAAGGGTGTGTTTACAAATTTCAACTTATGTGTTTTTAAATTAAAGTCTTAAAAATATAAGACAAAGTATATCGATTGTTTTTAATAAATTAAATATTTAAAATGATGGTATAAATTTATCCTGTATTTATAAACAATTTAGATTTAATAATTACACGTGCATTTGTTCAAATTAATGTGTTAATAATATATAAATTATGTATTTTTAATTTAAATATAAAAATATTCGAATTATATAAATTTATTTAAATTTTATAATAATAAATGACTTTGAAAACAAATAAAATGATTTGACAAAAAAAATGAGTTGATTTATATAAAATAATTTATTAAGTTTATAAAAACATTTAAAATTTAATAAAACAAACCGCTCGAAAACATTCTCTTTATTTTTTTGAGAATACCAGACTATATAAAAACAAATTCTAAGTGTTTTACACATACTCGTATTATGTCAAAACTATTAAACTTATATATTTTTTTATATATACCCGACCCGTACCCTACTGACATATAACGACTATTAATAACCGGGTTACACTTAGCGGGTATTATACCGGACTTATACTAGCAGGAACACCCAACACCACTACCCTACCCCTACCCCCAACCCACGCGCCACCTTTGGCCGAACAAGGCCCCCTCTTGATTAACCCCTTGGGTTGTGTTAGCCACCAAGTTGTTGGGTGAAATGCCAGCATGATGTTGGTATAGAGACAAGAATGTCTCAAAGCACACTAGAACTAATGGTTAATAACCCACATTTAATGCTATATATATCCATGCACACAAGAGGCTCAAACCACAAAGCAGCACAACACTCATACACTCCCTCACTCTCCTCTCGGCTCCACCAACTCAGCAAACAACATCCCCACTTTGATCACCACCATCAACCACCTCCACCCTCCTCCTTTGATTCTTCTCGGTTCATCCACAGTAGCGACAACACCACTTCCATACCACCACCAAGCCGCAACCACCACCGTACACCGCTTCCAACCGTAACGGCTTCCCCACCTTTTACGGGTTCTTTCGGAACAAGAACCTACCATTTCGGGTCACCATTTTCTCAACTACGGTCACCGTATTACGTTTACGCGAAGCTTACAAATCATTACGGGAACTCACCGAGCCATACGGGACGTCCCGAGAAGGAACCGGGTCTCACGTCAACTACGTCACCTTCTCTCGACAATTTACGTGAGCTTTCGATTTATTTATTTTTATGTTATCATAATTGGTGATATATTAGGTTATAACTGGAAATGGTATTTAAAAACCAAGTTTTAAACATATAAAAAGAGGTTTGTATCTTTAAACGTATAAAAGACGAGTTTAGAGTATAAAGCATAACGATTAAAAATTGTGGGTTAAAAACCCTATTTTTTTATTATAATAATAGTATAAAACTATAAATGGATAGTTTATTTTTAGTCATAAAAACACATTTTTAGAACCTATAAAGTTATTAATAACAAATAATAATTATAATTATAATTATTATAAATATAAATGATTTTACATACAAAAAGGGATTTTTATAAAATTTATCTTCATGGACATGTCTCCATATAACCACATTTTTCGCAAATAATTTTAAGAAATGTTATTATAAACCTATACACAATTAAATATGAATACACACATATACACATACAATAATACTCATTTATCTACATAGGGTATCAACATGCTTAGGCTTCCACATACTTATCACCTACACGCGTGGAAAAATACCCGCTTGCAAGGTGAGTTACATAGCCCCTATTTTATATTTTCATACATTTTGGGGTGAAACATTATACATGCTACTCACATTGTTTATACGTGTTATACATGAGACTATATGCTTATTCTTTGGATGTACATACATTTAAACACAAGACAACCAACTGTAATATTGATAGATCTATTGTGCCTGACCAGCCCACCCGGTTAGGGTGTTTATTACTGCATACTCGGATATAACCGCGTGTTATATTCAATCATATCGGATATAGTGGGTAACTATATTCAAACATACCGGACTTAGCTGTTGTGCTCTATTCAAGCGCGTCAAACTCGGTTTGAATTGTGATTAAATAAATGGTACATCATACATACTATGGTTAACAGGATAAACAATGAGTTGCAAAACGATTTACAACTACTATTTATCGGAATTACTAAACCTATGTACTCTCCAACTTTTTAGTTGACACTTGATTTAAATAATATTTCAGGTTTGGATATGTTGCCGAAGATTTCTCCACTTAGGAACTATGGACCTAGTTAAATAAATCAATGTTTTGAACTAGACTAGGTTACTTGAAATGTATTGTATTTGGATCTTGTTATCTTTAAATTTAATTAATGAGTTACGCAACCTTTTAGTTACCATGTGCTTTTGAACAATCATTCTATTGTCCGCCTCGATGATTTCGCCATCGGTCGGGGTGTGACAGAAACTGAGCCAGAGTTTTGAGAGGTCTTACTGTTCCTTGGTTTCCAAGATCTCTTTTTAGGTTTCTTTTGAAAAGATGGTTCATTTTTGTCAAGTGATGGTGATTTTGAAGAACCTTCACCATTTTGACTCTCATAAACTGGATTTTGGAAAACAACACTTTCAATAAAATGTTGTTCCAATTTTCTCAACCTCTTATTCAGCCTTCTCTTCTGTGGTTTAGAGAGCTTCACCACAGGTACCTCACCAGCTTGTGCATTACAAGATGTAGATGCACTAGGACTAGCCTGTTTCCTGTCCTGTTTCTTAGCAGATTGTACAACCACATGCTTATATTGTGGCTTTACCACTTGCTTTGCTGGTGGTTTCACCACTTCTGGAATCCGATTGTTTTCTAGTTTCACTGATGGTTTCTTAGGTTATTTAGCCCGTTGAGAATCAACTGGCTTCTTCTCCTAATCCTTGTAAGGACAATTCACAAAAATGTGACCTAGAGTACCACAGTGAAAACAAGTTCTTTCTGTTCTTTCTCCTTGTAAATCCTCCTGTAAGGCTCCATGACTTTTGATGTAGAGGCTTCATTTTGATGAACACTCTGAGGTGTTTGATGAACAGCTGTTTGTGCTTGAACCGATGTAGCTTGACTCTTAGACTGGTAGTTCTTTTCATTGTTTTCTTGAAAATTCTTACCAAGTTTATTTGCAAAATTTTCTTTCTTTGTTTGCTTAAGAGTTTTAAAACCTCCATAAAGCATGTCTTTCAATTTGTCGTTCGAGTCAATCACATCTGGTTCTGTCATGATACAGTTATCACGATCAGTGATAATGTTTCTCTGTATCTTTAGTTCATCATATTTTTCCTCCTTGACAACTCCCTCAACTTTGTTGTCATCCATGGATTCATCAGAATCAGACTCCTCATCATTCTCAGAATTTGGTCTTGCCTTATCTGTAGACTCATCCAGACAAGAAAGATCAATATCAACTGGCTCATTGACAAATTTGTCGTTTACGAGTGGGGGAATGGCATTTGTACCCAAACCTTGGTCATTCATCTGTCTCACTACAGCCTTGTAGTGTTCCACCACAAAACGAGAGTTTTTCCACACTCAACTGCAAGATCTCATTTTGCAGTTTAGCTAGTTCTACGTTCTTTTTCTTCAGCTCTTTGTAGGCAACATCAAAACGAAATTGAAATTTTTTTTCACTGATTTTAATTGAGAAATCTGGTTTATCTTTCTTAAGATTTCCAATTGATTCTTTGAAAAGTTTCATTTTCTTTATAATTTAGAGCTGCCGCACGGAAAGGTTCGAGTTGATCTTGGATACGATCATTCTCTTCTTTCTGACTTGAACAATTAGAACAGAGAATTTTAACAAAAAAGTTAGAATCTACCTCACTTGATGAGCTTGAAGATGCTCCAATTGCCATCAGTGCCAGTGAAGACTCCTTATGTTCAACATCATTTGCTTCCTTTCCTTCAGCTTCCATCATCTCAACAATCTCAGCCATTAGCCCAACTTGAGTCTGTGTAATAATAGTTTCCTCCATAGGAACATCCCAGTCAAAGTTCTCATCCTGCTGAACCACCAATGCATTGGAAGAGGATCCTTGATTCTGACTGCGGTTGTTTTGATTGTTGGTATTTTGACTATTTCCAGGGCTTGGTCTTGTAAATCCTGAGGTTGGTTCTTTATCCTTCTGACATTCTCTTGCAAAGTGACCAAAATTCTGACAATTGTAGCATTTAACCTTTGACTTGTCAAATCCTGCTCTAGTGTTTGCATGTTCTCCAATAAACTTTCTCCCAGTCCTCGCAAGAAACCTCCTAGCCCTCCTCAAGATCATGGTCATATTCCACTAAATGTCTATATCCTCCATATCATCGGGATCGACTTGATTGAAATCCTCCTCAATCGTTTCAGGATCAGTAAGCTTCCCACCAATAAAGTTCTCGTGGGCAAGCATACAAGATGCAAATAAGGCAATATGATCATCAGCAATCTTTGCAATCATGTTTTGATGGGAGGATGTTGAAGTTGGAGGGACCCTAGAACCAGATGACTTTGAAGTAGAAGACTTGTGTTGAACTCGATCCTGAAGCAACAAAACAAGCTGGATTTCCACAACCATTGACATTCTCATCATCTTGTGTTGAATTCCCAGATAATAAAGTGATCCTAGAACCAGATGACTTTGAAGTAGAAGACTTCCCGAAATAAAGTGCAGGGTCTTGAACCTGTGGTCTATTTCCAGTTTCCTTCTTCTTCATTTTCATATCATATGCTTGAATCTTTCTGATCATAGCATTAATGGTCATCTCATAGTATTTATCATTTTCTCTTATCAATGTTGTGTACATATCAAACTTAGGAGGTAACGCATCAAGAAATTTCTCAATCAACTCCACATCGGGATACTTCAGTTTGTAGTTCTTCAGCTCAGTCAACAAGTGATAAAATCTAGAAATGAGGTCATATGTAGACTCATTTTCCGTGTACTTAAAACACTCGTACTGCTTCCTTAGAAGGTCTCTCCTACTCTTTTTCACATCATTGTTACCTTCAAATCTTTTCTGTATAGCCTCCCAAAGAGCTTTAGAAGTATCATAGCCATGAAACTGTGAAAGAGTTCTCTTGTCAATGACATGGTGATAGAACCATGTGCTTTCTTTTCAAGATCATGAGCCTTCTTCTCTTCTTTGGTGAGTCTAGACAAAGGTTTTGGAACAATTTCTCCCAAAAACTCATGTGTTGGATGCTTATACCCTTCTAGTATAGGTATCCACATGTTTGAATCACTATATGAGACGTACTCCTCAAAACGTGCTTTCCAATTTGAGTAATCATTCATGTTCAGCAACTTTGGTGGTTTTTGTGGAGTCCCAATCTAGTTGGCATGGTATTGATGTTCTGAAGATTCGACATGGTATCAGACTTGGTCAAATTTCAAGAAACTCAGCAGATCTTGCGTACTAATGGTTAAAGCTTGCGTACTTAGAGAAATGGTCTTGTGTACTAACAAGTACGCAGAAACAATGGTAAGTACGTAGGGCTTTTCTTCTTGCATACTAGCTAAGTACGCAGGAACAACTAAAAACTTGGAGGATAAGTTTTCGTAAGTACGCACGTATGTCTGAAACTTGAGGATAAGGTTCGTTCAACCACTCTCAACAACTTTTTCTGATCAGTCTCCGATCACTTTTCTGGCCATCGAAAAATTCACAAAAACCTCAATTCTTGTCCAAACTAAGAGATTAATCCAACTAAAGGCTTAGGAAACCATTTCTAACAAACCCTTGATAATTAATTTACTCAAACAAACAAACAAGGTGTAATTGTCAAATTTCAGTTCGAACAAGAACATAAAAATAGAGAAACGCTTTTTGGTCGAAAAACCCTAAAATTCAAGTTCAAAACCTTCTAATTCGGTGTAGATCTTGGTCGAAAATGCTCACAACACTCCTACAACACTCCAAATTAAGAGCAAAAGCTCTAATACCACTTGTAGGTCCCCTAACTAGGACCTCTTACTTGCGGGTGGTGTAACTAGTCAAACAGAGTGCGGAATCCTCTGTGACTAGGTGAACAAGATGACTAAGAATAATGTTAACAAACACGAGTAAACAAACGTTGTCTATTAGCATTCAACAAACCGATTACAAGATCGCTTTCCAAATAGTCAGCGTACAAGTACAAATGAAAGCGTACTTAGAAAAACACTTGAACCGGCTATTTATACTAACGGACCTAGGTCCTGCGTACTAGCTAAGTATGCAGGAATAACCTCCTGCGTACTAGGCTAAGTACGCAGGACTTAGCCTTGCGTACTAGCTAAGTACGCAGGAGCAAATCTCCCGGCGTACTTGCTTAGTACGCAACCACTATTACAATCCAAAAACAACTAAGTACAAAACATGTTCTACCTCATACGAATACAACTCGATAAGACAAATACACAAGAGACTGAAATACAAAGACATAATCAAATACATAACAATCTTCAGACTGCCTGTCACCAGGAATTGCCTCTACAAATACCATTTCCATCATTCTTTTCCAAAAGCAAACAGAAAGACAAAGAGGAGTAATAGAAAGACTAAGAGAGAAGAACGAAGGCTGAACAAAGAAGAAAGGACAACGAGGAAGCTGCACATCACTATAAATGAGCGGGAAGAGAGAGGAAGGGTAAACAGTGCACTCCGTCTGAAACGCAAAGAGGGGGAATTGAGAGGAAGTGTGAACAATGCACTTCGTCCGAAACGCACTAAGGCACACATCTTTGGTGCGTTGCTCGCGTCTAAAGCAGAACCCCATTGCCTGAGGCCCCTTGCGCCTATGCGTGCTTTCTACAACATAACATGCACCAATAAAAATGTTATATAAATATCTAGTGGTTTTAGTTTAGACTCTTATATCAAAAACAATTTTATCATAATGACAAATGTCTAACAATAAAACAAACATACCTAGTAAAATCTCACACCAAAGTGGGGATGATGGAATATGGGATGAGAACAAACCTTACCCCTATCCCAAGGGATAGAAAGACTGCTCTCAAGAGAGAACCCCGACTCAAGAAAAACACCCTCAAATTTTGAGAAAAGTAGACAACGAGGGAAAACAAGTAAAACAAATAAAAATTTAAAAATAACACAAGATAGAAGAGCATGAGGTCATAATAATAATAAAAAAAGGTAATGAGACGGCTAGCATTAGAAGCACACTTGAACTAAAAAGCACACATAAGACTAACGGCAACCTAAGGATAAGCAGCTAATACCAACCCTTATGACTAAAGGCGACCTAAGTGAAATACAAGGTAAGAAAAACAACCTTAGCAAAGACCAAATCTTTACGCTCCCTAAAAATCCCTAACATTTATCCGTCGTCCCCAAGAACTCCCATCACTGATCATATCCTCAGAGAGGTGCAAATCTAACAGGTCCTACCTAATATTCTTGTCCCGTCAGTTTCGGTCTGCCTTTGTTCATGTTTCCCTCCACGGTGAGGGTTTCTATGCTCCTACGGGTGCCGTCATCTGTCTCCTCCGAACATGCCCGAACCATCTCAATCTCCCCTCCCATATTTTATCTTAGATGCGTGCTGCCCCTAATCTATCCCCGAATCTATATTCCTTATCCTGTTCAACCTTCTGTGTCCACACATCCACCTCAGCATCCTCATCTCTCCAACTTTCATGCTTGTATCTTCGTCATTGCCCAGCAATCGGATCAGTATAACATAGTTGGTCGAACGACAACCCCTATAGGATTTCCCTTTTAATCTCTCTGGGAACCTCCTGCCACACAAGATGAATGTGGCTAATCTCCACTTGCACCAACCTACCTCAACACGGTGAGCCGCATCACAATCAATGTCCCTATTATCCTGGACGAACGATCCCAAATACTTGAACTTGGTTATTTGTGGAACAACTTGGCCTCCAATAGTCAACTGCGTGTCCTCTCTATTGGCCGCACTGAAATTACAATAAAGATATTCGGTTTTAGACCTGCTAATGCGTAAACCTTTACGCTCTAAGGCATCACACCACTCCTCCAGCCTCTCATTTAGGTCTTCCTTCTTTTCTGCCACCAACACAATATCATCTGCGAAAAGCATGCACCATGGGATGGCTCTCTACAAAGACTTTGACAACTCATCCAAAACAACTGCAAAGAGGAACGGACTCAATGCAGATCCTTGGTGAAGTCCCACCTCCACAGGGAAGAAGTTTGTATCTTCCACTGATGCTCGCACGCTCGTCTCCCTAATTAACTCCACATACTTCATACGGATCCCTCTTCTCTCAAGACAATCCCAAATCACTCGACGGGGCACGCTATCGTAGGCCTTTTCAAGGTCGATGAACATCATATGCAAGTCCCGCTTCTTTTCCCTATATTTTTCCATTAGCCTCCTCAAGATGTGAATCACCTCCGTAGTCGACCAGCCCGGCATAAAACCAAATTGGTTCAATGAAACCTTGGTCTCTCGTCTCAGTCTTGCCTTGATTACCCTTTCCTATAATTTCATAGAAGCTTAATCCCCTTGTAGTTATCAAAACATTGGTCGTCGCCTTTGTTCTTGTACAACGAGACTAAAAAACTTTGCCTCCACTCATCCGTCATCTTTCCGGTTTTGCAAATAATGTTGAACAAATCTGTCAACCACTTAACTCCTTCCGCCAAACATTTCCACACCTCGATAGGAATGTTCTTAAGAGCTCTCCATACCTCTTCCGTTGTGATATTACGACAGTAACAGTTATTCCCTTGTCTTCGTAGAATGGTGTAGCTCCCACCATCTTGACAATTCCTACCGGTGTTGAAGGGATCGTGGAACTAGGTTTGCCATCTCACTTTGATGTCCTCCTCCTTCACCGATACACGACCTGCCTCACTCTTGATATACTTCAAGATAACATGTCTAACAATAACATAATGACAAGTGTCTAACAATAAGATTGTGCAAATCGATAATACAAGCCAGGTATCTTGTTCCAGATTGTCCAACAACTAACTTTCTTAAAGATATCCCAATAGTTTTCGGTTATTTTACACTACAAATATTCCTTTTAATGTATCCAGAAGCATACCCAAGGAACCATAGAGTTCTGCCCATGTATATGTGGAGACACATTTTCTTTAAAACATTATTAATCATATAATATATGTATATCAAATACAATCCTGTCATGATGCAGAATGTCTTCGCAAGAACATGATGAAATATAGATTATATAAGAAAGAATTACACATCAAATGAGATGTCAAAATGACAGCTTAATGGAGGTTTGTTGTCATCATTTTCGATCATGTAGCAGCCATTCCTAATATAGCATTATTTTGCTCGATAAGATTTGAGAGTGCGCTATCAATCTTGGCAAATACAACCTCCTTAGAGAGACCTCCATCCACCTATAAACAAACATAAGACTTCTATTAAAGGTGACGGGGTGGTAAATCCTAACAAGACCCGAGACATGTCGACCCGTCAACTCATATACAACTCGTTTAGATAAATGGCAACATGATTTAAACGCGTCCAGGTTAGGGTTGATGTCTTTGACACGAATAAATATGTAAGTCGTGTTCGGGTTCAATTGTTCAAATATTCTATGAGCCAACCTACAACCCGCAAACCCAATCCACCCCTAGTTTAAACTAATTGTTAATGATAATAATTATGAATTTCGGATTATTTGACTCGGAAATAATCAAATATGGAGAAAAGGGCAAGAAGTTGCCACATAATAACAGATCATTGTCAATTGCTTATCTGTATCTAACTTTGAAAACAGGCATCAACTCCCCCTTTCCCTCAACACACACATCTGACACTTTAATCAACTTTACCAAGGTTGTAAAAATCACGATTAACTGTCGACTAATCGGCGATTAATCGCTAATCGGTAAAAAACCTTGGAACTTTGAGCAAATCGCCCAACTAATCAGAAATCGGTCCTAGCCGGCCCTAATTGGAGCTAATCGGCCCATTCCGGCGAGATTACGGAGAAACTCTAGAAATTGCGGCGAGGTTAAACTAATTTCTCATATAAAAATATGTGTATATATATAATTTTGAAAATTACATATAAAAATGTGTATATATATAAGCTTGAAAAATTACATATAATTACTTAATGTGTTATATATGGTTACAAAAGATGTATTATTACAATAATGACATAAATATTTTTATACATCGATTTAAGGAGGTTGTATGTACTAAAACTACACTTTGGACAATGTTTAACCCATTTAAGTCGTCTAAACAATTTGACCCGTTAACATTTTTAGCTAATTTTTAATATTGACCCGTTTGGGATGATATATAAAAGATGGACGTATTGATAAGTAAATTGGTTGAAATTGCCACCTCTAGACACAAAGTAAAAGTAAAACATGGTTAGAGGATGGGTAAAATATAGAAGAGAATAAGCAGTTAAATAGCAACATATTAACTGCATAACAAGTTAAGAACCAATCTTGCGTTCCAGGTTAACTCAAAAGTGCAGAATTGCATACCTTGACTGTAATATCTTCAAACAACGAAAGGACCGATTCTACATTTTGGTTATGTGTTTGCAACCGAAGCTTTACCTATATTAAGATCATGAGAAATTCAAATATAATGCATGTCAAAATTCAAAGCATAAAATGGGATAAAGTAAACAAGAGCTAAAACCAAACCAATCCAACCCATAATTTCACATGATATGAAGTTAACAACAAATATTTTGTTGATCATGAAGAATACGTGTTAAAAAAACAGTTCCTATAAACTGATATGAGAAACATGTGTTATCCATATTCTTATCTTTCACATTAATCATTGGATCCCACCTTATGATAGAACTTGGTAATCTTTATTAAACTAAGTTGATGCTAAAACAACATGCAACGGTTAGCAGAGTTTTGAGTGTTCAGCCTGATCTGACCCATTTTCCACGTTTACCAAGACATGAGGAAGAACATGTACAGCTAAATATTATTGGCCAAATGGATAAAGGTATTTTTTCTGTTGAGAACTAAGGAGGCCATTAATTCCATTATCCAAACACGAATTAATAAACCCTAACTCTTTTGCATTATTATTATTCAGCAAATATTTTAACACATTAAACTGAAAAATTAAATACACAGAGAAGTCACAAACAATTGTAAAATTTCACTTGTAGATTTAAAAAAACCAGCTACTTCTAGCAAATTTATCCATAAAACTAATAAAATACTTAAAAAACAAAAGTAATTTTTGGGTTGGAAAACATCATTTGATTAATAGGGATTGACATAACAAACTGAATAATAAAAACATACTTTTTCTTCTGTGTCATCAAAACGTTGGGTTAGCCTTGCAGCAATTTCTTCAGTTTCAGGGGGCGAATATGTCAAGTGATATATTCTACCAGTAACTGGATCCAACCTACGACCAACCACTCTATCAACAAGAATTTCCTCAGGAACCTATTAAGTAAAAAACAATGTCTTCTCAAGATAATGAAAAAAAAGTATCTAGATGCAAAAAAGATCACATCCAAACAAAAAAAATACTTGTAATTATGTATCATTAAATTTGCATCATGCTCCTATGCAGTTGCTACTTTGTTCAAATAACATTAATCCTAACTGTGGATACAAAGGAGGCAATTTCAGCCCATTAACTTATGAATGTGTTGATTCAGGTTGGATTTATCTCTAACGGGTCAAAAAGTTAAAACAAAATACTAGCTTAAAAGGTAATCGGAAAATATGTCGTCGTATGTTTCACAAAGTGAGTTTTAATTGCATAAAACCTGCTACATCATATTATTTGAAAATTTTAAATTCTTACTAGAATAGTGTAACTTTAGTAACCCCATTTGACACACCAATATCCAGGAAAAAATTTAAACCTTCGAAAAAAAAGAAGTGTTTCGTTCTACCCAACCCGGCTCGATCCAAACCAAAAATTACTGGTCTTTACCCATTACCCTATCCACCGATTTTGCCACCTCTTAACAAGTTACAAATAATTATTCAAATAATGGAAACAATAAAACCCATCTCACTTCAAGAAGAATAAAAAGGTCGGGCTTAAAACCAAAGGCTTGAAGAGCCGTAGCTTGTGATGAGCTTCTTGGGTATCCATCCAAAAGCCAACCCTTTTCAGCAGAATCTGGTTGTGATAGACGATCCTTAACCATCTATATCAAGGGAAAGAATCACCAGTTAAAAAGCGCTAAGAAAGGTCAACACGAAAGTCAAAGAGCCCTACCATGACAACTATCTCATCTGGAACCAGTTGTCCTTTCTCCATGTATTCCTTTGCTCGCTTCCCATTTTCAGATCCTGCTGCAATTTCTGCTCTCAGTAAATCTCCAGCTGCAATATGCACTAAATCATACTGCACATATCAACATTGCTTTATTTAGTACCGCTTCATTTTAACAGTTATCTTCAACCTATTTAAAGTAGAAGCTAGTAACACGTGTATCGATGTATTGATGTTTATGCAACTCACATTCATGTAGAGTGCATAATTATTTAAGGGGACTACTAACCACACACGGGAAATGCTAATCGCACTTGGTCATATACGCATCGTATAGGGCAATACGATGCGTATAGCCCTTCACAAATTCCCGTGCCCGACATTCTCTTACAACCTGTCATTCAAACCTCGTATACGCATCGTATAGGTCAATACGATGCAGTTTAGGATACGAGATTCCTTCTGCCACTAAACCCATCACATCGTACCTTATACGCATCGTATTGGGCTATACGATGCGTATAGGGCCCAAATTTTGTGTATTTAACAATGCAGAATTCTCATTCGAACCGAACGAACGTATGCTTTCCAAAAAAAAAACTATAAACATGTCTTGGTGGTGGGATGGTAACTACGGTTTTCAGGTATATTCTAACGAGTCGGTGGAAAACAACCCGCAAAGTTCTGGCGTTCAAGAGGTGAACCGGGAGGTCTCGTCCGACGTTTATTCTCATCAACGGGTAAGGCTTCCGGATTTGAACGAGCCACTGAGCAATCCCGAGTTCGTATACGGTGAACCGTCTTACCTTACACAGCCCACGAACGACTACGTATACGGTGAAGTCTCATACCCGACACAACAAACCGACGACTACGTATACGGTGAAGTCTCATACCCGACACAACAAACCGACGATTTCGTGTCCGAAGACGAGGAACAAAACCATCAAAACGTGTCGTATAAAACTGACCAGAATTTTCAGTCTCGTGAACAGTTGGTGGATTGGGCGGTCAGGATAGGACGTGAGAATGGTTACGTCCTTGTCACCCGACGATCGAGGAGAAAAGGCGACGATCCGACGGAACCGTTTATCAAGGTGTGGCTTGTGTGTGACCATCACGGCGAACGTGAGTCTACTGTCACGGTTAGACGTGCCGGTAGCAAGAAAATAGGTTGTCCCTTTAAATTAGAAGGAGAGTACCAAGAAAATACTGGTGATTGGAAATTAACGGTGAAGGATGACAGTCATAACCACGATCCTAGTCAACATCTTGAGGCGCACTCCTTTGCGAGGAGACTGTCTCAGTCGGAACAACTTTTGGTGGCGAAGTTGTATTCGCAAAACATGTTGCCACGAAACATTCTGGCAACTATAAGGGAACAAAACCCAGAGAGTAGTTGCATTAAAAAGGACATTTATAATGCGATACAAAAGATAAAAAACGAAACGAGAGTCGGTGAAACTCCAATGCAGATTCTGGAAAACCTGCTTTCTTCTAAAAAATACGTCTACTATACTCGGGAAGATCCTGCCACAAATATTGTGGAGGAGATATTCTTTGTTCATCCGAAATCGTTTGAGATGTGGCGTGCGTTCCCGCACGTGTTGATGATCGACGCGACTTACAAAACAAACATGTATAGACTTCCATTTGTCCAAGTGGTCGGTGTGACCTCCACACACCAGTCGTTTTGCGTCGCTCATGCATTTATATCAAAAGAACGAGAGGAAAACTTCGTCTGGGTGCTACTGCAAATAAAAGCAATGTTGCAAAAGTGTATGGAGCCGCGTGTGATAGTAACAGACAGGGACAAAGCTCTTATGAACGCATGTGATAAAATATTTCCGGATTGTTCGAAGAACCTATGTCGGTGGCACATACACGAGAATATCGCAAAACATTGCAGGGCATCATTTACAGACGAAGACTGGGCAAATTTCAAGTATTCATGGTCGGTATTATGTGTCTCCCACGCCAGATATATACCGGTACAACTTCAACCGGCTTTACGAACGACTGTATGCTGCCAAACGAGGAAGTAAGTTTTGAATATTTAATATTTTCAGTATTGAATAATTATTAAATATTTAAATATTTATTCAATATTTTTCCAGGTGTTATACATTATGTGCCTAAAAATTGGTTGGACCCGTATAAAGAAAAGTTTGTATCCGCCTGGTACAACAAAAACCTCAATTTTGGTCAACAAACAACGAACCAAGTCGAGAGCCAGCATTCGCTTTTAAAGAGTTATCTTAGAAATGCTAACAGCTCCCTAGATACACTTGTTGAGTTTGTTGATGAAATTGTAACAGATCAATATTATCAATTACAGTTTGCGTCTGGAACAAGCCTCATAAGAAAAATGGATAGCCACATAGCTATTGAATTGTTTGATAACCTGCAACGTAAGGTTTCACATAAAGCTCTAAATTTGTTAGAAAACGAGTGGTACAAGTTATCACATATACGGAAACAAAATGCAACGTGTGGTTGCCAACTTTTCAGTAGTTGTGGGTTGCCGTGTGCTTGTCGTCTGGCAAGTATCGAAGCTACATGTAAACTGTTTTGACTTTGGAATTTGTGAATGTTTAATTTTCAAAATTTTCTGACTATTTCGTTTTAATACAGGTGGCAGAATCCCGCTAGATGCGTTGGACGTCTTCTGGAGGAAACTTGATTTAAAACCGTCGTTTGTCGATGATGAAAATGTAGACGTGGATAAAGTACTTGGTTAAGTGAGAAACAAAATTATTTCAGAACCTGATCAGGTCAAAAGAAGTATGCTGTCGAGAATCACAGGGGTGGTCTTTCCGAGCAAAAGTAACAAGAAAGCGCCTGTGATACAAGAAGATACTCGCGGTCGTCCAACTTTGAAAAAGCAACAACAAAGGAAACAGGATGTCGCGAGAAACAGCTCATTCACAGGATCCCAACAAAGCAAATGTGACCCTGCGAGACACAGCTCGTACATTGCGTCACAAGACTCGATACAAGCGAGTTCGATCATTCAACACCGTCGTCCAACGAAGGGTAAAGGAAAGCAACCACAAGATGATAACGCCTATCTTGGTTTTCCATTGATTATGGGGAAAGATGCGGTTAACAATATAAATTGTTTTAAGGATTCGATACCGTCTGTCTTTCATCCGTACATTTCACATATACAGGATGTAAATCCCGACGGTAACTGTGGTTTTCGATCGGTAGCTTTGGGCTTAGGGTTAAATGAAAACCGGTGGCTTTTTATCAGACAACAACTTCTACAGGAGATGGACAATAAAGAGGAATGGTGGAGAACTGTTTTTGACAGAGTCGCCTTTCAAGAATATGATATGCTACGTCACACAATAGATTGGCAGGATGTGAAAGCCGCACCAGTTAGTCGTTGGATGTCGATGCCATACACAGGACTCCTAATTGCTCAAAGATTTGGGGTGATTGTTCATCTTTTAAGCATCGCCGGTAATCAAACATTTTTTCCATTGTGGTTTGGTCCAAACGTTCACGCTTAACATCAAACTGTATCATTAGTTCACGTCAACAGGGCTCATTTCATCCACGTCAAGTTAGACGGAGATTTTCCGATTCCCACACCGAATGCACTTTGGAATTTGCACCGAAATGATGATGCAGCAAAATGGGAAAATATATACAGTGATCGTATTGAACGATTTAAAAAAATAATGGCTCGTAATGGATCTACATTTCCACAATACTTCACGACTCACGGATGATGCTTTATTAGTTTTTTATTAATTTTAAGTATAGGGTCAATTTAATTATTTTAAATTTTTATTATTTGTAATTTTAATTATTTTAAATTAATTTTAAGTTAATTATAATTAATATTTTATTATTTTTTGATTAATTTTAATTAAATATAACTAATTTTAATTTAATATTCTATACGCCACGTATAGGGCCATACGTGGCGTACAGAATTCCAAACGTTGATTGCTATACGCCACGTATTGAGCTATACGCGGCGTATAGCCACTTGATATACCAGGAAACCGCAGCGTATAAAACCAAACGACCAAAAACACACAAACACAAACACATACGCATCCGGCAAAAAAGCTCGTTGATTAGGATTGTCGTCTCAAAAAAACTTCGAAAAGGTATGTCTCTACACCCACGATCATTAATGTTTGGTTTATATTGAATATTAGCGAGTAAAACTGGGTAGATTAGCGATTTTTAGGTTTGAACTTAAGAACTATACGCCACGTATTGGGCCATACGTGGCGTATAGTTCGTCTTAGGAAGACGATGAAGCCATACGCCACGTATAAGTCTATACGCTGCGTATGGCTAGGATTACCCGGTCACTTGCCTGCGTATGGCCTGGTTTGGGTCGCGTATGGCTTGGTTTACCCGGCAACTCGCCCGCGTATGGCTTAATTGGCCTGCGTATGGCTTATTTTGCCCGGCAACCGCCTATACGCCACGTATAAGCCTATACGTGGCGTATAGGTTTTTAAAAAATTAATAATTATTATTATTATTTATTATTTAAAATAAAAAAATTTAATTATTATTATTATTTATTATTTAAAATTTAAACAATATATTATTATTTCAATTAAAAACAATATATTATTATTATTTATTATTTAAATTAAAAACAATATATTATTATTATTTATTATTTAATATTTAAACAATATATTATTATTATTATTATTTATTATTTCAATTATAAACAATATATTATTATTATTTATTATTTAAAATTTAAATAATATTATATTATTATTTATTATTTAAAATTTAAACGATATATTATTATTATTTATTATTTAAATTAAAAAATTAAAAACAATTAATTATTATCAGATATGGCGGATCATGATGATGATATTGAGATGGATCAGCTAGACGTTCTTGCGCACTACCCTTTTCTGGATTTTACGCCCGATACGGAGGCTTATTCCCGTTGCCAGAAGCTCCGGGAAGTGCATATGGGTCCAGGTACGGCGGTGGATTGGGCCCTCCTCGAGGAGGTGCAAGAGGCCGAGCGAGCTAGGGCCATCATCGGTCAGGACACGCCATGGTCGCGTCTTTTTGACCTTTCTTTTGAGGATACATACCGAGAGCTGGTCGTCGAGTTTCTTTCGACGTTCATCTACTCAGATACGGGGCTGCAGCCTCTACCCGGGGAGGCGCCGGATATTGATCCGGATCGTATTTCTTTTTCTATTTTTGGGGTCGTTTACCGTCAGACCCTCCGTCAGTGGGCCGTCACGACGGGCTTATACTACGAGCCTGAGACGGTCACGCCGCTTTTCACCGAGGCGGTGACGGAGGTGGACAAGGAGGAACTCCTTGTTTTTTGGGGCTTGATTTCAGATAGTCCTTGGTTGGGTACCAAGGGGAGGGTCTCGGGTATTAGAGACCCTTTGTATAGATATCTGCACCGGCTTATTTCGACGTCGATCGCACCGCGTCTGAAAAGCCGTGAGTGGTGCACTGATAGAGATCTTTTCTTCCTTTTCTGCCTGCTTACTGGGAGGCGGTGCGACCTGTCCACGAGCATGGCGCTTTATTTTGCTTCTGCCTATATGCGACAGAAGCGCGGACTTCTATATGGCGGTGCTTTCATCACGCATATCATGCGGTCGGTCATACCATTTGACGACCATGAGCCTGCGATGTTACCGCCCATTCCCCCTGTCCGATTATACCGTCGCACGGCGAGCGGCATGCGCATCACGCACCGATTCCCGTTGGGCCTTCGGTTCGTGGGGGCCGTCCAGGACCAGGTTTGGGTCCCGGTGTCGTTGCCGCAGATGCCTGGGCAGGGGGACCCGCCTATGCCTCAAGCGCTACAGGGTGTGGCGATTGAGGACGAGCCGCCACACGTCGAGCAGGTCCACGAGCATCTGCCACAGCATCCCCGACACGTACGTCGGTCTGTTAGGCTGGATAGGGCTACCCAAGCATTGCTTGATGGCCTTGTTGCCGACTCACGGCGACAGGGTCGTCAACTCGATCGCATGGAGGACCTGATGATGTGGGCGGTTGGACAGCTCGTGAATCAGTCACGAGCCGCCGGCATCGAGCCACCCCCACTACCACCGCCACGTCATTATCCGGACGACCCCGTTCAGGGTGAGGGCGGGGCGGGGCAGGGTGACGGCGGAGCCGGTCAGGGTGACGGCGGAGCCGGTTAGGTTTAGTTCTTTTATTTGTATTTTGTTTCTTTCGTTGTTATGTATGTAAAACATTTTGATGTATATATTTAATTTTTTGATGTAATGTATATAATTTTAGTTTATTTCTTTTGTTGTAATGTTTAATATTTTGTTTGGTTTGTAATGTTTAATATTTTGTTTGGTTTGTAATGTTTAATATTTTGTTTGATTAACAAACTTATATTAACAAAATTATATAAATTAAAATAAAAATAAACAAAATATAAATAAAATAAAAAAAATATAATTAAATAAAAAATACCTATACGTGGCGTATAGATCAATACGCCACGTATAGGATTCATAAAACTCCCAAACCTTCCAACTTTTGAATCAAAAATATAACCCGTGCCTCATACGCTGCGTATAGGTCAATACGCCACGTATTGGACCAGCCGCCAGACAGAGAATTACACGTGGCATTCTGTTGGCAGTGACTGAACTCTATACGCCCTCGTATTGACCTATACGAGGGCGTATAAGGCGACGGCGGGTCCAATTAGCATTATTCCGTGTGCGGTTAGAATCACCCTTATTTAAATTTTTGAGATGTCATGTCACTGATACATTATTAAGTAATTATATCTTATAATCATAGTAAGATACTTATGTTAACCACTTTCCAAGGCGAACAACACACATACCTACAAGAACAAAGGTCTGATGTATTTGCACCCTACCTCGTTCAACGCTTCAAGACACTCGACTAATAGAAGTCAAATCAATTGTCAAATGATGGATCCAAGGCGCTTTAGATGTTTATACAATAAGGGTCTTAGGGTCCATAGTTGAACGGATGTTAAGATTTTCAACAGTAATAAATAGCAGTTAGTTTCAAATGCCATAATCCAACACTTGCGTGAAATCTATAACTAATAAATAAGTAATTGGTTGCACCAGGTATGAGCACAAAAGATTCTTCTGTTTCCCGCTTACTTTTTCTTCGTTGCTAACTATTTAATATTTCCGTTATTAATTCCTAAATCTTCATTGAATCATTGCTAGTTATTTAACATTTCTCGTATAAAACACCACCAAATCAAGAAAAGAAGTGATAATAAATGCCCTAAAAAGAGGATTAACACTAAAAAAAAGCATATTAAATGGGTGTGCAATACTGACTCACTTTACTAGTAATTAGCTCGCATTGTGTTCCTTTACCAGAAGCAGGAGCACCAGAAATCATAATCTTCAAAGGCTTCCTCGGTTTATCCATCGATGCCCTAACCTGCTAATAACGAAACCCCAATTTCATTAAGCACCACATGAATTTAAGGAATTACAGAACTTACCAAGGAATGCCGGTGATTTGTTTGCCTGCTCCGGCATCTAACACTGCTAATCGGGGAGGTTGATGATGATGATGACAGGTGTTGTGAATTGAGGAAATCAAGGGGGGGAAACGAAACAGCCGGCTGTTTCGGCTTCGATAACACCATAGACGAATTCAAATACGGACAAGAAGCCATAGCTATGATTCGGATTCACGCCCCTAACACAGTTTTGAGTGAGTGAACAAGAATAGGTTTCTCCCACTACATGCCTGCCTTCATTGACAAAATTTGGTTGTTACCCAAGATGTCAATTAGAACATGCTACTTTTATTTTTGTAATAAAAAGTACAACATTATTTTTATTTTATTTTTATTTTTTTTGTACAAGCCAACAAAATACTCGGTATAAGGCCAACTATAATGGAGACGTGAAGAACAAGGCGTGGTTCACCTGGCCTTTTCATAGGCGTGGAACACCGTCCCCCGGGGTGTGAAAGGGGAGTTGGGGCATTGGGCGTGAGGGCATTCATGAGGAAGGGGCACAACTCATCCAATCAAATGGTGCCAACTAATAATATAATTAATTAATGTAATGAATCTTTAATATTAAATAATAAATGCGTGGCGTGAAACCACTACACACCTTAGTGATTATGAGCAGTGATTGCCCCTGTGCTGATGTATCAGTGACGTGGCGGGGCGTGAAAGAGGGGAGCTTGAAACCAATACGGATGGTCTAAGGCTATGTGTAATGGTTTCACGAAAAAGTGAAAAATGTCCCGTCACGTCAGTAGGAGGGCAATCATTAAACACAATCACTAAAGTGTGTAATAGTTTCACTATCCATATACATACATATACACATATACATATACATAATACATATGTTTCCCCATCATTAACATATTGCCTATTAACTAGACTACGAAATAAATCACCAATCTACAATTTCCGTACCAAAAGCATTCTTAATGTCACACATTGGTTTCAACAACATAGAGCTCATGATTTTAGGTTTTCAATTTTTATCCAAAATACTTAAATGGTCACTATTGGTACAAATATCACATCTGGTAAGTTTAATCTCATTCATCCTCAAGCGGGCCATCAATCTCTATTAGGAACTTGATAATAACTTAAATGAGTTTGATACTGTATAAGAGCTTTGTCTCTACTAGAAAGCCTTTCTTCCCTAGTTGCTTTGATGTAGTTGGATCTTGAAGTTAACATGTGTGAGCTCTTGAACAAGAAGAGTAGAAGATGAAGGCAGAATACGTAATGCATTTGCCATTTAAACCTAATCACCACACACACCAAAGTATTAGGAGCATCTTTGTGTTGTGTAGCCTTAGTATGCTTAACCCCACAAATAGTTATAAAATTCACATACTTGACTGTGTAGGTCTCCTCTCAAGCAAAAGTCAATGTGTCCAAAACACGTTGGTAAGGCATAACATTCTATAAGAACCTAGCATCTCTCCTGTCTACAACCAATGTGAGATTTGCCTGGGGAGTTAAAATTACCAATGCCACGGCCATCGCCGCCAGTACGGCCCCTACGACGACAATGACACATGGGATATCCAGGGGCGTAACAAGTCGAACGAATGGAAATTATGCACAAATTTTACACTTTACCCATATCGTCTGTTTCGAGTGAGAATGTTGGGTCTTTTTGAGCATTTTTAACATATATATTTTCGCATGCTCGTTCATTTATATATTTTTGAATGATTACCATATGTTATTTGTATGTTAGAACTTATGTAATTTATACATATCAAGACCATAAACTAAGTTTGTGCAAGAAAATGATTGAGACATTAAGATTACACCTATTTGTTAGCCTTAATTTTTTATTTTCTTACTCGAACATCATTCCTTAGTTAGCCCCGTTGAGCCTTTCTCGTTATTTTATTAATTTATTTTCTTTACTTTTACCCACATTTTTAAACCCCACTTAGTCAAATTTAGTCTTTTTATTTAAAAGCACTTTTGTTAAAAATTGATTTTGGTCAAATTGGCTTTATTTTTTACTTTTAGCTTTCTATTTTAGAAAATTTTGTTATAGATTGTATTTAGTTTTAAAAGTCAAAATCTTGTAAAAATTCAAATTCAAATTCAAGCTAGTCCATGCTTGCTAAAAAAATAACAATAAAAAAGAAGCAAAATTCATTGAAAATCCCATGATGTCTTAGTTAGAAATAAAGCATTTATAAACAATGTTGTTACAAGTCAAAAAATCATTAGGTTAACTAGTATTTTTATGTGTTTTTATCTTTCTAGTTTTAGTCACAATTTAGCAACTAGCCAAACCGGATTTTAACTCTTTAGCTACTTTTTTCGAAAAATCCTAGCCTTTACCCAAGTTAAGTTACAACCCTTTTGCAAGTTCTTATGATTCATGCATATTACTTATGTTAGTTAGTGGATATTTGATTTCTATACAAGCCTATAATTATGTTTGATTCATTCTTGACAAGTGTTTCACTTAAGCTCATTTATACATATATAATAACTGAGTGTTGAGTGAACATTCTGATGTGTGAGTTTGTGCATAACCGAAGTTTTATTAAGCTTGTTACGCTTGTATAGATATTGTCATGCTTTAGAAAACACCAAAAAAATAGAATAACCAAAAATTTTATTTCTTGCTTTGATTGTTGATTTTCTTGAAAATCATTTGTGCAATAGAGACTTAACCCGCTTTGGATTTCCTATCTTTGGCTTCTATATTCTTTTTGCCATTAGGTTTGTGTTTGATTAATGCATGAGTTTGCATGAAGACAAACAAAGTTCAAGTATGAGGATGTTTGATATGTCATCATTTATACATATTTATATTGCACATTAACCACATATTTGATTATTTTTGTTGCATTTTCACATGATTAGATTTAATCAGCTCCTTTATGAATTACAGGAGTATTTGACTTACTAGTGATAAACAAGTGAAAATATCAAGAAAATCACCAAGTGGAAACCAAGGCATAGTCGTGTGCCTAGGCACGCCCGTGCCTATCCAAGACTGAGATTAAGACTAAGGATATGAAGCACACCCTAGTGGGGGGGGGGAGCAAAAGCACGGTCAACCAAAGCAGCATGCCCATTTTCCCTTTGCACGACCGTGCTCGACCAATTCTGTTGAGAAAGCTGAAGATCATACTGTACTGAAGAGTGAAGCAATTGTTGGAGAAATTGCATGCTCGTGCTTAGATTTTTCTGCCTATAAATGTAACAATTGTGAAATTTCATGTTCGATTTGAACTTTTTAGAAAACATATATTGTTGTAT
Source organism: Smallanthus sonchifolius (assembly GCA_023525975.1). Lineage (NCBI taxonomy): Eukaryota > Viridiplantae > Streptophyta > Magnoliopsida > Asterales > Asteraceae > Smallanthus > Smallanthus sonchifolius. The sequence goes on along the minus strand of CM042025.1, from coordinate 40,514,548 downwards.
AACTAGATTAGGGTTAATGCTTAGACCCGGTATAATAGTCCATTAAAACGGACGATTGGGCTTGACACAATAGCTTAATGATAAATGGGCTTTGGTCCAATGGTAAATTAGGAAATCTAGTTAATAAAGAATTAATTAATACATATAACCTAATTTGAACATCATCCAACACGACCCTAAATAACTAAATATAATTATCACAATTTCAACGAACACTTAATTTATAAAAATATAATTAGTATCCTTACTAATGATAAATGGGTTTTGGTCCAATTTCTTGTGTATGTTTTGGGGTGTTAACAGGTTGATCTCTTCATTAAATAAATCCATTAATCACTCTTTCTCTTTCTAAAGAATCTTGAGATTAAAATGTTAAAATGCTATATATCACTAAAGAATATGAAAGTATTCTACGGATTTAGGTTTGCAAGAGGTTTGTCAAAGTGTTGGAGAAAAATATGCTTATATACCCAATGAGAGAGAGAGAGAGTAAAAGTGAGACCGGACACCTACAGTAAAATCGTACATCAACTATCCACTTTTTTCTCTCAAAAAAATTAATACGTTGTGATGAGTCCAAAAATGTTTTTGATCAGGTATTTTGCTCTTGTAAAACTCAGATAAAACCAAGTGGGTTTAGTGTTTACCAACATGGACGACCTAGATTGGACCTCCCACTCCTTATGAAAGGAAGGGGGAGGAGCCGAATTGGCGTGCCTAGAATGCTAGACAAGGCGACTTACGCAAGGTGTATAAATAAGAAAGGAAAAACTAGTTTTTGATTGTGGGTGTGCCAAATACAAATGGCATGTCGGATATAGAAAATTACAGTTCCCATCTACTGATAACAAGTTGGGTGTCATTCGTTCATTATCTATCCAGTATAAGTGGTCAAGTGGAAACCTTCTTACTGTACAAGGTGTGAAGTGAATTTTATTAAAGAATCACCTATATCATCATAAGAATCATGTTACATCTTTACCAGGAGAGGGGTGAATTTTTTGGGCGATTTGAACCATCTGAAGTTACCACCAAAACCGAAAGGTTTTCTGGTTAATTGGAATATAGATAAAAGAAGATTTCAACTCCCAATACTGCTTCAAGAAAAGAGAGATGAGCTAAATAGAGATATACATGGATGGGATAAATGCCTTGAGATAGTTGATAGTCAAAAGAAGGAGGTTGTTGATTATATGCATTCTTATATGGCTCCTTCAACAAAGGTCTGCAATCCAATGGATAAGCCAACAATGAGAATTCTTTATATAGAAAGTTACAAGTGAATCCTAAAGATATGGATGTTTTGTTCAAAATGGAACACCTGATGACTGCTTGATTATATGTCTAGTTTTAATGTTTGTTTTATCAAATTCATGTGTTTGGTTTTGACTCCTAACAAGGAAATATCATAAGAGGGAGGGGCATTTGATTATATTGCATTTATTAATATTTCTGATAATAAATTTAATCAGGCAGTCCCTTGGGCTTTAAGTTGTTTTGTATGACTGTTATAGTTTGAACAAAGTATTCATGGTCAGACTGTGCGTCAACCGTGAGATTGCTATGGATTCTTGACTTTCTGGTTGTTATTTGTGTGTATCATCAACAAATATGAGGCACATTACATAAACATAATACGCTTGACTTCTACTTGCCGTAAGGTTTAAAACAAAGTTACAGGCAAGGTTTTCATAACCGGATTGGACCAGGCACACCACCAGTCATGATTAGAAGGTATGGGCTGCTCTCGTCTGGGCCGACCAGTTTTGAAGAGTCCCGGTTCAACCGTTATGGGTTTTAGCAGTGAATCTGTTGAGCGATTTTTAAGACATTGGTTACATGTGTGCAAAAATCATATATTAAACCATTCAAAACATGTTATTACTTATATATACAAGATGGTATTAGAGTATGATCTTACGTTTAAACGTCTATCACAGTAACTTATTGGCAGAAATAATCTATGTGCGTGTCACATGTGAACCACAAGTTTATCGGGATATATAGATTGACCATTAGACATACGATTTTTCTCTCTTTAAAAGTTTATCATTAACACTCAAGTCTAGTACGTAATGATAAAGGATCAAGAGGAGACTCTAGTATTGTGCATTTATATAGATGTGTTGCAATGAGCTTTAGTTACCAACAATCTGAAAATAATAAAAAAACCAAGATCCTAACTGGTTGCGCTTTAGAGGGGGTTGTTTCCCAAACTACTTGGGAAAATTAATTTTGGATATCAAACTTGTTAAAATAATTGCAACTTTTGGTTATGTCAAATGAAAACGAGATGTCAACTATTCTCTAGCTGTCATGTCGGTTTTGGGTTTTTTGTAACACTAGTACAACATATTTACCCTCGTCTTAGTTCGGGTTTCAATCAAGTTAACGATGGATTGGGAGTGAGGCCACTTCGTGTTCGAACTCTGTCTATAATCATTTGTCTCCCGGATAAATCTTCTTCATAACTCACCACCTGCCATGATTTCATAACGTTTATGTAAATTCTAGAGATGATAATTTCAACTTGTTTATATGGAAACTAGAGATGGCAAATAGACAAAAAAAATAATCAGATTTTAGGTTGTCATGTCTAACAAGTTTGATAAACATGTCGTGTTCGGGTGACCTGATTAACCTGTTTCATTCCCGTTTGGTTCGAACCACCATTCCGTTTTAAATTAGAATAGTAAATAAAAATATATGTTCATAAGACCAACCCGCCAACCCGTTTAACCCATTATTACAACCCGACACGATTGCCATCCCTAACAGATTCGGGTCAAACACGTTAGATGAGTCAAATTGGTTGAACGGGTCAAAACTGTTTTATTTAAGCTATATTATTAGTATTGTTTCGATAATATGGCATTGTAAACATTATATGTTTACAAAATTAACAGCATGGAAGATTGGAAGTTAACTACTCTAATCAAGTTATGGAAAAAGCAGGAAATAGAGAAAGGAGACCTGAGATTCCGTTTGAGTTTCGCTGAAACCTCCATAAATGCCGGTATTTTCTTCTCCGCCAGGGTTGGCGATGTCATCCTTTTCACTAGACCTGGAAAAGTAATAGAAAAAGAAAAAAGTTTCAAGACAATAATCCAAAAGCAATCAATAGAGAAAGTAACATGTCATCTTACCTCCGTGTCCAGTGCTTAGACAACCCAAATGCCGAATGAGGATCCTCACCATGAAGATCATGCCCTAGCCTTGAACAATCAGATGTAAACACCTGCAAAATTGCAAAAAATAAATAAATAAATAGTTCAACCCGTTTACTTATTAATGGGTCTATTTGGGTCATATTCCCTAAAAAAAGTTAAAAGGAAATAGTAAAAAAGTTTTAGTGATATTGGATATAATGGGTCTATTTGGCTCGGCTCGTTTACATCCCTAAGCTTTTGTAGTCATATTCTTAACACACTAACCATTTTTTAAAAATATTGGACAGGCTCGTAGAAAATACCTGTTACCCAACCCACCCAATTTGCCACATCTAATAGGTCAGAGCAAAGAAATAGTCAAAGCATCAAGTGATACCTCAGATGCGTTCTTATCGGTTGATGTTCTTCTATCTGGCGACATCTGATCATGAATCTAAACACAAACCATAATTTTAGCAAGCCATTCACATCAACCACACTCATAAGTCATAACACCAAAAACATTACTTTCTAACCTTGCTTGTCTGCTCTAACAAATCCTCAATAGCAGATGCAACATCAGGGTCCGACTTGGAAACTTCCCCACCATTTTCAGTAACCGTGTTTTCGACAGAGATATTCTTGCAGATAGGATTTGGAGGAATTGACTTAGAAGATGGTAGATCTTTCATGCTGCCATCTTCAGATAGCCTTGGTTTTTTACTGCACACAGCTGAATATTTGACCTCCTTCCTTATGCGGCTGCTATCATCAATCCGGGCATCATTTGTTATGGTTTCCTGGGATTGACTTGTTAGTTGAGATGCACCAGTTGTAGAAGTCATTCGAACCGCTTGAGTTGGATACTGGCTCATGATGCACATTCCTGCTTCTCGGTCACTCATAGTTGCTTCTTTTGGCAAAAAATGACCCGAAGCAACAATTTTGTTCTGTCAGGAATAGCAGATAGATTTTTTGGTGAGGAAGACATGAGAGCTAAAAGGAATATTAGAGGTGGCTAAATGGGCTGGTTGGACGGGTTGGGTAATGGGGTTAACGAGGAATTATTACGTGCGAGTCAAAGCGGATCAGGTTGGGCAAACCCACCAACATTTTTTGTCTACGTTTTAATTTTTGAAAGAAATTAATACATTAAATATAACTAAAATTTAAAAAGAACTATGTTATTGAAATAAGAATATAATTTCTTTCAAATAAAATGATTTAGGAAGTTGTACGCATTTGAATACATGGCAGTCGACTTTTAATCCCTCTAAACAGTTCGAACCGTTTGACACGTATCATTTCTAGCAAACTTTAATATTTACCCTTTGACTTTCATCAAACAAAATACAACCCGAATGGACCCGTTTTCATATAAACGGGTTCAAATTGGCACCTCTAGAAGAAACACATATCCATATACAAACTTGAAATAGTAAAAAGACAGTTGAGGGGCAAACCCAAACCTGTTTAACGCACTCCCAGATCCACTCGATTACAACTGTTTGTATCCCCCATTGGCAAGCAGCCTCGTATTTTGGACCTTCGGTGAATTTGCATATTAAATAGTTGACCTTTTTGGTCAACTTTTTAACCAATCTTCCTCCAAGAACATGGCATAAGTTCCTCAATAGTTCTCTATCTTTCTCCTCATACTGGGATACACAGAAGTGAAGACCTATAAATCCAGGTAAAGGAACTTTGCATTGAAGTGGAGAAAAGAGAATGTGACTGCTAACATCAAGCAAATGCCCATCCTTCACCAGAAAATGTTCAACTTTAATATACACTCTTTAACAATAGTATCAAATAATTGTATACAATTGGCTGTAATATTTAAATACCTGTAGACATGATCGAATCCAGTGAGAGGATACATTAGTACCAGTAACCCGTGTTGGACTGCATAGAATGCCATGGGCTTCAACTGTGTAATTAACATTCTTCGCGGTCCAAGAATCCACAACCTCACCACCACCTTCATGAATCCAATCGACAATTTCACCTCTCTGAACAGAGAACCAAATAAATCAACAGGTGTAGATAAATAGGGAAGAAAAAGGACCATTTGTGAAAGTAAAAAGATTCACGGGTTTTAAGTAAAATAACGTAAATAAATCATACGCAGCAAATATGTTATATTGAGAACACGAAGTTGTACAAATTGATTCCAGTTTTAAAGGAGCATATTTGTCATTTCTTCCTCATCCTTCTTCGTCTTCTTTTCCAAAACTTGATATCCATAAATCTGAATTTGGGTCTGTAAACTTTGTCGGTTGGGAGTGCACGTAATGGGTTTTCATTTGGTTTCAGTGATCAAATAGGTAATAAAAATAACAAGGTAAAAAATTAAATGAAAATCGCAACCAAACGTGTGCATCTTCTATATTTTGTAGTTACCATTGTGAGATACATGAAACTTTTTACTCTCCTATATCTTCATCAAACGAATGAACCACTCAGTTAACTTCCAACAATACCAAACCCCAAAATTTCATTAAAACTCGAACTGAAATCGACCAAAATAAATCACATAAAGTTTATTCAAAAAAATTCAAGTCATGCATGTACAGTAATCTGTAGTTCACTGTACACTCTCTCAAATTCTTCAGAATAACTTTTCAGGGGTTTCGATTTGAGAACATGCAGCTCATTCAATTTGCATGCAGGATTTCAAGGGGGGGAATATTGATACAAGAAGTTTTCACATCATTCAGCCCATTTAATCTCAACTGCTCAAGCCTCTGTTGCAGACGGCAATTTTGGGCATTTGAAAAACCAACGCCTTTTAGGGTTACTATAATACTATTAATATTTTTTCATTTTTTCAATCATCAATTGTTTAACATTTTTCTTTATTTTCTTTTAAAAATGGTCATGTGCCATGCAAATGACCTTTTTGACAAGGCAAACAGCGGTTTCACAACTTCATACCAGAGATGTTAGTCCAACTGGAATTGAGTGACTGAATTCATAAGAAAATTTGAGGTAACTGAAACTGTAACTTGTCAAAGGACCAGGGAAGCTTTTTGTACTTCACTTATTTATCATCATATCAATGACTGATGCAACTACACTTCATACTCTACCTAATACACAAATCTTACTCAGCAGGCATCCTATTCCTTTGTTCCTCATCTATTTTCTCGTAGTCTATTGAATAAAGATAGAAAACCCAAATCAATCAGCTTATTTAGAAACTTAATCCATAATTATTTCTGCACTTTCAGATCAGAGGCTTTAAAATGAATTACTAGACCTTTAAAGACATTATACAAGCCAGCATGTTAAACAAATTTAATAGAAGTACTATTATATACATATTAAGCATGCATTAGTTAAAATAGGCAAATGATTTGCATACCTAGAAGATCATCCGGGTACTGCGTAAAACTTTTATAGGTTTTAACCCATATGCACTAAACTTAAATCTTGAGAAGACATTGATTCACTAAATTCTGTAACTTTGATTCATAGTTCTAAATATTGAACGACTGTGAATCAAAATTACAATTTGTAACTTTGAATCACAAATTTGTTTGTAATTATGAGATCAAAACCAAATAAAAAGGATCTTCATGTATATTCTGTGAACCAATATCCTAAACCCTCCCTCCCTCCTGTGAACCAATATTCTAAACCCTCCCTTCTTCCCTCTTAAAGCAATAGGATATGTACAAGTGTTTATGCGGTTCTCGCAGTTCACAATAATTTCTCCCTTTCAACATGAAAAACAAACTTATAAAGGGAAGAAAGACAAGCATACTTGAACATCTGGGAAGGAACTGGAAAAGCGAAATAATCGGCCTATAAATACACTTGATTTTTTGTCCTGGCTTTTGTTGTTGCTAACATGCTGCATTTTCTGTTGACCCTCACTCAAACTGCCAATATTACAAAAACTTGTGGTTAAATTTATAACCCAAAACTTACATGGAAGAACTTTTGTGCTCATTGTGATTTTGGTCCCCTTTTCTTCTACAAAGACATCAGAAAACAAGAATTCAAATACCTTTCAGGCAGATCATTTGGCAAAGCTGGTTGAATGGTTGAGGGGTTCCCTTGTTTCAGACCAGACATGCCACTTACAGATCCCTTATTATAGGATATGGAATCTGCAAATCAGGAATTGTAGTCAGTGAACAAAGATATAAAACAAATTGAGACAATAATGATAAAATACCACACCTTTTGGGAGAAGCAAATCATAAGCAACATGTCTCCGGACTACAGGAATTTCTTTCTTTTCACGTTCACAATCCTCAAGCCATACAGTTTTTACCACATTGATGACACCCATGGAAGAAAGACTTCTTACTTCTTTCTTCTCACTGCAATAAACATATTATTTTCCAAATAACTTGTCTTCAAATTATTTCTAGAATTTAAAAGTGACTGTTTTGTTGGGACAGAAAAACTACAAGATTTTTAAAACTAAAACACGATGACAATAACACCGTGACAACGCAACCCAGTCACATCGAAGCCATTCATATTCTTGAATAGAAATTTAATGTAATGAAGTTGAGACACATTATGAAGTAATTTGAAACTGCATATGGTGTATAAGACTATTACAAGTCACACTTTTAATTGACACTCATAAATTCAATTTTTGAACATAAGCATGTGCTGGCAGCCTTTCTTCAAAAGAAGCAGCGTGTTGAAAAGGAAGTGCAACCACAACGAGTCTTGTAATTATATCCATTAGAAATACATTGCATAAGCAACCTATTAACTTGTTTATAATTGTATTAAAGGTATAGGTGACATACAATAGAAAGAACTTAGACACTGCCTCATAACAGCAATAAGGCTGTCAATGATATCACTAGTGTTTTGAACATTAATGTAAAACAGTTTAACAAAATATAAGATAACTGATTGGCATGAGAAGATATTTACCTTTCTGAAGGAGTTCCAACAACAATGTGTGTTAATTGTTCATTGAGAGACATAAAACGGGACCCACCTCCTCTCCGAACCATGTTGACCCATCTCCGCATTTCAGAAGCATCAAAACCAACAAGATGGATTTTGCAATTTAACAAATACAAATCATTTTCTTCAGATTGAGAGTCTTCAGCAACACAAGCATCAATGTTAAAAGAAGTTTTATGCTGTATGCAAGGTGGTGTATTGTCATCGCTAACAAGGACAGAAAATTCTGAAATAGAAGCCATATTCTGGGAGAGAGTTGTTTCCAGGTCAGCATCTACCATCCCATCACATGAAATATCTTGATGGGGACCACACTCTGAGTTTCTAGCAAGCTTTGAGGAAGTCCTTTGACTATTCAAGGATGTGACAGGGCTTTTGTGGACAGGATATGACTCCTCATTCAGACATGCTATTTATCACATAAGATAACTTATGGTCAGAGACGAAGTTTAAACGCTATTATTCATGGCACCTAAGTCAAATGTTACCTCTTCTAGCAACAGACTGATTAAACCACGTCCTAGAAACAATATGAATGTGACCCCATCTTTTGGCAACCTTGTATTTGTCACCTTCAGGAGCGTGTTAGCGGGTTAAGGAAGTATAAGTTTTTCAAGACAATCTAGAAGAAATTACTTGCAATAATCCACTTAAAGTAAGAATAAGCATGATGCACAAAATGTTGAAAGCATACAAGTCAAAATTATGAAGTGGCATATGTAATATCATGTAGGTACCCAAGTTTATCACTAGAATAAAGAAGCAAGGAATATCACAAACTTAATGAGCTAACACGACCTTGCCAATATAGCAAGCTTTAATGACCAAAACATGCTTGTCATTTTAATCTACTTGTGTGGAAATTAAAATTAAGGATATATCACAAACTAAATGAGTGCTCTTTCTCGTGAGTTCAGCAGAGTATTTGCCTCCATTCTGTAGGACAAGCTTTTCCATCTCCTTCCGCTCATCTATGATAAAGAAACATGTTAGCAATACATGAGAAGAGCAACGTATGTTAACAACTTAAGAACTATCATAAAGACATATTTTCCAATATTCATATAATTTTGAAGCTAATCAACCTAAACGAACTTGGGTGACGCTAATTATCAACCCAGAAAATGGAAGAGCTCTGTAAGACTCATGAGAAACAACACGATGCTCCTTCCAGCACTGGTGCAGCCAACTCTCAGAGACAATTGGTTTCTTTAAATTGTTCAAAGCCCACTGCAAAACATGCAAGAAAAGCAAAGTATATTACTCAACAACCATATATAGTGACACCTTGAACAAATGGGGAGAAGAGAGAAGAGATGAGATATTCTCAGCTTGACATAAAAATTTGGTCAAGATGGCTAAAAACTAAAAAGCCTTCAGGAAAAAGACTGCATTTACAAACATGTAGTCATACATGCATATGTATATGTATGTCTGTGTATGTGCATAGTACATGTATTTGTGTGTGTGTATAGATGCATAAGTACTTTACTACCCACAATAGTATACGGCCAATCATTCTCATCAAGCATGATTATGTAGTTTCTACATTCCTAGCCCGGGCAATGGCAATTAGTTCATGCACCAATTGAATAGCATGCCAGTACCACAAACTCACATTGGACCAGCTAACGGTTGTTTAAAACTGCAAAAGAATTGAATGATGCGTGCTGGCAGTCTGGCATAAGCAATACAGTTCACACTTGAAAAGTATGCATCTTAGGTGTCAAGAGACGTTATCGTAGCGGAATCACACACACGCACACAATCAATGACAGAAAATAAAAGACACGAGAGTTTATAGTGGTTCAGCCAATATGACCTACGTCCACTTTGCAACTAGGGTTTTACTTTATTAGGTGCTCAGGAAATACAATTACATCATAGGGGATATAAATAAGACTAGATTAGGGTTATTAATTAAGGAAACCCTTAGGCAACAAGCCAAAGGGCTAACAGCCATAAGGCTGCCGCCAGCCTTCACTGGTCAGCCGCAAACAGGCCCAAATCAGGCCCCGTAGTCGGCAATCAGGTGGTACAGGCCATAGTCACATGGTTCGCCAACTTACCCACGATCTACGATCCGGATCGCTCGTATCCAATTGCGGTATGATCGCGATCCAGGTTCGCACCGGTTCGCGACTCCGATGGCAAAACTGATGTCGGATCGCGAATTCGGTATAGCTAGAACATGAACCTCAATTATATGGTACATCGCACCGCCGGAATTCGGATCGCCGGAAGTTGCAGAGACGCATTGAATATGGAACATCGCACCAGGTCAGTTCCCTCCATCAAATTCCCTCCAAATTTCTGAACGTCCATCCTATATAAGGATTCCCTGAGTTTCTCAATTTCATCCATTCTCAATTATCCCTCCAAATTTCTGAGTCGATCCTAAACAATCATGGTTTTTGGGAAGAAAAGGAATGTTGCTTATGAGGAAGGTGATGGTGATGGAGTTGGAGTTGGAGTTGGGCAGCAATCAATTTGACGATTTTGTTGATCTTGAGAATGAGGAAGCTGGGCAGGAGGTGCGGCAATAATCACAAGGTGGGTGTGGGTTTTTCTTTTCTGATAATCTGATCATTTTATTTTCTGATAATCTGATCATTTTTTATTTTCTGATAATCTGATATTCTGATCATCTCTGATATCGGTTCCTTACATCCTTTTCCTTTTCTCAATTCTGCCTTTTTCTTATTTTTTTGTTACATTCTAAATTAGGTACACAACGACAACCATATATCGTAGATGATAAGCCTTTATATGATGAAGTAAATTTGATCAGTGCCGGTACTAGTAAAAACCCAGGAGGTGCGAAAGTGTGGGTTTGTAAACACTGTAATGGAAAGTTTACAAGTTCCTACACTCGAATACACACTCATTTTTTTGGAGCTCCATTGGGAATAAAGGCTGAAATTAAAAGATGTCCTGCTCTAGTCAAAGACCGAGAGACTTATGAACGGTTGCAAAAGAGGGTGAAAGAGTCCGAGAAACAAGGAGTTTCTAAATCGTTAAAAAGCTCGGTAATGACAAAAAAAACATAATTTAAGCTCTAAGAAACCGATAGAGCAATGTTTTTCTATAATGGAGAGAAGCGCGGTTAATTTAAAATCGTGAGGGCTTTATGTGCAAACGGGATTCCGTTTAACGTTTTGTGGAATCCACAATTTCAAGAAATGATAAGTGCAATAAGAAAGGCACCCGATGGTTATAAAGCGCCATCTCGTGAGAAAGCAAGAACCGTTCTACTAGATGAATGTGTTTGAGATGTGGAGAAGGATCTAACACCATTTAAAGATACATGGTACTCACAAGGTCTTTCTATTGTTTCTGATGGGTGGACAAACATCAAACATAAACCGTTGATCAATGTTCTTGTCGTAAACAGCCGCGGTTCTATGTTCATGTATGCCGAAGACTTTTCTGGGGTGGAGAAATCGGGAATAGCAATTGCAGAGTTTCTAACGCAAGCTATTGAATCTGTCGGCTCAAGCAATGTTGTCAGTGTCGTGACGGACAACGCAGCCAATTGTAAAGCCGTGGGAAAAGAAATCGAAAAGGTAAACAAGCATATCTTTTGGTCTCCATGTTGTGTTCATACTTTAAAGTTTAAACCTCATTTTTAAAGACTTTGCAAATGAGTTTTCTTGGCTACAAGATACGTATAAAAAAGGAAAATTGATTGTTAAGTATTTTTTAAACCATGGACAAGCTTTAGCAATTTTTAGAGAGAATTCAAGGTTGGAGCTTTTAAAGGTTGCAAAAACCTGATTTGCCTCTCACTACATTTTGTTGAAGAGGTTAATTATTTGTGGAGAGGCCCTTTCTACAACAATTGCTCTAAATTCATGGAGAGATTGGGCAAAACAAGGTGATGAACACACTAGACTTGTTGCACAAATTGTTGTTGATACTATAAGAGATGATGACTTTTGGAATGAAGTGGAAAACATTCTAAAAATCACAAAACCTATTTTTTGTTGGTAAAATTTTGTGATGGTGAGGGATCAAAAATGGGTGAAATACATGAGAAAATGGATAATATGTTAGGAGAAATCAGTGATGTGATGAAAGGAAGTATATATGCCTCTTATTTCCCTCAAGTAGAGCAAATTATATTGAAAAGGTGGGAAAAAATGACAATCCCTTTACATTGTTTGGGATTTGCTTTAAATCCTCGATTTTACGACACCCGTTTTCTTGAAACGTTAGCACCGGGTGGCATGCAAAGAAAAGCACCAAACCAAGATAAAGAAGTTGTACATGGTGTAATGGAAGCTTTTAGTCGTATTGCTGAAAATAAAGACGAGGAGCAAATGTTAAGAGCACAATTCGCTACGTTTCACATGAAGAAAGGTCTTTTATCATTACACACAGCTCAATTAGATGCGGTTACAATGGAAGCAATTGACTGGTGGTCTACTTATGATGCGGAAACACCGGAATTAGCTGAAATGGCAAAAAAAATCTTGTCGCAACCTATAAGTAGTTCTTCAGCAGAAAGGAATTGGAGCACATATTCCTACATTCATAGTGTGAAGAGGAATCGGCTTAACACTAAAAGGGCGAACAAACCCGTTTATGTTCATTCAAATATCCGTCTGAGTTCAAGGTTTTCTGAAGCATATAATGAAGGACCACACAAGAAGTGGGATATTGATCCGGAATCTACAAACTTGGAAAGCTCAAGGCTAGAAGACATACTATGGGAATCCTCGATCCAGTTGTTAGGTATCAAGAGTCGTTATCGCAGCGGAATCACACACAAACGCGCACACAATCAATGACAGAAAATAAAAGACACGAGAGTTTATAGTGGTTCAGCCAATAATGACTTACGTCCACTTTGCAACTAGGGTTTTACTTTATTAGGTGCTCAAGAAATACAATTACATCATAGGGGATATAAATAAGACTAGATTAGGGTTATTAATTAAGGAAACACTTAGGCAACAAGCCAAAAGGCTAACAGCCATAAGGCTGCCGCCAGCCATCACTGACTCACTGGTCAACCGCAAACAGGCCCGGTAGTTGGCAATCCGGTGGTACAGGCCCACTAGGCCCACCAAGCCCAGCCCAAGAAGCCTTCATAACCCAACATGACAAAACAAGAAAAAGTTCTAATACTTAATGTGAAGACAGATAAAAACTAAGTTTGATTGTTTTTTGGCCTTGCATGGCCTTTATCTTTAGACTTTCTTTAGCCATTGTTTGGGCTTTTTTTCCGTCAATGGGCCTGGTTTTCTAGTCTATGTTGTTAGCCCATAGTTATGCCTTTGTTGGGCTTTGGTGTTTTCCTCTCTTGAGGTTTATCCCCGGTGGGTCGCAGGCCCAAAGTCTTAGTTTGTATTTGTTCATTTTTTTCATTATTAAAGTTTGTCAGGTATCGTCCTCTTCACCCAAGAAAAAAGACAAGAGAAACCTTATATTTTGCAGCTAGTACATTCTTCACAATTACAAAGCTAACATCTGATGATGCTTTAGTTAGCAGCACACCTCCCATAGCAGGTACTAACTTGGCAATCTCATCCTACAAGAAATTTTAAAGAAAATGTTACTCGCTTCGCTGGGTAAGAAACAAAATCTCTAAAAGATAAAAAGATGAGTCAACGAAACATATATAAAGAGATGAAAGATCAATCATGCCATCAAATATTGCAGCCACAAATCTTTATAAATAAAACTAACATATAAAATAAGCAAAAAAAAATAGATTAAAACAAAAAGGAGATATTTTCACCCTAACACCCTTACATATTACTTGCTACATAAATGTCGTAATACCCAATGAATATATATATATATATATATATATATATGGAGAAAATCATGAGAAAACTCCTTGGGGGGGAACAAGAAACTTCTCATTAATGGCATTTTCGTAATTTTTTTTTTGAAAGACGAACATTGAATGTTGTGACGTCACACCCCCCATCACATGGGAGAGCCTCGTCCAACTCCGGCCAATATGTTGTCTTAACCGGGCCCACTTGGCGTCAGAGTTGGAGAGCTTTCAAGGAAAAACCCCACCCAATACGGCCCCTTTCGGGCTTGAGGGAGAGCCGAGGCTCGAACCCTCGATCGGCGTGGGTAAAACCCTAGTGCATCAGCCTAAGAGCTAGGCCTCATTTGCGATGCCGCGGAAATTAATGGTGGTGGCAGGGATTGAACCCGGGTCCCTTAGGACTTCGGGCTTCACCTCAACCACTACACCACAACCTCTTTGGCACATTTTCGTAATTAATGGCTTATTTTTTGTAAGGCAAAAAAAAACCCTTAAAAAAATAAAAAAATAAATAATAATAATAATAATAAAACAAAAAATTAAAAAAACCAAAATGTTTCTCTCGTTTGCCTCGTTTCATAAATAAAAAAAATTAAAAAAAACTCAAAAAAATAGTCGGTTTAGCTTTAGGGTTTAGGTTTTTGGGTTTAGTTTAGCTTTCAGGGTTATGTTTTAGGTTAGATTTTTGGAGGTGGGGCGTGGGGGTTTAGGAGGGGGGGTGGGGGTGGGTGCGGGGGGTTTAGGTTTTCGGGGGGTGGGAATGGGGGGTTTAGGTTTTTGGGGTGTATGGGAGGGTTAGGTTTTTGAGAATATATAATGATAGTATAATTACAAAAGTGCCATTAATGAGGAGTTTTTTTGTTCTCTCATTAAAATGAGTTTTCTCATGAACCCAACCCTAAATATATATATATATATATATATATATATATATATATATATATATAGAGTTGAGTTATACTAAAAAGGACTTTTTTCCTAAAAAGCCTAAAAAGGGCATGGTGTTTTAAATTTTAGGCATGGTGTTCTTCAACTTTTAAATATGTTCACATAAATAAAACAAAAACACCATACCTAAAATGAAAGAACACCATGTCTAAAATCTCCTTTTTATGCTTCTTAGAAAAAAAGTCCTTTTTAGTATAACCCTCCCCTATATATATATATATATATATATATATATATATATATATATATATCAAGTTTATTTCAAACCTTAGCATCAAAAAATATCATTTTTCGTTTGTCCCGTGTATTTAGAAGAAGGTTATAAATGTACTAACTAAACAAACCGAAAGCTTGTGGTTAGGAAAACAAAGCAAAAATCATAGAATTCAAGGAGCTTGTCCCAATGCTGCCAACTTATAAACAATAAAAGTGCTAAAATCAAACTTAAAATGAGAAATGAACAACAAAAAAAGCAATAAACAAACAAAAACAAAGTCATCATGAACTATGATATCACTTTATTTTTGTTAATATTGTTCTTACCTCCCATAGAACATGTTGACCATGCTATTCGAGAAAACATGATATATCTTCTAATACTTTTGGACAGTTTTGAGGTTGATATTGAGTTATTGTTCAGTTGATATATCAGGTTTCCAAGTAATTCCTATTTCCTAAATTGGCACATCACAAAATGAACTCAATGTCACTTATTCTAGGATAGAGGGAGTATTAACATGCTACAAGAGAACATATCTAGTTATTTTAGGCCCATCATAAAACACTTAAGTAGAAAATGTCTTATGGCGAATGAAAAAACTTGGTGAATCAAGGTGGTAGCAGAAATCAACTAACCATGTATAAACCATATACATGTCTCAAGCTATTTGTTAGCTATAAATATCAAATACAAATCATCACAACTGAGAGCCATGTAGGCCCATGCTCAACAGATAAAGTATAGCTATGTGTTAGCTATAAATATCAATACACAGAGCATCATACAATACTTGTAATGGTGGTAATTAGTAACCAGAAAAAAAGAACCTTTTCCTTCATTTCAAAGCCAGATGCCAGTACTTTTACTCCATCCATTGCAAGGCAACAAGTGAATCCTTGTGTTGGCAGCACTCTGTGCTCTTTTGCACAAGAAAACACACATTGAGGACCTGACAAAGGTACAAATAGCCCATTGTAGACATGTCATATGCACCTCTAGTTTATAGTTTGCAATCATGCACAAAAATTCTAATTCACTGTACACTGTTCAAAGTGAATATACAACTATCTATATGTATACATGTGTGTGTGTGTGCATACAAGTGTTAGTTACGCAATCTCAAGGTTTTCTAACCGACAAATGAGATATCCCAAGTCCCAACACAATAATTTAACTCAACCAAGCCCTAATCTCCTGCTAGTTGGATATGCTAGAAACTTCTTCAATAAGAAATACCAAGATGTACACTAACTTATATAGGAAAATAACCTTTTGACCATTCGTTCAAGAAAGAAGGAAGCAAGTTCAAGTTGAAGACTTAAACTTGGATTAACAATTAGGGGGGTGACTGTTAGCCTTAATTGTTATACCCAAGTTTAACGGGTCAAAAGTGTAATTAGCTTATAGTATGTTTTAGAGTCTAGTATGTAATTGTCCATAGCATAAGGGTTAGTTTGTCAAATTGTAAACTTGGAAACTGTTTAGTACGTATGTAGGGTTGCGATTCTTCAAGAAAGGTTGCGTCGTTTGGATGACATCGGTATATATGGCCGATGAAGTTTGTAAAACGTTTGTTGGTTCTGATCGATTAATGCAAGTTTCTGTTAGGGTTCATTCTTGTCTGGTTCCTTCTAATGTCTGATGATTGATTCGTGATTATGGGGCCATGAATTGGTATCAGAGCACACGTTCAAGTCTGGGATTAAAAGAAATCATCGATTAAGGAGGAAGAATCGATCATCAAGGATTAATCGATCAACGGAAGTCAAGAAGGAGCGTTCTTCACGGGACGATCAGAAGCAAATTTGAGATCGTGGTTGTTTTAATCCCGTAAAAATCGTTTTGTCTGTGATAAAACCAAAAATCGCTGGACATCAGAACTTGTTTCATAATCAGTCGGAGGAACGAAGCAAGCAAGTGGGAAACACTAGAATTTGAAAATCCGAATCATTGAAGATTGTATTCGTTTAAGGAGCAGTGATCGAAAGATAAAGCATGCGTGGTTTTGGTTCTGAAAATACAACAGAAAATCAAGGAAAAATCAAAACAGAAAGAATTAGGAAAGGTTTTTGGGACGCATTTTTGGAAATCAGAAACATAAGTCAAAAAGAGACTTGTGATTGCTTGACTACTATCAATCGAGGAAAGGAAAAGTCAGACCCGAGTATTGTTCACAGGTTGCACCAAAAGGTCAAGAGATCAATTGATAAAGTCAGGGACTTTGTTCATTCTAGTGATTTCTGATCACAAAGTCAGAAACACGTTTTGAGGATTACAAAAGTATCAAGGTTTGCAAAACTCTTGTTAAAATCTTGAAATTTATTGATTTGAATCCAAGTAACCCATAAAGGTTTAGGTTTTAGATTTTTTTGATTGATTGATTTCCTATCTAGTCTCAATTTTGAATCAAGCACTGCTATTTTATTGTTTTTTCATAAAAAACAAATTGGTTAATCCATTTGAATCAAACTTTAAAAGAAAAATCCAAAATTTTCAACCTTTGAAAATCAGATTTTCCAAAACCTTCGTGGTAGAAAACCTTAGTGGTGCAAAACCTTAGTGGTAGAAAACCTTAGTGGTGCAAAACCTTCGTGGTAGAAAACCTTAGTGGTGTAAAACCTTCATGGTGGAAAACCTGCGTGGTGCAAGACCTGTGTGGTGAAACAAAGAAAGTATGACTGGTAAAGAAGACAAAAAGGGAGAAAGCACGTCGGTACCGGTTCGTGAACAAGGAAACATATCCCTTCAGTGCCCAAATCTGACTGAATCAAACTACACCCAATGGGCAATTTTGATGAAAACAATCTTGAAGGCGTATAGTCTTTGGGAAACAATTGTTTCAATAGAAGGGGTGGATGACAAAAAGAATAACACAACGAAAGCAATGATCTTTCAAACGTTACCGGGAGATCTTCTAATGCAAGTTGCACAATACCCAAGTGCAAAGGAGGTATGGGATTCGATTAAAGTTCGATTCCTTGGAGCAGATATGGTTCAGAAAGCACGTCTACAAACTCTAAGAAGCGAGTTATAGACGTTAAGGATGAAAGAAAATGAAAGCGTAAGCGACTTCTCAGGAAAATTGGGCAGCATAAGAGCCAAGTTTAAAAACCTTGGTGCTACTCTTAAAGATAAAACAATTGTAAGAAAATTGCTCAACTCGGTTCCTAAGAAGTTTCTACCAATCGTGGCATCCATCGAGCAAGTTTCAGAAATTGATAAAATGCCGTTTGAAGAAGCAGTGGGTAGAATAACCGCTTTTGAAGAACACCTCAAAAGCCAAGACGAACCGGAAGACAATATTCAAGGAAAACTCTTAATAGCAAGTTCAAGCAATCATTCCGGAAATTGGCATCATGGAAAAGGACATGGTAATCAAAATCATGGTAGAGGAAGAGGCTCTTACAAAGGAGGAAGAGGACGTGGAAGAAGTATGATTCAAGGAAACAGAGACAAGAGCGAGTACAAGTGCTTTGAATGCGGTAAATACGGTCACTTTGCATACGAATGTATAAAACGAAAAGACAAGGAAGAAGAAGAGGCCCAAGAGGCTAATCTCGTGTGGGATGAAGAACCAACACTCCTGTAAAGTTGAAGAATGAAGAGCCAAGTTTATGATTAGGGGGGAATATTGAACTTTTAATCATAAACTTTGGTTATATTATATAAGGGGTCCTAGTGTTAATATTAGAAAGTTAAAGTTTAAGAGTCAATATGTAATTTGTAAATAGATCAAGGGTCTATGTGTCATGTTTGTAAATACTTAAACTGTACGTACGTTTGGAACGTTTCTCTGAAACGTTGCGTCGGTTCTAGGGTTATAAGAACCCACCATCTCTTGTAAACAAGATGTTGAACAATTCACAATTGAATCAAAGCAAGTTTACATCCAGAATTATTGTGTTGTTTCATCCAATTTGTGTCCTTGATTACCAACATCACAACCTATGTGAGGTTAAGATACGTTACAGATCAATAAACTGTCATGCACAGTCATACTCCAATAGTCACATCTTACTTACTTCTAACCAAGCTAATCTAGCCCTACACCTGCATCTAATATTTTCCTTTCCACTTCTTTTGACCAATGAATTTTAATGTCTAAATCCAAAGAAAACGAAGCATCTCAAGGAACATGGAAACATACTGCCTATGAAATATCACAGTAAAATTACATTCAAAGGATTGGCTTCTTAAAAATTAAGCACTATAAGGATACCAGGGTATCATCTATGTACTCTCTATCAATTCAAATCAATAGAATAATAGTTACGTAGATTAAAATAAAATCAGTATAATGTAATCTGTATTGCCTAGTCTATCAGGTTCAAGAAAATATGTAAAAACTGCCATTTTGTAAGAATATATTATATATTTATATGTGTCTAAGCACATGAATAAGCTTCGTAAATCATGAAAAAGTTTAGCATAATAATTCCTGGTTATCAAAACTTGAAAAAAAATCATTTTAACTGTGGATAACTCAAACAAGGGATCCTTTATGTAACTGCAGTAAATATGAGCTAAGGATACTAAGTTGGAGTATTTCAGAATAAAGGAACATGACTCTTAGAGTAAAATAAACACAACCTAAATATAGTGGTGGTGAAAAGGTGAAAAACCAATAAACAAAGATCAAGGAACCAGGGAGAGTAAGCTCACAGCCATACCAAGCAAATTGCAACCTTTCTGACGCAGATCATCGAACTTTTCCTGCAAAAGTCCATTGGAAACAATTGGTAAGCTTCAAAATATTACAATCCAATACTAAAAGAAGATAGACATACATGATCTCGAGAGGAGATTATGTGGTAATCATTAGGTCCATTCCGGGAAGGATCACAGCATAAGAAGATATCAGCTCCATTATCTTTGAGAACATCGTGAAGCGAATCGTATATCTCAGGAGGCACCAAATTCCTAGACATGAACACATTCGCTCCCTTGAACGTCGTCTTCCTCATCCCCTCCTAACTTCCTATATGATTCGGCTCGTAAATATCAAATAATGGAGCCAAAATAAGTAAACTTAGGGATTTTCTGGTCAATTACCTGCGATTTAGGGAACGGCGATTTTGACTTTGGATCAGGGAAGACCGGGCTTTGGAGATTGAGAATTGAATAGAAATAGAGTTTGGTAATCAATGGATTTGAGTAGTAGGCGGGAAGAGAAGAGGGTTTTTGTTTGCCAGCCAGGGGTTTTCGATATTTCAATTTGAGGGAGGGGATGTATGGGTTGTGTTTGGAAGCATTTAATATTTCCTAAACTTTATATTATTTATTAGGTTAAAATCTCGTGTATTACACGCTTTGAATAAATATAAATTATATATTAAGTAATAAAAATTTTATTTTTTAAAAACTTATGTTTTACACGGGTTGAACAAACCCGTGGAATACAATATAATCTGTTAACACATACACTCGTCAAAATATGTCAGGAGATTTATTTATTAATATAATATATAGATTAGTATTTCTTTAAAAATATATTATTATTAAAAGATACGATGTATTTAATAAGAGAGATGCGGAAAAAAAATGATGAGAATGAATGTGAAGGTGACACGTGGCATCGAAAACCTTTATTTATTATATAGTATAGATTATAGTGTTAGGACAAGGGGTATACCCTCACGAGAGGGTGGGCGTGATAAGTCTCACGGCGTGAAGGGAATAGGAATACCACCCCCCTCTTGCGTGAAGGGGGCGTGAGGGGTTGCCTGTGAGGGCTTTCACGCGAGGAGAAGACCCAACTAGCCGTTGGAATGCGACCGTTGGGGGTTAGATGGGCTTGTTAACCGGTTTTAAATTTTTTTTACTATATATATAAACACAATCATATACAAAATCATTACATCTCTATTTCACCAAATCAATATACAAACTTAATCAAAATGGCATCATCATCTTCATCTTCATCTTCAAGTGACGAAGCGGCTCAAATGATGTTCCGTGCTTGGACATTCGCAGCGATTACGTGGTGGCAAGAAGCCGAATCATTACAACCTTTAACACGAAATGCTCGTCTAAACCGAGAA
The DNA here is from genome assembly GCA_023525975.1 of Smallanthus sonchifolius. Lineage (NCBI taxonomy): Eukaryota > Viridiplantae > Streptophyta > Magnoliopsida > Asterales > Asteraceae > Smallanthus > Smallanthus sonchifolius. The sequence continues at coordinate 40,493,455 of CM042025.1, read as the reverse complement.
CGGTCGACTGCTAACGCTCAACTACTACAAGACTACTTTAACGAAGGGTGTACGTATGACGAGGAGCACTTTGCTAACCGGTTTCGAATGAGCCGGAATTTATTTTTAAGGATATTAAATTATATAGAGAGAGATGTTCCTTGATTCCGACAAGGGGTTGATGCGAGAGGTCGGGTTGGTTTTACCCTCGTTCAAAAGTGTGGAAGGGTGATCCGTTTGTCAGGGTAACTATGTTTGTAAACTTTTTTTAATCACACATTTTAAATCTACTCCTAATCTACACCACTTGGTATACATCTTATTAAAATTACTATGAATTACGCTTCTGTTCTTCGTGTGGAAGGGTGATCCGTTTGTCAGGGTGATCTCGATTGTCCGAGCCTTTGTTGTTCAAATATAAAATAAAATAATAATAATAATAATATCAACTCCACAAAATTTTGGACATATGGTAAATTCGTATTGTGCTTATTACCATATATTTCCAATTTAAACCAAAAATTTCCAGCCCCAATAGTTAGGGGTGTTCAAAATCGGATATCCGAATTTCGGATATCCGAAATTTTCGAATAGTGAATTTCACTGTCTGAATCTGTATCCGAAATTTCGGATATCTCCGAATTTCGGATATCCGAAATTTCAAATACGAATTCGGATAGTGAAACGGATATCCGAAAAAATTAAAAAAATATATAAATATAATATTTTTAAATTAAAAAAACAATTAAGAAGCTTAAAAAACGATTAAAAATATACATATATAAATATAATATTTCGGGTTTTGATTCAAATTTTCTTATTTTTAAATTATTAAAAAAATTAAAATATATATAAATATAATATTTCGGATATCTGAATTATCCGAAAATCACTATCCGAATCCGAAAATTCAGATATCCGAATTTTCGGATAATTCGGATTCGGAATTTCGGATAATTCGGGTTCCGTTTCAGATTCGGATTTTTTTGAACACCCCTACCAATGGTTGGTAATTAAGATGTTTACAAGGGAGGTGAGGCCGTGGGATACCCGGCCCCCAATCCCCCACTACTAAAATCCTAATTTCAATTTACTCGTAAAGTTATGTTTTTTGTTTTTGTAGCTCATTTTAAACCAGATTTTTTGTCAGCCAAACCCAATTTAGAACAATAAAGTTTAACGGTGAACTAAAATCAATTTCAATATTTATCTTTATAGTTTATTTAAATTGAAATTACAATTTCTAATTTTTTTATTTAATATTTAATGTTTATAATTAGTTTTAGACAACTTTTGTTTTTCTCTTATAACAAACGATAACATTTTCTTAGATCCAAAATATGTCGTCGCGACGTACGTAAAATCGAGCCAGGCTAGATATAATATTTTGAGTAAATTACACAAATTGTCCTTTAGTTATATATGAAATTGCAATCTGTGTCATTTGACTTCAATAATTACAGAGATTGTCCTTTTTTTGACATTTTGCACACATTTCGTCCTTTCCGCTAACGGGTGTTTAACTTTTTCTGTTAAGTCTAGGCATGTGCCTTGCACATGAGGGTAGAATGGTAATTTTACCCACAAAAGGATTATTTATGTAATTAATTTAACAAATTCATTTCTCTCTCTACACACTTTTACAGATCAATACACTTTTTAGCCCCAAATCATTATCACTCCCAACAACCCTTCAACCAAATCCAACATTCGACAACGCCTGCAACTGCTCCTCTGCCTTCGGAATACTAAAATGAGCTCCACCGGATGCCCCTGGTGGTGCGGCGGTTGTTGGTTGTTCAAACACAAAATGCGAATGTTGAATTTGAATTTGATGCTGGTGTTGGTTGAAATGAAATTGAGGCTGTTGATAAGAAAATCCAAAATAACTGAATTCAAATTCTAGTTATTATTCTTATTATTGTCACAATCAATTGTAGTTTCTTGGAACCAACCAAGTTGTCAAATTACAGAAAGCGTTGGCGGAACATCGCGGAGGGAGACAAGGGCTCGTGTTGGTCAAATTACAGAAAGCGATGGCGGAGCACGGCGGAGGAAGACGGTGGCTGGTGTTGGTAGCAACTCCACTGCAAGGTCACAAAACCCCCGTGCTTCAGCTTGGCACTTACCTTCGTTCCCAAGGGTTTTCAGCTTGGCACATAACCCCCATGCTTCAGCTTCGGATGGCGTTGGTAGCGACTCCCAAATGCACTTACTGCAAGGTCACATAACCCCCACGCTCACTCCGATATCAACCGGCCAAATTCTTCCAACCATCCTGATTTAACCTTCCTCCCTTTGTCGGACAACTTATCCACCGCCAACATATTCGACGACGTCAACCAGTTCCTCCAAGCTCTTAACGAAAACTGCAAACCCCATCTCCACAAACACTCGATTCAGATTAATTTACTTGTCTTAAAATGTTTGCATCTTCCTTAATGATTGAATCGACGGTTGTTTTTGAAGCCTGGAATTGGAATTCAGTATGTGTTTGAGAGAGAAATAGATTGTGGTAGAGAGAGAAGCTTCTAAGAGATGAGAGAGAAATGTGTGAGAGTGGGTTTATATTTAAGTAAATTACATAAATTACCCTTTTGTGGATAAAATTACCATTCTACCCTCATGTGCAAGGCACATGTCTAGACTTAACAGAAAAAATTAACACCCGTTAGTGGAAAGGACGAAATGTGTGCAAAATGTCCAAATAAAGGACAATCTCTGTAATTATTGAAGTCAAATGACACAAAGTGAAATTTCATACATAAGCATATAACATGGCATTTGTCATTGTCTCTGTCACTGTCGAGTTGCACCGAGGTACAACTCCTTTAACTTTCTTTACTTTAACTCTTTACTTTCTTTAAAACTCGTTTCAAAGATAGTACCTTACTCTTTAACACTTTCTCTTTCCTTTTTATAAAAATATATAATTCTTATAAAAATATATTTTAAGTTTCAAAATTATCTCTTTAACAGTATGCATGCCAGCCCAAAACCGTTTAGGAAAAAGGGCAATGAAAACTCACCAGACTTCTACAGAATTATCACTCAGTAATGACTTCAAGCTATGTGGGATGCTAACTAATATGTCCAAAGGTCACGAACTAGACATGTCAATACATCGTTAAGTCTAAGACATTTCGTCCGAAAACTTACTGTCCGAAATCTTTTTCAACCGAAATCTCTTTCGGTCGAAAACTATTTCGACCGAAAACTCCTCTATTCAAAACGTCTTCTATCCAATAGCTATTTGTTCGAAAGCATTTTTCTGAAAAACATTTCGTTCAAAAACATCTGTTCGAAAAACATATCGTCTGAAATACTTTTCGGACGAGTCATCGTTTTCCGGCCATTCATCGAGTTTTCGGACGATTCATCTGTTCTTGGACAAATTCTTCGTTTTTGATCCAAGTTTCAATCTTTTTACATCCAAAACTCATATCTAGCTTCCATGAAGCCAGATATATACTTTCTAAGCCAAATCATACGTAAAAAATCCCAACTTTTTATAAACCCCAAATTGAAACCCTAAAACCCACCTTTAATACAGAAATCGAATCTGAGAGCGTTTTGATACCTATTTTGTAGGTCTAGATTCAAAGATGAATCACAAATGCAGATCGATTACACACACATGTGAAATTTGTGTGTATGGTAGTGAAACAGATGTTAGAAACAGAAATGGTGATGATAAACCGACAAACCACACTAGAATCAACACAATACTGATATGAAATTGTAAGAACAACAGATGAAAGAACTCCAAATGTGTATTGATTCAAAGAAACTATGAAAGAGAGAATACAGGGTTACAGCCGCTATCCACACCCTAAATATTCTCTAACTAGGCTATTTATAGGAAGCTGATAGGTATAGAAACTATGCTCACCGAAACTACTAGTTTCGGGTGAGCATTTACAAAACTGTGCACCCTATCGAAAATTCCCATCTATCAAAACTACTAGTTTCGGTTGAAAAGACTCAACCGAAACTAGGTAGTTTTGATGGCCCAGACATAGACTAAAAACAGAAATTACATCAAATTGAAATAACTGAAATTATAGAGAAATATAACAAGGATAATTGTTCAAAACATATAATGATGACTTAGCTTACAAAATATCCAACCCTACAATCTCCCCCTAAGCTATTGCATCATTGTCTTCAATTCTCACTAAGCAGATGGCTCTTGACTTGGTTTCTGAAAGTGGTGTTTCGCATTTATAGTCACCACCCTTTGATAAGTTTTAACCACCCTTTGATAAGTTTTAGCATCTGTCTTATCATCTTCATGAAAGATCTTGATAGGGTTATTGAATAACACTTCAAGGTCTTCAGGTTGAAATTTCAATAGCTCCATGGGCTCAAAAATCTGAATGTCCTCTTTGTCTTCACATTCAATCATTGCACTTCCGATGGTTGGTTGTAATACCATCTTCTAAATTTCTGAAGATAAACAGGTACAAACCGTGGCAGCATGATAGATTTGACAGTTTCTGTCGGTTTGTACCGCAGGTTTACCCAAGGCTTTTGAGTTTTAGGGTGGATCCGGGTCTTTAAGATAACTCTTCTAGGCTTTGCAGTGGTCATAGACTTGAAGTTATTGAAGGTCTGATTGCTTAGAAAAGTCTCAAATTCTTTGGCAATTCTTTCATTTCCAGGGTTTTGGAGGGGCAACTTGGCAAGAGCTCTTAGATCATATCTTGGGAGGGAGCTGAAGTCATGTGGAGACTTGAAGTGCTCCACTCCTCCCTTGTACCTCCGGACAATGAAAAGTGAACTTTCCTTATTGTATTTCCACCCAACAGGCGGTCTCTTCAACTCTTGATACTCGACAAACCACTCATAGTGCTTTGGTGGTTCCTGAGTTGGCAGTTTCTTGAACCAAGACCTCCTTGGTTCTGAGGCTTGGAGAGATGGAGTTTTAGTTGCTGTTGGTGGTGTTGTTGCTTGAGTAGCTTCTTCAGCAGTGCCTGTTAGCCCAGCAGTGGTTAAAGGCTCAACATAGGCAACTTTTACATTTGGGTCCTCTATCTCATTATCAGAAAAAGCATCAAACTCATTTCCTTCTTCAGTGTAGTACTTGAGTTTTTCTCCATGTTCTTCACCCAATGTAATAACTTCAGGATAATTATCAATTGTTCCAAAATCATCAATTTGCTTAAGAAGTTCATCCAGCTCGTGGTCGGATCCAACTTCCTCTTCATCCAGGATCACAACTGCTATATCTGTCTCTGTGCACTTTCCCTTTTCTCTGTCAGCCCTTCTCTGACTTAGGGAGGGTAAATCATATTCTGGTTCTTCCACCTTTACATCCATAGAGAGACCACGAGTAGCTGTGGATTGGGTTCCATGAATTTCAGCCTGAGTCTGTGAGACAGGGTCCCTCTGAGTTTCTGTTTGCTGTGGAGATTGTGATATTGTAGCTTTAAGTTGTTTCACTAGGTTGGTTACAGCAATCATGTCTTGTTGTTGTTTTGACAACTGCTCATGTTGTACAGCAAGTTGTGTCTGTTAGAGCTCAAGTTGATTCTTCAGGGAACCACTTCAATCTTTAAATCATTCACTTCTTCCTTGTGCTCTGCCAGATCAGAATTTAGATGTCACACCCCGCCTCAGGCACCCCCTGGACGTTGGCGAGCCTGATTGGTATCACTGGACTTTGATTTTAGAGTTTTTATAAATACAGTGAAAGTCTTTTTCAAAAGGATCGTTTCATCATTTATTCCTACCTCAAGGGTTGTATTTGTAAACATCAAGACTTAGTTGAAAAACAAAAAAAAGTCTTGTATTTATTTTATAAACATAGGGATTTAAATACCCTTTTCATTTTGATTACAAAACAGAGTTTGAAATCAAATACATTTACAGCCAACGGAAATAATACTATCTAGGGTTGATCAATCCCCTGGTCCTATCTCCTTTTTCTTTTATTTAGGATTTCCTTTATACGAGGCCTGAGAATCCTACGTATAAGTTATCCTTTTCACTTTTCTTGGGTAAGATCTTATGTCTGCCCGATTCCCCATTTTCATCATATTTTATTCGTTACTTGAAAATATTTTGAAAATAAAACGTCAGCGCGAATGCCGGTGAATACGATTATCTTGACATTAAAATCATTTGGCACAAACAAGCATTAGTTCATAATCACAACTTTATGTTCAATCCACACATTCAGCAGGCCCGTCCTGTTCAATCGCACCATAGTATACACTAGCGTCATGTCTTATAGCAAGGGACATGTTTGCCTCCAAAGTTGTTATAAGACAAGCACCAGCCGCAATCTGGGAATTTCACCCGAGACCCATGTATCCCTTGCAAGTTTTACGGATACCTATAGCCTGAATGCTTTGTTCGTAGAAGAACGTTAAGCATTATTCCCTTAATCTTTATTTGGCCATTTTCGTAAAAGTAAATGTTTGACACAAGTTTTGAAAAAGATAAAGTATTCACCTTTTGTATAGGAATGAGCCTCTAAGTTGAAAGCTTATAGACTATCTTCTTAACTTGATTTCTCTAGCGGTTTGACCTTTTTACGAGCGTTTCTTCTTATACTGTGCACCACAACGAGCGGGAAACGAACCGGGATCGTCAGGAGTGAGTTAGATGGTCTATGGAACAAGAAATAGAAGTGAAGATCGATGTTGGTGTGAATAATTGAAATGACTCGACCATCTATTTATAAGGCAAAATCTGAGCCCATGACGAACCGTCACCAGATTAGGGTTCGTGAGTTATCAGACACGTGTTGCCCTCTGGCCAGTTTGCGGTGTGACGGACGGTTACAGGGCATGACGGTCCGTTATGGAGTGATACGTGGCGCACCCGGGTGAATTTTGGGCTGTGACAAACCGTTACCAGTCGTGACGGTCCATTATAGGGTTTCCACACATTAGAATTCGTTCATTAGTCACCGGACACGTGGCGTGTCATCAGTGTTCGAGTACCCAACCAGTAACGGACCACCACCCGTGACGGTCCGTTACCGTTTGATTTTGATGTTTTCTACTTTTTGGTCCTTGTACTTTCACACATTTATACTTATAGTCCTTGTGGTTTGTACCTTGCTTAAATCTTGGACATTTTTTAGGGCAGGTGTTACATTAGAGACTTTATTTCTTCATCCTTCTGCACCATCTGTTCATTTAGTTTCATCACTTCTAAACTCAACTTTTTTACTCTTGGAACTGATGGTGATGTCTCTTGGGCAAGTGAGGCAGGTGGTGTTGGTTGATGAGTATGCTGTGGAGACGGTTGTGGAAAAATGGTAGCATGGATGGGTGAAGGTTTCGGTGTTGGGTGTTCAGATGCTTCAAAGAGTGATTTTGTGGAGGTGGTAAGGGATTCTAGCCGAGTCTTGATCCTTTTAGCTCGGGGCTCTTCTACTTCATAATCTGACTCAGAATCAGCTGGTCGTTTGGATGATGAGGGAGGATGTTCCACCATCTCCTCAGACTCAGAGTCTTCTGTTTCATATACGGCTTCATCTAAAGTTTCACTTGAATCTGCTTCACTTTCCCCAACATCTTCACCTTCAACATGTGCTTCAGCTTCTACATTTTTAGTTGGTTGTTGAAAATCCAAAGGATCTAGATTCTCTAAGAATTGAGCTTCCACAAATGGTTGCTCAGCTTCCTGTTCAATATTCTGTTCAGCCTCAAACTCAGCCTCTTGACTCCCTTGAACATGTTCTGCTTCTTCTTCTTCCTCGGATGATGAGGAGTCAACTATCTCATTTGGATCAATATCAGGGACTACTTCTTCAACCTCTCCAATTATATGTCCAAATAGAGGGACACCAACAATAATTCTGTTAGTTCTGGAGCTTGAGCTCTTCATATAACTTAGAGTCTTTGCATTCATGTGATCAAACAAGAGTAGAGGTCCATCTTGTTGAAGGTTTGGGTGAAGGTGGTTGATAATCATTTGAAGAAATCTTGGGTAGACTAGAAACTTGTCTTTAACCCATCTAGTCAGGTTTTCAATCATTTGCTTAAACACGAGACAAGAGAAATTGTAATCCCCCCTTTGACTAACCCTAGAATTACTGAAGCTTGCATTTGTCGAGTCAAAGCCTCCTTTCCTTATAGAAATGCAGTATATAAACACATGCACAATATATCTCCAGTGTGGGGGAAGGGCATTTTTGATAATCTGGCCACTTTTGAATTCGTCTGGATGACCCATTCTTCGAAAACATTCTTGGATGTAGAAGTTTGTGAATTCAACTGGAGCCTTATTGTTATCATTGAACTGTAGTACCTCCCTGACAGTTGCTTCAGAAAATAAGACTTCTTGATTGTGAACTATGGCTCTAATGTGTTCTGTATTGTTGATGGAGACCCTTATTGCAATAGCCCAGAACTGTCTGATGGATGATTCAAATACAGGAAGGTTGTGACTTATAGCAAAGCTGATGTTGGAGTTAGCCAGAAAATTGAGAACATGTACAAAGTCTGCACTCTTACGGTCAATAGCAATTAGGAATGCACAAACATTGTGCTTCTTTAAAAAGAGAAGATCCATTCCTACATAGAACAAAGTTAACAAAATATTAGATTTCTTGACACTTAGAAAAATTTCAGAATTTTTTTTGACCGAAAGTACTAGTTTCGGTTGACCAATAACCTATCGAAACTACATAGTTTCGGGCAAACAGATGGGATATCAAAACTACTAGTTTCGGTAAGCAAAATTTGTTCAAAATCATAATAGTATTTTTTAAAATTCAAAGATCCCTTTTCTTGAAATTACTAGTTTCGATGCTAAACCCTAATCAGATACAGATATCAAACAAGCAAAAATTATATACAGACACATATATACTGATATGAACAAACAAACTCAACAAGTAAAAACAAATAAAAGAAAAAGGGTAAGAAAGGCCTATGAGTGTCGAAAGTCCATCTTACCGAGGATTGTACTGAAGTCTGCAAATATATACAGTGAAGGGGTGAGATATCAACAATGGTGAATTTATAAACAAGATTTAAACAAGAAACAACCCTAACTCCATGATTTCAGTCGTAAAATGGTTAAAACAGAAACCCTTGTCTCACTATATGAAACAGTAACAAGAACTTTGAGTATTCAAACTTGATGATGGAGACGATGGGGGAATCAGATAAGATATACTGGTTTTGCAAATTTAGACCGATGATTTCAGGCTTTTGTGTGTGAAAATGAAGGTGTAAATGGATTTTGCAATAGTTAGAGTGAAATAGCATGAAAAAGAACCTGATTATGAAGGCATTCAATTTATGCTTGACAAAAGACCAAACTGCCCCTATCGAAACTAGTTTCGATAGGGCAGGGTAGTTTCTGGCGCTAGGGTAGTTTCGGGCAGGATGTAGTTTCGGTTGACGTAAAATACTTGAACAAAAATTAATGAGATAAACATATGTACACTATTTAACAAGCTAATAAGGAAGAAAAAATAATTTCGTATGGAAAGATAAAAACAGAAACCAAATAAAAGGATATGTACACTTAGCCTTGGAAAAGATCCCACGTGAGATCATGTCTGGTCAAACCCTTGAAACACTTTATTTTGTAGCCAGCTACTGTGAATCCCTGAAGAGAGCCGATATTTGTGCAAGATAAACCCGAACATTTGTTTGTACAATGATTTCATGTGATTAAGCGGTACCATTTAAGCACGAAACACGGAGTACCCCACGTTTTGAAATAAAATGGTTTTAAAAGCCTATCAATTCTCAAGAAATACCCGCATTCATCTTATCATCTCCTACAGGTTAACCAGGGTACCATCTCGGTAAGTCAAATTCACCACAAAAAATAAAATAAGATCCAACTAGATATCAGAAGTTGTAAAATAAAAAATATCCAAGTGGATATTAAAAGGGTATGAACATTCTAGATATTTGCGTAAGCAAAACAGAAGAAGTCGTAAAATTATCCAAGCGGATAGGAAAAGGTAGAACACCCGAGATCTTTGCGTAAGCAAAACAAACGGGGTCAAATCATCCCAAGTGGATGGAAAAAAGATGAACTCCTGAGATCTTTGCGTAAGAAAAACAGACGGGTTCATCGGCGGTAACTTTCGTTACTTTGACGGTCACCTGGCGCATGAATCAGAATCCAACACGTAAGCCTATATCTGATTAAATCAGTTTTCTTAGCTGAAAATGGGTTAGATGTTTCAAAAGTCGGTTCAAACACACATGTACGATTGAGATTTAGATTTTCACACTACTAAAAAGTTTTATAACCATATGTCGGGCTTACCGGCTATACCTCAGTAAGCACCTTCCCTTATGGTCCATTCCATGTTCAAGAAGTGTGATCAGACTCTATCATTTCTCATATGGTCGGATCCGATTTTCCAGAAACAAAATTGATAATATCAGTGAGATCGAGGATAAGAGCTTTTCTTTAGAAAACTATAAACAAAGCAATTCTTTTCTTTTCTATACTTTTCTCACAAAAATTCCAAATTTTCCCGCAAAAAGATTTTCTTTTCAAACAGATAAAAAGAAATAACTACACAAAAAGGTAAAATATTTTTGAAAATCTTTCCTATTTACAAGTTTAAACAGATAAGACAATATGCACAAAGGTTACTGAAAATTGAGCATTCCGAGCATCTCCACCAATTTCTCAAATCCATCAGTGTCGAATGCTTTAGTGAAGATGTCGGCGGTTTGCTTGTCGGTTTTGACTTCAACGATCTTGATATGTTTCTTTTCGACACAGTCACAGATGAAATAATGTTTGATCTAAATGTGTTTGGTTTTGGAGTGCTGATTGGATTTTTGGTGAAGTGAGGAACGGCGGTGTTGTCACAGAGGATGGGGGTTTCATGGAAGGTTATCCCGTAATCAAGCATTTGATGGTGGCCATCTTACTTGGGAACAACATAAGGCTGCAGTAATGTATTCGGCTTCTGCGGTGGATTGAGACGCCAAGGAAATGACAACCCCTAGAAGTGGATTTTTGGTCTAAGTTATATCCCCGTAGTCTGAATCTAAATAAGCTACAAGATCAAACATGTTATTTTTGGGATACAAAAGCCCAAGTTTTGGCTTGTACTTCAAATATCTTAAAATACGTTTGACAGCAATTAAATGATAGAGTTTAGGATTAGCCTGAAAGCGTGCACACGAGCACACTGCAAACATAATGTTCGGTCTTCTAGCAGTGAGGTACATGAGAGATCCTATCATCGAGCGATAGAGGTGCTGATCAACGCTTTCACCATCCAAATCTGGAGACAACGAATGTCGAACTTCCATAGGAGTTTTGAAAGGATAAGACTCAGTCATTTTGAACCTAGTCAAAATTTCTTTGACATATTTCTCTTGGTGAATGAGAATTCCTGACTCTGACTGGTCAACTTGCAATCCCAGAAAGAACTTCATTTCCCCCATGGAGCTCATTTCAAACTTGGAACGCATCACTTCTTCAAATTCCTTGCACAGTCTTGGATTTGTGGAACCAAAAATGATGTCATCTACATAGATCTGCACCAAAATAGTATCCGCACCATCCTTCCGCTTAAACAGAGTTTGGTCAATAGCACCTCGTGTGAAACCATTATCAAGCAGATGCTTAGATAACGTTTCATACCATGCACGAGGTGCTTAATGAAGACCGTACAATGCGTTGTCCAATTTGTAGACACGGTCTGGATAGGTTGGATCAATGAAGCCCGGTGGCTGCTTGACATAAACTTCTTCTTGAACTTTGCCATACAAAAATGCACTCTTAACATCCATTTGATAGACTATGAAGTCCAAGTAGGCTGCATAGGCAAGAAACATTATGTTGGCTTCCAAGTGTGCCACTAGTGTAAATACATCTTCAAAATCAATCCCTTCCTCTTGATAAAACCCCTGAACAACCAAACGGGCTTTATTGCGAACCACGATTCCTCTTTCATCCTTCTTGTTACGGAAAACCCAACGAGTGCCGATTGAGACTTTGTTCATTGGGAGATCCACTAGGTTCCACACTTGTAGTTTAGTAAATTGCTGTAGTTCTTCTTGCATTGCCTCCACCTAACTGTTCTCAATCAGTGCAGCTTTGATATTTTTAGGTTCAACTTGAGAAATGAAACAGGTTAAGAGACCGTCATTCATAGGTTCAGTGGCACTTCGCGTTCAGACTCCCACATTGGTTAGACCAATGATGTTGTCGGTGGAATGATCTTTGTGAACCCGTAGCTGTGGAATCACATCCTCTTCCAGATTATCTTCCAGATTAGTAATGTTGTTGTCAGGAATCATCGCTTCTTCTTCTACAGGCTCTGTGGAAGAAGACCGTTGACCAACATCCACTATTGGAGGAGTTTGTTCCTTGACAGTTTCACTTGTTGCAACAGAGACTGAGGAGCCCGAAGTGGATTCAGCAGAATTTGCAGGAGGAACATCCACATGTTGACTGGATGAAGATGAGCTTGAAGCAGTAGAGGTACCTAGGTTATTTACAGACATAAGAGGATTAGCTGAAACAGATATGTTAGTGAACTCAAGAAAATTAAATGATTTAAACAAAGAATCGACATCAAAAAGCCAATCAGGACCATTCCTAGCGTCCATGTGATTACTTTCGTGCCAATTGATATCAATGGACTCCAGCACGATTCTTCTTCGCTTGTTGTAAACACGGAATGCTCTTTGATTGGAAGAATAGCCCACAAAATAACATTCATCAGCTTTGGCTTCAAACTTGTTCAGCTGGTCCAAAGAATTTAGCATCGTGCAAACACAACCAAATTTCCTAAAGAAATCAATAATAGGCTTTCGCTTGTACATAATCTCGTAGGGGGTCTTATTGCAGCTCTTGGTAATAAGGACTCGGTTCTGAACAAAACATGCAGTATTGACTGCCTCGGCCCAAAACGTGTCAGGAAGCTTAGAGTCAACGATCATAGTCCTTGCCGCTTCTATCAACGTACGATTTCGTAGTTCATCTACACCATTTTGTTGCGGAGTGAGAGGTGCACTGAACTGCTGAGAGATACCTTTACTTTCACAAAAATAATCCAGAATGGAATTTTTGAACTCGGTGCCGTGATCGCTTCGGATAGTCTTCACACTAAGTTTTCACAAATATCTGGTTTTGACACGGACATATTATTACATTCATCCGACTCATGTTCATTTAAAACATTTCCCTTACTAGAACTCTCATCAAAATCATCTTCGGAACCTACACAATCTGACTCTGCATAGGAAGCAAAACTGTCAGAATATGAAGTTTTAATATAATCATCAGAAGATAACTTGCAAACAAAAGGTGTGGAAACATGAGGTGCTGGCATATCAACAAATCTACCAGACTTAGAATAAGGTGGTGGGTGAGAGTTATACCCAATGCCTTCTGTGACTTTCTTATGAATTTGTTTATCGATGATTCCAAACAAAATTTTATGATCCACGCCCATATGTTCAACTTGAAAATTTTCCTTTTTAGCCTTTTGAAGTCTTTAAGTTAAAATTTGATTATTATTCTTTTGTATAGTAAGTTGTACAATCAAAGATCGGTTTTATCCAGAAATGTCATGAATTTTCTTTAAATATAATTTCTCATTTTTAGCCACAGAATCATACATCACGTTTATATGATCACGTTCATCGACCAAGGCTTGGTTGATGAATCTATAATTTTCAATTTCATTCAAATAGGATTGAGCATTGCAAAGTCTAGACATTAACTCAGTTGGTATAACAGTGAGATCCTTAGCTGGCTCAATCATAATACAATTCTCCTTTTCTTCATTGCTAGCCATCAGTGACGTGTCAGCTGCTTCCCCTTCTTGCTCTCCCCAATGATAGTGTCCATCTGCTTGACAGACCAGAGCCTTTCCAGATGAGTTCTTCTTCTCATGCTGCTCCTTTGATGATGCCTCCTTGCAATTTCTTGCAAAATGAACCAGCTGGTCACAACTATATCATCTCACCTTTTTTATATCAAAGCCCAAAGTCTTTACTTGCTTGAATCTATCCATCCCAGTCCTCTTAATAAATCTCTTGGCCCCCAGAGTCAGTATGGCCATACACCAATCAGTGTCCATCTTCTCCAAATCATCAGGATTGATCTGCTCCAAGTCATCAGGTTGAAAAGAAATTAGTGCATCATAACATGACATGAAGGCAGTCATGATAGGCAAATACTCATCAGGGATCATAGTGGTTGGCTTCTGTGAGGTGGATGAAGTGGTAGGCTGAATTTCAGAAATGGAAGGTGGGACATCAGTCTGAAAGTACGCCATTGTAGTTTTGCTGGAAGAAGTAGAAGAACTTTCACCAGCAAGAAGAGCTGTGTTTCCAGACTGATTAGTTGGAGTGATTGCACCCTTCTTTATCTCCAACTCATAAGACTCTAGAATGCTGTAGAGTTCTTGTTGTGACAGATCACTAAGCTTCTCAGTTTTCTTGATCATAATTCTATACATATTCCATTCCTCAGGCAGTGAATCAACCTGCTTCTTGTTTAACTCAACAGTAGGATACTCAGTTCCCAAAACCTTCAACTTAGAGACAATGCTTGAGAACCTGATGATCAAATCAGACATTGGTTCTCCAGGAACACTACTAAACATATCATACTGCTTCTTGATCAAATCTCTCTTGCTTTCCCTAACCTCAGCACTTCTTTCATATCTTGTACATAATGCTACCCAAAGATCCTTAGCGGTAGTATACTCAACAAATATATTGAACACATCCATAGGAAGAGCCATAGAAATAGACGCATAAGCTTTATTGTCTCAGGCAATTAGAGCAATATCCTTCTCATCATATTCAGCAACAATCTTGGGACGCTGAACATCCGTAGTAACTAGCTTGTGTGGACCATCAGTGATTGACTGTAAAAGTGTGTGGTCATGGAACTGAAAGAAGGTCTTCTTTTTCTTGGTCCAATCATCAAAATCTCTAGTGGACACCAAGACAGGTAGTTTGTTTCCCCCAGCATACTCATTGTTGCTTGAAGATGCCATAACTCAGAAATTCTTGATCAAAAGCTAGTTTCGGGTGACAGAGTGCTAACCGAAACTACTTATTTTCGATAGATGAGGGACTGCCCGAAACTACTAGTTTCGATAGGGAGAAACTTGAATAAAAACCAAGGACAGCCAATAGAAACTACAAGTTTCGATTGAAACTCTAGTTTCGGAAGAGCAATAGTTTTGGGTGGGTAGTTTCGATGAAAATGCAGCATGGTTAGTTTCGATAAGGATAAGACAAAAAAACAGTAGTTTCTATGATACCTTTTATCAGACAACAAGTACAGACAAGAAGTTTCGATGACCAACTAAAAACAGATTCTGTCCCCTAGTAGTATCGATGCCTTCTTCTCCAAGTCAAAAAAACTCCATTGATGAAAAGCTCCAAAAATCAAAGTGATGATAATAGAGATCCAATCCGATGAAAAGCTTCCAAAATTACTCTAGAATAAGAATCCAGTCTTCAATTTGAGAAACTCAACCAAATAAACCCGTAGATAATGAAACAGTGCCCGAAACTTCAATGTAACAGTGCTCAAAAACCAAGATGTAGAAAACTCCAACAATTGACCAAAAAACACCTCAAATCGATCACAAAACCTGAATACACTCTTAAATCAAGAACATAAAGCTCTGATACCAATTTTAGGTCCAGATTCAAAGATGAATCACAAATACAGATCGATTACACACACACAAGCGGAATATGTGTCTATGGTGGTGAAACCGAGGTTAGAAACAGAAAATGGTGATGATGAACCGGCAAACCACACTAGAATCAACATAATACTGATATGAAATTGTAAGAATAACAGATGAAAGAACTCCAAATGTGTATTGATTCAAAGAAACTATGAAAGAGAGAATACAGGGTTACAGCCGCTATCCACACCCTAAATATTTTCTCACTAGGCTATTTATAGGAAGTTGATAGGTATAGAAACTATGCAGACCGAAACTACTAGTTTCGGGTGAGCATTTACAAAACTGTGAACCATATCGAATCCTCCCATCTATCAAAACTTCTAGTTTCGGTTGAACAGACTCAACTGAAACTAGGTAGTTTTGATGGCCCAGACATAAACTAAAAAACAGAAATTACATCAAACTGAAATAACTGAAATTATAGAGAAATATAACAAGGACTATTGTTCAAAACATATAATGATGACTTAGCTTACAAAATATCCAATCCTACATGTTTTCGCGTGATCTTTTCTTCTCCAATCTCCTATGATGTCTAGCAACGATCTCGGGTCGAGTTTGAAGGTCTCGGGTGAGCTTTGGAGTTTTCTCTATCTACTATCTCTCTCTAGTAAGGAAGACGAAAGTGAAGATTGAGGGAGGAAGGGGAAGGCTAGGGCTTAAGCCCCCCTTTTCCTCTGGTTTGGCCCAAGCCATGAACACAAGCCCTTGGGCTTCTTCCCTTTGTCTCGTTCAACTCTTTTCGTTAATTTCCCTAGCCCTGTTCATAAACTTGTTGTTCCTTATTATTATTTTAGGATGTTACAATATGTAGTATTGAATAAGTTCCAACATGTTAATTTTTTTTTAATATATCAATATTATACTCAAATTAGATATAAAAATGCTTAATTTACTGGTGTAATTTAAAAAAAATAATAACGTATGAAAAAGTTACAAATATTTAAAAATTTGGGGGATGAACTTTCTACTTTCCTCATGAATATATATATATATATATATATATGATTGGGATCTTATAATAACCCTCTGTTATTGTGTTAGCCTTGTTAACTTCGCTAAAATCAATCTAAATCATTATTTTTTAAAAAACAATATTACACCAATACAACGTCATGTTCTTTTTTGTATTTTTATAAATTCGCAAGTGTAAGATGAGTTTACACCAGTATAATTTTTTGCTGAAAATCTTTACACCGGTGTAAACTCCTCTTACATTTGCGAATTTACAAAAATGCAAAAAAAGAACATGACGTTGTATTGGTGTAATAATGCTATTAAAAAAAATGACTTGGATTGATTTTGGCGAAGTTAATTGAGTTAACAGAATAATAGTGGGTTAACAAAGGATCCTTGTCGGTGTCAGCTAGGAAGGGGTTGCTCTTTAAAAAAGATGAGAGATGTATTTTATTGTTTGTCAGATCAAATGTGAACCAACTTTAATTGTGTAAACAAAAAAAAAACCAAATTCTAACCACATATTTATTACAGTTAATAAGATGTTTCACTTTTGAGGAATGAATTAAAATAAGATGAAAATAAATGTGTAGTTAGAATTTGGTGTTTTGGTTTTTGAGTTTACAAAAGATACATGCCCTACACAACAAAAACCTAGATCTGGACGAGTTTATAAAACACACGTAAAAATCCGACTTTTTTGAAAAGAACTCATAAAAACCCTGAAAACACCATTTTCAACAAAAACCCAGATCTGGATGAGTTTCTTACCTTTAATCGGCTCGTTTCTTAATAGATGTTTCGAGTTATCGTTGGAGAAGAAGAATGGATCGATCTTGGGCAAAACCGACACTTTCTCTCTCTAGATGTTTCTCTCTCTAGAATGGAGGAAGAAGATGAAGTGAAGAATGGGGTGTGGGGAGGAGAGTTGGAGTCTTAGAGGCTCCTCCTACACCTCAGGCCCGCTAGGCCCGACCTCGGCCCACGACCCGGCTCATCTAGTCCCACTATTTCTAAAGCTAAAAGCCGCACTTGATACGTAATAAAATTTTGAATGCTACACATTGACTATATTTAAAATAAAAAAAATGGTTATATTTTTTCCTAAATATTTAATTAAAAATTAAAAGATAAATTAGTACATATGTCGTTAAATTTTTTTAATAATTAAACCTATTGCTAATTTCATTGACATATTTAAAAACAAAAAAATAGTTATATTTGTCGCTAAATATTTAATTAAAAAATTAAAAGATAAATTAGTACATATGTCGCTAGTTTTTTTAATAAAAATAATTACTTTCATTTCAAAACTGTAATATCCTGAAATTTTCATCAAACGAATAAAGCGGATTACGAGTTAAAGGAATAAAATGTGGAATAAGAATAACGGGCTTACGAGGAAGCGGGCCTTGGGCCGGGCTTGGGAAACACAAGGAATAGGAGTAGGGTAAAACCCTACTCACCTCTCCACCATCTCATTCATCATCTTCCCCATTTGAGATCTAGAGAGAGAAAGCTTGAGGATCACCATTGTTGGCCTTCATCTCGTGCCAAGGTTCATTGCTAGAGGATGGAGAAGTGGGGATCAAGCATTAACCGGTAACAAACGGCTTCAGATCTGAGTTTTCTGTTTCGAAATAGGTTTTAGGGTTTTCATGGGTTTTTAAGATAATGATCGGATTTTTACATGTAAGTGTAAAAGGGGGAATAAAGTATAGATCTAGCTTCATGGAAGCTAGATAGAAGTTTTGGATGTAAAATATTTGAGTTTTGAATCAAAAAACCAACTTGTTTGATGGTGGTGTTCTTGAGCCGACTCTCAAGAGTCGGCACCTGCAATGTGCCGACTCTCAGCGAGAAAGAAGAAGGGAGAGCCGACTCTCAGAGTGTCGATGATAATCGACCCTCAAAGAGCCGACCCTCCTAACACAAGTCCTACACGCAAGTTCAGGCGATACTCAAGTGTCACAACCGATACTCCCGGTCGACTCTCAATAATCGCTGGTGACTGTTTCGGCCAACACTCAAGTGTTTCAGGGGATACTCCCGACCGACTCTCAAACGTCACTGGCGACTGAATCTGCCGACACTCTAGTGTCGCTAGTCATAGTTTTGGTCGAATCTTATACAAAATGATAGAATCCGCGTCTTGACTTATGTACAGATCGGTCTACGCTTAAGCAATAGAGAGGACGTCAGATACAAGTTGAATACCATAGTCAGGTGAGTTCTTATTGCCCTTTTTCCTAACGGTTTTGGGCTAACATGCATAATGTTAAACAGATAGTTTTGAAACTGAAAGTATATTTTTATAAGAATTACATGTTTTTATTAAAAAAAAATGAAAGATAGAGTGTTAAAGAGTAAAGTACTATCTTTGAAACGTGTTTTAAAGAAAGTAAAGTGCTAAAGTAAAAAAAGTTAAAGGAGTTGTACCTTGGTACAGCTCGGCAGTGACAGTGACAGTGACAAATGTCATGTTATATGCGTATGTGTTAATATGTGTTATTTGTCTATATGAAAGCTTATGTGATTGCATTCTATTTTGTGTAGTAGTGTAATTGCATTTGCATAGTAGTTGCATTGTAGAAAGTCCTGCAGGCATGCTAAATTAGAAGTCTCACACTGAGGTGTAAGTAATGCTAAAGGAGTCTTACCCTGAGGTGTAAGCAAAGCTAAATGAGTCTTACCCTGAGGTGTAAGCAATGCTAAAGGAGTCTTATACTTAGGCGTAAGCGAGAAAGTCCCACCCTGAGATGTGGGCAATGCTAAAGGAGTCTTGCACTGAAGTGCAAGCGAGAAAGAAAGTCCCACCCCGAGGTGTGGGCAGTGCTAAAGTAAAAGTCTTACCCTGAGTTGTAAGCAAGAAAAGGGATCTTGTCCTCGGACTAAGATCCATATGTTATCGTTAAAGCATGTGAAAGTCACCTGTCCTGTACAAGTGAAACGATAATCGAAAAGAGTAAAGGAGGACACCCTAACGGGTTTCCTCAAAACAAAGTTTTAATGAAAGATAGTAACGTAACAGTTTTATAATTGTAACATTTTAAAGTAAAGTTAAAGTGATTTAAAGATAGAGAAAGAAAAACTTATTTTATTTTTATAAAACCAAGCTACCAAAAGAAAGTTTTCAGTGTAAAGTAAAGAAAGAACTCACCACCGTTAGCTGACTCTTAGTATGCATGATAGGTAGTAGAGGTAAAAGGAAAGAGTAAAGGAAGGAAGCCGTGAGGGGTTGATAGCATGGACATTGGGTTGCTGAGCTGAAGACTGACATTTCCATTCCCGATAGTTTATGTTAAAACAATGTTTTATGTTATTGCATGATGAATGTTTTGGATTTAAAGACTTCCGCTGTAAAAGATTCCGATCCCGGGTTAAGAACTATGTTTGTTATGTTTTGTGCTAACTATGAGGCGTACCCGGTTTTGGGCATTTCAAAAACCCTAATATTTTTATGTATAGTTTTTTTTATTACAAACAAAATCGTTGTTTAAAGTAACAAATAAAATGAGTTATTTGTATATGTTGCACACAACAACACTTATTTATTTATATTTGAGCCAAAAGATTCTGTATTTTTATCCTTAATTCACATGCATTTGAATCTTGTAAATATTTATATGCAAAGTTTATATGAAAATTTTGATCTTTGATGCATATGTATATGTAAAGTGTATTAATTTTGTAAATTTTTTTGTTACAACCGATGATATGAAATATGGTTACTTATTTTGTAATCTGTTTACTAGCTATTACATATTTGTAATAATGTACTACATATATGTAACAATATATTACATATATATATATATATGTTATAAGGTTTTACTTATATGTAATATGATATTACATATATGTAATAACATGAGATTACATATATGTAATATGATAGTACATGTATGTAATATCTTACTACATATATGTAATATAAATAATTACATATATGTTCATATTATATATGTATGTGATTGTATATTACATATATGTAATTGTTTTCATTTATTGTAAATGTTAATCTTTTACATTTATTTTATAATAAAATAAATTGTTGTTGAATGCACATTATTATTATCTAAATACAGGATTTAACAGACATTAAAAAATTTATAGTAAGACTATACTTAATTGTTTCTTATATATATATATATATATATATATAATCGACGTTAAAAAAATGTATATAGCAAGAGTATAATAGAACTAAAGATAGACGAATGCTCTATTTAATGGTGTAATTTTTATAAAAAATAACACTGTATAAAAAAGTTATTAATGTTCTAAAAAAGATGGGATTTTGAATAGTTATATTTATGTCTATATTACATATAAAATAACGTTAAAAAATAAAATTGTCTAAAAAAGTTATTAATGTAATAAAAATGAGGGGGGATATTTTTAAAAAAAGTGAGGAAAATTTGAGTAAGTGGAATCTTTTATTAAAAAAATTGGGTGAAGTATGCAATTACCATATGTAATTGTTTATATTTCGATATATGTAACTTTTACATATTAGATAGTATGAATAAAAATATTGAACAAAAAGTTATTAGTATTCTAAAAATAAGGGGGAATATTTTTAAAAAATATGAAATATTGAACAATTAAATTTATGTTAATATTACATATACATAATTGTTTCTTACATGTATGTAGCAACAAACGTTAAAATAAACTATATAACAAGACTATACTCGAATTAAAGATAAAAATACGTCATATTTAATGGTGTAATTTTTATAAAAAAAATAATATTGTATAAAAAAGTTATTAATATTCAAAATAAAAGGGGGAAAGTTGATTAGGTGGAATATTTAAATATTAAAAAATGATGGGAATGTTACCTTTACCAAAATACCCTTTTAATAAAAGAAAATAATTACGAGCTACCTTTTTCTTATTAGGTTAATTGGTTTATACATAAAAGTTAGTTTACAATTGATCCCTACCTATATCTCTATTCTAATAAACGACTAAATAAGTGAACACATGTCGTCACCACATTCCACCTCACAAGTTTTTTCTCCCCAAAACCACATTACATTCACTATTCAATCTTTCCATATTTAGCTCAAATTTTTTGAAAATTATATAAATAAACATTTTACCAAATCAATTCACTATTATTACCATTGACTCAAATTTTATTTTAAATTATCATCAAAGTGAATATTTAAAAAAAATCAAGAATAAAAAAATTAGAGATTTTAAAAAAACAAGTTTTTAAAGTTTTATTATTAAAAAAGTGAGTTTTTAAAATTTTATTATTAAAAAAGCAAGATTTTTTAATTTTTACAAAAAATATTTAAAAATACTACTTTTTTATTTTAAATAAATACGTGTTAGAATAAAGTTTACTAATATTTAATTAATTTTGATATTTATAAATAAATTTTTTATTTTGATTTTAAAATTTTAATAGTTAGTTTTTGATTAAAATTAAGAAATTTATAAATATTTATTTTTAAAATTGTATTATATTTTAAACTTTAATTTTTTTTTCAAAAAAATATTTTGGTTTCAATTCTAATTTACTAGTTTTAATTTTTTTCATATTTAATTTTTTTTCTAAAAAATATGTTTGGTTTCAATTATAATTAAAGTTTTTACAAAAAGACTGATAGAGTTTCAGGAAGCTAATAAAATGGAGAAACAACGTATGCAAGGAAATCGTTGACCAATTTGATTATCTTCGATTTCTTTGACTCCCTACTGGCTTCAATCCGGTTCGCACCATATGTGACATTTCTTTGGAATGGTTTTGGATATGTTTTGTTTTCAGTTATCGAGGAAAAGAAATTCTATTATTTTTAGCATTTAGTGGGTGTTAAACATGGAAAATTACCAATACCACGTCAAATGTTGTGTATAATGAAATATTTTCAATTTTATGAATCATCATTGTAAGGTTTCGTTTGACATGTAATGTGTTGTAAAAAGTACACAACTTATAAAATGTATTTTCATGTTTTTTTTTGATGTTTTGATTACTTTCATCCATATAATCTTAACATTTAACAAAATAAAAAAATTACCAATACAATATCAAATTTGTATAAAAAAAGGTGTTAAGATATTTATCAATATAATCTTAACGTTTCAACCCGTGTAACACAGGGATTAAAGCTAGTACACACACACACACATATATATATATATCAATTATAATAAATAAATGTTTTGAGGTGCCACTTGTCATCATTCTAGAGCCTCTAAATCTTTGTTTTCCCAACTAAACATTTTCCTATTATCTATTTTAATTTATTTATTTTAAGTCCTAAATTGACTAAATACCATTTAAAACGTTTCCATATTTCTTATGATTTTAAATTTTAAACATTAAATGTAGGGAAAATAACTAAAATAGACATTTAACCAAATGATTTTATCAAAATATACGTTGATTTTCTGCCTAGAAATCCATAGACATTGTCTCACATCCGCCGACTAAGCCTACAGCCTTAGTCGACGTTGAAATCAAGAAAAAAAACAGGTTCAAGCCTATCATATCGTGACACGTGGCATGAGTCCCCCGGCTAATTAGCCTACGTCCCACAGGCTATTTAGCCTACCATGAAAAAAATATGTGAGTCCAACTTACAACCAATCTAAAGTTGTGATGTGTACAACCGTGGCCTAAGACTTTAAAAGCGCTGGCTAAGGCTTAAGGCTAAATCCGCAGGCTAAGCCTCCACTTTTTTAGGTGTAAGGCCCCAAACCCGAGAGGCCTCACTCGTTGGATTTACTCATTCACAAACAGTTCTTAAACATGAATATCAAATAACGCAGCGGAAAATTTCATTCAAACATAACGTCATCATTGTTCATACATGCGGAAGCGTAAACATTGTTTAAAACATAATTATATAAACTTAACATAAACAACTCATAACGGGATGCCAGTCTTCATGATCGACCGGGTAACTCTTCTCGCTTGCCAAGCATCACCGTCCATCGTCCATACCTGCCTTAACCTGAATGTGCATACTAAAAAGTCAGCTACGCTGGTGAGTTCTAGCATTTCATAAAAACTTTAACATCAACATTTGCCAAAAACGTATCATTCATTTAGTAAAACCTTTCACAAAAGCATGTAATAATAACATCTTTAAAAAGGTTTCGTACCCATATCATCATCAACATCATAATCATAAACACCATTAAACGGATGGTTCATTAAAACTTTTAACATTCATTTAAGTCATACATTATTATCTAAATCTGTGTTACCCTTCGTTCCGTCATTCAGTATGGTATTGCCCCTAAGGCTTAACTGCACGAAGACCGACAATACCATACATTCCGTCAATTCCCTTTTTGGTATTGCCCCCAAGGCTAACTGCGCGAGGACCGACAATACCCATTCAGTTGCCCTTATGGCTCTCATGTCCATAAACCGACAACTTCCATCGACGGCCATGGCTCACGGCCAATGACACCGTCGGATCATAATTTAACCTTACATAGGGTCACGTTAACCCCTGAGTAACCGTCGTTACTCCCTTTACCAGTTGTACAACATCATAACCATTGACATGCCACAGAGACAATGCCCATGTTGTTCTTGTGGCAACTATGGCTCGCTGTCCATAATCTACCACAAGGCTGGGAATCTCATTTCCCAGACTTCATTCGTCAATTCCATTCATTCGACAGATTAGATTTGTAATGACTTCTTTAAAACCTTTACCTCTTTCTCTTCTCATTAAACATTTCCTCATTTAGATCGTTCATAAAACATTCGTAACCCTTTTTGGCAAAAACACTTCAAAACCTTTCCTTTCGTAAACATCGTTTCGTTAAAACATCATTTCGTTAAACATCATTTCGTTAAAACATCATTTCGTTAAAACATCATTTCGTTAAACATCATTTCGTAAGTATGCACACCAGCCCAAAAACATTAACAAAACATTTAAAAGAGGGCTGTAGAACTCACCTGATACGCTAATATGGGTTGTCCTAAACGAAGGTCCAACAACGTCACTCCCGATCTGAATTGATTAGTTAAATACACATTAGACCAATCCCGACTCTAACGGTTTAACCATTCTAACATACTGACTTCACTTAATCAGTTCTGACTGCGCACTTAGCAAGTGCGCAGACCATGCTTCCTGCGCACTTAGCAAGTGCGCAGGTCCTTCCTCCTGCGCACTTAGCAAGTGCGCAGGTCCCTCCTCCTGCGCACTTAGCAAGTGCGCAGGTCCCTCCTCCTGCGCACTTAGCAAGTGCGCAGGACCTGCTCCGTGCGCACTTAGCAAGTGCGCATGACCTGTTCTTCGCGAAAAACCCTAACTTTCGCATTCGGGTCTGATCATGTCAAGATCCCGAACCTGTTGCATTCAAAACGTTCGTTTTCCATTAAGGAACTCAAATCCATGATTATCTTTCAGTTTTATCCGTTCAAACCTTACCTTTTCACCCAAAACCCGAAAAACCCAAAAACGAACTAAAACTCAGATTTAGGTCGGATCGTTACCTGAATCGAGTTTCTGATCCGGAGGTTCTTCTCACGAGTTATGGAGTAACACTTTGCTGAAGTCTCGGGTCGATCCGTCAACTTTCTCTCTCTACGGTTTCTCTCTCTAAAAGTTGCAAATGAGAGAAAAAGGGTGGCTTAGGCTATTTATAGCCAGCTGACCCATCCGACCCGACCCGCCATGCCTCGTTCGTTTATTCCGTTATTATAACTGTCGTTTTATTTTTTTTTGGGATGTTACATTAGGTTTAGCCTACACTTTTACACGTGGCACATAATCATTGGCTGCTACTTGTTTTTTACCTAGATTTAAGCGAAGGCTAAAGATCTAGGCTTAGCCGCAGGTTATGAGTGAATGTATAGAGATTGGTAGGCTGAAAGTCAACGTTTTGTTTGATAATTTTTCTAGTCAAAGTGTCTAGTTTGGTAATTTTCCCTTAAATGTTGGATAACTTTTGGTTGACCAATAACTTCATTTTTTAAATACATTATTTATAATTAAATTTGTTAATCACTGATGCCTAGCTTAATGGTAAATAACCGAATCTTAAATAGTTGGTTAGAACCTTACCTCGAAACTATCTACTACGTTTGTTGCCGAATTCTCACTCGCGGATACGAACCGGGCTCGGAAGAAGCAAGATCAGAGAGAATAAGTGTGTTTTAAAAGGTGTGGTGGTGTGTGTGGTTTGTGAAATGGCCGAGCTTGGGTTTCCAATTTATAGGCTGATATTGGACCTTTAGCGAACCGCTACCACCCTATTATCCGGATAAGGTTCTTGCGCAACAAGTAGCGGACCGTTAGGAATTTGGATAGCAGACTACTAAGCTGTTTGCGGCGTAACGGACCATTATGGACCTCATGATGGTCCGCAATAGGGTTCCTAGGCGCGAGCTAGTCAACTGACGCGTGGCAGCTCATCATTGTTGCCTTCTTGACCACGCAGCGGACCGCGATCCCTTTACTAGCGGTCTGCTACCGAGCTTGCTCAAAATTTTCTTTTTTCAGCCCTTGTAATTTGGAATTATTCTATTTTTACCCTCTATACTTTTATTTTCCTGAATTTTTCTAGGCGTTACAAGTTCATGTGTATTTTTCATTGCGTTTTGTTATCTTTTCAAAATTATATTGAAACCCTATGCACAAAATCCCAACACCCTCACCCCACCACCCCTTCATGCCCCACCACCCTCATGTTGGGAATCATGGTACCAGTTTTAACTTTTAAAACAATAATTATTTAAACCTTTTAAATAAATATATCAGATATATTTTAGCGGAAGCAATTTAATAGTACCTTTACCAGATCAGATCTAGATTCCTTTCTGTGATCCGATTACACGCGTATAAACAATATAAAATAACCAACCATAGGGTGTTCAGGTTTATACCTTTGACGATAACCAGATCTGAAACACCTTAGTACAACGAACGTCAGGATAGTTGACTTGTACACAAAAACCTGCAACAAAACGTCACACGAGATGCACAAGGAGGAGCCGACCATGATGGTGGCGTGTGACGGCAGTCTGGTGCGGTGGCGGACGGTGGTTCGGCGATGGTGGGGCCGGCCGAAACTCGAAGGAAAAGGGGAGGGGTTTTTCGAAACTCTTATGGTGGCTAACAACTTGATTAGGTTTTAGGGTTAGAGTTAAGGTTATATTTATAAACCTGTAACTTACAATCTAGTCCCTGGGATATTAACATTTAATACCCAATAATAATTAACTGTTTAATTATCAACCTTTCTATTTTACTAATTACCAATAATGAGTAAAATCCAATCTTATAAATGTTTAACAAATTAAACATTTATTCCCCGTAAATAATTAATTAATCAGATAATTAATTAGCTCAATCTCCGATAAATATTTCTCTAAATATTTATTCACCATTTAATAAATCCGTCTTTCGTGAATAATATTTAACACTTAAATATTATATATATTGTTCGTTGCCTAACCAGCTATTCGTAAACACCGGTTATTGGCTAACTGTCTTCAAAATGGAAAAATTATCCTATGTCATTATTTCAAGTTTATTACCATTAAGGCAACTTTGTAAAGAATCCGTTTTACTCAAAAGAATCGGAATATACAAGAAGGTGGATGTATTAGGAAGAAATAGCCGAACTATCTGCAAGGAATTCATGGAAATATTATTTCAAGAAAATTGAGAAAAAAGAATTGTTATCGACATGAATAGAAAAAGGAGAAAAGAAAAAAAAAGAAGTTGGTCTTTTACCCGAGCCGTTATCGACATGAATGAAGGAATTTGGACACTTCGTGTCGAAAAACAATCAATGACCTACAACATAGGGGGAATGCATGCATGTCTAATGATCCTTTTGAAATTGCCCAATTCATCGATACTAATCTGGACTACCAACTGAAGAAAGCTAAGGAATTCAACAAAGGGAAGAAACTAAATCTTGGGAAGGACTTTGAGAACACTGATTGGATCGATGAATACTTTGACAAGCTACCAAAACTGAAGGACTTGAATGAAGGAACAGGAGATACGGTGGAAGTCGATGGCTCCCACCCAAAGAAAGACTGATGAAACACGTACGGGTCTGGCAACGACCCTTAAATAAACGTGGTGCTTCCGGGAGGCAACCCGATGATCATGAATAAATTGAGAAGTTGGTGTATACGGCAAAAAGCTTGGATCTCATGTTTGGTTTTTCCAAATTTAAAGTTTCTTTTACTTCAGCCCCAAGTATACCTTCTCGATACTAGGACCTTAGTAGCTTAACTACTACCTTTTATTTTCCTTGTCTGCTTTTATGTTTTTTTCTTTGTGTGTCAGGTAGAATAACATCACCAGATATCTCCGCCACTCCTTTGAGGATTCATATTCCATCTCTACAACCTACGGAATCAACATCCACATCAAATTTCTTTGAAATTCGATGAAGTCTTTGAAGCAACGTGTTGACAAGCAACTGATAGGCTCAGCCTGACATCAACAATAAGTTTTGGCCTTAGGTTATACACCGAATTGTAAGATCGTAAATACGAGATGGTTCTATTCCAGTTGAGATTGGCGGAAACAATCACAACTTAATCAAAGTAAACAAGTAAACACAAGAAGTACTGATAAATGCAATTTGTATTAAGCTTCAATGGTTACAATATTACAGAGAAAACTCTAAGAAAAGCACTGAGATTCAATGACTCTAAGTACTACTTATATAGTAACTTAGAATCAAGACAGACCCTTGATTCTAAGGATTAGATCTAACACAGACCGTTGATCTTGTATTGAAGCTATTCTACGTATAATGACAATAAACACTATAAAGGTTAACTTTACTCAAACGTGTTCTTAGGCATCATTGCTTGCATGCTTGGAGAAGAGCGTTGTAGTGCTTTATTGTCTGCACCAGTGACATTCTTTCTGTATGGAGTGTGTCAGTGGTGTAGTCGAAAGTTATCAGTGGTAATGGTTGCTTTTGCAAGGCTGGTCAGCTGCAACGTTTGATCTTCAATGGATGAATAACTATCAGCAGCAGAGTTGTTGATCAGTAGCAAGATGCAACCATCCAAAGCTGTTGATGATTTGCCTATCAGTAGCATCAAGTGTTGATGCTGCTGAGAAGCCTATCCGCAGCAACTCTGGTCTTCAGCAGATAAGGCTATCCGCAGCAGATTTGTTCTTCAGCAGTAGAACAAGTATCTGCTGCAGATAAGCTTATCCACAGCAGTTTGTTGGTCAGCAGCAAACTCTGAGATCAGCAACATTTGTAATTAGAGAATTTTGTAGCCATCAGTCTTTATTTCTACAAACTCCCCGTAGACTGATGCTACCAAAACTCTCTTTCTGCTTTTGTTGCTGAAGCTTTTGCATGTGGCTGACGATTCTTGCAACCTCATAGCCTCTTGGGTCCTTGTTGGGATTGTTAAGAGGAAGCTTAGATAGAGTCTTGATATCTTTTCTTGGCATTTTGAAGATAGCCTTGGTTAGACACATCATCTTCTGTCCTTTAACGTCTGTCAAGGTGAACTCATTTTCTTCAGCATTGTAGGGCCAACTGATGAATGGAGAGTGGGATTGGAGAGGTTTTGCATCAATAATTTCATCTTTGCTGGGGTTGAAGTGATGTTTGATCACCAGCAACAGATGTCTCCCACCTTCATTCTCGGGCTCATGAGCTTCACCCAGCTCCATTATTCTTCTTAGATCTGAATCTGGAAGTTGCAACATCTCATCAACAGTTGCATAGAGTGATCTTCTTTCTTCTGTTCTTCCCCTAAAGACTTCAAACCTTTGATCTTGAGTGCTGTAAGACCAGTTGACAATTTCTCTTGAGTCTTCTGGTTTAGTAGTAGGTTTGTTTTTCTTCTTGGGAGGTTGTTGATGAGTGAGAGCTGGGTGGGAGGATTTGGACTTTGTGGGTGGAGAGGAGGGAGGTTTAGGATGGAGAGTGGAAGGTTGTTGGATAGAGGAAGGGGAGGATGAGGAAGTAGGCTTGGGTTTCTTTGGTTCTCTGTCATCAGCTAGAGTGATTACCCTTTTTTGGAGCTTGTCTTCCCCAATCTTTCTTCCTCTTCCTTTTTGACTTTAAAGTAAAGGGCTTGCAGGTTCATGAAGTTCATGGGACCTAGCCTTTTTTCACTCTCTCCTCTAGCTTTTAGGAAGTCAATCATGATCTTCCTTTCTTCATGGGATCTTCTGTTAAAGGCAATGGTCTTCTTGGATTTTTGTTTGGCTTTTTCTTCTTCTAAAGCCCTTTTCTTGTTTGTCAATTGACCCTGCTGACCCATGAAGGCTCTGTAGATTTCTTTATTTGATAGTTTCTCAAGGTAGTCTGCATCCTCACCTTGAGAAATCAGAGCCTCTATCCACTCCTCTCTCATTTCTTTAGCTAGTTCAGAATCAGTTATTCTGAACTTGGCCTCTTCTTTCTTCTTCTTCTTTCTTTCTTCTTCTTCTTTATTAAACTGTTCCTGCAGTTGAAGAGCAAGAGCTTCATCTTCTTGAATTTGATAGACTGCAGGAATCTTGACTTTCAGATCATCCAGCTGTTTGTTGTTTTCTGAGGAGAATGGTCGCTTTTCTTTCTTGAGATTTTCTTAGTTCAACCATCTCCTCTTCTTCTCTTCTTTTTCTTCTTTCCTCCCTTTCCTTCTTCCCTCTCAATAACTTTTCTTCATCTTCTTCTGTCATAGGTCTTTTCCCCTAGTCTTTGCTGGATGCCTCTGCTTCAGCTTCATGGACCATAACATCAGATGTAAGAGATGCTGTTGGGATCTCAGCTTCAGCTTCATTGGCAATATGAGAAGTAGACACAGAGGAAAGGACTGCTTCACTCTCTTCTTTTTCCCATTCACCCCCATGTAGAGCTTTAAAAGCCTCTTTGACATTCTAAGCAGCCAGTCTTCTTGACTCTACCGCTGCACTCAGTATAACAGTTGGTGAGGAGGGCAGGGATGAATCCGAGTCAGAGTCATTCATTGCAAGCGATTCCTCCTTATAAAGAGAAGCCTTGATGAGTTTGATCATTTCTTGACTTTCTAAGGAGTTGATGTTGCAGATGAGTGATCTGAGCTCAAATACCTTGTGCAGGAAGTCTGAAGGAAGGAGTAGGATCTCTTTGATGTTGATTGAGAGAGAAGATCCATTGCTTAGGAAGAAGGTGAAATCAGAGGACTCAGTGCTCACCCATCCTAGCACTTCCAAGTCCCTGACCATGATGTTGTACAGGAATCTTCGCCAGCAGATAACTTCTTCTTAGTTAAAGCACTGCTCCTGATTAAGTCAAGTCTTCTTGGAGCCGGTCTTTGTTCTGCTGTTGATGAAGATTCCGGATAAGCCACCCTATTTGCTTCTTTTAGTAGTCTTTCAAACCAGGGCATATTATCCTCCATTAAGTCATAGAACCTGCTGATTGCAAGTTCTGCTGAGAGATCTGATGATGTGTTGATACATCTTGTCAGATACAGATTAAAAACCTGGAGGGCATTAAGAGTGTTCCAGTTTAGCTCTTCTACTCCACTAAATTCCCATCCAATCCAGAATCTCTCAGCTATGCCATCATACCCCCAAGCTAGAATGGAGTCGAATTCTAGCTTGTTTGAAGTTAGTGAGAATTAGGGAGTAGATGTTTGACTTATTATGGCTGCAGCTTCAGGAAGTATGCTGAATGATGGAGGTGTGTCTTCATGGAGAGTTTCATCTTGCAATACCTCATCAACAGCTCGGAAAACTAACTTCCAATCCTCAGTGATATCTTCCCCTTCATCTACTGAGTCTGGCAAGTGATGGATTTGAACAAAAGCAGGTTTGTATAGCAAACTTTGAAACACAGTCTGCTCTTGTATCCATTCTTCTAGGCTGTCCGCATCATCTTTCTTGGTAACTACCTCCCCCTTTTTGGTTGCATCAGTGCATAGAGTGTTATCTGTTTGAGTGCCCACTGATATAAGGGAGGGAGTAGGCACAGTTGGGCATTGATGGGCTTCATGCATAGAGACTTGGTGCCTTAGTTTGGACACTTCAGCCTCTAGCATAGCTACCTTGGCCGTCAATTCCATATTATGAAGTTTCAGTCTGTCCTCATCCACAGTTGTGGAATCCTTGGAGATGGGGCCTGAGGCCTAGCCTCTGCATCCCCATCACCCTGGTTTTCTTGGCACCTGGAATTCCTCTCAGTGAAGAGTGTTTCAAAGGAAACATCCTCACTGTGAGTTACCGTGGTTAGGATCTTAGTGATGTTATCACTGTCCTCCTAGGCAGTTGATGTACCAGGAGCAGTGACAGCCCTTTCCACATTCACTATGTCCGTACCACTAGAGTGAACCTTCTTGGGTGATGAACTTGGGTTGGGTGCATTAGCAGCCAAGTCAGTCAATACCTCCGAGATAGTGGTAGTTGGAGAAGGTATATCATCTTGAATAGGTGCCTCTGCACTTAAGTTCAGAGAAGAGAAATAATGATATGGCTCAGCGGGTTGTTCTATGGATCCGGTATGTGATCCTGATCCTAATAGAGAACCTTCCAAGGAGGTCTCTCTAATGTTTTGGCTATCCCTTTTGATATTCTCATCAGAATGCTGGGATTCTGAATGAGGGCTTTGAGGTTGGGATTGTGATAAGTGGCCAAAGTTTCATGTATTAAAAGGTGCAATATGTTATATTTATGCAAATTAATATGTGGAATACAAAGGTTTTGTGTAGCTGTGCATGTGCAGGTTTTGGACGCTTAAAGTATGAGTTTGGAAGATATTAGGCGAGAGATGCAAGAGTCGGAAGAGACACGGAGAAAACGGGGCAAAATATAGTCCCATCGTAAGCCTACGCCACATGGCGTAAGCCTACGCCACCAGCGTAAGCTTACGCCCCATCAGCGTAAGCCTACGCCTGAGCATTTTCTTCACAGCCGCATCAGAGGCCCGGCGTAAGCCTACGCCCTCCCAGCGTAAGCCTACGCTGGGTGCGTCTCAGACGCGGAACTTCAGGGAAACAACCGATTTTTAGGTTTTATTGGGAGTTTCTTCCCCAAATCGAGATGGATCTCTTACACTACACTTTTAGGCGATTTTGAGAGGATTCACACACCCACTTGAAGATTGAAGATGATCTCCCTCACCATGAGCGGGTGATTCACTTGTGGCTTCCTCCAGGCGGACGGTTCGTATAGGTTTTTGTATTTGATTCAGTTTATTCATGTTTGGATCTTGTTAGTTTCTGACAATAACTTGAGAGATTGATGTATTAGTTGATTTAAACAGTTTATGATTATGCTTTGAGTTTGCTTGCTTTACTATCTTGTTCGGTTGATGACAAAACCTAGTAGCAGGGTTGGGTGACTAAAGGGGGTAACTTGGCATTCATAAATTGGGTGATTGAATTATACTGGTTTGTGACGAAACTAGTTGTATAGGTTTTCTGACAAAGAATCTGTCTTCAATTACTGTTTCAACTAATTTTCCAACACTATGTCTATGTGGTGTCCAATTAAATAACTGAGTTTTACATAAACCTAGAATCTGAAGTTTGGGGGAGGTTACATCCTTATTTGATATGTGTGTTTTCCATCTAATTATCAAACTAAGCAATTGAACTTTCCACTGATTCCCTGTGGATTCGACAACCCTACTTCCCTGTCTACAGTCTAAGGTAGATAAGTAGTAGTTTTTATAAATGTTTTTGATTGACCTTGACACCTCGATCAAAATGGCGCCGTTGCCGGGGAATAGGTGCGCTTAGTTCTATTGCTTTAGTCTATTGTCTTTAGTTGATTTTAATTCTTATCAAGCTTCTTATCAAACACCCAAAAAGATATTCTTTACTTTTGTTTTTATTTTTTTTGTTTATTTTGTTTTATTTTTATCGTTCAGAACTACTTGGGTGTGCTATTTGTGCAGGTTGACATGGACAGTAATTATTATGGTGACCAAGACTACTATGAACCATGCAACAACTGTGGCATCACTGGCCACTGGGCACAAGATTTCCCAAGATACAATCAATATGGTGGTGGTCCTGAGTACCCAAACTATCAGGACGATTACAACCAAGACTACCACCCAAGCAGGCCACCTGAACAAGACAACTATCAGTCTGAACTGGATGTCATCCGGTCAGATATGAAGGAGATGTCCAAAGTGATACAAGCAGTGGTGCAGCAACAGGAGAGCCAGGACAAAGCTCATCAAGCTTTGGTTGATCTAGTTGCCAACCTATCTGGGATTGTCGGGTCACTCATCAAGGAAGTAGGTAAGCCTCGCTGTTCACATCAGTCCTCAAGTTCCCAAACCATAAACAGCGCACACCTAAATGATGTAAGTCTTCAACCCTCACCTGATGTTTCTGTTGTTGAACATACTCCACCACTGGTAGTAGAGAGAGTGGTGGAGTACAGTGAGCCTGAATCTGATCATAATCAGGATTTAATTTCACAAAATAATCTGAAAAATAAAAATGTGAATAAATCTCTGAAAATTCCATTCCCTTCGGCTTTGTTACCACCAGTGTTCCCACCAGTGTTAAGTGAACGGGATCCAACACAAGATGAAAGATGGGAGAAATTTGAAAATCATAAAATTAATCTACCATTTTTGAAAGAACTTAAAGAAAATTCTGATGGTGTTGAGTGCTTGAAAGGTTTGAGTACCCGTAAACGACGGCACAAATGTCCCGAACAGGTAAAGCTAAGTGCTAATGTGAATGCTGTGTTTACGGGTATCTTTCCCCCAAAACTCCAAGATCCAGGGACACCTATTATTTCTATACTTATAGGTGAAATTAAAATGGATAGAGCATTGCTGGATCTTGGAGTATCTGTGAGTATAATTCCAGGGAGTCTGTATGATCAGCACAATTTTGGTCCAT
Source organism: Smallanthus sonchifolius (assembly GCA_023525975.1). NCBI lineage: Eukaryota > Viridiplantae > Streptophyta > Magnoliopsida > Asterales > Asteraceae > Smallanthus > Smallanthus sonchifolius. The sequence continues at coordinate 40,459,013 of CM042025.1, read as the reverse complement.
TACAGAGAGTTAACACCACCGTGGTGTTGGCTGATCAGACTCCCGCACATCCTCGGGGGATTGTAAAGGATGTGATTGTGAAGGTAGGAGAGTTTTATTACCCAGTGGATTTCTTGGTGTTGGATTGTGTCAAGAACACAGAGCCAACTATTATTTTGGGTAGACCGTTCTTGGCCACTGCTCAGGCAAATATTAACTGTGCTGAGGGAACGGTAAGGATGAGGTTTGGGGCTCAGAAAATGAGTCTTAAAATTTTTTCAAACTTGCCAACCCCGAAAGCTAACAAATGTGGATCACCTGAAAAGGTGAATCACACAGTCGAGAATGCTTGTGTTGTGTTTGACAGGTCAGCTGAGATGAAGAATGGTGAGACTCCAGACAATGGGAAGAAAAGGGTCAGAAAGAGAAAGCGGAAAGGGAAGAAACCGCGAGTTTATGATGTAGATCAAGAACTCTTTTCTCTGTTTATGAAGGCCTGGAGAAAAGTGGATGATGAGAGGAAATTAAGTGTGGGGAAGGAGGACTGCAGGCATCCCACCCGACCACCATGACCTAAGCAAGGTACACTACGTCTGGCTGAGGACGTTAAACTTAGCACTCTTAGGAGGTAGCCTAAGGTATGTTTTACATTCGTGTCTAGTTAAATGAACTTTGCGAGTGTGTTCAATAGAAACCCTCACGAGACTCAACTCGTCCACTCGGGCTACCGAGGGGTTTAAAAGGCTTGATGCATATGCTAAATGCATCCGTAATTCCTACGAAAGTGAGTTAGGAAATTATTTCTTTGTTTTCTTTGTTTTGTGTGTGAGCCGGCCAAGTGTGGGGAATTTTCATGGGTTGTCAAGTGAGTGTGCGTGCTTTCCAATTCGGTATATAGTTTTATTTTTGCATATTTATTTTCATCGTCTCTCATCCTACATTGGGGACAATGTAGAGTTTAAGTGTGGGGATGGGAGACTGAGTTTGTATAGAAAATATATATATATATAAAAATTGAAAAATCCATAAAAATTTAAAAATTTTCAAAAATGTCCTTGGATCAGAATTTTTGTAACTAAATGGAAAATTATAGATATAATTGGAAACTATGCTTTTGTGATTAAAAACAATAATAAATAGAAAACGCGTTTGATTTGTAATGTTTTGGTAGGCCCAACCGATCTAAAGAGCTTAAATATATTGATATTGTATCTAGGGTTAATTGACAATCAATTCAGGATGTCTTGTGGGTTCTTATCTTAGGGGCTTCGGCAAGGTTGAAACTGTCATCATAGGGTGATAGGTACCACTATAAGCAAAAAATTATAAGTTTTAAAAATTACTTGGCACACCACTTTCTTTTTATGAAAATAAATCCGAAAATTGGTGACGCCCGCAATCCATAATCCATCTTGCATGAGCTTAATTAAACAAAATTGAGAGCTTGAGTTCAGCCTACGTGTTTCCCTTCGGGATGGTGACTTGAAGGATACACCCATGGGCGGGACTTAAGTGATCAATATTGGATGACTAAGTTAGGAGTACGTGTTTCCCTTCAGTATGGTGACTTGAAGAATACACCCATGCTCCGAAGCTTATGTACTTCATGGCTTAAGAACTGCAGCCTACGTGTCATATATCGTGTTCCAGCGTGATTGAAACACCACTGGGTTAGGTTCATTCATAAAATAATATAAAAAGCTCAAAAACATGCATCCATCGATCCATATTCCCATAATTTTCAAAAACTTGTAAATTAGTGTTTATAGTGGTGGGAAATCTATAAGGTTTAACCCGTGCCTAAACATGACTTTGAGATGGGATTAGACTAAGTTGTAGCTTCCTGAATGTAAGACCCATAGAGAAACTGTTGCTTGTTAATAAATAGGATAGTAGATCACATAATCGGGGGCTCAATAGATCAGTGGTTGGGTTTAGTCGGATAGAAATACCAATTGTTACAGTCAATGCGTGATTATGTTTTAATTGTATGAGATTATGAGAGCAGGTTTCAATTATGATTCCATTGCATAATTCTTTTTCGGGACGCAAAAGAGTAAGTGTGGGGATATGATAAGTGGCCAAAGTTTCATGTATTAAAAGGTGCAATATGTTATATTTATGCAAATTAATATGTGGAATACAAAGGTTTTGTGTAGCTGTGCATGTGCAGGTTTTGGACGCTTAAAGTATGAGTTTGGAAGATATTAGGCGAGAGATGCAAGAGTCGGAAGAGACACGGAGAAAACGGGGCAAAATATAGGCCCAGCGTAAGCCTACGCCACCAGCGTAAGCTTACGCCCCATCAGCGTAAGCCTACGCCTGAGCATTTTCTTCACAGCCGTATCAGAGGCCCGGCGTAAGCCTACGCCCTCCCAGCGTAAGCCTACGCTGGGTGCGTCTCAGACGCGGAACTTCGGGGAAACAGCCGATTTTTAGGTTTTATTGGGGGTTTCTTCCCCAAATCGAGATAGATCTCTTACACTACACTTTTAGGTGATTTTGAGAGGATTCACACACCCACTTGAAGATTGAAGATGATCTCCCTCACCATGAGCGGGTGATTCACTTGTGGCTTCCTCCAGGCGGACGGTTCGTATAGGTTTTTGTATTTGATTCAGTTTATTCATGTTTGGATCTTGTTAGTTTCTGACAATAACTTGAGAGATTGATGTATTAGTTGATTTAAACAGTTTATGATTATGCTTTGAGTTTGCTTGCTTTACTATCTTGTTCGGTTGATGACAAAACCTAGTAGCAGGGTTGGGTGACTAAAGGGGGTAACTTGGCATTCATAAATTGGGTGATTGAATTATACTGGTTTGTGACGAAACTAGTTGTATAGGTTTTCTGACAAAGAATCTGTCTTCAATTACTGTTTCAACTAATTTTCCAACACTATGTCTATGTGGTGTCCAATTAAATAACTGAGTTTTACATAAACCTAGAATCTGAAGTTTGGGGGAGGTTACATCCTTATTTGATCTGTGTGTTTTCCTTCTAATTATCAAACTAAGCAATTTCACTAACCACTGATTCCTCGTGGATACGATACTCTTCTTACCCTTACTAGTTAAGTGTTTAAGGATTGTTTTTGACCGACATAACGACATCGATCAGATTGGGCCTTTGAGACAAGAAGAGAAGGAGTCTTCTTGCTCCTTTTTCTAGTGTATGTTGTTGCAACTGGGGCCCTTTGTTCCAGTTGAACGATAACATCCAAAACAGATGTAAGTGATTTTTGTACCTGTACATCCTTAGTAGTTTGCACAGGGGTTCGAGCAATGGAAGCAGCTTGTTGTTCAGGATTTCAAGTGGAGGGTGTGGGATCAGTATCAGCTGGGATTGCTGAACTGTCACCCTGGGTACTTTGTATGTTCACCATTGTAGATAACAATGGAACATTGACCCCTGAGAACTTTTTGGAAACAGTTCTCATACTTTGAAAAATATTATTTTTATGACCCAACACGATGTAGATTCTTACAGGTTTTGAGAGATCTTTTAGTTCCTGGTTGAAAACCTCCTGCAAGAATCTGGGGTACATAAAAAATTGTTGCTTTGCACCATCTTGAAGGTTATATCTCAAACCCTCAAAGATGAGGTGTGCAAAGTTGAAACCTTGGCAAGTAATCATACCGTGAACAGCAGAGGCAAGTGCAGAGCTCACTTGATGCCATCCACTTCTATTTTGAGATATGCATTGTAGAAGAGTGTGGCAGAGATACTTCCATGGAGGGCCCATCAGTGCCTTCTCTATTGTATACTCATTTTGATTTCCTGTGTACCCTATGGATACAAAGGTCCTCATGTATTCTTCCTTTGAGTATGAGATGGCTGGCCCCTCATCTTGAAGCTGAAGATGTTTTTGGAGAGTAGCTTCAGAGATGATGATGTCCTAGCCGTCTACCTTGGCTTTTATTTAGGGAATGGCCTGTTCGGTAGAGTAGACGGCGGTATTTCAAAAATCCTCCATATGAGGAATATAAATGGCAGGGTTGACTGTTAGTGCAAAATATATCTTTGATCGGCACAGAAAATCGATCATATCATCGAATCCCTCGGACTTCTTTCCTTTGGTTAAGTATGCTGTGAGGTTGTGATATGAGGAGAACTTATCATCAGGATTGTTTATGTCTGCCATTTTTGTTGGTTTGGAGGGAAATGGGAAGATTTTGAAGGGTGGTTAGGAATGGAAGGCTTTGAATGTTGTGGGGACTTGAGAGAAAGTGATGGGAGTTAGGGCGAAATTGAATGTGAAGGGGTGGTGAAGAAATTTAATTTGTTCTTATAACGACAGAGGAGGGAAAAACAGAATGACTTGTACAGTACAACCTCATTCACTTTTTACTGTTACAGCTGTAATGCACTATAGCAATCATGGTAAACACCGGAAGGAATTTTTACAGCGGGTAAAAGTTAATTTAGACTTATTTTTACCCATCAACAACAAACTTGGTTACTGCAGATGGTTAAGCCTATCCGCTGCAAGCTTGGTTGCAGCGGATAGTTAAGTCTGTCAGTAGCAAGCACTATTGCTGCTGATGGATGCGTTGATCCGTGGCAAGAGAGTTGCTGCTGATTATTATACCTGTCAGGAGCAAAAATGGATGCTGCTGACTAGTAACTTTTATTTATAACAAAGGACAAACATATTTACAAAGACAAAATTTTAGAGACATATTTTAATCAAGGTTCATCATACCAATAGATTCAACTAAATATCTAAATCTAGCTTCATCAAACGGTTTTGTAAACAAATCAGCATATTGCTCATTGGTATGAACTTTGGTTAAAATAATTCTCTTTTTCTCAGCTTGATCTCTTATGAAGTGATACCTGATTTCAACGTGCTTTGTCTTGGAGTGCTGCACTGGATTGTTTGTGATTGATATAGCACTCATATTGTCAATGTGAATGGGAGTTGCCATGAAAGTCATCCCATAATCTAGCATTTGATTTTGTATCCAGATGACTTGTGCACAACAACTTGAAGTTGCAATGTATTCTGCTTCTACTGTAGAAGTTGAAACACATGTTTGATTTTTGCACTGCCATGAAATCAGTCTCCCTCCCAGAAACTGACATCCCCCTGAAGTGGACTTTTTGTCCAAGTTGCATCCCCTATAATCACTGTCAGTGTATGCACATAGATTGAACTTATCATTTTTAGAGTACCATAGCCCAAGTCTTGGTGCTCCTTTTAGGTATCTGAAAATTCTCTTGACAGCTTGAAGATGTGAAATCTTTAGAGCTGCTTGAAATCTTGCACAAAGACATACTTCAAACACGATATCTGGCCTTGAGGTAGTGAGATACATGAGAGACCCTATCATTGCACGGTACTGATGTTGATCAGTGTCTTGACCATCTTTGTCTGGAGTCAGCTGATGGTGCACTTGCATAGGGGTTCGTGCAGCAAAGCAGTCAGTCATGTTGAATCTTTCCAGAATGCTCTTGACATATTAGGATTGGCTGATGAAGATTCCATTTGGAACTTGTTTGACTTGAAGACCCAGAAAGAAATTTAGCTCACCCATTGAGCTCATTTCAAACTTTGAGTGCATCAGGATCTCGAAGTCTTTACACAACTTCTTCCTTGTTGATCCAAAGATTTAATCATCTACGTAGATTTGTACCCATAAGATTTCTCCCCCTTCATCTTTGATAAACAAGGTCTGTCAATGGCACATCTTCTGAAGTTGTTGCTTAGTAGATATCCAGACAAAGTTTCGTACCAGGCTCTTGGGGCCTAATGTAAGCCATATAGAGCTTTGTCTAGTTTGAACACTTGGTTAGGATGTGCAGGATCTACAAAGACTGGAGGTTGTTTGACATATACTTCTTCACCAATCTTCCCATACAGAAAGACACTCTTGACATCCATTTGATAGACCATGAAATTCTTGGATGCGGCATATGCCAGGAAGATTCTGATGGACTCTAGTCTGGCAACAGGAGCAAAGACTTCATCATAGTCAATTCCCTCTTCCTGAGTGTAGCCTTGAGCTACAAGTCTGGCTTTGTTCTTGACTACAATGCCTCTCTCATCTTGCTTGTTCCTGAATACCCATCTTGTGCCAATGGCAGATTGACTAGGTGGAAGATCAACAAGCTTCCAGACATTTTGTCTCTTGAATTGCAGGAACTCTTCATGTATTGCCTCAATCCAACTGCTGTGTTGCAGAGCATCATCTATCTTCTTTGGTTCCACCAGAGATAGAAAACATTAAAATAAACATATATTGGCCTCATGAGATTTGCTTCTTGTTAGAACTCCTTGGTGAACTTGACCAATAATATTTTCCAGAGGATGTTTCTTGTTGATCCTTTGTGCTGGTACCATCTCCAGCTGTATCCCTTGCTCAAGATTGCTTTGATTTTGATCAAGGATTTCTTCATTCATGGTTGAAGAGTCTTCAAGTTCAACAGCTACATCAGTATTCTCAATTGTCACACCCCGACCGATGGCGGAATCATCGGGGCGGGACATGTAGACTGTTCATGAGCACAAGGTTGACTAAATTGTAATATATTAAACATCAATTTCATTTCAAATAATCCAAACACAACCAAATCCAAGAAAGAACATAATTGAAATACATAAAATCCTTTATTCAAATTAACTAAGTCCCAAAGCCTATGTGAAGCAAATCTTGATCAAATCACACATTAGTACCTGAAACATGAATAAAATAAAGTCAACTAAAAAGTTGGTGAGCATACACAGGTTTGTATATAGATAGCATATAGTTTGTAAATAAACAAATCCTTACATATCATGATAAAATAAGGCATTTATGGGGAGCAACTATTGTGTAACCAAGTACAATCAAACCTTTGTAACTAGCATGCAAAAATTGTGTTGTCAGTAACAATCACCCTACCTGGGTGGGTTTGTCAGACTCAATAGATCTATCATTGTTTACCGTCGACTTGGATGGTTAATGATTGCACATAATCACATACAAAAGTTAGCACAACTAGCACTCGGGCATAAAGCTCAAAATGCACACATGAATGTAAAGAGGATTTGTACTTGTGTAGATTGTGTAAGTGTAAGTAATAGTGTTCATGTTCCACCCCAAAAAGTGTAAAAGAGTAAAAGGGGCTATGTAATACTCACTTGGTTTGAAGGCGTAGCTAACAAAAGGTACTAGATAGTAATAAGGATCCTTGAAAAGCACAAGTTAACCTAAAGTGTAATGTATATTGTATCAATAGCGTGCACAAAGTTTGAGTCAAATGTTAAACTTGGATTTGTGTATAAAGCCATTGATTTGTATTTGAAAGTATTGAATACGATATAAAGTTTGAAATAAATATTTTTGGAACATTTTGATTAAGGTTTGAAATTGAATAGCTAAATAAGTAGGTTAAATAATTATTGTTTATGAAAATAGTGTAAGTATTTGATGTAACTCAGTATAATAAATAATTGTTTTTGTTTAAATATAAATTAAATAAATAATCATTTCCTTATTTATTTATTTATAAAATCTGTAACTTAACCATTAAGATACTTTTTAAATGAAAGGTTTAACAATAATTGTAAATTTAATTTTTATAAACTTTAAATAAAAAATTTTCTATTTATTCCAAGATTAACTATTTGATCTTTCTAAATAGAATTAATGCATTTTTATAAAAATCAACTATTTTTATTTTGAAATTTAATCAGGAATATTTATTGTTTGAAAAATATATAAAAATTATAATTCTGCCAAAAATTTAACTCACACACGACCGTGCCCGGGAAGGGCACGATCGTGCTCGAACCACGAGCGCGGCCGTGCTAGTCAGGACACGACCGGGTTGATCAAACGGAGACATAACTAGACAAATCACTAGGCACGACCGTGCCTTGGCTCGGCACGATCGTGTCTATGATTCTGAGACACGACTGAGATTAGCCAAAGGGCATGACTGGGTCTGAACAGGAGGACACGACCGCGCTGGTAACCAGCACGACCGCGTCTCATGAGGCACGACCGCGCTAGATGATTAGCGCTACCGTGTCTCTTCCAAATCAGACACGAATTGACTGATTCTTATATTGTTAGTGATGTAAATCATAGGGCTTTTATTTATAGTATTATTACGAGTATGATGGGATGTTTTAATTGTATTAACAACATGTTCAGGGTCGAAATCGATTAAACCATTTTGAATAAAACATAGATTCTGATTCGGGATGATTTCTATAATGGAAGCCCAAATTAATATGGGGCTTTTGATCTATGGACTGAAACGAACGAGGAAAAGGTTTCAATTACATGGGAGGACGATGGATGAATAGAGTTCGGTAGAAAAGAGTTCCGGCGACGATGTGAACGGCCTCCGGCATCTTCTGCTGCAAATTCCGGCTACTTCAAAGGGTCAGTAGCTTCTGGGGGATCGTATATCGTGAATCTTCTGTTTGGTTGAGAGAATTCGGATCGAAGGAAGGGTTTATGTTTTCTTTGAAATGTTTGAACAATTTTTCGAGTCCGAAGGAATTAAACTGGGACGTTTGTGTAATTGAAAATGTTATTACTCTCGTAAATGGAAATGAAGTGAGGAACGGTTACGGAACTCAACGATCGAGCGATTAAAACTGCATTTACGTTTCAACGGGTACTAGGCGCGACCGTGCCCAAACTAGGCGCGACCGTGCCAAGACACCGGGCGCGACCGTTCCAAAGCAAGTCGCGCGACCGTGCCAAGGTACTTGGCGCGATCGTGCCTATTAGGGTTTCTTGTTGATTTTCAACATCAGACGTTGTAACTATAGTCCTTGACATATTTGTATAAATAGGTACTTATGTAGTGTTTTAGTAGGTTACAACCGTGTAAAATTTGCGGATTAGCATTGAAATATAGTATTTAATTAATGTACGAATAGAACAAAATAGTGCACTAGACTAGGGTTTTGAAATGCATTACGTTTAATTGAAATACGGATACTAAAAATCAGAAATGTTACATCAGTAATGGTATTTGCAGCATCTACAGCATTTACCAAAGAGTCTTCATTCAAGTTTTCATTTTCAGACATGCTGCTTCTGGTGACATTAGAGAGTGTGGTTCTGACTACACTTGCTTCAATGGCTTCTATAACAGATGGAGGATCAATGGATGGTCTTCTCAGACTGATAGAAGATTTTGAAAAATCCAGTCTGTAGTCAGAGGAGGTGGAAGCAGGTGTTTGAGAGGAGGAAGACTCCATATTTGAGAAGATGAGAGGCACAAATATTTGGGTGAAGGAGTCTATGTCAAAAAGCTAGTTTGGGCCTTTTCCCTGTTCACAGACAATGTGTTCTCTGCATTCCACATTGGCTGATTCTTCCACAATTCTTGTTCTTGAGTTGAATACTCTGCAGGCCTTGGATTGAGAGGAATAGCCCACAAAATATCCTTCATCAGATTTGGCACCAAACTTAGGAAGAACCCCATGTGTGATCAGAATTGTGCATGGACATCCAAAAGGTTTTATAAATCCAATGTATGGAACTCTTTGGAACCATTGTTCATAGGGTGTCTTGTTGAGAGGCTTGACTATGAGAACTCTATTTTGCACATAGCAGGCTGTGCTTACTGCTTCTGCCCAAAATGTGAGAGGCAGTTTTGAGTCAGCCAACATAGATCTTGCTGACTCAATTAGAGTTCTGTTTCTTCTTTCAGCAACTCCATTTTGTTGAGGAGTTCTTGGAGCACTGTATTGCCTTTTAATTCCCTTGCTCTCACAAAAACAGTTCAAATTGTGGTTCTTGAACTCTGTGCCCTAATCACACCTTATGATCTTCACCCTCTGACTGCTTAGATTCTCTACCTTAAGGATGTAGGATTTAAAGATCTCAGCAGTTTCATATTTAGTTCTCAAGAAGTATACCCATGAGAATCTGGCGTAGTCATCAGTTATCACCAGACAGTATGACTTCTTACCCATTGACATAATATTTGTAGGACCAAAGAGATCCATATGCAGCAGCTGTAGTGGAGTATCATTTGTATTCAAAGTCTTGGTTTTGTGAGAACTCTTGTGTTGCTTCCCTTTCAAACAAGCAATGCAGTGATCTTATAGCTGGAATTCTTTATCAGGAAGCCCTCTGACAAGATTGTCCTTCACCAATTTGTTGATGGTTTTGATATTAACGTGGCTTAGTCTCCTGTGCCAGAGAGCTGATTCATCAACCGAGGCTTTTGACAGAAAACAGGATACACTCCCAGATGGAGTGACCTCATTCATGTCAAGCACATAGAGATTTTCTTTTCTCTGAGCAGTTAATAAAATCGTCTCTGGAGGAGGTTTGGATAAGCCAGGAGATAGTACAAAGCATTCTTTGTCTGTGAAGAGCATCCAATGCTTTTGATCACAGACCTGGGAAACACTCATGAGATTGAAGTCTAATTCTTTGACATAGTTGACCTTATCAATACTCATTCTTTCATTGGTCACAGTCCCTTGTCCCGTAATTGATCCTCCTTTTGAGTCACTCCCAAAGGCAATATATCCTCCATTGAAGTGTCTGAAATTGGAGAGGATGGATCTGTTGCCTGTCATGTGACTGGAACAACCACTGTCAACCACCCAGGTGTTATTCTTGTTACCTGGCTGCCCCTGCACATGAGAGAGATCTAGTTAGTGGGAGGAATCCAAGAGCTTGCATCCTTTAAGAAAAGGGTTCTTGGAATATCAGATTCAGCATGTGTGCATTCAACCAAACCAATGATGATTCTTGAAGGGATAGAAGCTGGGATCTTGGCTTTCCATTGCTGAGGAGATGGTTTTCCAGTTTTCTTTAGTCTGTCAGCAGCTGTTGTTGCCTTGGCTGCGGATGGGTTTGCTTTATCAGCAGCAGATTTTGCTGCTGATGACTTTAGCTTATCATCAGCCGATTTTGTTGCTGCTGAGGACTTCGTCTTATCAGCAGTAGATTTTGTTACTGCTGATGGTTTTGCTTGAGCAGCAGCAGACTTGGTTGCTGCTGAAGGCTTGTCCTTGGGTTTCTTAGGCTTGGCTTGATTACCAACATTTTTGCTGGCTGCTGATGGTTCTACAACCAATGTATGCTTATCCTTCTTTACCTTGTTGATGGAGGGCTTCTCTGTAGAGGTTCTCATGCTGATAGGCTTTTGTTTAGCAGGGGCTTGATGAAGGATCTGGTTGAAGGGATTAAAGTAACAATTTACAGCAAAGTGGTCTGATTCACCACAGATGATGAAAGATTGTTGAGGCTTTGGCAGCTGCTTCCTTGGTGGGGAAAGAGAGTTTCTGAAGTGAGTTGCCTTGGCTTCAGAACTCCTTACCTTTTTGTTCTTGTGTGTCTTCTCCAAAGCATGTTGTTTGAGGTTTCTTTGCTGTTGAAGGTAGTAGAAGCAGGTGCTGGCAGTGTGGTTGTATTTTCCACAGACAAAGCATGATTTGGCCAGTTTATCCCTTGAAAGGTAAACATAGTCTTTTCTTTTGAATTGGTCTTTAAAGTTCTAGGGTGAGCTTTGTTGTGCTCAAAGGTGGCGTCTTCCAATGTCTTTTGAACATATGGAATTCTTTCTCCAGGCGCATGGCATATGTCAAACACCTTTCTTTGAGGCTTTGAGTTGTTGGAGGTTGAAGACTGCCCCTTTTCAACATTTAGCTTTCTTCCTTCTGGAGGATAGCTGATTTTGATTTGTTTGAAAGGCATAGGAACCGGGACAGCTGGTAAAGGGACAAGAGTACTTGTTTGAATGACTTCAAGAACAGGCGGTGCAGGTATTTGTACTGGTGATGAGGCCTCCTCAGTTTTAGTGGACTCTGAGCAAGTTGACTCAGATTCTGATGAGGTAGTGCATTCTTGTAACAATGGTTCATGTATTGAAGGATCAAGATCTCGGTTGGCCTTTTCAAGATTTGAGAGATTGAAGCTTGGTTCATGGATGGCAACTTAGTCAGCAGGAGGTGCAATGGCTTGATATTGTTCAGCATGATAGCCCAGACCAGTTTTTACCTTGTCATGAATTTGAGCATCCAAAAGTCTTTGCAGCCTTTTGGATGCAAATTCATATTTGTCAACATGAACTTTATGTTCTGCCAATTCTGCTCTGGTAGCTTTTAATCTAGCCATTAGATCATCAATCTGAGTTTCAAGATTGGTTTGTTCATATTTTAGTAATGAAATCTCTTTCTTTAGGCAGTTAATTTTTTCTTTATAGCTGTTTTCTACTTTTGTGAATTCAGATTTCATTTGATGAAACTCTTCATTTTGATCTATAAGGTTTTGATTATGCTTTCTGTAGCCTAACACCTTATCAATAAAAGCTTGGGAACAGAGATGTTCATATACCTGTGGCGGTATCTTAGTTGTGTCTGCCATAAGAGCTTGGTTGTTAGCAGGCAAATCTTCATACTGGAAGCTCCAGTCAAAGTCAGAAGTTCCAACGGCTGCACAAGCTGCAGTTTGAGCTAGAGGAGTAGCTTGTTGCTGTTGTTGTCTTGGTTGGGCTTGGTGAGCTTGTCTTGATTGAGGAGCTACTGGGTTTGTCCTAGGTGCCTTGCATTCTCTAGAAAAATGACCCAGTTGGTTACAGTTGTAACATCTTAATTTGCTTTTATCCAAGCCAACTCTGGTGTTGGAGTTGTTACATGGAATGGGTCTTCCGGTTCTAGAGTAGAACCTTTTTGCTCTTATAGATAGCATGGCATACGAGTGCTGTATGTCCATTTCTTCTAAGTCATCTGGATGGAAGCATTCCAGATCCTCCCATGTTGCTTGAGTTTTCAGAAACAAAGGCAGCAGAGGTTGGCGTTTGAGGAGGAGCTTCTAGGAGAAATGGTGAGGTGTTTGTTTGAGAGGTTGGATTTTGGGGATGAGTGATGATGGGAGGATAATACTTGCTTGAACTAGGACCTGAGTGGTCAAAATGGAGGGCAGAGGAGGTGGTGGTGGATGTTGAGGCTGTTTAGTAGCTTGAGCTTCTTTCTTTTGCCTGAATCATCTCTAGCTCATAGGTTTTTAGCATTCCAAAGAGCTCAGTCATCTGGAGAGTCTTCAGATTCTCAGTTCTTCTTATGTACGCTGTGTAGAGTGTCCAACAACTCGGTAGAGACCTGATGAATTTCTTGAGAATATCTTCATTCTCCAGCTTCACCTTTGAGCACTGCAGCTCACCTACAAGATAGGTAAATCTGTTATATAAAACCGTTAGAGACTCACCTTCCTTCCAGACGAAGTTTTCATATTGCTGCTTTAGAATGTCTCTTCTGTTTTCTTTGACTTTTTCTGAACCAGCAAACATTTTTTCAAGAGCCTCCCATAGCTCCTTTGCAGTTTTATAACTCTGAAGTTATGAAAAACTTCATTTGGTAAGCACATATGGATGGCTCCCAAGGCTTTGAAGTCTACCTCCATTTTCTTGATGTCTTCATCAGAGTACTTGGAGGGTTCTTTGGTAACCAGTGCACCTTCGGAATCAGTAGAGGACACCATGGGTATGTATGGTCCATCTTTAATGGATTTCCACATCCCATATTCCTGATAGCAGAAGAAGCTTTCCATTATGTTCTTCCACATATCGTAGTCTTCCCCAGACACCAGTCTTGGTGGTCTGTTGATGGTTCCAATATCTTCAAATCCATTGTTTTGAGCCATTTTGTTTTGATTTGTGATAATGAGAGACTTTATCAAAGAGATAGTTTAGAATAGAACCGAAGAATGATTAAACAAGTGTGAGTTTGTTTAATCTGTGAGCCAAAGCTCGGATACCACTTGTAGGATCGTAAATACAAGATGGTTCTATTCCAGTTGAGATTGGCGGAAACAATCACAACTTAATCAAAGTAAACAAGTAAACACAAGAAGTACTGATAAATGCAATTTGTATTAAGCTTCAATGGTTACAAGATTACAGAGAAAACTCTAAGAAAAGCACTGAGATACAATGACTCTAAGTACTACTTATATAGTAACTTAGAATCAAGACATACCCTTGATTCTAAGGATCAGATCTAACACAGACCATTGATCTTGTATTGAAGCTATTCTACGTATAATGACAATAAACACTATAAAGGTTAACTTTACTCAAACGTCTTCTTAGGCATCATTGCTTGCATTCTTAGAGAAGAGCGTTGTAGTGCTTTATTGTCTGCACCAGTGACATTATTTCTGCATGGAGTGTGTCAGTGGTGTAGCCGAAAGTTGTCAGTGGTAATGGTTGCTTTTGCTTTTGCAAGGCTGGTCAGCTGCAACATTTGATCTTCAATGGATGAATAACTATCAGCAGCAGAGTTGTTGATCAGCAGCAAGATGCAACCATCCAAAGCTGCTGATGATTTGCCTATCAGCAGCATCAAGTGTTGATGCTGCTGAGAAGCCTATCCGCAGCAACTCTGATCTTCAGCAGATAAGGCTATCCGCAGCAGATTTGTTCTTCAGTAGAAGAACAAGTATCCGCTGCAGATAAACTTATCCACAGCAGTTTGTTGGTTAGCAGGAAACTATGAGATCAGCAGCATTTGTACTTAAAGAATTTTGTAGCCATCAGTCTTTATTTCTACACGAATTAACCGGGGGAGTAGCAGTTTCTTTTCCCTTAAAACTTCATGCATTTAAATTCTTGCATAGCATTTCATTACATGCATTTGTATATTGAGGGCAATGCACAGTTTTAAGTGTGGGGTGGGGAATTAAGAGATTCAGTACTACTTGTAACCTCAAAGCAGTAAAATTTCAACTTGTGATTTTCTACCCATTTGACTAAAACATTACAAAAACTCACCTTTTGTAAAACCCGAAAAATTTTAAAAAATTTAAAATCTCTTTGAGTTCGCACCTAATTAAATAAAATGAATACATGGCAAGTAGAAACAAATGAATATTATGCATAACGATTCACTAAACCCTATCCCATCCATTTTCATGTGAGGAAAATCAAGCCTATTACACAACATCAAGTTTTTGGCGCAGTATATAATTATTCGCATGCTCTTTCGTTTGGCATTACTGAGTGTTTTTCGATTGAATTTTATGCATAATTAGAACTTGTATGACTTATACATATCAAGACCATGAACTAGTAGAAGTATGAAAGTGATTGAGGCACCTAGGACTTTATTACTCTTATCCTTAAACACAAAAATCCCAAAAATATAATCCGCCTTGATAGCCCTTTGAGCCTTAGCCTTTTCTTTTCTACTACCCACAATTATCACCCAACCAGCTATTCATAAACACCGATTATTGGCTAACTGTCTCCAAAATGGAAAACTTATCCTATGTCATTATTTAAAGTTTATTACCATTGAGGCAACTTCGGAAATAATCTGTTTTACTCAAAAGAATCGGAATATACAAGAAGGTGGATGTATTAGGAAGAAACAGCCGAACTATCTGCAAGGAATTAATGGAAATATTATTTCAAGAAAATTGAGGAAAAAGAACTGTTGAAGAAATTGTCTTGATACAAAAAAAAAAGAGAAAAGAAAAAAAATAGAAAAAGGAGAAAAGAAAAAGAAAAAAGTTTGTATTTTACCGGTTAGACCTTAAAGAGATGGATATGCATTCTTTTTATTTCAATTTTCTTTCCTGTATTCATTTCCCAAAGCCTGAATTACCGCATGAACTCCGAGAGAAGATTTTCAAAACAACTAGTGATGTAAGAAAACAGCGGCGTAAGCAAGAACAACTGCCACCATCCTGCGGCTTGTCAAAAATGCCGCCAAAAGAAGAGCCAAAAGATACGGAAAATGTGTGAAGTGTGGCAACTAGAGCCACGACGACAAGTGTAGCAAGAATCAAACTTATTCCCAAAATGAGTATACGCATCTAATCAAAGTAGGAGCTGTTAGGCTACAAGCCGAAAGAACCATACGGAGAGGCAACAATGTGTATTACGCAGTAAGGGAAGAATTGGCACTAATGAAAGATCTTGGTCTTGGAAATCTGACCATAAACGAGCCCTCGGATTAGTTATACCCTCGTGATTCGAGCACTGTAAAGGGACCTGCTAATATTTTTCATTTTAAGCCATGAAGCTGTAGCCCTTCAAAACCTTTTAAATCCCTAAAAACCAAAAAGATTTTCATTTTCACCCTTTATTTTTATTTTAGCCACATAACACCACTTTTAAAAGTCCTCTTGATTCATGCATACTACTTAGTTAATTGGTGGAGACTTGATTTGCACACAAGCTTATGACCATTACATAATTCAATTCGAACTTGAGTGTTCCACTTACCTTACATTATCCATACATATATAACCCTAAAGTTGAGTGAACATTGTGAGGAGTGAAAGTTTATGCATAATTGAAGTTCTACTAGGCTTGTCATGAATTCCATCATAGAATAACACAAAAATAGAATAAGCAACTCAAGAGCTATCTCGGAATTTCCAAATACTTGGAGCTCCATCACCCTTGTAAAGTTTTTAGTTATGGGTATGATCATACATGAGTTTGCTTGAGGACAAGCAAAGTTTAAGTGTGGGGTATTATGATATGCCCTAAATTATACATGTTTTGCATGCATAATAATCCCCATATTATGGTACTAATTGATTAAAAGCCTTGCAATTGATACTTAAAACGTTAATATTTCACAATTGCAGGTTATTCGGTGCTCCAAGATAAAGAAAGCAAAAACCAGCTTAAAACATGAAGAAATCAAGCTTTTGGAGAACCAAACCTGAGCATTGACCCCCAAGAAGTCAAACCAGGTCATGGAAAGTCAACACAACAGCTAAAAGACATAACTAGGAGGCAAAGGAGGGTTGTACGGCCGTGCAACCCATTGCACGGTCGTGCATTGCCTAACTTTCTCCCCAAGGCTCCAGTACACTGTCACTTGTACCCTGTTTGATTCCCGAGGTGTTTGCACGCCCGTGCAATCCAATGCATGGCCGTGCATTGCTCATTTTGAGTCCTACAAAAAGATGGCTTGAGTTCTTCATTCCACACACCTGAATACACCTTACAATAGCCATCCAACCCTCATTTGAGAGCTTATTTTGTAGTTAGAGTAGAGAGTAGTGAGTGGAGGGGCTCTTCCTCCTTGTTCCGCAATAGGGGAGCCTACGAAACTCAGCGTTATGCTAGTTAGTATGGCCATTTGTGGCTAAACTCTTTGTATTGCTAGGGTGAAGATGAAGTTTGGTGCATGTTAATGTTTAGCGTATTAATCCAAGTGATGTGTTTATGTCTTTAACCATTCGTCCTTAAAACCATCATTTTGGTGGGTTTTTATTATTGTCTAAATCCGTCTTTATATTTGTGAGTGTCTTGATTTTAAAGTGTAAGATCGTAGAACCTTTTTAATCAAACTTCTTTTGAAAATTGTACGTCTTTGCAGAGATTGATAAGCCAAGGCTTGGTCAACACTAGTAGGGTCGTACGTCTTTAAACGAACTTATTATGCGACCAATAATTAGAGAACTCATGTTGGGAACGGTACGTCTTTATACTTGGTCCCATTGTTACACTCCCTCCCGGTGAGCAAAATATAATCACCTATTTAACTCTAATACAAAGCATTTTACGTTCGATATCTTAAACCAACCCGGAGATGACCATTCGAAGGGTTAAGGGTAATTGTTGTCCTTAACGGGAGACACTACCACTTGTTAAAGCTTTTAAATTTGCAAATCAAATGTCGTGAGGACGAGGCTCTAGCGGTGACCCGGGTCACACGTTTGTAGTAGTCATGTCACTGGATTAGTCAACTTAACATTATCATGTACCAAGCGGATTCGAAGCCCAAAGCAATATTATTTGTAACCTGATCATTTCCGACATATTTACTTTCCTGTTATTTACTATTCTGTTCGTTACATTTATGTTACACACTTCACGCATGTTTTTACTTTTCTGTTATTTACTTTACCGTCATTTACTTTTCTGTCATTTACTTTCTGCTTCACAAGAACACAAAACCCACTCACTAATTAAACCGGCTAAACGACAATAAAAGTTTAGTATTAGAACTCGACCGTGTCCATTGGTTCGATACTTGGTTCTTACCTAAACTATATTACGCTGCGATAGGTACACTTGCCTATTGTGTGTGTTTTAAGTTAAACTAATTATCATTTTATAAATTTAAAATCTTATCTCGTGAAACCATCTTAAAAATATATTTACCTATATTTTTATACTTATTAAAACGACACGTCAAGTTTTTGGCGCCGTTTCTGGGGACACGGTGATTTCAAGAAAAATTCAAGTTAATGGATTAGCCTTATCATTTTCCATCTATTTTTCTTCTACATTTTTGTTGCAGGTAGTGTATGAGATCCATAGCTCCACTACTGGTTTATATCAACCTTTAGCAGAGCCCGAAAGATTATTTCACCGCCGAATACGAGAAAACCGTACTAGAAGAATGGCCGTTGAAAACCGCACTATTTCAGATTCCGCAAGGCCGTCACCAGAGGCTTTAGGATCTAGTATCATAAGGCCAACGGTTGACGCTAACAACTTTGAGATTAAATCTCATGTTATCCACATGATCCAGTCATCATGCACTTTCCATGGATTACCCGATGAAGATCCACATGCCCACATTGCAAATTTCCTGGTAATTTGTGACACTTTCAAACTGAACGGGGTGTCGAATGACGCAATTCGTCTCCTAATGTTTCCCTTTTCCTTAAGGGAATGAGCTAAAGCATGGCTAAACTCTCTTCCTACCGGGTCAATCACTACGTGGGATGACCTAGCCAAGAAATTCCTGTCAAAATACTTCCCGCCAGCAAAAACTGTAAAACTGAGAAATGATATTTCCACTTTCACCCAGAAAGATAGTGAATCACTATATAAGGCATGGGAACATTTTAAGGACATGCTAAGGAAATGTCCTCACCATGGGCTAGAAGTTTGGTTACAAGTATCATCATTCTACAATGGTGGTATTTTTGGAAATAACAGACCACATGAAGCTTACAACCTAATTGAATAAATAGCTATGAACAGTTATCAATGGTACAATCCAAGAAACACCAGGGGATCCAGGCAAGGAGTTCATTCTGTCGATACTTTCACCTCACTTTCTGCTAAGTAGACGCCCTCACCACTCGACTCAATCAACTTAGTAAGGGCAAGACTGCCACTGAAGCTACTGAAGAAGTAAAGAGTATCACCACCAATACCGAGCAGGTTGACTTTATCGGAACAAATCGGCTACAAAACAACCCCTATAGTAACACCTACAATCCTGGATGGAGGAACCATCCAAACTTCAGCTAGAAGGATAACAACAATCAGGGACAATATGGCTTTGGACAATAACAACAACTGTTTCAACAAAGACAATCAGGGACAATATGGCTTTGGAGAGTACATGCATACATACTATTTTTCATTGGAAACAATTACACTTATATGATTTCACATATTACATAAGCGGTTTGATAACGTATTCAGTCCTCTCAAACTGGACCGTTAGTTTCGTTTCTAAGCGAGTTAATCATGGATAGATCTATTTAGGTTTGACAACCCCCACCCGCGTTAGTCGCGCTAACTTTGACTTGAGGTCAAAAGGGGTACATCATTGACCTAATCACACCATGCATACGATACTCATGGTATAGGCATTACATTAGGGATGAGATTGGTACCGTACCAGTACCGAAAATACCAGTACCGAATTTATGGAAAAGTGGGTACCGGTACCGAATTTATAGGTACGGTACCGGTTTGGTATGATATCTATACGATACCGGTATTCATTACAAAATGTTCATCTTTTTTGGTACCCGTACCAGACCAGTACCGGTACCGAAAATACCGGTACCGAATTTAAGGAAAAGTTGGTACCGATACCGGTACCAAATCTATCGGTACGGTACCGGTATGGTACCGGTACCGGTACTCGGTACCAAATGCTCATCCCTACATTACATTACATTACTGTTACTGTCTAGCTTCGGTTCCGGTGTGCTTATGGTAATATTGTCGCATTGTCAGTACAACAATCAAATCATTGGAAGTTTTGTGGTCCATTACAATGATTTACCTTTACATTTATACCTGTGAACTCACCAACATTATTGTTGACTCGTTTAAGCATGTTTTCTCAGGTCGTTAAGCTCGCACGGGATTAGGTTGCACATCATGCATGAAGTCTTTTGTTGTTCCCATAACAATGAACATTTGAATATCTTTTGCTTGACATTGTATTTTCAAAACAATTTATTTTCCTTCCGCATTAACTCTGTAAAGCAATGTTGTATTTTGGAACGACTTGGAATGCATGATTTTCCTTGGAATGTATTTTGGAACGACTTGGAATGTATTTTGGAACGACTTGGAATGCATGATTTTCAAAACAATTTATTTTCCTTCCGCATTAACCATATAGAGGTCTTTCTATGTAACCAGTGACGATGATCCATGACCGTCGCGCCCCGCGGGAAACCGTCGTGGTTGGGGTGTGACATATTGGTATCAGAGACATTGGTTATAGAGAACTAAGTTGAATTTAATGGGCTTAGACTAAAACCGTAGTCTCATAACATTTACATTACCTCATACACACACTGCATACTTATGTTACATAGGATTCCGAATATTGCCTTGTCACATATATGTCTGCAATAGACCCCATCGTTGTGTACGCATCAGACGAGGATTACACACCCGCGACCCCACCGCCACCACCAGCATGCCACCTGCACCCGCACCAGAGGGAACTTACGAGATCGACCCGGAGGAGGATTCCGGAGGGTCAACCACCGATAGTTAAGGCAGAGCATCCACCAGGAGTGACAGCAACAGCTCAGGGGAGATGGTTCCACGCTCTGTGGTCTACGGGGAGTCTACCTCAGAGGAGAGTGCCCCAGTTTCTGCCCCGTACCATCACCCCTGCCTGTCCTTCACACCGAAGCGAGGACGAGGCAGACTGCTAGGAAGCAGGTCGCCATACCGGGGAAGAGGCCCGCACGATCACCACCAGCACCTGCCGGCGAGGCCACAGGGACCGACGACACTTCACGTGAGCCTCCACAGAAGAAGGCTTTGGCTTTCATGAGGAAGCAGACATGGATGCCACACACCCTCAACGGGTGGTTGGAGGAGGAGGATTTACCCTCTATCCACGAGACGGGCGAGTCGTCTCAGGCGCCTCGTTCTCTACCGTTGACTGGGGAGCCAATCGATCGCACCGTGCCCACACTAGTGGCACGAGGTGCTCGCCACGAATTGGAGATTCACTCATTGCAGGATGACATAGAGAGACTCATGGAGTCATAGTGGAACTCGCATGTTCAGACATTGGGTCTGGATGTCGCCAATGCGATACCACATGAGGATTTCAAGGAGATGTTGAGAGAAGAATATTGTCCCCATATTGAACTACATAATTGATATGAAATAAATTATACATATTTTGCACACATAATTATCCCCGAAATCATCACAATTAGAGACAATATGATAATAATTGATGCCTAATCCACTCATTTGTGTTCCGATAGGATAATTGACCCGGATTTACAAAAACATGAAGAAAACACTCAAAATCAAGGTAAAATCAGCATTCGGGGGCCAATTGAACAAAACCAGACACAGAAGGTCAAACTTGGAGATCAAAAATTCATCAGGAGCGGTATATGGCAATGCACAGCCGTGCAATGAAATGCACAGCCGTGCAATGACATGCACGGTCGTGAAAAGCTATATCTGCCTCCCTGTACTCCCCTGTACTACCAGATTCCGCACGTGAAAGGAATGGGTACTTTGCACGCCCGTGCAATCCAATGCACGGCCGTGCATTGTCAAAATCTTTGCCTATAAATAGCAAGCTCATTCTATTGTTTTAGGGGTCCATTACCAAGAGATGTGAAGGCCTTAGTGCTCTGCTAAGAGCCGAAACTCTCTCGGTTTGGGTCCGTTTAGCTTTTCTTTATTTTATTTTTGTTTTATCTTCATCTTTATTTTATTTTTATTTTATTTCCACTTTATTTTCCTTTTATTTTTATCCTTACTACTTTTGTTTTTATTTTGGTACTTGTGCTAGCTAATCTATCTATGCAGGAACTTTCAAGGATCGCAACACAAGAATTATTGCAAAGAAAAATGAACAAATACAAGTGTCGCCATTTGAAAGCATTTTAAGAATAGGCGTAACACTTTCGAACGGTTTTACGTGTTTAGATTTTACATTCCTCTTTATTTTTGATGATGACAAGCTCGTTACTTTGAAATTGGATATCAAGAGACAAGGTAAGTTTTCTATTGTAAAATCGGGATTTTAATGGTGACATTCCCCTTTGACCAATTTGTTTTACTAATTTTAAAATAAATTAATACTTTAATATAATTTAAATATATTTTAGTTTATTTTTAAAAGTATTATTTTCAAGTGGGTTTTTAGTTTAAAAAAAAGTCAAAAATGGTTAAACAGGGGTGATGCACGGCCGTGCAACCCAATGCACGCCCGTGCGTTGGGGTTCGCGCGCGTCTGGTGTTAAAATTGCGGAAAAATCACTTTTCTCTCAAAACCCCAACTTCGAAAACGCTCGGTTTCGGCCAAAATCACTCCAAAACCCCCGATTTCTCACGGTTTCTCTTGATTTTTGCTTCCAATCTCTTCCCCGATGTATGTAAACTTGTCCATTGTCAATTTTAGTGCGATTTATGCTTCAAATGTGGCTAATCTTGTTCAAATAAGGCTAGGGTTTCGTTTTGAACTTTGGTTTGAATATGCTTAAATATGAACTCAATGCTTGATCTAGATGCATATTTGACTAGGTAGGATCATAATGTAACTCATTTTAGCCTTGTATGGGTAGGATTTTTTTGATTTGTATGAATGAGTTTATGAATTTTGACTTAGAGTTCTTGAACTTGGAATTACAAATTGAAGCATGAATCTTGTTTGAATGTGTTTAGGTTTTAATATAGTTGGTGGGAAATTGTTGATTAGTTGAATTAGGTCAAGAATTTTGGCGGGTTTGACTTTTCAAAAGTGAACATTTTGACCATCTATTTTGGTAGTCATATTTCACTGTTTGAATTTGCGCCTTGTTTGATTGATTGCAATTGACCATTTTGGGACTCGAGAAACATAATCGTGCCATAACCATGCATGAAATTGTGTTCCCCTTGTGTGGTCCAAAAATTATATACATATATTTTTTTATAAAAACATGATTCTTACCAAGTTTTTGGCACCAATATGCATCGTACTTTACACACCATCAATTTTTTGGCGCTGTTAAAATATATGTGTTGAATCACTCTTGATTTTATAATACTAACTCCTTTTAATAATGATTATATAGGTCATGGCTGAGTCTTCCCGACAAGCGGGGCAAAAGAGAAGAAACACCCGATCAGGCTCTAGGTCAGGTTCATCCTCATCTGCCCACATGAGTGGATCGCCACAGACTCCACCATCTCCACCACCGCCTTTTCACCCACAGCCCATGCTAGAAGGGCCACATGATTTGCACCTGTGGCTTATCTTTGACCCCGATGATGCCATCGAGGTCCATGCCTACCAAATCCTGCCTACATTACTGAGGCAAACCTTCGAGTGACACAAAACCATTTGCTACCTAACCTTGTAGGATATAAATCTCTTAGACAGTGCAGTTCCCCTGATCACAAACCCATGGCAGAGATTCTTTGCTATCAGAGAAATAACCTATTATGAACTCACTCTTGAGTTCCTAGCATCCTTCCAATTCGATAGGCTAGTGGTAAGTATGGAAATGCATGATTGTGTGTGATTCAGGATGGCTAGGCATTGGTATGAAATGTCACTCGCACAGTTTGGGGTAAAAATGGGATTATATGGGCATAGGGAGATTACGGAGCCGATATTTACTAACAGTAAAAGGGAGTTCGTCGAGGGAGAAGCATCAGCGTTTTGGCATAGGATCGGATCCGTACCTTTTGACCCGCACAGTCAAAAGAGCACCAAGATCAGACATCCCTTCCACCATTACCTGCACCGATGCATTGTCCTTTCCATCGGGGGAAGAAAGGATAGCACAGGTTTTGTGAGCGTTAAAGATCTCCTTCACTTACACTGCTTGATTGATGATTCCTTGTAACTTAGCTTACAGCTTGGACAAATTCTTTACCAGAGCTACTGGCTACTGTTCCAACAGCCACATATTTGGTGGACCATACATTACTCACCTTGCTTCCTACCTAGGAGTCTTGTCTCCTGTGCACCTTGGTATACTTACAAAAATGGACACACCCATTCTACCTGTTGACACCCAAGTATTGATCAACATGCATATGATGAAGAAGTCCAATGGGGTGTACCGATTAGTAGGCCATCGGGGAAATATTTGGACGGGTGTAGTTGAAGAATCAGAGGAAGAGGGAGCACCTGTGGGACAGCTAGGGCATCAAGGCCCAGGTATGTACCACACTACTGCTGACCCCACGATGTTAGATTTAATGATCCGTATGGGTCAGCTGGGTCAGACGATAGATGGCATGCGACAGGACTTCTACGATCACACTCATGATCCGTATGCCCATCAGCAACATCAGCAGCAGCCTCCCGGCCCGCACCAGCAGTGGCAACGTCCTCTTTTTCAGTAGCAGCTATGTTCACCCTTCATCTTTGGTACCTGTGGTTCTTTTCTAACATAGTTTGTGGTTCTTGACTTTTGACGTTGGTTTACTAGACATGATACCATTTTTACCGGTTACAGGGGTAGCCGTTGACATGGTGGCACTGCCACCAACCTTATTCGGCCGCTTTGTTAAGCGAATATTAGTTTAATTTTTCCTTTTAGTACTTACTTTATGTGTTGAGCATTGCATAGCATTACATGTGATACAGATTTTGGTTCTTGCCGGAAATACGATCTAGGCATTGATGAGAATCGATTACACGCCCGACAATTACGTCTCATTAGGGGAGCATTAGTTCACCACACTCTTATTATTCATGACACATATCATATTGCATACATTCATATTGTTAGAAACTAAGTGTGGGATGGAACCTCGTCGATATTTTGACTGCTTGATCTTGTCTTAAGTATTACAATTGCATGGTTATGAAATCAAAATTTATGTATAGAAGTAATAAAAACATTTTCTAAATTAATCTTAAAGAAAAAGTCTTACAAATCATTTGGCATAAATGAGCTTAAAAAAACATCAATTTGAAATACCATTGAAGTGAATCAAGAAAACAAATAGGGAAGATTAGGAAGCACAACAAAAAGAAAGAAATAAGTTTATGCACATTTTTACTTTATTACCCTTTACCTTCCATTTCCATGTGAGAGATTTGAACCTATCCGAGCATTATCACGAACACATCAAGTTTTTGATATCATTGATTTTCACATATTTCACATGCTCATTTCGTTTGTTAGAGTAATTGCTAATTATTGCTTTGCATGTTAGAACTTGTGTAAAATATACATTTCAAGATCATGGACTAAAAGAATGTATAAAAATGATTGAGGCTCTAGGATTAACCCATTTTCTTTAGCCTTTTCTTTTCCTTTACCTACCCTAAACGTTATCCCATAGTTAGCCCCTTTGAGCCTAAACCTTTTTTCATTTCTAAACCCACATCTCAAAACCATTAAACCCGAAAAATTAGCCTTTTTTATCTTTTAACCCTTTTTGTTAAAATCAACTTGGCTATGAATGAAGAAATGATTATCCACCAAAAGTTTATAGATCCATCTTATGTTCGAAGAAAGAAACTCATCTAATATGAAAAAAGGATTATTGTGAAAAGAAAAAGGGGCAACCAAAAAGAAATTAGTAAATCGCCCAAGCTAGTGAAGAAATCTCATCAAAAGAGAATCAAACTTACTCGAAAAATTGGTATGCAAAGCTGATCAAAATGAATGTATTAGGAAGAAACAGCCGAATTATTCATGAAGAATTGATAGCAATGAATATTTCAACGATAAGAAGAAGTTGACATTCTTGAAAGAAGGGATTTGATCTTGACAATCTGACCTTAAAAGAATCCTTAGATTAGTCACAATGTCTAATCTAAGTTGAATAGGAAATCATTCACCTTTTAATCATCAAGCCAAGTCAGATTTTTCAACATTTAGACATTTTTCCCAAACACTTCCTACCCTAACCCTAAGCCAATCCTTACAACCCTTTACAAAGCCCTCTTGATTTATGCACATTTTATGTCAATTGATGAAGATTTGATTTCTATACAAGCCTATGACTATGCAAGCATTAATTGTAGAATTGAGTGTTCTTCTTAGCATACAATATCCATACATTTAACCGAGTGTTGAGTGAACATTTGTGAGACCGTAATTTTGTGCATAATCATAGTTCCATCAAGTATGTTGGGCTTGCTTCCCTATTGTGGAGAAACACTCGAAAGTATAACCACCAAATAATTGTTTTTAAGAGGCCATTCAGCCATTTGGGACAAAAGCTTTGGATTAGCATTTAATCAATATCTTACTTCTACGGGTATAATCATGCATGAGTTTGCTTGAGGACAAGCAAAGTTGAAGTGTGGGGTATTATGATATGACATAAATTATACATGTTTTGCACGCATAATTATCCTCGAAATCATCACAATTAGAGACAATATGATAATAATTGATGCCTAATCCACTCATTTGTGTTCCGATAGGATAATTGACCCGGATTTACAAAAACGTGAAGAAAACACTCAAAATCAAGGTAAAATCAGCATTCGGGGGCCAATTGAACGAAACCGGACGCAGAAGGTCAAACTTGGAGATCAAAAAGTCAACAGGGAGCAGTATATGGCAATGCATGGCCGTGAAATGCCATGAACGGTCATGCAAAGCCATATCTGCCTCCCTGTACTGCCAGATTCCGCACGTGAAAGAAATGGGTACTTTGCACGCCCGTGCAATCCAATGCACAGTCGTGCATTGCCAAAATCTTTGCCTATAAATAACAAGCTCATTCTAGTGTTTTAAGGGTCCATTACCAAGAGGTGTGAAGGCCTTAGTGCTCTACTAAGAGCCGGAACTCTCTCGGTTTTGGTCCGTTTAGCTTTTCTTTGTTTATTTCCTTTTTAAAGTCTTGTAATATGAAGCGATTTTTCTCGTTCGAGTAAAACAAGAGGCAACCTATACCCACTCTCCCTTGGTGTTGGAATACTTCCACACATTATCTAAGGGTTAGTGGAGTCACTTGTATGGTCATTCATGGCTAGTTCTCTTGTGTTGCTCGAGTTGGTTGAACTTTAATTAATTAATGAAGTATTTTTAGTATGTTATGTTTTTAAAGTCTTTACTATGATTTATCTTAAAAAGACAAGAATAAGTGATCTTTAAACCAATATAATAATCTTAAATCTTGTGAGTTACTTAAGCAAGACTTCTTGTTTGGGAAGCTTATTCGATGTTTGTACGGTCTATATACAAATCTTGGTGCTATCATGGCCAGTTAGTATAGGTTTAATATTATGGGTTGATTGGAGGTTTGGGTATTCAGCAGGCCGTTTGAGCCCTAAACAGACCGGGCGGTTTGTGTCGGTAATTCTTTACTTCTCTCGCATCGGCTTACGGAGGAATTCTAGCTGGAGCCATGGGGTTTGGTCTTGAGAATGAAAGTGTTATTTATTTAAAATAATATTATAAGTAAAGACAACTGTTTAAGAACATAATTTGTTAGGTCCGAGCGTTCATAAAGTAGCTCTAGAGGGAGTTGCGCATTCCGACTTTCCAAAGGAAGTTAGAAGACATGACGTACGTCAGTTATTGGATAATCTTAGTCCGAATAATGAATTGTGAGATACCGACGGACTTGAGACCCCGTTTAGGGTCCGTTTATATTTATTAAGGAACAGTTGGCCGACCGTATCCACTGCTCCGTTACGAAATGCTAACTCCTTTATCGAAAGGGTTAGTACTAGTAACTATGACCAACCTTACTTTAAATATTTCATTAATGAACAAGTGATAACAACTAGCGTAACACCTTAAATGTGATAATACTTCTAATTACATTTCTTAACCATTTATTTTCCTTCTAAAGCAAAACCCGTTTTCCAATTTATTATCCTAATCAGACAATAACGAGGGTTGAGTACGGGATCCATGTTCATGGTTCGATACTTGGTTCTTACCCATATTGTACTACGCTGCGATAGGTACACTTGCCTATTGTGTGTATTTAGTTGAAGTAATTATTATTTTAATTTATAAATTTAAAACCTGATTTTATGTAGCTCTAAAAAGAATATATTTATTACTACTAAAAACACGCCATCATGTCTTTGGCGTTGTTGCTAGGGTTATATATATATTTCCATTTTTATATACATACAAAAACACACATCAAGTTCTTGAAAGATTTCCTTACAAACAAAAGAAACATGGAGGAAGCAGTAAAAAGGACTAATCATTGTGTCGCTCTCATTGAAAGATGCCTTCCAAAGAAACTTTCAGATCCTGGAAAGTTCTCTCTACCTTGTTCTATCGGACCATTACCAATAACCTTTGCGCTCGCTGACCTAGGAGCAAGTGTGAATGTAATGCCTTATGTCATGTTTAAAAGGTTAAATATTGGGAATCCACGACCTGTCAATGCAACTATCGAACTCGCAGATGGATCAGTCAAATCACCCATAGGAGTCATTGAGAACTTACTAGTAAAAGTCGGCAAGTTTGTCTTCCCTGCCGATTTCATGGTTTTAGAAATGGGACCCAACTATTCCGTACCTCTGATTTTGGGTCGCCCATTTTTAGCCACTATTCCGTACCTCTGATCATGCATGAGTTTGCTTGAGGACAAGCAAAGTCTAAGTGTGGGGTATTATGATATGTCCTAAATTATACATGTTTTGCATGCATAATAATCCATATATTATGGTACTACTTGATTAATAACCTTACAATTGATACTTAAAACGTTAATATTTCACAATTGCAGGTTATTCGGTGCTCCAAGATAAACAAAGCAAAACCCAGCTTAAAACATGAAGAAATCAAGCTTTTGAAGGACCAAAACCCGAGCATTGACCCCCAAGAAGTCAAACCAGGTCAACATAGTCAAACTAGCAGCTAAAAGACGAGTCAGGGGAGCTGGCAGGGCATTGCACGGCCATGCAATGCCATGCACAGTCGTGCAACCCCTGTCCAGCCTCCCCAGGCTCCGGTACATCGTCCTTTGTACCCTGTTTGATTCCCGAGGTGTTTGCACGCCCGTACAATCCAATGCACGGCCGTGTTTTGCTCATTTTGAGGCCTATAAATAGATGGTTTGAGTTCTTCATTCCACACACCCATCCACATCTTAGAATAGCCATCTAAACCTCATTTGAGAGCGTATTTCATAGTTATAGTAGAAAGTAGTGAGTGGTGGGGCTCTTCCTCCTTGTTTCGTAATAAGGGAGCATACGAAACTCAGCGTTATGCTAGTTAGTATGGCCATTCATGGCTAAAATCTTTGTATTTCTAGGGTGAAGATGAAGTTTGGTGCATGTTAATGTTTAACGTATTAATCCAAGTGATGTGTTTATGTCTTTAACTATTCGTCCTTAAAACCACCATTTTGGTGGGCTTTTATTATTGTCTAAATCCGTCTTTATATTTGTGAGTGTTCTTGATTTTTAAAGTGTAAAACCTTTTTAATAAAACATCTCTTAACGCTTGTACGTCTTTATACAAGTAGAGATTGATAAGCCAAGGCTTGGTTAACACTATTAAGGTCGTACATCTTTATACGAATTTACTATGTGACCAAGAATTGGTGAACTCGTGTTTGGAACGGTACATCTTTATACTTGGTCCCATTGTTACACCGCCTCCAGGTGAGTAAAATATAATCACCTATTTAACTCTAATATAAAGCATTTTACGTTCGATGTCTTAAACCAACCCGGAGATGACCATTCGATGGGTTGAGGGTAATTGTTGTCCTTAACGGGAGGCACTACCACTTGTTAAAGCTTTTAAATTTGCAAATCAAATGTCGTGAGTACGAGGCGGTGACCCGGGTCACACATTTGTAGTAGTCATATCACTGGATTAGTCAACTTAACATTATCACGTACCAAGCGGATTCGAAACCCAAAGCAATACTATTCGTAACCTGATCATTTCCGACATATTTACTTTCCTGTTATTTACTATTCTGTTCGTTACATTTCTATTACACACTTCACGCACGTTTTTACTTTTTTGCTATTTACTTTACCGCCATCTACTTTTCTGTTATTTACTTTCCTATTCCACAAGCACACAAAACTCACTCACTAATTAAACCGGCTAAACGTTAACAAAAGTTGAGTATTGGAATTCGACAGTGTCCATTGGTTCGATACTTGGTTCTTACCTAAACTATATTACGCTACGATAGGTACATTTGCCTATTGTGTGTGTTTTTAAGTTAAAGTAATTATTATTTTATAAATTTAAAACCTGATCTCGTAAAACCATCCTAAAAATATATTTATTATATTTTTATATATTAAAACATTACGCATCAATAATCTAGAGCAGGAGCTTTGGAACCTGACCATGGAAGGTGCTCACATGGACACCTACACTTCCAGATTTCATGACTATGCACGATTGTGTCCACACATGGTCACACCTGAATTCTAAAGATTTGAAATGTATCTCTAGGGTATAGCACCTCAAATACAGAGCATGGTGACTTCTACTGAACCCGCTACAATCCAGAGCGCGGTGAGACTTGCTCACCACTTGAATGATCAGGCAGTTCGCTAGGGTGTTTTGGTGAAAAAGGGTCCCTTTGTGAAAAACGCTGACAACAAGAGGAAATGGGATAATAATCATGGCAAAACCTTTATACCCCAGTCCAGAAGAGACAAGAAACATATAAGGCCTTTGCTGTAGGCCCAACTGAGAAGAAACCAAGAGGTGGGTATACCAGGAACCTAACTAAATGTAACAAGTGTGGTTTTCACCACGTGGGTACATGTGAAGACTCTAAGTTCCATAAATGCAAGAGGTTCGGCCATGCAACTAAAAGTTGCCGAATGACTGAACCAGCCGCCAACCCAGGGACTAACCGTGGTTGCTTCGAATGCGAGAATACTACACACTTCCGCAAGGATTGCCCAAAACTGAAGAATCATGGGGGCAATAATGCACGTGGTAGAGCTTTTGTCATAGGAGCAGCTGAGGCCCGTCAAGATCCGAACATTGTTACAAGTACGTTTCTCATTAACGATCACTATGCTTCTATTTTGTTCGATACGGGTCCTGATAAGAGTTTTGTGCCTAGCGAATTTTGTCCATTGCTCGGTATTAAACCAATCTTGTTAACTAGTAAGTATACCATAGAATTAGCCGATGGTAAGCTAATCGAAACCGATAAAGTAATTCAAGGGTGCACATTGAATTTGGTGGATCACCATTTTGTCATAGATTTACTGCCTGTAACGCTTGGAAGTTTTGACATCTTCATCGGGATGGATTGGTTGTCAAAGAATCGAGTAGAAATCATTTGTCGTGAAAAGATTGTTCATATTCCTCTTCCGAATGGGGAAACACTTTTGATTCAAGGAGAAAGGACTGGTGTTACGCTAAGGATCATTACTTGTATGAAGGCCGGAAGTGCTTACGAAAGGGCTATCATGCAATCTTGGCGCACTTGACAGAAAAGCCAGCGGAGGAGAGAAAAGTCAAGGATATAGCGATCGTTCAAGACTACCCTGAGGTCTTTCCTAAAGACTTGACCGGACTTCCACCTCTGAGACAAGTCGAGTTTCGAATTGATTGGGTAGTTGGAGCCGCACTGATAGCGCGATCACCATACCAGCTAGCGCCATCGGAAATGCAAGAATTGTCTAACCAACTGCAGGATTTGTTAGACAAGGGATTCATAAGACTGAGTTTCTCGCCATGGGGAGCCCCGGTCTTGTTTGTTAAGAAAAGGGATGGATCCTTCCGAATGTGCATTGATTACCTGGAATTAAACAAGCTGACTGTTAAGAACCGGTATCCACTTTCGAGGATCGACGACTTGTTTGACAAACTTCAAGGATCCAGTTATTATTCGAAGATCGACTTATGTTCAGGATACCATCAGTTACGAATTCAAAAGGAGGATGTTCCTAAGCTCGCGTTTCGAACTCGTTATGGCCACTACGATTTCATGGTCATGCCATTTGGGTTAACCAATGCACCAGCTGTATTCATGGATCTCATGAATATAGTGTGTAAGCCCTACATGGATAAATTCATGATTGTTTCATCGACGACATCTTGATATACTCACAAACTCAAGAAGAACACGAGCAGCATTTGAGACTAATCTTGGAATTACTAAAGAACGAGAAATTGTACGCTAAATTCTCGTAATGCGATTTTTGGATTTGAGAAGTGCAATTTCTCGGGCATGTGGTCAACGAGAAGGTTATACATGTTGACCCATCCAAGATTGAAGCGATAAAGAATTGGGAAGCACCGAAGACTTCCGACCGAGGTGCGACAATTCTTAGGTCTGGCAGGCTACTACAGACGGTTTATCAAAAATTTCTCCAAGATAGCCCAGCCAATGACGACCTTAACCCAGAAAGACAAGAATTCGAATGGGGAGAAAAGCATGATGCAACTTTTCAGCTGTTGAAACAGAAACTATGTTGTGCTCTGATCTTGTCCTTTCCAGAAGGAACCGACGGATTCGTGGTATACTGTGACGCTTCACGCCAAGGTCTTGGCCGCGTATTGATGCAACACGACAAGGTTATTGCTTACGCGTCCCGACAACTCAAAGTACATGAGAAAAACTACACCACCCATGACTTAGAACTGGGAGCCGTAGTTTTTGCACTCAAGATCTGGAGGCATTACCTGTACGGTACTAGATGTACTATTTTCACTGACCACAAGAGTCTCGAGCACATCTTTAACCAGAAAGAGTTAAACATGAGACAACGCAGATGGGTCGAGTTACTTAACGACTACGACTGCAAGATTCGCTATCATCCTAGTAA
This sequence comes from Smallanthus sonchifolius, assembly GCA_023525975.1. Lineage (NCBI taxonomy): Eukaryota > Viridiplantae > Streptophyta > Magnoliopsida > Asterales > Asteraceae > Smallanthus > Smallanthus sonchifolius. The sequence goes on along the minus strand of CM042025.1, from coordinate 40,426,162 downwards.
GGCAACGTCATAGAAGAGTAGAAAGGAACGAACCAAAACTCTACGAGTGCGAGCATTGGGGATGACAATTCACATGAGTTTAACCACTAAAATTCGCGATGCTCAGTTAGAAGCACTCAAGGAGCAAAACCTGAAAGATGAGTCCTTACGGGGTATGGACAAGAAATTTGAGATCAAATCCGATGAAACCCGTTACTTCATGGATCAGATTTGGGTACCAAGCTTTGGGAGCTTGAGGGATTTAGTAATGGACGAAGCATACAATTCCAGGTACTTGATTCACCCAGGCTCTGACAATATGTATCAGGACCTCAAGGAACTTTACTGGTGGCCCAACATGAAAGTTGTCATCGCCACCTACGTTAGTAAGTGTATGACATGTTCAAAAGTCAAGACTGAATACACTACTAGAAAACTGATAGGTTTGCGACGCAATATTGCGTTGGAAATGTGTCACAAATCACTAATTCCGACGTAATTCTGACAAAATCGTCGTGTCAGAAAAACCTTCGTCGGAAATTCGTTTACGACACAATTCCGACGCAAATTGTGACACACTTGCGACGCAATTCCTCGTCGCAAATTTTCGACACTTTTCCGACACAATTTAACAATTTATTTAATAATTATAAATACGGTATTAATATTTTAAAAATTAATAATTATAAATACGGTATTCGTATTTCAATTAATTAATTTTAGTTTAAAAATACTTACGACGCAATTCCGACATACTTTTTTCCGACGCGATTCCGACACATTTTTTAAAAAATTACGACGCAATTCTGACGCAAATTTTTTTTAAAAAAAATTCAAAACAAAAAAATCCAGATTGTTTTCTGCTATAAAATACACAAAACCTATTTTAAAAAAACAATCCGGAATTAACGCACAAAACATCTTTTACAAATTAAACTCAAATACAATCAAAGCATTACAAAACTATAAACTAACATATGTCTAAAATAGTATATAAAAAACTACTACTGAGGACAGTGAGGACGCCAAGTTCTCAAGCCCTCTTCTAAACGCTTTTGGATTGTTTCCTCCATTCGTTGTTCCATTTCATGTCGCATCTCCTCATGTGGTGTCCTTTCTTCTTCCATTTGAACTTTCAAAGTACGAATCTACAAACAATTAATAAACATGTTTAATAATTAGTAAACAAACATCACAGTAATAATCATAATAGTTGCGGCATTTCCATTTACAGGAACAAATAGATTTGATCACTAACCTTTTGATGATGCAATGCCTGAAAGACGGCCACAAGCCAAGCTAACCAAGACAGTCGAATCTTCCGGTCTGTCACACAGGAAAAACAGATCCAAAATCACAATATGTAACCCTCCATCAAAACCAAGAAACAAAACAATAAAACCAACATAAAACAATATCTACAGCTACCTATGCAACTGCCATTAAGATCTTGCGGTGTCATTAACCGAAAAGCTAATCACCAGGTTAGACCCAACACCCTGTAAGAAGCATGCAGTAAATTGAGACCCGAGATAACAAAAATACCAAAAACCGAGGTAAAAGCAGTGGCAAAAACGTAAAAACCATCAGATTATTATAAAAAGAATACCAGTAGACAAGCACAAAGTCCTTTATAGAGGCCAACCGAATTGACCCTTTGGGTGGCTTCAACCCTTTTAACCCAATTCCATTTTAGTAAAAAAAAATTATTTTACCAATTTAACCCGTTAAGAGTAAATGTATAACCCAAATTGACCCAATTACCTATAAACGGGTCAAAATACCCACCTATACATTTGAGTTCAAGAAACTAAATACCTTATCAAAGGAAAGCAAGTTTTGATGGACCCCTTCTCTAGCAAGTAGATCACAATCCCATTTAGCAAGTGAGAAGGAAAATCCATTACTTGTCATAGGGAATTCGACCCGCTATAAAACACAAAAAGCAACAATTATTGCATTTTTCTTGTGGATTTTGAAGGTAAAAAATATTGAAATAAATTTAAACAATAACTAACCTTCGGATGCCCAAATTTGTTACCCATAAATTTTAGGTAAGCAAGACCACTAATCGAGTATGCAATTAATTTGATCATCTATATAACAACACAAATAACTAAAACATAAACTAGGAAAGTGACCCGCGCGTTGCAGCGTTGTTGTATTGTTTAGATCTAGCCGTATAAACGGTTTTGGTATATATATATATAGGGTTAGGTTCATGAGAGAACTCATTTTAATGAGAGAATTAGAGAACCAGTATGAAAAGAAGGGTGGAATTTTAAAAATAAAGGGTAAAATTGGAACTTAAAATATATAAATCTTTAAACATTTATATCTTTTGCATACGTTATTATTTTTAAAAAAAATCACACCATTAAATCAAGAATTTCTTGATCTTTCATTTGAGTATAAATAACGTTAAAAAAATAAGAATTAACTCGTTTTTTTTTCCTTATTTTCAATACTGCATATGTGTAGTACCACCCTAAAAGCAACAATTATTGCATTTTTCTTGTGGATTTTGAAGGTAAATAATACTGAAATAAATTTAGACAATAACTAACCTTCGGATGCCCAAATTTGTTACCCATTAATTTTAGGTAAGCAAGACCACTAATCGAGTATGCAATTAATTTGATCATCTATATAACAACACAAATAACTAAAACATAAACTAGGAAAGTGACCCGCGCGTTGCGGCGTTGTTGTATTGTTTAGATCTAGCCGTGTAACAAAACGGTTTTGGTATATATATATATATATATATATGGTTAGGTTCATGAGAGAACTCATTTTAATGAGAGAATTAGAGAACCAATAAGAAAAGAAGGGTGGAATTTTAAAAATAAAGGGTAAAATTGAAACTTAAAATATATAAATCTTTAAACATTTATATCTTTTGCATACATTATTATTTTTTTTTTTAAATCACACCATTAAATCAAGAATTTCTTGATCTTTCATTTGAGTATAAATAACGTTAAAAAAATAAGAATTAACTCGTTTTTTTTCTTATTTTCAATACTGCATATGTGTAGTACCACCCTAAAAACCTAACCCACCCCCAAAAACCTAAACCCCCCACCCCACCCCCACCCAAAAACTTAACCCCCACCCCACCGACCCCCTCCCCACCCATCCCAAAAACCTAAACCCCTCACACCCACCCCCAAAAACCTAAACCTTCCACACCCACCCCCACCCAAAAACCTAAACCCCCCACCCGCCCCACCCAAAAACCTAAACCCCCCACCCACCACCCAAAAACCTAAACCCACCCCACCCCCCTAAAAACCTAACCTAAAAGCTAAACTACAAGAAAAAACTAAACCCTAAAGCTAATCATACTACACATGTGTAGTATTGCGGTGTTTTTTTTTCCTTTTTTTTAACGAGGACGACGTGGGGAACAAGGTCTCCGAAGCGGTTTTTTAGTTTTTTATTTATAATTTGAGTTATGATTTTTTTATTATTTTTTTTTTGCCTTTAATGAGGAGTTCTCTAGTTCTCTCCCTAAATTCTAGTTCTCTCATGAACTTCACCCTATATATATATATATGTATGTATGTATATATATATATAGGGTTAGGTTTAAATAAGAACTTATAAATACTTGAGAACTCGCGAGAACTCGTCAAAAAACCAACTAAAACCATTTTTTTTTGTTTTCACTATCTTTATTATTAAAATATAACATAAAAAATGATTTATCTCTTCAATTAATTCATCCCTTCTCTCTAAATTATCCTTAAAAAAATTATATACATGTGTAAATGATAAACACTTACACATGTGTAAGTGGTAAACTTACACAAGTGTATATTTTTTTTAATATATGAAGACATGTAAATTTACATATATAAATTTTTTTATGTTGTATTCTAACAATAAAAATAGTAAAAACAAAAAAAATAGTTTTGATTGGATTTTTGACAAGTTCTTGCGAGTTCTCAAAATATTTAATAGTTTTAAATGAACCATTCCATATATATATATATATATATATGTTAAGATTTACATGGGGTTTTGCAGGTTTACAAAAGAAGTATACCTATTTTTTAGCCTTATACATGTTAATATCTACCTGGCCTTTTGTAGTCTTACAAAAGTGCCCTTTTGTAGTCTTACAAAAGTTCGTTTTGAGCCAAAGATGAAATAAGCCTTGCAGTACTTTTGAGAAGACAAAAGATGTTATTGTAGCAGTTATTGTGGTGACAAAATAGATGCTACTGACTTTCTGCAGCTTAGTAAAGGTAAACAGAGGTGACAACAGAACACCAAACACAGCAAACTGCAAAATAGAAGGTATATGTTGTCAATAATATAAAACAAATTAAACCTACAACCAATATGCTCAAAATAAACCCTTACACCCAAATACACCCTTACAACCAATATGCTCAAAATGCCTAAACATCAAATAAACCCAATTGTGAATGCAATAAACAAACATCCGAATAACCAAAAACCTAACAATACAATTACCAAACCCAAAACCTAAATATATGAGCAGAAAAACAACTGAAATAACGGATTTAATTCAAACACCGAAAGCAATTAATAGAAACACTAACCACAACAGCCACTGAACAACAACCTGCAAGAAAACCCTAAATTAAAGAGGGATAATGGTGGAAGAATCGAACAAAACCAAAAAGAAATAAAAAAAGAATGAAAACATACACCGAATATCCAAGAAGTCGAGAAAACAAAAAAAACCGAAATAAACTCAGAACCGTCAACGCTAGAGCCCCCTGATGCTACTTTCTCACCATTTGGACTCCAATCCGCCACATCACTCTCGTCGATCTCAGCCTCCAGAGCCGGTTCTGAATCCGAATTCGCCTTCTCCGTCTACGAAATTGTCCAGATTATCGTAGGTCTCTCGTGCCTCGTTTCAAAACCATCCTCAAATTGAAACCAGTCGTTCCGTGAGGCCTCTCGCTATTGAATGCATGATCCAAATCGGCTTCTATCTTCATCTTAGTCTCCACTTTTCAATTGCATCTCTCTGAGGTCTCTGCACACAGACAAAGGGAAGTAGGAAAGGAGGTGAGGTGAGGTGAGGTGAGGAGAGGGTCGATCTAGGGTTAGGGGAGAGAGCGGGAATATGACCAATTTCTGGGAGGGAAACGTTGAAATTAGGGGAATTTTAACTTTCACTGAAATTTTTTTATAATAGTGTTTAGACTAATCTTTTAATAATCTTTATAAAAAAATCTACATTATGCTTGGTTATTAACATAAATAATTTATTAAACTTTTATTTAGTTGTAATACAAACATTTTTGTAAGGCCCCTTTCCCGGGTGACCTCACTTGTTGGATTTACTCATAAACATAGTCATAAATACTGAACTTAAATTTAAAACATTCATCATTCATTTACATAATCAAAACAGCGGAAGTCTTTACGAATAAAACATAACATATTCTTAACAAACAAAAGTGGGATGTCAGTCTTGTGCCGGGTAACCTTCACGCCATCGCACGACCTTTTCTTCCTTTACCTGAAATGTATACTAAAGTCAGCTAACGCTGGCGAGTTCTAGTTTAATGCGTTTAGATATAAACATTCTTTTCTTTACTTCATAAGTAAGTATTATTATAAAGTCATTCATATAAATACGTATTCATAACTTTTGCTTTTCTTTCATCTTTCTTTTCTTTATTAATGTGATTACATATATATATATATGCGTTCACCCTTTTTCTTTTCACTTTTCTTACCATTCTTTCTTTATCTTTCTTACGTGATTACATAGATATGCATTCACCTTTACTTTCTTTACCATTTATTGGTCATACACATAAGGGTGATCAACCCATCTTACGGTACGTATATCACAAAGACATACGCCCTCGAGCTACCGTCGTAGCCCTTTTACTTAACCGTCCGGCACTAGAAACCGTCCGTCATATCTTTACCGTCCTACCGAAGTAGTCCGTCATATCTTTACCGTCCTACCGAAGTAGTCCGTCATATCTTTACCGTCCTACCGTCGTAGTCCGTCATATTCGCCCGTCTGCCCTAAGGCATCCGTTTCCCACTTGAGCTAATTATGCAGCCGCATATTGTTTTAGCGACTTACTCCACCGTAGTGGCCTTTAATTAGTCTAACTTTCTAGACTTCCTTCTCTAGCTGCATAATAGTCAAGTGGTCGTCCGTCTACCGAAGTAGCCGTTATCATCGAAGCGTCCATAACGTTTACTTATACTTGGCAAGCAATATATACATGGATATAAAGCAAGATTTCATTCTTACACGTTATGTCATTCTTTTCATACTTGGCAAGCAATATATACATAGATATAAAGCAAGATTTCGTTCTTACACTTTGTGTCATTCTTTTCATACTTGGCAAGCAATATATACATAGATATAAAGCAAGATTTCATTCTTTCATTTTGTGTTATACTTTCGTTCATTCTTTATAATCATGCTTTTCATTCTTTATTCATAATTTCTCTTTCGTGTATAGGTATATATATATATACTTGTATAACACATATGATCACATTAACATTCATAAACTTTATTCACTTAGTGTATACACTTCAGCCCCAAAACATTTGAAAACATTTGCACATAACATAAAAAGGGGCACATAGAACTCACCTGATAGGCGGGTCCTGAGATACTATCACCGGTTACTGAGCGTCACTAAGGTTACACACAATCTGTATAATCAAGTCATACCAGATAAGACAGTGAACCTACGCGACATTAAACATTTCTATTCTTAGGGTTATATCGAAACTTGGTAGTTTCGATCAGTGGATTATATCGAAACTTTAGTAGTTTCGATAGGTTGCTTATATCGAACTTAGTAGTTTCGAAGTGTTTGCTTATATCGAAACTTAGTAGTTTCGATAACACCAGTCTTATTTCCTGAACTGTAATAATATTAATTATCGTCTTTAGGGTTTTAAAGAATATACCTCATCGAACACGATCCCGAAATGTAACCGAGACCCGACCCGAACCGTATCCATTTTTTTATCATTATGTAATCATCATCATCATCATCTTACCATTATTATCATATCGAAACTACCATATCACATTACCATCATCGAAACTTCTATCATCATATCGAAACTACTCAGATTACCATCATCGAAACTTCTCATGAACACCATCATCGAAACTTCTCATGAACACCATCATCGAAACTTCTCATGAACACCATCATCGAAACTTCTCATGAACCCCATCATCGAAACTACATCATCGAAACTTCTGCTGCCATCAACACGCCACCATCTACGACCACCTTTATCACCCTTTACCCGAAAATACTATCATCACCCGAAACTACCGTTGCGGACACCACCCCTCGAAACTACCATGAGTTACAGCTGCCTTAATCACGTCGCCATCTAAACCCGCATCACCATCTCCGAAACTACTATCATCATCCTATCGAAACTACTGCTGCTGAACCGATACCCGAAACTACTGCCGTGAACAAGAACTCACTGCTGCTGCCATAATCTCGTCGCCACCACCATACTCGAAACCACTGCTGTGAGCCACCACTCGGACCATCATCATCCACCCGAAACTACTGCTGCTGAACCGCCGTAACCGGAAACACAGAGGACTTCACTGCTGCTGCCGAAGCCACGGCAGCAGCTCACACCACCTTTAGCAGCCGTGAACCACCATTAACAGACCTGAAATGCTAAGAAACACCGCTGTCACCGGTTTCTGTGTTGTTATCGTCCTCATGAGCATGAAACGGAGCTGAGAACCGAGCAAGCTTGATGTTTTAACGGTCGGATTAGGGTTTTCATGGTGAAGAGGTGTGGGGGGTAGTATTGCCGACGAGAGGGAGAAGGGAATGGAGTTGCAGGCGCAAGAAAAATGAAGTAGGATAAATGTTGAGGTTGGCGGCTGTATGCGATGGAATAGATTTTAGGTTTTAAGGAATTTTCATTTAAGGCCCCTCATCTTTTAAAAGAACTTACACTTTCACCCCTTTTTGTTTTAATTTGTTGTTGAACCATTGTAACGCACTTTAGTTCTTTGGCACCCATAATCCTAATAGAAATCCCGTGTTTTATGTTGTAGAGAATTTTGGGATGTTACAAGTCTACCCTCCTTATAAGAATTTCGTCCTCGAAATTCGGTGCCTCTTATACATGGTTAAACTATGTTTCTCATGATTGGGTTGTCTTTTAGGTTATTGTGAATTGGCATGTCTCACGTTATGGTGACCATTTAATGCCATTCTTGGACTGCATGTAATTAGGGTTTTCATGTCCCTACTACCTCTTCTCCTCTGTAACTAACACCTCGTATGTTAGGGTGAATAGTTTAACCTACTTTACTCTTGAGCGTGTCTCATGGATGGACTTAAATCGGATCCACCAAGCACTTGCGTGAATTTGACATGTTAAGCAAGTCATGGATTCCTCTCCACACTTGGAAGTGTCTCTTTGGTAGCCTGGGATCTAGTTTAAATCGTCTACTATGTGCCCTAGACAGTTGTTATCATTCTATTTCTAAGTTGCTTTGGTTATTACGTGTACCTCATAAATTATCCTCCGTTCATTCGCCCATGAAGGGCTATACCATGTTGTTCCCGAATGAATCCCATCATCTTGTTCCCGAAGGAACCATATCAGTTTGTTCCCGAAGGAACCTTGTCATTTCGTTCCCGAAGGGACCGTATCATTACGTTCCCAAAGGAACGTTTCGTTCACGAAGGAACCATTAGAAGCATTACTCTATCATACTCAAATTTCTGAGAGGGTATTCATTCAGACGGAATACTTGGTATGCAATCCTTACATTCATACCCCTGTACACGTAACTCCCTTCTTGCCTTTCTTTAAAACATAATCGTCATGGTTTCACATTTCTCATAATTAGTCTATTATGCACTATCCGTTCTTTATACCATTGAATAGTCTTAGGGATTGGCATCCCTTATGACCAAAATATACATTTTCTACTTTTCGTGATCGTTAAAATTTTCTGTATGTGATTCCTTTAGAATTACGTTCCTAGGTTTCATTACGAATAGATGACACGTGCGGTGATACTCGATCATTCCTTTCATTTCTAGTCTCATTGTGTTCCTTATTGGCTTTTCAATTTGAGTAGTCACGTTCTATTGTCTTGTCTTAATCACTGTAGAGTGTTTTCTGACTCTTTAGGCCTTGCTAGTACTCATTTCTTTCTTCACATATTTGTTCGGAACTTGAACTTCACATTTATTCTAAACATTCAAACCCTAGGTTGGATCTGTTTTCATTTGGTTTTGCCTGCACACCCTTATTAGCATCGTGGTTCCAGTCGTTTGTTGTCGTTGATATATCTATTTTCTCATCTGAGTGAATACTCTTAGTAGTTTATCTAGGATTGTATTCTTCATGGAAAAATGTCATTTGTGCATTCTAGTACTCGTATTTTCTTTGAACATATAGTTGTGTGGTTATTTTCTTCACTTTTATGTACACTTGACCGTAGGTCCACGGTCATTCATCGTATCGCGTAAGCATTGACAATTCATGTTCAGAAGCAGTTTCTAAACGTATGTTCATCTAACATATGTAGTACTCACATCTCGTGCTAACTTGTGATCCTTGACAGCTACTTTCTCGATTTGAATCAAACAAGTGTCGAGTTCTTCAAATTCTACTTAATCAGTCTCGTCGTTCGCGGTTTGTCATGCGAAGAAATTTTCTCACTGGGCTTGATAGACTCTCTTATCGTCCTCATACTAATTCTCTTTCTTTGAAATCTCTTCGTTCCTTTATCTTTGCTTGATTTACTGCTCTCATCACTGTTGCATCAGGTTCCAGACCAGGTTTCATTAGTCTTTCTAAACTTGTTCCTTAGTTTTAGTCGATTTCAACGAACTTCATTCACGTTCTCATTTCTTCTCATTCCACCTTTGGTATGCAGTTGTTGTCATCATTCGTCTTACTAATTTATTACAATCATTATTACTTAAGTGACTAATCTCATAGTCCTGCTTGGAGTGATTTAATTGTTTTTGGTGACATGTGTATTAATCCACATGATAAGGTTCATCAGTATGCACAACCACATGTAAATTTACAATTACGTGGATCCTGACGTAATTGCCAACTTACCTTACTTGTGAATTCCTGACTCGTCTTATAATGCTTCATAATTTAAATGTCTTCTATAAACGGTGCTTAATCCATGTATCCTTCTTCTCTTTCCGAACTCCTTGTTGACGGAGGTCGCTCATGAAGGTTCGTTACCGATCTACTCGGACCGTTAATATTCCTTCATCTTTCTTTCTTTATGGTTTATCGAACTTCTGCTCATTGTTTGTGATTCACCTAACATGGATCTCACCATTCTTATAATTTGTGTGCATTTCGTAGTATTAGACTAACATCTCTTTCACTCTTTATGGTGGGTACATACGACGGATGGCAAATCGAGACACACTTACACGGTAGATGATTGATAACAGTAGCTACGTGTTATTATTAATCATTCACTGTACTCATGTGCTCAAATTGTCTACCATCTTATGTCCTATGTGTAACTATTCATATCAGTAGTGATATTGGTAACTAAGGCATGTGTCCTATGCTAAGACATCTACCCTGAGTTATATATATTGACATTGATACTTACTTACTTGTTTTGGCGTTGGCGTTGGCTACCCAGACTGACATCCTTGTGTTGGTCCCATTATCAGCTTGAGTCTAGACATTTAGGGATGTCTAAATCTCTCAAACTATTGCTCTGATACCAACTTGTAAGGCCCCTTTCCCGGGTGACCTCACTTGTTGGATTTACTCATAAACATAGTCATAAATACTGAACTTAAATTTAAAACATTCATCATTCATTTACATAATCAAAACAGCGGAAGTCTTTACGAATAAAACATAACATATTCTTAACAAACAAAAGTGGGATGTCAGTCTTGTGCCGGGTAACCTTCACGCCATCGCACGACCTTTTCTTCCTTTACCTGAAATGTATACTAAAGTCAGCTAACGCTGGCGAGTTCTAGTTTAATGCGTTTAGATATAAACATTCTTTTCTTTACTTCATAAGTAAGTATTATTATAAAGTCATTCATATAAATACGTATTCATAACTTTTGCTTTTCTTTCATCTTTCTTTTCTTTATTAATGTGATTACATATATATATATATGCGTTCACCCTTTTTCTTTTCACTTTTCTTACCATTCTTTCTTTATCTTTCTTACGTGATTACATAGATATGCATTCACCTTTACTTTCTTTACCATTTATTGGTCATACACATAAGGGTGATCAACCCATCTTACGGTACGTATATCACAAAGACATACGCCCTCGAGCTACCGTCGTAGCCCTTTTACTTAACCGTCCGGCACTAGAAACCGTCCGTCATATCTTTACCGTCCTACCGAAGTAGTCCGTCATATCTTTACCGTCCTACCGAAGTAGTCCGTCATATCTTTACCGTCCTACCGTCGTAGTCCGTCATATTCGCCCGTCTGCCCTAAGGCATCCGTTTCCCACTTGAGCTAATTATGCAGCCGCATATTGTTTTAGCGACTTACTCCACCGTAGTGGCCTTTAATTAGTCTAACTTTCTAGACTTCCTTCTCTAGCTGCATAATAGTCAAGTGGTCGTCCGTCTACCGAAGTAGCCGTTATCATCGAAGCGTCCATAACGTTTACTTATACTTGGCAAGCAATATATACATGGATATAAAGCAAGATTTCATTCTTACACGTTATGTCATTCTTTTCATACTTGGCAAGCAATATATACATAGATATAAAGCAAGATTTCGTTCTTACACTTTGTGTCATTCTTTTCATACTTGGCAAGCAATATATACATAGATATAAAGCAAGATTTCATTCTTTCATTTTGTGTTATACTTTCGTTCATTCTTTATAATCATGCTTTTCATTCTTTATTCATAATTTCTCTTTCGTGTATAGGTATATATATATATACTTGTATAACACATATGATCACATTAACATTCATAAACTTTATTCACTTAGTGTATACACTTCAGCCCCAAAACATTTGAAAACATTTGCACATAACATAAAAAGGGGCACATAGAACTCACCTGATAGGCGGGTCCTGAGATACTATCACCGGTTACTGAGCGTCACTAAGGTTACACACAATCTGTATAATCAAGTCATACCAGATAAGACAGTGAACCTACGCGACATTAAACATTTCTATTCTTAGGGTTATATCGAAACTTGGTAGTTTCGATCAGTGGATTATATCGAAACTTTAGTAGTTTCGATAGGTTGCTTATATCGAACTTAGTAGTTTCGAAGTGTTTGCTTATATCGAAACTTAGTAGTTTCGATAACACCAGTCTTATTTCCTGAACTGTAATAATATTAATTATCGTCTTTAGGGTTTTAAAGAATATACCTCATCGAACACGATCCCGAAATGTAACCGAGACCCGACCCGAACCGTATCCATTTTTTTATCATTATGTAATCATCATCATCATCATCTTACCATTATTATCATATCGAAACTACCATATCACATTACCATCATCGAAACTTCTATCATCATATCGAAACTACTCAGATTACCATCATCGAAACTTCTCATGAACACCATCATCGAAACTTCTCATGAACACCATCATCGAAACTTCTCATGAACACCATCATCGAAACTTCTCATGAACCCCATCATCGAAACTACATCATCGAAACTTCTGCTGCCATCAACACGCCACCATCTACGACCACCTTTATCACCCTTTACCCGAAAATACTATCATCACCCGAAACTACCGTTGCGGACACCACCCCTCGAAACTACCATGAGTTACAGCTGCCTTAATCACGTCGCCATCTAAACCCGCATCACCATCTCCGAAACTACTATCATCATCCTATCGAAACTACTGCTGCTGAACCGATACCCGAAACTACTGCCGTGAACAAGAACTCACTGCTGCTGCCATAATCTCGTCGCCACCACCATACTCGAAACCACTGCTGTGAGCCACCACTCGGACCATCATCATCCACCCGAAACTACTGCTGCTGAACCGCCGTAACCGGAAACACAGAGGACTTCACTGCTGCTGCCGAAGCCACGGCAGCAGCTCACACCACCTTTAGCAGCCGTGAACCACCATTAACAGACCTGAAATGCTAAGAAACACCGCTGTCACCGGTTTCTGTGTTGTTATCGTCCTCATGAGCATGAAACGGAGCTGAGAACCGAGCAAGCTTGATGTTTTAACGGTCGGATTAGGGTTTTCATGGTGAAGAGGTGTGGGGGGTAGTATTGCCGACGAGAGGGAGAAGGGAATGGAGTTGCAGGCGCAAGAAAAATGAAGTAGGATAAATGTTGAGGTTGGCGGCTGTATGCGATGGAATAGATTTTAGGTTTTAAGGAATTTTCATTTAAGGCCCCTCATCTTTTAAAAGAACTTACACTTTCACCCCTTTTTGTTTTAATTTGTTGTTGAACCATTGTAACGCACTTTAGTTCTTTGGCACCCATAATCCTAATAGAAATCCCGTGTTTTATGTTGTAGAGAATTTTGGGATGTTACAATTTTATTTTATCTTTTATAAAATTACAATATTATTTTTATTTTTCTATATCTATTGTTACAAAAAAAATTATTATGAGTTACCGAGTCTAAATTTGATAAAACATTTTGACCTTGTCATTTACAGAGTTTGGAGGCTGCAACATCCTATTTTAACACTAGACTTGATAGGTTTTAACGTAATCGTGATAAATTTTAATAGACCATCATTGACCCTAATTAACTAACACTTGATCTTACTATGACATAGTATGTCTTAAAGATTCATGATCACTTTTAGTGTGACATAATGAGTTATAATGGGTTGCATTGGGTTATATTAGAACTTAACGAGAAATAATAGGTCATACTCGCCTTAATGGACCATATTGGGCCTTGAAAGCTCTTAATGGTAAATTATGGCATTTTATATGTCATATTAGGTCTTAAAGGGTTGTATCGGGTTATAGTGAGTCATGTTAAATCCCAACGCACAATAAGAGGTCATACTTGATTTAATCGGCCATACTGGCCTTGACAGCTTGATGTTCTAAACGTATAGCTATTAAATTATTAACTAAATTAACCTATTCTAGAAACTAAGTTATACTCTAGACTCTCTAAAACTCGACTAAACTACTAACCGGCAAGTGAACCGATCGACTCTAGTACAGCTAAATAAGTCCGGAAATCGAACCCACGAAACTCTATTTATTACGTAAATTAGACTCACTTAAATAGACTGACTGACACGACTAATTGTTTTTATATTTGGGGGGGGGGGTTGTCTAAAATCCTAAAAGAAAAGCGATTAAATTACTATCAATTAACTAAATTACCTAAGACACGAAGGTGATTTTGTGTTTTACTTCAGATGACGATGGGTAACTACCTAGACTGGAATCCTGGGATGCTTCGAGCTATACTTTTAACGGATGCAAATTAATAAGGAACCGGGATCATAAATTTCTAACCTCTTGAGACACCGAACAGGACTCCCGACCCTTTTCGGGAAGACACCTAAGGAACTCTGAAGGCTGCTGAAAACACCAGTTGATCTAGACTTCCTCTCGGTTATCTAAATGTTTATGTAAAGTACCCTAATATGACCTACTCCCTCTCGGGTTGTAAACCTAGGATGACTTGGGTTCTTGATTCGACTCGATAGACAAATATTAGCAAGGCAACTACGAAAGACTTCTCTCAAAGACCACCCTAACAATTTACCAATTTCAATCAATAATCTCGCACCTCTCGGCTATTAAGATTAGTATAACACCTAGACCTATTCAATTATCAAATATAGCTTCTAAGGTATTTTGGCCAATTAACCCAACAAATCACAACGCAAGTTAATGATCTAGAATGACCCTATTACGCAAAAGACATTCACCAAAGATCATACGAAGCAATATATAATAATTAGAATAATTCTAAGCATGCATATTCAACGAATCAATAATCAAGTTTGCTACTTTATCATGAAATCCAAAATTAACAAGCATCCAATATAAAAATCACAACTTTAGCATCCCATTCATCATAATCTAGGTAGTTTATCTAATTTAGCTACTCATCATTATCCAAATCAAAGACGCAATTTCAACAAAGTGGAAAAACATGGTAAAAATTAAGAAAACAAAGAACTGATAAACCCGGATAGCCAAACCACGAGCTTGATCGATCCTAGGACTCCAACCTTCAACCGTTTCTCCTTCTTGCTTGAAATTGCTCCAAAATCTCTACAAAATTCGTCCTAGATTCTTCAAAATCGGCTAGGGTTTTACAAGTATATGATTGAGATGTATTTATACCCCAATCCAGCATCAACCCACCTGAAAGTCGAAACATTCTGTGGAAAATAGGCCCTCGCCACCCGCGGAGCCCATTGGCTTCCCTTCTCGCGGGTGGCGAGGAGTTAAAAACTATGTGTTGTGATACAACTCCCTCGCGGCCCGCGAGGGACAACTCCTAACCTTCTCGCGGGTGGCGAGAAGGTGTTTCTTCTCGAATTTCTTGCTTTTAATTGTCTCTTGACCTCCCGCTCTCTTCCGGTACTCGGTTTTGCATATTTTTGACTCGTTTTCTGCCCATTTCAGCAACAACTATCACTCGAGACCTGGTAAACACAAATGGATCAGCAATAACATATTCTAACTAAAAACTAAAATAAAACTAAACAAAACCACTCAAACTGAACACGATAAATGGGTGTATTTTGCAATACATCAAATATCCCCACACTTACTCTTTTTTCGTCCCTGAAAAAGAATTATGTATACGGAATCATAGTCAGGTAGAAACTTGGTTCTCAAAAACTCAGTTATTTTAATTAAAGCTTAGTGACGTGTTAGCTGCGATTGCAAATATATTATCCTCTTAAACCCAAATCCGGTATCGAAGTTCCTTATCATGTTTATTTAATTTAAGTTCAATCAGATTATCTAGGGTCTCACGCATCGAAAGCTATAGTTTCATCTAACCCCACCTCAAGCTTATGGAACAAAAGGAACAACCAATTGATTATTTCCTAACCGTCTTATGCTTTAAAAATCAAAAGAATTAACATCAAAATTCTCTTTTTTTTCATAGAAATCACGAGCATACAATATTCATACCTAACCAAGAGGTTGTTTCAATCAGAGTCACCATCCCGAAGAGCGACAACGTGAGCGTCGGTAATCATATCATTTTATTTTAACTTATCCTAGCGGGAATTTCAATCAGAGTCACCATCCCCAAGAGCGATTCCATAGGCATTGTTATTTTATATGCTCTTTTATTCTATTTTTTTTTTCGATAAAAATTCTAAGATTTTAAAACTTATAACGGCATTCCTTATACTATTTGTGGCGGTATCGACTTCCCTACTTCTCCTAGATGATAACCCACAAATATCCCAACATTAGATATATTTAAGCTCAAAGGAAACTTCTCAACCGGTCGGGCCTACCCACATATCCCTAACTAGACACGCTTTCAACTTATTTATAATCTCATATTCAAAAACCAAGTAAAAACCCGACTTTACTATCATTTTCCGTGCTTTTAATTGCAAACTTCTAAAACAGAGACATTTTCCAATTTTATAAATTTTTTTTTAATAAATAATCAACCGTATAGCATTTCATTCGCGGTTGCACCAGAAAACCTGAAGTTACAAACACTTTGGGCGACAATTTACAAGAACTAATTATAAGTTTAGACTAAACTCGCCCGAATGGAGATTGAGTACGGGCGAGTAGCCTTTAACCTGTCAAAACATAAAATTACCCAAAAACTAACCCGAAACAAAAAAAAAACGACTCACTAACTAGACTCAATGTACATTACCTCCCTCGGCACTTTATTTGTCCCCAATTAAACCTAAGTGCCAAAACAAACCAACATTGAGTACAGAGCTTAAGTTATCCCGAACCAAACCATCTCAATTTCCGAATGTTCCTAAACCAAGCCACTGACACAGACACAACCAAAACAGCCCTGAACTTACCCATCCGCACTGCATTTATCATCAAAGAACAATCTAACTAAACGACACGATGAAGAACCGACAACTAAACATGCAAAACTACCCACTACCGATCAAAACTCGAAGACTAAAAGATTACAAAATTACAAAATACAAGAAAACATACCTGGAGAGCGAGTTAATCAGTAAGAAAACTAAGAAACAAGAGGTACACCCAGAACCCCATGAAAATGTATGCTGGTGAGTGAAAAAATGAGTAGTTTCATGTGGGTTTCAGGTGTAGGATGATATGATAGGTGTAAGAGGGTCAAAAATGGTGAATGGGGTGTAAAAATGGTGGATTTGTGGTGGGTTGGTGGTGGAGGCCGTAAGGTATTTTAGGGTTTGTAAGGAGAAGAGTGACTGCAGGTTTGGGGATGAGAGGTTTTGTTCTGAAGAGAAAGTGGGCTCGCGGCCCGCGGCGAGTATGGGAATGTGCCTCGCGGAAAACGACTTAAATCTTCAATCCCTTGCGGGTGGCGAGGGGCCTATTTCAACAGAAAGTTTCGAGATGTTGCCAGCTCCATGCCTTAGAAAAAATTATAAGTTTTCCAAACCTCCCAAAAACCCATTCCAAATAAAATCTAGCACTGAGACTTACCTGGAAATTCGTTTTCATGTCGATCGTTGCTCCCCAATGGTGATGTTTTCCTACACAAGACTCAAAAACACAAGACACAAAAACAAAAACTACGAAAAAATACAAACTTTACACTTGAGCTTTCACTCAAGACTCTATACTTGGGCGTTGTTAGGAGGTATTTCGAGAGGATTTTCCTCCACTTCGGTAAGATCTATGGGTCCCCCTACATAGTGTTTCAAACGGTGGCCATTTACTTTCCATGTATTCCCATCGGCTTCATCTAACAACTCAATCGTCCCGTATGGAAAAACCTCCTTGACCACATATGGTCCCGACCACTTTGACTTCAACTTCCCCCCAAACAACTTCAACCGGGAGTTATAAACAAGTACCTTATCCCCCTTTCTAAACTCCCTCACTCTCCTAAGCCTCCTATCGTGCAATGCCTTAGTTTTCTCCTTAATATTCCATGAACGTGCATATGCCGCATCCCTAAGCTCCTCTAACTCATGAATTTGAAAAAATCGTTTTCGAGCGGCTTCGGTTAAGTCTAGGTTCATGGTTTTGAGAGCCCAAAGCGCACGATGTTCCAATTCTACGGGTAGGTGACATGCTTTTCCATAAACGACCATAAGCGGGGTGGTTCCTAAGGGTGTTTTGTATGCGGTTCGGAACGCCCATAAAGCATCATCTAGCTTCTCGGACCAATCTTTCCTATTTTTCCCTACGGTTTTCTCTAGGATTCGCTTCACTCCTCGATTGGCATTCTCAACTTGACCGCTTGTTTGGGGGTGATATGCGGTGGACAAACGATGAGTGACCCCGTAGCGTGCTAACGCTTTTTCCATCACGGCGTTGCAAAAATGAGTGCCACGGTCACTTATGAGAGCTCTAGGTGTACCAAAACGAGTGAATAACTTCTTTAGGAATCTCACCACTACTCGGCCATCATTTGTGGGAAGAGCTTGAGCCTCTACCCACTTTGAAACATAGTCAATAGCCACGAGGATGTACCGATTCCCACTAGAGATGGGGAATGGTCCCATGAAGTCAATGCCCCAAACGTCGAATATTTCAAGGATCTGGATTAGATTTTGAGGCATCTCGTTCTTGGATGAGATATTGCCGGTACGTTGGCATGCATCACATCTCCTAACAAACTCTAAGGCATCCTTAACTACCGAAGGCCAATAAAACTCACAATCAAACACCTTTTGGGCGGTGGTGTGAGGACCATGGTGACCTCCCGTTAAACCCTCATGAACATGCCTAAGGATCTCATTACCTTCCTCCTTCGTCACACACCTCCTAAGAATCCTATCTCCTCCTATCCTAAAAAGAAAAGGGTCATCCCAAATGTACCTCCTAGCATCCCTAAAAAATTTCTTCCTCTGTTGGGTTGTCATACCCTTCAACACAACTCCATTCACTAGGTAATTTGCCAAATCGGAGAACCATGGCATACCTTCCTTCTCCGCTGCCACAAACTCAACCGACTCGTGAGGGAATTTATCACCTATCGCTTCCTCACGAATCTCCTCTCTCTTCGGGTCCTCCAACCGTGACAAATGGTCGGCCGCAACATTCTCAGCTCCTTTCTTATCCTTAATTTCTATATCGAACTCGGAGAGCAATAGGATCCACCGTATGAGACGTGGCTTAGCATCTTTCTTTTGGAAGAGAAAACGCAAAGCAGAATGATCAGTGAAAACTGTGGTTTTCGAAAGCACGAGGTATGAACGGAATTTATCGAATGCGAATACTACGGCTAGGAGGTCTTTCTCTGTGGTGGTATAGTTTTCTTGAGCATCATTTAGAGTTTTGCTCGCGTAGTAGATGGGGTGGAAGTGCTTATCCCGTCTTTGCCCCAAAATTGCACCAACTGCGTAGTCACTCGCATCACACATGAGCTCAAAAGGCAAGCTCCAGTCGGGTGATATAAGAATGGGGGCACTGATTAACTTTTCTTTCAAAAAATCAAAGGCTTTGAGACACTCCTCATTGAAGAAAAACGGGGCATCCTTCTCGAGGAGTCGGGTCATGGGCCGAGTAATTTTGGAAAAATCCTTGATAAAACGCCTATAAAAGCCCGCATGACCGAGAAAACTACGGATCGACCTAACACTCGTTGGTGGGGGTAACCTGCTGATTATATCTATTTTGGCTCTATTCCATCTCGTGAGATCTTATGGCCTAACACTATCCCTTCCGTCACCATGAAGTGACATTTCTCCCAATTCAACATCAACTTCGTCTCCGTACACCTCTTCAACATCTTCCCCAAATTAATCAAACACTGATCAAACGAGCCTCCATAAACTGAGAAGTCATCCATGAAAACTTCCATGGAAGTCTCAATCATATCCTGGAATATAGCGACCATACAACGATGGAAGGTAGCCGGAGCGTTACATAACCCGAATGGCATGCGGCGGTACGCATATGTGCCATAAGGGCATGTAAATGTCGTCTTATCCTGATCCTCCGGTGCGAGGGGAATCTGGAAGTATCCCGAAAATCCGTCGAGAAAACAGTAAAACTGTTGACCCGCCAGACGCTCCAACATCTGATCGATGAACGGTAGAGGGAAATGGTCTTTCCGGGTGGCGTCGTTTAATTTTCGGTAATCAATGCACACACGCCAACCGGTGACCGTACGCGAAGGGATTAGCTCATTCTTCTCATTCATGACCACTGTCATCCCCCCTTTCTTCGGGACAATTTGGGTCGGGCTCACCCATGGGGAATCAGAAATTGGGTAAATCACCCCGACATCTAGCAACTTCAAAACCTCCTTCTCACTACCTCTTGCAAGTTTGGATTGAGACGCCTTTGAGGTTGCACCACCGGCTTATATTCATCCTCCATAAGAATCCGGTGAGTACAATAGGCGGGGCTTATGCCCTTAATATCCGAAAGGCTCCATGCAATTGCCTCTTTGTGCAACTTCAGCACCTCTAACAACCTCAACTTCTCCTCCTCCTCCATCAACTTAGAGGAGATAATAACGGGAAGACTCGAACCCTCTCCTAAATAAGAATACTCTAGGTGTGAAGGTAAAACCTTTAGTTCTAAAGGGGTTGGTATCTCTAAGGGAGCTCTCTCACTCTCATTCCTAACCTCACTAAGCTCCATCACCTCGGGAAACCACAGGGTTTCCTCCTCTTCTTCTTCACTCTCCTCCAATTCATCAGGCACTCCCCCTCCCAACAAATCGACTCCACTAATATACTCGAGACATTGGTCCACGCCCGACATGAATGAATTCAAGAAATAGACGGAATGGCATGGGCCGCTAAAATCACTAGAATCGTTTGGGTGTTGCATGGATCTAGCTACCTCAAATGTGACCTTCTCGTCACCAACGCAGAGTGAAATTTTTCCATCATAAACATCGATGAGTGCCTTTGCGGTGCGCAAGAATGGACGGCCTAGAATGATAGGAACTCCCTCATCAGCTTCCATATCAAGAATGACAAAATCGACCGGGAAGACAAACTTATCGACCTTAACAAGTAAATTTTCAATGATACCACGAGGGTATTTGACGGAACGATCGGCTAAGGATAAAGTCATGCGAGTGGGTGAAAGTTCACCTAGGTCTAGCTTCTCATAGAGGGAAAACGGCATCAAGTTGATGCTAGCACCTAGGTCGGCTAAAGCTCTACATTGGGTATCACTACCGAATAGGCATGGAATGGTGAAGATACCCGGATCCGTCAGTTTTTTCGGTAATTTGTTCAAAACAACCGCGGAACAACCTCCGGTCAATGGAATGTTTGAGAGCTCCCCCAATCGATCCTTTCTTTTAAGAAGGTCCTTCAAAAACTTGGAATATTTGGGCATGCATTGGAGAGCCTCAATGAACGGGAGATTAATTTTTAGTTGTTTGAACATGTCGAGAAAATGCCCGTATTCCTTGGCATATTTCTGCTGCTTAAGGCGGGCAGGATACGGGACTCGTGAAAGATCTATAACTGGTGAAGTCCTAGACTCTATCGGTCTCTTCTCAACGCTCCTCTCCACTTGGGGCTCGACGGTGTGTGCGGTAATTGCTGGGTCTAGCCTTGATTGCACTTTACCGGGAGCCTTCAACTCAATTTCTTTATCAACTGGCTCCTCCTCCTCTACCTCTACCCCTTCTCTCCCTTTAGGTTCACCTAAAATTCTTCCGCTACGAGTGGTGATGGCTTTCGCATGAGCATTCGGATTGAGTTGAGTGCCACCCGGAAATTGACCGGGTAACCTCTCCTCAAGTTTTCTAGACATGTCACCAACGGACCTTTGAAGGTCAAGGAAAGTGGACTGCTGATTCTTAAGAAGAATATCGTGTTCAGAAAGAGTTTTATGGGTGACCTGATCATTAACAACTAACTGTGACAGGAGTTCCTCAATTCTATCTAAACCCTTGTTTGAACCCTGACCACTAGATGATCCCTGACCAACTGAACCTCCATTTCCATTACCCTGTCCCTGGTTGTTAAACTGATTTCCAAACTGACCCTGTCCACCTGAACTCCCAGAACTGAACTGACCTTGACCCCGATTAAAATTAGATTGGAAACTACCGGAAGAACGCCAATTTGAATTATTATTATTATTACGCCAGTTCGAATTATAGTTACTATTATTAAAAGCATTTAATGGACCTCTCGACTGACCGGCTACGAAATCGACTTGTTCCTCACTCATCAACGGGCAATGTAAAGTGCTATGACCTCCCCTACAGAACTCACATTTGTCTACCTTGGCTTTTATCTCTTTCATCTCACGGTGCAAGTTCTCTAGAGCAGCAGCAACACTAGTATCCAGTGTGACCTGGTGAACACCTCGTAAAGATGAGGTTGCACTAGTGATAGGAGTGGTATTCCTATTTGCTGACCGCTGCTCAGACTCAGATTGGGCAAAACTCTCAAACATATCTAGGCATTCGGTTACTGATTTCTTACCCATGAGGTGTCCTCCCGCTGAAGTATCGAAACGAGCTTTCGTGTCATAATTGAGACCGTTATAGAATTTCTCTACAAGGGCCCAATCAGAGAGACCATGCCGGGAGCATCGAGCGAGTAGGTTTTGGAAACGCTCCCAAGCAAGGTAATAGGACTCATCGGGTTCCATGCGGAACGAGTGAATCTGATCACTGAGGCAAGATGCCTTAGCGGGTGGGAAATACTTCTTGAGAAATCCATCCCTAAGTGTGGCCTAAGTAGTGTATGTGCCTGCGGGTTGAGAATCGAGCCAAGTGGCAGCTCGATCGGCTAGAGTGAACGGGAAAAGTTGGAAAAAGATGGCATCATTGGTGGCTCCTTGTAGCTGGAACGTACCTAAAATGCGAGTGAGGCGGGCGATATGTGCAGGTGCGTCCTCATCATCACGACCGTGAAATTGACACGTGTTAGAGATGGCGGTCATGATGTACGAGGGGATTTGCCACAAATTTTCATTGGCGATGGGTGGAATAGTGATGGGTGAGTTTACACCAGTGAATCGTAGGGTGGATTGTTGGTGAACAGTCTGACGGTCGGCCATTTGGTCGACTTGGAAAGGTGGTGGGCTGGATGGTGGTGAAGAAAAAGTACTAATCTCCGGTGCGAAATCCGTTAGCGGGAAGTTTTCCTCCTTCTCTGGCTTAGGTAGCGGCCCCTTTGAGCGCGTATGCATAAACTGCAAAACTAACACAAGGAAACAGGTGAGAAGACGCTATTATTATACTAAAAAAAAATTTTTTACGAAAGATAACTAAAAAGACACGACTGATTAGATACCTACGACTCAAAATATTACACAAGTAGTACGTATTTATTATGCAGTCTGATCAAAGCTAATGAACGCATTCGCCAAGAGTTCCCCGGCAACGGCACCAAAAACTTGATGTTCTAAACTATAGCTATTAAATTATTAACTAAACTAACCTATTCTAGAAACTAAGTTATACTCTAGACTCTCTAAAACTCGACTAAACTACTAACCGGCAAGTGAACCGATCGACTCTAGTACAGCTAAATAAGTCCGGAAATCGAACCCACGAAACTCTATTTATTACGTAAATTAGACTCACTTAAACAGACTGACTGACACGACTAATTGTTTTTATATTTTGGGGGGGAGGGTTTGTCTAAAATCCTAAAAGAAAAGCGATTAAATTACTATCAATTAACTAAATTACCTAAGACACGAAGGTGATTTTGTGTTTTACTTCAGATAACGATGGGTAACTACCTAGACTGGAATCCTGGGATGCTTCGAGCTATACCTTTAACGGATGCAAATTAATAAGGAACCGGGATCATAAATTTCTAACCTCTTGAGACACCGAATAGGACTCCCGACCCTTTTCGGGAAGACACCTAAGGAACTCTGAAGGCTGATGAAAACACCAGTTGATCTAGACTTCCTCTCGGTTATCTAAATGTTTATGTAAAGTACCCTAATATGACCTACTCCCTCTCGGGTTGTAAACCTAGGATGACTTGGGTTCTTGATTCGACTCGATAGACAAATATTAGCAAGGCAACTACGAAAGACTTCTCTCAAAGACCACCCTAACAATTTACCAATTTCTATCAATAATCTCACACCTCTCGGCTATTAAGATTAGTATAACACCTAGACCTATTCAATTATCAAATATAGCTTCTAAGGTATTTTGGCCAATTAACCCAACAAATCACAACGCAAGTTAATGATCTAGCATGACCCTATTACGCAAAAGACATTCACCAAAGATCATACGAAGCAATATATAACAATTAGAATAATTCTAAGCATGCATATTCAACGAATCAATAATCAAGTTTGCTACTTTATCATGAAATCCAAAATTAACAAGCATCCAATATAAAAATCACAACTTTAGCATCCCATTCATCATAATCTAGGTAGTTTATCTAATTTAGCTACTCATCATTATCCAAATCAAAGACGCAATTTCAACAAAGTGGAAAAACATGGTAAAAATTAAGAAAACAAAGAACTGATAAACCCGGATAGCCAAACCACGAGCTTGATCGATCCTAGGACTCCAACCTTCAACCGTTTCTCCTTCTTGCTTGAAATTGCTCCAAAATCTCTCCAAAATTCGTCCTAGATTCTTCAAAATCGGCTAGGGTTTTACAAGTATATGATTGATATGTATTTATACCCCAATCCAGCATCAACCCACCTGAAAGTCGAAACATTCTGTGGAAAATAGGCCCTCGCCACCCGCGGAGCCCATTGGCTTCCCTTCTCGCGGGTGGCGAGGAGTTAAAAACTATGTGTTGTGATACAACTCCCTCACGGCCCGCGAGGGACAACTCCTGACCTTCTCGCGGGTGGCGAGAAGGTGTTTCTTCTCGAATTTCATGCTTTTAATTGTCTCTTGACCTCCCGCTCTCTTCCGGTACTCGGTTTTGCATATTTTTGACTCGTTTTCTGCCCATTTCAGCAACAACTATCACTCAAGACCTGGTAAACACAAATGGATCAGCAGTAACATATTCTAACTAAAAACTAAAAGAAAACTAAACAAAACCACTCAAACTGAACATGATAAATGGGTGTATTTTGCAATACATCACAGCTCATAATGACCCATTATGGCCTTTAATATGTCATATTAGGTCTTAAATGGTTGTCTTGGATTGTAGTTAGTCATATTACATCCCAATGCACAACAAGAAGTCATACTTCCCTTAAATGGATACATACACGTATACTCTTATATATACATACACAAATACACATAGACACATACACATACACATATGCATACAAACACACATACACATACACATTCACATACAAATACACATGCGTACATACACATACATATATACACACATACTTGTATTATTACTTTATTATTGTATTAACTTAAAGAAAACACGTGATTAAATTTTTGCATACACATACACATATACATACAAATACACATGCATAAATTCACATACACACACATGCATACATTCATATACACATACACACATACATTCACATACTCATACACATTCACATATACATACAAATACACAAGCATACATGCACATATATATACATACACAAACACATTAACATTTGTATACACATAGACACATACACATATGCATACAACACATACACATATACATAGATACATACACATATAATTTTGACATTTTACATAGAACTAATTACTTTTTATTTGTATAAAACTACTTTTATTATATATTATTAATGTATTAAAAAAATTAAAATACAAAATATAAAATTTGAGTCGGAAATGCGTCGCAAATTTCTGACACATTTGCGACGCAACTTATATTATTATATTTATTAATGTATTTACAAATATAAAATACGAAATTAAAAGTTTGCGTCGGAAATGCGTCACAAATTTCCGACACATATGCAACGCAACTTATATTATTATATTTATTAATGTATTAACAAATATAAAATACGAAATTAAAAATTTGTGTCAGAAATGCGTCGCAAATTTCCGACACATCTGCGACGCAACTTATATTATTATATTTATTAATGTATTAACAAATATAAAATACGAAATTAAAAGTTTGCGTCGGAAATGCGTCGCAAATTCTGACACATTTGCGACACAACTTATATTATTATCTTTATTAATGTATTAACAAATATAAAATACGAAATTAAAAGTTTGCGTCGGAAATGCGTCTCAAATTCCGATACATTTGCGACACAACTTATATTATTATCTTTATTAATGCATTAACAAATATAAAATATGAAATTAAAAGTTTGCGTCGGAAATGCGTCGCAAATTCCAACACATTTGCGATGCGTTTTGTTAAAAATCATGGTTTTACTTTTCGTCGCAAATA
Source organism: Smallanthus sonchifolius (assembly GCA_023525975.1). NCBI lineage: Eukaryota > Viridiplantae > Streptophyta > Magnoliopsida > Asterales > Asteraceae > Smallanthus > Smallanthus sonchifolius. Next base: position 40,399,729 of record CM042025.1, on the reverse strand, counting down.
TGTCGTAATTGCGTCGCAAATTGCGACACAAAATTTTGCGTCGCAAATTTCCGTAGCAAACCCACCCATTTTCTAGTAGTGATATCAGAAACCGTCAGGGTTACTACAACAACCAGAAATTCCACAATGGAAATGAGAGCAGATTTCCATGGATTTCATCACAAAGTTATCCAAGACATCCGGTGGTTATGATACGATTTGGGTAATTGTCGACCGGCTGACAAAGTCTACACACTTCTTGCCGATTAAGGAAACTGATAAAATAGAAAAGTTAACCAGAATTTATCTCAAGGAAGTTGTCTCAAGACATGGAGTGCCAGTCTCCATCATTTCAGATCGAGATAGTCGATTCACCTCTAGGTTCTGGCAATCTCTACATAAAGCATTGCGTACGAGATTGGATATGAGTACAGCGTATCACCCCCAAACTGATGGTCAAAGTGAAAGGACTATTCAGACTTTAGAGGACATGCTTAGAGCTTGTGTGATTGATTTCGGGAACAAATGGGATACTCATCTACCATTGGTTGAGTTCTCCTACAACTACAGTTATCACACTAGCATCAACGCCGCAGCTTTTGAAGCACTGTATGGACGAAAGTGCCGATCACCTCTATGCTGGACAGAAGTTGGGGATAGCCAGCTTACTAGGCCAGAGATCATTCATGAAACAACATAGAAGATCGTCCAGATTCATGACAGACTTAAGGCCGCGCGTGATTGTGAGAAGAGTTACGCTGACGTGAGACGCAATCCGTTGGAATTCCAGGTTGGAGATAAGGTTTTACTCAAAGTCTCACCCTGAAAAGGAGTTATTCGCTTCGGCACGCGTGGTAAGCTAAACCATAGATACATCGGACCTTTCGAGATCCTGGCAAGGATTGGTCCCGTAGCTTACAAGCTCAAACTACAACAAGAACTCAATGGTGTTCATGCCACTTTCCACGTGTCAAATCTGAAGAAGTGTTTATCAGACGAGACACAGGTCATACCACTCGAGGAAATCCAGGTTAATGATTGACTCCATTTCATCGAAGAACCAGTTGAGATCATGGACCGGGAGGTCAAGAGAATGAAACATAGTCGCATCCCCATAGTAAAGGTTTGGTGGAACTCTAGACAAGGACCGGAGTTTACTTGGGAACGCGAGGACCAGATGAAGCACAAGTACCCACAGTTGTTCGAAGCTGCACCAGTCACGGATGACACTAGCTGAATTTCGGGATGAAATTCTTTTTAACATGGGGAGTATGTGACAACCGGCAATTTCAGGTCAATACCCGTCCCCGTCTCTGTCATAAATTGCATACATGATATACGTGTTAGACTTAATTATGGTTAATTAAGGTCATTTCCTAATTAGCAAAGTCCATTTATAACATTTCACGCATCGATAATTCGGTAAATTACCGGGTCACACACAGTATAACCGGCACACACGAACGTTGGTGATAATTAATTTTTATGTTTTAAAAAAATATTTCGAGGTAATACGACACTATTTTAGAACTTAAATATATGTGTGTATTTATTTATATCGACCTAGTTCTTTAACGCGCACCTTTACCGTTTCACCGGTATACCATATTTTAACGCGCTAGTTCGCTATATTAATTATCTAAACATATATTTAAGAATTGTTAAACCACTAAATATATATATAATGTATAATTTTATTAAACTCGGTTTTAATAAAAAGTTGATTTATATCGCGTCTAACTTATACCCGCTACCAATTTAATACCCATTTAATTTATTAAAACTTAGAGACCATTGTGTTATTAATTGAAATCAATTAAAACATTTTAAATCAACACATTTTGCCTTTTGTTGGGATCTGTCGAAATATACACACACACATGCACATATTTATTTATTTTTAATATTTTGAATTCATGCCTTTCCTTTGATGAGTCAACACACAAACCCAACCCATATAAATCTCGAACCCCACCCCCAATTTTCCTTTGCTTTTTGGCTCTAAGAAGCAGGCACACACATCACCACTACTTTTTGACTTTTACCAAAACCAAGGATTTTTATGTTGGTGATTAATCAGTCATGCACAAAAGAATTCACATTAGACTTTTCACCACATTTGATCCCATGCCTCCTTCACACTTTGGACCATAGGTTCGAACTCACCACCACCAATATTCAAATTTGTACCATAAATTGAACCAACTCTCATACATTCTACCACACAAACATTTACAACACCAAACTCCCTCTCTACCTCATTGTTACGGCTCCACCACCACCTCCCAATTTTCATCTTTCAAATATTATTTCAAGCCTACAAGTGGATTGCAAACTTCCTTTGGTGAATAACACGTGATCTTTGATGATTGCTAGCCACCTACAACAACTCATTCATCTTGTCTTGCTTGCTTTTAGTGAGAAATTCTTCTAATCATTTATATTTTGCTCTTGTTTTATATTTTTCTTCATGTTGTTGTGTAAGAACCTTCACCTACAAAAACCCATTTTTGTTAAATTTAGAGTTGTTATAATCTAATCCCTACGTAAAACTAGTTTTGTATGAAAACAACTTATGATGGGTCATGAACTAAAATAAATATTTAAGTTGGTGATTTTAGTTTTTGTTGATTATGTTTCACTTAATAAAAATTGTTACTAATATAAACTAAATATATGTTAAATCTTTGTTTAAATGCATCAAGTGGTTTTACTAAGTCCATGGATTATCTTATGATTATTAGTTTGTGTCATCATGTGTATTTTAAGTTACTTTCAAATTATATTTTCTTGGTTGAGTTACTTCAAGATTATGGAAGTTAAAACTATTACTGATTGTTAGAAGAGTTAAAAGGTTATGACTAGTTATTATGTTGACATTTTTGTTAGATGGATTATATGGTTATAATTGTGATTTTTGAAAATATATAAATATTAGGAACTACGTTTGTATAAAGATGAACAAAAACCTAGTCTTCACCTTATTGTAAAAATTTATTATTTCTAAAAGTATATGTAAATATTAAGAGTTCAAGACTAGATTTTGAAATTTATATAATTTTATAAGTATAAATATATATATATATATACACTTTGGTCGTAAAATGAAAACCGATTCTATTTTAAGAGTGATAATTCTCAAAGGTATATTTCGTAGAAATAATATAGATATTATTTTTACCTAAAAACTTGACGTATTTCGAAAACATTATTTTGAATAAATATATATAAAATATTTATTTACTGTTCGCATCGAGTTACGACTCGGGTTGAGTCAAACTATATTTTGAACCTGAACCCTAAGTTGACACCGAGTTACGTGTAGACATGGACACACTTGATCGAATATATAATTTATAATTATTTTATGTAAATATGTATTTTCGGATAACAATTACATATCACCAACAGGTCGTCGAGTCAAACGGAATTTTATAACGAAATTAAGTTGGGTGAAACGATTACATAACCCACTTGCACACGGATACGTTACTTAGACCTTAAGGTGTTTTAATTATATTTTAGGGCATGCGTGGGTCGGAAATCACTCGGACGTTGCTACTTATACATTTCTACACTCACGCGTCAGGTGAGTATCATGGTCCCATTTTACTTATTTTCCTTTTGGGGGAGAGTACATGCATACATACTATTTTCATTGGACACAATTACACTTATATGATTTCACATATTACATAAGCGGTTTCATATCGTATTCAGTCCTCTCAAACTGGACCGTTCTAAGCGAGGTAATCATGGATAGATCTATTTGGGTTTGACAACCCCCACCCGCGTTAGTCGCACTAACTTTGACTGAAGGTCAAAACGGGTGCATCATTGACCTAATCACACCATGCATACGATAGGCATGGTAGAGGCATTACGTTACATTACCGTTACTGTCTAGCTTCGGTTTCGGTAAGCTTATGGTAATATTGTAGCATTGTCTGTACAATAATCAAATCATTGGAAGTTTTGTGGTCCATTACAACGATTTACCTTTACACTTAAACTTGTAAACTCACCAACATTATTATTGACTCGTTTAAACATGTTTTCTTAGGTCGTTAAGCTCGCACGGGATTAGGTTGCACATCATGCATGAAGTCTTTTGTTGTTCCCATAACAATGAACTTTTGAATGTCTTTTGCTTGACATTGTATTTTCAAAACAATTTATTTTCCTTCCGCATTAACTCTGTAAAGCAATGTTATATTTTGGAACGAATTGGAATGCATGATTTTCAAAACCATATTGAGGTCGTTCTATGTAACCAGTGAAGATGATCAACGACCGTCGCGCCCCGCGAGAAACTGCCGTGGTTGGGGTGTGACAGATTGGTATCAGAGACATTGGTTATAGCGAACTAAGTTGCATTTAGTGGGCTTAGACTATAACCGTAGTCTCATAACATTACATTACCTCATACACACACTTCGTACTTATGTTGCATAGTATTCCGAATATTGTCTTGTCACATATATGTCTACAGTAGACCTCATCATTGTGTACGCATCTGACGAGGATTACACACCCGCGACCCCACCTCCACCAACAGCATGCCACCCGCACCCGCACCAGTGGGAACTTGCGAGACCGACCCGGAGGAGGAGTCCGAAGGGTCAACCATCGATAGTTCAGGAGGAGGGGCCGCCGGGAGTGACAACACCAGCTCAGGGGAGACGGTGCCACGCTCTATGGTCTACGGGAAGTATACCTCAGAAGAGAGTGCCCAGTTTCTGCACCACGAGCTCCCACGCCGCCAAGTCCCGTACCATCACCCCCACATGTCCTTCGCACAGGAGCGAGGACGAGGCAGACTGATAGGAAGCAGGTCCCCATACCCGGGAAGAGACCCGCACGATCACCACCAGCACCTGCTGGCGAGGCACGTGAGCCTCCACAGAAGATGGCTTTGGCTTTCACGAGGAAGCAGACATGGATGCCACACACCCTCAATGGGTGGTTGGAGGAGGAGGATTTACCCTCTATCCATGAGAAGGGAGAGTCGTCTCATGCGCCTCGTTCTCTACTGCTGACTCGGGAGCCAATCGATAGCACCGTGCCCACACTAGTGGCACGAGGTGCTCGCCATGACTTGGAGATTCACTCATTGCAGGACGACATAGAGAGACTTATGGAGTCATGGTGGAACTCACATGTTCAGACATTGGGTCTGGATGTCGCCAATGCGATACCACAGGAGGATTTCAAGGAGATGTTGAGAGAAGAATATTGTCCCCGTATTGAACTACATAATCTAGAGCAGGAGCATTGGAACCTGAACATGGAAAGTGCTCACATGGACACCTACACCCCCAAATTTCATGACTATGCACGATTTTGTCCACACATGGTCACACCTGAATTCAAAGAAATTGAAAGGTATCTCTGGGGTATAGCATCTCAAATCTAGATCATGGTGACTTCAGCTGAACCCGCTACAATCCAGAGCGCGGTGAGACTTGCTCACCACTTGACTGATCATGCAGTTTGCCAGGGTGTTTTGATGAAAAAGGGTCCCTTTGTGAGAAACGCTGACAACAAGAGGAAATGGGATAATAATCATGGCAAAACCTTTGTACCTCAGTCCAGAAGAGACAAGAAACAGATAAGACCTTTGTTGTAGGCCCAACTGAGAAGAAACCAAGAGGTGGGTATATTGGGAACCTACCTAAGTGTAACAAGTGTGGTTTTCACCACGTGGGTACATGTGAAGACTCTAAGTGCCAGAAATGCAAGAGGTTCGGCCATGCAACTAAAAGTTTCCGAATGACTGAGCCAACCGCCAACCAAGGGACCAACCGTGGTTGCTTCGAATGCGAGAATATTGCACACTTCCGCAAGGATTGCCCAAAACTGAAGAATCATGGGGGCAATAATGCACGTGGTAGAGCCTTTGTGATAGGAGCAGCAGAAGCCCGTCAAGATCCGAACATTGTTACAAGTACGTTTCTCATTAACGATCACTGTGCTTCTATTTTGTTCGATACGGGTCCTGATAAGAGTTTAACACGATGTCTCCCCGTTCTATTATATCCCGGATATAATAAAATCTTCTGAGTATGTGCTTCGTGTTGTGGTGTGACCTTGGTTCCTTAGCTTGAGCAATGGCACCAGAAGTGTCACACAGTATCTCAATCGGTTTCTGAATGCTAGGCATTACTCCGAGATCAGTAATGAACATCTTCATTCAAGCAGCCTCCTTTGCAACTTCTGAAGCGGCAATGTATTCTGACTCGGTGGTGGATTGAGCAACAACACTTTGCTTAATGCTTTTCCAAGTGATCGCACCACCATTCAGAACAAATACAAATCCCGTTGTATCGATCAGTCTTGAAGCTAGCATCAGTGTAACATTTAACAACTAGTTCTTCTTCCAGTCCCCCATATATCAAGAACAAGTCCTTAGTTCTTCTTAAGTACTTTAGGATGTTCTTCACAGCTATCCAGTGACTCTCACCAGGATTCTGTTGATATCTGCTTGTCATGCTTAAAGCGTACGATACGTCAGGTCTAATACATAGCATGACATACATGATTGAACCTATTGCAGAAGCATATGGAACCTTTTCCATTTTCTTCTTGTCCTCATCAGATTGAGGACACTGTTTATTATTCAGTATGGTTCCATGTGCCATAGGCAAAGACCCTTTCTTAGAGTCTTGCATGAAAAAGCGTCGAATGACCTTATCAATGTATGTACTTTGACTTAAACCTATAAGTCGTTTTGATCTATCTCTATAGATCTTTATTCCTAGAATATAAGCAGCTTCACCAAGATCTTTCATTACGAAACATTTACCTAACCAAGACTTTACGTCTTTTATCATAGGAATATGGTTTCCAATGAGCAGTATGTCATCTACATACAGAATCAAAAAAGTTATAAGACTCCCACCTGCCTTCTTGTAAACACGCGGTTCATCTTCGTTCTTGACAAAACCAAACTCTTTGATTTTCTGGTCAAAGCGAAGATTCCAGCTTCTGGATGCCTGTTCTAATCCATAAATGGATTTGTTTAACTTGCATACCTTATTAGGATTCTCTAGATCTTCAAAACTTTCCGGTTGAACCATATAGACATCTTCAGTAAGATGTCCATTTAGGAACGCGGTTTTGACATCCATTTGCCATATCTCGTAGTCATAATACGCGGCAATGGCAAGAAAGATCCTAATGGACTTAAGCATGGCTACTGGCGAGAAGGTTTCATCATAATCAACTCCTTGAGTCTGAGTAAAACCTATCGCTGCCAGCCTTGCTTTGAAGGTTTGCACATTCCCATCCATGTCGATTTTCTTCTTAAAAATCCACTTGCTTCCTACGGTCCGACTTTCGGGAGGAAGATCAACCAAGTCCCATACATGGTTGTCGTACATGGATTGGATTTCAGCATCCATGGCTTCAAGCCATTTCTTAGAATCAGAATCTAAGATTGCAGATTTGTAACTAGTGGGCTCTGCCTGATCAATTATCAGGATGTCATTAATCTGGTGAATCTCGATATATCGGTCAGGTTCATGACGATCCCTAGCACTTCTGCGAAAAATTTGTGTCACATTTGAATATTGAACATTTCTAGATTCAGATTCAACAGTCTCATGCTGAACGGCAGGTTCAGATTGTGGTTCTTGGATCTCATCCATATCCACACGGTTATCTCCAATCCCTCTCGCAATAAGTTCTTTCTCCAAGAAAGTAGCTCTGCGTTTAATGAAAACTCAATTTTCAGCAGGATTGTAGAAGTAGTAACCGATTGTTTTAGGGTATCCGACGAAAACAAATTTTTCGCACGAGGATTTAGCTTATCCATAGATTCACTTGCAACATATGCGTTACATCCCCAAACCCTGAGGTAGGACACTTTAGGTTTCTCCCCATGCCAAATCTCATAAGGCGTTTTGTCCACCTTCTTTGTAGGAGCTAGATTTATGATTCTTGTGACAGTCTCTAGAGTAAAACTCCAGAAGGAGTGTGGGAGGTTTGTACGACACATCATAGACCGAACCATGTCTAATAGAGTTCAATTTCTCCTTTTGGATACACCGTTAAGTTGAGGTGTTCCTGGTGGAGTAAGCTGAGAAATGATCCCACATTTCTTTAGATGTTCGTCAAACTCTTGACTAAGATATTCACCACCTCGATCAGATCGAAGCATCTTAATCGTCTTACCAAGCTGATTTTGTACTTCGTTCTGGTACTGTTTGAACATTTCAAACGTTTCATGTTTATGCTTCATATGATAAACATAACCATATCTACTGAAGTCATCAGTAAATGTCACGAAGTATCTTTCTCCACTTCTAGACATTATTCTGAACGGACCACATACATCCGTATGTACAAGTCCTAATAGATCCTTAGCCCTTTGACCGATACCGAAAAAAGGAGCCTTGGTTAGCTTTCCACTTAAACATGATTCGCAATCATCAAACGACTCTTGGCCGGTAGAATTCAGACTTCCGGCGGTCTGGAGTTTCTTCATGCGATTCTTGTTTATGTGTCCAAGTCTACAATGTCATAGATACGTATCATTGAAATCATATTTCGTACGTTTAGAGGAGATATTAAATATAACGTTATTATCATGGACTTCTATCTCATAGATTCCATTATGAGGTGTTGCAGAAAAATAAAACAAACCATTCAAATATGCAGAAATGAAATCATTATCAAAAGCATAATTAAATCCTTGTTCCCACAAAGCAGATACTGAAACAATATTCCTAGTCAAATTAGGTGTCACACCCCGCCAAGGCGGAAACGCGAGGCGTAATATTCACTGGTTTCCAAAGCATATGATTACCGCAAACACATACATGATAATTAGATACATAATCAAGTTTAAAGTTTTACATTTCAAAATATCTATTTGAGTTTACAAAAGATTAAGATTTCGCAAATATGACTCATATGTAATGAGTTATACAAGAGAAATCTCCCAAAAATCCGTATCTGCTCATGTATGCATGTAATTCTACATTGCTAACCTGGAGACCACGTTCAATTTCCTGAAAAACATACTTAAAAAGTGTCAACACGAGGTTGGTGAGTTCACAGGTTTTGATCAAATGTTCTTGTAGTTCCAATATTTACAAACGTTCAAATGAATAAGTTTTTCCGATCAAATAGTATATATATATATATATATATAACCAATGAATTGAACATTTCCTGACCAATTGACCACATTTGTAAGCTTGCAAGGAATACAAATAATATGTAATGCACGAGACCGTAACCAAACCATGACAAATGAATGCCCCTCCCTCGCTATACCACGAGAAAAAGACAATATGCGGCCATTGACCCTTCAAGTCCCGGTTAGCGCGACTAACCATGACTGGGGCGTCACCCCCAATAGTACTATTCATAGAATCCTAGGTTAAGACCATAGCTAATGGTTACAAAATGTTAATGTTGTTCCGGGGACTTTTAGCGCTCTATTGTTCCCTCAATGCACACATAACGGTCTGGTCTTTGTTCATTCATTTATGTATGAAAATAGTTATGAGTATGTTTCCTCCCCAAAATATTTCAAAAACTTAGAAAATGGGACAGTAAAACTCACCTCGACATAATATATGCTAGCAAATATTTGTATAACTATAAGCCCCGCTTATCCGTATCCTAATTACACAAGGATACCTTATATGTTAAGACTACCCGTCTTAAACGCAAGTTGTTCACCCGACTTAACGAATCCCGTTAAGTACGTCTTTGTTTAGTAAAACTGTGTTTTCATGTGACGACTCGTTGGTGATTATTCTTCCAGTCTAGACGCTTACTTATTTTTCGAGAAAATATTATGTTTCCATATTGGTAACTTATTAAGTGTACCAAAAATAAATATTATTTTTGCAATAACTTATAATATATTTATATTGTGGTCACGTATAAACATATAATTATTTCTTACCAATAATTATATAAAATCACAAATATCGTCCAAGTATATTTTACGCATGTCAATTATCCTACGTGCATATAAACCACGTTAACACGTCTACATGCAAATACTTGTTCTGAACGACATTTATTAATTCGTTTATGGTTATCATGCATTTATTTATACCAATATATGCATACGAGTATAACCACATTTCAACACATGCTCAAATATGTTTTTCTATGTATCATGAATATCTTATTTGTCAAACCGAACATCTTAGATTTCATGCATAGATATATTATTCCTTGTTATTATTTAACATCTAATACTTTTTATTCAAGTATTAAATGTTACCAAGCATGTACACAATATAAGTCTCTACTAAATGTTCTAAACGTTTCATTATACAAGGTCGATGTTATCTAATGTTTTCATTTTCAAGATAATAATCATAATCATCTTTCCATACATACATATAACTTGATTTTCATATATAACATCTCTAAACAAGTATATATATTCATTTTTGATTTTCATATGTATACAAATAAATATATCTATTTAACAACTCCGAATCAACATCACCATATACGTACACATATGTATGTACATCTTGGTTCCTATACATGCATATATATATATATATATATATATAATCATTTTCTCAAGTTCAACAATTTATTATCATCCGCCTATATATATAAGACTACAATCTTTATGTATATATGAACACATTTTAATTTTTCCAAGTTAATAAACTTTAACCATACGCATATACATGCATATGACTTACATTTTTTTCATGTACATCATACTTTATTACTTTCATCTTAACAACTATATATCTATATATATATATATATATATCCTTTTGATCCTTACATGTTTATACATATTCCCATGTTTGATGACTAAAAACACATGCATACATATATATATATATATATATATATATATATATATATGAGTTTCATTTTTCATTCAATATTAACCATACTCCCGATTTAATATTCACATTTTATCATCAAATGATCAACAACAATATCTACACATATATATAGATACAAATTTTGACCCTTTATATATATTTATACAAAGCTTTTAGTTTTTAAATTTAATAATGTTAAACTTTATAAAAATTCTTTAACCCTTTAAATCCTTTATTTTCATTGGTGAACAACGAGTTTGAACCAAAAATAAAGACGAAAGTAAAGTGTAGTGTCGGTTTCATACCGCTAGACAAGCTAGGTGAAGATTCACGAGTAGAAAGTGATAACTCGATACACTAGTAAAACCGACCCTTAAACCTTCAAAGCTCCATTGAATCTCTAATTTTCTAGCTAAATCTCTCTAGAGGACTTGTTCTTGAATTTTTGAAATAAGTAAGTGTGTGTGTGTGCATATATATATATCGTATATATGGTGAGAAAAAGATATGGGTTGAGTGTTCTAGATATCTTCATGATTACTAATAATGATGGATGAGACCTTTGCTTGTTTTTACACTCAAATGAACAAGGTCCTTACAACAATAATCATGGTTCATGATGGTGTGGTGGCAAGGTGGGTGGCCCACCTTCAGTTCGCAATGGGGGGAAGTAGGGGGGTTGGGTGTTGTCACCTCAAGTGCTATCATTACAATGTTTAGGTTGATGGTATTTAGGTAGTGTGAACCCGGTAGGTGATCACGTGATAATATACCCGATGTATTAACTTTTATGATCAATTAACTTTATATATTTTTGAGTTGTTTGACTAGTCTCAATAGTTTACTAGTTAACCCGACATAGTTATTATCCTAACTATAATATACATGTTTACACATAAAATGACTTAATATTATGTAATAAACATTTTTATGTCCACTTTTAATAGTTTTTGTTTATGTTTCTATTTTAAAACGTGTCGCTAGACTTTACTGGAATAAAATCTTGTTAATCACCAACGAACGTACCTTGCGGGTTATAATTGTTTATTCCCTAGTAATTCTAAAAATTACTAAAATATAATGTGTGCCTTTGCTAGACTCCTTGACAATACTTTGTTAAACAATAAACCAGGAAATATAAATTATGAACGTGAAATCATGAATATGGATATTGACCTGAAATGCTGGGTGTCACATTAGGAATGAAATAAATCATACGTTTCATCACCAACAATTCTATCCCGTATGGTTTCTCCTGCTCTTTTTGTAGTCAAACTGAACATAAAATTTTAAACAAGTTATAACATCTAATTTTCTCATATTTAAAATGATAAATTAAAAGTTTTTATTGTTAAAAGGCTACACCTTGGTTTTAAAACTAATATTACAAACCTGTCAAGTTCAAATGGTATATAACTACTGCTTTGCCATGTCATAGTTGGTGAATAATATTATAACTTTCTTTTAAAAATAAAGACAACTTGGACTATATTTATGTATGTATGTATACACCCACCTCCTTCGGACATGTTTCTTATCAGATCAACACACACACCAGCAGCTACCTGCATGTAATGAAGTCTGTTGCCATCTCAAAACAATCCCGCCATTGCAATAACCACGAATTGCATCAAATGGTGGTTTGGTTGCTCAGTCATCATGCAAGGGTTGCTCTTTTCCCTTTTGCATCTCTTGACTGCACAAATAGTAAGCAAAGAAATTGACTTTTGACTTTGTAAGGGTCAAAGCAGACTACTTTCGAACTTGAATTCAGATTTTTGTATTAATGTAACATGAAAAGTATTAACATAGTCAGTAAAATTTTGTGATCATAATTTTATTTAAAAAAATGGAACAAAACTCCCCGTAAAAGATTGAAGCTACACAACCCACCCATTTTGCCACCTCTAGCTTAGATAATGAATATTTGCAGAGGATGTATAGAATCTTGATCAAATCTCAAGTTGAAAAAAACAAAACTCATTTGACCTAAAAAGCCAAACTGGTGTGTGAGAAAGACCTGTGCAGCAGCAGATCTTTTAGCATCCAAGAACTGGCCATAAATGCTGTATAATCTCTGTTTTTCAGCTTCTGAAACCGAAGGTCTTGCATTGTCACAAATCGAACGTAAGAGTATATTGGTGATGATTGGCTTATTTCCGGGCTCATGAGCTTCTTTGCTGTTCAAAAGATCGTGAACAGCTGCCAGCTGTGCATCTGATAAAAGAGCTTGGAGGTCTGCTCCACTAAATCCTTCTGTTTTTTGAGCTATAGCCTCTAAATTCACATCTTTAGCCAATGGTAACTGATATTCAAAAGCTCTACAATGAGACCGTGTACCCTTAAAATGACTGGCAAAAATGGTGGGTTTGGGTCAAAATGAGTAATTTTAAGGTGTGGATTGAAACGGGTTGGACCAACCCACAAATACATTTGATAAAATGATTTAGAATGCATTTGAACTCGTTCGCCTCAATGACCCGTTCCCATTGTTAAATGCTTTAGCTTTATTACCCATTGACCCATTAGATAAACATAACCCCAAATTGACCCATTATAAGGTAATGAGTCAAGATTGCCACCTCTAGTAATTCTTACCTTTCTGGAAAGAACATTTAGAATATCCAGTCTCTCTTGTGGTGACGGAAAATCGCAGAAAAGTAGGCGATCTAATCTACCAGGTCGCAACAGTGCAGCATCCAGTAGATCAGGTCTACTGCAAATCCAAAAATTTGAAGTTTCAATTGCTACCAATCAGAGAACAAAACTGAAACTCTAAGTCCACAGATTATTTTTTACATTTTCAAAATCAAGATCAATTTCTTCAGGTATCAGTTTTGTATGTCACCGACAGGATTCATTATTTTTGTGATCAAAACAGTTCTTACTCGGTTTGATGTTAGAATACAATAGTTTGATGTAATGATGTTTAAAAGTTAAAGTTGATTCCAGATTTAGGACTTGCATACCAAAGAAGCAAACACTTATGTAACCATCAGTCCCACAATATATACATTTTTGCTAAACATGATCTTTTAAAAAAAATGAAATGAAGTCCAATAAATAAATGTCTTTTCACAGACATGTAATATAAAATAATGAACACAGTCAAGCGAATATATAGCTACTAAAGGTGCAAAGATGGACGAATAGGGTAACGGGTCAAAATCGGTAATTTGTCCCAATCACTTTTTTCCAATATTGGGATTTTTTTATAAACAATAAAAGCCTTATATATAATCACAGGAACTATATCTTAACAATAATAATTGAATTTAATAAAATGATTTGGGAAGTTGTATGCAATAAATACATTTTTAGCAACTTTAGACCCATTCAACTCATTGCCTTTCAAGTTAAACTTTTTGACTTGACTGTCTGAGATAAGAAACAACACAAGTAGGCATAATTCATAAGCAAAGGGTGGAAATTGTCACATCTAGTAGATAAGACAAGTAATAATCCCATGAGAAGATAAGTATCCATAAATTAGTTCATATCATGTGTTGGAAAAGAGATGATCAAAGAATTACTAACCTTGTTGCAGCAAAAACAAATACTCCGGTTAAAACCTCCACACCATCTAACTCCGTTAGAAACTGGTAAGATTTGATACAAACATCATTCAGTATAATGGTCAAAAGGCAGCATGATTTTGCCTGAAGACCAAAAATTGAGTTGTAAATAATAAACTAACTTGATTAACAACTCGATCTGTCACACCAGTATTGTCATGACCTCTTTTTGGAGCAATGGAGTCAAATTCATCAAAAAACAGAAGACAAGGTGCTGCAGCGGCTGCTTTTGAGAATATATCACGTACCTGGAATGAAACCATCAGCACTGGTAACATTTGCATAACAAGCCCAAGAAAAGTCTTCAAAATCTAATTAAGAATTTCTCATCTTTGAAGATGTTAGCAAATTTAAAAATTAGATGCTCAATCTAATATCTACAATCTGTTTCAAATATAAACTGGTGTAAAAATAGTTTGCCACAATTCCTGAAGCATCTTATAAAATCACATCTGTTATGAGGATTGTTTAGTAAAATATATTTGCAGGTGGTAAATCAAGGGGGTGTCTGGATGTGTTACTGCAGTTTGAAGTTGTAATTCAGATAATCAGCTATAATATAAGGTGAGGACGGTCGCAATGTGCTACTGCAGTTTGAAGTTGTAATAGTCAAATAATAAGTTCTTACAGTGTTTGGAAAACTTTGATTATTTATGAAATTAGCAGAAAAAATGATCACAACATACAATTTTATATATTGTAGTCTGTAGAAGTACTAAAATCTTAAATCTGACAATCTAATTTTATCAACTATAAAAAATTTACAAATTAGTTGTTAACAATTCTTTTCAAATTTATTGCATGTAATTCCAATAATTATATAAATGTGTGTGTATTAATGGTGTCATTTGTCAACAGGGGTAACTAAGAGGGGTAGAATAAGTGATCTTAATATCACTTACTGCTTGCTCAGAAGCACCAATGTATTTATTCAGCAGCTCAGGCCCTTTCACAGAGATGAACCGTAGTGAACATGCAGCAGCAGCAGCACCAACAATATGTGTTTTACCACAACCAGGAGGACCATATAAAAGAACATTAGACCTCATCCTCAAAGGAGCTTGTGAAAAAATCACAGGAAACTTGGAAGGCAATTCAATCATCTGAAAAATGTACAATATGGAATAGGATATAAGGGCATAAAGAAGAGCAGAAGCTACTCGCTCGTATAAATCATACTGCATACAGCAGTTACAAGTAAGAAAACAAGTGCAGAGGGTCCCCAGAATTCTATTTGAGACGGTCAACCTGAACCATTGAAGATCGACCCAAGACTAGCCTTGCAACCATAGCATGTTTACTTGTGTTCCATTCTAGTTAATTTTTTTATGTTCTACATTAAATGTTCTGAGTTGTGCATATAAAATGATATCTAGTAAACAAAAATAAAATTTATGAATTAAGAAGCTAAAAGAAGAGAAATCTCGGGAGAAATGCAGTACCCCAACACATCTCAAAAAGGCCATTGCTACTCTAGGTCATAAAGGACAGCAGCAAGTTTAAGTAAATCTTGCAAATCATGTTATTGTGAGTTGTTACCATAAGTTACTTGCATAACCACGAACCACCAGTTGGATAGCAGCTAGTTTAAATGAATTTGAACATGACTACATGCTAGGGGTTGTAATTTTAACCCATTTACTTATGAAAGGGTCAATCCGGGTTATGTTTTTATCTCCAATGGTCGTTTGGGTAAAACCAAAAAAATTAGCTTAAGAGGAAACAGATTAGATAGGTAGAAAACTGCCCAAAATTTATTTTTATAGCATAAAACCCTAAATCATTTATTAACACAATTATATTATTATTGAAATAATATACTTTTTGTAATCATATTAGTACACTAACTATATAAAAAAATTTGAACCAAAGGTGTTCGGGTCAACCCAATCTGACCCCCATTTCAACCTGTAGAAAGAATTACCCGTTTTGATACCACATATTACCCAACCCAACCTGCACACTTTGCCACCTCTACTACATGCTCAAACTCTTGACAGAGTTTAGGTGGACCAAAAGAGGGAGAGAAATACTACCTGCATAGCATATGATTCAAGAAGTAACTAGTTATCGACTTATTGCAAATTACCACTGCTAACAGGACATAAGAGATAGATATGACATTCTATGCAATAAATTCAGTAAATATCATAAGCATGAATGTGAAATGAAGTATGTAAGCATTTGATATCTCCATATTTAGAAAAAAAAAACAGGTGTAAAAAATAAATCTATACCTCTTTGATAGAGTTACGAATTTCTGTTAGACCACCAACATCCTGCCAGCCTCCATGCCCTTCCTCAGAAGCAGATTTAGTAATATCACGCATAGCAATAGGCAAAAACCCTTTCATTGCTTGTACAAAATCATCCTTCTCCAAACTAGGTTTTTTTTCGCTCTCAAAAGCCAATCCACGAGACACAAAACGACCAATGGCAGCATGAACTGACCTATCAACCAGTATTTCCTGCAAAAATAAAAAAAGAAAAAGTTACATATAGTTATGATACATGTAGACTGGATTGCCAATTGTATCAAAAGAAGAAGACAGACTTAAATGTTCTACTAATGGATCGAGTGATCAGGTTTAAACTTGTAATTTGGCAATCATATATGCAGGATATAAGGGAAAAAAACAAAATACCAGATCATATGCGTCATATCCATCACATGAGGAAGCAATATCTAGCAAAATGTCATCAGAACATAACAAAGTACGTTTCTGAATCTCATGTTTTAGTAAAGCGCCACGTTCAGCAGCTGCAGGAGAAGCAAGTTGCACATGAAAGTCAAACCTGCCTGGAATCAACAGTGTCATCAGAGAAAGAAGATATTTAAACTGTGACTTTATAATAGTAAGAATGCAAACTATTATATAGTTCATTCACAAGGAGCCAAACTACCAGAGGAGCTCAACGCCTGTGGAATAGTAGTCAGGGTCTGCACACAAGCTATGAATGCAATTGGACCAATTCCACATGAATTCTTTCGTTTTTCCTGTTATTGCAGATATTAGTTTATTCATTTGCAAGTTATGCACATGAACAATATCATTTTCATCTATCTTCAAGAAAACAAAATGCTTCAATCAGGTTGTTGTGTTATGTCTCAATAGTTTAAAAAAAATTAGTCGACTGCAACAGCACTACAGCAGGAACTATACTTAAGTGGGATCATTTTAGCTCAAATGCATATAGGAGAACTTTCATGGCTATGTAGCATGAAACAACATAGAAGATACTTACGCACACCTCCATGGTTACACATAAATTACAAAGGTGGCAATGGGTTGATTTGGGTTACATTATCTCAATTCTCGAGCAGGATAAATGGGCCACATCAAAAAATTTAGTTAAAAGAGGAAATGAGTCAAATGGGTTTAAGGTAGCCCACGGTATATTTCAATGCATACATCCTAAATCGCTCTATGCAAAACAAGATCAATATTGTAATAACTTAGTTCTTGTAATCACGTGTACTAACTTATTTCAAGAAAGTTCAGACAAAAAGTGTATGGGTCAACCTGACCCATTTTGACCCGTACCAAAAACTATACCTCATATTCATCCAAAATTCCTGTGAGAAATTCCATGAGGACTGTAGAAGAAGATGAAGAGTGATGGTCTTCTGAGTTATTAGGAGATGCTATAATGCTATCAAGATCATCAAGTACCACAACAGAAGGAGCATGATCCAATGCTTCAGATATGTAACTAGAAACAGCTTGCTGGATAGTCTGTGACTTACTTGAAGCAAGTCTAGAACAGCCAACGTAAACTCTGCAGAGGTAACCCTCAATCAAAACCATTTCTCATAACATAATAAATCAATAAATATTTCAATTTAGCTATAGAAGTCATGAAAAACCCTACATGTGTGCCAAGACATCTTCATGTTCTTCAATAGTTTTTGCAACAGTCGTTGCTAATAATGTCTTCCCGGAACCCTTGTAAAAATTAACAGATTCGATGTTATACCATATAGATTTCCTGATTTATATATATATATATATGTATATGAATATATATATATATAGGGCGCGTTCTTTTGAGAACCAACTTTATGTTGAGAACCAAGAGAACCGCATAAAACGTGTACGTATCGCTTAAGTGAAGAAAGTAAAATTGAAAAACAATGTTTTATTTATTTATCCCCACACTTAGTTTGATTTTATCTCCTCCTGATTTTTTTTTTAAAACAAGTAACAAAATGTGCATATATGCATATATTTGTGCATATAGACATATAGTGTATGTGCATATATGCATTTAGACAAGCGACTATATATACCATGTTTTTTAAAACCAAACCTTAAACTTATTGAAATCTGCATTAATTCTAGTCAATTTATATAATAAATAATGCAAGGGTTAATGCGGTTCTCATGGTTCTCAACATAATGTTGGTTCTCAAAAGAACACATGCTTGTATATATAATATCAGAGAACACTGTTCACATGAACGGTGACAGGTTGTGGCAGGGTGGTCAGCGCACTACCCTTACTCCTGCAGACCCAGGTTCGATCCTAATACCTCCCACCAGCCGATTCTTTCCATCCCCACTCCAACTTTGTAACTTTTATACCCTGTTGAGATGATGGGCCCATATGTTGAAACCCAAAACCCACTCTTTTTTGTCCTCCGGCAAAAGCATCGCATTAAGACAAATGTAGAATAGGCAGGTGTTCTTTTGAGAACCAACATTATGTTGAGGACCATGAGAACCGTATTAACCCTTGCATTATTTATTATATAAGTTGACTAGAATTCATGTAGATGTCAATTCTCTCTAAAACTACAAATAAGAATTAAGAACTCACTGGAGGTCCATAAATCAACACATGTCCAGGGAAAGGAAGATTGTAAGTACTTAAAAACATCCCAGAGGAAGGTGACAATAATACCATCAATCCTGAAGAAAGGAAGAAAATGCATGTCAGATAAACCATTCGTTCAACATTAATACTTAAAAGCAAAATGCGGAGTATTCCCATCAGCATGTGATTGATTTACTTATGTCTTTTCTGTCATTACCCTTTAAAAGCACATCATCCCAGCAAAAAGAGGACAAAGGTAACAATAGTAATGCCTACAAATTACTATGCAGCTCTATTGTAGTAGAAATTACTCTACTTTCAGGCCCCTATTAAATTTGGTTCAATTTGGTTTGTATTCTATAGATAACAGGCCAAACAGGACAAATGTATAAAATTAGACAAAACTAAAACGGGTCAAATGAGCAAACAGGTTAAATGGGTTAAAATCGCCTAACATGTATCCAAATGCTTACGTCTTAAATCATTGTATTCAATAAAAGTTGTCTTATTAGTAATCAAACTTAATACATTAACTATTTACAAAATTAAAAAAATAGACAAAAAAGTGTTGACATGTCGACCGTTTTGACCTCCACATCAAATTATTTGTTTTGACTTGAACTGGTTTGATCACTAACTAAATCATCCCGACCCACCAGTTTTTCCAACCCTAGTATAGCTATTAAGATGAAAAACGAGAAAGAGCCCAAAATATGCATCGGTCATGATTATCAGCAAAATGAGAAATCAAAGCTAAAGTACCTACTATTAGTTACATCATCAGCTATTGTGCCCATCCAGCTCAAGGAAGAAATCTTCAAGTTAGAAGGCTTGTCAGAAATTCTTTCTCGGATAGAATAAAGAGGTAAACCTTCACCCAGACACAATTTCTCAAGAAAAAACTCTAAGCACTTCTTATTTATAGACATCTTGCTTACTTCAGAAAACTCGAGCTCATAAGCTACTCCACCTTGCGTAGAATCCTCAGAAATTGACATAACATACATGATATCAACTAATGCTTCCCCAACTCTCTTTCTTACTTCATGTGGTCTTGCAAATTCAATACCTTTTACTTGAAAGTGAAGCAACATCTTATTTCCCAAAACCATTGAATTTAGTTCTGTTTTAGAAAAAGACAAAATGGCATCGAGTTGAGCCAAAATCCATGCACACAGAAGAACCACTAACCCGTTTTTACTACTGGAGTTAACAGAGGTTCCTTCACTTTGTTGACCAGATGAATGATCTGAAAATAGTGTGATAATTCTCTCATGGGTTGACCAATCAGTCAAGTCAAATTGGGTATCTGAGTTTGTCTTGAGAAGCAATTTCTCTGTGTGACGGTTCCTATGGCCATGAAGATTTTCAAAACCGCCATTTTCAGAGACCTTCCCAAAAATCTTAAATTGACAAGGAGAGAGAACAAGCGAAGGAGAATCTTTTTGTAAAACAATATTGCAACTCTTCACATGTATCCCTGGAAGATAAAAACAATTTCTTTTACATGGCTGAATCCAACTCTTCCATGAATAATTTTTGTTAACCTTTCTTTTAGAGTGATATTTTAAGATACTGCATGCGTAAAGTTCGAGGACAGACACTAGAGTCATATTTTAATGACATTGAATCAGATTCACTGTGAAGTTTGTAAGCAAAAACATAATGAATGTATGTCGAGTTTAGTGTTTTTGAGAATTAAAAATGTTGGATGTTAATTCAAGTCTCAAACACAAGCATGCAGCTTAGCATCATAAACACTTTACTGTGGCAAATTGGCATTAATATTTTGATAAGGTAACACAGTAAAAGAATCCAACTTAATGCTTATTAAATTCGCAGGTTTCATATTGCAAGTTACGACCTGCGGACATAGAAGAAAAGTTCAAAGTAAGATATGCAAAATTGCAGAAGATTATTTGAGGTACTATTTAACTAACTGAAATCAAGTAATATAACCCCTTTATAGTTAAGACAGTTAATGTCATAAATTACGAGGCATAAAAATTAAACTTACAAGAATGTAGGCCTGCTCTCAGATAACGTCGTAATGATTGAGAAAGCATGACATGTCCTTTAGCTACAGAATCTGATATTAGAAGACGAACAACAGCCTGTCTAATATCATGCAGTTGACTTTCTGATCCATTTTCAGCTTCCTTCACAGTTGACTTACCATTCTTGGAGATGTTATATGTTCCATGGTTTAGTTTTCTCTCCTTTATAACTAACTTTTGCTCTAAAACTACAGGTTGAAGAGGATCTAGTGAAAAAGATTTAGCTGTTTCTGGATGAATAAAGACAGCAGAAGTGAGAACCACCCCTATCTCGGTGTCATTGACCTGACATTTGTGACAAAATCTAGTGTCTCCATCTTGGATACGCAGTAATGCCTTTACAACTGAAATTTCAGATCTTCTTCGTCTCTTGGGAGCAACTGAGACTTCAGTCCCTGGCACAAGTTGCACTGAAAAACACATGCTTGACAAGTTACTAACATAATAATACAAAAACTGAAGATCTGGAAATATCACATTATAGGTAGCAAAATAGGTGGTTGGGTAACTGGTCAAAGAGGGCCGAGTTGGGTTGCACTGATTCAACACCTTTTGTCCATGTTTTGAATTTTGCAAAGAGAGTTACTGTAATAAATATATTCACGAAAACTGTACTACCAAAACAATAGCATTTGCTATGCAATGCACTTACGAATCACAATGGGTATAGGCTTGATAACATGCGGGAATGGGATTGAGAATTGGTATGGATTTCTACACCCAACCAGTTACGTAGGTATGGAGGATACACAGATTTAAGGATCTCAACCCCATGCGTTCAAACACATATGCTTAAACCAAACAATCAAACATACTCAAAACACTACAAAACTCATACCCTCAAAACCAACCCCCCCCCCCTAATATAAATTGTTTAAAGTGAGTTAGGTAATTGAAAGCATTTATATACATGTAGGGCAAGTAGGCAACTTATGACCCATTTAACTCATTTGTTTTTGGCTATATTTTTATACTTGACCCACTTAACATCACCAATAAAATACAACCCCAATTGATTGGCTTCCATACAAATGGATTAAAACTTCCACCTCTTAAATCACATATTCTATGGCCCCGTAACAAATTTTACTAGTTTCAGTTCTTTAGGTTCATATTTATGCAAAGATATAATACACTTACAGTATGATTCGTGATTTGTCTATTATGAGTTCGAGCTTGATGCTTAAAAGTTGGCTATATGATGACAATGTATTAGCACTATGAAAAGCATACTTCTAATTCATGAAATAAGAACTAAGCATTAAATTAGCATACACAGAAATATTTATCAAGAGAAGAGATATCATATATCAGCTCACCTAATGGTTCCTTGGGATCGATTGAGACTACAGAAAATGTAACGGTTGTGTGTCCATGCAACCACAAAGGAAATCTCATGGCTTCATGGACAATTCCAGCCTGCAATCAGTAAGTAAACTAATTAATAGAGAGTTATAAAAGAAATATATAGTCATAAGATACCTACAAAAATGAAGTGACATTTTGACTGACAAAATATGGATTACGAAATACAATTATACAAAAAGCTACTGAAGTGTTGAATCTTTTTCACTTCTATTAACGGTAATCTAAGATCAAAACTAAAAAAGCTAAATCATCAAAAGTGTAGACCTTCTAACAACAGATGGGTTTGATGTCTCAAGCAAAGAGATTGAAATCCTTTGATCCAGTTAGTTTCAGGTGTAGTCCATAAATGTATATAAAGTAACAACCGTTATTCAATTTCAAATCTTTGTAAATTAGCCAAAAAAAACGGATAGGGGTGTAAACGAATCGGAATTGGATACAAGTATATCTGTTTTTTATCAGACTGGATAGGCATTTGGATATTATACACATTTACATGCAACCTAATATTTGATGAGAATTTTACAAATAAGGCATTACCATGGGTGATATAAAGTATGTGGTGTATAAACATGTAAATACAAATATTGTATAGTTGTCAAAAGCATACTTAACGAATAGTTATGCATCCTAAATCTTCTAAACCTATTACTGTTCAATAAATAAATATATATATATATAAATAATCACATATAGTATATTATGTTAAACTATTGTGTATATTGGACAACTCAGATTTGCATAGGGCTATATTCATAGAGGGAAGATACAACTCACTTATCTTGGATACAAATTCGAACACAATGTCCACATTACAAGAAAAGGTAGCGTTAATAACTTATGGTTTCCATGGAAGATAGATTGCATATGTTTCACTAACTCTACTTGCAAAACCAAAATATTCCCCAAATAGGAAGACACTCCTCATAAAAGTAAATAAAATATACAATATACCAAATAAGCACCTGCTTTAAAATGCCTGCCTCTGCATTTTCTGCATTTAGCTCTAGAACTTCCCAATCATCTTCGGTATCGGGTTCTATTGTCACACATTTAGCTTTTGGAACATTAGGAATGGCTCGTATTCGAACAGTTGTGTGATCCGGAAGATTAATGCATTCTGCAAATTGCTGAGCAATCTACATAGATAAATGGAATAAAGTATCAAAGATAGAGATAAGCCTTGAACTAACCAATTTAGATCACTCTAAATTACTAGAGTACATTTTAAAGAAGCAGCTAACAAACATTATGGATAAACTATAAGGAGAATTAAATATGATTTGTCATTGTGAATAAGAATTTGTTTCCACATGCCTTAGGTGTAAAGAACATCAAAAGGTGTTGAATTATACATACATCGATAATAACGAAATTGAAATCGAGAGGTGGATAGAGATGTACCTCAATGGCAGAAGCGCTAGAGGATGCGGAGCCAGACCAAGCAACGTACCAGACGTCGTTATTGTTGGCAACTGAACGGAGCTCGAGAGCCAGAAATGAAAAGAGAGAAGCAGTAGAAGAAGTTGATTCAAGTGTTTGAATCAGATGAAGTGGTAGTGAAACGTAGCATCCTTCCATCCCTGCGACTGTTCTTACTGCCATCTCCATCTTCACACCTTCCTTCTGAAGAGGCGTTCTTTTCAGTTTTGGGAATATGAATTGGGGAATATTGTTTCAATGAAACGGACGTGTATATATATACTCCGGAACGTAATCTATTATAAAAAATTAAATTTATAATTTATTTGAGTCACAAAAAATCATACACAATCACAAACATTTGACTCGTTCTGATATTATTTAGGAAACCATTGATAAAATCTTCAAAATTAAAGATCATCTGAAAGCAGACAGACAAAAGAGTTATGCGGATAACAGACGGAAACCATTGGAATTTCAAGTTGGAGACCGAGTATTGTTGAAGGTCTTGCCTTTGAAAGGCGTTGCAAGGTTTGGTAATCGTGGTAAACTCAACCCTAGATATATCAGACCGTTAAAAATACTTGCTAGGGTTGATCATGTGACTTACAAATTCAAACTACCCCAAGAACTGAGCAACGTACACGATACATTTCATGTGTCTAATCTCAAGAAATGTTTTGCTGATGAAACAATGATCATACCACCCGAAGAAATCCATATTGATGACAAACTTCATTTCATTAAGGAACCGATTAAGGGTACAGACTTGAAAGTTCAAAAGCTAAGACGTAGCCGCATCAAATTGGTTAAGGTACGTTAGAATTCAAAACGTGGTCCCGAGTACACGTGGGAACGCGAAGATCGAATGAGAACCAAGTACCCTTCTTTGTTCCGGAATACACCAGTTCATGATGACACAACTTGAATTTTGGGACGAAATTCTCTTAACATGGGGAAAATGTGGCACCCAGCATTTTATGTCAATATCTGTATTTATCACAAACGCGTTTACATTTCTCATATTTCCTGAATCACTTGAATTCATAAATTTGGACATTAAAAGTTTAGCAAATATCATATATTGATCATTTTCATATCTTGATAATTTTAGGAATTACCGGTACACGCGTACATAAAACCCGTATAACACGAACGTTGATGATTAATTTAAATAACTGGTAAAATACCTAGAAGTCCATACCACATAAATTCCTTGTCTAGGCAACAAAATTTCTTGACTAAAGCCTATGTTACACACACAAGTCCTTGACGAATTCATTCAAAGATATTATTGTGTATTGCCACCTTTAGGCACCTAAACATACGTATGATCACATCAACAAAGTGGTTCACGTTTCTACGTAGGAATCTGTGACAATCCGGACTTTTTCAGCTAACTCAGTTAGCAAATCCAGTTAAATCCTAACCTAATTAACTTATCACAAACTCTAAGGACTAATTTTGTCATTTCCTAAACCCTACTACACCTTAAACTATAGGGACTAGTTCTGCCAAGTCCCAAAAATGAATTTGTTGACTTCTTAAAGTCAAAATCGAGTGATTTAATTCCTGTTGACTTTTGATAGTCAAACTAGTTAAATTCTTAACCTTGTTAACCTAATTCAAACCACAAGGACCATCCCTGCCAATTCTTAAACTTAGATTCATGAAACTACAGGGACTGATCTGGTAATTAACGATTTCTTGATTCTGTTTGACTTTCAGAAGTCAAACTCGCAGGTTTGATTCAAATTCAAGTCCTATGATCGAATTATGTTTGATTTGTAACCAATAATGCACGATTAAGTCATTAACGTCCACCACTAACTCATTAAACCTGACATTGATTCGTAATCAAACCCAATTATGGATAATTAAACAGAAACCGTCGACACCATTGTCCCTTATCAATCAAATTCATCGAATTTGTGTATCACTCGCACAATTGAACTCCTGCACACGGCAAACAAGACTCTGTGAAGCTGTTGCATGCACCAATTCAATCGGAGGTGGAACCAGAAGTCGCCGGGAATCAAACCAGTCACTGTCGGCATCAATTTTAGTCGACCACACTCAATTCGTCATCCATTCTGGTAACTAACCTCACCCTTAGCTTCGTTTCAGTGTCTTGAATGAAAGCCCTATCATTTACAGGGCTTATAACATCGAATTGGTCTCGATCCAGTAATCTAGGGTTCATACATTTCCAGTTTGGCCGAACCCTATCAATTCAATATATATTTATGAAATTAAATGCATCCTTAGATTCGTCTTGATGTCTGAATTGAAAACCCTATGAAATCCGGGGCTTATATCGTCGAATTGAACATGACCCAGATTCTAGGGTTTGTTCATAATTTGTTTTGGGGCTTTTGATCTGAAACACATTTGTAATCCAATTAAACCATATCGACAGGCTCGCAATCCTTCGTTTAGCAAAACCCCTATGTTTTCAACTGATTCCAATATCGAAATTAATCAATTTGATCTTGAGTTCAAACCTAGTTTCGGCTTTTGAATCTGGAATTAAACAATCTTAATCACGTTAATTTTACAATTAAACACACACTCAGATTCGAAATCCTATCATTAACAAAACCCCTATACTTCTGAATCAAATTGTAAATGAAAGCGAGGGTATTGGGACGGGTTTCGATCGTTGGTGATTATGGGAGGGAAGCCCATTTGACTTGTATGTTAAAACCATTTGAATCTAGATTCTGTTGCGATACCCTAGCGGGCGGGTGTGGTTAAGTCAGTTGGGAGAGACCCGGGTTCGAGTCTCTCCACACCCATTTCTTTTTAAAAACCGTTTTTGATTATTATTTTTATATGAAAATCATTTCACTATTATTATAATATTATACTAAGGTGTTTTAGCCTGGAAAACCACCCGTAGACTCGGGTTTGGTTTTATAACCTATTTTTATTATTATTTCTCACTTTTAAAAAATAATATATTTATATTATTTTCAAACCATAACTTCGTATAAAATAATATGTTTATATTATTTTCAACCCGTGACTCATGTTATAAAATAATATATAATTTATATTATTTCGCCTCGTTTAATTACCTCGTGTGACGTTTTAAAACTATAAATAATATAATTTTTTATATTATTTACCCACGTTTATATATTCGATTAAAAATAATATATTTATTATTTTTACACACAAATGATTATTTGGTTAATCCTACGAACCAAAAAATAATATATTAAATTATATTATTTTCCTAACTTTTGAAAACGACTCTAACGTACGAATTTATTTATTTATTTATTATTCATTATTAACGTTCGACACGTAACGCTTTGATCTTACTTATTATATTAAGAAGTTTATATATTCCGTAGACACGTTCGTCTACTGTTAAACCCCTAGAATACGTTAAGACATTCAATCTTTCGTGTCGTCGTCACAAACCCCATATGACCCTAATCTCATGTGTTTATAATTCCAGGGCATACGTATGTCGTCTGAGACTTACACTTGTGGTTCCAACCGTTCTCTTGTGTGATCCAATCCACTACTCAATCCAGGTGAGTTCCTTTACTGTCTTTATTTGGGGGAGAAAATATGTCACAACCTTTTTGGGTTACTGTATTTCATATGATATCACTGTTGAGACTAAGCGTAACACACTATCACTGAAAGTCCTGACAACACATCGGACCGTTAATTTGACAAGCGAGATAATGTTTCGTAGTACTACTTGGTTTGACTAGCCCCATCCGCGTTAGTCGCGCTAACTCGATTGTAGGTCGAACGGGTGAAATGTTAGCCTACTCTTTTGGCCAAAGTTGATAGACTTGACAGGAGGCAAACAACCAATCATGCTTCGGTTGCGAGCGCTGTAGTAAAACATGAATATTGGTTAGCTACCTTTTGATATGCATATTGAATGTACAATAATCTGCAAATGCTTTATTTAAAATGATTGAAACCTGTGAACTCACCAACTTAGTGTTGACCCGTTTTCCTTACATGTTTTCTTAGGTTGGCACTCAGGATCACGTTAAGTCATGCATGTGTCGTGGACTTCAATTTAAATAACTACTTTTGAATAATCTTTATGTTTATTTTATTTTGGTTTTGGGCGCGTTGTTTTGCGCATTTACTTTATTTAACGCTTCCGCAACTTTTACTCTGAACCTTGAGCTTTTATGTTATTACATTTCAAGTCCCATATAGTGTCGTTTGAAGTAACTGATGTCTGAGATCCTGGTTTGTCACCTTCCAAAACGGTAAAACTCCGTTAGTGGAATTTGGGGGTGTGACAAAATCTCTCCAAAAAGTTGCCTCCAAATGAAGTGGTTCACTTTTGTACGTTTTTAGCTTTTTATGTCTGGTTTGTTAGGGACGCACGACTGTTGTTATGTCTTAATTATACATGTTTTGCATATATAATAATCCCCATATTATGGTACTAATTGAATAAAAACCTTGAAATTGATACTTAAATCGTTTATATTTTATAATTGCAGGTTAAACAGCATCCCAAGAGAAAAAGAGCGGAAACAAGCCAAAATCATTAAGAAATCAAGCTTTCTCTTAAGATAGGAAAGAGCACACCTAAGCTTTGACTCTCAAGAAGTCAAAATTGGTCAACAATCAGCAAAAGACAAAAGGAGGGAGAAAACAGGGGATGCACGGCCTTGCATCCCATTGCACGCCCGTGCATGGGCCTGCCGTGTGTCCCAAGATGCCCCGTACCCTGCCATGTGTACATGTGATTCAATTCCCTAGGTGTTTGCACGCCCGTGCAAACCAATGCACGGTCGTGCATTGCCCATTTTGGGGCCTATAAATAGAAGGCATGGGTTCCTCATTCCACTCACCCAATCTAGAGAGAAACAACACTCCTATAGTGTGTTTTTTGTAGTTTGTAGTAGAGAGGCTCTTCCATTTTTTTCGCAATAGGGGAGCCTACAAAACTTAGCTTAATGCTTGTTCGTATGGCCATTCGTGACTAAGCCCTTTGTATTGCTTGAGTGAAGATGAAATTTGGTGTATGTTAATGCTTAACTTATTAGTCTAACGGTATGTTTATGTTCTTTAATCATTCTCTCTTTAAACCACCTTCATGGTGGACTTTTTATCTGTATCTAAACTAGTCTTTAAACTTGTGAGTGCTCTTGATTTTAAAGTGTAAGACCGTAAAACCTTTTTAATCAAACTTCTCTTGAAACTTGTACGTCTTTATACAATCGGATTTTGATAAGCCAACACTTGGTTAATATTGATAGAAATCGTACGTCTTTATACGAACTTTTTCATGAAACCAAAAGTTGGTGAACTCATGTTGGGAAGTGTATGTCTTTGTACATGGTCCCATTATTGCACGACATCCCCGTGAACAAAGTTTAATCACTCTTTTAATAAAAATAATGGTATTTAAGTTTGATGTCTTAAACCAACTTGGAGGTAGATCTTAAGCATACGAATGTACGGATCTATTAAACAGTTGAGGGTAATGGTGTCCCTAACTAGGAGCCTTACCATTTTATTATAAAAGAACATAATTCATGAACCAAATGTTGTGAGCATGAGGCTCTAGAGGTGTATCATTCACACATTTGTATTAGTCATACCATCGGGCTAGTTAACATAACATTTTCATATACTAAGCGGACTCAAAGCCTAAAGCAATACTTGTTGTCATTTGATTATTCTCGAGCTATTTATATTTCTGTTACACACTTCAAGCACAATTTACATTTTCTGTTATTTACTTTATCGTTATTTACTTTTCTGTCATTTACATTTTTGCTTCACAAGCACACAAAACCCACTCACTAATTAAACCAGCTAAACGATAACAAACATTGAGTATTGGAACTCAACCGTGTCCAATGGTTAGATACTTGGTTCTCACCTAAACTATATTACGCTGTGATAGGTATACTTGCCTATTGTGTGTTTTTAAAATTTGAGTATTTATCATTTTATAAATTTAAAACCTGATTTCGTGAAAACCCATTTTCAAATATATATTTATATATATATATATTTGTATATACTAAACACAACGCTATCAAGTTTTTGGCGTCGTTGCTGGGGACACGACGATTTCAAGAAAGATTCGAGTTAACGGATTAGCCTTTTTAACCTTAACATTTATTTTTAGGATTATTGAATTTTAATAATCCCACCTTTTACCAATTACCCAATAATAATCCCAACTAATAATATTCTTACCACCGGTCTCTACTTTCAAACTATTTTCTTACATTCGACCTCCCGTTAAAAAACTTAACGCCGTTAGATTTTATATGACGTGGACATCTGTAAACTGTCGAAAAGTCGAGCCAAGCTAGCAGTGGTCTCGTGGTAGGTTTTGAAATTGGTTCTGGTGGTGTTTAACTGGTCTTGTTTGCCCGTCAAGTCCAACCAGAGACAACGGTGGTGTTTAACGATACCAGTTAAACACCATCAGAGCTGATTTCAAAACCCACCACGAGATCACTGCTAGCTTGGCTCGACTTTCCGACGGTTTGCAGATGTCCACGTCATATAAAGTCTAACGACGTTAATTTTTTTAACGGGAGGTCCATTTTAAGAAAAAAGTTTGAAAGTAGGGAATAGTGGTAAGAATATTCTCAGTTGGGATTATTATTGGCCAATTGGTAAAAGTTGGGATTATTAAAATCCTATAATCCTTATTTTTATGGTGTTCGTGTTTGTTTTGATTGTTCTTTACAGCAATTTTCATGGATTACAACTACTAGAGTTGTTATGGAGGATACCAACATGACTATGAATACCACTATTCGGAGGTTTGGTGTGAGACCTGTGGGGAACCCCACTACACTCAAGATTGTTATCACTATCAAGGGTATTCCACAAATTTTCACCAAACCTACTTGCAACCATATGAGGAAACCACACCACCCCAATAAATTCAATACTCAGCTCTAGAATCCGACTCATTGACCCCAGGTAATCTGTTTCATCATTTGGAAGAAATAAAGGTTCATATCCTAAAGCGCTATCCAACTGAACAACAAGATGATCCCTTCAAAGTCCAAGAATCGAAAGTCATAGCTCCAACATCTCTGGTAGTGTCACACCCTCAAAATCCACCTGCGGGGTTATACCGCGAGGCGCGTGACAAACCAGGATCATTGTCATTAGTTATATTGAATGACCACTATATGAGTTTTAAAAATAACAGTGTTGCTCATAGTCACGAGACAATACCGTTAAGTTTGAAAGTAATGCGGAAGCGTAAATAAAAACCAAGTTCAAGAATAACCAAATGTAATCCCCAGGAATTTCCGGCCTTTATTTTAACTATTCCGGCACTTGTATTTTCATTATCCCATGATTTGTATTTTCCTATTTAAATAAGAACTATCATATTTGCCTATTTCATTACATGAACATGTACATACATTCATTGGGTACCATTGTTTCATTTCAAAAAAAATATATAACAAATATTTACATAAGGGTTTATATAAATAATTGTTTAAAGTTCTAAGAAATAAATACATATATATACTAAGTTATTGCTAAATATATATATATATATGTACAAATTTATAAAAACTAAATTATAAGTTCTATAAATACAATTAGAATTTATAAAAGCTATATAAATTAATTACAAATTAAATAATTTTTAATAGAAATGAAACCATTTTATTTTACAAAAATTATATTTTTATGCTTGTAACATTTAAATATAATATCAAGATTTATTTGATTTTATAAAAACTAATAAATTCAATAATTTTACATTTTATAAAAAGTTTAGGGTTCAACTTGTAATTCCTGAAACTTTAATTCCATTTAAAACAAAGTTTTTACATGAAATAATAAAAAGCTGAAACTCCAGGGACTAAACTGTAAATTTCGGGTAAACCCCTCCCCCTTTCCCTGATCACGATCGAGTCATGCACAAGCCGGTTTTCGAACCATTAACCTCGAACTCGTCCCTGAGATATTTTCGTGCAGTAAACTCAACGGTTAAACGTTGTAGACACTCAATCGCTTCATCTTTCAAGTTTTTATGATCATTTCAATGGCTACCTCGTAATCGAAGTTTCATTAAAACTCATTTAATCGATCGACCCTTTCCCGCGTGAATTGTGTATAAATTGGCACACACAATCCTTGGCGACACTCATTGCAAGCCTCTTGTACCTTCAATTACATCTGAAAACACCTCTGTAACACCCCGATTAGTCGAAGAACACGAACCTGTTTCGTCGAGTCGTTCTCATCCTCTACGTATCCACTTCAGGTAATTCTGGTGCCGATGGACTCGTCTCAACCCTGGGAACAAAAGCCCCATGAAATGGGCTTCAATCATTTGCTAGATCGGGCAAATTGATAGGCTAGGGTTATAGGTTCGTTTTGGGGAAGAAGATGACTCGGGGGGTTGTTGTTTTTAAATTAATCGCATCGGTCTAAGACCAAGGCATAAGCCCTAGTCCGATGGTTAAATGCGCGTGTGTGTTGGCTCGAGCTCGACGCAGGTTCGAGTCCCGGTGGCTGGGTTTTGTGGGATTTAATTCCTTTTTGTTATTTTAATATATAATTTCATGTTTTAAAATTCTAATTTTATTTTTATAAATATAATAAATACATTCTAGAATTTTTATAAAAACTGAAAATATAAATTAATGTTTTAACTATTTTATTTTATTAAAAACAAATTAAAACACTTGTAAATTCTTAAATAAACAATATAAATGATTTGTTTAGACAAATTTAATTATGTTATTTTATAAGATAGTAATGTTATTAAACAAATTATAATTAATTATTTAAGCATTATTAAATTCATTTTAAACATATAAATGATTATTTTGGCAAAGAATAATTATTTAAAACATTTTAAAGTTTATTGAAATACCTAAATAATTATTCTACTTTAATAATTATACAAATTAAATTAGTTCCATTTAAAACTTATAGTGTTTAATATTTCTTTTATAAATCATTCAAGTAAAAGAAATTGTTTAAATAATTTAAATAATTATTTTATTTACATAAAAACAACTATTTAAACTTATTCCATTCCATAATTTTTTTTATTAATTATCTTTAGAATAGTTATGTAAATAAATTCAATCATAATATTATTATTATAAATACTATATAATTAATTAGAAGTTCTAATTAATTATAATTAGTTCTACCTTATCACTATAAACATATATATTTTTCTACAAACTGGTACAAACCCCACATCCGAAACTCCAAAATCCTTAGAAACTCAAATAGATTTAGAATTGTTTATTCTCATTGAGTTTAGAATATAAATTTATCCGTGTAGGTTGATTGTGAGGAAACCTCACGAGGCCTATCCATCTTTAGCAACTCTTGCTATTTGTTAGCTTCGTTACAAGTGAATTTCATAGCCCATTTTTCATACTTTTGTTTACAAATACTCGAGGTGGAATATGTTTACATACACAATTCAATTACCTGTGTTCTTATACAAAGGTGCTTATGCTTCATGTCTTAAACTACTTGATGACCATACATGTGTTCATGTTTAGTACAATCATTAACTTGCGTGGCAGGCCTAAGGTAGTACCTAACATGATCATTTATAAGGGAATCCGATTCATTACTTAACACGAACCTTGGCGGGTTAGTGTATACATTTTGGTAATTCACGCAGTCCGGGGGATTGTGCATACATATTAACATGGCTTGATTGTACACTTTGGAACCTCGTATGTTTTCACATTTATGCTTTAGACTTGCTTTGAACATATTGAATTGTAAAACTTATCCAACTTTGTTTAGTGTTAAAACATATGTTACTCACCAACTACTTGTAGTTGACATTTACTTACATGTTTCAGGTGTTTGGGGACATTGTTTGATCACATAGGGCTATGGACCTAACATTAATAAGACTTAATTTTGACTATGTTATGTTTTCTATTTCCTTTGTAACAGATATTTTAATATGATGAATAAATATTACAACGCATTTAATAGATGATTATGTGCTTATGAACAACCGCGTTAGCCCCGGCGTATAATCCGCCGTCAGCCAGGGTGTGACATATTAGTACCAGAGCCATAGTTATAGGGAATTAGTTTATTAGACATACATGACCTAGACTATAACCTAGGAGTCCAAAACATGAGTTTTACTCGTGTCCTTTATTAGGAACTCCACTATATACTCATTCCATACACATACTTACATGAATCACATCCACTTACCTATACCTATCTACATCTATATATTTCTGTCTACGTGGTGCAATTACATGAACAACAACTTCAAGGGATTGCTTGAGACTCCTTGAAACTACATGAAACATACTCTTAGACTTAAAGGTTTAATCCAAAATGAAACTCTCGTCAAAAGTATGTAAGTTCTAGATAATGAATGAGATATGGATTAAAGGTAGTTAATAGTTAATTACTAGGGGATTAACTGTTAATATCCTAGGGATGTGGTTTGTAAGTTACAGGTTTATAAATAAACCTTAACTATAAAACCCTAAAAGACTTTTAACCACTAAGGGAATTTTCGAAACCCACTCCCCTTCCTTCTTGGTTTGCGTGCGAAGCCACCACCGTCGGACCGCCGTCCTTCGCCAGCCGCCGCCATCACCGGGTTCCTCCTGCGCAACCGTGTGACGTGTTTCGCTGCAGGTCTTGTGATCGTGTAATCTAGCGTGACGTTCGTTGAACCATAGTGTCATTACCAGTGAACATGCCACTACCACAATGGTTATGTTGTGGGATCACCTTCTGTTTTCAATTGGTTTAAGGACTGAAATGTTGCATGTTCGTGTAGTTATTATTTGAGTTGATTAATTATTCAGGATGATGATTTTAATATGTTTTGAAATGTGTCGTTTTTGAACTCACCAACCTTATGTTGACCCAGTTTTCTTTTAATTTTTTGAGCATACATCTCAGGTGTTCTCAGTAGTTGTACTTAGATGTATTGTAGCTTATACTTATGGTAGGGGGTGTGCAAAGTTAGTTATGGGTCAGTTTTGGCCTATTCCATAACCATAACCGCTTGATCGGTTAAGTCCTCTTCCATAACCGCTTTTCGGTTAACCGTCGGTTATGGGTTGATTTCGGTTAATTAACCACTTTCATTCCGTATCACGAATCATATTTTTTTAGTAAAAGACTTGAGAATATGTTAGTAATATAATTTTTTTTCTAGTCATAAATTCGTGATTAATGAATTAGTTATTTACAAATTTATTTGAAAATGGACAGAAAAATTTGTGGGTCAACCCGACCATACCCTAACTACTTTAACCCGACCCCTACTCAAATATGATATGTATCTAGTTTTACTTGTTTATATGGGTTGAGAAGAAAATTTACCTTTAATCTATAATAATAATAATAATAATAATAATAATAATAATAATAATAATAATAATAATAATAATAATAATACAGTTCCACAGATTAATAATAATAATACACTCCCACATATTATCAGAGAAAATTTACTTTTAATCTATAATCATATTTGGTTTGGGATGCATAGGGTTGTATCGGCTCGGTTCGGTTATTGGACATCCTTAACCATAACCATAACCATAACCGATTGATCGGTTAATCAAAGAATCTTAACCATAACCTTCGGTTAATTTTAGTTATCGGTTAATTCGGTGCGGTGGCGGTTCAATTATCAGTTAGTTTCGATTAATGGTTAAGATTTGCTCACCTCTACCTTATGGTATTCAAGGGCAATCTTTTGTGAAGCAAGTGGATTTGATGGATGATTTGGAAGGCATGTTTAATTACTTTAACTCATGCTGTACTTAACCTTTGCTAGTTGCTATGTTGTGGTGTTTAGAATTTAGTAACTTGGTTGTTAAAAAAACATTTGAAGTTTGAAATGAAATGATTTTTGTAAGATTTCAGGTTACGATTATCTGTATCAATCGGTCAAGGTAAACCTGACATGGGCGCGGTGTGACAAGTTAGGATCGGCCATCCTGAACCCCCTCCCCGTACTTAGATACACTACTACTTTTTATATATTTTGTATTTAACTTTATTCTAGTTAGAATTTTTTGGTAATTATTTTTATTTTCAGAATTTATAAAGTATTTTTAATTTCTAGAAAATGCAATATATTTATTATTATATTATAAAAAGAACATTACCATCCTATTACCAAGGGAATATCCATCAGTATAGTTTCAAAGAAACCATTAGTAATCTGTCTTTAAAAAGACCCTTGGTAATCGGTCGATAACTAACCGTCACTAATATGTCGGTAAAACCTTCTAAGACTATGGGGAGTACCCCCCGTGAAAGCTCCGTGAAAGCTGAGGTGGCCTCGTGGCCGGCGTGGAACACCATGCCCCATCAGCGTGGTCCACGAGCGTCGGTCTCCTGCGTGCAATTCTGCACGGCGTAAAGGAGATGAAGTAGCCGTTGAGAGTGGGGCCTACCCCCTCTCAAACGGTCAGATGAAGTAATCGCCGTTGAGATTGAGTTGTTTTTGGTGCGGCGGTGTCCGGGAAGGTGGGGTTCACCAACCCTAGTGATGAAGAATTCAACAACGATGACATGGAAGAAGACGTTTTCCGGACAAGATGTGTGGCGGAGGACGGAGTGTACGACGGCGATTGATCCACGGAGATACTCCAGCGCCTCTGTGAATCGGAATAAATCATCGGAGACGATGTCGTAGGTGGTCGGAAAATGAAAAGGAAGGAATATGGAGATTGAGATTGAGTTGTTTTTGTAGCGGATTTGTTTGAGTGTTTTTGAATTCTACAAATTAATATTAAATTAAATTAGAAAAAGAAAATGACGTGGTGGTGTGAAATTGTGAAACCATTTCCCTCAAATGTAGAGAATGTAAAAAAACTGTGGAATCTGATGTGCCGCTAACGTGGAGGAGTGTGAAAATATGGAAAAGAGTGGGTACTCCCCATAGCCTAAGGGCAAACTTGGAAGACGCGCTAGATGCCTAGGTAAGAATTGAAACGTGTTAGTCAATTTATCAACATTACTCCATGGTAACATTCTCTCTCACAAAATTCAACAAGATATTACTATTTTAAATAATTATATAAAAGCCAGGGACGAAAAATGTAATTTATGCAATACCCTATACTTGTTTATCTATTGGTCAATTGACAACCAAGTACATTGGTACAAATGTCAGAATACAAACCCAACGTCGTCCGATTGCATCTGCAAGATCCCAACTCTAAACAAACACATTCATCATAAACCAAATCAATGATTTGATGATACATTAAGCGAATTTTCAGATGAAACTTTCATCTCTAGATTTGTTGCTGTCATCATGTATACTGGTAATCTGTTAGGGTTTGGTCTAGCCGTCTCGTCCAGTGCATTCATCGGATCAAGCTTCATCATAAAAAAGAAAGGTCTCCAAAGGGCTGCTGCTTCTGGTACTCGTGCAAGTAAGTTTAACTTCTTAAGAAAACAAATGTGAGTTCAATTTCAGTCATATTTTAGGGATAATTTCAATTTTGTTTGTTCCTTTTACCTCTATAGGATCGGGAGGATACGGTTATCTGCTAGAGCCATTGTGGTGGATTGGCATGTTCACTAGTAAGCCTTTCAATTCTTTTGGAAAAATTCACCCAATATCGCATTTGTTCCACTAAAGTAACTCAAATGTTTACTTTCATGAGGTGTTCATAGTAACTAAGATTTCATATATGTTTCGTTCAGCTGGCTTAATTTATAAAAAATAATTTTGGAACACCTAATGAAAGTTGAGTGACTTTAGATTGACAAAGCGGAACAGATAGAAACTTGGTTACTACTGGGTGAATGTTTTTCCTTTTTTTCTATTGTTGGATTTATATCTTGATATGTTTATTCTGCTTCTCAACACTATTTATCTGAAACATGTGAGGATTCACAGTGGTTGTCGGGGAATTTGCCAACTTTATAGCTTACATCTATGCTCCAGCTGTGCTTGTGACTCCACTGGGAGCATTGAGTATTATTGTGAGGTGAATATTTGTATATTCAGTTAGTGATTAGAGTGACTACTTTTCGTTGTTCTGAACTTCAGGTATCTTTAAATTACTTTGCAGTGCGGTTCTAGCACATTTCTTACTCAACGAGAAATTAAGGAGAATGGGAGTACTAGGTTGTGTGCTTTGTATAGTGGGGTCCACCGTTATTGTGCTTCACGCCCCTGGTGAACATAGCATAAGCTCAGTGGAAGAAATTTGGGACCTAGCCACGCAACCAGGTGAGCCGTGCAGTCTCATTACTCATTTCTTGATTTTAGTTATGTTTATCTGTTTGTTATAAGATATTGAATATCATGATTCATTTGGGCTTCTTGCTCCAGCTTTTCTTTTGTATACAGCATCAGCAATAGCTGTGGTGCTGGTATTGGTGTTGTACTGTGAACCACGCTATGGGCAGACTAATATGATGGTGTATATCGGCGTATGCTCAATAAATGGTTCATTGACGGTTAGTATTTTGTGAACTTTCTGTCCATCGTTAGTATCCTCATTTGTTTTTTTCAAGTTCAGTTAGGAATTGAATTCATTTCTTTGAATGTCTTCTTGCGCAATCTATATTTCTTAGTGTTTTGATTGCATATCTTTTTATAGGTGAAACAGGCAGAATACGTTTTGCATTCTTTATTTTTTATTTTTCCATCGTTATAGGTTGTAATTTGCATCAATGCTCATAGTAGTCATGATGCATAGTGTCAACTTGTAAGATCATTAATATCAGAAATTATCAAAAAAGGAACAATCTATGCCATGTCAGCAATTAGATATTCCCGCCACCAATTTAATACTAGAATCCTGATGAGCATGATGTTCTGTTTGATGTTTGGCTTGCATATAAATGACCATGATCATCTAGATAGGCATATGATGTTCTGTTTGATGTGCTCCTTTCGTTTTGCAGGTTATGAGCGTGAAAGCAATAGGGATTGCCATAAAACTTACATTGGAGGGCTCAAGCCAGGTGGCACGCTACCAAACATGGATTTTTGTAATGGTTGCTGTTACATGTATAATCACTCAATTGAATTACTTAAACAAGGTTAGCTATCCTTGCTCCCTTCATTTCTGTTATGAGATGTCATTTGTGCATGATTGAATCAAGGAAGTGCTGAATCTTATAGTTCTTAACTAGAAAGATACATATTGTGAGCTCAGTCTACAAAACATTAGCTGAAGAAACTGAATCTTATAGCTCCTAACTAGAAAGATACATATTGTAAAGTTAACATGTGGGCTGTTGAAAGCCTTTTGTTCTTTAAGTTTGTTTAATTAGGTTTTCTCAAGGGCGTGAATCCAAATCAGTGTTCATTAGTTATTTACTCAAGCAATCCTTTTAAGCTTTTAAGAAAGAGATTCATTAGTTCATTCCTTCGTGTTTGATGTAGTCGTGTCGGAAGGAAGGCCCTTTTCATCCTACAAATCTTACCGTCCATTTTAAATCCATGATTCTTGGTAACACGCTCTGTGGGTACAGTTAGGAACATCATATTGACCAAAATATCCCCACATGGTTATAAAAGAAAAAAATGTTGCATAATACTATGCATAATTTCTTTCACTATTTAGAGCTGCCATACAACATGACACTAGTAATAAAAGTGTGGAATATTCTCAACATGAATAAAACGGGCTTATCTCACAGAACCTGCACGCTTTTGTTTTCTTTAATTTAAATCGGTAAGTCTGAAAGACATTCTATTGACCATCAAATACAAGTTGGTTAAAAATACGAACCAAAAAAATTATTCCCAGTTTTAACACAACACGAGCAATTATATACCTAAAGTCTTTTTTTAGTTTCTTTGGTGACCATGAGAACCTGTTAGGGAAAACTCACAGGGCCCTACTATACCCTGCTAACTAGTGGAGTAGTATTGGGACCAGGTAAAGTGCAGCTTACACTGGCTTTCAAGACACTAGTGGAAGCTAAATTCGAACTTGAGACCTCGACTAGGGGGGAATCTGACACTTACCATTACACCATCCCTAGAAGGTTTTATATACCTAAAGCTGTTATGTTTAGGTTGTTTTGTTTCGTCTACAAAGCCGTCACAATGTATTTAACATAATACGAGTAATTCAATACCTTTTTCTTTAAAATAGTTCATTGTTTGTATTTTCTCTGATAAATTGTGTGATCAACTCATAGTTTGTCCTATGTACGACATGA
This sequence comes from Smallanthus sonchifolius, assembly GCA_023525975.1. Classification (NCBI taxonomy): domain Eukaryota; kingdom Viridiplantae; phylum Streptophyta; class Magnoliopsida; order Asterales; family Asteraceae; genus Smallanthus; species Smallanthus sonchifolius. Next base: position 40,359,523 of record CM042025.1, on the reverse strand, counting down.
ACTTTATATATATATATATATATTACATTTATTTCTTTTAAACCAGTAGGTGCTATAGTTGCCACAGTAGTTGTATTTTGACTGTGAAAATAACAATACCGAGTAAAGTGAAGATGCTTAGGGAGGTACGGTCGATCTCAAAGGGGTGGAAGGTGGAGATCACAAAATTCAGGGTCTAAATAGTAATTAGCCATAAGTCAATTTAGTTGAGTCGGTCAGATTAGAATTAGCGTTCTAGTAGAAATCGTTTTCTTTGTTTCCAGTTATAATTAGAATAGGATTGCTTACCTATATATATTTCAATTGTAACTTGCAAGTTTTTAATTCAATGAAAAAGAGTCGATCAGTTTGATCAAAGTTCTTGTGTTCTTAACATACCCAGTTTAACAAACTGGTATCAGAGCCTTGAAGAACAAGGTTCCCATCGGCGGCAGAAGAGAAGCTTGATCCAGATCAAGAAACGAAGGCAACAGCAGTGATTGTTCTTGACGATCACAGGGAGCCTCGCAGAACCTGTTACCCACGAAGTAACAAAGCAAGAATCGATCGAGTAAGTTCAACCCGTCAGTCATGGCAGAATTCCAAACTATTGGAGGGATCAAGAAGCTGAATAATAACAACTACAACACTTGGGCGACATGTATTATGTCGTACCTCCAGGGTCAAGACCTCTGGGAGGTTGTGAATGGAGCAGAGACCCGGGAACCCAGAATTGACACTAATGGAGCAGTCCATAAGTGGAGGGTAAAAGTCGGGAGAGCCATGTTCACTCTCAAGACAACCGTAGAAGAAGAGATGTTGGAGTACTTCCGGGAAGTCGAGACTCCCAAAGAAGTTTGGGACATCCTATCCAAATTGTTCTCCAAAAAGAATGACACAAGGTTGCAAGTTCTTGAGGGAGAACTGATGACGACATCCCAACGAGACCTGTCGATCACTCAATACTTCCAAAAGATCAAAACTGTGTGTCGAGAGATAGGAGAACTAGACCGGGACTCTAGGATAACTGAACCTCGTATGAAAAGGATCATGATACATGGTCTAAAACCTGAATACAGGAGCTTTATAACAGCAGTTCAGGGCTGGCCAACTCAACCGACTCTGGTTGAACTTGAAAACCTGTTGTCCGGTCAGGAAGCCTTGGCTAAACAGCTGTCCGAGACCTCCATCAAGGCTGAAAGTTCAGACCAGGCCTTGTATGCAGAAAGATCGCGAGGAAAAGCAAAGTATGGGAAGTTTGGCACCCAAAACCGAGACCAGAGGTCAAAGTGGAAGCCCAGATCAGCAGAAAAAGATGATCGAGCCGAAGACAAGAAGGGCAAGTCCAAATCAGACCAGAAGCGCTTTCCATACAAGTGTTACACTTGTGGAAGGCGTGGTCATATGGCAAAAGATTGTCGTTCCAAAACCAACGACGAAGGCAACGTGGCTGAAGTCGAGGAAGGTTGGGAAGCCGAGGCAAATGTTGCTCAAGTCCAAGACGCCTATGCTCTAACAACTTCGGTAGAACCTCGCAACAACCACCTAGACGACTGGATTGTTGATTCGGGATGTTCGAATCACATGACGGGAGAGAAAAGTAAGTTATCTAACCCGAAAAAGTATGCAGGAAGTCGCATTGTTGTTATTGCAGATGATTCGAAACACCCGATATCAAGCATCGGTGATGTAGTGTTTCCAACAAGCAGCAACAAAGAAGAACTTGTGTTGAGAGACGTTTACCACGTGCCCGGGATGAAGAAGAATCTGATCTCAGTGCCCCAAATGACAGCAGCAGGTAACTATGTGTTGTTTGGGCCCAACGATGTCCAAGTGTTCGAAAAATTTGAGACACCTTCAGTGCCGGTGCTCAAAGGACATCGAAGAGAAACCGTATATGTTCTATCTGCTGAAGCAGCCTACATTGAGAAGACCAAGAACAACCAAACAGTGGATCTATGGCATCAAAGGCTTGGGCACGTGGGTTATGAAAAGCTTGGAATCATGATGGAAAAGCAACTAGTTGCCGGGTTACCAAAACTAAGTGTAAACCGAGAAGAAGTATGCTCCGGGTGCCAATTCGGCAAAGCACATCAGCTTCCATTCGACAAGTCCAATTACAAAGCCAAAGCTCCCCTCGAGCTAGTACACACGGACGTGTGTGGTCCGATGCAACACACATCATTGAGTGGTATGCAATATGTTATTACATTTATTGATGACTTTTCACGTTTCCTTTGGGTATTCTTAATGAAACAGAAAAACGAAGCTTTAACAAAATTCAAGGAGTTTCGAGTTGAAGCCGAGAGAGTAACAGGGTTTAAAATCAAAACCCTCAGGTCTGACAATGGTGGAGAGTACACTAGCTACGAGTTCAAAGAATTTCTAAGGCAATGCAAGATCGGTAGGCAATTGACCTGCCCAAACACGCCACAACAGAATGGCGTGTCGGAACGCAAAAATCGTCATTTAACCGAAATCTCAGGATGTTGGCTACACGATAAAAACATACCTGGAAGATTTTGGGCAGAATCGTTTAAGTCGGCAACTTATGTGAGTAACAGGACACCTCAACAGGGCTTAGAGTACAAATCACCGTTCGAGTTACTGTTCAAAAAGAAACCGAACGTGACCCACTTGAGGGTTTTTGGATGTGTATGCTACGTTTTCGTGCCAAGCCACTTAAGAAAGAAGCTAGACAAGAAAGCCGTGAGGTGTATTTTCGTTGGGTATGATGAAGAACGCAAGGGGTGGAAGTGTTGCGAACCAAACACGGGAAAGTGTTATGTTTCCCGCCATGTTGTATTCGACGAGAACTCATCGTGGTGGTCCCATGGAAATGAAGTCCTACCTGATACAGAAAGCTTGAAAGAAAAGTTAGAATCCTCCAGCATCAATCTCGAGTTCAGCAGTGAAGAAAAACCGGAACCAAGTGAAGAAACCGGTCTCGATCAGACTGAACAGACCGAACAGCAGTTGCCAGACCCAAACTCAGCGCCTGTTTTACGTCGCTCGACACGTGTCAGAAGGCAGAATCCTCGTTTTGCAAACACTACAGCTGCAAATATTGCAGTGGTCGAAGAAGAAGTCATTGAACCAAGTTCGTACCTTGAAGCATGTGACAAAACAGAATGGATTGATGCGATGAAAGCTGAAGTGACAGCTTTAATACAAAATCAGACCTGGGAACTGGTTCCCAGACCAGAATTTGTGAAGCCTGTTTCATGCAGGTGGGTTTACAAAGTGAAAAGGAAGGCCGACGGGTCGGTTGAGAGATTTAAAGCCCGACTCGTGGCTAGGGGGTTCTCACAAGAATATGGCTTGGACTATGATGAAACGTTTAGTCCGGTAGCTAAGTTAACCTCGGTACGAGTTCTGATTGCTCTTGCAGCAAGTAAGGGATGGGCATTATGGCAAATGGACGTGAATAATGCCTTTCTCTATGGTGACTTGGATCGAGTCATTTATATGGATCAACCAGCCGGGTTCGAAGACAAAACTAAGTTGGGATATGTTTGCAAGTTAAAGAAAGCGTTATACGGCTTAAAGCAGTCTCCGAGGGCATGGTACGGTAAAATTTCTGAATTCCTTGAATACAACGATTTCGTTAGCACTACCGCAGATGCTAGCTTATTCGTTAAGATAAAAGGAACAAAAGTGGCGGTGGTACTAGTCTATGTCGATGACTTAGTAATCACCGGTGATCTAACGGATGAAATAGCACAACTCAAAGAAAACTTAAACACTCGGTTTCGTATGAAAGACTTGGGAAGATTGAAGCATTTCCTCGGGCTAGAACTCGAATACAAAAAGAATGGAGTACTACTGCATCAACAAAAGTATTCAATCGACATGTTGATAAAGTTTGACATGTGGGATGCAAAGCCAGCAATAACTCCAACAGATGTGAATGTGAAGATATACTCAGATGAAGGAAAAGAACTAGATGAGCAAACCGAGTATAGACAAGTGATCGGTAGTCTTATCTATCTAACATTGACCCGACCCGACATTGCCTTCATTGTGGGGGTCTTAAGCCGATATATGCAGAATCCAAGAAAGCCACACATGTATGCAGCCCGTCGGGTATTACGGTATATAAAAGGTACCATTGGTTTTGGTATGGAGTTTAAGAGGGAGCAGAATATAGAGCTGGTTGGGTATTGTGATGCTGATTATGCAGGAGACCCGAGTAGTAGACGGTCAACAACCGGGTATGTTTTTTTAATTGGTTCAAGTGCTGTTTCGTGGAGTAGTAAAAGACAGCCCACGGTGTCGTTATCTACAACCGAGGCAGAGTATAGAGCAACCGCCAGCGCAGCACAGGAGTTAGTATGGTTGGTAAGGTTGCTAAAGGAGCTGAACCAGAAAGTTGATTACCGAGTAAAGCTTTTGTGCGATAATAAGTCAGCAATCCAGTTGGCCGAGAACCCAACATTTCATGCTCGAACAAAGCACATCGAGGTGCACTATCACTTTGTACGAGAGAAAGTGTTGAAAGAAGAAATCGAGATGGTGTATGTGGATACCCAAGTGCAGGCTGCAGATATGCTAACCAAAGGATTAACAAAAGTGAAGATGGAACAAATGTGTAGCATCGTTGGAATGAATTCGCTCGGTATTGAGAGGGAGTGTGAAAATAACAATACCGAGTAAAGTGAAGATGCTTAGGGAGGTACGGTCGATCTCAAAGGGGTGGAAGGTGGAGATCACAAAATTCAGGGTCTAAATAGTAATTAGCCATAAGTCAATTTAGTTGAGTCGGTCAGATTAGAATTAGCGTTCTAGTAGAAATCGTTTTCTTTGTTTCCAGTTATAATTAGAATAGGATTGCTTACCTATATATATTTCAATTGTAACTTGCAAGTTTTTAATTCAATGAAAAAGAGTCGATCAGTTTGATCAAAGTTCTTGTGTTCTTAACATACCCAGTTTAACATTGACAAATAGATATCTTGTGGAAGCCAAATGCTGCTTTTATAGATTTACATTACCTTAATTTTGTGTGCAGATATTATCTCACATTTAGATTTGTTGCTTGTTGTCTTACAAAATTACTTCATTGTGACCTTGTATCAGGCTTTGGACACATTTAACACCGCGGTTGTTTCACCAATCTATTATGCCATGTTCACATCTTTCACAATTCTTGCTAGTGCCATCATGTTTAAGGTATTATATCTTTTGCATGTGATGAAGGCTTTCCCGCATCCCTTTTGACACGTTGCAACTCATAACTTTTAACCGATTGTAGGATTGGTCTGGTCAAAGTGTTAGCACAATTATTTCTGTCCTTTGTGGGTTCATGACTGTGCTTTCTGGTACCATGATTTTACACAGTACAAGAGAACCTGATCCACAACCTGTATCAGGTAATGGAACAATTGAATGCGTTTGTTATATATGTTACTGTTTATTTCTTTTTATGGTTAATTAGTGAAATAGGCACAATGGTATTTCCCATAATCAAAGTAGGTAACAATATTACTTCTGTAGTGAAAAAACCGTATCGTGAACCAATGGTTGCACCTATATAGCCATGTCGGAAACAAATCGTTCATTTAGCCATGAGATACTTGAAGTTGCGTATCTACTTTTACCATATATGACACTTTTTCACATCAATAATGATTTAAGCTATTGTGATAGGCGACACCATATTGAGTATAGATTAGCATATGCATTGTTATTTGCATATAGATTCGTGTATGAATGAAAATATTTATGGTTAGGGGCTTAGGGCGAGAAAAAGTAGATACGCGAGTAAAAGTTGATACATACCCAAAAATTCGCGTATCTCATGGCTATATGCGTGAAATTGTTTTGACATGACCATAGAGGTATAACACAACTAAAAAATGGCTAGTTTCTTGATTTTCTCTTATATTTATACATATCGAACACATCTTCATGAAACGTTATAAAAAGTTCTCGTATTAAAGTAAATGTTATTTGATAAATTTGCAGACATCTATTCGTCACTTTCTCCTCAAATATCATGGATTGTGCACGCAAACGGGGAAATATGGAAGCACAAAGATAATGACGAATCGTGCCCTGAAGTTGTTGCAATAATTCAACCAGACCATTTCAAATGACATTTTTTTTGCAGAATGTATACTCAGATATGATGTTAATACCAACCACCAGGCTTACAGGGCCTTACTGCATTCTCAATCAGGCCCCAAGAGAGAGGAGATATGCTTGCTTCCCAAAAAGAGAGAAAAAATAGAATAAAAGTTAGTATTCGTTTAAATCGATTAATAGTATAATTTATTATATGTTATATATTAACCATAGGTTGTGTTATGCTTTGTAAATGTTTAACGCTGTGTATACCTTTTAAAGTAAGATTTTGGTTTAGTTATATTGCAAACAAGCACTAGCTTTACTTGATTGTGTTAGGCTAAAGTTAAACCTGGGTTGATAACTCGATGAGTGTTCTTGATGTAGATTCGAGAACATTTGAGATCTCTAGTAGCTCAAAACTGTCAATTCGAGATCTTAAATAAGTTTAAACTATGCCAACTCGTGGGTTGAACCCGAGAACTTATGCTCTGAGTGAGAAGTGGAAAACCTCTTGAGAGTTATAGGAGAGCGAAAAGCGAGAACCTTTCTAGGTAAATAAGGATTTCTGCTTCTCTTCTTTACTTGAAAGGTCCTTAGGAGGAGCTCAGGAAAGCCTTCACATACTCGTCCTCTCTCTGGGTCCTTTCCTCCTTTGTAAATAGTTTAATTAGATGCTTTTCTACAGACAAGACTTGTCGAGCCTGGTTCGAATCAGGACTGATCGAGTAGTATGTAATAATAATAATATTTGATCAAACAAGCTAAGCTAAACAAGAGCCGAAAGTCTTCCCACAATAATGTACTTGTTATAGAGTATGAAAAACTCAAAAAAAAAAAAAAGAAAAAAAAAAGAAAAAGTTAGAAGCTGAGTTCTTACAAACTCAAATTTGATTAGTTATATGTTTCAAGCTTGGATATGTTTTTGACTTGAGATTATACTTGATAAAGTGGATAAAAGTAGAATTATAACTTTTATTACATAACACAAATATGATTTGTTTGAATTGAGTATTTAATGTCAAAGTTTTAAAGATAAAAGATAATGATGATTATGGTTATAGTTTAAATGTAATTATTTTATAGAGTAAATTACTATTTGCGTTTCCTGTGGTTTACACGATTTAACTCAATGCATCCCTAACACAAATTTTTAACGCTTTGAGTACCTGTGGCATACAATCTGTAATACTCTGAGCCTCTGGGCCTAACTTCGTTAAAAAATTCCGTTAAGTTTAGTTTCGATAGGGGTAAGATGGTTACTGATATTCACCCGAAACTACTAAGTTCACCCGAAACTACTAAGTTTTGCTGCTGATCTAGTTAAGGCTATCCGGAGATACCCCTGCCGAAACTAGATCAGCAGCAAAACTTAACTATCCGCAGCATGTCGAAACTAAACTTAACGGAAAGAATTTAACGAAGTTAGGCCCAGGGGCTCAGAGTGTTACAGATTGTATACCACAGGTACTCAAAGCGTTAAAAATTCTTGTTAGGGACGCATTGTGATAAATCATGTAAACCACGGGGACGCAAAAGGTAATTTACTCTATTTTATATATACAATTGTATTTTTGGTTGTAAATTTATAATTTTAGAGTATTAATATGAAAAAAAAATTCAGATCAAACGGGTAGTGTTTGTACCAACCCACGAAAACTCGTGTCGTGTTCGAACTCATATATGTGACACGATATTTGGATTAACGTGAAACATTTAAGTTTGTGTCAGACTCGACTCATCAACTCACAAACACGACTTCTTTAACATCCCTACATTATTAAAAAATTATTGTAAATTAATTATGATATACAAAATAATTTTAATGTGACACTTTTTCAATACCATAAAGTATAGGTGTACATCCGACCCGGTTTGCCAAACCGGTTTCACTAGAATCCCGTTCCATCCTGATCCTAACAGTTGGTTTTATCGGTTTGACTTTTTCTAGACAGGCCTCGACCCGACCTGAACCGGTTTGGCAAACCCGGGTTAGAAACCTGTTTCAAACCGATTTTTACTATTGGTTTCAAAAACTAGTTATTTTGACCGTTTTGTTCAAGTTTTCTTTATAATTTTGTCCCCAATATGTTAGTATAAATAGGTACCGAATGAGTTGTTCTAAGCATAACTCTCAAAACCGCTCTCTAGTCTCTTAAATAAAAAAATGCCGGGTTTGGTTAGGACAAAAGGCCTGATATTGAGTCCGGTTTAAGACTTTTAAGGTGTCAAACATTTTGTTATGAATATAGCACCCATCTCAACTTTTTGGAACCGGATCCATATTTACATTTTTTTAGAAATTAGTATTTAACTAGTGGTTATAACCGCGCTCCGCAGGGCAGACAAATTTTTAACAAAAATTAAATAGAAATATAGACGCAATGTAAAAAAAGTTAACGTTGTGAAGTGAACACAAAAACAGATAAAAAAAGTTAAAAAATAACAAATAAAAGTAAAAAAAAACAAAACTTAACAAAATTATAAAAAATCAATAAAAAGTTAAAAAAAAAGCAATACCCGCGCGTGCGGTGGGGCGCGCGTAGCGGCGGCTCGTCTCTTAACAACGTAGATAAAAATAATAACGTTTCAACAGTACACTTGGAACTTAAATAAACATAATATTTTAAAAGCTATAGCCGAAAGTAAGTATAAATATATAAATTATAAAAAAAAATTATTTTTTTATATTAAAATAATAATTAATTATAACGTTAGCATAGGGGGGCGTTGACGTAATCGAACCGGAAACACATGGGGGTGAGATTCAAACCTGGGTGACGCGGGTGGAAAGGTTGGGCGCGGAACACTGGGCTAGCCCCCGTTCTTGTTTATCACTCCCTTCCAAACATACATATACCAAAAACAAAAACCAGACTGTTCATCGCACTCATAAATCCTTAACTATGTGTGTGTATACACATATAGAGTTATCGTCATTTGAGAACTCGTAAATATCTTGAGAACTGTGAGAATTCCCATTAATAGTTCAGATTTTAAAAATTTTGTTTTTTAAAATACTGTTGTGTATGTTTATGTACATGTACATAAAAAAACAATCAAAGTAATTTTTTTCATATGTTTTTAAATTTTTACCTACATATGTATAGATTATATACATAAATGAAATTGTTTATTATTTTCTGTTTGAATTTCATGATAGACGAATAAACATTATATTTCACAAAATGTGTGGTTGATAGGAGTTCTATCAGTTTTTAAGATATCTACGAGTTTTCAAATGCGCGCGCGCGCACACACACACTAGTGTTAGAACCCGTGTATTTCACGGGGGCTGAATAAACAATACAATGTGAAATGAAAAAATATGTTAAAATATAATTCATAAATCTCTAAATATTTCTTTGTATACAACATTGGATTTTTATTTGTAATTTTTCCATTCTTATCTAAGATTAAAAGGTTAAACTTGTCTCTACTTTTAACTCTAGAAAGTGTCACATGCAGTTGTCCATGTGTGAAAACCGGTTGCCAAAAACACAAACCAACCATTGATAGTGACTGACCCTGACTCTTATTCTTTGTCATGGCAAAACAAACTGTATTCTTTGTAACTTGAAAGGAATTCGTTTGTCTAAAGGTGTCAAATTAATTCTTGGAATAAAGTGCGAGAAAAAATATTACCCGTATATCACACGGTTGAATAAATGAAAGATTAAATAATTAGTAATAAGTGAAAAAAATATAACAAATAGTTGAGAAAGGAAATATTAAATAAATGAAATATTAATAAAGAAAATACTAAACAGTTGAGAAAAAATAAGCGGAAAAAAATAATCACGTGCTCACAGAATTATGACAAGTAGCGCAACCAATTACTTATTTGTTAGGTATAACTTAGTGTATCAAATATAACTAAAAACTTATGTAAGATCCCAAAATTTACCAAATAATAAAGAACAAAAATAACAAGCCTTAGAATAATAAAATGAATAACGAGGAAACGAGAGGGGGGTATTGTGTCAACAAACGAAAGACGAAAGAGGGGGAAGGCTAAACCCTAGCCGCCACCCCTTTTGCCCCTCATTTCATCCATTTGCGCCAAAGAAGAGAGAGAGAGAGAGTCGGGCCAGAGAGAGAAAGTCACAAAGAAGGGAAACCGTGCATCAAGAGTCGTTCCTCATCGGCTCAGACAGGTAACAGTTCCTTCTAAATCTGAGTTTTTGTTTAGGGTGGGTTTCATGTTCATTTTTACGAAAAGGTTGGGTTTTTGCGTGTGTTTTGCAAAACTATTCATAGATCTAGCTTCGTGGATATAAAAGGAACCTTTATAATGTAAAAAGTTCAAAGCTTGATTCGCTGTTATGATTAGCCGCCATGGACATGCAAATTAGGGTTTTGAGGAAAAAGACAACCCGTAATAGGCGAACTTGCTATGTTCGCCTGATACTAATAGGTACGTAAAGTTACTTCTCCCCATCATGATCATTTCAAATTCGCTATGCATTTTGTTAGAGAATTCATCACATAAAGATTGACATGTAGAACCAAATATAATGTCATCAACATATACTTGCACAAGTATTAAATTTTTATCCTTTTTCTTAATAAACAAAGTATTATCTACTTTACCCATGTTATGACCATTATTAACAAAAAAGACTTTAATCTATCATCCCAAGCTCTAGGAGCTTGTCTAAGTCGCTATAGTGCCTTATGAAGCTTATAAACATAATGAGGTTTTTCGGAATCTTTAAAACCAGGAGGTTGACCAACATATGCTTCCTAATTTATTATTCCATTTAGAAAAGCACATTTGGCATCGATTTGATATAGTTTGAAATCTTTAGCACATGCAAAAGCAAGTAGAATCCTTATGGGTCCTAATCTAGCAACTGGAGCAAAAGCTTCATCATAATCAATGTCTTCTTGTTGATTGAATCCTTGGGCTACTGGCCTAGCTTTGTTTCTAGTTACTATACCATTTTCATCCATTTTCTTTTTATATACTCACTTAGTTCCTATGATGGTTTGACCACTAGGAGGAGAAACAAGTTCCCAAACTTTGCTCATGACAAATTGATTTAATTCTTCTTGCATAGCTACTATCCAGTTTGGATCATTGAAGGCTTCCTTAATGTTCTTGGGTTCTAGGGATGATACAAAGGCGAAGGATGTATTGATGTTGTGGGCTTTATATCTTGTGGTTCTTTGGTTTAGTTCTCCTATAACTTGGTCAATTGGGTGGTCTTTGGCTTCCTTGATATTTATGGTTTGTTCTACCTCTTTAGGAGGGGAGACTTGTATGGGATTAGTTTCAATAGGAGATTCACTTTCAATGCTTCTTATCATTTCAACTTCACACACATCATCATCAATTAACTCAATTGATTTTGACTTAGGTGGAGTTTCATCAAAAGATACATTAAGAGATTCCTCTACAACCATTGTAGCTTTGTTTAGGATTCTATAAGCTTTGCTATTTAGAGAGTATCCAAGAAATACTCCTTCATAAGCTTTGGGATCAAATTTGGTTAAGTAATCTTTGGTGTTAGTTAAAAATCATTTGCTACCGAATACTCTAAGGTGTCATATGGATGGTTTTCTTCCCTTGAAGATTTCATATGGGGTTTTATCTAGCACTGGTCTAACTAGGACTCTATTTAGGATATAGGTTGCGGTTGCTACGACATCACACCAAAAGTTTTGTGGGATGGATTGCTCAACAAGCATTGTTCGACTCATATCTTGTAACGTTCGGTTCTTCCTTTCAACAACCCCATTAGATTGAGGGGTTCGAGGAGCCAAGAAGTCATGGGTTATCCCATACTTGTCACAAAATGCTCTAAATTGCAATTCATTGTCAAATTCTCAACCATGGTTGGTACTAATTGAAATAATCGTACAACCTTGTTAGTTTTGAATCCTTTTACTTATAATTTTAAAATTTTCAAACGCTTCATTTTTAGTTTTCAAAAATGATGTCCAAGTGTATCTTGAAAAGTCATCAACAACTAGCAAAGTGTAGTGGTTTCCCCCATAACTTTGGATTGATGATGGACCAAACAAATCCATGTGAAGTAGTTCTAAAACTCTTTTGGTTGACACTATGTTTTTAGCTTTATGAGACATACGAGCTTGTTTTCCTATTTTGCATGCATCACAAAAATGATTTTCAAATTTCAACTTAGGCATATCTCTAACAAGTTATTTGTTGTTTAATTTTTGTATAAATTTCATGTTTGCATGACTTAGTCTTCTATGCCATAATGTTGTATTATCTAATATGGATGCAAGACAAATACTTTTATCATTATCCCTAAGTTGGCATGTATATAAACCATTTCTCATATGACCACTAACAAGTGTCTCATTATCTTTCCATATTATGCATTTTCTTTTGTTAAATGTGACACTTAAGTCATTATCATATAATTGACCAACACTAAGCAAATTAAAGTTCAAGATATCAACATGCTCAACATTTGTGAAAACTAAGTTACCAAGAGAAACGTTACCTTCACCTTTCCTTTTGAATTTCCTCCAAATGTTACCATACCACCATCATATGTTTTGTACGCCTTAAAGAATTCTTTGCTTCCGGTCATATGTTTAGTGCATACACTATCTACAATCCACTCATTGTCTTGTATGTTCCTCTTAAGACATACATATATGATTGTCATGACGTTCATACATTTGGTACCCAATTTTTCATGGGTTCGGGATTGTTAGCATTAAACATTCCAACTTTTACCCATTTAGGAACAACTCTTGTTTGTCTATAAAAGTTTTGATTGTAAAATCTTTCATTGGGGTAATAATAAAAAATTATATATCCATAGTTATTGTAATGTCTTTTAGACATGTTTTGATATCCTTGAGAGTATCTATTATTTCTCCTAGGATTATAGTTGTAAAACACTTTATTATAGTTATAAAAATGGTTGTTGTTCGTTCTTGGATATGAGTTGTAAGACCTTGAAACTTGTCTTGGATAGTTATTCCTAACATTTCCAAGTCCTTGTTTTGGTTTGCAAAATTGCTTGATTACTTGAGGTTTCTCAATAGAAAATTTTCTAGTTTGTGCTACTTTAGCTTTTAACAATATGTTTCTATCAACTTCCACATTCTTTGCTTTGACAAATGTGGTTGGTTTGGTTTTGCTAGTTGATGCTACATTTGTATCATTTGTAAAACCCAAACCACTTTTGTCATTTGATGGCTTTTGTGCTTTTAGGAGATCATCCAAAATTTCACTACTTTTGTTGAAAGTAGAGAGTGTTTGTTTATGATGTTGTAAATTCTTCATTTCAACCTTTAAAGACTCATTTTCCTTTTTCAAGTCATTTGAGTCTTTTATCAAAACATTATTAAAGTTTTTGATTTCTAAAAGCTCATTTTCAAGTTCTTTGATTTTGGTTTTCAAAGTTCTATTTTTATTAATGACCTTAGAACTAAGATCACATAAGCCATCATATTGCATTTTCAAGTTATCATAGTTTTCAATTAATTCGTCACTATAATAAGTAGAATTGGAATGTACCTCATTTATGCCAAGAGCCATGAGACATTTATCTTCTTTGGTTTCATCATGTTCACCTCCGCTATCACTCCAAGCACCACTAATAAATGCGTTATTCTTGTTGTCTTTGTTTGGTGGCTTTGGACAATCTTGAATAAAATGATTTAGATAACCGCATCTAAAGCATCTTCTTTCATCTTTGGACTTGTCCTTCTTTTCATCATGAGATGATTTCTTGTTGAATGATTTTATGTCATTCTTTGGTTGTCTCACGAACTTTCCCTTTCTTCTAAAGAATTTCTTGATATTTTTCACTGCCATAGCATACTCTTCACCATTATCACTATTGGATTGCTTGATGATTTGGAGTGTCTGGCTTTGAGAGCAAGAGACTTGACTTTCTCTTTCTTTACTTTAGAAATTTCATCATCCTTTTCCATGATAATTTCATGTACTTTAAGATTTCCAATCAACTCATCCATTTGGAGTGTGTTGAGATCCTTGATTCTTCAGTAGCCATCACTTTGGCTCTCCATCTTGGATGCAAGGCTCTCAGAATTTCCTTACATAACTTTTGTTAGTATAAGTTGTGCCAAGAGCTTTAAGACTAGTAACAATAACATTAAATCTAGCATAACCCTCATCAACCTTTTCATGTTCATCAATAATGAATTACTTATATTGTTGTATAAGTAATTCAATCTTGTTTTCCATAACTTGAGGGTTACCATGGTGAGTTATGACAAGTGTTTTTTATACTTCATTTGCACTTGTGCACATGAAAAACCTTTCATATTCACTTTTTGTCAAGACATTATTTTCAATATAGACTTTGCTTCATAATTTTAGAGATTTGCCTTTTCTCATCACTTGTCCATTGACTACTTTCAATGACAACTTGCTTTTGTTTTTCAGCATCAAATCTTTTAGGCATTAGATCTCCATTTTCAATTACTTCGCAAAGGTTTATATCTTTTGCTTTGACATAAGTTTCAAATCTTTGTTTCTAATAGCAAAAACCTTCATTTTCAAGAAGTGGTGGTCTAGTCAAAGAGTTCCCATCTACATAGTTTGTTAGAGCCATGGATCTAACTCAAAAGTGTTTAAAATAAGTTTTTGTTTTTTTAACACTAGATAAACTTGCTCTGATACCCATTGTAGAAACCTAAGGGGGGAGTGAATAGGTTTTCTTAAAAACTTGATTAATTTAAACTTAATTAAACTTGTATGATTAACACTTGTTAAGAATACAATGTATATGTAAATAAATAATCAAACAAGTATGTAAAGAGTTAAGGGAAGGAATGACAAAACCAACTGATAGAGGTTCAAGTGGATGTTAACTAATCCACTCCACGTCCTCTCCCTGATTCTCCAATCTAGATTTGCTCCACTAAACGTCTTTCTTGAACGGACGAGATCACTGGTCCAATCGTCTCACTAAACAAAGGTAGTGATCACCTTCTTCAACCAACTATCTCAAGATAATGGTCTTTACAAAACAAACACTGTATTAAGATAGTGCAACACTCACAATCTCAAGCACTCTATCAAAGTAGTGCACACTCTCTCAACAAATCACTATATCAAGATAGTGATGCTCACAATCTCACACAACACTATATCTAGATAGTGTGACCTAAACCAATCATTAACTATGTAAATATAGTATAATGGTGAACTCACTCTAAGTGAGTGACCCTTACAAATCTCTCTCTCTTAATCAAGTGGTAACAAGCTACCACATACAACACAAATACAAGACTAGAAAGAATGATAGTTGATGAATAACTGTTCTAATTTGCTCTTGATCTTTAATCTTGAATCTCTTTTGGATTGATGATAGAATATCAAAGGAACTAGAGAGATTATATTACATTTATATTTGAAAGTGTTGTGAGCAAAAAGGGTGAGTTAGAATGAAAGAGGATGAAACTATTTATAGCCACAACTGAAGAATCAGAAAGGGAGCACGCTGGCCGATCCACGATCGAAGCACGGTCGCTCCTGCAACCATGCATCCCGAACTCCACCTTTTTGACTATTTTTTTTGTGAACGTTATGCATTGTCCCATCCATCCTTTCTAACCTTTTCAAACACGTTTTTTCCAGGTTTTCAGTCTCAATAAAGTTCTATTTGTTTGTAGCAAAGTCTTGGAAGACTTTATACAAAATTAGCAAGTTTACTTTTGATTCTTTGAAAGTGTTTAAGATGCTTTCCCAAAGTGTTTGTGTTTAACCATTTAAGGTAGTTGCCATTTGAATCTTTACCAAGCTTAGCAAGCTCCATCCACCATCTTTCAAATTCAAACTAATTCAAAAACCAATCTTTATATATTTCCAAGACTTGTTAATAGTTTAATGTTTTATAAAAATCCTTTGGGAAATTATCTTAGTTTTATAAAAATAATATTTTTCTAAACTTGTTTAGATAATATAAAAACTTATTTTATAATCTCTCACAATTCCCATTATATTCATTTGACGGTTTAAGCTTTGACCTTCTTGTGTTGACTTTGTCGACCTACACGTTTTCATCGTTGTTGAACGTTTAGCTTGTGACTAATGATTCATCAAGTGTATAGGGATATGTATGTGGTATATGACCGTATTTAATCAACAAATAATAACATGAGTTACTAATTCCTTATCATTATCAAAACAATCTTGAATTAACATTAAACCATTGTTATCCCAACAAAAGTAAAGATAGAACTCACTCACTACATCTGACTTTTAGTATGCACATCAGGTTAGAAGAAATATTGGTAAGCGAGTAGCCGTGAGGGCTTAGAGTGCATATTGTCAAATGTTTTTATAACTCTTTTGGAATGTTGAATAATTAAAACTTCCACTGTAATGATTATGAATAACTCTGGTTTAAGAACTATAAATATTGTTTTGTGTCAAACATGAGATGTACCCACTTTGGGATGTTTCATTACTTCCTATGCTTATTTTAAATTTTTTATTTTTATGTTTATGTATCTACAAAGGTACCCCTATATCAAATGTTTGGGGCTTGAGCCCACCTTTTAGACACTCCGTCGTTATTCATATTCCGACAAATGCATTTGAATCAAATTCGAATATCTACTTTATCAAATTCGAATATCTACTTTATTATGCTCACATAACTCGTAGTTTATATATGTTATCGACTAAAAGATGATACACGAATAAAAGTTGGTACACGATTATAAAGGGTACATACCTACACGATTATAAGGGCACACGGTATGGATGCGGGGCGTGAACCGGGGGCAAGCAGGATCGACGGGAACACCGACTTGCCCCCCAGCACCGCTGAATTTGTTTACCTCACGTTAAGTGCTTCCCGAGTCCCTCTCGAAGTTCAACGGTCATGTGACCGTTATATCCGTTGGCCAAAGAAAATAATTTGAAAAAAATAATTGTTTTAAAAATAAACTCAAACCCTTATATATAGCAATTTAGATCTTCAGTTTTTTCTCAGATTAATCTTACATCTTTCTCTCTCAAAGTGCTACCCTCTTTTTAAACCATTCATCTCTTTCAAATTCCACCATCTAGTTCATCAAGTTCAGACAATTCATTGTTTGTGATACAAATGTTCGTAACTTTCAATTTATCTCTTCAATTGTTCAAGCATCATTACGTAATGAAGTTAAAGATACTGCAAGGTCAAGAATTCATATCTTTAGAGATCGTAAAACCGCAAGTAATCCTCTCGGTCAAGAGTTCATGTCATTTCTTCTGATTGTTTCCATAATTTCAACCAAGAAATTTTACATAACTTTTTTTCTTTATGATTAAAGAAATAGAGACCAACTTCACTTAGGTACTAAAATATCTAAAGTTGACACTTGATGAGTGTATATATTCACATACATGGATTTGGCTCTGATGATGCATGCAACAAGTTGTTTTTTCAAATGCTACTCGATTTTTATAAATGACATATTTCTAAAATCATAATAATTACATGTCATCTATCAATAGCCGGTGTACACAGGCCCTTCAAATCAACCATTCACTTAATACCTTGTCATTTCCTTTTTATGACATGTCTTTAAATTTCACCATGACATATTCTCCATCATTATAATACCTTCTCTTTTCTCCCGCCAAAATCTAGTCCATAATTTTAAATTCTTTTTATAATCCAATTAAAAACACATAAAAAGAAATGTTATCTACCAATACAAAAGAATTAATTTTATATAATTTTAAAATAATTTGTTTTTAATTGGATTGCAACACGAACTTGAAGTTAAATTTATATATTTTAAAATATTTTTTTTAGAGTAAATTACAAAAAAAGTCCTCGAGGTTTGAACCCGTTTACACTTATCATCCCCGATTAACACTTTGAGTCACCAAATAACACGGTTGTAACAATTTCCGTCCAATTACAAACGGCGAGATAACGTTCTGTTAAGTGAGAGGTAATATGGTCTTTTCGCTTAAAACCCTACCAACGAAATTACCCCCACAGTTTCCCTTGATTTTCATTTTCGTCACTAAGGTTCATCGGCCACCACTCCCAAACCTCCCTTCGACATCGCCTCTGAGAACGCCATTTCCATCGAAGGCGTCGAAATTTCAGATTTTGTGATTGTGTCAAACTAGTTGCAATTTGGATGGTGATTGTGTCAAACCACTTGCAATTTAAGATTTTGTGATTGTGTCAAACCAGTTGCAATTTAGATTTTGAATCAGGTGTTCCATTAGTTGCAATCTCAAATAACAACTTGGCTTGACATTTGATTTTGAATAAGGTGTTCCAACATGTTAGATTGGTGCCCATCCAACAGTGGCAATCTCAGTTGCAATGTCAAATTGGCTTTGAGATTTGTGTCGTAGTTCCGACCAACAGATGCAATCTCAAACCACTTGCATTGTCAAACTGGTTGCAACATTGATGGTGAAAGGGAGTTATCGAGAAGATGTGTTTCGAAGGGAATGATCGAGAGGTTGAGACCTAAGGTTTTGGTCGTGAAGGGAATGAGTGGGAGGAAGAGGGGGAAGCCGAACTTCAAATTCGGCGGTGAAAGGAAAATTTTGCCCCTCACATGACGTGCACGTGCGGGTGGGTTAACAGAATCGTTAGTCACTGTTACCAAAGTGGACGGAAACGGTTAAAATCATAAATGTGGGTGACGTCAAGTGTTACAAAGTTTCGAATTGTACGAAAGTGATTTTGGGACCAAACCTCAAGTACGATTTTTGTAATTTACTCTTGTTAGGGTTCACGTGACATTTCCCGTTTTTATAAACAATTTGAACAGAAATCAATTATAAAAAGAAGCCTAATCAAACTCAAATGCAAGCAAACTCAGAGAAAACAAGTGGTAGTTTTGCAGAGAAGACAAGTGGTGGTCTTGTTTAAATCAATGGTGGTCGGAGAGAAAGAGGTCGTACAAATAAATGTTGGTTTCGTGCAATTAGTTCTTTAATTAATCATGCTATTTCAATGTGATTTTATAGAAATGAAAATGAAAGGTATGTGCAATCTTGATACAAAAATTAGTTTTAAATTATTTTTTTTACCTATATAATCAAATAATTTACGTTTTTGATTTCTTTAAACATACAGAGAGAACCGACTTTGAAGAAAACAAAGGTCTAACAAAACATGATAACGATCTCATAACAATTAATAAAAACATATAATAACAAGCCGAGGAGATTCTAATTGTCTACTTAAATCAATGTACACGAGAAAACAATCACACAACTCATCAATTCACTTGTACACATAATGCACAACATCATCAAGCCTATTCTATCACACCAAAAACCATCCTCAATATCATGCAAATGCTTTTTAAGTTGACAATTACTTCTCATGATTGGCTAACATACAGAACAGGGACCAAACCTGCCAATTTACCATCCCGACCTGCCCGTTTTTTCTTCACCTGTGGTAGGTTTAAACAGAAAACTATCAGATACACATGAAACTAAAACTAGGGTGGCGAAATAGGCAGACCGTGCAGCTACTTTTAAGAAGGTTTTAACAGATAACTAAATATGATTACAAAACAATATTACTGTAGTAATAAGCTTTTTTTAAATAAATCGCTTTACAAGGTTTTATACATTTGTATAAATTTTAATGATTTTCAACCTGTTTACCCTGCTTGAACCAACCCGTTTGCTTTTTAGTTGGAGCTTTTAGCTTAAACCCATTTGACCCGTCAGAGATAAAACATACCCAGGCTGACCGATAAGGTTGAAATTGCCACCCGTAAACAAAACATTCAGTATAACGACGGGATAAAACCAAGAAACAACCCCTCGTTTGGGGAATTATAGAAGACCGGGTTTAAGATCAAACAGTTGTGTACTTACATAGAACCACCCATCAACTTCGTACTCGATTTCAACCTCTTCTCCAGCAGTTAAGTTCAACTGTAATAAAAGAACTTTTCAGTCAGAAACATGGTATAATTTCAAACAAAGATGTTGACGAAAAGTCAAAGTACCTCATCATCACCACCAGCAGTGAAATCATAGAGTGCTGTTCCAGATTGTACATTCCCTGAAGAAGATCGTTCTTCTTCATGAGAATCAAAGCTGCTTGACCCCTGTCCAGCCAAAGGGTTCTCAAATGACTCGTATCTTTGGTGAACAGGTGACGAGTACGGAGGTGGCTCTTCTGTAATCTATACATAAAAAGAAAATCATATAATCAATATGTTTGACTGGCTAACTTTTAAGGTTCAGGTTAAGTGGTTAACGACACTAACCGGAGAGCCATAACCCTCATATGAATTGGAACCACCAGATGGCTTTCTGTGTCTGCTCGTTCCCGACTTCTCCTGAAATTGTGCACCCAATCAACACATTTCATTGTAAAACTGGCTATCGGTTCTAGCTTTTTACCAAACAAAAAACAATACTTGTTTGTTCTTGCAGGTCAGACAAAGCAGAAGAAAATCTAGCATATATGGTAGAGATGCAAAATGGTAAGGTCAGACAGGTTAAATTGGTGGTCAAACGAGTTGGGTTGACCTTTTAACACTTTTTGTCCAAAAGTATTAAACTTTCAACAAATAATTATCGTCAAATATGGTCATAAGATTATAAAATTTCAATAATCATCAAATATGGTCATAAGATTATAAAATTTCAATAATGATCTAGAAGATTTTATCCATTAAAGATATATATTAAGCAACTTTTGACGTGTTCGGCCCCATTGATCCATTTCTTTTTTAGCTAATTTTTGTTTCACTCATTTGACCCTTTGGAGATGGGCACATAACCTGAATCAACCCGATCATAAGTAAATGGGTAGAAATTAGGGGTATGTTTATGTTCGGGTTTTTAGGTCAAGCTGTGAAACAAACTGTCAGTAACGGTTTATAAACTTGCTAACCAAAAACAAACCGTCGCAAAACTGAAACCAAAATCAAATCAAACCGTACAAATGGCTTAGTTTCATGCTTTGGACTTAATAGGCCTTTAAAAGAGCTACAAAATATAAATTTTTAGATACAGAAAATACACTAAATTCTTAAAAGCATCAACAATTGACTCTGTATAAAAAAAGATGATAGATAGAAAAGTATTCTCATGACGAATGACATAATTAAGGAATCATGCTCATTGATTTATTAAATTACAAATTAACGGCCATATACATATACACACACACACACATATACACATATATATCTAACTGGTCTGGTTTAGAATGGACCGTTTTTTATTAAAGTCTAAACTAAACCATCCGCTTCAGTTTAGAAGGGATGGTTTTTTTAGCTAAACCAGAACAAAACCGACAGTTCCAGTTTTAAACAATTTAAAAAACTGACAACAAAACAATTCCAATGGTCTGTTTGAGCCGTTTCACCAGTTTGAACCCAATCATAAACCACCTCTAGTATTCAAACAAGTAGAGATACAAGTTAACTAGGCATCTTAATATATGAATAAATGACTTGCAACTAAAATGGATTATTAGAGCATCAATACTAGTCAAACAAACAAACATACCCAGCAAAAATCCCACTCGGAGAGTAGGGTCTGGGGAGGGTGAGACGGCGGCAAGCCTTACCTCCATCTCGAGGGATAGAGAGGCTGCTTCCAAAGAGACCCCAGCTCCAATACCAGTCATATTATCTAAACTAACTTTGACAATTAATGGAACATGAGCTTTCATGATTCACATACCACAGGCTGAGAAGACCCGTAAGTTGATGGTTTTGAACTGAACAATGAAGGATAATTCATTCCTCCAAAGTGAGATGAAATTGATGTCTCAACTGACCCTACTGAATCTGGAGAAGATGATCCAGAGGACCTACCATCATCATCCTGCAAAAAACAAACATATACATCTTACATCATCATGCATGATGACTAATGCAGATGTTAAGGCACAATTCTTACATCAGCTTCTGCAGTCTCTAAAAGAGTTTTAGCCCACATGTCTTCATAACTCATGGAAGGTCTGGATGTAATGTTCTCATCATCAACATCAGGTGCATCAGTACCAGCCCCAGCAAGGAACTCATTAACCTACAAAAACAGAGACCAAGTTTATATTATCAGATCTTCAATAAAGCAAACAAACATAAATTCAAGTCATGTCATTGCATAGGAGGTAATGTCGACCCGTTTGCCTATAAACAGGTCCATTTGGGTTATGTTTTATTTCTAACCGGTCTTATGGGTTAAGCTAAAAGATATATCAATAAATGGGTCAAATGTTTTATTTCATAAGAGTTCAAGATGCTATTTAAAATCTGTCTTTAATGGTATGAATAATTCGATAATATTAGCATGATATTCAACAGTTTACACCAGTAAAGCGCATTGGTTGCACAAGCTAGAGTATTTTTGACTCATTATACTGCTCTGCAATTATTAATGTTTCCACGTGTTAACGAAGGCCTCGGCCCCCTTCATTACATTAGATTCATCTTTACAGGCTCATTTTAGTAGTTCCATCTACCAGACCCACATTACTTATTTACTTGCTACCAAATAAATCAGTAACTAGCAATGAGCAATTATATCAAATTATTTAACTATTGATTTTCATTTTCTCCTTTGGCTCTTCAGTAAGTGTAGATAATGACAAAGGGATGTTAATGATTAACAGCCAAGATCAAGGAAAGAGAGTTCATAAGAGGAGCAGATTAAATAATATCTCACCCTATTCATTGCAGGAGCATTGTTCCACAAGCCATCATCAGCAAGACCTGTTGCCCAAGCATTTACTAGATCATCATCAAGATTGTCAGGCTCCACAGGTGCTGGTTTAGTGGCCTCGTATATGAGTTCAGATATCCCTGTAGCAACAGCAGGATCTCTCATGCCACTTGATGCAGTTATATTATGCCGATTGCGATAAATGTCAATAAGTTTTGCACTGTTGTACATTGGAAACAAGGAGATGTAAATACACAATGGACGAATATGTATATATTTGTTAGGTGTGTAGTCTCGTTTAGAGGCGGCCGGCCCTAACTAGGGTTAGCCGGCCCTAATGGGCCTATCTATACGGTTTGGGCCTAACTTGGAGAACAAGTTAGGAACCCTAGTTTTAATCTATAAATACTCTATGTTCTAATTGTAATCTGTGTGCCCTTGAGCTTAATGAAATAACCTAGTTGCAGCCCGTGGATGTAGGTCCCCCACTGGGACCGAACCACGTAAAATTCTTGTGTCGTTTATTTTTCTGTACCGCATGATTATCGTTTGTGCATGTGTGTGTGTTGATTCCGCTGCGCCACGTTGTTCCTAACAAGTGGTATCAGAGCTTTGGCTCGTTGTTTACACACGGTCTGCACGGTTTTCGATCGAGAAAAAAGGGTAGAGGCTGATCGAGGGTTGATTCAGATCTGCTGCTACAGTACCGTCGCCGCCGCTACAGTACCGTCGCAGTCGTGAACAGTGTTTCCGGCATGAACAGTGTTTCCCGGCATGAACAGTGTTTTTCCGGCATGAACAGTGTTTTCGAAATTTTTTTTTTTTTCTTTTTTCTGCTGCTGTTCCAGGGCTGATTCGCAGCCTGGTTTCTTGTTTTTTGGGCCGCCGGAATTAGGGTTTTTTCAAATCCTAGGTTGCGCAAAAGGGGAAAGAAAACAGGGCTGTTTTGGAGGAAAACGGGACTGTTTTGGGAGAAAACAGGGCTGTTCGGGACTGATTTTGCAATTAGAGTTTCTGTTGTGGATCTCTTGGAGTTGCTGGTTTCACTCGGGTTTGCAGGTGAAGCGTCGGGTCGGGTGTTTCGGGTACCGGGTTAAACTCTTTGAAGCCGCCGATTAGGGTTTGGTTATAAAGCTCTTGGATTCGTCGGGTAAAGGTTAGAGTTTTGTTTAGTTCTGTTTGACTGTTTATTATCAACTATTTGGGAACCGGGTTATGTGAAATTCAGTATTCGGGTTTAGATTTGTCTGCGAGGTTTATTGCAGGAGCAGATCGGTTTATTGACAGTGTTTGGTAGAACAACTGTCAAGTTCAGGCCCGTGACATTACTGTGTTTGTTTCACTGTTTCGATATATTTTCTGTGTGCTATTGTTATGGCTGGAGACAGGATGGTTGTTATCGAAAGGTTTGGCGGTTTGGATTTCGGTTGGTTGGTTTGTCAAGTGAACTTGGATGTGGTACTAACGATGGGTAAACCGGGAGAAAATGGAACCAGCGGGTGTGCTGGTGATGACATAAGTGAAAAAAGGGAAGTCATGTGATATTTGCTCGGTTGAAAGATTTTTTCGGTTAGGGTTAGATGATCGGGTGTACGATCACAGAATCCTTGGTACCGTTTGCTTTCATGAAAGCTCTGCTGTTGTTATAACCGTTTGCCGGTTAGCTGGTCTAGAACTGTGAAGCGGTTTCTTGTTCGGTGGTGATCAGTGGTACGACATTTGGCATGGGTTGGGATAACAGGGACAGTGGGAGCTGAGCATAGTTGACTTGGTGGAGCTGCATGGAGGTATGTGACATTCTTTTAGAGTCGATGTCAAAGATAGTAAATTCTGCTTCTGAGAATGTGTCTGGGTTGATGCATTGGGACTCAGTGATGGCAGTGGAGACTCTTGGGTTCAAGATTCTGGTATGCTTCATTACTCACTTCTATGAATGAAGCATTGGTGAATCTATTGTTTGAAGACTTTGGGAAGATACAGGATTATGTATCGCTGGAAGAAGGGAACCAACTTCCGAGTATTAAAGTCTTGACTCGCTGCATCGGGTAGAGCTAAGTGGATTCATTTTGCAAGTGTGAATCTTGGAGCCACGGGGATGTCAGCTGAGTGCATTCGGAGGTTTAAACCAGGTCAGGGGTTTTGGGAACAGTGGGAGCATGGGACGTGTTCTGGATACAGTTCTAAACACCGTTGGGTTTTGAAGACCGGAATTCCGAATGGGAAAATCTCTCCATGGTACTTGCAGGTTTTGGAGAGTGGTGTTTCCTCTGGAAGTCTCTGGAGTCGGTAGTTCGAGTGAGTAGGTGCCGGTTGAGATTGAGGATGAGTCAATGGCGGGTTTTGCCATGGCTGGGTCAGTGATGACTGCTGGGTTGGAGCTAGGGGGAGCTTCAACGGGCCCTTCTGGTAATTGAGGAGTGGGCTGCTGCAACTAGGAGGATTGGATTGAAGTCTTAGCTTGTTTATGGGAACTGAAGGTTTGGAGGACTTCTGTTATTTGAAATCTTAGCTTGTTCTTGGGAGCTGGAGGCTTGGAAACTTCTAATAGTGAAGTGTTAGCTTGTTCTTAGAACTGGAGGCTTGGAGGATTTCTGCTATTGAAGATTACTGGAGTTACTGGTATAGGGTCTGCTTGGATGGTGGATTGAGGATTGCTCGAGCCTCCAAGTGGGAGATTGTTAGGTGTGTAGTCTCGTTTAGAGGCGGCCGGCCCTAATGGGCCTATCTATACGGTTTGGGCCTAACTTGGAGAACAAGTTAGGAACCCTAGTTTTAATCTATAAATACTCTATGTTGTAATTGTAATCTGTGTGCCCTTGAGCTTAATGAAATAACCTAGTTGCAGCCCGTGGATGTAGGTCCCCCACTGGGACCGAACCACGTAAAATTCTTGTGTCGTCTATTTTTCTGTACCGCATGATTATCGTTTGTGCATGTGTGTGTGTTGATTCCGCTGCGCCACGTTGTTCCTAACAATATTTACTTATATCCATATGAGAATGATATTAATTTTCATAATAATGCACCATTGACTATTACGTAAATCTGCAGACTTAGTAACAAGACAGTAAGTGAAACAATGAACTTGATCAAAAGACCGGCTGAAGGTCAACAGCATAGGACAGTTACCTTGTTGGCCCAAGCGGTAGATACTTTGATCTTGGAACATAACAGAATAGTGAAACAAGATCTAGAAGCCTCTCATGTGTTTCATAGAGCTTCTTCAGTTCGTCATCGGTCCACTCTTTTTGGGCATTATCATGGTTACGCATATCCCTGCAACCTCAAGTACAAAAACATTCATTACACAACTAAAAGATACAAATTTACAGAAAAGCTAGAAAGAGACTGATCACTAGTGCGCACTTTATGAGATCATCTTGTGCACTATACATGTCATCAAGGACCTTGAGCATCGGACTAAGCAAAGATCCAAGACCAGTACCGCTAGCTCCTTGATCTTCACCATTACTAATATGCATATCTGAAAACTGGGACTGCACACCCCCTTGTGCTAGAGCATGTAAAAACTCATAGATTTGTATTCTGTAAGGCTCACCCGATCTGATTGCCATAGTAGTAAGAGCTTGGGCAGCAATTATACGAACCTGAGATGAAAATATTGATAACAAGAATGAATGAGAAAAGACAGCCGAAGGATAAATCAGTAAATCACCATGACGTCTGAAAACATTCGATAACCAAAAGAATAGCCATTACCAACAAATTTAAATTTCATAAGATGTTCGGAAGTTGGAACTAGTGAAAATAAGCTCTGCTATGTATAGGTTCAGATTATTGAATAAAAAACGAACTGAGACTGTACATAGGTTGATCAATGTTCGCGAGGTCGATCAGCTCTCAGTTGACCTACTTTCGAGAGGTAAGTCGCTTTCCCAATTGGTAAAATACCAAATCAAATTATCATTAAGCATAATGAAAGGGGTAACTTTGTAGAATAGTAACCAAGTTTCAAAAGTGTTACAATTAGGTCACTCAATACGCATTTTACACGGTATACACCCTCAGGTATAATATTGGTGAGTGATCTAATTGGAACACTTTTGAAACTTGGTTACTATTCTGTGGTGTTTTCCCCATAATGAAATTACAATCTCTAGCGACATGTTTATAATTGACAGGCAAGAATCCAATCCTAATATTATGCTAAAATCTATTCTGTCTAAAATAAAACTATATCTAATAAATGAAAAAAACATATCTACTAAATAAGAAAATAAATTTATCTAACACTAATCATATTAAATCACCAGGGCTTCTCCGTCTCATAGTGTATATCTGCTTACAAGAATCTGAACCCTCCCCTGCAAAAGAAGTGGAAAAAAACTCCAAATAGACATATGGTTGCTCCAACACTAGACTACCAGAGATGTCTAAATATTTCTGAAAATGACAAGTATACTTCTTTACTTGTTCATTCAGAAGCATTCTGATTTCCGACCTATAGCATAGTATTACCATAATAAAAAAGGGAGAAACATTGAGAAAAGAAGAGCATTCATATTTCATGTAGATATATACATTTAATCTGATTTGTATTAATGAAGGTATGAACTGTGAATGAAACAAGTATGCAGTCTGCACATGACAGATATAAGAAAGAGACCCTCTAACTTAAGTCCAATATATTTATGTGAGAAAAGGACAATACTATATATAATGTCACTGATAGTTTCTATGAGTGTATGTGAGAGACCCATGCATAAACTTTATCTCCACAGTCTGAGTGGCATATATACTACTTTATAGCATATAAGAATCTATGAAGCAGTAACACACATTGTAGGTACATGAATGGGATGTGCATATATACATACTATATATATATATATATATATATATATGTATGTGTGTGTGTGTGGTTAAGTTCATGGCTAATACTCGGATGAATGAGACATTGAATGGGGAAATGCATGATGTACCTCCCAACTGCCAATGAAAGCACATCGCTGGAGTCGAGTGAGAGCATTAGCTAGAGTAGGATTGCGAGAGCTAGCAGCTGCAACCATTTTATCTGCATCTAACATCATCAGTGCTGTACCAGGAGGGGTTGCTGATTCCCAAGCATACTCAGATGCAGCATAATTTGCATTTTCACCAAGGAACCACACCTATAAGTATTTTAGCAAAATACATTAAATATTACTCAGTAATAAATCATCATCTGTAATACACTCATTAAACATGCATTTGACAGGATATGATGATGGTTTGTACCGCTGCTTGGACTAGTCTCTGTAAAGCCAAAGCTGACTTTGGATCTGTCGCAAATACCCTATCAATTGACGTAAGCCCAGACATTGAACCAGGTTGTGGAGGTGGCAGATCAAGAACTATTGTCACCGCTTCAAGTGCTGTATGTTTCCCATCTGGACCAGCTCCAACCAGGCATGTCTGAAAAAGAATTATACATACACACACACATCAGTAGCTGTAATAAAGAATGAAGGCAACCATAAATTCTAAGATAAAAGTTTGGATTACACCCAGTCCTACAGAAGTTCCAGTTAGGACCACTTAAGCAGCCGTGTAGGATTTCCATCATTGCTTCATTAGCAGCTAATTGTTGAATTAACCATTTAAGCCTCTCAAAAGATTACGCATGGACTAGTTGCCTTTTCCCAACTTGTTTTTATTAACATCTTTTCTCAACAAGGAGAGAATATTTCCAATGTTTCAGAGTAACTTTACTAATGGGATAATGGGACTAGCAATTTAGAAAAGTAATTATTAGTACCGAAAACTTGTAATTCTCATACTTCTACAAATCTAAAATAACATATTTATACATTCAAAAAGTTCCCTTGTGCAAGTATGAGAATCTAATTATTAACAAACAGAATTTCAATATACGTCAATCACAGGACTTGAGGAGTCTCGAGTACTTTTCAGGCATCAAGGTATAAGCATTTTCTTTCGTAAAAAGCAAATTCTACACATCTTTGTTAAGTCTGGTGTGATAGACTGGGTAGTAGATACCTGTCAAATATCTAGATTTATGCAAATATCATTAAGTCTCTCAGTGATCCAGGAGACTAGATGGTAAACTAAATTTCCCATATGGACATTATCTTTTATATTACTACATTGCATTTACATGAAGAATGCTCTCTCATACATTGCACATGCTAACAAGTTATGGTGTCAACTGTATGGTACCATACTAAATGCAGAAAGAAGTAATGCATTGCCATTGGGAGAAAAAAAGGAAATTTACCTTCCATAGTAGTTGGAGCACATCAGCATCAATTTTTCCTGGGACTTTAGTAGCAAATACTCTTGCAATTTCAAGCAGTGTAACTGCCATATCTGGAGTAGCCTATAAGAAAGTATAAAACAACAAAAGAAGAATACAATAAGATAAAAAGAAATAGAAATGAAGAATAAAATAACAGCTTGTAAAATAGGTTCAGGTGCATAGGGCCAAGGACTCGAAACATATTTTACTGGAAGATATCTACTCAAAACTTCATGAGGGTGTTGCAGTACATAACCAAGTATGACCAACCAGGATACTCAAGATATATGGAAAATAGCTTAAGTACAAAAAGTCAACAGCTCAACATGTTATCGCATCAGAACACTGAATTCCAAAAGGCATCCCTAAAACTTAAACATTAATACCAAAAAAAAGTAATCAGTTATAATTAGCCAAGTACCTTGAAACGGGCATGCAAAGTGAGCAAAATATCATTTAATAAAGCTGCTGACCAAGCAGGATCAGAGAGCTCTGATGCAATCATTGATTCCAACTCAGCAAAAGTTTCTTGTGGACTTTGCATCCATATAAGTGCTTTAATCACCATTGCACGAACATAAACACATTCACATGCCACAGTCGTACGCACCACCTCCATTAACGAGGCCAACAGACTTGCCACTGTATCCTTGTTACCTGCTCCATTTCACATACAATGAATGACCTAAAGGGAGTGCCAAAGAAACAAAAAAGAAGTGCAATAACATATGGACTCTAATATGATGAAAAACTGAACTATCAGGTTACATTGAGCATGAAAATACAACTATTCAACCACGTACAAGTTTTTTGGAACTCGGTTAGTCAGTTGTAACATTTACATAGACGGAAAGATAAAATTTGGTAATCAGTATTGTATTATTGAATTGAATAATGATGATTACATGATGTATATACAAGATACATAATTACACTCTAATCCCTCTAATATTAAGTAAAACATATATTGTCTAATATTCCCCCGTAAACTAAGGCTAGGGAGCGACCTGTAGCTTGGACCGTAAGAAGAGAAACCTTTGTGAGGGCAGTGGCTTTGTGAATACGTAGACAATCCGATCATTTGTAGAAATAAACTGAACCAAAAGTTTTCCTTGAGCAACCTTTTCTCGGACAAAGTGAAAATCCACTTCCACGTGTTCTGTACGTGCATGAAAGACCGGATTTGCTGATAAGTACGTAGCACCTAGGTTATCATACCATAATGTAGGTACCGACTTAGCAGGAACCCGAAGTTCACGCAGAAGTGTTTGAAGCCAAGTGAGTTCTGCAACTGTGTCAGCTAAAGCCTTGTATTCCGACTCCGTGGGGGACCGAGAGACAATTCTTTGTTTCCAAGCAAACCAAGACACAAGATTGGATCCGAGATATATAGCATATCCCCCGGTGGATCGTCGGTCATCCTGGCAACCAACCCAGCCAGCATCAGAGAACGCAGTGATAGAGTTAAAAGCCGAATCTGTATAAGCATATAGGAGTGTACCAGAATCATGTTTTATTAGAAGACCATGGGCAATTGTGCCTTGCAAGTATCGTAGGATCCTTTTAACCGCCGACCAGTGATTTTCAGTTAAGGAATGCATAAATTAGCGGATCTTGTTGACTGCAAAAGTAATGTCCGGACGGGACTATGTAACATACTGTAGGGCACCCACGATCTGACGATATTTTACCGAATCAGCAAGTGGTGGACTGCCACCAAGATGAAGATTAGTCGTAGTGGTAATCGATGAAGGCACCGGTTTAGCATTGGAAAGACCGGCCCGTTCAATCAATTCATGTATATACTTTTGTTGTGAAAGAATCATATCAAGACCTTGAGTGATTTCAGTACCCAAAAAATAAGACAAGGAATCCTGAACAGGAAAGGAGCAGCTTAGACGGTTGACCACTAGGTCGATCTCCAGTGAATTGTTACCTGTCAAAAAAATATCATCAACGTAGACAAGCATGTACAAGAGGTTCCTTGAGACGAGTAAATAAACAGTGAGGGATCGGTCTTGGAACCCTGGAAACCGAGTGTATGAAGGACCGTAGATAGGCGTTAAAAATACGCGTGTGGTGCCTGTTTTAATCTATACAAGGATTTGTGAAGAAGGCAAACATGATCCGATTTGTGCGGATCCACAAAACCCAGAGGTTGTTGCAAATAAACCGTCTCGGTTAAATTACCATGTAGAAAGGCATTCAGCAAGTCTAGTTGTCTTAAAGGCCATTTTTGTGCAACGGCTAGGGAGAGAACGACACGTATAGTAGTTGATTTTACCACCGGACTAAAAGTCTCTTGATAACCAATGCCCGGTAGTTGTCGAAACCCCTTAGCGACCAGGCGCGCTTTATAACGTATGATGGCCCTTGTTTGATCCCTTTTTAATTTACATACCCACTTGCAGTCAACAACATTGGAGTTCGGTACACGTGGGACTAAGGACCATGTGCCATTTCTCATAAGCGCTGAATACTCCTCAACCATGGTTGTAAGCCACTGATGGTGTTTGTGTGTCAAGGTAAGGGGTATGGAAAGAGGTGGCATTGTGTGTTTTTGTTTGTTTGGGATTGGGACGAAGGTTGGCTGGTCTAGGACGGGTGGTTGTTGGGTGGAGGTGGTGGTGGAGCGGCGGTGATAAGTATGAAGGAGAGGTGGTGTGGCCGGGAGTTGTGGTCGGGGGTAGTTGGGCCGATTGTGGTGGTTGGTCCGTGGGTTGAGGTGGTTGGTCCGTGGGTGGTGTTGGGGTTGTGGGTTGTGGATGGGCCGAGGCTGGTTGGGAAGAAGATGTGGTAGCTGTGGATGGTAGGGAAGGAGTATGAGTGTGTGGCATGGTGGTGGGTGTTGGCGAGTTTTGTAAGGGAGAAGTAGGTGTAGGAGGCGAAGGAGGGGTGGGATAGGATGAGAAGTAAGGATCAGGAGATGGTAAGGTAGAAGGGTTGGTAGGTGGTTTGTGAAAGGGAAAGGAATGCTCATCGAAACGGACGTATCGGGCGATATAAATGCGTTCAGAAGTGGGGTCAAAGCACCGGTAGCCGTGGTGGGAGGTGCTATACCTAAGGAACACACATAGGAGTGATCGAAAATCCATTTTATGTTTGTTATATGGACGAATATGTGGGTAACATCGACACCCGAAAACACGAAGAAATGAAAAATCAGGTTGATGTTGAAAGAGTTGTTCAAGAGGTGAGATGTTGGAGATTGTTCGAGAGGGCATCCGGTATATGAGATAAACTGCTGTGTCGAAGGCAAAGTGCCAAAACCGTTGTGGAACATGAGATTGGGCTAGTAAGGTAAGACCGGTTTCAACAACATGACGACCGTTTTGTTCACTTGTATGTGGACACGAGAGGCGATGAATGATGCCACAAGAGGAGAGAAGCGGTGAAAGACTCCGGAATTCACCTCCCCTATCAGTTTGGATAGATTTCAATTTAGTTGTAAATTGTTGTTCAACCATAAAGAGAAAATGTTTTAAAAATATCACAAACATCATATTTCAATTTCAAAAGGAATATCACATAAACCTGGAGTAATGATCAACACACAATAGAAAATAATGAAGGCCCTCAAAAGAGGTAACACACAATAGAAAATAACGATGGCCATCAAAAGAGGTAACGGGGGCGGGGCCCATACATCACAGAAAACTAAATCCAAAACATTCAAACTTTTATAAGTAGATGGCAATAAATGAAGTTTTGAGGATTTTTCGATGGAACAAGAGTCACAAAATGAAGTAGCACAATTATTTAGCAAAGGTAAATGATATTTAAATAACATAAACTTCAAAAGTTGTGGATGAGAATGTCCAAGTTTTTGATGCCATGTAGTGGGAGAAGCACGGGTGGCGGAGAAAGCGACTTTAGAAACGGGTTGTATCCTCGGAAGTTGGAAGGAGTAAAGACCATCATTACTTGGGACCCGTGAGGAGGATAGTGCGTGTAGACTTGTCCTTCACACAAAAAAAGTAGAGTGAAATTCAAAAAAGACATTATTGTCATGGCAAAAATTTTGGAAAAAAAGGTTACGTTTGATTTCGGGAACATGAAGTATATTTTGAAAAGAAAATGTTTTTTTTGGGGAGTAAAATGTTGAGGAACCAATGTGGAGAATGGGTAAACCCTTACCGTTGCCAACATGGAGATTATCCTCATCATAGTAGGCCTCAGAGTTGTCAAGGCTAGAGAGATCCGGAGCAACATGTTGATTAGCTCCGGTGTCCGGAAGCCAGAGGTTGATGCTTGTGAGCGGTAATCAGTAAAATTGGCAGATGGTTGTTGTCTCGTCCTTAATGTATTAGGATCATGATTGGGACATTGAGAGGAAACATGACCAATACCGCAACTGTTGCATGAACCATAAACAGTATCCTGGTTAGTAGCCCAACTAAAGTGATTACGATTACCTCCTCCTTGATTGCGGTTGTTGTAGTTCCCTTGTCCACGAGTACTTACTGACCGATAGTTTGAGCCACGGGTACGATTATTTCCAGACCGGTTTATGTAGTAAGCTTGTGCTGGTTGTGAACTAGCCGGTTGAAGTTGTAAACCAAGTTGAGTAGCAAGTTGTTGAATAGCTTGAAGGGCCTCCAGTTGAGACAGAGATTTACCGGGTGCACAGTTGTGAGTAACAGCCGTGAATGCCTGTGTTGAGGATACTTCTGTGTAAGGCCTTTTGATCATGTAATCATGATCAGACAAAATGCCATGAAGCTCGACAAAAGCAGTTGGGAATTGTCGAGCAAGGAGAGAAGACTTCAAGCCGTTGTATTCTTCCTGTAGACCAGAAATCACCAACATAACGAGATCTTTTTCTTTCATCGGTTCGCCTAGATTGGCAAGTGCATCGAAGTATTCCTGAGCATGGGTCAGGTGAAGCAGACTCATCACCTTTCATTGCAATCCTCAAAAGTTTAGATCGAAGAGTGTATTCCCTTGAGGATGTATGAGGAGCATAGGCATGCTCGAGGGATAGCCAAAGATCTCTGGATGTAGTGCCCTGAACATGTTGAAACGAGGCTTCAGAGACAGTGGGCATGATTAACATGTGACGAGAGCATCATTGGAAACCCAGATTCCATGATAAGGGTTTGGGGTAAAGGACACTGCGGATCCTTCTTTTTCTTTACAGGACACCGATTCAATAGTTGTAGGGGGACACGGAATTGTGCCATCAACGTAGCCAAATAAACTGTTTGTAACAAGAAACGGTTGGGGCATGGCCTTCCAATAACCACAGTTGGTTGGAGACAAGGTGAATCCAAACTTGTGGGAATTGTGGGTTGTCTTTTTGGTTTGAGAGAAAGCTGTAAAAAGGGCCATTGTATGGCTCGTTGCATCGCAAACAGAAGAGAACAAAAATAGAAGCAAGTCGGCGGTATGTAGGTAGCGGCGGCTGGTTGCAATCGGAAAAGAAAAACGAGAAGGAGTCGGCGGCTTGTAGGTGACGGTTGTTAGGTTTAGGGTAGGCTCTGATACCAAGATAAACTTGGTAATCAGTATTGTATTGTTGTATTGAATAATGATGATTACATGATGTATATATAAGATACATAATTACACTCTAATATTAAGTAATACATATATTGTATAATACGGAATATACATAGAATGACCAAAATTGGCCATTATGCTAATTTCCTACATTTTCCGTACAATTAAATTTTCACTCTCAGAAAACTCTACGTGTGAAAGTTGGGTTAGAAATCAGTCGGAATATACATAGAATGACCGAAATTGGCCATTATGCTAATTTCCTACATTTTTCGTACAATTAAATTTTCTCTCTAAAAAATCTCTATGTGTGAAAGTTGGGTTAGAAATCAGTCACAAATATGACTGCAAACAGATTCTTAGGACTGTAGTTATCAACATTGTAAGAGACTACAACTTGAAGGATATCTAAAGTTTTCATGTTGACAAAGGGTGGGTTAAATTGGGTTCAGGCCAAAACAGGTCATTTTTAAGCACGTGTCAAAACAAGTCGGGTCGTGTTGGGTTGACCCATCAATACATTTTTTTCCAGCTTTCTTTCTAATTAATAAAAAACTAAGGAGTTTTGTACAACAATAAAAAATATATCGTCAAAATAATGATCTAATATTTTCAGATAAAACAATTTAAGAGGTTGTGACTATTTAAATACTCTTTAAGTAACATTCAACATATTTGACCCATTTGACTTATTTCCTTTATAGCTAGTTTAAACTATTTCACCCATTTAACCCTTTATCACCCAACCCGAATTGACCTGTTTTCACATGAATGATGAATGGGTTCAGATTGCTACCTATAGTCAAAACACATAAGAACTATGGCACACATATCACAAATACTTAAAGATTGGAATCACATCCACTTACCTTCATGTTGAGATTTTCCATCTTCCTGCTCATTATTTTCAGAAAAAGTATTAACATCTCCTCCTTCATCGATTTCATGTACACCCAAAGAAAAAGCAGCAGCACGACTTTTCCCCATCTCCTGCACAACTCTGGCAGCTGCATGAAGCACGGGCCTGGAGAAACTACGAAAAGAACTCTCTAATCTGCAACAAATTAAGAGGAAAATTATGAAGTTGTACATGTATAATTAAAAACAAAATACATCATTATTTTCTAAGAATTACAACCAGATAGGATGAAGTTAATAGGAGTGTTCAGCTACAAGTCTAATGCCTAAAATACCCTTCAACAATGAGAAATAGAGAAACCCCACAGACCAAAATCAACACCATCTACATTGGAAAGATGAGAAGGGACTAATAGGCAAACATGGCATGAAAACTTCTCTAAAAACTGAATGTTGCAACTAAACCTAAAATATGGAGAGGGAATTGTAGTATTTATATGACAAAATAATAACTATTTCAGTTGTTGACTAATAACCTAAGCAGTTAATGCGGTAAAATATCGGATATCGGTCAAGGACCGATATTTGAAATATCGGTTATCGCGGTGAGATATCGGTGGGATATCGGTAACCATAAATTTATATAAAAATTATATATTAATCATCAGATTCAATAGTCATAGACTAGAAACATAAAATTTATGTATAAATTTTTAAATTTATAAATATAACATTACTTTTATGTTTTTTATGTATAAATTTATAAGTTTGAGGACCAGATATAAACTAGTAAAAATGTAGAGGGGTTAAAAGTTAAAAATCCAAAACTTAATAAACCCTAAATCCCTCCACCCCGTTCATTATACGCCGTTCCCCCTCTGCCTCCACGCTCACCAGCCCCAAAATCAGATCGATTGGGTTCGAAATCGTGGATTGCTGGGTTGATTTCCCACAATGGAGAGACAGGTGGTTCGATTATGCTTCGAAATAAGGTAAGAATTCGTTCTACTTGCTCGATTTGGTCCAAACCGAGAATATCGGTGATATAACCGATATTTAAGACTCCAAATTTCGGCGATATATCGGTTATCTCGGCCGATATTTTCGGGAACGATATTCTAACCGATATGCTAGCCTATGACCGATAACCGATATATCGGTGATATATCACCCGAGTTAACTGCATAGCTAATAACTAGCAAAAAAAAAGCTAATAATGCATACATATATACACACACAAATACACATACATATACATGCATATATACACACGTTTGTGTGTATATATAGTGACTGGTTTTCCTGTTTCTTTGTTATTTGAGAAACTAGGCATGTTATTGATGCAGATCGGGTCGGCTAATACCTGATATGATATATGGTCATGTTATCCATAATAAACTCCAATAATAATTTTTGTTACAGATTATTTCCATGATTTCTTTCATAAGACAAAATTTTAATGACAGTTGTTGTACCATATATACTTTGAAAGCATGACACCTATGCATTTACATAGAACATACATTTTTACAACAAAATCTATACAGACAACTTCAATTGTATTTGAACTTATATGGTACAAGTCTTAAAGCATGGCACCTTAACCTTCAACACATACATTTTTACGACGAACTTATACCATATAACTGAAAACCGGTGTTGTTAGTTATAAATGCATAGCCATATGTAAAAAAACTTGTATTTCAAAATATATATTTTTAATTATTAAAAGTTGATATATTGCAAGTCTAATTATATGGTATATATCCTATTGAATAATTTTGTAAGCAATTCAAATGATATGTTCCAAAGCACACTGAATAGCCCATGTTCAATGTACAAATTTAGAGAAACTTCGATCATAGAGACCTATAAGTGAAGAAAAAATGAATACTATTTGACTCACCGTCCAATGGAAAACAAAAGGTAAACAAAGGAAAATTCTAAAAAAATCCAAAATAAGACAAACACCAGGTAAACTCGACCACATCAGGACCTGATTCATTGGAATGCTAGGTCATGACAGTTGCTGCCAAACATTTTTCACACACCTGCTTATAGACCAATATTAGACTAAGTGATATAGTATATGGACTAGACTTGTAATATGGTGTTCTATATAAACACCTCCTTATGTAAACCCTAAACACACAAATCACATTCTAATACAATCATATTACAAGGTTTAACTTGGTATCAGAGCCCATTTACCATTGCTGTAAAAAAAGAAGATTGGGCCTTTGAGCCCATTTACCATTGCTGTAAAAAAAAAAAAAAAAAAAAAAGGCGTGAGACGGGCGAAAGCCAACGGGCGAAAGCATGGTGGAGAAGGAGAAGACCAACTATCTTTTTAGTTTTATGTTTTTATGTTTTCAACCTAAATCTCTCCGAGCTTAGTTTGCGGGGGAATATTAGACTAAGTGATATAGTATAGGGACTAGACTTGTAATATGGTGTTCTATATAAACACCTCCTTATGTAAACCCTAAACACACAAATCACATTCTAATACAATCATATTACAAGGTTTAACTACCAACAATGACTAGAATAATTTGTAGAGGTGGCAATTTAACCCCATTCAATAATGAATGGTTCAATTAGGCTTATGTTTTATCTCTAATGGGTCAAACAAGTAGATGACAAAGATAGCTTAAAAGAAAACTAAACGGGTGGAAAGTCATCTAAAGTGTATTTTCAAAGCAAAAAGCCTCCTAAATCATTCTATTAAAAAAATAGCTTATTATTGAAATAACATAATCTTTGTACTCATATTTGATACGAATACTTTGTACAAAAGTAAAAATGTGGGCAAAAAGTGTTTCATGTCAACCCGACCTGTTCCAAAATTACCTTTTTTGACCGTTACCACCCCCCACCTCTAAAAATTTGAAAAGATGTATAATTATATTAAATAAGCCTATGACCTTCGCATGACAAGTTTGATAAGGAGCTGCGGACGTCTCGCCTTTGAAGATTTATCCTTGTCCTTCACAGAAGGTGCTTCAGGGGCCTTAAGAACTTCTCTCGTTAGACGATACCACCCAAGAGCTCGTTCTTCAGTCCTGTGGTTGGCAAAATATTAGCAAAAGCATAGCAAGAAAGCATGCTTACATAACATAATAATGTATGCAGATCAACCAGAGCCATGGCAACCAACTCCTTAATAAACCCTAGGACAAAAAGAAGAAAGCTGAAAATTACAAGTTAAAGCGCGTAGCTTTTGTAAGAGTACATTTTTTGTCCATAACTTTTAGTTCTTCTATGAGTAATTAGTGTGCCAAATAAATATGAAATTATATCAGTTCAATAATAATCTAACTTCTAAAATAAAACGATGAAGGATTTGATGCAATAAAAATACACTTTGGCAACTTTCAACCTGATTGACTTATTTCCTTTTAAGGTATTTTTTCCCAATAGTACCCCCTTAAAAACAAAAGATAACCTGTCAATTGACCCATCCAAAATTTAATGTTTTGAAACTGACCCCAATACAATTCATAGACAAAGTACCTGTCAGCAGCGTCAGATTTTCCGAGTACACAGAGGATAGCCTCAAAACAAACTCTGTCACTGGGATCAAGGAGGAGTTGATACAGCAAAGAGGTAAACTGGGCTTTAATGTCTGGCCTTTCTGTAAAATAAATTTGAAAAAAAAAAAAACATGTCGGGTCTTGGTAACAGTTACTTTCAAAAGTAAGCAAAGAAGTTAACAATATCAACAAGACATACCATCCAGCGACTTAGCTCTAGATATTGCATGGCACAATCGGGCCAGAGCAACTCTAGCAAGCACATCATGTAAATGCAAAACATCCTGCAGAGCTCCTGATTCATATCAGATCTATAAATTTAGTGTTGATTACAAGGAAACAGGGGTAATTATTAATGATGACATTAGTGACAGATGAGCAAGATTTCCAAATTACCACCAGGCTGGGCGAGCTTCCCTGCGATCAAAAAAGAGGAGATTAAAAACTTAATAAAAAAGCTGTATCATACAACATTGTAGGCAAGATGATGGAATTCAATTAGGTACACGAATCTTAATGAAATTAGGAGTCGAGTTGCTTTCTTGTGGTGACTCTAGGACTTACTTTATACGGCAACTTTTCTAGAACTTATGAAAACTCGAGAACAATCAAAATTAGAACTTTTAAATACTTATTAGTGTCCAATTACCTTACTGCATACTTTTCATAGAAAATAAAATCTAACATAATTCAAATATGATAATGATAATTAAACATCATCATATTCATACTAACGCGAATATAAGCAAATAAAATTATGAACATGTTTTCCACCCACATACAAAAACATAAAGCATGTACTGGAAAAGCATGATCACTTCGATTCTCTTTCTCGATATGATATCATGTTTTATTTGATTAAATCAAAGACGTATGCTTCAAAATAAAATAAATAAAAAGGAAAGACACTGAAAAAATCGAACTTCATGGTTTCAAACTTTCGATACACTAAAATTACCTAAAGCCATTGCAACAGCATAAGGATCTTTCGTAGCTAGCACAGAGACAATCTCCAAAGAATGTCTAACAGCCACTGGATCAGAAAATGAAACTCTGCAGAGTGAAATCATTTTAGTAACATTACTACATGATTCAAATACAACGCTTATTGAAGTAGAACAACTATGTAATCCTCAAAGAGAAAACCACAAGCGGTGTATTCACTAAAATATAAGAGTCCTGCTAAATCGCTCCACATCACATTATTAGCCAGCCTAATCACAAATAGAATCACACCTATGACCTATCAACGATAAAAGCTCTGCAAGAAAATTATGCATTTCCCTTGCAGTATTAAATATGAAAACAGTTGTAAATAGATGAGTTAATTTCCCAACATGCCAAGAAACCTTTATGTCATACTTATTTTAGCCAGCGAACTTTCAAAAGCCATAACAAGAGTCAAGAACTTTCAAACTGTTTATTGTAACTCTTTAAACACTTGTTATTCAGGTAAAAACATTTTGTGATTGTTGAGGTGGTAGCCACTTACAAAGTTTTCCTTTATTGTCCATTTAATCAAATAAGAAAACATGATTTGTTCACAGAAAGGCTAGTAGATATAGAAAACAATCCCTTAAGTTTCCTGGAAATTGCTTAAGATATAAAGTCCAAAAAGTTTTATATTAGTCTTTAAATTCTCTAACATGGACAAAAAACCTCTAAGGAAATATTTGCAAAACGCCACCGTGATCTTCCTAGAGTTACAGAAGACATATGGCATCAAAAATATCACAAACCAATGAAGATCTCACATTCTCACCAATAGTTCTAGAGATAAGATTTAAAGTTGGCACATATTAAATTGGTCAGAGTATTGAGGGTCACGATGACAAAGTGTTGCAAAAATTGCAAGCTATTATCACAAATGAAAAGTGCATGAGATTTCGGTTTTGCACAAGGTGCCACAACATCATAAATAACAAGCAAACTAAGTGGTGGCTTTTGGTGGGAATAAGGTTTGGGCAATAAAACTACCATCCAAAAAAAGAGCCAGTAACATTATTTTTCACAACTCAGACCTTCAGTCGTTCTGGCATAAAAATATATAGCCGATTATGATTTACAAAATAAAGCATGACATTGATTACAATGATTGTTGCTTCAAGTGATAGAAAATAAACCACGGACTTATCATAAGAAACACCAAAAATATGATTACAATGATTGTTGCTTAAGTTGCGAAGTAATTACCGGCAAAATTAAATGTTATAAGAGTGAAAGGAAACAAACTAACCCTTGCACAGCACGATGGAGAAATATAGGATTTCCTGGATCCAAGGGAAGTCTTCTTAATGCACTTATAGCGCCGTATTGGAGATTACTTCGAATTATAGACTGATATTCACATTAACATTAATAAGGATAAGATAAAGAGAAGACTCGATCACATATACAACTAGATGAAAACGTTATGGTATGATAGATCACATGTGTACTTTTACTGTAGAAAGGAAACACCATGGGCCCTAAATCATTAAACCAAAAGAATAGCTAGCTTGAAGAAACTTCTTATGTCATTAGATAATGCATACTACAACAATAAATGCCTTAAAGGCATAAAAAAATAAATGCATGAACATGAGTGAAAAAAATAAGCTAATTTGGATTCTTGAGGATAAATACGAGAAGAATAAAGGGACAAACAACCTTCTAAGTTTTGTAAAACGTAAGATAAGA
Organism: Smallanthus sonchifolius; assembly: GCA_023525975.1. NCBI lineage: Eukaryota > Viridiplantae > Streptophyta > Magnoliopsida > Asterales > Asteraceae > Smallanthus > Smallanthus sonchifolius. Next base: position 40,318,011 of record CM042025.1, on the reverse strand, counting down.
TGGATGGATGGATGGATGGAGCCAACTGAAACAACTATTTCACTTGCTTTAGATTATTAAACTAAATACCAAAGAACAGACTGGAGACTAATTACTCTCTAGTTGCTAGTACAATAGGTAGTGCAATATAGCATGACAAAATGAGACTGAATTGGAAGAATTTTCTATTTTAATCCCCTTTGTCAGGACGAAGAGAGAGCAGTAAGCACACCCCCTCCCTTTTTCATTTTGAGAAAGCTGACAGCCATGTGAATTTTTTATAAGAATCTCCTGTGCTATTGGCATTCAGGATACTAAATGCAGAGTGATGTTGTTTGGAATCCATATAAATCAGCAGGTATAGATAATGGCATCTTGTGCTTCGATGTAATAAAAAAGGGAATTAAGTCATCAAATGCTGTAGAAACTGCAATTATTCAAATTTACCTCTTTGTCGCCACCTTTTGCCCCAAATATGCCTTTCTTGCGCTTATCAGGCGTATCAGCAACCTGATCAACAGCATAAAGAAGCAACAAAATATTAGAATGTGATTCTAATACAAAATACGTTTCACAATCTATTGCTAGTCCCTATAAAATAAAGACAAACAAGAGCAATACCTAAACTAAAAAAATCAAGAATAACGTATAGATGTTTATATGAACAAACCTTATCAAGAATACCGAATACAATTTCGTACAGTTTTTGCAAAATCTCAGGACTATCAGAAGCATATGTAAGAGCCTTTAGGGCTTGAAGCCTTCGTGCATGAACTTCAAAAAGGAAAAGAAAAATCATTAAATTAATATCATGTGAAGAAAGCCCATAAATATCTGAGAAGTAGATTGCATGGCCATCATTTGAAAACAGATGAGAAACAATTGCTTTCTCAATTACTTCTTTTTAGAAGTACTATTTTAGAAGAGATAATGCCTTTCACAAGAAAGCATAGGCCTGACAGTTTTGGCTAATGGTTACTGGCTAAATGAGAAAGAGTCTTGAGCTTGAATCAACTTGCAGAAAGTTATAATTCTCCTTTGTTATGTTTTGAGATAAAAAGGGTTCACAGCACGACAGAAGTCCCCTGTATAAACCTGCAACTTATTTACTTCATGGTACAGCCTTCTATAAAACTTTATACCACACTCAATTCCTAATTTTAGGAAAAAACCACACTAACTATATCACTGGTTAGACATTGAACGTAACAGATGTTAAAAAAACATCTATACAAGTTAATATTCAACCAACACCATATAAATAATAAAATGCCAGTCATGATAACACTTGAAATTCATATCCTAGGGTACCAAATTTTTGTAGTACTTAGCAACTGAGTTAATCTTCTTGGGATAGAGGCAAGGTGGGCCCTCATCTCACCCGCCCCAGACCCTACTCTATGAGTAGGATATTCTGATATGAGTCCGCTTAAAGTGTATTCAAGAAAAAGAAGTGGGTCAAAGCAGCTGACATGGGGCAGTTCAATTCAATCTTTGGGTATTTGATGGGCCCGTTTGGTCAGCACAATAGCGGGAAAATGGAGTGGTGGGGAGCAGTTCACAAGCTTGTTTCCAGGAGCAGTTAGTAACCGCTAATAGGATTAATAGCAGACTATGTTTTCTTCGTTTTTTGTTCATGTTTTTTGATTATCAAACTCTGTTTGTATTGGATACTTGCCCCTCTCGAATCGGGCCTACCTTTTCAATTCAGTTACTACTATACCTGCTAAATTCCCTTAGAATCTATCATATTCCTGGGTACGTTTGTTTGTTTAGCAATTGAGTTAATCAATGACGACTGAAAGAATAAGTTGCTTCAGTCCATCAAAAATAGTGATCAATTACACAAAATAATAATTAAAAAACACTAATCAGGATATCATTTACAGTTCATAAGGTGAAAATTGGCAGCACGTATATGTCAATGGCATGTCTAATTACACAATCAGAGTGGCATACAAGTTCAAATGAAGATTGACACATGCGATAAAATGCTTATAGCATAGACATTTGTTCCTTCAAATTTACAAAGAGCTTACAGATTAGACTGTTTGCCACTGCAAAATTAAGGCACCCATGTGGATCCAGAGTATCATCATTAGATGATAAATCCACTGCAACATACCAGCATAAAGACTGACCACCAATTTTAGTGTGCCTGTTAACCTTATAAATTCAAATGAAATTTAGAGTTTCTAGATGATAAACAATCAACTCATTTGCATGTCAATACACATGCTACTTTTGGTCTGCAATTACCCATTGCAGTGTAAAATGATCATGAACTTCCATAAGTATTCCCACACAATCGGAGTTTTCTTCTTTTCCAAATTTGACTCTCAGCAACTCCTACTATGTTCAGAGCAAGATGTTTTCTAATTAGACCACTAATTACAAATGTGTAGAAAAATTTTATTCCTATTTATGAGGGAATCCATGTTGATGAAATGGAAGTTATGACCCACAACAGTCATTGACAACTCAGAACAATCTAGAGTCTTGTAAACTCTTCCTTCTTTGACTTCAAATACATCTAAAAGTGACTTCTAAACTTCATCACGGTCATTCATCATTTCTACTTATATTGATATTATAATTTCCTAGTCGTGTCTAGATATGAGATTCCCAGTAATATCTTCTTGTGAAGAAATAATGAATCCAGCCTAGTGAGAAATATAAAAAATTATCAAATTTCCTTTGACACGGGAATCAGATCAGACCCTAGTATTGGGCGCCGATGTTGTGGAGGCTCGGCCAAGGGAGGGCGGCCGACCCTAGCCTTGGTTCGGCCCACTTTATTATTGGCAGACCAAAATTAACAGTTGTTTAATTTTCTCCAGGCCCTAAATAAATCTGTTAACCCTAGAATTAGTCTTTAATACAGAATGATGTTCTTGTAATTCCTTGAGCACCTGAATAATGATATACCGCTAGTTGCAGCCCATGGACGTAGGTCACATCGACCGAACCACGTAAAATATGAGTGTTCCGTTTTCTTTTCTGATTGTGTGTGCGTGAGATAGTGTTTGTTTGTATTCTGATCAGTTCCAGACCTAACACCTAGTTGTGCTTAGCACGTAGAGTCAGATATTGGACATCACAATCAGACTCATCAACTCCATAGTGAGAGCATCATAATCAGACTCATCAAATTCCTCAGAGATGGTCTTATTAACTTGAAATTTATTATTTATAGCCACAAAAAAGTAACCAATAGATGGATATGCCTAATATTAAGTAGTTAAGAGTAATACCACATTGCAAATTAAAATAGATAATCACTTACATTCAGGATCAGAATTTGTGGCCTCTGTAGAAAGGCGATCTAGTATTCGAGGTACAACATCAGCTCGAGTGACTCCGCCAACAGCATCAATGTCAGCTAAAGCGTCCCAATTTGGTGTAGGAATCCCACCTCCTGGAGTTAAACCTTGTGCTCCAGTATCAGGCAATATTCTTGCTAAGTAATAATAAACATATCGTAGAATAGTCCTATCCTCGCATTGCTGACCAAGCTACAAAATGAAACACAAAAGAGGACAAAAATAATAATTGTACAGCATGTTTTAGCTAATCAGCAACCAAACCCAACATGAAATTTCTTTAAACATATGCAAATGCCATGGAAACTTCTTAAGAGCACAAGTTCAAGAAAATAAATATAGAAAATAAGAAAAGATAGATAGGTCCCATCAAATTACTATAGAGCATACACAATTAGATCATGAACTTATAATGGATACCAGTAAAAACTCCATTCAGAAAATCACAGGTGGTTTTGTTAGACAAAAATCAGATGCAAGATATGCTCCAAATCTATAATAGATTGTGGTTCAAGGACTTCAAATAGATACAATCAATCCTACTTTATTTGAAGTTGCTAAAGCAAACACCTAAAACTGTAGAGGGGGAGGATGGAGAGAAAGCTTGCATCAAGGCTTAAGATTGGCTCATAATCACAAACTTATATAGCCAACATAGACAGCAACCCTTGAAATACAATAGACAGACACAAAAGGAAAGGCATAAAAGTCAAGTGACAGGGTATGCTACCAGTGACACTGACTATATATATAAAGTCACCCTTAAGTTTGTTAGTTCAAACGCATCTATAAAATTTACTTCAGTGTTCAGTGCAATGAAAGAGATGCAAATTAGCACTCCTATCAAAATATATACAACCATTTAAGCTTTTGTTTTGTCCCAAATTAAATGGCATAAACACATACTAGATGTAAGGAGTGCATTCTATAGTCGAAAGATAGCCTGTACAGTCCACCACCTTTATTATATACAGAAGAGTGAGTATGACAAATAAATTCTCATTGTAAATTTATATTTATTCCATATTATGCATCATTCACTATTTTGGCACACAACTTCGGGAGCTTTTTGATCAAACGGAAACCAAATTTTCCAAGTTGTTATTTTATATTACACATGAAATCTGTATTAGATGATAAAAAAATCCTAACAAAAGCTATCTCAAATTTAAATGCCATGATAGCGCACAAAAATACATTACAAATGAAAATTCCTTGCAAATTATGAATTAGATGTAACTAAAATTTTCACAGAGGTCATAGGGTTTTGAGAAATCTAATAGTAGCATCTTAAAATTAATGTTCAGCCACATAGTATAACTGTATTTACAGATGTGCGTGGCTTTTAGCAAAAGATGGTGAAAATGTTCTAAATATTAGGATTATTGGGGAAAACAGTCTTATATCCTGGAAGGGTGTAGCATCAATTGTAGCTTATGAATACCCTTGCAATTTGTAACTGATCAACAATCATCCAAATGTGTGTATTTTAGAAGAGGGAATCATATGCAAGTAAGTTCATACCATAAGAAGAGAAGGTGCAAGAGATGGATCAACGGAGTTGTACACAGCAAGTTTCGGGAACACATGATGCACCAACTGTCTCTGGGACTTTTTCTGCAAATGCCATACAAAAACCACTATTTAGTGGGTACAAAATGTGACATTAACTTTCAACAATTATTCAAGTTTAGGAAAGGGACTCATACCTGGTCGGATGAAGCAGCTAATTCATGGATACTCCTTGCAAGTTGTGTATAAGAAACCGGCTATACAAAATAACTTAAAAAGAATCAGCCAGAATGAAATAAGTGTTAGGTAATCACACGCACATACACACAATTAACGAGAATAAAGAACACAAGGATTTAACGTGGTTCGGTCGGTATGACCTACGTCCACAGGTTGCAACTAGCTATATATTATTATTCAGGTGCTCAAAGAATTACAAGTACAAAGCTCTGTATTTAAAAACTAACTCTAGAGCATGGTTTAAAAAAAACGGCCGACCTCGAGGCGAGGCGGTAGAAAATGTATAGTAGGCGACGCCTCAGTTGGGATTTTGATACGTACGCCTCTAGCTCCGAGGCGGTTCGAAAAACGTATGAGGCGGTTCGAAAGGCTGAGGCGGTACGTTTTTTACTTTAGGGCAAATTTTGTTCTACGACGTGAGATTCAAGAAAACAGAGTAGATATTGCAAGCGGACGATAGTAGGTGACAGAAGCATGGTGGTTGTACGGTGGTCGGAGAAAGAGATCGAGGTTCAGTACTGATAAAGAATGGAGAGAGTGAGGGAGCGGCTGTTGATTTGAGGAACGACTATAGGTTTAGAACTTTTAATAACACTAAAGTATTTAGGTTAAATTCTAAGATGGGCTGGTAAATGAGCCATTTAAAATGGGTTTATATATACATAACTAAATGGACTAAGTAAGTTGGTTTATAAATTGGATCACTAACTTTAACTTGGACTAAATAATATATTATGTATATATTTATATTAATTTCAAACATTTAGTATTTTATTTTTTATAAGATATATAAGTTTTATATTTATTTTTTAATTCCGCCTCGGGCTTACGCCTCGTGAGGCGAAGGGAAAACACCTCGAGGCGCGATTCCGTTCTTTTAAACCTTGCTCTAGAGTTAATAGAATAATTTAGGTCCGGCTAAAATTAACATCAAGTGAGCCGAACCAAGGCTAGGGCCGGCCGCCCTCCCTTGGCCGAGCCTCCACACTATCGGCGCCCCAACAATCTCCCACTTGGAGGCTTGAATTGCGCTCCATCGTCTTTTATCATCTTGTACCTCTTGTAATCTTCCTCACTTCTAGTTGCAACGACCTTCTCATCAATTAACCTGAAAGCCCATTGAAGTTACACCGAGCTTCAACTCATTTGTCATCATGACCTTGTCTGTTAGCGACACTTTCTTCCTTTTTCTGCTAGCTCCCACTGCAACACGTTTGTCACTCTGCTGGCATCTGAACTATACTGGGATCCTCCACTCTCTATTCCAAGCAAGTAATTACCAGGAAAGACTGTTTCCGACGGTTCACTGGTTCTCCTGACCCACTGTGGAACTGGAGCTGCAACTGAAACACTTTTCAACATTGTGCTCCCACTGTTGGAAAAACCCTCCTGAACTTCCACCTCTGACTGGCTTTTCTGAACCTCTCCGTACTGTTCATTCTTTTTGAATCTATAAACTAGCTTTGGGTATCTCATTTGCAAGGTAACCCTCTTCTGCACACGAGACTTACAGAACCAGAGTTTCTCTTCCTTCAGAACTGGATCAACTCCTTCTGTCGGTATCTCAACCATATACAAAGAACCCCTCTTCTTCCCACGAGCAATTACCAGGTTTCCATTGATTGCTTTTAACTAACCACCACCGAACATAACATGGTATCCCTGATCATCCAACTGCCCGACTGAGATAAGCATCCTCTTCAAGCTTGGAATGACTCTGACATCCTTCAGAGTCCATGTGGTTCCCCCGGAAGTTATCAAATCAACATCCCCCATGCCCGTAACATTTAGGATCTCATCATTGGCTAACCGTACCTTCCCAGAGTCCCCAATTTTGAGATTCTTCAATCCATGTTGTGCGTAGCATGGAATGATGCACCAGAATCCATAACCATGAATCCACAACACTCTCTACGCAACAAACCAACGCGTCATCTAAGTCTTCTACTGCAACATGATTCACCTCTTTCTCTTTTTCTTTCTCTTTCTTAGCACCCGGGAACAAATTTCTGAAATGCCCTACCTGCTTCCTATCCCAACAAGTAACTTCCTTTTGATGCTTGGACTGGCTTCTTCTTCCCTGGTTGCTTCCCCTTTCATTCCTTCTTCCTCCGCCTTCTATACTCAACAGTGAACTTGAAGTATCCCCTGAACTTCTAAGTCTGATATCCTCTCCCAGAATCAAGTCTCGAATACCTCCAAAAGTAAACTTAGTGGTTCTAGATGAACTACTAATTGTTCTCATTATCCCAAACCAACTTTCATGCAGAGAAGATAATAGAAGCAACACCTGAATTTCATCATCAAATTTAATCCGGATTGATCCTAACCGAGTTATGATCGAATTAAAACCATTGATGTGAACAGCAACTGAAGCACCCTCTCTCATTCTGGTGTTGACTAATTGTCGAATCAATAACACCATATTCAACGCTGAGGGCTTTTCATACGTATCTGACAAAGCCTTCATCAAACCACACGTAGTCGTTTCGGTCACAATGTTGAACACAACACTCTTAGCGAGTAAAAGCCTGACTACTCCCAAGGCTTTTCTGTCCAATATAGCCCAATCCTCATCTGACATTTTATCTGTTTGGTATAATCTTTCTGATACAGAACATCCTAAATCTTCATCTTCCAAAACCCAAAGTCTTGTCCATCAAACTTCTCGATCTTTATCTTTCCTTCATCTGCCATGACAATACACTACCAAAACGCGGTTGATCGAATTGAGATTGAAAAAACAGTGAGCAAACACAGCAAAGATGGCGGCCTGAACTTGACGACTGCTCTATTGAACACTGTTTGGGCAATCTGTTGAGTGTGTGGAGGCTTCAAGGAGCCGGCCCCCCATGCTTACGGGTTCTATTGTATAGGCCTAAATGTGCTTAACTTGTTGGTTAAGCTATTAACCCTAGATTAGTCTTTATAAATAGTCAGGTATGTACTTGTTGTTAGGTTCAAAGCACACACAAACACACGAAAGCAATAAAAAAAGACACGAGAGTTTTAACGTGGTTCGGTCAAGGTGACCTACGTCCACGGGCTGCAAAGTTTATATTATTATTGTGCTCAAAGAATTACAAGTACATAAGATCATATATATAGAGACTAGTCTAGGGTTACAGACTTAATCAATAAGTTAAGTCTCAATAGGCCCACACTTGAACCCATGCGCAGGAGGCCCTAGGGTCGGCTGACCCTGCAGCTTCCAAGCCCGACAATCTCCCACTTGGAGGCTTTAACAAACTTCAAATTGCCCTCGGCTTCACTTGAGTCTTTAAGTGTAATTATGATGATTCTTTACCTCTAATTGCAGCCTCCTTCTCAACATTATTCCCGAAGGCCAGTTGAAGCTATGTAAAGCTTCAACTTCTCTAAGGTAACCACATTAGTCAGCATATCTGCGGGATTCTTTGTTCCTTTAATCATTTCTAGCTTCAATGTACCATCACTAATCAAACCCCTGATGAATTGATATTTAAGCTGAATGTGTTTCGTTTTCCCATGAAACACAGGATTCCTCCCCATATATATAGCATTTTGATTGTCACAAAACAATGGACTGTCTGGCTGTTTCTTCCAAAGTTTTTCTAGAATGTTCTTCAACCAAATCAATTCTTTACTGGCTTCAGCACAAGCCATGTACTTAACTTCTGTGGTTGAAAGAGTAACGCTCTTCTATAGCCTGGACATCCAACTAACTGCGGTTCCTCCCACTGAAAAAACAAACCCGGTTGTGCTCTTATACGATTCCATGCATCCCCCACGGTCAGCATCTGTATAACCCCTCAGAACAATATATTTACCCGAGAACCTTGGTTTTAAAAAGCGAGAAGCGCACCGAAGCAACAAGGTCTAAATCCGAAGCGCAAAAGCGGCCGATTTTCGTACACGAAGCGCACATGTTTAAAATAAATCTATAAATTATATATAAAGCACTTATAACACCTAAAACACATTAATATAAACATCTAAAACACCATAATATATATATATATATATATATATATATATAAACATGTGGGCTATTTAATTAGTTTGGGTTCTTATTGGGTTTGCTTGTTTTATTTTTATTTGGGCTGCAAACTTATTTAGATAAAAACCCAGGTCTGTACAAATCTTAGATGTTAAGTAAGTGGGCTGACTTAAGCCCAAGTCAGTGGTATATGTCCCATCCCCATAATAGGTTATTAGGTTTAGGTTTACTGCACAAACAAACAGCCGCAAGGGCTGGTAACCATTCAGTTCTTTCAGACGGAACAGTTGCAGCCCCCATGTACAAGAAGTTCTTTCAAACGGCGTGAGGTTTCCGGCATATCTGTCGATTTGTAAGTCCATTTGTTTGCAATACAAAGTTCTATGTTTATATATTCTATTTGTAAAAACCAACAAACACCCCCTTACAAGAAGCGCATGTCTCAGTGCAATTTTTTTGCGAGTCTTGTACAGAGCTCGAGTTGTGTTACATGACTCGATGAAGCTGTCGCCCCTACTCGAGTTGCGAGTACTCGCGCTTAAAGCGCGATTTTTAAAACCAAACCGAGAACCGTAACCCCATCTTCGAAGTACCTTTCAAATACCTGAGCAGCCATTTGACTGCCTCCCAATGTTCTTTCCCTGGATTGGACATGTATCGACTAACCACCCCGACTGTGTGTGCTATATCCGGCCTTGTGCACACCATTGCGTACATAAGACTACCAACAGCTGATGCATAGGGAACCTTAGCCATTTCGGCTATGTCTTCATCCGTCTTTGGTGAATGGTCTTTAGAAAGCTTAAACTGACTTCCTAGTGGAGTGCTTTTGGTCTTGGCATCTTTCAACTTGAATTTCTCTCGCACCTTCCCAATGTACTTTTCTTAATAGAGTGTCAGAGATCCGTATTTGTTCTTGGAGATACTAATCCCGAGTATCTGTTTGGCAGCACCCAGATCTTTCAATTCAAACTCTTCTAACATTTGTTTCTTCAGTTTTTTTATCTCTTTGATGTCTGAACCAGCAATTAACATATCATCCACATATAGGAGGAAGATTATATTTGACTTATCAGATTTCTTAATATAACAGCAGTAATCCATCTCACATCTCTTGTACCCGGATCTACCCATGAAGTTATCAAACTTCAAATACCACTGTCTGGGAGTTTGTTTCAACACATACAAGCTCTTCTTCAACCTGCAGACCATATTTTCTTTTCCTGTAACCTAAAAAACCTTCAGGTTGTACCATGTAAATGTATTCATTCAAAACACCGTGCAGAAAGGCTATCTTCACATCTAGGTGCTCTAGATAAAGATTCTCTACAACAACAATACTCAGGACCAACCTGATAGTAGTCATTTTCACAACCGGAGAGAAGATTTCATTGTAATCAACTCTCGGTTTCTGTTGAAACCCCTTGACAACTAACCGTGCTTTGTACCATTTGGTACCATCGTGTTCGAGGAGATCAGTAGCTAGAAAGCTCCTTTGGGAGAGCAAAGTAGCAAAAAGTATATTACAAAGTACATCACTATTAAGTCGACTACAGTAGTCTCATGAGCATGTAACTACATCCCCAAGCTTCAAGAAGAACCAAGGAGAAGAATGTCGAGTGTGGAGGCTAGGAGCCGGCCGGCCCTAGGGGGGCCTCCTGCGCAAATAGGGTTAACATGTTGATTAAGTTATGTAACCCTAGAGTAATCCCTATAAATATTATGTCATGTACTTGTAATTTTCTTGAGCACCTAATAATAAAGATCCCTAGTTGCAGTTCGTGGACGTAAGTCATACTGGCCGAACCACGTTAAATCTCCCGCGAACCAAGGCTAGGGGCGGTTGCCCTCCCTTGGCCGAGCCTCCACACTATCAGCGCCCCAACAATAAGTTCAAACATTGATTTACACCCCAAAAATAAGTTCATACATTAATTCTAAATCAGATCTTGAATTGTTCACAAGCCAGAAGATCAAAGTTAAATTAGAGAGCACTGAAAACAATCAAGGACACTCTAAATTGGGACAGAAAGTATATCACTAGTGCCATTAGTCTCTTAAATTTCAACTTTAATATAGGATGAACGCAAACCGAACTGAAATCAGCTCAATTGACTTAAAATTCTGCCTAACTAATTATTATTCTTCCAAATGATTTGTTATGTTCCATGAACATTGCAACAATTTCCATGCTGTGATGCCTCACATCACTCATTCATTGTTACAGCTCAAAATTACACAATAATTTCCATCAATATCCGAATTTAAAGTGACAATTTAACATAATATACACAACCTTACCTTTTTCTTATGTTTATGAGGTATACGAACAGCGGCTCTTGCAGCAGAAACAGCGTCACTCTGGATCTGCATCAAAGTCGACCTCTTAGACTTCCGGTCAGTAGTGGTGGTCGCCGTAACCGGTTTACTGAACGGACTGGCAGGCCGCTGATGCGACGCCGTTGAAGACTGCGTCGATGTGGAAGACGGCGGAGGCGCCGATGTAGGATCTGAACTAATGAGATCCATCAACGTAGTTCCGGAAGAATCCTGTCAGATCAAATATTCCAAAAGACGAATGAAATTCATAGATCAAGCTTTGAATTTTCCATGAAGATGTATGAGAAGTGAAAGTCTTACCGCCATGAGACTCGGTTGGAATATTTTCGTTTAATCCTATTGATAGTTATCAAAAGTGGAGAGGATGAAGCACACGATCGGTGATGCTGTGGTGCTAATCCTCTCCGAATCCGATCCCGTTTCTGTTTTCCGGACAGTTTGGTGACTATACGGGCTCAAAATGAGAATTTTTTTTAAGATTAGTATAATTTGATAAAAAAATTAGGTTTGTAGGAAACTCAAAAAAATATTTAGGGTTTTGGGGTATCTTTATACGGTATAGGAAAAAAGTTATGGAGTTGTGTCATAGTGTTGCAGGAGGTGCAGGTGGGCCACCCTAATCCTCCATACCCACCAGAGGATTAGGAAGAACTGATTTCAAAAGTTTAACCATGGTTGAAGTTGTGTGGGTTATAAAATTTTATAAAATTTTGGGTTATAAACTTTTATAAAATAATGTTTGTTGGTTTTGCATTTATAATAATGTTTGATGGATTTCATAAATCTGTGGTGTTTAAAAAAATGATGTTATTAATGTACACATTTAAAAAATGAGGTTTTTTTGTTATAAAATTTTTATTATCAGAAAAGTAATTAGTAATAACTGAAATCAAACACACAAAAAATAAACGTAAATTTAATAATAAAACGTACATAAAATATAAGGAAAAGATATTCAAATACACGAGATATAAATAAAACTATTAATTTTGATTTTGCCGATATGGACATTTGTTGACCCTGTGCCCCGGTCTTTTACACCCCGAGCATGTACGAGTCGTCTTTTCTTCTGCATAGGTTGCATCCATTTCGTTTTGGAACCTCCTTGCACGTCGTCTACCTCTTACAATAGTTATCTTTGATGGATCCGGAATGAGACGCCAATCAGCGTATAGCCAATCTTCTTTATGACGCACCGGAAAATACTGGTTGTTGTATTGTGCACGGTATACATCTGTATAGAACCTTGGATTGGCAGTTTCTTTTGGGTTTTGTCGTAAGTGGTGGGAAACTGCAACTGCATGGCTACATGGGAAGCGATAAATTTGCCACTTACCACACGAGCAGGTTCTTTCCTTAAATTCTACCGTATATGGACTACCGCCAGTTTCATCCGATGTCTATAGGTTGGTCTCCACCATAAACCTCTGATCACGGGCTGAATAAGGGTATACCCTGTGTTGTTGTGCCCTTACTTCTCTATTATGGAAGATTGTCCACATTTTGGGGGGAAACTCTGTTGAGCAATTGTTTGCGATCTCCCAGTGTTTGACGTATTGCTCAACGTCTCTTTTGAATGTATATTCAATTAAAGCCTTTATTGGGAGCATCCTTGCACCACGTAAGACATTGTTCATGCTTTCTGATATGTTTGTGGTGAGGACACCCCATCTGCGGTTCCCCCGGTCATATAAGACAGTCCATTTTGTTTTATCAATATCTTGGAGGTACTTCCACGCTTGTTTATTTGTTGCTTTGAGCTCATCCATCAGGCGGTCGTATTTCCTCTGTTGTGTTGTGCTTCCGATTTCCCAGCACATCCTTTTCAGGCTAACACTCTTGAACTTGTGCATGAAATTGCTTTTGATATGCCTCAGGCAAAATCGATGGTAGGCGTTGGGCTGCTTCCATGATTGTAAATTTTCCAGTGCGTGTTTTATACCCGCATGCCTATCTGAGATTACACACAGCGTTCGAGTTGCGGGATCTGCAACGTGATCCGCAAATTGTTGGAGAAACCACTTCCAGCTCTCGTTTGTTTCTTCATCCACCAGGGCGTACGCAAGCGGCAAGATCATGTTGTTTGCATTTTTGGAAACCGCCACCAATAATTTTCCCTTGTAAGTCCCCCTCAAATGGGTTGCATCTATGGAGATAACAGGAATGCAATAATTAAAAGCTTCAATACTGGGACGGAATGCCCAAAACACATACTTGAACACCGAGCAATCAGCTGGACTGTGCGGATGATGTAACCACTGCACAACGGTCCCGGGGTTTGATTGCTGTAGTGCCTGTATGTAGCTTGGTAATTCGAAGAAGTTATATTCCCAGCTACCATATATGTTTTCTATGGCCTTTTTTCTGGCCGCCCATGCCTTGCCGTAAGTGATATCAACATGCAGCTTCTCTTTGATTATAGCCTGAATTTGTTTCACCGGAAACGCAACATCTTTAACAAGTTGCTCTTGGATGTGGGCTGCTACAACTTTTGATCTTAGGGCCCGGTTGTTGTTGCGAGCCACAGTGGTGAAACATGAATGAGCTGGTGTCCAAACCTTCATTTTGAAACAATTTGAATTTTTCAATTTTCTTGCGGTGCATGTCCAACGACACGGTTCAGAGGTTTGTGATTGGCTGGTGTTATGCTCCTTGATGCTTTTATATTTTGCTTGGAACATGGTTGGTCTTGCATCCGAGATATAGATCTCTCTATTTTGACCGATATTCCACATTCGAACCGCGTAATCAACTTGTTTATATGTAGAGAAATACATATTTATACGTATTTCTGGATCTTGAGGGTTCCAAAAATCCATTTCATCTTCTGCCCCAAAATTATCTAGCGGAACATAGTCTTCATCCCTTCCTGTACCCACAACATTAAGTCCAGCAAAGTGGGTTAAATCCTGACTTTGATGTTCAGGTAAAGGAGGGATTGGTGCGTCGTCCTCTGGTTCACTCTCTGATGATTCATCCATTTCTTCAGCAGGAGACTTTTCGCTCTCTGATGTGTCTTCCATTTGTTCATCACCATCTGGGCCGGGGTATGTTGTTCGAAGTTCTTCTGTTTTGTAGCCTAGCTCAATGTTTTCATCTTCCACTTGCTGAATGTGTTGATTGATGTCTTCGGTTGTGTTACATGCGAATAAGGATGACCACTTGACATGTATATGTGCTATGAAATTTGGTACGGATGTGGCTAACTGATATAACATGTTCATATCATTTGGTGATCTGATAAACGCGTTATGAGAACACCCACCGTATTCAAAAAAGAATGTTAACTCTAATTGAAAAGTTCTTATATCCACTTGAATATAATGAGCTATCATTTCAAGTAAATCCGTATATGTGATATTGTTTGAAACAAAGAACGAACATGTTTGAGTACCTCGGTGAGGAATGACAACCCCGTCTTCAAATGACACTTCACCTCCGTAGTATAGTTTTACTAGAAAACTAGGCAAACCGAAAGAAGAATTCATGTTTATAAGTTGATTTTTGTTGGAAAATGATTTGATCGGTTTAAACTGCTAATTATGGTGGTGAAATACTTGTTATATAGGAGTTGTGATGCATGTGAGGCATGTGAGGCAACAGTACTATATTTATTATTCTTGACACAAAATTTTGCAGATGCATGTGATGCATGTCAGGCGCATGTGATGGATGTCAGGCAACAGTAAAAATTATTATGATTTTGCAGATGCATGTCAGTCGCATGTGATGGATGTCAGGCAACAGTAAAAATTATTATGATTTTGCAGATGCATGTCAGTCGCATGTGATGGATGTCAGGCAACAGTAAAAATTATTATGATTTTGCAGATGCATGTGATGCATGTCAGTAGCATGTGATGGATGTCAGGCAACACTAAAAATTGTTATGAATTTGCAGATGCATGTGATGCATGTGATCCTCTTTATTTCTAACCTAAATTCTACCTACCGCCAGACCCTTTTATCTATAAAAGGAACGTATGGGTAATCCATGGGTGATGCATCACAAACACGAGCAAAGGTAAAACACATTCACTAAAATGGCCTATTCCTCTTCTAATGCAAACAAGGGCAAAGGTAAAGCTTCTAATAGCCCACCTAAGGGTAATCCATGGGTGATGCCAGCCAAAAAAAAGCCTGAGGTGTTATGCATGTATTGTTATGCTCCAACTTTTTACTACTATGACACAGTGATGTGTGTAAGTGTTTAATAATATTGGGTTTTAACTATATATGTTTTTTTTAAATGTTTCTACTAATTTAGATTGTTTTAGTCAAAGTGTGATGCTAGGCAACCAAAAGATTGGGAGATAACAGGAAGAAAACTAGCACCTACAGATGAGTTACTTTTTAAGCAAATGAATCCAGAGATGTTCGAGGACCCTGATGTGATGAAAAGTATCTATGCTG
Organism: Smallanthus sonchifolius; assembly: GCA_023525975.1. Taxonomy (NCBI): domain Eukaryota; kingdom Viridiplantae; phylum Streptophyta; class Magnoliopsida; order Asterales; family Asteraceae; genus Smallanthus; species Smallanthus sonchifolius. The sequence continues at coordinate 40,302,225 of CM042025.1, read as the reverse complement.
AGGAAGACCAAAAAGCCAAACCTAATGTCCAACCAGCTGATGACCTGAACAACCCTGATTGGAATTTCGAAAAGGAACTCGAGAAAATGGAGCGTAGGAAAATAAGACGATACAACCGCATCTTTAGAGAAGGCGGGATGGAATCTGATGCATCTGATGATGTTGATGATTCCGATTAGTCAATTGCTCCTTGATAATGTTGTAATGTTGTTATGTCCCTAATGTTGTTATGTCCCTAATGTCGTCATGGTTATCTTTCTAATAATACAATAACTTAGAAATCAACTAAAATTTTAATGTTTATGGCCTGGTTGATTTAGGGGTCCGCCGGTGAAACACATAGTTGGTTTTATCTGTCTAAAACCGCGTCCCAGTCTTTCTTCTTCTGGCACTGCTTGCTCATATTCGGGCTGCTGATGTTCGGTTGCTGCATGGGGATGAGTCAGTTGGAGGTCCAAATTTATAGGTACCGGTGTAAGATGTTGGTAGCGAGGTTGTTGTTGTGGTGTATTAAAAGCATAATTCATATTAGGTACATGAGGTGTGTAATCAATCAATGAGTCTAACCGTGTATTTTCTTGGTTGTTGTTAAAATTTCTTTCGCTACCAACCATATGATTTGATGATCTGCCTCTATAATTCTGAAACGAGGGGCGGTAACCTTCACCTAAATTTTGTGTTGTGGCGATAAAATTTGAAGCCCCCCCCGCCCCATAAGTTTGGCTACTTCCCCCCTCTTGTGACGGCCCCGCATCATACATTTGAGAAGGACCTCCAAAATGTGGTGGCCCCTCCCCATAATTGTGTGTTTGGGAAGGGTGAGTAAAAACTAAAGGCCCATCATCATCATCATCATCATCACCATCATCACCATCATCATCAACATGAGGAACGGGGTTGTACCGAGATGGTTGTTGACCACGACGGCCACGACGACGCGGGGCGCGTTGGGGGATGGTGTTGTCATGTTCAAAATTGACTTCACTGCTCTGTAAATAAGTTGGATGATCAATTTGACTAACTGATCCAATGAGCTGAGAAGCCATTTGTTGGACCCCTCCAAAATTATCATAGTAAGCATCGGGGCCCATGTTCCTCATTCTAACTGCTTCATCACGAATGAAGCCTAACCCATCCACCTGCAATACCAACAAAATATAAAAATATAATACAATATATTTATTTCTAATGTTAGATATATTAAAAAACAATTAATAATTATACAATACCAGATATCTTGAAGTTCCACCATGATCATGGAACCCGGTAGGGACAGAACGACCATCATGCCTGGGGTCCTTTATGTACATAACAGTGTGACGGTGGAACCAACCGTTGTAACTAGGGTGTGCAACAGGCATGCCTGTGAGCTGACCAACCACAACAGAATTATGTCTGTTGTTCCAGTGTGTGATATATCGTTCATGTTCAGTAGCCCAGTTAAGGTACAAGGAACCTTTCCGGACTCTGTTGCGGAGAGCATCCAGCTCCGTACGTTCCACAGGAAATGGGGGAGGGATCTCCTGGAGCAACCCAAACTGTCTCTTCACCCTCTCAACCGGATGATATTCAACCACGGACCAATAAATTAAATAACAGCGTGACATCCAACTCTTAAACCCAGACTTGCACTTTTTCGGAAGCTTATCAAACACGTCTAGGTAAGGCATCCAAACAAACTGTTACAAATAAAAATTCCATATTTAATATTTACTATTAAATTATATTTATTAGTTTAGGATGAAGAAAATTACATCGGACTCCCTGAGATTTTGTAACGCTGTTCGATGAGCGCTAATAACGTTTGACGGTGTCTCTAAGTTACTAATCCTGTTATCCGCCCATCTAAAGTCACACAATAATTACTAATAGAATACAAATAAACGCTATATATAAAAATATTACAAATACAGGTAACTACCTTGCACCGTATGGTTTATTCCGATCAATATCTTGTTCGACGATTTGTGGAGCCAAAGTAGGAATCCGGGTCCATGCCCAAAGCTGTAGCAGCGCCATTGGCCCCCCTATGACCTTCCTACTCGGCCTGGTACCTTTATATAACTCTCTGTACAAACAAGCCAATGCAGCCGCACCCCAACTTTGTTTCCGAGAAGTTTTAGGGTCAATTAAATTATGAAGTAGATATAAAGACACCATAGAACTATTGGTATCCGGTAATACAGTTGTACTAGCCAATAATAAGCAAATAAGACGTGCACGCTTTATGCACGTTTCATCAGATGAATCATCCGTTATAGGATAATCCAGAATATGCTTCATTATAGTGGATACCTTTACCATATGGCATTTTTTGTAATCGGACGGAACGGTAGGAAGGTCTAGGTAAGTTAAGCAAATATCTCTTCTTTGCTCGTCCGTGTAGGAATCCTCAACTCCGGTTAACGCCATTCCCTCGATGGGTAACCCTTACAAAACATTCACATCCTCTAACGTAACCGTTACCTCCCCAATTGGTAGGTGGAATGTGTTTGTTTCTGGACGCCACCTTTCAATGAGGGCTTCGATTAAACCCCGATCAAGCTTCTTATACTTGCATTGTAGTATACCACCAAAGCCGAATTCCTTGATGTATTTTACTATGTTGCGACAAAGAACAAAATCACCCGATAGATTTACATCGTCGTAAGCTAACAACCAAAAACCTTTATCACCCCGTTTTATATCAAGGGCACACTTTTTCCCTGAATCAAGATTTAAGAACAAGCTTCTGGCTCGGTGTTCGTCTTCGAGGTACAAAATCCTATCTTCTCTGGGACCAGGGTTTAGATCAAAGTTGAAGTTCATTTTTTATTGAGAATTTAGTTGTGGGATAATAAAATTTGGATAGTAGGAAGTATGTATATTGATAGAGATTTTTGGTTGTGATAAGTTTGGATGGAAATATGTATATATTATATAGAAGTTGTGAAAGTTAATATTTTATTATTATTATATAAATAATTAAATAAACAAATTAAATCTGCAACCAACATGAATGCCACAACCAAACAAATAAAATCTGCAACCAATATGAATGCCACTACCAAACAAATAAAATCTGCAACCAACATGAATGCCATACTGAGCATCGTTCAACCAACATGTGAATTCACTGCAACCACCACCACCATTCATTTCTCTGCCACCACCAACACCATTAATCTCACAACAGTTTTTCAGAACAATTATTGTGTAAAAATTGGATCCAATGTAGCTTTTCAGAACCATTATTTACATCTCATGTATTTGAATATCTTTTCAGAACCACTCCATAAATTATTTTATAAAAGTTTATAACCCAAAATTTTATAAAATTTTATAACCCACACAACTTCAACCATGGTTAAACTTTTGAAATCAGTTCTTCCTAATCCTCTGGTGGGTATGGAGGATTAGGGTGGCCCACCTGCACCTCCTGCAACACTATGACACAACTCCATAACTTTCTTCCTAATCCTCTGTACCGTATAGAGGATACCCCAAAACCCTAAATATTTTTTTGAGTTTCCTATAAACCTAATTTTTTTTTATCAAATTATACTAATCTTAAAAAAAATTCCTCAAAATGAGTCTTAACATTGGCCCGGAGTAACTTATTTCTAGAAGTTGAAAATTCCAACATATTTACGCAGGATGGATTTAAATTTTAGTTCTTTACAGAAAAAATTATAACTAATTTTATTTAAATCTTTAAGAAATTTGAAGTCCTTTAACATTTTAAAAGAAACCTCAAAATATTTATAATTTACGTGATAACTTTAGTTATTTTTTGTCTTTTCTTAAACATTTATTTAAGATATTTTAGTTTAGATTTTTATTTTATTAATTTTTAAGTATTTTTATCCAGATTTTATTAACAAATGTATCAACTAAACATATTATGAATTTTCAAATTAATCTTTTAAATTCCAATTCCAAAACACTTCATGAACCAAATTCTCTTAAGATCAAGTGGTATACTGCAGTGAGGGCCGCCGTGAGGCTGCCTCACAGCGTGAAGAGGTAGTGCACACCGCCCCCTTGATGGCGTGAGGGGGTGGGTGAGTGGGTTGCGTGAGATTCTTCACATGAAGGAGAAGCAAAATGTTAACGTTGAACGGCTAATTTTTTTTAAACCATGTTACCGTTCAACGGTAACAAACTTAATAAAAAAATCCAAATAAACCAGTTTACGCACTATAAATAAACATTTTACCCATTACATACAACACTACAAAAATCTCACTATCCTCTCTATAAAAAATCTCACTTTTCTCTCTACACCAAGTCATGAATCCTAACGATCCGAACATGTTTTGGCTTTATTACGCGTCTCAACAAAACGCGTTCAACCTGCGGTCTCCGACAAACCCCAATGCGTTCACCAACCACAACCTTTTAACCAAAACCTGTTCGGATTACCCGGGTATGACCCAAACATGCCTGTTATGCCTAATATGCCTGTAGGATACTCACAAGATCCGGATTTTGTTTCGAAAATGCAAGAAGTACCGGAGGAAGAAGAAGAAAACGTTTGTAACACCCCAATTTTTGTAAAAGATATAAGTAGAAGGACTAAATGGTCATTTGATAAAACCCTAGGGGGTTAAAATGACATTATGTTAAAGTATAAGGGGATAGAGTACATTTGATTCAAAGTTCAGGGGCTTAAAATGAAAAGATGTCGGACCGACATCAGTATGGATAGCGGTCTGATTTGTAGGGCGCAAGGAATCACTCAGGAGATGTCACGTGTCAGCTGACAAATCGTCAAAATTTGACGGTGTGTATAGTGGATAACGGACCGACATGAAGACCATAACGGTCCGCTATGCCCATAACGGACCGACATAAAAATTTGTGCTCGCCAAGCCAATAAGCCGCCTCATATGGATGTCGGACTGTCGGACCGACATCCATATGTATAACGGTCCGACATGGACCCGACGGGCAGCCTATAGTTGGACCTGGAGATCATTTTTAATCACATTCACACATCAAATACACACACTTAAGCTAGAAGTGCGTTCCAAGAAGCCCAGTTCACGTAGAGAAGTCCGGTTTCCAGCTTTTTGACCCCAATACGCAGGAGATAGTTCTGAGGTAAGGTTCTGACTAGTTCCTAAAGACTTGGTTATTTCCACTAAGCTAGGAACTTATGATTAAGTAATGTTGTAATGACTTAGGACTTTGATCCAAGTCGTTGTGCTATTTACGTTAGCAAAGGTTAAAGTTATCTGAACAGGAAGGAAATTAGAGGTGAGTTCTATGATGCCCCTTTTAAATGTTTTGGGTATGATGCACGTATGAAGAATATCTTATATAGATAATGTATGCCTAATATTTTGGGCTAGTATCCATGATGTTGCAAGAAGAATGGTTATGAGTATTGTCTAAACCTTAAAACCAAGTAACGGAGTATTCATGAAATACCAAAGGGGTGGTGGGTACGCCGCTGGTACACCCTATATATAAACTTCTTTGATATATCATGAAGAAACCTTTACAAGGATTTAAGATAAGGACTAGTTTTGAAAGAAATGATTTGAAAGGAAACTTGCCTTTTGGCATGATTTCACATTACAAAGATTATGGAAAGAAAATGGTTTGACACAAAATGTTTTAAGACTTGTCTTGGTTTACAATGATAAGTGATGATGAAAGATGTCATTGGCTGTGATTGCATTGACATAGAAAGAATGTTTTGACCATGATGGTCTGTAAAGAATGTTTTTGTCAAATCCCACATAATATCTTGTAACTTATGGGCAGTGATTGCTATATCTTCGAAAGGGGACGAATTGAATGCGAACCGTTACATTCCTTCGTGGTATGTAATGGGGGACCCTTTATAAAGGTTATGGAAAGTGGTGACGATCACTTAAGAGATTTACGGACCTCGATAAGATGTAAGTTATGCAAGAATAAAATTATGTTTGGGCAAGGGCGAATGTGAAAGGGTAAAGTGATGTTTTGAAATGTGTCATATACAAACTATTTGAATAGAACAATAATACTTTGATTAAAACTTAGAACTCACCAGCATAAGCTGACTCGTGTTTAAGCATGTGTGCCAGGTAAGAATGTAGCCTCAAGCAGTAAGGGCAAAGAGTCATCATGAGCAGGCTATCTGGCATCCAAGCTGAAGACTGGCATTAGGATTATGTTGTACTTTCATTAGAATGTACTAAGACAAGTTTTATAAATAAATAAATGTTTTGAAAAGTCTTCTATTGTGTATGTTTCTATGACTACTATATGTTCATGAGTAAATCCGACAAGTGACCGGCATTCCGGGTGATCCGGGATGTGGGTGTCACAAGTTGGTATCAGAGCTATAGTTTAAAAGATTTAGATACTTGACCAAGTATCTAGACTTAAACTAGGGTTAAGGGACCGTAAGAATGCCAGCAGAGATGCCAGTCAAGATAGCCTGATGCCAAGGGTAAAGGAAAAAGGTATGAGTATTTAGTAGGAACATGATAGAAAGATAACTAGAGCACCGAAAGTGGCGTAAATGATTAATTTCGTCGTGGCCACAGTTATTAATGTTTACAATACACTTGTGTTCTGAGCTATCAATCCATCATGCAAATACTAAAACACTCCATATAGAAAATGGTCGGTAGAGGAAAGAGTAAGAGAGGAGGAAAGGTTAATCGAAATACTTCTAGAAGGCAAACGCGGTCTACCGCAAATGCCGAACCTGAAATAGAGAATAAAGAACATGTAGAAGTGAACGAACCGGTAGTTGAACCCCAAATGCAGAATGCAATTGATACGGTTGTGGCTAAAGCCTTAGATACGACTTTGCCTATCTTATTGACTAGCTTAGAGGAAAGTAGAAAGAAAGATAAGACAGAAGAAGCTGCTAAGGATTTAGACGACAATGATCTCAACGAATACGAATCCGATGTTTTTTATGAAGTCAGACATGTGAAGAAAGGAAGGAAGGGATGCTCCTACAAAGCATGTAAGGACGACAGTCCTCCAAAATTTGACGGTACAAAGGACGCCACGGTCACTCGTCAATGGATCAGTAAAATTGAAGCGGTAATCAAGATTAGTGAATGTAGAGACGATCAGAAGGTGAAATACGCCGCTCACTCATTCGTATCATAGGCGTTATGTTGGTGGGAGAATCTGGTCATAGCTATGGGTGAGAAGACTATTGACCGGATGTCATGGGAGGAATTGAAAAGATTATTGATTGAGGAGTTTTGTCCTGATAACGAAATGGACAAACTCGAAAGGTATTTTCTCAAGCTAGAAGCCGGTAATATGACTCATCGAGAGTATACTACGAAATTCAATAGAATGGCCCATTTGGTACCTCACTTGGTGACCCCTGAAGCTGTACGAATTAAGAGATACGTACAAGAAGGTTAGTGAAAAATTCGGAGTTGAAAAGATTTAGATCCGTCGTACAACTTGTTTCGACTATGTACGACGAGGTCTATGGTTCCCGCCCAGTGGAATAAAAAAGGAAGTGGTCCGAAAGTTCTCAGCACCAGAAAAAGCAGAATGATGGTGGATGGAAGAAGAAGGCAACTACAAGTGGTGTCACCATGTGTACCACCTGTGGTAAGAATCATGCCGGAGAATGCAGATTGAAATCCGACACATGTTTCAAATGTGGCAAGGTTGGGCATTTGGCGTATAACTGTCCTATCAAACCTAAATGCTTCAAGTGTGGAGAGATTGGGCATAGAAGGTTGGAATGCCCAACACTTAAGATTAATAATCCCGAGCCTTTGAAGATGAAGGAAGGAGAAGCCTCCAAAGCCAAGAGTAGGGCTTATACCCTGACAACCGAAGAGGGTAAGGCATTGCCAGACGTAGTGTTCGGTACGTTTCTCGTTAACCACGTACTTGCTACTGTATTATTTGATTCCAGTGCTAGCAGAAGTTTCGTATCCTTAGATTTCTATCCTTCCTTAGCTAGACCTACAGTAAGATTAGACGAAAATTTTGAAGTAGAAACATCTATTGGAAAGACGATGAAGGTGGCAGAAGTCATTCAAGATTGTTTCATCGATCTTGAAGGGCACAGATTTCCCGTTAGACTATATCTGATGATCCTCGAAGGATTTAATGTAGTCTTGGGAATGGACTGGTTGGCAACAAATGATGCCCATATTATTTTTAACAAGAAAGCAGTCCAGATACTGACTCCTGACGGCAATTGGATTACAATTCACGGTGATAAAATAAGATCAGTCGTTAGAATTATTTCCATGATGAAAGCCATGAAGTTTATGAATTGAGGCAGTGGGGCCTACCTGGCATACGTTATTGATTCTAAAATGAATACTACAGAATTAAATGACGTGCCAGTAATATGTGATTTTCCTGATGTATTCTCCGAAGAATTACCAGGAATACCTCCTGAAAGAAAAGTGGAGTTTCGAATTGACTTAGTACCTGATGCTAAGCCTGTAGATAATGCACCTTATCATTTAGCACCGTCAGAAATGAAGGAACTAATGTCACAACTACAAGAGTTGTTAGACAAAGGTTTCATCAGACCGAGTATCTCGCCTTGGGGTGCTCCGGTATTATTCGTGAATAAAAAGGATGGTAGTGTGCGTATGTGCATAGACTACCGAGAGTTAAATAAACTTACTGTAAAAAACAAATACCCATTGCCTAGGATCGATGACTTGTTCGATCAATTGCAAGGAGCAAATTGGTTTTCCAAAATCGATCTAAGGTCAGTTTATCATCAACTGAAGGTTAGGGATGAAGATATTCCAAAGACAGCCTCCTATACGAGATGTGGACACTATGAGTTCTTAGTAATGTCATTTGGTTTGACTAATGCCGCTGTTGCATTCATGGACCTCATGAATAGGGTATGTCGACCAATGTTGGACCGATCTGTGATCGTGTTCATTGATGATATTTTAATCTACTCAAAGAATGAAGGGCACCATGCATGTCATCTCAAGGAAGTACTAGAGACACTTAGAAGGGAAAAGCAATATGCTAAATTTTCCAAGTGTGCGTTTTGGCTTCGAGAAGTTCAGTTCTTGGGTCATATGATAAACGCAAGGAATTCTTGTAGATCCTTCAAAGATAGAAACGATAATGAAATGGAACCTGCCAAAGACACCTACAGAAATACGAAGTTTCTTAGGTTTGGCTGGTTATTATAGAAGGTTTATTCAGGATTTCTCCAAGATCGCAACCCCATTGACAAAACTTACAAAGAAAGATACAAAGTTTATATGGGGAACGGAGCAAGAGAATGCTTTTCAAAAGCTAAAGGAGAAATTAACTCAATCCTAGTATTGTCTTTACCTGAAGGAACAAACCATCTGGTAGTTTACTCTGATGATTCGTATCAGGGACTGTGGTGCGTATTAATGCAGAGAGGCAAGGTTATAGCCTATGCTTCACAACAACTCAAACCCCATGAAGTTAACTACCCGACTCATGATTTAGAGTTAGCTGCAGTAGTATTTGCACTTAAAATATGGAGACATTATCTATATGGAGTTAAGTGCACAATCTGCACAGATCATAAAAGCTTAAAGTATTTCTTTGAGCAAAAAGATCTGAACATGAGGCAACGAAGATGGTTAGAGCTAATAAAGGATTATGATTGTGAAATCCTGTATCACCTAGGGAAAGCCAATGTGGTGGAAGATGCTCTAAGCCGTAAGGAAAGGGTGAAGTCATATAAGTTAGTTGTAACTCTTGACTTTATGACTCAGCTCAAGAATGTCCAGATAGAAGCATTAAAAGCAGAAAATGTTAAGAAAGAAAGAATGACTGGACAATATAAATATTTAGAAGAAAATGAATACAGAGTTAAAACTCAATTCGGCCGTATGTGGATACCATACATAGGTGAATTCATAATTAAATTATCCGAGTACTACAAAGATGTACCAAGATCTACGCCAAGATTATAGGTGGCCCGGCATGAAATTCGATATTATGAAATATGTGGCTAAATGCTTGACTTGCTCCTAAGTCAAAGCGGAACATCAAAAGCCGTATGGCAGATTACAACCACTAGATATTCGAGAATGGAAGTGAGAACTTATCACTATGTACTTCATAACTAAGCTACCAAAAACAGCTAAGGGTTATGATACCATATGGGTGATAGTCGACATGCTAACTAAGAGTGCTCACTTCTTACCAATACGTGAGACTTACTATTCTGAAAGGTTAGCCGAAGCATTTATGAAAGAAATTGTTTCAAGGCATGCAATTTCAATTGTATTTAACAGAGACACACGTTTCACGTCACATTTATGGAAGAAGTTCCACGAAGAGATGGGAACTAAACTATTGATTAGCACGGCATATCATCCTCAAACGGATGGTCAAAGTGAAAGAACGATTTAAACACTTGAAGATATGTTGCCTGCTTGCATCATTGACTTTGGTGGAAGTCGAGACAGTCATCTACCTTTGGTAGAATTCTCGTATAACAACATCTATCATGCAAGTATTGGCATGCCGCCATACGAAATGTTATACGGGAGAAGATGTAGAACTCCCATTTGTTAGGGATAAGTTGGACAGAAAGAACTTGGAAGTAAAGAAATTGTCCAAGCTACAGGTGTAAAGTTAGACCAAATTAAAGCCCGTCTGAAAGCTGCTCAGGACATACAAAAGTCCTACGCAGATAAAAGACGAAGACCTATAGAATTCAAGTTGGAGATTACGTTATGTTGAAAGTATCTCCGTGGAAAGGAATCATTAGATTCAGAAAGAGAGGAAAGTTGAGTTCAAGATTCATTGGCATCCAAGCTGAATACTGGCATTAGGATTATGTTGTACTTTCATTAGAATGTACTAAGACAAGTTTTATAAATAAATAAATGTTTTGAAAAGTCTTCTGCTGTGTATGTTTCTCTGACTACTATATGTTCATGAGTAAATCCGACAAGTGACCGGCATTCTGGGTGATCCGGGATGTGGGTGTTACAACGTTGAGGAAACACAACCCGTGCGTAACAAAGGTAAAGGCAAAAATAAAAATCCTGTAACGAAAACAGCCTCACGGGTTACAAAGAAGTGGGATTTGGACGAAGAGTTAAACTTGGCTAGGGCGTTTGTCGACGTCTCGGAGGATCCCATTATAGGTATTTAAAATATAATAGTATTTATTTTTACTACCTCATTATACAAGTTAATATTAATTATGTTTAATTTTTTTTAGGTAACGCTCAAAACAAAAGAGCGTTATAAAAACGTATCGCTACAAAATTTGAAGCCTTAATGGGCGTACCCCCGAGTATCGAACTATGGGCCAATTGAGTTCTAAATGGACTCATATAAACCGAAAGGTCTAAAAGTTTCACGGCATCTACCAACAATATGATAGAAGTTGAAAAAGCGGTTGTAGTGATACCGATATTTTAATGCAAGCAACGTCCCGCTATCAAGACGACGGAGGAGTCCAAGCTCCAATAGCGACTTGAGAACTATTAAGGAAATAGCCGAAATGGTAAACATTGTACGTGAATCCAAGCGGGGACGGATCGTCAAAGAAACGATCCTCGACGGACATTGATGCTAGTCCGACTGCATCTGACGGAAGATCTATGTATGATCTCAACCGAGAGGTATTGGATGACGAGGATGACATAAAACATCCGATCAACAAGAAAAAGCCAAAGGCATGAGCATCGGGCTCGGGATCCGGCTCGGTTCCCACTCACTTCGACATCGGCCAAAAAATGGTCGAACAAATGGAAGAATTTAACGTGAGATGTTGGGTCTAGTTTGAGAATGATGTTAATCAATTAATGCGATCTCGAGAAGTTTAGGTTCGCGTATGAAAATGGGACTGAGAGTCGCTAGCGACACTCTGAGAGTCGCTTGGCTGGTTTCAGTTGACTCTCTGAGAGTCGCTAGGTCATCTTCAGCCGACTCTCTGAGAGCCGCTAGGCTTGCATCAGCCGACTCTCTAAGAGCCGCTAGGCTTGCATCAGCCGACTCTCTGAGAGTCGCTAGGTCGGTTACAACCGACTCTCAGCGAGGGTCGGCAATCCGCACGCCGATTCTCTCAGGTTTCCTATATATACCTGACCATTTTCATAGCAATTTGACCTTCTTCTCCACCAGAATTTCCCCATTTTTTTTCTGTATTTCCATTGTTTAGCTTGTTAGAGAGGTTATTAGTTTGTGGTTGTTCCACCACCCCGGGGGAGCTCACCCGGGGTGGATGGTGGTAGATCGTTGTAGTCGTTTATGTCCAGGAGCTAATTGTAATCATCTTTGTGGATTATCAATCAGATTCTTTTGGGTTTTTGTTCTTATTTTTCATACTCCTTTTCTTTCTTTTTCCCTTGATTCATCAATAACAGCTGATCTATAGATGATTTGTTGATCAGGTCTTGACTAGAATCATCATAGCATAGGAACCCTATCGTTAGGACCTACAATTTAGTATCATAGCCTTCTGTGCTTTTGATTTTAGTGAAAAACTTAGGGTTTTTGTGGTCTTTGAAATGTTCTGAATTTCTTCATTTCTGGATTAGATTTGTATCAAATTCAGAAATTAGTGTTGAAATTCACTCAGAAACCTGCTTTTGAGAAGCTTGATAGATCTGGTTTACATTTTGGCTTAGATCTGAGCGTTTTTGGTTTGATTTTGTGAGTTTTTGGGAAAAAGGGGATGGGTTTGTTCTTGAGCCGACTGTCTAGAGCCGACTCTCTTGCCTTGGGCCGACTGTTGCTTGTATTAGTCGACTGTCTTGGGTGACTCTCTGTTTATGCTGTCGATTCTTTAGTAAATGGAAGTTTACGACTCACTTGACTTAAGTTCATAGTCACTGAGTTTGTCTAGCCGACTCTCTCAGCCGACTGTCTTAATTGAGAGCCGACTCTCTCGGGTCAACTCTCAGCCTGAGGTTTCTTTGTTTTCCAAGGAAAGGTGTTGACTCTCTTTTGGTCCGGCCGACTCTATCAGTTTTTCTCTGAAACACAATTTAAAAAAAAAAATATTTTGGAGAAATTTTCTTGGTTGAATTTTTTAGTGGATATTGCGAAGAATAGGAGGGTTATTGTCCAAAAACTTGGTCACAACTTTTTGGAATTTTTGTGTTTTCGGCAATATCGGATCGGGAGCCCATTAGAGTATTCAAACAACGGCTTTTATCATCTTCTGAATAGTTGAAGATCGTGTTGCCATACGGGAGAGCTCATCCATGTTTAACATGATCGGGATTATGTGATTTAACATTAGTCAATTAGGTTTGAATTCTCATCTTAGTTCTAAATGAAAGGTTTTTCACAATGAACGAGAACCGAATTGAACATTGTTGGATTATGTGATGATCATAATGAGCCCGGTCTGACTGAGTCAAAGATGTTTGTGATAAATCCGGTTACTTGGAGTTGATTATTGGAAGATTGAACCTTTATCCTAGCCTATTACAAGATTATCCTAATGAAAAGATACGTGAATTTGACTGAAATATATAGGGGAGCTACATTTTCGAAGGAGATCGACAATAAAAGACTTTGGGTTATCGGTGGACTCATGAATATATGAGACGATGTTAGATATAGACCCCCTCGAAATCACAAAATTTTTTTCGAGGGAGAGGGAAGGAGAAAGAAGAGAGAAAGTAAGAGGCAACATATTATCAACTGCTGAGAAGGCGTTTGACGATCTTTGGATATAATTGATAACGTCATTCTTAGGGGGATATTGTTGGGTCTAGTTTGAGAATGATGTTAATCAATTAATGCGATCACGAGAAGTTTAGGTTCGCGTATGAAAATGGGACTGAGAGTCGCTAGCGACACTCTGAGAGTCGCTTGGCTGGTTTCAGCTGACTCTCTGAGAGTCGCTAGGTCATCTTCAGCCGACTCTCTGCGAGTCTCTAGGCTTGCATCACCCGACTCTTTGAGAGTCACTTGGTCGGTTATGGCCGACTCTCAGCGAGGGTCGACAATCTGCACGCCGACTCTCTAAGGTTTCCTATATATACTTGACCATTTTCATAGCAATTTGATCTTCTTCTCCACTAGAATTTCTCCATTTTTCTCTGTATTTCCATTGGTTAGCTTGTTAGAGAGGTTATTAGTTTGTGGTTGTTCCATCACCCCGGGGGAGCTCACCCGGGGTGGATGGTGGTAGATCGTTGTAGTCGTTTCTGTCCATGAGCTAATTGTAATCATATTTATGGATTATCAATCAGACATGAGAGAAGGAGAGAAGTTTAATTGAAAAATAGAAAAAGAAGAGATGAAAATTCTCGCTCTCAACCTTGATCAGATCACAGGCCCCCGACAAGCCTTTCTCGAGAGGAAACAAAACGAGATCAAGGCAAAATATGGAATCGAGTAGTTTTATTTATATTATTTGAATTTTTATGTAACTTTTATTTTTGTTATTTGAATTTTTATTTATATCTTCTTTTTATTATAATTTTTATTTATGTCTTTTTTTTAATATAATTTTTATTCATGTCTTTTTATAATATAATTTTATTACTTAAATGAATATTAAATTAAAATTTTCATTTAATGCTCACACCACCCTCACTTACTTAGGTATTTCCCTTGTCAAGTGAAGTTGGTGTGAGAGTTGATGGATATGACGTGGTGCCACATGACAACCACTTTTCCACACACTAAACCCTCACTCACTAGAGTATACCACATGCTCTTAAGGTATGCTAATTTTCATTCTCTCTCCATCATAAATGTGTTCATTCGGTCTTGAGAATTAAAAGCTCGCTAAGTCTTAAGAATTAAAAAGTAATAGTTCTTGATAGGATTTGTTAATAGATCATCATCTCAAGCGTCTGTTTTCTAGTATTCTATATGCCGATAGCTATGAGTTTAAATCTGCAATTTACTATGGTACACCCGGTCCTTATTTTGTATTTTCCTTTGTTACTGGAGAAAACTTGATTTGAATGAACATGTTAGGCTAAAGGTTTTTCACCATAGAAAATGGAAATGAATCTATATATGTATTATTAAAAAACATATATAATCTTCTTAGTTTTAAACTTAAGGATACATTCAGTCTTCATATACCTGAGTTCGTTTAGGATGTTAATTCGTTTTGATGGGGTAAGTTCTTATCTTTAAGTTCTGAGAAACTGCTTTTGTTGACAAGTCCTGAAATTTAAGGCGATGGGGTTGGGCTGGTGTTGTTGTTTTGATTTTTTGGAGTACTATTTTGGGTTGGTGTTCTTGTTTTGATCTTTTGAAGTACTATTTTGAGTTGGTGTTTTTGAACTTTTGCCTCTGTGTTGCCTTGATTTTAGACTTTGTAATTGTTGGATGTTTAGACTTTTCACTTTCTAATGGTTGTCTTTTTTTTAACTTTATACTAGTCACATTTTTTTTACTTTGTAACGATTGGATTTTATTAGTGTTGATGAACTAAGAGAAATGACACTTGAAATATATTGTTACATATTTGAAAAGATTGGATTTTTAAAGAAATCCTTCAATTGATGAAATTTAGAATTTCTTAATATTTCAAAGTAAACCTCATAAATGTTTATAATTTATGTGATAACCTTAGCCGTTTTTCATTTTTTTAAAACAATTTTTTAAAGATATTTTAGTTTGGATCTTTATATTTTGTTAATTTTAAGGGGTAATTTCATCATTTTAGGTAATTTACATTCAAATTCTATTAACAAATGTATCAAGGTCGTCTCTGTGCGACTAGTAAAAATGGGCCTATAAAATATTGTGACACACACATCCCGGCTTGGCACGGGATGCCGCCACGTGTTGGGTTTACTAATGAACATATAGTAATACAGAGATCATATGGAGCGGAAAACTTTAAGCTTTCATTATATTAAAAACCATGTCTTGTACAAACTAAAGAAAGTAGAAGATATACATTAATATCTAAACCAATCTTCTCTTCTTTCTAGATAGCCTGCTCTGATGCCTCTATTCCTGCTCCTTACTTTTACTGCAAGAAGCTACATTCTTTCCCGATGTACATGCTAAAGTGCGTCAGCTAATGCTGATGAGTTCTAAGTTTTACATAAACATTTTTTGTCTCTCTTTCTAGACAAAATGATTTAATGACATGTTTAGACATAAACTTATGCACCACATATAATATATATCATTGGAATTCCTATCAAAGCATCAAGGACTTCGCTTCGTCAAGTCACGTTAACCTTTAAGTGGTCATCACCGCTTAATCTCTGCCAACTATATAGTTTCTCTGTCATTCATCCCAACAAGGATATAGCAACCTCTGCCTTGTTAACCATAGCCAAATTGCAAGACATTATATGGTTTTTGTGCCAATATGGCAAAAAAAATTTGTTTCTAGGCCCTTGTGGCCAAAACATTCTTTCTGACCTCTGCTATGGCAAATCATGTCAAAACTCTTCTTAAACCTCTGTAGTGCCAATTCATGCCAAAATCTTTTTATTCTCAAAACATTTTACGTGTCAAAACAATTTCTCTTATCAAAATATTTCTCTTGTTTAAAAGTCAATTTAAACATTCATTCTTGTAATTTTTCTCTTGAATACAAAGCCTTGTTTACAAATAAAGCCTTTATTCAAAACATAAACACTTTAACAACATACATACAACCCAAAACATTTAAAGGGTATTTAAAACTAGGGCCTCATATAACTCACCTTTAGCAGTATCTCTACAATAGTATCTTTACTTGGCTATAAAGTAATAGCACAATCAGTTGACTCGAGGTCGTAAGTCATATTAATATTACTTGGATAATCATATCAATCTTAGTGGTAAATAACCTAATTGTAAATAGTGGGCAGAACCTTACCTCCAGACTATGTATTGCGTATTGCAGACGAAAAGCGGGCAAATCACACTTGCAGACACGTACCGGCTCAAGTTTTCAATCTCAGAACGTTTATGTGTGTATGTGAAGGTGTGATTGTATGAGAAATGAGATCCCATTGCTCATTCTTATATAGGTTGAAATAGGACGTGTAGCGGACCGCAAAGCACGTGGTAGCGGACCACTACCGCCTCTTAAGTCAGTCGTTTTTCTTGTTCACCACATAGCGGCCCGCTAAGCTGGTCAGTAGGAGTCTGCTACCGACCCTGTTTCAGCAAGTCAGCTTGCCACGCGTCACCTTCTCATTGCTCCATCCTTATTGCGGCTTAGCGGACCTTTACGCCCTCGGTAGCGGTCCGCTATAGGGCTACGTCATCAGACACACGTTAGATTTCACCCATTAGTCACTTGCCACGTGTCGTCTCCGCATTGCTTGCTTCCCGCCAATGTAAGGACCCGGTAGCGGTCCGCTGCCTCCCAAATTTCCATATTTTTGATTTCTTGTCCCTGAGGTTTGGTGTAATTACTGTTCTAGTCCTTTTAAATCCATTTTTCATTTATTTTGGGGTGTTACAAATATAAACTTATATATATATATATGTATATATATATATTTATATATATACAAATTCATTAATACGACGATAATTGTTATAACAATAAACCAATGAACAAATAATAAGTTTTAATAAGTCAATAACCTATAAACTAATAAATTAGTTATATATAACATGTAGTAACTTTTTATTCCCTGGAATATAAAAAATAGGATAATAAAATAAATTATACACAATTCAATAACTAAATATACTGACTAATACGACGATAATTGTTATAACAATAAACCAGTGAACAAATAATAAGTTTTAATAAGTCAATAACCTATAAACTAATAAATTAGTTATACATAACATGTTAAAATAGGATAATAAAATAAAGAGTAAACTACGATTTTAGTCCCTTAGGTTTGGTCTGAATATCGCTTTTAGTCCATTAGTTCTAATTTAGCTTTTTAAGTCACTGTGGTATCTAATTTGTCCCAATTAGCTACACGCCCTTAACCCCATCCAATTTTTCAGTTAAATGTTTACAAGAAGACAAAAATGTCCCTACTAGTAAAAAACAAAATAAAAATGAAATAAATGTGTATATATATAAATTTAAAAAAACTAATTTAATACATAAATTAAAAAAAAAACATAAACTCTCTACCCTCACTCTACTCTCTTTCTTAGACTCTCACTCTCACACATTCTCTCTTTACTCTCTGGTTATGGTGAAACGATGATGGTGGTGCCCAGGAACTAGGTTGTTGCGATGGTGGTAGTGAAGGTAGAAGGTGAAGTGGTAGCTGATGAGTGTGGGGTTACAATCGGGAGGTGGAGGTGGAGGCCGGAGCCTTGGCATTCCTCCCCCCCTCTTTCACTATCTCTACTCTCTTTGTTATCTCCTATTTTGAACCGGATCTCGTTTAGGGAGTGTAACACCCCAAATTTTAGAAACAAAAATACCCCAAAGAATTAGAATCATCATTAGTCCAAACTACAAGACCAAAAATGAAAAAGTTAGGCTATGATGGACCATCACAGAACCATAACGGTCCGTCACGATGCATAACGAACCGGCACCATACATAACTGTCCGTTACGGGCTCAACAAGGAAACCATGATAGTGGTTACGCATGTATGTTGACTAGCGGGCAAGAACTGACGCGTGGAAACCCTATGACGGGCCGTCACAGGGGGTAACAGTCCATCACGCCGCAAAAATATACCGCTCAACCAGAATCCAACACGTGTCAGCCGACTCGCATAACCTAGGTTAGTGACGGACCGTCATGGACGGTAACGGTCCGCCATGAAACAAAAATTTGCCTATAAATAGAAGTTCGATGGCAGCTTCATTTGCTCATCCACAAACACACAATTCACACACAAATCCTTGGGATACGTGATTCCTAGTCCCGGTTCACAATTGAGAGTCCGGCTCTCCGCATTTCGACAACAACTAGCATTAGATAGCTTCGAGGTAAGTTTCAGATTAGTTTCTTCCAGCTTGGTTGTTCCACTAAGATATGGATGCTTGTCTAAGTAACATTATAATGGCCTTGGACTTGAATCAAGTGTTGTGCCATTACTAACGTAAAGATACTGCAGGAAAAAAGGAGGGATTTAAGTTGAGTTCTATTATGCCCATTTTAAACGCTTTTATGTTTTGGGCTGATATACATGCTGTCAAAGTATTTATGTAAGTTCTATGAGGCTCTGATTGAAATGTTTTAAACATTTAAGAGCCCGTATACTTATTACGAAAAAGTTTTATGCCCATTTTCAAACATTTTAAATGTTTGGGCTAGTATATATACGATGATAAAAGTTTTGGCATGAGTTGCCATGACAAAGAAATGTTTTGACCTTTATGGTCTAAAAGGAAATGGTTTGCCATGTCTGTCCATATGACTACATAAAGTCGACGATATATAACAAAACATTGAGTAATGTAACCTTGTATGGGATAAGAGGAAAAGTTACATCGGACAGTGGTATGTAAGTGATGACAATCACTTAAAAGATTAATGTAAGTGCTAATGAAGACTCATAACTGAGTGACAATGCCATAAAACTCTTAGTTCATGATTGCCCTGGTAATGTTCACGGTTGCCTGATGTGCACTAGATTAGTCATATATTTCACATCATTTGCATCCCGATTATTACCAATTTCTTTGCACATTGATTGGATTTGTTGCTCATTAGCTTAAATTGTATTCTCAGGGAATACTTGGCCTAGAACGAGAAAACGAGCAGAAAAACTTTTGGAGCATATTCTGGTGACAACGAGCTTGAAGATATTATGTCTTAGTCTTAGAGTCTTTGACTTGTATTTGATAGAATTGTTAGCAACAGTTAAAGGGGAGTCTGTTAGGACACGTTTTGTAACTGTTGATAAAATTCTGTGTAAGTTCTGCTAGAGGCGAACTTGTTAAGTTCGCCTAGCCTATCAGAGGCGAACTTAATAAGTTCGCCTGGTCTATCAGAGGCGAACTTATTAAGTTCGCTTAGCCTGTTAGAGGCGAACTTAATAAGTTCGCCTGGTGCAGAACAGTGCTTATATATAGGTGTTTACTGAGACAGAACAGAACAGATCACAGATCAGAGAGAACCGAGTTATCGTATTGTCTGATTGAGTCTGTAAACCATTGTGATTTGGAATACAAGCAGAAAGTTATTTACTTGATTGTCTACTTTGCGTATAAACGTTGATTCGTTGGATTCCGCACTTCGCGTTAACGTCACGTCTAATCACGAGATCGATCTGTAGAAGTGCCATGAGGACCTACAAAAACGATGAAAAGTGAAGAATTAGACAACTCAGTAGGCAAAGCACGGGTCGTGCCTCACTAGGCACGCCCCCGTGCTCCAATCCAACAGAAAAGACAAAAGTCAGAAGCAAAGCACGGGGCCTTGCCCCACTAGGCACACCCCCGTGCTTAACCAGAAAAAGGATAAAAAGGACATTTATCTCCCGACCAGGTGTAACACGGGGCCGTGCCTTACTAGGCACGCTCCCCTATCCGGTCGCCATGGAGTACGTTCGTGACAAAAGTTAACCGGGTACGACGTGGTCCCAACACGGGATCGTGCTCCACTAGGCACAGGCCATTCCCCACTCCCCAAACAGTATAAAGAGAGCATGTCTTGGTCATTTTGAGAGGTTGGTTCCTTGGGAGAAATTACACACTTTTGGCACACGGAACCAGGGTTTTGGGGTTGTTTGGAGGCTTAAGGAGGTCCATTTATAATCAAGAAGTAGTTTTAACATCACCACATCATTCCATCTTGAAGCTTTGGTTATATTCTTGAAACCTGTTATGAATTGCATGTATTCTTGTCATTTGGTTGTAGTTTGTAAGCTCATTATGAGCTAAACATCTCTAATCATCCTAGTTAGATGAAACTTTATTAATCATGTTGAACTTATGAACTTGGCAAGTATTATGTTAATGTTATGATAATTTTATATTAATCTCTTGATGGACATGCATGCTTGAAAGTTTATGGGATAGTTATAGGTTTATAAATGTGAAATCATATCATGTTGGAAAACTTATGAAATTAGCATTTATTCATGATTTTATATCTTCATGTTTAATTTCATGGCTAAGTATTAGGAGTGATCTTTGAAATCTTAACTAATGAAATAAATATTAGAGCATGCATCCCATTCAATCATGTTTGGAAAAACTACAATAAACGTTATGAAACTTCTTTGATATAATTTATGTTAATTAAAGTATTGATGACTCGAGCTTAATATTTGCATAAATTTATCTTAGAACTTTATAAGTTAAGAGATTATATACTCTTTATCTAATTAAACTAACTTTAAGTGGATGTTGTGTAAATTGCTCACTAATATCTTTCTTAACAGTTATGGAGTTAGTCACCTTGATAGGAATCTAATTCAACCATTTAAACGAACATTAACATATTTGCAAAATTGCCATTCATTTGTCTCAGAATGATTAGTAAAGTGGATTCCAAGCTAGGATGATAACTTCTCAAATTGTTATTTAACTCAAACTTAGAAAGTGTAAGGCCCCAAACCCGGAAGGCCTCACTTGTTGGATTTACTCATTCACAAACAGTTCTTATACATGAATATCAAATAACGCAGCGGAAAATTTCATTAAAACATACTCATAACATTGTTCAAACATGCGAAAGCATAACATAGTCTATTACATAAACATAACATAAACTAATCATAACGGGATGCCAGTCTTCATGATCAACCGGGTAACTCTTCTCGCTTGCCAAGCATCACCGTCTATAATCCATACCTGCCTTTAACCTGAATGTGCATACTAAAAAGTCAGCTACGCTGGTGAGTTCTAGTTTTCGTTCGATTTAAGAAATGGTTCATCATTCAAAACACTCATTAGGGTTTAACATCACGTATAAGAAAACAGGGCCTTTCATTCATAAACCTTCCAACATTTAAACACATTGAACGGATCATTTGTTTAAAACATTTAACATTAATTTAAGTCATACATTACTATCTAGAATCTGTATCTTTCTTTACGCGTCTCTGTGTCCACGAAGGAACCCTGCATGTCGTGGACAACCGTTACGTATCACCGTCGTTGCCACAACATTCCGTCAATTCCCTTTTTGGTATTGCCCCCAAGGCTAACTGCACGAGGACCGACAATACCCATTCAGTTGCCCCTATGGCTCTCATGTCCATAGACCGACAACCTCCATTGAAGGCTATGTCTCTCAGCCATAGACCGACAACTTCCATCGACGGCTATGGCTCTCAGCCATAACACCGTCGGATCATAATTTAACCTGACGTAGGGTCACGTTAACCCCTGAGTAACCGCCGTTACTCCATACCAGTTGTACAACATCAAACCATTGGCAGGCCACTAAGACACTGCCCCTGTTGTTCTTATGGTAACTATGGCTCGCTGTCCATAATCTATCACAAGGCTGGGAATCTCATTCCCAGACTTCATTCGTCAATTTCATTCATTCGATAGATTAGATTTGTAATGACTTCTTTAAAACCTTTGCCCTTTTTCTTTTCTTTTCACTAAACCTTTCCTTCACTTTCGAAACCCTTTACCTTTACTTTAAACCATTTCTTTATAACATTCGTTCGTAAAAATTCTGTTCATAAAACTTTCTTTCCATAAACCATTCATTCCAAATCATTTCATTTCGTAAACATAGTTTCATAAACATCATTTTATAAAACAACATTTCATATGTATACACACCAGCCCGAAAACATTATATAAAACATTTAAAAGAGGGCTTCTAGAACTCACCTTATAAGCTAGTCTCGGTTGTCCTAATCAAAGGCCCAACAATGTCACTTCCGATCTGAATTGGTTACAAAACACATATATCAGACCTAACCTCAATTCACACTTCTACTCAGCTGATATAGGCGAACTTAATGCTAAGTTCGCCTCCTCTGGCCTAGGCGAACTTATAGGCGAACTTAATAAGTTCGCTTACCCTTGGCCAGGCGAACTTAACTTAGGCGAACATAATAAGTTCGCTTACCTTTGGCCAAGCGAACTTGCCAGGCGAACTTGATAAGTTTGCCTCCACCAAGCGAACTTGACAGGCGAACTTGCTAAGTTCGCCTGCACCAGCAGTCATCTTCCCAAACAGTCTCGAAATTCACGGATTTGAGTTCGATTATGTCAAAACTTCAACTTTCTTTGCTCATAACAACCGGTTTTCATTCCAGTTACTAAACCTAAGCTTATTCTCAAGTTTCATCCGTAAAAACGTCCTATTTTCACCTGAAAACCCGGAAACCCAACCTAAGCAAAAATCTCAATTTTAGCTCGAATGGTTACCTGGATGACGATTCTGATTTGGAGGTTTCCTTCACGAGTGCAGGAGACACGATCTGGTGCAATCTTGTGCGATTCCGACACTTTCTCTCTCTACGGGTTTTCTCTCTCTAGAATTGCAAAAAAGGAGAAGTGAGGGCCTTGGGCTATTTATAGGGGAGACCTCCCCAAGCCCGGTTCGCGACTGACCCGGCCCGACTTCGACCCGCTTGAACTCGCTAACTTTATTTCTCGCCATTTAGGATGTTACAGAAAGGCTTGTAAGAATACACTCACAAAATCTTGTGAGCAATGATTCATTAAACATTGCCAATGTCACAAGCATGAGTCGTGTAGAAATACAAGGACTAAGGAAAAACGATTAAGTTAACGTGTTATGAAAATGTTTTAAAGCATACCGGATATTAATTCGGTAAAAGATAAAGATAGAACTCAGCAGCGGAACTGGCGTGTTTTAGTTTGTATATCAGGATCTCAAGAAGGACCGAGAAGATGAAGGCTACTTGGATAGAGGACTGACATCCGATATAGAAATAGTTACAGACAATATATGTTGTGTTTTATCAACTTGTTTGTAACAATACAGTTTCCGTTGCGATGAAAATAATTTGTTCAGTAATTGGACTATGTTGCTAAAGAGTAAATCTAACATACGAGCCAACCCAAGAGTCGAGGTGTCTAAGGGAGCAAAAAAAAGCGCTAAAATATGTTCAGATCTGTGGTAGTTTCCATCTAATAGGATTTCAGGCGAAGGGGAAACGAGGGAGTTGTTAGAGTTGTGTAGGTTGTTCAAATCTATAGAAGCATGTGAAGAATCATATGTTTCAGGTGAGGATGGAGTTGCTGGTTGATCGGAAAAGTGAGGAATAAGCCATAGTGGTGTTGGTGGAGGTTACCAAAAACCGAGAGATTCCAGTGAGTTTTAGGGCAGATGGGGGGCAGATGATGGTTGGGATTTTGGAGATCTCTGATTTGAACTTTGTAGCTTCAGATGGTGGTGGTGACCGGCGGATTTCTATCCTCGGAGATGGGAATGTGTTGCCAGTTTCTTTCGTCAGAGAGGGGATGTGGTCTGCAACAATAGCGATGGTGTGTGTGTTGAAGGGGTGTTAGAAATTTATTATTATATATATATATATTTAAGTTTTTTAATAATAAATGTTGTGACAACCCTAAAATTCAAGGTCCTAATTCTAATCTACACAATGATTTATTACTTAGAACCTTAATGCAAGATTTGGATAAGATCATACTTGTATGATAGAGCATTCACATCCTAGGCATCTTACATCATTATGCATAAAAACCCTAATTTTTGCATGAACATGTATGAACATAAATTCCATATTTAAAGAAAATGATATGGATATTTAATTATAGTGCATTTGTAAACTTTTATGAAACCTATAAACATAGTTGATATCATTAATATAGCAAATTCAAGCCATAAGTTCATTCAAAAAGTTTGATTCACAAGTGAAACCCGATTTTTAGTTCATAAATTCATGAAAATCATTAGTGTTTTACCAACTTGTAAACCATGGTGTTATACCATACACCTATTTATAACACATTTGAAACAAATCTTAGATCATTTAACTAAACCTACACATGATTTATTTACCTAAAATTAGATTAAAACTAACCTAAATATAACTAGCTAACTTAAACCTAAAGATTAGATTATTTAGCCTAATTAGTTTCTTAATCAATATCATCATTACCTTTTTGACACATAAACCCACTATTGCCACCATTATACCACATGCTTACAAAGGTATTCTTTAGAAACATATGCTCATCTATATCAGTGAATTTGAACATTTTGCTGGAATTCAAGGTGAGTCTCGTAGCCTAACTTTTATTAACTTTTTTTTTTGGGGGGGGGGGGGAAGAGCATGCTTCTAAATTGTTTTTACTCACGTTTATGATGTATTCTCTGATGAAGATTATGTACTACAATAGTATAGAGTGTTAAGAAGGGGTTGCTTTGAGAGCTGACGCTAATTGTATATGAGAGTCGTGGCTAGGTGTTTGCATATGCGTGAAGAGACAAAAGTGCTAAAGAAAAGAATCAAGAAGGCTGATAAGAAGAAGGCAAAGAAGGATCAAGGCGATAAGACAAGCTTAGATTAGACATTTGGTGTTCAATGGACTAGGGGGTGTTGTTGGAACGTATAGTTCATCGAAACCAAATTGTTTAGCTTGAAATTGTAAAGTTCTAAGTTTTTGGTCGAAAACGTTTTCGGTCAAAATCTCAGTTCTATATATAGAAGTTTGTTTGAAATGTAATTGATTTTTGGATCCATTTGATCTTGTTTAGTATGTTGCTGATTCATGTTCTTTGCTGTATTATCTCATTGTAATCAGTATTATTCTAATCAGAAGAAGCGTATTGTGTTCTATTGATCTTATATTGATGGCATTTTTCGTGACATTGGCGTTTATTTCAGTTTTGGATCTCTATGCTAGTTTGGGGTATTTCCGATATTCAAGACTGTTCGGTATTGGTTTTAGCTTGTTTGGAGAAGATCCGAGATCTCACACTTGCTTATTGCTAGTACTGATTCGGTTTTCTCTATCCATCGGAGTGCGGCGACTCCTCCTTCCTTTCATAGGAGTTCATAGGGTTTACATGCTTGGAAAGTTTTATAAGAGCATCCCATATGTTTTCTCTTCTTGTGTCGAGGTTTGTAACTTTCCTCGGAGCTATCACTCGAAGAGTGATTGTGATCTTCATCTCTTTTGGTTCTCTTGGTGTGAGAACCTTGGGGAGTGTGAGTGTAGGTATGTTCATCTCTCTTATTCCTTATAGAGAGAGTATGGTGTTTGGTATCCTGGGCCTTTTCATCCCGCTATCTTTTTGGCTTCGGCCTCGGCTTTGGCAGCCTGGGCCTTTTCAAAAGCCTCAATAAAGGTAGGGATTGCATCCTCTATTCCTTTTGTTAAAATTTTCTGGATTTCGATAGCCTGAGCGTCTTGCTCCTTAGTATTTTCTAGTTGTTTCCTTCTTCCCATTGTGTTAGTCGAAGGGCCAATACGTTTCGACATACTATATGAAAGATATAGGATATTGGTCAAGAAGTTGAAGATACTTTGTGTAACACCCCCAAATTTATTTATTTATTTAATAAATAAATTAAGGTTGCAACGATTGGTAACATTACACAACAATGAAAGTAAATTGTAGACTTCTAATGTGTCGAACACCATTACAAAGACTCACTGAGTACAAAGACCTAAGCCATATAGGTCCTAATAGACATGACCTTAAATGACCATGTATCTTCGTCTGCTAAGGTTTTAATCCAAGTGTATATCCTATTCGAACCGTGCCACAGTCATGTGATACCTGAAAAACTTACTTAAAAATGTCAACGTAATGTTTGTGAGTTCACAGGTTTAATTGTCACAATGTAAAGTAGTTTTCCTTGAAAACATTGATAAAGTGTACGTGGTTATAGTGTGAAACCGTTTTCCTCAAAAACATTTAAAATGCGAACATGGCCATAATATAAAACCGTTTTCCTTGAAAACATTGACAAAAACATTTGCACGTGCACAAATGGCAAAACCATTTGTATGTAAACGATTGGCAAAACCGATTTGCACAAAAACGATTGACAAATCCATCTGCATGAAAACAATCTCAAGTTTCAAGTATTCATGTGCACGAAAATGATTTTACGTATATGATAAACAAAACAAGTAATGATTGACCCATCCGTAAACTAGCTAGGAATACGAATAATGTGTTCATACATGAGACATAGCCAAACCATGACACAAGTATTTTTGCCCTTAGCTCGTACCTCCCGAGCACAGGGTTGAACACTATGCAATCATTCAACTAAAACGAATCGAACCATGACTGGGGGTGTCAATCCCAAATAGTACTATCCATAGAGTCCCATGCTAAAACTATAACTAATGGTTATAAAAATGTTCACGTAGGGGACTTTATGAGCTCTCAATGTTAACTCATGCAAACATAAAGGTCGGGTCTTGTTTTCTTGTTATCATACAAAAACGAGTACGAGTACGAGTATGTTTCGTGTTTTCCAAACGTATCAAGTAAATATGTTTCATGTTTTCAAACGTGTAAAGCAAGTATGTTTCTCCCCCAGATTTTTCTAAAACATTTAAAAGTAAAAAGGGGCCGTGAAACTCACCTGGTAATGTGTTAGGAACGATGACATCCTTCATGTAATAACTGGAACCAAAGTCCACGTAATACGATAGCCACGGGTTTACGTCCTACTCGAGTCCTACGATACCTGTAGGTACTTAAAGAGAATTAAGGACTAACCCTAATATTATAAAGTAAGTCTAAATTCGTGTCGAGTTGTCACATGTGCAGTTAGGCTCTGATGATTCTTAAAGGTATTACCGGTTCAATATACGACGTCTGTTTAACGGTCGTTAATATTAGTTACTTAGATCGAATTGGGATTCTCAACTCAAATATGTTTCAGTAGTTACATTCAAAAATATTAGTTTGTCGTGGACACGACCACATAAAGTCATGTGCACGTATAATTAATAATAATACTTCACGTTCCTTAATAGTATTTGTTTGTCTTTACGTAACGTATACGCATAAATATACTTACTTTAGTATATTCAATTAAGATATCTTATTTATTCAAGCCTTTACCGAAAAACATATATATATATATATATATATATATATATATATATATATATATATAGGAAGTTTCCACTACAAAGTGGTTTTTGCCTAAAAAGGATAGGAAGCAAGGAGAGTGCGCCACATGTATAATACTGATTCCATGACCGAGGGTATTTGCGTCATTTATGCATGCAGAAAATAACACAGTTATATGATCATAACCTGTGTTGGTTTAACATTTATAACTGTACTGTTATACAATATAACTGTTCTGATAATGATAACCATCACATATTTCGAGCATTATTATATTTTTTTCTAAAAAAAATCATTTTTATATAAAAAATATAACAATACTATACTCAAATTAAAGATAAAAAAAATGCTCGATTTTATTGTGTAATATTTAAAAAAAAATAATGTATAAAAAGGTTATTTTAGTTTAAAAATGACGATGGAACTACTATTCAATGCAAAAGGAAAGTCAACACAAGGGTAAAATTTCTATTTTACCCCTCTAGCATTAATTAACTTTTAAACCAATCTTAGTCATTAGATTAGTTTGATCAAAGGTCTATATTACTTCCTACACTTTTTAAACAAAACACACTTTGTACTTGAACCTTCATATATATATATATATATATATATATAGGGGGATGATCAAATAAGAAATAGTTTTTCGCTAAAAAATGACAAAAACCTTAAGAAACGATATCAAACGAACTCCGATTGAGCTAATTTCAGCAGCGTTGGAACCGTCTCGTCGAACTCTACTATCTTTGCTTTTAGGGTTTAGATTTTACGTTTGAATTTTTATGGTTTAGCCTTAGGGTTTGGCTTTTAGGGTTTAGATTTTATGGTTTAGGTTTTTTTAGGGGTGGGGGTGGGGGGTTTAGGTTTTTGGGGGGGTGGGGTGGGGGGGTTTAGGTTTTTGGGGGGTGGTGGTTTTAGGCTTTTCGGGGTAGGGTTGGAGGGGGGTTTAGGTTTTTGGGGGTGGGGGTGCGGGTGGAGGGGGTTTAGGTTTTTGGGTCCGGGTTAGGGTTCGATGAGACGGTTTCAACGCCGCTGGAATGAGCTCAATCGGAGTTCGTTTGACCCACTTCTTAGGATTTCTTAGTGAAAAACCATTTTTTAGTGGAACCGTCCCCTATTGTATATATATATACATACAGGGGAGGGTTATTCTACAAAGTCTAAAAACTGTAAAAAGTATTTTAAAAACCCCACCACCACCCCCCAGAAGCCTAAAACCCCCACCCCACCCCCCAAAACCTATCCCCCACCCCACCCCGAAAAACCTAAAACCCCCCACCCCCAAAACCCAAATCCTAACAAAAAAACCCTAAAAATCCGAAAAAGTCGTCTAAAAACATCACCACCACCCCCAAAAGCCTGAACCTCCAACCTAACCCCACCCAAAAACCTAACCCCCACCCCACCCCCAAAGCCCTAAAACCCCCATCCCCCTAAAGCCTAAATAATAAAAGCTAAACCTTAAGGCTAAACCCCTAAGGCTAAATCATAAGGAAAAAACTAAACCCTAAAATCTAAACCCTACAAGCTAATATCGTATAGTTCGACTAGACGGTTCCAACGCCGCCAAAATGAGTAAAATCAGAGTTCGTATGAGCCGGTTATGAGCGTTTTAAACGACTTTTTACACTTTTTTGACTTTTTAGCGAAACTTCATACTATATATATATATATATATATATATATATATATAGGGAAATAATCATAAAAAACTCATTGTTCATGAGAAAACCCAAAAGCTACTTATTAAAGGTAAAAAAATAATAAAAAATCATAACTCAAAATATAAATCAAAAACTAAAAAACTGGTTCGGAGACCATGTTTTCTACGTCGTCCCCGTTCAAAAAAAAAACTAAAAAATAGTGGGGTTAGCTTTTGGTTTTAGTTTAGCTTTTAGGTTAGGTTTTTGGAAGGGTGGGGGTGGGGGGTTTAGGTTTTTATGGGTGGGTGGGGTGGGGTTAGGTTTTTTTAGGGGGGTGGGGGGTTTAGGTTTTTGGGGGTGGGTTAGGTTTTTGGGGTGTACTACATATATGCAGTACCTTTAATGAGGAGTTTTTTTGGTTCTCTCATGAAAATGAGTTTTCTCATGAACTTTCCATGTTAGAAGATAATCGTCTCACTTGTTTCACACAAAACGTACTTTAATATACCATGTTTATTTATATACATATACATAAGCGAATCACCTTTTAAGTCGAGGTATGAAACTATATAATTACATATGCATTTACACTCCTTGAACATAAAAATTCAACGTCTTAGGTTTTGAAATCGTTTGTACCAATATATATCCAAAACTTTGAAGTCATACATTTATTTAAATCCGCAATTGAATATTATATTTAGCAAACACACGTCCGATTTTTGTGTAATGAGATTTCATATCGGTACAATTGTGTAGATGCATATTATGTCCCTAATCCCTTGTAATATGTATTTCATCTATGTTTAATGTAACTATTTGATGTATTAATGAAATTACATGTTTATCCTTAATGTTTACTCATATATAACGACTGTGTATTAAATGATCTGATAAATATCGATAACGTTAATCAATCGTGCTATTGAAAGGCCCATTCGCACGAATGGATCATGAGAATGATCCATTTGCACGAATAGATTATGAGAATGATTCATTCACTAGAATAAGTCATGAGAATGATTCATTCGTACGAATGAACCATTCTGATGATTCATTCTTACGAATGAACCATTCTGTTGATTCATTCGCACGAATGAGTCCATTCACATGGCTCATTCGTACGAATGGCCTCTGCACTATATATAGAAGTTTCACTTCATGAGCACAAAACAGAGAAGATATACAACACATATACATATACTGTCCAGAGTAGAAAAAGAAAAAGAACAGAACACACAAACTCTCTGCATCTGTATTGTCGAATCTCTGTTCTTGAGAGTTTCCAGGTCTTGTATCCAACTTCTCTACACCAAAGGGTCGATAGAAACCTTCGATTCGTCGTCTAATCCGCTCGTTTCTTACGACCCGATCCGTGTCATAGATTGGATTGCCAATCAAATCGGATTCCGCACGATTTGGTTCGGTTAATGTGTTGAATCATTGGATCAAGGTAGATCCCGATCCAACAAAGTGGTATCAGAGCCAGGTTGTGCTCTAGATTCAACATAGAAAATCTGATCTTGCTTTTTCTAGCTTCTTGAATGTTATAAAGATCACTTGATCGTTGTTTTTCCACGTTCATATCTTGTGATTATTGCTTCTGAGTGATCTGATCATCTCAGATTCCAGATCTGATAAAAGGCTCAATCATTGGTGCTTTTTGGTGAAAAAAAGTCAAACTGCCCTCTGTCGTACGAATGGCTACTATGATGAAGTCTCCCGCTCGTTTGTTCAAACTTCCAATCGCACGAATAGAAATTCCAGTCGCACGAATAGAAAATTCCATTCGCACGAATAGAAAATTCCAGTCGCACGAATAGAAAATTCCATTCGCACGAATAGACCCATTCGTACAAATCTCTTCTGAATTTTTTCTAAGTGTCGAAAAACTTCGTTTTTTATCATGTCGGACTTAGCCTTTGTTGCCAGTCAGAACAGCAAAATCCAAAACTTGTTATTAATCGATAATGAAGCTGGAAATGCTAACAAGGCTCCAAAACTCATGACAATGGACGAATATTATCACTGGAAAAACAGGTTTGAGATACACATTAATGGAGTTGATACAAACTTATGGATGATGATAGAGAATGGATATCAAAAAGTGTTGAGTGAGGATGGAACTTCTGTTTTGGCTTCACTTTTAAGCGAACAACAAAGAAAAGATTATGACTTAGAAAAGAAGGCATATGCTATCCTATCTCATGCCATGTCAAGAGAAATATTTCATCAATTCAGGCTGTTTACATCTTCAAAATCTCTGTGGGATGCCTTAGAACAACGTCACGAAGGAAATGCTTCGTTGAAAGCTATCAATGCTAAGGCCATTCGGAAGGAATTTGATAATTTTATGTATATTGGAAATGAGTCCTTAGATGATCTATTTGAGAGATTCTATCACTTGATAAGTGAATTACATGCCCATGGGGTCAAAACAACGAAAGAAGAAAAGGTTCAATGCATGGCAGATGGACTACCACCAAAATGGGATTCATTCTTGATGGTTCTCAAACAGAACAATACTCTTGAAACCATTGACATCAATGAATTTCTTCAGAAATTGAGAGAACAAGAGGTGATGAATAAGTGGAAGTTAAAGAGAGGTGTACAAGCTCAGGATCCTTCATTGTACTATTCTACATCAACTCAACAAAATGCTCCTTTGCAGACTGCGTTTGTATCAAACAAGTCAAATGTTTCAGCCAGCCAGTCTTCAACAGCTCATGCTTCAGTTTCATCAAGCTCGGTTCCACAGCAGGGAAATTCTGCTAGTACTCCTCCACCAAGCCCCATTAAATTGCAAACAGACAACTTCGACAAGGTTACTATCGAAGTGGCCAAGGAACACATGGCACTGTTGTCTACCGTTGTCAATTCATATGACAGTCTTGTTGCTGGACAGGTTGGAAACAGTCATCTGACAGCAGAAGACTATGCTCAGATTGATAAGGATGAAATGGATCGAATTGATATAATGTGGGCTCTTGCAAGTGCAGTCAGAAGAGCGAGAGATTATGTAAAAAGGACAGGAAAAACTCTCGAAGGGAACAAAGACACTACTTATGGTTTTGATCTGTCTGCTGTTGTTTGTTTTAACTGTGGTGAGAAAGGGCATTTTGCTAGGCAATGTGAAAAGCCTAAACAGACTGGAAACCGTAACCCTTTCAACAACCGTCAAAGCCAACCGAAGCCACAAACTCAAAATACAGAAACAAACATTGTTCCAGTTACTCTTGCACAAGATAAAGGAACTTCAAGTGGAACAAAAGCTATGGTTGTTCAAACAGATGAGACTGTTGACTGGTCTTTTAAATTTGGAGCTGATGTCAGTTCAGGGGATAGAGCTTGCATGGCAAAGGCTGTAGAAATCAATGAAGAATCAGATTCTGATGCTGATAAAGAGATTGCTTCAGAAAGTTCATCGGATGAAGACGACACATCTTCAAACAGTTCTGGCTTCACAGCTGAGAATGAGGATAAATCATCTGTCGTCTCTGCAAGTCAATCGACAGCTGATGTGGATGATAACAATTCCTCTTCTGAATCTACCTGTAGCTGTGCTTTTATGGTAAAAACATCCACAGGCATTCAGGTAAATTCTGACAGTTTTGAAAGTGAGTCTAAATCTCAACCGTGTTTAATTTGTGATGAACTTGAAAAGAAAGTTGAGGCACTTAAAAGTCATAACACAGACTTAATTACTGATTTAACTGCTTATCTTGAAGCAAACCGTGTTTTAAAGGGAAACGAACTTGCCTTCAAAAACAAAATTGATCTTTTAAACCGACAAGTTCATGAATTAGAAATCTGTGTTATCAACAAACAAAATGCCATCACTTTTTATTTAAACACGATTGATGAAACAAAGAGAAAGCTGGCGCTAGTCGAATGTGATTATGAAACTTTAAATCAAAAGCTAAAAAGTTATTCAAATTCTTCTTACATTCTTGATTACATGATTTCACGGAGTCCAGGAAAGAAAAATGCTGGGATGGGGTATAAAAATTGTCCTCCTCCGGTGTTGAATACTATGGTAAACACACCTGATGATAACCCAATCATTGACTTTAAGGTCAAAACGCCTCTTGTCGTTGATCCAACAGAAAACAAAATTTGTCAACCAAAGGTTAACGATAATGGTGCTTCGACCTCGAAGTCCCAGTGTGTTGATGGAATGGTAGAAGAGTGGGATGAAGACGACGATGAATGCTCTACTCGTGGTTTGGGACACAAAATCTCGTCTGCTCCACAGAATGACAGCATTGGTATTTCAAAATCAGCTTCTAAAAATGTTTTTAAAATTAAACAAACCAATCGCCGTCCATCTTATCCCACTACTTCTGATCAGAAGAGTCAAGTAACCAAAGCCTCAATCAAAAAGGTTAATTTTGTTAAAGCTGGAGAGTCTGTTCAATCAAACAAGTCACTCTCTTCAGCTGAACAAAAAGAAGCTAAGGCTGGTGGTTCAAAAACTCACCAAAGTGAAAATCATTACAGATCTCAGAGGTTGGTTGAGCGGAGATACTGTTTTGAGTGCGGTACAAAAGGACACGTTGTTGTCAACTGTCCTTATCTTCAGAAACCAAGTAAAAGAGTTAACCATTTTCCAGAAAATAAACAAAAGTTTTTAAAGTCAAAATCTAACTCTTTTACCCAACAACAAGTGCATCAAAAGAAAGTTAAACAAAAGATGCATGACTTGTTGGTCTCTGATTCGAGTTCCACACCTGTACAAATCGTTAAGCAATCCACTGTTTACCACAAACAGTCGTTGCACAACCAACATGTGTGGAAAGCAAAATCAGACGATGCTACTGACGACTGTACTTCAAAGTCAAATGGTTGTTCCAAAAGTCCACAAGGACAGTGGATGGATTGTACTGTTGTAGATGAGTCTGGGAAACCCAAGACCGTAAAGGCTTGGGTTCCTAACCTAAACTAATTACCTTCTTTCTTGTGCAGGTTGTCCTTTACAATCCTATTAGCAATAATTGGATTGTTGATAGTGGGGCATCCAGGCACATGACTGGAAACTTAGCTCTCCTTTTCGACGTCAGAAATATCAAAGGGGGCTATGTTTCATTTGCAGGCGATAAAGGTGGTTTTATCTCAGCTCAGGGAACACTGTCTAATGGAGCTGTCAGTTTTGAGAAGGTCAACTTTGTCAAACAGTTGGATAACAACTTGCTTTCTGTTTCTCAAATCTGTGATAAGGAGTTCAAGGTTATTTTTGATGACAAGCATTGTTATATCTTGAAAAAGGAGTTTATAATTCCAGAAGACATGGTGGTTATGTCTGCTCCAAGAGTGAATGACCTTTATATTCTTGACATGTCACAAGCATCATCCTCAGTGTCCACAGCATCATGTTTTGTTTCAAAAGCCACTGAGAAGGATTCTATTTTATGGCACAAAAGAATGGGACATCTTAGTCTCAGAAAAATGAATCATTTGGTGCACAAAAATCTTGTTGAAGGAGTCACTGTGAAAAGTTTTCATCTTCCTGACGTGTGTGTTTCTTGCAAGAAAGGCAAA
Organism: Smallanthus sonchifolius; assembly: GCA_023525975.1. Taxonomy (NCBI): domain Eukaryota; kingdom Viridiplantae; phylum Streptophyta; class Magnoliopsida; order Asterales; family Asteraceae; genus Smallanthus; species Smallanthus sonchifolius. Next base: position 40,267,228 of record CM042025.1, on the reverse strand, counting down.
CAAACCAAGAAATCTCATAAACCCAAATCTCAACATTCCATCACTATACCACTAGAGCTCTTACACATGGACTTGTTTGGTCCTATCAACCGGAAGAGCATTGCTGGAGACTTATATTGTTTGGTTGTGACGGATGAGTATTCGAGATATTCTTGGGTGATGTTCTTGAAAGAAAAATCTGAGACTTTTGAATATGTGGAGATTCTGATTACCAAATTGGAGTCTCTGTATAGGCTAAAGGTTAGGAGGATCCGTTCTGACAATGGTACTGAATTTAAAAATCACCTTATGGAAACGTTCTGTCAAAAACTTGGTATTCACCATGAATTCAGTGCGCCATATGTTCCACAAATGAACGGTGTTGCTGAGAGGAAGAATCGGACCTTGATAGAAGCGGCAAGGACTATGCTCGCTGACTCACATTTACCCGTGCAGTTCTGGAATGAAGCTATTGCTAATGCGTGTTACACGCTCAACCGGGTTCTAGTTGTCAAGCGTCACGATAAAACTTGTTTTGAATTGTTGCATCGACGGAAACCGAACTTACAGTATCTTGAACCGTTCGGCGCTCCATGTACCATGTTAAAAAAAGATGCTCATGGCAAGTTTAACGAGAAAGTAGAAGAAGGTTACTTCTTAGGGTACAGCACTCCCAATAAAAGAGTTTACAACAAAGCTTCTGGGAATGTAGAAGAATGGTACCATATTGATGTTCAAAAGTATACCTCTCCTGCTGCTGGAAAAGGTCTTCCTTGGATGTTTGATTATGAAGAACTTTTTGCCTCGTTTAATCTTCCTCCAGAATGTTCAGATGAGGAAGTTGCTGTTCAAATGATGTATGATGCTCAAAATGCACCTGATGAACATGTGCAACCTACTCCCTCATCATCTGACATTCCTGAGTCCTCCAGTAACACACAAGTCACACAGGATGATGATTCTTCTTCAGAGTATGAGGATTCTCGACAAGAAATAGACCAGCAAATTGAAGATCCTTCCCATGATGTTGTACAACTTAGTGATGATGTTTCACATTCTGTGGCAATTGAACAGAGTATCACAAATCTTGATCAAACTGTTGAGGTTCCTGCTCATCCTGTGGGTAGGATTGATAGAATTCATCCTCAACAGAACATTATTGGTGATCCCACATCTGGTGTCAAAACTAGGGGTCAGATCAACTCTGGAGTCTACTCAGAAATCATGGAATCTGGTGTGGTCAACGATTGTGCGCATTCATGTTTCGTCTCGCAAATCGAACCACGGTCTATAACATATGCTTTAAAAGAAGAATCTTGGGTAAATGCAATGCAGGAAGAACTGCTCCAATTTCATAAGCTCGGAGTTTGGAAGTTAGTTGATTTACCAAAAGGAGCTAAGAAGATTGGTACTCGATGGGTTCTTCGTTGCAAAAGGGATGATCAAGGAATAGTCATAAGAAATAAGGCTCGTTTGGTCGTTCAGGGATTTAGGCAAATTGAAGGTATAGACTACAATGAAGTGTTTGCACCGGTTGCTCGTCTGGAAGCAATTCGAATTTTTCTTGCTTATGCATCCTACAAAAGGTTCAAAGTCTATCAAATGGATGTAAAGAGTGCATTCCTTCATGGAGAAATCAGTGAAGTCGTATACGTCAGTCAACCTCCCGGGTTTGAAGATCCTATGCATCGTGACCGTGTCTACAAATTGGACAAGGCACTGTACGGATTGCACCAAGCTCCGCGAGCGTGGTACGAGACACTTTCCACTCATCTTCTGAACAACGGATTTAGAAGAGGTGTCATCGACTGCACGTTGTTTATTCGGGAAAAGGGTGGAGAACTTTTAATGGTACAGGTATACGTGGATGACATTATTTTTGGATCGACGAATGATGTTCTGTGCAAAGAATTTGAAAGAGTTATGCAGGACAAGTTCGAGATGAGTTCTATGGGAGAGATGAAGTTCTTTCTAAGGCTACAAGTAGATCAATCTGAGACAGGGATTTTCCTTCATCAAACCAATTATGTTGGAGACATACTGAGCTGATTCAGTATGACTGATGCCAAACCTGCTGGTACTCCATTGGCGATCAATCACGGGATTTCGCCTGATGACAAGGGGGAGTATATTGATGCTACTCTCTATCGAGCCATGATCGGATCTATCATGTATCTCACGGCATCTCGACCAGACATCATGTTCGCCACATGTCTCTGTGCCCGATATCAGTCAAAACCAAAAGTCTCCCACTTAACTGCTGTCAAAAGGATTCTTCGTTATCTGAAGGGTACTCCTGATCTTGGATTATGGTACTCTAATGATGATAACTTTGAGCTTACTGCATATAGTGATTCTGATTATGGTGGTTGCAAAACAGACTTCAAGTCTACATCTGCAGGGTGTCAGTTCTTTGGAAACCGTCTCGTGACATGGCAATGCAAAAAGCAGACTTCAGTGGCTACATCTACATGTGAAGCTGAATACATTGCTGCTGCCAGTTGCTGTTCTCAGATTATCTGGATTCAACAACAACTTCGGGACTACGGTTTGCAATTCTCTAACACTCCTATTTATGTAGATAATTCTGCTGCCATAGCTATCACTAAGAATCCGGTTCAACATTCAAAAACCAAACACATCGGCATAAAATATCACTTCATTCGTGATTGTTTTGAAAAGAAACTGATTGATATGGTTCAAATTAACACTGATTTCCAAAAGGCCGACCTCTATACAAAAGCCTTTGACAAACCAAGATTTTTATTCTTGTTAGAGGTAAACGGCATGAAAAAGAAGGATAACGTTGTTCCGGACCAAGAGTCGAGTCAATAATCATTTTTATCAATTACGTTCCTGTATATATTTTCTTTCTTGCGTTTATTAAAAATCTCAAAAACTCAAAAAGATTTTTCATTTTGAAATTTTAGGGGGAGAAAATGTCAGTAAGAAAATGATCTCTCACTGAGAAAAATGATAGTACACAGACGCTAGTTATCTGAGACTCCAAAAAGATTTCTAAATTGTGTACAGTTATTTGTGTACAGTTATTTGTGTACAGTAAAAAAAAAAAAAAAATATTTTCCATTTTTGTACAGTCTAAAACCCAAAAACATCTGAAAAACTCAAAAATGAGAAATCGTATCCAACCTTTGGGAAGTGATGGCACACTAACCATATGTATGAAACACATTGCATTTAATGTCATAGTGAATAGTCACACTAAGTCGACATGTGATGCATTGATAGGCTTATCTTACTGAATCTCGACCATTGATGATCAATCTATACCATATTAGATATTGTCTTGTGAGTCACATAATGGTGAAAGGATTGACGAAAATCAACAATAGAAACTGAAGGTGTTTCTCATTCTGTGCACACCAGTTATCATCGGTTTAATGAGATATCAGAAAGTAGTTATAAAATTAAAAATTAGATTCCGAAGTCGTATACGTGCCATATTGCCTTGTAAATACCTGGCTGAAGCCGTCCATGCGATTAAGAATAAAATAAAAGTATGAATCCGAATCCGTATATGTGCCATATTACCGGGTTGCAGCCTGGTTGAAGCCATCCATGGGATAAGATGAACACAAACACCGTTAGCTGCATACGTGCCATATTGCCTTGTAAATACCTGGCTGAAGCCGTCCATGAGCTGATGGCTGTCACTGTGAATACTAAAAAAAAAAAAAAATTTTGGTGCAGTAAAGAAGTAACAGGGAATAACTGAGATCTCATGAACTTATGATGACTGGTTAAGTAAGTTGTGCTGATTTGAAACATTAACATGTTTTGAAAAGTAATTCAAGTCAATTCTTAACTAGTGTGGGATACACAGATAATGGACTTAATCCTTCAAGATCATCTTGTAAGTGTTGAGAAAAGGTATGCATAAGTTTAAGATGGACAGACATATCAATGATCGGATTTTGACTAAGTGTACTTAAAGCTCAGATAATTTGCAATGTTGATGATTGCTATGAGTCTAGTACTGATCCCATGTTCGGATCTTTCTCACAAAAAGATGTGTAAATACCATTGTATAGTTGTATCTACAAAATTCAAAATGTCTCAGATCATTAGTCATTAAGTCTGTATGATTTCTCATAAGGATCATTCTTACTAAGACATGTGTATATATATCTTGTTGATATTATTTTCAGTATTACATATTCAAAAAATCCAAAAAGATTTTAATTTTTCTGAATTTTAGATTATTCGATAAGACTCGAACGACTGTTATCAACCAAATTTGAAAACCGCTTGACTTCCTGATTGATCAAATCGTTCCTTTACTTCATAACCTATTCCAAAACTTCATAATTGATCCCTCACTTCATAATTTAATACTTCATAATCAAATTGTTGTCAAGACCAATGTGGTCGGATATCCCATTTAACCTGAAAAGTTTAATTTGCATAAGGGGATTGTCCTATTCGTACGAATGGATGAGAAGAATGGCTCACTCGTACGAATGGATGAGCAGAATGGCTCACTCGTACGAATGGATGAGGAGAATAGCTCATTCACACGAATGGACTGACCAGAATGGTCCACTCGTACGAATGAGTGGCAGAATGAATCAAGTTTAGCTCATTCACACGAATGGACTGACCAGAATGGTCCACTTGTACGAATGAGTGACAGAATGAATCAAGTCTAGCTCATTCGCACGAATGGAATGACCAGAATGGTCCATTCGTACGAATGAACTATGCCATCTTATAAATATGCCATTCATTCGCATGTGCAGTCTCATTCGCACATTTCAGAAAGCATTCGCACGTCTGTTTGATTGAAATTCTAATTTTGAACAAAACTCCGTCCAATCACCGATCTAATCATTTGATTTCATTTTACAGGTATAACCCCACAAGTATTCATCAAATGTATACCGATTCGAGGATGTTCGACTAGATCTAGGGCTAAAAACCGAAAACCAAACTTAAAAACGTAAAAAATGACTTAATAAACCGATTAAAATGCTAAATACTGGTTGAAAACCATAGTCGAGTGTTTTGGTGTCTTTTTCGGCAAATCTTTTCAAGTGTTGGTTGATTTTTGGACAAATTGGATCGCGACCCGTCTGTCATACGAATGGACACACTCTTCATGTTCATTCGTACGAATGAGAACAACAATCATTCACACGAATGAACGCTCATTCACACGAATGAACGCTCATTCACACGAATGAACGCTCATTCACACGAATGAAACTCATTCGCACGAATGAATACTCATTCATATGAATGAAACTCATTCGCACGAATGAATAGGCAGAATGATCCATTCGCACGAATGAACCAACTTTTAGGGTTCATTCGTACAGAGGGAAAATGGTCCAAAAGTTCATATTTCCAAAATCTTGCATGTACTGATCTGATGTGCTTCATGTTTTTGTGTTTGCAGACTGATCGTTATGGCGCACAGAGCTCCAGTTGTTCTTAAAGCTTCAACAAAAAGCAACATTTGTGCTTACATGATCCCAACTTCAAAGAATGCAAGACCGTTTATTGGAATGATCGAGTTCTTGTCTCGATCCAGGATAGCCCATGCTATATCTTATATCTGCACTCCCTATGCTTCTCATCAACGGGAATTTTGGGCCACAGCTGAAATAGACTGAAGTTTCTCCAACTGTGATACGGGGAAAGATTGCAGGACAGGAGGTTATTGTATCTACCTCTCACATTCGCCGATTGTGTCAATTCGGTGATCATCCTGAAGATCCAGTGACACTGGATAAATATCTGGTCCGTGGATGCTTCATGAGAATAAAGTACGACGGAAATGTCGCCGAAGGCGTTCTCAACAAGGCGAACCTCTGTCCCCAGTATAAATATCTAGGACACGTTCTTCTTCACTGCCTCGGTTCCCGTCGTGGCGGATTTGATGATATGCGCGAAACAATACAGAGCGCATTTGTGGCACTGGTGTTGAACATACCATTCAACTTTTCAGAGATGGTGTTCACACACCTGAAGGAAAACATCTCGCTAAAAGGGGACAATGCGTATCTCATGTACCCCCGATTCTTACAGATGATAATCGATGACCAACTTCCTCTACTGCCACGATCCGATATTGACATGATAAGGCTGGAGCATATGACTGATGTCACACTAAACCGGGTACAGACTTATAGGGGAAGACCAACAAAGCCTCCATATAAACGCCTTATTGGACATCTGGCAAATTCTGATTATATGGCACCTGCAAACATAAATTGGCGTCACGATAATAGTGATTCTGACAGGGAGGATATTGTTGTGCCTCCAGCTGACGACCAAGATGACGACGACCAAGATGGTCAGGGAGGTGGTGGCAATGCTCCTAATGTTCCATCTACCGCTGCCACCACTCCTACTGTTACTGCTATCGATTCATCCCTTCCAACTAACCCAGAAGACGTTAACCTGGACACCATCCTGTTTACTGATTCTGAGGAAACTGAAGATGAATTCGAAATCAGTCAACAAGGGGCAAGATTGGTCGCCACAAAACGAAAGAGGGGAGCATATCAAGGAAGCTCAAGGGTTGATGATGATGACGTCAGGGATGCTGACTTTGTCCCTGACTGTCCACAAGTATCTGCTGCTCCTTCTTCCCAATCTACCCCAGTCAAGAAAGGAAGAATGAAGAGAATGGCCAAACGCCAAAAGTTCAAACTTGTCAGAAGGACGGAGAGCACCTCTGCTACAACAGCAACTGCCACCAGGTCTGAGGCTCCAATGTCAACATCCATGCCTCAGACACAAACTGTGCCTCCAATTCCTCCTCCCATCTACACGACTGCTCATACATCACAGCCAGCCACTACTCGAGCTAAGCCATCAACATCATTGCCGACTATTTCGTTGAACGATCAAATCATCACTCTAAACAGCTTGGTACTGCAGCTTCTGGCTCAAAATCAAGAATAGTCAAAGCGTTTAGATCTTCAGGGCTCGCAGATCAGTCAGTTGACTCTGCAAAATACTGAACAAGCCCAAGCCATCACAAGTCTTTCCAATAGATGCAATGATCAACAAGCCCTCCTTTAATGAGGAGTTTTTTTGGTTCTCTCATGAAAATGAGTTTTCTCATGAACTTTCCATGTTAGAAGATAATCGTCTCACTTGTTTCACACAAAACGTACTTTAATATACCATGTTTATTTATATACATATACATAAGCGAATCACCTTTTAAGTCGAGGTATGAAACTATATAATTACATATGCATTTACACTCCTTGAACATAAAAATTCAACGTCTTAGGTTTTGAAATCGTTTGTACCAATATATATCCAAAACTTTGAAGTCATACATTTATTTAAATCCGCAATTGAATATTATATTTAGCAAACACACGTCCGATTTTTGTGTAATGAGATTTCATATCGGTACAATTGTGTAGATGCATATTATGTCCCTAATCCCTTGTAATATGTATTTCATCTATGTTTAATGTAACTATTTGATGTATTAATGAAATTACATGTTTATCCTTAATGTTTACTCATATATAACGACTGTGTATTAAATGATCTGATAAATATCGATAACGTTAATCAATCGTGCTATTGAAAGGCCCATTCGCACAAATGGATCATGAGAATGATCCATTCGCACGAATAGATCATGAGAATGATTCATTCACTAGAATAAGTCATGAGAATGATTCATTCGTACGAATGAACCATTCTGATGATTCATTCTTACGAATGAACCATTCTGTTGATTCATTCGCACGAATGAGTCCATTCACATGGCTCATTCGTACGAATGGCCTCTGCACTATATATAGAAGTTTCACTTCATGAGCACAAAACAGAGAAGATATACAACACATATACATATACTGTCCAGAGTAGAACAAGAAAAAGAACAGAACACACAAATTCTCTGCATCTGTATTGTCGAATCTCTGTTCTTGAGAGTTTCCAGGTCTTGTATCCAACTTCTCTACACCAAAGGGTCGATAGAAACCTTCGATTCGTCGTCTAATCCGCTCGTTTCTTACAACCCGATCCGTGTCATAGATTGGATTGCCAATCAAATCGGATTCCGCACGATTTGGTTCGGTTAATGTGTTGAATCATTGGATCAAGGTAGATCCCGATCCAACAAATTGATTGTTGGATATACAATGTCATTTCTTGTGCTATAATTTAAAGTAAACATTTTTCAATTATTTAAACTTGTGAACTCACCAACTTTATGTGACACATTTTAGCATGTTTTTTTTCAGGTTGTTGATTGCATTGGGGTCATCTTGGAGTCACATGGCACATAGGATCATGCTAGGGTGTAACACCCTGATATTCTCCAAATAGTATAAGGACTAAAAGTGTCAAACTATAAAAGTTCAGGGGTTAAAATATAAATCCTCCAAAGTTGAAGGACTAAAAGTGGAAAATCTAAAAGTTGAAGGGGTAGCGGTCCGCTACGTGTAGAGGAAAAAAGGAACCAGGTGGTGACACGTGTCCCTGTGACTCACCTGTTGAATTATGACGCGTGGAAGGGTGGCAGACCGCCAACCTAAACCATAGCGGTCGGCTACGTGGGCATTAAGGAAATTAGGCCGCCTCAATGGGTGGCAGACCGCCACGACCTTGTGTAGCGGTCCGCTACGGGGCCAAAGTTGCACTATAAATAGAGGGAATGCCATAATATGTAGGTTAAGGTGTTGGTCATCATTATGAATATAATGGAAAATATCGAGAAAACAGATTTTAATTACATTCTTGGCCAACTGTGTTTAATTTCTGATTTTCTGGATTATAACCGGTTATACGAAATCTGATATCATACATCTGTATGTATAGGTAACAATGGTTGGAAGAGGAAAAGGAAGAGGTAGGGGAACAGGACGAACCCCAGTTACTAGGAATTGTAGGCAGACTGAAAATAACGTCGATACTAACGATCATCGCGAAACGAATGAGAATGACAACAACACGAATACTCACGCGGTAGAAGTGGTTATGCCTGAAACTCAGTTTCAATATGTTGTGGCTAGTGAAGTAACAAAGGCTTTACGAACTACACTACCAGGACTGTTAGATGAAGTCTATTCAAGAAGAATGGGTACTGGAACTACTTGAGGAGGAACCAACAACAACACCGGAGGGGTAAATGGAAACGCCAACACTAGCTCAGTGACGAGAACTAAGAATCACGAAGAGTGCAATTACAAATCCTTCGAAGGATGTAAACCTAAGCCGTTTGACGGAAAGAAAGGAGCCATTGACGCTACCCAGTGGATCACAAAGATGAAAGTTGTGACCAAGCTTAGTGAATGCAGAAGCGATGTAACAAGTGCCAGAAGCTAGGGCACATTTCAACGTATTGTCCATCTTTTAAATGTTATAATTATAACGAGATGGGACATATTTTGAGAAATTGTACCAAACCCACACAGTAGAAGCCCGGAGGAGGGGCTAAAGGTCAGGTGTTTGTGATAGGTGAAGGAAGGAGGAATGATAATGCCAAAGTGGTAGCTGGTACGTTCCTAGTTAATATTATTTATGCTAAAATCCTGTTTGATACAGGTGCAAATAGAAGTTTTGTTTATGATGTCTTTAGTTTGAATTTAGATATGAAACCTACCCCACTTGAGCATGCTTACATAGTTGAGACGCCAAGTGGTGAGCAGATTAGGATAACCGAATCATATACGAATTGCAAGATGACTCTAGGCAACGAAAATTCAATGATTGAATTAATGCCAATGAGTTTGAGCAAGTACGATGTTATCATTGGAATGGATTGGTTAAACCAATGTCATGCTCAAATCGATTGTGATAAACGGATTGTTAGGATTTGTAGGCCTAACGGAGAGTCTATATTAATACAATGCGATAGTGATGAAAATAAGATTGAAACGATTTCTGTAGCTAAGGCTAAGAAATGTGTGAATACAGGATGCAGCGTATTCGTAGTTTATGCTTTAGACTCAAAACCCGAACGGCAAATTACGGACATTCCTGTAGTATGTGATCACCCGTATGTATTTCCTAAAGAATTACCTGGTATACCACCAGATAGACAAATTGAATTCCGAATCGACCTCATTCCTAGAGTCAAACCTATTGTCGGAGCACCGTATCGTCTAGCACCTTCTTAACTGAAAGAACTGGTGAAGCAGATTCAAGAATTATTAGATAAAGGTTTTATACGTCCAAATACTTCGCCTTGGGGAGCACCAGTCTTATTTGTAAAAAAGAAGGACGGAAGCATGCGTATGTGCATAGATTATCGGGAACTGAACAAGCTCACAATGAAGAACAAATATCCATTGCCGAGAATAGATGATTTGTTTGATCAGTTGCAAGGAGCCAAATACTTCTCAAAGATTGATCTTAGATCAGGATATCACCAGTTGAAGGTACAGGAAGAAGACGTACCTAAGACTGCTTTTAGAACCCGATATGGACACCATGAATTCTTAGTTATGTCATTTGGCCTAACTAATGCTCCTGTGGCATTTATAGACCTAATGAACCGAGTTTGTAAACCATTCTTGGACAAATTTGTTATAGTGTTCATAGAAGATATCCTCATCTACTCTCAAACTTAGGAAGAACATGCCAAACATCTTCAGATAATCCTTGAAACTCTTAGAAAAGAGAAGTTGTACGCTAAGTTTTCCAAATGCGAGTTTTAGAAACAAGAGTTACAATTCTTAAGGCATGTTATAAATCATCAGGGAATCCAAGTGGATCTAGCCAAGATTGAAGCAATTATGAAATGGGAGACTCCAAAGACACCGACTGAGATTCGAAGCTTTCTTGGTCTAGCTGGATATTATCGAAGATTTATACAAGACTTATCCAAGATCGTTACTCCATTAACTACCTTAACTCAGAAAGCTGTGAAAGTTGAATGGAGTTAGAAGCAAGAAGACGCATTCAAAATCCTTAAACAGAAACTTAGTTCAGCACCAATCTTAGCATTACCTGAAGGAAATGATGACTTCGTCATCTATTGTGATGCTTCCCATATTGGTCTAGGTTATGTGTTGATGCAGCGAGAGAAGGTGATAGCCTATGCATCAAGACAACTTAAAGTTTATAAGAAGAACTATACCACACACGATCTAGAACTTGGTGCCATAGTGTTTGCTCTAAAGATTTGGAGACACTATCTGTATGGTACTAAGTGTGTGATATATACGGGCCATAAAAGTCTCCAGCATATATTCAACCAGAAGGAATTGAATATGAGACAGAGAAGATGGATGGAACTGATTAATGACTACGATTGTAAAATCAAATACCATCCCGGGAAAGCTAATGTTGTAGCAAATGCATTAAGTCAACAGGAAAGAATCAAACCTATTAAGATAAGAGCCTTAAGGTTAGAAGTCAAGATAGTCTGGATAAATCAGATCAAGGAAATTCAGACTCAAGCATTACAAAAGATAATGTCAAGAAAGAACGCATGGTCTGTTGGAGGTACTACTCTGGTTAGATAACCGTCCTGTGTTACAGGTGTGACATAGGGTCCTTATTTGTTAGAAGCTTTTTGTAAGGATCAACTAAGATGGTTCTACTTTACAAGGACTGGCGGAAACAATCCAAACAGATAACTATTTATAGACAAATACAAATATGAAACACAAAAATATCAATCACTCGTATATTACTTGTTATAACTGATGATCATTACATAATGAACGACTACTATTTATACAGAGTTGATAGTAACGGATTGCGAGATATTCTCCACAATCATAGCACTAACAAAAAGAAACAGACCATCCTATAATTACGAAATGACTTAGGATATGTTTTCGTAAACTAAGCTCTTGTTGACTTCGATATCTTTGACTTCTATGCACTTCGGTATCTGTCTTCGGTAGCTAAGGATCTTCGACATTGACTTAATCTTCGGTATTTGCATACATCGGTATCAATCTGTCTGTTAACTATAACCCAACACTTTTGGTCACAAACAATGGTTTTTCGAACACTTGAACGTGCAAACTTTGATATTTGGAATTATGTAATCGTGTGAACTCCGTTAATGTTTTAAATTTGGTTTATTATCCATACTCCAATTCAGATGCATCCAACCCCTCTTTCGTGGCTTTGTTGATTTGGGTGGCGATCCACCATCTACTAACTCCATGGGCCACTCATCCTTCTTCACTCCAGTCAACCTTATTTTCTTCTCAGGTCGGCTATGCTCAGGTTGGATTGATGATCCATCCACCCTCAGTGGTCGCTCCTGTTCCATGACCACTTCATATTCTTTTACTTTTTATGCATGTTTGATCTCCATTGTTGGCCTCTCCATAAGTAATGCCTCTAAATATTCAAGCTCGCCAACAGGGTCAAACTCTCCTTCTTCTTCTAGAGTTGGCAAATTCACCAACTCATCCTCCCAAGATGGGACCTGCCCATCTTCTCTTTCTAGATCCTGCATGACATTATTCTCAAAAAACAAGCATAAAATATCAAGTGCATTTGAAGACTCGAGCTCATCACCGGAAAAAATAAATGATTCAGGAATATCACAATTATACTCAATTGAACTAGAGTCTGAATACTTACCTGCTTCCTGGTTGTTTAGCTGCTCCTCTTCGCCATCTTCCATCGACACTTCTCCTTCTCTATCAACTGCAGTATCATCCGAGAACTCTTCCACCTCTGTCTCATTATCACTAAAGAAGTCATCATCGATGGGTTCTGGTCCGCAACTCTGTGGTGTAGAATACTCATAGGGCAACTCATCAAACGCAATATCCTTATGAACCGAAGGTAGGTTTTGTGCAGAACTTTGAAGACTTGTGATTTGCACCTTTTCCATTAAGGTCTCCGGTTCTTGGCCGGCTTTGTCTCTCATTATTCTTAAACTTGTTATTTCATCTGTAGGCCTCCCATATTCATCCAGGTAGTGAAGTTTCTCGGCCTTACTTAAAAGATGCAACCGAGTACTCATGATGTCCTGTAATTTCAGTTGTTCCTCCTTGATTGCTTCTTCGAATTATAATTCCTGCACCGAATCACTCTCAAAAGACAAGTGTAAAGAATCACATGGAACTGCGTGATCTTGCATGGATTCTGTATAAAAATCATCACTATTGAAATTAAGGTTAGATGTCACACCCCAACCGGGCGGCGGAACACGTCGGAGTATGACCCGAGTTATGACCAGATTGCTCGTAGCACTTGGAACTATTAAAATTTATTATTTTATTCAATAATATTAAAAGTGCCTCAAAGGCTACAAGTAGTTCAAATAAACAAGACAAAACATAGTTCCAAACAAGATAAAATCAGATTTCAAGTTTCTAAGTCCAAGCCTAAGTGTTGAACATAAATCAAGCGTTGCTTGAACTTGGTGCACCTGAAACATGTTTAAAATAAGAGTTATCAACAAAATGAATTGTTGGTGAGCAATCATGGTAGATATAGATATAGTAATTTAGATAAAGTACAAATCCCATGCTAAGACGAGTAATACATTATAGTCTTATTGTATATACACACAGTCCAAATTAAACCTTCCTTTTAAGATTTATCCAATTCAGATTGTCCAACATATAGTTAACAGTTTTTCAGTTTCAGAATTCATTACATGCATCCTAGATCAAAGAAATGCATGGGGTAGCTAACCCACATGGTACCACTAATTCCATTCATAGGCTGTCGAAACAGTTAATAATATGAACTAGTGTAATCAACAAATAAGCCACATAATGCAATTAAACAAGTCTAACATAAGAGAATTTGTTTCAAGTTGTGAGATTTGTCCATAGTGTAAGTGTAATTATATAGAAACATGTTTCACCCCAAAAGTGATAAAATATATAAAGAGGGGCATGAAAACTCACATGGTTCGTAAGTAGTTCCCAAGCTAAGTTTGATCCAAAGATATAGTCCAAAGTAGGTCACAATTAACCTATTATAGTTGTAGTTTAGTCATTTAGTTTAAAGGAAATAAGCTATGGTTCGTTCGTGTTCTCGAATTTGGGAAAATTAGGGTTTTGGAAAGTTTAAGGTTTGAAAAGTAATTTGGTTATAGTTTAAGGTGTGTAAGTATTTAAATTACTAAATTATTATGTTAATAAACATATTATTTTTAGTCGAAATAATAAATACGAGTAAATAATGTGACTAATTATATTATTTATTAGTTTCAAATGTTCCAAAAACGGTATGAAACAAAATATAAACATATATTATTTAATAATAAAAGTCACGGGTTAAAAATAATAAAACATATTATTTTTATCCAAAGTTATAGTTTTGAAAATAATATAAATATATTATTTTTATTTGATAATAACATAAATATATTATTTATAAAAGTGGGTATATTAATAAAAATAAGTTAATAAATTCATACCCGAGTCTACGGGTCGTTTCCCGGGTTAAAACACATTTATATATAATAATATTAATTAATAAAACATTTTCTATTAATTAAATATGACCAGAAAAAGTCCCAAAAATAATATGCAGGAGACCGGTCTCGAACCCGGGTCTCCTGCCTACGAGTCACGCGAGTTACCAGTACGCCCGCTAGGGTCATCGCGTTAAGAATCTGATTAGAATTGATTTTAACGACCAATTCAAGTGGGTTCCCCTCCCACATGCATGCGGCTCGAAAACCCAGCCCCAACCTACGCGAATTCGATCACGATTGGTCTTGGAATCACAGAGGTTTTGTTAATCGGGGTCTAGCGAAACTGAGGCAGGTTTTAATTTGAAAAAAACAACAAGGTTTGGGTCGTTTAATCCCGAGTTCGAGCCTCGAAACCCTAGATATGAACACTAATCCAATTTAGAAGATTCCGATATTAAATCTTGTTGAAATCATGGGGTTTTTATATATTGAGTCATTACGAATCTGTGGATGTTGGTTAAATGGATTGAAAATGTGTTTAAGATCAAAAACCCCAAAACGGTTTATGAACAAACCCTAGTTATAGGATTTGGTATAAATCGATGATATGAGATTGAATTAAGAGGGGGTTTTCAAAGAGTCGATCATTGCGAAGCTGTTGATGTGAATTAATTGAATTATAAACGTGTTTAGACCAGAGCTCGATTAAACCGGTTTGTGATGAACCCTAGATATGGGATCGAGTTCAATTCGATGTTATACGATCGAATTGACAGAGGGCTTTCCATTTGGGAATGAAAACGAAGCTATAGGAATAGGAATTTACCAGAATAGAGCTCGAATTGGTAGTCCCCGACTAAAACAGGTGCCGATGATGAAGAACTTGATCTCCGGCGGCCTTGACTGCTTCTCCGACAATTGTTGTGTGTGCAAAAGCTTCTACGATGTTCGTGTGGCGTGCGCAGTGTGCTCGATTGTGAGATTACTATATCAATTTGCCGAATTTGATTATCAAACAAGAACGTGACGACGGTTCGGCTTGAATTCGCATTATTAGGATTAATTCGAATCAATGTCGGGTTTAATTGTGTTAATGATGGACGTTTATGGCTTCAACGTGCGAATTCAGTTACAAAATCGATCTCAAATCGGTTATGGAATTCGAATTCGATCATTGTGGTACGGTTTGACTATCAAAAGTCAAACCAAATCAAGAATGAGAAAAAGTCAGGTTTAGTCCCTGTAGTTTCAGGTTTGTGAGTTTGCAAGAATGACAGGATTGGTCCTTAGGGTTTAGAATTTGTTAGTTAGGTTAAGTAGGGTTTTTTTTTTGTTAATTAATTTGATATATTTTGATATTTAAATGTATAAATTATATTTAAATTATAAAAGAATTGTTTATTTCTATAAAAATGATATAAAATGACGTATTTTTATAAAACTTCATTTTAAAAATATTTATTTAATTAAACTTTATTTATTTGATTTATTTAGGAATAAATCTTATTATTTCTTAAAAATTCATAATAATTTTATAAAAATCATTTTAATTTATATAATTTGTGTTTTAATTGAATAAAACACAATTAAGATTTTCCAAATTAAATAAGTACAATTTTTTTGTTTACACTTAGATAATTTATGAGATTTATTTTATATAGTTTAGGGACTTTATTCAAATACCATGAATATTAGCCCTAATACATAGTTTGAGTATGGTTTTTAGCCACATAGTTTAAGCAATTCATTTAAGAATTTTCACATATTATTTAATATGGATAATTAGGGTTTACAATAAATGCCAAATGGCCGGAAATTGTAAACGGAAAAGTACAGATATTACAGTCTCCCCTACTTTAGGAAATTTCGTCCCGAAATTAAGTAGTGGAGTTTGTGAACAGGTGTGGGTACTTGGCCTTCATTTGATCTTCACGTTCCCAAGTGAACTCGGGTCCTCGTTTAGATTGCCAACGTACTTTCACAATCGGAATTCGGCTTCTTTTAAGTTGTTTGATCTCTCGATCCATGATTTCAATAGGCTTTTCCACGAAGTGCATCGACTCGTCAATGTGAACTTCGTCAAGAGGAACTTGGAGGTTTCCCTCGGCAAGACACTTCTTGAGGTTAGATACATGAAACGTGGGATGTACATTGCTAAGCTCGTCGGGTAATTCCAACTCGTAAGCAACTTTCCCGATACGTTTGATGATTTTGAAAGGTCCAACGTATCGCGGTGTGAATTTCCCTTTCTTCCCAAACCGGACAACGCCTTTCCAAGGTGATACCTTTAAAAGAACCATGTCACCAACTTGGAATTCAAGAGGTCTTCTACGAATATCAGCATTCTTCTTTTGTCTCTCCCGAGCCAAACGAAGATTGTCGCGAACTTGGATGATTCGATCAGTGGTGTCTTGGACTAGAGCGGGACCAGTGATTTGTGCTTCACCGACCTCATCCCAGCCAAGAGGAGAACGACAATGGCGACCATATAAAGCTTTGAAAGGTGCCATCTCGATACTAGCATGGTAGCTGTTGTTATACGAAAACTCAGCTAGTGGAAGATATTTGTCCCAATTGCCTCCAAAGTCAAGGACGCAAGCACGTAACATATCTTCAAGAGTTTGAATCGTTCTTTCCGTTTGACCATCAGTTTGGGGATGGTAAGCTGTACTCAAATTCAATTGAGTACCCATGAATGATTGTAGAGATCCCCAAAAACGGGAAGTGAAACGACTATCACGATCCGATATGATATTAAGAGGAACACCATGTAGACGAACGATCTCATCCAAATAAACTTGAGCCAACTTCTCAGCTCCCCAATCATCACGAATAAAATGAGCTGATTTCGTGAGTCGGTCCACGATTACCCAAATGCTATCAAATCCTCGAGGTGTTCTTGGAAGTTTGGTGATAAAATCCATGGAAATACACTCCCATTTCCACATTGGAATCTCGGGTTGTTCGAGCAAACCCGAAGGTCGTTGATGTTCAATCTTGACCTTAGAACAAGTAAGACATTTTGAAACGTACACGGCAACATCTTTCTTCATGCCGGGCCACCAATAGTGTTGGCGAAGGCCTTTGTACATTTTATCGGCTCCTGGGTGTATAGAATAACGCGTTTTGTGAGACTCGTCAAAAATTAAAGTACGAAGATCATCCCGATCAGGAACCCATAAACGGTTTAAGAAGTGTAGTAACCCATTGGGTCGAGTCTCCAATTGTTTTTCAACTCCACAACCCAATTCTTTTTGCATGTCGTCCTCGGAAAGAACCTTTTGTTGAGCTTTAAGAATTTTGGTCTCGATATCCGATTGAATAAGAGCACAACATATGTTAGGATATTCTTTCCGACTTAACGCATCAGCCACCACGTTAGCTTTCCCTGGATGATATTTGATTTCGCAATCATAATCATTTAACAGTTCCATCCAACGACGTTGTCTCATGTTTAAGTCTTTTTGGTTGAATATATGTTGCAAACTCTTGTGATCGGTAAAGATTTCACATTTGGTTCCATAGAGATAATGTCTCCAAATCTTGAGAGCAAACACGACCGCACCAAGTTCGAGGTCGTGAGTGGTGTAGTTATCTTCATGAACCTTAAGTTGTCTTGAGGCATAAGCAATCACCTTACCCCTTTGCATGAGAATGCATCCAAGTCCTTTCTTTGAAGCATCACAGAAAACAACGAAGTCGTCGCTGCCATCGGGAAGAGATAGGACTGGAGCATGGCACAGTTTTTCTTTAAGAGTTTGGAACGCTTCTTCTTGCTCTTGTCCCCATTCAAAGATCCTACCCTTATGAGTTAGGGCAGTGAGAGGAACAGCAATCTTGGAAAAGTTAGAAATAAAGCGTCGATAATATCCTGCTAGTCCAAGAAAAGAACGGATTTCTGTTGGTGTTTTAGGAGCAATCCAATTCTTTACAGCTTCAATTTTAGCAGGATCAACATGAATCCCAGCCTCGTTAATAACATGACCTAGGAATTGGACTTCCTTTAGCCAGAATTCACATTTGGAGAATTTAGCATAAAGTTGTTCCTGTTTAAGAAGATCAAGTACTAAGCGAAGATGTTCTTCATGTTCTTGCTTAGATTTTGAGTAGATAAGAATATCGTCAATGAAGACAATGACGAATTTATCCAAATAAGGTCGACAAACACGATTCATCAAATCCATGAACACGGCAGGTGCGTTAGTCAAACCGAATGGCATGACAACAAACTCGTAGTGTCCATAGCGAGTTCTAAAAGCTGTTTTGGGAATGTCTTCCTCCTTAACACGTAGTTGGTGATAACCCGAACGAAGATCGATCTTTGAGAAAATAGAAGCTCCTTGGAGTTGATCAAATAAATCGTCAATCCTTGGAAGTGGGTATCGATTCTTGACAGTCAATTTGTTGAGTTCCCGATAGTCGATACACATCCTAAAAGATCCATCTTTCTTCTTGACGAATAAGACAGGTGCTCCCCATGGTGAGGAACTAGGACGTATGAATCCTTTATCAGAGAGTTCTTGAAGTTGACTAGCAAGTTCTTGCATTTCAGATGGTGCAAGACGATATGGTGCTCTTGCCACAGGAGTTGCACCAGGCACAAGGTCGATACGAAACTCGACTTGTCGTGTAGGGGCAATTCCCGGTAGGTCTTCCGGAAATACTTCAGCAAAGTCCTTAATCACAGGAATATCAGCCATAAGTTTACCCTTGTCCTTCTCTTTCACAACGTGAGCTAGAAAAGCTGGATAATTCTTGTTGAGGTACTTCTGAGCTTTTGTTATAGTCATCAGTTTTAAGCCTTTGGGTTGTTTCTCTCCATACACGTGTAGTACTTCACCAGACGGCAGAGGAATCTTTATGAATTTGTCGGCACAAACGATCTCAGCACGATGTTTGGATAACCAATCCATGCCGACGATCACGTCGAAACTCCCAAGTTGCATAGGAGTTAAGTCAATAGAGAAAGTATGTTCGTTAAGTTGTAGTTGATTGTTTGCAATAATTGAGTCAACTTTAACGGATTTCCCGTTAGCTACTTCTACATTATAAGTTTTGTCTAGTTGGGTTCTAGTCTTAGCACAAAGTCAAAGGACACGAAACTTTTATCCGCACCAGAATCAAACAAAATAGTAGCATATTGATTATTGATCAGATACGTACCATTGACAACATCGTTGTCGGCTTGAGCTTGATTGGCAGTAATGGTGTAGACTCGGCCTTTGGAAGCAGAGATTGAAGCTTTTATTGCATTGGCCAGTAATGGACACTTATCCTTGAAGTGACTTGGATCTCCACATTGGAAACAAGCCTTAACAGTTAAGGATGGTGTGTTTTGTATCACGTTATGGCCTTGCACTTGAGATTGAGTGTTGCTTGGGGTTCGGCAACGATCTTGAGTATGTCCCAACCTTTTGCACTTTGTGCAAACCCAACACGGTGCATTGGGAAGATGGTGAGACTTGCAAATATCACATTGAGGATAACTCCCCGAATAAGCCTTCTTGGTTGGACTGAAGGTAGTAGTAGTAGCAGGTGCTACTTGGCTCACAGGTTGAGCAGGTGTAACAGTCCCATAATTTTGTTTATGATTGGACTTTCTCTTCCTGTTTCTACCAGTAGGTTCAGGTTTAGAAGTCACAGCAGCAACCACAGCAGGTTTCTTCCCTCCTTTGCGGTGAAGGATTCCCGCATCGACATAAGTGTCGGTAAGTGTGGCTGAAAGACGAACAGCTTCTTCGATAGTAGCAGGTCTACTACTAAGAACAGCACTCCTGATTTGAATTGGGAGTCCCTTGCAGAATTTCTCAATCTTCCTAGCCAAGGTGTCGACTAGGTGAGGAACGAGTAGACAAAGCTCATAAAAACGAGTGACATAAGCAGAATTGTCACCACTATCTTGGGAGAGAGTCCAAAATTCCTCCTCGATCTTCATCATTTCGTTTCGAGGATAGAACTCATTGATCATGAGTTCCTTGAATTCAGCCCAAGGAAGAGCCATAGCAACAAGAACGGTGCGAGTAGTTTTCTCGCCGTTCCACCAAGTTAGTGCACGCTTTTGAAAGACGCTTGAGCCATATTGGACTTTGAGTGCCTCGGGAACACCAGCATTAAGGAAGGTGTTCTCAATGCCCTCAAACCATTGGAGTAGTCCAGTGGCTCCTTCATGACCCGAAAACTTTGGTGGTGAACACGAATTAAAGTATTTGAAGTTGCAAGCATTGTTGTTGTTGTTATTAGAAGAGCTTTGATCATGATGTTGAAACAGAGCTGGTAGTATTGCAGCAATCCGATCAACAATTTGTTGTGTGAGTGCCGGATTTGTATCAACGGGATCAGACATTCTATAAGAAAATAAAGTAAAATGCAAGTTTGAGATGAATAATAATATTCAAGAGTTAAGCTTTGAAAGTAAAGATAGGCTTAAGTTTAAACACATAGTTAGTAATTGCGTTAGTTGGGTTTTACCACACAATTACTTAGGACATATCAAGGTTAATAAGATTTCAACAATATTTGAGAAAGTCATGCTTTAGCCTATAAGTGAACACTCATCCCGAGAATCCCCAGGTAAGCGTAACAGGTCCAGTAATTTGGATTTGTACGAATACACTTGCCTAGACAGGAAACTCAGAATACAGGCATTCACCCTTCCAGATTGCACGAGTTTCTGAACATTGTCAAAGTCTTAAACCTTAACGAGATTTTGGATAGACTTACAAAGTCTAGAGGGTTTTATAAAATATTTTAAAACATTGAAGAATTTCATATAAAAGAACATTGATGGAAGTATAAGATAAAGTCTTAGAACTTTGAGGATTTGTAAGATTTGTGTTAAAGATTTAGAAGTTGACAAATAAACACATAGGTTCCTAATCATGCAAGACTAAAAGAGGGTCCTAAAGTTATAGTCTAGGTTAAAGATTTCTAATAACCTAAATCCCTATAACCAAGGCTCTGATACCAATCTGTCACACCCCAACCGGGCGGCGGAACACGTCGGAGTATGACCCGAGTTATGACCAGATTGCTCGTAGCACTTGGAACTATTAAAATTTATTATTTTATTCAATAATATTAAAAGTGCCTCAAAGGCTACAAGTAGTTCAAATAAACAAGACAAAACATAGTTCCAAACAAGATAAAATCAGATTTCAAGTTTCTAAGTCCAAGCCTAAGTGTTGAACATAAATCAAGCGTTGCTTGAACTTGGTGCACCTGAAACATGTTTAAAATAAGAGTTATCAACAAAATGAATTGTTGGTGAGCAATCATGGTAGATATAGATATAGTAATTTAGATAAAGTACAAATCCCATGCTAAGACGAGTAATACATTATAGTCTTATTGTATATACACACAGTCCAAATTAAACCTTCCTTTTAAGATTTATCCAATTCAGATTGTCCAACATATAGTTAACAGTTTTTCAGTTTCAGAATTCATTACATGCATCCTAGATCAAAGAAATGCATGGGGTAGCTAACCCACATGGTACCACTAATTCCATTCATAGGCTGTCGAAACAGTTAATAATATGAACTAGTGTAATCAACAAATAAGCCACATAATGCAATTAAACAAGTCTAACATAAGAGAATTTGTTTCAAGTTGTGAGATTTGTCCATAGTGTAAGTGTAATTATATAGAAACATGTTTCACCCCAAAAGTGATAAAATGTATAAAGAGGGGCATGAAAACTCACATGGTTCGTAAGTAGTTCCCAAGCTAAGTTTGATCCAAAGATATAGTCCAAAGTAGGTCACAATTAACCTATTATAGTTGTAGTTTAGTCATTTAGTTTAAAGGAAATAAGCTATGGTTCGTTCGTGTTCTCGAATTTGGGAAAATTAGGGTTTTGGAAAGTTTAAGGTTTGAAAAGTAATTTGGTTATAGTTTAAGGTGTGTAAGTATTTAAATTACTAAATTATTATGTTAATAAACATATTATTTTTAGTCGAAATAATAAATACGAGTAAATAATGTGACTAATTATATTATTTATTAGTTTCAAATGTTCCAAAAACGGTATGAAACAAAATATAAACATATATTATTTAATAATAAAAGTCACGGGTTAAAAATAATAAAACATATTATTTTTATCCAAAGTTATAGTTTTGAAAATAATATAAATATATTATTTTTATTTGATAATAACATAAATATATTATTTATAAAAGTGGGTATATTAATAAAAATAAGTTAATAAATTCATACCCGAGTCTACGGGTCGTTTCCCGGGTTAAAACACATTTATATATAATAATATTAATTAATAAAACATTTTCTATTAATTAAATATGACCAGAAAAAGTCCCAAAAATAATATGCAGGAGACCGGTCTCGAACCCGGGTCTCCTGCCTACGAGTCACGCGAGTTACCAGTACGCCCGCTAGGGTCATCGCGTTAAGAATCTGATTAGAATTGATTTTAACAACCAATTCAAGTGGGTTCCCCTCCCACATGCATGCGGCTCGAAAACCCAGCCCCAACCTACGCGAATTCGATCACGATTGGTCTTGGAATCACAGAGGTTTTGTTAATCGGGGTCTAGCGAAACTGAGGCAGGTTTTAATTTGAAAAAAACAACAAGGTTTGGGTCGTTTAATCCCGAGTTCGAGCCTCGAAACCCTAGATATGAACACTAATCCAATTTAGAAGATTCCGATATTAAATCTTGTTGAAATCATGGGGTTTTATATATTGAGTCATTACGAATCTGTGGATGTTGGTTAAATGGATTGAAAATGTGTTTAAGATCAAAAACCCCAAAACGGTTTATGAACAAACCCTAGTTATAGGATTTGGTATTAATCGATGATATGAGATTGAATTAAGAGGGGGTTTTCAAAGAGTCGATCATTGCGAAGCTGTTGATGTGAATTAATTGAATTATAAACGTGTTTAGACCAGAGCTCGATTAAACCGGTTTGTGATGAACCCTAGATATGGGATCGAGTTCAATTCGATGTTATACGATCGAATTGACAGAGGGCTTTCCATTTGGGAATGAAAACGAAGCTATAGGAATAGGAATTTACCAGAATAGAGCTCGAATTGGTAGTCCCCGACTAAAACAGGTGCCGATGATGAAGAACTTGATCTCCGGCGGCCTTGACTGCTTCTCCGACAATTGTTGTGTGTGCAAAAGCTTCTACGATGTTCGTGTGGCGTGCGCAGTGTGCTCGATTGTGAGATTACTATATCAATTTGCCGAATTTGATTATCAAACAAGAACGTGACGACGGTTCGGCTTGAATTCGCATTATTAGGATTAATTCGAATCAATGTCGGGTTTAATTGTGTTAATGATGGACGTTTATGGCTTCAACGTGCGAATTCAGTTACAAAATCGATCTCAAATCGGTTATGGAATTCGAATTCGATCATTGTGGTACGGTTTGACTATCAAAAGTCAAACCAAATCAAGAATGAGAAAAAGTCAGGTTTAGTCCCTGTAGTTTCAGGTTTGTGAGTTTGCAAGAATGACAGGATTGGTCCTTAGGGTTTAGAATTTGTTAGTTAGGTTAAGTAGGGTTTTTTTTTTGTTAATTAATTTGATATATTTTGATATTTAAATGTATAAATTATATTTAAATTATAAAAGAATTGTTTATTTCTATAAAAATGATATAAAATGACGTATTTTTATAAAACTTCATTTTAAAAATATTTATTTAATTAAACTTTATTTATTTGATTTATTTAGGAATAAATCTTATTATTTCTTAAAAATTCATAATAATTTTATAAAAATCATTTTAATTTATATAATTTGTGTTTTAATTGAATAAAACACAATTAAGATTTTCCAAATTAAATAAGTACAATTTTTTTGTTTACACTTAGATAATTTATGAGATTTATTTTATATAGTTTAGGGACTTTATTCAAATACCATGAATATTAGCCCTAATACATAGTTTGAGTATGGTTTTTAGCCACATAATTTAAGCAATTCATTTAAGAATTTTCACATATTATTTAATATGGATAATTAGGGTTTACAATAAATGCCAAATGGCCGGAAATTGTAAACGGAAAAGTACAGATATTACATTAGAATACTTACCTGGAGGTGAGACTTGTTGTAACAACCCTAAATTTAGGGTCTGTTTTTTTTAATTTAATTAAGTGTTATCTATTTTGATACTTGAACTACTGGATAGCAAACTTGAATACTTTGGGCTACCACTTAGAAACCAATAAACACATTGTGCTTACACAACTGAACTATGCCCATTGGGCTTGGCCCAACTGTAGATAAACAGACTTGGCCCATTAATGACCCAACTAAAGGCCTAGTATACAAACCTAACTCAAAACAAACTAATTAACATCGTTTGACGGATG
This sequence comes from Smallanthus sonchifolius, assembly GCA_023525975.1. Taxonomy (NCBI): domain Eukaryota; kingdom Viridiplantae; phylum Streptophyta; class Magnoliopsida; order Asterales; family Asteraceae; genus Smallanthus; species Smallanthus sonchifolius. Next base: position 40,242,542 of record CM042025.1, on the reverse strand, counting down.
GTTACACGATTCGATATAATTTATAATAATTACAAACTAAACTATTTACACGTAGAACCATTAGAAAGATTAACGTGCTCGTACTTTTTATTACCGGTTATCACAAAAAAATATTTAGACGTCAAATCACAAAAAAATAATATTAATGAATATTAGTATTTATTCGGGCGACTTCTTAAGAATTTATACGCGAGTTATGCGACGCTGGATGCACGGCTGCGACAACTGCCGGTGTAGAAATCAACGAGTATTGCTAAACCTGGTATAACTAAATAAAATAAAAAAGTATTTACTTATTACCTATCAAATTAAATTATTAAGATTATTATTATTTAGTAATTAATACCTACTTGCGGAACGCGAAATGTTTTACCCGGAGCGGACGCGTGTGCGCACGCGGTACAAAGCGATATGGGCTATCTTAGAAATAGCATGACAAAATATATAGTTATTTATTATTATAATTAATAGTATTAATATTGATAAATAATAGAAGTTATCGGAGCACGAATCGTTACTTTAAGCAAACACGTATGAGACATGCGGTATTAGCGTATACCCGCTTGGACAACAGTCGGAACGGAAACTTTACGAAATAAATATTTAAATTATATTTATTACCGCGTCCTAGTAATATAAGAATTATAGAATTAAGATACGAACTTATCGGGCATGACAGAGACTCTAGAAAATACGCGATATGTCAAAACCAGTCCAATTTATACTGCTTTTTACCTACCACTCCTACACATTACAAGATTTTATTATTATTATTATTATTTATTTATTTTTATTCTTTTCCCAGGATCTGATAAAATATTACTAAATAATTTTATCTGTTCAAGAAATTTTATCAAATCTCCTAACCTCCAAACCAAGAAGTTGACTTTATAAAATTTGTTTTCCTTTTTTTTTTTGAAAACCTTAGAAACCACAGCTTCCAAAACCATTTACTCCACCAAATGAATTTTCTTTTAAATCTTTTGACCTTACATCTTCTTCATTCTTTTAAACAAAAAAAACACACACATTAGAGAGAGGGAGTGTGAACCGGGAGAAAGAGGGAGGGAGCCAGCGGCTCCGGCGTGCCTCCGATCAATGGCATCGGCAGTTGGTGTCGGTTGAACAAGATGACGGCGACGAGGGTGCTGTTGGGTGAAGGGTCACGTCGGCGGCAGGCCAGACCACCAAATCGTACCATCACCGCTACTCCTCTACACCTTTCCCTTCTTCCCTCGCACTAGAACCCACCACCACAACTTGTCCAGCTAAACTTTTGAGTTCTGATTGTCATCGTTTACCTTTGAAACACCCATTTAAAAATATCTATTCTCTCCAGATTCGTCAAGTGGTTAAAAACTTACACTACTGTCTAGATTCAAAATCAAATTTTAGAAAATAACCCAAACTTAAATTTTGAGGACGAAATTTCTTTAACAATGGGAGACTGTAACAACCCCAAATTTAGGGTCTGATTTTTTTTTAATTTAATTACGTGTTATCTATTTTGATACTTGAACTACTGGATAGCAAACTCGAACACTTTGCGCTACCATTTAGAACCGAATAAACACATTGTGCTTCACAACTGAACTAGGCCCATTGGGCTTAGCCCAACTGTAGATAAACAGACTTGGCCCATTAACGGCCCAACTAAAGACCCAGTATACAAACCTAATTCAAAATAGAATAATTAACATTGTTTGACGGATCGTTACACGATTCGATATAATTTATAATAATTACGAACTAAACTGTTTACACGTAGAACCATTAGAAAGATTAACGTGCTCGTACGGGCTATTACCGGTTATCTGACGCGATAGAATATTTAGACGTCAAATCATAAAAAAATAATATTAATGAATAATAGATTTTATTCGGGCGACTGCTTAGGAATTTATACGCGAGTTATGCGACGCTGGATGCGCGGCTGCGACAACTGCCAGTGTAGAAATCAAAGGGTATTGCTAAAGCCGGTATAACTAAATAAATTAAACAAGTATTTACTTATTACCTATCAAATTAAATTATTAAGATTATTATTATTTAGTAATTAATAACTATTTGCGGAACGCGAAACGTTTTACCCGGAGCGGACGCGAAAAGTTTGTACTTAGAGTTTTTCGGCGATCAAACTCAAAGCCATTTTTTTTCGAAACCATTGCTCTCTATGTGTTTCTTGCATCGAATCAAGGTATTTTTATGGTTATAAATATGTTGTTTAACATCTCTTGGCTCATTAGATCATATATACAACATCAATGTGGAGGCTAGGGGTGAGCAATTCGCGGTTCGGAACCGTTAAAACCGTAGAACCGAACCAACTGGAACCGGAACCGACCCATGAAATACTAAACAGGTCTGGTCCTCGGTTCTTCATATTGCCATTAAACGGTTCACGGTTCGTTTCGGTTCGGTTAGTAACCTGAATGTTCCGGTTCGGACCCGTTAGAACATTTTGTGGAGTATTTTGGGTTTGTTTTTTGTTTTATGGAGTTAGATTGGAACTTTATTTTGCAGGAAACATAATTTGGTATAATAAAAGTGGAACTTTATCTTAATCGGTTCGGTCCAGCAATTAAATTGTTCCGGCCCATTTAATACGGTTCCGGTCCGGTCCGAACCGTTTATATACGGTCCGGTCCTCGGTTAACATATTTCCATCCAAACGGTTCGCGGTTCCGATCCGGTTCGGCCCGGTTCGGTCCAGTTCGAACTGAATGCTCAGCCCTAGTGGAGTGTTTTGTCGGATTTTGGATCTGAAACAAAGATAACTGTTCATCTCCATAAATAGCCGACTATTCAGAAGGAGATGATGACTAGAATTGGCTCAAGCTTGCCGATTCTAACTAGCTAGTCTTAATCATTGTTCATTGAACGCAAGTTCAAAAATTGTTCCTGACTATTATAAGTTGAATACGAGCTGATTCTTCAGAATACTGGGTAATGAACCGCCGACTGTTCACTTCATGAAGCCGACTGTCATTGAGTCAAATGGAGCTGACTCTCTGAAATTTCTCTCTACCGATCTTTTATCTATTGATCGATTGTCCAAATCTTCACCAATTGATTCTTGTTTTCTGAATCAACAATTCTCTTTGTGTATGGGCCGATTGTCTCGTATTAGAAGACTATCACTTTGAGCCGATTGTCGACAATCCTTTCACAATTTTTTTTTAAGTTTAAATTAATGTCTTTGAATATCATTAACTTACTAATATTGTGTGCACATATAATGGTTGCGGAAGAGCTCATAAGCGACCATCGTCACAATATGGCTATCAGTTTTCCCAAACCCATTCCTGAGGAATTCACCAAGGTAACTGATTGGATCTTACAAAGCAGGATATCCTACACCATCTCATGGAATGAACCCATATACAAGGATCTTATTGTAGAAATCTGGAACAATGTTGAATCCTCGCTCTATTACCAGCGAACCTCTAATCAGATCCACTGTTGCCGGACAAAAGGTGGTTGTGTTTGAAAGCACTATCAGAGAAGCATTATTGTTACCGGATAGCTCTCTTGAACCTTACACTATTGATAAGAAAGAAGTGGAAAGACGCTTCATTGAGGAACTTGGATAAGATGGGCCATTCAGAAAGGGTGAAATTATGAAGAAAGGATTATCTAAGGACTGGAAAACGATCATGTACATTTTCATTCACTCTATGTCACACAAAAGGGGAGGCTATGATGCCCTTGGATTAAAATATGGAGGAGTCATGGTGAAAGTTTGCAACCACGAAACCTGCAATGTTTCTAGTCACATATTCGACTACATGTGTAGCAATGTTACAAAGAACAAATGGTTGTTGTATCCTCGCTCTATCCAAATGATTTTGAATCACCTTCTCAAGAAACTACCACAAAAAGGAATCCCAATGACATTCTCAAAACTTGATTCCCGATTTTATACCGATCTTTTGAAAAATCATCATAGTTTCTCTAGAAAGGAAACTCCTCTTTTCAAGAAAATGCTTGAGAAAGAAGTCATCCCAGAAATTGAAAGCTCTTCTAAAGAAACCTACAACACCATGAAGAGAAGGATTGAAGGCAAAAGTGTACCTGTCAAAGAAAAATCATCAAGAAAGGAATCCAAGAAAGAAGCTGCAAAAAGAAAAGCAAAAGGAAAAACTATTGAAGTCTCTGTTGGAAAGAAGAAGATGGCTATTGTACCAATCCAAGGAGAAGGTCTGACGAGGTTAGCAAGATTGGCCTATCAAAGAGAACATCAATGAATCCATCAAGACAACTCCATCACCCCTCTCCTTACCGATGAAGTCATTGAAGTAGATTTCATAGCCGGTATGACTCTTGCTGCACTGAGGCATCCTCCGCCTATGCAGATCAAGGGAATTTCCGGAACACATCACTCTCCCACTAAGAATCAAGCTCTTCCTCCTACCGACAAATCAAAACAATCAATATCTGCCACCAAGAAACATGTTGTGGTTTCAAGAAAGGATGCACCTTCTCCTCCACCTCATCCTCAAAAGAAGCTACTGAACTAGACAATCTCAAGTCTGAAATTCATGCATTAAGAAAATCCCAAGAGAAGCAGAGAAAAGATATCTTAGGAATGAAAATTCGTTAGAACAAGCAAAACAGGTGGAATGAGATACAGAGGAAGAACATGAGGAGTGTTGCCAAGGCATTGGAAATGATCAGGAAAGGAGCAAAGAATATTTTGAAGGAACTAAATCGTTTAAGGGCAAGAGACAATGAGAAACCATTGACATTTCATAACGTCTTTGAAGTTGCCAGCATTGAAGGAGAAGATGAATCCGAGGATGAAGATGACGGAGATAGTATATCGGAGGAATTCTGAGGAGGAGAGGCCCACAGAGCATTAAAGAATAAGGAGTGCAACTGTTTCGGGGGAAATTGTTGGAACTTGAGAAACCGATGCATTCCTGATATCTATAGGGGCTTAATTGTAACTTTTGTAAAGTTAAGTTTTTGGGTCAAGAGTCGCTAGCGACTCTTGAGAGTCGCTATGTCGGTTTCCAGCCGACTGTCGACAGTCAACAATCTGAATGGCGACTCTTGCTATCTTGTCTATAAATAGCAACCCAAAAACCAGACTAGATAGCTATTGATTCACACGTCGTTATTATTGTCGTTTAGAGAGCCGGTAGGAGTTTGTTTGTGTTCTTTGTAATCCAGGTGCTAATCTGTAATCGTTTTACAAGTGGATCTAAAAGAATCGTGTGGTTTATGTTCTTGTTTGTGTTACTCTTCATCTTGTGTTTATCATTATCATCAACAATCAACTTCTCTATAGCTGATTTGTTGGTTGTTTCCTGACTAGAATCATTCTAGCATAGGGACCCTATCGTTAGGACCTACAGATATATCTTATGGCAAGCGTTTACTATATTTTCATATACATAAACAAAAGCATGATATATGTGTTAAGCTATATTTCAGTAAAAGCAAAGGTATTTATAGCAAACGTTTACTATATTTTTATATACATAAACAAAGGAATAATATATCTTAAAGTTATGATCAAGTTAAAGAAAGTTTTTGAACAGAAAGTGAATAGATTTCCTATGGGAATGTGTACGAGCTGAAAAGGTTCTTGGGATAGATGATACTTGTACAAAATGTCAGATATGGGTTCTACCCATTAGTAAGAACCTTTGGGTTCGCTAACGGTTGTACAACTGGGATGAGTGACGGCGGTTACTCGGGAGGTCCACGCAACCTCCCCTTAGCATTAAGAGGTATTGTTGGTTCATGGACGTGAGCCATGGGGGAATTGACCACGTACTCGTCGGTTCATGGACGTGAGCCATGGGTACAGTACAGTAGTGACAAGGGAATTGACGGATAAGCGGTATTGTCGGTTCGTGGCCGTTGGCCATGGGGGCATTGACCAGGTACTTTTCGGTTCATGGACGTGAGCCATGAGGGCAGTACAGTGTAAAGGAATTGATGGTTCATTATATGTTTTAACCTGATTTGAAAAGTAATGTATGTAAAGTTTTTGGCCTTAAGGGTTGTATGTATGTATTAGTAAATCTTTTACATAATTGATTTAAAGTAACGTCAGAACTCACTCAGCGTTGCTGATTTTTAGTATGCATATCAGCTAAGTGTAGGTGGATTGGATGGATGCTTGGCTTGGCGAGATGAGTTACCCGAAGATCAGCATCTGGCATCTCGTTTATGTTTGTGTTTTAGTTATTTAAGACAAGTTTCATTTCGTATCAGACAAGTTATGTTTAGACATGTTATGTAGTTTCGCTGCATATGTTGAAGTTTTTAAATCCTTTCCGCTGTGTTAATGAATGTCTTATGTTTATGAGCTATGTGTTGATGAGTAAATCTAATACGTGAGGCCTCTCGGGTTTAGGGACTTACAAGTTGGTATCAGAGCCATAGTTTGAGAGATTTGGACATCCCCGTTGTCCAGACTTAAACTGAGAATAGGACCATGTAGCGGATGCCAGTAACGGGTAACTCAGGACAAAGCATCAGAAGTGTATAGTAAGTAAAGTTTCTTTCCCTGTTTAGAGTGTCAAGATAAAAATAGAGGCTTTAGTGAAATCATGAAAGTGAATAATTAGAAAACAAGAAGTGATGTAATGGTTAATTGCATATGACCAGTGTATATTAACATCTTACCTTACTTATTGCGTTCTACATATTCCCTAGCATGATGAAGTTAAATCCCTTTGTTCTCTATCTTTCAGTTTAAAATGGTGAGACATGGATGAGCGTGAAGAGGTGGTGGGCGGACTGGCCGCCGCGGTGGAGCTAGTACAAACCAAGAGATTGAGATGAGTGTCCACACTACCCATACTGAGACAGAGGTTAGCCAGCACAATGCTGAACATGTGAAAGGAGATGACCAGCCATTTAAGTTTGAACCAGCCGTACAGGCAGCTCTCGACCGGGAATTCACCCGACTACTGAAGGAAACCTTACTGGTCATACTAGACGAAGCCTTGAGGAAATCCAAGGAGAACCCCAACACAATCCTAGTCACGGAAGGGCCCGTGGTGCTTCCAGCTATAGGAGGACCAATGCCGGTAGAGAACGTTGCACATGCCTGCTCGCGGCTGCGACTACAAAGCATTTCGAGGTTGTGATCCACCTGTGCTTACTAGGGAGAAAGAAGCAGCATATACTTTAGACTAGATTAACGGTATGGAGTCGACCATTCGTCTTAGTGAATGCCGACCGGAACAAGCGGTCATGTTCGCTGCAAAGTCATTAAACGGAGAAGCAACACATTGGTGGAAAACTGTGAAACAAGCTAAAGGTGACCAAGTTGTCAAGTTGATGAGGTGGAATGATCTGAAAGCATTGGTAATTGAAAATTTTTGTCCTAAGTATGAGGTCCATAAGGTGGAAAGGGAGTTCTTGACTCTACAAGCCGGACTAATGAATCATCGGCAGTATACTTCAAAGTACAATGGGTTGGCAGGTGCCCTACCTTGTGACCACTGAAGAGAGGATAATTCATTATTATGTCCAAGGGTTGCCTCTGAAGATCCGTACTTTTATCAAATCCAACACACCGAGTACCTATGAGTCGGTGGTTGTTATGAGCGGCGTTGTATATGATGACATCGCTTCTACTGAAGTCATCCCTGAGGTGCCCAATAAACAAACGATAAAGCGTGCTGTTGAGGACCTCTTGTCACACCCCGACCGGCGGCGGATTATACGCCGGGGCTGACGCGGTTGTTCATAAGCACATGATCATCTATTATTAAATGATAATATTTATTCATCAATTTAAGAGCATCCGTTACAAAGGAAATAGAAAGTGAAACGTTCAAGACATAACATAATTTAAATTAAACTAGGTCCAAGTCCTAGGTGAGCAAGTAGTGTCCTCAAACAGGTGCACCTGAAACATATGAGTAAATGTCAACTACAAGTAGTTGGTGAGTAACACAGGTTTTGACACCAAACAAAAGTTAAGTAAAAAGAATTTGAAATTTAATATGTTCAAAGCATAACTAAGGCATAAATGTGAAAACATACAAGGTTCCAAGTGTACAATCAAGCCGTAGTAAATGGAAAACTGGTAAGCACAATCCAACTGATTGAGTTTTGAAAAGATAGTAATATGGTACACACAAAAACCCGCCAAGGTCTGTGTTAACGGGTATCGGTTTCCCGTATAAATGATCATAAAAGGTATTACCTTAGGCTTGGGTAGCAAGTTAATGATTGTACTGAACATGAACACACGTATGGTCGCCAGGTAGTTTAAGACATAAAGCACATAGTAAATAGCATGAGAACAAATGGTATTGAATTTGGTATGTATAGTATGTAAACATGTTCCACCCCGAGTATTTGTAAACAATAGTAAAGAGAAAGGGGGCTATGAAACTCACCCGAATCAAAGTTAGAAATGTATGAACTGGTAAGGATTGTTAGGCCTCGTGAGGAACTCTCAAAACAAACCTACACGTGTAATGGTAACCTAATTTCAATATATGTCTAAATGGTATTTAGGAGACATTGAGACATTTAGGGTTTCATGGGAGATTTGAGACTGGGCATAGGGTTTGTGCAAGTTTTGTTTGGAAAACATATGTATTTTTAATGTTAGAAAGTTTATTTAATAATCAAATAAATCATAGTGTGGAATGTATTAAAATAATATTGTATATAAATTCTTAAATACACATAATGTGGTATGGAAAAGTAATATACTCGGAACAATTTATAAATAAATTATAAAAAGGAAAATATTTAATAGGTTTTACAAAATAATTTAATTATTAGTTAATATAAATAAAGCGGGAAATTAATTCGTTTAATAAATAAAATGATAGAAATGATTAGCACATCTAATAATTCATTTGAATGAATTTCAAATGTAATGTTTAAACAAAATAATTATCTAAAATAATTATTTAGGTGTTTATAATTTTGATGGTATTTAAATAATTATTCTCAATAATATGTATAGTTTAAAGGAGTTTAAAAATGTTTGAATGCATAAATAGCATTTGTGGAATAACTCATAAATAAATATAAACAATTAACATAATTAGATCTTATCGAAACAATGATTTTTTTTGTTATTTTATTTTGAATTTACCTTAGGTTTAATAAAGTAACATAGTAAAATATTATTTATATTTTCCTGAATTTCATAAATATTATATATTGTATTTGTATAATTTTATAAAATTTTATTTAGAGATTTTTAAAGTTAAAGAAAGGGGTTAAAAAAATGGTTTAAATGGGGAAAGGAGCAAAACCGGCCCCATAGGACTCGACCCGCGCCAGAGGGCGGTTCACGGTTGCACACGCACACATTAACCACTCAACTGGGCATGAAGCCTTGTCCAGTGGTTGATTCGTTAGGCTTTTGATAAGCAACCCCCGATGCCCTCCGTCCCCAAATTGCCCCGACGAACCCTATCCCTCTAATCTCCCCATCCGGCCAACGATACACACCCGGTTTCATGGGGCTTTCGATCACAAGACAGAAATAGACCTGATGCCACCAATTTTACCTGGAACGGATAAGCAGTGGGCGAGAACGAAAGTAGTTTCTTGGCTCGGGTTTCTTGGTGTTCAATCGCGAATCAGAGGATAGATGCAGTGAGTTTGGGAGTGTAGGATGTGTGTACGAGGTGTTGCGAATGTAATGGAGTGGGTTTTATAGCCCTATTTTGTTCGAAACGTCCGAATCGAACGTGGGTCGGAGATGATGGTTACAGGATTAAACCCATCATCAAAACAATGATTTCCACTTCAATTGTACCGTTAATATCACTAGGAAACGGTCGCACCACGTTTTAGCAACATCAATTGAAGTTAAACTCGCAATAATTCGATCGATTGGAAGTTAGATTGAGGTTAGTTTGACTCTGGAAGTCAAAATCGACGAGTTGGGGAAGGAAATAACGGAAATTTGTGATTTGGTCCCTATGGTTTCAAGTGTTATTATTTTGTGCTCAAACCTAGGTTTTTAATTAGAATTTAAGTTTCAAAATTGGCAAAACTAACCCCCAGACTTTATAAAACATAAAATCTTTTAAATTTTTATATCTTTTTATAATTTAAAAATATGACTAAATGTTTTAAATATAAATTATAAGTTTTGTAAAATAAAAGGGGTTTTATTTATATAGAACTTATTTGTTAGATTAAATCTTTATAAATCCCTAAATTTATTTATAGGATTCATAACATTCGTATTTGCATGATCGTGTATGTATATATATATATATATATAGGTTTAGAAAATAAATTAGTATATATATATATATACACTTATAGATGTATTGTTTAATAGGGTTAAAACATCTATATAAAAGGATTTGTAACAATTGCAATAAATGTATGTATGTTTGTACACTCATGTAATGTAATGGATCATTAGGATAAACTTATTGATGTAAGACATAAAAATAAAGGGATTACAAATGCCGGAGTAGTAAAAATAAAGCCGAAATTTTCTGGGGATTACAGTCTCCCCTACTTTAGGAGATTTCGTCCCGAAATTGATTAAGAAGAGGGACCTGGGAATAGGTGTGGGTATTTGGCCTTCATTTGATCCTCACGTTCCCAAGTAAATTCAAGGTCACATTTGGATTCTCATCGAACCTTAATGATTGGGATTCGGCTTCGCTTGAGCTGCTTAACTTCTCGATCCATGATCTCCACGGTTTTTTCCACGAGGTGCATTAATTCGTCAACGTGAACCTCGTCAAGCGGTATGTGGAGGTTCTCGTCAGCTAAGCATTTCTTTAGATTCGAGACGTGGAATGTAGGATGGATGTTGCTGAGTTCTTCAGGTAGTTCCAACTTGTAGGCTATCTTCCAAATCTGCTCAAGGATTTTAAAAGGGCCTACGAATCTTGGAGTAAGATTCCCTTTCTTTCCAAAGCGGACCACTCCTTTCCAAGGGGATACCTTGAGAAGAACCAGATCGCCGAATTGAAATTCTAAGGGTTTTTTACATTTGTTGGCACAGCTCTTTTGCCGACTCCTTGCTACTAGAAGGTTGTCTCGGATTAACATGATCTTGTCATAAGTCTCCTGAATGAGTTCGGGACCAGTGATTTGTGCTTCACCAATCTCGGTCCAACAGATAGGAGAGCGGCACTTCCGACCATAAAGTGCTTCGAAAGGAGCCATGTCAATGCTCGTGTGATAGCTGTTGTTATACGAGAACTCGACTAATGGTAGATGTAAATCCCAATTTCCTTTGAAGTCAATGACACAGGCTCTAAGCATATCCTTGAGGGTTTGAATCGTTCGTTCTGATTGACCATCAGTTTGCGGATGGTAAGCCGTACTAAGATTCAATTGAGTGCCCAAAGCTGATTGTAAGGATTGCCAAAACGAGAAGTGAATCGTCTATCATGATCAAAAATAATGTTGAGAGGTACACCATGACGACTAACAATCTCATCAATATAGATTCGAGCCAATTTCTCGACTCGATAGTCTTCACGTATGGGTAGGAAATGAGCAGATTTTATCAAACGATCGATGATTACCCAGATACTATCATGTCCACGAGATGTATGCAGGAGTTTGGTTATAAAGTCCATGGAAATACACTCCCATTTCCATACAGGTATCTCGGGTTGTTCAAGTAAACCAGATGGACGCTGGTGCTCAGCCTTAACCTTCAAACAAGTAAGGCACTTGGATACGTATAGGGCAATGTCCTTTTTCATACCAGGCCACCAGTATTGGGTACGAAGGTCTTTGTACATCTTATCCGCACCGGGATGCACCGAATAACGAGTGTTGTGAGCCTCGTTCATGACAAAGGTACGGAGATTGTCATGTTCCGGAATCAAGATACGGTTCAAAAAGTAGAGTAATCCATTGGGTTTGGTTTCAGGTTGAATTTCAGCACCACATGACATTTCATCGTACGTGTTTTCTTCAGTAACAGAAAGATGTTATGCTTCAAGGATGCGAGTTTGAATGTCATTTTGGATTCGAATGTTGTGGATCTTGATAGGTTCTTTACGACTAAGAGCATCGGCTATGACATTCTCCTTACCATGATGGTAACGAATATTGCAGTCGTAGTCGTTTAGGAGTTCAACCCAACGCCTCTGCCTCATATTGAGTTCTTTCTGGTTGAAAATGTGCTCGAGACTCTTATGGTCGGTGAAAATCTCACACTTAGTACAATATAAGTAGTGCCTCCAAATTTTGAGAGCTAATACGACCGCACCCAGCTCAAGGTCATGCGTCGTAAAATTCTTTTCGTGGATTTTGAGCTGTCGAGATACATAAGCAATCACTTTGCCTCGTTTCATTAGAACACAACCAAGGCCTAGGTGCGAAGCGTCACAGTAAACGACAAAGTCTTCAGTTCCATTGGGAAGAGTCAAGATAGGAGCCTCACACAATTTTTGCTTCAGGGTTTGAAATGCTTCCTCTTATTTCGGTCCCCACTCGTAGGGCTTGCCTTTATGAGTTAAGGTTGTGAGTGGTACTCCGATATTTGAAAAGTTGGCTATGAAACGACGATAATAGCCCGCTAAACCAAGGAACGAGCGGACTTCTATAGGGGTCTTTGGAGCTTGCCAGTTCTTCACCGCTTCAATCTTAGCGGGATCCACGTGAATACCCTTTTCGTTGACTATGTGTCCCAAGAATTGGACTTCCTTTAGCCAAAATTCACACTTGGAGAACTTAGCGTATAATCACTCATTCTTCAAGAGATCTAAAACCAAACGCAAGTGTTCTTCGTGCTCTACTTTTGATTTTGAATATATGAGAATATCGTCAATGAAGACGATCACAAATTTATCAAAGTACGGTTTATAAGATCCATGAATACTACGGGTGCATTGGTTAGTCCAAAGGGCATAACCATGAACTCGTAGTGACCGTATCTCGTATGAAAGGCTGTCTTGGGGATATCGGAGTCAAGGAATCGTAACTGGTGATAACCAGAACGAAGGTTAATCTTTGAGAAGTAAGTCGAGCCTTGAAGTTGATCGAATAAATTATCAATCCTCGGAAGCGGATAACGGTTCTTTACAGTAAGCTTGTTAAGTTCCCGGTAGTCGACGCATATCCGGAAAGAACCATCTTTCTTCTTGACAAATAAGACGGGTGCTCCCCAAGGAGAAACACTAGGGCGAATAAATCCTTTGTCGGAAAGTTCTCGAAGTTGGCTTGAAAGTTCTTGCATTTCTGACGGTGCAAGACGATAAGGTGATTTAGCCACGGGATTTGCTCCTTGTACTAGGACAATACAGAACTCAACTTGACGTGTGGGAGGAAGACCGGGTAAGTCCTCGGGAGAGACTAAAGGAAAGTCTTTGATCATAGGAATATCTTAAGGACTCTTCTCTTTGCCTTTACGCTCCACAATATGAGCCAAGATCGCCACACATTTCTTTCGTAAGTACTTTCCTGCGGTAGTGCAAGACATCATTTTGAGTCCCTTTGACGGCTTCTCACCATAAATGTTCAAAATATCGCCCGAGTCAAGAGGGATACGAATGTACTTGTCAAACCAGACGACTTCAACATGATGTTTGGTAAGCCAATCCATGCCTACTATGATGTCGAAACCTCCGAGAGCCATAGGAATAAGATTAATCGATAAGTCATGGTCGTTCAAGTTTAAGGTACAATCTCTAATAATGGTATAACATGAAACAGAATATCCATCCTCTACTAATATATCAAAGGGTTTGTCTAACTTAGCTCGACTCATAGCAAGTTGTGGTTCAAATTAAAAGGACACAAAACTTCTATCGGAACCTGTATCAAACAGGACAGAAGCATATTGTTGATTAATTGGGTACGTACCATTCACCACATCGTTGTTGGCTTGAGCCTCATTGGCATTGATGTTGAAGGCACGTCCACGAGCTCCGGGGTTTGCATTCCCCTGATTTACATTTCCCTGGTTCATGTTGTTCATATTTCCCTGAATCATGTTGCCCTGGTTCATATTGGCTTGGTTCACACTAACCAACATAGGGCAACGGTTCTTGAAATCACTTGGGTCACCGCACTCGTTACAAGCACGACCCTGAGGGATAGCAGCGGGAGCAGGAATAGGAACAACAGGTTGGTAGGCTTGGTTAACTCGGGGAACAGTACGGCAGATGTTAGCCATATGCCCAGAACGTCCACAATTGGTACATAAACGAGATGGCATGTAGGTGGTATGATGGAGCTGGCAAGTGTTGCACAAGGGTAGAGTCTCCACATAGGGTTTCTTGTTGGGGTTGAAAGCAGTAGGGGCTACTTGGGCTAGAGGAGTAGCAGGTGTGATAATGGCAAAGTTCCGGCCCTTCCTTTTCTTGTTATTGAAGGAAGACTCGGACTTGGTCTCCTTGGCGTGGTTTTCTCAAGGGTCTTCTTGGCACCCTTTTTAGATAGAGTTCCTGCCTTAACATGATTGTCCGACAGGACAGCAGCAAGATGGATGGCTTCCTCGAGGGTGGCTGGTTTGCTACCCAAAACAGTATCCTGAATTTGTATGGGCAGGCCATTGTTGTATTTCTCAATAGCTTGGGAGAGAGGAGTAACCATATGAGGAACTAAAAGACTAAGCTCATGAAAACGGGTGGTGTAGACAAGGCTTTCACTACTATCTTGTTTGAGATCCCAGAACTCAGCTTCTAGTTTCTTGATCTCGTTGCAGGGGCAAAACTCATCAGTCATGAGCGTCTTGACATCAGCCCAAGGTAGGGCTAGAGCAACTTCGATCACTCAGTTACACTTTTCCCTGTTCCACCATGTGAGTGCCCTCTTCTGGAAGACACTAGTAGCATAATGGACTTTCAGGTTCTCGGGACAGTCAGCATTGATGAAAGTTCCCTCAATGCTTTCAAACCATTGGAGAAGTCCAGTGGCTCCCTCGTTCCCGTAGAACTTGGTGGGGTTGCAGGAGTTAAAGTGTTTAAATGTACACGCGGGATTCCTTGGTGCAGCATTCTGGTTCAGCTGGTTAACCATGGTTGGTAGGATCGTAGCCATTTTCTAAATGATCCTGTTGGTGAGGTTATTCCTATGTTCACGACGGGGAGGCATTCTACAAAGGGATGAATAGAAAGTTCATAAGATGTCAATCATGTGTAAGAGTTTGTAAATAATTCATAAGGTACTTGGTAAAACATGGATGGTACCCTAATGGGCACATTGACTTATCAAAGTACTTTAAGTTCATCTAATGTTTGAGAAGTCATGCTTTATCCTATAAGTGGACACTCATTCCAAGAATTCCCAGGAAAGCATAGCTGGTCCAGCGGTTAATTTGGATTTATACGAAATGCTTTCCTAGACAGAACTCCCAGAATACAGGCATCCACCCTTCCGAATTGCACAAGTTCTCATTCATTAGTTAGAACCTACGTACCTTTGAGAGTTTCATTTGGATTAGACTTTCAAGTCTAAGAGTAGGATTCATGTAGATCCGTTCAAGTTCATGTAGTGGTATCAGATAGTTAGAAATAGATAGATGTAGGTAAGTATAGTATAGAGTGGAGTTCCTAATAATAGAGATGATTTTAACTCATGTTTGGGACTCCTAGGTTATAGTCTAGGTCATGTGTCTAATAACCTAATTCCCTATAACCATGGCTCTGATACCAATCTGTCACACCCCGGCCGGCGGCGGATTATACGTCGGGGCTGACGCAGTTGTTCATAAGCACATGATCATCTATTATTAAATGACAATATTTATTCATCAATTTAAGAGCATCCGTTACAAAGTAAATAGAAAGTGAAACGTTCAAGACATAACATAAATTAAATTAAACTAGGTCCAAGTCCTAGGTGAGCAAGTAGTGTCCTCAAACAGGTGCACCTGAAACATATGAGTAAATGTCAACTACAAGTAGTTGGTGAGTAACACATGTTTTGACACCAAACAAAAGTTAAGTAAAAAGAATTTAAAATTCAATATGTTCAAAGCATAACTAAGGCATAAATGTGAAAACATACAAGGTTCCAAGTGTACAATCAAGTCGTAGTAAATGGAAAACTGGTAAGCACAATCCAACTGATTGAGTTTTGAAAAGATAGTAATATGGTACACGCAAAAACCCGCCAAGGTCTGTGTTAACGGCTATCGGTTTCCCGTATAAATGATCATAAAAGGTACCACCTTAGGCTTGGGTAGCAAGTTAATGATTGTACTGAACATGAACACACGTATGGTCGCCAGGTAGTTTAAGACATAAAGCACATGGTAAATAGCATGAGAACAAATGGTATTGAATTTGGTATGTATAGTATGTAAACATGTTCCACCCCGAGTATTTGTAAACAATAGTAAAGAGAAAGGGGGCTATGAAACTCACCTGAATCAAAGTTAGAAATGTATGAACTGGTAAGGATTGTTAGGCCTCGTGAGGAACTCACACAACAAACCTACATGTGTAATGGTAACCTAATTTCAATATATGTCTAAATGGTATTTAGGAGACATTGGGACATATAGGGTTTCATGGGAGATTTGAGACTGGGCATAGGGTTTGTGCAAGTTTTGGTTGGAAAACATATGTATTTATAATGTTAGAAAGTTTATTTAATAATCAAATAAATCATAGTGTGGAAATGATTCAAATAATATTGTATATAAATTGTTAAATACACATAATGTGGTATGGAAAAGTAATATACTCGGAACAATTTAGAAATAAATTATAAAGTGGGAAAATATTTAATAGGTTTTATAAAATAATTTAATTATTAGTTAATGTGAATAAAGTGGGAAATTAATTCGTTTAATAAATAAAATGATAGAAATGGTTAGCACATCTAATAATTAATTTTGAATGAATTTCAAATGTAATGTTTAAACAAAATAATTATCTAAAATAATTATTTAGGTGTTTATAATTTTAATGGTATTTAAATAATTATTCTCAATAATATTTATAGTTTAATAATGTTTGAATGTATAAATAGCATTTGTGGAATAACTCATAAATAAATATAAACAATTAACATAATTAGATCTTATCGAAACAATGATTTTTTTTTGTTATTTTATTTTGAATTTACCTTAGGTTTAAGAAAGTAACATAGTAAAATATTATTTATATTTTTCCGAATTTCATAAATATTGTATATTGTATTTGTATAATTTTATAAAATTTTATTCAGAAATTTTTAAAGTTAAAGAAAGGGGTTTAAATGGGAAAAGGAGCAAAACCGGCACCCTAGGACTCGACCATCGCCAAAGGGCGGTTCACGGTTGCACACGCACACATTAATCACTCGACTGGGCATGTAGCCTTGTCTAGTGGTTGATTCGTTAGGCTTTTGATAAGCAACCCCCGATGCCCTTCGTCCCCAAATTGCCCCAACGAACCCTAGCCCTCTAATCTCCCCATCCGACCAACGATACACACCCGGTTTCATGGGATTTTCGATCACAGGACAGAAACAGACCTAATGCCACCAATTTTACCTGGAATGGATAAGCAGTGGGCGAGAACGACAGTAGTTTCTTGGCTCGGGTTTCTTGGTGTTCAATCGCGAATCAGAGGATAGATGCAGTGAGTTTGGGAGTGTAGGATGTGTGTACGAGGTGTTGCGAATGTAATGGACTGGGTTTTATAGCCCTATTTTGTTCGAAACGTCCGAATCGAACGTGGGTCGGAGATGACGGTTACAGGATTAAACCCATCATCAAAACAATGATTTCTACTTCAATTGTACCGTTAATATCCTTAGGAAACGGTCGCACCACGTTTTAGCAACATCAATTGAAGTTAAACTCGCAATAATTTGATCGATTGGAAGTAGGATTGAGGTTAGTTTGACTCTGGAAGTCAAAATCGACGAGTTGGGGAAGGAAATAACGGAAATTTGTGATTTGGTCCCTATGGTTTCAAGTGTTATTATTTTGTGCTCAAACCTAGGTTTTTAATTAGAATTTAAGTTTCAAAATTGGAAAAAACTAACCCCCAGACTTTATAAAACATAAAATCTTTTAAATTTTTATATCTTTTTTATAATTTAAAAATATGACTAAATGTTTTAAATATAAATTATATTTTTTGTAAAATAAAAGGGGTTTTATTTATATAGAACTTATTTGTTAGATTAAATCTTTATAAATCCCTAAATTTATTTATAGGATTCATAACATTCGTATTTGCACGATCGTGTATATATATATATATATACTTATAGATGTATTGTTTAATAAGGTTAAAACATCTATATAAAAGGATTTGTAACAATTGCAATAAATGTATGTATGTTTGTACAATCATGTAATGTAATGGATAATTAGAATAATCTTATTGATGTAAGACATAAAAATAAAGGGATTACAAATGTCGGAGTAGTAAAAATAAAGCCAAAATTTCCTAGGGATTACACCTCTAAGGTCTTGGTGAGAGGAAAGCAAGGGTAGAAGCTGAGGGCCTATGTGGCAAATGTGGGAAGAGGCACGGAGGTGAATGTAGAGTTGGGCAGGTAGGATGCTTTAGGTGTAGAAAGTTCGAAAACCAGTCACGCGACTGTCTAGATAAGCCTAGATGCCACAGCCGTAGGGAGCAGGGACACGTAAGCCGGGATTATAGAAAGCCTAAGGAACCGGAAGCTAGGGGATCGGAAAAGGAAAAGGTGCAGAGAAGGAACCCTACATCAACAAGGCCAAAGCAAGGGCCTCCCAGATAACTCATTAAGGTGCGTTTCAAGCTCTTGTTTTATGTTATTGCAAGTTCATAATGTTGATTCCTTATATGATTAGTTAGCCCCGTTAGCTTAGATGCCTTAGAATTAGAGATCTGCCCCGGTTAGACTCTCAGTGGTAGTTAATCACAATGGCCTTCATGACTAAGCTGCCTCTCATAGCTACGGTTTATGCCACCCATTCTATGATTTGCTATCAGTATAGCTTATGGCAGGTTTCGAAGATGAAACCTGTTGTAAGGAAGGTAGACTTGTTACATCCCGAGTTTTAGAACGCGGTATACTTAGCGAAAAATTTAAAACTTAGCAAGGATGAGAGGAGTGGGCTTGGGCTTGGGTGTATGGTCCAAAAAAGGGCAAGGGTTGGGCCCCTTATAAGCCTCAAGACCAGCCCCAAACCCCATTATCACCACCATTTTTTGTTTTCTAGAGAGAGAAACATTCTAGAGAGAGTGAGTCGGTTTTGCCCCAAGATCGATCCAACCTTCTTCTCCACCGTTTGTTTGGAGCTTCTCCGAAGAATCAAGCACAAACAGGTATCAATCCGTCCAGAATCTGAGTTTTTATGTAAAGTGGGTTTTTAGGGTTTCAACAAGTTTTATTTAAAAAGATTAGATTTTTACGTGTGTTTTTGAATAAAAACTATAGATATGGCTTCATGGTTAAGATTAGAACAGTTTGGACGTAAAAAGTTGGGATTTAGATAAAAAACGAAGAATCTAGCCAAGAACAGATGAGTCGTCCGAAAAGTCGTTGAATGGTCCGAAAAGTATTTTGGACGAAGAGAGATTTCGGACAAAAGATTTCGGACGAATTTGTTTTTGGACGGAATTGTTTTCGGACGAATAAGTCTTCGGATGAAAGACATTTCGGGCGAATTAGTTTTCGGCGAAATGGTTTTCGGACAAGACTTTTCGACCGAAATAGATTTCGATCGAAAGGAGATTTCGGACAATAGAGTTTTCGATCTAGTAGATTTCGGATGAATAGTTTTGTCATGACTCGGAGTTAAAACGTTTCGTTTTTGACCACTCGAACAGATCGTTGAGCCTTAAAGAAGAGTTAACTAAGAAAGTCAGGTGAGTTCTAATCCCTTTTGTGTCTGCTTTAGGGTTGGTGTGCATACTTAGTGTAAAATGTTTATTACATATTTTATATTAATAAACAAAGTGAAAAGCTATGTTCTAATGTAAAGTTTAAAAGAGGCAAATGTATATTTTGAGCAAAGTATACCTATATTATTGGCAAGCGTTTACTATATTTTCATATAGATAAACAAATGCACAATATACATGTTAGTATTTTCAAGTAAAGCAAGATATATCTTATGACAAATGTTTACTATATTTTCATATACATAAACAAAGGCATGATATATGTGTTAAGCTATATTTCAGTAAAAGCAAAGGTATTTATGGCAAGCGTTTACTATATTTTTATATACATAAACAAAGGCATAATATATGTTAAAGTTATGATCAAGTTAAAGAAAGTTTTTGAACAGAAAGTGAATAGATTTCCTTACCAGCTGAAAAGGTCCTTGAGACAGATGTTACTTGTACAAAATGTCAGATATGGGTTCTACCAATTAGTAAGAACCTTTGGGTTCGCTAACGGTTGTACAACTGGGATGAGTGACGGCGGTTGCTCGGGAAGTCCACCCAAAGCGTTAAGCAGCATTGTCGGTTCATGGACGTGATCCATGGGGGCATTGACCAGGTACTCGTCGGTTCATGAACGTGAGCCATGGGGGCGGTACAGTAGTGACAAGGGAATTGACGGATAAGCGGTATTGCCAGTTCGGGTATTGACAAGGTACTTGTCGGTTCATGGACGTGAGCCATGAGGGCAGTACAGTGTAAAGGAATTTACGGTTCATTATATGTTTTAACCTGATTTGAAAAGTAATGTATGTAAAGTTTTTGGCCATAACGGCAATATGTATGTATTAGTAAATCTTTTACATAATTGATATAAAGTAACGTTAGAACTCACTCAGCATTGCTGATTTTTAGTATGCATATCAGCTAAGTGTAGGTGGCTTGGATGGATGCTTGGCTTGGCGAGATGAGTTACCTGAAGATTAGCATCTGGCATCCCGTTTATGTTTATGTTTCAGTTATTTAAGACAAGTTTCATTTCGTATCAGACAAGTTATGTTAGACATGTTATGTAGTTCCGCTGCGTATGCTGAAGTTTTTAAATCGTTTCCACTGTGTTAATGAATGTCTTATGTTTATGAGTTATGTGTTGATGAGTAAATCCAATACATGAGGCCTCCCGGGTTTGGGACCTTACACTAAACTCTCAACTATCGTTCCTATGGATTCGAACATTCAAAAATCATAAACTAGTCATAAACACACAGTAAGCAACCTAATATGCATCTATACATGAAAGACATTCACAAAGACACATATGGAACAATAATTCATCATAAATCAGATCTAAATACACACACACATCAGATCAATTGCAATCAAGTTCGCTACTTTAACATTAAACCATCAATAAGCAACCAAAAACCGATAAAAATCCAAACTTCACAAAGTATTCATCAAAACCTAGGTAGTATTTATAGTCTAGCCATCAATCATTATCAAAACTAGAAAACAAGTCATAAAAGTCATGAACATAATGTTAATCAAACCAATTGGAAATGATAGAATGAAGATCATAAACCGAATGATTAAGATCTAACTACCACGATCAATAAAGCTCAAATTCCTTCTTTTGCTCTCAAAATCGCCTCTTTCTTCTGCTCTAACGGCCGGAAATCGATTGATTTTCACACCAATGGGTTCTAACCTTTTAAATAGTCAAATTAGGTTAAAAATCTGTAACTGCACTTTTTCGCGTGTCGCGAACCCCAAATGGCCAATCCTTCGCGTGGCGCTAAAGACAAAAGAGTCAGGCAAACTTTTCCTCGAAGCTGGATCTTCGCGTGTCGCGAACGGGGAGCCTCCTTATCTTCGTGACACTCAAAAACCTGTTTTTTGAACTCAACTTGTCGAGATACCCCAAATCCATATATTATGGGTCCCGTAACTCATTTTCTAGCACGAGATATGCCCCTTTGAAGTTTAGACTCTTTCCTGACTTTTGCCGTTTTTCGTCCCGTAACTCGTGTGCTCGTTTCCTTCAAGGTTTAACCTTCGTTTCTACTTCTTCACACGAGTACCTGTAAACATGACACAAACTCAGAACGAACCAAAACGAATACAAAATTAACTAAAACGTACACAAACTACAAGGATAAAAGCATGTGTTTTGCAACACATCATATATAATAACATTCAAGTGTCAATAAAATTATGATTTTGACATAAAATACCCATAAGAAAGTTTTGACATCAAAAGGTTCTTTAAGCATGTTGATCAGTTGAAGAATTGTTTTCTAAGTTGCATCTTTTAAAGATAGATAACTTACTAAACAGATTTAAAAGGTTAAATCAGAAAATCTAAATTAAAGACAAATGATAGATTTGAAGTATATCAATGTTGTCGGACACAAAGCTAATTGTGGAGACAAAATAGCCGTATATGACATTTGTGATCATTGTGGTCAAATGAGTCATTGAATCCAAAAACTACAATCCTATATAAAGAAGCTGATACAGAAGAAGGTTGGTGAGATTGGGCTTTAGGTATCTATACGATAGAATTGTTTACTATTCTCAAGTTTACATGCATGTGATACTTGTTATTTTAACCGATATTTATTGAAATGTGCAGGAACCAAGTAGTAGTAAGAAATTGGTATTAAGTTTTGGACACATGCATTTGCAGCGGAAGCAAATAGTTGTCTTCCAAGCCATGTGTACTTTATTGTCCTACAACTTAAAATTAAATGAACAAAATAGTTTGTTGTAATATTTCAGTTTCCATTTGTATAACTTGATTATTTTAATATGAATATTCTATTAGAGGTTTCTCTTTAGTGTAATTCCTATTTTAAATATTTATGTTTAAACAATGATAGTTCTATAGATACCATATAGTGATTCAAGTATGACTTAAATTATACTAATCTTTGCTATTATCATATTGAAACGTTAAATAAGTGATGCATCGCCGAACTCTAAGAGGATAGGATTTGGAATAAACTGTTTGTCAATTGTTCGTATGCACGTCTTGTTTAAGTCGTAATATGACATGACCCGTGTTACCTGCAAAAGGTAAACGGACACATGATACTATACAAGCAATTTACTTGAGACATATCCATTTAAAGAGAAGTTATACTTAATTGTCAAGAATATCACCATTACCAGATGGGTTCACATCTACTTGTTGAGATATGAACTAGAAATACTTGAAGTTGCTCAAACTTCTAAATGAACTATTATTATTAGCTCGGCTAGTTAATAAAAGCATTTCTATGTAGATGCAAACATTTAAGCTAAAATATCATGATCAACTAAAATTTGATTTGAGTCATTTGATTTTGTAGGATTGCAATTTAATATTCTACTATATGCATTCTTAGCATGTATTAACGAAATACTTATTAACAAAACTAGTTATATGAAGGAAGGAGTTTAATGATTATCTCATTAATTGTTTAGTGATGCAAAGCGTATGTGAGATGTGAGCATTCATGCAAACTAGAATCTAGACTATTAATGCATTTTGAAAGACCTATTCAACAGGTTATTTCTACAATCCCATAGAATTATGCTTATAAAATTGCTATGGCAAGTGGGACCTACAAGGGATAAATGTGATGTTTCAAGAAAACTAGTGGGAGCATAGTAAAATACCTAATCTTATCCATTGGTGAGCTTATACATTGACATCTTCACAAAGGGCTTACATCATCCATATTTAAAGAATTTTGTTCTAGTTTGAATGTTCGATTTCTTCCTATTCAAACTGCTAGGATGTAAGTATAGATATGCTTTATCCTATTATAAATATACTTGATGTAAAGATAGCATTTATCCTATAGTGTTTATACTTAACCTTTAGTTTATCTAGTTACTCTTATTGGTGTTAGAGTCGTAGGTTGATTAGGTTTCCTTCTCTTGTACGTGCATTGTAATTCATTTGTGGAACACACAGATATATACAACACTTTAGCCATAATGATATTCTATTTTGTTTACTTCTTATTTTTATTTTTACATTTGTAACTTATATAATGTAGATACAAAACAAATGAGTCAGATGACCAAAGAAGAAATATTTTTTTGCTACCTTTCAACATTAGACCATCCACAACCCAGACCCTTGGCCGCCCGTGAGGTGATGTGGAGCTTTAAGTGGAGAGAGGGAGAAAGGGAAGAAGAAATCCTTCCCCACGGGTGTTGGCCGTGAAGTATTGTGAGATGGGGAAGAGAGGGATGGGAGAGAGAGGTGGGAATTCGTGGATTTTTCACGGGGCATTGAATGTAGCGTGGAACCGCCCATGAGCCATGGGTTGGAGATGGTCTTATACATCAAACAGTTCTCATGCAAATTGGATTTTTTTAGGTAATTTCATATATATTCCTAAAAACATGCATAATGTCATGTTTATTCATCGAAAAAAATTAATATCAAATATACTCATTTAAAATACTTAAAATTTCATATTTTACAATTTTATTAAAACTTATAGTACGACCATTATGTCTTTTCTTTTTCTCATTACACTTCAAATCCCATATCCTAATACAAATTTTAAGAAAATGCTATAGATTCAAATCAAAAACACTCATTTGATATTATGATTTTATGTTGAGTAAATGTGATCTACTAAGTTTTGAAGGGGATATACGAAGTTATCCTTTTTCTAATTATTTCAATAATGCAGATCCAATTGATTGCTTCAAAGTATCATGGGTAGCATTTCAAGCATCCCTTCACCCACACTTCCACATTTGCAAAATACCAAGGTTCTCTTCCATTCTAATTAATGATTTTAACATTTTCTATAATAAGAAGTTGATCATCTCTTTAGCTTGAGTTGATCTCAGCCCATTTGCTAATGAATTGGTTGACGGGTCAGATAGGTAGTTGTTGACTGTTAGATTACTAATGCTGGCTTTCTTATTGCAGCTTGGTTCCTTCTGGTCTTGAAGGATATTGTACCCATATCCAATAGATATGGAACATTGACCACCTTGTATGGTCATGTTTTGTAGAAAAGGTAACATTACAACTTTTAATTATAGCACTTGATTCTAGAGACATAGTTTTCCATTGTTCCTAATCATGTTTGGCTTAATCTTTGACTAGATATTTAACGTGTCTGTATCGCTTTTGTAAAAAGTTCACATTTTTTTCATGAATAATACGAGTTAAAGTAGAAATTTTGAAGTTGAAGTTGTTAAAGTATGTGATTTTCTATATCTAAATGCCCGTCTTTAAGGAACACAATCATTAAGAGTATACACGTTGGGTAACAAGTTAAAACAAGTCTTCTTTTTTTTTATCAGGTTTATTTAAAAATACGTATTTTTCCATCATGTGTATCCTTGTATAACAGGTCAACTCGACTCATTTGGATCCACATTAAAAATTACCAAAGGTAATACAGCTCGTTATTAGACTTGTATGAGACTCGTTGATAATAGCATTCGAAGTTCGCTTGTTTCAACGCAAATCAGTGTTGACCCGTCACCCAACCGTCTAGTTTGGCAGCTACAGTTCACGTCTACCTCAAAATGTAACACATTATTGCCATGTCAGCAACTTTTTATTTTATGTTCTTTCTAAAATATAACAGATTTTATAAAATATCATATAGATTACAAAATCATCTAAACACCCCCCTTAGCATGTGAATGATAACTCTTCTGTATAAATATAGAAACAAAGAAACCATGAAAGTCTATACATACAACACTAGTAAACTCATGTGCACAATGGAATCTCTAAACAACAAAAAATCTATCCAACTTATATTCCACACAACTCCGATTGAAGACCCGAAACCCGTCAAAAGAGTATTTACTCACACACACTTAATATCATCCACTCGGTCTATAACATCCATAGCCTTGATCCGATCGATATCAAAGTCAATGACGGGAAGAGATGACGGTCTCTTGATGGGAAACGGGTCCCTCTTAATCTCACGTGTCGGGGAATGACTACTGCTTTTAGTTAGCCTATGTTGCATGCTTAACCGGCTTTGGGTGTCAAATTCTTGACTTTTGCTATTTCCGGGGGTCAATTTTCTTTTGCTAACATCCCGAAGCATTTCTTGGTCCTCGGTTGTGAGTGCTGGCAAGGGAGAATTGTGCCGGTTTGTTGAGAGTTGAGGTTGTTTTTGATTTGGGGAACGAATTGGGGATTTTACAGGTGATCTCGTTCCATCGTTTATCGCCTTTAATTGGCAGACGAGATGATGAAGTAATATGACTAACTTTAGAATACATTCTTCAGTTTTTTCCTTTTCTGCATGGTGGAGAGTCTCTATTCTTAATGAGTCAACCGGGCAAGACGGGTTTTGGTTTGCCTCAGATCTACATGAAATTAGTCAGCTGTTTAATTGAAACTGGATCTGGATACAGCAGAAAGATGTAGAGGTGGCGGCTAGGGGTGTAAACGACCCAAGCCCCTAGTGAACCACTCGAGACCGACTCGCGAAAAACTCAAATCGAGCCGAGATCGGGGGCTCATTTAGTAAACGAGCTCAAGCTTCACATATCGAGCTTGACTAGGCTCGCAAGTTTAAACGAACCTTAAAGAGCCTTTTATTTTTATAAATTTTATTTAATATATTAAATATATATTTACATAATAATTATTATTATATATAAAACTATGATAGAAATAAATAGATAATATATAGTATGTCATATATAAATATTAAATTTGTAAATAAGATATAAAAAATATTATAAAAATATAAAAATAAAATAATTAAACAATAAACAAGCAAAGCTCGAGTTTGAAAAACTACTCATAAGTTGAGCTAGAGGTCACCCGAGCTCGCTTAAGCTCGGGGTCGGCTCGTTTACACCCCTAGTGACGGCTATGACCCATTTACTTATGGGTCAAACTTCAGGTAATATTTTATCTCTAACAGGCTAACTGGGTGTCATCCTAAGTGTATTTTTAATGCATAAAACCTCCTAAATCATTTTACTTGAAAAATTAAATTATTCTCTAAATAGTTAATACTATTTGTAGTCATATTAGTAAAATCGGTCCAACCCCTACCAAAAACTTATCAGTTTCACATGTTTACCCGACCCGCCCATTTTGTCATGTCTAGATAAGAGCAATGGAAATATAACTTACCCTGTATTTGCCCATTCTCCAACCCAGCCGAAGCCATGATAAGCTCTGTATTGACCAGAATTTGTGTTCGACATGATGCAAGATTTGCAGTTAATAAATAATAAAAATATATATAGAACTTCAACTAGTTTTTTCTATATCTGGACAGTTTTAAAAGCCAAGGGGACGTTTGGATGTGTATTGTAACTGATGAATGCGACTTCAAGTCGTTAGTGTTCAATAATGGTTTTCCGATTACTTGAGGTAAAAATAAACTGATTATCTGATCAACTCAATATGTGATTCTAATTCTTCAAGTCACAATAATCACTTCAAAAATTCACATCCAAACACACCCAAAACGCCCATTTCTTTTTTGAAATACCAGACAAAGAATATTATATTATAAGACCAAAAGCATAGGAAAAAAAGTAGTCATAAATGTCAGGAATTACTTGTTTGTGTTTGTTGCAATTGGAACAAGCCATTGCAGAGTTTTCTCCATCTCTGCTTTAATTTCAGGAATGGTAAGCTGCAATGAAGGGATCCCGGAAAACAACAACAATTTATTACACATGTAAAACAATGGAAAAAATTTAATATTAAATGTTTAAAAAGCAACGGATAATTTTGTTGTTCAAATGGTTAAAAAAATACTCCCGCGAGACTAGATTAGTACAACTTTTAATGTGAAATCAGTATTTGTCATTTACAATATAGGGTTAGGATCATTTGAGAACACATGTGTAAGTCATGTGTAGGTTATGCGTAGGTAAAAACTTAAAAATTTAAAAACATAGTAAAAAATTACTTTGATGGTTTTTTATATACATAAACATACACAAAGTATATAAAAAATACAAAATTTAAAAAATATGAACAATTAATAGGAGTTCTCGCGGTTCTCAAGATATTTACGAATTCTCAAATGATCCTAACACTTAATATATATATATATATATATATATATATAGGGGAAGGATCAAATAAAAAGTAGTTTTTCGCTAAGAAATGACAAAAACCTTAAGAAACGATATCAAGCGAACTCCGATTGAGCTAATTTCAGCGGCGTTGGAACCGTCTCGTCTCGTCAAACTCTACCATCTTAGCTTTTAGGGTTTAGCTTTTAAGGTTTAGATTTTACGTTTGAATTTTAGGGTTTTAGCCTTATGGTTTAGCCTTAGGGTTTAGGGTTTAGATTTTATGGTTTAGGTTTTTTTTTTGGGGTGGGGGGTTTAGGTTTTTGAGGGTGGGTTTAGGTTTTTGGGGTGTGGGGGTGGGGGTGGTGGTTTTAGGCTTTTCAGGGTGGGGTAGGAGGGGGGTTTAGGTTTTTGGGGGTGCGGGTGGAGGGGGGTTTAGGTTTTTGGGACCGGGTTAGGGTTCGATGAGACGGTTCCAATGCCGCTGGAAGTGGTTTTTCGCTAAGAAATCCTAAGAAGTGGGTCAAATGAACTCCGATTGGTTCCACTAAGAAGTGGTTTTTCGCTAAGAAATCCTAAGAAGTGGGTCAAACGAACTCCGATTGAGCTCATTCCAGCGGCGTTGGAACCGTCTCATCGAACCCTAACCCGGTCCCAAAAACCTAAACCCCCTCCACCCGCACCCCCAAAAACCTAAACCCTCCCTCCTACCCCACCCCGAAAAGCCTAAAACCACCACCCCCACACCCCAAAAACCTAAACTCCCCCACCCCACCCTCCCATCCCAAAAACCTAAACCCACCCCTAGCTCAATCGGAGTTCGTTTGATATCGTTTCTTAAGGTTTTTGTCATTTCTTAGATTTATTAGCAAAAAACTACTTATTTGAACCTCCCCCTAGGTTCCACTAAGAAGTGGTTTTTCGCTAAGAAATCCTAAGAAGTGGGTCAAACGAACTCCGATTGAGCTCATTCCAGCGGCGTTGGAACCGTCTTATCGAACCCTAACCCGCCCCCAAAAACCTAAACCCCCCTCCACCCACACACCCAAAAACCTAAACCCCCCACCCCAACCCCCCCCCCCCCCCCGAAAAGCCTAAACCCACCCCCACCCACCCCTCCAAAAACCTAAACCCCCCACCCCAACCCCCCTAAAAACCTAAACCCACCCCCAAAAACCTAAACCCCCCACCCACACCCCCAAAAAAAAACCTAAAATCTAAACCCTAAAAGCTAAACCCTAAGGCTAAAACCATAAAATTCAACGCTAAAATCTAAACCCTAAAAGCTAAGATGGTAGAGTTCGACGAGATGGTTCCAACGCCGCTGGAATTAGCTCAATCGGAGTTTGTTTGATATCGTTTCTTAACGTTTTTGTCATTTCTTAGGCTTCTTAACGAAATATCACTTCTTATTTGAACCTTCCCCTATATACAAATATATATATTTTTATTTTAGCGACAATTACTTACTATCTATAACAAATTTCTTAATCCTAATTTTTTTCCTCGAAAGTACTTAATAATCAGTTTTAAATCGAAAATTGGTAGTTTCGACACTCAAGATCAGAGTTCGACAACCAACACATAATACAAGGAATAGTACGCCAATAATCTTCTTCCTCAAAACGTACATCATAAAGTTGTTATCTGCATGTTACATATTAGAAGGATACCAAACACTATTATGGATAGTTTTATAACCACCATATAAAAGAACACTTTCTTCTACCAATATATCTTGTTCAATAATGAAAATAGGTCACCAAATGACAAAAATCATTATAAATAGAGTGGAATTTTGTCCTATCGCGTGTATGATGGGCCAGGTGGCTTAAAAAGATAAAAAATAAAAAAATAAAACCCTAAATCACAACTACACCTACAATATTGGAAAAAGTAGACTAAAGAATCTGGCCACAAAAACTATTAAAAACGCGTACCTCTTCCTTTGGGTGAAAGGAATGTAATTTGGAGCGCATTGCTGACTTAATATTAGGCGGCAGTCCTTGGTACAAAGAATCCCTGGTACTTGGAGGCACAAAACCAGCGCGAGTGACCTGATGTGTCATTAAATACTTTGTCACTACTATTATTATTATTATTAATAATACACTAGTAACTCCCTATTAAACAGAATATTTATCGGTATCCATTTTCACGTCAAAACAATAAACATTCTAAATGTATTATCACACAGCTAATAACATCTGAAAGAACAGAAACTCACAAGTGTATCGATCTGAGTAATAATATTAGCATAATGTAGAGCAAGACCAGCTGCTCCCAATTTCTGTCGGTTGCTCTTTACTGGTGTTTGGGTATCTGAAATAACATTCAAAAGGTAAAATAATGATAATAAAGGGCTTTCATATAACTTGACATGCAAGGTTTGACTTGGCACATAGTTTATAGAAGTCTTTGACTATTGATCAAATACAAAAAAATGCTTTATAAGAAAAAGATTAAGAAACTGGAGAGCACAACTAATCCAGGCACATCTTGAAATGATGGCTAATAGGCAAATAATTATATTTGGAAAGGGGTCTTTCCAATAAAATGGATAAATTAAAATCAAAGTTAAATAAGTTTCCTATTTCAGAAACCTACCAGCTGTTCCAAAAACATTATGAATCTCCATGTGTAAGAAATGCACAACGTCTACAAGTTGCTCCATCACCTTAAATAACAAAAATAATTAGTGAGTATTACATTTCTTGAACGTTATTTGCAACAAAGTAACCCTTATACCTTAAACAGAAAAACCAGTGCATCTAAAGTGATGAAAAAAATAATAAACTATAAATGATGCGGTTGTGTTGTACTCTGAAAAAATAATATAGATGTAGTTTGTTACCTCTTCCAAAATCTTGGACCAAAGTGACTTCTTTTGCAAACTTCTCACATGCTTCTTTTGACTTTTCAATTCTGCCCTCATGATAGCAAGGCTGTCCCCTTTACAAAATTAGAAAAAAGTTCAATGAGCTGAAACAACTAATTGAATATGACAAGGAAAAAAGATGTACATTAAAGAACAGATAAAAAATACATTTTTGGACACTTGGACATCCCACTACAGTAGCAATAATAGCAACCACAACAATAACAAATTATAATGCTGTAGTTGATGAAAAAGGCAAATGATATATGGTAATAAAAATAATGAAATAAATTAATTGATGGAAGAACAACAGTACTTTAATTGAAGCAAAACTTATATTAAGGTAGAGAATTCAAACATTAAGAAACAAAGCATTTCTATTAAAAAAGTTTATACGCATGATAGACTAGCCGAAAATCAAGTATTAATGCACGCAAATTTATCTCACCGTATGAAAAAAAAAATTTGAAAAAAGATAATAAAAACAACAATATTATCTATACATTTATCAGACTCCCAGAGGCCTATGGTTACCTCTTGGAGGAGCATTGAGGTTTTCCTCTTCTAGTTGCTTACGTTGAAAATCTTGTTCAAACCTGTCCAACGCATGTAACTCATGGTATAATTCCTGCATGCAAAACACATTACTTCCATTTCCAACACTACACAGACACATACACACACACACATAAATACACACACGTGCGCACATGTATGTATATATGTATATCTATATATATGTGCACACACATATATATACACACACCCCCTATATATACGTGTGTGTGGGTGTGTGAGCGTGAGGGCATGGGTGTAGGCTGGGCGGCTACGTATGTATGTGTACATATATATTTAACTATATATAGGTGTGTACGTGTGTGTGTAAGTGTGTTTCAAATCAAAAGCAATAAAAAGGACTACAAAATTATGTGTTAATTCACAAGTGATTCTCCATTCATATATAACTATTATTGGAGGTAAAATGCGAACAAAAAACAGTTCAAAACCACAAAATTATGTGTTCCCTCCCTCCCTCTCTCTCTCTCTCTCTCTCTCTCTCTCTCACACACACATATGCATATTTCAAATGCTAATGTGGAATTGGGATGCAGTTGGAGAGAATTTAAATGTATCTGCATTTCAATTTTTCATTTTACATGTGTGGCTCATATTCGTTCTTACCGTTATTATTTATATTTAATTTCTTATTTGATGTAATATATATGTGTGTATGTATGCAAATATATGTGACAGCTTTGTGGTATATTGATTTATTAGGTGTAAATAGGAAAGTTCAGTCACAATTTATTTGTTTCTTAAAAGTAGAAGATTACACCTAGAACTAGAGATTGTATTTCCTTAACTTTTATTAGTGATGTATAAATATTCACACTAAATGTTATAAATAATCAATCCTTCAAATTACCATTTCTATGTACGTTCCTTATGTGATATACTAGGGCTACCTTTATTAAATACTCATTATTTCATTCATCTTGTTTTCTTGTCTGGATAAGCTTTGGAGTTATTGCTTCAAATTGAGGTACCAAATCATCTTTATCAATTTAAGGAATTCCATAATGCACGTTATACAAGTATTGACTGCTATTATCCTTGATAGTTGTTATATCCTTTTTCTTTATTTTTTACCCTTCCACATTTGCAAAGATATTAGGACAGAGAGTATAAAGAGAAGCAAATACTCACGGCAGTATATTGAACCAAATTCTTCAAATGCTCCATGGTGGTTTCTGTTTCTTGTTTTAATTGTTTCTGAGGAATTAGTTCTGATCCCAATCTAAACAAAACAACAAACACATTAGCATCATGTGCAAATCAAATTCGGCAAAATAAATTTATGTTAGAGGTGGCAAAACAGGTATTTTCAGTAGGTGAGTCAGATCGAAAGGCTGAAACACTTTTGTCCAAAGTTTTTTTATTTTTTTATAATTAACTAGTGTGTCAAATAAGATTTGAGATATTAATATTATTTGGATAATAATATAATTCTTTAGAACAAAATGATTTAGGAGCTTTGATCGGTTCCTTATTAAGAAATTTTCTTTTACCCATTTGACATGTTACCCAAATGATGCATTCATAAGTAAACAGGCCAAAATTGCCACCTCTAATTTATGTTCACAGAAATTACTTTTCAAAGTAACGGTCCAGGTTGTGCCATTGAGGATCTTTGCATCGATTTCCAAAACGAACCACTTCCCCAGAAAAGATTTTTAATTCTTCCCTATAAACATCATAAAAGCAAGATCATTTAAAAGACACCTTTTTACGTAATAAAAAAACAATGATTTTATCATTAGTTATTTTCATGGTACCCACCTTTTATCAGATGCAGCAATTCTGAGGAGCTCATCCGTGTCTTTTGATATTAAATGTTGCACACCTTCTGAAGGTAGCACTACCTCTTTTAAATGTTTTATGTTATCCTTTGAAAGAGATTGCATTAAAGTGGCACCCTTAACGATTGTGTTTGCAACTTCAAATGATAATATTGCTATTTTATTTCCCTTTGTTGCCACCCCAGACACAAAACCACTGCCGATGCTTGTCACGCTGCTGCCAAGTGTATCCAGCACTTCTACTGCCTTTTCAATACCAGCGGTCCGCGCTTTACCCAAAAGTGAACTCACTTCTGAAACCTGCATTACCAATTAAAAGAAAAATAAAGGTTGCAAAATGGGCAGGTTAGGTGATGGTTCAGAACAGTTAACTTTTTAATACGGGCCAGGATTGGAATCAACACTTTTTTTGGAACATTATACTTATCACGCAACAAACCTAGACGCCACACCCGTTACCTTATTCAGAATTATGTTGCCTATTCTCGCCTCTTACGTGAGTCTCATGCCTATACTACTACTACACCTGATTCCTACTCGATTCCCAAATATGTGAGGACGGCTTTTGCTCATCCAGGATGGCGATAGGCTATGAAAGACGAGATAAGGGCCCTACAGGCCAATCATACAAGAGATCTTGAGACGCTTCCTCGTGGTAAGTGTATTGTTGGATGTCGTTGGGTGTTCTCAGGCTTATGGTATTGATTATGATGAGACTATCTCCCCGGTTGCCAAAATGTCGTCCGTGCGCATTTGTATTGCTCTCGCCACCATTAATTATTTTACGCTCTATCTTCTTGATGTCAAGAACGCCTTTCTTAATGATGTTCTTGAGGAAGAGGTTTATATGGAGCAGCCACATGTTTTATTGTTGAGAAGGAGGCCTCGAAAGTATGCAGATTATGTCGTTCCCTATATTTTATATGGCCTTAAGCAGTCTCCTAGAGCATGGTTTGGTCGGTTTTCTA
Source organism: Smallanthus sonchifolius (assembly GCA_023525975.1). Lineage (NCBI taxonomy): Eukaryota > Viridiplantae > Streptophyta > Magnoliopsida > Asterales > Asteraceae > Smallanthus > Smallanthus sonchifolius. The sequence goes on along the minus strand of CM042025.1, from coordinate 40,208,554 downwards.
GTGTTATGGGAAAATGATGGCTCGTAGTGCATTTGATCACTCTGTATTCTTAAGACATCGTCAGGGCCGAACGATTATGGTAGTGGTTTATGTGGAATTGTGGATGGCCTCATAATTACAGGGGATGACAAGGTCGGGATTACAGAGCTTAAACAATTTCTTCGGTCTCACCTACTTCCTTCACATACAGGGAATACTTCTCTCTCAACGGAATGTATGTCTTTGATATGTTGCCTAAGTGTAGATTGATAGCCCGATGAGGATCCAGAGCGATACAGACATTGGTTAGGAAGCTTTGCTACTTGACAGTTACACGCCCAGACATCTTCTTTGTTGTATGTGTCCTGAGTCGGTTCATGGCCACACCATATAACGGACACTGGGATGCTACTCTTCGTGTATTGACCCAACGAAGTAGGATTTTGTATTCAGGGTCACATTCGTGTGGGTGCTTTTACCGAGGAGGGAGATGGACGGATATCGGGATTCTCATATTCAAATTCGGCAAGTTGTCCTATTTCACAACAGTCTACAACTAGGTATTGTGTGTTTGTCGGGGGAAATCTTGTATCCAAGAAGAGTAAGAAGCACCACACGGTATCTAGATCGAGTGTTATATTAGAGTATAGAGTCATGGCACATGTCACATCAAAAATAATACGGGTTCATCGTCTTCTAGAGAACCCGGAGTTGTTTCTGACGACTTAATGCGGTTATATTGTGATGGTCAATCAGTTATACATATAGCCAAGAATAAAGTATTTAATGAGAGGACGAAGCATGTTGATGTTAATTGTCATCTAATCAGAGATCGGATAGTAGGCACTGAAACAGACTCTCCATCTATTCTGTCGGTTCATGTTAAGACTTAAGACAAACTATCAGCTTGCAGATATCCAATCTAAGCCTCTTTGGAAAACTCAGATTTTATTTGTAACAAGTTGTGCATTGATTAACATCTATGCTCCAACTTGAGGGGTATTAGTTGTATATTATATATTAGGCTATTTATTAGTTTATAACCCATGGCCTAAGTTAGGCTTCTTTAGGGTTTCCTTCATGTGCATATATTGAGGATTCCACCTCCATGGTAGTTACTCAGATATTTTCCCATTACTTTTACAGTTTTGTACATATAGATGTAAGAGTATCGCTTACTAAATAGTCATTAAAAGGATAGCCAAATCTGCAAACTTTTGATTAGTTTACTTCTATTCCTTCTTGCTAATTCACCAAAGATGAAAGATCAATTTTTCTTTCTTTCATTTAGTTACATTCCAATCATTTTCCAAAAATCATTATCTCATTCAAACAATTAATCTGAAGTAACCATCATATCTCCTTCACCAACCCATTTTTAGTCTTACTGACATCGGTTTATAAATACTATCTATGTGAGTTTGCTTTGGCAGGTTAATCATCATACCTATAATTTCTTTCATATTTACGTCACTTTAAATATAAAAAATAAATGCACATGTCCGCATGACCTTTCTACATTCTATTACAATATAGATGTAATCACAAATAAGCTTCATGAAATTGCCATCATGTCATGGTTCTTGTATTGTCGGTGCTCATACATGACCAATATTAGCGTTTCTCTCTCCATTTACACTCATTCTTCCATGTGTTAAATTGACAAAAGTGCATTGCGTCATTGTGACGTGAAGAAATTTTAGAACCATATGATATGAAAGATGTTCTTATTAGGCAATTACCTCAAAGACACCTAGGGCTTCCTTTCCTAATACGAATATATCGGCATAAAGAATGGGAAATAGTCTAATAGTTATGGTGGTCTTCATTCTTCAGGCGCAAACGATATCTTATGTGCGTCTATATATTTAATGTTGATTTATGCCTACATTGTACCCTTCCGCGCCCGAAATACTCATTTGATCATCTTTTATGACAAATCTTCTTTTACACCAATAGTGTGTGCATGTAATCCTCATCCTCAAGTTAAAGACATTAAGACAATCCAAGTGATTGGTTATTCTCATGGTTTAAAAAAACGGTCGAGGCGTACGCCTCGAGGCGCGCCTTGAGGCGAGGCGGTAGAAAAACGAGTCTGAGGCGTACGCCTCACAAGGTATTTTGGTACGTACGCCTCACTAGGGCTGAGGCGGTCGAGGCGGGTCGAGGCGGGCTGAGGCGGTCGAGGCGGGCTGAGGCGGTGAGGCAGTAGAAATGGAAAATTTTGACTTTTGACCCATTTGAACTGTGTATATCGTTTTATTAACGAAATACACAACTCAAATGGGTCAAAAGTCCATAATTAACGTCTGGTTCTCCTTAATTTGACCTATTTTCTCATTCTTCTCCTTAATTTGACCTAATTTCTCATTCTTCTCTCACACATCACACCTAGGAAAGGTTTGGAAGGGGTTGATGTAGTCAACAAACAAGATACAAACATTGTTTGATGTTTAGTATTTTATTTTTTGTAAGATATATAATTTTTATATTTATTTTTTAATTCCGCCTCGGGCTTACGCCTCGGTTCGCCTCGAGGCTTACGCCTCGTGAGGCGAAGGGAAAACGCCTCGAGGCGCGTTTCCGTTCTTTTAAACATTGGTTATTCTCTTTATGGACATGGGCGGACCTACTAAGAGCTTATGGGAGCAGCCGCCCTCCAGCAAAAAAAAAAAAACTTTTAGTGTTATATACGTGTTAAAATCCCGATCGTCCCCCATAAAATTTTGAAATAGCCCCGATCGCCCCCTATTAAAAAAATTTAGTGTACGCGTTATATGCCGTTAGTCAACCGCCAAAATTTCCGACCCCATGAAAAAAATTTCTATGTCCGCGGACTTAGGTTTCCCACATTCACTGGGCTAAACAAAAAGCAAAAGCACCTTCTAAGTAGATGACCCCTTTAAACAAGATTGAAATTCCTAAAAGCTAATATCGTGAGAAATTATGATCCAAATGTGAAGAAAGTCATCTTACTAGACCAAGTTTCCAGAAAAACATACCTTTGTTATATTTGACTTTGATTTATTGGATAGAGCCCTAGACATTTTTGGAATCCCGTCATTATCATCCAATGCATTCATCTCCGGAATAGAAAATGGCTTCTTATCATCCATGCTTTCAACATCTGAAGGGGTAGATTCGTCATTCATTTGTTGAACAGGCAATCCTCGAGGTTGATAAAAGATCCCAGACACAAAATTTAATCCATTAACACGGGGAAAGCTTCCATTATCAAAATCATCTTCGGTGGATCTTCTTGAACAAATTCCACCCATCTTCTCGGTCAATTAACACCGTCTATCACTTTCTAATTCTTCAACCTACAAAGTGGATAGGTGATTGATTTCAGTGATGGCAAGTGAACATGGAAGCATATTATGCTATCTTTGGGTAGCGGTGGTATCAATCGGTGACCAAACCCATAGACGCCATCAATCCTTTTGCTTTTGGTCAAACCCCAAACAACAAACATATTTAAAGGACGGTAATTGTATGAATATCGACTCCTTTTGGGGCTAATTGGAATTTTGACACGTATAAATTGCAGACTTAATTTATTTGTTTATATTTTATATTAGCTTAGAACCCGTGTAATACATATGGGGTAAAAAATATCAATACCTAAAATTTTTGAATATTAATGTATATATTTACAGGTGTAAAACTATATTACATATAGCAATGATAGAAAATAAAATTCAAAATAGGTAAAAATTAATATATAATTGTGTTTCAAAAATACGTTAATTAGTATTTAATATAATTTGATTTTCATTTACTATTTAATTGGAAATAAAAGTTACATAATTAGATTTCAAAGTTTCTTATAATAAGTGATAATTTAAAATAAATGTGTTTTATCAGTATAATTAATTTTTTTTTCTTTAAAAATGTATTATTATTAAAAGATTGATGTGTATTTAATAAGAGAGAGGCGGAAAAAAATTATGAGAATTAATATGAAGGCGACACGTTGCATGAAAAAACTTTTATTTATTATATAGTATAGATTAACTTATAATTTCGCGTATTAAACGGTTAAATAAATATAATGTTATATATTTTTTAATAGAAAATTTTTGTATTTAAAACCCGTGTATTACACGGGTTGAATAAACCCGTGTATTACGTAGGTTGAAAAAAATATAAGGTAATAGTTAATGCATACACTCGTCAAAATATGTGTTTAAGAATATATTTTGACATGACAGTTATAAATTATGTTAAGTTCATTTTTAAAACATATTTTTCAACAGGTTATTAATTTTTTTTAAGTGATAAATCTTTATTCATATTAAATTCATTTGATTAATGACACAATATAGGAGAGTTCTAGGCATAACTCAAATTATTGCAAGAACATGAAAAACTAATCTTGATCACTCATTTTTATTCAATTTTAAATAATAAAAGATAAATTAAAATGGTATATTAGTAACATTTAATAATATTGTTCGATGAAATTTCTCATATTTTTCGTCAGTCCTTTGCTTCACCGGTCTTCCTGGGCAAGGTTTGTGTGGCTTGTAAGCTCTCTTTGTTCCTTCAGTTGGTGGCACATTCCTAGGAGTGCACACCATAGTTTTTGTTGAAATTTTAGCAGGAGTGTTCACTGGAGTGAGTTGTGAAGTTTCTTTTGATAGCAATGTGGTTGATTCTATGGTAGGTGAGCGAAGTGGAACTCAAGTGAATATCTCCCTTGGTGGTGTTGTTTGAACTTCTTATGCTGGCATTTACGGTTCTGGATAAACTTTACTGTTTCTGAGAGTAATAGCACTAACATTTGCTTTTGGATTAGATTCAGTGTTACTTGGAAGACATCCTGTCTGTCTTTCAGATAAGAGCTTTGCAATCTGCCCCAGTTGTATTTCAATGGATTAGAGAGTTGCTTTTTGTATTCCGAATTCAGCTTTGTGGAGACTAAACTTTTCTTCATATCGTTTGTCACAAGCATCAGCTACGAGGGCTTGACTTTCAGTTGTAGTTATCAACTTAGTTACCGCGTCCTCTAGACTTAAAATGTTACTTAGCTTGTTAGTTCCTTGGAATTGTTGATGAGGCTAAAAGTTTTGAGGTTATCTTTGCTGAAATTGTTGTTGCCAAAAACCAGATGGTCCTTGATTGTTGTTATCTTTCCAGCTAAAATTCAGATGGTTCTTCCATCCAGGATTGTAAGTGTTTCTGTAGGGGTTGTTTTATAGGCGATTGGTTCCGATAAATTCAACTTGTTCAACATCCATAGTGGTGCTTTTTGTTTCTCTAGCAGTTTCAGCAATTACCTTGCTCTTGCTTATTTGATCGAGTCGATTGGTGAGGGCGTCTACTTGAGCAGAAAGTGAAGTGATAGTATCAACAGAGTGAACACCTTGCCTGTTTCCCCTATTACTTCTTGGATTATACCGTTGATAGTTGTTCATAGCTATTTCCCTAATTAGGTTGTAAGCTTCTTGTGGTCTCTTGTTTCCAAAAATACCACCTACAGTCCCATCGAGTGTCTGACGAGCTTGATTGTTCAACCCATTGTAAAATGATGATACTTGTAGCCAAACTTTTAGCCCATGGTGAGGTTATTTCCTCAACATGTCCTTGAAATGTTCCCATGCCTCATATAGTCACTCACCATCTTCCAAAGCGAAAGTGGTAATATCGTTTCTCAATTTAGCTGTTTTTGCTGGCTAGAAATATTTCGAAAGGAATTTTTGAGCTAGATTATCCCATGTAGTGATTGACCCAGTAAGAAGAGAATTCAGCCACGTCTTAGCTCGTTCCCTTAAAAAGAAAGGAAACATTCAGAGTCGAATAACATCATTTGAAACCTTGTTCAGTTTGAAAGTGCCACGAATTTCAAGGAAATTTGCAATGTGGGCATGAGGGTCTTCATCGGGTAATCCATGGAAAGTACATGATGATTGGATCATATGAATGATAGGTGATTTGATCTAAAAGTTGTTAGCGTCAATTGTCGGCTTTGTGATACTAGATCCCAAGGCTTCAAGTGACGGTCTTGCAAAGTCGGATTCTACGGCCATTTTCTTGGTACGTTTTTCTCGTAATTGGCGGTGGAAGAATCTTTCGGGCTCTGCTAAAGGTTGATATAAACCAGTAGTGGAGCTATGGATCATACACTACCTGAAACAAATGTAAAAAGAAAAACAGTTGGAAAATGTTAAGGTTAAAAAGGCTAATCCGTTAACTCGAATCTTTCTTGAAATCACCGTGTCCCCCGCAACGGCGCCAAAAAGTTGATGCGTTGTGTTTAGTGTATAAAAATATATATAAATATATATTTGGAAAAGGTTTCACGAGATCAGGTTTTAAATTTATAAAGTGATAAATACTTAAACTTAAAAACACACAATAGGCAAGTGCATTTATCGCAGTGTAATATAGTTTAGGTAAGAACCAGGTATCGAACCCATGGGCACGGTCGAGTTCCAATACTCAACGTTTATTATCGTTTAGTCGGTTTAATTAGTGAGTGGGTGTTGTGTACTTGTGAAGCAGAAAAGTAAATAACAGAAAAGTAAATGACGGTAAAGTAATTAACAGAAAATGTAAAATGTGCGTGAAATGTGTAACAGAAATGTAAATAACATAATAGTAAATAGCAGGAAAGTAAATAGTTTGAGAATGATTAGATCACAACGAGTATTGCTTTGGGCTTCAAATCCGCTTGGTATATGATAATGTTATGTTAAGTAATCCGATAGTAGGACTAATACAAATGTGTGAACGGTACACCACTAGAGCCTCATTCTCATAACACTTGGTTCACGAATTATGTTCTTTAATAATAAAATAGTAAGACTCCCAGTCAGGGAAACCATTACCATCACCTCTTTAATAAATCCGTACATTCGTATGATAAAGATCTTCCTCCAAGTTGGTTTAAGACATCAAACTTAAATACATTTATTTTTATTAAAAGAGTGATTAGAGTTTGTTCACCGGGATGCGGTGCAACAATGAGATCATGTATAAAGATGTACCATTCCCAACATGAGTTCACCAAGTCTTGGTTTTATGACAAAGTTCGTATAAAGACGTACGATTTCTATCAATATTAACCGAGTGTTGGCTTATTAAAATCCGCTTGTATAAAGATGTACAAGTTTCAAGAGAAGTTTGATTAAAAAGGTTTTACGGTCTTACACTTTAAAATCAAGAACACTCACAAGTTTAAATACTAATTTAGATAAAGATAAAAAGTCCATCATACAGATGGTTTTAAGAGAATAATTAAAGAACATAAACATACCATTATATTAATAAGTTAAACATTAACATACACCAAACTTCATCTTCAACCCAGCAATACAAAGGGTTTAGCCACAAATGGCCATACGAACAAGCATAAGAATGGAGCTTGTAACACCAATGTTCCACTAGGATCAAGCTTGGAAACTTCCAACACTTGATCTTTTGGTTGAAAAATGTTGAATATAGTGGAGTGGGTTTGAGCCGTGAAATAAAGGAGAGGGAGGAGAGAATTTGGTTGGTGTTCTTTGAGTATGAAGGTGGTGTGTGTGGTATGGAACCGTGAGCAAGGAGGGGAAAGGTTGGGGTGGATTGTGGTAGTCATAACTCAAGGGAAAAGGAAGAATAGAAATCGATTGGTGAAGGTGGTGTTTGAGAGGGTTGAAACCGTAAAAGAGAAGGGGTGGTGGTGTGGGTTGCTCTTGGCCGTAAACAAGGAGGAGTGGGGAGGGGGGTTATCGTCGCAAAGGGGAGCGGTGAGGGTGTTTGCTTGAGTTTGGATTCGTGGTGTTTGCATGGTTGCATGCATTCCTTTATATAGCCTCATCCATGATGGATTTTGTGTTCCTAGGAGACATGTATGTGGACTAGGGAACATGGTGGTCTTGGAAGACAAGGATCTTGGTGTTGGTGTAAGAGGGAACAAAGAGAGGGATGGTTTCATGAGGGAGGACAAAGGGGGTAGGGTAGAGTGGTGTTGTCTACTAAGTCAATATGGTGTAATACCCGTAAATAATACCCCGTTTTAATAGAAATAAAATCATAACCGTCAAGTTATATATAAAAGATGTTGGGTATATAAATTATATATGTTTACGTAGTTGGGACGCGTTAAATGTGTAATGTACGTATTAGAGTCTAAAATACGCGTTGACGAACCCAATTAAAAATCAAATATATAATTACTTATATATTCATAGTAAAATAATAAAATAGGATGCCTTTCCTAGTATATGATATTTATCACCAACGTACATGCTGGTCGGGTTATCTGGCGTGTGACCCGGTAATTCCCAAAATTACCAATGTTGGACATATGGTGAATGGACCTTGCTATATTTGAAGTGACCTAATTCGTTAAATTTAAGTCTAATGCGCAGTAATTTATTAACCTAGTTTAATGATCGTACATGTACGCCCCCTCAGGGTCAATACGGATCTATCTCGATAGGTGACGTGTCACACACACGGAGTGCGGAATCCAACCGTATGCATGTTTGTGTATAGAAGACGACTATAGTTGCAATGAACACAATACAAGTAAATAATCTTCTCTTCTATTGCTCCACAACTGAGTGTTTACAGAACTTGATTACAAATGACAAAGCTATTCAAACTAGAACATGTAAACACTATATATAGGCATACAAACTGCCACAGGCGAACTTAACAAGTTCGCCTCACACAAGGCTTAGGCGAACTTTTTATGTTCGCCATTTAAAAAACATATCACCTAACTAGAAAACATAAAGACATACAAAGACCTAACTATTATAAAGCTCATTGTCACAAAACTATGTCCTAACAGTACAGATATTGACCTGAAATTTGTCGGGTGTCACACATGTTCAACATCTTTTGATCGAATATGTGTTGAAGGCTTTTGTGGTCGTATAAACAGTGCACTTGGTGCCATAAAGATAATGCCTCCAAATTTTAAGTGCAAAGATAACGGCTCCCAACTCCAAGTCATGAGTTGTGTAATTCTTTCCGTGCACTTTCAATTGCCGGGATGCGTACGTGATGTGCCATCATGTATACATGTTTTGCATGCATAATAATCCCCATATTATAGTACTAATTGAATAATAACCTTGCAATTGATACTTAAAACGTTTACATTTTATAACTGCGGGTTATTCGATGTCCTGAGATAAATAAAGCTAAAACCAGTAAAAAAAACACCAAGAAAGCAAGCCTTTTGGAAGGTCATTCCTGATCTTTGACCCCCAAGAAGTCAACCAAGGTCAACGAAAGTCAAACCAACAGCTAAAAGACGAAGCAAGGAGCAGGAAGGGGGATGCACGGCCGTGCATCTTAATTCTCAAGGCCATGAAATTGAGTGGCATGAGTGATCGTGCTCATGACATGTGACGGGATCTGCCATGTATTGGTGTTCGGAATAACGGGGCGTGTGATGGAAGATCTCGCCCCGACCGTCACTGGCCCTCTTGTGCATGGTACGCCTCGCGGGATCAAGAAACCTTTTACAAAATCATTAAACCATCATTATAATCCAAAACCAGTAAGAATCACAACTTTAACAAAGTAATCATCATATGACCCAGGTAGTATCAATGTTTTAGCCTAGGATCATGCTCAAAACAACCAGAACAGAAGTATAAACATAAACCATTGTATCAAACATAGCAATCAAAGATAAAAATCAAAGCTTGACAATCGAATACACTATTACTAACGAACCCGGATTCGAAAGCTCTAATCTTGCACTTCAATTGACCTCTCTAGCCCCAAAATCGCCTCTTTTCTCTTCTCTGACGGCTGAATGTCGAACTCCTTGCATAATGGCTATCAAATTCCTTTTAATTCGAATTTAGGGTTTTTTCTCGGATTTTTAGTCTCCCGCGTACCGCGAGACTTTAGCATGGGTTCCTCGCGTACCGAGAGACTTTAGCATGGGTTTTTTCTCGGATTTTCACCATTTTTGACTTTTATTTCTCCCGGCTTCATTCTCTTGCTTGATTTCTTCACGATATAGCTTCCTATTCCACACGAGCTCCTGAAAATATACAATAGACTCAATAGTATACAAAAACGACTCAAAACGAACATAAAACAAATAAAAAACGCACGAAAACAATAGAAATAAAGATGTGTGCTTCGCACTACATCGGGATCCTCCTCTTTGTCCGTAATAGGGGAGCCTACGAAACTCAGTGTTACGCTAGTTAGTATGGCCATTCGTGGCTAAACACTTTGTATTGCTAGGGTGAAGATGAAGTTTGGTGTATGTTAATGTTTAACGTATTAATCTAGTAGTATGTTTATGTCTTTAATTATTCGCTCTTAAAAGCACCTTCTAGGTGGGCTTTTTATTATTATCTAAATCTGTCATTACAGTTGTGAGTGTTCTTTGATTTTAAAGCGTAAGACGGTAAAACCTTTTAATCAAACTTCTTTTAATACTTGTACGTCTTAATACAAGTAGAGACTGATAAGCCAAGGCTTGGTCAACATTAACAAGGTCGTACGTTTTTATACGAACTTGTTATGACACCAAGAATTGGTGAACTCATGTAGGAAACGGTACGTCTTTATACATGGTTTCATTCTTACACCGCCTCCCTGTGAGCAAAGTTTAATCACCTTTTTAATAATAATAATTAAGCGTTTAAGTTCTATGTCCTAAACCAACTAGGAGATATCATTTAAAGAGTTGAGGGTAACGTTGTCCCTAGCTGGGAATCATTACCGTTTTATTATTAAAGATTATAATTCGTGAACCAAATGTTGTGACAATGAGGCTCTAGCGGTGTACCGTTCACACGTTTGTAGTAGTCATACCACCGGATTAGTCAACTTAACATTATCATATACTAAGCGGATTGGAAGGCCAAAACAATACTCTTCGTGACCTGATCATTTCCGAGATATTCACTTTCCTATTATTTACTATTCTGCTATTTATATTTCTGTTACACACATCACACACATTTTTACTTTTATGTCATTTACTTTACCATCATTTATTTTTCTGTCATTTACTTTTTTGTTTCACATCCACACAAAATCCACTCACTAATTAAAGCAGCTAACCGATAACAAAAGTTGCATATTGGAACTCAACCGTGTCCATTGGTTCGATATTTGGTTCTTACCTAAACTATATTACGCTGCAATAGGTACACTTGCATATTGTGTGTGTTTTAAGTTTAAGTGTTTATCATTTTATAAATTTAAAACGTGATCTCGAGAAACCATTTCTAAAAATATATATATTTAAATTATAAACTTACTAAAACACGTGCATCAAGTTTTTGGCGCCATTGCCGAGCACATGGTGATTTCAAGAAAAATTCGAGTTAAAGGATTAGCCTTATCATTTTCCATCAGTTTTTCTGTTACGTTTTGTTGCAGGAAGTGTATGATCCATAGCTCCACTACTGGTTTATATCAACCTTTAGCAGAGCCCGGGAGATTCTTTCATCGCTGAATACGAGAAAATCGTGCAAGAAAAATGGCCGTAGAAAATCGCACTGTTTTCGAGTTTGCAAGACCGTCACTTGAGGCTTTGGGGTCTAGTATCACAAGGCTAGCGGTTGACGCTAACAATTTGAGATCAAATAGCATGTCATTCATCTTATCCAATCATCATGCACTTTCCATGGATTACCCAATGAAGATCTGCATGCCCACATTGCAAATTTCCTCAAAATTTGTGACACTTTCAAACTAAACGGAGTCTCAAATGACGCAATTCGACTCTGAATGTTTCCCTTTTCCTTAAGGGAACGAGGTAATGAATGGCTAAATTCTCTTCCTACCGGGTCAATCACTACATGGGATGATCAAGCTCAGAAATTCCTATCAAAATACTTCACGCGAGCATAAACTGCAAAATTGAGAAATGATATTACCACTTTCACCCAGGAAGATGGTGAATCACTATATGAGGCATGTGAACGTTTTAAGAACATGTTGAGGAAATGCCCTCCCCATGGACTAGAAGTTTGGCTACAAGTATCATTGATGTCGCCCAGACGGTCTATATAAAAACTAATAAAACCTAACCTAGACTCCTAAGTAATAAATGAAGTACCTTCAACTAAACCGCACTGACAGGCAATTAGACCTATCGAGTGTAGCACAACTTAATGGTAAACCGGAATATCGAACCCTAGAGACACTATGATAACTATACTAGACTCTGACTCGGACTAAAGATTGATTATTAGGGGGTTGACTACACTAAAGATTAACTACTAATTCAGCAAACAAGATCGACTCAAACTATCAAGATAAAGAACTAAGGAAATAATCAGAGATGAGAATAATACCACCTAGGTCGGAATCCTACTTGCAAAGCATAACTTCTACAGGTTCTGGAAACTATGATTGATGTGGGTTTCTAAGGAAACAGCTCTAGACGACCTATTGGATCCCTAATCACTCTTAGGGTGTCACCAACAAAGAAACCTAAAGATGTAATAACTCACCAGATAGAGGATTACCTTTCGGTGTCTCTAACAATGATAAAGTTCCCGAAAGACAGATCACCTTTCAGTCTCACTGTCCACAATACGATCGAAGAATGCACAGGGTAATCTCAAGATAAGAACTATGACTCAGAATAGCAACAATCACTAGACACCTAATACCAACTTCCTTTCAGACAGTTGACACTCGGATTCCTAATGACGAATACTAAACGACTATCTCTCACTTCTCGGGTATTAAGACAGGATACACACTCAGTTCTAATCTATATACTCAATCACAACTCCTATGGTTCGCTATGTCTAGCAAACCACACAAACAATCACAAGCAATCACAAACCCTAAAGTCTATGACCTAGATACGCAAATCAAATTGGAAGACATCCATAATCAATGTACGAAATTGAAATCAATCATACATCAGATCTAAGAATACATATTCATCATAATTAACATAAAGAAACTGTTTACAAAATCATTAAACCATTAATTAGAATCTAAAACCAGTAAAAATCACAACTTTAACAAGTAATCATTGTAAAGACCCAGGAAGTATCAATGTTTTAGCCTAGAATCATACTCAAACACATCAAAACAGAAGTATAAGACATCATTAGGGTTTCAAACAAAGCAAACAAAGATAAAAATCAAATCTTGAAACCGAAAACAGTAAATCTAATGAACCCGGAAGCAAAGTCTTCAACTTTCCTCTTCAATTGACATCCTAAGCTCCAAAATCGCCTCTGGTCTCTCTCTAAACGGCTGACTGTCGAACCCTTTGCATAATGGCATTTTAATTCTATTATAATTCGATTAGGGCATTTTTCACGGAATTTATGTCTCTTGCGTACCGCTAGACTTTGGCATGGGTTCCTCGCGTATCGCGAGGAACAAATTAGTCGGGCGCGGATTTCCTTTCCCTCGCGTACCGCAAGGCTTTCTTCTTCCTCTCTCGCGTACCGCGAGAGGCCAATTTTCACCATTTTCTTCTGTTATTTCTCCCGGCTTCTTCTCTTGCTCGGTTTCATCATGTATTAACTTGTAATCTTCACGAGCGCCTGTAAATATACAATAGACTCAAATACAGACTTAAATGACTAAACACGAATATAAAACTAATAAAAAAACACATGAAAACAATAGGGATAAAGATGTGTGCTTCGCACTACATCAAACATCCCCACACTTAACCTTTTTTCGTCCTCGAAAAAGCTGCAATGGAATCATAACTCAGATCTAACTTAACAAACATAATTACCAATTAGCAAAACATACTCACTCGTTAAAAAGAAACAATCAGTATTTCTGTCCGATTAAACCCAAGCACCAACTATCTAGCCCCCGTAATGTGTTCTAATTCCATTTTATACAGATATCAAGCAACCTATGTGACTCACACTGAGAAGTTATAGCTCCACCTAATCCCGTCTCACGGTCATGTATAGGCACGGATTAAACCATATAGATTTACCCACCACGTTAAACTAAGATTTATTTGTTTAAGAAATTAGATGAAATCATGTATGAATGGATGGAAATGAGTATTAATTCAAGCAAATGAACTTTCGTCTAGAGGCGTTTCAACCAAGTCACTATCCCGGAAGGTAACACATAGACTAGATTCTAACAATAAAGCACATAAGACTCACTTAGGGGTGTTTTCTCTAAGTGGCCATCCAGGAGGGTAACACATAAGCAAAACTCAGTATTCTAACAAATAAGCTCATGAATTATGGAATATATGGATTCGGGCGCCACCAAACTCGGATTTATTCTCATAAAAAGAGAATGGTGTGCCAAAAATTTCAAAAACAAATAAATATTATCTTAACGTGGTACCTATCACCCTATGTTGACAGTTTCAGTATTATCGACACCCTAAGATGAGTACCCACATGATTTCATGATTTAATTAAGTGATTAATCCTAAGTAACACTCACATGCTATTTAAGTTATTAAAACTGGCTGGGTCTATCAAAACATCACTAATTAGACGCGTTTTCTGTTATTTAAATCATTTAAAACTCACAAGTAGATCCAGTTGTACAATTATTTTCCAAGTATAAGCAGTTATTTCCAAGGACATTTTTCAAAATTTTTATATTTTTTTGTATTTTTGAAAACAAGACAAACTAGCTAAACTAGACACTCACATCCCCACACTTGAAAAACACATTGTCCTCAATGTGAAGCAAAACACAACTAAAAATAAAAATGCAAAAATAAAAACAGGAATCGACTTAGCAGGTAATGTATATGCTCTCGAAGAAAAATACAGTTTCGTTCATCCTTGTGTGCCCCGCATAGCATTTCGGTCGTGGTTACACAGACTGTTGGGTTGCCTTTACAAACTTTATATAAGTGATGATCGATCCCGCCCGAATGGAGATTGAGTACGGGCAGAATGATAAAACCTGTAAAATAAACCTCACAACAAACCCGCAGCATTAAACTGACTCAAATTAAAATAAAGACTCAAATGACTCACTAAGACTTAAAGACTCAAGGTAGATAGATATGTAGAGAAACGTACTCAATGGGTGGCAGACACATAGACATTAAAGCCACAGCAAAGCAGATCATCGGTCACGAATGGTTTCAAGTTCCCCGTGGTAATGGTAGTCGGTGAATGATATGAATGGACGTGATGGATGATGGATATGGTGATGAATGATGGTGGAAAGTGGTGAACGGTGAACGGTGTGGGAAACCATAGGAAAACAAGGAAGAAAGGAAATTCTAGCACTCCCCCACGTACCGTGAGAGAAAGGGCAGCACTCCTCGCGTACCGCGAGGAGGCAAACTTTAAGTCGGCCCCATCCTTTGTCCTTCGCGTGCCGCGAGAGACAGGGTATCAGGGCGTCGCGTACCGCGAGAGCTTGCTGGTAATAGAAAGTTAAGGGAGTTTTTGTACTTAGAAAATTTTTGACCCCTCAAACTCTTTTCACCCAAATTCTATAAAAACCTATTCCATGCATAAAAACATATGTAAAATTACCTGAAACTTTATCCCCGATGATTTTCCTCACCGAATCAAGCATGAATCCCTACAAAACATGACACAAACCAAAACACACATACCGAAAAACACAAAAAATGACACGGACTCAAACCAAGGAATGCAAACAAACTCTACACCACTGGCACTTGCCCGAGACTCAAACAAGCCTATCAGGAGGCTTCTCCTTGATCCTAATCGGTACCGCCTTCATCCTACGCGGTCTACCGGTCTTCTCTAGCATCATCAAACAAATACTACTAGGTAACATCGAACCTCTAGCACTTAGATCTTTCCACCACAACTTAAATCTACCCGGTCCGAAGATCACCTGGTTCAAGTATCCTAGCAAGTTGTCACTTTTAAACATCCCCACACTTGTGGTATCCACTCTCTCTAGATTAACAAACTCACTCAACTCTCGGAGTTTCTTACGGGGCGGCCTAGATTTAGGGGATGGCTCGGCTTCTATCCCCTTAGCATGGATACAAGTAAAGGTTAAATGCTCAATATGCGATATCATTAAAGGTGTGGCCTCTAACCTCTCGCCCAGATCATCAGGATCCTCTACACTCTCCTCAAACTTCCCCACACTTAGGGTTTTTCCTATGATCTCATCTAACTGTGCCATCATCTCCAACAGGTCATCATGCACATCCTCGTCACCTTATTCATCCGGTTCATCAAACAGCTTCTCCAACTCCAACGCCCATTCAGATCTCTCTCCTAAGTTAGGGGTGGGTTCATCAATTTCTCTCTCTAGATCAGGGTCCCGATGGTCACCTATGAGGGCATTAATCATGCAAACTGAATTATTCTGATCAGTAGACCCCTTCACAGGTTTCATAGCATCGAATGTGATCATCTCATCCCCCACACGAAGTGTGAGTTTCCCGTTAAAGACATCGATTATTGCCTTGGCGGTACGTTGGAACGGGTATCCTAGGATGAGTGGGACTTTATCATCCACTTCCATATCCAAGATAACAAAATCCACGGGGAAGAAAAATTTGCCTACTTTCACTAGAAGATTCTCCATAATTCCATGTGGATACTTGACTGAGCGTTCAGCCAAGGATATGCTCATGCACGTAGGCTGCGGTTCCCCTATGTATAGATGCTTATAAATGGAATAAGGCATCAGATTGATGCTAGCACCCAGGTCAGCCAAAGCGTGGTTTAATGGCAAACTTCCAAGCAGACACGGGATCGTGAAACGACCCGAATCACCCATTTTCTCTGGCAGTTTGTTCTGAACCACTGCAGAATATTGCTCACTAAGTGAGACTTTAGAGATCCCCTCTAGCTTCTTCTTATTGGAAAGAAGATCTTTGAGGAACTTGCCATACTTAGGCATATGCTGGAGGACCTCTATAAATGGGAGATTCACCTTGAGTTGTTTAAACATATCAAGGAAGTGACCGTATTCCCTAGCGTGTTTATGTGGCAACAAGCGAGCTGGGTAGGGAACACGACTCAAGTCAATCTCGGGGGTCTTACTCTCACCCCCACTCTTCTTCTCTTCTGACTTCTCGGCAGGCTTCTCCATCTCTATCTCCTTATCCACCGGCTCTTCTTCTTCTACTACTGGTGGGCTCTCCTTCTCTTCTGCCCTTCTACTCCTCGTCGTCACAACATTCGACTCGGGCTCCTCTAACATCCTAGCATCGATCTCAGCAAATCAAGCTTTCCAATCTATCTTTTTTACCTCCTCTATAGAAGGAATGCCATAGACAACGCTGTGGGAGGCTTCCTCTTCTACTCTCTCCTCTCTATGACTTCTAATTGACATGGCTATCACTGAAGCATTGGGGCCTGAAGATGGACCTCTTTGTCTGTCCCTTAAACTCTTTGCGATGTCTCATATCGTGCGTTGCAAGTCCTGAAATGCCGACTGTTGATTCTTCAATAAAGTGTCGTGGGCATCCGGTCTTTGCTTAGCGTCCCTGTCCTGCTCGACTAAATAGGCAAGCATCTGTGTCTGATTCTCTATCATCTCTTATATCTTTCTTGTGCTGACACTGCTTCCCGAACTCGCTCCTGCTTCTCCTCCTCCATACTGATGCTGGCGACCATTAAACCCAGGCGGGTTGTTTCCAGATTTCCATCCCGAGCCAAAATATTATTATAGTTATTGTACCCTCGGTTCTGGTTCTGGTTGCCAGCAAAACTCACTTGCTCCTGATGATTGACGGGGCAATCTCTGGTGTCGTGGCCTCCCCTACACACCTCACACCTAAGAGCACTGAGCTGGAGCTCCTTGATCTCATTATCCATAGCTGTGAGTGCAGCAGCCACGCTAGTATCAGGAGTGACCTGATGCACACCTCTAGGAGAAGAGGCGGGTATCCTAGTACTAGGAATGGAAGTCCTACCAGATGGCTACTGATGTTCCGCCAGAGCAAAGCTCTCGATCATCTCCTCACACTTGGCTGGCTCGAGTTTGTCCATGATATGGCCTCCCGCAGCTATGTTGAACATTTGCTGCTTCTCAAAAGTGAGGTTATTATATAACTTCTCCATAATTACCCAGTCATAAAGACCATGTTTGGGGCATCGGCTCAACATCGTGTTGAACCGCTCCCAGGCCATGTGATAAGGCTCGTTAGGGTCCATCCGAAAAGAATGGATTTGATCCCGAAGGCGAGCAGCCTTGGAAGGTGGATAGTACTTTTTATAGAACTTGGCTTGAAGATCCTCCCAAGTGGTAATAGAGTTATCAGGGAGGATGTCAAGCTAAGTAGATGCACGCCCATAGAGAGAGAATGGGAAGAGACGCAAATAGATAGCGTCCTTAAACACACCCATGATATTGAAGGTATTACATATCCACGCGAAGCGGGACAGATGTTCGGGTGCATCCTCATCCTCGAGGCCATGAAATTGAGTGGCATGAGTGATCGTGCTCATGACATGTGACGGGATCTGCCATGCATTGGTGTTCGGAATAGCGGGGCGTGTGATCGAAGATCTCGCCCCGGTGACCCTGTCATTGGCCCTGGTGCACGGTACGTCTTGCTGGTGGGTCAGCGTCGCCCATGATAGGAAATGGAATTGGGCTAGTAGAACGTACCTTGTTGCTGAAGAATGCTTTCAAACACTCCCGGAAGTCGCAGGTGCGCTCGTGCAGCTCTTGTTTAGGCTCTAAAGAAGCAGAATATGGTGGTGATCCCTGCGAACGAGTGTGGTGCATAAACTGACACAAGAATAAAAGCAAACAAATAAAGACTCAAAAACAAAAAAAAGATCGATCCTATGTTAGACACTCAGATAGGATACACAAGATAGCACGTAAGACAAAGACGCAAATAAGACTAAAAAACAAAACAAACCAAAAATTACTAAAAGAACCAGCCAAAGCTAATATTGCTATTGCCAAGTGTCCCTGGCAACGGCGCCAAAAACTTGATGTCGCCCTGACGATCTATATAAAAACTAATAAAACCTAACCTAGACTCCTAAGTAATAAATGGAGTACCTTCAACTAAACCGCACTGGCAGGCAAGTGGACCAATCGAGTGTAGCACAGCTTAATGGTAAACCGGAATATAGAACCCAAGAGACACTATGATAACTATACTAGACTCTGACTCGGACTAAAGATTGATTATTGGGGGGTTAACTACACTAAAGATTAACTACTAATTCAGCAAACAAGATCGACTCAAACTATCAAGATAAAGAACTAAGGAAATAATCAGAGATGAGAATAATACCACCTAGGTCGGAATCCTACTTGCAAAGCACAACTTTTCAACTAATTTATTTCTAGGTTTGATGATGAAATTTAATTCTAGGTTCTGAAAACTATGATTGATGTGGGTTTCTAAGGAAACAGCTCTAGACGACCTTGTGGATCCCTAATCACTCTCAGGGTGTCACCAACAAAGGAACCTAAAGATGTAATAACTCACCAGATAGAGGATTACCTTTCGGTGTCTCCAACAATGATAAAGTACCCGAAAAAAAGATCACCTTTCAGTCTCACTGTCCACAATACATTCGAAGAATGCACGGGGTAATCTCAAGATAAGAACTATGACTCAGAATAGCAACAATCACTAGACACCTAATATCAACTTCCTCTCAGACAGTTGACACTCGGATTCCTAATGACGAAGATTAAACGACTATCTCTCACTTCTCGGGTATTGAGATAGGATACACACTCAGTTCTAATCTATACTCAATCACAACTCCTATGGATTGCTATGTCTAGCAAACCACACAAACAATCACAAACCCTAAAGTCTATGACCTAGATACGCAAATCAAACTGGAAGACATCCACAATCAACGTACGGAATTGAAATCAATCATACATCAAATCTAAGCACACATATTCATCATAATTAACATAAAGAAACTGTTTACAAAATCATTAAACCATTAATTAGAATCCAAAACTAGTAAAAATCACAACTTTAACAAGTAATCATCATAAAGACCCAGGCAGTATCAATATTTTAGCCTTCAATCATACTCAAACACATTAAAACAGAAGTATAAGACATCATCGGGGATTCAGACAAAGCAGAAAAAAGATAAAAATCGAATCTTGAAACCGAAAACGTTAAATCTAATGAACCCGGAAGCAAAGTCTTCAACTTTCCTCTTCAATTGACCTCCTAAGCTCCAAAATCGCCTCTGGTCTCTCTCTAGATGGCTGAACGTCGAACCCTTTACATAATGGCATTGTAGTTCTATTATAATTCGATTAGGGCTTTTTTCATGGAATTTATGTCTCTCGCGTACCGTAAGACTTTGGCATGGGTTCCTCTCATACCGCGAGGAACAAATTAGCCGGGCGCGGATTTCCTTTCCCTCGCGTACCGCGAGGCTTTCTTCTTCCTCTCTCGCGTACCGCGAGAGGCCAATTTTCGCCATTTTCTTCTGTTGATTCTCTCAGCTTCTTCTCTTGCTCGGTTTCTTCATGTATTAACTTGTAATCTTCACGAGCACCTGTAAATATACAATAGACTCAAATACAGACTTAAACAATCAAAAACGAATATAAACTAATAAAAAACGCACGAAAACAATAGGAATAAAGATGTGTGCTTCGCACTACATCAATCATCATTCTACAATGGGTTGCACAATTAAACTCGTCAAACACTCGACGCTACTATAGGTGGTATTTTTGGAAACAAGAGGCCACAAGAAGCTTACAACCTAATTGAGGAAATAGCTATAAACAACTACCAATGGTACAATCCAAGTAGTAACAAGGGAGCCAGGAAAGGAGTTCACTCCGTCGATGCTGTCACATCACTTTCTGCTCAAGTAGATTCCCTCACCACACGACTCAACCAAATTAGCAAGGGCAAAACAACCATTGAAACTACTGAAGAAGTAAAAAGCATCATTGTTGATGCTGAGCGGGTGGACTTTATCAGAACAAATCACCCGCAAAACAACCCCTATAATAATACTTACAATCCTGGATGGAGAAACCACCCAAATTTCAGCTGGAAGGATAATAACAACCAAGGACAATCTGGCTTCGGACAACAACAGTTTTAGCAAAGACAATCTCAAAACTATCAGCCTCATCAACAATTTCAGGGAACTAACAAGCCAATTAATAGGTTAAGCTTAGTGGACGCTGTAACTAAGTTGATTTTCATAACTGAAAGTCAATCCCTTCTAGCGGATTCTCGTCACAAACAATATGAGGAGAAGTTTAGTCTTCACGAATCTGAGTTTAGGACACAGAAAGTAACTCTTCAGTCCGTTGAGATACAACTATGGCAGATTGCAAAACTCATATCCAAAGGCAACCATAATGTCTTCCAATCAACACTGAGCCTAATCCGAAAGCAAATGTAGGTGCTATCACTCTCAGAAATAGCAAGGTTTATCTAGAGCCACAACTACCAGAAGAAGAGGAGGTTCAAACACCAAGAAAGGAAATATTCACTGGAGTACCACTTCGTCCACCTACCATAGAATCACCACAAAAGGAAAATCCACAACCTGCTCCAGTGAACACTTCTCCCAACGTTCCGATAAAAAGAGCCTTCAAATCTCACATACCATACCCGGAAGGTTAGTAAAGCAAAGGACTGACCAACAATATGAGAAATTCATCGAGCTCCTAAGACAAATTCATGTCAATCTTCCCTTCCTGGATATAATACAACAAATGACTAAGCACGGACGTTTTTTGAAGGATTTCCTTACTAACAAAAGAAACTTGGAAGAGGCAGTTAAAAAAACTAATCAATGCGTCGCCCTCATCGAAAGGTGCCTTCCAAAGAAACTATCAGATCCCGAAAAGTTCTCTTTGCCATGTTCTATCAGACCACTACTGATAACTTTCGCACTCGCTGATCTGGGAGCGAGTGTGAACGTGATGCCGTAAAACATGTTTAAGAGATTAAAAATTAGGAACCCGCGACCTGTCAATGCTACTATCGAGCTTGCAGATGATACCGTTAAATCACCTATAAGAGTCATTGAGAACTTACTAATGAAAGTCGACAAGTTTGTCTTCCCTGCCGACTTCATGGTTTTAGAAATGGGACCTAACTATTCTGTGCCTTTGATTTTGGGTCGCCCATTTTTAGCTACCGCAAGAGCTGTCATTGACATGAATGAAGGAATTCTAACACTTCATGTTGGAAAACAATCGGTAACTTACAACATCGAAGGAAATGAATGTCTATCCAATGATCCCTTTGAAATTGCTCAATTCATTGATACCAATCTGGACTACCAACTGAAGAAAGCTAAGGAATTCAACAAAGGAAAGAAACCGGACCTTAGCAAAGATCTTAACAACACTAACTGAAATGATAACTACTTGGACAAACTACCAAAGTTAAAGGACTTGAATGAAGGAACGGGAGACAAGGGGGAGGTCAATAGCCCCACCCAAAGAAAGACTGATAAAACACGTACGGATCTGGCCAACAACCCTTAAATAAATGTGGCGCTTCCGGGAGGTAACTCGATAATCATGAATAAATTGAGAAGTTGGTGTATACGGCAGAACACATGGACCTCAAGTTTCATTTTCCATGTTTAAGTTTCTCGTACTTCAGCCTTCAGGTATGTCTTCTCGATACTAGGACCTTAGTAGCTTAACTACTACCTTTTATTTTCCATTTCGGTTTTTATGTTTTTCTTTGTGTATCAAGTAGCATAATATCCCCATGTAGTTTCTCTACTTCTTTGAGGAGTTACACTCCACCTCTACAAACTGGGGTGTCGGAAAACACATCAAATTTCTGAGAAATTCGATGAAGTCTTTGAAGAAAAGTGTTGACAGCAACAACAAGTTTTAGCCATAGGTTATACACCGAATTAACCAGTGGAGTACCAGTTTCTTTTTCCTTAAAACTTCATGCATTTAAATTCCAGCATAGCATTTCATTAAATGCATTTGTACATTGAGGGCAATGCATAGTTTTAAGGGTGGGGTGGGGAATTAGAGATTCAGGACAAACTTGTAACCTTAAAACAGTAAAACTAAACTCGTGATTTTCTACCCATTTGACTAAAACCTTACTTTTCTTAAAACACCATAAAAATTTTCAAAAATTTTAAACCCTAAATCCTATCTCTTTGAGTTTGAGCTTAATTAAACTAAAAAATAAGGCATGGCAAGCAGAAACAAATGGATATTATTCATAACAAATCACTAAACCCTATCCCATCTGTTTTCATGTGAGAATAATCTGAGCCTTTTCACGGGCATTATTATCATTATTTTTCGCATGCTCTTTCGTTTGGTATATTGAGTGTTTTTTGATAGAATCTTATGCATAATTAGAACTTATGTGACTTATATATATCAAGACCATTAACTAGTAGATGTATGAAAATGATTGAGGCACCTAGGACTTTATTACCCTTATATATTATCCTTAAACCCAAAATACCAAAAACAATATCCGCCTAGATAGCCCTTTGAGCCTTAGCCTTTTCTTTTCTACTACCCACATTTATCACCAAACCAGCTTTTCGCAAACACTAGTTATTGGCTAACTGTCTTCAAAATGGAGAAATATTAGATTATATTATGTCGTTATTTCAAGTTTACAACCGTTGAGGTAATTTGGAAAGAATATGTTTCACTCAAAGAATTGGAATATACAAAAACAAAGTGGATGTATTAGGAAGAAACAGTCGAACGATCTACAAGGAAGATATGGAAAAATTATTTCAAGAAAATTGAGAAAACAATTATTGAAAAATTAGTCTTGATGATATGTTGTCTAAAAATAATAAAAAAGAGAAAAAAATAGAAAAGAAAAAGAAAAGAGAGAAGTTGGTCTTTTACCGGTTAGACCTTAAAGAGCTGTATATGCATTCTTTTGATTTTAATTTGCTTTCTTGTATTCATTTCGCAAAACCTGAATTACCGCTCGAACTCTGAGAAAAAAATTTCAAAGCAAAAAGTGATGTAAGAAAATGGTGGCACAAGCAAGAACAACTACCACCATTATGCGGCTTGTCAAAAAGCGCCGCCAAAAGAAGAGCCAAAAGATATGACAAATGTGTGAAGTGTGGCAAGTAAAGCCATGATGGAAAGTGTAGTAAGAATCAAACTTATTCCCAACATGATTATACGCATCTGATCAAAGTAGGTGTTGTTAGGCTACAAGCCGAAAGAACCATACGAAAAGGCAGTAATGTGTACTACGCAGTGAGGGAAGAGTTGAAAAGGATAAGAGATATCGGTCTTGGCAATTTGACCATAAACGAGCACTCAGATTAGTTATACTCTCATGATCTGAGTATTGTAGAGGGGCCCGCTAGTATTTTCCATTTTAAGCCATGAAGCCGTAGCTGTGTGTTCCACGTTAGCTGCAGCCTTTAAAACCCTTTTTAAATCCCTAAAAACCAAAAAAGATTTTCATTTTCACCCTTTATTTTTCTTTTAGCCACATTATAACCCTTTTAAAGTCCTCTTCATTCATGCATATTACTTAGTTATTTGGTGGAGACTTGATTTGCATACAAACTTATGACCATTGCATAATTCGATTCGAACTTGACTGTTCCACTTAACTTACATTATCCATACATATATAACCCTAGAGTTGAGTGAACATTGTGAGAAGTGAGGAATTATTCATAATTAAAGTTCCAGTACACTTGTCATGGTTTCCATCATCCTAAAATGGAAAAGCACAAAAATATAATAAGCGACTCATAAATTATCCCGGAGTTTCCAACTACTTAGAGCTCCCTTACCTTTTGTAAAGTTTTTAGTTATGGGTCTAATCATGCATGAGTTTACTTGAAAACAAACAAAGTTTAAGTGTGGGGTGTTATGATGTGCCATCATTTATACATGTTTTACATGCATAATAATTCCCATATTATGGTACTAATTGAATAATAACCTTGTAATTGATACTTAAAACGTTTACATTTTATAATTGTAGGTTGTTCGGTGTCCTGGTATAAACAAAGCTAAAACAATTCATAAACACCAAGAAAACAAGCCTTTTGGAAGATCATTAGAGCTTTTACCCCTAAAAAGTTAACCAAGGTCAACGAAAGTCGAACCAGCAGCTAAAAGACAAAGCAGGGAGCAGGAAGGGGGATGCATAGCCGTGCAAGGCCCTCCTTGCTCCCCAAGGCTCTAGTAGACTGTCCTCTATACCATGTTTGATTCCAGAGGTGTTTGCACGCCCATGCAAACCAATTCATGGTCGTGCATTGCTCATTTTGAGGCCTATAAATAGATGTCTTGAGTTCTTCATTTCACACACCTCAAGAAGCAGTATCAAGTATCCAGAAGAGAGAATTTCGTAGATTAGAGTAGAGAGTAGAGAGGCTCCTCCTCTTTGTCCGCAATAGGGGAGCCTACTAAACTTAGCGTTACGCTAGTTAGTATGGCTATTCATGGCTAAACTCTTTGTATTGCTAGGGTGAAGATGAAGTTTGGTGTATGTTAATGTTTGATATATTAATTTAGTGGTATGTTTATGTCTTTAATTATTCGCTCTTAAAACCACCTTCTAGGTGGGCTTTTTATTATTATCTAAATCTGTCTTTACACTTGTGAGTGTTCTTGATTTTAAAACATACGACCGTAAAAACTTTTTAATCAAACTTTTTTTTAATACTTTTACGTCTTTATACAAATAGAGATTGATAAGCCAAGGCTTGGTCAACATTAATAAGGTCATACGTCTTTTTACGAACTTGCTATTAGACTAAGAATTGGTGAACTCATGTTGGGAACGGTACGTCTTTATACATGGTCCCATTGTTACAACGCCTCCCAGTGAGCAAAGTCTAATCACCTTTTTAATAATAATAATTAAGCGTTTAAGTTCGATGTCCTAAACCAACTTGGAGATAGCATTCAAAGAGTTGAGGGTAACGTTGTCCCTATCTGGGAATCATTACCATTTTATCATTAAATATTATAATTCACCAAATGTTGGGAGAATGAGGCCCTAGCGGTGTACCGTTCACACGTTTGTAGTAGTCATACCACCGGATTAGTCAACTTAACATTATCATATACCAAGCGGATTCGAAGCCAAAAGCAATACTCTTCGTGACCTGATCATTTCCGAGATATTTACTTTCCTGTTATTTACTATTCTGCTATTTACATTTCTGTTACACACATCACACACATTTTTACTTTTCTGTCATTTACTTTACCGTCATTTATTTTTTTGTCATTTACTTTTCTGCTTCCCAAGCACACAAAATCCACTCACTAATTAAACAGGCTAAACAATAACAAAAGTTGAGTATTGGAACTCGACCTTGTCCATTGGTTCGATACTTGGTTCTTACCTAAACTATATTACGCTGCGATAGGTACACTTGCCTATTGTGTGTGTTAAGTTTGAGTATTTATCATTTTATAAATTTAAAACCTGATCTCATGAAACCATTTATACAAATATATATGTATATATATTTTAATTATAAACTTACTAAAATACGTGCATCAGTACGCGATAGCCTTGTCCTTTTGCATCAACACATAACCAAGACCCTAGTGTGATGCATCATTGTACACGACAAAGCCATCCGTCCCTTCGGGAAGATTTAATATCAGAGCGTTACATAACTTCTACTTTAGTAATTGAAACGCCACTTCCTGTTTGTCACCCCAATCAAACTTTCTATCTTTATGTGTCAAGAGGGTTAAGGACTGAGCTATATTCGAGAAATTTTCTATTAATCACCTATAATAACCCGCCAAACCAAGAAACTGACGGATCTCGGTTGGGGTCTTAGGTGTTTCCCACTTCTTTATCGCCTCAATCTTGGTTGGATCCACATGAATGCCTTTCTCATTAATTACGTGGCCAAGAAAGTGAACTTCTATGAGCCAAAACTCACACTTTGAGAACTTGGCGAATAATTGCTCGTTCCGAAGAAACTCCAAAATCAACCGCAAGTGTTGCTCGTGCTCCTTCTTATTCTAAGAACATATCAAGATGTCGTTGATAAAGACTATCACGAATTTGTCTAAGTAGGGTTTGTATACCCTATTCAACAGATCCATAAACACTTCCGGAGCATTAGTTAGCCCGAAAGGCATAACCAAAAACTTGTAGTGACCATACCGAGTCCTGAACGCCGTCTTCAGTATGTCATTCTCTTGGATTCTTAATTGATGATAAAAGGATCTGAGGTCGATCTTAGAAAAGTGAGTCGATCCCTGTAATTTGTCAAACAAGTCGCCGATCCTCGGGAGTGGATATCGGTTCTTAATCGTCATCTTATTCAACTCCCAGTAGTCGATACACATCCAGAAAGATCCATCCTTCTTTTCATGAACAAGACCGAAGCTCCCCAAGGTGAGAAACTCGGTCTAATAAATCCCTTCTCCAAAATTTCCTACAATTGATTCGACAACTCTTTCAATCCAGATGGTGCCAAATGATAGGGGGATCTAGCAATAGGTGCGGCGGCGGGTACCAAGTCGATCCTAAACTCAACTTGTCGTAGTGGGGGTAATCCGAACAAATCCTCGGGAAAGACTTCAGGATACTCGCGTACAACTGGAATATCCTGAATCTTTATCTCCTTTGATTTCTTCTCAATGACGTTAGCAACAAAAGCGTAACTTCCCTTCTTAAGGTATTTCCAAGCCTTCATGCAAGACACAATGTTCAAACTTTTTCCGGGCTTATCGCCTTTGACAATTAGAACATCAAAACTACCAAGTTCTATCGGAATAAGGTCTACACTAAACTGGTGATTATTTAGGTTCATAGTGCAACTTCGAATAATGTCACTACCTTTAATCAATTTACCATTAGCTAGTTCTATAGTGTAAGCCTCTTTCAATTTTTGTGATTCTAAGCTAATCAAAGATCTAAATTCAGTAGACATAAAACTTCTTTCAGCCCCTATATCAAAAAGTACAGATGCATATAAATCATTGACGCGGAACGTACCCATGGTCACATTCGGGTCCTGACGTGCATCTACAGCCCCAATCACGAAAGCTCTACCCTTAGCTTGATTTGATGTGTTCCCACCATCTCTGACCAATTTGGGACATTTGTTCCTGAAGTGACCAGTCGCCCCACATTCATAACAGCCCCTTGGTGCATTGGGGTTGTACCTGCAATAGTTCGATGTAACGCCCACACGTTTACATTTTGAACACACGAACTGCTCACAAGCCCCAAAGTGTTGAGAATTTCACTTGTTGCAAAGAGGTGGATTTCCAGTGTTTGCACTTTTCTGTGGTATCACTACCATATAATTCTTGGTATTTTTTCATTTCTTAATAGCTCCCACAGTATTCTTTTTCACCACTTTTCCTTCTAGTTTCTTCTCAATGGATCCCTTTTTAACCAACGCACCATTTCTCACCATTTCATCTGTCAATTCACTAGCCAGCTGAATTGCACTTTGCATAGAAGTAGGCTTGGATGAAGTAACCATTCCCCGGATCTGGGGCACCAGTCCCCAGATATACTTTTCAATCCTCTTAGGTTCTAGTGTCACTAGATGTGGCACTAAATGGGACAACTCTTGAAATCGATTCATGTAGGCCAAGATCTCTGCTCCTTCCATTTCCAGGTTCCAAAATTCAACTTCAATCCTCTTTAATTCATTCCGAGGATAGTACTCCTCTATCAGCATCCTCTTAAACTCATCCCAAGTCAGGTTATCAGTAATTGGTTCCCCTAACGTCTATATCTGGGAGTTCCACCACGTTAGAGCTTCGCTCTGCAGAGAGCAAGCAACATACTTAACCTTCTGATTATCCAAGCACTTACTGATCATTATACTGTAAGACCCTGACCCGGGTATCCTACAGTTGATTCTCATAACGGTTCATTCTCTTTAAAATGGATATGTTACTACTCAAACTACAGCGGAAGTCTTTGAGCTGTAGTCTTTGAAAAATCTATAATTGTTACTTAACATCAATATCATTATAAGTTTACCTTTCAAATACCTGCACACCAAGCCGAGTAGCACCGCTCCCAAGCCAAGATACATCGATCCCAAAGATTACATGCAAGACAGTCTAACGTACACACAAAGTCAGCTACGCTGAGTGAGTTCTAATAGTTTAATTTAATTAAAAGCCATCTCGTCACAAAGTTATTTATGTCAACTCCGGACATTTCTTTCCTTTATAAAATAGGTTTATCGTTTCAAAACATATAGATAACTCCCGTTATCCTACAGTATCCCTTAAGGGTTCACCACCCTAGACTCCACCCACCATGTTAACCCAGTAAGTCTCACCGACATGGATTAGACTTACAACACTAATAACTCCTAACCTACTAAATATAACAACTCAATAACCTAGTTAGACCAATTCCTAGACATTGACTTACTCAACTTTGACTAAGGCTCTCACAAATCAACTGACGTAATAGTTGTAAACGCCACAACTCAATCCTGACTCAACGGTCATTCTAACTCTACACGTCAAAATAATATCATTTACACGTCAGCTTAATCTCACCACATTAATATCATCTGTACACCACATTAATATCATCTCGTACACAATAAATATAACTCAACACTTACACGCAAATTTAACATATATACGTAAGCACACAAACACATACCTCATCACCGCACCCTCGTCAGGGCATTAAACACACCCCGACCTCATCATCTACCTGTTAAGTAATGTCACCGTTGGTGACTTCCGGAAGGACTTCGTCCTTCAGAATCCCGTTTGCCATGTCATAAAGACAATGATGCAAACACAATACCTGTTGTGCCACAACGACAACGACACAAACGCACAACACAGATATAACACATAATAAATAACATCACGCTATCATTTACATGACTCATTAACTACACTTGCATCTCACACATAACACTAGTATAATGTATCTCATATGTAACCAGAAGCATTTAGCTTTACGCCCGACTCCCCCGATAAATCTCTTAGCCCGTCTCACGTTGATAACTCTTACCCCTGGCTCACGTAATCCCATGGACACTCCATAGACCCTACGACTCCGTAATAATCATTTTATTTCAAAAACACATCGGATAAGAACCTGAAACCCTTAACACGTTTAATAGATTTAACTTGTCTCATAAGCATGTACGATAGCCCTAAAAACGTTAAAAACATTTAAAGAGGGGAATTAGAAACTCACCGGTTATGCTAAGTTTCAGTCCTTGCTCCGCACCTTGTCCGTCCTCGCTCAGAACCTAAACTTGTCAAACGTATGATCCCTGATCAGAGTGCGTTCAATCCGTACATCGAATAACGTATACATAATATAAAGCCCCGACGCTTGTCTCGTCGTCTCAACGCCCTTTCCCTACGAGACCCTCGTCTCACGAGTTTGCGTAAAATAATATTCGACCCAAATAGGAACGGTTTACCCGAGCCTCGGCTTGCATGCATGTGCATGCAAGCACCATGCAAACCCTAGCCACGCACGTGACGCCATGCAAACTCCAATTCTCAAAACTCGCATGTCTGGGCCGGTTTCTTCCACGCGTGCACGTCATGCAACGTAGAATCCTTAACCAACCATCTCTCTGGTTTCCCCCTCTCCATCGTGCACCACCACCTTCTTTGTTGGGCAAAACCCTAGCCAAGCACATCGTTGCCTTCGCACTAGTCCACCACCGCACTCCACCACTGTACACCACCATGCGCATCTCATCTCCTTCGTGCCACCCTGCACAGTTCAGGTCTAAGCCCTCCTCCGCCCTACGCCGCCGAAATGCCACCACTGTTGTCGTCACAACCACCCCCGTCATGGCCGCTGTTAGGCCTGCCTTCTCTGTCGAGCATCATACCCATGGCTCCCACCGTGTTCCTCCTCTTGTCTGCCGTTCTCTTCACGCGTCATCACCCCTCCACGCTTCCTACTCCGGTCACGGTTACTCACCTCCACCTAGCCGCTGCCTCCTCCTGCTACCACGTAACCACCACCACAGGTCGCTACCATTTTCCCCACCTTCACCATTGCTCATAGACTACAAGCCCAGAACCCTACTCGGGATTCTCAACCAAACACATAGACCAAACGCGTAAAAAGGATCAACAAGGATTACCTTGGTTAGACTAGGAGTTTCCCTGCTCGAGACCACCGATGAGCTCTTGTCGCTGGCTTTCCTCGAACTCCGATCTCCCTTTCTCTTTTCCTTGTTGTCGTTGCGCACCACCTAGCCAAAAATGCCCTATGGTTTGTGGCTTAGGTGATTTAAATACCACCTAAAATTACGTTTCGGGTCCCTCCTAATGCGTGTATTGTGTTTCTTATTCGAGCCTTTAATTTAATGACAAATGGTCCTCTAACTTAGATAATCCGTGTTTTATGTGAAAACCACATAGTATTTGAAAGAGACTCGGTTTACTTAATGACCCGATTCATTAGCTCACGAATTTCTAGGATGTTACATATACAGACTCCATCTTTTCTATTCAACGAATAATTCCAACTGCCCCCTCACTACCATGAAAATCCAGTGGTTTCCTGGCAGAAAAGTCTTTTAAAGTACATCCGCAGTTGCGGTTATCAGTATTAGTGCCATCGCCAGCACCACCGCCAGCACCACCACTGTTAGGACCTGTTTTGTTATAAATAGCTTTGTAAAAGATTATGTCTTTGTATTGTCTTTAAGTTTGTAATGTTTTCTAAGTGACAAGTTTTGCAATAGGTGAACTTGTCAAGTTCGCCTAAGCCATAGGTGTGGCGAACTTGATAAGTTCGCATGTGGCAGTTTGTGTGCCTATATATGGTGTTTACATGTTATGTTATGTAACAGAGTATTGATCAGTTCTGTAAACACTCAAGTTTGCAATAAAAGAAGAAGTTTATTTACATTATGTATCGATTGCTATACTTGTTGTCATCACTATGTGAACATGCATACGTTGGATTCCACACTCCATGTGTGTGTGTCATGTCGCTCGTCTAGACAGATCCGTAGAGACCGCGGTAGGACCTACAACCACCGGCTCCACTGCCAGAAGCACCACCACCGGTGCCAACTGCATTCCTTATTAACAATGTCATGACCTGTGCCACAATAGTAGGTATAGCTGCAACAATTAGTTAATTTATCAGTTGTGTCAGATCTGGCTGAGTATTCTCCGGTTCCGATTGCCGGGGATCTCTTGTAGGCGGCATTTTCTAAGACAGAAATAAACAGAAATTTGTTAAGAGATTGAGTAAATGAAGATACTCGATTAGAAATTACTCAAATCATAGTAAGCAAGCCATACACAAAAAGTCATATGTTTGATAATGATGATAAAAAAATTTTAGTCGAGCCATGTACACAAGGTAACCAACAAGGATGATAACGATACACAAATAATAACCAAATGAAATTTATGGCACACAAAGAATCATCCAAAATAAAGTTTCATTCCATCATCTAAAGATTTACAAGAGTGCTTCACAGAGCATAGAAAGTAGCTAGGGTTTACAAAAGTTAGTAACATTTTTTACAAAATTAGGCATTAGATTAGTATTATGCCATGTTACCCCAAAATAAAGTTTTGTAACCTAACAAAAATAAATCTGAGCACAAGCCGCTCAGTGACCAAATATGAAATATAGCACAATAGCAACCAGTGCGACAAAGAAAGCCGCTAGAATAGATCCTCCAGAATAAAACATCCACTGAAATTGATCCATGCGCCTGTTCCTACACAGTTCTAATGTCTGCAGTGCAGTAACGCGCTGATATAACTCTGGATTCGTTCCGGGACTCCTCCACCACTGCATGAAGTTGTTGTAGCCTCATCTCATGTTCGTAAGAGGACTCCACCAAATCTTCAACTTGAACCTCTAACAAGCTCCTAGTGTCCTCAAGCTCCAGCTCCTCTTCCTCGTCATCTGACGAGATCTCAATAGTAGGGGCATCCCTAGAAGACGATCCTCCAACCTCAAAGGTCGATCCAGGGAATAGCGAATGTCCGCTAGCAGGAGTAGTAGGGTGAAGTACACATGTCACTTGGCTACCCGGGGAGGGGGTAGGACCGAAGTAGGCGATGGGAGACGGCTCCCAAAATCCTTCGAGCTGGTCGCATAACTTGATCCACCGAGCACATAGTGCACAGACGGATCCTCCTCTGATGTGTAGCTCAGCTCGGGCGCACTCCAGTCACCGACGCGGTAGGGATCGGTACCAAAGGAAAACTGTTGAAGCTGTCCGCCTCATCGTCAGTAAATGTTGCTGATGCGAAGAAGATGATGATGCAGACATGTTGTGACAAAGAATGTAAAGCTAGTAAGAATAAGTAATGCAAAGTGATATGCAATGCACACATAGTTCCTAAGGTTCTTTGCAATGCTTCCTAAGGTCATAGTCTACGTTCGGGTCTCAGGCAAACCTATACCAAATCCAAACATCAAACGAGGGTCTAACATACAAACAAAAGCCCAAAATACATAATTCATCCCATAACGAAACCACAAATTCTAAACAAAAGCGTGCCCCCGTGAACCTTATCTTCAATTCTGTTTACCTGAAAGCATGTTTCAAAAACGAGTAAACTATATAAATAGTTGGTGAGTATCACAGGTTTTGCGACTCTATAAAAAGTTTATAAAAATCATAAGTTAGTACACATGTATTAGACAACACATATCCATGAGCCGTAATGAAAGCCTCGACAAATAAAACAAACGGAAGTCTTATGCAAACAACCATCTAAAAATTGGTTAATTCTACGCCCAACTGACCCTACAAGTCTGGTTGGCACGACCAACCACGGGCGGGGGTGTCGACCCAAGTAGTACTACTCCAAATTCCCAACGGCTACGCTCAACTAATTGATTACCCAAAATTAGGGACATTAATGTATAAAATAAAAATAGCTCATGTATTTTATGTATCCTATAACATGTGACTAAATAAAAATAAAACAGCTTTCCCCCAAAAACAGTAAAATAGTAAGTAAAGAGGGCCCGCGAAACTTACCTGAACGATATGGGTGAGATGTGCGACGCAGTCGACAAATACAGACGGATATTGAGTCCTAACCGGGTCCTACTAATCAAGTGAACATAAATAACATTTACAACTCCTAAAATGTGTGACTAAGTTAGCCAAGCTAAAATGGCGATGCAATCTAATGCATACCGAAAAACTCGTGCATACGCGTACGAACCGTTTTAAATTGTAAAACCGACTTTTATATAAATTCGTGACTTTAAAACTGAAATTTAATATCTTAATAAAGTATACCAGTAGTTATAAAGTTTATTAGCTAAAATCTTAATTCATGGTTTCGCTTTGTCCAAAAACGCGATTATCCGCGTAAAGTTCGGTTAACGGTATAAAAATCCGTTTCGTCTGAAATTAAGGTTTTACTCATAGCATCCAAATTAAAAGTCAAAAATTATACTTTTGATAAGCTATATCTTCTGACCAAAACCTAATAAAACTTTATAAATTTTATTTTTATATAAAAAGTTCATAAAATTGCCATTTTTATAAAGATTTAATCATCCAAAATTTAAAAACCATACTTGAACATGAAAGTAATGCTTAAAACTTTTACCTATTGTTCATATATGTGAAAGATAATCTCTGGCCAATTTTCATAATTTTTGATTATCCAGATTATTTATTATGAATATAATATTATTAAAATTTAATAAATTCGGAGAAAAATAATTAAACTTGTCAAAAATTCACCAAAGTTTACCAGCTTAGTTTAGGTCCTTATGATTAAAATTTTCAAGTCCAAAAGTTGTCCAGAAGTATATGATCCTAATTTCGTTTGTTTAATATTAATAAATACCAAATACCCACTGATACAACTCCAATTTTGACGAAATTTGGATAGGAGTAATATGTCATTATATACTAATTATCAACCAAATTCTAGATTTGTTTAAAACTCAAAAGTATTTTTTTCCAATTTCCATGCATTAAACCTACATTAATTCTAATAAATAATTTATAAAGAGTTAAGTTGCCAAACTTTTTAGATCTTCATTTTAATACTTATACTTCTGCTTAAAAATGAATTTAGATGCCATACCAACAATATTTTTAAAACCATCAAGAACATGGATGTTCTTGATCATATTAGCTAACTATAAGCTTTAATCAAGATTAAACCTTTTAAATCAGCCTTGATTGATGTTGTTGGATGCTTATACTTTGTGATTTCTTGATATTTTACCTATAATCATAATGTGGTTCAACCCAAAGACCAAAATTTCAAAAATCACCCTTTTTAATCAAGATGAACACTTGTATGAACACCAAGTGTTCATACACTTTGACCATCCAATATTTGCAAGATGTTTACTAGATATCTCATTGTGGATGATTACAACTAGTTTCCATCTACAAATCCATGTTCTAAATGCAAGACTTGAGCTTAAAACACTTGAAATCATCAAAAATTGAAAATCAAAGTTAGTGTGTGTAGTGTGTGTGTTCTTAGTGTTCTTGAGGACACATGCAAAAATCAAAACAGAAAAATCAAACTCAAAAACATGATGTTTTGCCTTCTTAATCCCTAGAACAAGATCAAAGCAAGCTATGAAATTAAAAATAAAAGACGAGAGGGTGTATTCTTGAGAGATGAGGAGAAAAATGGAGGTGTGGAGGTGGTTTGGGTGTTTTACGGCCAAGGGGGAAGAAGAAGAACGGGAGGTGGTTTTATAGGGAAATGGTGAAGTCTTGGGTTTTTAAAAATTAAAATTATAACATTTACCCACTTTTTTTTATAAAAAATACACCCATAAACACTTTAATAAATATTTTTATTCAAACATAAAAATCCGGTATCTAAAATAATGAATTTTGGTCATTTTTGAAACATAAAACTTAAAAAATTTTAAAAAGTTATACGTGGTAAATACCGGGTGAACAACATGTGATCGTTAGTTTAGTCAAGAATCACAAAAGTTAGCACATATAAATATTATAAAACATATTTCTCAACTAAATTTAAATATAAAAATTAATTTCGAGAAATTAATTTTTTCTGTTTATTTAACGCGTTCGTGGTACACGCGGTGTATGCACTTAATCGGGTATTGTTGTTGGGTCCCTAGTGTTCATCTAAGGCAATGTTCCTATAATTTTCAGAAACACTTAAAATATATAAAACCATAAAATTTAAAAAAATAAACGTATAAAAAGTCGAGAAAAGGTAAGGATCTGAAAATCCGCGATTGTCATATATTTCCAGTTTCCTTCTTCGTCATGTTCATATCATGTTCTTGAATCTTCCCGATCATAGCATCATTGGTCATATCATAGAATTTATTGTTTTCCCTGATCAAAGTTGTGTACATATCAAACTTAGGAGGTAACGCATCAAGAAACGTCTCAATTAACTCCTCATCAGGATACTTAAGTTCATAAGTCTTCAGCTCAGTCAGCAAGTGATAGAATCTAGAAATAAGATCATCAGTGGACTCATTCTCTAGGTGCTTAAAACACTCATACTGTTTCCTCAAAAGATCTTCCCACTCTTCTTCACATCACTGTTACCCTCAAATCTCTTCTGTATAGCCTCCCAAAGAGCTTTAGAAGTATCATATCCATGAAAGCTGTGAAATAGTTCTCTTGTCAATGACATGCTGATAGATCCATGTGCTTTCTTTTCAAGATCATGAGCCTTCTTTTCTTTTCAGTGAGTCTAGACAAAGGTTTGGGAACAGTCTCTCCCAAAAACTCATGCGTTGGATGCTTATACCCTTCAAGTATAGTATGAAACGTAATCCTCAAAACGTGCTTTCCAGTTTGAGTAATCATTCACGTTCAGCAAGTTTGGTGGTTTTTGGGGAGTCCCAATCTCATTGTCATAATTCAACATGGTGTTAATATTCTGAATATTCGACATTGTATCAGACTTAGTCAAATTTCTAGAAAACTGCTCGTCTTGCGTACTTAGATTCAGGCTTGCTTACAAAGGAGTTTGGTCTTGCGTACTTGGTAAATACGTAGGAACAAGTCAAGTACGCAGGGAATTCCTTCTTGCGTACTAGACTAATACGCGGGAAGAAATCACAAACTTGCAGGAGAAGTTTGGTAAGTACATAGGAACCTTTTTTAAACTTGAGGATAAGGTTCAGTCACCAACTCTCACCAGCTTTTTCCAGTAACTTTTCTGGCCAACGGAAGATCTTCAACAACGTCAATTCTTGATGAAACAAGGAGATTAATCTACCCAAAAGCTTAAAAATCAAATTCTAAGAAACCCTTGATGATTAATTCACTCAAACAAGCAACAAACAAGACCACATTGACGATTTTCTGTCCGAAAGCTAGCGATAAAACAGAGAAGCTGTTTTGGTAGAAAAAACCTTAAAATCCAACCTCAAATCCTTGTAAATCGGTGTCTAACTTGGTTGAAAATGTTCCCTACACACTTACAACACTCGAAATCAAGAGCAAAAGCTCTGATACCACTTGTAGGTCCAGTGGGTTATGGATCTTTCACGTGTAGGTGCGTAACTAGTCAAACAGAGTGCGGAATCCTCTGTGACTTGGTGAACAATCACGACAAGATAGCGATAACAAATATAAGTAAAACAAACTCAGTCTATTAGCATTCAAAAACCGGTTACAAGTTCGATCTCCGTATAATCTGCGTACAAGCACAAAAGGAAAAGCGTACTTACAAAGAACAAGAACTAGCTATTTATACTAATGGACCGGTGCCCTGTGTACTAGCTTGTACGTAGGAACAACCTTCTGTGTACAAGACTAAGTACGCAGGCACAAGGCATGCGTACTAGCTAAGGATGCAGGAACAACCCTCCTGAGTACTTGCTTAGTACACAGCCAAACATACAACTGACAAACAACTAAGTACAAGACATGTTCAAACATAAACGATTACAACTCGATAAGACAAATATAACAGAAAATATAACAGAGACTGAATTACATAGACATACAAAAGATATAAGCAAATACAATACAATCTTCAGAGTTCCTGTCACCATGAAATGTCTCTACAATACATGAAGAAACACATTCTTTGAGGCAAGGATCGAACTCGAATCTCTATTTTTCTGTTTGAAATGGGTTTTGGGGTAAACTAGGGT
This sequence comes from Smallanthus sonchifolius, assembly GCA_023525975.1. NCBI lineage: Eukaryota > Viridiplantae > Streptophyta > Magnoliopsida > Asterales > Asteraceae > Smallanthus > Smallanthus sonchifolius. The sequence continues at coordinate 40,170,651 of CM042025.1, read as the reverse complement.
TTTCATCTAAAAAATCACGTTTTTACATGTAATATGATGAATAAAGCCTAGATCTAGCTTCATGGAAGGAAGATAAATGATTTGAACGTAAAAAGTTATAGACTTGGAAAAAAACGGTGTTAGGGTTTTTGTTCATGTGGCGACACTAGAGGCGACGTTACCTCCGGTGGCGACACTAATCAGGGGCAAATGGCGCCAAGGTTTGCCAATGACTGGGGACACATGTAGTAGGCGACACTGAGAGTGTCGCCATCGTCATGTGGCGACACTACGTGAGTGACACTAAGTCTAGACGCAAGTTCTGGCGATACTGATAGTGTGTCTGGCGACACTGAGTGTTGGGCGACACTAAGGTGTCTGGAGACACTGTGGGCAACACTATTCAGGATTGATAGTTCCCACGTGTTAACTCTTATGCAGATCCCTAGCAAGTAATCTAACTTAGACTTTTCATTCAGAGTTATTTATCCTACGACCAGGTGAGTTCTAGATCCCCTTTTTATGCCTACTTTTGGGGTGGTGTGCATATTGTGTGTGTTTATTATAAATGTGTGTTAACAAACAAAGCGAGGAAAGTGTTTACTATAAATGTATGCTAGTAAACGAAAGTGAAGGAAGTTTTAAAGAAAGATAAAGTGAGGCAAGTGAATGTTTTTATGTAGCAAAAGTGTTTACGAAAGTTAAAGAATGCTTTTAATAAAAGTAAGAAGGTAAAAGTTTTGTAATGAAGGATTTCTTTGGGAGCAAGTGCCAGGTCAATTATGGGCAATGTCCCCTCTATAAGAGTCTTTGTGGTTCCCTAATAGTTGTACAATTGGTTTTGTGTGTAAGGATGACGACAGTTGCTCATGGGGTTAATGTGACCCTTCGTGTGTTATGTATGCATCATGGACGGTTGTCATGATAAATGCATTACGTATACTCATGGACGGTCATCATGAACGTTATGTAATACCGTGGACTGTCGTCACAGAATACAGTGCTAAGCGTGTTATATCTGCATCGTGGACGGTCGTCATGATAAAGACACTACGTATACTTTTTGGACGTTCGTCAAGAATGTTACGTATACCAGTGGACGGTTGATGTACGTGTTCTAGTATATAGATAAAATATATATTTGTTTAGAAATTGTTTCACGAGATCAGGTTTTAAATTTATAAAATGATAAATACGTAAACTTAAAATACACACAATAGACAAGTGTACCTATCGAAGCGTAATATATTTTAGATAAGAACCAAGTATCGAACCAATGGGCACGGTCGAGTTCCAATACTAAACTTTTGTTATCGCTTGATCAGTTTAATTAGTGAGTGGGTTTTGTGTGCTTGTGAAGCAGAAAAGTAAATGGTAGAAAAGTAAATGACGGTAACGTAAAAGACAGAAAAGTAAAAATGGTAAATAAGGCCTTTATGGAGAATCTATAGTCAAACTAGGTGTATAATCAAACCTTGTGACTGAGGCATAACACGCAGGTTACCCTAATGTAATGTCGGTAACAATCACTCTACCTGGGTGGGTTTGTCAGACACAATAGATCTATCAATGTTACCGTTGGTTTGTACAGGGTTAATGATTGTACGAGTATGTCATGTATATGTTTAGTTTCAACTCATAGCATTCAAGAACTAAGCACAAATTACACATATGGTCACAAATGTAGAATCGTATGTTGTAATTGCAAATAGTTTTCAATGTATCATGAATCACCCAAAAATATGTAAAAAGTAAAAAGAGGGGCTATGTAACTCACATTGTAATAAGTAGCTTGAAAGTCACACAGGTATGCTGTTGTTGCACAAATGTTCTAGCTAATCACAAGATTAACCTAAGTTTGATGGAATATGTGTATCAATTACTTGTACAATTTAATATAGACATGATTAAAAGAATAAGGGCGGGACGATTGGGACTTTAAGATTTGGAACGAACGAATGGACGAAATAATATTAAGGGTTCGATTTATTAAGATAACAAGGTAAATGAGTTGATACTATATAAATGAACCTTTGTATGAAATGATGTTTTATAAATTCTATTTATAAAAGAGATTCTTTTAGGTATCAATAAGTATTAATTGTAATTTTTATATAAAAAAAATATCTTATTAAGACTATAGGTTAAAACAGTCATCATAATAACGAGTAGGATGGTGGTTGAATTACCTGGGCAAGAATTGATTGCCTCGCTCCTTATGTTCGATCGCAACAGGGAGGGTTATGAGAATGGTTTTTGAGCCTTGATTCCGGATCTGTGGGTTCAGGGGGTGAGGGTGGTGTCGCGAACTTAAATGATTGGGAATAATGATCTGAATTCAAATGAAAGTCACAATTCAAGTTTTAGTTAATAGGGCCAGTTACGGAATTGAATTCAAACCTACCATCATGGTTTTTGTTCGAATACAGACTCTCTTAGTGATTGAAACTGATGGAGTAACGTCTGGACATGATCCTCAAGCATTAACAGCTTCAAATTCTGGTGATTGAATTAGTTTTTGTAGGTCCAGGTAATTCAACTACTGATCAAACTCGTGATATGATGTTTCTATAATACGAAGTGCGGAATCCTTCGTATTAACGTTTGTATACTAATTGACAATTCAAACAACAAGCGTAAATAAACTTCTCGATTATATTCCAAATAACAATGGTTACAGACTCAATCAGACAATTGTTTCTCTCTCAGATCGATCTCTGTTCTCTCACCGTTCTTAGCTCTCTGTTCTGTTCTGCTACAATCTGCTATTTATAGCCACTGATCTGCACCAGGAGAACTTAACAAGTTCGCTTCACTGTGCTTAGGCGAACTTATTAAGTTCGCCTCTAATAGGCTAAGCGAACTTAATAAGTTCGCCTCTGATAGACTTAAGCGAACTTATTAAGTTCGCCTCTGATAGCCCAGGCGAACTTGTTAAGTTCGCCTCTAGCAGAACTTACACATAATTTTATCAACAGTTACAAAACATGTCCTAACAGACTCCCCTTTAACTGTTGCTAACAATTCTATCAAATACAAGTCAAAGACTCTAAGACTAAGACATAATATCTTCAAGCTCGTTGTCACCAGAATATGCTCCAACAGACTCCCCCTTGACAACAGCTTCAGAAGATTGTCATCAGTCTTCATATATCATCAAACACACTGTAGTCTTCGTCTTGTTCATCTGCACACTCTCTCTATCTAGAAGAAAACTTGGGAGAAGGACCCCTTGTCAACTTCTATCTGCAATATTCAGTTTATGCAAAGGAGAACAACCAAGAATAACCAACAATTAAGATTTCCATGGAAGCGGGAAAAATAAAATCTTTTTGGTTTTTCAAACATAAGAAACACAAAATCTTTTTGGTTTTTCTCTATATAAACTAAAATGTAAAATACAAAATCACATCTTTTTGGTCGAACATCACGAGTAAGAAGATCATATCAGTATATATGATATATCAATCACACATCTTGTATACAAATCCATATAATATCAAATGGTATCCTATGTCATTCTTTCAAGCCTTGACCAATCAAACCAATATCTTTCAACATTATCACACTCTATCTTTTCAAGACTTTTATATTGCATGTTATGATACGCGATAAACATTCAAAGAAAATAGAATCAGGCTATGACACACAAATTCAAATTGTCAATATTATAAGATTTGAAACTAAAGCATCTCATTCCCACTTTCTTGTGAGTTAAAGTACCATTTAAGTATGAAATACAACGTGTACCCCACTAATATGCCAACAGAAAGTAAATGTGCACTATCTTCAAGACATAAGATTTTACTAAAGATTATCCGAATTTCCAGAATGAGGAGACATCACTTAGCACATGAATAGCAGAATCCAAATTGGATTGTATAGGAATCAATGAGATTCAGAATCGAATGATTCAATGTCTTGGTTTATATATGTGGAATCATAAGATTCAGGTGCGTGGATCCAACTGTTATATGGATTATGAATTCAATGGAATCAGTAAAGATGATATATCAATATGATCCAAGGGCTAGTATATGTTTGACAAATGTTGTCAAGTACATATCTTGATTATACCTCAAATTGCATGCTTTTCGGGACGTGGGCACTGAAGCAAATTGAATGACTAGTGCTAAGGACATAACCCGAAACTGATCTCATAGGAAAATCTTTATTAAAAGCTAATATTATTTATCTGATAGTGATCTTTTAACACACACACACCCAGGCATAAAATGGGTTTAAATCACAGTTGTAACATATGCAATTATGTTTTCACACTACTAATGGTTCAGTGACGCTTTTAGTCTACTAACAATTCAAATTATATGCATACACAACACTATCATTTCCTATTTGTGCAGTCTCTGAAGTTTAGATCAAAACATTTAATTCAGATATATTAACATAAAGCACCAACCAGTCAATCTAAGGTCATGTGTGAAAGAACATCCACTGATGTACTATCATCTCTTCTTTAACTTCAAGTAATGTCGATTTTATCTTTTTCAATTTGTTTGGCTTTTTCTCAAATCTTTTTCAAAGAAAGTAAAGCAAACGAAAATAAAACTTCCATGAAAACATTTTAAGAAAAACATTTTACTTGGTTACTCAGGATTAAGCAAGTCAATCAATTTTAAAACTCAAACCGATGTAATCCTGTAATTGAATGCCTTTGCCTTTTGTCACCAACACAGTTCTGTACTCCCCCTGTCCTGTAGACTCCCCCTCAACTAGTCAAATGGTTGCATCAACGACTTTATGCTCACCATCGTCATCCTAAGTTTCAGGTTATCATTTGGACTTTGTAAAACTGTTTCCAAAACATTGTGTGTGACATATTCTCCCCCTTGAGCATCAAGTCGTTGAATCAAACATATTCTCAGTTATCAACAACTCTTTACTCATGCAGATGTCATTCCCTGTCATGTGCTAAGAACCACCACTATCAACAACCAAAATGGTATTAATAGTCCCTCTTGGTCAATCCTGCACATCTAAAAAGAAACATTAATTTGAAATTGGGACCCAAGCCATGGTAGACATGGGTCGTCCAACTGTATCAAAATAATAAACCTCACTCCACTCACAATCGAATCTCTCATCGATTTTCGGAGATTGTTCCGACGAGTCAGAAACAGAAACTTTAGATTTCCAAACAAACTTCTGTTCATTAAGTTCTTTTAGCTTAAAATGTGAAGTGTTTGAACAATTTATTTCATTTGAAAATTGATTTGATTGTGAAAACTCTTGTTGTTCTAAAAGTTTTCTCAATCTTCTGTTTCTCCTCCGTCTTTGAGGTCTAGAAAGCCTAACCTCAGATTTTGAATTACCCTTTGGTGTAGCATGAGGTTTAACAGCTTACCATGAGTTCTTACCTTTTCTGGAGTAACTTGTCGGTTACCTTTGGCGTTGTGAGGACAAGCAATCCGAATGTGACCCACAAGACCACAAGAAAAGCAAGATCTCGTCTCACAATATTCTCTCATATAAGGAATCTTCACACGATAAGATGCACTTGAAGAAGATTCTCCTACATGAACCTCTTTTGGCTTTACTTTCTCTGGAACTCCAGATTTTGTAGTTTGAGACCGAACAAACTTTTTCTCAACAGGTTTTGATTCAGGTTTCACCTTCTCAGGAACTACATGCTTCTTTCCTTTATTTTTGTAAGGACAGTTCACCACAATGTGTCCTATCTCATTACAATGAAAACATGTACGCCTGTCTTTATAATCTCTGACATATGGAACTCTCCTTGAGTTTGAAGAACTTCCAAATGTAGAATTTCCAGATGAATTAGAATCAACCTTTGAGTCTTCTTTCTTAACCTCTTTCGGTATCCCCTCTACCTTAGCTTCATCAAAATATTCATCATCACTCTCATCAGAATACACCATATCTTCACCTGTGACTGGATTCACCTTCAACACAGTCTTAGGATCTAAATCCTCATCATTTATAATCTCAGGTGCAACAGAATAATTGCCATTGAATGGTGGAGGAACATAACCAATACCATTAGTTCCCTTCCCCTCTTCATTATTATTATGATAATATCCTAATAAGAATGATGAATTTCCAAAGCTTTCTAACTTTCTATGCAATTTGGTTACCTCTGCTTTGGATTCAGCTAGTTCATTATCTTTCGCAGCAAGATCATTATTTCTTTTCTCAATTTCTGCAAAGGACATATCCAGGTGATATGCCTGCTCTTTGATCTTCAAAGTCAGAGAAATTATATCCCTCTTCAGTGATTCTATCCTCTCAATACACACATTCTCATTATCTTTTAATTTCTGATTTACCGTGTGCATCGCTTTCATATCACAAATGAGGTTTACGTTGTCATCCATAACCCTCATCATTTTATCCTTAACTGAAACACAGTTAGAACAAAACGTCTCAAAGTTAGAAAATACCTCAGGTTTTACTTCTGAAGAAGATGCACCAGGAGCCATGAATACGTCATCATCAGCTTCACTCTTTTGTTCAACAATGACAGGCTCTGCATCAGTTTCTAAGTCACTCAGATCATCTTCAACTGTCTATAAACTTTCTTCACTCATCACATCAGTCTCAGTAGATTGAGTAGTTTCACCAGAACGAATACTCTCACTATCAGTTAAATCTGCAGAAGAACCACTTTGAGAATCACTCTTCTTTTCTAATACTTCATTGATCAAGACCACAAACGCTTGATTAGTAGCTTCACCCTTTTTCGTCAAAGCTTCCCATAGATCTCTTGAAGTTGGACACTTCCCGAGACTATGAATGATTTCTTTTGGTAAACACAGCGTTAAAGTTTCACGCGTTTTCATCTCTCGATCAAAATTCTGCTTTTCTACTTTTGTAAGAGCTGTCACTGGTTTAGGAACATCATAATATCCCATATAGTCAAAAGTTGGATGCACATATCCTTCAAATATGGATGTCCAAAAGTTTTCATCAGTGACTGATACGAACTGTTCGAACGTGACTTTCCAGCTACGAAAATCTGATATGCACAAAAGTCTCGGTGGCATAGTTCGAATATCATTAACATCACACGAAATTGACATTTTGAAATTTTGGAAAAAAATATTCGGAAAAAATTTTCCCGCCAAAATACTCTTTAAAAAATTTCGAAAATTCAAAATTTCCGTAAAAAATTTGGACAAGATGGATTTTCCCGCCAAAATACTCTTTTTTTTTTTTTTCAAGCGAACTTAAGTTGACCCGAGCGAACTTGTTAAGTTCGCCTGCTGATTAAGTTCGCTTACTCTGCACAAGTTCGCTTAATATTCACCAAGCGAACTTATTAAGTTCGCCTCCCTAAGTTCGCCTGCACAACGAACAGCAAGTTCGCCTAAAACAGCTGTTCTTCCAAACACGAACAGAACATTCTGAAAATCATGATTTCTTGATGAATTGATGGAATTTGATGAATCTGAACCGTAGGAATATGTAGGAACTGATTTGGAACACTTCTATCGGATCAATTTCATCAAAACAATTCAAAATCAATCCAAATTTGTCAAAATTCTTCCATTTTATCAAGAACATGAATTCATCAAAAATCTTCAAAATCTCTGAACTTTGATGTTGATTGGACACGAAAACACCACGAATCTTTTGCTAATCAAGAGCAATAGCTCTGATACCACTTGTAGGTCCCTAATTCGGTGCGTGACGGATCTCTAGACTCGCGGTACGACACGGTGATAACGTGCGGAATCCATGATCAACGTGCTCGTGTAACTCAATCAACAACAACGGTGTAAATAAACGCTTTGTATTTCCACCACAATATCAGGTTACAAGATTACAGAATCTGTCTACTCTGATATCGTCTCTCCTATCTAAGCTCTCTGTTCTGTTATTCCCTATTTATAAGCACTGACCTGCACCAGGCGAACTTAACAAGTTCGCTTCACTGTGCTTAGGCGAACTTATTAAGTTCGCCTCTAATAGGCTAAGCGAACTTAATAAGTTCGCCTCTAATAGACTTAAGCGAACTTATTAAGTTCGCCTCTGATAGACCAGGCGAACTTGTTAAGTTCGCCTCTAGCAGAACTTACACAGAATTTTATCAACAGTTACAAAACATGTCCTAACAAAGGATAAGGGGTTTTTGTTAATCGGGGTATAGCGAAACTGAGGTGGGTTTTAATTTGAAAAACAACAAGGTCTGGGTCGTTTAATTTCGGATTTAAATGTCAAAAACCCTATGTATGATCATAACTCGATTAGGTTTAATCTGATGATGATAGGTATTAGAATCATAGGGCTTTTGCTATGTTGATGGTTGCGAATCTACTCATAATATTTAATTGGATTAACAAAGTTGTTAAGGTTAAAATTCCCAAAATGTTTTTATGAACAAACCCTAGATACGGGATTTTGAATAATTCGATGTTATCAGGTTAAATTGAGATGGGGCATTCACTAAACAAAGGTTTGCGAAACTGATGGTATGATTTAATTGAATAGAAATCAGGTCTAGGGTAGAGTCCGATCAAGACGTGATCATATGAACCCTAGATTCGGGTTCGTGTTAAAATCATTGATGTAAGCCCTAATTAGCATAGGGCTTTCAGTATGTGAGTAAAAACGAAAGTGATGATGTAAGAAATTACCGGATTAGATGATGAATTGATGGAGTTCGGTTAGATTGGGCTCCGACTTCATGCGTTTTGATCTCCGGCGACACAGGCTTCAACTCCGGTGAAATTGACATGTGTAACAGCTTCAGTAGGAATCGCTTAAGGTACGCAGGGGTTCAATTTCAGTGTGTAAGATCAAATCGTTGCGAATTGGTGAGTAATAGAGGTGAAGTCGACGGTTATGGTTTTGATTACCCATTACTCGGTTTAATTCGACAATAATTATGCTTTATTCGATAGTTATGGCTGTTAATGTCATTAATCAAGCAATTTCAGTTATAAAATCGAGCAGAAAACGATCATGGCTTGCGAATTGGATTGAATGTGGTTATAGGTTTGACTCCAAAAGTCAACAGGAACAAAACAGGCGATTTTGACTTTCCCAGAGTCAACAGAATGAGTTTTGGATTATTACAAGATCAGTCCCTGTAGTTTTATGTTCTTAAGTTTAGAGTTTGACAGAATTAGTCCTTGTAGTTAGAATTGGGTTAATTAAATTATATTTAGGTTAGTTTGACTTTATAAAAGTCAACATGAATTAACTATATACTGATTACAAGTTTAGTCCCTCAATTTCTATGTATACAAGTTTAGATATAGGCAGGATTAGTCCCTGGAGTTTGAGTTTGGTTAACTATGTTAACTTTAACTGAAAATAGTTAACATGGTTAACCCTAAATTGCCGGATGTCACAGTTTGCAATATACATAATACTAGATTTAGCACATGATACATAATACTAAATTGATCACATAATACATGAAACTTGTTTGTTTGCAATATACATAATACTAGATTTAGCACATGATACATAATACTAAATTGATCACATAATACATGAAACTTGGTTGTTTACAATATACCTAATACTAGATTTATCACATGATACATGAAACTTGTTTGTTTGCAATATACATAATACTAGATTTAGCACATGAAACATAATACTAAATTGATCACATAATACATGAAACTTGTTTGTTTGCAATATACATAATACTTGATTTAGCACATGATACATAATACTAAATTGCTCACATAATACATGAAACTTGGTTGTTTACAATATACCTAATACTAGATTTATCACATGATACATGAAACTTGTTTGTTTGTAATATACATTATACTAGATTTAGCACATGATACATAATACTAAATTGATCACATAATACATGAAACTTGTTTATTTGCAATATACATAATACTAGATTTAGCACATGATACATAATACTAAATTGATCACATAATACATGAAACTTGGTTGTTTACAATATACCTAATACTAGATTTATCACATGATACATGAAACTTGGTTATTAACAAAATACATGGTACTAGATTGTTCACATGATACATGATACTTGATTGAATGCAATATACATGATACTCGATTGATCACATTATACATGGAACTTGGTTGTTTACAATATACATGATAATAAATTGATCACATTATACATGAAACTTATTTGTTTACAATATACATGATACTAAATTGTTCACATTATACATGAAACTTATTGGCTTACAATATACATGATACTAAGTTGTTCACATTATACGTGAAACTTATTTGTTTACAATGTACATGATACTAGATTAAACATGGAACTTGGATGTTTACATTATACACAGAACTAGATTGGGTACAATTGTTGCAATTGATGGATCACAAGGCATGATAATTCACTTTACCCATGAAAGTTGAAAGCTACAAACTTTTAAGCTACTCGGGGTTTGACGTATTCTTGTTCAAACACGAGGAAGCTGTAAAACGTTTAAGCTACTCGGGGTTTGACGTATTCTTGTTCAAACACGAGGAAGCTGTAAAACTTTAAAACTACTCGGGGTTTGACGTATTCCTGTTCAAACACGAGGAAGCTATGGAACTCTAATTTATGCCACATTACTACTCTTTAGTTTTCCGATTGACCTTACTATATAGGAGCACAGTTATTCATTAGCAACTTATACGTGAAAACAATAGATATGAACTAAGTAATTTTTGTGTCCTTTCTTGACCCACACACAATAGGATGATCTATACGGACCATGCGACTATTTGAGTAATTACGGGTGCACACGTAATTATAAAAATCAGCGCATGAAAAACATGTTAAATTATGTCGTGTGACATAAAACCCATTGTGATGTATAGTAACAAAACTAACGAGATATGATAAGGGCATGTTGGATACGCCGATGGTACTTCCTATATATAAGTGTTCCTGTCATATTATCAGAAGTAGCGTTATTCGTGTCACATGAAGTTTTATGTTATTTTGATCTTAACCAATGTTTGTGAAATCTCTTATCCAGTGACAATTCTTGAACATATTAAACTTCATCATAAACAAGTTTTGATCATCAAAATCCCATCATTCTCGTTTCAAGGGGTGCATTTCAACTTTGGAGTCCAAAATATTCTTCCGACTGTTTCCTCCTAAATTCTTTTAAACTAATCCTATTACCACCATCTATGCCTGACATGATAACCTGATCTGACCTTGAGTATTAGACCTGAACCTCATCATCAGTTATAATCAAAACCCATTGAGAACCTAAGCTCACCTCTCTCCTGATTCAGTAGCCACCGCTAGTTTAATTTCGGGACGAAATTCCCTCAACATTGGGAGACTGTAACATCCATAATTTTCCGGTACTATTTTTTTTAATACAATGATGACACTTCATTTCAACCCCTTACTTGTCCAACACAATATGTCACCTCAATTATTATTTTAACACGTATCAATTTAAATTTATAATCTTATATTTAAATGTTATCCTCCTAATATATATATATATATATATATATATATATATATATATATATATATATATATATATATAAAACATATGTATGTACATTCATATAAATTCACATATATATATATTTTAAAATATACTAGATAAGTCAAATATATAACTTTTAGTATTATATAAAACTTATACCTCCTTAATCACGTTCTTACATCTCCTTTATATAAATATATGTATTTTTTTTAAAGATACATGTAAATATATATATATATATATATATATATATATATATATATATATAATTTGATGTTATTTAAACCATGGAAATTATTCATTTATAAAATATTTAAAACCTAATTAAATATGTTAGTTTTATAAAAACCAATTTTATTTTTACACATAAAAGAGTTTAAAATCAAATAAATATTGGTTTTGAACCCATTGAATTTCAATGAACCCCCACTAATTGCCATGGACCCCTTGGACACTTTGAACCTTCAAAATTTGAAACCCCATTTGATGTTGAACCCCCTCCATACGATTTTGACTTTTTAAGTCAAACCCGTCAACAAAACTATTGGAGCATATTCTGGTGACAACGAGCTTGAAGATATTATGTCTTAGTCTTAGAGTCTTTGACTTGTATTTGATAGAATTGTTATCAACAGTTAAAGGGGAGTCTGTTAGGACATGTTTTGTAACTGTTGATAAAATTCTGTGTAAGTTCTGCTAGAGGCGAACTTAACAAGTTCGCCTGGGCTATCAGAGGCGAACTTAATAAGTTCGCTTAAGTCTATCAGAGGCGAACTTATTAAGTTCGCTTAGCCTATTAGAGGCGAACTTAATAAGTTCGCCTAAGCACAGTGAAGCGAACTTGTTAAGTTCGCCTGGTGCAGATCAGTGGCTATAAATAGCAGATTGTAGCAGAACAGAATAGAGAGCTAAGAACGGTGAGAGAACAGAGATCGATCTGAGAGAGAAACAATTGTCTGATTGAGTCTGTAACCATTGTTATTTGGAATATAATCGAGAAGTTTATTTACGCTTGTTGTTTGAATTGTCAATTAGTATACAAACGTTAATACGAAGGATTCCGCACTTCGTATTATAGAAACGTCATATCACGAGTTTGATCAGTAGTTGAGTTACCTGGACCTACAAGTGGTATCAGAGCTATTGCTCTTGATTAGCAAAAGATTCGTGGTGTTTTCGTGTCCAATCAACATCAAAGTTCAGAGATTTTGAAGATTTTTGATGAATTCATGTTCTTGATAAAATGGAAGAATTTTGACAAATTTGGATTGATTTTGAATTGTTTTGATGAAATTGATCCGATAGAAGTGTTCCAAATCAGTTCCTACATATTCCTACGGTTCAGATTCATCAAATTCCATCAATTCATCAAGAAATCATGATTTTCAGAATGTTCTGTTAGGTCCCTAATTCGGTGCGTGACGGATCTCTAGACTCGCGGTACGACACGGTGATAACGTGCGGAATCCATGATCAACGTGCTCGTGTAACTCAATCAACAACAATGGTGTAAATAAACTCTTTGTATTCCACCAATATCAGGTTACAAGATACACTCTCTAATCAGTTCCTCCTGATCTCTCTGTCCCTCACCGTTCTTAGCTCTCTGTTCTGTTCTGCTACAATCTGCTATTTATAGCCACTGATCTGCACCAGGCGAACTTAACAAGTTCGCTTCACTGTGCTTAGGCGAACTTATTAAGTTCGCCTCTAATAGGCTAAGCGAACTTAATAAGTTCGCCTCTGATAGACTTAAGCGAACTTATTAAGTTCGCCTCTGATAGCCCAGGCGAACTTGTTAAGTTCGCCTCTAGGAGAACTTACACAAAATTTTATCAACAGTTACAAAACATGTCCTAACAGACTCCCCTTTAACTGTTGCTAACAATTCTATCAAATACAAGTCAAAGACTCTAAGACTAAGACATAATATCTTCAAGCTGTTGTCAAGGGGGAGTCTGTTGGAGCATATTCCGGTGACAACGAGCTTGAAGATATTATGTCTTAGTCTTAGAGTCTTTGACTTGTATTTGATAGAATTGTTAGCAACAGTTAAAGGGGAGTCTGTTAGGACATGTTTTGTAACTGTTGATAAAATTCTGTGTAAGTTCTGCTAGAGGCGAACTTAACAAGTTCGCCTGGTCTATCAGAGGCGAACTTAATAAGTTCGCTTAAGTCTATCAGAGGCGAACTTATTAAGTTCGCTTAGCCTATTAGAGGCGAACTTAATAAGTTCACCTAAGCACAGTGAAGCGAACTTGTTAAGTTCGCCTGGTGCAGGTCAGTGCTTATAAATAGGGAATAACAGAACAGAGAGCTTAGAACAGACGGTGAGACGATATCAGAGTAGACGAGTGAGAATTCTTGTAACCTGATATTGGTGGAATACAAAGAGTTTATTTACACCGTTGTTGATTGAGTTACACGAGCACGTTGATCATGGATTCCGCACATTATCACCGTGTCGTACCGCGAGTCTAGAGATCCGTCACGCAACGAATTAGGGACCTACATCCTTTAACTCAAACACGATCGAATTCAGTGGTTTTGGGACTGGTTTGGGATCGGTCACGAATGAGGGGAGGACACAGGGCCTTGATTGATTAAAACTATAACATATTAGAACATGTTGCGATGACCCTAGCGGGCGGACTGGTTAATCATGTATGCATACAGGGAGAAGACCTGGGTTCGAGTCTCCCTCCCCTTGTTTTGGGTTTTTAGTATTTTTAGCCATTATTTTAATATAAAAACCCACTCCCACTATTATTATATCTCTATATTAATATATTTTAACCCCGGAAATACCCGTAGGCTCGGGTTTGGTTTTATAACTTATTTTTATTATTATTTCCACTTTTAAAAATAATATATTTATATTATTTTCAAACCATAACTTCGTATAAAATAATATGTTTATATTATTTTCAACCCGTGACTCATGTTATTAAATAATATATATTTTTATATTATTTCGTATCGTTTAATAACCTCGTGTAACGTTTGAAACTAAATAATAATATAATTGTTTATATTATTTACTCGCGTTTATTATCTCGAATAAAAATAATATATTTATTATTTTTGCCACAATGATTAATTATTAATCATACGAACCTAAAAATAATATACTAAATTATATTATTTTCCTAACTTTTGTAAACGACTCTAACGTACGAAATTATTTATTGTTTATTATCCGTTATTAACGTTCGACACGTAACTCATTTATCTTAATTATTATATTAAGATATATATATATATCTCCGTAGACACGTTCATCTACTCTTAAATCCTTAGAATGCGTTAAGACGTTCTAACTTCCGTGTCGTCGTCACAAATCCCAACTTATGACCCTAATCTTATGTGTTTATAATTCTTGGGCATACGTAAGTCGCCTGAGACTTACACTTGTGGTTTCAACTTTTTTTCTTGTGTGATCCAAACCACTACTCAATCCAGATGAATTTTCACGGCCCCTTTTTACTTTTTTATTTGGGGGAGAAAGGATGATTCAAACACTTTTGGTTTTTGTAATTGATATATATTATCGCTTGTTATGACTATGCGTAAACTCTATCATGAAAGTCCTCACATCGAACCGTTTAAATATGAAGTATAGCGAGGTATGTTGAGTAGTACTACTGGGTTTGACAAACCCCACCCGCGTTAGTCGTACTAACTCGATTAGAGGTCGAACGGATGTAATATTGACCTAAAACATGCACCATGGTTGATAGACCTGGAGGGAGGCATTCAAACATAAACTGTCAGTCTACAGTTGCGAGCGCATTAGTGTACATGAACATTGGTTAGCTACCTTTTTGATATATATTGAATGTACAATAAACTGCAAACGCTTTATTTGAAACGATTGAAACCTGTGAACTCACCAACTTAGTGTTGACCCGTTTTCCTTACATGTTTTCTCAGGTTGGCACTCAGGATCACATTAAGTCATGCATGTGTCGTGGACTGCAATTGAAATAACTACTTTTGAATAATCTTTATGTTTATTGTATTTTGGTTTTGGGCGCGTTGTTTTGCGCATTTACTTTATTTAACGCTTTCGCAACTTTTACTCTGAACCTTGATCTTTTATGTTATTACATTTCAAGTCCCATATAGTTTCGTTTGAAGTAACTGATGTCTGAGATCCTGGTTTGTCATAAAACTCCGTTAGTGGAATTTGGGGGTGTGACACAAACAAACAAGTTTCATGTATAATGTGATAAATCTAGTATTATGTATCATGTGATAAATCTAGTGTTATGTATCATGTGAATGCTCATATGTAAGTTATTGAATCTCATGGGTAACGTAAACTATCGAATTTTGTAGGTGATAGAGTGTTGCGGACAAGCGTGTTGCTTGGCGTTCATGTATAATGTGGGTAGTTGGGTTTTAAATTTTCAATCTTCTTGAGGTTTATACGGATGGTTAACGCCTACGAGAAACGATTCATCTCCTTGAAGTGCCTAGTTTGTTCATATATTTCCGAAGGTACAAGATAACGAGAAGGTTTTACAGGTATTTAGAGTGATATGCTTACGAATAACTGATTTGTGCTTTTTGTTTGTAAATAGACAAGTAATTATAATTTATTATTGTTTGTAAATTAATAAATTAGTGAAAATACTAAGTTGGATAACTAGATAAATGGATGAATAAATAAAAACCTTTTATTAAATTTTAATTATCATAAAGAGAATGTTTCAAAGGAAAATAATGGCTAAATTATTTAATAATTAAGCCAAAGTTTAATCATAATTAAATTTAACAAAACGAAAGTCATAATTAATTATTAATTAAGATAAGGTTTTTATAAAACAAGTTGTATTAAGTTTTCTTACAAGGTGAAAATGTTTATAGAAAGTTTATATTCTAGATAATATCTATAAACTAAAGGTTTGATAAATGCTTTATTTGAACAAAATAACGATGTTGTTTTAATCAGATAATAAAATGATTAGTTTATAAAGAAGGCATAGGTATGTGTACTAAATTGCAATAAACAAAATGATGGTGTTTAGATTGTACTCATTTGGTATCATAACCAAATGAGTACTTTGACAAATCAAAGTAATTCAAATTCTTATACTTTCAAGAAGACATGCTTTAGCCTATAGATGAACACTCAATTCGGGAAATCCCAGGAAATCATACGGATCCTTCGGTTGATTTGGATTTATATAAAATGCTTTCCTAGACAGAAGACCCAAAGTACAGGCATTCACCCTTCCAGATTGCACATGTTCTTTACTAATTTTCAGAACTCAAAACTTTGATTAGATTTTAAAATTTTAATAGGCTTTAGGCTTAAGAGTTTAAATTCTTCACAAGAGATGATGATGAAGACATAATTCTCAATGTGTAAGAGTGAAGGTTTATAAAGACTTAGACATGAATAAGTGTGTGGTAAGACCTAGGATAGCATTTAATGGGCTCAAATAAGTAGCATGTAATCAAACGGTGTGGTAGACAAGGTATTACATAGATAGCAATTTTATAAGTATGTAAGTTATTAAGTAGTGTAGCATATAATATAACATGTATTGTATCATGCAATGTAACACCTAGGATAACATGTAGGATAATCACACAAAGGGGTATCCTAAGGTTATAGACTAGGTCTTTGGTTTCTAATAACCTAATTCCCTATAACCATGGCTCTGATACCAATCTGTAACACCCCAACCGACGACGGAATACGTCGGGGCGGGACATGTAGACTGTTCATAAGCACATGATCCAACTAAAGTTTCATATATTAAAATAACTCAATTATATAACATTATTCAACAACAAAATCAACCAAAAAAATAAAATACACCCACAAGCTCATTTGTTTATTTCACTAGGTCCTCAAATCCTACATGTAGCAACTTGAAACATGAACTCAAAGATTTGCACATGAAACATGATAAAAACAAGGTCAACTAAAAATAGTTGGTGAGCATACATAGGTTTTGACACCACAAATAGTTTTCAAGTGTTTATACAATTCATATGAGACATGGTAAATAAGGCCTTTGTGGAGAATCTATAGTCAAACTGGGTGTACAATCAAACCTTGTGACTGAGGCATAACACGCAGGTTACCCTAATGTAATGTCGGTAACAATCACCATACTTGTGTGGGTTTGTCAGACACAATAGATCTATCAATGTTACCGTTGGCTTGTACAGGGTTAATGATTGTATGAGTATGTCACGTATATGTTTAGTTTCAACTCATAGCATTCAAGCACTAAGCATAAATTACACATATGGTCATAAATGTAGAATCATATGTTGTAATTGCAAATAGTTTTCAATGTATCATGAATCACCCCAAAATATGTAAAAAGTAAAAAAAGGGGCTATGTAACTCACATTGTAATAAGTAGCTTGAAAGTCACACAGGTATGCTGTTGTTGCACAAATGTTCTAGCTAATCACAAGATTAACCTAAGTTTGATGGAATATGTGTATCAATTACTTGTACAATTTAATATAGACATGATTAAAAGAATCAGGGAGGGACGATTGGGGCTTTAAGATTTGGAACGAATGAATGGACGAAAGAATATTAAGGGTTTGATTTATTACGATAACAAGGTAAATGAGTTGATACTATATAAATGAATCTTTGTATGAAATGATGTTTTATAAATTCTATTTATAAAAGAGATTCTTTTAGGTATCAATAAGTATTAATTGTAATTTTTATATAAAAAAATATCTTATTAAGACTATAGGTTAAAACAGTCATCATAATAATATTTATAAGAGTGTCATTTGAAATAAATTAATTACGTAACTTGTAGCATCATTATTTGTGAGAAATTCCACTATAGTAAGATGAATTATCTTAACATGAAATCATATTACTACTAATATCCTATTATTTGTGAGAGCAATAATAATAGGTTAAATATATTTTACGACCGTTTCATAATACTAAAAGTTATACAATGGAACACATACTATACGTTTGTCATGATTCGAAAAATACGGTGGTAATAGATAAGAAAAAATATGATCAACATTTATTAAACATATATGTATAAATACCCTTTTAATTTATTTATAACGGGTAATAAATATAATTCCTTAAGAAAACTATATTAAGAGAATAAAAAGTTTGTTTATTAATTATACATAATGATAATAGTTCTATCATAAAAACTTATAAGAAGAAGCAAAATAGGTGTCAAAGTTATATGTTTGTGCTTTCTAGATAGGTATTTCACACTTGACTTTATAGAAATACGTGTATGTGAATATATATATATATATGCATATATGTTTATATATGTATGTGAGTGTATAAGAAAGAATCAAAGAGTAAAACAAAAAATAAAAATAAAAGGGATGAGAAAAGGGGCAGGGCAGGATCGAACTCGCGACCTGCCCTGTGGGGTAACAAGGCTTTAACCATTTGATATGGGCGAGTGCCTTGATCAGGAAGAGAAACATTATAGTTTTAACGTATGGGTTCCGAGTCCCTTCTTCACCAATTCATCGAATGAAAACCCTAACCCCTAAAATTTACAACGATTTCCAAGCAGATTGTAACAAAAATGTTAGGGCTTTGCTTGGATGTGTAAGAACGAGTAGGATGGTGGTTGAATTACCTGGTCAAGAATTGATTGCCTCGCTCCTTATGGTCGATCGCAACAGGGAGGGTTATGAGAATGGTTTTTGAGCCTTGATTCCAGATCTGTGGGTTCAAGGGGGGTGAGGGTGGTATCGCGAACTTGAATGATTGGGAATAATGATCTGAATTCAAATGAAAGTCACAATTCAAGTTCTAGTTAATAGGGTCAGTTACGGGATTGAATTCAAATCTACCATCATGGTTTTTGTTCGAATTAATACTCTCTTGTTTTTGGATGGGAAGGAGGGAAACACGCATGTGTTGATTTGACAGGTGTGTCCCCCCTGGTTGGGTTAAGGGATAATGGGTTTAAGGCGGGTCAGGCGATAAACAAGGCAGAGGCGGGTAAAGTAGCTAAGCACGAAAAAGCTTGCCTTGTGAATCAGCACGTGTTCGTACCGTTTGCCTTTGACACCTTTGGCGCTCTCGCCCCTGATGCGGTGCGGTTCCTTAAGCGGGTTCAGCGGGTGGTCAGCAGTAACACCGCATATATTTATTGGGGGAACTTTGTGTTTAGTAGAGTAGGATTTGCTATTCAGAAGGGGGTAGCGGCGCAGCTTGTTGCCCGTCTACCTGCCATTAGTTTGTAATTTTGGTACTTCTTGCCGTTAATCTCATTGATGACTAAAGGAAAAAAAAAAACTGTTTATTTCACCCTTAAAAAAAAATACTCTCTTAGTGATTGAAACTGGTGGAGTAACGTCTAGACATGATCCTCAAGCATTAACAGCTTCAAATTCGGATGATTGAATTAGTTTTGTGATGGGTTTGACTTAAAAAGTCAAAATCGTGATGGAGGGGGTTCAACATCAAAGGGGGTTTCAACTTTTGAAGGTTCAAAGTATCCAAGGGGTCCAAGGCAATTAGTGGGGGTTCAATGTAATTCAATGGGTTCAAAACCAATATTTATTTGATTTTAAACTCTTTTATGTGCAAAAACAAAATTGGTTTTTATAAAACTAACATATTTAATTAGGTTTTAAATATTTTATAAATGAATAATTTCCATGGTTTAAATAACATCAAATTATATATATATATATATATATATATATATATATATATATATATATATATATTTACATGTATCTTTAAAAAAAATAAATACATATATTTATATAAAGGAGATGTAAGAATGTGATTAAGGAGGTATTAGTTTTATATAATATTAAACGTTGTATATTTGACTTTTCTTGTATATTTTAAAATATATATGTGTGAATTTATATGAATGTACATACATATGTTATATATATATTAGGAGGATAATGTTTAAATATAAGATTATAAATTTAAATTGATACGTGTTAAAATAATAATTGAGGTGACATATTGTGTTGGACAAGTAAGGGGTTGAAATGAAGTGTTATCATTGTATTAAAAAAAATAGTACCAGAAAATCATGGATGTTACAACGTACGACCTTACTAATATTGACCAAGTCTTAGCTTATCAATCTCTACTAGTATAAAGACGTATAAGTATTAAAAAAGTTTGATCGAAAAGGTTTTACGGTCTTACGCTTTAAAATCAAGAACACTCACAAGTGTAAAGACATATTTAGATAATAATAAAAAGCCCACCTAAATGGTGGTTTTAAGAACGAATAATTAAAGACATAAACATACCACTAAATTAATACGTTAAACATCAACACACACCCAAACTTCATCTTCACCCTAGCAATACAAAGAGTTTAGCCACGAATGGCCATTCTAACTAGCGTAACGCTGAGTTTCGTAGGCTCCCCTATTGTGGACAAAGAGGAGAAGCCTCTCTACTCTCTACTCTAACTATGAAGTTCTCTCTTTCTGGATAGTGTATTTGTGCTTCTTGAGGTGTGTGGAATGAAGAACCCAAGCCTCCTATTTATAGGCCTCAAAATAAGCAATTCACGGCCGTGCATTTGGATGCACGGGTGTGCAAACACCTAGGAAAACATAGGGTATGAGTGGCAGTGTACTGGGAGCCGTGGGGAGCAAGTAGGGCAAATGCAGGCCCATGCATTGGGATGCACGGCAGTGCATCCCCCTACCTGCTGCCTAGTTTTGTTTTTTAGCTCCTGGTTGACTTTTGTTAACCTTGGTTGACTTCTTGGGGGTCAAAGCTCAGGAATGATTCTTTTAGAATCTTGGTTTCTTTGTGTTTTTTTATTGGTTTTAGCTTTGTTTATCTTTAAGATACTGAATAACTTGCAATTATAAAAAATATAAACATTTTAAGTATCAATTGCAAGGTTATTATTCAATTAGTACCATAATATGGGGATTATTATGTATGCAAAACATGTATAAATGACGGCACATCAACGGTCGTCAGGGAGGTTGGTACAGAAAGGAATTTACGGATAAGGTGTGGAAACATATTAGAAAAATAATGTATGATTTGACTGGAAAAGTGTGTGAATATTTTGCGTTACCAACATAGTGTTAGTGTGTTTAAATCCTTCTTGTTTTATTAAATATATGTTTTATGTAAATCTAGAACTCACTCAGCATTAGTTGACTTTATGCACATCAGGTTAAGTATAGGTACATAATAGCTCCTGGATTGCTTAGCTGGCTGAGAGGAGTTACCCGACATCGAAGACCTTTGGCATCCTCTGTGTTATATTTCATAGTTGTATTCTTGAGACAATAGTTTAAATTTTTTAATTGGTAGACAATCATACAATGTAATGACATTTAATTCCGCTGCAAAGAATGCATTTTAAGTTTAAGAAATGTTTGTGATTGAGTAAATCCAACAAGTGAAGCTCCTGGGTTTTGGGCTTTACAATTCGCTTAATTGTTTGTGTTCGATCATTTGTTTGGTTAAAGTTAAACGAACGAAACAAATATGTCTGGTTCGTATTCGTTTAGTTAATTTACAAGCCTACGAATACCGATTTAACCGTCACAGGGTTGTCTCTAGAACCCAGCCTATGGCCCCTTCTAACGGGTTTCTTTTACGTGACAGTTTTAGGTAAAATACTGGAAAGGTTAGAGACGGTTTGGATAGCCCCAATGCCCGACCTTGACAGTCGACAACCAACACTTCACATGTTTGGTTCGCTCTTTAACTTGGTACTTAATTAGATTTTAACCAATACGCATAGCACGTTGATATCGAATAGGTTTAGCCTGTTTTATTAGTTCACAAATTTCTCAGTTAAAACCTTTTGGGTTAAAAATAGGTTATAAAACAAACGAGCATCCATTGAATACTTGCTCGACCGGTAACAATGCCTCAAGATTGAGTGTATGATTATAAAATAAACTTTAAACTCTTAGTAACTCTCTAATATATAAAAAATAGTGTAAAAATTATAATGATTGTAAAATGATAAAAGTACATAGCTTAATAAAAAAACAAAAATAAATAAATTATAAAAATAAAAAAAAATCTATTCTTATAAAACAAATAAGTTACTTAATTAGACGATAAAACTTTAAAGAATCTATAAAATAAAAGTGAGGAAAGTATATTACTTATTAAAAAACGAAAATAAATAATATATATATATATATATAAAATAAATAAGTTGGTTAATTAATTAATACAATTTTAAACAAAATCTATAAAATAAAAGTTGTAAAACAAATAAAAAGAATAAAAGAAAAAAGGAAAAAAACTTTAGCATTTACAAGAATAGTTTTTTATGGCTAAAAGACAATAATGCCCTTGACTTAACAGAAATATTTAACTTCAGTTAGTCAAAATGACTGATGGAACTTTTTAAATAACAGACAATGAGTGAAAGTCAAAATTTTGAAAGACCCATTCCATAATTTAGGTAATTATAAAGGACAAAAAATTATAATTTAGTCAATATATTAAGTTTTGGGTTCACGCAATAGTTGTGGACTCTAAAAATAGTTTGAATATAGTCAAAAACGAATATTATGATGACGAAGGAACAGAGGAATGATATAATAAAAAATTATTATTAATAATGATAATCAACGGGATGCATCGGGAACTAGTCACCGATTGAGATTTCAAAATTGTGGTACCGAGGGTGGGGGGTCGGTATCCCGTTGGTCCCACACCACCACGTCCCTCTTCTCGGAACGACCCCGTCCAGCCTAATGTTTTAGGCTTGATCTTTTAATGGATGTATAAATTATATATATCATCTCGTCAAATAAAGATATGTTTAGTATGAAATACACAAAAAAACAAGAACGAAAGAAAGAGAAAAAGATAAGAAAAGTATTCAATTTACAATCAATGATATTAATCTTGCTCGTTAGGGCATTCTCTTGCGAAATGCCCTTCCTCCCCACATCGATAACATGTTCCACTCCGGCCACCATGACCACGACCACGCCCGCGCCCACGCCCACGCCCACGACCATTGTCATAGCCTTGATCATCACCACCATGATCATTACCGCGGTAACAGTTTCTTGCAAAATGACCAAAGCGGCCACAATTGTAATACTGTGGGCTACCATCATCATCACCGACACCGCCACCGCCACCCCGTCCATAACCACTCCCTCTCTCACGACCCCCACGCCTCGGTCCTGGTTGATATCCTCTAGCCCTACCAAGACCAACCACGTTCACCGCCTTCTTCCGCCCATCCTCACCAAAATCCACAGAGAATTCTACCCTTTGTCCATCTCTAAGAAACCGAAAGCCCTCCGCCTTGATCTCCGACTGGTGAACAAAGAGATCATCGCCGCTACCATCTTCCGGATCAATGAACCCAAAACCCTTTTGTCCATTGAACCACTTGACGGTGCCTTCATATCTCTTGACTTGTGCCATGAAACCAGCTGTAAAGCTTACCTAAATTTGACGGTAGAGTGGTTGTGGAAGTATGCATAAAGTGGTGTGTATAAAATTTAGAGTGAGAAGGGTGGTGGGAGTAGACCATTGGCATTACTAATTCCATATTATCTGTTTAGGATATTGTTTTTGATGGCCGTTGAAGTTGTCTAGAACGAATGGACGAGAAGTATCAATAGGATTGGGTTGGTTACTTTCAAATGTGTAACCTTGGAAATTTTAAGGATTTTTTTTTCCTAGCACCGCAACATGTTTAGAAAGCTTACATTTTTGTCTATCAAGATAAAACTTTAGTTATGGTCAGAGACTCGGACTTTATTTGTTTAGTTACTTCTTCCTGTGAGGTTATTTGATAAATTATATAAGTCACCATTGGTTATGTTTAGAAAATTTTAGTTATAATTATAATAATAACAATAGTAGATACTACGGGTTATTTGATAAATCAACGATCTTTTTATAAACTTATGGACTTTATTTGTTTAGCTTAACGTCAATTTAAACCACCTTTTATCCACGTATTTAAATATGTAAAATAAATAGGTTTGTAGGACCTTGTTAATTTACCAATATGTAACAATGATACACCCTTAGAGCGGGTGAGACTTCAAGAAACCGAAGAGAAGAAGAGAACGAGATTTTTGGGGCAATTTTCTATATATCGTTTTATGTACGGGAATTCGAGAATTAAGCCGGGATGATTTGAGAGTCGTGATTTCACTTTCAGATCAAAACAATTCAGTGGTTCTCTTGAATTCAATGATCGGATAAAACTCAGATTTTTTAGACAAGAATTGAAGTATGGAAATTTTAGCGATTTTTGTTGAACTAGAGAAAACATGTAATGACCAACTGTGGGGATTTCGAATTTTGCAGGATCAGGCTGGTAACTGCCCTTTGGCATTTATAATTTGAATTCTGAATTCTTTATTTAAAATTGTGCTAATTTTGAAAAATATATTTTATATATTAAAATCCAAAAATTCAAATTTTAATGAATTTTCAATATAGCAACAGCTCAACCCCATCCAGGGGCTCTGCCCCTTGGAACCCCCATTTGTCAGGGGCTACGCGCCTAAGATAACAATAAACTCAAATAAGCATACACTCCACTCCTCCTAACTTGTGTGATGATTAATATGATTCACATTGGTCACACAATTTAATCCAAGTACACTAAAATATCCAACATTTTATTCATCTTCCAACTTTAAATACAAGAACGAAAGCATAAACTAAATAAGAGTTGCTGCTACTTAGAACATGGAATTATAGTA
Source organism: Smallanthus sonchifolius (assembly GCA_023525975.1). NCBI lineage: Eukaryota > Viridiplantae > Streptophyta > Magnoliopsida > Asterales > Asteraceae > Smallanthus > Smallanthus sonchifolius. Next base: position 40,145,530 of record CM042025.1, on the reverse strand, counting down.
AACATGGGAGATTAACCAGGAGGATTCCATGAGGGATACAAGGAATTATTCAACTGCTTGGATTGTGGCTTCAATCTTCGTATCGGGCCGGACATCTAATGTTGCGTATTGGACTACCTGAAATAAGGTCCATGTGTGGTTGCATGGGCCTAAGGTTGGGTTTTGACGTCTACATGGATGGTATTCGTATCAAACAACGTACCTCACGTGTGTAATTTGTAACATAAATAATTAGGAAATTCCTTGCACAGACTCAGTTTTAATGGTAATAACCAATAAACCAAAATACACACACGCATGTAAGTGTACCTATCGCAATGCCGTATAGTTAGTGATAAGTATCAAATATCAATCTGTGAACTCGGTGTCTCCTAATACTCAACCCTCTACCAATACCTAACCGATGAAAAGAAGATGTGATTTGATTAAACAAATTAATAAGAAACTAAAGAACAACTATGACACAACTAGAGAAGTCTAAGGAATACAGATGGAGAGAATAACCACATAGGCGTCGAATCCTCTTAACTGGACTGACAAACTGGAATGAGTCAATGAAGAACAATTGTGTGAAGTGCTAGAACGGATGTTAACCCAGATAAGGTGTTAATACCACGAGACCAAAGAGATAGTGCTATAGACACACACTAATGCCCTAGAAATGTGAAGCAAGTTTTAGTTATAACCAACTTATGATTTAGAGTTTATTGATTAACAACCGAGTAGATAAGCACCCTAGCAATTTACAATGTAGAAATAAAGACTGATGGCTACAAAATTCTCTAAGTACAAATGCTGCTTACCTTAGAGATTGCTGCTGACCAACAAACTGCTGCGGATAAGCTTATCTGCAGTGGATACTTGTTCTTCTGCTGAAGAACAAATCTGCTGCGGATAGGCCTTATCTGCTGAAGACCAAAGTTGCAGCTGATAGGCATATGTTGCTGAAGACCAAAGTTGCAGCTGATAGGCATATGCTGCTAATCTCCAAAGTTGCAGCTGATAGGCATCTCCACTGAAGATCAAACGTTGCAGTTGACTGTTCTTAATAAAGCAACCATTACCACTGACAACTTTCTGCTGCTACTCTGACACACTCCACGCAGAAAGAATGTCATTGGTACAAGACAATAAAAGACAACAACGCTCTTCTCCAAGCATGCAAACAATGATGCCTTAGAAGACGTTTGAATAAAGTTAACTAGCATAGTTATTATCTTTGTCTGTACATGTAGAATAGCTTCAATACAAGATCAACGGTCTGTGTTAGATCTGATCCTTAAAATCAAGGGTCTGTCTTGATTCTAAGTTACTATATAAGTAGTACTTAGAGTCATTGTATCTTAGTGCTTTTCTTAGAGTTTTCTCTGTAATCTTGTAACCATTGAAGCTTAATACAAATTGCATTTATCAGTACTTCTTATGTTTACTTGTTTACTTTGATTAAGTTATAATTGTTTCTACCAATCTCAACTGGAATAGAACCATCTTGTATTTACCAAGTGTTCAAACTAGACAAAGCTCTATATGGCTTACATCAAGCCCCAAGAGCCTAGTATGAAACTTTGTCTGGATATCTGCTAAGAAACAACTTTAGAAGAGGTGTCATTGACCAGACCTTGTTTATCAAATATGAAGGGGGAGAAATCTTACTGGTTCAAATCTACGTAGATGATATCATCTTTGGATCAACAAGGAAGAAGCTGTGTAAAGATTTCGAGATCCTTATGCACTCAAAGTTTGAAATGAGCTCAATGGGTGAGCTAAATTTCTTCCCGGGTCTTCAAGTCAAACAAGTCCCAAATGGAATCTTCATCAGCCAATCTAAATATGTCACGAGCAATCTGGAAAGATTCAAGATGACTGACTGCTCTGCTGCTCGAACCCCTATGCAAGTACACCATCAGCTGACTCCAGACAAAGATGGTCAAGACACTGATCAACATCAGTACCGTGCAATGATAGGGTCTCTCATGTATCTCATTGCCTCAAGGCCAGATATCATGTTTGCAGTATGTCTCTGTGCAAGATTTCAAGCAGCTCCAAAGATTTCACATCTTCAAGTCATCAAGAGAATTTTTAGATACCTAAAGGGAGCCCCAAGACTTGGGCTATGGTACTCTAAAAATGATAAGTTTAATCTGTATGCATATACTGACAGTGATTATGGGGGATGTAACTTGGACAAAAAGTCCACTTCAGGGGGATGTCAGTTTCTGGGAGGAAGACTTATTTCATGGCAGTGCAAGAAGCAAACATATGTTTCAACCTCTACAGCAGAAGCATAATACATTGTAGCTTCAAGTTGCTGTGCACAAGTCATCTGGATACAAAATCAAATGCTGGATTATGGGATGACTTTCATGACAACTCCCATTCACATCGACAACATGAGTGCTATATCAATCACAAACAATCCAGTGCAGCACTCCAAGACAATGCACATTGACATCAGGTATCATTTCATAAGAGATCAAGCTGAGAAAAAGAGAATTATTTTAACCAAAGTTCATACCAATGAGCAATATGCTGATTTGTTTACAAAACCTTTTGATGAAGCTAGATTTAGATATTTAGTTGAATCTATTGGCATGATGAACTTTGATTAAAATATGTCTCTAAAAAATGCTGAAATGTAAATATGTTTGTCTTTTGTTATAAATAAAAAGTTGCAAGTCAGCAGCATCCATTTTTGCTACTGACAGGTTTAATAATCAGCAGCAAAGATTTTGCCACTGACTGCTTTAAGTTATTAGCAGGAAAAAGTTTCTTGCGGATAACTTTAAGGCAGTCAGCAACAACTCCCTTGCTACGGATCATTACATCCATCAGCAGCAATAGAGTTTGCTACTGACAGACTTAACTATCCGCTGCAACCAAGCTTGCAGCGGATAGGCTTAATCATCCGCAGTAACCAAGTTTGCTGCTGATGGGTAAAAATAAGTCTAAATTAACTTTTACCCACTGTAAAAATTTCTTTCAGTCTTTACCATGACTGCTATAGTGTATTACAGCTGTAACAGTAAAAAGTGAATGAGGTTGTACTGTACAAGTCATTCTGCTTTTCCCTCCTCTGCCGTTATAAGAACAAATCAAATTTCTTCGCCACCCCTTCACATTCAATTTCGCCCTAACTCCCATCACTTTCCTTCAAGCCCCCAAAACATTCAAAGCCTTCCATTCATAACTACCCTTCAAAATACTTCCTCTTTCCCTCCAAAATCCAACAAAAATGGCAGACATCAACAATCCTGATGATAAGTTCTCCCCCTATCACAACCTTACGGCATACTTAACAAAAGGGAATAAATCCGACGGTTTCGATGACATGATCGACTTTCTCTGTCGATCAAAAATACACCATGCACTTACCGTTAACCCTACCATATACATTCCTCATATGGAGGATTTTTGGAATATCGCCGTCTACTCTACCGAACAGGGGATTCCCCAAATAAAAGCCAAGGTAGACGGCAAGGACATCATCATCTCTGAAGCTACTCTCCGAAAACATCTTCAGCTTCAAGATGAAGGGGCAGCCATCTCATACTCAAAGGAAGAATACATGAGGACCTTTGTATCCATAGGGTACACTGGAAATCAAAATGAGTACATAATCGAGAAGGCACTGATGGGCCCTCCATGGAAGTATCTCTGCCACACTCTTCTACAATGCATATCTCAGAAGAGAAGTGGATGGCATCAAGTGAGTTCTGCACTTGCCTCTGATGTTCACGGTATGATTACTGACCAGGGATTCAACTTTGCACATTTCATCTTTGAAGGTTTGAGATATAACCTTCAAGAGGGTGCAAAGCAACATTTTTTTATGTACCCCAGATTCTTGCAGGAGGTTTTCAACCAGGAACTAAAAAATCTCTCAAAACCTGCAAGAATCTACATCATGCTGGGTCATAAAAATAATATTTTTCAAAGTATGAGAACTGTTTCCAAAAAGTTCTCGGGGGTTAATGTTCCAATGTTATCTACAATGGTGAACATACGACAGTTCAGCAATCCCAGCTGATACTGATCCCACACCCTCCACCTCATATCCTGAACAACGAGCTGCTTCCATTACTCGAACCCCTGTGCAAACTACTAAGGATGCATACGTACAAAAATCACTTACACCTCTTTTGGATGTTATCGTTCAACTGGAACAAAGGGCCCCAGTTGCAACAACATACACAAGAAAGAGGAGCAAGAAGACTCCTTCTCTTCTTATTTCAAAGGCCCAATCCCAACCTCAAAGCCCTCATTCAGAATCCCAAAATTCTGGTGAGAATATCAAAAGGGATAGCCACAAAATTAGAGAGATTTCCTTGGAAGCCTCTCTATTAGGATCAGGATCACATCCTGGATCCATAGAACAACTTTCTGAGCCATTCCATTTTTCTTCTCTGAACTTAAGTGCAGAGGAACCTTGTCAAGATGATATACCTTCTCCAATAACTACTATCTCGGAGGTATTGATTGACCTGGCTGCTGGTGCACCCAAGTTCATCATCCAAGAAGGTTCACTCTGGTGGTTCTGATAGAGTGAATGTGGAAAGGGATGTCACTACTTCTGGAACATCAACTGCCTAGGAGGACAGTGACAACATAGCTAAGACCCTAACCATGACAACTCACAGTGAAGATGATTCCATTGAAACACTCTTCACTGAGAGGAATCCCAGGTGCCAAGAAAACCAGGGTGATGGGGAAGCAGAGGCTAGGCCTAAGGCCCCATCTAGCTCTAAGGATTCCACAACTGTGGATGAGGACAGACTGAAACTTCATAACATGGAATTGATGGCAAGGGTGGCAATGCTAGAGGCTGAAGTGTCCAAACTAAGGCACCAAGTCTCTATGCATGAAGCCCATAAATGCCCATCTGTGACTACTCCCTCCCTTATATCAGTGGGCACTCAAACAGATAACACTTTATGCACTGATGCAACCAAAAAGGGGGAGGTAATTACCGAGGAAGATGATTCGGACAGCCTAGAAGAATGGATACAAGAGCAGACTGTGTTTCAAAGTTTGCTATACAAACCTGCTTTTGTTCAAATCCATGACTTGCTAGACTCAGTTGATGAAGAGGAAGATATCACTGAGGATTGCAAGCTAGTTGTCCGAGCTGTTGATGAGGTGTTGCAAGATGAAACTACCTATGAAGACACACCTCCATCTTTCAGCATATTTCCTGAAGCTGCAGCCATAATAAGTCAAACATCTTCCCCCCAATTCACACTGACTTCAAACAAGCTATAATTCGACTCCATTCTAGCTTGGGGGTATGATAGCATAGCTGAGAGATTCTAGATTGGATGGGAGTTTAGTGGAGTAGAAGAGCTAAACTGGAACACTCTTAATGCCCTCCAGGTTCTTAATCTGTATCTGACAAGATGTGTTAGCACTTCATCAGATCTCTCAGTAGAACTTGCAATCAGCAGGTTCTATGACTTAATGGAGGATAATTTGCTCGGGTTTGAAAGACTACTAAAAGAAGCAAAAAGGGTGGCTTATCCTGAATCTTCATCAACAGCAGAACAAAGACTGGCTCCAAGAAGACTTGACTTAATCAGGAGCAGTGCTTTAACTAAAGAAGAAGAAGTTATCTGCTGGCGAAGATTCCTGTACAACATAATGGTCAGGGACTTGGAAGTGCTAGGATGGGTGAGCACTAATTCCTCTGACTTCACCTTCTTCCTAAGCAATGGATCTTCTCTCTCAATCAACATCAAAGAGATCCTACTCCTTCCTTCAGACTTCCTGCACAAGGTCTTTGAGCTCAGATCACTCATTTGCAACATCAACTCCTTAGAAAGTCAAGAAATGATCAAACTCATCAAGGCTTCTCTTTATAAGGAGGAATCGCTTGCAATGAATGACTCTGACTCAGATTCATCCCTGCCATCATCACCAACTGTTATACTGAGTGCAGCGGTAGAGTCAAGAAGACTGGCTGCTCAGAATGTCAAAGAGGCTTTTAAAGCTCTACATGGGGGTGAATGGGAAAAAGAAGAAAGTGAAGCAGTCTCTTCCTCTGTGTCTACTCCTCATTCTGCCGCTGAAGCTGAGATCCCAACAGCATCTACTACATCTGCTGTTGTGGTCAATGAAGCTGAAGCAGAGGCATCCAGAAAAGACAAAGGGAAGGGACTCGTGACTAAAGAAGATGAAGAGAGGATAATAAAGGAGAAGAAAGAAAAAGAGAAAAGAAGAAGGAAAGAGGAGATGGCTGAAGTACGAAAAGCCCAAGACAGAAAAACAGCCATTCTCCTCATAGAACAATAGATCCAGCTGTATGCCAAACAGCTGGATGATCTGAAAGTCAAAATTCCTGCAGTCTATCAAATTCAAGAAGATGAAGCTCTTGCTCTTCAACTGCAGGAACAATTTAATAGAGAAGAGGAAGAAGAAGAAAGAGAAAAGAAGAAGAAGGAAGAGGCCAAGTTCAGAATAACTGATTCTGAACTTGCCAAATAAATGAGAGAGGAGTGGATAAAGGCTCTGGTTTCTCAAGGTGAGGATGCAGACTACCTTGAGAAACTCTCAAATAAAGAAATCTACAGAGCTTTCATGGGTCAGCATGGTCAATTGGCAAACAAGAAAAGGGCTGAAGAAGAAGAAAAAGCCAAACAAAAATCCAAGAAGACCATTGCCTTTAACATAAGATCCCATGAAGAAAGGAAGGTCATGATTGACTTCCTAAAGGCTAGAGGAGAAAGTGGAAAAAGGCTGGGTCCCATGAACTTCATGAACCTGCAAGCCCTTTACCTAAGAGTCAAAAAGGAAGAGGAAGAAAGATTGGGGAAGACATGCTCCAAGAAAAGGGTAATAACTCCAGCTGATGATAGAGAATCAAAGAAACCCAAGCCTACTTCCTCATCCTCCCCTTCCTCTATCCAACAACCTTCCATTTTCCCTCTTAGACCTCCCTCCTCTCCACCCAAAAAGTCCAAATCCTCTCACCCAGCTCCTACTCATCAACAACCTCCCAAGAAGAAAAGCAAACCTACTATCAAACCAGAAGACTCAAGAGAAATTGTCAACTGGTTCTACAACACTAAAGATCAAAGGTTTGAAGTCTTCAGGGGAAGAACAGAAGAAAGAAGATCAATCTATGCATCTATTGATGAGGTAAGGTATTGTAGCTTCCAGATTCTGATCTAAGAAGAATGATGGAGCTGGGTGAAGCCAATGAGCCTGAGAATGAAGGTGGGAGACATCTATTGCTGGTAATCAAACATTACTTCAACCCCAGCAAAGATGAAATCATTGATGTCAAACCTCTCCCATCCCACTCTCCATTCATCAGCTGGTCCTACAATGCTGAAAAGGATGAATTCACACTAACAGATGTTAAAGGACAGAAGATGAGGTGTTCAAGCAAGGCTATCTTCAAAATGGCAAGCAAATACATCAAGACTCTATCTGAGCTTCCTCTTAACAATCCCAGCAAGGACCAGAGAGGATATGAGGTTGAAAGAATAGTCAGCAACATGCAAAAGCTTCAGCAACAAAAGCAGTAAGAGAGTTTTGGTAGCATCAGTCTAGGGGGAGTTTGTAGAAATAAAGACCGATGGCTACAAAATTCTCTAAGTACAAATGCAGCTTACCTCAGAGATTGCTGCTGACCAACAAACTACTACGGATAAGCTTATCTGCAGCGGATACTTATTCTTCTGCTGAAGAACAAATCTGCTGCGGATAGGCCTTATCTGCTGAAGACCAATGTTGCAGCTGATAGGCATATGCTGCTGAAGACCAAAGTTGCAGCCGATAGGCATATGCTACTGATCTCCAAAGTTGCATTTGATACGCATCTCCACTGAAGATCAAATGTTGCAGCTGACTGTTCTTAATAAAGCAACCATTACCACCGACAACTTTCTGCTGCTACTCTGACACACTCCACGCAGAAAGAATGTCATTGGTACAAGACAATAAAACACAACAACGCTCTTCTCCAAGCATGCAAACAATGATGCCTTAGAAGACGTTTGAATAAAGTTAACTAGCATAGTTATTATCTTTGTCTGTACATGTAGAATAGCTTCAATACAAGATCAACGGTCTGTGTTAGATCTGATCCTTAGAATCAAGGGTCTGTCTTGATTCTAAGTTACTATATAAGTAGTACTTAGAGGCATTGCATCTTAGTGCTTTTCTTAGAGTTTTCTCTGTAATCTTGTAACCATTGAAGCTTAATACAAATTGCATTTATCAGTACTTCTTGTGTTTACTTGTTTACTTTGATTAAGTTGTGATTGTTTCCGCCAATCTCAACTGGAATAGAACCATCTTGTATTTACTGGTCCTACATACAATCTATTATCAGGTGAACCAAGAAAACCCTAGCTAGTTCCTGGACCCTTTTATTTAGATTTAATCCCCAACACACATAATGCCAATTACAACCCTGATTCCTCTATACCCGTTAGGGGTTCGAGCCTCAAATTATAAACCAGTTAATATAACCTAAAGATAGTACTAATCAATCCCAAAATGCATGACTTCATAAAAGAATCAACAATACCACACAAATCAGATTTCTAATCAACAATAGTATGCATTCATACACATCATAAGAGTATAGTAATCAAACTTCAATAAAATTACCAAAGTGTGACACCTATATCCCGGCTCACCCGAGATGTCGGCCACTTGTCGGATTTACTCATGAACATATAGTAAACAAAGTTCATATACAGCGAAAGACTTTAAAATACTATTTTATATCATAACTTTGTTTAATGTACACTTAAAAGAAATTGCCTTGGCTGCAAGAGGCTACATCTTTACCTGATACACATGCTTAAACATATGCCAGCTTACGCTGGTGAGTTCTAAGTTTTAGTCAAAAATATCTTTGACCTCTGTCTCATTCATAAATGGATTTATATGACACGCATTTAAAACATCACACTAACTTCTTGCCCAAACATAATACTTTAAATTTGCACACTTGTCTTTCCGAGGTCACCTTAACCTCCAAGCGGTCGTCACCACTTATACATACCTTTGCACAAGGTGTCAATACTACATTCCACAAAGGAATGCAGTACTTCTCTTCGTCTATCTAAGTTGAAAGATATTATGTGGCATTTGGCCAGACGTGGCAAAATCTTTCCTTTCTTTACAGACCAATATGGTCAAAATATTTGACATGACAAAACATGCAAAAAACTCTATCTCTTTATCTTTACTCTTTGTCAAGACAATAATCATCAAGACCTCTGCAAGTCAAGGTAAAACCCTGACTTCTCTGTCATTACTTATCCGGGCACACCATGATAAGCTCTAAAACATTTTACGTGTCAAAACCATTTCCTTTCTCAAAATCTATACTTTTATGAAACCGTGCCTAAAGGTAAGTGTTCATCTCTTTCTTCTTTCTTTCAAAATATGTCTCTATCTTAAATCCTTGTAAAGGTTTCTCCATGGTATATGAAAGAAGACAAGGCGGTTATCTTTCCAGAGTAGTACCTCTAACAGAAATGTTCCTAGGAAAGAATGACGGGTCTAGGAGAGATTTATACACCATTTTTTTTCTTAGACAGAACATTCTGTTTGCCGGATGTCACACCCCGCCAAGGCGGAAAACGTGAGGTGTCACACATATAGTACTAGCACAAGGTATAAAGACATTTACTAAGGCATCACAATCTTTATTAATTTCATAATTGATATTCAATACTTGTTTCAATACATAAACCAACAACCAAAATGAAAACATTGTTCAAATTAATTAACTAAGTCCTTGAGCAATCCTATATGATCTTTCACCTTCTAGTTATTATTCCCTGAAACATGTAAAGTAAACGGGTCAACAATAAGTTGGTGAGAGAAATAGGTTTTATAAATTATAAAGATAAATTGGCATAAAAGATATAAACAAATTCAAAACAAGTTCAAACAAGTGTACAAGCATATTAACACAAACTTCTTGCAATCAACCCTTAATGTTACATGTTATATGCATCCACAATCCACGATTGTGCCGTTAGAATGTTATTGCATCCACAGTCCCAAAGATTGTGCCTTTGTTATATCGGTTTCCCCTATATAGCCATACTAGTACTTCCTTAGGCTTATGATCAAGTTAATGATTGCAATAGTGTTATTAGTGTTCAGATATCAAGCACATAATTGAAATTACTTGTTTGAGAATTTGTTTTGATAAAATAGTTGAGTTATCAAGTTATGGATATAAACGAAAAAGGGGTCTATGTTCTCACCTTGATATGGTATGATCTAAACTTGAACTTGGTCACGAGAACGAGTGAACCGGTTTAGAGATGCCCTAAATAATAATTAAACAGTTTTAACGTAAGGGCAATTAGGAGGAAACAAGAACAAAGCGATTAAGACTCTAGGAATTGGAACGAACGAACGAACGAAATAATATTAAAGATTCAAATTATTACGATAATAAGTTAAATTAAAGTATGATTCAGATTACGTATAAATATTGTTTTATAAATTTTATTTATAAAAGAAAACTCGTTATCAATGAAAAATATTATTTGCAAACATATTACAATACTAAATATCTTAATATAATATTTATGTTATTAAGACAATGTCGAAGTGATTAAAACTAGTTAATAAAATACTCTTTTAGATATTAACACTACCCGACCCCAAGGAATAGGATCATGTCGTTTTAAACGTTTAGATTAATAATATATTTATAACCCTTTAGTTTTAATAAAACACATGACGTTAACAAAACACGACCATTTTATAACAAAAAAAAACAATATTTTTCAATTAATTCTATGAACATAAAATAAACAAAGAATTTATAAAATCTTGGAGCTTGACTATTAGAAAGGAAAAGGATTTGTAAAAATTTATTTATTATAAGTGTATTATATATATATATATATATATATATATATATAATATGTATAAATATGTTGGTGTGAAACCAAAGAATTTATAAAATCTTGGAGCTTGACATAAAATAAACAAAGAATTTATAAAATGTTGGATTTATAAGAATTTATAAAACTCTTAAGATTTGTTATGAGTTCTTCCTCCTCCCAAAACATAAAACACTAATAGACCAAGCGTGAAACCAATAGTTTCCCCTAAACTCAAAACGACTCTCAGTTGATTAAAAAACAACAAATAGAGGATACAAAAATTAATAAATGAATGCTACCTGAGATCGGCCTTCAAGAACTACGCCAAGATCGATTCAGTTAGAGACCGGAGGCGCCAATCGGAAAACACGAACAAGGAAGACGATTTTTGATGTGATTTCGAGTGTAATGGGTTATGGGAATTTATAAGACTTTTAGGGACGCGTTTTGCAACTGGATTCACGAGATTTGGGGGCTTGATTTCAGTGATTTACGCAATCTCTTACCCATTTACGTGACATACCAAAATGGGTTCCAAATAACCAAAATTGTACTTGATTTCTCAATCAATCGGTTGATTACAAGTTTCCATATGAATGTAATTGAGTTTGGAATAGATTTGGGCGGATTACAACCGTGAATTAGAATGAAATCGATGGTTGAATATGGGTTTGAGTTTTAGAAGTCAAAATTGGGTCTTGAATTTCCAGGTTCATGAATGGAGGGGTTCAAAGCTAAAATTGGGGGTTCAAGGCATCAAGGGGTTCAAATGAAATAAATAAAAAGTTCAAGTTCAATTCTATGATAAAATAACCATTTAATTATTAAATTTTCTTTATGAAACTTTTATTATCAATTTTTTTATAAAATAAAACTTCATTTTATAAAAGTTAAAGTTTAAAATAACTTTATTTAATTTAACAAAATCTATCTATATATATAATATATCTATACTAATAAATAAAGGTTTAAGGTGGACACTAGTCACTTTCTCGTGTCTCCTCACATTAGTTTTCCCGTCTCTCTCTCCTAATAAATGCACATCCATCTTATTAAATAATAATGTATTATAAATATATTATTAAAGAAAAATACTAATTATATTAAATAAGAATAAATAATAGGAAATCAAAATATAACTAATTAAAGAAAAATATTAATTTGTTATATACACACACATTTCCATTTTATATATCTCGAGACGATCATAATAGTCTGATAAGTTAAGACGTATTACAAATTTATAAGTTTTATCTTTTTAATATACAATCTCGTGTAATACACGGGATTATAACCTAGTATATATATATATATATAAAGGAAATATGAAATAAAAGTTTTTAAGAAAAACTCGAAACTCCGAGTCGTCATACAGTTGTAATAATAATTGATATCGCACGATGTAAACTACAAGTACGTTATAATAAGATTGAAATAATATGGCAGTCACAGTGTTATTAACGTACAAAATGAAATAAAATATTACACGCAAAAGTCACGGATGTAGGTCCTGAGCAGATCCGCAACTTCCGTCTCTTTAAAATACTCCTTTCGTGCTAATATAAACAGCACAACGACTTGGATCAAGGTCCTAAGCCATTATAACATTACTTAATTATAAGTTCCTAGCTTAGTGAAAGTTACCAAGTTATTAGGAACTAGTCGGAACCTTACCTCGGAACTATTTACTGCGCATTGGGGCCGAAAAGACTGGAAACCGGACTTTTCTACGCGAATCAGAGCTCGGGAATACTTCTTAGAATCCTAAGTGTGTGTTTTTGAGTGTAAGATAGTGTATGGGATGGTTTCAAAAGTGAAAAATAACAGATTATTGAAAGCATAAAACGTGTGATTCTTGCATTGATATGAAAATGATAAAGCTCCTCACACACTCACCCCCAGGGTGAGCTCTCCCTGGGGTGGTGATTCCCTCTACAGACACACACTCCTCCTATGAGATAATCTGCTATTTATAGGAGGTCAAACACATATGCCTTGTTTTCCAAGCCACCGCCAAATGGGCCTGAAAAACAGGTATCGAAACTAGGTAGCTTTGATTGAACAAATGTTCAACCGAAACTAGTAGTTTCTATACTGTAGTTTCTATTGACAGCATCAGTCTCAATTTTATACCCAACACGGACTGTTACCCCTCGTGACAGTCCGTCATAGGGTTTCCACGCGTCCCTTAGTCAGCTGACACGTGTCATTCTCTCAATTATTGTCGTGGTCAAGCCGTAACGGACCGTTATGCCATGTGACGGTCCGTCAGATTTCGTAACGGACCGTTATCCATCTGTGACGGTCCGTCACAGGTCTAAAACTCCAAACTTTTATTTTTGATCCTTGAACTTTTATCTATCTACACTCTACCCCCTTGGGGTTTCATTTATTGATTATTTTAGTCCATTTTTCCGGTACACCTTATAAAAATTGGGGTGTTACAAATCTACCCCCCTTACAAAGGTTTCGTCCCCAAAACCTATTACTTACTCGAATAAGTAGGGATAGGATTGCTGCATTTCTTCCTCTGTTTCCCATGTTGCTTTAGATCACTTTCGATGTTGTCACTGAACTTTTACTTGCCTGATTACTTTATTTCGTAATCTCTTTTCTTTCCAATCGAGTATAGCCATTGGCTTCTCAACATAATTCAATCTTTCCTCTACCTCTATATCATTTAGTGGTACATGAGAGGTTTCGTCTGCCGGACACTTTCGCTAATGCGATCATGGAACGTCGAGTGGATTCCACTCAACTCTTCTGGCAATTCTAATCTATATGCAGCCTTCCCTACTCAAGTCACAATTTTAAATGGTCCAATGAATCTTGGACTCAACTTCCCTCTCTTTCTAAATCTTATAATTCCCTTCCATGGAGATACTTTCAATAGAACGTAATCTCTAACTTGGAACTCTATTGGTCTTCGCCTTTTGTCTGTATAAGACTTTTGTCTCTCCTGAGTAGCTTTTAGACGAGCTTTACTCTGATCTAACTTTACACCTGTCGCTTGGACAATTTCTTTGCTTCCCAACTCTTTCTGTCCAACTTCTCTCCAACATATGGGAGTTCTGCACCTTCTCCCGTACAACATTTCATATGGCGGCATGCCAATACTTGTATGATAACTGTTGTTATACAAGAATTCTACCAAGGTAGATGACTATCCCAACTTCCACCGAAGTCAATAATGCAAGCACGCAACATATCCTCAAGTGTTTGTATTATTCTCTCACTACGTCCATCCGTTTGAGGATGATATGCCGTGCTAATCAATAACTTAGTTCCCATCTCTTCATGGAACTTCTTCCAGAAACGTGACGTAAAACGTGTGTCTCTGTCAGATACAATTGAAACGGCACTCCATGCCGTGAAACAATTTCTTTTATAAATGCCTTTGCTAACCTTTCTGAAGAGTATGTCTCACGTATCGGTAAGAAGTGACAACTCTTAGTCAATCTGTCTATTATCACCCATATGGTATCATAACGTTTAGCTGTTTTTGGTAGCTTTGTTACGAAGTCCATAATGATATGCTCCCACTTCCATTCCTAAATATCTAATGGTTGTAATCTGTCATAAGGATTTTGATGCTCAGCTTTAACTTGAGAACATGTTAAGCACTTAGCCACATATTTCATGACACCGAAATTCATACTAGGCCACCAATAATCTTGGAGCAGATCTTGGTACATTTTTGTAGTACCTGGATGAATTGAATATCATGACTTATGAGCTTCGTCCAAAATTCTAACTATGAATTCACCCATATGTGATATCCACATACGACCGAATCGAATTTTAACTCAGTGCTCATTTTCTTCCGAATATTTTGTAGGGTCCTTGATTCGTCACAGATCAATACGAAAACTTATCAATCAAATATGTAGTGCGAAATCCTATGTATCAATCGTGAACACAAGATGAAAAGAGAGAGTAAATACAAATCATGTATGTATTCCACTCAGCAATAGTTCCATTACAAACTTGACAAATTACCAAAAACTTACAAATTCAGAACTACATCAGCTATATATAGACCAACACATCAGACATAGCGCACTTATCATCTGCGGTATAAACAAATCTAGCGCAAATAACAAGTGCGCTAGACTTAACACTGGTGTACTTAACAACCACGCTAGAACAACCTCTAGCGCAGTTGTCAAGTGCGCTAGGCACAAAACAAAAGCCACAAACAAGATTACAAAGTTAATCCTACCAAGCTATTACATGACCAACACAGACTCAGACTGACTGTCACAAAACATGGTCCAACAGACTCCCCCTTGACAGCAGCTCTCGGGTCTTCTTGATTATCATTACCATTTGTTCGGCAAAAGACTTCCAACGTGAATCCCTATCTTCACATATACCCTAACAATTTTCTCGAACTGCTCAGCCACGTGCTTCCCCCAAGCATCACCATACATCAAAGTTTTCTCACGTAGGATCCACAAATCTTTTTCAGAAAAATTAATTAGAGTCATTGGATCATAGACTCTGATCAACTCTTTGTCATCAACCTTAATCTCACCTTCTTCTCATGATCATATAAAGTCTTTTCCTCCACTATGAGTGCTGAAACAGGTTTTTCTGTATGTGATACTCCCATATACGTGTGTGTCGGATGTTTGTATCCTTCACTGATTGGAATCCACATACTTGTATCATTGAACGACACATAGTTCTCAAAACGACTTTTCCAGTTTGAATAATCCTACAATTCATCAATCTCGGGGGTTTTGTCGGAGTACCAATTTCGTTATCATAATTCAATAGATCTGTCATGTTGTTCACACTAGCATGATTATAAGTAGACATTCTTGAATCTTTGAAAATTACCAATGGCGTACTTAATTTCCTTACAACGAACTTAGAAACTGCGCCAAACCCAACACTAGGGAACTTGTAACTACGCTTGAAAATAGAACTAGCGTACTTACTAACTGCGCTAGAAAAATTCCTAGCGAACTTATAACTGCGCTATGACCAGATATAGCGTAGTTGCAGAGCTGATTTGGAGGGAAATCAGACTTCAACTTTCAGCCAAGAACACCAGCCACTGCCAAAATGAAAATCATCAAAAACATATTGTAATTGACTTAATACTTGCACAATTGAACTCACAAATTGATTCTAACCAATCCTTAATGACCAGTTTCACAAATCAAACAACAACAAGCTTCAATTCGATCAAAACGCTGTCACGAACATCACCATTGATACCTCTATCAAAAGTTGAACTTAGAATTAGAAATCACATCTTAAAACTATCCAATCCTTGTTCAAAGCAATCGCAAACCTACTCCAATCACGAACAAAAGCTCTGATACCAATAGTAAGGTCCTAGATTCGTCACAGATCAATACGAAAGCTTATCATCAAATACATAGTGTGGAATCCTACGTATCAATCGTGAACACAAGATGAACAGAGAGAGTAAATACAAATCACTTCTATATTCCACTGAGTAATAGTTCCAGTTTACAAACTTGACAAATGACCAAAAGTTTACAAATTCATAACTACATCAGCTATATATAGACCAACACATCAGACATAGCACTTATCATCTGCACTAAAAACAACTCTAGCGCAGATAACAAGTGTCACACCCCAACCGACGGCGGAAACGTCGGGGCGGGACATGTATGACTGTTCATGAGCACAAGGTTGACTAAATTGTAATATATTAAACATCAATTTCATTTCAAATAATCCAAACACAACCATATCCAAGAAAGAACATAATTGAAATACATAGAATTCTTTATTCAAATTAACTAAGTCCCAAGGCCTATGTGTAGCATATCTTGATCAAATCACACATTAGTACCTGAAACATGAATAAAATAAGGTCAACTAAAAAGTTGGTGAGCATACATAGGTTTATACATAGATAGTGTATAAGCATGCATAAACAAATCCTTACAAATCATGATAAATAAGGCATTTATGGGGAGCAGCTATGGTGTAACTAAAGTACAATCAAACTTTTGTAACTAGCATGCAAATTATGTTGTCGGTAACAATCACCCCAATCTAGGTGGGTTTGTCAGACTCAATAGATCTATCATTATTAACCGTCAGCTTAATTAGTTAATGATTGCACAAAATTTGCACACAAAAGTTAACACACCTAGCACTCAAACATAAAGCTCAAATTTGCACACATGATTGTAAATAGGATTTGTGTTTGTGTAGTTTGTGTAAAAGTAAACTATTGTTTGTATAAAATTCATGAATCACCCCAAAAAGTGTAAAAGAGAAAAGAGGCTATGTAATACTCACCTGATTCAAGAGTGTTGCTAGTACGCGAGACTAGGTAGTAAAACGGTCCTTGTAACTCACCACGTTAACCTAGTGTATAATGTGTTATTGAGTTAATAGCGTGTACAAAAGTCTATGTCTAAGGCTAGGGTTCAACGGGTTTTACTGTATGTGGATTTGTACAAAAAAGTTTGTGATATTCCTTGTAAAGACATGTTATGTTTGTATAAGGATTTAAGGTATGTATGAATTTAATAGTCATTGAGGTAGGGTTGGAAAGTAAATTAATTACATAAATAAATAATTTTATTTATTTATTTGTGGAAAATATGTTAAAATATATAGAACGTAATTATATGTTTAGAAAAAGAATTCTATTTATGTGGATAGTGTTTAAATGAATAAAATAAACAAATAATTTAATTTATTTAAATAACTTAAATAAATAAATAATTTTGATTTATTTATTTGTGAAAAATGTGTTAGAATATATAGAGCGTAAATATATTGTTTAGGAAAAAGAAATTCTACTTATATGGATGGTGTTTAATTTAAATAAATAAAATAACCAAATAATTTCATTTATTTAAATGAATTAAATAAATAATTTTTATTTATTTATTTGTGAAAAATATGTTAAAATATATGGAACGTAAATATATGTTTAGAAAAAGAAATTCTACTTTTGTGGATAGTGTTTAATTTAAATAAATAAAATAATTAATTAATTTCATTTAAATAAATTAAATAAATAAGTAAAAAAAAATTATTTATTTATTTATTTATGTTAAAAATTGTAGAATGTAAATATATATTTATATTTAGAAAAGAAATTTTTTTATTTGTGTATTATAATAAATAAATTTTTATTTATTTATCATCTTTAAAATAAATACTAGTTTGCTTTAAATGAGTTAATATTTTATAAAATTTTATAAAAACAATGTCCTTATTTGGAAATTAATCTAAATATTTTAATTTTTTTGTTTTAAACCTTTAATATACAATTCAAATCAAAATTTCAAAACAAAAATGGATTTATATTGAAAATTAATGGATCTGGTTTTTATTCTGTTGGAAATATTGTGAGGTTTTATAAAATAATTTTTATAAAATTTTTGAAGTCTTAAAAATCGGTTTAAAAATTTAAACATGCCACCCGGCTCGAACCCGGGTGGCGCCGCTATGTGTCCTTAGGTTTACCACTAGACCCGTATACAATTCATGTTAGAGTACTGGTTGGGAATTAATTTATCACGCTGTTGAAATGGAAACGGGTTTGGAGTAACACAGCCGCGTAAAAAGAGCCGGAGGTGGGTTTCGAACCCACGCCATCTAGCCCGGCGGTGCAGTGGCTTACCGGCTGGGCTAGATGGTTTCGCTGATAAACTACAGATATTAAATGATTAAAACATGGAATTAAAACAAACCCAGAATTCAAATACGAGATTAACCCGCTATGAACCCTAGTTTCAAATCGGTAGCGATACCCTCTGTCATCACGAATTGGCAGAGGGCCATCGATAGCCATGTGATTACGAATCGAATTGTACTAATCTTACCTGAAATGATTATGGCACGAATGCAGACGGCTACGAGTTTGATACGACTGTTTCTTGATGATCGACAGGCGTCCAGAGGTGGAATGCGGATAATTCAGAGGTTGAGAGAGTTTGTGAGTACGTATACGAGAGTCGGTGAGGGATTTAATTTGATTAATTTCATTCGTATAAGCCAATTCGATTTCCAATTGACCGAAATGGTTTCGGTGACTGATTACGCGTTAATCCGCCCGCTGTGGAGTGAATTGGGTCTTGATACAGTCCAGGTACACTCGAGATTGACTGGTGCATGATTTCTGGGATTGATTACGCGTCAATTACACGAATTAATTTGAGGTTTACACGGGTTTGACTATGCGAAGTCAAAATCCTTTCGAATTTGAATTTGGCCGCGTAATCGGTCAAATAAATTTGATGTTTGGGCCGAAATTGGGTTGTTTATTGGTTGCACCTGTGATGGAAACCCATTGGAATGGCTTGGGTCGACATTGAGACTTCAATTCTTGAGGATTTAGCCTTGTTTGACTTTTAAAAGTCAAACAGGCGGTTTTGAGTTGGTCTTGAGCCAAATTCACGAGTTTTTAGGGTTTAATCCAAGGTTTTAGGGTTCGAAACATTGTGTCAATACATTGTCAATTGTGTGTTTGTATATGTGTATGTATTTATGTGATGTATCAATGTATATATACATGTATATGTCTAAATATTTATATATATATATATATACATATATCGGGATTCTAGAACAAGGGTGAATCGAACTTTGTGGATTCGTATTGATAAATAGGGTTTTGTTGTTTGTTCGAATGAATTTAAAACGTTGCACTAGAATCGAATTTGAATTGTGTTACATTGGATAGACGAACTAATAAAAATCAGAAATGTTACAGTATCCCCATGTTGAGGGAATTTCGTCCCAAAATTTAGCTGGTTGAGGCGACTGTATCAGCAAAGAGGTGTGGGTACTTGAGCTTCATTTGGTCCTCACGTTCCCAAGTGAATTCAGGTCCACTCTTAGATTCCCATCGTACTTTGACAATAGGGATACGGCTTCTCTTGAGTTGCTTGATCTCGCGACTCATGATCTCCACTGGTCTCTCCACGAAGTGCATCGTTTCGTCAATGCGCACATCGTCAAGAGGTATATGTAGATTCTCATCGGCAAGGCATTACTTTAGGTTGGACACATGAAATGTAGGATGCACATTGCCGAGTGATGGAGGTAACTCGAGTTTGTAAGCCACTTTCCCAATCCTTTCAAGGATCTTGAATGGACCCACATAGCGAGGTGCTAGCTTGCCTTTCTTTCCAAAATGGATCACGCCCTTCCATGGAGACACCTTTAGAAGGACAAGATCATCGATTTGGAATTCCAAGGGTTTTCGTCGTTTGTCAGCATAACTCTTTTGCCGACTCCTCGCTACTCGAATGTTGTTACGGATTTGAATGATCTTATCGGGTGTTTCTTGGATTAGCTCGGGACCGGTGATTTGTGCTTCACCAATCTCGTTCCAACAGATAGGAGAACGGCACTTACGACCATAAAGAGCTTCAAATGGGGCCATGTTGATGCTTGTGTGGTAGCTATTGTTGTAAGAGAATTCAATTAGGTGTAGATGTGAATCCCAATTGCCACCAAAATCAATTACACAAGCTCTAAGCATGTCTTCAAGAGTTTGGATTGTACGCTCGGTCTGACCATCAGTTTGGGGGTGGTAAGCCGTGCTTAAATCCAATCGTGTACCAAGGGCAGTTTGGAGAGATTGCCAGAAGCGAGAGGTGAACCGAGCATCTCTATCAGAGATTATGTTTAATGGAACACCGTGACGGCTCACGATTTCGTTAATGTAAATTTGAGCCAATTTCCTAACCCGATAGTCTTCACGGATGGGTAAGAAATGAGCAGATTTGGTGAGACGGTCAATGATCACCTAGATGCTATCATAACCACTTGAGGTGAGAGGGAGTTTGGTAATGAAATCCATAGCTAAGTTTTCCCATTTCCACACGGGAATTTCCGGCTGTTCAAGTAATCCGAAAGGACGTTGATGTTCGGCTTTGACTTTGGAGCAAGTTAGACATTTGGCAACATAGAGAGCAATGTCTTTCTTCATACCGGGCCACCAATATTGTTGGCGAAGGTCTTGGTACATTTTATCCGCACCAGGATGGATAGAATAACGAGTCTTGTGGGCCTCGTTCATGAGAAATATACGGAGATCATCGCGATCGGGGACCCAAATACGGTTCAAGTAATACAGTAAGTCATTGGGTCTTGATTCAAGCAGAAGTTCAACACCACACAACATTTCCTCATACATGTTACCCTCGGTGAATGAGACGTGTTGAGCTTCTAAGATACGATTTTGAATGTCGGTTCGAATTCGAACACATTGAAGCATGACATTGTCCTTTCGACTCAAAGCGTCGGCTACAACATTCGCCTTACCGGGATGGTAACGAATCTCGCAGTCATAGTCGTTAAGGAGTTCAACCCAACGTCGTTGCCTCATATTGAGTTCTTTTTGGTTGAAGATGTGTTGGAGACTTTTGTGGTCAGTGAACACCACACATTTAGTGACATAGTGGTAATGTCTCCAAATCTTCAATGTGAATACAACTGCACCCAATTCATGGTCGTGCGTTGTATAATTCTTCTCGTGAATCTTAAGTTGCCTTGATGCATAGGCGATTACCTTACCTCGTTGCATGAGGACACAACCGAGACCTTGGTTGGAAGCGTCACAGCAGATAACTAAATCATCATTCCCGTCGGGGAGAATCAAAATAGGAGCATCGCACAACTTTTGCTTAAGAGTTTGGAAGGCTTCTTCTTGCTTTGGTCCCCATTCATAAGGTTTACCCTTGTGGGTCAAAGCGGTGAGTGGAACAGCAATCTTAGAGAAATTTGAAATAAAACGACGATAATATCCCGCAAGACCAAGAAATGAACGAACTTCGGTGGGGGTCTTAGGGGCATTCCAATTCTTAATAGCTTCGATCTTAGCAGGGTCCACATGAATTCCTTTTTCGTTGACGATATGACCCAGGAATTGAACCTCCTTTAGCCAAAATTCACATTTGGAGAACTTGGCGTATAGTTGCTCTTTTCTCAAGAGGTCCAAAACTAATCTAAGGTGTTGTTCATGTTTGGATTTAGTCTTGGAGTAAATTAAGATATCGTCAATGAAGACGATCACGAATTTGTCGAGGTATGGTTTGCACACACGATTCATGAGGTCCATGAAAACCGCGGGTGCATTGGTTAGCCCAAAAGGCATGACCATGAACTCGTAGTGACCATACCTTGTTCGGAAGCCAGTCTTTGGAATATCTTCTTCTTGTACACGGAGTTGGTGGTAACCAGATCGAAGATCAGTCTTCGAGAAGCAAGTGGAGCCTTGAAGTTGATCGAAGAGATCATCAATTCTAGGCAATGGATAACGGTTCTTGATGGTAAGCTTGTTGAGTTCGCGGTAGTCAATACACATGCGGAATGATCCATCCTTCTTTTTGACGAATAAGACGGGTGCACCCCACGGTGAATGACTTGGACGGATGAAGCCCTTGTCGAAGAGTTCTTGGAGTTGGCTTGCAAGTTCTTGCATTTCAGAAGGTGCAAGATGGTATGGAGCTCTAGCCACTGGATTAGCTCTGGGTACAAGGTCAATGCGGAATTCTACTTGCCGAACGGGTGGAAGACCGGATAAGTCTTCGGGGAATACTTCGGGAAAATCCCGGATGATGGGAATATCTTGGATATTCTTTTCTTTGACATCCTTTCGAACAATATTAGCTAAGAAGGCCACGTACTTCTTTCGTAAGTACTTTCGAGCAGTACTGCATGACATTAACCTGAGTCCTTTGCAGGGTTTTTCACCAAAGACTCTCAACGTTTCCCCTGACGGAAGGGGTATTCGGCTGCACTTCTCAAAACAGATTACTTCGGCATGGTGACTTGACAACCAATCCATGCCTATGATGATATCAAAACTTCCTAGCGGCATTGGCACGAGGTTGATTGGAAATGTATGATCATTGAGTTCTAGAGAACAGTCGTGGATAATGGAGTCTATTGTAAGGGAGTCACCATTTGCTACTTCTACAGTGAAGGTTTTCTCTAATTTGGACCGTGTTTTTGCAAGTAAGGGTTCAAAGTTAAGTCACACGAAACTCTTATCCGCACTTGTATCAAATAAAATGGAGGCATATTGATTATTAACAAGGAACGTACCGTTGACCACATCCTTGTTGGCTTGGGCTTCATTGGCGTTGATGTTGAAAGTACGCCCACGAGCTCCGCCCTGTCTAGCATTGATAAGCTTCGGGCACTGGTCACGGAAGTGGTTTGGGTTGCCACATTCATAACAAGCACGCCCATTTGCTATGGCGGGGACACCTTGATTAGTCACTTGTTGATTGGTTCGGGTTGGTGGGTTGGCTTAGCCTGCAAGTGCTTTGGCTCTACAAACATTGACCGTATGGCCATACTTCCCACAGTGAGTGCAAAGGCGACAGGGAATGGTTTGGGGATGGTGATAATTGCATGTGGCACAGAGTGGGTAGGTCCCCACATATGGCTTCTTGACTGGTGCTTGAGCCATGGGAGCAACTTGGTTAACAGGCATAGCAGGAGTGACCACAGCAAAATTTCTAGCCTTTCTTTTTCTATTATTGTGGTAGGGTTCAGTTTTGGCTTCCTTGATGTGTACAGGAGGGGTCGTGGTGTCGGGAGCCTTCTTAGTGCCTTTTCTAGTCAAGGTACCTGCCTTCACATGGTTGTCGGTCAAAGTGGCAGACAATCGGATAGCATCTTCGAGTGTGGCGAGGTTCCTCCCTAGGACAGTATCCTGAATCTGCCTAGGTAGTCCCCCGATGTACTTTTCAATGCAACGGGATAGGGGTGTGACCATGTGGGGCACAAGGAGACTCAGTTCATGAAACCGGGTTGTATAAGCCAGACTTTCACCACTGTCTTGGGTAAGATCCCAAAACTCAGCTTCCAGCTTCCTCACTTCATTCCGAGGATAGAACTCTTCGGACATTAGTCTCTTAACCTCATCACATGGTAAGGCCATGGTTGCCTCTACACCTCTGGTTCTCTTTTCCCCATTCCACCACGTGAGTGCCCATTTTTGGAAGACACTTGTGGCATGACGGACACGAAGGTCATCGTGGCAGTCACTATTGAGGAAAGTGTCATCAATGCTTTCAAACCATTGAAGGAGTCCCGTAGCTCCTTCGGTACCATAGAACTTGAGAGGGTTACATGAATTGAAGTGCTTGAAGGTACATTGCGGTGGGTTGGCACCACCACCACCATTAGTTCCATGGTTACTGTTTGTGGCACCATTAACTTGAGTGAGCTGGGTTACTAGTTGTGCGAGGATAGCAGCAATATCAGTGTTGTTGTTGGCCACGGTAGCACGACGGGGAGGCATTCTACAGATTTGCACAACACAAGAAGAGATGTAAGAATTTAGTGAAGGTTGATTGAATTTAGAAGATAAGATGACAAATAAAATAGTAAATCATAGTTTGGATTGCACTCAAATAGTGATATAATCACTTGAATACTGTGACACATTATGGTTAATTAAACTCATATAATTTTTCAAGGAGACATGCTTTAGCCTATAAGTAAACACTCATCCCGGGAATTCCCAGGAAAGCATACGGGTCCCTCAGTTGATTGGGATTTATACGAAATGCTTTCCTAGACAGAAAACCCAGAATACAGGTGTCACCCTTCCAGATTGCACGTGTCCTCAAATAATTAATAAAGTTTAAAAGCCTTAACGAGGAAATAAAGAAATTTTTATAGATTTAACTCCATGAAGTTTCCACATGCTATGATGATAATGATAAAGAAGTAGGCAAGAAGGTTATGAGGCTTAGGGTAAGGGTAGGGATATTGTTTTATTTAATTTTTTATTTAGGTATAGTCTAGTAAGTCATGAACTCTAACAAATAAGGTATCAAAATGGAATAAATATTAATATAATAAGCATGTAACACATAGCATGTAGCACATAACACATAATCATGAAGCATGGTATAAGTGGTGTCCTAAAGTTATAGTCTAGGTCAAGGGTGTCTAATAACCTAGTTCCCTATAACCAAGGCTCTGATACCAATCTGTCACACCCCAACCGACGGCGGAAATGTCGGGGCGGGACATGTATGACTGTTCATGAGCACAAGGTTGACTAAATTGTAATATATTAAACATCAATTTCATTTCAAATAATCCAAACACAACCAAATCCAAGAAAGAACATAATTGAAATACATAGAATTCTTTATTCAAATTAACTAAGTCCCAAGGCCTACGTGTAGCATATCTTGATCAAATCACACATTAGTACCTGAAATATGAATAAAATAAGGTCAACTAAAAAGTTGGTGAGCATACATAGGTTTGTACATAGATAGTGTATAAGCATGCATAAACATATCCTTACAAATCATGATAAATAAGGCATTTATGGGGAGCAGCTATTGTGTAACTAAAGTACAATCAAACCTTTGTAACTAGCATGCAAATTGTGTTGTCGGTAATAGTCACCCCAATCTGGGTGGGTTTGTCAGACTCAATAGATCTATCATTGTTAACCGTCAGCTTAATTAGTTAATGATTGCACAAAATTTGCACACCAAAGTTAACACACCTAGCACTCAAACATAAAGCTCAAATTTGCACACATGAATGTAAATAGGATTTGTGTTTGTGTAGTTTGTGTAAAAGTAAACTATTGTTTGTATAAAATTCATGAATCACCCCAAAAAGTGTAAAAGAGAAAAGGGGCTATGTAATACTCACCTGATTCAAGAGTGTTGCTAGTACGTGAGACTAGATAGTAAAACAGTCCTTGTAACTCACCACGTTAACCTAGTGTATAATGTGTTATTGAGTTAATAGCGTGTACAAAAGTCTATGTCTAAGGCTAGGGTTCAACGGGTTTTACTGTATTTGGATTTGTACAAAAAAGTTTGTGTTATTCCTTGTAAAGGCATGTTATGTTTGTATAAGGATTTAAGGTATGTATGAAATTAATAGTCATTGAGGTAGGGTTGGAAAGTAAATTAATTACATAAATAAATAATTTTATTTATTTATTTGTGGAAAATATGTTAAAATATATAGAACGTAATTATATATTTAGAAAAAGAATTCTATTTATGTGGATAGTGTTTAAATGAATAAAATAAATAAACAATTTCATTTATTTAAATAACTTAAATAAATAAATAATTTTGATTTATTTATTTGTGAAAAATGTGTTAGAATATATAGAGCGTAAATATATTGTTTAGGAAAAAGAAATTCTACTTATATGGATGGTGTTTAATTTAAATAAATAAAATAACCAAATAATTTCATTTATTTAAATAAATTAAATAAATAATTTTATTTATTTATTTTTGAAAAATATGTTAAAATATATGGAACGTAAATATATGTTTAGAAAAAAAATTCTACTTTTGTGGATAGTGTTTAATTTAAATAAATAAAATAATTAATTAATTTCATTTAGATAAATTAAATAAATAAGTAAAAAAAATTATTTATTTATGTTAAGAATTGTAGAATGTAAATATATATTTATATTTAGAAAAGAAATTTTTTTATTTGTGTATTATAATAAATAAATTTTTATTTATTTATCATCTTTAAAATAAATACTAGTTTGCTTTAAATGAGTTAATATTTTATAAACTTTTATAAAAACAATGTCCTTATTTGGAAATTAATCTAAATATTTTAAATTTTTTGTTTTAAACCTTTAATAAACAATTCAAATTAAAATTTCAAAACAAAAATGGATTTATATTGAAAATTAATGGATCTGGTTTTTATTCTGTTGGAAATATTGTGAGGTTTTATAAAATAATTTTTATAAAATTTTTGAAGTCTTAAAAATCGGTTTACAAATTTAAACATGCCACCCGGCTCGAACCCGGGTGGTGCCGCTGTGTGTCCTTAGGTTTACCATTAGACCCGTATACATTTCCTGTTAGAGTACTGGTTGGGAATTAATTTATCACGCTGTTGAAATGGAAATGGATTTGGAGTAACACAGCCGCGTAAAAAGAGCCGGAGGTGGGTTTCGAACCCACGCCATCTAGCCCGGCGGTGCAGTGGCTTACCGGCTGGGCTAGATAGTTTCGCTGATAAACTACAGATCTTAAATGATTAAAACATGGAATTAAAACAAACCCAGAATTCAAATATGAGATTAACCCGCTATGAACCCTAGTTTCAAATCGGTAGCGATACCCTCTGTCATCACGAATTAGAAGAGGGCTATCGATAGCCATGTGATTACGAATCGAATGGTACTAATCTTACCTGAAATGATTAAGGCACGAATGCAGACGGCTACGAGTTTGATACGACTGTTTCTTGATGATCGACAGGCGTCCAGAGGTGGAATGCGGATAATTCAGAGGTTGAGAGAGTTTGTGAGTACGTATACGAGAGTCGGTGAGGGGTTTAATTTGATTAATTTCATTCGTATAAGCCAATTCGATTTCCAATTGACCGAAATGGTTTCGGTGACTGATTACGTGTTAATCCGCCCGCTGTGGAGTGAATTGGGTCTTGATACAGTCCAGGTACACTCGAGATTGACTGGTGCGTGATTTCTGGGATTGATTACGCGTCAATTACACGAATTGATTTGAGGTTTACACGGGTTTGACTATGCGAAGTCAAAATCCTTAATTTGAATTTGGCCGCGTAATCGGTCAAATAAATTTGATGTTTGGGCCGAAATTGGGTCGTTTATTGGTTGCACCTGTGATGGAAAGCCATTGGAATGGCTTGGGTCAACATTGAGACTTCAATTCTTGAGGATTTAGCCCTGTTTGACTTTTAAAAGTCAAACAGGCGGTTTTGAGTTGGTCTTGAGCCAAATTCACGAGTTTTTAGGGTTTAATCCAAGGTTTTAGGGTTCAAAACATTGTGTCAATACATTGTCAATTGTGTGTTTGTATATGTGTATGTATTTATGTGATGTATCAATGTATATATACATGTATATGTCTAAATATATATATATATATATATATATATATATATATATCAGGATTCTAGAACAAGGGTGAATCGAACTTTGTGGATTCGTATTGATAACTAGGGTTTTGTTGTTTGTTCGAATGAATTTAAAACGTTGCACTAGAATCGAATTTGAATTGTGTTACATTGGATAGACGAACTAATAAAAATCAGAAATATTACAACAAGTGCGGTACACTTAACACTGGCGTACTTAACAACTACGCTAGAACAACCTCTAGCACAGTTGTCAAGTGCGCTAGGCACAAAACAAAAGCGGCAAACAAGATTACAAAGTTAATCCTACTAAGCTATTAGATGACCAATACAGACTCAGACTGACTGTCACAAAATATGGTCCAACATATTTTTCTTGTCCAGCCATTCTTTCTTTCTTAACATTCTCTTCTTTCAATGCGTCTATTTGAACATATCTGAGCCGAGTCAAAAAGTCAGGAGTTACAAATAACTTATATGACTTCACCCTGACAGGAGGATGCTCTTCCTTACGGCTTAGAGCATCTGCCACCACATTGGCTTTTCCTGGGTGGTACAGGATTTCACAATCATAATCCTTTATTAACTCTAACCATCTTTGCTGCCTCATGTTCAGATCTTTTTTCTTAAAGAAATACTTTAAGCTTTTATGATCTGTGTATATGGTGCACTTAACTCCATACAAATAGTGTCTCCATATTTTAAGTGCAAATGCTACAACAGCTAACTCTAAATCATGGGTCGGGTAGTTAGCTTCGTGGGGTTTGAGTTGTCGTGAAGCATAGGCTATAACCTTGCCTTTCTGCATGAGTACACACCCCGGTCCCTGATATGAAGCATCAGAGTAAACTTACCAGATCCTCTATCCCCTCCGGTAAAGACAATATTAGAGACTGAGTCGGTTTCTCCTTTAGCTTTTGAAAAGCGTTCTCTTGCTCTGCTCCCCATACAAACTTTGTCTCCTTCTTTGTGAGTTTTGTCAATAGGGTAGCAATCTTGGAGAAATCCTGAATAAATCTTCTATAGTAACCAGCTAAACCCAAGAAACTGTGTATCTCTATAGGTGTCTTTGGCGGGTTCCATTTCATCACCGTTTCTCTCTTTGAAGGATCTACAAGAATTCCTACTGCGTTTATCATATGACCCAAGAATTAAACTTCTCGGAGCCAAAACGTACAATTAGATAATTTTGCATATAACTTTTCCCTTCTAAGTGTTTCTAGCACTTCCTTGAGATGACATGCATGATCTCCTTCATTCTTAGAGTAAATTAGAAGATCATCGATGAACACGATCACAGATCGGTCCAACATTGGTCAACAAACCCTATTCATGAGGTCCATGAATGCAGCACGGGCATCAGTCAAACCAAATGACATTACTAAGAACTCATAATATCCATATCTCGTACGGAAGGTTGTCTTTGGAATATCTTCATTTCTAACCTTCAATTGATGATAACTCGACCTTAGATTGATTTTGGAAAACCAGCTCGTTCCCTGTAATTGATCAAACATGTCATCGATCCTAGGTAATGGGTATTTGTTCTTGTTTGTAAGCTTGTTCAGGTCTCTGTAGTCTATGCACATACGCATACTACCATCCTTCTTCTTCACAGACAGTACCGAAGCACCCCAAGGCAAGATACTCAGTCTAATGAAACCTCTCTCTAACAACTCTTGTAGTTGTGACATTAGTTCTTTCATTTCTGATGGAGTTAGTCGATATGGTGCCTTAGCTACTAGCTTAGCACCAGGCACTAAGTCGATTCGAAACTCCACTTCTCTTTCAGGAGGTATTCCTGGTAATTTTTCGAGAAATACATTAGGAAAGTCACAGACTACTGGTACGTCTTTTAATTCCTTAGTTTTCACTTTGCAATCAATAACATATGCCAGGTAGCCCTCACTACCTTCTCTCATAAACTTTGTGGCTTTTATCATTGAAATGATTCTAATGGCTTATCTTATTTTATCACCGTGGATGGTGATCCAATTGCCGTCTGGAGTCTGCATCTAGACTGCTTTCTTGTTGAAAATGAACTGGGCATCGTTTGCTGCCAACCAATCCATTACCAAGACTACATTGAATCCTTCGAGGATCATAGGATATAGTCTAACAGAAAATCTATGTCCTTCAAGATTGATGAAACAATCTTGGAAGACTTCTGCCACCTTCATCGTCTTTCCAATAGCCTTTTCTACTTCAAAGGTTTCGTCTTATCTTATGGTAGGTCTAGCTAACGAAGGATATAAATCTAAGGATACGAAACTTCTACTAGCTCCTGAGTCGAACAACACAGTAGCAGGTATGTTATTAATGAAAAACGTACCTGATCTACGTCAGGTAATGGCTTTGTTTCCTCTGTTGTCAAAGTGTAGGCCCTAGTCTTGGCCTTTGGAGCTTCCTTCTTGTTTCCATCTTTGATCACTAGTGGCAATCTTAAGAGTCGGGCATTCCATGATTCGGTGTCCAAGTTCTCCACACTTGTAACACCTCAGTCCTGACTTTCTTTGGTAATTGGTGGCTATATGCCCAGGCTTACGACAACTGTAGCAAGTATTAGTTTCATACATGCATTCTCCAGTGGGTAGCTTACCACATTTGGTGCATTTAGAACCACCACTATGTTCATGCTTTCTTCCTCCTCCATTCTTTTTATTTTGACTCTTAGAAAAGTCTGGCCACTTTCTCTTTGATTCCATAGGGCGGGAACCCAAGACTTCATCGTACATTGTCGAACTAAGCTGTACGGCAAACCGATAGATCTTCAGGTCTGAAGTCTTTACTAATCTCCATATTTCAAACAGTAAACCTTGCACGTACCGCTTGATGCATACAGATTTAGGGGTTATCAAATGGGGTACCAAGCGAGCCATTCTATTAAACTTGGTAGTATACTCTCAGTGAGTCATACTACCAACCTCCAGTATAAGAAAATCTCTCTCGAGTTTATCCATTTCATTATCTGCACAAAACTCTTCTATCAGCAACTTTTCAATTCTTCCTATCGGTCAATAGCCTTTTCACCCATAGCTATGACCAGATTCTCCCACCCACACAGAGCTTCTGAAATAACGAGTGGGCTGCATACTTAACCTTTTGATCATCTCTACATTCATTGATTTTGATCACCGCTTCTATCTCTCTTATCCACTGATGAGTGACAGTGGCATCCTTTGTTCCTTCGAACTTCGGAGGGTTTCCATCTTTGAATGCTTTGTAAGGGCATCCCTTCTTTCCTTTCTTAAGAGGCCTTGCTTCATATGAATCATCGGATTCATAATCATAATCAAAATCATCTTCACCTTCATCAACTGGGTTATTAATTTCTTTTGTCAGTTAAGTCTCATCTTTCTGCTTCATATTCTCATCTAGGCTTGTCAATAGAATTGGCAAAGCCGTATCTATGCCTTGGCAATAGTCATATCTACAAGATTTTTAAGTTGTGGATCTATCAAAGGTTCTTCTACCCTTTCCTCTCTATCTACATGTTCTACCTCTGGTTCAGCATTGGCGGTAGACCGCGTTTGCCTTCTAGGGGTATTGGGATTAACCCTTCCTCCTCTTCTGCCTCTACTTTTACCAACCAATTTCTATAAAAAAAAATATATGGATTGTTTTAGTATTCGCATGATGGATTGATAGCTAGAACACAAGTGTATTGTGAACATTAATAACTGTGGCCACGGCGAAATTAATCATTTACTCCACTTTCGGTGCTCTAGTTATCCTTCTACCATGTTCCCACTAAATATCCCTACGTTTTCCTTTCTCTATCCTTAGCATTAAGCTATCTTGACTGGCATCTCTGCTGGCATTCTTACTGTCCCATAATCTTAGTTTAAATCTAGATACTTGGGTAAGTATCTAGATCTCTCAAACTATAGCTCTGATACCAACTTGTGACACCCATATCCCGGCTCACCCGAGATGCCGGCCACTTGTCGGATTTACTCATGAACATATAGTAAACAGAGATCATACACAGCGGAACACTTTAAAATACTATTTTATATCATAACTTTGTTTAATGTACATTCAAAAGAAAGTACAAACACATCTATTCTAATGCTAGTTCACCAAAAGATGCCAGATAGCCTGCCAGATGCTTTACTCTAGCCCATTGCCTTGGCTGTAGGAGGCTACATCTATACCTGATACACATGCTTAAACATATGTCAGCTTACGCTGGTGAGTTCTAATTTTTAGACAAAAATATCTTTGACCTCTGTCTCATTCATAAATGGATTTATATGACACGCATTTAAAACATCTCATTAACTTCTTGCCCAAACGTAATACTTTAAACTTGCACACTTGTCTTTCCGAGGTCACGTTAACCTCAAAGTGGTCGTCACCACTTATACATACCCTTGCACAAGGTGTCAATACTACACTCCACAAAGGAATGCAGTACTTCTCTTCGTTTATCTAAGTTGCAAGTTATGACGTGGCATTTGGCTAGACGTGGCAAAATCTTTCCTTTGATTACGAACCAATATGGTCAAAATATTTGACATGGCAAAACATGCCAAAAACTCTATCTCTTTCTCTTTACTCTTTGTCAAGACAATAATTTTCAAGACCTCTGCAAGTCAATGTAAAACCCTGACTTCTCTGCCATTACTTATCTAGGCACACCAAGACAAGCTCTAAAACGTTTTACATGTCAAAACCATTTCCTTTCTCAAAATCTATACTTTTATGAAACCATGCCAAAAGGTAAGTGTTCATCTCTTTCTTCTTTCTTTCAAAATTTGTCTCTATCTTAAATCCTTGTAAAGGTTTCTCCATGGTATATCAAAGAAGACAAGACGGTTATCTTTCCAGAGTAGTACCTCCAATAGAAATGTTCCCAGGTAAGAATGACGGGTCCAGGAGGGATTTATACACCTTTCTTTCCGTAGACAGAACATTCTGTTTGCCAGATAACTACATACTGGTCGGATGGTCACCTAACACTTCCTTGATATTTCATGAGTACTCTGTTACTTAGTTTTAAGATTTAAACATTTTTCATACATAACCTCTTGCAACATGAATGCTATTCCAAATATGTATATAGAATTTATGTAAATCGAGCATGCATACCGGCCCAAAACGTTTAAAGTAAAATATTTAAAAAGGGCCTCATAGAACTCACCTCTAACTTCCGTCTATTTCAAATACTCGTTTCGTGCTAATGTAAACACAACGACTTGGATCAAGGTCCTAATTCATTATAACATTACTTAATTACAAGTTCCTAGCTTAGTGAAAGTTACAAAGTCATTAGGAACTAGTCGGAACCTTACCTCGAAACTATTTACTGCGTACTGGGGCCGAAAGACGACTTTTCTAAGCGAATCGGGGCACGGGAATACTTCTTAGAACCAAGTATGTGTTTTTGAGTGTGAGATAGTGTGTGGGATGGTTTCAAATGTCTGGTCTCGTTAATCTATTTATAGGGCAAATCCAGGCTTCGTAACAGACCGTTACCATTGGTGACGGTCTGTCACCAAATTTGTTGCGGCATCTGTAACAGACCGTTATCTCCCGCGACGATCCGTCACGAGTATGAGTCACCTGCCACGCGTCAACTCCAGGATGAGCGGTCTAATTTGCGGTTGTGACAGACCGTTACCCCTCGTGACGGTCCATCATAGGGTTTCCACGCGTCCCTTAGTCAGCTGACACGTGTCATTCTCTCAATTATTATCGTGGTCAAGCCGTAACAGATCGTTATGCCATGTGACGGTCCGTCACCGTCCGTAACGGACCGTTATCCATCTGTGATGGTCTGTCATAGGTATAAAACTCCAATCTTTTATTTTTGATCCTTGAACTTTTATCTATCTACACTCTATCCCCTTAGGGTTTCATTTATTGGTTATTTTAGTCCTTTATCCCATACACCTTATAAAAATTGGGGTGTTACACAAAGCATAAGAAATAGTCAAACCATAAAGTCAAACAAAGTCAAGAATCATCTAAACCTAGATGATTATAATAAACAAGCCAATCATAGTCAAGAACAAGAAAAACTCAGTCATAAACATGTTTGGAATTCGAATGAACACAAGAAACGAATGCAAACTGAGCCAATTAATGTGAATAAACGTTAACCGGATGATGGATCTTCACTCTGGGCTTCGAGATATCTTATTTATGCTACAAACTTGTCCAAATATGTCCCTTGAACGTCCTCTAATCACCTCTGGTCGAACTCCCTTGAAAACAACCGTCAAAATTCTTTAAATAACTGAATTTAAGGTTTTGCGCGTCTTTCGGCGTACGGCCATATGGGCCCTATGTATATGAGTCGTACCCTCTTAAATGGGCTAGAATTAGGCTTTTTTTCTACGTCAGTCAGCGTACGAGCCGTACTGATACACGTACTGATCGTAATGATACGCGTGCCGGGCATACTGATACGTGTACTACCGTACTGATACACCTAGCTCATGTAAGGCCTTAAACTCGGGAGACCTCACGCATACACGTACGGGTTATACTGATATGCATGCGGGACGTACTGATACGTGTACGACCGTACTGATACGCCTAGCTCATGTAAGGCCCTAAACTCGGGAGACCTCACGCATTAGATTTACTCATCAACATATAGTTCTTAAACTAAAAATATCATTGCAAGTAGCGGAATGTCATTCAAAATTACAAACGTGTTCTTAACAATAAAAGAAAACATTATCTTAAATATAGTTCAAAATTTTAAATATAACAGGATGCCAGATTCTTCGACAACCGGGTTACTCTTCATCGCTAGCTAAGCATCCACGAGCTTCCCTTCAGACCTACACTTAACCTGATGTGCATACTAAAAGTCAGCTTCGTTGTGTGAGTTCTAGCTTTTACATAAAACGATAACTTCAAACATTTTCCAAACCATAAATAATTAACTTCATTAATAAAATTGTACATAAGCATTCTAAAACATAATTAAACATAAGTCAAACATTTATATAGAATCTGCACCTTCTCGTAACCCTCAATTCCAACTTCAAGAACGGCTACTCCGTAGAGTAAAATGGACCAAACTTCAAGCGCTGCTACTTAGAAGAGTAACGAGTACCTAACTTCAAGGTATTGCCCCTCCGTACAGTGACACCTACCTTAACCGTTAATTCCAACTTAAAGCACGGCTACTCCGTAAAGTAACACATACCAAACTTTAAGTGTCACGTTAACCCTAAGATGACTGTCGTCACCATACCAGTTGTACAACAGTTGGCTAGCCACAAAGGTCCCTAATAAGGTGTTTCCAAACATAACACAACTTCGCTTCTTTTCCCGAAGGAACTATGGCATATTCGATCATATTGTGACTTTCGAAAACATTTACTTCTTTCTTCAAACTTCATAGTTAAAGCGTTCGTACATTTTATTAAAATAACTTCTCATTCATAATACTTCATAAACTTCTTTGGCAAAACATTTCATAAACATTTGTTTGTAAACTGTAACACCCCAAAATTCCTAAATGAAAAAAGGGCTAGAATGGTAGATAAACCAAACTCCAGGGGTTTGAAATGACAAAAAGTGAAAAATTGGAATTTTAGGGTTGTGACGGACCATCACAGTGCATAACGGTCCGTTACGGGCTGGCCAAGGGAATGATGAGAGAATGACACGTGTCTGCTAACTAGCGAGCAAAATCTGACACGTGGAAACCCTATAACGGACTGTTACACCCGACCCTCACAGGGTGTAACGGTCTGTCACATTGCAAAAATACACCGCTCAACCTAGATTCAACATGTGTCAGTTGACTCGCGTAACTTAGGTCGGTAATGGACCATCATGGGCGGTAACGATCCTGTAAGGACTAAATCAAGTAGGCTGTCGCATCAAAAGATCACCAAGTTGTTCAAGACTGAAGATTGAGTGAACTTAACTTTTTGAGTATACTTGGTGTTAGCGCATACTTTAGCGAATACACAAGTTCTCGCAGAAGTTCTCACGCGAGAACTTGAGTACCGTGTACTTTAATATGCCCAGGCCCAAGCCCACTGAAGTTTGCACAAACTTAGTTTTCTTATAAATAGTTTTCTTATTTCATTATAATAGGGTTCGATGAGTTAACTAGTGTTATTACGTGTAATCAGTGTTTATTTGAATAGAAAGAAATCGTTTGAAGTGATTACTACTCGTCCCTTTGATATTCTTGTTCATATATTGGTTTGGATGTCGCCCTCGCTGATACGTGTGTTGATTCCATTATATTGAAGATCCTTATTGACAAAAACCGAACCTTAGAATTGGTATCAAAGCTTTCTATAGTTCTTTCGATGGAGTTTGCTACGGATTCGTCGTTTCAAGGTATCAAAGTTGTTATTTTTATGCTTTTCTGGACTGATTTTTCTGTTTTGAAGTGTTTTTAGGTTGTTATGAGAGTTCTGGATGAAAAAGTGATCAACTTTTCAACGATTCAGAAGGTGTTCTTCGTAATATGGGTCGATTTTTGGTTGTTTGATCGAATTGGAGTAATTTTTGAACTATTTGAGTGATTTTCGGATGTGGCTGAAGAGTTCTTGCGAATATAACCGTCTTGCGCATACTTCACGTTCTCGATTGAAGTTCTCCTTAAAGTAAATGTATCGCGCATACATCAAGTTTTCCTTTTTAGCTCTCCTGCGAATACTTGTAGTTCTCATTCAAGTTCTCTGGCGAATACTTTGTGATAAAGGATCCTTGCGCATACTTTAGTTTACGTATTCTTCGGTTGCGTGAACTTGAGTTTACTGATACTTTTGGCCTTTGCAAATACTCTTGCTGTGTTAAAGTGTCTACTTAGAATCAAACTAACCTCAGCTCAATTCTTATCATGGATAGTGAAATTGGTACTAGGAATAAGCCTCCTAGACTAGTGTCTGCTGATGATTTCTCTATCAGGAGCTTCAGATTCAAGTCTTTTGCTTTATACAATGACTCCTGAATTTGGAAATCAATTACAAAAGGTCCACATGTGCATATGGTTGAAAATGAAAATCATGAGTTTATTCCTAAATATCATGATGTGTATGTGGCAGAAGAGATCACAATGATGGAAAAGGATGAGAAAGCGTATACCCCCTTGACTATGGCTTTGACTACTGAAATCTCTCAAGGTTTTAAGGAGTATGTTACTACATAGTCTCTCTAGAATGCTTTGATTGAGAGATTTGAAGGGAATAAATATATGAGGGAAAGTGAAAAGGACATGTTCAGACAGAAGTTTAACATGTTTAACCAAGTTAGGGGTGAGACTCTGGAGTCTCGGATAAATAGATTCACTCATTTGATTACAGAAATGAATAGTGCTGGCAAAATAAGAGATTAACAAGAAGTTGCTGAATTCTCTGCCTATCAGTTGGAACACCAACTGCACCATAATCAAAAGGACCAAGGATATGTATCACATCCTTGACTGAGCTAATTTCTATAATGTATTCTTATGATATGGATGACAAAAAACGTCATCTTAATCATGTGAGTTCAATGGGCGCTGCTGGAGTTTCTGATAATAGTGCCATATTTTCTAATTTGTCTACCCAAGTGCCTCAATAGACCAGTTATGTTGCTCCCATCCATCAACAAGCTCAACCACAACTCTCTGCTTAGAGGACCTAAGTGGTTTAAGAGAATGTTGCATTGTGAAGTGCCTTCATGAACAACTACAATGCCTTTCTGTCTCATAATCTCACTCTAGCAAACTTGCAACAAGATGATATTCATCATATCAACGCTGATGATATGGAGGAGATGGACATTAAATGGCAGATAGCCACGGTAGTTTTAAGAGCCAAGAAGTTTATAAAGAGAACAGGAAGCAACAATTTTGATGGAACTGGAAGAAAGAAGGTTAGGTTTTACAAGTCAAGCTTAAGGTGCTACAATTGCAACAAATCTGGACACTTTGCCAGGGAATACACAAAGCCAAAAGCTAATCAGGGAAACACAACTGCCAAGAATGTTGGAACTAAAGCAACATCCTCAGTATAAACCAAGGCACTTGTGAACCGACATAATTCTGGCTGTGACTGGAATGACCAGATACATGACTTGGAAGTGCATATGCATCTTGCATTCATGGCTGATGTCACCGAATCTGAGGTAGCAAAAGATATTTGCTCTATTATTTGTGTTGAGAAGTTCAATCGTTATAAAAAAATAATGATGATTTAGTTAGAGAAATCACCAAGTTGAGATATTTTAATTTAGAATTTAAGAAATCTTAAAGTATTTTTAAACTGAAAATAGAATCTGAACAAACGGATATTTCAAAACTTAAACTTCTTTTAAGTGATAAAGAATGTTTATATCGTGATGCAAATAAAAGAATTGAGGATTTAAGCAGACAATTAAATGAAGCTTTAAGTAAACTGTCTCACACCAACTTGAAAATTGAGAAAATTAAACATTCTCATTATGTGGTGTATGATATGACTGACTCTCTGGCTAAAGGGAATGTGGTAAATGGGGTTGGTTGTAAAACTGTTACACCACCATATAACCGTAATTACACTACATTACCTCATGTTTATCCGAAAGATGCTGAGACGGTTTATGGGTTGGGATGTAAACCTGATCAGGCATCATCTTCTGAGCGGTCTGTTCCTGTGACTACTAGTCCCGATTTATGGGTTGGCATGTAAACCTGATCAGTGTGAATATTTCTAATGATTCCTAGCCTTGTGCAAAACTAGCTTAAGTAGAAGATTGGGATAGCGATGATAAGGATGAGAGTGAGGAAGAAGAGCCTGGGAATGTTAGGAAGACTGTGTATAGAAAGTCTGATGATGTTATGAATTCCCGTTTGAAAATTAATTTGAATAAAGTTATATTTTCTCAAAGTGACATTTTAGGAAAGGGAAATCAAACTAAGTTTGTAAAGGGAACTGATTTTGAAAAGGAGGAGCATATCTTTAAAGAAAGTAATCATAATTTTGTTAAAAACAAGGTTACTAATTCTTGGAAAGATAACCAAAGAAATTCAAAACCATATATCAGTCAATCAAAGCATAAACAATTCCCTCAAAGGTTTACTAAGAAAGAATTTTATTCAAAATTTGATAATCATCATAGAACTTTTGAACAAAACTTTAGAAGGGAAGAGAGAGATTGTAACAGGAGAGATCATAGAGATTATGATATACAGTTTGTTCGGAGATATGATAGATTCTATGATAGGCGAGATCATAGGCACTATGAGGATACAAGTTACTTCATAGGGCTGGCATATCGTGTATACACGTACACGATAAGACACGAACACGATAAGACACGAACACGAAATATGTATACACGAACACGACACGATAACTTATCGTGTACTTTTTCTCAAACACGAACACGAACCTGTTTATACCTGCTTAACACGATAAGACACGATAAGACCTGTTTAGAAACACATGTTTAAAAACTTGTTTAGTGAAACAAGTCTTAACAGGTACTAACATGTATTTTACTAGGTATTAACAGGTACTTAACAAGTATTTTATAAGGTATAATATCATATTTTAATATTTTTTATTTAAAAAAAATCTTAACAGGTACTAACAGGTACTTAACAGGTAAACAGATATTTTACCTGTTTAGACACGAAAATTAACAGGTAGATTCGTGTCTACCTGTTTAGGACACGAAACACGATAAGGCCATACACGATACTTGTTAAGATCGTGTAGGTTCGTGTCGTGTATTCGTGTACGTGTCTAAAATTGCCAGCCCTATTACTTCAGAAGGTCACCTCCTCGGTCATCATCATGGGCTAACGGATCATACTATGCTCCGTATCCCAAGAAATAAATATGTTATGTTTGTGGCAAGCCAAGTCATTTTGCGAGAAACTGCATACATAATCACGATTATCCTGTCAAACATTAGAATGTTACACAAAGGCTAATATGTATTCTCAGCCAAGGAAGGTTGAAAGACCTAAGGTTATGAGTCATCAGAAGCCAAATGTTAAATAATCTAATGTGAAGAATGGTGTTGTGCATAAATCCCAAAAGGTTTTTAAAATCTAAACAAAAACAGTTTGAAAAACATGCACAAGTTCAAAAGGGAAAACAAAAGGTTGTTGTTCCTAAAGTTACAAAACAATTTGTAAAACAAGAACCTGTTTGGAAAGCAAAACCTCACGCAGCACCAGCACCTGCGGTTGATGATAAGAGAGATATGAGATTACAAGAAGTTTCATACTTAGATGAGTCAGGTTTACCAAAGACCACTATGGCTTGGGTACCTATTTCTAAATAACTTACTTGAATCGTGCAGGAAAAGCCAAGGAGGACTGTCAACAATCTATGGTACGTTGATAGTGGTTGTTCCAGGCACATGACGGGGGACATCTCTTTGTTACATGATATCAAACATTTTGATGGAGGATATGTCTCCTTTGAAGGAGATAAGTGTGATAAAATCACCATGAAATGTACTGTTACTAATGGTACCCTCTGTTTCGAAGAAGTTAATTATGTTGTTAAACTAAATCACAGCTTGTTGAGCTAAGAGGGCAGCTACCCTCTAATAGAGAAAAGATTGTTGCATCCTTATTGGAAGTACTTGGCTCATTTGTTCAATCAGTGCTTATCTAGAAGAAAAGGTGGTTATGACACTCTAAATGTCAATGTGTCATCCACAACTGTGGCCCAAACAACAAACATCATGTGACACCCGACAAATTTCAGGTCAATATCCGTACGATCATTAAACTACGTTCATAAATTACTACGCATTAGACTTAATTTTAACTAATTAGGTCACTTCATATATAGCAAGGTCCATTCATCATATGTCCAACATTGGTAATTCATGAGAAGTACCGGGTCACACACACATATTTATCCGACATATACCGACGTTGGTGATAAATTTTAAATGCTAAGAAAAACATTCTAATTACTCACTTTATGTGTGACACTACAAAATATATATATAATTATGTATTTTATTTGGACCCGTTAACACGTCTTAAATTCGTAAACTTATATAATTTATAAACCCAGCACATATTATATTTTTAACGTGACAAATACGAATTTATTCCTATTAAAATCTGGGTATTATTTACGGGTATCTTACCGGGTCAAACTAGCATCAAACCACCACCTCTTTAGCCACCCTAGCTACCACCCTACCACCACCCTCTTGTCCCCCTCCTTCCTCCCAATCTCGGCCGAGAACCACACCCCCAAGGGGTCCCCTCCTCCTTTGTCCCCTCTTAAACCAACCTTTCACTTATTGTCACCCCAATGTTCCCCTAGACCAAGATGTCTCCAAGGGGACAACATGTTTCCCTTACTCTCAAAAACCCATGGGCATTACACAAATGGAAGAGTATAAATACATGATCAAGCCATCTACAATGTTTCCCTTACTCTCAAAAACCCATGGGCATTACACAAATGGAAGAGTATAAATACATGATCAAGCCATCTACAAAACTCACACACCAATTTTCTCTCCTTCTCCCCTCTTGCTTACGGCTCAAGCACACACACACCACCACCCACCATTTCAAAAAATACCAAGTGTTGGAAGCTTTTCAAGCTTTATTCAAGTGGAACCTTTGGTGTTACAAGCTTCTTTCATTATCTCGGGTCTTCTTTACTTACTATACGTAAGCATTCTTACCACCCTTTTTAGCCTTATGTCATTAGTTATTGATTCATGTAAAACCTGTCACCTTTGAAAACATAAACTAGTAAAAACTCTTAAAGTCAAAGAAACAAAACATGTTGTACAAAACTTAGTTTTGGCAATTTTTGATGCACCAGTTGGTAACCGTTTTCGAATTAAAAAAAGAGTTGTATCATATGAGTTAAACTTGGTTAAAAGTTCATAAACTCTAACAATTTGGAATATGTGTCTATGTCTAGTAATATTACTTAACTTATGACTTTTGATAACAATCTTAAGTAACTACTTTTTATATATATATACTAGGTTATAGACCCGTGTATTACACGCTGTTGTATAATACAAAAAAAGTACGATAATGTGTAAAAAAATTTACGATAATGTGTATAATAGAAATTACATAATTCTATAATGTGTAAAAAAAATTTAAATAACTGAAGTATTTTTATTACATAGAACAATAAAAAATAAAAGTACAATTACAATTCACAAATCTCTAAATACTAATTTGTAAACGACATTTGTTGTTTTGTTTGTAATTTTACCGTCTTTATCAACTATTAATAGCTTAAGTCCATATCTATTTTTCACTCTCGACAATGCCACATACAGCTGAACTTGCGTAAAAACTGGTTGTCTCAGAGAATCAAACCAACCCTACACAGTTAAAACGGATTGAACAATAAAAACAATATAATTCATAAATCTGTGGAGCTAAGTACTGAAGTACATGGGTGGCCACATAAGACAGTTTATATTGATTAACAATGCTACATGTGAAAAACATGGGAAGTAGTTAATGCACAAGTTATCACTATCTAACCCCCACCCCTTCCCCCCAATTTAAAGGTAAAAACAACCGAGATGATATTTGTAGTGGTTAAGACATAAATTTTACCCTTCTCATGGTCTAGTAAGCGAAATATTTAGATAATAATAAAATAAACCATGTTATCCTATTGAAATGACTTTACAAAACACAGGGAACTCTTGGTTTGGTGTTCTGACTGAAATATTTAGAAAAAGCCAAAGAAGACATGTTATCCTTGTACATCATATAATGCCCCATGTGTGTCATGAAATCTTGACAATGAAAGTTGTTTTTCCCTAACTATGAGTGCAAAGATACCATACGCAGGGAGATGAATTAATCCCACTCCTAAATACCTGCAATCAATCACTAATCCCATGAGTTCAAGCATTTAAAACATATCCAGAGGAGAAAAAGTAACACTCACTATTATTAACTGTTACTCAAATCCTACATGATTTATGTAGATGTGAAAAAAATATGTTTTACAACACGTGTTAATCTTCAAGATTATACAAAATTATCTCTTTGATGGCATTGATTTCGACCTACACGATTTCCCTTTTTAATAGTGAAACACTCTGTTCATATGGGGAGATTCAAGACGATGTACACGAAAATGTTATAACAAATTAAAATTCACATAGGAACTTACCAAATGGAGCACATGGAGATTATAAATCAAGGAAGGAATATGGCCACCTGCAGTATCAAGAACCATGTAAATATATTTTAGTAAGCATGCAAAGGGATCTACAATATTAGGATTTGGACTTAACACTTCCTTACTTATAATCGATATATTTATGTTTAATATTAAAACTTTCGAAGGTTTAAGATCTTTGTGAATGATTGGTTCTGGCATATTCTCATGCAAATAACTCATCCCCCTACACATTCATCCAAAATTCAATTGCATTTTATAAGCAGCTGAATTCACAATAATAAATCAATTATTATATAATTCAACTGAGAAAAGCCAAGTACCCGGCAATATCCATGGCATATTTTAAAGTTGTTAATGGCCTTAGTGCTCCTTTTCTTTTCAAATATGCCCCAAGATCACCCTGAAATATAGCAAAAAGCTTGAATAAATTATGACAGTGAAAAAAATGGCCATTGGTTTATGAATTATGAATAATGAAATGCACACATTCGGTAAAAATTCTACTACAATCATCATTGACCTTTTGAAACCCATTGAGTCAAACAGAACTTTGTTGACTGCCTCTAAAACTTCAGCCAAATGGCAACTAATGTCTCTTGAAATCAGTTCAACTTCAACTTCTTTTGCAATGGCATCCAACTTTACCAACCAATCTTTAAGTTTCTTTCCAGCCAAAAGAAACCAATGTCTCTTGCTACCTTCACGCTCATTTTGAAATGAATTAGCATCCATCTCATGGTTGAAAGCAATAAACGCCTCATCCTCAGCAGAAATATGCAACAGAGTCTGCAAAAATACATAGAGAACCAACTTAAAACCAGAAATTAAAATTTATTTTTGATTTCTTGAAAAAATGAGTAAAATAGAGATAGGAAAATGGAGCGTTACTCAACGAGTCAAAGTAGGTGATTGTATAAATGTAAAATAATACACTAATTAATTAGAGTGAAAATGACTATTGTTCTAATTTTCTGATTAATTAGAGTCAAAATAATCTAACATGGATACTAATGCAGAATTACCTAATTGGCTAATTATCTTTGATTGTAAGCAACTGATTAATAGATTATCAAATTATTTGATTATAAATGCGATCTTTGCATCCAAATCCAAGACGATTTCCCAACATAAATGATACAATTAGGAGCAAATATGAATTCAAATATGTGTGGCTAAGTCAACAAAAGTCAAAAAGTGGCTATGCAGTCAACTGCATTGCCAAAACCCGTGCACCTGCGTACGAACCGTTAAAAATTGTAAAACCGGCTTTTATATGAATTAATAACCTTAAAACTTTAAGTTTTAGATTTTAATAAATAAAATCAGTAGTTAAAAAGTCACATTTTATAAAATCTCATGTCACGGTTTTATTTGATCAAAAACGCAATTACGCGCGTAATGTCCGGTTTACGGTTTGAAAATCAGATTCGTCCGAAATTAGGGTTTTAGTGTGATATTAGCACCCAATTTAAAAGTCAAATTTTATGTTTTAAAAGGGGTTATACTTCTGTCTAAAATCCCCTAGAATTTTTATAAAATCAATTTTATATAAAAATTTCCAAAATTAATAACTTTTTATAAAATTTAAATGGACCATAATTCCAAAACCATACTTAGACATAAATTTACTGCTTGAAACTTATACAAATTGATCATATATATAAATAAAAATTTCTGACCAATTTTCATATTTGACCAATATCCAGATTATTTAATATGAATTTAATATTTTTAAAATTTTACAAATTCTGGAAAAATAGTTAAACACATTAAAACTTCACCAAATTTTTATCATATTTGTTTTAAGTCAATATAAGATCCCATACCAAGTTTCAAGTCCTGATTTTATCCAGAAGTATACAAACCCTAAATCATTCTT
This sequence comes from Smallanthus sonchifolius, assembly GCA_023525975.1. Classification (NCBI taxonomy): domain Eukaryota; kingdom Viridiplantae; phylum Streptophyta; class Magnoliopsida; order Asterales; family Asteraceae; genus Smallanthus; species Smallanthus sonchifolius. The sequence goes on along the minus strand of CM042025.1, from coordinate 40,100,789 downwards.
TTAAACTTTATAAATACTATACGCATACTTAAACAACTCCAATTTTCATAAAATTTGGACAGGAGTCTTGGTTCATCATATAAAAATCACTGTCCAATTTCCAGAATTTTTCAAAACTCAGAAGTATTTTCCCCAAATTTCCATGTATTAAACTTGTGTGAATTTTAATAAATAATCTATAAAAATTTAGATAACCAAATTTACCAGATCCTAATTTTAAAACATATTCTACTATATAAAAACAAATTTGGGTGCTAAATCAATCATTTTTAAAAATCCACCAAAAACATGTTTGTTCTTGATCATTTAAGCTACCAACAAGTTTGATCAAGGATTATACCTTCCAAATTCAACAAATGATGGTGAAATTTGATGCTAAGCTACTGAGTTTTCCTTGATTTATAACCTACAATCACAATGTGGTTCAATTCCAAGATCAAAGACTCAAAAATCAACAAAATGCTCTTTTAATTCAAGAAAATGCAAATATGAACACCCAAGTGTTCATACACTTTGATCATCAAATCTTGCAAGATTTTCACTAGATAACTCATTGCGGATGATTACAACTAGTTTTCATCCACAAATCCTTGTTAAAATCACAAGAATCAAGCTTAAAACTCATAAAAACAACAAAACTTGAAAATCAAAATGAGTGTGTGTGTTCTTGGTGTTCTTGAGAACACATGCAAGATCAAAAACAGAAAATTTAAATTGTTAAAACACATGTTTATACCTTCAAATCACTAGAACAAAGCTCATCAACAACAATGATCCAAGGATTCAAGGTTGCAATGGATGATTTGAGCTTGTTCTTGAGCTTAGAATTCAAAATGGAAGAGTTTGGGAGTGGTGGTGGGTTCTCACGGCTGGAACAAGAAGGGTGAAGGGAAAAATGGGTGGGGGTTGGGTATTTATAGTGGAAAAGCAAGTCTTGCTTTAAAAGACCATTTTTATAAAAAAAAAATACTCACTTTTTATAAAAATACACTCCTAAACACTTTAATAAATATTTTTATCTAAACATAAAATTCTAGAATCCAAAATAATGAATTTTAGAAATTTTTAAAACATAAAAACTCAAAATTTTTTAAAAAGTTATACCGGATAAACACCGGGTTTTTAACGGAAGAACCACATGTGATCGTTAGTTTAAATCAAGAAACACAAAAGTTAGCACATAAAATATTATATAACATTATTCTTAACCAAAATATAAATATAAAAATTATTTTCGACAATTTAATTTTTATCGTTTATTTAATGCGTTCGCAGTATATGTAGTGTATGCACTTAACCGGGTTTTCTAGTTCGGACCTTAGTGTTTGTCTAAGGTAGTATTCCTAGAAACACTAAAAATATATAAAAACATAATATTTAAAAATATAACGTATAAAAAGTCGAGAAACGGTAAGGACCTGAAAATCCGCAGTCGTCACATTATTCCCCAGTTGAAAGGAATTTCGTCCCGAAATTCAACTGGTGTTGGTAATAACCGCTTCATTCACAAAAAGTTGATGATATTTCTGCTTCATTTGGTCCTCTCGTTCCCATGTGAATTCGGGTCCATGCTTCGAGTTCCCTCGGACCTTCACGATAGGGATACGGCTACGTTTAAGCGTCCTGATCTCGTGATCCAAAATCTCGACTGGTTCTTAGATAAAGTGAAGCTTTTTTTCGACACGAACTTCCTCATGTGATATTACCAAGGTTTCATCGGCTAAACACTTTTTGAGGTTTGATACGTGGAAAGTATCGTATATACCGCCGAGTTCTTGAGGCAATTTCAATTTATACGCCACGGGACCAATTCTATCAATAATTTCATACGGTCCAATATACCTCGGATTGAGTTTACTCCTCTTTCCGAACCAAATAACGCCCTTCCAAGGTGAAACTTTTAAAAGCACCCTGTCGCCAATTTGAAATTCCAAGGGTTTCCTTCGATTGTCGGCGTAGTTTTTATGTCTGTCTCGTGCGGTCTTTAGTCTATCCCGAATCTTAAAAATTTTGTCCGTAGTCTCCTGAATAATCTCAGGGCCAGTTAAACAATTGTCACCAACTTCGGCCCAACAAAGTGGTGATCGACACTTACGCCCATACAAAGCTTCAAACGGCGCGCACTTGAGGCTAGTGTGATAACTGTTATTATAAGAGAATTCGATTAATGGCAAATGGGTATCCCAATTGCCGCCAAAGTCTATCACACATGCCCTTAGCATATCCTCCATGGTCTAAATCGTTCGTTCACTTTGACCGTCAGTCTTAGGATGGTAAGCCGTGCTCATATCCAAGCGCGTTCCCAGAGCTCGTTGTAGTGTCTGCCAAAATCGGGATGTAAAACGACTATCCCTATCCGAGATGATGGAAACGGGCACTCCATGCTTAGAAACAATCTCACCGATGTACAAACGGGCTAACTTTTCCATCTTAAAATCCTCTCAGATGGGAATAAAATGAGCAGATTTCGTCAACCGGTCAACAATGACCCAAATCGAATCATAACCGTTGGAAGTTCGTAGTAACTTAGTGAAGAAATACATAGCCATTTGTTCCCATTTCCACTGAGGGATGTCGAGTTGCTACAAAAGTCCCGACTTTTTCTGGCATTCTGCCTTGACTTTAGAACAAGTCAAGCACTTCCCAACATAACTTGCAATTTCTTTCTTCATCTCGGGCCACCAATAAAATTCTTTCAAGTCTTTGTACATCTTGTCAGCTCTGGGATGTACGGAATATCTCGACTTGTCAGCTTCATTAAAAATCAATTGTCTCAAGTTATGGGAATCCGGAATCCACAATCGATCCAAATAATAAATTAACTCATCGTTTTTCTGTTTGAATTTCCTCTCAGCACCACATAAAAGTTCGTCTTTCAAATTATTTCTCTCTAGTGCTTCTTTCTGTGCCTCAAGAATCTGAGCTTTCAAGCTCGTTTGAATTATCATCCCCAAAGCACGCACTCGATGAGGTTTTATTCTTTTCTTCCTACTCAAAGCATCTGCCACCACATTTGCTTTCCCAGGGTGATATCGGATCTCACAGTCATAGTCGTTGAGTAGTTCGACCCATCTCCTTTGTCTCATGTTCAACATCTTTTGATCAAATATGTGTTGGAGGCTTTTGTGGTCAGTAAAAATAGTGCACTTAGTGTCGTAAAGATAATGCCTCCAAATCTTAAGTGCAAAAACAACGGCACTCAATTCCAAGTCATGAGTTGTGTAATTCTTTTCGTGCACTTTTAATTGTCGGGATGCATAAGCGATAACCTTGTCCTTTTGCATCAACACGCAACCAAGACCTTGGTGTGAAGCGTCACAGTATATAACAAAGTCATCCGTTCCTTCGGGAAGAGTTAGAATCGGAGCGTTACATAACTTCTGTTTCAATAATTGAAATGCCTCTTCCTGTTTATCACCCTATTCAAATTTTCTATCTTTCTGAGTCAAGAGAGTTAAGGACTGAGCTATCTTCGAGAAATTCTCAATGAATCGCCTATAGTAGCCTGCCAAACCAAGAAATTGATGGATCTCGGTTGGGGTCTTAGGCGTCTCCCACTTCTTTATCGCCTCAATCTTGGCCGGATCCACATGTATGCCCTTCTCGTTAATCACGTGGCCAAGAAAGTGAACTTCTTTTAGCCAAAATTCACACTTTGAGAACTTGGCATAAAGTTTCTCATTCCGAAGCAACTCCAAAATTAACCGCGGGTGTTGCTCGTGCTCTTCCTTACTCCGAGAATATATCAAGATGTCGTCGATAAAGACTATCATGAACTTGTCTAAGTAGGGCTTACATACCCTATTCATCAGATCCATAAACACTGCCGGAGCATTGGTTAGCCCGAAAGGCATAACCAAAAACTCATAGTGACCATACCGAGTCATGGATGTCGTCTTCGGTATGTCATCCTCCTAGACCCTTAACTGATGATAACCGAATCGGAGATTGATCTTAGAGAAATGAGTCGATCCCTGTAATTGGTCAAACAAGTCGTCGATCCTCGGGAGTGGATATCGGTTCTTGATCGTCAATTTATTTAACTCCCGGTAGTCGATACACATCCGAAATGATCCATCCTTCTTTTTCACGAACAAGACCGGAGCTCCCCAAGGTGAGAAACTCGGTCTAATAAATCATTTCTCTAAAAGTTCCTGCAACTGATTCGACAACTCTTGCAATTCAGACGGTGCCAAACGGTAGGGGGATCTAGCAATAGGTGCGGCGTCGGGTACCAAGTCGATCCTTAACTCAACTTTCCATGAAGGGGGTAATCCGGGTAAATCCTCGTGAAAGACTTCCGGATAATCGCGCATGATTGGGATATCTTGAATTTTTAACTCCTCCGACCTCTTCTCGACAACGTTAGCAAGAAACGCGTAACTCCCTTTCTTCAAAAATTTCCAAGCCTTCATACATGAAATAATGTTCAAGCTTCTTCCAGGTTTATCACCATGGACATCTAGTACTTCACCGTTTGAGAGCGGAATTCGAACTATCTTTTCTGAACAAATAATCTCGGCTCGGTGTTTGGACAACCAATCCATGCCAATTACAACATCGAAGCTACCAAGATCAATCGGAATAAGATCTACACTAAATGGATGATCATTTAAATTCATATTGCAACCTCGGACAATATCACTAGCCTTAATCAATTTACCGTTTGCTAGTTCTATAGTGTAGGCATCATGCAATTTTTTTGACTCAAGACTAATCAATGATCTAAACTCAGTAGAAATAAAACTTCTATCAGCCCCCGTGTCAAATAGTATAGATGCATGGATATCATTAATGAGAAACGTACCTGTCACCACATTCGGGTCCTGACGAGCGTCTCCAGCCCCAAGTGCGAATGCTCTACCCTTAGCTTGATTCGTATTACCACCATTACGTCCTAGTTTAGGACATTTGTCTCTGAAGTGACCAGTCTCCTTACATTCATAACATGATCTCTGAGGTTCCAAGTTGACCCTGCAGTTCTTAGCAAGATGACCGGTCCTGTTACACCTTTCACAAGTAACAACTGCGCATTGGCCGGTATGGTGAAGGTTGCATCTATTACACTTAGGTAAGTTCCCAATGTACACCTTCTTTCCTTGTGTCACCGCTCCATAATTCTTCACAAACTTGCGCTTCTTACTTGGACCACCAGTAGTTTTCTTCATAGCCTTCTCCTCCGATTTCTTTCCAGCTGTTCCTTTCTTAACCAAGATTCCATTTCTCACCATTTCATTAGTTAATTCACCCGCCAACTAAATCACACTTTGCATAGTAGTGGGTTTGGCCGAAGTAACCATTCCCCGAATTTGGGGCACTAATCCCCAGATATACCTTTCGATCCTCTTAGGTTCTGGTGTCACCAGATGTGGCACCACACGGGACAACTCTTGAAATCAAGTCGTGTAATCCAAGATCTCTGCTCCATCCATTTCCAGATTCCAAAATTCAACTTCAATTTTCTTCAATTCATTCCGAGGACAGTACTCCTCTCTCAGCATTTTCTTAAACTCATCCCAAGTAAGGTTATCAGTAACTTGTTCTCCCAACGCATCAACCTGAGAATTCCACCACGTTAGGGCTTCGCCCTGTAGAGAGCAAGCAGCATACTTAACCTTCTGATTTTCCATGCAGTTACTGATTTTTATGACAGACTCCATATTTTCTATACAACGAAAAATCCCAACTGCCCCCTCAATACAATGAAAATCCAGGGGTTTTCCCACAGAGAAGTCTTTAAAAGTGCATTCGCGGTTGGTGTTACTAGTATTTGTGCCACCACCAGCACCACCACCACCGGCTTCACCACTGGCTCCACCACTGCCAGAAGCACCACCACTAGTGCCGCCAGCACTCCTGATTAACCCTGCGGTGATCTGTGTCACTATTCTTGGTATAGCCGCATCTATCCCTTGATTTATCAGCTGGGTCAGATCTGGTTGAGCATTCTCTGTCTCATTATGCTGAGGTTCTCACCTCTTCATCTGATGATAACTCTATAATAAAAGGTGTAGTCCTAGTAGATAATCCTCCGACCTCGAAGGTCGATCCAGGAAACAGTGACTGTCCAACAGCGGGAGTAGTAGTGTGTAGAACAACAGTCACTGATGCTACCCTAGGAGGGGGTAGGACCGAAGTAGGTGAGGGTAGACGGCTCCCTAAATCCTATGAGTTGGTCGCGTAGCTAGACTCACTGGGCACATAGTGCTCCGACGGATCCTCCTCTGACGTATGACTTGGCTCGGGCGCACTCCAATCACCTGATGTTGTAGGGACAGGTACAAGAGGGATGCTGTTAAGGCTGTCCGCCTCATCGTCCGAAAAGTACTGCTGAAATGAAGATGCTGAAGACGAAGACATGCTGTGACGGAGAACGTAAAGCTTGTAAGAATATGAAATGCGAAATGATATGCAATGCACACATAGTTCCTAAGGTTCTTTGCAATGTTTCTTAAGGTCATAGTCTAGGTTCGAGTCTGGGGTAAACCTAATTCTCTATAACCAGTGCTCTGATACCAAGTCTGTCACACCCCGCCGAAGGCGGAAACACGGAGGTGGGACGAGAGCGGTGCATCGAACACTTAGGCGCAAGAGAATGCTAATGGGTACACTGCAAATTTCAAAGAACCACTACAAACATACCCAAGAAAGTACAGTGTCATACAAACCACGAAAATCAAGATACAAATTCAGGTTGTCTACATAAACCAAACATCCCAAATGCAGAATACAAAACCAACAACCAAGTCATGATCCAAAAGAAAGTCCCCAAAAGCAATTCACCAAACTAGTCATTTGCTTCAATTTTGTTTACCTGAAAAGCATGTTTCGAAAACTGTCAACTATAAAAAATAGTTGGTGAGTACGCAGGTTTTGCGACTCAATAAAATAAGTAAATAAATTTCAAAATTTAAAAGTAACCATCCGCAGATGATAAAGTACACGTGTTAAGATTTTAGTTCCCCTGAGCCACAATCAAAACCGTCAGACTAGTTGTTGTCCCTGTATCCAGGTGTTAAATGCGAACACCTACTATGGCAAATTATGCGCCCAAATGACCCTACAAGTCTGGTTGGCGTGACCAACCCTGGGTAGTACTATTCATAATTCCCACCGGCTATCCAAGCTAATTGATTGCGTTAAAGTGGGGACTTAATGCATCTAAAAAAACCAAGGTAACCCTAATCCCAAGTAACAACATGTAGTGAAACAGATTTTCCCCCGTAAAACAGTAAACATTTAAAAGTGGGGCCGCGAAACTCACCTGAGAGTGAAACGCGAAAAAGTGCGGTAAAACAGTGAAACAGCCAACGGTGGTATCCTAACCGAGTCCTACTAACAAGTAGACACAAAAATGTATTTAGGAAACCTAATATGTGTGGCTAAGTCAACAAAAGTCAAAAAGTGGCTATGCAGTCCACTGCATAGCCAAAACCCGTGCACGTGCGTACGAACCGTTAAGAATTGTAAAACCGGCTTTTATATGAATTAATAACCTTAAAACTTTAAGTTTTAGATTTTAATAAATAACATCAGTAGTTAAAAAGTCACATTTTATAAAATCTCATGTCACAGTTTTATTTGATCAAAAACGTGATTACACGCGTAATGTCCGGTTTACGGTTTGAAAATCAGATTCGTCCGAAATTAGGGTTTTAGTGTGATATTAGCACCCAATTTAAAAGTCAAATTTTATGTTTTAAATGGGGTTATACTTCTGTCCAAAATCCCCTAGAATTTTTATAAAATCAATTTTATATAAAAATTTCCAAAATTAATAACTTTTTATAAAATTTAAATGGACCATAATTCCAAAACCATACTTAGACATAAATTTACTACTTCAAACTTATACCAATTTATCATATATATAAATAAAAATTTCTGACCAATTTTCATATTTGACCAATATCCAGATTATTTAATATGAATTTAATATTTTTAAAATTTTACAAATTCTGGAAAAATAGTTAAACACATTAAAACTTCACCAAATTTTTATCATATTTGTTTTAAGTCAATATAAGATCCCATACCAAGTTTCAAGTCCTGATTTTATCCAGAAGTATACAAACCCTAAATCATTCTTTTAAACTTTATAAATACTATACGCATACTTAAACAACTCCAATTTTCATAAAATTTGGACATGAGACTTGGTTCATCATATAAAAATCACTGTCCAATTTCCAGAATTTTTCAAAACTCAGAAGTATTTCCCCCAAATTTCCATGTATTAAACTTGTGTGAATTTTAATAAATAATCTATAAAAAGTTAGATAACCAAATTTACCAGATCCTAATTTTAAAACATATTCTACTGTATAAAAACAAATTTGGGTGCTAAATCAACCATTTTTAAAAATCCACCAAAAACATGCTTGTTCTTGATCATTTAAGCTACCAACAAGTTTGATCAAGGATTATACCTTCCAAATTCAACAAATGATGATGAAATTTGATGCTAAGCTACTGAGTTTTCCTTGATTTATAACCTACAATCACAATGTGGTTCAATTCCAAGATCAAAGACTCAAAAATCAACAAAATGCTCTTTTAATTCAAGAAAATGCAAATATGAACACCCAAGTGTTCATACACTTTGATCATCAAATCTTGCAAGATTTTCACTAGATAACTTATTGCGGATGATTACAACTAGTTTTCATCCACAAATCCTTGTTAAAATCACAAGATTCAAGCTTAAAACTCATAAAAACAATAAAACTTGAAAATCAAAATGAGTGTGTGTGTTCTTGGTGTTCTTGAGAACACATGCAAGATCAAAAACAGAAAATTTAAATTGTTAAAACACATGTTTATACCTTCAAACCACTAGAACAAAGCTCATCAACAACAATGATCCAAGGATTCAAGGTTGCAATGGATGATTTGAGCTTGTTCTTGAGCTTAGAATTCAAAATGGAAGAGTTTGGGAGTGGTGGTGGGTTCTCACGGCTGGAACAAGAAGGGTGAAGGGAAAAGTGGGTGGGGGGGGGGTTGGGTATTTATAGTGAAAAAGCAAGTCTTGCTTTAAAAAACCATTTTTATAAAAAAAAATACCCACTTTTTATAAAAACACACTCCTAAACATTTTAATAAATATTTTTATCTAAACATAAAATTCTAGTATCCAAAATAATGAATTTTAGAGATTTTTAAAACATAAAAACTCAAAAATTTTTAAAAAGTTATACCGGATAAACACCGGGTTTTTAACGGAAGAATCACATGTGATCGTTAGTTTAAATCAAGAAACACAAAAGTTAGCACATAAAATATTATAAAACATTATTCTTAACTAAAATATAAATATAAAAATTATTTTCGAGAATTTAATTTTTACCGTTTATTTAACGCGTTCGCAGTGTATGCAGTGTATGCACTTAACCGGGTATTCTAGTTCGGACCTTAGTGTTTGTCTAAAGTAGTATTCCTAAAATTCCTAGAAACACTAAAAATATATAAAATCATAATATTTTAAAATATAACGTATAAAAAGTCGAGTATCGGTAAGGACCTGAAAATCCGCGATTGTCACAATATAAAACCTTGAGTCATAAAACGGATTGAGCTTAAAGGTATAGTAATTATGTAATTACGTTTGAAATATTAAAAATATAGATGATCGTAAAACGAAAATCGACGATTAAAATATGATATTCTCATAACTATTATAGTAGAAATAATAATAAATATTGTTTTTATACGTGTTGGAAAACAATATTATTTGATAAACATATTATATATATATATATATATATATATATACAGTACGCAACAAGTTTCGACATCGGTCGAGTCAAAACATTATTGTTGGTCAAGCATATATTATACTTAACGATTCACGACTCGGGTCGAGTCGAAACATATTTTACCAACCAAACTCAAGGATAACGTAAGGATACTAAAGTCATGGACACACCTACTTATGTTTATTTTTAAATATATATTTTCGGGAAATCAACTTGTATCACCAACGGTCGCCGGGTTAACACATCTTTGACAACAAAACATAAGACATAACGAGTTAAGTTGGGTGAATGGTTACATGGCCAACATAGAATTATTACATAGACCTTAAAGTGTCTTAACTATCTTAGGGCACGAGTAGGTCAAGAATTATTTGGACTTTGCTACATACATATCTCACTTCCGAGGTGAGCCTTCACGGCCCCACTTTTACTATGATTTAAACGATTTCTAAACATATAGGGGAAAATACATAGCTCATATTCGGATACGAGTACATAAACTTATTTTTGCATGAGTACTTACTGCCATATTAAGTCCCCAGGAATACTATAACCGTTAGATAATTTAGACGTGGAACGCATGAATAGATCTTTTTGGGTTGACACCCCCACCCGTGGTTAGTCACTCTAACCTTAATTGGAAGTTAAAGCGGGTGCATATTGTTCATACACACTTACGATGTTTCATGACAGAACGTTGGGCGGGGCACATAAACTATAGACGTCAAGTGTCAGTTATGGTAGATCATGGTAACAAGGCACATACTTAAGTATTGTTTAACCAATAATGCTAGACATATTGAAAATCTCGTAGTCCAAAGGAAACATATTTTCTACTTACTTAAACATGTCAACTCACCAATTTTATGTTGATATTTTAGCATGTATTTCTCAGGTATTTGATGTACCGGTTGGGAACCGCAACTAGGAAATAAGACACACGGAGTCATCATGCATGTCTTAGCTTTTTGAGTTTTCCTTTTATTGTCTATAGTTTTAGATTATAATTGTAAAACTTGTTGTCGTTACTTTTGATGTTACCGCTAGGGTAACAAATGGATCCGTGTTGTCATTCAAAACAATTAACTTAATTGTGAAAACCTTGTTATCATTTAGAGGTCGTTATTGTAATCAAAGGCTATGTAAACCACCGAATCCGTTGCACCCCGTGTTTCCGCCTAGGCGGGGTGTGGCAAATTGGTATAATAGACATTGGTTATAGCTAACTAGTTTCCATGTAGTGAGGCCTAGACTATAACCTTAAGCTCGAACCCTGGGAACTTTAGGAAACACATTATAGGAAAAGCTAGAATGATTATGTAAGTAAATTTACACTTACGGGTGCGCAACGTAATGGTAAATTTACAGTACACATGATTTCTAGATGATCATGTTGTTTGAGCTACGTCTAAGATATGACAGTCATTACGATATTAAGTTCAAATCAGTGAATCATAGGAAGTTGAGCGCATTACATATCATACCATGCACTTAGACTTGACATGCACGAACTATGTTTAGATATGTAGTATACCTATATACTTATATACTTAACGTATCTACCTAAGTCATGCCGTCTTCAACTTCACAATTAATCCTCTTCTCAAGCCACAATGAGGAAGAACTATCAGAACTCTTTGATAACAGTTCCTTTCCCGATAGTAGTAGGAATCAAACTCTAACTTCTAACCCTCAGTACCCGAAATGAGAATACAATTGGAAGTCATACTAGTAAAGTAGGCAAAGGTTTATATAGTTATAATAAACCAACATACCATCCAAACGCGTTTATGATAAGACATCACTATCACCATAGTTTCATACATGGAGCTGAAATGGTGACACAAGTTGGAAGTACATACAAGTTGGAACACGCATACATTTAGTGAGAAGAACATAGTACTCGTCTCTACTATCAATGGGAAATGATGGAACGCACGACCAATAAATCGGACATAATCGACCATGAGTTATTGGCGACTCGAGAGATGGTCGTTAGATAGGAAAACGAGACACGTAATGGAGTAAGGACTTGGTCCTGCGTAACCTAGTGGCCCGAAGCAATGATATATGCTAATTGCATTAACATGGATGCTCGAAGCCATAGGGTTTGCATGTGTTTTAGTTCTAGATTGGCTTTTGCTCTGGGGCTGTGGACCATAGTCTTTCACGGCATTATGAGTGATGAGACCGACCGGAGATCCCTTATTAGGCATTTTGTCACAGTCTATCATATTCTTCATACGAGTCTTTTGGTCTTCTTAGGGAGTAGAAACATACCTAGTTGACCTTAGATTTGTACCATTAGAGATAGTCATATGGTTAATTCCCGTTGTCATTGCACATTAGTTAGATTCTTACCTAGGTGGTTGCTTTCTATCTGATCTTTTCCGTATGTCCAGTTTCGCATTCTTAGTTGTTTCCTTAGTTGTCTAGTGTTCAAGCGTCTTGGTTGTTAGTTAAACCATTCATATTATTATGTTGGGAGTTTACATATGTTTACTATCAAGAGTTGTCATCGGTGTCCACGGATTGATATACGGTCTTGCCCATACTTGCTACATACTAACCGGTATACTTGTCATTGTGTGTGGTTAGGAATGGTGATTCTGTTTTAAAACCGTTGTGTGAGTTATTTGATTATTTATATATACATCCGAGCACATCAGTAAGTGAGACTTACTCTTCGGAGAAGTTAGCAGAAGCTTTTATCAAAGAAATTGTCTCACGACATGGAGTGCCGGTTTCAGTTGTGTATGATAGAGATACGCGTTTTACCTCGCGTTTCTGGAAAACGTTCCACGAATAAATGGGAACTAAGTTCTTAATCAGCACGACATATCGTCCTCAAACAGATGGAAAGAGTGAAAGGACGATACAAACACTTGAGGATATGACGTGTGCTTATATTATCGACTTCGGTGGAAGTTGGGATAATCATCTACCTCTGGTAGAATTCTCGTATAACAATAGCTACCATACATGTATTGGTATGCCACCGTACGAAATGTTATACGGGAGGAGATGTAGAACTCCCATATGTTGGGGAGAGATTGGACAGAAAGAATTAGGATGTAAAGAAATTGTCCAAGCTATAAGTGAGAAATTAGATCAGATTAAGGCTCGGTTAAAAGCTGCTCAGGACAGACAAAAGCCCTATGCAAATAAAAGGCGTAGACCAATAGAATTCCAGGTAGGATATTATGTCTTGTTGAAAGTATATCCATGGAAATGAATTATTAGATTTAAAAAGATAGGAAAGTTGAGTCTAAGATTTATTAGACCATTTAAAATTATCGCTTGAGTAGGGAAGGTTGCATACAGAGTGGAATTACCAGAAGAGTTGAGTGGAATCCACCCAACGTTTCATGTATCGCACTTACGCAAGTGCCTGGCAGATGAAACCTCTCATGTACCGAAGCTTTCTCGGGTGGAATCTATGGCTCGACATAATTCTTCTAAGGAATCATCTATCTTCAAGCAAGCTCGTGTCTAGGTTGCTAATTTCCAAACTCGAGAATGGTACCTGAATACATGCTTAAAAATATTGTGTCAACTAAAAAAGTTGATGAGTTCACGAGTTTAAATAATAGAGAATTTATATTGAGTATCCAAATATGTATGGTGTAAAATTAAACAAGTGCACAATCAACCCTGTGCCCACAACTTGTGAACATCTAGAAATATTAATATTCCCCTAACCCATACCCCTTATTGTTATGGATCTAATTATTCATGTCTGCCAACATAAGTTTCAAAACTGTTAAACGAATATATGTCACAAGATATTTATCATCATTATATGATTATCATTCCAGGGGAGGTTGTCCCGGTTACGTCAGGCCCATGGTGTGCGGGGGTTTCACCTGATAGTACTACCATATATTCGATGTCTCCAAAGGAGTTAATGATTGTGTGCTAAAGTTCAGGGATTTGTTATGCCAACTAAAAATGGCCGTATTTAATTTATACACCAAGTATGTAAACAAAACAGAATTCCTTCCCACATTTATACAGTAATTATTCTAATTTTCATCATTAAAATATTAATAAAAATATCTTTATTTACAAAAATAAGAAGACCGAAAATACAAATATATGCATTTTTACAGATAAAACTTTTAATTTATGAGAATAGTTAATTTAATACTTAATAATCTTTCGATGACATTAAAATTTTAATTTATGCCCTAAAATCGCATTTTTGCCAAAACCGACATATAAACTTCGATTACATTTTTGTTTCAGGTTACTTTGACTAAAAATATAAATATTAATACCTATATAATCTAAGAGTATTTGTTTTAACATTAATTAAGCTATCAAGAATTAAAGTTACAATTTTTAAGAACCACTATGATATATTTTCATAAATGAGGGACTAAAGTCGCCAACATGATGAACTCATGATATCAAGAGTGACCTAATCCTAAAATATATTTTCACAAATTAATAGATACAAAACCTTACTTTCTTTTAAGCAGTGGATATATAAGACTTATTAATGCATGTTTTGGGTAAAAACAAACCCGACAACGTTATATCATTAACGAAACTAACGAAACAAAGAGATTAATTACTTAAACTTGAACAAACCGATTATTATGAGTTCTATACCTATTGTAACTATAACTAAACCTTAAGAATTGATATTATCTTGTGACATGACTAATAATACCATATAGTATTACAACCTAAGTCTAAAACACCCAATATTACAACTTTCTAATAAAGGAAACTTGATTACAACTCTTAACACAATAAGCCGTCACAATCATATACAACCTAAATTAAGGCATTAACATATACGACTAGGTCACAGGCACACATAAAATGATATCGCTTTTAGTAACACTTTATATGGATTTAGGAATGTCTTATATTTGGAGCCGTTTCCGGCATATACAAGAGTATTGTTGTCTTCACGTTTAGACCCAGGTGAGTTCATGTGCTTTTTTCCCTCTTTTACTTAAAACTTTTGGGGTGATTACATGCTTCTATTTTGTTTACATACTTGGTGTATTATCTAAATAACGCCATTTTTAGCTGCCATAACGAATTAGCACACAATCATTAACTCATTTGGAGCCAGCGAATATATGGGTAGTACTATCTGGTGAAACCCCCGCACACCATGGGCCTGACGTAACCGGGACAACCTCCCATGGAATGATAATCATATAATGATAATAAATATCTTGTGACATATATTCGTTTAACAGTTTTGAACTTATGTTGGCATGCATGAGTAACTAAACCCATAACAATAAGGGGTATGGGTTAGGGGATATTATTATTATTTCTAGATGTTCACAGGTTGTGGACACATGGTTGATTGTGCACTTGTTTAATTTTACACCATACATATTTGGATTCTCAATATAAATGTTTTGTTAACTAAACTCGTGAACTCACCAACTTTTTTAGTTGACACAATATTTTTAAGCATGTATCCAGGTACCTTCTCGAGTTTGGAAATTAGCAACTTAGACAAGAGCTTGCTTGAAGATAGATGATTCCTTTAGAAGACTTATGCCGAGCCATAGATTCCACCCGAGAAAGCTTTGATGAGAAGATAGAATCCATTATTTTATTTTTAGTTAGTGTATAGATGATATGAACCTTTGTAAATGTATATTTTGACTTAGTTGGACCAATGAAATTTATAAATTATATGTCACGTTATTTCCGTTGTGTTTTGTTTTGGTATTCGATCATCATGCCTAGCCCCCTAGTCATAAATTGTCGGTTTTCACGCATTTAACGTGTGAGTGTACGTTTTTAAGATGAATTATGACTTTATTCAGGTTATGTGGTACATATTTACTAGAAATAAGTATACTTATATTATCTTTCATATAGGATACCATTAGTGCCTAATAAATGTGAAAAATCCATATTTTAGGAAAATAAACGTAAGCAACGATTAGGAGTTTGATACCTTTAAATATGGTGAACATGATGAACGAATATGGGATCCTAGAGGGTCCAAATGATCTGTGAAGAACGTGGATATATGATATATCAGAGAGTTTACAGTATAAGCTTGTGGAGAACAAAGATATAAACCGAGAAGTTTGAGAGTTTTGACAATGGTTTTCGGGTTTACCTTTATGGGAACTGCTTTTTGGATCGACTTGGGACTTCTATGCGGCTGTTGTAGGTCGAGTCTGAGAGGAAAAAGGGATGTGATCCTTCTGTGATACAAGTTAGGGGTGGTTAAAAGCCAAACTCACATGTAGAAGTATCAAAGTAAAGTGTGTGTATGTTGGCATCGAACCGGGGCTGTTCTGGAGCTACCCTTCTGGCCGAACACAGCAGCAATGAGAGGGAATTCAGTGGCTTCTGAAGGCTTCAAGGGTGGTTTCAAATGGCTGGAAATTTGAGAGAGAATGTTTGAGTGTTGAATTGGTGATTAAAGCTTGATTGAGTGTTGGTTTATTTGGATTGTTTGTCATCTTTGCATGGGTTTTGGTTGGGTGTTGATATTGAGCATATTATACCTAGGGAATGAGAGGATTTTCTGGAGATTTGGATGAGATTTGAATGAGATTGACAAAGATTATGGATGGATATGGAAACTAGAAAGATATAGTTGTTTTCTCATTGGTTAATATAGATTTTATTGAGATTATATTAGATTTATTAGGAAATCAAATTAGGTAATTGTTTGTAGAGGATGGTGACCGAGTTTTCAAAGGACACAGGGAGATGGAGTAGTTAAATTTTATAGGTTAGAGTTTTATAAACTAGGTTTAGGTTTATCTACAAAGGTTTAAGGATTTAATACGAAAAATAATGTGTATATATTGTGTGATAATATTTGAATACTTTGTGAGGTTATGTGGACGTATAACAATACATGAGTGCGTGTATATTAATAAAAGGAAATACTAAAATCTTGTAGTGTCTAGAAGAGGTAGTATATTTTGGGACATACCGCGTGTCTTTTCGAATCTCCATCTTATTATTTAAATCTGAATTTTATTCTATGATTTATATTTTTATATAACATTATGATAAATATTGTTTAAATATTAATTTGTGAAATCTTCGTCCCGGTTGTTGTCTAAGTCAGTATATGTTGATAGCGTGCGTGTCAAACGTGCTCACTCAAACAACCGATTCGTGCTCCGATAATTTCTACTATTTATTAATACGAATATTATTAACCATAATAATAAATAACTATATATTTATTATGCTACTTCTAAAATACGCGGTATCGCTCGGTACCGCGTGTTCACACGCGTCCGCTCCGGATAAAATGTGTCGCGTTCCGTAGTTAGTTATGACGTGCTAAATAATAATTATATTAATATTTTAATACGATAGGTATATAATAAATACGTGTTTATATTATTTAGTTATACCGGATCTAGCAAAACCCACTGATGTCCAAACCGGTGTTTGTTGCAGTCGTGCGTCCAACGTTGCATTTCTCGCGTAAACTCCTAATCAGTCGCCCGAATTAAATACTAGTATTTAATAATATTATTTATTTGAGTTTTGACGCCAAAAGTACTTTATCGCGTCAGATAACCCGTAATACCCGTACGAGCGCGTTAGTCGTTCTATCATTTCTCCGTGTAAACGGTTTAGGTCCTAATCATTATAAATTATATCGAATCGTGTAACGATCCGTCAAACAAAGGTTAATTAGTTTGTTTCAGACTCGGTTCATATATTGGGCCTTTAGTTGGGCCGTTAATGGGCCGAGTCTGTTTGTCTACAGTTGGGCCAGTTTAATGGGCCTATCCCATTAGTGTGATCACAATGTGTTTATTGGGTTCTAAACGGTAGCCCAAAGTGTTCGACTTTGCTATTCAATAGTTCAAGTATCCAAGTAAGTAGCACGTAATTAAATAATAATAAAAAATCAGGCCCTAATTTTGGAGTTGTTACAGTCTCCCCTTATTAAAGAAATTTTGTCCTCGAAATTTAAGTTTTTGTTACTTTCTAAAGTTTGATTATGAATCTCGACAGTAATGTAAGTTTTTAAACCACTTGACGAATTCGGTGGGAATAGAGATTTTTAAATCAAGGTTCCAAGGGCAAACAATGATAATCAGAACTTAAAAGTTTACTAGACAAGACATGAATAGCCTTCGGCTATTTGAGAGTTAGAGGAAACAATTCCAATGGTTTGTTGAAAGGAAACATGTGGTTGGTTTTATCATATGAAGTCGTTATTCTGGCTAAGGGGCTCATATAGAATTTTAAAGTGTAGGTTTAGGTAACTTAATGAAGAAACAATTGATCTTGAAATGTGGTACGATTTGAGTGATTTATTATTCTCAAATGAGAGAAAGAATAGGTACTGATATATGCAATAACTTGAGATAGGGTCATGAAAATCAAAGATGACAAAGGATGTTGTAGACGATCCATACTCGGGGGGAGGGGTACCGTGTAATTATCAGGATTTAGTTCTAAATGGTTTTCGATAATTGTTGCTGCTAAGAGAAAGAAAGGATGCAAGCGTATGTTGGATCTCTTAGGCAATAGATCACATATGTAATGTTGATTATTTCTCCTAGATATAGGTTATGGGAGTAAAAGTTAGACAAGGGTCTAAAAGGATTATTTCTCCTAGATATAGGTTATGGGAGTAAAAGTTAGACTAGGGTCTAAAAGGATTATTTCTCCTAGATATAGGCTATAGGAGTAAAAGTTAGACAAGGTCTAAAAGGATTTTGATTGGGTAGATCACTTGAAAGACTATGTATAATAGTTCGAAATCAGGAAGTTGACCGTTTATCGTAAGGAATTGGCGTCTTGGTACGTTCGTATTTATAGAACATATGAGTCTTGTCGATATAGAACAAGAGATTCTCACGGAAATGCGATCTGTTGAGAGGGTTTATTGGTTCAATCGGATTCTTCGGGAGTAAGTATGATATTTTCTTCTGCAGCATCCTTGGTGTTGAGGGGAAAGGCTTGAGGCGTGTTGATATTAGTTGTCTAGGTAGTGAAGTAGACATATATGACAAGGAAGGAAATTTCATGAAAACAAGGTTTCCTAAAAGTGATTTTGGGCTTGCTAAGTCTATTTTGTTGATAACTCTTAATATAGATTTGTCTTCGATCAGTCGGTGGCTAGATCTTCATGGGGTAGTTATCGATTAGTCAGCATGGAGACAATAGAGTTTAATGAACTCAACAATTGTGGAGTCGTCGGCTTCCGGGGTTTCTCTGAATGGATGCATAGTTATTCAATTGGGATGAGAAGAAAATTGAAAATGGGTTTGAAAATGGATTTGTTTGCTAGAAATTTCTAACGGTCGAAAGAGTTTATAAGCCTACCTGAAAACCGTACGTTTATAAGCGTGCATTTCGTTATTTTACACCTTTGTAGGCACGTATGACCTCCTATATGTCCAAACCATTAAAGATACTAAATTTACAGATTATTAAGTTCATAAAACTGACTCATAACAACTTATGGCTCAAACTAGAAAAGATAGCAAAAACTATCGAAAAACCGTCGTGAAACCGTCGAAAACGGATTTCACAATCTTGTTTACTCAAGAACGATATTTTTACCAACCAATTTACAAACTCAGAATTCTCCAAAGGACATAAGTCCTAAATAAAGAGTTTCCCAAAAAAAAAAAATCACCCAAAAACGTTTTTCTAAACGACCGCACGATTTAAAACGAGTTTAAAAGCCATAAATTGGGGGAAATAGTTAAACACCTCAGAAAATTATGAAAATTTACAGGGAACTTTCTAATAATAATCTAGACCTAGAAAAAATATTGATTTTGGTGCAGGTCTCCAATTACTATGAAACATGTTTAACGTATGTAAAATAAACAGAGAACTATTTGAATTTTTAATAAATGTGAACCTGATCAAAATCTAAGTTTTATAATTTTTTTTAGGACTTACATATAATTTATTAAGACTATATAAAATATAAAATCGAATTTCCAAGTTTATTTAATAATTTTTAGGAATTTAGGTCATTTTTAGACAATTAAATACACTGAAAATATAAAAATGCAGAAAATAATTATATAAAAATTATTTTTTTTATATCTTATGAGTCATAACCTACTTTAGAAAAATATAACTTAGAAATGTTAAGGAAATTTTAATTATTTAAAAATATATCATTTAAACGCGTTAAAACAATAGTTAATTAAGTAAAAGTAACAAAATAATACAATAGTTATAAACTTTTATTTTTCCAGAAAATTTTGTCTTATATAACGTAAGTAGTATGGGCTTCCAATGGAAGTGAAAATGTTAATTTTTCAAGATTTTGGTGATGTATTTGATATATATGGTACTAGTTGTTGGACTTGGGCTTTTGTAAAGAAATATTCTTGAACTAGGTCTCAAGTTTACAACAGGAATCCAAAGTCGAGAAGGGTCTTTTGGCGTTCTCATTGTGAGGAGTTGATGATATTGAGGGGAACAACTTCATAAGATGTGGACCAATGGCACACGAGACGAGATAATCTTCGTTGTTCCGGGTTAACTGATGCTTCCGCCAGGCTTAGTCCAAATCTCTTTAGCTTTTTCAAGATGGTAGGAGCTTAGGTAGGGAGTCAAGTTAGTGAAGTAATAAATTTGGAATATGACTGGCGTTTGATAATGGGTCAACAAATGTGTTGTTAAGGATAATATAGTTGATATATGAGGATATGAAATCGAAACAATGTGGTTGCAACAATGTTGTTCATGAGTGATCTATGATAACTTGTATAAGAGAGTCGAAGGAATTAAAAGAAGTTGCTCGGTTATCATGAAGAAAGAACATAGTTGAGTTGAGTTTCTAAGGAAAATGTTGAATTTAGAAGGATGCAATGATGAATTAGGCTAATGAATGCCTCCTTATCGTCAAGGGTTGTTTTAGTTTAAGAAGAGTTTTATGTTTGTGGCTTATGCATATGGAGACCCGATAGGATTTCCTAGAATTCACATGTGCATGTAAGCTCTCAATTACGTGATATCAAGTGTAATTGTCAACTTACTCACAAGATCACTCTAGTAGTCTCCTAGCATAGTCATATTGTATGCGTGCACCAAGGTTATTTTAAGTGTTGGTGTGAAAGTGAGCATCCTAAAGTATACTTATCGCTCAAGGTCCTAAAAGTCATGTCTCGAGGTACTTAGATTCTCCTAAAGTACTAAAATGAAATCAAATCCTTAGTAGTTTCAGAGTCCTAAGGGTGAGGATCCTTAAGGTGATCTCGGTTAGAGCCTAGGAATCCTAAGGGAAACCTAATTCTCTAAAACCACTGGCTCTGATACCAATCTTTCACAACCCGACCAAGGGCTAGGCATGATGATCGAATACCAAAACAAAACACAACGGAAATAACGTGACATATAATTTATAAATGTCATTGGTCCAACTAAGTCAAAATATACATTTACAAAGGTTCATATCATCTATACACTAACTAAAAATAAAATAATGGATTATATCTTCTCATCAAAGCTTTCTCGGGTGGAATCTATGGCTCGGCATAAGTCTTCTAAAGGAATCATCTATTTCAAGCAAGCTCTTGTCTAAGTTGCTAATTTCCAAACTTGAGAAGGTACCTGAATACATACTTAAAAATGTTGTGTCAACTAAAAAAGTTGGTGAGTTCACGAGTTTAGTTAACAAAACATTTATATTGAGAATCCAAATATGTATGGTGTAAAATTAAACAAGTGCACAATCAACCTTGTGCCCACAACCTGTGAACATCTAGAAATAATAATAATATCCCCTAACTCATACCCCTTATAGTTATGGGTCTAGTTACTCATGCCTGCCAACATAAGTTCAAAACTGTTAAACGAATATATGTCACAAGATATTTATTATCATTATATGATTATCATTCCATGGGAGGTTGTCCCGGTTACGTCGGGCCCATGGTGTGCAGGGGTTTCACCAGATAGTACTACCCATATATTCGTTGGCTCCAAATGAGTTAATGATTGTGTGCTAAAGTTCGGGGATTCGTTATGGCAGCTAAAAATGGCGTTATTTAGATAATACACCAAGTATGTAAACAAAATAAAAGCATGTAATCACCCAAAAGTTTTAAGTAAAAGAGGGGAAAAAGCACATGAACTCACATGGGTCTAAACGTGAAGACAACAATACTCTTGTATATGCCAGAAACGGCTCCAAATATAAGACATTCCTAAATCCATATAAAGTGTTACTAAAAGCGATATTCATCATTTTATGTGTGCCTGTGACCTAGTCATATATGTTAATGCCTTAATTTAGGTTGTATAGGATTGTGGAGGCTTATTGTGTTAAGAGTTGTAATCAAGTTTCCTTCATTAGAAAGTTGTAATATTAGGTGTTTTAGACTTAGGTTGTAATACTATATGGTATTATTAGTCATGTCACAAGATAACTAACAAGTTAGATAAATATCAATTCTTAAGGTTTAGTTATAGTTACAATAGGTTTAGTTAAAATTAACATTTTCACTCCCACTGGAAGCCATACTACTTAAGTTGTATAAGACAATTTTTTCTGGAAAAATAAAAGTTTATAACTATTGAATTATTTTGTTACTTTTACTGAATTAACTATTGTTTTGACTCGTTTAAATGATATATATTTTTAAATAACTAAAATTATCTCAACATTTCTACGTTATATTTTTTTTTCTACATTAGGTTATGATTCATAAGGTATAAAAAAAATAAAAAAATTATACAATTATTTTCTGTGTTTTTTATATTTTAATGCCTTTAATTGTCTAAAAATGACCTAAATTCCTAATAATTATTAAATAAACTTATAACTTATATTTTATATTTTATATAGTCTTAATATAGTATATGTAAGTCTTAAAAATTATAGAACTCAGATTTTGATCAGATTCAATACTTATTAAAAATTCAAATAGTTCTCGTTTTATTTTACATACGTTAAACATGTTTCATAGGAATTGGAGACCTGCACCTAAATCAATATTTTTCCTAGGTTTATATTAGTATTAGAAAGTTCCCTGTAAATTTTCATAATTTTCTGAGGTGTTGAACTATTTTCCCCAATTTCTGGTTTTTAAACTCGTTTTAAATCGTGCGGTCATGTAGAAAAACGTTTTTGGTTGATTCTTTTGTTTTGGAAACTCTTTATTTAGGACTTATGTCCCTTGGAGAATTCTGAGTTTGTAAATTTGTTGGTAAAAATATCGTTTTTGAGTAAACAAGATTGTTAAATCCGTTTTCGACGGTTTCACGACGATTTTTTTTTTCAATGGTTTTTTTTGCTATCTTTCCAATTTTTGTGTCATAAGTTGTTATGAGTCATGTTTATGAACTTAATAATCTGTAAGTTTATTATCTTTAATGGTTTGGACATATAGGAGGTCATACATGCCTACAAAAGGTGTAAAATAATGAATTGAACACTTATAAACGTACAATTTTCGGGTAGGCTTCTAAACCCTTTCGACCGTTAGGAATTTCCAACACACAAACTCATTTTCAAATTTTCTTCTCATCCTATTTGAATAACTACGCATCTATTCAGAGAAACCCCCGAAAGCCCGACGATTCCATAATTGACGACTTCGTAGAACTCTGTTTTTTTTCCTTGTTGACTAATCGTCATCTACCCCGGAAGGTCTACCCAAAAACGATCAACAAAAAATATGTGTCAAGAGTTATCAACAAAATAGACCTAGCAAGCCCATAATCAATTTTAGGAAACCCCATTTCCATGAAATTTCATTTCATGTCATAGTTGTCTACTTCACTACCTAGATGACTATTATCAACATGCCTCAAGTATTTCCACTCAACACGAAGTAAGTTGCGGAAGAAAATGTCATCCTTACTCCCGACGAATTCGATTGAACCAATAAACTCTCTCAACAGACCCATTTAAGTGAGAATCTCTTGTTCTATATCAACAAGATTTCCATGTTCTGTAAATATGAACGTATCAAGATGCCAATTCCTTGCGACAAACGGCCCATTGCCTGATTTTGAACTATTATATATAGTCTTCCAAGTAATCTACCCAATCTATATCCTTTTAGACCCTCTTGTGATAAACACTCCTCTACTTGATTTGGAACTGTTGCATTGTATTTTAAGTAAATTATCCGTTTAATCCCCTTTTGACCCTTGTATAACGGCTACTACCAAACCATCCTATATCTAGGAGAACTAATCATCAAGTCATAAGCATTACGTGTATGATTTCTTGCCCAAGAGTTCCCACATATACTTGCATCATTTCCATACCTTAGTTGTGGCGATTATCTCAAACCATGCAGAACTAAATCCTTATTACCCCCCCCCCCCCCCGAGTATGGGTCGTCTATGACATCAATTGTAATCTTAGATTTTCATGAACTTATTCAACCTATTGCACATGCTAACACTTATTCCTTCTCTCATGTAGGAATAACAATTCACTCTCATCCCACACCATACACCATTTCAAAATTAATCGTCACTTCATTAAGTTTACCTACACTTACACCCTGGAAGTCTCTATGAACTTCTTAGCCAAAATACCGACTTCATATGATAAAACCAACAGTCTGTTTCCTTTCAACAAGCCATTGAAATTGTTTCCTATAATCCTCAAGCTATTAAAATTGAATTTAAACTCTCTTTCACAAGACAATGAAATTTTATCCTCTAATTCTCGGATCGTCGAAATGCCATCCATGCTACGTCTTGTAAATTCTTGAGTTATGATTGTCATTCTTTACCTTTGAAAACCCAATTTAGGAATATCTATTCCCTCCGGATTCGTCAAGTGGTTGAAAACTTGCCATACTGTTAAGATTCATAATCAAATTTTAGAAAATAACCAAAACTTAAATTTCGAGGACGAAATTTCTTTAACAAGGGGAGACTGTAACAACCCCAAAATTTAGGGCCTGGTTTTTTTTATTTAATTACGTGTTACCTATTTGGATTCTTGGATTGCTGAATAGCAAATTTGAACACTTTGGACTACGATTTAGAGCAGAATAAACACATTGCCCTCTGGGCTCAACCCATCTGTTATTAAACGAACTCGGCCCATTAACGGCCCAACTAAAGGCCCAATATACGAACCGAGTCCAATACAAACTAATAAACCTTTGTTTGACGGATCGTTACACGATTTGATATAATTTATAATGATTACAAACTAAACTGTTTACGCGGAGAACTGTTAGAACAATTAACGCACTTGTACGGGTTAATATCGGTTATCCAACGCAATAAAATATTTAGACGTCAAACCCCAAATAAATAGTATAGATAAATACTGGTATTTAATTCGGGTGACTGATTAGAAATTTATGCGCGAGATATGCGACGTTGGATGCGCGACTGCGACGAATAACGGTGTATCTAAATCCGGTATAATTAAATAACGTAAACAAGTATTTACTTTATACCTATCGTATACAAATATTGAGATTATTATTATTTAGCACGTTATAACTAATTTCGGAACGCGACACATTTACCCGGAGCAGACGCGTGTGAACACACGGTACATACTGATACCGGTTATTTTAAAGATGCGGGACTAAGTAAATAAATTAAATCATTATTTATAGTTAATTGTTATTATTACTAGTAATATTATTTAAACGGAGCGCGAACGTTTATTTAGGCGAACGTGTAGGAAACACGCGGTGTCGACACATACCGGCTTGGGCAACAGTCGGAACGAGGATTTCAGGGAATAAATATTTAAATTATATACATTACCGTGTCTTATTATAAGAATTATAGAATAAAATTCGGATTTAATCAATGAGACTGAAACCCGAATGAGCACACGATATGCCAGTAAACAGTCCAGATGTAAACCGTTAATTAGATACTCATCCTACAAATTTTGTATGAATAATTTATTTATGGTTAAAATTATTCAAAATCTGGTTTTGACATTTTACAAGAGATTTGGAAATCTACAAAAAAATCTCATCTAAGATATTCTATGCACACAATCTCCCTTAATCCAAGAAATCACCCTTAATCCATGAAATGATTTTATTTCCATTTTTTTTATTCTCTATTTTTTTTTGTTTCCATCTACATAATCAAACCCACAACCAGAGAGAGAGACACGAGAGAAAGAGAGGGGAGGCCGACCCTCTCTTCCGGCTATCATCGGCGAGCTACGGCGGCTCCAACTGCCTACCTGTGACCCACACCATCATTCTATTCATCTGTTTCCTTCGATTTCAGCCACAACCTCTGAAAACCCACTCACACAAATCTGGAGAGAGAGTTACGGGAGGGAGAGAGAGCGCAAAAGGGGGAGGAGTCGGCCACCTCCGTCGGTGGTGAAGGCGTTGGGCTCGGGAGGAAGCGGTGGTGCCGGGCTATTGAGCAAACAAGGCGACAGGCGGCCCACGCGGTGGCCGACTAACCTCGGCGACGACAGTAGCAGCTAACCTGGCGGCTAGGGTTCTGCCAGTCAGACGGAAGCGGTGGTGGTGGAGCTTAGTGGAGATGGTGACGGTGACTAGGGTTTCAAACCCGGTTTTTTTCGACGAGACGCGTTTTTCTGGTCCGAAAGCAAACTAGGTTTCCGGCGAGTTTTCCAGCTAAAACTGTTGATTAAGTTGACGGGTTTCATTCCCGGGTGTGAAATGATGGCTTCGACAGGTTATGAGGTGGAACTAAGTCACCCCGGATAGGTGGGACTTTTTCGGGTCGTTCCCGATAGTCTCGGGTTTCGGTCAAAGAAAGTCAACCCTGGTTAAAGTCGGTCAACAACAGAAAACGCGGGTCAAAGGTGGTCAATGGCAGAATCGACGAGCGAGTTTCCGTACGTGAGGATAGGTACAAACACACGTTAAGTTATATTTATTTTTGTAATTTGTAAAGTTGTAAACGTGTGTAATAGTTAGTTGAGCTAAACCGACTCGATCCCGACCATTCGAGATATATATGTAAAACCGAACCTCGTTTGTATATTTGTAATAACCGGGTCTCCTTCCATACTAAAAGAAAAATATAAAAGCTATATACATACACCCATAATATATACATGTAATTATAAATCTAAATTATAGTATTTAGAAATATAAATATACACTTATATAATTGTTGGGAACTCAAGAATTTATAAAAATCAAAAATATGTATACATGAATATGCATTTAGTTATAAAGATAACATATTTTATTTAAAAATATAAAATATATATATATACACAAGTATGTAATTATAAGTTATATTATTTTAAAACTAGATTCATAAAACTACTACAACTAAACATATATGAACAAAAATATAATAAATATAAGTTGAAGTCAAGTATTTATACGATCCGTAAAAGTTATATATATATATATATAATTATATTTATAAACATAACAACCTTAATTTTATATAATCATATTTATAAATAATAGTACTTTAATAGAATAATTTTATTATTTTTATTATTATACTATTGTTATCATTCTAGTTTTATCTAATATGAAAATAGCAATAATTAATCTAAAAGTAATTAATATTAATGTTGTACAAATTGTTAGTAATATTAAAAGAGCTACATTATTTTTATAGTAGTTATTATTATTGTTTTGTTAGATTAAATAACATAATTATACATTTGAAAGTAAGTTATACTTACATTATAAAAGTCATGACTATTATTAAAAATGTTATGTTTATTATTTTTGTTATTATTACTAAAAATGTATTTATGTAAAATTTTATAAACCTGCGTTTTCTTGATAAAAACGGTTACACTTTTTATTAACATTAGTATCTTTATAATTATTAAAGTATATATTTATTATCATTACTTTATTAATTACTGTATTAAGTATTATTATTATTATCGTTAACATTATTATTATTCTTTTTTTTTAAACATAATATTATAATTAGTAACTTTAATTATAAATTTATTAGTACCATTATTGGTATTATTAATATTATTTTCAACTATTAAATAACAATTTTTTTAAACACTACACTATTTGTTATAACTTATATATGAGTGTTATCGTTAACATTATTTTAAAATACTATGAATACTAACTTTACTCATTACACCATTCTTAACATTGTTAATATTATCTATTATTCGTATAGTTAGTATAGAGACATCATAAGTATTATTTTTACCTCTACTAGTTATTATAGTTATTAAAGATATAATTAGTTTCATTATGAATAGTAACTATATCACCAACATACAATACTTTACTCTTGATACATATAAAATTATGATAGTCGCATCTATATTTATTATCACACAACCGTGTATTTATAAAACTTGATTATTACTTTTGAAACAACTACAATTACTCAAATATAATTATTGTTATAAATACGTTTTATGTAGTTTCATGTAAAGTATAAACTTAGGCATCACCAACAGTTGTAAACCAAACACTATAATTATGTTTTAGTATTAGACGAACGTAAAAGGTTTTGTAAATCCTTATGATTTATATTATACAAGTATACTTTGAGCATATGTATATGCGTAACTATAGACTGATTATTATCTTCAAAACAAATATAACTACTTGTATATATATTTAGTTATTTATACATATGTAAATACATCACGTAAGTAAATAATGCCTTGTGTTACCTTATTTAAATCGAACCATTATTATAATACTTAATGTTACTTTGATTCGGGACGAAACATTATTTTGCTAGTTATAATAGAGCATATACACAAGTATTAACATTATATACGAGTATTGAGTCAAACTAACACTTTTATAGTATAACTATTAGAATAATAATTAGAGGTTTACAACCCGAGACTTTTACCAAAACGACCCCAACACCTTACGAATTGGTCGAGCTCAACCACACGGTTAATGACATTACTCTAGTACAATATACTAATATCACAGTTATAATTAGGATTTGTCTTAATGACTACACACCCGATAGCAAGCTCGCAACTTTAGCATATTGATTTGGCGTATACAAGATTACCGGTGAGTTCATGTGTTTTCCCCCTCTTTTACTTAAAATTTTTGGGGTGATTACATGCTTCTGTTTTGTTTACATACTTGGTGTATAAATTAAATAAGACCATCTTTAGCTGCCATAACGAATCCCCGAACTTTAGCATACAATCATTAACTCCTTTGGAGCCAGCGAATATATGGGTAGTACTATCTGCTGAAACCCCCGCACACCAAGGGCCCGACGTAACCGGGACAACCTCCCATGGAATGATAATCATATAATGATAATAAATATCTTGTGACATATATTCATTTAACAGTTTGAACTTATGTTGGCAGCCATGAGTAACTAGACCCATAACAATAAGGGGTATGGGTTAGGGGATATTATTATTATTTCTAGATGTCCACAGGTTGTGGGCACATGGTTGATTGTGAACTTGTTTAGTTTTACACCATACATATTTGGATTCTCAATATAAATGTTCTATTAACTAAACTCGTGAACTCACCAACTTTTTAGTTGACACAATATTTTTAAGCATGTATTCAGGTACCATTCTTGAGATTGGAAATTAGCAACCTAGACACGAGCCTGCCTGAAGATAGATGATTCCTTAGAAGACTTATGTCGAGCCATAGATTCCACCCGAGAAAGCTTTGATTAGAAGATAGAATCTATTATTTTATTATATTTTTAGTTAGTGTATAGTTAATATGAACCTTTGTAAATGTATATTTTGACTTAGTTGGACCAATGACATTTATAAATTATATGTCACGTTATTTCCACTATGTTTTGTTTTGGTATTCGATCGTCACGCCTAGCCCCCTGGTGGGGTTGTGACATACCGTTGAACGATATTGACATAGATAAAAGATTAAATTATATCGAGAAGCCAGTGGTTATACTCGAGAGAAAGAAAAAGAGATTACGAAATAAAGTAATCAATCAAGTTAAGGCTTAGTGGTAACAGGTTTCGACGACGAAACCTTTGTAAGGGGGGTATATTTGTAACACCCTAAAATTCCCAAAGAACAAAAGGAAAAAGGGCTAGAACGGTAGATAAACCAAACTCTAGGGGTTAGACATAAAACAAAGTAAAAAATTGGAATTTTAGGGTTGTGACAGACCGTCAAAGTGCGTGACGGTCTGTTACGGGATGGCCAAGGGAATGATGAGGGAATGACACGTGTCTGCTGACTAGCGGGAAAGATCTGACGTGTGGAAACCCTATGACGGACCGTCGTAGGGTGTAACAGTCCGTCACACCGCAAAAATACACCTCTCAACCGAACTTCAACAAATGTCAGTTGACTCCCGCAACTTAAGTCAGTAACGGACCGTCATGTACGGTAACGGTCCATTATGGAGAAGCGGCGACGGACCGTCATGGCCCGTAACGGTTCATCAAGAAACGAAAAATGGCCTATATAAGAATGGACGATGGGATGTTGTTTCTCATACCAAAATACACATTCTAAACACATACTTAAGATCATAAGCTCGTTTACCAACTGATTGGGGAGGGGAATTCAGAAACCTCTCATCCTTCTTTGCTTCCATTGACATTATTCATCGTCTCTCTTGCCTCACACCAGTGAACAAAACGGTGTCGTTGAAAGACGTCATCGTCATGTTGTTGAAACCAGTCTTACCCTAATGGCACAATCCCATGTTCCTCAACGTTTCTGGCATTATGCCTTTGAAACGGAAGTTTACCTAATCAATCGGATGCCCTCTCGTACAAACTCCACCATATCTCCATTTGAACACCTATTCCAACACAAACCCGACTTTTCCTTTCTTCGTGTCTTCGGTTGCCAATGTTTTCCTCATCTCCGTCCCTATAATCCACACAAAATGGATTTTCGCTCTACACCGTGTGTCTTTCTTGGTTATAGTACATCTCATCACGGATACCGAAGCTTTGACCTCGTCTCAGAACGCATATATATTGCCCGTCATGTTCGGTTCCATGAAACCGCGTTTCCCTTTTTCCCAAAGTCCACCGTACCTCCACCCTCCCCATCCCCTGATCCTTATGTCTCCTCTTTTCCAACGGAATCCATGCCTATACCCACTACCATGGACTCCTAACAAACCATACCCGCTTCACCTATTCCTACACAATCTACCATTCCAACGGCCCAAACCTACTCTCGTCGGTCCACAACTCAACCGAACCCTTCAGTTTTTGCCTTTGACCACTACCAACAATCTCACTCCAACTCTACCACTCCCACTCCCCATCCTGACCAGCCGCATACCACGACGTCCTCCACCACCCAAGCAGCCACACCACAGCCATCTGCCACCACGCCACCCAAACAGCCCCAACCCCACCATCCGCCCCCACGCCGCCGCCACCTCCTTCATGCCATCGCCCAGCTAACGTGAGACCGCAACCCCAACAAACTAATCCATACAATCCCTCCTCGTTTCATACCTCCACCCAAGACAACGAACCTACCTCATTTACCATTGCCAACACAGTCCGCTCTTATCCGTAATGGTACGTGGTCTTTGGTCCCTCGTGTTCCAAATACAAATTTGGTTGATTGCAAATGGGTCTATAAAGTAAAACGAGACCAACATGGGGTTATTAAACGCTATAAGGCGCGTTTGGTTGCAAAAGGCTTCAATCAGCAACTGTGTATAGATTACACAGAAACATTTAGTCCCGTGGTGAAATATACCACGATCAGAGTTGTTCTCTCCTTAGCTGTCACCAAACAATGGTCACTACGACATCTTGATGTACAAAACGCCTTCTTACATAGTGATTTGAAGGAAACAGTTTATCTAAACCCCAAGGCTTTGTTGATCCCCATAAGCCAAATCATGTGTGTCCCTTGCACAAGTCTCTGTATGGTCTCAAACAAGCACCACAGGCCTGGTTTGAACGGCTCTCCTCGGCTTTGACAGCTCTCGGTTTTCGAGGATCCAAAACGGATCCTTCGTTGTTTATTTTTTCCCGCAATGGTATCCTTCTATATATGCTTGTGTATGTAGATGATATTATTTTGACAGGGAACAACAACCAGGCTATTGATCACGTGGCACACAGTCTCAGTCAGTCATTTGCAATCCAAGACATGGGGCCATTATCCTATTTTTTGGGCATTGAGATTGCTCGAAAAGGGTCTGATATCATTCTCTCGCAGCGGAAATACATAAATGAATTGCTGACTAGAGCCAACTTGTCTCATTCTAAACCAGTTCCATCACCTTGCACCACCAGCGCCCCACTTTCTTTGGGTGACAGTCCTCCTTTTGATGATCCGGTAAAATACAGGCAAATGGTTGGTGCCCTACAGTATGTTACACTATCGCGACCTGACATCACATTTGCAGTTAATAAAGTGTGTCAGTTCATGCATTCACCTACTGAAAATCATTGGTCCGCTGTGAAACGAATTCTAAGATATCTACACGGGACTGATAAAAACTATCCGTTAGAAAATAATAATTTTAAATAAAAAATAATAATTAATAATATTTATTTTTACTCACTATAAAAACCCAATTTTACTCCATAATATTCACTCTTCTACTTACTAATCTTCTAATTTTCTACTCTTCTACTCACTATTCTAAAATGTCTTCATCATCAAGCGAGCAAGCCCGGTCAACGGCGTTCGGAGCTATGGCATCGGCGGCGGTTAGGTGGTGGTAAGAGGCGGAATCGTACTCAAGACCATTAAAACGAAGCGCACGTCTCAACCGTGACCGGGCGGCTGCTAACACACTTTTACTCAAAGATTACTTTGACGAAGGTTGTTTGTACGGGGAGGAGCAATTTAATACACGATTTCGAATGAGTCGGAGATTATTTTAGAGGATCAAGGAGCGAAAATTTGTCAATACAACCCAAATGAGGAGGAGGTTACGTACGAAGAAATCGATGAAGATCAAAAGCGAGTAAACCAACAAGAAATACGCAATCGAGAAATTACTAACGCACTAAAGGCGGACTTGATTGTGTATGATTATGAAAATTCAAATAATTAGTAATTTTTTTTTATTATTAATGTAATTTTTATTTTAGTAATGTAATTTTTTTTATTATTATTGAATATATATTTATTATGTTTTATTTTATTTAAATAAAAATTAAAAAATAAATATTTAATTATCACACCACCACAATGACATATTTATACCCTTACCAAATGATGGGTGGTATGATAATAAAGATAGTGACGTGGCGTCACGTGATGACGTGACTTTATTATCAAATCGTGCCATCATCAAGTATACCCCATGCAAAGCCCCACCAACCCTCCATCTTTCCCGACTGCCAAGGCACAAATCGTATTCGGAGCTCTGCACAAATTCCGTCAAAAAGCTTCCCCTATTTTCTGGCGAGATTCCTCTCCGTTTACTGCCAAAGTATCGTCGTCAAATTGTTGAAATCTCAGTCGAATACATTGCGGACCGTTCTGTTTATCGAGAGGTGCGACGTGTTTTCTGCAAGTAAAATCACAATTTTTAGGGTTCTTTCGTAATGCAGTTAGGTTATTAATGCGTATTTTTATTCAATAATTGTTTAATAGTGTTGTTGGGGGAAATCAATCATATATGTTTCAAAGGGTTTATTCATCCTCGTGTTGGATAATTTTCGTATTTGACCTGATAGATTGTTTGAATCAATTTGACCTAATAGGAATGCCAGTTTTTTTATTATGTTTTGGTTGGATTGTAGATTGAAGAGCTTCCTATTGGGAACTAATTTGGTTATGTAAGATGGGTTGAATCTCGGGAGCAAAAGCAAATTTATGTCTAATGGTCATTACCTGCAATTCCTGTAGTTTATGTATTTTCAATGAGGCGTCAAAGAAAAGATAAGAACTTGGTAGACGAAGGGTCTTGGCGCAAAGGTGAGCTTGTCGCCTAGACGCAAGGTGCTTGAAAAGAGAGGGCCTTTTTAAGCAAGGCCCACATTATAAATAGATCACTTTTAGGGGTTTCAAACTATGTTTTAGGCCATTTTTAGCTGTTTTAGACCGGTTTTTGGCGGAATCCTCGCCTCAGCGAGCGCCATTGACTACAGAGGCTAAGAACTTTCTCAATTTTGTAGTTTTGACATGAAATCATTTGTATTTCCCTTACCTGGAATCCTGCTTTTAGAAAGCAATAAATTTTCATAAAAAAAGCTCTAATAATAAATTTCTCATCTTTTCAAAATTTAGCAGGTGTTGAACATTTTCATACTTTATCATCACTGTTTTAATAATGTGAAATCTTTGCAGGCTTCCTTGTCTTGCTGTGGCTGGTTTCACTGTCTTATTTTAGGCAGCCTATCTTCACATTCCAGCACAGACTTATTGGTTTACAGAGATTAGTTGAAGTCCCTAAAACAGGAAGTGGACCTGCTAATTTTCAAATTTGATGTGCTCTTAATTAATGTATTGCACAAAATTAAAGTTCAGTTTCATTGAAATAGATTGTGGGATTTATTCTCGTTCCTTGTTATAGCGGTCACAGATGTTTCTGGTTAGATGGAGGGTAGCATTTTTTTTTCTCTTTCTTATTCTCACTTTGGCAGAGTCCTCGAGTGGACCGTGGTCAATTTGGTCAAGCAACCTTGGTGCTGAACAATCATCTCTTTTCACTTGGACGATATTCAGCGCAAGCATTTGTGTACTTGTTGCTCTTTTTCTTTCCACGTATCTTATCTTTGAGCATTTAGCTGCTTACAATCAACCTGAGGTTTGATATTGCATATATCCTTACAAATTTTGAGTTTTCTCCTTTTCAATTTGCATCAGTAATTTTTCTTTTGTCTAAAAAGATGATCTCTTGCAATCATTTACATCCAGTAATAACGTTTATCATGCAAGTCATGTTAAAATGATCTTGCTGTTTGTTATCATCTCCAGCTGATGGTAGTGAAAATTAATTTGTTTTCAGGAACAGAAGTTCTTAATTGGCCTCGTTCTGATGGTTCCTGTTTATTCATTGGAATCGGTATGGGGATATCATGCTGTATTGCCTGTTTTCTTTTCACTATTTGGTGCCATATGCAGATATGCTGTATGATTTTATTTATAGAAGTTATAAATAAACATTAAAACTACAAAAACTAAAAGCCTGTTTGTGATACTTGTGGTAACATAATAAAGCAATGGATGATCTTTCCGAACTGCCTTCTGCTATTGAGTAAAATGAAAAAAATACTTTTGAGTGTGCTGATGGTTAGTATTTGATTGGAAAAAAATTTAACAGAATGTTTTAGTAATTCAGTACAAAAGTTATTACCTAGATATATTCACATAAGAGTTTAATTGATTGATGTATTCTACTCCATTTTTCTGTATTTTGGTCGGTGAGAGGCTTAGGAATTATGAAGGAATGAGTTGTATATGATGATCCTTTCCTATATGATAATCTGAAGAGAAAATGAACTTCTTTCAGTCTAATAAAAAGCCTGTCATCATATCATTTCAGTGCCACATGTGGTATGATTGTACGAATCAATGATTTACAACTCTAACACCATAAGCAAAAGAGATAAATTTCCTGACACGGTAGGAAGAAGTTTATGTACTTCCTATGACATGCTACTTTGTTTCGACTTCTGATATACTTTATAATCAGAAATAATTAAGGTTTCTGCATCCATCAGCTCATCTTTGCTTGTCTCTTCATTGCGGTTAATGGTTACTCATATAGTAATTTGGATTCTGCTTATAAACTATTTTCTATTAGTTTTAGTCCTTTTGAATTCGTTTGCAACTGATTTTGTATTCAATCAGTCATATGCAATGATCATGCCTAACTTTCACTATTCCAAATTGTACAGTTTTTGTCACTATTGGATGCAGATGCTGCATTCAACTATGAAATAATCAGAGACTGGTATGAAGCTTTTGCCTTATATTGCTTTGGGAGATATCTTATAGCCTGCCTAGGTATGTTACTGAAATATCCTCATGAGGTTGTTGATGTTCTGAATATGACACTTTATTTTAGCTTTCTGTTTAGGATTCAAAAAGAATTGGAAAGTGAAAGTTTCATAATTAATGTTTTTGATTTGAAATTCCCAATGAAGTATGTATATTATGCATGAATATGTTAAGTAAGATCTAGAGCATCTGAGTTTACTCAATTAAAATATCTTTGCTACAACAATCGTATTTATTCTAACCAATTAGTTGACCATTCAATCTTTCTTGTTATGCCTGGTAACAAAGAAATTAAATAGGTTACTTATTTTGAAATTACCAAAGTGAACGTTTAAACAGTTAATGTCAGATGTGAACAGAAAACACTCAACATTTGGCCTCTCATGTTATACGTTAGGCTCTCCTTTGAGTTTATGGTCTCTGCCTTATAACCCTTCCATTCTAGATGCATTACTGCAGTTACTTATGAATGGATCGATCCGGCTTATGTTTCATCTTTAACAGGTCAAACGAGTAACATCCAAAAAAGTAACTCAAAAGGAAGCGGGTTGAAAGTTTCCAAAAGTGTGTTTTAATGCTTAAAGCCTCCTAAATCTTTTAATTCAGTAAATTATATTATTACTGAAATAATTTGAACTTTTTGATCATATTTGACACACTATTTCTTTATAAAAAAGTAGAAAGTTTTGGAAAGAAAGTGTTTAACCCAACCTGCCTGTAGAAAAAATACATGTTTTGACTCGTTACCCAACCTACCTATTTGCCTCCTCTTCATTTGTGCAATTGTATGTAGCATATTTGTAAATTATTCTTTTTTATGGATTTTCTGTTACATGATTTTAACTAAAATATATGGTTACTGAAGGTGGAGAGGATAGTACTATTAAGTTCATGGAAAGTAATAGTCTTATTAGCCACAGCATATCTCTCATAGAAGAATCATACACTTACGGAATCGTGGAACACCCTTTCCCACTGAGTTACTGCCTTAGGGAATGGTATCTTGGTCGTGAATTCTACCAGGCTGTAAAAATTGGCATTGTGCAATATGTATGGACCACTTCTGTATATTTTAATAATATGTTTTCCTCATCGATCCATATCTAATTCTGATCAAAATTGCTTGATTCCAGATGATTCTAAAGCTGGTCTGTGCACCCTTAGCAATGTTTTTTCAACTTCTTGGTGTTTATGGTGAAGGGAAGTTTGAATGTGGATACGCGTAAGATACTTACTACTTTTGTAGTAGCTGAATTTGTAGACAATACGCCTCTTCTTTTCACCACAATCTAGTCATTCTATTAATTCCTAATCTGATTTTTCACACACTCATAACATCTGATTATGCGATTCTGCTTATGGAATATTATATAATCACTATGACAGCTCTGCTTTAAAACAACTGCATTTTGTGTACCAAGTAGGCCAAACGGCTAAAAGATCATGTTTGCCTGTTGTTTCACTATTTCTGCAGTGCTATATAGGGAGACATTCTTTTGAGAACCAACAATATGTTAAGAACCGTAAGAACCGCATTAACTCTTGCACTATTTATAATATAAATTGACTAGAATTCATGTAGATTTCAATATGTTTAAGGTTTGGTTTTAAAAGACTTGGAATGTATAATCGTTTTTTTAATGCATATATGCACTCACACTATATGCATAAATGAATGCATATATGCATATTTTTATACTTTTTTTAAACAAATTCAAGAGAGAGGAGATAAACTCAAACTAAAAGTGGGAAGAGATAAATAAAACATAATTGTTCGATTTTACTTTTTTCACCGAAGCGATATGTACACGTTTTGTACGGTTCTTTCGGTTCTCAACATACGTTTGGTTCTCAAAAGAACATACCCCTATATATATATGTATTATAGCATGTTCTTTTCAGAACCAATAGTATGTTGAGAACCGCGAGAACCACATAAGACGTGTACATATCGCTTCATTGAAAATGGTAAAACTGATAAACATTGGTTTATTTCTCTCTCCCCACTCTGTCTTTGATTTTATCTCCTATCTCCTGAACTTCTTTTAAAAAAGTACAAAAATGTGCACATATGCATGTGCATATAGTGTATACGCATCTCTGCATTTAGATAAAAAAACTATCAGTACCATATTTCTTAAACATATTGAAATATACATGCATTCTAGTCAATTTATAGAATAAATAGTGGAATGGTTAATGCGGTTCTTGCAGTTATCAACATACTATTAGTTCTTAAAAGAACGCCTCACTATATGTATAGTGGCAATGACATACGTGTGACTTGTATGCAGGTATCCATACATGGCAATTGTTCTTAACTTCAGTCAGAGCTGGGCCTTGTATTGCCTTGTGCAGTTTTATTCAGTAACCAAGGATAAGCTAGCACCAATCAAGCCGTTGGCCAAGTTCTTGACTTTCAAGTCAATAGTATTCCTGACTTGGTGGCAAGGTGTTGCTGTAGCCTTCCTTTTTTCTATGGGAGCACTTAAAGGATCTTTGGCTCAAGAGCTAGAAAACCGTGTACAAGATTATATTATCTGTATTGAGGTGCGTTCAAGGCTAGGGTCTGTTGTAATTTTCAAAAATGTTGAAGGGTCTGTTGGCAATAATCTAAAAGTTGAATTGAGTTACTTGTTGCAAAGCAGATGAGTGTGGCTGCTGTGGTGCACCTATATGTTTTTCCAGCAACACCTTACAAACGTGGAGAATGATGCGTACGTGATGTGTCTGTGATGACCGACTATGCATCATTAGGTGCTCCACCTGATCCAGAAGAGGTTCGAGACTGTGAGAGGACACCTAGACTAAATCTTGCTCGGCATGATGACAGACCACACCGCCCCAGGTTACATCAGAGTGTTCGTGATGTCGTCTTTGGAAGCGGTGAAATTGTTAGTTCTTGATCCATTACTAGCAAAATGAGTGAGTGTGGCAAGTTAACCAGAATCGACTCATTTATAAATAAATGGGTTGAAATTGCCACTAGGGGTGTAAACGAGTCAGTCGAGCCGCCTAAGCTCGAGTTTGACTCGTTTAACTTAAGAGAGCTCGAGCTTGGCTCGTTTATTATTTATTAATTATTTTACTTTTATATAGTTTATAGGTATTTTTATATATTGTTAATTATATTATTCAGTATCAGGGTTTATTAGTAATAAACCCCGATCAGGTTTCTAGGGTTTCTAGTTCGATTCCTAATATTGAGGGTCTCCCCTGTACATGGTTGGAAAAATCGCTAGGCGCTAGGCGGGCGGTGGGGTGGGGCCTAGGCGGGATTAATCGGATTGGAATTTTTATATGTAATTTTCAGTTTTTTATATATATACACACATTTTTATATGTAATTTTTATAAAAATGTTCATTTTTAAATATTTATACACATATTTGGCTGGAATTTGAAGAGGTTTGGCTGGAAAATCCAAGGTTTTGCCGGAAAATCCAAGGTTTTTGCCGGAATTTGGCCGAAAATTTCAGGTTTTTTCCGGAATCTGGCCGCCTAGGACTGATTCCGATTAATGGTCCGCCTAGCTCAAAATTACAAGTTAAATGGCCGCCTAGCGCCTAGGCCCGATTTTTACAACACTGCCCCTGTATTGTAAACACAACATTAAGATATATCATATATACTTTACATGGTTTCAGAGCTAATGCTCTAGGTACGATCCAAACCCTGGCCGTCGTCACTTCCGTCGTCACTTGGTACAAACCCTAGATAGGGCGGTGAGCCGTCGCTTGTTAACTTTAAAGCATATAATATGTTCCTCCAAAATGTATCATGCAAAAAAGTGGATTCAACTTTTTTTGCCCTTTGCATCCTTCGACCACTTGGAATCCACCCATTCTTGAGAAATGACCATTTTTCTCAAATTGTTCTTTTGTTTGTGAAATTGAAGAAGAGTGATAAATGAGGTAGCAAATCTTGTAACTGCAGGTCATTTGATTTGTGAACTTTCTCATCAAGTTCACTAAACCCACAAAGTTGTATATGTATCCATTTGCAAACATCGCATCCTTTAAACAACTTTTGACTTTCAGTTTTTCTTTCCCGATATCCTCCAACATGAGATCTATGCAATGTGCCGCACATTGAGTCCGATAAAGATGTTTTCTTTTGTCTTCTAGCAACTTCCTTGAAAAGTATTGTAATAACATGTCATTGTTTCAAAAGAGTTCTAATAACATGGAGTCCAATAAAGATTTTTTCTTTTGCCTTCTAGAACTTGCCTTCTAGTCATACTATGAAGTTATGGGAAAGAGTTATTGAGGTGAACCAATTTAGATTCATGCCGGGACGGTCCACTACGGAGGCGATACACATCCTAAGGAGATTGATGGAAAAGTATAGGGAGAAGAAGCAAGATCTGCATATGGTGTTCATTGACCTGGAAAAGGCCTACGATAGTGTACCACGTCGGCTGATTTATGCTAGTCTTGAGGGCAGAGGGGTCCCCGAGAAATATGTACAAATGATAATTAAGGATATGTATGCTAGGACGGAAACATGCGTTCGTGTGTCTGTAGGGGATACAGACTTTTTCCCTGTGGAGGTAGGCCTCCACCAAGGGTCCGCACTGAACCCGTTCCTTTTTGTAGTAGTCCTAGACGAGTTGTCAAAGTACATCCAAGAGGCTGTCCCGTGGTGCATGCTCTTTGCTGACGATATTGTGCTAGTGGCAAAAAGCAAACAAAATTAGGCTTGAGGTGTGGCGAGCGGCTCTAGAGAGCAAAGGTTTAAGGATTAGTCGCTCCAAGACCGAGTATCTCTTTTGTGACTTCAATGGTGAAAAGGATGTTGAGGGACTCCAGATCTCCATCGAAGGTCAAGTGGTCCCGCAGGTGACCAAGTTTAAGTATTTAGGATCTTTTGTTCAACGCGATGGGGACATAGATAGTGACGTTACTCACCGCGTCCAGGCAGGATGGTGTCGGTGGAGAGCAGCTACAAGCGTATTGTGCGACAAGAGGTTCCTAACTAAATTAAAAGGGGAATTTTTATAGGGTTGCAGTTATACCGGCTATGTTATACAAGACAGACTGTTGGGCCATCAAGAAGACATAAGCACGTAAGCTGGAGGTAGTAGAGAAGAGGATGCTGAGGTGGATGTGCGGGCACACAAGGCTAGATCGGATTAGAAATGAGTTTTTTAGGGAACTATTAGGGGTGGCTAGTATTTCGGTTAAGATAAGGGAGGGGAGATTGAGATGGTTTGGGCATGTGAAGAGGAGACGGATGTCTGAGCCGGTCAGATCATTGGAGACACTCACAGTAGAAGGGAGGAGGGGTAGAGGCAGACCCAAGCTGACTTGGGATGGGAGGATTAGGCAGTATTTGCTAGACTTGCACCTCTCTGAGGACATGGTCGAGGATAGGACTTCGTGGTGGCGTAGGATTAATGTTAAGGACTTTTAGGGGATGGCTTACCGTTAGCTAAGGGGTTTAGTTCTTCCTAGATTTGTTATGTTTCCTACTCTGGCCACGTGTATCTATGGTGCCTTTTGTACTTTCATCACTTCTCACCACTTGCATGTTTTCACCATCTAATATTCTTTGTCGCTTATAGATTATATTTTACTAAGATGATGTTGTTTATTGTTTAGCTGTGTACCTAATATTTGTTTTCAGGTCCAAAGCAGATTTTTTTTTGAGCTGGGGGTCTCCTTGGAAGCAGCCTCTCTATCCTCACGAATAAGGGTATGGTTTGCTTATATCCCACCCTCCTCAGACCCTACCAATAGCTTGTCTATTGGTGGGATTTTACTGGGCATGGTTTGTTGTTGTATTTCAAAAGAATGATATGCAACACTAATAAGATATACATGTCATTATTTTAAAGTTACAACTCTGACCCGCCCATGACATAAGCTGATGCGTTATCCTTTACAACTTGAATCACGTTCTTTCTCCTACCTCCTCAACCATTGCATCAAGAAGCTTGAACAAAAAATCCACATTTTTGGTGACATTGGAAACATCAAGCGATTTTATAAACACGAACCCCTTGGAGAGTTTACAACAAAATTTATAATGTCCTTTTGGACCACCGAATCACCCCATCCATCGGATAGAATGGAACAACCTGTCTTTCCATACTTTCTTGTGCTCGTTCATTATAATGTCAACTTCATTTACTTCATCCTTTAGCAAAGGAACTCTCAACTCATACATACTAGGTGCTTTCATTCCGAGACCAACTTGTCGAACGACTTCAATTGCTTTTTGGAAACTATCATAGTTAGCCACATGGAAAGGCAAGCCCGCATCATAAAACCATCTTGCTAACTCTTTACATGCCCTTTTTCTCATCTCCTTACGACAAACTTCATTAATCTTTTGTTGCCTCCCACCCACATCCTGATCAAAATAAGTATTTATACGTCCTATTACTCTCGGCTTTTTTGGTTAGTTGCGGACGACTTACTACTACCGGTGGCGGCCACTTCATCACACTCATCATCATCATCAAGATCATATACATTAGCCCGCATCCTTGACTTCTGTGTTTAAAAAAGCGCCGTGAGGCGCTGCCTTAAGCGCGAGGCGCTGGGCAAAACGCCTCAAATGGATGAGGCACCCGAGATACATGAAGCGCTTCGAGGCGCCGCCTCAGGCTTGAAGCGCGAGGTGAGGCGAGGCGCCGCTTCATGTATTTTCACGTTTTTTAGCTTTAAATCAGTTGGGCTTGGCCCATCATTTAAACCAATTTGGGCTTAAATCTGTAGCTGAGCTTAACTTG
The DNA here is from genome assembly GCA_023525975.1 of Smallanthus sonchifolius. Taxonomy (NCBI): domain Eukaryota; kingdom Viridiplantae; phylum Streptophyta; class Magnoliopsida; order Asterales; family Asteraceae; genus Smallanthus; species Smallanthus sonchifolius. Next base: position 40,058,491 of record CM042025.1, on the reverse strand, counting down.
TGAGGCTGTGACCAATTTAAATAACCTTAAATCAGGCCTGTAACCATATTTGAGTTTATCCTGTGAGGCTGTGACCAATTTATGAATGTTTAATTATGTTCTAAGCTTTTAACTTCTAAGTATTAAAGTATGTTTTGTGTTTTATGATTAAGAAGTGAAGTGTGTCATGCATAATACATTTTTTATTATTTTTTTAGTTTTAGCGCCTCGCATATGTGAAGCCCTCGCCTCGCGCCTGAGGCGTGGCGCCTCGGATTTTGGGACCGAAACGCCTCGCCTCGCCTCGCGCTGTTTTAAACCAAGTGTTGACTTCATAATATTTTCCCCCTTTGCCTTTTCTTTTTTTTTTTTCCCACAAATTCTCTCATCTCCTTCTGTACCATCGGCGGGCACTTCGAACAATCAATAACATTCTTAAAACGTCCCACTAAATGTTGTTTCAGTCTAAAAACTTCTCCTGTGAGTAATTTCCCTCATAACTTACAAGAAATATTCGACCTATTGTTAGGATCTTGAGTTTCATATTTTCTAGACGGATTAGTTGATGTGGATCTCAAGTTAGCAGACTTGCTTGCACCAGAAGCCATTATGCTATAACAAAAAGCAACATAACTGATTTAAGCAAAGAGGAAAAGTTATTTTCTGACGAACTTCAATTTGAAGCAAAATAAAATACAAAAAACAACATAAAACAGAAAACAAAAACCGACTGCAGATGGAATTGGAACAAAACAGAAAAATAAGGCCTTTGATTTTCCTATCCACCCCCATTCTACAAGGTGCAGATAGTATAGAAGTGAAGGAAACCAACATTTAATATACATAAATGTTACTACTTACTAGACCTACACCCAAACTCAAATACCACTGGCCTTACAAGACAAAAACATTTAAACTTATCGCAACACAAGGGACTAAACTGAGCAGATAGTAATAATGAAGCAAAAATTGGAACTCAAATTTGACCATCGCCGATTCTGGTTGCTAAACCGAGCACTTCTGGTTGCTAAACTTGATCATCGCCGATTCAAAGAAAAGTCAAAGAATCAGAAAATTGGAACTCAAATTGAAGTTCCTTTAACCAGAAAAGTTAAAGAAAATCATAAAAGTGACAGAATTTGGGGTTACCGACCTGATTTCTTGAGTGGCGTATGATTTTCTTCCTCCTGCTATCCAGCGATTTAGGGTTATTTAAATTGGTCACAGGTTAAAGCCCAAATACAGATTTAGGCCCAAATTGGTTTAAATGATGGGCCAAGCCCAACTGATTTAAAGCCCAAATACGTGAAGCGCTGCATCGCCTCGCCCTCTGAGCCTGAAGCGCCGCTTCGTGTTTCTCAGGCGCCTCACCGATTTAAGGCGTTTTGCCGGCGCGTGAGTGTTAATTGGCTTGCTGGATCTCTGCCGGATTTTGTTACCTGTCGTCGCCATTCCAGTACTGTCCCTTGCCTTCGCATCCTTCGACCACTGTAGGCCACTGCCTGCCACCGGAATCTTGCTAGAATCAGCTGCGTAGCTAGAACTTTCTGTTTTCTTTTCCAGATTGCATTGCTGACAGTGTTTCGGTTTCTTGTCCATGATCATGTGTTGGTTTCATGCCCGTGATCATGTTTTCGTGTTCTAGGTTCTATATTTTCTATCATGTTCAAGATCTAGTTTCTGTTCTAGATCCAGCGTCATTGTCCCAGAAGCCGTTGTTCGAGATACCGATCAAGGCTTATCTGTTCCTGTCCCAGAAGCCGTTGTTCACCGATCATGGCTTACTTGTTCTTGTTCCAGAAGCCGATGTTCACCGTTCAGGGCTTTCTTGTCCGACCCTTTTCTTATTCTTACAAGAATCCTGTTCCTGCTGTCCTAATGTCTTGTTCTTACAAGAATCATGTTCTTGCTGTCTTGTTCTTGCAAGAATCATGTTCCTGCTGTCTTGTTCTTACAAGAATCCTGCTGCTGATCCTGTTTCGTGTTGTTCCGGATCTAGCTCGGGTTCCAGTCTAGTTTTTTGGTTATGTTTTAGGTTTTATTTGTAACAAGTTGGGCATGATTAGCATCCGTGCTCCAACTTGAGTAGGGTTGTTAATTATATTATTCAGTATTAGAGTTTTTTAGTAATAAGCCCATGGCCCAGTCAGGTTTGTAGGGTTTCTAGTTCGTTTCCTATATATTGAGGGTTCCCCCTCTATTGTAAACAAAACATTCATATATATCCTTTACATATATATTATAATTTTATTTTTTATATACAACATAATAATTATGTAAAACATATATTTAGTATATTAAACAAAAATTAAATAAATAAAAAGCTTGTTAGACTCGTGAGCCTGGTCGAGCTCGATATGTGAAGTGCGGGCTTGTCTCGTTTATTAAATCAGCCCCAATATAAGCTTGAGCTCGGGCTCATTTAAGCTCGGGTCAATTCGAGCTTTTAGCGAGCAAATCTCGAGTAGCTCACGAGCGGCTCGGTTTGTTTACACCCCTAATTTCCACCACTATACTTACCAACCCTGCTTTGAAACTCTTTTAGTAATAATACTTCTGATGTCAAATGCGTGATGCAGATCGTAGATGACATGAAGTTCACAGTTTCTCATGTTGTAGAACCAGTAGAAAGGGGATTAGCAAAGATAAATAGAACTTTTCATGATATATCAGAAAATGTAAAACGACATGAGGATAGAAGAAGAGGTCCGAAAGACGACAGTTATCTCATTCCTTTGAATTCCTGGACCAATGAATTTCCTCAAGTTAATGATGTGGAAAAAGGCAGTTTCAGTGACAGCAATTTGACTAATGGTAGGCGACAGCGAAAACAATCAAAGACACCATTTTCTCAATTTTGTAAGACATTGAAACTGATGCCCTATTCATATAATAATCGTATATCATCAAGATTATTGATGCTATATAAAGATGGCATAATGGGCTCAGTCGGGTTGGGTAACATGTCAAATCTGGTAATTTTGTTATGGTTCTAAAAATACGTCTCGGTAGGTTGACTTGAAAAAAGTTTTGTTCATTTTTTTAAGGCAAACTGGATTTTAATAATTCAAACTATGACCCGTTGGTAGATAATAATCCATTATGACAATTTGACCAATGGCCTCTCAACTTTCACTTTTGTTGCCGAGGGCAATCCCACTCGCATAATCATAATAGATCTACATTTGATTTCCAATCGATTTCGCCTACAAGGAAGGCATGTTTCCCCCTTTCGCTCATAATCGTTATTGTGACCAAAATCGAGTGAAAATCAAGCGTAAATCTATGATTATTATGCGAGCGAGATTTCTTTGGCAACGAAAGTTAAACTTAGGAGTGTGAGTGGTTAAATTGATAGTATGGAGTATTAAAATCCAATTTGCCTTTGTTTAATTATAAATAATTAATCACTGATATTAAATTATTTCAATAATAATGTAATAAATGAAAACATTATTTACACTTTTGACTTGTTTTAGCCCTTTCATTTTAGAATATTTCTGTAATTTCACTTGCTGGGCAAGGCATTCAACTTCTGATGACAGTTTCCTCTATTTTCCAGGTTGATTAACGTCTTAAATTTAAAGCAACTGTACAAGTGTAACAGCAAATATAAAAACTGATCAAGATTGTTGCAGCTGATAATAGAGGTACTGCTAACTAGTAACTACTGATCTTGATATGTGTACTTGAAGTGCAATTTATTCGGTTTAAAATGAATGATTGTATATATCTCATAGCAATGTACTTAGATTGACTTTGTTTGCCATTAAAAGTTTCAACTTTTATCAAATAGTTCTGAACATCTAAACCTTGGTTATTGACTTTCAAATAATGTGGATATTTGTTCTTGATTTTTAAACACCTGATCTGTTACCAACTTTTGAATATCTGAACTTTTAAAAGAATAGGAATAAGGAAAAAAAATTTCTGCTACTTTATTAGTAAGCATTCTAGTTATGTTTTGTGAGATATAGTGTGCAAGTCAAAACAGTCAAACAAAGTGTATTATAGTCAACCAGCAAGTTAGTCAAAGTATGAGGAGCTAATAGTGCGTTAGCTAAACTTGAAGGGTGGTTTATGTCATTTTGTAAAGCTGTTTGTTAATTGTTAGTTAGCAATTGGGGATGGGAAAGTCAAAGGTGATTAAAGGGTCTACCATTGATCTCAACAATGTAAGGTACATCCCTGATCTAAAGAGGAATTTGATTTCATTAGGAACTTTTGAAAGCAATGGGTAACATGCTAGCTTAAGGATGGGAAAGTCAAGGTGATTAAAGGGCCTATGGTTGTATTGATTGGTTTAAGAAGAAGAGGGAACAACATTTACTTTTTAGAAAAGGAAGTTGTTTCTGGTTCAGTATCTGTTGCTTGCTTCTAGAGCCATGTTATGGCACAAACAGATGAGCCACATTAGCACACAAGTGCTTGTAGAATTGAATAAACATAAGGTGCTTGGGCCTTGGGGAATTAAGGGATTACGATGTTAGGTTTTATGAGCACTATCTGCTAGGGAAGTCACATAGGGTAAGATTTAGTAAGAGTAATCATACCATAAAGGGCATTTTGGATTACATGCATGCTGATTTGTGGGACTGGCTAAAGTCTCATCCTAGGAGGTGCTAGATATTTTTTCTCTCATTTATGGTTATTCAAGAAGAGTATGAGTGTTTGTTCTAAAGCATAAAGATGAAACTTTTGTTAAATCCAAGGAATGGAAAACATTAGTTGAAACCCAGACCGGAAAGAAGATAAAAAGGTTGAGAACAGATAATGGCTTGGAGTTTTGCAATAACCTATTTGACCCGTTTTGTAAGAAAAATGGAATAGCCACACACTTGATTATGGTAGGCACCCTACAACAAAATGGGCTAGTTGAAAGAATAAACAAAACCCAAGGTGAGATGTATATTGTTTAGTTATGGTCTTCCAAAGCAATTTTAGGCGGAAGCTCTTGCTACAACATATCTTGTAAACATGTCACCTTCATCAGCAATTGAGCCATGGAGAAGTGGTCTGGACAAAGGTCAGGCTATGATCATTTGAGAGTGTTTGGGCCAATAGCATATGCACATATAAGTCAAAGCAAACTTGAACCAATAGCACAAAAATGTGTATTTATGGGATATCCGGGTGGAGTTGAAGGATATAGACTGTGGAGCTTTGCAGATGTTAGTCCCAAAGTTGTAATCAGCAGGGATGTGACTTTTAGTGAAGACTTGTCTTATAAAGATGCAATGGGTGACAAGACAAGGAATACTTATTTGGAAAGTCAAAGTGAGGATGAGCAGGGCCGGTCCATAGCATGTGCAGGGTGTGCAACCGTACAGGGCCCATGATTCTGACTTTCCGAGGGGCCCATAATTTTTAAAATTTTCCGGCCTGCGCACGGCAACGAACTTTCACCTCTGCCGGTCGTGAACTGAAGAAGAAGGAATATTTAAAAGAAATATATAAATAAACTTTTCATTAAACCTAGGAGACTAGGACTGACCCATTGTTAAACTCTTTAGTCAAAAAGTTTAATTAATATATTATGACATTACACATTAGGAAAGTAAACGAGCAAAGTAGTAAATTATTGTTCTTTTCGAGAGGGTAAATTATTTATTCACAAAGTACTCGATGATCAATTAAAAATTTTATTAGTGCGTTTTTAATTGAATTTCATACAATATTTATTACATCAAATTTTAATTTTTATTAGTTTATTTTATTTATACTGGTAAGGTTCTTTACAGATTATATTATTATATAGTATTTTTGTTATTCATAATTTAATTTGGAGTAAATTACAGAAATCGTCCTTTATGTTTATATCATTTTTCACTATATGTCATTTAACCCAAAAAATGTCAGAGATCATCCTTTATGTTTAAATTTGTTGCGGTTTACGTCCTTTGGCTTAACGACCGTTAAGTTTTTCAGTTAACTCTAGTCATATGCCTTACACATGAGAGTGTTTTACTCTTTATACTCACAAATATAAATTTAAAACCCTAATTTTATAAAATTCACCACCACAAATCCTTCACCTTTACCCACTCAGACCCACCATGAACACCGCCACCACCGCCGCCGCCACTAATTTACAGAAATCGTCCTTTATGTTTATACCATTTTTCACTGTATGTCCTTTAGCGCAAAAACTGTCAGAGATCATCCTTTACGTTTAAATTTGTTGCAGTTTACGTCCTTTGGCCTAACGGCCGTTAAAATTTTCAGTTAACTCCAGTTATGTGCCTTACACATGAGGGTGTTTTAGTCTTTTTACTCACAAATATAAATTTAAAACCCTAATTTTATAAAATCCACCACCACAAACCCTTCACCTTTACCCACTCAGACCCACCATGAACACCACCGCCGCCACCACCACCACCCCCACCTACCACCACCCTCCAGTTAGGCCAGATTGGAGGAGGGGGTTTGATTCCTAGTGTGCTTACAGAAATACTTGAGTTGAGCCAAAGTACAACATCCAAGCATCTGCCCCAAAAGCAAAAACAACCAGTTTCTCGATTTCTTTTTCTTAGCCATTATCTTAACTACAGATAGCGGCAGCGGAGTTTGATTCGTACTTGATTCAGATGGCGGTGATGCGAGAGACGGATAAAGAGGATCAGAAGGATCGGGAGTAGATGAATTTGGTAAGTCCGGACTAGATGTGAGATCAAGAGGATCGGAAGCACTAGGATTAGGAGTACATGAAATAGGTAAGTCCGACGGCGGAGGAGGATAGAAATCAGATCGAAAACACGACTCGTCGGAGCATTTATGTGATTTAGGGTTATTAGTGCGGCGGAGAACGCCGAATCCGAGAATGAGGCTAGTGATTACGAGATCAGAGATGAGAAAGATGAAGTGGTGGTGGTGGTGGGTGTTGATGGTGGTGAATGTTTTCCCTTCTGCTCCACCAACACACGATGTTGAAATCGAATCAACAGGGACGATTTGGGTGTTTGTTGAGTTACCTTTGACTCATCACTATTTGGGGGTTTTATTGAAATCAATACACGATGTTAAATGTTTGTAAATCATACAACTGCTTGATTCCAGGTAGACTATTTGAGTGTGAATCATGACCGTAATCAGAGCGGTGAATCGAGTGGTTGTGACGGTGGTGAATGTCTGGTGAGGACTGAGTTGCAGAATTAGATGTTTAGGAGTGGTGAATGCTTGGTGAGGGAGGGGAATAGGGTTTTAAATTTATATTTGTGGGTAAAATGACTAAATCATCCATGTGTAAGACACATGACTGGAGTTAACTGAAAAATTTAATGGCCATTAGGCGAAAGGACGTAAACCGCAACAAATTTAAACGTAAAGGATGATCTCTGACATTTTTTGAGCTAAAGAAAAATAGTATAAACATAAAGGACGATTTATGTAATTTAATCTTTAATTTAATATAAGTTCTTTTATCTCTAATTTTCTAACATTTTTAAAATTAGATGGATAACTTTTTAACATAGTATTTCTCTAATTTGATTTACTACATAGTACTCCATAGTTCAAATTTTAATATTAAACACCCCGTCGTAACGCGTGGGGAATCAACGTACTCACTTTTATTAACGTTCGAAGTTAATTTTATTTACGGTTCAACGACGCAGCCGCAACGCGCGAATCTTAATACTAGTTGATGTATAATTGCGAATTTAAAAAAAAATCTATTGTGACCCTCTATCTAAAAATTTCTAGTTCCGTCATTTTTTAAAATATATCATTTTACTATAATAGTATTGTTTTGTTTATTGTTATCACAGTTATCGTTCTATTAATGATTATATATATATATATATATATATATATAAATATAAGTTTAATTTTTTGGGGCCCATTTTTATGACTCGCACAGGGCCCCGGGGCCGGCCCTGAGGATGAGGTTCAAGTTGAGGTGGAGTTATTTAAGGGTGAAAGTATAGCTAGTATTGAGGAGCCTAGTCAAACTTGAAGCTCTAGCAAGGCTAGTGACAGTGATAACTATAACATTGCTAGGGATATGCCTATAACGTAGGTTGTGCTTCTAGCTAGATACATGCCTAGTGAAGCTATTATTTCACCGGAAAAAGAGATGTAAGTGAATGTTATGCAATAGGGAATGGACTCTTTGCATAAGAATAAAACATGGGTGTTACTGGACAGACCAAAAGTTAGTAGATTGTAATTGGATATTCAAGATTAAAGAAGATACATGTGGGGATGTTCTGAGATTAGTAGCAAAGGGGTTTACACAAAGGGTTGGGATTGATCATAATGAGATATTTTCTCCTATGGTCAAACATACTTCAATCAAAATTGTTTTACCTTTGACTGTTGTGCATAATTTTAAGCTGGAACAACTAAATGGAAAGACAACTTTTTTGCATGGGAATCTTGAAGAAAGTATTTACATGAAACAACCTCTTCGCTTTGAGGTGGAGGGGCAAAATGATAAGGTTTGTCTGCTGCAAATAGGGTTGGCATAACATGTCAGACACGACACGATAAGATACGATGACCTGTTGTGTTCAACACGAACACGACACGATAAATAAGTGTGTCATTTTTTTCAAACACGAACACGACCTGTTTAGAAACAGATCACATGTTAAGGGACCTGTTTAGAAACCTGTTTAGAGAGAGAATAAATATAACCAATGTAATGAAAGAAAAAAATGCCAAAACTTCATAAAAATTTAAAAAGTCGAATCATAACATCCATTAAAATAATAATTCATAAACCTTTTTAAAACAAAAATTTTAAAAACCTTTTTAGGACTGACGAGGATGATGGAGAAGGAGTAAGGACGACAATTTCAAAATTTAGGTCAAAAGATGGACTGATGGAGTCAGATGCAAATCGCAAGGTTAAAATTCTCTGGACCCGGGCAAGTGGGCAACGCAGGTTCTAGGTCTTTGGGCTTGGGCTGGGCCTAGAATCTAGATGCAAATAGGATGTTAAGTGTTAACATGTCACTAACGGGTTTTAACAGATTAACATGTCTTTAACCTGTTTAGACACGAATTTAACCGTGTCTTAATGTGTCGATCTGTTTAAGACACGAAACCTGTTAGGGAAAACACGGGACATGTTAATTTTGTGTCGTGTCGTGTTAACAGAGCCGTGTCAAAAATTGCCAGCCCTAGATGTAAAGGTCACTATATGGTTTAAAATAGTTACCAAGATAGTGATAAAAATGATTTGATGATTATGTGGTTTCTCATGGATTTAATAGGAGTAATTATGATAGTTATGTATACTACAGAGAATATGGTAATTGTCAATTTGTTTATCTGCTGCTATATGTTGATGACATGTTGGTAGCTTGTAAAGATAAGTCACAAATTGAAGCAACAAAGCAGTTGTTGATGTGTGAATTTGACATGAAGGAACTGGGCGAGGCAAAGAAAATTTTAGGCATGGAGATTCATAGAAATAGAGAGTCTAGGGTGTTGAAATTAACACAGGAGTCATATGTGAAAAAGGTGTTGAGCAATTTCTTCATGTAACAAAGTAAGAGTGTTGTAACACCTTTGACTATGCACTGTAAGCTATCAGGAAGGGATTCACTACAGTCAGATGAAGAGCTTCTAAGATGGTGAATATACCTTATGCAAGTGTTGTAGGTAGCCTAATGTACCTTATGGTGTGCACTTGGCCTGATATAGGTTTCGCAGTGAGTGTAGTGAGCATGAACTTAAGTAACCTTGGGAAGCATCATTGGGAAGGTGCTAAGTGAATTTTGAGGGATCTCAACGGAACCAGAGACGTGGGTCTTGTTTTCGGGAATTGCAGTGGTCAAGAACAAGTGATTCATGGTTATGTGGATTCAGATTTTGTTAAAGACTTAGGATCGAGGTAGGTCTTCTACTGGTTATGTGTTTAAAGTCTTTGGTGGTCCTGTCAGTTGGAAAGTATCCTTACAACATGTTGTAGCTTTATCTACAACGAAAGCTGAGTTTATTGCATTAACTGAACCTGTAAAAGAAGTTATGTGGTTGAAAGGATTTATATCTGAGCTTGGAGTTGTAGTTGGTGATGTTGTGGTGCAATGTGATAATCTGTGTGTTATTCAATTCAATTGTCAAAGTGATGTTGTGCAAAGCACTCATCTTTATTCCTTTATATTCGTGCGTTTTTGGATAGTTTTGTATTCGTTTTTAGTTGTATTTGAGTCTATTGTATACTTGCAGGAGCTCGTGAGAATTACAAGTTAAATCCCGAATAAACCGAGCACGAGAATGAAGCCCAAGAAGTCAAAGTCAAAAAGTTGGATTTTCAAGCTTTCGCGGTACGCAAATGGAGGAAGCCAAGGTCTCGCGGTACGCGAGGATTCCTAAATGGGCGCCCAACATTTTTGTTTGTTGCGGTACGCGAAAGGCCTATTAAATCGTAAAAGCCCTAAATCGACTTTATATCGATTTGTGATACCATTATTCAAGGGAGTTCGATTATTCTGCCGTCCAGAGAGGAGAAAGAGGCGATTTTGGGTGATTGGAAGCTGAATCAAGTGAAAAGGTGAAAGCTTTGTAAAACACTTGCCAAAATTCCGATCTCAATTTTTACCCGAAATTTATAAGAAATAACGGGAGTTAATGGAAACCCAAAAATCAGAAGATAAATTAAGAAATAATATATATATATATATATATTGAATTCATACTTTCCTAGAAACTACCATGTAGGAAGGTAGTAGGAAGGTGCACATGAGATGTGAGGAAAGTAGTAGGAAGGTGCACATGAGATGTGAGGAAAGTAGTAGGAAGGTGCACATAACATTTAAGGAAGGTAGTAGGAAGGTGCATCAACATTTGAGGAATGTGGTAGGAAGGTGACATATTGTAAACAAACTTCCCTATAAACAGAACTTAAGATTACTCATAAATTCTCATTCCAAACCTTCTCCTGATTCAAAGACAGCTTCGTCCTTATATTTTCGAGTTTAAGTATCTATTTTAGTGGGGCGTAGAGTTGTAGCCAGGGTAGGCATTGGGTAACATAACCCTGGTCTAGGCATGGACTGATCACCCATGTCTAAACTAGGTAGTATTATCCAAAGCTAACAACGGTTATGACTAGATAATTCCCCATCATTCGTTAGGCCTTCGCCTAAGATTTATTTCGGTCTTGAACAGGGATAAAGTTCTGACCAGTCATAATAACGTCAAGACTACGCATAAGACATATGACAAGTTTGATTACGGTTCCAAGGATGAAACCACAAGGGTTAGAAACATCAAAACCCGAAGGACAAGGATGAAAAAAGAAATAAAATAGAAATTCAATGGGTGGAGGACTGCTACCCTTAGGCTAACGGTCCGCTACGGGTAACAAGGAATTCCCCCATTAGATTTATGGCGGACCGCCATGAGGTGTATAACAGTCCGGTACGGGCGGACACAGCTAGCGGACCGACATGGTCCTAGCTAACGGTCGGCTACGTACTTCCCTAGGCAGCTTCTGCACACATGACACGTGTCATCGCTACGTGTAGGGCATGCGTCAGCCCTGCTGACGCGTGGAGCTTGGCGGACCGCCAAGATACACCCACACGGTCCGCTAAGGACGTGTGGAGCGCATGCACACCAGGGCTTGACACTTGTCAAGCATGCATGAAAGTGGGAGGTAGTGGACCGCCATGGATCTGGCTAGCGGTCCGCTACGGGGCTGTTGTCAGCCTATAAATAGAGGAGCTCTTCATTTGCATTTTACATACCAAACTCAATCAAACTCTGAGTTCTCTGATCCCGAGCTTTCCTTTGATGGCCAGAATCCTGAGCCATTCTCCCGAGTTCGACTGGCTTTCGCTTATAAACCGGACTCGAGCGTTTAGAGCCGAAGAAACCCGAGGAGTGCATAGAAGTGCAAGTTAAGGTGCTATAGCACTAAGAGACAACTCTAAGAGCTACTTAGCACTAAGATTAACCAAGGTGAATACTCGTCTGTATCAAAAATACTCGTTCTCATGGTGAGAACAAGCTTTTCAAAATGGTTTACAAAAGACATACATGTCTATGTCATAAACCGAGTCTGTCAAAAACGATTTATAAGACGTGCTTGGGCTATAGGCTATCATCACGCAACAAGACAGACTATCATGTTTTATAAGACGTGATTGTGCTATAGGCACCTTCACGCAAAATGATCAAACGATTCACATTTACGAAAAAGGGCAAAACACGATAATTAAATATTTACTCATAATAGTCCCAGAATTAGGGGTTGAGTTCAACCCCTGTGGACAAGATTAAATCCCAGAATTAGGGGTTCTACCCCTGTGGATATGATTACCCAAGAAGTGTACGTAAAATTTGATCAAATATTTATACTCGCTACAGATCCAGTTGGGCCGGGCGGGGTTGGCTTATATGTCGGGTGATTGCGTAAAACGCAGGAGTGCCAGTCTGGCCGCGTAGCCCCAAAAGTACTTGTCCAATGTATACAATTGGATAAATCGGAAGAAAGCGAAGTGTTCGCTAGAATCCAAAGATGAAATGTTTAACTGTTTAATTAAACTGTTTTGCCATGCTTATGAAAATGATTTACGGTCATAAAGTATTCACCAGCATGTAGCTGACGTTCATTTTCAAATGTTTTCAGGAAAGGAATGAATTGACCTCATCGTACCGGGACAGGCTACGACCTGGGTCCCGATGACAGTTTTGTTGCACAGCCGGGTCAGGCCACACACCTAGACCCGGTGCAACCCAAAAATATGTTATTACAGGTCGTGCATTGCACAGAAAGAACCTTAAGAGTAAACAAGGTTAAGGTGACCGAAGGACTATGTTTTCCTTAGGTAGATTACTTCCTTGTAAACCTGCTGACTTTGCGTCAAAGTTTTGATTTGAAATCAAATGTACAAACGACCAGGTTTTAATACCCAGTTATTTAAATAAAGATAATCTTTTGTCTACACGACGAGATTTCTATATTTACAAAACCAACCCTTGAGGTTGAGTTGAAACGATCCATTTTCAAACGTTATTCCGCTGCACAAAAACAAACTCTAAAATCAAAGCAGGTACCGAAGGTGCCAACGGATGTCACAGCCCAGTAACGTCTTCGGGGTCCGGGGGGGGGGGGGGTGTAACATTGGTTGGTATCAGAGACTGAGGTTTTAGTAGGGCTGACAATTTCTACCTGTTTAAGACACGATTAAACCCGTTTAAGAAAAAGTACACTATGTAATTTTATACATTTTAAAAAATAAGTAAAATTAAGAGGCTAGACTCCATCATTTCTCCTTCTTGGTACATAAAAGATACAACTGTCTTATAGTCATTAGATATAAAGGAGTTAAACGAGTCGTATTCATATTTGATACTTGTGTTATCCGCGTCGCCTATAACCTGTTTAGACACGAATTACCTGTTTTGCCAGCCCTAGGTTTTAGCGAATTAGATACTTGAGATAGTATCTTGGCTCTAACCTTGATGATACCCAGGTTTTTGTTAGATACTTGGTTTAAAATCTGAGCTTTAACCAGATTGGGAAAGAATGTCTACTAAGAGGAAAGTAGGTAGATACTTATATATAGATGCTTGCATCTAAGATCGATTGTATAAGAAATTGCAAATGTATGGAGGTGATTCCTACTACCTTGAAAGAAAATCCCTACGGAACTAGGGCAATGACAATTAACATTCCCTGTGAAGATCCAAATACGATCGGATGGAATCTTCCCTCCTTGAAAAACGTAATACAAGACGTTGGCGCATAAGGATGTGGATCTGAGTGCTCTGGGCGCAACAAAGATTCGGATTTGAGTAACTGGCGAATAGATACTCCTCCGCCGAGGATAAGTGAAGTAAATTAGGCTGGAGCTAGTGAAGGCTACACAGCTAAGAATACGGGTGGTATGGTCATCCGAGACAGTATCCATACCCTTAACTGAAGGGATGGAGGAAATATATCGGAACTTACCTCGGGTTGGAAAGGAATCTAAAGAAGAAGCCACGTTACTACTTTGATCCAAATATGATTCCAGATTTTGAAAATCCGGATGATTATATTCCTGATAATTCTGATTCTTTGCTTATACTTCGAAATCTATATATTCCCTGAGTCGGGAAATGCTATGGATTATGATCCATGAGAAGTTTATCTGAATAAACGTTCCTCCTTTGGAACCATCCAATCCATACCAAAATGTGTACAATGATGTGGTGATGGAGATTTGAGATCCTCCTCCTCAATATGATTATCCTTCAGTCTATCCTATTTCACTCCGAGTTTTCTCTGAGTTCTCTGATCCCGAGCTTTCCTCTGATGGCCCGACTCCTGAGCCATTCTCCCGAGTTCGACTGGCTTTCGCTTATAAACCGAACTCGAGCGTTTAGAGCCGAAGAAACCCGAGGAGGGCATAGAAGTGCAAGTTAAGGTGCTATAGCCCTAAGAGACAACTCTAAGAGCTACTTAGCACTAAGATTAACCAAGGTGAATACTCGTCTGTATCAGAAATACTCGTTCTCATGGTGAGAACAAGCTTTTCAAAATGGTTTACAAAAGACATACATGTCTATGTCATAAACGTAGTCTGTCAAAAAAGATTTATAAGACGTGCTTGGGCTATAGGCTATCATCACACAACAAGACAGACTATCATGTTTTATAAGACGTGAATGTGCTATAGGCACCTTCACGCAAAATGATCAAACGATTCACATTTACGAAAAAGGGCAAAACACGATAATTAAATATTTACTCATAATAGTCCCAGAATTAGGGGTTGAGTTCAAACCCTGTGGACAAGATTAAATCCCAGAATTAGGGGTTCTACCCCTGTGGATATGACTACCCAAGAAGTGTACGTAAAGTTTGATCAAATATTTATACTCGCTCCAGATCCAGTAGGGTCGGGCGGGGTTGGCTTGTATGTTGGGTGATTGCGTAAAACACAGGAGTGCCAGTCTGGCCGCGTAGCCCCAAGTACTTGTCCAATGTATACAGTTGGATAAATCGGAAGAAAGCGAAGTGTTCGCTAGAATCCAAAGATGAAATGTTTAACTGGTTAATTAAACTGTTTTGCCATGTTTATAAAAATGATTTGAGGTCATAAAGTATTCACCAGCATGTAGCTGACGTTCATTTTCAAATGTTTTCAGGAAAGGAATGAATTGACCTCATCGTACCGGACCGGCTACGGCCTGGGTCCCGATGACAGTTTTGTTGCACAGCCGGGTCAGGCCACACACCTAGACCCGGTGCAACCCAAAAATATGTTATTACAGATCGTGCATTGCACAGAAAAAACCTGAAGAGTAAACAAGGTTATGGTGACCGAAGGACTACGTTTTTCTTAGGCAGATTACCTCCTTGTAAACCTACTGACTTTGTGTCAGAGTTTTGATTTTAAATCAAATGTACAAACGTTCGGGTTTTAATACCAGTTATTTAAATAAAGATAATCTTTTGTCTACACGACGAGATTTCTATATTTACAAAACCAACCATTGAGGTTGAGTTGAAATGATCCATTTTCAAACGTTATTCCGCTGCACAAAAACAAACTCTGAAATCAAAGCAGGTACCGAAGGTGCCAATGGATGTCGCAGCCCGATAACGTCTCGGGGGTGCCCGGGGCGGGGTGTGACACTTTGGAGTCCGGGTTCGTTAAATTTACGTTTTCGGTTTCAAGTTTAAATCTTTATTCTTGAATTCTGTGTTTGGTACTATGTTTTGTTTATTTACTTATGTTATGGTTGTTTCAAGTATGAATCTAGGCTAAACAATTGATACTACCTAGGTTCATGATGAATATTTGTTAAAGTTTCAGTTTTTATCGGTTTTCGGTTATTATTGAATGGATTAATGATTTTGTAACGAATCTTGGTTTAATAATTATGATGAATATTGTATGTTTGAATCTGATCTATGTTTGATTTCAATTCCATACGTTGTTTGTGTATGTCTTCCGGTTTGAATAGCGTATCTAGATCATAGACTTTAGGGTTTGTGGTTGTTTGTTTGGTTTGTTGTGATCCATAGGGATTGTGTTTGAGTGTTAATCAGATCTGAGCGTTCATCTTATCTCAATGCCCTAGAAGTGAGATATAGCCGGTTAGTCTTCGTATTAGGTGTCTAGTTGTCAACGCTCTAAAAAGAGGTTTTCCTAGGTCCTTAGTATTGTTGCTATACCGAGTCATAGTTTATTATCCTGAGATTTCCCCGTGCATCCTAGATGTATTATGGACAGTGAGACCGAGAGGTGATCTGTCTGTTAGGTACTCTATCATTGTTGGAGAGACTGAAAGGTGATCCAACCATCTGGTGAGTTTAGTACATCTTTAGGTTCCTTAGTTGGTGACACCCTGAGAGTGATTAGGGATCCACTAAGTGTCTAGAGCTGTTATCCTTAGAAACCCAATAGTTTCCAGAACCGATAGAAGTTGTGCTTTGCAAGTAGGATTCCGACCTAGGTGGTATTCTTCCATCTATGATATTTTCCTTAGTACTTTGTCTTGATAGCTTGAGTCGACCTTGTTTTCTTCATTCCTAACTTAAACCAATAGAGTAGAAATCCCCCAAATCAATCATTCAATAGTCCGAGTCAGAGTCTAGTATAGTTATAGTAGTGTCTCTAGGGTTCGATAACTCAGTTTACCGTTAAGCTGTGCTACACTCGATAGGTCCACTTGCCTGTCATTGCGGTTTAGTTCGAAGGTACTCCATTTATTACTTAGGAGTCTAGGTTAGGTTTAATTAATATTTTTATAGACCGTCTGGGCGACATCAAGTTTTTGGCGCCGTTGCCGGGGACACTTGGCAATAGCAACATTAGCTTTGACTAGTTCTTTGTTTGATTTTTGGTTTATTTTTCTTCTTTTGTTTTGAGTCCTATTTGTGTGTCAGTCTTACTTGCTATCTGTGTGTCTAAATTAAGATCGAGTCTTTCTATATTTTGAGTTTTTTCTTATTTTTATTCATGTCTTTCTGTTTATGCACCATACTCGTTCGCTGGGATCACCACCATATACAACTTTTCTAGAGCCCGAAAAAGAGCTTCACGAGCGCACCCGCGACTTTCGGGAGCATTTGAAGGTGCTTTGCAAAAACCAGGTACGTTCTACTAGCCCAGTTCTGTTTCCTAAAATGGGCGATGCTGACCCACCAGCGCGACGTACCGTACACCAGAGGGCCAGTGATGGGGTCACCGGGGCATGATCTTCGATCACATGCCCCGCCATTCCTAATACAAATACTTGGCAGATCCCATCACATGTCATGAGTACGATCACTCATGCCACTCAGTTTCATGGTCTCGAGGATGAAGATACACCCGGACACATGTCCCGCTTCGTGCGTATATGTGATACCTTCAATATCACGGGTGTGTCTAAGGACGCGATCTATTTGCGCCTCTTCCCATTCTCGCTCTCTGAGCGTGCATATACTTCACTTGACACCCTCCCCGACAATTCTATCACCACTTGGGAGGATCTTCAAGCCAAGTTTTACAAAAAGTACTATCCACCTTCCAGGGCCTCTCGCCTTAGGGATCAAATTCATTCCTTCCGAATGGACCCAGACGAGCCTTATCACATGGCTTGGGAGAGGTTCAACACGCTGTTGAGCCGATGTCCCCAGCATAGTCTGTCACACTGGGAGATTATGGAGAAGTTCTATAATGGCCTCACCTTTAAGAAGCAGCAGATGTTCAACACAGCTACGGGAGGCCATATCATGGATAAGCTCGAACCTGCTGAATGCGAGGAAATGTTCGAGAGCTTCGCTCTCGCCGAACAACAACGGCCATCTGCTAGGACTTCCATTCCTAGTGCTAGAGCACCCGCCTCTTCTCCTAGAGGTGTGCATCAGGTCACTCCTGATACTAGCGTGGATGCTGCTTTCGCAACAATGGCAAATGAAATTGAAGAGCTGAAGCTCAGTGGCCTTAGGTGTGAGGTGTGCAGAGGAGGCCACGACACGAGGGATTGCCCCGTCAATCAACAAGAGCAAGTGAGCGTTGCATGAAACCCGAACCGGAACCGAGGGTACAACAACTACAATAACTCCTATGGCTCGGGATGGAGATCTGGAAACAACCCGCCCGGGTTCAATGCCCGCCAGAATCAGTATGGTGGAGGCGATGGCAGGGCGAGTTCAGGAAGCAATCTGGGTAACAAGAGGATAGAGGAGATGTTAGAAAATCAGACCCAGATGTTTGCCCACTTGGTATCAAGGGATAAGGAGACTCATCAGTGATTGGATGCACATGACACGTTACTAAAGAATCAGCAATCGGCATTCATGGATCTGCAGCGCACGGTAGTGGACATTGCTCAGAGCTTGAAAGATAGACCGGGAGGTCCGTCTTCAGGCCCTAATGCATCAGTGATGGCCATGTCGACTAGGAGTCAGAGGATAATAGAGAGAGGAGCCACCGACATAAGAGGAAGAGCCGGTGGATGAGGAGATAGAGATGGAGAAGCCTGCCGAGAAGGCGGAGGAGAAGAAGAGTGGGGGTGAGATTAAAACCCCCGAGATTGACTTGAGCCGTGTTCTCTACCCAGCTCGCTTGCTACCTCATAAGTATGCTAGGGAATAAGGTCACTTCCTGGATATCTTTAAACAACTCAAGGTCAATCTCCCATTCATAGAGGTCCTCCAGCACATGCCTAAATATGGCAAGTTCCTAAAAGATCTTCTTTCCAACAAGAAGAAGCTGGAGGAGGTCTCTAACGTCTCACTTAGTGAGCGATGTTCTGCGATGGTGCAGAACAAACTGCTAGAGAAACTGGTAGATCCGGGTCACTTCACGATCCCATGTCTGCTAGGTTGTTTGCCTCTGAACCACGCATTAGCTGACCTGGGTGCTAGCATCAATCTGATGCCATATTCCATTTATAAACAGCTAGACCTAGGAAAACCGCAGCCGACGCGCATTAGCATCTTTAGCTGACCGTTCAGTCAAGTATCCATGGGGAATTATGGAAAATCTCTTAGTGAAAGTCGACAGATTCGTCTTCCTCGTGGATTTTGTCATCCTGGATATGGATGTGGACGACAGAGTCCCACTCATCTTAGGGCGCCCGTTCTTGCGCACCGCCAAGCATTGATTGATGTATTTGACGGGAAACTCACACTTCGTGTGGGGGATGATTCGATCATATTCGATGCTTCAAAGTCCGTGAAGGAGGCTCAGAGCCACTCCGTGTGCATGGTTGATGCCTTCGTGGACTATCATCGGGATTCTGATCCAGAGATAGGAGTGGATGAACCCGCCCATGACTTAGGGATGTTATCTGATTGGGCGGTAGAGCTAGAAGAGTTGTTAAATGAGCCAGACGAATACCTAGTGATCTGCAGGAGATGATGGCAGAGCTAGAGGAGATGATATGGCAAGCCCCAATTGTGGGGAAGTTAGAAAAGGAAGAGGATCCTGATGATCCTGGTGAAGGCTAAGAGGTCATACCATTAGAAACACTTGTGCCTGAGCCTTTAACCGTCATGAGTGCCCATTTTGAGGGGGTAGAAACAAAGCAAACCCCTAGTTCTAGTGCCCCTAGGTCTAGGCCACCCCGTAAGAGAACCCGTACTTTGATAGATTCATCTGATTTGAGGATAGTGCAAACCCCAAGTGTGGGGAAGTTTAAAGGTGAGAAGTTACTAGGGTATTTTTCATGGGGGCGATCGGGGGGCTATTTCAAAATTTTATGGGGGGCGATTGAGATTTTAACACGTATATAACACTAATTTTTTTTTTCATGGAGGGCGGCTGCCCCCCATACCCCCTTCCTAGGTCCGCCTATGGTGTGAACCATTCTTCTCCTAACCGGTTGTTGACTTTTCAAGTCGCTTCCCTCTTTTTTTTAACAACAATACCCCATTTTGGTACGACCTAAACTATTCCTAATAATTTTCAGCAATCCATCATAGACGGAGCTCGAACCCTTGACATTAAGGGGGCTTCATCACTTTATCCGTCGTATATTACAACATTACTTAAAGTCTTAAACTCCATGCATCATCGAGCTAGTTTATACTGCAACACTGAACCTTAAATATAACTACTCTATCTCACCTCTCTACCCCTCAAAATCAATTGGAATCATTCTTGTTCATCTGCTTGATCTTGTTTTCTTTTGATGTTTGTTGATTTCATTCACATGTTTTAGTGACGATTTGTAATAACCAAAAATAATGATACATATATTAAAAGTACAAAAGGGTTATTGTAACTTGGCGAATGTTATGAAGTGTGATGAATATCTTTTGTAATTATGTAAATATTTTTAGAATACATGCAAATATATTAGAGTTTATGTAAATAAAAGTTTAATTATCAAAATTAATTAATTAAAGTATAATAAGTTAAACTAAATTAAAATGTTTATTTTATTTTAATAAAAGGTTATAAAAGAATTTTTAATTAAAAGGAAGTGATTTAGGTTAACCCCAACCGTTATAAACCGTCTATGTGAACCATTCTTCTCCTGTTAAACAACTGTTAAGACTTTCTTAGTCGCTTCCCTCTTTTTTTAACAACAATACCATATTTTGGGACCACCTAAACTACTCCTAATAATTTACATCAATCCGTCATAAACGGGGCTCGAACCCTTGAATTTAAAGGAAGCTTCATCAATTTATCCGTCGTAGATTACAACATTACTTAAAGTCTTAAACCCCTCATGCATAATCGAGCTAGTTTATACTCCAACACCGAACCTTACGCGATCATATAACTACTCTATCTCACCTCTCTCCCCCTCAACACCCCCCCCCCCTCTCTGAGTTCTTCAACAACCGATTCTTGATCTGCCTAAGGTATCCACATAACCCAAATTTGTTTATATGCTTACTACACAATTGGCTCAGGCGTGCTTAATTTTCTTTATGCATGACATGATTTCAAGGTTTTTATGATGAACAGAGAGATGCCATCATATTGACTAATAAATCTAAGAAATTATTCCATCGCACGTCCTTCCCTTTGGATGTAGGAGTAGCGACATGGACTAAATGCCCTGTCCAAGCCAAGGAACTTACGCCGAAGTGTCCTGATAAATGATTATTGAGACGAGATTCTGCATTTTTGAACCACTAAACACTCGGTTTCCATTTCGGTTGTAGGTGTAACCAACCCGCTATTAAAGATATGGCAGAAATAAATAATAGAAATAGAGTTCCATTATAAAGATCTACATTAGTCGTATACCACCACTGATAAACACCAGAACAAACAATATTCACCGGGCCAGGAGCACCCCCTCAAGTAAAAGCTTCTACAGCTGGTTGACCATAATGAGGATCCTAAATTGCATGAGCAATTGGTTTTACATGTAAAGGGTCCTTTACCCATAACTCAAAATTTCCTTACCAAGCTGCATGAAAGAGATTTATGGAAATCCACAGAAAAACTATTGTTAATTGCTCGAAGTGAGAAGCAAAAATATTCTAAGAAAGACGTTCCTCAGTAATATCATCATGACTCTCAAAGTCATGCGCGGTAGCAATACCAAACCAACTACGACGAGTAGTGGGGTCCTGAGCTAAGCCTTGGCTAAACCTTGTAAATCTTAATGCCATAATGCCTTTCAAATCCTCCTAGCCATTATCCTAATGCAATAATTCTTGCTAAGAAGAACACCCATGTTGTGGCAGTTCCACCCAGAATGTAATGGGTTACTCCTACAACACGTCCTTGTACAATGCGTAAGACAGAAAAAGAAGAGAACATTGTTTTTGCAAACATGAATAGGATTTTTTGAACGGTCTCTTTTCTTTATGCACAACATGTTTCCAAGGTTTTTCTGATGAACGGAGAGATGTCATCATATTGACAAAAACTGATTTTCATTGGTTTTGTTATAAAACCCATTTAAAATCAAAACTTTGAACAAGAGAATGAGATTTACTTGCAATAGGAGGTGTTACTTGCTTCCACTAGTTTCAAACAAACGTGAAGTACGATGGATTTCTGTTGCATGTCATAATTCCCTTGCTAACATGAACTCTACTTTCTCTCCAGAAATCTTATAAATGAATTTTGAAAATGACTAATATTCCCTTGCCTGCTGTGGACCATCTAATTCTCCAAGAAAGAGTCCTCCTATTTATACCATAAAAATTACTATTTACACTAAAAGTTAACATTTGATTTTACACTTGAGTTAACACATGAATTTACAATGACATCATTTGTTTTTTTCTCTTTTACTAACTTTTATTTTTAAAATATAATTTTTTTTATAACTTTTAAGGGCATTTTAATGGTGTAAATAGAATCAGAAGAAATACGGGGGATCAGGGAAAGTGTCATTTAACCCCTCCAACTTGTATTTTTAGTCAAATAACCAACAAACTATGTTTAGTCTAGCTTGATATCACAGTTTGACTTTTGTTGACTTTTTCACCTCTAATCAACATAAGATATTAATGAATTATTCCATTAAAAGTAAAAAAGAAATATTAAATCATATCATCACACTCAAGTAAAATGTCCATGGATTTTAACATGTTACAATGAGTGCTAGAAGACTAGGTTGCATCTTTCTTACTTCAATTTTAAGAGCCTTAATAACCTCTCTCTTTTCTTCTTCACTCTTCTCCTATTTTACATCTTTTTCAATCACATTAAGGAGCACCAAGGTGACAGGGTCACCGCAACCAAGGCGTGAGGCGAGGGCGCAATAAATCAAGATAACCTCTATATAAGATTTAACATATAAATAACCTCTCCATACAACCTAAAAATCTACATGTACACCCTCCCGGTGCACAAAATGCGCTTCCCAATGCACACGCCTCAAGCATTTTGACCTGTGCCTCATTGTTAGGTCTTTGATCCTTGGAATTGATGTTACAAAACTTAACTGGTTAATAATGACGTGTTAATAGAATTAGTGCTGAAAGAGTTGGAAATTGTTGATGAAGAGACTCTGTTAAAAGACAACTTGCTATCGATGGTAAGTTGTTGGCGGTAAAAGGAGTTGCTACTGAGATGAAGACTTGTATGACATGAGTATAATAGTAAATCTTCACTGATATAACTATACTTAAAAATAGAGTAAATTACAGAAATCGTCCTTTATGTTTATACCATTTTTCAGATATTGTCCTTTAGCCCAAAAATTGTAAGAGATCGTCCTTTAGTGTTTACAAATCTTGCATGTTATGTCATTTGGCCCTAACCCAGTTAAATTTCTCAGTTAAGTCTTGTCATATGCAAGGCACATGAGGGTACTTTTGTAATTTTACCCATTTAAGTAAAAGATATGTTAATAATGAAACAAAAACTCTCTCTCTGTTATTTTTATGAGAGAGAGAGAGTTTAATTAACTGAGAAATTTAACTGAGTTAGGGCCAAATGTCATAACGTGCAATATTTGTAAACATGAAGAACAATCTCTGACAATTTTTAGGCTAATGGACAATATCTTATAAACATAAAGGATGATTTCTATAATTTACTCCTTAAAAATATGACTACTTTCATGATTTTCAGTTTATTTTTAAGACTGAGTTTCGTCATATCTCTATATAATATATCGAATCCATGATCCATCTACTTTACATCGTTTCAAAATCATACAATCATAGAAATTATGAAACAAAAAGGAAAATATAATCAATTTTCTTAGGCCCAAGGAATGGAACCTGTATATGGTGAAGCACTGCAGTATCTAAACAAGCCTTGAATTTCAGGGCAGCCATTAGGGTAAGGTATTGACCTGTGGAAAGGATCCCGACCAATCTTTTTACGACGCAGTGAGCCTAGACACGCGTAAGGATCGTGTTCGAATTGAGTTCTCACTAATGCCTCCCCCTTTAATGCTGCTTCTCTTGATGATGTGGCAGCTGGGGTGCCCAGATAGAAAAATCTTAACTCGGGGAACCGAATTGCAGACCGGTGCAGATTAACAAATCGTTCTTTCTTGAAATCATAACCCACAACCTATGTTTCAATTTTAAACCAGTTACTACTTCATTAAGTAAGAAACTTTTAAATCAAAATTAAAAATAAATTCAACAATTCAATTATTTTACATCGGTAGCAATTTCGACTCATTTACCTATAAATGGGTCGAATTGGGTTATGTTTTATCTTAACAAGACAAATGGGTTGAAACTTCAAAGTTGCCCGGAGTATGCTTAAGCATACGATCACCTAAATCATTCTATTCAAAGATTTAGATTATTGATGTAATAACTTGTTCTTGTGATCATATTTTACGGGTTAGTTATTTCAAAATTAATAACTGGGGAAAAAGGAGTTTGCAGGCAAGCCTGACCCATTTGACCTGTTACTTAATCCATCGACCCGCCCGTCTTTCCGCATCTTAATTACGTATTTCTTTTACTGATATACAAACTTACAGTTATATTTTGTGGATAAGAGCCCGTAAGTTCCCTGAATCGACATACACTAAAGAGAAGATTCTCAAAGCTGTCCCTTGCGTGTTCTTCTGTGAGTGCTTTCCATCTAACTTTCTCTTGGTTACCTATATCAAAAATAACAGAGTAAGTACAACTAAACTGAAAACTTAGAGCCAGTGAAGCCTATCATAAAAATCCAAAAGAGTATAATGGTGTGTGTTATGATCATTGCACCTAGGACTGCACAGGACTGAACACCACACCGAACCATAATGGAAACCGAAGAACAGTATAATCTTAGACTGAAAATTCGACCGGACGTCCGGTCCCAATTCTGAAACAGGTATTGTAAACTGGAATTGTATTAATGAGAAGTGTATAATATAAGTGACAAGCCTCTCTATATATAGGGAGAGATAGGGACTAAAAGGAAATAACTATTTACATGAGTGGGTCCCTATACTAATTACTATTTACACATAACACTCCTCAAGTTGGAACATGATATTAATCATGCCCAGCTTGCTACATATAAAATCCACATGTGCCTTTCGGAGTGGTTTCGTGAAGATGTCTGCAAGTTGAAATTCTATCTTGACATGAACCGGCTGAATGGATGGAGGATCAGTGTTAGTGCCCACCACACGATCCCTGATAAGATGACAATCGACTTCTATATGTTTCGTCCTCTCATGAAATACTTGATTCTTGGCTATGTGTATAGCCGATTGACTGTCACAATATAACCTCATCAAGTTATCAGAAACAACCCCGAGTTCTCTAAGAAGATGACGAGTCCATATCATTTCTGATGTAACCTCTGGCATTGCTCTATATTCTGATTCGACACTTGATCTAGACACTGTAGTGCTTCTTGCTCTTCCAAGACACCAAATTTCCTCCAACAAACACACAATACCCAGTCATAGATCTTCGTGAAATAGGACAACCTGCCCAATCAGCATCTGAGAACCCTGATATGCGCGCCCGTCTCCTTTTTCTGTAAAAGCACCCACACGACAATGACCCTGATCAGAATACAAGATCCCTAGACCCAGTGTGGTCTTGAGATACCGTAACACACGCAAAGTAGCATCCCAGTGTCCGGTGTATGGAGTGGCAATGAACTGACTCAGAACACTAACAGCAAAGGAGATATCCGGACGTGTAACTGTTAGATAGTTAAGCTTTCCAACTAACCATCTATATCGTTCAAGATCCTTCATTGGGCTTCCGTCCTTTGGAAGGAGCTTCCCCGTAGGAAGCATCAGAGAATCAACAGGCTTACAACCCAGTAAACCACACTCAGTCAGCATATCAAGTACATACTTACGTTGAGAGAGAAGTATTCCTTGTGGAGGGCGAGAAACCTCTACGCCAAGAAAGTACCTAAGTCGACCTAGGTCGCTAATCTGAAACTAAGACTGAAGAAACTGTTTGAGCTCGGTAATCCCAACCTCATAATCTCATGTAACAATAATATCATCAACATAGACCACCAGAATAATTCTTCGGCCATGTCGATGTCTAAAGAATACAGAGTTATCATATGCATTACCATAACACTTGAAAACCGACCAAACCATGCCCTGGGAAACTGTTTAAGACCATATAAGAAACTACATAATCTGCATACTTTCGAGGCCTCCTCAACAATGAACCTAGGTGGCTGCTCCACATATACCTCCTCCTCAAGAACACCATTAAGAAAGGTGTTCTTGACATCAAGCTGGTGGAGCGGCCAATGGTGAATGGCAGCAAGGGAAATACAAATACGTACAAATGGCATTTTGGCAACAGGGGAAAATGTCTCATCATAATCAATGCCATATGCCTAAGAGTAACCTTTAGCAACTAACCGAGCCTTCAGGCGATGCAGGGAACCATCAGGGTGTAGTTTAACCGTGAACACCCATCGACAACCAATAATACGCTTCCACGAGGAAGTGGCTCAAGATCCCATGTATGATTAGCCCTAAGAGCCCCGATCTCCTCTTCCATAGCTTGTTACCATCCTGGGTGAGTAAGAGCGGTCATCACATTCGTCGGAATCGGGTAGGAATCAATGGCAGTAGTATAGGCATGGGATTCAGGGGAAAGGTGGATATATGCAACATAATCCTGAATAGGATAACGGGTGAGATGCCGAGGTTGTTTGCGAAAGGCAATCGGTATATCAGGAAAGGGTGCACCAGGAGAGTCATAAGCATGAGTGTCTGGTGTAACAGGAGTAGTATCAGGTGTGTCAGGCTTGGGGGGGAGAGGGGAACTGAAGACGTACCAGGGTCATGGTCCGGTTGTGAATCAGGTGTCTCTGTTGTCTGAACCTTATGCTTGTGGGCATAAGTGAAAACAAACAGAGGCCAGATGTAGCAGGAACCGGATTTGTGACGATTGAGACCGGAGGTGAAGGTGTAGATGGAACAGAGGATATAGGAATGGTAGGAATAGTGATGGACTCAGAACAGGTCAGGCAACGAGACAGAGGACTCGGGAAAGTAAGGACAGGATTCGTGAAACGTCACGTCAGCAATAGTAAAGTATCGACGAAGAGAGGGGTTGTAGCACCGATACCCCTTCTGAACATGGGAGTAACCAAGAAAGACACAACGAATGGCCCGCGGGTCAAGCTTAGTGGTCCCTGGACGATGATCATGAACATATGCCACACCCCCAAAAATGCGGGGCGTGAGGGGAAAAGGAGTTCCTAAAGGATATAGGAAAGAAAACGGGGTTTTACCATTAAGGACAGATGAGGGCATGCGATTAATTAGGTGGGCTGCAGTAAGAACAGCATCACCCCAAAATCGATGAGGAACATGAGAATGAATCATGATTGTGCGAGTAACATCCAAAAAATGGCGATTCTTGCGTTCAGCAACACCATTCTGCTGAGATGTATATGCGCATGATGTCTCGTGAATGATACCATGGGTTTTGAGATATGTAGAGAAATCAGTGGATAAATATTCTTTTGCATTATCAGTACGAAGAGTTTTGATTGATGTATTAAACTGATTTTGGATATACGAATGGAATCCACGAAAGATCGAATTGATTTCACTACGAGATTTTAACAAATAAACCCAAGTAGTACGAGAAAAATCATCGATGAAAGTAACAAAGTACTCAAAACCTAGAGGGGTTTTGACAGGGGAAGGGCCCCAAACATCAAAATGCACAAGTTTAAACAAATGACAAACTTTACTGGACACTTTTGGAGGATAGGGACGTCGAGTATGTTTACCAAGCTGACACGACTCACAATGAAAATTATCTGGAACAGAAAAGTCCGGTCTCATCTGCCTTAGAACTGCTGCAGGGGGACATACGGTAGAGACCTCCTGATTCAAAACCGGTGCCAATCACCCGTTTCGTTCATAGTTCCTTAAACACACAATGAGTAGGATAAAATGTTACTTTACAGTTATTTTGTTTAGTAGTTTGACTAACGGAGCACAGGCTGGTAGGAAATTTAGGAACAAATAGGACAGAAGACAGGTTTAGGGTGTTTGAGTTACCAATGGACCCGATGCCTTGAACGGGGCATGAGGAACCATCACCAAGTTGAACAGGTCGGTAAGAAGTATCATGTAGGCTAGTAAAAATACCTCGATTCCCAGACATGTGATAGGTGGTCCCAGAATCAATCACCGACGATGAGTCAAGGCTAGAAGACGTACCTGGATGTGTTGAGTGGGTTTGAGGGCTAGGTGATAAGGAAGCAAGCAACCATTGGAGCAAATCATACTCCTTGGTGACAAAAAAATAGTTCAAGAACAACAGCGAACAAGTCAATTATGGGACAGAAACGGTGGTTCTGGTATAACTATGGCCTGGAACACGAGCAGAAACAACAGGAAGAGGTTTCTTGTAAGAACAAGACTCAGGAACAACAACAGGAGCAAGACAGGGTACGTGGCAGCAACATGTCTAGTTAACGAACAAACGCCTAAACATGCAGGAGGCAACAGGTCTAACCGGAACAACCGAGCAATCAACAGGATCAAAAACAAGCAGCAATGGTTCAGGAACAGTAAAATTAGAAAAAAAAAGTCACGGGCGGTTGACAGAAACAAGGAAATGGGGCGTCGACAAGAACAATCGAGTAGTCAACCCGACCAATTAGGATTTCGACAGTAAACAGAATCAAACTAGCAACCAACAGGGGAAAAACGAGCAGGAATGATTCTGGAATAGAAAGTAACTAGTGACAAAGGTTCTGGAACGGCCGACAGTGGTAGATGGTGGCTGGCAGTGAGATTCCGGCAAGACAGAACTGCGGCCGGCGAGATATTCCGGAAGCGGATCACGAAGAACAACAATTTCTAACAGTAATCAGTAACAAAAAGGGTGGTATTCAGTACCTCAGGTGTTCCGGGACAAAAAATAAGTGAAAAAGGTGACCGGCGAGAATTCCGGTCAGATTCAGGAGGCGACAGCCAGTGTTGTAAAAATCGCGCCTACGCGCCGATTAATCGCTAGGCGGTCACACGAGGAGTAATTTTGGCCTAGTCGCTCCAGAAATCGCTGGGCGGTCCAAATCGGGCCTAGGCGGCCAGATTCCGGCGAAAATTCCGGCAATAACCTGAAAGTTTTGGCCAAATTCCGGCGAAAACCTTGGATTTTCCAACCAAACCCTTCAAATTCCAGCCAAATATGTGTATAAATATTTAAAAATGAACATTTTTATAAAAATTACATATAAAAATGTGTATATATATAAAAAACTGAAAATTACATATAAAAATCCCAATCCGATTAATCCCGCCTAGGCCCCACCCCACCTCCCACCTAGCGCCTAGCGATTTTTACAACCATGGCGAGCACAATGGTACCGGAATTTGATGGCGAGCACAATGGTACCGGAGGTAAGACTTCACTCACCGAAAAAAGGGCTAGATATGAGAAACAGACAGCGACGCGTGGAAGCTAGTGGCGGTGCGTGGCGGCGCGTCGAGCGGCGCGTCGGTGGCGGCCTTTCAGGGTTTGCTAATCGGGAACTTCTGAACACGATGGTGGTGGCGGTGAGACTCAATAACGTCTCGAAAAAGGATTCTCGGACTGGAGCAGAGGAGAGCAGGAACTGGAAACTATCTGGAGCAGAAACTGGGGCCGGAATAGCGACGGGTCAAAAGCGGGATAACAGATCTAGAGCCGTAGCTCTGATACCATGTAAACTGGAATTGTATTAATGAGAAGCGTATAATACAAGTGACAAGCCTCTCTATATATAGGGAGAGACAGGGACTAAAAGGAAATAACTCTTTACATGAGTGGGTCCCTATACTAATTACTATTTACACATAACAATTATAAACGACGAAGCTTGCTAAAGTTTGAAGGGTTTTAAACATAAAGCCGGTTCGGTTAAGGGTTTCATCAGTTTTTACTGGTTGAACCGGAGCGGACCTAAAACTGGATTTTGTGGAAGACACTAACTGAAGACCAGACCATAATAAGCTAGTCCGGCTACTTTCGGTCCATAGTTCGATTAGTTTCCATAAATGTATAATTTGAATTTTGTGAATGACATTGGTTCACAAAACTATATGGTTGGATTTTGGTTATACTTTAGTTGGTGTCATCAGTCATACATTAATCCAAATAGCTCTTCCTTAACACCATGCTACTAATAAAGTTCAAAGTTATCACAATAAAGCTTTCAAGGGATCAACTATGGTTATTTTCAGGGTATCTACACTAGCAGCCGAGGGACCATTCATTTCATGACATTGAACTTGTGTGTGTGGTTATTTGATGAAGATGAAAAGCTAGGGATAAAACCAAAAAACCAATATTTAGTATCCTGCTAAAAAAGAGCTATGAGCACAAGCGCATAACACATTATTTTGTTAACGTTTAAAAGCTAATAGATTTACATATGGTTATCAAAGCGAGTGCCTTGTGCGCCTAGGCGTAATTTTAAGGCGAGGCGAGATAAATGAGCTTTGACTTTAAGTCGAGCGCCTTGTGAAGCTGAAGTAGATTTTGGTACTTTACTTTGAACATTTTGTTATTCAAGTTTTGGAATTACATTTGAATCTTGACTATTTTAGAACTTTTGGTACTAATTAGATGATATTAAATGTTATATAATAGCTTTTCTTTATTTTATTTGAAGAATAGTATTATTTTTAAGTATAGATTCCTTTCATTCAAGTGCGCTTTTTTTTTCTCAAGCCCTGGCTTTTTTTGCGCCTAGGCCCCAAGCGAGGCCTATGCGCCTAGTGCCTTTGACAACTATGGATTTATAGTGAAGAAACAATAACCATTCAAGCTTTCACTGCTATTCTATGTCAAATCTATGTTTGAGTGAGAAAAGTAGGCCTCGCGCGGCTGGTGGGTGGGTTGGGGGGGTGCTTTTGTGTAAATATAATGCTTTTCTGGAACAAAGAAAGTAGATCACTTAAAACTAGCAAACCGCTGTTATGATCTCCACGAATAGCCATTCATATCAATCTAATATGTTTATAATTTATGATCTTGAATCACATCAACCCTAATCTGTAAACTAATACTGCTACGGTCTGAACTATGAACACAAAGCTGTCCTATAAAGGAAAATCTTGGGAGTTAATTCAATAAACATATGATCCATAACAAATAAAGAAAATAAGAAGACAGAAAAAGATCCATGGTAAGACTTACATCCGGACCAATGAATTCAAAATACAAATTTCATACACTAAACTATGGTTATCTTTCTCGTCATACAAACTTTAATCATGTTATGTATAAATTCAAAATTCAATTTACTTGTCAACTGCAGATCACATTACATAAGACATCAAACAAAACATAAAGAAAAGAACTCACCAAACCATCCTTTCGATTCAGCAACCATCCAATAACTCTGCGCCTCACTTCGCGGACCTGCATCTTTCCGAGTCTCACCACCACTAAACAACAACAAAGCCTCCTCATCTCTAGCAGCACTCTCAATCCCCTCCTTTATATGCGCTACAAAAGTCGAAGCCTGCCCTGGATTCTTCTGATACGATTCAAGAAACCACGAATCCTCCTTATCAATCTTCTCACAACTACTACTTGTATATATAGAATGGCCAGCAACCATCACAAGGTTCCGCAGCTTCGAAAACGGATAACTATTATCCAAACCAGTGTCAATTTTGCTGTAATTAGTCATGGTACGAATATGGCTAGTATAAACTGAAAGAAGTATGAGAGTGGCCACTCCAAATGACAGGAAGATCAACAGAAGCATCATAGGGTGCAGCTTGTAGTAGTACATAACTCGATTTCCTAAAGATTTGATCATTATAACGGGATGAAAAGAGGAATTTTTAGGCTTTCTCGATCTTCTGACGGTGTTTGATTCTAAATCAAACTCGCCTTTTGGATACGCATTGAAGGATTTCGGACTATCTGAGGAGAATTGGTAATTTATCATTATCGATAGGAATTAAAACATACCTAAACGAGTTTAGGGTTCCAATTTGGATCTCAGCTAGCAGATCGTAGGACGAAATCAGGAGCATTAATCGGAAACCAAATCAGAGAGGATTGTGAATGCGCGATTTCGAAAACTGAGATCTGAATTCTGCAAATGGAAGATGATAGCACGGATATTTGAATTCCGGACTCAGATCATAGTTCAGTTCTTGAGTTTGAAACACGGGAAAATAAAATCTTACTTTACAAGTCAACAAATTATCACTGAGATCCCCCAAGTTACGACGTATACCAAAAGAGACCCGTGTAATCTTGCAACTATCAAAAGGAGTCTGGTGATCGTCAACTACTTGAGATCGTACGTAGATCAACACAAAAAAAAAGGGTTAGGCTATACGTACCCCCACTCCTACTTGTCGTATCTCTCACTGAAAAAATAAGTTTTAAACTTGTTATTTTACCCCTTTCGTAAAATCATTATTTCTAAAACCGTTCTTTTAAGTTTAAAAACACTTTTTATAAAATAAAACGTATACTCCTCCCCGCTCCTACTTATCGTACCCCTCTCCTACTTGTGGTACTCCCCTCATTTTACCCTCTTCAAATAATCATTATTTATAAAACCATTTTTTTAAGTTTAAAAACTTTCTATAAAATAAAAACTGGTTAAGTCATACATATCCCCCCTCCTACTTGTTGCACCCCCCTGAAAAAACAACTTTTAAACTTGTCATTTTACCGCATTCGAAAAATTATTATTTCTAAAACCGTTCTTTTAAGTTTAAAAACACTTTCTATAAAATAAAACGTATACCCCTCCCCCTCCTAATTGCCGTACCCCCCCCCCTCTCTCATTTACCCCATACGGACAATCGTTATTTTTAAAACCGTTTTTTATGTTTAAAAATATTTTTTTATAAAATAAAAACGGGTTAGGCTATAACAAAAAATATTTTTTACCAAAAAAACAAAAAAAAACAAAAGGGGGATGCAATAAGTAAAAATCAGTGGATGTGGTACGTATAGCACGACCCAAAAAGAATTATAAAAATTTATTATTAATTATATGTTCTCAAAGAAGGTCACCTTATCTTTACTCCTTTGTAAAGGAGATAGAGGGATAAAAGGGACATTTCACACAATTTTAAGACGCCGTACATATCCTCACTTTAAGACGCCGGACATCTGGTTTCCTTCCCGCCGATGAAGCCTGCGCCGATTCATGACGCCCATTCAATTACCGTCTTCGTCGACGACCCCAATAAAATCCCCATTCAACTGTAGAGAGAGATCGGCGTCTGTGGTGTCGAAGAGAGAGAGACAGAGCACCCTCACGCTTCCTGTTGTGTTCCATCGACGACGACGACGGCTAGGGTTGAAACCGATGTAAGCGACGACGGTGGTGTTACCGGTGGTAGCAGACGGTGACGGCGGGAGTTTCTAGGGTTCCGACTAGGAGGTGTGTACCAAAAATCTCAAAATCTTTTCAAATTCTATTTTCAATTGAGTTTGTACTTTTATTATCGATCTTAGTAGCCTTTTTGTTGACTTGATTTGCAGTTGGATATTGTGGTTTCTACCCCTAAATTTGGAGAGGTAAAAGAGATGGTGAAAGGGAGGGGGAATAGTGGCGCCGACGGCCGTGAAGAACGTGAAATGCAGCCTCGATGGTATTCCTTTTTCATTAACTTCACACACAAATTCCACTTTCTTTGCTTATTTTTTTAATCAATGATACTTGATCAAATGCAGATACAGGAGTTCATAGACGACGCAGTTGGATCACAAGTTTCCTTTCGTCTTCTTTGATTCATCTGCAGCTTCAGGTATGTCTCCTTTTGAAGTTATATTAACAAAATGCTATTGTAAATTATTTCCATTTGTTACTAATTGCATTCGTGTTGATTTACCATTACTATATATATGTATGTATATACACACACATTGACAAGTCGCTTGGGACAGGGCTGCTTGACTCGGTCGGCGGCCTGTTGATGTGACGATGGGCCGACTCACCTATATGGGTCATAGCATGTATAAATGTATAAAGGATGCAGTCACTAATCATGTTGCTGTGTAACTCACACATTGAGTTGCAAATTTACTAATTACTACTCTTATTTTCTGCTTTCTTATTATGTGTCGACAGTGGCGGAGCTTGAAAATTTCCGCAGGGGGGGCCGGGAATTTTTTTTTCATATAGGGGGGGCCGGAACTATAAAATTTTCGGCCGAATACATATAAATTAACACTACTGAGCGAAAAATCGACCGAATACGTATATATTAACACTTCTGAGCGAAAAATCAGGAGGGCCGGGCCCCTTATATCCTCCGCCCTTGTGTGTCGAATAAGATTAGGAGTCATTCAACACTTGCTGAAGAAGTTCGACAACTACCCAATCTCTGCTCTCACAACTTCTTCAAAAACTAAGATCAAATATTCAGGTAATTTGTGTTAACACAACAAAATATTCTTCTAATGGTGTTGTTTGAAAGTAAATCTTAATGATGATGATTATGTTAACAATTATAACATATTTTTATTATTAAATAGTTAATAATCAAAAGCTAACTTCAAAACCCTAGTTTTTATCATATATTGCGGTTTCTAGAGTTGGCTAGATGGGTGGGTCGAGCATGTTTGGTAATATGTCAAAACGGGTTCGGGTTTAAATGGGCCAAGTTGGTTTGGGATCTCAAGCGAGTTTATTATGATTGATGAAACAATATTATAAAAATACAATAATATAAATATTTGGGTAAAAGGACTTGGGGGTTGTCTGCATGTCGACCCATCTGGGTCCAACAGGTCTCGGTTCAGTTACCTTGACCCAGTCAATCAGGAGCAGAATTAGTGGGGCTGAATATTAGGTGATGACTTTTGAATTCTACCTGTTCAGCTAAAATAGTTTTAAGTTGACCCGTTTGGCATATTCTTTTAATACACTATTAACCCAAATTGACCATGCTCAAATAAATGGGTTGAAATTACCGTTATACATGTTCCCTTACTGCCTTTGATGTATTATAGGATATGATATGATTGCTCCTCTTTACTATTTTTAGCTCCTTTTCAAGTGTATACATGCATCCTTCCAAATTGCTTTATTAAGAAAACTGCATCAGTATTTTACGAACAGGTTTTGTAATTATATGACTTAAATGTTGGTAGTTTATATTTTTTCAACAACACATGTTTTAGTTGAGTAATTTTTTTAATTGAGTAATGAGTTTTTGTCTTTTTCTTCAATTTTATAAATAAGTGAATATTAATGTCCCTAATTTCAAGTCTATAATTAGCGATGCATTTTTGGTTTAGGAAGTCAAATTTGTAGAATTGATGCAATGAATGTGATAGATACTAGAAAGCTTGATTTATTGGAAAACTAAGATAGTCGGCCCGATTCGAGAGAGGCTAATCTCTAATACAAGAACACTTGATAATCAAAATAAACAAGACAAACTCAAACAAAGCAGGAAAACATAAAAATAACATAAAAATAAATGTAAAACAAGCAGTCACTTTCATCTCTAAACACATGTCCTGCCACTACGACCTCCATGAACAAATTTTATTGCTAATAAATCACTCTTTGCAGGATTGAGGAAAAAGGCTATAATAAATCAAATTATTGAGAAATCTCTGGCACACAAGGCTTGCTTAACTAAAATTTTAGAATTTTCCTCGGCTTCTTTAGGCGAAGACTTGACTGTGGTTGTTGTTGGTTTGAATTTCGAATCAGCCTAACAACCAAGTCGGGTTGTTAGGAGCCTTGCCAACCAAGTCGGGTTGTGATAAGGATTATCTCTAGCTGGCCATCTTGGAAGATATTATTTGATTTGTTTTTTATCTATTAATTAGGATAGAATTAGAGTCAAATTGTAATGCCTTGTGTGGCAAGGAAAGCTAGACTATATAACCCGAGTTAGGGGTTCTTTGTAATCAGTTTTTTTAGTTTAAGATTTTTTGATAATAAAAGTTTACGTGGGAGTTAGCCACTAAATAACGTGCTTCAATCTTGTTAATACTGATTCGTAACTTGAATTGGTATCAGAGCCAATCAAGAGTGAAGCAAGAACCGTTATCAAGAAGTCTGCAGCAAGAACCCGCAACCTGCAAGACCTAATCAGGAAGCCGACCAAAAGCACATCTGATCGACCCAAGATCTGACTCTTGACCAGAAGCAAAGAACTCATAACCAAGAACTACAACAGCAGTTTCATTCAATCAGATATCTGTAGCCCAGAAACACATATGTTTGATCAAAGGATCTAGATCACTCAGCCGGCCAGGAGAAGCTGTTCGGACTTCCTGTTTGACCCATCAAACTCTGATTAAACCTGCGTTTCAAGTCGGAAGCCAGATCAGATTCGAACAAAAGATCTGGATCAAGAAGAACCTGTCCAAGAAGAACCCAAAACTCCGCTTACGTATCAAAGGAAGAAGAAGTCTCAATCTATGGGTGATAAGTCTGATTCCCAGAATAACCAAGTGAAAGAAAGCGGATCCATGAATCTGAGTGTCCCGTACTAACCCCGACGAACTACACCACCTAGGCTATTAGGGTCAAAGCAATCCTTAATGTCCACGGTGTGTGGGAGGCCGTGGAGCCGACGGATGGAGCAGCAGTGGAACCAAAGAAAAATCACATGGCTATAGCGTTTCTATATCAAGCCATACCGAAAGACCAACTTCTTCAAGTCTCTCAATACAACACTGCAAAGGAGGTGTGGGATGCACTCAAATCTCGCCATCTTGGAGCCGACCGAGTCAAGGAGGCACGTCTTCAAACATTGAGATCTGAGTTTGAAGCAATTAGGATGAAAGAAGACGAGTCAGTCGATGCCTTCGTCGGCAAGTTATCTGGACTTGCTTCCAAATCCGCCTCCCTTGGCAATTTTTTTGACAAAACAATGATGGTGAAGAAGTTCCTAAGCTCTCTTCCAAGAAGATTCATTCACATTGTTGCATCACTTGAACAAGTGGTAGACTTGAAGTTGATGAAGTTTGAAGAAGTCGTTGGTCGTCTCAAAGCATACGAAGAACGGGTAAGAGAATATGATAACCCGGGTGACTAAGGTAAACTTCATTACAATAACTATGACTCCTCTTCTAAACAACATTTTTATGATCAAGGGAAGGGATGAGGTAGGAGTAATGGAGATGATAACCGAAATCAAGGACGTGGTAAAGGTTCCGGGCGAGGAAAAGGCCAAAGCTCCAACAAGCAATCTGATCGGAAGCCTAAAGACCGGTCAAATATGAAGTGTTACCGATGTGACAAGTTCGGTCACTTCGTATCAACGTGTCCCGAAAGAAAAAAGGCAAACGAATCAAACCTCTCGGATGCTAAGGAAGGCGAACCAAAGACTCTTATGATGGTTCAAACAGTTCAAGAAAGGGTCTTTCTAAATGAAGAAAAATGCAAGCCAAGAGAGTATCAAGAAGATGCCAAAGAATCCGATACGTGGTATCTTGATAACGGGGCAAGCAATCACATGACCGGGGAGAGATCTTTCATTTCCGAGTTACATGAAAGCATTGGAGGTTCGGTAAGGTTTGGTGATGGGTCTCACGTTGAGATAAAAGGGAAGGAATCAATCTTACTACTATGTATGAATGGTGAAAAACGGGTAGTAAAGAATGTTTATTACATCCCTAACCTGAATTGCAATATTCTAATTCTAGGTCAAGCTACCGAGAGCGGGTGTGAAGTACGAATGAAGGATGAGTACTTATGGCTATACGACCGAACCGGAAGACTTACAATGTTGGTGACTAGATCAAGTAACCGCTTATACAAAATAAAACTACAAACGGGTGTTTCAATTTTCCTTCATTCTCACTTGAATGATGAGGCGTGGATTTGGCATGCAAGGTTCGGGCATTTGAACTTTGACTCTTTGAAGCAACTATCCACTAAGAACATGGTAAGAGGGCTGCCCCAAATCACAAAGCAACAACAAGTATGTGACTCGTGTATGGTGGGAAAACAAAAACGAAACTCGTTCCCGGGTGAAGCATCATACCGTGCCACAAAAGTCTTGGAACATGTTCATGGTGACTTATGTGGATCGATCACACCACCAACACCAGCGGGTAACAAATATATGTTTTTACTTGTTGATGATTTTAGTAGGTACATGTGGACGTTTTTGCTAAAGTGATGAGGCGTTTGAAGTTTTTAAGAAGTTAAAGCACAAGTTGAGATGCAAACCGGTGAAAAGATCAAGACCTTTCGAACCGATAGGGGGGGTTAATTCACATCGGTGGAGTTCACAAGCTTTTGTCAAAGCCAAGGAGTAAACCGTCATCTCACCGCCCCATACACACCCCAACAAAATGGTGTGGTGGAGCGGCGAAACCATACCATTTTGGGAACAATTCGATCGATATTGAAGGCCAAGAAAGTCCCACAATACATGTGGGGAAAAGCAATTCGGCATGCAACCTATATTCTCAATCGAGCACCGACGAGAGCGTTGCAAGACAAGACCCCGTATGAAGCGTTTAAAGGGGTCAAACCAAATGTTGATCACCTCAAGATTTTCGGATGCATAGGCTATGCAAAGGTTCCTAATGTTAATCTGAAAAAGCTAGATGATCGAAGCATGGAATTGGTTTATCTTAGGAGTGAGCCCGGTTCAAAAGCATACCGACTTTATGACCCGATAAAAGGCAAGATTGTGGTAAGCCGGGATGTGAAGTTTGATGAAAACAGGAGGTGGAACAGGAATAAATTTGCTAAAGATCATGTTGGATCAAATTGGGAGGAGTTCATTGTAAATTGGAATCAAAATCTAGAACACGAGTCAATCCAATCAGCATCTCAGGGGCTAACTGAGTCTGGGACAGACCACTCGAATCAGTCCATGGGCCCAGACGCAGTCTCAGACCTGTTTGTGACAGACCATAGCCCATCAGGCCACTCGGCCCATTCCAGTACCCATTCCAGTGAAGCAGGAAATAGTTCTCAGCAGCATGCAAGCCCGGAAACCAACCCAAACAGCCCTGTTTCGGCCCAGATTCACAGTCCGATTAGCCCTGAAAATGGCCCTCAACTCAAGCCTATCAAGCAGTGGGCAGAAAACACTCGGAGAAGCACACGAGCCAAAGCAGTTCCAAAGAAATTTGATGATTTCGTAATGTTTGGAAGCAAGGAGGAAGAAAGTTTCTTATTTTTACACGATAACGAACCAAGGTCGTTTCAAGAAGCTAAAGACTCAAATGAATGGATGAAAGCAATGGAAAACGAGCTCGACTCCAGAGAAAAGAACAAGACTTGGAAACTTCTCGATCTCCCAAAAGGGGTTAAAACCATTGGCTTGAAATGGGTCTATAAGGTGAAACTAAATGTCGATGGTACAATAAATAAGTACAAGGCCCGCCTTGTTGCAAAGGATTATATGCAACAACACGGGGTGGATTATGACGAGGTACTCGCACCCGTTGCAAGAATCGAAACGGTACGATTAATTATTGCTTTGGCGGCAAGTAACAAGTGGGAATTGCACCACTTAGACGTCAAATCTGCGTTTTTGCATGGAGAGTTGGAAGAAGATGTATATGTGCTCCAACCGGAGGGCTTTTTTATACCCGGGCAAGAGCAAAAGGTTTACAAGCTCTCGAAAGCCCTTTACGGGTTAAAGCAAGCTCCAAGAGCTTGGAATACAAAGCTAGATAATACACTTAAAGAACTCAATTTTCAAAAGTGTTACCGGAGAGCAACTAAAAACTCCTTACTTCTAGTAGGGGTTTATGTGGATGACCTTATGGTGACCGGTTCAAAGTTGGAAGAAATCACAATGTTCAAAAACCAAATGAAGAAAAGTTTTGAGATGAGTGATTTAGGAAAACTTCCATATTACCTTGGGATTGAGGTTACACAAAGTGAAAAGGGCATTGCAATCAAACAAGAAGCCTATGCAAAGAAAATATTGAAGGATAATGGCTTGTTCGAATGCAATACAAGTCAATGTCCTATGGAACCCGGTGTACATCTCTCAAAGGATCAAGAAAATCAAAGTGTTGATGCAACAAGTTATAGAAGACAAGTTGGATGCCTTAGATACTTATTGCATACTAGACCGGATCTAGCTTTCTCGGTTAACCTGGTAAGTAGATACATGCAAGACCCGAAAGAAGTACACTTGAATGCAATGAAGCACATTATAAGCTACATAAAAGGAACGATGGGTTTGGGTATCATTTACGAACCGGGAGGAGCACGAGACCTACTTGGGTTTAGTGATAGTAGCCATAATGTGGACCGGGACGATGGAAAAAGCACCACGGGGTACGTATTCTACTTTCGTAACTCACATATTGCTTGTTGTTCTCAAAAGTAAACCACCGTAGCATTGTCGTCATGTGAAGCCGAGTTTATGGCTGCCACATCTACTGCTTGTCAAGCCCTATGGCTACGTGGATTGCTAAGTGAGTTAACCGGAGAGGATGAAAAGTGGGTTGAATTGCAAGTTGATAACAAGTCCACTATAACATTGATGAAAAATCCTGTCTTTCATGGAAGAAGTAAACATATAGATACTCGGTATCATTTTATCCGAGAGTGTGTTGAAAGAGATCAAGTAAAGGTTGCACATGTGTCGGGTGATCAACAACGAGCCGACATATTGACAAAGGCACTTGCACGAATCAAGTTCAAGGAGATGCGGGATATGCTAGGAGTGGAAGACCTTACTAATTTCAGTTCGAAATTAAGGGGTGAATGTTGGTTTGAATTTCGAATCAGCCTAACAACCAAGTCGGGTTGTTAGGAGCCTTGCCAACCAAGTCGGGTTGTGATAAGGATTATCTCTAGTTGGCCATCTTGGAAGATATTATTTGATTTGTTTTTTATCTATTAATTAGGATAGAATTAGAGTCAAATTGTAATGCCTTGTGTGGCAAGGAAAGCTAGACTATATAACCCGAGTTAGGGGTTCTTTGTAATCAGTTTTTGAGTTTAAGATTTTCTGATAATAAAAGTTTACATGGGAGTTAGCCACTAAATAACGTGCTTCAATCTTGTTAATACCGATTTGTAACTTGAGTTGTTAGGAAATTGTCAACCGCTTTAAAGGTGACTAATGGTCTGGTTTATGGATTTTGATGCTAATGTGTCGTTTTATAGTATCAAATTATGCTATATGTAAGCTTAAGTAACGAGCACATGTTTAGTTCATCTCGTGCAATAAGAGTATATGATTTTTTTTTTCTTTTATAGGCAGTGGAAGTGGCGGGAGTGTATGATCGTGAAAGTAACTGCAAATTTGATCTTGCATTAGCAAGAAATTCAAGGAGAGTTAGAGCATCCAAGTTATTGAAAGGTTCACAAAAACCTTCAATCCACCAGGTTATCTTATTCTTTAATTTGAGTGGTTGGATATATGTTTCCATTTAGATCTATTATATATGCTATGCTATCAACAAAAGATAAACAAATACTCTTTCCTTTTCATTTAATTCCCGAATTACCTGTTAGCATATAAGAAAGAGTTTAGGCGTGCTGGATAACTGGCCTTGTTATATGATAATATTTTGTAGGGTCTCACTATAAATATTGCTTTGGAAGATTATTTCTGGCATAGACTTGAGATAATGAAGCAATTTGGTTTGCAATGGGCAATAAAAGCCAAAAAGGTTTTTATTTTTAAAATTTTTATATATACTTTTTGTCTATGGGCCGAGTCAATTAATACCTTTTTATACTACTAAAAAGGTTTCTGCATATTCTTGTGTACTGGAATTGCATAAAGTTTTTGAACTTAAATGTAAAATCATTTGTTTAGGACTGTGAACTGGTTGCATATGACCCAAGAAGCAGAAAACTCTACCATTTCAGCTTACCTTTTTTAATATCACGTCATGGTTTATAGTCTTCACTAAATTAAAACGATTTTTTTTCGTAAATGGACCATTTTGCTACATTTTCATAATTTCATTCGTGTGTGACATTGTGTTTGCTATTGATTATTTGTATAGGTTTTAAGTACACGCGCTTGCAAAAATGTTGTGATGAGTGCAATCAAGGTTGATGCATGAATATATGCATTTGATTTGTTGTATCTGAATGGAAAACAACTTTTACAAGAACAAGAACATGTTTTTAAGACCATATTTAAGGCCAATGTATATTCAAAATTGTTTATATCTCATATTTTTCTACTTTTATAAATGATTGAAGCTCTCAAGATGTAAATGGAAACTTGTTGATTATTCAACTGTTTCAGGTTGGGCCGGTGAGTACAAACCAATTGTAAAACTAACGAAAGACAAGTACAAACCCGTAAACTTTACACTCCACCGCAGCGCTCGGGTTCTTCACTAGTAAAGTATAAATTATGAAGAGTTGATAAACAACTTTGCTTCCAAAATGCTAGAAGAGCCTCAAAATTCATTTAGTTATATAAGATAAGTCAAAAAAAAATTATTTGCTATAGTAATTTTGTTTTGTTTATTGTTAATTATCGTAGTACTAATGAATTTTGTTTTTATATATAAGTTTTTATTTTAAGAGGCCCATTTTTACTTGTCACACAACGCCTCCTGAATCTACGCGTCGGCCCTGAATAAACGAATTCGAACTTGAGTTTCATATAAACTTAAAATTAGAAGAATATATATAATTAAATAATTTAATAAATAATAAACGATTTCAACTAAAAAAATTTGAACAAATCACGCTGAAACTCAGGCATTTTACCACATAATTATTTAAATATAATTACACGAGACCACACATTTTCAACAACTCATTTGTTGGGAGTCATATCCACTTCTTCTCTCTTTCTTTTCTAACCCCGTTCCTCTTGCCTTTTCAAATCCAATTCCCTCTCTCGGCACTTGTTAATG
Organism: Smallanthus sonchifolius; assembly: GCA_023525975.1. NCBI lineage: Eukaryota > Viridiplantae > Streptophyta > Magnoliopsida > Asterales > Asteraceae > Smallanthus > Smallanthus sonchifolius. The sequence goes on along the minus strand of CM042025.1, from coordinate 40,015,929 downwards.
AGTTGAACTAAAGTAGTGCATTGAGAGGGCGAGACGAACTCTCGATAATCAATAGATAGAACCGAGAAGAATCGATCCATCTTCATCTTTTCAGTTGCCACAAGATCTGGGCAAAACTGTGCCTTATCATAAAACTCACCTGCAATTTCATTGATGGATTCTCGTGTCTGCCTCATATGGAGGAATTCCTCAGTAGTCCTGTCCACTTCAGCCTGTGGACTATGGTAATTAAGGAAAACCTCTTTAAAATCCAACCAAGACATCGTCTTGATGCCACCTGTAGGTCCCTCGGGTGTGGCGGATCGTCACATGCAAGTGTGTTCCTGAGTCGGACCGGGTGCGGAATACCCGTGACTAGGTGGAGAGTCTTACAACACAAAGTAAACCGACAAGAGAATCACTTTAAACTTTCGTCTATTATAAACACTTGAAGGTTACAGAGAGAAATACTGAGTATACAATGTCTGCGTATGTGACTGCGTGCTTGTCTACTGTCAACCTATCCTATTTATACACGACCTGATCTCTGCGCACTTAGCAAGTGTGCAGGGAAAATTGCTCATGCGTACTTAGCAAGTACGCAAGGTATTCTTGCGTACTTGCTAAGTACACAGGAACTAATTCCTGCGCACATACAAGTGTGCAAAACACTTAGAGATTTCAGCAACTATCAACATGCATTAGTAAATACAACTCGATAACTAATACATACAGACGCTTACAAACAAAGTCAAATATATACAATGAAATACAATAAACAAGACTCTATCCAGAGTGTTTGTCACACAAAAGTGCTTCAACAAACTCCCCCTTGACAACAGCTCTGGATCGTCTTCGGTCTTCACAGCTCTGCATCTTTAGCTTCCATCTTCTTCTTATAGTCAAGGCAAAACTTGATCACCTTGTCATATTTAGAAGCAAGGAACTTCGTCCATTCGTCCGTATGCATGCAATACCTGTCCGCTAGTGCCTCCAGATCTTTCACAGAGAAATTTATGAAGCAGACTTCATCAAATACTCTGATTAGTTCCCTCGACACTAAGCATCCACTTTCTGACCGTACCTTTCCTATCACCGCGGCCTCACCCGTTTTAGGATCTACGTACCAGTACCACATGTCACCGAGGATATCCTGAGATAACTTGCTCAGGGGAATCTTGGTTTCACATAGCACTGGCTTGTATACCAGTTTCTTTAAGCGTTTCTTAGTCACAGGATGTCTAGCATTCTTATCCTTGACTCGCTTGGACACTTGAGGCTTGAACACTTCAAACTTCCTAGATCTTGCTTCACGCTGTAGAACCTGCCACAAACCCATCGCCACTGCGTGAATTGAGTGACCCAGTAGCTCTCGGTATGCTAGGTTCACGAGGTCGTATTTAGGTAAGGAGTTGAACGTTTCACTGGTTGGTTTCAAGTATTAAACCCCCCCAGATCGTTTGATTGTGAACAACTGCTTATCTTCCTCGAACCTTACAGCTAAGATCATCCCTGTTGCTCCTTGTTTGTCTATGATAGACGTCTTTTGCCAAACAGGAGCCGGATCTTTTGATGAACTAGCATGCATATCTTTATCTTTCTGTGCCTCTAGATCCACAGGTGTAGGGTCGTCTGGGGAGGATTCAGTCGATGTTTCAACATCACTAGCAAACTCGACTGAACCTGTGTTGTGCTGAGATTCAAAGGATGGAACTTCGAAGATCTCTCCATCTTTGAACTCATACTCTCCTTCCCCGTCACCCTGGGGAACTTCAATAACTACATCATCATCATCTTCATCCCAATCATCACCAGAGTCGATCTCTCCTTCTTCAAGATTATAGAGAGCATCGATCTGTGCTTCCTTGGAATAGTCAGGCTCTAAGTATAAGATATCATCGTCATATAAATCCTTTAGAACATCAGCCGCTGACTTTCCTTTATCACCACCAGAAGTATCACCACCTTCCTGATGAGTAGACTCCCCCTCGGCCATTGGAATAGCAGAAATGGGCACGATTGCCAAAGCTTGATGCTCACTTCCACTAGGACCGACTTTGGGATCCTTGTCTTTGTCATCATCCTTCGTCAAATCAACAGGATGACAAGGCTCATCACCGGTAGGTTTAGATGTTTTCTCCTTCTCTTTCTCTTTATCTTTCTCCCCTGAACATCCAGCTTCTTGGTCAGATCAGCAATTAATTTGACCATCATGTCATGCTCTTTTCGCTGCAGATCAAACCGAAGCTCAAGAGATGACCTGTGTCCCAGAATCATATTGTTTGTCTTGATCAGTAGCTCGTTCTAGGCCATCACATTAGCTAGTCTCTCCTGCGTCCCAGCCCTTTGGCTTCTCAGAATGGTAACCTCGTCCACCAACGAATTTATCTGAGCCTGTTGAGCCTCAGACTCCTCCTTTGATTTCCGAACGGTTTCAAGTAGAGCAGCGACTTGGGTTTCCAGAGTTTCTACCCTTGCATCATTTGGATCAGGATGTCTGGATGTAGATGCTTCAGCATTATGAAGTGGGGATGAGAAGATAGTATCGAAGTCAAAACCATGAGTAAAATCGCCATAGTTGTAGGGTTGACTGATTGGTTCAATGGTGGTTGTAGGGATTGTGGATGTGATGATGGTTGTAGGAGTGATGGAAGGTGTGATGGTGACTGACTCTGTAAGAATCGGAGTAGTCACCGTCACAAGGACAGATGATACAGGGAGGGTTACTATCACAGGAACCTCCTCTGTGATAGAAGTGACTGCCACATTAGGTTGTACCTGTGGCCTTCTCCGCTGTCACCGGTATAGTTGCTGTGAAAGTGGGGTATATGTTGAATCAGTACTTCCAGCCGAAATTTGTACTTGCTGCTGAGTACTAACCTCTACCTCACTGGGAATAGCATGTTGCTGCCTATCCCCCTACTTTTGTTTACACTTTCACGTCTTTGTCTTTGAATAGCAGCATCAGAGTCAGAATCTGGCTCGTATTCACTGCTTGTTGACTGTCGCTTTCTCTTCGAATACGACTCAGGAAGGGTCACCTTCGTCGTTCTTCTCGGGTGTGCCTGTGATGGTGCATCATCAGAATCAGAAGAATCAGACTCTGTGTCTTCGGAGTTGGATCCTTCAGCACCATCATTACCTGCTTCTTCGTCTCCACTTTCAGACGATTCATCCACACTTTCAACATCCTCCTCTTCTTGTTGTTTGTCAGAATGTTCACTTAGTTCTGGCTCCGAGTCGTGGCTAAACCATCTCCAATCAACCGGTGCCACATACGCTTCGTTTATCAGGTGGCCAAAGAGTGCGGTGTACTCAGGGGTAGGTTCTACACTGTCTGGCTTTAATAATTGTGCAAACACCCTCTTGTCCACCCGCTTGACTTGCAATCTCTCCCCAGTAGCAGGTAGATTTGGCAACGCATCATCAATCAGTAGTTGAACAAACCTTGGGTATAACAGGAATCGAAACCTCTCAGCCGTATTTATCTGATCATTTAAGGCTTTGAAGATGTATCTTGAGAAGTTGTAACCCCTGTTGAGAGAAAAGCCAACCATGGCTGCTGCAAGATCATGACCCATTGCATCATTTCCTGCCTTTCTTGAAGAGATGCACATGATCATGACGTGGGCAAAGTATCTCTATTGATCGAGCACCCACATTTTCTTGTATGAAGCATAATATCTTACACCGACGTATCCCATACGCTGCCTCCAACGTCCATCCACAAAGTAGTCAGGATAAGCTGTTGGGTCGGTGCAGAGATCTCTGAATTGCAAGACCCGTCTAATGGTGTCCTCAGAAAAGGCGATGTCATGACCCAAAACAACTAAAAGATTGACAAAAATCAAGATTCAACCCTAAAATTTTTATAGTCTAAATCGGTCCATAATTTGAGATATAATGGATGAAATGCCTTTAGATTCTCACCAAGTGATTGTAATACGATGGTGGAACTAGAAACGGGACGAAAAAACCGGTTAGGAACACACAAAATTTTATGAGTAAAAGGAGCAGAGGGAATTCAACAGGAGTTTGAAATTTGAAGGAGATAAGCTTCTGAAATTTTTCTAAGTCCTGTTTATATACCCAACACAAAATGGTCTTGCGTACTTACTAAGTGTGCAGGACTTAACTCCTGTGTACTTACTAAATACGCATGACTTAAGTCTTGCGTACTTGTTAAGTACGCAGGGTTTACCTCATGCGCACTTATCAAGTACGCAGAGACCCTTGTGTGCTCAAACTTTCAACTCAAATTATGAAGATTTCAAGTCAAATAACGAACAGGATAAAAACATTCAATCAAGAGGATTCAAAATCAATTCAGGAAGGTTAAACACAAATATTTTTGGCTTTTCTGATTAAACTTGAACTGTACACAAACTTAAAAATCTTTTTGATCTTTTCAAGATAGAAATATACACATATTCACACAAACTATTAACATATAGCAAAAACGATACAATATAAACATCAAAGAATATGGGATCATGTCATGGATTACTATTTATTCATACGTAATAAGCACATAAACAAGTAATTCAAGTTGACAATATTATAAGATTTGAAACTATAAGCATCTTTGTATCACGTTCTTATGTGTTAAGGTATTAATTATAAGATATACAACGTGTACCCCACTGATATGCTACAGTAATGTAAATTGCACTATCTCAAGGCATCTAAGATTTTCCCAATGATTTTCTGAATTTCCAGAATGAGGCTACATCAATTAGCACATGAAAAATCAAGCAGAATCCATAAGGATTATCAGGAATCATAAGATTCAGAATCGAGTGATTCATTTGTCGTGGTTTCATTTGATTTCTTCAGTGAATATCGGTATGATGATTCAGGATAATGAATATGGTGTTTGAGTATTAGGGTAGGGGAATCCAACTTTTATCTGGATTTGATTTCAATGAATCAGGAGTGATTCAAGGGTAAATACACGCTCCACGGTTGATGTAGAGACATGTCTTGATTCAATCTCTCATTGCATACTTGTGAGTATGGGCAGTGAGATGAACCGCATTAATTGTGCTAAAGACATAACCCGAAACTGATCTCAGAAGAAAATTATTGCCAAAATCTAACATCCTTTATCTGATAATGATCTTTTGCATTCTTTTACGCACACACACTAGCATACATGGGTTCAAATCACAGTTGTAGTCTAGATTTAGTTTCCACACTACTAGTGATTCAAAAATGCCTACAGCCTACTAACAATTCAAATTACTTGTAAATAAGCAGATTAAAAACATAACAATTTAAACAATTAAGTAAGAATGATGCAATCATTTCCCATATGAGCAGTCTATGGCGTTTATATCATTTATGATGTACTATCATTTCCTCTTTTCTCAAGATTACTTTGAAAATTTTCTTTTTGTTTGAAGTTTTGAAAAATATTGAAATTAAAAGAACTATACAGAAGTTTTAAGAGAAATAAAATTTAACTTTCATGAAACCATTTCATTTACACGTTAAAACAAATAAAAAGACGGTTCGATTAAAGTTTTGAAGAGAAGTAATTGTTTCTTTGAACCAGACAAAATTTATTAATTAAATTTAAGTGGAGCACTTTCCAATGCCATTCTCGACGATGTATTCATAGCATAATCAAAAGAATATTTGAATGGACTCATAAATCACCAAATCTAAACTCTCATACTCCACGGACCTCCAATGGACTCCGGCAAAACTTGCGACCCCGACACCTTACTTTACATGCACTCAATCTCTCCCTCCGGCCGCCTTCTCCCGTCGGCAAACCACTGGAACTCAATCGAAATCGACTTCAACCTCTTCCGTCAATCCCGAAACACTTGTGGTTACGAATCCCTCCCTTCACGGTTCGCTAAATCCATCGACTTCAAACTAACCGTGGCCAATAAGAAAAACTTCAAACGCTTCATTTACGCTTCATCCGCCTTTGTTTCCCTCATTGTAATCCTATGTCTCTTGTTACATTTCTTGATACACAAGCAATGTCACCATGGAGCGACAAAAGACCTTTCTTTAGCACTCAAACAGACTCTCAGTTTCTTCTACACTCAGAAATGTACACCAAACAAATATTTAGCTTAATTTATTTACGTGACGCTTTACTGACTAATATATTATTCATTTTTGGCAGTTGGGGTGTTGCCCAAAGATGATATGGTTAAGTTTCGAGGTGATTCTGGATTAGACGATGGGAACAAAAGGAATTTTTTTTCTTAAATGGTGCTGTATACCACTAGTAGTTTCACAATAGGTGTTGGATTTGAAAAAGTAACACAAATGGTGTTCCATACTTGCCAACCACGAATTGTGTGTTTCCATACTTGTCAACCACGAATTGTGTGTTTCCATACTTGCCAACCACGAATTGTGGTGTTTACATAGTTCCCAAAAAGTTGAAAACATTGGTTCCTAACTACGAATTGTGGTTCCTAACCACGAATTGTGGTTCCTAACCACAAATTGTCACGAATTGTGGTTCCTAACCACGAATTGTTGGAAACATGGGTTCCTAACCACGAATTATTGGAAACATGGGTTCCTAACCACGAATTGTTGGAAACAATGGTTGCCAACCACAAATTGGACAAATCCATGTTTTCTAGCCACGAATTGTCACAAACTTACGTTGGCAACCACGAATTGAAGACAAATCAATGTTGCCAACCACGAATTCTCTCAAAAATTATTAATTTTTGTTTTATTTTTTTTGTTCGTTGTTGTTTTATTATTTTGTTGAGAGAATAATAATATTACTTTTGCTGTGAAAATCTATAATCTCTGTCAGTTTTATTTTTTATGAAGAAACAATCTTACTTTTATGAGAATCTCTGTCAGCTTTATTTTTATAAAGAATCTCTCTGTGTGTGAAAAATGTGATAGAAGATTTGCTCAACAAATATATATTAGACTTCAACAAAAACTATCTCAAACCCTTTCAACTCTTTCATACTCTTTTAAATATTTCAAACTCTTTTAAATCTTTCTTTCATAATGTCCTTAACCCGTCCGTTTCTTGTTAGATTATTCTATGGTGGTAATTTTTCGTATGATAACGGAGTTGTTTCCTCAGATGAATCTACTCGAACGACTTCCTTTATTATTCACCACAAAATCCGATATGAAGAATTGCTTCGTATGGTTTATGATCATCTTGGTGTTCAAAAAGAATCTTTTAACTTAGGATTATTATTATATTATCAGTTTCAAGGGATATCTGAAGCATCCTATATTTCTAGTGATGCAAGTTTAGATATTATGTATTATTTAGCAGAAGCAGAAGCAAATTTCAGGGCTAACATATACGTTAATTGTCAGCCAATAATGTCAGTCCAACGAGACGGATGTATGGATCTGCTTCGTAGTGTTTCTGTTTCAATGGCACCCTAAATAATATCAACACCCCCTTGTTATCAATACAATGATCCAATACAATCCTCATCAACTTTTGAAAATTGTGCAAAACCAACATTATTAGACGATGAACCGCCTAGTTCCAAATTTAGATTTTCTGTTTGGTGTTCAGATTCTTGGTTTCGAACATCACGATCAGGGTTTTGTAAATCGTCACCATCTTGGTTACCAACACCATGTATGCCACCTCGTCTACCACCGCGTCTACGCACACTTTGAACCATATCTAAGGGTTCAGTTGGGAAAGAATATTGACTGTTGTTCGTAGCCACATGTGAACTTGGGCAATAAATATGCTCTCCCATGTTTGCAAGCCTCATATATTGGTTCGCCATATTTTGTAAAGGCTGCAAAATTGTGTATTTTGTGAATCCATTCCCATTAATTCTCCTGTAGCTCTATATATTTGACTCATTCCATCTCCCTACAATAACCAACCATAATTGTTAAAGTTTTTAATTTACAAAAAAATCATAATAAAATATATTTACCAGTAGTTCAAGTTTTCCACCATGATCTTGATGCGATTGTGAAGAATGATGACGACCAGGTTTAGTAATGAATAAAACAGTATGTGGAAAATACCAATTCAAATACTCATTACTTGCAAAAACCGTATTAGCAGGGACACCGTCGACAACACGCTCTAACCGAGACTCCCAAATTGTAATGTATTTATGATGTCGTTGTCTCCAATCTTTACCCTTGCCCTTACGATTAGATTTATGCAAATTTTCATGTTCGCTCTTGTCGAACATTACATTAGAAGGGATCGGTTGAGCAAAACCGAACTGTCGCATTACCCTACTTGCTAGATGGGCCTCAACAACGTCCCAAAATATGAGAGTGGTATCACACATCCAACTAAGGTGGTCGCTTCTACACGTCTCCGGTAGATCCAACATAACCCCATAGTAGGGCGTCCATATGAACTACAAAATTGAAACTAAATTACATTAGTATATTTTTATAATGAAAAAGAAATGTATATAATTTAAATTACCTCATCCGCTTGTAAAGATGTAAATTGTGAACGAAACATAACAAGAACATGACTTGTTGCTTCTCTGAAGCTTAAAGGAACACTCCATCTATCAAAATCGTATAAAATTGATTTTATAAATAATTAAAAATAAACATATATAATATACGTTGTTTTTAACTTACCGTGCACCATACGGTTTTTCTCTAGCATAATCTTCTGTCCGTATGGGAGCAATTATTGGTATTCTCTCCCATGCCCATAACTGTAACAATACCATCGGCCCATAAATTTCTGTGGCTTGCGGGGATGATGCTTTGCAGAGATTTCTAAAAAGGCTAGCAAGAACAGCGCTCCCCCAACTTAGCCGACGACATTCTTTTAAATCCTCTAGATGATTTAAAAAATGTAAAGATACGTGGTTCCCAGTAGAATCAGGAAATAAGGTTCTTCCCAATAAATGTAAGATGTATAACCTTGCTCGTTGTATAGGCGATACAGTGGACTCAGGAAGCGGCTTCTCTAGTTCATCCATTATAGAAGATAACCTAAGCAGAGAACCCTTCAAATGACAAAATGCAGGATCCAAACCCAACATTTCATAACAACGGCTTTTCCACTGAGTTTCCGATAATCTTATGTCCTCTCCAGAAACGACGTTGTCGGTGATCGGCATACCCCACAGAACTTGAACATCTTGCAATGTAACAGTGGCTTCTCCAAATTTAAAATGAAAGGTGTGGGTTTCTGGACGCCACCTCTCTACAAGTGCGGTTATCAAGTGATTATCCACCTTTCGGCAACCACAGTAAAAAACACCACCAAAACCAGATTCTTGTATATGTAACATTACATTTTCTGGAACCTCAAAATTTTTAAAGTGATTCCAGAATTTCCGATCAGCACGTCTAAGAATAAGTGCTTCATGACTATAGGATGATGAATGAAACAACTGATAAGCTCTATGGTTTCTTTCAAGGAATAATACTTCTAGACAACTAGGACCGGGAAACATTTGTGGTTCCATGTGTGAATTGTGAAACAAATGTGATTTGATAAAAAGTGAAAATGTGATTTGATAAAAAATTGAAACAAGATATGCTACTTATAAATATGTATTTGTAATGATATCATGTGATATCATTATTGAAGAATTCCTGGCTTTGATACTAGCTACTAAACAAATACATGTGAAACATAAAGACAAATGTATGTACGTACTTATTTGTAGTTTTGTAGTAGTGATACATAAACTCATTTAAAACCCGTGACACACAAAAGATAAAGAATTTGTGGTTAAAGAAATTATAAAAGAAAGAATAAAAAAGAGTTTGAAATTCGTGGTTGCAAACCATAAAGAGTTTGAAATTCGTGGTTGCAAACCATAAACAAAATATTTTATAAAACAAAATATTTAATAAAACAACCTCAATCAATAAAAAAAAAATTAAGACACAATTTTTGAGAGAATTCGTGGTTGGGAACATTGATTTGTCTTCAATTCGTGGTTGCCAACGAAAGTTTGTGATAATTCGTGGTTAGGAAACATGGTTTTGTCCAATTCGTGGTTGGCAACCATTGTTTCCAACAATTCGTGGTTAGGAACCCATGTTTCCAACAATTCGTGGTTAGGAACCAACAATTCGTGGTTGGGAACTATGTAAACACCACAATTCGTGGTTGGCAAGTATGGAAACACACAATTCGTGCTTGGCAAGTATGGAAACACCATTTGTGTTACTTTTTCAAATCCAACACCTATTGTGAAACTACTAGTGGTATACAGCACCATTTAAGAAAAAAATTCGAACAAAAGCCTTGTAGGCGGATTTTACGACTCTGGAAACAATATTAAATTTAGCTTTCCTATGGCTTATACGATCACGTTGTTGAGTTGGTCTATGATCGAATATCATCCAAAATATGAAGAAACCGGAGAACTTGATCACGTCAAGAGCATAATCAAACGGGGGACTGACTATTTGCTTAAAATTTTTATTCATGCAAATCAAACTTCTCCTAGTTCAATTACATTGTTTTCACAGGTACCCTAAAAACTCACAATGCTTAGTGATAAAGCTTTTTCTTTCTTTCTTTAACAATGACAACCCGTAGAAAACCCCCTAAAATCAGACTATTAATGTTGATCAATTCTTGAACATGATAATGGAAAACAATAATGTAAAACATACCTGTTAAGCTAACCGATGAGTGGTATGACGTCATGATCTCTGATGAGGATCGGGTTCCCGTTTAGGGTGTACGATTAGGATGACTAAGGTGAGCTCGTGAGAACACACAGTTAAGGGGGAAAGAGAGTGACGAATCTTATTGGTGATAGAATTGTTTATTAGTCTATTCCCTTTAATTATCTCTCTATATATATGTACACCTAAGGAAAACCCATTAATGGCCCATTAATAGTAATTAGGGCCATCAACTAATTACTACTAAAGGTGAACAAAAAAAGGGAACCGGCCAAGGAACCGCAACCGGTTCTTCCCAAAAACTAGTTCTTCCGGAACCGAATCAGAACCGAATCGGAACCGACCCTACCCGTAGAGTCTGGATAGGTTCCAATATTTATAGTCAAAACCGGTTCTAAAAATACCCGAAACCGGTTTTCTCCAGAATCGGTTCTCTCCAGAACCGGTTCTACCCAAAACCGGTTATATATATATATATATATATATATATATATATATATATTCCCTTTTCAGAAAATGAATATACCTTAATTTGGTCATTAAGGAGATTGATAGAGATATGATAAGTCAAACCATGTTAATTGTTCTTCAAATGGTGGTTCAGTCAAAACTGATGGAACTGCATCTAGAATATATGTTTAACTATGCTAAACATTTATCTATTTTATAACATTTTAAGTTTTTAATGTTATTGGACTTTTTAAGTTAGTTATTTATATGTTTAATTAATGTATTTATATGTTTAACTAAGTTTTTTGAATAGTCGAAAGTAGGTTCTTGAAATACCCGCATTGAATTATTGGAACCGGTAAGAACCGGAACCGGTTCTTGAATACCCAGAACCGGTACATATGGTCCGGTTTTTCAACCAAGAACCGGACTGGGACCGGAACCGATTAGAACCTAAACCGGTAAGAACCGGAACCGGTTCTTGAGAATACCCGATTTGTGCACCTCTAATTACTACCCATAGGTTAATAAATAAATAAATAAATCAATTGATCATTTAATAATAAGATAAATGATTATAAAAGCCACATAATAAGAAATGCTGGAAATCTTGGCCTGAGTACTTAGAGCAGGAAGCATCACTTGCATCTTATTTCTGGACCTTAGAAAATTCCTTCTTTCTGAAGTTGCCCTTCCTCTTCTTTTAATCAGTAGTCATGAAATAAGCAACATCCGGTTTCTCTAGCTTCAGACACTCTTCTTCTTGGACGCACATTGCAATCAACTCACTCATCGTCCACTTATCTTTATGTGTGTTATAGTTGATCTTTAAAGCTTCAAAAGATTTATGAAGAGAGGTCATGATAAAATGCAATAGGAAACCGTCACTGATCTCCATGTCTAATCCATTGAGTTTACGGGACATGTCGTTCATCATCATGATGTGCTCACAAATACCACTAATCCCTTCTTATTTTGTAGTCACCAGCTTCAAAATTAGGGTGCTAGCATGCGCCTTAGATGTCCCTTGAACTGATCCTCCACAGAAGCCAGATAAGTCTTTGTATCTTTAGAATCTTGTATATCTCCTCTGATGATCGGACTGATGGAGTTCTTCATTAAGACAAGAGCCATGCGGTTACACCTCGCCCATTTCTCATGCACTATGACTTCTTGAGCAGTACTTTTGTCAGTGAGATCAGGAGGTGCAGGCTTGTCGAGTGCATGATCGAACTCCATCAAGCCGAGAGACAGCATCAGTGAATCTTTCCTAGAAGAAAAGTTCGCACCAGTCAAAGTTTCTATTCCCAAATTAGGAGCTGTTAGTGGATTTAATATGAGAAAAATAAGATAATAATAGCTAAAGAAGAACTTAGAGTGTCTATAGGGTAACTTAGACTAAGGCAGGCAGAAATAAGGACCATTATATTAATGAAGTTGTGATAAAAGTCTATTATAATCAACAAAATTAAAGATTAATTAGGTTCTACTTAAACAACGGGCTTTCAGTTTGGTTAATGACCAATTGTTTAAGCATTAAGAAAAATTTAAGTTTAAACAGTAAGTATGTGCAATAAGAATGTAACACATCACATTTGGGTAGAAGTGAGACATTTTTTTAGTATGCACATAATTAGGTTCGTGGAAACCAAATGTGACACATCACCTTTGGGCAGAAGTAGAAAAATTTGGGTATTTTAGGTGAACTAGTACTTAATTAGACTTATATAACTTTACGAGCGTGACACATCACCTTTGGGCAGAAGTGAAACTTTAGGTGTTAGTTAAGTTAATCATGTTTTCTAATTTAAGGTTTTGTAAAGTATAAGATTTTAACAAAACAATTAGTTAATATTAGGATAAGCACTAAGTGACAATGCTTAATTAGACTTGAAAAAATTTACACATGCATCACATCACCTTTGAGCAGAAGTGAAACCTTTTAGGTGTTATTCAAGTAAGTTTTAAGGTTTTGTAAAACATTTAAATTTAAGGATTATCAAAACAAAAGCATTTATTAATAGCAAACCTCCCTATTAGCGCGGATCGTAAGGTTCACGGCTCCAGAAATGTTCTCGGGAAAAGTAAGGTTCACGGCTCCAGATATGTTCTCGGGAAAAAATTAGACCGTGAACTTTAGACTCGTGAACTATAACCCGTGAACTTAGAACCCGTGAGGTATCTCGCCATGAACAACAATACCCGTGAATTTAAACTCGATAAGGCATGTGCGAAAATTAAGGGATTTTGATTTTGAAAATCTTATAGGTGTTTAGTATATCCAAGTTTCATTATTTCGCAAAATTTAAAATAATAAAATTAATATTTAATGCGAAAACTTGGAGATAACTTTACACGATTTTAGGAAACATAATCAAAATCTTAACTTATCCCAAATTAAGGGGATTTCATCGAATCTTATGATGAACACGAAGAACAATTTCATGAACATTAGATAAAACTGTTCTTTAATATTATCAGATTTAATTCTGGAATCGAAATCTTGAGACGTTATTTTTAATATATTTCGTAAGCTTAATGGATCTCAAAATTAATGAGATAAAAAACGTGTAATCTTGAAAACGTGGTACTAAGACCAGATCTGAAAATATAAAATAAAACGTTTTCTTTTACGATTTTAATAAAAAAAATTTGTTCTCCGACTTTAATTCCAGTTTAGGGAATGAAACAAGAACTGATTAATCAACATCTGCTCTGATATCATATGTTGATCAAATCTTGAACATGATAATGGAATACAATGATGTAAAACATACCTGTTAAGCTAACCGATGAGAGGGAAGACGTAATGATCTCTGATAAGGACCGGGTTCCCGTTTAGGGTGTATGATTATGATGGCTAAGGTGGGTTCGTGAGAACTCATGGTTATGGGAGAGAGAGGGACGAATCTTATTGGTGATAGAATTGTTGATTAGTCTATTCTCTCTAATTACCTCTCTATATATATGTACTCCCAAGCGGAAACCCATTAATGGTCCATTAAAAGTAATTAGGCCCATCAACTAATTAGTAGCTATAGGTTAATAAATAAATAAATAAATAAATAAATCAATTGATCATTTAATAATAAGATAAATTATTGTAAGAGCCATATAATAAAATCCTGTCTTACACTTAATTCATACAAATAATTACTAGTTACTAGGTATTAATTATAGTTATTAAAAGCTCTCGCCTAGGGAGCCTAGACACAACTGATTGCGCTTTCATGTCCTAGGTGATGGTTGAGTTTGCTAGGCGCAGTTTTTTTTTAATATTTTATTATTATTTCCTAGGTTATTGTTGAGTTTATAAAAGCTTTTACAATGCCATTGAAGCTTTATTATCATTTCCTAGGTATTTGATTTTGAATATTTTGTTATTAGTTTTGGAATTAAATTTGAATCTTAACTATTTTAAAACTTTTAGTACTAGTTAGATGATATTAAATGTTATATAATAGCGTTTCTTTATTTTCTTTGAAAAATAGTATTATTTTTCAATACATAATATATTTTAAATTTTTTCCTTTAAGTGCGTTTTTTTCTAAGGCCCTCGCTTTTTTGCGCCTAAGCCCCAGGCGAGGCCAATGTGCCTTGAGCAGTGTTTTCAGAACCGGACCAGACTGGCCGGTCATCGGTCGGACCGGATTTCAAATTATTTTTTATTTTTTTTGTTTTTTTTCTTCAAAATATCATTTTCTTATTAATTTAATATTCCAAGTTGTATATTTCATTTATTTAAGTATTCATATGACATTAAAATTACAAATTCATATAAAAACAATAAATGTTTTATGCTTTGTATCTATATAAATATTTTTAATTTTTATATTATTTATTACATCATCCGGTTCTTAAATCCGGTCGAATCGGTCCGGCCGGTTCGACCAGTGGACCTCTAAGGTGACCGGTTCGCTGTCTGGTCTGGTTCTGAAAACATTGGCCTTGAGTGATCCTAGCTCCTTTGACGACTATGGTATTAATCATAATATATTGATGAAATGTGGTTTGAAATTCATCTTAAAGGGTATATATATTACCTTTAGGGGTGTTCAATCGAATCAAATCGGTTTATTCGAATCGAATTATTTGAATTTGGATGTAAATTTTTTTTATTACTAACAAATCTAATAAAATAACGTTGTAATTAAATGTTGTATTTTGCATGTAAATTTTTTTATGAGCAACAATTGAAACCTACTGCCAACATAAGTTTTTTTCTTTAAAGGTAGGGGGCGTATCAAACAATAAAACGTCTACTGAGAACGATGTCAATTGTTGGCAAAGACCGGAGGACATGAGATATGAAAGGCCGGTTTCTAGTTGTGACGAGACAGCCTCGGATTTAGCTGGAGAGATCATTGCAGCACTTTCAGCAGCATCATTAGTGTTCAAGGAAGACAAGGAATACTCAACTAGTTTAACCAAAACCGCTAAGGAGTTATTTGATATGGTGACAAAAGAAGACCCTGGGTTTGTTCAAGGTATGTATACAATGAAAGATGAGTGTGGAGGACAAGCAAGATAGTTCTATAACTCAACAGGGTACAAAGATGAGTTAGTTTGGGGTGGAACTTGGTTATTTTTCGCCACGGGCAATGCTAGCTATCTTATATATGCTACAGAAAATCTTGTTTCAGCTGAAGAAGAAGAATTATCGGTAGATAAAGGCATATTCTATTGAAATAAAAAGTTCACTGCTAACGCGGTATACATTTATATCAATGTGTTTGTAGTTTCATTAGCTTTTATTGAATTTTTTGCTTTTTTATATAGGGAATTTAGGAAAATGGTTTTTGTTTTTGGATGAAATTTGAATTCAAAATGGTTTCTATGTAATTCACTCGTTGAGGTAGCAGATTCAAGAATTTCTAATAGTAACCCCCTGAGGTCGCAAGAAGTTGATGAGACTGATAACTGAATCCGCCAGTCAAAGAGATTGCCATGTGATGGTCAGGATGGCAGAGATTCCCACCTACTCCGCTTGCCACGTACAATGGATGTATTCGGCTTGCCACCTCAAGCGGGTTCCGTCAGAGTTTCTTGAATCCACAACCTCAACGAGCGGATTACCTAGAAACCATTTTCCTAAGTCCCATGTGAAAGCAAAAAGTTCTTAGTTTTTTCTGTCTTACATGTCTGACTGCTATGATCCATCCTATCAATTTTATACTTATGAATAGGTTGTCAGAAATTTTGAGGAAAGATTAATATAATCCAGCTAATTTCTATACTTTTTTATGCCAGATTATTTTGATGACAGTGTTATCCTTTAAATAAGAATCATGTTGCATTTGGGATTTAGTTCAAATGTCAAACTTCAGTTAGGGTTTTTCTTGGTACATATTTAACCTTTATCTATACATAGGTTTTGTTAACAAGGCTCAGATTCTCCATTGATCTTGGATATCCATATGAAGAATCCTTCATATTATCAAATAACAATGTCGACTCGCTCATGTGTTCGTATTTATCTCATACTAGGCATAAAACAGAAGGTACTTCTGTAGGATCTATATTGAATGCAGTCTAATAAAGCTTAAAATGTGTGACTACGCTTACCATTTTCTCTTGATACAAGTAGGTGGACTGATTTTCCTAAAGCCGGATCAATATGCCCCCCTTGAGTATGCCGTCACGGCATCCTTTCTTAGCAAACTGTATAGCGACTATCTTGCGCTTTTACACAAGTCCAGTAGCAGTTGCATTAATGGTACTAGTTTTTCGGTTGAAAGTTTGCAGGATTTCTCTGTCTCAGGCAAGTGCTAAATTAACATAATTCCACTTCTTAAACAAAGACTGATACGTGTTAAGTGGGACACATTTGCTGATTATGTTTTTGGCCTTCTAACTATAAACACATAATTGTAATTAGTGACACCTAGCTAGTAACTTCTTGTTCATTTGTCATGTTATTTTAGGTTAATTACATACTTGGAGACAATCCCATGGAAATGAGCTATGTGGTAGGATATGGGAACAACTATCCAAAACATGTACACCATAGGGGTGCCTCAATCCCATGGGATAATCAATGGCATTCTTGTGCCGAAGGGAGTACATGGTTGAACTCAGAAAACCCAAATCCCAATGAACTTTTGGGAGCTATGGTACGAGGACCCGACTGGAATGATATGTTCTTAGACCAAAGGGATAAGCCGTGGTTCACTGAACCAACAATTTCTAGTAATGCTGGTCTAGTTGCAGCGCTCGTAGCACTCCATGATCCTCCACATTCCACTTCAAGCCTGAATGGTGCAGATGCATTAGGTATAGATAATTCAGGTATCTTTCACAATATTCATTTCATTTGATCACACAACCTCATTGATAACCCATTTCAGTTGTAATGCTGAGTGTTAATTTTTAATGTTTGTTAACACAAATTATTTTTTACTGTTAATTTGATGATTTCTATTAACATCCTTGCACAATTTATTACATGATCTCAAGCATGGGCTTTTCTGTCTTGTGAAAATATTAGTTGATCCCTTATATATATATATATATATATATATATATATATAAGCTAATCGACTTGCATTACATATTCTACAACCGCGCACAAATGTACAAGAAAGTATATTTACACAGGACTAGCATGGGGTTTCACTGGTAGAGAAAAAGGTAAGTTACACATGACAACATATATTAGTAAAACATGAGAAATTGTTGTCATATGTACCTTTTCCAAACAGTGTTATATAGTATTCTATGATCTATGTGTGTATATACAATATTTGTTATTTTAAACCGTTCTCATTGCTCTCTTAGATCAGTCTTTAAGTCGCCTTCAGCCTGTCCAACCCATAGGTTTCCTGTAGTATATATAAACACATACTGATCAAGGATCAAGTGTTGAAATTTCAAGATTAACTCAAAATTAATAGGGGATCAGTGAAAATCAACAAGAAGCGCACCAAAATTGCGTGTATGTCATCTAGAAGCGGTATAAGCAAAGTGGTGAAGGTCTTTATGTCATCTTTGAGCGTTTCTTCATCCTTAGATTCGGATATGAGAATCTCAATCATGGTTTTGTTATCAGGAACTAGTTTCCTTGCAACCTGAAATACCGATTTGAGCAATGTTTTTTAGTATTGTAATACATGAAATGTAACATGGTCCTAAATGTGACATATATTAAACATCAAATATAACTTTTTTAATCTGTAACCATTTTGAAAACTTTATCTGTATAAGGATCGAATCGAAGCAATATATATAATCAAACAGTACTCTATAAGCGGTGGAAGAGATCCATCCATGCCATGGTTTTAGAGTCGATTCGTATGCCACTTCAACGGCGTGCTCCATGTCCACTCCAGTATCTTTTTCAATCAATTCCAATAGATTCACTGTAAAGTCTAAAGATCTGTAAAAATGATTTATGTTTAGGATATCATTAATGGGCAATTCAAATATGTTGCAGGATTAATTGATTAGTTACCTAGTTAACCAAAGGAAGGCTTTGCTACAACTAGTAACCTTTCTTGACATGCCTTCACTTGCTTCTTTCTTAAGTATCTCCACAACATTTGAATAAAGTTTAGGGTCTGATTCTTGCATCTTCTCCATTCTCTAAGGGTCAAATATCAAACATAATTAAACCACATTGTTTTTTTTTTCATATTTAAATCTAAATCTTCACGTTTATGAAGATTCCAGTTCTACATTCAATAAAGTATTTAAATCTCAATATGCATAAATTTATGAGATCTGAGAGTTTTAGTCTTTGAATTATTATTTTCCATGCATTGAGAAGTGTGATGGTTTTCTTTTTACTATTTTGAAACACTTATGTCTAGAGTTTCTAAATTTTCTCAAATCTACAAACTTGGAATATTTTAATACACATATAAATACAAAACAAGGTCATTACCAACGTTTACAGAACCGGACCGGACAGTGAACCGACCGTCTTAAAGGTCCACTTGTCGGATCAGTTGGATCGGATTTAAGAAATGGATGACGTTATAAATAATATAAAAATTAAAACTTTTTATATAGATATAAAATAAAAAAAACGTTTTTTGTTTTATGTAAATTTCCAATTTTAATGACATAAAGGTTTAAATAAATAAATTATGCAACTTGAAATAATAAATAAATAAGAAAATGAGATTTTGAAGGAAAAAATACAAAAAAGGGTTTGAAATCTGGTCCGACCACCCGGTCAGGTTCACCGGTCCGAACCGGTCGGATCAATAAAACCGGTTCAACTACACACAACCGGACCGGCTATATGTCCAGTTCCCAGTTCGACAGGCCGGTCCGGTTCTGAAAACATTGGTCATTACTTTTATAGGTTTGCGTAATTTGTGAACTTATGATAAATTTGTTGTTTTGGTTACAAATCATAGATTAAAAACTATACAAAAGTTTCATTTAGTTACACTAATATTTTACTACCAAGTTGATCAATATATAGTTTGAGTTGCATTATTTAGTTTTTGGATGGGACTGTGTAACAAAATAAAAGGGGCCACAACCAAAGTTCCAAAGTTTAATTACCTGTATGTTCCGATTGATGTCTTGTCTCAGAACAACCATTGTTGGCCCTATCTTATCTGCAATCGGCCAATAAAAAACCACAACCTTAATCAAACTTTATGAGATTATTAGAAACTACGTACCCTTCTCATGTTCTTCACTGAATTTAAGTTAAATCTTATATATATATATATAGAGAGAGAGGGAGATACCAAGAAGATGGAGAAGGAAGTTGCAAAGAGAAAGGAAGGGTTTGAGGGGGAGATGAGTGGCATTTTCTTGATCATCTGCAACAACAGGATGATGGTTGAGCTTCATGGCTTCCAATAAAGAAAGCTCTTCAATGGCGGATCTTAACTCTGATGAGCTTTGTTTCTCCGTTTCTCTTCTTCTCTTCATCTCTCTCTGTTGACTTATCTGAGCTTCTGTAGCTTGTCGTGGTTCAAGATATATATATATATATATATATATATATATATATATATATATATATATATATATATATATATATATATAGGGAAGGGTTCAAATACTAACCAATTTTTTATGTAATAACCGTGCTAACCACTGTAAAACAATTACATAATTTATAAATTATTTTTTCTTTTAATTGTCAAAATAATATTTTAAGTATCTTGAATAAATATTTTGAACGTAAATATGAAAATGATGAGTCTTACGTATACGTACCAAATAATGTTATATATACGTGACAAATAGTGTTTACATATATGTAACATTAACATAATGATAATTGTTACATACGCGTAACACTATGTTTGAGAGTGATTATCATGGTTATCACATAAATATTGGTTGGCATTTGAACTTCACCCTATATATATATATATATATATATATAAAGATGCTAGAGCTGTCGACAATTGTATATTTTTTTTTGTAGATAACAATGGTTGAATATACAAGGGTGGGGTAGGGGTGGGGCAAATGAGTCTTTTTTGCCTCTTAAAACATCATTTGGAGACGTGTGGGTTTTGTGTTGTTTTTTGTACACAATCTTAAAAACCCGTAAGGCTAATTGGGTCAATTTTGAGGAGCCGGGCCACACATAAATCATAAATGTTAAAAAACCACATTTCATGTCACAATTTGCAAGTTATTACTACTATTAAAATTTGCACATAGGTTACCACATTGAGTTTTTATGTTTCTACAGATTTGTCACCAAACTTTTACATAATTTTTATTTTTTACCCGCGTGCTATATATAATATACGTTTTGAGTTAATCATGTTAACTTGTTTAATTAAACGGGTTAAACAAGTTAACCCGAACATGACTCGTTTAATAAAAAATATATATGTCAATCGACCTGTTTATTAACCAGGTTTAACATTACAACTAGAGGTAAAACTGACCCGAACCTAAAACGAAACCGGTTTGAAACCCATTGAAACCGCTAGTTTTACCTTTTTACAAAAAAATGGTTTGTAACCGGTTTGAGTGAACCGTTTTTGAAACCGGTTTTATCGCTGAAAAAATAGCCGTTAAAAATAGCTATATAGCCGTTTATTACCATTTTTGATGTTTTTTTGTACTGTTTTACCCCCATGTGCTATTATAATTAGGTAGTGGATGTTTTGTTAAATCACAACTCTCAAACCCGCTCTCTACACTCTCAAAACACAAAAAACGCTCTCAAAACAGTTTAAAAAAATGTTATGGATTCCTCGAGTGTTGGTGGTTCTTCTAGTGAACTAACAGTTGTGAGGATTATACAACGAGGAACCAACATATTTGGGCACATTACGATTTACGATTTGTGTGGTTTGTTTTTAAAGAAGGAATCAAACTCTAGTTTGAAAAATTATATTGAAAAAGCATGCAAGAAGTTGAAAAGCGTCACGGGTCAAGGTCAATCCTCAATGTCAAACGAGGGTGGAATTTGGAATTTCGACGCAAATATGGTTTGGGAAAGAATGACAAAGTTAGTGATTCAAGAGGGTATCCCGTTCAACCACTTCGACAACCTGCGTTCGACAAGGATGATTCAAGAGACACTTCAACCATGTTATAATCAAGTAAACCGTAGTACCCTTACACGTGAGTGTTTAAAAATGTGGAAAAACAAGCAAAAAATGAATTAATTTTAGGTTTTAAAAAATTACAAACCGGTGTGAACTTAAATAACGATGTTTGGCCGGCTCCACATGGTATAACCGATTCATACTTTTGTGTTACCGCTCATTGGGCAAATGATAAAACGTATGATTTCATTTGATTTGTTTACATATCCGCATAACGGAGAAAATGTATTTCACATGTTAGATAATGTAATAACCATATTTTCATTACAAAACAAGATTTTTTTCAATATCGTTTGATAATGCCTCAAATAATACAAGTGCGGTTAAAAAATTAGCATTATAATTTCAACCGGTTTGCAACGACGTTTTTTTCCATAGCTAATAAGTTGCACACATAATTTTCCACACATATAGAGTGTAATAAAGATTTCCAGATAAAGGACAATATTTGGTCATGGGGATAGCGTCGTCCCATTGGGGGGGGGGGTTTGAAGAGGAACAACTTTGTAGATTAAAATTTGACTTGAAAAATATGCAATGGTCGGATGAGAATGACAAATGGGTATGGGAATTTGAAAATCAAGACGGTTGTTTTGTGTAAAGAATGTAAGAAAATCTATTGAAAGAAATATTCTACCGGAAGTGCCTTCGCCAAATAAATGGAGCAAGTGGTTACCTAAAAAGTTAAATATTTTCCCAAGAATTCAACCACCACCTTATTATTCTAGACTGTCCGCAACCTGACCATAATCTATTCTTAAAATATTTTTTACTTAAAAAAAAAGGTTTTGTTAAGAGCATGGTGGTATTCCAACACTTAGAAAGTTAGCCTCTAATGGAGGCGATCATAAACAAATAAGGAAATAAGAAGTACAAAAATATACCAGACTTAGTACTGCAAATTGTAAACTTCAAACTTCAACCATTTATTTAGAGAGTAATTTTACAAGTGATTTTCAGAGGTGTGCTCTGAGGTATGTTTTTCCTAAGATAAGTAATCCCTTTATATAGGAGGGATGGTACATGCACCGGTCTCAATGTGGGACAAGTAAGACATATTTGTCAAAAAGTAAATAGTAACCAGTAATTATTATTGCTTTCTTTTCAAAAAGTAAATAGTAACCATCAATTATTTTGCTAGAATGCATAATTGTGTCTGTCACGCCAACTATTATTGGAGTCTTTTGATCATGCTCTTGTGGGACCTATTGTGACAGCTTGATTTTGAATTTTCTAGATGAATCTTCTGGATTGAATTCTTGCTTGTATTCTTAAAGAATATTGCTGATGTATTCTTCATCTAAAGGGTCATCAGTATCATCTTGCCCTTCATGAAAATTTTTCTCTGTTTCTTCTTCTTCTTCAGTCTGTGGTGAGATTGACATAGTTGATGGAGATCCTCCGTTCTTAAAATTTTTAATGAGATCTTTCTTCATCTCAGCTAAATAATAATCCATGATTTCTTTGTTATTGATTTGATCAGTACCCTTGATTGTTTGGATTTTTCTGACAATATGTTTGAATGGGCTAGGAGCCTCCTTCTGTGGTTGGCTATGTGCCTATTCTTCATAGTATTTAACTGTCTGTTTGATTTTTTCTATGGTATCATGACTTTCTATGATACCATTTGTGACCATTGTCATCTTTTTCTAGAATTTCATGAAAGAAATTCTATGAAGACAAAGAATATTCTGGCTGGCATAACCAACTTCTGGAGACCATTTCCAAATCCATGGAATACTAAATTGGATAAAGAAATGAGATGCGGGCATATCTTTAATGAAATTTTCATTTTGTTGTACTTCTATTAAAGCTAGAGATACCTCTACCCATTGTGTATACAGATTTTTATATAAATCTGGTAGGATATTTATGGATGGACCAAAAGATTGCCACCATTTGTAAAACCAGACTGGAATTTCTTGTCCGTAGATATGAGAGCAAATTTTTATGAACCACAAATGTTTCTGCTTCGGATTCTCATATAAGAATTCTTTATAAAAGGCATTCATATAATCTCAATAATTATATTTAATTGGAACTTTTGTTTGTGGGTGTATAACCTTTCTTTCTTTTAGGGGAGAAGTTCCCCAAGTTTCTACAGGTATGATCTGTTTGATGACAATTTTGCTGAAACTGTAAATATTGGAGTTTCCTCCATGATAATGTTCAATTTCATAATTTTCTTCTTTTAAAATATATATTCATAATATTGTCTGGGCTTATATGCCTTTGCAGGATAGAATCTTGTATCCATATATCTGTGTATTAACAACCATGGGTTATTTTTTCATTTTAGGTCCTTATTTTTTAAAAGAAGTATAACCTCTTTATGTGGACTTTGAGCTCAATTTTTTATATCATCTTCTGTTTCATCAGAAACAGCTTTAGCATATGATGCTTCGGTGTCTTTTGACTTTTCTTGAGAGGCTTTGTAGGCCAAGAACTCCTTATAAAGAGACTCATCAGATGCTGATGTAGATCATACAGAAGAAATGTTCTCTGCAACCAGTTTCTTGTTACCAAATTAGGATATAACCCTCTGGTTTTGGCTGTGACTTCCTCTATGAGAGGGAGATCGTCCCTTTCCTCTTCCTTGTTCCCAAGGAAGCATTTCTGTAATATTTATCTGTATGAAATAATTATTTCTTTTTCACGTAATAAACGTTTCTTTGCTTTTAAATAAGAAAATATGATATTTCTTTGATAAATATAATATCTTTTTGTTTTTGGTTCGAGAAATTCATTTTCCTGGATCTCCTCTTTGTGGATTTCTTCAATCCTTATCTGGAAAGTATAATATTCTTGTTCCTCTTGAATCTCGAGGAGAGACTTTTTTATAGGACCTTTTGAATGAGCCATTAATTTAAATATGCTCTGGTAAGAAAATCAGAAAGACTATTATCACTAACTTTTTTTATAAAGAATGTTAAAATCAAATTGAGCTAAATGTGACTGCCATCTTGCAAACATTTGTTTAGAAACATCATGTTTGAAGTCTTTAGAAAACATAAATTTTGCTGCTTGGCAATCAGTTTTAATAATAAATTTTTGATTATATAAACCATCTTGGAATTTTAAAACACATTTTACTGTTGCAAGAATTTCTTTTACTATAGTAGCATAATTCTTTTGACAATTATTCCATTTTCCTGAATGGAATCGGACCAAATATTCTTGGTTATTTATAGGAGAAATCTGTTTTAGAATTCCTCTGTATCCTATATCCGAGGCATCTGTCTCTACAACTTTTTCCCATTATGGGTTGGCGATCATTAAGCAAGGAAGGGTTTTAACCTTTTGCTTAATCTTTTGGACTATTTTAGTATGACTTTCAGACCATGGTTGGGGATCCTTTTTTAGTCTATCATATAAGAGAGATATATCTTCTACCAAATTTTTATAATAAGGAAGAATATAATTTAGACTTCCTAAAAATCTTTGCAATTGTGTTTTATCCTTTATTTCACCTGGGAATTTTGACCCAAATTCAATACTTCTATTAATCGGAATTTCTATTTTCGGTTTCAATATTATGACCTAAAAATCAAATTTTTGTTTGGAAAAGCATCATTTTTGGTCTGGAAATAACTAGACCATTTTTTATTATAATACTTTTGAATATATTAAGATTTTTAAAATGATATTCAATATCTTTTGAAAATACAAGGATATCATCAATGTAAACTATTTTAAACTCACTATAAGGAATAAAAATATCATTCATAATATTTTGAAATTCTGATGGGGCATTTTTTAATCCAAATGGCATAACATTCCATTCGTAATGCCTAGAAGGTACTACAAAAGCGGTTTTGTATCTATCTTTTTCATCAATTTGAATTTGCCAATATCCAGATTTTAAATCAAATTTTGAAAATATAATTGCATTATGTAATTTATCTAAAAAGTCTTTTTTATTAGGTATATGATACCTAATCCATTTTAGGATTTTATTAAGAGGCTTATAGTTTATAACCAGTTTTGGAATACCTCTTTCTTGCTCTGAATGTTTATTAACATAAAAAGCAGTACATGACCATGGAGATTTTGAACTTTTAATAAGATTTTTATATAAAAGAGATTTAATCTCTTTTTTACATAACTCCATATATTCATAATTCATCTGACATGGTTTTGCCTTAGATGAAATTTGATTTTCTTTAAAATAATTTTCATAAGGAAGAGAAATAATATGTTTCTTCCTATCTCAAAAAGCATTAGGATGATCATTACATATTTGTAAAGTAAATTGGTTTTCAACCAGTTTAATTTTTTATTGTAATTTCGGATTATTGATTCTATCTTGGATTTTTAGAGAAAATTTTTCTTTTTGTAAAAAATCAATTTGATTTTTCTTTGCTTGTAAAAGAGATTCTTTTATACTATTTAAAGTTCTGGAAAAAGGATTTGTAATAAATGGAAAGTATATTTCTTGTCCTTGAAAAATTCTAGTTATTCCTTTTGTATCAATATTTTTTAAAGAAAATATTTTGTTTAAAAATGGGGTTCCAAGTGTTACTTGGCTTGTAAGGTTTTTAACTAGTAGAAAACTAGTTGGAATACAAACTGTAGGATCAGTGTTTTACAAGATGGTTCTGTTTAGTTGAGATTAGCGGAAACAATCACAACTATGCAATGTAAATAAGAAACATTGATAATACTGATAAATGCAAAGTGTATTAATCTTCAATGTTTACAAGTTACAGAGAAAACTCTAAGGAAGCACACTTGTACAATGAAAAGATACAATACATATAAAGGAACTTAGAATCAAGACAGACCCTTGATTCTAAGGATCAGATCAAGCACAAGCCGTTGATCTTTGACAGTTACAAGTTACACTACAATTGGTAGACAAGTAAAAGACAAACTGCAGCAAACAGTATGAATCAGGTCAAAATTCTTCTTAGGAATCTTTGCAGGAGACTTCCAAAGTAGTATCTTTGTCTTTAATTATCTGCACCAATAACATTCCTTCTACTGATAGATGTGTCAGGGTTACAGCAAAATGTGTCAGTAACAAAGTCAAAGCTGCTGATGATTTGCCTATCAGCAGCATCAATGTTTGATGCTGATGAGAAGCCTATCAGCAACAACTTTGGACTTCAGCAGATAAGGCTATCAGCAACATAGTTGTTCATCAGCAATAGAACTTAACTATCTGCAGCATATGCCTTATCCACAACAACTTTGTAAGTCAGCAAAATTGTTGAGTCCGCAGCATATGTACTTATAGAATTTTGTAGCCATCAGTCTTTATCTTTATAAACTCCCCCTAGAATGATGCTACCAAAACACTCTTACTGCCTTTGTTTCTGAAGCTTTTGCATATGCATGACTATCCCTGCAGTCTCATAGCCTCTTAGATCCTTGCTAGGATTATCAAAAGAAATTTCTGACAGAGATTTGATGTCCCTTCTAGGCATACTGAAGATGACTTTGCTAGGACATCTCATCTTGTTTCCTCTGACATCCACCAGTGTGTATTCATCTCTATCAACATTATAGGACCAATTAACAAGAGGAAAGTGGGATTGGAGTCGTTTTGCATCTATGACGACATCTTTGTCAGGATTAAAGTAATGTTTGATCACCAGCAAAAGATGTCTCCCACTTTCATTGTCAGGCTCACGAGCTTCACCTAACTCCAGAATTTTCTTTAGATCAATGTCTGGAAGTTGCATTACCTCATCAACAGATTTGTATGCTGATCTTTTCATCTCTGTCTTTCCTCTAAACACTTCAAACCATTGATCCGAGTCACTATAAATCCATTATAAAATCTCTCTTGAATCTTCAGATGTGGTAGGAGGTGTATTTTTCTTTCTAGGAGGCTGTTGATGAGAGGGAGCTGAGTGAGAGGATTTGGACTCTTTGGGAGGGGGGAGAGTGATCTAGGAGGGTGAGAGGGAATTTGTTGGATAGAAGGAGGAGAGGTTGAGGGAATAGTCTTGGGTTTCTTTTGTTTTCTTTCCTCTGTTTGAATGTCTACCCTTCTTTTAGAGCTTATCTTCTTCAGCATCTCTTCTTCTTCCTTTTTCACCTTTATGTAGAGGGCTTGCAAGTTCACGAAGTTCTTGGGACCCAGCCTCTTTCCACTCTCACCTCTTGCCTTTAGGAAGTCGATCATAACCTTCCTTTCTTCTTGAGTTCTTAAGTTAAAGGCAATGGCTTTCCTAGATTTCAGCCTGGCTTTTTCTTCTTCTTCAGCCCTTTTATTCTTGGCCAGTTCTCCTGGTTGACCCATAAAGGCCCTATAAATTTCTTTATTAGATAGTTTCTCAAGGTAGTCTGCATCCTCACCTTGAGAAATTAGAAATTCCATCCACTCTTCCCTCATTTCTTTTGCAAGTTTAGAATCAGTAATTCTGAACTTGGCTTCTTTAATTTTCTGCCTCTCTCTCTCTTTATCTTCTTTATTTAGTTGTTCCTGCAGCTGGAGGGCTAGAGGTTCATCTTCTTTTATTTGTGAAGCTGCAGGAACTTAAACTTTTGTTCTATCCAGTTGCCTTGCATGCAGCTGGATCTGTTGTTCTCTGAAAAGCATGGCAACTTTTCTTTCTTGAGCTATCTTAAGCTCAACCATCTCTTCTTCTTCTTCTTTCTACTTCTTTCTTTTCTTCATCTATCTTCTTTTCTTCTTCTTCTGTCATGATTCCCTTCCCTTTTTCTTTATTGGATGCCTCTGCTTCAGCTTCATAAATCACAATAGCGGATGTGGGAGTTTCTATTGAGACCTCAGCTTCAGCTTCATTATCAATTGAAGGAATAGACAGAAGGGGGAAGCTTCTTTATCTTCACCTGTCATTTTTGTCCATTCTTCACATGTCACTGTTTTCCATTCTGTTATTACTTTATGTTTTTCCCTTCTTCTAGATTCCTCTTCTGTGTTCAGAATGACAGTTGGAGTAGAGGGAAGGGACATGTCTGAATCAGAGTCATCCATTGCAATCCATCCCTCTTTCTTAAGAAAGGTTTTAACAATGAGGATCATTTCTTGACTTCTTTTGGAGTTTATATTGCAGATATGTGACCTTAGTTCTAACACCTTGTAGAGGAAGTCTGGGTTGAGGAGTATGATTTCTTGAATATTGTTAATTATAAATGATAATCCATCACTAAAAAAAAATTAAAACCTGAAGGCTTAGTTCTTGACCACCCAAGAACTTCCAAGCCTCTAACCACCTCATTGTACAGGTATTTTATTAGGCACAAAATCTGTTCTTCAGTTAGAACCCTGCTTCTTATCAACCCCAGCCTTTGGTTTTGTGTTTCTTCAGCTGCTCTTGAGGACTCTGCTTCTACATCCTCAAGTCTTGGATAAGCCACCCTTTTTGCTTCTTCAAGAAACCTCTCAAACTGAGGCATATTGTCTTCACATATATCATGGAATCTTTCAATGGCAAGCCTGGCAGATAGTTCATTGGAAATGTTAACACTTCCAGTCAAGTGCAGGGACAGGATTTCAAACAGATTTAGGTTATCCAAGATAAGCTCTTTGACCCCCGCAAATTCCCAGCCAATCCAGAATCTTTTAAGGATGCCATCATACCCCTATGCTAAAATAGAGTCAAATTCCAAGTTGTGTGCAGTTAGTGGGAATTGGGGGGTTATGATCTGTCTTGATATGTTTGCAGTAGCTGGAAATATAAGGAATGAAGGAGGCATTTCTTCATCTTCATTTTCAAACTCCATCTCCTTAGGGAATACTTCATCTACAGCCTTAGTAAGTAACTTCCATTCTTCAGAGACCTCTTCTTCTTCATCTTTGAGGGGCATCAGATCATGGACTTGAACAAAGGCAAACTGGAATAGTGTTCTTTGAAAGGCTGTCTTCTCTTGTATCCAATCCTCCAGGCTGTTAGTGTCATCTTCAGTTGTAATTTTCTCCCCCTTTTTTGTTGCATCAGTGCATAGAGAGGGGTCTGTTTGAGTGCCCACTGATACAAGGGAAGGAGGAGTCAATGTTGGGCATTGATGGGTTTCATGCACAAAAACTTGGTGTCTTAGTTTTGACACTTCAGCCTCTAGCATAGCCACCCTAGCCGTCAGTTCCGTATTTTGAAGTTTCAAATTATCCTTATTTGTCACACCCCAATTTCAACTAACGGAGTTTTACCGTTTGGGAAGTGACAAACCATGATCTCAGTCATTAGTTACATTGAACGACATATGGGACTAAAAATGAAAATATATCATAAATGATCAAAGTAAGTGCGGAAGCGTAAAACGAAAGTAAATGTGCAAAACAAACACGCCTAAGAAAAGTCCCAAAGTGTTCAGTCCAAACATAGTCCAAAGAAAAAGTACAAGCAATTCAACAATAGTATTTTATAAATAAATCACAAGACTCCATGCATGCCCTATGCGTGCACCTGTGCCTTATCTTAAGAGACCTGAGAAAACATGTAAGAAAATGTCAACGCGAGGTTGGTGAGTTCACAGGTTTCAGTTTGCAACAAGTTTAATAGGTTAATGTACATTCAATATATAAATCAATAGGTAGCTAACCCATAAGTATGTTAACTAATGCGCTCGCAACCGACAGCTGACTGTTTATGTTTTTGCCTCCCACCAGGCCTATCAACTATGGCGCATGTTTAGGTCAAGACTACAACCGTTCGACATCCAGTCGGGTTAGCGCAACTAACGCGGGTGAGGTTTGTCAAACCCAGTAGTACTACTCAACTTACCTCGCTATGATCATACTAACGGTCCGATGTGAGGACTTAGTGATAGATGTGTGCGCATAGTTAAACAAGTGATAACATATATGAATTACATAACAAAAAATGTTTACGTCATGTTTTCTCCCCCAAATTGTAAAATAGTAAAAGGGGCCGTGAAAACTCACCTGAACGGCATAGGTAGGTTCACACTAGAATAAGATTGAAACCATGAGTGTTAGCCTGCAACAGCTTACGTATGCCCTAGAATTATACATATAACAATTAGGGAAACAATGGGAATATGTGACGACGACACGGAAGATTGAACGTCCTAAAGAAACGCTCTAATGATTAAGAGTAGACGAACGCGTCCACGTGAATAAAAATTCTTTAATTAGTAATTAATATATATACGTTACACGACGAATGATAGAATAATATATAATAAATACAGTTCGAGTGTTTTGTCACTAACTAGAAGTCTAGGAATATAATATAATTTATTATATTATTTTTAAGTTTAGCGAACTATCATAAATAATTAAATTGCGTGAGAACAATAATAAATTTATTATTTTTATTCGAGAATATAAACGTGAGTAATTAACATAAAAGATTATGTTATTTATTAGCTTTGAAACGTTTCACAATATCTAGGAACGTGGCGAAAAATAATATATCAAAACATATTATTTTAACAAAAGTTACGGTTTTAAAATAATATAATATGTATATTATTTTATTCAAAATCGCAAATTAAATGTATTAATATAAGAGTATGAATATTAGTAAAGATGGTTTATAAAAACAATCCCGAGTTTACGTGTGGTTTTTCTGGTTTAAACATTTTAATATAATATCATAAGAATACTTTATATTATTTTTAAATATAAAATATTAATAATAATAGCTATTTTAAAAAGAAACAGGGGAGGAGGATCGAACTCGGGTCTCCTCCCCACGAGCCAACAGCCTTAACCAACTGGTCTGGGTAATGATTTACATAAAAAATCGAGTTCAAATATTTTTAATCATCAAGTCTAGTGAGTTCTATTCCCATATTGGCACACGATCGAAACCAGTCCCAAAACTCTCGAATCCGGTCGCGACCAAACAAATTAACACAGGGGTTTTGCAAATCGAGAATAAACGAATCTATGGTGAAAGTTAATTGCAAAATTAATTGGATTCGTGTCGATAAATTAAAGCTTTTGAAATCGAAACCCTAGTCATGAACTAAGGATCAAATCGACCAAATTAGATATTAGAACTCGATGGAATCATGGGGCTATTACTAAACAGTGAATTCCGAATCGAACCATGTGGTTTAATTAGATTGAGACAATGATTAAGATCAAAACCCCCAAAACCGATTATAGATAAACCCTAGATTACAGATTTAGTTCAATTCGATGTTAATAGACTGAATTGGCATAGGGTTTTCATTAAACAGAGAATTGCGAAACTACCAGTATAATTTAATTGGATTGAAATGGGGTTTGGATCGGGGTTCGATTAAACCACAGTCGCATGAACCCTAGAATGGGGTTCATGTCTAATTCGATGCTGCAAGCCATAAATAAAGATAGGGCTTACGATCTAGACACCAAAACGAAAATAATGATGTAAGAAATTACCAGAATGCGATTCGAATTGATAGAGATCGAGTAAAACAGTTCCGACTTGTACGGGTTTGATCTCCGGCGACTTCTGCTATGGTTCCGGTCGAATTGAGACATGCAAAGGTTCCAGAGGTATGCGATTAAGGTGTGAGATAGATCGGATTGTAAAAATCATACGCGAATTCACCTATTTTGATGAAGGGGTCGACGGTTTCGACCGAATTGGTTTCTTTAGCCATTAATTGGCTTAATTTGTGATTTATGGGGCTGTTAATGGTCGTGGTGATTGTTGTTAAAGACATGGACATTTTTCAGTTACAATATTAAACGAGAATTGATAGTGTGATTCAAATTTTGAATCAATGGTAGCTATTTTGACTTTATAAATGTCAACAAGAATCCAAAACTTGAATTTGACTTCAAGAGTCAACAGAAATATAGTTTGGGCTAATGTCACAACTAGTCTCTATTGTTCTAGTTTAAATAATGATAGAAACAGTCCCTGAAGTTTGAAATTGAGTTAACTTGGTTAGGATTTAACGGAATATTTAACTGGATTGCTAACGGATTAAATCTTGAAAAGTCGGATTGTCACATCATCCCCTAGTTGAAAGAATTTTCGTCCCGAAAATTAAATAATTTTTTTTCTAGGGTGTCACATCATCCTCTAGTTGAAAGAAATTTCGTCCTGAAAATTTAAAATAGTACCTTAAGAATTTGACGTGGAGTGCTTGAACAGATTATGATATTTGCGCATAATCTGTTCCTCATGCTCCCACGTGAATTCCGGTCCGCGTTTCGAGTTCCAACAGACTCTGACAATAGGGATTTTACTACGCTTAAGCGTTTTGACTTCCCTATCCATGATTTCCACAGGTTCTTCGATGAAACACAACTGTTCATCAATGTGTAGTTCCTCAAGAGTAACTGCGAGTGACTCGTCTGCCATACATTTCTTCAAGTTTGAGACGTGAAAGACGTTGTGTACACCACTTAGTTATTCTGGTAGGTCCAGTTGATACGCTACTGGCCCAATCCTCTCCACTATCTTGAATGGTCCAACATAACGAGGATTCAGCTTGCCTCGTTTCCCAAAATGAATGACACCTTTCCAAGGTGAGACTTTTAACAAGACCATATCCCCTACTTGAAATTCTAACGGTTTATGACGCTTATCGGCATAGCTCTTTTGACGGTCACGAGCTGCTTCCATACGGTTTACGACGCTCGGTGAAGTAGCGAATGCCGTCAGATTTTACTTCGAGTTGGGATTCCATACCGCGTGTACCTTCCATAGGTAGGTTTTCCTCTTTCAGGGCTTTGAGTTGAGCACTACGGATTTTGTCAGGTAATTCGGGGTGAATAGTAAGTTGTAATGCTCGAACTCATTTGGGCTTGGTTTCCTTTAGACTTAGGGCATCATCTACAACTTTAGCCTTGCCCGGATGATACCGGATCGCACAGTCATAATCATTCAAGAGCTCGACCCAACGACGCTGTCTCATGTCCAGCTCTTTCTGCTCGAAGATATGCTGAAGACTCTTGCGGTCAATGTAGATGGTGCACTTGGTACTGTACAAGTAGTGTCTCCATATCTTAAGTGCGAAAACTACGGCTCCCAACTCTAGGTCATGAGTGGTGTAGTTTTTCTCATGAATCTTTAGTTGACGCGAAGAATATGCGATCACCTTTTCTTGTTGCATTATCACACAACCCAAACCCTGAATGGATGCATCACAATACACCACAAAATCATCCTTTCCCTCCGGAAGAGCTAGAATAGGTGCAGTGCAAAGTTTCTATTTAAGGAGTTGGAAGGCTGACTCTTGGTTATCGCCCCAGTTATGGGCTTTACCCTTTTGAGTTAAGGCAGTGAGAGGTTGTGCAATCTTAGAGAATCCCTCGATGAATCGCCGGTAATAACTAGCCAATCCCAGAAATTGTCGCACCTCAGTCGGAGTTGTCGGTGCTGCCCAATTCTTGATGGCTTCTATCTTTTGATGGATCGACATGTATTCGCTTCTCGTTAACCACATGTCCTAAGAATTGAACTTCCCGGATCCAGAATTCACACTTGGAAAACTTAGCATATAGCAGCTCGTGCTTAAGTAATTCTAGAATTAAGCGTAGATGTTCCTCATGTTCCTTTTTGTTCTTGGAATAAATGAGAATGTCGTCGATGAAAACGATGACGAATTGATCAAGGTATGGCTTACACACACGGTTCATGAGGTCCATGAACACCGTGGGTGCGTTGGTTAATCCGAAAGGCATGACTATAAACTCGTAGTGGCCGTACCTTGTCCTGAAAGCAGTTTTAGAGATATCCTCATCTCAGACTCTCAATTGATGGTGACCGGACCTAAGATCTATCTTGGAATAGAAGCTTGATCCTTGGAGTTGATCAAAGAGATCATCTATACGAGTTAGAGGGTAACGGTTCTTAATTGTGACTTTATTTAGTTCACGGTAGTCGATACACATACGGAAAGTCCCGTCCTTATTCTTGACAAACAAAACTGGAACTACCCATGGCGATGAGCTAGGTCGGATGAAACCTTTATCAAATAATTCCTGTAACTGAGTGGACAACTCTTGCAATTCACTAGGTGCTAGTCTATAAGGTGCCCGAGTGATCGGTGTCGCTCCGGGTGTTAGATCGATTTGGATATCAACTTGACGGTGCGGTGGCAGACCAGGAAAGTCTTCAGGAAACACTCCCAGAAAATCACAAACGATGGGAATATCATCAATTTCTTCTCCTCCTATGGTTGCTCAGCAAGGAGTGCCAGAATAGCAGTATGACCTTTACGCATGCACTTCTGCGCTTTTATGAATGATATGATGCCTATGACTGCACCACTCCTTTCACCTTTAATGAAAAGGATTTCTCCAATAGGGAGAGGAATGCAAACAATTTTCTCACGACAGAAAATTTCAGCTTGGTTTTTAGATAACCAATCCATACCAACAATTACATCAAAACTACCAAGTGTGACCGACATGAGGTCGATATCAAGTATATGACTAGCCAGCTCAATATTACAACCCTTAAGAATGTGGGTTGCTTCAATTATTTGGCGATCAACTATCTCTATTATATACTTAGTTTCTAACAGAGTTGGGGTTCCTTTTATCATATCACTAAGCTTCTTAGATATATAACTCCTATCAGCACCAGTATCAAATAGAACAGAAGCGAAGTAACTGTTTAAGAGAAACTTACCGGTGACCACATTATGATCATATCGGGCTTCTCCAGATCCTAATACGAAGGCTCATCCTTTCGCACCATTCTCTCCATTATTGGCATTATTGCCACCGTTGTTGTTGCCTTGATTGCCGTTGTTACCATTATTGCCCTGATTTGTGTCGTTACCGTTACCATTGCCATTATCATTTCCATTACTACTCCTCTTCGACTGAGGACAATCCCTATAAATATGTCCCTCCTTACCGCACTAAAACATCCTTTTGTGGACCCTTGCGGTCGGAATGGTTGCTTGTTCTAAAGATCAACTCTAGAATCTTTTGCAGCGTGGCCCATCTTGCCACACCGTTGACAAAGATTACAAGCACCGACATGGTGGTAGTTGCACTTGTTGCACTTGGGGGCTCTTCCCACATAACCACCTTGATTTTGACCTGATGAGGTCGTCTTATTATGTTCTTAGCAGGTTCAAACTTTCGGTGTTGCTGGGGTTTATTAAACTGGGGTCCCTAGGAGTTGGAGTTGTGATTAAACTTGCTTTTATGATTGTCGGTAGCTTTAGAAACCGAACCCCTCGAGGATAGAGTCCCTTGAGTTACCGCCAAGTCAGTTAACTTGTGGTTAAGTCTGATAGTCTGCTAGATGGTAGTAGGTGTGACAATCCAGACTTTTCCAGCTAATTCCGTTAACAAATCCAGTTAAATATTAACCTATTTAACCTTAACCCAAACTACAGGGACTAATCCTGCCTATATTCAAACTCATTTACACAAAACTTGAAGGACTAACTTGTAATTAACTTATAATTGGTTCCTGTTGACTTTTATGAAAAGTCAAACTAACCAAAACTTAACCTAACTAACCAAACCTAAACCCTAAGGACCATTCCTGCCCATCTTTAAACCTTAAAACAGAAAAACAGAAGGACCAATTATGTAATATACCCAAATTCGATTTCTGTTTGACTTTCATAAGTCAAACTCATGGCTTTTATCCAAATTCGCAATCCTACGATCGTTTCTGTTTGAATTAAAACTATTATTACATGAATCGTGTCATTAACGGTCATAACCACTGATTTAATCCTCATCATTGTCGAAATTAAACCCATTATTGAGAATTCAAGTTTTAAACCATCGAAGTAAATGCTAGAACTGTATAATTCGATCCAATTTTTTGAAGCACTTTCCTGTGACAAACACTTTGGATAGATAGAGTCTTAGTCTTTGGTTGTATTGTCTTGTTTGTAATTGTCTTTGTATGTAAGAGTCTTTATGTATTAGTTTATCGAGTTGTATTTACTTTTACATATTGAATGTTGCTAAATTCTCTAAGTGTTTTGCGCACTTGTAAGTGCGCAGGAGAAAGCTCCTACATACTTAGGAAGTACGCAAGAATAACTTTGTGTACTTGCTAAGTACGCAAGAGCATTTTGCCCTGCGTACTTGCTAAGTGTGCAGTCATCAGGTCTTGTATAAATAGGATAGGTTGACAGAAGTTAAGTACGTAGGCATTATAGCAAATACGCAGATTGTAATCTCAGTGCTTCTCTCTGTAACCTTCAAGTGTTTATAATACAAAGAAAGTTTAAAGTGTTTTCTCTTGTCGGTTTACTTTGACTCTCCGCCTAGTCACGGGTATTCCGCACCCGGTCCGACTAGTAGACCCACTTGCATGTGACGATCCGCCACACCCGAGGGACCTACAAGTGGTATCAGAGCTTTGCTCCTGATTTCGAGTGTTGTGAGTGAGTTTGGAGAGTTTCTACCGAGTTTTTTACAAGCAAGGTATTTTTGTTGATTTTTGTGATAAAATAGGGGTAGCTCTTGAGCACTATTTTAGAAGAAAAAATCACTCAAAAACTGATTTTTGTTGTGTATTTGAGTGTTTTGAGCATCAAAGGTTGGTTAGAAACAAGTTTCTGACCCTTTGGCTCATTTGCATTGATCGTCAGTTTAATTTTTACCATCTCCGACGACTTTCAGGTGACCGGAATAGTTTGGTGAGAGTTGTTGAAAAGGTGTTGTATGTACTTATCATTCCTGGCAAAAAGTACAGTTTTGTGCGTACTTACTAAATACGCAAGACTTACCTCCTGCGTACTTACAAGTGCGCAAGACCGATCCTCTGCGAACTTAAGTTATATCCTGCGTACTTTTCATTTATGTAGGTCCTCATGGCACTTCTACAGATCGTTCTCGTGATAAGACGTGACGTTAACTCGGAGTGCGGAATCCAACGAATCAACGTTTATACGCACAAAAGACAATGTAGACAATCAAGTAAATAACCTTCACAATTGTATTCCAAATCACAGTAGAGTTTACAGACTCAATCAGACTAATTCGATAATTCTCTTTTCTATGTGTTATCTAATTCGACTGACTCTATAAACACTTAAATAGACATCTGACCTGCTATAAGCGAACTTATTAAGTTCGCCTCTAACAGACTAAGCAAACTTAACAAGTTCGCCTCAGATAGACTTAAGCGAACTTATTAAGTTCGCCTCTGTTAGACCAGGCGAACTTATTAAGTTCGCCTCTGTTAGACTAGGCGAACTTATTAAGTTCGCCTCTAATAGGCTAGGCGAACTTAAGTTTGCCTCTCTATGAACTTGTACAGAATTTTATCAACAGTTACAAAACATGTCCTAACAGACTCCCCTTTAACTTTTGCTAACAATTCTATCAATTACAAGTCAAAGACTCTAAGACTAAGACATAATATCTTCAAGCTCGTTGTCACCAGAATATGCTCCAACAGACTCCCCCTTGACAACAGCTTCAGAAGATTGTCATCCGTCTTCATATATCATCAAACACACTGTAGTTTTCGTCTTGTTCATCTGTACACTCTCTTTCTATCTAGAAGACAACTTGGGAGAAGGACCCCTTGTCAACTTCCATCTGCAATATTTAGTTTTTGCAAAGGAGAACAACCAAGAATAACCAACAATTAAGATTTCCATGGAAGCTGGAAAAATAAAATCTATTTGGTTTTTCAAACATAAGAAACACAAAATATTTTTGGTTTTTCTCTATATAAACTGAAATGTAAAATACAAAATCACATCTTTTTGGTCGAACATCACGAGTAAGAAGATCATATCAGTAAAAAAATGCATCAATCACACATTTTGGATAAACATCCATATAATACCAAATGGTATCCTATGTCATTCTTTCAAGCCTTGACCAATCAAACCAATATCTTTCAAGATTATCACACTCTATCTTTTCAAGACTTTTATATTGCATGTTATGATACGCGATAAACATTCAAAGAAAATAGGATTAGGCTATGACACACAAATTCAAATTGTCAATATTATAAGATTTAAAACTAAAGCATCTCATTCCCACTTTCTTGTGAGTTAAGGTACCATTTAAGTATGAAATACAACGTGTACCCCACTAGTATGCCAACAGAAAGTAAATTTACTATATTCAAGACATATGAGATTTTACTAAAGATTATCCGAATTTCCAGAATGAGGAGACATCACTTAGCACATGAATAGCAGAATCCAAATTGGATTGTATAGGAATCAATGAGATTCAGAATCGAATGATTCAATGTCTTGGCTTATATATGTGGAATCATAAGATTCAGGTACGTGGATACAACTGTTATCTGGATTATGAATTCAATGGAATCAGTAAAGATGATTTATCAATATGATCCAAGGGCTAGTATATGTTTGACAGTTGATGTCAAGTACATATCTTGATTATACTTCAAATTGCATGCTTTTCGGGACATGGGCACTGAAGCAAATCGAATGAATAGTGCTAAGGACATAACCTGAAACTGATCTCATAGGACAATCCTTATTAAAAGCTAATATTCTTTATCTGATAGTGATCTTTTAACACACACACCTAGACATAAAATGGGTTCAAATCACAGCTGTAACATATGCAATTATGTTTTCACACTACTAATGGTTCAGTAACGCTTTTAGTCTACTGACAATTCAAAATATATGCATACACAACACTATCATTTCCTATTTGTGCAGTCTCTGAAGTTTATATCAAAACATATAATTCAGATATATTAACATAAAGCACCAACCGGTCAATCTAAGGTCATGTGTGAAAGAACATCTACTGATGTACTATCATCTCTTCTTTAACTTCAAGTAATGTCGATTTTATCTTTTTCACTTTGTTTGGCTTTTTCAAAATCTTTATGAAAGAAAGTAAAACAAACGAAAATAAAATCTTCCATGAAAACATTTTAAGAAAAACATTTTACTTGGTTACTCAGGATTAAGCAAGTCAATTAATTAAAAAATTAAACCGATGTAATCCTGTAATTGAATGTCTTTGCCTTTGTCACCAACACAGTTCTGAACTCCCCCTGTCCTGTAGACTCCCCCTAAACTAGTCAAATGGTTGCATCAACGACTTTATGCTCACCATCGTCATCCTAAGTTCCAGGTTATCATTTGGACTTTGTAAAACTGTTTCCAAAACATTGTGTGTGACATATTCTCCCCCTTGAGCATCAAGTCATTGAATCAAATAGATTTATAGTTATCATCAAGTCGTTACTCCCTCTTGGTTGTCGAATAAGCCACATACCCCAGAAAAATCCCTTCAATAGCCTTCGCACTGAATTTTGTTGGGACATCTTGAACTTTCAATAGGGTGCAAGGATTACCAAAAGGTAGTAAATAATCCAGATTCGGCTTTCGATTATTCAGCAATTCATACCAAGTCTTGTTATGTCGCTTGACGGTCAAGACCCTGTTCAAAACGTGACACACAGTATTCACAGCTTCAGCCCAAAAGGTGACTGGAAGCTTAGAATCCGCAAGCATCGTGCGAGCCGTTTTGACCAAAGTCCTGTTCTTTCGTTCAGCGACACTGTGTTGTTGAGGAACATATGGCGCACTGAATTCATGATGAATTCCTTTTTGTAGACAGAATAAGCCCATTTTGCTATTCTTAAGTTCGCTGCCATTGTCAATCAAGTGGATCCAGATGACATGGAGGACATGGATATTCAATGGAATATGGCCATGCTATTGAGGAGAGCCAAGCGTTTCCTGAACAGAACAGGAAGAAATTTTATTGGCGGGCATCCTAATGCCAAGGTCGGGTTTGACAAATCAAAGGCCAAATGCTATAAGTGTCTAAATTTTGGACACTTTGCTCGTGAGTGTCAGAAAGACAGAGCACCGGCCTCTGGTTTTACCCGACCCAGCCAAGGAAACAGCCATGGCCACAAAAACTCAAACCACCACAATCAAAGCCAAGCTGGAACGTCCAGTGCACTGGTAGCCCAACAGGACGAAAGCTTTGATTGGGGTGTTCATCTTGAGGATGCCATCATCGCACAAACCTAGGTTGGTCTCATGGCTGAGATCATGGAGATGATGGAAGCGGAGAAAAGGGAAGCTTCTATGGCTGACCTAGAAGAGTCTACTGCTACTGTAGAGGAAGAGAAGGAAGCTGAAGAAAAGGAAGCTTCTGTAGCTGATAAGGAGGAATCGACCACTGCTGTTGCTCTCATGGCCATTGGAGAAGCAACAAGTTCATCTTCTGAGGTAGACTCTAACCCTTTCTCTGTTATTTTATGTTCTAAATGTCTAGGGATAAAACTTGAAAATTCTAGGCTCCAAGACAAAATCGAACCCTTAAGTATGGCAGCTCTAAACTATAAAGAAAATGAAAAACGTTTTAAAAATTCTATTGAAACGTTGAAAAAAGAAAAATGTGAATATTCTTTAAAAATAAGTGATCAACAGCTTCACTTAGATGTTGCATACAGAGGGTTGGAAAAACGGAACAATGAAATCAACAAACTGCAAAATGAGATCTTGCAGTTAAAATGTACTAATGAGAAATTGAAAAACTCTCGCTTTGTGGTGGAACACTACGAATCTGTAGTGAGACAAATGAATGGGTTAGGGCTGGGTACTAATGCCATTCCTCCACCAGTGAGCGGGAAGTTTGTCAATAGCTTAATAGACATTGATCTCACTTGTTTAGATGAGTCCTATGATAAGGATGATTCCCCTAAAAAGGATGAATCCTCAAGTAAGGCTAACTCCACATCTAGTGAGGAGTTCGTTACTGCTTTATGGGGGTTATAAAAGTCTTAACCAAGCAAAGAAAGAAGCTTTTTCAGCTCATTATGGGCTTGGGTATAAAGAAAATTTGGAAAAATATTATACTCCCAAAAACCAAAACTGTAAAGGTTCAGACTCCTGTTCATAAACCAACTCCTCCTGTTCATAATGCTGAGTTATCTAAGGCCAGATCTAATGAGCCTTACAAGAGAACTTATGTAGACAAGAGGAACTGTTTTCACTGTGGCTTGGTTGGTCACATTCTTGTGAACTGT
The DNA here is from genome assembly GCA_023525975.1 of Smallanthus sonchifolius. Classification (NCBI taxonomy): domain Eukaryota; kingdom Viridiplantae; phylum Streptophyta; class Magnoliopsida; order Asterales; family Asteraceae; genus Smallanthus; species Smallanthus sonchifolius. The sequence goes on along the minus strand of CM042025.1, from coordinate 39,974,480 downwards.
CATTCTAAGAACCAAGGGAAACGGCATGTTGTTTCACAGCCAGCTGTTATCCCTAGGTTGCCATCAGTGAAACCTCCCAAAAATCCAAAACAAAATGTGGTGAAACCACCAGTCAAACCGATGGTAAAGCCTAAGATCAAATTTGAAGCTAAACCATCTGTTTTGAGAAAGGTAACGCAACTAGTTGTACCTTGTGTATCTACCTCTGGTAGTACACGTACTGGTAAGAAACCTGTGGCGAGACTCTCTAAGCCACAGAGGAGAAGAAGGAATAAGAGGTTGAGAAAGCTAGAACAGCTGACTTCTGTTCAATCAGGTGAAGCTTCCACAAGTTCACCTGCTGTTGTTGAAACAAAGTCTCCTGTTCCGGTTAAGAAACAGAAGAGATCCTGGACTGCCAAATCCAAAACTTCTCAATCTCCTAGTTCTAATTCTTCTAAAGATTCATCAATTTTGAACAGTCATCATGACTGTGAGTTAAAGGTAGTAGTTTATTTTGAAAAGGATGGACGACCCAAGACCACAATGGCTTGGGTCTCCAAATCTAACTAATTCTTTTGTTACTCGTGTAGGGACGTCCGAAGGGTACTATCTCTAACCGCTGGTATGTAGATAGTGGATGCTCCTGGCACATGACAGGAAACATGGCCTTGCTTTAAGATGTTAAACCATTCAGAGGCGGCTATGTGGCCTTTGTCGGAGAAAAAGGCGGCATCATCACGTGTCAAGGCGTGGTTTCGAACGGTTGTGTCAGCTTTGACAATGTCAACTTCTGCGAACAACTGAAGGCCGATATAGCCACCTATGTGAGCAAGTACCTGACTTGTGCGAAGGTCAAAGTTGAATATCAAAAGCTTTCCGGTCTTCTCAAACAACCAGAGATTCCCATGTGGAAATGGGAGCAGATATCTATGGACTTTATCACAAAATTACCACGAACTCCTACCGGATGTGATACTATTTGGGTAATAGTCGATCATTTAACAAAGTCCGCTCACTTCTTAGCGATTAGGAAACCGACAAAATGGAGAAGCTTACTCGTATTTACTTGAAATAAGTAGTCTCTCGGCACGGGGTGCCAATCTCTATCATTTCGGATCATGATGCACGATTCACCTCTCGTTTCTAGCAATCATTACAAAAAGCTTTAGGCACGCGTCTAGATATGAGCATAGCATACCATCCTCAAACTGATGGCCAGACAGAACGTACTACTCAAACTCTGGAGGACATGCTACGAGCTTGTGTGATTGATTTTGGTAACACTTGGGGATCTCACCTACCATTGGTGGAGTTCTCCTACAATAACAGTTATAACACTAGCATCAAGGCAGCTCCATTTGAAGCATTATATGGACGGAAATGCCGTTCTCCTATTTGTTGGGCCGAGGTTGGGGATAGTCAACTTACGTGTCCTGAGCTCGTACTTGAAACTTCTTAGAAAATCATTCAAATTAGAAACCGTATGGCAGCAGCTCGTGATCGTCAAAAGAGCTATGCCGATAAGCGTCGTAAACTGTTAGAATTTCAAGTAGGGGATATGGTCTTGTTAAAAGTGTCACCTTGGAAGGGTGTCATTCGTTTTATGAAATGAGGCAAACTGAATCCTCGTTATGTTGGACCATTCAAAATAGTGAAGAGAAATGGCCCAGTAGCGTATCAACTAGACCTACCTGAAGGACTTAGTGGTGTATACGATGTCTTTCATGTCTCGAACTTGAAGAAATGTATAGCAAACGAAGCACTCGCTGTTCCTCTTGAGGAACTACACATCGATGAACAATTGCGGTTCATTGAAGAACTAGTAGAAATCATGGATAGGGAAGTCAAAACGCTCAAACGCAGTAAAATCCCTATTGTCAGAGTTTGTTGGAACTCGAAACGCTGACCGGAATTCACATGGGAGCGCGAGGATCAGATGATGCGAAGGTACCCTCATCTGTTCAAGCAATCCACGTCAAACTCTTAAGGTACTATTCCAATTTTCGGGACGAAAATTTTTTCAACTAGGGGATGATGTGGCACCTCATAAATTTTTTTTATTTTAATTTTTGGGACGAAAATTCTTTCAACTAGGGGATGATGTTACAATCCGGACTTTTCCAGCTAACTCCGTTAACAAATCCAGTTAAATATTAACCTATTTAACCTCAACCCAAACTACAGGGACTAATCCTGCCTATATTCAAACTCATTTACACAAAACTTGCAGGAGTAACTTGTAATTAACTTACAATTGGTACCTGTTGACTTTTATGAAGTCAAACTAACGAAAACTTAACCTAACTAACCAAACCTAAACCCTAAGGACCATTCCGGCCCATCTTTAAACCTTAAAACAGAAAAACAGAGGGACCAATTCTGTAATATACCCAAATTCGATTTCTGTTTGACTTTTAAAAGTCAAATTCACGGCTTTTATCCAAAATCGCAATCCTACGATCGTTTCTGTTTGAATTAAAACTATTATTACATGAATCGTGTCATTAATGGTCATAACCACTGATTTAATCCTCATCATTGTCGAAATTAAACCCATTATTGAGAATTCAAGTTTTAAACCGTCGAAGTAAATTCTAGAACTGTACAATTCGATCCAATTAGATACCAACTCTCAAATTACCACTCTAAATACTCTAATCGCACCTCTCTAATCGTTCTCCACTTCCCAATTCAATTAGAATCATAACAGGACTCGCCGGAGAACAAAAACGTGAAGTCGGAACTGGGTTTTTAGCCGAGCATCATCAATCCGAACACCATTCTGGTAATTGAACACTTCCTTCGTTTCATTTTTATACCTAGATCATAAGCCCTATACCAATTCAGGCTTACACTATCGAATCTAACATAAACAGATTCTAGGTTTCATCATCTGAATTGATTTAGTCGAACCCTAACCTACGCTTAACCTCAGTCGCATTAATTTACATGAAAAGGTTCGAAATCCTCTACTTGTCAAAAGCCCCATGATTTCAACAACTTTTAATATCAATTTTGATCAAATCGATTATCTGTTCATATTCTAGGGTTTCGATATTCAAACGGTAAATAAACGATTCGATACTTGTTGTTTTTGCAATTAATTCCACCCACGGATTCGCCAACCCTCGATAAACAAAACCCCTAAACTTGTTTTACCTATCATGACCGAATCAGAGGGTTTTGGGACTGGTTTTGGCTCGGTTACGTTAGGGGGGGGGGGGTTGAGAACACCCCATATCGTTGTGTTAAAACGATTTCCATCCAGTACTTGTTGCGATTACCCTAGCGGGTGGAGTGGTTAGAGTGTTGTGTTGGTGTGGGTGAGACCCGAGTTCGAACCCCATCAACTATTTTTTATTTTTCTAGCCACTTTTTTTTAAACATTTTTTTAATATAAAACCTTTTTCATTATTACTATAATATTATATTAAAATGTTTTAGCCTCGAAACCACCCGTAGGCTTGGGTTTAATTCTATAACCCATTTTTATTATTAAAACCCACTTATAAAATAATATATTTATATTATTTTCAAACCACGACTTTGAATAAAATAATATGTTTATATTATTTTTAACCCGTAACTCCGATTATAGAATAATATATATATTTATATTATTTCACCTCATTTAGTAATCTCGTGTAACGTTTCAAACTATTAGATAATATAATTGTTTATATTATTTACCCTTGGTTTTATTCTCGAATAAAAATAATATATTTATTTATATTATTATCCGCGTAGTTATAATCCGGATAAAAATAGTAGTTTTATTATTTTTGTCAGATATTTTAATTGATCGTGTTATTTCTCTAAAAATAATATATTAATTTTATTATTTTCTTAGGCCATTGTTAAATGGCACAAACGTACGAATTTATTTATTCATTTAATATATTTCGTATTAGAGACGTTCGACACGTAACGCATTTATCTTAATTATTATATTAAGAAACCTATATTGCAGTGGACACGTTCGTCTACTCATTGATCCTTAGAATGTGTTAAGACGTTCTAATCTTCCGTGTCGTCGTCACAAATCCCAATGTGTCCCTAACTTATGTGTTTATGATTCTAGGGCGTACGTAAGCTGTGCAGGCTAACACTTGAGGTTCTAAATCTCATACTTGTGTGATACTACCTACTACGCAACGCATGTGAGTTTTCACGGCCCCTTTTACTGTTTTTAAACTGGGGGAGAAAACATGACATAAACATTTTTGGTTATGTAATTCATGTATGTTATCAATTGTTTAACTATGCGTACACATCTATCACTAAGTCCTCACATCGGACCGTTAATATGAACATAGCGAGGTAAGTTGAGTAGTACAACAGGGTTTGACAAACCTCACCCGTGTTAGTCGCGCTAACTCGACAAGATGTCGAACGGGTGCAGTCTTGACATAAACATGCACCATGGTTGATAGGCCTGGTGGGAGGCAAAAACATAAACATTCAGCTGTCGGTTGTGAGCGCATTAGTAACATGCTTATGGGTTAGCTACCTATTGATTTATATATTGAATGTACATTAACCTATTGAACTTTGTTGCAAACTGAAACCTGTGAACTCACCAACCTCGTGTTGACACTTTTCTTACATGTTTTCTCAGGACGTTAAGCTAAGGCACAGGTGCACGTTAGGACATGCATGGTGTCAACATGGTGTATTCAATAATTGTCAATCTACTGATTATTTATTATGTTTCCGTTATTGTTAGACTTGGGCGCGTTGTTTTGCGTATTTACTTTCTTTATACGCTTCCGCATTTAACTCTGAACTTTTATGATGTTACATTTATGTCCCATATAGTGTCGTTCAATGTAACTGATGACTGAGATCATGGTTTGTCACTTCCCAAACAGTAAAACTCCGTTAGTTGAAATTGGGGGTGTGACAGTAGGGTTGGGCGAAGTAACCATACTTTGAATCTTTGGCACTAGACCTCCAATATACAGCTCAATCCTCTTGTAATGAGGAGTCACCATATGTGGGCACATGGTAGCAAGCTCATGTGAACGAGTGATATAAAGTTCAATTTCTAAACCTTCCATCTTTAGGTTCCAGAATTCTCCTTCTAACTTTTGAATTTCATCCCGAGGACAGTACTCCTCCTTCATCATTGTATTAAACTCCTCCCACGGCAGTACATTGGCCATAGCCAAACCTAACATATGGACCTGTGCATTCCACCACGTGAGAGCCAGCCCTCCAAAGTACCAGAAGCGAACTTGACCTGATTGGCCAATGGGCAGTTGCACATGGCAAATACCGATTCTACTTTTTCGAACCAACGAAGTAGTCTGACAGCTCCTTCAGCTCCACTAAAGGTGTAGGGCTTGCAGTCCATAAATGTTTTGAATGTGCATGCTGGTTGCTGATTCTGCTGGCCTGGAGTTAGAAACATAATATAGGTTCAGGGGTATAAAGCTTAAGAAAGGCGCTTTGAGATATGAATTGACCTCACTAGTCAATGGTTATACCATTTACCTGCAGCATTCTCTGCTGTTAGAGCCTCGACCACACTATCATTGATTAGTGCTGCCAGCTCCGCTACTGTCATGTTGATGATACCTCGGCCACCAGCACGACCTCCCCGTCCTCTTCCCGACATGATTCTTCACATTCACAAATACAAAACAATGAGAAATATATCGCATATTAAACATTATTTATGTACAAGTAAGGAAATACAACATCCAACATTTTGAAAATTAAATAAATTGTAAAGCTACAAAATAAATAACTTAAAACATTAAACTTCTCATGCTTTTGTTGAATGGGAACAACCTTACCTATCTAGGTTTGAAAAGAGAAATAACATAAACGAAGTATGAATGAAAATGAAAGATAGAATAGAAGGATCATCAAACATCCTCGTCATCGGAAGAAACGTATGATTGCGTATCGTCGATCTCCACTGGTTCCTCCTCGGGTGGCTCCTCCTCTAAGGGCTCATCCTCGAAGGGCTCCTCCTCGTCGTCCGAAAGTGGAATGTCTTATGGAAATAGGGCTTCTTGTAGTTGAGCTTCTAAGTGGGTCACTCGCTCCCGAAGTCCTTCAGCAGCATGGTCTGCTACTTGAAGTTGGGTTTTTAGATGAGTCACTCTCTCCAGAATCCCTCCTACATCATGGTCCGAGGTGTCCACCCTCATCTCCAAATGTGTAACCCGATCCACCAAAAGGTTATGGACCTGATCCGTTGCTGCTAGTTCAATGGTCAAATGCTCTATTTGCTCCTTGTTTTCTTCCATTTGTGGCTCCCATTCTAGAATGGCGGGTATCTCATCAGTGGCTTCCTTCATCGCTTTTAACTCCTTAGTTATGATAAACACAAAAGCTGCAGAAGCTTGTTCCATGGTGCATGGCAAACTTGGCAAAGTAGAGGATGAGGAAGTTGAACAAAAATAGGGTGATGGAACATTTCCCATCTCGATCCACATTTGGATCATCTTCGGATATGCATTCCAATTAAGTGTTGTGTTCCTTGCTTGTGCATTACTTGGTTCACCCTGTTCCACCGAGTTGTTACTAGAACTAGTCCGGCACCTTTTAGGCTCTAGGGATGATAAGGTAGATGCCTTAGGTGATGGTGGTGGGGTTGACGACATGATCCTGAAACGTAATGCATAAGTGCTAAAAATCCAAATGTATATGACATGTAACTAATGTGTGAGGTTATAGTGTAGTATGCAATCCTAGTTCTCTATAACCAATGGCTCTGCTACCAATCTGTCACACCCCCAATTTCAACGAACGGAGTTTTACCATTTGGGAAGTGACAAACCAAGATCTCAGTCATTAGTTACATTGAACGACACTATATGGGACTAAAAATGAAAATATATCATAAATGATCAAAGTAAGTGCGGAAGCGTAAAATGAAAGTAAATGCGCAAAACAAACGCGCCCAAGAAAAGTCTCAAAGTGTTCAGTCCAAACAAAGTCCAAAGATAAAGTACAAGAAATTCAACAATAGTATTTTATAAATAAATCACAAGACTCCATGCATGCCCTATGCGTGCACCTGTGCCTTATCTTAAGCGACCTGAGAAAACATGTAAGAAAATGTCAACACGAGGTTGGTGAGTTCACAGGTTTCAGTTTGCAACAAGTTCAATAAGTTAATGTACATTCAATATATAAATCAATAGGTAGCTAACCCATAAGCATGTTAACTAATGTGCTCGCAACCGACAGCTGACTGTTTATGTTTTTGCCTCCCACCATGCCTATCAACCATGGCGCATGTTTAGGTCAAGACTGCACCCGTTCGACATCTAGTCGGGTTAGCACGACTAGCGCGGGTGAGGTTTGTCAAACCCAGTAGTACTACTCAACTTACCTCGCCATGTTCATATTAACTGTCCGATGTGAGGACTTAGTGATAGATGTGTACGCATAGTTAAACAAGTGATAACATATATGACTTACATAACCAAAAATGTTTACGTCATGTTTTCTCCCCCAAATTGTAAAACAGTAAAAGGGGCCGTGAAAACTCACATGAACGGCGTAGGTAGGTTCACACTAGAATAAGATTGAAACCATGAGTGTTACCCTGCAACAACTTACGTATGCCCTAGAATTATACATATAACAATTAGGGAAACAATGGGAATATGTGACGACGACACGGAAGATGGAACGTCCTAAAGAAACGCTCTAATGATTAAGAGTAGACGAACGCGTCCACGGGAATAAAAATTCTTTAATTAGTAATTAATATATATACGTTACACGACGAATGATAGAATAATATATAATAAATACAGTTCGAGCGTTTTGTCACTAACTAGAAGTCTAGGAAAAAAATATTATTTATTATATTATTTTTAAGTTTAGCGAAGTATCATAAATAATTAAATTGCGTAACAACAATAATAAATTTATTATTTTTATTCGATAATATAAACGTGAGTAATTAACATAAATATGTTATTTATTAGCTTTGAAACGTTTCACAATATCTAGGAACGTGGCGAAAAATAATATATCAAAACATATTATTTTAACAAAAGTTACGGTTTTAAAATAATATAATATGCATATTAGTTTATTCAAAATCGCAAATTAAATGTATTAATATAAGAGTATGAATATTAGTAAAGATGGTTTATAAAAACAATCCCGAGTTTACGAGTGGTTTTTCCGGTTTAAACATTTTAATATAATATCATAAGAATAATTTATATTATTTTTAAATCTTAAATATTAATAATAATAGCTATTTTAAAAAGAAACAGTGGAGGAGGATCGAACTCGGGCCTCCTCCCCATGAGCCAACAACCTTAACCAACTGGTCTGGGTAATGATTTGCATCAGAAATCGAGTTCAAATATTTTTAATCATCAAGTCTAGTGAGTTCTCTTCCCATATTGGCACATGATCGAAACCAATCCCAAAACTCTCGAATCCGGTCGCGATCAAACAAATTAACATAGGGGTTTTGCAAATCGAGAATAAACGAATCTTTGTTGAAAGTTAATTGCAAAATTATTTGGATTTGGGTCGATAAATTGAAGCTTTAGAAATCTAAACCCTAGTCATGAACTAAGGATCAAATTGACCAAATTAGATATTAGAACTCGATGGAATCATGGGGCTATTACTAAACAGTGAATTCTGAATCGAACCCTGTGGTTTAATTAGATTGAGACAATGATTAAGATCAAAACCCCCAAAACCAATTATAGATAAACCCTAGATTACTGATTTAGTTCAATTCGATGTTAATAGACTGAATTGGCATAAGGTTTTCATTAAACAGAGAATTACGAAACTACCAGTATAATTTAATTGGATTGAAATGGGGTTTGGATCGGGGTTCGATTAAACCACAATCGCATGAACCCTAGAATTTGGTTCATGTCTAATTCGATGCTGCAATCCATAATAAAGATAGGGCTTACGATCTAGACACCAAAACGAAAGTAATGATGTAAGAAATTACCAGAATGCGATTCGAATTGATGGAGATCGAGTTAAACAGTTCCGACTTGTACGGGTTTGATCTCCGACGATTTCTGTTATGGTTTCGGTCGAATTGAGACGTGCAAAGGTTCCAGAGATATGCGATTAAGGTGTGAGATAGCTCGGATTGTAAAAATCGTACGCGAATTTACCTATTTTGATGAAGGGGTCGACGGTCTCTACCGAATTGGTTTCATTAGCCATTAATTGACTTAATTCGCGATTGATGGGGCTGTTAATGGTCGTGATGATTGTTGTTAAAGACATGGATGTTTTTCAGTTACAATATCAAACGAGAAATGATAGTGAGATTCAAATTTTGAATCAATGGTAGCGATTTTGACTTTATAAAAGTCATCAGGAATCCAAAACTTGAATTTTGACTTCAAGAGTCAACAGAAATATAGTTTGGGCTAATGTCACAACTAGTCCCTATAGTTCTAGTTTAAATAATGATATAAATAATCCCTGAAGTTTGAAATTGAGTTAACTTGGTTAGGATTTAACGAAATATTTAACTAGATTGCTAACGGATTAAATCTTGAAAAGTCGGATTGTCACATTTCAAACTGTCCTCATCCACATATGTGGAATCCTTGGAACTAGATGGGCCATTAGGCCTAGCCTCTGCATACCCACCACCTTGGTTTTCTTGGTTCCTGGGATTCCTCTCAGTGAAAAATGTTTCAATAGAAACATATTCACTGTGAGTTGCCGTGGTTGGGGACTTAGTGAGGTTATCACTGTCCTCCTGTTCAATTGATGGACCAGTAGTAGTGATAGCCCCTTCCACATTCACTCTATCAGTACTCCTAGAGTGAACCTTCTTGGGTTATGAACTTGGGCTGGGTACATTAACAACCAAGTCAATCAGTACCTTCGAGATAGTGGCTGTTGGAGAAGGTACATCATCTTGACTAGGTGCCTCTACACTTAGGTTCAAAGAAGAGAGAAAGTGTGTTGGCTCATTTGGGTGTTCTATGGATCCTGGATGTGATCCTGATCCTAAAAGAGAAACTTCCAAGGAAGTTTCCCTAGTAATGTGGCTATCCCTTTTGATATTCTCATCAGAATGTTATGATTCTGGATGAGGGCTTTTAGGTTGGGATTGGGCCTTTGAAACAAGAATAGAAGGATTCTTCTTGCTCTTCTTTCTTTTTCTGGTATAACTTGCCTCAACTGCGGCCCTGTGTTCAAGTTGGGCTTGGAGAGTAGGGGTGATTAATTGTTGTACCTGTGCACCCTCAGTAGGTTGCACAGGGGTTCGATCAAGGGTAGCGGTTATATGTTCAGGTTGTGAAGTGGAGGGTGTGGGATCAGTATCAGCTGGGACTACTGAACTGTAACCCTGGGTACTTTGTATGTTCATCATTGTAGATAACAATGGAACATTGACCCCTGAGACTTTTCTGAAACAGTTCTCATACTCTTAAAAATGTTATTTTTATGTCCCCCTATCATGTAGATTCTTGCATTTTTTGAATGATCTTTTACTTCATTGTTAAAAACTTCCTGTAAGAACCTAGGGTACATATAGAAAGCTTGTTTTGCTCCTTCCTAAAGATTGTATCTTAAACCTTCAAAAATCAGATGAGAGAAATTGAAACCTTGCCCAGTTACCATACCATGAACAACAGAGGCAAGAGCAGATTTCAGTTGATTCCATCCACTCCTCTTTTGAGATATACATTGGAGAAGAGTGTGGCACAAAAACTTCCAAGGAGGGCCCAACAGTGCCTTCTCGATTGTGTACTCCTGTTGATTTCCAGTGTACCCTATGGATACAAAGGTCTCCATGTACTCATTCTTGGGGTACGAGTTGGCGGCACCCTTGTCTTTAAGGTTGAGATGTTTTCTGAGTGGAGCTTCAGAGATGATTATGTCTTTGCCGTCTACTTTGGCTTTGATTTACGGAATCCCCTCTTCAGTTGAGTAGACGGCTGAGTTCCAGAAGTCTTCCATATGGGATGTATAGATTTTGGGGTTAAAAGTCAGAGGAAAGTGTAGTTTTGATCGACACAGAAAGTCGATCATATCATCGAACCCTTCGAATTTCTTACCCTTGACAAGATACGCCGTTAGATTGTGGTAAGTTGAGAACTTGTCATTTGGGTTGTTGATGTCAACGTTCGCCATTATGAAAAGGTTTGGAGGGAAGGATGTAGCTTTTGAAAGTTGGTTAAGTGTGGGGAAGCTTTGAATGCTTAAGTGAGAGAGAGAAAAGATGAAGATTAGGTTAGAATTGAATGTGAAATGGTGTAGGAGGGAATTTGATTTTGTTATAACGGCAAAAGTTTGGGCAACGGTCACTTGTACTGTATAAAAAGATGAAGCGTAGCACACTGTAGCAGTCATCTACAGTGACACTTTACTTTTTACAGTGTTACAGCTGTAACACACTGTAGCAGTCATGGTAAAGACTGACAATGACTTTTTACTGCGGGTAAAAGTTAATGTGAACCATTTTTACCCATCCACAACAAACTTGGTTGCTGCTGATGGATGTAATGGTCTGTAGCAAAGATGTTGTTGCTGATTGCCTTAAAGCTATTGGTAGCAAACTTGTTACTGCTGATAACTTAAGGCAATCGGCGGCAAATTCTTTGTTGCTGATGACTAAACCTATCAGCAGCAAAAATGTTTGCTGCTGATTATTTATTTTTCAGAAGACTTTATTTACAACAAAAGAAAGACAAACACATTTTTTTTAAGATTTCAGAGAAAGATTTTAATCGAAGTTCATCATGCCAATGGATTCAACTAAATATCTGAATCTAGCTTCATCAAAGGCTTTTATGAATAAGTCAGCATACTGCTCATTGGTATGAACTTTGGTTAAAATAATTCTCCTCTTCTCAGCTTAATCTCTAATAAAATGATACCTGATATCATTGTGTTTAGTCTTGGAGTGCTGCACAAGATTATTTGTAATTGATATGACACTCCTGTTGTCAATGTGAATGGGAGTTGCCATGAAAGTCACCCCATAATCCAACATTTGATTTTGTATCTAGTTGACTTGTGCACAACAACTTGAAGCTGCAATGTATCTGCTTTTGCTATAGATGTTGATACACATGTTTGCTTCTTGCATTGCCATGAAATCAGTCTTCCACCTAGAAACTGGCATCCTCCTGATGTGGATTTTTTGTCCAAGTTGCATCCTCTATAGTCACTATCAGTGTATGCATATAAGTTGAATTTATCATTCTTGGAGTACCATAGCCCAAGTCCAGGAGCTCCCTTTAGGTATCTAAAAATTCTCTTTGTTAGGACATGTTTTATAACCGTTGATAAAATTCAGTGTAAGTTCATAGAGAGGCGAACTTAACAAGTTCGCCTAAGCATCTTTAGGAGCGAACTTGTTAAGTCCGCCTAAGGAATATTGTTCAAGTTCATAGAGAGGCGAACTTAACAAGTTCGCCTAAGCATCTTTGAGGCGAACTTGTTAAGTTCGCTTAAGGTGCTGTGTGTTCCTAAAAATAGGAGTTACAAGTTCATATTCCTGAGAACACTAGAGAAGAAAAAGGTGTAAGTATGTGTTTTGGAGATAACTGTTGTAATCAAGGATTATAGTAATACAAAGCGTTTATTTACACCCTGTTGTTGATTGAGTTACACATTTCACGTTGATCATGGATTCCGCACGTTATCACCGTGTCATACCGCGAGTCTAGAGATTTGTCACGCATCGAATCGGGACCTACAAGTGGTATAAGAGCTTTTGCTCTTAATTAGCAGAAGATTCGTGGTGTTTTCGTGTACAATCAACATCAAATATCACTGAACCGTGCTCTATAAAATGTTTTATAAATGATTTTGATATGAGATCCCAATACCGTCCGTGCATATATCCCATGAATAAGTACTTATTGTGGCCATGATTAGGGGGACTGACGGGCGAGAACTGATCCTCTCATATTTGGCCGGACTTGTATCCGGAAGCAAGGGAGTTACCTGTATATATGTATGCTGTAGATTCAGAATCCATGTGAGGTTACTGGGTGATGGATTGGAAGGAATGATTGTAAGACCCAGATGGGGCATTCATTCTTGTATCGAGGATACAAGTTCTTAAAATACGATTTTGTTTATGAACTCACCAGTCATGTGCTGATCCAAAATGATTTCAAATGTTTTTGAGCACATGTGACCACTAGCTTGTAGTTGGCATTCCAGGAGATGTACATGTGTTTTGAGATAGGGACGACTAAGGGCAGGTTCTTGTGTAACCGTAAGGCCTAAATGGATGGCATGATTCTTCGTGAGCTATAAGCCCAAAGTTTATGTTGTAATTACCAAGCAGTCCTTATTGTAAAACATTATTATATATGAAATAAAATAGTTTGAATGTTATGTCTTATGCTGTGTGTTTTTGGTATCAACGTCATAGTAACTAGAAGGCGACCTTCTGATCGGTATGTAGTTATCTGACAACCGGAATGTTCTGTCTAGGAAAGAACGTTGTATAAATCTCTCCTAGACCCATCGTTCTTACCTGGGAATATATCTGTTGGAGGTACTACTCTGGTTAGATAACTGTCCTGTGTTACGGGTGTGACAAGTTGGTATCAGAGCCACAGTTTAAGGGATTTAGATACTAATAGGAAAGATTAGTATCTAGACTTAAACTAAGAGCTCTGAGATAGCTGGAATGCCACATGATATAGGTTAAGGTGTTGATTATCATTATGAATATAACAGGAGATGTCGAGAAAACGAATATTAATTACATTCTTGGCCAAATGTCTTTAATTTCTGATTTTCTGGATTATAACCGGTTATACGAATTTTGATATCATATATTTGTGTGTATAGGTAACAATGGTCGGAAGAGGAAGAGGTAGGGGAATAGGTCGAACCCCGGTTACTAGAAATCATAAACAGACTGAGAATAACAGCAATACTAACGATCATCACAAAACGAATGAGAATGATAATAACACGAATGCTCATGTTGAAGAAGTAATTATGTCTGAGGCCCAGTTCCAAGATGTTGTGGCCAATGAAGTAACAAAAGCACTAAGAATAACTTTACCTGGGTTGTTAGATGAAGTCCTCACAAAGAGGATGGGCACTGGAACAACCAGAGGAGGAACCAACAACACCGGAGGGGCAAATGGAAACGCCAGTACTAGCTTAGCGATGAGAACTGAGAATCACGAAGGATGCAACTATAAATCCTTCGGATGATGCAAACGCAAACCCTTTGATGGCAAGAAGGGAGCCATTGATGCTACCCAATGGATTACAAATATGGAGGCTGTGATCAAGCTTAGTGAATGTAGAAGCGATCAGGCAGTTAGGTTTACTGCCAATTCCTTGGAAACCACCGCATTGGATTGGTGGTAATCTATGAAACAAGCCAGAGGGGAACAAGATGTAGACAACATGAAGTGGAACGAGTTCAAGGAACTGGTTTTACAACGATTCTGTCCTCAGAACGAACTTGACAAGATTGAGGAAGAGTTTCAACGTCTCTAGGCTGGGACTATGACGCATCAAGAGTATGCAAAGAAATTTGATGAAATGTCTAAACTGGTGCCACATCTACTGACACCAGAGTCCCGAAGAATCAAACACTTTATCCGGGGGTTGCCACTAAAGGTGCGAACCTTAATGAAAACCTCTATTCCTTAAACGATGGACTCAACTTTGTCGTTTAGTGCCATGATTTATGATGATGTGGCTGCACAAGAAGCCAAATATAAGGCTGAGAGGACAATTGAGGTAAAACCGATAGAAGCCATGAGGAAAAGTGAAGAAGTCATGTATCGGTTCAAACTGAGGAACTTTAAATTCCCTAAGAGAGAGGGAAACAATCCGATGAGGAATTCTCAAGAAGTGAGATGTAACAAGTGCCAGAAGCTAGGGCATATTTCAACATATTGTCCATCTCTGAATTGTTATAATTGCAATGAGACGGGACACATATCAAGAAATTGTACCAAGCCCGTACAACAGAAGCCCGGAGGAAGGGCTAAAGGTCGGGTATTTGTGATGGGTGAAGGAAGGAGGAACGGCAATGCAAAGTGGTAGCTGGTACGTTCCTAGTTAACAATATCTATGCTAAAATCCTATTCGATACAGGAGCGAATAGAAGTTTTACTTCAGATACCTTTAGTTTGCATTTAGGCGTGAAACCTACCCCACTTGAGCGTGCTTACGTAGTTGAGACAGCGAGTGGTGAACAGATTAGGATAACCGAATCATATGTGAATTGCAAGATGACTCTGGGCAACGAGAATTCAGTGATTGAATTAATGCCAATGAGTATGAGCAAGTACGATGTTATCATTGGAATGGATTGGTTGAACCAATACCATGCTCGGATCGATTGTGATCAAAGGACTATTAGGATTTGTAGGCTTAACGTAGAGTCTATGTTGATACAATGCGATAGTGATAAGAATAACTTTGAAACGATTTATATAGCTAAGGCTAAGAAATGTGTGAATACATGATGTAGTGTATTCGTAGTTTATACTTTCAATTCCAAACCCGAACGGAAAATTGCAGACATTCCTGTAGTATGTGATCACCTGGATGTATTTTCAGAAGAATTACCTGGTCTATAACCAGATAGACAAATCGAATTTCGAATCGACCTTATTCCTAGAGCCAAATCCAATGCTAGAGCACCGTATCGTCTAGCACCTTCTAAACTCAAAGAACTGATGAAGCAGATTCAGGAATTATTGGACAGAGGTTTCATATGTCCAAGTACTTCACCTAGGGGAGCACCGGTACTGTTTGCGAAGAAGAAAGACGGAAGCATGCAGATGTGCATAGATTATCGAGAATTAAATAAATTCACTATGAAGAACAAATATCCATTGCCAAGAATAGATGATTTGTTCGATCAGTTGCAAGGAGCTAAATACTTCTCGAAGATTGATCTTAGATCTGGATATCACCAGTTGAAGGTACATGAAGAAGATGTACCTAAGACTGCTTTTAGAACCCGATATGGACATTACAAATTTATGGTTATGTCATTCGGTCTTACGAATGCTCCTGCAGCATTTATGGACCTAATGAACCGAGTCTGTAAACCATTACTTGATAAATTCGTTATAGTGTTCATAGATGATATCCTTATCTACTCTTGAACTCAAGAAGAACATGCCAAACATCATCAGATAATCCTGGAAACTCTTAGAAAAGAGAAATTGTACGCTAAGTTTTCCAAATGCGAGTTTTGGAAACAAGAAGTACAATTCCTAGGGCATGTTATAAATCAACATGGAATCCAAGTAGATTCAGCCAAGATCGAAGCCATTATGAAGTGGGAAATTCCAAAGACACCAACTGAAGTTCGAAGCTTTCTTGGTCTAGCCGGATACTACCGAAGGTTTATACAAGACTTCTCCAAGATCGCTACTCCATTAACTACTTTAACTTAGAAGGCTGTAAAATTTGAATAGAGTCAGAAGCAAGAAGAGGCATTCAATACACTTAAACAGAAACTTAGTTCATCACCGATCTTAGCATTATCCGAAGGGAATGATGACTTCGTCATCTATTGTGATGCTTACCGTATTGGTATAGGTTGCGTTTTGATGCAGCGAGAAAAGGTGATAGCCTATGCATCATGACAACTTAAGATTCATGAGATGAACTATACCACAGATGATCTTGAACTTGGTGCCATAGTGTTTTCTCTAAAGATTTGGAGACACTATCCGTATGGTACTAAGTGTGTGATATATACGGACCACAAAAATCTACAGCATATATTCAATCAGAAGGAATTGAATATGAGACAGAGGAGATGGATGGAACTCATTAATGATTATGATTGTGAGATTAAATACCATCCCGGGAAAGCTAATGTTGTAGCAGATGCATTAAGTCGGAAGGAGAGAATCAAGCCTATCAAGATAAGAGCTTTAAGGTTAGAAATCAAGATAGGCTGGATGGGTCAGATCAAGGAAACTGAAACCCAAGCACTCCAAGAAGATAACATCAAGAAGGAGCGCATGGTTGGTAAAGAGAAGTTACTAACCAAAGGCAATGATGTAATCCTACAATTTGGAAGTAGAATTTGGATCCCTAAACTCGGAGAATCCAAATACTCGATACATCCTAGAGCTGATAAAATGTATAAAGGATTAAAGACTCATTACTGGTGGCCGAACATGAAGAGATCTATAGCTCAGTACATAGAAAAATGTTTGACTTGTCTCCAAGTCAAGATTGAACATCAGAAACCCATAGGTCAACTACAACAGTTGAAGATACCTA
This sequence comes from Smallanthus sonchifolius, assembly GCA_023525975.1. Classification (NCBI taxonomy): domain Eukaryota; kingdom Viridiplantae; phylum Streptophyta; class Magnoliopsida; order Asterales; family Asteraceae; genus Smallanthus; species Smallanthus sonchifolius. Next base: position 39,957,272 of record CM042025.1, on the reverse strand, counting down.
TGTGGAAATGGGATAGGATTAGTATGGATTTTGTCACGAAATTGCCAAGAACCCAGAAAGGGCATGATGCTATTTGGGTTGTGGTTGATAGACTAACCAAATCGGCACACTTCATTCCTATCATCGAGAATTATTCAATGGATAAACTAGGCCGACTATATATCAATGAAATTGTGAGTTGTCATGGTATACCGCTATCTATTATCTCTGATAGAGATGGTCGGTTCACTTCTAGATTCTGGACTAGTTTCAAGAAAGAGTTGGGGACTCGAATCAATTTGAGTACAACATATCACCCACAAATCGATGGAAAAAGCGAAAGAATAATCCAAACTATAGAAGATATGTTGAGGGCTTATGCAATAGAATTTGGAGGCAGCTGAGATAATCATCTACCACTGATAGAATTTTCTTACAACATCTACAATTCAAGTATAAAGCTGCACCGTTTGAGGCATTATACGGTAGAAAATACAGAACTCTAATTTGTTGGACGGAAGTTGGAGATAACCAATTATCTGGACCAGAAATCTTACAAAAAATGACTGATAAGATAGTCCAGATCAAACAAAGACTGAAAGTTGCACAAGATCGATAGATAAGTTATGCAGGTAGACGCCGACAACCATTAGAGTTCCAAGTTGGTGATTAAGTTATGTTGAAAGTATCACCTTGGAAAGGTGTTATACGTTTCAGAAAACGTGGGAAATTAGGCCCAAGGTATATTGGACCTTACAAGATCATAGAAAGAGTTAGAGAAGTATCTGTAGAACCAAAGACTGATGGCTACAAAATTCTCTAAGTACAAATGCTGCTGATCTCAGAGTTTGCTGCTGACCAACAATCTACTGCGGACAAGCTTATCTGCTGCGGATAAGCTTCTCAGCAGCATCAACACTTGATGCTGCTGACAGGCAAATCATCAGTAGCTCTGGATGCTTACATCTTGCTGCTGATCAACATCTTTGCTGCTGACAGCCTTGTGCCTTGAAGACAAATCGTTGCAGCTGACTATCCATACCAAGCGTCACTGACAACTTTCTGCAAAAGCAACTGACACACTCAAAGCAGAAGGAACCTCAATGGCACAACCAATGACGGACAACAATGCTCTTCTCCAAGCATGCATGTAATGATGCATAAAGAAGACGCTTCAATAAAGTTAACTAGATATAGACAAAACGTGTAATAGTTTGCTAGATACAACAGATCAACGGTCTGTGTTAGATCTGATCCTTAGAATCAAGGGGCTGTCTTGATTCTAAGTGAGTATAAATAATCTGTAAACACTTCATTGTATGTGTGCTTTTTGTACTTACTGATTGAGTTTCACTTGTAATCGTTTATCTGCAAAAGCTTGATACAACAATGTTCTTAAAAGTATTCTTTCTGTCTGTTCGATTACATTTGTGTAGTTGTTATTGTTTCCGCAAATTTCAACTAAGAACATAACCATCTTGTACTTTCACGATCCTACAAGTGGTATCAGAGCTTTGGCTCAGATTAAACAAACTCACACTTGTTTAATCACTTCTGGTTCTATTCTAAACTCTCTCTCTTTCATCAAGTCACCAAGAACAAAAATGGCACAAAGCAACGGGTTTGAAGACATTGGCAGCATCAACCGACCACCAAGATTGGTGTCTGGAGAAGACTACGACATGTGGAAAAATTGCATGGAAATCCATCAGGGATGGACCCTACATTCCAATGGTGGCATCTGCTGACTCTGGAGGACCATCAGTTCCAAAGGATCCCTCCAAGTACTCAGAAGAAGATATATAAAAGATGGAGGTGGACTTCAAGGCACTAGGAGCTATCCAAATGTGCCTTCCAAATGAAGTTTTTCATAGCTTCAGAAGTTACAAAACTGCCAAAGAGCTCTGGGAAGCTCTTGAGAAAATGTTTGCTGGCTCGGAGGAAGTCAAAGAGAACAGAAGAGACATCCTGAAGCAGCAGTATGAAAACTTCGTCTGGAAGGAAGGTGAGTCTCTAACTGTTTTATACAACAGATTTACCTATCTTGTAGGGGAGCTGCAGTGCTCAGAGGTGAAGCTAGAGAATGAAGATATTCTCAAGAAGTTCATCAGGTCTCTACCAAGCTGCTGGACACTTTACACAGTGTCAATCAGAAGAACGGAGAATCTGAAGACTCTCCAGACGACTGAGCTCTTTGGAATGCTAAAAACCTATGAGCTAGAGATGATTCAGGCAAAAGAAAGAAGCTCAAGCTACCAAACAGCCTCAACATCCACCACCACCTCCTCTGCCCTCCATTCTGAGCACTCGGGTCCTAGTTCAAGTAACTACTATCCTCCCATCATCACCCATCCTCAAACTCCAATCTCTCAAACAAACAGCTCACCATTTCTCCTAGAAGCTCCTCCTCAAACATCAACCTCTGCTGCTTTTGTTTCTGAAAGCTCAAACAATATGTCCTTTATCAAGGAGGATCTGGAATGCTTTCATCCAGATGATTTAGAAGAAATGGACATACAACACTCATATGCCATGCTCTCTATAAGAGCAAAGAGGTTCTACTCTAGAACCGGAAGACCCATTCCAAGTAACAACTCCAACACTAGAGTTGGCTTGGATAAAAGCAAACTCAGATGTTACAAATGTAACCTACTGGGTCACTTTGCTAGAGAATGCAAGGCACCAAGAGAAAATCCAGTCACTTCTCAGTCAAGACAAGCTCACCAAGCCCAACCCAGACAACAACATCAAGCTACTCCTCCAGTTCAAACTGCAGCCTGTGCAACTGTTGGAACTTCTGAGTTCGACTGGAGCTTTCAATATGAAGAACTGCGTGTCAGGAATCAAGCTCTAATGGCAGACACTACAGAGATACCACCTCAGGTATTTGAACATCTTTGCTCTCAAGCCTGTATTGATAAAGTTCTGGGTTATAGAAAGCACAACCAAAACCTTATAGATCAAAATAAAGAGTTTCATAAGATGAAATCTGAGTTCAAAAAGGTTGAAAATACTTATAAAGAAAAGATTAACTGCCTTAAGAAAGAGATTTCATCGCTAAAACACGAACAAACTAATCTTGAAACTCAGATTGATGATCTATTGGTCAAACTAAAAGATACCAGAGCTGAACTGGCAGAACAGAAAGTTCATGTTGAAAAATATGAATTTTCCTCCAAAACGTTACAAAGACTTTTAGATATTCAAGTCCATGAGAAGGTAAAAACTGGACTTGGGTATAACAATGATCAGTACAATGCTGTTCCTCCTCCTGCTGACTATATTGCCATATACGAACCAAGCTTCAATGTTGAAAATCTTGACACTGCAAACCGAAACCTTGATCCTTCAACGGATGAACCTCTCATCGAAGACTGCACTACCTCATCGGAATCTGAGTCAACTCACTCAGACCATGATGAAACCAGTGCAGTCCCATCTGAAGCTGTTCTGAATAGAGTTGCAGTTCCTGCTGTTCTTCCAGCTGTTCTAGCCCCTGTACCATTCAAACAGATCAAGATCAGCTATCCTCCAGATGGAAGAAAGCCAGAAAAGGGACAGACATCAGAACCCACAAACCCCAAGCCTCAGTTCATGCCAATCACAAAGAGAAAGGTATTTGATATATGTCGTAAGCCTGAAGAAAAAGTTCCATATGTTCAAAGGACCCTAGAAGAAGCCACCTTTGAACATAACAAAGCTCATCCATGGAACTTCAAGGATCTGTTCCAAAGAAAGGACTATGTCTACCTTTCAAAAGACAAACTGGAAAAATCATGCTTTGTGTGTGGCAGATATAACCACACTGCCAACACCTGCTTTCATTACTTGGAATGTCAAAGACATTCAAAGCAGCATGCCTTTGAAAAGACTAACAAAAATAAGAAGGTAAGAAGCTACGAAGACAAAGCAACAAAGTTCAGAAAGTCTCTATCTCCCTCAAGAGTGAAGCTGCCTAAATCTCAACAAACTTGCATCATTTGTGGTGAATCAGACCACTTTGCTGCAAAATGGAAGTTTAACCCTTTCAACCAAATCCTTCATCAAGCCCCTCAAAGACAAAGGGTAATGAAGGATCAGCATACATCGTTTGTTAGTCCAGTTAAGCTCAAGAAAACAAAGCAAAAGCTTTCAGCAGCAACCAAATCTGCTGCTGACAAGCTAAAATCCTCCACAGCAAGAGTGTCCACTGCTGATAAGGCAAAATCCAAGTCAAAGCCCATAGTAGCAAAGAATGCTGACACTTCAACAAAGCTGTCAGTAGCAGGATCTGCTGTCAACAAGCCAGAAACATCAGTAGCAAAATCTGCTGCTGATAGTGTGAGGAAAACTAGAAAATCAGCAACAAGGCAATGGAAAGCCAAACCATCTTCAAGCACTGTCATTGGTTCCATTGACTGCTAACATACTGAAAAGGATAAACTAACAACCACTTTTTCAAGTCTGCAGACTCTTGGGTTCCTTCTACTAATTAGAAATATATCATGTGCAGGGACAGCCAGGTCACAAGAATAACACTTGGGTGGTAGACAGTGGGTGTTCCAGGTACATGACAGGCAACAGATTCATCCTCTCAAACTTCAGAAATTTCAATGGAGGATATGTTGCCTTTGGAAGTGACTCAAAGGGAGGATCCATTACTGGACAAGGAACTGTGTCCAACGAAAGAATGAGCATTGATAAGGTCAACTATGTTAAAGAATTGGACTTCAATCTCATGAGTGTTTCCCAGGTCTGCGACCAAAAGCATTGGATGCTCTTCACAGATAAGGAATGTTTTGTACTGACTCCAGGCTTATCCACACCTCTTCCAGAAAGCATTTTATTAACTTCTTAGAGAAAAGAAAATCTCTATGTACTGAACATGAATGAAGTCACTCCATCTGGGAGTGTTTCCTGCTTTTTATCAAAGGCATCAGTTGATGAATCAGCTCTCTGGCATAGGAGATTAAGCCACGTTAATATCAAAACTATCAACAAATTGGTGAAGAATAATCTTGTCAGAGGAATTCCTGACAAAGAATTTCATCTGGAAGACCACTGCATTGCATGCTTAAAGGGGAAACAACACAAAAGCTCTCACAAGCCCAAGACCTTGAATACAAATGACACTCCACTGCAACTGCTTCATATGGATCTCTTTGATCCTACAAATGTCATGTCAATGGGCAAGAAGTCGTACTGTCTGGTGATAACTGATGACTACACCAGATTCTCATGGGTATACTTCTTGAGAACTAAAGATGAAACTGCTGAAATTCTCAAATCCTACATTCTCAGGGTAGAAAATCAAAGTAATCAAAAGGTGAAGATCATAAGGTGTGATCAAGGCACAGAGTTCAAGAACCACACCTTGAACTCTTTCTGTGAAAGCAAGGGGATAGAAAGACAATACAGTGCTCCAAGAACTCCTCAACAAAATGGAGTTGCTGAAAGAAGAAACAGAACTCTTATTGAGTCAGCAAGATCTATGTTGGCTGACTCAAAACTGCCACTCACATTCTGGGCAGAAGCAGTTAGCACAGCCTGTTATGTGCAAAACCGAGTTCTAATTGTCAAACCCCTCAACAAAACACCCTATGAACTTTGGTTTCAAAGAATTCCCTATATTGGGTTCCTAAAACCTTTTGGGTGTCCATGCACCATTCTCATCACACATGGGATTCTTCCTAAGTTTGGTGCCAAATCTGATGAAGGATATTTAGTAGGCTATTCCTCTCAATCAAAGGCCTATCGAGTATTCAATTCAAGAACAAGAATTGTTGAAGAATCAGCAAATGTGGAATGCAGAGAACACATTGTCTGTGAGCAGGGAAGAGGACCAAACTGGCTCTTTGACATAGACTCATTCTCCCAAATATTTGAGCCTCTCACCTTCTCAAATATGGAGTTTACGTCTACACAAACACGTGGCTCCACTTCATCCACTGACTACAGACTGGATTTTCCAAAATGTAACCTTTCTGATTTTCATATTTTTCTTATTTATTTTATGCCGTGCAATAAAAGATGATTCTGATTCCAACCTTACATGCATTTTTCATGTGCAATAACAAATATACACGCGTTTATTATATTACAATATTAACTAAAACCATCTTGCAAACCTCGAGGACCAAACTTGACCAAAAAGAAAAACTCAAAACAACATCAATATTACAAAACTGCAAGGACTAGTCTTGAAACTTCCAGAAACCTACATAAGCACGGTCGTGCTTAGTCCTAAGCACGGTCGCGCTTGTGCCATGACCACGGTCATGCTTATCATTAACCACGGTCGCGCCTCTTTTACAATTTGACTCCGCAAAGTCAAACCGACTCAAATCTGTCCAAAAATAGATCGTAAACACGTTTAGAAGGTTGCGAGACTTGCAGAAGAAGATATTCGGTTTATTCAGCCTAATACCCGACCAAATACACATCCAATCGATCGATTCTCGCGAACTTTTACCAAACTTTCCTTTTTAAAAATCGAATCACGTAATTATGACCAAATCAAACGAATCAAACCACATTAATAATTTTATACGACTCCTATAAACTTCCCTCAACCTTAACATCATCAGAATAACATCTCTATCTCTCTGTCGACCTTCTAAAAGCCGCGATATCCCTCCCGTAGCCGACAGCACTTGTTGCCCATTCAAAACAGGTTAGTAATAGTCCATTCGTTTCGTTTCTTCGTTCTAAACAAAAGCCCTAACCTAATTCGGATTCATAATACACGATTTTACCGAATTAAAATCTAAGTTTTGTTTTAACAAAGTTTTAATCGAACTACACCATACACGCGATATAAGTCCAATCAAACTATGTGGTTAGATTCGTAATTAACCACTTAGTAAAAGCCCCATGAATCCAACAGCTTTTAATATAAGAACAATCGAAATTGCTTGTAGAATTGACCAGACACGGTCGCGCTAACCTATGAGCACGGTCGTGCCTGACCAAGCACAATCGTGCCCCGAGAATGGCCCGGTCGTGCCTGTCGACCAAACAAGGTCCTGACCTAAACAAACCCAAGACGCGGTCGTGCCGGATACGAGCACGGTCGTGCTCTATGTTACAGACCCTTTTGTAGCCTCCTGACTCAACCACGGGCGCGCTTCAGACCCCACGATCACGCCCGGTAACGAGCGCGGTCGTGCCCTGCATGAGCGCGGTCGTGCTCAGTCTTAAAACAGAATATTTTAAACAGTTTAATATATATTTTATCCTTCAATCAGTTTAAAGTTACAAATAATTGTTTTATAAAATATCCAGAACCAAGTGTTGCTTATCAAAGATCAATCATTCAATATCTCTTTAAATTAAAATCAATAAAATACTACAAGTTTTATAAACAACAATATATTCCATACGTTTTATCTTTAACAAATATTATTTATTTAAACTTATATTTTAAATGTATATTCTATTACTATTGATTAAATAAATAGTATATTCAAACAAACCTTAAACTTAAACAAATCCACTTCCAACACCGAATAACGCAACTCAATAATACGTAATCATATATTGTTCAATAGGTCGAGCCTAGCAATCTACAACACACCGCCGTTTCCCATTTGCTTGTGCAATCTATACTCTTCATAACACGTGAGTTACATAGCCCCTCTTTTACTCCATTTTACAAACTTTTGGGGTGGAACATGCGTTCTATTTACATGTTTTCAATTATACACATATACAGTTCCATCCTATGCATATACAATTTTGCGCTTTGTGCTTGAGTACTAGGTGTGTAGACCAATTATTATGCTCTTCATGTACAATCATTAACTATCAGCCGACAGTAAACAGTGGTAGATCTACTGAGTCTGACAAACCCACCCAGGTAGGGTGACTGTTACTGACAACACAAATTTTGAGTGCAAGTTACAAAGGTTTGATTGTATAGGTCACCCGATAGTTTCTCTCCATAATTGCCTTAATTGTCATGTTGTATTGAACTGTATGCACACAACACGTATTTTGCTATCACACAATAAAACCTATGTATTCTCACCAACTTTTTAGTTGACTCTGTTTTAACCATGTTTCAGGTACCAATGTTTGAAGTAATCAAGATATGCTACACATAGGATTTTTGGACCTAGAATTCAATTAAACCAGTTTATTCTATGTAATTTACATTTTTGTTTTGTGGATTGGTTGTGTTTGATTAAACTTGTTGAATGCAATGAAAACAATTATTTAATAATCAAACTTTAGCAAACCATGAGCAATGAACAGTCTGCACGCTTCACGCCCCGACGTTTCCGCCGTCGGTTGGGGTGTGACACAAAATCTTTTGTCAGTCTGAGAAAACCATCAATTGATCCTCCATCAGTTGTGGAAGCAATTGAAGCAAGTGAATCAGGAACAAGATGGTATAATATCACCAGTAACAGCCTGTCTGAAACTGAAAATCTAAATGAAGACTCTTCAGTAAATGCTGTAGATGCTGCTGATGCTCTTGCTGAAAATATTGATGTGGATAATGAGGTTGAAGACTCTTCCACCATGAATGAAGAGGCCCATGATCAAAATCAAAGCAATCTAGAGCAAGGGATACAGCTGGAGGTGGTACCAGCACAGAGGATCCACAAAGAACATCCTCAAGAGAATATTATTGGTCAAATACACCAAGGAGTTCTCACAAGGAGCAAATCTCATGAGGCCAATATATGCCTGTTTTCTTGTTTCTTATCTCAGGTGGAACCCAAGAAGATAGATGAAGCACTCAAACACAGCAGCTGGATTGAAGCAATGCAGGAAGAATTACTGCAATTCAAGAGGCAGGATGTCTGGATACTTGTTGATCTTCCACCAGGTAAATATGCTATTGGCACACGATGGGTTTTCAGGAACAGACAAGACGAGAGAGGCATTGTAGTCAAGAACAAAGCCAGACTTGTAGCTCAAGGCTACACTCAGGAAGAAGGGATTGACTATGATGAAGTCTTTCCTCCTGTTGCCAGACTGGAGGCCATCAGAATCTTCCTGGAATATGCTGCATCCAAGAATTTCACTGTCTATCAAATGGATGTCAAAAGTGCCTTTCTGTATGGGAAGATTGGTGAGGAAGTATACGTCAAACAGCCTCCAGGCTTTATAGATCCTGCACATCCTACTCAAGTGTTCAAACTAGACAAAGCTCTGTATGGCCTACATCAGGCACCAAGAGCCTGGTATGAAACCTTGTCCGGATATCTACTAAGCAACAACTTCAGAAGAGGTGCCATAGACCAGACCCTGTTTATCAAAGATGAAGGGGGAGAAATCTTACTAGTTCAAATTTATGTTGATGATATCATCTTTGGATCAACAAGGAAACAGCTGTGCAAAGACTTTGAGACTCTGATGCACTCAAAGTTTGAAATGAGTTCAATGGGTGAACTAAATTTCTTCTTGGGTCTACAAGTCAAACAGGTCCCAAATGGAATCTTCATCAGCCAATCCAAATATGTAAAGAACATTCTTGAAAGATTCAAAATGGCTGACTGCTCTACTGCAAGAAACCTCATGCAAGTGTATCATAAACTGACTCCAGACAAAGATGGCCAAGACACTGATCAACATCAGTATCGTACAATGATAGGGTCTCTCATGTATCTCACAGCCTCAAGGCCATATATCATGTTTGCAGTATGCCTCTGTGCAAGATTTCAAGCAGCTCCAAAAGTTTCACATCTTCAGGCTGTCAAGAGAATCTTTAGATACCTAAAGGGTGCCCCAAGACTTGGACTATGGTACTCTAAAAATGACATGTTTAATCTATATGCATACACTGACAGTGACTATGGGGGATGCAACTTGGACAAAAAGTCCACTTCAGGGGGATGTCAGTTTCTGGGAGGGAGATTGATTTCATGGCAGTGAAAGAAGCAAACATGTGTTTCAACTTCTACAGCTGAAGCATAATACATTGTAGTTTCAAGTTGCTGTGCACAAGTCATCTGGATACAAAATCAAATGTTGGATTATGGGATGACTTTCATGGCAACTCCAATTCACATTGACAACATGAGTGCTATCTCAATCACAAACAATCCGGTTCAGCACTCAAAGACAAAGCACATTGACATCAAGTATCATTTCATAAGAGATCAAGCTGAGAAAAAGAGGATTATTTTAACCAAAGTTCATACGAATGAGCAATATGCTGATTTGTTTACAAAACCTTTTGATGAAGCTAGATTTAAATATTTAGTTGAATCAATTGGTATGATGAACTTTGATTAAAATTCTTCTCCACTATATTTTTGTGTTTTGTCTTATGTTGTAAATAAAAGTTATAGGTAAGCAGCATTTTTGTCCTTCAGCTGCTGACAGGTTTAATCCTCAGCAGCAAAAGATTTGCAGCTGACTGCTTTAAGTTATCAGCAGGAACAGGCTTCCTGCGGATTTCTTTAAGACTGTCAGCAGCAACATCCTTGTTGCGGATTATTAAATCCATCAGCAGCAGATAAGTTTACTACTGACAGACTTAACCTTCCGCATCCACAGCAATCAAGTTTGCTGCTGATTGGTAAATTTAAGTCCAAATTAACCTTTACCCGCTGTTAAAATTCCCGTCAGTCTTTACCATGACTGCCTCGGTGCATTACAGTTGTAACAATAAAAGGTGAATTGGGTTGTATTGTACAAATCATTTTTCTTTTTCTCTCCTCTGCCATTATAAAACAAATCAAATTTCCACCTCTTCACCTTCCACTTCTCCCTAAACCAACATCACTTTCCTTTCAAGCCCCCATCACTTTCAAAGCCCTTCATCCCTCACTGTCATACCCAACCATGTGAAAGATATCCGAAGGATTCAATGATATGATCGACTTCTTATGTCGATCAAAGATCCAATTTGCCCTCACAACCAACCATGTCACACATATCCCTCATATGGAGGATTTCTTGAGTACCGCCGTCTACTCTACCGAACAAGGGATTCCCCAAATCAAAGCCAAGGAAAACGGCAAGGATATCCCCATCTCGGAAGCCACACTCTTCTCCAATGCATATCTCAGAAAAGAAACAGATGTCATCAGGTAAGCTCCGCACTTGTCTCCGTCTTCCATGGTCTTCTTCTTACGCTTCTTCGCGCCACCGCCAAGAAGAAGGACGAGGAGAAGATTTGACTCCTTCTGGATGTTGTAATCGGCTAGGGTTCTGCCGTCCTCGAGCTGTTTTCCGGTGAAGATTAGACGTTGCTGATCTGGCGGAATACCTTCCTTGTCTTGGATCTTTGCCTTCACGTTGTCGATTGTGTCGAAGGATTCGACCTCAAACGTGATCGTATTACCCGTTAGGGTTTTCACGAAGATCTGCATTTTCGTCGATCTGAAGTGATAACATGAGAACTGTTTCCAAAAAGTTCTCAGGGGTCATTATTCAATTATTATCTACAATGCTGAACATACAGAGTACCCCGGGTGACAGTTCAGCAATCCCAGCTGATACTGATCCCACACCCCCCACCTCACATCCTGAACAACAGTCTGCTTCAACCATTCGAACCCCCGTGCATACTACTAAGGATGCACAGGCACAAACATTACTTACACCTGTTTTGGATGATATCGTTCAATCGGAACACAGGGCCCCGGTTGCAACGACATATACTAGGAAAAGGGGCTAGAGAACTCCTTCTTCTCTTGCCTCCAAGGCCCAAACCCAACCTAACAGCCCTCACTCAGAATCATAACATTCTGGTGAGAATATCATAAGGGAAAGCCACATTATTAGGGAGACTCCTTTGGATGTCTCTCTATTAGGATCAGGATCACTTCCCGGATCTATAGAACAGCCCCCTTGAGCCTTTCCTTTCTCTTCTGAACTTAAGCGTTGAGGAACCTGATCAAGATGATGTACCTTCTCCAACTACCACCATCTTGGAGGTACTGATTGATTTTGCTTCCAACACACCTATCCCAAGTTCTTCTACCCTGAAGGTCCACTCTAGGAGTTATGACAGAATGGATGTGGAAGAGGCTGTCACTACTGCTGGTCCATCAAATAACCAGGAGGACAGTGACAACATTGCTAAGTCCTCAACCACGGCAACTCACAGTGAGGATGTTTCCTTAGAAACTCCCCTCACTGAGAGGAATCCCAGGTGCCAAGAAACCATGGGTGATGGGGATGAAGAGGCTAGGCCTAAGGACCCATCTGGATCCAAGGATTCCATAACTGTGGATGATGACAGACTGAAACTTCATATCTTGGAATTGACGGCCAAGGTGAATATGATAGAGGCACATCAATGCCCAACTTTTCTTACTCCCTCCTTTGTATTAGTGGGCACCCAAACTGATGCATATTTGTCCACTGATGCAACCAAAAAGGGGGAGATGGTCCGAATGGAGAAAGACTCAGACAGCTTTGATGACTGCAGGCTGTATTTCAAAGTACAAGATGGCTGTTTTCAAAGTTTTTCCTTTGGTTGAAAGGATAGTCAGAAATGTGCAATAGCTTCAGCAACAAAGGCAATAAGAGAATTTTGGTAGCATCAGTCTAGGGGGAGTTTGTAGAACCAAAGACTGATGGCTACAAAATTCTCTAAGTACAAATGCTGTTGATCTCAGAGTTTGCTGCTGACCAACAATCTGCTGCGGACAAGCTTATCTGCTGCGGATACTTGTTCTCCTGCTGAATAACAAATCTGTTGTGGATAGCCTTATCTGTTGAAGACCAAAGTTGCTAAGACCGTTAGTACGACTGTGAAAATCTCTCGTATGGGAATCTTGCTGAATGAGGAGAGTGGTGATGGTTCTCGGGTTATCTCTGGAACTGGTGGATCATGCAGACCAGTTGAGATAGAGAATGAGTTGGAGCTTGAGGGAGCTTCAACTGGCCCTTCATGTACATAATGAGAGGGGGATTGCAACTAGGGGAAAATTGATTTAGTCTGAGCCTGTTTATGGGGACTGGAGACATAGAAGACTTTGGATTTTGATGATTATTGGATTACTGGATTTAGGGTAACTTGGAAGACTTTTGTGGGCTGTGCAAAGCATTCAAGTGGGAGATTGTTGAATTCTGAAGGCTTTGGGCCGGGCTGGGCCCTTGGGCCACTTAGGGCTGGCCGAATATGGAGATACATAGCTGGCGGAAGCCTTAGGCTATTTAGCCCTTTTTTGTTGATTAAGTTATTGCCTTAATTAGATAACCTTAATCTAGTCTTATTTATATCCCCTATGATGTAATGTAATATTTGAGCACCTAATAAAGAATAACCCTATTTGCAAAGTGGACGTAGACCAATCTTGGCTAAACCACTATAATTCTCTTGTCTTTACTTTTTCTGCTTTCATATTGTACTTATGTGTGATTTTTCGCTGCGTTACCGACTCTGATTCCTAACATGAACAATCCTTAAAAACTTAAGTTCTAGATAATTGTTACTTGCACACTTTGAAAACCCTCAAATTGAAAAATATGACATGAACGCACGATTAACATAAAATTGAAGGAGGCTTAAAATTTCGGTTCCGTTAGCATTTGGGATATGATTTTTAAAATCTGAATCGTACAACCGTCTCCATTAAATCAACTCTTGCCCAAAGCAACTGTTTCACATGCTTTATGCTAGAGCTGGCTCCGAGTGGTTGTAATTTAGCCGTTCAAAAAAAATTTTATACTAATAAATAAAAATTATAATGACATGTGTCACATTGTGTTGCATCATTATTATTCTTTTCTCCGTCTCTCTCATATTAAATAATAATATTAAAAAATTTATTTTTAAATATTTAATATAAATCTAATTATTGATAGTTATTATGAGTAAGGTTCCACTATAAAGTGAGTTTTGCCTAAAAATGATAGGAAACAAGGAGAGTGTGTCACGTGTACAATACTGATTCCATGACTGGGGGTATTTGCGTCATTTACGCGCGTAGAAAACAACACAGTTATATTATCATAATTTGTGTTGGTTTAACATTTATAACTGTATTGCTATACAATATAACTGTGCTGATAATGGTAACCAACACATATTTCGAGCACTATTATATTTTAAAAAAAAAAGTATAAAAAAGTTATTTTAGTTTAAAAATGATGGTAGAACTACTATTCAATGCAAATGAAAGTTCAACACAAGGGCTAAATTTTTATTTTACCACTCTAGCATTAATTAACTTCTAAACCAATATTAGCCATTAGATTAGTTTGATCAAATGTCTATATCACTTCTAATACTTTTTTTGGCAAAACATACTTTGTACTTAAACATTCCCCTAGTTATTATATCATTATCCAAATAAATTTAATATTAATTAACATTTATCACTTACATAAAAACAATTAATACCAAATTGAAAAAAAACAAAAAATTTTAAAAGTACCTTATCAGAATTTATAAATGTCACGTCAAATTATATTTTTTTAAAGATATATTTTAAAAAGTGTATTTATTAATAAACCATATTATATTTTATTCAATTCGTGTAATACATATATTTATTCAACCCGTGTAATACACAAGTTTGTATAGACATAATTTTTATTACTAAGTGTATATTATTAAATTTAATCAACGCGTGTAATAAATGATATTCTAACCTAATAAATAAATAAAATAGAATTTATGGGGACAGTGATAATTAAATTGTTTTAACAATTTACTTATATTAATTAAACCTTTTCTTTTTTCATAATTCATTGGTAAATAGTAAAATCTTCAAAACGTTATTTAATGTTTTATATTGCTCGAAGGGATGGTGTCTCCCTTATCAACACCGTGTTATGGGTTTTTAAACCTATAGTAAAAAAATATAATAATTATTATTTATTTAATATTATATAGTTAAAAGATACTGTACATACAACTTCCTTATACTTGCTAAAAAACATTTGTTTTAAGGAATCCAGTTGTTGATTATTGTTTGGATATAAAAAGGAAAGAAATACAACGGAATTTGTGAGCGATACATAAAAAATTACTTCTACTTATTAAAATCCACTTAAATATTAAAGCTTTAAGTATATTACTCCATCTATGTCATCGATATTTGTTTCCATTAAATTTTGAATATTTTAGTATTTTATCATATGAAGTTATCCAGCATGCATTTTATATTTAAAAAATAAGAATAATCAATGGTGTGAAAACACTAGATCAAATGGCATCAAAGAAGATAAGCGCAAAACAATACCAACTTATTATAATGTTTTTATAATTGTTACTCCCAGAACTTACGATAATCCATTCTAACAACTACCTATCATAATCAAAATATTTATCTACTCCAAATATTAATCCATAAAATGTTGGTAAATTTGGAATCTTAAATGAAAGAAAAATTATAAAATCGACAAATATTCTAGATATTAAAATTTGAACCCTTTTTATAAAAAAAAAATTACATTTTGCTTAAAACATGCGGTATACCCAAGTGAGTGAGGGTTTAATGAGCGGAAAAATGGCTGTCACGTGACGGCACGTCATATTATCCAACTCTCATACCAACCTCAGATGGCAAGAGAAATACCCAAGTGAGTGAGTGTGGTGTGAGCATTAAATGAAAATTTTAATTTAATATGCATTTAACTAATAAATTTATATTAATAAAAAAGACATAAATAAAAATTCAAATAACAAAAAAAAAGTTACATAAACATTCAAATAATATAAATAAAACTACTTGATTTCATATTTTGCCTTGATCTGGTTTTGTTTTCTTTCGAGAAAAGCTCGTCAGGGGCTAGTGATCTGATCAAGGTTGAGAGAGAGAATTCCATCTCTTCTTTTTCTCTTTTCCAATTAAACTTCTCTCTTTCTCTCACGTTAAGTTCTTTCATTTGTTCGACCATCTTTTGGCCAATGTCGACGTGAGTCGGAACCGAGCCGGAACCCTGGCCCGAAGCTCGTGCCTTTGTTTTTTTCTTGCCGATCGGACGTTGTATGTCCTCCTCATCCATTACCTCCCGGTTGAGATCATATATTGATCTTCCGTCGGACGCGGTCGGACTAGCATCAATGCCCGCCGAGGATCGTTTCTTTGATGATCCGTCTCCGCTTGGATTCACGTACAATGTTTGCCATTTCAGCGATTTCCTTAATAGTTCCCAAGTCGCAATTGGAGCTTGGACTCCTCCGTCGTCTTGATACGGGACGTTGCTTGCATGAAAATGTCGATATCACTACAACCGCTTTTTCGGCTTCTATCACATTGTTGGTAGATGCCGTGAAACTTTAAGACTTTTCGGTTAATATAAGTCCATTTAGAACTCAATTGGTCCATAGTTCGATACTCGGGGGGTACGCCCATTAACGCTTCAAATTTTGTAGCGATACGTTTCCATAACGTTTTTTTTTGTTTTGAGCGTTACCTAAAAAAAATTAAACATAATTAATATTAATTTGTATAATGAAGTAGTAAAAATAAATACTATTATATATTAAATACCTATAATGGGATCCTCCGAGACGTCGACAAACACCCTAGCCAAGTTTAGCTCTTTGTCCGAATCCCACTTCTTTGTAACCTGTGAGGATGCTTTTGTTACGAGATTTTTCTTTTTGCCTTTACCTTTACGAATGGGTTACGTTTCCTCAACGTCTTCTTCTTCCTCCTCCTGAAGTTCTTACATTTTCAGAACAAAATCCGGATCTTGTGAGTATCCGCCAGGCATATAGAGCATAGTAGGCATGTTCGGGACATACCCGGGTGATCCAAATGGGTTTTGGTTAAAAGGTGGTGGTCGGGTGAACACGTTTGGGTTTGTCGTGTAACATCCCGGGTTTTTACCAACTAAGCGGGATTATTGTATATGGGTATATGTTTGTATGAAGTGGACAGGAAATTGACAGAGTTTAACCAAAGGCGTAGAAACAAGTTTTTTTAGTAATTAAAGACGAGGGATTAACGAGTAAATATCGAGACTCAGTGGGATTATATTAAAAACCACTTGGCGGGCCAAGCCCGTGAACGGCGGCGCGTGGAAAGGCCAAGCCCGGCCCGAAGGGACACCTCTTTAGGGTGTTACGCAATGGGAAGAACCCCATTTGGTTCTTGCGGCTGCCGAGAAGAAAAGAGACATGAGGAGAGGCCGTTCGTCGCGTTCTTGTCCGAGTCGAGGGTTTTCGTAAGTGTGATTCTCGTGTAGAAACTATTCGATCGGATATTCGGGTCGCACGAATCATCCGGTTCCAAGGTATAATCATCTATTCCCTCCGTGTTATTGTTTACGTTTTGTTTAAGGAATGAGGTAGTCGGGTTTTGCATAAGCCGAGAACCCGAAGGGGGGTTCCTATGGTGAAAGCGAAGCCGAGAGAGGGGAGGTGAAGAACCCGACACCACTCGGTGGTGGCCATTCACGACTGTGGTGTCTTCGGGTTACACGGCAGTGGCATTCGGTGAGGAGCGACGGCGGAGACAAGGCCGGTCGTAGGCTATGGCAGCCATGCTTGGGCTATTCACGACGGTGTAGGGCGGCAGGGGATGCTCGAAGCCAACGGGAACCCGGGGGAAGGGTTGGTTTGGGTTAGCAACGCGTGGTGTTAACCGGAAGCAAGAATCGAGGTGCCCGGTGAGGTCTGTTCGTAAAACCCGATGACTAAAAGGGGGAGGTGTTTATATGATTGGACCACGGGGACGCGAGCATGCATTCACGTAATGCATGGGACCATGAATGGCGTCATGCACGTACAAGTGGTCATGTGTGGCATCATGTTAAGTCGAACGAGTGAAGGGTTAGCGTCGGGTCGTACAATTGACACGTGTATTATGTGTATGTTAGGTATGAGGTCGAAAGGCGAACACGAGGAGTTAACGAGTTCTAAGGATCGAAGAGTATCGAGCAAAGGTGAGTTTCTAATCCCCTCTTTTAACTTTTTACAGTTGTGGGGCTATCGTACATATTCGCATGTTTTACTAAACGAACACATTATGAGTTATGATTTAAACTTGAAGATTTTTATGAGATCGTTAGGTAATAATGAAGCTAAGGGTCATTATGGGTCCTTAGGCTGGGTGAACAAGAGTTGTGATGATCTGTGTATGTCATCTTATGAGTTAGTCGGGGTGAGTCAGGAATCTAGTTAAACATGTGGTGGTTATATAAGGAGAGTTAGCATGGGAACCCGTAGGTGGTCCATTAACGAGTCAAGTAGATGCTAGTATACTATTATGCGTCATGTGCTTGATGTGTGTGTTGGTCGTTGTCCTCGTGACATGACGGGTGGCGTGTTTGCATGGGTCTATGTGATGTCCATAGTATATACGGACTAGAAGTCAATATGATGATTGTGTGTCGTATAATTACCTATTCATAAAGAGATGGGTAATGTTTTTAGACGTTAAGAGGATACGTCTAAAGTAAGGGTTTTATTACACACATAAGTGATCTGTGGTGTGGAGGATGGGGGTCCTTCGGGGTCATCATCGTACGCGTGATCTGGTAGTTATCATGTGGTGAGGTGTCGGTCACCGTATGGTAGATGATATAGCTAATGTGTGAGTGGTTGGGTAGTCATCTTAGATGACGAGTGTGTCACTATGTTTAGTGGCGGGGCCCTGTAACAAGGGTATAGTTGAGCTTATGACGAGTATTTCGACGGGGATAACCCTGACGAGGGTGCAGTGATGAGGTATGTGTTTGTATGCATAAATATATGTGTTAAATTTCATGCAAATGATGAGTTATATTAATTGTGTACGAGATGATATTGATGTGATGAATAGATGGAGTCAATGTGGTATATCGAGTTAGATTGACCGTTTTGTCGGGACGAGTACATCGTGTACAACTGTTGTGTTAGTTGATTTGTAAGAGTCTTGGTTAGGGCTGGTTAAAACAGTGTCTAGAGGTTGGTTGAGTTAACCAGTGCATTGTTAATATATATGGTAAATTGTGTGTTAACAGAGTAGTAAGCTCGACCCATGTCTAAGAGACTTACTGAGTTAAAAGGGTGGGTTGAGTCTAGGGTGGTGAATCCTCGGGGATATTGTAAGGTAACAAGGTTATCTATATGAGGACAATTTATAAAACGATTTTATAAAGACCAAAGGGTCTTGACTGGAAATAAATATTAAATGACACGAGTTGGTTTTTGTTAAATTAAACTATTAGAACTCACTTAGCGTAGCTGACTTTGTATGTACGTTAGATTGCAGGTGAGTCTGCTAGACGGGGTATCTTGGCTTGGGAGAGGGCTACTCGGGTTGGTGCGCATGCATTAGTCAGGTAACGTTATGAAAATTAACAAGTTTAAAAGATAATAATATTTTGAGAAAGACTTCCGCTGTTTATTTAAATGAAAGTTAGATGGTTTTTTTAAAAAGTATAAACAGTTATGAGAACCAACTATAGGGTGCATGGTTTGGTACTTTACATATCGGAGACCGTAGGTTGAACGCGTTTTGTTGAGACGCGTAATGAAGCCAAAACATGTTCGGATCGTTAGGATTCATGACTTGGATAATGAGATTTTTTATAGAGAGATAAGATTTTTTTATAAAATGGATAGTGAGGAGATGAGAGTTTTTTGGTGTTTTATAAAATGGGTTAAATGGTTATTTATAGTGGGTAAAATGGATTTTTTTTATAAAATATTACCGTTTTTTTAAATTTTAGCCATTGAACGGCTTGATTCTTTCTCCTCTACCCGTGAAAATCTTCACGTAAATCCCTCACTCACGCCATCAAGGGGGTGGTGTTGCATCCACCATCACGCCGTGAGCCATGTTCACGAGACCTCTCACGCATGTATTCCACGTGCTCTTAGAATTATAACAGTTGTGATATGATGGGACACATTATTTTTTAGGATTTCTAAAATACACAATCATACATATTATAGTTTGACTGACATTTAGTGAAAAGAAACTCTATGATTTATATTGATTTCTTGCTTAACTTGTTAAAATCTGAAAATTAAACAAAGTTAAACACTAAAAATTATTGAGACCATAAGCTTTAACTTATTTTAATCTTTTGTGTGGTCGAGGGACCCCTGATGACAGGAAACATCACTTTCTAGTTTAATTCTGGTAACAACCTTAAATATAACTAGTGGCGTACATAGGATTTATTTTTCACTCAATGCACCAACGTCTATTAACTCGGCGCCCGAATTTTCGGTTCGGGTTGGGCGGACCACATAAATACGATAACTTGTTTTCGAAACGGGTAAAACTAATCACTACAATGTGGTTTTTAAGGTAATAATAACCAAGAAAAGGTAAAGCACAGTTTATTAACCATTTAGAAAGAATAGTTGAAGTATTAATCGAATTCGGTACTTATTTTTTATTTGGTTTTAACTTTGTTTTTCAAATGCAACATTTATATATTGATTTTTTCTAAGTAAGTGAAAAGATCTCGGGGGTCGGTTTTAAAAAATCTTAAAATTCGGTTGAAAAACCGTAATATACATTAATATATAAAAAACAAAAACTACGGGGTCGGTTGACCCTTCCTCACATCCTATATACTAGTTCCATGCATGATTTAACTACAGACATAATTTATGAGTATAACGATAAGTAAAATTAACTAGTGGGTGAAACCCGCGCATTGCAGCGGAGTTTCGATGACCAATACATTAATATTTAACTCGCAGAAAAAATTCATATCGAAACGTTGATAAAAATAAGCACGTAAAAGTGGGAAGCTCTGAATTCTATAAAACGTCATATTTTAAAGATTGTGAAAGGTAAAAAAAACTATAAAATAACGAAACCTTGAAACAGCTTTGACAACTTATACGTTTTTCTACATTATCACGAAAACTCAGTTTTGAACGAAATTTACCCTAAAAACGTATATAAAAAGAAACATGTCGTGACAGTAAACACCAGCGAAAAAGAAGAAACCCAATGACCAACTACTGACATATGTCTTCTAGTAATTATACTAGAAATTATACATATTGTCCTTTAATTATACTAAAAATTACACTCTTTGTCATTTGATTTTATTAAGTACACCAATTATCTTTTTTTTAGTTACTTTTGCACACCCTATGTCCTTCACACTAACTGATGTTAAGTTTTTCTGTTAAATCTATACATGTGCAAGACACATAAGAGTATAACGGTGTTTTTACCTACAAAAGGACTATTTATGTAATTTCCCTAACATATAGCAAGGCCCCTTTCCGGATCTTTCCAAAATAAGACCAGTCAACCTCGTCGGAGAAGTCAAACCCCTCTGTCGGAAAATGCTTTCCATTTCTCCGGCCATATCCAGAATCTACAACCTTTCTGACCGCCCGAATCTCCACTGCCACCACTACAACCGCCAATTTACCTCATACCGTCCGCCGCCGCCGCCACCATCGTCTCATCTACGAGCCCCCAAAACCGTACGCCTCCGTCAAAATTTCCAAATCTCCGCAATAGACTCCGCTCAACCCTTCGACTACGAATCCAAACTCTCCAACCGCATCGCCAAATCCAAAACCCTAAAAATCTCCACCGTAGGGTTCGACAACTTCGACCAATTCCTAGCGAAAACATTCGTCTATCAAGGCCACACCGTCCTCGCACACTCACGCACCGACTACTCCACCGTCGCCGCCGTTCTATGCGTTTCATTCTACTCAAACGCCGACGACCTCTTCGAAGAACACCCCGAGATAATCCTCCTCTGCACATCAATCCTTGATGTGATGCAAAACACACATGTTAATAACGCGTATTTCACCACATTTGAATAGGTTTTGATTGTGAATTCATTGGATTATGATACTTATGTCTATATAACTTGATATTGTAGGTATTATACGAGAAACGAGAAGAATAAGCTAGTAAACGAGTTGCGGGAATGAAGGAATAAACGAAATCGACAGGAAAAAAAGTCCGAACTTCAGATGGGTATATCTCGGGCTAGAAAATGAGTTACTGGTCTCATAATATATGAATCTTGGGTTTCTCGAAAATTCCTACAACCCAGCGTGGATAAAATCTTGAAATTTCACCCATAGCAGACCGTTAGGGGTTTTTTTAGCGGTCCGCCAAGGATTTGACACCGTAGCTGACCTCCACCAAACCCGTAGCGGTCCTCCACCGTTTTGACGCGACAAAAACCCTAAAAAAGGCTATTTAAACCTTTTTGACAGCCATTCTTGGGGGAGTTCAACCAGAGGCGATTTGGGATGACTTAGAACATTAAAACTTGGAGTTTGGAGCTTTTTAGAAGCCTCAGAGTGAAGATTGAAGATCGTTTTTGGTTTGGGAACGTTCGGTTTGTGTTTATTCGTTTGATTTCGGAACTTCTATTGAGTATGCTTCTGTTTGATCTTAATTTTATGATGTTTTGGACTTCTATGGGTAACTAAACTTGTTAGCTACCTAGGTTTGATGATAGTTTTCATGTATTAATGCTTTTGCGGGTTTTAATTGTATGTTTTTCTGTGTTAATCTTAGAATCAATTCTTGAATGTTTATGAATGGTTATGAATACTTATTATGCTTGATATCGACTGCCCTTGATCATGTATGCTTGTTTCTAGTTGGTTTTGTTTCATCTATGTTGAGTATTGCATGCTAGACGTCATTACTCTATGTTTTGATAGATAGACAACTGATTTGACCATAACGGTTGGTGTCTAGGATGTATTTAGAGATTATTACTAGTGTCCTACCTTTCCTTGAGACTGACCATGTGATAGATATAGCCTGAAACCTCCTACCCATTGTGTGTTAGGTCTAGATGACCGTACGAGTCCTGCCTTTCATTCGTGGTATTAGTGTTCTTAGGGTTTGTTTACATTCCTAAACTTGATTGTCCCTTGCTCTAGGGCTGTGGATCACAGTCGTTCACAACATTGTGAGTGGTGAGACCGACCGGAGATCCCTCATTTGGCATTTTAGCATAGTTTATCCCGTTCTTCATATGAGTCTTCTGGTTTTCTCAGGGAGTAGAAACATACCTGGTTAGCCTTAGACTTGTACCCTTAGAGATAGTCATATGATTGATTCCCTTATCAGTACACGTTATCTTGAGTCATTCCTGGGTAGTTGCTTTCTTTGTGATCTTATCCTTACATCCAGTTTCCTTGCTCTTAGTTGTTTCTTAGTTGTCCTGTGTCTTGAGCATTTTAGTGTCTTAGAGTTTTAGAGTATTTGAGTCTTAGATCCTAGTTGTTAGTTGAAATCCTCTTTTGTTTATTTAGGTTTTAACTTGATAAAGGTCTACTATCGAGAGTTGTCATCGGTGTCCACAGATTGATATCCGGTCTTGCCCATACTTGCTACATAGTGACGCGGTACACTTGCCGTTGTGTGTGATTAGGATTGGTGATTCCTTTTTAAAACCGTTGTGTAATTGATCTTATTTTTATATATATAAACTATAAATACACAACTTGAAATGAGTTAAGGGGTGGGGGCGCCCGCTGCTCTCACGACAACACCGTCGCCACCACCACTACACCGAAGCACGATTTCAATTCACGGTTTTCCAGCGACGTGGTTTGGTGAGAAATTAGAACGGTATTTAACAGTTGAGCCTTTAACGGCTCTTTTGGATTAAAAAAAAACTATAAATACAACCGTTTAACAAACAATTTTTCACACAACCAAATTTATACTCTCAAAGTCTACTTCAATACATTCTCATACTACTTCTCAAAAACACTTTTATTTTAAAAAATGAGACGCAATCTCATTATTTACTTCTCCTCTTCGAGTAGTTATGAATCTGACAGGCTAACATTTTTTACCCTCATCTACCAATCCGAAAACGAAATTGAAGATACGGAAAGTTACTCAAAAAGGTTTCGGACGACGACAAGTAGTTTATTATCTTAATTTTTTTTGGATATTTATGTATTTTTATTTTTATTTTTAGTTTATTTTATCTCTATGTATTAAATGAATTAGTTAATTAAATTGTGTTTTTTAATTTTTTATTAAAAAAATATGTTAGTTGCTTTATGGCTTGGGTGCCCCCAACCCCGTGGCTTCGTGTGGCCTCAAATGACGTGTCATTCTGTCATTGGTGGGTGTGTGGCTTGGTGTGACTTAAGAGCTAGGGTGCCCCCTCCACCGTAATAGTCATGAGCATGGATATAAACGACGTGGATAATTATTAAAAGATCCCAATCCTATAATCTCACATTTTAAAAAATTTTAAACTAAAAGAAAATGATAGAAACACATTTTTTTTCTCTCTTTTGAAATTCCAAAAAAAAAATATTAACAAATTTCATTTATTTATATAACTTACACATTATGTTGGTTATACTACCTGCACATAACCTACACATGTGTAGGTAAAGTTAAAAACTAAAAAAACATATGAAAATATAAATTTGATGATTTCTTATGTACATGAACATACTCATTTGTATGTTAGAAGTACATATTTTTAAAAATAATAACCATTGTTCAAAAAATTAAAGATTTACGCTTGTTCTTTTTGTTCTCACAATTATTTAGTGTTCTGTAATAAATCTCTCCGTATGTCTATATATATATACATACTATATATAGTAGGTTAAACTAGAAGTGGCAAAATTCTTAGAAAGTTAGGAAAGAATTAGAGCCACTGATTTGTAGAATGGATGGATGGGAGCGCGCCTTGTCAATGGGGTGATAATTTAAAGGGAGGAAGGGTAGAATAGAAAGAGTCAGCCAAATAAGCCTATACATGCGAGTCACATGTCATTTCTCTCTTTTTTATGCGTTCATAATTTTTTTATACGTCATTATCTAAAAAAAGTTACACCGTAAAATCAAACGCTTTTTATCTTTAGTATGAGTATTGTCGTGCTATATTTAAAAAACGTCTTTTTTAAAAGCCTTGAAATGGGCGTTTTGTACATGGCGTTTTAGATTTGGAGATGGTGTTTTTTTACACTTTGCCATCAAATTTCAACATGACCTTTAGTTTGTCACTGTGTTTTACAACTGAGACGTTTAATTTAACCTTGAATTTAACGCTTTGTGCATGACGGTTTACCCTTTTTGTACATGAAGTTTTAGATTTGGTGATGGTGTTTTACACTTTTGGTGTCAAATTTCAACACGATATTTAGTTTGTTATTGTGTTTTACAACTGAGACGTTTAATTTAACCTTGAACTCGGCGTTTTATACATGGTGTTTTAGATTTGGTGTATTTTTTTTAATATATATCAATAACTAACTCATATTATACATAAAAATACACTCAGTTTTATGGAGTAAGTGTTTTTAAAAGAATAATGACATATAAAAAGCTACAAACGTTTGAAAAAGAGGGGGGGGGGGGGAGGATTGCATATGACTCGTATGTGTAAGCTTTCTTCTTCTTTTTCTTTGACGTGTATACCCTTTTCCCATTTGACATATGTCGTGCTCTTATGGCTTCCTAAGCTTTAGAAGGTTTTCTTCCTTTCTAGTATATTACTTCCATATATACATATAGGGTGGTTCAAAAGGGAACAACAAAAAAACGGGGAGGGGGGGGGGGGGGTGGGGAAGGAACAGAAGGAACCGACTCAAACAAACCTACACTTGTGGTGTTCATTTGAGTCGGTTTCCACGCTGCTTGAATGAGTTCGTTTGAGTCGTTGGAATGAGTTCAGTTGGAGTTTGTCGAGTCGGTTCCCCGTGGTTCGTCATTTTTTTAGATTTATGGTTTAGGTTTTTGGGAGTGAGGGTGGAGGGTGGAGGGTGAGAGGGGTTAGGTTAATATAACACATAATATTTAGCTATTTTATCTTAATTACATCTATAATAATATTTGTTATTTAATTGTATATTTATTATATTAAGTAAATATTTAATATTTTTATAAATAATATACGGTTACACTCGACAATCTAGTGTATTAAGCTTAGGCTCGAACTTATTTATACTTTTAATTGGGTTGGTAGCCTAGGGGTAAGAGTCAAAGAGTTTTTGAAGAAGATTATGGTTCAAATTCTAGCACTCGACAATCTAGTGTATTAGGCTTAGGCTCGAATTTATTTATACTTTCACTTGGGTTGGTAGCCTAGTGGTAAAAGTTAAAGACTCTTTAAAGAAGATTAGGGTTTAAATTCTAGCATATAGTAGATTATGAATTAGTGTAGTGTAGGAGTAGTAGTAAGTGTAGATGAGCGAGAGTAGCAGTTCTAAAAAAAATTATACTCGATCTTTTTAGAACTCGACTCATTTATATCACAAACAAATAATGAAGTGGTCAAGGCGGTCGATATGGATCTCAATTAATGTATTGTTATTTGAATATGGTTCTTGATTCCTTACAAGTCACTGCTTACATCAGTTTTTTATTTCATTATACAAATGCTTGAGGTTGTTTGACAACATGTTCTAAGGGCATCAAGCATGGTTAGATGCAAGTCTCTGTATAATTGCATTTTTTAATCATCTAACAATTATAATGAAATTGTTTAATTGGTCAAAATTTTCCCTTTTTTTCTAGAAGTGCACTTGTCTAATTTATAACAAAGATTCAGAAAATTATATATCCTAGGCTTTTTAAAATATTCCAAAACCCTATAGTGTAAAACCTGTTTTTTTAAAACCGCATTTTTAAACTTCCTTCTATAATTTCATTAGTATTTAAGTTATGTAACCATCTTTCTGTTATAAATATTTATATTGTTATGATTATAAACGCCTAAAATAGATTAAACATGTTCCATAAATTTTCCTCTGGAGATGAATCACATTAGTATCAGATTTCTTTCTTCCTACATCTCTTTCTCATATTGTTTTGCTATTTGACTAGTTTTACAACACGTTATCGGCGGGAGTTGCTTTTGAAGATGGATCGCATTATAAACTAAGTTGGTATTATTTAATTAATTTGTCACTGTTCTTTATTCTCTCAAACATAAACCATATTGTAATTCATACAATTCTGGGTTACATCAAAGATTTGTTTTGTTTCTCTTAAATCTCCACAATAATCCATATTGTGATTCATATGATTTTGGTGAACTGAATTCTCAAGTTACTAATGATTATTAGAATAAGTGTTGAACTTTCTATAACTTATGCTTATACATAAGTGTTGAACTTTCTATAACTTATGCTTATACACGAATTGCTTTTGTTATGATGATCACCAAACGTCTACAATTGATTACAAAGGTACTTATCATTAGAGCAAAAGTTCATGTTTGTATTTGGGTACATGTGATATTACACGTAGTAACATTAAATTACATCAAGCCAACAATTTATATAATTTGGTCAGAAACCAAATATTCCCCATATAATATTTTTGGTTGTGCGGTGTATATTGAAATTGATCCACCACAATTCACAAAGATGGGACCTCAAAGGAGGTTGAGAATATACATTGGGTACGAATAGAGCCTTTAACAAGGGATTTATTTACGACTTAATTTATTGGTTTTCACTTTAATGAATCAACATTCCTAACATTATGGGTAGAAAAAGCAATTGGAAAATGAATGAGTTGGAATGAATTATCACTAATCCTCAAACTTAACAATGAGCACAAGCAGTTCAAAACATAATTCATTTACTAAGATTAAAGAATCAGATTCCAGACATATTCACTAACCTAAATATTGTGATTAACTAAGTCACATATATCAACTGCTAATGCTCCAATACACATACCAACTGCTAATGCTTCAATTAAGAATAGTATTTCAGAAGGACAATCACATAGTGGTAATTAGTCCATCACATGTCTGAATCGTGGTATATCAGTTAATTCCAAAAACAAAATTTCCTCGAAAAAGGGGCACGTAACAAAGACGGTTAATTCGAGGTATAATAAAAGGATCTCCTAAAAAAACATTAGACATGATGGTTACAGATGAACATCAGTTACATGAAATTAAATAGATCTCAGTAAACTATATCACATCGAGGAATGTATGGAATTGAAACAAAATCGACGTCGTTCCTACTTTTGTATATAATGTAGCGCTAGAAATGATGAAATTGATGAGGATGAGTAATTAGCATCAACCTATTAATGAAAAATAGAAATGATTGGCTAAAATAGAAAGATATAAATAAGGCATAATTGAATTCTCCCACGAAATAGAAAACTCTTGGACTAGTAGTCCATACACATGAAGTTATAAAATATGTTGGATACAAGTGAGGTCTTTTGTGCTAAAGAATTATGTGAAATAATGAAAGAAAAATAAAAGGAAAAATTGGTGGCACAAGGATTTTCGTAAAGACCTATAATTGATTATGAGGACACATTCATTAGTCTGCACAACAAGGGAGAGCGGGCCAGTTGGCTCAGAGATCATGTGCACTGTCATCTACACAAGGTGATTGGCCACACCATTGCTGCCCGACACCAGAGCACATAGCGGATCACTATCACCAATTCGTTCCTACTATATTGCCTACTTACCGGCCAGCCATGCAATCTGGCCCATGTCCAAGAATCCTACTTTGTCGGGCATCGCTCGAGAGGTAGAGGAGCGCGTATTAGTTATAAGGCCCTAAACCGGGACCCCACAGTTGGTTCTCATCACTTGGTATCCTCTTTACAAAAACACTTAACCATCATTTAGAACATACAAAATACAGTGGAAGTCTTTCTACAAGAATAATTACTCTTTAATGTCGTTATCGTCATTTAAGTTTACCTCACGAATGCCTGCACACCGATCCGAGTAGCACCGCTCCCAAGCCAAGATACGTCGACCCTAGAGCTCACCTGCAACACAAACTAACGTACATACAAAGCCAGCTACGCTGAATGAGTGTTAATAGTTTAATTTAAATAAAAACCATTTGTCACACCCCGATAACGACTATTCGCAACGGAAATGAGACGTAAGCATGGTGGTTACACAAGTTAGAGCCCAATTATAATAAGCAAACACATTTATTTAAAACATCGAAAAGGTTTGACAAAATAAAGATAAGTCTTACAATTATCCAAATTAAAAGCATTGAAATTTAAAACTAGAGTGTTCATGATCCAACACATGAGGATCCAAAATAAAGTTTAAAATGTTCCAACAAAATTCCGATGCAAGTGTTTGCCCAAAAGCCCATTTTCATAAACGCGCGAGAGCATCTAAGTACCTGAAAAACATGCTTAAAAACATCAACATAAAGTTGAGCGAATTTCACTGGTTTAAACGAAAACATAAACGAATTTAACGAACTATCAATTAACTTGGACAAACATGTGATATGTCATAAGCTTGCAAGGAATACAACAAAATGATAGTACCTAGAGCTTATAATCAAACCAAGACACGAATACAACATGTCCCCACGAATCATTTCAAAATATATTCTCTCATACGAACGACTGATCAGAGCTACTGATCACGAGAGTGCGCAGTTAGTCCCAAATAGATCTATCAACACACCTTGCGGCTTACACGAGGCTAATGATTATAACGGCGGGGAAATTCATGAACGAATACATGAATACATAACGAATGCCCTTATTCGAGACCATCAAACAAACACATATAGTAAGTCTAGTATCATGATAAACGAACGAAAGCATGTTCTTCCCCCATAGTTTATAAAACAACAAAATGGTTTAAAAAGGGGCCGTGAAAAACTCACCTTGAAGTAATGAACGACGGAAAAATGAGTGCTAGCAAAAATACGCCCACAAACGCTAACGGTGCCTTAAATACGAGGGATACATTACTAATTTAACGTCAAGTCTTACAAGCAAGTTGTTCACCCAACCTACTTAGACTTATATTATTTTTAAGAAAATGTTTATTTAAACGACCCGTTGGTGACTATGACACGCGGTAATGTTTTTAAGAAGGTGGATCATACACACATACGAAGACATCAAGTGTTATTACTTATCAACAACCAAAATGAAAGTATGAAACTAGTAACTGTAACATCTCAAAATTCTGTAGACTAACGGGTCGAGTTGATGGGTTAACCAAGTCTCTCTTATATGGGTTGGATTGTAAAGGTTTTTCACATGAAACCCTATTACGAAAACTAAGAGGACCCGGTTAGCCACTAGGAGAACGATGGGGATCGAAAACACGCGAACGGGGAAGCCAGGGACTAGAGTGTAAACCACAACGGTTTAAATGCAATTTAAACACAAACCCTAGGCCATTCGGCGTAGGTGTGTTGTGTCGATGTCCTTATGACACGGCGGGTATTGTGTTTGCATTGTTGTCATTATGAGATGGCAAACGGGATTGTAGAGGACTATGTACTTCGGGAGGTCACCAAAGGTGACAATGTCCAACAGGACGATGATGAGCTCGGGGTGTGTCGAACGCCCTGACAAGGGTAACCCTAACGAGGGTGTAGTAATGAAGTATGTGTTTGTGTGCTTATATATTTGTGTTAGATTGCATACAAGCGTGAGTTATATTTATTGTGCATGAGATGGTAATAATGTGGTGAGTCGAGTTAGATTGGCCGTTGTGTCAGGATAGGTGATGTAGTGCTTACAACTGTATGTCAGTTGACTTGTAAGAGTCTTGGTCAAGGCTGAGTAAGTTAATGTTTAGGGATTTGTTGTGTTAACTAGGTGTCAAGTTAACACGTGTATTTGACCATGAATTATTAGTGTAGTAAGTTCGACCTATGTCGATGAGACTGCGTGATTATTATTATTATGGGATGAGTCTTGGGTAACGAGCTATTATGGGATATCAAGTGATAACAGGGGTTATCTATTTGTTAATGAATTGTGGACCTATTTCATAAGGACCGTGGGTCCTGAGTAAAGTTTAAATATCTTTTGAGGCGAGTTGGCTTTTAATTAAACTAAACTATTAGAACTCACTCAGCGTAGCTGACTTTGTGTGTACGATAGATTGTTTTGTAGGTAAGTTTTGCGTGGACGTGTCTTGGTTTGGGAGCGGTGCTTCTCGGATTGGTATGCAAGCATTCGTGAGGTAACTTAACGTCATTAAGTAAGTAATTAATATTTTTAGAAAGACTTCCGTTGTAGTTTAATATATCCAAAACAAGTATTTTCAAGGGAATAACCCGTTATGAGAACCAACTGTATGGTGCCTGGTATGGGGCGTTACAAGTTGGTATCAGAGCCGTGGTTTAAGAGAAAATTGGTATTTTTGAACAAATAAAATGCCTTAACTTAAACTGAAAATCGGACGAGGGTGAAACGAATGCCACCACGAGTAAACGCGAGCCAAGAGGTAAGTCTTTGAGTTGAGCAGTAATTATTATTTACCATTTGTGTAGTGTTACACTAGGTAAAGTAATCAGTATAAGTAAATGATTTATGGTTCCGTGTGGGATCATATAGTGTGATATGTGTTGCGGTATTATGTAGAACCAACTGGGATCGTGTGGTGTGATTGAATGAGACTATAGAGTGAGTTGAGTAACGTGAAGTAGCATTAATTGCAACTATGTGAGATAGTTTGATGTGTCGATGTGATTTAGTGATTTTGTGTGTAACCTTGGCCATGACGATTCGGACTAGATGGCTCAGGTGAGGGGCTCTTATCAGGAGGTTAACAGAGCGACGGCTAGACGTTTGGCTGCCATTTGCATGGTTATCTTTGGAGGGAGATGAATCTTATAACCTGTTCCATTGATGGTGGTTCCACCAACGACTGAGGATGAGCACGAGCTACCAGCACAGGAGGTGATCTTGGCGCTTCCGGGGCCTAATGCTCCTGGTACTACATGGACAACTATGCGAGGTGGACTCAGTAGCTCCTTTTACAGGAGAGGTGGTTGGAGAGGAAGACATGCGTTTGCAGTCAAGAGTCATCCCTTAAGACACTACGCAGAATCAGGAAATGGATGGTTAGAGGAATCCGATAACGAGGAGAAAGTGGAGGATAACTTCGACTTGTTTGATAACTAGAGCAGTAGTGGGTACCACGAGAGGACTAGAGCATTTTGAGTAGTGGCCGTCGGACACTTTTGTGACGAAATACTTGTTCTTGATTTTTCAATTGTTTGGTATTAACCTCGACATTGAATCTTACCACGGGATGGTTTAAAACGTAGTTATTGATAGTTGCATGTGTGATTGGTTGTTATTCGTGGTGCAGTGTTAATTATGTGCGATTATGTGATTACCTTTTGAACAGCGTGAGTTCATACTAAACGTAATCTTTGGTGTGATGCTATGACTTGGTTGATTAGACTATATGAATGGACCAGTGTAGACCTGAGTTCGATTAGTTGTGTGTGTCTACGGTCTCAAGATAGTGTCACCTATGTGTTATGCTTAGGTGATGTGTGAAGTGTAAGGGGGTGTGTTTTGCCTTACTATGATGTTGAATGTCTTTATATCATAAGGCATAGATTTTCACGAGGTAAGTGCTTTAGTGCTTAAGGACATGAAGTGTTTCGTGAATAAGCTTATATGTCGTTAATTGAGTTGCTTATGAGTATGAGTTATTTGTGTCACGTTCTTAATAGTCGTGGCGGGAGATCAAACATAAGCTTGATATTGTGTCTGGCATTAGTCAGGCGGGAGACCAAGTGTAAGCTTGGTATGGTGTTGACATTTGTCAACAGGTTATTGTGTCTGACGACAATCAGGCGGGAGATCATGTTTGCTTGTGTCTTCGGGCCAAGCAACATGATATATTTGTGTGTCTATAAATGACAAGGTCATATTGTATGCAAGTAGATTTACTTAGATCTAGCAGTTGTGTGTCAGTACACATGATGTGTATTTTGAGTTTGGGGGTTACTAGTACATGTATAGAACATTTTGTGTTATGTAGTTATGTGTGTCGGTGTGTGTCTTTGTAGTACACTTTTAGTCAAGCATAGGACGGATGGTTAGGGTGATCAAGTATAGTATTCCTATCTAGACGATTTTCTTGACGTTGGTACGTCGAGATGATGCAAGGAGTTTTGATGTCTTTCTAGGCAGCCAGTGAGGTGCTCTTATGAGATGCCTACGCTTCTATCTCGGAAATTCGGAGCACGAAGCCAATAGGCGGAGCTGTGAGAGTAATGGTGAAGGTGCTTACGTGGACGCTTGACCGGAAATGTTTATGATGAGATCAAGGTGACGACGCTGAATATTTCAGCACGAAGTTAACAAGGTGACGAAGGACCTTCATGGAACACGTTCCTAATGAAGAATTCGGTTGAGGTGAGACACCAGAGGAATATGGATGTTTTCCCTGAACGAGATGACGGATAGCTGAAGCTTGTGAGCAGGCAGACTTCATGTTCGTACATGATAAATGAGATGCGGTCGGGGATCGTGTGGTAATGGTAGAGCAACATAGAGAAAGGTGAAACCTAAGAGGGGCACGTGCGGGATTGCACGCAAGTGACTAAGAAGGATACGCCTACGCTGGTAAATCCAAGCCCAACTTAATATGACCTCCTGCAGAGCATTTAAGGAGAGCAGGCGTTTAGATGATTAAAACGGGCACGACGAAGCCATATGGGCCTTGATAAACATCGAGAGCTAATGAAGATGACCCTAGCATTGGGTGCGTACGTACTTACGGGACGTATTGGATGTGTGATAACGAAGTAAAGTGAAAAGACAATAAAGAAATTTAGTGGAGACCAGGGTAGCTCTGCACGAGCTCCTGAATATCATCAAAGAAAGACATTAGTGATGCCCTTATGGGTAGAGCAATGGGATAGAGTTTGAGAAATCATCGCAGGATGGTGATCAAGGTATTAGGCGAGAAGTGCGACGAATTCACTTTGGAAGGATGATGAATGAATCCATCCATGAAAACTAAGGAACCTACTGGTGAGGATGATTGTCGGATTGACGAGATCATGCAGATTATACAAGATACAAAGGGAAAATTGTGCCCGTAACCCAGAATGAAGCATGACAATGAGCGGATAACTGGCAGTGTGGTACTACACGACACTAGAGATGATAGGTGAGGTAGTGTTAAGATTGATAAGGGCAACGAGGTATTGTCACGGGCAATAAGATTACTTTAAACACCAAGGGGGCGGTTATGTTGCAAGGCAAGGTAATGAAAACGGATACGATAAAGGTGAATGCTTGAAGGAGTTGGTGCACGAGTATGAAACGAAAGAGATGTGTTGAGTTAGTTTATGCCGACACAGGATTCGGTGACGAATCCTCTTTTAAGGGGGATAGACTTGTAACATCCCAAAATTCTGTAGACTAACGGGTCAAGTTGTTGGGTTAACCGAGTCTCTTTTATATGGGTTGGATTGAAAAGGTTTTTCACATGAAACCCTATTATGAAAAATAAGAGGACCCGGTTAGCCACTAGGAGAACTATGGGGATCGAAAATGGGCGAACGGGGAAGCCAGCGACTAGAGTGTAAACCACAACGGTTTAAAAGCAACTTGAACACAAACCCTAGGCCATTCGGCCTAGGTGTGTTGCGACGACAGAAAAGAAAGAGCCGAGAGAGAGAGAGAGCTATCGGAGAAGGGAGAGAGCTCGGTGGTGGTCGTACGACGGTCCTACGATGGTGAAAAGTGGGGGAGAGCTTCTATACGTGTAAGGTAATACCCGTTCAACCTTTTCTTTTTCTATTCATTTGCATGTAGTAGTCGAAAACCCGACTAGGGTTTGGGGTGTGGGTCAAGGCTGGCATATAAAGCAAAGAGAGAGAAAAGACCGGCTGAGGTGGTGGTTTAGGGGTGGCAGGAGACGGCGACGTTGGTGAAGTGGAGATGAAGGCAGCGGTGTAAGGCGGTAGCCTCGTGAAAAGGGAAAAGGAGCACGGTGAGGGCCGTGGGCGTGTTCTCGATGGAGACGACGGACCCGACGGGGAGGATGGTGGTGAGTTGCTATGTCGGAAACCATGGTTGCAGCCATGGTGACACGGTGGTGGCGTACGAAGATGGTAATGGTGCACGGTGGTGGCGGTGAGTGGTGATAACCGCCTAGGGTTTTGCCGACAAGGAAAGCAAAGACGACGGAGACGGTAGAGTACGAGGTGGACATGTGCATTGACAACGACGGCCTCGGCTAGGGTTGTTGCATGGCGTGCATGCATGGGAACTCGACGCATGTGCCTACGTGTTATGTGGTTAGGGTTTTTACCATGCATGGCATGCATGCGAGCATGAAACATGATCCGGTATGAAGGTGACACGAGATTAAGGTTTCATGGGGTTGGATTGACGAGTAGAGGGGACTCGGGGTTTTATTATTTTGTTACCCGTCTTCCAACGTACGTTATAAATGTGTCCTGATTAGGTGATCATACGTTTGACAGGTTCGGGATTGAGCGAGCACGCGTGGTGCAGAGCTAGGGTTTGGACGCAGTATACCTGGTGAGTTTCTAATCCCTTCTTTTAAATGTTTTAAACGTTTTGGGGCTATCGTACATACTGTTGAGACATGTTTTATTATCTTAAATGTACACCTAGCTTTGGGGTCTAACCCGATAAGTTTATGAAGTTAAATTGTTAAATATGGGACTAAGAGACTGCGTGTGTCCATAGGACGCGCGGGTTACATGTGGGGATATGGTCACGGGTCGTATAGTGACCAAACAGGGGTGAGTCGGGATTGTAGTTACGGGACGCACGGGTATGACAAAGAAGTGTCACAGGGTGTGCATGTACGTGGTATGTGCTTAGATAAAGAGAAATAGGAATTGTATGTGTGTCGCTATATTAGTAGTGTATTGTGTTATGAGTTAGTCGGGGGAGGGGCTAAACGCTTATGGGTATGCATAAGATACCTTGTTCTAGTGATATGTTTGAAGTGCAGGTGCAGTTAATGAATCAAGTATGTAGAGTATAATGTTATGTGATTATACATGTGTTGTGTGCATTGTGTCATTGTCCTTGTGACACGGCGGGTATTGTGTTTGCATTGTTGTCATATGACATGGAAAACGGGATTGTGAAGGACTATGTCCTTCGAGAGGTCACCAAAGGTGACAATGTCCAAGAGGACGATGATGAGCTCGGGGTGTGTCGAACGCCCTGACGAGGGTAACCCTAACGAGGGTGCAATAATGAAGTATGTGTTTGTGTGCTTATATATTTGTGTTAAATTGCATACAGGCGTGAGTTATATTTATTGTGCATGAGATGGTAATAATGTGGTGAGTCGAGTTAGATTGACCGTTGTGTCAGGATAGGTGATGTGGTGCTTACAACTGTATGTCAGTTGACTTGTAAGAGTCTTGGTCAAGGCTGAGTAAGTTGATGTTTAGGGATTTATTGTGTTAACTAAGTGTCAAGTTAACACGTGTATTTGACCATGAGTTATTAGTGTAGTAAGTTCGACCTATGTCGATGAGACTGCGAGATTATTATTATTTGGGATGAGTCTTGGGTAACGAGCTATTATGGGATATCGGGTGATAAAAGGGGTTATCTACTTGTTAATGAATTGTGGACCTATTTCATAAGGTTCGTGGGTCGTGAGTAAAGTTTGAATAACTTTTGAGGCGAGTTGACTTTTAATTAAACTAAACTATTAGAACTCACTCAACGTAGCTGACTTTGTGTGTACGGTAGATTGTTTTACAGGTAAGCGTTGCGTTGATGTATCTTGGCTTGGGAGCGATGCTGCTCGGATTGGTATGCAAGCATTCGTGAGGTAACTTAACGACATTAAATAAGTAATTAATGTTTTTAGAAAGACTTCCGCTGTAGTTTAATGTATCCAAAACAAGTATTTTCTAGGGGATAACCCGTTATGAGAACCAACTGTATGGTGCCTGATATGGGGCCTTACAGTAACACACACACACACATATATATATATATATATATATATACTCATACATATGATTATAAGTTCTAAATCACATGTGAAAACACTAAAATCAAAATATTTGCACATAAGCAGTTTTCAAGCAAAACGACTAACTTTTAAGGAACAAACTTTCAAATTTCGAACACATGAGTTCATATATCATCAAAATATACTTAATTAAATATATTTCATCAAACAAAACAATCTTTCATTATTTTGACATAAAGTACCTAAACATGACAATTTCTAGCACATACATGACAACCTAAACATCAAACGACAAGTACAAACACATATTTCATAACATGAACTCATTATATACCTTAAGAGCTGTAATTTAATCATAAAATATACTCAAACTTACTGCTCAAAAAGCAAATTTAACAAATACTCACTTTTCATGACGAAACTACTATTTTAATCGACTAGTTTAGCGTAAAAGCTAACGAAACGCATCCGAACACCAAGAATCATACATATTACTACAAATATTTATTTTGGACATAAAATATGATCATATTACAGCCATGATTCCAGATTTACAACATCTCTGTATTTTCATACAAGAATCTACCTTTTTAGCATCTTTTAAGCATCATAATCATCTCATACACTTAGCCAATCATCACAACATAAATAACACTTTTAGACCTGATTATTATTATGATAAAACATCATTTTTATCAACATATTTCCAGATTTTACACAATCTAAATAATCCCTACCAAAACCCTAGTTTAAATCATGCTTTTGGACAACAATATTTAGCAATAAACACCTAAATCATCAATTCAATGATCCATGCGTAAACTAACATGTTTTTATGCAATGATATACCATTATTTTCTGTTTGAAACAAACTATAACAAAACATTTGATTGCATGTAAAGATCAAGCCCTAATTCACCACTTTTTACAAGATATGAACATATAAACATGCATGCATATACATGACATACATACATACAAATAAATCCATGAAAATCTTCAATAAAAACCCATTATTTACTGATTTTAATAGTTCATAAAAATACTTTTATTAAAGGTGAACAATACTTGCAAAAATCAAAGCTTTGTTTATGAAAAATAAAGAAAGAGATGGAGATTCATACCACTTGACAAAACCAAGGGGACTACTAGTGAAATTTGATGATGTTGGATGAGTATTCTTGGATTCTTGCTTCACAACTCTTGATTCTTCAAGAAAATGCTCTGAGAAAGCTCATAAACTCAAGAACACAAAACACTTTGAGAGAACTATATGGAAATGGGTGTGAGATTTAAGTGAATATTGAAGTGGTATTTATAGGGGTGTGGGTGGGGTTTACGACCAAGAGAGGGAGAGGAGAGGGAGTGTGAGGTGACATGCTCCTCTAAAATCTCATGCAAATAAATGATCACAATTTGAAGTGTGGAGTTGGGTTAAGTGTGTAAGTATCTAAAATGATGGTGTTTAGATAATGATGGTGGGGTGTAGGACCCAATTTATGGCTGATTTTTGGGGAGAGAGGTCTTCTAGAACCTCATTTGTTTTATAAACACTACACCACACAAGTGTAGGTGACATTTTATAAAAATTACAACACTTTTATAAAATTTTACCACTTTAAACATGGTTTTTCATCAAAATAAAAATATATAAAATACACACTAATTATTTGCTATCATAATTAGTAAAAATAATAATTTTTGCTAACAGTTCATTTTAACTTATCCGGTACATGATTGTATCGGGTAAAACGCAATTAAAATCACCGAAAGCGATATTTAACAAGTAGCATATAAATTTCACTTATAATCCCCTAATATAAACCGGTTTATATAATGTTCATCAAAACTGATATTTTTAAGGTTAACCAGGTCGTCACCAACGCTTATTACCGGTATTTTACCGATACGCGGTACCGTAAATTCCAAAAATTCACAAAATGCAAACCTATTCATACGAAGGGGTTTGCTAGACTTTATAATAACCTAATTAACTGAAATTAAGTCTAAGATGCACATAATTAAATTATAACGCGTTGTAAATTTTTACGATAAATAACCTGAAAATTATCGGATGTCACAGCCTCCCATCCTTAAAGAAATTTCGTCCCAAAATTTTACGCTACGAAGCCTGGTTACGGACAGACTTAAACACTCATCTTCACGTTCCCACGTGAACTCGGGGCCACGCTTTGAATTCCATCTGACCTTGATCAACTAGATACGACTACGCCTGGTCTTTTGATTCTTCCAATCTAAAACCTCCACGGGTTCTTCACGAAAATGAAGCTTGTCATCAACACACACTTCATTTGAAGGTATCACTAGTGTCTCATTAGACATACAATTTTCAGATTGGACACATGGAATACGTTATGAACTCCACTCAGTTCTCGTGGTAACTGCAGTCGGTAAGCAACTGGCCCTACACAAGCAATAAACTTGTAAGGTCTAATGTAGCGGGGGCTAAGCTTATCATGCTTGCCAAACCTAGCTACCCCTTTCTAAGAAGAGACCCTCAGCATAACTCTGTCTCCCACTTGGAATACTAATGGTTTCCTTCTTCTATCAGCGTATTTCTTCTGACGATCCTGGGCAACCTTCAAACGATCATGGATCTTGAAAACCTTATCACTAGTTTCTTGGATAAGCTCTCGTCCAGTTATATGCTTGTCACCAACTTCTGCCCAATAAAGCGATGAGCGGGATTTTCTTCCATACAGGGCTCCGAACGGAGTGGCATTCAATCCAGTTTGGTAACTGTTATTATAAGAGAACCTAGCCAACGGTAGTTGAGTATCCCAACTTCCACCAAAGTCGATTACGCAGGCATGGAGTATGTCTTCCAAAATCTGGATGGTCCTTTCACTTTGACCATCACTATGCGGATGATACGCCATCCTTAAATCCAGACGGGTACCCAAGGTTTTTTGTAGTGACCGCCAAATCTTCGATGTGAAATGACTATCTCTATGGGAGATGATCAAAGTCCGCACCCCATGCCGGGACACTAATTCCTTGAGGTATATGCTCGGCAATTTCTCCATTCGGTAAGATTCCTTCACGGGTAGGAAATGTGCCAATTTCGTCAAACGATCCACAATCACCCAGATGGAATCGTAGCTACTAGACGTTCGGGGTAATTTGGTGATGAAATCCATGGCAATACAGTCTCATTTCCACTACAGAATCTCCGATTGCTGGAGAAGTCTAGATGGCTTTTGGTACTCGGTCTTGACCTTTGCGCAAGTCAAACATTTACCAACGTATGAAGCAATATCACCCTTCATGTTCGACCACTAGTAGTGCTCCTTGAGATCCTTATACATTTTCGTCGATCCTGGGTGAATCGAATATCTTTATTTATGGGCCTCATCTAAAACCATTTCTCTTAAATTGCCGGCCAAAGGCACCCGTATTCTATCCATCAAGTACAAGGTATCATCAGACTTGGGTATAAGTTCTCTAACCATACCACGAAGAATCTCATCCTTTAAATTCTCTTCCTTTAGAGCTTCTTGTTGTGCATCACGAATCTGAGCTGTGAGGTTGGTGTGAATGGTCAATCCCAGCGCGCACACGCGTAAGGGCTTGACTAGCTCCTTCCTACTCAAGGCATCAGCCACAACATTAGCCTTACCTGGGTGATAACGAATATCATAATCGTAGTCATTGAGCAATTCCATCCAACATCTCTGCCTCATATTCAGCTCTTTCCGGTCAAAAATGTGCTGGAGACTCTTATGAATTGTAAAAATTATGCACTTAGTACCGTAAAGGTAATGCCTCCAAATTTTGAGTGCAAAAACCACCGCACCTAATTCCAAATCATGTGTCGCATAATTATGTTCATGCACCTTAAGTTGACGAGACGCATAAGCTATGACCTTTCCATTCTGCATTAGGACACAACCAAGACCTTGGTGAGAGGCGTCACAGTACACCATGAATCTATCTGTCCCCTCAGGAAGAGACAGGATAGGGGCATTGCACAGCTGCTTTTTCAACAACTGAAACGCTGCTTCTTTCTTTTCTCCCCAGATATACTCCTTGTCTTTCTGGGTCAATAGCGTTAAGGATTGCGATATATTGGAAAAATTCTCAATAAACCTCCGATAATAGCCCGAAAAACCTAGGAATTGTTGTACCTCAGTTGGACTCTTCGGCGCTTCCCAATTCTTAATTGCCTCAATCTTTGTTGGGTCCACGTGTATACCCTTCTCATTGATAACGTGTCCAAGAAAGTGAACTTCTCGGATCCAGAACTCGCATTTGGAAAGTTTAGCATATAGCTTCTCATTCCTCAACATCTCCAAAATCAGTCTGAGATGATGCTCGTGCTTTTCCTTGGTCCGTGAATAGATGAGTATATCATCGAAAAACACTATCACGAACTTGTCCAAGTATGGTCTGCACACTCTATTCATGAGATCCATGAATACCGCAAAAGCGTTTGTCAAACCAAAAGGCATGACCAAAACTCATAATGACCATACCAGGTTCGGAACGCAGTCTTCGGAAGATCTTCTTCAACGATCCTCAATTGATGGTAGCCTGAACGTAAATCGATCTTCGAATAATAACTCGATCCCTGCAGCTGATCGAACAAGTCGTCAATTCTCGGCAATGGATACCGATTCTTGATGGTAAGCTTGTTCAATTTTCGATAATTGATACACATCCTCATAGAACCATCTTTCTTTTTCACGAATAAAATTGGCGCTCCCAGGGCAAGAAACTCGTTCTTATAAAACCTTTATCTAACAATTCTTGCAATTGCTTAGATAGCTCTTGCATTTCAGATGGTGCCAAATGATAAGGAGATCGAGCAATCGGCGCTGCTCCGGACACTAGGTCAATCCTGAACTCGACTTGCCTTTGTGGTGGCAATCTAGGTAACTCTTCAGGAAATACCTCCGGATAATCACGAACTACGGAGATCTCTTCAAGCTTTTGTTCCTCAACCCTAGTGTCAAGCACGTGGGCTAAGTATGATGGGTATCCTTTTCGCAAATACATCTGTGCTTTCATCATATTAACAATTCTCAAAGGGGCACACTCATCACCTTGAATTTCCAGCGGTTCGTGTTGGGGGTAGAAGACGAGCTATCTTCCTATCGCACAAAATCTCTACATGATTCTTTGATAACCAATCCATGCCAATAACGGCATCGAAACTTCCAAGTTCTACTGGTAAAAGGTCAATACTATACGTACGATTTCCCAAACGCATGGTACACTCACAGAAAATGTC
This sequence comes from Smallanthus sonchifolius, assembly GCA_023525975.1. Classification (NCBI taxonomy): domain Eukaryota; kingdom Viridiplantae; phylum Streptophyta; class Magnoliopsida; order Asterales; family Asteraceae; genus Smallanthus; species Smallanthus sonchifolius. Next base: position 39,915,499 of record CM042025.1, on the reverse strand, counting down.
GTCGGCTTCTATTAACTTTCTGTTAGCTAACTCTATAGAATACTTAACATCTAATTTACTTGATTTTGAACTAAGAAAAGGTTCAAAGTTTTTGGAAACAAAGCTTTTATCGGCTCCGGTATCAAATAAAATGTAAGCATAACGGTCATTAACGAGAAACGTACCGGTAACAACCGATGGATCCTTTCGTGCTTTCTTGGCCTCCATCACGAATGCTCTGCCACGAGTTCCCTGGTTTTTTAGTTTGGGGCAATCCTTCTTGAAATGCCCTACAATTCCACATTCATAACATCTAGGGTTTGATTCTTCTTTCTTCACACCCAATTTCACACGACAGGTTTGTGCTTGATGTCCAAATTTGCCGCAATGGTCACAGACGTTGCACTGACCAGTGTGAAAATAACCATATTTGTTGCACTTCGGGTTAGGACCCTGATACCTTCTTGTTTCAGTGGTGTTGGTTGCATACATCCTTCCCTGATTCCTTCTTTTGCTCTGAGAGTTACCAGTATGACTCCCAGATCCTTCAGACCACTTACGCTTTCTTTCAGTTGACATTTTTCCTTTCTCAGTCGTCCCATCAACAACTTCCACCGGCTTCTTCCCTGAACCACTCTTCTTCAATGTCCCCATACGAACATCATCATCATTCAGGGAGTGTGCTAACTGCACAGCACTCTGCATAGTCTTAGGGTTTGCTGACGTTACCATACTATGGATCTGAGGTGCCAGGCCCCAGATATAACGCTCAATTCTTTTGTGCTCCAGTGTTACAAGATGGGGTACAAGTCGTGCCAACTGATGAAACTTGGTCGTGTATTCCTTTACTTCAGCATCTACCATGGTCAAATTCCAAAATTCTGCTTCTAATTTCTGAATTTCGTTGTGTGGACAATACTCACGCAGCAACATTTCCTTCAATTGATCCCAAGTGAGACCGTAGGCATTAGCCTCACCGAGACCCTGAATCTAAGTATTCCACCAGGTTAGAGATTCATCCTGAAATGAACTTGTTGCATACTTCACGCGTTGAGCTGCAGTACAGTTACTTATGACCATCACAGGCTCCATTTTCTCAATCCAGCGGACAATGCCGACTGGTCCTTCAGTTCTAGAAAAGAGTCGGGGCTGACATGCTTGAAAGGTCTTGTAAGAGCACCCTTCAATATGGTTCCCCTGGTTCGTGTTCTGGTTGGCCGTCCGATTAGCGAGGGCGGTGTTGACGTGTTGCGAAATCAACTGGGCCAATTACTCGGCCGTAGTAGGGAGTGGGTTAGCATTTTGGTTTTCTCTTCGCGGTGGCATATTCCTTTTTCCAATATAACAATATAACGAGTGAGACAATATATATCACGCAATATCCATGTCATTCATGTATGTACGAAAATAATTTAATAAACACCACGATAAACCAAAATCAACCACTTCATGTCATCTTTCTTAAAAATTAGAGTTCAAACTTGAATACATCATTAAACCAAATGATTACAAAAATGGGTGTGGCATACGACCAACCCTAACAAGTTTCTCCAATGTAACAAAAGAAAAGACATGAACTCTAAAAACAACATCGTCAAGGACAAAGACTAGCGGTTCTGACGAGGGAGAACACCGAGGCAAGCAACAGTGGTAGCTAGCAGAACACACGTAACTGCAAGGGCTAGAGAGGCCTTGAGGCACTCGTCAAGTGCATCTACACGTTGTAGGGCCTCAACCTCTCTGACTTCCGCTTCCGCGGCTCTCACAGTAGCCTCCTCGGCCATCTTTATTGCTTCTTTGGCCTTCTTCTCGCTTTCTTCCACCTTTCTCCTCAATTCAGCCACATTTTCTCGGGCCTGAACTTAGTCTCCTTTCCCGGTTGCCGCATCGTCGTCATCTCTATCGGCCAGTTTTCTCTTATTTAATGGCAATACAGTCTTCCTCGCAGTAAACTTCAAAAGTGGACCTTTAGGATGTTCACGATAAGATCGATGAGATGGAAGACGTAAATTTCCCGTAGTTAGCCTAACAAGCTCAGTGGCAGTCATAACCTCATCGTTCTCATGAGCTGGGCTAAAAGTCACACGAATCACTAGAGTAGGCTCATCACTAGCTGGAGTCTCCTTATTGCCTAACTCAGCAACTAGAGCTTCCTTCATTGGTTCCTCAACCAAATGACTCGTCTCAACAGGCTCTTCCTCACTAGACTCCTTTTCATCATCAGATTCCTCTTCGCTAGACTCCTCTTCATCTTCAAATTCTTCCTCACTAGTCGGTACCTCTTCATCTTCAAGTTCTTCTTCACCAGATGGTACCTCTTCGTCCTCATATTCTTTTATCCACCCATTCCCATAATACGGGTGATTAGCAAAATTCGGCATGTTCGGGTCAAATCCGAAATCATGAACCAAATCTGGAGACATTGGGGAAACCGGTGAGAACTCTGGCTCACTATCAGAAGAGATCGAGATGATGGAAGGCGAAAGAGACATCTGTGACATGGAATATGTACACGATATAAATAATTTGCCCATAAATGTAAGCACGTACGTATGCAACACATTTAAGGCTCATAAGGCACATAGAGAAAGTAACCTAATACGACCCTAATACTAACACTTACTCCTAACATAAGATGCATGCGGCATGAAAACAGCCTTAACCCAAAAACCCAATTTTAAAAGTTATAGTCTAGATTTTTAAGAAAAACATTTTCTAGTTCGCTATAACCATGGGCTCTGATACCAACTTCTGTCACACCCCGAAAATGACGATTCGCAGCGGAAACGAGACGTAAGCATGGTGGTTACACAAGTTGGAGCCCAATGATAATAAGCAAACACATTTATATAAAACGTCAGAAAGGTTTGACAAAAAAAAATAAGTCTTACAGTTATCTAAATTAGAAGCATTGGAATTTAAAAACGAAAGTTTTCATGATCCAACACATGAGGATCCAAAAAAAAGTTTAAAATGTCCTAACATAATTCCGATGCAAGTGTTTGCCCAAAATCCCATCTTTATAACCGCGCGAGAGCATCTAAGTACCTGAAAAAAACGCTTAGAAACATCAATATAAAGTTGAGCGAGTTTCACGGGTTTAAACGAAAACATAAACGAATTTAACGAACTATCAATTAACTTGGAAAAACATGTGATATGTCATAAGCTTGCAAGGAATACAACAAGATGATAGTACCTAGAGCTTATAATTAAACCGAGACACGAATACAACATGTCGCCACGAACCCTTTCAAAGTATATTCTCTCATACGAACGACCGATCGGAGTTACTGATCACGAGAGTGGGCGGTCAGTCCCAAATATATCTATCAACACACCTTGTGGCCTACACGAGGCTAATGATTATAACGGCGGGGAAATTCATGAACGAATACATGAATACATAACGATTGCCCTTACTCGAATCCATCAAATGAACACATATAGTAAGTCCAGTATCATGATAAACGAATGAAAGCATGTTCTTCCCCCATAGTTTATAAAACAACAAAACAGTTTAAAAAGGGGTAGTGAAAAACTCACCTTGAATTAACGAATGACGGAACGAGTGCTAGCAAAAATACGCCCACGAACGCTAACGGTGCCTTAAATACGAGGGATACATTACTAATTGAACCTCATGTCTTACAAGAAAGTTGTTCACCCAACCTACTTAGACTTATATTATATTTAAGAAAATGTTTATTTAAACGACCCGTTGGTGGCCATGACACGCGGTTATGTTTTTTAACGAAAAACGGTGGATCATACACACATACGAAGACATCAAGTGTTATTACTTATCAACAAACAAAATGAAAGTATGAAACTAGTAACACACACACACACACACATATATATATATACCCATCAATATGCTTATAAGTTCTAAATCGCATGTGAAAACACTAAAATCACAATATTTGCACATAAGCACTTTTCAAGCAAAACGACTAACTTTTAAGGAACAAACTTCCAAATTTCTAACACATGATTTCATATATCATCAAAATATACTTAATAAAATATATTTCATCAAACAAAATAATATTTCATTATTTTGACATAAAGTACCTAAACATTGCAATTTCTAGCACATACGTGACAACCGAAACGTCAAACGAGAAGTACAAACGCATATTTAATAACATGAACTCATTATATACCTTAAGAGTTGTATTTTAATCATAAAATATACTCAAACTTACTACTCAAAAATTAGATTTAACAAATACTCGTTTTTCATGCCGAAACTACCGTTTTAATCGACTAGTTTAGCGTAAAACCTAACAAAACGCATCTAAACACCAAGAATTATATATATTACTAAAAATCTATATTTTGGACATAAAATATCATCGTATTACAGCCATGATTCCAGATTTACAACATCTATGTTTTTTCATACAAGAATCTACCTTTTTAGCATCTTTTAAGCATCATAATCATGTCATACACTTAGCCAATCATCACAACATAAATAACACTTTTAGACCTGATTATTATTATGATATAACATCATTTTTATCAACATATTTACATATTTTACACAATCTAAATAATCCCTGCCAAAACCCTAGTTTAAATCATGCTTTTGGACAACAATCTTTAGCATTAAATACCTAAATCATCAATTCAATGATCTATGCATAAACTAACATGTTTTTATGCAATGATTTTCTGTTTGAAACAAACTATAAAAAAACATTTGATTGCAAGTAAAGATCAAGCCCTAATTCACCACTTTTTGCAAGATATGAACATATAAACATGCATGCATATACACGACATGCATACAAATAAATCCATGAAAATCTTTAATAAAAACCCATTATTGACTGATTTTAATAGTTCATAAAAATCCTTTTATTAAAGGTAAACAATACTTGCAAAAATCAAAGCTTTCTTTAAGAAAAATAAAGAAAGTGACTAGTGAAATTAGAAGAAGGTGGATGATTATTCTTGGATTCTTGCTTCATAACTCTTAATTTTTCAAGAAAATGCTCCAAGAATTCTCACAAACTCAAAAACACAAGACACTTTGAAAGAAAACTACATGGAAATGGGTTTGAGATTGAAGTGAAGATTGAAGTAGTATTTATAGGGGGTGAGGGTGGGGTTTATGGCCAAGAGAGGGAGAGAGGAGAGAGAGTGTGAGGTTGGGTTAAGTATGTAAGTATCTAAAATGATGGTGTTTAGCTCATGATAGTGGGGGTGTGGGACCCACTTTATGGCTGATTTTAGGGAGAAAGTTATTCTAGAACCTCATTTGTTTTATAAAAACTACACCACACAAGTGTAGGTGACATTTTATAAAAACTACAACACTTTTATAAAATTTTACCACTTTAAATACGGTTTTTCATCAAATTAAAAATATATAAAATACCCACTAATTATTTGCTATCATAATTAGTAAAAATAATAATTTTTGCTAATAGTTCATTTTAACTAATCCGGTACGGGATTGTACCGGGTAAAACGCAACGAAAATCACCAAAAGCGATATTTAACAAGTAGCATATAAATTTCACTTATAATCCCCTAATATAAACCAATTTATATAAATTTAATCAAAACTGATATTTTAAGGTTAACCGTGTCGTCACCAACGCTTATTACGGGTATTTTACCGATACGCGGTACCGTAAATTCCAAAAATTCACGAAATGCAAACCTATGCATACGAAGGGCTTTCGCTAGACTTTATAATAACCTAATTAACTGAAATTAAGTCTAAGACGCACATAATTAAATTATAACGCGTTCTAAGGTTTTACGATAAATAACCTGAAAATTGCCGGATGTCACACCATTGCTCGTCACGAAGATTAGTTATCTCCACTTAAGGCATTCCAGTCCTTGTAAAATAGTTTTATAATTTATTGACGTATAAATAACCCCTGTTATCTTACGATATCTCATAAAAGTTCACCACTCAAGACTCTTCCCATAATAATAACCCAGTAAGTCTCACCGACATGGATCAAGCTTACTATACTAATAACTCGTAAACCTCGTTAACATAACCAATCCCTAGACATAGACTTAACCAGCCTTAGCCAAGACTCTCATAAGTCAACTGACACAACAGTGGTAAACACAATATCATCATCCCGACACCACGGTCGATCTAACTCTACACACCACATCAATATAATCTACACACCACATCAATATCATCTCATGCACAATAAATATAACTCAACTCTTGCATGCAATTTAAACACATATAAATTCACACAAAGACATACCTCTTCACTTGCACCCTCGTCAGGGTTACCCTCGTCAAGGCATTCGACACACCCCGAGCTCATCACTGCCCTGCTGGACATTCTCATTGTTGGTGAACTCCGAAAAGAATTAGTCCTCCACAATCATATTTACCGTGTCACAAAGGCAACGTTGCAAGCACAATAATAAACATACAACACACATCATCACATATTATTTATATGACTAGTTAACTAGGCCTGCACCCAATACACATTCATAGGATAATATATCCTACACAACTCATAAGCGTCTAGCTCATATCCCGACTTACCCTGACTAACTCATAACATATAGCAGCATACTAGCATTTACACGAACCGTTAGCTAAGCATGTAGCATTTCCGCACTTACTATGGATAACACATCCTACCTAAACCCATAAATAGCTAACTCATACCCCGACTCACCACGACTAACTCATAACACTACACACAACTATAATTTACCCTTGGCTCCCATAATCGCAATGACACCACATCGACCCCTCGGCCTCATTATTGAATATTTTAGTTCATTGACTCATCGGGTTAAACCCAAAACTCTTAACATGTTTAATATAATAAACACCTCTTGCAAGTATGTACGATAGCCCCAAAATCAGTAAACATTTAAAAGTAGGGGATTAGAAACTCACAGGTTACGCTGAATCCCAATCCCGACCACTCGCTCAGATCCTGAACCTGTCAAACGTATGATCACATGATCAGAATACGTTCTACACATACGTCATATAACACAAAAATGTAAACCCCAATGTCTCGTCAGATTGTCCTTTCTTTCCATGAAACCCCAGTCTCACTAGTACACGTATTATACTGCCATAGACTTGTCTAAAATCCGTGTACTCGACCCGTTTCTTCCCATGCATGCATATTTACGTGCATACTCATGCCACCCTAAACATTGTTACCTTTCCATGCAAACCCAGCTCATCACGAATCCGCGCCCGAGCTCCTTGATGCACTTCCACGGGTACTACCATCATCGTTTAGCACCACAAGTGTGGCCGCATGCCGCCACCATGGTCATCATCTTGACTCGTCGTCGTTTCACTGAATTCTAATCGTCTTCGTCATCCTCGTCGGTTACCACCTCGTATCACTGCCTTGCACCCTCATGCACGACACCACCACCCTAGTTCTCGTGTTAACTCTAGCTGGATAACTAGCCCCTCCCCCTTCTTCGAGTTACTTCCCCTGTCGCGCCGTCACGGACATCACAGACATTGCCGAACCTTATCCCATCCCCACAATAGCTTCATAGCCACCGGAATCACCATCCCGGCTATCGTCGGCCATGCCATGGTCACCTTAGCCCTTCACGCCACCATCCCACCGTCCTCGTGTGCTACCCGAGATCACCACCTACCACCCTTTTCTCCTCACCGTCGTTCACAACCAAACTCCCAAAACCCTAATCGGGTCTTCACGCTAAACCAAAACAAGGAAAAAAAAGAATGGAATACGAACGTTACCTTATACGTTATGGAGATTGCTTCGCTAGACGCCGCCGCGGGGCAACCGTGTCCAACCGCTTTCTCTCCTCGCGCCCCTTTCCCTTGCTGTCGTATGCTCCTAGGCCGATTGTGGCCTAGGGTTGCAATAAAGTGGCTTGTAAACCTTTTTATGTTTTGCTTCGGTGTAACATTCTTGATTTTTCCATGTATTTGTTTAATGCAATAAACAATATTTCAATTCCATTTCCATTTCCATTTCAATAACTTATGATATATGTCAATGTCCAAGGTTTCACTCAATACAATGTTAATGTCTACATGATCACATGCATACATACTAATTTAAAACAAAGTTTAAATATCCAATATTCTTGCAAGTTTACTCTATACATACATACATTAGCACACATAAAATGTGTATTGGTTTATAACACATTTACACTAAAACATTAACATGATTTATAAAGTTTTAGCTTTAAAGGTTAAAAGGCAATACATACATGTATTTATATATACATTTTTTATTTTAATAAATTAGATTTGAACCTTTGAGCTCCCACTTGAACCCCCGTCTTGAATTTGAACCCTCAAACCCTAAATTTTAACCCCATTTACAACCATTGACCAAATTTGACTTTCAAAAGTCAAATGGGCCAAATCCTTGCAAAATTCGATAGGGAAATCAGCCAAGCCCGACTGCTTGGGATTTGCATTGGATACTGGATCAATTACCGACCTCATCCCGGCCCAAATTCGATCAAATCTGTGACAAAATTCAAATTCGAATAGGTTTGACTCCTTATAGTCAAACCGAGCCCAAATCATTTCCTAAACTCGAAATTGAGACGCGTTCAATCACGCAAATCACGCGTAGACTAATCCCACATGTATTCAGACCATTATCGCGACCCAATCATTCCCAATTGACGTGTAATTCGTTCAACAACTATCATATTCAAAGTCCTAATCGAATCATGCATTTAAGGTAGAATTGAAAAAATTATTTCGCCACACACTTTCGCACAGACTAGTACAAACTCTCCAAACCTCCAATTCCACCGCATTTCACATCTGTCCTTCGATCAAGTGCCAAGAACAGTCGTCCATGCCCCTCTAGCCGACAAATTTCAATACCCAGCCAAATCGGTGAGGTTTACATCATTCGTTTCGTTTTAGTCCATTCATCGAAAGCCCCTTATCAATTTATAGAAACCAATCCGAATCGGGTTCGATTTCTGGTAATTTCTTAACCCTGTCCTTCGATTTCGAATAAGGGGATTTCGATTGATTCGTTTACTACATTTAAACAATCGGGTTTCATGTATTACCAGCGAAACCACTCGGTCCAACTGGTTAAGACATTGCACCATTGGACCGAGTGGCGTGGGTTAGAAACCCACAAAACCGACCTATTTACGCGAGCCTTAATCCCAAACCCGGCTCCACTCTGCAGCATGATAAGTTATTTTTTAGTAGTTTTTGTATCATGGTTCATGACCTGGTCCAGCGGTAACACACACCCTCTACACATGATCCACCCGGGTTCCAGTCGCGTGGCCTGTGTTTATTTTTTTGAACAGTTTTAATAAACAAATAATTGCTATAAAAATTATTTTATAAACTTAACATTATTTAGATCAGATTAAAACAAAAGTTTACAATTTTTAACATAAAACAACTATTTTACAAATTTAATTGTTTGAAATCTCATTTAAATCATTTAAAAATATACTTTAAATCAAAGTATTTAATTACAAAACAAAGCATTTTAATTCTCTAATTTTGTATAAATATTGTGACAAGATTTTATAAAAATACTTTCTTATAAAACAAAGTTTATAAATCATTTATTTTATTAAACTAAATATATATATATTAGAGTTTAAACCATATTTAAAAAAATGAAACTTTTTCTAATATATATTAATAGCACATTTACATTTCTTATTTTATTAGAACATACTACTTATAATAAATAAATAAACTTATTTATTAGTTATCTTTGTATATTAACAAATTCAATTAGGGTGTTAACTTGTATTAATAAATATTTTCCCTATATTTTGACACATTATATATAAATAAATTAGATTTATTTATTTTAATACATATAATATCACATTACTTTTAAAGACTCACTGTTTTAAATAAACAAAAGGAATTTTATTTATTTAAACTTAAACCCTATGACAATTATTATTTTTCACATATACATTAAACTTATATTTTTATCAACTTACATCCTTTTTACACGAAATGACACAATCCTTGTACGAATCCACACATATCGAAAACCGATGAACATTAGATCATGACTTAGACTTTGTGCACATTATTAATTCAAGTTCATACATTTCACTCTAGGTTAACTTGTGATTTTGAGAATCACTTGTGCTACATATTTGCTCGTGTTATCTACACAATTACTACAAGTGAGTTTTACATAGCCCCTTTTTTTTAAATTTTGCACATTTTAGGGTGAAACATGATTACTCTTAGAAAACTCTTTGCATTTACAACTATACAATTCAATATTATGATACTATGTGTTATTTGTGCTTTATGCTTGAATGCTATGAGTTAAGAATACATATACATGACATACTCGTGCAATCATTAACTCTATACAAGCCAACGGTAACACTGATAGATCTATTGTGTCTGACAAACCCACCCGGGTAGGGTGATTGTTACCGACAATTACATTAGGGTAACCTGCATGTTATGCCTCAGTCACAAGGTTTGATTGTGCACCTAGTTTAACTATAGATTCTCCATAAATGCCTTATATACCATGTATCGTATGAATTGTATAAAACATTTGAACTTTATTTGTGGTGTCAAAACCTATGTATGCTCACCAACTTTTTAGTTGACCTTGTTTTTATCATGTTTCAAGTATTAATAAAGAGTTTGATCAACTTGCTTTCACTTAAGTTTGAGGACCTAGTATTTTAATTTAAACTAGTTTGTTTATGTAACTTCTATTATTGTATTGTTGGATTTGATGCTTTGAATTATGAAATGAAATTTTATTGGTTAATTATTTCAACTTTAGTAAACCACGAGCTTATGAGCAGTCTACATGTCCCGCCCTGACGTTTTCCGCCGTCAGTTGGGGTGTGATAGATTGGTATCAGAGCCTTGGTTATAGGGAATTAGGTTATTAGACACCTTTAACCCATACTATAACCTTAGGACACCCATCTATACCATGCTCTATGATTGTATGATATTTGCTACATGATATGTGTTACATGCCTGTTATCTTATGTGTTATTATTTGATGCCTATTTGTTAGACTTCATGACTTATTAGGTCCCATCTAAATAATAAATTCAACAATAACACCCATACCCTTACCCTAAGCCTCAATCCTTCTTGCCTCCTACTATGTCATCACCATCATATCATGTGGAACGTCATACTCGTAGACCCAAGTCTATTAAACTTTCTTTTACACCTCATTAAGGTTTTAAACTTTGTTAATTAGTAGAGGACACTTGCAATCTGGAAGGGTGACAACTGTATTCTGGGTTTTCTGTCTAGCAAAGCATTTCATATAAATCCCAATCAACTAAGGGATCCGTATGCTTTTTTTAGGAATTCCCAGGATGAGTGTTTACTTATAGGCTAAATCATGTCTCCTTGAAAGTTATATAAGTTTAATTAACCTTAATATGTCATAGTATTCATGTGGTTATATTACTATATGAGTGCAATCCAAACTAGGATTACTCATGTTTATTTATTCTCTTATTCTGTTTAATCCAAACACTCTCATAAATTCTTACATCTCTCCTTGTGTTGTTTAAATCTATAGCATGCCTCTCCGTCGTGCCAACGAGACCAACAACAACAACACTGACCTTGCTTCTCTTCTCACCCAGCTTGTGAATCAACTCACTCAAGCCAATAACAACAATAGTGGTAGTGCTACTGGTGGTGGTGGTGGTGGTGGTACCACCCCACCCCCATGCACTTTCAAGCACTTTAATTCGTGCAACCCTGTCAAGTTCTATGGCACGGAAGGAGCTACGGGTCTCCTTCAATTGTTTGAAGGCATTGAAAACACCTTCCTCAATAGTGACTACCCTGACAATCTCCGGGTTCGCTATGCCACCAGCGTCTTTCAAAAATGGGCGCTCACTTAGTGGAATGGTGAGTAAAGGAACCAGGGTGTGGATGTGGCATTGGCCTTGCCATGGGATGAGGTGAAGAGGCTCATGACCGAGGAGTTTTGTCCTCGTAATGAAATGAAGAAGCTAGAGGCTGAATTTTGGAATCTTACCCAAGACAGTGGCGAGAACTTGGTATACACAACTCGTTTCCATGAGTTGAGTCTTCTTGTGCCTCACATGGTCACACCACTGACTCAGTGCATTGAGAAATACATCGGTGGTTTGCCCATGAAAATCCAGGACACTATTCTAGGAAGAAATCCTGCTACCCTTGCAGACGCTATCCTCCTAGCTGCCACATTAACTGATAACCATGTAAAGGCGGGTATGTTGACAAAGAAAGGTGCCAAGAAAGTCTCTGACACAGCAACATCTTCTGAGCCTTCCAAAGAAATCAACCACGAACCCTACTACAACAACAAGAAGCGAAAGGCTAAAAACTTTGCTATTGTCACTCCAGCTGCCCTAGTCAATCAAGTTGCTCCTATGGCTCAGAACTTGGTCAAGAAGCAATATGTGGGCAACAACCCTTTGTGCAGAACGTTCAATTACCATCACTTCCTAAACATACCGTGCCGACTATGTGCCAGCTGTGGAAGATATGGGCATGTAGCCAACACTTGCAGATTCAAGCCACCTGGGAATCAAGTCATCCAGGGAAACATAGCCAATCAAGTGGTTACGGCTATTGCTAATGGGTACGCTTGCTTTGAATGTGGTAACCCAAACCACTTTCGAGACCGATGCCCAAGACTTGGCAATGCTAAACAAGGTGGAGCTCGTGGGCTAACATAAACGCCAATGAAGCTCAGGCCAACAGTGATGTGGCCAACGGTACGTTACTCGTTAATAACCAATATGCTTCCATACAATTTGATACCGGTGCTGATAAAAGTTTTGTGTCACTTAAATTTGAGCCCTTACTTGCTAAAGCATGAACTAAGTTAGAGAAAACTTTTACCGTTGAGGTAGCAGATGGAAACTCCATCCTCATTAAATATGTTATCCGCGACTGTTCAGTTGAACTCAATGAACACTCTTTTCCTGTCAACCTCATACCTATGAAATTAGGAAGTTTTGACATCATCATAGGCATGGATTGGTTATCAAGTCATCATGCCGAGGTCATTTGTTTCGAGGGGTGCATCCGAATCCCTCTCCCCTCGGGAGATACATTAAAAGTCTTTGGTGAAAAACCATGTGGTGGAATTAAACTCATGTCGTGCACTATGGCCCGAAAGTACTTACGAAAGAAATATGTCGCCTTTTTAGCCCATGTTGGTCAAAAGAATGACAAAGAGAGAAGTATTCAAGACATCCCCATCATTCAGGATTTTCCCGAAGTGTTTCCCAAAGACCTATCTGGTCTTCCACCCATTCGTCAAGTGGAGTTTCGTATTGATCTTATACCCGGAGCTAATCCAGTAACCAAAGCTCCATACCATCTTGCACCTTCTAAAATGCAACAGCTTGCAAGTCAGCTTCAAGAACTTTCTGATAAAGGTTTCATTCGTCCCAGTCATTCACCATGAGGTACACCTATCCTATTCGTTAAGAGGAAAGATGGCTCATTCCGGATGTGTATTGACTATCGTGAGCTCAACAAACTTACCATTAAGAATCGTTATCCTTTGCCTAGGATTGACGATCTCTTTGATCAACTCCAAGGTTCCATCTACTTCTCAAAAATTAATCTTCGATCCGGTTATCACCAACTTCGTGTGCTAGAGGAGGATATTACAAAGACTGCTTTTCGTACAAGATACGGTCAATATGAATTCATGGTTATGTCTTTTAGGTTGACCAATGCACCCGCGGTTTTCATGGACCTCATGAACCGTGTATGCAAGCCTTACCTAGACAAATTCATGATCGTTTTCATTGATGACATATTGATCTACTCCAAGACTAAGTCAGATCATGAACAACACCTTACGTTGGTTTTAAACCTTTTGAGAAAAGAACAACTATATGCCAAGTTCTCTAAGTGTGAATTCTGGCTAAAGGAAGTTCAATTCTTAGGGCATATTGTCAACGAAAAGGGAATTCATGTTGATCATGCTAAGATCGAAGCTGTTAAGAATTGGAGTGCCCCTAAGACCCCTACCAAAGTCTGTTTATTTCTTGGTCTAGTGGGCTATTACCTTCGATTCATCTCAAACTTCTCCAAGATTGATGTCTCTCTCACCGCCTTGACCCACAAGGGTAAACCTTATTAGTGGGGACCAAAGCAAGAGGAAGCCTTTCAAATCCTCAAGCATAAGTTGTGCAATGCTCCCATTCTCACTCTTCCTAATGGCAATGATAATCTAGTTATTTACTTTGATGCATCAAACCATGGTCTCGATTGTGTTCTCATGCAACGAGGCAAGGTGATCGCTTATGCATCAAGACAACTTAAGATTCATGAGAAGAACTATACGACGCACGATCTTGAGTTGGGTGTGGTCATCTTCGCATTGAAAATTTGGAGACATTATCTTTATGGCACAAAATGTGTGGTGTTCAACGACCACAAAAGTCTCCAACACATCTTCAACTGGAAAGAACTCAACATGAGGCAACAACGTTGGGTTGAACTCCTTAACGACTACGACTGCGAGATTCGTTACCATCCCGGCAAAGCGAATGTGGTGGCCGATGCTTTGAGTCGTAAGGAGCATGTCATGCTTCATTGTGTCAGAATTCAAACCGACATCCAAAATCGTATCCTTGAAACTCAACACGTCTCGGTCACTGAGGGTAACATGTACGATGAAATGTCGTGTGGTGTTGAACTCCAGCTAGAATTCAAGCCCAATGGCTTACTCTATTACTTGAATCGTATTTGGGTTCCCGATCGTGATGATCTCCGTGCATTTCTCATGAACGAGGCACACAAGACTCGTTATTTTGTTCATCCTGGTGCGGATAAAATGTACAAAGATCTTCACCAGCAATATTGGTGGCCCGGTATGAAGAAAGACATTGCACTCTATGTTGCAAAATGTCTAACTTGCTCCAAAGTCAAAGCTGAACATCAACGTCCTTTCGGTTTTCTTGAAAAATCAGAAATTCCTATGTGGAAATGGGAGAATCTAGCCATGGACTTCATTACCAAACTCCCTCGCACTTCTAGTGGTTATGATAGCATTTGGGTGATAATTGATTGTCTCACTAAATCTGCTCACTTTTTGCCCATCTGTGAAGACTATCGGGTTAAGAAATTAGCCAAAATCTACATTAACGAAATTGTGAGTCGTCACGGTGTTCCACTAAACATAATCTCTGACTACCGCTTTTGGCAATCCCTCCAAACTGCTCTTGGCACACGATTGGATTTGAGCACGACTTACCATCCCCAAACTGATGGTCAAACCGAGCGAACAATCCAAACTCTTGAGAACATGCTTAGAAGTCATCGATTTTGGTGGCAATTGGGACACACATAAACTTCTAAAGGTGTCTCCTTGGAAGGGGGTGATCCATTTTGGGAAGAAGGGCAAGCTAGCACCTCGTTATGTGGGTCCATTCAAAATCCTTGAAAGGATTGGGAAAGTGGGTTACAAACTCGAGCTACCTCCATCACTTGGCAATGTGCATCCTACATTTCATGTATCCAATCTGAAGAAATGCCTTGCTGACGAGAATCTCCATATACCACTTGACGATGTGCACATTGATGACACGATGCACTTTGTTAAGAAACCTGTGGAGATTATGGACCGTGAGGTAAAACAACTCAAGCGAAGCCGTATTCCTATTGTCAAGGTTCGTTGGGAATCTAAACGTGGTCCTGAGTTTATTTGGGAACGCGAGGATCAAATGAAGCTCAAGTATCCACACCTTTTTACTAATCCAGTAGCCTAAACTAGTTGAATTTCGGGACGAAATTCCCTCAACATGGGGATACTATAACATTCTTGATTTTTCCATGTATTTGTTTAATGCAATAAACAATATTTGAATTCCATTTCCATTTCAATACCTTATGATATATGTTAATGTCCAAGGTTTAACTCAATACAATGTTAATGTCTACATGATCACATGCATACATACTAATTTAAAACCAAGTTTAAGGATCTAGTATTCTTGCAAGTTTACTCTACACATACATACATACATTAGCACACATAAAATGTGTATTGGTTTATAACACATTTACACTAAAACATTAACATGATTTATAAAGTTTTAGCTTTAAAGGTTAAAAGTTAATACATACATGTATTTATATATACATGTTTTATTTTAACAAATTAGATTTGAACCTTTAAGCATTTGGACTCCCACTTGAACCCCCGTCTTGAATTTGAACCCTCAATGTAACATTCCTGAATTACCGACCCTATTTTAATTTATTTTAATTAATAAAATAACGATACGACATTAAACCCTACAAGGACTAGTTGTGTAATTAGTCAAATCTAATTATAATTAACTTCGAAAGTCAAAAAAAAAAAGAATTTGAAGAATTATGTTTCCCGTTGAGTTTTAACAAATTAAACTAACAAATCCTTAACCAATTTAACTCAACTCAAACCTGAGGGACCAGTTCCGCCAAGTTCAAAACTTTGAAACTTGAAACTGCAGGGATCAAATCTGTAATTAAACCATTCTTGATTTGGGTTGACTTCAGAAAGTCAAACGGATTGTTCTTGTAGAACCAAAGACTGATTGCTACCAAATTATTCTAAGTACAAATGCTGCTGATAGGCTTATCAGCAGCATTCATCACATATGGCTGCTGATAGGCTTATCAGCAGCATTCAGCACATATTGCTGCTGATAGGCTTATCAGCAGCATTCAACACTTGTTGCTGCTGATAGGTTTATCAGCAGCGTTCAACACAAGTTGCTGCTGATAGGCTTATCAGCAACATTATTCTCATCTCTGCTGCTGATAGCTTTATTCTCTGAAGACCAAACGTTGCAGCTGACTATCCATGTGAAGCGCCTCTGACACCTTTCTGCAAAAGCAACTGCCACACTCCAAGCAGAAGGAACCTCACTGGTGCAACCAATAAAGGACAATAACGCGCTTCTCCAAGCATGCAAACAATGATGCCTAAGAAGACGTTTCAGTAAAGTTAACTAGATTAGCCTTTACGTGTAATTTACATTAATAAACAAGATCAACGGCTTGTGCTAGATCTGATCCTTAGAATCAAGGGTCTGTCTTGATTCTAAGTTACTACAAATACTGTGTAAACACTTCATAGTAAGTGTGCTTTTCGTGTGCCTTGATAGTGCTTTTTGATAGCACCTTGAGAGAGTTTTACTTGTAATCTTGTAATCTCAGAAGTGTAATACAACAGTGCATTTATCAGTATTCTTGCTGTTTACTTGTTTACTTTGTTGGTTGCTATTGTTTCCGCCAATATCAACTAGAATAGAATCACCTTGTAATCTTACGATCCTACAAGTGGTATCAGAGCTTTGGCTCAAGATTAAACAACCTAACATTTGTTTAATCACTTTCTGATTCTATTCAAAACTCTATTCTTGATCAAGTCACATCAAAACAAAAATGGCACAAAGCAACGGGCTTGAAGACATCCTGAAGCAGCAATACAAAAACTTTGTCTGCAATGAAGGTGAGTCACTAACCAGTGTGTATAACAGGTACACTTACTTGGTAGGAGAGCTGCAGTGCTCTAAGGTGAAACTGGAGAATGAAGACATTCTCAAAAGGTTCATCAGATCTCTTCCTAGTTGCTGGACACTTTACACAGTGTCAATAAGAAGAACTGAGAGTCTGAAGACTCTGCAGATGACCGAGCTCTTTTGTATGCTAAAAGACTATGAATTAGAAATAATTCAAGCCAAAGAAAGAAGCTCAAGCCATCAATCAGCCTCTTCCATCACCTCTCCCGCGCTTCACTCTGACCACTCAGGTTCTAGTTCAAGCGACTACTATCCTACCAGACAAGCACACCAAGCTCAGCCAAGACACCAACAACAGCAACATGTCAATCCTCCAGCATAAACTGCAGCCTGTGCAAATGTTGGAACTACTGACTTTGACTGGAGCTTCCAGCCTGAGGATCTTTCTGCCAACAATCAAGCTCTCATGGCAGACACATTAGAGGTATCCTCTCTAACTTCAGACACATCAGAGGTACCACCAAAGGTATATGAAAATCTATGTACTCAAGAGTGCATTGATAAGGTCCTTGGATATAGGAAACAAAACCAGAAGCTCATAGATCAAAATGAAGAATTTCACCAAATGAAATCTGAATTTAAAAAGGTTGAAAGTAGTTACAAGGAAAAGAATGATTGTTTAAAGAAAGAAATTTCATCATTAAAACATGAACAAACAAACCTTGAAACTCAAATTGATGATATTCTGGTTAAGTTGAAAGCTGCAAGGGCTGAATTGGCAGACCAAAAGGTCCATGTGGAAAAATATGAATTTGCATCCAAAAAGCTGCAAAGACTTTTGGATGTTCAAATCCATGAAAATGTAAAAACTGGGTTGGGATATCATGCTGACCAGTATAAAACCGTCGCACCTCCTGCTGATTACGTTTCCATCCATGAACCAAGCTTCAATCTAGCAAATCTTGACATGGCCAACCGAAATCTTGACCCTGCTGTCAAAGAAACCCCTGTGCAAGAATGCACTACTTCATCAGAGACTGAGTCAACTTGCTCAGACTCCACTGAAACAAGTAATGCCTCATCTCCTCCTGCCCCTCAAGTGATAGTCACTAAAGATGAAGTCCCTATTATCCCTTCAATACCAGTTCCTAAACCCTTCAAACAAATCAGAATTAGCTATCCTCCAGAAGGAAGAAAGCTAACTATTGAAAAGGGACAGTCTTCCACCTCCACCAACTCAAAGCCTCCTTCCAATTCAGTCCAGCCAAGGAAGGTGTTTGACACATATCATGCGCCTGAAGAAAGGGTTCCATATGTTCAAAAAACATTGGAAGAAGCTACTTTTAAGCACAACAAAGCTCACCCTTAGAATTTCAAAGACCTTTTCAAAAGAAAGGATTATGTGCATCTTTCAAAGGATAAACTGGAAAAATCATGTTTTGTCTGTGGGAAATATAACCACACTGCCAGCACCTGCTTCTACTACCTACAGCAGCAAAGAAACCTCAAGCAACATGCTTTTGAGAAGACAAAGAAGAACAAACAGGTAAGAAGCTTTGAAGCTAAGACAACTCAATTCAGAAAATCTCTTTCTCCACCAAGGGAGCAGTTGTCAAAGCCTCAAAAATCTTGCATCATCTGTGGAGAATCAGACCACTTTGCAGCAAACTGTAAGTTTAACCCTTTCAACCAGATTCTTCATCAAGCCCCTCAAAGACAAAGGGTAAAAAAAGATCAATATACATCGGTTGTTAGTCCAGTTAAGCCCAAGAAAACGAAGCAGAAGCTTTCAGCAGCAACCAAATCTGCTGCTGATAAGCTAACAAAGTCCGCAGCAAAATCTACTGCTGATAAGGCAAAGCTATCAGCAGCAAAAGGGTCCACTGCTGATAAGGCAAGATCCAAGGCAAAGCCTTCAACAGCAACAAAGTCTGCAGCTGCTCAAGTAAAATCATCACATACAACGTCTGCTGCTGAAAAGACAAATAAAGCTGGAAAAACCACCAACTCAACAATGGAAGGCAAAGAAACCACCAAGCATCATCATCGGTTCAGTTGAGTGCATCTATCCTTTGATGTAAATATGTCTGTCTTATGTTGTAAATAAAAGTTATAAGTCAGCAGCATTTTTGCCTCTCAGCTGCTGACAGGTTTAAAGTTTCAGCAGCAAAGCTTTTGCCACTGATCGCTTTAAGTTATCAGCAGGAACAAGTTTCCTGCGGACAGCTTTAAGGCGGTCAGCAGCAACCTTTTTGCTGCGGAATGAATACAACAGTTAGCAGCACCCAAATCTGCTGCTGAAAGATTTCACTATCTGCAGCAACCAAGTTTGCAGCGGATAGCACACCATCAGCAGCAACCAAGTTTGCTGCTGATGGGTAAAACAAGTCTACATTAACTTTTACCTGCGGTAAAAACTACTCTCAGTCTTTACCATGACTGCTCGAGTGTTTTACAGCTGTAACAATGAAAAGTGAAACAGGTTGTACTGTACAAGTAAGGTTTCTTTTTCTTCGTCCGCCGTTATATCACAATCTCAAACGTTCCGACAACCTCTTCATATTCAATTTCAAACCCTAAACCCATCACTTTCTCTCCCGTCCCCACAACATTCAAAGCCCTAAATAATTAACCACCATTCAAACACCCTTCTCTCTTCCCTCCAAATCCATAACAATGGCAGGCGCAGACATAAACAATCCCAACGACAAGTTTTCCCCATATCACAACCTCACTGCATGCCTAATAAAGGGCAAGAAATCCGAAGGTTTCGATGATATGATTGACTTCCTTTGTCGGTCCAAAATCCACCATGCCCTAACAGTCAACCCAACCATCTACACTTCTCACATGGAAGATTTTTGGAGCTCAGCCATGTATTCTACTAACCAGGGTACTCCCCCAAATCAAAGGCATAGTAGACGGCAAGGAAATGATTATCACTGAAGCAAAGCTCCGCCAACACCTCAAGCTTCAAGATGAAGGGGACGCCATCTCTTACCCAAGAGACGTATACAAGAGGACCTTTGTATCCATAGGGTACACTGGGAATCAAACAGAGTATACGATAGAGAAGGCACTCATGGGTCCCAAATGGAAGTATCTCTGCCACACTCTTCTCCAATGCATATCCCAGAAGAGGAGTGGATGGAACCAACTTAGCTCCGGACTCGCGTCGGAAATTCACGGTATGATAACTGGGGCAGGTTTCAATTTTTCCCACCTCATTCTTGAAGGTTTGAGATACAACCTTCAAGAAGGGGTGAAATCACAGTTCTTCATGTACCCAAGATTCCTGCAGGAAGTGTTCAACATTGAGCACCAAGATCTTTCAAAAACTGCAAGAATCTACATGATGCTTGGACATAAGAACAACATTTTTCAAAGCATGAGAACAGTTTCATCAAAGTTCTCAGGGGCCGATGTTCCATTGTTGTCTACAATGTTGAACACGTAAAGTGCCCAGGGTGACAGTTCAGCAAACCCAGCTGATACTGATCCCACACCCTCCACCTCATTGCCACAAACTCAAACTGCTGCTTCCATTGATCGAACCCCTATGCATTCTACTGAGGATGTACAGGCACATAATTTACTCACCCACAGTTTGATTGCTCAACCGAAACACAGGGCCTCGGTTACAGCCAAATATACAAGGAAGAGGGGCAAGAGAACTCCTTCTTCTCTTGCCTCCAAGGCCCAAACCCAAGCCAACATCCCTCACTCAGAATCACAACATTCTAGTGAGAATATCATAAGGGAAAGCCACACTGTTAGGGAGACTCCTTCGGAAGTCTCTCTATTAGGATTAGGATCACTTCCCGGATCCATAGAACAGCCCTTTGAGCCATTCCTATCTTCTTTGGACTTAAGTGTTGAGGAACCTGACCAAAGTGATGTACCTTCTCCAACCATCACTATCAAGGAGGTACTGATTGGTCTTGCTTCCGAAACACCCAACCCAAGTTCTTCACCCTTGAAGGTCCACTCTAGGAGTAATGATGGAGTGGATGTGAAAGAGGCTGTAACTACTGCTGGTCCATCAAATGACCAGGAGGACAGTGACAACATCTTTAAGACCTCAACCACGGCAACTCATGGTGAGGGTGTTTCCTTGGAAACTCCCCTCACTGAGAGGAATCCCAGGCGCCAAGAAACCACGGGTTATGGGGATGCTGAGGCTAGGCCTACGGCCCCATCTGGGTCCAAGGATTCCACAACTGTGGATGAGGACAGACTGAAACTTCATAACTTGGAATTGACGGCCAGGGTGGCAATGCTAGAGGCTGAAGTGTCCAAACTAAGACACCAAGTCTCTATGCATGAAGCCCATCAATGCCCAAATTTAGCCACTCCCTCTCTTGTATCAGTAAGCACCCAAACTGATGCTTACCTGTCTACTGATGCAACCAAAAAGGGGGAGATGGTCTCTATGGAAGAAGATACAGACAGTCTTGACGACTAGATTCAAGAGCAGGTTGTACTTCAAAGCTCATGAGCCTGCAAATGAGAGTGGGAAACATCTTATGCTAGCAATCAGACATTACTTCAACCCTAGCAAAGATGTGGTCATGGATGTCAAACCACTCAAGTCCCACTCTCCATTTGTATCTTGGTCCTACAATACTGATTTGGATGAGTTCACTCTGATTGATGTAAAGAAGCAGCAGATGAGATGTTCAAGCAAAGCAATCTACAAAATGCCACACAAAGACATCAAGACTCTGTCTGAACTTCCACTAAACAATCCCAGCAAGGATCCAAGTGGCTATGAGGTTGAAAGGATAGTCAGCCACATGCAAAAGCTTCAGCAGCAAAGTAATTAGAAGAATTTTGGTTGCATCAGTCTAAGGGGAGTTTGTAGAACCAAAGACTGATTGCTACCAAATTATTCTAAGTACAAATGCTGCTGATATGCTTATCAGCAGCATTCATCACATATGGCTGCTGATAGGCTTATCAGCAGCATTCAGCACATATTGCTGCTGATAGGCTTATCATATCAGCAGCATTCAACACTTGTTGCTGCTGATAGGTTTATCAGCAGCGTTCAACACAAGTTACTGCTGATAGGCTTATCAGCAGCATTATTCTCATCTCTGCTGCTGATAGCTTTATTCTCTGAAGACCAAACGTTGTAGCTGACTATCCATGTGAAGCGCCTCTGACACCTTTCTGCAAAAGCAACTGCCACACTCCAAGCAGAAGGAACCTCACTGGTGCAACCAATAAAGGACAATAACGTGCTTCTCCAAGCATGCAAACAATGATTCCTAAGAAGACGTTTCAGTAAAGTTAACTAGATTAGCCTTTACGTGTAATTTACATTAATAAACAAGATCAACGGCTTGTGTTAGATCTGATCCTTAGAATCAAGGGTCTGTCTTGATTCTAAGTTACTATAAATACTGTGTAAACACTTCATAGTAAGTGTGCTTTTCGTGTGCCTTGATAGTGCTTTTTGATAGCGTCTTGAGAGAGTTTTACTTGTAATCTCAGAAGTGTAATACAACAGTGCATTTATCAGTATTCTTGCTGTTTACTTGTTTACTTTGTTGGTTGCTATTGTTTCCGCCAATATCAACTAGAATAGAATCACCTTGTAATCTTACGATCCTACAGTTCTTGACTCAAATCCGAACCCCACGCCCGAATTTCGTACAATCCGCAACCGTTATGCATGTTGGGGTCATTAACAACCAGTGTAGATCAGTAAACAGCTCATCATTACACGATTCAATCCGATTTATGGCTAATCAACCGTAACCGTCGACCTCCCTCGTATTACTCGCCAATTCGCATAATATCGATCGTTTACACAGAAATTGATCACCTGTAAATCTCAAACGAATCCCCTCGACCCTGTTACACCATCCAATTGCATCGAAGAAGGACGTAGAGTCGCCGGAAAACCGATCCAGTCACAGTCGGCATTCGTTTAGTCGATCTCAGTCAATTCGGACATCATTCTAGTAATTAAACCTATCTTTAGCTTCGTTTTCATCTTCAGATTAAAAACCCTATGCTTATTAGGGCTTACAGTACAGAATCAATCATGATCCGATTATAGGGTTCTTGACAATTTCGGATCTAGTCGAACCCTACCCCCGACTCTGTTTAAATCAAATTAATTCATAACAGTAGATTCGAAATCCATTTTTAATTGATAGCCCTATGCAAATTCATTCTCATGTCATCGGTTTAATCAAGACCCCGTAACTAGGGTTCATTCATAAAACGATTTGGGGGTTTCGACCATAGACTTAATCATAATCCAATTAAACCATTCTGACAGATTCGCAAGACCCTAATTAATAAAAGCCGCATGTTTCTATCACATTCCATTATCAGGATCATTCAAAACAATTTTGAGTTCAAACCTAGGGTTTCAGCATTTGAATACGTAATTAAACAATCCTAAACCCGTTTTTTTGCAATTAAAACCCACCCCAGACTCGTTTGAGGTTAGCGAACAAAACCCCTATGATCTTACAATCGGTCGCTACCAGATTTGGTGGGATTGGGACTGGGTTCGATCGGCTAGGGTAAAGGGGAAGAACTCACTGGTTTCCTTGTTAAAACCATTTCGGCCAGGACTTGTGTGCGATACCCTAGCCGGCGGAGTTGGCTAAGTGAGTGTACCGGTGTGGGAGAGACCCGGGTTCGAGTCTCTCCACACCCATTTATTTTTAAAACATTTTCTTTGCATTATTTTAATATAAAAACAATACCTTATATTATTATATTAATATATTAATGTGTTCTAGCCTTGTAAAACCACCCGTAGGCTCGGGTTTGATTTGTACCCTTTTTCATTTAAAAATCAACTTTTAAAATAATATAGTTATATTATTTTCAAACCCTGACTTGGAATAAATAAAATATTTATATTATTTTCAACCCGTGACCCCAATTAAAAATAATATATATATTTAGATATTTTCTTCGCCTCGTTTACAAACTCGTGTAACGTTTCAAACTTATAAATAATATAGTTATTTATATTAGTTACCCACGTTTATATCCCCGAATAAAAATAGATATGTTTATTATTCATATAAGTTGCAATTTCAACTCACTTAGTGTTAAATGGTATGTAACACTAGTTTTTATAAACTAATATTAATTCACCCAAATTCGACGCATTTTCATGACTAAATAACTAAATAAGGATAGACTTATTTATTTTATTATATTTAACGCAATATAATTTCATACTACGTTTTAAATAAATAAATCTAATTTATTTAGTTAATTAACCCCAAACTCTAAATCATTATTTTAAGGACACTATATCCCGACTTTAATAATTATAAAACACTTATCCAAGAATAAAACGCAAACACCTACACAATCCTTTTACATAATCCGACACGAACTCAATACACAATTCCCTATACTCACATTCATTGAAGCCCTAGACTTCGATTTAGATATTTTATTAATTCATCTTCATACACAATACACTCTAGGTTAACGTTGTGCGTTACAAGGATCACTCTGCTACCTAGAGTCTCGTGTTAGCCACACATTTGTTTCTAGTGAGTATACATAGCCCCTTTACTCTTTTACATTTTTTTGGGGTGAAACATGAACATTATTCAAATTACATGTTTACATTTATACAAACAACACAAGTACAAATCCTATTTACATTCATGTGTGCAATTTGAGCTTTATGCCCGAGTGCTAGGTTTGCTAACCTTTGTATGCGATTATGTGCAATCATTAACTATTCAAGCCGACGGTTTTCAATGATAGATCTATTGAGTCTGACAAACCCACCCAGATTGGGGTGATTGATACCGACAACACAATTTTGCATGCTAGTTACAAAGGTTTGATTGTACTTGGTTACACAATAGCGGCTCCCCATAGATGCCTTATTTATCATGTTATGTAAAGGATTTGGTTTACAAATTATATGCTATCTATATACAAACCTGTGTTATACTCACCAACTTTTTAGTTGACCTTATTTTATTCATGTTTCAGGTGCTTCCATATGAGTTTGATCAAGACATGCTACACATAGGCTTTGGACCTAGTTAATCTTAATTCAAAAACAAATTGTATTTCATTATGTACTTTGAATTTAATTCATGTTTGTTTAAATGGAAATGGATTTAACATATTAAAATTTAGTCAACCTTAAGCTCATGAACAGTCTACATGTTCCGCCCCGATGATTCCGCCGTCGATTGGGGTGTGACAGATTGGTATCAGAGCCTTGGTTATAGGGAACTAGGTTATTAGACACCCTTGACCTAGACTATAACTTTAGGACACCCATACAATGCCATGCTACTACATGTTACATTATTAGTTCTTGTGTAAATATTTTTACATGCTATCATAAGTATTTACACTACGTAATACAATACATAATGACTTATGTGTCACACTACTTGATAATTTTTTTGCTTACACTCATTACTATCTACATGCTATGTGATTACTTTTTATGTGAATATTCTTACATGTTATACTATATAATTACATCATATGATACAATACTTCATAATTTATGTGTCACATTTCCTGCCAAGTTTTCTTCTATTCATTGCTACCTACTTAATTTATTTAAAGCACTATCCTAAGTTTAACACACACACATACACACCAAATTATTCATACACCTTTGGACTCCCAAACATGATACCATCACCCTTTATGAACAAAGACTTAAACTATTGGGCCTAATGCCCACCAATAATGGACTAAGAAGCCCATCTATCCCCCAAGAAGAAAAAGCCCACTAAAGTCCTCATAAACCCTACTTTTGGGCCTCGAAGCCCAGTCCACAACAATTCTCATCATAACCATGAGCCCAACAATAGTATTATTAATACATGATGGTTGGAAGAGTGTGTAAGCCCACGAGGAATTCTGGCTAAGGAAAGATAGGGTACCTAAGTGTGTCTTAGCGACCCACCCCTCTTTCCTGGGAACTCTCCTCAGGGATACATCGCTTATAGGTCAAGTGTATTTCTAAAATACTATCGTGAAGGTTCAGTGTTATGACTAGTCAAACTCTAAAACCTATAAGCACTCCTATGTCTAACCCGCAATATTTCATTATCACTTACAACTTTTTCATTGTTTTCTGCTAGACATGGACCCCTACCCTCCTTCCTCCCAGGTATACCATCCCGGAACAGAATCTGATTGGGAAGAAGACACTGAGACACCCGTGTATCGGTCACCAACACCCCCAACTGCCAGGCCCAGGTTTGATGTAAGGGCGGACTGGATTAGGAACACCGGCCCGAGACTTCGAACACCTGGATCACCCGCACCCAGAAACCCGTACCAGACACCTCACCTCCACAATCAATTACCACCCCCACTAAGAGACCCATACCTAATGCCCGACCCGTACCTTCCTAACCCTTGGGTAAGGAATACCATGGCACCCAC
Source organism: Smallanthus sonchifolius (assembly GCA_023525975.1). Taxonomy (NCBI): domain Eukaryota; kingdom Viridiplantae; phylum Streptophyta; class Magnoliopsida; order Asterales; family Asteraceae; genus Smallanthus; species Smallanthus sonchifolius. The sequence continues at coordinate 39,888,595 of CM042025.1, read as the reverse complement.
TCGTGTTATGGGAATTCCAACCAATGACCTCCATCAATATGTAAGAACTTCAGAATTTGAGAGACAAAGGATTGAGCAGGGGGTAATGCACGACTTGCAAGGGCAAAGAATGGATAGCCTAGCAAACCAATTAGGATACCAAAAGGAGTTAATCTCCATCCTCGAAAAAGAGATACTGGAGCATCGCACGGAGACAGCTAGAGCTGAAGCCAGGTAGGCTACCCGAATGACCATAGCGGTACTCATCTTGGTGATTATCTTCTTTCTCGTGGAAAGCTACCAGAGACGTTAAGCGAAGATTTCTATTTATTATCTTTAAATTCTCGATTTGAGGACCATTTTCCTATGTTTTGAATAATGTTTAACATTTCAGCCTTTAATAAATTTCCTATGTTTCAACTCTAAGGTTATTAATCATGGATTTGACCCGTGGAGCATGAATTTCCCCATCATAATTTTACCAAAAAAAGAAAATTTCTTTCAAATTGATAAATAATTATGATTTTTCTTTATTAAAGTAAACATTTCTAAACTTTGGCTAAATTAATATGCGACTACTTGTTTAGCCAATAGTTGAGAATTGAAATTAAAAATATTTTTTTTATAAATTGCATATTCATTTAAAATATGCGATTCAATGATTTCACTACTTTATATATCTGCAACAAAGAACAATTTACCACTTTCTATGTTCAAACAAAGACCAGTATTTGTAAACACAATCCCCGAATGTTTTCAAACCCTTCTCGTTACCTTTCACTTGACACTTCAAGATACGATCCTTATTGCGTAGACGTTAACCCTCCCCGCAAACCTCAATGAGATCTAAAGAACTAGAACCTAACTACCACACTTTACATGAACGCCAAACAACGTGCTTCTCCGCAACACTTGATCACCTACAAAACTCGTTAGTATACGTCACACATGAAATTCAATAAATTACGATCGCATAATACATGAAACTAGTTTACTTACAAATCACAATTTACTGGATTGATCACATGACCCATGAAACATGTTCATTTGTAATACACATACTACTTGCTTGAACACATAGTACATGAAACTTAGTTGTTTACAACATACATGGTATATGACAATTGATTGTTTTATATACAATACATGATTGATCATATTGAACACGAAACGTATTTGGTTACAAAGTACATGATACTACATTACTTACATTACACATGAAACATTATTGGTTTACAAAATACATGATACTAGGTTTAACACCATACATGAAATCCCTTTCCTGCAATACACGTGATACTGTTTTGTTTACACTACACGTGAGGGCTTAGTGATTTACAAAATACATAATGCTAGATGTCCACACTATACGAAAGACTTGTATGTTTACTATATACACGAAACAAAATTTACTTACAATTAGTACAATTGATTGATTACATTATACACAAGACATGGTCATGCACTTTGTTCACCAAAGTTGAAGACCATAATACAGTGAAACGATTCGAGGTTTGACGTATTCATGTTCAAACACGAGCAGACTAAGAAACTTTAAGCTATACTGCTTTACTACTTTTTAGTTGCGAACTGAAGAGATTAGGAACATAATTACTTGCTAACGACTTTTATGTGAAAGCAATAGACGTGATTAGAGTGAAATTTGACCCTTACCCGCACACAACGAAATGACCTATACGGACCATACGATGATTTGAATAATTACGGGTGCACACGGAATTATAAAAAAAATCAGCGCATGGAAACTATAGTGAAATTTTGTCGTGTGTTGTGACCTAAAACTTATCATGATATGTAGCGACGGAACTGATGTGATATGACAAGGACATGGTGGATACGCCGATGGTACTTCCTATACATAAGTGTTCTATCATATTATCATGAGTAGCGTTGCTCGTGTCACGTGAAGTTTGACCCAGACCAATGTTTTTGAAACCTCTTACCCACTAGCAATTTTGAGCATATTAGAATATATCGTACACAAAATTTAGATTTCAAAATCCCATCAAACTCATTCCAAATAATACAACTCACATCTAGATTACAAAATTTCTATTCGGCGATCTCCTTCCTAAATTCATTTCAAACAAAATTCATTATCACTCCTCATATTCAACTTTGAGTATCAGGCCTAAGCCATATCAGCGGTTACACTCCCCAAAAAAAAAAAAAAAAAAAAACCAGCAGTCAAAACTCACTGAGAACCCAAAACCCTCACCTTCTTCTTGATTTTGCAGCCTCCATTAGTTAAATTTCGGGACGAAATTAACTTAATATGGGGAGACTGTAACATTCCTGAATTACCGACCCTATTTTAATTTATTTTAATTAATAAAATAACGATACGACATTAAACACTACAAGGACTAGTTGTGTAATTAGTCAAATCTAATTATAATTAACTTCGAAAGTCAAAAAAAAAAAGAATTTGAAGAACTATGTTTCCCGTTGACTTTTAACAAATTAAACTAACAAATCCTTAACCAATTTAACTCAACTCAAACCTGAGGGACCAGTTCCGCCAAGTTCAAAACTTTGAAACTTGAAACTTGTAAGGCCCCAAACCCGGGAGGCCTCACTCGTTGGATTTACTCATCCACAAACAGTTCTTAAACATGAATATCAAATAACGCAGCGGAATCATTCATTCAACATAACTAAAAACTTGTTCATACATGCGGAAGCGTACATTGTCAATTACATAAACTTAACATAAACAACTCATAACGGGATGCCAGTCTTCATGATCGACCGGGTAACTCTTCTCGCTTGCCAAGCATCACCGTCCATCGTCCATACCTACCTTAACCTGAATTTGCATACTAAAAAGTCAGCTACGCTGGTGAGTTCTAGCATTTCATAAAAAACTTTAACATCAACATTTGCCAAAAACATATCATTCATTCATTTAGTAAAACATTTCACAAAAGCATGTAATAATAACATCTTTAAAAAGGTTTCGTACCCATATCATCATCAACATCATAATCATAAACATCGTTAAACGGATCGTTCATTAAAACTTTTAACATTCATTTAAGTCATACATTATTATCTAAATTCTGTATCGTTACGCGTCTTTGTGTCCCCGAAGGGACCCTTGATGTTGTGGGCAACCGTTACGTATCGCCGTCATTGCCACAACCATTCAATACGTGGGGTCAACCGTTACGTATCGCCGTCATTGCCCAACACGCATCTTTCCTTTGGAAATCAACCGTTACGTATCGCCGTCATTGATTTCCCATTACTATTCAATACGTGGGGCCAACCGTTACGTATCGCCGTCATTGCCCAACACGCATCTTTCCTTTGGAAATCAACCGTTACGTATCGCCGTCATTTATTTCCCATTACCATTCACTTAGGATGATCGTCATCACCCGAGTAACCGTCGTTACTCCCTTACCAGTTGTACAACATCAAAACCATTGGCAGGCCACTAAGACACTACCCCTGTTGTTCTTACGGAAACTATGGCTCGCTGTCCATAATCTACCACAAGGCTGGGAATCTCATTCCCAGACTTCATTCGTCAATTCCATTCATTTAACAGATTAGATTTGTAATGACTTATCTAAACCTTTACGTCTTTCCCTTTTTAAACCTTTCCTCATTTAGACCGTTCATAAACATTCGTAAACCTTTTTGGCAAAAACACTTCATAACCTTTCCTTTCGTAAACATCGTTTCGTTAAAACATCATTTCGTTAAAACATCGTTTCGTAAGTATGCACACCAGCCCAAAACATTTAACAAAACATTTAAAAGAGGGCTCTAGAACTCACCTGATACGCTAACATGGGTTGTCCTAAACGAAGGTCCAACAACGTCACTTCCGATCTGAATTGAATAGTTAAATACACATCAGACCAATCCCGACTCTAACGGTTTAACCATTCTAACATACTGACTTCACTTAATCAGTTCTTATGTCTGCGCACTTAGCAAGTGCGCAGACCCTGCTGCCTGCGCACTTAGCAAGTGCGTAGACCCTGCTGCCTGCGCACTTAGCAAGTGCGCAGGTCCCTCCTCCTGCGCACTTAGCAAGTGCGCAGGTACCTCCTCCTGCGCACTTAGCAAGTGCGCAGGACCTGCTCCGTTCGCACTTAGCAAGTGCGCACGACCTGTTCTTCGCGAAAAACCCTAACTTTCGCATTCGGGTTTGATCATGTCAAGATCCCGAACCTGTTGCATTCAAAACGTTCGTTTTCCATTAAGGAACTCAAATCGATGATTATCTTTCAGTTTCATCCGTTCAAACCTTACCTTTTCACCCAAAACCCGAAAAACCCAAAAAACGAACTAAAAACTCAGATTTAGGTCGGATCGTTACCTGAATCGAGCTTCTGATCCGGAGGTTCTTCTCACGAGTGCAAGAGACACGAGCGGGTGCAATCTTGTGCGATTCCGACACTTTCTCTCTCTATGGATTTTCTCTCTCTAGAATTGCAAATGAGAGAAACATGTGGTGACCTTGGCTATTTATAGGGGAGACCTCCCCAAGCCCGGTTCGCGACTGACCCGGCCCGACTTCGGCCCGCTTGAACTCGTTAACTTTATTTCTCGACATTTTGGGATGTTACAAGTCTACCCCCCTTATAATAGGTTTCGTCCCTGAAACCTATCACAAGTCAAATAATTGAGGGTACGACTCCCTCATTTCCGCCTCCGTTTCCCATGTAGCCTCTGATCCCTTTCGATGCCTCCATTGGACTTTAACCAATGGAATAACTTTATTATGCAAGCGCTTCTCCTTTCGGTCTAAGATAGCCACGGGTTCTTCGATGTAATTAAGGCTGTTGTCGACCTCGATTTCAGTAAGTGGTACGTGAGCCGATTCATCCGCCAAACACTTTCGCAAGTGTGATACATGGAAGGTAGGATGAATCCCACTTAATTCATCAGGAAACTCCAACCGATAAGCGACTTCCCCAACCCGTGCCATTATCCTGAACGGTCCGACAAACCTCGGACTTAATGTCACACCCCGACCGATGGCGGAATCATCGGGGCGGGACATGTAAGACTGTTCATAGCACATGGTTGACTAAATTGAAATATATTAAAGTTAAATTTCCATTATAAATAATCCAAGTACAAATCAAATTCAAACAAAGAACATAAAACAACTCATAAAATTCTTAATTTGTTTTGCTAAGTCCAAATCCTATATTGAGCACATCTTGAGTCATTCTCACATATTGGAGCCTGAAACATGAATAAAATAAAGTCAACTAAAAAGTTGGTGAGTATAACACAGTTGTATGTAGATAGCATATAGTTGAAAACAAATCCTTTATAAAACATGATAAAATAAGGCATTTATGGGGAGCAGCTATTGTGTAACCATGTACAACCAAACCTTGTAACTAGCATGCAAAAATTGTGTTGTCGGTTTCAATCACCGCGCACCATGGGTGGGCTTGTCAGACTCAATAGATCTATCATTGAAAACCGTTGGCTTGTATAGTTAATGATTGCACATAATCGCATACAAAGGTTAGCACAACTAGCACTCGGGCACAAAGCTCAAATTTTGCACACATGTATGTAAATAGGATTTTTGCACTTGTGTTGTTTGCGTAGATGTAAATGTGTAATGTGTAATGTGTATAGAGTTCATGTTCCACCCCAAAAGTGTAAAAGAGTAAAAAGGGGTTGTGAATACTCACTTGGTATGGAGATGTAGCTAACAAAGAGTATAAATGAAATAAGGGTTGTTGATACGCACGGGTTAACCTAGATAGTAATGTATATTGAATCAAATCGGTGTACAAAGTTTAAGTCTAACATTGAAGGTTGAATTTGTGTATAAAAAGTATTAAATGAAGTATATAAAGTTGTAGTAATCATTTTTGGAATATTTGATTAAAGTTTGGAATTTAAATAATAAAATAGAATTTTTATAAAATTATTGATTATGAAAATAATGTATGTGTTAAATGTAAATTAATAAATAATTAAATGATTATAGTTTATGAAATAATGTAAATATTGATTGTAATAAATAAATAAATGATTTTTGTTTAAATATTAAATAAATAATTATTATCTTATTTATTTATAAACTTGTAACTTAATCATTTAAAACATCATTTAAGTGTAAGATAAATATAAATTTAATTTTTTTTTTATAAATTTTTAAATAAACTTTTAAATAAATAATATTTATCTCTTCAAATACAGAAAACATATTTTTATAAAATTTGAAACATTTGTTGATTGAAAAATATAAAACTATAATTCTGTTACAATTTCTGAGTCACACACGACCGTGCCTCGGAAGGACACGATCGTGCTCAAGCCAGGGGCGCGATCGCGCTAGTCGGGGCGCGACCGGGTTGATCAACAGAGGGCACAAACTAGACCAGTCAACAGGCACGACCGTGCCTTGGCCCGGCATGGTCGTGTCTATGATTCTTAGACACAACAGAGACTAGCCCAAAGGGCATGACTAGGTCTGGACAGGAGGACACGACCGCGCCGCTCTTCGACACAACCGCGCTACATGAGGCACGGCCGCGCTAGATGATTAGCGCGACCGTGTCTCTTCCAAATCAGACACGAATTGACAAATTCTTGTATTTTAAACGCTGGAATTGTTAGGGCTTTTTATTAATGGGTTATTACGAGTCTTTTCATATAACTTAATTGCATGTACATCGTGTTTAAGCAGGGATTCGATTAAATCATTTTTTTATAAAACATGAGTTCTGATTCAGATCGATTTCTATAATGGAAGCCCAAATTGAATAGGGGCTTTTGATACTGATACAGAAATGAATGAATTAAAGGTTTAAGTTACCCTGAACAGTAGCGAATCGATGGATATTGGTAGAGAGGAAATTCCGGCGACAGCGAGATTGAGTTCCGGTGATCCTTGTTGCACTCCGGCCAATCCAGTCAGTCCAGAACTTCTCGGGAAGGACGAGTGACACGAATATCTTGCTTGAGAGAATACGGATTGCAGGAGAGAATTTCTTGGTTTTCTTGAAAAGCTTTGAGAGAGAAATTTCGATATTGGTAATATGAAACTGTGGCGTTTGAATAATTTGGAAAGCGATAATACGTTTGTTAAGGGAAAAGAAACGGATGGATGTTACGGATTCGAACGATCGGGTAATTAAAGTTGCAGTTACGTTTCTGCTGTTTCACAGGCGCGACCGTGCCTAAATATGGCACGACCGTGCTTAGGCACCGGGCGCGATCGTTCCAGGACCAGTCGCGCGATCGTGCCGAGGCACTTGGCGCGACCGTGCCAGGACGAAGCACGACCGTGCTAATTAGGGTTTCTTGATAAATTTTCAACTTCAGTCCTTGACTTTTTCAGGTTTGATTAGTTTGAAATAAATAGTTACTTGTATAGCGTTTAAGTGTATATAATCGAGCAAAACTTGTAAATTTGTATTGAATCATTGCATTTAGTTTACGGTAAGCAACATAACAAGGCAGTGCAAGAGTATTGAATTTGAAATTGCATTACATTGAATTGAAATATGAATACTAAATTTAGAGATGTTACAGTCTCCCCATGTTGAGAGAATTTCGTCCCGAAATTTAGCTAGAGGATACAACAGTATTAGTAAAAAGATGAGGGTACTTGAGCTTCATTTGGTCCTCTCGCTCCCAAGTGAACTCAGGACCACGCTTAGATTCCCAACAACCTTTGACAATAGGAATGCGACTTCGCTTGAGCTGTTTGACTTCACGATCCATAATTTCCAACGGCTTCTCAACGAAGTGCATCGTCTCATCAATGTGCACGTCGTCAAGCAGTATATGGAGATTTTCATCAGCGAGACACTTCTTTAGATTAGATATATGAAATGTAGGATGCACATTTCCAAGAGATGGAGGTAACTCGAGCTTGTAAGCCACTTTCCCAATCCTTTCAAAGATTTTGAATGGGCCAACATAACGAGGTGCTAACTTGCCTTTCCTTCCAAAGCGGATCACGCCCTTCCATGGAGACACCTTAAGAAGAACAAGATCACCGCTTGGAATTCCAAGGGTTTTCGCCGTTTGTCAGCATAACTCTTTTGCCGACTCCTCGCTACTCGAATATTGTCACGGGTTTGAATAATTTTGTCGGATGTTTCTTGAATTAACTCGGGACCGGTGATTTGTGCTTTACCAATCTCGTTCCAACAGATAGGAGAACGACACTTGCGACCATAGAGAGCTTCAAATGGAGCCATGTTGATACTTGTGTGGTAGCTATTATTGTAAGAAAACTCAATGAGGGATAGATGTGAATCCCAATTGCCACCAAAATCGATTACGCAAGCTCTAAGCATGTCTTCAAGAGTTTGGATTGTTCGCTCGGTTTGACCATCAGTTTGGGGATGGTAGGCCGTGCTCAAATCCAATCGTGTACCAAGAGCAGTTTGGAGAGATTGCCAAAATCGAGAAGTGAACCGGGCATCTCGATCAGATATTATGTTCAAGGGAACACCATGGCGACTCACAATTTCGTCGATGTATATTCGGGCTAGTTTCTCAACCCGATAGTCTTCACGGATAGGCAAGAAATGAGTAGATTTGGTGAGTCGATCAATGATCACCCAAATACTATCATAACCACTCGAGGTGCGAGGGAGCTTGGTAATGAAATCCATGGCTAAGTTCTCCCATTTCCACACGGGAATTTCCGGTTGTTCAAGCAAACCAGAAGGACGTTGATGTTCGGCTTTGACTTTGGAGCAGGTTAAACATTTGGCAACATAAAGAGCAATGTCATTTTTCATACCGGGCCACCAATATTGTTGGCGAAGATCTTGGTACATTTTATCCGCACCAGGATGAATAGAATAACGAGTCTTGTGAGCCTCGTTCATGAGAAATGTGTGGAGATCATCGCGATCGGGAACCCAAATACGGTTCAAGTAATATAGTAGGCCATTGGGTTTTGATTCAAGAAGAAGTTCAACACCACACGACATTTCTTCATACATGTTACCCTCGGTTACTGAGACGTGTTGAGCTTCTAAGATACGGGTTTGAATATCGGTTTGAATACGGGCACAATGAAGCATAACATGGTCCTTTCGACTCAAAGCATCGGCTACAACATTCGCTTTGCCGGGATGGTAGCGAATCTCGCAGTCATAGTCGTTAAGGAGTTCGACCCAACGTCGTTGCCTCATATTGAGTTCTTTTTGGTTGAAAATATGTTGAAGACTTTTGTGGTCGGTGAACACCACACATTTTGTACCATAGAGATAATGTCTCCAAATCTTTAACGCGAATACGACCGCACCTAACTCGAGATCGTGCGTCGTATAATTCTTCTCATGAACTTTGAGTTGCCTTGATGCATAAGCGATTACTTTGCCTCGTTACATGAGAACACAACCAGGACCTTGGTTAGAAGCATCACAATAGACAACTAAATCATCGATTCCATCGGGGAGAGTCAATATAGGAGCATTGCACAACTTTTGCTTGAGGGTTTGGAAAGCTTCTTCTTGTTTCGGTCCCCATTCATAAGTCTTACCCTTGTGGGTCAGAGCGGTAAGAGGGACACCAATCTTTGAGAAGTTTGAGATGAAACGACGATAATAACCCGCAAGACCAAGAAATGAACGAACTTTGGTAGGAGTCTTCGGAGCATTCCAATTCTTAACCGTTTCAATATTAGCAGGATCAACATGAATACCCTTGTCGTTGACAATATGACCAAGAAATTGAACTTTCTTTAGCCAAAATTCACATTTGGAGAATTTGGCATAAAGTTGTTCTTTTCTCAAGAGATCCAAAACCAGTCTAAGATGTTGTTCATGATCGGTTTTAGTCTTGGAATAGATTAAGATATCATCAATGAAGACAATCACGAATTTATCAAGGTACGGTTTGCACACACGATTCATAAGATCCATGAAAACTGCGGGTGCATTGGTTAACCCGAAAGGCATAACCATGAACTCGTAATGACCATACCTTGTTCGAAAAGCAGTCTTAGGAATGTCATCTTCTTGAACACGAAGCTGATGATAACCGGATCGAAGATCAATCTTCGAGAAGCAAGTAGAACCTTGAAGTTGATCAAAGAGATCATCGATTCTAGGCAAAGGATAACGGTTCTTGATAGTAAGTTTATTGAGTTCGCGGTAGTCAATACACATGCGAAATGATCCATCCTTCTTCTTAACAAATAAGACGGGTGCACCCCACGGTGAATGACTCGGATGGATGAATCCCTTGTCGGAGAGTTCTTGAAGTTGACTTGCAAGTTCTTGCATTTCAGAAGGTGCAAGACGATAGGGAGCTCTAGCAACGGGGTTAGCTCCAGGTATAAGATCAATGCGTAACTCTACTTGACGAACGGGAGGAAGACCGGATAAATCCTTAGGAAAAACCTCGGGAAAATCTCGAATAATGGGAATGTCTTGGATACTCTTCTCCTTGACATCCTTTTGAACAATGTGAGCTAAGAAAGCAATGTACTTCTTTCGTAAGTACTTTTGGGCGGTAGTACACGACATCAATTTAAGTCCCTTGCAAGGCTTTTCACCAAAAACCCTTAAGGTTTCTCCCGATGGTAGCGGAATTTGGATACACTTTTCAAAGCAAATGACTTCGGCATGATGATTTGATAGCCAATCCATACCTATGATAATATCAAAGCTTCCTAGTGGCATTGGAACAAGGTTGATTGGAAATGTGTGATCATTAAGTTCTAAAGAGCAATCATAGATAATGGACTCAATTGTAAGGGAGTCACCATTTGCCACTTCAACGGTAAATGTTTTCTCTAATTGGGACCGAGTCTTTGCAAGTAAAGGTTCAAAATTAAGTGACACAAAACTTTACCTCAACAGATCTCTCAGCAGAACTTGCCATTGGCAGGTTCCATGACCTGATGGAGGATAATCTACCCAGGTTCCAAAGATTCCTACAAGCAGCGCATCGGGTAGCTTATCCTGAATCCTCGGCGGCCGCAGAAAGGAGACTGACTCCTAGCAATCTTGAAATAACAAGGAGCAGTCTTCTCACTGAAGAAGAAGTTCTGGGCCTTCGAAGATTCCTGTATGCCTTCCTGGTCAAGGATTTGGACGTGTTAGGTTGGGTGAGCACTAAGTCCCTTGACCACACTCTCCTGCTCAGCAACGACTCCTCTCTCATCATCAACACCAGGAACATCCTTCAGTTGCCCTCAGACTTCCTATTCAAGATTTTTCAGCTCAGAGCCAACATCTGCAATATTAACTCACTGGAGAGCCAGGCAATGATGGTCATCATCAAAGCCCATCTTGAAAAAGAAGGACTGATTCCTCAAGAAGAGACTGTGTCAACTTCTGATGCTGACTCCAACTCAGATACTCCACAAGTTGAAGCCACATCTGAAGCATCTGGCACAAGATCTTCTCTTAGGGATCAACTGAGGGAAATAGAAGGTCCTGAGTATCAACTTGATGAAGAAAGTGATCATCCCTTGTCAATCCCTCAACTTGCCAATGAAGCTGAGGCAGAGATCCCAATAGCAGCATCATCATCTGCTGTTGTGGTTAGTGAAGCTGAAGCAGAGGCACCCACTATAAACAAAGGGAAGGGGTTCATGACAGAGGAAGATGAAGAGAGGTTGCTTAAAGAGAAAAGAGAGAGGGAAGAGAAAAAAAGAAAAAGAGAAGAAGAGGAGATGGCTGACATGAAAAAAGCTCAAGAAAGAAAAACAGCCATTCTCCTAAGAGAACAAACCATCCAACAGTATGCTAAACAGCTGGATGAACTAAAAAGAAAGATTCCTGCAGTTGACCGGATTGAAGAAGATGCAGCTCTTGCTCGTCAACTGCAGGAAGAGTTCAATAAAGAAAAGGAAGAGTTGGAGAAGAAGAAGAAAGAAGAAGCTAAGTTCAGAATAAATGATTCTGAACTAGCTAAAGAGATGAGGGAGGAGTGGATAAAGACTCTAGTCTCTCAAGGTGAGGATGCAGACTACCTTGAGAAACTATCAACTAAAGAAGTCTACAGAGCCTTCATGGGTCAGCAGGGTCAATTGGCTAGAAAGAAAAGTGCTGAAGAAGAAGAAAAAGCCAAGCTACAGTCCAAGAAGACCATTGCACTAAATAAAAGAACCCATGAAGAAAGGAAGGTCATGATTGACTTCCTTAAGGCTAGAGGAGACAGTGGAAAGAGGCTAGGTCCCATGAATTTCATGAACCTGCAAGCCCTCTACTTCAAAGTTAAAAAGGATGAGGAAGAAAGACTAGGGAAGAAGGGCTCCAAGAAAAGGGTACTTATCAAAGAAGAAGAAAAACCAAAAACAAAGAAACCCAAGCCTTCTCCCTCACCTACCTCTTCCTCAATCCAACAGCCTTCCACTCTCCTCCCCAAAACTTCCACTCCTCCACCCAACAACTCCAAATCAACCCACCCAGCTCCCACTCATCAACAGCCTCCCTTGAAGAAATCCAAATCCTCATCTGAACCTGAAGACTCAAGAAACATAGTTGAATGGGCCTACAATCCACAGGATCAAAGCTTTGAGATCTTCAGGGGGAGAACTGAAAGAAGAAGATCTACATACAGGTCTGTTGATGAGGTTCTGCAACTTCCAGATTCAGACCTAAGAAGAATTTTGGAGCTGGGTGAAGCTCATGAGCCTGCAAATGAGAGAGGGAAACATCTTATGCTAGCAATCAGACATTACTTCAACCCTAGCAAAGATGTGGTCATAGATATCAAACCACTCAAGTCCCACTCTCCATTTGTATCTTGGTCCTACAATGCTGATTTGGATGAGTTCACTCTGATTGATGTAAAGAAGCAGCAGATGAGATTCTCAAGCAAAGCAATCTACAAAATGCCACACAAAGACATCAAGACTCTGTCTGAACTTCCACTGAACAATCCCAGCAAGGATCCAAGAGGCTATGAGGTTGAAAGGATAGTCAGCCACACGCAAAGGCTTCAGCAGCAAAGTAATTAGAAGAATTTTGGTTGCATCAGTCTAGGGGGAGTTTGTAGAACCAAAGACTGATTGCTACCAAATTATTCTAAGTACAAATTCTGCTGATAGGTTTATCAGCAGCATCCAACACTTGTTGCTGCTGATAGGCTTATCAGCAGCATTCAACACTTGTTGCTGCTGATAGGCTTATCAGCACCATCCAATACTTGTTGCTGCTGATAGGCTTATCAGCAGCATTCACCACTTGTTGCTGCTGATAGGCTTATCAGCACCATCCAACAAATGTTGCTGCTGATAGTCTTATCAGCAGCATTCAACTCATCTCTGCTGCTGATAGCTTTATTCACTGAAGACCAAACGTTGCAGCTGACTACCCATGTGAAGCGCCTCTGACACCATTCTGCAAAAGCAACTGCCACACTCCAAGCAGAAGGAACCTCAGTGGTGCAACCAATAAAGGACAATAACGCGCGTCTCCAAGCATGCAAACAATGATGCCTAAGAAGACGTTTCAGCAAAGTTATCTAGATTAGCCTTTGCGTGTAATTTAGATTAATAAACAAGATCAACGGGTTGTGTTAAATCTGATCCTTAGAATCAAGGGTCTGTCTTGATTCTAAGTTACTATATATATTGTGTAAACACTTCATAGTAAGTGTGCCTTTTGAAAGTGCCTTGGGCTTGCTGTGCTTTGATAGTGCTTCTTGATAGTGTTTTACTTGTAAACTTGTAATCTCAGAAGTCTAATACAATAGTGCATTTATCAGTATTCTCGCTGTTTACTTGTTTACTTTGTTGGTTGTTATTGTTTCCGCCAATATCAACTAGAGTAGAATCACCTTGTAATCTTACGATCCTACAAGTGGTATCAGAGCCTTGGCTCAAGATTAAACAAACTAACATTTGTTTAATCACTTTCTGATTCTATTCAAAACTCTATTCTTGATCAAGTCACACAAAACAAAATGGCACAAAGTCATGGATCTGAAGACATCGGAAGTATCAACCGACCTCCGAGGTTGGTGTCTGGGGAGGACTATGATATGTGGAAGAACCGTATGGAAAGCTTCTTCTGCTACCATGAATACGGAATGTGGAAATCCATAAGGGATGGACCTTATGTTCCCATGGTGGCCTCTGCTGACTCCGAAGGACCACTAGTTCCTAAGGAGCCTTCCAAGTATTCTGAAGAAGACATCAAGAAAATGGAGGTGGACTTCAAGGCATTAGGAGCTATCCAAATGTGCCTTCCAAATGAAGTTTTTCACAATTTCAAGGCTCACAAAACTGCTAAGGAATTATGGGGAGCCCTGGAAAAGATGTTTGCTGGATCTGAGGAGGTCAAGGAGAACAGACGTGACATTCTCAAGCAACAGTATGAAAACTTCGTCTGGAAAGAAGGTGAGTCACTAACAGTTTTATATAACAGGTACACGTACCTGGTTGGAGAACTGCAGTGCTCCAAGGTAAAGCTGGAGAATGAAGACATTCTCAAGAAGTTCATAAGATCTCTTCCTAGTTGTTGGACATTGTATACAGTGTCCATCAGAAGAACAGAGAATCTGAAGACTCTTCAGATGACTGAGCTCTTTGGCATGCTCAAAACCTATGAATTAGAAATGATTCAAGCTAAAGAAAGGAGCTCCAGTTATCAATCAGCTACCACTTCCTCCACCACCACCTCAGCGCTTCACTCTGATCATTTTGGTCCTAGTGCAAACAACTACTATCCTCCCATTGTTACTCATCCTCAAACACCAACTGCTTCACAATCCAACTCATCACCATTTCTTCTTGAGGCACCTCCTCAACAGCCAACCTCTACTACTTTTGTCTTTGACAACTCAAGCAGCATGTACTTCATAAAGGAGGATCTGGAATGCTTTCATCCAGATGATCTTGAAGAAATGGATATTCAGCACTTATATGCCATTCTCTCCCTCAGAGCAAAAAGGTTTTATTCTAGAACCGGGAGATCAGTTCCAAGCAACAACTCAAATACCAGAGTTGGGCTTGATAAAAGCAAGATTCGATGTTACAACTGTAACCAAATGGGTCACTTTGCTAGGGAGTGCAAGGCACCTAAAGCCAATCAGGGTGCCAGCCATCAAAGACAAGCTTATCAAGGTCAGCCCAGGCAGCAGCAAGGAACTCCTCCAGCACAAACTGCAGCCTGTGCAAATGTTGGAACTTCAGACTTTGACTGGAGTTTTCAATATGAAGATGTTCCTGCCTCCAACCAAGCACTTATGGCAGACAATGCAGAGATACCACCTCAGGTATTTGAACATCTTTGCTCTCAAGCTTGCATTGACAAAGTTTTAGGTTATAGAAAGCATAACCAAAATCTGATATATCAAAATGAAGAGTTTCATCAAATGAAGTCTGAATTCAAAAAGGTCGAAGATACTTACAAAGAAAAAATTAACTGCCTTAAGAAAGAGATTTCTTCATTAAAACATTAACAAACCAATCTAGAAACTCAGATTGATGATCTATTAGTAAAACTTAAAGCTACCAGAGCTAAACTGGCTGAACAGAAAGTCCATATTGAAAAATATGAATTTTCATCTAAAAAGTTACAAAGATTGTTAGATATTCAAGTCCATGAAAGGGTAAAAACTGGACTTGGATATCATAGTGACGAGTACCAGACAGTTCCTCCTCCTGCTGATTATGTTGCCATTCACCAACCAAGCTTCAATACTGCAAACCTTGACATAGCAAACCGAAACATTGATCCTTCAATGGATGCATGTTTTGTGGAAGACTGCTCCACCTCTTCAGAATCTGAGTCAACCTGCTCAGACCACTATGAAACTAGTACAGTCCCATCTGCTCCTCTCTCTGAAGCCGGTTGTCCTGTTGTTACCTCAACCATTCCAGCTCCCATTCCATTCAAACAAATCAAGATTAGCTATCCTCCAGGTGGAAGAAAGCTAATCATTGAAAAGGGAGAGACATCAGGCTTCACCAACCCCAAATATCAGTCAAAGTCAAATGCATTTGATGTTTCTCATACTCCTAGAGAAAAAGGTCCATATGTTCAAAGGACACTAGAAGAAGCCACCTTTGAACATAACAAAGCTCATCCCTGGAACTTCAAAGATTTGTTTCAAAATAAGAACTATGTGGACTCTCACAGGGACAAGATAGCAGTATCATGCTTTGTGTGTGGCAAATACAATCACACTGCCAGCACCTGCTTTCACTACCGTGAACACCAAAGAAACTCAAAGCAGCATGCCTTTGAGAAAACAAACAGAAACAAACAGGTGAGAAGCTATGATGCAAAGGCAACAAAGTTCAGAGAATATCTATCCCCTCAAAGAGTGAAGATGCAGAAACCTCAACAAACTTGCATCATATGTGGGGAATCAAACCACTTTGCTGCAACATGCAAGTTCAACCCTTTTAACCAAGTTGCAAATCATTCATCTGTGTTCAACCCATCAGCAGCAAACAAAATCGCTGCTAATAGAGTAAAGTCCAGGAAACAAAAGGCAAAGCCTCCAGCAGCAAAAGTCTCTGCTGCTGACAAAGCAAAATCAAAAACAACGGCATCAGCAGCAAAAGTATCTGCTGCTGACAAAGCAAAAACTGCTACTGCTCCAGCAAAGCCCTCAGCAGCAAAATCAGCTGCGGATAAGCCAAAATTGTCAGCAACAACATCTTCTGCTGACAATGCAAAGAAAGCTAGAAAACCACCAACACAGCAATGGAAGGCCAAACAATCTTCAAGCATAACTATTGGTTCCATTGACTGCAAGCATGCTGACAATGGCAAATTAGCAACGATCTTCTATAATGCTGCATACTACAATGATCCTCCCACTAATTAGATATCTTCCATGTGCAGGGACAGCCAGGCAACAAACACAATACTTGGGTGGTAGATAGCGGCTGTTCCAGGCACATGACAGGCAACAGGTCCATCCTCTCTACCTTCAGACATTTCAATGGAGGATATGTTGCCTTTGGGAGTGACTCAAAGGGTGGATCTATCACTGGACAAGGAACTATGTCTAGTGAAAGGATGAGTATTGAAAGAGTCAACTATGTTAAAGAACTTGACTTCAATCTCAGGAGTGTTTCCCAAGTATGTGATCAGAAGCATTGGATGCTCTTCACTGACAAAGAATGTTTTGTGTTAGCTCCTGGTCTATCAAAACCCCCTCCAGAGAAGATTCTCCTAACTGCTCATAGAAAGGACAACTTATATGTGCTTGACATGAATGAAGCCACTCCATCCGGTAGTGTTTCATGTTTTCTGTCAAAGGCATCATTTGATGAATCCGCTCTTTGGCACAGGAGGTTAAGCCATGTTAACATCAAAACAATCAATAAATTAGTGAAGGACAATCTTATCAGAGGGCTTCCCAACAAAGAATTCCAGCTAGACGATCACTGCATTGCCTGCTTGAAGGGAAAACAACACAAGAGTTCCCACAAGCCCAAGACATTGAACACAAATGACACCCCTCTCCAGCTACTGCATATGGATCTCTTTGGTCCTACGAATGTCATGTCAATGGGCAAAAAGTCCTACTGTCTGGTGATAACTGATGACTTCTCCAGATTCTCATGGGTATTCTTCCTAAGAACAAAAGATGAAACTGCTGAGATTCTCAAATCCTATATTCTTAGGGTAGAGAATCAAAGCAATCTGAAGGTAAAGATTATAAGGTGTGATCAGGGAACAGAGTTCAAAAATCACACCTTGAACAGTTTCTGTGAGAGCAAGGGCATTGAAAGGCAATACAGTGCTCCAAGAACCCCTCAACAAAATGGGGTTGCTGAAAGAAGAAATAGGACTCTGATTGAATCAGCAAGATCTATGCTGGCTGACTCAAAGCTGCCCCTTACTTTCTGGGCAGAAGCAGTAAGCACAGCTTGTTATGTGCAGAATAGAGTCCTTATTGTTAAGCCTCTCCAGAAAACACCCTATGAACTATGGCTCAAAAGAGTTCCCTACATTGGCTTCCTGAAGCCCTTTGGATGTCCATATACCATCCTCATCACACATGGAGTTCTTCCTAAATTCGGTGCAAAGTCTGATGAAGGTTACTTTGTGGGCTACTCCTCTCAATCAAAGGCCTACCGAGTGTTCAATTCTAGGACTCGGATCATGGAAGAATCTGCTAATGTGGAATGCAGGGAACATGTTGTCTGTGAACAAGGCAAAGGTCCTAACTGGCTCTTTGATATAGACTCCTTCACCCAGATATTTGAGCCTCTCATTTTCTCAAATATGGAGTGTTCTTCTTCAAAATCAACATCTTCTGCCTCAACCTCTTCTACTGACTACAGACTGGATTTTCCCAGTCCCTACATCAGGATGAAAATTGATCCTCCATCAGTGGCAGAAGCTATTGAAGCCGGTACAAGTGAAGCCAGTACTTCCAACACCACAAGCAGCAATCTCTCTGACCAAGAACCCTTTAATGAAGCCTCCTCAATCCATGCTGAAGAGGCCTTCGATGCTAATACTGCTGACAATGTGGAACACAATGATCAGAACCTCTAAGCTCCTCTCCTCACAACTGAAGACAATCCTGATCTACACCAAAGTAATCTTGAAGAGGGAATACGGCTGGATGTGATACCAGCACAGAGAATAAACAAAGAGCATCCTCTGGAAAACATCATTGGCCAAGTCCACACAGGTATCCAGACAAGAAGTAAGTCTCATGAAGCCAACATTTGTTTGTTCTCTTGCTTTCTATCTCAGGTGGAACCCAACAAAATTGATGAAGCTCTCAAGCACAACAGCTGGATTGAAGCAATGCAGGAAGAGCTGCTGCAATTCAAAAGACAAGATGTTTGGAAGCTTGTTGATCTTCCACCTGGTCAAACAGCCATTGGAACAAGATGGGTCTTCAGAAACAAGCAAGATGAAAGGGGCATCGTGATCAAGAACAAAGCTATACTGGTAGCTCAAGGCTACACTCAAGAAGAAGGCATTGACTATGATGAAGTCTTTGCTCCTGTGGCCCGTCTGGAAGCCATCAGAATCTTTCTGGCATATGCTGCATCCAAAAACTTTATGATCTATCAAATGGATGTGAAGAGTGCCTTCTTGTATGGAAAGATTGGTGAAGAGGTCTATGTCAAACAGCCTCCAGGCTTTGTGGATCCTGCACATCCAAATAAAGTCTTAAAACTGGACAAAGCTCTCTATGGCTTACACCAAGCCCCAAGAGCCTGGTATGAAACTCTATCTGGATATCTACTTAGAAACAACTTCAGAAGGGGGGCCATTGATCAGACACTCTTCATCAAAGATGAAGGGGGAGAAATTTTGTTGGTCCAGATTTATGTTGATGACATTATCTTTGGATTTACAAGAAAGAAGCTCTGCAAAGACTTTGAAGTTCTGATGCATTCCAAATTTGAAATGAGTTCAATGGGTGAACTAAATTTCTTTTTAGGACTTCAAGTCAAACAGGTACCAAATGGAATCTTCATAAGCCAATCCAAGTATGTCAAAAGCATCTTGGAGAGATTCAAAATGGCTGACTGCTCTGCTGCAAGAACTCCTATGCAAGTGCACCATCAATTATCTCCGGATAAAGAAGGACAAGACACTGATCAACATCAGTACAGAGCAATGATAGGTTCTCTCATGTATCTCACTGCCTCAAGACCAGATATCATGTTTGCAGTTTGTCTCAGCACAAGATTTCAAGCAGCTCCAAAAGTGTCTCATCTTCAAGCTGTCAAAAGGATCCTTAGATACCTAAAGGGAGCTCCAAAACTTGGGCTATGGTATCCAAAGAATGGAAATGTCAATCTCTATGCCTACACTGACAGTGACTATAGGGGTTGTAACTTGGACAAAAAGTCCACATCTGGGGGATGTCAATTTCTTGGAGGAAGGCTCATCTCATGGCAATGCAAAAAAGCAAACATGTGTCTCTACTTCAACAGCTGAAGCAGAATACATTGCAGCTTCAAGTTGCTGTGCACAGGTCATCCGGATCCAAAATCAAATGCTTGACTATGGAATGACCTTCATGCAGACTCCAATTCACATTAACAACATGAGTGAAATCTCTATCACGAATAATCCAGTGCAGCATTCCAAGACTAAGCACATCGACATCAGGTATCACTTTATCAGGGATCAAGCTGAGAAAAGGAGAATTGTCCTATCCAAGGTTCACACAAATGAGCAATATGCTGATTTGTTCACTAAACCTTTTGATGAAGCAAGATTTCGATATCTAGTTGAATCAATTGGCATGATGAACTTTGAATAAGACATATCTCAATTTTTATCCTTCCTTGTAAATATGTCTATGTTTTTGTTCTTAATAAAAGGTTATAGTCAGCAGCACTTTTTCACTGCTGACAGATTTACTCTTCAGCAGCAAAGTCTTTGCCACTGATCGCTTTAAGTTATCAGCAGGAACAAGTTTCATGCGGATAGCTTTAAGGCGGTCAGCAGCAACCTTTTTGCTGCGGAATGAATACAACAGTCAGCAGCTACCAAATCTGCTGCTGAAAGACTTAACTATCCGTAGCAACCAAGTTTGCAGCGGATAGCACACCATCAGCAGCAACCAAGTTTGCTGCTGATGGGTAAAACAAGTCTACATTAACTTTTACCTGCGGTAAAAACTACTCTCAGTCTTTACCATGACGGCTCGAGTGCTTTACAGCTGTAACAATGAAAAGTGAAACAGGTTGTACTGTACAAGTAAGGTTGCTTTTTCTTCGTCTGCCGTTATATTACAATTTCAAACGTTCCCACAACCTCTTCATACTCAATTTCAAACCCTAAACCCATCACTTTCTCTCCCGTCCCCACAGCATTCAAAGCCCTCCATAATTAATCCCTCCATTCAAACACCCTTCTCTCTTCCCTCCAAATCCATTATAATGGCAGGTGCAGACATAAACAACCCCAACGACAAGTTTTCCCCATATCATAACCTCACAGCATGCCTAATAAAGGGCAAGAAATAAGAAGGCTTCGATGATATGATCGACTTCCTTTGTCGGTCCAAAATCCACCATGCCCTAACCGTCAACCCAACCATCTATACTTCCCACATGGAAGATTTTTGGAGCACAACCGTGTATTCTACTGCCCAGGGCACTCCCCAAATCAAAGGCACAGTAGACGGCAAGGAGACAATTATCACTGAAGCAAAGCTCCGCCAACACCTCAAGCTTCAGGATGAAGGGGACGCCTCCTCTTACCAAAGAGACGTATACATGAGGACCTTTGTATCCATAGGGTACACTGGGAATCAAACAGAGTATACAATAGAGAAGGCACTCATGGGTCCCAAATGGAAGTATCTCTGCCACACTCTTCTCCAATGCATATCCCAGAAGAGGAGTGGCTGGAACCAACTCAGCTCCGGACTTGCGTCGGCAATTCACGGTATGATTACTGGGGCGGGTTTCAATTTTTCCCACCTCATTCTTGAAGGTTTGAGATACAACCTTCAAGAAGGGGTGAAATCACAGTTCTTCATGTACCCAAGATTCCTGCAGGAAGTGTTCAACATTACTGCAAGAATCTACTCAATTTTGGGACATAAGAACAATATATTTCAAAGCATGAGAACAGTTTCATCAAAGTTCTCAGGGGCCGATGTTCCATTGTTGTCTACAATGTTGAACACGCAAAGTGCCCAGGGTGACAGTTCAGCAAACCCAGCTGATACTGATCCCACACCCTCCACCTCACTGCCACAAACTCAAACTACTGCTTTCTTTGATCGAACCCCTGTGCATTCTACTGAGGATGTACAGGCACATAATCTACTCACCCCCAGTTTGATTGCTCAACCGGAACACAGGGCCCCCAGTTTGATTGCTCAACCAGAACACAGGGCCCCGGTTGCAGCCAAATATACAAGGAAGAGGGGCAAGAGAACTCCTTCTTCTCTTGCCTCCAAGGCCCAAACCCAAGCCAACATCCCTCACTCAGAATCACAACATTCTAGTGAGAATATCATAAGGGAAAGCCACACTGTTAGGGAGACTCCTTCGGAAGTCTCTCTATTAGGATTAGGATCACTTCCCGGATCCATAGAACAGCCCTTCGAGCCATTCCTGTCTTCTTTGGACTTAAGTGTTGAGGAACCTGACCAAAGTGATGTACCTTCTCCAACTACCACTATCAAGGAGGTACTGATTGGTCTTGCTTCCGAAACACCCAACCCAAGTTCTTCACCATTGAAGGTCCACTCTGGGAGTTATGATGGAGTGGATGTGGAAGAGGCTGTCACTACTGCTGGTCCATCATCTGACCAGGAGGACAGTGACAACATCTTTAAGACCTCAACCACGGCAACTCATGGTGAGGGTGTTTCCTTGGAAACTCCCCTCACTGAGAGGAATCCCAGGCGCTAAGAAACCGCGGGTGATGGGGATGCTGAGGCTCGGCCTACGGCCCCATCTGGGTCCAAGGATTCCACAACTGTGGATGAGGACAGACTGAAACTTCATAACTTGGAATTGACGGCCAGGGTAGCTATGCTAGAGGCTGAAGTGTCCAAACTAAGACACCAAGTCTCTATGCATGAAGCCCATCAATGCCCATCTTTAGCCATTCCCTCTCTTGTATCAGTAGGCACCCAAACTGATGCCTACATGTCTACTGATGCAACCAAAAAGGGGGAGATGGTCTCAATAGAAGAAGATAAAGACAGTCTTGATGACTGGATTCAAGAGCAGGTTGTACTTCAAAGCTTACTATTCAAGCCAGCCTTTGTCCAAATTCATGACTTGCCAATCCCAGATAACGAAGACGAAGAGAAATCTGAAGACTGGAAGTTGGTCGTCAGGGCTGTCGATGAAATGCTGAATGGTACTGAAGACACAGAACAACCAAATACACCATTCAGCATCATCCCTGAAGCAGCAGCCATCATTGGTCAATCCTCAACCCCCCAACTATTAAGATCATCAATGAAGCTAGAATTTGACTCCATTCTAGCTTGGGGGTATGATGGATCATCTGAGAGGTTTTGGATTGGATGGGAGTTCAGCGGAGTAGAAGAGCTGAACTGGAACTCTCTCAATGCCCTCCAAGTCCTACATCTGCATTTAACTAACTGCATCAACACCTCAACAGATCTCTCAGCAGAACTTGCCATTGGCAGGTTCCATGACCTGATGGAGGATAATCTACCCAGGTTCCAAAGATTCCTACAAGCAGCACATCGGGTAGCTTATCCTGAATCCTCGGCGGCCGCAGAAAGGAGACTGACTCCTAGCAATCTTGAAATAACAAGAAGCAGTCTTCTCACTGAAGAAGAAGTTCTGGGCCTTCGAAGATTCCTGTATGCCTTCCTGGTCAAGGATTTGGACGTGCTAGGTTGGGTGAGCACTAAGACCCTTGACCACACTCTCCTGCTCAGCAACGGCTCCTCTCTCATCATCAACACCAGGAACATCCTTCAGCTGCCCTCAGACTTCCTATTCAAGATTTTTCAGTTTAGAGCCAACATCTGCAATATTAACTCACTGGAGAGCCAGGCAATGATGGTCATCATCAAAGCCCATCATGAAAAAGAAGAACTGATTCCTCAAGAAGAGACTGTGTCAACTTCTGATGCTGACTCCAACTCAGATACTCCACAAGTTGAAGCCACATCTGCAGCATCTGGCACAAGATCTTCTCTTAGGGATCAACTGAGGGAAATATAAGGTCCTGAGTATCAACTTGATGAAGAAAGTGATCATCCCTTGTCAATCCCTCAACTTGCCAATGAAGCTGAGGCAGAGATCCCAATAGCAGCATCATCATCTGCTGTTGTGGTCAGTGAAGCTGAAGCAGAGGCACCCACTATAAACAAAGGGAAGGGGGTCATGACAGAGGAAGATGAAGAGAGGTTGCTTAAAGAGAAAAGAGAGAGGGAAGAGAAAAGAAGAAAAAGAGAAGAAGAGGAGATGGCTGACATGAAAAAAGCTCAAGAAAGAAAAACAGTCATTCTCCTAAGAGAACAAACCATCCAGCAGTATGCTAAACAGCTGGGTGAACTAAAAAGAAAGATTCCTGCAGTTGACCGGATTGAAGAAGATGCAGCTCTTGCTCGTCAACTGCAGGAACAGTTCAATAAAGAAGAGGAAGAGTTGGAGACGAAGAAGAAAGAAGAAGCTAAGTTCAGAATAAATAATTCTGAACTAGCTAAAGAGATGAGGGAGGAGTGGATAAAGACTCTAGTCTCTCAAGGTGAGGATGCAGACTACCTTGAGAAACTATCAACTAAAGAAGTCTACAGAGCCTTCATGGGTCAGCAGGGTCAATTGGCTAGCAAGAAAAGGGCTGAAGAAGAAGAAAAAGCCAAGCTACAGTCCAAGAAGACCATTGCACTGAATAAAAGAACCCATGAAGAAAGGAAGGTCATGATTGACTTCCTTAAGGCTAGAGGAGACAGTGGAAAGAGGCTAGGTCCCATGAATTTCATGAACCTGCAAGCCCTCTACTTCAAAGTTAAAAAGGATGAGGAAGAAAGACTAGGGAAGAAGGGCTCCAAGAAAAGGGTACTTATCAAAGAAGAAGAAAAACCAAAAACAAAGAAACCCAAGCCTTCTCCCTCACCTACCTCTTCCTCAATCCAACAGCCTTCCACTCTCCTCCCCAAAACTTCCACTCCTCCACCCAACAACTCCAAATCAACCCACCCAGCTCCCACTCATCAACAGCCTCCCTTGAAGAAATCCAAATCCTCATCTGAACCTGAAGACTCAAGAAACATAGTTGAATGGGCCTACAATCCACAGGATCAAAGCTTTGAGATCTTCAGGGGGAGAACTGAAAGAAGAAGATCTACATACAGGTCTGTTGATGAGGTTCTGCAACTTCCAGATTCAGACCTAAGAAGAATTTTGGAGCTGGGTGAAGCTCATGAGCCTGCAAATGAGAGAGGGAAACATCTTATGCTAGCAATCAGACATTACTTCAACCCTAGCAAAGATGTGGTCATAGATATCAAACCACTCAAGTCCCACTCTCCATTTGTATCTTGGTCCTACAATGCTGATTTGGATGAGTTCACTCTGATTGATGTAAAGAAGCAGCAGATGAGATTCTCAAGCAAAGCAATCTACAAAATGCCACACAAAGACATCAAGACTCTGTCTGAACTTCCACTGAACAATCCCAGCAAGGATCCAAGAGGCTATGAGGTTGAAAGGATAGTCAGCCACACGCAAAGGCTTCAGCAGCAAAGTAATTAGAAGAATTTTGGTTGCATCAGTCTAGGGGGAGTTTGTAGAACCAAAGACTGATTGCTACAAAATTATTCTAAGTACAAATGCTGCTGATTATCAGCAGCATCCAACACTTGTTGCTGCTGATAGGCTTATCAGCAGCATCCAACACTTGTTGCTGCTGATAGGCTTATCAGCAGCATTCAACACTTGTTGCTGCTGATAGGCTTATCAGCACCATCCAATACTTGTTGCTGCTGATAGGCTTATCAGCAGCATTCAACACTTATTGCTGCTGATAGGCTTATCAGCACCATCCAACAAATGTTGCTGCTGATAGTCTTATCAGCAGCATTCAACTCATCTCTGCTGCTGATAGCTTTATTCACTGAAGACCAAACGTTGCAGCTGACTACCCATGTGAAGCGCCTCTGACACCATTCTGCAAAAGCAACTGCCACACTCCAAGCAGAAGGAACCTCAGTGGTGCAACCAATAAAGGACAATAACGCGCGTCTCCAAGCATGCAAACAATGATGCCTAAGAAGACGTTTCAGCAAAGTTATCTAGATTAGCCTTTGCGTGTAATTTATATTAATAAACAAGATCAACGGGTTGTGTTAGATCTGATCCTTAGAATCAAGGGTCTGTCTTGATTCTAAGTTACTATATATATTGTGTAAACACTTCATAGTAAGTGTGCCTTTTGAAAGTGCCTTGTGCTTGCTGTGCTTTCATAGTGCTTCTTGATAGTGTTTTACTTGTAAACTGTAATCTCAGAAGTCTAATACAATAGTGCATTTATCAGTATTCTCGCTGTTTACATGTTTACTTTGTTGGTTGTTATTGTTTCCACCAATATCAACTAGAGTAGAATCACCTTGTAATCTTACGATCCTACAGTATATGCTAAGCTTTCCCCGCTATCTTGGGCAAGATCCCAAAATTCAGCTTCTAACTTTTTTACTTCATTTCGAGGACAGAACTCCTCGGTCATAAGCCTTTTGACCTCATCCCAAGGTAAGGCCATAGCTACATCGACACCCCTATTCCTTTTCTCCCCATTCCACCATGTAAGTGCCCGTTTTTGTAGGACACTTGTAGCATGACGAACACGGAGGTTGTCGGGACAGTCACTATTGAGAAAGGTATTCTCAATGCTTTCAAACCATTGAAGGAGTCCAGTAGCTCCTTCGGTACCATAGAACTTTAGGGGATTGCACGATTTGAAGTGCTTGAAGGTGCATTGAGATGGATTGTTACCACCATTTCTACCATTTCCACCATTATTACCACTATTGCTTCCATTTCCACCATTGTTGCCATTGGTGGCACCATTGGCTTGGGTGAGTTGTGTCACCAATTGGGTGAGAATAGCAGCAATGTCGGTGTTGGCGTTGGTTACGGGAGTACGACGAGGAGGCATTCTACAGATTTTTCACAAGACAAGAAAAATTGTGAGAACTTATGAGATTTGATAGAATTTAATAGAATGAGATAACAAAAATAAAAATAGATATTTTTAGTTTGGATTGTACTCAAAATTGACAAAATCACTTGAATACCATGGCACATTAAGGTTAATTAAACTTATATAATTTTCAAGGAGACATGCTTTAGCCTATAAGTAAACACTCATCTTGGGAATTCCTAGGAAAGCATACGGGTCCCTCGGTTGATTGGGATTTATGCGAAATGCTTTCCTAGACAGAAAACCCAAAATACAGGTGTCACCCTTCTAGATTGCACGTGTCCTCAAATAATTTAATAAGTTTAAAAACCTTAACGAAGAAACAAAAAAATAAAAAAAATATTTTAAAGATTTTTTTGCTTCAAGAATTTTCCACATGCTTAGAAAGGATAAAGATAGAAAGAAGATAGAAATATTATGAGGTTTTAGAATATAGGAAAGGATATTATTTATTTAATTATTATTTAAGAAGATCCTAATAAGTCATGGATTTAAAACACATAAGTCATCAAAATGAAATAATAAGAAATCATATTAAGCATGTGACATATAACATGTAGCACATAGCATGTAACACATAGCACAAAAATCATGAAACATAGTATAAGTGGGTGTCCTAAAGTTATAGTCTAGGTCAATGTGTCTAATAACCTAATTCCCTATAACCAAGGCTCTGATACCAATCTGTCACACCCCGACCGATGGCGGAATCATCGGGGCGGGACATGTAAGACTGTTCATAGCACATGGTTGACTAAATTGAAATATATTAAAGTTAAATTTCCATTACAAATAATCCAAGTACAAATCAAATTCAAACAAAGAACATAAAACAACTCATAAAATTCTTGATTTGTTTTGCTAAGTCCAAATCCTATATTGAGCACATCTTGAGTCATTCTCACATATTGGGGCCTGAAACATGAATAAAATAAAATCAACTAAAAAGTTGGTGAGTATAACACAGTTGTATGTAGATAGCATATAGTTGAAAACAAATCCTTTACAAAACATGATAAAATAAGGCATTTATGGGGAGCAGCTATTGTGTAACCATGTACAGCCAAACCTTGTAACTAGCATGCAAAAATTGTGTTGTCGGTTTCAATCACCGTGCACCATGGGTGGGTTTGTCATGTTTCAGGTGCTTCCATATGAGTTTGATCAAGACATGCTACACATAGGCTTTGGACCTAGTTAATCTTAATTCAAAAACAAATTGTATTTCATTATGTACTTTGAATTTAATTCATGTTTGTTTAAATGGAAATGGATTTAACATATTAAAATTTAGTCAACCTTAAGCTCATGAATAGTCTACATGTTCCGCCCCGATGATTCCGCCGTCGATTGGGGTGTGACACCCAAACCCTAAATTTTGACCCTTTTACAACTATTGACCAAATTTAACTTTCAAAAGTCAAATGGACCAAATCCTTACAAAATTCGACGGGAAATCGGCCAAGCCCGACTGCTTAGGATTTTCATTGGATCCTGGATCAATTACCGACCTCAACCCGCCACAAATTCGATCAAATCAGCGGCAAATTTCAAATTCGAACAGGTTTGACTCCTCAGAGTCAAACCGAGCCCAAATCATTTCCTAAACTCGAAATTAAGAGGCGTTCAATCACACAAATCACGTGTAGACTAATCCCACATGTATTCAGATCATTATCACGACCCAATTCATTCCCAATTGACACGTAATTCGTTCAACATATATCATATTCAAACTCCTAATCGAATCATGCATTTAAGGTAGAATTGAACAAATTAATTCGCCACACACCTTCGCACAGACTAGTACAAACTCTCCCAACCTCCAATTCCACCGCATTTCACCTCTGTTATTCGATCAATTGCCAAGAACAGTCGTCCCTACCCCTCTAGCCGACAACCTTCAATACCCAGCCAAATCAGGTGAGGTTTACATCATTCGTTTCGTTTTTGTCCATTCATTGACAGCCTCTTATCAATTTACAGTAACCAATCCGATTCGGGTTCGATTTCTAGTAATTTCTTAACACTGTTCTTCGATTTCGAATAAGGGGATTTTGATTGATTCGTTTACTACATTTATAAAAATCGGGTTTCATGTATTACCAGCGAAACCACTTAGTCCAACTGGTTAAGACATTGCAACATTGGACCGAGTGGCGTGGGTTCGAAACCCACACAACCGGCCTTTTTGCGCGAGCCTTAATCCCAAACCCGGCTCCACTCCTACAGCATGATAAATTATTTTTCAGTCGTTTCTGTAACAGGGTTCATGACCTGGTCCAGCGGTAACACACACCCTCTACGTAGGAGCCACCCGGGTTCGAGCCGGGTGGCATGTTTTTTGAACAGTTTTAATAAACAAATAACTGCTATAAAAAATATTTTATAAACTTAACATTATTTAGATCAGATTAAAACAAACGTTTATAATTTTTAACATAAAACAACTATTTTACAAATTTAATTGTTTGAAATTTCATTTAAATCATTTAAAAATATACTTTAAATCAAAGTATTTAATTACAAAACAAAGCATTTTAATTCTCTAATTTTGTATAAATATTGTGACAATATTTTATAAAAATACTTTCTCATGAAACAAAGTTTATAAATCATCTATTTTATTAAACTAAATATATATATTAGAGTTTAAACCATATTTAAACAAATGAAACTTTTTCTACTATATATTAATAACAAATTTACATTTCTTATTTTATTAAAACATACTGCTTATAATAAATAAATAAATAAACTTATTTATTAGTTATCTTTATATATTAACAAATTCAATTAGGGTGTTAACTTGTACTAATATATATTTTCCCTATATTTTGACACATTATATATAAATAAATTAGATTTATTTATTTTAATACATATAATATCATATTATTTTAATACCAGTTCTATGGGAGTCCCATTTGCTACCATCCACCAATACGTGAGAACCTCAGAGTTTGTGAGACAAGGGATGGAGCACGGGATAAGAGACTACCTGCTAGGTCAAAGAATTGACAGTCTAAGGAATCAAGTGTGGTGCTAGGTGGAAAAAATTTCAGGTCTGGAAGAAGACCGGGAGATATTTGTTGCACACACGGAAGCAGCTAGAGCTAAGGCCCATTTTGCTACCCGGGTGACCATAGCGATGTTCGTCTTAGTGCTCATCTGTTTCCTCGTCGAGAGCTACCTGAGACTCTAGGAGGATTGTGATGTTTTTTTGTCTTTAATTTTTTCGTATGAAATCACTATTTTATGATCGGATTAAGCTTTTGACGTTTTATCATTTAATGCCAAGTTCTATATTACAACTTTCATGCCATTGCTCATTGATTTAATATTACCGTCATATTTTCATCAAGATCACCCAAACCCCATCTTTTCATTCATTGCAAATTAGTATGCGTACCTAAGTCTCCCTTGCACACTAACCATTCTATTTACTTAAACAACATCATTATTTTACTCAAGTGAAGCATCTATCAAGCCCTTGATTTATAAATATCATTTGGAATATAAAAATTTTCAACAAACCATTTTACCTTCTAAAGAAATTTAAACACGATTCGTTATAGAAAACATTTTCTAAATAAATTATGACTTTTGTTCGTAAGATTTTATCAAACCTTGGCTTAACTAATAAATAATCTAGCCATTTTTTTCTTTTGAAACATTCCCTTTATGATAATTAAAATTTAATAAAAAGGTTTTCCTATAAATTATCCATTTATTTAGATTATTCAACTCATTAGTTTCACCATCTTAATTATCTACGAACAAGAATAAATTACAATTACTTATTTACAAACAAAGTCAGTTATTCATAAGCGCATTACTCAGAACATCCTCGTTATTTTGCACCTTTGGTAATATATGAGTGCACTTGCCACTTCAAAGAGATGAATCATTTCGCGTAGACGTTAACCATCCCTATAAACATCAACAAGATCTAAAAAGCTAAAACCCAACTACCCATATTATACATGAACACCAAAACAATACGCTTGTCCGCAACACTCGATCAACTACAAAATTCGTTAGTATACGTCACTCATAAGATTCAATAACTTACGTTCACAAGATACCCAATACTAGATTGGCCACATAAAACTTAGTTGTTTGCAAGGTACATAATGCCAGATTTGAGTACATAAAGCATGTTGTAATATACATGATACTGGATTGACCACATAGTACATAACACTTAGTTGATTTACAATATACATCATACAAAATTGATTACATTCTACATGAGACTTAGTTGTTCACAATACACATGATACTCAATTGCTTATAATATACATGATAACTCGTTTGTTTACAAAATACATAAATACTAGATTGTTCACCTTATACATAAAACCCATGTGTTTACTATATACATGGCGCTAAACTATTCACATTATACATGAAACCTATTTGCCTAAAATATGCATAACACTAGATCATACATGAAACTTGAGTATTTACATTATACACGGAACTAAATTTTTTACAATTGTTGCAATTGACTGATCACATTATACGCAAGGCTTGATCATACACTTTATACACTAAAGTTGAAAGCTGTAACACTTTGAAACTATTCGGGGTTTGACGTATTCTTGTTCAAACATGAGTAAGCTATGGAACTTTAAGTTATACTACATTATTACTCTTTAGTTCCTGATTGACCTTACTATCTAGGGACACAGTTATTTATTAGCAACACATACGTGAAAACGATACACATGAACTAAGTAATTTAATGCCCTCTCTTGACCCGCACACAACGGAAGGATCTATACGGACCATGCGATGATTCGAGTAATTACGGGTGTACACACAATTATAAAAATCAGCGCATGGAAAGCATAGTGAATTCTGTCGTGTGTAATGACCTAAAACCTATCATGATATATAGCAACGAAATTAATGTGATATGACAAGGGCATGGTGGATACGCCGATGGTACTTCCTGTACATAAGTGTTCAATCATATTATCAGAGTAGAGTTGTTTGTGTCACGTGAAGTTTTGACCTAGACCAATGTTTGTGAGACCCCTCATCCACTGACAATTCTTGAGCATATTTGACTGCATCTTAAACAAACCCTAATCATTAAATTATCATCGTTCTCATTTCAAGTGTTGAATTCCATCATTGAAGTCCAGAATGTTCTTCCACGGTTTTCTCCTAAATTCACCTTTAACTAAATCCACTATCATCTTTCATGCCCAACTTTGAGTATCAGACCTGAATCTTGTTATCGATTGTACTCCTCAAACCGACAATCAAAGTTCGTTGAGAATCCAAACGTGACCCTGAGTTACTTGGGAACGTGAGGATCAAACGAAGCTCAAGTACCCGCATCTCTTTTCTATTGCAGAAGCCTCCACTAGTTGAATTTCAGGACGAAATTCCCTCAACTTGGGGATACTGTAACATTTTTTATTTTCCCATGTATTTATTCGTATGCAACAAACAACATTTCAATTTCTATTTCTAGTTCAATGCCATGTGTCATGCAAACACCTCAAAATTCAAGTTCTCATCCATGCAATTCCATAATTCTAGATTTTTACCCACACACACATATAATTCCTTTTCCTTATATACCTTTTTGAAAATATATATGGTTATCAATTTGTTAGTTTGACCACCCCCCCCCCCCCTCCCCAAGTCCTTGACCTCTCAAATTGAACCACTAACCATTCGAACTCCTAATTTGGACCTTTGATCCCAATTTTAACCCCTTTTAGCCTATTTTGACTTTTAAAGTCAACCAAGTCCAAAATTCTTGCAATTTAGGGTTTGATTTGTTCAAAACCCGACCGATTAGGACTTGCCGTAGATACTAAAGCAATAATCGACCCTAACTGGACACAATTAACACCTCAATTTAAGTTGGGCGCGACAAATTTTGAAATTCAAATCATTTCAAACAGAATTGACTTTTCAGAGTCAAAACGCGTCCAATTCGATCTTCAATCAAGAGATTCGAGCGCGTTCAATCCCGAAAATCACTCCTTGATTGATTTCGCGTGTCTCCAATCCTAAACCACCACCAAAATCATTCGTAATCGAGCTAATTAACGCATGGAATCACCCTACAGCTATCGTCCCCTAATCCCTAATCGAATCAAGTCTTTAAAACAAAATCAAACGAATTAAAGCACGCACACACATTCGCTGAGACCTAAAAAAACTCTCTAAATCACCCATTGACCTGCATTACTTCTCTAGACTTTGATCAAACATCAAAAATCTCGGGCCTGACTTTCTAGCTAAACAGCACTCTATACTCGATCATTCCAAGTAAGTTTTGTCTCGTTCGATTCGTTTTAGAATGTTTATCAATAGATCCAATACTCGTATTTAGGAGTGATTTATGGCTATTCATACGCATTTTCATACGCATTTGAATAGCCTATACTCGATCAAGGAAACTGTTTGTATCGGGTTCGATTGCGGGTGGGATTCATGGCTATTCATACGCATTTTCTGGTTTGGGTTGTTTAACGAATTTAGTTTTTGGGTTTCCTTGTCTAACTAGTGAAACCACTTGGTCCGGCTGGTTAAGTCACTGCCCTACCGGACCAAGTGGCGTGGGTTCGAAACCCACCACCAGCAGCCTTTTTGCGCTAACCTCAATTTTAACACGGCTCCACTTCCGCGACATGTTAAATTATTTCCTGGTCGGGTCTGTATCAGGGTTCGTGACCTGGTCCAGTGGTAAACATGGTTGCACACACAGACATCACCCGGGTTTGAGCCCGGTGGCCTGTCTATTTTAAAAAAAAAAACCATTTTTTTATATATACAAAAAAAATTCTATATAATTATTTTATAAAACCCAATACTAATGGAACTATTTTGTGCAAAAATAAGCAGATTTTTAATAAGCTATTATTTTCTTTATACTTTAAATGATCTTAGAACCCCACCTACTATATAAATATATTTAATTTAAAAAAAAATTAATAGTCTAAATAAGCTTTTAAATTACTTATTTCAAATTGTGACAAAATTTTGATGAAATACATCATCATTATAAAACTATTTTTATAAGTCTTTGCTTTTATTAGATTATATATTAGGATTTGAATCCCATAAAAACTATTTTATTAATATATATATATATATATACATACATTTTCATTTCTTTTTATTTAAAGGACACACCATATTAAATAAATGAAATGAAATTATTTATCTAAGTTTAGTATTTTTTTAATAAACGTATTTAGGGTTTAGAAATTCAATTTCTATGTAAGTTCCAATACATATGCACCAAAATATACTTTCTCTATATTCTGGCACTTTCTCATAAAAATAAAGTTATTTATTTAAATAATAATTGAATAAATAAATTTTCTCACTACGTTTTCTTTTCAAATAAATAAAAAAAGAGAAATTATTTATTTAATTTATTTATTCAAACCTAGACCCTAAGTCCATTAACATTCCATTTGATTCTATTTCAAACACGATTACCAAATTCATACATTCTTTTGTTCAAATCCCTACTCTTACACCCATTGAAACCCTAAGAACCTACTTTAGACATTATGAACAATATGAATTCAAGTTTGTACATATACACTCTAGGTTAACCTTGTGAGTTACAAGGATTCACCTTACTACCTTTTCTCTTGTGCAATCTAGATCCTTGATACAAGTGAGTTTACATAGGCCCTTTTACACTATTTACATTTCTAGGGTGTAACATGAGTTCAATTATACATTATTTACAAATTACACAATACAATTCCACCCTACATTCATGTGTGTAATTTGAGCCTTATGCTTGAGTACTAGGTGTGCAAACTACAATTTATGTGCAATTTACATGTGCAATCATTAACTACACAAGCCGACGGTTAACAATGATAGATCTATTGAGTCTGAGAAACCCACCCATGTAGGGTGATTGTTACCGACAACACATTTTGGTTTTTTCATGCTAGTTACAAAGGTTTGATTGTACAACTTGGTTTCACAATAGTAACTCTCTATATTTGCCTTATTAACCATGATATGTATGAATTGTATGCACACAACACAATGATACTATTTAGAGACAAAACCTGTGTATGTTCACCAACTTTTTAGTTGACATTGTTTTAAGCATGTTTCAGGTATGAATGTTTGAGATTGATCAAGTTTGCTACACTTAAGTTGTGGACCTAGATAATAAAGGAACTTGTTATGTATTTTGAATTTCATGTACTTTGTTGGATGTTGTTTGGTTTGAATTTAAATGTGACGATTTAATATATTATAACTTAGTCAACCATGTGCTCATGAACAATCTCCATGTCCCGCCCCGACGTTTCCACCATCGGTTGGGGTGTGACAATTGGTATCAGAGCCCTGGTTATAGAGAACTAAGTTGCATTTAGTGAACTTAGACCATAACTATAGGCTCACATAGTTAACATCACATCATTCACATTGCATATATATCCACATGATCTAAATTACCTAATACTTAGGCAGTGTTACTGTCACGACTATGTCTTCCGCATCTCACACGATTTCATCTTCGAGTCTGTGGAGAATTACGAGTACAAACCGTCGACATCGTCATCAGCTGAATCGTCACTTCCTGCACCACTACTCCCACGCGCATCCGGTGACGATAGTATCCCAATTACTGACGACGATGAGAACCCGAGCGAGTAGTCGGGGCAGCACATGGCCGACAACCACAAGGATGATGAGGAGGAGTGTATCGAACCAAAATCCAAAAATAAAATGTTATTTGACTAAAATAATATTAAATGGAGGACTTGTTTTTAATGGTGCAATTTACCTAGTTTGGGTAAAAAGGGTCATTTGAGCATGTCCAGGGACTTGATGTGAAAATTTTGAATTTGTTGTTTTGATAGGGGGCAGGTCACGCAAATACACACACATATATGTGTGTGTGTGTGTGTCGATTTTAACAAGGAGAAGAGAGAGAGAAGAGTCTAGTTCAAGAATCAAAAATCTGGAAGATTGCATGCGAAATTAGAAGTGTTTGATGGATTCATCTTCTTCTAATTACCAGGTATGCACCTTTTGATTCTCCATTCTCAGTGTTCTTAGTGCCCATGGGAAAAAATCTAATGTTGGGGCTGAATTGGATGATTTAAATGGTAGAGATATGTTGAAAGTTATAATCTTTCTTGACTACAAGTATTCAAAGGTAGATAATATCACCAAAACATCTAATTTGATGATTCAAGAATTATGGTTCTTGAGGGTGATTTGGAGGTTTTCATTTGATTGATGTTTAAATGATAAATTGAGGTTGGGTTAGTTTCTAGAGAGTTGATAGACACATTTTTATGAAAGAAACCTCTTCCGATTTTATAAATTCAAATTTAGGGTTCGTGAGAACCCAAATTGGAGGTTTTCTAAATTGAGGGTTTTGAATGATGTTTAAAGGAGTATGATGTTGTGGTGTGTCTATGAACACTAAACCAAGTATACACCATAATTATAATGGATGAATTATGATGTTTATGTTGGGTGAATTTGAGTGTTTTCCTTAACGTGTCAATATGAGTTGAAAAGATGAATGGGGTTGTTGGAGGTTTAGTTAAGGTTGTAATAACCAAACTAAGTTAGGGTGTTGATTTTTAGATCATAAAGATGTGTTGGGTGTCAATTGGTGATCAGTGGATTACTAATTGTAATTGGGCCATATAGGTGATCATGTGGTAAAGAAGCTAACTTAGAGGAACAAGTGGGATCATCTTTTAACAAAAAGGTAAGTTCTTTGCACTTACTTAGTAGAGATGGGTAGTAGTAAAAGCACCTACTTGTTATACATGTTGATTTTGTTGATTTTCATATGTGCAAATGTGTGTATGTTGCTTTGGTGAAATTGACTTAAGTGGTTTAGAGTCAAACAGTTGTGGTAATTGACTTAAGTGGTTATTAGTCAAAAAAAATGTGGTAATCTAGTGATTTTGACCTTTGTGGTTAGATTCAAACAAATGTGGTAATTGACTTATGTGGTGTAAAGTTAAACTAATGGGATGAATAAGGTATAATTGAAGTCATTAAACTTCACAAGTATAAATGAGGGATTGGGGTCTTTGAATCCCACATGTTGATAAATTATGTATGAATTGATAACGTGTGTGACACTTGTTTGTATGTTTAGAGTCGGTAATTGGAGTATAAGAACCCCACTCGTTGTAATTGAGGTCATGAACCTCACATGTATTGTTGTTATTGTTTGAAGACTTTGAACTTCATTAGTTTTAGTATTGCACTTACTTAGTAATGTTAGAAGTAAGTTACTTGTTGTTGATTGTAAATAGTATGTTTAATTACAAATGGAATGATTGTTATTTGTATACAAAGGATAGTATGGCTTATGTGCCTTGCATATTTATGTGTATAGATATATGATAAAGGTTTGTATTGAGGTTTAAGAACTTCACTTGTAAAACTTGAAGTCATGAACTTCATTAAAGGTGGATGTAAATGAGGTCAAAGAATCTCACAAGATTAGTTAGTACTTGTGGTCAAAAGAACCACACAAGTATGAATGAAGTCTGAGATCAAGGAATCTCACAAGTAAGTGTTTGTTTGAGGTTCTGAACCTCACAAGTGTATGCTAATAAATTAGAAGTTTTGAGCCTTGCAATATATCAGCCCGACCGGGTGGGGTTTTGACCTGCCCGGGTCACAGATCTGATTCATTTTACACAGATTAGCCCGATCGGGTGGGGGTTTGACCCACCCGGGTCAGCGTTTTAATTGAAAATTTGCTTTTCATAAAATTTCGATAAAGTATTTCTATTTGGGGTCGTATTGTTTATATGGTATCAACTGATACCGTATAATAAACTAATACCTTGTCGTGATGGTTTTTTTAGAACGTCGATATCAGGCGGGCATACCTTGCTTAAGGGCGTTTTATACGTTGTGGTGTATCATACGTCGGGATAGGCGATAATGCATTGAAAACCCTCTGTTTAGCGCTGAAATAAGTCTAATAAGTGTCTTTTTGACCCGAGTTGAGGCATTACTTGTAAAGGGTCCTTAGGAGTGTCTATCATTACTAATGTTTGTTTTGTTTGGGTGTTTTATGTAGGAAAAGCTCTGGTCTAGTCTCGGGTCATGTTTTAAGCTTTAGATTCTCATTGGAAGACCTTTTGATGCATTTGGTTGTTTGTTTAAGCTGCTTATGAGTGCTTAAACCCTTGGGATGTATAAATGGATTTAATTAGATGGTAGAACTTACGTCTTGAAATTGAAATCGTCTAATCTTGGGTGAAGTCAAAAGCCGTAGTTGACTTGTCAATTATTTAAACACGTTGTTGCTTTGGGATCTTGGTCGGTCTTTTTAAACCCAATCATGATGTTGTCTTTTCAAATATGTTAACATGTGTTGTTTTTTCAAAGAGAATTAATGGGACCTACTTCCGCTTGTTTTTGAAAGTTTAAATTGGTCGAAAAATTTGAGTGTTACAAGGAGCCCGAAGAGGTTCGTGGGCTGTATTAGGCGAGGAGCTTGAGGCTCTCGTGGACACAAGGACCGGGGAGGAGACCCCGAGGTGGTACTTCGCGCCATCCCATTCCCGTACCTTGTGCACTCAGGTGAAGCACTTCTTTGTCAAACTCCGAGGAAGAGGGTCACACTACCTCGTCGTGTTTCAACACCATTGTGACACCCGACATTTTCAGGATAACTCTGTTAATACAAACACCGTTATCTCAATCATTTGTTTATACAAACTCTGTCATCTCAATTAGTCATTCACACAATGCATTTAATTAGGATTAATTAAAGGTGTCAGTTATTGCACAAGCACTCAAGTAGCGGTAACTCGGAGAATTACCGGATCACACACGAGCCTAACCCGTAACGTTGATGAACTAATAAAAATAATTGCGAAAAATTATATTAATGTAAATTATATGAATTTACATGTTATGTGAATTATGTGAACTTTCGTGAAATTACGTAGGTTTATCATAAATTAATTGTGCTTGTTATTTTTATAAATGTTAGAGTTTTATAAAAATAATAGTTAAGGGTTTTAATTGTTATTATTGAAACTTATTTTTAAATAACCCATGGACTATCCATAAATGTGATGATATTAACTCTAAATGTATCACCAAAGAGTGAATGCAAGTATATATACATAAAATAATAAATACAAGTTAACTCCTCAATAATTAGGGGAATACAAAGGGTATATAATAAATGGACTAAATAAATACAAGAGTAATTATATACTTATGATACATTAAAAATAACTCATGGATTCTCTTGATAAACCAAGGATTACCCATAACCCATATTTAAACCATGCATGCTTGTATATATAGAATATATAAAAAAAATAAAATCCTAGCCTCTTTTTCTCTCAAAACCGTCGCAACCCAAACCTCCCATCCCCCCTTGAAGCCAATGCAAGAAAGCCACCCAAACACCCTCCATTCGACCTTGATTCTTGCAATTAAACTTGTATTTGGTCTATCCTAGGCATTGCTAACACATCCACGTAAGTTGTTCTATCCGATTTCGTTGCTTTATAGTCTTAAGATTCATGATGAAACCCTAGTTCACCCAAACTAGAATTTTAGCAATAAAGTTGGTGACTTTGATATTGATTTGATGTTATTGTATCTATTTGATGATTATATTGTTAATGATGAAACCCTAAATGCGTATGATTCATAACTTGCTTAAAGAGGAAATTTTATTGATTATGTGATGTTATAGGATTGCATGTTAGATGTAATTGATGATGTGTATGATTGTAATTATGCTAGTTAGGTTGTATGTAATTGTTGTGATGCGTTGAATCTCGCTAACAAAGCTAGAAATCATTGGCTTTCCTAAAGAGGAAACTTTATTGAACGGTTTTCATTATTGTATGAATTTTGTACATGCATGATGATGTAGGATGATGCTAATGTGCTAAACAAGATTTATTAAAGCATGCTAAAGTATTATTTTGTGGAAATCACGTAGATTGTTAATAGCTTACTAAAAGTGGAAACTTTTAGATTCTGGAACTTGGCTCCTAGACTTGTATTACATGATGTAATAATCTATTATGCATTAGTATGATTACATAAACATGTTAGGATCATGCAAACGTGTTATAGAAACCCCATGTTCATACATTACTAATAATAGTAACTTTATTGATACAAATACATTGAATGTTCATAGCTTGCCATGTTAGGAAGTTTGTGAATCATGTATGAATCGTGAAACATGAACTACTTGTATATTATGTGTATTAGTATACTAAACAAACATTAAGTCACTATACGAGTCACCAACGGGCCGTCGGGTCAAACTTGTCCAATCTTGGTTAAAAAATTAAATATTTTTGAAAACCTATAAACAATTTGGATTGTTTGGATACGAGTTTTATGAACAAACACTAACACACACTTATAGACTTATACATGTGTTTTGGGTAAAAAATATGTAAACTAATTTTGTAACCAAACTTCGTAAGTGAGGTAGTGTGCTTATCAATTTCGTGATGAATGGAATATATAAATTTGTAAATCGACACAAGTGTTTACGAGGAAAGCCTTGATCTTTAAGGATCTCCGACATAAAACCTCGGGAGGTGACAATCGACACCTGCCTCGTTTCTTGAATAAATGGTAAAAAGATTACAAGTGTGAGCAGTAAGAGATCGATTTCTAAATGTTACGGAGTTGTTGCGTATTGCCAAGTGTGTTGTTTGTTCTATTTGATCAAACTGCCGATTAAATACAAAGAAGATAAGCTAACTAACTATCTGAGAATCCCGGACTGACTTAGTCTTCCAATATGATGGTTATAAGCTTATTCGCGTACATTCCACACGTGGTACACGTCACACTGAGCGAGTCTTCAGGAGAGAGTAAGTCCACGCACGTTTACCTGTAAATATAAATCGAAATAGAGGACAAATAACCGTTAGTTATGTTAATGCTCAGGATACTGATATTACTGGATTCCGGATCACGCTACATTCAGGATCCTGCATAAAATCAATCCCTAACAATTGTCCCCAAATTTAACAGTTGTCTAACACGATGACAGCTGTAAAATTTTTTGAAATTCAAAACTTAAAGGATATATCTCGGATAGATTTGTTAGTACTTGATGGGACGCGGCCCGATTTTCCATGGGCAATAGTCGTTACTCTCAACAGGCTATAATTATCCTTCCTTCTCTCTCATTATAACTTACCGTTTTCTTCACTTGGCAGATAAGGTAAAATTTTTGTTGGTACACATATGTCCCCAGTTCATTGTAAGCGTTCGAGTCAAATGTAATCAGTCAGTTGTGATATAAAACAGTGTGTTTTGAGTATTTATGGTTGTTTATGTTTATTATTATTGATCACCGTTGATATATACCCTTAACATGTTTAAATAATACTTATGCAGAAGTTGTTCATGCTGATGAGTCAGAATGGACTCAGTCGCACGAATGAGTCATAAGTATGGCTCATTCGTACGAATGAACCATAAGGATGGTTCAATCTGCCGAATGACTCAGTCGCACGAATGGATCATCCGTATGAGCCATTCGTACGACTGGAACCTGCAGACTATAAATACATCTTAAATCGTGTTGTTAAAAAAAAAGGTCATATCAATCAACCCTAGCCGCACGAAATCGTCCAGAGACTTTGTCCAACTTCATAGTTCGTTCCCGGATCGATTCCTACACGTTCATAACGTTTATCAATCGTTAGATTGATCCGGGTTGTCGTTCTCACTGATTGGATCGCCAATCAAATAGAATTCCGCGCTATTTGATTCGGTTTCACGTTGAATCTATTGTAATCCGTACGTACACGGTCCTAACAAGTGGTATCAGAGCTTTGGCTCGTGATTCTTCGTGTATTCAATCTTGTTTTGGTATAAAATTCTCGTTTTTGTTCAAAAGCAAAATTTTTCGTGGTTAAATCTTGTTTTACTTGTGTTTTTGCGAAAAAAAGTCATTGCTTTACACTTAGTTCTTGTTTTCTAAAGTTCTACATCTTTTGCAGCCCCAAAAACTCGATCAAAATCTCGTTTTTTCGAAAATTTTCACGTTTTTAGGGTTTCTGCGCGTCCTGTAGCACATTCGCACGATTGACCTCAGTCGCTTCTCCATTCGTACGAATAGACCATCCGCATCAATTTTCTCTCATTCGTGGACTCCATTCGCACGATTGACCTCAGTCGCTTCTCCATTCGTACGAATAGACCATCCGCATCAATTTTCTCTCATTCGTACAACTCAATCGCACGGATAGCTCTTTCGGTGAACTCATTCGTACGACTGGACTCAATCGGTTCTATCCTTCCAAAATTTTTCTAAGTGTTGAAAATCCAAAATTTTTTTAAAAAATGACTGACGAGCACTCAGCCTATACAGCCGGGCAGAACGCAAGACTTCAAAACATGATGATAATAGAAAATGAAGCGGGAAATGGACAGAAAGCTCTGAAACTTGTGTCACTTGATGACTACCCACACTGGAAACATCGTTTTGAGATCTATCTCAACGGGGTAGATCCAATGCTTTGGGTATCAATTGAAACAGGATACACTGTTCCTGTGGGAGCTGATGGAGTCAAACTAACGTTGACTGGGATGTCTGAAGCCCAGAAGACTACATATAATGCTGAGAAGAAGGCATATGCTCTCCTCACACAATCCATTCCAAAGGATATTTTTCACCAATTTTCAGAAAATAGACTGTCCAAACCTTTATGGGATGCTTTAGAAAAGAGATATGAAGGGAATGCAGCTCTAAAGAATATGAGGGCCAAGGCACTGAAAAAGGAATTTGATAACTTTGCTGCGATTGGAAGAGAAACGTTAGATGAAATACTTGATCGTTTTTATCATCTAATGAGTGAGTTGCATACTCATGGGATAGTGACTACTATGGAAGAAAAAGTGTTGAGCCTTGCTGATGGTTTGCCAGACAAATGGGACTCCTTTATCACTATCTTGAAACAAAATGGCACTCTGGAGATGTTGGATATAAATGAGTTCACCATCAAGCTGAGAGAACAGGCGCTGGTAGAAAAATACAAGGCCCAAAGAGGAACGTATAATCAGAATCCAGCTTTATACAATGCAACTCCTGCTTCCGCATCATCTGGTACTCCTATTCAAACCGCGTTTGTATCAAACACCTCGGGCTCTCCTCAGAACACCACATCCACTGGTGGTTCGTCGGGCACATCTTCACAGAAGAATACATCCGATTCAACCGCAAAGTTAAAAACTGACAACCTTGGGAACGTGACTGTGGAAGTGGCAAAGGAACATATGGGATTGCTTGCAGCAATGGTAGTTTCATATAATGGGTTGGTGGCAGGGCAAATAGGAAATTGCCACCTTACTGACGAGGATTACGAACAAGTAGACCCTGTGGAGATGGAGAGAATGGACATTTCTTGGGCTCTCGCAAGTGCTGTACGACGAGCAAAGGAGTTCGTCAAGAAGACTGGAGAAGAGCTGATAGCCAACAAAGGAACCAAGTTTGGCTTCGACAAATCCAAAGTTACGTGCTTCAATTGCGGGGAAAAGGGCCATTTCAAAAGAGAGTGTGTGAAGCCAAAGAAGACAGGGAACAGTAATCCTTTTAACTCAAATGCTAGGGAAAACACAACTGCTACTCTTACTCCTAAATCAAACACAGCAGCCATGGCAGCTCAAGGAGACGAGGGACAAGATTGGTCATTCAGATTTGGACCAGCAACTGAGGCAAACATGGCAAATATAGAAGAGTTGAATGATGACTCTGCGAGTGAAAGGGATAACTCTTCTGATAGTGCTAACTCAGATGGAGAAGATGCTGCCGAAGACGCCCAGTTTGTTTCAAGATCCGAACCGGTGGAAGATGCTGATTCCACATGCGCTTTCATGACAAACACCGCTAGTGAGACTCAGGTATGTTCCAAAGATGAACTGTTTAATAAACATGCTTGCAATGATTGTGAAAAATTCCGGGAAACAATTGACCTGAAATTTGCTAGGTTATTAGATCATAATGAAAGCCTGGTAACTGACCTACAACAATGTACAGAAGCGAATCGAGTTCTAAAACAAAATGAAAGCGGTTTTAAAGAACAAATTGAAGTGTTGAAGAAACAACTTAAGGAAACTGAAGTTGTAGTTTTTAATCAGTCAAATGACATCAATTTTTACTTAAAATCAATTGAACAAGCAAAGAAAGAACTCGCTCTTCTCCAAGTTGAGTATGACTCTCTCAAACAAAAGTTACACAGTGTTGCCAGTTCTTCTCACATCTTGAAGAATCTGGTGAATGTTAGAAAGGGGGGAGAGGGCATTGGTTATCGAGAGGTTCCACCACCTCTTGAGGGTCTTTTGAACACGAAAAGCAAACCTTTAAATGACAACCCAGTGAAAGACCATGTTGTGACAACTCCACTTGTCAGTGATCCGGACACTCTTGTAAAACCATTACAACCGATCACTGAAAATTGTGGAACATCTTCATGCGTTAAAGATATATTCACTATTGGAAAAAGGGATGAGGAAGAGGATTATGTAAGACCTTGTTTGGAAACTCAAACCATTCAGAATCCCAAACCAAGGCAGACCAATCCTCAGCCTCGTCCTAGCCTTGAGAAAGGAAAGGCAGTGGTCACGAACTTGAGCAAATCCATCCAATTCCTCAAGGAGGGCCAAAAACCTAATATTGAGAAAAAGGATGGGTTTCAGAATCACCACAATGC
Organism: Smallanthus sonchifolius; assembly: GCA_023525975.1. NCBI lineage: Eukaryota > Viridiplantae > Streptophyta > Magnoliopsida > Asterales > Asteraceae > Smallanthus > Smallanthus sonchifolius. The sequence goes on along the minus strand of CM042025.1, from coordinate 39,844,317 downwards.
GCATCAAAGTAGATCTCCGAGGATTGTAGAGCGGAGATCCTGCTATGGATGTGGGAAAAGGGGACACTTAGCACAAAATTGTCCTAATTCTAAGACACCAAAGAGGAAGGTTGAAAATTTTTATAAAAAAACTCATTATTCCAAGTTTAACTCAACCTCTCCCTTACACCATCAAGTACATTATAGGAATGTTCCTCACAAACCTGTAATGAACAACATGGTGAATACTGATGACAACAAACCACGTGCATACCCAGTAAACCAGTCGACCGTTTATCACAAGCGATCACTGCACAAAACTGGTTCGTGGAAAGTTAAGTCGGATCATGTGTCTGAGAACAAAGATAAAGGAAAATCCCCTGAGTTAACCACTGAGAAGGGACAATGGGTTGATTTCCTATTGCGCGATGCTGACGGCAAACCCAAGACCATGAGGGCTTGGGTACCTAACCTAAACTGAGTTTCTTTGTTGTGTGCAGGTTGTCCGCTACACTGCTTCTACAAACACGTGGATTGTTGATAGTGGGGCTTCCAGGCACATGACAGGAAATTTGTCACTCCTGTCAAATGTCAAAAATATAAAAGGAGGACATGTTTCTTTTGCTGGTGATAAAGGAGGGTTTATTACTGCTCAAGGTGAAGTTTCAAATGGGAAAGTCAGCTTTGATAAAGTGAACTATGTTCAGCAACTAGAGAACAATCTGCTGTCAGTTTCTCAAATTTGTGACAAAAAGTTTAAAGTACTCTTCGATGACAAGAAGTGTTACATAATGAAGAAAAACTTTGAGATTCCTGAAGATTTGGTATTAATGTCGGCCCCTAGAATGAGTGACTTATATGTTTTGAGTATGTCTCAAGCTGCAACATCAGAATCAACAGTACAATGCTTCATGTCCAAAGCCACAGAGAAAGAATCAATCTCATGGCATAGGAGGATGGGGCACATACACTTAAGGAAAATGAACCATCTGGTTCACAATGGCCTGGTTGAAGGAGTCACATGCAAAAATTTCCACTTGCCTGATTTCTGTATCTCTTGCAAGAAAGGAAAACAAACGAAAAAGGCTCACAAGTTGAAGAAAGTTTTTTCCGTTGACATACCACTTGAGCTCCTCCACATGGATCTGTTTGGTCCGGTCAACATCCGAAGCATAGCAGGCGAATGGTATTGTTTTGTTGTTACTGATGAATACTCAAGATTTTCTTGGGTTATGTTCCTTACTGCAAAATCAGAGACTTTTGAAAAATTTAGGGTTCTTGTCACCACCCTGGAGTCTCTGTACAAATTGAAAGTGAGAAAGATTCGTTCGGATAATGGATCAGAATTTAAAAATCAATGGATGGATGCGTTCTGCAAGGCAAGAGGTATCGTCCATCAGTTTTCATCCTCCTATACTCCTCAAATGAATGGGGTAGCTGAACGAAAGAACCGGACCTTGATCGAGACAGCTAGAACCATGCTTGCTGACTCTAAACTTCCAGTGCAATTCTGGGCAGAGGCTGTGTCTAACGCCTGCTACACCTTGAACAGAGTCCTTATTGTCAAGCGTCACGGAAAAACTTGCTACGAACTTCTTCAGTGTCGAAAGCCCAATCTGGAGTATCTTGAACCTTTCGGTGCTCCGTGCATGTTGCTAAAGAAAGACAAGGGTGGCAAGTTCAATGAGAAGGCAGAGGAAGGGATTTTTCTTGGATACAGTATTCCTGATAAGAGAGTGTACAATAACTCAACAGGACAAGTTGAGGTGTGGTGTAATGTTGAAGTTCAAAGATTCACAACACCTCCTGCTGGAAAAGGTCCTTCAGAGTTCTTTGATTATGATGCTTTCTTCAAATCTTTCAACCTTCCTCCGGTCTATTCTGAAGAAGAAATTACTGCTCAAATGATGTATGATTATCTGAATTCCACTGATGAGCAACAAGTTCAGGTACAAGAAACTGCTGATATGCCAAGTACCTCAGGCATCACTGAAGAAGAGAGTGACTCCTCATCTGATGATGACGGACCCACTCAGGATGATGATCCTTTGGTTGTTGAAAATGGAAATGAAGAAAGGTCAAATGACAATCAGCAGCCGATCGAGACAGATGATGTTGATGTCACTCCTATGGGAGATGAAGTGACTGTCCCAACTCAACAAGTGGGACGAATTAATGTAAATCATCCGCAAGAAAACATAATCGGCGATCTTCTCTCAGGAGTTCAAACACGAAGCTCGTCTTACTCGGCTGATTATGCTGCCGTAATGGAAAAGGGATATGTGCATGATGGGGCTTATAAGTGTTTTGTTTCTCAAATTGAGCCGAAGTTTGTAAGTGATGCCCTGAAAGATGATTCGTGGGTCAATGCGATGCAAGAAGAACTCCTCCAATTCAAGAAATTGGAAGTATGGACATTGGTTGACAGACCAAAGGGTATTAAAGTGATTGGTACTAAATGGGTTCTTCGGTGCAAGAAAGATGATCAAGGGGTTGTAATCAGAAACAAGGCTCGTCTTGTAGTTCAGGGATTCCGACAAGTTGAAGGCATTGATTATAATGAAGTGTTTGCTCCCGTTGCCAGAATGGAAGCAATCCGAATTTTCCTTGCTTATGCATCCTTTATGAAGATTAAAGTATACCAAATGGATGTAAAGAGTGCCTTTCTTCATGGGAAAATCAGTGAAACTGTCTACGTAAGTCAACCGGAGGGGTTTGAAGATCCTTACCATCGTGATCGAGTCTACAAATTGGACAAGGCACTGTATGGGTTACATCAAGCTCCTCGGGCTTGGTATGAAAAGCTCTCCACTCATCTGCTGAAAAACGGGTTTCGAAGGGGAGTAATTGACTGCACGTTATTTATTAAAGAGACACATGGGGATCTGCTGATGGTTCAAGTATATGTAGATGACATCATTTTCGGTTCAAAAAATGAATCAATGTGCACCGAATTTGAGAAGGTGATGAAGGATGAGTTTGAAATGAGTTCATTGGGAGAAATGAAGTATTTTCTTGGATTACAAGTTGACCAAACCTCTACCGGCATTTTTCTTCATCAAACAAAGTACGTCGGTGACATTTTGAGCCGATTCGATATGGAAGGCGTTACTCCTGCTGGTACCCCTCTCGCCACAAATCATGACATGGCACCTGATGAGAATGGGGACTTGGTCGACGCTACTATGTACAGAGGTATGATCGGATCTCTAATGTATCTCACTGCTTCTCGTCCTGATATCATGTTCGCCACATGTCTCTGCTCAAGATATCAATCTAAACCCAAAGTGAACCATCTGATCGGGGTGAAACGGATCTTACGTTATCTGAAGGGTACCCCTACTCTTGGGTTATGGTATCCTCATGACGATGACTTTGAACTTACTGCATATAGTGACTCAGATTATGGTGGCTGTAAGACAAACTTCAAATCAACATCTGCAGGATGTCAATTTTTCGGACGTCGTCTAGTTACGTGGCAATGTAAGAAGCAGACCTCAGTTGCTCTGTCAACCTGTGAAGCTGAATATGTTGCTGCCGCTAGCTGCTGTTCTCAGATCATCTGGATTCAACAGCAAATGCGGGACTACGGTTTGAGATTCTCTAACACTCCTATTTATGTTGATAACACAGCTGCTATTGCCGTCACTAAAAACCCCGTGCACCATCCAAAAACAAAACACATCGGCATTAAATATCACTTTATACGTGATTGTTTTGAAAAGAACTTAATTGATGTGATCAAAATTAACACTGATTTTCAAAGAGCCGACCTCTACACTAAAGCTTTTGATAAACCACGGTTTTTCTATCTGCTAGAGGTAAATGGTGTCAAGAAGAAAAATGAAGTCGTTTCGGATGAGTCGAGTTCATAGTCCAAATTTAATTTTTTGTTTTTTTTTTTTTTCTTTTTCTTTTTCTAGTCGTTATTTAAAATTCAAAAACACAAAAAGATTATCTGTTTTAAAATTTTAGGGGGAGATATTTCTAAGTTTATTAAAAAAAAAAAAAAAAAAAAAAAAAAAAAAAAAAAAAAAAAAAAACTTTGGGAAGGGCAGATTGGGGGAAATTGATCCTGGTCTGTGGAAAATGATAGTACACAGGCATCGAGGTATTTGAGACACAAAAAAAAAAAAAAAAAAAAAAAAAAAAAAAAAAAAAAAAAAAATTTATGAGTTAAAGTTTATTTTTTTAAGAAAATTCAAAAACAATATAAAATTGAAAAAAAAATGAGCTTGTGTTAAATGGTGGGGAAATGATTGTATATCAGTGGACGGTTGATATTATGTCTAAACCTAAATGATTCACCATATACTACGTCCAGTTCGATATATTGGTAGGCTCTCTCAATCGGACAGGAAGCTCAACGCGATAAAAAGATAACAATCTTTTGCGTCGAGTGGGTGAACACTGCACTGACATATGTCCTTGGTGGTAATTTCGGGTCTAAGATTGCCGAGAACTAATGTACTTGGTCGTTGTGTTGTATTCAATCAATGCCTCTTTCTTCAAATCCCGTAAACCTACCCATCACCCATACCTTAACGAAATCTAGTGTATTACCCTTGGGGATAGCGACTCTGAGGATATACTCTCTAGGTGGAGTTCCCAAATGGCCTATGGTATTACCCTTGGGGATAGTGACTCTGAGAAAATACCCTCTAGGTCAAACTTCAAATGAACTGGTATTAAGTTCATAAGCCCAAATCTCCCAAAGAGCCAAAGGCTCCACAAAGTCCTATCACACAAAGAGCCAAAGGCTTCTCAAATCTCAAAGAACTGGTAAAAAGTTCTCAAGCCCAAAGTCAAATCTCAAAGAACTGGTAAAAAGTTCTCAAGCCCAAAGTCAAATCTCAAAGAACTGGTAAAAAGTTCTCAAGCCCAAAGTCAAATCTCAAAGAACAAATCAAAAGTTCTTCATCCTTCAAAGCTCAAACACTCCAAAAGCTCAAAAGCCAAATTACCAAAAATGCCCAAGTACCCAAAATCTAGCCTAAATCTCCCTTATCTCACACATATTTAGTTGAATGAATACAACATAATCACTGGTATAACGGAATTCTTGTGCATACCTGGATACGAAAGTATGTTGAGCAGTGGGAACCATTCGAATATCACAAGTGCTGATTGTTCCGATTTTGGTGAGTTTAAATGGATTATATACTGGTAATCGACTGGATCGGCAGTGTGCTAACATATCATAACTTGAACAAAACATGATGTCAACCGCTTCGTATACTGATATGATTCCCCAAAATTACAAGTCTCACAAAAAGAATGTGCTTTCTGTTTTTACAGCTTCTATTAATCTTGTGTACAGTATTTTATTTTTTAAAGTTAAAATTACTTGAAAAGTCTCAAATACTAGTGTCAATGCCTGTATGATTCCACATGGATCTTTCCTTTAGTCTGTGACATCAGAACGGGTGTCCTGTTGAGGGGGAGAAAATTTTAAATGTTTGTTTCGTTTAAATCTCAGTTTGCTTTATTTCCTTTAAAGGTTTTGATTTTATTTTTATTATTGGACTGTGCGACAAGACAAGACTCCTTGAAACTAAAATTCTGAATCCAAACAAGACAGCTTGTCAAAATTTTGAAAAAGTAAAAGGGTCACGTCTGAGGTGACCAGTTAGGAAACTGGGAAGACTGGGTAAAAGGGTCACGTCTGAGGTGACCAGTTAGGAAACTGGGAAGACTGGGTAAAAGGATCACGTCTGAGGTGATCAAATTAAGTAAAATGTTTGAGGTAAAAGGGTCACGACTGAGGTGACCGAGTGCAAGAGTGAATCGAACATGTCACACACCGATGGATTCACTCAGTAGCACGAATGGACCATACGGTTGGTCCATTCAGACGTATGAAACTCTGGTGTACGTATGAGCCATAAGTATGGTTCAGTCATACGATTGGTCCATGCGATTGAGTCTATTCGCACGACTGGATATCAGTCGCACGATTGGAACATATGGTTGGTCCATTCGCACGAATGGTGAGTGCGGTTGGTCCATTCGCACGAATGGTGAGTGCGATTGGCCCATTCGCACGAATGAAGGTCAGGTAAGTATATAAACCACTCAATCGCAACTGTTCCCCTATCGTTCAAACTACTCAGTCGCAAAACCCTAATGCCCTCTCCCCCTGTCGAATATACAAAGTTTTATAACATTAGGGGAAGCCACGAATGGGGAAAAATCATCAGCTGGGCTTACTTCTCTGATCTTAACGTTTACGCTGTCAAAAGAGAAGGTGGAGTCCAGTATTTCAGATATGCACACGAGCTAAAGACGCTGCCAGGATTCGAGATGAACCGGTTAGCATGTTTGAAATTATTATATGCTGAAGAAGGGGGTAGATCGGGTTGGTTTGAAAGAGCGTTGAAGTTCGAGTACCGCAATAAATGGGTAAACTTCAAGCCTCAAAGACCACAACGTATTATTCACAAGAACAAAATCAATCCGATCACAAAGCGCCCCAAGGTAACATTGAAATGGCAGCCACCGACTACAATGAAGAAGATCCCACTTCGAAAATTACCTCAGAACTTCTCGAGGTATTTCAAGTGGTGGAATTACGATTCAAGAACGGGTGAAGCTGTTATTGTATTGGATAAAGGTGATGATTGGGAAACAATTCGAGTGTATGATCCCATGTGGCTCACAAACTTGTCAGAACGAGATGTTCTTTCTTTGTACAAGTGTCAAATATTTTCAGATATATGGGATATGGAGCAAGCGCTACAATTTCAACGTGTTATCGAAGTGTGCTTTGCGTACGAGATACACGCTGGAGTTTCATGGAAGGAGAAGACAAAGGAATTTCTGAGGACTGATTGAAGATAGAATGAACTAGGTCCAAGGGGGAGTTTGTTGGTACACATATGTCCCCAGTTCATTGTAAGCGTTCGAGTCAAATGTAATCAGTCAGTTGTGATATAAAACAGTGTGTTTTGAGTATTTATGGTTGTTTATGTTTATTATTATTGATCACCGTTGATATATACCCTTAACATGTTTAAATAATACTTATGCAGAAGTTGTTCATGCTGATGAGTCAGAATGGACTCAGTCGCACGAATGAGTCATAAGTATGGCTCATTCGTACGAATGAACCATAAGGATGGTTCAATCTGCCGAATGACTCAGTCGCACGAATGGATCATCCGTATGAGCCATTCGTACGACTGGAACCTGCAGACTATAAATACATCTTAAATCGTGTTGTTAAAAAAAAAGGTCATATCAATCAACCCTAGCCGCACGAAATCGTCCAGAGACTTTGTCCAACTTCATAGTTCGTTCCCGGATCGATTCCTACACGTTCATAACGTTTATCAATCGTTAGATTGATCCGGGTTGTCGTTCTCACTGATTGGATCGCCAATCAAATAGAATTCCGCGCTATTTGATTCGGTTTCACGTTGAATCTATTGTAATCCGTACGTACACGGTCCTAACAATTTTCTCTCAATCTTGCTCTTCTTTTTTGATAGTCTCTGCAAATGGGTAAAATATAACTAACCCTTTCACAAGCTTCAGCTACCGTGGAGGATTTTTCTGATCCAGAGTTGCTTAGCAATCCCGATCAGGAGAAGTGCACCTTTACCAACCAGGATATAAAGCTTTTGAAAACCTTAAACATTTTTCCTAAAAACACCATAATTAAAGCTTTTGATTCTAGGGTCAGGGCTGATTTTTTCTCACCGACTTGGGTCTGTTTCTTAGCCTATCCTTTCACTCTTGGACTTACTTATCCCTTTCCACCATTAATATCCGAGTTTTTCAAGGTTACTGGTCTAAGTTACTCTCAACTTTTGGCTTGGAGGATTCTGCATACCCTAGAATGCATGAATCGTCTTCATTCTCTTTTTATCGAAACCGCTAAAATAACTAGTATGTATAACTTGATGTTGGTCCCGGGAGCCTCATCGCGCAACGGAAATACACAGACCTGTTCTGTGATTTGTGTGGAGACCAAGAAACGAGACAAAGAAACACGAACAAAGACAAAAGATAATGAAATGACACGTAATCCATGACATAGAAGTCATCCCGTATTACAGACTACATACCGAAAGAGCACACATCTCTCATCTAAGCTCACGGTCCAGGGGTCGGGAGAGCTCTTCCCGACCCGGACACCTCTCGGCCTTGTTCCAGAGTTCCACCTACAAATAAAGACAAGTATTCTATTTATAGGGGAAGGAACATTACCTGCGTACTTGTCTAAGTACGCAAGGCAAAAGCCTTGCGTACTTACTAAGTACGTAGGACCAAACTGGTGTGCAGGCTAAGTACTCAGGAACACCCTCCTACGTACTAGCCACGTACACCGATACATAGAATTTAATCTATAGTTACAAAAATATGCTTCTACAAACTCCCTTTTAACTATAGCATCAAATTATATATATTACTAACACTGATAATCATCAGTTTACAAAGAATGTCCTAACAGACTCCCTCTAAACTAATGACATCAAGTGTCTTCTGGCGAGACTTGATCTTCTGGCATTCCACTTGAGATCTTCAAACTTCAGTCTTCAGTTGCCGAGTGATGACAAACCCGACTCCCTCTTAATTGTAGCTTTCATTGTATACCAAACCAAGTGCTTCAATAAGAACCAACTAACCCAACACAACTCATTGTAGTTCATCCTCTCAGCAGTAGCAACCTCCACCCTGACTTTGAATTCTGAGTCTGATAATGTCTTCCTAAACAAGTAACAATAGTAGACTAAGACAACTCCAAATCAGCTAGCATATGATAGAGAGTTTTAGTTTCCAATAACCTGCATCAAACTAATCAGCTCCCATAGGAATTCCAGTAAGATAAACTTAAGTCTTCAAACAGATGTGTCCAACTCTATCATGTATCTTCACGAGTCAACCAAATTCCCGAAGATGTTCATTTCCAATATCCCCTTTTAGTTTAAGCTCCATCTGACTAGACCAGAAAAAAGGGTATGTTTCCTATCCCATCGGCCAATGATAAAAGGTTCCATCTTCAACTAATAATCCAACGGATATCCAGCTTCATCTTGAAAACACTTGATAGAATCAAACACAAAATCATGCTCAGCAGTGATCACCTTATATCCAAAGTCCAACATTCTTCAATTAGATCTTCATTCCTGGTTCACACCTCCTAATCTGTATACGTTCACTGCGGTGAAGTTCCATAACTATGTTGTCTATCTGGATTCCGCCCAGATCCCAAATGAGAAATCTCATCATAATTGAATCACATCAAATCTTGAACACAGGCTTGACCAATGAGCTAGAAAAATATAGTTTACACGAGAAATCACGGTAGAGATCCATGTTACGTCAAATAGGTATATATATAGGAAGTACCAACGGCTTTTCCACCACCTCTTTAATGTCGCATGAATACTAGATTTTATCCCCCTCATTTCTATGTAAACTATGACCAGCTTCATCATCACTTCACTCAAATCCTCAAAAAGCACAACTAGCCAACTCCATGATTTTATTCTTTTATTTCTTTGCAAAGATCCAAAGCAGCAAATCTTGGGTTCAAGTTGTTCCAGTATTCATCCCCTATTAAAGAAGTATCCCGGATACTCGTAGCCTACATATTCAGGTTTGAATACCTATACAAGATGATTCTTTTTCCGAAAGACCCAAAGCAGCCACATCTTCACAAATAGAACGAAACCTTTAGCCGATGACGACCCAATTGCTCCCATTAGTTCAACATTCATACCCTATTAAATAAGTATCCCGGATACTCGTAGCCTACATTTTTAGGTATGGACACTTAAACAATGTATGAAAAGTGGTATCATCCAACAAAAATCTCGTTCGTGTTTCGCCAAGCCACATCGTATACAAATTCTGGTCTGGGAAAATCAAAATTACTATCTTTTCAAAAATGGCCCAAAACACACGTACAAATGATCCCTAAAAATTTTTGCTAAGAAAATTTTTTTTTTTTTTTTTTGAATCTCAGATGCTAGTTCATGCGTACTTAGTAAATACGCACATAAAGGGTGTTCATGCGTATTTAGTAAATACGCATGAACAAGTACCCATGTGTACTTGCTAAGTGCGCAGAGAAATGCTCTTGCGTACTTAGCTAAGTACGCAGGTCACTTCTCATGCGTACTTACTAAGTACGCAGGGCTAACCCATGCGTACTTAGCAAGTACGCAGAAAAGGTGATTCTGCGTACTTGTTCAGTACAGTAGTGTTCTAGACGGATCTTGAGGAGAATGCTCGAAAAGTGATGGATCTGAGAAATTGATGCTTACAACAGCTTAGAAATCATCATCTAACAAACCCTTAGCCTTCCAAACACCAAATGAAGTGATAACAAACTCAGATTTGAGGATTTTTGCAAGAAAAAGTAGCGAACTTGTATAACTCAGATCTGCTCAAAAACCCTAAAACCCAAAACTGGAACACAAATCAAAGAACACCAAGGCTCTAATACCACTTGTAGGTCCCGGGAGCCTCGTCGTGCAGCGGAAATACATGGACCTGTTCTCATCTAAGCTCATGGTCTAGGGGTCGGGAGAGCTCTTCCTGACCCGGACACCTCTCGACCTTGTTCCAGAGTTCCACCTACAAATGAAGACAAGTCTTCTATTTATAGGGGAAGGAACATTACCTGCGTACTTGTCTAAGTACGCAGGGTTTGGTCATGCGTAAGGCAAAAGCCTTGTGTACTTACTAAGTACGCAGGACCAAACTGGTGTGCAGGCTAAGTACTCAGGAACACCCTCCTGCGTACTAGCCACGTAAACCGATACATAGAATTTAATCTATAGTTACAAAAACATGCTTCTACACTTGAGAACCCATGGGTCTTCCCGAATTGTTTTCCATCTTAAGTCCGGTTGCATACCTTTTGTCCTTAAGGTCACTCAGAATGATACCGACTGGAGAGGTAAATTCTTTTTCGTAAGGCAAGACTCTATTCTGGACGGGAAACTCTTGCCACTCCAATGGGTTAAAAAGGGTAGGAGATAGTTAGAATACCTGCAATTTAATATATCTAACCTGTTTATAAGGATCTTTATTTCTCGTGTAGCTCCAAAGTTTTCTGACCTTGCTCCTGCTCGAAGTGATACCGATAAGATAATAGAAGCTTTGCTAGAGATCCCTTCTTATGAGAGATCCTGTCATCTAGGGTCCGCTATCAGTGAGGCTATCTTCAATACTCAATATTCCGAACCCAGCATGTATTCAGGCAAGAATAAGTTTTTCTTGATGATTCCGGATCTTTATAGGAATCCGGAACTGTATGCTTTGCCTGATAAGGAAAGAGAAAGATTTATTTAAATATAAGTCAAATTTAGGTTTGTAAATTTAACCCATAATCCTGAAATAGGTGTCCGAAGATCTAGCTCTAGGATTGCTCTCGATGGCATCGATAGTATGGTTTCCAAAGTTAAAGCCATCAAGAAGGAGACGAGGCAGCCAGCCCTTGAAGTTCTAAAGCCAAATGCTCCTAAGCTGGAATCCTTAACTCCTCATCCCAAGTCTGGTACTTGCAAGAAGAGAAAGCCTTCTCATGTTACTGATGTAGCTTCCCTTGAAAATCTAAGATATATCGACGTTAACAAAAAGCTTCATGTTTTTGGTCATTTGGTAAGAAAATTCGGTATCCCAGATCCTGAACCTGTACTAGAGAAAACTTAACCTATTTTCCTTTATGATAGGCTCTGGAACAAATGACCATGTTCTATGATTCAGTGGCGAAAGAATCCGAAGAAGCTAAGCAGATGGTTAACAACCTACAAAAGATAGCCGCATAAAAAAAATAAAAAATAGCGGACGATGCCAGGGCGCTTAGCAGGGTGAAGGCAGAACTTGAGGATGCCTATGCTAAACATGCCCAAGATCTCAAGGAATGCTATGAACAAGACAAAACATCAGTTGCAATCACAATATTTCAAGCCAGGATAAAGATGGCTAAGGAGGTTGTTGATAAGGATTTAGACCGGGCCAATTGGGATGTTCATGAGTGGAAAAGGCTTTTGGCTGAGCTAGGAGGAGAGACGGTGCAAGAAACGGGTGCGGGTAGCTTGGTGGATGAGTCTGAAGGTTCCGTGAAAGCGGTAGCGAATGTGGTTGGTCAGGACGATGAGGGAGATAAAGAGAAGGCCCGAGTCCTAAATTTGATTTTCGAGGATCTTATGTCTTTAACTTTGATCCTGGTGACTTGTTGAACAATTTAGTTTTCTTAATTTTGGGATCCCGGAAGGGATGAACAATTTGACAATATGTGATCCGGATGGATGGGTACAGGTTTTGGAAGAAGCCCGGGTCACTTTCCTTTCCAGCACTTTAAATATTATCAAGTAGCTTTTGACTGCATGCCATGATTGTTATGTGTTTGGTATGTTTGTAGAAAATTAGGATTTATTAGATAATTAAACCTTAGAAAGAATAATTTTTGGTAAACTTTCAGGATATGGGATCCCAAATAATTATCTTTAGATAACATCTTAGACTTTTTCTAAACCTTGATTTAGAAAAATATGGTCTGCTTTTGACAAATGGTATAAAAATATCAGTTACAAACATCTCATGACTCAGTCCTGTGAATCTCAAATCTTCTATAAATAAAAAATTAACAAGTAATACATACCTTCGTTGAGAACTAAGTCAAGTAGATACATATACCATATTATAACATGGAGTCTGAAATATCACAACCGTTGGTTGTCCCCTATGTATAGTCATTAAATACGCCGTAGACTTAGCGACTGTACTTCAGGATCTTCATAAGTCTTTAACCCGTTTAAGGATCATGAGTCAGCATATTGATTCTAAGTTCTTGAGTTAACACATAAGCGTTAAATACCTATAATACGTTAAAATAGTGGGCCAAGCCAGAAAAACATGGGCTAAGCCAGAATACGTGGGCTAAGCCAGAATAACGTGGGCCAAGCCAGAATAACGTGGGCCAAGCCAGAATAACATGGGCCAAGCCAGAATAAAGTAGGATTCAAGATATAGCCAACCTTAGGAGTAACACGTCTGTTACTATAGTAGGATTCAAGATATAGCCAACAGTGATGAAATTATCAGCCACTGTTACATGGATTGGTCGCACCACCTTGGACTATACTTGAATAAAAAAAATCATGCGCTACAGGCGTAGTGTTTAAATTCAATTCTTAGATAGGTGAAAACCTTTAAACCTTAGAAGGTATGCATGATACCTTAGCTTAGGAGAGATGGCCAATCTCTATCTTCTGTAGGATCCCCGGGAATCCTTTCTCCAAAACATGAAACCTTGGTGAAGGTGGGTGTTAGCCTAGCTAACACCCCTTCGACGCTCAAGTTAATATTTTGATAAAGAGTAATAAATATAAAAATAGTTAGGGATAGAAGACATACCATTCTTAGTTAGAATTTAAGTTCTAACTTACATAAAATAGGCTTTGAGATGGATAGCATTCCATGATCTTGGCAGGATATCTCTTCCATAGTAGCCAACCAATAGGTACCCTTGCCTGCTTCTGTGTCAATCAAGTATGGGTCTTCCCATTTTGGTACAAGCTTTCCATCACTGGGATCGGTAGTATTTTTGAATACCTTTCTTAATACAAGATCGCCCACTTGGAATCTTCTAATCCTTATGTTTTTGTTATATGACTTTGTTATCCTCTGTTGATAAGCTGCAATACGAACTTTGACAAGATCCCTGAGCTCATCCACAGTGTCAAGATCATGAGCAAGATCTTCGTTGTTGGTTTTCGGAGTTTGGAGATTGTTCTGGCAGTAGGGATAACCATCTCTGTGGAGATCATGGCTTTAGTACCAAATACGAATGAAAATGGAGTTTGACCTGTTGCATTTTTTGTGGTTGTCTTATCTGCCCAAAGTGCAAATGGTAGTTCTTCAGCCCATTTTCCATTCTTTTCTCCCAATCTCTTCTTGAGGTTGTTAATGATGATCTTGTTGTTGGCTTCTGCCTGTCCATTGGCTTGAGGATGTACCGGGGTGGAAGTTATCATTTTGATTTCCCAACTGGCATAGAAGTTAGTTGTTCTTTCCAATGAACTGATATCCATTATCACATACTATCTCTGCCAGGATCCAAAATCTTGTCAGGATGTTGCGCTTGATGAAGGAGATGACTTCTTTTTCTCTTACTTGGACAAATGCTTCAGCTTCAATCCATTTAGAGAAGTAATCTGTCATTGCCAGCATAAAAACTTTTTCTCCTGGTGCCTTGGGAAGTTTGCCAACTATATCCATTCCCCATTTCATGGATGGCCATGGAGAAATGATTGGATATAAAGGTTCTGCTGGTTGGTGAAGTATGTTGGTGTGTCTTTGGCAAGCATCACAATTTTGGGAATAAATCATAGCATCTTTCCTCATGGTAGGCCAGTAGTATGATGTTCTCAGGATCTTCGAGAATAGTGCTCTGCCCCTAGTGTGACTACCATAGTCACCCTCATGCATGTCTTTCAGGACTTAATGTGCTTCAGGATCTTCCAAGCATCTTAAGTATGGACTTGCAATAGACTTTCTATACAAAACATTGTGCAACATTATAAAATGAGATATCCTCATGCGGAAGGCTCTGTGATTCTTTTCGTCACTTGGGATCAGACCATCCTGCAAATATTTTTCAATAGCTGAAATCCAGGATCCTTGAGTAGGTTCAAGATCCCGAATATATGTTTCTTCTTCTGTGTTGGATACTTCGCTTGGTTTCTCGATTGCTAGGCTCAAAATATGTATGATATGTATTGTGATACCTTCTGGTATTCTAAGAGCCAAGCGAGGTTTGCTAGGGCATCAGCCTCAGCGTTGTCTTCTCTAGGTACCTGTGTAATGTTAAAAATTTCGTATTCCACAGATAATTTTCTTAAATATTGTAAGATATTTGACTAACTTCTCACCTTATACTGCATATGAACCACTGAAATGGTTAGCAATTAACAATGAGTCTACATATACTTGGAGATACCTGATTTTGATATCCCTGGCTAGTTGTAATCCTTCTATCAACGCTTCATACTCTGCTTCTTTATTTGTAGCCTGGAACTCATAACTTATGGATTGGGGTATTATGTCCCCTTGTGGCGATTTCAGTATGATCCTTAGACCTGTTCCTCTTTCATTTGATGCACCATCAGTGAATAAGGTCCATTTATCCTTGGATTCTTCTATTTGTTGAACTTCGAGGTCTACTTCATGTTGAATGTCACTACTGAAATCAGCCACAAAGTCCGCAAGTGCGTGGGATTTAATTGTTGTTCTTGGTTCATATATAATGTCATAGGCGCTTAGCTTGACTGACCACTTAGCCATCCTTCCTGACATCTCTGGCTTTCTCAAGACACACTTATTAGGATAGTTAGTCTTAACGTGAATAGCATGATTTTCAAAATAATGTCTGAGTTTAGTAGATGTCATTATTAAAGCTAAAATCAATTTTTATAAATGAGAGTACCTGGTTTCTGCTGCCAACAAGCTTTTACTTACATAGTATACTGGAAGTTGTTGTCCCTCATGATCCTTGATCAGTACAGCACATACAGTGCTTCGAAATACTGCCAAGTACAAGGATAATGGTTCACCGTCTTCTAGTTTCATTAATAGAGGAGCTGACGAGAAGTATTCCTTTAATTATTGGAGTCTTTCATGCTTCTCTTCCCATTCGAATCTTTTGTTCTTCCTTTGGATGTCGTAAAACTCCTTGCATCTTTCTAAGGATCTTGATATGAATCTGTTGAGTGTTGCTACTCTACCTGTTAGTCTCTGGACATCCTTGGTGTTCCCTAGGGATTTCAGATTGATGATCGCTTTAATTTGCTCTGGACTGGCTTGTATTCCTCTTTTTGTTACCATGTAGCCCAAGAACTTTCTTGTTCCTACTACGAAGTAACATTTGGAAGGATTCAGCTTCATGTTATACTGTTCCAGGATATCAAATGCTTCTCTGAGATCCATGAGATGATCCTCAGCTTTCTTTGACTTTACCACCATGTCGTCTATGTAGACCTCCATGGTGTCCTCTAGTTTCTCTTTGAACATCATGTTTACTAGCTTTTGGTATGTTTCACCTGCATTTTTCAAACTGAAAGGCATAGAAATATAACAATAAATACCTGTTAGAGTCATGAACGCAGTATTCTCCTGATCTGAGGGTTCCATCTGAATCTGTTGGAATCCTGATGAAGCGTCCATGAATGTTAGCATTTCATGGCTTGTTGTACCGTCAACCATTGAGTCTATATGTGGTAATGGAAAAGGGTCTTTGGGACATGCTTTGTTCAAGTTAGTGAAATCTGCACAGACTCTCCATTTCCCATTCTTCTTCTGGACCACTACCACATTAGCTAGCCACCTTGGAAATTTCACTTCCCTTATCATTCCTGCTTTCAATAGTCTCTCGACCTCTTCCTGGAAAACTGCATTCCTTTCTGGTGCAAACTTTCTCCTCTTTTGGTGTAATGGCCTGAAACTATTGTCAATACCCAATTTATGCGTAATAATATCTTTAGAGATACCTGACATGTCTTCATGTTTCCAGGCGAAGGTTGAGGTTCTGCTTTGTAGTAACACTACGAGATCTAGTTCAATATCCTTGGGGATACTGGTTCCAACAAGCACCTTGATGTCAGGATCCTCCGTATTTAGGGATATCTCTTTAACATCATGTTCTTTGGCCTCTAAGACGTCTCGGGCTTGTTTATTTAATTGTTATGCTTACCTGGTTTTAGCGGAGGCCTTCATTGAAGAAGTGTAGCAGTCCTTAGCATCTTGTTGATCACTGTTAATCTTCACTACCCCCTAAGGGGTTGGCATTTTGACACACTGATGGTATGTTGAGGGTACCGCCTTCATGTCGTGTATCCAAGGCCTTCCTAAACTGACATTATAGCAAGACAAAGAATCTATTACACAAAACTTTTTTATAGCATTTACCCCTTCGATGTATATCGGTAGTTTTATTTCTCCGACTGTGCTTTTAACTTCTCCGCTAAATCCCACCAGCACTAAGGATTTTGAGATAATTTCGTAATCTGGGATCCCCATTCTCTTTAGGACTTCATGCTGGATGATGTTTACAGAACTTCCTCCGTCGATCAGTATCCTACGGATGAAGTGGTTTACAATGTATAACGTGATTACTCGGCCATCGTGATGAGGATCTTGTACGTCATTTCTGTCCTCTTCGTCAAAAGAGATCACCTTCTTTTCAGTCAGGCTGTAGGTCTTAGTAGGCATGTCCCCTTTCTCTGTTTTTGCTTCTTTGGCATTCCTTTTGGTTGCAGAGTAAGAAGTGCCACAAATATCAGATCCACCAGATATAAAACCTATTACCTTGGCATCAGGTGGCAGGGATGCTGCTCTTTGCGGGATCCTATCATGATCCTTAGCTTTATTCTTTCCTTTTCCTAGAAACTCTTTAAGGTGTCCCTTGCTTAAGAGATAGCCTATCTCTTTCGCAAAGCAATACAATCTTCCGTCACATGACCGAAAGAGATCACCTTCTTTTCAGTTAGGCTGTAGGTCTTAGTAGGCATGTCCCCTTTCTCTGTCTTTGCTTCTTTGGCATTCCTTTTGGCTGCAGAGTAAGAAGTGCCACAAATATCAGATCCACCAGATATAAAACCTATTACCTTGGCATCAGGCGGCAGGGATGCTGCTCTTTGCGGGATCCTGTCATGATCCTTATCTTTATTCTTTCCTTTGCCTAGAAACTCTTTAAGGTGTCCCTTGCTTAAGAGATAGCTTATCTCTTTCGCAAAGCAATATAATCTTCTGTCACATGACCGAAATCCTCGTGGCATGCACACCACTTGGACTTGTCCTTTCATCCTGTGCCCTTCTCTAATTTAAGAGGCCACCTGGCTTTTTCTCCAAGATTCTGCATAGAAAATAGTAAACCAGTTGTATCGAGAGAAAAACAATATTAAAACAACTTAGGATATTCTTCTTCGTCCTCGTCATCTTCCACAACGTTAACTCTGTGATTGTTAGGTTTAGAATAAGGCTTGGATCTGTAAGGCTTGAAGGGAGCAGACTCAGTCTTTCGGTTGGGCTGATTATAACTAGTTGGAGCATCCATCCGTTGCTGAATATTTTTGTCATCCTCGAGTCTTATAAATCTTAGTGCCCGGTTTCTGACTTCATCAAGGTTCTCTCAAGGATTCATGACAAGGTCTTCGTAGAATTGGGAGTCTTTTTTCAATCCCATCTTGAATGCCTGGACAGCAGTGGCTACGTCAAGATTCGGGATGTCCAGGGATTCCCGTCCGAATTTGCTGACATAATCCTAAAGGGATTCTCCACTATTCTGAGTTATCCTGTATAAGTCACTTGAGAACCTTTCAAACGTTCTGCTACAAAGGAATTGACTGTTGAATAAATTAATTAAATAAGCAAATGAAGTAATAGAATAAGGTGGAACATTCGGTAGCCATTTCAAGGCTGATCCTGTTAAAGAAGAGTCGAAGCCTTTGCACAAGCATTCTTCCTTTAGGTCCAAGGGGATGGGATTTATCTCCATTCTCTCCCTATATTGCGCAACGTGCTCCTCAAGATCCGTAGTTCCATCATAAAACTTCATGTTAGGAGTCTAGAAGCGCATGGGGATCTCAGCATCACATATTGGTGGAGCGAATCTCGAGATGCTGTGACTGGTAGAGGACATATCTGGTATAGGTTGGACTAAACTGGTACACTGGAGATCATCTCTCTTAATTTCTTCAACTCCTTGGTCATGGATGGAGTAATTCATGTATCCTGCACAAATTCATTAATGTTCGAAAATTGGTTGAAAGTGTTACCGTTATCAGGATTTCGGGATGATGATCCCAGAGTAACTCCAAGATCCTGATTCGTAGTAACCCTGACAGCCGGATTCGGGCCGACTGTAGTGATCCCAGAATGCATGGGAAGAAAATCTCCCTTACGGACTCCTGAGGATCCCGAATAGTTAAAATCTAAGACCCTTGACTTCAATGGGTTGGTCACTTCCTCAGGTTTCTTTGATTCTTTGACCTTTTCAAGCTCTCTGAACAACATCAGATTAGTCTTCTTCTGTTGCTCCATCTGTTGCTTCATTTCTGAGAACATATTGAGGATATCATCATTTGAAACGAGCACCGGTCCCCAACAGGTATCCCAGATCCCGAAAAACCCACTGAAGTAGTCTTCTTCTACAGATTATCTTTTTTCTTCAGGAACAACGGAGGAGGAGGAATAGGGTTGTTCAACCCAGAGCTTGAAGATGGAGTAGAAGCAGAAACATTTTTGTATTGGGATGACATTTTCGAAATCAGTTTGGAAAAACAGTAATTGAATGCAAACTTTAGTAAAGATTTGAAGATAAAAAGCACCACTTGCCCCACGGTGGGTACCAAATTGTTTTGGGTGAAAATTATGTAAACTAATTTTGTAACCAAACTTCGTAAGTGAGGTAGTGTGCTTATCAATTTCGTGATGAATGGAATATATAAAGCTGTAAATCGACACAATTGTTTACGAGTAAAGCCCTTGATCTTTAAGGATCTCTGACATAAAACCTCGGGAGGTGATAATCGACACCTGCCTCATTTCTTGAATATATGGTAAAAATATTACAAGTGTGAGCGGTAAGAGATCGATTTCTACGTGTTAGAGAGTTGTTGCGTATTGCCAAGTGTGTTATGTGTTCTATTCGATCAAACTGCTGATTAAATACAAAGAAGATAAGCTAACTAACTATCCGAGAATCCCAGACTGACTTAGTCTTCCAATATGACCGTTATAAGCTTATTCGCGTACATTCCAAATGTGGTCCACGTCACACTGAGCGAGTCTTCAACAGAGATTATGTCCATGCACGTTTACCTGTATATATAAATCGAAATAGAGGACATATAACTGTTAGTTATATTAATGCTCAGGATACTAATATTACCAGGATCCTGGATTCCGGATCACGCTACATTCGGGATCCTGCATAAAATCAATCCCTAACAACATGATAGGTAGCCTTTAGCGGTCCAACACTTGCATTCTAGCACGCGCTCTATGGTGAGTTTCACGGCCCCTTTTACTTGTTTTCCTGTTGGGGGAGAAACATGCACACAAACATGCACGTACCACATAATATTTCACTACCAGTTGTTAGCTTAAGCACAAACATAACATACTAAGTCCTTACATTCTCGAATCGTATAAAGTGTATAGCGAGGAGATTTGAGCAGTACTACTGGGTCTGACAAACCCCACCCAGGCTAGTCGTGCTAGTTCGACTGGAGGTTGAACAGATGTAAATTGGCCTAAACATTTGACCATTGTTAATGTTAGTAATGGCGGAAGGCACACAAACAAAAACAGCCAGCTTCGGTTGCGAACGCTTAGAGTAACTCGTACATTGTCTTGCTAACAGTAGGTGTGACTTATGTATGTGGATCCTGCTAACACTCAAACTGTTTATTTACTTACAAACCTGTGAACTCACAAACCTTGTGTTGACACTTTAAGCATGTTTTCTCAAGTCACTATGGTACACATCAGGACTAGGATGCATCATGGAGTCGCATTGGTTTTATCAATAAATGAACAATGTTTTATTATACATCATTTACATTAATTGGCGCTTTGTTGCGCGTAATTACTTTTGGATTTTATATTAATGTACGCTTTCACAACCTAAACTATGAAACCGCGTTTTACTCATGTTGAATGTGCAAACTCAGTATTTTTTTTTTTAATTCATATAGCGGTCGGTCAACATGACCGATGACTATGATCCTGGTTTGTCACTCTCCTCACGGTAGAACCCCGTAAGTGGAATTTGAGGATGTGACAGATTGGTATCAGAGCCAGCGGTTATAGTGAACTAGGTTTGTATTAGAGAGTAGACTCAGTCTATAGCCTTAAACACCGCATTAGCCCTACACCAACACAGACACTCATACATGATACACATACACACATAGCATCCATACATACATTGCATTACGGGCATGTTGACATCATCCACATCACCCTCTGTTGACGAGGAATGCGTCATTCTCATTGCACCATCATCCCCAGTGGCGACACCCATGGAATCACCAAAACAGCATCCACTCCCATCCGAGGGCAGCAAGATGGAGCCTTCGAAGGAGTCTCTCATACCGCCATCATCCGCACCCCTTTCCACCCCCACGTAGCCGAAGAAGACTCCGTCTTGAGCCTATCGATGAAACCGTCGGGTATGGTGGGCCTTCTTCGGTCCGTGTTAGGGGTGACACCCAGCACTGGCACATGTCTCTTTGGGAGTTGGGTTCGTCGGAAGCGAGTCCCTCCTGCACCCACTAGAAACAATACCCTGACCTCACTAGCTTTACTCTACTTCAAGCCCTAACCCGTGGGCTTCGCGTGAGGTACACCGTCTGGAGCACTCTGTACTCGGCAATAAAAACTGAGAGACATTTTGACACAGGACAGGAAGAACTAGGGTGAGCATGCAAATCAAATTATCATTACGGGTGCACACATAATAGTAATTGGAGGTGCATGTAAGTCCTGGTGAAACCTAGAGTGTGGATAAATGGTCCTAATCTGTGATTTACAGACTTAAGTTTCTTCTGTCAGTAGAAATTCTCGTAACCCGCTCAACGACTAGTTGGTATCGTTAAACCTGTTCAACAATTGATAGACGTGACTATCAGGTTGAAGATGTTTACGGACACACTGAACTATCATCAATGGAATCCATGATTTTATTTTCACCCATGTAAGAGTCTTAGTGAACTTAAGACTCTCGTCCAAACTTGGTCAAGGAAACCATCTTGATTGAAACTCTAATAGAAACTCATGGCAAGCCCTTTGACTCCAAGTATGTAAGCGGAATTTGAAGAATTCCTTCTAAGCTACCACTTTATCCCTTACGCTCCAACAATAAACTCCCTTTAACACTATTACTCTGTCTTGTGGCTAATCCGTAATCTAATCTGATTTATACCCTTAGTTGAACGTTGTGGCTTAAATAATTATCATATCCCTTATATTGCTGGAATCAATATCTCATAAGATTTTTTTCCCCTACATGAGAAACTCTCCCTTATCCTTTGCATTGACCGACGCTTACCTTATAAGCGCAGGTCTCACCAAAAGTCTCACCGTGAACTCACAAATTTCCCTACTGGTGTGGTCGTACTTCAACTCTAATGGAAATTGATAACTTAGTGATGAAACCCCTGAACACGTATGGAAACATTCCCTCGACCTCGATGGTTATGTGACCCAAACTTGACTCTAGCGAGACGATTGAATAGACTTTTCTTTCAAATAAACAATAAACGAAGTTGTTGACGCAATTTCGAGTAACCAATCAAGCTCCTGAAACGATCTTACCCGTGATGATCACATTTTCCCTTGTTTCATATTTACACCATGAATGGTTTAACACTCTTTCTATCCTGTCAGCGCGCTACGTGACTAGAGCAATGGACTCATAGTGGATAGAGCATAAAACCCTATCAAGGCCTCAGACTTACCAATTCCAAACCACCCTAGATTTTCCTGGTGTTTCGTACATCGTTTGTACACCTTCACGCTAGAACTTAGTATTCCTGATCACTACACGAGCCGATAATCTATGAAGACACATCCTTAAACATAAAGTGTTGAACCCCCCCCCCCCCCCAATTGAGATATTTTCTGAATGATTCCTTCATTTAACCCTTGCATCAGTTTTTACTTTCCCCAAATAAATCCTAACAGAAGTCGGCATGTCCTATAAGGTGGTTCACCCCGAATGCAGCATACTGTCTCATTATGTCTTCCATTACTCCTCAGTATGGTACGTAGACTTGAAACTCTTTTCGCACAAGAACTTGTTTATAAACTCGAAGTATTATATTTCACAAAGACTAGATATGTAACACAAACATTTGGAAAAGCCGCAACCCTTGCTAATCAACATAAGGCATCCGATCTCCAAAACTCCTCTTCAATTCTAACCCAAAAATATTAAATCTGTAATTTACGATACACAACGAATTAGTCGATAAGGCAATTATCCCCATGGATACATTG
Organism: Smallanthus sonchifolius; assembly: GCA_023525975.1. Taxonomy (NCBI): domain Eukaryota; kingdom Viridiplantae; phylum Streptophyta; class Magnoliopsida; order Asterales; family Asteraceae; genus Smallanthus; species Smallanthus sonchifolius. The sequence goes on along the minus strand of CM042025.1, from coordinate 39,821,319 downwards.
CGGTCTAACCTGGATGAAATATCTATGCTCAATCTCCTTGGCAAAAATCAGAGAAAAGAATTACGATATTCCATTCTTCGCCTGTCATATATGACACTAACAAAGTAATGGTTGGTTATGATAGGTGACGAGAGCTACCTTTCGACACTGATCGACCCACTTGGATAAATGAAGAAATTCTCTTGGCAGCCTTGCCCGATGCCAAACACGAACCCGAATTCAGGCCCATGTCAATGGGTCAACCGCCATAGGACTCGAATATGCAACATCATACTCAGATGCAAGAGGCTTAACCATCTTAACCACTATCATGTTGTCTTACTCTGGATGCACACTTGGCCTATTGACTAAACTGTTGGAATAAGTTAGTTCATACCCTCACTTGCTTTCCTCACCTAGACCTTGACATGACTCAATCCTATTATTAAATCTTCCACTGGAATTGGACCATCTATTGCTAAAAGTCGTCACATTCAACTATGTATCTTATTCTTGGTGATAGTGACTAACTCGCAGACTAAAGTCCTGTCTTATACACTGTAGCAATGCAAAGTCGAATATCAACAACCGCCTGGCTTGTTTCGGTAACCATAAATTCCGTTGAAAATGGGGGCAGATTTCCATGGATTTCATCACCAAGCTAACCCAAATTCCTGGCGGATGCGACACCATCTTGGTAATAGTAGAACGCTTAACCAAATCCGCACATTTCTTAGCATGGAGTGCCAATCTCTATCATCTCAGATCTAAGCACTCAATTCATTTCACATTTCTAGCAATCGATACAAAAATCTCTGGGCACGCGCCTGAAGACGAGCACAACGTAACATCCCCAAAACGATGATTAGAGTGAACGTACAATTCAGATCATTGAAGCCATGTTACGAACTTGCGCAATAGATTTCAGTAACATTTGGGAAATTCGCCTATCATTAGTGAAGTTCTCCTACGATAACAGTTGCCACACCACCATCAAAGCAGCACCGTTCGAGGCGCTGTATAGATGCAAATGTCGATCACCTATCTGTTGGGCCGAAGTGGGTGATAGTCAACCTACTGGTCCTAAACACGTGCTCAAGACTATAGAGAGAATCGTGCAAATCCGAAACTGCATGGCGTATCCAAAATTCATTCTGGGCAAACGAGGCGAACCAAATCCACGATATGTTGGATCATTCAAAATCCTACGGAGGATTGGTCCAGTTGATTATCGACCGAACCTACCAGAAGAGAGCTTAATGGTGTATACAATGTCTTTCACATTTCAAACCTAAAGAAATGACTATCCAACGAGACACTCGTTTTTCCTTTGGAAGAGTTACAAGTGGATGAACAATTGCGTTTCATTGAAGAACTAGTCGAAATCATGGATCGAGAGGTCAAAACGCTCAAGCATAGAAAAATCCCAATTGTTAGAGTTCGTTGGAACTCGAAGCGTGGACCGGAATTCAAATGGGAGCGCGAATATCAGATGATGCGAAAGTATCCTCAGCTTTTCAAACAGTCAACGGCAAACACGAAAGATACTAATTAAATTTCGAGACAAAATTTCTTTCAACAAGGGGATGATGTGACAACCCAAACTTTTTGTTTTAAACAACTAGTGACTTTACTTAATTTTTGGGACGAAAATTCTTTCAACAAGGGGATGATTTAACACCCGACATTTTCATGATAACTCCGTTAGCACAAACAACGTTATCTCAAACATTTTTTATACAAACTTTGTCATCTCAATTAGTCATTTATATATTGCATTTAATTAGTATTAATTAAAGGTGTCAGTTATTGCACAAACAGTCAAGTAGCGGTAACTCGGAGAATTACCGGATCACACACGAGCCTAACCCTGAACGTTGGTGAACTAATAAAAATGATTGCGAACAATTATATTAATGTAATTTATGTGAATTTACATGTTATGTGAATTATGTGAACTTTCGTGAAATCACGTTTGTTTATCATAAATTAATTGTGCTTGTTATTTTTGTAAATGTTAGAGTTTTATAAAAATAATAGTTAAGGGTTTTAATTGTTATTATTGAAACTTATTTTTAAATAACCCATGGACCCCCTAGATAATCCATGGACTATCCATAAATGTGATGATATTAACTCTCAATGCATCACCAAATAGTGGATGCATGTATATATACATAAAATAATAAATACAAGTTAACTCCTCAATAATGAGGGGAATACAAAGGGTATATAATAAATGAACTAAATATATACAAGAGTAATTCTATACTTATGATACAATAAAAATAACCCATGGATTCTCTTGATAAACCATGGATTACCCATAACCCATATTTAAACCACGCATGCTCGTATATATAGAATTTATAAAAAAATAAATAAAACCCTAGCCTCTTTTTCTCTCAAAACCGTCACAACCCAAACCTCCCATCCCTCCCTTGAAGCCGACGCAAGAAACCCACCCAAACACCTTCCATTCGATCTTGATTCTTGCAATTAAACTTGTATTTGGTCTATCCTAGGCATTGCTAACACATCTACGTAAGTTGTTCTATCCAATTTCCTTACTTTATAGTCTCAAGATTCATGATGAAACCCTAGTTCATCCAAACTAGAATTTTAGCAATAAATTTGGTGACTTTGATATTGATTTGATGTTATTGTATCTATTTGATGATTATATTGTTAATGATGAAACCCTAAATGCGTATGATTCATAACTTGCTTAAAGAGGAAACTTTATTGATTATGTGATGTTATAGGATTGCATGTTAGATGTAATTGATGATGTGTATGATTGTAATTATGCAAGTTAGGTTGTATGTAATTGTCGTGATGCGTTGAATCTTGTTAACAAAGCTAGAAATCATAGGCTTTCCTAAAGAGGAAACTTTATTGAACGGTTTTCATTATTGTATAAATTTTGTACATGCATGATGATGTAAGATGATGCTAATGTGCTAAACAAGATGTATTATTTTGTAGAAATCACGTAGTGTTGAAGCAATTCTTGTGATAATCACTCTTAAGTTGTTTACTCTAAAGCTGTGTAGACATCTCCAGAGCTGCTGTCAAGGGGGAGTTTGTTAAAGCAATTCTTGTGACAAGCAATCTGAAGATTTTTTTTACTTATGTTTTGTCCTTATGTATTTGTATTTGTATATCAGCATCTGTATGTATTGGTTTATCGAGTTGTAATCATGTTCGTAGGTACTTATCGTTGTATTCGACTTTGTTAAGTGTTGTGCGCACTTAACAAGTGCGCAGGTTGCTCAACCTACGTACTTAGCAAGTACGTAAGAACATTGTCTGCATACTTGCTAACTACGCAGGAACAAAGCCAGGCGCACTTAACAAGTACGCATGCAACAGGAACAAAGCATTCGCACTTAATAAGTACGCAGGCAGCAGGTCTAGTATAAATAGGCTAGGTTAACAGAAGTTATGTACGCAGACATTTTGCACTCAGTATTTTCTCTCTATAACCTTTCAAGTTTATAATAGACGGAGTTTGAAAGTGATTTCTTTGTCAGTTTACTTTGTGTTGCTTGATTCACCACCTAGTCACACACCCACACGTAACTATCCGAGACACCCGGGGACCTACAAGTGGTATCAGAGCTTAGCTCTTGATTTCGAGTGTTGTGAGTGTGTTAGGAGCATCTTCTACACATCTTACAGAGATTTTGCAAGCAAAAGTGGGTGTTTTTTGTTGATTTCTGTGATAAAATAGGGGTAGCTCTTGAGCACTATTTTAGAAGCAAAAATCACTCAAAAACCAACTTTTGTTGTGTGTTTGAGTGTTTTTGAGCATCAAACGTTGGTTAGAAACGAGTTTCTAACCCTTTGGCTCATTTTATTTGGTCATATCTTCGATTTCTTCTGTCTCCGGTGAGATTCCAGTGACCGGAAAAAGTTGGTGTGGGTTGGTGAAAAAGTGACTTGCGTACTTACCTTATTTGGCAACAAGTACAGTCTTGCTGCGTACTTACCAAGTACGCAAGACCATATTTGTTGTGTACTTAAGTCATCTCCTGCGTACTTATCATTTTCTCCTACGTACTTAACAAGTACGCAAGAGAAAATTCTAAATATGCAAGGCCAAATTTTTAAGTGCGCAAGGCCAGAGTCAAATGCACAAGTTGTTTTGACTTTTCTGAAATTTGACTAAGTGTCACACTATGGCAAATCTTCAGAACCTCGGTAACCTTCTTAATTATGACAATGAGATTGGAACCCCACAGAAACCACCAAAGCTGCTTAATGTAAATGATTACTCAAACTGGAAAGCACGCTTTGAGCACTATATCTCATATACCGATTCTTCAATTTGGATACCCATTCTAGAGGGTTATAAGCATCCCACATATACATATCTTGATGAGGAAGTTCCCAAGCTGATCTCCAAACTTGATGAAGAAGAAAAGAAAGTTTATGACAGAGAGAAGAAGGCACACAGATCTATTACTATGGCCTTGACCAGGGAGTTATTCCACAACTTTAGAGGATATGATAACTCCAAGGATCTCTGGAAGGCTTTGCAGAAGAGATTAGAGGGAAACAGCGATATCAAGAAGAGTAAGAGGGATCTTGTCACACCCCGACCGATGGCGGAATCATCGGGGCGGGACATGTAAGACTGTTCATAGCACATGGTTGACTAAATTGAAATATATTAAAGTTAAATTTCCATTACAAATAATCCAAGTACAAACCAAATTCAAACAAGAAACATAAAACAACTCATAAAGTTCTTGATTTAAATTGCTAAGTCCAAATCCTATGTTGAACACGTCTTGAATCAATCTCACATATTGGGGCCTGAAACATGAATAAAATAAAGTCAACTAAAAAGTTGGTGAGTATAACACAGTTGTATGTAAATAGCATATAGTTGAAAACAAATCCTTTACAAAACATGATAAAATAAGGCATTTATGGGGAGCAGCTATTGTGTAACCATGTACAACCAAACCTTGTAACTAGCATGCAAAAATTGTGTTGTCGGTTTCAATCACCGCGCACCATGGGTGGGTTTGTCAGACTCAATAGATCTATCATTGAAAACCGTCGGCTTGTATAGTTAATGATTGCACATAATCGCATACAAAGGTTAGCACAACTAGCACTCGGGCACAAAGCTCAAATTTTGCACACATGTATGTAAATAGGATTTTTGCACTTGTGTTGTTTGCGTAAATGTAATTGTGTAATGTGTAATGTGTATAGAGTTCATGTTCCACCCCAAAAGTGTAAAAGAGTAAAAAGGGGTTGTGAATACTCACTTGATTCGAAGGCGTAGCTAACACGAGATACTAGCTAGTAATGTGATCCTTGTAATGCACAACGTTAACCTAGTGTGGAATATATATTGAATTAATAGTGCACAATAGTCTATGTCTAAGTCTAGGGTGGAATTGGATGAGTGTATGAAGTTTGAGATTTGTACTTGGAAGGTGTTGTGTTAAATGAACGATTTGAAAACAAACATTTTTAGAACATTTTGATTAAGGTTAGGGTTCGAATAACTAAATATATAAATTAAATAATTATTGTTTATTTAGTTATGAAAAATAATGTAAGTATTTAAATGTAATTAAGTATAAGTAAATAATTGATTTTGTTTAAACATGAATTAAATAAATAATCATCATCTTATTTATTTATAAAAAAATTGCAACTTAACCATTTAAAATACCATTTAAGTGAAAGATTTTACAATAAATATAAATTTAATTTTTATAAACTTTAAATAAATAATATTTATTCCAAGATTAAACATTTAATCTTTTTTTTAAATAAAGAAAACACATTTTTATAAAATCTGAAATATTACTAATTGAAAAATATAAAATTTATAGTTCTGCCAAAAATCTGACTCACACACGACCGTGCCTCGGAAGGGCACGATCGTGCTCAAGCCACGGGCGCGACCGCGCTAGTCGGGGCGCGACCGGGTTGATCAACAGAGGGCATAAACTAGACAAATCAATAGGCACGATCGTGTCTATGATTCTGAGACATGACTGAGACAAGCCAAAAGGCATGATTGGGTCTGGACAGGAGGACACGACCGCGCTTCTACTCGGCACGACCGCGTTTCATGAGGCACGACCGCGCTAGATGATTAGCGCGACCGTGTCTCTTCCAAATCAGACACGAATTGACAAAATCTTGTATTGTAAATGTTGGGATTGTTAGGGTTTTTACTTATATAGTTATTACGAGTATTCTGAGATGTTTTAATTGTATTGAAAACATGATTAGGATCGGATTCGATTAAACCATTTTTGAATAAAATACGAGTTCTGATTCGGGATGATTTACATATTGTAAGCCCAAATTGATAAGGGGCTTTTGATAAAGAGACTGAATCGACTGAGGAAACGATTATAGTTACCCTGAAGCGTATCGAATTGATGTAGCACGGTAGAACGGAATTCCGACGTCGGTGAGAAAGGCTTCCGGCGTCTTCTTATATGATTCCGGCGACTACAAAGGATCAGCAGCTCCTTGGAGGATCGAGTAGTGTGACTCTGCTGCTGGATTGAGGGGATTCGGATCGAAAAGCGGATTCTAGCTTTTTGGAATGCTTGAGAGAGTTTTTCTTCGAGTTTGATGGAATGTAACTGAGGCGTTTGAGTAATTTGAAAATGGTATTACTCTCACAATCGGAATGAAACGAAGGAACGGTTACGGATTCTCGACGATCGGTGATTAAAAGTGTATTTACGTTTTGACAGTTACGCAGGCGCGACCGTGCCCAATAGAGGCGCGACCGTGCTTAGGCACCGGGCGCGATCGTTCCAGGAACAGTCGCGCGATCGTGCCGAGGCACTTGGCGCGACCGCGCCAGGACGAAGCACGACCGTGCTAAACTAGGGTTCCTTAATATTTTTCAACTTTAGTCCTTAACTTTTCAGGTTTGATAAGTTTGAAATAAATAGTTACTTGTATAGGGTTTAAGTGTATATAATCGAGTAAAACTTGTGAATTTGTATTGAATCATTGCATTTAATTTGTGGCGGAAAATAGAACAAGACACTGCACGAGTATTGAGTTCGAAATGCATTACATTGAATTGAAAATATGAATACTAAAATCAGAAATGTTACAGATCTTCTTAGGAAGCAGTATGAGTGCTTCAGATATCTGGAGAATGAATCTATAGATGAGCTTACCTCTAGATTCTATCATCTGCAAACTGAGCTGAAAGCTTATTACCTGATCTATCCGAATGAGGAGTTAGTTGAGAAATTTCTAGATGCCCTACCACTAAAATTTGAGATGTACACCACTTTGATGAAAGAGAACTCAAATTTTTATGAGATGGCTATTGATGAAGCAATCGGAAAGGTTCAAGCACATGATATGAACCTAAAACGAAAAGAGAGCTCAGGGAGACCTCAAATACAAGACCCTTCTATGTATTTTGGGACGTCTTCCACAGCCAAGTCATCGGGTTCTGGAATTGCCCTTTCTCAGGGAACTCTCATAAAGAGGATAACTCAAATGTCTGTGGTGGTCATGCTTGCTATGCAGCATCTGGATCTGGTTCTAGTTCTGGATCACATAACCAGAATTCCTCAAGAAATCTTTCTCCCACATCTTCATCTAACCAATCAGCAATAGCCAAGATAGCTGAAGATCATGTGGCTTTATTCTCATCATGCATGCTTGCCTATGAGAACTTCATTGGCGATAAGCTCACTGATCCTGAAACCATAGAAGAAGACTTCAATCAGGTGGATCATGATGATATGGAGGATATGGATATTCAATGGAATATGGCCATGATCTTGAGGAGGGCGAAGCGTTTCCTGAACAGAACTGGCCGAAAGTGTATTGGTGGGCATTCAAATGCCAAGGATGGTTTTGACAAATCCAAGGCCAAGTGCTACAAGTGTCTGAACTTTGGACACTTTGCTCGTGAATGTCAGAAGGACAAAGCACCTGCCTCAGGATTCACAAGACCAAGCCCAGGAAACAACCAAGGAAACAATGAAGGGTACAACTCTAACAACCGCAATCAAAGTCAAGGTGGAACGTCCAATGCATTGGTGGCTCAACAGGACGAAAGCTTTGATTGGGGTGTTCATTTGGAGGATGCCCTTATTGCACAAACACAGGTTGGTCTCATGGCTGAGATTATAGAGATGATGGAAGAAGAGGAACGGGAAGCTTCTGTGGCTGATCAAGTAGAGTCTACAACTGCAGTTGCCCTCATGGCTATTGGAGAGGCATCATGTTCATCGAGTGAGGTAGATTCTAATCCTTTTGCTGTCATTTCTTGTTCCAAATGTCTAAGCTTAAAGGTTGAAAATTCTAAGCTTCAAGACAAAGTCGAACCGCTTCGTATTGCAACGTTAAGCTACAAGGTAAATGAAAAATGTTACAAAGATTCAACTAAAACTTTAAAGAAAGAAAAACGTGATTATTCACTTAAAATCAGCGAACAACAGTTTCATTTGGATGTTGCGTACAAGGGGTTAGAGAAAAGGAACAATGAGATCAACAAGCTGCAAAATGAGATCTTGGAGTTGAAAGGTAATATTGAGAAGTTGAAAAATTCTCGTTTTGTGGTGGAACACTATGAGTCTGTAGTGAGACAAGTGAATTGCTTAGGGCTAGGTACTAATGCCATTCCTCCACCAGTTAGCGGGAAATTTGTCAACATCTTAATTGACATTGATTTGTCTTGCCTTGATGAGTCCTCAAGTCAGGATGATTCCTCTAACAAGGATGATTCCTCAAGTAAGCCTGACTCTGCATCTAATGAAGAGTTCTTTATTGCTTCTGATGATGGGTCTGAGAACACCTGCCCTGAAGGAGTAGTCTCTGAGGAGTTGCTAGGTGAATAGAAAGTTAAGAAAAACATTATCACTGATTGTGATGATTGTATTTTGACTGAACCCGATATCATTGAATCAAATGAAAAATTAAAAGTGATGTTTTATGGGGGATATAAAAACATTAATTAAGTTAAGAAAGAATCTTTTTCAGCTCATTTTGGGCTTGGTTATCAAGAAAATTTGTAAAAAATTTATATTCCCAAAAACCAATCATCATCGCGTCAGACTACTGTTCACTAAACAACTTCTCCTGCTCATCATGCTGAGTCATCTAATGCCATATCTAATGAGCCTTACAAGAGGACTTACAATGAAAAGAGAACTTGCTTTCACTGTGGTATGGTTGGTCAAATTCTTGTGAACTGTCCTGCTAAGAACCAAGGGAAACGGCCAAATGTTTCACAACTGGCTGTTATCCCTAAGTCACCACTAGTGAAGCATTCCAAAAGTCCAAAAGCAAATGTGGTGAAACCACCAGTAAAACCTATGGTAAAGCCAAAGATCACATCTGAGGCTAAACCATCTGTTTCAAAAAAAGGAAAGCTACATGCTAAACCTAGTGCATCTACCTCTGGTAGTGCACCAACTGGTGAGAAGCCTGTGGTGAAACTCTCTAAGCCACAGAGGAGAAGAAGGAACAAGAGATTGAGAAAGCTGGAACAGCTGGCTGGAATTCATTCAGGTGAAGCTTCCATTAGTTCACCTGCTGCTGTTGAATCTAAGTCTACTGTTCCAGTTAAGAAAAAGAAGAGGTCCTGGAATAACAAATCCAAAAGTTCTCAATCTCCTGGTCCCAAATCTTCTAAAGATTCATCCATTTTTGACAGTCACGACTGTGAATTAATTGAGGTTGTTTATTTTAAGAAAGACGGACGACCCAAGACCACTATGGCTTGGGTCTCCAAATCTAATTAATTTCTTGTGACTCGTGCAGGTACATCCAAAGGGTACTATCTCTAATCGTTGGTATGTAGATAGTGGATGCTCCCGGCACATGATAGGTAACATGGCCCTGCTTCAAGATGTGAGAGATTTACCATTGCAGATGACTGTATGCCTTGTAAAAAAGGCAAACAGCAACGGAAGTCTCACAAGCCCAAGCTCCAAAACTCTATCAATACCCCTTTGGAGCTATTACATATGGATCTGTTTGGCTCCATAAGTATCAGGAGTATTAAAGGTAAGTCATACTATCTGGTTGTAACTGATGATTTCTCACGTTTTTCTTGGGTGCATTTTTTAGGTACAAAGGACGAAACTGCTGACATTCTTCAATACCTGATCCTGAGCTTGGAATCTCTTTGCAAGTTGAAGGTTAGAAGAATAAGGAGTGATAACGGAACTGAATTCAAGAATAATTTGATGGAACTTTTCTGCCTCAAGAAAGGGATCCGTCACGAATTTAGTGCCCCGTACACACCTCAGCAGAATGGAGTCACATAACGGAAGAACAAAACCTTGATTGAGACTGCAAGGACAATGCTGTCAGATGCAAAGCATCCTGTCACTTTCTGGGCAAAAGCAGTTAATACAGCTTGTCACGTCTTGAACAGAGTTCTGGTTGTGAAGAGGCACAACAAGACATGTTACGAGTTGATCAATAATTGACCTCCCAATCTTGACTATCTAGTTCCTTTTGGTAGTCCCTGTTCCTTATTGCTACAATACAAAGACCGAAAGTCTAAGTTTCATGCAAAGGAGGTGGAAGGCATCTTCTTAGGATATGTTGCCAACTCGCCTTGCAATAGAGTGTACAATATAGGAACTCGTACTGTCGAGGAATGGTTTGAAGTGGATTGTAGTAAACATAGCATTCCACCAGAACCAACTGGTCCAGCTTGGGGTTTTGATTATGATGCGCTATTCAAATCTTTCAACCTTCCTGATCTATCTGCCAATGATGCCGCAAATGTGTATGAATTATTTGGTGGCGGTGATGACTCCAGTTTCTCAACACGTGCTACTGTACTGATTGTAACTCCTGATTCCAATGTTACATCTGCATCTAGAACTCATGACAGTGATAACATTGAAGATGTTCATGTCGACGGAAATGACGCTCAAGCTAATCCTAGCAGTTGTATAGGAAATGAAGCTCCAGCTGATCCAATCAACATTGAATCTTCTTCTTCTGGAACACAAGATATGGGGAGTTGAGCACAAACCTCGATTCAGAAATTTAGGAACCGAATGTACCAGAGACGAGAGTGCATACGAATCATCCAATTGACAACATTATTGGTGATCCTCATGCCGGTGTTCAAACTCATCATAGAACCATTGATGAGAACACTATACTCTGAGATACTTGACACAGGTGTCATGGAAACATGTTTACATGCTGCATTTGTGTCCCAGTTAGAGCCGAAGAATGTGAAGGAGGCTCTTGCTGACAACTGTTGGATTGAGGCAATGCAAGATGAACTGTCTCAATTCCAAAAGTTGCATGTGTGGGATTTGGTTGACTTGCCAAGAGGCGTACAACCAATTGGAACCAGCTGGGTATTCAAGTGCAAGACGGATGATCGTCATGTTGTAGTGAAAAACAAAGCAAGGTGGGTTGTTCAGGGTTTTTATCAACAAGAGGGCTTGGATTACACAGAAGTATATGCCCTAGTTGCTAGACTTGAGGCCATTCGACTGTTTATGGCTTATGCCTCCTTTGTCGGCTTCAAGGTCTATCAACTTGATGTGAATAGTGCTTTACAGTATGGAAAAGTACATGAAGAGGTCTATGTCACTCAACCTCCCGGCTTTGAAGATCCGCATAATATCAATAAAGTGTATAAGCTCAAAAAAGCACTTTATGGTCTTCATCAAGCACCTCGGGCATGGTATGAGACATTATCAAAACATCTACTGTAAAATGGTTTCGACCGTGGACAGATTGACTCGACCCTCTTCATACGGAAAGCAGGAGGTGATATTCTTCTTGTACAAGTGTATGTCGATGACATTATCTTTGGGTCTACAAATGAAAAGATGTGTAGGGAATTCGAACAGGTGATGAAGTCCAAGTTTGAGATGAGTAACATGGGTGAATTGTCGTTCTTCCTGGGTCTACAAGTCAATCAAAGAGAGGATGGCATTTATCTGCATCAAACCAAGTATGTGCAGGACATCTTGTCAAAATACAAGATGAATGATAGCAGTACTTATGACACACCTATCCCCGTCAATCATGGTCTGCATCCAGAAAAAGATGGAAAGGATGTGGATTGCAAATTGTACCGTGGGATGATCGGATCTCTTATGTATCTCACAGCATCAAGGCTCGACATAATGTTTGTTGTATGCTTGTGCTCAAAGTTTCAGTCACAACCGAAGGAGTCTCATATGATAGCTTTCAAGAGAATTTTCAGATACTTGAAAGGGAAACCCCGGTTGGGTCTTTGGTACTCAAAGCAGCAGTTATTTGACTTCAAAGCCTATACTGATTCAGAATATGGCGGTTGTAACCTTGATAGAAAGTCAACTTCTGGTGGATGTCAATTCTTGGGAGACAGACTGGTTTCCTAGTAGTGTAAGAAGCAGTCAACGGTTTCTGTCTCAACATGTGAAGCAGAGTACATTGCTGCAGCGAGCGGTTGTTCTCAGATATTATGGATTCAGCAGCAATTGAGAGACTACGTCTTAAACTTCACTGGAACTCCACTGTTCACTGACAACAATGCCACCATGTCCATCACAAAAAACCAGGTGAAACATTCCAAAACTAAACATATTGAAATTCGCCATCATTTCATCTGTGATTGTGCTGAAAAGCATCTCATTTAACTTGTAAAGGTTCACACGAATGACAACTTTTCTGACCTTTTCACTAAGGCGTTTGATCGAACCCGTTTTGAGCATCTTGTCAACTTGATAGGAATGTTTAATCCAGAGTGAAAACCTGTTTTTCTTAAATCAATTCAATTCATGAAAGTTAAAGTTTATATCTTTTAAGTTTTCTGTATAGTTCTTTCAATTTTCAAATATTTTACAAAAATCCAAACAAAATAGATAATGGATAAAATTTCAAAGTTATCTTGAGAAAAGAGGAAATGATAGTACATCAGAAATGATCTAAACGCCATAGACTGCTCATATGGGAAATGATTGCGTCATGCTTACTTGATTGTTTAAATTGCTATGTTTTTAATCTGCGTATTTATATGTAATTTGAATTGTCAGTAGACTGTAGGCGTCTTTGAATCATTAGTAGTGTGGAAACTAAATCTAGACTACAACTGAGATTTGAACCCATGTATGCATGTGTGCGTGTGTAAAAGAATACAAAAGGATCATTATCAGATAAAGGATGTAAGATTTTAGCAAATATTTTCTTAAGAGTCCAGTTTCAGGTTATGTATTTAGCACAATTTATCGGTTCACTTCACTGCCCATACTCACAAGTATGCAATGGGAAATTGGGCCAAGATATGTCTTAACATCAACCGTTAAGCTTATATTCACCCTTGAATCATACTTGATTCATTGAAATCAAATCCAGATAAAAGTTGGAGCACCTTACCTAAATCCTCAGACTCCATATCTATTACCTGAATCATCATTTGATATTCATAGAAGAAAATCCAATCAAACCAAGACATCTGAATCACTCGATTCTGAATCTTATGATTCTTGATAATCCTTATGGATTCTGCTTGATTTTTTCTATGCTAAACGATGTAACTTCATTCTGGAGATTTGAAAATCTTTGGGAAAATCTTAGATGCCTTGAGATAGTGCAAGTTACATTTCTGTAGCATATCAGTGGGGTACACGTTGTATATCTTAAAATTAATACCTTAACCCACAAGAACGTGATACAAAGATGCTTATGGTTTCAAATATCATAATATTTCCAACTTGAATTACTTGTTTATGTGCTTATTACGTTTGAATAACTTGTAATCCATGACATGATCCCATATTTTTTGACGTTTATCTTGTATCGTTTTTGCTAGAGTTTAGCCTGATATAATCCTCTGCTCGTGTCTTTGAGCAAAAATAGTGTGTGTATATACTTGTATATCTCTATTCATAAAAGAGCAAAAAGATTTTAAGTTTGTGTATAGTTCAATTCTAATAAAAAAAATGCCAAAATTATTTGTGTTTAACCTTCTTGAATTGACTTTGAATCCTCTTGATTGAATCTGCTTATCCTGTTCGTTATTTGACTTTGACTTCTTCATAATTTGAGTTGAAAATTGACTTCACATAAGTCTCTGTGTACTTCTCAAGTGCACAAGGGTTAAACCCTGCGTACTTATCATGTACGCAAGACTTAAGTCATGCGTACTTAGTAAGTACGCAGGAGTTAAGTCCTGTGCACTTAATAAATACGCACGACTGTTGTGGTCCGGGTATATAAACAGGTGTTAGAATTTTTATCTAAGTTTCATCTCATTCAATCGTTTTAACACTGTTTGCATCCTCTGCTCGATTTCACTAAAAAATTTCGTGTGTTTCTAATCCGATTTTTCATCCCGATCATAGTTTCATCTTCGCCTTACTAACATTTGGTGAGAATCTTGGTCTATTTCATCCGCAAAATCTCTTGTTGAGGGCCGATTTCTTGATTTTTGAGATTAGGGTTTTGGTGTAGAAATTTAAACTGGTTTTGGGTGTTGTTTAAATGAAATTAAGCCCTAAAACTAGTTTATGTTCATCAATCGAAGTTCGAGCATGCTTAATTCATCCTTATCTGCTCTTGATTTTGGGTTTGACCCCTTGGTGTCCGTGGTTTTGCGTCGGACCGAGGTTAGGTCAAAATGACATGGTTTTAGCTTTGCATTGGTGTTGGTTTTGGTCGCATAAGTCTTAAACAGGTTTTTCGACAATGTGATGAACGATATCATCATCTAAAACTTTGAATCTCTTGATCTTGGATTTTGTAAAAATTCTAAGTGTTAGTTCCTACGCACTTAGTAAGTACGCAAGAATTAGCTCATGCGCACTTACTAAGTACGCAAGAACAACTTACTGCGTATTTGTTAAATACGCAGGAAGGGCCACTCAGAATTTTTCTAAGTCTGAAATTGATTTCATAGTGCATGTGCTATACCATGTCATGCTTGTTCTATTCCAATTATTCTGTTTGATCTAATGTTGTTTCTCTTATGTTCTTGTAGAAATGACTGGTGATGGAGGTGATGAAGAGAGTCAGATTCTGAGGCTACAGAATTTGATTCATCTAACTCTGATGATGCACTAGACCAATCACACCCACGGAGAATGGCGAAGGTTTCCCTTCCCGAGCCATCCTCCAAAAGACAAAGATGAAAGAATTCAGACAATAAGTATGTTGTTGAACATGAGACTGAGAGCGCGTTAGCCATGCTGGCGTCGGTTTCACGGAGCTCAAATTTGACATAGTCGTCTTTGAGCTCACGGATTTTGACCTTGGGGAACCTCTACTACGACGTTGTTAGACAAATACTACTTGCATACAGATGATAGAGAATGAAGACAACTCCAGAGCTGCTGTCAAGGGGAGTTTGTTGAAGCAATTCTTGTGACAATCACTCTGAAGCTGTTTACTCTAAAGCTGTGTAGACATCTGCAGAGCTGCTGTCAAGGGGGAGTTTGTTGAAGAAATTCTTGTGACAATCACTCTGAAGTTGTTTACTCTAAAGTTGTGTAGACATCTCCAGAGCTGCTGTCAAGGGGGAGTTTGTTGAAGCAATTCTTGTGATAAGCACTCTGAAGATTGTGTTTACTTATGTATTGTCCTTATGTATTTGTATATCAGCATCTGTATGTATTGGTTTATCAAGTTGTAATCATGTTCGTAGGTACTTGTCATTGTATTCGTCTTTGTTAAGTGTTGTGCGCACTTAACAAGTGCGCAGGTTGCTCAACCTGCGTACTTAGCAAGTACGCAAGAACATTGTCCGCGTACTTGCTAAGTACACAGGAACAAAGCCTTGCGCACTTAACAAGTACGCAGGAAACAGGTCTAGTATAAATAGGCTAGGTTAACAAAAGTTATGTACGCAGACATTTTGCACTCAGTATTTTCTCTCTGTAACCTTTCAAGTTTATAATAGACGGAGTTTGAAAGTGATTTCTTTGTCGGTTTACTTTGTGTTGCTTGATTCTCCACCTAGTCACGGGCATTCCGCACCCGGTCCGACTAGTCACACACCCACACGTAACGATCTGAGACACCCGGGGACCTACAGTAATGAATCTTTTGATTATTGATTGATGTTTATGCATGCTTAGATCAGATTTGTAATTGGTTTCAAATTCCATATGTTATCTGTTGAATGTCTTTCAGTTAGGGTTTCATATTAGATCATTGACTATGTGTTATGATTAGTTTATGGTTTGTTGAATTCACAATCCATAGGAATAGGAATCGTTTATCTGTTCGATCCTAGTGTTCTGCCTATCTAGATAGATGAAAGGTGATAGATAGTCGGGTTGTCTTTGGTATTAGGTGTCTAGCTGTAAAGACTCTGAAAGTAGGTTTCCCCTAGGGTTCTTAGTATTCTTTGCTATCCCGTGTTAACTCGATTGTTCTTAGATTACCCCTTGCATTCCTTGAGTGTATTGATACGGTGAGACTGAAAGGTAATCTGTCTATCAGGTACTTTAGTATTGTTAGAGAGACTGAAAAGTGATCCAACCAACTAGTGAGCGTCACACACCCCTTAGGGTTTCCTTCTAGGTCACACCTTGAGAATGATCAGGGATTCTATAGGTAGTCTGAGGGTGTAGTATTCATAGATCCTTGTTCCATCATTAGTTTCCTTAACCGAGAGAAATCCAAGATTCACAAGTAGGATTCTTAATCTGGGTAGTGCTTTCCCTATTCTTGAGTTTATCTAAAGTCTTTTGCTTGATAGTTAGTTTTCGTTAGTTAGGTCTTTAGTTCTCTTTAGTTTGTTAGAGTTAGAATCACAACACAAAACCCCCCATTAAAATCAGTTTATTAGTTAAGTCAGAGTCTAGATTAGTTGTCACTAGTGTCTCGTGGGTTCGATATCCGGACTTTCATTAGACTTTACTACATTGATCGATACACTTATCGGTTGTGTGGTCTAGTATTAGGTTGAGTCAAGATTTATAATTTTAAAGCTAGAGTGTCTAGGTTCGGTTTTATAGTTAGTTTTTATAGACAGTCCAGCACACATCATGAGCATAAAGTCATTGATGCAACCATTTGACTAGTTGAGGGGGAGTACAGTATTGTGTTAGTGACAAAGGCAAAGGCATTCGATCACACTGGTTTGCATTTTTGATTAATTGAAATGTTATATCATGAGTAACCAAGTAAATGTTTTTCTTAAAATGTTTTCATGGAAGTTTTATTTTCTTTCAAAACGATTTAAAAATTCCAAAAAAAATGAAAAAGATAAAATCGACATCACTTGAAGTTAGAGAAGAAATGATAGTACATTAGTAGATAATCTTTCACACATGACCTTAGAATGACTTGCTGATATGTTATGATAATCTATGTTTGTGTTCTTATGATTTGATCTAAACTTCTGAGTTTGCACAAACAAGAAATGATAGTGTCATGAATGCTCTAATATTGAAAATCTATATTATGTTTAATTTGGATATGTGTATGTAATTTAGATTGTCAGTAGACTAGAAGCGTTTTTGGACCATTAGTAGTGTGAAAACATAATCTGTGATATAACTGTGATTTGAACCCATATTATGTAGGGTGTGTGAGTTAAAAGATCATTATGAGATATAGAATATATGACTTTAAGAATTTCATGAGACTAGTATCGGATTATGTCATTAGCACAATTCATTCGGTTTTCTTCATTGCCCATGCCCCGAAAAACATGCAATTTGAAGATTAACCAAGATATGGACTTGACAACATTTCTCAAACATATACTAGCCCTTGGATCATATTGATACATTATCTTTACTGATTCCATTGAACTTAATCCAGATAACAGTTGAATTCTTTTACCTGAATCTTATGATTCCTCTTATATCAGCCAAGACATATGAATCATTCTGATTCTTATATCCTACGGGATCTGCTTGTTTTTCTTGTGATAATTGATATAATTTCATCCTGGTGATTGATCTAATCTTGTTCAGGATCGTATATGTCTTGAAGATAATGCAAATTTATATTTCTGTTGGTATATATGTGGGATACACGTTGTTTTCATCTAAATGGTACCTTAACTCACAAGAAAGTGGGAGAAAAATGCTTATAGTTCCAAATTTTATAATACTGACAACCTAGGTTTACATGCTGTATATTGCAAGTTCGGTGTAAATTATTGAGCATGTCATGATCTGATCTTGTTTACTTTAAAGTTTATCGCGTATCATTTCAGGCAGTTTTATCTGAGTTGAAAAGAAATATTCTGAATAAGTTTGAAAAGATTCAGTGTGTCATAGGTTACCCATAGATCTGTTTAAGATGTGTGATTGATTAATCAGATACACTGATATGATCTTCTTACTCGTGCTGTTCGACCAAAAAGATGTGATTTTGTATGTTTTCATTTCAGTTTGTACAGAGAAAGTCCAAAAAGATTTTGTGTTTCTTATGTTTGAAAAACCAAATCGATTTTATTTTTCCAGCTTCCATGGAAATATTATTTGTTAGTTTCTTCTTTGCCAAAAACTGAAAATTGCAGACAGAAGTTGACAAGGGGTCCTTCTCCCAAGTTTTTTCTTCTAGAAAGAGAGAGTGTGCAGATGAACAAGACAAAATCTACAATATGTTTGATGATATTTGGAAGACTGATGACAATCTTCTGAAGCTGTAGTCAAAGGAGAGTCTGTTGTAGCATATTATGGTGACAACGAGCTTGAAGATTATATGTCTTAGTCTCAGAGTCTTTGACTTGTAATTTTGATATAATTGTTAGCAACAGTTAAGAAGGAGTCTGTTAGGACATGTTTTGTAACAGTCACTAAAATTATGTGTTGTAAGTTATCAAACCTGTTAAGTTCGAATAAGTTCTTAGAGTGGCGAACTTAACAAGTTCGCCTAAGCGTCTTAGGAGGCGAACTTGTTAAGTTCGCCTGGGCATTTGTGTTTCCCTATAAAAAGATGTTTACATGTCTAGTTGAGTAGAGAATTCCAAGAGCAAGAACTAGGGAGAATTTGTAAGCAATGTTTGTTTGGTGAAATACAAAGAGTATTATTTACATTGTGTTATTGATTGCTTTACACGTTGCACGTTGATCATGGATTCCGCACGTTATCACCGTGTCATACCATGAGTCTAGAGATATGTCACGTCACAGGGACCTACAAAAAACAGAGGGCCTAAACGATGCAGAGAAAGATTAGAGGCATGATGGAACAACCTCTGAATTTTCCCCTGTCCAGGGAGAAGCCTCTTCAACAAGTCCTTTTGTGATCACAGCCCTGGTGGTGGATTATAAGTTAAGCCAAATTTTGGTTGTAGTGGTGCATAAATCGACGTCAGGTATGAGCAACTGTTCTGGGGGATGGATGAAGAAGATTAACAACTGTTGGAACCGATAGATATGGATTTAATCAGTTCCGTAGGAGAGTTTGTAGCCCTACTTGGTCAGATCACATTGCCCATGACCCTTCAAGAAGGGCCCAAGATCCGAACCATGATTGTCAATTTTTTGGTAGTACCGACAATATTAAAAAAACAACCTCATTCTAGGACGCCCCGGAATGGCCTCTTTTCACACTGCAATGTCGATCGTCCATTTTGCAATAACATTCCCAACTCCAAAAGAAGTAGCCGTCGTTTACGCGGACCAAGTTTGTGAAGCACTAAACACCCACACAGTCAGTATCGTGCTCAAATCAAAGACTTCAAAAGGGCCGAAGAAATGGTTATGAATCCTAGGTACCCGAACAAATCATAACCATTGGTGAAACACTATCCAAAACAACTCTTGAGGGAAAACATTCATAACCATTGGTGAAACACTATCCGAAACAACTCTTGAGGGAAAACATGAACATTTTTTCCAGGCAACCAACGGATATGAAAGGGATCCCTCGGCACTTTACTGAGCACAAATTCAATGTCTATAAATCGGCCCAATCTATAGCACAGAAGAAAAGAAAAATGGGCCCAGAACGAAGAAAAGAAGTGATAGAACAGGCTTGGGACCTAGTCCGCACGGGTATCCTGAAAGAAGTACGGTATCCCACATGAGTCACCAACCCGGTGATGGTAAGATTCTGTGGTTTGACCTATTTAACCCGGTGATGGTACGCTTTATTATAGGATTTTTGACATTTTTACTAATTATTATATTGATGATATGTCGTCGGATTTTTGAAACGTTTCTCATCGGTCCAACCACCGATGGTAGCACAATTGGATTAACGATAATTGATTTTAGAGTAAGTTATGCTTTTGGCCCCTATGGTTTGACATGTTTAACCTTTTCAGTCCAAAAAGGAATTTTTGACATATCAGCCCCTAAAGTTGTATTTTTGTAACCATTTCAGTTCCTAACACTAACTCTGTTAACTCGGTCCAATAAAAAAAATTTAGTTTTTTCAAAGTAACTTTTTTTACTTATTTAAAAACTTTCTTTTAAACTTTTTTAAAATCATTTTTTTGGTTTTTTCCTATAAAAACGGCTTTCTTGAACTTTTTTAAAAACTTTTTTTTTTACTTTTCTAAAAATATTTCTTTAATTTTTTCATAAAAGCGTTTTTAAGAACATTTTTTTAGTTTTTTTTATAAAAACGTTTTTTTAGCTTTTCCATAAAAACGTTTTTAGCCTTTTCACTAAATAACTGTTTTTAATAAGGTAAAAAGAAAGTTAAAAAATGTTTTTAGAAAACTTAAAATTGCTTTTAAAAAAGGTAAAAGAAAAAAGACGTCTTTAGGGAAAAAAACAAATGATTTTAAAAAGTTTAAAAAAATATTTTTAAATAATTTAAAAAGTTTTTCTGGACTGAAAAGGTTAAACTATTCCTTATAAACAAAATGACTGAAATATCTTTAAACTTAACAGAAAAAGTTAATAAATTTAGTGCAAAAAACTGAAATGGTTATAAAAATACAAACTCGTGAACTAATATTTCAAAAGATTTCTTTTTTGACTGAAAAGGTTAAACAAGCCAAACCATAGGCCAAAAACGTAATTTACTCTTGATTTTATATACATAATTGTATTTTAACGATAATTGTATGAACTAATTACACGGATGGCCCCTGTGGTTTACATGGATTTCACTTATGGCCCCTAGGAATGAGAAATTATAGGTTTACCCTAATAGTTTGCACAAATGTAACATGTTTGGCCCCTGAGTAGGATGTCAGTTAAGTTTATATGTTAAGTGAGTGTAAAGTGACCAAATTACCCTTCAATAATTAACATTTAAAACATAAAACTAAAAATAAAATATATTAATATTAAATTAATGGGTGTCCACCCTCACCCCACCCCACCCAACCCTCACCTTCACCCCATCATCCTTCAACTCTTGGCTCATCCCCAATTTCCTGTACTCATCGTCTCCAACCACCACCTACTCGTGAGCAAAGTCACCAACCATTCGACCTGATTTGGCTGGGTACGGCGCCGCCTAAGGTGGTCTCCACCACCACCGACGTGAAGAGGAGGAAGATGGTGGCGGGATGAAGAAGAAGCCAACGGGAACGACCAGAAATGATGGTGGCGGGATCAAGTGGTCTATGGTGCCACCTACATCACCGGCTACTAGAGCAAGCAAACTGTTACAAATGTCGATGAATTCCTCCAAAATGAGTCGAAAAGTCGTTGTCGGTTCACAGGAGAACGGAAACTTCGACGGAGAAAGTCGTGGTGGCTCGGGTAAGCCAGAAACCCTACTTCACCGCCTCCGTCACTTATTGGTTAATTAGCCGGGAGGGAAATGGTGTAGGAATCACCTGCGAGTAGGGTGCTGGTTCCGGTCACTTGCAGATCTTGTGGGTAACGAGTGGGGGTTGGGGTGGGGACTGAAGGGTTTTCAAGGGTGGTGGAAGACACATGTTGGATTTGATTTATGGTGGATCCCTCATAAGAAATTCTAATTTTTATTTTTAATATTAAGGGTTATTTTAGTAATTTCGTACGTACTTAACAGATAAACATAACATCCATCCAACTCAGTGGCAAATCATGTTACGTTCGTACAAACTATTGGACTAAACCTATAATTTCTCATTTGTAAGGGCTATAAGTGAAATCCGTGTAAATCAGAGTCACCATCATGATATGTGCCGTTTCCCTCTCTCCCATGATCTCATGCCCTTCAATCCCATGCATGCGTCCACAAGAGCAAAACGTGGGTGTCATGGTTTTTCTTTTGTTTTCATTAGTTTGCATGTTTTTTATTTCCAAATTATTAGTGTTAGTGGGTTAGTGGCAATGCCTTTGATTTCTAAATTGCTTGTAGCCTGTATAAGGGCCTTCATATTTTAATATTAGAATTATGAATGAAAATTATAAAAATAATCTAAACTCTTTATAGTTTTTTCTGGCTTATTTCTTATTTCTTGATACCGACATCACATCAATGTAATTAATTCTAATTGTATTTTCTGTATTATTCAAAATATGAAAGTTAAATTAAAAAACATTTTTTATGTGATTTGACTTTATTGGGTGATGAATGATGACGGGAGGGGTGACGGAATTTTATCTTTTATAAATTGATTAAATTCATACACACACACGCACATAAAACCGCCTATCGTTTTCTTCGCGTTTGAAGCTCGCCGGCATTCGTCCTCGAAATCCTGGTATAGTCTGTCCGAACCCTATCCGATTTCGTTAGCAGTTTCAAATCATGTTTTTCTATTCAATCATTAGCAGTTTAGAGCATAGAGATCAGTCCGTTGACTAGATTCCTAAATCCTGTTCAGTATACATGACATTTTAACATATTTTGTGCAGATCATTCATTGATTGACATCTTGTTGAGTTTTGATAAGTAGATTTGTTTTGTGGGTGTTTAATTTGTTTATAACCGTTTATTTTCAAAAGGCAAAAAGGAAGATCAAAGCAATATTAATAAATCCCAAACACCCCTAGCTGAGAACATCTGCTGATGGCAGTTTATATAAAATTCCCAATTTTCTATCTGGGGTATTAACCATCAAGTCCCTATATCAATTGGTTTTACCTTCTTGTATTACATGTTTATCTTTTTTATACAATTCTTGTTTGAAATAGGCCATTTTTGGTGATTGTTGGGGTGTGAGCTAACTTTTAACATTCTATGTGATCGCGGTTATATAGCTTCAAATGAGAGAATTGATAAGTAAATACCATTTCTAGGTGTTCGATCTAGACATGTGTCAGGTTGATTCCAGGCTTGCTTAGGGCTAGTGTCTGGTTGTTTAGATGACAATATTTGACCGGAATTTAGCCTGAAACTGCGCCTAGGGAGGTGCCTGGTGCGCTTTTGACAACATAGATTTTCAGTTACAAAAGCATATGAATTATATGTGGTTGGATTCTTGAAATTAGCATGCTTAGATGATTGTGTGTTGAAATCTTGAGTGGAGGACATGATGAATTATGCTGTTCCATATCCTTTTATAATTGTGGGAGGAACTTAATTATGTTGTTAGTCAACATAAGGTGGTGATGAAGAGTTCTGTTTTAAGTGATTCGTCTCATGTTCCGAAAAGTTATTGGTAAACTTCGGTTTAATAATCGATCTTATGAGCTCTTCATTTGAAATGTTGTGTTAGAGTGCTTCACTAGCATTCCTTGAAACAGAGATGTAGCTTCTTTTGTTTAGTTCAATTAGTATACACTTGAATTCAGAATACTACACCTATTTTAAGTTTTTAACACAAGATGAGCTAATTTGTAGGGATTAAACTCAGTTCTTAGAACTCACTATGACTTCTGATGCTGGTAATGAGAACTGCCTCGGGTGGGCAGCAAGGGATCCATCCGGATTTCTATCACCATACAAATTTAACCGCAGGTCTGCATACATTTTTTGGTCAGTTTTTAGTTATATAACTAAATATTTTAATCATCTTTGAGAAAATTCAACAGGGATGTCGGTGTTGACGATATTTCAATAACCATTACACATTGTGGAGTTTGTTATGCGGATGTTGCATGGACTCGAAACGTACAAGGGCACTCCAAGTATCCTTTAGTACCCGGGTATCTAAACATATTCAAGATAATAGTTTTGTTATCTTTTGTAGTGATGTCATTCGTGTCCGGTTTGCTCAACCTGAAGAATAGCCATACATTTATTCGTGTCAAGGACATCAACTCTAACCTGCACACACTTAAGATCGTGTAACCATAACACGACCTGTTTAACCCATTTATCTAAACGTGACAAAAAGGTCGACGAGTAGTAATCAAGTTGTAAATGTGTTAATTAGGTTGGTGGGTTGTAATAAATAGGTTAAACGGGTCGTAAACAGGCGGGTCGACCTATTCAATTAAATGGGTTAAACAAGTCGACCCAAACACATCATGTTTAATTAAAAAGGTTAACCCGAATATGGTCCGTATATCAAACAGGTTAGATAGAATAACCCCAAAACCTGACTATTTTCATGCCACCCATAATCTTTTGTTTACTGCAGTCACGAGATTGTTGGAATTGTCAAGACTGTTGGTTCAAACGTTCAACGGTTCAAAACTGGGGACCACATTGGAGTAGGCACATATGTAAACTCTTGTAGAGAGTGTGAATACTGTGATGATGGGCTTGAAGTTCAATGCTCAAAAGGGGCTGTATTCACATTTGACGGTATTGACACCGATGGCACAGTAACTAAAGGTGGTTATTCGTCTCACATTGTTGTTCACGAAAGGTAAGATTCTGTGTCAAAGAAAATTAACGGGTTGGCTTTTGAAATGCGATTGTAAATATATATTAACGGTTAACCTGCAGGTATTGTTATAAAATACCAGAAAACTACCCGTTAGCTTCTGCAGCCCCTTTGCTATGTGCTGGAATCACTGTTTGGACGCCCATGATGGGCCATAAGATGAACCAGCCCGGTAAGTCTCTAGGAGTGATCGGGCTTGGTGGGCTTGGACACATGGCCGTGAAGTTTGGGAAGTCGTTTGGGTTAAAGGTAACGGTTTTCAGTACCAGTTTGTCAAAGAAAGATGAAGCATTGAATCTTCTAAAAGCCGACAACTTTATCATTTCGAGTAACAACGAGGAGATGAAGGTGAAACCCGTTCTAGTAAATATTACTTGTACCACAAGTAATGTATGCTTGATATTTGGCATTTTCATGACAGGCAATGGAGAAATCACTCGACTTCATAATCAACACGGCTTCTGGGGATATCCCGTTTGATCAGTATCTGTCGTTGTTGAAAAGTGGCGGGGTACTCTCCTTGGTTGGATTTCCAAGTGAAGTCAAGTTTCATCCAGTAAGCCTTAATCTAGGTAAACAAGGACTTGTACTACATGTAACCATCACGAATCATACGTATATATTATATTAACATATGCAATTCAATCTATAGGCATGAAAAGCATCTCTGGTAGTATCACTGGTGGCACAAAACAAACACAGGAGATGTTGGACTACTGTGCAAACCATGAGATCTACCCAAACATAGAGATTGTCCCCATTCAGTATGCAAATGAGGCTCTTGAGAGGTTAATCAAGAAAGATGTCAAGTATCGATTTGTGATCGATATTGCCAACTCACTTAAGTGAATATACCTATTACGTGGTTACTTGCATCGAAACAAGATATATTGTATGATCATAAAGAAAAAAAATATGATAAATAGTATTTGAATTTGTTCGAAACTTGAAATTATTAAATATCGACGTGTATAACTGTACTTGGTTTTAAGAGTGAGTTTGGGACCAGTTTGGGATGATAGGAATTTCAGTGGGTAATTTTTAACCACAAAAGTTTATATACAAAGATCCAGATACCCACTACTGTTGAACCTGATGTGTAATGAGTAACACTTTGTAAGGCATCATGTAGGCATATACAGTTCTATAATTTGATATTTGATACAACTTTTAAAGTCAGGAATGAGACTTATCAAATCCCGATTCACTGTCGTCCTGTCACATCCCACTTCCAGGGTTTGACGAAACGGTTTGATTTACACAAAAAACATAGTCTTATATTCATACATGACGGAAGTTATAATGTTCTTAAACAAAAACAAAATAAAAGCATTTTTAATGTTGTTCTATAAAGGCTACGGTAATCCGAGTTTCTTTTATGCCAAGTACTAGGCTCGTCAAATAGTAATCCAGATGCCTTATATCCTGCCAACTCAATACCATGACCAAACTTTTCCCTGAAATACATGTTAAAACGAGTCAGGTAACGATGGTAAGTTCTATGTTTTTCGTTCACACACAGTCGTATTCTAAAACAAATAGTTTTCTCAAACACATTGGCACAAAATTATCTCCTCGGATCACGGTCACCATTTCCTCAGGGCAGTACTGAGTTTTCGCAGAGTTAAGATTACCTATTAGAGCTAGCCGCTCTACGATAACCTAACTATCATCACTGGGTTACAATTACCTATTAGGAGCTGTTGGGTTTCATGCATGCGGTTTTAACTTTTAAATTGATTTTGCAACGGAAGCTTTGTATGCGTGTCAAATAAAACTTGTGAAACAAACCTATCAACGGATTCGTATGTGAATAACAAAGAAATTAACACAACCATAGAGTCTTAAAAACCACAAACATTGAAGCGAAGTGGTACAACGTTGATGTAATGGAGACCAAACAATGATCTTTGATCCTGAAGATGCTAGTCACTTGATCTTTTAAGCTTATTTGTGTGAATGTATATGAGTGTTTTGGGGCAAACTTTCTGCCCAAAGCTGAACAAAAATTCTGTCCAGAAAAACTCAATTCAGTCAAGTACTGTAACAGTGTTTTTTGACTTATGGAGGAAGTGTCTAATGAGCTCCATGCTATTAGAGATGTTAATTACACACGCATTTGAAACAGTTTCATGATCAAAATGAGTTCATTAGTTGAAGATATTTTGATTTATATGTGTTGAGATGGTAGTATAAACAATTGTTAGTTTTTATGTGTTCATATTACTTTTTGAGATCATTGTGGTTACCATTCAGATGTTGAATCAACAGCTAATAAAAATTAAAACTTATTGAATCAACAACTAGAAGTAATAAAAATTAAACCTTTCATAACTTCAGCATATATGGCCAAAATGCATGAGGATGGAAGGGGTGGGTTACGACTTACGGGTTCATTAGGGTTCACAGGTACACCAGCCCTACCATTGCGGGTAGTGCCGTCGGGTAGGTATTACGGTGTCTACTACCCGAGAATGAAGCCATGGTTGTGTTTAATTTTTTTTTTGGCTTTTTGTGCTAGGGTAGTATTGGGTAAAAAAGAAATGTGTCTCTGTCTTTAAGGTAGTTTAGGGTAAAAATGATATGACATGACATGACGTGTTTTAATTGGGTAATCTTTGGAGTAATTTAGGGTTCAAGGGGTTCCACCCCCCCCACCCTCATATATATCTTACAAAAAATATCATATTATTCCTACTTTAGCCTTCCCAATGCAAGTATAGAATTTTCATTGGCAACAATTTCAAATAGGCTACTTGATTGAGTTTTCACAAAACATGACATCCAAATAGAGCCCAAAAGTAAGTTCAGTTTACATGTAGAAATTATTCAAAAGGAATAAAAAAGAACTACAAATTGATGCTACGCAGAAAAAATAAATTATAGTGTGTATTCGGTAAAGCAATAACTAAACTCCTATATGCTATTCTTAGAGCTTTTGCAGCTGGTTCCATATCCTTATCTTTATAATTATATTAAAATCACTACCTTTTCTCTCTCTTTTTCAATTAAATAATAATTTTTTATACCTTTATAATTACATTTTCTCTCTTCTCCACTCACAACCACTTTCAAAAAATATTAAAAAATTTATACAGGTGAATAGTGTTTTCACAAATATACAAAAAATTTTTAACTTTTCTCTCTTCTCCACTCACAACCACTTTAAACCACTTCTTAAAATATACCAAACCCACTCACAAACATATACCAAACCGGCTGTGAATGCTCTTATTTCACTAATTTATAGTTTGCATCAAAAGCAGATGATCTACAGTTTGCATAAATAACTTATGGAGACTAGCTTTATAAAGTGAAATGGATGAGATTGCTTCCTAGATAATCTTCTCTTTTGTAACATGTTATACTTAAAACATAAATGTATAAATTATCCAGTTTAAGAATAAACTATATATAAATATTTATTTAAAAATAATAATTTTAAATTTTCAAAACATAAAATTTTACTCAAAACCATTTAAATCAGATTTACTTTTTAATATATATGCGTGCGTAACTAATTGGGTCAGGCCCGATAATCAGATTGGGCCCTAAATCCTAATGGTGTGGACCAGGACAAAACCAATAGTTCTTAGTTCTTACATTATAATAATAAGATAGATTAAAATAGAACTCAGTTCAATAGTGTTTTTATTATTATTTTTTTTTATTTTCACCCCTCATACTATATATAAAATATGTTTTTAATCCGTCTAACAATCTAATAATTTCGTTTTCCTATAATAACTTTCGTTTTTTTACGCTTTTCAAAAAAGCGAGTGCACGACTGTTTTTAATTTTTTTGTCAATGTTTCGATATATATTTTTTTATAAAACGGAGTTGTATTCAAAATCGAGTTTTTTTGCTATCGTGGCATATAGCGCGTGCCGTTACCGTTGTGTTACCGTGCCCAAACAATCATGTTATGAGCGAATAACATGATTGCCGCTATTTGTATTATCGGAACCGATCTCGCTCTTTGTTTTTATGTTTTAATGTTTTTATGTTTTTATCATAGTGTGTATCGAGTGCAGTTACCGTTGTGGTACTGTGACAAACCGAATCTATTATTAGCTAATTAGACGACCTAACACCCGTACCCGCCACGAAGCGGGAGTGTTCAACTAGTTATTATTAAAGTTTAAAATAGGTACCCTATTATTAGTTTTATCTTGAAATTAATGGCAAAAATGTAATAACCAATAAATTTTTTGAATCAGTCAATTAAAAGTGACTCTTTATAAACAACATTAGAAATTTATTTATAGCTCTTCCGAATTAGATAAATATTAAAATAGCGGGCATGGGAGGAACATTTAAGTGGTCAGAGGGGCTCAGGTTCTCCCTGTTTTTTGTTTAAAAATATTAATTTCGGCTCAGTAGGTTTATTTCATATTATTTATAGTGTTTGAGCCTCTCTAATCCGGACTAAAAGTCCAAATTTGTTCCACAAATCCAGACAATCGAAACATTTTAGGATTTATGGTCTTTATTTGGTGAAAAAAATTGGTTTTTTATGTGTGATATTTTCGACCCCCAATTTAATTGTGCAAGTTCCGTCACTGATAGGGGAGAGGATAGTAACTCAAATAGGACCTTCATTCGAAGGAATATAATCTATACTATATTAGTATACTAGGTTATGTACCCGTGTATTACACGGGCTATACGTAATAAGTATATAAACAATAAAAATATAACAAAATATTTCATTTTTTATTAAATAAGTAGAAAGTAAAATTACATTTATAATTCATAAAAATATAAAAAATCATAAATATCTAAATATTTTCTTGTAGATAACATTTGATATTTGATTTGCCAGTTTACCATCTTTGTCTAATATTAGTAATTTGACTCCGTCTCTACTATTTACTTTTAATAAAGCTACATACAACTGTCTATGTGTGATTTAAATATTTCCTTGTAGACAACATTCTAACCTGCTACATTGTAAACTTAGAAACTGCGAGTACTCCTCCAGTATCTCGCCAGCAAAGAAATTACCTCCGAGAAAAAGCCTTTTCAGATGCTCCAACTTCACAAACAGCTTCAACAGAATGCACCAGTATGAATTTTAACCCTATGAACTGAACATTAGATAGCTACTGGTTCTGAATTGTGAACAATTTACAATTTTAAATCAATAAATATATAAAAACAGTAATAAATAAGAAAAATACAAAATCTATTTACAATTAAAATTGACAATCAAATGCATCCTTGGTTCTATTAGCCCGTTTCATTCTTAGCTGGATTCTTTGATTTAACATATTTGAGATATAGATAACCCAAATTGACCCGCTTCAAAAGTAAATGGGTCTAAAATCTAAATCAAAACCTATGACATTAAAGGAGCAAATATGTGCAAGCTTCATGATCTTTGTGTTGCGTGACAATTAACCAGCCATTCGAGGTATGGCAAACAAAACAGGAAAGAATTCAGTTGGGACATTGGGTTAAGTAACTTACACCTTTTGATGTCGCGTTTAGCAGATGATTTTTTTTCTTGAACACTTAATAAAGAGTTTTTTATTTAGCACAACACAAAATGACATCACATTTACCGAGTTGGGTTGAGATCACATGATCTTGATACGACTAAAAAACAGCAAATATTTTAAGAATCAAGAAAAATCCACTTAAAATTCCATAATAAACTACCTTCACATGAAGAGCTGACCCTTCACTTAGTCTCGATGCAGGTTCAACTGTAGTTTCCACATGCTTCAAGCATGACCTATGTCATACGCATTTCAAGGAGTCGGTTTTCAGTTTGTAATTTGTCAAACACAGTAATATCTCAGCACGTATAAGTATAATATTCGACTGACACGTAGTTCAATATAAAAAGTTCCAATATTCAGATGTGTGAAACACCATCTAATTATGATGAAATATGTGGGACAGACGGTAACAATTCATGACAATGGCTGTGAAGATATGCAATTCTCCAATGTCAAGAATAACTTTGTTATGAAAATGAAACATGGATTTGAAATACCCTCTAATCATTAGAAATTAAAAAAATATGAGAAATAACGATTGCAATGGAATTTTTCATATTTGTAATACCTCTCATTTCTTTCACTTGAACAGGGCACTTGATATTATATTTTGCTTCATTAATTCATGTACCATATAATGACAGTGATCAAGTACCATATCACTCACCAATCACAGAGCTGCATGATGACATAGATTCATGATCAATAACTACTTTTTTAGAACTTTTAAGGTATGATATAAAATGCAGCCACCCGACTATGAACCTACTTTATAGGCCATCCAAATAACTATCTGGTTTTGTTTTATACCAAATGCGAAAAGAAACAGGTTAGATGATGATATAGAAAATTTTATAACACAACACATTTGGCTGCATTAAAAAATAAAAGGATGATAAAAAGAAAAGAACAACTACCTGAATATCTCTACCCCAGTCAGCAGGATCACTAACAACAAAAGCTGCTTTAACTCTTTCAGAAGCAATATCAAAACTTGGGACTGACTCACTGGATTTTATTTTCTCATTGCATGGCTGATTTGTGGTCCAGGTATTGTATGGTGATAACAGGTCAATGCTATTAAAGTAAAACGCGTATTCATCTAATGAAACAGCCTTTCTGTATATAAACAAAACTAAAATACTAACATGATATCCAGAATACAGAACATATTCAAACTTTTGGAATCAAAGATACATGTATTTTAATTCCATCGAGATTAATAGTCCTTACTTGAAACCATATTCAGACATCACCACTGCAGGCTCCCCCTTTCTATTGGCCACAACCAGTTCATTTTCAAACCTAAAGGCAATAAGAAATCATATTATGTTACAACCCTTAACTGAAACAGTTTGGTGGAGTTATTCAAGTGTAGAGGACGGTAAAGCGGCTAAGGGAGTAAGGAAAGGGTGGAGGAGACGAGCGGTTTAGGCATGGAACCCTAGATGCGTTCTTCAGTTCGGGAAGAGGCGTATGCTGCAGATTAAGAAACCCTAAGAGGTAATAATATCCGGATAAGCGGACAATGGGTTTAAACCGGAATTGAAGTCCAACCAATTGACCCGCGTGTTGACCCGATGAGACAGTATTGTGAGAGAACCATTTAGGCAGGAAAAACACAATTTAGATGCTCTAGATGCTTGACATGTGGCTTCATCAAACATTTATTTATTAATATGTATAGATTACAATACATATAGGAAGGATAGAAAAGTAATTTTATCAAAATTTAAAAGTTTACTTAAATACAAGTTTTAACTCATAATGTATAACCCTTTAGAACTTTAAAACATATGGTTGACTTTTAAACCAACTTCTTACCCACGATTTTTAAACGGCTATAACTTTTTTACATTTTAATATTTTAAAAAAAATTACATCATAAAATCAAACATTTTATTCTCTTTAATTTGAGTATTGTATTACAAAAGTTTTTTTAATTTAAAAAAATAATAATAAGTAATTATACGTTTTACCAATATCTGTGTCAGGCACCCTCTGGTAATATTAAAAACATATTTGCCCGGATGATTGAAAATCATCAAATCACTCAAGATCGCATTGTACTATCATGCAATTGTTTATCAAGGATTTTTAACATCACTATGGTTCTAAAACAAATATTTGTAAAAAATTAAATAAAATAAAAGAAAATACAAAACAAAAAACCAAACGAATCGAAAAAAATTAGTTATATTTTATTTTGGTTTTGATATATTTTTTTTGATCGGTAGTTTTGATTAATATTAACTTTTAAAATATTTGTTTTTGACATCATCAAGTAGAGGTAAGATCATCCGGTAAGCATACCGTGATTTAACCCGTGATTCTATGTGGCAATAAAATCACACCGTGATTTTACAGGTACACCACCCCCCTTGTGGTGTGATAGTTGGTGTGATCAAATGGCGTGAAAAAATCACGGGAGAAGAACAATTGATGAGGGAGTGGGTGGTGAGGTGGCATTGGGTGATTGGGTGTGATCCAAGTGATAATGGGAGAACACCACCCCCTCTCAAAGTGATAATGTTAGGTTTAAGTATCACTTGAAGGGATCGTGTGTGTATACCGGATGCTCTAAATTGTTGCATCGAGTTTTGTGTTGTATATATTTGATGATTAATAGGTACTTGTTTATTTAGATTAATTTAAACGTACAAAATGGTTGTTAGTTAGGGAGCAAGGGGCAGAACTCTAATACTCTAAATATTCTATGACCTTGTCAAATGAGGGAGTGACACCTCATTTTTACCTAAATCCAACCCCAAGTATCCTAAAGCTAAGGGGAGTGGTTCCACATTTCCACAATTTCAAATCTCTCACGTCAGCGGCACATCAGATTTTACAGCTTTTTCACATGCTCCACATTAGAGGGAAATGGTTCCACATTTCCACAATGCCACGTCATTTTCTTTTTCTAATTTAATTTGTTTTAATAATTTAAAAAGTAATTAATAATAAAAAAAGAAAATAACATTAATAATAAAAAAAGAAAATAACATTAATAATAAAAAAAAGGAAAATAACATTAATAATAAAAAAAGGATTTATACATTAAAAACCTTAATAATAAAAATAGACTTTAATTGTTGCCCGAGTCGAGATGGAGCACCAAATCTTGACGAAGATTGTTGTATATCTCACAGTTGCGTTTGTATTGTTCGTTTACACTTTGTTGGGCATCGCTAACGTCCTATAACCCAACGGTCGCTTCAAATTCATCTTCGTTGAACTCGCAAAGTGCCCGACCATCATTTTCAATGATCATGTTATGTAGGATGATGCAAGTGTACATTACACGTGTTATTCTTTCGAGCTTCCACGCACGTGCCTGATTTTTTACTATTTGAAATCTTTCGTTTGGTACACCAAAAGCGCGTTCAATGTCTTTTCTTGTCGATTCTTGTCGGCGTTTGAAATACTTTCTAGGTTCATCTTCCGTATACGAAAATGATTTCACAAAAGTAGCCCATTCGGGATAAATACCATCAAAGAGGTAATACTCGTGCTTGTATCTTGTACCTCTAAGATCAAAAGAACTCTCGGGTGCGGTTCCATTAACCAAGGTGTTGAATAGTGGGGATTGGTTAAGCACATTTATGTTGTTGTTTGAACCCGCAACACCAAAGTAAGCATGTCAAAACCAAAGATCTTGTGATGCGACAGCCTCGAGCATAATTGTTGGAGCCGGATGGTCACCTCGCATATATTGCCCTCGCCATGCATTTGGGCAATTACTCCACTCCCAATGCATACAATCTAGGCTACCAAGCATGTCGGGTAGCCCATGTACCTCCTCGTGATGTTTGTATATTTTTTAAATGTCGCAAGGAGTAGGTTTGCGTAAATATTTTGGGCCGTAGATATTTATTATACCTCTACAAAATTTGTATAAACAAATCCGTGTCGTTTTCTTCGTGATCTTTTTATTTTCATCTTATTCGTCGGCGCCGGATCCGTATGCCAACATCCGCATAGCTGTGGTGCACTTTTGAATGGGGTGAACCCTCTTCGACCTCTTTCATCCCATCATAATTTGAAATAATCCATCTCTCGTTTCAAATCGTTAACAATGCGTAAAAATAGATTTCTACGCATACGAAAATGATTTCGGAATGTCTCCACGTTATAAACTGGCTCGTCACAAAAGTAATCCTTTATTAAACGCTCGTGAGCGGCTTCATGGTGTCGGTTAACAGTTGCTCTTCGTGTGAACGTACGTGTGTTTGAACTTTCGACATCGTCTCTAATTATTTCAACGAGAGTAGAGGCAACCATTTGGAAAAAAAGTTGAGCGACACATTCGGATTCGGAAGAGGGTGAATTGAGGGAATCCATTTGAGAGTTTGTTTGAAATGGTTTGAAGAGAATTTTATATATATAGAGGTGATTAAATTTAAAAAATATATATATTTATTGTTTTTACCGTTACCCAACAGATACATTTGTGAAGACCACGAGCGTGGACCACGCTATGCGGGCGTGGTGTTCCACGCCACCCACGCCGCCACCTCACTTTCCACGGCTGATCCACGCTCCCACTCCCCTCAGTCTAAGTGGTGGAAGCACTACCCTAAGTAATCTAAGTTTTTTTTTCATTTTTTAAATTAATTCTTTATTAAAACTAACTAAAAAATACAATAAATAAAAAAACTTCATTAATTAAAAAACAGGTTACAATTAGTGATGCATTTGGTTATCAAAATAATCATATTTAATTTATTTCAAAATAAATATTAAATATTTAAAATCACCATGCCTTCTTTTTGTAACATCTGGAATTTTATCTCGTATCGGGTGCGGGTTTTAACTTTAGAGGGTGGCGGGACTAGATGGGCCGGTTCCTGGGCCGAGAACGGGCCAATCGGGCCTAATTGTGGAGGAAAAGAGCCGATTCTAGAGAGAGAGTGTGTCGGTTTTGCCCCAAGATCGGTCCCTTTTTCTTCTCCAATGTTTGCACGAAGCTTTGCTGAAGAAAAGAGCCGATTAGATGTAAGAATCTCGTCTAGATCTCTGATTTAAGGTTTTTGTGTAAGGCTCCAAACTAGGCACCTTACAGTTGGCTCTCATCACTAGGTATTCTCATAGAAACACTTAACTTTAAAATAAAAATCTCAGCGAAGTCTCTCAAAATAGTAATTATCTTTTAAATTCATCAACGTTCTTAACCTTACCTTACGAATGCGAACACACCAACAGAGTAGTACCGCTCCCAAGCCAAGATACGTCGTCTCCGGAACTCACTTGCAAAATAGTCTAACGTACATACAAAGTCAGCTACGCTGAGTGAGTTATAACAATTTAATTAACAAAATCATTTCCTCATAACATCATTAACACTGGCTCAGGACGTCCCAGTCCTTTCGTTGTATGGTTTACCAAATAAATGACATATAGGTAACCCGCCTTGCTGACCCGTTCCCTTAGGAATTCACCACCCAAGACACATCCCACACATATAACCTAGTAAGTCTCACTGATATGGATCGAGCTTACTACACTATTAACTCTCAATTAACCCCCTTGCCTCAACCTGAGGTCCAGTTGACATGTCCCAAAATCACTAGGTGCACTCCGACAAACCTTCACCAAGTCTCTTACAAGGTAAACTGACTCAATAGTTATAACATGATATTGTCCTGACACAACAGTCAATCTACTACTCATTACCAAAGTAACAACATCATTTCACAAGGAATATCGACTAACATTCGCACACAATTAATACCCACATAAATGCACACAACAATTACCTTCGAAGGATCACTTCTCCAACTCCCATGAAGCTAGATCTATACTTTTCATGTGCTTTTATTCGCAAAAATCCAACCTTTATGTGATTATACCCAAGAAACCCTAAAAACCCATTTCAAACAAAAAACTCAGATCTGGGTGAGTTTCTTACCTCTAATCGGCTCGTTTCTTCAGCAAAGCTTCGTGTAATCTCTGGAGAACAAGAATGGTTCGATCTTGGAGCAAAACCGACACCTTTCTCTCTTTAACTTCTCTCTCTCTCTAGAACTTTGTGAAATGAAGATGGTGTAAAATGAGGATGGAAGGGGGAAGTTAAGGCTTTATGGAGCCCAACTTCTTTCCCTAATTTGGCCCAAGCCCAAGCCTATGGCTCGTTCCTTCCTTTTTCTTAGTTTAACCCTTGTGAACGATTGTTCTTTATCTTTTCAAATCTCGGGATGTTACACGAATGGGTGAATCTAGAGTGTACACGAGTGATTGGTGGCATTACTTTTATCGTTATTGTTAGACTATATGTAATGGTCTTCGAGAGGGGGCATAAGTTGACGTGGCGGGCGTGAGTTGACGTAGAACACCGGTGTAACATCCATGATTTTCTAATATTATTTTATTTTAAGTTATACAATAATGACATTTCCCTTCTGTCACACCCTCAAAATCCACCTGCGAGGTTTTACCACGAGGCGCGTAACATTAGAGGATCTCAGTCGTCAGTTACACGGAACGACTCTATATGAACTAAAATAAAATACTAATGCTGCTCATAGTCACGAGACAACAAAAGTTTAAGTTTGAAAACGTTGCGGAAGCGTAAATAAAATCCAAATACAAGAATAGTCAAATGCGCAAAACACCGCGCCCAAACCAAAGTAAATAATAGAAATAAATAAGTTTGAAATTGTTTGCGAAAACCATGCTCAGACCATGCTTCCTAATCTTGTGCGTACCTTAGCGACCTGAGAAAGACATGCTAAAAGTGTCAACACAATGGTTAGTGAGTTCATAGAGATGTAAGTAAATAAAAAGTTCGATGTTTGCTAGATAATGTAATTAATGTATACCGATAGATAGCTAGTCTATGTCATGCTACTACAAGTGTTTTAAACCGAAGCTGACTGTTTGTATGTTTGTTTGCCTTTCGCCATGTCTACCGAACAATGGCAAATGTCTAGGCTAATCTTACACCCGTTCGACCTCCAGTCAAGTTAGCGCGACTAACTCGGGTGGGGCTTGTCAAAACCTAGTAGTACTACTCAAAATCACCTCGCTATGTTCCAATACTAACGGTTCGAGAATGTAAGGACTTGTTGGTATGTTTACACTTTAGTAAGCAAACGATAATACAATCATACAAAACCCAAAATGTTTGCGTGCATGCTTTCTTCCCCAAAAGGAAAGTAAGTAAAGAAAGGTTCCATGAAACTCACTTGAGTGTGTATGCAAATGAAAGCTAAGAGAAAACTGTAGAACCTCTAACTGCCACCTAAAACCATAGGTTTATAAGTGTGTGTTTGTGCAAGTTGATATGAACCCTTAGTATCCAAACAAGACCAATGTTTAAGTGTTTAGAAAAGGTGGTTTGCAAGTTTGACCCGACGACCCGTTGGTGACACGTTGTATTAAATTATGTTTGTTTAGTATAACACTTCTATATTATACACATATGATCATGCTGTGCACTTAGCAACAAATCCTATTTGTTCTAGCAAGATAGCAAGTTTCCATAAATAGCAGGTTTCTATAAATAGAAAGTTTCCATAAATAGTAAGTATGTTCGGGATTCGTGTTTCTTGGAATTATCATTTTTAATATGCTTGTAAGATTACTATAACATGTTCTAGATCACCACATCACATAACACTTGCCTAGAACCTAACATGTATGTCATAATTCTAAATAAAGTTTCCATCTTTAGTAACCTATGAGAGATATGCATGATTTCAAGCATCCAACACATTGCAACATGTTATTATGTTCTAACTAACATGTACCAATCATTAAACAATATCATGCATGTCTAAATAGCAAGTTATGAATACTTTTACAAATTAAAGTTTCATTATTTAGCAAGTTTGTAAAACAGTGTTAGGTATTCAGAATCTAGTTTCACAATTCATCTACACATGTAACAAGTAGCACATAAACCTCATCACATCATGCAATTCAAGTCTAACATGCAAGTTTCAAAACACAAAAAATTTTCTCTTTTAGTAAGTTTGCAAAACCGAGCTAGGTATTAGGAATCTAATTTCACAAATCACTTATACATGGATCAAGTAGCATATAAACATCATCATATCATTCAACACATGTCTAGTATGCAAGATAGAATTCCTAAAAAGTTTTTATTATAAGTAAGTTAGGGTTTTTAAGCTTGTTTAACGAGATTCAAAGTATCAAATCCATTACATATAATCTATCTAACATGATTATAACCATAATAAGTATCAAACATCTCTAACATGCAATTCTACACCATTACATAATCAAAAAGTCTCATTATCTAACAAGTTACAAATAATATGAAGCTAGGGTTTTCCAAATGACCATAAAATCAACAAATACATGCAAAACAATGATAAACTTAGCATCTTTATTGTAAAAATCCATGTTTGGATGAACTAGGGTTTTGATCTAAAATTTAGGGATAAAAAAGTGACGGAATTGAACGAAACGACTTACGTAGTATTGTTAGAAACGTCGAGGGGAGTCCGAATACGCGTTCAATTTCAAGATCGGAGCTCAAACGGAGGTGCTTGGGTTGCTTTCTTCTTCTCGGTCGCAAGAGGGGATGGGGGGGGGGGGGTTGGCGACGATTTGGATAGAAAAGAGGGATTAGGATTTTTTTTTTTTTTTATAAATTCCTTATATAGTGGATTCTATGGGTTTTAAAATTAGATAAGGATAATCCATGGGCTATTTTAAAACATTTAATTTATTAAATTCATCCACTAGATAAAATGGTTTTTAAATAATTATTTTTATAAAAGTTTCCTTATCTATAAAAATAAACAGTACAATTTATATCTGATAATTCTACGCGATATCACGAAAGTTCACATAATTCACAGAAAAAACACAAAACATATAAATTCACATAATTTATATTAAAATAATTTTTTGCAATTATTTTTATTAGTTCACCAACGTTCCGGGTTCGACTCGTGTGTGATCAGGTAATTCTACAAATTGCCGATACGTGAGTGTTTGTGCGAAACTGACACATCTAATTAACCTAATTAAATGTAATGCATGAGTGAATGTTTGAGATAACTGAGTTTGAATAAATAAATGTTTGAGATAACGATGTTTGTGTTACTGGAGTTAACCTGAAAATGCCGGATGTCACATCATCCCCTTATTGAAAGAATTTTTGTCCCGAAAATTAATTCAAGTTGCTAGTTGTTTGAAACAAAAAGTTTGGGTTATCACACTTTCAATCCCGTACTTACTCATCACAAAGTGTCACATTAATTTTTATTTTAAACATGTATTAATTCAAAGTTTCAAACTTGCAAATTTCATATTATTTTCTATCGTATATATATAACATATGTATTTATAATTATATATATACTTTATTATAAAAATTAAAGCAAAAATAAAGTTTATAAGCATTAATCATGTATTTACATCTTTTAGATATATATATGTAATTAATTATAAATAAATATGTAAACATATATATATATATATATATATATATATATATATATATATATATATATATATATATATATATATTTGTTAAACCATTTACACAATTTGTAATCCTTATAAAAACTGAAATAAATAATATACACATCTACATACAAGTTTTATAAAAAAGATGATAGTTATGATATTTAATATGTTATACAAACCTAAAATTTTATAAGTTTACTAAATGTAAACTTTATATTTAACTCAAATGATCATTTTATTAAAGAATAGTTTTAGACCTCATTTATCTCATTTGGATCCCACACTTTAAGCCTTTGAACCTTTTTTTAAACCCCCTTTATAACATTTGAACCCCTTCTACTTACTTTGAACCCCCAAATGAACCTCCTCCCACTACCATGAACCCTGGAGATTCAAGCAAGCTTCAAGTTTGACTCACAAAAGTCAAAATCAGGTTCAAAGGTTATCAAATCCTTGAATTTATGAATTGTAACTCTCCCAAATCATTTTGCCATTCGTTTATAACCGTTATAAGCTCATAATCATTGACTTTGATGGGAAAAATCAGAGTTTTAAACCCATTTAAAGGTTTTTCGGTTATGACATTCAAACTACGAATTCATGTTCGAATCCCTCAAATCCCACTCAATTATGACCATTATACGTTTATCTCCATCCTTGTAACACCCCCCCAATCCATTTCAAATCGATTGTTTTCACTAAAAAACCCGTCTTCTCTTTCTCTGGAATCGCGATCGGCCAAGGAACAAACACCTCGAGTTTTTGACCGATTCTAGGTAAGTTTCATACCATTCCACTCGGTTTAATTCCCCAAACTAAAGCCCTATCATCTCTGTTGCTAATCCTTGATTAATCGAGTCCAATTTTAGGGCTAGGGTTCAATTTGAGCAATTGGGGATGAAGGTGTAATATCCCAAAAATAAAACGACAGTTAAAATGACAAAATGAACGAACGAGGCATGATGGGCCGGGCCAGGCCGGCTGACGGGCCAGAAGGGGCGAACATAGGGGAGCCTACATAGCTCGTGAGAAGAACCTCCGGATCAGAAACTCGATTCAGGTAACGATCAGGCCTAAATCTGAGTTTTTGTTCGTTTTTGGGTTTTTCGGGTTTTGGGTGAAAAGGTAACGTTTTCACGGATAAAACCGAAAGATAAACATAGATTTGAGTTCCTTAATGGAAAGCAAACGTTTTGAAGTAAACAAGTTCGGGATCTTGACGTGATCAGACCCGAAGGCAAAAGTTATGGTTTTTGCGAAGAAGCAGTTCGTGCGTACTTATCAAGTACGCATGAAGATGATCATGTGTACTTACCAAGTACGCAAGAAAAGGATCCTGCGTACTTAACAAGTACGCATGAAGAGGGTCATGCGTACTTATCAAGTACGCATGAAGCAGGTACTGCGTATTTATCAAGTACGCATGAAGCAAAGTCTGCGCACTTATTAAGTACGCAAGAACAAGTCCCTGCGCACTTGCTAAGTGCGCAGGCATTAGGCTGGTTAAGTAAAGTTAGTATGTTTAGAATGGTTAAACCGTTAGAGTCGGTATGGGTCTGATGTGTATTTAACTAATCAATTCAGATCGGAAGTGACGTTGTTGGACCTTGTTTAGGACAACCCAAATTAGCTTATCAGATGAGTTCTAGAAGCCCTCTTTTAAATGTTTTAATAATGTTTTTGGGCTGGTGTGCATACGTAACGATGTGACTATTTTATAAAACGATGTTTATGAATGTTGTATGTGACGTTTTATAAAATGATGTTTATGAACGATGTTTTGGAAGGAAGGGTTATGAAAGAAGTGTTTATGAAATATTTTGCCAAAAGAAGTTTATGAAGTGTTTATGAATGAAGGAATGATTTTTAATAAAACGTATGAATGTTTTAACTGAAGTTTTGAAGTAAAAGAAGTGAATGTTTACGAAAGTCACAAACGAACGAATCTGCCAATATTCCTTAGGGAATGAAGGTTATGGGTATGGGAAGTATGTTATGGGCCTTTACCTTTTAGGGGCCTTTGTGGCTGGCCAACTGTTGTACAACTGGGGTGATACCGGTCACCAAGGGGATTATCGTGATCCTTGAAGTTTGGTACGATTTACCTTACGGGGTAGTCGTGCTTGAAGTTTGGTACTTGTGCCCTACGGGGAGCAGTGCTTGAAGTTTGGTACGTGTCATCCTTGTGATGCCGTGCTTGAAGTAGTGTTGAATAACCTACGTATCGGGCCCTAGGAGTTCTTCACCCGAAGGACAGTACAGTGAATGATGGGCCTAGTGGTGGTGATCTTTAGGTTATTCAGCCAGTATGTGACGTTTGGATTTGACGGTTACGAGAAGGCGCAAATTCGATATGTGACGTTTAAAATTTAATTATGTAACTTTTATTTCAATCAAATAGTAATTGAAAGTGAAATTACATTAAATAGTAATTAACGCATTTTCGAAACCTAATTATATATTAATTTTTACATATTTTGAGTTTATTTATATCCGTAGTATATGTAATATATTTTTACACCTGTGAAATATATATACATAAAGATTTAAAAATTTTAAATATTAATATTTTTCACCCCGTATGTAAACACAGGATACGTGTCACATCTGTGTAACTTCATATGCTTTGTACCGAAGAAAAAAAAAACCATTCTCTATACATATATATAAAAGTGTGATTCCGTACAAAACATTTTCCATTTAAATAAAAGAATATACTATTATATTTGAAATAAGGAAAAATACTAAAATAGACATTAGTCGGCAAAAAATTATCAAAATAAACATTTAGCCGGTATTACGCCGGCTAAGCCTTTGGTTTTTGCCGGCTAAATCTTTGAATTTTGCCGGCTTAGCCAACGTAATTTTAAATTAGCCGGCTAAATCTCCATTTTGGTATTTTTCCCTTTAAAATATCAGAGTATTTTCAAACTATCAACGAGAGGTTAATGATTTGAACGAGTCAAACGAATCAGAACTTAGCTAGCATTGTTTTGTTTGAAAAAATACTAACTTATTATTTAAATAATACTATATCATAATTATATGTGTACATATATCTTAATCATTTATAAAATCTATATCTATATTGTATAATAAAGAAAAACTATGGGGGACACGTGTCACTTTCTGGTTACTAATCACCTTTATTTTCTTGCCTCTCTCTCCTATTAAATATTAATTTTTCTGTTTATTTCTCATATTAAATAATAATATTAAATAATAATCATTATATTAATAAATAAAATTATATTGACACGTGTCACTTTCTGGTTAATTTGTATCATTTTTTCGCGTCTCTCTCTCATATTGAATAATGATATTAAAAAATTTATTTTTAGATTTTTAATATAAATCTAATTACGGATACTTATTATTTAATTATAAATAGTTATTATATCATCAATCAAATGAATTTAATATGAACTAACATTTATCAATTAAATTAAAAAATTAATACTCAGTTGAAAAAAATTGTTTTAGAAACTAACTTAACATGCCTTATAACTGTCACGACAAATTACATTTTTAAAGTCATATTTTGACGAGTGTTTGTTAACAAATTACATTATATTTTATTCAACCGATGTAATATATCGGTTTATTAAACTCGTGTATTACACGAGTTTTTAATAATATAAAATTTTCATTACTAATTATATAACATTTTATTTATTCAACCCGTGTAATACACAGGATTTTAACCTAGTTTATTATATAGTATAGATTTAATCTATTCAATTACAAACAAATGAAAAACTACTTATTTATTAATTTATGCATTTGCAAACAAAATAACCTTAATCGTCTATTCATACATTTATTTATTATTTAATTATTCTTCCACTAAATCAAATTACAATACAATTATTTATCAGTGGTTCATATAAATATTATTTGAAACTCAAAATAATTATTTTATTACTAAAATGAGGACACCCTCATCAATTCCTTTGTGCATTAGGTTTCCTTAATGCTTTTTGTACAAATCATTGATACAGTTATACCATCAAACATAGGTTGGCCTTGTGGTTAGCTAGACACTTGTGCAACAACAACTTGCTTGTGTGCTTATCAAACTACTCATTGCAAAGTGAGTTACATAGTCCCACTTTTACACTTTTACCTTTTTTGGGGGTGAAACATGATTACATTGAAACTATTTGCAATTTATACAATTCAACATCATGAACATGTGTGCAATTTATGCCTTATGCTTGAACACTATGAGTTAAACTACAATTACATTTATAACAAGTACAATCATTAACTCCGTACAAGCCGACGGTAACAATGATAGATCTATTGCATTTGACAAATCCACTCAGGTAGGGTGATTGCTTACCGACAATACACAAGGGTAACATGAGTGTTATGCCTAACATGTCACAAGGTTTGATTGTGCACCCGGTTTACTATAGTGGTTCTCCATAATTGCCTATTTATACCATGTTACATGTGAATTGTACACAACATTTGAAAATTATTTGTAGAGTCAAAACATATGTATGCTCACCAACTATTTTTAGTTGACCTTGTTTTCATCATGTTTCAGGTGCTAATGTTTGAGATCATAAGCAAGATGCTTCACTTAGGATTGAGGACCAAGTTAAATAATTAATTGAACAATTTTGATGAATTTGGTTTTGGATGTTTGCCTGAACTTATGTTATGAAATATTGATTTAATTAATATATGAAATCAAGTTTGATCATGTGCTTATGAACAGTCTCTATGTGCCGTCCCGACGTATTCCGCCGTTGGTAAGGTGTGACAACCGGGCCGCCCCTCTGCGAGAGGGGACGTGGGGCGCTGCTGTGACTGTGGTCATGAGCGTGAGAGGGGCTCTTCTGCGTCTGTCTGTCTGGCCCAATCAGATGAGAGGGTGAGGACATAGGGCATTGCCCCGGACAACATATCCTTAACGTGAAGTAGTGGTGATTATTATTATTATTATTGTTTGTATGTTTATCTTACACACCATG
The DNA here is from genome assembly GCA_023525975.1 of Smallanthus sonchifolius. Lineage (NCBI taxonomy): Eukaryota > Viridiplantae > Streptophyta > Magnoliopsida > Asterales > Asteraceae > Smallanthus > Smallanthus sonchifolius. Next base: position 39,776,781 of record CM042025.1, on the reverse strand, counting down.
TATGTTTGTTTGTCTCTATTATTTTCGTATAAAAATTATTGTTTTTGCCATTGTTTATTCACAATCCTGGCATCACATTTTAACTCATGGTACTTATGTATTACATCTTCAATTAATTAATAATTAATTGACGCTTATATAATTTTCCATTTTAGTTTTTGAAATTTATTCTCTCTCGATTGTTGTAACATATGCATAATCTGCGTCCTAAATTTCTTGACCCAACAAACCAAATACCGCATTATTAAACACCGAAACAAATAATGTGAAACAAGTTATATGTGTCTTTCACAAAGAAGTTGGAGATAGATACAAGTAATTCTTTGCACAATGTTGTTCCAAGTGACTTGCATCATATGCCCAAAACGAAAGTTTTAACCTATTCCAACTCTTTGATCTTTCCAAGAACCGTGTAGAGTTTATATAACCCATTTGTTGTAATTTCATTAAAAGAGTCAAACATTTTAATCTGCGACATAGCAAAGTTATATTTTTTACATTCATTTTAACTGTTACTGGGGGGTAGCAAAAGAACACTTTTTAAATTCGTTTTAATTATTACTAACTAGAGACCATACTAAAAGAAAACAACGACGTTTGATAACTCTACTAATATAAATTTTGGTCTGCATAAACCTCAAGCACCCCGTACTCCTAGTTCCGCTTATGTATCCAATGATTGTTAACGTGATTAATACGATTTAAAAAGTATAAATATGTGTACTTGAAAAATGTAAAGATATGATGAAAGTTTTAACATATTGTTTGGCATATTATTTCCCAAAAGAGATATAAAAGAAACGAACATAGGACTCTTTTGTTGGATATTTAGAATTAGTGGAACTACCTACATTTAGAAAAACAAACATCCATTAAACAAAACGTAATTGGTTTTGTGGGTTGTCACTTTGCAAATAAAGAATATGTGGTTTTACAATAAGACTAGTGAGAACAGATCGATACAGAAAACGACAATGATAAGTCGATAACAATATTGATATTTATAGATAACTGAGATGTTGAAATAATTTTACATTATTATAATCATATTAATAGTTTATTTCTAATTTTAATCAAATCTATATATCAATATAGTATCTAATAAACAATGTTTTAAAAATCAGGTTTTAAACCGTACTTGATTGATCTCAGAAATGATTCAATCGGTTGTACCGGGATTGGGGGGGTTCAACCAGGTCACTAGTTAACCCTATAATTCCATAAAAATACAACTTTAACTTAAAAAATAATCCAAAAGTACATGATCTCATAATAAAAAATAATCCATAATAAAAATTAATTAAAAATCACTTAATTTTCCATCAAAGTTTTTTAAAATAAAAGTGTACAATTGTTTTATGTTATTGAAGTGTTGAATGCATCAAGTTTACGATCGCTTAAAAGATGAAATTCACTATCATCGCCATCCTCATCAACAAGAGCATAAATATTTTCATTTCCAACAATATTAAATAAGAATTTTTTAATCGGGCCTCTAAAACTTAATTTTTTTGGTTTAAAACTATAAGTTTACTTTGGCCTAAAACCGGTACAACGGTCTATCCCGGTAAAACCAGCAGTTCAAGTTACAAACCGTTATTCCAATTTACCGGGCTCAAACTTACCGGACTAGTGACCGAGGTCCGGTTCAATCGGTATTATACCGATTGGTTTGAACCGGTTTTTAAAACCTTGATGATAAATAAAAGTTTTTTCATGCCACGTGTCGCCTTCATGTTCATTCTCATCATTTTTTTCCACCTCTCGCTTTTATTAAATACACATCTTTCTTTTAATAATAATAATATAGTTTTAAAGAAAATACTAATTATACAAATAAAACACATTTATTTTAAAGGGGCAATTTCATATAGGGTGAGGTTCAAATGCTAAACAATATTTATGTGATAACCATGATAATCACTCTCAAACATAGTGTTACGTATATGTAACAATTATCATTATGTTAATATTACATATATGTAAAGACTATGTGTCACGTATATGTAATATTATTTGGTACGTATACGTAAGACTCGTCATTTCCGTATTTACGTTAAAAATATTTATTCAAGATACTTAAATACTATTTTAATAATTAAAATAAAAAATAATTTATAAATTATGTGATTGTTTTATAGTGGTTAGCACGATTATCACATAAAAAGTTGGTTAATATTTGAACCCTTCCCATTTCATATATCTCCCTAAAAACTTCATAAATTATATATATACCCAGCTTAAAATTTTATTTACGTATATCCCTTCATAATTACAAGTATAACCAACTGGATGATGGAATCGATCAGAAGTGACGCTGTATGTTGGAATCGATCGGTAGTGGGAATCAGAAAATTAGGATCGGGATCAATGGAATAAGAATAGTCGTATTTCTTGTAAGGTTAAAAGGTTAATTTTTAAAAAAGAGTGGGATACATGTAATTTAAATTTTGGGTTGGGTATATATGTAGTTAGGGTTGAAAATAAGGGAATATATGTAATTATACCTATTTTAAATTATCCCTTATTATAAGAAACTTTAAAATTTAATTATGTAACTTTTGTTTTCAATCAAATATTACTATTGAAAGTCAAATTACATTAAATAGTAATTAACGTATTTTCAAAACTCAATTATATATTAACTTTTACATATTTTGAATTTTGTTTTCTATCCTTAGTATATTTAATACATTTTTACACCTTTAAAATATATACATAAATATTTTAAGAATTTTATTGTTTTGACAAAAATTACACAAGATAATCAAGTGATCAAATTAGTAATGTGAGGTAGTGTGCTTGTACAAATCATGTGAAATATGTAAAATAAAGCAATAAAGTGACACGTACGAAGAAAGCCCTTGATCCTTAGGGATCTCCGACATAAAACCTCGGGAGGTGACTAATGTCACGCTGCCTCTTGATCTTTTATTGATTGCAAAAGTGAGAATACAACTTGAGAGAAGTAATGATCGATGCTAAGTAGTACAATGAGTGTGGTTGTGGTGTGTGAAGTGTCTTAAGTCGATCACTATGCCTCTTTATATAGTAAAATGAAGATAACAAGTATCCCGAAAAAGTTGGAGAGTATTCAGGTCAAATATGACTGTTGGCTGACTTGCTCCCTACTCTAGCATGTTCTCCTTAACTTCAGGGGCGATTATTCAGTGGTAGGCTTGACCAATACGACTTAGTACCTCTTACATAAGAAGTTAATAACATATATCCCGAAAAATCAGGGAAGTCCTTGATCTCTTCAAATATAGTCGTTGGTGGACTTGTTCAAGCTCTTTCCCACGTTCTTTACCGAATTCCCTGCAAATCTGGCCTAAGCTTGGTTTTTACCGTTGAAACTGCGAGAATAAGTCAAATATAGGAGAATAATACGGTTAACAACACAAGTACGCAGGATACCGAACCGTACGTAGGATACCGAATTGTAATAGCAATCCGGGATCCCGAGAATCCGGGATCCCGAGCTGTAAAATCTACCCCTAATAATTGTCCCCAAATTTCATCGATATTTGTAAAATTTTAAAATTAAAATGATAAATTGATGATAAGGTTTCGATAGGACTCTTCCTGGGTTCCAATGCGAAATGATCGTTGCTTCTGCAAGATATAATCATAATCCTTCACGCTTCTCTCACTTGGATCTTCTCAAAGCTAACCAGGTAAAGCTTTTTACTCCCAATCTTCGGTTTCTTTCTAACCTTTAAGCTTTTTGATTGTGTAGCTACCAAATTTGCTGAATTAGTTCCTGCGACAAGTGACACAGATAAAAGAATCAAGGCTTTGTTAAAGATACACGATGCGGAGAAGTCCTTTCTTGTTGAATCAACCATTAGTGAAGCCAGATTTGACACGCAATACTCCGAGTCTAACATGTCTTCAGGTAAATAACAATTTATATATGTATTATTGCATACTATGATCCTGATCTGCTCTAATCTTCTGTAGGAATCCCGAAGTCAAGCTCTTAATTCGCCTTGTCTGATCTCGATAGCCTTCTATCTGGGGATGGTGAGAAACAAGCTAACCAGGGAAATTATGGTGATAAAGACAAGGCCTGAGTTATGTGTTTTTTATGATCTTGGTGAATGAACTCTTTATTTTTCATGTTTGTGGTTGCTGAACAATTTTTTTCTTTTTTCTGCTTTAGGGATCCCGGTTTGGTATAGACAATTTCAACTCTTGAGTGATGGTCCGTGATTCGGGTGGATGGGTCCAGCTTTTGGATGAAGCCCGAATCACTAATTTTCCTACACTCTCAATATTAGTAAATAACTTATGATTATGTGCCATAATTGTTATGTGTTTGCTATGTGTTTGACATATTTTTAGAAAATAAGGATCCTTAGGCAATTAAGCCTTATGATAAATGGAAAAATAGATTTAGGTATATCTTTGGGATATCGGATCCTTTATGAACATTTGTAAATAATATCTTAGATTTAAACTTACGTTTAGGAAAACATACCTTGTTTATGATAAATAGTTTGAAAAAATACCAGTTACAAACATACCATGACTTAGTCATCAAATATTTCGAGTCTACCCGAAATTGAAAATTAATAAGAAATACCTTCATCGAGAAGCAGGCTGGTTAGATATACATACCAGATAACGATAGGGAGTCCAAACAGACTCAAAGTATGATAACTTTTAGTTGTCCCCTGTGTATAGTTGTCAAACAAATTGTTTGCTTCGTAATTGTACCTCAGGACTCTCAGGGGTGTCCCCAATCCGTTTGAGTGTCAAGATCTTGAGTTATTAACTTGGGACATGCCAACATAGTGGGTTGTACCCGTAGTGACATGTAAATGCCAATAACCTTTGGTTAACATGTCAATGTTAAACTGCTTGGGTCATTGATATGTCCTAAATTATATGTGTTTTGCATGCATAATAATCCCCATGTTATGATATTAATCAAACAAAAGTCTTGCAATTTATACTTAAAACGTTAATATTTCACAATTGTAAGTTATTCGGTGCTCCAAGATAAACAAAGCAAAAACCAGCTTAAAAAATGAAGAAATCAAGCTTTGGGAGGACCAAACCCGAGCATTGACCCCCAAGAAGTCAAACCAGGTCAACACAAGTCTACCAGCAGCTAAAAGACGAGCCTATGGAGCAGACAAGGGCTTGCACGGCCATGTATCCCTTTGCACAGTCGTGCATTGCCCACTTGGCCTCCCCAGACTCTGGTACATTGTCCTTTGTACCCTGTTTGATTCCCGAGGTGTTTGCACGCCCGTGCAATCCAATATATGGCCGTGCATTGCTCATTTTGAGGCCTATAAATAGATGGCTTGAGTTCTTCATTGAGGAATCCCTTACACACCCCAAGAACACACCAGAGAAAGCTTATTTCATAGTTAGAGTGTAGTAGTAGTGAGGAGAGGGGCTTTTCCTCCTTGTTCCGCAATAGGGGAGCCTACGAAACTCAGCGTTATGCTAGTTAGTATGGTCATTCATGGCTAGACTCTTTGTAATGCTAGGGTGAAGATGAAGTTTGGTTCATGTTAATGTTTAACGTATTAATCCAAGTGATGTGTTAATGTCTTTAACTATTCGTCCTTAAAACCACCATTTTGGTGAGCTTTTATTATTGTCTAAATCCGTCTTTATATTTGTGAGTGTTCTTAATTTTTAATGTGTAAAACCTTTTTAATCAATCTTCTCTTGAAGCTTGTATGTCTTTATACAAGTAGAGATTGATAAGGCAAGGCTTGGTTAAAACTATTAAGGTCGTACGTCTTTATACGAACTTATTATGCAACCAAGAATTGGTGAACTCATGTTGGGAACGGTACGTCTTTATACTTGGTCCCATTGTTACACCGCCTCCTGGTGAGCAAAATATATTCACCTATTTAACTCTAATACAAAGCATTTTACGTTCGATGTCTTAAACCAACCCGGAGATGACCATTTGAAGGGTTGAGGGTAATTGTTGTCCTTAACAGGAGGCACTACCACTTGTTAAAGCTTTTAAATTTGCAAATCAAATATCGTGAGGACGAGGCTCTAGTGGTGACCCGGGTCACACATTTGTAGTAGTCATATCACTGGATTAGTGAACTTAACATTATCGCGTACCAAGCGGATTCGAAACCCAAAGCAATACTATTTGTAACCTGATCATTTCCGACATATTTACTTTCCTGTTATTTAATATTCTGTTCGTTACTTTTCTGTTACACACTTCACGCACGTCTTTACTTTTCTGCTATTTACTTTACCGCCATTTACTTTTCTGTCATTTACTTTCCTGTTCCACAAGCACACAAAACTCACTCACTAATTAAACTGGCTAAATGTTAACAAAAGTTGAGTATTGGAATTCGACCGTGTCCATTGGTTCGATACTTGGTTCTTACCTAAACTATATTACGCTGCGATAGGTACACTTGCCTATTGTGTGTGTTTTTAAGTTAAAGTAATTATCATTTTATAAATTTAAAACCTGATCTCATGAAACCATAATCTCTAAATATTATTATATAATATTTAACTACATCAAAATTCACACATCAAGTTTTTGGCGCCGTTGCCGGGGACACGGTGATTTCAAGAAAAATTCAAGTTAACGGATTAACCTATCAATTTGCATATGTTTTTCTGTTACGTTTGTTGCAGGTAGTGTATGATCCGTAGCTCCACTACTGGTTTATATCAACCTTTAGAAGAGCCCGAAAGATTCTTTCACCACAGAATACGAGAAAACCGTACTAGAAGAATGGTCGTTGAAGACCGCACTATTTCCGATTTCGCAAGACCGTCACTAGAGGCTTTGGGGTCTAGTATCACAAGCCCAACGATTGACGCTAACAACTTTAAGATCAAATCTCATGTGATCCACATGATCCAGTCATCCTGCACTTTCGATGGATTGCCCGATGAGGATCCACATACCCACATTGCAAATTTCCTTGAAATTTGTGACACTTTCAAACTGAACGGAGTGTCGAATGACGCAATTCGCCTCCGAATGTTTCCCTTTTCCTTAAGGGAATGAGTTAAGGCATGGCTAAAATCTCTTCGTACCGGGTCAATTACTACATGGGATGATCTAGCTCAGAAATTCCTGTCGAAATACTTCCCGCCAGCTAAAACTGCTAAACTAAGAAATGATATCACCACTTTCACTCAGGATGAGGCATGGGAACGCTTTAAGGACATGTTAAGGAAATGTCCTCACCATGGGCAAGAAGTTTGGTTACAAGTATCATCATTCTACAATGGTTGCATAATCAAGCTTGTCAGACACTCGACGCTACTACAGGTGGTGTTTTTGGAAACAAGAGGCCACAAGAAGCTTACAACCTAATTGAGGAAATAGCTATGAACTGCTATCAATGGTACAGTCCAAGAAACACCAGGAGAGCCAGGCAAGGAGCTCATTCCGTTGATACTGTCACATCACTTTCTGCTCAAGTAGACGCCCTTACCACTCGACTCAATCAACTTAGTAAGGGCAAGACCGCCGTTGAGGCTACTGAAGAAGTGAAGAGTATCACCACTAATACCGAGCAGGTTGACTTTATCAGAACAAATCGCCTACAAAACAACCCCTATAGTAACACCTACATTCCTGGTTGGAGGAACCCTCCAAACTTCAGCCGGAAGGATAACAAAAATCAGAGACAATCTGGCTTCGGACAACAACAGCAACAATTTCAACAAAGACCACCTCAAAACTATCAGCCTCGTCAACAATTTCAAGGAACTAGCAAACCAAGCAACGGGTTAAGCTTAGAGGACGTGGTAACTAAGTTAATCTCTACAACTGAAATTCCCGTCACAAACAATATGAGGAGAAGTTTAGTCTTCATGAAGCTGAGTTTAGGACACAGAAAGCAACTCTACAGTCCATTGAAACACAATTAGGGCAAATTGCAAAACTTCTATCCGAAACAACCAGGATGTCTTCCGAGTAATACCGAAACCAATCCAAAAGTAAATGTAAGTGCTATCACTCTGAGGAATAGCAAGGTTTATCCAGAGCCACCAATGTCAAATGAAGAGGTTTATTCAACAAGGAGAGAGATATTCACCGGAGTACCGCTTCGTCCACATATCATAGAAACAACTACCCAAGAACCACAATCAAAGATAACTCCACCTCCTGCTCAAGTAGATACTCTTCCAAAAGTTTCGACAAAGAGAACATTCCATTCCCAGGAAGGTTAGTAAAGCAGAAGACTGACGAACAATATGAGAAATTCATCGAACTATTAAGCCAGATCCATGTCAATCTTACTTTCCTGGATATCATACAACAAATGCCTAAGTATGGACGTTTCTTGAAAGATTTCCTTACAAACAAAAGAAACATGGAGGAAGCAGTAAAAAGGACTAATCATTGTGTCACTCTCATTAAAAGATACCTTCCAAAGAAACTTTCAGATCCTGGAAAGTTCTCTCTGCCTTGTTCTATCGAACCATTACCAATAACCTTTGCGCTCGCTGACCTAGGTGCAAGTGTGAATGTAATGCCTTATGTCATGTTTAAAAGGTTAAATATTGGGAATCCACGACCTGTGAATGCAACTATCGAACTCGCAGATGGATCAGTCAAATCACCCATAGGAGTCATTGAGAACTTACTAGTAAAAGTCGACAAGTTTGTCTTCCCTGCCGATTTCATGGTTTTAGAAATGGGACCCGACTATTCCGTACCTCTGATTTTAGGTCGCCCATTTTTAGCCACTGTTCGAGCCGTTATTGATATGAATGAAGGAATCTTGACACTTCATGTCGGAAAACAATCAGTGACCTACAACATAGGGGGAAATGAATGCATATCTAATGATCTATTTGAAATTGCCCAATTCATCGATACTAATCTGGACTACCAACTGAAGAAAGCTAAGGAATTCAACAAAGGAAAGAAACTAAATCTTGGGAAGGATTTTGAAAACACTGACTGGATCGATGAGTACTTTGACAAGCTACCAAAACTGAAGGACTTGAATGAAGGAACAGGTGATACGGTGGAAGTCGATGGCTCCCACCCAAAGAAGGACTGATGAAACACGTACGGGTCGGGCTAAAGACCCTTAAATAAACGTAGCGCTTCCGGGAGGCAACCCGATGATCATGAATAAATTTAGAGGTTGGTGCATACGGCAGAATCATGGACCTCAGGTTTGATTTTTCAAATTTAAGTTTCTCATAGTTTAGCCCCAAGTATGCCCTCTCGATACTAGGACCTTAGTAGCTTAACTACTACCTTTTATTTTCCTTGTCTACTTTTATGTTTTCTCTTATGTGTCAGGTAGATTAGCATCACCAGATAGTCTCTCTACTTCTTTGAGGAATCACACTCCATCTCTACAACCCGAGGAATCGAAAACCACATCAAATTTCTGAGAAATTCGATGAAGTATTTGAAGCAAAGTGTTGACAGCACCAATAAGTTTTGGCCTTAGGTTATACACCGAATTGACCGGGGGAGTACCAGTTTCTTTTCCCTTAAAACTTCATGCATTTAAATTCTTGCATAGCATTTTATTACATGCATTTATACATTGAGGGCAATGCACAGTTTTAAGTGTGGGTGAGGAATTAAGAGATTCGGGACTACTTATAACCTCAAAGCAGTAAAATTTCAACTTGTGATTTACTACCCATTTGACTAAATTTTTACAAAAGCCTACCTTTTGTAAAACCTAGAAAATTTTCAAACTTTTTAACCCTAATATTTAAAACATGTTTGAGTTCGCACCTAATTAAATAAAATGAATACATGGCAAGTAGAAACAAATGAATATTATGCATAACGATTTGCTAAACCTTATTCCATCCATTTTCATGTGAGGAAAATCAAGCCTATTACACAGCATCAAGTTTTTGGCGCATTATATAATTATTCGCATGCTCTTTCGTTTGGCATTACTGAGTTTTTTTATTGAATTTTATGCATAATTAGAACTTGTGTGACTTATACATATCAAAACTATGAACTAGTAGAAGTGTGAAAGTGATTGAGGCAGCTAGGACTTTATTACCCTTATCCTTAAATCCAAAAATCCCTAAAATATAATCCACTTAGATGGCCCTTTAAGCCTTAGCCTTTTCTTTTCTACTACCTACAATTATCACCCAACCAGCTTTTCGCAGACACCAGTTATTGGCTAACTGTCTCCAAAATGGAAAAATTATCTTATGTCATCATTTCAAGTTTATTACCATTGAGGAAACTTTGGAAAGAATATGTTTCACTCAAAGGAATTGGAATATACAAGAAGGTGGATGTATTAGGAAGAAACAGCCTAACTATCTGTAATGAATTAATGGAAAAATTATTTCAAGGAAATTGAGGAAAAAGAAAAATTGAAGAATTTGTCTTGATACAAAAAAAAAATAGACAAAGAAGAAAAGAAAAAGAGAAGTGGGTCTTTTACCGGTCAGACCTTAAAGAGCTGGACATGCATTCCTTTGATTTCAATTTGCTTTTCTGCCTTCATTTCGCAAAGCCTGAATTACCGCCCGAGCTTAGAGAGAAGATTTTCAAAGCAACTAGTGATGTAAGAAAATGGTGGCGCAAGCAAGAACAACTGCCACCATTCTGCGGCTTTCCAAAAAGTGCCGCCAAAAGAAGAGCCAAAAGATACGAAAAATGTGTGAAGTGTGGCAACTGGAGCCACGATGGAAAATGTAGCAAGAATCAAACTCATTCCCAAAGTGAGTATACGCATCTGATCAAAGTAGGAGCTGTTAGGCTATAAGCCGAAAGTTCCATACGGAGACGCATCAATGTATACTACGCAGTAAGGAAAGAGTTGACACTAATGAGAGATCTTGGTCTTGGCAATCTGACCATAAACAAGCCCTCAGATTAGTTATACCCTCATGATCCGAGTACTGTAAAGGGACCTATTAGAATTTTCCATTTTAAACCATGAAGTCGTAGCTGTGTGTTTCACGATAGCTGCAGCCATTCAAACCTTTTAAATCCCTAATAACCCAAAAAGGTTTTCATCTTCACCCCTTTATTTTTATTTTAGCCACATTACAACTCTTTTTAAAGCCCTCTTGACTCATGCATACTACTTACTTAATTGGTGGAGACTTGATTTGCACACAAGCTTATGACCATTGCATAATTCAATTGGAACTTGAGTGTTCCACTTAACTTACATTATCCATACATATATAACCCTAGAGTTGAGTGAACATTGTGAGGAGTGAAAGTTTATGCATAATTGAAGTTCTAGTAGGCTTGTCATGAATTCCATCATTGAAAAATACAAAAATAGAATAAGCAACTCAAGAGTTATCCCGAAATTTCCAACTACATGGAGTTCCATTTCCCCTGTAAAGTCTTTAGTTATGGGTATGATCATGCATGAGTTTGCTTGAAGACAAGAAAAGTTTAAGTGTGGGGTATTATGATATGTCCTAAAATATACATGTTTTTCATGCATATTAATCCCCATGTTATGGTATTAATCAAACAAAAGCCTTGCAATTGATACTTAAAACGTTAATATTTCACAATTGCAGGTTATTCGGTGCTCCAAGATAAACAAAGCAAAAACCAGCTTAAAACATGAAGAAATCAAGCTTTTGGAGGACCAAACCCGAGCATTGACCCCCAAGAAGTCAAACCAGGTCAACACAAGTCAACCAGCAGCTAAAACACAATCCTAGGGAGCAGACAGGGGCTTGCACGACCGTGCATCCCTTTGCACGGCCGTGCATTGCCCATCTGGCCTCCCCAGACCCCGGACACTGTCCTTTGTACCATGTTTGATTCCCGTGGTGTTTGCACGCCCGTGCAATCCAATGCATGGCCATGCATTGCTCTTTTTGAGGCCTATAAATAGATGTCTTGAGTTCTTCATTGACGCATCCCTTACACACCCCAAGAAGACACCAGAGAAAGCTTATTTCGTAGTTAGAGTGTAGTAATAGTGAGTAGAGGGGCTCTTCCTCGTTGTTCCGCAATAGGGGAGCCTACAAAACTCAGCGTTATGCTAGTTAGTATGACCATTCGTGGCTAGACTCTTTGTATTGCTAGGGTGATGATGAAGTTTGGTGCATGTTAATGTTTAACGTATTAATCCAAGTGATGTGTTTATGTCTTTAACTATTCGTCCTTAAAACCATCATTTTGGTGGGCTTTTATTATTGTCTAAATCCGTCTTTATATTTGTGAGTGTTCTTGATTTTTAAAGTGTAAAACCTTTTTAATCAAACTTCTCTTGAAGCTTGTACGTCTTTATACAAGTAGAGATTGATAAGCCAAGGCTTGGTTAACACTATTAAGGTCGTACGTCTTTATACGAACTTATTATGTAACCAAGAATTGGTGAACTCATGTTGGGAACGGTACGTCTTTATACTTGTCCCATTGTTACACCGCCTCCTGGTGAGCAAAATATAATAACCTATTTAACTCTAATACAAATCATTTTACGTTCGAAGTCTTAAACCAACCCGGAGATGACCATTCGAATGGTTGAGGGTAATTGTTGTCCTTAACGGGAGGCACTACCACTTGTTAAAACTTTTAAATTTGCAAATCATATGTCGTGAGGACGAGGCTTTAGCAGTGACCCGGGTCACACATTTGTAGTAGTCATATCACTAGATTAGTCAACTTAACATTATCACGTACCAAGCGGATTCGAAACCCAAAGCAATACTATTCGTAACCTGATCATAAGAAATACTATTCGTAACCTGATCATTTCTGATATATTTACTTTCCTGTTATTTACTATTCTGTTTGTTACATTTCTGTTACACACTTCACGCACGTTTTTACCTTTCTGCTATTTACTTTACCGCCATTTACTTTTCTGTCATTTACTTTTCTGTTCCACAAGCACACAAAACTCACTCACTAATTAAACTGGCTAAACGTTAACAAAAGTTGAGTATTGGAATTCGACCATGTCCATTGGTTCGATACTTGGTTCTTACCTAAACTATATTACGCTGCGATATGTACACTTGCCTATTGTGTGTGTTTTTAAGTTAAAAAAAATATCATTTTTTATAAATTTAAAACCTGATCTCGTGAAACCATAATCTCTAATTATAATTATATAATATTTAACTACATCAAAATTCACACATCAGTCATGCCTGGCTGTATAACACGTCCGTGTTACTCCATTGATAATATTCGTAAGGTCCAACATATAGCCAACAGTGATGAAATTATCAGCAACTGTTACATGGACTGGTCGCACAACCTCGAACTATACTTGGATATCGTGAGCTCCTGGCGGGGTGTAGAAACCCAATCTACTTAGAAAGGCGAAAGCCGGTTAAACCTTTGAATGGATTTTGAATACCTTAGACTTAGAAGAGATGGCCAATCTCTATCTTCTGTCAGGGTCCTTGAGGATCCTTACTGCAAAACATGAAACCTTGGTGAAGGTGGCTAACACCCTTCTGCATTCAAGTCAGTATCTTTATAAAGGAGTAATAAAAATGTAAATAATTGAGAAGAGAAGTCATACCAGTGTATGGCAGAATTTAAGCTCTAACTTACATATAGCATTCTAGGATCTTGGCAGAATATCTCCTTCTATAGTAGCCAACCAATATGCACCCTTGCCTGCTTCTGAGTCGATCAAGTATGGGCCTGTAATAGACTTTCTATACAATATATTATGCAATATTATAAAACGAGATACCCTTATTCGAAAAGCCTTGTGATTCTTTTCACCATCTGGGATCTCACCATCCTGCAAATATTTTTTGATGGGTAAAATTCAGGATCCTTGACTAGGTTCAAGATTCCAAATACATGTTTCTTCTTCAGTGTTGGATACTTCATTTATCTTCTCAATTGTTGTGTAATATTGAAAATTTTGAATTCCACAGATAATTGTTTAACTATTATGAGATATATGGCTAACCTCTCACCCTGATCTTGAGAGCCCTAGATAATTGTAATCCTGCTATCAGCGCCTCATATTCCTCTTTGTTATTGGTTGTCTGGAACTCACAGCTTATAGATTGGGGTATTATGTCCCCTTATGGTGATTTAAGTATGATGCCTAGACATGTTCCTCTAACATTTGATGCACCGTCAGTGAATAACGTCCACTTATCCCTGGATTCTTCCAATTGCTGAACTTCAAGATCTGCTTCATGTTGGATATCACTCCTGAAATCAGCCACAAAGTCCGCAAGTGCCTGAGACTTTAATGCTGTTCTAGGTTTATATACGAGGTCATAGGCGCTAAGCTTGACTAACCATTTAGCCATCCTTCCTGACATCTCTGGCTTTCTTAAGACACACTTAATAGGGTAGTTAGTCTTAAAGTAAATAGCATGAGTTTCAAAATAATGTCTTAGTTTAGTGGATGCCATTATTAAGGCTAAGATTAGTTTTTCTAAATGAGAGTACCTGGTTTCAGCTGCAAGCAAACTTTTACTTACATAGTATACCGGATGCTATTGTCCTCGTGATCCTTGACTAGTACAGCACTTACGGTGCTTTGGGATACTGTCAAGTATAGGGATAATGGTTCGCCGTCTTCTGGTTTCATTAATAGAGGAGCTGATGACAAGTACTCTTTTAGTGATTGGATTGCTCGTTCATGCTTCTCTTCTCATTCGAATCTTTTGTTCTTCCTCGGGATGTCGTAGAACTCTTTGCACCTTTATGAGGATCTCGATATGAACCTATTGAGTGCTGCTACCCTGCCGGTTAGTCTCTGGATATCCTTGGTGTTTGGTGGGGATTTCAGATTGATGATCACTTTGATTTTTTCTGGACTGGCTTCTATCCCTCTCTTGGTTACCATGTAGTCCAGGAACTTTCCTGCCCCCACTCCGAAGTGGCATTTGAAAGGATTTAACTTAATGTTGTACTGGTCAAGGATATCAAATGCTTCTATAAGGTCCCTGAGATGATCCTCTCTTTGATTTTACCACCATGTCGTCTATGTAGACCTCTATGGTGTCCCCTAGTTTCTCTTTGAACATCATGTTCACCAGCCTTTGGTATGTAGCACCTGCATTTTTCAAGCCAAAAGTCATAGCAATATAGCAATAAATACTTGTAGGAGTCATGAACGTGGTATCCTCCTAGTCTGAGGGTTCCATCTGAATTTGTTGGAATCCTGATGAAACATCCATGAAAGTTAGCATTTCGTGGCCTATTGTGGCGTCGACCATAGAGTCAATGTGTGGTAGTGGAAAAGGATCTTTGGGGCATGCTTTGTTCAAGTCAGTGGAGTTTACACAGACTCTCTATTTCCCATTTTTCTTCTAGACCACCACCACATTAGCTAGCCATCTTAAGAATTTCACTTCCCTTATCATTCCTGCCTTTAGTAGTATTTTGACCTCTTCTTGGATAACTATGTTCCTCTTCGGTGCAAATTTTCTTCTTTTTTGATGTATCAGCCTGAAACTGTTATCAACACCTAATTTATGTGTAATAATATCTTTAGAGATACCTGTAGAATCTTCATGTTTCCAAGCGAAGGTTGAGGTTCTGCTTCTTAGTAATTCTATTAGATCTTGCTCAATATCCTTGGGGATATTGGTTCCAACAAGCACCTTGACATCATGATCCTCCATACTTAGGGATATTTCTTTAACATCTTGGTTTTTGGTCTCCAGGACATCTCGGGCTTGTTTCTTTAGTTGCTATGCTTTCCTGGTTTTGGCGGAGGCTTTCATTAAAGAAGTATAACAGTTTTTTGCCTCCTGCTGGCCGCTGTTAATCTTCACTACCCCTAGGGGGTCGGCATCTTGACACACTGATGGTATGTTGAGGGTACCGCCTTCATGTCATGTATCCACAACCTTCCTAAAATGATATTATAGCAAGACAAAGAATCTACTACACAAAATTTTTGTATAGCATTTACCCCTTCGATATATATCGATAGCTTTATCTCTCCGACTGTGTTTTTGACTTCTTCGCTGAATCCTACCAGCACTGAGGATTTTGAAATAATTTGAGAATTTGGGATCCCCATTCTCTTCAGGGCTTCACGCTGAATGATGTTTACTGAACTCCCTCCATCTATCAGAATTCTGCGGATGAAGTGGTTGGTAATGTAAAAAGTGATGACTAAGCCGTCATGATGAGGATCATGTACGTCATATTTGTCCCCTTCGTCGAACGATATCACCTTTTGATCAGTCGCTGTTGAGGTCCGGGTAGGTCTGTCTTCTTTTTACGTCTTGGCTTCCTTTTCATGTCTTTTTGCTGCAGAAGAGGAAGTACCGCGGATATCAGAACCACCAGAAATAAATTTTATTATCTTGGCATTCTTAGGTGGGAATGCCGCTCATCTTGGGATAGCATCAGGATTCTGATTCTTTTCTTTCTTTCTGCCCAAGAGTTCCTTTAGGTGGCCCTTGCTAAGAAGATAGCTTAATTCTTTCCTAAGGGCAATACAATCCTAAGTCATGTGCCCGAAGTCCTCATGATAGGTACACCATTTGGATTTTTCCTTCCATTCGGATCCCTTATTAGTTTTCCTGGGCCATCTGGCCTTGTTCCCAAGATCTTGCATAGCAATAATGAGTCCTGAAACATCAACAGAAAAACAATACTCAGTCAGTTTAGGATAATTTTCTTCTTCCTCATCATTCTTCACAGTGTTGACTCTGTGATTGTCAGCTTTCGAGTAAGGTTTTGATCTATTAGTCTTGAAAGATGATGACTCAGATTTCCTGTTGGGATAATCATAGTTGGAAGGTGCATTAATCCTTTTTCGGGATCTTCTCATCATCTTCGAGTCTTATGAATCTTAGTGCCCGGTTCCTGACTTCATCAGGACTCCTACAAGGATTCATGACAATGTCTTCGTAGAATTGAGAATCCTTCTTCAGTCCCATCTTAAATGCTTGGACTGTAGTGGCGACGTCAAGTTTCGGGATATCTAGGGATTCCTGACCGAACTTGCTGACATAGTCTCTGAGGGATTCTCCGGGATTTTGAATTATCCTGTATAAGTCACTTGTTAACCTTTCAAAAGTTCTACTGCAAGAGAATTGATTGTTAACAGGTTAATCAAATGAGCAAATGAAGTAATAGAATATGGAGGAACATTAAGTATCCATTTTAAGGCTGATCCTGTTAAGGTAGAGCCGAAGCCCTTACATAGACAAGCTTCATTCAGGTCCAAATGAATGGGGTTAATTTCCATTCTTTCTCTATACTGCGTGACATGCTCCTCAGGATCTGTAGTTCCGTCGTATAGATTCATGTTAGGAGTCTGGAAGTGCTTGGGGATCTCAGCATCACATATCGGGGGAGGAAATCTGGAGATCCTATGACTGGTATAGGACATCTCCGGTATAGGTTGGACCACACCTGGTACACTGGAGATCATCTCTCTCAACTTCTCTAACTCCTTGGCCATGGACGGAGTGATTCCTGTCTCCTGCACAAATTCATTAGTGTTTGAAAATTGATTGTAAGTGTTACCATTCTCAGGATTTCGGAATGAAGATCCCGGAGTAACTCCAAGATCCTGATTTGTCGTAACTCTAACAGTCGGGGCAAGGCCAACTGCAGTGATTCCCGTTTGCATAGGAAGAAAGTCTCTTTTATGGATTCCTGAGGATCCTGAATAATTAAAATCTAATATCCTTGGTTGCAGCGGGGTCGTGACTTCCACTGGCTTCTTTGATTCTTTGACCTTCTCAATCTCCCTAAACAACATTTGGTTAGTCTTCCTATGTTGTTCCATTTTTTGTTTCATCTCCGAGAACAGATTGAGGATATCATTGTTTGATACGATCACAGGTCCACCGGCAGGTATTTCGGATCCTGAAAAACCCGCAGAAGTAGTTTTTTTGGGCTGATCAACACTTTTTTGAAATGGAGGAGAAGGAATAGGGTTGATCAACCCAGAGCTCGGAGATGGTGCAGAAACAGAAATATTTTTGGATTGGGACGACATTTTTGAAATTAGCTTTGAAAGATAGTGATTGAACAAAAATTTTAGCAAAGATTTAAAGATGAAAAGCACCACTTGCCCCACGGTGGGCGCCAAATTATTTTGACCAAAAATTACACAAGATAATCAAGTGATCAAATTAGGAGTGTGAGGTAATGTGCTTGTACAAATCATGTGAAATATGTAAAATTACACAACATTTCACACACCACAACCACACTCATTGTACTACTTAGCATTGATCACTACTGCTCTCAAGTTGTATTATAACTTTTGCAATCAATAAAAGATCAAGAGGCAGCGTGACATTAGTCAATCACTATGCCTCTTTATATAGTAAAATGAAGATAATAAGTATCCCGAAAAAGGTGGAGAGTCTTCAGGTCAAATATGACCGTTGGCTTACTTGCTCCCTACTCTAGCACGTTGTCCTTGACTTCAGGGGCGATTATTCAGTGGTAGGCTTGACCAATACGACTTAGTACCTCTTACATAACAAGTTAATAACAGATATCCTGAAAAATCAGGGAAGTCCTTGATTGTTGTTCAAGCTCTTTCCCACGTTCTCTACCGAATTCCCTGCAAATCTTTAGGTCCAAGCTTGGTTTTTACCGTTGAACCTACGAGAATAAGTCAAATATAGGAGAATAATACGGTTAATAACACAAGTACGCAGGATACCGAACCGTAAAATCTACCCCTAACATTTATGTATTGATATTTTATAAGTCCCCGATACCGGAAAACCTCACTTGTTGGATTTACACATAATATAACTCAATACTGGAATTTCATTAAAATCAAAACATTCATGCAGCGGAATTCATTACATTGTTCAAACATAAAAAATGTCAACCAATTAAAACTTTAAACATCATTGTCAAATAACATCATTCATAAACATAGATCGGGAAGTCAGTCTCGAGACGAGCAGTCGTTCACCCCTCCAGCCAGCCCATGAACATCATTTTGGTTTCTTTCCATAATCACTTGAGATGCATTCTAAAAATCAGCTAACACTAGTAAGTTTTAGTTTAATCATTCAAGTAATCATCATATGTTTTCGTTCTTTTAACATCTTTAAATATAATGCACTTATAAAAACATAGAGCGTATTCATATGGTTAAGCCCATAGTTACATACATCATCGTTTTTACTTTAAGTGCAATATTAAACATAGAGCGTATTCATTTTGTTTAAGCACATAAGTGTAATACATCTGTCTACCGAAATAGCTGTTTCTTCCGTCTACCGAAGTAGCCGTTTCGCCCGTCTACCGAAGTAGCCGTTTCGCCCGTCTACCGAAGTAGCCGTTACATCGTCCGTCTACCGAAGTAGCCGTCATAACTTCCTTCTATCGTCATAGATCGTTTCATCTGTCTACCTAAGTAGCCGTTACATCATCCGTTTACCGAAGTAACCGTTTCATCCGTCCTACCGTCATAGATCCATTTACATACAGGTTCACCGTCATATCTGTCTAACATCCGTCTGCCATACGCGGTCTACCTAAGTAGCCGTTACATCATCCGTTTACCGAAGACGTTGATGTTGCTGGATGAAGGATGTCTGTGTGGTAGGGAGAGAGGGGGTTATTTGTTTTTAATATCTTTTAACTTATAAGTGTTTAAAACAAAATAAAATAAACAAATATATAAAAAGACAAAAATGTCCCTCATTTAACGTTAAAAAATGAATGAAGTTAACTAATCGAATGAAAATGATAAGTTTTGAAAAACACAAAAATATACATGATAAAAACAAACTTTTTAAATGAAAGTAATAAAAGTGAGCAAACCATATAAATAAAAATAACAATTTACTCTTTTCTTTATTACATAAGTACGTTTCCTAGTATTATACCCCACATTGCCATGCAAGATTACATTCAACTAGTATTATCCACTCCGCGCGCTGCGGCGGGAAATAGTTGTGCTTTCGGAAAAATGTGAAGCATCCTGCTTCGAAATGGTCATATACAAAGGCAATGTCCAATAACTTTTCATGCAAAGTGAATCCTTTCTGGAACAAAATATGCATATATGGTCATCTACACCACCAAAAAGCAGTTATACATATACGCCTATGCACATAATGGTTGATGAAATTGCACAGGTGTGCAAAACGGGTATTTTTTTCATCAGTGTAAGTGTCATGAAAATCAGTGATGAAAGCAAATACATATCCTCTCCAAGCTTTTCAAGGAATTCAAAGTTACCCGCCACTGCAACAAAAATAAAATTCAATAAAAAACCGTTACATAAATAAACATAACCAATATTATTACATTAATAATCTGAACTTAGACTTTGAACAATTTTTAACCGATTTGACCAACACATTTACTCTTCTAGCTAACTTTTGGGATTTGACCCGTTTGAGACAAACAAAGCCCAAATCAACTCGCTCATAAGTAAAATGGTCGAACTGGCCACCTTTAAAGACAATATATATTTCAATTTCATTTCTAATTACAAATGCTTGTGTGATGCATATTTTGATATGAAAGAGTTAGAATTATGCACAAACCTTACGATGCTCTGAAGCAAGTCCAGATCTCATTTGTTTCATATTGTTAAACTTTGCTTTAATACAGATTGTTAAACTTTGCTTTAATAGCAGCAATCTTGGTGACAATATTCTTGGATGCCTCATCCTGAGACTCACAAATCAAAAGCACCCTGGAATACTGGGATCTTATGTGAAGATTCTTTTTTATTTAATTTTGATCCCATATATATACAGAACAGTTAATGGAAGTTACAAATTTAGAGAATCAAAGTCGTCTCACACTTCTCTTGGGTATTTAGTTAAGTTTACTTTACCTATGTCAATGTTTTTCATATCAAGGTTGTAGTTGTTAAAAGCTTGTGGCAGTTGTGGTGATTAATTTCTTTTGCTATAGTTATGGAAGAAATTATTGTAGGATAAATTAGAATTGAAGTAAATTTTAATAACAATCTTGTACTTGTTTTAGTTAAGACTCTCCTCTATGTAATCCTGCATTCACCAAGTTTTTAATTCAATAGAATTAAAGATATATCATTAAACGTGGAAAAACATCAATGTTGTGACGCTAACGTCAATAAAACGTTGCATCTTGATTAAAAATAACTTAAGAAGCACAATGAGCCTTCACAATCTCCATCTTTGCTTCCTTATGTCATCAATTCATTTAATTGTTTCATTATTTACCTCAAATTTATCAGTTCACATCTACAGCTCCATCTTGCTGAGGGATATATCCACCTGGATGATATTGAGAAGACAACTCATCCCGCTTACGTTTTCTAGCAGATAAAAGGAAGAAATCCTACAATTAAAGATTACAATCAATAACAACTTTTTATGTAAAACATTATACATATGACCAGTTTAGTTTTAGTTCCTATAATTGAGATGTCGATTTTAAGGGGGCGTTCGGTTTGCAGTTAGAAGCCACTATGGGTACGGGTTTGATAACAGGGTGAAATAGGAATGAGAATCACTTTCTAAACCCGCCGCTACGACCTGTAAATTAAACAAATGGAAATTCGTTTACTACAAAGATCAATTCGGTGAAGAAGATAAATGAGTTATTTTTTCAACCTAGCGGATTTGAAGTCAAGAACATTTTGAACTCGTTACCCTATAGAACATTTGTTGAGCTCAAACAACTGGTTATCAAATTATCATAATTTCCAACACCTGAATCACATCCAAACACCATCTCCTGCACGGACACGAACAGAGATTTGAAAATTATGAACAGAAAATATGAATTCCATAATGATCAAATTAAAATTAATTGGGTAAACCAACAAATAATCTGCATAAATCCAATTGAATCAAGGATAATATTAACAAATGAATGAAATACCTTAAATACCCTCTCATCAAATTGGCCAGGGGAAATCTGAAGAGCATTGTAATCACCATCATTAAAAGCCCAAATTCTACAAACAATCAAACTCTTTTTTGCAGCAGCTTGAAGCATGGCTCTGATTCTTGGCCGACTATGATCATGTATAGCATGGTCCACAAACCAATAAGAATTCCAACTTGATCTCATTTTGATAATAGGAAATTAAAAAGATAAGATAAAATAAAATAAAATGGTTTGCATATTCGACCTCAACAAAACAACAACCAGGTCTAACTTACAAACAACATATCTAACCATCTTTCCCCTTGAATCAAAGAGGTTCATCCCGAAATTCAAGTTCTGATGTAAACAGACCTGTAGCCAAATCATGAACAAAAAGGTAGCAAAACATCAACAGATTGCAATCATACATAGACTAATTCAGCGGCATAAAAAAACCAACAATCAAGTCTAACTTACAAACAGCAGATCTAACCATATCAAAGAGGCTCATCCCCAAATTTCTGATCGGCTGAAGAAAACATGGATGTAAGAGTTGGCTCAGATCTTGGTATTGTACCACCATGGCTACAACAGAGGTTGCAAGTGTAGGCCCTCACACTCGCCATCCTCAATGCTGCCACACCAAGCGATGGTATTCACTTCAGTCATCACAGCCATTGTGTAACACAAGGGGAATCGAACACAAAAATTTTCCACAACCCCTACACTTTCCCGATCACCACTCATCGGCGTCAAAGGAAAACCCTAAACGGCGAACAGATTCATGAGACAGAGAGATCGAGAGATAGAGAGCATGGTATGGGTCGTAAAGCAACCAGAAAAAGGACTTGTGCCCAATGCAAAGAAAGGTGTAAACCCCTGTTCTTCCTATTCATCTCCATGGGTTTTAAATAGATTGTATAATTGAAATAGAAGTGCCACAACTCATTTTCAACTGCTATACGAGAATGAATAAATTTTAGGATTTCCATTTTATTTAGGTTAAGGGGAGTATCCATAAATTTTTACACGTTCATACCCTCTACGTCAGCGTCACATCATATTCCACAGCTCTCTACATTTGAGGAAAATGGTTTCACAACTCCACACCGCCAAGTTATTTTCTTTTTCTAATTTAATTTAATATTAATTTGTTTTAATAATAAATATAAAAGAATTAATAAATTAAAAAGACGATAATAATTTTTGATTAATAACTAAAAAATACATTAATAATAAAAAAAGAAAATAATTAAAATACATAAAAAACTTAATAATAAAACTAGACTTTAATTGTTGTCCGAGTCAAGATGAAGCACCAAATCCCGACAAAGATTGTTGTGTATCTCACGGTTACGTTTATATTTTTCGTTTACAATTTCTTGGGCCTCGCTAACTTCCTCTAATCCAATTGTCGTTTCAAATTCTTCTTCGTTGAACTCGCAAATTGCCGGCCTTCATCCTCACTGATCATGTTATGTACGATGATGCAAGTGTACATTACGCACCTTATTCTTTCGAGCTTCCATGCATGTACCGGGTTTTTCACTATATGAAAATTTTGTTTTAGTACACCAAAAGCACGTTCAATATCTTTTCTCGCTAATTCTTGTTGGCGTTTGAAATATTTTCTAGGTTCATCTTCCCGCCATGAAAACAATTTCACAAAAGTAGCCCATTCGGGATAAATACCATCAACGAGGTAATCGCCGTGCTTGTATCTTGTACCTCTAAGATCAAAAGAACTATCGGGTGTGGTTCCGTTAACCATGGTGTTGAATAGTGGGGATTGGTTAAGCACATTTATGTCGTTGTTTGAACCCGCAACTCCAAAGAAAGCGTGCCAAAACCATAGATCTTGTGATACGACCGCCTCAAGCATTATTGTTGGAGCCGGATGGTCACCTTGTATATATTGCCCTCACCATGCATTGGGGCAATTACTCCACTCCCAATGCATACAATCTAGGCTACCAAGCATGCCGGGTAGCCCATGCACCTCCTCGTGATTTTTGTATATTTGTTGAATGTCGCTAGTAGTCGGTTTGCGTAAGTATCTTGGCCCGTAGATGTTAATTATACCTTTACAAAATTTGTATAAACAAACCCGTGACGTTTTTTTGACGATCTTTATATTTTCATCTAATTCGTCGGAATCGGATCCGTATGCCAACTGATGCATAGCGTTGGTGCACTTTTGAATGGGGGTGAACCCTCTTCGACCTCTTACATCACATTTCAATTTGAAATAATCCATCTCTCGTTCTAAATCATTAACAATTCGTAAAAATAAACTTCTATTCATACGAAAACGATTTCGGAATGTATCGGCGTTATAAAGCGGCTCGTCGCAAAAGTAATCTTTAATTAAACGCTCGTGAGCTGCTTCACGGTCTCGGTTCAAAGTGGCTCTTCGTGTGTATGTACGCGTGTTTGAACTGTCGGCATCGTCTCTAAGTATTTCAATGAGAGTTGTGGCAACCTTTTGGAAAAACGTTGGAGCGACACCTTCGGATTCGGAAGAGGGTGAATTGAGTGAATCCTTTTGAGAGTTGGTTGGATTGAAAATTGGTTTGAGATGGTTAAGATTGAAAGGAGGAGTATATGTGTTTGAGATGGTAAAAATATGTTTGAGATTGGTTATATTTATAGTATAAAATATATTTAAAAATTTTAATTTTTTTTTAAATTTGACCGTTTGAGAGGGGTAGACCCCACTCTCAACGGCTACAAGTGAGTTTTCACGCTGTGGAGATCTTCACGCCGAGTACCCCACGCTCGTGGACCGCGTCAAGGGGGCGTGGTGTTCCACGCTACCACAGTTACCACCTCACCTCCACGGTGGGTTTCATGGGGGTACTCCCCTTAGCCTTATTAACAAAATTAAAAGTGAACATGAATAACATTATTATTCTACAACTTATATTTTTAAATTAAATACAACTTATAAATTTAGATTTGATTATCAACAAAATATCATTTTATATACTATTTTATAAATTATTTATGTTGTCATATAATATTTCCTAAATTTAAAATTTGTAATTTTTGTCTTCAAATGATATTTTGATTACTATCTATTTAACTTGGGTCATTCTAATCATGATGTAATTAAGTGTCAATTTAATTTGAGTATGTAAGAAGGTTGAGGAGGAGCAATTACTATATTATAAGAAAATGGAACTACAATAATGTTAAAATTGAAATCAAATTAAATGTATTTTATTATATTAGCTAATATATATGTAAGAACTCCATATGTATAAATGTGTATGTATAGTTTTCTTGGAATGTGACATTTAACTTCCAAGACAAACATTTTTTCCTAATAAAACTTATGACAAAAAATTGATGATCAAGAGAATTTATTTAAAAGCTTTGGAAAAACTTTCCCACCGATGGTAGATCCAACGACGTTGAGCTCCAATCCTCGGTAACTATGTCGGTAGTGATGTTAAAATCATCGCTGTTGCATATGAATGGTTCAAAATCATGTTGCCATGGGAGACTTGAAAGTGTAGATGTGTCATTGCTCCAATATATATCCTGAGGTAATTCTTCGTTAAGTATGCCTTGTAGCTCAATAAGGTTCGTGTTTTGAGCTATAAATTCGTCGATTTGGTTGTCTTCATTAGTAAACGAAGGAATCACCATGTTCTGCAACTCTAATTGTTCAGTTAAATCACAAGATCGCACCTCATTCCCACTTGAAGAATCATAACCTGTTATCTCATGATTATGTTGATCTGAGTTTTGATTCAAAAATTTAGCAAACACATCAACAAGGTCAATATTAGCTCGTTCAGGTGACTCGTTAGTAGAGTCACTACTAAAGCTAGAGTTATTAATATAATTCAAGCTACCACCCCCTGTTTGTAACAATCTAGCGGATCGTGATCGTCTATTCTTCCGACACCCGCCGCCAACGGGAACATTGCGAAGAGACCCGCCTTTGGTCCAATACCTCCTACAACCTTTACAAAAGTACCTAGGTTGTGACAAGCTATAGTTATTATAGTAGCAAAACTTTGTATTGGATGAGGCACATCTTGGACAATTTGGTGCAATTTCCACACTAGGTTTCCACCTATTTTCCATTGGCCTTTGTGGGTAGTGAATCATCATTTGGTCAAACATTTTTAGAGAGAGACATGGAGATGAAGAAAGAGAGAGTATTTGTATTTGTGGGGGAATATTATAGAAGATATATAGAGGGTTGGGGTGGTAGGGTGGCGTAGGGGGTAGCGTAGGGGTGTGGGATCATGGGCGGTTCAGCAGCCGTTAACAAGAAGGAAGGGCGTTAAATCTTGATCTCATTTTCACACAGTAGTGTGTGTTTGTGAGGTTATTTAAGGCTAGCAAGACGTGAGGGTTTGAAAAACACTTTTTGTAACGTATATAGATTATTACTACAAATATATAGTTTACATAAATACAGTTTGTGAATTATGACAATTGTATAATTTGTATTTTAATGTGATTTTTTTTTATTAATTTAAGTATTTCTGAAAAATTAATATATTTAAAAGTATAGCCAGCGTATGACCCTTTTTTTATTGTATTATTATAATAATCTTCTTATTAAATGAATCTTTAATATAAGAATCGTTTTTTATTGCTCAGAGAATGTTAATTTGTTTCATTGACTTGTAAATTATGCATAGGTTGTTGTACATTGGTGTCTTGGGTTTGTTGATTTAAGTTATTGGGAAATGCTTCTTGTGTACTTTGGATTGTGACGATGTTTACGAGTCAAACATCAAGGGGTTCGCATGTACTGTGTAAATTACCAAATTGTCCTCTTCTTGCTCGTTTTTTTACGTTACTCCTAATTCAAAATAATAACAAATAATTTAACTTAAAGTAAAGTATTATTTTCGTTCCTATGGTTTACTCATTTTAGCCACCTTAATCTAAAAAAAAAAAAACATAGTTTTTTCGTCCATTACTTTTCAAAATTTAGCAATTTACATCCACATGACTAAATCCGTCTACGTTTTATGCTATTTTGATCAAAAACAGTTAGTATGATTGTAATCTGTCTAAAAAAGATTTTTGAAAAGACCAAATCGTCCCTGATTTAATGTTAAAATGTAGACGGAGTTAGTAAGGTGGATGAAAATGGCTAGATTTTTAAAAGTCGGGGACGAAAATCTAAACAAATTTTTTTTTTGATGAAAGTGCCTAAAATAGTCAAACCACAGACGAAAATAACACTTTACTCTTTAACTTATGACTGATTTTAAACACAGAACCTTTCATCTAAAAAATAAAGAGTATTTATCAAGTAGCCTAGTTTTATATTGGCCTTCTTTTTTTTTTACAGCAAATCTACTATATTCGTACTTTTAAATTACACAAAATAAATTCACCTAATATATGAGTTTGAACCCATAACCTCCCATATAAAAGGCAAGAGCTTCTACGACGTGAGGTAATCCCAAATCTAACCCTCTTTTTGACTAATGGGTAAGTAGTATCTCTAGGATTATTTTTTAATTAATATATGCCGTCTCAAAAAATTGATTTTTGGTGACAAATAAATTCATATGAATCTGGTTTCATAAGTACCAGATTTGATATTTGTATTTGAACGAATGTAAAACGTACATCACTTTTATCTGCCAGAGTAACTAGCAGTATATTTTATTGAAAACGGTTTTTGACGGTTTACCCGAGTTTTGTACAAATTTTCTTCATCTAAAGCCTTGATTTTGGGTTCGAGTCTGACCTGCAACAATTACTTGGGTTGAGCAAGAGGGTTTTTCGAGTTGTGGGTTCCTTTTGGGTAGGGGGTTCGATCCGAATGGGTAACATTTATCTCACAAGAGGATCTTAGTGTCTACTTGAAAAAAAACTTTGATACGAAGATTAGCATTTAATATTAGTGATTTTGATTGATTCTTACTTTTAGTCTGTTACAGTAAAAAGCCGTCAATCGTGGATTTCATTTATTTACCTGTTTAATTGGTTTTTTTTTTATTATCAATTTTGATTTCTTTTTATATATGACGATATAATTTAGAATTTCCATATAAATATGGTCCGGGTGTATCATTGCTTCTCATGAACAAATATATACTTTCTTTATAAAAGGGTAACTTTTTTTCATTTTGTGTTTTCACTCAGCGCCATCACCCATCAACGCCACGTAAACATAACGGATTTTTTGAATAAAAAATGTAAAAAGTATGACAAAAGGAGCAGGGATTTGGATGGTAGGGTACTAGGGTTACTATTGTTGGAAATATATATGTCCGGTCCCGATTATTTAACGCTACTAACTGAGTTGTAACCCGTAAGAGTTACACCTAGGGCAACGAACATTTAAATCCGCTTAACCCGCTTAACTGGTAATTACGAATTGTTAGCGATACGATATATATTTATATATATTCGTTAGACAAGAATTATTATTTATACTGGTTTATAAATAACAATTATATATTGTTTTAATCTTTTATTAAAACAATTAAATGGATTCGGGCTTTTTATCTCGTATTGGACTATGGGCCCGAAAACAATTAATAGGGTTTATAATTGTTATAATAATCCTATTAATTGGTTTCAACTGATAATTGGTAGACAGCCGCAAAAAAGAAAAAAAGAGAAAAGGTTTTTTCTTTGGATCTCTCGGTTCTCTCCAATCAGGTAGCAAAAAAAGGGTTTTTTTGGTTTTTGTTTTGGTTTTGGCCAGCCGCCAAACACAAGAAAACGAAATCATCCCTGTGCTGATTTCGAGCAACCACCAAACGAGCCTCAGTCGTCGCTGCCTGCCCGTTTTCGGCCAGCCCCGGCGTTTTCTGTCTCTCGCGTCTCGGTTCGTGATCTAGCATCGGTTCGTTGTACCTCGGTGTCTCGATCGGTTAATCATTAACCACTAAGGTATAATCTATCTCATTGGTAGTTAGATTTTATTTATTCCGTATTTGTATGTTTTCGTAACCCAGATCCTGTCGGGTTGTATTTTGTGTTGAATCGGTTTCGTTCCGCTGTGTTTTAATAATTACTAAATTATTATTATTAATCTATAATTACTTATCAACCGTTTTTTATAACTAATCTAACTGATCACCACTGGCAAAATACCCATCAGTGGTATCAGAGCCTTGGTTACGACATACGAATCGGATCCGGTCTTTTAACCGGTTATAGATCACAAACTTTAACTTGTTTAAAGTTTCTGATCTAGATCCTTTTAAGGGCAATTTTTATTTATTTATTTTGGTCAAAGTTTTTATTTATTTTATTTGACCAAAAGGATTGCCCAGTTATTTGATTGTATTAAATATGTAAATCTGGCCCGACCTTGTCTTGTGTTTGTTTTCTGTTTTTGGTTTTATGGTTTGGCCCATTTGATGGCTCAAAATTGTAATAGATTAGCTTTTATGTTTTGGCCCACTTTGATGGCTAATAGTTGTAATAGCTTAGGGTTTTATTTTTGTATTCTGTATAAATATTGTAAAGATAAAGACCCGAAGACAAGACAGGATCTTGAATTTAGTGGGAGTCACACGGAACAGCTAGATGCATGCACGAAGTTCATCCTTGTGGTTGTTTGTGTGTTGTGACCCCGTGACCTAGTTTGGTATTGCTATTAGGCTCTAGCAAGATCAAACACTTTTTCTTTGGCCATATGATTTACATATTTTTGTGTTTGCTATTGTGGTTGCTTTTTATCTTATAAATGTTATAACGTACCAACCTAATACCAAAATTTTTAAAATCAAATAAATAACAAGTTCTAAACTTTTTTACAACTTGTGGATACTTTATATTAAAACAAAAGGTTTGTTTTTAAAATAAATGATAACCAATGGAGTTTTGCATTTTAAACTAATTTTAAATTTTCAAAACGAATAACTTAATAGTTCATTTAAACTATTAACTTTTAATTGGTTAATTACATCGCGACAAACTTAGTTTTAATAGGTTATTTAAAATTAAGTGTCCTGAGAGATGAAAGGGTTCATCACGTTGTCGCGATCTAATATATAGTAAAACTGGTTTTTACAACACACGTATGATTTATCATTCGTTGTGTTTGACCCTATTCGGTAAACACTAAAACTAAATCCCATATTTAAAATATTTAGTCTATGACATCCTACTATAAGGAACACTTGGGGCATAACGTGAAACACCAGTGTTTGGAGCCACAGCACCGCACTTGGTGCGTAGCCTATCCCTCCAAGGTGCAAGGGTTTCGTTGACACATCCGACCCTTCCACATGTACCTGTACTAGGGCGACTATTACTTTTCTCTCCAATACATGCCCCAGCTGTATGGAGACCAAAAGTGGGCATAGATGAGGCTAAACGTATCAATGCATAGACAAGAGTTGTCTTAGCGGCCTCATACTCGAGAATTGTGCATTTTCCACAATTGGCAATTATTGTCAGTCTGCCTAAAATCACTTACTAATGTTGCGTGCCACAACCGCCATTACTAATTGATATAACCAGATTCTCTATTCTTATTCTATTCTTGCCATGGGTCATTAATATAAGAATTTATTACATCCAAAATACTAATTAACATTTAATTTGCTTATTTAACAGATGTCTACTGAAAAGGAATCTCACTCCTCCTTCTCTCTCAAGTCTTTGCTTGAGAATGAAAAACCGAATGACACCAACCTCATCTTGAACTCTCTCCCTAGTTCTTATGACAACTTCGTAATGAACTTAAATATGAACACATGGGAGAAGACTATGCCCGAACTGCACGGCATGCAGGAAACGGCCAAGATGAGAATATCAAGTGAGACTAATCAAGAGTTGATGGTCAAATCTGCTGGTGTTAACAAGCCCAAAACCAAGAAAAGGGGTTATAACAGCAAAGGTAAGAAGCAAGTTATTGTTGTTGCCAAGAATGTCACCAACAAAAACAAGCAAGTTCTAAAAGCACCCCCTCCCAAGGAGCGTCAGTGTTTTGAATGCAACAATATGGGGCACTGGAAAAGTAACTGCCCTGAATATCTAGCTAAGCTGAGATCGAAGAGAGCAAATGGTGAAGGCATCTCTTCTGGTATTTCTATCTATGTTATTGAACTTTTCACTATCTCTAGCGACACATGGGTATTTGATACCGGATGTGCTTATCACATCGTTAATGTATTGCACGAGCCTGAAAAGTGGAAGAAGCTGAAACAAGGTGACATGGAACTCATCGTTGGTGATGGGAAGAGAGTACCAGTTCTTGCAACTGGAACATTTCACCTTTCATGTCCTTCTGGCCTTGTAGTTATCTTAAATAACTGTTTGTTTGCACCTGGTTTAACTAGAAACATTATTTCAGTTTCCTTATTATTTGAACAAGGTTTTAAGTACGTTTTTAATGGAATTAATATTTCTACTTACTTAAATGATATTTTCTATTTTGAGGCTAAACCTCGAAATGGAATTTATAAGGTTGATGTTCAAACTAATAATAACATATACAATCTTTCTAAACGTATCAAATCTAGCATTAATGATACATTTCTATGGCATTGTAGACTTGGTCACATAAGCAAGGCCCGCATGAAAAGGCTCCAATCCGAAGGGATCATTGAATCCACCGGACAAGAATCCTTTGAAGACTGCAAGTCTTGCTTAGCTGGCAAACTCACTAAAGGATCCTTCACCGGCGTTGGTGAACGAGCCAAGGATCTGCTAGGACTCATACACACTGATGTATGTGGCCCTTTCAGAACCATGTCTAGAAATCATGAAAGATACTTCGTTTCATTCATCGACGATTATAGTCGATATGCTTATGTCTATCTTATGAAACACAAGCATGAAACTTTTGAAAAGTTCAAAGAGTTTCAAAACGAAGTGGAAAACCAACTCGGTAAAACGATAAAGACACTTCGATCAGATCGAGGTGGTGAATATCTCAGCACAGAGTTCATAAATCATCTCAAGGAGCGTGGAATAGTTTCACAACCTACTCCACCTGGCACACCCCAACTTAATGGCGTGAGCGAGAGGAGAAATCGAACCCTACTTAATATGGTTCGATCGATGATGTGTAGAACAAACTTGCCTCACTCCTTCTGGAGTTATGCTCTTATGACCGCAGCCCGCATTGTCAATCTGGCACCGACTAAGAAGGTAAACAAGACTCCATATGTGATATGGCATGGGTCTAAACCCAATCTGTCTTACCTTAGAGTATGGGGATGTGATGCATATGTCACCAGCGATTCTGATGACAAGCTCGATCCTAGAGGCGAAAAGGTCGTTTTCGTTGGATACTATAACAGAAGCGGATATTATTTCTACCATCCTGATGCAAATGTTATTTCCATCAAAAGGAAGGCACACTTCCTTGAGAAAGAAATTCTTGAACGAGGAACTGGAGATAATATAGTGGATCTTGAAGAAATTCGAGAACCACAAACAACCGCTGATGAAGTCGGAGCGTCTGAACAACAAGAAGTTGTTGCTGGTGAATCAGACATAAACACAAGCGTTCACAGAAGTGTAAGGACTCGCAAAGAACCTGACAGATACCTATGGCATCTTGATAGTACCGAGGTCCTATTAGTAGCCGAGTCTAATGACGAACCTACTAACTACAAATCTGCTATTTCAGATCCAGAATCTGCAAAATGGCTAGAATCCATGAACGCCGAGATGCAATCTATGCGTGATAATCAAGTCTGGGACTTGGTTGAGCTACCCCCGAATCTCGGGCAGTAGGGAGCAAATGGATTTTCAAGAGAAAAACCGACATGCATGGAAATATACACACCTATAAAGCACGGCTAGTTGCGAAAGGTTTTACTCAGACTCAAGGCATTGACTATGATGAAACCTTCTCGCCCGTTGCTATGATCAAATCGATCAGGATATTGTTTGCCATAGCCAAGTACTATGACTATGAGATATGGCAAATGGATGTCAAAACCGCTTTCCTTAATGGGCATCTCTCTGAAGATGTCTATATGGTACAACCTGATGGTTTTGTTGATCCAAAATATCCTAATAGGGTATGTAAACTGAATAAGTCTATTTATGGACTCAAACAAGCATCTCGAAGCTGGAATCTTCGTTTTGACCAAAAGATTAAAGAGTTTGGCTTTGTCAAAAATGAAGATGAGCCTTGTGTTTACAGAAAGGCTAATGGGAGCACTATATCATTCCTCATCTTGTATGTGGATGATATACTTATCATTGGAAACAACATCCCTATGCTTAACGATGTTTAACACTGGTTGAGAACTTGTTTTGCAATGAAAGATCTTGGAGAAGCAGCCTACATTCTAGGAATCAAGATCTACAGGGATAGATCTAAGCGGCTTCTAGGGCTTAGTCAAGGCACATACATAGACAAAGTCATGGCACACTTTCATATGGAAAACTCCAAGAAAGGAGGTGTTCCTATGACTAAAGGCACCGTGCTGAACAAATCGCAATCTCCTTCAACGAACATTGAAACCAAGCGTATGGAAGCAATTCCATATGCTTCGGCGATTGGTTCTATCATGTATGCAATGTTATGTACCAGGCCTGACGTCTCGTATGCTTTAAGCATGACCAGTCATTTTCAGCAAAGTCCTGGCATTGCCCATTGGACTGCAGTCAAGAACATCCTGAAGTACTTGAGAAGGACTAAAGACATGTTCTTAATATTTGGAGGAGTGGAAGAAGAGCTCACTGTAAGATGTTACACTGACGCCAGCTTCCAAACTGACCGAGATGACTCTCGCTCACAATCAGGATTCATATTCACTCTAAACGGAGGAGCTATCTCCTGGAAGAGCTCCAAGCAGAGTGTGGTGGCGGATTTAACCACCGAATCTGAGTATATAGCTGCATCAGATGCTGCTAAGGAAGCTGCTTGGATGAAGAAATTCATTACTGACCTCGATGTGGTTCCGAGTATTCGCCAACCAATCGAGATACTTTGTGATAACACAGGTGCTATAGCTCAAGCCAAAGAGCCCAGACTTCATCACAAAGCCAGGCACATTCTCAGAAAGTTCCACTATATACGGGAAATTGTGGAACGTGGTGACATCGTGATAAGCAAAGTAGACACAGATCAAAACCTAGCGGACCCGTTTACTAAGCCCATGACTCAGGACAAGCATGATCTTCACAGAGATGCTATTGGTCTTAGATTTGCTAGTGATATGTTTTGATTTAGTATTTTGAATGTGTGAACAATTAAACAGTTGTACTTTTGAATTCTTTTGGTTTACTGATTTAAATGCAATTTTGAATTCTTACAACTGTGTTCGATTTTAATACGTTTAATCCATGAATCTTGTATTCTTAATCATCCATAGTCGATCAGAATCATGGGAACGACTCTGAATTAAGACTATTCTGAACTTGGACTCAAGTAGTTGACTTCCAATTTCACAGACCTCATCTTGGATGACGTTGGATGTAACTCGTTTCAAATCATCTTCATGGATTTTAATCATAAGATGTTTTTGATATTGGTATACTCATTTAGTATCCTCTGACTTGAGATGCATTCTAGAACTTTCGTTTACCAAGGACTGTTCTTTAATCACTGTCAACCGCTGTCGCGTAACTGCCAGTCATAAAGGCATTGGTTAGGAACAAATCTGAAGTTCAGTGGGAGTTGAATGTAGTCGATAAGGGATTCTGTACTCTTACATGATATGTAACAGTTAGACGTCGTGGCGCCCTCGTGATTCAAACTTGTGAAGTGTAAGGCCTTACCCAAACTGACTGTGTGTTTGATTGGACCACTATGAATCTTAAACGAGAACAATAATGATTGAACGCTATATGAGAATTAATCTAATCCATGTCTCATTGATTCAATTGATGTCTTTTACATAAATGATAAATGACGATAATTACCATAAGTCTATTGTCTTGCGATAGTAAAAGATTACTAATAGCAAGATGTTTTGGTTAATGACTTTAAAGTGTCATAACTTGTTAGGGGCAACCATGTGTAGCTAGAACACCGCTGGCTGTCTGCGTTAAGGAACTTAATCGAAGACCGTCCAAGTGGGAGACTGTTGGAAATATATATGTCCGGTCCCGATTATTTAACGATACTAACTGAGTGGTGACCCGTAAGAGTTACACCTAGGGCAACGAACATTTAAATCCGCTTAACCCGCTTAACTGGTAATTACGAACTGTTAGCGAGACGATATATATTTATGTATATTCGTTAGATAAGAATTATTATTTATACTGGTTTATAAATAATAATTATATATTGTTTTAATCTTTTATTAAAACAATTAAATGGATTCGGGCTTTTTATCTCGTATTGGACTATGGGCCCGGAAACAATTAATAGGGTTTATAATTGTTATAATAATCCTATTAATTGGTTTCAACTGATAATTGGTAGACAGCCGCAAAAAAAGAAAAAAAGAGAAAATGTTTTTTCTTTGGATCTCTCGGTTCTCTCCAATCAGGTAGCAAAAAAAGGGTTTTTTTGGTTTTTGTTTTGGTTTTGGCCAGCCGCCAAACACAAGAAAACGAAATCATCCCCGTGCTAATTTCGAGCAACCACCAAACCAGCCTCAGTCGTCGCTGCCTGCCCGTTTCCGGCCAGCCCCGGCGTTTTCTGTCTCTCGCGTCTCGGTTCGTGATCTAGCATCGGTTCGTTGTACCTCGGTGTCTCGATCGGTTAATCATTAACCACTAAGGTATAATCTATCTCATTGGTAGTTAGATTTTATTTATTCCGTATTTGTATGTTTTCGTAACCCAGATCCTGTCGGGTTGTATTTTGTGTTGAATCGGTTTCGTTCCGCATCGTTTTAATAATTACTAAATAATTATTATGAATCTATAATTACTTATCAACCGTTTTTGATAACTAATCTAACTGATCACCACTGGCAAAATACCCATCAAGTATATGGGGGTAATGGAGACTCCATGCAAAGGTGACATGGAATAGGGTTGAGGGGAGGAGTAGGCAGCAGGGGTTACGGGTTTAGGTAGTTTTGGGGTGGAAGGGGAGGAGGTGTTGGAAAGGGTGTGGTTATGTTTTGGATTGTCTAGGAAGGTGGTGATGTCAAGGGAAATGGTGTGGTTATCTTTGAAATTGTCATGAAATGGGAACACCGTTTCATCAGACTGAGCATGACGAGAAATGTAGAACCGAGAGGTGGTCAGGTCAAGGAAACGGTATCCTTTATACCTCGAATCATACCCAATGAAAACACATGGGAGGCTACGGGGAGAGAGCTTGTGCTCGGCATAATCCCGAAGGTACGGAAATACCCGACATCCGAATGTACGGAAGGTATTGTAGTTGGGAGGATGATGGTAAAGTATTTCAAATGGAGATTTGCCTTGTAATAGGGGTGTAGGTAACCGGCTAATGACATAGACAACAGATGAGAAGTCATCCACCCAATAGTCGGGAGGTATGTGAGCATTAAATAGCATAGCCAATCCGGTCTCAACAATATGTCTATGTTTGCGCTCTGCCCGTCCATTTTTTTGGGGTGTATATGGGCAAGAGAGTTCATGTAGAGTACCATTTTCTTCAAATAGGGTCAGGACTTTGTGATTTACAAATTTAGTTCCACCATCACTTTGAAACGTTTTAATTTTTCTGGAGAACTGAGTTTGAACCATCTTCATAAATATTACCAAGACATTAAAGAACTCTGCCTTAGTTTTAAGAGGGTAAAGCCAACTAAAGCGAGAGTGGTCGTCAATAAACACAACATAATACCGGTAATTGTTGTTTGACATAACCGGTGAGGGTCCCCATAAATCACAGTGAACTAAATCCAAGGGATGAAAAGCCCGTTTTAAATTGCAATCAAAAGGTAACCGTTGTCCTTTAGCCAATTGACAAGGAGCACAAATGTCTGGTTTTGGTAAAATGGCAGAAACAGATAATTGTCCAAGTTTATTTAAACCATTAATAGTGTCAAAGGAGGCATGACCCAAACGGGAGTGCCAAATTTTAAAAGAAGCCTTCTTAGTTTTATTAGTAGCCACAAATGCATGGTGACCCGTGTTCAGCACATAGAGCCCATCCTCACATCTTCCCTGGGCTAGGACCTGCTTTGTGTTGACGATCCTGGATACAAAAAGATGGATAAGAGAATAAAACATCCATGAAATTGTCACGGGTTAGTTTGCTAATTGAGAGCAGATTTTTTTGTTAAGTGGGGAAAGACTAACACATCCCATACTGTATCCGATCGAAAATGGTAGTAGATCCTTTGAGTGAGACGGGAAGAGAGTTACCATTCCCTAAAGTTACAAATTCAGTACCTACAGTCGGAGAGGGGCTGCTAACCGTGTTGGGGTTGGATGTCATGTGATCCATTGCACCGGAGTCAACGTACCAATCCGGGCTAGATGTGGTAACATGGCATTGCGCCTGAAAAGCATGAGCAATAGTTTCATCCGGTTGGTTTCCATTAGTAGCAAAGGAATGCAAGTTAGGGTATGTTGTGGCATAGTGGCCGTTGGTACGACATAGCTGACAGTGGGGCTCACGACGGTTACGTCCTCTGCCACTTTAACCATTGCTGAAACGAGAAACCCGGGCACCATGGCCACGGAAGGAGGAGCCAGTTCGGTGATGTTGGGCGGAAAAGGCAACGTGTGGGTTGGGGTTTCCATGGAGCGCACGAATGAATAATTCATGGCTTTCGGCACATGCGAGCAGGTCTGAGAATGGAGGGGCTGGTCTTGTTGATCGGATTGACGTGGAAAAGGTTTCAAAGCTCGAACCAAGCCCATAAAGGAACCAGTACAATTGGTCAGATTCTTCCACGGGGTGTCCGATAGCCAACAGTTGGTCACATACTAGTTTGAACGAGCGACCAAACTCAGCAACATATTTGTTTCCCTTCATAGTGAGTCGGAGTTGGTCTCGTAGATTCTGCATGCGTTCAACCGACGAGTTGTTGTAAGCGTTTTCAAGAGCAACCCAGACGAGTCGGGCCGTAGAGAGGCTAATAACGACAGAGACAGCCTTCTCAGATACAAAGGCATGAAGAAGTATAATGGTGCGCTGATCAGCGGCTAACCACGCAGCAAAGGTAGGGTTCGGTACCGGTTTGTGATGTGTTGCAAAACACATATGTTAGTACTTGTTTTAATCCGTTTTATTCGGTTTATCATTAAAAATCTAAAGAAATTTTTACTTAATGAGATTATTGTTGAATAGATAGGTTCATATGATAAACCGAGGAATTTTGTTGAAGAAACGGGGCAGGAAAGAGGCGGGAAAGAGTTGGAAGAAAAATAATAAAACTTTGGAGAATTGAATCTGTAACGGAACGTCACAGGTGGTGAGGGTACGTCACAGGTGGTGACGGTCCGTCACGACCAGCCGTCGGGTGTCATATCGAACAATAAATAATTATTGTTTCCTTAGCCCTTTAACGGACCGTCACGGTTGGTGACGGCCCGTTACGCACATGACGGGCCTAAAAGCCCTAATCAGCCGTTATAAAGAGTTTGGACAAGTTTCATTAAGAGGGGTCGATTGTTTGCAGTTGGAGACGACCAAGAATCTCTAAGGATCGAAGAATCGAGGTGTGGTATCACAAGGATTGAGAGAAGTGGAAGCTTTTCGGTTTGAAAACACTGGTTTTACGTTCTTTTTCTTATTTCAGTCATTTATTTCGAGATTGAACTATGTTTTCAGTATTTTGTGGATTGTTTCTCAGCATTATGAGTAGCTAAACACATTGCTATCTAGATTAGGATGAATATTGGCATGATTTGATTGTTTTCGAGTTTTTTATTGATCGTATGACGAATGCTATTGTAAAGACTACAGATTTAATGTTTATAGATGTGTTTGAGTAGTGATTTACTACTGATCTTGCATATACTTGTTGTACTTGATGTTTTATTTGAATGCTTTGTGTGTTTTGGGTAAGATTTTGGGTTTTCGGGTCGTATACTTTGTGTTTATGATCTAAGCGATTAGGCCAGTCGTTGTAGCAGGTTTGTTGGGTTATAAAAAGAATTATTTTACTAATCTTGAGTCCGAGAGGAGATAGGTCATCGGATTGTCTCTTGGTTTAGCGGTTTGGGTGGCAATTGCATGAGAGTGAATTGTCCGAGTCGTTTTTATCATTTGCAATTTCGTGTCATAAACAATATTTTGGGAGTTTACTCCTTGCTCTTAGGTATGTCTAGGATAGCCTGTGAGTATAGAGCGGTTGAGACTGAGAGGTGAAACCATTGTCGAGTACGTGGTGTTATAGGTCTTGGTGAGTCTGAGAGGAGATCCAATTCCTTGCTGGTGAGCTTAATTTGACCCTTAGGATAGTTGAGGTGTGTAGGTGAGTCTGAGAGGAGATCCTGCGTGTCTTAGTGATTCCCGAGTCAGTATATCTTTAGAACCGGTGTCATACTGTCAGTTTTCCTGAAAGAAGTTGAATTAGTCAATAGGATTCCTGGTCTAGGTGGTATTTGTTTCATATTTGGTCTTTATTTAGTATCTTAGTTCGTTTGGTCTATTTTTGGTGTCTTATCTTTGTCTTTATCTTTTCTTGTGTCTAAGTATTGTCGTGTCTTTTCAGTCTTTGAGTCGAGTCAGTATTTTAGTTTTTTTATTCTAAATTGCATGTTCTAAAATTAATAAAAGTAATAAATAAAATCATCTCTTGTGTTACATCAGTTAGGAGTCAATAGAGGTTCAATATCGAGGGCCGCAGCCTTTTGTGTCCAATGTCCGATAACTCAGGCTTACTTTCTTTGCTACACGCGACCGGTACACTTGTCGTAGCATGTGATTTAGTTGTGAGTCAATTTCTAAATTTAAAACTTGGTAAAATTAATATATAAAATATCACACGTCAAGTTTTTTGCGTCGTTGCAAGGGACACTTTTTGGCGACTTCGAGAACGATCCGAGTTGGGGGTCTAACCACTTTGGTTCATTATTGTGCTACTTATTTTATTTTTATTTTATTTTATTTTTTGAGTGTTCTTATTTCTTTTCTTATTTTATTTTATTTTATTTCTTCTCTAATTTTATTTGCCTTTAGGAATAGTTAGCATACTATATTTATTTTTGTATTTATTTTTCTTTTTGCAGTGTATGCAACATTCCCACCGCACTCGTTCCACATGATCTGCTGAGTTTGCTGCTTTACTCTAGCCCGAGCGTTTGTTCCGAAAGAAACCTGTTAAAAAGACCGTTGAATCATCTACTAAAGAAATGGGCGACAAACCAGCACGAAGGGCCATTTCTGATTACGCTAAGTCGACCGACAATGGCGTACGTTCTAACATCACCCAACCCGCAGTCGAAGCCAACTCTTGGCAGTTTCCATCCCATGTCATGAGCACCATCGCCACCAACGTCCAATTCCATGGGAACTCTCACGAGAACCCTCATTCTCATCTCACTAGGTTCAGTAGGGTTTGCGACACTTTCCGCCTTAATGGCGTCATTGAGAACGCAAAATTGTTGCATCCATTTCCATTCACTCTGGCAGATAAAGCCGCCACTTGGCTTGAATCCCTACCCAATGGTTCCATAACCACTTAGGCGGCTATGAAAGATAAACTTCTTGCTATATACTACCCCCTTCTAAGGCTGATCACCACAGGAGTTTGATTCATGCTTTTAAGCAGCAACAGGGGGAGAGTTTTCACGACGCGTGGGAGAGATTCAAAGGATTGTGTAATGATTGCCCGCATCATGGTATTGAGGATTGGTGCTTGGTTGAAAAGTTCTATAATGGTTGCTCTATTGCTAGTAGGGGACAGTTAGATACCGCTGCAGGAGGGAACATGATGACGAGTAAGTCCCCTGAGGAGTGATTTGATTTGTTTGAGGATATTGATATGACTTCTTACCAAAGTCCGCATACTGAGAGTTCGAAGAGAGGGGTTATGCATGTTGATTCGACTACAGCCTTAGCAGCACAGATAGAGGCTTTAGCTAGGATAGTGAAAGATTTGCAGGTGAAGTCGGATAGGAGCTGTGAGATCTGCAATGGAGGCCACAACACTGCTGATTATCAGGTGACCCAGGAGCAGGTAGAGTACTTAGGAAATCATAACCGTAACAACTCTTACAGTAATTATGGATGGAGAAACAACTCTGGCTCCAATTGGAGGGGTAATCAGAACCAGAGCTTGTTCCAGAATTCAGGTCAGGGAAGCGGGGAGAAGAAGGAACGCTTCGATGAGATGATGGCTCAGCTACTAGAGCGTGACGAGAAGAGATATCAGGAGTCTGCGGTGAAGTTTAAGGATCATGACATGATAATTCAGAGCCAGTGAGTAGCATTGCATAATTTGGAGAGGCATGTTGGTGAAATAGCTGAGATGTTAAAGAGTAGGAAGGAAAGTAGTCAGCTTAGTAGCACAGATGCGAACCCCGGTCACTCACGGCAGTTCGCGAAGGCAGTGACTACTAGGAGCGGCCGAGGTTCCGAGACTCCGAGGCTGGTAGTTGATGATGATGAGCCGGTCGATGAAGAGATTGAGATGGAGGCGGATCCTAGCAAGGAGCAAGAGAGGCGAAGCCCAGTAAGTACAACACAACCATAGGATTCCACTAGGAAGGCCACTGAGACGCCTGTGAGAGAGTATAAGCCCCTACTTCCATACCCTGGTTAGAAAAGAGAAGGAGGACGGTCACTACCAGAAGTTCCTCAGCATGCTACGACAGTTACACATTAATATCCCATTTGTTGAGGCGCTGTCTAGTATGCCCAAGTATGCCAGGTACCTCAAGGACATGTTGACGAACAAAACTAAACTTGAGGCTCTTTCCACCGTGGTGATGAATGAACGGTGTTCTACGGTTAGAACCCAGCCTTCCACAGAAGATGAAGGACCCTGGGAGTTTCACTATCCCTTGTGTCATTGGTGGGTTATTTGTCGGCAACTCTCTTACCGACCTAGGTGCTAGCATCAACCTGATGCCCTACTCTGCTTTTAAGAGGCTAGGCCTAGGAGAGCCGCAGCCAACGCGGATGAGTCTTCAGCTTGTCGATCGATCGGTTAAGTATCCGCGCGGTTTTGTTGAGAATATGTTGGTTAGGGTCGACAAATTCATATTCCTTGTTGACTTTGTCATCTTGGATATAGACGAGGATGAGCACGTTCCTCTTATTTTTGGTTGTCCATTCCTAGCTACTGCTCACGCGATGATTGATGTTTTTAGCGGTAAGCTGACCCTTGGTGTGAATGATGAGAAGGTGACTTTCGATGTGAATAAGTCCATGAAGCATCCGAGCAGCCATGATGACACACTTTACTTCGTAGAGTCAATTATGTCACATGTAGGAGAGTTCTTGAGTGATATCTGTGGGAGAGATGCGTCTGATACACAAATCCGGGTTAGAGATAACAGTGAGATTGAGATGACTATTGCAGTCGTTGATGAGTGTCGGAGTCCTCTAGAGAGTGAGGCTACCCAGGATCCCACTGAGTTTGAGGAGATGGAGAGGCGTGATCCTGTTGAGAGGCCGTTTGTTGAGAGCCCACCTCCTTCCTTAGAGCTTAAGGAGTTACTCTCTCATTTAGAGTATGCTTTCTAGGATGATGAGAGGAAGCTTCCCGTGATCATTGCTGCTGATCTGACGGGGGATGAGAAGGAGAGGTCGACTTGAGTGCTGAAGGCACATAAGCATGCGATTGCGTGGAAGCAGATGGATATCAAGGGTATAAACCCTTCTTTTTGCACGCATAAGATTCTGATGGAAGATGATTTTAAGCCAGTTGTACTAGGGCAGCGGAGACTGAACCCTAATATGCAGGAGGTCGTGAAGAAAGAGGTGTTAAAGCTGTTAGATGCAGGGTTGATTTATCCCATTTCTGATTCTGCGTGGGTGAGTCCGGTACAGGTTGTCCCCAAGAAAGGGGGAATGAAAGTTGTGGTGAATGAGAAGAATGAGTTGATACCGACGAGGACGGTTACGGGGTGGAGAGTGTATATAGATTATAGGAAGTTGAACGACGCGACTAGGAAGAACCATTTTCCACTACCGTTCATTGATCAGATGCTGGAGCGTCTAGCAAGACAGCGGTTCTATTGCTTTCCCGATGGTTTTTTTGGTTATTTCCAGGTCCCTATTGCACCCGAGGACCAAGAGAAGACCACATTCATGTGCCCCTATGGTACGTTTTCCAGCGTTGTATGATTGCTATCTTTCACGATATAGTCGAGGATTTTATGGAGGTCTTTATGGAGGATTTCTCAATTTTTGGGAGTTCCTTCGACCACTGCTTGAGGAACTTGGAGAAGATGTTGGCACGATGTGAGGAGACAAATCTGATGCTGAATTTGGAGAAGTGCCACTTCATGGTGAGAGAGGGCATAGTGCTAGGACATAGGATATCACGTGCAGGCATAGAGGTGGATAGAGAAAAGGTGGAAACGATTTCTAAACTTCCGCTGCCGACATGTGTGAAGGAAAACAGGAGTTTTCTTGGCCATGCCGTCTTTTACCGAATATTCATTCGTGATTTTTCTAAGATAGCGAGGCCGATGACTCAGTTGTTGGAGAAGGATGTACCCTTCGTGTTTTCTGATGAGTGTTTGAGAGCTTTTGAGTTGTTGAAGGGTAAGTTGGTTGATGCCCCTATCATGGTAGCCCCGGATTGGTCACTGTCATTCGAGTTATTGTGCGATGCGAGCGATTTCGCAATAGGGGCGGTTTTAGGACAGCGGAAGGACAAACACTTCCATCCCATTTAGTACGCTAGCCGGACCTTGAATGATGCTCAGGAACATTACACTACTACGGAGAAGGAGTTGTTAGCGGTGGTGTTTACTTTCGACAAATTTAG
The DNA here is from genome assembly GCA_023525975.1 of Smallanthus sonchifolius. Taxonomy (NCBI): domain Eukaryota; kingdom Viridiplantae; phylum Streptophyta; class Magnoliopsida; order Asterales; family Asteraceae; genus Smallanthus; species Smallanthus sonchifolius. Next base: position 39,733,287 of record CM042025.1, on the reverse strand, counting down.
GTCCTATCTTGTGCTGTCCAAAACCATCGTATACACGGACCATGCAACAGTGTGATATCTCTTCAGCAAGCAGGACGCTAAACCACGCCTTATTCGTTGGATCCTGTTAGTGCAAGAGTTTGACATAGAGATTAAGGATAAGAAAGGGCAGAGTACGTGGCAGCCGATCACTTGTCACGATTAGAGGGTGCTGAGAGTGGACACACGGGAGTCCAGATTGATGACCAGTTTCCCATGGAGAGTTTAATGAGGGTGAGTTTGAGTGAGGATGTTAGCCCTTGGTTCGCGGACTACGCGAACTACCTTGTTGATGGAACCTTGATAAAGGGCACGACTCACCTGCAGAAGAAGAAATTCTTCACGGATAATAGGCACTACATTTGGGAGGATCCGCATTTGTTTAGAGTAGGAGCAGATCAGGTGATTAGGAGATGTGTATCCGAGAGTGAGGTTAAGAGTATTCTGAGGCATTGCCAAGAGGGTCCCACTGGAGGTCATAACGGAGCCAGCTACACAGCTAAGCGAGTGTTTGATCAGGTTTCTATTGACCGACGATATTTAATGATGCTCACGAGTTTGTTAGGAGATGTGATGCATGCTAGAGGACGGGGAACATCTCTTCTAGGAATGAGATGCCACAGAACCCCATCCAGATTGTTGGGATGTTTGATGTCTGAGCGATTGATTTTATGGGACCATTCCCATCATCTCGAGGGAATAAGTACATACTCGTCGCAGTGGATTACGTTTCTGAATGGATGGAGGTCGAAGCTATACCCACGAATGATGCGAGAGTAGTTGTGAGGTTCTTGAGGAAGTTATTTGCTAGGTTTGGTGTGCCGAAGGCATTGATTAGTGACAAGGGTATCCACTTCTGCAATGAGCAAATGGAGAAAACCTTGTAACGATATGGGGTCACCCATAGACTTGTAACGGCTTATCATTCGCAGACTAGTGGGCAGGTAGAGGTTAGCAACCGTGGGATTAAGCGGATCCTGGAGAAAACGGTTGGTTCAAATAAGAAGGATTGGGCAGATAAGCTATATGATGCACTCTAGGCTTTCCATACGGCATTCAAGACACATATCGGTTCCACACTGTTTAGGTTAATTTATGGGAAAGAGTGTCATCTGCCGGTTGAGTTACAGCATCGTGCATATTGGGCCCTCCGCATCGCCAATATTAACGAGCCTAAGGCGGGGGAGAACTGGATGTACGCGTTGCATGAGTTAGAGGAGCTGAGGGATCATACTTATACGCGTTCATATGATTATAAGTTGAGGACTAAGGAGTTGCATGATCGCAACATAAAAGGTGGCAAGGAGTTTGAGGTAGGAGATCAAGTCTTGTTGTTCAATTCTCGGATGGGTCAGGTTGAGGACTCGTTAAACTAAGCGCTCTCGGGAGGCAGCCCGATCTGTATCTTTCATTTGATATTCGATACATTTTACCTTTTGTATTTATTTAATTCTGTAGTTGTTTGATCCTTTGCCAAGTTGTACAGTGCAGCACAAACCCATGCAGGACAAAAAAAATATTTTGTTTGTTTTTGCAAGTCCCGAGAGCTTCACATACTATTTTTATATCCAGGAACACAAAAGACTTGTTTTTGTGCGATGTAAACCAAGAGCTTTAAGCGAGTCGGGTGTGGGTTTGCTTTTCCTTAACGCGGTATCTCCAAGTATTTGGGATTAAGTGTTTTCAACTAGTCGGTTTTTCAGTAATAAAATAATTTGGGATGCCTAGGAGAGTATAGCAGACTAGACGGTAATAATTGTGCATAACTTGTATCGGCAACCCGTTTCCACACAGTTCAGTGAGATTTTTTTTGAGCCTTTGAATTCATATTCATATTCACTGTTTCCGTTTGTTGTGTGTATCACCTACATGTTTGTATGGTTAGAACTTGATTATCTTGATACATATCGAGACCCTAGGTTTAGACAGCACACATAAATTATCTAAGTCATTAGGATTTAGCCCTTTTTATTTAGCCTTTTCTTTTGTTTATCTCTACCTGAACATTAACCACCAGTTAGTCCCTTTGAGCCTTATTCCCTTTCGTTTCTAAAACCCACTTAATACACCCTTAGCCTTTGCAGTCTTTTACTTTTTAACCCCGTGTCACTGGTACGGATTGATTTAAGCTTGTACAGTTAGTAATAGCAAGAAAAACAAAGAAAAGAAAAGTTGTAGTTGATGAGAAAAAAATACAAAAAAAAAGAAAAAAAAAAAGAAAATTCATGAGAAAATCATAAAAATAGGGTATTTCAAGGAATAAGTGTGAGGATCAAAGATCCTCACAATTCAGCATAATTTTGTTTTGTCTATTTTTTCTTTTTGTCTTGAGTTCATTAGTCCGAACCGGTTTCACCTTAGCCACTTAAAAATCCCGTATCCATACCCTGAACCCTAGCCTAACATTACAACCCAGCTAAAGACCTTTTTTATCTGTTTGTTTGTCTTCACATTTGGGTGGAGATTTGATTGACTCTCAAGCATATGACTTAGACATTTCATTAGTAGGTCTGAGAGTTAGAATAGGAACTAGCACATTTTTTTTGATAGTCACAGAAATAAACCGAGAGGAGAGAACTCTTGTGAGGGGTACGAGTTATGCACAATTAGAGCTTGAAAGAAAGTGAGTCTTGAATAGGTATGCCCATGTTTTCAAAAAGTTTGGTCTCATCTACGACTGGTTGGATTGTAAATCTATTAACCGTTATAAAACTTGGGGTGCCATTCGTTGTTATTGGACTTCGCGACCTGTTTCTAACCTTAGCTTGAGGATTTTGTATTTGTGTTATTACTTGGTTGGATGTACTGCTTTGGGCTTTGCTTAGGGATAAGCAAACTTCAAGTGTGAGAATGTGTGATGTGTTGCAAAACACATATGTTTTAGTACTTGTTTTAATCCGTTTTATCAATAAAAATCTAAAGAAATTGGCACTTAATGAGATTATTGTTGAATATACAGGTTCATATGATAAACCGAAGAATTTTGTTGAAGAAACGGGGCAGGAAAGAGGCGGAAAAGAGTTGGAAGAAAAACAATAAAAGTTTGGAGAATTGAATCCGTTACGGACCGTCACAGGTGGTGACGGTCCGTCACAACCAGCCGCCGGGTGTCACATCGAAGTATAAATAATTATTGTTTCCTTAGCCCAGTGATGGACCGTCACGGTTGGTGACGGTCCGTTACGCACCTGACGGGCCTAAAAAGCCCTAATCAGCCGTTATAAAGAGTTTGGATGATTTTCATTAAGAAGCTATGAGGATCGAAGAATCGAGGTCTAGTATCACAAGGATTGAGAGAAGTGGAAGCTTTTCGGTTTGAAAACACTGGTTTTACGTTCTTTTTCTTATTTCAGTCATTTATTTCGAGATTGAACTATGTTTTCAGTATTTTGTGGATTGTTCCTCAGCATTATGAGTAGCTAAACTCATTGTTATCTAGATTAGGATGAATATTGGCATGATTTGATTGTTTTTCGGTTTTTTATTGATCGTATGATGAATGCTATTGTAAAGACTATTGATTTAATGTGTATGGATGTGTTTGAGTACTGATTTACTACTGATCTTGCATATACTTGCTGTACTTGAGGTTTTATTTGAATGCTTTGTGTGTTTTGGGTAAGATTTCGTGTTTTCGGGTCATATACTTTGAGTTTGTGATCTAAACGATTAGGCCAGTCATTGTAGCAGGTTTGTTGTGTTATAAAAATAAGCATTTTACCAATCTTGAGTCCGAGAGGAGATAGGTTGACGGACTGTCTCTTGGTTTAGCGGTTTAGGTAGCAATTGCATGAGAGTGAATTGTCCGAGTCGTTTTTATCACTTGCAAATTTCGTGTCATAATCGGTATTTTGGGAGTTTACTCCTTGCTCTTAGGTCTGTCTAGGATAGCCTGTGAGTATAGAGCGGTTGAGACTGAGAGGTGAAACCGTTGTCGAGTACGTGGTGTTCTAGGTCTTGGTGAGTCTGAGAGGACATTCAATTCCTTGCTGGTGAGCTTAATCCGACCCTTAGGATAGTTGAGGTGTGTAGGTGAGTCTGAGAGGAGATCCTGCGTGTCTTAGTGATTCCCGAGTCAGTCTATCTTTAGAACCGGTGTCATACAGTCAGTTTTCCTGAAAGCAGTTGAATTAGTCAATAGGATTCCTGGTCTAGGTGGTATTTGTCTCATATTTGGTCTTTATTTAGTATCTTAGTTCGTTTGGTCTATTTTTGGTGTCTTATCTTTGTCTTGTGTCTAAGTATTGTCGTGTCTTTTTAGTCTTTGAGTCGAGTCAGTATTTTAGTTGTTTTATTCTAAATTGCAAGTTCTAAATTAATAAAAGTAATAAATAAAGTCATCTCTTGTGTTACATCAGTTAGGAGTCAATAGATGTTCAGTATCGAGGGCCGTCGCCTTTTGTGTCCACGGTTCGATAACTCGGGCTTACTTTCTTTGCTACACGCGACCGATACACTTGTCGTAGCGTGTGATTTAGTTGTGAATCCATTTCTAAATTTAAAACTTGGTAAAATTAATATATATAATATCACATATCAGTTTGTCGCTGACAAGGATAGTGGCAGCAGGAGGGTTAACCGAGCCATTAACATGCACAATCAGACCTTGGTAAGATATGATTGGGGTTATTTGGTTTTTCCATTATAGGTAATTCGAGGAGGTAAGCTAGCAAGCATATGGATGAGGGTATTGAGGGGTAGGTGTCACACCCCGCCTCAGGCACCCCCTGGACGTGTGCGAGCTTGATTGGTATCCTGATTTGATTTAAGAGATTTTATAAATACAGCGAAAGTCTTTTTCAAAAGGATCGTTTCAACATTCTTTCAACCTCAAGGGTTGTATTTGTAAATATCAAAACTCAGTTGGAAAACAAAAGTCTTGTATTTTTTTCTATAACACGGGGATTTAAATACCCTTCTTGATTTGATTACAAAACAGAGTTTGAAACTAAATACATATATAGCCACCGAAAATAGTACTATCCAGGGTTGACCAGTCCCCCGGTCCTATCTCCTATTTCTTTATATCAGGATTTCCTATACACGAGGCCTGAGAATTCAACATGCAAGTTATCATTTTCACATGTCAGATCTGATGTCTGCCTTTCACATTTCATATCAAGAGTCAGATCCTATGTCTGCCCGTATCCCATTCTCATCACTTTTTACTCATTACTTGAAAACATTTTGAAAATAAAACGTCAGTGCGAACGCCGGTGAATACAATTATCTTGATAGGAAAATCATTTGGCACAAACAAGTATTAATTTCATAACCACAACTTTATGTTCAAACTACACATTCAGCAGGTCCTTATCTCCTGATCATATGTACCACTGTATACATTGGCGTCATAACTTATAATAACGAATAGGTCTACGCCTCCGGATTTGTTATAAGATAAGCACCAATCGCAATCCGGGATTTTCACCCGAGACCCGTGTATCCCTTGTAAGTTTTACGTATACCTATGGCCTAAATGCTTGTTCGTAGAAGAACGTTAAGCATTACTTAGTTAACCTTTATTTGGCCATTTTCGTAAATAAAATGTTTGACACAAGTTTTGAAACATATAAAGTATTCACCTTGATTATTGGAATGAGCCTCTAAGTCGAGAATCTATAAAGTCTGCTTCCTAGCTTGGTTTCTCTAGTTGAGATGTTGAAACTGAGTGAAATCGACCATCTATTTATAGGTTGAGAATCGGACCTGTAACGGACTGCTACGTAGGCGAGTGGCGGTCCGCCACCGCCCTAGATGACGTCAGCCCTAGATGTCGAAGTCTGATTGGACCGTTTATAAGTTTGCGGCTAGCGGACTGTTACCTAGGGGCGTAGCAGTCTGCCACCCTGATACGTGGCAGATTTTTAAAACATTGTGGCTGGCGGACCGTTACCATCTAGCATGGCGGTCCACCACGAATACGCACGTCAAATTAAGTGAGCATTAGTCACTATACATGTGTCGTCCTCGGATTGTTTGCTTAGTGGCTAAGTAGCGGACCGTTACCATATGTGGTGGCGGTCCGCCACCCAATTAATCAGGGTGGGGGTTTCCTTAGCGGACCTCTACACCTGTAGCGGACCGTTAGCCTTAACCTTAGCGGTCCGCTAAGGTCTAAATTTCCTTATTTTTCAATTTAAACCTTGAACTTTTGGAATCATAAATACATAAATCCCTTAGTCTTGTACCTTTGACAAATTTTAGATATTTTTGAGGCAGGTATTACGGGTGTTAAATATGGTCCGGGTGTATCATTGCTTCTCATGAACAAATATATACTTTCTTTATAAAAGGGTAACTTTTTCATTTTGTGTTTTCACTCAACGTTATCATCCATCAACGCCACGTAAACATAACGGATGTTTTCAATAAAAAATGTAAAAAGTATGACAAAAGTTCTGAATTTAATTTACTGAATTATTTAAAGCATTTATATAAGTCATAATCTTTTAAAAAAATAAATAATAACTTATGTATAATTACTAAAAAAACGTTTTTGTGCAACACTTGCTATTATAGTAAGAGGCGGAATTAGCTTGGTGTCGGCGGGTCGACCGACACCGTTATATTTTATTTATTTTTATTATATATATAATATATTTTCGAGCGACCCCATAAAATTTTTACACGGACCCTCATATAATTTTGATACCGACTCTCAAGAAATATTTTTTAGGATTAGAGATTTTATAAATAAAAACCAATTAAACCAAACTTTTAACCCTGTAATAATTCAGCTGAACCATTAAGAGGTAAAATAAAGCATTAAAAGGTGCGATTTTAGCGAAACAAACACCACTTACCTCTGACCGATTCAGAGGTAGCCTCTTAATGGAATCATTATACCAAACAACCTCTTGCTTAGTAAAGTCATTATAGTTGATGCAATGTTTCAGTTTAAAAAAATGAAAACCTATAGAGAACAATTATAGGGATATTGTTTTTTAATTATGCATTATAAAGACGAATATCGTATTATTATTGTTCGTTTATAATTTTGTTAGTTTTCATTGTTTTATTGTGTGTCGCGACCTGACCCGAATCGGGCCGAAAAAAATTAATATTTAATTATTAACAATCGACCCCAAAAAATCTCTGAACTTCTTAAAAAAAATTCTGGGTACACCATTTTATTATACTAAATTAATATTTTAAAACTCAATGGTTGTATTGAAAATTAGAAAGAAATAACGTCAATTTTTTTTTAAATAATTCTTAACGAAAAGTAGTCATATGGGTGAGTGGAAGCCCAAACATGTTTGCACGACTAAGATCAGACTTTCATAACAAGTTTTTTTTAAAGGGCTTTCATAACAAGTAAAATTAAAATAATAAATTATTAAAACGCATAGGGATCAACAAAGCCCAATGACGCTGTAACGTCGCAAACACATGGTGCATTGCACATGCTCACCCACCTACGTGGCTATTTTCCATCCATTTACATTTCATTTTCATTTCATTTTCATTTCAATTTGTTCCAACTAATAGCATCTGGCCTTAGAACATTCACAATAGATTTTCTATATGTTTGTAAATAAGTTATTTATATTTTAAAAAGTGGTTTAAAGTAGTTGCGAATGTAGGAGAAAGAAAATGTTATTATTTATCTGTATATTTGTGAAAACACTATTCACCTGTATAAATTTTTGAATATTTTTTGAAAGTGGTTGTTAGTGGAGAAAACAGAAAAGTTAATGATAAAAATATAAAAAAGTATTATTTAATTAAAAAGTAGAGAAAAGATAGTGATTTTTATGTAATTATAAGGATAAGGAACCTGCCGGGAATGCTCTTAGGATTTTGTGATAACCTTAAAATTTTTTAAATAGATGGTTATGGGTTCGAATTTCGTTTAGGATAAAATGTTCTAGGTTAAGACATGGGTTTTCTCAATTGTGGATTTCCTCCAGTTCTTCGGGCGTAAGGGTGATTATAGGTCCCTTCGTGTGTGTCGGATCGTTGCATGCAAGTGGTCTACTAATCGGACCGGGTGCGGAATACCCGTGACTAGGCGAAGAGTCTAACTAAAACAAAGTAAACCAACACGAGAGTCATAATAAAAGCTCTTTCTATTATAAACACTCGACGGTTACAGAGAGATCACAAATTGCGTACTTAACAAACTGAGTTCGTCTAAGATATGAGTTCTGCGTACTTATCCTCTGTGAACCAAACCTATTTATACAGACCTGATGCCTGCGCACTTAGCAAGTGCGCAGGACCAAATGCTCTTGCGTACTTAGCAAGTACGCATGGGTCTTCCTGCGTACTTGCTAAGTACGCAGGAGCTTTCTCCTGCGCACATGTAAGTGCGCAAAACACTTAGAAGAAATGCAACATACATTATGTAAAAGTAAATACAACTCGATAAACTATTACATAACGACTCTTACATACAAAGACAAATTACAGACATTAGAAATACAAACTAAGACTCTATCCAGAGTGTTGTCACAGGAAAGTGCATCAACAAACTCCCCCTTGACAACAGCTCGAGATCTTCATCGTCTTCAGTCTTCAATCTTCAGTCTTCACAACACTGGCTCCTTAGCTTCCATCTTCTTTTTGTAATCAAGACAGAACTTGATCAACTTGTCGTATTTGGGATAAAGAAGCTTTGTCCAATCGTCAGTGTGGATGCAGTACTTGTCGGCTAGTACCTCCAGATCGTTCACAGAAAAGTTGATGAAACAGACTTCATCAAATATCCTGATCACTTCCTTTGGCACTTGCTGACTTACCAGATGTTTCCACTTGCTGACTTACCTTTACCCATAACCACAGCCTCGCCCGTTTTTGGATCAACGTACCAGTACCACATGTCGCCAAGAATATCCTGAGGTAACTTGCTCAGGGGAATCTTAGTTTCACATTGCACTGGCTTGTATACCAATCTCTTTATGTGCTTCTTAGTCACAGGATGTACAGCGTGCTTATCCTTGACTCTTCTAGGCACTTGAGGCTTGAAGTATTCAAATTTCCCTGATCTTGCTTCCCGCTGTAGTGTTACCCACAAACCCATTGCTACTGCATGACTCGAGTGACTCAGCAGGTCGCGGTTTGTGAGGTTCACAAGGTCGTACTTGGGCAAAGAGTTGAACGCCTCACTGGTTGGTTTCAAGTATTGAACCCCCCAGATCTTTTGATGGCGAACAGCTGCTTGTCCTCCTCGAACCTAACAGCCAAGATCATACCTGTAGCTCCGTGCTTGTCTGTGATGGACGTCTTTTGCCACCCGGGAGCTGGACCCTTAGATGATGCAGAAGGCATGTCTTTATCTTTTAGTGCCTCGGGGTCCACAGGTGTAGGGTCGACTGGGAAGGCTTCAGTTGTAGCTTCAACATTACTTGCCATGTCAACTGAGCCTGTTTCGAGCAGAGATTCGAGCGATGGTACTTCAAATATCTCACCATCCTCTAACTCGTACTCTCCTTCCCCGTCGCCCTTGGGAATCTCTATCACCACATCCTCATCTTCATCATTCCAGTCATCACCAGAGTCGATCTCTCCTTCTTCTAGATTGAAGAGAGCATCGATCTGTGCTTCTTTAGAATAGTCAGGCTCTAGATATAGGATCTCATCATCAGATAAGTCCTTAAGTACTTCAGCCACTAACTTCCCTTTATCACCACCACCACCAGATGTATCACCACCCTCTTGCTGAGTAGACTCCCCCTCAGCCATTGGAATAGAAGAGATGGGCATAATCGCCAAAGCTTGGTGCTCACCTCCACTAGGACCGGCTTCAGGATCCTTGTCTTTATCATCATCCTTAGTCAAGTCGATTGGATGACAAGGCTCAGCACCAGTGGATTTATTTTCTTTCTCTTTCTCCTTCTCTTTCTCTTTCTCTTTCCCTTTCTCCCCCTGAGCATCAAGCTTCTTGGTCAGTTCTTCAACTAATTTGACCATCGCTTCGTGCTCTTTCCTCTGTAAATCCATCCTTAGCTCAAGTGAAGTTCTGTGGCCTAGAATCATTTCATTGGTTTTCATCAGCAGCTCGTTCTGTGCCATAACATTCTTCAATTGCTCATTTGTCCCTGTTCTCTGGCTGTGGAGAATCCTAACTTCACCGGCCAGGGAATTAATCTGTGCCTGTTGAGCATCAGACTCCTCCTTTGACTTTTGAATGGTCTTCAACAGTTCAGCAACTTGGGTCTCTAAGACATTGATCCTTGCTTCATACGGATCAGAATGCCTAGATGATGAGGCTTCAGCATTATGGATGGGGGAGGAGAAGATTGTGTCAAAGTCAAACCCTTGTGAGAAATCACCATAGTTGAAGGGTTGACCTGACGGCTCAGTGGTGTGAGGTGGGTGTGGGGATGTAATGATGGGAGTGGGTGTTATGGTTGGGGTGATGGTGACTGACTCCGTGAGAAGTAGAGTAGTCACCGTCACCTGGACGGTTGGAGTAGGGAGGGTCACCGTCACAGGAATCTCTTCTGTGACCGCTGTGACTGCCACATTACCTTGTACTAGTGGCCTTCTCCTCCTTCTATACAGTTGTTGTGCTGGTGGGGTAGTTTCTGACTCTGGACTTTCAGCTACAGGTTGTACCTGCTGCACAGTCGGGATCTCTACAACCCTGGGGATAGCAACCTCTTGCCTATCGCCCCTTTTCTTGTTGGCACTCTCTTGCCTTTGTCTTTGTAGAGCAGCGTCAGAGTCAAAAGTAGGCTCATAATCGCTGCTCGAGCTTTGTCGCTTTCTTTTAGAAGACGACACAGGCAGGGTTACTTGTGCCGATTTCCTCGGGTGTGCCTGGGATAGTGCGTCATCGGAATAAGAAGAATCTGATTCTGTTGCTTCTGAATCGGATTCCTCAGCACCACCATCACCACCTTCGTCATCACCTCCATCACTTTCATTCTCTTCTTCTTGTTGTTCATCAGAATCATCACTCATCTCTTGTGCCGAATTGGGACTATACCAATTCCAATCTTCTGGTGCGACATATGCTTCATTAAGCAGGTGGACAAAGAGTTCAGTATGCACAGGGGTAGGATCTACACTGTCTGGCTTTAGAAACTGAGCAAATACTCTCTTGTCCATCCGTTTTACTTGCAGTCTCTCCCCGATAGCACGTAGGTTTGGCAATGCATCATCAATCAAAAGTTGCACAAACCTCGGGTACAATAGGAACCTAAACTTCTCTGCTGTATTGATCTGATCATTGATTGCTTTGAAGATGTAGCGAGAGAAGTTGTAGCCCCTATTAAGAGACAAGCCCACCATGGCTGCTGCAAGGTCATGACCCATGGCATCTTTCCCCGATTTTCTTGACGAGATGAACACGATCATGATGTGGGCAAAGTACCACCATTGATCCAAAACCCACATCTTCTTGTAAGAAGCATAGTCCCTCGCTCCGACATATCCCATTCTATGCCTCCAACATCCATCCACATAATAATCTGGATAGGATGTCGGGTCGGTAGCGAGGTCTCCGAACTGCAGGACCCTTCTTATTGTATCCTCAGAGAAAGCAATAGCCCGACCATCAAAGGTAGCCCTTATGACATTAGGGGATACCATGCAGTCGTGCTCTGCCGTCTCCCAGAATTGCTCCAAGTAAGGTCTTGAGACTGTTGGGTCAGCTGAGATTGCATAACTTATTCTTGATCGGTTCAAAAAATCAATGATCTGCCGATACTGCAAAGCTGCCCCTTTCCACTCAGGTTGAGTGTTCGCTAATGAGTTGAATTCATCAGTGAATGCCCGAGCCATTGTCTGCAGAAACACACAGAAAACATAATCAGAACAACGTATATTATTGAAGATGAACAAACATGACACGGTATATTAGGTACACTATGAACAAAAATTTCAGACTTGAAAATTTTTCTAAGTGTTGGTCCTGCGCACTTAGCAAGTGCGCAGGCTTTTCCTCTTGCGTACTTAACAAGTACGCATGAATTGCTTCTTGCGTACTTGTTAAGTGCACAAGAACAACACTTGGCAAAAATCTCAGAATTTTAACAAGATGACAGATTGCTCAAAGACCGGGTCAAGTAGGTCGCCACTAGGTCGGAATCGAGGATTCGAACTTATGGGACCATTATTAACACCAGTAACTACCAAACCAAGACCAATTTCGACTTAAAAACGTCGCCCAATCCCACTGTCGATTAAGATTCCACCGACGGCTAGAATCGAGGACGAAATGGATGAATATGGAGTCGATTAAGAATCCTATTAGCATAGAAATGTCAATAAGTTACCCAAACAACCCCAATTTTACCCAAAATATTTCGGATTTAACCTAAAAATTTCTAAGTCACTAATCGGTCCAATGTCACGATTGTATGGATGGAAATCGCCTAGATTCTCACCAATGAGATGATGAAAACTATAGATGGAACGAAAAGATGGTTTAGACACACTTGATTTTGAGTTAAATTTGCAGAGGGAAGAAGATCGACTTGAACGCTTGAAACTGAAAAGTTTTTCTAAGTGTCACTTTTATACCCCTCACTTAACGGTCGTGCGTACTTGTTAAGTGCGCACGAGTTAACTCTTGCGTACTTACAAGTACGCAGGACTTAACTCTTGCGCAGTTACAAGTGCGCAAGACTAACTCTTGCGTACTTGTTTAGTGCGCAAGGTTTACTTCGTGCGAACTTGACAAGTACGCACAAGCCTTAAGTGCGCAAATTTGAAACTCAGATTTATGAAGATTGTCAGGTCAAATAACGAACAAGATAAAAGTATTCAATCACGAGGTTTCAAATACAATTCATGAAGGTTAAACATAAAATATTTTTGCCTTTTTCCGATTAAATTTGAACAATGCATAAACTTAAAATCTTTTTGTTCTTTTCTAGATAGATATATACAAGTATTCACACCAACTATTTTTGATCAAAGACACGAGCAGAGGATCATATCAGGCTATCTTTTAGCAAAAACAATACAAAATAAACATCAAAGAATATGGGATCATGTCATGGATTACTCTTTATTCATACGTAATAAGCACATAAACAAGTAATTCAAGTTGACAATATTATAAGATTTGAAACTATACGCATCTTTGTATCATGTTCTTGTGTATTAAGGTATTAATATAAGATATACAACGTGTACCCCACTGAAATGCTATTTTAACTTGCACTATCTCAAGGCATCTAAGATTTTCCCAATGATTTTCTAGATTTTCAGAATGAAGCTGCATCTATTAGCACAGGAAAAATCAAGCAGAATCCATAAGGATTATCAGGAATCATAAGATTCAGAATCGAGTGATTCATTTGTCTTGGTTTATTTGATTTTCTTCAGTGAATATCGGAATGATGATTTAAGATAATATATATGGTGTTTGAGTTTTCAAGGTAAGGGAATCCAACTTTTATCTGGATTTGATTTCAATGAATCAGGAGTGATTCAAGGGTGAATACATGCTCAACGGTTAATGTAGAGACATGTCTTGATCCAATCTCTCCTTGCATACTTGTGAGTATGGGCAGTGAGATGAACCGCATTAATTGTGCTAACGACATAACCCGAAACTGATCTCAAAAGAAAATTATTGCCAAAATCTAACATCCTTTATCTGATAATGATCTTTTCTATTCTTTTACGCACACACACTTGCAAACATGGGTTCAAATCACGGTTGTAATTTAGATTTAGTTTCCACACTACTAGTGATTCAAAGACGCATACAGCCTACTGACAATTCAAATTACTTGTAAATAAACAGATTAAAAACATAATAATTTAAACAATTAAGTAAACATGACGCAATCATTTCCCATATGAGCAGTCTATGACGGTTAGATCATTTCTGATGTACTATCATTTCCTCTTTTATCAAGTTAACTTTGAAATTTTCTACATTTTCTATTTTGTTTTTGGTTTTTTTTTGTAAAATATTTTAAAAACTAAAAGAACTTATACAGAAAATTTAAAAGAATTAAAAATTTAACTTTCATGAATTGAATTGAGTTAAGAAAACTTAGTTTTCACTCAGGATTGAACATTCCTATCAAGTTGACAAGATGCTCAAAACGGGATCGATCAAATGCCTTTGTGAAAAGGTCAGCAAGATTGTCATCCGTGTGAACTTTTACAAGTTCAATTAAATGCTTTTAAGCACAGTCACGGATGAAATGATGGCGAATCTCTATATGTTTAGTTTTGGAATGTTTCACTGGGTTATTTGTGATGGACATGGTGGCATTGTTGTCAATGAATAGAGGAGTTCCAGTGAAGTTTAAGCCGTAGTCTCTCAACTGCTGCTGAATCCACAGTATTTGAGAACAACCGCTCGCTACAGCAATGTATTCTGCTTCACAAGTTGAGACAGAAACAGTTGACTGATTCTTACACTGCCAGGAGACCAGTCTGTCTCCTCAGAATTGACATCCGCCAGAAGTTGACTTTCTGTCAAGGTTACAACCGCCATAATCTGAATCAGTGTAGGCTTTGAAGTCGAATGACTGCTATTTAGAATACCAAAGACCTAATCGGGGTTTCCCTTTCAGGAATCTGAAAATTCTCTTCACGGCTATCATATGTGACTCCTTCGGTTGAGACTGAAACCTTGAGCACAAACATACATCAAATATTATATCGGGTCTTGAAGCTGTGAGATACATAAGTGATCCGATCATCCCACGGTACAACCTGCTGTCCACATCCTTTCCATCTTTGTCTGGATGCAAACCATGATTGACTGGGATAGATGTGCCATAAGTACTGCTATCATTCATCTTGTATTTTGATAAGATGTCCTGCACATACTTAGTTTGATGTAGATAAATGCCATCCTCTCTTTGACTGACTTGCAGACCCAGGAAGAATGACAATTCACCCATATTACTCATTTCAAATTTGGACTTCATCACCTGCTCGAATTCCCTACACATCCCTTCATTGGTAGACCCAAAAATGATGTCGTCGACATATACTTGTACAAGAAGAATGTCACCTCCTGCTTTCCTAATGAAGAGAGTCGAGTCAATCTGTCCACGGTCGAAACCATTAGACAGTAAATGCTTAGATAATGTCTCATACCATGCCCGCGGTGCTTGATGAAGACCATAAAGTGCTTCGTGAGAAGATCCCGCTTACTCTTCTTGATGTCACTATTTCCTTCGAATCTCTTCTGTAAGGCTTTCCAGAGATCCTTAGAATTGTCATACCCTCGGAAACTGTGGAATAATTCCCGAGTTAATGCCATAGTGATCGAACCAAGTGCCTTATTTTCTCGATCATAAGCTTTCTTTTCTTCGTCAGAAAGCTTAGAGATAGGCTTGGGCAATTCATCATCAAGATAGATGTGTGTGGGATGCTTATATCCCTCAAGGATTGGTATCCATAGTGATGAGTCGGTATACGAAATGTAGTGCTCGAAACGTGCCTTCCAATTGGAATAATCGTTTACGTTTAGCAACTTAGGTGGTTTCTGAGGTGTACCGATCTCATTATCATAGTTTAACATGTTTCCAAGATTCTGAAGGTTCGACATAGTGAACACTTAGTCAAAATTCAGAAAAATCAGACACAGTTGCGCACTTGGGATTGGTCTTGCGCACTTGAGAAATAGTCTTGCGTATTTAAGACTTGCTCTTGCGTACTTGTAAGTACGCAGGATATAACTTAAGTTCGCACAAGTTCAGTCTTGCGCACTTGTAAGTACGCAGAAGATAACTCTTGCGTATTTAGTAAGTACGCAAAAGACTGTACTTTTTGCCAAAAATGGTAAGTACGCAGGATACCTTTTCAGCAACTCTCACCAACCTTTTCCGGTGGCCTGAAAATCGCCGGAGATGGTAAAAATTGGTCTGATGATTAATGCAAATGAGCCAAAGGGTCAGAAACTTGTTTCTAACCAACCTTTGATGCTCAAATGACTCAAATACACAACAAAAATTGGTTTTTTGAGAGATTTTTGCTTCTAAAAAAGTGCTCAAGAGCTACCCCTTTTTTATCACAAAAATCAACAAAAATACCTCTTTTTTCTTGTAAAACTCAGTAAAAACGTCTCCAAACTCACTTACAACACTCGAATTCAAGAGCAATGCTCTGATACCACTTGTAGGTCCCTTCGTGTGTGTCGGATCGTTGCATGCAAGTGGTCTACTAGTCGGACCGGGTGCGGAATACCCGTGACTAGGCGGAGAGTCTAACTAAAACAAAGTAAACCAACACGAGAGTCACAATAAAAGCTCTTTCTATTATAAACACTCGACGGTCAGAGAGATCACAAATTGCGTACTTAACAAACTGAGTTCGTCTAAGATATGAGTTCTGCGTACTTATCCTCTGTGAACCAAACCTATTTATACAGACCTGATGCCTGCGCACTTAGCAAGTGCGCATAACCAAATGCTCTTGCCTACTTAGCAAGTACGCATGGGTCTTCCTGCGTACTTGCTAAGTACGCAGGAGCTTTCTCCTGCGCACATGTAAGTGCGCAAAACACTTAGAAGAAATGCAACATACATTATGTAAAAGTAAATACAACTCGATAAACTATTACATAACGACTCTTACATACAAAGACAAATTACAGACATTAGAAATACAAACTAAGACTCTATCCAGAGTGTTGTCATAGGAAAGTGCATCAACAGTGATCCGTTTGCAAAGGTGACCCGGATTGTCCGAGCCTTTGCTATTTAAAAAAATAGCTAGGTTTTCATGCAATTAAAAAAATAGTAAAAATAAAATATAGCCAGGTTTTCATACTCGTACCGAAGGTGGGAATGAGAGTCAAACACGATGTATTCCATGTGTCAAATCTGCGCAAATGTTTGGCATATAAATCTCTGGTGATGCCCCTACAAGATGTAGAGCTAGATGAAAGATTAAAATTTGTGTAACAACCTTTGCAAATCGAGAACATGCAGGAAAAGAGATTGAAAAGAAAGAAACTAATGATTGTGAAAGTGAAATAGAACTCCAGATGTGGCCCTGAGTACACGTGTTAACTGTAGTCAGAAATGAGAAAACAATATCCTCACTTGTTCGAATAAACTCGCGGACGAGTTTAAAGGGGAGGATGTAACACCTGCCACAAAAATGTCAAATAAATGCCAAGGTTAGAACCTTAAGGGCTTGTTGTATCTAAAGTACATAACTTCAGGGTAAAAATGAAAAATTGGAGAATTAAGACCTTAGCGGACCGCTAAGGTTAAACGTTCGCTAAGGAACCCCCACCCTAACTAGTTGGGTGGCGGACCACCACCATACCCGGTAACGGTCCGCTACATAGTCACGAAGCAAATCATCCGCGTGTGACACGTGTCTAATGACAAATGAACTTGAATCTTGACACGTGTACTCGTGACGGACCACCACGCCAGGTGGTAACGGTCCGCCAGCCACAAAACTCTGAGATTTCGCCACGTAGAAGGGTGGCGGACAGCTACACTTCCCGGTAACGGTCCGCTAGCCACAAACTTATAAACGGTCCAATCAATGATTGACGTTTAGGACTGACGCAATCCACGACGGTGGCAGACCGCCACCCGCTTGGTAACGGTCCGCTACGGGTCCGATATTCAGCCTATAAATAGCTAATCGATTTCAGCAGAATTTCACAAATCAAATTCGTTTCCTACTTCACATTTTTGTTACAAAGACTCCCAAGCTTAATCTCGAAGCTCCCGGTTCGACTCTCGCTTGTTGTAGTGCCCGGTTACGAAAGAAACGCTCATAGAGGTGCTGATAAGCTAGAAAGATCAAGTTAGAAGGCTAGCTTTATAATCTTAGAGGCTCATTCCTATAAATCAAGGTGAATACGTTGTCTCTTTCAAAACTTGTGTCAAACGATTACGTTTACGAAAATGGCCAAATAAAGGTTAAGGGAATAATGCTCAACTTTTTTCTACGAACAAAGCATTCAGGCCATAGGTATATGTAAAACTTGCAAGGGATACACGGGTCTCGGGTGAAAGTCCTGAATTGCGGCTGGTGCTTATCTTATAACAAATTCGAAGGCGAGGACCTGTCCGTTGTTATAAGCTATGACACCAGTGTATACTGTGGTGCGATTGAACAAGACGGGTCTGTTGAATGTGTATATTGAACATAAAAGCTGTAATTATGAAATTAATACTTGTTTGTGCCATATGATTTTATGTCAAGATAATTGTATTCACCAGCGTTCGCGCTGACATTTTATTTTCAAAATGTTTTCATCTAATGAATAAAATATGATGAAAATGGAATAAGGGCAAACATCAGATCTGGCCCATGATATGAGAAAGAGAGAAGGCAGACATAAGATCGGACCCTGTGAAAAGGATAACTTACACGTTGGATTCTCAGGCCTCGTGTATAGGAAATCCTAAACAAAGAAAATGGAGATAGGACCGGGGGACTGATCAACCCTGGATATTATTATTTCCGATGGTTGTATATGTATTTGATTTTAAATCTGTTTTGTAATCAAAATGAAAAGGGTATTTAAATCCCTATGTTTATGAAATAAATACGAGACTTTTGTTTTCCAACCGAGTCTTGATATTTACAAATACAACCCTCGGGGTTGAACAAATAATGAACGATCCTTGTGAAAAGACTTCCACTGTGTTTTATAAAAACTCTAAAATCAAAGCAGGTACCAATCGTTTGTCGCACACGTCTAGGGGGTGCCTGAGGCGGGGTGTGACAGGGTTGGTATCAGAACCACAAGTTTTAGCAAATTAGATACTTGGATCTAGTATCTAAGCTTCAACCGTAAGTTATATGATGCTTTAAAAATTAAGATAAGGAAACAAGGTAACCTTCTGACCGGTTTGCAGTTATCTGACAAACGAAATGTTCTGTCTAAGGAAAGAGCGGTGTACAAATCTCTTCTAGACCCGTCGCTCTTACCTGGGAACATATCTGTTAGAGGTACTACTCTGGTAAGATAATCATCCTTGTAGATCTTTAGTTAAGATAAGGATAATGGCCTTAGTATCTAAGTCTTGACTAAAATAAGATAAGTACTGATACTTTAAGATTGTAGATGTCTGAAGATAATTCTGTACCTGTTTATTATGACCCCAATCGACCGATCAAACAAGAATCCCCGGAATACCATCCACTGGGTTCACGAATGAATCCTATTTCATCACCCTACTATAACGAAGACCTGTTTAACAACTCTCCCGAATACCACCCTCAATCTTATAACATTTCAAATCATTGGATGGATGCTAGATTAGATGTCAGCAATTGGAATACTAGTGCAGCTGAGTCCAGTCAAACTCAACATAATATGTCCACAGAAGAGGATCCATCTGAGGAATCTCATTACTATGAACCCGCTTCTAAAAATCCCGAAGACTATCCATTTCATAATAATCTTGAATCCCCTGTCATGTACGATCCTTACATATTTCCTGAACCAGTTTATCATGGTCCATTTGAAACCTATTTCCATGCTCCCCCGGAGTATCAAAATGCTTACAATGATATTATGGTAGGACTCCGTGAGCCTCCACCTAAATACGGTTATGAACATAGTAGGCCTTCTTCTCCTATTGAGTGCTTAGATCGTTCGTTGCGCCAAACGGACGAAGTGACATGGGAGAAAATCATGGACAAAGCAAGAACCAAATTTTATGGACAGCAAGTCTATGAATATGGAGAAAGCCTGATGACCCTTGGAGAAGAGCTAATGAAGTATTAAAACCTATGTTATATTTTGTTTTCTTGTAACATATTTTCTAATAATATAATAAAGCTTGTTTTGTTTCATTTGTATACAAATATGGTTGGGAAAGACAAATGTTCTAGTTTTCTTTGTAAATTTGCGCCAGCAAATTATTTCGAACGTAAAACGAATGAAAAACTACAAAAAAATGAGGAAACTGAAAGCTCAACTTTCAGAAGCCTCGGAGAAATAGGAAACCCTAACGTTCCCTATAATCCTTCTATAAGTTTTCATCAAGGTGAATACGTTATCTCTTTCAAAACTTGTGTCAAACGTTTACGTTTACGAAAATGGCCAAATAAAGGTTAAGGGAATAATGCTCAACGTTTTTCTATGAACAAAGCATTCTGTCCATAGGTATACGTAAAACTTGCAAGGGATACACGGGTCTCGGGTGAAAGTCCTGGATTGCGGCTGGTGCTTATCTTATAACAAATTCGGAGGCGAGGACCTGTCCGTTGTTATAAGCTATGACGCCAGTGTATACTGTGGTGCGATTGAACAGGACAGGCCTGCTGAATGTGTATATTGAACATAAAAGCTGTAATTATGAAATTAATACTTGTTTGTGCCAAATGATTTTATTTCAAGATAATTGTATTCAGCGGCGTTCGCGCTGACTTTTTATTTTCAAAATGTTTTCAGGTAATAATAAAATATGATGAAAATGGAATAAGGGCAGACATCAGATCTGGCCCATGATATGAGAAAGAGAGAAAGCAGACATAAGATCGGACCCTGTGAAAAGGATAACTTACACGTTGGATTCTCAGGCCTCGTGTATAGGAAATCCTAAAGAAATAAATGGAGATAGGACTGGGGGACTGATCAACCATGGATATTATTATTTCCGGTGGCTGTATATGTATTTGATATAAAATCTGTTTTGTAATCAAAATGAAAACGGTATTTAAATCCCTATGTTTATAAAATAAATACGAGACTTTTGTTTTCCAACCGAGTCTTGATATTTACAAATATAACCCTCGAGGTTGAACAAATGATGACCGATCCTTGTGAAAAGACTTCCGCTGTGTTTTATAAAAACGCTGAAATCAATGAAGGTACCAATCGTTTGTCGCATATGTCTAGGGGGTGCCTGAGGCGGGGTGTGACAGGGTTGGTATCAGAGCCACAAGTTTTAGCAAATTAGATACTTGGATCTAGTATCTAAGTTTCAACCGTAAGTTATATAATGCTTTAAAAATTAAGATAAGGAAACAAGGTAACCTTCTGACTGGTTTGTAGTTATCTGACAAACGGAATGTTCTGTCTAAGGAAAGAGCGGTGTATAAATCTCTTCTAGACCCGTCGCTCTTACCTGGGAAAATATCTGTTGGAGGTACTACTCTGGGAAGATAATCATCGTTGTAGAGCTTTAGTTAAGATAAGGATGCTGGCCTTAGTATCTAAGTCTTGACTAAAATAAGATAAGTACTGATACTTTAAGATTGCAGATATCTGAAGATAATTCTGTACCTGTTTATTATGACCCCAATCGACCAATCAAACAAGAATCCTCGGAATACCATCCACTGGGTTCACCAATGAATCCTATTTCATCACCCTACTATAATGACGACCCGTATAACAACTCTCTCGAATACCACCCTCAATCTTATAACACTTAAAATCAATGGATGGATGCTGGATCAGATTTCAGCAATTGGAATACTATTGCAGCTGAGTCCAGTCAAACTCAGCAGAATATGTCCACAGAAGAGGATCCATCTGAGGAATCTCATTACTATGAACCCGCTTCTAAAAATCCCGAAGACTATCCATTTCATAATAATCTTGAATCCCCTGTCATGTACGATCCTTACATATTTCCTGAACCAGTTTATCATGGTCCATTTGAAAAGCTCCTCCGGAGTATCAAAATGCTTACAATGATATTATGGTAGGACTCCGTGGGCCTCCACCTAAATACGGTTATGAACATAGTAGGCTTTCTTCTCTATTGAGTGCCTAGATCGTTCGTTGCGCCAAACGGACGAAGGCAACAACCAAATTTTATGGACAGCAGGTCTATGAATATGGGGAAGGCCTGATGACCTTTGGAGAAGAGCTAATGAAGTATTAAAACCTATGTTATATTTTGTTTTCTTGTAACATATTTTCTAATAATATAATAAAGCTTGTTTTGTTTCATTTGTATACAAATATGGTTGGAAAAGGCAAATGTCCTAGTTTTCTTCGTAAATTTGCGCCATCAAATTATTTCGAACGTAAAACGAATGAAAAACTATAGAAAAAATAAGGAAACTGAAAGCTCAACTTTCAGGAGCCTCGGAGAAATAGGAAACCCTAACGTTCCCTCTAATACTTCTATAAGTTTTCATTCTGCTCCTACTGCTGGAAGCTATAATATCACTCCAATATACTCACATAATGTTCAGAGGGATATGCTAAAATGCCTTATGAGAATAGATGTGATCCTGAAGAAGAAGAACGAGTTGATTCTATGAAAAACCCTACGTTCCATACTATGAAACTGTTCCTTTCCTTGCTTCTCATATAAATGAGAATACACCGGGAAGTGAAAGGGAACAGATGTTGTTAAGTAGAATAGCTGAACTTGAACGAGAAAAAGTTGAAGTTGAAGCCATGAATGCATTGTTGGTTCAAGCTCTTGAAGAGAAGAATTTTAGGAATTTTTAGAAACAAAGATTCCTACATGTATTATCTTTTGTATATATTTTAGCAATAAAAAGTTCTGTTTTTAATTCCAATCTTGTTTCTTTGATAGTATGTTGAAAAATACCGTACCTTCTCAAAATACGAGAGGAAAAAAGAAGCAAGCAGTGATTTAAAACGCTGCTGAAAATAATAATTCCCGTAAGGAACTACAAAAGATGATTGGAGAAGGAATCAAAGATTCTCTTCCAATGATCTTTACTTTGATAGAAAAGAGGCAGGCAGATAAGTTATCTGTTTAGCCATCAATTCACAATCTATCCATTCTCAACCTTTGACTCAACATACTCGAACCATAACTAAATGCAAACCAGCTACTCTGAAACCTGAAGTTTCTACTACCCATAAGACCAAGAAGACGGAAAGAGAATAATATTACCATAAATCCTCGGATGATGAAGGAATGGGTAATAACTATGGTCATGTAAAAAAGGAGAGGAAGGTAGTTGGCTATACATACAAGATTTTCCAGGATTGCAAACCATACAACTTCTCTGGAAAAGAAGAAGGGATAGCCACACTAAGGTGGATTGAGAAAACGGAATCTGTACTTGCAATAAGCTAGTGTGCTGAGGAAGACAAGGTTTTTTATGCTTCTACTTTGTTCAAAGATCAAGCTTTAGAATGGTGGAACAATATTGTTGCTGCCAAGGGAAGGGATTCAGCCTATGCTATGGGCTGTAGTGCCTTCAAAACAAGAGTGGAGAAGAAGTATGTTCCCCAGAATGAAAGGGAACAGATAAAAGGAAAATTCCTTAGTCTGAAGGTGATTGGAACTAATCATTAGGAGTATTCGACTAAACTCCTTGAGTATGCTCGAATAGTTCCTCATCTTGCTACCCCTGAATCTAATCTAATAAAGAGATACATTTGGAGTTTAATCGGAGAAATCCGTCACATGGTTAAGGTTGCCAATTGTGAAAACCTTGACGATGTTATGGATCTGGGAGCCTCCTTGACCGGTAGTTTGATCAGAAATCAAGAGGAGGGAAGAAAGAAGACGGAAACAATTGGGAAAGGCCCAATTGGATCAAAGAAACCAAACTTCCATTCTCGAAATAACAATTCTTCTATTCCTGAATGTCCAAAGTGCAAGAAAAGGAACTTGGGACAATGTCGATCTGGACCTTATTACAATTTCTGCAAGATGTCCGGACATAAAACAGATGATTATTTCAAGAAGAAACCAATCACTTGTTTTGAGTGTGGTGAAGCTGGCCACATCAAAATTTATTGTTCCAAATTGAAAAAGCCTGAAGGGACAGGTCCTAAACCCGCTGAAGGAGTAAAGAGGAATGCACAAGCATTCGTTCTCAATACTCATGAAGCAGCAGGTATGCCCGATGTCATTACGGGTACATTTCTTGTCAATGATATTTATGCTCGAGTTTTATTTGACTCTTGCGCAAACCAAAGTTTTATAGATCATAAATTCTGTAGATTGTTAAATAAAACTCTAGCTAAAGTAGACAAGAAATATATGGTAGAAACTGCCAACGGGGATCTAGTCCAAATCTCAGAAATCTTAAACAATTGTAATATCACACTGTTAGGACATGTTATTCCTACATAACTATTGCCAATGAATTTGACAGGATTTGATATTATCCTAGGAATGGATTGGTTAGCCTCTAACCAAGCCCATATCTTGTGTGATAAGAAAGCCATAGAACTTCGTTCACCAAAAGGCAATATTCTCACAATCCATGGTGATAAATTATCCAACTCTGTTGGAATAATTTCCATATTAAAAGCCACCAAATATCTAAGAAAAGGATGCTTAGTGATGTGTGATATTATATATATTAAATTAACCAAGTTTTAATTGTAGAAATGGACTCACAACTAAATCACACGCTTACGGCAAGTGCACCGGTCGCGCGTAGTAAAGACAGTAAACTCGAGTTATCGAACCGTGGACACAAAAGGTGGCGAACGTCGATACTGAACCTCTATTGACTCCTAACCGATGTAACACAAGAGATGATTTTATTTATTATTATTTTTTTATTTTAGAACATGCAATCTAGAATAAAACAACTTAAATATTGACTCGATTCAAAGACGGACAAGACACGAAAATACTTAGACACACGAGAAGACAAACGAAGACAAAGACAAGACACTAAAGACTAAACCAACGAACTAAAATATGAAACAAAGACCAGATATGAGACAAACACCACCTAGACTAGGAATCTTATTGACTGACTCAACTGCTTTTGGGATAACCGATTGTATGACACCAGTTCTAAAGATAGACTTACTCGGGAATCACTAAAACATGCAGGATCTCCTCTCGGACTCACCTACACACCTCAACTATCCTAAGGGTCAGATTAAGCTCACAGGCAAAGAATTGGATTTCCTCTCGGACTCACCAAAACCTAGAATACCATGTACTCGAAAACGGTTTCACCTCTCGGTCTTAACCACTCTATACTCACAGGCTATCCTAGACAGACCTAAGAGCAAGGAGTAAACTCCCAAAATACTATTTATGACACGAAATTGCAAATGATAAAGACGACTCGGACAATTCGCTCTCATGCAATTGCTACCCAAACCGCTAAACCAGGAGACAACCCGACAACCTATCTCCTCTCGGACTCAAGATTGATAAAGTACTGACTTTTATGACCACACAACCCTGCTACAATGATTGGCCTAACCGTCTAGATCACAAACACAAAGTAAATGACCCGAAAACCCGAAATCTTACCTAAAACACACAAAGCATTCAAATAAAACCTCAAGTGCAACAAATTCATGCAAGATCAGTAGCAATTCAATACTCAAACAGAATCATAACCATTAAATCAGGAGTCTTTACAATAATATCCGTAATACGATCAATTAAAACCCGAAAACAATCAAACCATGTCAATATTCATCCTAATCTAGATAGCTATGATTTTAGCTACTCATAGTACTTAAAAATAATCCAAAGTCTACTGTAAACATGTTTAGAATTCGAAATAAATAACTAAAAAGAGAATTAGAACCCAAAACCGATGTTTATAAACCGAAATACGTCAATCTCTCTGAATCCTGATGATCCCTAGCCTCAATTCTTAAATCTTCAGAGCTTCTTGGTTGCCTACAGTCGCAAGAGAACGATCCCCTCCAAAGAAAAATGACCAAACCTTTTAAAAGATGCGAATTAGGGTTTTCTGCCTGACTTGAAGCATGTCGGACCGACATGGGGTGGGATGTCGATCCGACTAGGGCTGACGCAACCCTCAATGATTACGGGTCAATGATTAAGCGATGATGGTGTCTTCTAAATGCGTGTCAGACCGACATGGTAGCAGAAGTCGGTCCGAATTCAGGTGAAATTGAGAATTATTTAATATTTTTTTTTCTTAACTCCAACTCTTTATTCCCGCTTCTTTCCGGACCCTTTTCTCAATAAAATTCTTCGGTTTATCCCCAGAACCTATATTTTTCAACAAGAATATCAGTAAGTATCATTTTCTTAAAACTTTGACTGATAAAACCAAGTGAAACGGGTCAAAACGATCATAAAAACATATGTGTTTTACAACACATCACTTAGCATATCTCGTATTAGTAACTACCGACACCAGAAATGAGATAGAAGAAGTACCGGTTGTGGCTGAATTTTTTGACATTTTTTCTGACAAACTGCCTGGAATTCCACCTAAGAGAGAAGTGGAGTTCAGAATTAATCTTGTACCCGATACGACACCACTTGCCAAAGCCTCGTACAGATTAGCTCTAACAGAAATGGCAGAATTGAAGAAATAATTGGATGAATTGCTCGAGAAGAGATTCATTAGACCAAGCTCATCGCCTTGGGGAGCTCCGACCTTATTTGTCAAAAAGAAAGACGGTTCAATGCGCATGTGTATCGATTATCGTGAGCTGAACAAAGTCACAATTATGAACCGTTATCCACTCCCCAGAATTAAGGATCTCTTTAATCAACTTCAGGGAGCTCAATGTTTCTCAAAAATCGATCTTCGCTCAGGCTATCACCAATTGAAAGTCCAATAAGAAGATATTCCCAAAACAGCTTTAGAACTCGATATGGTCATTATGAGTTTATAGTAATGCCGTTCGGACTCACTAATGCACCAGCAACATTCATGGATATGATAAATCGAGTTTGTAAACCTTACTCGTATTCATTGACGATATACTTATTTTCTCCAAAAGTAAGGAAGATCATGCAAATCATTTGACAATCTTGCTTGAACTCCTGAGAAATGAGAAGCTTTATGCTAAGTTCCTAAAATGTGAATTTTGGCTGTTAGAAGTCCAATTACTTGGGCATGTCATTAACGCTAATGGCATTCAAGTTGATCTTGTTAAAATCTAAGAGATATCAAAATGGAAATCCCGAAGTCACCAACTGAATTTCGTAGTTTTCTCGGCTTGCCTAGTTACAATCGGAGATTTATCCAAAATTTCTCTCGAATTGTTGTACCATTAACTTCTCTGACTCTCAAGTCAGTTAATTATGAATGGGGTCCAAAACAATCTGAAGCTTTTGAAACTCTAAAACAGAAATTGACACAAGCACCTATTCTGGCCTTGCCAGATGGAAATGAAGGCTTTTCACTATACTGTGATGCTTCACACATCGACTTTGGTTGTGTGTTAATGCAGAGAAGCAAAGTGGTTGCTTATGATTCCCGTCAACTAAAAACTCATGAAAAGAATTACACGACTCATGATATAGAACTGGGCGCCATAATCTTCGCACTTAAATTATGGAGTCAAATTCACCGTATTCACTGATCACAAAAGCCTGAAATATGTTCAATCAGAAAGAACTGAATATGAGGCAAAGGCGGTGGAT
Organism: Smallanthus sonchifolius; assembly: GCA_023525975.1. NCBI lineage: Eukaryota > Viridiplantae > Streptophyta > Magnoliopsida > Asterales > Asteraceae > Smallanthus > Smallanthus sonchifolius. The sequence goes on along the minus strand of CM042025.1, from coordinate 39,706,078 downwards.
GGAAGTCCTGAATGATTACGACTGCGGAATTTGTTATCATGAAGGCAAAGTCAATGTTGTAGCCGATGCCCTGAGTAGAAAAGAACATGAGCAACCTAAACGAGTTCGTGCTCTAAGACTCGATCTTCATATTGATCTTATCACTCGTATTAAGGAATCTCAAAAATTTGCCCTACAAGAACCAAACCTCGAGAAAGAAGGCGTGGGACATATGATTGACCAATTGGTTAAAGGCAATGATAATATTCTTAAAATGAATAAAAGAATCTGGGTTCCTATCTATGGAAATGTACATAAACAAATTCTCGAAGAAGCCCACAAATCCAAATATATGATGCATCCTGGAAGCAATAAAATGTATAAAAACCTAAAAGCCAATTATTGGTGGATATGAATGAAAAAACATATGACTATCTATGTTGCAAAATGCTTAACTTGTTCTCAAGTAAAAGCTGAACATCAAAAACCATCTGGTTTGTTGCAGCAACTTGAAATTCCTGCCAGGAAATGGGAGATGATAACCATGGATTTTATTACAAAACTTCCCCGAACCAGTCGAGAAAATGATACTATCTGGGTTATTATTGACAAACTTACTAAGTCTGCTCATTTTCTTTCCATGAAAGAAACATTTAGCATTGATAAGTTGGCACAGTTATACGTTATCGAAATTATGTAATCACACGGTGTGCCACTATCTATTGTGTCAGATAAAGAGAGTAGATTTACTTCTGGATTCTAGCAAAGCTTTCAAAAATCCCTGGGTACGAAACTAAATCTTAGCACTGCTTACCATCCTCAAACGGACGGGCAGAGCGAAAGAACTATTTAAACTCTTGAAGATATGTTAAGGGCTTGTGTTATTGATCTTGGAGGAAGTTGGGATCACCACTTACCCCTAATGGAATTCTCCTATAACAATAGTTATCATACGAGTATACAAGCCGCTCCTTTTGAAGCCTTATACGGTCGTAAATGTCGAACTCCAATCTGTTGGTCCGAAACAGGAGAAAATCAGTTTTCTGGGACTAAAATAGTCCTGGAAACAACTGAAAAAGTTATTTAAATAAGAGATAGAATGAAAGCGGCTCGTGATCGTCAAAAGAGTTATGCTGATAGACGATGAAAGCCGTTAGAATTTAACGTCAGTGATAACGTTCCGTTGAAAGTTTCACCATGTAAGGGCGTTGTAAGATTTGGAAAGAAAGGGAAATTAAGTCCTACATTCGTAGGACCATTCAAAATCTTGAAAAGAGTTGGGCCTATGGCCTATCAACTCAAATTACCAGAAGAAATGAATGGAATACACGATGTATTCCATGTGTCAAATATGCGCAAATGTTTGGCAGATGAATCTCTGGTGATGCCCCTACAAGATGTAGAGGTACATGAAAAATTGAAATTTGTGGAACAAACTTTGCAAATCGAGGACATGCAGGAAAAGAGATTGAAAAGAAAGAAACTAATGATTGTGAAAGTGAAATGGAATTCCAGACGTAGCTCTGAGTACATGTGGGAACTGGAGTCAGAAATGGGAAAGAAGTATCCTCACTTGTTCCAATAAACTCGCGGACATGTTTAAAATAAGGTGGGAAGGATGTAACACCTGCCACAAAAATGTCCAAGAAATGCCAAGGTTAGAACCTTAAGGGCTTGTTGTATCTAAAGTACATATGTTCAGGGTAAAAATGAAAAATTGGAGAATTAAGACCTTAGCGGACTGATAAGGTTAAACCTAACGGTCCGCTACGGGTGTAGGAACCAGGTAGAGGTCCGCTAAGGAACCCCCACCTTGATTAGTTGGGTGGCGGACCGCCACCATACCCGGTAACGGTCCGCTACTTGGTCACAAAGAAAATCATTCGCGTTTGACACGTGTCCAATGACTAATGAACTTGAATCTTGACACGTGTATTCGTGAAGGACCGCCACGCCAGGTGGTAACGGTCAACCAGCCACAAAATTCTTAGATTTCGCCACGTAGAAGGGTGGCGGACAGCTACGCTTCCCAGTAACGGTCCGCTAGCTGCAAACTTATAAACGGTCCAATCAATGATTGACGTTTAGGGCTGACACAATCCAGGGCGATGGTGGACCACCACCCGCTTAGTAACGGTCCGCTACGGGTCCGATATTTAGCCTATAAATAGCTGATCGATTTCAGCAGAATTTCACAACTAAAATTCGTTTCCTACTTCACATTTTTGTTACAGAGACTCCCAAGCTCAATCCCGAAGCTCCCGGTTCGACTCACGCTCGTTGTAGTGCCAGGTTAAGAAAGAAACGCTCATAGAGGTGCTGATACGCTAGAAAGATCAAGTTAGAAGGCTAGCTTTATAATATTAGAGGCTCATTACTTTAAATCAAGGTGAATAAGTTATCTCTTTCAAAACTAGTGTCAAACGTTTACGTTTACTAAAATGGTCAAATAAAGGTTAAGGGAATAATGCTTAACGTTTTTCTATGAACAAAGCATTCAGGCCATAGGTATACATAAAACTTTCAAGGGATACACGGGTCTCGGGTGAAAGTCCCGGATTGTGGCTGGTGATTATCTTATAACAAATTCGGAGGCGAGGACCCGTCCATTGTTATAAGCTATGACGCCAGTGTATATTGTGGTGCGATTGAACAGGACGGGCCTGCTAAATGTGTAGATTGAACATAAAAGCTGTAATTATGAAATTAATACTTGTTTGTGCCAAATAATTTTATGTCAAGATAATTGTATTCTCCGGCGTTCGCGCTGACGTTTTTTTTTTCAAAATGTTTCCATGTAATGAATAAAATATGATGAAAATTGAATAAGGGCAGATATCAGATCTGACACATGATATGAGAAAGAGAGAAGGCAGACATAAGATCTGACCCTGTGAAAAAGGATAACTTACACGTTGGATTCTCAGGCCTCGTGTATAGGAAATCCTAAACAAAGAAAATGGAGATAGGACTGGGGGACTGACCAACCCTGGATAGTACTATTTCCGGTGACTGTATATGTATTTGATTTCAAACTCTGTTTTGTAATCAAAATGAAAAGGGTATTTAAATCCCTATGTTTATGAAATAAATACGAGACTTTTTTTTTCCAACTGAGTCTTGATATTTACAAACACAACCCTCGAGGTTGAACAAATGATGAACGATCCTTGTGAAAAGACTTCCGCAGTGTTTTATAAAAACTCTGAAATCAAAGCAGGTACCAATCGTTTGTCGCACACGTCCAGGGGTGCCTGAGGCGGGGTGTGACACAGTGCCCCAAAATGTTTTCCACTTGTGTGCTCAAAATGTGAAAATCTATGGTGTACATCAGAGCATAAGTTTCTTTCTAGATCTAGAAATGATCCTTTAGTGACAAGTTCTTGAATAAAATAGAGTTAGAAGATGTAATGTAGTACAAAAATGTGATGTCCCTCGGTTTCCACATCATTTGCATTACCTAGAAATCGATTAATTTTGAAATAGTGGGCTAGAACAATTTGCTACTTTAAGATCCGTTAATATTGAATTAGTGGACTTATCATCAAACATAGGTCATTAACACCTAATTAAATTTTTTTTACCTAAAGTTACTTGTTGTAACCTAAAACAATTTATTACCACATGACAAGGCTCGTTAAGGCCCATTAATTGTGAAGTAGTGGGCGTATCATCAAACATAGAACATTAACACATAAATGATTTGTTTTGACCTAATGTGACTAGGTGTAACCTAAAACAACTCATTTGTAATAACCCAAGTAAGTCGTGCCAGAATATTGTCAGCTTTGCCTCCGATGGGTTTCCAATCCAGAAACTCACGGTTTTGTTTTCACTTGGTGATGTGCCATCATTTATACATGTTTTGCATGTATAATAATCCCCATGTTATGGTACTAATTGAATAATAACCTTGCAATTGATACTTAAAACGTTTATATTTTGTAATTGCAGGTTATTCGGTGTTGAGAATATAAATAAAGTTAAATCCTATCAAAAACACCAAGAAACCAAGCTTCTATAAGGATCATTCCAGAGCTTTGACCCCTAAGAAGTCAAAATTGGTCAACAGCAAGTCAACAAGCAGCTAAAAGATGAAACAGGGAGCATGAAGGGCAAGGCACGACCGTGCCTTGCCATGCACGGCCGTGCATCCCCTATCTTGCTCCCCAAGGACTTAGTACACCGTCCTCTGTACCCTGTTTGATTCTCAAGGTATTTGCACACCCGTGCAATCCAATGCACGGCCGTGTGATCCAATGCATGGCCGTGCGTTGCACATTTTGAGGCCTATAAATAGAAGGCTTGGGGTTCTTGGTTTCACACCACAATACACCTAAAGACAGCTTATAGAGTTTGTTTCTTTAGCTAAGAGAGTAGAGAGTAGAGAGGCTTCTTCTCTTTGTTCTGCAATAGGGGAGCCTACGAAACTCACTGTTACACTAGTTAGTATGGCCATTTGTGGCTAAGCTCTTTGTATTGTTAGGGTGAAGATGAAGTTTGGTGCATGTTAATGTTTGACGTATTAATTTAGTGGTATGTTTATGTCTTTAGATATTCGCTCTTAAAACCACCGTTTGGTAGGCTTTTATTATGGTATAAATCCGTCTTTATATTTGCGAGTGTTCTTGAATTTAAAGTGTAAGATCGTAAAACCATTTTAATCAAACTTCCTTTAAAGCCTGTATGTCTTTATATAAGCAAAGATTGATAAGCCAAGGCTTGGTCAACACTAATAAGGTCGTACGTCTTTATACGAACTTATTATGCGACCAAGAATTGGTGAACTCATGTTGGGAACGGTACGTCTTTATACTACGTCCCATTGTTACATCGCCTCCCGGTGAGCAAAATATAATCACCTATTTAATGATAATATAAAGTATTTAAGTTCGATGTCTTAAACTAAACTGGAGACAGCATTCAAAGGGTTGAGGGTAACTGTTGTCCCTAGCGTGAGGCACTACTATTTTAATTTAAAGATTTTAATTCGTGAATCAAATGTCATGAAGACGAGGCTCCAACGATGACCCGGGTGATAAGTGACCAAAGTTTCATGCATTAAAGGGTGCTATATGTTATATTTATGCAACTTAATATGGGGAATACAAAGATTTTGTGTAGCTATGCATGTGCAGGTGTTGGAAGCTTAATGTACGATTTTAAAAGATATTATACGAGAGATGCAAGAGTTAGATGGAAGACGGAGGAAACAGGGCAAAAATGCAGGATCCAGCGTAGGCCTACGCCACCTGGCGTAATCCTACGCCGCCCAGCGTAAGTCTACGCCGCCCAGCGTTGGCCTACGCCTACCTAATTCCTACACAGCAGGTTTCAGGGAAGCGTAAGCTTACGCTGGATACGTTTCAGACGTGGATTTTAGTGAAACAGCCGATTTTCAGTGTTTAATTGGGGTTTTCTTCCCCAAAATCGAAATCATCTTTTTGGAGATAGTTTTTGGGCGATTTTGGGTGTGCTTGGAGGCTACGAAACATATTCTTGAAGATTGGTATCAAGAAATTGAAGAATCGAAGATGAATTTCACAACCATGAGCGGCTAATCCACCGGTAATCATTCCCGGGTGGATTGTTTGTAAGTTTTTAGGGTTTTATCATGTGCTAGTGTTGAGAAACAATTCTTGTAATCGTTTGGTTTGAAATACTTGAATCTTTTTGTTTAGTATGGTTATGAACTCACGGGAGTCGATAAATTCTTGCACCATTGACCCCGTTAGATGATAATTGCTATGAACTTTGATTTGTGTTGAATCTATTGATTAATCTAATTCTATATTGCATACATTTGTCTCGATTTCATTCGTGAATATTGTCTTACACTATTTTCCGATGATGTATGGATGTTGATGTTCTTGGTTAGATTTGGTTAATTTGATTTGGATAACCATTTGATTGTTTGAACTCATATGTTGGGGTGATAATCCCTAATTACATGTGAACTTGAAACCCGGGTGTGATTCCTTTTTAATTATTGTTTACACTTTAAACCGTTTATTTACTACTTGATTGCTCATGATCGTTTTGCTAGTTGATAATCATTGCTTGTTGGATTTGATAAGTTTCACCTAAATCATTGCTTGTGTTTGGTCAGAAAGACCCATTGTAACTTCATAAATATTGTCAATTGAAGTTGAGCACCGACCACAAACTCTTCGTGGTTCGACACCCTTCTTACCCTAACTAGTTTAAGGTGATTAGGACACTCTAATTCTTTATCTTTGACCGGTCACTTCGACACCCGTCAAATTTTGGCGCCGTTGCCCGGGAGTGTGTGCGCTTGGTGTTTTAGTTTAATTGACTCGTGTGACTAATTGTTATTTGTTTTGTTTGGTTAATCTTCTTCTATTTTTGTGTTACGCGTGGTGTTTGTGTGTGTGTGCAGGTGACATATTAGTGCATGCATACCCGTTCATCCGGGAGGACATCACCGCTTGTTTTTGAACCAGAAATTGAGAGGATAGCACGACAAAACCGAACCCAACAACAAAATTTACAACCCATTTCATCGGAACCATCATCTAGTGATAGTCGAAGCAGTCATTCGGGAACTAGCATAAGAAACCGTGGCCCAAATCCAAACAGAGGCCCTATCCCTAACCGCCCACCAACTCCACCTCACCGAACCCCAACCCCGTCTATACCTATCAATAACAACCAACCCCATGGGTCGGGTACAGTTCAACAAAACCGACCCGTTAACATCCGTACCAATCCTGCGTACCAAGGAAGAAGGGGACCACAACAAAATAAAACCCCTCCTGGAAACATATTTGGAACTCAACCAAGAAACGACAATGAGAACGTTGGTTGGGAGGATGACGATGGTGAATACTTTGGGTATGATGATAATGAAGATGTTGGAAACGGTGATGGGTTTGGAAATTACGAATATGAAGATGGCGAGAGGAGCCAATTTGGAGAATATAACGAGGGGCAAGGCTTTGGAGAGGAAGAAGAGGTGAATTATGTTCACCAAAGGGCGAGACAACCAACAGGTCGAACGGGTAGACCTGAGAGATTTGGTTATCCTCATAGACAAGAAGGGAGGAGAGTTAATGGGGGCTACAACAATGAAAACCGAAGACAACCGGTAGCCCCTATGGGTGGAGTTAATGGTGGCTTTCGACCGGCTATTTCGGAGAATGCTTCTCCAATTGTTCCACCAATTCCCGGAATGAGGCGATTCAAGTCAAGGCCAAATTATATCAATGTTCTCCCACATTTTAATGGCATGGTTACCGAAGAACCATACACCCATTTAGCCGAGTTTGCCCCCATCTGTAGCACAATTGGAGATGAGAACTTCGATCAAGGCGAGGTCAAACTTAGACTTTTTCAGTTTTCCCTCAAGGATCGAGCAAAGCAATGGTTCATCACATTGTCGGCTAATAGAATCCACACATGGGATGAAATACAACAAGTCTTCTTGGATGAGTGCTATTCGGTTGCGAAGACGGATGATTCCCGAATTGAGATTCGGACCTTTCAACAACAAACGGGTGAACCTTTACATGAAGCCTTTACACGCTTCAAAGAGTTGTTGAGGAAATGTCCCCACCATCAAATCAAGTTGTGGGAACTAGTGAAGTGTTTTGTGGATGGTTTGACTCAAGAGGAGAGAAAGTACTTGAAGTCCACAAGTAATGGGACATTGTTGTCTAATCCCGAAGAAGATGATTGGGATTTCTTAGAAAGGATGAGCCAAAACTCTAAAGCCGAGGCATCGGCTAGTCGAAGAACTAAACACCCGATTTCTAAGTCCGTCCCGGATTATGAAACAAAAGAAAGGCTGGCATCTATGGAAAGAGAGTTAGCATTGCTGACGAAAAGTGAGAAGAAAGAAGTAGCGGGAGTAAAAATCCGATTTGATGTTTGTGTAAATTGTGGAGATTTGGGGCATAAAGCGATGAATTGCTCAATGCAAGATGGTAGACAAGAAGAAGTGAACCAAGTTTTTGGTGATAGGAAACCATATGATACAAACTCAACTTCCTATCACCTGAGCTCAAGGAATCATCCCAACTTCAAATATGGGAATGCGTCAAACCAATTGAACCCAAATTTCCAAGGTTCAAATCAAGGTACTTCGTCATACCAACCTCATCAACAAAGCAATTATAATTCAGGTGGTTACCAAAGGAGCTCTTATAACAATAACCGAAACACAAATTACCCCCCAAAGGAATTACAATCAAGATCATCAACAACAAAGTGGATCATCGGGGGGTGATGAAGCGGTTAATTCAAAATTGGATGCACTGTTGGAGATGATGAAAGAATCCAAAAGGGAGAATGAAGTGAGAGATAAGTCTCACGCGGCATTGGAGAGACAAGTTGGGCAATTGGCACAAGAAATAACTCAATTCAAGCAAAATGAAGGTAAATTGCCGAGTGACACCACATTGAACCCAAAACATCATGTTAGTGCAATTGATGTGGCTCATGGTAATGAAGAAGGTGAAGAAAGAGAAGAGGAGGAAATTGAGTTTGGAGAACCCTTAGTTCCTATTCAAATTGGAGAATTTAAAACTAATTTGGCATTATTAGATTATGGAGCGGGGGTGAGCATTTTACCGAGGAGCGTAAATGACCAATACAATTTTGGTCCATTAGAAGAATACAACACTGTTAGCAAATGCTACATGTACGCGTCCTCGGGGGAAATTAGTGGGAGTGGTTGTGAAGATTGGAGAATTTTACTATCCTGGAGATTTCTTGGTGCTCGATTATGCACCACTTGCTAAGGAGGAGGAGCCACGAGTGATTTTGGGAAGACCGTTTTTGGCAACCGCAAATGCACAAATCAATTGCCGAAACGGCATTGTTGACATGACCTTTGGGAATCGTAAGTTGAACATAAATATTTTTTCAAATTTATTTACATATTCGGTTGAAAATAAATGTTCAAAATTAGTTACTACTAACGTGTGTCATCCTCGTGCCAAGGCAAATGAGGGTGACACCAAAAAGAAAGGTATTATGTGTGACAGGTTTAATGTGAAAGACGAGCCGAAGGCAATCGAGAAGGAAACTGAGAGGTTGAAAGATGCAAAGAAGCCACCCGACCATGTCCAACATCCGAACGAGAAAGGAGATTTGTTTGATATGGAATTTACAAGAGAGGGGACTTGGAGTTGGAATGATAACAACCAAGGTGGTGGGAGAGCTAGTAGAAGCAAGTTTATGTTTCAACCTCCATAAGGAGGTAATGTCGGGCTGAGGACAATAAACTTAGCGCTAACCGGGAGGCAACCCGGCTTGTGATTGTCTTTATTTTGTCTTTGTTTTTTTTTGTGTTGTGTGTTTTAGTTTCGTCACCATAGCAACACTCAAGTGTGGGGAAGACTCATGGAAGACTTACGAGTCCATTTTTGGTGGTGGTTCAGGCACTCTATGATCGCCTCTAATCAGGTTCATGTACTCTTTCTCATATTTATGTTGTTTTGATTAAACTATTTTGTTTTTATTTATTTTTTGTGTTTTTTGAAACTCGGTTGATTGTGTTGGGTGGATGCTTATGGTTATGGGAATCTTTGATTTGGATATTTAGAGATATTGGGTATTGGGTGTTTTGGCACCCACTAACCGCACTTTAATATTTCATAACTATTTACATTGGGACAATGTAAGGTTCAAGTGTGGGGATGTGGGAAATCTTGGAAATCATACAAATTTTTTGATAATTATTTTACAAAGTGTTTGGTAGAGGTCTTTGGTCATGGTTAATTCACTAAGTACTTGATTAAGTCTTTCCAACAAATAAAAAAAATATTTTGGAAATGTTGAATTCGGGAGTAACAAAATTGAAGGTGACGGTTTGCATGCACATGTCGGTAACCTATTTTCCACCGTTTTTGTGAGATTTTGAGCCAAATTTTTATATATATATATATATATTCTCTTATTTGAGTGGATGGCCACTTTGTTTCACATTTTAGAACTTGCATAATGTTGATACATGTCGAGAACTTGAACCAATTGAATGCACAAAAATGATAAAGGCATTAGGAGAAACTGTTTTTATCTTTAGCCATTTTTATACCTTTACCCGTTAATATCCACTAGATGCCCATTCTGAGCCTATACCTTTTTCTTTTGACAAAACCCATAACATTAGCCCGTTCACCTTGTTAGCCTTTTTTTTTAAACCCGTGAGTTGGAATTCAATTAACTTAGATTGTTGTTGTGCGGTTGCAATTGAAAAAAAAAATGAATGAAAAAGAAATACAAAAATAGTATTGGGTCAACATTTGCCCAAAGGTTTTGAGTATTAGTTTGAGTTACAATAAAAGATGTTATTGGGTCAGTTTAACTCAAATTTCATTTGATAGTTTGAAGAAATAAGAACTTTGGTGTTGATGGGTCATTTGTACCCATAATAGGAATTTGCAAGTTTTAGAGTTGTTTTGTAGTTTCATTAGTTGAATTCCACTCACCTTTAGTCACTTTAAAAATCCTTATCCATGCCCGCAACCCTAGCCTACATTACAACCCTTAAAAGACCTTTTGATTTATGCTTTTTAGTTGTGTTAGTAGGAAGAGATGTGATCAATATGCAAGCCTATGATAATGTGATTCATTGTTTGGTTTCGAGTGAAAAATACTAGCACATCATCGCTAGTCCAGATATGAAACCGAGGGGAGTGACTGATTGTGAGGGGTGTGTGCATGCAAAGCCATAACTAGATATGAGTTAAGCGCGTCCCAATATTTCCTTTTGTTTAAAAATTCATCGATGGTTTGTTGGATTGTAAATCTATTGAGAGTATAATTCTTATGAATTTTGCATGACTTTAGACCTTAACTTATGTTTAGTGAAAATAATTATTGGAGAATTTGTAATGTGAATTTAAAGCAAACGAATTTGCTTGAGGGCAAGCACAACTCAAGTGTGGGGATGTGATAAGTGACCAAAGTTTCATGCATTAAAGGGTGCTATATGTTATATTTATACAAATTAATATGGGGAATACAAAGATTTTGTGTAGCTATGCATGTGCAGGTGTTGGAAGATTAATGTACTATTTTAGAAGATATTATACGAGAGATGCAAGAGTTAGATGGAAGACGGAGGAAACGGGGCAAAAATGTAGGATCCAGCGTAGGCCTACGCCACCTGGCGTAATCCTACGCCGCCCAGCGTAAGCCTACGCCGCCCAGCGTAGGCCTACGCCTAACTAATTCCTTCACAGCATGTTTCAGGGAAACGGCGTAAGCCTACGCCCCCCAGCGTAAGCTTACGCTTGTTACATTTCAGACGCGGATTTTTAGTGAAACAGCCGATTTTCAGTGTTTAATTGGGTTTTTCTTCCCCAAATTCGAAATCATCTTTTTGGAGATAGTTTTTGGGCGATTTTGGGTGTGCTTGGAGGCTAGGAAACATATTCTTGAAGATTGGTATCAAGAAATTGAAGAATCGAAGATGAATTTCACAACCATGAGCGGCTAATCCACCGGTAATCATTCCCGGGTGGATTGTTTATAAGTTTTTAGGGTTTTATCATGTGCTAGTGTTGAGAAACATATCTTGTAATTGTTTGGTTTGAAATACTTGAATCTTTGTGTTTAGTATGGTTATGAACTCACGGGAGTCGATAAATTTTTGCACCATTGACCCCGTTAGATGATAATTGCTATGAACTTTGATTTGTGTTGAATCTATTGATTAATCTAATTCTATATTGCATACATTTGTCTCGATTTCATTCGTGAATATTGTCTTACACTATTTATCGATGATGTATGAATGTTGATGTTCTTGGTTAGATTTGGTTAATTTGATTTGGATAACCATTTGATTGTTTGAACTCATATGTTTGTGTGATAATCCCTAATTACTTGTGAACTTGAAACCCGGGTGTGATTCCTTTTTAATTATTGTTTACACTTTAAACCGTTTATTTACTACTTGATTGCTCATGATCGTTTTGCTAGTTGATAATCATTGCTTGTTGGATTTGATAAGTTTCACCTAAATCATTGCTTGTGTTTGGTCAGAAAGACCCATCGTAACTTCATAAATCGCATTGTCAATTGAAGTTGAGCACCGACCACAAACTCTTCGTGGTTCGACACCCTTCTTACCCTAACTAGTTTAAGGTGATTAGGACACCCTAATTCTTTATCTTTGACCGGTCCCTTCGACACCGAGCACCGGGTCACAAGTTTGTAGTAGTCATACCACTGAATTAGTCAACTTAACATTATCACGTACCAAGCGGATTCGAAGCCCAAAGCAATACTCTTCGTGACCTAATCATTTCCGAGACATTTACTTTTCAACTATTTACTATTATGTTCGTTATATTTCTATTACACATATCACGCACGTTTTTACTTTTATGCTATTTACTTTACCATCATTTACTTTTTTGTCATTTACTATTCTGCTTCACGAGAACACAAAACTCACTCAATAAATAATCCGGCTAAACGATAACAAAAGTTGAGTATTGGAAGTCGACCGTGCCCATTGGTTCGATACTTGGTTCTTACCTAAACTATATTACGATGCGATAGGTACACTTGCCTATTGTGTGTTTTAGGTTAAAGTAATTATCAATTTATAAATTTAAAACCTGATCTCGTGAAACCAATATCTCTAAATATTATTATATAATATTTAACTTATATAACACGCACGTCACTCGGCGAATTGCTCGCCCAGGTAAAACGCGTCCTAGTAGAGTAGGTTTCCACCCCCTTATAAGGAAGGATTCATTCTCCCCCTCAACCAATGTGGGACATACATCGGGTTGTTACAAATGGTATCAGAGTAAGGGGCCAGACCGGTGTGCCAGTGAGGACGATGGGCTCCCTATAGGGGGTGGAGTTGTAAGTCCCACATCTATTGAGGGGGAGAACCAAGCATTCTTTATAACCATCTCTACCAGGACGCGTTTTTCCTAGGCAAGCAATCCGTCAGGTGAAAACAAAACTGTGAGCTCCTTGTTGGGCAACCAATCAGGGGCAAAACGAACAATATCCTGGCATGGCTTGCTTGGGTTGTTACAAAGGATATGTAAGTCTCACATCGGTTGAGGGGGAGCATGAAGCCTTCCTTATAAGGGTGAAAACCTTCTCTACCAGGACCCGTTTTGCCTGGGCGAGCAATTCGTCGGGTGAAAACAAAACCGTGAGTTCATGGATGGACAACCTATCGGGGGCAAAGTGGACAATATTTTGGCACAACTTACTTTAGTTGTTAAACATTAACACATAACATGACCCATTAAGGGTGAATTAGTGGACTCATAATCAAACATAGGTCATTAACATCGAAATTACTTGTTTTGATGTAATGTGACTTGGTGTGACCTAAAACAACTCATTAACACCTAATGTGATTTAGCAAACTAAAACAATCCATAACACATGGTAAGGCTCATTAAAGCCCTTTAACGGTGACTGCGCGTACTTATTATCAAGCATAGGCCATTAACACCCAAATGATTTGTTTAGACCTAAACTAATTTGGTGTAACATAAAAAACTTATTAACACATGACAAGACCCTTTCGTGGTGGATTGGGGGACTTATCATCAAACATTTGTCATTAACACGTAAATGACTTTTCTGACCTTATGCGACTTGGTGTAACCTAAAACAACTTATTAGTACATAGCAAACCCATTAACAAGATCCGCGATGGAATTTCCTTCGCTAATCTAGATCAAAGTTTTTAAAGATATAAAACAAAGTAGTCGTCTTCTCAATTGATCACACTCCTTCATCAGTCATTTCTCTCATGAACCACCATCTCCTTCTAACATCCTTCTCTTTTTTCACTGGGTAGAAACCGCTAACGGTAATTGTGTATGAATCGCCGCTAGTATCAAGCCAAACCAAGGAAACTACGTACTTCGGTTGGTGACTTTGGAAATTCCCATTTGGATGTTGCTTCTATCTTTACAGGATCTACTTGAATGCCATTAGAATTAATGACATGACCAAGAAATTGTATTTCTTATAACCAAAATTCGTGTTTGGAGAATTTGGCATACAATTTTTCGTTTCTTAGGAGTTCAAGTAAAATTCTCAGATGATTTGCATGTTCTTCCATACTTTTGGAATAAATAAGGATATCGTCGATAAACACGATAACAAATTTATCCAAATAAAGTTTGCAAACTCTATTCATCATATCCACGAAAGCATTCGGTGCATTAGCGAGTCTAAATAGCATCAACGTGAACTCATAATGACCGTATTGAGTTCGGACTACTGTTTTGGGAATGTCTTCTTCCTTGACTCTCAATTGATGATATCCAGAGCAAAGATCGTGTAGGTCCCTCGGGTGTGGCGGATCGTCACATGCAAGTAGGTCTACTAGTCGGACCGGGTGCGGAATACCCGTGACTAGGCGGAGAGTCAGACTAAACAAAGTAAACCGACAAGAGAAAACACTTTAAACGTTCTTTGTATTATAAACACTTGAAGGTTACAGAGAGAAGCACTGAGATTACAATTTGCGTATTTGCTGTTATCCTGCGTACTTATCTACTGTCAACCTATCCTATTTATACAAGACCTGATGCGTGCGCACTTAGCAAGTGCGCAGGGCAAAATGCTCTTGCGTACTTATCAAGTACGCAAAGTTATTCTTGCATACTTGCTAAGTACGCAGGAGCTTTCTCCTGCGCACATACAAGTGCGCAAAACACTTAGAGAAAAATGCAACATTCAATATGTAAAAGTAAATACAACTCGATAAACTAATACATAAAGACTCTTGCATAAAAAGACAATTACAAACTAGACAAGACAACCTAACACTAAGACTCTATCTATCCAGAGTGTTTGTCACAGGAAAGTGCTTCAACAAACTCCCCCTTGACAACAGCTCTGGATAATTTTCAGTCTTCAGTCTTCACATCTTCAGTCTTCACAACACTTGATCTTTAGCTTCCATCTTCTTCTTGTAATCAAGGCAGAACTTAATTACCTTGTCATATTTAGAAGCAAGGAGCTTTGTCCACTCATCGGTGTACACACAATATCTGTCTGCTATTGCCTCCAGATCTTTCATAGAAAAGTTGATGAAGCAGACTTCATCAAATATTCTGATCAGTTCCTTTGGCACTATGTTCCCGCTCTCTGCACGTACCTTACCCATGATCACAGCCTCGCCCGTCTTTAGATCTACGTAACAGTACCACATGTTTGCAAACATGGATAATTTATCACGTTTATAGTAATGTTGTTGTCTTATGGTGATTTAAGCTCTATGGCTTTCTTATCACATAAGATATGGGCTTGGTTAGAGGTTAAACAATCCATTCCTAAGACAATGTCTAATCCTGCCAAAGTCATTGGCAACAATTGGGCAGGGATAACATGTCCTGATAATGTGATTTTACAGTCGTTTAGGACTTTCGTGATTTGGACGAGGTCTCCATTGGCAGTTTCTACTATGCATTCTTCTTAACTTCCTCAGTAGGCTTGGGACCTGTCCCTTCGGGTTTCTTCAATTTCAGACAGTAACTTTTGATGTGGCCAACTTCCTCACATTACAGCAAGTGATGGGTTTGTTTTTATAGCAATCTTCTCTTTATGACCAGACATTTTACAGAAGCTGTAATAAACTCCAGACCTGCATTGTCCTAAGTGTTTTTTCTTGCACTTAGGACATTCTGGAGCAGCAGAATTATTATTTCTCGAGTTAAATCCTATACTTGGCTTCTTGGATCCACTCGGGCCTTGCCTAGATGCTTTCTTCTTCTTTCTCTTATCTTGATTCCTGATCAAACTATTAGTCTGAGAGGCACCTAGATCCATGGTATCGTATAGAGTTTCACACTTGGCCACTTTGACCATGTCACTTTTCCAATAAATAAACAAGTGTATGACCATGACTCCGAATCTAGACCAATATGTTAACAGGTAAAAAGATGATGATTTACATTGAAAACTTTGATCATCAATCACAATTTAATCCTGTAAAAATTTCATTTTTTCTCAATCTTCCACTACCTTCGACTTTATTCTCCACTACCTTCAACTTTATTCCCCCATCTCCACACTTAAACTTTAAAGTGTCCCCAATATATATTTAAAATAAAAATTTTGTGTGGTTCAAGGGTACTAACCATTTGTCATTTTTAGAAAGATTTATGCTCCAAATAGGACTAATTTTGCTCAAATAAGGTTTCATCTTGTGTTTTGGTTTGAATATGCATGAATCTGGACTCAATGCTTAGGGTCTGTTTGGTATGGGGTAATGGAATGGACGAGTGAATGGAATTGATGAAGGAATGGAATGGACAAACGAATGAAATAGACCATTATCATTCCAATGTCCTGTTTGGTTAACCTATGGGAATGGAATGAATCATTACTTCATGTTGTTTTCCAGACAAGAAAATACGAATAAATGTAATACAATTCATTAAAAATGACAAAAATACTCCAAGAAAATACCTGGGTCATGGGTCGAGGTATGAGCCGGGTCATGGGTCGGGTCGGGTCTCGTGTGTCGGGTCATGGGCTAGGGCATGGGTCGGTTCATGGTTTGAGTCATGGCTCAGGTCATTGGTTGGTTCATGTGTTGGGTCATGGTTCGGTTCATGGGTCGGGCCATGGGTTAGGGCATGGGTCAGGTCATGGGACGAGTCAAGGTTCGGTCACGGGTTCGGGCATAGGTCGGGTCATGTGTTGGGTCATGAGTCGGTTCATGTGTCGGGTCGGTTCATGTGTCGGGTCATGGGTCGGTTCATGTGCCGGGTCATTGGTCGGGTCATGGGTTAGGGCATAGGCCGGGTCATGGGTCGGTTCATGTGTCGGGTCATGGGTCGGCTCATGTGTCGGGTCATTGGTCGATTCATGTGTCGGGTCATGGTTCGGGTGGGTTCGAGCATGGGTCGGGTCATGGGTTGGTTCATGGGTTGGTTCATGGGTCGGGTCATGATTCGGGTTACGGGTCGGGTCATGGGTCAAGTCATGTGTAGGGTCATGGGTCAGTTCATGGGTCGGACCATGGTTCGGGTCATTAATTAAACAAAATCATTCCATTCCTTGAAGGAATGAAAAAAAAACCCATACCCCAAAGAATAAAAATTATTAAAAGTGAAGGAATCACATTTATTATGTAATGGTTCATTCCATTGCTATGTGACTACCAAACATGTTTTTATTCATTCCATCGTAATGACCCATTCCATTCCGCCAGCCATTCATGCATACCAAACACTACCTTAATCTAAATGCATGTTTGACTATGTAAGATCATAATGTAACACTTTTTGTCTCGTTTGAGCGGATTTGTTCTACTCGTATGAATGAGTTTTTGATTTTTGTCTTGGAAATTTTGAACGTAGAATTTTGAATTGAAGTATGAATCTTGTATATATGTGCTTAGGATTTACTGTAATTTGTTGGAAAATTGTGATTGATTGAAAAAAAAAGTCAAAAATCTTGACGGGTTTGACTTTTTGAAAGTCAAACATAATGCCGTCCGTCTATATTTTTAGTTGTATTGCACCGTTTGAATTTGTGCCTTATTTGGATAGTTGCAATTAACCATTTTAGGACTCAAGAGACATGACCGTGCCATAACCATGGATAAATTTGTGTTTCTTTCGCGTGGTCCAACACACACACACATATATATGTGTATATATATATATTATATTTTTAGCATCCTTATTTCTTTGTACTAATTTTTCTAATTGGTGATTGTGTAGGAGATGGCATAATTGATAGCATTTTTTAGTGGGTTTATAAATATATATATGTATATATATATATAGGGTCTAAATGATGTGTTATCTCTATTAATCTATTTTCTACAGTTCTTGTCATTAGTTTATATGTAAGTAATTTATGAAATCTTTCAGGGGCTAAACTATGTGAAATTACGCTTTTTGTTGCTCCTGTATCTACTAAGGCTGTTAGATCTATAGGTGTATTAGCGTCTAGCCATAATCTACACTGTATATTTATCATACTTATTGATCCACTAGTTTGTATGAGTGTTTCTTTTCCAGTTTGTATTATAGAGTTTTGTTCTGTGGCCATATTATTTAATTCTGGAAATTCTTTTTCCTTTTTCTTTTCTATATTGTCTTCAAGTCTAAGGACCCTATCTTTAAGAAGTTCTATTTTTAATTTATTTAACTCTATGGCTAATTCTAATTTTTCTATTTTTTCGTCATAGTTACTAGAATTTTTACTTATATCTTGACTCGTACTTGGTGGTTCTATGTTATAAATATCTTTAATACAAATATGACAGATTTCTTTAAAACAAATGTTGCATTGTGATCTTTTTTCTATACTAGGGTAATATTCACATATATAACATTTAATGTGATTATTACCTTTCCTATGTTTCCAATCATGGTTACATTCTTCAGGGTTTGTATATGTGTATGAAATTTTTGCTATTGGCTCATCTTCTTCGCTATATATACTGTATATTTACTCGTTATCTGTATGATCTGTGTCTATCGCCTCTATTTCATAATTTTTTATCTGTTCAATTAAATTACTTCTTTCTATATTTCTATTTCTGTTTGGGCACCTATTAGCCAAATGTTCTGTATCTCCACATATAAAACATTTACATGTCCTAGTGTGAGGTTTTTTAACATATTTATTTTGATATTTTTTATACGGTTTGTATTCTTTATCGTAAGTAGTGCTTTTCCTAATTTTCTTTTTTCTACTTTTGTCATAGTATCCATAGGCTTGTGGGGTGTATATTGCTGTTTTATAGAATGCGAATGCATTTCTTTTTAGCTGTTCTTGTAAAGCTACTTCTTTACATTTTTCTTCTAATATACCGAATGTAAAAGTTATTCTAGGTCCAATTCCTAGGTTTTGCATATCACCGTATTGTAATTTCCATGCTTCATGTATATGTTTTCCTAAGTCTCCTGGTAACTTTATAAAATACTTATCACATAAGCTATCTTCCATAGCTTGTCCTGTCTGTGCTAATAATCTTGTGAAATCTAATGTAAATTCATTTATGTATTTCATGTTTGCTATACTTAATTGTTCTAGGTTTCTAATGGCTGTGTCTTGTAATAGGCTGTTGTTTTTTGCTGGATCAACTCCTAAAATAAGAACTCTTATTTGGGAGGTGAAATTGTAGGGATTATCACCTATAGCCTTTAGCCTGTTTATCTGATCTAGGCTATGGGCTTTCTTACTTTGCCATATTCCTAAGGTTGTTGGGCCTAAGGTTGTTTCTAAGTATGCGAACATGTCCATACTATCTTTCATATTTGTTTCTCACATTCTTACTACTGTCTGTTCCCATATGAGAACTTCATCTACCCATAATTGTGGTTTTTGCTATTCTAATAAAAGCATATTACCACTGTAAATTTGTCCTATAGGTAATCTTCTTCCGGTTCCATTGTAACCAGATTCCTGTTGATAACTTGTGACTGGTTTTGTCCAAGGTTCTCTACCCATAGTGTCATTTGATGTTTGTCCTAAGTCGTATTGTTGATAGTTTCTTTTGGGTTTACCTTCGGGATTCATAAAACTGTTATCTTGTTTTTTGTAAAAATCAGAGATCATCGTGTCTCCTTTAACTATACTATTTACTAAGGGTAAATTGAAATCTTCTTGTAATTTTTTGTAACTTTCTTCATATGTCATTTTTAAGTTTAACATACATTCTACTATCATATCATCTACTTCTTCTAGTATATTTGCCTCTGTAAATTTTCTGTTTATTATTTGTTCGTAGGATTTGTTAATTTCGTCTGATTTAAAAATTGTGTTTGTTTCTTGTCTTATTTCTTCTAATAAGCTATAATCTATATCTTCTTGTTCAAACTTTAAGAATTCTGAATCTAATAAGTATTCATCTTCTTCTTCATTTTCTATATCATATATTGGTTGTTCATACTCAGATTCATCATCTGATTCTATAGTCATAAAATTATATTGTGGTTCTTGAGGAGGTTGTTCTTCTGAACAAGTACTCTCTTCATATTTATCTTCTCTTTTAAAATCTGTAAATCTTAGACTCTGTGTTCCGTCTATATTTTCATATATATGACTCTGTTTAGGAACCAATGTTGAATTTTCTATTTCCTTTAAATCGTTTATTTGCCATTCTAATCCTGCTAACTCTTCAGGATCTATTTTGACTGGTTCAATCATTTGTATAGACTTAGATGCTATTGTATTTACTATTCCTTCTATATTTACTTTGTATTTCTTTCCTGATCTATTACTAGCTTTACCTAATACTCCTATGCTAATTACTATGTTATTTCCTTCTTAATTTTCATAACCTTTGGTCTGTAAAGCTATTTTTAATTTTTGTAGATCTTAACGGCCAAAGACATTTTAATAATGAAGATATAATTTTGATAAAAAAGATTAAAGAAAAGGTTAAAGAAATAAAACCTTTAGAATTACCTCTTTTAACAGATCACATTATTATAGAAGTTGATGGATGCAAAGATGGATGGGGAGCAGTCCTCCTTTGCAAACCAGATATACATAGTTACAAAAAAGAAGAAAAAATTTGTTCTTATTATAGCGGAAGTTTTAAAACTGGATCCACTTGGACCAGTCTAGATTTCGAAATACAAGCCTTAATAAATGCTCTAGACAAATTCAAACTATTTTTACATAAAGACTTTACAGTCAGGACAGACTGCGAAGCTATAGTTAAATTTATTAAAAACAATCAAAGTAAAAAAGATAAATAGAACAAGATGGGTAAATTTACAAAATATTATACAGGGTAATGGGTATTCAATACAGTTTGAACACATAAAGGGAAAAGACAACGGAATAGCCGATTTATTATCTCGTAACATTAATAAACTTTTTTGTACAGATGGATAGAAAAAACAAGGGAAAAGAAAAAGTGGTCATTAGACCATCACAGTATAAACAGACTCCTTCACCCATGAGTATTTCGTCTAACGACGATGAAGACACAGAGAAACTACTTAGTCAGTCCATGAAAGCCGAAAAGATAAACAGTTCTAGACAAGCGGCTCTGGTACAAAAAACCCCTATTCTACAGAGTACTAGACAGCTCCCATATTATTTCCTTACACAGTTTACACATATCCCTCAAAGCCCAAACTTTGTTAAAGACATGCTAAACAAAAAACCAGCCCATAAAAAGGCCCAAAAACCCACTTCATCACAAAATCCTCTTATCTTTTCTTTTGGCACATATGACCTGCAAGCCTGTAACGATACACATATGAAATTCTGTCCAAACCACGGAATAATACTTACAGAAAAACAGCAGTGTCTTCTAGACAACTTGTGGCATATACAAACCATGCCACACGCATCCTCTTTTAAAGTACAAGTTTTAAATGCTTTTAGTACATATTTCAGTGAACAGGGAACAAAATGCCCTGAAAATACCCAGCCTCCACCAAAGTTTACACATTACATAATTTTCAGAGGCACAAAAATCGGGATTTTTAATAAATGGGAAACAGTTGCAAAGCATATACAGTGTCATGGTCCTATTTATAAAGGATATCATAGCTTTTCTGAAGCCTTAAACACAGCCAGAAATCATTTTGGCTTAGACAATTTTTTCATAGAACCAGAAGAGGTACAGACCTTTTCTCAAGTTATAAAGAAGAGTCATGAACAGGTTATAAAGACTCAGGAAGAAACCATAGTAAATCTGCAAAGACAGCTTATACAGCAGGGAAAAAATACACAGTTGGTACAAGAACATATTGAAATAAATAAACTAAAACAAAAAATAGAGATTCTTGAAGCAAAAAATTCGTTGCTCGCAGAACAATTAAAGAAAAAAGAAAACAGCTACAACAACAGCTACAGAAGCTACGATGCTTTTAGAGCAAGGATGCTTGACACACCCTGGAAGACCTGTCTTCAAACGGTGTTTGATCAATTCCCTGAATTAGAGCAGATTATTTCTCAGAAAATAACTACAGAATTTCCATATGTGTTGTATGAATTACAACTCAGACTAATGTCTATAGCTCTCAACGAAGAAAAATACAAAGGAATAAATGTCGTTGAAAGGACAGACGAAGATGGAGAAGGAACGTGCTTACTTCTTCTCCAAATCAACTTAAAAGAGACAGACATGCCTAATGATTTAATTCTCCAATTTTATCATAATGGTATGATTGATTACATTGAGTTAGAGTTAAATCCCAAGACAGAAGGTATCATAAATCTCTTCGGAGAAAAATTTGTGATAACCACAGGAAACATTTCTTCTCACAACTCTACCCCTTTTATCGGTTGCAAAATCTTTAATTCCTTCCCCTTTGCAAACGATCATACATACAAACCTGCTAGAAAAAGAATATTCATCAGCCACAAAAACTCCATAAACAACTACCTAAAAAACCTAGCAGTTCAAACAGAAATCCAGTTATCTGAATTATACTGGGTTGACAACCTGGCCAGCCTTAGCTCAAAAGATAAACAGAAAGACACCAAATATTTCATTTCTTTACATCAAAAAACCCCAGCCCTTCCTTCTAATTTTCATTGGGACTGCTACCACTTACTAGCAGAAGGACATTATGTACAAATCTGGAGTCTCAAGAACTGGAACATGCTCCTACCATTCATCGGAGTAGGAGAGTCTCTCCAGTTAAATCACATAATAGATCAAGATGATTATTAAAGAAACCCAGATGACTTCAGCGACACAGACACAATCCCAGACACTCACAGGGATTTCTAGAAGACAGTCGTAAGCCATGACGTCAAAATACACAAATAATTCTGCCGACGCTCCACTCGACAGACAGCTCCAAAAAAGATTTTGTCGTTTTTACTTTTCTAGATAGTGCGCCATGTGCGTTGTAATTATTTGTACGAAAGATAGATAGTGCGCTCAGTGCGCTCTTTATTTTATTTTATCTTTGGACGATAGATAGATAGTGCGCTCAGTGCGTTCTTTTTAATTTTGTTTGTTAGTCTAGTCTTCTGCCTATTTAAAGGCAAGAGTTCATTTGTAAAAACACACAAGAAATATCAGAGAAAATTTTCAATAGCAATTCTCTCTATGAATACTTAAACTCTCTCCATCTGATTTCTTCCCAGAAACCTTAAATCTCTTATTAGTTTTCCAAGCCCTTCATATTATATCCCAAATATAAAAAAAAAAGGCAAAAATATCATCCGTTGTGCAAATCAACTCATCCGCTGCAAATATTATCAACCTTCAACCTCTACTAAAACACTGTAAGTTATGTTTAATTTTAATGTTTCTACAGTATATAGGCTGGAAACCCGAGTTCGCAGGGCTACTGGTCCGAAGGAAGATTAAATTCTTCATAACTCTGGTGTAAACAACGCCACGTACTAATGAAACTTCTTATTTGTTTTACTTTTACTATTACCCAGTGTTTGAAAAAGTGTTTGAAACTCTGATGTCCCGAGAGAGAGAGAGAGGGTTAGGTTCATGGGAGAACTCATTTTAATGATAGAACTACAGAACTCCTCATTAAAGGCAAAAAAAATAATAAAAAAATCATAACTCAAAATATAATCAAAAACTAAAAAAGTGGTTCGGAGACCATGTTTTTTTAACGAGGACGACGTGGGAAACATGGTCTCCGAATCATTTTTTTAGTTTTTGATTTATATTTTGAGTTATGATTTTTTATTATTTTTTTTAGGAGTTCTCTAGTTCTCTCACTAAGGAGGAGTTTTCTTATGAACTTCACCTTGTATATATATATATATATATATATATATATATATATATATATATATATATATATACACATGTTCCTGGTAATGGCTCTAAAATCTTGATGCCAAATACAAGAGATATAATATATATATATATATATATATATATATATATATATATATATATGCTTAAAGTTCGGTTTAGAATTACACAAAATCAGGTTTTAAATTTATAATTTAAAATGATAAATACTTCAACTAAACACACACACAATAAGCAAGTGTACCTATCGCATCGTATTATAGTCTGGGTAAGAACCAAGTATCGAACCATGGACACAGATTCCGTACTCAACCCTCGCTATTGTCTGACTAGAATAATAAGTTGAAAAAAGGGTCTTGTTTAAAAAAAGTAAAAAGGATAGGAAATGTAATTAGAAATATTTTCTTATTTAAGTAGTTACTCTGATTGTTCACACTTGTTAATTCATGTTATATTTTAGCAAGTTTGGTCATAGTTACTAATACTAATCCTTTTCGATGGGGGAGTTAGTAGTTCGTAACGGAACATTGGATACGGTCGGCCAATTGTTCCTAGTAATTCTCGGGATCCTAACGAGGTCTCAAGTCCGTCGGCTATCCCGTGAGTTATTATTCGGACTAAAATTATCCTGTCGACTGGCGTACGCCAAGTCGTGTAACTTCTTTTGGAAAGTCGGAATGCGCAACTTAATCCAAAGGTACTTTATAAACGCTCGGACGTAAAAAATTATATTCTTAAAATAGTTGGCTTTACTAATAATAATATTTTAAATAAATATAACTTTCTTTCTCAAGATCAAGCCTCATGGCTCCCGCTAGAAGTCCTCTGTAAGCTCACACAAGAGAAAGAAAGAAATACCGACACGAACCACAAGATTCAGGTAGGACTCGAACAACTCGTTGAATACCCAAACCTCCAATCAACCCAAACAGTTAAACCTATACTAACTCGACCGTTGCTAGCACCAAGATTTGATATAGACCATACAAACTCGAATAAGCTTCCCAAACAAGAAGTCTTGCTTAAGTAACTTACAAGATTTAAGATTATTAAGTTGGTTTAAACATAACTTATTCTTGTCCTTCTAAGATAAATTAGAAGAAAGACTTTAAGAACATAATGTAAGACCCCCGACCCGGACATCTTACAGTTGGTTCTTATAACGGGTTATTCTCTTAAAAATGTACAAGTTATCGAACAAACTACATCGGAAGTCTTTCTAAAAGCGTTAATTATTATTGTAGTTAAATTACCTCATGAATGCCAGCACACCAACCCGAGTAGCGTCGCTCCCAAGCCAAGATACACCGACCCCAAAGCTTAACTGCACACAATTTAACGTATACACAAAGTCAGCTAAGCTGATTGAGTCATAATAGTTTAATTTTAAATAAAAGCCACCTCGTCGTGAAAAATTATCTAAGTTTACTCGGGACACTTCGGTCCTTATAAAGATATTTTTAAATATTATTATCATATGGATAACCCTGTTATCTTATGATATCCCAAAAGGTTCACCACCCAAGACTCGCTCCACAATTATAACCCCAAAATTTCATCAACACAATTCAATCCTTCTACACTAGTTACTCGTAGTCTACTACCCGTATTAACTCAAAAACCTGGTTAACACAATAAATAACTAGACACCAATTTACTCAGCCTCGACTAAGGCTCTGACAAATCAACTGACACAACAGTTATGAACACCACATCACAACCCGGACATAACGGTCAATCTAACCCTACTCGTCCCATTAATATTATCTACACGTCACCTCAATAATATCCCACACACAATAAATATAACTCGGCACTTGTATACAATTTAACATGTATATAGATATATGCACTAACAAATACCTCGTCGTTGCACCCTGGTAAGGGTTACTCTCGTCAGGGCGTACAACACACCCCGAGCTCATCATTAACCTGCTGAATATGGTCACCTTAGGTGACTTCCCGAAGGACTTCGTCCTTCACAATCGCGTTTGTCGTGTCATAAAGACAATGATGCAAACACAATACCCGCCGTGCCACATGGACTACATCACAATACATTCAACAACAATATAACACCCATAACATCACGTATCATTTACATTACACATTAACTAAATCTATGCCCCGCACGTGACATTAGGATGATGTTTACTACACGTATTTATAAGCATTTAACTTAGATCCCGAATCTCCCCGAATAACCTTTAACAAGGCACACACATCACCGACTCCCCTAATCCTAACTATTATCATTACATTGACAAGTCGAATGTCCTCCGATATAATAAATGAAGGGTTTAGTTTATGATACACAACGATTTTAACCCAAAATTCTTAACTCATTTAATATAATGAACACCTCTTACATGTATGTACGATAGTCCCAAAAACAGTAAAACGTTTAAAAAGAGGGAATTGGAAACTCACTGGTTATGTTGAACTCCGATCCTTGCTCCGTGTCCCACTAGATCACTCTCAAAATCCGAACCTAACAATTGTACTATCATATGATTAGACGCGTTCTAATCACGCTTCGGATATAACAATATTTAAACACCGGTGCTCAACTCAGCACCTCAACGTCCCTACCCCTCGAGACCCTCGTCTCTCGGGTTTATTCGTCACATAGTTCCCGACTCGCTTAGGTTTTCCTCACAAGAACCCGGACGTTCCATGCATGCACGCACGTGCCATGCAAAGACCACCATCACCAAAACGCCGCCATGTACCCAAAGCTTGTCACGTACACGCACTCGTTCTCGCTCTCGCGCCATCGCTTACTACCTTGAGTCCTTCCAAGCGGTCGTTACCGTGATCGGGTGTCCCCTTACGGGTCCCTCTTCTCCCGTGTTCACCACCGCGCGCCACCACCGTGCGTCACCATTTTCTCCGCTGCCCTCAGCTCCTCATCGCACCACCACTGCCACCCCATTGTCGCCATGCTGGCCACTGCGGCCACCGAGAACCACCGTCTCTGACAGCCTCCCTTCGAGTCCACTCGAGTCCATCACCACCAAGCTCTCTCTCTCTCTCGACAACCGGTCGCTCCACCAACCGGGAACCACCCTATGGCTCACCATCACCTCCCACCATGCGCCTCCACCTACGGTTAACTCCCCGTCACCGGCCACCACCCTATCAGCCCCTCCCCGTCTTCGTCGCTCACGGCCAAGCAAAGCACTCAAACCCTATTTGGTTTTTAAACACAAAACACAAGAAATCAAATGCGTATTAGGAACCAACGAGGATTACCTTAGTCCCGACGTGAAGTTCTCGCTCGACACCGCCGCCTGACCACCACGCGATCACCTTGCTCGGCCTCCCTCTCCCCCGCGTCCCTTCATGCTGCCGTCGAGTACAACCCAGTCGAGAATGGCTTAGGGTTTTCCATTTGTTGATTAAATATAAATCACAATTACATTCGGGTCCTCCCGTTAACTTTATCTGCTCGTTATTATCCCGAACTGTTCAATAATGACCAACCCTTCCCCTCCAAGTTTGACAACCCGACTTTATATGAGAACTTTACTAATCCTCTATTATTTTTCCCGCGAGTCGGGTTATCCGTTAACCCGAACTAATAACTCGTCGATTTCCGGGATGTTACAAGTCTTTCACTCTTAAAAGAGGATTCGTCCACAAATCCTTCGTCGGCGTAAATCAACATCGTTCATCTTCTGCTACAATTGGTGCACCCAAAATCCTTCGGTGATATTCGCCTTCTCTCGCACGCTTCATCGAGGTCATTACATTTCAATATGGCCACCATCCACGGTGTTCCTAGAAGTCCTCCCCATTGCCCGCTCTTAACTTTAGGATTTGTAGCTTTCCTCTACATATTCCCTTATTACTCGTTCTCAATTTTCACTTCTATGGCCCACATCAACAAATACCCGCTTCCTTATTCTGATCACGACATTCATGTCGTCACTCTTTGTATAACCCTGATGATCTCATCATTCCGATGATCATCCCCAAGTAAGGTTCCTTGCTCTTCATAATTGGGATCATTCGTCGTTCTTCTCATCTCGTACTCAAATTGCCATCTAGTGTTGACTTCTCCAAACTTAGGTGCCAGTACCTTACATCATAAACGTGATACGTGTCTTCCTCAGATGGCCTCCAAGAGCTTGTGCTGAGCTACACTAGCTCTCACTAAATAACTTTGCCATAATATTTCCTTAT
Source organism: Smallanthus sonchifolius (assembly GCA_023525975.1). Classification (NCBI taxonomy): domain Eukaryota; kingdom Viridiplantae; phylum Streptophyta; class Magnoliopsida; order Asterales; family Asteraceae; genus Smallanthus; species Smallanthus sonchifolius. The sequence goes on along the minus strand of CM042025.1, from coordinate 39,678,222 downwards.
CTTATTATCACGCGTCCAATACGCCCCTTAAGTCAGCTCATACCGCTCAATACTAGAGTTATAATCAGCTGTTCCCGCTAGTTTTCAAAAGTCCACATTTCACCGTCATGTCCTCCTCGGAAGCAATGCATCTGCTTCACTTGCCACTTCACAAGAGCCCGCCTTAAACTTGGCATATATTTACTAGGGTAGGCGTTCCCTTTCCAGTCATTTGTGTGCAATTCGGCACTTATCCCTCCTGAATCCTTCTTTCCTTTCCGATGCTCTATCAATACCGCGCGATTACCGACCGCATCTCATCCATCAAGTACGATCATGAAGTCCGTATTTTTTCTACAAGCCTCAGATAACTATCATCTCGTTCGGAGTAAACATCCACCTTTCCTCTCGTATCCCATATTAGCAGAATTCTCCACGTGGAACGTATTCCCTGGAGATATCTTTATCACTTCGTTCACTCCGTGCTGAAAATTCTAGCATCGTCATCTCGATGACGTCATAATTATCTCCTATCATACGTCCACGTAACGCTTTCAACATCAACTCTCACATCTGCTCCCCTTGGCTTTGTGCTCTAAATTCCTGAGATATAAATATAGGTATCTCATAGGAGCACCCCACCGATCGTCTGAAAAAACGGAAAATCTCCTCTCATCACCTCGATATATCGACGTTGAGAAAATCGTTAGGATATAAATACTAGGCAAGAGCACTCCTCACTTGTCCGATGCACGACTATGCGTGTACCACTAGGACATTAGCGTCATGTCACAATAGCAAGCCTATCATATTTAAGGTATATGTATAGTAATATAGCCCCCCAACTCTCTAACTCGCACAAGGTGCACACACCACTAGCTAGACTTGAGCAAAACCACGTGTATACAATATGACATCGTCCTTTATAGACACACGAACTCCTGAACCCTTCCTGCTATTCCTCCCAACGTAGCCCATGTCACACGTCATTCTAAACTCACACAGAGTTTACACGGTCGTACTCCATACAGGTCGTACCAGCGTTTCAAAACAACATCCTACTCAGTTTAGACACAAGACATAGAATTATCATGATTCCCCACGGGATCTTGTCCAGCACATTTATACCTAGACACAAGGTATATAACTACCAGTTCACACAGGACTTCTAACTACCCTCACAGAGTGTAATACACCCATCACATTCTAAACCTCTCCTAGTATAATCTCTTAACACTCGCTACTTTAGACCGTTGACATAAGAAATTTCAACTTTATGTTTATCAAGGTCTACTCACACATATTTGTTAATTATATTCTAGCATCACAGCAAAGATTATATATATAATGAACTTAGATTGTTAACAAGGTAATCATATAACCCTACAAACTTCAGTACTACACCTATATTAGTGTGCTCATCACAATGCAACTAATATTATTCAACACCATCCAACAATAAGACTCAAGGTCAAGATCACATTTAATCGATAAGAAATTAAAACAAGTATTTCACCATAAAAGTGTCAAACTATCACTACTAAAAATGCGTCAATCCTCGTGTGGTAATGCACCATCGATCTAATCATCGAACAAGTTGAAGTTATCGCCCACTTGCTCCTCATCGTCGGAGTCCTCAACCCATCCGTTACCTGACCCTGAATCATGCCTTGGAGGATGATGCCTAACCGCAAATGCATTCCTTCCTCTCAAACCACTCCTCCTGTAGAAGGAGCTATCGAGTCCTCCTCTCGCATATGCCCTAGTAGCACTAGGAGCATTAGGCACCAAAAGCGCCAAAATCAACTCCTGTGTCTGTAGCTCATGCTCATCCTCAGTTGTTGGTGGCACTACTGATAATGGAACAGGCGCTAAGATCCCCCTCCTGCAGATGACTACAGTGCGTACAGCAGCCAAACGTTTAGCCCGGTGCTCTACCATCCTTCTAGCGATAGCTCCCCGCCTGATCCACCTCGTCCTTATCGTCACAGCCATCAGTACCTGCACAAGATAGAACGTTGGAGTGATTACTATGGGCACAAATTCAGAATGTGTGAGTAATCATAGACTAACAAATCACGGTGATCAAATGCAATTTGGTGGTCCACATACCTTTCCCATCATATTCACACTAGCTTTCTACCTTTCACACACACCGGATGCACATGCATCCCACACAACTCACATAGCATCGCAAAATAATCTAACAAATCACCATAATAATCAAAATTACACAACACGCATGGTTACATACAATTCTACCAAACCATGCTAACACACCAAACTATCTCACAAAATGCAATTAATGCTACTCCATGTTACTTAATTCACACATAATGTCACTTAATCACACCACACCACGTAGTGTTACACTACACAGTTAATGCTCTATAAAGTATTGTATGACTCAAAAGACGTACCTCTTGGCTCGGGGTTACTCTTGGTGGCATTCGTTTCACCCTCGTCCCATTTTCAGTTTAAGTTAAGGCATTTTAATTTAGTAAAAACACCAATTTTCTCTTAAACCACGGCTCTAATACTAACTTGTAAGACCTCGACCTGGCATCTTACAGTTGGTTCTCATAACGAGTTATTCTCTTAAAAATGTCTAAGTTATCGATCAAACTACAACGGAAGTCTTTCTAAAAGCGTTAATTATTATTGTCTTTAAAATTACCTCATGAATGGCTGCACACCAACCCCGAGTAGCGCCGCTCTCAAGACAAGATACACCGACCCCAAAGCTTACATACACACAATCTAACATACACACAAAGTCAGCTATGCTGAGTGAGTTCTAATAGTTTAATTTTAAATAAAAGCCACCTCGTCGTCAAAAATTATCTAAGTTTACTAGGGACACTTAGGTTCTTATAAAGATATATTTATATATTATTATCATATGGATAACCCTGTTATCTTATGATATCCCAAAAGGTTCACCACCCAAGACTCGCCCCACAATTATAACCCCATAATCTCATCAACACAATTCAATCCTTCTACACTAGTTATTCGTATTCTACTACCCGTATTAACTCAAAAACCTAGTTAACACGATAAATCCCTCGACACCGATTTATTCAACATCGACTAAGGCTCTCACAAATCAACTGACACAACAATTATGAACACCACATCACAACTCGGACACAACGAACAATCTAACCCTAGTCGTCCCATTAATATTATCTACACATCACCTCAATAATATCCCACGCACAATAAATATAACTCGGCCTTGTATACAATTTAACATGTATATATATATACTAGTCAGAAACTCGTGCGATCCGGCGGCGTTGACAATTTGCAACGCGGTACTCGTTTCTGATTCGTATAATATTTTATAAAAGTTTCACCCTAAAAAAACTTACTAAAAGATTGGTAATTAACAAACGTAACATAGCCGTTTAATTCAAACTAGTAGGGAACCTGCACGATGTGTGGCCCCGACGAATTAATTCTGTGCAAATATTTGCTTAATTAAACGAGTTTTTTTATAAAACAAACACCTGATTCGCGAGGGTGACGACAATTTACAACGCGATCTTGTTTTCATTTAGTTTATCAATTATCTTGTGATATATTGTATAGCATGTCTGTTAGTTTTATTATTAGTGCATCAAATTAGTAACTCCAGTATTAAGACCTAATGGCCATGCCAAACATGATAGCTAACTAAGAAGCCAATGCCACCATAATTGGATGTTTGAGTTGAAGTTTCATATCCACATCATTTAAATATATAAAAGAGACTTCCTTTTTTGTATGTTTCGTCCTTGAAACTATGCATTTTTACTACTGCTAGGTAAGAATTGAAAAAAACACTAAATTGATATTATAACATGTGAAATGTTGTTTGTAATATACATTGTAAATTCTAATTATTGTTCCTACAATGCCAGTATTAGTACTTGCATATCCGATATATTCTTATTCTTTACTTGGGCAAATGAGTAAAGAATAAGGATCAAACATTTCCACTTGATCCGTATAGTGAACTTCCAATGATCACGATTCAGTCTTCGTATTGCTTCCTTCATTTGAACCTGAAAAACATACACAAGTAAAAGTCCTTTAGGTTTTACTGCTTCATTATATACTTGGTGTGCTATAAGCCTCGCAAAATGGACGGATCGGGTTGTGTGATGCTCACCCATTTAGACCCATTTTAAATAGCAAATTACAATTATACCAACACATTTTCACATATTTCCGAGTTACGAAAATACTCAGATTTTGGGTTGTCACCGACTCACTTCTAACCCATTTAGTAAACAGGTAGTGTTCGGGTCAACGTGGTTAATTAAACTGTCAACCCATTTAAAATTAGAATAAAAATATTAAAAAACGTACCAATTAACAAACCTGTGAGTCTCATATACTTTATGTTGGAAGAGGAGACCTCTGATTTTGGTCCACAAAAATCCTGATTGTAATATCAGTACTATGTACATTATCTTTTTTCCCATGATCCAAAGACATTGCTTCATATCTTCCTACCAAGTTATTGGTAAAAATGGTTTAAACAAAGACAACAATATTAAAAAATTTTAGTCATTGATGTTTGTTTAATATGAAAGTGATGTCCTTGTACATACCAAATCCTAACAAAGTGCAGCAAATCAAAAAGCCTGGTAAAGAGAAGTCCATTTTGTGGAAGATTGCCATGACAACAAGAATCCTCCAGCAACCAATATATGTCTTGGAGAGGAGAAAACCATATGCAGCCTAAAAATAACATTCACTGATATCATAAATATATCCTAGAAAGATCAAATGAAAATAAAACATATAGTGTTGTACGATACCTTTCCTCAACAATGCTGTCCACATAAAATATTAAGATTATGCCAAAAAGAATGGTGCTTGAAAAATCCCAAGGAGAAAATGAAAAAAAAAAACAGAGAATATTGATAAAAAAAATCAACCCATAATCAAGAAATAATAATAAAAGCCGGAAAAAGAAGTAAAGGGTAATCTCAAAAATACAATTGCAGTAGGTCGAACCGGGCCACGACCCGCTTTATGAAGCTCGCCTAGCCACCCGAGGATCCGACCCACGGTTCCATCACCTCCTGCATGAACATATTTTTTTTCTTATGTTTATTAATATTAATTACACCTAGCACCCATTGGTCATTCTTCAAGATATTGGTTGATTTAGATAAGTTGATTTTCTAAATAGGTTGATCTCTGTCTACTCAAAATATACAACAGGTCATTATTATTAAATTTGCTAACTTAGATTGGGTCAAAATAGGCAGCACCACACCATTGGTCTGCCACCACGCCCATCATAAAAGTAAAGATAGTAGATGAACCTATTTTGATATAGCTTTTTTTGTAAAACGATTAGGGCCTATTTTGGTCAGAGTCTGTTATGAGCATAACCAAATGGATACCTTTTAAAAAGTCTTTTTTAAAGCGGCCCGTTATTATACCCAACCAGGCCCACCTGTTTGTCAAGCTGAATATTAATAAACCATTATAATGTTTCTTACCAGTTGAAGAGTGTGTGCCATCCTTGTCATCCAGAGGTACTCCCATCTTATGTCTCTTCACCACCATGATCTGCCATCACCACATCTATTGCATCAAGAATCATTAGTCACCAAAAACCCATCTTAAATGTATTTGTACAAGACGAAAAGTAATGAATCAATTTCTTAGACAAAAGCATATTTTAAAGGGCTAACTTCTTCTAAAAATAAACATTTTGGTATGATTTCTGCTTCGAATTTTAGGCCAGAAAAAACCATCAAGATTCAAAGAGTTCAAGCTCGGAACCTTGGTAAGATGTAACTTGTTTCGGAAACAAGTAAATATGATTATAAAAGTCAAACCAATTGAACAGGTACTTTGACCTTAAAGCCTTAATCTCTTTTGTTTTAAAGCCTTAATAAGACAGATTACTTCTCCAAATGTGATAGGGTTAAAACAGAATTGGAGAAGAAAAGCTAAGAATTAGGAGAAGAGAATAACTCAAACAATCTGATGATTCCATTCATGATTCGATACCAAATATATAATCAAACAAAATACTAAAGACACCCCCAACTAACAATAATCGTCACTAACCCCCTTAACCTAATTGACTAAATAATAATAAAAATAAAACGTAACAATATTCCCCACTTAAAAACATTCTTGACCTCAAGAATCACAAATTAACGGAAAAAAAATTGCAACATCTATGGACACTTTGGGTCGACCCGTTCCACGGTGGACGCCATTCAGTTCGTCCAATGGCATTCGGGGTTGTGTCAATAAGACGCCACGGTAGATGCCATTCACGTCTATCGGTTGCATCGCCTATCGGTGTCGATTCTTTCTTTGCGGACACCGGTTTCAATAGGCTCAGAACCACTGATGGTGCGGTTTTTGGAAATGGTACGGGTGTAATTGTTAGCGGTTGTTTTGGGTGCCGGTTTGGTAAGGTTGAAGGGGTTGCTCGCGTAGATTTTTGGGCAGTTTTTGGTGCAACCTTGATGGATGTTACGGGTTGTGGGACTATTTTAGGTGTAGGCGGAGCAGGCTGGGGATCGGTTTTCTTGGCTAGATTTGGTGTAGACGACACGGGTAGTGTGGATGACGCGGCTGAAGCTTGTTTCTGCTTCGATCCGGTTGGATCCAATCCTAATGCCGCCATTATCTGTTCCTGTTGTTTCATCGCTTGATCCTGTTGTTTCATGATGGCGGCTAGAGTTGCCCGGAGATCAGAAATCACCTTGTCATGATCCTTGAGAGCCTTGCCTTCATCTTGATTACGTGTTCGTCATGGTAGCGGTAGCGAATCCGATTAGGATCGCCTGGAGAAAGCTCTGATACCCTTGATAGGGTTAAACCAGAATTGGAGAAGAAAAGTTAAGAATTAGGAGAAGAGAATAACTCAAACAATCTGATGATTTCATTCATGATTCGATACCAAATATATAATCAAACAAAATACTAAAGACACCCCCAACTAACAATAATAGCCACTAACCCCCTTAACCTAATTGACTAAATAATAATAAAAATAAAACGTAACAAAATGGATTGAAGCTGAGGCATTTGTCCAAGTCAGAGAAAAAGAAGTCATCTCCTTCATTAAGCGCAATATCCTGACAAGATTCGGGATCCCGGCGGAGATAGTTTGTAACAATGGATCTCAATTCATTGACAACAGAACAACTAACTTATGTGCCAGTTGGGGAATCAAAATGATAACTTCCACCCTAGTACATCCTCAAGCCAACGGACAAGCGGAATCTAGCAACAAGATCATCATTAACAACCTCAAGAAGAGATTTGGAGCAAAGAAATGAAGATGGGCTAAAGATATACCGTTTGTACTTTGGGCAGATAGGACAACCACGAAGAATGCAACAGGACAAGCCCCATTCTCATTGGTGTTTGGTACTGAAGCCATGATCCCTACGTAGATGGTTATCCCTACTGCCAGGACCAATCTCCAGAATCAAGAGACCAACGACGTAGCTCTTGCTCCTGATCTTGACACTGTGGATGAGCTCAAGAATCTTGCTAAAGTTCGTATTGTAGCTTATCAGCAGAGAATAGCAAAGTCATACAACAAAAACATAAGGATCAGAAGATTCCAAGTGGGTGATCTTGTATTAAGAAAAACATTCCAAAATACTGCTAATCCCAGCGATGGAAAGATTGTACCAAAATGGGAAGGCCCATACTTGATTGATTTAGAAGCAGGCAAGGGTGCCTATTGGTTGGCTACTATGGAAGGAGATATCCTGCCAAGATCATAGAATGATATCCATCTCAAAGCCTATTTTATGTAAGTTAGAACTTACATTCTAACTAAGACTAGTACGTCTTCTATCCCTTACTATTTTCGTACTTATTATCCTTTATTAAAGTACAGACTTGAGTGTCGGAGGGGTGTTAGCCAGGCTAACACCCACCTTCACCAAGGTTTAATGTTTTGCAGGAAGAATCCCCAGGGATCCCGACAAAAGATAGAGATTGGCTATCTCTCCTAAGTTTAATGTATCCTGCATACCTTCTAAGGTTTAAAGGTTTTCAACTTTCTAAGCATTGAGTTTAAACACTCCGCATGTAGCGCACGATATTCAAGTACAGTTCAAGGTGGTGCGACCAGTCCATGTAATAGTGGCTGATAATTTCATCGTTGTTGGCTATATCTTGAATCCTACGATAGTAACAGACGTGTTACTCCTAAGGTTTTTAGCATTTTCATGCTAACTTAAGTCTGGCTTGGCCCACGTTATTCTGGCTTGGCCCACGTATTTCTGGCTTGGACCACGATTCTAACTTGCCACAGGTACTTAACGCTTATGTGTTAACTCAAGAACCCAGCATCAATGTGCTAACTCAAGATCCTTAAGCAGATTGAAGACTTGTGAGGATCCTGAAGTACTTTTACTAAGTCTACGACGTGTTTAATGACTATACACAGAGGACAATTAATAGTTGTTGTATTTTGGACTCCATGTTATAACTTGGTATGTATATCTTCTTGATTTAGCTCTCGATAAAGGTACGTATTAATTTTCAATTAATAGAAAATTTAAGATTTGAATGACTAAATCATGATATGTTTGCAACTGATACTACTACACGCTATTTATCAAAACCAAACCATATTGTTTTAAGTCAAAGTTTGGTAAAAACCTACATGATCTTTAAGGATCCAATATCCTGAAATTATACCTAAACATATTTTTCTAAATATCCCTAGGCTTAACTGCTTAAGGATCCTGATCTTTTAAAACATATCAAACGCATATCAATCATGGAAAATAGTCAAAAGATACTTGATTATAACTAAAGTGCAGGAAATAAAAATGAACCGGGTTTCATCCAAAACTTGGACCCATTCACCCGATTCACTGATTGTCAAAGTTGTGTATTCCAACTTAGGGATCCCCAGAGCAGGAAAAAGTAAATTGTTCAACAACCACAGACATAAAAGTAAATTGTTTTAAGACAACGGTAACCATGATCAACCAAATAGAAGAACCACAAATTCTAGGGCTCAGGCCTAGGCATCATTACCCTCATTTCCCTAGTCAGCTTGCTTCTCACCATCACCGACTTCGACCTCCACAGCAGCCTTACTGGTCTCTGCCGCTTCACCACCAAGCTTAGCCAAAGAAGAATGCCATCCCTGAAGATCCCAGACTGCAGGATCAAAACCTTCAGCAACAGCTTGCTCAGCCATCTGGATCCTGGATTGGAGAATACCCATGGCCGCAGATTTCTTGGCATCATCAACAGTATCCTGCAACCTCTGCTCGTACTAGGTCGAATTCTCTTGCAACTTCAGTTCATATTGGGCTGAACTCTCCTGAAGCTTATCCTTCTGAGCCTGGATCTCTTTCTCCAAGTATTTGGATTTGGAGGCCATGATTTTCTTCAGATCTTCAACCTTTTCCAAAGCTTCTTCAGCATTCTTCACTGCCACAGCCAAGTTGGCATTCACCTTCTCCAGACCCTGCAAAATTCAGACAGATTAGTTATTCAGGGATCCTGACATAAAATTAGGGATACTAAAAAAAATTGCTTACCAGACTCAATAAGCCTTGAAGCTTCTTGGTGGTTTCAGCAGAATCCATACCCTCAAAGACCTCCAGGTCCATCACATCAGTTGTCTTCCTCTTTTTGCTCCCTGAAGCCTTAGACCGCAGGGCTGGGATACGAGACTTGGTGGTCACAGGTGTAGGATTCTCCTTCTTGACGATGGAGACTCCGGACAAAAGGCTATCAAGATCAGACAATGCAAACTAGGAACCTATTTTTGGGATTCCTATGATAAAATAGAACATATCAGGATCATGATATTTGATAATACAAATATGAACTATTCTGTACTTGAAGACATCTCGGATTCAGAATACTGAGTATTAAAACTCGCTTCACTGATGGTTGACTCAAAACGAAAAGATCTCTCCACCACAGGTATTTCCAATAACGCTTAAATTCTTTTATCTGTATCGCTTCTTTTAGGAACTAATTCAGCAAACTTTGGAGCTATTCAAGGATAAAGCAAAATCATTAGCATCGGGTTAGAGATATTATAAATTGCAGGGATCCTAATTACTTCCTACCCTTCTTAACCCATTCAAGCGGCAAAAGATTCCCATCAGGAATTGAATCTCTCCTTACAAAGAAAAATTTTCCCTTTCATTCGGTATCATTTTGGGTGGCTTTTGGGATTAGATGAGTTCGCCCGGATTTAAGCTAAAGGACGAAACAAGATTAACCGTGGGTTCTTAAGTTATAGACGAAATCTAGCTCAGGGACACCAACGGTCAAAGAATAAGAACGATTCAACCTTTCCAGAGTTGCCAAAATTCTCCAAACCAAAGACATAGTTTGGGAATAGCTCGGGCCAGTAAGCTTGAAGAATTTAGTAATGAGTGGAGGAAAGGGATATTACAGACCCAAAGTGAAAGGATAACTATGAAAGCAGACCCAAGTTTTGGAAATCAAATCGGCTTTTGTTCGAGAATCGAAAGACCTAAAAACGGGTTTTTGAGGAAAACATTGTTCGACTTCAAGAGTTTTATATCCTGATCAGTAAAAGAACAAAGTTCAGGATCAGAATGATCGAGGATTCCCTGATCTGTGAAATCTTCTATTGTTTCAGCAATAATGGAAGAATCTGACGTGGTCATTTTCTTGCCCATGGTTGCGAAGGATTAGAAGGAAGGGAGAAAATTAGAAAATACTGTAAGGATTCTTTACCTGCTTCGGCTTTGAAGAAGAGGGTAATAATGATTATAACCTACAAGATGTAACGGTCAAATCGCCTCGGTAGTTGTAAAAATCTTATCGCAACCCTATCGTCATTTATTATTTGAATTTCAAAATCTTTACAGATGTCGTTGACAGCTATAAAAATTTGGGGACAATTGTTAGGGGTTATTTTACAGCTAAGGATCCTGGATCTTCAACGTACTTCGGTATCCTGACAGGTTTCAATATCCTCAATATTTAACCATTGTATCTTTCTTCTATCTTGATTAATATGCTGGTAAAACGTGCGAAGTCAAGTTCATCCCTGAAGAATCGGTCTTGGAGTCAAAGAGAACGTGTAGAAGACGCGTGGAGTGGCCTCCAACGGTCATATTAGAGTACTTAGTCATTTCAAGGATTCTCGGATAGTTAGTTAGCTTGTATTTTGTATATAATTAGCAGCTTGATCGATTAGGAGACACGATACACAACACTATTAGCACTATACACTCGCAACAAGCTCTTTAACACTTATATATCGATCATCTACTGCTCGTACTTGTAATCATTTTCATTGTTTTATAAAATACTAGGAGGCAAGTGACGTTTAGTCACTTCCCGAGGTTTTATGCCGGTAATCCCTAGGGATTAAGGGCTTTCCTCGTAAACACTCGTGTCATTTTATTTCTTTATACACTTTGTTCATCACGAATCCTACAAGCACACTACCTCACTTACTAAGTTTGGTTACAAAATTAGCCTCAATAATTTTTACCCAAAACAGTTAGCATCTAGATCTATCCAAAGCGGACCTACAATATGGTATTAGATCTATCCAAAGCGGACCTACAATACAGTTAATGGTGAAGTCATCATAATCCAAGAAAGTATTGGCCAATCCATCCTTTAATTTGGTGATCGCGAAGAAGATCCTTGTCAAGCAAATGATAGAACCGTAGAAGATGGATTTAGACAAATGGGATATGAGGGTGATTTCAGAAAGAAGGAGATTAAGAAAAGTCAATTTTCCAGAGAGTGGAGGTTCATTACCCACATATTTGCCATATGCCTCTCTCATAGGAAGGGGGGATACGATGCCATCAACTATGAATGGGCAAATGCCATGTTGAGGCTTTGAAAGGGAGGACGGGTCAACATCTCCACATCATCTTTAGCCATATGTGTGGCAATGCACATACCGTCAGGTGGTTGATGTACCCAAGGTTTGTGCAGATGATGATCAATGACAAATCTTCCAAAGGAGCGCAATCTACTTACCTTTTCAAGAATGAACAGTCGGATCTAGACAGATTGTAATGGAGGCCATGCCAGCTTTTCGGGCAAGGTCACTCCACTATTTGAAAGGATATACACTGCTCAGAGATTAACTGTGATAAAGAATGTGGTGGCTAATCAAGAAAAATAAGAGGAGAGAAAGAGAAAGGAAGATGAGAGAAGGAGAAAAGAAGAAGAAGGGTAAAGAGAAGGTTACTGGAGATGATGGAGAAAAGAAAAAGGATATTGGTATAACCGGTGGTGAGAGAATTGGCAGTGGTTTTATGCAGAGCGCCAGATATAGTGGTAGAACAGAGGAAGAAAGAAGAAGGGAGAGAACTAGGTTCCCTATACTGGATCCATTGTTGGTAACCAAAAAAGAAGCCTAGAAAGATGCCTCTGCCCATGACGCCCTAAAAGCTCATGATAGGTCTCCTCCACTTTCACGGCATGAGGGGTCCTAATCTCAGAATAAAATAAGACGCCTATTTGGTGATCTGGAAACAGAATCTATACACGATGTACTACCAAAAAGGAAGAGGCTTGATGAGATAGAACTTGACCTGAAAGAAGAAGTGTTGTGGTTAAAAGGTCAAATCAAGTCTCTAAGGGATAGAGAAGAAGACTGGGATAATGACACTGAGAAGATGAAGCAAATCATCTGTCACACCCCAACCGACGGCGGAAACGTCGGGGCGGGACATGTAGACTGTTCATAAGCTCATGGTTTGCAAAGTTGTAATAATTAAACAATAAGTTTCATTTCATAACTCAAGAAATCAATTACATCATTTACAAGAATTAAAGAATACATAAATCTCCATATTAAAATTTAAGACTAGGTCCTCAACCCTAAGTGAAGTATCTTGAATCTTAACTCAAATATTTGTACCTGAAACATGATAAAATGAGAGGGTCAACTATAAATAGTTGGTGAGCATACATAGGTTTTGACACCACAAGTGAAGTTCAAACGTTTTGTGTACAATTCAAATGATACATGGTTTATAAAGCATTTATGGAGAATCTATGTTAAGCTAGTTGCACAATTGAAACGTTGTAATTGAAAGGCATAACAACACATGTTATCCTAATGTAGGGCATAACAACACATGTTATCCTAATGTAAATGTAGGGTATAACAACACATGTTATCCTGATGAAAATGTAGGGCATAACAACACATGTTATCCTGATGTAAATGTAGGGCATAACAACACATGTTATCCTGATGTAATGTGTTAACGATTGTACGAGTATGTCATGTATATATAGCCTTAACAAATAGCATTCAAGCATAAAGCACAAATAAACACATATGATCATATTGTAGAATTGTACGTGTGTAAATGCAAATAAGGTTTGTTGAGTAATCATGTTTCACCCCCAAAATGTACAAAAGGAAAAGGGGCTATGTAAACTCACCTTGCAAGTTTAGAGGGTTGAACTTGAACTTGTAGTAACTTGGATTCAATGCCTTAAGGATTGCCTAAGTTAAGTTTGTTACGTTATAAACACGTTATGGATAGTCAAGGGGTTGACAGTGTAATTAGTAGAAAGTGGTTGTTGTACACTAGAGTGGTTATCATTCCAGAGTAGTACCTCCCACAGAAAAGTTCCTAGGAAAGAGTTCGCCGGATCAGAACCCCGTCTTTTCCTAGCCAAAACTTTAATGTTTGTCAGATAACTACATACTGGTTTGAAAGTTACTCTATTTGCATACTTAACCAAGTTTAGGGTGAGTTTGGTAAGCTTGGAAAGTATAAGGGCTAAAGTGAAAATATGAGTTTAGTAAAGATAGAAATAAATTTAATTGAATATTAATTGAATATTAAAGGGTTTTAAAAATAAGGAGTTTTGGTAAAAACATGATTTTTTTGAAATTGAAAGGAATATAAAGATCAAAACCAAGTTTTTTAAATAAAGTTTGAACAAGTTTAATTAAAATAAGGCTTTTGATCTTGGATAGATCTATGATTATAACATAAACATGTTAGGGATCATAGATCTAGCTAGTTATGATGAAATTTTAAAAAGAAAAGTATGAACAAGTAAGAACATAAGAAGAACTTACTTAGAATGGAAGGATTTAAACTAGAATCTTCCAAAAGATGAGAAGAACAACCTTTAGTTGCTAGAGAGCCCTAGAGGATTGTTGAGGTGTGAAAATGAATGAGGTTTAAGGCTCTATTTATAGGTGAGGCTAAGGGACTTATTCACAAAAATCAATTTGTTGATAAGGACTAGGATTGCAAAAGGTGAAGAATAGTATTTAATGCTTATTAATGTTATGTTTGACTCCATAATTCATATTTAAAATTGGTTTTATAAAGTTTATAAAATCTTAAATATGTTACTTGTTTAATTACAAATGTTTATAAAAAAATGTCTTTGATTTTTATAAAGACTACAATTTGTGTAAATGGTTTACTAAAATAGATATATGTTTACATATTTATTTAAAATTAAATACATACTTTTAGAAAATGTAAACTCTTGATTAATGCTCATAAATTTTAAAACTTACAATTTGTATAGATGATTAATTTAATAACATCAAATACATATATCATATTTATAATTAGATTCCTATATCTATATAGAACAATATGTAAAAACGTGATTAAGGATGTATAAGTCCTATATCAAAAGTTATATATATATGAATGTACATACATATTTTATATATATAATAGGAGGGTAATATTTAAATGTAAGATCAAAAATCTAAATTGATAGATGTTAAAATAATAATTAAAGTGACATATTGTTTTGAACAAGTATGGGGTTCATTAGGAGTGTCGTTACTGTATAAAGTAAAATAATGTAGTATTAGAAAAATCTTGGATGTTACAGTATCCCCAAATTGATGGAATTTCGTCCCGAAATTCAATTGTTTGGAGACTACTGAATCAGGAAGGAGTTGAGCTTGGATTGTCGGTTTGAGGAGTATAGCTGATGTCATGGTTCAAGTCTGGTCACCGTGTCAGGCATAGATGGTGATAGTGGGTTTAGTTTGAATGAAATTAAGGGGAAAACTGTTGAAGAATATTTTGGATTCTACAGATGGAATGTATTACTTAGGATGGAATTGATGGGAACTAGATAATCAAGGTTTGTTGAGATGTAATCGAATATGTTCAAGGATTATCAGTGTATAAAGGATTTCACAAACATTGGCCCCGTCAAACAACATAAAACTTTACGTGTAAAGAATAACGCTACTTCTGATTTTATGACAGGAACACTTATATATAGGAAGTACCAGCGGCGTATCCACCATGTCCTTATCATATCCCATTAGTTTTTGTTACTATGTACCACGATAGGTTTCATGTCATAACACACGACAGATTTCACTATGACTTCCATGCGCTGGTCTTTATAATTACGTGTGCACCCGTAATTATCCAAATCGTCGCATAGTCCACATAGTTTATCCCATTGTGTGTGGGGTCCAGGGGGTAACACAAAAACACTTAATCCGTAACTATTGCTTTCACGTATGTGTTGCTAACGAATAACTATGTCCATAGATGCTTGAGTCAATCAAATACTAAAGAGTAATAACGTGGCATAATTTAGGATCCCATAGCATTCCTCGTGTTTGAACAAGAATACGTCAAACACCGAGTAGCTTTCATGGATAAGGTGAATAATCATGACTTGTGTATGATGGACTTAATCAATTGTCACAATGTAAACAATCTAGTTCTGTGTATAATGTAAGCACTCAAGTTCATGTATGATCTACTGTCATGTACATTGTAAACAAATGGGCTTTATGTATACTGTAAGCAATTTAGTATCAAGTATATTGTAACCAAATAAGTTTCATGTATAATGTGAGCAATGTAGTATCATGTGTTTAGCATCATGTATAAATGTAGTATCATATATATCGTAAATAAATAAGTTTCATGTATAACGCGAACAATTTTAGTATTATGTGTTTAGTATCATGTATAAATGTAGTATCATATATATCGTAAATAAATAAGTTTCATGTATAATGCGAACAATTTTAGTATTATGTGTTTAGTATCATGTATAAATGTACTATCATATATATCGTAAATAAATAAGTTTCATATATAATGCGAACAATTTTAGTATTATGTATTTTGTAAATAAATATGTATAATGTAAACAATTTAGTATAACGTATTTTGTAAATAAATAAGTTTTCATGTATAATGTAAACAATTTAGTATCAATAAGTTTTTATGTATAATGTAAACCATTTAGTATAATGTATTTTGTAAATAAATAAGTTTTCATGTATAATGTAAACAATTTAGTGTCAATAAGTTTTCATGTATAATGTAAACTATTTAGTATAATGTATTTTGTAAACAAATAAGTTTTCAGGTATGATGCAAACAATTTAGTATTATATATTTTGTAAATAAACATATATAATGTAAATAATTTAGTATAATGTATTTTGTAAATAAATAAGTTTTCATGTATAATGTAAACAATTTAGTATAACGCAATTTGTAAATAAATAAGTTTTTATGTATAATGTAAACAATTTAGTATCAATAAGTTTTCATGTATAATGTATTTTGTAAATAAATAAGTTTTCATGTATAATGTAAACAATTTAGTATCAATAAGTTTTCATGTATAATGTAAACAATTTAGTATAATGTATTTTATAAACAAATAAGTTTTCAGGTATGATGCAAACAATTTAGTATTATATATTTTGTAAATAAACATATATAATGTAAACAATTTAGTATAATGTATTTTGTAAATAAATAAGTTTTCATGTATAATGTAAACAATTTAGTACAATGTATTTTGTAAATAAGTTTCATGTGATTAATCTAGTATTATGTATATTGCAAACAAACAAGTTTCATGTATCATGTGATCAATCAAGTATCATGCATATTGTGAATGTTCATAGGTAAGTTATTGAATCTCTTGTGTAACGTAAACTATCAAATTTTGTAGGTGTTCGAGTGTTACGGATAAGCGTGTTGCTTGACGTTTATGTATAATGCGGGTAGTTGGGTTATAATTTTTTTTTCAATCTCGTTGAGGTTTATATGGTTGGTTAACGCCTACGCGAAATGATTCATCTCCTTGTAGTGCCTAGTATACATTTTCGAATGTGTAAGATAACGAGAAGATTGTGTAGATATTCAGAGTAGTGTGCTAATGAATAACTAATTTGTGCTCTTTGTTTGTAAATAAAAAAGTAATTGCAATTTGTTCTTGTTTGTAAATTAATAAAATAGTGAAAATAATAAGTTGAATAACTAGATAGATGGATAAATAAATAAAAACTTTTTATTAAATTTTTAATCATCGTAAAGAGAATGTTTCAAGGGAAAATAATGGCTAAGTTATCTAATAATTAAGCAACAGTTTAATAAAAGTTAATTTAACGAAATAAAAGTCATAATAACTATTAATTAAGATAATGCTTTTATGAAACAAGTTGTATTAAGTTTCATTACAAGGTGAAAATGTTAATAGAAAATGTCTATTTCTGATACTATCTAAAGGTTTGATAAACGTTTTGTTTGAACAAAATAACGATGTTGTTTAATTCATATAATAAAATGATTAGTTACAAAGAAAGCTTAGGTACGTGTAGTAAATTGTAATAAACGAAACGATGGTGTTTAGATTGTATGCATTTGATAATATAATCAAATGGATATTTTGACAAATCAAAGTGATTCAAGTTCTTTATATTTTCGAGAAAACATGCTTTAGCCTATAGGTGAACACTCACTTCGGGAATTCCCTGGAAAGCATACGGATCCTTCGGTTGATTTGGATTTATATGAAATGCTTTCCTAGACAGAAGACCCAAAGTACAGGCACTCATCCTTCCGGATTGCACGTGTTCTTTACTAATTTTCAGAACTCAAAACTTTGACGAGATTTTAGAATATTAATAGGCTTTAGGCCTAAGAGTTCAAATTCGTCACAGGTGATGATGATGAAGATGTAAATCTCAAGGTGTGTGTGTGTGTGGAGGTGTATGAAAGCTTAAATATAAACAAGTGTGTGGTAAGACTTAGGATAGCATTTAATAGCCTCAAATGAGTAGCATGAAATCAAGCAGTGGTAAAGAAAGTATTATATAGGTAGCAATGTTTTTAAGAATATGAGTTATCAAGTAGTGTATCATATAAACTATCATGTATTATATCATGTGATGTAACACTTAGAATAACATGTAAGAAGATTACACATAGTAGTGAACATGTAACACGTAGCAATGTGGCAAAAATCATATAACATAGAGCGTAGCATTTGATGGGTGTCCTAAGGTTATAGTCTAGGTCAAAAGGGTCTAATAACCTAATTCCCTATAACCAAGGCTCTTATACCAATCTGTCACACCCCAACCAACGGCGGAAACGTCGGGGCGGGACATGTAGATTGTTCATAAGCTCATGGTTTCCTAAAGTTGTAATAATTAAACAATAAGTTTCATTTCATAACTTAAGAAATCAATTACATCATTTACAAGAATTAAAGAATACATAAATCTCCATATTAAAATTTAAGACTAGGTCCTCAACCCTAAGTGAAGTATCTTGAATCTTAACTCAAACATTTGTACCTGAAACATGATAAAATGAGAGGGTCAACTATAAATAGTTGGTGAGCATACATAGGTTTTGACACCACAAGTAAAGTTCAAACGTTTTGTGTACAATTCAAATGATACATGGTTTATAAAGCATTTATGGAGAATCTATGTTAAGCTAGTTGCACAATTGAAACGTTGTAATTGAAGGGCATAACAACACATGTTATCCTAATGTAGGGCATAACAACACATGTTATCCTAATGTAAATGTAGGGCATAACAACACATGTTATCCTGATGAAAATGTAGGGCATAACAACACATGTTATCCTGATGTAAATGTAAGGCATAACAACACATGTTATCCTGATGTAATGTGTTAATGATTGTACGAGTATGTCATGTATATATAGCCTTAACAAATAGCATTCAAACATAAAGCACAAATAAACACATATGATCATATTGTAGAATTGTACGTGTGTAATTGCAAATAAGGTTTGTTGAGTAATCATGTTTTACCCCAAAAATGTACAAAAGAAAAAGGGGCTATGTAAACTCACCTTGCAAGTTTAGAGGGTTGAACTTGAACTTGTAGTAACATGGATTCAATGCCTTAAGGATTGCCTAAGTTAAGTTTGTTACGTTAGAAGCACGTTATGGATAGTCAAGGGGTTGACAGTGTAATTAGTAGAAAGTGGTTGTTGTACACTAGAGTGGTTATCATTCCAGAGTAGTACCTCCAACAGAAAAGTTTCCAGGAAAGAGTTGGCCGGATCAGAACACCGTCTTTTCCTAGCCAGAACTTTAATGTTTGTCAGATAACTACATACTTGTTTTAAAGTTACTCTATTTGCATACTTAACCAAGTTTAGGGTGAGTTTGGTAAGCTTGAAAAGTATAAGGGCTAAAGTGAAAATATGAGTTTAGTAAAGATAGAAATAAATTTAATTGAATATTAAAGGGTTTTAAAAATAAGGAGTTTTGGTAAAAACATGATTTTTTTTTAAATTTAAAGGAATATAAAGATCAAAACCAAGTCTTTTAAATAAAGTTTGAATAAGTTTAATTAAAATAAGGCTTTTGATCTTGGATAGATCTATGATTATAACATAAACATGTTAGGGATCATAGATCTAGCTAGTTATGATGAACTTTTAAAAAGAAAAGTATGAACAAGTAAGAACATAAGAAGAACTTACTTTGAATGGAAGGATTTAAACTAGAATATTCCAAAAGATGAGAAGAACAACCTTTAGTTGCTAGAGAGCCCTAAAGGATTGTTGAGGTGTGAAAATGAATGAGGTTTAAGGCTCTATTTATAGGTGAGGCTAAGGGACTTATTCGCAAAAATTAATTTGTTGATAAGGACTAGGATTGCAAAAGGTGAAGAATAGTATTTAATGCTCATTAATGTTATGTTTGACTCCATAATTCATATTTAAAATTGTTTTTATAAAGTTTATAAAATTTTAAATATGTTACTTGTTTAATTACAAATGTTTATAAAAAATGTCTTTCATTTTTATAAAGACTACAATTTGTGTAAATGGTTTTCTAATATTGATATATGTTTACATATTTATTTAAAATTAAATATATACATTTAGAAAATGTAAACTCTTGATTAATGCTCATAAATTTTAAAACTTACAATTTGTATAGATGATTAATTTAATAACATCAAATACATATATCATATTTATAATTAGATTCCAATATCTATATAGAACAATATGTAAAAACATGATTAAGGATGTATAAGTCATATATCAAAAGTTGTATAATTGATTTATTTGATATAATCATATATAAATATATATATATATGAATGTACATACATATGTTATATATAATAGGAGGGTAATATTTAAATGTAAGATCAAAAATCTAAATTGATAGATGTTAAAATAATAATTAAAGTGACATATTGTTTTGAACAAGTATGGGGTTCATTAGGAGTGTCGTTACTGTATAAAGTAAAATAATGTAGTATTAGAAAAATCTTGGATGTTACATCATCTGTGAACAACAAGAGGAGATCCTGACTATAAAAAAGGATCATGTACTTATGGTTAAAACCATTAAGGATCAGAACCATACCATGCTAAAAACTTTAAAGATATTGGCAGAGGTTAAGAATGTGGAAAACTGGGAAGCTATTCAAGGAGATATATCTGACGATGAAATCATTGAAGTAGAAGATGAAGAAGAAGAGGAAGATGGTGAGGTTTAAAAAGGAGATGATGATGGAAAATGTGATAAACAAGATGGTAATGATGGTGAAGGGGGGTCAGGTGCTGTTGGAGAAGATGATGAGTTAACTGATGGATGATGGCGGTGGTGGTGGCGATGATATGCCTGAGGGGTTCATACAAGAAGGCCAATCTGACTTGCTTGAGTATGAAACCGTTGACGGTAAAACTGTCGATGCTGAGCTTCCAGTAGATTGCTCTGGTGGGTTCAAAAAGTCTAAACCAGCTCCACTGCAACTCTACCAAAACATAAAGATCAAGAAAAAATCAGAGACTAACAAGATTATCTCGTGGAAATACAAGCATGTCAAAGAAATGTTTGTAGTGAAGAGACGCGATGGGGAGATCCAATACTTCCAGTCGCAACACGACCTTCAAACTCTTCTAAGATGGGATATCAGAACTTTGTCATACATCGATATCATCAATCCGCATAATCTTTCTCAAGCTAGTAACCTGGAAAACCTCATTCGTCAGCAATATCGGGATGGTTTTACCACTTTCAAACCTCAACAACCAAAGAGAAGACTGTTAAAGAAAGAGATTGATCCAAGAACAGGAAAACGCAAAGTGTGCGTGTAGGTGAAGCCTACAAAGTTAGTCCACTGTGTACAGCTGCTAGTAATGCTCACTCATTTTGATAAGTGGCATTATGACATTCAAACTGGCTAGCAAGTAATTTATATTAAAGGTGAACAAGATGTTCATGTATGCTACGTGTGATCTACAAACCCTTTACTTTAATTCTTTCAACCATTGAGCTGGCAATGCAACCAAAGTAGAAGCCATGCTATTTTTAAGAGTCGTATCTCGAGCATTGGCCATGCGTGTAGAAGCAATAAAAGAGATCGAGAATGAAAGGCTCTCCAATCCATGATGAAGATGGTATGCATCGGTCTCGGGGGAGATTGTTAGGTATATTAAGAACGTTGTATACCAGTTAGTAAAGCTCAGGGATTGATTCTGCAGTTTCAGCAAAGTTTTGAAAACTGGCGACACTTCTTGCGAGACTCTAAGTGTCGCCTGGGAGCATGGCGACCTTCTAGTAAGTGTCGTCAGGGTCATCTAGCGATACTTCATGTCTGCCAATATATAGGACCTCATTTTGTATAATTAGGTTAGATTTTGTATTAGCAAAGTCAGGAGCATACGTATCGTAATCTTTTGGGCTGTTTAATCAGATATTTGTTGGTTTTAAGCTTATGTTCTTCTTGTTCTTCATATTTTTCTTACTTTTGATCTTCAATCACCACATCTATTGGTGATTTGTAGATCTGAGCAGTATTAGATATTATTAGCATCTAGATCTATCCAAAACGAACCTACAACCCTCCTGTATACACACACACACATATATATTTCTTTAGTTTAAATTCCCTATTAACTCATTTAGCAAAGTCGGTAGAAATTTGACAACGACAAAAGCTACCCTCCTATTTTACTAAATGTCATTAATTACCCTCGACTTTTTAAATTATCAATTTAACCCATCTCAAGTTTTTAAAGTTTTAAGTTTACCCTTTTAGTATATATAATCAGATTTTTTCTCTATAAATTTTGTTTGTTAATTTAAGAAAAATAATAAATAATTTGTTGTTGTGTTATATTTTTTTTCTTGGCGTACACCTATAGTTTTTTTTAAAACGGAGTTGTACTCTAAATATGCTATTTTGTAGATATCATGGGTTATATTGACTTACGGTAACGTGCTGATATCGTGAATAATGACATCGACTGAAGGACATCGGTACCGTTATATAACTTCGATCTTCACAACCGAGTCGATGTAACTTCATACGTTTCTTTTATTTATTTAACCACGTTTCTTTTAGTGCTTAGTCACGTGAACGTCACCGCTCAATCGATTAAGGTCTGTCTCCTGCAGCGGAGCGCGTATTTTAAAGTGAAGTGAAATCTGGAAGTAGGTTGGGATAGAGTTACGAACAAGTCATTCTCCATGTTCACAAGTCATTCTCCGTGTTCATTTAATCAAATCTTATGATATTCAATTCTTGAAGTCAGCACCTCCATGAGTGATGGAGTTATTGTACTAGCGTATGGTCAAACCCATGCATCATGATTTTATATTTTGTTTTTTTCAAATACAAATTTTTTGGACAGCTACCGCCCAAGAAATGTCAAAGGTACCGACAAAATTTCTCTTGCTCGTATCTTTTTCAAAATTCGAACCCATAATCTTTACAGGTGGAAACCTCTGACCACTTTGGTTTTTATTTACATTTTCAGCATCCATCAATTTATTATAAACCACCAAAAGATACAAGCAAACTACACAAAGTTCGCCGGTAAAGAAGCTTTAAGAGGATTCAACATTCAATTGATCCAACACTTTTTTTGAACTAACATTTTTTACTCTTATAATGTGGCGTAAGCTTACAATCGTATAATTTGAACCAAACCACTTTTAATCCAATAAAGAGTCAAAATTTTGAATCTTTAACTAATCGAACACAATAGTGTGTTGATGTATGTATATAGCTTTTAAATTTCTTTACACCATGTAAAAATATAACGTATATAAGCTATCTTAGAATACAAATCATTGATTCATTTACATATATAAATTAAGTAATCGATAAGAAAAACAAAAAATGAGATACTTTAAAAAAGACAACCTTTAACGTGTGTTTTCGAAGGGTTAAAATAGTAGATGGCGAGAGGAACCAACGAGCTTCCCTCTGTAGAAAATTCACAACGAACTAGGAAGTCCAAGTTGTGATAACCTTTCAATCTAAGAGCATCCACAAAGGTGACCCAAAAACACATAAAACCGTGCCTAGTTAGCTGTCACATCTGAAAAACAGTCATCATTCAAAAACACTAAAAACACCACGATAATGAGACCAAAAAACAATGTCACATCATCACCCATTTTACAATTATTTTTAATTATCAATCTTATAAATTTTATAATAAAGTTTTTTAAGTAAAATTTATAATATTCTAAATTTTATAAATTTATAAATAAAGACATATAATATTATAGAACTATATATAGTAGAGGGTTAGGCTAGAAAGTAACAAAACCCTACAAAGTGTAGGAATACATCACAGCGCGCCACGCGTCCAAGGAGGGAAATGTAGGGAAACGGTAAATGCATCCTTACAAAAGCTAAAAAAATCTGTACATGCAAGTCCCCCATCTCTTTTAAACGTCCGTAAATTTTTATGTGTCATTATTTTTTAATTTATATCATAAAAACTAGCGTTTTTTATCTTTAATATGAGTATGGTCTTGTTATATTTAAAAAACCTTGAATTGGGCGTTTTGTAATTTTTGTTTATGGCGTTTTAGCGTCATGATAAAATTAAACGCCCCAGATGTAGAAGACAGTGACAAACTAAACGCCATGTTAAAATTTGTCATTAAAAATGTAAAAACGATGCAGCCTTAAAACACAATGACACACTAAACGTCATGTTGAAATTTGACACCAAATTTCAACATGACATTTAATTTGACACCAAATTTCAACACGGCGTTTAATTTGTCATTATATTTTACAATTGCGGTGTTTAATGTTGTCATGATGTTATGTAACACCCAAAAACCGACAATTAGTTAAAAAGAAAGAAAATAAATATCAGTGGCTATTCATGGATAAACGAGACTTGGGAGGCAAGGGAGGAGGGTGTTAAACCCTTGCCGCCTCCCCTTGCACCTTATTCCAGCCTTTCACACTTGCAAATCGTTTAGAGAGAGTGTGTGTGGGTTTCTAGCAAGAGAAAGCTTCAAGAACATCACCATTTTCTTTAAGATCACCTCAGTTCTTCTACTTTGTTGTTATAGATCGAGAAAACACATAGAAATGCGGCCTTTGACGTATGGATCGAACCTGAAATCTCTGATTTTACTTAAAATGGGGTTTTAGGGTAAAACTAGGGGTTTCATCTCAAAGATTAAGTTTTTACGTGTTATATGATGAACAAAGCATAGATCTAGCTTCATGGAAGGTAGATAAACGATTTGAATGTAAAACTACGATTTTGTATAAAAAGTGAAGCTTTTAGGGTTGGTTTTCTTAGGGTGACACTAATAGTGTCACAACCTTCATCCGGCGACATTAATCGGGGATGATGATGTGAGGATCCCGAGGTCTGCCAATGACCGGAACACATGTAATTCCTTGGTGATACAAATATGCGGCGACACTAATTGAATGACACTATCGCTTGTATGATCATATATATACCCGAGTGTCTGTGTGAACTATGACTCACAACACTCCTATACAACCCTCTTAGAGCAACTATGCCATGATAGAGGCTATAATGGGCCACTAACATAAATCAAGGCCCAATACGGCTCATTAATGAAAGTATGACATGTTATTGGACGTTAACACTTAAGTATGACTCACTACACTCCTATACAACCCTTTTAGAGCAACTACGAAATGATAGAGGCTATAATGGTCCAATAACATAAATCAAGGCCCAATACGGCCCATTAATGAAAGTATGACATGTTATTGGGCGTTAACACCTAACTATGACTCACTACACTCCTATATAACCCTCTTAGAGGAACTAAAATATGGTAGAGGCTATAATGGGCCACTAACACCGATGAAGGCCCAATACGACCCATTGATGAAATTAAGGCATGTTATTAGGCGTTAACACCTAACTATGACTCAAAACACTACTATACAACCCTCTTAGAGCAACTATGCCATGATAGAAGTTATAATGGGCCACTAAAACCAATAACGCCCAATACGGCCTATTAATAAAAGTATGGCATATTATTAGGCGTTAATACTTAACAATGGCTCACTACACTCCTATACAACCCTTTTAGAGCAATTATGACATGACAGAAGCTATAATGGGCCACTGGTATAAATCAAGGCCTAATACAGCCCATTGATGAAAGTAAGGCATGTTATTGGGCGTTAACAGCTAACTATGACTCACAACACTCCTATACAACCCTCTTACAGCAACTATGCCATGATAGAGGCTATAATGAGGCACTAACAGAAATCAAGGCCCAATACGACCCATTAATAAAAGTATAACATGTTATTGGGCGTTAACACTTAACTATGACTCACTACACTCCTATACAACCCCTTTAGAGCAACTGTGACATGATAGAGACTATAATAGGCCACTAACACCGGTCAAGGCCCAATAAGGCCCATTAATGAAAGTATGACATGTTATTGGGCGTTAACACATAACTATGACTCACTATACTCCTATATAACCCTCTTTGAGCAACTATGATATGGTAGAGGCTATAATGGGCCACTAACACCGATCTAGACCAATACAGCCCATTAATGAAACTAAGGCATGTTATTGGGCGTTAACACCTAATTACAACCCTCTTAGAGCAACTATGCCATGATAGAAACTATAATGTGCCAATAACACCAATAAGGCCTAATACGGCCTATTAATAAAAGCATGGCATGTTATTAGGCGTTAACACTTAACTATGACGCACAACACTCCTATACAACCCTCTTAGAGCAACTAGGCCATGATAGAGGGTATAATGGGCTACTAACATAAATCAAGGCTCAATACGGCCCATTAATGAAAATATGACATGTTATTGGGCTTTAACACCTAACTATGACTCACTACACCTCTATATAACCCTCTTAGATTAACTGTGATATGGTAGAGGCTATAATGGGCCACTAACACCTATTAAGGCCCAATACGGCCCATTGATGAAATTAAGGCATGTTATTGGGGGTTAACACCTAATTATGACTCAAAACACTACTATACAACCCTCTTAGAGCAACTATGCCATGATAGAAGCTATAATGGGCCACTAACACCAATAAGTCCCAATACGGTCCATTAATAAAAGTATGGCACGTTATTATACGTTAACACTTAACTATGACTCACTACACTCCTATACGACCCTTTTAGAGCAACTATGACATGATAGAGGCTATACTGGGCCACTAACATAAATCAAGGCCCAATGCGGCCCATTGATGAAAGTAAGGCATGTTATTGGGCGTTAACACCTAACTGTGACTCACAACACTCCTATACAACCCTCTTAGAGCAACTAGGCCATGATAGAGGATATAATGAGCCACTAACAGAAATTAAGGCCCAATACGGCCCATTAATGAAAGTATGACATGTTATTGGGCGTTAAAATGTTGAAGCATTTCTATGTGACAAGCACTCTGAATATTGTCCCTGCTTTTGTTTTTGTCTGTTGTATTTGTATTTCAGTCTCTGTTGTATTGGTTTATCGAGTTGTAATCATGTATGTATGTACTTGTGTCTGTACTTGTCGTTTATAACTCTTATATGCTTTGCGTACTTGGTCAAGTGCGCAGGAAGTATGTCCTGCGTACTTAGCAAGTACGCATGAAGCAAGTCTTGCGTACTTGGTAAGTACACAGGAAGGTTTTCATGCGCACTTGCTAAGTACGCACGTACTGAGTCTATGACTATATATAGCTGGTTGTAGGAGATGCTAAGCGCGCTCTTATTGTATTCTCTTAGATTTCTTGTAACCGGCTGTGATATTGATAATAGACGAAGTGTTTGTGACGTGTGTTTGTTGTCGGTTTCCATTGTCGTTTGTACTCCATCTAGTCACGGGTATTCCGCACCCTGTTCGGCTAGAAACTCACTCACACGATACAATCTGTGACACCCGGAGACCTATAAGTGGTATCAGAGCTTTTGCTCTTGATTTCGAGTGTTGTGAGTGTGTTAGGAGTATTTTCGACACATCTAGTAGTCGAATTACTTGAGATTTGACCATTTTTTGTGTAAAAAGCAGCCCTTGCTTAAACGCTACTTTTTACCCTGAAAATCTTCAAAATTTGACCCATTTGTTGTTTGTTTAAGTGTTTTGAACATCAAGGGTTTGTTAAAAACAAGTTTCTAACCTTTTGGCTTGATTAATTTCGTGATTACATCAATATTTGAAGATTTGAGTGTTTTCCGGTGACCGAAAAAAGTTGTTGGAGCAGGTTTGAAAAAGTGTCCCGCGTACTTACCATATTTGGCAAAAAGTCATATGTTCCTTCGTACTTATTAAGTATGCAAGAGCAAATTGTTGCGTACTTGTTCTTCTTCTTGTGTACTTACTTAAGTACGTAAGAACAAATTGCTAAGTACGCAAGGCCAGTTTCTAAGTACGCAAGCTTTGTAGAATATTCTGAATTTTGACTAAGTATTTCGCCATGTCGAACATTCAGAAGATCAGTAGCATGTTGAACTATGACAATGAGATAGGGACTCCACAAAAACCACCAAAGTTGCTAAACATAAATGATTTTTCAAACTAGAAAGCAAGATTTGAGGAGTACGTCTCGTACACTGATTCAACCATGTGGATACCCATTCTTGAAGGGTATAAGCATCTAACACATGAATTCTTAGGTGAGATTGTTCCCAAACCCCTGTCTAGGCTTGAAGAGGATGAAAAGAAGGCTTATGACCTAGAGAAGAAAGTACATGGTTCTATAACCATGGCACTGACAAGAGATTTATTTCATAGCTTCAAAGGTTATGACACTTCAAAGATATTTGGAAGGCGTTACAGAAGAGGTTCGAGTGATGTCAAGAAGAGTAAGAGGGAGTTGTTGAGGAAGTAGTATGAGTGTTTTAGATACTTGGATAATGAATCTACTGACGAGCTTATCTCCAGATTCTATCACTTGAAGACTGAGTTGAAAGCTTATGAATTAAAGTGTCCTGATGATGAGCTAGTGGAGAAATTTCTTGATGCTTTACCTCCAAGGTTTGATATGTACACAACTTTATTGAGAGAAAATCCTAAATTCTATGAGATGACAATTGACGAAACGATAAGGAATATTCTGGCACATGACATGAATTTGAGGAAGAAAGAAACTTCAAGCAGACCTCAAATTCAAGATCCATCATTGGACTTTGGGACGTCTTCCACATCAAAGTCATCTGGATCTGGGATTGCACTATTCTAAGGGAATACTACTCAGGATGAGGAGAATTCTAAAGGTTGTGGTGGTTCTACATGTTTTGCTGCATCAGGGTCTGGTTCATTTCATCAACATTCCTCAAGAGGTCCCACATCTCCATCATCAACTCACCAAAGTGCTATCGCCAAGTGACGTATGTAAAGTATATATAAAATTAAGTCAAATCACACAACGGTTTTAAAAAGGAATTACCAATCCTAAAACACACAAACGGCAAGTGTACCGGTCAGTATGTAATAAGCGTAGGCAAGACCAGATATCAATCCATGGACACCTATGGCGCTCTCAATACTAAACCTCTATCGAGTCCTAACCTATGAATATATATGAATGATTCAAATTACGGAAAACGAAACACAAGACGACTCTGAACTCTAGCAAACAACTAATATCACGGAGGTTGGACGTAAGGATAAGATCAAATAGAAAGCAACTACCTAGGTAAGAATCCTACTAACATGTAATGACAAAGGGAATTTATAAGTACGACCATCTCTAAAGGTATGAATCTAGGGTCGACTAGGCGTGATCCACAACCCAAGAGCAAAGGACAATCTCTAACTAGACCCCAAGCAAACCCTAAGAACACTAATCCATGAATGAAAGGTAAATCTCGTTCTCGCACAGGCTCGACCTAACACACAACGGGTAGGAGGTTCTAGGATAATCTATCACCTCTCGATCTCAAGACTAGGTAGGACACTAAAATAATACTCAGACCAAAGCCAAAACACTAACCGTTATCTCTAGTCAGTTATCTAATCGGACAAAACACAAAGTAATCGTCCTAGCATGCAAGAATAAATCTAGAAGACACAAAATCAACCAAACATCATTCAAACATGGTCATGGCAATAGCAATAACATCAAATCAGTATTCATATCCATTCACAAGCAGTAAAGATAGAGATTGTAAGATCAACACAGCAAATCATACGATAAAAACCCGTAAAAGCATGAAAACACAAAAGCAATCATCAAACTTAGGTAGCTAATAGGTTTAGCTACTCATAGAAGTCAAAAACATCATAAAACTAAGATCAAACAAAAGCATAGTCAACAATAGTTCCAGAAATCAAACTAATAAACACAAACCGAGCGTTTCCAAACAAAAAACGGTCTTCAATCTTTACTCCGAGGCTTCTAGGAAGCTTCAAACTCCCAGTCTTAATGTTCTTGTTGTCCCAAATCACCCCTCTTCTGTCTCTCCACGGCTGGTAATAGATCCCCCTACTTATGGGAGAGTCCTAAACTATTTAAACATGAAATTAGGTCAAAATCTGCGTAACTGGGTTTCTTCGCGGGTTGCGAAAGCCATCAGACCATTCTCTCGCGTGTCGCCAAAGACAAAACTGTCGGGAAAAATCTGGTCTGCCATTTGTTGGCGTGGCGCAAACATGGGGTTCCCGTCTTTCGCATGGCGTGAGGATTCCCATCAACATAAAGTTTCATCGACTTTGCGTTTTGCCTCGTTTGTTCGTTCCATCATCAGAACTCTTCGTTTCTCTCAAAATACTTGTGAATCCAACATATATAAACATAAGTATCATAATCGAATGATATGACAACCAAAACCAATTTAAATGTGGTGAAATACGCTTTATTAACATGTGTGTTTTGCACCACATCACCAAGATTGCTGAGGATCTTGTCTCCTTATTCTCATCATGTATGCTCGCCTACGAGAACTTCATCGGTGGGGAGCTTACATATCCGGAAACAATTGAAGAAGATTTCAACCAAGTGGATCCGGATGATATGGAGGATATGGATATTCAATGGAACATGGCAATGATTTTAAGAAGGGCGAAGCGTTTTCTGAATAGAACTGGAAGAAAGTTCATTGGTGGACATTCAAATGCTAAAGTTGGGTTTGACAAGTCAAAGGCCAAGTGCTACAAGTGCCTGAATTTCGGGCACTTTGCTAGAGAATGTCAAAAGTACAAAGCACCAGCTTCTGGTTTTACTTGACCAAGTCCAGGAAACAACCAGAATTTCAACAATCAGAACTTCAACAATCAGAACAACCTCAGTCAGAACCAATGAGCATCGTCTAATGCATTGGTGGTTCAATAGGACGATAGCTTTGACTGGGGAGTTCACTTGTAAGATGCCATAATTTCACAAACTCAGCTCGGGTTGATGGCAGAAATTGTTGAGATGATGGAAGCTAAAGAAAGGGAAGCAGATGCTGCTAACCAACCTGAATCTCCACTTGCTCTAATGGCTATTGGAGAAGCTTCAAGCTCATCAAATGAGGAAGATTCTAATTCTTTTGTTGTTGTTTCTTGTTTTAAATGTTTGACCTTAAAGGACGAGAATGATCGCATCCATGATCAACTCGAACCTCTACGTAGTGAAGCACTAAATTACAAGGAAAATGAAAAACGTTTTAAAGGGTCAATTGAAAATCTTAAGAAAGACAAACAAGAGTTTTCAATTAAAATCAGTGAACAAAAATTTCATTTGGATGTTGCCTACAAGGAGCTAGAGAAAATGAATGTTGAGATGGCCAAACTGCAAAATGAGATCCTGCACTTAAGTGACAAATTTGAGAAGTTGAAAAACTCTCGTTTTGTGGTGGAACACTACGAGTCAGTCGTACGACAAGTGAGTGGCAAAGGTTTAGGTACTAATGCCATTCCTCCACCCGTTAACGACAAGTTTGTCAATGGGCCAATTGACATTGATCTGTCCTTTTTAGTTGAATCTTCTAGTGAGGCTGATTCAGCTTCTGATGAGGAGTTTATTCTAATGAATGTAATGAGGACAACAAGGTTGAGGGTGTTGTCTCAGAGGAGTTGCTTGATGATCCTAAAATTCAGAAAAACATTGTCACTGACCATGATAACTGTAATGAGGAAACTGTGGTGAGTACTGTCCCAATCTTGACAGTCTGTCTTTACAACACCAATCACCACTCAAGCTACAACCGTCCCATCAACAATTCCTGTGACAACCCTGCATACCATCAGTCAACCCTTCAACTTTGGAAACTTTTCTCAGGGGTTTGATTTTGATGATATCTTCTCATCCCCTCTCCATGGAACTGGTGAAGCATCCACATCTAGGGATCCTGATCCCAGCGATACTTGGATTACTTACTTGGAATCTCAGGTCGCTACTTTACTTCAAACTGTCAACACATCAAAGAGTGAGTCTGAAGCTCAACAAACCAGGATTAACTCTTTGGTAGATGAAGTGACGTGCCTAAGACACCCGTGGATGGGAACTAAAAGCAGCTGAGGTCATTGATGCAACAAAATGAAATGCTATTCAAAGTTAATGAATCTATTTTGGCCCACAGGCAGTCCGTTGAAGCGAGACTTCTTCTTCAACGTGAGGAACACTGAACTATGGTTGCCTTAGTGGAAGAACTGACCAAAAAGCTTGCTGCAAAGGGGGAGAAGCAGAAGCCAAGCACCGAAGAGGCCTGTCATCCAGTTGATGTGACAAAGGATGGTGAAGAAGACGAGGATCCCGAGGCTGGTCCTAGCGGTAGTGAGCAATAAGCTTTATTGGCTGTTCCACTATCTGCTATGCCCATGTCTCAAGGGTTGTCTACAACTGGTGGTGAAGCTTCTGGAAACCAAGAACAACATGGAAGATCGGTGGCTGAAGTCCTAGAAGATTTTTCAGATGATGTTATTTTACTTCTAGAGCCCGATTATTCCAAAATGTAAGAGGCGGCTTCGAGTCAGCTAGCATTGATTCTACTGAGGAGTTCTATTTCTCCACTCAGCAACTCCATTCTACTGTGGAGTTCTTGGAGCACTGTACTGTCTTTGAATACCTTTGCTTTTTCAAAAACATTTCAAGATGTGATTATTAAATTATGTGCCTTGATCACATCTCATAATTTTGACCTTCTGATTGCTTTGATTTTCAACGCCAAGAGTGAAGGATTTGAGAATCTCAGCAGTTTCATCCTTAGTTCTCAAGAAGTATACCCATGAGTATATGGTATAGTCATCAGTTATCACCAGACAGTATGACTTCTTTCCCATAGACATGACATTTGTAGGACCAAATGTGCAGCAGCTGTAGTGGAGTGTCATTTGAGTTGATTGTCTTGGGCTTGTGAGAACTTTTATGTTGCTTCCCCTTCAGGCATGCTATACAATGGTCTTCAAGTTGGAATTCTTTATTAGGTAGTCCTCTGACTAGATTTACTTTGACTAACTTGTTGATAGTCTTGATATTCACATGACTCAATCTTTTATGTCATAGAGCAGATTCATCAACTGATGCATTGGATAGGAAATAAGACACACTTCCAGAAGGTGTAATCTTGTTCATATCAAGCACATAAAGATTGTCTTTTCTCTCAGCAGTTAATAGAATCTTCTCTAGAGAATGTTTACTCAAACTAGGGGATAACACAAATCCTTCTTCATCTGTGAAAAGCATCCAATGCTTCTGATCACAGATTTGTGATACATTCATGAGATTGAATTTTAATTTCTTCACAAAATTCACCTTCTCAATACTCATTCTTTCATTAGACACAATGCCTTGTCCAGTGATAGTCCCTCATTTTGAATTATTCCCAAAGGCAACACATCCACCATAGAAATTTTTGATGTCTGATAGGATAGATCTCTTGCCAGTCATGTGCCTAGAACAACTATTATCTACAACCCAGGTGTTATCCTTGTTACTTGGTTGTTCCTGCACATGAGAGTAGTTCTAGTTAGAGGAAGGGACCCAAGAAGCGGCAGACTTGGGTTTGACATTTGATTTAAGAACATTCAAGGCATCAGAGGTAGGTTGGAATTCAATGGATCCAATGATAATGCTTTGATTTGAGGAGACTTTTGGTTTTGCTTGCCATGTTTGAATGACCTTTGCCTTTCTTTTACTACTCTTAGCAGCAGATGTTGCTTTTGCTACTGATGGTTCTACATTGTCAGCAGTAGATAAAAGTATTGCTGATAGCATTAATTTGTTCTTGCTCCTTTTTTTTATTTTGGCAGACTTTGTTGCTGTTGATGGCTTTAACTTATCAATAGTTGAGGAGGCTACTGCTGACTGCACATTCTTCTTTTTCCTATTGAAGATAGGCTTTTCTTTTGGGGTTCTTTCATAGACAGATTTTTGTCTATCAGGAATAGTTTTGACATCTACTGATGATGTTTTAAGACTTGCAAACTGATTGAAAGGATTGAATTTACAATATGCAACAAAGTGGTCTGATTCACCACAAATGATGGTGAGTTTTGCTAGTGTAGCATCCTTCCTTGTTAGAGACTGTGATACCCGATAAATTTAGGTTAATATCCATACCCAACTATTACTTGAATTCACATTATTACACTTGCATCATACTTAATTATAGAGTAATTAAGTACATATTTCATACATCAAGTCCATTCGTTTCGTTTCATTACATGCATCGGTAATTGGACGGATTAGCGAATCACACACGCGTCCTGTCACACGAACGTTGGTAAATTTTAGAAATAATATTTAGACATATAATTGGTGTGCAAAAATTATATGTAATACTATGATTTAATATTTCATGCTTGTATGAATTTTTTCGGAATTTTTAGAGAAACTTTTATTTTAACGCTTTTAAAGCGGATACGCGATATGTGTCAACAACTTTAAATGAGATTTTATAAAAACAATGGTCTTACACTTGGTATACCACCCATCCAAACGATTTTCTTGGTTACAAGTGTTTAAATCCATGTTTTTAACAAGGAGTTTTCATAATAAAAGGTTGTTGACACATATTTGCACTTTTTGTGGTTTGAAATGTTTGTTTAGATTGAATATTGCTCGTTGCTATTTATAGAAACTTTATTCGTTGAGATTTTGCATAAATGAGTATATGATGTGTTTGAAAGCTTAAATGATACATATGTTAGTAGATTAAGTAAGAAATGTAATTTTTTTGGTTGAAATGTTTTGTTACACTATGTTATGGTTGTCTTGCTATAAAAGGAAACTTTAATTTGTCATATTTTGAGTTATGGTGTTTTAATGGATAAAAGCATGCTAATATGGTTCTATAACATCTATTAAAATATTATAAAGAGTTTTTGAAAGTTACATATGTGTAGGAGGTCGTTTAGACCACTTTCCTAAAAAGGAAACTTTAATTTAACACATTGTGTATATGTACGCTATAAATATCTAGAGTCGGTTTAATAGCTTTATTACTATGTGTATAGATGGCTTATGCAAGAATATGTGGTTTAAAGTGTTATTATGTCCTGTTTTGGAAGACCTTACTAATAAAGGAAATTTTATTAGTTTGGAACCTTCATTTTTTGCTTTAGGTGGAAAGTGCATGTGTAGAACCATGCTAATAGCATATTACTAGTATGATTTCATGTGTAGTTGTTCATGTGAGTTATGACACCTAAAGTGTACTAAAACCCTAATTGTCTAAAAAGGGAAACTTTGTTATGTTGAGAACTATGGTACAAAGATGTCATGTTATGTTGTTCATTCAAATGAGTTGGAATAATGTTAATAGGAGATTAGTATAATGACATGACCTATGTGGATGATTTGTTAACATGTATGAATTATATATAAGGATGTACAAATGCCATGTTACTTGTCACATGTTACTTATGCAACTACATGGAGTTATGTGTTACTATTTATGACATGAGCATGCACAAACTATACTACTTATGAAAAGTTACTTACTTATACAATTACTTGAAGCATGTACATCATGTCATTAGGTGTTACTCATGTGTTACTTAGGTATTACTTAAGTGTTACCTAGGTATTACTTATGTGTTACTTATATGTTACTTATGTGCTACATGTACATGTCTTCACCATGAGTCAACATTGGTCAAAATTAGTCAAGGTTGGTCAACATTGGTCAAGGTTGGTCAACATTAGTCAACATTGGTCAACTTTAGTCAACATTGGTCAAATTTAGTCAAACTTGGTCAACTTTGGTCAAACCTTTTCAAAACGTCAATTTAACCTATCAACGTTGAGTCGTTTGGATGAATGTGGTTACATAAACCATGTTTACTTTCATAGACCTTATAGCCTTACTATTCCTAGGGCTCGGTTAGGTTAGGTTGTCCAGGCTTTGCTAGGATTCTCGTACGTGCTTTTCATACTTCATTCACCTCATTCCCAAGTGAGTTTTCACGGCCCCATTTTACTTACTTTTTCCATTTGGGGGAGATACATGCTAAACCATTTTCTTACTTAGTCGTATGATGATTACTTTGATTTTGCTTTAATATATATAAGTGAGTGCATTTCCCGCACATAAAGTCCTCTCATAGTCGAACCGTTAGTTATTTCACAAACCGAGGTGATTCATGAATAGTACTATTGGGTTTAACAACCCCCACCCGGGTTAGTTGCACTAACTCTGACTGGGAGTCAAATGGGTGCATAATTGACCTGATTCATTGCGTGCTGGGCATGTAAGAGGCAAAATGCTAGTTTCTGCATTCCTTCGTTGAGCTTCGGTTTCGGTGTTGCTTATATAATTAATGTTTATTGTCTAATCAAAAATCGAATCACTAGTATACATGCGTACTGTTACACTATTTTCTTTATTGTTTCTGTTACTTAAACCTGTGAACTCACCAACCCTGTGTTGACACTTTAAGCATGTTTATCTCAGGTCGCTAAGCATTCATGCACAGATTAGGGTTGCACTTCAAAAGTCTCACAACATGTTTTCATTTAGAAGCTTAGGTTTATGGGAACCTAATTGTTGTGCTTTTGTATTTTGAAACAATTACTTTTGCTTCCGCACTTTACATTCCGCATTTTCAAACTCTGTATTACTTATTAATTTTGTATGATGTTTAAACGAGATGTCTTTTCGAAACCATTTAGAGGTCGTTCGAAATGACCGGGACTGATGATCCTTGACAGTCATAACCCACGGGTAACCCGCTGTGGAATTTCAGGGTGTGACAGAGACATAGACTTGTGAAAATGGTTGGTCTTGCTTCAAAGCTTCTCACCTTCTTGTTCTTGTTGGTCTTCTCAAATGCTTGTTGTTTGAGATTTCTTTGTTGCTGGAGATAGTAGAAGCAAGTACTTGTTGTATGATTATACTTTCTACATACAAAACAGGATTTTGCACTTTCGTCTCTCTGAAAGTACACATAATCCTTTCTTTTGAACAGATCCTTGAAGTTCCATAGATGACTCTTGTTATGTTCAAAGGTAGCTTCTTCTAGGGTCTTCTGAACATATAGCTTTCTTTCTTCAGGTGAAAGGCAGATATCAAATACTTTCTTTGAAGTATTGTTGGTTTTTGAGCATTGACCTTTCTCAATAACTAATTTTCTCCCTTGAGAAGGATAGCTAATTTTGATTTGTTTGGTGGGTTTTAGAACTGCAATGGATGGGATGAATTCACTTGGAAAGTTGGTTTGAATTACTTTTCCAGTTTTGGTTGTTTTCATGATTACTTCATTTGTTGGAAGTAAGGGGGCTTCGGTGTTTTCAGAGGAGTCTGGGTATGTGGAATCACTCTGTGGAGATGATACATTCTTGCACATAAATGTTTTCTTTGGTGGGATCAAGGCTTCGGTTTGCGGTTTCAAAATTGTTAAGATTGAAGTTTGGTTCATGAATGGCTACATAGTCACTAGGTGGTGGGACAGATTTATACTTTTCAGCTTGATAACCAAGACCAGCAGTTACTCTTTCTACGAGTGTTCTTGGGTTATCAAATGCAATTCATCTTTTATCGACATCCCTACAGGAAGATAATTTACATACACACAAATATATTAAAAAAATAATGCATACAGAAATTAGACAAATTAAAAAAGAAAATAAAATAGTTATTATATGTCAAAAAGATGTATATTTTCTTTTTGTTCCTTTCCTGTTTTTATGAATGAAATAAGAAACATGCTAAAGGGCTAGCAAATCAAGAACAGCTGAAGGAAAAAAAATATAAAAAGTGGTACACGTGGCAACCTTTAAGAAAAAACAAACAAAAAAATCACATAAACCAACCCACCTCAACACTCAAGTTACGTACACATTCAAATATAAAAAAGTAACTCAACAATAAAACTGATGTTATAATCTTTTTTTTTTGTTAAATAAATAATGAGTTTAAACTCAGACATTTGGTAAATTATTTGCTAAAATTTAGAAGTAAAAGTAGGGTAGATTGGCGTTAAAAAAAATAAATAAGGCTATCTACTTATGAGACAAAGAACATACCTATTTCTTTATATGAGTAAGGACTTATGCAGGGAGTGATAATCGCCAATTCAGCCATGATACGTGTGGGAAGCAAAAGCCAAAAACCTACACAATAATCTACAAAATCGAGTAGAAGCAGAATAGAAAAGAAAAAAATCAATGATATGGATCGATGACTGGCAGAGAGATACACTTATAACCACAAATATCTCGTAAAAACTGTCCCAACATAAACTCTGAAAATACCCATGCGCAGCGCAAAATGTTAAAAATGCAGACTGAGTCAAGAATGTAAAACAAAGAACAACGCCAAACCAAATCGAAGGCTAAAACAAAAATCGTCTTAGACTAAGGATCTGGCGAAGAATAATCCTAGGAAAGTAAATCTATAAATGTAACAGATAATTTTCTGTTTCTATTTAATCTTTAAATATAGTTTCACTATCAAAGGCAAGAATAAATGTCCAAAAAATTTCCTTTTTCTGTGTTTGTTTTCCTGTGGGTATGAATAAAATAACCAATTTGTAAAACTCAACAATATATGTCGAAAAGAGAACTTTTTTATTCTTGTTTGCTGTATTTGTGAATGAAATAACCAACATACGTAGAAAACTGAACTAATAAAGTTGAAATCTTGAAATACGTTTAGCCGACCAACGTTTCATGGATCTGCCTCGATCACGTGACCCGACTCCAGCTGCAAGTCCATCAAGTAAACCTTGGACATAATCATAAAAGTAGTCAGGGTCGTAACATACACAAAATGCAGTAATCTAAAATTAATATGTTAAATACTTGAATTAATAGTTTTGATATTCTAATTAAAGAAACCAGATCAGGAAAACAGATGTGAAATTTACTTTTGCTTTAAACTCACCTAGCGAAGAAGCAATAGTTCAGTTCATATTGGGAACACCCAAATAAAACATTTTAAATACTTAAAATTAAAAAAGATGAAAAATCATAATAGTGGAGCTTGTCACTGAATGAAATTCTGAAGTATTTTGGGTTTAGCCCTACAAATGGATCACGAACAGTGAAAAAATAATTGGTTTTATGCTTCTGGTTCAGAAAAGCATAACCTTTTATCTTCACTTGAAAATTAAAATAAAAAAGCATAGGATTCAACCCTAATTTAGTTTCCTTTTTGAAGGTTCTATCATAGTCGGAATCCATCAGTGGAAACGTCGTGTGCTGGAGGTGCACAAAACTCAGCATGTGGATCGCCGGAAGATATGAACCTCAATCGATTAAATCGAAAAGCTAAAAAAACACCCCAAATTATAAACAATTATGAAAAGCAGGAACCAAATAAATATTTTCTATAATATAACCGCTTACATATATGTAATTTTGCACATATATGTAACTAAATAAGTTAAACTAGAAAATATGACCTAGCGCATTGCGGCCGGACTGTACGAAGATACTAATGTATTTAAGTACATAATTAAATGTCACGTGATACAACGGGTTTGCGACGTTAAGGGCCACGAGTTACGGTGGAGCCGTACGATGACATTAACGTGGGTAAGGGCGTGTTTGCGAACTTGTGCGTGTCGTGGCAGTGAAACTAACATACTTGAGTATATAAAAGAAATGTAAGAATTTGAGACAGATAGGTTTTGGAGTTTGAACCACAGATAGAAAAAAATAGTAGAAAGCAAGTAATCAAAACTAAAAAAAAAATAAGAAATCTAAAAAGAAAAAAAAAACCAAAAAAAATGTTTTTTGTAAGTTTCGAAACTGCAACCTGCAACTATGTAAGTGTTTAAGAGTAACAGCTATAACCACTGCACTAAAAGCAAATGTTGTTCTAATACTGTTGCTACAAAACTTATCACCTATGGGTGGAAGTCTTGAAGCAGTGCTGGATGGACAAGTTAAGACGGGACTTCTGGGCTTGGGCTTGGAAGAACGAACGGGACCTCCAGGTCTTGAAAGGATGATCTGCAAAACAGGAAACACCGTGAGCCTCGCCACGAGCAGAAGGGGTTTTCTCCTCGTGACCACCCTCCGGCGTGAGAATAAGTATGTGTATAGTGGGAGATAAAAGGTGAGAAAGAAGGGATAAGTAAATTATGATATTGTGAATCTGTGAGTTAAAACATGAATCTTACCTTTGAAATCGGCCCGACTATTTATAAGGCATCCATGGTCAAGATGTTTGGACTGGACATCCATTGTAGGTTGTATGCAGTCAAACATCTCTCCCTACTTCTGCTAATATGACTGTTATTTCCTTATTCGTGCTTAGGGAGTTCAGGGTGTATTTAATTATCTTTGTCTGTATAGTTGACCCGTGTTCCCTGTGTGCAGGTTCTGCCCCTGACATATCTTGTCTTGTTAGCTGACTTCCCTTTTTGTGTTACTGGTTCTTTCCTGACCTCTTTCTATCATGGGTTCAGGTTTCCCCATTGGTGTTGTCTTTATAGTTGACTCTTATGCCCAATGAGATGTTATCTCAGCTATTTAGTATTATTTTCTGGTATGAGATTATTTCCTGTTTTAACTTCTTTGGTATTTTCTAAGTGTTGAGTGGGAGATGTCGTCCGTCATCAAACGAACCAAACCTATGGCCTTGGTACCTTTGAGCCGCGGCAGGGCCTAAGCCGCGGCTGGATGTTCTTTGATTCCCACATTTGTTCCTTCTGGCTAGGAACTTCCGGACCTGATATTCGTGAGCCACGGCGGGGCCTGAGCCGCGGCAGGGCCTGAGCCGCTGCTGAGGTGTTCTTTTGATTTCCACCCTCGTTCCTTCTAGCTAAGAACTCGGACTTGATATTCGTGAGCCTCGGCAGGGCTTGAGCCGCGGCTGGATTGTTCTTGACCTTTGGATCGTTCAAATTCCTATATCTGGTCGTGACACACTTAAGCCGCGGCAGGCCTCCAGCCGCGGCAGGGTGAGTTTCTTGCTTTGAATGCCTAATCCCTTTCAAGTCCCCCCAGTCCATTATCATGATATGCGAATTCGTGATGATGGATTATTCTCTCGTCAGTCGATGCGTGGTCCTATCTACTGACATGGTCCGTTCTGTCCCATCATAGGTTGAATGGTCTAATCATATGTCCCCTCCTACAAACCTACTTTCCCTCTTATTTTTTGAATTTTGAACTTGTTCCTAGTTTGAATTTCAAACCTTTTACTTTCCCCTCCATTATTTGTTATATATAGATGCTCCTTGTCTTCAAAACTCCTCAAGATAAAAAGTTTCGGTTTTTTGCTTGGTTCGTCTCGCCGGTTCGTTGTCCTAGTTCTCTGTTGGCTTTTGCTTATCACAACTTGGAGGGTTAGTTCTTTCTTCTTTGTTTTTCTTTTATTATGGAGTGTCGTAGTGATATGGATATTCAAACGTCCGTCATTACTACTAGGTTTTTAGATGCTTTTGTCGAAAAATATGGTATTGACCCTTCTTTAGAGCCTGTCGTTCCTCCGTCGGGAGCGACCGTTCGTGATGCCCCTCCGGGTATGATATCCTTATATACCGCCTTCTTTTCGTTTTCCAACTTTCGCATACCCGTTAGCGTATTTCTTGAGTCGGTGTTGAGTTATTACGAGATTCACTTGTCCCAAGTCGTTCCCTTAGGACTAATCAGAGTATATCACTTTGACATTTCTTGTCGTGCCCTTAGGATCGAGTCGGACATTCATTTGTTTAGGGCTTTTTACAAACCAACTCGGGTGGGTGATTGGGTTACTTTTGAGAAACGAAAAGCTCCTTATCCTAGTCACACCCTTCGTCCTCCCACTAGCTTGAAAAGATGGAAAGATCATTTCTTCTTCATCTCCGCTCGTGCGATCCCGTTTGAGATGCATTGGTCCCCGCCGAAGGAGTCGCTTAGGGATCCCATTCCCAAATTTCGTGAATATCTTAAGGCTGATTTTGATAAGCTACTAGCCGTCCCGACGGCTCTGCGCCCCTTTTCCGAGCATTTCCTTGTAATGGTTGGGATTAGTCGTAACTGGGATGATCCATCCGTTCGACCCGTACTCCGTTATAATGGGGAACGTGAGTAATTTCCTTTTAAATTTACTTTCGTGGTTTTTGCATCTTACTAATGTTAAGTTATGTGTTTGTAGGAATGGGTTTGTTTGACCGCATGAAGTTGTCTACGACTGAACCGATTGAAGAGGACGTGGTGCCCATTAAGCCGGGCCACAAGACCATTTTGGAAAAAAACTAAAGATTTCATTATTCCCCCTCTGGAGTCGGGCTCTAGACGTCCTAGCAAGAGGAAAGTTAATGTGGGTGACACATCCGGTAAGGAAGTCGCGGCGGGAGATGAGTCGCCGATTGCTCCTGGTGGTAACTCCACCTTCCAGGCTGATCATGATTATAGTTCCGAGGACGGGTCAAACCCGTCAATTGATTTGAATTATGCTAAGAACTTTTCTGGTTCTAATGCTGACATGAGTGCCCCGTTTGTTCCTAACTGGAGCTTTCACAATGGTACTTTGGTCGAGTCATCTGAGCAATGCCGCGAATTTATGTATTCTGCGCGTACTCCTGCTGATCGAGCTCGTTATAAGAATATGTCGACCCAGGAGGTGACTGATGTTGGTTTCTCTTCGGCGGTTTGCCTCCTCAACTCTTATGCTAATACTAACGAGCGTTTGCTGGATAGTGTTCGAGCCAATCGTGATTTAAAAATAGACTTGTCTCGCGCTCAGGAGAAACGTTTGGAGTTGGAGGCTGAAAATCAGTCACTAAGGGGTGCCTTTGATAGCGAGCGAACTGTTTTTACTTCCCAAATTGCTACTCTTCGCGGTGAGATTTCGCGATTGGAGAATGAGAGGTCTTGGCTTATTTCTACTGGCATGCGGCAGGCCTTTGAGAAAGTTCGTAATAGTGATGAGTTTTTGGACATGCTAGGAGAGCTTAATTCGTTGGCTGATAAGGTTGGGTACAATGGTGGTTTGAAAGAAGGTGTGGGTCTAGGCAGGAAAGGGAAAAGGGCCCAAGACTCCAGTCAGTTTCACGCGGACGCTCTTGATCGGCTTCGTGAACTTTCTGACAAGTTTGATGATTGCCAATTTCCGATGTCTGCGTCCATAGCTAGCATGGTTGGTTCTACGATTGCTGATATCCAAGCTTTTCTTGTTCCCAAGTGATGTTTGTCTTTGTGTACTGCTTATGTATGGACGTTTGTCTTTATTTTATGTTGTCCCTGCATGGACGTT
This sequence comes from Smallanthus sonchifolius, assembly GCA_023525975.1. Lineage (NCBI taxonomy): Eukaryota > Viridiplantae > Streptophyta > Magnoliopsida > Asterales > Asteraceae > Smallanthus > Smallanthus sonchifolius. The sequence goes on along the minus strand of CM042025.1, from coordinate 39,635,082 downwards.
TTTCTTATGTTGTCCCTGCGTGGACATTTATCTTTACTGTCTGTCGCCCTTGCGTGGGCCTTTATCCTTGTAACTTTTTAAGTGGACTTTTCAGTGTAGTCTTGTTTGTTTATAAGATCTCTTTACCTCCGTCTGACTTTGATCAGCTTATTCGTCTTTCCAGTCGCGGCTGGAAGACAGATTATTTTTCAACCTGAACTTGGCCAGGTGACTCGTCTGTCCAGTCGCGGCTGGAAGACTTAGATTATTTTTTAACCTGAACTTGGTCAGATGACTCGTCTGTCCAGTCGCGGCTGGAAGACTTAGATTATTTTTTAACCTGAACTTGGTCAGGTGACTCGTCTGTCCAGTCGCGGCTGGAAGACTTAGATTATTTTTCAACCTGAACTTGGCCAGGTGACTCGTCTTTCCAGTCGCGGCTGGAAGACTTAGATTATTTTTCAACCTGAACTTGGCCAGGTGACTCGTCTTTCCAGTCGTGGCTGGAAGACTTAGAGTATTTTTCAACCTGAACTTGGTCAGGTGACTCGTCTTTCCAGTCGCGGCTGGAAGACTTGGATTATTTTTCAACCTGAACTTGTCAGGTGACTCGTCTGTCCAGTCGCGGCTGGAAGACTTAGATTATTTTTCAACCTGAACTTGGCCAGGTGACTCGTCTTTCCAGTCGCGGCTGGAAGACTTAGATTATTTTTCAACCTGAACTTGGCCAGGTGACTCGTCTTTCCAGTCGCGGCTGGAAGACTTAGATTATTTTTCAACCTGAACTTGGCCAGGTGACTCGTCTTTCCAGTCGCGGCTGGAAGACTTAGATTATTTTTCAACCTGAACTTGGCCAGGTGACTCGTCTTTCCAGTCGCGGCTGGAAGACTTAGATTATTTTTCAACCTGAACTTGGTCAGGTGACTCGTCTTTCCAGTCGCGGCTGGAAGACTTGGATTATTTTTCAACCTGAACTTGTCAGGTGACTCGTCTGTCCAGTCACGGCTGGAAGACTTAGATTATTTTTCAACCTGAACTTGGCCAGGTGACTCGTCTTTCCAGTCGCGGCTGGAAGACTTAGATTATTTTTCAACCTGAACTTGGCCAGGTGACTCGTCTTTCCAGTCGTGGCTGGAAGACTTAGAGTATTTTTCAACCTGAACTTGGTCAGGTGACTCGTCTTTCCAGTCGCGGCTGGAAGACTTGGATTATTTTTCGACCTAAACTTGGTCAGGTGACTCGTCTTTTTAGTATCATTCCTTAAAGACAAATATAATGGTTTTTGAATGTAATCCCTGGTGTCCGCATACACCTTGTTTCAAAATTGATTACAATGATTGCTTAAATGTTTCTTACATATAACATTTCCGGAGCTGGGCTCCATTCCACGTTCGTGGTACGTCGCTTCCATCTAAACGAGCCAACTTGTAGGAACCGTTTCTTCCTGTTTCCTTGATTTGGTAGGGGCCTTCCCAGCGTGGGCCCAACTTCCCTTGATCTTCCATCCTGCTGGCTTCATTGCTTCGGAGCACGTATTCTCCTTCTTTGAACGATCTTTTTTGCACTCTTGAGTTGTAGTATCTTTCAACTTCTCTCTTATACTTTTCCTCGCGGATTGCTGCTATCATCCTTCGTTCTTCCAGGAGGTTCAGGTTCAACCGTAGCTCCGAATCATTATCCATTTCGTTAGCCTGGAGAATACGCTGTGTTGGCATGATTATTTCTGCTGGTATTACCGCCTCGGTGCCATATGTTAAGCTGAATGGGCTTTCTCCATTGCTTGTCTTTGGCATCGTCCTGTGTGCCCATAGCACGTGTGGTAGTTCTTCCAGCCAATTTCTTCCTTCGTTTCCTAAACGTGTCTTTATACCCTCCACGATGCTCCGGTTAGCTCGCTCCACCTGACCATTTCCCTGGGGATGTGCCACTGAAGTAAAGATTTGTTGTATCTTCATATCCACGCACCATTGTTTAAATGGGTTGTCCGCGAATTGTTTTCCGTTGTCTGTCACAATAAACAACGGAAGACCAAACCGACAAATGATGCATTCCCAAACAAATTTCTTCACCTGTATGCCCGTGATGGATGCGAGAGCTTTTGCTTCCACCCACTTGGTGAAGTAATCAATTGCCACTATCAAGAATTTTATCTTCCCTTGAGCTATTGGGAATGGCCCGACTATATCCATTGCCCATTTTTGAAAGGGCCATGCCGCCGTGACGGGGACCATCTCATTTGGTGGTCGGTGGCACATTGGGGCGTGCCTTTGGCAACTCTCACATTTCTGAATTTCTTCAATGGCGCTTTTGTGCATACTCGGCCAGTAGTATCCTGCTCCCATTGCCTTCGCGACAACCATCCTTGGGCCTGCATGTATTCCACATATGCCGAAGTGGATTTCCCGAATTACATAGTTGGCTTCTTCTTGATTGAGGCACCTCAGTAGAGGTCCTAGGTAGGACCTTCGGTATAGACATCCCCGTTCCATTTCGTATTGCAACGCCTTTGTTCTTATCTTTCTTGCCTCAGCTCTATCGTCTGGTAGCGTACCTTTTGTGAGAAACTGGATGATAGGAGTCATCCAGGTTGGGTTCTCCGCTTCCGTGATTGTGTTGATCTCTGTGTCTGCGATAGATGGGGATTCTAGCACTTCTACTCTGACCTCCTTTGCTAAATGTGTGAAAGTGACTGAGGCCAACTTGCTGAGAGCATCGGGTTTTTTGTTTTTGCTTCTTGGGATGTGTATGACCGTACATTCATCGAATAACTTGATAATGGCCTGGGCCTTCTCCAGGTATCGCTTCATTGACTCTTCCTTAGCATCGTACGAGCCGTTGATTTGGTTTGCTACGAGCATTGAGTCTACATGAGCGTGTAATTTTCGTACCCCCATCTTGTGAGCCAATCTTAAGCCTGCGAGTAACGCTTCATACTATGCCTCATTGTTAGAACTTTTGAAATCCAACCTTAGCGCGTAGGTCAGCTCGACCTGGTCTGGCCCCACTAGTATCAAACCAGGCCCCGAGCCTTCGTTGTTTGAGGCCCCGTCCGTGTGGAGATTCCAGGTGCTATCAGCTTTAATTTCTTGGTTACTTTTCGCCACTTGTGTTTGCATTTTTCCTTCGGTTGGTATCTCCACCAAGAAATCGGCCACTACCTGACCCTTCATTGCGGACCTTGGTTTGTACTTAAGCTCGAACGCCCCCAGCTCGATCGCCCATTTTGCTAATCTTCCCGAGATCTCCGGTCTTCTCAGGATTTGTTGTATTGGGTGCTCCGTTTGTACTTCAATGTTGTGAGCTTGGAAGTACCTCCGGAGCCTTCTTGAGGCGTGCACTAAGGATAACACTAGCTTCTCCATTGGTGAGTATCTTGTTTCTGGATCTTTTAGCGCTCTGCTGATAAAGTATATAGGGGTTTGAACATTACCCCGCTCTGTCATCAAGACTGCACTCACGGCCGCGGTTCCGGCGGATAGGTACATTGTCAGGTTTTCTTGTGGGAGTGGAGCCGTGAGCGTTGGCAATTGACTCAAGTAACTCTTCATTTCTTCGAATGCCTTTTTTGCTTCTTGTGACCATACGAAATTCTTTTTACCTAGGCAATTTCTTAGAGTTACCATGAATGGTAAAGTTCTCTCAGCATGTTTTGACAAAAATGTTTAAGGCGACAAGACGCCCGTTGAGCGTTTGCACATCCTTAACAGATCTTGGTGAGGGCATTTGCAGCACCGCCTTCACTTTTTCTGGGTTTGCTTGGAACCCGTCCTTGGTGACAACTACACCCAAAAATTTGCCCTGTTCTACCCCAAACGAACATTTCTTTGGGTTCAGCTTCATGTTGACGCTTCTTAGAGTTTTGAATGTTTCGCCTAGGTCACCCAATAACCCTTCTTCGTTCTTGCTTTTCACCACTAGATCGTCCACATACACTTCCAGGTTTTTACCGATTTGTTCGCTAAAAGCCGTGTCCATCAATCGTTGGTAGGTAGCTCCAGCGTTCTTCAAGCCGAAAGGCATTTTTGTGAAACAAAATATCCCAGTACTAGTGTAGAACGCTGTTTTGTCTTCGTCTTCTTTGGCCATCTGTACCTGCCAGTAACCTTTATAAGCATCCAAGAAACATTTTAGTGGAAAACCTGCCAGAGCGTCTACTTTGGAATCAATTTCTGGAAGCGGGTAACAATCTTTAGGGCACGCGGCGTTAAGATCCTTGAAATCTATGCACATCCGCCACGTCCCGTCTCCTTTTTTGACCATGACTGGGTTTTCCACCCAGGTTTGGTATTTCACCTCTCGTACTATGCCGGCACACAAAAGTTTTTCAACCTCTGCCAATACTGCTTGGTTTCTTTCTGGCCCCAAATGTCGTCTTTTTTGCGCCACTGGTTCCTTTGATCTATAGGTGTTTAAACGGTGTTCTGCCGTTTCTCTCGGAACCCCCTCCATGTCTGAAGGTTGCCAGGCGAAGACATCTAGATTGTTGAGTAAAAACTGCTTCAGCGTTTTCTTCGTTTCCTCTCCCAGTTGGCGTCCCACGGTTATTTTCTGCTCCGGGAACCCTGGGTGGAGTGCCCATTCTTCCTGTGCCACACCTTCTTGCTTGTTTATGACTTTCGGGGCCATCGTTGTAACTTTTACACTTTTGCATTCCTTAGTTGAGTATAAAGTTACTATACCGGTTGGTGTTGGGAATTTGATGGCTCCGTGGATGGTGGAGATGACAGCCCCGAGTGCACATAAACCCGGTCTTCCCAGAATCACATTGTGGCTTGATTGAGAGCGTACTATGAGGAAAGTCATTGGGACTGTTCGTCTCCCCGTTTCGTCTCCCATTGTTACCTGAAGTTGTATTTTCCCTAGTGGTTGCACCACTTCCCCCGAAAAGCCAGTCAACTGATGGACTTGTGTGACGAGTCCCTTCCGAACTTCTTCATCTAGTTGCATGAAGCAATGTTCGTACATGATTTCGGATGCACTCCCAGTATCTACATAAACTCTTCGTACCTGGTGACCTGCAATGTCAGCTGATACATGTAGTGCACCTCTTGCAAAATCACCGCTTCTAATTGGGGGGAAACTAATTTCCTGCTCCATCCATGACTCCATGTGGTCGTTGCTTCTTTTCATGCCTGCGTTTCCTGATGGTTGACTTACCATTAGGATCTCTTTCCTCTTTCCACTTGACTGGGGTGTAGCCTTCAGCTCTTTCAGCAGGTGTGCCAACTTGCCTGTTTTGATTGCTGACTCGATTTGCCTCCTTAGGGAGAAGCATTCGTCGGTGGTGTGGCTGTTGTCTTTGTGGAATTCACAATACTTTTCCGTGGCCTTTCTAGGGCCTGGCCTCATGGGAGCTGGTTTCACGAAATTAACATTTTCTGTTGCTAGGATCTCGCTTGGTGTTTTGGATAGTGGTGGAAGACTAACAGTAGGCCCGACGTTGGGTCGTGATGACGGTGAATATCGAGGCTGGAATGGCACGTTCCGCTGTTGGAAGCGTGGTTGAAAATGCCCTTTGTCCCACGTTTTCTGTGGCGTCTGCCTTCTAGGGACATCCCATGTAGTTTTTTTCTGTGTATGATCCTTCAACTGATCGCTTGCTTTTCTTCCCCGTACGAACGCTTTAGCTCTTTCTAACATTTCTTCGACTGTACTAGGGCGGTTTTCATGGAATCGCTCAACCAGCTGCTCGCTTCGAACGCCGTGGATAAAGGCCGAGATGCGTATGTCTTCACCAGCTCCTTTTACTTGCATGCTCTCCCTTACGAACCTCGGGATGAAGTCTCCTACTGATTCGTTGTCGGCTCTTTTTATGTTGTGCAGTTCCGTCGGGTCCTTGATGGATCTTCGCTGCTGGCTGAAATTTTTCAAGAAACTATCTTCCAACTGTTCGAAGCTTCCTATCTCTCCCACCGGAAGGCTATCGAACCATACCCTCGCTGCCCCAGTCAGTGTTTGCATGAACATATGACACCATACAGGGATAGACCATTGTTCTACCTCGGCTGCACCTATGAAAATGGCGAGATGATCGTCTGGGTCACCCAGACCATCATATTTCCCCACATTGGATGGCATTTTTAGTTTTGGGGGAAACGTGAACTCTGCAATTTTGTTGATAAACTTTGATCTTGATCTCGCCGTGGATGGCCTGTATGGCTTGCTGTAGTCATCTTCAAAATCTAGCTTCCTCTTGGTTGTCTCTTGACGTACAGCCTCGGTGTTGTGTAGCTTATCCTTCTCTTCTTCATCTTTCCTTGGTGAGTCGTCATTTTCGTCGTCTCCGAACTCTAGACGGGTTCGGATTTCTTTCAATTGGCGATCTTTTTCTTCCTCCTGTAACATAGCGAGGATCTGTTGACGGTTCTGTCGTAAGAACTCTGGTGTAACGATTACCTTGTCAGTCCTTTGTTTTTCAGAATCGTTAAGTCGACTCTTCGGGTTCTTGCTTCCCTCCCCCCGGTAACATTGCTACCATCTGGGTACAGGACATCAGAACTTCTAGTTTCATTGTGAGGAGTTTCCTCGCCCTCGCCCATCGTTTTTTTTTTTTTTTTTTTTTTTTTTTTTTTTTTTTTTAGAGCACGGGATGGCGCCAAATGTTGCTACAAAACTTTTCACCTAGGGGTGAAAGTCTTGAAGCAGTGCTGGATGAACAAGTTAAGACGGGACTTCTGGGCTTGGGCTTGGAAGAACGAACGGGACCTCCAGGTCTTGAAAGGATGATCTGCAAAACAGGAAACACCGTGAGCCTCGCCACGAGCAGAAGGGGTTTTCTCCTCGTGACCACCCTCCGGCGTGAGAATAAGTATGTGTATAGTGGGAGATAAAAGGTGAGAAAGAAGGGATAAGTAAATTATGATATTGTGAATCTGTGAGTTAAAACATGAATCTTACCTTTGAAATCGGCCCGACTATTTATAAGGCATCCATGGTCAAGATGTTTGGACTGGACATCCATTGTAGGTTGTATGCAGTCAAACATCTCTCCCTACTTCTGCTAATATGACTGTTATTTCCTTATTCGTGCTTAGGGAGTTCAGGGTGTATTTAATTATCTTTGTCTGTATAGTTGACCCGTGTTCCCTGTGTGCAGGTTCTGCCCCTGACATATCTTGTCTTGTTAGCTGACTTCCCTTTTTGTGTTACTGGTTCTTTCCTGACCTCTTTCTATCATGGGTTCAGGTTTCCCCATTGGTGTTGTCTTTATAGTTGACTCTTATGCCCAATGAGATGTTATCTCAGCTATTTAGTATTATTTTCTGGTATGAGATTATTTCCTGTTTTAACTTCTTTGGTATTTTCTAAGTGTTGAGTGGGAGATGTCGTCCGTCATCAAACGAACCAAACCTATGGCCTTGGTACCTTTGAGCCGCGGCAGGGCCTAAGCCGCGGCTGGATGTTCTTTGATTCCCACATTTGTTCCTTCTGGCTAGGAACTTCCGGACCTGATATTCGTGAGCCACGGCGGGGCCTGAGCCGCGGCAGGGCCTGAGCCGCGGCTGAGGTGTTCTTTTGATTTCCACCCTCGTTCCTTCTAGCTAAGAACTCGGACTTGATATTCGTGAGCCTCGGCAGGGCTTGAGCCGCGGCTGGATTGTTCTTGACCTTTGGATCGTTCAAATTCCTATATCTGGTCGTGACACACTTGAGCCGCGGCAGGCCTCCAGCCGCGGCAGGGTGAGTTTCTTGCTTTGAATGCCTAATCCCCTTCAAATACTAAAAAGAAAAAAAGAAAAGAGGACAAAAAAAAAGAAAAAAAAACAACAAAAATTGTTGTTTGGAGGTTTCGAACCTGAAAACTAAAACAAAGTACGTGTTTACCAGTAACAGTAACACGTATAACCATTCCACCAAAAACAATTCTTGACCTAATAGTCGAAAATCAATTATAAAACTTAAAACTGTGGCTTTGTCATTGGACATTGCCATTTAAGAGTTTAGTAATGTATATAACTGGTAACCAACTTTTAACCCTGTTACATGTGGAGAAACATTAAGATTATAATAATAAATATTTTAACATTTATTTTTATACAAATTTGATATTGTATTGGTAATTTTTTCATTTCATTAAATCTTAAGATTATGTGGATGAAAGTATTCAAAACATAAAAAAAAATACATGAAAAAACAATTCATAAGTGGTGTACTCTTGTACAATACATTAAATTACATGTTAAATAAAACCTTACAATGATGATTTACAAATTTGAAAATACTTATTTGTATACAAGATTTGACGTTGTATTGGTAACTTTTCATGTTTAACACCCACTAAATGCAAAAAAGAATATAGTTTTTTTTCCTCAATAACTGAAAACACAAAATAGCCAAAACCATTGTAAAAAAAAGGTCATAAACGGTGCAAACCTGATTGAAGTCAGTAGGGATTCAAAGAAATCGAAAATAAACAAATTGGTCAACGATTTCCTTACATACGTTGTTTCTCAATTTTATTATTTTTTGAAACTCTATCAACTTTTTTGTAGAAACTTTAACCTTAATGTTGTAACATATTTATAAATATTTAACTTTTAATTAAATTTATGTATCAAAGTTAAATTAATTATTTTTAAATCTCGCCTATTATACGGAAAATCTCGCTAAATTTTAATATTTAATCTCTTATTTAAAATAAAAAAATACAAATAAACTTTAAATTTCAACAATATATCTTGTTTTAAATTCAAATTTTAAAACTTCAAAATTAAAAATCTAACTCCTTAATATATCGCCACAATTTAAATTTAAAAATCCAAAATTAAATATGCAAAAAGTTAAAACTAATAAATTAATTGGAACCAAACATATTTTTTTTTTGAAAAAAAAATCTCATCATTTAAATAAAAATTAAAATTTTAAAATATAATACAATTTTAAAAATAAATATTTATAAATTTCTTAATTTTAATTAAAAAATAACAATTAAAATTTATAAATCAAAATAAAAAATTTATTTCTAAATATCAAACTTAATTAAAAAACTACAAATTAAATATTAATAAACTTTATTATAACACATATTTATTTTTAAAATACAAAAGTAGTATTTTCAAAAAATTTATTTAAAATTAAAAAATCTTGCTTTTTTAATAATAAAATTTAAAAACTCGCTTTTTTAATAATGAAACTTTAAAAACTCGTTTTTTTTAAATCTCCTATATTTTTATTCTTGATTTTTTTAAAATATTCACTTTTGATGATAGTTTTTAAAAAAATTGAGTCAATGGTAATAATGGTAAATTGATTTAGTAAAATGTTTATTTATATAATTTTCCAAAAAAATTAAGCTAAATATAGAAATATTGAATAATAGATCTAAATGTAGTTTTGGGGAGAAAATGTGTGTGCGGATGAATGTGGTGTTAACAAGTGGCACAATATTTAGTTTTTTTTATTATAATAGGGATTTCCCCCGGCGCGTTGCGGCCGAACCACGTTAAAAAGCGTAAAAATATCAAGCTTATTATTTCCAATACTTTTCATCATTCAATGAACTAATTTAATTCAAATACTCAATTAGGAAACAATATTATGGCATGTTTTCATTCCTAAAGCAACTCCCAACAAGCTTCTAGTGAAAGCTCTTTTATCAAAATTTCAATTTGCTGCTCAACAATCTATGATATTACCATACACTTCTGCTCCTGATGTTAGGCTTATCAAAAGAGACTGCTTTGTCTCAGCACCATATAAACTGGTCTTAACACACGTGAACATATATATTGTACAAAAACAATATAGTTAAACGTACATAAACATACCTACATAATTACAACTCTAGAATTACATACATATAAGCATAATCACACACACATATATATATATATATATATATATATATATAAGGGGGAGGATCAAATAAGAAGTAGTTTTTCGCTAAGAAATATAAGAAATGACAAAAACCTTAAAAAACGATATCAAACGAACTCCGATTGAGCTAATTTTAGCGCCGTTGGAACCGTCTCGTCGAACTCTACCATCTTAGCTTTTAGGGTTTAACTTTTATGGTTTATATTTTACGTTTGAATTTTAGGGTTTTAGCCTTAGGGTTTAACTTTTAGGGTTTAGATTTTATGGTTTAAGTTTTTTTTGTGGGGTGGGGGTGGGGGTGGGGGGTTTAGGTTTTTGGGGGTGGGTTTAGGGTTGGGGGGTAGGGGGGTTTAGGTTTTTGGGGGGTGGGGGTTTTAGGCTTTTCGGGGTAGGGTTGGAGGGGGATTTAGGTTTTTGTGAATGCGGGTGGAGGGGGTTTAGGTTTTTGGGTCCGGGTTAGGGTTCGATGAGATGGTTCCAACGTCGCTGGAATGAGCTCAATCGGAGTTCGTTTGACCCACTTCTTAGGATTTATTAGCGAAAACCCACTTATTATTGAAACCGTCCCCTATATATATAATAATGCTTGTTTTTTAATTGTTAAGTTCACATGTAAATTGAAGTATTTGAGTTTGAGTGAAAGTTTCCTAAAATTGCTTGATGTGTGCTAGAGTTTTGGCTTGGGATGACCTGTTTGGGCCGCAGGTTTCTGGTGGAATTGAAGATTGAATGTCGCAAATTTTAGAAACTAATTAGAAGTTACGAAGTTTATTTATTATTAAATAAAGGAGCTTGTTAGATTTAGAGAATGATTAAGAAGTTATATATAATAAGCAAAATTATATATATTGTGTAACTACAAAAAGTTTAATAATTACCAGAAAGTTCTCGTTACTTCATTACTTTAACAGTTTAACATGCTCTTTCACATCTCAATTTTAGACCCATAAACAATAAACAATTATATAATAACAATTTGCAAACATATTGTTTGCTTGACGACCATTTAGTGTTTGATTCTATATATGTAAAAACTAATGTTCAAACTAATTAGTTATAAATATATAACATAATAATACATATTATTTTAGTCTTTCTATCATAATTATATATTATATTGTATAAGTATTATAACATTTATATTTAGTATAACCGTTTATAGTTGCAAGCATAATTAACTATGTGTATAAAGCTCAGTCTTAAGCTTGGTTATCAAATGAGATCGAGTTTGGCTTTAAGCTCAAACATTAGCTTGCTTAAGATTTAGATTAATCCAACTTTTAACAATCCTTTCAAACATTAGCTTGCTTACTTGCAAGCATAATTAACTATGTGTATAAAGCTTGGTCTTAGCTTGTTTATCAAATGAGATCGAGTTTAGCTTTGAGTTCAAACATTAGCTTGTTTAAGACCAACTTTTAACAATCCTATCCTCACCCTTATAACAAGGTGATATAATCTACTTTTGACGAGGAAAATCAAACAGGATTCTCAATAGACTAAATGAGGACGGGTGTTGTAATAACTGGTAAGTTTGATGTTTTTAACTTTGAGTTCATTGGTTAAGTTCTGGGAAACATGAGATACGCCTTTTTTATTCTCAATAGACTAAACATGTCGTTGTAAAAATGTTAAGGGACCGAATATGTAATTTACTCAAACTTCAATAGAAATGAATGGGTTCCACCCCACCTCAATTTCTTTGTTTGTGTCTAATTAAATATCACAACTACAAACTTACAACGAAGACCCTCTTCTTTCACTCACCCCAATCTCAATACCCTACACCATGGATTCGCCGGATTTCCCCACCGGCAAGTCTCCCCGGTCACTCCAAGGCCCCCGTCCGGCTCCCCTCAGAGTCCACAAAGATTCCCACAAGATCAGAAAACCACCGGTGGCTCCGGCGCCGCACCACCACCAGCAACAGCTATCACAGCTCCACCACCAACACCGGCCACCGGTCATCATCTACACCGTCTCCCCAAAGGTAATTCACACAAACCCAAACGAATTCATGACTTTAGTCCAACGTTTGACCGGCCCATCGGCGCCGTCTCCAGTGGGCTCCTCTTTCTCCGCGTTCCAAGACGACGGCGGCGCCGTATCTCCGGCAGCCAGATTCGCATCTATAGAAAACGCGGCAAAGTCGCCGGAAGGTAGAAAACCGCTTCCGACGGGTGATTTAGCGACGTTGGAAGGTGTGGAGATTAGCAATTTCCCCGGAATTCTGTCGCCGGCGCCGGGCTCACTTCCACCAATCCCACCTAATTTTTTCTCACCTTTAACAAATGATTTTTTTCATGATTTAAGCCCTGTGTTACTTAGCAATAGAAATTATAATTTTATGGAGGGCAATAATTTCATTACAAGCCCCACAAATCTTCTATCTTCACATATAATTTCACCCACCACTCCCAACTTGGATCTCTTCCATAGCTTATTTGACTCATTTTGATTGGTTGATTGATAGTTGCCTTTGTTTACCAATGGGTAAGGGTAGAATTGGAATTTCAACTGTTATTATTTTTTTATTCTTTTGTAGACTAAAAATGAGATGGGAAAGCATTGGAATTGACTTTTAGCAGTCTCTTATGTTTATTTCTTTTTCTTGTTATAATTGTAACATGCAGTTTGATTGGCTAATTGATGCAATTATGTGAAAAGGATAGGGGCATAATTGTAATTTTTGCTAGTTGTATATGGTTCGTTAATTTTATTTTTGTTGACCAATAATGAGATGAGGGACTTTGCATTCCCTCTTTTGTTCAATGTTTTTATTTCTGTTCTTATTATTACTTGTCTTATTTGGATAGATTCTGTTTGGTGTGTCAAATGCCCTTATGGATACACGAGATCTAACACCATATGAAACTTATCATTGGTTTAGTTGTTTAATGTAACCTATTTAATATTCAAATTATGTTTATGTTTCTTTTTCTTTAAACCCGTTTAATACAGAAATAAGTTTAAACGGAGAATGTTGAAAATTGCAATAAGCAGTCATATATAATGCGGATTAGATGTAATGTGAGAGTCAAAGAGGTTGTGGTGTAGTGGTTGAGGTGAGGCCTAAAGTTCTAAGGGACCCGGGTTCAATCCCTACCACCACCATTAATTTCTGAGGCATGCAAATGAGGTCTAGTTCTTATGCTGATCCACCTGGGTTTTACCCACGTCGATCCAGGGTTCGAGCCTCGGCTCTCCCTCAAGCCCGGAAGGGGCCGTATTGGGTGGAATTTTTCCTTGGATGCTCTCCAACTCTGACGCCAAGTGGGTCCGGTTAAAACAACATATTGGCCGAAGTTGGACGAGGCTCCCCCATATGTCGGGGGGTGCGACGTCACAACATTCAATGTTCGCCGTTCAAAAAAAAGATGTAATGTGAGAAAAGGGGGCAACTTGATGGTTAAAAAGTTATATAATTGTCTTATATATCACATTCAAACCAATATGTACCTGTTTCTATGTATTTATGTAAATGCTCCTCTTATAGACCCTTAAACTGACTAAATAGTTTATTTAAAAAGTGTGTTTTCAGAAAATTTGTTGATATTTAAAAAGGTTAAAAATGAAAAGAAAATTGTAATACTTTTTTTTTTCAAAATCAATATACAAAACATTCCCTGCTAAATCAACACAAATTTACAAAAAAAACAATATCCACTAAAGAAAATTAATTTGCTTTACTAAAATGAGTCCTCGGTGTAGACCAAGGCGTGTCTGACCCAACCTCACCACCATCTCCGACGACCTCTCCGGCATAACCGACTGAATCATCACCACCGGCTTCCTCATTGGCAATTCGGGCACCATCCAACCTCGCAACATCCGCCCCGCCTCCTTCATCGTCGGTCTCAGCTGGTGATTTGGATGCACACAAATCAAACCCGCCATCAACATCCTCTCCATATCAACCTTATCGTACCGCCCCATCAACTTCGGATCAGCCCCCGCAATCAGAATCTTCTTTTCCCACAAATCCCACATCCAATCCGTCACCACCACCCCATCCTCGTTTACTTGACGCTGCCCTGACACCACCTCCAACACCACCACCCCAAAACTGTACACGTCAGTTATCACAGTGGGTATGCCCGAAAACACGTATTCCGGTGCAAGGTACCCCATTGTGCCAGCTGGCAGTGTCGTGTCGCGTCACGCTTTCTAGCACTATGCTCATAAACCTCAGCCAACCCGAAATCGCCTAATTTCGCATTGAAATCCGCATCCAACATTATATTACACGTTTTCACGTCTCGGTGGATATTTGACGTTCGCATTCTTCGTGTAAATACACGAGAGCCGATGAAACCCCGAGAAGTATATTCAACCCTTTCTCGAACGTCAACGAGCGGTTATTCGATCGTTTGTGCAGAATCTTATCAAGTGACCCGTTCGGCATGTACTCGTAAACCAAAACCAACTCGTTCCCCTCACAACACCATCCTTGAAGCTGGACCAAATTCTTGTGCCGCAAACACCCCACCATCGTCAACCTGTTTGATTCACTTTACTAAACCGCTTCACCGCCACATTCCCACACGACGGTAGATGCGCTTCGTACACAACCGAAGACGCACCTTGCCCAATAATCCGATTCAGGTCAAACCCTTTCGTCGCAGATCGAATATCCGCCAACTTCAGTTTCTTCGGGACCTCGGTTTCTTGAAACCGATACATTTGGGGGCGATCTGCGCATCTCGCCTTTTGTTTAAACAAACGCAATAAACCGTTACCAAACTAGCGACGACGATCAAAGCACTAGTGACGAAGAGTAACCCGAAAGCTAGTTCAAGCACGCCATTATCTTTATGATGATCATTCCATACCGCGATCTCCGAGTCTTGGAAACTCGGATCTTCCGGGTAACAAATCAAACAGCTTCTTGACGTTGTCGTTTCCATTTGCATATTGGGAGTCAAAGATTCAAATGTATGAAACTGAATCTTTTCGATGGAATGAATCGATGATCCTCGTCCGTTAGAAGCCGAGAATCCGACATACATGAAGTCACTAAAAATCTTGGAGATGTCAATCGGCAGGGAAAGAAGTGGGTGTTGGGGTTTCGGGTCCAAGTAGCCGACCCAAACCCGGATGATTTTTTCCGGGTCTCGGTACTCGATCCAGACCGTTATTCTTTTCCCGCTTTTCAAATAAATCCCCTTTGACGTTAAATCAATTGAGGCGACGGAAATAATTGAATTGACGTCAAGCGCGAGGTGATTGTCGTTGATATCTCCGAGAGCCGGGTTGAAGGTGGTATCGAACTCGATTGCGAGAAACGGGTCGGAAATTGGGGAATCGGGTAAGCCGATGTAGCCGTTGGAGTGTGGTAGGGACTTAGGGTCTGAGGCGATGAGGAAGGCGATGCCGTCGCCGGGGATGCAGGGCGGCGGGGGTGGGGTGATTTTGAAGGTGAATCTGGTGGAGAATGAAACGGAGGAGTTGAAGAATCGGATGGGGTAAGCGTGGAGGATTCTGCCGTTTGGGGAGTAGGATCGGGAGGCGCAGGCGGGGATTTGTTCGGTGAGGATGATGGAGGTGTTGGTGAAATATGCGGAGCCGATTAGGGTTAGGTTTTTTGGGGGTGAAGATGAAGTGATGGCGAAGATGGAGGAGGATAATAGGAGGATGAATTGAATGTATGGTGGCATGATTTTCAGAAGAAACAAGAGATTATGTTTCTTGAGGAGATTATGTTTCTTGAGGAGATCAAGAACTTGAAAACCTGCAAGACAGTTTTAGAAAGAAGGAAATTTCAATTTGTGAGATGAAAATGGGGGGACGAAAAGGAGTCCCTTGGCGTAATAAAAAAATAATAATAAGGATTAGCGATTACAAATATTATCTCTAGCTTTAGCAATTATATTTATTTAAAAATAATTAAAACGTAAGTATCATGTTTTGTGTCTTACAACAAAAAGTAAACAGTTGGTTATTTGTTGCAATGTTAGCCCTAATACTTACTATAGTGGAGGTCTTGCGTTCGAATCCTGACAACAGCAAAAAAGGGGTCTGCGAGCAGTTCAGAGCGTTTACCCAGTTAGGGGGTTTCTCCTGTAGTGGGCTGTCCTGGATGTTGCCCCAGTGAAACTCAATTATCCTAAATTATTTAGGTGTTGCCGTTAAAAAAAAAACCAAAAAAAGTAAAAACATCTTTGTTTACGACACAAGAGTTTTAACCTTTTTAACTAAAATGTTCAAATTTAGATTTTATTTTTAATATTTTAAGGGGTAAAACAAGAAGTTTAAGGGGGTGTTTGGGATTACTTTTCAAAACAACTTATTAACTTATTATCTTTTGAAATAAGGTAATAAGTTATAAGTTTGTTTGATAAATTCAAAATAAGATGAAAGATGTGAGAAGGAGAAGTCAAAATCCAAAAGTAAGAAATTCTTACTTTTGAAAATGACTTTTGGAAAAGTAATAAGTAGCTCAAATAAGTAATCGCAAACACCCCCTAATTAGGATGACTAGCAAACTGAATTTTTAAATATAAGAACAAAAACAAGATCGAGAGACTTATAATTTGGTTATCAGACCTTGGATATGGTTATCCTCTCATGCCACATCATCGAAACATGTGCGCGATGTCTAATGTGTAGTGCTGTTTCCTCTCATCCCATCATGTCACATCACTGAATGGTCCCGCAGCTCCTTTCTTCCTTCTGTGTCTTTATCACCGAGTGGCGCTGCAGATCCGAGCGAGGACACCGTCAACAAGGCCACATACCGCGGCGTGGTGCTTCCCACGGCACCGTTATTTCACCTCAGGCCCGTAAGGGATGTAGGTGAGGATACCAGACAACCTTATTGATTTTACAACTAAGTTGTATGATTTCATTATATTTATGTGTATAAATAACTGAAATGGCTAATCTGAAATATAGTTAAAATTAACCTTTTTATATATTTTTTAAAATATATTTATAAGTATTAAAAGTTTTATTACAATAATCTATAAAAAAAAATTACTTGCTCGTGAGGTTTGTAGTCTTTTTATTTTACCCAAAAAACTGATTAAATTTACTAATTAAAGTGAACTCGAAATGTGTTTTGTTCAGAACCCGCAATCAGACTACATTCATCTAACAAAAGCAATTATTGTTCAATTTACTTCCATAACCGAATCAAACATAAGCACAATACCACTAGGGTGAGTAGAAATCGATCAAACCGGTCGGACAAAGACCGGCTCGAGTGAATGTAATTGGTGTTGGGATTTCTCGTTAGATACCGGTACCACTAGGGTTTCTCTTTCGATCTAATCAAAACGGCCACCAGTGATCCAATTGCAAAAACGAAGAACCTGGTTTGACAACCATAGATCGATGTCGTACAGATACCGGTACCGAAAATACCGATACCGAATTTATAGAGAAGTGGGTAACGAATACCGTACCGAATCTATCGGTACGATACCGGTTCGGTGCCGTACTTGTTACAAAAAGCTCATATCTAGATGATATCGGTATCGTACTGGTACCGGTACCGAAAATACTAATAGCGGATTTCTAGAAAAGTGGGTATTGAATACCGTTCCGAATCTATCGGTACGGTACCTGTACTCGGTACAAAATGCTCATCTTTAGTTTCTTATGAAAAAAAAGGAAAAACAACTTTGTTTGACTAAAAGTAGACACAAGAATTTTAACCTTTTAACTAAAATGGTCAACTTTAGATTTTATCTTTAATATTTTAATGGGGTAAAACAAGAAGTTTAATTAGGATGACAAGAAAACTGAATTTTTAAATATAACTAATATAGAACAAATACAGAGTGTAAATATAGAATCAATCGAGAAACTTATGATTTGGTTATAAGACCTTGGGTATGGTTATCATGCCATGCCACATCACCAAAGGTGGTGGGCGTCGCCTAATGTGGGGTGGTGTTTCCACTCATCCTATTGTGCTACATCATCAAATGGCCCTGCATCTCCTTTCTTCCTTCTTTGTCTTCATCACCGAGAAGCGCCACAACTTCGAGCGGAGACACCAGTCAAAATGATTGTCACAAATCTTCAGCTCAATGAAGAGGTGATTGCTATTTACGTTCTAACAAAGCTTCCAATGGCGTACAATCAATGCTAGTGTGATAATTGATATTGGAGGGAATTTGACCAATGGTAATTGAGCGTCCCAATTACCACCGAAGTCTATCACACAGCCCTGAGCGAATCCTCCAAGGCCTGAATGGTTTGCTCACTTTGACCATCAATTTGAGGACGATAAGTAATGCTCACAACCAAACGCGTTACCGAAGCTTTCTGTAGTGTCTGTCAGACTATAAATGTAAAACGACTATCCCTAGCGCGGATAACAGAAACAGACAATCCGTGCTTTGCTACAACTTAACTGATATACAGTAGAGCTAATTTCTCCATCTTGGAGTCCTTTCGAATGGGAAAGAAACGTGCAAATTTCAACAATTGGCCAACAATGGCTCAAATCAAATTGTGACCATCAAATGTTCTGAGCCACTTAAAATAAAATCCCATGAAAATTTTCCCACTTCCACTGTGGAATCTCGGGTTGTTATACCCAGTGATTGTTAGTAATAGTAGTTACTAATCAAAAGTTGGTACATTGTTGCCTCCTAGGGCGATACAAACATAGTCGGTGTGTATACAACATAACGTAGAAGTCGATACATGAGGATTTTGAAAATCAAAATATCAAGTGGATGAGGTTTACACTCTTTGTACTAAAATGGAAGAGTGTCGGTTAGTCATTAGAGAATGACTGATAACGAGTAATTCGAGCGTAAAGCTTCACAAAGCAAGTACATCATGAGTACGAGTATGATTGTACTAAACTCAAGTCGTGAAACAGAAGATTAACAAATAAATGAGGTTATACTAGGGATTCTATCGAGATAAATTTGATGATAGTCAAATTTACTCAATCGTAACAAGTGTTAAAAAGATGAGTCATCATCATAAAATAGATATCAGCGATGACCCGATGTTATGCAACCTCACCACAAAGTATTGGAATTCGGTACTAACTCGCGTGTTAGTCTCGATATAATATAACCATGCATGGTGATTTTCAACTAAAGGTTCATATACCTATTGTCAAAAGTTAGCAATGAGTTATATGATAATCAAGTCACCACAAGATCTAGATAGAGAAAGTGACTAAAAATCCAGAATGATCTAATCAAGTAAATTAGTTAAAAGACTAGGTGCCAGATCAATATTTGGACATTGAATTGACTACCACTAGAAATCGAATTTGGTAAACGGTTAGAAATGGAATTCTGAAATTTTAACAAGAAGTACATATCAAAAAGATGGTCTACTCCTCACATCGAGTCGACCAAATTTGATAGGATAACATTAGACGTCTACATCTTTCTTAATGTGTATTGAAATGATTCGGAAGTAATCCGATATTCATCTAGATGAGGAAATAAACAGTCACGTTGTGGAAATAATCTCATAAAAATTAGTGTCCCCAGAAATTGATTCTGAGCTTGCTAACCCATTAAGTTGGTAGACTTTGATGTAACATCGTTTTCCATTTTAGCCTGGGCTAGACTCTCATTAAGTAGACGTTACAAAATAGAAGCGGATCAATTAAAACTTCAGGAATTTGCCAAATGCGAGGACGTCATGCTCATAGGCTCCTTAAAGATAATGAAATCCCAAGCGGATCTTCAAGAGAACAATGTTAAATATGATTCGTCCCCTGTTCCTCTTCTTGGTAGCGTACAACTTTAATCGGTTAAGAATCGTAGAACACATAAACAAATTCTCAAAATTGCTCTACTATGATTTTGGGACACATCTTTCAAATGGTAAGGTTTTCAAATTTTGGGACACATCTTTCAAATGGTAAGGTTTTCAAAATTGCTCTAATATAATAAATATCTAATGTAAGTGTGTACGTTAGCCCCAAAATCAGTCAAACATTTAAAAGTAGGGGATTAGAAACTCACCGGTCGCGAAGCTTTCCTTCCGTAAGCCGCAAACCCGCAAACGCGTAGCCCAACGTGAACCTGTCGTCAAATTAATCATCCAGGTCAACACTCTGACCTTTATAACACTAACCCACTTACTCAAGACTAGAAAGCTAAAAGCTCGGTCTAAATCGTCACAAACCCTACAACCGACGCGCTCGTTCGCGTACAAAAACGACTAAATTAACGTTACCGAAAAACGTTCCCGAATGTCGTCCCCGACAATTTCCTCACATCCCAAAATGGTCCCCATCAATGAATATAAAGTTCTATGGGGTCATACCTTTGCGTACAAGCCGTTCTAAGCGGTTTTGTATGAAACTGCTGAGCATCACGCAAGAAGAAAAATTGTTTTGCTTATATCTCGACCATACGAGCTCCGTTTCACGCGATCCACCTGTCCTCGAGTTCGTATCGACACACCTGACCATAGAAAATTATTGGTGTCGGCCGCCGTCGCCACCACTGCTGTCAGAACGCAGATTCGTCTTTCAGCACGTTTGGTTTTGCGCGTCAATAGTCGAGTAGCTTAAAACCGACCCAAATGAACTCCGTTTTAGGCAAATAATATGTCCACACGTCCGTATCGCCGAACCCTTTCCAACCCACTGGTCTCCGTTGCCAGAATCCGTCGCCGGCAAGCAAAACAGTGGCCGGATTCGTCCATTTTCACGCGTCTGTCTTCGCGCTGCTTGAAACCCTATCAAACGAACTCGGAATTAGACAAATAATGCGACCATGCCACCAAGCCCTTCGTCCTCCTACCATTGCCACTGCCTGCCGCCACCGAAGCTGCAGCTGGAGACGCAAACAGTAGCCGGAATCCTCGCCGGATTTATCGTTTTAGCTCGATTCCTTCTCCGATTGCCTCCATGTCGCTTCCTAGCGGCCTTAACACTGAAATTAAGCAACCCTAATCATAATCTCACACAAAATGATAATAAATAACGTAAACAGGATTACCTCAATACGATATGGAGGTTCCCCGGTTGAAACCCACGTGTCACCACCTTTGTTTTCCTTGTCCGCCCGCCCTCGTCGCTGATCACTCTCCCTCTCCCTTGCTCTTGGCCGTCGCGCATTCCCCCTAGGTCGACAATGACCTAGGGTTTTCCCATAATGTGGTATTTAAACCACGCATATTTTTGCTTAGGTCCACATACTTCTTTCTCGCGCCATCTAAACCTCGAACAATGATTAAAACAATTAATCGGTGCAGAACTCTCTTTAAACAACTAACCGTGTTAGTTAATGTCGTAAAACGCCTCATACGTGACATATCTTACTCATCAATAACATATAATATCGGGTCGGGCAGTCCACTGACCCTAAATATTAGCTTATAAATTTACGGGATGTTACAAGTCTTACCCCCTTAAAAGAGGATTCGTCCTCAAATCCTTCATCTGCACAAACCAACACAACCCATCCCTTTTGTTGCAACTGAGGCATCAGAACCCCTTTCATGCCATGCATTCATTTTCGTAAGCGTCATAGTGGTCATTACCTTTCGACACGATCGGCATCCTTGGTGCTCAAATATTTGTGGTCGAAATCAGTGGTATTGGAGTGGAGTTCGGTCTGGTTCGCGATAGCGGGGAAGAACATAGGGAACTTCTGTGTAAAATCTAAACTGATCCGAGTTTCTAATGTGATACCCTAGCGAGTGGATTGGTTAGAGTGTTGGGCTGTTGTGGGAGTGACCCTGGTTCGAGTCCTATAACCCACACTTATTTTTTTAGCAACTTTTTAAGCAATATTTTTTAATACAATTAATCCCCCTATTATTATAATGGTATATTTAGACGGTTTGACACCGGAATACGCCCGTGTGCTCGGGATTTAATTTCTAATTCATTCTAAATGTTATTTTCATCTTAAAAATAATATAATTATTTATATTATCACTTAAACATTTAATTTGTATACAAAAACGCACGAACTATTATTTAATATTATTATCTCGAGTCTAATTGTGTTTCACACATACCACATCCATACTAAATACCAAACTAGGGATTTTCTAATCCCGACATCAAGATTTTCACTCGTTAATCTTAAGGGTGTTTTAGGACATCCGATCTTTCCGTATCATCGTCACATAATCATCCTAACAATCGTAATCATATTCTAGGGTATTCGTAGACTGTCCGCTTGCAAACTATTTGTGGTTTTGTTGCATCCTTGTGTGGTGCTAATTACTACACTCTACACACTCAGGTGAGTTTCACGGCCCCAATTACTGTTTTAAATTAGGGGGAGAAAACATGACGCAAACATATGATTACTGTAACTCTTATATTATCACTTGTTAAAGCTAAGCGTAACACTCTATCATGAAAGTCCTTACACATCGAACCGTTTAATATGAACTTAGCGAGGTAATCTTGAGTAGTACTACTGGGTTTGACAAACCCCACCCGTGTTAGTCGCGCTAACTCGACTGGAGGTCGAAAAGGTGTAATATTGACCTAACACATCACCACTGTTGATAGACATGGTGGAAGGCATCAAACACAGCAAACAGTCAGCTTCGGTTGCGAGCGCTTTAGTAACATGAACATAGGTTAGCTACCTATTGATATATATTGAATGTATATAATCTGGCAAACACTATTATGAACTGAAACCTGTGAACTCACCAACCTAGTGTTGACACATTTCCTTACATGTTTTCTCAGGTCGCTAAGGCACAGGTTCACAATTAGGACATGCATTGGAGTCCTTTTAGTTATTGCAAAAATTAAACTATTTATCTACTTTTATTAAACTTGACTTTTGGGCGCGGTTGTTTTGCGCATTAAATACTTAATCTTTTGCTTCCGAATTTACTCTGAATAATTAATGGTTTTTATTAAACTCATATATTGTCGTTTGATATGACTAATGACTGAGATCCTGGTTTGTCACACGCCTCACGGTAAAACTCCGTTAGTGGATTTTAGGGGTGTGACACATCATACTTCTGAGCATACGTCACAACATCTTTTCTCATAGTTGGCCAATAATATCCTGTCCTCAGGATCTTGGAACATAGTGCTCTGCCTCCGGTATGATTATCGCAATCTCCTTCATGTATATCTTTCAGTACTTCTTGTATCTCGGGATTCTTCAGACATCTAATGTATGAACCTGTAACAGATTTTCTATACAAAATATCGTGTATAATAATGAAGCGAGATACCTTCATACGAAAAGCTTTGTGATTCTTTTCGTTACTCAGGATCTCACCATACTGCAAATATTTTTTAATAGGCAGGATCCTTGATCTTTGTCAGGATCTTGGATCTCAAAGTCTTCTGTATTTAACACTTAATTTCCCTTGCACTCTGTTATATTGATTGTAGGGTTCAAGATGTGTATAATTGGAATCTTCACATCTAGCGGTAGCTTAAGAGCTGACCCAAGATTTGCTAAGGCATCAACCTTTGCATTATCTTCTCTAGGTACCTGTTTTATATTAAAAATCTTGAATTCTTTTGCCAAATTCTTGACTATTTCAAGATACTGGGCTAGTTTCTCGCCCTTAACTACATAAGAACCGTTAAAGTGGTTAGCGAGTAATATTGAATCTACATATACAATGAGATACCTGATTTTGATATCTCTGGCTAGTTGTAATCCCGCTATTAGTGCTTCATATTCTGCTTCATTATTTGTGGCTTGGAATTCACAACTGATTGATTGGGGTATTATGTCCCCCTGTGGCGATTTCAGTATGATGCCCAGACCTATTCCCCTTACATTGGACGCGCCATCAGTGAATAATGTCCACTTATCCCTGGTTTCTTCCAACTGTTGGACTTCAAGATCCGCTTCATGCCAAATATCATTACTGAAATCAGCCACAAAGTCTGTAAGTGCATGTGACTTTATTGATGTCCTAGGCTCATATACTATATCATAAGCACTGAGTTTAACGGACCATTTTTCCATCCTACCTGACATCTCTGGCCTTCTTAAAACACACTTAATAGGGTATTTAGTTTTAACATGAATAGTATCCATTTCAAAGTAGTGTCTAAGCTTGGTAGATGCCATTATTCTAGCTAAAATTAATTTTTCCAAATAAGAATACCTGGTATTCGCGACTAATAAGCTGTTACTTACATAGTAGACGGGATAATGTTGTCCCTTATGGTCCTTGATTAACACAACACTTACAACGTTTCTGGATACTGCCAAGTATAGGGATAACGGCTCACCATCCTCTGGCTTCATTAGTAGAGGTGCTGATGATAAGTACTTCTTCAATGCTTGAAGCGCTTGTTTGTGCTTCTCTTCCCATTCAAATCGCTTGTTCTTCTTTAAGATGTCATAGAATTCCTTGCATCTTTCTGAGGATCTTGAAATGAATCGGTTGAGTGTCGCCACCCTTCCGGTTAATCTTTGGACATCCTTGGTATTTGTTGGGGATTTCTGATTGACGATTGCTTTGATCTGCTCTGGACTAGCTTCTGTCCCTCTCTTGGTTACCATGTATCCCAAGAATTTTCCTGCCCCCACTCCAAAGTGGCATTTTGAAGGATTCAACTTCATGTTATACAGGTCCAGGATATCGAACACGTCTTTGAGATCCCTAAGATGATCCTCAACTTTCTTTGACTTCACCACCATATCATCTATATAGACCTCCATGGTGTCCCCCAACTTGTCTTGAAACATCATGTTTACCAGTCTCTGATATGTGGCACCTGCATTTTTAAGACAAAATAGCATAGCTATATAACTGTAAATACCTGTCAGGGTCATGAATGTTGTATCCTCCTGATCTGATGGCTCCATTTGGATCTGCTGAAATCCCGAAGAAGCATCCATAAAAGTCAGGATTTTGTGGCCCGTTGTAGCATCAACCATCGAGTCTATATGTGGCAATGGGAATGGATCCTTAGGGCACGCCTTGTTAAGGTCTGTGTAATAATCCACGCAAACTCTCCACTTCCCGTTCTTCTTCTGTACTACCACTACGTTTTCCAACCATGCTAGGAATTTTACTTCCTTGATCATTCCGGATTTAAGGAGTCTTTCCACCTCTTCTTGGATAATCACGTTCCTTTCAGGAGCGAATTTGCTTCTCTTTTGATGTATCGGCCCGAAACTGTTATTAATTCTAAGTTGTGAGTTATAATGTTTTTAGATATACCTGTCATATCTTCGTGCTTCCATGCGAATGTTGATTTTCTGCCCTTTAGGAATCCCAAGAGATCTTTCTCGATATCCTCAGGGATACTGGTTCCTATAAGCGCTTTAATATCTGGATTATCAACGTCCAGGGATACTTTCTTGACATCCTGTTCTTTAGCTTCCAAAACATCCCTGGCTTGTTTTGCTAATTGCTATGCTTGTCTTGTTTTTACGGAAGCTTTCATCGAGGATGTGTAACAGTCTTTAGCCTCCTGCTGATCACTATATATCTTCACCACTCCCCAAGGGGTCGGCATCTTGACACACTGATGGTATATCGATGGCACCGCTTTCATATCATGGATCCAAGGTCTTCCTAGGATAATATTATAGCAAGATAAAGAGTTAATAACACAAAATCTCTGTATAGAGTTTACCCCCTTGATGTAGACTGGTAGTTTTATTTCTCCAACCGTGTTCTTAACCTCTCCACTGAATCCTACCAACACTGAGGATCTCGAAATAATTTCGGAATCAGGGATCCCCATCTTTTTCAGAACTTCGAGCTGTATAATGTTTACTGAACTTCCTTCCTCAACCAGGATCCTACAAATAAAGTGGTTGGCTACCTATAGAGTGATTACCAAACCGTCATGGTGAGGATCCTCCACGTTATCTCTGTCTTACTCATCAAAAGAGATCACTTTCTTCTCTTTCAAGGTCGACGTTCTGATAGGTCTCTCCCCTTTCCCCGTTTTAGCTCGCTTAGCATTTCTCCTCGCTGCAAAATAGGAGGTACCACAGATGTCAGAACCTCCAGATATAAAATTGATTACCTTGGCATCCAGTGGTACAGACGTTGCTCTCTGTGGGATCCTGTCATGATCCTTAGCTTTCTCCTTTCTTTTGCCCAAGAATTCTTTGAGATGGCTTTTACTAAGGAGGTAGCTTATCTCCTTTCGTAAAGTGATGCAGTCTTCAGTCATATGGCCGAAATCCTGATGGTAAATCCACCATTTAGACTTATCTTTCCATCCCGAGCTCTTTTCGTTCTTCCGAGGCCACCTAGCCTTTTCACCGAGATCCTGCATAGCAAACATCAAACCTGTTGTATCAAGAGAAAACAATAATCAGAAATTCTAGGATATTCTTCTTCGTCTTCATCATCCTCTACGGCATTGAGTTTGTGATTGTCAGGCTTTGAGTAAGGCTTGGATCTGTAAGGTTTGTAGGGTGTAGAGTCAGTTTTCCGGTTGTGTTGGTTGTAGCTGATTGGAGCATCCATTCTTTGTTGGATCTTCTTATCATCTTCGAGCTTGTGAACCTTAACGCTCGATTCCTGACTTCATCCAGATTCCTGTAAGGATTCTTGACAAGGTCTTCGTAAAACGGGGAATCCTTCTTCAATCCCATTTTGAAAGGTTGGACCTCCGTAGCGATGTCATGGTTCGAGATATCCAGGGATTCCCGACCGAATTTGCTAACATAATCCTAAAGGGATACTCCGGCATTCTGGGTTACCCTATACAAATTACTTGTTGTTGGAGCATTATGTGTGACAGTTAGCTTTGTGTAATAGACTAAGTCTTTTGTAATCTTTAAGCTTGTAATTTGTCTTTTATGGTTAAGTTTTGTAATTGGGCGAAATTAACAAGTTCGCCTAAGCCATGGGTGTGGCGAACTTGTTAAGTTCGCCTGTGGCAGTTTGTTGCCTATAAATAGTGTGTTGTATGTTTGAATTGTAAGGAATCAGTTTTTACAAGTTTATGCACTATTTCCAGAGCAATACAAGAGAGATTTTTGATTATCTTGTGTATCTTTGTGTTCTATCTCGTGTTATTATCATTACGTACGCGCGTATTCGTTAGGATTCCGCACTATGAGTGGTAGTGTGTTATACGTCTGAGATCGATCCGTAGACCCGTTGGGACCTACAATTGGTATCAGAGCTATTGCTCTTGATTAGAGATCGACTTGTGACATCGTTTCGTATTGATTTGTCTTCAAAAGATTGAGATTTTCAAAGTTTTTGTGTTCATGGAGTTTGGTGCTATTCTTGAGAGGTTTTTGGATTGATTTCATCATTTTTGGTGTGTTTTTGCAAAAATTGATCCGCTAGAAGTGTTCTAAATCATCATTAGAAGATTCCTAAAGTGTAAATTTGTCCAATTCCTTCAAAATCACAAGAAATGAAGTTTTTCAGCTGTATTCGTGCGTTTGGGTGTTAGAACAATTTCTCCTTGTTCTTCATCTGATTCAGGCGAACTTGTTGAATCAGTTACTGGAGAACTTGTTCAGGCGAACTTGTTAAGTTCGCTCCATCTGCATCAGGCGAACTTGTTAAGTTCGCTAGCTAAGTTCGCTTTTGTTCAAAATTTCTCTCAGTGTTGATGTTTTCCAAAATTGCAAAGACGTCGACTTCTAATGCTAGTGTGAACAACATGACTAATATCCTGAATTTTGATAATGAGATTGGTACCCCAACCAAACCACCGAGGCTGGTGAATCTGAAAGACTATTCGAACTGGAAGAGTCGTTTTGAAAATTATGTGAACATCAATGGTACGAGTATGTGGATTCCGATTAGTGAGGGATACAAACATCCTACTCATTCTCATATGGGTGTATTAGATGCAGAAAAATCAGTTTCAACTCTTACTGTGGAAGAGAAGACTTTGTATGATCGAGAGAAAAAGGCACTTGCTGCTTTGTCTATGTATCTACCTTTAGACATTTACCATACTTTCCAGAAGTTTAAAATCTCGCGTGATCTTTGGGAAGGTTTGGCAAAAATATGTGAAGGAAGTACTGACATTAAGAAGAGCAGAAGGGAACTATTGAAGAAACAATTTAGTGTTTTTAAACACTTTGAGGGAGAATCCATTGATGAGTTGATGTCTAGGTATTATCAATTGTTGAGTGAAATGGTGAACAATGATATATCTTACAAGAATAGAAAGGTATTTGAGAAGTTTCTAGATGCATTACCCGCACACTTTCAGATGTATACCATTGTTATTAAAGAACAAGCTGGTTTTGATGAGCCGAGTCTTGAAGATCTTATGGGAAAGATTCAATCAAATGATCTGAATAAGCAGAAGAAGAATACAGTTTATCAAGATCCTAGCATTTACTTTGGAAAAGGAACATCGACACCAAAGTCTGGGGTTGCTTTGTTTTCAGGGGAAATTTCTGAAGGTCCAGGGTCAAAAGAAAGTTCGTGTGGTGAATCTTCATGCTATGTATCTTCTGGTTCGGGATGTTCAAAGAATTCTAAGAATGATACTCATTCATGTTCTCAAAAGGTGTCTCCTAAAGATGCTGATGACATGATGGCCATGATTGCTTCGTTTTTGACTTCTTATGAAAATTTCATTGGTGGAAAGATAATGGATCCAGATATGATATAAGAGGATTTCAAGCAATTGGAATAAGGATGCTCTTGAGGAGATGAACATTCAATGGAATATGGCATTGTGGATGACACATGGAAAGGAACATCTGAAGAAAACAGGAAAGAAGTTCATTGGAGCGACAAGCAAGTCAAGAATGGGGTTGGATAAATCTAAAGTAAAGTGTTATAATTGTCAAGAATTTGGACACTTTGCTAGGGAATGTACCAAACCGAAGGTTCAACATCAGAATGCTTCTCCAGGAAACCAAAACAATCAGAATAATCAGAGTTCTTCTACAGCATTGATTTCCCAGCAAGATGAGAACTATGATTGGGGAATTCATCTAGAAGATATTGTTGCTAATGTCAGTCAAGCTTTTCTTTATGAAGTTCATGTTGATACTGGTTCTGATAGTAGTTCTTCAGATAGTGACTCAAGTGATTCTGGGAGTGTTACTGAAAATGATGATTCTACAAGTCAGAATTTCAGGCCATTTTTTAGAAGATGGTAATTTTGGTTATTTTCGGGACCAAAATTCAAATTTTATGTGGTTTGGCGAAACAAGGAGAGATTTTTGTTGGATGATGACTTTTGAATGAAGACTCTTATTCTTTGAGTATTCAAACCTGAAAATGTGGGCTACGAGTATCTGGGATACTTCTTTATTAGGGGATGAATGCTGAAACAGTTTGAACAAAAGGGTTGTCATTGACTTAAGGTCTCGGATTTGATTGTGATGATATACTGTTTGGGTCTTTGCAAAGAAAAGAGGTAGATAAAAATTTCAAGAAATATCTTGTTTCTTTGCAAAAACAGTTCAAGTGATCACGATCGTCTAAATGATTCGATTATGGTTTGATTTCTCATTTGGGATCTGGGCGGAATCCAGATAGACAACCTATTGTGACTAGTAGGAGGTGTTTACCAGGAATGAAAATCATATTGAAGATTGTTGGATTCACGATGAATACTACCAAATGTGTGTGAGACTTGGTCAAGTACGTTTGAAATGAAGCTGGTTATCTGTTGTTAACTAGTTGAAGATGGAACTTTTATTATATGCCGATTAAATAAGAAACATCCTTATGTTTCTGGTTTAATGCGGAGATGCTTGTGTCATGAAGGGGAGATCTAATATGAAAGACTTCGGGTTATCGGTTGAGTGGATAAAGTATGAGACAAAGTCAAACACTTCTGGTGAAGATGAAGATCAAAGAAAAGAGTGGTTTTGCACACTATATTGGAGTTTCAGTTTGTTTTCAAGCTGGGATTCTTGTCTTTGTGGAAGTTGATTAGTTTGATGCTGATTGTTGGAAATTCAGAATCTCTATCTTATGCCGGTTGATTTTAAAGATGTTTAAGTTGTGTTAGATTCTTGAATCAATGCGGAGGTGGTTACTGTTGAGAGGATGGACTATAATGAAAGGTGTTGGATTTGTGGGTTTTCATGATGAGGCCAAACAAAGTTGTTCTACAACGGATGCATCAGTTTAGAGGGAGTCTTTTGCCTCAAGATTGAAGCATTGCCGGTTGAAGATCAAAGTGCACTTCCGAAGATCAAGTCTTACCAAGTAAAGTGAAGACTAATGATCATCAGTCAAGGGGGAGTCTGTTGGGACATAGTTTCTGACTGATGATTTATCAGTATTTGTTTAGAATTGTTTGCAACAGTTAAGAGGGAGTATGTTAGAGCATGTTTTTGTAACTGTAGCAAAAATTCTAAGTGTATATATAGCGAACATGTTAAGTTCGCCTAAGGGAATGTTTGGGCGAACTTAACTAGCGAACTTGGTAAGTTCGCCTATAGAGTTATGGGCGAACTTGACAAGTTCGCCTGCTAGACTCAGTTGCCTATAAATAGACTATATCAGTTCATTTTTAGGTAAGCATTCTAGAGTTAGCATCCATAGAGATGGAGTGAGTCTCTGTGAAAAGTGAGTCACCACTCCTAGGTAAAGCTCACCTAGGAGTTGGAATTGGAGCTTAAACGAGAAGATGTACACTCCTTCGGTATTGTATTTGTATGACGAGTTTGTTATCGATTATATACATCGTTTCTGTGTTTCATCTATCTTCTATGTTCGTGTGTTTGATTGATTCACTTCGTGCTTCCGTCTCATAGTATAATCATTGAGTAATGCGTTGTGATCGTGGAGTTTCTACGTGTTTAGAAACGCCACAGGGACTTTCACTTGTTAGTCTTTCAAATGTTCTGCTACAAGAAAATTGGTTATTAAACAAATTAAATAAGTGAGCAAATGAAGATATTGAATAAGAAGGAACGTTTAGCAGCCATTTTAAGGCCGATCCTGTCAGAGTGGACCCAAAGCCCTTGCATAAGCAAGCTTCTTTTAAATCTAAGGGAATGGGATTGATTTCCATTCTTTCCCTGTATTGGGCGACATGCTCTTCTGGATCCGTAGTTCCATCATATAACTTCATGTTGGGGGTTTGGAAGCGTTTCAGGTAGACCTGGCAAAGCAAACCCATCTACTGAATTTTGGGCCATTATGAGTGATTATTTTGGCATGCTGGGTTGTTTTGGGCCTTAAATAGTTTAGCAATGGGCTGATATGGGCTGAATTTGATAGAATAGACAATCCCACGGGTCAGGATGGGTAAATGAAAACAAAGCACGGGTCAGGATGGGTTCGCATTTCTTAAGGCGACTCCTTTCTTTGCTGTTCAGAACATTCATCTACTCTTTAGGGTTTCTTATTTCTTAAGTATGAAACCTTTTTTTTCATCTTCCTCTCTCTTTTTTGTCTCCATTGTTCCACCTCCTCTTGTTCGAGACCTTGATTTTTGTGGCTCTCGCTTATTCGATCTCCACCGGCGAGCCTCACGAATACAGGTTGTAACCATCGCCACGTGTCTCCGGCGCACGCAATCCATCCTCCGCTGCCGCCAAATCTTGCAACTGACTGTGCGATGTATCTTCGTGACCTATTTTTTCCTTTGATGAACGTCTTTTGCACAAAATAAGGTACCCTCGTAAACTACTCATCTTGAAATCGGAAATATAATCTTCAATTTGTTTCCGGTAACTGCAATCCTGGCCGCTCGTTACCCATCCCAATTCTTAAGAGTTTCTTCTATTTTTTTATTACTCCAATAAAGCTTGGATCTTGTGAGATGAAATTGAAAAGTGAAAGGCATTACTTTGTTTTTTTAATTTTGATTTTTTAAAGAGTATTGATTAATTTTGTAACTAATACTTGCGATTTTTAATTTTATGATCAATTGTGTGTTATTTTTATTTATTTTGTAAACATTTTCGATGAGTTTTATTTTTTTGATGTATATAAAATTGTTAATTTTGACTTAATATTGTAAATCGTAGATAATTGGGTTAATTTTGACTTCATAAGTCTTTGCGACGAAACCATCCTGACCCGTGCCGTTTTCTGACAAAACCCATCCTGACCTGAACCAGAATGAACATTTTTTAAAATGGCCCATTCTGACCCGAACTCATCCTGACCCGAACCCATTCTGACCCGTGACCGACCCGCCCCGCCCCGTTTTGCCAGGCATAGTTTCGGGATCTCCGCATCGCATATTGAGGGAGAAAATCTTGAGATCATGTGACTGGCTGAGGACACTTCCGGTATTGGTTGGACCACACCCGGTACGCTGGAGATCATATCCTTCAGTTCTTCAGTTCTTTGGCCATAACTGGACTGATCCCTGTATCCTACACAAGTTCGTTAGCGTTTAAAAACTGATTGAAAGTGTTACCAATCTTAGGATTCTGCGATGATGATCCTGGGGTGATTCCAAGATCCCGGCTTGCAATGACTCTAACAGCTGGAGTTGGACCAACTGTCGTAGTTCCGGCCCGCATGGGGATGAAGTCTCCCTGATGATTTCCTGAGGATCCTACAGAGTTAAAGTTTAGGATCCTTGGTTGTGGTGGAGTTGTCGTCTTCGTCGGTTTCTTTAATTCTTTTATCCTTTCAAGCTCCCTAAATAGCGTCTGGTTGGTCTTTTGTTGTTGTTCCATCTGCTGCTTCACTTCTGAGAACAAAGTAAGGATGTCGTTGTTCGAAACGAGCACAGGTCCTCCAGCAGGTGATCCAGATCCCGAAAAACCAGCAGAAGCTGTTTTCTTAGGTAGATTGTCATTCTTTTTCTGGAATGATGGAGGAGGAGGGAGAGGGTTGTTCATCCCATAGCTTGAAGACGGAGTTGAAGAAGAAATTGACATAGCTTGGGATGACATTTTTGCAATAAATTTAGAAAAGTAGTGATTGAATCCAAATTTTAACAAGGATTTCAAGATAAAAAGCACCACTTGCCCCACGGTGGGCGCCAAATTGTTTTGACTAAAAATTAGCAAATGCAACTTTGTTATCAAACTTAGAATGTGAGGTAGTTTGCTTGTAAAATTCATGATGAACAAAGTGTATAAAACAGTAAAATGACACAAGTGTTTACGAGGAAACCCCTTAATTCTTGAGGATCTCAGGCATAAAACCTAGGGAGCCGACTAATCGTCGGGCTGCCTGCTGATCTTTTACTAAACCTTGAAAACGAGTACAATGAGAGCAGTAAACGACCGAGAGCTAAGTGTTACAATTGATTGCGAGAGTGTTGTGTGTTATGAGTGTGTTTCCTAATTGATTAGACTGCTATTTAAATACAAAAAGAAAGATAACTAACTATCCGATATTCTAGGGATTTACTAGGTCTTCCAATTATGATCGTTTGAGGCTCTTCCACGCATATTCTACACGTTTCCGTCAACGGCTTTAACCAATTCTTCGGGAGTAGTGGATCAACGTGTTTTACATGCGAAGAAATTAACATTAATATTCAGGATACCGAAGTCTTTAGGGATCCTGGATTTCGGATCGTACTACACTCGGGATCCTGCATCATAAAAATTAACCCATAACATCGGCAAATTACCCAAAGCACAAGGTGGAAAGGTATTCATGCTGGCAAGGACTGATTATTTCTCCAAGTGGATAGAAGCAAAAGTATTTGTCCAAGTCAGAGAAAAAGAAGTTATGTCCTTTATAAAGCGGAATATTCTGACAAGGTTCGGGATCCCGGTAGAAATAATATGTGACAATGGATCCAAGTTTATTGGCAAAAGAACAACAAAATTAATTGCCAGTTGGGGGATAAAGATAGTAATTTCCACCCCTGTACATCCTCAAGCTAATGGACAGGCGGAATCCAGTAATAAAATCATTATAAACAACCTCAAGAAGAGATTGGGTGCTAAGAAAGGAAGATGGACAGAATAACTACCATTTGTACTTTGGGCAGATAGGACAACCGCAAAGAATGCAACAGGCCAACTCCATTCTCGTTGGTGTTCGGCACTGAAGCTATGATCCCTACGTAGATGGTTATCCTTATTGCCAGAACCAATCTCCAAACTCCAGAAACCAACAATGAAGCTCTTGCTCAGGATCTTGACACAATTGATGAACTTAGGGATCTTGCTAAGGTTCGGATCGCAGCGTATCAGCAAAAGATAGCAAGATCCTACAACAAAAATATAAGGATCCGAAGATTTCAAGTGGGTGACTTAGTACTAAGGAAAACATTTCAAAACACTATCAACCCAAATGAAGGCAAACTCGCACCTAAGTGGGAAGGCCCGTACTTAATAGATTCAGAAGCAGGCAAGGGTACCTATTGGCTTGCCACTATGGAAGGAGAAGTCCTACCAAGATCCTGGAACGCCATTCATCTTAAAGCATACTTTATATAGGTCAAAATTCAAATTTTGAGTCAAGCTGGTATGTTCATTATCCCTACTTATTCCAATTTCTGGTATGCTTGCTATCCCATATTTGTTTCAGCTTCATTTTAATTATTTTTCGCTCTACAAATTACTGACTTAGGCATCGGAGGGGTGTTAGCTTGGATAACACCCACCTTCACCAAGGTTTAAGTGTTTTGTAGACTAAACTCCCAAGGATCCTGATCAAAAGATAGAGACTGGTCATCTCTCTAAGTCTAAGGTATTCTAAATCCCTTCAAAGGTTTAAAGGTTTTCACCTTTATACGAGATTGAGTTTAAACACTCCGTCTGAGAGCACGATATCCAAATATAGTTCAAGATAGTGGTACCAGTACATGTAACAGTGGCTGACAATTTCACTATTGTTGGCTATATATTGGACCTTATGAATATATTCAATGGAATGACATGGACATATTATACTCCGGGCTTATCCCAAGCATTTAACACTTACGTGTTAATCTTGGGTCTTGGCATTTTCATGTCACTACGATCACCGGGTATAACCCACGAACATGAACAAAAGTTTTTGGCTAGTCCCAAGTTTTTAGTATTTGTATACTAACTTAAGCTTGAGATACTCAAGTAAATGGGGAATACCCCCGGGAGTCCTACAAGTTCTCTATTCAGGTAAAGTGAGAACAATTATAAGTATCCCAAGGTACATTTACAGAAAGGTTGATTCATTTATAAACAATACACAGGGGACAATCAAAGCCATCAAAAGATTAAGACTCATCCGCCATTATCCGGTATGAATTCCTACTCAAAGTTACTTCTTCTTATCCTGAATATATATTTTCAATTTATCTTAATTTTTGGATAAACTTAATGAATAAGTCATGATATGTTAATAACTTATGTTTCTAAAAAACTATTTGAAACAAAGTATCTTTTTCTGAAAACTAGTTTAAATCTAAATTATGATCCCTAAGTCAGTTTTTAAGGCCTTGGTGCCCAGGGATCCTTAATTTTTTCATCACAACATAACAAAACATACCGTGGCATAGAGTCGAAGGATTATCTACTAATATTAAAGTGTAGGAAAATCAATGATTCGGGTTTCGTCCAAAACTAGGACCCATCCACCCGAACCATAGGCCATCGGTCAAAAGTTAAGATTGTCTATCCCAAAACTTGGGATCCCCGAATAGAAAAATAAATTGTTTTCAATCATCAACCACCATTATCAGATCAAACAACTAAAAAATCCAGGGCTCAGGCCTAGGCATCATTGCCTTGGTCAACCTCCTTCTCGCCATCCCCAGCTCCAATATCCCCAGCAGCCTTGCTTGTCTCCACCATTTCACCACCAAGATTAGCCAGAGAAGTGCGACATCCTTGAAGATCCCAAGTTGCAAGGTCGAAACCCTCCATAGCAGCCTGCTCTGTCATCTGGATCCTAGACTGGAGGACAACCATGGCAGCAGATCTTTTATCATCATCTACAGTGTCTTGCACTTTCTGCTCGCATTGGGCCGTGGTCTCTTGCAGCTTATCTTTCAAGTCATGGATCTCCTTCTCCATATCTTCAATCTTCTGTTGGGCCTCCTCAGCCTTCTTCTCCGCAACTCCCAATTTGGCGCTCAGCTTCTCCAGACCCTGCAACAATCAAATGTATTAAGAAGTTCGGGATCCTGGCATCAAATTAGGAATACCAGAAATCACTTACCAGGTTCAGCAGGGATTGTAGTTTCTTAGTGGAGTCCATGCCTTCGAAAATCTCAAGATCCACCATATCCGCTGTCTTTCTCTTTTTGCTCCCTGAGGCTTTGGAGCGAAGCACCGGAACACGGGCTTTGGTTTTCAAAGGCGTAGTATCCTCCTTCTTGATGACAGTGGCCCCGGAGTGAAGAATGTCAAGATCAGACAGGAAGAATTGGGAGCTTGACTTTGGGATTCCTACAAAAGTTAAAGAGAGTCAGGATCATAATATACAATAATACAAATATGAGTTGTTCTTTACCCGAGGGCATGTTGGATTCGGAGTATTGCGTATTTAAATTGGCTTCACTAATGGTTGAATCAAGACGAAAATATCTCCCTGCGGCAGGTATCTCTAACAAAGCTTTAATTCTTTTATCTGTATCACTTCTTGTACGAACCAACTCAGCAAACTTGGGGGCTGCATAAAAAACAAGAATTCTCAAAATACAGGGATCCTGACTATTTCCTACCCTTCTTAACCCACTGGAGTGGTAAAAGATCCCCACCAGGGATAGAATCTCTCTTCACAAAGAAAATTTTCCCCTTCCAATCAGTGTCATTTTGGGTGGCTTTCGGAACCAAAGGAGTTTGCCCAGATTTAAGTTGAAGAACGAAGCGAGAAGATCCGTGGGTTCTCAAATTGTAAACATGGGCCAGTTCAGGGATACCGATGGTTAAAGAATGGAGTTGGTTCAAGTTTTCAAGAGTGTGCAGGATCCTCCAAACCATAGGAATGGCTTGGGAGTAGCACAAACCAGTGAGCTTGAAAAGGTCGGTAATGAGCGGTGGAAACAGATAAGTAAGACCCAAAGTAAAAGGGTAGGCGAGGAAACAAACCCATGTAGCAGAAACGAAATCAGCCTTAAACCTAAAATCGAAGGCCCTAAACTCAGCTTCATTAGGGAAAGCACCACTCATTTTCAAGAGTTTGATATCTTGATCAGTGAAGAATCAGACCTCCTGATCAGAGTGATCGAGCATCCCTTGATTGACAAAATCTTCAATCCTCTCAGCAACGATGGAGGAGGATGATCGGGTCATTTTCTTGCCTATTATTGAAAAACCTAAGAAAGAAACAAAGATGGAAGTGAAAAAGCTTTACCTTTTTGCTCTGTGAAGATCCGAATGAGAGAGACGGTCGAATATAATATGGAGAACCATGATTATAACCTGCATAAGAGGCAACAGTCATATCGCATTGATACTCAGGACACATCTTATCGAAACATTATCGCTAATTAACCATTTGAATTTTAAATTTTACAGCTGTCAATTTTGATAACAACTGTTAAATTTGGGGACAATTGTTAGGGGTCATTTTTATGACTTGGGATCCTGAACTCCTAACAATCTTCAGTATCCTGACAGGTTTTCGTATCCTTAACATTTACATTACTAACAGTTGTATTGTCCTCCTATCTTTATTTTTATGCGCAGGTAAAACGTGTGGACTTAGTCTCTCCTGCAGAATCGCTCAAGACGTTATGAAAAACGTGTGAAAGATGCGAGGAAGGGTCTACAACGGTCACATTTGAAGACTTGGTCTAGCCGAGATTCTCAGATTGTTTGTTACATTTATCTTTGTATTTATACCAGTTAGATTGATATAGAACACACACAAAACACTCGCAAACGACATTGTAACACTTAGCTTTCGATCACTCACTGCCAAATTTGTACTCCTTTTATCAATTTATACAAGAACAGGAGACAAGTGACTTTTGGTCACTTCTCGATGTTTTATGCCGGCGATCCCCAACGATCAAGGGCTTTCCTCGTACATCATCATGTCAAATCTTTACATTTACGTTCATATTCTCATATTTTGATCAGCACACTACCTCATATGCTAAATTTGGCTACAAAATTAGTCCTGTTAATTTTTACCCAAAACATTCTTGATTTTAAACTGTAAGACCGTAAAACCTTTTTAATCAAACTTCTCTTGAAACTTGTACGTCTTTATACAAGCGGATTTTCATAAGCCAAAGCTTGGTTAAAATAGATAAGATCGTACGTCTTTATATGAGCTTGTTATGAGACCTAGAGTTGGTGAACTCACGTTGGGCCACGGTACGTCTTTATACATGGTCCCATTGTTGCATCACATCCCGGTGAATAAAGTCTAATAACTCTTTTAATAAAAATAAAGGTATTTAAGTTTGATGTCTTAAACCAACTCGGATGTCACACCCCAACCGACGACGGAATACGTCAGGGCGGGACATGTAGACTGTTCGTGAGCACATGATCAACTAAATTTCATATTGTTTATTAAATCAGGATTTCATTACATAAGTTCAAACAACAACCAAAATCCAATACATCAACATGTTCAAATTTTTTGTTCACTAAGTCCAAATCCTATATGTAGTATCTTGCATATGATCTCAAACACTAGTACCTGAAACATGATGAAAACAGGGTCAACTAAAAATAGTTGGTGAGCATACATAAGTTTTCACACCACAAGTAATATCAAAAGTTTGAGTACAATTCATATGATATCATGGTTTAATAAGGCAGTTATGGAGAATCACTATAGTTTAAACTGAGACGTACAATCAAACCTTGTGACTGATAGGCATAACACAACAGTTATCCTTAAGTGTTAAGCATAACACAACAGTTATCCTTAAGTGATAGGCATAACACAACAGTTATCCTTAAGTGTTTTGGGTAACAATCACCCTAACCGGGTGGGTTGGTCAGACTCAATAGATCTATCATTGTATATCGTCGGCTTGTACTGAGTTAATGATTGCACTTGCACTATGCACAAAAAGTATGTAAATGTTGTTTGCACTAATAGTGTTCAAACATAAGGCACAAATTGCACACATGATTATAATGTTTGAATTGTAGTAATTGCAAATAGTTTGAATGTAATCATGTTTCACCCCAAAGATGTAAATATGAAAAAGGGGCTATGTAAACTCACATTGTAACAAGTAGCTTGAAGATCAAGTATGTTGTTGCACAAAT
Organism: Smallanthus sonchifolius; assembly: GCA_023525975.1. Taxonomy (NCBI): domain Eukaryota; kingdom Viridiplantae; phylum Streptophyta; class Magnoliopsida; order Asterales; family Asteraceae; genus Smallanthus; species Smallanthus sonchifolius. The sequence continues at coordinate 39,596,341 of CM042025.1, read as the reverse complement.
GTCTAGCTAACCACAAGGTCAACCTATGTTTGATGGCATACGTGTATCAATGATTTTGTACAAATGAAATAGAGAATCTTAATGTGCGAAGAGTTTGATGTGGATTTTCGTAATAATAAAATATTTATGCGAGTTTCAAATAATATTCATGTAAATAATTGTACTTCAATTTGAATAATTGCATGAATAAATAAAAGATTTTTCCCTTTTGTTTACAAATGAATAAATAAATATATGAGTAATTAAATAGTGTTCTTTTGTTTGTAAATAAATGAATAAATAAATAAATAAATAGTTTTCTTTTGTTTGTAATTGAATAAATTAATAAGTGAATAAATAAATAAGTGAATAAATAAATAGTTGAATAGCTAAATAAATAATTAAAAGAATAAATAAATAAATCCTTTTATTTATTTTAATTTGAATTCCAAAAAATTTAGTGCAAAACAATAATGATCTTCTAATTGATTAATAAATAAATCATAATTAATTGTTTAACTAACAGTATACAATTTTTTTTTAAAAAGATTATAAAATATATTAATAGAAGGGTTTATTGTTTTACAACATAATTTATTTATAAAAAAAAACGATTTCTTTTAAGTCTTCAAAATATTTTATAATCCGAAGCGTGCAAATAAAATCTATAATTAAAGTTAATAAATACGCGTGTTAGAAATAATAATGCTCACATATTAGTTGTTATACATTTGTGATAAGAACATTTTTATTTAAAAAAAAAGATGTCAATTGTAAACTCTCGGACATTTATAAAAGAGTAGCGATGATTTTATATACATAATACATATATACATGATTACAAACTCATAAAAGTTCATAGCAATAATGTATAGATGTTAAGATTTATTTGTAAAAAGGAAACAGAAAAAAAGGGGCGCAGGACTCGAACTCACGACCTTGTGTTTCTGGGCTACAAGTTCTAACGGGTTGATCTGGGCTAATGCCTTGTTTAAAGAAAGAGTTCGTTTTACATATAAACAAAAAGTCCCAGGTCTTTTTCTTCCCCAATCCATGAATTTGAAACCCTAGCCCCCAAATCAAACTCAAATTCACGATCAGAATTATAGGGTTTCTGTATAGAAGATTAAAACGTGTGGGATTCAGTTGGGATTACCTGCAATGGCACTCGATTCGTAGCCGATTGAAGAGCTCGAGCTCTTTGGCTTGGACGCGATCCGAGAAGGGAAAAAGACAGTCCTTTGGGTTTAAAATCGACGACCATAGATTAGAGGGTGTTCGATGGATGAAACTAAACGTATAGCAGTCGTAATTAAGTGGGATTTGCACATGAACTTCGGGTTTTCTACTCACGACCGAGCACCCATAATGGGTAAAAAAACGTAAATCTTCAATCATTAGGTATAATTTCGAGTCTCAAACGATCACCAAAAGGTTAGTAACTGATTCGGGAGACTTAAAGTATCGTATTTACAAGAATTAAAGTAGATTAATGCCTGTTTGACTTTTTCGAAGTCAAAATTAGCTTGTTCTTGTTCCAGGGTTCAATTTCTATTGAGAGGGGGTTCAAGTGAGAGTTCAAAGGCATTTAGAGGGGGTTCATGGCTAGGAAAGGGTTCAAGGCTCATGATATTTGATTTAAATTCATCTTATTTGTTTATAAAAATTGTTTATAACTTTATAAATATCAAGTTTATTATTTGTTTTTATTTAAATTTATAAAGAGTAAATTCCTCTTTAATTACTAATAAAAATTGTATTTATAAACTTTATAAATATTCAATTATTACTTGCTTAAGTATAAATATTTCATAAAAGATCAAATTTTCATTTTTATTAAATTTACAATTTATATATGTGATAACATCAAATATATAAATACCTATATTTGTATAATAGGATGTAAAAGCATGATTAAAGATGTGTAAGTCTTATATCGATAGTTGTATAGTTGATTTATTTAGTATAATCACTATATATAATTACAAATATATTTATAATTAAATATATACATATATATATATATATATAGTTGATTTATTTAGTATAATCACTATATATAATTACAAATATATTTATAATTAAATATATACATATATATATATATATATATATATATATATATATATATATATATATATAAATAAAAGATGGATTTGCATAGTTGCCAAATTCTTATCTTTAATTTACACATTATAACAATATATATATATATATATGTATATTTAGGAACATACATATATTATATATTTAATAGCAAATAATGTTTACTGAAAGGTTGAAAATTTGAATTGATACATGTTAAAAATGATTATTAATGTGACATAATGTGTTTAAATAAGTACGAGATTGAGATGGGATGTCATTTTTTGTATAGAATAAAATAAAAATAAAAATAATACAAGAAAATCGTGGATGTTACATCGGAGATAGATCTTAAGCATACGAATGTACGAATCTATTGAAGAGTTGAGGGTAATAATGTCACTGACTAGGAGTCTTACTATTTTATTATTAAGGAACATAATTTGTGAACAAAATCTTGTGAGAATGAGGCTCTAGCGGTGTACCGTTCACACATTTGTATTAGTCATACCATTAGATTAGTTAACATAACATTATTATATACCAAGCAGATTCGAGGCCCAAAGCAATACTCGTTGTGATCTAATTATTCTCGAGCTATTTACTTTCCTTTTATTTACTATTCTGTTATTTACATTTCTTTTACACACTTCAAGCACATTTTACATTTTCTGTTATTTACTTTATCGTCATTTACTTTTCTGTCATTTACTTTTATGTTTCATAAGCATACAAAACCCACTCACTAATTAAACCGGCTAAACGATAACAAACGTTGAGTATTGGAAGTCAACCGTATCCATTGGTTCGATACTTGGTTCTTACCTAAACTATATTACGCTGCGATAGATACACTTGTCTATTGTGTGTGTTTTTAAGTTTAAGTATTTTTCATTTTATAAATTTAAAACCTGATCTCGTGAAACCATCTCTAAATATATTACTATATAATATATACTAAAAACATATCACGCCAAGTTTTTGGCGCAGTTGCCGGGGACATGGTGATTTCAAGATAGATTCGAGTTAACGGATTAGCCTTTTTAACCTTAACATTTTCCACCATTTTTCTGTTTACGTTTGTTTCAGGTAGTGTATGATCTATAGCTCCACTACTGGTTTATATCAGCCTTTAGCAGAGCCCGAAAGATTCTTTCACCGCCGACTACTAGAAAAACGTAACAAGAAAATGGCCGAAGAAAACCGCACTATTTCTAACTTTGCAAGACCGTCACTAGAACCTTGGGGTCTAGTATCACAAGGCCGACAGTTGACGCTAACAACTTTGAGAAAAAATCGCATGTCATTCATATGATCCAATCATTATGTACTTTCCATGGATTACCTGATGAAGACCCACATGCCAACATTGCAAATTTCCTTGAAATTTGGGACACTTTCAAACTAAACGGGTTTTCGAATGACGTTATTCGACTCTGAATGTTTCCTTTCTCTTTAAGGGAACAAGCTAAGGCATGGCCGAATTCTCTTCCTACCGGATCAATCACTACATGGGATGATCTAGCTCAAAAATTCTTTTTGAAATACTTCCCGCCAGCAAAAACCACAAAATTGAGAAATGATATTACCACTTTCGCTCAGGAGGATGGTGAGTCGCTATATGAGACATGGAAACATTTCAAGTACATGTTGAGAAAATGCCCTCATGTAACATCCCAAAAATAAAACCACAACTATAATAACGGGTTAGATGTGAAGCGAACGGAATAAACGAACGAGGCATGATGTGCCGGGCCGAGATGGGCCGGCGAACCTAAAGGGGGCGAACTTGAGGAGGGAGTTCCCTCCTTTAAATAGCCAACATATCCCATTTTCTCTCATTTGCAAGATCCAGAGAGAGAAACCATAGAGAGAGAAAGTGTCGGATCAGCCCGCGAAGCAAGTATCTGGTTCCTCTACTACTCATGAACATAACCTCCGAATCAGAAGCTCGTTTCAGGTAATGAACCAACCTAGATCTGAGTTTTTGTTTATTTTGGGGTTTTTGGGTTTTGGATAAAAAGGTGACATTTTTACGTATGAAACTTGAAAATAAACATAGATCTAGCATCTAGAATGAAAAACGAAAGATTTGAAAAGTTGGAGTCTTAACATGATCAGATTCGCATGCAAACGATTAGGGTTTTTGAGGAAGAAGACAGCCCCGCAGGCGAACTTGATAAGTTCGCCTGGGAGCTGAGCGAACTTGGTAAGTTCGCTGGATGTTTGGTTTAAATGAACTTAGGTAAGTTCGCTAAGTCATGTTCGCCTGATGGCAAGAAGAAGCGAACTTGATAAGTTCGCTGGTCATGTTCGCCTGATTCCAAGGGGCGAACTTAACCATAAGTTCTCCAAATTCAGAACGGTTAAACCGTTAGAGTCGGGATAAGGTCTGATGTATATTTAACTACTCAATCCAGATCGTACGTGACATACTTGGGCCTTTGTTTAGGACAACAAGACTAGCTTATCAGGTGAGTTCTAGAAAGCCCTTCTTAAAATGTTTAAAATAATGTTTTTTGGGCTGGTTTGCATACGTAACGATGTGACTGTTTTATAAAACGGTGTTTATGAATGATGTATGTGACGTTTTATGAAACGATGTTTATGAACGATGTTTTGAAGGGAAAGGTTATGAAATAAGTGTTTATGAAATATTTTGCAAAAAGAAGTTTACGAAGTGTTTACGAATGAATGAAAGATTTTTAATAAAACGTACGAATTCTTTAACTGAAGTTTTGAAGTAAAAGAAGTGAATGTTTATGAAAGTCACAAACGAACAAATCTGCCATGATTCCTACGGGAATCGAAGCTATGTGTATGGGATGTATGTTCTGGGCATTACCTTTTAGGGGCCTATGTGGCTGGCCAAATGTTGTACAACTAGGGTGATGACGGTCACCAAGGGGATTACCGTGATCCTTGAAGTTGGTACGATTTACCTCGCAAGGTAACCGTGCTTGAAGTTTGGTACGTGTCATCCTCGTGATGCAGTGCTTGAAGTTTGGTGGAATGGGCTAGAGGTAACAAGCGTTAGATTTCTCCACTTGTATGTATGATTGGTCTTCCTAGAGGTAACGAGCCTTAGGAGACCTAGGCGATGGATGACCTAGGGGTAATGAGCCTTAGGTTTCTCCGCTGGTATGAGATGTAAGGAATTGACGGTTACGAGAAGGCACAAATTCTATATGTTCGTTGTCTTATGTTATGATGTTATGTTATGAGGTTACGTTATGTTATTGCATGTTTTCGTACGCTTTTATTAAATGAAGTTGAATGTTATGTTTTTGGCAAATATTTGAAGTTACTATTTTACGTTAAAACTAGAACTCACCAGCATAGCTGACTTTTAGTATGAACATTCAGGTTAAGGACAGGTGTGGAAGTTGAACGGTGATGCTTGGTTGGCGAAATGAGTTACCCGCTGGATCATGAAGACTGGCATCCCGTTATGAGTTGATTATGTTATGTTTTAGACAATGTTTACGCTTCCGCATGTTGAACAATGTTTGATGTTATGTTTGAATGAAAGTTTTCCGTTGTGTTATTTGATATTCAAGTTTAAGAACTATTTGTGATTGAGTAAATCCAACAAGTGAGGCCTCCCGGGTTTGGGGCCTTACAAGTTGGTATCAGAGCAATAGTTTGAGAGATTTAGACACTCCCGGGTTTGGGGCCTTCCGTTGCGTTATTTGATATTCAAGTTTAAACTCTGTAGGTAGCATACGTGTATATAGTATGCCTTAGAACGTATTAGGATAGGACTTGTGTTCTGATGGAATCATAAAGGTGGTCAAATAGAAGTCAAAAGGTAGTGTAATGGTTAATTGTAGATGGCCAGTGTATATTAACATCTTATAGTACTTGATGAATTCTATTTGTTAACTAGCGTGATGACATCAGATTCCTTGTCTAATAGAACGAAATAGCGGACGAAAGAACGAAAGGCGTAGTGGGGGCCGTACCAATGGTCGTACCGGTGGTCGTGGTAGGAATCCTGCTCGTTAGGAGTACAGCGAAGAGGGAAGTGTCCACACGGAACCGAAAGTTATTATGCAGGGAACTGAACGGGCTCACATTGAAGAACAAAAATTCACTTTCGAACCGGAGGTGAAAGCAGCCTTAGCATGCGAATTCACTGAGATGATGAAGGCTTCCTTGCCAGATCTACTGGCAGAAGCATTAAAGAAGGCAAATGAAGCAGGCGGGTCTAACCCGGAAATTGGTGCCCTGAACAATGACGCTGTCAATGCACCGCTTACTCGCGGTTGTTACTACAAGTCCTTTAAAGCATGTGACCCGCCAGTTCTGACTGGGAAGAAGCCGCCATTCGTCTGAGCGAATGCCGAGTGAATCAAGTTGTGAAGTTTGCTGCTAACTCCTTGAGGGAGGAAGCATCTCATTGGTGGGAAGGTGTACGTCAAGCCAAGGGGGACGAGGCTGTTGACGCGATGATGTGGATTGATTTGAAAACTCTGGTGATCAAGAATTTCTGCCCGAGGAATGAGATTGAGAAGGTAGAGAAGGAATTTCTGGGATTGAAAGTCGGGAGCATGACGCACCGACAGTAGACCACTCGGTTCAATGAACTGGCAAGTCTGGTGCCACATATTGTCAGTACTGAAGAGAGGAAGATCGCCTGCTACATTCAGGGGTTGCCGGACAAGGTCCGCACCTATGTTAAGGCAAACGCCCCTACTACCTATGATTCAGTAGTGGAACTGAGTGGCGTGGTATTTGATGATCTGGCGCTGAATGTCGTTACCATGGAGGATCCCATGAAAAAGTTGTCTTTTCCTGCCAAGCGATCGGGTGGGAAGCTATTTGGGGCTCGGGACAAACATGCCAGGGTAGGCGAGACAACGGTCTGTGGGAAATGTGGAGGAAGGAATGAAGGTGAATACAAGCTAGGGTCAAATCTGTGTTATAAGTGTTGCAAGACCGGGCACTACTCCCATGAATGCACACAGGGCTTTAAATGTTATAACTGTTGGGAGAATGGTCACATGAGCAGGGAATGCCCAAACCGAGGATAGGAGAAACTCGGAAAGGGAAAAGTGTGGAGAAGAAAGATGAACGGCCCCGAGGAAAGACCCGAGCATATGCGCTGACGCAAGAACAGGCCAGGGTAGACCCCGATGTGGAGTCAAGTACGTTCATCCATGACAACACTTTTGTTTCGGTGTTATTTGATTCAGGTGCCAGCAAGGGTTTTATATCTGCTACCTTTTGTAAACGAGTAAAATATTCAGTCAGTAAACTAGAAAGAGCCTTTAGTGTAGAAACCGCTGAGGGTAGAACCGCGAGGGTAACTGAAGTAGTTGACAATTCCACAATAAAAATAGAAGGCCATAGATTCCCCGTCAGGTTATTCGTTATGATTTTGGGAGGGTTTGATGTTGTTTTGGGAATGGACTGGCTAACTGCCAATGAAGCACAAATTATATGCAAACGAAAGATAATCTGACTCAAGGCTCCGGATGGTAGCCAAGTGGAAGTCTTCGGGGATCATGACGCCTCGATACCTAACGTCATCTCGATGATTAAGGCAACATATTACCGGATGCGAGGCTTATCTGGTGTACGTGATTGACAAGTGTAAGGAAGTGAAGGAACTAGACGATGTACCCGTGGTACGCGAGTACCCGGAGGTGTTTCTAGAGGTGTTGCCTGGGATACCACCCGACAGAGAGATTGAGTTTCGAATCGACTTAGTACTAGATGCCCAGCCCGTGGCTAAGGCTCCATATCGATTAGCACCAGTGGAGATGAAAGAACTTATGACGCAATTAGACGAGTTTCTTGAGAAAGGATTTATTAGACCAAGCATTTCTCCTTGGGGTGCTCCGGTATTGTTTGTGAAGAAGAAGGATGGGTCTATGAGAATGTGTAATGACTACCGGGAGTTGAACAAACGAACGGTAAAGAACAAGTACCCTCTACCAAGGATCGATGACTTGTTCGATCAATTGCAGGGCGCAAGTTGGTTCTCCAAAATCGACCTTCTATCCCGGTACCATCTGCTGAAGGTAAAAGACGAGGACATATCGAAAACCGCGTTTCGCACTCGTTATGGACATTTCGAGTTCCGCGTAATGTCCTTCGGATTGACGAACGCCCCCGCAGCTTTCATGGATTTGATGAATAGGGTGTGTCGACCGATGCTGGACCGATCGGTAATTGTATTCATCGATGATATCCTCATCTACTCCAAGAATTAGGGTGATCATGCATGTCACTTGAAGGAGGTGTTGGAAGCTCTGAAGACGGAAAAGTTGTATGCTAAGTTCTCCAAATGCACGTTCTGGCTTAGGGAAGTCCAATTCCTAGGTCATGTCATTAACCCGAACGGCATTACAGTTAATCCAGCAAAGATAATGACAGTAAGAGATTGGGATATTCCTAAGACGCCAACTGAGGTTCGTAGTTTCTTGGGGTTGGCGAGCTACTATCGGAGGTTCATCCGGGATTTCTCGAAAATAACTTCGCCATTGACAAAGTTAACATGAAAAGAAGTGATGTATGAATGGGGTCCCACCCAGGAAGAATCATTGAAGGAACTGGAAGAAAAGTTAACCCAAGCTCTAGTCTTGGCCCTTCCCGAGGGCAATGAAGATTTGGTGGTATACTCTGACGCTTCGGGTCAGGGATTGGGGTGCGTGCTAATGCAACGCGGGAGAGTGATCATGTATGCGTCATGACAGTTGAAAGTTCTCGAAATCAATTATCCAACTTACGACTTGGAACTTGCTGCCGTTGTGTTTGCACTGAAAATCTGGAGGCACTACCTCTATGGGGTGAAGTTTACCATATACTCCGATCACAAAAGTTTGAGGTACTTCTTCGAACAAAAGGAGCTAAATATGAGGCCGAGGCGAAGGTTGGAACTTTTGAAAGACTACGATTGTGAAATCATATACCATCCTAGAAAGGAGAACGTGGGGGCTGACACTCTAAGATGAAAGGATGTGCCTGCTCATATTAGAGTGAAAGCTTGACAATTGGTGGTAACACTGGATGTGATAAGGGAAATTGAAAAGGCTCAAGGTGAAGTACTTGAAGAAGAAAACATAAAGAAGGAGAGGATGGTTAATGTCGCCCAGACGGTCTATAAAAACTATGAATAAAAACCTAATCTAGACTCCTAAGTAATAAACGGAAAACCTATGAACTAGACCCCACTTACAGGCAAGTGTACCTATCGAGTGTAGCACAACTTAATGCTAAACCGGAATATCGAACCCTTGAGACACTAAATACTAATACTAGACTCTGACTCGGACTAAAGATTTATGATTGGGGGGGTTTGACTACACTAAAGATTAACTAAGAATGCAGCAAACTAAGTCGACTCAAGCTATCAAGATCAAGATTAAGGAAGAAATCAGATGATGAGAAGAATACTACCTAGGTCGGAATCCTACTTGCAAAGAACAACTTCTACCGGTTCTGGAAACCAAGATAGATCTGGGTTTCTAAGGAGACAACTCTAGACAACCAAGTGGATCCCTAATCACTCTCAGGGTGTCACCAACTAAGGAACCTAAAGATGTAATAACTCACCAGATAGTGGATTACCTTTCGGTGTCTCCAACAATGATAAAGTACCCGAATAGACAGATTACCTTTCAGCCTCACTGTCCACCATACATTCGAAGAATGCACGGGGTAATCTCTAGATAAGAACTATGACTCATAATAGCAACAATCACTAGACACCTAATACCAACTTCCTTTCAGACAGCTGACACTCGGATTCCTAATGATGAAGACTAAACGACTATCTCTCACTTCTCGGGTATTGAGACAGGATACACACTCAGTTCTAATCAACATTCAACCACAACTCCTATAGCTACTATCTCTAGCAAACCCATACAAACAATCACAAACCCTAAAGTCTGTGACCTAGATACGCAAATCAAGCTGCAAGACATCCACAATCAACGTACGAAATCAATAATCAACACACAAATCAGATCTAAGCATACATATTCATCACAATCATTAAATCAAGAGCTTTTACAAAATCATTAACCATCAATTAATATCCAATACCAGTAAAAATCGTAAATAAGACCCAGGAAGTATCAATGATCTAGCCAAGAATCATAATCCAAAACATCTAAACAGAAGTAATAGATAAAGACATGGTTCAATCAACACAATTCAAAGACAAAGTTTCGAACTTTAGAACCGAATACATAAATCTAACGAACCCGGAATCCAAAAGCTTCGATCTTTTGCTCCAAATCCTCTTCTTACTCCCAAAATCGCCCTAATACCCTTCTCTGGACGGCTGAATACGAACGTTTTGTATTATGGCTATCAAAATCAATTTAATTTGGAAATCTAGGGTTTTGCGGAAATTCCGTCTCCCGCGTACCGTGAAGCAATGGGTTGGGTTCCTCGCGTACCACGAGGAACAAATTAGTCGCGGCCGCTTTTAGCTTCCCTTGCGTACCGCGAGGATCTGGTAATCTTCTCTCGCGTACCGCGAGACCTCAATATTTCAACGAAGTCAGAGGCGAACTTGTGAAGTCTATCAGAGGCGAACTTGTTAAGTTCGCTTAGTCTCTATGAGGCGAAATTGTTAAGTTCGCTTACTGCAGAACTTGTGTCTATAAATAGAGTTTTATAGATTCTGTTTAGGTAGAATAGAACAGATAGAACAGAGAGAATCGATAGTATTTTGTAAACTCTATGTGTTTGGTGATATAAAACGAGAAGATTATTTACGTGCTGTTTCTATTGTCAACTCGTATACAAAACGTTAACACGAAGGATTCCGCACTCTGTGTTATCGAGACGTCCTGTCACGAGTACGATCTGTAGATGAGTCATGTGGACCTACATATTTGTTTAAGAAATTAGATGAAATCATGAATGAATGGAATGATAATGAGCATTAATAAGCAAATGAACTTCATATAGAGGTGTTTCAACGAAGTCACTATCCCGAAAGGTAACATATAGACTAAGTCATATTCAATAAAGCACATAAGAATCACTTAGGGGTGTTTTCTCCAAGTGGCCATCCTGAAGGGTAACATATAAGCAAAACTCAGTATTCTAACAAATAAGCTAATGAATTATGGAATATATAGATGTGGACGCCACCAAACTCTGATTTATTTTCATAAAAAAAGACTGGTGTGCCAAGAAAATTTCAAAAAACTCTAAATTCTAGCTTAATGTGGTAGCTATCACCCTATATTGACAGTTTCAGTTTCATCGACACCCTAAGATGAATACCCACAAGATTTCATGATTTTATTATAGTTTATTATCCTAAACAACACGCACAAGATATTTAAGCTATCAACTCGGCTGGGTCAACCAAAACATCACAGATTATACATGTTTTCTATCATTTTTTCTATTTAAACACATAAAAGCAGATTCCAGTTATATCTATCATCTTCCATTTTGCTTGCAAAACTCTAATTCAAGGACATTTTTTTTGAAATTTTTTTATTTTTTTGTATTTTTGACTTTTTATAAAAGAAAAATAAACTTATACTAAACTAGACTCAAGACGTTTCCCATCCCCACACTTGAACGACACATTGTCCTCAATGTGAACCAAGAAACAACGATAAATAAAAATAAACTCAAAAATAAAAAAAAATAGTAAAGTGGAAACGACTTAGCTGGTAGTGATAGCATGATTCTGTCCAGCTTCGTTCTTCCACTTGTGCAACCGTATAACATTTCATTTGCGGCTTGCACATACACTCTGTTGGGTTCCCTTTACATGAATATAAGATTTGAATCGACTCCGCCCAAATGGAGATTGAGTGATCAATCCCTGCAAAATAAATCTCACAGCAAACCCAAACAGTATTAAACTGACTCAAAATAAAACCAAAACTTACACAAACTATACAATCGGGTTCTAACTAGAGAAAAAAGCCTAATCAGGAGGCTTCTCCTTTATGTCGCCCCCGTCCGGCCCGTTTAGTGTAATTGTTCTACTACCTATTTGACACACACTGATGGCAGACCTTAAATGGGTTTTGAAAAATCTAAACGGGTCGGTCCACCAATATTTAAACTTACCTGGGCCAAACCTGATACGCGATGTATAGTGAAGGAGACGGTCAACTTTATCCTGTGATAGAACATTGAGCAGCTTCTGTGGCTGTCCCTTCACTCCTGAGTTGGCCTTGTGCCCAGTCTTTCCTTCTCTTTCCCGTGTTGCCTTTGGTGGTTGTGGCCTTTCATTATTGATTCCATCCACGGGTATTTTCCTCTCTCTCTCTCCAGTGCAACGTGGTGGGTCCGACACCAGCTCTACTTGTGGTTCGTTGATAACCTCCTGCACTTTCACCTATTCTTTCCTCCCCACACTTGGCTCTTGATACAACAGATCTTCAAGTAATTTCAAATTGCCAAGTGGGTTGAAACTTTCTTCACTAGCAGTCGGCATGTCCACCAACTCATCCTCCCAGGATGGGACCTGCTCTTCTTCTAACTCCTCCTCTTGCTCATCCAAATCTCAAAGAACCTCTTCGATATACTCGTCTTCACTCTCTAAATCCTGCATCAAATTATTCTCAAAGAGCATGTGTAAAGTATCAAGTACATTAGACGAGTCAAGTTCGTCACCCGAGAAATTAAATGACTCAAGATTATCACAATCATATGTAGTCAAAACGGGTTCCGAATACTTACCTAGACCATCACCCATTGTGTCATCCGAGGACTCTTCTACCTCCATCTCATCATCACTAAAGAAACCGTCCTCGATGGGCTCTAGCCCGTAATTCTGGGGTGTATAAACGGAGGTGGGACTGGTGCAGAGTATTGTGGACTCGTAAGTTGCACCTCTTCCGTTAACGTCCCTGGTTCTAGAGCTTCTTCTACTCTTTCTAGCTTCAAACTTTCTAGCTCATCCATTAGCCTCCCATTTTCTTCCAGAAAGTGCAATTGCTCTGCTTTAGTTATCAGGTGCCATTGAGTGTTCATGATTTCTTGCACCTTACTCTGCTCCTCCTTGATTGTATCTTCGTCCCGTATTACCTACACCAACTCATTATCACAAGACAAGTGTAAAGTATCACAAGAAACAGTGTGGTCTTGCAAGGACTCGGTACAAACTTCATCCCTACTGAGATCATGGGCAGAAGACTTACTTGGAGGTGGGACTTGTGCTTCACCTTCTACCACTGTGATTTGTACGTCCTCCATTATAGTCTCCAGTGATGGGGTTTTAAGAATCAACTCCCCCGATGCAGTTTCAATTCCAATTTCGTTCCCTTCACGATCATAAACCACACACTTTATATTCGTCGGCCGTTGTGATGCAGTGTGAGCTATTATTTCCTGGATCTCCTGCTCATACTGCTCATTTACCTCTTTGCACCAGGCATTCAACTCCTCTTGAGTTATGTATCCCTCATAGGGTTGTGGTTGCGGATACTGATCACCATAATAGTCCGTGGAGTACCCCGTTGAATTAGGGCAACTTTGAGTGTAATGGGGACCTCCACAAACCTCGCACCACACATTCCCGTATTGATCCTCTTGAGCATAATAACGTCCTTGGTAGTTGTTCCCGTAATAACGCTCCATATAAATCCCTGCAAAGGACACTCAAATAAAAAGATCACGGGTACCAGATAGAAATAAATAAAAATAATTAAATAAATAAGAAAAAAAAATTCTACGCTAACAAATAAACAAATATTTACAAAGACTCACTAAAAACAAAGGAAAGACACGGACACTAGATGCTTTATGACTCAAAACACAAATAAGACCAAACAATCAGTTAAGTTCAATCAAAGTTAGATACGCTATCGCCTAAGTGTCTCCGGAAACGACGCCAAAAACTTATAGTTTCAGAAGGAGGAGGCTTTTGGCGATTTTGAGATTCAGAAGGAACCACTGCAGAACATTGCTCATGAAGTGAGACTTCAGATATCCCCTCTAGCTTCTTCTTGTTGGAAAGAAGATCTTTGAGGAACTTTCCATACTTTGGAACATGCTAGAGAACCTCTATATATTAGAGATTGGTCTTGGGTTGTTTGAACATATCAACCAAGGTATCGTTTTCCCTAGCGTGTTTATGTGGCAGCAAGCGCGCTGGATAGGGAACACGACTCAAGTCAATCTCGGGGGACTTCATCTCCTCCCCCTTCTTCTTCTCCTCTGCCCTCTCAGCAGGCTTCTCCATCTCTATTTCCTCATCCATCGGCTCTTCTTCTTCTACTACCGGTGGGCTCTCCTTCTCTTCTGCCCTTCTACTTCTAGTCGACACAGCATTCAACTCGGGCTCCTCTAACATCCTAGCATCGATCTCAGCAAACCGAGCTCTCCAATCAACCTTCTTCACCTCTTCAACCGACGGGATGCCATAGTCAGCGTCGTGGGAGACTTCCTTCTCTACTCTCTCCTCCCCTCTACCGCTCAAGATCGACACGGCCATCACTGAAGCGTTAGAACTCTTATAGGCTGCAGATGCTTTACTCTGCTTCTCCTTCAAGCTCCTCGCGATGTCTCCTACCGTGCGCTGCAAGTCCTGAAATGCCGACTGCTGATTCTTCAATAAAATGTCGTGGGCATACGGTCTTTGCTTAGCATCCCTATCCTGCTGAACTAAATAGGCAAGCATCTGTGTCTGATTCTCTATCATCTCCTCTATCTTCCTTGTGTTGACACTGATTCCCGAGCTTGCTCCAGCTTCTCCTCCTCCATACTGATGTTGGCGACCATTAAACCCAGGCGGGTTATTTCCAGATCTCCATCCCGAGCCATAAGAATTGTAGTTGATGTACCCTCGGTTCTGGTTCTAGTTTCCAGCAAAGCTTACCTGCTCCTGATGATTGACGGGGCAATCTCTGGTGTCGTGGCCTCCGCTGCACACCTCACACCTTTGAGCACTAAGCTTCAGCTCCTTGATCTCGTTTGCCATAGTTACAAAGCAGCCACGCTAGTCTCAGGAGTGACCTGATT
This sequence comes from Smallanthus sonchifolius, assembly GCA_023525975.1. Classification (NCBI taxonomy): domain Eukaryota; kingdom Viridiplantae; phylum Streptophyta; class Magnoliopsida; order Asterales; family Asteraceae; genus Smallanthus; species Smallanthus sonchifolius. The sequence continues at coordinate 39,581,317 of CM042025.1, read as the reverse complement.
TACACCTCTAGGAGAAGAGGTGGGTATCCTAGCACTAGGAATGGAAGTCCTAGTAGATGGCTGCTGTTGTTCCGCTAGAGCAAAGCTCTCAAACATCTCCTCACACTCATCAGGCTCGAGCTTATCCATGATATGGCCTCCCACAGCTGTGTTGAACATTTTCTGCTTCTCGAAGGTGAGACCATTGTAGAACTTCTCCACTATCGCCCAGTCAGAAAGACCATGCTGCGGACATCGGCTCAACATCGTGTTTAGGATAATAAACTTTAATACAAGTCTACCTCCCTTACAATAGGTTTCGTCCCCGAAACCTATCATAAGTCAAATAGTTGAGGGTACGACTCCCTCATTTTCATCTCCGTTTCCCAAGTAGATTCTGATCCCTTCCGGTGTTTCCATTAGACTTTAACCAATTGAATAACTTTATTACGTAAACGTTTCTCCTTCCTGTCTAAGATGGCCACGGGTTCTTCGATTTAGTTAAGGATGTTGTCAACCTCGATGTGGGTAAGTGGTACGTCAGCCATTTCATCCGCCAAACACTTTCACAAGTGTGATACATGGAACGTCATCCGCCAAACTCTTTAGGAAATTCCAACATATAAGCGAGTTCACTAACCCGTGCCATTATTCTGAATGGTCCGACAAACCGCGGACTTAACTTGGTAGCTATCACCCTATGTTGACAGTTTCAGTTTCACCGACACCCTAAGATGAATACCCACAAGATTTCATGATTTTATTACAGTTTATTATCCTAAACAACATGAACAGGTTATTTAATCTATCAACTCGGCTGGGTCTACCAAAACATCATAGATTATACGTGTTTTCTATCATTTATTCTATTTAAACACATAAAAGCAGATTCCAGTTATATCTATCATCTTCCATTTTGCTTGCAAAAACTCTAATTCAAGGACATTTTTTTTGAATTTTTTTTGAATTTTTGACTTTTTATAAAAGAAAAATAAACTTATACTAAACTATACTCAAGACGTTTCCCATCCCCACACTTGAACGACACATTGTCCTCAATATGAACCAAGAAACAACGATAAATAAAAATAAAGACTCAAAAATAAAAAAAATAGTAAAGTGGAAACGACTTAGCTGGTAATGATAGCATGATTCTGTCCAACTTTGTTCTTCTACTTGTGCAACCGTATAGCATTTCATTCGCGGCTTGCACATACACTCTGCTGGATTCCTTTTACATGAATATAAGATTTGAATCGACTCCGCCTGAATGGAGATTGAGTACGGACGGTGCGATCAATCCCTGCAAAATAAATCTCACAGCAAACCCAAACAGTATTAAACTGACTCAAAATCTTTCCAAAACTTATACAAACTATACACTAGGCTTCTAACTCAAGAAACAAGCCTAATCAGGAGACTTCTCCTTTATGCCGCCCCCGTCTGGCCAATTTAGTGTAATTGGTCTACCACCGATTTGACACACACAGATGGCAGACCTTAAATGGGTTTTGAAAAATCTAAATGGGTCGGTCCACCAATATTTAAACTTATCTGGGCCAAACCTGATACGTGATGTATAGTGAAGGAGACGGTCAGCTTTATCCTGTGATAGAACATTGAGCAGCTTCTGTGGCTGTCCCTTCACTCCTGAGTTGGCCTTGTGCCCAGTCTTTCCTTCTCTTTCCCGTGTTGCCTTTGGTTGTTGTGGCATATCACTATTGATTCCATCCACGGGTATTTTCCTCTCTCTCTCTCTCTAGTGTAACGTGGTGGGTCCGACACCAGCTCTACTTGTGGTTCGTTGATAACCTCCTGCACTTTCACCTATTCTTTCCTCCCCATACTTGGCTCTTAATACAACAAATCTTCAAGTAATTTCAAATTTCCAAGTGGGTCGAAACTTTCTTCACTAGTAGTCGGCATGTCCACCAACTCATCACCAAACTCATCCTCCCAGGATGGGACCTGCTCTTCTTCTAACTCCTCCTCTTGCTCATCCAACTCTCGTAGACCCTCTTTGATATACTCGTCTTCGCTCTCTAAATCCTGCATCAAATTATTCTCAAAGAGCATGCGTAAAGTATCAAGTACATTAGACGAGTCAAGTTCGTCACCCGGGAAATTAAATGACTTAAGATTATCACAATCATATGTAGTCAAAACGGGTTCCGAATACTTACCTGGACCATCACCCATAGTGTCATCCGAGGACTCTTCTACCTCCATCTCATCATCACTAAAGAAACCGTCCTCGATGGGCTCTAGCCCGTAATTCTGGGGTGTATAAACCGAAGGTGGGACTGGTGCGGAGTATTGTGGACTCATAAGTTGCACCTCTTCCGTTAACGTCCCCAGTTCTAGAGTTGCTTCTACTCTTTCTAGCTTCAAACTTTCTAGCTCATCCATTAGCCTCCCATTTTCTTCCAAAAAGTGCAATTGCTCGGCTTTAGTTATCAGGTGCCATTGAGTGTTCATGATTTCTTGCACCTTACTCTGATTCTCCTTGATTGTATCTTCGTCCCGTATTACCTGCACCAACTCATTCTCACAAGACAAGTGTACAGTATCATAAGAAACATTGTGGTCTTGCATGGACTCGGTACAAACTTCATCACTAGTGAGATCAAGGGCAGAAGACTTACCTAGAGGTGGGACTTGTGCTTCACCTTCTATCACTTTGATTTGCACGTCGTCCATTATAGTCTCCAGTGATGGGGTTTTCAGAATCAACTCCCCCGATGTAGTTTCAATTCCAATTTTGTTCCCTTCACGATCATAAACCACACGCTCTATATTCATCGGCCGTTGTGATGCAGTGTGAGCTATTATTTCCTGGATCTCCTGCTAATTTGCCTCTTTGCACCAGATATTCAACTCCTCTTGAGTTCTGTATCCCTCATAGGGTTGTGGTTGCGGATACTGATCACCATAATAGTTCGTGGAGTACCCCGATGAATTAGGGCAACTTTGAGTGTAATGGGGACCTCCACAGACCTCGCACCACACATTCCCGTATTGATCCTCTTGAGCATAATAACGTCCTTGGTAGCTGTTCCCGTAATAACGTTCCATATAAATCCCTGCAAAGGACACTCAAATAAAAAGATCACAAGCACCAAATAGAAATAAATAAAAATAATTAAATAAATAAGAAAAAAAAATTCTAAGCTAACAAATAAACAAATATTTACAAAGACTCACTAAAAGCAAAGGAAAGACACGGACACTAGACGCTCTATGACTCAAAACACAAATAAGACCAAATAATCAGTTAAGTTCAATCAAAGTTAGATACGCTATCGCCTATGTGTCTCCGGCAACGACGCCAAAAACTTATAGTTTCAGAAGGAGGAGGCTTTTGGCGATTTTGAGATTCAGAAGGAACCACTGCAGAACATTGCTCACGAAGTGAGACTTCAGAGATCCCCTCTAGCTTCTTCTTGTTGGAAAGAAGATCTTTGAGGAACTTGCCATACTTTGGCACATGCTGGAGGACCTCAATATATGGGAGATTGGTCTTGAGTTGTTTGAACATATCAAGGAAGGTACCGTATTCCCTAGCGTGTTTATGTGGCAGCAAGCGCGCTGGATAGGGAACACGACTCAAGTCAATCTCGGGGGAGTTCATCTCCTCCCCCTTCTTCTTCTCCTCTGCCTTCTCAGCAGGCTTCTCCATCTCTATCTCCTCATCCACCGGCTCTTCTTCTTCTACTACCGGTGGGCTCTCCTTCTCTTCTGCCCTTCTAATCCTAGTCGACACAGCATTCAACTCGGGCTCCTCTAACATCCTAGCATCGATCTCAGCAAACCGAGCTCTCCAATCAACCTTCTTCACCTCTTCAACCGATGAGATGCCATAGTCAGCGTCGTGGGAGACTTCCTTCTCTACTCTCTCCTCCCCTCTACTGCTCAAGATCGACACGGCCATCACTGAAGCGTTAGAACTCTTATAGGCCACAGATGCTTTACTCTGCTTCTCCTTCAAGGTCCTCGCAATGTCTGCTACCGTGCGCTGCAAGTCCTGAAATGCCGACTGTTGATTCTTCAATAAAGTGTCGTGGGCATCCGGTCTTTGCTTAGCATCCCTATCTTGCTGAACTAAATAGGCAAGCATCTGTGTCTGATTCTCTATCATCTCCTCTATCTTCCTTGGGTTGACACTGATTCCCGAGCTTGCTCCAGCTTCTCCTCCTCCATACTGATGTTGGCGACCATTAAACCCAGGCGGGTTATTTCCATATCTCCATCCCGATCCATAAGAATTATAGTTGCTGTACCTTCGGTTCTGGTTCTGGTTGCCAGCAAAGCTTACCTGCTCCTGATGATTGACGGGGCAATCTCTGGTGTCGTGGCCTCCGCTGCACACCTCACACCTTTGAGCACTAAGCTTCAGCTTCTTGATGTCGTTTGCCATAGCTATAAAGCAGCCACGCTAGTCTCAGGAGTGACCTGATGCACACCTCTAGGAGAAAAGGTGGGTATCCTAGCACTAGGAATGGAAGTCCTAGTAGATGGCTGCTGTTGTTCCGCTAGAGCAAAGCTCTCGAACATCTCCTCACACTCATCAGGCTCGAGCTTATCAATGATATGGCCTCCCGCAGCTGTGTTGAACATTTGCTGCTTCTCGAAGGTGAGACCATTGTAGAACTTTTCCACTATTGCCCGGTGAAAAAGACCATGCTGGGGACATCGGCTCAACAGTGTGTTGAACCACTCCCAGGCCATGTGATAAGGCTCGTCAGGATCCATCCGGAACGAATGGATTTGATCCCGAAGGCGAGCGGCCCTAGAAGGTGGATAGCACTTCTTGAAGAACTTGGCTTGAAGATCCTCCCAAGTGGTAATAGAGTTGTCAGGAAGGGTATCAAGCCAAGTAGATGCGCGACCAGAGAGCGAGAATGGGAAGAGACGCAAGTAGATTACGTCCTTAGACACACCTGTGATATTGAAGGTATCACATATCCGCGCGAAGCGGGACAGATGTTCGGGTGCATCCTCATCCTCAAGGCCATGAAATTTAGTGGCATGAGTGATCGTATTCATGACATGTGACGGGATATGCCATGTATTGGTGTTCAGAATAGGAGGGCGTGTGATCGAAGATCTCTCCCCGCTGACCCTGTCACTGGCCCTCTGGTGCACGGTACGTCTCTCTGGTGGGTTAGCGTCGCCCATGATAAGAAATGGAATTGGGCTAGTAGAACGTACCTGGGATTTGCACAGCTCTTTTAAACGCTCCCAGAAGTCGCGGGTGCACTCATGTAGCTCTCGTTCGGGCTCTTGAAAAGCTGAATATAGTGGTGATCCCTGCGAACGAGTGTGGTGCATAAACTGACACAAGAATAAAAGAAAATAAATAAAGACTCAAGACAGAAAGAGTCGATCCTATGTTAGTCACTCAGATAGGACACACAAGTACTAGATTAGACAAAGACACACTTAAGACTCAAAAACAAAACAAACCAAAAATCAAACAAAGAACTAGTCAAAGCTAATATTTCTATTGCCAAGTGTCTCTGGCAACGACGCCAAAAACTTAATGTCGCCCAGACGGTCTATAAAAACTATGAATAAAAACCTAATCTAGACTCCTAAGTAATAAATGGAAAACCTATGAACTAGACCGCACTGACAGGCAAGTGTACCTATCGAGTGTAGCACAACTTAATGGTAAACCGGAATATCGAACCCTAGAGACACTAAATACTAATACTAGACTCTAACTCGGACTAAAGATTTATGATTGGGGGGGTTTGACTACACTAAAGATTAACTAAGAATGCAGCAAACTAAGTCAACTCAAGCTATCAAGATCAAGATTAAGGAAGAAATCAGATGATGAGAAGAATACTACTTAGGTCGGAATCCTACTTGTAAAGAACAACTTCTACCGGTTCTGGAAACTAAGATGGATTTAGGTTTCTAAGGAGACAGCTCTAGACAACCTAGTGGATCCCTAATCACTCTCAGGGTGTCACCAACTAAGGAACCTAAAGATGTAATAATTCACCAGATATTGGATTACCTTTCGGTCTCTCCAACAATGATAAAGTACCCGAATAGACAGATCACCTTTCAGTCTTACTGTCCACCATACATTCGAAGAATGCACGGGGTAATCTCTAGATAAGAACTATGACTCAGAATAGTAACAATCACTAGACACCTAATACCAACTTCCTTTCAGACAGCTGACACTCGGATTCCTAATGACGAAGACTAAACGACTATCTCTCATTTCTCGGGTATTAAGATAGGATACACACTCAGTTCTAATCAACATTCAACCACAACTCCTATGGCTACTATCTCTAGCAAACCCATACAAACAATCACAAACCCTAAATTCTATGACCTAGATACGCAAATCAAGCTGGAAGACATCCACAATCAACGTACATAATCAATAATCAAACACAAATCAGATCTAAGCATGCATATTCATCACAATTATTAAATCAAGATCTTTTACAAAATCATTAACCATCAATTAATATCCCAAACCAGTAAAAATCGTAACTTTACGCAGTAATCATCATAAGACCCAGGCAGTATCAATGATCTAGCTAAGAATCATAATCCAAAACATCAAAACAGAAGTAATAGACAAAGACTTGGTTCAATTAATTCGAACATTAGAACCGAATACGTAAATCTAACGAACCCGGAATCCAAAAGCTTCGATCTTTTTTTTCTCCAAATCCTCTTCCTGCTCCCAAAATCGCCTTAATACCCTTCTCTGGACGGCTGAATACGAACTTTTTGTATTATGGCTATCAAAATCAATTTAATTTGGAAATCTACGGTTTTGCAAAAATTCCGTCTCCTGCGTACCGCGAAGCAACAGGTTGGGTTCCTCGCGTACCGTGAGGAACAAAATAGTCGTGGCCGCTTTTAGCTTCCCTCGCGTACCGCGAGACCTCAATATTTCAACTTTTTAACTTTAAACTCCCGGCTTCTCTTTCTTTCTTGATATCTTCATGTATTCACTTGTAATCTTCACGAGCACCTATAAACATACAATAGACTCAAATACAGACTTAAACGACTCAAAACAAAGATAAAACTAATTAAAAACGCACAAAACAATAGTAATAAAAGATGTGTGATTCGCACTACATCAATGGTTGGTCAATAGAACAAGTTGGTATATAACACCCTTGGGGTTAAGACAGGTTTTGGATGGATATGGATACCTATGGGTGGCGAGCTTAGAACCAGAATCTTGGATGAGGTTCATAAGTCTCGTTACTCTATCCATGCCGGTACCTACAAAATGTACCAAGATTTGAAGAAGGATTATTGGTGGCCTGGAATGAAACATGAGGTGGCGAAATACGTAAGAAAGTGCTTGACTTGCTCACAAGTTAAGGCCGAACACCAGAAACCGTACAGGAAAATTCAACCACTTGATATACCGGAGTGGAAGTGGGAACACATTACAATGGACTTCGTAACCAAGCTACCTCGCACAGCTAATGGTCATGATACCATTTGGGTAATTGTGTACCGTTTAACGAATAGTGCTCATTTCCTACCTATTTGTGAGACGTTCTCGATGGAAAGGTTAGCGAAAGTATTTATTAATGAAGTAGTAGCACGGCACGACATGGGCCGCCTTACGATATGTTGTACGGGAGGAGATGTAGGACCCCGGTTTGTTGGGGTGAGATTGGGCCGAAGGAAATAGGAAGTCTTGAAGTCGTAAGAGAAACTTTGAAAAGGTTTGATCAGATCAAAGCAGGAATGAAGGCCGCCCAAGATCTTCAGAAATCCTACGCGGATAAACGACGAATGCCTATTGAGTTTGATGTTGGGGACAAAGTAATGTTGAAAGTGTCGCCCTGGAAGGGGATCATATGATTCAGAAAGAGAGGAAAGTTAAGTCCGCGGTTTGTCGGACCATTCAGAATAATGGCACGGGTTGGTGAACTCGCTTATATGTTGGAATTTCCTAAAGAGTTAAGTGTTTAGCGGATGATGTTCCATGTATGACACTTGTGAAAGTGTTTGGCGGATGAAATGGCTGACGTACCACTTACCCACATCGAGGTTGACAACAGCCTTAACTAAATCGAAGAACCCGTGGCCATCTTAGACAGGAAGGAGAAACGTTTACGTAATAAAGTTATACAATTGGTTAAAGTCTAATGGAAACACCAGAAGGGATCAGAATCTACTTGGGAAACGGAGATGAAAATGAGGGAGTCGTACCCTCAACTATTTGACTTATGATAGGTTTTGGGGACGAAACCTATTGTATGGGGGTAGACTTGTAACATCCCAAAAATAAAACCACAACTATAATAACAGGTTAGATGCGAAGCGAACGGAATAAACGAATGAGACATGATGGGCCGACGAACCTAAAGGGGGCGAACTTGAGGAGGGAGTTCCCTCCTTTAAATAGCCAACGTATCCCATTTTCTCTCATTTGCAAGATCTAGAGAGAGAAACCGTAGAGAGAGAAAGTGTAGGTTCGGCTCGCGAAGCAAGTATCTCGTTCCTCTACAACTCGTGAACAGAACCTCTGAAACAGAAGCTCGTTTCAGGTAACGAACCAACCTAGATCTGAGTTTTTGTTTATTTTGGGGTTTTCGGGTTTTGGATAAAAAAGTGATATTTTTACGTATGAAACTTGAAAATTGTAACATCTGGGGTTTTCTCCGGCTTTGAATTTCACAATAATATAATTTCAAGTTCGGTTCTGGATCATTTCATTGTGTTACATTAATTACAAGTTGTGCATTCATATTACAACATTACTATGGTTATATATAATATAATATATCTACCTATACATATATTTATTTGATTTAATTAAGGATTTAATTTACATTATGATGCATATAAATAAATATAATTAGGTATAAATACATGACAATGTATTTTTAATAAAACATGACAATATTTATTTAGATTCTACTCTTTTATAAACATATAGGCATATATATATATATATGTGTGTGTGTGAGTTAATTAATCCTATATATAGTTTACACTTTATAAATCATGACAAAATATGTGTATATTATTAGTAACCCATATAAATAATTATTTAATTTTAAAAATATACATATTTGACAATTTTATAAAACATTTCAAACTTATAGTTTTAATTTTATAGATTTTATAAAATAATTATATGAACACAAAAGATTTAAAACTAATAAACTTTGTTGAACCCCCTTTGGTCACATTGAACCTCCTTGAACACATTAAACCCCCCTTTTGAACCATTGAACCCCTTTGAATGCATTGGACCCCTCAATTTGTACTCCTTTGATTTTGAACCCCAAATTCACGCAGTTTTGAGTTTGGAAAGTCAAACAGGGACGATTTCCCTCTTCAATTCGATCCTAATCCCATAAACTCATGGATTAAACTGTAATCAAACACTTGTAAACCTTCGTGCGACTGTTAGGATCATCTATAACGAACCAATTACAACTGGAATCAATGGATTTGAGCTCAATCGTCACATAACCAATTTTTAATCAAACTCGTAATCAATTCGTGTGTTACACATGAAATTGGCCTATAAAACCTATTGCACACCTTCAAGACACTCACCATAAACTTTCTAAACACTTATTAGCATCGCATTCCACCTACAAGGCTCTGTCGAGTTCATAGATCGCCGAATCGGACACCTCTGCCGTTCGTCCTCCACACGCAACCATTCGAGGTAAATTTTGTGCCATTAGACTCGGCTCAACCTCCTGATCAAAAGCCTTATGATCTATCGATCAATCGTTGCAAAATCAGGACGATTTGGATGGCTAGGGTTTGGGTTACAGGTTGGGGAAAAAGACGAGTGGGAGGTTGGGTGTTAAAAGGAATTCACGTCTAATAATGATCAAGGCATATGCCCAGGTCCACCGGTTAAAGCGTTTGACACATGGGGGTGAGGTCGCGGGTTTGAGTATAGACCCACACTTCATTTTCCCTTTTTGTGCGCTTGGAACCCGGACCCATTGCCCTTTCGTTTAAAACCATTCCAAGCAACCCATAAACCACTATCAGACCACGGGTCCAGTGGTGTGCTTCCTTGACTCTTACCAAGGAGACCCGGGTTCGAGTCCCGTGGTCTGTTTTATTTTTAAAAATCATTTTTAAAGCCTATTTTCAAGCCAATTTTCTTTATAAAAATTATTTTATAAAACTCCCAAGGCTCGGGAATATTTTATGAACAAAATTATTAACCTATCAAATATAAACAATTATTTAATCGTTTTAGAGATTTAAAACCCTAATGAGTTCTAATTAAAAACTCGTATAATTATTTATATAAAACCTCTACGAGGTACTTTTTAAACCTAATTATTTTGTACAACTTATACTCTCTTTATTATTTATTTTAATTAATAAAGATTTAATCTAACTATTTAATTAATTAAAATATTTTAATTTATTAACCTAATTATCTACATATTCAATTAAATATTATTTAAACACTTATTCGTACTTGTGATTTTCAAGCTACATAATCCAATGTGAGTTTACATAGTCCTTTTTTTCAGATTTACATCTTTGGGGTGAAACATGATTTTCATTTGAAACTATTTGCAACTTATAAACATTATAATCATGTGTGCAATTTGTGCCTTATGCTTGAACACTATTAGTGCAAACTACATTTACATACTTTTGTGCATAGTGCAAGTGCAATCATTAACTCTGTACAAGCCGACGGTTAACAATGATAGATCTATTATGTCTGACAAACCCACCCAGGTAGGGTGATTGTTACCGATATTACATTTGGATAACTTTGTAGGCAGTCACAAGGTTTGATTGTACGTCCCGGTTTTAACTATAGTGTTTCTCCGTAATTGCCTTATTATTACATGTATCATATGAATTGTGCACAGGCTCTTGATTTCACTTGTTGTGCCAACACCTATGTATTCTCACCAACTATTTTTAGTTGACTTTGTTTTCATCATGTTTGAGGTGCTAATAATTGATAATCATGTTCAAGATGCTTTACATAGGATTTGCAGACTTAGTTAAATAAGACAGTTAAATTTGCTAAAGTACTTTATTTCTTGTTTGTCTATGTTTTTGATGAAACTATTGTTATGGAATTTGAATTTAATGAAAAATGAAACTTTAGTTTGATCATGTTCTTATGAACTGTGACATCTGGCTATTTAGGTTAACTCTGTTATCAAAATCCAGTTAAACCCAAACCTAGTTAACCCTATCTCTAACTCTAGGGACTATTTATGTCAATATTCTAAACTTAAACTCCAGGTACTAGTTGTGTATTATCCCTAAACCTTCTGTTGACTTTTCAAAGTCAAAATTGAATTCCTGTTGACTTTTGATAGTCAAACTAACACACTCTTAACCCAAACTCAAACCCTAGGGACTGAAACTGCCAATTCTTAAACTCACATGCATGAAACCTCAGGGAGTAAATCTGTATTTTGCCCAATTCTGATTTTGTTGACTTTTGGAAGTCAACCCACATGTTCTAGACTCAAATTCGCATGGTATAACTGAAATTCGTTTGAACTAGTCACTGAAATGCATATTAACACCTTAATCGATCATCATTGAATCAATTAACTTCACCATTATGCGCAAATTAATTCCATTATGGGCATTCAAAGCCGAAACCATCGATAACATCCTTCATCCCAATCAAAGTCGATCAATCCGATCATTCACTCTACAATCGAATGTCTGCGCACCTCTATCACACCCCTCAGAAGCAATCCCTCACACTAACTCGATCAGAATCAAAGCCAGAAACGCCGGAGACCAAACTGTGCGGAGCCGGAACCCCAATTGGTCGTTCCCTATCAATCCGATATCGTTTCAGGTAATAAAATACACCTTTAGTTCCGTTTTCTGGTCTACAACGAAAGCCCTAACCTAATTTCGACACACAACATCGAATTAAGCACGAACCCGTACCTAGGGTTCATCTGATTACGGTTTAGTCAAACTCTAATCCGGACATCACCTAAATCTAATTAAACTACATGTTTTTTGCAATCCTCCGTATATTGAAAGCCCCATGATTTCAAACAATGATCTTATCAAATTCGATCAAATTAAATCCATGTTCTTAAACTAGGGTTCCGATTTCTAAACAGGTTAATTAACGAACTTAAGATGGATGATTTCTCAATTAAACTTCATCCAAGATTCGCCTAATGCAAATAAACAAAATCCCTATACCATTTCTTTCAATCGAGATCAGATTTGTGGGATTCGGAACTAGTTACGATCGTGAATGTATGTGGGGAAGGGACTCGACTGGAGTTCTTTGTTATAAGGTGTTGAAACCGGGTTTATATGCGATACCCTAGCGGGGCTGGACCGGATAAACCATTGTGCATCCACGCAGGAGACCCGGGTTCGAAACCGGTCTCCTACAATTATTTTTTGGGCATTTTTCATGAAGTATTTTTATTTATAAATAATCCCCATATTATCATATTATTATATTAATGAATTTTAACCCCGGAAACCACCCGTAGGCTCGAGTTTGGTTTTATAATTTATAATTAATATAGTTTCCACTTTTAAAATAATACGTCTATATTATTTTTGAACCACCACTTCAAATAAAATAATATATTTATATTATTTTCAACCCCGTAACCTTAATTATAAATAATATATATTTTTATATTATTTCCACCACGTTTATAAACTTTATGAGACGTTTCAAACTAATAAATAATATAATTATTTATATTATTTACCCACGATTTTATCCCCGATTAAAAATAATATTTATTATTTTTCCACACAAAGGATTATTTTGTAAATCATACGAACTTAAAATAATATATTAAGTTATATTATTTCCCCGTGACCGTTTTAAATGAACACACGAATAAATATATTTAGAAATTATTATTCGTTCGATACAAAACGTATTTATCTTAATTATTAAATTAAGAAAACCCTATTCCCATGGACAAATTCGTCTACTCGTTAATCCTAAGTATGTTTTAGGACGTTCAAATCTTCCGTGTCGTCGTCACAAAACCCCATTGTATCCCTAACTATTATGCTTATAATTTTTGGGCACACGTAAGCAGTTCACAGGCAAACTCTTGTGTTTCCTACTTGCATCCTTGTGTGGTGCTATCTACTACTCGTACACAACTCATGTGAGTTTTCACGGCCCCTTTTTTACTTGTTTTCCTATTGGGGGAGAAACATGCATATACACAAACAAATAGTATTTTACTTGTTTTTCCGTTAGGGAGAAACATGCATACAAACGAGCATCATTTTACTTGTTTTCCCGTTGGGAAGAAACATGCATACAAACGAACATCAGTTTTACTTGTTTTCCCTGTTGGGGAGAAACATGCGTACAAACAGATATCCGTTACTTGTCTTCCCGCCGGGGAGAGACATACACACAAACGGACATGGATCACATAGTATTTCACTACCACTTGTGTACTTAAGCGTAACGCACTATCACATAGTATTTGACAAACCCCACCCGGGCTAGTCGTCTAGTTCGATTGGAGGTCGAACGGGTGTAATATTGACCTAATTACATTAGTCAAAGTTGATAGACCTGACTTGAGGCAAACAAACAAACACATTAGTCAGCTTCGATTACGAGCGCTTAAAGTAACTTGTACATTGTCTAGCTAACAATAGGTGTGACTTACGTATGTGGATCCAGCAACACTCAAACAGTTTATTTACATACAAACCTGTGAACTCACCAACCTTGTGTTGACACTTTTTCTAACATGTTTCTCATGTCGCTTTGGCACATGTTGCATACTAGGACATGCATGGAGTCCTACTGTCATGTCATTCATTTTCAAATATTTTAAACAACCCACCTGCATTTGTCAACCCAAACTTGGGCGCGTTTGTTTTGCGCTGTAACAACTTGACATAAATCGCTTCCGCATTAAACTCTGAACCTTTAATGATTTTGTTTAAACTCATATAGTGTCGTTTGACGTAACTAATGACCGAGATCCTTGTTTGTCACGCTCCTAACGGTAGAACTCCGTTAGTGGATTTTGGGTATGTGACAGATTGGTATCAGAGCCATTGGTTATAGAGAACTAGGATTGCATACTAGACTATAACCACACACATGCATTAGTTACACGACACAGACACTCATACATGATACACATAGCATTCATACACACATTGCATTGCAATCATTTTGAAATCTTTCATATCACCCTCTGCTGACGAGGAACACGTCATTCACATTGCATCATCATTCCCAGTAGTGACACTCGGAGAATCACCAAAATAACATCCACTCCCATCCGAGGGCAGCGATACGGAGCCTTCGGAGGAGTCACTCACACCACCATCATCTGTACCCTTGTTACACCAGCAGAGCCAAAGATGACACCGGCTTGAGTCTATCGATGATACAATCAGGGAATGGTTGGCCTTCTCAGGACCGTGTTAGGGATGACACCCAGCACTGGCACATATCTGTTTAGGAGTTTGGTTCGTCGGAGATGAGTCCCTTCTGCACCCACTAGCAGCAGTACTCCGATTTCACTAGCTTTACTCTACTTCAAGACCGAACCCGTGGGCCTCGCTTGAGGTACACCGTGTGGAGGCAGATTGTTGCACGCATTATTGCAGGATCCATTGACACATAGTTGTCATCACTTTCCCGAGCCATGGGCTCGCGTCATTGGTCGATATTTTGTTGAGAATAGATTGACCACAAGGTTGAGAACGCCTTTCTCATTGTATACTCAAACCCTATCCTGACTCAGTTGTAAGGACGGTTACTTTTCCTCTTCCAGTAACACATATCAATAAACTAGTTTCACTTCTTGAAGTCGCATTTCGCGTGCATGATTCCATCTACAATCCGCTGGATTGGACCATCGTAGTGTATTTCAACTCGAGTGAATACTCGGATCAAACGATTCCCGACTAATCATCCTGATATGAGTTCTAGTTGATCAATTTATGGTTGATGACTAAGCCTCTCGATGACTTATCAGATCTGACAACACTCTGTACTCGGCAATACAAACTAAAGGACATTTTGACACAGGACAGGGAGAGCTACGGTGAGCATGTAAGGCAAATTATCATTACGGGTGCACATGTAATAATAATTTGAGGTGCATGTAAGTCCTAGTGAAAACCTAGTGTGTGGATAAATGGTCCTAATCTGTGAGTTATAGACTTAAGTTTCCATTATCCATAGAAATTCTCGTAACCCACTCAACGACTAGTTGGTATCGTTAAACCTATTTAACAGTTGATAGATGCGACTATCATGTTGAAGGTATTTACAAACACACTGAACTATCATCCATAGGATCCACCATTTGATTTCACTCATGTAAGAGCCTTATTAAACTTAAGACTCTCATCCAGACTTGATTAATGAAACCATCTTGGTTGAAACTCTGATTGAACCTCGTGGTAAACCCACCGACTCCAATTATGTAAGCGGAAATTGGGAATTCTTCGTAAACTAACACGTTATTCCTTACACTCCAACAATAGATTCCATTTGACCTTGTTACCTCATCGTGTGACTAATCCCTGGTCTAATTTTATTTATACCCCATCATATCCAGTTATTTCAGTGACCTCATGAATTTCTTACTCGAGCGGTCGTTCTCAAACCCTACTAGAAGCTAAGTACACAATAGAAATAGCTGATGGACATATAATTGAAGCAACTCACATTATTAAGGGTCGTAAACTTGAATTGGCTGGTCATGAACTTGACATTGACCTTGTGCAGTCACACTCGGTAGCTTCGACGTAATTGTCGGTATGGATTGGTTATCTAAGAACCAAGCCGAATTATTTATCATGAGAAAATTTGTTCGCCTTCCTCTCCTGAGTGGAGAAACCCTTTCTGTCCAAGGCGAAAAGAGTGGTGCTGTCGTGGACATCATATCCTTCGTGAAAGCACAAAAGTTTCTACGAAAAGGTCATACTTCCATTTTGGCTCTCGTCTCCGAGCAGCCATCTGAGGAGAAGAAGATTGACGACATCCCGATCGTTCATGATTACCCGGAGGTATTTCCCGAAGACCTGCCTGGTCTTCCAGCTCATCGACAAGTCGAATTCCAAATCGATCTAGCACCCGGAGCAGCGCCTATTGATCGTGCACCGTATAGACTTGCACCTAGTGAGCTGCAAGAGTTATCTACACATCTACAGGAGTTGTTAGATAAAGGCTTCATTCGACCTAGCTCATCCCCATGGGGAGCTCCAGTTCTGTTCGTCAAGAAGAAAGACGGGACTTTCCGCATGTGTATCGACTATCGTGAGCTGAACAAAGTGACGATCAAGAACCGATATCCTTTACCACGTATTGATGACCTGTTCGATCAACTCCAAGGATCAAGTTTCTATTCTAAGATTGATCTTAGGTCAGGTTATCACCAGTTGAGATTCCGAGAGGAGGACATCTCAAAAACTGCATTCAGGACAAGGTACGTCCATTACGAGTTTATGGTCATGCCATTTGGATTGAGGAACGCACCCGCAGTGTTCATGGACCTCATGAACCGTGTGTGTAAACCCTACCTAGATCAGTTCGTCATTGTTTTTATCGACGACATCCTCATCTATTCAAAAAATAAAGAAGAACATGAGGAGCACCTTCGTTTGATTCTGGAATTGCTAAGGAAAGAACAACTATATTCTAAATTCTCTAAGTGTGAATTATGGATTCGTGAAGTGCAATTCCTAGGACATGTAGTCAATGAGAAAGGAATACATGTCGATCCATCCAAGATAGAAGCCAGTAAGAATTGGGCGACACCGACAACTCGGACAGAGGTGCGACTATTCTTGGGATTGGCTGGGTATTACCGTCGTTTCATCGAAGGATTCTCTAAGCTCGCTCAACCTCTCACTGCTCTAATTCAAAAGGGTAATCCCTATGATTGGGGTGACATTCAGGAGTCAGCATTTCAACTGCTCAAACAAAAGCTCTGCAGTGCACCTATCCTATCTCTGCCAGAGGGAACGGATGATTTTGTGGTATACTGCGATGCATCCATCCGAGGTCTAGGTTGTGTATTAATTCAACGTGAGAAGGTCATTGCCTATGAGTCTCGTCAATTGAAAATCCATGAGAAAAACTACATGACCCATGACTTAGAATTGTTAGCTGTGGTATTTACACTCAAGATATGGAGACATTACTTGTACGACACCAAATGCACAATTTACACCGATCACAAGAGTCTTCAGCATATCTTTGAATAGAAAGAGCTGAGCATGCTACAACGACGTTGGGTTGAACTTCTGAATGATTATGACTGTGCAATCAGATATCATCCGGTGAAGGCTAATGTGGTAGTCGATTCCCTGAGCCGTAAGGAAACAAAACCCAAGCGAGTCCGAGCACTACAACTTACCATTCACGCCGGATTACCTGACAAAATCTGAAGTGCTCGGCTCGAAGCCCTAAAAGAGGAAAACCTATCGTTGGAAGGTACACGAGGTATGGAAGAACAGTTTGAAGTTAAGTCAGACGGCATTCACTACTTCGCAGAGCGAATTTGGGCTCCAGTGTATGGGAACTTAAGAGAACTAGTCATGGATGAGGCACACAAATCCCGATACTCTATTCATCCAGGTTCCGACAAAATATACCATGACCTCAAGGTGTTATATTGGTGGCCGAAGATGAAAGCCGATATAGCCACCTACGTGAGCAGGTGCCTGACTTGCGCAAGGTCAAAGTGGAATACCAAAAGCCTTCTGGTCTACTTCAACAGCCAGAGATCCCAATGTGGAAATGGGAATAGATTTCTATGGACTTCATAACCAAACTACCCAGAACTCCTAGCGGATGCGACACCATCTGGGTGATCATAGATCGCTTGACAAAATCTGCACACTTCCTTGCAAACAAAGAAACCGACAAGATGGAAAAACTCACTCGTATTTACTTGAAGGAAGTAGTGTCTCGGCACGATGTGCCAATCTCTATTATTTCGGATCGAGACGCTCGATTCACCTCTCGTTTTTGGCAATCATTACAAAAAGCTCTAGGCACCCATCTAGACATGAGCACAGCATGTCATCCGCAAACCGATGGTCAAACGGAACGTACCATCCAAACCCTAGAAGACATGCTACGAGCTTGTGTGATGGATTTCGGTAACAGTTGGGAAACTCACTTGCCCTTAGTGGAGTTCTCCTACAATAACAGTTATCACACTAGTATCAAGGTAGCACCATTTGAGGCATTGTACGGACGTAAATGCCGATCTCCTATATGTTGGATTGAAGTTGGGGATAGCCAACTTACGGGTCCTGAACTGGTATTCGAAACTTATGAAAAGATCGTTCAAATCCGAAACCGTATGGCGGTGGCTCGTGATCGTCAAAAGAGCTATGCCGACAAGCGGCGTAAACCATTAGAGTTTCAAGTAGGTGATACGGTTCTACTAAAAGTTTCACCTTGGAAAGGTGTAATCCGCTTCGGGAAACGAGGCAAACTGAATCCTCGTTATGTTGGACCATTCAAGATAGTGAAGAGAATTGGCCCAGTAGCGTACCAACTGGACCTACCTGAAGGACTGAGTGGTGTGCACGATGTCTTTCATGTCTCGAACATGAAGAAATGTCTAGCAGACGAGACACTCGCGGTTCCTCTTGAGGAACTACCAATAGATGAACAACTACACTTCATAGAAGAACCGGTAGAAATCATGGATAGGGAAGTTAAAACGCTCAAACACAGTAAAATCCCTATCGTCAGAGTTCGTTGGAACTCAAAACGCGGACCGGAATTCACATGGTAGCGCGAGGACCAGATGATGCGCAAGTATCCTCATCCGTTCAAGCACTCCACGTCAAAAACTTAAGGTACTATTCTAATTTTTGGGATTTTTTTTTATGTTAATTTTTGGGACAAAAATTCTTTCAACTACAGGATGATGTGACATCTGGCTACTTAGGTTAACTCTGTTATCAAAATCCAGTTAAACCTAAACCAAGTTAACCCTATCTCTAACTCCAGGGACTATTTCTGTCAATATTCTAAACTTAAACTCCAGGTACTAGTTGTGTATTATCCCTAAACCTTCTGTTGACTTTACAAAGTCAAACTAATACACTCTTAACCCAAACTCAAACCCTAGGGACTGAAACTGCCAATTCTTAAACTCACATGCATGAAACCTCAGGGACTAAATCTGTATTTAGCCCAATTCTGATTTTGTTGACTTTTGGAACTCAACCCACATGTTCTAGACTCAAATTCGCATAGTATAACTTAAATTCGTTTGAACTAGTAACTGAAATGCATATTAACACCTTAATCGATCATCATTGAATCAATTAACTTCACCATTATGCGCAAATTAATTCCATTATGGGTATTCAAAGCCGAAACCGTCGATAACATCCTTCATCCCAATCAAAGTCGATCAATCCGATCATTCACTCTACAATCGAACGTCTGCGCACCTCTATCACACCCCTCAGAAGCAATCCCTCACACTAACTCGATCAGAATCAAAGCCAGAAACGTCGGAGACCAAACCGTGCGGAGCCGGAACCCCAATTGGTTGTTCCCTATCAATCCTGAACTGGTTGCGATCGTGAATGTATGTGGAGAAGGGACTCGACTGGAGTTCTTTATTATAAGGTGTTGAAAACGGGTTTATATGCGATACCCTAGCGGGGCTGGACTGGTTAAACCATTGTGCATCCACGCAGGAGACCCGGGTTCGAAACCGGTCTCCTACAATTATTTTTTGGGCATTTTTCATGAAGTATTTTTATTTATAAATAATCCCCATATTATCATATTATTATATTAATGATTTTTAACCCCGGAAACCACCCGTAGGCTCGGGTTTGGTTTTATAATTTATAATTAATATAGTTTCCACTTTTAAAATAATACGTCTATATTATTTTCGAACCTCCACTTCAAATAAAATAATATATTTATATTATTTTCAACCTGGTAACCTTAATTATAAATAATATATATTTTCATATTATTTCCACCACGTTTATAAACTTTATGAGACGTTTCAAACTAATAAATAATATAATTATTTATATTATTTACCCACGGTTTTATCACCGTTTAAAAATAATATTTATTATTTTTCCACACAAAGGATTATTTTGTAAATCATACGAACTTAAAATAATATATCAAGTTATATTATTTCCCCGTGACCGTTTTAAATGAACACACGAATAAATATATTTATAAATTATTATTCGTTCGACACAAAACATATTTATCTTAATTATTAAATTAAGAAAACCCTATTCCCATGGACAAATTCGTCTACTCGTTAATCATAAGTATGTTTTAGGACGTTCAAATCTTCTGTGTCGTCGTTACAAAACCCCATTGTATCCCTAACTGATATGCTTATAATTTTAGGGCATACGTAAGCAGTTCACAGGAAAACTCTTGTGTTTCCTACTTGCATCCTTGTGTGGTTCTATCTACTACTCGTACACAACTCATGTGAGTTTTCACGGCCCCTTTTTACTTGTTTTCCTATTGGGGGAGAAACATTCATATACACAAACAAATAGTATTTTACTTGTTTTCCCGTTGGGGAGAAACATGCATACAAACGAGCATCATTTTACTTGTTTTCCCATTGGGGAGAAACATGCATATAAACGAGCATCGTTTTACTTTTTTCCCGTTGGGGAGAAACATGCATACAAACGAACATCAGTTTAACTTGTTTTCCCCGTTGGGGAGAAACATGTGTACAAACAGATATCCGTTACTTGTCTTCCCGCCGGGGAGAGACATACACACAAACGGACATGGATCACATAGTATTTCATTAACACTTGTGTACTTAAGCGTAACACCCTATCATTGAAAGTCCTCACACACATCGGACCGTTAATATGGATTTAGTGAGGTAATGTTTGGTAGTACTACTGGGTTTGACAAACCCCACCCGGGCTAGTCGTCTAGTTCGATTGGAGGTCGAACGGGTGTAATATTGACCTAATCACATTTTTCAGAGTTGATAGACCTGACTGGAGGCAAACAAACAAACACATAAGTCAGCTTCGGTTGTGAGCGCTTAAAGTAACTTGTACATTGTCTAGCTAACAATAGGTGTGACTTACGTATGTGGATCTAGCAACACTCAAACAGTTTATTTACATACAAACCTGTGAACTCACCAACCTTGTGTTGACACTTTTTCTTACATGTTTCTCAGGTCTCTTTGGCACAGGTTGCATACTAGGACATGCATGGAGTCCTACTGTCATGTCATTCATTTTCAAATATTTTAAACAACTTACCTGCATTTGTCAACCCAAACTTGGGCGCGTTTGTTTTGCGCAGTAACTACTTGACATAAATTGCTTCCGCATTAAACACTGAACCTTTAATGATTTTGTTTAAACTTATATAGTGTCGTTTGACATAACTAATGACTGAGATCAAGGTTGTCATGCTCCTAACGGTAGAACTCCGTTAGTGGATTTTGGAGGTGTGACATATTGGTATAAGAGACATTGGTTATAGAGAACTAGGATTGCATACTAGACTATAACCGCACACATGCATTAGTTACACGACACAGACACTCATACATGATACACATAGCATTCATACATACATTGCATTGCAATCATGTTGACATCTTTCATATCACCCTCTGCTGACGAGGAACACGTCATTCGCATTGCATCATCATTCCCAGTAGTGACACTCGGGGAATCACCAAAATAACATCCACTCCCATCCCAGGGCAGCGAGACGGAGCCTTCGGAGGAGTCACTCACACCACCATCATATGCACCCTTGTTACACCAGCAGAGCCGAAGATGACACCGGCTTGAGTCTATTGATTATACAATCAGGGAATGGTGGGCCTTCTCAGGACTGTGTTAGGGACGACACCCATCAATGGAACATATCTCTTTGGGAGTTGGGTTCATCGGAGACGTGTCCCTTCAACACCCACTAGCAACAGTACTCCGATTTCACTAGCTTTACTCTACTTCAAGCCCGAACTTGTGGGCCTCGCTTGAGGTACACCGTGTGGAGGCAGACCGTTGCACGCATTATTGCAGGATCCATTGACACATAGTTGTCATCACTTTCCTGAGCCATGGGCTCGCGTCATTGGTCGATATTCTGTTGAGAATAGATTGACCACAAGGTTGAGAACACCTTGCTCATTGTATACTCAAACCCAATCCTGACTCAGTTGGAAGGACGGCTACTTTGCCTCTTCTAGTAACACAAATCCATGAACTAGTTTCACTTCTCGAAGTCGCATTTCACGTTCATGATTCCATCTACAATCCGCTGGATTGGACCATCGTAGTGTATTTTAACTCGAGTGAATACTATGATCAAACGATTCCCGACTAATCATCCTGATATGAGTTCTAGTTGATCAATTTATAGTTGATGACTAAGCCTCTTGATGACTTATCATATCTGACAACACTCTTTACTCGGCAATACAAACTAAAGAACATTTTGACACAGGACAGGGTGAGCTAGGGTGAGCATGTAAAGAAAATTATCATTACGGGTGCACACGTAATAATAATTTAAGGTGCATGTAAGTCCTGGTAAAAACCTAGTGTGTGGATAAATAGTCCTAATCTTTGAGTTACAGACTTAAGTTTCCATTGTCCGTAGAAATTCTCGTAACCCACTTGTAGAGATAAAGACTGATGGCTACAAAATTCTCTAAGTAAGATTGCTGCGGACTCCACAATTTTGCTACTGACTTACAAGTTGCTGCAAATAAGGCTAAATGCTGCAGATAGTTGTGTTCTCCTGCTGATGAACACGTTTCCTACGGATAGCCTTATCTGCTGAAGTCCAAAGTTGCTGCTGATAGGCTTCTCATTAGCATCAAACATTGATGCTGCTGATAGGCAAATCATCAGCAGCTTTGACTTTGCCACTGACACCTTTGCTGTAATACTGACACACCTATTAGCAGAAGTAATGTTATTGGTGCAGATGACAAAAGACAATGCTCCTATTCTGATCTGTCCTGCAATGATATCTGAGAAGACCTTACTTTTGCTGTTGTCTTTTCAGTGCAGAAGTCTTTTCACTGCAGTTGTATTTTAGCTACTTGTCTTTTAGTTGTCTACCAATAGTAGTGTAACTTGTAACTGTTAAAGATCAATGGCTTGTGCTTGATCTGATCCTTAGAATCAAGAGGGTCTGTCTTGATTCTAAGTTCCTTTATATGTATTGTATCTTTTCATTTTACAATGTGTGCTTCCTTAGAGATTTCTCTGTAAACTTGTAAACATTGAAGATTAATACACTTTGCATTTATCAGTATTATCCTTGTTTTCTTGTTTACATTGATTAGTTGTTATTGTTTCCGCCAATCACAACTAAGAACAGAATCGTCTTGTAAACACCGATCCTACAAGTGGTATCAGAGCTTTGGCTCTTAGATTAAACAAACTAACACTTGTCTAATCACTATATGGTTCTGTTATCTCTTTGCTACTGAACCATCTATCCATAGTATGGCACAGAATACTGGATTTGATGATGTTGGAAGCTTTCACAGAGCACCAAGACTGGTGTCTTGAGAAGATTATGATATGTGGAAGAAAAGAATGGAAAGTTTCTTCTGCTACCAAGAATATGGAATGTGGAGATCCATAGTTGATGGTTCATATGTGCCTATGGTGGCTTATGCTGATTCCGGAGGTCCATTAGTCCCTAAAGAAGCCTCAAAGTACTCAGAGGAAGACATCAAGAAGATGGAGGTAGACTTCAAAGCTTTGGGAGCCATTCAGATATGCTTGCCAAATGAAGTTTTCCATAACTTCAGAGAATACAAGATTGCTAAGGAGCTATGGGAAGCTCTTGAGAAGATGTTTGCCGGTTCTGAGGAGGTGAAGGAGAATAGAAGAGATATTCTAAAGCAACAATATGAGAACTTTGTCTGGAAGGAAGGTGAGTCTCTTACTGTTTTGTTCAACATGTATACCTATTTGGTGGGAGAGCTACAATGCTCTAAAGTGAAGCTGGAGAATGAAGACATTCTCAAAAAGTTTATCAGATCTATTCCAAGCTGCTGGACACTCTATACAGTGTCAATTAGAAGAACTGAAAACTTGAAAACTCTAAAAATGACTGAGCTGTATGGAATGCTAAAGACATATGAATTAGAAATGATTCAAGCCAAAGAAAGAAGCTCAGGTCATTCAACAGCTTCATCAACAACCACCACTTCATCTGCACTACACTCTGACCACTCAGCTCCCAGTTCTATTAACTATTATCCTCCCGTTGTCACCTACCCTCAGACTCCCAACTCACAAACAAACAACTCACCATTTCTTCTTGAAGCTCCACCTCAACCAAACTCAGCTTCCTTTGTCTTCAAAAATTCTTGCAACATGTTCTTCATCAAATAATATCTGGAATATTTTCATCCAGATGACTTAGAAGAAATGGACTTACAACATTCCTATGCCATGCTTTCTCTCAGAGCAAAACGGTTCTACTCTAGGACTGGAAAACCAATTCCAAGCAACAACTCTAACACTAGAGTTGGCTTGGACAAGAGCAACCTAAGATGTTACAATTATAGCCAACTTGGTCACTTTGCCAGAGAATGCAAGGAACCAAAGGTAAACACAGCTGCGGCACAACCTAGACAGACCCATCATGGTCAAGCAAGTCAAGGCAACACCACTCCTGCTCAAACTACAGCCTGTGCAGCTGTTGGAACAGCTGATTTTGATTGGAGCTTCCAGTATGAAGATCTTCCTGCCAACAACCAAGCACTCATGGCAGACACAACAGAGATACCACCTCAGGTATATGAACATCTTTGTACTCAAGTTTGCATTGATAAGGTTCTATGATACAGGAAACATAACCAAAACCTTATAGATCAAAATAAAGAGTTTCACCAAATGAAATCTGAATTTAAAAAGGTTGAAAACCGTTATAAAGAAAAGATTAACTGCCTAAAGAAAGAGATTTCATCACTAAAACATGAACAAACAAATCTTGAAACTCAGATTGATGATCTGTTGGTTAAGTTAAAAGCTACAAGAGCTGAGTTGGCAGACCAAAAAGTTCATGTTGACAAATATGAGTTTGCATCCAAAAAGCTGCAATCACTTTTGGATGCTCAAATTCATCAAAAGGTGACTGATGGCCTTGGGTTTCATGCTAAAAAGCCCTACAACACCATCCCCCCACCAGCTAACTATGTAACCATCCATGAACCAAACTTCAATTTAACAAATCTTGACCATGCAAACCAAAACCTTGATCCTTCCAAGGAAGAATCATCTGTGCAAGACTGCAATACCCCCTCTGAATCTGAGTCCACATGCTCAGAATCCACTCAAACAAGTGAAGCTCCATTACTCCCTACCAATGAAGTAATTCTCAAAACCAAATCTGGTAAAGTAATCCAAACCAATGGTCCAAGTCCCTTTATTCCCTCTATACCAGTAACTCCTCCCACCAAACAAATCAAAATTAGCTATCCTCCTGAAGGAAGAAAGTTAAAAGTTGAACAGGGACAATCTTCAACCTCCACCATTCCTCAATCAAAATCCAATCAACCCAAGAAGGTGTTTGACATTTGTCATGCACCTGGAGAGAGACCTCTATATGTTCAGAAAACATTAGAGGAAGCCACTTTTGAACACAACAAAGCTCAACCCTGGAACTTAAAAGATCTTTCAAAACCAAAAAGGGGGAGATAATTACTACTGAAAAGGACACTGATAGTCTGGAGGATTGGATACAAGAGCAGGTTGCCTTTGAAAGAACACTATTTCAGCCTGCCTTTGTTCAAGTCCATGATTTGATGCCTCTCAGAGATGAAGAGGAAGTGATCTCCGAGGAATGGAAGTTAGTGACCAGGGCTGTAGATGAAGTATTCCCTGAGGAGATGGAAATTGAAGATGAAGATGAAGAAATACCTCTCTTAGTCACTATTCTTCCAGCTGCTGCTGCTATCTCAAGACAAGACATATCCCCTCATTTCCCACTAACTGCACATAATCTGGAGTTTGACTTCATTTTGTCATGGGGATATGATGGACTATCTCAAAGATTCTGGATTGGGTGTGAATTTGCTAGAGTCAAAGAGCTTATCTTGGATAACCTAAATTTGTTTGAAATCCTGAACCTACACCTGACTGGAAGTGTTGATAGGCAGGTCTTCGGGAAATACCTTCGGGTAATCACGAAAGATCAGGATGTCTTCAATCTTCTTCTCCTTAGATGGCAGCTCAGCGACGAGAGCCAAAATGGCAGTATGACCTTTACGTTGACACTTTTGTCCTTTCACGAAGGATATGATGCCCACGATAGCACCACTCTTTTCGCCTTGGACAGAAAGGGTTTCTCCACTCGGGAGTGGAAGGCGAACAAATTTGCTCACGATAAATAATTTCGGCTTGGTTCTTAGATAACCAATCCATACCGACAATTACCTCGAAGCTGCCGAGTGTGATTGGCATAAGGTCAATGTCAAGTTCATGACCAGTCAATTCAAGTTTACGACCCTTAAGAATGTGAGTTGCTTCAATTATATGTCCATCAGCTATTTCTATGGTGTACTTAGCTTCTAGTAGGGTTGGAGACTGCTACAGTAAGAAATTCATGGGGTCACTGAAATAACTGGATATGCTGGGGTATAAATCAAATTAGACCAAGGATTAGTCACAGGATGAGGTAACAAGGTCAAATGGAATCTATTGTTGGAGTGTAAGGAATAACGTGTTAGTTTAGGAAGAATTCCCAATTTCCGCTTACATAGTTGGAGTCGGTGGGTTTACCACGAGGTTCTATTAGAGTTTCAACCGAGATGGTTTCATTGATCAAGTATGGATGAGAGTCTTAAGTTCACTAAGGCTCTTACATGAGTGAAATCAAATAGTGGATCCTATGGATGATAGTTCAGTGTGTTCGTAAATACGTTCAACATGATAGTCGCGTTTATCAACTGTTAAACAGGTTTAACAATACCAACTAGTCGTTGAGTGGTGTAGGATCGGTGTTTACAAGATGATTCTGTTCTTAGTTGAGATTGGCGGAAACAATAACAATTAATCAATGTAAACAAGAAAACAAGGATAATACTGATAAATGCAAAGTGTATTAATCTTCAATGTTTAAAAGTTTACAGAGAAAGCTCTAAGGAAGCATACATTGTAAAATGAAAAGATACAATACATATAAAGGAACTTAGAATCAAGACTGACCCTTGATTCTAAGGATCAGATCAAGCACAAGCCGTTGATCTTTAATAGTTACAAGTTCCACTACTATTGGTAGACAACTAAAAGATAAGTAGCTAAAAGAAAACTGGAATGAAAAGACTTCTGCACTGAAAAGACAATAGCAAAAGTAAGGTCTTCTGAGAAATCATTGTAGGACAGATCAGAATAGGAGCATTGTCTTTTTTCATCTACACCAATAACATTTCTTCTGCTGATAGGTGTGTCAGTATTACAGCAGAGGTGTCAGTGGCAAAGTCAAAGCTGCTGATGATTTGCCTATCAGCAACATCAATGTTTGATGCTGATGAGAAGCCTATCAGCAGCAACTTTGGACTTCAGCAGATAAGGCTATCCGCAAAAAACATGTTCATCAGCAGGAGACCACAACTATCTGCAGCATTTAGCCTTATCTGCAGCAACTTGTAAGTCAGCAGCAAAATTGTGGAGTCCGAAACAATCTTACTTAGAGAATTTTGTAGCCATCAGTCTTTATCTCTACAAACTTCCCCTAGACTGATGCTACCAAAACTCTCTTATTGCCTTTGTTGCTAAAGCTTTTGCATGTGAGCAAAAATCCTTGCTCTCTCATAGCCTTTTGGGTCCATGCTGAAGATGGTTATGCTTGAACATCTCATCTTCTGACCTCTGACATCTATCAAAGTGTACTCATCTTGAGCAGCATTGTAGGACCAACTGACAAATGGATAGTGGGATTGAAGAGGTTTAACATCAATAACAACACTTTGCTGGGGTTGAAGTGATGCTTGATCACTAGCAACAAATGTCTTCCACTATCATTTTCAGGCTCATGAGCTTCACCTAGCTCCATCATTCTCTGAAGATCAGAATCTGGAAGCTGCATCAACTCATCAACTGATCTATAGATTGATCTTTTTAACTCTGCCCTTCCCCTGAAAACTTCAAACCATTGGTCTTGATTTCTGTAGAACCATACTATAATTTCTCTTGAATCTTCTGGTGTGGTAGTAGGTTTGGTTTTCTTCTTGGGAGGCTGTTGATGAGGAGGAGCTGGGTGAGAGGATTTGGACTCTTTGGGAGGAGAGGAGGGAGGTCTAGGAGGGAGAGTGGAAGGTTGTTGGATAGAGGAAGGAGTGGATGAGAGAGTAGGCTTGGGTTTCTTTTGTTTTCTTTCATCAGTTTGTGTGTTTACCCTTCTTTTTGAGCCTGTCTTCCCCAGACTCTCTTCCTCTTCCTTCTTAACTTTTACATACAAGGCTTGCAGGTTCATGAAGCTCATGGGATCCAGCCTCTTTCCTCTTTCTCCTCTATCCTTTAGGAAGTCCATCATGACCTTCCTTTCTTCATGGGATCTGTCATTGAATGCAATGGTCTTCCTGGATTTCTGTATGGCTTTTTCTTCTTCTTCAACCCTTTGCTTATTTTCCAGTTGACCTTGCTGTCCCATGAAAGCTCTGTATATTTCTTTATTTGATAATTTCTCAAGGTAGTCTGCATCCTCACCTTGAGAAATCAGAGCTTCAGTCCACTCTTCCCTCGTTTCTTTAACAAGTTCAGAGTCAGTGATTCTAAACTTGGCTTCTTCTTGTCTTTTCCTCTCCCTCTCTTCTTCTTCTTCTTTATTGAACTGTTCCTGCAGCTGAAGAGCTAAGGCTTCATCTTCTTTTAGTTGTGAAGCTGCAGGAACATGAACTCTTGTTTCATCCAGGTGCATAGCATACAACTAGATTTGTTGTTCTCTGAGGAGTATGGCAGTTTTTTTTTCTTGAGCCTTTTTAAGCTCAACCATCTCCTCCTCTTCTCTTTCTCTTCTTCTTTCAATCTCCTTCTTTTCTTGCTCTATCCTCTTTTGTTCTTCTTCTGTCATGATACCCTTCCCTTTGTCTTTATTAGATGCCTCTGCTCCAGCTTCATTGATCACAATAGCAGAAGTGGAAGTTGCTATTGAGACCTCAGCATCAGCTTCATTGGCAATTTGAGGAAAGGAAAAAGGGGGGGGGGGACAGTTTATTCATCTTCACTTACTACCCATTCTTCTCCAGTTACTTCCTTCCATTCTGTCATAATCTTCTGTTTCTCTTTTCTTGTAGATTCTTATTCAATGTTTAGGATGACAGTTGGAGAAGAGGGAAGGGACATGTCTGAATCAGATTCATCCATTGCAATCCATCTCTCCTTCTCAAGAAAGGATTTGACAATGGTGATCATTTCTTGACTTTTCTTGGAGTTGACATTGCAGATGTGTGATCTGAGTTCAAATACCTTACAAAGGAAGTCTGGATTGAGCAGTAGGATCTCATGGATATTGTTGATTATGAATGTAGATCCATCACACAGAAAGAATTAAAACCCTGAAGGCTCAGTGCTTGACCACCAATGAACTTCCAAACCTCTAACCACCTCATTATACAGGAATTTTCTTAAATGTAGGACTTGTTCTTCAGTTAAGACCCTGCTTCTTATCAGCCCCATTTTTTGGCTTTGCCTTTCATGTCTTTCTTCTGCCGCTCTTGAGGACTCTGCTTCTACATCCTTAAGTTTTGGATAAGCCACCCGTTTTGATTCCTCAAGGAACTTTTCAAACCGAGGCATATTGTCTTTTCATATATCGTGAAACCTTTCAATGGCAAGCCTGGCAGATAGGTTCTTGGAAGTGTTGACACTTTCAGTCAGGTGCAGGGTCTGGATTGCAAACAAATTTAGGTTATCCAATATAAGCTCTTTGACTCCAGCAAATTCCCACCCAATCCAGAATCTTTGAGATAGTCCATCATATCCCCATGACAAAAATGGAGTCAAACTCCAGATTGTGTGCAGTTAGTGGGAAATGAGGGGATATGGCTAGTCTTGAGATAGCAGCAGCAGCTGGAAGAATAGTGACTAAGAGAGGTATTTCTTCATCTTCATTTTCCATCTCCTCAGGAAATACTTCATCTACAGCCCTAGTCACTAACTTTCATTCCTTAGAGATCACTTCCTCTTCATCTCTGAGAGGCATCAAATCATGGACTTGAACAAAGGCATGCTGAAATAGTGTTCTTTCAAAGGCAACCAGCTCTTGTATCCAATCCTCCAGACTATCAGTGTCTTTTTCAGTAGTAACTATATCCCCCTTTTTGGTTGCATCAGTGCATAGAGAGATCTGTTTGAGTTCCCACTGATACAAGGGAAGGAGAAGTCATAGTTGGGCTTTGATGAGCTTCATGCATAGAGACTTGGTGTCTTAATTTGGACACTTCAGCCTCTAGCATAGCCACCCTGGCCGTCAATTCCAAGTTATGAAGTTTCAGTCTGTCCTCATCCATAGTTGTGGAATCCTTGGAACTAGATGGGGCCTTAGGCCTAGCCTCTGCATCCCGATCACCCTGGTTTTCTTGGCACTTGGGATTCCTCTCAGTGAATGATGTTTGAAGAGAAACATTCTCAGCTTGAGTTGCCATGGTTAGGGTCTTAATTATGTTGTCACTGTCCTCCTGGTCAATTTATTGACCAGAAGTAGTGACAGCGCCTTCCTTATCCACTCTTTCATGACTCCCAGAGTGGACTTTACTGGGTGATGAACTTGGGCTTGGTACATTAGCAGCCAATTCAATCAGTACCTCCTTGATAGTGGCATTTGGAGAAGGTACATCATCTTGACAAGGAGCCTCTGCACTTAAGTTCAGAGAAGAAAAATGTATTGTCTCAGTGGGGATTTCTATGGACCTGGGATGTGGTCCTGATCCTAATAGGGATCCTTCCAAGGAACTTTCTCTAATCATGTGGCTATCCCTTATGATATTCTCATCAGAGTGTTGTGACTCTGGATGAGGGCTTTTGGGTTGGGATTGGGCCTCTGTGTCAAGAATAGAAGGACTTTTCTTGCTCTTCTTTCTTTTCCTGGTATAGCTCACCTCAACTGGGGCCCTTTTTTCCAGTTGGGTTTGAAGAACAGGGGTAAGTATTAGTTGAACCTGTGCATCCTCGGTAGGTTGCACAGTGGTTCGATCAAGGGCCGCAATTGTGTGTTCAGGCTGTGAAGTGGAGGGTGTGGGATCAGTATCAGCTGGGACAGCTGAATTGTCACCCTGGGTACTTTGTATGTTCATCATTGTTGACAACAATGGAACATTGACCCCTGAGAACTTTGTTGAAACAGTTCTCATGCTTTGAAAAATATTATTTTTGTGTCCCAATATTATGTAGATTCTTGTAGGTTTTGAAAGATCTTTTTATTCATGGTTAAAAACTTCCTGCAAGAATCTAGGGTGCATAAAGAAGGATTGTCTTGCCCCTTCCTTAAGGTTATATCTCAAACCTTCGAAGATCAAATGAGAAAAATTAAATCCTTGCCCAGTTACCATGCCATGAACCGCAGAGGCAAGAACAGAGTTCAGTTGATTCCATCCACTCCGCTTCTGAGACATACATTGTAGAAGAGTGTGGCACAGGAACTTCCATGGAGGACCCATCAGTGCTTTCTCGATTATGTATTCATCTTGATTTCCAGTGTACCCTATGGATACTGAGGTCCTCATGTACTCTGTTTTAGTGTATGAGTTGGCTGCACCCTCATCCTGAAGCTTGAGATGTTTTCTGAGTGTAGCTTCTATAATGGTGATGTCTTTGCCGTCTACCTTGGCTTTGATTTGGGGAGTCCCCTATTCGACAGAGAAGACGGCAGAATTCCAGAAATCTTCCATATGGGTATGTAGATTGTGGGGTTGACTGTCAGAGCAAAGTGTATTTTTGACCGACACAGAAAGTCAATCATGTCATTGAACCCTTCTGATTTCTTACCCTTAACAAGATATGCCGTTAAATTGTGGTAAGTTGAGAACCTGTCAGCAGGGTTATTGATGTAACATCTCGGATTTTTAGTATTCCTATTTCAATTCAATATAATGCAATTTCAAGTTCTATACTCGTGCAATGTCTCATTATTTTCTCGCCGTAAATTTAAGGCAATGATTCTATACAAATTCGCAAGTTTTACTCGATTATTTACATTTAAACGCTATACAAGAAACTATTTGGTACAAACTTATCAAACCTGAAAAGTCAAGGACTAAAGTTGAAAAATATCAAGAAAACCCTAGTTAGCACGGTCGTGCTTCATCCTAGCACGGTCGCGCCAAGTGCTTTGGCCCGGTCGCGCCTATCTTGGCACGGTCGCACCTGCGTAACAGTCGAAACGTAAATGCAGTTTCAAAACGCCCGATTGTTCGAAATTCAAAACCGATACGTTTCATTTTCATTGACAAAGAAAATAATTTTGCCATTTACGATTCGATTGCATATTCTCTCAAGAAAAACGTCCAAATTATCTCCCAAGCCTCGAATCTCTGTTTTCGATCAAAATTCTACCAATTATTCAAGGAACTCGATCCTCCGATCATTTCTAAGGTTTCTAAAGGGTTGGATCAGCCGAAATCGCAGCAGAAGCCGCCGGAAGCCAATCTTGCCGTCGCCGGAACTCCCTTCTTCTGATCGCTATCAATTCCCACCTTTTTGAGGTAATTAAATCATCCCTCTCTTTCGTTTCGGTCC
The DNA here is from genome assembly GCA_023525975.1 of Smallanthus sonchifolius. NCBI lineage: Eukaryota > Viridiplantae > Streptophyta > Magnoliopsida > Asterales > Asteraceae > Smallanthus > Smallanthus sonchifolius. Next base: position 39,548,602 of record CM042025.1, on the reverse strand, counting down.
ATGTATCAAAAGCCCTCCGTCAATTCGGGTTTTCATTACAGGAATCATTCAGAACCAGAATCCTTTTTATAAGAAAAATGGTTTAATCGGAATCACTCCTAATCATGTTATTAATGCAATTAAAATATCTCAGAACACTCGTAATAACCCATAAATGAAAAGCCCCAACAATTTCACCAATTAAAATACAAGAAATTCTCGATTCGTGTCTGAATTGGAATAGACACGGTCGCGCTAATCATCTAGCGCGGTCGTGCCTCTTTTAGCGCGGTCGTGCCGTTTATCAGCGCCGTCGTGTCCTCCTGTCCAGACCTTGTCATGCCCTCTGGGCTAGTCCCTGTTGTGTCCAAAGATCATAGACACGACCGTGCCGGGCCAAGGCACGGTCGTGCCTGTCAAACTTGTCTAGATTGTGCTCCTGTTGATCAACCCGGTCGCGCCCCGACTAGCGCGGTCGCGCCCGTGGCTTGAGCACGATCGTGCCCTTCCGAGGCACGGTCGTGCTAGACTCAGAATTTTTTAACAGAATTTCAATTTTATATATTTTAATCAGTAAACATTACAGATTTTATAAAAATATGTTTACTGTATTTAAAAATAGATTAAAAGTTTAATCTTGGCACAAAAATAATTTATTGAAAAGTTTATAAAAAAAAATTAATATTTATTATCTTTACTTAAATGATATTTTAAGTTACAAAATTTATAAATAATGATTAGTTATTTAATTTACATTTTAAATCAAAAATCATTTATTTATTTATACTTAATTACAATTAATATTTACATTATTTCATAAACTATAGTTATACACTTACTTATTTAATTCAAACCTAATTAAATTGTTTCAAACATATTTTACCTCAAACTTTATACGTTTTTCTTATCCAACACTTTTTAAATACAAACCAATGGTTTTATATACAAATCCAACTTTCATTTTAGACTTAAACTTTATGCATCTATGTGATTCAATACATATTACTCTTTAGGTTAAAGTGTGCATTTCAAGGATCTTAATTGCTATCTATATTCCTTGTTAGCTTCACTTCCATACCAAGTGAGTATTCACAACCCCTTTTTCTCTTTTACACTTTTGGGGTGGAACATGAACTCTATACTCATTACACATTACACAATTACATTTACACAAACAACACAAGTGCAAAAATCCTATATACATACATGTGTGCAAAAATTTGAGCTTTGTGCCCGAGTGCTAGGTGTGTTAACCTTTGTATGCTCTTATGTGCAATCATTAACTATACAAGCCGACGGTTTTCAATGATGGATCTATTGAGTCTGACAAACCCACCCATGGTACGCGGTGATTGAAACCGACAACACATTTGTTTTGCATGCTAGTTACAAGGTTTGATTGTACATTTGGTTACACAATAGTTACTCCCCATAAATGCCTTATTTATCATGTCATGTAAAGGATTTGTTTTCATCTATATGCTATCTATATACAACTGTGTTATACTCACCAACTTTTTAGTTGACTTTATTTTATTCATGTTTCAGGCCCTAATATGTGAGATTGATTCAAGACGTGTTCAACATAGGATTTGGACTTAGCAAAATAAATCAAGAATTTTATGAGTTGTTATGTTTCTTGTTTGAATTTGATCTTGTACTTGGATTTCTTGTAATGCAAATTTGACTTTAATATATTTCAATTTAGTCAACCATGTGCTATGAACAGTCTTACATGTCCCGCCCCGATGATTCCGCCATCGGTCGGGGTGTGACAATTGATGTCAACGTTTGCCATTGAGGTTTTAGAAGGAAGGATGAAGCTTTTAAAAGTTGGTTAAGTGTGAAGAAGCTTTGAATGCTTGGGAGAGATGGAGGGTTAGGTCAAAATTGAATGTGAAGAGGTGAAGGAGAAATTTGATTTTTGTTATAACGGCAAAGTAGGGAAAAAACAGATTTAGTTGTAATGTACAACCCATTTGCTTTTCACTGTTTTACAGCTGTAACACACTGTAGCTGCCATGGTAAAGACTAAAGGTGGTTTTTACAGTGGGTAAAAGTTAATTTGGACCAATTTTACCAATCAATAGCAAACTTGGTACCTGTGGATGGTTAAGCCTATCAGTAGTAAACTTGGTTTCTACTGATGGCTAAGTCTATCAGCAGCAAACTTGGTTGCTGCTGATGGATGTAATGGTCCACAACAAAAATGTTGCTGCTGATTGTATTAAAGCTATATGCAGGAAACTTGTTCCTGCTGATAACTTAAGGCAGTCAGAGGCAAATTCTTTGCTGCTGAAGCTTAAACCTGTCAGCAGCAAAAAAGTTTGCTGCTGACTTTTAATTTTTATTTACAACAGAAGACAAACACATTTTATTTAAAAATTTTGGAGACAAATTTTAATCAAAGTTCATCATGCCAATGGATTCAACTAAATATCTAAATCTAGATTCATCAAAAGGTTTTGTAAACAAGTCAGCATATTGCTCATTGGTATGAACTTTGGTTAAAATGATTCTCTTTTTCTCAGGTTGATCTCTAATGAAATGATACCTGATGTCAGTGTGCTTTGTCTTGGAGTGCTGCACAGGATTGTTTGTAATTGATATAACACTCATGTTGTGAATGTGAATGGGTGTTGCCATGAAAGTCATCCCATAATCCAGCATTTGATTTTGTATCCAGATAACTTGTGCACGGCAACTGGAAGTTGTAATGTATTATGCTTCTGCTGTAGAGGTTGATACACAAGTTTTCTTTTTTGCATTGCCATGAAATCAGTCTTCCTCCCAGAAACTGACATCCCCCTGATGTGGACTTCTTGTCCAAGTTGCATCCTCCATAGTCACTGTCAGTGTATGCATACAGGTTGAATTTGTCATTTTTAGAGTACCATAGCACAAGTCTTGGGGCTCCCTTTAGGTATCTAAAATTTCTCTTGACTGCTTGAAGGTGTGTATTCTTTGGAGCTGCTTGGAATCTTGCACACAAGCATACTGCAAACATGATATTTGGAGTTGAGGCAGTTAGATACATGAGTGATCCTATCATTGCACGGTACCGATGTTGATCAGTGTCTTGTCCATCTTTATCTGGAGTCAGTTGATGGTGCACTTGCAAGGGGTTCTTACAGCAGAGCAGTCAGCCAGTTTGAATCTTTCCAAGATATTTTTGACATATTTGGATTGGCTGATGAAGATTCCATTTGGAACTTGTTTGAGTTGGAGACCCAAAAAGAAATTTAGTTCACCTATTGAACACATTTCAAACTTTGAGTGCATTAGAATCTCAAAGTCTTTGCATAATTTCTTTTTTGTTGATCCAAAGATGATGTCATCTACATAGATTTGTACCAATAGAATTTCTCCCCCTTCATCTTTGATAAACAATGTCTGATCAATGGCACCTCTTCTGAAATTGTTGCTTAGTAGATATCCTGACAAAGTCTCATACCGGGCTCTTGGGGCTTGGTGTAGTCCATATAGAGCCTTGTCTAGTTGGAAAACTTTGTTTGGATGTGATGGATCTACAAAGCCTGGAGGCTGTCTGACATAAAATTCCTCACCAATCTTCCTATACAAAAAGGAACTCTTGACATCCATTTGATAAACAGTAAAGCTCTTGGATGCAGCATAAGCTAAGAAGATTCGGATGGCCTCCAGTCTAGCAACAGGAGCAAAGACTTCATCATAGTCAACTCCCTCTTCCTGAGTGTAGCCTTGAGCTACAAGTCTGGCTTTGTTCTTGACTACAATCCCTCTCTCATCTTGCTTGTTCTTGAATACCCATTTTGTGCCAATAGTAGTTTGACCAGGTGGAAGATCAACCAGGGTCCATAGTTCTTGTCTTTTGAATTGCAGCAACTCTTCCTGCATTGCTTCAATCCAACTGCTATGTTTCAAAGCTTCATATATCTTCTTTGGTTCTACTTGAGATAGAAAGCAATAATACAGACATATATTGGCCTCATGAGTCTTGCTTCTTGTTTGGACTACTTGCTGAACTTGGCCAATTATATTTTCCAATGGATGTTCCTTGTTGATTCTCTGCGCTGGAACAACATCGATCTGTATTCCTTGCTCCAGATTGCTTTGATCTTGATCAGGAAGATGATGATTGTCAAGAAGGTTGTTTGCAAAAATTTCTTCAACAGCAACAACATCTGTAGATGAGTTGTTAGCAGCATCAGCACCATCAGCAGTATCAGCAGCATCAGCAACATCAGCAGCATTAGCAGTATCAGCAGCATCAGCAGCATTAGTAGCATCATCAGCATCAGATGCAATACCCTCATCTTCATCTTCATTTTCAGAAAGATTGTTGTTGGTGACATTAGAATTGTTTGTTCTGGCTTCACTGGCTTCAATAGCATCAACGACAGATGGAGGATCAATGGATGGTCTTTTGATTCTTATAGATGGACCATTGAAACCCACTCTGTAGTATTCAAATGATGTAGATGCTTGCTTTTGGGAAGAGGTAGACTCCATATTTGAGAAGATGAGAGGCTCAAATTCTTGTGAAAAGGAGTCAATATCAAAAAGCCAGTCTGGCCCTTTACCCTTTTCACATGGAATGTGTTCCCTACATTCCACATTTGCTGATTCTTCAACTATTCTTGTTCTGGAGTTGAATACTCTATAAGCCTTGGATTGAGAGGAATAGCCCACAAAGTATCCTTCATCTGATTTTGCACCAAACTTTGGAAGTCTTCCATTGGTGATAAGAATGGTACATAGACATCCAAAGGGTTTCAAGAATCCAATGTAAGGAACTCTTTTGAACCAAAGCTCATAATGTGTTTTGTTGAGAGGCTTGACAATGAGAACTCTATTTTGCACATAGCAAGCTGTGTTTACTGCTTCTACCCAGAATGTGAGAGGCAGTTTTGAATCAGCCAACATTGATCTTGCTGATTCAATTAGAGTTCTGTTTCTCCTTTCAGCAACCCCATTTTGTTGAGGAGTTCTTGGAGAACTGTATTGTCTTTCTATACACTTGCACTCACAGAAACAGTTCAGGGTGTGGTTTTTGAACTCGATACCTTGATCACACCTTATGACTTTGACTTTCTGATTGCTTTGATTCTCCACCCTAAGAATGTAGGATTTAAGGATCTCAGCAGTTTCATCTTTTGTTCTCAAGAAGTATACCCATGAGAATCTGGTATAGTCATCAGTTATCACCAGACAGTATGACTTCTTGCCCATTGACATGACATTTGTAGGACCAAAAAGATCCATATGCAACAGCTGTAGAGGAGTGTCATTTGTATTCAATGTCTTGGGCTTGTGAGAACTTTTGTGTTGCTTCCCCTTCAGGCATGCTATGCAATAATCTTCAAGTTGGAATTCCTTGTCAGGAAAGCCTCTTACAAGATTTCCCTTTACCAACTTGTTGATGGTTTTTACATTAACATGGCTTAATCTTCTATGCCAGAAAGCTGATTCATCAACTGATGCCTTAGACAGAAAACAAGATATATTGCCGGATGGAGTGACCTCATTCATGTCAAGTACATATAGGTTATCTTTTCTTTGGGCAGTTAATAAAATCTTCTCTGGAGGAGGTTTGCTTAAACCAGGGGAGAGCACAAAGCAATCTTTGTCTGTGAAAAGTATCAAATGCTTTTGATCACAAATCTGAGACACACTCATGAGATTGAATTCCAATTCTTTGACAAAGTTTACCCTTTCAATACTCATTGTTTCATTGGACACGGTTCCTTGTCCAGTTATAGATCCTCCCTTTGAGTCACTACCAAAGGCAACATATCCTCCATTGAAATGTCTGAAATTGGAGAGAAAGGACCTGTTGCCGGTCATGTGCCTAGAACAACCACTGTCTACAACCCAGGTTTTATCCTTGTGACCTGGTTGTCCATGCACATGAGAGAGATCTAGTTAGAGGGAGGAACCCAAGAACTCGTAAACTTGGTTAAGTGTGGCTTTGAGCCAATAGCATCAGTATGCTTGCATTTAATGGATCCTATGATGATGCTTTGAGAGATAGAAGCAGTGGACTTGGCTTTCCATTGTTGAGGAAGTGATTTTCCAGACCCTTTTACTCTATCAGCGACTGATGTGGCTTTTGGTGCTGATGGCTTTGGCTGATCAGCAGCAAACTTGGTTGCTGCTGATGGCTTTGCCTGATCAGCAGCAAATTTGGTTGCTGCTGATGGCTTGTTCTTGGGCTTCTTTAACTTTACATGATCAGCAGCATTTTTGCTGGCTGCTGATGGTTCAACAGATACATGCTTCCCCTGTTTTACCTTTCTATTAAAAGTGGGTTTCTTTGTGGGAGTTCTTCTATATATAGGCTTCTGTTTTGGAGTAGCATGAACTGCTATAGAGGCTGGTTGAAAAATCTGGCTGAAAGGATTGAATTTACAATCAGAAGCAAAGTGGTTTGATTTACCACATATGATGCAGGATTGTTGAGGTTTTTGAAGCTGCTTTCTTGGAGGAGAGAGAGACTTTCTTAATTGAGATGTTTTGGCTTCATAGCTTCTTACCTTGTTTTTGTTTGTCTTCTCAAAAGCATTTTTCTTGAGGTTTCTTTGCTGCTGAGGATAGTAGAAGCATGCGCTTGCAGTGTGATTGTATTTTCCATAGAAAAAACATGATTTAGCTGATTTATCTCTTTGAAAGTACACATAATATTTTCTTTTGAATAGATCTTTGGAGAAGCAAAACGGGTGGCTTATCTAAAACTTGAGGATGTAGAAGTAGAGTCATCAGGAGTGGCAGAAGAAATACATGAAAGGCAAAGCAAACAAATGGAGCTGATAAGAAGCAGGATCTTAACTGAAGAACAAGTCCTACATTTAAGAAAATTCCTGTATAATGAGGTGATTAGAGGTCTGGAAGTTCATGGGTGGTCAAGCACTAAGCCTTCAGGGTTTCAATTCTTTCTGTGTGATGGATCTACATTCATAATCAACAATATCCATGAGATCCTACTACTCAATCCAGACGTCCTTTGTAAGGTATTTGAACTCAGATCACACATCTGCAATGTCAACTCCAAGAAAAGTCAAGAAATGATCACCATTGTCAAATCCTTTCTTGAGAAGGAGGGATGGATTGCAATGGATGAATCTGATTTAAACATGTCTTTTCCCTCTTCTCCAACTGTCATCTTAAACACTGAAGAAGAATCTGCAAGAAAAGAGAAACAGAAGATTATGACAGAATAGAAGGAAGTAACTGGAGAAGAATGGGTAATAAGTGAAGATGAAGAAACTGCCCCCCCCCCCTTGTCCTTTCCTCAAATTACCAATGAATCTGGTGCTGAGGTCTCAATAGCAATTTCTACTTCTGCTATTGTGATCAATGAAGCTAAAGCAGAGGCATCCAATAAAGACAAAGGGAAGGGTATCATGACAGAAGAAGAAGAAAAGAGGATAGAGCAAGAAAAGAAGGAGATTGAAAGAAGAAGAAGAGAAAGAGAAGAAGAGGAGATGGCTGGGCTTAAAAAGGCTCAAGAAACAAAAACTGCCATACTCCTCAGAGAACAACAAATCCAGTTGTATGCTAGGAAACTGGATGAAACAAGAGTTCATGTTCCTACAGCTTCACAACTAAAAGAAGATGAAGCCTTAGCTCTTCAGCTGCATGAACAATTCAATAAAGAAGAAGAAGAGAGGGATATGAAAAGAAAAGAAGAAGCCAAGTTCAGAATCACTGACTCTGAACTTGCTAAAGAAATGAGGGAAGAGTGGACTGAAGCTCTGATTTCTCAAGGTGAGGATGTAGACTACCTTGAGAAATTATCAAATAAAGAAATATACAGAGCTTTCATGGGACAGCAAGTTCAACTGGAAAATAAGAAAAGGGCTGAAGAAGAAGAAAAAGCCAAACAGAAATCCAGGAAGACCGTTGCATTCAATGACAGATCCCATGAAGAAAGGAAGGTCATGATGGACTTCCTAAAGGATAGAGGAGAAAGAGGAAAGAGACTGGGTCCCATGAGCTTCATGAACCTGCAAGCCTTGTATGTAAAATTTAAGAAGGAAGAGGAAGAGAGTCTGGGGAAGACAGGCTCAAAAAGAAGGGTAAACACACAAACTGATGAAAGAAAACAAAAGAAACCCAAGCCTACTCTCTCATCCACTCCTTCCTCTGTCCAACAACCTTCCACTCTCCCATCTAGACCTCCCTCCTCTCCTCCCAAAGAGTCCAAATCCTCTCACCCAGCTCCACCTCATCAACAGCCTCCCAAGAAGAAAACCAAACCTACTCCCACACCAGAAGATTCAAGAGAAATTGTAGTATGGTTCTACAACAATCAAGACCAATGGTTTGAAGTTTTCAGGGGAAGGGCAGAGTTAAAAAGATCAATCTACAGATCGGTTGATGAGGTGATGCAGCTTCCAGATTCTGATCTTCAGAGAATGATGGAGCTGGGTGAAGCTCATGAGCCTGAAAATGATAGTGGAAGACATCTGTTGCTGGTGATCAAGCATCACTTCAACCCCAGCAAAGATGTGGTTATTGTTGTTAAACCTCTTCAATCCCACTATCCATTTGTCAGTTGGTCCTACAAAGCTGCTCAAGATGAGTACAATTTGATAGATGTCAGAGGTCAGAAGATGAGATGTTCAAGCAACACCATCTTCAGCATGCCAAGAAAGGAGATCAAGACTCTATCTGAACTCCCTCTTGACAATCCAAGCATGGACCCAAAAGGCTATGAGAGAGCAAGGATTGTTGCTCACATGCAAAAGCTTCAGCAACAAAGGCAATAAGAGAGTTTTGGTAGCATCAGTCTAGGGGGAGTTTGTAGAGATAAAGACTGATGGATACAAAATTCTCTAAGTAAGATTGTTGCGGGCTCCAAAATTTTGCTGCTGACTTACAAGTTGTTGCAGATAAGGATAAATGCTGCAGATAGTTGTGTTCTCCTGCTGATGAACAAGTTTCCTGCGGATAGCCTTATCTGCTGAAGTCCAAAGTTGCCGCTGATAGGCTTCTCATCAGCATTAAACACTGATGCTGCTGATAGGCAAATCATCAGCAGCTTTTACTTTGCCACTGACACCTCTACTGTAATACTGACACACCTATCAGCAGAAGGAATGTTATTGGGGCAGATGACAAAAGACAATGCTCATATTCTGATCTGTCCTACAATGATTTCTGAGAAGACCTTACTTTTGTTGTTGTCTTTTTAGTGCAGAAGTCTTTTCACTGCAGTTGTCTTTTACGTACTTGTCTTTTAGTTGTCTACCCATAGTAGTGTAACTTGTAACTGTTAAAGATCAACGGCTTGTGCTTGATCTGATCCTTAGAATCAAGGGTCTGTCTTGATTCTAAGTTCCTTTATATGTATTGTATCTTTTCATTTTACAATGTGTGCTTCCGTAGAGCTTTCTCTGTAAACTTGTAAACATTGAAGATTAATACACTTTGCATTTATCAGTATTATCCTTGTTTTCTTGTTTACATTGATTAGTTGTTATTGTTTTCGCCAATCTCAACTAAGAACAGAATCATCTTGTAAACACCGGTCCTACACCACTCAACGACTAGTTGGTATCGTTAAACCTGTTTAACAGTTGATAGAAGCGACTATCATGTTGAAGGTATTTACGAACACACTGAACTATCATCCATAGGATCCACCATTTGATTTCACTCATGTAAGAGCCTTAGTGAACTTAAGACACTCATCTAGACTTGATCAATGAAACCATCTCGGTTGAAACTCTAATAGAACCTCGTGGTAAACCCACCGACTCCAACTATGTAAGCGGAAATTAGGAATTCTTCCTAAACTAACACGTTATTCCTTACACTCCAACAATAGATTCCATTTGACCTTGTTACCTCATCATGTGACTAATCCTTGGTCTAATTTGATTTATACCCCAGCATATCCAGTTATTTCAGTGACCTCATGAATTTCTTACAGGAGCGGTCGTACTCCAACCCTACTAGAAGCTAAGTACACCATAGAAATAGCTGATGGACAGATAATTGAAGCAACTCACATTCTTAAGGGTCGTAAACTTGAATTGGCTGGTCATGAACTTGACATTGACCTTGTGCAGTCACACTCGGTAGCTTCGACGTAATTTTCGGTATGGATTGGTTATCTAAGAACCAAGCCGAATTATTTATCATGAGAAAATTTGTTCGCCTTCCTCTCCTGAGTGGAGAAACCCATTCTGTCCAAGGCGAAAAGAGTGGTGCTGTCGTGGACATTATATCCTTCGTGAAAGCACAAAAGTGTCTACGAAAAGGTCATACTGCCATTTTGGCTCTCGTCTCCGAGCAGCCATCTGAGGAGAAGAAGATTGACGACATCTCGATCGTTCATGATTACCCGGAGGTATTTCCCGAAGACCTACCTGGTTTTCCACCTCATCGACAAGTCGAATTCCAAATCGATCTAGCACCCGGAGCTATTGCTCGGGCACCTTATAGACTTGCACCTAGTGAGCTGCAAGAGTTATCTACACAGCTGTAAGAGTTGTTAGATAAAGGATTTGTAGGTCCACATGACTAATCTACGGATCGATCTCGTGACAGGACGTCTCGATAACACGGAGTGCGGAATCCTACCGTGTGAACGTTTTGTATACGAATTAACAATCGAAACTGCAGGTAAATAAACTTCTCTTTGTATAGCACCAAACACAAAGTTTACAAGATTATAATTGATGCTCGTTTCTACTCTCTTGAACAGAATCTGTAAACTACTATTTATAGACACAAGTTCTCCAGTAGGCAAACTTAACAAGTTCGCCTCACAGGGACTAAGCGAACTTAACAAGTTCGCCTCTGATGAGACTAAGCGAACTTAACAAGTTCGTTTCTGATAGACTAGGCGAACTAGACAAGTTCGCCTCTAGCAGAATTTGTACTAACACTTAGAAAACATTAATACAAAAACATAAAGACAATAAGACCTAAACTATTACAAAGTTTTTGTCATACAATCTATGTCCTAACAGACTCCCCCTTGACAATAGCTTGATCTTCTTTCTTCAGTATCTATGGCGAGCTCTTCCAGTTATCTGGTAATATGTTGCCTGCGTGCACTCCATATTTCTGACAAATCTCCAACACTCTTTTATACTGTAACCCTTGTTCTCTCCATTCATCAGTAAACATAATCTCATTCTTTCTTAACGTCCTATGATCTTTCTTAGAGAAGTTAATAAGATTCATTGCTTCATAGAAACTAACAATGACTTTATTATCTTTATCATCAATTCTAGCTTCACCAGTATTCACATCTACGTACCACCATTTCATATTCCCAAGAAAATCTTATGGTATTTTCTTCAATGGTATCTTCTGTACAGCACGTACTGGCTTAAACTTATACTTCCAGGTCACAATCCCAGTCTTTTGATCTATAATCTTCACTCTTTTTCCTTTCTGTGGCTTTAACCTTTCATACTTCCCTGATCCACCTTCTCTTTTAATCAAGTTGGCAATCACATCGGCTAATCCAAACTTTGATCTATTAGTCAGTGGTTTCGTAGCTAGACTATTCTTTCTTAAAGAGTTTGTGCTAAAGACATAATTCGATATTGGTCTCATGAAATTCTTAAAACCATATATTCTTTATCTGATAATGATCTTTTACACAAACACCCAGGCATATAATGGATTCAAATCACAGATGTAGTCATATCATATTTAATTTTCACACTACTATTGGTTCAAAAACGCTTCTAGTCTATTGACAATTCAATTTTCAAACTCATATTCAAATTAAAAAATATTATCAAGATTAGAGCATTCAAAACACTATCATATCTCATTTATGCAGACTTTGAAATTTAGATCAAATCAATTTACTTTAAAACTATCATATATCAAAGGTCTACTATGGTCATGTCTAATGAATATTCACTGATGTACTATAATTTCTTCTTTAACTTCAAATGATGTCAGTTTTATATTTTTCATTTTGTTTTGAATTTTTATAAATAACATTTTTTTACTAAAATTTAAAATGCAGAAATGTAATAAAGCAATAAAAGAAATTTAAAAACAAAATCTCCCATGAAAATTGTTTTTGAAAATTTTTTATTCGGGATTGATCATACCGATCATTTTGATCAGAAATTCAAACCTGGTACGATCAAATGCCTTGGTAAAAAGATCAGCAAAATTATCATCTGTATGTACCTTCATCAGCTCAATCAACCTTTTATCTGCACAATCACGGATAAAATGATATCTAGTTTCAATGTGCTTTGTTTTACTGTGTTTAACAGGATTATTTGTGATAGACATTGTAGCATTATTATCAATAAACATGGGGGTTCCTGTAAAATTCAAACCGTAGTCTCTTAATTGTTGTTGGATCCACAAGATCTATGAACAATAACTTGCAGCAGCAATGTATTCTGCTTCACATGTTGAAATGGAGACCGTAGTTTGCTTTTTGCATTGCCAGGAAACTAGACGATTACCCAAGAACTGGCAACCACCTGTAGTAGATTTCCTATCCAAACAACAACCACCAAAATCAGAGTCAGTATATGCATTGAATTCAAAGTTAGAACCATGTGGAAACCATAGTCCCAATCTTTGTTTTCCTTTTAGATAAAGAAAGATTCTCTTTACTGCAATCAAATGAGACTCTTTTGGTTTTGCTTGGAATCTGGAACAAATACACACATCGAACATTATGACTGGCCTTGAAGCGATTAAGTACATGAGAGATCCAATCATTGCACAGTAGAGTCGGCAATCAACTTCTTTTCCATCCGGGTCAGAATTCAATTTATGAATGACCGGAATCGGAGTATCGTATGGGGTACAGTCCTCCATCTTGAACCGGCTAAAGATGTCTTTGACATACTTGGACTGATGAATAAAGAAACCATCTTCCTTTTGATTAACTTGAAGACCTAGGAAAAATGATAACTCTCCCATAGCTGACATCTCAAACTTTGATTTCATAACACTCTCAAACTCTTTGCACAACCCTTCATTTGTAGAGCCAAAAATAATATCATCGACATATATCTGCACCACTAGGTATTCTCCCCCTGCTTTCGTAATGAATAAGGTCGAGTCAATTTTACCACGGACAAAATCATTATCCATAAGATGTGTAGACAACGTTTCATACCACGCTCGGGGAGCCTGATGAAGACCATAGAGAGCCTTATCAAGCTTGAAAACTTTAGACGGATTAATTGGATCTTCAAACCCCGGCGGCTGACACACATAAACCTCCTCCTTGGCCTTACCAATATAAGAAAGCACTTTTCACATCTAATTGAAACACCTTAAACCCTTTGTATGAAGCAAAAGCAAGAAACAACCTTATAGCTTCAAGCCTAGCAACAGGAGCATAAACCTCGGTGTAATCAATTCTCTCTTGTTGATTGAAACCCTGTACAACTAATCTTGCCTTATTTCTCACCACAACACCTCGATCGTCTTTCTTGCATTTAAACACCCACTTTGTACCAATTGGATACAAACCCTTCGGAAGATCTACAAGATTCCAAACTTTGAGTTTATCAAACTGAGCAAGTTCTTCCTGCATGGCCTCTATCCAATTGTTATCACGTAACGCCATTTCGACATTCTTTGGTTCGGCCTGAGAAATAAAACAGGAATGTGAGCATACATCAAGAACACCAGTATCTTTAATACCTGTATACAAGCAAGTGTTTTCAATAATAGAACGTGTTTGCACTCCATCTCGCAAGTTCCCAATTATATTCGTCACCGGATGATCTTTGAGTTCCTTGATTGATGCAACCTCAGGAACCGGCAACACATCAACTTGAGTTGTATCAGATTGATAAGACATATTCTGATTAACTGGTATCTTCGAGTCCAGATTTATAGGAATCTCCCCCCGAGCCTGTGTCAAAGTAAATGGTTCATCAACTAACAAAGGATCAGCAGAAGAATCTTGGAAAATAACATTGTCTTCCTCACTATCAGACTCTTGTGGTCCCGAACAAGAAGCAACATTAGGATCCGGAGCCGATGTAGATGGAACAGATGAAAGTGGAACCGCATTTGGTAGAAAACCACTAGTCTGTGCATCCTGACATGAATCCTATAATACAGCAGCTTCCTCAGGAGAAATATCATAAGGTAATTGAAAAGACTTGAGTAAATTGTCATAATCAAAAGCCCAGTCTGGTCCAATCACCATTTGAGGTAAACACCGATTAGAACAGTCAATATGAAACCATTCTTCAACCTGACGAGTCTCTTTATTATAAACCCTCTTGGTAGTAGAATTTGCAACATACCCCAGAAAGATCCCTTCAATAGCCTTAGCACTGAACTTGGTTGGGACATCTCTAACTTTCAACAGGGTGCATGGATTACAAAAAGGTAGTAAATGTTCCAGATTTGGCTTTCGATTATTTAGCAACTCATAGCATGTCTTGTTGTGTCGCTTCACGGTCAAAACTCTGTTCAAAACTGACATGCAGTATTCACAGCCTCAGCCCAAAAAGTAAATGGAAGCTTAGAATCTACAAGCATCGTACGTGCTGTTTCAACCAAAGTCATGTTCTTTCATTCAGCAACTCCGTTTTGTTGAGGTACATATGGCGCACTGAATTCATGATGAATTCCCTTTTGAAGACAGAATAAACCCATCTTGCTATTCTTAAACTCGCTGCCATTTTCACTTCTAATTCTTCTGACTTTCTGTTTGTAAATATTCTCTAAACCCAGGATTAAGAATTATACCAACTCTGTGGTTTCGGCTTTAGAAGCAAGGAACTTAACCCATGAAAATCTAGAGAAATCATCTGTAACTACCAAACAGTAAGATTTACCACCAATGCTCCTGATACTAATCGGTCCGAACAAATCCATATGTAGTAGCTCCAAAGGAGTCACAATTGAATTCATTGTTTTAGATTTGTGGGACTTCTTGTGTTGTTTCCCCTTCTTGCAAGGAATATAGTCATCAAGAACAGAGAATTTCATCTTCGGAACACCAATAACCAAATCATTCTTCACGAGATAATTCATTTTCCGATAATTGATGTGAGCAAGTTTCATGTGCCACAAAATAGAATCCGACTCAGATGCCTTAGAGAGTAAACATGTAGGAATTGAATCCGTTGTTGTAGCAACACTCATGTCTAGGACATATGTGTCATTTCTCCTCGAAGCCTTCATTAGAATCCATTCGGCAGGAATAACAAAGCCCGGTTTCAAGATATAACACTCATAATCATTGAAATGAAATGAAAACTTCTTGTCACACACTTGAGATACACTCAAAAGATTGTGTTCAAGTTGCTCCACATAGTTCACTTTCTCAAATTTGACTTTATCGTTCTTCAAAGTACCCTGACCAGTTTTGTACCCGCCTTTATTTCCAGCAAAAGCGACATAACCACCATCAATATTAATAACATCTTCCAGCAAACGAATATTCCATGTCATATGTCTAGAACAACCACTTTCCACATACCACGTATTGTTGATAGTCCTCCTTGGTTGCCCCTATATAAACAAAGAAAATCTGTTAGAAATAGGAACCCAAGCCATTGTGGTCTTGGGTCGTCCA
Source organism: Smallanthus sonchifolius (assembly GCA_023525975.1). Classification (NCBI taxonomy): domain Eukaryota; kingdom Viridiplantae; phylum Streptophyta; class Magnoliopsida; order Asterales; family Asteraceae; genus Smallanthus; species Smallanthus sonchifolius. Next base: position 39,533,094 of record CM042025.1, on the reverse strand, counting down.
GATGGATCAAAATAAACAACTTCCATCAGTTCACAATCAACATTGTCATCAAACTTTGGAACATAAGATTCACAATTAGACCTTCTCAATGAAGACACAGTATGATTAATTGGAAAAACATTATTAGATTTATGTTTGGCAGATTCAGATGTTTCCAAAAGTTTCTTTAATTTTCTGTTACGTCTTCTTCGTTGTGGTCTAGAAAGTTTGACCTCAGGTTGAGAATCTTTTGGAATTCCAACATGTGGAATCTCAAACTTCTTTTGAAAAACAACTGGTTTAGAAATATGTTTAACATTTTGCTTAAATCCCGAAAATTTAGCAAATGATTGACAAGGCACATTCTTTACAACACTAGAAGTAGGCTTTCCCACATTTGGTCGTTTCAGAATTGTCACCACGCGTTGTTGTGTGGGAACACTATTTAATTTGCCTTGATTCTTATAAGGACAGTGAATCAGAATATGACCAGCCTCATTACAGTGAAAGCAAACTCTTATATCATGATGATTTCTGATATAAGGAGTTTTTCTTGAATTTGATGATCCTTCCGATGAACAAGCTTCAGAAGATTTTACTGAACAGTTGACTGGCTTCTTTAGAACAAAAACTTGTTTAGTCACCTTTGATGAATTCTTCTTCTGATGACCAGCAGCAATAAAACCACTTGATTTTAACATTTTGGAGAGGTTAGGTTGATCAACTTTCACTTCATCAGTTTATGTGAAAATGCATCTATCACGGGTAACTTGTTTCACCACTTTTGGTTCAACAATTTTCACTTTCTTAGGAATGCCTTCAACCTGTTTATCATCAAAAACATCGTCCTCAGAATCAGAATCATAAACCATGTCTTCACCCGTTACTGGATTTACTTTCAACACCGTCTTTGGATCAATTTCCTCTTCATGAATAATTTCTGGTTCAACCACATAATTTGCATTGAATGGTGGAGGAACAAATCCAATTCCAGCAACCCTCTTTGTAGGATCAACAATAGCATTAAAGTAATCTAATACCAAAGATGAATTTTCAAAATTCTTCATCTTTCTACGTAATTTGATCACTTCAGATTCTTTATCAGAAATTTCTTTGTTCTTCTGAGCGACAATTTCATTTCGCTTCTCAATATCAGCATAAGCCATATCCATATGATATGCTTGTTCCTTATATTTCAATCCCAAAGAGTTCAAATCTCTTTTCAAAGATTCAATTCTATCTATACACAATTTATCATTATCTTTCAATTTTTGATTAACTGAATGCATCGATTTCATATCACAAATTAAATTTGTGTTATCATCCATTACTTTTTGCAGTTTACCTTTTATACTGATGCAATTAGAGCAATAAATGTGATAGACATAATCTTTTACCTTTGAGGGATCTGACATATCTGCCATGAAGACTTTTGCAATCGGAATATTTTCAGAATCAGCACCATCAGAAGAATTTTGAGTTAATACGATATCATCTTCAGATACACCAGATGCAATATCAGACTCAACATTTTGTACTTGATCATGCTTTTCATCAGTACTTGGAAAACTCTCACCATCACTTGAGCTATCATCATCAGTTGACTTTTCAGATTTTACAGAATGAATCTCAGCTACAAAAGCTTGACTTACAGTACCAACCAAATCTTCAAGATGAATACCCCAGTCATAATGTTCATCATTCTGAGCAACTAAAGCAGATGATGTAGATGCATGATTAGAATTTCCAGAGCCAGAGGAGCCATGTGACTAATTACGATTATTCTGAAAGTTATTAGGCTTCTTCTGAGAATCAAAATCAACTTTTGGCTTCACACATTCTTTGGCAAAATGACCATACTCCTGACAATTATAGCAACGAACTTTTGTTTTATCAAATCCCATACGTGAACGACTGTTAGAACCAATATACTTTCTTCCAGTCTTTTTCAAAAAAATCCTTTGCTTGTCGCATCAGCATAGCCATGTTTCATTGAATGTTCATCTCTTCCAGATCAACAGGATCAATTTGTCTGAAATCCTCTTCAATAACATCTGGATCATGAATCTTTCCTCCAATAAAATTTTCATAAGAAGTCATAAAAGAAGAAAACATCGCTAAATAATCATCAGCAACTCTTTGATTCATATTATGTGTTCTAGATGATGAAGAAGCTGTATTTGTAGAGAACCCAGAATGACTAGGAACCCTAGAACAATGATCATTAGAAGAATCTTGAGTATCACCAGAAAAGAACGCAACCCCTGCACCAGTTTTGCCAGAAGTCTTAGCAAAATACATTGAAGGATCTTGAATATGCTCCATATTGGTTTCCTTCTTCTTTATATTCAAATCATGTGATTGAATCTTGCCAAGAACCTCTTCAAGAGACATAGTTTTATACTTGACATTCTCTTTTATCAAAACTGAATACACATCAAATTTAGATGGTAATGCCCCCAAAAACTTATCATTTATCTCTTCAGTCTCATAAACCACTTAAGCACTTGACAATTCACTCAGCAGATGATAGAATCTCATTGCAAGATCATGTAAAGATTCATTTTGAAAGTGCTTGAATACTAAGAACTGCTTTTTCAGTAATTCTTTTCTGCTTTTCTGCTCATCCAAACTACCTTCACACCGTTTTTGTAACGCTTCCCACAATTGTTGAGAAGACTTGAATTGTTTAAAACTATGATAAATTTCTTTAGGAAGAGACATTGAGATACTAGCCATAGCCTTCTTTTCCCTATCAAACAATAATTTTTCTTCTTTGGTTAACGCAGATACCGATTTAGGAACATCATCTTTTCCCATCCAAGTGTATGTCGGATGAGTATAACCTTCTAAGATTGGAATCCATAAACTTGTATCAGTAAAGACACGAACTGATCAAACCGATCTTTCCAGTTAGGATAATCTGCAAGACTTAACAACTTGGGTGGTTTCTGAGATGTACAAATATCGTTATCGTAATTGAACATGTTAGTCACTTGCACCATATTTGCCATTTTCAGAAAAAAAATTTCCAAGTGTTGAACAAGTACTCCCCTCAGGCGAAGATAATAAGTTCGCTTCAAAGTCAAACAAGCGAACTTGATAAGTTCGCTTAAAACCAGAAAATCCGGTAAGTTCGCCTACTGAATAAGTTCGCTTAAACTGAGAGAAGCGAACTTGATAAGTTCACTTGCTAAGTTCGCCTGCACAAAAAATCTCAGCAAGTTTGCTTACTTCAACTGTAAAAAACTTAGGAAGAACTTCAACCCAAACACGAACGAACATCACCAAAAATCATCATTTCTCACAGATTAGATGGAATTGAAGAAATTGGACCGTAGGATTTAGTATTTTATGAATTAGAACACTTCTATCGAATTAATTTCACCAAAAACCACTTCAAATCCATGAATTTAGCGGCAAAATCAACTTCAAGAACTTGAAAACTCCACGGATACAAAAACTTGTAAAAATGATCAATTTCTTGGCAAATTGTACACAAAATCGTCACTAACCACCAAGAATCAAACACAAATCATGAGCAAAAGCTCTGATACCACTTGTAGGTCTACATGACTCATCTACAGATCGATCTCGTGACAGGACGTCTCGATAACACGGAGTGCGGAATCCTACCGTGTTAACGTTTTGTATACGAATTGACAATCGAAACAGCAGGTAAATAAACTTCTCTTTGTATAGCACCAAACACAGAGTTTACAAGATTACAATTGACACTCGTTTCTACTCTCTCACTCTCTTGAACAGAATCTGTAAACTACTATTTATAGACACAAGCTCTCCAATAGGCAACCTTAACAAGTTCGCCTCACATGGACTAAGCGAACTTAACAAGTTCGCCTCTAATGAGACTAAGTGAACTTAACTAGTTCGCTTCTGATAGACTAGGCGAACTAGACAAGTTCGCCTCTAGCAGTACTTGTACTAACACTTAGAAAACATTAATACAAAAACATAAAGACAATATGACCTAAACTATTACAAAGCTTTTGTCATACAATCTATGTCCTAACAGGCTTCATTCGACCTAGCTCATCCCCATGGGGAGCTCCAGTCCTGTTCGTCAAGAAGAAAGACGGGACTTTCCGCATGTGTATCGACTATCGTGAGCTGAACAAAGTGAAGATCAAGAACCGATATCCTTTACCACGTGTTGATGACATGTTTGATCAACTCCAAGGATCAAGTTTCTATTCTAAGATTGATCTTAGGTCAAGTTATCACCAGTTGAGAGTCTGAGAGGAGGACATCTCAAAAACTGCATTCAGGACAAGGTACGGCCATTACGAGTTTATGGTCATGCCATTTGGATTGACAAACGCACCCGTGGTGTTCATGGACCTCATGAACCGTGTGTGTAAACCCTACCTAGATCAGTTCGTCATTGTTTTTATCGACGACATCCTCATCTATTCAAAAAATAAAGAAGAACATGAGGAGCACCTTCGTTTGATTCTGGAATTGCTAAGGAAAGAACAACTATATGCTAAATTCTCTAAGTGTGAATTCTGGATTCGTGAAGTGCAATTGCTAGGACACGTAGTGAATGAGAAAGGAATACATGTCAATCCATCCAAGATAGAAGCTAGTAAGAATTGAGCAACACCGACAACTCCGACAGAGGTGCGACAATTCTTGGGATTGGCTGGGTATTACCGTCGTTTCATCAAAGGATTCTCTAAGCTCGCTCAACCTCTCACTGCTCTAACTCAAAAGGGTAAACCCTATGATTGGGTGACATTCAGGAGTCAGCATTTCAACTGCTCAAACAAAAGCTCTGTAGTGCACCTATCCTATCTCTGCCAGAGAGAACAGATGATTTTGTGGTATACTGCAATGCATCCATCCGAGGTCTAGGTTTTGTATTAATGCAACGTGAGAAGGTCATTGCCTATGCTTCTCATCAATTGAAAATCCATGAGAAAAACTACACGACCCATGACTTAGAATTAGGAGCTGTGGTATTTGCATTCAAGATATGGAGACATTACTTGTACGGTACCAAATGCACAATTTACACCCATCACAAGAGTCTTGAGTATATCTTTGAACAGAAAGAGCTGAACATGCGACAATGACGTTGGGTTAAACTTCTGAACGATTATGACTGTGCAATCAGATATCATCCGGGGAAGGCTAGTATGGTAGCCGATGCCCTGAGCCGTAAGGAAACAAAACCTAAGTGAGTCCGAGCACTACAACTTACCATTCACATCGGATTACCTGACAAAATCCGAAGTGCTCAGCTTGAAGCCCTAAAAGCGGAAAACCTACCGTTGGAAGGTACACGAGGTATGGAAGAACAGTTTGAAGTTAAGTCAGACGACATTCGCTATTTCGCAGAGTGAATTTGGACTCCAGTGTATGGGAACTTAAGAGAACTAGTCATGGATGAGTCTCACAAATCCTGATACTCTATTCATCCAGGTTCCGACAAAATGTACCATGACCTCAAGGTGTTATATTGATGGCCAAAGATGAAAGCCGATATAGCCATCTACGTGAGTAGGTGCCTGACTTGCGCAAAGGTCAAAGTGGAATACCAAAAGCCTTCTGGTCTACTTCAAAAGCCAAAGATCCCAATGTTGAAATTGGAACAGATTTCTATGGAATTCATAACCAAACTACCCAGAACTCCTAGCAGATGCGACACCATCTGGGTGATCGTAGATCGCTTGACAAAATCTGCACACTTCCTTGCAATCAAAGAAACCGACAAGATGGAAAAACTCACTCGTATTTACTTGAAGGAAGTAGTCTCTCGGCACGGTGTGCCAATCTCTATCATTTCGGATCGAGACGCTCGATTCACCTCTCGATTTTGGCAATAATTACAAAAAGCTCTAGGCACCCGTCTAGACCTGAGCACAGCATGTCATCCGCAAACCGATGGTCAAACGGAACGTACCATCCACACCTTAGAAGACATGCTACGAGCTTGTGTGATTGATTTCGGTAACAGTTGGGAAACTCACTTGCCCTTAGTGGAGTTCTACCACAATAACAGTTATCACACTAGTATCAAGGCAGCACCATTTGAGGCATTGTACGGACGTAAATGCCGATCTCCTATCTGTTGGACTGAAGTTTGGTATAGCAAACTTACGGGTGCTGAACTGGTATTCGAAACTTCTGAAAATATCGTTCAAATCCGAAATCGTATGGCGGCGGCTCGTGATCGTCAAAAGAGGTATGCCGACAAGCGTCGTAAACCATTAGAGTTTCAGGTAGGTGATATGGTTCTACTAAAAGTTTCACCTTGGAAAGGTCTAATCCGCTTCAGGAAACGAGGCAAACTGAATCCTCGTTATGTTGGACCATTCAAGATAGTGAAGAGAATTGGCCCAGTAGCGTACCAACTGGACCTACCTGAAGGACTGAGTGGTGTGCACGATGTCTTTCATGTCTCGAACTTGAAGAAATGTTTAGCAGACGAGACACTCATGGTTCCTCTTGAGGAACTACAAATAGATGAACAACTACACTTCATAAAAGAACCGGTAGAAATCATGGATAGGGAAGTCAAAACCCTCAAACACAGTAAAATCCCTATCGTCAGACTTCGTTGGAACTCAAAACGCGGTCCGGAATTCACATGGTAGCACGAGGACCAGATGATGCACAAGTATCCTCATCCGTTCAAGCACTCCAAGTCAAAAACTTAAGGTACTATTCTAATTTTCGGGAATTTTTTTTACTACTGGGTTTGACAAACTATCATTGAAAGTCCTCACACACATCGGACTGTTAATATGGATTTAGCGAGGTAATGTTTGGTAGTACTACTGGGTTTGACAAACCCCACCCGGGCTAGTCGTCTAGTTCGATTGGAGGTCGAACGGGTGTAATATTGACCTAATCACATTAGTCAGAGTTGATAGACCTGACTGGAGGCAAACAAACAAAAACATCAGTCAGCTTCGGTTGCGAGCGCTTAAAGTAACTTGTACATTGTCTAGCTAACAATAGGTGTGACTTACGTATGTGGATCTTGCAACACTCAAACAGTTTATTTACATACAAACCTGTGAACTCACCAACCTTGTGTTGACACTTTTTCTTACATGTTTCTCAGGTCGCTTTGGCACAGGTTGCATACTAGGACATTCATGGAGTCCTACTATCATGTCATTCATTTTCAAATATTTTAAACAACTCACCTGCATTTGTCAACCCAAACTTGGGCGCGTTTTTTTTGCGCAGTAACTACTTGACATAAATCGCTTCCGCATTAAACTCTGAACCTTTAATGATTTTGTTTAAACTCATATAGTGTTGTTTGACGTAACTAATGACTGAGATCCTGGTTTGTCACGCTCCTAACGATAGAACTCCGTTAGTAGATTTTGGGGGTGTGACATGAACTATCTACACGTCCGCTCCGACGTATTCCGCCGTCGGTTGGGGTGTGACAAAAATAAACATAGATCTAGCATCTAGAATGAAAAATGAACGATTTGAACGTAGAAAGTTGGAGTCTTGACATGATCAGATTCGCATGCAAACGATTAGGGTTTTTGAGGAAGAAGACAACCCAAGCGAACTTGATAAGTTCACTTGGGAGCTGAGCGAACGTGTTAAGTTCGCTGGATGTTTTGTTTAAGCGAACTTAGGTAAGTTCGCTAAGGCATGTTCGCCTGATGGCGACGGATGGCCTAGAAGTAAGGAGCCTTAGGAGACCTAGGCGACGAATGGCCTAGAGGTAACGAGCATTAGTTTTCTCCGCCGGTATGCGATGTAAGGAATTGTAGGTTAAGAGAAGGCACATATTCGATATGTTCGTTGTCTTATGTTATGAGGTTACATTATGTTATTGCATGTTTTCGTATGCTTGTATTAAATGAAGTTGAATGTTATGTTTTTTGGCAAATATTTGAAGTTACTGTTTTACGTTAAAACTAGAACTCACCAGCGTAGCTGACTTTTAGTATACACATTCAGGTTAAGGACAGGCGTGGAAGTTAAACGGTGATGCTTGGCTGGCGAAAGGATTTACCCGGTTGATCATGAAGACTGGCATCCCGTTATGAGTTAATTATGTTATGTTATGTTTTAGACAATGTTTACGCTTCTGCATGTTCAACAATGTTTGATGTTATGTTTGAATGAAAGTTTTCCGCTACGTTATTTGATATTCAAGTTTAAGAACTGTTTGTGAATGAGTAAATCCAACAAGTGAGGCCACCCGGGTCTGGGGCCTTACACCTCACCATGGGCTAGAAGTTTGGCTACAAGTATCATCATTCTACAATAGGTTGAATAATCAAACTCGTCAGACACTCGATGCTACTGCATGTGGTATTTTTGGAAACAACAGACCACAAAAAGCTTACAACCTAAATTAGGAAATAGCTATGAACAGCTATCAATGGTACAATCCGAGAAGTAATAGGGGAGCCAGGCAAGGTGTTCACTCTATTGATACTGTCACTTCACTTTCTACTCATGCAGACGCCCTCACCACTCGACTCGATCAAATAAGCTAGGGCAAGGTAAATGCTGAAACTGCTGGAGAAACAAAAAAAACCACTATGGATGTTGAGCAAGTTGAATTTATCGGAACCAATCGCCTACAAAACAATCCCTGAAGCAACACTTACAATCCTCGATGGAGGAACCATCCAAATTTCAGATGGAAGGATAACAACAATCAAGGACCATCTGGTTTTCGACAACAATTACAGCAAAGACAACCTCAAAACCTTCAGCCTCGTCAATAATTTCAGAGAACTAACAAGCCAAGTAACGGTTTGAGTTTAGAGGATGCGGTAACTAAATTGATAACTACAACTGAAAGTCAAGCCCTCTTAGCTGATGCTCATCACAAACAATATGAAGAAAAGTTTAGTCTCCACGAAGCTGAGTTTAGAACACAGAAAGCAACTCTACAATCCATTGAAATACAACGGGGGCAGATTGCAAAACTCTTATTTGAAAGACAACCAGGATGTCTTTCAAGTAACACTGAACCTAATCCAAAAGCAAATGCTAGTGTTATCACTCTAAGAAACAGTAAGGTTTATCCAGAACCGCAAATGCCAAAAGAAGAAGAAGTTCAAACAACACCACCAAGGGAGATATTCACTGGAGTTCCACTTCGCCCACCTATGATAGAATCAACCACACAAGATCTGTCATCAAAAGAAACTTCACAATCCACTCCGTTAAACACTCCTGCTAAAACTCTGACAAAAACTACGGTGTGCACTCCTAAGAATATGCCACCGATTGGAGGAACAAAGAGAGCTTACAAATCTCACATACCTTACCTAGGAAGGCTAGTGAAGCAAAGAACTGACAAACAATATGAGAAATTAATCGAGCTTTTAAGCCAAATCCATGTTAACCTGCTTTTCCTGGATATCATACAGCAAATGCCTAAGTATGGACATTTCTTGAAGGATTTCCTCCCTAAGAAAAGAAACATGGAAGAAGCAATTAAAAGAACTAACGAATGTGTTGCTGTCATTGAACAATGCCTTCCAAAGAAACTCTCTGAACCTGGAAAATTTTCTCTACCATGTTCTATCGGACCACTACCTTTGAATTTCGCTCTCGCTGATCTGGGAGCTAGTGTGAATATAATGACATGTTCAAAAAATTAAAAATTGGAAATCTGCAACCTGATAATGCAATTATCGAACTTGCGGATAGAACTATCAAATCCCATATGGGTGTCATCGAGAATTTACCGATAAAAGTTGGCAAGTTTGTATTCCCCAATGTTTTCAGAACTGGACCGGACAACGAAGCGGATGTCTTAGAGGTTCATTGGTTGGACCGGTTGAACCGGTCAAACCGGACATAAGAACCGGATGATGACATAAATAATTTATAATTTATTAAATATAAGAATAAATTGATAAATGATAATAAATAAAGAATCACTATATTCTAAATTAGTAATATACAGATATATAAAAAGCTATAAATTTTTAAGCTATAAACATATAATTATAGATTAAAATATGAAAGTAAAGAACAAAATCTCTGCCAAAAATCTCTGCAAATCTTTAACTTTATTATTTCACTATTCTATGTTCCACTTTCCAAGTTGAATAATCATTTTTTCTTTATTTTTTCTGGAAACTCAATTCAAACCTTATATTTCTTCTTCTTCTTCCTTTCATTTTCTTTATGTGCCCTCTGCGATTTATCTCTTCTACTCTATGTCTGTAACAAAACTATGATTCATATATTCGATAGAGCTGGTTTTTTCGACCAAAAACCCAAAAAGGAGACTACGTGCGGCTGAGTTTTAGGCTTTGGTAAAAGAGTTTTGTCTACTAAAAACACCTCCGGTCACCGGTTACCCGGTTCAACCGCAAAACCGTCTGAACCGGACGGTTATTTGAAGAACGGCTCGAATATACACAACTGGACTGCCAGCGACACCGGTTCCCCGTCCGACCGGACCTAACGGCTGGTCCAGTCCGGTCTCAAAAACATTGGTCTTCCCTGCCGACTTCATGCTTTTAGAAATAGGGCCCGACTATTCTGTACCTTTGATTTTGGGTCGTCCATTCTTAGCCACTACTAGAGTAGTTATCGACATGAACGAAGGTATTCTGACACTTTGCGTTGGAAAACAATCGGTAACCTATAACGTTGGGGGTAACGAATGCTTATCCAATGATCCCTTTGAAATCACACATTTCATCAACACCAATCTGGATTACCAATTGTAGAAAGCTAAAGAAATCAACAAAGGAAAGAAACCCGATCTCTGCAAGGACCTCAATAATACTAACTGGATTGATAACTACTAGGACCAGCAGCCGAAATTAACAAGGAAAAGGACTTTGAAAGAAGGAATGGGAGATACGGGGAAGATTCAAAGCCCCCACCTGAAGGAAGACTGATGAAGCACGTACGGGTATGAACAACAACCCTTAAATAAATGTGGCGCTTCTGGGAGGCAACCCGATGATCATGAATAAATTGACAAGTTGGTGCATACGACAGAAGTCATGAACCTCAGGTTTGGTTTTCAAAAGTTTAAGTTTCTCGTACTTCCGCCTTCAGGTATGCCTTCTCGATACTAGGACCCTAGTAGCTTAACTATTATCTTTTATTTTATGTTTCCATTTTATGTTTTTCTTTATGTGTCAAGTAGCATAACATCACCAAGTAGTCTCTCTATTTCTTTGAGGAGTTTTGCTCCACCTCTACAAGCTTGAGCACCGACAAGTCACATCAATTTTTTGGCGCAACATTAACGACAGCCGAAAACATTAGCCATAGGTTACTCACCGAATTGGCCGAGGGAGTTTATTTTCCCTTAAAACTTCATGCATAGCACTCCATTACATGCATTTATACAATGAGGGCATTATAAAGTTTTAAGTGTGGGGTGGGAAATTAAGATTCAGAACAAACTTGTTTCATCAAAGCAGTAAAAATAAACTTGTGATTTTCTACACATTTGACTAAAACCTTACTTTTACCTAAAACTTATTTTCTTAAAAACCTTAAAAATTTCAAAAAATTTTGAAAATTTTTAAAAAGGAATTAAACCTCTTTGAGTTCGCGCTTAAATAAACTAACAGGAATAAATGAAAACATGGCAAGTAGAAACAAATGGATATTATACATAACGAATCACTAAACCCTATCCCACCCAATTTTCATGTGAGGATAATCTGAGCCTTTCACGAGCATTACTATCATACATATTTTTTTTACATCCTCTTTCGTTTGATATATAGAGTGTTTTTCGGTCAAATTTTATGCGTAATTAGAACTTGTATGACTTATACATATCAAGACCATGAACTAGTAATTACATGAAAATGATTGAGGCACCTAGGATTTTATTACCCTTTTACTATCCTTTGAATTTTCAGCCCAAACACTAAAAATATCCGCTTAGATAGCCTTCCGAGCCTTAGGCTTTTCTTTTATACTACCCATTACCCATTTATCCCAAACCAGCTTTTCGTAAACAACGGTTATTGGCTGACTGTCTTCAAGATGGAAAATCATTACTTTATCATGTTTCATTATTTCAAGTACGCAACCATCAAGACAATTCAAAAAGAATCCGACTCACTCAAGAAATTGAAGTATACAAAAGAAAGTGGATGTATTAGGAGAAAACAGTCAAACGATCTACAAGGAAGATATTAAAAAATATTTCAAGGGAATTGAGGAAGTGGAATTATTGAAGAATTAGTCTTGATGTTTATGTTCTCTAAAAAGAAAGAAAAAAAAAAGAGAAAGAGAAAAGTTGGTCTTTTACCGGTGAGACCTTAAAGAGCTGAAATGCATTCTTTTGATTTTCATTTGCGTTTTAGTATTCATTTCGCAAAGTCTGGATTACCGCCCGAACTCCGAGAAAAAGTGTTTGAAGCAACATTCGATGTAAGAAAACAGTGGCACAAGCAAGAACAATTAACATCATTCTACGGCTTGTCAAAAAGCGCAGCCAAAAGAAGAGCCAAAAGATATGGCAAATGTGTAAAATGTGGCAACTGAATCCACGATGGAAAGTGCAGCAAGAATCAAACTTTTTCCCAACATGAGTATATGCATCTGATCAAAGTAGGTGCTATTAGGTTACAAGCCGAAAGAACCATACGGAAAGGCAGTAATGTGTATCACGCAGTGAGAGAAGAGTTGAATATGATAAGAAGTATCGGTCTTGGCAATCTGACCATAAATGAGCGCTCAGATTAGATATGCCCTCTTTATCTGAGTATTGTAGAGGGACCCACTAGTATTTTCGAAATCTTAATGCCAAGAAGCCTTAGCCGTGTGTCCTACGTTAGCTGCAGCCCTTTAAAACCTTTTAAACTCTTAAAAACCTAAAAAGATTTTCATTTTCACCCTTAATTTTCCCTTTTCTTTTTAACCACATTACAACCCTTTTAAGCCCTCTTGATTCATGCATATTACTTCGTTAGTTGGTAGAGACTTGATTTGCATACAAGCTTATGATCATTCCATAATTCAATTCGAACTTGAGTATTTTTCTTGACTTACATTATTCATAGGGTGTTTAGTGTATATATAGAATATATATATATATATATATATATATATAAATATATCCCTGGTAACGACACCAAAAACTTGATGCATTGTGTTCAGGGATATAGTATATAATTTTTAATGTTTTGTTTTAGAGTTACACAAAATCATGTTTTAAATTTATAAATTAAATGATAATTACTTCAACTAAACACAGACACAATAGGCAAGTGTACCTATCGCAGCGTAATATAGTCTGGATAAGAACCAAGTATCGAATCATGGACACGGATTCCTTACTTAATCCCTGCTATTGTCTGACTAGGATAATAAGTTGGAAAATGTGTTTTGTTTAAAAGAAGGATAAAGGAAAATGAAAAGTAATTAGGAATGTTATCTCATTCAAGGTGTGACTCGGGTTTTATCGTTTGTTAATTAATGTTGTATCTTTAATACAGTTGGTCAAAGTTACTAATACTAACCTTTTCGATAGGGGAGTTAGCATTTCCTAACGGAACAGTGGATACGGTCGGCCAACTATTCCTAATAACTCCCAGAATCCTAACGGGGTCTCAAGTCCATCGGCTGTCCCAGGAATTATTATCCGGACTAAGATTATCCTATCGACTGGCGTACACCATGTACCGTAACTTCTTTTGGAAAATTGGAATGCGTAACTTCCTCCAAAGCTACTTTATGAACGTTCGGACCTAACAATTTATACTCTTAAAATAGTTGTCTTCACTTGTAATATTACTTTAAATAAATATAACTTTCATTCTCAAGATCAAGCCTCATGGCTCCCGCTAGAAGTCCTCTGCAAGCTAACACAAGAGAAGTAAAGAATTACCGACATGAACTAGGACTTAAACCACTCGTTGAATACCCAAACCTCCAATCAACCCATAAGATTAAACCTATACTAACTCGGCCGTTTGCTAGCACCAAGATTTGTATAAAGACCATACAAACTCGAATAAGCTTCTAAGCAAGAAGTCTTACTTGAGAAACTCACAAGATTTAAGATTATTAAGTTGGTTTAAAGATTACTTATTCTTGTGTATTTATGATAGATTAAAGGAAAGACTTTAAGAACATAACATACTAAAAATACTTCATTAACTAGATAAAGTTCAAACAACTCAAGTAACGCAAGAAGACTAGCTACGAATGACCATACAAGTGACTCCGTTAACCCGTAGATCATGTGTGGAAGTTATCCAACACCAAGGGACAGTGGGTATAAGTTGCTTCTTGTTTACTTGAATAAGAAGAATCATTTCATATTACAATACTAAAAACATTAAATAAACAAAGAAAAGCTAAAAACGGACCAAGACCGAGAGAGTTTCGGCTCTAACAGAGCACTAGGGCCTTCACAACCCTCAATTATGGACATATAAAACACTAGAATGAGCTTGCTATTTATAGGATAAGATTTTGGCAATACACGGCCGTGCCTTGGATTGCACGGGGGTGCAAAGTACCCTTTTCTTTCACGTGCGGAATCTGGCAGCTTTGGGGAGTACAGGGGGCAGATTTGGCCTTTGCACGGCCGTGCATTGCCATCTTCTGCTCCCTGTTGATTTTTTGACTTCCTGGTTTGACTTCCTAGGTCCAGGATTGTTCAATTGACTTTCGGATGTTGATTTCTTGTTGATTTTGAGTGATTTCTTCATGTTTTTGCAAACATGGTCAATTATCCTGTTGTAACACAATTGGATAGATTAAGTATCAATTCCCATCATTTTGTCTATAATTATGATGAATACGGGGATAATTATGCATGTAAAATATGTATAATTTATGACATATCATAACACCCACACTTAAACTTTGCTTGTCTTCAAGCAAACTCATGCTTGATTATACCCAAATGGTTAAACGGCTTTTTGTCCCAAATGGTTAAACGGCTTCTTAAAAACAATGATTTGGTTGTTATACCTTTCGAGTGTTTCTCCACAAGAGGGTAGCAAGCCCAACATACTTGATGGAATTATGATTATGCACAAAATTACAAGCCCAACACACTCGAGTTAAATATATGGATAATGTATGTCAAGAAGAACACTCAATGCTACAATTAATGCTTGCATAATTATAGGCTTGTATAGAAATCAAATCTCCACCAATTTATATAAAATATGTGCATAAATCAAGAGGGATTTGTAAACGGTTGTAATGATTGGCTTACGGTATAGGGTATGAAGTATTTTGGAAAAGTGGCAAAATGTTAATATTCTGACTTGGCTTATTGTTTAAAAGGTAAACGATCTTTTATTAAACTTAGATTAGACATTGTGACTAATATAAGCACTCTTTTAAGGTCAGATTTTCAAGACCAAAACCCTTCTTCAAGAATGTCAACTTTTTCTTGTCCTTGAAATACACATTACTATCAATTCACCATGAATCGTTCGAATGTTTCTTCCTAATACATCCACTTCGTAAGCTTTGCATACTCCAATTTTTCGAGTAAGTTTGATACTCTTTTGATGAGATTTCTTCAATATCTTGCGCGGTTATGAACTTCTTGTTGTTGCCTCCTCTTCTTTTTGTGATAACTCTCTTTTTTTATGTGAAACTGAACCAGTTTCATTCTTCAAACATAATACTAATCTGTCAACTAGTGGTGGATAAATATTCCTTAAATCATAGCCATGTCGATTTTCAATGAAAAAGGTTAGAAAGATAAAAAGGCTATTTTTTGGTTTTATGGAGTTGCAATGTAGGTTTAGAAACGAAAAAGGTTTAAGCTTAAAGGGGCTTACTAGGGGGTAATGTTTTGTGTAGGTAAAAGTAAGAAGAAAAGGCTAAAGAAAATGGGTTAATCCTAATGCCTTAATCATTTTTATGCATTCTTTTAGTCCATGGTTTTGAAATGTATATTTTACACAAGTTCTAACATGCAAGGCAATAATTAGCAAACACTTTATCAAACGAAATGAGCATATGAAATATGTAATAATCAACGACGTCAAAAACTTGATGTCTTTGTGTGATAATGCTCGGATAGGCTCAAATCTCACATGAAACGGAAGGTAAAGGGTAATAAAGTAAAAATATGCATAAACTTATTTCTTTCTTTTTGTTGTGCTTACTAATCATCCCTATTTGTTTCCTTGATTCACTTTAACGGTATTCCAAATTGTTGTTTTCATTATTCCGTTTATGCCAAATGATTTTTAAGACTTTTGCTTTAAGAAGCTGTCATGCTTACAGATTATTTTTGAAAATGTTTTTATTACTTCTATATATATTTGTGAATCATTTGGACAAAGTTAAGCGGCCAATTTATCGACGGGGTTTCATCCCACACTTAGTTTCTGACAATATGAATGCATGCAATATGATATGTGTCATGAAAAATAAGAGTGTGGTGAAACTGATACTCCCCTGATGAGATGTCATCGCCATGAGTGTGGTAGGTTCTCACCATTGCCTAGATCGTATTTTTGGGCACGAACCAAAATCTGTATTACCTGTGATGATATGCAATGCTTAAAATATAAAAAACAAGTACTGAAAATAAAAAGAGTTAAACTAATATTAGCCAATAAGGCGGCCAAGGTAACCGGTAAAAAACCTTCAATGTCAACGTCCAACAACCGGACAACCAAAACAAACATCAAATGTCAAACAACAACCACAAATGTCAAGAAATACCCAAGAGCCACAAATATCATCATCAGAAAAAGAGCCACAAATATCAGAGATGAAGGGAGAAAAAGCTTTTACTATAATGGAGGACGTGGCCACTACGGATATGGGCCAGGAGGCTGTTGGTGTGACCGATGGGCATATGGATCCCGTAGATGATCGTGAAAGTCCTGTCGTATCCCATCCATGGTGTATCCCAACTGACCCATAGAGATCATCAAATCTAGCATGGAGGGGCCTGCGGTGGTGTGATAAACAGGCGATACCACCTGTCGTCCTCTCTGTCTCCCCCTTTAGGGGTGCTGGCTCTAACTGCTCTGCCCCCGCATCGTCGTCTGATTCCTCAACTACCCCCTTCCAAATGTTACCTCGATGGTTCACCAGTTGATAAACTCTATTAATCCTTTCTAACATCCCTATTCTGATCAACATCTAGTTGTCCACGGTGGTGACTGGGAGGTCCATTTCCAGTAGGTCCCAAGATGAGCAAGAGTCAAGACTCCCATGTTGGAGGCTAAACGAGTGATGAGAGGCCCTCCAAATACGTGGATCGATGAACAATATCCTGATGCTCTATTGAAAAACTTGGCCAAACTATAAGCCAAGTTGCAGTCTACCTGGTCAATGAGGCAATGTAGATGAAAGAGATCCCTAAGGCTTACCCCACCTGTGCTGTTGTAAAGATAAAGACTGATGGCTACAAAGTTCTCTAAGTATAGTTGCTACTGATAAGGCATATGCTGTGGATAGTTAAGTTCTACTGCTGATGAACAACTATGATGCGGATAGCCTTATTTGCTGAAGTCCAAAGTTGCTGCTGATAGGCTTCTCATCAGCATCAAACATTGATGCTGCTGATAGGCAAACCATCAGTAGCTTTGACTTTACTACTGACACCTTTTGCTGCAACACTGACACACCTATCAGCAGAAGTAATGTTATTGGTGCAGATGATTAAAGACAAAGCTACTACTTTCGAAGTCTCCTGCAAAGATTTCTAAGAAAACTTTTGACCTTATTCATACTATTTGCTACAGTTTGTCTTTTAGTTGTCTACCAATTGTAGTGTAACTTGTAACTGTCAAAGATCAATGGCTTGAGTTTGATCTGATCCTTAGAATCATGGGTCTATCTTGATTCTATGTTCCTTTATATGTATTGTATCTTTTCATTTTACAAGTGTGCTTCCTTAGAGTTTTCTCTGTAACTTGTAAACCTTGAAGATTAATACAATTTGCATTTATCAGTATTATCATTGTTTCTTGTTTACATTGCATAGTTGTGATTGTTTCCGCAAATCTCAACTGAACAGAACCATCTTGTAAAACACCGATCCTACAAATGGTATCAGAGCTTTGGCTCTCAGATTAAACAAACTAACACTAGTTTAAATCACTTTCTGGTTCTGTTATCTCTTTACTAATAAACCATCTATCCAAAGTATGGCTCAGAATACTGGATTTGATGATGTTGGAAGCCTTCATAGACCACCAAGACTGGTGGCTGGAGAAGATTATGACATGTGGAAGAAAAGAAAGGAAAGTTTCTTCTACTACCAGAATACAAAATGTGGAGATCCATAATTGATGGTCCGTATGTGCCTATGGTGGCTTCTGCTGACTCTGGAGGTCCATCTGTTCCTAAAGAAGCCTCCAAATATTCTGAAGAAGACATCAAGAAGATGGTGGTAGATTTTAAAACTCTGGGAGCTATACAGATGTGCTTACCAAATGAAGTTTTTCATAACTTCGGAGAATACAAAACCTCCAAAGAGCTATGGGAAGCTCTTGAAAAGATGTTCGCTGGTTCTGAAGAAGTGAAAGAAAATAGAAGATACATTCTAAAGCAATAGTATGAAAACTCTGTCTACAAGGATTGTGAGTCTCTTACCACTATATACAACAGGTACACCTATCTTATGGGAGAGCTACAGTGCTCTAAAGTCAAGCTGGAGAATGAAGACATTCTCAAAAATTTTATTAGATCTCTTCCAAGTTGCTGGACACTCTACACAGTGTCAATCAGAAGAACTAAAAACCTGAAGTCTCTCAAAATGACTGAGCTGTTTGGTATGCTGAAGACATATGAGCTGGAAATGATTGAAGCCAGAGAAAGAAGCTCAGGTCATTCATCCTCATCCTCGTCATCCACCACTTCCTCTACATTACACTCTGACCACTCAGCTCCACGTTCAAGCAACTACTATCCTCCCATTGTTACCCATCCGCAAACTCCCAACTCACAAACTAGCAACTCACCTTTTCTCCTTGAAGCCCCACCTCAAAATAACTCTGATGCATTTGTCTCTGAAAACCCAAGCAATATGTCATTTATCAAAGAAGATCTGGAGTGTTTTCATCCAGATGACCTAGAAGAAATGGACATACATCACTCTTATGCTATGTTATCTCTTAGAGTTAAAAGGTTCTACTCTAGAACTGGAAGACCTATTCCAAGCAACAACTCTAACACTAGAGTTGGGTTGGACAAGAGCAAGCTAAGATGTTACAACTGTAATCAACTTGGCCATTTTGCCAGAGAATGTAAAGCACCAAAGGCAAACCCAGCTGCTGCACAACCAAGACAGACACATCAAATTCAGGCAGGTCAAAACACTCCTCCTGCTCAAACTGCAGCTTGTGCAACTCAACAAGTGGGAACAACTGATTTTGACTGGAGTATTCAATATGAAAAACCAACAGCTAACAACCAAGCTCTCATGGCAGACACTAAGGAGACACCACCTCAGGTATATGAACATCTTTGTTCTCAAGCTTGCATTGATAAGGTTCTAGGATATAGAAAGCATAACCAAAATCTTATTGATCAAAATGAAGAGTTTCATCAAATGAAATCTGAATTCAAAAAGATTGAAAACAATTACAAAGAAAAGATTAACTGCCTAAAGAAAGAAATTTCATCATTAAAACATGAACAAACAAATCTTGAAACTCAGATTGATGATCTATTGGTTAAGCTAAAAGCTACAAGAGCTTATTTGGCAAACCAAAAGGTTCATGTTGACAAATATGAGTTTGTGTCCAAAAAGCTGCAAAGACTTTTGGATGCTCAAATTCATGAGAAGGTGACTGCTGGTCTTGGGTTTCAAGATGAAAAGCCCTACAAATCCGTCCCTCCACCTGCTGACTATGTAACCATCCATGAACCAAACTTCAATCTCACAAACCTTTACCATGCAAACCGAAACCTTGATCCTTCCAAGGAAGAATCATGCAATACCTCATCTGAATCTGAGTCCACATGCTCAGAATCCACTAAAACAAGTGAAGCTCCATTACTCCCTACCAATGAAGTAATACTCAAAACCACCAAATCTGGTAGAGTAATCCAAACCAACGGTCCAAGTCCCTTTATTCCCTCTATACCAGTACCTCAACTAACCAAACAGATCAAAATTAGCAAACCAACCAAGGAAGGTGTTTGACATCTGTCATGCATCTAGAGAGAGAACTTCATATGTTCAGAAAATATTGGAGGAAGCCACTTTTGAGCATAACAAAACACATCCCTGGAATTTCAAAGATTTATTCAAAAGAAAGGACTATGTGTACTTTCAAAGGGATAAAATTGCTAAATCGTGTTTTGTTTGTGGCAAATACAATCATACTGCAAGCACCTGCTTCTATTACCTTCAGCAGCAACGAAATCTCAATCAACAAGCCTTTGAGAAAACAAACAAGAACAAGAAAGTAAGAAGCTATGAAGCAAAAACAACTAACTTCAAAAAATCTCTCTCTCCACCAAGGAAACAGATCCCAAAAGCTCAACAATCTTGCATCATATGTGGTGAATCAAATCAGTTTGCTGCAAATTGTAAATTTAATCCTTTCAACCAGCTCTCTCAATCATACCAGCTCCCTCAATCATCATCTGCAGCAACTGTCAAGATCCTTCCTAGACAGAAGCTGGTCTATAGAAGATCTCCTACAGAAAAACCCACTTTCAACAGGAAGGTAAAGAAGGAGAAGCAAGTAATTGTGGTTGAACAGTCAAAAGCAATCAGGAGGGTTGCTGATCAATTTAAGCCTAAAAACATGAAGAACAAATCTAAGTCAACAGCAGCAACCAAGTTTGCTGCTGAACAGTCAAAGTCATCGGCAGCAATCAAGTTTGCTGCTGATCAGCCAAAACCAGCAGTAACCAAGTTTGCTGCTGATCAGTCAAAACCATCAGCAGCAAATCTTAAAATCTAGAAAGAACTATCAGCAGCCAAAGTCACATCTGCTGCTGATAGAGAAAAAGGGTCTGGAAAATTTATTCAATGGAAAGCCAAGTCCACATCTCCATCCTCTCAAAGTATCATCATTGGATCTATTGAGTGCCAGCATAGTGATGATTTTGGTCTCAAAACACACTCACCCAACTATGCACACTCTTGGGTCCCTCCCTCTAACTAGATCTCTCTCATGTGCAGGGACAACCAGGTAATAATGATAACATGTGGGTTATAGACAGTGGTTGTTCCAGGCACATGACAGGCAACAGATCCATCCTCTCAGATTTCAAAATTTTTTTATGGAGGATATGTTGCATTTGGAAGTGATTCAAAGGGATGATCTATCACTGGACAAGGAAATGTGTCCAGCGAGAGAATGAGTATTGAAAGGGTGAACTATGTAACAGAACTAGAGTTCAACCTCATGAATGTGTCTCAAATCTGTGATCAGAAGCATTGGATGCTTTTCACAGATAAAGAAGGTTTTATGCTCTCCCCTAGGCTAAGCAAACCTCCTCCAGAAAACATCTTGTTGACTGCTCAAAGAAAAGATAACTTATATGTGCTTGACATGAACAAAGTCACTCCATCTGGTAGTGTATCTTGTTTTCTGTCTAAGGCATCAGTTGATGAATCCGCTCTATGGCACAGGAGATTAAGCCATGTGAATGTGAAAACTATTAACAAGTTGGTGAAAGGAAATCTTGTCAAATGTCTTCCTAACAAGGAATTCCAGCTTGAAGATCACTGCATAGCATGCTTGAAGGGGAAGCAACACAAGAGTTCTCACAGGCCCAAGACATTGAATTCAAATGACACTCCACTACAGCTGCTGCATATGGATCTTTTTGGTCCTACAAACGTCATGTCAATGGGCAAGAAGTCATATTGTCTGGTGATAACTGATGACTACACCAGATTCTCATGGGTATACTTCTTGAGAACAAAAGATGAAACTGCTGAAATTCTTAAATCCTACATTCTTAGGGTTGAGAATCAAAGCAATCAGAAAGTCAAAATCATAAGGTGTGATCAAGGTATAGAATTTAAGAACCAGACATTGAATTATTTTTGTGAAAGCAAAGGTATTGAAAGACAATACAGTGTTCCAAGAACACCTCAACAAAATGGGGTTGCTGAAAGGAGAAACAGAACTCTCATTGAGTCTGCCAGATCAATGCTGGCTGAATCAAAACTGCCTCTCACATTCTGGGCAGAGGCAGTTAGCACAGCTTGCTATGTGCAAAATAGAGTTCTCATTGTCAAGCCTCTCAACAAAACACCTTATGAGCTATGGTTCAAAAGAGTTCCCTACATTAGATTCTTGAAACTCTTTGGACGTCCATGTACCATTCTTATCACCAATGGAATTCTTCCAAAGTTTGATGCAAAATCAGATGAAGGATACTTTGTGGGCTATTCCTCTCAATCCAAGGCTTACAGAGTATTCAATTCCAAAATAAGAAAAGTTGAAGAATCAGCAAATGTGGAATGTAGGGAACACATTCCATGTGAAAAGGGTAAAGGACCAGACTGGCTTTTTGATATTAACTCCTTTTCACAAGTATTTGAGGCTCTCATCTTCTCAAATATGGAGTCTATCTCTTCCAAAAAGCAAGCATCTACATCATTTGATGACTACAGATTAGGCTTCAATGGTCCATCTATAAGAATCAAAAGACCATCCATTGATCCTCCATCTATTGTAGATGCTATTGAAGCCAGTGAAGCCAGAACAAGCAACTCAAACATCACCAGCAACAATCTTTCTGACAATGAAGATCAAGATGAGGGTATTGCATCTGATGCTGCTGATGCTGCTAACAACTCACCTACAGATGCTGTTGCAGTTGAAGACATTTCTACAAACAACCCTCTTGAAAGTCATCATATTCCTGATCAAAACCAAAGCAATCTTGACCAAGAAATCCGGATGGATGTTGTTCCAGCCCAAAGAATTAATAGAACACATCCTCTAGAGAATGTCATTGGTTCATTTCAATAAGGAATTCAGACAAGAAGCAAGTCACATGAAGCCAATATTTTTCTGTTATCTTGCTTTCTGTCTCAAGTTGAACTAAAAAGGATAGATGAAGCACTAAAGCACAGCAGCTGGATTGAAGCTACGTAGGAAGAGCTTTTCAATTTAACAGACAGGAAGTATGGACCTTAGTTGATCTGCCACAGGTCAAACTGCTATTGGCATAAGGTGGCTCTTCAGGAACAAGCAAGATGAGAGAGGGATTGTAGTCAAGAACAAAGCTAGACTTGTAGCTCAAGGCTACACTCAGGAATAGGGAATTTACTATGATGAAGTATTGGTACCTGTTGCCAGACTGGAGGCTATCAGAATCTTCTTAGCATATGCTGCATCCAAGAGCTTCACTGTCTATCAGATGGATGTCAAAAGCGCTTTTCTATACTGGAAGATCGGTGAAAAAGTCTATGTCAGACAACCTCTAGGCTTTGTAGATCCTGCACATCCTGACAAAGTTTTCAAATTAGACGAAGCTCTTTATGGCCTACGTCAAGCTCCAAGAGCCTGGTATGAGACCCTGTCAGGATATCTACTCAGCAACAATTTCAGAAGAGGTGTCATTGATCAGACATTGTTTATCAAAGATGAAGGGGGAGAAATTCTATTGGTGCAAATCTATGTAGATGACCTCATCTTTGGATCAACAAAGAAGAAATTATGCAAAAACTTTGAGATTCTAATGCACTCAAAGTTTGAAATGAGTTCAATGGGTGAACTAAATTTCTTTTTTGGTCTCTAAGTCAAACAAGTTCCAAATGGAATCTTCATCAGCCAATCCAAATATGTCAAAAGTATCTTGGAAAGATTCAAACTGACTGACTGCTCTGCTGCAAGAACTCCAATTCAAGTGCATCATCAATTGTCTCCTGACAAAAATGGCCAAGACACTGATCAACATCAGTACAGGGCAATGATTGGATCTCTCATGTATCTAACTGCTTCAAGACAAGATATTATGTTTACAGTATGCCTGTGTGCAAGATTTCAAGCAGCTCCAAAAACCTCACATCTCCAAGCTGTCAAGAGAATCTTTAGATACCTGAAGGGAGCTCCAGGACTTGGGCTATGGTATTCTAAGAATGATAAATTCAATCTATATGCATACACTGACAGTGACTATAGAGGATGCAACTTGGATAAAAAGTCCACATCAGGAGGATGCCAATTTCTGGGAGGAAGATTGATTTCCTGGCAATGCAAGAAGCAAACATGTGTGTCAACAGCTACAGCAGAAGCATAATACTTTGCAGCTTCCAGTTTCTGTGCACAAGTCATCTGGATACAAAATCAAATGTTGGACTATGGAATGACTTTCATGGCAACACCCATTCACATTGACAACAAGAATGCCATATGAATTACAAATAATTCTGTGCAGCACTCCAAGACAAAACACATTGACATCAGGTATCATTTTATTAGAGATCAAGCTGAGAAAAGAAGAATTATTTTAACTAAAGTTCATACCAATGAGCAGTATGCTGACTTATTCACAAAAGCCTTTGATGAAGCTAGATTCTGATATCTAGTTGAATCCATTGGCATGATGAACTTTGATTATAAGCTTTCTCTAAAAATCTTTAAAAATAAATGTGTCTGTCTTTCTCTTGTTGTAAATAAAGTCTTTTGAAAAATAAATGATCAGTAGCAAAAAATTTTGCTGCTGATAGGTTTAGTCCTCAACAACAAAGAATTTACCACTGACTGCTTTAAGTTATCAGCAATAACAAGTTTGCTGCACATAGCTTTAAGGCAATCAGCAGCAACATCTTTGCTGCAGACCATTACCTCCATCAGCAGCAACCAAGTTTGCAGCTGATAGACTTAACCATCTGCAGCAACCAAGTTTGCTGTGGATGGGTAAAAATGGTTCACATCAACTTTTACCCGCTGTAACAAGCACTGTCAGTCTTTACCATGACTGCTACAGTGTGTTACAGCTGTAACACAGTAAAAACTAAAGTGTCACTGTAGATGACTGCTACAGTGTGCTACGCTTCATCTTTTTGTATGGTACAAGTGACCGTTGCCCAAACTTTTGCCGTTATAACAAAATCAAATTCCCCTAATCAAATTCCCTCCTTCACCTCTTCACATTCAATTTTAACCTAATCCTCCATCTTCTCCCTCTCTACCAAGTATTCAAAGCTTCCCCACACTTAACCAACTTTTAAAAGCTTCATCCTTCCCTCCAAACCTCACCAAAATGGCAAATGTTGACATCAATAACCCTGATGACAAGTTCTCAACTTACCACAATTTAACGGCATATCTTGTAAAGGGTAAGAAATCAGAAGGGTTCAATGATATAATCGACTTTCTTTGTCGGTCAAAAATACACTTTACTCTAACTATCAACCCCATAATCTACATACCCCATATGGAAGATTTCTGGAACTCTGCCGTTTTCTATACCGAACAGGGGACTCCCCAAATCAAATCAAAGGTAAACGGCAAGGATATCACTATTACAGAAGCTACACTCAGAAAACATCTCAAGCTTCAGGACGAGGGCGCAACTCATACACCAAGAAGGAGTACATGAGGACCTTTGTATCCATAGGGTACACTGGAAATCAAGAAGAATACACCATTGAGAAGGCGCTGATGGGTCCTCCATGGTAGTTTTTGTGCCACACTCTTCCACAATGTATCTCACAGAAGAGGAGTGGATGGAATCAATTGAACTCCGGTCTTGCCTCTGCTATTCATGGTATGATAACTGGGGAGGGGTTCAATTTTTCTCATTTGATATTTGAAGGTTTGAGATACAACCTTAAGGAAGGAGCAAGACAAGCTTTCTATATGTACCCTAGATTCTTGCAAAAAGTTTTTAACCATGAATTAAAAGATCTTTCAAAACCTGCAAGAGTCTACATGATTGGGGGACATAAAAATAATATTTTTAAAAGTATGAGAACTGTTTCAAAAAAGTTCTCAGGGGTCAATGTTCCATTGTTATCTACAATGATGAACATACAAAGTACCCAGGGTGACAGTTTAGCAGTCCCAGCTGATACTAATCCCACACCCTCCACTGCACAGCCTGAACACACAACAGTCTCTATTGTTCAAACCCCTGTGCATCCTATTGAGGGTGCACAGGTACATCAAATACTTACACCCATTCTTCAAGCCCAACTGGAACAAAGGGCCCCAGTTGAGGTGAGCTATACCAGGAAAAGAAAGAAGAGCAAGAAAAGTCCTTCTATTCTTGGCTCAGAGGCCCAATCCCAACCCAAAAGCCCTCATCCAGAGTCATAACACTCTGATGAGAATATCATAAGGGATAGACACATGATTAGAGAAAATTTCGTGGAAGAATCTCTATTAGGATCAGGATCACATCCCGGATCCATAGAACAACCCTCTGAGCCCTTTCATTTTGTTTCTTCTCTGAGCTTAAGTGCGAGGCAGCTAGTCAAAATGATATACCTTCTCCAACTGCCACTATCTCGAAGGTATTGATTGACTTGGCTGCCAATGTACCCCGCCCAAGTTCATCACCCAAGAAGGTTCACTCTGGGAGTTCTGATATAGTGAATGTGGAAGGGGCTACCACTACTTCTGGTCCATCAACTGACCAGGAGGACAGTGATAACATCACTAAGTCCCCAACTACGGCAACTCTTAGTAAAAATGTCTCTTTTAAAACATTTTTCACTGAGAAGAATCCCAGGTGCCAAGAAAACCAGGGTGATGGGGATGTAAAGGCTAGGCCTAAGGCCCCATATAGTTCCAAGGATTCCACATCTGTGGATGAGGACAGTTTAAAACTTCAAAATCTGGAATTGATGGCTAGGGTTGCTATGCTGGAGGCTGAAGTGTCTAAATTAAGGCACCAAGCTTCTATGCATGAGTCCCACATATGTACCCGCTCTGCTTCTACCTCCCTTGTATCAGTGGGTACCTAAACTGATTCAACTTTGTTACTGATGCAACCAAAAAGGGGAAGGAAATCCTTCAAGATGATGATGATAGCTTGGAAGAATGGTTCAAAGAACAAGAGAAATTTCAACGAACAATCTTCAAGCCCTCTTTTATTCAACTTCAAGAGATTGAATGGGAAGACTCCAGAGATGAAGAGGAAGAGGTCCCGAAAGAATGGAGAATAGTTACCAGGAATGTAGAGGAAGCATTTCCTGATGAGAGGGTGATAGAAAGGGAAGAAGAAGAAGCATCCCAGAAGTTCAAATACTTGAAGCTGCTGCTAACATCTCCAGGAGAGTCATAACCCCCGAATTCCCACTAACTGCACACAACTTGGAATTTGACTCTATTCTAGCATGGGGGTATGATGGCGTCCTTAAAAGATTTTGGATTGGATTGGAATTTGCTGGAGTCAAAGAGCTTATCTTGGATAACCTAAATCTGTTTGAAATCCTGTCCCTGCACCTGACTGAAAGTGTTACACTTCCAAGGACCTATCTGTCAGGCTTGCCATTGAAAGATTTCATGATATATATGTGAAGACAATATGCCTCGGTTTGAGAAGTTCCTTGAAGAAGCAAAAAGGGTGGCTTATCCAAGACTTGAGGATGTAGAAGCAGAGTCCTCAAGAGCGACAGAAGAAAGACATGAAAGGCAAAGCCAAAGAATGGAGCTGATAGGAAGCAGGTTCTTAACTGAATAACAAGTCCTATGTTTAAGAAAATTCATGTACAATGAGGTGGTTAGAGGCCTGGAAGTTCATGGATGGTCGAGCACTGAGCCTTCAGGGTTTCAATTCTTTATGTGTGATGGATCTACATTTATAATCAACAACATCCATGAGATCCTACTGCTTAATCCAGACTTCCTTTGTAAGGTATTTGAACTCAGATCACACATCTGCAACATCAACTCCAAGAAAAGTCAAGAAATGATCAAAATTGTCAAAACCTTTATTGAGAAGGAGGGATGGATTGCAATGGATGAATCTGACTCAGACTTGTCCCTTCCCTTTTCTCCAACTGTCATCGTAAACACTGAAGAAGAATCATCAAGAAAAGAGAAACAGAAGATTATGACATAATGGAAGGCAGTAACCAGAGAAGAATGGGAAGAAAGTGGAGATGAAGAAATTGCCCCCCTTTGTCCTCTTCTCAAATTGCCAATGAAGCTGAGGTTGAGGTCTCAATAGCAACTCCCACTCTGCTATTGTGATCTATGAAATTGAAGCAGAGGCATCCAATAATGACAAATGGAAAGGAATCATGACATAAGAACAACAAAAGAAAATAGAGGAAGAAAAGAAGGAGGTGGAAATGAGAAGAAGAAATGGCTAAAATCAAGAAAGAAAAGCTACCATGCTCTTCAGAGAACAACAGATCCAGTTGCAGGCAAGGCAACTGGATAGAACAAAAGTTCAAGTTCCTGCAGCTTCACAAATAACAGAAGATGAAGCCTTAGCCCGACAGCTGCATGAACAATTAAATAAAGAAGATGAAGAGAGAGAGAGAGAAAGAGAGCAGAGGAAGCCAAGTTCAGAATTACTGATTATGAACTTGCTAAAGAGATGAGGGAGGAGTGGATGGTAGTTATGATTTCTCAAGATGAGGATGCAGACTACCTTGTGAAATTATCCAATAAAGAAATCTACAGGGACTTCATGGGTCAATCTGGTGAACTGGCTAAGAAGAAGAGGGTTGAAGAAGAAGAAAAAGCCCGGATGAAATATAGGAAAGCCATTGCCTTTAATGTTAGAACCCATGAAGAAAGGAAGGTCATGATAGACTTCCTAAAGGCAAGAGGTGAGAGTGGAAAGAGGCTGGGTCCCATGAACTTCATAAACCTACAAGCCCTCTACATTAAGGTGAAAAAGGAAGAAGAAGAGAGGCTGAAGAAGATAGGCCCTAAAAGAAGGGTAGACACTTACACAGAAGAAAGAAAACCAAAGAAACCCAAGTCTACTCCCTCATCCTCTCCTCCTTCTGTCCAACAACTTCCCTCTCACCCTCCTAGATCACTCTCCTCCCCTCCCAATAAGTCCAAATCCTCCCACCCAGCTCTCACTCATCAACAGCCTCCCAAAAAGAAAACTAAACCTCCTACCACATCTGAAAAATCAAGAGAAATTGTGATATGGTTTTGCAGTGAACCAGATCAGTGGTTTTAAGTGTTCAGGGGAATGGCAGAGATGAAGAGATCAACATACAAGTCTGTGGATGAAGTGATGAAACTTCTAGACTTTGATTTAAGGAGAATGATGGAGCTTGGTGAATCTCATGAGCCTGACAATGAAAGTGGGAGACATCTGTTGCTAGTGATCAAACATCACTTCAACCTCAGCAAAGATGTTGTCATTGATGCTAAACCTCTCCAATCCCACTTTCCAATTATCAAATGGTCCTATAATGCTATCAAGGATGAATATACACTGATAGATGTCAAAGGACAAAAGTTGAGATGTTCAAGCAAGGCTATCTTCAGCATGCCAAGCAAAGACATAAAATCTCTATCTGAAATTCCTCTTGAGAATCCAAGCAAGGATCCAAGAGGCTATGAGACTGCAAGGATTGTCCTAAACATGCAAAAGATTTAGGAACAAAGACAGTAAGAGAAGTTTTGTTAGCATCAGTCTAGGGGGAGTTTGTAAAGATAAAGACTGATGGCTACAAAGCTCTCTAAGTATAGATACTTCGGACTCTACAGTTTTACTGACTTACAAGTTGCTGCTGATAAGGCATATGCTGCGGATAGTTAAGTTCTACTGCTGATGAACAACTATGCTGCGGATAGCCTTATCTGCTGAAGTCTAAAATTGCTGCTGATAGGCTTCTCATCAGCATCAAACATTGAAGCTACTGGTAGGCAAATCATCAGCAGCTTTGACTTTACTACTGACACCTTTTGCTGCAACACTAACACACCTATCAGCAGAAGGAATGTTATTGGTGCAGATGATTAAAGACAAAGTTACTACTTCTGAAGTCTCCTGCAAAGATTCCTAAGAAGACTTTTGACCTGATTCATACTGTTTGCTGCAGTTTTTCTTTTAGTTGTCTACCGATTGTAGTATAACTTGTAACTGTCAAAGATCAACGGCTTGTGTTTGACCTGATCCTTAGAATCAAGGGCCTGTCTTGATTCTAAGTTCCTTTATATGTATTGTATCTTTTCATTTTACAAGTGTGCTTCCTTAGAGTTTTCTCTATAACTTGTAAACCTTGAAGATTAATACAATTTGCATTTATCAGTATTATCATTGTTTCTTGTTTACATTGCATAGTTGTGATTGTTTCTGCCAATCTCAACTGAACAGAACCATATTATAAAACACCGATCCTATAGCTGTCCTTTCTCCCCCTAGAGAAAGGACTATACATCTGTGAAGGTGCCGGTGGAGAAGGTGCCTTACTTTGGTGCTTTTTTGACTGTGTGGGTCAAATGGTCCAGACCTGATCCTTCCCCTGAATAGGGATGCCTCACCCTTGCCAAACTCACTGTGAATTTCAGTGAATACTGGTTCTGTAATCTCTCTATGCCTATATAGTCCCATCCTTACCCCAAATTGGGCCAGTGACATCTCATGCCAATGTCTGGCCATCCTGACCTGACACAATCGTGCAACTCCAAACTAATCACCAGGCTCGCAAATGAGAACGAAGCCAAGAATTCCAAGGTCAGCTCATAATAGGTTGTGTCTCGAATAGCAAAGAACCTTTCCCATGGTTTAGTAATGAGCTCAGCACATTCAGTCAGTAGATTGATTTCATCCAATGTAGTATAGCCAATAGTCTTATGGATACCGAAGTCCTGTTCCATAAGCTCCTAAAGCTTATGATAAGCTTCTATCTCTATGGCATCCTCTGGACCAAACACTAGCCATTCAATGTAAATTAAACTGTCTTTACGGCATCGGTTGAGGGTGGTAGGGTGAAGGTGGTGACAGTAGGGTTGGAGGTGCATTTTCTGGTGGTATGGAGGAATACGAACTCGATCTAGAATCCTAGCAGGTGTTTCTTCTTTTTCTACCCGCTTGCCTAGAAGATTATGCCATATCCTACACAATCACCAGTTGAAAGAGTTAGTACAAGGAATTAAAATTATTTCATTATGCTTATATAGCAACCATGCCAAAAACTTGATAAGAACATAAAATTATATATATATATATATATATATATATATATTTAGGACCACACAAAAGAAACACAAAATTCATGCATAGTTATGGCATGATTATGTCTCCCGAGTCCAAAAGTGGTCTATTATAATTAATCAAACAAGGCGCAAATTCAAACGATGCAATATGATTATACAATTAGACCAATGGCATGTTCTTTGACTTATGAAAAGTCAAACCTGTCAAAATTGTTGACTTTGTTCAATCAATCAATAATTTACCCACAAATTACACTAAATCTTAGAAACATATATATAAGATTCATGCTTCAATTCGTATTTCCATGTTCAAGAGTTCTAAGTCAAAATTTAAAAACGCGTTCATACGAGTCAAACAAATCTGCCCAAACAAAACCAAAAAGTGTTACATTATGATCCTACATAGTCAAAAATGCATTTAGATTAAGCATTGAGTTCAGATTCGTGTATATTCAAAGCAAGATACAGGATGAAACCCTATCCCTATTTGAGCAAAATTAGTCATATTTGAAGCAGAAATCAACCTAAAAACGATAATTGACAGGTTTATATACCTTTGTGAAGAGATTGGAAGCCAAAATCGGAAGAAACGGGTGAAAATCGGAGGTTTTTCGGTGTTTTTGGCCGGAACCGGGCGTTTTCGGAGTTGGTGTTTTTGAGAAAACAACAGCTACTGCCCCCTTTATGCCCAGGCTGCACGGAGCCCAATGCACGGGAGTGCATTGGGATGCACAGCCATGCATTGCCCCGGTTGACAAATTTTGACTTTTTTTTTAAATACTTTTAATAAAAAAAATATATTTTTAATCAAAAACTAATTAAAAATAGATTAAACTTTATTAAAGTATTTTTTTATTTTTTTAAAAATTATTAAAATAAATTGGTCAAAAGGGAATGCTAACATTAAAAATCCCGATTTCACGTTAAAGAACATACCTCGTTTGTTGGCATCCAAAATCAAAGTACCGAGCTTGCCATTACCAAAAATATATATATATCTCAGGTAACGACACCAAAAACTTGATACGTTGTGTTCAGTGATATATATTTTTTTTTGTGTTAAGTGATATAATATATAATTTTTAATGTTTGGTTTTAGAGTTACACAAAATCAGGTTTTAAATTTATAAATTAAAATGATAATTACTTTAACTAAACATAAACAATAGGTAAGTGTACCTATCGCAGCGTAATATAGTCTGGGTAAGAATCAAGTATAGAACCATGGACACGGATTACTTACTCAATTCATGCTATTGTCTGACTAGGATAATAAGTTGGAAAAGTGGTTTTGTTTAAAAGAAGGAAAAGGGAAAATGAAAAGTAATTATGAATGTTATATCATTCAAGGTGTGACTCGGGTTGTTATCGTTTGTTAATTAATGTTGTATCTTAATACGGTTGGTCAAAATTACTAATAATAACCCTTTCGATAGGGGAGTTAATATTTCGTAACGGAACAGTGGATACGGTCGGCCAACTGTTCCTAATAACTCCCGGAATCCTAACGGGGTCTCAAGTCCATCGGCTGTCCCATGAATTATTATCTGGACTAAGATTATCCTGTCGACTGGCACACACCATGTCGTGTAACTTCTTTTGAAATGCGTAACTTCCTCCAAAGCTACTTTATGAACGCTCGGACCTAACAATTTATACTCTTAAAATAGTTGTCTTTACTTGGAATATTACTTTAAAAAAATATAACTTTCATTCTCAAGATCAAGCCTCATGGCTCCCGCTAGAAGTTCTCTGCAAGCTAACACAAGAGAAGTAAAGAAATACCGACACGAACCACAAGGTGCAGCTAGGACTCGAACGACTCGTTGAATACCCAAACCTCTAATCAACCCATAAGATTAAACCTACACTTACTCGACCGTTTGCTTGCACGAAGATTTGTATAAAGACCGTACAAACTCGAATAAGCTTCCAAGCAATAAGTCTTGCTTGAGAAACTCACAAGATTTAAGATTATTAAGTCGGTTTAAAGATTACTTATTCTTGTATTTTTAAGATATATTAAAGGAAATACTTTAAGAACATAACATACTAAAAATACTTCATTAACTAGATAAAGTTCAACCAACCCAAGTAACGCAAGAAGACTAGCCACGAATGACCATAGAAGTGACTCCGCTAACCCTTAGATCGTGTGTAGAAGTTATCCAACCCCAAGGGAGAGTGGGTATAGGTTGCTTCTTGTTTACTTGAATAAGAAGAATCATTCCATACTACAATACTAAAAACATAAAACAAACAAAGAAAAGCTAAAAATGGACCAAGACCGAGAGAGTTCCGGTTCTAGCAGAGAACTAGTGCCTTCACAATCCTCAAGTCTGGACATCTAAAACACTAGAATGAGCTTGCTATTTATAGGCTAAGATTTTTCTAATGCACGGCTGTGTATTGGATTGCCCGAGGGTGCAAAGTACCCGTTTCTTTCACGTGCGGGATCTTGCAGCTTTGGGGAGTACATGGGGCAGATTTGGCCCTTGCAAGGTCGTGCAAGGCAATGCGCGGTCGTGCATTGCCCTCTTCTGCTCCCTGTTGACTTTTTGACTTCCTGGGTCCAGGTTCGTTCAATTGACTTCCGGATGCTGATTTCTCCTTGATTTTGAGTGATTTATTCATTTTTTTTGCAAACCAGGGTCAATTATCCTATTGTAACATAATTGAATAGATTAAGTATCAATTCCCATCATTTTTTCTACAATTGTGATGAATATGGGGATAATTATACATGTAAAATATGTATAATTTATGACATATCAATTATCTATATATTTATCCCGAGAGTCGAGTGAACATTGTGAGGAGTGAAAGAATAGACATAATTGAAGCTCTAATAGGCTTGTCATGGATTCCATCATCCTAAAAATAGAAAAACACAAAAATAGAATAAGCGACTCATAAGTTGTCCAGAAATCTCCAATTACTTGGAACTTCCTTTCCTTTCGTAAAATTTTTAGTTATGGGTCTGATCATTCATGAGTTTAATTGAGGATAAGTGAAGTTTAAGTGTGGGGTATTATGATATGTCCTAATTTATACATGTTTTGCATGATTAATAATCCTCATATTATGATACTAATTGAATAAAAACCTTGCAATTGATGCTTAAATCGTTTATATTTCACAACTGCAGGTTAAATGGTGTTCGTGGAGAAACAAAGCGAAAACAACCTAAAAACATCAAGAAATCAAGCTACTGGAAGAAGCGCACCCGAGCTTTGACCCCCACCCCTAAGAAGTCAAAATTGGTCAACACAAGTCAACAATCAGCAAAAGACAAAAGGAGGGACAAAACAGGCAATGCATGGTCGTGTATCCCATTACACGGCCGTACAAAGGCCTTCTATGTGCCTCAAGATGCTTCGTACCCTGCCATCTGTACCCTAAGTACTTTAGGGCATTTGCACGACTGTGCATCCTATTGCATGGCCATGCATTGCCCATTTTGAAGCCTATAAATAGATGGCTTGGGTTCTTCATTAAAGACACCCCTTAAACCACATATCAGAGAAGATACACTCTCATAGAGTTAGTAGTTGTAGTTAGAGTAAAGAGTAGAGAGGCTCTTCTGCTTTGTTCGCAATAGGGGAGCATACAACACTTAGCATTATGCTTGTTCGTATGGCCATTCGTGGCTAAACCCTTTGTATTGCTTGGGTGAAGATGAAGTTTGGTGTATGTTAATGTTTAACTTATTAGTCTAATGGTATGTTAATGTTATTTAATTATTCACTCTCAAAACCATTTCTAGATGGACTTTTTATTATTATCTAATTTAGTCTTTAAACTTGTGAGTATTCTTGATTTTAAAGTGTAAGACCGTACATCCTTTTTAATCAAACTTCTCTTGAAACTTGTATATCTTTATACAAGCGGATTTTGATAAGCCAAAGCTTGGTTAAAATTGATAAGATCGTATGTCTTTATATGAGCTTGTTATGAAACCAAGAGTTGGTGAACTCACGTTAGGACGGTACGTCTTTATACATGGTCCCTTTGTTGCATCGCATCCCGGTGAATAAAGTCAAATCACTCTTTTAAAAAAATAAAGGTATTTAAGTTTGTTGTCTTAAACCAACTTGGAGATAGATCTTAAGCATACGAATGTATGGATCTATTGAAGAGTTGAGGGTAATGATGTCCATAACTGGGAGTCTTACTATTTTATTTTTAAGGAACGTAATTCGTGAAACAAATGTTGTGAGAATGAGGCTCTAGCGGTATACCGTTCACACATTTGTATTAGTCATACCATCAGATTAGTTAACATAACATTATCATATACCAATCGGATTCGAAGCCCAAAGCAATACTCGTTGTGATCTGATTATTCTTGAGCTATTTACTTTCCTGTTATTTACATTTCTGTTACACACTTCACGCACATTTTACATTTTCTATTATTTACTTTACCATCATTTACTTTTCTGTCATTTACTTTTATGCTTCACAAGCACACAAAACCCACTCACTAATTAAACCGGCTAAACAATAACAAACGTTGAGTGTTGGAAGTCAACTGTGTCCATTGGTTCGATACTTGGTTCTTACCTAAACTATATTACGCTGCGATTGGTACACCTGCCTATTGTGTGTGTTTTTAAGTTTAAGTATTTATCATTTAATAATTCAAAACATGATCTCGTGAAATCATCTCTTAATATATTACTATATAATATATACAAAACACATATCACGTCACAAACCTTGCTAGGTGTAACATTCCTGATTTTCCGACCCTATTTGAATTTATTTTAATTAATAAAATAACAATACGACATTAAATCATATACTTGTTCAAACCTACACCTCATTAATTGTTAGCCGATTGTATTCAATTCGAAGATATAGAACTCTTAATCATGTGGTAACACCTCCTAGAGTTAATACAGTTAGTAATCCCGTTAATTTTCCGTTAAATCCTAACCAAGCTAATTCTGTCAAAGTTGAAGTTGCAAGGGCTGAATCTATAAATAACCAGAAACCCTAGTAGGCACGGTCGCGCCACGTGTTGGCACGGTCGCGCCTCGTCTGGCACGGTCGCGTCTATTATTGGCACGGTCGCGCCTGAGTAACAGTCAAAACGTAAATGCAGTTTCAAAACGCTTGGTCGTTCGAATTCGAATCCTATGTGCGTTTCATTTCCTGTATCAAAGAAAATAATCGTCTATTTCGATTACTATCATCCAATTGCAAATTCTCTCAAGAAAAGCCATCCAATATTTCTCCCAAGCCTCGAATCATTATTTTCGATCCCGTTGCTACCAAATAATCAAGAAACTCAATCCTCCAATCATCTCTAAGGTTGCTGAAGGAGTTGGAACAGCCGGAATAGCAGCAGAAGCCGCCGGAAGCCACTTTCTCCGTCGCCGGAACTCCCTTCTACCGATCGCTATCAATTCCTTTCTGTTTTAGGTAATTGAATCATTCCTCTTGTTCGTTTCAATCCATATATCAAAAGCCCCATATTAATTTGGGCTTCCATTATAGTAATCATCCCGAATTAGAATCTATGTTTCATTCCAAAATGGTTTAATCGAATATGACTTTAAACATGTTTTAAAAGCAATTAATCTACACCAAAAGACTCGTAATAATCTTGTGAATGAAAGCCCTATCAATCCCGACTCCATCAATATAAGGATCAACCAATTCGTGTCTGTTTTGAAAGAGACACGGTCGCGCTAATCATCTAGCGCGGTCGTGCCTCGGGAGACGCGGTCGTGCCGACTTCTAGCGCGGTCGTGCCTCCTGCTCAGACACAGTCATGCTCGTTGGCTAGACTTGGTCGTGCCCCAGAAGCATAGACACGGTCGTGCCTAGTGATTTACTTAACTATGTCCTCTGTTGATCAACACGGTCGCGCCCTGGCTAGCGCGATCGCACCCGTGGTCCGAGCACGGTCGTGCCCTGTCTAGGCGCGGTCGTGTGTGTTGACAGAATATTTATAATTTTTATTTCTTTTTACAAATAGTATTTCAGATTTATTTTTAAAATAAAAATGATTGAAATTATAAAAATCTGTATTATTGTTTATTTAGAAAAGATCAAATATTTAATCTTAAAATAAATGGAAATTATTTAAAGTTCAACATTTAATTCATAAACTCTACTCTTAAATAATATTGTTATGTTTAAGTTACATTTTATAAATAAATGAATAAGTTAATAATTATTTATTTGATTTATAACTAAACAAAAAACATTTATTTAATTATACTAAATTACATATAATACCTACGTTATTTCCATAAACTATAATTATTTAATTTACTTAAGTAATTATCCCAAAATCAAACCTTATTTAAAATGTTCTAAAAATATTCATTTCGAATCTTCTATTTTACTTTCAAGTACCAAATCACTAACTCCATGCAATTCAACCATAGACTTAGACTTAGACTATTGTGCATTATTAATGCAATATATTACACTTTAGGTTATCTTGTGCATCTCAAGGATCATTATACTATTTAGTATTTGTGCTAGCTACGCCTTCGAAACAAGTGAGTATTCACAACCTCTTTTTACTCTTTTACATTTTTTGGGGTGAAACATGAACACTATTCAACTTACATGTTTACATTTACGCAAACAACACAAGTACAAATCCTACTTACATTCATGTGTGCAATTTGAGCTTTATGCCCGAGTGCTAGGTGTGTTAACCTCTTGTATGCTATTATGTGCAATCAATAACTTTTCAAGCCGACGGTTTTCAATGATGGATCTATTGAGTCTGACAAACCCACCCATGGTACGCGGTGATTGAAACCGACAACACACTTTGTTTTGCATGCTAGTTACAAAGGTTTGATTGTACGTTTGGTTACACAATAGCTGCTCCCCATAAATGCCTTATTTATCATGTTATGTAAAGGATTTGGTTTACAAACTATATGCTATCTATGTACAAACTTGTGTTATACTCACCAACTTTTTAGTTGACTTTATTTTATTCATGTTTCAGGTGATTTCATTTGAGTTTGATCAAGACATGCTACACATAGGCTTTGGACCTAGTAATATTAAATCAAAGACAAATTGTATTTCATTATGTACTTTGAACTTGTTTCGTGTTTGTTTGAATGGGAATGGATTTAATATATTAAAATCTAGTCAACCTTGTGCTCATGAACAGTCTTACATGTCCCGCCCCGATGATTCCGCCATCGGTCGGGGTGTGACAGATTGGTATCAGAGCCTTGGTTATAGGGAACTAGGTTATTAGACACTCTTGACCTAGACTATAACTTTAGGACACCCATACAATGCTATACTACTACATGTTACATTATCAATTCATGTGTGATTATTTTTTTTTTCTTACATGCCAACCTAAGTACTCACACTACATACAATATATAATGACTTATGTGTCACACTACTTGATAACTCTTGTGCCTACACTCATTACTACCTACATGCTATATGAATATTTCCTATGTGAATATCTTCATATTACATTACATGATACAATATTCAATAGTTTATGTGTCAACTCTTCCTTCTATTCATAGCTACCTACTTAAATCATTTAAACACTATCCTAAGTTGACACACACACATACTCACCAAATTGTCATACACATTTAGACTCCCATACATGATACCATCACCTTTATGAGCAAAGACTTAAATTATTGGGCCTAATGTCCACCAATAATAAACCAAGAAGCCCATCTATCCTTAAAGAAGAAGAAGCCCACTTAAATGTATAAATCTTACCTTGGGCCTCAAAGCCCAGTCCACAACAATTCTCATCTTAACCATGAGCCCAACAATAGTATTATTAATACATGATGGCTGGAAGAGTGTGTAAGCCCAAGAGGAATTCTGGCTAAGGAAAGATAGGGTACTTAAGTGTGTCTTAGTGACCCACCCCTCTTTCCTGGGAATTCTCCTTAGGGATACATTACTTATAGGTCAAGTGTATTTCTAAAATACTATCGTGAAGGTTCGGCGTTATGACTAGTCAAACTCTAAAACCCATAAGAACTTTTATATTTGACACTTCATATTTCATTATCACTTACAACTTTTTCATTGTTTTTCTGTTAGACATGGACTCCTACGCTCCTCCCTCCCCGGTTTACCGTCCTGGATCAGAATCTGATTGGGAAGAAGACACGGAGACACCCGTTTATCGATCACCAACACCCCCACCCGCTAGGCCAAGGTTCGATGTAAGGGCGTACGGGATTGGGAACACCGACCCGAGACTTCGAACACCTGGATCACCCGTACCCATAAACCCATATCATACACCACACCTCCACAATCAATTGCCACCCCCACTAAGAGACCCATACCTAATGCCCGACCCATACCATCCTAACCCTTGGGTAAGACAAACCATAGCACCCACTGGTGTTATGGGGATTCCAACCCATGACCTCCATCAATATGTAAGAACCTCAGAATTTGAGAGGCAAAGGTTAGAGCAGGGGATAATACACGATTTACAAGGACAAAGAATTGATAGTCTAGCAAACCAATTAGGGTACCAAAAGGAGTTGATCTCCATCCTCGAAAAGGAAGTTCAAGAGCATCGCACGGAGACCGCCAGGGC
The DNA here is from genome assembly GCA_023525975.1 of Smallanthus sonchifolius. NCBI lineage: Eukaryota > Viridiplantae > Streptophyta > Magnoliopsida > Asterales > Asteraceae > Smallanthus > Smallanthus sonchifolius. Next base: position 39,493,515 of record CM042025.1, on the reverse strand, counting down.
TGAAGCCAGATCTACTACTAGAGTGACCATAGCGGTGTTCATCTTGGCGATTATTTTCTTCCTAGTGGAAAGCTACCTGAGACGTTAGAAGAAGCTTCTACTAATTTCCTTTAAATTTTCAATTTGAAAACCATTACCCTATGTTTTGAATAATGTTTAACATTTCAGTATTCAGTCAATTCCATATATTTCAACTCTACAGTTATTTTTCATTGATTTGATCCGTGGAACGTAAATTACACCTGTTATATTTTCATCAAACCTTCTCAAATATTACTTCTTTCATTCAACATGATTTAGTACATTACCAATAATCTCTTTCATTAAATAAATCATCCTATTTTTTTTATTTAAACAAAACCTCGTTATCTTGTTTAAATAAAATGTTTAACGAAATTTTAGATAATACCAAAAACATAAATTTTCCATAAAACTTTTTACCTAATAGGAAAGGTTAATGCAACCATTTTTATAAAAATATTAATTTCTTTCTACTGATAAATAATTTTGATTTTTCTTCATTAAAGTAAATATTTCTAAAGTTGGCTAAATTAATATACTACAACTTATTTAGCCAATAGTTGAAAATTTAAGTTAAAAAAATATTTTCTCATAAATTGCATATCCATTTAAAATATGCGATTCATTGATCTCACTACTTTATATATCTTCAACCAAAGACATTTTCCCACTTTCTATATTCAAACAAAGGCCCGTATTGGTAAACATAATTCCCGAATAATTCCAAAACCTCCTCACTACCTTTCACTTGACGCTTCAAGAGACGATCTATACCGCGTAAACGTTAACCTTTTCCCACCAACATCAATGAGATTTGAGGACTTGAACCTAACTACCACATGATCAAGGACGCCAAACAACACGTTTGTCCGCAGCACTCGATCACATGCAAAACCCGTTAGTACACATCGCACGCGAAGTTCAAAACTCATGTATGCCCGTTTACAATATACCCAACGCAACCACATGATACATGAAACTAGTTGCCTACAAATTACAATTTGCTCGATTGATCACGTAATGCACGAAACATGTTTATTTGCAATACATATGCTATTGGATCGAGCACATGATACACGGAACTTAGATTGTTTGCAATCTACGTGATACATAAGAATTGCTTCATTGATACATAATTCTAGATTGACCACACTGTACATGAAACTTGTTTGATTACAAAGTACTTTATACTAAACGGTGTACACTATACAAGATACATGATGCTACGTTGCTAACACTATACATGAGGTCCATTTCCTTCGATACACATAATACTATGTTGTTTACATTACACGTTATGGTTTACCGATTACAAAATACAAGATGCTAAATTGTTTACTTTACATACATGAGACTTATGTGCTTACTATATACTCGAAACAAAATTTGCTTACAATTATTACAATGGATCGATTTCATTATACACAAGACATGGTCATGCACTTTGTACACCAAAGTTGAAGACCATGATACATTTAGACGCCTCGGGGTTTGACGTATTCTAGTTCAAACATGAGCAAGCTAAGAAACTTTCAGTGTTACTACTTTACTACTCTTTGGTTACAAACTTATCTGATTTGATGCATAATTAATTGTTAGCGACTTTTATGTGTAAACAATAGACGTGATAATAGTGAAATTGTGCCCTTACCCGCACACAATGGAATGATCTATACGGACCATACGATGATTTGAATAATTACGGGTGCACACGGAATTATAAAAATCAGCGCATGGAAACTATAGTGAAATTTTGTAGTGTGTTGTGACCTAAAACTTATCATGATATGTAACGACGAGACTGATGTGATATGACGAGGGTATGGTGGATACGCCTATGGTACTTCCTATATATAAATGTCCTATCATATTATCAAAAGTAGCGTTGTTCGTGTCACGTGAAGTTTTGACCTAGACCAATGTTTGTGAAATCTTTTACCCTTTAACAATTTTGAGCACATTAGTCTACATCTTACACGAACTCAAAATTTTAAAATTTCCCCCCATTTCCATTTCAAATAATACATCTCACCTTCATTTTATTATTCGTCCAATCTTCTTCTTAAACAATGTCAACCGTTACACCCCTTTGAAATCCAACAATCAAAATTCAGCGAGAATAAAAAACTCCCTCCTCCTTCTTGATCTTAGCAGCCTCCATTAATTAAATTTCAGGACGAAATTCCCTTAACATGGGGAGACTGTAACATTCCTGATTTTCCGACCCTATTTGAATTTATTTTAATTAATAAAATAACAATACGACATTAAATCATATACTTGTTCAAACCTACACCTCATTAATTGTTAGCCGATTGTATTCAATTCGAAGATATAGAACTCTTAATCATGTGGTAACACCTCCTACAGTTAATACAGTTAGTAATCCCGTTAATTTTCCGTTAAATCCTAACCAAGCTAATTCTGTCAAAGTTGAAGTTGCAAGGGCTGAATCTGTAAATAACCAGAAACCCTAGTAGGCACGGTCGCGCCACGTGTTGGCACGGTCGCGCCTCGTCTGGCACGGTCGCGTCTATTATTGGCACGGTCGCGCCTGAGTAACAGTCAAAACGTAAATGCAGTTTCAAAACGCTTGGTCGTTCGAATTCGAATCCTATGTGCGTTTCATTTCCTGTATCAAAGAAAATAATCGTCTATTTCGATTACTATCATCCAATTGCAAATTCTCTCAAGAAAAGCCATCCAATATTTCTCCCAAGCCTCGAATCATTATTTTCGATCCCGTTGCTACCAAATAATCAAGAAACTCAATCCTCCAATCATCTCTAAGGTTGCTGAAGGAGTTGGAACAGCCGGAATAGCAGCAGAAGCCGCCGGAAGCCACTTTCTCCGTCGCCGGAACTCCCTTCTACCGATCGCTATCAATTCCTTTCTGTTTTAGGTAATTGAATCATTCCTCTTGTTCGTTTCAATCCATATATCAAAAGCCCCATATTAATTTGGGCTTCCATTATAGTAATCATCCCGAATCAGAATCTATGTTTCATTCCAAAATGGTTTAATCGAATATGACTTTAAACATGTTTTAAAAGCAATTAATCTACACCAAAAGACTCGTAATAATCTTGTGAATGAAAGCCCTATCAATCCCGACTCCATCAATATAAGGATCAACCAATTCGTGTCTGTTTTGAAAGAGACACGGTCGCGCTAATCATCTAGCGCGGTCGTGCCTCGGGAGACGCGGTCGTGCCGACTTCTAGCGCGGTCGTGCCTCCTGCTCAGACACAGTCATGCTCGTTGGCTAGACTTGGTCGTGCCCCAGAAGCATAGACACGGGCGTGCCTGTCCAAGGCACGGTCGTGCCTAGTGATTTACTTAACTATGTCCTATGTTGATCAACACGGTCGCACCCTGGCTAGCGCGATCGCACCCGTGGTCCGAGCACGGTCGTGCCCTGTCTAGGCGCGGTCGTGTGTGTTGACAGAATATTTATAATTTTTATTTCTTTTTACAAATAGTATTTCATATTTATTTTTAAAATAAAAATGATTGAAATTATAAAAATCTGTATTATTGTTTATTTAGAAAAGATCAAATATTTAATCTTAAAATAAATGGAAATTATTTAAAGTTCAACATTTAATTCATAAACTCTACTCTTAAATAATATTGTTATGTTTAAGTTACATTTTATAAATAAATGAATAAGTTAATAATTATTTATTTGATTTATAACTAAACAAAAAACATTTATTTAATTATACTAAATTACATATAATACCTACGTTATTTCCATAAACTATAATTATTTAATTTACTTAAGTAATTATCCCAAAATCAAACCTTATTTAAAATGTTCTAAAAATATTCATTTCGAATCTTCTATTTTACTTTCAAGTACCAAATCACTAACTCCATCCAATTCAACCATAGACTTAGACTTAGACTATTGTGCATTATTAATGCAATATATTACACTTTAGGTTATCTTGTGCATCTCAAGGATCATTATACTATTTAGTATTTGTGCTAGCTACGCCTTCGAAACAAGTGAGTATTCACAACCCCTTTTTACTCTTTTACATTTTTTGGGGTGAAACATGAACACTATTCAACTTACATGTTTACATTTACGCAAACAACACAAGTACAAATCCTACTTACATTCATGTGTGCAATTTGAGCTTTATGCCCGAGTGCTAGGTGTGTTAACCTCTTGTATGCTATTATGTGCAATCATTAACTTTTCAAGCCGACGGTTTTCAATGATGGATCTATTGAGTCTGACAAACCCACCCATGGTACGCGGTGATTGAAACCGACAACACACTTTGTTTTGCATGCTAGTTACAAAGGTTTGATTGTACGTTTGGTTACACAATAGCTGCTCCCCATAAATGCCTTATTTATCATGTTATGTAAAGGATTTGGTTTACAAACTATATGCTATCTATGTAAAAACTTATGTTATACTCACCAACTTTTTAGTTGACTTTATTTTATTCATGTTTCAGGTGATTTCATTTGAGTTTGATCAAGACATACTACACATAGGCTTTGGACCTAGTAATATTAAATCAAAGACAAATTGTATTTCATTATGTACTTTGAACTTGTTTCGTGTTTGTTTGAATGGGAATGGATTTAATATATTACAATCTAGTCAACCTTGTGCTCATGAACAGTCTTACATGTCCCGCCCCGATGATTCCGCCATCGGTCGGGGTGTGACACTAGGGGCAGTGAGATGCAGCTAGGCGTCCACCACTGTCTACGCTGAAATGATTAATCGATAAATCGTTCAAGTGGGAGATTGTTGGATATTAGATGTCTGATCATCAATTATATCAACTTTACTATCGAGCTACAATCCAAAGAGTTACACTTTGGACAATGAGCAATTAATAATATTTATTCGTAAACATTATAGTTCATGAAACACGGATTTATTATTCGGTGGATAAATATTTAGAAAAATATTTAAACGGTTAATTCGGTCATTAATTATTTATAGAAATAATTAAAGACGAAAGGTCTAAACGTTTAAGAGTTAAACGTTAGTCGGTTAATATTTACTGATTAATCGTAATTAGTAAAGCGCAAGGATTAAAGGTAATTAACAGTTAATTATAGGGAATTAACGGTTAATTCTTAAGGGGTGCATTTTGTAAATAAAGGGGTTATAAATATAGCCTTAACTCAAAACCCTAAAGAGTCTTTGTGGCCTCCTCCCTTCCTACACAAAGACCCAAACCAAAATCCCCCACCCCCCGCTGATCGCCGACGGCCACCGCCTTTACCGCCGTCGCCGTTCCAGTGCAAACCGTGTGACGGTTTCCGTTTTGCGGGTTTTTGTGAACAGTCACTAGCGAGATGCTTGTTGAACCGAAGTGTAGATCTTCCGGGAATCGTCAAAGGTATAAACTTTTACCCGCAATGGTTGTTTTTATTTATTGTCTTTATGCGTGTAATTGGATCACTGACGGGATTCCGATTTAGAACCGTTAACATGTACAAATGCTTCCGCTATGCAAATTTGATTTGTTAAATTAATAGGATTAGTTAAACTGTTTTTAAAAGTTAAAACCGGTACATGGATTCCCAACAAACATGTCAAAACTTATATGTTTTCTAAAGAATATGCATTTGAGTTAATATTGGTTTTCGCCCCTGAGGTTTGCAAACCTTAACCAATTTGAGTACCAAGGTTTATTTTGTCTTAAATCATGTAACACCGAAAAACCCGACATTTTTGTTTGGGCTTAAATGAAAGGAAAGGAATAAGGAAATGGGAATAGGGGCTATGGGCTTGGCCCACATGGGTTCCATAACCCTAATACTCACCATAATCAGCCTCCACTTGCTCCCATTTCCATCATCTTGCTCAAACCTGTAGAGAGAGAAAGTGGGTGTTCTAGAGAGAGAAAGCTCCAATAAATCCTTAGTTTGGCTCAAGATAAGTCTCAAAATGTTTCTCCATCGATTTGGAGCAAGTTTAACGAAGCAATAGTAGTCTTTTGATGTATGGATCCAACATAAATCTCTGTTTTTACTAAAATGGTTTTTGGGGGTAAAACTAGGGTTTTCAAGTAAAAGATTTGATTTTTATGTGTAAAATGATAAACAAAGCTTAGATCTAGCTTCGTGGAAGCTAGATAAACGATTTAGATGTAAAAAGTTACGATTTTAGATTAAAAATCAAGTTGTTAGGGTTTGTGTTCTTGGGCCGACACTAATAGGGAAGACGATACACGTCTCCCGATGTTTGCTAATGATTGGGAAATGTGTCATTCCATTTAGCGACACTAAGGAGTGTCGCCAATATTACCCGGAGACACTACAAGAATGACACTAAGTCCAGAATGAAATTTCTAGCGACACCGTCGGACGACTCGGTGACACTAGCAAAGTTTGATGTTGGATGTGTTGGCGACACTGCGTGTGGTGACACTAGCAAAGTTTAACCGATTTCACGTATTGAATTCGTATAGATCACGTAGCACTTATCTAGCCGAAGCTTAGTAAGTTTCACGCAGTATACCGAATGCCAGATGAGTTCTAAGTCCCCCTTTGTCTGTGATTTTGGGCTAGGGTACATACTAGTATGATGAATGCTAAATAGAATGTATGAAATAGGCGAAGTATAATTACATGCCTATATGAATGATGATGTACTATGAGGCTAAATGTCTCAAATGTGTTAATATAAAAAAGGGCCTATGTGTAAACATGCCACCATAGTTAAAGTACAAAAGGGGTAATACCTATAGACATGCCAACATGGTAAATGATGAAACGGTTGCCCACGGGGTAAACATATGTAAAGAACAAAGAGATTAAACACATTAATATGTTAATCCAATGAACGATGAAATGGTTATCCAAGTGGCTAACGGATGTTAATGAATTAAAGAAAGATACGTGTAATACGTGATTATTTGATAGCTACTTCGGTAGACAGACGAAACGGCTACATCGGTAGATGGGCGAAACGGACTATGACGGTAGGACGGGTGAAATGGTTACTTCGGTAAACAGATGTAAAACGGCTACTTCAGTAGGCGGATGAAACAGCTACGAAATTAGACGGATGAAACGAATTGTTATACCGCATATAACAGACGGGTGTTAGACGACTACGACGACAGACGGTATGTTAAACGTTCTACGACGGTAGGACGAGTGAAAGGGTTATTTCGCTAAAAGGATGAGTGATAGCGTGTGTTTAGTGTAATTATTATAATAAAAATATTTAGAGATATTGGTTTCATGAGATCATGTTTGAGTATTCTGCCTTCTTCAATTTATGTCGTGTTTCGTGTCATTTTTATATAGTTTTCGAGTCGTATTGAGTCGTTTATAGTTAGTACTGAGTTATGTCTTGTTTTGTAGGTAATCGGGTCACTTTGGAGCATAAACGAGCAAGTATGGTGAAGGAACGAGCGAACGAGGAAAAAGTAGTGAAAGACCAAAACTCTCTGTCAAGGTGCTTCCCTCGCGGTATGCGAGCCATGAAGGGCTCCCCCTCGCGGTACGCGACGGGTGGGTTTTCAGGAAAAGATGCGCAACTACCTTTTCTCTCGCGGTACGCGAGAGACTGGACTCTTGGGACTCGCGGTACGCGGGAGACCCCAATTTCGGGGATTTTTAGCTATTTTCAATGTATAAAAGCTTAAGTTTGTTTCTATGGTTTAGAAGTCGATTCCAGATGTAAAGGATGAAGCTTTTTGGCGATTTTGAGTAGGAGAAGTCTCAAGGGATCAAGGATTGAAGCGTTGGATTCGTGGATCGATTGGATTATCGTCTTTTCGGTTTATGTTTCTTATCTTTTGCTTTATGATTCATCTATCTTGCATCATGATTCTGAATATTAGACTTTGTGTTGATGTTTTGATGATGATAGTAGGCTAGATTTATTGAACTACCAAGATTTTGATGATTATGCGTTGTTATTTGGATTGATTTTGGATTTCGGTTTCTTGTTGATGGATTAATATTAAAGTAAAGAACTTGGTTTTGTTTGATTGGATGTATTTGCGTATTTAATCTTGATTTATGATCTGTTGAATGTTCCATATGCTGCTTTTTGAATGTCTTTCATATATGGTGGCGTATTAGGTCGCTAGCTGTGTGTATGTGATTGGTGTATGTTTTACTACATTGTATCCATAAGAACATCGATTGAGAGCCTTTTAGGGTTGAGTATTCTGCCTACCTCAATAGCTGAAAGGTGCGAAGTTGCGGATAATCTTTGGTGTTAGGGTTTTTAGGTCGACTGCTCTGAAAGGAGGGTTTCTTAGGTTTCTTTAGCATCACTGTTATTCCGTGTCTTGTCAAGTGAATTCAGGTTACTCCTTGCAATGAAAGGTGTATTGTGTTACTGAGACTGAGAGGTAATCTGTCTAGCGAGTACTTTAGTGTTGTTGGAGATAGCTGAGAGGTGATCTGACTAACTAGTGTTTCACATGTCCCTTAGGTTTCCTTTTTGGTCACACCCGGAGAATGATCTGGGATCCACTAGGTTGTTTAAGTGTGTTGTATTCTAAGAGCCCGGTTCCATCATAGTTTCCGTATCCGAGAGATTTCCAAGGTACATGCATAGGATTCAAAGTCTAGGTAGTGCTTTCCCCGTTTGTGAGTGGTCTAAAGTCTTTTGCTTTATATTAAGTGTCGATAGTTTGGAGTTCATTAGTTATAGTTCACAACACAAATTCCCCCCAAATACATTTTAGTTTAGTTAGTTGAGTCAGATTCTAGATAGAGTTTTCGCTAGTGTCTCGTGGGTTCGATATCCGAACTTCATTTGACTCTGCTACATTGGTCGGTACACCTGCCGGTTGTGTGGTATAGTATTAGGTTGAGTCTAGATTTATAAACTTATAGCTAGAGTGTCTAGGTTAGGTTTTTATATTAGTTTTTATAGACCGTCCAGCATACATCAAACGTGACAGAACTTTGATGCCTCCCGAGTCAAAGAAATCCGTTGCAAGCTTCACCGAATGAGCGCTAAGGCTCTGATACCAATTGTAAGGTCTGGATTCCTGAGGATCTTCAATCGACGGATTCAACGACATGTTGAACCAGGTGGAAACAGACTCGACACGTGACTTGTTAGTATAATCAAAGAGGACGAGACACAATCAAATATCAAACAATTCATATATTGATTAAATACTGAAAATACAATACAAGATCGTTCAACAATTCGTCTAAACTGTCTAACTCGTCCACTCTCTGACTGTTTCAGTCGTCCAACTTGTCTAACCTGAATACTGTTACAAGATAAGCTATTTATAACCAAGACAAAAGTATTCGGTGGGCCTGGGCCTTTACCGCATACTTCAAGTATGCTGTCGGGAACCGCATACTTCAAGTATGCTGCTGGCTCTGAAGTATGCTGCTGGATGAAGTATGCTGCTGCATGAAGTATGCTGTTGGATGAAGTATGCTGCTGCATGAAGTATGCTGCTGGACTCTTTCTTGCTTCTTCCAATCTTCGCCTATCGAACTTCTGAACAACTCAGTGACTCTTTGATGCGTCAGCCTATTATAGTTTTGGTCCTTACACCACTTACGAGTCCACAATACTCTGCACCAGTCCCACCTTTGGTTTATACACCATGGAGTTGCGGGCCAGAGCCCATCGAGGATGACTTCTTCAGCGAGGATGATGAAGCAGAGGAAGAAGAATCATGGGATGATACTGTGGGTGATGGTCCAGGTAAGTATTCGGAACCCGATTTGATTGAATATAATTGTGATAATCTTCAGTCATTTAATTTCCCAGGTGACAAGCTTGACTCTTCTAATGTACTTGATACTTTACGCTTGCTCTTTGAGAATAATTTGATGCAGGATTTAGAGAGCGAAGACGAGTACATCGAAGAGGGTCTACCAGAGTTGGATGAGCAAGAGGAGGAGTTAGAAGAGGAGCAGGACCCATCCTCGAAGGATGAGTTCGGTGATGAGTTGTAGGACCAGCCGACTCCTATTGAAGGAAGTTTCGACCCACTTGGCGATCTGAAACTACTTGAAGATCTGTTGTACCAAGAGCCAAGTGTGGGGAGAATAGAAGAGGTGCAAGTGCAGGAGGTTATTAACGAACCACAAATAGAGTTGGTGTCGGACCCACCACATTGCACCCGAGAGAGAGAGAGAGAAGCAAGAGCCCATGGAGGTAGTAAATGGTGGATCGCCACCCAAATCATCACGACCACGGGACAGGGCACAGAGACGTATGGACCGGCATGTGTTGAGGGTCCTGGGATGGTCACACATAGGATGCAAAAAAACTGGAGATGATCATGTACCTCATTATATGCCACGTATCAGGTTTGGTCCAGGTAAGTTTAAATATTGGTGGACCGACCCGTTTAGATTTTTCAAAACCAATTTAAGGTCTGCCATCGGAGTGTATCAAATTAGTGGTAGACCAATTACACTAAACGGGCCGGACGGGGGCGGCATAAAGGAGAAGCCTCCTGATTAGGTTTGCTTCTCGGGTTAGAACCCGAGTGTATAGTTTGTATAAGTTGGTTTTATTTTGAGTCGGTTTGATACTGTTTGGGTTTGCTGTGAGTTTATTTTTGCAGGTATAGATCACACCGTCCGTACTCAATCTCCATTCGGGCGGAGTCGATTTAAATATTGTGTAAGGGAACACGACAGAGTTTTTGCAACCGCGAATGGAATGCTATACGGTGCACAAGAGGAAGAACGAAGCTCGACACCTATCATGATATCATTACCAGCTAGGTCGTTTCCACTTTACTATTTTTTTTATTTTTTTATTTTATTTTTGAGTCTTTATTTTTATTTTTCGTTGTTTCTTGGTTCACATTGACGACAATGTGTCGTTCAAGTGTGAGGATGGGAAACGTCTTGAGTATAGTTTAGTTAGGTTTGTTTTTCTTTTATAAAAAGTCAAAAATACAAAAAAATTAAAAAAATGTCCTTTGAATTAGAGTTTTTGCAAGCAAAATGGAAGATGATAGGTATAACTTGAAATGATTTTGTGAGTTTAAATGAAATAATGATAGAAAACGCGTATAATCTGTGATGTTTAGGTAGACGCAGCCGATTTGAAAGCTTAAATATCCTATGCGTGTTGATTAGGATAATTAATTGAACTTAAATCTTAAAATCTTGTGGGTAATCATCTTAGGGTGTCGGTGAAACTGAAACTGTCAACATAGTGTGATAGGTACCACGTTAAGCTAGAATTTAGAGTTTTTTTAAATTTTCTTAGCACACCACTCTCTTTTTATGAAAATAAATTCGAGTTTGGTGGCGCCCGCATCCATATGTCCACAATTCATGAGTATTTGTTAGAACTGAGTTTTGCTTATGTGTTACCCTCCGGGATGGCAACTTGGAGAAAACACCCCTAAGTGATTCTTATGTGCTTAAATTGATATGACTTAGTCTATGTGTTACCTTCCGGGATAGTGACTTGGTTGAAACGCCTCTAGACGAAAGTGCATTTGCTTGAATTAATGCTCATTATCATACCATTCATACATGATTTCACCTTAATTTCTATAACCTGTGAATCTTAGTTTAACATGGTGGGAGAAATCTACACGGTTTAACCCGTGCCTAAACATGACCGTGAGACGGGATTAGGTAGATCTGTAGGTTTTGAGTGTGAAACCCATAGATAGATTGATGTGCTGTGTAATGTAGAATTTAGAACACAATCGGGGGCTTGATAGTTGGTGTTGGGTTTAATTGGATCGAAATATCAATTGTTGCATTTTAACGCGTCATTATATATGTGTTGTGAATTTATAAGATTGTTAAAGTGTACTTCCAGTTGTGATTCCATTGCAGAGATCTTTTTCGGGGACGAAAAAGGGTTAAGTGTGGGGATATTTGATGTGCTGCAAAGCACACATCCATTTCCGTCATGTTTCAGGTCGTTTTTACATAGTTTTTGAGACGTATTGAGTCTTTTATAGTTAGTACTAAGTTATGTCATGTTTTTTAGGTAATCCGGTCACTTTGAAGCTAAAACGAGCAAGTTTGGTGAAGGAACGAGCGAACAAGGAAAAACTAGTGAAAGACCAAAACTTTCTGTCAAGGTGCTTCCCTCGCGGTTTGCGAGCCATGAAGGGCTCCCCCTCGCGGTACGCGAGGGGTGGGTTTTTAGGAAAAGTTGCGCGACTAGCTTGTCTCTGGCGGTATGCGAGAGACTGGACTCTTGGGCCTCGCGGTACACGGGAGACCCCAATTTCGGGGATTTTTAGCTATTTTCAATGTATAAAAGCTTAAGTTTGTTTCTAGGGTTTAGAAGTTGATTCCAGATGTAAAGGTTGAAGCTTTTTGGAGATTTTGAGTGGGAGAAGTCTCAAGGGATCAAGGATTGTAGTGTTGGATGCGTGGATCGATTGGATTATATTCTTTTCGGTTTATGTTTCTTATCTTTTACTTTTTGATTCATCTATCTTGCATCACGATTCTGAATATTAGACTTTGTGTTAATGTTTTGATGATGGTAGTTGGCTAGATTTCTTGAACTACCTAGATTTTGATGATTATGCATTGTTATTTGGATTGATTTTGGATTTCGGTTTCTTGTTGATGGATTAATATTAAAGTAAAGAACTTGGTTTTGTTTGATTGGATGTATTTGCGTATTTAATATTGATTTATGATATGTTGAATGTTCCATATGCTGCTTTGTGAATGTCTTTCTTGTATGGTCGCGTATTAGGTCGCTAGTTGTGTGAGTGTGATTGGTATATGGTTTACTACACTGTATCCACAGGAACATCGATTGAGAGTCTTTTAGGGTTGAGTATTCAGCCTACTTCAATAGCTGAAAGGCGCGAAGTTGTCGGATAATCTTTGGTGTTTGGGTGTTTAGGTCGGCTGCTCTGAAAGGAGGGTTTCCTAGGTTTCTTTTGCATCACTGTTATTCCGTGTCTTTTCAAGTGAATTCAGGTTACTCCTTGCACTGAAAGGTGTATTGAGATAGTGAGACTGAGAGGTAATCTGTCTAGCGAGTGCTTTAGTGTTGTTGGAGATAGCTGAGAGGTGACCCGATTAACCGGTGAGTTTCACACGTCCCTTAGGTTTCCTTTTTGGTCTCACCCGGAGAATGATGTGGAATCCACTAGATAGTCTAAGTGTGTCGTATTCTAAGAGCCCGGTTCCATCATAGTTTCCGTATCCGAGAGATTTCCAAGGTACATGCATATGATTCAAAGTCTAGGTAGTGCTTTCCCCGTTTGTGAGTGGTCTAAAGTCTTTTGCTTTATATTTGGTGTAGATAGTTAGGAGTTCATTAGTAATAGTTCACAACATAAATTCCCCCCAAATAAATTTCAGTTTAGTTAGTTGAGTCAGAGTCTAGATAGATTTGTCGCTAGTGTCTTGTGGGTTCGATATCCGGACTTTATTTGACTTTGCTACATTGGTCGGTACACTTGCCGGTTGTGTGGTCTAGTATTAGGTTGAGTCTAGATTTCTAAATTTAAAGCTAGAGTGTCTAGGTTAGGTTTTTATATTAGTTTTTGTAGACCATCCAGCATACATCAAGTTTTTTAGTGGGAGAATTCTCAAGGGATCAATATAAAAACGTCAAGCATATATAAAAACGACGCGTAAGTATTCCCGCCTGTCACGCGGGTGACCCGGGTTGGTTCCCCGGCAACGGCGCCAAAAACTTGATGTATGCTGGACGGTCTATAAAAACTAATATAAAAACCTAACCTAGACACTTTAGCTTTAAATTTATAAATCTAGACTCAACCTAATACTAGACCACACAACCGGCAAGTGTACCGACCAATGTAGCAAAGTCAAATGAAGTCCGGATATTAAACCACCGAGACACTATCGACAACTCTATCTCTGACTCAACTAACTAAACTGAAATGTATTTGGGGGGAATTTGTGTTGCGAACTATAACTAATGAACTCCTAACTATCGACACCAAATATAAAGCAAAAGACTTTAGACCACTCACAAACGGGGAAAGCACTACCTAGACTTTAAATCCTATGCATGTACCTTGGAAATCTCTCGGATACAGAAACTATGATGGAACCGAGCTCTTAGAATACTACACACTTAGACAACCTAGTGGATCCCAGATCATTCTTCGGGTGTAACCAAAAAGGAAACCTAAGGGACGTGTGAAACTCATAAGTTAGTCGGATCACCTCTCAGCTATCTCCAATAACACTAAAGTACTCGCTAGACAGAATACCTCTCAATCTCACTATCCCAATACACCTTTCAGTGCAAGGAGTAACCTGAATTCACTTGACAAGACACGGAATAACAGTGATGCTAAAGAAACCTAGGAAACCCTCCTTTCAGAGCAGTCGACCTAACAACCCTAACACCAAAGATTATCCAACAACTTCGCACCTTTCAGCTATTGAAGTAGGCAGAATACTCAACCCTAAAAGACTCGGAATCGATGTTCCTATGGATACAATGTAGTAAACCATAAACCAATCACATGCACATAGCTAGCGACCTAATACGCGACCATACATGAAAGACAATTTATAAAGCAGCATATGGAACATTCAATAGATCATAAATCAAGATTAAATACGCAAATACATCCAATCAAACAAAATCAAGTTAATTACTTTAATATTAATACATCAACAAGAAACCGAAATCCAAAATCAATCCAAACAACAACGCATAATCATCAAAATCTAGGTAGTTCAAGAAACCTAGCCTACTACCATCATCAAAAAATCAACACAAAGTCTAATATTCAAAATCATGATGCAAGATAGATGAATCAAAAAGCAAAAGATAAGAAACATAAACCGAAAAGACGAAAATCCAATCTATCCACGCATCCAACGCTTCAATCCATGATCCCTTGAGACTTCTCCCACTCAAAATCGCCAAAATGCTTCAACCTTTATGTCTGGAATCGACTTCTAAACCCTAGAAACGAACTTAAGCTTTTATACCTTGAAAATAGCTAAAAATCACCGTAATTGGGGTCTCCCGCGTACCACGAGGCCCAAGTGTCCAGTCTCTCGCGTATCGCGAGAGACAAGCTTGTCGCACAACTTTTCCTGAAAACCCACCCCTCGCGTACTGCGAGGGAAGGACCTTGACAGAAAGTTTTGGTCTTTCACTAGTTTTTCCTCGTTCTCTCGTTCCTTCACCATACTTGCTCGTTTAAGCTCCAAAGTGACACGATTACCTACAAAACAAGACATAACTCAGTACTAACTATAAACGACTCAAAAACTATATAAAAACGACATGAAAGATGACGAAAATAGATGTGTGCTTTGCAGCACATCAGTTACTTCGGTAAACGGATGTAAAACGGCTACTCCGGTAGGCGGATGAAACGAACTGTTATACCGCGTATAATAGGCAGGTGTAAGACGACTACGACGATAGACAGTATGTTAAACGGACTACGACGGTAGGACGAGTGAAAGGGTCATTTCGGTAAAAGGATGAGAGATAGCTTGTGTTTAGTGTAAATATTATAATAATAATATTTAGAGATATTGGTTTCAAGTGATCAGGTTTTAAATTTATAAAATGAGAAATACTAAAACTTAAAACACACACAATAGGTAAGTGTACCTATCGAGGCGTAATATAGTTTAGGTAATAACCAAGTATCGAAACAATGGACAAGGTCGAGTTCCAATACTCAAATTTTGTTATCGTTTAGCCGGTTTAATGAGTGAGTGGGTTTTGTGTGCTTATGAAGCGGAAAAGTAAATGACAGAAAAGTAAATGATGGTAAAGTAAGTGACAGGAAAGTAAAAATGTGCGTGATGTGTGTAACAGAAATGTAACTAACAGAATAGTAAATAGCAGGAAAGTAAATATCTCAGAAATGATCAGGTAACGAAGAGTATTGCTTTGGGATTCGAATCCGCTTGGTACGTGATAATGTTAAGTTGACTAATCCAGTGATATGACCACTACAAACTTGTGACCCGGGTCACCGCTAGAGCCTCGTCCTCACGACATTTGATTCACGAATTAAAATCTTTAAATAAAAATAGTAAAGCCTCCCGCAAGGGACAACATTTACCCTCAACCCTTTGGTGTTATCTCCAAGTTGGTTTGAGACATCGAACTTAAATGCTTAATATTATTGGTAAATAGGTGATTATACTTTGCTCACCTAAGGCGGTTTAATAATGGGACCGAGTATAAAGACGTACCGTTCCCAACATGATTTCACCAATTGTTGGTCACATAATAAGTTCGTATAAAGACGTACGACCTTAATAATGCTGACCAAGCCTTGGCTTATCAATCTCTGCTCGTATAAAGACGTACAAGCTTCAAAGGAAGTTTGATTAAAAAGGTTTTACGGTCTAACACTTTAAAATCAAGAACACTCACAAATATAAAGACGAATTTTGACAATAATAAAAGCCCACTAAATGGTGGTTTTAAGAGCGAATAATTAAAGATGTAAACATACCACTAGATTAATACGTCAAACATTAACATGCATTATCCTCACCCTAGCAATACAAAGAGTTTAGCCACGAATGGCCATGCTAACTAGCGTAACAATGAGTTTCGTAGGCTCCATTATTGTAGACAAAGAGGAGGAGCCTCTCTACTCTCTACTCTAACTATGAATTTCTCCCTTCTTGATAGCTTCTTTATGTATAGAAAGGTGTATGAAATGAGGAACCCAAGCCTCCTATTTATAGGCCTTAAAATGAGCAATGCACGGTCGTGTATTGGATTACACGGGCCTGCAAGCACCTCGGGAATCAAACAGGGTACAAATGGCAGTGTACTGAGTCCTTGGGGAGAAAGTCATGCAATGCACGATCGTGCAAAGGGATGCACGGCCGTGCATCCCTCCTCCTGCTTCTTGTTTCGTCTTTTAGCTGCTGTTTGAGTTATTGTTGACCCGATTTGACTTCTTGGGGGTCAAAGCTCGGTAATGATCTTCCAAAAGGCTTGATTTCTTGGTGTTTTTGACTGGTTTTAGCTTTGTTTCTCTCAGGACACCGAATAATCTGCAATTATGAAATATTAACGTTTTAACTACCAATTGCAAGGTTATTAATCAATTAGTACCATAATATGCAAAACATGTATAATTTAGGGCATATCATAACACCCCACACTTAAAATTTGCTTGTCGTCAAGCAAACTCATGCATGATCAGACCCATAACTAAAAACTTTACAGAAGGTAAGGGAGCTCCAAGTAGTTGGAAACTCCGTGATAACTCATGAGTCGCTTTATTTTATTTTTGTGCTTTTCTATTTTAGGATGAAGAAATTCATGACAAGCTTACTAGAACTTCAATTATGCATAATCCATTACTCCTCACAATGTTCACTCAACTCTAGGGTTATATATGTATGGATAATGTAAGTTAAGTGGAACACTCGGGTTCGAATCGAATTATGCAATGGTCATAAGCTTGTACGCAAATCAAGTCTTCACCAACTAACTAAGTAGTGTGCATGAATCAAGAGGACTTAAAAGGGTTGTAATGTGGCTAAACGAAAATAAAGGGTGAAAATGAAAATATTTTTGGATTTTTAGGGATTTAAAAGGGTTTTGAGGGTGTAGCTAACGTGGAACACACGGCTACGGCTTCATGGCTTAAGATGGAAAATACTAGTGATCCCTCTACAGTACTCAAATAACGAGGGTATAACTAATATGAGGGCTCGTTTATGGTCAGATTACCAAGACCGAGATCTCTTATCTTTCTCAACTCTTCCCTCACTATGTAGTACATATTACTGCCTTTTTGTATGGTTCCTTCGGCTTATAGCCTAACAGCTCCTACTTTGATCAGATGGGTATATTCATGTTGGGAATAAGTTTGATTCTTGCTACACTTTCCATCGTGGCTCCAATTGCCACACTTCACACATTTGTCGTATCTTTTGGCGACACTTTTTGACAAGCCGCAGAATGGTGGCAATTGTTCTTTCTTGCGCCACCGTTTTCTTACATCACTTGTTGATTTGAAAACTTTCTCTCGGGGTTCATATGGTAATTCAGGCTTTGTGAAATGAATAATGGAAAACAAATTGAAATCAAAAGAATGCATGTCCAGCTCTTTAGGGTCTAACCGGTAAAAGACCAACTTCTCTCTTTTCTTATTTTTCTATTTTTTTTCCTTTTCTTTTCTTATCACCAAGACTAATTTTTCAATAATTCTTTTTCCTCAATTTCCTTGAAATAAATTTTCCATATCTTCCTTGTAGATCTTTCGGCTGTTTCTTCCTAATACATCCACTTTCTTCTTGTATATTCAAATTCTTTTGAGTGAAACAGATTCTCTCCAAATTGCCTCAATGGTTGTAATCTTGAAATAACAACATAAGACAGTCTAATATTCCTCCATCTTGAAGACAGTTAGCCAATAACCAGTGTTTACGAAAAGCTGGTTTGGTGATAGATATGGGTAGTAGAAAAGAAAAGGCTAAGGCTCAAAGGGCTATCTGGGCGGATAATATTTTTGGGATTTAAGGATGATATATAAGGGTAATAAAGTCCTAGGTGCCTCAATCATTTTCATACTTCTACAATTTCATGGTCTTGATATGTATAAGTCACAAAAATTCTAATTATGCATAAAATTCGACCGAAAAACACTCACTATACCAAACGAAGGAGCATGCGAAAAATAATGATAATAATGCTCGTGAAAAGGCTCATATTATTCTCACATGGAAACGGATGGGATAGGGTTTAGTGATTTGTTATGCATAGTATCCATTTGTTTCTACTTGCCATGTATTCATTTTATTCGATTAACTACGTACTCAAAGAGATTTTGGTTTTAGGGTTTAAAATTTTTGAAATTTTTCTGGTTTTACGAAAGGTAGGTTTTTAGTAAGGTTTTAGTCAAATGGGTAGAAAATCAAAAGTTTAGTTTTACTGCTTTGAGGTTATAAGTAGTTCTGAATCTCTAATTCCCACCCCACACGTAAAACAATGCCTTGCCCTCAATGTACAAATGCATGTAATGAAATGCTATGCATGAATTTAAATGCATGGAGTTTTAAGGGAAAAGAAACTGGTACTCCCCTGGTCAATTCAGTGTATAACCTAAGGTCAAAACTTATTGCTGCTGTCAGGTTGTGCCTATCAGCTGCTTGTCAACATTTTGCTTTAAAGACTTAAATCGAATTTCTTAGAAATTTGATGTGGCTTTTGACTCCTCAGGTTGTAGAGGTGGAGTGTAACTCCTCAAAGAAGTAGAGAAACTACATGGTGATGCTATGCTACTAAACACATAAAGAAAAACATAAAAATAGAAACGAAAATAACAGGTAGTAGTTAAGCAACTAAAGTCCTAGTATCGAAAAGGCATACATGGGGCTGAAGTATGAGAACCTTAAACTTGGAAAAACCAAACTTGATGTCCATGTGTTCTGCCGTATGCACCAACTTCTCAATTTATTCGTGATCATCGAGTTGCCTCCCAAAAGCGCCACGTTTATTTAAGGGTCGTTGGCCGGGCCCGTACGTGCTTTGTGAATTCCCAATTTAGTGCAAGTAATGGTATAATCTGACAAATGGGTGGCTTGTAATAAGGAGAGGTTCATCCAAACCATTTGATAACCATGCGTACAATGTCATGATAAGCTGATCCAGGAATTAGTGGAGTCCATCCTAAACCAGCTGGACAATGGAAAACAAGGTAAAAAGAGTTCAAACTTGAAACAGTCATAACTTGAGCTACGTTTGGAGTTACAGGGCCCCCGAACAGGGGACGGAAAGGTCTCGACGAGCCGGATCATGTGGAAAACCATAAAAGGTGGTTAGTCCCAATGGTCCGAGCCCAATTCCATCATTAAGAGACCCAATTTCATAAATTAAAGATTTTCCCCAATTTTCTATTTTTAATACCTTCAACTTTTTTGTGCTAAAACGGGTGAATAATTGATTTATGTATTTTTAAGTCTATTTTTAGTTTTAATTTTAGTTTGGAGGGAGTGATTTGAAATTTTGAAAATTTTTGTAAACCGGACAAATTTAGAATGCTCTATAGAAGAGAACCTAAAGAAAGTAGTGTAATTAAATCACGCCACCACCATTTGAAATATCTTGCACCAAACTTCAAGAAACCCATGTAGTGAAGGAGACGGTCACCCCGGTATGATAAATTTGACACGTAATTTTCGTTGGATGAACGTTGCTTCCTCCATGAGAAGTGGCCTTAGAGTGATGTGCCTTATCCTGTGGCATATGTGATTCATGGAATGATTCACTAATATGCTTGGTCACAGGCCAACTATCACCGTTGCAAGGAAGAGGTGTCACCATTGTCATTTGTTTGTTGGTGATTACATCCTCCTGCATAATCTCCTCCTGGATGTTGGTCTCACAGCCTGGTTCTTCATATGATGTTGTCTCTGAAGTGACAGGAACTCCAAACTGTTCCATACATCCTTCTTGTGCTTCCATATTGAGGATTCCCACCAATTCTTCTTTAGAGCTTCGTTCTTCTAACTCCTTTGATTGTTTAGCTTCCAGCCTCTCAGAGAAGTCAAGAAGTGATTGTAAAGTTGCAGCAACCTTTTCCACTGAATCATCCAGTCTCACTTTCGATTGATCCATGCTTGTGAAGATGGAAGGTTCTTGCTCCTTAGAGTCACTTTTCCCTACTAGAGATGTTGGAGCTATAACTTCCGATTCTTGGATTTTGAAGGGATCATCTTCTTGCTCAGTTGGATAGCTCTTTAGGATTTGAACCTTACTTTCTTCCAAATGATGAAACAAATTTTCTGGGGTCCACGAGTTGGAATCTAGAGTTGAGTATTGAATTTATTAGGGCGGTGTGGTATCCTCATATGGATGCCAGTAGGGTTGGTGAAAATCTGTGAAATACCCTTGATAGTGACAACAATATTGAGTGTAGTGTGCTTCCCCACAGATCTCACACCAAACCTCCGAATAGTGGTACTCATAGTCGTATTGGTATCCTTCATAACAAATCTCGTAGTTGTAATCCATGAAAGTTGCTGTAAAGAACAATCAAAACAAACCATAAAAATAAATGTTAAGGTTAAAATGGCTAATCCGTTAATTCGAATTTTTCTTGAAATCACCGTGCTCCCGGCAACGGTGCCAAAAACTTGATAGCGTGTGTTGTTAGGACATGTTTTTGTATCTGTCGCTAAAATTCTGGATATAGCGAACTTACTAAGTGCGCTAGAGTTATGCTTAGCATAGTTAGTAAGTGCGCTAGTGATATGTCTAGCGAACTTGTTAAGCGCACTATAGGAATTCTAGGCGCAGTTAACAATTGCGCTAGCAGCAAGTCACTTCCCTATAAATAGAACGACTTGTGTTCATTTATAGGTAAGCATGCTAGAGTTAGCATACACAGAGAGGGAGTGAGTCTCTGTGAGAAGTGATTCACCACCTCTAGGTAGAGCTCACCTAGGGGTTGGACATGGAGCTTAAATTAGATGTATATTCATTCGGTATTGTATTCGTATGACTCGTTCGTTTAGAATAAAGGATCGAATTCTGTTACATCTACTATATTCTGTGTTCGTATAATTGTTTGAATCGCTTCTGCTTCTGTCTCTAGACGAATCATCGAGTAATTGTGTGTTGATCGTGGTTGTCAAGGACTCCACAGGGACTAACATGTGTTTAGTGTAAATATTATAATAATATTTAGAGATATTGGTTTCACGAGATCAAGTTTTAAATTTATAAAATGATAAATACTCAAACTTAAAACACACACAATAGGCAAGTGTACCTATCGCAATGTAATTTAGTTTAGATAAAAACCAAGTATCGAACCAATGGACACGGTCGAGTTCCAATACTTAGCTTTTGTTATCGTTTAACCTGTTTAATTAGTGAGTGGGTTTTGTGTGCTTGTGACTCGGAATAGTAAATGACAGAAAAGTAAATGACGGTAAAGTAAATGCCAGGAAAGTAAAAAATGTGCGTAATGTGTGTAACAGAAATGTAACTAACAAGAAAGTAAATATCTCGAAAATGATCAGGTAATGAAGAGTATTGCTTTGGGCTTCAAATCCGCTTGGTACGTGATAATGTTAAGTTGACTAATCAAGTGATATGACTACTACAAACTTGTGACCCGGGTCACAGCTAGAGCCTCCTCCTCATGACATTTGATTCATGAATTAAAATCTTTAAATTAAAATAGTAAAGCCTCCCGCCAGGGACAACATTTACCCTCAACCCTTTGGTGTTATCTCCAGGTTAGTTTGAAACATCGAAACTAAATGCTTAATATTATTGGTAAATAGGTGATTATACTTTGCTCACCTGGAGGCGGTGTAACAATGGGACCGAGTATAAAGACGTACCGTTCCCAACACGAGTTCACCAATTTTTGGTCGTATAATAAGTTCGTATAAAGACGTACGACCTTAATAATGTTGACCAAGCCTTGGCTTATCAATCTATGCTCATAAAAAGACATACAAGCTTCAAAGGAAGTTTGATTAAAAAGGTTTTACGGTCTTACACTTTAAAATCAAGAACATTCACAAATATAAAGATGGATTTTGACAATAATAAAAGCCCACCAAAAGGTGGTTTTAAGAGAGAATAATTAAAGACATAAACATACCACTAGATTAATACGTCAAACATTAACATGCACCAAACTTCATCCTCACCCTAGCAATACAAAGAGTTTAGCCATGAATGGCCATACTAACTAGCGTAACGCTGAGTTTCATAGGCTCCCCTATTGCAGACAAAGAGGAGGAGTCTCTACTCTAACAATGAATTTCTCTCTTCTGGATAGCTTCTTGATGTATGGAAAGGTGTGTGAAATGAAGAACCTAAGCCTCCTATTTATAGGCCTCAAAATGAGCAATGCACGGCCGTACATTGGATTTCACGGGTGTGCAAACACCTCGGGAATCAAACAGGGTACAAATGGCAGTGTACTGAGTCCTTGGGGAGCAAGTCATGCAATGCATGATATAGAGATAAAGACTGATGGCTAAAAAAATCTCTAAGTATATATGTTGCGAACTCAACAATTTTGATAACAGATGAAGCTGCTGTGGATGAGGTATATTCTACGGATAGTTAAGTTCTGCTGCTGTTGAACTCCTATGCTGCGGATAGCTTTGTCTGCTGAAGTCCATATCTGTTAAAGTCCATAGTTGCTGCTGATAGGCAAATCATCAGCAGCTTTGGTTTTACTACTGACACCTTTTGCTGCAACACTGACACACCTATCAGCAGAAGGAATGTTATTGGTGAAGATGACAAAAGACAATGCCTCTGTTCTAATATGTTCCGCAATGATTACTGAGAAGACCTTTGTTTTGCTGTTGTCTTTTCATTGCAAAAGTGTTTTCACTGCAGTTGTCTTTTTGCTACTTGTCTTTATGTTGTAAACCAATAGTAGTATAGCTTCTCATCAGTTCAAGATCAACGGCTTGTGTTTGATCTGATCCTTAGAATCAAGGGTCTGCCTTAATTCTAAGTTCCTTTATATGTACTGTTTTTCTTCATTGTAAAGACATGCTTCCTTAGAGTTTTCTCTGTAATTTTGTAAAATTTGAAAATCAATACAATTAGCATTTATCAGTTTCTTCACTGTTTCTTATTACTTTGCATAGTTGTGATTGTTTTCGCTAATCTTAACTAAACAGAACCATCTTGTAAAACATCGATCCTACAAGTGGTATCAGAGCTTGGCTCTAATATTAAGCAAACTCACATTTGTTTAATCACTCTCTAGTTCTGTTACTATTATCTCTTTGTTGCACATCATCCATCCAAAGTATGGCACAAAATACTGGATTTGATGATATTGGAAAAACAGAAGAAGATATTAAGAAGATGGAGGTAAGATTATGACATGTGGAAAAAACAGAATGGAAAGCTTCTTCTATTATCAAGAATATGGAATGTGAAAATCCATAATTGATGGTCCTTATGTGCCTATGGTGGCCTCTGCTGATTCCGGAGGTCCATCTGTTCCCAAAGAAGCTTCAAAATATTCAGAAGAAGATATTAAGAAGATGGAGGTAGACTTTAAAGCTCTAGGAGATATACAGATGTGCCTACCAAATGAAGTGTTTCACAACTTCAGATAACACAAGACTGCTAAAGAGCTATGGGAAGCTCTTGGGAAGATGTTTGCTGGATCTGAAGAGGTTAAGGAAAACAGGACAGACATTCTGAACCAACAATATGAAAATTTCATATACAAGGATGGTGAGTGCCTTACAATCTTGTACAACAGGTACACTTATCTTGTGGGTGAGCTGCAGTGCTCTAAGGTCAAGCTAGAAAATGAGGATATTCTCAAAAAGTTCATCAGATCGCTTCCAAGTTGCTAGACACTCTATACAGTGTCAATTAGAAGAACTGAAAACTTGAAGACTCTCACAATGACTGAGCTGTTTGGTATGTTAAAGACATATGAGCTGGAAATAATTCAAGCTAGAGATAGAAAATCAGGTTATTCTTCACCCTCATCATCCACCACAGCCTCTGCATTACACTCTGACCATGCACTACCAAGCTCAAGCAACTACTATCATCCCATTGTCACACATCCTCAAACACCTACCTCACTAACCAACAACTCTCCATTCCTTCTTAAAGCTCCTCCTCATAATCCAAACCCTGTTGCCTTTATTTCTGATACCCTAAGCAACATGTATTTTATCAAAGAATATCTGGAATATTTTCATCTAGATGACTTAGAAGAAATGGACATACAACATTCTTATGCTATGCTGTCTCTCAGAGCAAAACAGTTCTACTCCAGAACTGGAAGACCTATCCCTAGCAATAGTCCAAACACCAGAGTTGGCTTGGACAAGAGCAAGTTAAGATGCTACAACTGTAATCAACTTGGTCATTTTGCTAGAGAATGTAAAGCACCAAAGGCAAACCCAACTGCTACACAACCAAGACAACCTCATCAAGGTCAAACAGGTCAAAACACTCAACCTGCTCAAACTGTTTCTTGTGCAACTCAAAAAACTTGGAACAGTTGACTTTGACTGGAGCTTTAAGTGTGAAGAAATATCTACCAACAACCAAGCACTCATGGCAAACACTTCAGAAATCCCACCTCAGGAACAACCAAGTAACAAAGATAACACCTGGGTTGTAGATAGTGGTTGTTCCAGACACATGACAGGCAATAGGTCCATCCTCTCAGACTTCAAAAATTTTTATGGAGGATATGTTGCCTTTGGAAACAATTCAAAGAGAGGCTCTGTCACCGAACAGGGAACTGTGTGAAATGAAAGGATGAGCATTGAAAGGGTAAATTATGTGAAGGAATTGAAGTTTAACCTCATGAGTGTATCACAAATCTGTGATCAATTGGATGTTGTTCACAGATGAAGAATGCTTTGTGTTATCCTCTGGACTGAGCAAACCTCCTCCTGAAAAGATCTTGTTAACTGCTCAAAGAAAGGACAATCTATATGTGCTTGATATGAACAAGGTCACTCCATCTGGTAGTGTATCTTGTTTTCTGTCCAAAGCATCAGTTGATGAATCTGCTCTATGGCATAGGAGATTGAGCCATGTTAATGTCAAAACTATCAACAACTTGGTTAAAGTAAATCTAGTCAGACGACTACCTGATAAAGAATTCCAACTTGAAGATCATTGCATAGCATGTCTGAAGGGGAAGCAACACAAGAGCTCTCACAAGCTCAAGACACTAATCTCGAATGACACTCCACTCCAGATGCTACGTATGGATCTTTTTGGTCCTACAAATGTTATGTCTATGGGCAAGAAGTCATACTATCTGGTGATAACTGATGACTATACCAGATTCTCACATGTATATTTTTTGAGAACAAAAGATGAAACTGCTGAGATTCTCAAATCTTTCATTCTTAGGGTTAAGAATCAAAGCAATCAGAAAGTTAAGACAATAAGGTGTGATCAAGGGACAGAGTTCAAGAATCAAACCTTGAACTGTTTTTGTGAAAAGAAAGGCATTCAGAGACAATACAGTACTCCAAGAACCCCTCAACAAAATGGAGTTGCTGAAAGAAGAAACATAACTCTAATTGAGTCTGCCAGATCCATGTTGGCTGACTCAAAGCTGCCTCTCACATTCTGGGCTGAGGCAGTTAGTACAGCTTATTATGTACAAAATAGAGTTCTTATTATCAAGCCTCTCAACAAAACACCTTATGAACTGTGGTTCAATAGAGTTCCCTATATTGGTTTCCTAAAACCCTTTGGAATGTACTATTCTTATCACCAATGGTGTTCTTCCAAAATTTGGTGCCAAATCTGATGAAGGATATTTTGTGGGATATTCATCTCAATCCAAAGCCTACAGAGTATTCAACTCTAGAACAAGAATAGTTGAAGAATCAGCAAATGTGGAATGTAGGGAACACATTCCATATGAAAAGGGAAAAGGGCCAGACTGGCTGTTTGATATAGATTTTGTCTCTCAAATATTTGAGCCTCTCATATTCTCAATTATAGAGTCTTCATCCACACACAACCCAGCCACTTCATCAATTGATGACTACAGATTAGGCTTCAATAGTCCATATATTAGAATCAAAAGACCATCCATTGATCATCCATCTGTTGTTGATGCTATTGAAGCCAGTGAAGCCAGAACAAGTAACTCAAATGTCACCAGTAACAGTCTTTCTAACAATGATGAGGGTATTGCATCTGATGCTGCTGATAATGCTGATGCTACTGATACTGCTGATGCTGTTGATGCTGCTGATGCTGCTGACAACTCACTTGCAGATGTTGTTGCAGTTGAAGACATTTCTGCAAACCACCCTCTTGAAAGTCAAAATCTTCCTGATCAAAACCAAAGCAATCTTGACCAAGAAATCCAGATAGATGTTGTTCCAGCCCAAAGAATTAATAGAACACATCCTCTAGATAATGTCATTGGTTAAGTCCAACAAGGAGTTCAGACAAGAAGAAAGTCACATGAAGCCAATATCTGTCCGTATTCTTGCTTTCTATCTTAAGTTGAACCAAAGAAGATAGATGAAGCACTGCAACACAATAGCTGGATTGAAGCAATGCAGGAAGAGCTTCTGCAATTCAAGAGACAAGAAGTATGGACCCTAGTTGATCTACCACCTGGACAAACTGCTATAGGCACAAGGTGGGTCTTCAGAAACAAACAAGATGAGAGAGGAATTGTAATCAAGAACAAAGCCAGACTTGTAGCTCAAGGCTACACTCAGGAAGAGGGAATTGATTATGATGAGGTATTTGCTCCTGTTTCCATACTTGAGGCAATCCGAATCTTCCTAGCTTATTCTGCATCCAAGAGTCTTACTGTTTATCAGATGGATGTCAAGAGTGCTTTTCTATATAGAAAGATAGGTGAAGAAGTATATGTCAGACAGCCTCCAGGCTATGTAGATCCATCACATCCTAACAAAGTATTTAAATTAGACAAGGCTCTATATGGGCTACATCAAGCCCCGAGAGCCTGGTATGAGACCTTGTCAGGATATCTACTCAGCAACAACTTCAGAAGAGGTGCTATTGATCAGACTTTGTTTATCAAAGATGAAGGGGGAGAGATTCTACTAGTGCAAATCTATGTAGATGACATCATCTTTGGATCAACAAAGAAGAAGTTATGCAAAGACTTTGAGATCCTAATGCACTCAAAGTTTGAAATGAGTTCAATGGATAAATTAAATTTCTTTTTGGGTCTCCAAGTCAAACAAGTTTCAAATGGAATCTTCATCAGCCAATCCAAATATGTCAAAAGTATTTTGGAAAGATTCAAGCTGGATGATTGCTCTGCTGCAAGAACTCCAATCCAAGTGCACCATCAATTGTCCCTAGACAAAAATGGTCAAGACACTGATCAACATCAGTACAGGGCAATGATTGGATCACTCATGTATCTGACTGCTTCCAGACCAGATATCATGTTTGCAGTATGTCTATGTGCAAGATTTCAAGCAGCTCCAAAGACTTCTCATCTCCAAGCTGTCAAGAGAATTTTTAGATACCTGAAGGGGGCTCCAGGTCTTGGGCTATGGTACTCTAAAAATGATAAATTCAATTTGTATGCATACACTGACAGTGACTATAGGGGATGCAACTGGGATAAAAAGTCCACTTCAAGAGGATGCCAATTTCTGGGAGGAAGACTGATTTCCTGGTAATGCAAGAAGCAAACATGTGTGTCAACATCCACAGCAGAAGCAGAACACATTGCATCTTCCAGTTGCTGTGCTCAAGTCATCTGGATACAAAATCAAATGCTGGACTATGGGGTGAAATTCATGGCAACTCCCATTCACATTGACAACAAGAGTGCAATATCAATTACCAATAATCCTATGCAGCACTCCAAGACAAAACACATTGACATTAGGTATCATTTTATTAGAGATCAAGCTGAGAAAAGGAGAATCATTTTAACCAAAGTTCATACTAATGAACAATATGCAGACTTATTCACAAAAGCGTTTAATGAAGCTAGATTTAGATATCTAGTTTAGTCAATTGGCATGATGAACTTTGATTAAAATTTTTCTTCAAAAACTTCAATAATAAATGTGGTTGTCTTTCTTTTGTTGTAAATAAAAACCTTCTGAAAATTTCAAAAACACTTTAGTTAATCTTGATGATTTCATCTATCAGTAGCAAACAATTTTGCTGCTGACAGTTTTAGTCATCTGCAGCAAAAGATTTTGCTGCTGATTACTTTAGGCCATCAGCAGGAACATGTTTTGCTGCGGATAGCTTTAAGATAATCAGCAGCAACACCTTTGATGTGGATCATCATAGCCATCAGCAGCAACCAAGTTTGCTGCGGATGGGTAAAAATGGTTCAAATTAACTTTTACCCGCTGTAAAAAGTCACTGTCAGTCTTTACCATGACTGCTACAGTGTGCTACAGCTGTAAAACAGTAAAAAGTAAAGCGTCATTGTAAATGACTACTACAGTGTGCTACGCTTCATCTTTTTGTACGGTACAAGTGACCGTTGCCCAAACTTTTGCCGTTATAACAAAATCAAATTCCCTCATTCACCTCTTCACATTCAATTATGACCTAACCCTCCATCTTTTCTCTCGCATTCAAGCATTAAAAATTCCCTGCATCCATAACCAACCTTCAAAAGCCTTCACTTTCCCTCCACCGATCATCAAAATGGCAACCCCAGACATCGACAACCCTCATGACAAATTCTCAACATACCACAATCTTGTAGCATACCTGGTAAAAGGGAAAAATTCTTAAGGATTTGATGATATGATCGACTTCCTCTGTCGATCAAAGATACACTTTGCTTTGACAGTAAACCCAAAAATCTACATCTCTCATATGGAGGATTTCTAGAACTCCGCCTCCTACTCAATTGAACAGGGGATTCCTCAAATCAAGGCCAAAGTAGATGGACAGAACATCACTGTCACATACGCAACCCTTAGGAAACATCTAAAGCTTCAGGATGCAGTTGCTCCCAACTCTTACACCAAAAATGAATACATTAGGACCTTTGTATCCATTGGACACACTGGAAATCAAGAAGAATACACCATAGAAAAAAGCTATGTTGGGTCCTCCCTGAAAGTACCTTTGTCACACTCTTCTTCAATGCATATCTCAAAAGAGGAGTGGATGGCATCAACTAAATTCTGGACTGGCATCTACAGTCCATGTTCTGGTAACTGGCTTGCCCTTCAACTTTTCTCATTTAATCTTTGAGGGTTTGAGATATAACCTTCAAGAGGGGGAAAACAAGCCTTTTACATGTACCCCAGGTTCTTGCAGGAAATTTTCAATAATGAACTAAAAGATTTATCAAAATCTGCAAGAATCTACATAATTGGGGCACACAAAAAGAATATTTTCAAAAGTATGAGAACAGTTTCAGAAAAGTTCTTAGGGGTCAATGTTCCATTGTTATCTACAATGCTGAACATACAAAGTACCCAGGGTGACCGTTCAGCAGTCCCAGCTGATACTGATCCCACACCCTCCACTTCACAGCCTGAAAATACAACAACTGCTTCCCTTGATCGAACCTCTGTGCAACCTACTGAGGGTGCACATGTATAAAAAATACTAACCCCCATCCTTTAAGCCCAACTGGAACAAAGGGCCCCAGTTAAGGCAAGTTATACCAGAAAAAGCAAGAAAAGCAAGAAGAATCCTTCTATTCTTAGCTCAATGGCCCAATCCCAACCTAAAAGCCCTCGTCCAGAGTCTCAACACTCTGGCGAGAATATCAAAAGGGATAGCCACATCATTAGGGAAACTTCCTTGGAAGGATCCCTATTAGGATCAGGACCACATCCCAGGTCCATAGAAATCTCCTCAAAGCCCATATATTTTTCTTCTTATCTGAACTTAAGTGCAGAGGCACCTAGTCAAGATGATGTACCTTCTCCAAATGCCACTATCAAGGAGGTACTGATTGACTTGGCTGCTAATGTACTAAGCCCAAGTTCATCACTGATCGCGGTGTCAAGGTCAATCAAAAACATTTATAAAAACTACTACTTATCTACCTTAGACTGTAGACAGTGAAGTAGGGTTGTCGAATCCACAGAGAATCAGTGGAAAGTTCAATTGCTTAGATTAGTAAATTAGAATAAAAACACATATCAAATAAAGATGTAACTCCCTCCAAACTTCAGGTTCTAGGTTTCACATAAAATTCAGTTATTTAATTAGACACAACATAGACATAGTGTTGGAAAATCAGTTAAAATAGTAATTGAAGACAGGTTGTTGTCAGTAAACCTATACAACCGGTTTCGTCACAAACCAGTATAATCCAATCACTCAATTTACCAGTGTCAAGTTAACCCTTTAGTCACCCAACCCGCTCTAGGTTTTATCATCAACCGAACAAGATTATAAAGAAAGAAAACTCAAAACACACAATATAAACTGTTTAAATTAACCAATACATCAATCCGTTCTGTTATTGTCAGAAACTAAACAGATCTAATAAATAAACAAACTGAATTAAATATAAAACCTATACGAACCGTCCGTCAAGAGGAAGGCACAAGAGATTTAGCCAGTAATCATAAACAAAGAATCTTTTACTGTCTCTACCAAATTCATCAAAAACAAATAATTAAGTTATCCTTGCTTGCGTGAACTACCCAGCCGCCACAAGGGTTAAAACCCCTCTAACTGTCGTCTCATGTTTCTTTCTGCGTGATGTCCACAGCCGCCCCCCAAGGGCTTTCCCCTCGAATGTGGCTCTTTCTTGCGTGATATTTTTTGGCCAAAAGGGCTGAACCCATTTCTTTAATTAAATGGACCTTCTTTTGCTAATCCATACACAGCCCACAATAGACTCCAATTAGTCACCATGATTAATTTAATGGCCCATATTCCATACGTAAAAGTCACCTGCACATTCCATTTAGTCTATTAAATTCCTATGTCTAGAACTTAAACCAAAATTAATTAAGCTTATAATTTGAAATCCCATCTTTTTAACTTAACTTTATAAGTTTAGCTCGTTCTAACTTTACGCTTATGCATTTAATATACGTACAACATCATTGGATTTCACATAAATAATCAATTAACAGTGCTACTTTAAACACAATTATAACAAGAATATTACCCACTCATCAATCACCCAAGAAGGTCCACTCTGGGAGACATGAAAGAGTGGATATGGAAGGGGTTGTCACTACTCTTGGTCCATCAATTGAACACGAGGACAGTGATAACATCATTAAGACCCCAACCATGGCAACTCACAGTGATAATGTTTCTTTTGAAACATTTTTCACTAAGAGGAATCCTAGGAGCCAACAAAACCAGGGTGATGGAGATGCAAAGGCTAGTCCTAAGGCCCCATCTAGTTCCAAGGATTCCACATCTTTGGATGAGGACAGTCTGAAACTACAAAACTTGGAATTGACGGCCAGGGTCGCCTTGCTGGAGGCTAAAGTGTCTAAACTAACACACCAAGTCTCTGTGCATGAGTCCCACCAATGCCCAACATTGACTCCTTATTCTAGTGTATCAGTGGGCACTCAAACAGACACATTCATATGCACTGATGCAACCAAAAAGGGGAAGAAAATGTCAGAAGAAGATGACACTGAAAGTCTAAATACTTGGCTCAAAGAGCAGGAAGAATTTGAAAGAACACTTTTCAAACCTGCCTTTTGTACAATTCCATGATTTGATGGTGTCCAGAGATGAAGAAGCAGAGGTCTCTGAGGAATGGAGATTAGTTGCCAGGGATGTAGATGAAGCACTCCCCGAGGAGATGGAGATTGAGAATGAAGATGAAGAGGCACTCCCTACCATCCAAATACTTCAAGCTGCTGCAAGTATCTCAAGGCAGGTCATATCCCACGAGTTCCCCTTAATAGAAAACAATCTGGAGTTTGAAACAATCCTAGCATGGGGATATGATGGCCTATCTGAAAGGTTTTCGATTGGATGGGAGTTTGCTGGAATTCAAGAACATAATTGGGACAATTTAAGCCTGTTTGACATCTGGGCCATGCACCTGACTAAATGCATCAATACCTCTAAGAATCTCTCTGCCAGGCTTTCCATTGATCATTTTCATGACATATGTGAAGATAATATGCCTCGGTTTGAGAAGTTTCTTAAAGAAGCTAAGAAGGTGGCTTATCCCAGCCTTGAGTGGACTTTTTGTCCTGAAGTGTCCAGAGATGAAGAAGCAGAGGTCTCTGAGGAATGGAGATTAGTTGATAGGGATGTAGATGAAGCACTCCCTGAGGAAAGGAGATTGAGAATGAAGATGAAGAGGCACTCCCTACCATCCAAATACTTCAAGCTGCTGCAAGTATCTCAAGGCAGGTCATATCCCTGAGTTCCCCTTAACAGCAAACAATCTGGAGTTTGACACAATCCTAGCATGGGGATATGATGGCCTATCTGAAAGGTTTTGGATTGGATGGGAGTTTGCTATAATTCAAGAACACAATTGGGACAATTTAAGAATGTTTGACATTTGGGCCATGCAGCTGACTAAATGCATCAATACCTCCAACAATCTCTCTGCCAGGCTTGCCATTGATCGTTTTCATGACATATGTGAACATAATCTGCCTCGGTTTGAGAAGTTTCTTAAAGAAGCTAAGAAGGTGGCTTATCCCAGCCTTGATGATGAAGTGACAGAGTCCTCAAGTGCAGCTCAAGAAAGAGGAAAACAAAGACTGGGGTTGATAAGAAGCAGGGTCCTAACTGAAGAACAAGTTTTGGGTTTGAGAATATATTTGTATAATGAGGTAGTCAGAGGTTTGGAAGTTCATGGTTAGTCAAGCACTACTTCTTCAGGGTTCAAGTTCTTCTTGTGTGATGGGACATTTGAAATTAACAATATACAAGAAATCTTACTGCTAAACCCAGATTTTCTCATTAAAGTCTTTAAGCTCAGATCCCATATTTGCAATGTCAACTCACCAAGAAGTCAAGAAATGATGACTATAATCAAACACTACTTACAAAATGGTGGGTTGATAACTCTAGAAGACTCCACTTCTAACAATTCATCTCCAATGAATGAAGATTCTGATTCAGAACTATTCTTTCCCTCCTCCCCTAGTGCTGTGCTCAATACATAAGAATTATCTAAAAGAAGGGAAAGACAAAAAGTTATGACATAGTGGGAAGATGTAATGAGTGAAGATGAAGAAGAAGATGCTCCTCCCTTGTCTACTCCACAAATTGCCAATGAAGCTTATGCTGAGACTCCAATAGCAACCTCCTCATCTGCTATCGTGGTCTATGAAGCAGAAGCAGAGGCATCCAACAGAAACAAAGGAAAGGGAATCATGACAGAAGAAGTTGAAAAGAAGATTAAAGAAGAAAACAAAGAAGTGGAAATGAGAAGAAGAGAAAGAGAAGAAGAAGAGATGGCTCAGCTAAAGAAGGATCAAGAAAGAAAAGTTGTCATGCTCTTAAGAGAACAACAAATCCAACTTGCTGCAAAATCTCTTGATGCAACAAAATTTCAGATTCATGCAGCTTCACAAATAGAAGAAGATGAAGCACTAGCCCTCCAGTTGTAGGAACAGTTGAATAAAGAAGATGAAGAAAGAGAGAAACAAAAAGCAGAAGAAGCCATGTTTAAAATAATAGACTCCAAGCTGGCTCAAGAAATGAGGAGTGAATGGATTCAGGTCCTAAATAATCTAGGTGAGGATGGAGACTACCTAGAGAAGTTATCTAATAAAGAGCTTTACAGAGCGTACATGGGTCAACCTTGAGAACTGAAGAAGAAGAAGAAGAGAAAGCCAGAGAAGAGTCTACGAAAGCCATTGCCTTAAATAAAAGAACTCATGAAGAGAGAAAAGTAATGATAAAGTTTCTAAAGGCAAGAAGTGAGAGTGGAAAGAGGTTAGGTCCCATGAACTTCATGAACCTTCAATCTCTCTACAGACAAGTGAAAAAGGAAGAAGAGGAAAGATTAAAGAAGACTAATCCATTAAAAAGGGCTAATACCACTGCTGAAGAAAGAAAAACAAAGAAGCCCAAAACAAATCCCTTAGTCCTTCCTTCTCCTGTCCCACAAGCTCCCTCTCACCCTCCTAGACTTCCCTCCTCCACTCCCAAAGAGTCCAAATCCTCTCACCCAACTCCCTTTCATCAACAGCCTCCCAAAAAGAAAATCAAGCCTCTTAACATCCCTGAAGAGTCTAAAGAGATCGTACAGTGGTTTTATAGTGATTCAGATCAATGGTTTGAAGTGTTTAGAGGAGATGTAGAAAAAAAGAGATCTATCTACACATCTGTTGATGGGGTGATGCAACTTTCAGATTATGATCTGAAGAAAATTTTGGAGTTGGGTGAAGCTCATGATCCTAACAATGAAAGTGGGAGGCATCTCTTGCTAATAATCAAACACCACTTCAATCCTAGCAAAGATGTTGTCACTGTTGCAAAACCTCTCCAATCCCACTTTCCTCTTGTCAAATGGTCCTACAATGCTGCCAAAGATGAATACACACTTGAAGATATTAAAGGATACAAGATGAGGTGTTCCAGCAAGGCTATCTTCAGCATGCCAAGCAGGGACATTAAGTCTTTATCTAAAATTCCGTTTGACAATCCCAGCAAGGATCCAAGAGGCTATGAGACAGCAAGGATTGTCCTAAACATGCAAAAGCTTCAGGAACAAAGGTAGTAGAGAGTTTTGGTAGCATCAATCTAGGGGGAGTTTGTAGAGATAAAGACTGATGGCTACAAAATTCTCTAAGTATATCTGTTGCGGACTCAATAATTTTGATAACTTGTGAAGCTGTTGTGGATGAGGTATATGCTGCGGATAGTTAAGTTCTGCTGCTGATGAACTCCTATGATATGGATAGCTTTTTCTGCTAAAGTCCATAGCTGCTGAAGTCTATAGTTGCTGCTGATAGGCTTCTCAGCAGCATCAAACATTGATGCTGCTGATAGGCAAATCATCAGCAGCTTTGACTTTACTACTGACACCTTTTGCTGCAACACTGACACACCTATCAGCAGAAGGAATGTTATTGGTGCAGATGACAAAAGAAAATTCCTCTATTGTGATCTGTTTTGCAATGATTACTTAGATGACCTTTGTTTTGCTGTTGTCTTTTCATTGCAGAAGTCTTTTCACAACAGTTGTCTTTTTGCTACTTGTCTTTATGTTGTAAACCAATAGTAGTATAGCTTCTCATCAGTTCAAGATCAACGGCTTGTGTTTGATCTGATCCTTAGAATCAAGGGTCTGTCTTGATTCTAAGTTCCTTTATATGTATTTTTTTTCTTCATTGTAAAGACATGCTTCCTTAGAGTTTTCTCTGTAAATTTGTAAACTTTGAAGATCAATACAATTTGCATTTATTAGTTTCTTCACTCTTTCTTATTACTTTGCATAGTTTTGATTGTTTTCGCCAATCTCAACTAAACAGAACCATCTTGTAAAACATCGATCCTACACACGACCGTGCAAAGGGATGCACGGTCGTGCATCCCTCCTTCTGCTTCCTGTTTCGTTTTTTAGCTATTGTTTGAGTTGTTGTTGACCTGGTTTGACTTCTTGGGGGTCAAAGCTCGGGAATGATCTTCCAAAAGGCTTGATTTATTGGTGTTTTTTTACTGGTTTTAGCTTTGTTTCTCTCAGGACACCGAATAACCTGCATTTATGAAATATTAATGTTTTAAGTACCAATTGCAAGGTTATTAATCAATTAGTACTATAATATGAGGATTATTATGCATGCAAAACGTGTATAATTTAGGGCATATCAATGAGAAACGACTACTTCTGTAGATGGATGAAACGAACTACGACTGTAGATGGATGAAACGAACTACGACAGTAGGTGGAAGTTATGGAGGCTACTTCGATAGACGGATGTATGAAACTTGTGTGCTTAAACAAAATTAATGCACTCTATGTTTATAAAAGTATGTGAAGTAAATATGATGAATGAATGTATATGTTTATCGATTACTTGAATGATTAAACTAGAACTCACCAGCGTTAGATAACTTTTAGTATGCATCTTATGTAAAGGAAAAGAAAAGATATGATGATAGACTGGCTGGCTGGGATAGGCGACTGGCTACTGTAACACCCAAAATTTACACCTGATTTTAACTTTCAAAATCATGCGGAAAATAGGTCCCATTTGACACTCTTGATTAAACAACACATGTTAAGTACAAAAATACAACAATGACATAGTTTTATTTCAAAACAACCGACTGACATCTCAAAATATAACAA
Source organism: Smallanthus sonchifolius (assembly GCA_023525975.1). Lineage (NCBI taxonomy): Eukaryota > Viridiplantae > Streptophyta > Magnoliopsida > Asterales > Asteraceae > Smallanthus > Smallanthus sonchifolius. Next base: position 39,456,850 of record CM042025.1, on the reverse strand, counting down.
CAAGTTTTAACACTTGAAAGACAACCCAAAGCAAGTTTAGTGACCTCCCTATAAGGAGTTCCAACCCAAACATTAACCACCACCAAAGGCAACCGAGAATCCAATCCGACACGAAGCGTGACCCGAGACATAAAACCGGAGCTTTACCTACAAGGAAACACCACAATATCACCATTAGTAATGACATACAAAATTCCCCAAGCCCCGAAGGGTATCACCCAAGAATAATGGCCAAGAACGCATAAAAGTTACAACACAGCGTTCTAGGACTATACAACAACGTTTTGAAACTCCAAAGGCTGGTGGCATTTTGGCAGCCTTTCAGAGGCGTTGGACAGCGATTTTCTGCAGCACTCTTTACCACAGAGGCGTTTTGGAACTCCACAACAACGTTTTGAAACTCCCTACTATCATACACCCCAAAACCCACTTTTAACTTATCCAACCCACACCGTTTGCATCCTTGTGCAAGTAAACGACTTATGGACATGTATTTAAGACACCATACAAGTCCTACCACATCTACTAACATCAAATGCGAGTTTATCCACCCCCCCCCCTTTCACGAGTACCACATCCCATTTTCACCCATGGAGTGTTAAACTCCAAATCCTACCATCCCCTTTTACATTTATGTACACCAACCGACATTTAGACAAGTATTGACAACATAAAAGTCCTATTATTATACTAATTCACCATTATTCCTCAATGGTTTGACTTATACCACATTAATTCAATTTACATCAATTTCACCATTATTCCACAATGGTTTGACTTATACCACATTAAGTCAATTTACAACATTTCACCATTATTCCACAATGGTTTGACTTATACCACATTAAGTCAATTTACATCAATTTCACCATTATTCCATAATGGTTTGACTTATACCACATTAAGTTAATTTACAAAATTTCACCATTATTCCACAATGGTTTGACTTATACCACATTAAGTCAATTTACACCAATTCACCATTATTCCACAATGGTTTGACTTATACCACATTAAGTCAATTTACAACATTTCACCATTATTCCACAATGGTTTGACTTATACCACATTAAGTCAATTTACACCAATTCACCATTATTGCATAATGGTTTGACGTATATACCACATGAGTCAATTACTCTGAATTACCACATTTAGTTTGACTTTACACCACATAAGTCAATTACACCAATTTACTACATCTAGTTTGACTATACACCACATAAGTCAATTACACCAAATTACCACATTTAGTTTGACTACACACCACATAACTCAATTACACCAAATTACCACATTCTACTTTTTAGTTTAACTATATACCACATAGTCAACTACTCCAATTTACCATATTCTACATTTTAATTTGACTATATCCCACATAGTCAACTACACCAATTTCAAACTACATTATGCATACAAGTTTGACTTTTACCACACAAGTCAATACACCAAATTTAAACTACAATATTCATACTACTTTAACTTTTACTACATAAGTCATTACACCAATTTCAAACCACACATAAATAGAGTTTAACCACATACACTATTTACATACCACTATCCACCATATCTATTACTAAGTAAGTGCAAAGCACTTACCTTTTGCTAAAGATGAATTTCTTGATCCTCCAAGCTAGCTCCCTTCCTACTTGATCACCTAAATGACCCATTTATAATTAGTAATCCAATGATCACCAATTGACACCCAACACACTTTTGTAACCCAATTGACCCGTTTGACTTATAATAGTCAAACTTTCAAATCCAACGATTCATCATCTAAGTTCACCATAAGCTTAGGCCCACTAATTTAAACTTGACTTATAATTCTTTATATTAAACAAGTAAACCTTGTAAATAACTCAAGTTTTCTACTAAACAGTTTGGTTTAGGCATTTAGTCAAACATCTTATGGGCATAAACTTTAAATCACCATTTATCATTCAAATTTTGAGGATTTCACCAAATGTTCTATCTATTAACACCATAGACACCTACCAACCTTTAGTTTAACAATTTAACATCCCCAAATCAGAACCCCCAATTTACAACTCAAGAACTCTGATTTCTCATAACTGAAATTAGATGATTCTAGGATGTTAAACACACTCCAACACCCTTAGACAAGCTAGATAACAAGTTATCTATCATTAATTTCACTCAATTCAGCCCCAAGCTCATTTTATACCAAAACCCACCAAGAACACCATTGAAGAAGATTCATGGATGAAAGAATGGTTACAATTGATGTTTGGAAGAAGAGGATTGCATCAAAACCCATTGATTTCACATGCAAACTTCAATTTTCGGATTTTGCTTCTTCTCCTTGTCTCCTCTTGATGGAAATCGCAAGAACACACACACATATGTGTGTGTTCTGCGCTAATACCCCCATAAAACACCAAAATCAGAATTTACACAAACCACCCCCCATCTTTCATATTTACCCCCTTTTTAGTTAAAACCAAGATTGCTCAATTGCAACTAAACCCTCAATCTTTATTTTTGTTTATTTACACCCTTATAATATGTTTTCACATATTATTTATTAAAACCGAAAAATGGTTTGTTACAAATCATCCCCCCTAACTTTGGATTTTATCCCCGAAACCCGCCACCAAATACTCAACTTAGGGTAACAATTCAACACTCCTCCTCTTTACTTTCTGAAAGTCAATTCCACCTTTCATAGTGCTTTCAAGGGATAATACATGGTAGAACCCTCAATTTATAATTAGTTCGCCCCACATATCTAAGATAATCATCGGTTTTTCCACAAGATTCAAAATCACAACCTTATTAACACCATGAGAAGCAACAACAACTTCTCCAGCCAAACAATTTTGTGAATGCGCCACACGAAATCTCTCATAGAGTTTACTCAATTCCCACAGGTAACTCTAAATGGTAAACCACTTACCAAAGTAACATGTTCCCACCGTTTTCATATACTCTTATAGTCATATTACTACAAGCTTCTCCTACCTCGCATAGGTATATGAAGCCGTTGAGGCTTCCCACACGACCTTCCTTTAGCGTTAGCTTTAGCCTACAAGCCAACGAGACATTTTTCAACATCCTCAACTATGTCTCTTTCCATATCTGGCCACCAAAGATAAACTCCATAATCAAGCATTAATGTCACCCTGTGTGTATAGATGACTTGAATTTATGAATCACCTCATAACATTAGTCAATACGTTTGACAACTAAGGAATTCAAGTTCTATTACACTGTTTCTCTCACCTTATAATTGGAAGTTTCATAACCTCCACAACAACCCATTCATTGAGATTTAAGGTCTCAAGTCTCTCATATTGCTGGGATTCAAGGATCCCATCACCTACGTACAACACTCCTTTGAAGCTCGAGGCTTCAATTCAACAACCTAATATTCACCAGCGTATATAGTCACCTATTCCTCCTCAAGTTATCTCCTTTAGTTGCTACAATCAAGCTTACAACTGTCTAGGAGAATACGTGATAATCCTGCCTCGTTACATAAAGACATAACCAAGTCTAATGCATGAGGCACCACAATAACCGACAAGCATACGGTTTCTCTAAGTAAGGACACGACGATTGCCTTACCCAAAATCCTCTTTCACAGCTCCGAAAGGCAGCTCCTTATCCGGGACCCAAACACTCAGTTCATCTCCAATGACTTAATCATAAGTCATCCTTTGAGATTCAATGATCTCAATCACACAATCCCCCTTTTTGAAGTTCGAAGACTTCATTCTCAAACACCGTTGGTGAAGTTCTAGGACTTCAAATACCAATTGTGAAGTTCTAAAACATCAAACACCACTTGTGAAGTTTTATGACTTCAAACACAACTTGTGAGGTTCTAAGACTTCAAACACCACTTACCCCTTGTTTATCTCTATCTTTGATGGGTCTACAGACATGCCTTCATAATTCATCACCTCATCCAAAATTAGATTTCCACCAAAGCAAAAAATGGCACACCGCAATCTCATAGTATCCGCAATGGATTTCATAACCATTTATGGGATATCACCCTCCTTTACATTCATTGGTTGAATTTATGACCTAAGTCACTTGTTCAACCCCGACAATTGATGCACAATGCATTCTTCCATTCTTCAACTCTACAAAGAATGGTTACACCCCAAAAAGAAACACTTGGGTATAAAACCCTAATGAACTTCTTCACGGCTGGAATATCAAGTATTCTATTGTACCGGTTGGTGTCAATGGCATAAGCCATGTACACACCAATTCATGTGCCACGTGTTTCACCGTCTCTAGATAAGAACATATCGACACGTCACCTCTTGGCCACACACGACAATGATATGGTCACTAAGTAACCACACAAGTTCCACTACAATCGTAGGACTCCATTCCATGTGATTGTTTCACCCGCAACCCGACGAATAAAACCAAAGGACTTCAGTCTCGTCCTTGGTAATTAGAAATGTCCGACTCGAAGGCCTTGAAATTTCTATTTTCTCCCCTTTATCACCCTTGTGCTTTAGCTCGAGACATTCTCTTCAAATGTATCCCGAATTATAACAACTGTAGCACATGTTATTATGACTATAACACTATGGCATAGTGTGTCCCATCATTCACCAATCAAGTTACTTTCCATACATATGACAGTAACAGGTATTGCCTCCCCAAAAGGTTTCTAGCTCGGCTAGAATATTTGACTTTCTTGAAGCCACCTCTAAATCCTCCTAACGATCCGCCTGTTTCCCGAGTTTGATCTCCTTGCAATATACAATAATCAACTCCACCAAAGTTGTACACCATGCAGAAGAATCCACTCTATAACGTCAACCGACAGTATCAGGAAGCCGATCTATCTCCATTCCTTCCGACACTCCAAGATTTAGGCAAGACTGTGCTTAGTCATACAACATGCCCTTAATCTTAATCAATTCACCGGCCTACCACACGTGAAGGAATTCTCTAGACAGACGGTCCACTACAGCTTGTGGATAGAAATATTTCAAGAACGCCTCTTGAATTCACCTCGACGCATTGTCTTCACGCCCTTAAGCCTTTCTCCTTATGGAGAAATCTCAACCAATCCTCCACCATGTCCCAGAGTCGACTCACCGCGAATCATACTCTATCCTCCAATCATAATGGATTTCTTCCAAAGCTAATACCATTTTAATGATGCATCGTTCACTAACCAACGGATAAACTACCATAAATTAACTCCTTTGGTTCGCACGCCACGAACCCCTTGTGGAAACAAGGTTTTCTTCCTCCTTAATTCACCAAAGTTGTTCATCCCGCTCTTAGGCTTCATACGTTTCTTCCAAAGACTCGTCTCGAAGAGCCTTATCTTCTTTAAAGGAAGATTGACACAAATAGGTAGAAAGCTCTAGCCGTCCTCCACTAGAATGATGCTCTCTAATTCCCCCAACTAACTTCGAGATCCTCACCATCCCCGAGGTGATACACGCGTAGACTCTTTAGTACATGAGTCTTTAAGACAACTCCCATCTACTATTTCCGCCTACTAACATCCATCTCTGACAGTCATTCCCCGACTGTGATAAAACGATCGACTCGTCATACTTGTATAAGCATAAGTATAGGCATCTATCTTAAGTTATACTTATATGCATATACGTATATCTACATCTATAAACATATAAATACATATATAATCACCTTCACTTACTCCTTAGTGATGGTTATTATTACATGGCCACTATGAAGACACATCGACATGTTACATTACTAATCATCCTGGCCAGACATGATTAGTAATATACTATGCCTAAGTATATTCATTGTCCCCATGTGATAACTCCCGAGACAAGTTTCATCACACATAAACACCTTGAACACCAAATAAACTACCAAAAATATCATTACTAACCTCCACCTTAGCTCCGTGTCTCGGTCATGCGTTCGTTAGATTCTCATTACACCCACCTTATCAAGAGCAACTAAGTTTGAGTCCGGTGTCTCGCACACCCGAATCCCTCAAATATAACACACCATTCTTAAACACGCGGAAGCATAAGTAAAAACCCAGGAAATTTTTTTTTTTTTTTTTTTTTTTTTTTTTTTTTTTACGTCCTCGCGTACCGCGAGGGACCAGACCCACAACTCTCGCGTACCGCGAGAGGGCGTCAGGAAAGCAATCCGAGAGACTTGTCTCTCACGTACCGCGAGAGAAACCTCTCAGGTTCTTCGCGTACCGCGAGGGACCAGATTTCCAGAAAGTTTCAGTTTTCTCAGCAGCTTTTCTACTTAGCCAAAATTTCCATCTTTTACCAAATCACTTAACAACAACTTTCCCACAACATAAAAATTGACACAAAACCTTTATCAACATGGTCACACACCAAAAACAAGTTTTGTTTATCAATTTACAAGCAAAAAGGGGGAATTCTACTAATTCATCAAAAACATAAATTTTGCATACGAGAATCCGCCAACGCCTTGGACTTGACCTTGACTACTTCGGAGTTTTTCCTACATTCACCACATATAACACCATTAGTAATGATATAAACATAACAAACAAGTATTTACAACTTGCTTTCACCCTTTTTACCCATTTGACCCATTTGACCCATTTGCACCCATTTGGTCAAATAAGGCCCCTTACACTAGACTTATATACCACATAAGTCACTTACACCACATTCACCATTTTTCCACAATAGCTTGACTTATATACCACATAAGTCAATTACACCCATCTCACCATTATTCCACAATGGTTAGACTTATATTCCGCATAAGTCAATTTACACCGACTTCACCATTATTCCACAATGGTTGACTTATATACCACATAAGTCAATTACTATACTTTATCACATATCACATTTTAGCTTAACTATATACCACATAGTCATTTACACCGATTCAACATATTCTACATTTTAGTTTGACCATATACCACATAGCCAACTACATTATGCATACAAAACTTGACTTTTACCACACAAGTCAATTTTCACACCATATAGGTTTAATAACTAATTTCATCCACATACCAATAAACACATATAAGATATTTGAATAACCAACATGAAATTCAAATATAAACATCACCACCACCTATCATTACTAAGTAAGTGCAAAGCACTTACTTTTTGAGTTAGAGGATCCCGCACCTCCTTCTAGCTTTGCAATTAGATTACCTAAACACATTCACCTAGTTTAGTAATCTAACATACATCAAAATTCTATTACAATTGAGTCCACAACTCAATTTCCCCATTTCCAACCCAAATTGACCCGTTTGGGTTATCCCCATAACCAAACACCCCCTTTAATCAAGAACTCAACCACTTGAATTCTCTTTCCAATACCTTGACACTAATTTTTCATCAAACTAGTTTCTTTAAGTTCATTTGGGGTTTGTTTAAGTGTCTAACACCTCTATAACACTTAATCATCATCAATTTATCAATTTTTCATCAAAACCCCAAAACCCCCAATATCTTCCATATGAACCCTAACTTTCAAAAATCAAAATCAAAGGGTTCCATGGTGTTATTCACCTTCCTACACCTTTAGTTTAGCTAGATTATCAATAGTCTAACACCATTTTACCACATGCAACATAAATTTCGGGTTTCACCCAAAACCCACCAAGAACACAACATTGGTGAATCAAAGAGGAAGATTAGCACTTACTTGATGTTAGGAAGGTGATGAGTAAGCCAAAACCTTCTCAAATCAAGCTCAAATGCACGAAATTGGCTTCAAACTCGTTTTCTCCTTTTAGCTCTCTTGAGATGAACGACCCAATTTGCCAAATGAGCCTAATTTTGACTCTAAGGAGTCAAATATGGCAGATTTGCATAATTACAACATTAGTCCTTCCACTTCCAATTCACCCATATCCTCCATAACTAGTTAAAAACTAGTGTAACCCCCGTTACCAACTTGAAACCCGCTTGTTTCAATTTATTTCAAAATATTATTTTCGACATAATATTTATTTAGAAATATTAATTATTTATAACGAGACCCGGATTTTGGTTCGTTACAAATCTCCTCCCCTTATTTGGGTTTCGCCCCCGAAACCCGACTTCACATAAAAAGGTTCGGATAGTATTTAAGCATCTCTTCCTCGGTTTCCCAAGTCATTTCCGCCCCCTTTCTATGCTTCCATCGAACCAATACTTGGCTAATCTCTTTATTGCGTAACTGTTTCACTTTCCTATCCAAGATTGCCACCGGTTCCTCAACATAATTTAACTTTTCATCCACCTCAATATCATCCAATGGAACAAAAGTAGACTCATCCGCTAAACACTTGCGTAAATGGGACACATGAAACGTATTATGAAGTCTACTTAGTTCCTCCGGTAGCTCCAAACGGTAAGCTACCGCACCCACTCTAGCAACAACCTTAAACGGCCCAATGAAACGTGGGCTTAACTTCCCCCGTTTCCTAAACCGTATGACCCCCTTCCAAGGAGAGACCTTTAAAAGCACAAAGTCCCCCACTTGAAACTCAATCGCCCGTCTCCTATTATCCGCATAGGACTTCTGGCGATCTTGCGCTGCCTTTAAGCGAGCCTTAATTTGGTCAATACTAACATTCGTTACATCAACCAAATCCTTACTACCAAGTTCCCGTTGACCGATTTCACCCCAACACACGGGTGTCCTACATTTCCTCCCATACAATGCCTCAAAAGGCGGCATACCAATGCTAGAATGGTAGCTATTGTTGTATGCAAATTCCGCCAACGGTAAATGGTCATCCCAACTACCCCCAAAATCCAAAGCACACGCACGTAACATATCCTCGAGCGTTTGAATCGTACGCTCGCTTTGCCCATCCGTTTGTGGATGATAAGCGGTGCTAAGGTTCAACCTCGTACCCATGTCCTCATGGAATTTCTTCCAAAATCGAGAAGTAAATCTCGTATCACGATCCGATATAATCGACACCGGCACACCATGACGTGACACAATTTCCTTCACATATATTTCCGCCAATCTATCCGAAGAGTATGTTTCCTTTATAGGTAGGAAATGTGCACTCTTCGTCAACCGATCCACTACTACCCATATCGCATCATAACCCTTTCGAGTCTTTGGTAGTTTAGTGATCAAATCCATAGCTATATTCTCCCATTTCCAAAGCGGTATTTCAAGCGGTTGGAGCTTTCCATACGGCTTTTGGTGTTCCGCCTTCACCCTTAAGCATGTGAGACACCTCTCAACATACTTAACAACATCACGCCTCATACCCGGCCACCAAAAATGACACCTCAAATCATAAAACATCTTTGTGGCCCCCGGATGGATAGAATATTTGGATTTATGCGCCTCATCTAAAATAGTTGTCAAAATACTTGACAACCTAGGAATCCAAATCCTACCAAAGCATGTCTTCAAGCCCATGCTATTTTCACCAAGTTTATCAACATAAGCAACCATCCGCTCTTTCTTCAAGTCACCACCAAGTGCTAACACTTGAGCCTCCCGGATTTCATCAATTAGGGATGATGAAATTGTCATCTTGAATGACTTCACCTTGATAGGTGCATGACTTGACTTCCTACTAAGCGCATCCGCCACAACATTCGCTTTACCCGGATGATAAAGTATGTCACAATCATAATCCTTGACCAATTCAAGCCACCGCCTTTGCCTCATGTTGAGGTCCTTTTGGTCAAAGAAGTACTTGAGACTTTTGTGATCCGTGTAGATCGTACACTTAACCCCATACAAATAATGCCTCCAAATCTTGAGTGCGAAAACCACGGCCGCAAGCTCTAGATCATGGGTAGGGTAATTCACCTCGTGAATCTTCAATTGCCTAGACGCGTAGGCAATTACTTTCCCCCTTTGCATCAAAACACACCCCAACCCCGAATGCGAGGCATCCGAATACACAACAAAATCTTCGGTCCCGTCCGGCAATGATAAAACAGGCGCCTTTGTCAACTTTTCTTTCAAGAGTTGAAAGGCAGATTCTTGCTCGGAACCCCAAACAAACTTAGTCTCTTTACGGGTCAACTTCGTCATCGGTAAGGCAATCCGAGAGAAGTTTTCAATAAACCGCCGGTAATAACCCGCCAACCCCAAGAAACTTCTAATCTCCGAAGGCGTCTTCGGTGGAGACCAATCTTTAACCGCCACTATCTTGGATGGGTCGACAGTAATCCCTTTATCATTAATCACATGACCCAAGAATTGAATTTCGCGCAACCAAAAGGCACACTTGGAGAATTTAGCATAAAGTTTCTCCTTTTGCAAGACTTCGAGAATTTCACGCAAATGGCAAGCGTGATCACCTTCGCTCCTTGAATAGATGAGAAGATCGTCAATGAAAACAATGACCGAGCGGTCGAGGAACGGTCTACACACCCGGTTCATAAGATCCATGAAAACCGCGGGTGCGTTGGTTAAACCGAAAGGCATAACTGTAAATTCATAGTGACCGTAACGAGTGCGAAAAGCGGTTTTAGGAATGTCATCTTCTTTCACTTTCAGTTGATGGTACCCGGATTTCAAATCAATCTTAGAGAACCACGACGCCCCTTGCAATTGATCAAAAAGGTCGTCAATCCGAGGTAAAGGGTACCTATTCTTCACAGTCAACTTATTCAACTCCCGATAATCCATACACATCCTCATGCTCCCATCCTTCTTTTTAACAAAGAGAACGGGCGCACCCCAAGGTGAGACACTTGGGCGTATGAAACCTTTATCAAGCAATTCTTGCAATTGCTCCATCAACTCTTTCATTTCTGGCGGTGCCAATCTATAAGGCGCTTTAGCTACCGGTTTAGCACCCGGCATCAAGTCGATCCCAAACTCAATCTCCCTATCAGGCGGAACCCCCGGTAACTCGTCAGGAAACACATCCGCAAACTGATTCACGACCGGCACGTCGTGAATCTCCTTTACCTTTCCATCCACATCCGTAACACATGCCATGAACGCCTTGCACCCACGCGCCATGTACTTGGTTGCCTTCACAAAGGAGCACAACCTCACCTTACCTTTCTTATCACCTTCAATGTAGATGGACTCTCCCGACGGGGAATCAAGTTGGATCGCCTTTGGTCCACATAATATACTCGCCTTATTCTTTGACAACCAATCCATCCCCACAATAACATCAAAATCCCCCATAGTCATAGGGATCAAATCAATAAGAAATGTTTCACCCCCCGCTCTCAACTCGCAATTTCTAAAAATATCAAACACCAGGAAGCTCTTATCATTGGCCGCCTCGATTTCCAAAGGTTCATCTAACTTGCTACTTAGAAACGAAGAATGCTTAACAAATTTCAAAGACACAAACGAACGACTAGCCCCCGAATCAAAAAGAACTAGTGCAGGTAAAGAGTTAATCTTGAAAGTACCTGTCACCACTTCCGAGTCATTCTTTGCTTCCTCCGCTGAGATGTGGAAAGCTCTACCCTTAGGTCTTGGCATCTCTATCTTCTTGTCGCTCCTACCTTGCTTTAACTCGGGACAATCCACCCTATTGTGCCCAGGTTTGTAACAGTTATAACACAACTGAATTTGGCTTGTACATTGATTAGCCATGTGTCCCGGCTTTCCACATTTATAGCAATTCAAGGATCCTTTCTTACAATCCCCGAAGTGCTCTTTACCACAATTTTTGCACGCCCGAGAAGAGAACTTGTTGAATGGCTTCTTGCTAGGACTCCCGCCCTTTATCTTTTTCACCACTTGTTCGACGATTTCACGCTTCCTCTTCTCGCCTCTAGCTTCTTGCCTCCTCAACTCCACCTCTCTTTCCCGACACCTGTTTATCAAGTCTACAAGTGTGGTAAATGAGGATGGAGATATGCTATCCCTGAACTCCACCGTCAGCATAGCATAAAACCTGTCAATCTTGGCTTTCTCAGTTGACACCACATCCGGGCAGAACTTGGCACGATCAAAGAAAGTCCCCGCTAACTCATCAATCGATTCAGTCGTTTGCCTCATGAGGAGGAACTCCTCAGTCATTCTGTCAACCGCGGCTTGTGGGCAATGGTACTTTAGAAAAGCCGCCTTAAATTCCTCCCAAGTCATGGAGGTCACACCCAAATCACCTCTCTCCTTGCGGAGATTCAACAACCACTCCTTTGCCCTTCCAGTCAACAAAGGCACACTGAACATCACCCTATCCTCGGGCTTACATTTAGTAGTCTCAAAATTAGACTCCATATCCACAATCCACCTGTGGCTCAGAATCGGGTCCACCTGCCCATTATACTCCTTGGGCTTGATCACCATAAACTCTTTCAGAGTACAACCTTGAGGTTCCTTTTCTTTCTCCTTCAAGATCTCCTCGAGAGAGAGTTTAATAGTCCCCCTCATCTCTTCCATCAACAGATTTGTGGCTTGCTCAAAGGCCTTGGCCACCTCCTCTTTTATCAACTCTTGAATCCGTGGATCCAACGGTTCATTACTTGCATCTTCTGCCATCTCTAAGCTGAGAAATGAACCACAAACACCTTAATACCCTTTCACTTTCAATACCCTAGGTATCCATTACACATTCACTATTATATGCATTAAGTATATATATACCTACCTATATACATACATACATATATAACCACCTTCACCTAATCCTTGCAAATGTTCATTGTTATATGGTTATCATAAAGTCTCTTGCACATTTCATCTTATTAAACATATTGGCCAGACATGTTTAATAGTACGCCATGCCCAATTGTAATTACCATCTCCATATAACAAGTCACAAAAACAAGTTTCGGCACACATAACACCTTAACAACATTCATCATACATATATACATACACCATATATATATTATCATATTATCAAATCATTACTAACCTTTCATTTCCGGAAGCTCCGAGTCTTAGTCAAGTCCTTCATGGATTCTCGTATCAATTCCCCATATCAAGAGCATCCGGTTTGAGTTTAGTGCCTTGCGCACCAATTCCCTCAAACCATTGCTCTGATACCAATTTATAACACACCATTCTTAAACACGCGGAAGCATAAGTAAAAACCCAGGAAATTTTTTTTTTTTTTTTTTTTTTTTTTTTTTTTTTTTTACGTCCTCGCGTACCGCGAGGGACCAGACCCACAACTCTCGCGTACCGCGAGAGGGCGTCAGGAAAGCAATCCGAGAGACTTGTCTCTCGCGTACCGCGAGAGAAACCTCTCAGGTTCTTCGCGTACCGCGAGGGACCAGATTTCCAGAAAGTTTCAGTTTTCTCAGCAGCTTTTCTACTTAGCCAAAATTTCCATCTTTTACCAAATCACTTAACAACAACTTTCCCACAACATAAAAATTGACACAAAACCTTTATCAACATGGTCACACACCAAAAACAAGTTTTGTTTATCAATTTACAAGCAAAAAGGGGGAATTCTACTAATTCATCAAAAACATAAATTTTGCATACGAGAATCCGCCAACGCCTTGGACTTGACCTTGACTACTTCGGAGTTTTTCCTACATTCACTACATATAACACCATTAGTAATGATATAAACATAACAAACAAGTATTTACAACTTGCTTTCACCCTTTTTACCCATTTGACCCATTTGACCCATTTGCACCCATTTGGTCAAATAAGGCCCCTTACACTAGACTTATATACCACATAAGTCACTTACACCACATTCACCATTTTTCCACAATAGCTTGACTTATATACCACATAAGTCAATTACACCCATCTCACCATTATTCCACAATGGTTAGACTTATATTCCGCATAAGTCAATTTACACCGACTTCACCATTATTCCACAATGGTTGACTTATATACCACATAAGTCAATTACTATACTTTATCACATATCACATTTTAGCTTAACTATATACCACATAGTCATTTACACCGATTCAACATATTCTACATTTTAGTTTGACCATATACCACATAGCCAACTACATTATGCATACAAAACTTGACTTTTACCACACAAGTCAATTTTCACACCATATAGGTTTAATAACTAATTTCATCCACATACCAATAAACACATATAAGATATTTGAATAACCAACATGAAATTCAAATATAAACATCACCACCACCTATCATTACTAAGTAAGTGCAAAGCACTTACTTTTTGAGTTAGAGGATCCCGCACCTCCTTCTAGCTTTGCAATTAGATTACCTAAACACATTCACCTAGTTTAGTAATCTAACATACATCAAAATTCTATTACAATTGAGTCCACAACTCAATTTCCCCATTTCCAACCCAAATTGACCCGTTTGGGTTATCCCCATAACCAAACACCCCCTTTAATCAAGAACTCAACCACTTGAATTCTCTTTCCAATACCTTGACACTAATTTTTCATCAAACTAGTTTCTTTAAGTTCATTTGGGGTTTGTTTAAGTGTCTAACACCTCTATAACACTTAATCATCATCAATTTATCAATTTTTCATCAAAACCCCAAAACCCCCAATATCTTCCATATGAACCCTAACTTTCAAAAATCAAAATCAAAGGGTTCCATGGTGTTATTCACCTTCCTACACCTTTAGTTTAGCTAGATTATCAATAGTCTAACACCATTTTACCACATGCAACATAAATTTCGGGTTTCACCCAAAACCCACCAAGAACACAACATTGGTGAATCAAAGAGGAAGATTAGCACTTACTTGATGTTAGGAAGGTGATGAGTAAGCCAAAACCTTCTCAAATCAAGCTCAAATGCACGAAATTGGCTTCAAACTCGTTTTCTCCTTTTAGCTCTCTTGAGATGAACGACCCAATTTGCCAAATGAGCCTAATTTTGACTCTAAGGAGTCAAATATGGCAGATTTGCATAATTACAACATTAGTCCTTCCACTTCCAATTCACCCATATCCTCCATAACTAGTTAAAAACTAGTGTAACCCCCGTTACCAACTTGAAACCCGCTTGTTTCAATTTATTTCAAAATATTATTTTCGACATAATATTTATTTAGAAATATTAATTATTTATAACGAGACCCGGATTTTGGTTCGTTACATCAAACCATTGCTCTGATACCAAGTTGTAACACCCAAAATTTACACCCGATTTTAACTTTCAAAATCATGTGGAAAATAGGTCCCATTTGACACTCTTGATTAAACAACACATGTTAAGTACAAAAATACGACAACGACATAGTTTTATTTCAAAACAACTGACTGACATCTCAAAATATAACAACAAGTTTTAACACTTGAAAGACAACCAAAAGCGAGTTTAGTGACCTCCCTATAAGGAGTTCCAACCCAAACATTAACCACCACCAAAGGCAACCGAGAATCCAGTCCGACACGAAGCGTGACCCGAGACATAAAACCGGAGCTTTACCTACAAGGAAACACCACAATATCACCATTAGTAATGATTTGACTTATACCACATTAAGTCAATTTACATCAATTTCACCATTATTCCACGATGGTTTGGATTATACCACATTAAGTCAATTTACAACATTTCACCATTATTCCACAAAGGTTTGACTTATACCACATTAAGTCAATTTACATCAATTTTATCATTATTCCACAATGGTTTGACTTATACCACATTAAGTCAATTTACAACATTTCACCATTATTCCACAATGGTTTGACTTATACCACATTAAGTCAATTTACACCAATTCACAATTATTCCACAATGGTTTGACTTATATACCACATAAGTCAATTACTACGAATTACCACATTTAGTTTGACTTTACACAACATAAGTCAATTACACCAATTTACCACATCTAGTTTGACTATACACCACATAAGTCAATTACACCAAATTACCACATTTTGTTTGACTACACTCCACATAAGTCAATTACACCAAATTACCACATTCTACTTTTTAGTTTAACTATATACCACATAGTCAACTACACCAATTTACCATATTCTACATTTTAATTTGACAATATACCACATAGTCAACTACACCAATTTCAAACTACATTTTGCATACAAATTTGACTTTTACCACACAAGTCAATACACCAAATTTAAACTACAATATGCATACTACTTTGACTTTTACTACATAAGTCATTACACCAATTTCAAATCACACATAAATAGAGTTTAACCACATAAACTATTTACATACCACTATCCACCATATCTATTACTAAGTAAGTGCAAAGCACTTACCTTTTGCTAAAGATGAATTGCTTGGTCCTCCAAGCTAGCTCCCTTCCTACTTGATCACCTATATGACCCATTTATAATTAGTAATCCAATGATCACCAATTGACACCCAACACACTTTTGTAACCCAATTGACCTGTTTGACTTATAATAGTCAAACTTTCAAATCCAACAATTCATCATCTAAGTTCACCATAAGCTTATGCCCACTAATTTAAACTTGACTTATAATTCTTTATATTAAACAAGTAAACCTTGCAAATAACTCAAGTTTTCTACTAAACGGTTTGGTTTAGGCATTTAGTCAAACACCTTATAGGCATGAACTTTAAATCACCATTTATCATTCAAATTTTGGGGATTTCACCAAATGTTTTGTCTATTAACACCATAGACACCTACCAACCTTTAGTTTAACAATTTAACTTCCCCAAATCAGAACCCCCAATTTACAACTCAAGAACCCTAACTTCTCATAACTGAAATTAGATGATTATAGGATGTTAAACACACTCCAACACCTTTAGACAAGCTAGATAACAAGTTATCTATCATCAATTTCACTCAATTCAGCCCCAAACTCGTTTTATACCAAAACCCACCAAGAACACCATTGAAGAAGATTCATGGATGAAATAATGCTTACAATTGATGTTTGGAAGAAGAGGATTGCATCAAAACCCATTGATTTCACATGCAAACTTCAATTTTCGGATTTTGCTTCTTCTCCTTGTCTCCTCTTGATGGAAATCGCAAGAACACACACACATATGTGGGTGTTCTGCGCATAATACCCCCATTAAACACCAAAATTAGAATTTACACAAACCTCCCCCCATCTTTCATATTTGATCCCCTTTTTAGTTAAAACCAAGATTGCTCAATTGCAACTAAACCCTCCATCTTTATTTTTTCTTTTATTTACACCCTTATAATATGTTTTCACATATTATTTATTAAAACCGAAAAATGGTTCGTTACGGCTACCTGGCACAAGACCGACTTCTCGAGTTTATGTTATTAGTAATGAACGATGATGTTTAAAAGTTTTAATTGGTTGACATTTTTATGTTTGAACAATGATGTAATTTCTGCTACAATGATATTTATTAAAGTATTCCATTAATTGAACTCTATGTTATTATGTAAATCAAACGAATGAGGCCTCCCGGTATCGGGGCCTTACAAATCATGGCCTCAGGTTTCAATATCATAACGGTTTAAAAACGAACGATTTTAAAAAATGAATGGTTTAAAAGCGAACGTTTTTAAAAAAACCTAAGCCCGTGATTTAAGACCAAATAAACCTTGGTACTCAAATGGTTAGGGTTTACAAACCTCAGGGACGAAAACCGAAATTAACTCTATGTATTTTTAAAATTGTATCGTATTTTATTATAGAGTATACTCGCTTTTCGTTCATGAGGTTTGGTCTAAATTGTCACTTTCGTCTAACTTGAAAATTTTCAACACTTTTGGTTATCACGCTTTCATTTTTTTAACTGTTTTCGTCCTACATTGTGACGCTATGTATATAAACAGTTAACTTCCCTCCACTTGCCCCTCACGTGAGTGGCATTTTTATCCTTTCAAGTTGGATTCCATTTGTCCTTTCAAACCAGTTTCTTATTCTCCATTTAAAATCCTAAACTACCATCCATTCCTAATTCGCAATCATCGCTATGCATCAAACACAAAAACTGTTCAGCATCTTCATGGCTCACACCACCATCACCAGTTCCTTTCAAATTATGAACCCCTCTTTTCCTGCTAAAAGTAGGCACATAATCCTTCCCCAACACAGTAAACACCATTCCAGTTCAGCAACCACTTTATTCCCCCTTTGCTAACCTTACCCCTAATCCTTACATTATAACCATCACAATTTAAAAACCAAAGCTTCCACTCGAACTCGAATCCGTCTCCGTCAAACTCCCAAAAATTTCTGCAGCATCATCTTCACGATTAGCACTAGAACTCGAAAGCCGTCTCCGTCTAATTTCCAATCGTTTCTACAACAACATCGTCTTTGTTTATCGAAACCGAAGCAATTCCATCTGCTAATTGGGTCAAAACCCTAGTTTGACCATCAATCTGACCAAAATTAGGGTTTTGAGATTCGGTTGATTAATTATGTTTGGAAATTGGAGGCTGAGATCTCTTCTTCTTCTTCAGATGCTTCATACCTCACAAACTATTGTTACATACAACGATATAGATATAGGAAATGCAAAATAAGTAATTACAATGTATACATAAGATTGGTAATTACATGGCGGAAATGCAAAATTGGAGAAATTAAAGAGAATAGCTTGAATCGTTTGGTCCGAAATTAGGGTTTTGTGAGGATGAGATCGCGATGAATTGATGATCGCAGATCCCAAAAAACCCAAACCTGGAGAATAATAAAATATGATTGAACATGAAGGAGGTGGAAAAAGTGACTAAGGAAGTTGTGGTTTATATTTTTTGTTAAATGGGTCGGTAGAAGCTGAACCGGGTTTTAGTGGAAGAATGTTGAAGAAGTTGGTAGTTTAGGGTTTTAAATGGAGAAGAAGAAACTGGTTTGAAAGGACAAAAGAAATCCCACTTAAAAGGAAGAAAAATGCCCCTCACGTGAGGGTCAAGTGAGTGGAAGTTAACGGTTTATGTAGACGACGTCATAATGTAGGTATGGAAAAGTCCAGAAAATAACACATTGTGAAACCAAGATTTGAAATAAAAGCTATGGAAAAGTCCTGAATATAAATGTAAAGTCTCTATTTTTATTATTATAATTATTTGCCATTATACACAAAGTTATTTACATATTTGTATATAATTAAGTACACAATTTTTTTTTCCGACTCTTATTATGTTCTGTTTCATATATTAACATTGTCAAGTCGTCATCATGAGTCATGACATGAAATGTATGGTAACTCATCCTTGAATAAATATGTTGAAATTAACGTGATTAATATAAACCAATGTAATTTAATAATAAAAAAAACTTTTTTTTCTAAAGTCGAATATTGAATGTTGTGACGTCGCACCCCCGTCATATGGGAGATCCTCGTCCAACTCCGGCCAATATGTTGTTTTAACCGGACCCACTTGGCGTTAGAGTTGGAGAGCTTTCAAAGAAAAACCCCACCCAATACAGCCCCTTCCGGGCTTGAGGGAGAGCCGAGGCTTGAACACTGGATCAGCGTGGGTAAAACTCTGATGCTTCAGCTTAAGAGGTAGGCCTCATTTACGATGCCGTAAAAATTAATAGTGCTGACAGGGATCAAACTTGTTTCGCTTAAAACTTCGGGCCTTACCTCAAACATTACACTCCAACCTCTTTGACGAGAAAAAAGAAAAAAATTGTGAAAACAAGATTTGAAATAAAAGGGTATGGAAAAGTCTTGAATAGTATGGCCCATCATTTAATGAGCCATGTTTCCACCCCTCCCCATGTCTCATTCGCTATTCATTACTTATTCTTCAGACACAAGTTATCTCCATACACTTACCAAATCTTTCTTCCCAGCCCCCACCCCCACCATCCTCCGCCTTTCCATCCTCCCCTCATAACCCCTATAACTTTCTGTGAAATGGTCAAGTCTGCGGATGAGAGGATGGTGAAAAGACCAAGCTATCCTTCACTGGTCATATGGGTGATGTTCTTGCTGCTAATATCTTCAGGTGTCACCCAAACAAAAGGGTCATCAAGAGGAGTGGCAAACACGCAATTCTTGAAGACGACGAGGCCTCGAATGTCCCACAACTATGTGTTTAATGGTGCCACCGTTAAAGGGTTTCTTCCGAAGGCGCTGCCGATACCGCCTTCTGGCCCTTCACACCACCACAACTCCGTCGGCCTCAACACCATGCATCCATGACCAAGAACAAGAACAAGAAAAACTCTCGTTTTGCAAGGGTATATTTGTCTTTTTGTACATGATTATGGTCTTCAAGACCTAGGGTTAATTCCACCATTATTCTTATATTTTCTTTTTTAAATTACTTGTTTTATTTTTTGCTTTTAGATGAAACTTATGCTATATAGTTTAGATTTTGAGTTTAAAAGGGTTTTTTTCTCCTTTTTTAAAGAAAAAATTACTAACTCTTACGTCTGTGGTATTATGAATTATCATTCTTTCTAGGTAACTTTAGGAAAAAAAAATTAATTGTTCTTTGTCTTATAAAAAAGTATAACTTGATAATTAATATGTAGATAGTTTGGGTAGAGTTAGTTTTATTTTTCATTTAATAATATTTACAATTGTCATTTCTCTTGCTTAGCAAAAAAAATATAAGATAATATGCTGTTTAACAAAAATATTAAGTATTTAAAAATAGTTTAAATTACATTTTAATGAAATAAAATGATGAGAAATTGTGATAGCACTTCATAAGATATGGTCTCAAGAATAAATGTAGTTTCCACTGTTTTTCGATCTTTATTTTTAACCATATTAAAACTTAAAAGTTTGTCTTATTTTATCTTATTGGGTAGTAAAATATTTACGGAAATAAAAGATTGTTCATAAGATGGCTAACTTGGGTATTGTAAAAATTATATAATATTAATCCTTATTATTTCCTTACTTATATTTTCATTATTATTGAAAATATTCAGATAACTATAGGTCAAGTTGTTGGGATTAATATTGTATAAAATTTAGAAACATAAAAAAATATGTTAAACAGTCGGATACAAAACTCGAACTATTGATTGTATAATTAATTTCGACCGATATTTTATTATCATTCATGTATTTAAACTATTCTTCAATAAAAAAAAGTAGAAAATCAAATTTTAAAATCATATAATATAATTATTTCATATCATATTGTTTTATTTTTTTTTAATTTTTTTTAACACTAGAAAATCAAATTTTTTTACCAGTTGAATTTTATTAAAAACACCGAATAGTTAGTTAACCAAGAAAAACAAAAAATTAAAAAAATAGGAGTGAATTTGTTAACCACTCTTCCTATAATTCTACACTTTTTTTAATTAATGTTAATTTTCATTTGATGTGACAAATAAAAGGTCTACAGTTTATAACTGTACGTGATCAATATCTTTGTAGTAGCTAACTGGTCTCAATTTTGTTTGTGAAACCTAATGAAAACTTTGTAACATGAATAGTATTTTGTAAAAATAAAAGTCTGTGTGCCTCAGTTAGGAATTTATACATGTGTTTAATATCTATTTAATATCATCTTTTTTTAAACATTTTTTATTTATAATGGTAACTCACGCACCCATTAATCCTATTTATAAATATACCCCTCTCTTTACCATAGGATTAGAACCCTTCAACATTTGGAAATGAGCACCATATAGGAAAACCATTGATAAAATAAAAAGAGAACTTTTATTATTTAATAATTTGAATTACAATACGGTACAGAAAAGGAGAAGAAGCAGAACAAACAGAATCAAACAAAAAGCTCTAGGTATGGTGGCTGAAGATTTCTGTTCAACAGAGTTCCCTTAAAACAGATTTTGGGCCACCAAGGTGAAACCCGTCTGTCTCCTAGGGTACAGCAGTCGGAGCAGATGCACTACCGGCGTTAACCAAGCACCCGAACTATACCTGAAATAAGCGTGTAAAGGTCCACGACAGAAAGGAAATGCGTTTGATTGTTTGTGCGATCTCTGAAATATGTGAATAAGTTTTTTGGGGGGTCTCTAGAAGGCTCAAAAAGCGTTGTATATATACACGAAACTTAGACCAGATGAAAGGTCTCACTTAATATAATTAATACTTAATTAATCTGATTTAAATGATCACTTAATTGAATTAATACAATTAATTCGAACTAACTGATGAAATTTCAAGTGACAGAGCCATAGGCTCGACTAGCCATCTCACCACGCAACACGGGTCAAAATTATTAAGGCGACTCTTAAGCGGCTCGCGGTGATGCAGTGCCAAGTGCCAAGTGCGCACGCCCATTGCCCTCGTCCAGATTACATTAAGTTTCAAACACACAACTTGGAGCATCAATGTCTCATTTATTTTAGCTCTGTTTTATACATGGTTTAGTTCGTTGTGATCCTCTCACATAGTAGAACACACACGTACTAATTAATAATCATGATAGTAACAAATACAAATAATTATTTATGTCCAAAATTTCTGACAATCCCCCACATGAATGGAGATCGATCCTAAGTGTCAAGATATAATTTCAACGGTTAAGTAATGCTAGAGAAGTAGGTGTTCCCTTTTAACCCTCCTTTGTGAAGTATACTTAGTCTCCTAGCGGTTAGTAGACGCGGTGTCCTTTGAACCCCTTTAGACATAAACGTTATTACACTTCACACAATACTCTTCATTCTCTGGTTAACCCCTCATTGTCATGTCCGTTATGGTCATGGAACACTAGCCTGGTACTATGCGAGCTCTAGGATTTGCGCCCCCACAATTCCATTCAAAGTGACCCACTTCTCTCTCGCATAAGTGAAATTATTCAAATTATTAAAATAAATATGCTTAACCTCCTTTTCTATCACTGATTTATTATAGGAATGGACTAGGAAGTATGCAATTCCCTTTATATGTTGGGGTACACCCCCCACCCCACAATGACCCAAGTTCATACAATTAGGTTGTCCTATTGAGCCTAGATCATGGAATCTCCAATCTTCTAGGATATATAGGTTTTCCTTTGTACTAACTTAGTCCAAGGGCTTCAGTCCCATCATAGATTGCACTTTGAGCTCTACCAATAGCCGATTGGGAATCACAACGTATGCAAATAACAATAACAGGCTTTGGCCATCCTGGAACATATTCCAAGAATTGACGTAGCCATCATGCCTCTTCTCCAGCTTTGTCTAGCGCGATAAACTCAGATTCCATGGTGGATCTAGATATGAGAGTTTGTTTAGACGATTTCCAAGCTATAGCCGCTCCTCCAAGGGTAAACATATAACCACTCGTGGATTTGGAATCTTTTATATCATAAGTTAGCATTAATGTATCCTTCCACAACATCTGGATCTTAGCCATAATGCAGTCCATAATTCCTCGTGTATCTCAAATACCTTAGCAATCTTGTCATACTCTCCCAATGCTCAGAACTAGGATTACTAGTATATCTACTTAGTCTGCTCACAACATATGCTAAGTCTGCCGAGTTCATGTCATTAGATACATAAGACTTCCAATTATCCTTGAATACTCCAATTGAGCAACACCGTCGCCTCTTTTCTTCTACAGATGGTGGGTTGTATCAATGGGAGTTTACACTCGTGTCCTCCACATTGAACATTTTCAAGGATCTCGTCCACATAGTAAAATTGACTTACCACAAGACCGTTGTCATTATGTGTTCTTAACTCATAAGTTATTGTTGCCATTGTATGCTTTTAAGACTATAATCTTAGATCTCGTTCTAGATCTAGTCATAATTTCGTCTTAGAGTTATACATTTTGTTTCTCAAGGCGAACACAACTCCACTATGCTTTTGGTATAGAAATCTAGCAAGATTCTTAACAATTGGCATCGAGTCTTGCAACTAGTTACACTAGATAGACTCCTTGTGACCTTTTTGTACTCCACTTGGTCACGTGTTTGAAATATCAATTTGGATTAGCAAATACTTATTCCCGAACATTCCAGATTCAAATGCAACCCCACATTTGAGTGTTATTGGATAACATCAAGATGGGGTTATTGAAAAGGTTCTACCTTTCTACACAGGTTTGAGGAAACTTCTCACAAAACCATTTGTACATACCCTAAAGGGTTATTGTTTCTTAAATGGCTTCTCCCGCCACATTTCTGTCATTTGATCAATATTTTTGTAACTTCACTTATGACAAAATTTAGACACCCATGATTTGAACAAGATCTATCTCATCGTATCAATGAGTTCATCAATGTTTATTCCTCAACTCAGATTGCATTAGCTCGCATGAGCTTCCGAGCTAACCAAAGCAACACATGTCATTGACATAAGTATGTTATTAAACCATCACCAACTTAGAAGGATTCTAAGTTACCATCTAGAGATAAACCTAGGCAATGAGTTCTCCTCATCAGCTTTAGGAACAAGTTCTTCATAGGTTATATGTCTTTTCCATATAATGAATGAAAACTTTGTCTATACACAAATTCATTTTATGTTCACACACATTTGAATGTTTAGAGTTAATTAGTCTCCGCGGAGCATCATAATTAACCAAGTACTAGTCTAGCATACTTTAGACTACAATACTTTAGCATGTGAACAGAAGATGCATCATTATGATTCTTCACAGCCCTAAGGATATCGCAATATCACTTTGCAACATTTATCCCTTAGTTTAGACAAAATTATGAGACGTATTCACAATCTTAAAACATCAGTATTTAGGAAAATCTCACAAGTTAATGTATATAACACACATAACTTTATCATTAAATTAAGTAACATAACTTATTTGCCTTTGATCTCCAAGGCTTTACCGTTGACTCATTAGAACTTAACGGTTAAGTCTTAACTCGAGTTTCTTTGGTGAACACATTCATTACCACATGATGAATGATACTCGTCTACAATCACTATATATGTTGAGATGGAGTCAAACAACATGGTATTCATAAAGTTGTCTTAAGTGATTTGTATGTATATTTAGGATACTCTCCCAAAACGTAGGTAAAATCCTTCACATAGTTCTAACAACATTAAGGTGATAGACGCATCCACATGTAGATCTCTCGGAATGAATCTTACTAGATTCCTAAAAGATTTACAATAAACATATATTGCTTTTACTCAGTGATTCATTCATGAATTTCCAAGGATTTAAATATCTCATTAATTCATATGTTATAATTCACACTTAGTGAGTTTCCAAAGGTATTAATTCCTCATTAACATATATTAATTCATATGTTATAATTCACACTTAATGAATTTCCAAGGACATGAATGTCTCATATTTACGTATTTCCTCTCCGTATATTTATGACATTTGATGTATTATTTTGTCATTGTAGCAACTCGCAAGTTGTACTCATACAAATGGTAACACCTGGCACAAAAATGTCCAAGAATTGCACAAGGTAAAAATTTAGGGGTTAGTTGTGCAAAGTTCCAGAAAATCAAGGCTAAAAATTAAAAATATGAACTTTGGCACCATAGCGGACCGCTAAGAATGACTGTAATGGTCCGCTACGGCCGTTGCGGACAGCCAGAAGGGAAAAGGACCGGTGCTGGACCGCCACCAAACCCGGTAACGGTCCGCTACTTAGCCACCAAGCAAACAAACCCCGATTTGACCTGTGGATGCTGACTAATGGGCAAGAAATTTGACACGTGTACCGGTGGCGGACCACTACTGCCACATGTAATGGTCCGCTAGCCGCAATCCGTAAGAAATTGCGATGTAGCAGCGTGCGGACCACTACGCCCCTACGTAACGGTCCGCTAGCCGCAATCTAAGAAGCGGTCCAATCAGGAGTTGACATATAGGGCTGATGCAAGCATGGGCAGTGACGAACCGTCACCCGCCTAGGTCATGGTCCGCTAAGGATCCCAGTTTCAACCTATAAATAGATGAGCGATCTCAGCTCAATTCACTCACACAAATCGCATCCCAACGACCAAAACTTGTTCCAAAGACTCATTAGCTCAGTTCTACTCCACTCCCGACTATCCGGTTCGCGATTAAAAGCCGCATTCTCAGCTCAATTCACTCATATTTACGTTTCCGAAAAAGGCCAAACATGTGTTAAAGAAATGATGCGTAATTGTTCTCCCACGAACAAAGCGTCCAGACCACTGGTATACGTAAAGTTTGATCAAACGATACACGTGGATCAGGTAAGAGCCTAGGGCATGGTTGGTACCCCTGTAAACAATGTAAGATGTACTCCTGTGTGAGACGATGTAAGTAACACCGGAGTCGGTTAGGCACGGCAGTTGTTTACATGGCATGATACCAGTGTATAAGGTGGTGCATACGTCCAGGGGATGAGGACCTGCTAGATGTGTGGGTTGAGCCTAAAAGAAATTACGATCATGAATTTATCACTGTTTATGACAAATGATTTTGGGTCTTGATAAACGTATTCACTAGCATTCACGCTGACATTTTATTTTCAAAAATGTTTTTAGGTAACAACTAAATGTTATTGGGTTTCCCCCATAGCATTTATAAATAAAATAACGTTTGTCGGTGTAGGTCCTGATGATAGGGTCCCTGTGCTAGAATGACTCTAGTCAGGAAACAATTAACAAATCAGCTATAGGGAAGCTGATTGTTGAAGAAAATGGCAAACACAAGATGAAGAGCAACACAAACAAGAACATAAACCACTGATTCTATTAGATCCGCAATGAAACGATTACAATTTGGATTACAAGAATAATCAAACACAACCTCCTAAAGGCTCTCTAAGTGACTATAATAACGACGTGTGAATCAAGAGCTACATAACTAGGTTTTTGGTCTGCTATTTATAGAGAAGATAGCAAGAGTCGCCATTCAGATTGCCGACTGTCAAGAGTCGGCCGGCAACCGACATAGCGACTGTTGACCAAAAACCTAGTTTTACAAAACATTCACTCTAGCCCCTATAGTTATCAAGAATACAATGGTTTCTCATGTTCCAACAATTTCCCCCGAAACCGTTGCACTCCTGATTCTATTATTCTTTCGTGGGCCTCTCCTCCTCAAAATTCTTGGGACTCGCTTTCACTTTCTTCATCATCCTTAGATTCATCTTCTCCTTCAATGCTCGTAATTTCAAAGACATTACGGAATGTCAATGGTTCCTCATTGTTTCTTGCCCTCATACTGTTAAGCTCCTTCAAAATGTTATCAGCACCTTTCCTGATTGCTGCCATCGCCTTTGCAACACTTGTAACATTTGTGTTTTTTTCATTTCATTGTATTTATCGTACAAGCCCATGTAATCCATGAGCAAGTTCAAATTTCAACACATCATATTTATACAACATCATTTTTAAAATATTATTTAAACATTTATTTATTTCCACTAAACATTTTTATATCAAATGAATTAATGGTGTATGTTAATATTAGGTTATATAAATAACAGTAAGTTTTAAAACTCATTTAAATCCTGTTAATTGAATTTGAACCTTCATTTAAGTTTTGAATATTAGCAAATTGTTGAACCCAATATTATTGTTTGAAACCATCGCCTCATTATAAACGTAACCGATCGGCCATCAATGGCTATCATTGAAGAACTTAATGTAATGATCATTTTTTCACACCTTATACATCACGATTTCAACAGCCTCAAAAATTCAATTCCTTTGTCTCGCAAATCCCACCCGTTCTCAATCTCTGCTCGTGCAGCAGATACCAACACGACACCGAATCTAGATTGCCATATGTCAACCAACAACCGTCAAACCATTGAATCAATGCCGCTAGTAATTGTCTCCGCTCTCACCAAAATTGTAGTAGGC
Organism: Smallanthus sonchifolius; assembly: GCA_023525975.1. NCBI lineage: Eukaryota > Viridiplantae > Streptophyta > Magnoliopsida > Asterales > Asteraceae > Smallanthus > Smallanthus sonchifolius. The sequence goes on along the minus strand of CM042025.1, from coordinate 39,429,315 downwards.
ATCCGGCCACCCAAGCTCGTCGCATTCTAGCAATGGAATCTCCGGCTAGCTTTTGCCTCTTTAACATCGAGCATATCAGATACAAGGTAACGTCTTCATCTTGTATGATCTATTTTCTGTTTATAAACCTTAATTTATCAAGTTCAAATCACACGATCGAATATCAATTTGTTCGGCCACATGTAGAAACCTTGAGGAAGATGAAATAAATTGGATTTTAATTATTATTACTATTATTAGTATTATTACTATTATTATTATCATTTTTTTTTCTTTTCTTTCATTCCCTGATAGACCATCAACTTACTTTATCAAACTACTTTGGCACATTGGATAAATGGATAAAAATAAAAACCAATATACATGTATTATATTATAGATCTAATATAAATTAGTGTTCGTTGGATAATTTAAGTTTATAAGTCCATAAATTTAATTTTAATAGAGGATTAATATTAGCAATATCAACAAGTCATTTCATAAATACATATCTTTGATTCTTACCGTTTTTGTTATAAAATCTTGAATATTAATTGGATCTCTAAAATCCAGGTAAACAGACAACGACGAGAAATATCAAAAATAAGAAATTGATTCACTAACATTACACACATATATTCTATTAGAATTAAAAGGTGTAAGATACACATTTTTTATTATAACAAAGTCCATGCATAAATTTGACATCTATACCTTATCTTAGAAAAATGTTTTGATTTTGCAAATATATAGAATGATATATATATATATATATATATATATATATATATGTATATTTTACGAGTAAAACAAGAATTATTATGACAATTCCTTTATTTTAGTCAAGGGTTTATAAATATTAACTTTTTAGTGAATATATATATATTTGAATATATTCTGAAAGCCTTTTATTAACTATAAACGCTTAAACACGTTATATATGAACCCTATTAATTTATATATAACATGTGACGTCATGAATTCTATTAATCAAAAAGTTATGGATATATATATATATATTTTTTTTGATTAAATAATTATATATTTAAAACGTCATAGTCTACTAATAATACATTTTTATTTAATGTTACTAATTATTTTAGTCATATATTTACCATATTATTAGTACCTTTACAAATAACTGAGTATTAGTAGTTATACGATCATTTTAATTTGCCTTTCATAAATAATAACAATACTACCTTTTTGCATGATTAATTCATTTATTTTAAAGGACATACTTATAAATATTATTGTGTTATTACGTGTCAACATGATGACTTATTTAAACTGATTGTTTTAATAGGATATTTATTTAACAATTAATATCTATAGATGCCACCTAAAATCTTTTTTATAAATAAAACCCATAGAACATTATTTCATTATCACCTTAGTTATTGTTAAGATTCGTATCTTTCGTTCGTTCGTTCATTCCAAAACCCTAAAATCTCAACCGTCTCGTTCTTATTTCTCTTATTTATTTCTATATTAAACATGAACAAACTATTGATCCATATACTTCATCAAAACTTAGGTTAACCTTGTGGTTAGCTAGACTCTTGTGCAACAACAACTTGTTTGTGTGATTATCAAGCTACTTATTGCAAGGTGAGTTTACATAGCCTTTTTTTTATATTTACATCTTTGGGGTGAAACATGATTACATTCAAACTATTTGCAATTATTACAATTCAAACATTATGATCATTTGTGCAATTTGTGTCTTATGCTTGAATACTATTAGTGCAAACAACAATTACATACTTTTTGTGCATAGTGCTAGTGCAATCATTAACTCAGTACAAGCCGACGGTATACAATGATAGATCTATTGTGTCTGACCAACACACCCGGTTAGGGTGATTGTTGCCGAAAAAAGTTAACGATAACATTAGCGTTATGCCTATCAGTCACAAGGTTTGATTGTGCGCCCCAGTTTAAATTATAGTGGTTCTCCATAATTGCCTTATTAAACCATGATATCATATGAATTGTACACAAACTTTTGATATTACTTGTGGTGTCAAAAACTATGTATGCTCACCAACTATTTTTAGTTGACCCTGTTTTCATCATGTTTCAGGTACTAGTGTATGAGATCATATGCAAGATACTACATATAGGATTTGAACTTAGTGAATAAAGAATTGGAACCTGTTGATGTATTTGATTTTGGTTGTTTATTGAACTATTGTAATGATATCTTGAAGTAATTAATATATAAAACTTTAGTTGATCATGAGCTTATGAACAGTCTACACGTCCGCCCCGACGTATTCCGCCGTGGGTTGGGGTGTGACAACACTGTTCATATTCTTCCTGTGGACCTCATTCCACCTAATCTGTTTATTCCAACGAAGCTTCATTTCCTGTATCTCATTTCTTTGCTTTTCATGAGATTTCTTTAAAGCTTGAATTTCATTCTTAAGACCTTCTAGGTCGGTTGGCATCTTTTGACGAGGAGGAGGAGGAGCATCTTTCCTTGATTTTACAATGATTTTTCTAACGGCAGGGCTTGATTTCTTTGCGTCACCGGGAAGAGGAAGAGCTTGTTTCCCTGTTGGAGAGTGGTGGGTTCCTAAAGTTTCCTCTATTTTCTTAGGCGGAGGATGCCTTAGTGCAGCTAGAGTTAATCCTGCTATGAAATCTACTTCAATGACTTCATCGGTAAGGAAAGGGGTGATAGAGTCTTCTTGTTGGGTATTTTCATGTTCTCTCTGATAGGCCAGTCTTGCTGACCTCATCAGTCCTTCTCCCTGGCTAGGTGCTAAAGCCCTCTTCTTCTTCTTTCCCTTAGATATTTCAATCACCTTTCCCTTGGCTTTTCTCTTTGCAGCTTCTTTCTTGGATTCCTTTTTAGGTGCTTTTTCTTTATCAGGTGCAGCTGTGCCTTCGATCCTTCTTTTCATGGTGTTGTAGCTTTTCTCAGACGAGCTTTGAACATCAGGAATGACTTCCTTCTCACGCATCTTCATAAACAAAGGAGACACCTTTCCAGAGAAACTATGATGGTTTCTTAGAAGATCGGTATAGAAACTGGAATCAAGTTTCGAAAAAGTCATGGGAATTCCTTTTGGAGACAGTTTCTTTTGCGACAGATTCAGAATCATTTGAACAAACCGTGGGTACATCAGCCATTTGTTCTTTGTAACATCGCTGCACATATAGTCAAAGATATGTCAGGAGACATTGCAGGTTTCATTGTTACAGACTTTCAACATGATTCCTCCCCATTTCAATCCAAGAGCATCGTATCCACCTTTTTTGTGTGACATTGAGTGAATGAAGACGTACATGATTTCTTTCCAATCTTTGGATAAGCCGCACTTCATGATTTCACTTTTTTTGAGCGGTCCTTCGTAACCGAGCTCCTCAATGAAACGTATTTCAACTTCTTTCTTGTCAACAGTGTGGGGTTCAGACTCGTTATCTTGTAATATTAATGCATTCCTGACAGTGCTTTCAAATACAACCACTTTTTGCCAAGTAACGGTGGATCTAATAAGAGGTTCGTTGGTAATAGAGTGTAATGAAGCTTCCGCATTATCCCAGAATTCTACAATAAGATCTTTGTAGACAGGTTCATTCCATGAAATGGCATATGAAATCCTGCTCTGTAGCAACCAGTTGATTACTGTAGAAAATTCTTCTTGAATGGGATTTGGAAAGATGATCGCCATATTGTGTCATATGAAATCACACAGGAATGTAGGAGTGTCAACGATTCCATGTCAAGAGATTTCCTTGATCAGTAAAAGAGTCGCCTTAAACAAACAACAGTCAGCTGCGAGTGAAGACAGTCGGCTGCACATGAAAACAGTCGGCATGTTCGCAAGGAATTGCTCCGGAGAATCGACCCCCCCCTTTTTTGGGTGACTCTTAAAGAGTAGGGGACGATTTGAACTTGCGTTCAAAGAAATCACTAGACGGCAGATGTACAAGAGTCGATCATAGAGTAGTGATATGAGATGAATAAAGCCGACTCTTGTTGTCTTCTGCAATGGCACAGTCGGTGAAACTTTTGCAGGTTCAAAAGTACCCAGATTTTCAATGTAGATGATCAAATCCTTATCTAGACCCTGTTTCAGAAGTTATTTTATCCACATAAGCAACATTATTAAAGCTTTTACCTTTAAATCGCAAGAATGCAGAGAATACGAGCTTTAAAACGATGGAGGAGTTTGAAGAGAAATAGCAGGAGAAGAAGAATAAGATCTAGGGTTTTGAAAGTAAAAAAAATATCCCCCTTTTAACATATATATACTCGGTAAAATTTTACGGGCCGACTCTCAACAGTCGGCCCAGAGAGTTGCTAGAGTAAAGTTAAAATGAAGAAATTTTGAATATTTGACCAAAGCAAATCGATTTTCGAGCTTTAATTTTGAAATAAGGACCCATAAGACATTGTACAAAGAAATATGCACTACAAAGATCATTTAGAGCAAACAATACAATGCTTAAAAAGAGACAGAACATGTAAACAAGGACATGGAACATGTAAACCTGATCATGTGGAATCATACCGACATAACTTGTCACACAACCTTTTCTTATTGAATTTGGACGTTCACGGATTACGAACGACTGTTGATATATTTGTCCTCTGAAGCCCATGCATCATTCTTTCAACGTACAACTAGCGAACTTTTATCATGTTTTGGTAAAATTAGGATGAAGTCAGTGTTCCCCACACTTGTCCGGTATAACCTACCCATCCTCATGGTCTTTTGAGTGCGATGATGAGAGCTTCAGGTATATGCCAACGCATAATCAGAGAAGTTGATCAACGAGAAACTTATGATAACTAAAGGAGCGTAACTAGCACGGGTCCGTGAACTGTTTAGGGTATCTTTAAAATGATTTTGAGTCAGGGACAAAGCACAACGGACTTACGTGCCCTGAATTATGAAATAAGATTGGACTTACTTGCACGTCGAACTTACAAGACATGTTTTTGTCAAGAAAATCCCTTCACAGCCACAGCAGCCCAAAAAGAAAAATATTTATTATATATATGTACACACTGACATTGTGTATCTTTTTTATTTTTGTTCCTAATGCACGGCATTGACATTGCGTGTCTTTTGCTCAATATTGATGAATTCAGTACTAGGATGCACTTCATTGGTGTCTTTTGCTTGGATTTGCACGTCATTGCGTGTATTTTTGTTCTTTTTGCCTTTTCTTTTAAATAAGTATAAATATAATAAGGACTCGCAACCCATTTGTGATGGGACTATGGTTATGTGCAGACCTGGACAAAATGGATATACACTTTTCAGCAGTCATTATCTTTGTCACTGAGTTGCAGTCTATTCGTTTGAATGCGGAGCCTACCAACATGTCCATTAGTATAACCGCTTCTCCCTTTTGATCCTATTCAAACAGTGATCAAGTATGTCAGTTTAACTATTATTTCCCACAATAACAGTTATGCAAAATCAACAATGAAACACACATCTTTTTCAAACTATTTTCTTTTTACTATTCTATTCATAGGCACTTTTCCCCGAAAATTTTATTTATGGACAACCTCTTTAAATGGAATTTTCTAAGCTAAAGACAATATTTTTTGTAGGTCGATCATCAACTCATTTTAGTCAAGAAAATATTGTCACACCCCCAAATTCCACTAACTGAGTTTTACCGTTTGGAAGGTGACACACCAGGATCTCAGTCATTAGTTACATCAAACGACACTATATGGGACTTAAAATGTCATAACATAAAAGTTCAGAGTTAATGCGAAAGCGTAAACGTTAATATGAAATCAAAAGTAATTACACGTAATAGGCGTCAATCAATGTAAATAAGTATACTGTTTCAAATGTTTGAAATGGATGATATGACAGTAGGACTCCATGCATGTCCTAAGTGTGCAACCTGTGCCTTAGCGACCTGAGAAACATGTAAGAAAAAGTGTCAACACAAGGTTGGTGAATTCACAGGTTTCAAGTTTACAATAAGAGTGTGTTTGCCAGATTATGTACTTTCAATATGCATATCTATAGGTAGCTAACCTATGTTCATCTTTTACTAAAGCGCTCGCAACCGAAGCTGACTGTGTTTGTATGCCTCCTGCCAGGTCTATCAACTCTGATACATGTGAGTAGGCTAACATTTCACCCGTTCGATGTCCAATCGAGTTAGCGCGACTAACGCGGGTGGGATTTGTCAAACCCAGTAGTACTACTAAACATTACCTCGCTAAGATCCATATTAACGGTCTGATATAAGATGAGGACTTTCTGTGATAGTGTGTTACGCTTAGCCTCAACAGTGATATCATATAAAGTACCATAATCAAATAGTTGCGTCATGTTTTCTCCCCCAACGGGAAAACATGTAAAATAATATTTGCTTGCGTACCTGTTTCTCCCCCACGGGGAAAACAAGTAAAAGTATGATAGTTGGTGTTCATGTTTGTTTCTTCCTTAACAGGAAAACAAGTAAAATACGTTTGTGTGTAAGCATGTTTCTCCCCCAATAGTAAAACAAGTAAAAAGGGGCCGTGAAACTCACCTGCGTTGCGTAGTAGGTAGTATCACACAAGTATGAGATTTAGAACCTCAAGTGTTAGCCTGCACGGCTTACGTATGCCCTAGAATCATAACCACATAAGTTAGTGACACATTGGGATTTGTGACGACGACTCGTAAGGTTAGAACGTCTTAACGTATTCTAAGGATCAATTAGTAGACGAACGTGTCTACGGGAATATAGGTTTCTTAATATAATAATTAAAATCAATGTGTTACGTGTCGAACGTTAATGACGAATAATCTTAATAAATAACTTCGTACGTTTGCCATTTAAAATGGTTAAGAAAATAATATAACTATATAGATTATTTTTAAGTCGTATGATTAAAAAAATAATCATTTGTGTGGAAAAATAATAGATATATTATTTTTATTCGATATATTAAACGTGAGTAAATAATATAAACAATTATATTATTAATTTAAAACGTCACATGAAATAATAAACGAGGCGAAATAATATAAAATATATATATTATTTTATACTATGAATCACGGGTTGAAAATAATATAACCATATTATTTTATTCGGATTCGTGGTTTGAAAATAATATAAATATGTTATTTTAAAAGGGGTTATTTTACATAAATGCGGGTTACGAATCAAACCCGAGCCTACGGGTGTTTTTCGGTTTAAAACATTTTAATATATTGATATAATAATATATGGATAGGTTTAATATTAAAATAGTGGCTTGAAAAATAAATAAAACCAAAACAGGGAGAGGGAGACTCGAACCCGGGTCTCCTTCCTCTCAGCCCAACAACTTAACCATCACACCCGCTAAGGTAATCGTAACAAGATTCGCATCCAACCGGTTTTAAACAAAAGTCCCAGAGAACCTCTCCCCCATACTCAAAAGCGATCGGCCAACACCAAAACCCACAAATTTGATCGCGATTTAACAAGATGGTATGGGGGTTTTGTTAATCGAGTTATAGTGAATCTACAGGTGAAGTTAATTGCATAATGGTTAAGTATAGGATCGCTAAATTCTCAGGAATAAACCCGAAACCCTAAGATATGAACACCAAATCAAATTGATTAAATTGGATGCTAAACCCCAACGAAAACATAGGGTTTTTACAAAACAGGGTATTGCGAATCCAACCCTGAGGTTTAATTTGATTAAGATCGAGTTTAGAATTGAAACCCCCAAATCGGTTTTAGAACGAACCCTAGATTACGGATTGGGTTCAATTCGATGTTAACTGATCGAATTATCATAAGGTTTTCAATTTACGAGTAAAAATGAAACTAAGAGTGAAAACAATTACCAGAAAGGAATTCGAATTGAGGGAGAACGGCTAGAACGTGTTCCGACTTGCGCGAGTTTGATCTCCGACGGCTGTGACTGCTTTTCCGGTCGAATTGAGTAGTGTCACAGGTTCTAACTGATGCGACTAAGGTGTGCGCACTCTCAATTCGTGAGAATGATACATGAATTTGTCGAATTTGATGATATTCAATAAGGGGTCGACGGTTACGAGTTTATTGTTCATAATTGAGTTTAATTTCGCCAATGATGATGATAACTAGAGTTGTAATGACGATTGTTAATGAGTTATGACGTTTTTCAGTTACAACAATCAAGTCGATCGATCATGGGATCTTGAATTTGGAATTCAAGTTGCGAATTTGACTTCTAAAAGTCAACAGGAACTCAATGTGTATAAATTTTTACTTCTCAAGTCAATGGATTTTTTTTTGGAATTTGGCGAGACTGGTCCTTGTAGTTTTAAGTTTAATTTGTAACAGAATCAGTCCCTGGGTTTGAAATTGGGTTACTAAGTTAGAAATTTAACGGAATACTTAACAGGATTGCTAACGGCGTTAACTTTGAAAAGTCGGATTGTCACATCATCCCCTAGTTGAAAGAATTTTCGTCCCGAAAATTAAATAAAATAAAAATAAAATAAAAAATTTCGGATATCACATCATCCCCTAGTTGAAAGAATTTTCGTCCCGAAAATTAGGATAGTACCTTAAGAGTTTGACGTGGAGTGCTTGAACAGATCAGGATATTTGCGCATCATCTGATCCTCGCGCTCCCACGTGAATTCTTGTGCACGTTTCGAGTTCCAACGAAGTTTGACAATAGGGATTTTACTGAGTTTCAGCGTTTTGATTTCCCTATCCATGATTTCTACCGGTTCTTCAACTAATCGCAGTTGTTCATCGATATGTAGTTCCTCAAGAGGAATCGCGAGTGACTCGTCAACTAGACATTTCTTCAAATTTGAGACGTGAAAGACGTTGTGTACACCACTAAGTCCTTCAGGTAAGTCCAGTTGATACGCTACTGGTCCGATTCTCTTCACTATCTTGAATGGTCCAACATAACGAGGATTTAGTTTGCCTCGTTTCCCAAAGCGAATGACACCCTTCCAAGGTGAAACTTTTAACAAGACCATATCCCCTACTTGAAATTCTAACGGTTTACGACGCATGTCGGCATAGCTCTTTTGACGATCACGAGCTGCTGCCATATTATTTCTAGCTTGAACGATTTTCTCAGAAGTTTCAAGTACGAGTTCAGGATCTGTAAGTTGACTATCCCCAACCTCGGCCCAACAAATAGGAGAACGACATTTTCGTCCATATAGTGCCTCAAATGCAGTTGCCTTGATACTAGTGTGATAATTGTTGTTGTAGGAGAACTCCACCAGAGGTAGGTGAGACTCCCAAGTGTTACCGAAATTGATCACACAAGCTCGTAGAATGTCCTCCAGAGTTTGAATAGTACGTTCCGTTTGGCCATCAGTTCGAGGATGGTATGTTGTGCTCATATCTAGGCGTGTGCCTAGGGCTTTTTTTTTGTAGAGATTTCCATAATCGAGAGGTGAATCGAGCGTCTCGATCTGAAATGATAGAAATTGGCACTCTGTGCTGAGAGACTACTCCATTCGAGTAAATACGAGTAAGTTTTTCCATTTTATCAGTCTCTCTGATTGCTAAGAAGTGAGCGGATTTAGTCAGACGATCGACGATCACTAAGATGGTGTCGCATCCGCTAGGAGTTCGGGGTAGTATAGTGATAAAGTTTATGAAAACCTGCTCCCATTTCTACATTGGGATTTTCGGTTGTTGGGGCCCACTAGAAGGTTTTTGGTAATTGACTTTGACCTTTGAGCAGGTCAGGCACTTGCTAACATAGATGGCTATATCGGCCTTCATTTTGGCCATCAATACAGCACCTTTAGATCATGGTACATTTTGTCGGAACCTTGATGAATAAAGTAACGAGATTTATGAGCCTCATCCATAACTAGTTCCCTTAAATTTTCGAATACTGGAACCCATATTCGCTCGGCAAGGTAGCGAATGCCATCTGATTTGACTACCAGTTGTCCTTCCATACCGCGTGTAGCTTCTAATGGTAGGTTTTCCTCTTCAAGAGTTTCGAGTTGAGCACTTCGGATTTTGGTCAGGTAACCTGGGGTGAATAGTAAGTTGTAATGCTCAAACCCGTTTAGGTTTCGTTTCCTTTCGACTTAGGCATCAGCTACAACGTTGGCTTTACCCGGGTGATATCGGATCGCACAGTCATAATCGTTTAAGAGTTTGACCCAACGACGTTGTCACATGTTCAACTCTTTCTGCTTGAAGATGTGCTGGAGACTCTTGTGATCGGTGTAGATGGTGCATTTGGTACCGTACAAGTAATGTCTCCATATCTTAAGTGCAAAAACTACTGCTCCCAACTCTAGGTCATGAGTGGTGTAGTTTTCTCGTGAACCTTTAACTGACGTGAAGCGTATGCGATTACCTTTTCGCGTTGCATTAAGACACAACCCAAGCCTTGAATGGATGCATCATAATACACCATAAAATCATTGATTCCTTTCGGAAGAGCTAAAATAGGTGCACTGCAAAGTTTCTGTTTGAGGTGCTGGAAAGCTGACTCTTGGTTATCGTCCCAATTATAGGCTTTTCCTTTTTGAGTTAGGGCGGTGAGAGGTTGTGCAATCTTTGAAAATCCTTCTATAAAACGACGGTAATATCCAGCCAATCCCAAAAATTGTCGCACCTCAGTCGGAGTCGTCGGTGCTGCCCAATTCTTGATGGCTTCTATTTTGGATGGGTCGACATGTATCCCTTTCTCGTTAACCACATGCCCTAGAAACTGAACTTCCCGGATCCAAAATTCACACTTGGAAAACTTAGCATACAGTTGCTCTCGCTTTAGTAGTTCCAAAATTAAGCGGAGATGTTCCTCATGTTCCTCCTTGTTCTTGGAATAGATGAGGATGTCGTCGATGAAAACGATAACGAACTGGTCAAGGTAAAGCTTACACACACGGTTCATGAGATCCATGAATACCGCTGGTGCGTTGGTTAACCCGAAAGGCATGACCATAAATTTGTAATGGCCGTACCTCGTTCTGAATGCAGTCTTAGAGATATCTTCTTCTCGGACTCTTAACTGATGATAGCCGGACCTAAGATATATCTTGGAATAGAAGCTTGATCCATAGAGTTGATCAAACAAATCATCGATGCGGGGTAAAGGATAACGATCCTTGTTGGTTACTTTATTAAGTTCACGGTAGTCGATGCACATGCGAAGGTCCTATCCTTCTTCTTGACAAATAGGACCGGAGCTCCCCATAGTGATGAGCTAGGTCTAATGAAACCTTTATCCAACAACTCTTGCAGTTGTGTGGATAGCTCTGGCAACTCACTAGGTGCAAGTCTACAGGGTGCCCGAGCAATAGGCGCTGCTCCGGGTGCTAGATCAATTTGGAATTCGACTTGATGATGTGGTGGAAGACCAGGCGGGTCTTTAGGAAATAATTCCAGATAATCACGAACGATCGGTATGTCTTCAATCTTCTTCTCCTCATATGGCTGCTCGGCGACGAGAGCCAGAATGACAATACGACCTTTACGTATATGCTTTTGTGATTTCATGAAAGATATGATGCCCACGACAACACCACTCTTTTCGCCTTGGACAGAAAGGGTTTCTCCACTCAGGAGAGGTAGGTGAACAAATTTGCTCACGACAAATCATTTCGGCTTGGTTCTTAGATAACCAATCCATACCGACAATTACGTCGAAGTTGCCGAGTGTGACTGGCATAAGGTTAATGTCAATCTTTTGACCAGCCAATCCTAGTTAACACGCCTTAAGATTGTGAGTTGTTTCGATTACTTGACCGTCTTCTATCCCTATAGTGTACTTAGTTGCTAATAGAGTCGGAGTACGACCGCACCAACATGAAATTCATGAAGTCATGCTGAGACTTCTAGTGAGACCAGTGTTTATAAGGCAAGTGTCAGCCAATGCATAGGCTAAGGGAAGAGGTTCACATGTAAGGAAGAAAATTCTAATGAGATATAGATTCCAGTAGCATAAGAGGTAGGGTGTATGTTTAAGTAGTTGCGTTCAACTGATGGTTGGTTAGGTTAAATCTTCGTTTCCTAATGTCATTGGATCAACGGGATCATTTTGTGAAGAAAGAAATCCGTTTACAGGATTGAATATGCTGGAGTAAAATTCAAAGTTAGACTAAGGATTAGTCACAGGATGAGATAACAAGTTCAAGTGGGATCTATTGTAGGATTGTAAGGAATAACGTGTTAGCATAGAAAGAATTCCTCAAATTTTGTATACATAGTTGGAGTCGGTGGTTTTACCCTGAGGTTCTACTAGAGTTTCACTCTAGGTGGTTTTATTGATTAAGTTTGAGTGAGAGTTGTAAGATCACTAAGACTCTTACATGGGTGAAAATAACATTGATGGATCCCATTGATGATAATTCAGTGTATCCGTAAACATTTTCAGCCTGATAGTCGCGTCTATCAATTGTTGAACAGGTTTAACGATACCAACTAATCGTTGAGTGGGTTATGAGAGTCTCTACAGATAGTGCAAACCTAAGTCTGTAAATCACTAATTAGGACCATTCATCCACACACTAGGTTTCACCAGGACTTACATGCACCTCAAATTATTATTACGTGTGCACCCGTAATGATAATTTGCTTTGCATGCTCACCCTTGTTCTCCCTGTCCTGTGTCATAATGTCCTTTAGGTTATATTGTTGAGTATAGAGTGTTGTCAGATATGATAAGTCATTGAAAGGAGTAGTCATCAACCATAAGTTGATCGACTAGGACTCATATCAGGATGAGTAGTCGGGAATGGTTTGATCCGAGTATTCACCCGAGTTGAAATACGATACGATAGTCCAATCCAGCGGATTGTAGATGGTAACACGCATATGAAGCAAACATGTACATGTAATGTGACTTCGAGAAGTGAAACTAGTTCATGGATATATGTTACTGGAAGAAGAAAGGTAGCTGTTCTTCCCACCGAGTCAGAATAGGGTTTGAGTATGCATTAAGCAATGTGTTCTCTAATTTGTGGTCAATCTATTCTTAACAGAATATCAACCAAAGACGCGAGCCCATGGCTCGAGAAAGTGATGACATCTACGTGTCAATGGATTCTGCAATCATGCGTGTAACGGTCTGCCTTCATTCGGCGTATTGTTGCTGGTGGGTACAGTAGGGACTCGCTGCCGACGATCCCAATTCCCAAAGAGATATGCGTTAGTGCTAAGTGTCGTCCACAACATGGACCTGAGAAATCCCACCATACCCAACGGGTGATGGTGATGTAAGTGACTCCTCCGAAGGCTCCGTCTCGCTGCCCTCGAACGGGAGTGGATGATGTTCCGGTGATTCCCTGAGTTTCGTCACTGGGAATGATGATGCAATGCAAATGATGTGTCCCTTTCCAACTGAGGGTGATACGGATGGTGTTACATGCCTGCACTGCAATGTATAGTTGCTATATGTATCACGTATAAGTGTCTGTGCCGTGTAACTAATGTGTGAGGTTATAGTCTAGTATGCAATCCTAGTTCTCTATAACCAATGGCTCTGATACCAATCTGTCACACCCCTAAATTCCACTAACGGAGTTTTACCGTTTGGAAGGTGACACACCAGGATCTCAGTCATTAGTTATATCAAACGACACTATATGGGACTTAAAATGTCATAACATAAAAGTTCAGAGTTAATGCGGAAGCGTAAACGTTAATATGAAATCAAAAGTAATTACACGCAATAGGCGTCAATCAATGTAAATAAGTAAACTGTTTCAAATGTTTGAAATGGATGATATTACAGTAGGACTCCATGCATGTCCTAAGTGTGCAACCTGTGCCTTAGCGACCTGAGAAACATGTAAGAAAAAGTGTCAACAATAGGTTGGTGAGTTCACAGGTTTCAAGTTTACAATAAGAGTGTGTTTGCCAGATTATGTACTTTCAATATGCATATCTATAGGTAGCTAACCTATGTTCATGTTTTACTAAAGCGTTCGCAACCGAAGCTGACTGTGTTTGTATGCCTCCTGCCAGGTCTATCAACTCTGACACATGTGAGTAGGCTAACATTTCACCCGTTCGATATCCAATCGAGTTAGCGCGACTAACGCGGGTGGGATTTGTCAAACCCAGTAGTACTACTAAACATTACCTCGCTAAGATCCATATTAACGGTCCGATATAAGATGAGGACTTTCTGTGATAGTGTGTTACGCTTAGCCTCAACAGTGATATCATATAAAGTACCATAATCAAATAGTTGCGTCATGTTTTCTCCCCCAACGGGAAAACATGTAAAATAATATTTGCTTGCGTACCTGTTTCTCCCCCACGGGGAAAACAAGTAAAAGTATGATAGTTGGTGTTCATGTTTGTTTCTTCCTCAACAGGAAAACAAGTAAAATACGTTTGTGTGTAAGCATGTTTCTCCTCCAATAGTAAAACAAGTAAAAAGGGGCCGTGAAACTCACCTGCGTTGCATAGTAGGTAGTATCACACAAGTATGAGATTTAGAACCTCAAGTGTTAGCCTGCACGGCTTACGTATGCCCTAGAATCATAACCACATAAGTTAGGGACACATTGGGATTTGTAACGACGACTTGGAAGGTTAGAACGTCTTAACGTATTCTAAGGATCAATTAGTAGACGAACGTGTCTACGGGAATATAGGTTTCTTAATATAATAATTAAAATCAATGTGTTACGCGTCGAACGTTAATGACGGATAATCTTAATAAATAACTTCGTACGTTTGCCATTTAAAATGGTTAGGAAAATAATATAACTATATAGATTATTTTTAAGTCGTATGATTAAAAAAATAATCATTTGTGTGGAAAAATAATAGATATATTATTTTTATTCGATATATTAAACGTGAGTAAATAATATAAACAATTATATTATTAATTTAAAACGTCACATGAAAAAATAAACGAGGCGAAATAATATAAAATATATATTATTTTATACTAGGAATCACGGGTTGAAAATAATATAACCATATTATTTTATTCGGATTCGTGGTTTGAAAATAATATAAATATGTTATTTTAAAAGGGGTTATTTTAAATAAATGTGGGTTACGAATTAAACCCGAGCCTACGGGTGTTTTCCGGTTTAAAACATTTTAATATATTGATATAATAATATATGGATAGGTTTAATATTAAAATAGTGGCATGAAAAATAAATAAAACCAAAACAGGGGGAGGGAGACTCGAACCCGGGTCTCCTTCCTCTCAGCCCAACAACTTAACCATCACACCCGCTAAGGTAATCGTAACAAGATTCGCATCCAACCGATTTTAAACAAAAGTCCCAGAGAACCTCTCCCCCATACTCAAAAGCGATCGGCCAACACCAAAATCCACAAATTCAATCGCGATTTAACAAGATGGTATGGGGGTTTTGTTAATCGAGTTATAGTGAATCTACAGGTGAGGTTAATTGCATAATGGTTAAGTATAGGATCGCTAAATTCTCAGGAATAAACCCGAAACCCTAAGATATGAACACCAAATCAAATTGATTAAATTGGATGCTAAACCCCAACGAAAACATAGGGTTTTTACAAAACAGGGTATTGCGAATCCAACCCTGAGGTTTAATTTGATTAAGATCGAGTTTAGAATTGAAACCCCCGAATCGGTTTTAGAACGAACCCTAGATTACGGATTGGGTTTAATTCGATGTTAACCGATCGAATTATCATAAGGTTTTCAATTTACGAGTAAAAACGAAACTAAGAGTGAAAACAATTACCAGAAAGGAATTTGAATTGAGGGAGAACGGCTAGAACGTGTTCCGACTTGCGCGAGTTTGATCTCCGACGGTTGTGACTGCTTTTCCGGTCGAATTGAGTAGTGTCACAGGTTCTAACTGTGCGCACTCTCAATTCGTGAGAATGATACATGAATTTGTAGAATTTGATGATATTCGATAAGGGTCGACGGTTACGAGTTTATTGTTCATAATTGAGTTTAATTTCGGCAATGATGATGATAACTAGAGTTGTAATGAAGATTGTTAATGAGTTATGACGTTTTTCAGTTACAACAATCAAGTCGATCGATCGTGGGATCTTGAATTTGGAATGCAAGTTACGAATTTGACTTCTAAAAGTCAACATGAACTCAATGTGTATAAATTTTGACTTCTCAAGTCAATGGATTCAGTTTTGGAATTTGGCGAGACTGGTCCTTGTAGTTTTAAGTTTAATTTGTATCAGAATCAGTCCCTGGGTTTGAAATTGGGTTACTAAGTTAGAAATTTAACGGAATACTTAACAGGATTGCTAACGGCGTTAACTTTGAAAAGTCGAATTGTCACAAATATTTTTGGATTTTTGAAAGAAAATATACACAAACATATATACACAGTTTATGAGGGATAGAAGATGTTACTCAAAATTCAACAAACCCAATTTCTGCATGAGATCAAGAAACTTGGATTTATCAAATGCCTTCGTGAAAATATCAGCTTTCTGATCATTGGTGTTCACTAGAAAGACTTGAATATACTCCTTTCATAAGCATCCCGAATGGCATGAACCTGTACATCGATGTGCTTTGTTTTAGAATGATAGATTGGGTTCTTCACTATTTTCACACAAGCTTCATTGTCAATGAACATCAGAGTCTGCTTCAAGTTGATACCATAATCCATTATTTGATGCTGAATCCAGAGGATTTGAGAGAAGCAATTGGAAGCAGCGATATACTCAGCTTCTGCAGAAGAGATGGAGACTGAAGTTTGTTTCTTGCCTTGCCATGACACCAGACAGTGCCCCAAGTATTGACATCCTCCTGACACAGACTTTCTGTCAAGCTGACATCCACCATGATCACTATCAGAGTAAGCCACCAAATCAAATCTATTGGCTTTTGGATACCAAAGCCCTAACTTGGGAGAGCCTTTTAAGTAGTGGAAGATTCTTTTAACTGCAATTTCATGGGATTCTTTAGGATTTGCCTGATAGCGGGCGCAATAGCAATCAGCGAACATGATGTCCGGAAGACTGGCAGTGAGATACAATAGAGAGCCTATCATTGAACGATAATGATGCCTGTCAACAGGTTTTCTTTCTGGATCGGCAGATATGGGAGTTTGAGCAGCAAATGGTGTGGATGCTGCCTTAGAGTCAGTCATCTTGAACTTTTTGAGCATGTCTTGAATATACTTGGCTTGATGAATCAGAGTTCCGTCTGCTTTACTTCCAATCCAAGAAAGAATGTGAGCTCACCCATTTTGCTCATTTCAAATTTGGCCTTCATAACGTCCTCAAAGTCTCTACACAACTTCTCATTGGTCGACCCAAAAATGATGTCGTCCACATAAATCTGCACTAGCATAATATCTTTTCCAATCTTCTTGAATAAAGTCATATAAATCTTCCCCCGTTCAAAGCCATTTTATAGAAGATAAGATGACAGAGTATCATACCAAGCCCTTGGAGCCTGGTGAAGTCCGTACAGAGCTTTGTCTAATTTGTATACTCGACTCGGATAATCTGGATCTTCAAACCCCGGAGAATTCAATCAGGGGCTTCCTTCCATGAAACAACTCATAAGCAGTCTTGTTGTGAGCTTTGACCACAAGAGCATTATTCAGGACATAATTAGCAGTGTTAACTGCTTCAGCCCAGATGATGATTGGTAGCTTTGAATCTATCAGCATCGTTCTAGCAGCTTCAATCAATGTTCGGTTCTTCCATTCAGCAACTCCATTCTGCTATGGAGTCCTGGCGGCACTAAATTTTCTAGAAATTCCCTTGCTTTCGCAAAATTCATTAAATACATGATTTTTGAACTCGGTGCCATTATCGCTTCTGATAGAAATAACCAAACGCTTGCAAATCTTCTCAATTTTGAGAATGAGACTCTTCAATACTTCAGCAGTTTCGTCCTTGGAAGCTAAAGAAATTGAAGAGTACCTTGAGAAATCATCTATTACAACCAAACAATAAGAGTTCTTAGAGATGCTTTTAACACTGACTGGACCAAAAAGGTCAATATGAAGTAATTGAAGAGGAACATAAATGGAATTCACTGCTTTGGACTTATGCGACTTTTTGTGCTGTTTTCCTTTAGCACAGGCCATGCATTTTTCAGAAAAATTGAAGTCCTTGGAGGGCAAACCTCTCACAAGGTCTTGTTTCACTAAACGATTTATGTTTTTAAAATTCACATGGCCAAGTCGACGATGCCAGAGCAGTAATTCAGAGTCAGATTCTTTCGACAACAAGCAAGCCATAGAAGCTTTTGTTTCCGGATCATTCATGTCAATGACTGTAACACCCCCAAATTTATTCACTTAAAAATAAATAAATTAGGGTTGCAACGATTGGTAACATTACACAACAGCGAAAGGTATAGAAAGACTTCTAAAATAACGAAGACCATTACAGGAACTAAATAAATACATAGACCTAAAGTCATACAAGTCTAATGGACTTGACATTAAACGACTATACTTCTTCGTCTTCTAAAGTCTTAATCCAAATGCTTAACATATTCCAGCCGTGTCACAGTCTTGCGATACCTAAAAACATGCTCAAAAATGTCAACGCAATGTTGGTGAGTTCACAGGTTTTAAAAGAATACAATTGGCAAAACCATTTGTACAAAATCATTTGGCAAAAACCATTTGCACGGAATTGATTAACAAAACTGTTTGTACAGGTACTATTGGCAAAATCCTTTGCTCAAAATTTATAGGCAAAACCATTTATACGTATACCATTGGCAAAACCCTTTTCTCGAAATTAACTGGCAAACAATTTATACGTATACCATTAGCAAATCCTTTTGCTCGAAACTGTCTGGCAAACCGTTGGTACGTACACCATTGGCAAAGACGTTTTGCTCGAAATTTATTTTATGCATATGATAAACAAAACAAGTTAGTAGTTAATTCATCGAAGTCTAGCTAGCACTTACGAATTATGTGATGCACAAGCCTATAACTAAACCTTTAATGAATTCTCGAATTTTGCCCCAGCCCATTGTACCTTTAAACAATGAGAACAACAAGACCTAATTTACAATCATTTGACCCTACTGGTCGTAGTTAGCGCGACTAACCATGATTGGGGGTGTCAACCCGAATAGTACTATTTATATCGATCTACGGCTAAGTCCATAGCTAATGGTTATAGTTCGAAATACCGAGAACTTTTAGGTGTAACTCATGCACACAAAGGAATCAGATGCTTGTTTCTCGTTTTTTAGTTATCATACCATTTGAATTTAACATGTTTTCCCCTCAAATATAGAAAATAGTAAAAAGGGGCCGTGAAACTCACCTGGTCATGTTGCGGTAAAAACCATATTCCTCAAATATGTGACAGTGCTGGGTATACATCCTACTTGAGTCCCACGATACATGTAGGCACTATAAGATTTATGGATTACCCTATGTTCCATATAAACGTGTCAATATGTTTATCAATGCATAAGTAGAGTTATGTCCTGATTCTATATGCTCTTTGTTTAGATCCATGCCGTCAACACGTCTCTCAGTGTTAGACAAAGAAAAGGATTGCAAGGGAGATATAAAGATGCCATCAAAGGTTGTGTTGTCACCTGATAGCAAGATTATTAAGAATTTTGAGTTACCGTATAAGAAAAGAAGACTAGAGGTAACTCAATATTTAGCTAAAGGTAAGAACCGAATATCAATCCGGGGACACGATGTAATACAGTAACATATATATATACATATGATAAATATTTTTCACACAAATTGAGTTTTAAATGGGTTTTCACAAAGAACTAACCACACACACAATAGGCAAGTGTATCTATCGGATAGTAATATAGCTGAAGGTAAGCATCGGATATCAATCAATAGAGACAATGGATTACTGTAATATATGGTTGTTACTTTTCAATCAAGTGATGATAAAAAGATATTTGAGTTGTTTTTACTAAATTAGTATGCAAAATATGTAAACTAAGCTAACGAGAACAAAGACAATCAAATAAGGAAGAATACCACTTTGATCTCGAATCCATTTAGTAAACACATGACCACAAGCATAGATACATGGCAAGATCACAAAACACAAGGAAGAACAAATTCTCGCTAGAGATATCTAATCATATGATTATCAGAAAGCTAGAATGAAATATACAAACTAACCACCTAAAATCATGCAAGTAAGCTCAAGTGATACAATCATGTCAATGTTTGTAAACATGAATTAGCTTCCTATCATAGATAACCAATCCAACAACTCTTCGAAAAGATGACATGAAAAACATATAATCCACCTAATTCAAAAGCCACAAACTAGCATAAAGATATACCAATCTATGAATAAATGTATACACCATGAGTTTTCCAACAAACATAGCTTAAAAATTCAAAATCCTTGAAAACATAATCAAACTCTCACACACACAAGATCATTAGAACCCAAATAACCTGTTTTTTTGCTAACCAACATTGTTTCCCCGACAATCAAACTAACGACCGTAGCAACCTCTTCAATACAAATTTTTATCCTAACGAGTATGTACGTCAACCACCCAAACCGCAATTCTCGTTTGGATTTTGGAACCAAAATCAATCCCCTCCAACACAACCCATTCTCAAATCTGTACCTGAAACACAACCTTTACCCGAATCCATACCTGAAACACAACCACCACTGTCAACACACAAAAAAATAAACTATCGTATGATTACAAATTTTATTTTTTATTATTATTTTTATAAATGCAATGTTTTATTTTTAAAAATTAATAATTATCATATGATTAAAAATTTAATGCTAGGAGTGAATCCGCTACAGAATTTAGAGATTCTATTTACTGATTGCCTTCTGCTGACATGACAATAACGTGGCGGGGCGTGAATCACTTTTTAGTGATTCCACTACCCATAGTCTTTAGTAAGTTGATAAACAGCTGTATTTTAAACAAGTTAACAAACTTTATGTAACACCCAAAATTTTCAACTTGTTTTAACTTTCAACGCATGCGGAAAATAGGTCCCAATTAACACTCTTGATTAAACGACACGTGCCAAAAGCAATGATACAACAAACGACACGTTTTGTTTATAAACAAACAATCGACAACTCAAAATAAAGACAAGTTTAAACCTCCAAATGTTAATTTAAAACGAGTCTAATAAATTCCAAAGGAGTTCTACTCCAACCTTAACCCACCATAAAACTAACGAGAATCCAATCCGACACGAAGCGTGACCCGAGACTTCTACCGGATCTTTATCTACAAGAAAACACCATAAAACAACCATTAGTAATGATATACAACTCGCATGTGAGCCCCCCATGCCCTTACGGCAATAATAGAACAAAAAAGACATTTAAGCATTTTGGGTGTAAATAGGGTCGTAAACAGGCCACTTTGGGCGTAAAATACTCCGGGGAGGCGTAAATTTCTCCGGCCCGCCGTAAATTACTCCGGTCCAAAATCAGCCAAATTGTTTTGCAAATTTTTAGCCTTTTCGACCCTCCCGACTCGACCCCAGTCGTCTTAAGCAACCAACAACATATTATGAATATTTTAAACACCTAACAACCCTACCATACTTCCTTGTGAGGTTCCAAAGACCTCAAAACACCACAAACGACTATGTGAAGTTCACAACCTCAATTAACTTCCGTGTGAGGTTCTCAGACTTCAAATACCACAAAACGACTTGTGAAGTATGTGAGGTTAAGACGACTGGGGTCGAGTCGGGAGGTTCGTAGACTTCAAACTCCTCTATATGAGGTGATTTGGTGTAAGTAGGTGATTTGGTGTAAGTTGACTTGTGAAGTTTGAAGTCTACGAACCTCACATGACCTCAAATAACTACCATGTGAGGTTCGTAGACTTCAAACTCCTCTATATGAGGTTCTAAAGACTTCAAACGCCACAACACAACCTTGTGAAGTTCATGACCTCAAATTCCTTTCGTGTGAGGTTCTTAGACTTCAAGCAACAACAACATTAGTGAAGTTCAAAGACTTCAAGCTACATTGACATAAGTGAAGTTCAAAGACTTCAAACGACAACGACATAAGTGAGGTTCATGACCTCAATTCCACCAAATTGCATTTTACTTTGACTCTTACCACATATTAGTCAAATTACACCAAATAACCACATTTAACATATTAGTTTGACTCATACCACACCAAGTCAAATTACACCAATATACTACGTTCCACAATTTAGTTTGACTCATACCACACTAAGTCAAATTACACCAAAATACCACATTCCACAATTTAGTTTGACTATTTACCACATAAGTCAAATTACACCAATACTCCACATTCCACAATTTATTTTGACTCTTTACCACATAAGTCAAATTACACCAAATCGACATATTTCATACACTAGTTTGACTCATTACCACTTAAGTCAAATTACACCAAATCAACATATTTCACACATTAGTTGACTCTTTACCACACTAAGTCAACTTACACCAAATCACCACACATAAATAGAATTAAACTACACAAATCTATTTACATGTTACTAACACCATATCTATTACTAAGTAAGTGCAAAGCACTTACCTTTAGCTAGAGACGATTCCACTTGGTCTTCTAAGCTAGCTTCTTTAACGCCTTGATCACCTAGCAATCAACATGCATTTAGAAATCTTATGATCTCAACCCACACACCAAATTGAGATTCAAGACACACCTATGAGCCAAAGATCAACATCCCAACTTAATTTGGTTAACACAACCTTAACTAAATCTCCAACAACATTTTAATCTTTCAACCCATATTGACCCGTTTGACTCATTAAAGTCAAACTCCCAATCCACCAATTCACCATATACCAATTGAGGTCTAACACCCACCCTACACCTTATGGATTACCCCCATTCCAAACTTGATTAATTACACCTTAAACAAGTTTTAACCTCCCTACACAATCATTCACCCAAACTCCAAATTTCTCAAATCACCTATTGATTGAGGGTTATTACTTGGTTATGTATTTAATCACACCACAAACACCTACCAACCCCCAATTACCATCCATACAACCTCAATTTCAAAAACCCCCAATTTCACCTCAAGAACCCTAATTTTTCAAACATCAAATTAGGTGTTTAAATCATGTAAATCATGATTCTTCAGCTTCAATAACACTAGATTAAAGTTTATAATCAACATTTAACCAAAATCACCACACCAATTGACCCAATTTGGATTTTCTAACAAAACCCACCAAAACTCCATTAATGGAGTTGTAGGTGATGAAGATGAACTTACTAGATCAATGCTTGAACCACCAACACATTCAAAGCTTCAATCTTTAGCACCAAACTTCCAGAAATCAAGATCATGGCTCTTCTCCCTCTCCCCCTTCTTGCTTTTTACGAAACACACACACACACCTAGTGTGTGTCGTGATTTCTCCTCCACCACAAAAGACATCTGATTTTTAATCCAAATTACACAATACCCCCTCCTATTACTCAATTTACTCCCTTTAACCCAAAACTCTAGCATTCACTAATGAACCTTTAATCCAAGACTTGGTTTTATTTCTACTTTCACCCTCATAATATTATTTAGGCAATTAATATTATAATTGAATTTTTTTTGGTTCGTTACAAATCATCCCCCTAATTTTGGGTTTCGTCCCGAAACCCGTCAACACATAATCTACTTAGGGTAGTGATTTCAACAACCCCTCCTTACATTCCAAAAGTCATCTTCGCCCCTCACCGTGCTCTTAAGGATTAATACACAGTAAATTCGCGATGCACAATTAATTCATCCCACTATCTAAGATAGTTTCCGGCTCTTCCACAAGAATCAAAATCATCACCTCAACATCACAATGAGAAGCAACAATAACTTCTCTCGCCAAACATTTCTGTTGATGGGCCATGTGAAATGTGTAACATCCATGACTTTTGCATGTATTATTTTACTTCCTTTTATACAATAATAACATTTTATTTCCGTCCCGTATTTAGACGGTACAATGTGTCACATCAATTATTTTTCAATAAGTTTAATCTCGTATGTATATTAAAAATTTTCTATTATATATATACATATATATATATATATATGTTATGTATAGTTATATACATATATATTTTTTTGTTTCAATAAATAAATCAAGCATAAAACTTTTGAGTTTTAATCAAGTATGCATATCTATTATTTAAAATAATAATAATAAATAAATACATATGTATAATTATTTGGTTTTATTAAACCAATCGATTCTACAACTTTTTAGTTTTATAAAAATAGAGTTTTTATATATAAAGAAATTAGAATAACAAAAAAAAAACTGTTTAAGATTTTATAGATTATTAGAAACTATTTCTAAAATACTAAAGTATCATTTAAAAGAGTTTTGAACCCCAACTAAACCCCCCTCAAACCTTTTGAACCCCTTCTAGTGCATTGAACCTTCACATGAACCCTCCCTTCTCATTGATTTGAACACTGAAACCAATTTTGTAGCCAATTTTGACTTGAGAAAGTCAAACTCGTTCGATCTTCATTCAATCCCCGAAATTTCGGGATCTAAATCATCCCAAATTAGTTCTCTGCTCGTTTGCGATCTTATGGGGCTCGAAATCAATCAAATTAATTGAGAAATCAATTTCTTTGACCCAATTTTGTTACCAACGATTGTGGTTTTCAAAACCCATGAATCCAGCCCCGAAAACCCGCAAATCCCGTCAATTGACAACTGTAAACGCGTTCAAATTCAAACCCTTTATACATCTAAATCGTTCACAACTCAAAATCGCACCCAAAAGCAAAGTTCTCTTCGTTTTTCCCCTCCTCGTCGCGATCGGCCTGTGGAGAGCTAATCACATGATTTTTCCAATGAATCAAGGTATCTAATCTACCCTTCTACTCGTTTTGATCTTCTAATCAAAAGCCCCAATCTTCTAATCGTGAACAAAGCCCGTAAAGTACTGATTTCATGGTTTCAAAATCTGTTTTGGGGGTAGGGTTTTAACCTGAGTTATGATTTGGGGAAGATGATTCAGACTCATTCAAACTTTACTAATTGATTATAGGAGATTTGTACATGATAGGAGACTTGTTCTGATGGCAAACCTTTGTGCAGCAAAGGGTAGGTCGCGGGTTCTAACCCCGGCGCCTGCGCCCCTTCCCTGCTGCCTTGCCTTCTTTTTGGGTTTTAACACATTTCATAATACATGTTTTACATATCTAATAATCTGAATTTTTCTAAATAAATTATAAACATTTTCTGAAATTTCAAGAGGTTATGTATATTACTTGTTTTAATTATATTGAAACTATAGTTTTAAATCTTTAGTCATCATTTTAAAGTCATGAGTTTTGTTAAAACGAAAGGGTTGTACCCTACCTAAACCTTTAAAACGACTTAATCTATATACATTAGTAACGATATGATTTTATTAGTATTACTAAATTTTTAATCGTTTTATCTACATAACTATTGTATTATTATTATTAATACTATCTCCATTAACATAAGATTAGTAGCAAAATAATTATTGTTTTGTTAGCCTAATATTTTTCACCTATGGCATTGTTTTAATAATACAATTATTATAGATATTATATCAATACTTTTACAAATAATATTCTTTGAGACCTAAATCTCTTTTCATAAAATTTATAAATCCGTTGTCCTTATTAAACTATATGTTTCAAACTACAATCAAACAAATAAAACTTTTCCTAAATATATACAATTACATTTACATCTTCACGTGTTTAACAAGACATACTATTTCAATAATAAATAAATAAAGTAAATTTATTTGTTTAAACTATATTTGAATAAATATAATCCCGCGCTACCTTTTCTAAATAAATAAATAAAAGAACTTATTTATTTAATTTATTACAAAACAAATCAAACCCTAATTCATCTACTACTAAATTTAAATACTTTGACTATACGTATTATAATTTTATCCAAATTCAGACACCAACTCACACATCCATTACCTGTAATAACACAACCCTTGTACAAATCCCTACACTCAACCCCGTTGAACCCTAGACTCTACCTTAGACATTGTGTATGCTATTAATTCAAATTCATACAATTTCACTCTAGGTTAACATGTGATTTGAAAATCACTTGTGCTACATATTTGCTCGTGTTATCTACACAATTAATGCAGGTGAGTATTACATAGCCCCTTTTAATCTTTTACACTTTTTGGGGTGAAACATGAACTCTATACACACAATTTCTTACATTTACACAAACTACACAAACACAAATCCTCTTTACATTCATGTATGAAAAATTTGAGCTTTATGTTTGAGTGCTAGGTGTGTTAACTACTTGTGTGCAAGTTATGTGCAATCATTAACTATTCAAGCCGACAGTTAACAATGATAGATCTATTGAGTCTGACAAACCCACCCAGATTGGGGTGATTGTTACCGACAACACAATTTGCATGCTAGTTACAAAGGTTTGATTGTACTTTGGTTACACAATAGTTGCTCCCCATAAATGCCTTATTTTATCATGTTATGTAAGGATTTGTTTATTCACATCTATATACTATCTATGTACAAACCTATGTATGCTCACCAACTTTTTAGTTGACCATATTTTATTCATGTTTCAGGTGCTAATGTGTGAGTTGATCAAGACATGCTACACTTAAGTTTGGACTTAGTTAATTTTAAACAATGAACAATATGTATTTCGTTTATGTACTTGGTTTGTGTTTGTTTTGCTTGAAATGAAATATGATGATTAATATATTGAAATCTAGTCAACCTTGTGCTCATGAACAGTCTACATGTCACAATTTATGGTGGCGCAGAAATATCGTATTCCGCCACCAATTCCCAATCCACCAATTCAACATTCCAAACTTGATTAATTACACCTAAAACAAGTTTTAACCTCCCTACACAATCATTCACCCAAACTCTAAATTTCTCAAATCACCTATTGATTGAGGGTTATTACTTGGTTATGTTTTTTATAACACCACAAACACCTACCAATCCCCAATTATCATCTAAACAACCTCAATTTCAAAAACCCCCAATTTCACCTCAAGAACCCTAATTTTTCAAACATCAAATTAGGTGTTTAAATCATGTAAATCATGATTCTCCAGCTTCAATAACACTAGATTAAAGTTTATAATCAACATTTAACCAAAATCACCACACCAATTGACCCAATTTGGATTTTCTAACAAAACCCACCAAAACTCCATTAATGGAGGTGTAGGTGATGAAGATGAACTTACTAGATCAATGCTTGAACCACCAACACATTCAAAGCTTCAATCTTTAGCACCAAACTTCCAGAAATCAAGATCATGGCTCTTCTCCCTCTCCCCCTTCTTGCTTTTTACGAAACACACACACACACCTAGTGTGTGTCGTGATTTCTCCTCCACCACAAAAGACATCTGATTTTTAATCCAAATTACACAATACCCCCTCCTATTACTCAATTTACTCCCTTTAACCCAAAACTCTAGCATTCACTAATGAACCTTTAATCCAAGACTTGGTTTTATTTCTACTTTCACCCCTATAATATTATTTAGACAATTAATATTATAATTGGATTTTTTTTGGTTCGTTACACATTAATTCATAAAACTGTATTTGGTGCTATTTTGTATAAATAACAAAATATGTTAATGTTTATTGTACTATTTTTATACTAAATGGTTATAGTTTTTTGAGACGAAAAAAATATAGATGTGATAAAGAGAAATCTATAAAAGTAGCTATTTTCTGTCAGTGGCGGAACTTGAACATTTAAATTTAGGGGGACGAAAATACTACACATAAAAAAATCAAAATTTTTAGTGGATTTGTGGAACAAATTTGGGCTTTTGGTGTGGATTAGAAGGGGCCCAAACACTATAAATAATATGAAATAAATCTAGTGGGCTGAAATCAATATTTCTGAGCAAAAAAGTGAGGAAAAACCAATTTTTTTGTGGAGTTATGGAACAGATTTGAGTTTTTGATATGGATTAAAAGGGTCCCAAACAGTATAACTAATATAAAATAAAACTAATAAGCCGAAATCAATACTTTTAAGCAAAAAAGTAGGAGGCCTAGCCCCCTATTAAGTTCCTCCCCTGTTTTCTGTATTTCAAAGCAATTTCACATATATAAATATGACTTATATGATAAAAAGTTTGTACATATTTCACCGCTTCACATGGTAATAAAGAAGGAAAATAAGCCGAAAACATAGGCTTTCTAGGCTACACGAAGACGTTGAACATAAAAAAGAAGACTATAAAACCTTTTAGACCAAATGGGTTGTCCCGGCGGTACCTCGGTGATTTTTAAATGGAAGGTCGTCGGTTCGAATCCGGGCCACAGTAATAAAATGTGTATGTGGCCAGGTCAGGGGGTTTACACAGTTGGGGGTTCCTCCTTAGGTGGGCTGCCCTGGATGTTATAGGTGTTGCCCTATGGAACGCAATTATCGTAGAATATTTAGGTGTTGCCGTTAAAAAAACTTTTTACAACTTCACGCGTAACAAAAATAAAATAAAGACCCAATATATAGAGAACTCTTGGGAGTTGCACAAAAAAGAAAGAATAGAAATGAACGATAATTAATTGACAAAATTCATTCGTATTTGCTCTATTTATTAAATAATACGCGAATCAAGTTTGTATATTTTAAAAATGTTTTCTCGTCTTTCATATTTAAAGTACATAAGGCTATGTGTACTGGAATCACTAAAAAGTTATAAACGTCTCGCTACGTCACCAGGAGGGTAATCGCTAAACACAATCATTAAGGTATGTAGTGATTTCACAATCCATTTATACATATACACATATACGTAGATAACACACACACACATTGCTCCTGCCTCACACCTGTGATTGGCTTCACGCTAATGCCCCAAGCCGCCCCCCCCCCTAACGCCCGTTATGTGACGTTTCAGATTTTTCGTTCTCGCACTTGTATTATAATTATCGTGTAATCATTCTCTATTTTAATAAAGTGTAAGAGTTTTATTTGGTTTTATACAAATAGGTATTTTATTTTACGGATTTAAACTAATTAGAATTTTATAAATTTTAAAACTAATATAAAGTTTTATATAAAAATCTAAATTTAAAAAGTTGTATATTTAATAAAATAACATATTTAAATAAGATAAATAACTTTTATAAAATTATTTATAATAATAAAAAAATAAAATAAGTTTATAAAAACATTTTTAAATTAATTTGATTTAAAATAAATTAAATTAATTTATTTAAATAAAAGTTCAGGGGTTGTATTGTAATTAAACAAACTAGAAGGATTTAAAACTGAAATCGACTAAGGGGCTGTTTCTGGTCAATTTAAACTACAAGGGCCCATCCGTATTAATTTTAAGGGCTAATTCGAGTCAAACCAAACTCCAGGGACTAAATCTGTCAATTCTCGATTCGTTTATCCGGTCACCCCCTCCGATGGTCCGGCGGGTAAAGAACTTTCCGGCGACGCCCGACAAGGCTGTTTCTTTACACCTCGGCAGCCGCTAAAGTTGAAGGCACCATTACAATCGCCATGGTCGGCCCTGCACGAGCTCGCTACCCCTCTTCCACCCAATCTCACTCCAAAATTGAAGGCACCATTACAATCGTCATCTCTGTGTGAAGCTGTGACCAAGGTTGTAGAGGCTAATCCCATCCAGAAGTTCGATTCTCATTCTGGACATTCTCGGAAATTAAGACTCTGCCGTCCAGTCCCTTTGCGACCACGTAAGAATCCTCAAACTTCGTTTCTTTACCTTCTGTTATCATAAGGCAAGCTGAACCAATCGAAGTCACGACTCCAAAACATCGATTACCGGACAAACCATTGTTCTGAAAAATTCCTGTTTTATTTTCTAAAGTATGGGCCATCGAAACTACTTAGTTTCGATTGAGTAAATGGTCAATCGAAACTAGTAGTTTCGATAAATGGTAGTTTCGACAGCCTGTGTGTCACTTATATATGATCAATCGAAACTAGTAGTTTCGATAGATGGTAGTTTCGACAGCCTGTGTATCACTCATAAATGGTCAATCGAAACTAGTAGTTTCGATTGAACACAGTTTCGATACCTGTCACAACTATAAAACAGTTTCGATCAAATCAGTAATTTCAAGTAAATCTGGACCAACTTCTATGCAAATAACACTAAGAAATGCTATTATAAACCTATACACAATTAAATACTAATACGCACATGTAAACATACAATAATACCCATTTATCTACATAGGGTTTCAACGTGTTTAGACTTCAACATCTTTATCACCTAAACGCGTGGAAAAAATACCCGCTTGCAAGGTGAGTTACATAGCCCCTATTTTACATTTTTATACTTATAAACATTATAAAAGTTGAATTCCACCGAGTTGTTACGTCCTAATTCGGACATAAACAAACGGAATTTGTATCCTTACACAGTTTTTTATAGTCCGGAAATCTTTTATACGTGTTATACATGAGACTATATGCTTATTTTTTCGATGTACATACATTTAAACACAAGACAACCAACTTTAATATTGATAGATCTATTGTGCCTGACCAGCCCACCCGGTTACGGTGTTTATTACTACATACTCGGATATAACCGCGTATTATATTCAAACATATCGGATATAGTGGGTTACTATATTCAAACATACCGGACTTAGCTGTTGTGCTCTGTTCAAGCGCGTCAAACTCGGTTTGAATTGTGAATAAATAAATGATACATCATATATACTATGTTTAACAAGATAAACAATGAGTTGCAAAACGATTTACAACTACTATCTACCGGAATTACTAAACCTATGTACTCACCAACTTTTTAGTTGACACTTGATTTAAATAATGTTTCAGGTTTGGATATGTGACTAATTGCCGAAGATTTCTCCACTTAAGAACTATGGACCTAGTTAAATAAATCAATGTTTTGAACTAGACTAGGTTATTTGGAATGTATCGTATTTGGATCTTGTTGTCTTTAAATTTAATTAATGAATTATGCAACCTTTTAGCTATCATGTGCTTTTGAACAATCATTCCATTGTCCGCCTCGATGATTCCATCATCGGTCGGGGTGTGACAGATTGGTATCAGAGCAATGGTTATAGGGAATTAGGTTATTAGACACAATGACCTAGACTATAACCCTAGGACTCCCTTTTATGTGTTATGTGCTAAATGATAAATTGCTATGTGAATTATTTGTAGTTAGGTATTATTTGAATTTTCCCGAGTTTGGTACATGAGACTTATACATACAAGGCTTAAATACATGATACATACTTTACATACACATTTGACAAACAAACTAATGCAAACAAATACACTACCCATCCTTATCCATACTCTTTCATAATCCGTATTAATTGCAACAATTCCTACACATTTTATACTCATAGACTCTCAAGTCTATCAAAATCTTATCTCGTCAACGACTTAATTTCTTGAGACCAGTAAAGGACACGTGCAATCTGGAAGGGTGACACCTGTACATTGGGTTTTCTGTCTAGGAAAGCATTTCGTATAAATCCAAATAAACGGACCCGTATGCTTTCCTGGGAATTTCTGAAATGAGTGTTTACCTATAGGCTAAAGCATGTCTCTTGGAAAGTTTCGGGGAATTATTTAACGTTGATAAGTCAATGTATTTGCAAGGATACAATCCAAACTTAAACTCAAAATTTGGGGACGTTATAGCAAGATAAGAACAACTAGACAAACATGCAAAGCAAATCATTATTACGGGTGCACACGTAATGATGATTTGTAATGCACGCAAGTCCCGGCAATTCCTATTATGCAAATAATGATCTATAACATCATGTCCTACCCGGAATAGATGACTTAGTTTACCCCATCAACATAGAATAAATACACATGCACTGGCACGCATCATGATGAATCCCGTTTTTCTGCTTACATTATTTCCCGCTATAACTCATATATATCCATCTTATCTAAAATATCATTGTCTTTTCTTATGGTGTTAGAATGCCTCCTCGACGTGCAAACTCTAGCACCTCCAACCCGGATCTTGCTACTCTTCTTGCCCAGCTGGTAGGGCAAATGACCCAAGCAAATAACAACAGTGACGGGTCTCACAACATCCAAGGGAACGGTGGTACCAACCCGCCTCACTGCACGTTTAAGCACTTTAACTCGTGCAATCCTACAAAATTCTTCGGGACTGAAGGTGCTACCGGCCTACTTCAATGGTTTGAAAGCATGGAAAGCACATTCCTAAACAGCGACTGTCCCGATAATCTTCGGGTTCATTATGCCACAAGTGTACTCCAAAAGAGAGCCCTCACCTGGTGGAACGGTGAGAAACGCACTCGTGGTGCTGAGGTTGCTACATCCTTATCATGGGATGATCTGAAGAAGGCCATGACTGATGAATTCTGTCCTCGGAATGAAATGAGGAAGCTCGAGGCTGAGTTTTGGGATCTTGCCCAAGATAGCGGGGATAATCTGGCCTACACCACCCGGTTTCAAGAGCTAAGTCTGCTGGTGCCTCATATGATCACTCCCCTTGCTCGGGGGATTGAAAAATACATAGGCGGCCTACCTATGCAAATTCAAGATACTGTGCTAGGAAGCAATCCTCCTACACTTGAAGCTGCTATCCGTCTATCTGCTACACTATCCGACAACCATGTTAAAGCCGGAACCTTAACAAGAAAGGGTTCCAAGAAGGTTGTTTCTACTCTTGCGGCCGTCAAGGATGTAAAACCCGAGTCTTCTAACCGCAACAAGAAACGAAAGGGTCGAAACTTCGCAGCCGTAACTCCCGCTGTGCCTGCTATTCAAGCGGCCCCTTTGGGTCAAAACCCGAAGACTTATCAGGGCCCGAATCCCCAATGCCAGACCTGCAAGTACCATCATCCTGCCAACCTACCATGCCGATTATGTTCAAGCTGCGGACGATATGGACACGTGGTCACTACTTGCCGTACTCGTCTTCCCGTCCATCAAGCTGCTCCAGCCAACCGCCCAATCTATCCGGCACCTCCCAATGGTCGGGCATGTTACGAATGTGGAGACCCAAACCATTTCCGTGACCGATGCCCAAAACTTCATCATCAAGGTGGTCCTCAAGGACGAGCGTTTAACATAAACGCTAATGAGGCTCAAGCAAACAACGACGTGATAAACGATATGTTTCTCGTAAACAATCATTATGCATCCGTTTTATTTGATACCGGTGCCGATAGGAGTTTTGTATCTCTTACCTTTGAATCTCGACTTGCTAAACAAAGAACGAAACTTGACAATTCTTATTCCGTGGAGATAGCAAACGAAAAATCTATTACTATAAATTCTGTTATCCGCGACTGCAATCTCGAGCTTAATAATCACAAATTCTCTGTTGATCTCCTTCCAATGCAATTGGGAAGCTTCGATATTATAATTGGCATGGACTGGTTATCCAAGCACCATGCCGAGGTTATTTGCTACGAAAAGTGTATTCGTATACCTCTCTCTTCGGGCGACACGTTAGTTATGTTCGGTGAAAAACCATGTCTTGGTCTTCAACTCATGTCTTGCACATTAGCACAAAAGTACTTGCGAAAAAAGTACGTTGCTTTCTTGGCCCACGTGGTTGACACGAAAGACAAGGGTAAGAAATTGCAAGATATTCCGATCATTCGAGACTTTCCCGAGGTATTCCCCGAGGATTTACCCGGTCTTCCTCCTCCTAGACAAGTAGAGTTTCGTATTGACCTTGTGCCCGGAGCAACTCCCGTGGCAAAAGCTCCCTATCGTCTTGCACCTTCCGAAATGCAAGAACTCGCAAGTCAATTACAAGAACTCTCATCCAAAGGATTCATCCGACCAAGCCATTCACCTTGGGGGTGCTCCCGTGCTATTCGTAAAGAAAAAGGATGGTTCGTTTCGAATGTGCATCGATTATCGTGAACTCAACAAGCTTACAATTAAGAACCGTTATCCTTTACCCCGTATCGACGATCTTTTTGATCAGCTTCAAGGTTCAACATGCTTCTCCAAGATTGACCTTCGTTCCGGGTACCATCAACTTCGTGTTCTTGATGAAGACATTCCGAAGACTGCCTTTCGGACTAGATATGGTCATTACGAGTTCATGGTCATGCCCTTCGGTTTGACTAATGCACCTGCAGTCTTCATGGACCTCATGAACTGTGTATGTAAACCTTATTTGGACAAGTTCGTGATCGTTTTCATTGACGACATCCTCATCTATTCTAAAACGAAAGCGAAACATGAACAACATCTTCGTTTGATCTTAGAACTCTTAAAGAAAGAACAACTATACGCCAAGCTTTCCAAGTGTGAATTCTGGCTAAAAGAGGTTCAATTTTTGGGACACATAGTCAACGATAAGGGAATTCATGTGGACCCGGCAAAGATCGAAGCGGTAAAGAATTGGAGTACTCCTAAGACTCCTACCGAGATTCGTTCATTCCTTGGACTAGCAGGTTACTATCGTCGCTTCATCTCAAATTTCTCCAAGATTGCGGTTCCGCTCACTGCCTTGACTCACAAAGGTAAATCTTACGAGTGGGGACCCAAGCAAGAGGAAGCTTTTCAAACTCTCAAGCACAAGCTCTGCAATGCTCCTATTCTAACTCTTCCTAGTGGTAATGACGACTTTGTCGTTTATTGTGATGCATCCAACCAAGGTCTTGGTTGTGTTCTAATGCAACGTGGACAAGTAATTGCATACGCCTCACGTCAGCTCAAAATCCACGAGAAGAACTATACGACCCATGATCTCGAGCTTGGTGCCGTTGTTTTCGCCTTGAAAATTTGGAGACATTATCTTTATGGCACCAAATGCGTGGTTTTCACCGACCACAAAAGTCTCCAACATATTTTCAATCAAAAAGAGCTTAATGTGAGGCAACGACGATGGGTTGAACTTCTTAACGATTACGACTGCGAGATTCGCTACCACCCTGGCAAGGCAAATGTTGTAGCCGACGCCTTGAGTCGTAAAGAACGTATCATGCTTCATAGTGTTTGTATTCATAACAATATCCAAGCCCGTATTCTCCAAGCACAACACACCTCGGTTACCGAGGGAAACATGTATCAAGAGATGGCATGTGGTGTAGAACTCTCACTAGAAACCAAAGCCAACGGCTTATTGTATTACTTGGAACGTATCTGGGTTCCCAATCGCGACGACCTTCGTATATTTTTAATGAACGAGTCCCACAAAACTCGATATTCGGTACATCCCAGAGCTGATAAGATGTACATGGGTCTTCGTCAGCAATATTGGTGGCCCGGCATGAAAAAGGATATTGCCCTCTTTGTGGGAAAATGCTTAACTTGTTCTAAAGTGAAGGCCAAACACCAAAAGCCTTCCGGACTCCTCGAACAACCAGAAATTCCCATGTGGAAGTGGGATAACCTTGCTATGGACTTCATCACCAAACTTCCACGCACTACTAGTGGGCACGATAGTATCTGGGTTATTATCGACCGACTTACAAAGTCTGCTCACTTCTTGCCTATTCGTGAGGACTATCGAGTCGAGAAATTGGCTCGGATACATTGATGAGATCGTAAGTCGTCACGGAATCCCTTTGAACATCATCTCCGATCGTGATTCGCGTTTTACTTCCCGATTTTGGCAATCATTACAATCTGCGCTTGGTACTCGTTTGGATCTAAGTACGGCTTACCATCCTCAAACTGATGGACAAACCGAGCGAACAATCCAAACTCTCGAGGATATGCTTAGAGCTTGTGTCATTGACTTTGGTGGCAATTGGAATTCTCACCTACCACTGATCGAATTTTCCTAGAACAACAGCTACCACACAAGTATTAACATGGCACCGTTTGAAGCTCTTTATGGACGAAAATGTCGTTTACCAATTTGTTGGAACGAAATTGGTGAAGCACAAATCACCGGTCCCGAGCTTATCCAAGAGACCACCGATAAAATCTTTCTTATTCGTGACAACATTCGAGTAGCAAGGAGTCGGCAAAAGAGCTATGCCGATAAAAGACGAAAACCCTTGGAATTTCAAGTTGGGGATATGGTTCTCCTGAAGGTATCACCTTGGAAGGGCGTAGTCCGATTTGGAAAGAAAGGAAAACTTGCACCTCGATATGTGGGTCCATTCAAGATACTCGAAAGGGTAGGAAAAGTGGCCTACAAACTCGATCTTCCTTCAGAACTCATCAACGTTCATCCGACTTTTCATGTATCTAATTTGAAAAAGTGTCTAGCCGACGAGAATCTCCACATTCCTCTTGATGAAGTGCGCATTGACGAGAAAATGCACTTTGTTGAGAAACCCGTGGAAATCATGGACCGAGAAGTCAAGAAACTCAAGCGTAGCCGCATCCCCATTGTCAAGGTCCGTTGGGAATCTAAACATGGACCCGAGTTCACTTGGGAACGTGAAGACCAAATGAAGACCAAGTATCCGCATCTCTTTTCATAGCCTCCACTAGTTGAATTTCGGGGCGAAATTCCTCTAACATGGGGAGACTGTGACGTTTCGGATTTTTCGTTCTCGCACTTGTATTATAATTATCGTGTAATCATTCTCTGTTTTAATAAAGTGTAAGAGTTTTATTTGGTTTTATACAAATAGGTATTTTATTTTACGGATTTAAACTAATTAGAATTTTATAAATTTTAAAACTAATATAAAGTTTTATATAAAAATCTAAATTTAAAAAGTTGTATATTTAATAAAATAACCTATTTAAATAAGATAAATAACTTTAATAAAATTTTTTTATAATAATAAAAAAATAAAATAAGTTTATAAAAACATTTTTAAATTAATTTGATTTAAAAGAAATTAAATTAATTTATTTAAATAAAAGTTCAGGGGTTGTATTGTAATTAAACAAACTAGAAGGATTTAAAACTGAAATCGACTAAGGGGCTGTTTCTGGTCAATTTAAACTACAAGGGCCCATCCGTATTAATTTTAAGGGCTAACTCGAGTCAAACCAAACTCCAGGGACTAAATCTGTCAATTCTCGATTCGTTTATCCGGTCACCCCCTCCGATGGTCCGGCGGGTAAAGAACTTTCCGGCGACGCCCGACAAGGCTGTTTCTCTGCACCTTGGCAGCCGCTAAAGGCTTCTCTGGCTTCGTCTCTCCCACGCGAACAAGACGCCCCGACCAATTGGTCTCCCCAACATAAGGATCGTCTGATCCTGTTGGTGGCCGAGAAACCCACGTTCGAATTCGCGCCCGACGGACCACCTCCACGCGTGTTGAATGTCTGGTTAGTTTCGTCTCGTCCAGACTAGTGTCGGAACGTGCCTAATTGCACGTTTTAACATAGAAATCAAGCTCGGCTATAAATAGCCATGGTCGGCCCTGCACGACCTCGCTACCCCTCTTCCACCCAATCTCACTCCAAAATTGAAGGCACCATTACAATCGCCATCTCTGTGTGAAGCTGTGACCAAGGTTGTAGAGGCTAATCCCATCCAGAAGTTCGATTCTCATTTTGGACATTCTCGGAAATTAAGACTCTGCCGTCCAGTCCCTTTGCGACCACGTAAGAATCCTCAAACTTCGTTTCTTTACCTTCTGTTATCATAAGGCAAGCTGAACCAATCGAAGTCACGACTCCAAAACATCGATTACCGGACAAACCATTGTTCTGAAAAATTACTGTTTTATTTTCTAAAGTCTGGGCCATCGAAACTACTTAGTTTCGATTGAGTAAATGGTCAATCGAAACTAGTAGTTTCGATAAATGGTAGTTTCTACAGCCTGTGTATCACTTATATATGATCAATCGAAACTAGTAGTTTCGATAGATGGTAGTTTCGACAGCCTGTGTATCACTCATAAATGGTCAATCGAAACTAGTAGTTTCGATTGAACACAGTTTCGGTAGCTGTCACAACTATAAATCAGTTTCGATCAAATCAGTAATTTCAAGTAAATCTGGACCAACTTCTATGCAAATAACACTAAGAAATGCTATTATAAACCTATACACAATTAAATACTAATACGCACATGTAAACATACAATAATACCCATTTATCTACATAGGGTTTCAACGTGCTTAGACTTCAACATCTTTATCACCTACACGCGTGGAAAAAATACCCGCTTGTAAGGTGAGTTACATAGCCCCTATTTTACATTTTTATACGTTTTGGAGTGAAACATTATACATGCTACTCACATTGTTTATACGTGTTATACATGAGACTATATGCTTATTCTTTGGATGTACATACATTTAAACACAAGACAACCAACAGTAATATTGATAGATCTATTGTGCCTGACCAGCCCACCCGGTTAGGGTGTTTATTACTACATACTCGGATATAACCGCGTGTTATATTCAAACATATCGGATATAGTGGGTAACTATATTCAAACATACCGGACTTAGCTGTTGTGCTTTGTTCAAGCGCGTCAAACTCGGTTTGAATTGTGAATAAATAAATGATACATCATATATACTATGTTTAACAAGATAAACAATGAGTTGCAAAACGATTTACAACTACTATTTACCGGAATTACTAAACCTATGTACTCACCAACTTTTTAGTTGACACTTGATTTAAATAATGTTTCAGGTTTGGATATGTGACTACTTGCCGAAGATTTCTCCACTTAAGAACTATGGACCTAGTTAAATAAATCAATGTTTTGAAGTAGACTAGGTTATTTGGAATGTATCGTATTTGGATCTTGTTGTCTTTAAATTTAATTAATGAATTATGCAACCTTTTAGCTATCATGTGTTTTTGAACAATCATTCCATTGTCCGCCTCGATGATTCCGCCATCGGTCGGGGTGTGACACGTTAGGGGCGATGTATCACGCCCCAAAGGGCTGAGTTATCCCTGGGCATGAGCCCACACACATACCATTGGTAAAAGTTGTTAAGAATATATATTTTTAACAAGAGTTTCTAGATTTTATATTCATGGTCTTGTGATCTAGTGACATTGGTGATTACCTCCAACAAATTTGGTGTGGGTTTATCCTACAAGTGCAGGTTTAGGTGATATTTTAGGAGTAAAAAAAAGTTAATGTTAAAAAAACCTAGATTTTATAGGATAAATATAAAAGTAATGAAAATGCTTAATTGATTTCATTGATAATCGTCCAAGGGTACATAAAACAACAGAAAGGAAACTAACAAGAGAAATACAAGGAATGTCCAAATTACAATATTGACTACAATTAATTAAATTGTCTAAATATATGTACGAGATATGCATAGCTAATATGTACAACTAATATGCATAGCTAAGGCACCCACTCAATCTTAGTGGTAGTCGGACGGACGTAAAGGCTGGATTTAAACTTTGTAAACAGAGGACGAGGCAACCCTTTCGAGAAGATGTCGGCGTATTGATAATCTGTCGGGACATGTGGAACCCGAACAACGTCAACGCGAACCTTCTCACGAACAAAATGTATATCTATCTCAATATGTTTCGTGCGTTGGTGTTGAACCGGGTTCTCGGATATATATACGACAGAGATGTTGTCACAATAAGCAATGGTAGCTTGATGGGTGGGAACCGATAATTCCAGTAATAAGTTTCTTATCCAACTAGTTTCAGCATCAGTGTTTGCCACCTCTCGGTATTCGGCTTCGGCACTGGATCATGAAATAGTTGCCTGGCGTTTAGACGACCACGATATTGGATATAGGATGTACGATCATCGGTAAAATCAACGTTCCTATCGAGGTAGATACAAAGAGTTACACTTTGGACAACGAACAACTAATAATGTTTATACGTAAACATTATAGTTCACAAACGTGGGTTTATTAATTAGTGGATAAATATTTAGTGAAATATATAAACGGTTTATTCTATGGTTAATTATTCAGTGAAATAATTAAAAGACGAAAGGTTTAAACGTTTAAAGAGTTAAACGTTAAACGGCTAAGATTTATTGATTAATTGTAATTAGTAAAACGTTAGGGATGAAAAGTAATTAATAATTAATTACCAGGGATTTAACAGTTAAATCCCAAAGGGTGCAGTTTGTAATTATGGTAATTATAAATACATCGTTGACTTAAAACCCTAATCCTAACCTTGGCCTCCACTCCATAACTTGCGCAAGAAGGGAGCTGACCCCCCCCTTTCGTGACCGTCCTCGCCGTCGTACACAACCACCACCGTACCGCGCCGCCACATTCCGACCACCACCCTGCGCCGCCATCGCCGATCGCCGTCGAGCCACGTGTCTAGGGCCGTGAACCGGGTTCTGCGCGAACGGGTTATTTGCGTGTAATCGTGAGATGGTTTTCGTTGTTGCGGGTTTTTCGTGATCAAGTCACTAGCGAGATGTTCGCTGTTCCGAAGTGTGGATCTTTCGGGAATCGTCAAAGGTATAATCTTTAACCCGCTATGGTTGGATTTTAGATATTGTCTTTATGCGTGTAATCGGATCACTGGCGGGATTTCCGGTTTAGAACCATTTACGTGTACAATCGCTTCCGCTAATGCAAATCTGATTGGTTAATTAATGTGATTAATTAAACGTTTTAAAAGTTAAAACCGGTATACGGAACAGTAGTATCAGAGTCACATTTACGCTCGTTTAGACATAATTGCTTTTTATCGATCTTCGTTTTATTTGTCAAAACTTTCGTTTGACAAAAAGATCGAACCTTTTTCGTTTATGGATGATTATGTTGTTAAATTGAGCACTAGTGTCATGTGGTTGTTTTTTGGTTTATTTTGTAATCTTTGTATTTTTTATGGGTTATTTGGAACCCATGTAATAGTTAGGTTTCTTTATTTTTTTTATTATTTATTGTAAATGTATATAAATTGTAAATCGAACGAGTCAAAGATTGAAGACCAAAGACGGAGACGACCGGGACACGAAGATGGAGATCTTGGAGTATGTGGGAGATGACAAGATTGGTTATTTTGTTTGTCCCTTAAACCGGTTCGGTTTGCGTTTGATGGCTCAAACGAAACCGAAAAAGTTTTACTAGTGGCTAGATTTATGTGTTTTATTTGTTTGTGGTTGTTGACATTATTTAGGATAATAATTAAATCGCAAAACTTTTATAAAACTTTTGACACAATCATAAAACGACGAGAAAATTAAAACGTTTAAAGATTTCTCGGAAATGTAATTTTAAATAAAAGGTGTTTTATTTAAAGGTAAAACAATTTTTAAATTAAAATTGTTTTATTTAAAACTAATTTAAATTAATTAAAGAGTTAATTAGTTTAAAATTTGGTTCGCGATTAACGACCAATCTAGTTTAAATAGAGTATTTAAAATTGGATCGTGTCGAGAGTTGAAAGGCGTTTCATTTGATCACGAACTAAATAGTAAAATTGGTTTTACTAAATTGCACGACTGGTTTCATGCTCCATGTCGTCCAAAATGTTTTGACTCTTACTCGGTAAATTAAAACATTAAAGCAAATCCCATATTAAAATCGATATTTCTGCGCCATCATAAATTGTGACACTTCAACTGATCTATCCAAACCCCCGGTGTTAGTGATTACCCTGCATCCGGGCCTACGGTTTCGGTTAAAGGTACGATCGTTATTCTTGAGTCACTTAGGCCGGTTCTACAGTTACAATTGAAGGGCGAATATCACTTAAGGTCGTATTAAGTAGGCTTAGTTGAGGAAAACGTATCCAAGCTTGACATTACTCGTCTTGACCCTTAATTCGAGAATTGTGTAGTTGACACAATCGGTAATCGTTACCTACCTACATAGCCGTGCCAGTGGAGAGTGCTCAACCATTCAGTGTGCAATGGTGAATCGGGATCTCATTCCTAATTATAAATTTTGCGATTGGGTCATAAATTAAATTAGGATGTTAAGCATGAAAATACTAAACCTTTGTTCTTGAATTATGTAGATGTCTAACGAAATCAATCCCAACTCCTCTTTCTCACTTAAGTCCATCCTTGAGAAGGATAAACTCAATAACTCCAACTTCATGGATTGGTACCGTAACATGAAAACTGTTCTCAGGGCAGAGAACAAGATGTATGTTCTCGAAGGACCAATTCCTAAAGAACCTGCGACTACTACGGGTGTTGCTCGTCGGATCTCGGAGAAACATGTTGATTATTCTATCAAGGTCTCCTATTTTGATGCTGGCATCTATGATACCAGAACTTCAGCAGAATCTGGTTGATCAGCCAGCATACGACATGATCAGGTAGCTGGAGGAAATGTTCCAACAATAAGCTCTTCATGAGCGCTTTGAAGTGATGAGACCACGTATCAGTCGTTGTATGCAGGAAAGTTCTTCGGTCAGCACTCACGTGTAGAAGATGAAGGGTTATATTAATCACTTAGCACGTCTTGACTCTCCCTTGAGAAATGAGCTCGTTGGGGATATAATTCTCAACTCATTGCCTAAATCATATGACCAATTCGTCTTTAACCACAATATGAATGGTTGGTACAAGACCATCCCGGAGTTGCATATGATGCTCAAAACTGTCTAGCCGAACATATCAGCTTCTAGCAAGTTTGGTCCAGTGCTGATGATTAAGGAGGGTCGAGTTAAGAAATCTGAAGCCAAAGGAAAAGGCAAGAAGAACGGCAAGGTCAAGTATGTTGCCAAGAAGAAGCCTTTAAAGGATGTCAAATGATTTCACTGTGATGAAGCTGCGCACTAGAAGAGGAACTGCCCTAAATATCTCCTGAGATGAAGCAGAAGAAGACCTTTGGAGGAGAGTCCTCTAGTTTATTCGTTATTGAGATCTTCTCTTTGTCTAGTGTAACATTCCTAAATTTCTTGTGCCAAATATAATAAAAAATATAATTTTAGGGACTATAAATGTAATTACATGAAAGAAAAAGGATCAAAAAGTCAAAAACTTAAAAACTGGACGATAACGGACTGGTTCGTTACGGTTTGAACACGCACACAATGACGACGTGTCACGTGTCCGGTGACTATTGGTTGAATTTTGATGCTTGGAAACCCTATAACGGACCGTCACGACTGGTAATGGTCCATCACGCCGCAAAACAACCAGAGGCGACACGTGTCAGCTGACTAGCGGCTGAGATCTGACACGTGTCAAGACCATAACGGACCATCACGCCCTGTAACGGTCCGTTACGCCGCAATTTAATCGGAGCATGACACGTGTCATCTGACTCCGCAACCCTAGCTTGGTGACAGACCGTTACCATATGTAACGGTCCGTTACAACCTCGCGGTGACGGACCGTCACCCCTCATACCGGTCCGTCACAGCTGTCAAATCTTCCTATAAATAGAAATCTGCATTCAGTCGAATTCCACACTTCTCAGACGAGCTTTTTAGTTAAATTACCCTCTTTCATACTCTCTAATACCATATCGTTCGTACGTTTATGTTTCGGAAGTGCCAGATAAATATAGAGAAGCCAAGAAGCTAGGAAACTCTCATTTTGAGAAATCAAGCTAAAAGAGCTAAGTGGAAACGCTGCCCAGTAGAGATCACACTTTAGAGACCTCCTTAGACGAAACTCTGCAAAGGTGAATACTTGTATTTTTCTGAAAAGGATTTCAAAAGCATAGACTGTTTTGAATTATGATCTGACTTGAATGAACTAATAAAACCATTGGTCGCATAAGGTGATTTACTATATAGCATTCAGACCATAGAGTCACGCATGATCATGTATGTGTTATAGATGAAATGCTGTAACGGGGCTAGGGCTTTGGCTTGGTTGTTTCTAATACGTAAGGCCTAAATCACATGACGTAAGGCGGGATATCACCTAACGTAAAACAATGATGATCCAAGAAAGTGCCTAGTGTGGCTAGTGGTTATACATTCGGGCTAGGAGGTCCGTTGAATGTGTAAATTAACCATAAAAATATGGGCAAATTGTTCTATTTATTCACGCTTATCAGATTATAATACTAGTATGCATGTATTCACCAGTTTATACTGATTAAATATTTTCAAAAGTTTTACAGGTAACTAAGGATGATTATGATTATGATATAGCCATAAAGGACAATGCATCCTTGACGTCACAAAACGGAAAGTCCACCCTAGACATCTGTTGAAAAAAATTGCTCATGTAAACCTTGGTTTTGATAATTAAACATTTGTACAAATAATCAGGATGTTTCCCTGTTTATGTGAATAGAATGAAACGGGTGTTTCCCTTGTTTTAAAAATATAATGAGTTATGAAACTCAAAGAAATATTCCTCTGTATTTATAAAACTCTGATATAATAAAATAAGAAACATGTACCAACTGGGAGTCGCACCCCCGAGCAGGTCAAAACCCGGGGTGTGACAGGTTGGTATCAGAACCATTTGTTTTAGCAAATTAGATATTGGAAATTAGTATCTAAGCTGTAACTTGATTTGATATGATTTGGTTTAGCAAAATAAGATACTTAGATATTGGAAATTAGTATCTAAGCTTATACTCAACCAACAATGTTGGAAGAATATATAAGTGAACGAATAGATGGACCTGATGACCCTTACCATAATGTATTTAACGATACATTATTTGGTATTAGGGAACCTCCTCCTTAGTATAATTACCCCTCCGCTCACCTCGGAACCCCTATCTAATTCCTGGATCGTGCTTTGAGAGAGACAGATGTAGTGAAGAAGGAATTGATCCAACCTAAGGAGCGGATTAGACAACTGGAGGAAGAAAAGAAAAATAAAAAGAAAGAATAAAATAATAAAATGTAACCTTTTATTTTCTTTATGTATAATTATA
Organism: Smallanthus sonchifolius; assembly: GCA_023525975.1. NCBI lineage: Eukaryota > Viridiplantae > Streptophyta > Magnoliopsida > Asterales > Asteraceae > Smallanthus > Smallanthus sonchifolius. The sequence goes on along the minus strand of CM042025.1, from coordinate 39,384,739 downwards.
TATATATAAATAAAAAGTATTTTATTTGTTTAGATGACGAGAAAAGGAAAAGGACCTCATTATGTTCAGAAATATGCTCCACCCGGTTATGAATTTCAAACTACAAATGAGGCCCCGTTTGGTAGCCTCTTAATTAACTCATTAAAAGCTGACATCTGAATCAGTTAGAGGTGTGAGTGTTTGTTTCATCAAAAAACCACCTCTTAATGGTTCAGAACACCTCTTAACCATTTAGCCACAAAAGATCACTGAATGAAAAAATGGCCTAATTTCTCCCCCAGCCCATCTTCTCCACGCCGTTACACCCTCCACCTGCGCACCCCCTCATCCTGCTACCCTCCACCTGCGCACCCCCCCGCATGCTACCCTCCACCTGTGCACCCCCTCCACCGCTGCTACTGCTCTGTTCATCTTTATCCTTCGCTGCCATCCCTCCGCCTGCTGCCACTCGTCCTCTCCGACCGAGGTACGTTCTCTGCTGTTTGATTTTTTACTTGAACCCTAGAACTAATTGGTTTCTGCAAATTGGTTCTGTTTTTGTTCTTTGGTTTTGATTCTGCATATTGGTTCTTTGCTCTTTGGTTTTGATTCTGCATACTGGTTCTGTTTTTGTTAATATTGCTTAAGGTATCATACCAAATGTGTTTTTGTTAATTTTTGTGAATATGTTAATATCAGTTCTGTTTTTCATAACCCTTTTGTTTATATGATTCTTTGCTCTTTGGTTTCGATTCTGCATATTGGTTTGGTTTTTGTTAAAATTGCTTAAGGTATCATACCAAATGTGTTTTTGTTAATTTGTGTGAATATGTTCTATCGGTTCTGCTTTGAAGCATTAGGATTAATTGGAAATCTATTTTTGTTAATTTGTGTGAATACCGAATGTGTTTTTGTTAATTTGTGCCCATGGGTATGGATGATTAAGTTAAGGGTGATGTGCTCGGAATGGTCTATACAAACTATATAAAAGCTAACCTAGACACTCTAGTTAAACTCTAGAAATCCTATAAACTAGGCCACAATGACAGGAAAGTGTACTTATCAATTGTAATCCAGCCTAATGGAAGTCCGGATATCGAACCCACGAGACACAGACTATAACTAAAACTAGACTCCGACACAGAACTAAAAGATATTTGGTTTGGGGGGAATTCTACGAACTAATACTAAACTAAATAAACTCAAAAGTAATTAAGAACTCACTAACGACACTAACTATCACATAGAAGATCTGGATGAAATCAAGGATTGGGAAAGTACTACCTAGATAGGAATCCTAATTGTGAATCTCAGATCTCTCTTGGTTATGGGAACTATGATGGAACTGGGGTTCTAGAGTATGACACCCTTAGCCAACCTAGTGGATCCCTAATCAATCTCAGGATGTGACCAGAAGGAAACTCTAAGGAATGTATAACGCTCACCAGATAGTCAGATTACTTTTCAGTCTCTCCAACAACACTCAAATACCCTAAAGACAGATCACCTTCCAACAACGCTCAAGTACCCTAAAGACAGATCACCTTTCAGTATCACTATCTCAATACATTCAAAGAATGCACGGGGTAATCTAAGAACAATTGAATTGACACGGACTAGCAAGGATCCTAAGAAACCTAGGGAAACCTCTTTTCAGAGTCTTTACACCTAGACACCTAAAACCAGAGACTAACCGACTACCTCTCACCTTTCAGCTATCGAGATAGGAAGAACACTAAGCCCTAAAATACCACAAACTAATGCTCCTATGGATTACTACGTCTAGCAACACCATAAACAATCACAAACACACACAGTAAGTGACCTCAACATTCATCTATAACTGAAAGACATTCAACAAGACACATGCGGAACATAAATCAATGACAAATCAGTACTAAGCATTCATATTCATTAACCAATTGCAATTAGATTCTTTACAAAAGTGTTAAACCATCAATCAATCCCAAAAACCGATAAAAATCCAATCTGTTAACAATTATTCATCTAATCTAGGTAGTATCTTAAGATTTAGCCAAGAAACATGTTCGAACTCATCAAATCAGTAGTAGAAGACATAAACATATAATCAATTGAAGTATTCAAACACAAGAACATCAACAATCTAAACCGAACGATTAATGTCTAACCAATACAAAGTTAAAAGCTCTAAACTTCGGCTTCAATTGCTTCTCCTGCTCCTAGAATCGCCCAAAATCTCTTCTATGACGGCCAAAAGTCGAACTCCATGAATAATGGCATTCAAATTCTTTTAATATTCGATTTTAGGGTTTCACCGGATTTACAGGTCTTCGCGTGTCGCGAACCTTGAACATGGCCTCTTTGCGTGGTACGAAGGCCAAAACAGTCGGGGGCCTTTTTCATTATCTTCGCATGTCGCGAACTCCTAGACCTCCCTATTCACGTGTCGCGAAGAATTAGTTTCTCAGAATTTTTATTTTTCTTTTATTTTTTTCTCATTATCTCCTACGAACCAAAAATGAATGGAAACGAACAAAATACTAACTAAAACGCAAAGAAACAAAAGGATAAAAGCATGTGTTTTTCAACCCATCAAAGGGTATGGATGATTGAGTTATGGTAATCTGTTTTGAAGCATTAAGTATTAATTGGAAACAAGAAGGTGTTGAAAAAACATTTCTTGAAGCATGCGTTCACGAAATAACACTCAATGGGCGTGAAGGAAGCAGCCTTAAACAAATGTCATGGAAGAATGTTATGGAAAAATTGAAAACACAACACAATTTCATAGCGGATCAAAGACAAATGAAGAACCGTTATGATTATTTAAAAGCAAAATTTGCAGCTTGGTCAAGGCTTAAAAACAAAACTGGGAACGTTTATAATCCCGTTACAAATACCTTTAACTTGTCGGAAGAAGAATGTCAATTAGAGATGAAGATATTTCTTTTTTCATAAATAATAGTTATTATTATATTTCAATAATCTTATAGTATTTTATAATATTTTTCCGCACAGTCCAACAAATACGTTGAGGTTTTGAGAAGTGCGCCACTTTGTTATCCCGAACTTTGTATTCAATTGTTTGAGGGCTCTACTTCGAATGGCTTTGAAATTTGGGGGCCATCTTCTACACTTCCTCATCCTTCTAAGGAAGTGTTTGACCATAATTTAAACGGTATTTTAGGTCCACTTGTCTCTCCTATGGATCAAACTCGAGACATGACGTAACAAGAACACGGAGTGCGGAATCCAACCGTGTCGATGACAGTGTATATGAGACAACTCTAACAAAGACAATCACACACAATGTAAATCATCACTCTTTCAATAGCACCAGAACATAGAGTTTACAGAATGTCAGTTTTCCAAAAGCTCTCTAAAACTGAACAAGTAAACACATATTTATAGACAAATGTTCTGCCACAGGCGAACTTAACAAGTTCGCCTAAACTAGGCCTAGGAGAACTTATTAAGTTCGCCTATTGCAGAACTTAACTAAAACATTACAAAATCAAAGACATATAAGATCTAAACTATTACAAGGCCTATTGTCACACTTCTATGTCCTAACAGACTCCCCCTTGACAATAGCTTGATCTTTTGTCTTCATGCTGAGCTCTTCAACTTCTCCGGTAATTTGCTACCTGCGTATACTCCATGTTTCACACAGATCTCCAACACACGTTTATATTGTAATCCCTGTTCACGCCATTCACTTGTAAACATAATCTCCTTTCTTTTCAGCATCAGTTGGTTCTTTAAAAAGTTTACAAGGTTCATAGCATCATAGATACAAGTTATGACCTTATTATCTTGATCTTCAATCCTTGCTTATCCAGTGTTCACATCCACATACCACCACTTCATATTACCCAGACAATCTTGTGGTATTTTCTTCAAAGGTATCTTCTTCACTACCTTGACTGGTTTGAACTTGTAATTCCAAATCACCGTACCAGTTTTAGAGTCAACACTCTTTATTCTCTTTCCCTTTTGTGGTTTAAGTTTTTCATACTTTCCAGAACCACCTTCCATCCTTATCAATTTTGCAATCGCATTAGCAATACCATGCTTAGATCTATTAATTAAACACTTTGTTTCCAAACCATTCATTTCACACCTTGGCAAAGTATTGAAGTACCTTAGTCTTGGCTTCAAATATTGTACACCATCAGATCTCCTCAAAGCAAAAAGATTAATTTCTTCATCAAAGAACCAACTTATAATCCTCCCAACACATCTATCTTTGTTCACATACTTTTCCTTAAGAACAGGTGGTGACGATGAAACAGGTAATACTTTCTTCCAACTCTTCACCAACTTTAGCCATTTCTCTTTGGTCATGCCTGTATCCCTATACATCACAAGCTCTTCAGTTGTCTTAGTTTGAGCAGTGTCAGAACTAGAATCAGGCTTTGTAACATCTTCAGTAGAGTCCATAGATTCAGTTATTCCATCAGAAGTGACTTCAAGAATAATATCATCTTGGATGAAATCAAAAGGCACATTAAGACCATCACAACCTTCATACATCAACCTTGTTGTATCTTTAGTAATCTCCAATTCTACTATCTCTCCTTCTTCTATCTCTGAGTTATTCATTTCGTCTTCTAAATCATCGAAAAATTCATCTAGACCATCTAAACAGTCTATCTTTTCAGCTTCATTAAGATCAGAATCTTTTCTAAAGAATTCTAGAAGCAATACCTCTTCATTTTGTCCTGTATTTTTATCACCAGCAGAAGCTTCAACTTGATTTGAAGTAGACTCCCCCTGAAACTGAGATATCGAAGCAATGTCAGAGTATTGACGATCACCCTTTTTCCCACTGGGATCATTATCTTCATTGTCATTTCTTTGAACTGCCTCTGTATGACAAACATCTTTAACCACTACAGGCATCTCCCCCTGAGCGTCAATACGCTCTATTAATTGTGCAACAAGAATCTGCATTTTGCCCTTAATACATCTACTTGACCTTGAAGACCCACAACTTGAGCTTCTTGGCAAGAGACTTTGCCTTAGAGCAGCAATCTTAGCATCCTTTGAGGAACTAGTTGGACCAACCTATGAAGAAGTATGAGGAGGAATTAGAGTAGGAGTAACTTGTGGAGAAGTAGTCTGAGACGGTTGTGGTGATATAATCAGTGATTCCATAAAATTCGCGTCATCGGCTATCTGAGTACGAGTAGTAGCTATAGAAGCAGACATTAGCTTCTTTGATTTTGTAGAAGGGATATACTCAGAATCAGATGACGGTTCATCCCGTAATGTTCTTTTACCAAGTACTGCACCAGGAGGAGGACCCCGAGCAGACTTGCGGCTTGGTTTCTTGACTTTTCTTGTACTTACAGACTTCATTCTTTTTCCAGCATTTGCAACCGGAATGTTAGCCAGTCTGTCATAATGATCTGAGCTGAAATCTTTTGTAGCTTCCGAATCAGTATCAGACTCATTATCATTAGCAGGTTCAGAAGAACTCGTGCTAGTATCATTGACATTTCCCTCTTGATCTTATGGAGGAAAGTGAAGTTGTTCTACTTCAATGTTATGCACGTTCTTCTCATGTTGATCATCATGAACATCAGCTTGAACCTCATCATGAACCTCCACATTTGGTTCTATTACATTCTCTTGAGCTTCATCTTGAACTAGTTCTTGAACTTGTTGTTGTACTTGAGGTTGCTGTTGATGTTGTTGTTGTTGTTGTTCTTCTTCTTCCAGATTAATCCAATTATCATGAGGTGGTGCAACATAATCAGGATTAATTATGTGCCCAAATAATGGTGTAGGAACTCGGATCAATGCCGGATTCTACTGCATAATATTGTTACAATTAGAAAAAATCCTCTTTGTCATTGGGGTGAGAGTAAGACGACGTTGTAGCTGAGGTAGGTTTGGAATGAGATGATTCAAGATCATTTGAATGAACCTAGGGTACATCAGAAAGCCTTGACCTTCTAGAGGTGTAATTTGTGCAATAATCTCCTTATAGAAATAATGTGGAAAGTTGAAACCTCTGTTAAGAGTAAGAGCCACCATGGCTGATTGCAAAGAAGTCTTCAACCCGTCAGATCCAGCTTTCCTTGGTGATAAACACTGAATAAGTACTGCATAAAGTACCACCATTGACCCACTAAGCCACCTTTCCGTACTTGAGTATCGTTAGCTCTTCCCATGTAACCCATTCTTTGAAAACATCCCATAATCAATTGAGAAGGTAACCCCAACGGTTCTTCATTATTACCTCCAAGATGCAGAGCTTGTCGGATAGTGTCAACAAATATTGCAACTTCAGTGTTATTGACGGTAGCTCTAATCACATTTGGATCAACAATGCAATCATGCTGTGCTGTATCCCAGAATTGTTGAATATAATTCAGGCTAATGTAGGGATTTGCAGATAACGCAACACTGATTCTTGATCTATTCAGAAAATTTATAATCTCACGGTAGTTAACGGCTTTAGACATATTTGGATCTAATAACGCCACCTGGTTATGCTTATATTCCACTCTGTGATCCATTTGTACATGGCAATGATGAAATAGCAAAGTCACAAACATATTAAAACAATGAAAAAAAAATTAAACAAATTTTTTTTTGCTAAGTCACAAAACACTAGTTCACACTGAGGCGAACTTAATAAGTTCGCTTAGAGTTGCAAGAGGCGAACTTATTAAGTTCGCCTGAGCAAGTTCGCTCCAAGCACTTAACCAGATCAGAAATCCAAAATCTGTCCAATCGATGAAATTCGAGGCAAAAAGCCATCCAAATAGCTACTAAACCCACCGATACACCACAATACACTTTCAATTTCACTATCAAACCACAACAACACCTCTATATTTGACAAAACAGATACGATGCAATAAAACATATTTTCAGATCTTAAACATGATGTATATTAACAATTTAACAGTTAAAAGATCTTGAATCTACCTTGATTTGAAGCGCAAACACTTTAATAACAAAATTTTAACACACAACACTTAGAGAATTTTTTTGAAATTTCATCCTATTCAAGCTTCAACTTTCAAACACCGATTCTTTTTGTCTTCCATATGGAACATGTATCCGATCCAATCCCGAACATAAAAAAATTGAGATTTTCATGGAAGTCCAAAAGAAAATCTTTTTGGATTTTTTTGAAAGTAATTGAAACTAAAGAAATTTAAACTAATAAACGAGACTAAAAAGCACATATTTTTGGATTTTATCTATACAAACAAAAACACATATTTTTGGATTTTATCTATACAAACAAAAACACATATTTTTGTTCAAACACCATGAGTAAGAAGATCATATCAGTAAATGAGAAATCAGTCACACAATCTAATTAGATCTATGGGTAACCTATGATACATCTTCTTATATTTCACAGTTGAATATCTTTTAAACTTTTCAGATCATATTCTTTTCAAGTTTTACACTTAGCCTTTGAAATGATACGTGATAAATCTCAAAGTAAACAAGATCAGATCATAAAATGCTCAAATATTCACACCGAATTTGTAATATAAAGCATGTAGATCTAGGTTGTCAATATTATAGAATTTGAAACTACAAGCGTTTTTCTTCAATGTTCTTGTGATTTAAGGTACCAATTTAATGAACAACAACGTGTACCCCACATATATGTCAACAGAAATATAAATTTGCACTATCTTCAAGACATATGAAACTTATGCAAAGATAATATCAATCTCCAGGATGAAACTATCTTAATTAGCACAGGAAAAGAAACAAATCCTGAAGGATATTAGGAATCAGAATGATTCAATTTCTTGGCTTTGGATGTATATCATGATTGAGTGTAACAGAAGAACTCTTCAGTAGAATGAAGGATTAAAGAATCGATTGATTCAATAATATAGGGTAATGTGGTACAACTGTTATCTAGATATTCAATGGAATCAAGATATTGTTCCAAGGGCGAGTATATGTTCTAACAGATGTTGTCAGAAACATATCTTAGTTCAACATCACATTGCATGTTTTTCGGGGCATGGGCAGTAAAGTGAACTGAAAAGTTATGCTAATCAATATAGTTTGATACTGGTCTCATTAAACACTTTAAGCCTCATATTCTATATCTGATAATGATCTTTTAACACACACACCCAGGCATAAAATGGGTTCAAATCATAGTTGTTATCAAGGATCATTATGTTTTCACACTACTAATGGTCCAAAAATGCTTTTAGTCTACTGACAATCTAAATTACATACACATATTCAAATTATTCATAAAATAGATTTTCAAGATTAGAGCATTTATGACACTATCATTTCTTTTCATGCAGACTTTGAAATTTAGATCAAATCAACAAAAACAGAAACACAAATTATCATGACATATCAACAGGTCATCTATGGTCATGTGTGATAGATTTTCAACTGATGTACTATCATTTCTTTTCTAACTTCAAATGATGTCGAATTTTATCTTTTTCATTTGTTTGGAATTTTTATAAATAACAAATATTTTACTAGAAAATAAAGTGCAGAAATGTAATAAAGCAATAAATAAAAAAAATCTTCCATGAAAATTATTTTTGAAAACCTTTTATTTAGGATTGATCATACCAATCATTTTTACCAGAAATTAGAACCTAGTTCGATCAAATGTCTTGGTGAAAAGGTCAGCAAAATTGTCATCAGTGTGTACCTTCACCAGCTCAATCAACCTCTTATCTGCACAATCACGAATAAAATGATATCTTATTTCAATGTGCTTAACATGATTATTAGTTATGGACATTGTGGCATTGTTATCTATGAACATAGGGGTGCACATAAAATTCAAACCGTAGTCTTTTAATTGTTGTTGTATCCATAAAATTTGGGAACAACAACTTGAAGCTGCGATGTATTCTGCTTCACATGTTGATATGGAAACTGTGGTTTGCTTTTTACACTGCCATGAAACAAGCCGATTACCAAGAAATTGGCAACCTCATGTCGTAGATTTCCTGTCCAAGCAACAACCTCCGAAATCTGAGTCAGTATAAGCATTAAATTCAAAATTAGAACTATGCGGAAACCATAATCCTAATCTCGGTTTCCCTTTCAGGTACCGGAAAATATGTTTGACTGCAATCAGATAAGATTCCTTTGGTTTTGCTTGAAATCTGGAACAGAGACACACGGCAAACATTATATCTGGTCTTGATGCGGTTAAGTACATGAGAGATCCAATCATTGCCCTATACAAGCGGCTGTCAATATCCTTTCCTTCCGGATCTGAATTCATCTTGTGATTTACAGGAATTGGAGTATCATATGGGGTACAATCTTCCATCTTGAACCGGCTCAAGACGTATTTCACGTACTTAGACTGATGAATAAAAAAACCATCCTCTTTTTGATTGACTTGCAATCCTAAAAAGAACGATAACTCTCCCATAGCGGACATTTCAAACTTCAATTTCATAACACTCTCAAACTCTTTGCATAACTTTTCGTTTGTTGAACCAAATATAATATCATCCACGTAGATCTGAACCATCAGATAATCTCCCCCCTGCTTTCTTGATGAACAAGGTTGAATCAATTTGACCACGATCGAAACCATTGTCCAAGAGATGCTGCGACAACGTTTCATACCACGCATGAGGTGCTTGATGTAGACCACAAAGAGCCTTATCTAGCTTGAAAACTATTGAGGGATACAATGGACCCTCAAACCCCGGTGGTTGACACACATACACTTCTTCTTTAACCTTCCCATACAAGAAAGCACTTTTGACGTCCAATTGATATACTTTAAATCCTTTAAACGACGCAAATGGTAGAAACAAACGAATTGCTTCCAAACGTGCAATAGGTGCGTACACCTCAGTTTAATCTATACCTTCTTGTTGATGGAACCCTTGAACTACCAATCTTGCTTTGTTCCTCACTACGACACCACGATCATCCTTTTTACACTTAAAAACCCATTTGGTGCCGATTGGATACATGCCCTTTGGAAGATCAACCAAATTCCACACCTTTAGCTTTTCAAACCGTGCAAGCTCTTCTTGCATTGCTTCAATCCAATTGTTATCTTGTAACGCCATCTCCACATTTTTCGGTTCGATCTGAGAAATAAAACAAGAATATAAGCAAACATCAAGTACTCCAGTATGCCTAATGCTAGAATATAAACAAGTATTTTCAGATAAAGAACGAGTTTGAACTCCATCCAGCAAATTCCTAATGATATTTGTCACCGGATGATCTTTCAATTCTTTTATAGAGGCCACCTCAGGAACAGGTAGAACAACAACTTGAGTAGTTTTCTTTTGAGAAAGAACATTTTGATTAACTGGTATCACAGACTCTAGATTTGAAGAAAGCTCCCCCTGAACATGTGGAGAAGAAGACGAATCATCAACAATTAACGGATCAGCCGAAGAATCCTGAAAAATTACTTCATCATCTTCACTCTCAGACTCGTGAATTCCCGAAGTAGATGGTACATTCGGATCAGGGTTAGATGAGGATGAAACGGATAATGGAACCGTTAATCTTGGTAGAAAACCGCATTCTTGGTTACCATTACAAGACTCATATAACAATGCAACTTCTTCAGCAGATAAATCAAAATAAAAATTGAAAGACTTGAATAAGCTATCATAATCAAAAACTCTGGACCAACCGCCTTCTTGGGAATAGATCGATTAGAATAATCGATATTGAACCATTCTTCGTTCTGTCGTGTTTCCTTGTTATACACTCATTTATTCAACGAATTGGCAACATAGCCCAGAAAGATTCCTTCGATCGCCTTTTCACTAAACTTGGTAGAAACATCTCGGACCATCAGAAGAGTACACGGATTCCCAAAAGGAAGAAGATAATTCAGATTAGGCTTCACAGTTTTGTTGTGACGCTTCACAGTCAGAACACGATTCAGGACATGGCATGCCGTATTCACAGCTTCGGCCTAAAAGGTAACCAGTAGCTTAGAATCCGCCAACATTGTTCTTGCTGCCTCAATCAGAGTTCTGTTCTTTCGCTCAGCAACACCATTTTGTTGAGGAATATATGGCGCACTAAACTCATGATGAATTCCCTTTTGTAAGCAAAAGAAACCCATCTTGCTATTCTTGAACTCGCTGCCATTGTCACTTCTAATACGCTTGACTTTCTGCTTAAAAAGACTTTCCAAACCAAGAATCAAGTATTGAACTATCTCAGTTGTTTCAGCCTTGGTTGCTAAGAACTTACCCAAGAGAATATGCAAAAATCATCCGTTATCACCAAACAATACGATTTTCCTCCAATGCTACGAATACTTATTGGCCCAAACAAATCCATATGAAGTAACTCCAATAGAATTTTTTTTCTTCGATTTGTGGGACTTTCTGTGCTACTTGCCCTTCTTGCAGGGAATACAGTCATCAGGCACAGAAAATTTCATTTTCGGAATACCAGAAACCAAATCATTCTTCACTAAGTAATTCATTTTTCTGAAGTTGATATGAGCTAGCTTCCGATGCCAAAGAATAGAATCAGATTCAGATGCTTTCGAGAGTAAACATGTAGGAATCGTATCCATTGTTGTAGCAACACTCATGTCTAAGACATATGTGTCATTTCTTCTCGGAGCCTTCATCAGAATTCATTCTTCAGGTATCACAAATCCCAGCTTCAAAATGTAACATTCTGAATCTTTGAAATGAAAAGCAAACTTCTTGTCACACACTTAGGATACGCTAAGGAGATTGTCCTCGAGTTGCTCTACATAATTGACTTTCTCAAACTTCACCTTTTCATTCTTCAGCGTTCCTTGACCTGTTATGTACCCACCTTTATTCCCAGCAAAGGCGACCTAACCACCATCAATTTTAATAACATCTTCAAGCAAACGAATATTTCCTGTCATATGTCGGGAGCAACCACTATCCACATACCAAGTATTGTTGATAGTCCTCCTTGGTTGACCCTACACAAACAAAGAAAATCAGTTAGAAATGGGGACCCAAGCCATTGTGGTCTTGGGTCTACCATTAGCATCAAAATAAACAACTTCAAGCAATTCACACTCTCTATTATCATCCACCCTTGGTGATTTAGGCAAATCAGAATCAGACATTCTGGATTTTGAAACATTCTTTTTCTTATCAAAATTTGATTGATTTAGAAATTCAGATTCAAATTGATCAGTTTCTAAAAGTTTTCTTAACCGTTTGTTCCTTCTTCGCCTTTGAGGTCTTGAAAGTTTGACCTCAGGTTGTGAATTCTTTGTGAATCCAACTTTAGGATTCTCATCAAACTTATGAAAAACAACATTTTTTCTAACACCAGGTTGGACAAACTCTGGTTTAGAACCAACAGATCTATCATGAACATGCTGTGTCATCTCTTTCTTAAACCCAGAAGGTTTAGTAACATGCTGCTTAGGCAAATTTTCCTTGACAAATTGTTTCATCACATTATCAGATGTAGGCTTTCCCACATTCGGTCTTTGCAGAATCTTTACTACTATTGATTGACCATGAACAACAGCGGGTGTAACTTTCTCTAAAATAAGAAAATTCTTCTCTTTGTTTTTGTAAGGACAATATAACACTATATGTCCCACTTCATTACAATGAAAACAAACTCTCTTATCCTTGTATTCTCTGATATAAGGAACCCTTGTTGAAGTTGAGGAACTTCCTGATGGATAACCTTCTGTAGAATTAACATCACTACCTCCTTGTTTCTTTGGAACATACATCTTTCTGGAGGATTCACCAACAAAAGTCTTTGAAACTTGAGGCTGGACAACTTTGGTTTTTGCCACATTCACCTTCTGTTTAATGAAATCACTTGTTGATTTATTTTCAACTTTTGAAACCTTCTTCTTGATATCACCAGCACTTATAAAACCACTATTAGATAAAATTGGTGAAATAGTTGGTTGTTCAACTTCATCGGGCTCTGTAAGAATACATCGATCTCTTGTGACTTGTTTTACCACTTTTGGTTTATCAATTTGCACATCTTTAGAAACACCATCAATTTTCTGAGTGTCAAATATCTCATGATCACTATCAGAATCATAGACCATTTCTGCCCCCGTGACTAGATTAATCTTCAAAACTATCTTTGGATCAATATCCTCTTCAGTAATGATCTCTGGTTCTACAACATAGTTTCCATTAAATGGTGGAGGAGCAAATCCAATTCCAGTTGTTCTCTTAACAGGATCAGCATTTTCATTGAAATAACCCAACAATAGTGATGAATTTCCAAAACTTTCTAGTTTTCTATGTAATCTGATCACTTCTGCTTCTTTGTCTGAAATTTCTTTGTTTTTCTCAGCAACAATTTCATTTCTCTTTTCAATCTCAGCATAGGCCATATCCAAACGATATGTCTGTTCCTTGATTTTCAAAGTCAGAGAATTAATCTCTCTTGAGTGATTCAATTATGTCAATACACAACTTATCATTGTCCTTTAATTTTTGATTCACTGTGTGCATCGATTTCATATCACAGATCAAGTTTGTGTTATCATCCATGACTTTTATCATTTTGTCCTTCACCAATACACAGTTAGAACAATATATATTACAGATAACATCTTTTTCCTTTGATGGATCAGACATGTCAGCCATGAAGACTTTAACAGTTGGAATATCTTCAGTCATCTCAGGTACTCTTTTAGTCAACAAAATCTCATCTTCAGATACACTTGTTGTGGACACATTATCTTCAGAATGAACTTCATCAGCACTTTCAGTATTATTTTCTTCAGAAATTTCTTCTGCAGTGAAACTCTCAGAAGATTCATCATTCTGACTTTCTACTTTACTCACTGAACTTTCTTCATCACTTGAATTATCATCCTCGGATGTCTCATTAGTATGAATTTCAGCCACGAAAGCTTGACTCACAACACCAACTAGATCCTCTAAATGAATTCCTTAATCATAGTTATCATCTCCTTGAGCAACCAAAGCAGATGATGTTGAAACATTTGTTGAACTTCCAGAATTACCAGATCCTTGTTGTTGATTTCTGTTGTTTTGATAATTGTTCTTCTTTTGAGAATCAAATTCAACCTTTGGCTTGTTACATTCCTTAGCAAAGTGACCATATTCTTGACAGTTGTAACATCGAACCTTTGTTTTATCAAAACCCATTCTTGTTCTGCTGTTTGATTCGATGTACTTTCTTCCAGTTTTTGCCTCATCAACATTGCAATATTCCATTGAATATTCATCTCTTCTAAATCAACAGGATCAATTTGACGATAGTCTTCTTCAATTGCTTCTGGATCATGAATCTTCCCTCCGATAAAGTTTTCATGCGAAGCAACAAAAGATGAAAACATTGCCATATAATCTTCAACTACCCTATGACTCATATGTTGTGAATTAGATGGTTGTGATCCAGATGAAGGAATAGATGTATTTGAAGAAAAACCCGAAGGGTAAGAATGTCAAGAAACATTTTCATTTGAATTATCCTGACCATCTCAAGAAAACAATGCAACTCCAGATCCAGATTTTCCAGATGTTTTAGCAAAGTACATTGAAGGATCTTGAATGTGTTCCATATTAGTTTCCTTCTTCTTCAAATTTAAGTCATGAGATTGTATCTTTCCCAACACATCTTCAAGAGACATAGTTTTGTATTTCTCATTCTCTTTGATTAGAACAGAATACACATCAAACTTGGATGGTAAAGCTTCCAAGAACTTGTCATTTATCTCTTCAGGTTCATAAACAACCTTGGCACTTGCTAACTCACTCAGTAAATGATAAAATGTTGTTGCTAGATCATCTAGAGATTCATTCTGAAAATGTTTGAATACCAAGAATTGTTTTTTCAATAACTCCTTTCGACTTTTCTTCACCTCTAGACTTCTTTCACATCGTTTTTGTAAAGCTTCCCATAACTGCTTGGAAGATTTAAACTGTTTGAAGCTGTGATAAATCTCTTTTGGTAATGACATAGAAATGCTTGCCATTGCCTTTTTTTCACGATCAAATAACAGTTTTTCTTCAGCTGTTAATGCAGATACAGGCTTAGGAACATTATCACTATCCATCCATGAATAAGACGGATGAGTGTATCCTTCCAGAATAGGAATCCATAAACTAGTATCAGTGAATGATACGAACTGATCAAAACGATCCTTCCAGTTTGAATAATCAGCAAGACTTAGCAGCTTTGGTGGTTTATAAGAAGTACCAATCTCATTGTCATAGTTGAACATGTTTGTAACCTGCACCATGTTAGCCATAACAACAAATTCACGAGTATCACAAGAAAAAAAATTTAGAACAAAAATAACCTGAGGCGAACTTGATAAGTTCGCTTCATACCCTTCAAGCGAACTTGATAAGTTCCCTTAATCAAGAATTTGCACTAAGTTTGCCTAATAAGTTCGTCTGTAACTGACTTCTTGATTAAGTTCGCCTGTTTCAGCTGAACAAACTCAGGAAGACGAACTCTTTAGCCAAAACATGAACCATAACTTCAAAAAATCATCATAACTTGCTGAATTGATGGAATTTGATGAAATTGAACCGTAGGATTGAGTATTTTATGAAATAGAACACTTTTAATGTAACAATTTCTTCAAAAACACCTCCAAATTGATGAATTCAGATCCAAAAGCCTCTCAAGAACTTGAAAACTCCATGAATATGAAAAATATGCAAAAGTCAATCATTTTTGTGTCAAATCATATACAATTCGTCATAAATCAATCATTAAATCACGAGCAATAGCTTTGATACCACTTGTAGGTCTACCCATCTCTCCTATGGATCAAACTTGAGACATGACGTAACAAGAACACGGAGTGCGGAATCCAACCGTGTCGATGACAGTGTATATGAGACAACTCTAACAAAGACAATCACACACAATGTAAATAATCACTCTTTCAATAGCACCAGAACATAGAGTTTACAGAATGTCAGTTTTCCAAAAGCTCTCTAAAACTGAAGAAGTAAACACATATTTATAGACAAGTGTTCTGCCACAGGCGAACTTAACAAGTTCGCCTAAACTAGGCCTAGACGAACTTATTAAGTTCGCCTATTGCAGAACTTAACTAAAACATTACAAAATCAAAGACATATAAGATCTAAACTATTACAAGGTATATTGTCACACTTCTATGTCCTAACAGGTATTGAGGATTTCGAATGCACTCAAATGGACCGCCAGACTCTAGGTGCTAGTGAGGAGTCATTCGTTCCGCTTAAAAAGAGAGGTGAGAAACGAAAAGATAAGGAAACAATAAATTCAAAGATAATAGAAGTTGGGGACAATATTAACGAGGTGGCAAAGATGTTGATTGTGAAACACAAACTTTCTAATGATATGGATGCATGCATGGACAAGCTGGAGACATTGGGATGGGAAGAACTTGATGCGAAATATCAAACGGCGCTTTTGCTTTTTGGTGAAAGTGTTGATATTAGGAAAGTGTGGTTACGACTTAAGCCGCACAGTTGTGAGCTATGGGTTAAGAATGCGGGAGCGAAGTATGGGTTGTTTTGATTTTAGGTGTCATGTTATGGATGTTTTTTTGTGAATGTTATGTTATGGATTGTTTTTGGATGTTATGTTCTGGATGTTTTTGGATGTTATGTTAGGGGTGTTTATTTGGACAGGGGTGTTAAGTTATGTTATGAATGTTATATTTTGGATTTTGTGGATGTTATGTTTTTTCATCTTAAATTTTTTGGTAATTTTTATGACAGGTAGCCTATGGATTCAGATGAGGAAATTATAGTTTTCATTTACCTTTGTTGGTATTGGCTACGGTTAGCCACAAGGGTAGATGAAAGGATTAGAGACCTGAATTCGACATTGACCGGTCATGCATACACGCAAGAATTGTTGCATGGATCTTCTACACAATGTCATGAGATGATGCGTCTTTCACGTGATGCATTTGTACTGTTGTGCAATCATTGTAGACACAAAAATTGGTTGCAAAGTGGTAGGTCAATAAGCTTTGAAGAAAAGGTGGCTATGTTTTTTATTGTCATAGGACATAATGAGCGTTTTCGAATGGTTAAATGAAGATTTCAACACTCAACAGAAACGATTCATAGATGTTTTCATGAGGTCCTAAATGCAAAGATGAATTTCGCAAAAGAAGTTATAGTTCCAACATCTTCTAATGCAATCACAAGTACCTCAGAACGACATAGAAAGCTAAAACAAATATTTCCTAGAGCAATAGGTGCTTTAGATGGAACTCTTGTACATGCAGTCGTTCCTGCTTATCAACGGACTCGTTACAGGGGAAGTGGAAAAGGTGAATGCTATCAAAATGTCTTAGAAATTTGTGATTTCGATATGATATTCACGTTCGTATGGCCGGATAGGAGGGCAATGCACATGATTCACGAGTTTTAAAAGAAGTTGAATTTAACCAGACTTCCGGCTTTCCTTTTCCCGCAACAGGTTTTTCATCATTCTTTAGCTTTGATTATTAAATATCTTTTTATGTAATAGTTTTGATACTAATGTTTACAGATAAATATTACCTTTGTGACGCTGCATACACCAACACTCGTGGATTTATGACTCCCTACCGTAATACGACGTACTGGTTAGCCGATTTTTTACGACGACGTGCGTTAACTAAGGAAGAAAGAATCAATCATGCTCACGCACAACTCAATGTTATTGAGCGCGCATATGGTGTTTTGAAGGAAAGATTCCCAATCCTGAAGCAAATGCCTCCCTTTTCTTTTCCAAAACAAAGGGATACTTATTGCTTGTTTCGCCGTCCATAATTTTATAAGGAAATGCAATATTCATGATCAATTATTTATGGAGTTCAACGAGAACACTGTGTTTTCTAAAATATAAGGTGGAGTAAGTGATGGCCTGTTCGTTCACGACATTGAATGGGGTTCACAAGGCATTGAGTATATGACTAGTTTGCTTGACAAGATAGCTAATCAACTAGTTACAAATGATTAAAATAAAAATTGTATGCAAAGTATTAATTTCTATTTGGATTTCTGTAAGTTTCCATGGATTTTGAAGGATTTATGTGTAATTTGGATTTTCTATGATGTTTTGTATTTTCTTTTTAAAATTATTCATCATTCAGTACAATCATTCAGAGCTCTGACCAAACAGATAAATTTCATTCAGCACAAAATAGTTCAGAGGGGTAAAGTATCCATTCAGCACAGTCGTTCAGAGGCCCAACCAAACAACACTTAACTGGTTCAGAGTCTCTTAACCATTCAGACCTCTTACTGGTTCAGCACTTACTGGTTCAGAAGTTGCCAAACAGTCCTTGAGACGGATTGGGAACCAAGTACAAATATAGAAAATACGGGAAGCACATATCGAAGCCTAGGAGAATTACCACCTCCTGCAAATCCTTATATACCGTCTATTAGCTTTCATTCGTCTCTTACGGCTGCAAGCCGAAATCCTGATTACGGAGAGAATCCATAATATAACCCTTATTACTATAAGGGATTACCTGAAATCCCGTATGAAAATAACCCTGCTCCCGAGGGAGAAGAAAGAGAAGACATAAATAGTCCATATGAGTATTATGAGCCTACTAATATTCAAAATTATCAAGAAAATGAGGAGATTACTAGTAATGATCATATAAAGGCATTACAAGAATGTGTAGCAGTATTAGAAAGAGAAAATCAGAGATTAGTATATGTAGATGCCCAGAATAAAGCATTAACACAAATATTAGAAAATGCTCGTAGTCAGGGATATATGTAAATTTCCTTGTCAATCTCTGTAAATATATAAATTCTAAAAATAAATAATTCTTTCTTTTAATAGAATGTCGAAACAAGGACCATCCGAGAATACTAGAGGCAAGAACAAACAAATCAACAATAATGAAACCTCTGAACAACAGCAGCGAAAGGCTGAAATGAAGAAACTGGTTACAGAGAGAATTGAAGAAGCTCTTTTAAAATTCTAAAAGCCATGAAAGAAGATAAAGCAGCAAAACATAAACATGCCGAATCCAGAAATAA
The DNA here is from genome assembly GCA_023525975.1 of Smallanthus sonchifolius. Taxonomy (NCBI): domain Eukaryota; kingdom Viridiplantae; phylum Streptophyta; class Magnoliopsida; order Asterales; family Asteraceae; genus Smallanthus; species Smallanthus sonchifolius. The sequence goes on along the minus strand of CM042025.1, from coordinate 39,365,792 downwards.
TCAAGAAGAAAATTACAGCTCGAATGGAGATAATTCTGAAAGTGAGGAAGAAAATAGAAAAAAAGAGAAAAGGAAGAAAGGATGCACTCCGGTAGTGAAGGAGATGTGGCTGCCTTAAGATGGTTAGAAAAGGCAGAATCAGTAATCGCCATCAGCAAATGTGCTGATGAAGACATGGTGCTCTATGCATCATATCTTTTCCAAAATGAAGCATTGGAATAGTGGAACTCAATAGTCTATGCCATGGGCAGATACAAGGCCTGTGCTATAGAATGGGAAGAATTCAAGGAATTAGTAATTCAATGGTTCTTTCCCATTAATAAAAGAGAGAGAATTGAAACAAAATTTTTAAATCTCCGCATGGAAGGTGTAAAACATCAAGAGTATGTTTCTAAAATGTTTGAATATGCTCGCTTGGTCCCACACCTTTCAACCCCCGAATCGAACTTAATTAAAAGATATATTTGGGGTTTGGCAGAAGACATTAGAGATATGGTTAAGGCTACTATGCCTCAAACCATTGCATCTGCCATCCAGTTAGGTGGAATCTTGACCGATGGCATGATTCGAAAGTAAGAAAAGTCAAAGCAAGGGAAATTGTTAAGAAGGCTGAGGAGAATCAAAAGAATAATTCATCATGGAAAAGAAGAAATCAACCTACTAAAGGAGGATTTAATTCCCTTCCCCCCGAGTGTAAAATTTGTAAGAAAAGGCATAGGGGAGTATGCTTGTTTAAAAAGAATCCTTATTGTCATCTCTGCAAACAGGCAGGACATACATTTGAAAACTGCCAAAAGAGAAAAATTATTTCTTACTACAATTGCGGAGAACCAGGCCACTTCAAATCATCTTGCCCAAAGCTAAACCAAGCAAGATCTAGTGGAGCAAGGGCTAATGAAGGGACAAAGAAAAATGTACGATATTTTGTACTAAATACCCATGATGATGCAGCCATCCCGGATGCAGTCACTGGTACGTTCCTCATAATAATATTTATGCTAGAGTATTGTTCGACTCTGATGCAAATTTAAGTTTTATAGATTATAATTTTTGTAATCTATTAAACGAGCCCTTAGTCACACTAGATAAAATGTATGAGTAGAAACGATCGAAGGAAATCTAGTTAAAATCTTGGAATCTCTAGAAAACTATAATATCACAATATCTGGACACATCATACCTGTACGATTAATGCCTATGACATTAGCAGGATTTGATGTTGTCCTAGGAATGGATTGGTTAATTGAGAATCAAGCCCATATCCTTTGTGATAAGAAAGCCATAGAAATTCAAACTCCTTCTGAAAAATCTATAACAATCTATGGAGATAAATAAAACCGACCACTGGGAATCATCTCTATGCTAAAATCAACGAAGTGTCTTTAGAAAGAATGTATCGCATACCTGGTTCAGATTTCTGCTAGTACAAAAGAAAAGAAGATCGAAGATGTACCAGTAGTATCTGAATATACAAATGTATTTCCAAATGAATTACCGGGTATATCGCCCGAACGAGAAGTGGAATTAAAAATAAACTTAGTACCAGGAACGGCACCTATTGCCAAGTCTCCATACCGATTAGCTCCAACGTAGATGAAAGAATTAAAGAAGCAATTAGATGAATTGCTTGAGAAAGGATTCATACGACCAAGTTCATCTCCTTGGGTGCTCCAATACTTTTTGTTAAAAAGAAGGACGATACAATGTGGATGTGCATTGACTACCGGGAGCTAAATAAGGTGCCGATAAGGAATCGTTACCCACTTTCCAGAATCGATGACCTATTTGATCAACTTCAAGGCGCGTGACATTTTTCTAAAATAGATCTTCAAGGTTCAAGAAGTAGATATTCCTAAAACATCTTTTCAAACCAGATATGGACATTATGAGTTCACGGTTATGCCGTCTGGACCTACTAATGCTCCTGTCGCATTTATGGATATGATGAATCGTATCTGTAAACCATACTTAGATAAATTTGTTATCGTTTTCATTGTCGATATACTTATTTATTCTAAATTTGCGAAAGATCATGAAAATCATCTCAGAACTGTGTTAGAACTTCTGAGAAAAGAGAAATTATATGCTAAATTCTCTAAATGTGAATTCTAGCTTTGAGAAGTACAATTTCTGGATCATGTAGTAAATGCAGAAGATATCCAAGTAGACCCAACAAAAATTGAAGCCATATCCAAATGGGAAATCCCAAAATCTCCAACAGAAGTCCGTATTTCCTGGGTCTAGTAGGATACCACAGACGATTCATTCGTATTTCTCAAAGATTGCAATCCCACTAACTACTTTGACTCATAAAAATGTAAAGTATGAGTGGGGATCTAAACAAGATGAAGCTTTTCAGACTCTGAAGCAGAAACTGACTCATGCACCAATACTAGCCTTGCTAGATGGCAATGAAAACTTTGTAGTATACTGTGATGCTTCACACACCGGTCTAGGTTGTGTGTTAATGAAAAGAAACAAAGTCATTGCCTATGCATCTCGTCAGTTGAAAACACATGAAATGAATTATACAACTCATGATTTACAGTTAGGTGCCTTAATTTTTGCATTGAAATTATGGAGGCACTATCTCTATGGAGTTAAATTCACAGTTTATACTGACCATAAGAGTTTAAAATATATCTTTGGTTAGAAAGAACTGAATATGAGCCAAAGACGATGTCTAGAGATCTTAAGTGACTATGATTGTGAAATATGTTACCACGAAGGTAAGGCAAATGTGGTTGCAGATGCCTTAAGTAGAAAAGAAAGAGAAACACCAAAAGGGTTCGTGCTCTCAGAATTGACCTTTGTGTTGATCTCATGTCTCAAATAAAAGATGCTCAGCATTCTGCTCAGATTGAAGAAAATATAGAAGAGGAAGGAATAAAGGGTATGATTGAACAACTAGTGAAAGACGATGATAAAATACTCCGTATGAATAAAAGAATCTGGGTTCCGATCACCAGAAATTTTTGAGAAAGAATACTCAATGAAGCGCACAAATCAAAATATATGATGCACACAGGAAGTGATAAAATGTACAAAAATCTGAAGGACAATTATTGGTGGATTGGCATGAAGAAAGATATTACCATATATGTTGCAAAATGTCTTACTTGCACTCAAGTAAAGGCAGAACACCAGAAACCTTCTGGTTTATTGCAACAACTAGAATTGCCAGTTTGTAAATGGGAAATGATAACAATGGATTTTATTACTAAGCTTCCTCGAACCAGTCGGGGAAACGATACTATCTGGGTTTTCATTGACAGATTAACTAATTCTGCTCATTTTCTCCCTATGAAAGAAACCTTCAGTATGGATAGATTGGCACAATTATATGTAGATGAGATTGTATCTCTACATGGAGTACCACTATCCCAAGTGTCAGATAGAGATAGCCGTTTCATATCTCAATTCTGGCAAAGATTCCAAAAAGCCACGAGAACTCGTCTAAACTTAAGCACTGCCTATCATCCATAAACAGATGGGTAGAGCGAAAGAACAATTCAAAATTTAGAATATATGCTTCGGGCATGTGTGATAGACATAGATGGTAGTTGGGATGATCACCTACCCCTAATGGAATTCTCATACAATAATAGTTATCACACAAGCATTCAAGCGGCACCTTTTGAAGCTTTATATAGAAGGAAATGCTGAACTCCTGTATGTTGGTCTGAAGTAGAAGAAAGCCAGTTGTCAGGACCTGAACTAGTCCAAGAAACTATTGACAAATAGGCTCAGATACAAGAACGCCTAAAAGTTGCTCGTGATAAACGAAAGAGCTATGTAGACAAAAGAAGAAAGCCACTAGAATTTGACATTGGCTACAAGGTGTTATTGAAATTATCACCTGGGAAAGGCATTGTCCGATTCGGAAAGAAGGGTAAACTAAGTCCTCGCTTTGTTGGACCCTTCAAAATCATAAACCTAATTGGACCAATGGCATACCAATTATAATCACCAGAAGAGATGAATGGAATACATGATGTATTCCATATGTCTAACCTTCGTATATGTTTAACTGATGATTCTCTGGACACGGTCCAGAATATACATGGGAATTAGAATTAGAAATAAAGAAAAAATACCCACACCTATTTCAGTAATCTCAAGGATGAGATTTTTGAAAAGGTGGGAAGAATGTAGCATTCCTAATTTTCTTGTACCAAATTAAATAAAAATATAAGTTTAGGGACTATAAATGTAATTACATAAAAGAATAAGGATCAAAAAGTCAAAAACTTAAAAACTCGACGGTAACGGACCTTCACCAATCGTAACGGTCCGTTACAGGTTGAACACGCACACAATGATGATGTGCCAAGTGTCCGATGACTTATGGTTGAATTTTGATGCGTGGAAACCCTATGACGGACCGTCACGCCTTGTAACGGTCCGTCACCCCGCAAAACAACCATACGGCTACACGTGTCAACTGACTAGCGGCTGAGATCAGACACGTGTCAAGACCATAACGGACCGTCATGCCCTGTAACAGTTCGTTACGCCGCAATTTAACTGGAGCATGACGCGTGTCATTGGACTCCGCAACCCTAGCTTGGTGACGGACCGTCACCATATGTAACGGTCCGTTACGACCTCGCGGTGACAGACCGTCACCCCTCATAACGGTCCATCACAGCCGTCAAATCTTCTTATAAATAGAAACCCGTATTCAGTCGAATTCCACACTTCTCAGACGAGCTTTTTAGTTAAATTACCCTCTTTCATACTCTATAATACCATACCGTTCGTACGTTTAAGTTTCGGAAGTGCCGGATCAATTTAGAGAAGCCAAGAAGCTAGGAAACTTTCATTTTGAGAAATCAAGCTAAAAGAGCTAAATGGAAACGCCGCACAATAGAGATCACACTTTAGAGACATCCTTAGATGAAACTCTGCAAAGGTGAATACTTGTATTTTTCTGAAAATGATTTCAAAAACATAAACTGTTTTGAATTATGACCTGTCACACCCCGACCGATGACGGAATCATCGGGGCGGGACATGTAAGACTGTTCATAGCACATGGTTGACTAAATTGAAATATATTAAAGTTAAATTTCCATTACAAATAATCCAAGTACAAAACCAAATTCAAACAAGAAACATAAAATAACTCATAAAATTCTTGATTTAAATTGCTAAGTCCAAATCCTATGTTGAACACGTCTTGAATCAATCTCACATATTGGGGCCTGAAACATGAATAAAATAAAGTCAACTAAAAAGTTGGTGAGTATAACACAGTTGTATGTAGATAGCATATAGTTGAAAACAAATCCTTTACAAAACATGATAAAATAAGGCATTTATGGGGAGCAGCTATTGTGTAACCATGTACAACCAAACCTAGTAACTAGCATGCAAAGATTGTGTTGTCGGTTTCAATCACCGCGCACCATGGGTGGGTTTGTCAGACTCAATAGATCTATCATTGAAAACCGTCGGCTTGTATAGTTAATGATTGCACATAATCGCATACAAAGGTTAGCACAACTAGCACTCGGGCACAAAGCTCAAATTTTGCACACATGTATGTAAATAGGATTTTGCACTTGTGTTGTTTGCGTAAATGTAAATGTGTAATGTGTAATGTGTAATGTGTATAGAGTTCATGTTCCACCCCAAAAAGTGTAAAAGAGTAAAAAGGGGTTGTGAATACTCACTTGGTATGGAAGTGTAGCTAACAAAGATTTTAGATAGCAAATATGATCCTCGAAATGCACAATTTAACCTAAAGAGTAATGTGTATTGAATCAAATAGATGCATAAAGTTTAAGTCTAAAATGAAAGTTGAATTTGTGTATAAAACTATTGATTTGTATTTAAAAGTATTGAATAAAATATATAGAGTTTGAAATAAAATATTTTTGAAACAATTTGATTAGGTTTGAATTGGATAATTGAAAAAATATATAATTATAGTTTATGAAATAATGTAAATATTAATTGTAATTAAGTATAAATACATAAATGATTTTGATTTAAAATGTAAATTAAATAAATAATCATTATCTTATTTATTTATAAATTTTGTAACTTAATTATTTAAAATATCATTTAAGTGTAAGATAATAAATATAAATTTAATTTTCATAAACTTTTAAATAAATTATATTTATACCAAGATTAAACTTTTAATCCATTTTTAAATACAGAAAACATATTTTTATAAAATCGAAACATTTATTGATCGAAAAATGTAAAATTATAATTCTGTTACAATTTCTGAGTCACACACGACCGTGCCTCGGAAGGGCACGATCGTGCTCAAGCTAGGGGCGCGACCGCGCTAGTCGGGGCACGACCGGGTTGATCAATAGAGGGCACAAACTAGACCAGTCAACAGGCACGACCGTGCCTTGGCCTGGCACGGTCGTGTCTATGATCTTTAGACACAACAGAGACTAGCCCAGAGGGCAGGACAAGGTCTGGACAGGAGGACACGACCGCGCCGCTATTCGACACGACCGCGCTACATGAGGCACGGCCGCGCTAGATGATTAGTGCGACCGTGTCTCTTCCAAATCAGACACGAATTGACAAATTCTTGTATTTTAAACGCTGAAATTGTTAGGGCTTTTGATTAATGGGTTATTACGAGTCTTTTCATATAACTTAATTGCATGTACATCGTGTTTAAGCAGGGATTCGATTAAATCATTTTTTTTATAAAACATGAGTTCTGATTCAGATCGATTTCTATAATGGAAGGCCAAATTGAATAGGGGTTTTTGATACTGATACTGAAATGAATGAATTAAAGGTTTGAGTTACCCTGAACAGTAGTGAATCGATGGATATTGGTAAAGAGGAAATTCCGGCGACGGCGAGATTGAGTTCCGGTGATCCTTGTTGCACTCCGGCCAATCCAGTCAGTCCAGAACTTCTCGGGAGGGACGAGTGACACGAATATCTTGCTTGCTTGAGAGAATACGGATTGCAGGAAAGAATTTCTTGGTTTTTCTTGAAAAGCTTTGAGAGAGAAATTTCGAGATTGATAATATGAAACTGAGGCGTTTGAATAATTTGGAAAGCAATAATACGTTTGTTAAGGGAAAAGAAACGGATGGATGTTACGGATTCGAACGATTAGGTAATTAAAGTTGCAGTTACGTTTCAGCTGTTTCACAGGCGCGACCGTGCCTAAATATGGCACGACCGTGCTTAGGCACCGGGCGCGATCGTTCCAGGACCAGTCGCGCGATCGTGCCGAGGCACTTGGCGCGACCGTGCCAGGGCGAAGCACGACCGTGCTAATTAGGGTTTCTTGATAAATTTTCAACTTTAATCCTTGACTTTTTCAGGTTTGATTAGTTTGAAATAAATAGTTACTTGTATAGTGTTTATGTGTATATAATCGAGCAAAACTTGTAAATTTGTATTGAATCATTGCATTTCGTTTAAAGTAAGCAAGATAATAAGGCAGTGCACGAACATTGAATTTGAAATTGCATTACATTGAATTGAAATACGAATACTAAATTCCGAGATGTTACAGTCTCCCCGTGTTGAGAGAATTTCGTCCCGAAATTTAGCTAGAGGTTACAACAGGATCAATAAAGAGATGAGGGTACTTGAGCTTCATTTGGTCTTCTCGTTCCCAAGTGAACTCAGGACCACGCTTAGATTCCCAACGAACTTTGACAATAGGAATGCGACTTCGCTTGAGCTGTTTGACTTCACGATCCATAATTTCCACCGGCTTTTCAACGTAGTGCATCGTTTCATTAATGCGCACGTCGTCAAGCGGTATATGGAGATTTTCATCAGTGAGACACTTCTTCAGATTAGATATATGAAATGTAGGATGCACATTTCCAAGAGATGGAGGTAACTCGAGCTTGTAAGCCACTTTCCCAATCCTTTCAAGGATTTTGAATGGTCCAACATAACGAGATGCTAACTTGCCTTTCTTTCCAAAGCGGATCACGCCCTTCCATGGAGACACCTTAAGAAGAACAAGATCACCGACTTGGAATTCCAAGGGTTTTCGACGTTTGTCGGCATAACTTTTTTGCCGACTCCTCGCTACTCGAATATTGTCACGGATTTGAATAATCTTGTCGGATGTTTCTTGAACTAACTCGGGACCGGTGATTTGTGCTTAACCAATCTCGTTCTAACAGATAGGAGAACGACACTTGCGACCATAGAGAGCTTCGAATGGAGCCATGTTGATACTTGTGTGGTAGCTATTGTTGTACGAAAACTCAATAAGGGATAAATGTGAATCCCAATTGCCACCAAAATCGATTACACAAGCTCTAAGCATGTCTTCAAGAGTTTGGATTGTTCGCTCGGTTTGACCATCAGTTTGCGGATGGTAAGCCGTTCTCAAATCCAATCGAGTACCAAGAGCCTTTTGGAGAGATTGCCAAAATCGAGAAGTGAACCGAGCGTCTCTATCAGATATTATGTTCACGGGAACACCATGACGGCTCACAACTTCATCAATGTAAATTCGGGCTAGTTTCTCCACTTTGAAGTCTTCGCGGATAGGCAAGAAATGAGCGGATTTAGTGAGACGATCAATGATCACCCAAATACTATCATATCCACTCGAGGTGCGAGGGAGCTTGGTAATGAAATCCATAGCTAGATTCTCCCATTTCCACACGGGAATTTCTGGTTGTTCAAGTAAACCAGATGGACGTTGATGTTCGGCTTTGACTTTGGAACAAGTTAAGCATTTGGCCACATAAAGAGCAATGTCTTTCTTCATACCGGGCCACCAATAAAGTTGGCGAAGATCTTGGTACATTTTATCCGCACCAGGATGAATAGAATAACGAGTCTTATGAGCCTCGTTCATGAGAAATGCACGGAGATCATCACGATCGGGAACCCAAATACGGTTCAAGTAATATAGTAAGCCATTGGGTTTTGATTCAAGAAGAAGTTCAACACCACACGACATTTCTTCATACATGTTACCCTCGGTTACCGAGACGTGTTGAGCTTCTAAGATACGGGTTTGAATATCGGTTTGAATACGGGCACAATGAAGCATAACATGGTCCTTTCGACTCAAAGCATCGGCTACAACATTCGCTTTGTCGGGATGGTAACGAATCTCGCAGTCGTAGTCGTTAAGGAGTTCGACCCAACGTCGTTGCCTCATATTGGGTTCTTTTTGGTTGAAAATAAGTTGGAGACTTTTGTGGTCGGTGAACACCACACATTTCGTGCCATATAGGTAATGTCTCCAAATCTTTAACGCGAATACGACTGCACCCAACTCGAGATCGTGCGTCGTATAATTCTTCTCATGAACTTTGAGTTGCCTTGATGCATAAGCGATTACTTTGCCTCGTTGCATGAGAACACAACCAAGACCTTGGTTAGAAGCATCACAATAGACAACTAAATCATGATTTCCATCGGGGAGAGTCAATATGGGAGCATTGCACAGCTTTTGCTTGAGGGTTTGGAAAGCTTCTCCTTGTTTCGGTCCCCATTCATAAGTCTTACCCTTGTGGGTCAAAGCGGTAAGAGGGACAGCAATCTTTGAGAAGTTTGAGATGAAACGACGATAATAACCCGCAAGACCAAGAAATGAACGAACTTCGGTAGGAGTCTTCGGGGCATTCCAATTCTTAACCGTTTCAATCTTAGCAGGATCAACATGAATACCCTTGTCGTTGACAATGTGACCAAGAAATTGAACTTCTTTTAGCCAAAATTCACATTTGGAGAATTTGGCATATAGTTGTTCTTTTCTCAAGAGATCCAAAACCAGTCTAAGATGTTCTTCATGGTCGGCTTTAGTCTTGGAATAGATTAAGATATCATCAATGAAAACGATCACGAATTTATCAAGGTACGGTTTGCACACACGATTCATGAGATCCATGAAAACTGCGGGTGCATTGGTTAACCCGAAAGGCATAACCATGAACTCGTAATGACCATACCTTGTTCGAAAAGCAGTCTTAGGAATGTCATCTTCTTGAACACGAAGATGATGATAACTGGATCGAAGATCAATCTTTGAGAAACAAGTAGAACCTTGAAGTTGGTCAAAGAGATCATCGATTCTTGGCAAGGGATAACGGTTCTTGATAGTAAGCTTGTTGAGTTCGCGGTAGTCAATACACATGCGAAACGATCCATCCTTCTTCTTAACAAATAAGACGGGTGCACCCCACGGTGAATGACTTGGGCGAATGAAACCTTTGTCGGAGAACTCTTGAAGTTGACTTGCAAGCTCTTGCATTTCGGAAGGTGCAAGACGATAAGGGGCTCTAGCCACGGGGTTAGCTCCGGGTACAAGATCAATACGAAATTCTACTTGACGAACGGGAGGAAGACCGGATAAATCCTTAGGAAAAACTTCGAGGAAATCCCGAATGATCGGAATGTCTTGGATACTCTTCTCCTTGACATCCTTTTGAACAATATGAGCTAAGAAAGCAATGTACTTCTTTTGTAAGAACTTTTGAGCGGTAGTACACGACATCAACTTAAGTCCCTTGCAAGGCTTTTCACCAAAAATTCTTAAGGTTTCTCCCGATGGTAGCGGAATTTGGATACACTTTTCAAAGCAAATGACTTCGGCATGATGATTTGATAGCCAATCCATACCTATGATAATATCAAAGCTTCCTAGTGGCATTGGAACAAGGTTGATTGGGAATGTGTGATCATTAAGTTCTAAAGAGCAATCATAGATAATGGACTCAATTGTAAGGGAGTCACCATTTGCTACTTCAACGGTAAATGTTTTCTCTAATTGGGACCGAGTCTTTGCAAGTAAAGGTTCAAAATTAAGTGACACAAAACTTTTATCGGCTCCGGTATCGAATAAAATGGAGGCATATTGACTATTAACAAGAAACGTACCATTAACCACGTCGTTGATGGCTTGAGTTTCGTTGGCGTTTATGTTGAACGCACGCCCACGAGCTCCACCTTGTCTAGCATTTGCAAGTCTTGGATATTGATCAAGAAAATGGTTCGGGTCACCACACTCATAGCAAGCACGCCCATTAGCAATGGCGGGAGCACCTTGATTAGCCACTTGAGGTACAATTCGGTTTAGAGGGTTGACTTGGCCCGCAAGAGCTTTGGTCCTACAAACACTAACCGTATGACCATATCTCCCACAATAAGTACAAAGGCGACATGGGATGTTTTGGGGATGATGGTAGTTACAGGTGGCACAAAGTGGGTAGATCCCAACATATGGCTTTTTAGCCGGCGCTTGAACCATAGGTACAGTTTGGTTGATGGGAACAACAGGAGTAACCACAGCAAAATTTCTAACCTTCCTCTTTCTATTATTGCGAGAGGGCTCGGTTGTGGCTTCTTTGATGTGAGTAGGAGGGGTTACGGTTTCAGAAACTTTCTTAGAACCCTTTTTGGTAAGAGTTCCAGCTTTCACATGATTATCAGTTAAGGTAGCGGATAGACGAATAGCATCCTCCAGATTAGCAGGGTTTCTACCTAAGACAGTATCTTGGATTTGTCTTGGTAGCCCACCAATATACTTTTCGATACAACGGGACAAAGGAGTGACCATGTGGGGCACTAGAAGACTCAACTCATGGAACCGAGTTGTATATGCTAAGCTTTCCCCACTATCTTGGGCAAGATCCCAAAATTCAGCTTCTAGCTTTTTCACTTCATTTCGAGGACAGAACTCCTCGGTCATAAGCCTTTTGACCTCATCCCAAGGTAAGGCCATAGCTACATCAACACCCCTATTCCTTTTCTCCCCATTCCACCATGTAAGTGCCCGTTTTTGTAGGACACTTGTAGCATGACGAACACGGAGGTTTTCGGGACAGTCACTATTGAGAAAGGTATTCTCAATGCTTTCGAACCATTGAAGAAGTCCGGTAGCTCCTTCGGTACCATAGAACTTTAGGGGATTGCACGAGTTGAAGTGCTTGAAGGTGCATTGAGATGGATTGTTACCACCATTTCCACCATTATTACCACTATTGCTTCTATTTCCACCATTGTTGCCATTGGTGGCACTATTGGCTTGGGTGAGTTGTGTCACCAATTGAGTAAGAATAGCAGCAATGTCGGTGCTGGCGTTGGTTGCGGGAGCACGACGAGGAGGCATTCTACAGATTTTTCACAAGACAAGAAAAATTGTAAGAACTTATGAGATTTGATAGGATTTAATAGAATGAGATAATAAAAATAGATATTCTTAGTTTGGATTGTACTCAAAAGTGACAAAATCACTTGAATACTATGGCACATTAAGGTTAATTTAAACTTATATAATTTTTCAAGGAGACATGCTTTAGCCTATAAGTAAACACTCATCTCGGGAATTCCTAGGAAAGCATACGGGTCCCTCGGTTGATTGGGATTTATGCGAAATGCTTTCCTAGACAGAAACCCCAAAATACAGGTGTCACCCTTCCAGATTGCACGTGTCCTCAAATAATTTAACAAGTTTAAAAATCTTAACGAAGAAATAAAAATTTTAAAGATTTTTTTTTTTTTTGCTTCAAGAATTTTCCACATGCTAAGAAGGATAAAGATAGAAAGAAGATAGAAATATTATGAGGTTTTAGAATATAGGAAAGGATATTATTTATTTAATTATTAAGAATATCCTAATATGTCATGGATTTAAAACACATAAGTCATCATAATGCAATAATAAGTAATCATACTAAACATGTAACATATAACATATAGCACATAGCATGTAACACATAGCACAAAAATCATGAAGCATAGTATAAGTGGGTGTCCTAAAGTTATAGTCTAGGTCAAAGTGTCTAATAACCTAATTCCCTATAACCAAGGCTCTGATACCAATCTGTCACACCACGACCGATAGCGGAATCATCGGGGCGGGACATGTAAGACTGTTCATAGCACATGGTTGACTAAATTGAAATATATTAAAGTTAAATTTCTATTACAAATAATCCAAGTACAAAACCAAATTCAAACAAGAAACATAAAATAACTCATAAAATTCTTGATTTAAATTGCTAAGTCCAAATCATATGTTGAACACGTCTTGAATCAATCTCACATATTGGGGCCTGAAACATGAATAAAATAAAGTCAACTAAAAAGTTGGTGAGTATAAAACAGTTGTATGTAGATAGCATATAGTTGAAAACAAATCCTTTACAAAACATGATAAAATAAGGCATTTATGGGGAGCAGCTATTGTGTAACCATGTACAACCAAACCTGGTAACTAGCATGCAAAAATTGTGTTGTCGGTTTCAATCACCGCGCACCATGGGTGGGTTTGTCAGACTCAATAGATCTATCATTGAAAACCGTCGGCTTGTATAGTTAATTATTGCACATAATCGCATACAAAGGTTAGCACAACTAGCACTCGGGCACAAAGCTCAAATTTTGCACACATGTATGTAAATAGGATTTTGCACTTGTGTTGTTTGCGTAAATGTAAATGTGTAATGTGTAATGTGTATAGAGTTCATGTTCCACCCCAAAAAGTGTAAAAGAGTAAAAAGGGGTTGTGAATACTCACTTGGTATGGAAGTGTATCTAACAAAGATTATAGATAGCAAATATGATCCTCGAAATGCACAATTTAACCTAAAGAGTAATGTGTATTGAATCAAATAGATGCATAAAGTTTAAGTCTAAAATGAAAGTTGAATTTGTATATAAAACTATTGATTTGTATTTAAAAGTATTGAATAAAATATATAGAGTTTGAAATAAAATATTTTTGAAACAATTTGATTAGGTTTGAATTGGATAATTGAAAAAATATATAATTATAGTTTATGAAATAATGTAAATATTAATTGTAATTAAGTATAAATAAATAAATGATTTTGATTTAAAATGTAAATTAAATAAATAATCATTATCTTATTTATTTATAAATTTTGTAACTTAATTATTTAAAATATCATTTAAGTGTAAGATAATAAATATAAATTTAATTTTCATAAACTTTTAAATAAATTATATTTATGCCAAGATTAAAATTTTAATCCATTTTTAAATACAGAAAACATATTTTTATAAAATCGAAACATTTATTTATCGAAAAATGTAAAATTATAATTCTATTACAATTTCTGAGTCACACACGACCGTGCCTTTGAAAGCCACGATCGTGCTCAAGCCAGGGGCGCGACCGCGCTAGTCGGGGCACGACCGGGTTGATCAATAGAGGGCACAAACTAGACCAGTAAACAGGTCGTGTCTATGATCTTTAGACACAACAGAGACTAGCCCAGAGGGCAGGACAAGGTCTGGACAGGAGGACACGACCGCGCCGCTATTCGACACGACCGCGCTACATGAGGCACGGCCGCGCTAGATGATTAGCGCGACCGTGTCTCTTCCAAATCAGACACGAATTGACAAATTCTTGTATTTTAAACGCTGAAATTTTTAGGGCTTTTGATTAATGGGTTATTACGAGTCTTTTCATATAACTTAATTGCATGTACATCGTGTTTATGCAGGGATTCGATTAAATCGTTTTTTTTATAAAACATGAGTTCTGATTCAGATCGATTTCTATAATGGAAGCCCAAATTGAATAGGGGCTTTTGATACTGATACTGATACTAAAATAAATGAATTAAAGGTTTGAGTTACCCTTCACAGTAGTGAATCGATGGATATTGGTAGAGAGGAAATTCTGACGACGGCGAGATTGAGTTCCGGTGATCCTTGTTGCACTCCGGCCAATCCAGTCAGTCCAGAACTTCTCGGGAGGGACGAGTGACACGAATATCTTGCTTGCTTGAGAGAATACGGATTATAGGAGAGAATTTCTTGGTTTTTCTTGAAAATCTTTGAGAGAGAAATTTCGAGATTGATAATATGAAACTGAGGCGTTTGAATAATTTGGAAAGCAATAATACGTTTGTTAAGGGAAAAGAAACGGATGGATGTTACGGATTTGAACGATCGGGTAATTAAAGTTGCAGTTACGTTTCAGCTGTTTCACAGGCGCGACCGTGCCTAAATATGGCACGACCGTGCTTAGGCACCGGGCGCGATCGTTCCAGGACCAGTCGCGCGATCGTGCCAGGGCGAAGCACGACCGTGCTAATTAGGGTTTCTTGATAAATTTTCAACTTTAATCCTTGACTTTTTCAGGTTTGATTAGTTTGAAATAAATAGTTACTTGTATAGCGTTTAAGTGTATATAATCGAGCAAAACTTGTAAATTTGTATTGAATCATTGCATTTCGTTTAAGGTAAGCAAGTTAATAAGGCAGTGCACGAACATTGAATTTGAAATTGCATTACATTGAATTGAAATATGAATACTAAATTCCGAGATGTTACATGACCTGACTTTAATGAACTAATAAAACCATTTGGCGCATAAGGTGATTTTCTATATAGCATTCAGACCATAGAGTCACGCATGATCATGTACGTGTTACAGATGAAATGCTGTGACGGGGCTAGGGCTATGGCTTGGTTGTTTCTAATACGTAAGACCTAAAGCGCATGAGCTAAGGCCGGATATCACCAAACATAAAACAATGATGATCCAAGAAATTACCTAGTGTGGCTAGTGGTTATACATTCGGGCCAGGAGGTCCGCTGAATGTGTAAATTGACCATAAAAAATATGGGCAAATTGTTTTATTTATTCATGCTTGTCAGATTATAATACTAGTATGCATGTATTCACCAATTTATACTTGTTAAGTAATTTTAAATGTTTTACAGGTAACTAAGGATGGTTATGATTATGATATAGCCATAAAGGAAAATGGATCCTTGATGTCACAAAAGGAAAAGTCCACCCTAGACATTTGTTGAAAAGAATGGCTCATGTAAACCTTGTTTTGATAATTAAGCGTTTGTACAATCAATCATGATGTTTCCTTGTTTATGTGAATAGAATAAAATGGGTGTTTCCAGTGTTTTAAAAATATAATGAGTTATGAAACTCAAAGAAATATTCCACTGTATTTATGAAACTCTGATATAATAAAATAAGAAACAGGTACCAACAGGGAGTCGCACACTCGGGCAGGTCAAAACCCGTGGTGTGACATCAAGCAAATCTTGGGTGTTTGACATTGGATGCGGTTTTCACATTTGTAATGATTTGCAGGGACTAAGGAAGGTTAGGAAGGTGAAGCAAGGCGACTTGGAGCTCCATGTTAGCAATGGGTAAAGAGTCGTTGTGAAGGCAGTAGGAGATTTTGTTCTTTTATTTCTTAGTAGTTTAGAACTTGTTTTGAAAAATGTTTGCTACATACCTAGTTCATCTAGCTATATTGTTTCGGTTTATGCTTTGCGTGAACAAGGATTTGAATATTCTTTTAATGGTGATTTTATTTCTGCATATTTGAATGGTTTGTTTTACTACAAAGCCTCATAATGGAATCTATGAGATAGAAGTCCATAACAATAACACATTATACAATATCTCCTCTAAATGTACGAAATGGGATTTCAATAATACGTATCTATGGCATTGTCGACTAGGACACATAAACAAGAATCGCATTAAGAAGCTCTAGACTGTAGGAATTTTGAATTCCACCGGTCAAAAGTCTTTTGATGATTGTGAATCCTGTTTAAGTGGTAAGTTGACCAAAGCTCCTTTTTCCGGTATCGGTCAAAGAGCTAAGGATCTGTTAGGACTCGTACATACTGATGTGTGTGGTCCATTCATAACAATGTCTAGAAATGGAAAAAGATACTTTGTCACATTTACTGATGACTTCAGTAGATATGGTTATGTTTATGTTATGAAGCATAAGCATGAAACGTTTGAAATGTTCAAACAATACCAGAACGAAGTAGAGAATCAGCTGGGTAAGACGATTAAGATGCTTCTATCAGATCGAGGTGGTGAATATCTTTGTCTAGAGTTTTACGAACATATAAAGAAATGTAGGATCATTTCACAACTTACTCCACTTGGAACACCACAACTTAATATTGTGTCTTAGAGGAGAAATCGAACTCTATTAGATATGGTTCGATCTATGATGTGTCGTACAAACCTCCCACACTCCTTCTGGAGTTTTGCTCTTGAGACTGCCATAAGAATCATAAATCTAGCTCCAACAAAGAAGGTGGACAAAACGCCTTATGAGATATGGCATGGGGAGAAACCCAAAGTGTCCTACCTTAGGGTCTGGGGTGTAACGCCTATGTTACCAGTGAATCTATGGATAAACTGAATCCCCGTGGTGATAAAATTGTTTTCGTCAGATACCCTAAAACAATTGCAGAGCTACCTTCTTGGAGAAGGAACTTCTTGCGCGAGGGATTGGAGAAAATCATGTGGATCTGGAGGAAGTTCGACAACCACAAGTGACCGAACCTCAAGTTGAAACTGTCGATCAACATGAGATTGTTTATATGTGAAACACCCAATTTATCTCATACTTTATCAGAGTTTTATAATGCGAAAAATGGTCCCAGTTTAATAAAAACTTGCCATAACTGGCTAAGGTAACTTTTTATTATAATATTGTTTTACAAAAGATGATATAATTGCATCATATTATATAGGGATCTTTCAACTCCGACCATTCCGTCCTCAGAAAGCTTCATTCCACGTGCTTCTTTCCTGCAGTGTTTGGAAAACGTTTTTGAATTAGCTTACGCTAAGTAAGTACACTGCATCGTTCATTTTATTATGAACCCTTTAGGTTCTTATTATTGTTCAAGTTTCCCAAGCTCTCGGCGCCCCCGTGACCATCTCCAGACGTACCTTCGGTCACGTCATTCATATATTTTAATGGGTGTGCTAACCCCCTCGCGACCATCTTCGGACGTACCTCGGGTCCGAGTTTTTTGCAAGGTTCTTACACTCGTCAGTGTAGACCCCTTTCCTTTGTCACGAAGACTCATTTATTTCCTCATCCCCGTAGGCTTGGAATCTTTTCCTCCTTAGCCCCGTAGGCTTGGAGTCCCTTTTTAGTTTTCTTCTTTGTTGTTGAGATCCATCTTATAGGCCGAGTATCTCATTTCATTTAGGACCTTGAGTATCTTAGACTCACAGCCTCCCAAATGTATCAAGCATTTATTTTCGTTCTTGTACATGCTTGACTTATTTCCCAACCAGTTCTCACATTAAAACTTCGTAACGGTTTCTCAACGATGCATTAGAAGGGTTTATATATAGGAAGTACCAGCGGCGTATCCACCACCCCTTTAACACTTCGTGAGTACTTCGTTATTCCATTTTAGGATTTAGACTCGTTCCATCATACTTATTCAGACTTGCACGTATCATCATGCATTCATGTATTCACATTTATCATGCATCACATGTTCAAGAATTCATCACATATTCATACTTGTCATATATTGTAAACCGGGGTGATTATCCTTCCAGAGCAATACCTCCAACGGAGATGTCCCAGGAAAGAGTGACGGGTCTAGGAGAGATTTGTACACCACCATTACCTTGTCTCAGTATGCGTGCAAGTGTGGGAGTGGTGGTGATGTTATGTTTGTTCTTTCCATTTGAACGACAATGTGAAACTATTTATAGGGCTGAGATTGCACCGGTGGCGGACCGCTAAGCAAGGGATTAGCGGTCCGCTACCGGCCCTTGCCAGGTGTCTGGCGTGCTCCACAAGTGGCGGACTGTTATGTCTTGGGTAGCGGTCCACTACCCAATCCTCCTCAGCGAGTCAGTTTTACATGTGTCATACTCTCGTTGTCCGGGCGAATTTGCGGCTGGCGGACCGTACCCGCCTAGTGGCGGTCCGCCATAGGGCTGAGTCAGCATGATACGCATGGTACGCGTGTCATTCTCTCATGATTGCGTTGTCCACACGTAGCGGACCGCTAATCAGGCCGGTAGCGGTCCGCTACCGGCCTGATTTTGAAATTTTCTTTATTTCCAATCCTTTAACTTTGGGACTTTTACACTTTTGCCCCTAGACATTTATTTTTCTTAAAAATTAGGGTATTACAATGCTGTATCTGAAAGAGTTCAAGATTCAACTGTAACACCAAGCTTACGCAGAAGTGCTTGGGATCGTCATGAACCCGACAGGTATATCGGAATTCACAAAAATGACGACATCCTGATAGTTGATCAGGTTGAACCTACTAGTGTCGGGCTATAGGAAACAAGTGGATTTTCAAGAAAAAAACCGACATGGATGGTAACGTGCAAACCTACAAGGCTAGGCTAGTAGCGAAAGGATTTACTCAGACTTAAGGAATTGATTATGAGGAAACCTTCTCGCATGTAGTCATGTTTAAGTCTATTAGGATCTTGCTTGCCATTACTGCGTATTATGATTACGAGATATGGAAAATGGATGTCAAAACCGCGTTCCTAAACGGACACCTTAGTGAAGATGTCTATATGGTTCAAACTGAAGATTTTGAGGATCCAAAGAATCCTAATAAGGTATGTAAGTTGAACAAATCCATCTATGGATTAAAAAAGGCTTCTCGAAGCTGGAATCTTTGATTTGATTAGAAAATCAAAGAGTTTGGTTTTGTCCAAAACGAAGATGAATCGTGTGTTTACAGAAAGGCAAGTGGAGGCTTCATAACTTTTCTGATTTTGTATGTAGATGACATACTGCTCATTAGAAACCATGTTCCTATGCTAGAAGATGTAAAGTCTTGGATAGGGAAATGTTTCTCGATAAAAGATCTTGGTGAAGCCATCTATATTCTAGGAATAAAGATCTATATAGATAGATCGAAGCGGCTTATAGGTTTAAGTCAAAGTACATATATTGATATGGTCATTCGACGCTTTTTAATGCAATATTCCAAGAGGGGATCGTTGCCCATGGCACACAGAACCATACTAAATAGTAAGAAGTGCCCTCAGTCGGACGAGGATAAGAAGAAGATGGAAAGAGTTCCATATGCTATTGCTATTGGTTCCATCATGCATGCCATGTTATATACTAGACCAGACGTGTCGTACACGTTAAGCATGACATGTAGATATCAAAAGAATCCTAGTGATAGTCACTGGATAGCTGTGAAGAACATCCTTAAGTACTTAAGAAGGACTAAGGATATGTTCTTGATATATGGAGGATTGGAAGAAGAACTAGTAGTTGAATGCTATACTGATGCTAGCTTCCAGACAGATCGAGGTGATTCTCGATCTCAGACGGGATATGTGTTTGTTCTGAATGGTGGATTTATCACTTGGAAGAGTACCCAGCAGAGCGTTGTTGCTCAATCCACCACCGAGTCAGAATACAATGTCGCATCAGATGCTGCAAAGGAGGTTACTTGGATGAAGAAGTTCATTGATGATCTCGGTCTGATGCCTAACATTCAGAAACCGATCGAGATACTGTGTGACAATACTGGTGCCATAGCTCATGAAAAGGAACCAAGGTCACACCACAGCACAAAGCATATACTCATGAGATTTCATTATATTAGAGTTATATTGGAACGGGGAGACATCGTATTAAACAAAGTTCATACAGATCAAAATTTAGTTGGCCCGTTCACTAAGCCTATGCCTCAAGCTAAACATGAGGAGCATGCTTATATGATAGGCCTTAGATTTGCTAGACAGTGAGTATGATTTGTATTTTAGTATTTGGTGCTTTTGAACATTACAGTTACATTGGTATTTTATTTTGATTTAATGGTTAAATGCATTATAAATAGATGTTTCTATGTTCGATATTTTATACGTTTTAGTAACCTTGAATATTGTATTCTAAATGTCCGTAGTTGATCAAATTCATGGGAATTAATCTGAAGGTAAGACTATTATGAATGGTTGGTTAGTTCACAAGGTGAAAGCTCAAAGTTTTGAGAACCAAGATTCATAGATATGCATTAGAGAATGATATCGGATGTAACTCGTTTCAAAACTATCTTCATGTATCGATGTCATAAGAAGTTTTGAATATGGTAAGATCTATCGGTCCTTCGACCCAAGGCACATATTTGAACTAACTTTAACTAAAGTTTGTTCTTTGACCATATCTAACACTGTTCCATGAAAGGCAGTAATAAGGGTATGATTGGGAATTAATCTGAAGTTAAGTGGGAGTTGTATGTGGCCAAAGGAATTATGTTCTCCTTTAATCAGGATCTGGACATTTTGCGCCCTCGTTAATTTGAACTGGTGTAAAACGCTTGGCCATGATCAGCCTAAGTATAGTTTGTTTAGACCACTTTGAATTAGAGACGAGAACAAGAATGGTTGAACTACATATGAGAATTGATTAGTATCCATGTCTCATGTTCAACAGATGCCGTAAACAGAAAGGATAAATAGATAAGTTTACCATAACTATTGTACTTGGTTAAGTAATGGTTACTTGAACACAAGTAATTAGTTGACGAGTGTAATACGTCATATCTTGCTTGGGACAGTGAGATGCAGCTAGGCGTTCACCACTGTTTACGTTAAAATGATTAATCGATGAATCGTCCAAGTGGGAGATTGTTGGATATAGGATGTCCGATCATCGGTAAAATCAACGTTACTATCGAGGTAGATCCAAAGAGTTACACTTTAGACAACGAACAATTAATATGTTTATACGTAAACATTATAGTGCATGAAACACGGGTTTATTAATCGGTGGATAAATATTTAGTGAAATATTAAAACGGTTTATTCTATGGTTAATTATTTAAACATGTTTTGACGGCCGACTTTAGGGTGTTCGATTGGAGGCGATAGTGGACGACTTATGTGACAATCCGACTTTTCGTGTTAACTCCGTTAAAATCCTAACTCAGTTAACCTAACCTTAAACCTCAAGGATTGTTTCTATCAGTAATTGATCTAGAACTACAAGGACTAATCCTGCCAAGTCTTAAAACTGGATTCGTTGACTCTCAAAGTCAAAATCTAAGAGGAATCAGTCTTGTTGACTTTCAAAAGTCAAGCTCGTGATGTTCTAGACCCAAATTCAAATCCATAACCGAATAATTGTCCAAATTCGTAACGGATGCAGCTTTCAATGCTATAATCGACCAGAATTGAGCAATTATCACCTCCATTACGCACGAATCAATCCCAATTATGATTATTCATACCGTAACCGTCGACTTCACCATTTCTATTCACGAATTCGCTTCAATTCGATTATTACATCCGAAGTTGGCTATCTACGCACCTAAATCGAGTCTCTCTGAAGTTTTTAACCACATTGATTTGCCAAGAGTTGCAGCAAACATCACCGGAGATCAACTCAGTCACGGTCGGCACCTGCATTTGATCGATCGCAGCCAATTCAAATTCAATTCTGGTAAATTCTTGCACCCTCAGTGTCGTTTTTATCCTTAGATTGAAAGCCCTATGATTATGGGGGCTTATATCACCGATTCGATCATGAACCCGATTCTAGGGTTCCTCTTAAACCGATTTGATCGAACTCTATCTTAGACTAGATTCCAATTCAATTAAACTACATCATTAGACTCGTAATAACCTATCTAATAAAAGCCACATGTTAATTGAATCATATAACCCCAATTTTACAAGATCCGGAATCTAAGGTTCTTCATAAAATCGATTTGGGGGTTTTGACCCTACACCCAATCTCAATCAAATTAACTTACACCCACAGTTTCGCAATGATCTATACAATAAAAGCCCCATGATCAAACCAAGTTTTAATATCCAATTCGATCGATTTGATTCTTGTTCTTAAAGCTAGGGTTTCGGTGTTTTCAAACCAAAATTTACGAACTTAAGCTTGTTGTTTTTTACAATTAACTTCACCCTCAAGTTCAACACATCCCGATTAGCCAAACCCCTATGCTACTTTGTTAAATCGCGACGAAATTCATGGGTTTTGGACTGGAACCGGTCGCGATTGAGGATGGGGGAGGGACTCTCGGGAGTTTTTAATCAAAAGCCACTTGATCCATGTTCTTTTGCGATAACCCTAGCAGGTGGGACTGGTTAGGACTGTATGCTCACAGGGAGGGGACCCGGGTTCGAGTCTCCCTCCCCCCCTGTTTTGGTGTTAATTGTTTTTAAGTATTTTATATATTTAAAAATCATTCCCTATACTATTATATTAATAGATAATTATGTTTTGAAACCCGGAAACCCCAGTAAGCTCAGGTTTGATTATTAACCCAATTTTTATATTATTTCCACTTTTAAAAATAATATATTTAGATTATTATCGAATAAAAATAATATATTTATATTATTTTTAAACCATAACTCCTGGTATAAAATAATATATAGTTTTATATTATTTCGTCTCGTTTAATTAATTCATGTGACGTTTTAAAATTTAAATAATATAATTTGTATATTATTTACCCACGTTATATATTCGACTAAAAATAATATATTTATTATTTTTCCCCGCAAATGATTTTTTAGTTAATCCTTCGAACCTAAAAAAAATAATATATTAAATTATATTATTTTCCTAGACTTCTAATTAATGACAAAAACGCTCGATTGTAATTACTATATATTATTTGTCATTCATCGTGAAATGTATTTATCCTAATTAAGAATTCTTATTTCCGTGGACACGTTCGTCTACTCTTGATCATTAGAACGTTTCTTTAGGACGTTCAATCTTCTGCGTTGTCGTCGCATATTCCCATTAAGTCCCTAACTGTTATGTTGTAATGCTAGGACATTTGTGAGCCGTGTTAGGCTACCGCTTGAGATTTTAATCTCGTACTTGTGTGATTACTACCTTCGCAATCAGGTGAATTTTCACGGCACCTTTTTATTGTTTTAACTTGGGGGAGAAAACATGAACAATTATTTTTGAGATTTCATAATTCATATGTTATCAATGTTAAAACTAAGCGTAACTCACTATCACTGAAAGTCCTCATCTTATATCGGACCGTTAATATGGATCTTAGCGAAGTAATATTTAGTAGTACTACTGGGTTTGACAAATCCCACCCGCGTTAGTCGCGCTAACTCGATTGGAGATCGAACGGGTGAAATGTTAGCCTATTCACATTGCCAAGGTTGATAGACTTGGCAGGAGGCAAATAAACTCAGTCAGCTTCGGTTGCGAGCGCTTAAGTTGAACATGAACATAGGTTAGCTACCTATTGATGCATTTTGAATGATTGTTAATTTGGTAAACGTTTACTTACTTATATAAACCTGTGAACTCACCAACCTCGTGTTGACATCTTTACTTACATGTTTTCTCAGGTCGCTAAGATAAGACACAGGTGCACAACTAGGATCATGCATGGGATTCTTCTGATTAAATGATGTCTTGTTACTTTGATTTATTCTCAATTTTGTTTGGACTTGGACGTTTGGACTTTTCTTAGGGCGCGTGTATTTTGCGCATTTATTTTCTTTACGCTTCCGCATTTAACTCTAAACTTTGATTATATTACACTTATGTCCCATGTAGAGTCGTTCAATGTAACTAATGTCTGAGATCCTAGTGTGTCACGTCCCAAAACGGTAAAACTCTGTTAGATGAAATTTGGGGGTGTGACAGATTGGTATCAGAGCCATTGGTTATAGAGAACTAGAATTGCATACTAGACTATAACCTCACACATTAGTTACATGTCATAAGCGTTTGTATGTTTGGCACTTATGTATTACATTACAGGACTATGTCGTCAACTCCACCACCATCACCTAGGGCATCTACCTTGTCCCCGGAGGCCAAAAGGCGTCGGACCGGTGCTAGTAAAAACTCGTTTGATAAAGGAGAATCAAGTAACTCGCATGTAATGAATCATGCTCGCAATTGGAACGAATATCCGAAAATGATCCAAAGATGGATCAAGATGGGGGATGTCCCATCACCTTATTTCTGTTTCCCAACCTCATCCTCTACTTTACCTAGCTTGCCATGCACTATGGAACAAGCTTTTGCGGCCTTTGTATTTTACATGTCTAGGGAATTAAGCATTGTGAAGGATGCTACCGATGAGATACCCGGCATTTTGCAACGGGAATCACTAGTGGAGGAAAACAAGGTGCGAATTGAACTCTTGACTGCTGAGTTAGCAGTAACTGATCAGGTCCATAACATTTTGGTGGATCGTGTTGCACATTTAGAGACGAGGGTGGACACCTCGGAACAGGACACAGGAGAAATTTTAGAGAGAGTGGCTAACCTGGAAGCCCAGCTCCAAGTAGCAAACCATGCCAATGAAGGACTCCAGGAGAGGGTGACTCACTTGGAGGCCCAACTGCAAGCGGCCCTATTTTCGGAGGACATTCCAGTATCTGACGACGAGGAGGAACCCTTTGAGGAGGAGCCCTTCGAGGAGGAGCCCTTAGATGGGGAGCCAGCTGAGGAGGAGCCGGTGGAGATAGATGATGCACAGTCATACGTCTCTTCTGATGACGAGGATGTTTGAGGATCTTCTATTCTATCTTCCTTTTATTTATGTTTTGCTTATGTTATTTTTCTTTTCAAACATAGATGGGTAAGGTTGTTTCCATCCAATAAAAGCATGAGAAGTTTAATGTTTGAATTATTTATTTTGTAGCCTTACAATTCATTTAATTTTCAAAATATTAGATGTTGTATCGACTTACTTGTACATAAATAATGTTTAATATGAGATATATTTCTCATTGTTTTGTATTTGTGAATGTGAAGAATCATGTCAGGAAGAGGACGAGGAGGTCGTGCTGGTGGACGCGGTACCATCAACATGACAGCAGCGGAGCTGGCGGCACTAATCAATGACAGTGTGGCTGAGGCTCTAGCAGCACAGAATGCTGTAGGTAAATGCTATACCTATTGACTAGTGAGGTCAATTCACCTCTTATAGCATTTTTCCTAAGCTTTAAGAATTCCAACCCGATATAATGTTTCTAAATCCAGGCCAGCAAAACCAGGAAAATCAGCAACCAGCCTGCACATTCAAGACATTTATGGACTGCAAGCTTCACTCTTTTAGCGGGACTGAAGGAGCTGTCGGACTACTCCGGTGGTTCGAGAAAGTAGAATCAGTGATTGCCATGTACAACTACCCAGTGGCTAATCAAGTCAAGTTCGCCGCTGGAACCTTAGAGGGCCCAGCCCTCACCTGGTGGAACGCTCAAGTCCAGATGTTGGGCTTAGCTATGGCAAATGGACTTCCGTGGGAGGAGTTTAAAGTGATTATGAAGAAGGAGTATTGTCCTCGTGATGAGATCCAAAAGTTGGAAGGGGAATTTTGGAACCTCAAAATGGAGGGTTTCGAGATTGAATTGTTTACTACCTGCTCCCATGAGCTTGCTACTATGTGCCCGCACATGGTAACTCTGGATTACAAAAGAATTGAATTATACATTGGAGGTTTGGTACCTCAGATCCAAAGCATGGTGACCTCATCCAACCCAACCACCATCCAGCAAACCATTAGACTTGCCCATAAACTAACTGATCAGGCCGTGACACAAGGAACTTTACCTCCGAGAGGTTCAGTTTCCAAACCCACCGATAGCAATAAGCGTAAGTTTGACAATCATTCCAACTCCCACTCAAACTCCAAAGGACCCCAGCCCAACCAACCTCAACAACAACAGCAGCGTAAGTTTGAGCCTGCTAGAAATTTTAATCAGACGACCTCTTTAGGTCAGAACCAGGGAGGTTATACGGGGAAATCCCCTAAGTGTAACAAGTTCAACTTTCATCACTTTGGATTTTGCAACCGTTGTCAGCGGTGTGGCAAGATAGGCCATCCTGCCAAGGATTGTAGGGGTGAATTGCAAGCCAAACAGCCTTTCCAACAGCCTGGGTCTACCAGGGGTTGTTTTGAGTGTGGAAAAGAGGGACATATCCATAAGAATTGTCCTCAACTCAAGAAGGGAGGAAATGGAAACCACAATCCTAACCAGAACAACAATGGTGGAAATAACGGTAATAACGGTGGTAACGGAGGGAATGGAGCGAAGGGAAGAGCTTTTGTGCTAGGGTCTGGAGAAGCTCGCTACGATCATAACATGGTCACCGGTAAGTTCCTCTTAAATAATTAATTTGCTTCTGTCCTTTTTGACACTGGTGCTGATAGGAGTTTTATATCTAAGAAACTTAGTGATATGATAAAAGAAACTCCAACTCTGTTAGAAGCTAAGTATGTAATAGAGATAGCTGATTGCATAATAATTGAAGCAACCCACATTCTTAAGGGTTGTAAGCTTGATCTAGCTAGCCATATTCTTGATATCGACCTTATGCCGGTCACACTTGGTAGTTTTGATGTAATCGTCGGTATGGATTGGTTGTCTAAAAACCAAGTGGAAATCATTTGTCATGAGAAAATCGTTCGCATTCCCCTCCCGAGTGGAGAAATTCTTTCTGTTCAGGGCGAAAGGGTTGGTACTGTCAGGGGTATCATATCCTTCATGAAAGCACAAAAATTCCTACGGAAAGGACATACCGCTATCTTAGCTCTCGTTGCCGAGCAGTCATCCGAAGAGAAAAAGATTGAAGATATCCCAATTGTATGGGAATTTCTGGAAGTATTTCCTGAAGATTTACCTGGTTTACCACCGCACCGTCAAGTGGAATTCCAAATTGATCTAGCACCAGGAGCGGCGCCGATCGCTCGGGCACCTTATCGATTAGCACCTAGTGAATTGCAAGAACTATCTACTCAGTTACAAGAGTTGTTAGATAAAGGTTTCATTCGACCTAGCTCATCTCCATGGGGAGCTCCAGTCCTGTTTGTTAAAAAGAAGGACGGCACTTTCCGTATGTGCATTGATTACAGGGAATTGAACAAGGTAATAATCAAAAATCGTTATCCTCTGCCGCGTATTGATGACCTCTTCGATCAACTCCAAGGGTCAAGTTTCTATTCCAAAATAGATCTTAGATCTGGTTACCATCAGCTGAGAGTCCGAGATGAGGATATCTCTAAAACTGCTTTCAGGACAAGGTACGACCACTATGAATTCATGGTTATGCCTTTCGGGTTAACCAATGCACCTGCGGTATTCATGGACCTCATGAACCATGTGTGTAAGCCTTATCTTGACCATTTTGTCGTCATTTTCATCGACGACATTTTAATCTATTCCAAGAGTGAAGAGGAACATGAGGAACACCTGCGTTTAATTCTAGAACTGCTTAAGAATGAGAAGCTTTATGCCAAGTTTTCCAAGTGTGAATTTTGGATTCGGGAAGTTCAATTTTTAGGGCATGTAGTTAACGAGAGGGGGATACATGTCGATCCATCAAAAATAGAAGCCATCAAGAATTGGGCAGCACCGACGACTCCGACTGAGGTGCGACAATTTCTTGGATTGGCTGGTTACTACCGTCGTTTCATCGAAGGATTTTCTAATATCGCACAACCCCATACTGCTTTGACTCAAAAGGGTAAAGCCTATATCTGGAGTGATAAACAAGAGTCAGCATTTCAACTCCTTAAACAGAAACTTTGCAGTGCACCTATACTAGCCCTTCCGGAAGGAACGGACGACTTTGTAGTGTATTGTGACGCATCTATCCAGGGTTTAGGTTGTGTGTTGATGCAGCGGGAGAAAGTAATCGCATATGCATCGCGTCAGTTAAAAATTCACGAGAAAAACTACACCACTCATGACCTAGAGTTGGGAGCCGTAGTTTTTGCACTTAAGATATGGAGACATTACTTGTACGGTACCAAGTGCACTATCTACACCGATCACAAGAGTCTTCAGCATATCTTCGAACAAAAAGAGCTGAATATGAGACAACGTCGTTGGGTTGAACTCTTGAATGATTACGACTGTGCGATCCGGTACCATCCGGGAAAGGCTAATGTTGTAGCCGATGCCTTAAGTTGAAAGGAAACCAAGCCCAAACGAGTTCGAGCATTACAGCTTACTATTCACCCCGGACTACCTGACAAAATCCATGGTGCTCAACTCGAAGCCTTAGAGGGGGAAAATCTACCGCTAGAAGGTACGCGCGGTATGGAAGCACAACTTGAGGTCAAATCAGATGGTATTCGTTACTTTGCTGAGTATTCGGGAATATAAGGGAACTAGTCATGGATGAGTCTCATAAGTCTCGTTACTCTATTCATCCAGGCTCGGACAAGATGTACCACGATTTAAAGGTGCTGTATTGGTGGCCAAAGATGAAGGACGATATAGCTACCTATGTGAGCAAGTGCCTGACTTGCGCGAAGGTCAAAGTTGAATATCAAAAACCTTCCGGTCTTCTCCAGCAACCAGAAATCCCCATGTGGAAATGGGAACAGATATCTATGGACTTCATCACGAAATTACCACGAACTCCTACGGGATGTTATACCATTTGGGTGATCGTAGACCGTTTAACAAAATCTACCCACTTCTTAGCCATCAAGGAAACTGATAAGATGGAAAAACTTACACGTATTTACTTGAAAGAAGTAGTCTCCCGGCACGGGGTGCCAATCTCTATCATTTCGGATCGTGATGCACGATTCACCTCTCATTTCTGGCAATCGTTACATAAAGCTTTAGGCACGCGTCTAGATATAAGCACGGCTTACCATCCTCAAACCGATGGCCAAACAGAACGTACTATTCAATCTCTGGAGGACATGCTACGAGCATGTGTGATTGATTTCGGTAACACTTGGGAGTCTCACCTACCATTGGTGGAGTTCTCCTACAATAACAGTTATCACACTAGTATCAAGGAAGCTCCATTCGAAGCACTATATGGACGGAAATGCCGTTCTCCTATCTGTTGGGCCGAAGTTGGGGATAGTCAACTTACAGGTCCTGAACTCGTACTTGAAACTTCTGAGAAAATCATCCAGATTAGAAACCGTATGGCAGCAGCTCGTGATCGTCAAAAGAGCTATGCCGATAAACATCGTAAACCGTTAGAATTTCAAGTAGGGGATATGGTCTTGTTAAAAGTCTCACCTTGGAAGGGTGTTATTCATTTTGGGAAACGAGGAAAATTGAATCCTCATTATGTTGGACCATTCAAGATAGTGAAGAGAATCGGGCCAGTAGCGTATCAACTGGACTTACCCGAAGGACTTAGTGGTTTACACAACGTCTTTCACATCTCAAATTTGAAGAAATGTCTAGTAGACGAGTCACTCGCGGTTCCTCTTGAGGAACTACACATCGATGAACAACTGCGGTTCATTGAAGAACCAGTGGAAATCATGGATAGGGAAATCAAAACGCTGAAACGCAGTAAAATCCCTATTGTCAGAGTTCGTTGGAACTCGAAATGCGGACCGGAATTCACGTGGGAGCGCGAGGATCAAATGATGCGCAAATATCCTAATCTGTTCAAGCACTCCACGTCAAACTCTTAAGGTACTATTTAATTTTCGGGACGGAAATTCTTTCAACTAGGGGATGATGTGACACCCCGGGAAATTTTTTTTTTGTATTTATTTAATTTTCGGGATGAAAATTCTTTCAACTAGAGGATGATGTGACAATCCGACTTTTCGTGTTAACTCCGTTAAAATCCTAACTCAGTTAACCTAACCTTAAACCTCAAGGACTGTTTCTATCAGTAATTGATCTAGAACTACAAGGACTAATCCTGCCAAGTCTTAAAACTGGATTCGTTGACTCTCAAAGTCAAAATCTAAGAGGAATCAGTCTTGTTGACTTTCAAAATTCAAACTCGTGATGTTCTAGACCCAAATTCAAATCCATAACCGAATAATTGTCCAAATTCATAACGGATGCAGCTTTCAATGCTGTAATCGACCATCATTGAGCAATTATCACCTCCATTACGCACGAATCAATCCCAATTATGATTATTCATATCGTAACCGTCGACTTCACCATTTCTATTCACGAATTCGCTTCAATTCGATTATTACAACCGAAGTTGGCTATCTACGCACCTAAATCGAGTCTCTCTGAAGTTTTTGCACACGTTGATTTGCCAAGAGCTGCAGCAAACATCACCGGAGATCAACTCAGTCGCGGTCAGACCCGCATTTGATCGATCGCAGCCAATTCAAATTCAATTCTGGTAAATTCTTGCACCCTCAGTGTCGTTTTTATCCATAGATCGAAAGCCCTATGATTATGGGGGCTTATATCACCGATTCGATCATGAACCCGATTCTAGGGTTCCTCTTAAACCGATTTGATCGAACTCTATCTTAGACCAGATTCTAATTCAATTAAACTACGTCATTAGACTCGTAATAACCTATCTAATAAAATCCCCATGTTAATTGAATCATACAACCCCAATTTTACAAGATCCGGAATCTAGGGTTCTTCGTAAAATCGATTTGGGGGTTTTGACCCTAAACCCAATCTTAATCAAATTTACTTACACCCACAGTTTCGCAATGATCTATACAATAAAAGCCCCATGATTTAACAAAGTTTTAATATCCAATTCGATCGATTTGATTCTTGTTCTTAAAGCTAGGGTTTCGGTGTTTTCAAACCAAAATTAACGAACTTAAGCTTGTTGTTTTTACAATTAACTTCACCCTCAAGTTCGCCACATCCCAATTAGCCAAACCCCTATGCTACTTTGTTAAATCGCGACGAAATTCATGGGTTTTGGACTGGAACCGGTCGCGATTGGGGATGGGGGAGGGACTCTCGGGAGTTTTTAATCAAAAGCCACTTGATCCTGGTTCTGTTACGATAACCCTAGCGGGTGGGACTGGTTAGGACTGTATGCTCACAGGGAGGGGACCCGGGTTCGAGTCTCCCTCCCCCTCTATTTTGGTGTTAATTGTTTTTAAGTATTTTATATATTTAAAAACCATTCCCTATACTATTATATTAATAGATAATTTTGTTTTGAAACCCGGAAACCCCCGTAAGCTCGGGTTTGATTATTAACCCATTTTTTTATATTATTTCCACTTTTAAAAATAATATATTTAGATTATTATCGAATAAAAATAATATATTTATATTATTTTCAAACCATAACTCCTGGTATAAAATAATATATAGTTTTATATTATTTCGTCTCGTTTAATTAATTCATGTGACGTTTTAAAATTTAAATAATATAATTTGTATATTATTTACCCACGTTATATATTCGAATAAAAATAATATATTTATTATTTTTCCCCGCAAATGATTATTTAGTTAATCATTCGAACCTAAAAAAAATAATATATTAAATTATATTATTTTTCTAGACTTCTAATTAATGACAAAAACACTCGATTGTAATTACTATATATTATTTGTCATTCATCGTGAAATGTATTTATCCTAATTAAGAATTCTTATTTCCGTGGACACGTTCGTCTACTCTTGATCATTAGAACGTTTCTTTAGGACGTTCAATCTTCCGCGTTGTCGTCGCATATTCCCATTAAGTCCCTAACTGTTATGTTGTAATGCTAGGACATTTGTGAGCCGTGTCAGGATACCGCTTGAGATTTTAATCTCGTACTTGTGTGATTACTACCTTCTCAATCAGGTGAGTTTTCACAGCCCCTTTTATTGTTTTAACTTGGGGGAGAAAACATGAACAATTATTTTTGAGATTTCATAATTCATATGTTATCAATGTTAAAACTAAGCGTAACTCACTATCACTGAAAGTCCTCATCTTACATCGGACCGTTAGTATGGATCTTAGCGAGGTAATATTTAGTAGTACTACTGGGTTTGACAAATCCCACCCGCGTTAGTCGCGCTAACTCGATTAGAGATCGAACGGGTGAAATGTTAGCCTATTCACATTGCCAAGGTTGATAGACTTGGCAGGAGGCAAATAAACTCAGTCAGCTTCGGTTGCGAGTGCCTAAGTTGAACATGAACATAGGTTAGCTACCTATTGATGCATTCTGAATGATTGTTAATCTGGTAAACGTTTACTTACTTATATAAACCTGTGAACTCACCAACCTCGTGTTGACATCTTTACTTACACGTTTTCTCAGGTCGCTAAGATAAGACACAGGTGCACAACTAGGATCATGCATGGGATTCTTCTGATTAAATGATGTCTTGTTACTTTGATTTATTCTCAATTTTGTTTGGACTTGGACGTTTGGACTTTTCTTTGGGCGCGTGTATTTTGCGCATTTATTTTCTTTACGCTTCCACATTTAACTCTGAACTTTGATTATATTACACTTATGTCCCATGTAGAGTCGTTCAATGTAACTAATGTCTGAGATCCTGGTGTGTCACGTCCCAAAATGGTAAAACTCCGTTAGATGAAATTTGGGGGTGTGACAACTTAGTACATTAAAACTTGGAGTTTGGAGCTTCCTAGAAGCCTCGGAGTGAAGATTGAAGATTTTTTTCGGTTTGGAAACATTCGATTTGTGTTTATTCTTACGATTTCTGAACTTCTATTGACTATGCTTCTGTTTGATCTTACTTTTGTGATGTTTTGGACTTGTATGAGTAGTTCAAATTGTTAGCTACCTAGGTTTGATGACATCTTTCATGTATTAATGTTTTTTCGGGTTTTAATCGTATGATTTATTGTGTTGATCTTAGAATTAGGTTCCTGAATGCTTATGAATGGATATGTATGTTGTAAATTCTTGATAATTACTACCTTGATAATGTGTTGCTTGTGTCTAGTTGGTTTTGTGTCATCTAGGTCGAGTATTGCATGCTAGAATCACTACATTGTGTTTTGATTGTATAGACAACAGATTTGACCATAACGGTTGGTGTCTTGGCTGTTTTTAAAGAGTATTATTAGTGTCCTACCTTGTCTTGAGACTGACCAAGTGATAGACATATGTTAGAGCATGTTTTGTAACTGTCGCTGAAATTCTGTGTAAGTTCTAAGATAAGCGAACCTAACAAGTTCGCCTAAGCATCTTTAGGAGCGAACTTATTAAGTTCTCCTATGGTGCTGTGGGCATTTGTGTTTCCCTATAAATAGGTGTTTGCAAGTCTTAGATACTGGACAAACCTGAGAGACCTTAGAGAGAGAAGTCAAGAACAGATCTGAGATAGTTTGTAAACAGTGTTTGTGAGTGGAAATACAAAGCGTTTATTTACACCGTGTTATTGATTGATTACACATTGCACGTTGATCATGGATTCCGCACATTATCACCGTGTCGTACCACGAGTCTAGAAGATCTGTCAAGCCCCACCGGGACCTACAATTGGTATCAGAGCTTTTGCTCTTGATTAGCAGCAGATTCCTGGTGTTTTCGTGTACAATCAACATCAAATTTCAAAGATTTTGAAGAATTTTTCATCTTTTTGGTGTTCTTGACAAAAATGGACGAATTTTGATAATTTTAGATTGATTTTGGATTTGTTTAAAGAATTTGATCCGATAGAAGTGTTCCTAATCAATTCCTACACATTCCTACGGTTCAGATTTGTCCAATTTAATCATATACATCAGAAATCATGATTTTCAGAGGTCTGAGTTCGTGTTTTATGTTTTCCTGAGATTTCAGCTGTTGTAGGTGAACTTGATCATTCAGCTACATGAGAACTTAATCAGGCGAACTTAGCTAGTTCACTCAGTGTAGTTCAGAGGTTTCAGGTGAATTTAATCAGGCGAACTTACGAAGTTCGCTTGAGAAGGAAAAAAAAATTGGCGTTAAAATTTTTCTTGTCCAAATTTTTTAGGAGACATTTATATGCTTATTTTGAATCATTTTTTTGAATATTGAAATTTTAAAATTTTTGAATTTTCTAAAAACTGTATTTTGGCGGGAAATTTTTTTTGGATATTTTCACAATATTTTCAAAGTGTCAAATTCTTGTGTTGATAATGAGATTGGAACACAACCACCGAGGCTTTTGTGCATATCAGATTACTGTAGCTGGAAAGTCCGGTTTCAACAGTTCGTGTCAGACACTGATGAAAGTTTTTGGTTACCCATATTGGAAGGATATGTGCATCCTATATATGAGTTCATGGGTCAAGATAATGTTCCTAAACCATTGTCAGCTCTTACTAAAGTAGGAAAGCAGAAGTATGATCAGGAGGAGATAAAGAAGCGTGCAACTCTACAAATGGCTTTACCAAAAGAAATCATTCATAGTCTCAGGAAGTGTTCACTTTCAAGAGATCTATGGGAAGCTTTGAAGAAAAAGGGTGAAGCTACTACTCAAGCATTCGTGACCTTGATCAAAGAAGAATTAGAGAAGTAGTGTGATTCTAAAAGTGATTCTTCTGCAGAATTAAGTGATAGTGAAAGTGTTCGTTCTGGTGAAAGCACTCAGTCTACAGAAAGTGATGGGATGACTGAAGAAAGCTTCCAGACAGTTGAAAATGATATGACTGAATCAGAAATTGATGCAAAGCCTGTCAATGTTGAACAAAAGAGTGCAGTTGATGATGACGTATTCATGACTCCTGATGAATCTTCTACAGAAGTAACAGTTGAGGTAGTTTCTAACTCTAAAACTTTTTGTTCTAACTGTGTTTCTGTGAAGAACAAAATGATGAGGGTTGTGGATGACAACGTCAACCTCATTTGTGATATGAAATCGATGCACACGGTAAATCAAAATTAAAGGATAATGAGAATGTGTGTATTGAAAGGATTGAATCATTGAAGAGAGACATCAACTCCATGACCTTGAAGATAAAAGAGCAGGCATATCATCTGGATATGGCCTATGCAGAGATTGAGAAAAGAAATACCATCCTTGCTGAGAAAAATAAAGAGATTGTTGATTCTAAAGCAGAGGTGATCAGAATGCATAGAAAGTTAGAAAGCTTTGGAAATTCATCATTCTTACTGGGATATTATAATAATAATACTGAAGAGGGAAAGGGAACAAGTGGTATTGGTTATGTTCCTCCACCATTCAACGAAAATTATTCTGTGGCACCTGAGATTGTAAAATATGAGGATTTAGATCCTAAGACTGTGTTGAAGGTGAATCCAGTCATAGGTGAAGATATGGTGTATTCTGATGAGAGTGATGATGAATATTTTGATGAAGCTAAGGTAGAGGGGATACCGAAAGAGGTTAAGAAAGAAGAATCAAAGGTTGTGAGGCAGAAGGTTATACATTTGGAATTTCTTCAAACTCAAGGAGAGTTCCATATGTTAGGGATTATAAGGAAAGGCGTACATGTTTTCATTGTAGTGAGATGGGACACATTGTGGTGAATTTTCCTTACAAAAATAAAGAGAAGAGGCATGTATTTACTGAGAAGATGAAGCCTGAATCAAAACCTATTACAAAACCTGTAGTTCCTGAGAAAATAAACCCAAAAGAAGTTCATGTAGGAGAATCTTCTTCAAATGCATCTTATCGCGTGAAGGTTCCTTATATAAGAGAATATCGTGAGACGAGATCTTGCTTTTACTGTGGTCTTGTGGGTCACATTAAGTTTGATTATCCTCACAACGCCAAAGGTAACCAACATGTTACTCCGGCAAAGGTAAGAACTCCTGGTAAGCCTTTCGTTAAACCAAATGTGGTTAAACCTCGTGATACACCGAAGGGTAATTCAAAATACGAGGTTAGGCTTTCTAGACCTCAAAGACGGAGGAGAAACAGAAGATTGAGAAAACTTTTAGAACATCAAGAGATTTCACAATCAAAACAATTTTCAAATGAACAAGATTGTTCAAACACTTCACATTTTAAGCAGAAAGAACTTAATGAACAGAAGTATGTTTGGAAATCTAAAGTTTCTGTTTCTGACTCGTCGGAGCAATCACCAAAGATTGATGAGAGATTCGACTGTGAATGGAATGAAGTCTTTTATTTTGATACAGATGGACGACCCATGTTTACCATGGCTTGGGTCCCAATTTCAAATTAATGTTTCTTGTTAGATGTGTAGGATTAACCAAGAGGGACTATTAATACCATTTGGGTTGTTAATAGTGGTTGTTCATAGCACATGACAGGAAATGGCATCTGCAAGAGCACAGAGTTGTTTGGAAACTGAGAAATCTTATTGATTCAACGACTTGCTGCTCAGGGGGAAAATATGTCACACGCGATGTTTGTTTTGGAAAGATTTTGACCAAGTCCAAAAGACAACCTGAAATTTAGGATGACGATGGTGAGCATAAAGTCGTTGATGCAACCATTTGACAAGTTGAGGGGGAGTCTACAGGACAGGGGGAGTACAGGATTGTGTTGGTGACAAAGGTAAAGGCATTCGATCACATTCGATTACACTGGTTTGCGTTTTTGATTGATTGAAATGCTATATCATGAGTAACCAAATAAATGTTTTTCTTAAAATGTTTTCATGGAAGTTTTATTTTCTTTCAAAAAGTTTTAGAAAATCCAAACAAATTGAAAAATCTTAAAATTGACATCATTAGAGCATGAGAAGAAATGATAGTACATCAGTAGATATTCATTCACACATGACCTTAGATTGATTGGTTGGTGATTTATGTTTATTCAATATATCTGAATTATATATGATTTGATCTAAACTTGAGAGACTGCACAAAAAGGAGATGATAGTATTGTGTATGCATATAATTTAGCTTGTCAATAGGCTAAAAGCGTCTTTGAACCATTAGTAGTGTGAAAACATAATTGCATATGTTGCAACTGTGATTTGAACCCATTTTATGTCTGGGTGTGTGTGTTAAAAGATCATTATCAGATATAGAATATGAGGTTTAAAGTGATTCATGAGACCAGTATCGGACTATATTGATTAGTACAATTTTTTTTTCGGTTCACTTCACTGCCCATGCCCCGAAAATCATGCAATGAGATGTTGAACTAAGCTATGTTTCTCAGAACATCTGTTGAAACATATACTCGCCCTTAGATCAATATCTTGATTCCATTGAATATCCAGATAACAGTTGGATCACATTACCCTGTATTATTGAATCAATCAATTCTTTAATCATTCATTCTACTAAAGAGTTCTTTTGTTACAATCTATCATGATATTACATATATAAGCCAAAACATTGAATCATTCTGATTCCTTACATCCTTCGGGATCTGTTTCTTTTCCTGTGCTAATTGAGATAGTTTCATGCTGGAGATTGATATTATCTTTGCATAAGTCTCATATGACTTGAAGATAGTGCATTTTACTTTCTGTTGGCATACTAGTGGGGTACACGTTGTATTTCATACTTAAATGGTACATTAACTCACAAGAAAGTGGGAATGAAATGCTTTTAGTTTCAAATCTTATAATATTGACAATTTAAATTTGTGTGTCATAGCCTGATCCTGTTTTCTTTGAATGTTTATCGCGTATCATTACATGCAATATGAAAGTCTTGTAAAAGATAGAGTTTGAAAATATTGAGAGATATTGGTTTGATTGGTCAAGACTTGAAAGAATGACACAAGATACCAAATTACTTTGTTACACGGATTGTTTAATCCAAGTTGTGTGATTGATATATCATGAATACTGATATGATCTTCTTGCTCATGGTGTTCAGCAAAAATATTTTCTTTAGTGCTTTACAATTTAGTTCATTTCAGTTTGTACAGAGAAAAACCAAAAATATGTGTTTCAATTTTGTATAGAGAAAAACCAAAAATATTTTATTTTTCCAGCTTCCATGGAAATCTTAATTGTTGGTTACTTGGTTGTTCCTCTTTGCAAAAACTGATAATTACAGACAGAAGTTGACAAGGGGTCCTTCTCCCGAGTTTGTCTTCTAGAAATAAAGAGAGAGTGTGCAGATGAACAAGACGAAGACTACAATATGTTTCATGATGATAATGAAGACTGATGACAATCTTCTGAAGCTGTTGTCAAGGGGGAGTCTGTTGGAGCATATTCTGGTGACAACGAGCTTGAAGATTCTATGTCTTAGTCTTAGAGTCTTTGACTTGTAATTGATAGAATTGTTAACAACAGTTAAGGGGGAGTATGTTAGAGCATGTTTTGTAACTGTCGCTGAAATTCTATGTAAGTTCTTAGATAAGTTCGCCTAAGCATCTTTAGGAGCGAATTTATTAAGTTCGCCTATGGTGCTGTGGGCATTTATGTTTCCCTATAAATAGGTGTTTGCAATTCTTAGATACTGGACAGACCTGAGAGACCTTAGAGAAAGAAGTCAAGAACAGATCTGAGAGAGTTTGTAAACGGTGTTTATGAGTGGAAATACAAAGCGTTTATTTACACCGTGTTGTTGATTGATTACACGTTGCACATTGATCATGGATTCCGCACAGTATCACCGTGTCATACCGCGAGTCTAGAAGATCCGTCACGCCCCACCGGGACCTACAAAATAGCCTGAAACTTCCTACCCATTACGTGTTAGGTCTAGATTACGCGACCGTATGAGTCTTACCTTTTATTCGTGGTGTTAGTGTTCTTAGGGTTTGTTTGCATTTTAGTTCTTGATTGTCCTTTTCTCTAGGGCTGTGGACCACAGTCTTTCACGGCATTGTGAGTGGTGAGGCTGACTAGAGATCCCTCATTAGGCATTTTAGCACAGACTATCCGATTCTTCATACGAGTCTTTTGGTCTTCTTAGGGAGTAGAAACATACCTAGTTGACCTTATTTTTGTACCATTAGAGATAGTCGTATGAATGATTCCCTTTGTCATTGCATGTTAGTTGGATTCTTGCCTAGGTGGTTTCTTTCTTTCTGATCTTCTCCTTACGTCCAGTTTAAGTAAGTGTTGGAGATTGCACTCTTAAACCCGTATTTAAGTAAGAAGGTAGCAAATCGATGGTACCATGCGTGGGGTGCCTGTTTAAGTCCATATAATGACTTATGCAATTTACACAAGTAGTCCAGACGGGTTGGATTTTTTAAGGTAAGTGGTTCCAACATGTAAACTGTCTCATGTAGATCATTGTGTAGGAAAGCGTTCTTGATATCCAATTGACGGATAGGCCAAGAATGAGATATTACCAGGCTAATCACGATATGTATGGTAGTGGGCTTCACAATGGGACTAAAGGTTTTGTCATAATCGATACGAACTTGTTGGGACTTACTGTTAACAATAAGTCGTGCCTTGTATCGCTGAAGTTGTCCACTTGCATTTAATTTGTGACGAAAGAGCCACATACATCGTATGACTTGGGTATTCGGTTGTCTTGGAACTGAGACTTAGGTAAAGGTGCAAAGGTTTATTGATATTTTTGGTTTTTTAATACCGGCTTCTAGGCGGGTAGTCATGTGGTGTATCGTTGGTGGAGGAGGGGGCACCGGTATAGGTGTGGTTGGTGCATTGGCGGAACCAGTGGTGGTGGTAGTACCGGTGGGTATGATTGGGGAGTATCGGAAGTAGGTGGGGCTGAGTGAGGGGGAAGTAATGGGCAAGTAGAGTGTGGGCTAGATGGTTGGTTTTGGGAGGATTGGAGTGGATTAAAGGATTGGGGCTATAAAGATTGGGGAGGATATGATTAGGCCATAGTGGGCTGAAATAAGAGGGGTGAAAGTGGGTCGAGGTCCAGGAAGGAATAGGTAGATCAGTTTTAGGAGGATTAGAGGCAAAATGGAATTTAGCCTCGTCAAATGTGACATGATGTGACATGAAAAATTTGCCCATGGTCAATTCTAAGCAACGGTAGCCTCTAAAATTTGCCGGGTAACTGAGGAATACACACAGGGAGGATCGTAGAGCTAGCTTGTGTGGACGGGTGATCGAAGAATTTGGATAGCAAGCACAACCAAATACATGTAAGTGGTCGTACGTGAGATAACGTTGATATAGGGCGTCCATGAGTGAGTAATGTTATGGATTTTCGAGGGTAGGATATTATGGAGATAAGTAGCAACATGCAGTGCTTCGACCCAAAAATTTTGACTTTTGTCATCAACAAGTGTATTAGGTTTTATCATTAACTAATACCATATAATATTTATGTCTAGATTTACTAGATATGGGGGAGGTCCACAAATCGCAATGAATAATATCAAATGGTAGTGAAGTGTTTGACATAGAAACGAAAAAAGGTAATCTTTTACTCTTAGAGAGTTGCCAAGAATGACAAAAAAGTTCACGACTATGCTTATTACAAGAAATAAATTTATTCAAAACAAGAGAATAAAAAATAGGAAACATAGGATGTCCAAGACAGTTGTGCCAAAAGTCTTGATCATGTGAGACGTGGAAGGCTGAAGTAGTAGTGTTGGTGAGTGGGTAGATATGACTATTGCTGTCATGCCTCGTTAGGATTTTCCCATCCGCGAAATCCTTCATAGAAAAGCTAAAAGGGTCAAATTCAATGGAGACAAAATTATCGACAACTAATTGACGTACATAAATTAGGTTTTTAATAATTTGAGGTGTGTAGAAGATGTTTTTGAGTTGGAATGGTTGTGTGGAGTTGGGTAGTGTGGTATTACCCGATCCAAGAATTGGAACACGTTGACCATTTCCAACAAATATAGAATTAATTGAACTAGATAACAATGGAGAAGTTAACTTACCTTGGTCACCGATGATGTGAGTCGAGGCACCCGTGTCCATGTACCACAAGTCATCAAGAGAGTGGGTGGTCATGGCAGAAAAGGCATTGCTGAGATTAGTCGGGTCTTGTGCATCATACTCAGTCAAAAGGGCCTGGGCGGTAGCGTTTCTTCTGTTAGACCGAGAAGAGCTAGGTCCATTGTTGTTCGGGGCAGACCAAAGAGGTGGGGCCCAGCCCAGTTGAGTGGTATATGGGCTCGGCGGTGGTGGAGGCATGTTCTAAAAGTTGGGCCAGGCATTTTGTGGGCAGCCATGAGGGTTCCACTGTGCAGTCCCACTGTTAGGCCCATTGTAGGTCCTGATTCTATGATAGAATCACTCAGATGATCAGTTACACACACATAGGTGGAATCTGTGTGTATGATGGTGAAATAGAGGTAAGAAACAGAAAATGGTGAATATAAACAGGCTAACCACACTAAAATCAACACAATAATGATGTGAAAATGTAAGAACAACAATTGAATAAACTTTAAAGGTGTATTGATTCAGAAAACTGTGAAAGAGAGAATATCAGGGTTACAGCCGCTATCCACACCCTAAAATATTCTCTAACTAGGCTATTTATAGGAAGCTGATAGGTATAGAAACTATGCTCACCGAAACTACTAGTTTTGGGTGAGCATTTACAAGAACTTGCAGCCTATCGAAACTTCCTATCTATCGAAACTACTAGTTTCGATTGAACAAACCTCAATTGAAACTAAGTAGTTTCGATGGCCCAGACTTAAACTAAAAAACAGCAAATTACATCAAATGAAATTACAAGTAGATAAACTAAACTAACGTTGTTCAGAATACATTGATGACATCAGCTTACAAAAATACAAGACTCTACAATATCCCCCTAAGCTGCTGCATCAATGTCCTCAACTCTTGCTAAGCAGTTGGCTCTTGACTTGATTTCTCAAAGTGAGGTTTTGCATTAATAGTCACCACCCTTTGATAAGCTTTGGCATCAGCCTCATCATCTTCATGAAAGATCATGATAGGGTTGTTGAATAACACTTCAAGATCCTCAGGTTTAAATTTTAATAGCTCCATGGGATCAAATATTTGAATGTCATCCATTCTTTCACATTCAATCACATCACTTCTAATAGTTGACTTGTAAAACCATTTTCTGAAATTCTGAAGCTGGACCGGTACTGATCGTGGCAGTATGATGGATTTGACAGTCTCTGTCGGCTTGTATCGAAGGCTTACCCAGGGCTTCTGTGTTCTGGGATGAATCCTGGTTTTGGAGATAATTCTTTTTGGGAGAGTGGTTTTCATTGACCTGAAGTCGTTGAGGGCCTATTCTTGCAGAAACAGTTCAAAGTTACAAGCCTCATTGACATTACCAGGATTCTGAAGAGGTAATTTGGCAAGAGCCCTCAGATCATATCTTGGAAGGGAGCTGAACTCATGTGAAGTTTTAAAGTTTTCTACTCCTCCTTTGTATCTCCTCACAATATATAAACCCCTCTCATTATCATACTTCCATCCCACAGGGGGTCTTTTCAGCTCCTGGTATTCAGCGAACCACTCATAGTGCTTAGGAGGCTCCTCTACATGCAACTTTCTCAACCAGGGTTTGTTAGGGTAGGGATATTCATGATTTGTTTTAGGTGCTTGGATTGGTTCAGTTGGGGTGGATTCAATGGGTGTTGGCTCAGCGTGAGTTGTTATTTTCTCATCGAGGATTACAGGCTTCACTAGATCAACTTGCACATCAGATTCTTCTTTGTCATCATCAGATAGTGCTTGGATCTCATCTCCTTGATCTGTAAAATACCTATTCCTTTCTTCAGACAGGTCTCTGGTGGTCATAATCTCTGGATAATCATCATTGATCCCATAGTTGTCAATCTGATTCAACAGTTCATTCAACTCATGGTCTGATCCTATCTCTTCTTCATCAAGAATCGCAACATCAACATTTGATTCTTTTCCTTTTTCTCTCCTTTCACTAGCTGATGGGATATCAAATTGTGCGTCTTCAATTTTTACTTCCACAGATTCCTTTGATTTAGCACCAGGGCCAGTAAAGATAGTCATTGTAGACTCTGGATTTGTTACGAAGGCAGGGGAAGCAGGTCCAGCAGCAGAAGTGGTCTCCCCCTGAGCGGTGGAAGCAGTCTCTTGATGAGATGACTTAATCAAAGAAGCTTTCAGTTGGTTTACCAAGTCAATCACAGATTTTAGGTCTTGTTGCTGTTGTGAGATTAATTTCTATTGAGTCTCCATTTGACTTTGTTGTACCTCTAGTTGGTTTTGTAAACCACCAACTCCTATCTTCAGATCTTTTACCTCCACTTTGCATTTACTCAGATCAGTCTTTAAGCTTTCTATAACTCCATCTCTTTTTGTTACTTCATCATGTAGCTTCTTCACTTCCAAACTTAGGGTTTTGACTCTTGGAACTGTTGGTGATGTTTCATGAGCAGGTGATATAGGTGGT
Source organism: Smallanthus sonchifolius (assembly GCA_023525975.1). Lineage (NCBI taxonomy): Eukaryota > Viridiplantae > Streptophyta > Magnoliopsida > Asterales > Asteraceae > Smallanthus > Smallanthus sonchifolius. The sequence continues at coordinate 39,322,160 of CM042025.1, read as the reverse complement.
GTTGGTTGAGGAGTAGGTTGTGGGGTGGTGGAAACATGGATAGGTGAATGAATGGGTCTTAGGTGTTTTGGAGCTTCAAAAAGTGATTCTGATGAAGAGGTTAAAGACTCCAGCCATGTCTTGATTTTCTTGGCAAGGGGTTCTTCTAATTCATAGTCTGACTCAGAATCAAATTGTCTCTTAGATGAAGATGCAGGAGGTCCTGTCTGCTCCTCAGATTCAGACTCATAATCTGACCGATCATATTTTGTACCATAGATACCCTCGTCCAAAGTTCATTTGATTCTTTTTCACCTTCCCCACTTGCTTCAACTTCAACATGTGCTTCAGCTTCTATGTTTTCATCATGTACATGGAAATCCAAAGGATCCGGATTTTCTATTTCTTGGTTCATAAATTGAGCTTCTTGAACTGGTTGCTCCATTTCTTGTTCTATGTTTTGTTCAACTTCAAACTCAGCCTCTTGGTTCCCTTGAACCTGCTCTGGTTCTTCTTCTTCCTCTTCAGATGATGATGATTCAACTTGTAGTTGTGGATCCACATCAGGAACTTCCTCTTCCACTTCACCCAAAATGTGACCAAACAGAGGAATATCGGCAATCACTCTGTTGGTTCTTTTGCTTGAACTTTTCATATAGCTTAGGGTTTTGGCTGTCATATGATCAAAAACAAACACATGACCATCTTGTTGCAGGTTAGGATGAAGGTGATTGATAATGATCTGGAGAAACTTGGATAGACTAAGAACTTTTCTTTAACCCCTCCAGTCATGTTTTCCTTTAATTGCCCAAAGACCAGTCCAGAGAAGTTGTAATCCCTTCCTTTAATCAACCCCAAAACTGTAGATGCCACCATGTCATTAGCTGAATCAAAACCACCTTTTCTGATAGATAAGCAGTGAATAAAAACATGTACGATGTATCTCCAATGACTTGGAAGAGAATTCTTAATGATTTGTCCACTCTTGAACTCATCAGGGTGACCCAATCTTCTAAAACATTCCTTGACATAAAAACTTGGAAATTCAACAGGTGCTTCAGGATTATCCTTAAATTGCAGCACCTCTCTGACAGTAGCCTCAGACAATAGAACTTCTTGATTGTGAACTGTGGCCCGGATGTGCTCCACATTGTCAATGACTGTTGTTGTTGCAGTATCCCAGAATTGCCTTATAGTTGTTTCAAACACTGGTAGATCATGGCTTATAGCAAAGCTTATGTTGGAGTTTTGCCAAAAAGTTGAGAACTGGTTCAAAGCATGCACTCTTAGGATCAGCAGCATTCAAGAAGGCACATACATTATGCCGCTTTACAAATAAAAGATCCATATCTGCACAGATACATGGTATCAGAATATCAGAAAATTTGACACTTAGAAAAATTTTAGAAGAGCCTGATCGAAACTATTAGTTTCGAGTGAAGAAACCATATCGAAACTACTTAGTTTCAGGCAAGATTGGGTATCGAAATAACTAGTTTCGATAGAAACCTGTTCAAATTCAAAAGAAAAACATTTTAAAATCAAAACACCCTTTTATCGAAACAACTAGTTTCGATGCCCAAACCCTGATCAGATGCAAGGACACAGACAAAATGGTTAAGACCATATATTCAAACTCAAAGTTAGATACAAACAGCCAAAAGTAAAATAAATGGAAAAATAACAAGGTAAGAACAACCAGTGTGAATCAAAACTCCATCTTACCAAGGTATCAACTGTAATCTACAGAATACACAATAAAGTTGTAAGATATCGACAATGGCAATTCTGTAAACAAGATTTAAACCTCAAGCAGCCTTTATAAAGATGTTTCAGTCATAAAACTTTCATAAATCAAACCCTAGAGTCAAAATACCACTCCGCCCAAAGCAAATAAGAATTGATACATGTTGGAGATGACGACGGGGGAAATCAGATGAAGCAATACTGATTTTGCGAACTTAGACCGATCAGATTCAAGATTTTTTGTGTGAAAAGGATGGTGTATAGGGTTTCGGTGAGTGAGAATGAACTTCGCATGAAGAAGAAACCAGATTATGAAGGCATTCAATTTTCACATGACAAAAGAATAAAATGCCCCTGCCGAAACTATTAGTTTCGATAAGGCAAAGTAGTTTCGGTGGGAGGTAGTTTCGGGCGATTTGAGTAGTTTCGGTTGGGATGTAGTTTCGGGTGACATGAGATACTTGATCAAAAACAAAGGAAAACTCTCATATGTACACTATTTAAACAAGCTAATTAGGAAGATTAAGAAATTTATATTGAAAAATAAAAGTAAAAAACAATAAAAGATATGAACACTTAGCCTTGGAAAAGATCCAACGTGAGATCATGTCTGGTCAAAACCCTTGAAACACTTCATTTTGCACTTAGCTACTCTGAATCCCTGAAGATAGCCGATATTTGTGCAAGATAAACCCGAACATTTATTTGTACAATGTTTTCATGTGATTAACCGGTACCATTTAAGCGTGAAACCAGGTGTACCCCACACTTTGAAATAAAATGGTTTTGAAAGCCTATCAATCCTCAAGAAATACCTACATTCATCTTATCATCTCTTAAAGGTTAACCATGGTACCATCTTGGTAAGTCAAAATCACCACCAAAAGTAAAGTAAGATCCAACTGGATATCAGAAGTTGTAAAAAGAACAATATCCAAGTGGATATTAAAAAGGTACGAACATTCTAGATCTTTGCGTAAGCAAAACAGAAGCAGCCGTAAAATTATCCAAGCGGATAGGAAAAGGTTGAACACCCGAGATCTTTACTTAAGCAAAACAGACGGGGTCAAATCATTCAAGTGGATGAGAAAAAGATGAACACCCGAGATCTTTGCGTAAGCAAAACAGACGAGGTCATTAACAGTAATTTTCGTTACTTTGACGGTCACCTGGCGCATGAATCAGAATCCAGCATGTAAGCCTATACCTGATTGAATTAGTTTTATTAGCTTAAAATGGGTTAGATGTTTCAAAAATGGGTTCAAACACACATGTACGATTGAGAATTAGATTTTCACACAACTAAAGAGTTATAACCATATGTCGGGCCTACCGGCGATACCTCAGTAAGCACCATCGCTTATGGTCTATTCCATGTTCAAGAGGTGTGATCAGACTCTATCATTTCTCACCGGGTCAGATCAGATTTTCCTAAAACAAAAAAAAAATTCAATGCCACTTGTAAGATAGGGATTCAAAGACAGACGAATATATACAAAGCAATTCTTTTTCTTTTTATTTTAAAACTCCAATTTCTCCCCCAAAAGATTTGCTATATATAAAAAAAATAAAGAAAACAACTATACAATAAGATAAAATCTTTTTGGAAATCTTCTCGATTAACAAGTTTAAATAGAAAAGACAATATGCACAACGGTTACTGAAAGTTGATCATGCCGAGCATCACTACCAAGTTTTCAAATCTGGCAGAATCAAAGGCTTTTGTAAAGATGTCGGCGGTTTGCTTGTCGGTTTTGACTTCAACGATTTTGATAAGTTTCTTTTCAACACAGTCACGGATGAAGTAATGTTTGATCTCAATATGTTTGGTTTTTGAATGCTGAACGGGATTTTTGGTGATATGGGGAACGGCAGTGTTGTCACAAAGGATGGGTGTTTCATGGAATGTGATCCCGTAATCAAGCATTTGATGGTGAATCCACCTACTTGGGAACAACAAAGGGCTGTGGCAATGCATTCGGCTTCGGCTGTGGATTGGGAAACGGTGGTCTGTTTCTTACATTGCTAGGAAACAAGGCGGTTGCCAAGGAACTGACAACCCCCAGAGGTGGATTTTCGGTCTAAGTTGCATCCCCCGTAGTCTGAATCTGAATATGCCACAAGATCAAACAAGTTAGTTTTGGGATACCAAAGCCCAAGTTTTGGCTTGTAATTCAAATATCTTAAAATACGTTTGACAGAAATTAAATGAGAGAGTTTAGGATTAGCCTGAAAGCGTGCACACAAACACACTGCGAACATGATGTCTGGTCTTCTAGCAGTGAGATACATGAGAGATCATATCATTGAGCAATAGAGGTGCTGATCAACACTTTCACCATCCAAATCAGGAGACAGACAATGTCGAACTTCCACGGGAGTCTTGTTGCAGCTTTTGGTGATAAGAACTCGGTTTTCCACAAAACATGTGGTATTAACTGCCTTAGCCCAAAATGTGACAGGAAGCTTAGAATCAACGATCATAGTCCTTGATGCTTCTATAAATGTACGGTTTCTTCGTTCAGCTACACCATTTTGTTGTGGAGTACGAGGTGCACTGAACTGCCGAGAGATACCCTTACTTTCACAGAAAGAATCTAGAATAGCATTCTTGAACTCTGTGCCATGATCACTGCGAATAGTCTTCACACTGAGATTGAACAGATTCTCGATTTGTAGCAGATGAATCTTCAGAGTCTCTGGTGTCTTATCTTTCTTTTCCAGGAAGAATACCCAAGTAAATCGAGAGAAGTCATCAGTTATCACCAAACAGTAGGATTTCCTTCCTTGACTCATGACACTCACAAGACCGAAGAGATCCATGTAAAGCAATTGAAGGGGAGAGTCAATGGAATTAGTGGTTTTGGGTTTGTGAGAAGATTTGTGTTGCTTGTCCTTGAAACAAGAGAGACAATGTTCCAGGCTTTAGAATCAAACATTCTCTGGAGTTGAAGAGGGCACAAAAGTCTTTATCACAAATCTGGGACACACTCATCAGATTATACTTCAGCTGTGGGACGAAGTTGACATTCTTCAAACTATTTACACTATTGGACACTGTTCCTTGTCCTTCAATCTTTCCTTCTCTTGGATTTCCTGCAAAGGCGACAAAATCTCCGTCTAGTGGATGATAATTTTGCAATAAAGAAAAATGACCAGTCATTTGTCTTGAGCAACCACTGTCGACATGCCAGATATTGTGTCCAGTCCTCCTCGATTTCCCCTACACAAAATGAATCATTTAGACATTGGTACCCAAGCCATTGCTAACTTGGAACTTCTTAAATTTTCAAGATGCATCTCGGAAATCATAGTCAGAATCCTCTTTTAATATATTATCAAAGATATCATTATTCTTAATTTTCCAAATTCCTTTCGACCAATTTTTAGCTTTTTTAATCCTTTTACGTCGCAGATTTCTACTATGTTGTGACTTAGAGATAATATTTGAAACACATTCAACTGAATTTTGAAGAACAGATGGTATGTTTTCTTCTTTGAAATGATATGTAGACAATTTACATGTATTGAAAACATGATTGGATTCTCCACAACTAAAACAAACTTTATCACATGTTAGCTTAGCCTGATAATAGTCATCACAAGATGATGAAGATGATTGTGATGTTGAGGCATCAGAACTAGAGGCAACTCGTTCTTCAATATTTCTTTCTTGAAGACTTTGATCTTCCTTTAATATGAAAAATTCCAGATTGCTCATTGTTTATTGTGGAATGTCAGTCACAACAACTCCTGCACTTTTAAAATTTGCAATACAACTCATAGCATTAACAGATTTAGGAACGAAAGGTAAAGCATTCTTAAACTTAGAAATGTCATTTCTCAAACTGTCATGCTCAAAAGGCATAGTACCAAAATACAAATTTTCAACATGTTCACAAATATCTGGTTTTGACACGGACATATTATTACATTCATCCAACTCAAGTTCATTTAAAACATTTCCTTCACTAGAACTCTCATCACAATCATCTTCGGAACCTAAATAATCTGATTCTGCACAGGAAGCAAAACTTTCAGAATGTGAAGTTTTAATATAATCATCAGCATATAACTTGCAAACAAAAGGTGTGGGAACATGAGGAGCTGGCATATCAGCGAATCTACCAGACTTGGAATACGGTGGTGGGTGTGAGTTATACCTAATGCCTTATGTGACCTTTTTATGAATTTGGTTATCAATGATCCCGAATAAATTTTCTGGTCCATTCCCATGTGTTCAACTTGAAAATTTGCTTTTTCAGCCTGTTGAAGTCTTTCAGTTAAAATTTGATTATTATTATTTTGAGTAGTAATTTGTACAATCAAAGGTCGGTTTTCTCCAGAAATATTATGAATTTTCTTTAAGTACAATTTCTCATTTTTAGCCACAGAATCATACATCACCTTTATGTGATCTCGTTCATCGACCAAGGCCTGGTTGATGAATCTATATTTCTGAATTTCATTTAAACAATATTTCGCATTGCAAAATCTAGACATTACCTCAGCTGGTATGGCGGTGAGATCCTCAGCTGGTTCAATCATGACACATTTCTCCTTTTCTTCAATATCTGCCATCAGTGCCTTGTCAGCTGCTTCCCCTTCTTGATCTCCCCAATGATAGTGTCCATCAGCTTGACAGACCAGAGTTGTTGAGCTGGAAGTTGTAGTGGATTTGGGAGAGATGGCAGCTTGCTTTCCAGATGAGTTATTCTTTTCATGCTGCTCCTTTGATGATGGCTCCTTGCAATTTCTTGCTAAATGACCCAGCCAGTCACAGTTGTAGCATCTCACCTTTTTTATGTCAAACCCTAGAGTCTTTCCTTGCTTGAATCTATCCATCCCAGTCCTCTTGATGAATCTTTTGACCCTCAGAGTCAGCATGGCCATGCACCAATCAATATCCATTTTCTCTAAATCATCCGGGTTGATCTGCTCCAAGTCATCAGGTTGAAAACTGACCGGTTTCAGGTTTCCAGAAATCAGTGCATCATAGCATGACATGAAGGCAGTCATGATAGTTAGATACTCATCAGGGATCATAGTGGTTGGCTTCTGAGAGGTGGATGAAGTAGTAGGCTGAACTCCATAAATTGAAGGTGGGACATCAGTTTGAAAATATGCCATTGTAGTTTTGTTGGAAGAAGTGGAAGAACCTTGACCAGCAAGAAGAGCTGTGTTTCTAGACTGATTAGTTGGAGTGACTGCACCCTTCTTTATCTCCAACTCATAAGACTCCAGAATGCTGTAGAGTTCTTGTTGTGACAAGTCACTTAGCTTTTCAGTTTTCTTGATCATAATTCGGTACATATTCCATTCCTCGGGCAGTGAATCAAGCAGCTTCTTGTTTAACTCAACAGTGGGATACTCAGTTCCCAAAACCTTTAACTTAGAGACAATGCTTGAGAACCAGTTGATCAACTCAGACATGGGTTCTCCAGGGACACTACTAAACATCTCATATTGCTTCTTGATCAAATCCCTCTTGCTTTCCCTAACCTCATCACTTCCTTCATACCTTGTACATAAAGCAACCCAAAGATCTTTAGTAGTAGTATACTCAAAAAATATGTTGAACACATCTATAGGAAGAGCCATAGCAATAGATCCATAAGCTTTGTTATCTAGGGTAATTAAAGCAATATCCTTCTCATCATATTCAACAACAGTCTTGGGACGCTGAACATCTGTAGTGGTAGTAATTGGCTTGTGTGGACCATCAGTGATTGACTGCAAAAGAGTGTGGTCATGGAATTGAAAGAAAGTCTTCATTTTCTTGGTCCAATCATCAAAGTCTCTAGTGGACACCAAGACAGGTGGTTTGTTTCCCCCAGCATACTCGTTGTTGCTTGAAGATGCCATTTCTCAAAAAGAACAGAAGCTAGTTTCGGTTGAAGAATGCTTACCGAAACTACTAGTTTCGATTGAGAAGGTGCTGCCAGAAACTCCTAGTTTCGATAGAATAACAAGAGCCCGAAACAACTAGTTTCGGTGAAGAAGACTTGACAGAAAGTCCCGAAGATAACCAACATAAACTACAAGTTTCGATTGAAACGATAGTTTCAGGAGAACAAAAGTTTCGGGTGACAAATCTGCATAGGTTAGCTTCGATAAGAAAAAGACAAAAGCAGTAGTTTCGATGGTACCTTCTTCAGACAAAAAGTACAGACAAGAAGTTTCGATGAATAACTAAATCAGAGAATGTCCCCCGGTAGTTTCGATGCCTTCTTCTCCAAGTCAGAAAAACTCCATGGATGAAAAGCTCCAAAAATCAAAATGATGAAAAGTGAAAACTAATCCGATGAAACTCTTCCAAAAGTGCTCTAGAACATGAATCCAGTCTTCAAAATGAGAAACTCAGCCAAACAAACCCATAAACTATGAAACAGTACTCGAAAATCAATGCAACAGTGCTCAAACCAAAAAAAAAAAACTTCAAAATAGTGTAAAAACACCTCAAATTGATCACAAAAACCTGAAAACACTCAGAAATCAAGAGCATAAAGCTCTGATACCAATTGTAGGTCCTGATTCAATGGTAGAATCACACAAATGATCAATTACACACACACAAAGGATGAATCTGTGTGTATGGTGGTGAAACAGAGGGTAGAAACAGAAGTGGTGAAGATAAACAGGTAAACCACACTGGAATCAATACAAATATGATATGAAATTGTAAGAACAACAGATGAAAGAACTCCAAATGTGTATTGATTCAGAAAACTATGAAAGAGAGAATTTTAGGGTTACAGCCGCTATCCACACCCTAAACATTCTCAAACTAGGCTATTTATAGTAAGTTGACAGGCATCAAAACTATGCTCACCAAAACTGGTAGTTTCGGTTGAGCATCTACAAGTGAAAGAACAAGCCTGTCGAAACTCACCATCTATCGAAACTACTAGTTTCGATTGAACAAACCTCAATCGAAACTAAGTAGTTTCGATGGCCCAGACATAAACTAAAAAACAGGAAATTACATCAAATGAGATTACAAGTAAATAAACTAAACTAACATTGTTCAAAATACATTGATGACATTAGCTTACAAAAATACAAGACTCTACATCGGTTGACCAGACTCAACCGAAACTAGGTAGTTTCGATGGCCCAGACTTATACTAAAAACAGTAAATTACGTCAAGCTGAAATAACTGAAATAACAGAAGTACAGGGAAATAAAACAAAGACAATTATTCAAAACATACAATGATGAATTAGCTTACAAAATATCCAACCCTACAATCTCCCCCTAAGCTATTGCATCATTGTCTTCAACTCTCACTAAGCAGATGGCTCTTGACTTGGTTTTCCAAAAATGGCTTTGCATTCACAGTCACCACCCTTTGATAAGCTTTTTCATCCGCCTCATCATCTTCATGAAAGATCTTTATAGGGTTATTGAATAACACCTCAAGGTCTTCAGGTTGAAACTTTAACAGCTCCATGGGATCAAAAATCTGAATGTCTTCTTTGTCTTCACATTCAATCATTGTACTTCAGATGGTTGGATTGTAATACCATCTTCTAAACTTCTGAAGTTGAACAGGTACAGACCATGGCAGCATAATAGATTTAACAGTTTATGCCGGTTTGTATCTAAGGCTTACCCAAGGCCTTTGAATTTGAGGGTGAATCCTTGTTTTGGAGAGAACCCTTCTTGGTTTAGCAGTGGTCATAAACCTAAAGTCATTGAAGGTTTGATTTCTCAGAAAGGTCTCAAAGTCTCTTGCAATACCCACATCTCCGGGGTTTTGTAATGGCAGCTTGGCAAGGGCTCTTAAATCATACTTAGGGAGGGAGCTGAAGTCATGTGGAGACTTGAAATGATCCACTCCTCCCTTGTATCTTTGGACAATGAAAACTGACCTTTCCTTATCGTATTTCCATCCGACAGGTGGTCTCTTCAACTCTAGATACTCGGCAAATCACTCATAGTGCTTTGGTGGTTCCTGATCTGGCAGTTTCTTGAACCAAGACCTCCTTGGATCTGTGGGTTGGAGAGATGGAGTTTCAGTTGGTGTTACTGTTGCTTAAGTAGCTTTTTTAGTAGTGCATGTTGGCCCAGCAATGGTTATAGGCTCAACGAATGTAAATTTTACATTTGGGTCCTCTATCTCATTATTAGAAAGAGCATCAATCTCATTTCCTTCTTCAGTGTAGTACTTGATTTGTTCTCCATGTTCTTCACCCAATGTAATAACTTCAGGATAATCATCAATTGTTCTGAAATCATCAACTTGCTTAAGAAGGTCATCCAGCTCATGGTCAGATCCAATGTCCTCTTCATCTGGATCAAAACCTCTAAATCTGTCTCTGTGCTCTTTCCCTTTTCCCTGTCAGCCCTTCTCTGACTTAGGGAGGGTAAATCATATTCAGGTTCCTCCACTTTCACTTCCACTGAGGGACCACCAGTAGCTGTGGATTGGGATACATTGGTCTCCCCCTGAGCTGTGGAAGCAGGTTCAGTATACACAGCAGTTGATTGAGTCATGGAAGCTTTAAGATGATCGACCAAATAAGTGATAGAAAGAAGTTGTTGTTTTTTTGCTAATTGGTCCTGCTGCACAGCTAGTTGTGTCTGTTGAAGATTAAGTTGATTCTTCAAAGCCACCACTTCTCAAATCTTTTACTTCATCCTTCTGCTCAGTCAAGTCAGACCTTAGACTCTTTATCTCTTCATCTATCTTAGCTACTTGTTCAAGGAGACTATTTACTTTCAAGCTCAACCTTTTAACTCTTGGGACAGGAGGATATGTTTCTTAGGCATGTGAGGCAGGTGGTATGGGTTGAGGAGTAAGTTGAGGAGTGATGATGTTATGAATGGGAGATGGAGGAGGTGATGGTTGTCTTGGTGAAGCAAAAAGAGATTCTGATGATGTGGTGAGAGATTCCAGTCCAGTCTTGATTTTCTTGGCTCGGGGCTCTTGCAATTCATAGTCAGAGTCTGAATCAGCTAGTCTTTTGGAAGAAGAGGGAGGAGGTTCCATCGATTCCTCGGACTCATATCTATCGTATTCTATACCATATATACCCTCATCAAGGGTTTCACTTGACTCACCTTCAACCTCTATGTTAGCATGAACTTCAACATTTTTAGCTTGCTCTTCAAAGTTCAGAGGCTCCAGATTCTCCAACTCTTGATCTAGGAATTGAGCTTCCATAATCGGTTGCTCAACTTCCTGTTCTTGTTGTATACCAGCTTCAACCTTAATTTCTGCTTCTTGGTTACCCTGATCGCCTTGCTCTTGTTCTTCTTCTTCGGATGATGATGATTAAATAACTTCATCAGGATCTATATCAGGGACTAACGGTTCTTCTTCTCCAATCACATGCCCAAAGAGTGGGATGTCCACAACAATCATGTTTGATCTTGAACCCTTGAACTCTTCATAGAGCTGAGGGTCTTGGCTATCATATTATCTAACACCAGGAGTGGTCCTTCTTGTGGAAGATTAGGGTGAATATGATTGATTATCATTTGAAGGAATCTCGGGTATACTAAGAATCTGTCTTTTACTTTATCGGTGAGATTCTCTATCATTTGTCTGAAGACCAATCCAGAAAAATTGTATTCTCTACCCTTGATCAGCCCAAGTATAGCAGAGGCCACCATGGCATTTGCTGAATCAAATCCACCTTTTCTGATTGAGATACAATGAATCATTACATGTACTATGTACCTCCAATGAGGTGCCAAGAAAGTCTTTGTAATTTGCCCACTTTTAAACTCATCTGGGTGGCCCATTCTTCTTAAACTCTCACAGATAAAGAAGTTAGAGTATTCAATGGGAGCTTCAGGATTGTCATTGAACTGCAACACTTCTCTGGTAATAGCTTCAGAAATAAGAACTTCTTAGTTGTACACAATTGCCCTGACATGCTCCACATTGTTGATGGCCATTTTTGCAGCAGTAGCCTAGAATTGCCTGATAGTATTTTCAAAGATAGGCAAGTTTTGACTGATAGCAAAGCTAACATTGGAGTTATCCAGAAAGTTTAGAACTGGTACAAAATCTGCACTCATGGGATCAGCAGCATTAAGAAAGTGTAGAAGCATGTTTTAGTAACTATATATAAAATTCTATGTAACGGTGTACTTAGCTAGTACGCAGGAGGGTGTTCCTGTGTACTTAGCTTGTACACAAGATTGGTCCCGCGTACTTAGTAAGTACGCAAGGCTTTTGCCCTGCGTACTTATCAAGTACGCATGACCAAATGCCAAGTACGCAGGTAGTGTTCCCTCCCCTATAAATTGATATGATGGCCTCATTTGTAGGTGGAACTTCTGGAACTAGGTTGAGAGGTGTCCGGGCGGGATGAGCTCTCGCCCCTGGACCGTGATCGTAGATGAGAGATGTGTACTTCTTGGGTTTGTAATGTGATATGACTTCTTTGTTATGGATTACGTGTCGTTTTTCTGTTGATTCTCTTCTTTATGTTCGTGCTCTTCTCTGTCTCGTTCCTCACGGTTCCCACGCAAATCACGAGCAGATCCGTGTATTTTCCGCTGCGCGACGAGGCTCTCGGGACCTACAAAAAGGCACAGATATTGTGCTTCTTCACAAATAGAAGATCCATTTCTTCCAAGGAAAAAATTATCAAAAGTCAGTCGACACTTAGAAAAATTTCAGAAAAGGCCTGACTGAAACTCCTAGTTTCGGTTGAGAAACAACCTATCGAAACTACTAAGTTTCGGGCAAATAAATGGGATATCGAAACTACTAGTTTCAATAAGAAAAATTTGTTCAAATTCAGAATAGTAATTTAAAATTCAAGGATTCTTTTTCCTGAAACTACTAGTTTCGATACCAAACCCTGATCAGATACAGACATTCAAAAAACAAGGAGAAACAAGCAAACATTTATATATAGACTCATATACTGATATGAATAAGCAGACTCAAACAAGTAAAACAGATAAAAGAAAGGGTGAGAAAGGCCTGTGATAGTCGAAACACCATCTTACCGCAATTTTGTAAAGAAATCTGCAAATATATACAGTGAAGGGGTGACATATTAACAATGGTGTATTTATAAACAAGATTTAAACAAGAAACAACCCTAACTCCATGATTTCAGTCGTAAAGTGGTTCAAAACAGAAACCCTAGTCTCACTATATGAAACAGTAACAAGAACTTGAGTATTCAAACCTGATTATGGAGACGACGGGGGAATCAGATAAGATACACTGATTTTGCACACTTAGACCGATGATTTCAAGCTTTTTGTGTGTGAAATGGAAAGTGTAAATGGATTTCGGAGAATGAGAGTGAGAATGAGCATGAAAAAGTACCTGATTATGAAGACATTTAATTTAGGCATGACAAAAGACCAAAATGCCCCTGTCGAAAATACTAGTTTCGATAGGGCAAATTAGTTTCGGGTGAAAAGTAGTTTCGGGCAGCTTGAGTAGTTTCGGTTGGGTTGTAGTTTCAGTTGACCATACCTACTTGGACAAAAACAAAGGGAATAAACATATGTACACTATTTAAACAAGCTAATAAGGAAGATTAAAAATTTCATATGGAAAAATAAAAGTAAAAACCAGATAAAAGATATGTACACTTAGCCTTTGAAAAGATCCAACGTGAGATCATGTCTGGTCAAACCCTTGAAACACTTCATTTTGCAGTCAGCTACTGTGAATCCCTGAAGATAGCCGATATTTGTGCAAGATAAACCCGAACATTTGTTTGTACAATGATTTCATGTGATTAAGCAGTACCATTTAAGCACGAAACACGGCGTAGCCCACGTTTTGAAATAAAATGGTTTTGAAAGCCTATCAATCCTCAAGAAATACATGTATTCATCTTATCATCTCTTACAAGTTAACCAGGGTACCATATTGGTAAGTCAAATTCACCGCCAAAAGTAAAATAAGATCTAACTGGATATAAGAAGTTGTAAAATGAAAAATATCCAAGTGGATATTAAAAGGTACGAACATTCTAGATCTTTGCGTAAGCAAAACAGAAGAAGCCGTAAAATTATCCAAGCGGATAGGAAAAGGTTGAACACCCGAGATCTTTGTGTAAGCAAAACAGACGGGGTCATCGGCGGTAACTTTCGTTACTTTGACGGTCACCTGGCGCATGAATCAGAATCCCACACGTAAGTCTGTATTTGATTGAATCGGTTTTCTTAGCAGAAAATGGGTTAGATGTTTCAAAAGTGGGTCCAACACACATGTACGATTGAGATTTAGATTTTCACACAACTAGAAAGTTATAACCATATGTCGGGCCTACCGGCTGTACCTCAGTAAGCACCATCGCTTTTGGTCCATTCTATGTTCAAGAAGTGTGATCAGACTCTATCATTTCTCACAGGGTCGGATCTGATTTTCCTGAAACAAAATTGATAATATCAGTGAGATCGAGGATAAGAGCTTTTCTTAAGCAAACTATAAACAAAACAATTCTTTTCTATTCTTTTCTCACAAAAATTTCAAATTCTCCCCCAAAAGATTTACTTTTCAAACAGATAAAAAAAAATAACTATACAGAAAGGTAAAATATTTTTGAAAATCTTCCCAATTAACAAGTTTAAACAGATAAGACAATATGCACAAAGGTTACTGAAAATTAAGCATTCCGAGCATCTCCACCAATTTCTCAAATCTGGCAGAATCGAATGGTTTAGTGAAGATGTCAGCGGTTTGCTTGTCGGTTTTGACTTCAACCATTTTGATATGTTTCTTTTCGAAACAGTCACGGATGAAATGATGTTTGATCTCAATGTGTTTGGTTTTGGAGTGCTGGACGGGATTTTTGGTGATGTGAGGAACGGCGGTGTTGTCACAGAGGATGGGGGTTTCATGGAAGGTTATCTCGTAATCAAGCATTTGATGGTGGATCCATCTTACATGGGAACAAAAAAGGGCTGCAGTAATGTATTCGGCTTCGGCGGTGGATTGAGAAACGGTGGTCTGTTTCTTACATTGCCAGGATACAAGGCGGTTGCCAAGGAATTGACAACCCCCAGAAGTGGATTTTCGGTCTAAGTTGCATCCCCCGTAGTCTGAATCTGAATAAGCCACAAGATCAAACACGTTATTTTTGGGATACCAAAGCCCAAGTTTTGGCTTGTACTTCAGATATCTTAAAATACGTTTGACAGCAATTAAATGAGAGTTTAGGATTAACATGAAAGCGTGCACACAAGCACACTGCAAAAATGTCCGATCTGCTAGCAGTGAGGTACATGAGAGATCCTATCATCGAGCGATATAGGTGCTGATCAACGCTTTCACCATCCAAATCAGGAGACAACGAATGTCGCACTTCCATAAGAGTTTTGAAAGGATGGGACTCTGTCATTTTGAACTTGGTCAGAATTTCTTTGACATACTTCTCTTGGTGAATGATAATTCCTAACTCCGACTAATCAACTTGCAATCCCAGAAAGAAATTCATTTTCCCTATAGAACTCATTTCAAACTTAGAACGCATCACTTCCTCGAACTCTTTACACAATCGCGGATTGGTGGATCCGAAAATGATATCATCAACGTAGATTTACACCAAAATTGTATCTGCACCGTCCTTCTGTTTAAACAAAGTTTGGTCAATAGCCCCCCGTGTGAAACCATTATCAAGCAGATGCTTTGATAACGTCTCATACCATGCATGGAGCGCTTGATGAAGACCGTACAATGCCTTGTCTAGTTTGTAGACATGGTCTGGATAATTTGGATCAATGAAACCCGGTGGCTGCTTGACATATACTTCCTCTGGAACTTTTCCATACAAAATACGCTTTTGACATGCATTTGGTGAACTGTGAAGTCCATGTAGGCTGCATAGGCGAGAAACATTCTGATGGCTTCCAAGCGAGATACTGGTGCAAAGACTTTCTCGAAGTCAATTCCTTCCTCTAGATAAAACCCCTAAACAACCAAACGGGCTTTATTGCGATCCACGATTCCTCCTTCATCCTTTTTGTTACGAAAGACCCAGCGAGTGCCGATTGGAACTTTGTTCTTTGGAAGGTCCACTAGATTCCACACTTGTAACTTGGTAAATTGCTGCAATTCTTCTTGCATTGCCTCCACCCAACTGTTCTCAAGCAGTGCAGCTTTGATATTTTTAGGTTCAACTTAAGACATGAAACAGGTGAAGAGACCGTCATTCATAGCTTCAGTGGCACTTCGAGTTCGGACTCCCACGTTGAGTGGACCAATGATGTTGTCAGTAGGATGATCTCGGTGAACCCGTAATTATGGAATCACATCCTCTGCCAAATTTTCTTCCAGGTTGGTAATGTTGTTGTCAGGAATCACTGCTTCATCTTCTGCAAGTTCTGTGGAAGAGAACTGTTGACCAACATCCACTATTGGAGGAGTTTGATCCTCAACAGTTTCACTTGTTGCAACAGAAACTGAGGAGCCCGAAGTAGTTTCAGCAGAAATTACAGGAGGAACATCCACATGTTGACTGGATGAATATGAGCTTGAAATAGTAGAGGTACCTAGGTTATTCACATACATAAGAGGATTAGCTGAAACAAATATATTAGTGAACACAAGAAGATTAAATGATTTAAATAACTAATCGACATAAAAAAGCCAATCAGGACCGTCCCAGCGTCGGTGTGATTTCTTTCGTGCCCGTTGATATCAATGGACTCCAGCATGATTCTCCTTCGCTTGTTGTAAACGAAATGCTCTTTGATTGGAAGAATAGCCCACAAAATAACATTCATCAGCTTTAGCTTCAAACTTGTTCAGCTGGTCCGAAGTATTTAGCATTGTGCAAACACACCCAAACTTCCTGAAGAAATCAATAACAGGCTTGCGCTTGTACATAATCTCATAAGGAGTCTTGTTTCAGCTTTTGGTGATAAGAACACGGGTTTGCACAAAACATGCGGTATTAACTATCTCGGCCCAAAACGTGATAGGCAGCTTAGAATCAACGATCATAGTCCTCGCCGCTTCTATCAACGTGCGATTTCTTCGTTCAGCTACACCATTTTGTTGCGGAGTACGAGGTGCACTGAACTGCCGAGAGATACCTTTACTTTCACAAAAAGAATCCAGAATGGAATTCTTGAACTCGGTGCCGTGATCGTTTCGGATAGTCTTCACACTAAGATTGAACAAATTTTCAATCTACAGCAGATGAATCTTCAGAACCTCTGGCGTCTCATCTTTTCTTACCAGGAAGAATACCCATGTAAACCGAGAGAAGTCATCGGTTACCACCAAGCAGTAGGATTTCCGTCCATGACTCATGACACTCACAGGACCAAAGAGATCCATGTGAAGTAATTGAAGAGGGGAGTCAATGGAATTGGTGGTTTTGGGTTTGTGGGTGGATTTATGTTGCTTGCCCTTGGAACAGGAAAGACAATGTTCCATGGGAGAGAAATCTTTCAGAGGTAAACCGGTGACAAGGTTTCCTCGAACAAGGCGGTTCATGGTCTTGAAGTTCACGTGTCCTAATCTATTGTGCCAAAGGAAGGACTTATCTTCTGAAGCTTTTGAGAGAAAGCAGGATTCGATTCCTGAAGGATTATTCATATCCAGATTGTATGCTTTGAATCTTCAAGGAGTACGCATAAGAATAAGGTCTTTAGAAATAACCACTCCAGGCTTCAGAATCAAACACTCTCTTGAGTTGAAGAGGGCACAGAAGTCTTTGTCACAAATCTGGGATACACTCATCAGATTGTATTTTAGCTGCGGGACGAAGTTGACATTTTCCAAGCTATTTACACCATTGGACACAGTTCCTTGGCAGAATCACTCAGATTATCAGTTACACACACACAGGCAGAATCTGTATGTATGGTGGTGAAACAGAGGAAAGAAACAGAAAATGGTGAAGATAAACAGGCTAACTACACTAAAATCAACACAATAATGATGTGAAAATGTAAGAACAACAATTGAATAAACTTCAAAGGTGTATTGATTCAGAAAACTATGAAAGAGAGAATATCAGGGTTACAGCTGCTATCTACACCCTAAAATATTCTCTAACTAGGCTCTTTATAGGAAGTTGATAGGTATAGAAACTATGATCACTGAAACTACTAGTTTCAGGTGAGCATTTACAAGAACTTACAGCATATCAAAACTTCTTATCTATCGAAACTACTAGTTTCGGTTGAACAGACTCAACCGAAACTAGGTAGTTTTGATGGCCCAGACTTAGACAAAAAACAGTAAATTACGTCAAACTGAAATAACTGAAATAACAGAAGTACAGGGAAATAAAACAAAGACAATTGTTCAAAACATACAATGATGACTTATTACAAAATATCCAACCCTACACCCATTTTTGCAAGGAGTCCAATTGTTGTTCAGCCCATTGTTGCGAGAAGTCCACTATGGAGGCCCACTATGGCGAGAATCAATTATGTTATTCCTGGGCGCTGATTGTTGCTGCCACGAGAACCGGACTGGGTAGGGTGACCCCGGGACTAATTTTGGCGTCGAAGAGGAGCTGGTGGTGGCTGTTCATCGTGGACATTGGCTGCCACAAGAGGGGAAGAAAGTGATTTCCTGGTTTTTTGACAAGTATGCTCGAGTTGAAGCATGCTACACGCGGTATCCCACGAGGGCAAACTCTGGTTGATAAAGGCTCCAACTGGTTCATATTCTGAAGGCAGCCCTCGAACGAGTTGGAGAACCAAACGTTGTTCATTTACGAGACTGCCAACGTCGGTTAATTGATCATTCAATTCTTCTAACCGTTGGCAATATGCCTTGAGCGATGGCATGGCACGTAGTTGAAGATTGTTGAATTCATGTTCTATGGCAGCTGCCCTAGAACCCTTGTGGTTCAAAAAAGATATGTTTGATGCGGTTCTAAGCCTCATACGCGGTGGATTCAGTCTCTAGTACACGGACGAGGAGATCGTCGGATAGTGTACCATAGATCCATTGTAAAACAATGGAGTCAAACTTCAGCCGTGAATCAAATTCCGGTACGGTTTTGGCAGGAGTGAGGTGTCGTCTATGTGAGATGAGACGTGATATCCCCGAGTATATAGTTGAAAGAGTTTTACCCAAGACGAGTAAGTCACTTTCGTTCCATCTAGCACACAAACTTTATGCTAAATGTTCGTGAGTGTGTAAACCGCGTGGAGGATGTTTTTGGCTTCGACATCTTTGGTGCTTTTGTAGGCTATTAAAACAAATCGAAAAGCTGAAGGTATGAGTGACGATGGAGAGCAAAATGGATGGGAAATGGCGGACCAAAGTCGGTAATGTGTGGCAACAAACCGAATTTAGCGTGGGCAATACAAAGTAATATATCTAGGATTTTACTATTGATACCATGAAAGTAATGGAAATGCTTAATTGATTTCGTTGAGAATCGTCCAAGGGTACATATACAAAAGAAAGGAAACTAACAAGAGACTAATACGCACAACTAAGAAAATACACCATAACTTTTACCATACAAGATTTAAACCCTTAGGGATCGTTTGGTTCGTAAAATATTTTATAAGGAATTAGAATATGGCTAAGAAATTAGAATTTAAGGGTAATGGAATTAGTTTCATTAAAATATTATAATGTGTTTGGTTTGTAAATTTGTTAAAAAAAGTGGAATTAAAAAAACATCAAATGACAATATTACCCAATGTTATCCTCTTCCATCTTCATCAATGATTTTCCTCCATCATCGCTCCAGCTTCTTCATCGCACCATCTTCATCACTCCAACTTCTTCATCGCTCCATCATCATCACTTGATTTCTGAAATTCATCTCGTTCAGTTTATGGTTCTACTTCACATATTGAAATCGATGGTGGAAGGGAATGAAACTGACCTGCGTCACTTCTAATATCAAATCGATTGCATTTGCGAAAAAAAAAACCGATTTTGTGGTTTAATTTGGGTTGAAAAACCAAGAATAAATTTGAGTCGAACACAGTAATTTATCGATGAGTCTTCGATTTGAGTCTTCAACGTGGGTTAACCAACCACTGTGATATGAGTATTCAACGTGGGTTAATCCATTTGAGTCTTCTTGTTCGGTTTATGAGTCTTCGTCCACTTTGATTATTGGATTTTTGTATCTGAGTTACCAACCCAAAAATCGATTTTTGTATATGGGTTTCGATTTTTGTATTGGGTTTTTTATTTTGTTTGTTTGTTCTTCAAGGTTTTTAATCTGGTTTTAACCATCAATTTTGGTTTTGTATCTAATCTTTTCGTTTGGAGGAAAAAAGTTGAAGGAAAAAGATAGAGGGTATTTATGTAATTCTATAATATTTGATTGGAAAGTTTAAAATTCTTTCACAAGTGTAAAGAAATGTAAAATTCCTTTGTTGGTTGAAATATTTTCCAATTTCAATTCAATCATTTGTCAATAAAACACGTTTTTAAATGCAAAACTTTTCAATTTCAATTCTAGTTCCGTTGAATTTCATGAATCAAATGAACTCTTTTGCTTAGGAATACTTACCACGTGTCAAATTTTATTTTTTTGAACGGCCAACGATCACTTTATACCCAGTCATCCGGGTAAACCCAATGACGAAAGGCCACCCATGTCTCCGAACGCAGACAACGCTGGTGACCCGGTCCTCCCACCATTTTAAAGAAAACCCATCACCTGAATACCTACTGTGATAAAACCTCTGACCCACCTAATAATATTTTATATCAAATGAGACTCAAAAGCATAAACTACGTTAAAAAGCCATAATAATGCCTCCTTCTAAAACAGATAATTTAGATCTCAGTTGCTACTAATACATTCCAATTAGGGTCTCTATGAAATACTTACAAAAAAGTTGATATATCACTAAGTTTGATTTATTTTACTGTTCACGTCCCATCAATCTGTAGCCCTACTATCATGACATCTTTTTTTATAATTTTTAAATACTTTTGAATATTTTGAAAGAGGGGCCTGACACGTCATATCTATCTAAAGTTTCAGTTTTTTTTTAATGACAAATTTTTAGTCTAATTTTTTTTATGTGTTAGATAAAGTTTTTCAGCTTCTTTTAATCTTGTACTGTGTACGCGAACGGAAAAAAAATTTATAAAAAAAGCCAAAAAACATAAAGGTAAATTATAGCTTTTAAAGGTTTTATTGACATTTGAATAATTTTTTATTGATTATTTGAAACAAATTCTTAAACAAAATAATACTTATTCTCATTTATCTTTTTTTTTGTATCTACTTGTTTCTAAAATAAGGTTTAAATGTATTTGAAATAAAAAAATAAATTTAATTTCACTTATTATTAATAATAATAACATTATTGTTATATTATTGTTATTAGAAAATTATTGCTTTCCATGTGATTTGTGTAAAACCACATCAAGCTAACACTCTATCGTTGTTCCCTCACTTTATATCCTCTCTCCTACTCTTGCAACAATCCCAGTCTCATCTCTAACACCCTGCGTAACTACCATTCAATTTCGACATCGTCAACTGTGGCGTAATGAAGCTTGGCCAAGCAGCTAATCCGGTTACGTCTGGATCTTCAAACCATGAAAAATAACATATTACATTTCTTTTATTAATAAACCCTTGGTTCAGTGTAATTCTCTAATGGTTGCAAAGTCATCCATAGCTATCTCATCTTCCCATTAATTTAAGGTTTCTATTATTATTTTTTGGAATGTTAAGGTTTCTAATATTAGTTTATGGTTTTTGTTAGCAACATCAATTTCAAAATCATTGTCGGATACCTTTTACATATTAGCATGTACCTAAGGTAAAATGATAATTATACCCTTCCTTCTAACAATAGAATGTATGGTGGTCGGTGTGAGAGACTGAAATAACAACAAATAAAAACCACAAATACTAAAACCAAGAAAAAGATTTTACGGTCTGAAAGCTAGATTTTGACAAACCACAGGGATGAAAACACTAATTTAATTCTATTATTATTATCTACTATTGTACATTACTATATTCATTCCCTAGCCAAAGGACAATGGATGTTAGGCTGGCTCCAACGCTTCATCCTTGCGCCGCATGTCAAGCCAACTGGCCGCCCGTCCAGCCAGGTGATCGTTGAGGGCTCATCGCCCGTGAGCAGCTATCCGCCCCCAAGGGTTCCATTTTTTTTCAAGTTTGTGGGCCCCACTTTCAATAACCTTTTTTTTTCAAACTATAGATTTAAGTTTTTTTTTCTTTATTTAATTATTATGGTATTTAAAACTTAAATTAAAATTAATTTTTTAGCTTAATTTAAACCTAATTATAACTTATTTAAAACATAATTGTTAACATAAACCTAATTTAAATCTTACAAAATTACATTATTAAACAGGAAAAACCTAATTTAACACAAGAGTAGAACATAATTAAACCTATTTTAATTTTTATTTAATTATTTATTTTTATTTTTATTTATTTATTTAAATTATTTTGTAACTATAAATAATTAAATAAAAATAAAAAAGTAATGGTGATGTGGAAATAATGAGGTTGATGTGGGAAGGGTGGGTATGGTGGTGTTGGGGTAAAATGAGTTTGTAGAAGGATGGGTGAAAAGCTGATGTAGCATGCTGACTAGGACTGTTTATGAGAAAGATGACACGTAGCGTCGCGGACAGTCTTACAAGCCTACAACTTTCATCCTTTTTTCTCGGTGACCTCCCTTTCTTTATAGCCATCTTCC
This sequence comes from Smallanthus sonchifolius, assembly GCA_023525975.1. Lineage (NCBI taxonomy): Eukaryota > Viridiplantae > Streptophyta > Magnoliopsida > Asterales > Asteraceae > Smallanthus > Smallanthus sonchifolius. The sequence continues at coordinate 39,299,809 of CM042025.1, read as the reverse complement.
AACCTATTTTTTTTTAAATATTTAGGAAAGGAAATCATATAACAAGGTAAATTTCTCTAGTTGCATATACAATATAGTGTACTCGTATGTTTATTCTTTAATATTTGTAATCATTTGTTAGTTAATAGTTGGTAAAGATTTAAAAAACTAGAATTATATCTAAATATTTTTAAAGGATATATTAAAAGAGATGAAATATCACGTATGTTGTCTCTTGAATGTAATTTTATACATGTGCATTGGTGAATAGGAAGATGTGCTTATGAATTACACCATTAATAGTAGACTATGCATTGTATATATTACACATATATTTTTTTTTAAATGAAAAGACATTAACTTTTATATTTTATAATAATTAAATACTTATAATGTAATCCTGAAGCCGGTTTAACCAATATAACCAAATAAACCGTTAGGGCCTCCGGTTTAATAACATGTTCGGTTTTCAAAAGATTAATACAAGGTTTGAATCTTGTGTTTTGAATTTTAAAGGTTTGGTCAATACAAGGTTTGCTTTCAAAAGATTAATAAAGGGCACGTTTGTCACTTAGTTAACCCGTTTTACTTCAAAGAAGGACTTGTAGTCTAATGATAACAAGGTGTGTAACAAATGTATTCATTTCAAAAAAGTTAAGGATTCAAGTAATGACCGTAATACTTTCGTCATTTATCAAATGATAAAATGCTAGCTTTGCATGCTATAAGTAGAATGTTCGATCCCTATGTCTCTTTTATATCATATATTTATTTGTCTATCACTTGTTCATGTGTGTCAAATTAAGGTATAAAATTTTAAGAATAATGTATGTTTACCCAAGTATTTAACCTTTTTTTTATTAAGATTACTAATGTATAAAATATCATATAAGACATATAAGTATGTATCTTATGTTATTTATATAAGTATGAATCTTATGTTATTTATATAAGTATGTATCTTATTTTATTTGTTGGATTTCGACTAAAACATATATTAAATAATAAAAATGCTTAAGCATGCGTACGCATTACATACAACATTATTCATGTTATAAGATACTAAAGGTTCATACGAACAACCACTATAGGATAGACAACTACCAGTGTTTTGAAACTTGGACCAGACCGGCCGATTGGACTGGGAACCAGTGGTCTGACCGGTCCGGTTACATATATATGTTGAAACCAGTGGCGAAACTTGAAGAAAAACGTAGGGAGCCGGGATTTTTTTTTCTTATCAGGGGGACCGGAACTATAAAATTTTCTTCCGAATACGTATAAATTAACACTATTGAGCGAAAAACCAGCCGAATACGTATAAATTAATACTACTGAGCGAAAATGGGGGCCCTCACAAAGATTCGCCCCTGGTTGAAACGGTTCTGCAGTGACCCGGTGGTCGGACCGGAATGTGACGTACCGGAATGTCGAATGAAACTCAACTGTGAGCTCACGGTACTGTAAGGCGTCACAGGTCAGTGCCTCTATCCAGCGAGCACCTAACAACTCCTCTAACCGCTGCCTCTGGCCCAGCTGCTCCACCAGCTCCCAGCTTATGCTCATGTGTTGGTACGGCTCCATATCCACGAAACGCTCGCACCGTACGGACTCCTCGATGGCGAGCTCAAAACGAAGTAGTGTATGGTGGTGGAGGATCCTATCATCTAGCGGAACTGGCTCCGCGTCTACTGCCGGACGTACCTTGGGCACGACGTACCTAATCACTCGCGGCGCCCAACGAATCGGGCGCGGCTCCTCTGCTGCTCCCCTAGGCTGGGGCACTGGTCCACGCCTACGCTTGGCCCCATCGGTCGCGCTAGAAGACGCTCCCGCATCAGACATGCCTGCAAAAACAAGTTAGAACACAAATATACAATAACAAGGCATTCCTAACTGGCAGGACGACTGTATAGCATTTCATTCGCAGTCGTCTTAAGTATTTGTACAATAAAATAAATTAAAATACAAGCAATAAAATAAAAAATTGTAAAAGTCGGGATACCTTTTTTATTTAATTTTAAAACCAAACAACCTCACCCGAATGGAGATTGAGTACAGACGAGGCGGTCTAAACCTACAAGAACACAAAAGCAATACCCCGAGACTCTATTTACACAAGATATACAACAATTAACTAGAATACAAGACTCGGTTGACTCTAATTACAATTAAACTAAGATTAAAACTTAAAAAGTAAACAAATTAGTTTACCGACTCGATATACAAATGTACACAAATATAGTGCACGACTCAGCAATACAAATCAAACCCATATACGAGCAGTAGAAGCATGTTACGGGGCATCAAAAGCCATATATATCAATTTTAAAGACTTAGTTACCAATTTGACTGACCCGACCAAATTAAAATGTTTTAATTTAGAAATTACTCGGTTAATTACACCAAACCTACACTAAGAAAGCATATACATGACTCAATTTACATAATAATGACTCCACATAGATTAATTAGCAAACAATGACCCAAACTACATTAATTACACTATAATGACTCAATTATTCAGCATACATTGAATCAAATCACACTAAGTTACAAACCCTAACTCAAAATTACATCTAGAATAACCAAATGACTTAACTTAGCCTAAATAGCATACAATTGACTAAAATTTATAGAGTTATACAAATTACTCAAATTAACCAAGAAAATTGACTATGATTACACACCTTAGCATACAAGGACTCAATTTTACAAAATCAACCACCTAATTAGCTTATTAACAGGGGAAACGTACCTAGATGACGACAGAAGACGAACGGGTGTGTGTGAGTAAGCAAGAAAACCCTGAGAACACCCCTGGACTGGTGTAGCAGGTGGCGATGGTGGCGGCGAAACTCGGTGGTGAGATGGTGAGAGTGGTTACGGTGGTGGAGGTGGTGAAATGAGTGGGGATTAGGTGGTGAGTAGGTGGATGATGGTGTAAGGTGATAGAGATGGTGAAACGGTGGCGGTGTGATTGTGGGTGATGGAATCGTCGGATGAGGAGGGTAAATGGTGGTGGCGTGGTGGGGAAGACGAACAAAAAAGGGTTTTAAATTTATTTTTTCTGAGTTAATAGGGCCCTCGCGTACCGCGGAGGAAAAACCTTGCCCTCTCGCGTAGCGCGAGGGGCACTAATCTGGTGGCACCCTTTCAGTTCCTTGCGTACCGCGAGGGAGTAGAAATTTCCTCTCGCGTACCGCGAGGCACAGGAAATGCTGGTTTTCTCATTTGTCAATCGTGTACCGCGAGAAAATCCTCCATATGCCTCGCGTACCGCAAGGAGCCCCCATTTACAGAAAGTTAAGCCCGATTTTACTTAGTCTAATTTTTTATCATTAACTTTCTACTTCACCCAAACCTCTTAAAAACCCGTTCGAACCTCAAGATTGAAGTCTTACATACCTGGAACGTCAATTTTGATGGTATTATTTTCCAAGAACTGTCACGATTCCCTGAAACACACAAATACACAAAAACACAAACCGAAAATACAAAAACTAAGGTGAAAATGAACACAAATAAGTATACAAACTCTACACTCGGGCTACATCCCGAGGATTTAAACAAACTTAATCGGGAGGCTTCTCTTTTATCTTCCTCAAAACTGCCTTCATCTTGCGTGGTATACCAACTCTCATTAACATCAAGCTATCAACCAATCTTCCACATTCACTAACACTCTCTCTCAGATCCGTCCACCAACACTTAAACCATCCAGGTCCAAAAACAACCTGCATCATGTATCCAAGAAGCTTTTCACCCCTAAACGTCCCCACACTTGGGGTTTTCACCATTCTCAAACTATCAACACATCCGGGATCTCGCACCCTCTTACGTGGCGGCCTAGACCTAGGGATTGACTCGGTACTCTCCCCTCAGAATGAAACACAGTACTAATGGGTAAAGGTTCAAGTAGGGTTATCACTAACGATGTGACCTCTATTCTCTCACTAGGGTCATCAGGATCCTCTACACTCTCAACCATCCCCAAATTTGGGGTTTTCCCTATCATCTCTTCTAGCTCTGCTATTTTATCCTGCAGATCGCTAGGCACCTCATCAAACTCCTCCTCTGGTGTATTCAGCAACTCCTCTAACTCCCACACCCAATCAGATAATTCTCCTATATCAGGCACGGGCTCTTCAACATCAATCTCAACCTCCTCACTCGAGGTGTCATTCACTACTCTCTCTCCTAAACTAGAGTCCCAATGGTCTTCTATGAAGGTATCGATCAAACAAACCGATTTGCTATTCTCACTACCCTCCTTCACATATTGCACGGAATCAAAGGTAACTTGCTCATCCCCTACACGAAGTGTAAGCTTTCCGTCAAAGACATCAATCAATGCCTTGGCGGTACGCAGAAAAGGGCGTTCTAGGATGAGCGGGACTCTGTCATCGAACTCCATGTCAAGAATCACAAAATCTACTGGGAAAACAAAGTTGTCTACCTTCACTAATAGGTTTTCCACTATTCCCCTTGGATGCTTGACCGAGCGGTCAGCCAATGATATGCTCATACGCGTCGGCTTCGGGTCACCTAGGTCTAGCTGCTTATAAATAGAGGATGACATCAGATTGATGCTAGCACCTAATTCAGCCAACACATGGTTCATAGGCAAACTATCGAACAGACACGGGATCGTGAAATGACCCGGATCTGCCAATTTCTTCGGCAGCTTGTTCTGAACCACTGAAGAACATCTCTCACTTAGTGAGCCTATAGAAACCTCCTCCGGCTTCTTCTTGTTGGAAAGCAGATCATTCAAGAATTTAGCATATTTGGGCATATGCTGGAGGACCTCAACAAATGGAAGATTGACCTTCAATTGCTTGAACATGTTAAGAAAGTGACCGTATTCCTTAGCAAAATTATGGGGCATAAGACGGGCAGGGTAAGGAACACGGCTCAGGTCAACTTCGGGGGTCTTTATCCCACCCCCACTATCCTTCTCATCTACTCTCTCAGCAGGCTTCTCCATCTCAATCTCTTCAACCTCCGGGTCTTCATCAACTACCAGTGGTTTCTCTCCTTCCTCTCCTCTACTAATCCTAGTCGTCACGGCCATCACGGTTGCATTAGAACATGAAGATGAGCCTCCCTGCTTATCCTTCAGATTCTTCGCGATGTCTCCTACCGCGCGCTGCAGATCAAGGAATGCAGAATGCTGATTCTTCAACCAAGTGTCATGTGCATCCAATCTCTACTAAGTCTCCTTATCCTTATGCACCAAGTGGGCAAGCATATGAGTCTGTGTCTCCAACATCTCTTCTATCCTCTTGTTATCGACAATGCTTCCCGAACTTGCTCCTGCTCCTCGACCAAACTGATTCTGGCACGCTTGAAACCCAGGTAGGTTCTCGCTAGTTCTCCATCCCAAGTTATATGAATTGCCATAGTGTTGAAGCACTTTCCTGTGTCAAACACTCTGGATAGAGTCTTAGTTTGTATTTTCTTGTTTGTAATTGTCTTTGTATGTAAGAGTCTTTATGTATTAGTTTATCGAGTTGTATTTACTTTTACATATTGAATGTTGCAAAATTCTATAAGTGTTTTGCGCACTTGTAAGTGCGCAGGAGAAAGCTCCTACGTACTTAGCAAGTACGCAAGAATAACTTTGCATACTTGCTAAGTACGCAAGGGCATTTTGCCATGCGCACTTGCTAAGTGCGTAGGCATCAGGTCTTGTATAAATAGGATAGGTTGACAGAAGTTAAGTACACAGGTATAATAGCAAATACGCAAATTGTAATCTCAGTGCTTCTCTCTGTAACCTTCAAGTGTTTATAATACAAAGAACGTTTAAAGTGTTTTCTCATGTCGGTTTACTTTGTTTAGTTTGACTCTCCGCCTAGTCACGGGTATTCCGCACCCGGTCCGACTAGTAGACCCACTTGTATGTGTCGATCCGCATCAGAGCGTTGCTCCTGATTTCGAGTGTTGTGAGTGAGTTTGGAGAGTTTCTACCGAGTTTTTACAAGCAAAAAGAGGTATTTTTGTTGATTTTTGTGATAAAATAGGGGTAGCTCTTGAGCACTATTTTAGAAGCAAAAATCACTCAAAAACTGATTTTTGTTGTGTATTTGAGTGTTTTGAGCTCTTGAGCACTATTTTAGGTTCTCTACTAAGTCTCCTTATCCTTACCAATCCTTGAGGGATATAAGCATCCCACACACATCTATCTTGATGAAACCATGCCCAAACCTATCTCTAAACTTTCTGATGAAGAAAAGAAAGATTATGATCGTGAAAAGAAGGCACTTGGTTCTATCACTATGGCATTGACTCGGGAATTGTTCCACAGTTTCCAAGGTTATGACAATTCCAAGGATCTTTGGAAAGCTTTACAGAAAAGATTCAAAGGAAATAGTGACATCAAGAAGAGTAAAAGGGATCTTCTCAGGAAGCAGTATGAGTGCTTCAGATTTTTAGAGAACGAATCTTTAGATGACCTCATCTCTAGATTCTATCATTTACAGACTGAGTTGAAGGCTTTTGAACTCAGGTATCCAGATGAAGAGATGGTGGAAAAGTTTTTGGATGCTTTGCCACCCAAATTTGAGATGTACATAACCCTGATGAGGGAAAATCTAAAGTTCTATGAGTTGACAGTGAAGGAGGCAATAGGAAAGGTTCAAGCTCATGACATGAACCTAAAGAGAAAGGAGAGCTCAGGAAGACCCCAGATACAAGACCCTTCTGCGTATCATGGGACGACTTCTACATCCAATTCATCGGGCTCTGGAATTGCCCTTTTCACTGGAAACCCTACAGAAGAAGACCACTCAAATGGTTTTGGTGGTCATGCATGCTATGCTTCTGGATTAGGGTTGGGGTCTCATCATCAACATACCTCAAGAAATCCTCCTGCTGTGTCTTCAGCTATAGCTAGAATAGCTGAAGATCATGTAGCACTATTCTCATCTTGTATGCTTGCGTATGAGAATTTCATAGGCGGCAAGCTTACCGATCCCGAGACGATTGAAGAAGATTTTAATCAAGTGGATCCTGATGACATGGAGGATATGGATATTCAATGGAATATGGCCATGTATTGAGGAGAGCCAAGCGTTTCCTAAACAGAACAGGAAGAAAGTTTATAGGCGGGCATCCTAATGCCAAGGTCGGGCTTGACAAATCTAAGGCCAAATGCTATAAGTGTCTGAATTTTGGACACTTTGCTCGTGAGTGTCAAAAAGACAGAGCACTGGCCTCTGGTTTTACCAGACCTAGCCAAGGAAACAGCCATGGCCACAACAATCCAAACCACCACAATCAAAGCCAGGGTGGAACGTCCAATGCACTGGTAGCTCAGTAGGACGAAAGCTTTGATTGAGGTGTTCATCTTAAGGATGCCATCATCGCACAAACACAGGTTGGTCTCATGGCTGAGATCATGGAGATGATGGAAGCAGAAAAAAGGGATGCTTGTATGGATGACCTAGAAGAGTCTACTACTGCTGCTACAAAGGAAGAGAATGAAGCTGAAGAAAAGGAAGCTTCTGTAGCTGATAAGGAGGAATCGACCACTGCTGTTGCTCTCATGGCCATTGGAGAAGCAACAAGTTCATCTTCTGAGGTAGATTCTAATCACTTTTCTGTTATTTCATGTTCTAAATGTCTAGGGCTAAAACTTGAAAATTCTAGGCTCCAAGACAAAATTGAACCCCTAAGTATGGCAGCTCTAAACTATAAAGAAAACGAAAAACGTTTTAAAGATTCTATTGAATCGTTGAAAAAAGAAAAATGTGAATATTCTCTAAAAATAAGCGATCAACAGCTTCATTTAGATGTTGCATACAGGGGGTTGGAAAAACGGAACAATGAAATCAACAAACTGCAAAATGAGATCTTGCAGTTAAAATGTTCTAATGAGAAGTTGAAAAACTCTCGTTTTGTGGTGGAACACTACGAATCTGTAGTAAGACAAATGAATGGGTTAGGGCTGGGTACTAATGCCATTCCTCCACCAGTAAACGGGAAGTTTGTCAATAGCTTAATAGACATTGATCTCACTTGTCTAGATGAGTCATCTGATAAGGATGATTCCCTTAAAAAGGATGAATCCTCAAGTAAGGCTAACTCCACATCTAGTGAGGAGTTCTTTACTGCTTCTGATGATGGGTCGGTTAACACTTGCCCTGAAGGAGTAGTATCTGAGGAGTTGTTAACTGAACATAAAGTAAAGAAAAACATTATCACTAATGGTGATAATTGCATTTTAACTGAACCCGATATCATTGAAAAAAATGATAAACTAAAGGTAATGCTTTATGGGGGTTATAAAAGTCTTAACCAAGTAAAGAAAGAGGCTTTTTCTGCTCACTATGGGCTTGGTTACAAAGAAAATTTGGAAAAATACTATACTCCCAAAAACCAAACTGTAAAGGTTCAGACTCCTATTCATAAACCAACTCCTCCTGCTCATAATGTTGAGTTATCTAAGGCCAGATCTAATGAGCCTTACAGGAGAACTTATATAGACAAGAGGAATTGTTTTCACTGTGGCTTGGTTGGTCACATTTTTGTGAACTGTCCTTCAAAGAACCAAGGGAAACGGCATGTTGTTTCACAACCAGCTGTTATCCCTAAGTCGCCATCAGTGACCCCTCCCAAATGTCCAAAGCACAATGTGGTGAAACCACCAGTCAAACCGATGGTAAAGCCTAAGATCAAATCTGAAGCTAAACCATCAGTTTCAAGAAAGGTAACGCAACCTGCTGTACCTCGTGTATCTACCTCTGGTAGTACACGTACTGGTGAGAAACCTGTGGCAAGACTCTCTAAACCACAGAGAAGAAGAAGGAACAAGAGGTTGAGAAAGCTAGAACAGCTGACTTCAGTTCAATCAGGTGAAGCTTCCACTAGTTCACCTGCTGTTGTTGAACCAAAGTCTCCTGTTCCGGTTAAGAAACAGAAGAGATCCTGGACTACCAAATCCAAAACTTCTCAATCTCCTAGTCCTAATTCTTTAAAAGATTCATCCATTTTGAACAGTGATCACAACTGTGAGTTAAAGGAATTAGTTTATTTTGAAAAGGATGGACGACCCAAGACCACAATGGCTTGGGTCTCCAAATCTAAATAATTCTTTTGTTACTCGTGCAAGGACGTCCGAAGGGTACTATCTCTAACTGCTGGTATGTAGATAGTGGATTCTCCCGGCACATGACAGGAAACATGGCCTTGCTTCAAGACGTGAAACCATTCTTGCTTCAAGACGTGAAACCATTCAGAGGCGGCTATGTGGCCTTTGCTGGAGAAAAAGGCGGCAACATCACGTGTCAAGGCGTGGTTTCGAACGGTTGTGTCAGCTTTGACAATGTCAAATTTTGCGAGCAGCTGAAGCATAACCTGTGGAGTGTCTCCCAAATGTGTGACAAGGAGTGCTCGGTGATGTTTGACAAGTCAGAATGCCTGATTCTCAAACCTGGTTTTGAAGTTCCCGAAGATTGGATCCTGATGAGAGCGCCAAGAACAAACGACACCTATCAGATCGATATGAGCGTGGCTACAACAACCTCATCAGTTGCTACTTGCTTGCTTACCAAAGCGACAGAGCTTGACTCTATCTTGTGGCATAGGAAACTCGGACATATTTCGTATCGTAAAATGAACCATCTTGTCCGAAACGGTTTGGTAACCGGGGTTCCTAAGCTGAGATTTACCGTTGCAGATGACTGTATGCCTTGTAAAAAGGGCAAACAACAACGGAAGTCTCACAAGCCTAAGCTCCAAAACTCTATTGATACCCCTTTGGAGCTATTACACATGGATCTGTTTGGCCCCATAAGTATCAGGAGTATTGGAGGTAAGTCGTTCTGTCTGGTTGTAACTGATGATTTCTCACGTTTTTCTTGGGTGCACTTTTTAGGTACTAAAGACGAGACTGCTGATATTCTTCAATACTTGATCCTGAGCTTGGAATCTCTTTGTAAGCTGAAAGTTAGAAGGATAAGGAGCGACAACGGAACTGAGTTCAAGAATAATTTGATGGAGCTTTTCTGTGTCAAGAAAGGGATCCGTCATGAATTCAGCGCGCCGTACACGCCTCAGCAGAATGGGGTTGCAGAACGGAAGAATAGAACACTGATTGAGACTGCAAGGACTATGCTATCGGATGCAAAGCTTCCTGATCTATCTGCAGTTGACGCCGCAAATGTTTATGAATTATTGGGTGGCGGCGATGACTCCAGTTTCTCTACTCTTGCTACTGTACCAATTATAACTCCTGATTCCAATGCTGCATCTGCATCTGGAACTCATGACAGTGATAACAGTGAAGATGTTCATGGTGATGGAGATGACGCTCAAGCTAATCCTAACAAAACTATAGGAAATGAAGCTCCAGCTGGTCCAATTACCATTGAATCCTCTTCCTCTGGAACACCGAAAACGGGGGAGTTAAGCACGAATCTCGATTCAGAAATTCAGGAACCGATTGTACCGGAGACGAGAGTGCATAGGAATTATCCAATCGACAACATTATTGGTGATCCTTATGCCGGTGTTCAGAATCGTCATCGAACCATCACTGAGAACACCAGTCTTTACACAAAGATACTTAACACTGGTGTCATGGAAACATGTCTGCATGCTGCATTCATGTCCCAGTTAGAGCCGAAGAATGTGAAGGAGGCTCTCACTAACAACTGCTGGATTGAGGCGATGCAAGATGAATTATCTCAATTCCAAAAGTTGCACGTGTGGGATTTGGTTGACTTGCCAAAAGGCTTTCAGCCAATTGGAACCAGATGGGTGTTCAAATGCAAGACGGATGATCGTCATGTTGTTGTGAAGAACAAAGCAAGATTGGTTGTTCAGGGTTTTTATCAACAAGAGGGCTTGGATTACACGGAAGTGTATGCCCCAGTTGCTAGAATTGAGGCCATTCGACTGTTCTTGGCTTATGCCACATATGTCGGCTTCAAGGTCTATCAACTTGATGTGAAGAGTGCTTTCCTTTATGGTAAAGTTTATGAAGAAGTCTATGTCACCCAACCTCCCGGCTTTGAAGATCCGCATAATATCAATAAAGTGTATAAGCTCGACAAAGCACTTTATGGTCTTCATCAAGCACCGCGGGCATGGTATGAGACATTATCTAAGCATTTACTGTCTAATGGTTTCGACCGTGGACAGATTGACTCGACTCTCTTCATTAGGAAAGCAAGAGGTGACATTCTTCTTGTACAAGTATACGTCGATGACATTATTTTTGGATCTACCAATAAAGGGATATGTAGGGAATTCGAAAAGGTGATGAAGTCCAAGTTCGAAATGAGTAACGTGGGTGAATTGTCATTCTTTCTGGGTCTGCAAGTCAGTCAAAGAGAGGATGGCATTTATCTACATCAAACAAAGTATGTGCAGGACATCTTGTCAAAATACAAGATGAATGATAGCAGTACTTATGGCACACCTATCCCAGTCAATCATGGTCTGTATCCTGAAAAAGATGGAAAGGATGTAGATAGCAGATTGTACCGTGGGATGATCGGATCACTTATGTATCTCACAGCTTCAAGACCCGATATAATGTTTGTTGTGTGCTTGTGCTCAAGGTTTCAGTCTCAACCGAAGGAGTCACATATGATAGCCGTGAAGAGAAATTTCAGATACTTGAAAGGGAAACCTCGATTGGGTCTTTGGTACTCTAAGCAGCAGTCATTCGACTTCAAAGCCTACACTGATTCAGATTATGGGGGTTGTAACCTTGACAGAAATTCAACTTCTAGTGGATGTCAATTCTTAGGAGACAGACTGGTCTCCTGGCAGTGCAAGAAGCAGTCAACGGTTTCTGTCTCAACTTGTGAAGCAGAATACATTGCTGCGGCCAGCGGTTATTCTCAGATATTATGGATTCAGCAGCAATTGAGAGACTATGGCTTAAACTTCACTGGAACTCCTTTATTCATTGACAACAATGCCACCATGTCCATTACAAATAACCCGGTGAAACATTCCAAAACTAAACATATAGAGATTCGCCATCATTTCATCCGTGATTGTGCTGAAAAGCATTTAATTGAACTTGTAAAAGTTCACACGGATGACAATCTTGCTGACCTTTTCACAAAGGCATTTGATCGATCTCATTTTGAGCATCTTGTCAACTTGATAGGAATGTTCAATCCTGAGTGAAAATTAATTTTCCTTAAATCAATTCAATTCATGGAAGTTAAACTTTATTTCTTTTAAATTTTCTGTATAGTTCTTTTAATTTTCAAAATATTTTACAAAATAAAAAAAAAATAGAAAATGGAGAAAATTTCAAAGTTAACTTGAGAAAAGAGGAAATGATAGTACATCAGAAATGATCTAAACGTCACAGACTGCTCATATGGGAAATGATTGTGTAACATTTCTGATTTTTAGTATCCGTATTTCAATTCAATGTAACGTATTTTAAACCTAATTCTAGTGCACTGTCTTATTCTATCTTGTGCCATAAATTAAATGCAATGATTCAATACAAATCCGCAAATCTTACTCGGTTATATACTATCAAACGCTACACAAGTAATTATTTTATACAATTTGTCGAAAACTAAAGTTACAAAAGCTAATGTTGAAAGATAACAAGAAACCCTAATTAAGCACGGTCGCGCCAAGTGTTTCGGCACGGTCGCGCGACTTGCTTTGGAACGATCGCGCCCGGTGCCTTGGCACGGTCGCGCCTCGTTTGGGCACAGTCGCGCCTAATACCAGTTGAAACGTAAATGAAGTTTCAATCACCGAATCATTTGATTTCGTAACGGATATTCACTTCATTACCATTAACGAAAATATTAAGACTACCAATTACAGCAATTGACTCAATATCATTCGATTAAACCACAAAACCATCAAAACATTCTTGAAACCACCGATTCTCCATTTCAATTCAAAATTCTCTCAATCAAACCCCCCATACGCATCACTCGATCATCTCTAAAGCTTCTGGACATGTCGATATAGCCGGAATCGCATCAGAAGACGCTGAAAGCCAAACCCGTCAACGTCGGAACTCTCCTCTACCGTACGCTATCGATTCATCGTCTTTCCGAGTAATTGAAACCATATTTTCATTCGATTTAGTCTATAGATCAAAAGCCCCATCCTAATTTGGGCTTCTAATATGGAAATCATCTCAAACCCGAATCTAGTTTTCGTTCAAAATAGTTTAATCGAATCCGGTCCTAAACAAGTTTTAAATTCAATTAATCTATACAAAAAGACTCGTAATAATCTATTGGGTGAAAGCCCTATGATTTCCAACCCTGTTATTATAAGAATTAGTCAAATCATTCCTGATTTGGGACAGACGCGGTCGCGCTAATCATCTAGCGCGGTCGTGCCTCATGAGACACGGTCGTTCCGGATTCCAGCACGGTCGTGCCTAGTGATTTGTCTAGTTATGTCTCCGTTTGATCAACCCGGCCGCGTCCTGACTAGCACGGCCGCGCCCGTGGTTCGAGCGCGATCGTGCCCTTCCCAGGCACGGTCGTGTGTGAGTTAAATTTTTGGCAGAATTATAATTTTTATATATTTTTCAAACAATAAATATTTCTGATTAAATTTCAAAATAAAAATAGTTGACTTTTATAAAAATGCGTTAATTCTATTTAGAAAGATCAAATAGTTAATCTTAGAATAAATAGAAAATTATTTATTTAAAGTTTATAAAAATTAAATTTACAATTATTATTAAACATTTCATTTAAAAAGTATCTTAATGGTTAAGTTACATATTTTATAAATAAATAAATAAGGAAATGGTTAATTATTTAATTTATATTTAAACAAAAACATTTATTTATTTATACTTAGTTACATCAAATACTTACACTAATTTCATAAACAATAATTATTTAACCTACTTATTTAGCTATTCAATTTCAAACCTTAATCAAAATGTTCCAAAAATATTTATTTCAAACTTTATATCATATTCAATACTTTCAAATACAAATCAATGGCTTTATACACAAATCCAAGTTCAACATTTGACTCAAACTTTGTGCACGCTATTGATACAATATACATTACACTTTAGGTTAACTTGTGCTTTTCAAGGATCCTTATTACTATCTATTACCTTTTGTTAGCTACGCCTTCAAACCTAGTGAGTATTACATAGCCCCTTTTACTCTTTTGCACTTTTTGGGGTGGAACATGAACACTATACAACACTATTACTTACACTTACACAAACTACACAAGTACAAATCCTCTTTACATTCATGTGTGCAATTTGAGCTTTATGCCCGAGTGCTAGTCGTGCTAACTTTTGTATGCGATTATGTGCAATCATTAACTATTCAAGCCGACGGTAAACAATGATAGATCTATTGAGTCTGACAAACCCACCCAGGTATGGTGATTGTTACCGACAACACAATTTTTTCATGCTAGTTACAAAGGTTTGATTGTACTTGGTTACACAATAGCTGCTCCCCATAAATGCCTTATTTTATCATGATATGTAAGGATTTGTTATTTACAAACCATATGCTATCTATATACAAACCTGTGTATGCTCACCAACTTTTTAGTTGACCTTATTTTATTCATGTTTCAGGTACTAATGTGTGAGTTTGATCAAGTGTGCTACACATAGGCTTTGGACTTAGCTAATTTAAATAAAGAAGTTTATGTATTGCAATTATGTTTCTTTCTTGGATTTAGTTTTGTTTGAATATTTGAAATGAAATTTGACGATTAATATATTTCAATTTAGTCAACCTTGTGCTCATGAACAGTCTACATGTCCCGCCCCGATGATTCCGCCATCGGTCGGGGTGTGACAGATTGGCATCAGAGCCTTGGTTATAGGGAATTAGGTTATTAGACACCCTTGACCTAGACTATAACTTTAGGACACCCACTTATGCCATGCTTCATGATTATGTGATATATGCTACATGTTATGTGTTACATGCTTACTATGATTAGTTATTATTTCATTTTTGATGCCTTACTTGTAAAAATAAAAAAATAAAAAAAATTATGACTTATTAAGATATACTTAAATAATAATTAAATAAACAATATACCTACCTATACCCTAAAAGCTCATAATATTCTTACGTACTTCTCTATCATCATCTTCTTAGCATGTGGAAACTTCATGGGACTAAATCTATAAAATTTTCTTTATTTCCTCGTTAAGATTTTTAAACTTTATTAATTATTTGAGGACACGTGCAATCTGGAAGGGTGACACCTGTATTCTGGGTTTTCTGTCTAGGAATGCATTTCGCATAAATCCCAATCAACCGAGGGACCCGTATGCTTTCCTGGGAATTCCCGGGATGAGTGTTTACTTATAGGCTAAAGCATGTCTCCTTGAAATATATATGAGTTTAATTAACCTTAATGTGTCATAGTATTCAAGTGATTATATCACTATTTGAGTACAATGCCAACTATGAACTACTATTTTAATTGTTATCTTATTCTTTTAAACCAAAACAACATTCATAAATTCTTACATCTTTTCTTGTCTTGTGAAAATCTGTAGAATGTCTCCCCGTCGTGCTCCCGTGGCCAACACCGACATCGCTACCATTCTTGCACAACTTGTAACTCAACTCACCCAAGCCAATGGTGCCGCCAATGGTAACCATGGGGCAAATGGTGGAAATGGTGGTGCCAACCCATCTCAATGCACCTTCAAGCATTTCAACTCATGTAATCCCTTCAAGTTTTATGGTACTGAAGGAACTACGGGACTTCTTCAATGGTTCAAAAGTATTGAGAATACCTTTCTCAATAGTGACTGTCCCGACAACCTTCGTGTTCGTCATGCCACAAGTGTCTTACAAAAATGGGCACTCATGTGGTGGAATGGGGAGAAAAGAAATAGAGGTGTGGATGTAGCAATGGCCTTACCTTGGGATGAGGTTAAAAGGCTAATGACTGAGGAATTTTGTCCTCGAAATGAAGTAAAGAAACTCGAAGCCGAATTTTGGGATCTTGCCCAAGATAGTGGTGAAAACTTGGCATATACAACTCGGTTCCATGAATTGAGTCTCCTCGTGCCCCACATGGTCACGCCTTTATCCCGCTGCATTGAAAAATACATTGGTGGATTACCTAGGCAAATTCAAGATACTGTTCTAGGGAGAAATTCTGCAACACTTGAAGATGCTATCCGTTTATCCGCTACTTTAACTGATAACCATGTAAAGGCGGGGACTCTTACTAAAAATGGAACAAAGAAAGTCTTCGACATTGCAACTCCTTCCACCCACAATAAGGAAGCCATAACTGAACCCTCCCGACATAATAAGAAAAGAAAGGCCAGAAACTATGCTATGGTCACTCCTGCTATTCATGTTAACCAAGCAGCACCTATAGTTCAAGCACCAGTCAAAAAGTCATATGTTGGGATCTACCCGCTATGTGCCACATGCAACTATCATCACCCTCAAAACATCCCATGTCGCCTTTAAACTTATTGTGGGAAATATGGCCATACGGTCAATGTGTGTAGGGCCAAAGCTCTTGCGGGCCAAATCAACCCACCAACCAGAACCAATCAACAAGTGGCTAATCAAGGTGTTCCTACTATAGCAATTGGGTGGGCATGTTTTGAATGTGGTGACCCAAATCACTTCCATGATCAGTGCCCAAGGTTGATCAATGCTAGACAAGGCGGAACTCATGGGCGTGTTTTCAATATAAACGCCAATGAAGCTCAAGCCAACAATGATGTGGTCAACGGCACGTTCCTTGTTAATACTCAATATGCCTCCATTTTATTTGATACCGGTGCCGATAAAAGTTTTGTGTCACTTAACTTTGAACCCTTACTTGCAAAGACACGATCCCAATTAGAGAAAACCTTCTATGTCGAAGTAGCAAATGGTGATTCACTTACAATCGAGTCTGTTATCTATGACTGTTCTCTAGAACTTAATGAACATACATTCCCAATCAATCTTGTACCAATGCCACTAGGAAGTTTTGATATCATCATAGGCATGAATTGGCTATCAAATCATCATGCCGAAGTCATCTGTTTCGAGAAGTGCATCCGAATACCTCTACCATCGGGAGAAACATTAAGAGTCTTTGGTGAAAAGCCTTGCAAAGGGCTTAAATTAATGTCATGCACTACTGCTCAAAAGTACTTACGAAAGAAGTACGTGGCCTTTTTGGCCCATATCGTTCAAAAGGATGTCAAAAATAAGAGTATTCAAGATATCCTCATTATCCGAGTTTTTCCTGAAGTGTTCCCCGAAGATTTATCCGGTCTTCCACCCGTTCGTCAAGTAGAAGTTCGCATTGACTTTATACCTGGAGCTAACCCCATGGCTAGAGCTCCTTACCGCCTTGCACCTTCTGAAATGCAAAAACTTGCAAGCCAACTCCAAGAACTTTTCGACAAAGGTTTCATTCGTCCAAGTCATTCACCGTGGGGTGCACCCGTCTTATTCGTCAAGAAGAAGTATGGATCATTCCGCATGTGTGTTGACTACCGCGAACTTAACAAGCTTACTATCAAAAACCGTTATCCCTTAACTAGAATTGATGACCTCTTTGATCAACTTCAAGGTTCTACTTGCTTCTCGAAGATTGATCTTCGATCCGGTTATCACCAACTCCGTATGCAAGAGGATGATATTCCAAAGACTGCCTTCCGAACAAGGTATGGACACTATGAGTTCATGGTCATGCCTTTTGGGCTAACCAATGCACCCGCAGTTTTCATGGACCTCATGAATCGTGTGTGCAAACCGTACCTTGATAAATTCGTGATCGTCTTCATTGATGATATCTTAATCTATTCCAAGACTAAAGTTGACCATGAGCAACATCTTAGATTGGTTTTGGACCTCTTGAGAAAAGAACAACTATATGCCAAATTCTCCAAATGTGAATTTTGGCTAAAGGAAGTTCAATTTCTTGGTCATATCGTCAACGACAAGGGAATTCATGTTGACCCTGCTAAAATCGAAACGGTTAAGAATTGGAATGCCCCGAAGAATCCCACCGAAGTTCGTTCATTTCTTGGTCTTGCGGGTTATTATCGTCGTTTCATCTCAAACTTCTCTAAGATTGCTGTCCCTCTTACTGCTTTGACCCACAAGGGTAAGACTTATGAATGAGGACCAAAACAAGAAGAAGCTTTCCAAACTCTCAAGCAAAAGTTGTGCAATGCTCCCATTTTGACTCTCCCTGATGGAAATGATGATCTAGTTGTCTACTGTGATGCTTCTAACCAATGTCACGGTTGTGTAGTCATGCAACGAGGCAAAGTAATCGCTTATGCATCAAGGCAACTTAAGATTCATGAGAAGAATTATACGACGCACGATCTCGAGTTGGGTGCGGTCGTATTCGCATTGAAGATTTGGAGACATTACCTCTATGGCACAAAGTGTATGGTGTTCACCGGCCACAAAAGTCTCCAACATATCTTCAACCAAAAGGAACTCAATATGAGGCAACGACGTTGGGTTGAACTCCTTAACGACTATGACTGCGAGATTCGTTACCATCCCGGCAAAGCGAATGTTGTAGCCGACGCTTTGAGTCGAAAGGACCATGTCATGCTTCAATGTGTCCGTATTCAAACCGACATTCAGAATCGCATCTTAGAAGCTCAACACGTCTCAGTCACCGAGGGTAATATGTACGAGGAAATGTCTTGCGGTGTTGAACTTCAGCTTGAATCAAAACCCAATGGCTTACTTTATTACTTAAACCGTATTTGGGTTCCCGATCGCGATGATCTCCGTATATTTCTCATGAACGAGGCTCACAAGACTCGTTATTCTATTCATCCTGGTGCGGATAAAATGTACCACGATCTTCGCCAACAATATTGGTGGCCTGGTATGAAAAAGGACATTGCTCTCTATGTTTCCAAATGTCTAACGTGCTCCAAGGTCAGAGCCGAACACCAACGTCCTTCCGGATTACTTGAACAACCAGAAATTCCCGTGTGGAAATGGGAGAACTTAGCTATGGATTTCATTACCAAACTTCCTCGCACCTCAAGTGGTTATGATAGCATTTGGGTGATCATTGATCGTCTCACCAAATATGCTCATTTCTTTCCTATCCGTGAAGACTATCGGGTTGAGAAACTAGCCCGAATTTACATTGATGAAATTGTGAGCCGTCACGGTGTTTCTTTAAACATAATCTCCGATAGAGATGCTCGGTTCACCTCTCGCTTTTGGCAATCTCTCCAAACTGCACTTGGTACACGATTGGATTTGAGCACGGCCTACCATCCTCAAACTGATGATTAGACCGAGCGAACAATCCAAACTCTTGAGGATATGCTTAGATCTTGTGTAATTAATTTTGGTGGCAATTGGGATTCACATCTATCCCTAATCGAGTTCTCTTACAATAATAGCTACCACACGAGTATCAACATGGCTCCATTTGAAGCTCTATATGCTCGCAAGTGCCGTTCTCCTATCTGTTGGAACGAGATTGGTGAAGCACAAATCACCGGTCCCGAGCTAATTCAAGAAACATCCAACAAGATTATTCAAATCCATGACAACATTCGAGTAGCGAGAAGTCGGCAAAAGAGTTATGCCGACAAACCACGAAAACCCTTGGAATTCCAAGTCGGTGACCTTGTTCTTCTAAAGGTGTCTCCATGAAAAGGTGTGATCCGTTTTGGAAAGAAAGGTAAGTTATCACCTCGCTATGTGGGCCCATTCAAGATCCTTGAAAGGATTGGGAAAGTGGCTTACAAACTCGAGTTACCTCCATCACTTGGTAACGTGCATCCTACATTTCATGTGTCTAACCTGAAGAAATGCCTTGCTGATGAAAATCTTCACATACCTCTTGACGACGTGCAGATTGACGAAACGATGCAATTCGTTGAGAGACAGGTAGAAATCATGGATCGTGAAATCAAGCAGCTCAAGCGAAGTCGTATTCCTATTGTCAAGGTTCGTTGGGAATCTAAACGTGGTCCTGAGTTTACTTGGGAACGAGAGGACCAAATGAAACTCAAGTACCCCCATCTTTTTACTGATGCCGTTGTTTCCTCTAGCTAAATTTCGGGACGAAATTCTCTCAACATGGGGAGACTGTAACATTTCTGAATTTTAGTATCCGTATTTCAATTCAATGTAACGTATTTTAAACCTAATTCTAGTGCACTGTCTTATTCTATCTTGTGCCATAAATTAAATGCAATGATTCAATATAAATCTGCAAATCTTACTCGGTTATATACTATCAAACGCTACACAAGTAATCATTTTATACAATTTGTCGAAAACTAAAGTTACAAAAGCTAATGTTGAAAGATAACAAGAAACCCTAATTAAGCACGGTCGCGCCTCGTCCTGGCACGGTCACGCCAAGTGTTTCGGCACGGTCGCGCGACTTGCTTTGGAACGATCGCGCCCGGTGCCTTGGCACGGTCGCGCCTCGTTTGGACACGGTCGCGCCTAGTACCAGTTGAAACGTAAATGCAGTTTCAATCACCGAATCGTTTGATTTCGTAACGGATATTCACTTCATTGCCATTAACGAAAATATTAAGACTACCAATTACAGCAATTGACTCAATATCATTCGATTAAACCACAACACCGTCAAAACATTCTTGAAACCACCGATTCTCCATTTCAATTCGAAATTCTCTCAATCAAACCCCCCATACGCATCACTTGATCATCTCTAAAGCTTCTGGACACGTCGATATAGCCGGAATCGCATCAGAAGACGCCGGAAGCCAAACCCGTCATCGCCGGAACTCTCCTCTACCGTACGCTATCGATTCATCGTCTTTCCGGGTAATTGAAACCATATTTTCATTCGATTTAGTCTATAGATGAAAAGCCCCATCCTAATTTGGGCTTCTAATATGGAAATCATCTCAAACCCGAATCTAGTTTTCGTTCAAAATAGTTTAATCGAATCCGGTCCTAAACACGTTTTAAATTCAATTAATCTATACAAAAAGACTCGTAATAATCTATTGGGTGAAAGCCCTATGATTTCCAACCCTGTTATTATAAGAATTAGTCAAATCATTCCTGATTTGGGACAGACGCGGTCGCGCTAATCATCTAGCGCGGTCGTGCCTCATGAGACACGATTGTTCCGGCTTCCAGCACGGTCGTGCCTAGTGATTTGTCTAGTTATGTCTCCGTTTGATCAACCCGGTCGCGTCCTGACTAGCACGGCCGCGCCCGTGGTTCGAGCACGATCGTGCCCTTCCCAGGCACGGTCGTGTGTGAGTTAAATTTTTGACAGAATTATAATTTTTATATATTTTTCAAACAATAAATATTTCTGATTAAATTTCAAAGTAAAAATAGTTGACTTTTATAAAAATGCATTAATTCTATTTAGAAAGATCAAATAGTTAATCTTAGAATAAATAGAAAATTATTTATTTAAAGTATATAAAAATTAAATGTACAATTATTCTTAAACATTTCATTTAAAAAGTATCTTAATGGTTAAGTTACATATTTTATAAATAAATAAATAAGGAAATGGTTAATATTTAATTTATATTTAAACAAAAACAATTATTTATTTATACTTAGTTACATCAAATACTTACACTAATTTCATAATCAATAATTATTTAACCTACTTATTTAGCTATTCAATTTCAAACCTTAATCAAAATGTTTCAAAAATATTTATTTCAAACTTTATATCATATTCAATACTTTCAAATACAAATCAATGGCTATATACACAAATCCAAGTTCAACATTTGACTCAAACTTTGTGCACGCTATTGATACAATATACATTACACTTTAGGTTAACTTGTGCTTTTCAAGGATCCTTATTACTATCTAGTACCTTTTGTTAGCTACGCCTTCAAACCAAGTGAGTATTACATAGCCCCTTTTACTCTTTTGCACTTTTTGGGGTGGAACATGAACACTATACAACACTATTACTTACACTTACACAAACTACACAAGTACAAATCCTCTTTACATTCATGTGTGCAATTTGAGCTTTATGCCCGAGTGCTAGTTGTGCTAACTTTTGTATGCGATTATATGCAATCATTAACTATTCAAGCCGACGGTAAACAATGATAGATCTATTGAGTCTGACAAACCCACCCAGGTAGGGTGATTGTTACCGACAACACAATTTTTGCATGCTAGTTACAAAGGTTTGATTGTACTTGGTTACACAATAGCTGCTCCCTATAAATGCATTATTTTATCATGATATGTAAGGATTTGTTATTTACAAACCTGTGTATGCTCACCAACTTTTTAGTTGACCTTATTTTATTCATGTTTCAGGTACTAATGTGTGAGTTTGATCAAGATGTGCTACACATAGACTTTGGACTTAGCTAATTTAAATAAAGAAGTTTATGTATTGCAATTATGTTTCCTTCTTGGATTTGGTTTTGTTTGAATATTTGAAATGAAATTTGACGATTAATATATTTCAATTTAGTCAACCTTGTGCTCATGAACAGTCTACATGTCCCACCCCGATGATTCCGTCATCGGTCGGGGTGTGACTGCTTGCGTCATGCTTACTTAATTGTTTAAATTATTTTGTTTTTAATCTGCTTATTTACAAGTAATTTGAATTGTCAGTAGGCTATAGGCTTCTTTGAATCACTAGTAGTGTGGAAACTAAATCTAAATTACAACTATGATTTGAACCCATGTTTGCAAGTGTGTGTGCGTAAAAGAATAGAAAAGATCATTATCAGATAAAAGATGTTAGATTTTGGCAATAAATTTCTTTTGAGGTCAGTTTTGGGTTATGTCGTTAGCACAATTAATGCGGTTCATCTCACTGCCCATACTCACAAGTATGCAAGGAGAGATTGAATCAAGACATGTTTCTACATCAACCGTTGAGCATGTATTCACCCTTGAATCACTCCTGATTCATTGAAATCAAATCCAGATAAAAGTTAGATCCCCTTACCTTATTCAAACACCATATATATTATCCTGAATCATCATACCGATATTCAATGAAGAAAATCAAATGAAACCAAGACTAATAAATCACTTGATTCTAAATCTTATGATTCTTGATAATCCTTATGGATTCTGCTTGATTTTTCCTATGCTAATAGATGTAACTTCATTCTGAAAATTTAGAAAATCATTGGGAAAATCTTAGATGCCTTGAGATAATGCAATTTACATTATTGTAGCATATCAGTGGGGTACACGTTGTATATATTATTATAATTAATACCTTAATACACAAGAACGTGATATAAAGATGCTTATAGTTTCAAATCTTATAATATTGTCAACTTGAATTACTTGTTTATGTGCTTATTACATATGAATAAATAGTAATCCATGACATGATCCCATATTCTTTGATATTTATATTGTATCGTTTTTGCTAAAAGATAGCCTGATATGATCCTCTGCTCGTGTCTTTGATCAAAAATAGTTTGTGTGAATACTTGTATATTTTTATTAGAAAAGATCAAAAAGATTTTAAGTTTATGCATAGTTCAATTTTATTCAGAAAAGCCAAAAATATTTGTGCTTAACCTTCCTGCATTGTATTTGAATCCTCCTGATTGAATATTTTTATCTTGTTCGTTATTTGACTTGAAAAACTTCATAAATTTGAGTTGAAAGTTTGCGCACTTAAGGGTTTGTGCATACTTGTAAGTGCGCATAAAGTAAGCCCTGCGTACTTAATAAGTACGCAAGAGTTAAGTCTTGCGCACTTGTAAGTACGCAAGAGTTAAGTCTTGCGCACTTGTAAGTACGCACGAGTTAAAACGTGCGCACTTGTTAAGTATGCACGGCCTTTTGGTGTGGGGTATAAATATAGGACTTAGAAAATTTCTGAGTCTTTCATCACATTCCTCCGCAAATTTTTACTCAAAATCCAAGTGTTCCTAAACCATCTTTTCGTCCCATTACAAGTTTCATCATCGTACAACATCGATTTGGTTAGATTTTAGACTTAATCCATCCACGGAACTCGTGATTCTGGACCGATTCATCTTAGGTTTTTGTTAGAGATCTTTAGACAATTTTTGGGTTGTTTGGGTAAAACCTAATAATTAAAACTTGTTAACAATCTTTAATCGATCACTAATCGACCCTTAATCGTCCATTCGAGTATTTGATTTTGACCTAGGACTCGAATTTGAACCGTCAGTGGCTTCGTTCGACGGTTAGGTCAAAATTGGTCAAGGTTAGCAGTGTCTTGGTGTTGATATTGGTCCCATAAGGCAGAATCTTCGATTCCGACCTAGTGGCGACCCAATACACACCGATTTTTGCAAATCAGTTGAAGTTCAAACTTCTGGAATTTTTCACCAAGTTCATTTCCTGCGCACTTAACAAGTACGCAAGAAGCACTTCATGCGTACTTGTTAAGTACGCAAGAGGAAACTCCTGTGTACTTGCTAAGTACGCAGGACCAACACTTGGCAAAAAATTCCTAAGTCTGAAATTCAGTTCAAAGAGTAACTGCTATACTGAGTCATGTTTATCCATTTCCAATGATACGTGTTGTTCTGATTATGTTTTCTGTGTGTATTTGCAGATCATGGCTCGAGCGTTTACAAACGAATTCAACTTGTTAGCTAACACTGAACCAGAATGGAAGGGTGCAACATTGCAGTATAGAGACATAGTTGATTTCTTGAACCGTTCAAGAATCAGCTATGCCATTTCTGCTGACCCGATCGTGTCAAGACACTACCTCGAGCAGTTTTGGGAGACTGCGGAGCACGATTGCACGGTAACCCCCAACGTTATAAGGGCTACCGTTGCTGGTCATGCTATCGTTTTCTCTGAAGATACTATAAGAAGGGTCCTTCAATTCAGAGATCTCTCGACCGACCCGACAGCCTATCCAGACTACTTTGTGGACGGCTGTTGGAGACAAAGAATGGGCTATGTCGATGCGAGGGACTATGCTTCATACAAGAAGATGTGAGTGTTAGACCAATGGAGATACTTCGCCCATGTCATGATCATGTGCATCTCATCAAGGAAAGCTGGTAAAGATGCCATGGGTCATGACCTTGCAGCAGCCATGGTCGGCCTTTCTCTCAATAAGGGCTACAACTTCTCCCGCTACATTTTCAAAGCCATTAATGACCAGATCAACACAGCGGAGAGGTTTCGGTTCTTATTATACCCTCGGTTTGTGCAACTATTGATTAATGACGCGTTGCCAGACCTACCTGCTATAGGGGAGAGACTGCAAGTAAAGAGGGTGGACAAAAGAGTATTCGCCCAATTCCTAAAGCCAGGCAGTGTAGATCCTACCCCTGTGCATACAGAACTCTTTGGCCACCTCATCAATGAAGCATATGTGGCCCAGGTGACTGGAGATGGTACAGTCACGACTTAGAGCCTGAATTGAGTGAACACTCCGACGAACAACAGCAACAACAACAGGAGGAGATGGAGAGTGATGATGGATCGTCTGATGATGGAGACGACGAAGGAGGAAATGATGGTGCTGAGGGATCCGACTCGGAAGTGACTGAGTCAGATTCTTCTGATTCCGATGATGCACCGTCGCAGGTACACTCGAGGAGAACGGCTAAGGTAACCCTACCTGAGTCGTCCTCCAAGAGAAAGCGACAGTCTTCTAGCAGCGAATACGAGCCAGACTCTGACTCTGACGCTGTTGTACAAAGACAAAGACGGGAAAGCATTCACAAGAACATGGGCGATAGGCAACAGCCTGCTATCCCCAGTGAGGTGGAGGCTCAACAGCAAGTTTCAGTTGTTAGTCCTGATTCAACCTCCACCCCACCTTCACAGCAACTGTATCGTAGGATGAGGAGGCCACAAGTGCAACGTGAAGTGGCCATCACTACAATCACAGAGGTGATTCCTGTGGTCAGTCACCATCACCCCTACCATTACCCCTACAACACTCATAACATCATCAATCCCAACCACCACCACTGAGCCTTTAAGTCAACCCTTCAATTATGGAGATTTCACACAAGGGTTTGACTTTGATACCATATTCTCCTCCCCCATTCACAATTCCAGACATCCTGATCCAAATGATGCAAGGATAGATGTTCTGGAAACCCAAGTTGCTGAACTACTGGAGACTATTTGGAAATCAAAGGAGGAGTCTGACGCTCAACAAGCACAGATCAATTCTTTGGTAGACGAAGTCAGAATCCTTCGTAGCCAGAGAACGGGGACTGATGAAAGATTGAAGAACGTCATGGCCCAGAACGAGCTCCTAATCAAGACGAATGAAATGATTATGGGTCGCAGGACGTCCTTGGAGCTGAGGTTTGATACTCAAAGGAAGGAGCATGAGCTGATGGTCAAACTAATTGCTGACCTGACCAAGAAGCTTGATGCTCAGGGGGAGAAAGAGAAAGAAAAAAGGACTACTGGTGATGAGGCGTGTCATCCTATCGACTTGACTAAGGATGACGACAAGGACAAGGATCCCGAAGCCGGTCCTAGTGGAAGTGAGCACCAAGCTTTAGCAATCGTGCCCATCTCTACTGTTCCAATGGCTCAGGGGGAGTCTACTCGTCAAGAGGGTGGTGATACCTCTGGTGGTGGTGGTGGTGACAAAGGAAAGTCAGTGGCTGAAGTGCTTAAGGACTTATCTGATGATGAGATCCTATATCTAGAGCCTGACTATTCCAAAGAAGCACAGATCGATGCTCTCTTTAATCTAGAAGAAGGAGAGATCGACTCTGGTGACGATTGGGATGATGATGATGATGAAGACGTTGTGATCGAAATTCCCAAGGGTGACGGGGAAGGAGAGTACGAGTTAGAGGATGGAGAGATCTTTGAATTTCCATCATTCGAAGCTCCGCTCGACACAGGTTCAGTCGAGCATGCTGGTAATGTGGAAGCCTCGACTGAAGCCTCCCCAGTTGACCCTGCACCTGTGGACCCAGAGGCACTGAAACAAACAGATATGCCCTCTACTTCATCAAAGGGTCCAGCTCCTGTGTGGCAAAAGACGTCTATAATAGACAAACACGGAGCAACAGGGATGATCTTGGATGTAAGGTTCGAGGAGGATAAGCAGCTGTTCGCTATCAAAAGATCTGGCGGGGTTCAATACTTGAAACCCACCAGTGAAGCGTTCAGCTCCTTACCCAAATACGACCTTGTGAACCTAGCAAACCGAGAGCTGCTGGGTCATTCCAATCACGCAGTGGCGATGGGTTTGTGGGTGGTTCTACAGCGAGAAGCAAGATCCGGGAAATTCGAGATGTTCAAGCCTCAAGTGCCCAAGAGAGTCAAGGATAAGCATGCTAGACATCCTGTGACTAAGAAGCACTTAAAGAAACTGTATACAAGCCAGTGCGATGTGAAACTAAGATTCCCATGAGCAAGTTATCTCAGGCTATTCTTGGTGACATGTGGTACTGTTACGTAGATCCAAAAACGGGCGAGGTTGTGATCATGGGGAAAGTACGTGCAGAGAGTGGGAACATAGTGCCAAAGGAACTGATCAGAATCTTTGATGAAGTCTGCTTCATCAACTTTTCTGTGAAAGATCTGGAGGCACTAGCAGACAGGTATTGTGTGCACACTGATGAATGGACAAAGCTCCTTGCTTCTAAATATGACAAGGTGATTAAGTTCTGCCTTGAATACAAGAAGAAGATGGAAGCTAAAGATTAAGTGCTATGAAGACTGAAGATGTGAAGACTGAAGAATGAAGACCGAAGACGATGATAATCCAGAGTTGTTGTCAAGGGGGAGTTTGTTGAAGCACTTTCCTGTTACAAACATTCTGGATAGAGTCTTAGTTTGTATTTTCTTGTTTGTAATTGTCTTTGTATGTAAGATTCTTTATGTATTAGTTTATCGAGTTGTATTTACTTTTACATATTGAATGTTGCAAAATTCTCTAAGTGTTTTGCACACTTGTAAGTGCGCAGGAGAAAGCTCCTGCGTACTTAGCAAGTACGCAAGAATAACTTTGCGTACTTACTAAGTACGTAAGAGCATTTTGCCCTGCGCACTTGCTAAGTGCGCAGGCATCAGGTCTTGTATAAATAGGATATGTTGACAGAAGTTAAGTACGCAGGCATAATAGCAAATACGCAAATTGTAATCTCAGTGCTTCTCTCTGTAACCTTCAAGTGTTTATAATACAAAGAATGTTTAAAGTGTTTTCTCTTGTCGGTTTACTTTGTTTAGTTTGACTCTCTGCCTAGTCACGGGTATTCCGCACCCGGTCCGACTAGTAGACCCACTTGCATGTGACGATCCGCCACACCCGAGGGACCTACACATAGGCATTATTAAACCCTCAGTTTTGGTTACCCACAAACTCCACATGCTCTTGCTTAACGGGGCAGTTGATGGTGTCTTGGCCTCTTCTTCACACCTCACATTTCTGAGCACTGAGCTTTAGCTCCTTAATCTCCTTGGCCATAGCTGCAAGTGCAGCAGCCACGCTAGTATCAGGATGACCTGATGAACACCTCTAGTGGATGAGGAGGGTGTCCTAGCCCTAGGAGTGGAATTCCTAGTAGATGGCTGTTGTTGCTCGGCCAGAGCGAAGCTCTTGAACATTTCCTCATATTCAGACAGCTCCTTCTTATCCATGATATGCCCTCCAGCGGCAGTATTGAACATCTGTTGCTTCTTGAAGGTAAGCATGTTATAGAATTTCTCAACTATCGCCCAGTCCGAAAGGCCATGTTGGGGGCATCTGCTCAACAAGGCATTGAACCTCTCCCATGCCATGTGGTACGGCTCATCAAGGTACATGCAGAATGAATAGATCTGGTCCCTGAGGCGAGCGGCCTTGGACGGTGGATAGTACTTATTTAGAAACTTGGC
Organism: Smallanthus sonchifolius; assembly: GCA_023525975.1. Taxonomy (NCBI): domain Eukaryota; kingdom Viridiplantae; phylum Streptophyta; class Magnoliopsida; order Asterales; family Asteraceae; genus Smallanthus; species Smallanthus sonchifolius. Next base: position 39,271,052 of record CM042025.1, on the reverse strand, counting down.
TTGCAGTAGTAATGGAATCATCAGGAAGGGTATCTAGCCAAGTGGCGGCACGACCAGAGAGTGAGAATGGAAAAAGACACAAATAGGTTGCATCCTCAGATACACCAGTGATGCGAAAGGTATCGCAAATACGCACGAAGGGGACAGATGTCCTGGTGCATACTCATCCTCAAGTCCATGAAACTGAGTTGAATGGATGGTGTTCACGGGATTTGCCAATTGTTGTTATTTACCATAGTTGGGCGAGTGATCGAAGATCTAGCCTTAGTAAGCCCATCACTGGCTCTCTGGTGCGCGGTACGTCTAGGGGGTAGATTAGCGTCACCTATGTCAAAAAATGGAATCGGAATACGTACCTTAGTATAGACAAGATCACTCAAGTGCTCGCGGAACTTACTGTTGCGCTCTTGAAGCTCCTGCTCAGGTTCTGATGAAGCAATGATATTGGTGGAACCTTGTGATCGAGTGTGTTGCATAAACTAGAACCTTGTGATCAAAGTGTTTACAACTAGACACCTAACAATGAAGACTAACTGCCTACCTCTCACCTTTCAGCTATCGAGATAGGAAGAACACTCAATCCAATTGATGTACCCTAAATTATACATGTTTTGCATGCATAATAATCCCCATATTGTGGTACTAATTGACTAATAACCCTGCAAATGATACTTAAAGCGTTTATATTTTACAATTGCATGTTATTCGGTGCCCCAAGATAAGCAGGGCAAAAAACAGCTTAAAACATGAAGAAATCAAGCTTTTAGAGGACCAAACCCGAGCATTGACCCCCAAGAAGTCAAACTTCAAACCAGCAGCTAAAAGACAAAACTAGAGAGCAGTAGGGCAATGCACGGCCGTGCAATGCCATGCACGACTGTGCAAACCCTATCTTGCTCTCCAATGGTCTACTACAGTGTCCTTTGTACCCTGTTTGATTCCCGAGGTGTTTGCACGCCCGTGCAATCCAATGCATGGTCGTGCATTGCTCATTTTGAGGCCTATAAATAGATGGCTTGGGTTCTTCATTCCATACACCTTAACACACCCATCCATACCTCAAGAACACACCAGAGAGAGCTTATTTCATAGTTAGAGTAGAGAGTATAGGGGCTCTTCCTCCTTGTTCCGCAATAGGGGAGCCTACGAAACTCAACGTTATGCTAGTTAGTATGGCCATTCGTGGTTAAACTCTTTGTGTTGCTAGGGTGAAGATGATGTTTGGTGCATGTTAATGTTTGACGTATTAATCTAGTGGTATGTTTATGTCTTTAATTATTCGTCCTTAAAACCACCATTTGGTGGGCTTTTATTATTGTCTAAATCCGTCTTTATATTTCTGAGTGTTCTTGATTTTAAAGCGTAAGATCGTAAAACCTTATTAATCAAACTTCTTTTGAAACTTGTACATCTTTATACAAGCAGAGATTGATAAGCCAAGGCTTGATCAACATTATTAAGGTCGTACGTCTTTATACGAACTTCTTATGCGACCAAGAATTGGTGAACTCATGTTGGGAACGGTACGTCTTTATACTTGGTCCCATTGTTACACTGCCTCCCGATGAGAAAAATATAATCACATATTTAACCTTAATACAAAGCATTTACGTTCGATGTCTTAAACCAACCCGGAGATGACCATTCGAAGGTTTGAGGGTAACTATTGTCCTTAACGGGAGGCACTACCATTTTAATTTAAAGATTTTAATTCGTGAATCAAATTTCGTGAGGACGAGGCTCTAGCGGTGACCCGGGTCACAAGTTTGTAGTAGTCATATCACTGGATTAGTCAATTTAACATTATCACGTACCAAGCTGATTCGAAGCCCAAAGCAATACTTTTCGTGACCTGATCATTTCCAAGATATTTACTTTCCTGCTATTAACTTTCCTGTTATTTACTATTTTGTTACACACTTCACGCACATTTTTCATTTTCTGTTATTTAATTTACCGTCATTTACTTTTCTGTCATTTACTTTTCTGCTTCACAAGCACACAAAACCCACTCATTAATTAAACCGGTTAAACGATAACAAACGTTGAGTATTGGAACTTGACCGTGTCCATTGGTACGATACTTGGTTCTTACCTAAACTATATTACGCTGCGATAGGTACACTTGCCTATTGTGTGTGTTTTAAGTTTGAGTATTTATCATTTTATAAATTTAAAACCTGATCTCGTGAAACCTTTTCCAAAACAAATATATAGTTATATATTTTTATATATTAAACAAACGCTGTCTACAGGTCGATTGGATCTATAGGAATAGATTTGAATTAAGACCAATGTAATTGAGGTTGGTTCATAAGATGAAATTTCAAGGAGTTGAAGACCTAATTCACAGATATTCATTAAATGGTGAATATTAAACGTAACCCGATTCAAAACTACTTAATGGATCATAGTCATAAGTAGGTTTTGAAAATAGTATAGTCCTTGTATCCTCATACCTAAGATACATATTAGAACTTGATTATGTGGAAGATTACTCTTTAACATAATCTAACGTTTTCCTTTAATCAGTCAGGAATAAGGATAATATTTGGGAGTTAATCGAAAACAAAGTGGGAGTTGTATGTAGTCAAAGGAATATGTTCCTTACTATTGTGAGTGGCTGACATCTTTAGGCCCCTCGTGTTTTCAAATTAGTATAAATACATGCCCATGCTCAAACTGAGAGTTTGGTTAAACCATTTTGAAATATGATCGAGAAAGAGAATAGTTGGACACTATATGAGAACGAAATATGATCCATGTCTCATGTTCAACGGGATGTCAATTATAGAATGATAATCGACTGATGACCATGAATATTATGAATAGTTAAGTCAGAGTACTTAGACTATCGAGAGTATTAGATGGCTTAAAGCATCATACCTTGATAGTGACAATGGGATGCAGCTAGACGTCCACCATTGTCTGTATTGATAGATGATAGAGACTTGTGTAAGTGGGAGTCTGCTAGAAAAAAGTATGCCCAGGTAACGACATCTAACAATGCTACTACAAAGGTAGGATCCAAAGGGTTACACCATGAGCAACAAATATAAAGATTATTTAAAGAGTTAAATACTATAAACACAAATGCTGGCAGAGAGAAATAATTGATAAATTAATTATTATCAAGTGTCCATAATTAAGAATTAATTTATGAGGATTAATAATTATCAAGGTTGTTAATACTTACAAATTAGGTTTGACTAGATAAGTTATCAATATGATGATAATTATCTAATTATAATTTAGTTGATAATTGAATTGTATTTTAAATAATAATTATTATTAACCCTAACTTTCTCCCTAAGAGCATGGGGTATACCCGTGTGGTTGTGGTGTGATGTGATAATAAAGTGCACGCCACGTCACTACCCTCATTATCACACCACCCATCACTTGGCAAGGGGTATACCTGTGTGATTGTGGTGGTGTGATAATTAAATGTTTACTTTTTAATTTTCATTTAAATAAAATAAAACATAATATTTATTATTAACCCTAACTTGTTCCTAAGAGCATGGGGTATACCCGTGTGATTGTGGTGTGGTGTGATAATAAAGTGCACGCAACGTGGCGCCACGTCACTACCCTCATTATCACACCACCCATCACTTGGCAAGGGGTATACCTATGTGATTGTGGTGGTGTGATAATTAAATGTTTAGTTTTATTTAAATAAAATAAAACATAATATTTCATTAATAAAAATAAAATAAAACATAATAACTAATATTTCATTAATAATTTTAAAAAAAATTACATTGCTAAAAAAATTACATTATTAAAATAAAAATTACATTACTAATGATTTGATTTTTCGTAAACATATTCAATAAAGTCCGCCTTTAGTGCATTATAAATTTCTCGATTGCGTATTTCTTGTCGGTTTACTCACTTTTGATCTTCATCAATTTCTTTGTGCGTATCCTCCTCCTCATTTGGATTGTATTGAAAAATTGTCACTCCTTGATCCTCTAAAATCATATTATGCAAAATCACACAAGCATACATAATGTTCTGGATTTTGATTTGAGACCAAGATCGAGCCGCCCATTCGATTATATGCCACTTATTCTTCAAGAGCCCGAACGCTCGTTCGATATCTTTTCTTGCCGCCACATGAGCTTTTTTATAATTATTACGTTTAATACCTTCTGGACACATAAGATACTTGACAATTATAGCATATTTTGGATATATTCCATCGGCTAGATAATACCCACGCTTGTAATGCGATCCTCTAAGTTCAAACGATGAGTCGGGTGCGGTTCCATCGATCATATCGTCGAATATAGGTGATTGATTAAGAACATTAATGTCATTGTTCGCACCAGCAACGCGAAAGAATGCATGCCAAAACCATAGATCATTTGAAGCCACCGCTTCAAGCATAATACTTGGACTAGGATGATCCCCGCGTGCAAACTGACCTCGCCACGCATTGGGGCAATTTTTCCAATCCCAATGCGTGCAATCGATGCTACCGAGCATCCCGACAAATCCGTGTTTATCTTCATGAAAAGCATATAATTGTTGAATGTCGCTAGCCGACGGTTTATGTAAATATCTCTTAACGTACAATAAAATTATAGCTTTAGAAAACTTGTAAATACATGACCTGATCGTTCGTTCTGACATCTTCAAGTAATCTTCAAACGAATCACTAGCGGTACCATACGGCCATTTGACGAATCGCGGCCGTACACTTTTGAATGGATGTGAAGCCAACCCGACCTCTCGAGTCAACCCGTTGACGGAACCAAGGCACGTCTCTCTCGAGATCAGTATTAATTTTTAAAAATAATTTCTGACTCATTCAAAACCGGGTATTAAATTGCCCCTTCCCGTACAAACAACCTTCGTCAAAGTAATCTTTGAGTAAAAGTGTGTTAGCAGCCACCCGGTCATGGTTGAGACGTGCGCTTCGTTTTAATGGTTTGGGGACGATTCCGCCTCTTTCCACCACCTAATCGCCGTCGATGCCATAACTCCGAACGCCATTTCTCGGGCTTTCTCGCTTGATGATGAAGAAATTTATAAGTTTATTTGTAGTATAGATAAGATGAGATAAAATGTTTATTGTTTTGTGTTATATAAGAGGTGTTTATATAGATGGAGAGAATGAAATTTTAAAAAAACTTTTTTTTTATATTAAATACAAATATATTCGTTGTACAACGGATATATTGGTTTGAAATGGTGGATGATTCGTGTGAAAAAAACCACACACGTTCACAACGTGATAAAAATTTTGAGGGTGCGGTGTGGGTTATGGATCATGGCGATATTAGGTTGTCCACCTAGGACCACGGCGTGTTCTATGTGGTATACCTGATGCTCTAAGTTTATGATTTAATATAAATAGGGAGTTAGGGGTGTAAAATACACACACAATAGTAATCAAAAACCCAAATCCTCTCCCTACCCTTTCTCTCGTCCGCCACCCCCTTTGCGCCGACACCGCCACCGCAGGTGCTTGTCATCGTCCCGTCACCGCCGCAACTTGTCAGCGTCCCGCCGTCGTGTGACGCCATTGCCTTTAGTCACAAACCGGTTGGATCGGGTTTGAGTACAGGTCAGGTTTTGAAGGGAAGTCGAAGGATTTCGGTTATTTGGGGTTTTGTGTTACCAGATCTAGCGACTAGGTTCGTTGTTTTGTGGTGCTACAGTTTGGTTTTGCCGTTTACTTCTAGGAAGTTATAACCCTAAACCTAACTATGGTTATTTTATTCTTTTATGTTTGCATCTAGACTCGTGGAGGGCGACATAGGGTTTGGCCTAGATTGGTTCGTACATATGTATTTCTGTTGCGTTTATTACAAAATTGTTTTGAAACCTATGTGTGAATCCCAACACCTCTAAAGCTTGCCTGTTCTTTAGAGAATTCTCAATCTCACTCAAACTCTCTCTAACCCCCCCCCCCCCCTTTCTCTCTTCATTCATGTGCAAGATTTGATCAATTTTAGGTGTCAAAATCATTTCTAAAAGTATTAACTTAGTCTCATTATTAGAGAAATTGAGATTGATCAGTGTGGTAGGAGTTCTAACTCAAATTTTAAAATTTCTTTTGAAGTTTTAGTGACCTAAAGTGAATATTTGACTTGAATTGGTTGTTAATCAAGGAAGTGGAACCCAAGAACGTTTTCTTCAAGGATTCAAGTTTTGATCAGCCTTTAATCTAAAACCGGGGTTAAAAAGTTATTTAAGGTTGATTAAAAAGGTTAAGATAAGGATTTTGATGTAAAAATGGGTTTTAACTAACTTTTGATGACATGCAACCCATTTTAAGAACCAAAAAAGTTAAAAGAAGTGAATTTTGAAATAAAAAGAGAATATAGGTTTATATATAAGTTGAAAATGAGTTAGATCGGACTGAATGATAAAAAGATCCTAAAACAGGGCCTGTTTCGTGATAGGCACGACTGTGCGTTCAAAGTGCACGACCATGCTTTCATAGTGCACGACCGTGCTGGCCCAGTTGAGTCGGGTGTCATCATGGCAGCTGAACTGGAAGGAAGGAGCTTGGATGCTTGAACTAGAAACGAAATTGGTATGACGAAAAGTGTGATAAGATATCGGGTTATAAGAGTAGGGGAATAAATTTAAATATGGACTTAAGAAAGGAGGAATTTAGGGGGACAAAACCACATGCAAAACTTGTGGGAAACTACATCTAGGCAAGTATAGGCTCGACTCAGTGAAATGGTAATAGTGCTGAGAACTTGGACACTATACATCCGCTTGCCCAAAGCTGCCTAGGACAAACAAGGTGAAACTATTAAGGCCTAACGGCATGCCTTTGTTTTGAATGTGGATGAAGCGCATAAGGAGCCTAATGTTGTTGCATGTACGTTCCTAGTAACTGATATCTACACTCACTTACTATTCGATATTGGGGCAACTAGGAGTTTTATATCAACTGCATTTAGACCCCTAATAAATAAAGAGGCCCGGAAATTAGGTAATGCTTTTATAATGGAACTAGATAATGGGAGTCAAACTGAAACTTCTAAAGTAATTAAGAAATTCATAATAAACCTAGATAACCACATAATCCATACAGATTTGATGCCTATGAAACTAGGAGTTTTTATGTAGTGGTAGGCATGAATTGATTGGCAGCAGATTGAAGCTCAAATAGTTTGCAATAACAAAGTCTTTTACATTAAGAAAACAAAATATAAGAAATGCGTCATCAAGAGAAATGTTGTAGGTCCCACCGGGGTCTATACGGATCAGTCTAGACAAGTGACTCGACACGCACATGGAGTGCGGAATCCAACGTATGCATGTTTGTATAGTGATGACAACAACAATAGTAATGAACAAAGAATGTAAATAATCTTCTCTTCTATTGCTCTCAAACTTAAGTCTTTACAGAACTGATCAATGTCAAAAGCTCTAACAAACTAGAACATGTAAACACTATATATAGGCACACAAACTGCCACATGCGAACTTAACAAGTTCTCCACACACAAGGCTTAGGCAAACTTGTTAGGTATGCCTATTACAAAACTTAACACTTTAATAACAAAACATTGCAAACTCAAAGACAATACAAAGACCTAAACTATTACAAAGCTATTTGTCACAAACTTGTGACAATGAAGTTTGTATTTGATACCATACACGGACTTGTGAGTTACCCTCCTCAAACTTGTGCTTGGAACAACCCCTATCAATAAACCTAATGTTAATAACAGGCCTCCTAAGATGTTCCTACACTCATAAGCAAATCAGTTAGAGACTGGAACCCCATCCATAGCGTTCTTAAGATGTCCCTTAGTATCTAAATATGTAACCTCCTCGTACACCACTTATTTTACCTCATCAATTAAAGTTTCAACTTTTGGTTTGATTTGCCAAACTTTTTGGGTTCAAAAAGTTTGGTTTGATAGATTTGAACTTTGAAACAATTTTCTGTTTTACTTCAAAGGCAACTGAATGTGGTACATATTTCTTTTTAATCTTAGAATGTGTTGGAGATTTTGTAACAAAAGTAACATGAGAATACCCGGGTGAATCTTTCTTATCCGGAAGTCTTTCTTGGACATGTTCTTTGTTCTTGAAACATCATATGCTTTCTTCACTCTTATCTTTCAACCATGTGAGACATAATTCACATGTGGTGATTTGGATGAAACATTCTTTACCCGATCATTCAAAGATTTGTTCCTTTAAGACATCGATCCGGAGAAGCAAATCTTGTTTCCTTTACCATCTGGACCATGTCATTTTGAATGAGATGAATTGGTCTCATTAACTTGTTTGCATTGCTTGATCAAATGCCCTTCTTTACCACATTTAAAACATGCCTTTAATGGTTGATTTGACTTTGTAGCTCTTTTAGTTACTTCAACCTTTTTGTTCTTCAGACCTGCAGCTACTTTCTCCATATTCCATAGACTTGGTAATTTCTCAATTGTTCGAATATGGAAGGCACGTAAAATCTGTTCTTTCTCAATCTCCAACTCATCAGAACTATCATCATCTTGTAAAATCACTCCTTGCTAGTCAAGAATGTTGTTGACATCTTCATTTGGCAAGTTAGCAAGATATTGATCAGAGTTGGGAGTAGTCTCCTTTGATGTGCCAACTTGAGAACCATAAGGTAGATGGATGTCATCTTCAAAATGAGGTATTAGGGTATAATCAACAAAAGGATGGAACTCGGTTGTAGCCAATTCCATTCTTGGTTTTCTATTTGAATCTGAGTCTCAACAATTCTATTTACAATCTTTAATAGAATTTCAAATTTTTCAATGTGAACTTTGGCGTGTGCAAGTTCAGTTCTAGCTTGTAAGGCCCCAAACCAGGCACTCTACAGTTGGTTCTCATAACGGGTTATTCCCTTGAAAATACTCATTTTTGATATATATTAAACTACAGCGGAATTCTTTCTAAAAACATTAATTGGTATTTAATGTCATTAAGTTACCTCACGAATGCTTGCACACCAATCCGAGTAGCACCGCTCCCAAGCCAAAATATGTTAACGCAACGCCTACCTGCAAAATAATCTATCACACACACAAAGTCAGCTACGCTGAGTCAGTTCTAATAGTTTAGTTTAATTAAAAGCCAACTCATCTCAACAATTATTTAAACTTTTCTCAGGACCCACGGTCCTTATAAAATAGGTCCACAATTCACTAACAAATAGAAAACCCCTATTATCTCCCGATATCTCATAGTAGCTCATTACCCAAGACTCATCCCATAATAACTCATCTTCAAGTACATGTATTAACTCGACACTTGATTAACACAACAATCCCCTAGACCTCAACTTACTCAGCCTTGACCAAGGCTCTTACAAATCAACTGACATAATCGTTATGAACATCGCATCAGAATCCTGGCCCCACATCCAATCTAACTCAACTCATCACATTAATACTGTCACAAGCACAATAAATATAACACAACGCTTGTATGCAATTTAACATAAATACATAAGCACACAAACACATACCTCATTACTGCACCCTCGTCAGGGCGTTCGACACAACCCAAGCTCATCACTGTCCTGTTGGACATCGTCACCTTTGGTGACCTCCCGAAGGACTTAGTCCTCCATAATCTCATTTGCCAAGTCATAATGACACAATGCAAACACAATACCCGCCGTGTCACAAGGACAACGACATAATTCACACAACACATGTATAATCACATAACAATATACTTTATATACATGATTCATTAACTGCACATGCATTCACACATAGCACTAGGATAAGATATCTCACACGTATTCATAAGCATTTAGCTTATATCCTGACTCATCCCTAACTAACTCATAATGCCATACACTACTAATATAGCAACATACATACAATTACTATATCTCATTATTTACGCATATACCACGTACATGCACACCCTGTGACACTTCCTAGTTATACCCGTATGACCCGTTTACTACGATCCTGACTCATCCCTGTTAGGTCACTATACGACACGTGACCATATCCCCACCTGTAACCTGCACGTCCTATGGACACACACACAGTCCCTTAGCCCCACATTTAACTATTTAACTTCATAAACTCATCGGCTTAAACCCCAAAGCTCGGTATATATTGAATGTATTAAAACATGTCTCGGAACTATGTACGATAGCCCCAAAACGTTTGTAAACATTTAAAAAAGGGGGATTAGAAACTCACAGGTTATGTCGAGTCCAAATCCCAGTTCTGTATACATTGGACACACATGAATATAAGTAAATTCCGACACTCGTCTCAACTGCTCGTCAGTCATCCTCAACGAAACCCTAACTCCCCACGAACCGGGTCACCCTTTTACCCGCTTTGAACCCGTATGTCAGGACCTAGGTTTCCATGCATGCACGTACGTGGTCGTGCAACCTTAGTCCCACGAGCACCCACGCACTCGGGCCGACTTTCATACCCGCATGTATGCCATGCAACGTAAACCCTGTTAGGACATGTTTTGTAACTGTTGATAAAATTCTATGTAAGTTCTGCTAGAGGCGAACTTAACAAGTTCGCCTAGCCTATCAGAGGCGAACTTGCCTGTTTTATCAGAGGCGAACTTAATAACTTCGCTTAGTCTATCTGAGGCAAACTTATTAAGTTCGCTTAGGCTATTAGAGGCGAACTTAATAAGTTCACCTATAGCAGATCGTTTGTGTATAAATAGGAGATATCAGTTTCTGTTTAGAATACAAGACAGAAGAGACGATATCAGAGTAGACTTGATTAGAGACAGAATCTTGTAACCTGATATTATGGTGGAAATACAAAGCGTTTATTTACACCGTTGTTGTTGATTGAGTTACACGAGCACGTTGATCACGGATTACGCACGTTATCACCGTGTCGTACCGCGTGTCTAGAGATCCGTCACGCACCGACTTAGGGACCTACAAGTGGTATCAAAGCTTTTGCTCTTGATTAGCAGAAGATTCGTGGTGTTTTCGTGTCCAATCAACATCAAATTTCAGCGATTTTGAAGATTTTTTTTAAAATGTGTTCTTGATAAAAATGGAGAATTTTTTATCATTTTAGTTTGATTCTGGATTCGTTTGATGAAATTGATCCGATATAAGTTTTCCTAATCAGTTCCTACACATTCCTACGGTTCAATTCAGGCGAACTTAACAAGTTCGCTTGGGTCAAATTTGCTTGGGGTCAAGTTCGTTCAGTCAGGCGAACTTATTAAGTTCGCTTGTACAGTATCAGGCGAACTTATCTGTTTGCTAGTTTTCTTTAAAAAAAAAATTTTTTAGGGAAAGTTCTTCTTGTTCAAATTTTTTAGGGAAAGTTTATATGGTCGTTTTGAATCATTTTTGAAATTTTAAATTTTCAAAATTTTTTAAAAAGAGTATTTTGGCGGGAAAATTTTTTTCCGGATATTTTCGCAAAAATTTTAAAATGTCAATTTCATGTGATGATAATGAGATTGGAACTATGCCACCGAGACTTTTGTGCATATCAGATTACCGTAACCGGAAAGTCCGGTTCGAACAGTTCGTATCAGAAACTGATGAAAACTTTTGGACATCCATATTTGAAGGATATGTGCATCCTACTTATGACTATATGGGATATTATGATGTTCCTAAACCAGTGACAGCTCTTACTAAAATAGAAAAGCAGAATTTTGATCGAGAGATGAAAACGTGTGAAACTTTAACGATGTCTTTACCAAAAGAAATCATTCATAGTCTCGGAAAGTGTCCAACTTCAAGAGAACTATGGGAAGCTTTGAAGAAAAAGGGTGAAGCTACTACTCAAGCGTTTGTGGTCTTGATCAAAGAAGAAGTAGTAAAGCAGAGTGTTTCTGAAAGTGATTCTTTTACCGAGTTAAGTGATAGTGAGAGTATTAGATCTGGTGAAAGTACTCAGTCTACTGAGAGTGATGTAGAGACTGAAGTAAGCTTCCAGACAGTTGAAGATGATCTGAGTTAATTACAAATTGATGCAGAGCCTGTCATTGTTGATCAAAAGAGTGAAGCTGATGATGACGTATTCATGGCTCCTGGTGCATCTTCTTCAGAAGTAAAACCTGAGGTACTTTCTAACTCTGAAACGTTTTGTTCTAACTGTGTTTCAGTTAAGGATAAAATGATGAGGGTTATGGATGACAATGTAAACCTCATTTGTGATATGAAATCGATGCACACGGTAAACCAGAAATTAAAAGATAATGAGAATGTGTGTATTGAAAGAATAGAATCACTGAAGAGGGATATAAGTTCTCTGACTTTGAAGATCAAAGAGCAGGCATATCACCTGGATATGTCCTTTGTAGAAATTGAGAAAATAAATAATGATCTTGTTGAGAAAGATAAAGAACTAGCTGAATCTAAAGCAGAGGTCATCAAATTGCATAGAAAATTAGAAAGCTTTGCAAATTCATCATTCTTATTAGAACATTATCATAATAATACTAAAGAGGGGAAGGGAACTAATGGTATTGGTTATGTTCCTCCACCATTCAACGGAAATTATTCTGTTACACCTGAGATTATAAACGATGAGGATTTAGATCCTAAGACTGTGTTGAAAGTTAATCCAGTCACAGGTGAAGATATGGTGTATTCTGATGAGAGTGATGATGTTTATTTTGATGAAGCTAAGGTAGAGGGGATAACAAAAGATGTTAAGAAAGAAGACTCAAAGGTTGATTCTAATTCATCTGAAAATTATGCATTTGGATGTTCTTCAAACTCAAGGAGAGTTCCATATGTCAGGGATTATAAAGACAGGCGTACATGTTTTCATTGTAATGAGATGGGACATATTGTGGTGAACTGTCCTTACAAAAATAAAGGAAAGAAGCATGTTGTTCCTGAGAAGATGAAGCCTGAATCAAAACCTGTTGAGAAAAAGTTTATTCATTCTCAAACTCCAAAAGAAGTTCATGTAGGAGAATCTTCTTCAAGTGCATCTTATCGTGTGAAGATTCCTTATATGAGAGATTATCGTGAGACGAGATCTTACTTTTCTTGTGGTCTTGTGGGTCACATTAGGATTGCTTGTCCTCACAACACCAAAGGTAACCAACATGTTACTCCAGGAAAGGTAAGAACTCATGGTAAGCCTTATGTTAACCCAAATGTGGTTAAACCTCATGCTATACCAAAGGGTAATTCAAAATCTGAGGTTAGGCTTTCTAGACCTCAAAGACGGAGGAGAAACAGAAGATTGAGAAAACTTTTAGAACAACAAGAGTTTTCACAATCAAATCAATTTTCAAATGAAAGAAAATGTTCAAACACTTCACATTTTAAGCAAAAAGAACTTAATGAACAGAAATATGTTTGGAAATCTAAAGTTTCTGTTTCTGACTCGTCGGAACAATCTCCGAAAATCGATGAGAGATTCGATTGTGAGTGGAGTGAGGTTTATTATTTTGATACAGATGGATGACTCATGACTACCATGGCTTGGGTCCCAATTTCAAATTAATGTTTCTTGTTAGATGTGCAGGATTTACCAAGAGGGACTATTAATACCATTTTGGTTGCTGATAGTGGTGGTTCTAAGCACATGACAGGGAATGACATCTGCAAGAGTAACGAGTTGTTGAACTGTAAATCTGTTTGATTCAACGACTTAATGCTTAAGGGGGAGAATATGTCACACACAATGTTTTAGAAAGAGTTTTACAAAGTCCAAAAGATAACCTGGAACTTAGGATGACGATGGTGAGCATAAAGTCGTTGATGCAACCATTTGACTAGTTGAGGGGGAGTCTCCATGACAGGGGGAGTACAGATTTGTGTTGGTGACAGAGGCAATGACATTCAATTACATTACATTGGTTTGAGTTTTTAAATTGATTGACTTGCTTAATCCTGAGTAACCAAGTAAAATGTTTTTCTTAAAATGTTTTCATGGAAGATTTTATTTTCGTTTGTTTTACTTTCTTTGAAAAAGATTTTGAAAAAGCCAAACAAATTGAAAAAGATAAAATCGACATTACTTGAAGTTAAAGAAGAGATGATAGTACATCAGTAGATGTTCTTTCACACATGACCTTAGATTGACTGGTTGGTGCTTTATGTTAATATATCTGAATTATATGTTTTGATCTAAACTTCAGAGGCTACACAAATAGGAAATGATAGTGTTGTGTATGCATATAATTTGAATTGTCAGTAGACTAAAAGCGTCACTGAACCATTAGTAGTGTGAAAACATAATTGCATATGTTACAACTGTGATTTTAACCCATTTTATGCCTAGGTGTGTGTGTTAAAAGATCTCTATCAGATAAAGAATATTAGCTTTTAATAAAGATTTTCCTATGAGATCAGTTTCGGGTTATGTCCTTAGCACTATTCATTCGATTTGCTTCAGTGCCCATGTCCCGAAAAGCATGCAATTTGAAGTATAATCAAGATATGTACTTGACAACATCTGTCAAACATATACTAGCCCTTGGATCATATTGATAAATCATCTTTACTGATTCCATTGAATTCATAATCCAGATAACAGTTGGATCCACGTACCTGAATCTTATGATTCCACATATATAAGCCAAAACATTGAATCATTTGATTCTGAATCTCATTGATTCCTATACAATCCAATTTAGATTCTGCTATTCATGTGCTAAGTGATGTCTCCTCATTCTGGAAATTCGGATAATCTTTAGTAAAATCTCATATGTCTTGAAGATAGTGCATTTACTTTCTGTTGGCATACTAGTGGAGTACACGTTGTATTTCAAACCTAAATGGTACCTTAACTCACAAGAAAGTGGGAATGAGATCCTTTAGTTTCAAATCTTATAATATTGACAATTTGAATTTGTGTGTTATAGTCTGATCCTATTTTCTTTGAATGTTTATCGCGTATCATAACATGCAATATTAAAGTCTTGAAAAGATAGAGTGTGATAATCTTGAAAGATATTGGTTTGATTGGTCAAGGCTTGAAAGAATGACATAGGATACCCTTAGAATGTTTAGGGATGTTTATCCAAAATGTGTGATTGATGCATTGCTTTTACTGATATGATCTTCTTACTCGTGATGTTCGACCAAAAAGATGTGATTTTGTATTTTACATTTCAGTTTATACAAAGAAAAACCAAAAAGATTTTATGTTTCTTATGTTTGAAAACCAAAAAGATTTTATTTTTCCAGCTTCCATGGAAATCTTAATTGTTGGTTATTTTTTGTTATTCTCCTTTGCAAAAACTGAATATTACAGACAGAAGTTGACAAGGGGTCCTTCTCCCAAGTTTTCTTCTAGATAGAAAGAGAGAGTGTGCAGATGAACAAGACGAAGACTACAACTTGTTTTGATGATATTTGAAGACGGATGACAATCTTCTAAAGCTGTTGTCAAGGGGGAGTCTGTTGAAGCATATTCTGGTGACAACGAGCTTGAAGATATTATGTCTTAGTCTTAGAGTCTTTGACTTGTAATTGATAGAATTGTTAGCAACAGTTAAAGGGGAGTCTGTTAGGACATGTTTTGTAACTGTTGATAAAATTCTATGTAAGTTCTGCTAGAGGCGAACTTAACAAGTTCGCCTAGCCTATCAGAGGCGAACTTATTAAGTTCGCCTGGTTTATCAGAGGCGAACTTAATAAGTTCGCTTAGTCTATCTGAGGCGAACTTATTAAGTTCGCTTAGGCTATTAGAGGCGAACTTAATAAGTTCGCCTATAGCAGATCGTTTGTGTATAAATAGGAGATATCAGTTTCTGTTTAGAATACAAGACAGAAGAGACGATATCAGAGTAGACTTGATTAGAGACAGAATCTTGTAACCTGATATTGTGGTGGAAATACAAAGCGTTTATTTACACCGTTGTTGTTGATTGAGTTACACGAGCACGTTGATCATGGATTCCGCACGTTATCACTGTGTCGTACCGCGAGTCTAGAGATCCGTCATGCACCGAATTAGGGACCTACAAACCCTAGCCGAGCCACCCGTTACCGTCGTACGAGCTCACCCCGTACCCTATAGTTCCCACCGTCGTACGCCATCATCCCACGTAAGTTTCCACACGAGCCACCGTGCACGTCGACGCCTTATTATCTGCCTTGAGGCTCATGCGGCTAGCACAACCCCAATCAACACCGTATGGCTTCACTCGAACCCCTTCCTCCCCGCCGGAAGCCTAACCTGAATCGTCCCTATTGTTTACCGCTGTAGAACACCACCGCGGCACAATGTCGTATTCACCTCCTCCGACATGCCGTCTCTCACTTCCCCGTGACCCCCATCACAGGCCGACCACCCCTCCCCATCTCTTTCGTCGATAGCCGTGACCACCATTCCAACCCTAATTGGGTTCTCAAGCACAACGGATACGAAAAACGAATATAAACTGATGGGTTATAGATGTACCTCACGTGTGAAGTCTTCCCCTTACTCGCTACCTCTGTTGAACCACCGTGATATCACCTTACCCGGATCCTTCCTCCACCACGTCTCTCTCTCTGCTGCCGTCGAACACCCCTAGGCCGAATAGCCTAGGGTTTTCCCTTAGAATCTTATTTAAACCTACGAGTTTTACATCTGGGTCCCTGTGGTTCCATTAACGCATGTTTCGATCTCAATAACTGCGTTATCTTCTACACGGGTACTCTAATTATTTTAAGTTTCTGTTTTCGTGCAAAACCCCGTCAACTATCTTGGTTAATAGGGATTCGGGTCATCCATTCATCCGAACCATATATAGTTGAAATTTCTAGATGTTACAAGTCTACCCCCCCTTAAAAGAGGATTCGTCCTTGAATCCTGTGTCGGCACAGCCAACACAACCCATCCTTTCCATTCGTACTCGTACACCAAATTCTTCTGTGTCAAGTATTCACATTCACACTTTTTGGTTTCATAAATTTGCCTTTCAATAACTCCACTCTTCTTGGGGTTCAAAGAAGTCTCCTCAGTTGCCCCCTTTCAACCTTGGAACTCGTAGGTCTCACCTACACATTCTCTCGTCTCTCATCTACCCAGCCATTAGTCAAACGGCTGCCTCTTCAGTCCTCGCTATCCTGGTACTTTCTAGAAGTTTCCATACGTGATTTCCTTGATTAACAACCCTCCCACGAAGGTCCCATTGTCACCCTTGATAATACCTTGTCGCTCTTATTGTTCTAGGAACGTCGCACGTACCATCTCTAGTACTGTGTAGCACAACACTACCAATTGACCTCTCACTTGTCACGTTTCATTCTAGCTCCTAGGAAAAATTGTCCACGTCTCTCGTATAACCCTAATGAACTCGTCATTCCAACGATCATCCTCTCCAAGTAGGTCCTTGTCGTTCACCTACCGAAGTAATAGTTGCTTTACTAAAATGTGTCTGTCATACTCCTCTTATTTATACAATTGCCATCTTGCGATGATTACTCAAACTCAAACCCATTGCCCTACCCATAAGGGCATCCCTAATGTCTTTCTCCGATGATCTTCGGGAGCTCGTGCAAAGCTACCCTGGTCTCCACTAAATTTCTTTATCATAGTATCTCTTTACTTCGTTATCACGCGTTCAATACGCACCTTAGACTTGCACATACACCCAACACTAGGGCCATCTTTAATAGCTCTCAATGTTTCTCAAGGCTTATATGCCTTTGTCGTGTCCGTTTCAATCCTCTAAGCGCTTGCTTTCCTTAAATGCTCCACATGAGCTCATATTAAGCTGGTCTTGGATTTACCAGCATAGGCATATCCTTCTTAGTCACTTACGTGCAATCATGCACGTGCCCCTCCTGAGTTTCACCTTTCTCTAGGTTCCTCTACCATTACTATGCGATCCCCGACCGCATCTCATTTATCATGTATGAACATGAAGTCCGCCAGCTCATAAGCCTCAGCTATTTGTCATCTTGTTAACTTCGTGCTGATATCTTCAGCGTCATCACCTTGATCTCATCATAAACATTCCCGGTCAAGCGTCCACGTAAACGCCTTCATCATCTACTCTCGCAGCTCCGTCCATTGGCTTCGTGCTCTGAATTCCCAAGATATGAGCATAGGCATCTCATAAGAGCAACTCACTGGTCGCCTAGAAAGACGTCAAAACTCCTCGGATCACCTCGATGTATCCATGTCAAGAAAATTGTCAAGATAGAAAGGCTATACTTGTTCACACTGACCATCCGTCCTATGCACGACTAACCGTGTACTACAAGGACACACACCGACACACATAACTACAAAACACACAATGTTCTACACCTAAAGTAATAACTCAACCTTCTAACTCGCACAAAGTGCACATACGCAACTAGCTAGAGCGGGGTAAATCTACACGCATACAATATTACCTCGTCATTTATAGACACACAAGTATATCATGTTGTTTGGCCCAAAGGCACCAGCAAACACGATCTCCCGCCTGACTGCCGTCAGACACAATAACCTGTTGACAAAAGTCAACACCATATCAAGCTTGCACTTGATCTCCTGCCTGACTACTGCCAGACACAATATCAAGCTTATGCTTGATCTCCCGCCTGACTATTGAGTACGTGACACCAATAACTCATACTCATAAGCAACTCAATTAATGACATACAAGTTTATTAACAAAACACTTTCATGTCCTTAAGAACCAAAACATTTACCACGCGAAGATCTATGCCTTAATATATAATGACGTTTATTATCATAGTAAGGCTAAACACACCCCTTACTCTTCACACATCACTTAGCATAACACATAGGTGACACTATCTTAAGACCGTAGACACGCACAATTAATCAAACTCAGGTCTACGCAGGTCTACTCATACAGTCTAATCAACC
This sequence comes from Smallanthus sonchifolius, assembly GCA_023525975.1. Taxonomy (NCBI): domain Eukaryota; kingdom Viridiplantae; phylum Streptophyta; class Magnoliopsida; order Asterales; family Asteraceae; genus Smallanthus; species Smallanthus sonchifolius. Next base: position 39,252,285 of record CM042025.1, on the reverse strand, counting down.
AAGCTCTATCATCACATCAAGGATTACATTTAGTATGAACTCACGTTGTTCAAAAAGGTAATCACAAAGTTACACATAATTAACACTGCACCACCAATAGCAAGCTATCACACATGCAACTATCATTAACTACATTTTAAACCATCCCGTGGTAAGATTCCATGTCAAGGTTAATATCAAACAATTGAAAAACCAAGAACAAGTATTTCATCACAAAAGTGCCCGATGGCCACTACTCAAAATGCTCAAGTCTCTCTGGTACCCACTACTACTCTAGTCATTAAATAAGTCGAAGTTATCCCCCACTTGCTCCTCGTCATCTGATTCCTCTAACCATCCATTTCCTGATTCTGCATAGTGTCTCGAGGGCTGACTCGTGACTGCAAATGGATTTCTTCCTCCCCTGAAAAAGGAACTACTGAGCCCGCCCCTCATAGTTGCCCTAGTAGTATTGAGGGCATTTGGCACTGGAAGCGCCAAGATCACCTCCTGTGCTGGTAGCTCCTGCTCGTACTCAGCCGCCGGTGGAACCACCATCAGTGGAACAGGTTCTAAGACTCGTCTACCTCCAAATATAACCATGCGAACGGCAGCCAAACGTCTAGCCCACCGATCTGTTAACCTCCTGATAAGGGCTCCTCGCCTAATCCATCTAGTCTGAATCTTCATGGCCATCAGTACCTGCACAAGATAGAACGTTGGAGTGATTACTATGGGCGTCAAATTCAGAATATGAGAGTAATCATAGACTGCCAAATCACGGTGATCAAATGCAATTTGGTGGTCAACATTACTGCTCGGATTCTAAACCTTCCCCATCATATTCACACTAGTTTTCTATCTTTCATACCCCCCCGGATGCACATGCATCACACAACTCAGATAGTATCACACCATAATCTATCAAGTCATCATATATATCACAATCTCACACCATCAAAGGTTACACACAAAATTACTACATCATATCGACACACCGAACTATCTCACATAGTTACAATTAATGCTACTCCACATTACTCAACTAACACCATGGTCTCATTTAGTCACACCACACAACTTCACATAGTTCTACATACTATTACAACTTATGGCACACATCATGACCCCACACGGAACCATAAATCACTTACTCACACCAGTCGCTTTACCTAGTGTAACACCACACAATAGTAAATAATTACTGCTCAACTCGAAAGACATACCTCTTGGCTCGCGGTTACTAGTGGTGGCATTTTTTTCACCCTTGCCCCATTTTTAGTTTAAGTTAAGGTATTTTATTTGTTTAAAAACACCAATTTTCTATTAAACCTGGCTCTGATACCAACTTGTAAGGCCTCGCACCAGGCACCCTACAGTTGGTTCTCATAACGGGTTATTCCCTTGAAAATACTCATTTTTATATATTAAACTACAGCGGAAGTCTTTCTAAACACATTAATTGGTATTTAATGTCATTAAGTTACCTCACGAATGCTTGCACACCAATCCGAGTAGCACCGCTCCCAAGCCAAGATATGTCAACGTAACGCCTACCTGCAAAACAATCTATCGCACACACAAAGTCAGCTACGCTGAGTGAGTTCTAATAGTTTAGTTTAATTAAAAGCCAAATCGTCTCAACAATTATTTGAACTTTTCTTAGGACCCACGGTCCTTATATAATAGGTCCACAATTCACTAACAAATAGATAGCCCCCGTTATCTCCCGATATCCCATAGTAGCTCATTACCCAAGACTCATCCCATAATAACTCATCTTCAAGTACATGTATTAACTCGACACTTGGTTAACACAACAATCCCCTAGACCTCAACTTACTCAGCCTCTTACAAATCAACTGACATAATCGTTATGAACATCACATCACAATCATGGCCCCACAGCCAATCTAACTCAACTCATCACATTAATACGGTCACAAGCACAATAAATATAACACAACGCTTGTATGCAATTTAACATAAACATAAGCACACAAACACATACCTCATTACTGCCCCCTCGTCAGGGTTACCCTCGTCAGGGCATTCGACACACCCCGAGCACATCACTTTCCTGTTGGACATCACCACCTTTGGTGACCTCCCGAAGGACTTAGTCCTCCATAATCTCGTTTGCCAAGTCATAATGACACAATGCAAACACAATACCCGCCGTGTCACAAGGACAACGACATAATTCACACAACACATGTATAATCACATAACAATATACTTTATATACATGATTCATTAACTGCACATGCATTCACACATAGCACTAGGATAAGATATCTCACACGTATTCATAAGCATTTAGCTTATATCCTGACTCATCCCTAACTAACTCATAATGCCATACACTACTAATATAGCAACATACATACAATTACTATATCTCATTATTTACGCATATACCACGTACATGCACACCCTGTGACACTTCCTAGTTGTACCCGTATGACCCGTTTACTACGATCCTGACTCATCCCTGTTAGGTCACTATACGACACGTGACCATATCCCCACCTGTAACATGCACGTCCTATGGACACACACACAGTCCCTTAGCCCCACATTTAACTATTTAACATCATAAACTCATCAGGTTAAACCCCAAAGCTCGGTATACATTTAATGTATTAAAACATGTCTCGAAAGTATGTACGATAGCCCCAAAACGTTTGTAAATATTTAAAAGAGGGGGATTAGAAACTCACAGGTTATGCCGAGTCTAAATCCCAGTTGTGCACACCGATTACTCGTTCAAACTCCAAACGTATCAGACGTATGATTACACGATCAGGATATGCTTAAAACATACGTTGGACACGCATGAATATAAGTAAATTCTGACACTCGTCTCAACTGCTCGTTAGTCATCCTCAACGAAACCCTAACTCCCTAGATTCCCACGAACCGGGTCACCCTTTTACCCGCTTAGAACCCGTATTCTGGGACCTAGGTTTCCATCCATGCACGTACGTGGTCGTGCAACCTTAGTCCCACGAGCACCCACACACTCGGGCCGGCTTTCATACCCGCATGCATGCCATGCAACGTAAACCCTAGCCGAGCCACCCGTTACCGCCGTACGAGCTCACCCTGTACCCTATCGTTCCCACCGTCGTGCGCCACCATCCCACGTAAGTTTCCACACGAGCCACCGTGCACGTCGACGCCGTATTCTCTACCTTGAGACTCTAGCGGCTAGCACCACCCCAATCAACACCGTATGGCTTCACTCGAACCCCTTCTTCCCCGCCGGAAGCTTTACCCGAATCATCCTTGTTGTTTACCGTCGTAGAACACCACCGCGGCACACTGTCGTATTCTCCTCCTCCAACATGCCGTCTCTCACTTCCACGTGACCCCCCGTCACAGGCCGGCCACCCCTCCCCATCTCTTCCGTCGATAGCCATGACCACCATTCGAACCCTAATCGAGTTCTCAAGCACAACGGATATGAAAAATGAATATAAACGAATGGGTTAGAGATGTACCTCACGTGTGAAGTCTTCCCCTTGCTCGCTACCTCCGTTGAACCACCGTAAGATCACCTTACACGGCTCCTTCCTCCACCGCGTCTCTCTCTCTCTGCTGCGTCGAACACCCCTAGGCCGAATGGCCTAGGGTTTTCCCTTAAAATCTTATTTAAACCTTCGAGTTTTACATCTGGGTCCCTGTGGTTCCGTTAACGCACGTTTCGATCTCAATAACCGCGTTATCTGCTACACGGGTACTCTAATTATTTTAAGTTTCTGTTTTCGTGCAAAACCCCATCAACTATTTTGGTTAATAGGGATTCAAGTAATCCATTCATCCGAACCATATATAGTTGAAATTTCGGGATGTTACATAGCTATATTTATTTTTTCCATCACATCATCATTTATACACTCAAGTTCTCCAATTTTACCTCTTAATTCTGTAATCTCCTTAAAATCACCCTTAAGCTTTTGTCTATCAACTTTTTCATGTTGTTTTAGTTCTATATCCTCATTTAAAGAAAGATATTAATTTTGAACCTATTGTTCCAATGGTAGAAATAATAATCAACAACAAAATGAGGCAAAAAGATTTTATAGAAAAATAACCGCCATATAAAAATCAAAAACAAGAAGAGATTCAAATAACGAATTTGAAGATCAATAACCCACAAATAAGAGCCTAGTGTCTGATACCAATTGTTAGGATTGATCTTGACACTCAAATTTGTTCGATCACGAAGTGAGATGTGGAATCTGTTAATTCGTTGTGTGAAAACACAAGAACACAAAGATCTAAATAAATTCCCTTTCTTGTATTAAATGAAGCTTGAATGTGTGTGTTTTTATATGCAAACCCTAGATTTCTCAAACTTAATGAAATACAAGCTCCTCTATCCTATTTATAGTCCCTAACACAAGAAATGGGAAATTAACAATTTCGCCCCTAAAGTCAATTTTAATCAAGCGCAGCTTTCTTTTGCCTGAACTTTCGTATGAAACTTCTCCTTTCCTACGAAACTTGTTCTTTCGTGTGAAACATTCTCTTCATTCGCAACTTTGTCTTTCGCACAAAACTAGAACTTTCGTGCAAAAATCTGTCTTTCATATGAACCTTTATTTCTTGATCATTTTGGTAAGCATTAGTCTTTATAAATCCTTACAACTGATTTGATATTATATCATTGTATACGGTGTATGATTTGTTGGTGTACACTCATATAGGGCATTGTATGTTACTCTATACGCCCGTGTAGATATGCATACCCCATTCACAGCACCCAACATTACAATATACACCCATATATGGCAGCCAACACAATGGTATACACCCATATAGAGGTATACGATGTTATAAAGATGTTACACACCCGTATATCGTATGACTAATGGATTGATGTGATGGCTAGAAGGGATGTGCATCTAGTACATTTGAGAAGGGAGTACATGTGTGAAGGGAGGAGTGTTCCAATAGCATGATTATTTTAACAATTGAAAAAATTCTTTAAATAATGTACTTCATCACACTTTCAGAGCAAGGGTTGTCTAACATGCCTAAGATTCCTAACACTCTTTCTCTTCCCCATCAACGCTACATGACTTTTCTTTAAACCATCTCTAAACCACGAAAATGGTCATCTTTCCCATCCCTACATCCCTAAACTTTTTGTAAATAACAAGTAAATGTAATGTAATAAAAAAAATACAAATGAAAAAGAAAATTATATTTCATTAATTAAGAAAACATAAATAAAATTAAAAAAAATACGTGTTAGTCCCCCCCCCCCACCTTTTACTATTTCTTCCTTAATTTGTACTGTTGCTTTTATCTCCTGCTGCTCATCTGATAGTGTGGCTGAACAAAGAAACGATAATCCCCCTCTTTTTGTTTCCGGTTCATGTGCTCCTTCATGTTGTCTTTTATTTTCAAATTCAACTTTGTTAGCCTAGTTTATTTAAGCAAAATCAATAGCTATTTTTTGTAGTGTTCTTCCGCTGCCGGTTGTGTAGCCCTTCATCTTTGTTGCAGTCTTTTCGGCTCTTCAAAACTAAACCCTTCAACTTGGTTCGGAAATTCTGTATTTGATGAAGTTGTGTATTCGGTTGACTCGGACGTCTTTGAACTTTTTTTTCAGTTGGCTACTCGCGTCCATTGGAGGTATGACACTCTATTTCGATTTTAAGTAATGTGTTGAAAAGCTTTGTTTTCGTTAAGTTGCTTATAATCTGTGTGTGTCGCGCGTAGCACATCTTTATTAGATTGACCGATACGTCGATGGGTTGTTATGTTGTTGTATATGTCATTGAATTTGTTGATCTTCATTTGCACATCCTTCCACTTTGAATTCATTTGGTGGATGGTACAATCAATTACCCCTCCTTGTTTGAATTTCTCTAAGAGCCCACATCCAAAAGACATCTGATCTTTGTTGATTCCCGGTAACTGGTCTTCAGAGATGTGGAACCACGCCTTATCCAATGTGATTTCTTCGGCGTTGTTCTACGGCTTTAGCTTATTCCTACTTGAACCGACTTCGATATCTATGTTAGCGGGGAGTCTTCGGAATGGTTTTGGGAGTCATCACTATCTTCATAGGGTTGGTCACGGTATGCGAAAGGGTTTTAATTAGGTTTACGGAACAAACGGTTGTTGTAGTCGAAAATCGTTGTACGCTTGTTAAACTGGAACATTAGGGTTAAATGGCGTTTGGGATTGATTTTGAAACTATGGTGACGAAAAGATTGGCGTTTGGAATTGATCAAATTGTGGAAGTTCTTGAAAACTCGACTCGTTGCCACGGTTTTTACCCTTTTTTTGTTGGCGTTTGATCGTTGGATGATGGAAACATTTTCAAAAAGTTGAAATGAGGTATGAAAAGGGTTTTTACCCTTATTTTGTTGGTTTTTACCCTTATTTTCTTTCCGGTAACCCAGCTGCTTTAATTGGCATACTCTCAAGTCTCAATGTTCTTACGAATTACAAGAGCACTTTTAGATTTGTGAAAATTTGAGCCCAACCTTTATCGTGGTTGGCTAGACCAACAATATGTCAGCCTATATTATTGAAAACATAGGCCGTTACCTAGTTGTATCGTTCTTACCTCCCATGAAAATGGCGTGGATTCAAATTTAGGTGTTTATAGTCTCCTTGAGTAAAAAGCTTGATAAATTGACCTGAATACACCATTTTAAAACCTGAATCCCGTTTATTTATTTTGAAGATGGACAAGGAAAAGAACATTCCTATTATAGACATGGGAGAAAAAACAACACTCATTTAGCTCCAAGACTTCTAATAGTGGAGGTCTTGGGTTCGAATCCTGGCAACAGCAAAAAAAGCGGTCTGTGGCCAGGTCAGGGGGTTTACCCAGTTGAGGGTTCCTCCTGTGGTGGGCTGCCTTGGATGTTCTAGGTGTTGTCCCGTGGAAATTCAATTATCCTGGAATATATAGGTGTTGCCGTTCAAAAAAAATTAGATAACTATAATTAAAGATAAGATTAGTTCTCTTGTTACCTATTTTTTTATCATTCCCTAATGAACATCTATATAATAAACATCTATTTTTTAGTTCTCCAATTTTTATTTTTATTTTTAAATCAATGTAGTCTTCGAAAATGAGAGATATTTTTCTTATGTCCGGAAACCATTGAGATTTTATTCCTATGTTGCGCATAGTGTGACGTTTTAGGCAAATCTCACGTCATTGGTTTGCAGAAAAGATATTAGGTCAACGTGGGCGTTTTGATTGTGAATGAGAGAACAACTATTTAGTTATGTGTGCTTGCGTAGGAGAAATTTCAGAATGTGTAATCTTTCGGAAATCTCTAGTCAGGGGTGGCTCAATATATATTCTTGGGTCTAAAGCCAACCTTGAAATTGAAACTTTTTAGTGAAAAAATTTTAATATATAAAAGTTTTTAAAATGTAATTTTATATAGAGTCAAAATATATAATATTAATATTTAGGCCGAATGTTATTATAGTAACCCCATAAATAAACCTTCAATTATTTTGTTACCTCTTCTCGTTTTTCTCTAAAAATACAAAAATTGATGGATTATCACATATATTTTCAGCTTAAATATATATATTAAAGTAGTCTTTTTCAATTTTTTGGGGCCCTTAAAATTTGGGGGCATAATGCGGTTACTTTATTTGTTTGTACTGTAGAGACGCCCCTGTCTCTAGTCATCTAACTAAAAATAAGGCCTTGAGCTTTCGATGAGTAAATCAATTAATGTTGATTGCTTAATACAACAAACTCTACTTTTTTTTTCTGAATAGTTAAGGCCCGGACACCCGGGATCATCCTTTCGCTCGAAAAACAGAAGCACAGTGGCCCTGCCACACACCACCTAGAAGAAAATCCACAACCAGGAAACCCGCAACAAACTCTACTTTACTCGTGTATCATGAATTTGACGAATTGATTGATATGTTTCACAAACGCACGTAAGTTTTGTTTTGTGATACGAAAATTCATTCATTTCATCTAAAATAACCGTTTGCATTCTACATAAAAACCAAACATGTCAACACGATCATATAATTGTTAAAAGAAAATACAATTATATAAATAAAAAAAGGTAACCAAGTAAACGTGAGAAATATAAAATTCAAAAGAAAGTAATTGTCTTAATCGACTTCTGGTAATCATAAGAAGTCAATCATGCCTGCAAAACCCTTAAAAAGTCAAAATAGAAGGGTAGCAAAATAAGTCAAAGTTTGTTTAAATCTTTTGACTTTCATCTTCAAGAAGAAGAAAATACCATTGAAGGAGAGACTTTTGATTCTACGGTGGGCCTCTACATTTATTGGATTGGATGTCATATATCCCTCAAATTTTATACCAATAAAATCATGAAATTTAGTGTAGATTTAAGAATACATTTAGAGGGTATATGAAATAAGCGTTCTAAAATAAATTAAAAAGTTACTAATTATGCATATTTAATTTTTATTTGTTATAATAATGCTTCTCAAAAGGAACGTTGTTAAAACTTGAACTGGACACGTCGGTTAGACCGCGAACCAGTTCACTCACTAGGTCGGTTCAAATGAGTTGAACTGACCGGTTTTTTTAGGAATGGCAGTTTCAAGTGACTGTATTGAGTAAATGAGTAAATTTTCTTTTTTATTTGTCGAAGAATATTTTTTTTCTACGTTTATAAGATTTGAACTTGAGATATCTCAAGTAAATGCAAGAGTGTCGGCTTATTGATATTAGTGTTATATTTTTTTAATATCTATATTAAATAATATCTCAAATTTCAAACCTATTTCATATGGGTAACTTGATGTTATATACATTAAATAAGTAATGCGTTCTAAATGTTTCAGTTTTCAAAACATTGCAAATACAAACATGTGGGTAACTTGATATTATATATATTAACAATTAAAAGGAAGCATTAAATTCATTAAAATAAGATGAAAAATTAAAAGTTAAAAATCTATTTCATCTATGTAATTTTAAAATGTATAAAATATATAAACAACATGTACTAGTGTTAAAATAATTAATTCCCCTACAAAACTACAACTAATCTTTATCATCTTGTCACCTCTTGTTCCTCTGGTGGTATCAATCGAAATATTGCCACTGCTTGTCTTTCCCTCCTCTTGTTTTCATGTCATCCTAATACACACAATATAATATAAAAATTCAATAAAAACAAATAAGATAAGGCCCAATCAGAACTGGCCCAAACCAGTTAGCCTAAAATAAGGCCCATTTTAAGCATCTAGGTATAGGACCTTGCTAACCAAATTAGCTTTTGGGCTTTTGGGCTTTTATCCAACTATCCAAATATAAATATAAAAATATATTAGCGTGTCGAAGGAACGAGAGTACCAATCGAGACGTTGAACCCTTGATGGTCAAGCTCGCGATACTGTTGACATAAGGCACACCAGCCACAAAACGCGTTGATCGCGCAATCCCCGATTAAGCTTCCTTTTAACTTGTATTTCCTTCTCATTTTGACCCGATATAGACACGTGTATGGGAATGCTAGCCACAACAAGAAAACGAAAATAAAGCTCGCTGCTCCTAAATATGCACACAATGTCGCAGGTTCATACCACACTGCATCCGGTGAAACACAAATAAAATATACAATTTAAGTCGTATTTATTTGGATACGAAAATGGATGCAAAAAGGACCAAAATTACAATTGGAAACTATGTAAATCATTATTATGTTTCCCTACATTTTATGGTTCGAAATCAGCTTCCACTGTTTATGCCTTAACAAGGACCTTAACATAAGACACATTTTACCTGATTCCACTAGTTATCAGTATATGTATGGGTGGGACACGTGAGTTTCACGGTTAAAAAAAAATTGTAACATATTGGGGGATATTTTCTTTTAAGAACTAATTATATGTTAAAATCACGAGAACCACATAACGCATTTGTATATATAGCTTTTAATGTGATACACAAGACGGTTAAGAAACTGCATGTGCATTTTACTGTTCTCACGATTGTCATCATTATTATTTCCAAAACAAACAAGCACATGGGATCATAATCAATATCATTTGTACTAATTGGGAAACAAGTAAATTTGGATTGAAACTTTAAGATTGTTTTCAAATCACCAATTGAATATAAACATACAAGGAATGATTGTTGAAGGCAATCATGAACTTACGCGTATGTCCCTCCGTCAAGATCTCAGCGATCTCCCCAAACGTAACGCACGGACAAAGGGTTGTAACAAAACCTGAAATTTGGCGGTAAAACCAATAAAACGATTTCATATGATGACATGAATTTTTTAAAAATATATGGTTTACGTACAGTTTTTCATGTTGGACGTGCATTGGAAAAGACCGGTGGACCAATCGCGTTCATGATCGGGATACAAATGATTAGGAGCCGTGGATGGTGAGGCTGTCCCCGGCGGCAGGTGGTAGAATTGCGGTGGTACTCCCATCGGAAACATTGGAGGATTGTAAGATTGGTAGTGGCGAGGGGGTGCTAATACCATTGCGGATTGTTGCCATGGTGGTGGTGGAGGTTGTTCATGTTGTGAAGAATGGGGAGGTTTGTTGGGCTGCATGTGGGGCTCGGTTTGGGACCCCACGGAGTTTCCAACAAGAAAAGGTGAAAAAGATAGATATGAAGAGGGGATTAGGGTTGCTGCAAAAATATGTTTTGAAGAATCGGTGCTGGTTGATGATGGTGAATGGTAAATGGAAATTGGATTTTTGAGGGAAAGGGAAGGGTGAAACTTAGTTTGATGGTCAAAATTATGATGTAATTATTTGGTATGATTAATAATGATATGTGCCCATAAAAATTTAAATTTTCAAGTAATTTTTCAAAGCCCTAGTTATGTGGTTCATAATTGTGAATAACTTACTTTTAAAATTTTGAAAACTTACTAATGGTTTTTATTAAGGTTTCCAATCAAATCTTTAAATTAACTTGCAAATGTGTGATAAAAATGATATGAATAGTGAGATAAAGAAAGATATAAATATGAGATAGAGAAAAAATAATCATATAAACAAAAGATATATATGGTTCGGGTGAATATCTACTCCTTAGTGTTCCACTAAGTGATGTTCTTTATTAGAACTCTTTAGGATCATCGATATATAAGCTTATTAATAAGTAGTAATTACTTCACACGCTTTAGTCTGCTAGCAATCACATTGAAACGGTTGATGTGATCAGTCAAGCTCTCTCCCTTGATACTACAGAAAGTATCATACTGCTTCTGAATCACGTTTTTCTTTCTCTTAGATCGGCATTTCCTTCGTACATCTTGCACAATGCTTCCCATGAGGACTGAGCAGTCTTGTACTCCTCAAACATATTGTTGATATCCATAGGTAGAGCCATTGTGAGGGCTCCATATGCTTTTTAGTCCCTTACCAACATAGTCCTATCCTTATCAGTATAGGTTTCTGGATCGTTATTTGGAGTCACACCAGCAGTGCCCACATTCATAAGTCGGTGAGGATCATTAAGGATAGAATTCTAGAGATTATAATCTGTAAAGTAGAAGAATGACTTTTTTCTATTCTTTCGGTTAGGAAAATCATCAGCCGAATGAAGTTTTGGAGGACGGTTGCTTGATCCGGCTTGACTGAGACATATTGACTATGAAGAAGACTTATAGTGAAAAATCATTGAAAAAAACTTGAAAATTTTGAAAAACATCTTAGTGTCGCCTACACAAGCTAGTGTCGCATGGACAATGAGTGACATGACACCTACTTTTTGCTCACAATCACTAACCATACCAAATGCCCTAAACAAATATTTAGTTAATTTATTCAAGTGCTAGAGTTGTTTTATCAATTCCCGTATAAACTGTTGCAATCGAAGCCTGTTCTAGTATTTGCTTAATCAGTATCGTCATTTATTGACATGATAAATTGTTGAATCATTAACGTGTATTCAAGATTGGCTATATTAAGATTCAAGTAATGTTCTATCTACTACTATTTTATCATGTGTTCATTGTAACGGGTTGTAGCATTTCAGATAAAAAGAACAAAAAAACACAATAATTCATGATGTCATGTCAACTAAGGGTGAATTTGGTATGATGAAATTGGAATTGAGATTTAATTCCTTATTGTGTTTGGTTTGCATAATTTGTTAGAATTGAAATCTAAATTTATTTTCAACATTTTTAGTTACAACAAGAATTGGAATTAATTCCAACAAATTCCTTCAAACAAAGGATTTCAAATTCCTTCTAAATTGTGAAGGAATTCACCAAAAATAAATGGAATCTTCTACCACTAACCGTTGTCGCATCCGTACCCCTAACCCCGTGGCCGCCGCCGCCCCCGACCGCCGCCCCCAATCGCCGCCGCTGCTTCCGACCGCCGCCGCCCCGGCCCCTGACCGCCGCCACCGACCCCGGACCGCTGCCGTCGCCGCTGCCAATATCAAATATTAATTTATTTTGTTTTTATTTTTATTATAATGATTCCCTAAATCATTTTTTTTCCTATTCAAGTCATGCACTTATTTGGGTTACGTGGACGATAAAAGAAAGGGGACAACCAATGAGCTAGTGTCACTGTTTTACACCCTTATAAATTTACAATTTGCCATTGTCGTCAAAATTCAAATACAGACACAAAGCTAAACCAAATATGGCACAAACCCATACTCCGTTGACATTTACCGTCCGAAGATATCCTCCGGAGCTCATCGTTCCGAGTAAACCCACACCTCGAGAACTAAAGCCTCTCTCCGACATCGATGATCAGGAAGGCCTAAGGTTTCATGTTCCGCTGCCGTCGCCATTGCGGCGGTCGGGGTCGGTGGCGGTAGTCGGGGGTGGCGGTCGGGGGCGGCGGTCGGTGGGTGGGGGGATGGTCAAGGGCGGGGGTCGGGGGCGGCGGTGGTCGGTGGTGGTTGGCGGGGCCGACTACATTAGGTAAGTGGTGGTTATTGTGATAGATTTCAATTCATTTATGATTGTTTTGTCACTCAAATGGATTAGGAATTCAAAATCCTTTAATAGATTCCAATTCCTTTAAATTTCAAATCCTTTAAATTCCAAATCCTTTGAACAATTCCAAATCCAATTCCCTAAAATTCCAATTCAAATTCCAATTCCGACTAATTCCGCGAACCAAACGCACCCTAAAAGAAAATGGAATGCAAGGAAACTTGAAAATTAAAACACCTTTGTTGAAATTTATTTTGTGATGAGTCATTCTAATGTAATTTGTAGAGGGAGGATCCCCTGAAAAGAAGATTTTGCTCAAAAAATGATTTTTTTAAACTCAATATCCAACTCAAACGAACTCCAAATGAACTCATTTCAGTGGCATTGGAACTGGCTCGTCGAACCCTAAACCCTAAAACTAAACACTAAAGCTAAACCGTAAAGTTAAACCCTTGAGCCATTAGTATGTTTTGTTTGTTTGTTTCGTGGTTCCCCCCTCCATAGTAAAATGCCCAGGAGGAGGATGTTAAAACTTAAAAGCTAAGATAGCAAAGCTCGATAAGCCGGTTCCAACGCCGCTGAAATGAGTTCAATCCAAGTTCGTTTGAGCGAGATATTGAGTATTTTAAAATCCTTTTTAAGCTACTCGGGAAAAAACCCACTTTTTATTGTATGCATTTTGAATTTCAGATGTAAAGTAATTTTCGTTTTTCGTTAAATTAGAAATTTTAGAGTACAATATGTAAGACGGGGTTTGTATCATTGTTCAGGTTGTGAAGTTCGATCTCAACCATTCTTTATGCATCTCTAGATTGCAAGTTACTAATTTAAGCTATTCTTGTTCACGCTCACCCACACACCAAGTGGCCGGATCATAATAATTGTGCTGAAGATATGTACCCTACAACACTATTCCAATGAAATCAATTTTGAAACCCCCCCCCCCCCCCACTAAACATATATATTACAAAAATGTGATAATCAAAAACTAAAAAACTGTGGGGGTACCTATCTTTACCTTGTTCACAGCCATGAAATAATCATACTGGTAGATGCTGGTTTTAGTTTTAATACTTGGCGGGTGGCGCTACAGATTCCCCTGATCTACGGGCAGGAGCAGTTGAAGAAACCGAAGATTTGTTTGAACCACGCACATTATATCTTTCGTACACTTGCTCACGGTTTTCCGACCACCATATCTCCGCTTGATGCTCCCCAAATCTTCTTCGGCTGCAAATACATAAATAAACATCCATAAAGTTCACTATAAATAACCTTCAACAGGTGTTATAGTGGTAAGCGCATGATTCCCCTCTAGCGGAGGTCTCAGGTTCAAATATTGCTTCCACTGGCTTCTTGTCAAAACCTCTAGAAGGCCACCTGCCTAGCACAAACTCTGATTTGCTTGATCCGGTTGGTTACAGGGTTCTCATGATTACTAAAAAAGAACTTCACTACATATACAAAAATTATTTAATTTATAAAAAATAAAATCTACCTGAAGCGGACCCGTTTGAGATCTCTAGTTCCATCACGAAGAGCGACTAGGGTTATGTACACACCGGTCTCATATTGTTCAATCCATTCAGCCTCGACATGATGAGTAGTAGTTGCAGTAGTGACGGAAGAGACCGGGCTACTAGGTCTGTAATTATTATTATTATTTTCCTCGGTTTCTGGTGGTGCAGGATCATTGTTTTCAACATAATTACGGGTTCCTGATTGTACCCTTGCTCCATTTGGATACTCAGCATACCGCATAGGTTGTTCAGGTTCTGCAGCTCTTGTGAGTGTTTCAGTGGGACACAGTGATCCGTTTGATAAAGAATCAGTGTCTCCATTTACATCGGCATAATGAAGAACACCATTCTGCTCTAAGCCGTTTGCTGACATCATGCTTTTATAGTCGTACTCTCCAGGTGGCAATCTCTCTGCCATATCCTTCAGCTGGAAGTTATAAAGAACCGGTGAGAAACTAGAATAAACACTTGATAAGATAATATTGACCCGCTAGATCTCGGCTCATTTAGAGCTCTATTTCTATTGCTCGAGCTTGGCTCGTGGATGGTTTGTCAAGCTCAGACTCGGCTTGGCTCGTTTATTATTTACTTATATATTATATATATATTTATATTTATAATTTTAATATATATCATTTAGTTATTTTCATCATAGTTTTATATGTAATAATAATTAATATGTTATATTTAATATGTTAAATAAAAATTATAAAAATAACAGGAACGTCGCAAGCCCAATCAAACTCGATATGTGAAGCATTGAAGCCTGGCTTTGAGCTCACGATTTGAGCTTTTAGCGAGCCGATGTCGAGTAGCTCATGAGCGGCTGGGTTCATTGACACCCCCTAGTTGTTAGTTCACCCCAAGAGCATAACTTCCTGGCTCTGCCCCAATTATAGCGATCAATGGGAATACGTAGTCCTACAACTAAAGGTAGCATTTTCAACCCACTAGTATGAAAATGGATCAATTAGGTTTGCTTTTTATTGATAATGTTTCAAATAGCTAACACAGAAAAAATTAGCTATCAAACAAATGGGTCAAATAGGTTGAACAAATCAAACAGCAGAAAGTCACCTAAAGTGTATATCCTTACAAGCTCCTAAACCGTTTCATTTACAAAAGCTAGATTATAACTTTAGCAAACATAGGTTTTGTGATCATACTTACTACAATAATTATTTAGAATTCATAAAATTAACAAGTGTCAGTGGGTCAAACTCAGCCCGATGAATTTTGACCCGCACTTAAAAAGTTACCCTTTTTGACCCGTTACCCAGCCCATCGATCCGCCCCCTTTATTTATACGTCATCAAACATATTAAAACATGCGTTTTACAAGGAAGCACCTGGGCCATCAGGGTTCTTATCACATCTTTTGCAGCTTTACATTTAGTAGATTCTTCAGCAGCCAACGCCATAGCTTCCTGAGCTTTTTTTCTCGATTTTTGGAGCTCTGATTCTTTAATGTCACATTGATTCCTCAGACTGTCAACCTTAACAACATTAAAACCCACTTTAAGACATCAATTACTGAAACAAAACACAAACAAAAGTACAAAACACCCTCAAACAAAAGTACAAAACACCCTCTTATGAGTTTATAGCATACCTGCATACGCAACTTCATAACTTCCTGATTCAAGTTTTCATTTGTTTTCTTCAAACTATCAGATACGCCTTTGGAAAAAGAAAGCCCGGAAGTAGTAGGAACAGGTGTCGCAGAACGTGGAGGGCTCGATTTTCTCGAAAACGGCGAGACCGACCTCGAGCTAACACTAGAGTGAATATTAACAGGTTTCGGGATCATTTGGCGAAAATCACTCAATAACACAACATCTTTGAGCTGCAACAAAGATTGACCTTGGGTTGACCGACCAAGAAATGCATCACCTTTTTTCCCTTGCTTAGCCGCTTTATTATCTAAAAGCTTGATCAAATCTTGATTAGAAGGCACCCCCGATTTTGCTAATCTTAACTCGGTTTTATCTAGCCTGTCTTTATTCTCACCCGATAAACGGGGCTTTACATTTCGTTTGCTACTGATCCCAGTTGACCCGGTTTCAGTGGTCTTACTTAACTTTGTAAAACATGAATCACAAACACGGTACGGTTTTCCAGGATTAGGGGCCAAAGCAGCCCGTGGTGCTTTCTTTGAACTACACGAATGGCAATGCACGAGCCCACAGTTATAACAATTGTGTCTTTTTCTAGTGAACCCAAAAGCTTGTCTGCAAGATGAACACTGAGATTGCTCGGCACCCGAAACCCATTTATGAACACAAATGGCAGTTGTGTAATTTGAACCACAAGATATACATTTAATGTGTCGATCTTTTAAAGATTCAACAATGGTTGGTGTTTTACGGTCTTCAACATCTCCATGGCCTAACCTTCCATTAGCTCCCTTGCCCCATGTATACACCTCGTTTCTTGAGGTCAAAACCGCCACGTGATAGGCACCACAAGAAATATCTTCAACGGGTGAATTTATAAACTTACCCTCTACTGAACAAGGTAATTTGCCATCACATTGGGGGTTTCCGAGTTGACCGTAAACGGTGCTTCCCATTGTATAAACATTTCCAGATGTGGTCAAACCTACGGTCAAACTATGCCCGCAAGCAACTTTATGGAAATTGTAATCAATAAGTGCCGGCACGCATGTGGGTTTAAGTCTAGGCTTTTTGTCACCATGACCTAAACGGTTTTTGTCTCCATCACCCCATGTAAATAATTTTCCAGAAGAAATATTTGAACTAGATTGTGTTACAATAATATCAACTACAGCAGCTGTATGCCATACTCCACAAGCAACAGAAACCGTCCTCAAGCCCGAAAGAGATTCAACCTCTTTTGGATATGACACGTTAGCCCGATCACCATGGCCCAAAACACCAAAAGTCCCATCACCAAATGTAAAAAGCTGACCCGTTGATGTTATTAAAGCCGTATGCCATGGGCCACATGCTACCGAAGAGACTTGAAGACCTTCTAGAGGGCCAGAAATTCTCTTAGGTATCCAGTGACTAACTTCTGTCCCGTGCCCGAGAAGCCCGACATTATGTGTTCCATCACCCCATGTGTAAATCTCACCCAACGATGTAACCGCACATGTGTGGAATTCACCACACGCGACAGAATCGATATTGGAAATGGATAAGGATTCAACTAAATGAGGCTGAGTCACGTCTTTTCTGACACCGTGTCCCAACCGACCGCCTGATTCCTCACCCCATGTAAAAAGTTCACCTTGTTTAGTTACTAAAGCAGCATGCCGGACCCCACACGCTATAAAATTAACATCTAAAACCAAATTTGATTCCAAAGGTCGGGGAAGAAGGACATCAGTTCTTGTGGTTGAAAGATTCATGTTTTGGTCCAGCCCGGGCTTGACAACATTTTCAGATATTATCTCACCCCACATATACACGTCACCTAATGAATCAGCGTCATCGGGGCCCGACCCGTGACTAGAAGTACTAGGTGCACTAGAAATGCTAACCCGAAAAGCATCAGAATTGGAACCTTTTAGTTGCATATTTGTTTGGTCTAAAGGTGCATATGATCTCTCAAAATTGGTGGCAACCCCTGGAGGATAACTCTTGGGAGAAGTAGTTGGGTTCGAACTAACCGAAATATCTGGGGAACTAAAATCTCGAGGAGCACTAACCGAACCGTCGCTTGCACTGTTTGATGCTAAATCTTTATCATCCTGTTCTTAATTGACCAAACATGAAATAATACTAATACAAATGGCCATCATAAACATTAACGATGGCAAATAAATTGCTGATTTTTCACTAAGTTAACAAGAATGTATCAGGTATTCTACGTATGCAGCATACTACTTCAAAAATTTGATCAGGTCATACAAAAAACATTGTACTTTAACTAACAAATTAATATTTCATGTTATCATAGCCTCAGTGTAATCTACAAAAAGAACTTTTCTGGATAGGTGGTGTTTAAAATGAGTTTTTTTTAATTATATATGGTAACAGAATTAGAATAAACTCATAGTTGTCAAAAGCGCTAGGCGCACTCAAGGCGCATAGGCCTCACCTGGGGCCTAGGCACAAGGCACAAAAAAAGCGAGTGCCTGAGAGAAAAAAAAAAGCGCACTTAAATTAAAGGAATCTATACTTAAAAATAATACTATTCTTCGAATAAAATAAAGAAAACTATTATATAACATTTAATATCATCTAATTTGTACCAAATGTTCTAAAATAGTCAAGATTCAAATGTAATTTCAAAACTTGAATAACAAAATGTTCAAAGTAAAGTACCAACATCTTCTTCAGCTTCACAAGGCGCTAGCCTTAAAATCAAAGCGCATTTATTGCGCCTCGCCTTAAAATTGTGCTAGGCGCACAAGGCGCTCGCTTTTGATAACTATTGTTAGAAATTGCTATTATTGAAATTTGAAACTGAATTTCCTGTTCTTGGCACATTATCCTTTTTAAAGATTCTTTAAACACTTACCAAAGAAAAATTGTGATGTAATAATAACAAACAAGAAATTTGTGGGCAAGACGGCAAGTAAACATACATCAAGGTAAAGGCCTCCATCATTCCATCCATCAATTTTTGAACGCCCTCCTTGCAAAGATGAAATCAATGATTTAAGACCTGATATCCACACTTCAGCCTCAACTTTGTCCTTACAGATCTAAAAAAACACAAAAGTTTGAAAGTAAAAATAGATAAATAAATTATCTGCATGTGACAGATGATAATATGATATAGCTGAATAAATCACCAACCAAATCAAGAGATCGTTTCCCGTTGTTGTATATGAGAGAAAATGAAAGATAATCCTTTTCTGGATGCAGATAACGTCGGAAGACAGCCTAAAGATCACATTAATTGAACATATTATATTTATTTGTACTCATGGTTAACTAATGATAACATGTAAGAAACCAAAGGTATCATGACACATAATTGATGCTCGAAAGATTATGGAACTCTCACAGTTCTTTGTCCAGGAATAATTCTAGAGACTGAGGCTAATTTCAAGTTTCTTTCACCACTGCCAGAGATCCAAATTAAAGATGATTCGTCCTGTGGTTTCAAATTCAAGCCATTAACAATCATCAAATAAAAACGAGCAATTTTAATTATCATAACAAAAAATAGTTCTCGTATAAGTTGTCATAATCGTTGCCTAACACAAAAATCAACATGATTTACTATCAATCACTTAGCAATTTTACATGTTGTTACGTATTCATGCATATACTGAGAGTACACACTTGGTGATTTTGCTGTATTTGCAGTTGGTATCTAGAAAGAACCAAACATTAAAAGTTAGAACTTGTTTATGGCCCTTTAACATAATTATTTAGTTTTGGAGTCGGGAGTCTGCCTAGAAGCAGCATCTCTGTCCCCTGGGATAGAGGTATGGTTTGCCTGCATCCCACCCTCCCTAGACCCTATCAATAGCTTTGCTATGGGTGGGATTTCACTGGGTATTGTTGTTTTTGTATTTATTGCAAGCACATATGTGTACAATTAAAAATACAAAAAACTCATTGTACACCCAAAGGTGTGCTTTTTCTCTAAAATTACACATATAAACAATTTTTGTTTATGTTGTACATGCTAATTGGTGTTTCGCATATGTTGCTTTTTTAGGTATCACACTATCGCATTACATGTTTTCCTTTTTTAAATGCAAAAGGGGGCACATATTTAATTGAAGAAATCAAGCGAAAGAGGATATACGATGAAGAAAACATGTTGAAAAACTCACATGAGAAAGTCTAAATGGACAAAACCTGGGCTTCCCCTTGCGACCATATTTAAGTAACTGTCCACCCTTCTTCAGGGCAATTAATGCCTGCAAAGGTAAGAGAACCAAATAAAAATAATGGAACTAATAACAGAAAAGAAAAATCTGTCGTACATATAGCAGATTTTTTCATATATCCCTTAACTGGGTGATAATCAGTTTTATTTATAGAGCATCACTCATTTCTTTGTGGTTAGTTAATTGTAGAAGATTACACCTTTTGTTTCGTAAATTGGACGTTGTTTAGTGGTTTTGGTGATAAAACACTCGCTAACACTTTCATTCTATTCAGTTATGTAGCTTCATAATAGATTTAGTTTCATGTACAGATGTACTTCCATATTAAATTCATTTCATTCAAAAAATGTCATGCATGCCCCCCATACCATAGCTTATTTTCTAGCTGGCTTGGCGTTGGCGCCATTGTTTGCGCCATGGTTATTATGTGGATTATTGACCACAAACCATCTCATTCTTACAAGTTTCCTCCTTTCAGAACTCAAACCAACTACATAACTATTCAGCTATCTGCATTGAGAAAATATATTTTTCTTTTTGGCAACAATGAGAACCCGTTATCGGTAAACTCACCCTGCTAACCAACGGGATCCGCTATCAGTTAAATCGCAGCTTGATTAATCTGAGACTAAAGTTTAAGAGCTTAGGTTCAAGAAAATATATTACCATTTAGAGGTAGGCCAGACCAACAAGGAAATGGTACATACTTAATGGCTATTTCATAATTGAGAAAGCATAGATGCTCCCTCTTTCCAATGGATATCAAATGCAAACCTTGAAAATCAGTTCTTCCACCAGAAAATAAACCACAAAGTTATAAACCCTATCACTCTCTGAAGAAAATCCCCAGCATTATCAACTAAGATACCAATGAAATTTCTCCCAATTTAATTTCTCAATAAGCCCTAGATTTTTCTATATATTGCAACAATATGCTAAAACATAAAAACCTCCCATTTTAATAACTAATACCTGATTATAATCTACTAAAATCCATATCTCACAATAATTTCAATTTTCAAATAGCAGACAATCAAGTTCATAAGATATACCTGCTCAATGTCACGATCGGCATTACCGTAGCTAACGAGATCTGCCATTCCATGTGTCAGATTCACCGGACCGCCACCAGACGCCGCTGTAATCACCGGTCATTATCAATTGAAATCACACACGCCCGTCCATCCACTACCATCAACGTTTCAATTCACATCTAACCCTCAGAAAACGCAAAATTAGAAAAATAATCGTAACAGCAGAATTAAAATGAATCCAAATCTCCTTTTGACTTCAAACCGTTTGCGAGAAATAGGGGAAATTGAGATGATCACGGCGGCTACTGTCGTGAAGAGAGGGGGAATAATTACCGGCGGGAGGATTGAAGAAGGTGGTGGCGTGGAAGCAAGTTCAGAGTCAAAGATGGCCAAAAGAAAAGAATTCCGGCAGAGAAAATTAATGATGAAGACTCAGGAGACAATTTCTATTTCCAAAGCTTGCTTTTTCTTTTGCACTTTATATTATTATTATTATTATTATTATTATTACTAAAAATACTTTTCATTTTTAAAAGTCATAAAACATTTTTTATTACAAATTAATAAAAAAGTATATATAATTATTTTAAACAATAAATTAGTATACATACAAAATACGAGGGATGAACAAATAAAAAATGGTTTTGTCTAAGTAGGATAAGAAAGATTTTTAAAACTTAATATCCGACTCAAATGAACTCCAATTGAACTTCAACTAAACTCATTCCAACGATGTTGAAATTGGCTCGTCGAGCTTTGCTATTTTATCTTTTAGGGTCTAGCTTTAAGGTTTTAGCATTTAAGGTTTAGTTTTTCAGGTTTTAGCTTTAAGGTTTAGAGTTTAACTTTTAGGGGTTTAGTTTTAAGTTTTTAGTTTTAGGTTTTAGCTTTTAAGGTTTAGCTTTAGTGTTTAGGGTTCGACGAGCCAATTCCAACGCCGATGAAATGAGTTTAATCAGAGTTCGTTTGAGCCGGATATTGAGTTTTTAAAAATCATTCTTAGCCTACTTAGGCAAAATCCATTTTAAGGGATCCTCCCTCTACAAAATACAGCCTCTTAAGTCCCGTTTGTTTCGTAGAATTTACTGGAATTGGAATTGAAAAGCTTTCCATTAAAAATCATATTTTGTTTGCTAATAAAGGAATTGAAATTAATTCCTTTCGATTCCATCAATCTACGGAAGAATCTCCGTGTGTTAGTGATGGAATTAAACATTCCAATGGAATTTTTGAAGATTACTAAAAAGTCCTTCACCCTTTCTTCTCTAAAATCATCTCTCACTATGATTCGAGATCGAAGAACAAAATATGCTGGAATAAAATTGTTAACATTCTAGAAATCGACGATAAAAAACGAGAATATATTCATTAGAACGAAAGCCCATAAAGCAAGCATTGAGACCTGTGAATTTTTGCTTTAATGCTACTTATATTAATACAACAGCTCTTGATTTAAGTATATGTTTCAAACTATTTTCTGTCAATTTCTTCATAATACTCGACTTCTTATATCAATACCAGATTACTTCTAAAATTATAATCAAATTAATTCCAAAACCAGAACTAGAAATTAACGAGTGGTATGGATACATATGGGTCGTATGGGTGTCAGGTTGACAGCTTTTGTCGGGCGAGTGACCGTATACAAATCATATGGGTCCATACGACCCATATGTGCATTTTTTTTTAAAGATAGTTGAATCTGGCCAATTTTTGTTGTGAAACAGTCATCATACGAGTCACATGGAGCAACACGACCCATGTACATAAATAATAACATATGGGTTCATATGACCCATATGTGCATTTTTTTAGTAAGTTTGTTTGAACCTGGCTATTTTTTGTTGTTAAGTCCATATACGAGTCATATGGGGCAATACTACCCATATAAATGAATAATAAAACATTTTAAGATTATTAAGGTTTTTTAGTCATATGGAGCAATACATACAATTAAAGAATAAATATAAAAATCAATTTATTTTATTATTTTAATTCAACCAATCTAATTTGTGAAGTCATCCGTATACGAGTCATATACTGATATACGACCCAGATGTATTGTATTATTTCTTTACCTTTTTGAATTCAATTATTGATTTCGATATGTGTGCCAAATATATATTATAAATAATGAACGATATTGATGAATCTTTCAATTCTTTTCTCTGAAAAAACCATATACGAGTCACTCCCCCAAAATAGAAGATGTCGTCCAACCATAGAAACAGAAGAAACGTTAGTAGCAGAAGAAACGGAAGGCGTCATAACGGATCATCTTCTGATGCACCCGTCATTGACGTCCCGGCACCGGTAGAGAACATGTTTGGCAGAATGGTCAGAACTGGTCTCGAAATATTGTCCAATTCTTTTACAACGGAGATAGGAATTGGTGTAGGGTTCATTGTATGGGCGAGGCGGAACTTGACAGAGAATTTTGGGGTACCCTTTTAAGGCTTTGTGGAGACGCTTTTCTACAAAATATTGTAAGTATTTAAAGTGTATACACGTCATATTAACGTATGGTAGTAATTTTTATTGTACAATATGTTCGGGCTTAGACAAGCAATCTGATGTATTGACGGTTTTATTACATACTAATAACCGATGAGTTGCCGAGTGGAGATCGTTGGACTATTCTACCGCCTGAGTTTATGGACATAATATATGACGGACGCCGCGATTCTTTCCAATATGGTGATGGGACGAACCAACTGTATCCCCCCCCTGTGGGAGGTTGAAGCGGTAAAGTTGTTTTAGTTTTGTTTTAATTTTTAAAACGAAATAATAATTAATTTTATGTTTTCACAGACATATTTACCTATATCCCATGACGGTGAAAACTGGTATCTTTTCAAGATTTGAATGTATTCACTAGAAGTTAATGTAATATATCTGTATGATTGTCTTGCAATATATCCATATGATTATGTTTATCATCTATCACCTGTAACTTCCGGCCACCATGATCTTTCCTGTAAGTCTATCTCAATGCAAACTCACAGCCAGGTTTTTTGGTGTCGGAGCGTCTGACTGTGGCTGTGTTTTTTGTATTCTCCACCACGATCACATCTAAGCTTTACGAGGGAGACCTCGCCGACAACATTTTTCTTTGTTCGCAGGGTGACTAAGACGTAACATTCTCGAGTCCTCGCCGTACAGCCCAATCCACCAACTCCTCGTGAGAATGGAACGTCTGGATTAACAAACAATATTATGGTTAGTCTCAAATAAAGATAACCACAAATAATTTAAGGAATTTTATACCTTATCTATCTTATACAATTCTATCTTCTCAGGAGATACAACCATCATCTCGTTGTTAACGGGTTCACCACCCTGATTATAGGAATTTCCGGCACCGATATTGTAATAATGTTCACCTCCCGGATTGTAAGACGGTTCACCACCTATGTTATTAGAACTTTCGGCACCGAAATTGTAATAATGTTCATCGCCCAGATTGTAACGATTTTCAGCAGCGATAATGTAATAATGTTCGTCGCCTAGATCGTAAGGATATTCACAACCTGTATTGTTGGAATTTTCACCCCCCCCGTATCGTGAGAATTTTCACCACCTGTATTGTGGGAATTTTCACCACCGAAAAAATTGTTGTTATTAAAGAACGACACTGTTAACGAAAAACGGTTTATATAAATGAGAAAGAACTTTGAATGTTTTTAACTTTGAAATATGAATGTTTTAACTCGGTTTATATAATCGTTTTTAATTGAATATTGTGTCGTATCAAATAATGGGCACACAATTTGAGGAATCTTATATCGCGTCAATCACTCGCTTCTCGAGGAATCTTATATCTCTTCATACTGACCGGCAAGTTTATTCACGAATCTTCCGTCGTGTCAAATGATATCCTCGAATATTTGTTTCTTTGGACACCACACATATGACTCGTATGTGTGTATCGGAGTCGTATAGGGCACATTTGACTCGTATGTGTGTATATAAGTCATATAGGGCACTACACACATATGACTCGTATGTGTGTATATGAGCCATATAGAGAGACACGAATGACTGATGTTAGTGATACATAATTTGTCTTGTGTTGGAGTTCATATATGACCTGTATGCACACATATGACCCGTACGTAAGGGGTCAAAAGATCGAAATGGGGGTACTAATAACATATCCCTTTGAAAAACTAAAAGTTGCGACACGCAATGGTAGGGGTGTAGGGTAATTTTGTCATTTCATATGTTTTACATTTTAATTCCATTCATTTTTTTACAAAACAAACGCAATATAAAATTTCATTGGAATTAATTCCAGTTCCCTCGAATTCCAATTCTTTTGAAAGATTCCAATTCCATCATAAATATTCTACGAACCAAGCGCCCCCTTCTGACATTAGAAATTCATCACAAAACCAAAGTTGGGTTCAATAATTTGCGTCATCCTTCTCGAATCACGTGGCGCGGGTTCTATCCAAGACACCCCCTTCCACAGTCGGTTGAATTCGACTACATATTTTTTCTTACTTGTTACTGAACGACTAAGCAATTCTTAAAATATTAAAAAAGATTTCTTTTTTACTATTATTTTAGTATTATAATTACTTTTAACTATGGATGAGCATTTGGTAACGAGTACCAGTATTGGTACTCACTTTTTCATAAATTCGGTACCGGTACGGTAACGATTCCATCTTGAGATTAACATTTTGTAACGAGTACCGGTACCGTATAAATAAATTCGGTACCCACTTTTTCATAAATTCGGTACGGGTACGGTACGATCTCCTTCCTACTTTTAACGTATTTTGCCTTTTCTCTTATAACTTTTGAAAATGTAATTTTTTTTAAATTTCGAAGACACAGTTGTGACGTATTTGTTTTTATCTATGTTTTCATATATATTTTATTCAAAACTGACCTTGTCAAATATAATATATTTTTTTATTTTTTTCCACAACAAGGTAAGTTTTTTTTAATTCCGAAAATACCGTTGCATCGTGCTTATTTCTACCTACATTTTGATATAAATTTTATTCAAAACCGAGCCGCCACAGCGCGTGGGAAGTGAATACTTTTTTTAAATTCGCTTTCATGTTTCTTAATGCTCATTTTTACAGCGACGTAACTTTTTCTTTATTTCCGCATATACTGTTGCGACGTGCTTTTTTTATCTACGTTTCGATATTCAAAACCGAAACACCGCAATTTAATACGCTTCTCTTTACGTACTTATTAATGTCACGCTACAACGCGCGACAACATAAACTAGTTACTTACAAATGTTCTATATTGATAATTTTCGGTTATTAATTTACAATTTTAAATTTAACATTTATAATTCATACTTTAACAATGTTTTAAATTTAATAATTTCAATTATTAATTCTTAACTCATATGATCACCAGACCACAGACAAAGATGTGTTTAAACTTGAGGAAAATGTATGTGAAAAGTGTATACCTTTAAAATGTTAAATCATAAACAAAAAGTTGCTTCAAATATGTTCGTATTTTTTGAATGGAGGTGATTATAATAAATCACATTTTGATTTTTTCTATTATATATAACTAGGTTAGAAACTCATGTATTATACGGGTTGGATGAAAATAATATATGACTGTAATTACGTCTAAGTAATGACTATAACATATAAAACAATAATATTGGAAATGAAAAAAAATAAATATAATTCATAAATTTTCAAAGATTTATTCGTATACAACATTTGATGTTCTACTCGTATGTTTACCATCTTTATCTGATATTCATAGTTTTAGTCATTTTCTACTTTTAACTCTAGATAATGCAACATATAGTTGACCATGTGTGAAAATTGGCTGCAAAAAAACAAATCAATCTTAGATAATGACTGTTCTTGACTATTATTTATTGTCATTGCAAAACAAACAACAAATGGAAATTGTCTTCTTTGAAACTTGAAAGAAATCATTTTGTTTGAACGTGTCAAACTCAATCTTGGAATAAAAGTGTGATTTCCAATATTACTTCCAGAAGTGATCTCCGCTTTTATAACACGATTACCCAATGATATTACCTGTAATCTGGTTCCATTATATAAACCACTCTTTTGATCAATATTTCTTAGTAGCATCAGTGAAACACCGACTTTTAATACTAACTTATGGTCTGACAAACCTGAGAGTTTAAGCCCATTTAGAACATCGGGTGAATATAAATCTTGATCAAAGTTGTTGCGAAGATACTCTGACTGTCATATACTATCAGAACTTAAGTATTCATTTTCTTCTCTAGGAAACATGGATAGCAAACGATCGTTTATTTCTTGAAAGACTTCGTTTTCGGTGCAAGTATTGCTTTTTCCTTAAAGAATTATGGATTATTGACATTTTAAAAAATAGAAAGATAAACAAAGTCAATTGGGGATGAACTTACTTGTGATGTATCGAAAATGACAATAGGAGATCGAATTTGCGATAGGCGGCAGATGATCTTCCGTTTTCAGTCAATTGGGGATTATGTAACATAAATACACATAGCGGTAATCTTTTCAATTAGGAATGGAATTTAACTGATTTTCCGGTTGATTGATTGCAAATGGTGAAGGAATAGAGTTGCATTTTCAATTTCAAACTAAAATCCCTCGATTGTGGCTCATGTTTTTGGCGGGAAAAAGAATTGAAGGCCTTAGATAACGCCACGTGCACTCAGTTAGTGAATTACTAAAAGAAAGATTATTGTGTATGCATTAAAACTTAGTGTGTAAAATATCTTCTTCTTAGTAAAATTTTGTAAATCACCATCTTTTAGTTGTTATAGAGCTTTTAACTCTATCCTTACTATAAGTGTAAGAAAAACAAGAGTTTCACCATATTTGGCGGCGTGTTTTATAATTTCTTATGAATATAAGGTGTAAATGTAAGGAGAGTTTTTGTCATTGGAAGATAGTATTTCAAGTTGATGTTATAAAATCCACCTTACATCCAACGACTATAAACGTTTCTCTAAGTGAGTAACATAATATCTTCATATCACTTTATTTGATTATCTCTTCTGCTAGGCATAAAGGATAATATATTAAATTTTTATTAACATGTCAACTGAATACTAAATACAAATGTGCATATTTTCATAATTAAATCCACATTCACATATTATAAATCAAATCTCTCAAAACACATAGAGGTTGTATGACGAATATGACGGTTGAGTCGTGCATCGACTGCCATTGAGCAAAAACACTCTCACAAGTAGGCTCAAACACACAAAGTTTAAAAAAAGGATTTACGGTTGATGTCACAGGTGTAGCATGTACCAAGCGTATGGTCTACGACTCAATACAAGACACAACAACAAATACTAGCTCCATGGTCGATGGCACGGATATACCGTACATCGATCGTCCGGGCCCTGACACGATTTTAAGAATAAGTCAAGTCTAAGAATTCAAATCAACTTTAACACCAAACTATTCAATGTAATATGTGTGTGTGTGTAAACCACAACAGCGTTGAAGAGTATAATAAAGAAAATAATCACTCTTGGCTTTATTTATGAAATTCAACATAAGTTTTTATAAATAATCAATAAAATTATCTGCCTGTTTATCACGTCTTCCTAATTTGCTCACGGGCATCCTTTCCGTCATTCCTTGTATAGTCTTGATGACCCCGCCACTCTGACAGTCATCTCCCTAAGTAAGGTGTCTTGCCCTTCGGAATAGGTTCATTCGTCGTTCTTCTCGTCCCATTCCCTAATCGTCACCCTGCGGTGATTTCTAATTGTTTAGGCATCATTGCCTTACTTATAAAGGTATTACATCTGTCCTCCTCAGCCAGGAGCTTGAGTAAAGCTCCTCTCGTCTCTATAGTCACAACGTGCCCCTCCCAAGACACTTCTTTACTTTGTTATCATACGTCCCATGCGCCCCTTAAATAAGCACTTACTCTCCACACTAGTGTTATCTTCATCAGCTCTCAATGTTTCTCAAAAGCTTCTCGTATCTCAAACACATTAGCCTCAACCGAAGCTCCCCAGAAGCTCGCCTTTAGTCTAGTCATATGTTTACCGGCGTAGGTAATTCCTTCCCAAGACTTATGTGCAATCGTGCACCTATCCTTCCTTCATTCACTTTCCTCGTTGTTGCTCAATCATTACCACGTGACCACCAAACGCGTCCCATTCATCAGGAACGAACATAATGTTCGCCCTAGCGTAAGCCTCAACTATCCATCATCTCATTCGGAGAGAACATCCCATTCCTCTTGTTTCCCACATCGACTGAATCCTTCATCTGGAACGTATCCGTAAAGGTCATTCCGTCCCCTCGTTACTGCACGCTGAAGTTTTCAGCGTTGTCATCTCGATCACATCCTAACTATCACCGATCAAGCGTCCACGTAAACGCTTTCAACATCAACTCTCACAACTCCACCGTTGGCTTTGTGCCTTGAATTCCCTAGATATAAGTATAGGCATCTCATAAAAGCACTTCACCGATCTTCTAAAAAGACGTCAAAACTCCTTGCATCACCTCGATGTATCCACGTTGAGAAAAACGTCGAGATAGAAATACTATGCCTGAGCACACCCACCATTCTTCCTATGCATGACTAAGTGTGTACTATAAGGACACAAATCGACACAACATAACGACAGAACACACAATGTTCTACATACGTACTAGTAACTCAACTTTCTAACTCGCACAAAGTGCACACACAACTAGCGAGACCTGAGCAAACCTACGTGTATACGAATTTACCACGTCATTCGTAGACACACAAACTCCTGAACTCTATCTCCAATTCATGACAACGGTAGCCCCTGCCCCACGTCGTTACATACTTACACAGAGTTCACACGGTCGTGCCCTACACGGGTCGTACCAATGGTTCGGGACGACACTCTGCTCAGTCTAAACACAAGATATCATCCTAAACATTCATACAGACAATACATAATCACAATTTCCCACAGGATCTCGTCCTGAACATTTGCACGAGGTGCAATACACCCATTGCACTTCAAATATCACCTAGACATCAGCACATAAGTGACGCTATATTAAGATGTAGACACAAACAAATTCAAATTTATATCTATAAAAGTCTACACGCACAACCTACTCAACCATGATTTCTAAGAATCACATTAAACGTGAACTCACGCCATTCAAAATGTAATCACGTAATCGCACATTACCGCACATAATCAACAACCATAAACACA
This sequence comes from Smallanthus sonchifolius, assembly GCA_023525975.1. NCBI lineage: Eukaryota > Viridiplantae > Streptophyta > Magnoliopsida > Asterales > Asteraceae > Smallanthus > Smallanthus sonchifolius. Next base: position 39,221,815 of record CM042025.1, on the reverse strand, counting down.
ACCATACACCATCACAAACACAATCATCATTAATTATGTTCAAATCATCATGCGGTAAAACTCACAATCAAAGTCAAAATCAAATAGTCAATATTTGAATTAAGCATCACACCACGTAAACGTCTAATCAGTCATAATGTCAAATCACCCCGGAATCTCTCATGGTAACTACCACAGCATCTAATCATCAATGTAACATTTCTGATTTTATTATCTTTATTTTCAATCCAAAGTAACACATTTCAAATCCAATTCTAGTGCTATGTTTTAAATTCGTTCGTGCAAACAACTAAGCCCTAGGTTCCCATACAAACTCATGAGATTCACATCATTCAAACCCTGTATATATATGGATAAATGTATATGACACATATAAAAGTATATATATATATATATATATATATATATATAAATTTCTTAAACCAAAATAAAACTCATAAAGGTTGATATATTCCTTATATATATAAATGTATTTACTTATGGATAAACAGATAAATATATGTATATATATACCAATTCATTTATACAATTTATTATTTTATAAAATATATATACAATTCATTCTTTTATAAAATAATTAAAATAAACTAGATTTTTATTAAAAAAAAATGAATTATCTTGAACCTTTTGGTACCAATAAACCCCCTACCCCATGTGAACCCTCAAATTGAACCATCACCCTTGATATTGGACCTTTGACCTCAATGTTGACCCCAAATCAAGACCCATGACTGATTTTGACTTTTCAAAGTCACAATAGCCCAAGAACACCCCGATTAAGAACTGCCTCGGATCCAATTGGTGTAATTGGATTTCCCGTATACAATTAGTTGATCCTACACCACCTCAGGCCCATTTGGATGTTAACTTCAATCCAAAAATGCGGAATATTTTGAATTCAAACGTGTTTGACTTCTCTGAGTCAAACCGATCTAAATCGGGAAGTAATTTGCAAATTAAGGCACTATTGATGTCAGCAAATCATGCGCAAGGGGTACACGCATTAACCTATACCCAAAAACCGGACTCAATTCAATCCTAATCGACCTAATTGACGCGTAATTCTGCTCGACAGCCGTTACCACCGAATCACAATCAAATCGTATGGGTTGAGTGAAATTAATCGAGTTAAACCACTCATTCATCTTCGCATAACTCATTACAAACTTTTTGGACTTTCAATCAATCTGCATATCACATCTGGTCGTCGATCGAGCACGAAGAACAGTCGGAGCAAACCCGTAGCCGCCTGCATTCGTGCCCAAACCAAAACAAGTAAGATTACTCTCATTCGATTCGTTTTTGAATCCTTGTCAAAAGCCCCTTACCAATTCGTGTCCACAGAACATATAGAGACCGATTGGGGCTAGGGTTCATGGCGGGTTAGATCGTATTTGAATTCTGCTTTGTGTTAATATCATGTTTTAATCAATTAGAATCCGTAATTATTCAGCGAAACCACCTGGTCCGGCCGGTAAGTCACTGCGCCGCCGAACCAGGTGGCGTGGGTTCGAAACCCACAAACACCGGACCTTTTTGCGCAACCCTTAAACCCTAACCCGGTTCCACTGTAAGTCCATGTTAATACGTTTAGAAACTGTTCTGTTACACGGGTGAGTCCCCTGGTCTAGTGATGTTTGCGCGCCATCCATACAGAAACCACCCAGGTTCGAACCGAGTGGTGTGCATCCTTTTTATAAATCAGTTTTAAAAACTCTAAAAATTTTATAAAAAATATTTTTATAAACCTTGCAATATTTATAACAGAATAAAACCAGATTTATTAATTTTTAATATAAATTCAGTTTTACTTCAAATTTAGTTGTTAAACTTGTACATTAAATTTTTAAAACAAAAGTCTAAATATTTAAATTAATTTTCAAATAAAAACAATTGATTTTATAAAAGTTATAAAATATTAACTTTATTTAAAACAATCAAAATACTTATTTCTAAATGATAAATAAATAAATAAAATTTATTTATTATAACCTACAAAGTTAAATGTATATTTATCATTTAAACTCTACACATAAATATTATTTACACAACTTCATATTTACGCATCTTTATAAATAAATAAATAGAGTAAAAATTATTTATTTAATTTATATTTAATATAATACGCCCGCTATTTTTATAACTAAATGAATAAGTTACATACCTTTATAAATAAATAAATAAGGTAACAATTATTTATTTAATTTATATTTAAAACAAAAATTGGTTATGTAGGGTATACTTAAATAAGCCGAATAACTACTTAATTTTGTAACTAAGATAATTAAATAATAATTATTTGATTTAGTTATTAAAATCCAAACCCTATTTTAAAAACTATTCATTTTAAATTGTTTTCATTTTATTGAACACCTACACACATTTTTTTTATAATTCGACACGAACTCATTATATAATTTCTTATACTCACATCCATTGAAACCCTAGACTTTGAATTAGACATTCTATTAATTCATGTTCACACGCAATACACTTTAGGTTAATGTTGTGCGTTACAAGGATCACGTTGCTACCTGGTCTCTCGTGTTAGCTACACCTTTGAATCAAGTGAGTATTACATAGCCTCTTTTACACTTTTACGCTTTTTTTGGGGTGAAACATGAACTCTATACACACAATTGTTTACATTTACACAAACTACACAAACACAAATCCTCTTTACATTCATGTATGCAAAATTTGAGCTTTATGTTTGAGTGCTAGGTGTGTTAACTGTTTGTGTGCAATTTATGTGCAATCATTAACTATTCAAGCCGACGGTTAACAATGATAGATCTATTGAGTCTGACAAACCCACCCAGATTGGGGTGATTGTTACCGACAACACAATTTGCATGCTAGTTACAAAGGTTTGATTGTACTTTGGTTACACAATAGTTACTCCCCACAAATGCCTTATTTTATCATGTTATGTAAGGATTTGATTATTTACATCTATACACTATCTATGTATAAACATGTATATGCTCACCAACTTTTTAGTTGACTTTATTTTGTTCATGTTTCAGGTGATAATGTGTGAGTTTGATCAAGACATGCTACACATATGCTTTGGACTTAGTTAAAATTAAATAAAGAATATTATGTATTTCATTTACGTACTTGTTTGAATTTGGTTGTGTTTGATTGGTTTGAAATGAAATTTGATGATTAAAATATTGCAATCTAGTCAACCTTGTGCTCATGAACAGTCTACATGTCCCGCCCCGACGTATTCCGCCGTCGTTTGGGGTGTGACAGATTGGTATCAGAGCCTTGGTTATAGGGAATTAGGTTATTAGACACTCTTGACCTAGACTATAACCTTAGGACACCCATACTATGCCATGCTACTACATGCTACATGATTTTAGTGTTAAATCTATGAGGAAAAGTAACCCGAGATGATGGTTACCTGCTCATGCTCGGCTCCTTTGCATTTTCATGTTCTAATATTGCTTTTGCTAATTTAGAGGATGTGTTAGCATCTCATCCACCCATTCTTGATGTTGTAGTAATAGGGTCAGTATGACTAATTTTTCATGCACTTGAAAACAATCACAAAAAAACCATGTGGTATTCATAGGTGTGTAACACCCCAAATTCTTGAAGAACAAAAGTAGAGGGACCGAAATAGTCATTAGAGGAAACCCTAGGGGGTTAAAATAAGATTATGTTAAAGTACCAGGGATTAGAATGCATTTGATTCAAAGTTCAAGGGCTAAAAATGAAAAAATGTTGAAAGTTGGACACGTAAAAAGTTTTAGAACTTATCATGGTGTGCCCAGATAAATAATGACAGAGAATTCAGGGTTTTACCTTGACTAGAAGAGGTCTTGACGATCATTGTATTGACAAAGAGTAGAGAGAAAGAGATAGAGTTTTTGGCATGAATTGTCATGTCAAATATTTTGACCATATTGGTCTGTAAAGAAAGAAAAGATTTTTCCATGTCTGGCCAAATGCCACATAATATCTTGCAACTTAGATAGACGTAGAGAAGTACTGCATTGCTTTGTGAAATGTAGTGTAAACACCTTGTGCAAGGTTATGTATAAGTGGTGACGACCACTTGGAGGTTAACGTGACCTCAGAAAGACAAGTGTGCAATTTTAAAGTATTATGTTTGGGCACGAAGTTAATGTGATGTTTTAAATACGCGTCATATAAATCCATTTATGTATGAGACAGAGGTCAAAGGTATTTTGATTAAAACTTAGAACTCACCAGCGTAAGCTAACATATGTTTAAGCATGTGTATCAGGTAAAGATATAGCCTCCTGTAGCCAAGGCAAGAGGCTAGAGTAGAGGCATTCTGGCAGACTATATGTCATCCTCTGACAAACTGGCATTAGAATGATATATTTGGCATTCTGGCAGGCTATATGTCATCCTCTGACAAACTGGCATTAGAATAGATATATTTGTACTTTCTCTAGAATGTACATTAAACAAGTTTTTATGAAATAAATATAGTATTTTAAAGTCTTCCGCTGTGTATGATCTATGTTTACTATATGTTCCTGAGTAAATCCGACAAATGGCCGGCATCTCGGGTAAGCCGGGATGTGGGTGTCACAAGGTGACTTTATAACATAAAGGTTGGAGGCTGACTCTCTGTATCAAAAAGAAAGAAGGTCGCATTTGGTTATTTTGGCGCTGGTACCTAAGGTTTGCGTTTTGCCCTTGCTTTTTAGGGTATATGCTGCACATGTTTCACATTAAGAGTAGAAATTAGGTGTCTTATTGCATATGATAGCGTGACACTCCATGAGAATAGTGAATTCCATCTATAGCAGGTTTGTCACTAGTAGACTACAAGAGAGTGAGATATGATCTTGATGTTTGGCTCCTTGCTTTGATTTGTTTAGTTAGGGTATAGAACTATAGATTGAGTGAGAATGTGTCCAAATCCACACACTTTGTCGAATGTGCATATGTGAACATAGTTAGACATTCCAAACCCACCATCTGTGCTAAAATTGACCCCTATATATGCTCAACAAATGCAAAAACCCTCTGAAAATTTGCATGCAATCAAATTTAGATCAAAGTAATCCTAAGAAACAAAATTGATGTTTATGGTGAGCTCAAGGTTTGAAATTACTGACTGGATCAGGATTCATTGCTTATTAAAAAATTTGATATCATGATTAATTTTCTATCGCAGATTTTATTTTTTACATCTTAATATACACTTTTATGATAATTTCTTTGCAGCTGTGAATATTTATCATAGACATGTCAACATGAGTAAAAGGGAATTTTGTTGTTCCTTCTCATGAAATGGTTAGCATTTCCATCTTTTGTCTTGCGGGCATGTATTTTTCTTCCCATTTATTGTATATATATATATTTTTGTATTTTCTTGACTTTGTAGTTCAATACATGGTTAGTATTTCGTAAACTGCAGTATTCCATCTTGTCTTGCATGATTGAACTGCAAATCATTTTGAACTGCAGGATCATGACGGACTCCCGACGCAACGCGCGAGCGGGTAATCCAGTAGTTAATACATATGTATTGAACTAGCATTTAAATATTAGTTATATATAAAAAGTTTTTAATAAAACAAACAATGAAATTACTATTCAGAGATGCTAATGTATATTATATAATATAATGCATTTTATGAAATTGCTATTTTGAAAAACAGAATGAAAAAAAGTCTCTCTTTTTTACCAAATATAGATGCTTTTGAAAAATAGAAAAAGATATAAACAAAATTAGCACCCAACTGAGTCCTAATGCTCCACAATAAGATTTGTGGAGGAAAGATCTATTGTATCCCATAGTAAAAAAACCTACTAAAAATACAGGTAGGGGGAATTGAAATAAAAAAACTACTAAAAATACATGTAGGGGGAATTGAAGCCTCATCCTCTTTTGTAGAGGTGAGGGTTTGCAACCAAACGTTTCATATTGTTTTTTTGTTTTATATTTCAAACAAATAATATATAAATTGAAGTAAACTAATAAAAAAATAATATATTACTATTCATTCCCGTTTGTAAGTGTGTGTATAGGATGGTTCATGAGAAAACCGTTAATTATTTGGAAACCGCGAAAGACAAATATGAACCATTGCTTAATTAGATTTTTTGGACGACAATTTGAATCACTGACGGGCTACTGATTCACCCGATTATCTCCACCTTCCTCAGGAGGAAACCCACCATAAGTGAGAAAACCCCCTGGCCCAACCTGAACCCTTTTTTTTTTGTCACAAGTGGGACTTGAACCCAAGACCTCCCAATTTTAGTGAAATCTTGGGTATACACCTTTGTCATTAGGCTAAGCTAGTAGTTGTCATTGCTTAATTAAATTAATGGTTGATATAGACAATGATATTTAAGTAAATAAATCAAAACTAAATGTGATTAATTTAACTAGGTTAGAATCTCGTGTATTACACGGGCTGAATAAATGTAATGTTATATACTTAGTAATAAAAAAATTATGTTTTAGAAAACCCGTGTAATCCGTGTATTGCACGAGTTGAATACAATTTTACATGATAGTTATTAATTATGTTAAGTTAATTTTTAAAACATTTTTTTAGCTAAGTATTAACTTTTTTTATGTAAGTGATAAATGTTAATTCATATTAAACTTTAGAAACCCGGTGTATTACACGTGTTAAATAAATACAATGTTATATATACTTAGTAATAAATATTTACATATTACATATTTATGAAAAACGTTTTATAAAAAAATTATAAAAGTCATTATTATTTAATAGAAGAGAGAGAAAATAATTAAAGAAATTTGTATAATTAATAGGAGAGAGAGCCGAGAAAAAAACTTGAAAATACATGAGAGAGTGACAAGTGACATATCAAAACATTTATTTATTATATTGTATAGATAGTTATATCCTAAATCGTGTTTGCCACTAACGTAAAGATTCTTTAAGTTGTTATATTAAATAAAAAGTTAATTGTATATATGGTCCATGTGATTTGATCAAATTATATGTTTGATTCACAGGTTTAAAAAATTACAAATTTAGCTCAAAAATTTGAGACATGTTGCGCCTTTAGCCCTGCTGTTAACACCAGTTAGTTTTTAACAGAATGTTAGCCCATGTGAAATTCACGTGACTTACGATTGAAAACTTAATTTTAAAAATGAATAATATCAGTAAAAATCAATAAAAAAAATTAATGATTTTTACTATTTTTACCAAAACTTTTTATTATTCTTTAATATTTTTTTTATTGATTTTAACTCTTTTTTAGAGTTAAGTTTACAATCGTAAATCACACGGATGGTACATGGGTTAACTTTCCGCTAAAACTAATTGGTGTTAAAAGTAGGGGCTAAGGGCAACTTGTCTCAAATGTAAGGGCTAAATTTGTAATTTTTAAAACCAGAAGTCCAAATATACAATTTGATCAAACATAGGGATAATTTATGCGATTAACTCTAAATAAAAATATCATTTTCACTAAGAAAATCTTAGGACGTCCACTTAAACCGGTTGCCAATATGTTACATTTTTTAGAGCAAAATTTTAGAAAAATCTAGTGGGTTTAAGATTTTGTTTAGTAAGTTCTTGACATTTTTGTTTGTCTAAAATCATTTAATTTCTTAAACAATCACATGAAAACCTTCAAGTCTATATGGTTTAAGCCTCAAAATATAAAAAAAATAATAAAAAGAAAATTTGCAAACTTGCCTCTAATAGGTTTTATTCACAATCGTAAACTATTTGATTATGATGCAGGTGACCATCGAAGTGCTAAACCTTGTTAGATAAGTTACATAAGTTGTATGATGTTTTATAGTATCATGTATAGTATAGGGACCACTGTATAATTAGTTTGTTTTTATACCTTGTACTGTACTTTTATATATACTGGTGCTCAATACAAAGAACTCTTACTGAGGGATTTCCTAAAACACTAACAAGCCTGATTCAGAGTTGAATCGAGGTTGAAGATTATCTAGAAACTGAATTCGAATATTTATTTGAATTCAAATATTTATGATTTATTTCTTTAATTATTTTATTTTTGGGTGTTTATCTTTTAGTTATTTATTTCCTACGTATCTAACCCAATAAATATTATGGTTTGGGATTGAATAGGAGAGTTTTTCTTGATTTATAAAATATAAGAATGTTGTTATTGGAACCCCTGGTTTAATTGATGGTCTTTGATTATTATTAGAATCTTGAGCCATTTGTCATTTCAATCATGTATCATTAACCTTTGGTTTAATTTATCGTCTCTGATTATCATTAGAATCTTGAGCAATTTGATCATTTCAATCCTGTGTTAGATTCACAATCACATATGTGGTTTCATCGGTAACTGATTAATGTGCTTAATCGTAGATAAAAAACGAGGAAGAGGACCGTTAAGTTTTAATAAGTAAAAGATTTAAATATGTAAAAAAAATAACCTTTTGTAATAAGATATTAGATCTACAACAATAAATTTATTCACGTGCATCTACATATCTTGATTACTGTATAAGAAGTTGATGATTTAGATAAAGTAAGACCCTATTTTTTTTTACTTAATTTAGTAAGTTAAAAAAAATTAGTTTTAGGAACTCTAAGAACTAAATTCAAAGAATTAACCATCAAGTGGAGAATTTTCTTCGATGTCATTTTTCTTAAAACCTCCTGATAATAAGTCATAGTTGATGTAATGATGAAAATGATATGTTAATTAAACAGCAATTTGCCAAGTGCATGTGAGCAAGGTGATTGAACCATTAACTATGATTGAGATCATGATCTAGACAGTTGTATTTTAATCAAATGTGCTAAATACTGTTTTACATTAAATATATATGTTTATATATGCAAAACTTTATTTCCAAACATTTTGTATGACCATGGTGGTTATTTGGATTGATGTGTTTGGTTTTTATGTTCAACTAGTGTGAAGACCAGCACACCACACGTTCACTATAAAAAAATTTATCTAATACGACATGTCGTCGTAAAAAGGTGCTCCAATGACATGTCGTTGGGAATGATCTCGTCGGCGTAGTCACGTTGATGGCACATAGGCTATTTTTTTGTTAAAAAGTAACGGGTGTTACGTCAGGGGCTAAAGATGCAATCTAGTCACAAAAGTTTAAGGTAAATTAGCAATTTTAAAACTTTGGGTCAAACGTATAATTTGATCAAACGAAAAGGGTCATAACTCTTGTTAATTCTCATACTAGGTTAAAATCCGTGTATTACACGAGTTGTATATTGAAAACGTTATAACTTATAATTTGTAAATACGTTTTAACTTGTCAGACTATTTATGATCGTCTAACTTGTCAGACTATTATGATCGTCTCGATATATATCAGGTGGAAATGTGTGTATATAACAAATTAGTATTTTTCTTTAATTAGTTATATTTTGATTTTCATATTATATATATATATTCTTATTTAATATAATTAGTATTTTTTCTTTAATAATATATTTATAATATAATTATTATTTAATAAGATTGTGTATTTAATAGGAGAGAGAGACGGAAAAACTAATGTGAGAAGTCATAAGAAAGTGACAAGTGTCCCTCTCAAAACCTTTATTTATTAGTATGTATAGATAGGATAGGGGCAAATCTGGTAAAGAAAAGTAAATTTAGAACCAGTACTAAATCCCTAAAATTACTCCTCTCTCCTTTCTCCTAATTTAGGGTAAATAAAAAACTCAAACAAACTACATATACGTAACAGTAAATAAAATCAGTCATTTTCAATCACAAAAAAAAAATCCTATAAACTAATATTTTGGCTTACATGACTAGTTACATGAGTTACATATATGTAAAAACAGTAACTACATTATTGTAACTTGATCGAACGTATATGTAAAAAGCAATAGTTACATGTAAGTAAAAAACTTGAAAATATAAATTTACATTGTGCGAAATTTACAAATAATTCAAAAAACTAATCTAACTCATTTTTGGTTCTTCATCTTTATCTTCGTCTGATTTTTCCTTCATCTTTATCTTCATCTGATTTCTTCTTTATCTCCATCCGGTTTCTTCTTCGTCTTCATCTTCATTGTATAATTTTCACTACTAAACCAAAATAAAATAACATAGAATTACATTTATGTAATAACCGAGTTACATAGATGTAACAAAAAGAGTTGCCTCACTTTTCGTGAGATGAATGAGACGAATATAAGTGTTACGTATATGTAACAGTATGTCAACAGAAAACAACAAAGAAACTGAAGAAGATGAATGGGGAGCTGTTTCGCGTACGTAACATAATGTTACGTATACGTGACACTATGTCAACTGCCAGGCACATGAAATCCTACAATCACCATGCCTTTTCCATCATATTTGAAAATATTGCCACTACTAGTACCATACTGTCCATAACGGTTCTGGTTTGTATTTGGTGGAAATTTAGTGAAAATAGGTTTTTCACTAACTTTGATGAATGAGATTTCGATTCTCAAATTGAGTGGTTAGATTGAAAAATTTGGAACTCAGTGTCTCTAATAAGAATTTGTTACATCTTTTGTGTAAATATGTAACAATTGATTTAACTCATGTCATAATTAAAAAGACTTTTGATTTCTCTTCTTAATTACTTGTGTTTATTACTTTTAATTTGGAGTAAAGTCTTTTTAATTTGGACTCTTGGTTTATTTTCTATGGATATACAATGACCATTTTTGTTCATTTTATAATAAGAAAATTATAGTAAAAACCACAACTTGAGAGAAAAATTAGAGAACTATTGGTGTCAACAAGTTTAATAGAATTGAGAGATGAGTTCTCTCTCTAATTTTTCCACCATCTCAATCTTCATCTTTTTTCTTACAATTTCTAAACACATAGTTTACCGGTGATACCTCGGGTGCGTGGACATCTCCGATAGTACATGTACTGTTCCGGTTGTTGTACCCTAGGAGACATACGCGTTTGTCTGAGAGGAGGCGTGAAATCTGTTTTAAGGGACCCGTGTTAAACACGAATCATCAACCAAAACCGTCAACGTTTTAATGTGTTAATTGTTGAAGTCAAGGAGAATAGTTGAAGACTCAACGTAGTCAAGACTCGAGTTAAGAATACTTCAAGAAGACGTTCGTTAGAGTACCCGCTAATGACATCGGTTAAATTAATTTGGCACATATAAATTGTATTTTATATCTTTTACATTCTGTTTTATGTATGGCAATGTACTATTTACTTCCCATGATTAACGAGAGTATCGTTAATATTGTTTTATTATTATTTTATAATAAAATGTGACCCAAGTTCCTACAATCATTAAACAGAATTTTGTGATATTGTTGAGACAATCTTAAAAACTTTATAAGGATTTTGGGTTTACGAAATGATTTAAAAATAAAAATATTATAGAGATTTTCGTATAATCCTATAAATTTTTTTTGGGAAATATCGTGTGTAGTACTTTTTGATGTTTTTGGATTCATAAATATTTTAGTACAATCTTAAATCATATACCGTGTTATAAACCGAATGGTTTGATTCAACCGTTTGGTTTTAAAACGATTTAGTAAGCGTTTAATTTTTTATTTCTAACATGTGTGTTAGATCGGGTTTATTGGTATAAACCATACGTTTCGTGTAAACGCTATATTCTCTAACATTTGTGTTAGACCAGGTTTATTTTATAAACAATACGTTTTTTTGTAAACGTTTCATTTTTTTAACGCGTGTTAGATAACGGTTTATTGTATAAACCAACGGTTTTAAATACGTTTTATCCAAATGTATTATTTTCTAACGAGCGTATTAGAAAAGATTTAATGTATAGACATTTTTTTGTAAATGTTTAACTATCCAACATGCGTGTTAGAGAGATGGTTTATGTTTTCTAAGTCATATTTTTTGAAAACGATTTTTGTGATCGTTTATTACGTGCGTATTAAAATCGGTTTATTAAGATAAACCACGAACGAAAAAAAAACGTTTTTTGTAATCGTTTATTTTCTAACAGTCATGTTAGAACCGGTTTAATTTGCACAAACGGAAGCTTTAAAACGGTTTTTGTAACCATTTACGTCTAACAGTCGGGTTAGAAACGGTTTATGTTATATAAACAAACAAAGTTTTAAAAACGATTTTTGTAATCGTTCATGTCTAACAATCATGTTAGAATCGGTTTATTGTGTTAAACCTTACATTTTAAAGCGATTTGGAATCGTTTTATTTTTTAATGAGTGTGTTATATACCCGTTTTTTAATAAGACTATTTTGGAGTTTATGTTGTTGATTTTGTAATCAAAACATAAAATAAATATAGTTTAATTTTTAAACAATTACAAAGCTAAGAACTGTTTTAAAAGAATAAAACATATGTTTTGCTTATAAATTGGTTCGCTACTCATGCGAGAAGTAGCATGTATTGAACCATATAATAGTCCCGGGGAGACTATTTGGTGAAAACAACTAAATGTTGTTATGAATAGTTCTAATTATAACCACTTGCAAGTAGATTATTATATAAACAACTTTGTTATTTTGTTTTGGTTAATTTTGTGACCATTCAAGTTTAGAGTTTTAGATGAAATTAGTAATTTGATATATGTGCATGGAGTTTATGATGGGAGTACCCCCAGACATGCTACAAGACGATATTATTGAGATGATTTCAGTTTGGTGATTTTATCATTGATATATCTGTTTAAATTATTATTATTTAAAATGTTTTATATTTTATTGATTTTATTTCAAGTGTTTAATTTTGTTTTGTGTTCAATATCTTTAGATAACACATACATTTTAAACAAATAAATAAATCAATAATGTATGAAAGACGTAAAATATATATTTTATGAAAAATAATGTTAAACCGTATGGATATGGTTTGAACGGATAGTGCAAGAAGTGATTTGCACACCTACAACTTGAAGAGTTGTTACCTTGTCTAATGAGACACGACAAAATATATAAATATGAGATATGTAATATACTTCATATGAATACCTCTGAGTGATATATTAGTTCGTAGCATCCTAACTCGCACACACACAATCTATGATCTAGATATACTACTCAAACTAAAAGACATTCACACATAGCATAAGGAACTGTTATAAATCATAAAATAGATCTAAGCATGCATAATCATCATAATAATTGAACCAAGATCATTACAAAATCATCAAACCAACATTAGAATCCAAAAAAACCGATAAAATATCAGAACTTTAACAAGAAATCATCAATGACCTAGGCAGTTGATAACGTTTAGCCTAGAATCATGCTCAAAACCAGAAACACAGAAGTAATTGATCCAAACATAATCTCAAACAAACTGATCAAAGACAAAGATCGAAACTTAGAAACCGAATAAGCTAAAACAAACAAACCCCGAGTTGAAAGCTTCAAACTTGCATTCTAATTCTCTTCTCCAACCCTAAAATCGCCTAAGAACTCTTGTATGGCGGCTAAATGTCAAATCCCTAGTATTATGGCTATCAAATTCTTTTTAAATCGATTTTAGGGCTTTTTGCGGATTTACAAGCCCCTCGCGTACCGCAAGACAAAGATGATGGCCATTTGCGTACGGCCAAGGCCAAATTAGTCGGGCCACTTTCTGGGATTTCTCGTGTACCGCGAGAACTGGCTTCTCCATCTTCGCGTACCGCGAAGGAATAAAAATCCAACCTTTTAACTTTTATTTCTTGGGCTTCACTCGCGTTCGGTTTCTTTTTGATTTGACTTGTAAGTTTCACGAGCTCTTGGAAACATAACAAAGACTTAAACATAGACTAAAACGACTCAAAACAAATGTAAAATTATCTGAAACACACTAAAATAATAGGAACTAAGATGTGTGCTTTGCACTACATCAACCATCGTAGAGGCAAATGGTCTTTGGGAAATGACTGAACCGACTACAATGACATACTTATTTCAATCCTAACCATAAGATCTTGTTTTGCAAGTCGCAAAATGCAAAACCGCAAAGGAAATATGGGACACATTGAAGACTAGACACATCGGTGTGGATTGAGTACAGAAAGCACATTTACAGACACAATTCAAAATTTGAGATGTTGCAAATGAAGGAGGAGAGACAATTGATGTAACAAACTACAGAAGTCTGATTGGATGTCTTAGATATCTACTGAATATAAGACCAGACCTAAGTTACTCGGTTGGATTACTTAGTCATTTCATGCAAGAGCCAAAGTAACATCATTCGAAAGCTATTCGACAAGTACTACGTTATATCAAAGGAACAAAGGACTTTGGTATAATTTATCAGAAAAATGGAGATTGTAAAATTACATGTTACAGTGATAGTAGTTATGGAGTTAACACAGAAGAAGGAAAAGGCACTATTGGGATAGTATTTTACTTTGGAAACTCGCCCATCAATTGGTGCACACAGAAACAACCTACCGTAGCACTATCATCTTGTGAATTTGAATTCATGGCTGCTACAACAACATCATGTCAAGCGTTATGGTTAAAAAGATTACTCAGTGCAATAACCGGATGGAAAGAAGAGAAAGTGACAATAAAGGTTGACAACAAATCTGCTATCGTTTTAATGAAGAACTCTTATTTCATGGCAGAAGCAAGCACATTGATACTCACTATCATTTCATAAAGGAATGCATTGAAAAAGATCAGATTGCTGTGGAATTCATATGTGGAGAACTTCAGAAAGCAGACATACTCACCAAGGCATTACCAAGAATCAAATTCATCACAATGAGGGAACTATTTGGTGTCAGAGACCTACTACAAGATGATCGAGATTAAGGGGGAGATTGTTGAACATAATCCCGCTCATCTTCTTATATAAAGTCAAAGGTCCATTATGTAAATATTAGTTTAGTATTATTATGTAAGTATATAATAGGTCAAGAATAGGTATGTACGTATTATGAATCGGTTCTAAATTGGAACGATGTGTCGTTTGGCATATCGCTATATATGCGATGCCAAGAACAAGTACGGTTATCCATTTGTTAACCAAGAATTTCTGTTCCTACCCAATTTCTTTATCAATTTCGATTTCTATTTGATCTTAATACCAATTCTGGGTAATATAATTGAGATGTAGATTTGGGGCTGATAGCAAGGTTAGTAACAGGAGCGAGTGTTGCATTTATACATAGAGGTGAACAAAAAATCCGGAACTGGTTCTTCCCGAAAACCGGTTCTTCAGGACCTGAACCGGAACCGACCCTACTCATAGGGTCTGGATATGTTCCAATATTTTTAGTCAAAACTGGTTCTAAAAATGTCCGAAACCGGTTCTAGCCAAAACCGGTTCTATCCAAAACCGGTTCCTACAAAACCCGGTTCTCCTCGTTCTCTCCTGCAGATTACCCAACGTTTTTAAAACCGTTGGTGATGGTTAGATGGTTGATGGTAGATGATGCAGTGAACCGTTGGTGATGGTTAGAGACAACAAGAAGATGGTATGGTGGATCTTATGGAAAGGGTAAAGAAGAAGATGCATGGTTGTTTGTCTTGTTTATCAATTTGAAAGGTTCTCTTCGAAAAAAAATCAATTTGAAAGGTTAAAAAGTTTTGCAGACTTTTTATTCGAACTTGAAATTTGATACAAGCTTTATTGGAACTATCCAATTCAATTAATAAGTTTATATCTAATAAATATTATTCAAATGAACATTATTTTTTAAGTTTTTTAAAAAGACAGAAAAGAAAATAATAGTTTATAAGAAAAAATATTTATTTTTTTATATTCTTATTTGTTATATTGTTAAATTGAATAGAATATCACCTGGTTCTTAAATCTGGTCTGACCGGTCGAACCAGTAGGTTCTTGAAACACCCGCCATGAATTACCGGAACCGGTTCTTTAAGAATCGGATCCGGTTCTTGAAAAACCGGAACCGGTTACATAGGGTCCGGTTTTTCAACCAAGAACCAGACCTGGAACTGGAACCGGTAAAAACTGGAACCGGTTCTTAAGAATACCCGATTTATGTCCCTCTATTTAGACATGTGCATACGTACCAATCAGTTTTATCCCATGTGGCTCGTTCGGCTATGCTGATTTCCGTGGTGGTATGTCATTGTTGAGAAATTGTATTAGCCCCATGGTTTTTAGTACTATGAACATCTAATGTTTCCAACTCTAAAAGTTGTCACCGTCAAGTTTTATTGACACAAAACTTGTGATATTTGTCACGTGGTTCTATTGGTTGTTTTCGGGTTGTCGAACCATCGATATTATTGACGTTGATTAAGAGGCCAGTGTTGTTGATGCTATTGCAGATGTTGATGTTGTTTGTTTTGTTGTTGAAGTGTTAGAATGGTAGAGGTGTAAGCTTTGATACCGTGGAAACATTGAAGAACAAAAGGTAAAAGAGACTGTTGAATATGTTTTCTGATGACGGGGGTAGTCCAACGATAAGTCCAGAAGCCCAGAATAAAAAGGCAACGGGCCCAATAACAATATGGCCCAAAACAAGCCAGCCTCAGCTTGGGAAGATACTTGTAAACATGATAAGAAAGTAACCTGCAACTAATAAAGACCATAATTCAAACAAAGTACAAAAGAGGTATGATCAGTATGGACAGGAGGGAACAGTGTTCTCTGCCTTTCTTACCTGTAGGGAAAGAAGGGAAGTTAACATTCAGAACAAAAGCCTGGCAAAGACTAATGTCAACATATTATACCCTTTAAGAAGAATCTCCCAAATACGAGGCAGGGACCAAAAAACAAGGGATCTGCCAAGCACCAAAATAGAAGGTTCAAAGTCAAGGGAGTCCCAACATCCATAGTATAAATAAGGAATCCCTTTCTCCAAGGTAAAACACACTGAATCTCAACCCCTCAACCACTTTCTACATCTCTCAGAACCCTTACGGATTCTCAAGCCGAAGGTGGATCGCAGGAGATCTTCTCCTGCGGTGACCCTAACGGTTTCTTTCATCTTAGCAGGGCAAGGCTACCTTGGGCTGCTTTCATCGGTGTAGCAACAAGTGGCGCCCACCGTGGGGCACGCTTCACTTCAAACGATTTCGAAGTTGTGTCTCACTACCAGTTAAAAAATATTTTCCGAATTTAATCCTCTCCTTTCTTCTTTGTTGCACCCGATCACCATGTCCGGAGAAAATACTCCACAAGGTCGCCTAGCCCAGACTCTCGATGGTCCTGTGGAAATCTCGGATATGATTGAGTTAACACCTGAAGGCATTAGGGACAACTTCCCACGCCTCCAGGAACTCATGAACGAGTATGCCCAGGAGGCATGAACGCGGGGAGTTAGGGTTCGCCTCGACTATGAAGAAGAACCAAGTGTTACCTTGAACCGAGCTTCCCCAGAGGAAGGAAACGTCGTAGTAACGATAAAGGCCGGGGAAATACCACTCGACCTTCCCGCGAGATCACTTATGAACATGGCAATGACAAACCCAACACTCGGATTCGAGAATATGTACAACCCGTTCATTCACTTTTACCAGTGGACAGATCCAAGGCAACTCGCCTTTCCTTCGGGCGGTCTACCCTACCCCGGGGAGCAAGCATACCAGCAATTTCCCTGGCAGTTACCAAGCCAGTTCCCCAGGGCCCGAATCCAGGGCTTGACCCAATTTGTACCTCAAGCGTCACCCTTGATCCAAGGGGCTGCACAGACGAACCCCATAAAAAACAATCACGCCGTTTTATCACAGAACTATTATCCATGCTACTTGTCGGCACCCATGGCAACTCAACCTGTCCTCACCTACACGCAACCAGTAACCAGCTCCGGAGGAGAAGACGACCTCTCGAGGCCATATGTGCCCAATGCTCACACCAAGTTCACGTCCCGAATTTCAAACTTCAAGTTCCCACCAAAGACGAAAATGTCGTCAAACGTTAAGATGTACGATGGCCTTGGTGACCCGGATGACCATTTAGAGCTCTTCTCTGGAGCAGCTAACGTAGAACAGTGGTCCATGCCTGTGTGGTGCCTCATGTTCGTACAAATACTGGCGGGACCGGCCCGTTTATGGTTCAACAGACTGCCAAGAGGGAGTATAGACACCTTTGAAGACTTGAGCAGAAGTTTCTTGACTAACTTTATGCAACGGAAAAGATATACCAAAGATCTGGTGGTCCTACACAACATAAAGCAGAGAGAAGACGAGGACCTTCGATCTTTTATGGAGAGATACAAATTGGAAGGCCTAAGTATAAGCGGGGCCACAAAGAAAATGTGGATCTCCAGTTTCATACACGGGGTAAGGACATGGCAGTTGATAGAAGAACTGAACAGGAACATCCCTAAAACCATGGAAGAAACAATGCAGAAGGCGGAGGCTTTCCTGAGAGGAAAAGAAGCAACCCAGGTGCTGGAAGGGGGAATAAAGTCAAAAAATCCCACATGGAAAAACCCTTCCCAGATCCCTAAAGGTCAGCAGCGTTTTCAATTGTTCGTTGAAACGCGCCCTACAAGCCATTCCTATGAGTCTCGGCACCCGTACGAAAGATCAAGCCATTTGTATACCCACCCTCGGCACCACGAGGATGATAGGGCAAAACCCATACAATTCACAGCCCTCACAAAGTCCCTCAAAGAAATTTTAGCTACTAAAGAAGCCAAATTCGGATTTCGCCCGCCAAAAGCAAAAAACAGGCCACCAGACGCAAAAACAACACACAGGTATTGTGAATTCCATGGAGATGTGGGCCACCATACCAATGACTGCTTTCAGTTAAAGAAAAGAAATGAAGATGCAGTAC
Source organism: Smallanthus sonchifolius (assembly GCA_023525975.1). NCBI lineage: Eukaryota > Viridiplantae > Streptophyta > Magnoliopsida > Asterales > Asteraceae > Smallanthus > Smallanthus sonchifolius. Next base: position 39,203,133 of record CM042025.1, on the reverse strand, counting down.
AATCCGGCGAGCTGGCATATCTGATCAAAGCCATCAAAGGCAAAAAACATGAGGACAGGCAAGAGAAAGATAAAAGAATGAGAAAGGAGATCCTCATGACATCAAGCCTGGGCCAGCCCAGGTAGCCAGATAAAGGGACGTCCAAGGACTTGTCAAAGAAAGAGATCAGTTTCCCTCCAATCGCCCTAGGGAAGTCAGCATGGTCCCCCATGGTAATACAAGCTAACATAGAGGGTAATAAGGTAAGGTGAGTCTATCTCGACAGAGGGAGTGCTTCAGAAATTATGTACGAACACTATTTTTTGCAGTTGGACGAAGATACAAAGGAAAAGCTATTGCCATCTGCCACGCCGCTGATCAGATTCTCGGGGTAAAAAGTCTGCCCGGTGGGAGAAATCAAGCTAGCAGTATCCCTGGGCAAAGGAAGGTACCAATGGACAGAAGAGAAACTGTTCGTAGTAGTAAGATCCCCCTCGCGATACAATGCCATCATAGGCAGGCCTGGAATAAGCTCCTTCGAAGCCGTTGTGTCTACAACATACTCCATGATGAAATTTTCGACAAAGGTGGGGATATGCACCATCTACCCTTCCTCGGACGCCCTCCTTATAGGAGCATAAATAGCTGAGGAAGAAATCGTTGAAGGGAAAGTAAGCATAAATAGCAGACACCCGGAGAAAAAAATTAGCATTGGCCCCAACCTCTCAAAACAAGGAAAAAGAAGGCTGATAGAAGTCCTGAGGAGGAGAAAAGATATATTCACCTGGTCCCAGAAGCATTGTTGAGGGCCTGAAAACAAGTATGGGGTGATACGGAAAAAGCTGGCTGGAAAGAGTTTCCCAGCATACTATGGGCCATAAGGACAACAGAAAAAACGAGCAACAGCAAGACTCCTTTCACTCTCACTTTTGGATCAGAAGCCATGATTCCAGCTGAAGTAGGAGTCATGTCAACAAGGAAAAGCACATTCAAGGCAACAAACAATCTAAATGAGCTCTCCCTCAACCAGGATCTATTGGAAGAACAAAGGAATGAAGCATACATCAAGGAAGCTCGGTACAAATTACAGATGGAAAAATACTACAATGCCCGGCTAAACCCATAATCGTTTCGCCCGGGAGACCTTGTCTTAAGAAAGAATGAAACAAGCCGTCAGCAAAACACTGGGAAAATGGGCCCAAAATGGGAGGATCCCTACCAAGTGGTCAAAAGTCACAAGGGTGGATCGTACAAGCTACAGTACATGGACGGCAAACCAGTGCCCAGGCACTGGGATGTAATCAACATTCGACGTTTCCACACTTAGGCAAAGGAAAACAAGGCTGCAGGCAGAAGAAAGAATTCAAAATCACATGCAAATATTTTGGTAAAACAGTGTAACAAAAGACATTAGGAAGAATCTCATGCTTTTCCCATATTTTGTAGGCTGCTCGGCCATATGTAACACGATCGTTAAGAAATGAATGCCAGCATCATTTTTTTGTTTCCAGAGGATATGTTTAGCACGCATACTTAACACAGAAGTCACCCAACTTTAAATCGGACTCACAAGGGTTGAGCACCCAAAAGCTCCATGGGTTCCCGGCCTTGACCTTCCCATGTAAAGGTTGAGCACCTAATACAATATAGCTCCATGGGATTCGGACTTCACCTACCCATGCAAACAAAATTGCGCAATACATATAACGTTATATAGACAAACTCAAGGTTATGAGACCAATACAAGATACCAAATAAAATAAAACCCTAACAACTATTAGGTTCATGCATGAACATCTGATAAACATAGAAGCCATACGAACACAATTACCTTCAAGAGGTACCAGTCACATGCAGATTAAAAACACAGAGATATTGTTCACAGGAGGACAAGTCAAAAGATAATGTTTAAACAAGCAAACATGCCACATAGGGCCACAACAGAAGCAAGCCCAGAAACCCTTCATGGATCCTGGGGAATATCACCACCACTAACCTCGACATCAAACTGGTCACCAACATGCTTCAAGGCTCCAGAGTCACCCCGGTCTTCAACTACGGAATCCCCACCTGCAACCTTGGTTTTTCCACGACCTTTCGCACCTGCATCAAATAAGGGAACCGGGACAGTGGATTTTCCTCCCCTGCCAAGAGTAGATGGATGAAAAGATGACATGCCCAGGCTAACTTGAGTCTGCATGGTCTGACCGCTACCATCCCCAGTAAATTCTTCTTAGCAGGCATTTCAGGCTTTATATCCCGAAAAAGGGACAAGGGCTTGGTGGCACATGCAGCCAAAGCATCCAGGCAGGGGAAAGAGGTATTCTCAAAGGATTGAAAAACCTTGATAAGATGATTCTTTGCATCATGAAGATAGCAGGTCGAGTCAGATAAGGGCATTTTGTTCGCAGCACAACGATAACCAAGGCGCAGACCTTTAAACTCACCGTATGCCATAGCAGCCTCTTGGATAGCCCCGAAAGGAGGAAGAAACTCTTTGCTGGCTAACAGATTACGAACGACATAATGCAGCCCCTCCTCAATTAGCCACCTCTTATCAGCATATACATCTTCAATGGAACGCTGGAAATCTTGATTAAGTTTCACAAGCTTAGCCATGAAAGACTTCATCTCCTCCATCTTTCTTCTTGAAAAGCAGCCCAATCACGATCCAGTTGGGCACACCCATCCGCAGTGGCCACTTGTAGGACAGTCAATTCAACAGCCAACTTGTGCTCACGCTCTTGCCCATTCGCAACTTTCTTCCTCAAAGCAAGGATGTTCTTTCCTTTCTCCTCCTTCAAAGCCACCACTTGCTTCTTCACCTCAGAAATTCGGCCCTGGAGAAGGGAAATCTTCTTATTGCGTTGCGGCTGGTAAAAGTCACAGGCCGACCAACGCTTATAGGCATCATGGAGATAACTACCAAGTAAAGCCCAGGAAACACACATCTGGTTAAACATTTGCTCATTATTCAAACGCTGTTTAGCTAGCTGCTGGCCCGTGGTAGAAAACTGGGTAAGAATCTGCCTGCTAACGGCGGTACTAGAGAAGAGATATTTGTTCAAAATACCAAAGTCGGGAGCAAAAGGTGAATGAGCTATCTCGGGGCTCAAATCAATAGGATCACATCCTTGGGATGGAAGCGTGGAGGACCCCTGAGAGTCCACCGCAACACAGACACGAGAAGACCCCGCCTTGGCAGAAGCAAGAGCCACTGGAGCAACCTCAGTTTCAGCAACAGCCTTAGAAACCTTTTTTTTAGATGACCGAGTAGTCACACGCTTGACCCTCTCAATGCTGGGGAGAACCTCTTTCTTTCTCTTACGTGAAGTAACGGTTGCAGTGGGAACACTGGGGGTAACACCCTTATCCCTAGGGGCAAAAGTAGAAAGATCAAAGGGATCCCCTATCGAATATGTAGTCTTGGCATGCAAGGTAGTATCATCATCCTCACCATAACATACAGGACGCTGGGTGACTTCAATCTCTTTATCTGAGCTCAAGGACATGACATCAAGCAAACCCATAACTGTAAAAGCGAAATTAAAAAAAAGTCAAATTGTTGGGTATAATATTGAGACTGATGCTTTCAATCGAAACTACTGTATCGAAACTAGTAGTTTCGATTGAACAATTGTTCAATCGGAACTACTAGTTTCGGTTGAACATTTGTTCAATCAAAACTAGCTAGTTTCGATACCTATTTTTCAAGCCCATTTGGCGATGGCTTAGAAAACAAGGCACGTGTGTTTGGCCTCTTATATATAGTAGAATACCTCATAGGAGGAGTGTGTGTCTGTAGAGGGAATCACCACCCCAGGGGGAGCTCACCCTTGGGTGAGACTAATTGTTGAGTGTGTGAGGAGCTTTTATTTTTATATCAATGAAAGAATCATACGTTTTATGCTTCAATTATCTATAATTTTTCACTTTTATATATTTTTGTTCATGTATGTGATTCCCACACCCGTCTCTACCTTTTTCTGATTCGAGAGTGATACCGGATCAAGGGATTCTGCCTCTTGATTCGGATTGTTTGAAGAATTTCTTCGTAGTTCTGTGTTCTCAGGTCTGCTCAGGACCTACAAGTGGTATCAAAGCCATGGTGGCTCTTTATTGCTCTCAAATCTGCTCGAAAATCAGAGAAAACCCGTCATTGAGACGTTAAACATGAAGAAATCAATGTGTAGCAGGCTCGTGACTGTTGTTCTACATTCTCACTGTCAAAATCTAAAGATGTAAGTCGTGTGAAGAATTTTTCAGACCGGGATTGGGGGTATAGAAGTAGCTGAAGGTTGAAGATGCTCAATCGAAACTAGAAGGAGATTGAACTTTTTGGTCGGAACTAGGTGGCGGCTGATCATTTTTTATGGAAACTACTGATGAAGCCTTAAATCAGAAGTAGAAAACATCGAAACTAGGTTGTCGAAACTAGGCTATCAAGACTAGAGGGTATTGAAACAACTAGTTTCGTTGAAGAATCTCCTATCGAAACTACTACTTTCGGTTGAAAAACTTCTATATCGAAACTACTTGTTTCGATACTGTCTCTACCGAATCTAGCCTTGTTTCGACTGAAGTGGAGCCTATCGAAACTACAGGCAGAACTTTCCAAGTACTCTCCCAGATATTCAAAAAAAAAATTCGTTTCTTTGGAGAAAATTTCTTGGATGATTTTTTTTGCAGGATATTGCATAGAAGGAGGGGAGTTTTGGCTGAAAACTTGGAGATAACTTCTTCGAGGTTTTGAAAATTTCGTTTCTTCGGCACTATACATGATGTTCTGCCTGAGCCAGTCGTAATTCCTTTATTTAAAGTTCAAGTTTGAGTAGTGGATAGCAAAGTCTAGCATATTTGTGACGAATCGGATCATTGGTTGTTGATTACATGGCGATTTGATCCCTTATCTTTTGCCTAGAAATAGGAGGTTCTACACTTTAGGGGGAGAATCACCATGAAAGGCTTCGGATTATCAACAGAGTTATGAAGATGCAAGACTAAGTGAGCCTCCGCTTAAAATTGATCTTTTTTATGGGGAGAGAAGGTACAAGTTGATCAATTGTTCGTGAATGTCAAAAATATATGTAGAAAGATGGTTATTTACTGCTAAATACTTGGGATTCAGACCTTGAGATCGAGTGTGAGAGGTGCCTGCAAGATGAGTAGGAGGGGCTACACTTGAGTGGGAGAATCACAACGAAATGCATTGGATCATCAGTCAATCTATGAAAATGAAAGACAGAGTCGGACAAGAATTGATAGCATCAATATAGGGGGAGATTGTTGGGTATAATATTGAGACTGATGCTTTCAATCGAAACCACTATATCGAAACTACTTGTTTTGATTCAATTGTTCACTCGAAACAACTAGTTTCGGCTGAACATTTGTTCAATCGAAACTAGCTAGTTTCGATACCTGTTTTTCAGGCCTATTTGGTGGTGGCTTGGTAAACAAGGCACACGTGCTTGGCCTCATATATATAGTAGAATACCTCATACGAGGAGTGTGTGTCTGTAGAGGGAATCACCACCCCAGGGGGAGCTCACCCTGGGGTGAGACTAATTGTTGAGTGTGTGAGGAGCTTTTATTTTTATACCAATGAAAGAATCATACGTTTTATGCTCCAATTATCTGTTCTTTTTCACTTTTATATATTTCTGTTCGTGTATGTGATTCCTGCACCCGTCTCTACCTTTTGCTGATTCGAGAGTGATACCGGATCAAGGATTCCGCCTCTTGATTCGGACTATTTGAAGAATTTCTCCACAGATATGTGTTTTTAGGTCTGCTCAGGACTGTAGGTCCAGAATCAAAGATGAATCACAAATACAGATCGATTACACACACACACAGGCGGAATCTGTGTGTATAGTGGTGAAATAGAGGTTAGAAACAGAAAATGGTGATGATAAACCTGCAAACCACACTAGAATCAATACAATACTGATATGAAATTGTAAGAACAACATATGAAAGAACTCCAAATGTGTATTGATTCAAAGAAACTTTGAAAGCGAGAATACAAGGTTACAACCGCTATCCACGCCCTAAATATTCTCTAACTGGTCTATTTATAGGAAGCTGACAGGTATAGAAACTATGATCACCGAAACTACTAGTTTCGGTTGAGCATTTACAAGAATGTTCAGCCTATCGAAACTTCCCATCTATCTATCGAAACTACTAGTTTCGATTGAACAGACTCAACCAAAACTAGGTAGTTTCGATGGCACAGACTTAGCCAAAAACAACAAAATTACATCAAAATGAAATAACTTAAATAACAGAAATACATAAGGAAATAAACAAGGAAAATTGTTCAAAGGTTACAATGATGTCATTAGCTTACAAAAACACAACCCTACAATCTCTCCCTAACCTAGTGCATCATTGTCTTTAGCTCATCATGCAGTTGGCTCTTGACTTGGTTTCTGAAAGTGGGGTTTTGCATTTATAGTCACCACCCTTTGATAAGCTTTAGCATCTGCCTCATAATCTTCATGAAAGATCTTGATAGGGTTATTGAATAACACTTCAAGGTCTTCAGTTTGAAATTTCAATAACTCCATGGGCACAAAAATCTGAATGTCTTCATTTCCTTCACATTCAATTATGGCACTACCGATGGTTGAGTTGTAAAACCATTTTCTAAAATTCTGAAGCTGGACTGGTACTGACCGTGGTAGTTTAATGGATTTGACAGTTTCTGTCGGCTTGTACCTAAGGCTTACCCAAGGCCTCTGAGTTTTAGGGTGAATCCTTGTTTTGGAGAGGACCCTTCTTGGTTTGGCTGTGGTCATAGACCTGAAATCATTGAAGGTTTGGTTTCTTAAGAAGGTCTCAAAATCTCTTGCAATGCCCACATCTCCTGGGTGTTATAAATGCAGCTTGGCTAGGGCCCTTAAATCATATTTAGGGAGGGAGCTGAAATCACGGGGAGACTTGAAATGCTCCACTCCTCCTTTGTATCTTCGGAAAATAAACAGGGATCTTTCCTTATAGTATTTCTAGCCGACTGGTGGCCTGTTTAGTTCCTGATACTCAGCAAACCACTCATAGTGCTTTGGTGGTTCCCGAGCTGGCAATTTATTGAACCAAGACCTCCTTGGATCTGAGGCTTGGAGAGATGGAGTTTCAGTTGGTGTTGCTGTTGCTGTTGTTGTTGCTTGAGTAGCTTCTTCAGTTGTGCATGTTGGCCCAGCAGTAGTTACAGGCTCAACGAAGGCAACCTTGACATTTTGGTCCTCTAGCTCATTATCCGAAGGAGCATCAAACTCATTTTCTTCTTCAGTGTAATACTTGAGCTTTTCTCCATCTTCCTCACCCAATGTAACAATTTCAGGGTAGTCCTCAGTTGTTCCAAAATCATCAACATGCTTAAGAAGTTCGTCCAGCTCATGATCAGATCCAACTTCTTCTTCATCTAGAATCACTACCTCAATGTTTGCCTTTGTACTCTTCCCCTTTTATTTCCACAACATGTTTTGCCTTCTCAGGTTCCCCTGTATGAATAATCAAAGCTGATTGAGGGTCAATAACAAAAGCGGGTTCAATATGCTTAGCAGTTGATTGAGTCATGGAAGCTTTAAGCTGATTGACCAAAGAAGTGATAGAAAGAAGTTCTTGTTGTTGTTTCACTAATTGGTCCTGCTGCACAGCAAGTTGTGTCTGTTGAAGATCAATTTTATTTTTCAAAGCCACCACTTCCAGCTTCAAATCTTTTACTTCATCAGTCAATTCAGACCTTAGATTCTTTATCTCTTCATCTTTCTTATCTACTTTTTCTATGAGACCATTTACTTTCAAGCTCAACCTTTTAACTCTTGGAATAGGAGGAGATATTTCTCGGGAAGGTGATGCAGGTGTTGTTGGTTGTGGAGTCGGTTGTGGAGTGATGGTAGCATGGATGGGTGAAGGTATGGGTGTTCAGGGGATTCAAACAGTGATTCTGATGATGAAGTTAGAGACTCTAGCCCAGTCTTGATCTTCTTTGCTCGGGGCTCTTCTAACTAGTAGTCAGATTCAGAATCAGCTGCTCGTTTGGATGATGAGGGAGAAGGTTGCACCATCTCCTCAGACTTAGAGTCTTCAGTTTCATATACGGCTTCATCTAAAGTTTCACTTGAATCAGCTTAACCATCCACATCTGCTTCTATATCAACATTAGCAGCTTCAACTTCAACGTTTGCTTCTTGTTCTTGAAAATTCAAAGGTTCCAGATTTTATATCTCTTGATATGAAGTGAGTCGCCACTATGGGTTGCTCTACTTCTTGATCAATGGGTTGCTCTACCTCAGCCTCTTTCTTTCCTTGAATCTGTTCTTCTTCTTCTTCTTTAGATGATGTGGTGTCAACAATCTCATTTGGATCAACATCAGGGACTACTGGTTCTTCTTCTCCAATCACATTCCCAAAGAGTGGGATGTCCACCACAATCCTATTAGATCTGGAACTTGTGCTCTTCATGTAACTGAAGGTCTTGGCTATCATGTGGTCTAACACCAGCAGTGGTCCTTCTTATGGAAGATTAGGATGAATATGGTTTATTATCATTTGTAGGAATCTTGGGTATACTAAGAATTTGTCTTTTACTCTGCCAGTGAGGTTCTCTATCATTTTCCTGAAGACCAATCCAGAAAAATTGTATCCCTTCCCTTTATCAGCCCAAGTGTAGCAGAGGCCACCATGGCATTTGGTGAATCAAATCCACCTTTCTGATAGAGATACAATGAATCATTACATGCACTATATACCTCCAGTGGGGTGCCAGGAAGGTCTTTGTAATCTGCCCTCTATTAAACTCATCCGGGTGACCCATTCTTCTGAAACTCTCTTGGATAAAGAAGTTAGAGTATTCAATGGGAGCTTCAGGATTATCATTTAACTGCAACACTTCTCTTATAAGGGCTTCAGTAATGAGAATTTCTTGGATGTACACAATTGCCCTGATATGCTCCACCTGGTTGATGGTTTTTCTTTCAGCAGTAGCCCAAAATTGCCTGATTGTGTTTTCAAAGATGGGCATGTTTTGACTGATAGCAAAGCTAACATTTGAGTTAGCCAAAAAGTTGAGTACAGGTACAAATCCCTCACTCTTTGGATCAGCAGCACTGACAAAGGCACAGATATTGTGCTTATTCACAAATAGAAGATCTATTCCTACTCAAAACAAAGTTAACAACATATCAGAATTTTGACACTTAGAAAAATTTCAAAACTGCCTGAGTTTCGGTTGACTAAAAGCCTATCGAAACTACTTTGTTTCAGGCAAATATAAGGGATATCGAAACTACTAGTTTCGGTAAGCAAAATTTGTTCAAAATCAAAATAATATTTTAAAAATCAAAGATCTTTTTTTCCTAAAACTAATAGTTTCGATACCAAACCCTGGTCAGAAGGCAAACATTCAAAGAGCAATGACAATCAAGAAAAAAATTATATACTGATATAAACAGACTCAATAATCAAAAACAAATAAAAGAGAAGGTAAGAAAGGGCTTGTGAGTGTAGAGACTCCATATTACCGAAATTTGTAGAAAAATCTGCAAATATATTCATTAAAAGTGTGAGATATCAACAATGGTGATTTTATAAAAAGATTTAAACAAGAAACAACCCTAACTTTATGATTTCAGTCGTAAAATGGTTAAAACAGAAACCCTAGCCTTCGCTATATGAAATAGTAACAAGAGTCTGAATAATCAAACATGATGATGGAGACGACGAGGGAATCAGATAAGGAACACTAATTTTGCAGACTTAGACCGATGATTTCAATCTTTTGTGTGTGAAATGGAAGGTGTAGATGGATTTCGGAGAGTGAGAGTGAAAGTGAGCATGAAAAAGTACCTGATGAAAACATTTAATTTGAGCTTGACAAAAGACCAAAGTGCCCCTGTCGAAACTACTAGTTTCGATAGGACAAAGTAGTTTCGGGTGGGATGATAGTTTCGGGCGGCATTGAAGTTTCGGGTGCCTTATGATGTTTCGGGTGGCCTAAAATACTTGAACAAAAACAAAGGTAACAAACATATGTACGCTACTTAAACAAGCTAATAAGGAAGATTAAAAAAATTTATATGGAAAACTAAAAACAGAAACCAAATAAAAGGATATGTACACTATGCCTTGGAAAAGATCTAATGTGAGATCATGTCTGGTCAAACCCTTGAAACACTTCATTTTGCAATCAGCTACTGTGAATCCCTGAAGATAGCCGATATTTGTGCAAGATAGACTTGAACATTTGTTTGTAGAATGATTTCATGTGATTAAGCGGTACCATTTAAGCACGAAACACGGAGTACCCCATGTTTTGAAATAAAATGGTTTTGAAATAAAATGGTTTTAAAAGCCTATCAATCCTCAAGAAATACCCGCATTCATCTTATCATCTCTTACAGGTTAACCAGGGTACCATCTTGGTAAGTCAAATTCACCATCAAACGTAAAATAAGATCCATATGGATATCATAAGTTGTAAAATGAAAAATATCCAAGTGGATATTAAAAAGGTACGAACATTCTAGATCTTTACGTAAGCAAAACAGAAGAAGCCGTAAAATTATCTAAGCGGGTAGGAAAAGGTTGAACACCCGAGATCTTTGCGTAAGCAAAACAGACGGGGTCAAATCATCCAAGTGGATGGGAAAAAGATGAACTCCCAAGATCATTGCGTAAGCAAAACAAACAGGGTCATCGGCGGTAACTTTCGTTACTTTGACGGTCACCTGGCGCATGAATCAGACTCTAACACGTAAGCCTAAATCTGATTGAATCAGTTTTCTTAGTTGAAAATGGGTTAGATGTTTCAAAGTAGGTTCAAACATACATGTACGATTGAGATTTATATTTTCACACTACTGAAAATTTATAACCATATGTTGGGCCTACCGGCTATACCTCAGTAAGCACCATCGCTTATGGTCCATTCCATGTTCAAGAGGTGTGATCAGACTCTATCATTTCTCACAGGGTCGGATCAGATTTTCCTGAAACAAAAAAAAATTCAACGCCACTTGTAAGATAGGGATTCAAAGGCAGACAGATATATACAGAGATAACCTTTTTCTTTTTCTTTTCTTTCTGACTATACAAAGCAAATCTTTTCTTACTTACTTAAAATTCCAATTTCTCCCCCAAAAGTTTTGCTTTCAAAAACAAATAAAGAAAACAACTATACAGAAAGGTAAAATCTTTTTGGAAATCTTCCCGATTAACAAATTTAAACAGATAACAATATGCACAGATGTTACTGAAAGTTGAGCATTCCGAGCATTTCCACCAATTTCTCAAATTTGGCAGAATCGAATGCTTTAGTGAAGATGTCGGCGGTTTGCTTGTCGGTTTTGACTTCAACGATCTTGATATGTTTCTTTATGACACAGTCACGGATAAAATGGTGTTTGATTTCAATATGCTTGGTTTTGGAGTGCTAGACGGGATTTTTGGTGATGTGAGGAACGACGGTGTTGTCACAGAGGATGGGAGTTTCATGGAAGGTGATACCATAGTCAAGCATTTGATGATGTATCCAACGGACTTGGGAACAACAAAGGGCTGCAGCAATGTATTCAGCCTCAGCTGTGGATTGAGAAACGGTGGTATGTTTCTTACATTGCCAGGATACAAGGTGGTTGCCAAGGAACTGACAGCCCTAGGAAGTGGATTTTCGGTCTAAGTTGCATCCCCCGTAGTCTGAATCTGAATAAGCCACAAGATCAAACAAGCTATTTTTAGGATACCAAAGTCCAAGTTTTGGTTTGTACTTCAAATATCTTAAAATACGTTTGACAACAATTAAATGAGAGAGTTTAGGATTAGCCTGAAAGCGTGCACACAAGCACACTCCAAACATGATGTCCGGTTTGCTAGAAGTGAGGTACATGAGAGATCATATCATCGAGCGATGGAGGTGCTGATCAACGCTTTCACCATTCAAATCAGGAGACAATGAGTGCCGAACTTCTATGGGAGTCTTGAATGGATGCGACTCAGTCATTTTGAACTTGGTCAGAATCTCTTTGACATATTTCTCTTGATGAATGAGAATCCTTGACTCCGACTGATCAACTTGCAATCCAAGAAAGAACATTATTTCTCCCATAGAGCTCATCTCAAACTTGGAATGCATCACTTCTTCAAATTCCTTGCACAACCTCGTATTAGTGGATCCGAAAATGATGTCATCGACATAGATCTGCACCAAAATGGTATCCGCACCATCCTTCCACTTAAACAGAGTTTGGTCAACAGCCCCCCGTGTGAAACCATTATCAAGTAGATGCTTGGATAATGTCTCATACCACGCACATAGTGCTTGATGGAGACCGTACAATGCCTTGTCCAATATATAGACACGGTCTAGATAGGTTGGATCAATGAAACCCGGTGGCTGCTTGAAATAAACTTCTTCTTGAACCTTTCCATACATAAAAGCGCTTTTGACATCCATTTGATAGACTATGAAGTACACATAATTTGCGTAAGCATGAAACATTCTGATGGCTTCCAAGCGAGCCACTGGTGCAAAAACTTCCTTAAAATCAATTCCTTCTTCTTGATAAAACCCCTGAACTACCAAGCGGGCTTTATTCCTACCCACAATCCCTCCTTCATCCTTCTTGTTACGAAAAACCCAACGAGTGCCGATTGGGACTTTGGTCTTAGGAAGGTCTACCAGATTCCAAACTTGTAACTTATTAAACTGCTGCAATTCTTCCTGTGTGGCCTCTACCCAACTATTTTCAAGCAAAGCAGCTTTGATATTCTTAGGTTCAACTTGAGAAATGAAACATATGAAGAGACCGTCATTCATAGCTTCAGTGGCACTTCGAGTTCGGACTTCCACGTTGAGTGGACCAATGATGTTGTCGGTGGGATGATCTTTGTGAATCCATAGTTGTGGAATCTCATCCTTTGCCAGATTCTCTTCCAGATTGGTAATGTTGTTGTTAGGAATCACTGCTTCTTCTTCTGCGGGCTCTGTGGAAAAGGACTGTTGACCAACATCCACTATTGGAGGAGTTTGATCATTATCCACATGTTGACTGGATGAAGATGAGCTTGAAGCAATAGAGGTACCTAGGTTATTCACAGACATAAGAGGATTAGCTGAAACAGATATGTTAGTGAACACAGGAAGATTAAATGATTTAAATAAAGAATCGACATCAAAAAGCCAACCAGGACAGTCCCTAGCTTCCGTGTGATTGCTTTCGTGCCAATTGATATCAATGGACTCCATCACGATTCTTCTTTGCTTATTGTAAATACGAAATGCTCTTTGATTGGAAGAATAACCCACAAAATAACATTCATCAGCTTTAGCGTCATACTTGTTCAGCTGGTCCGAAGTATTCAGCATCGTGCAAACACACCCAAACTTCTTGAAGAAATCAATAACATGCTTGCGCTTGTACATAATCTCATAAGGAGTCTTGTTGCAGCTTTTGGTAATAAGGACTCGGTTCTGAACAAAACATGCAGTATTGACTGCCTCGGTCCAAAACGTAACAGGAAGCTTAGAGTCAACGATCATTGTTCGAGCAGCTTCTATCAACGTGCGATATCTTCGTTCAGCTACACCATTTTGTTGTGGAGTACGAGGTGCGCTGAACTGCCGAGAGATACCTTTACTCTCACAGAATGAATCCAAAATGGCATTCTTGAACTCTGTGCCATGATCGCTTCTGATAGTCTTTACACTTAGATTAAACAAATTTTCGATCTGCAGCAGATGAATCTTCAGAAACTCTAGCGTCTCATCTTTTCTTTCCAGAAAGAATACCCATGTAAACCGAGAGAAGTCATCGGTTACGACCAAACAATAGGACTTTCGACCATAACTCATGACACTCACAGGACCAAAGAGATCCATGTGAAGCAACTAAAGAGGGGAGTTAAAGGAATCGGTACTTTTGGGCTTGTGGGTGGATTTATGTTGCTTGCCCTTGGAACATGAAAGACAATGTTCCACAGGAGAAAAATCTTTCAGAGGCAAACCGGTGACAAGGTTTCCTCGAACGAGACGGTTCATAGTCTTGAAGTTAACATGTCCCAACTTTTTGTGCCAAAGGAATGACTCATCTTCTGAAGCTTTTGAGAGAAAGCAGGATTCGATTCCTGACCAGACTGTAGGTATTGAATCTTCTAGGTGCACGCATGAGGATTAGGTCTTCGGGAATAAACACTCCAGGCTTCAGAATCAAATACTCTCTAGAGTTGAAGAGGGCATAGAAGTCTTTGTCACAAATCTGGGACACACTCATCAGATTGTATTTTAACTGCGGGACGAAGTTGACATTTTCCAAGCTATCTACACCATTAGACACAGTTCATTTTCCTTCAATTTTTCCTCCTCTTGGATTGCATACAAAGGCGACAAAAATCTCCGTCTATTGGATGATAATCTTGAAGCAAAGAAAAATGACCAGTCATATGTCTTGAGCAACCACTGTCGACATGCCAGATATTGACTCCAGTCCTCCTCGATTTCCCCTACATAAACTGAATCATTTAGACATTGGTACCCAAGCTATTGCTGACCTGGAACTTCTTAACATCACAAGATACTTCTCGGAAATAATAGTCAGAATCCTCTTTTAATGAAGTATTTTCATCAAAAAGATCATTATTCTTAATTTTCCAAGTTCTTTTCAATCTGTTTTTAGCATTTTTAATTCTTTTACGTCTCAAATTTCTTCGATGTTGTAATTTAGAAAAAAACATTTGAATCACATGGTACTTTTTCTTGTTTGAATTGATATGTAGACAATTTACAAGTTTTGAAAACATGATTGGATTCTCCACAATTAAAACAAATTTTATCACATGATGGCTTAGCCTGATAATTTTCATCACATGATGATGAAGATAATTTTGATGTTGAGGCATCAGAACTAGAGGCAACTCTTTCCTCAACAAGTCTTTCTTGAAGACTTTGATCTTCCTTTAATCTGAAAATTTTCAGATTGCTCATTGTTTCTTATGGAATGTCAGTCACAACAACTCCTGCACTTTTAAAGTTTGCAATACAACTCATAGCATTTACAGATTTAGGAACAAAAGGTAAAGGATTCTTAAACTTAGAAATGCAATTTCTCAAGCTGTCATTCTCAGAAGGCATAGAACCAAAATACAAAATTTCAATGTGTTCACAAATATCTGTTTTTAACACGGACATATTATTACATTCATCCGACTCAAGTTCATTTAAAACATTTCCCTTACTAGAACTCTCATCACAATCATCTTCGGAACCTACACAATCTGACTCCGCACAGGAAGCAAAACTGTCAGAATCTGAAGTTTTAATATAATCATCAACAGATAATTTGCAAACAAAAGGTGTAGGAACATGAGGAGCTGTCATATCAGCAAATCTACCAGACTTAGAATACGGTGGTGGGTGTGAGTTATACCCAATGCCTTCTGTGACCTTTTTATGAATTTGGTTGTCAATGATCCCAAATAAAATTTTCTGATCCATTCCCATGTGTTCAACTTGAAAATTTACCTTTTCAGCCTTTTGAAGTCTTTCAGTTAAAATTTGATTATTATTCTTTTGGGTAGTAAGCTGTACAACCAAAGATCGGTTTTCTTCAGAAATATCACGAATTCTCTTTAAGTATAATTTCTCATTTTTAGCCACAGAATCATACATCACCTTTATATGATCTTGTTCATCGACCAAGGCCTGGTTGATAAATCTATATTTTTGAATTTCATTCAAACAAGATTGAGCTTTGCAAAGTCTAGACATTACCTCAGTTGAAATAGCTATGAGATCCTCAGCGGGTTGAATCATGACACACTTGTCCTTCTCTTCAATGTCAGCCATCAATGCTTTGTCAGCTGCTTCCTTATCTTGTTCTCCCCGGTGATAGTGTCCATCAGATTGACAGACTAGAGCTGTAGAACCAGAAGATGTGGTGGTGGGTTTGAGAGAATTAGCAGCTTGCTTTCCATTGGAATTCTTCCTTTCATGCAGATCCTTGGATGATGGCTCTTTGCAGTTCCTAGCAAAATGACCGAGTTGGTCACAGTTGTAGCATCTCACTTTCTTGATATCAAATCCCAGAGTCTTCCCTGCTTTAAACCTATCCATCCCAGTCCTCTTGATGAATCTCTTTGCTCTCAGAGTCAGCATAGCCATACACCAGTCAATGTCCATCTTCTCCAAATCATCAGGATTGATAAGTCATCAGGTTGGAAACTGACAGGTGTCAGATTTCCAGAAATCAAGGCATCATAACATGACATGAAAGCAGTCACAATAGGCAGATAGTCATCTGGAATCATGGGAGTCTGCTTCTATGTGGTAGAGGAACCAGAAGGATGGATCCCAGATACAGAAGGTGGAACATCAGCCTGAAAGTATGTCATAGTAGTTTTGCTGGACTGAGTGGAGGAGCTTTGACCTGCAAGAAGAGCTGTAATTCCTGACTGATTGATTGGAGTGACTGCTCCTTTCTTTATCTCTAACTCATAAGACTCTAAAATTCTAAAGAGTTCTTGTTGTGACGATTCACTTAGCTTCTCAGTTTTCTTGATCATGATTTTGTACATATTCCATTCTTCCGCAGAGAATCAAGCAACTTCTTGTTCAATTCAACAGTAGGGTACTCAGTTCCTAAAACTTTCAACTTTGACACAATGCTTAAGAATTTGTTGATTAGTTCAGACATGAGCTCTCCACGGACACTAATAAACATCTCATACTGCTTCTTGATCAAATCTCTCTTGCTTTCCCGAACCTCAGCACTTCCTTCATACCTTGTACATAATGTAACCCAAAGATCCTTAGCGGTAGTATATTCTGCAAATATGTTGAACACATCCATATGAAGAGCCATAGCAATGGATCCATAAGCTTTGTTGTCTCAGGCAATTAGAGAAATATCATTCTCATCATATTCAGCAACAGTATTGGGACGCTGAACATTTGTAGTGGTTGTAACAGACTTGTGTGGACCATCAGTGATTGACTGCAAAAGAGTGTGGTCGTGGAACTGAAAGAAGGTCTTCATTTTCTTGGTCCAATCATCAAAATCTCTAATGGACACCAAGACAGGTGATATGTTTCCTCCAACGTACTCATTGTTGCTTGAAGATGCCATAACTGAGAAATACTTGATTAGAGACTAGTTTCGGGTAACAAGATGCTAACCGAAACTACTTAGTTTCGGTTGAAGAAAAAATGCCTGAAACACCTTAGTTACGATAGAGGAACAAGAGTCCGAAACAACTAGTTTCGATAAGGAGAAACTTGAATAATAAAACCAAGGACAACCAATAGAAACTACAAGTTTCGATTAAAACTCTAGTTTCGGGGTGAATAGTTTCGATGAAAATGCTGCAAGGTTAGTTTCGATAAGGATAAGACAAAAACAAAAGTTTAGATGATACCTTTTATAAGACAACAAGTACAGACAAGAAGTTTCGATAACCAACAGAAACCAAAGAATGTCCCATGTAGTTTCGATGCCTTTTTCTCCAACTTTCAGAAAAACTCCATTGAAGAAAATCTCCAAAAATCAAAGTGATGATAATAGAGATCCAATCCGATGAAAAGTTTCCAAAAGTACTCTAAATAAGAATCCAGTCTTCAATTTGAGAAACTCAATCAAATAAACCCGTAGAAAATGAAACAGTGCCTGAAACTTCAATGTACCAGTGCTCAAAAACCCAGATGCAGAAAACTCCAATAATTGACCGATAAACACCTCAAATCGATCACAAAACCTGAATACACTTAGAAATCAAGAGCATAAAGCTCTAATACCAATTGTAGGTCCAGATTCAAAGATGAATCACAAATACAGATCGATTACACACACACACAGGCGGAATCTGTGTGTATGGTGGTAAACCACACTAGAATCAACACAATACTAATATGAAATTGTAAGAACAACAGATGAAAGAACTTCAAATGTGTATTGATTCAAAGAAACTGTGAAAGAGAGAATACAGGGTTACATCCGCTATCCACGCCCTAAATATTCTCTAACTGGGCTATTTATAGGAAGCTGACAGGTATAGAAACTATGCTCACCGAAACTACTAGTTTCGGTTGAGCATTTACAAGAATGTTCAGCCTATCGAAACTTCCCATCTATCGAAACTACTAGTTTTGGTTGAACAAAGTTAACAGAAACTAGGTAGTTTCGATGGCCCAGACTTAGCCAAAAACAGCAAAATTACATCAAAATGAAATAACTAAAATAACAGAAATACATAAGGAAATAAACAAGGACAATTGTTCAAAGGTTACAATGATGTCATTAGCTTACAAAAACACAACCCTACACAAATACACAATACAAAATAAAACAAAAAAGAAAGCAAACAATAAACATGCCAACACCATGTTTGCCGAAGGCAGGGAGAACACCCGGATGAACCTAGATGGGACTGAGCCCAGCCAGAACAAGAACTCCCTCCAAACAGGGGCGAGCCCAGGTAAGGGTGCCATGAATAAGAGAAAAATTTCGGGGATCAAAGGCAGAATCAGGGACCTTGGGCTCAGAATCAGACCCCCTAGGATCTCTCCAAGGAAGAGAACAAGGTAGGTTCTTTCTCGAAACCCAAAAGAACTCCCCCTTCTAGTCCTTTATGGTAGGATTTGAAGGATGGATACATTGTAGAGCAGGCTCTTTCATCCGCTGAATAGTTAACCAGTCGCCATTCTTAGCAAGGTGAAAGAAATTACAGAAAAGACCAAAAGTGGGTGCAATGCTGTGAGCCTTACAAACAATCTCAAAGTGAAAGATCTTACTCACCCTAAAAGGTGCAATCTGGGCAAGATTCAAACGATAGAACTTTAAAACCCTAATGCAAAATACAGACAGTGGTAGACGGAGGTTTGAAAAATCAAAAAACCTGGCGTAAAGGGCAACGAAACCAGGAGGATAATCAAGGACGATTTGATCGGGAAGAGGGAGAGTCGGTTAACAATCCGCCGGAATTCGGTATTTCACACAAAGGGCATCAAGAGAAGACTTCTTCAGCAAAAACATGCGGCGATCCATGTCAAGCCGATCACTCATGATGAAAAGAAGTAGGCAAAAATTAAAAAGACAAAGAGAAGGAAACTGACCTGTTAAAGAAGAGCGATCAGTGAAGATGATGAGAGTAAATGAGGCTGCAAAATAACCTCCCCCTTTTTTTATAGGAAAATATTCAAAACCGCTTGGAAACGCGCAACCGTCAGGACAGTCACATCACATCACCACCTGTCAGGTGTAAAGTAATGATGCCCTGATACACGTTTAAATGTTGATTAGACCACTAGGAAGTACCCCGGGGAAACTAAACTCAAGCTTAGGAAGACCGGGCTAGAAGTCAGACGCATTCAAAATCAGGATCTCAAACCGCCTGACTTGGGGGGCTGATGACGGGGGTAGCCCAGCGATAAGTCTAGAAGCCCAGAATAAAGGCAATGGGCGCAATAACAATATGGCCCAAAACAAGCCCGGCCTCAGTTGGGGAGGATACTTGTAAACATGATAAGAAAGTAGCATGCAAGTAATAAAGACCATAATCCAAACAAAGTACAAAAGACGTATGATCAGTATGGACAGGAGGGAACAACGTTCTCTGCCTTTCTTACATGCAGGGAAAAAAGGGAAGTCAACATTCAGAACAAAAGTCTGGTAAAGACCAATGTCAACATATTATACCCTTTAAGGAGAATCTTCCAAACACGAGGCAGGGACCAAAACACAAGGGATCTGCCAAGCACCGAAATAGAAGGCTCAAAGTCATGGGAGTCCCAACATCCATAGTATAAATAAGGAATCCCCCTCTCCTACGTAAAACACACTGAATCTCAACCCCTCTTCCACTTTCTACATCTCTCAGAACCCTTACTGATTCTCACGCTGGAGGTGGATCGCAAGAGATCTTCTCCTACGGTGAGCCTAACGGTTTCTTTCATCTTAGCGGGGCAACACTACCTTGGGCTGCTTTCATCGGTGTAGCAACATTTTCCATTGACTAAAAAATGTAACGGAGCCAAAATATATATACATGAAATAATTGGCGTAGATGACAACTCTAGAAGTAACAAAATTTATTTACATATTTGAATAATGGGGAGTTTCAAATAAAAAGTCTATTTTATCTAAAAAAAGGATTTGAAAAATGATATGTGACAACTCTAACGAACTCCGATTTAACTTATTCCAGCGGCGTTGGAATAGGCTTGTCGAACTCTACCATCTTAGCTTTAGGATTTAGGGTTTAACTTTAGGATTTAAATTGGATTGGAGTTCATTAGTGTTGTCACGTGTCATTTTTCAAAGACTTTTTAGGGGAAACTTCCCCTTTGAATAATAACCAACAATCATATTGAGATATTATCTCTAACAATTTCATTTTTAATGTATGTTTTTCTTTGAATCTATGATCTACACCTCAGATTTTGAATTTCCTCTATTGTATCTCCCTTTTTGTTATGATAAATAAGGGAGACTTAGTGGCATGTTCTTTGCAATTTCTAGTAAGATCTCTAGAGATGCCATTCCCTTGAACACACGGTTAGTTGTAGCACTCTTCAGTTTCATAGATGTGAGAGAGTTGGTTAATGGCAGACATGTTAGGTGGAGCATGATTCTTAGATTAGTTTATATTTGGTAGCTTGTGCAAAGGGTACATGGGGAGTGTGAACTTGGCAGTGTACAATATGGGTTCCCATAATACAAAATCATCCTCTTCATATGGGCGTCTTACAGTCCTGATTCGTCAAAATATTTTAGAGCCCATAGTGTATGTGGGAGATCATCCATCTAATGTTGAAACACCAGTGAGAGATGTGAATATGCCATATACAAGGATAAAAATAAACCCTTTCGTTTGTTGAAAAAACGATTTAAGAATGAGTAATCGATTAAATTGTATAAACTAAAGGACATGTGACCAAGCAGTACCAACATATGTAGAAAAGGTGTCCGTGGTGGTAAAAAAGGTACAAAATTAAAAGTAGGATTAGATGGTGCATGTTAATTAGGCGTTCTTAAAAAAAATTAAATTATATGACCTAAATGAAATTATTATAAAAATTGATTACTTTTTAGTGAACTATACTTTTTCATCATGTTTCTATAAGTTGAAATAAATTCACTCAATTATGGGAAAAATAAAATCACCACAAAAATATTAAGATGATATATCAAATCAAAACTCCAAAAATATTTTCTTTCTAAATGTGGTTCTACTGTAACAATATAGTTTAAAACTTTTAATAAGGAAGGTTGGGTCTTCTGTATAAAATAATCGAGTAAACTGCAGTTTTCATTCATAAGGTTTGAACATAATATTAGGTTTCGTCCACCTGTAACACATTTGATCCCTAACGTTTGATATTTTAACACTTTGTGTCCCTGGTCCTTAACTACGTTAAAATTTCTGTTAGTTTTTTGTGTAAAATTACCGATATACCCCTCCCTCTTCTTCCTCAAACATCAGACCCAAGAAGCTCTGCCGTGTTAAGAATGTCCTCACACATCTTCAAGCCTCTTACGGCAGGTTTTCACCTTCGCTTAGTCTTCTAAATTTGCCAAGCCTAACAAAGAAAACCCCTTTTTCAGCAACCATTTGTTCATCTTCAACCATCTTTTGTCCAGCAACTAATCCATTCTCATCTACTTCCCTCATATCATCAAATTCAAAAACTGGGTTATCTAAGGAAACCCCAGAGTTAAAAAGGGTGTCTCTGTAAATGGAACAAGTTGAATTCTATTGAAGCCACCTATCTATACAGTTTATATGAAAAGATCGTTGGTGATAAAGGGGCATGTGGGTGGCGAAGTTAGAAGGGGCAACGGGCGGCACCGCCGTCGATCAGACACCAGACGACCACCTAGAAATTAGAATCCATCTTCATCTTCACCTAACCTCGTGAGGTACTGTAAACGAGAACAAAACACTGGTACGATGGTGCGATGGTTTGAGTGGGTATATAAATCTACCGATTGGAACATGGATTAAGGGATTGACCTCCAATTAGTTCACTGATCTTTAACCTATAATTGATTTCGAATGATTTGGGACCAAAATGAGAGGATTAGATTGTATAATTTGGTGGATTGAGAGATGATTTCACACGTTTGACTTTCAGGAGTCAAAATTGCTTTTTGGGTCTGATTGTTTGAAGAAGATAGAGGGATATATCAGTAATTTTACACAAACCCAACAGAAATTTTAACAGAGTTAAGGATCAGGGATGCAAAGTGTTAAAATATAAAACGTCGGAGATCAAATGTGTTCCAGGTGGATGAAACCTGATATTTTGTTCAAAACTCAGTGACGAAAACTACAGTTTACTCAAAATAATTTTACTTTTATAATAAGTATTTGAACAAATTGCATGAAAATGAAAATAAAAAAAGGCAATTAATAAGAACTTAATAAACAAAAAATGAGAAAGTATCCGAAGAAACAATGTTTGTTTGTATTTGGAGGATACAAGTGTTTAAAAATGTTCCCAGTTAGATATGATTTAAATTGTGATACTGGAGCCGTTCGTGTGTCATTTTATGACCCGTGATTGTTGTACCCAGGGCAGGGGATACATAAAATCAAATCTAGTTTGCTGCCAAAAATCATAATATTTACTACTGCCTAAAGATTCCTTGATTTCTGTTTTTTAAGAAAGTGGTTGGTAGCAAGTACACACCACTGCCAAAATCCATCATATCTAGTAGTTACCAGGTAGGGCACGCAACTCGCTCGTACTTGGCTCGAGAAAAACACGCTTATCTAGTAACCGGCTACCCATACAAGTATTCTATACGAGTTTGACCTTAGCCATTTAACCATAGAAACACACGAGAACGAGATAAGTTTGAGCTCCCTCGAATAAATATCCGTACACAAGTGTTAATCAGGGTTACTCATGAGTCAAGCCAACACTAACTCGGGTTCGAGCCAGTAAGCGATTCGGCTCCAACTTGAGTCGGCTCGCGGCTCAACGAGTTGACTTATTTTTATTAGTTTTAATGATTTTGTATGTTTCTTTCTATAAAAACATCAAATAACAAGTTATGGCTAAGGGGTTTACTCCACTCTTTGCTTTCCTCCACTTTGTCCACATCACTCTCCATTCCACTCCACTCCAAGAAAATACTCCACTTTATGCTTCCCTCCAAAAATATCAAATAAACCTTCAAGAATATGGTATTGCCGGCGGTGAATTGAGCATGGGATTCTCCACTCAAATTATCTCTAGCTACAAGGAAGGGGTGTTATTCTCTGGCAACCCCTCCCTCCACCTCAGCAATACCGCGGTGAAGCGGCATGTACACCACATAGACTAACAATAATCTCAAATTATACATGTCTTTGATAATATAGTATCAAAGTATCAATATACACAGAAAGGAGCTAATTTAATCTAGTCAATGAACCAGTTACTCAGCCAAATAAGCTCGAGTTTTAAGAGAGTGAGCTACCTTTGGCTTGAACTCAACACATTGCCAACAAGCTCGAGTTATTATAGAAGCCGTGAGCAAGCTACCTTTGCTTGGACATTTATACAAGCCAACAAGCTGAAATACTCCTAAGGTATGAGACGACCCAGAAAGCAATTGATCAAATCAAGTTCTAGTTTGTAAGCCTACTTGAAGATTGAGTATTTATTAGTAAGAACTAAATTTATTGTAGTTGTCTAGTTGATAGTTTCAACTCCATAAAAGTTGCAAGCCACATGCTATTTGAATAATTCTAGTAGTGTTAAGTGCAACCTACGAGCTATTTAAACAACCCAACCCTAGTATTAAAAGAGTATGAAGTTGCTAAAAGAAAACCAACCATGGAACTATCCCTACCTATAGTCACTTCAGAAACACACCCCTCATTGTATACCATTCCAGAAGACACAAACTTTTGATAATAAAAGGCTTCTTGAAATCTTGGTCAGTTTATGCATCAAAAGATTTATAGCCTGATTATAATTATAAATAATACCGAAAAACATGTCAAATTATCATAACCATCCCTAGCAATAATCACTCTTAAAACGCACATACATCATCATATAAAAGGCTTCTTGATCAATTTATGCACCAAAAGACATAACATTTCACAAAAGCAAGTAACAAAAATAAGCAAATCGATACAAGTGCAAACACAAAACATTATAACGTAAACCAAAAACAAGAAACCAGACCTTCGTATTCATCAAGGCGAAGCATCAAGCCGCCCATCAAACAAGAACCCGCGATACAACCCATCCCCATTCCCCGGAACACCATCAATCCACCTCCATTCTTCCTTCCCACTTTCACTAGCTTCCCACAACGCCAACCTCCCAATCCTCTTAGCCGAGAAACACACGCGATTCCCCCCTCCAAACACCTTAAACTTACTCGATTCCTGAAAACACCTAAACATCTCCAATGGCATTCTACCCGCTTCACCCCATTCCAACGTACACAAATCTAACTTCAAAATCAAAATAGTGGAACACGACGCATTGAGCGAAAAAGACGATTTTAACCCCCCAATCATCAATATCATATCCCCAAACCCTTTCAACAAACGAGGTCGTTTCAGGATATCAAACACATCTCCCCATTCATGTTTTTCCAGTGTGTTCCATGGTTGAGATGTTTGGAGGCTTTTGAGAGTGCAAATGAATATCTTCCATTGGCTCCGCCACGGCGATCCGACGTCACATAAGGCGATTATCGATTTGTTAATCAGGATCGGACTTCTAGGTTTTGAAGGTAAATTGGAGGAGAATTTGAGCCAGGAGTTGTTGGAGTTTGAGTAGTATAGAGCCGCGAGTTCGTTAAGAACAATGACTCGGTTGTTGACTGAGTCGACCAGGACGGAGCCGTGTCGTGACCAGGCGGAACCGAGTTGAGGTAGGGTTTTGTGTTCTAGCGTTAGCGGATTGCAAACGACGAGCGATTTGTTGGAATCGGAGGACGGAGAGTCCGCCCAGAGGTATAAGAGGCCTCCGGCGGCGGCGATGGGGTGGGCGGAGGGGAAGGGGAGGAAGGAGAGGGAGAACTGGAGCCATTTGTTGTCGATTGGATCGAAGAGGTGGAGGAGCGGCGACGGAGAGAGGAGGTGGTGGCGGTGGGGAGGGCGGAGGGCGAGGAGGGGGAAGGGGGAGGTGGTGGCGAGAAGATGTGTGAATGACGGAGATGAGAGGGCGGTGTGAAGGTGTTTTGAGACGGAGCGGCAGATGAGGACTTGCCGGAGGGAGATTCGGGAGAAGATCTGATGGATTATGTCTTGTGGAAGCTGGGAGAAGATGTTGTCCATTTCGCCGGTGGTCGGAGTAGATCGGAACTGAGAATATAAAAATTATAATTAAAAACTATTCATTTGTAAATGAAATTGAAGGTACATAAGATCAGATGTATTAGATCGTGGCCGTTACGAGAGGTGGAGGATGCCGGTGTGACGGTGGCTCCGGCGCCGGCTCCGCCGCCGGTGGGGATTGGTTGGGGTTTGATTATTTTTATAGTTTACTTGTTGGTCTACTACGCTACACATAAAGAAATGTAGACCGGGCACGAGTTAAACCTGGGCCGCCTCCCTTCCCGTTTATAAATTATATTTTTTAATGATTGTACCTTATTATATTAGGGTTAAATTTATGATTTTTCTTAATTATTTTATTTAAATAATTAGGTGTATTTAATCGTCGTTCGAAATAAACGAAGTCGTTAATATTTCAAAGTTTATTATGAACGAAAGAATTAACTTTTTGAAAGATATTAGAAGGTCGGTTGAGTTATTTATACTCGAGGGCAAATAAGTGGAGACCAACTAAATTTGAGTTTGACTTGATTGATTAAATTGAGGTTGAGTTGGATGTGTTACAAGCTTTTTTTATAACGCTACGTGTAATGATTCAGTGAGTGTAAATAAAAAGTGTTGGCATGTAGGCACTAATAGTTCCACATTTTACACTTATTAAAGAGAAGAGTAACAACTAAAAAAAGAAACCTTACCGTTGTATTTCCAAGTCTTTTTTTAAAAATAGAAGTGAAAAGAAGTGGAAGGAAATTGAAAAAGATTTGTGTTCTCGAGTTTTTTAATGAAAGGAAGTTGAAATAAACTGAAAAATTTTGTGTTCCCGAGTTTTTTAGTGAGAGAAAGTGCAAAGAAAAGAATAGCAAGATTTTTTTAATAATCTTCCCTCCTATCTTTCCTTAAGGAAACACATAAAATCTCTAATTTTTTTCCTTTCGAACTTTGGAACGTGAAATTACATTATATATTTCTCTTCCCCTCCCTTTTTTTCTCTCCTTAATTACCTTCTTTTTCTTCCCCTCCCTTTATTTTCTCTCCTTAATTCTCTTTCTCTTGTTTTCTTTCATTTATTAAAATCGGGAACACAATGTACGTGAGAGAAGGAGACTTTCAGAGGATTGAGGAGGCTAGCCGGCGAAGGTTGGCAGAGAGATCAGTGGCGTGGACGGTGGAACTGGAACTCGCCTGTGGAAGCGGCAATGTGAGGAATGAGAATATTGGAAGCCCTAATTCTCTAAATCCTAATCGACATATCACATATTAAATTTTAAAAAATTAAAAGTTTAACTCTAAGGGTAAAAAAATCTTTAATGAAAGAACACAAACGAACGAACGAATGTAAACAAACAAACTTAAACGAACACATTATCGAACGTTCACGAACACAGTTGAACGAATGCGTCATTTGTTCATGTTAGTTCATTTAACTAATCGAACGAAATTTTTTGTTCGTGTTTGTTCATTTATTAAACAAACGAATGTAAACGAAATTCCCGTTGAACGGTTCACTAACTGTTCACTGAACGTTAGGTTCATTTACATCCCTAACTAAAGGTGTGCAATGTTTAAAAAGTGTGCTTAGTTAATCATTATTATTAATTATTATTATTATATATATACTAGGTTAGAAACTCGGTGTACTACACGGATTGAATAAATGCAATGCTATATACTTACTAATATAGATTTACATATTACATATTTACGACATATTACATAGTTTTTTAATACAAATTCTAGAAACGTTATATAGTTATTTTTTAAAAATGTTTTATAAAAAGAATGAAAGAAATGTTCATTTTATAAAAATGTTTTATGAACAAACCTAAGTTTTTTTAAAAATAAAAAATGTTTTATAAATTAATTATAGAAATAATTATTATTTAATACGAGAGAGGGGTGAAAAAACAAAAAATTATTAAAACATATAAAAAATTTGTATAATTAATATGAAAGAGAAGTGGGGAAAAAAGCATGAGGGGGCGCAGAGAGTGAGACGTGTCACTTAGGATTTTTATTTATTAGGTATTAGCTTACAAACCTGTTTATTATACGGGTTGATTAACGAAAAAGATGTAAATTATAAATTTATATACACTTATTCCCAGTGAAATGACTTATTTCATATAATAGTGAAAGAAAATAAAAAATTACATTTATAATTCACAAATTTATAAATATTTTTTTGTATACAACATTTGATGTAAGAGCATTACCATCAGTTTCTTTATACTTATCTTTATTATTTAACTAAAACCCATAATTTCATAAAAAAATTATTCATTTTTTAAAAATCTCACATCTCATTCCTTATCCTTATAATTTTAAAGAAATTGTTAAGGAATTGGTATATTTAAGATTTCAGTGTACAGTTCCTTATAAATATAAGGTTTAAAGAATCTGATAAAAGACTTTTTTAACTTAAATCTTATTTTTTTCTCTTACAATTTAATAATATGGTATATACACTAAATACTGATGTGGATGCTCTAACATTAGTAACTTTATTATTCTTATATAAGATCAACAGTTTCAATTTTTTTTTCTACTTTTGACTTTAGATAACGCGACATAAAGTTGACCATGTGTAAAAGCAGGTTCTTTAAAAAACAAACCAACACTGGATAATGATTGTCGTTGACTCTTATTTATCGTTATGGCAAAACATAAAAAATCGTATTAATTAAATAAGTAACGCAAATCAAATTTTGGAAAAGATTGCATGATTTTCGTGAATTGTCTTCAGTTGAAAATAAAGGAAAAAAAATCATGAAAAAAATAAACAAATATGGAAATAGGAAACATGAAGACGATGATTTGGTTAGTCAACGTGAGTTTGAAAATAGAATATTGATTTTGTTAAGAATTCAATAATTTTTTAATTACATTTTAATTTTAATTTCCATATATATAAATCAAACTGTTATAATTTTCTTAAATGCCATATTTTATTTTCAAAATAAAACCAATCTGACCAAAATTATGACATATTCACTAGTTCAGATTAAGGATGGCAATGAAACCCGAAACCCGAAGCATTTGGGACGAGTATGGGCCGGGTAACCGGGTTTGGGATTACATTTGAAATTTTTCGCGGGTTTGGGATGGGTATAGGATATGGTGATATACCCGTTTACCCGCCCCAATTACCCGATAACATATACCCGTTTACCCGATTATATACCCGACATATCTTTCTTTCTTTTTTATTTAATTTAGTGTATATACCACATTTATTTTAAGTATACTCATGCTATATTTATTTTAAATATATATACCAAACATGGTTTTATTTCTCTCTTTTTAATTTTAACTACAACTTTATATATACCCTATAGATACCCGGCGGGTTTTGGGTCGAGTATACCAAACGAATATTTTTTATAGACTAACGGGTTTACCCGAAACCTGCGGGTATACCCGATGGGAAATTACCGGATAGAAACCCGACGAGTTTTGGGCCGGGTATAGGACAAGATTTTATAACCGGGTATGGGGTTGAGATTATTTAAAACTCGTCCCAAACCCGACCCATTGCCATCCCTAGTTCAGATTTTAGAAAAAGAAAATGTTTTTAGGAATTTGGGCGGGAAAAGTGAGGGGTTCTTTGTCTAAAAAAGTGACACGTGGCACGTGAGATTTTCATTTATTAGGTTAGTAAGATAGAGATTTAATATAAAATTATTTTTAAATACATATTTATTAAAAGAAAACATAAATAAATTATTAATATTAACTATTTTTTTTAAACACTACAAAATAAAAAAAAGAGAAAAAACAATACTTCAACCATCACGATACCTCCAAATATGTCTAACCAAATCCGTTTTAAGGTTGTTATGCATTTCTCTATTGTGGATCGTCTCACTGTTCGCTTGTTTCTCTTCCTCGCCGGTCTCTACAAAAGTTGGGTGGTCATCTTCATAGTTTTGGCAATTCGTTCGCCCTTTGTCCTCTAAAATCATATTATGTAAAATCACATAAGCATACATTACGCTCCGAAATTCTTTTTTGCTCCAAAGACATGTTGGATTGACCACCATATACCATTTTTTCCAGGACGTCGAAAACCCGTTTGATTTCCTTTCTTTTCCGATTCTTGAGCTTTTTGAAATATCATTGTTCGTCATCATCTCGTTGCGGACATGTAAACGTTTTAACAAAGATAGCATATTCAGGATAAATACCATCGGCAAGGTAATACTCGTGCTTGTACTGTAACACCTTCCACAAAAATGTCCAAGAAATGCCAAAGTTAGAACTTAAAAATGACTTTTGTATTTAAAGTACCAAAGTCTAGAGTTAAAAAAATGAAGATTTGGATTTCTTGATAGATAGTGGACCGCTATCATATCCTATAACGATACGCAATGGGCAAGAGGGTTGGATAGTGGACCGACATCGATTGGATAACGGTCCGACTAGCCGCCTTCAGCCGTAATTTTTGGTGCTGACACGTGTCCTCTGACTCAGCCCTAGGTTTTGACGCGTGTCTTGATATCGGACCGATATTCACCTCCATAACGGTCCGCTAGCCGTAATACGAGGTGCGGTCCAATCAGAATTAGACGTGTAGGGCTGACGCAAGCATAGGCGGATAGCGGACCGCTATGCCTTGCCATGTCGGTCTGACATGGGTCTAGATTCCACCCTATAAATACTTGATCGATTACAAACGTTTTCTTCATCCCACAATCGATCTCCACTTAACTTTCTTGTTCCAGAAGTTCCCTAGGCTATTCCCGACGATCCAGGTCCAACTCCCGCTCGTTGTAGTGCTCGGTTAAGAAGGAAACACTCTTAGAAGTGCTAAAACGATAAAGAAACCAAGGTAGGAAACTGATTCTATAATTTCTAGCTTAGAGGCTCATTCCTATTGTCAAGATGAATACTTTATCTCTTTCAAAACTTGTGTCAAACATTTACGTTTACGAAAATGGCCAAATAAAGGTTAAGGAAATAATGCTTAACGTTCTTCTACGAACAAAGCATTCAGGCCATAGGTATACATAAAACTTGCAAGGGATACACAGGTCTCGGGTGAAAGTCCCGGATTACGGCTGGTACTTATCTTATAACAATTTCGAAGGTGTAGACCTGGCCATTGTTATTAGGCATGATACCAGTGTATACAGTGGTGCATATGATCAGGCGATAAGGGCCTGCTGAATGTGTAGATTGAACATAAAGTTGTGATTATGAAATTAATACTTGTTTATGCCAAAAGATTTTATGTCAAGATAATTGTATTCACCGGCGTTCGCGCTGACATTTCATTTTCAAAATGTTTTCAGGAAATGAATAAAATGTAAAGGAAAAAGGGGATACGGGCAGACAAAGGATCTGACCCAGGAATTGAGAAATGAAAAGGTTAAAATGCATGTTGGATTCTCAGGTCTCATGCATAGATAATCCTGAAAAGAAGAAAAAGGAGATAGGACCAAGGGACTGATCAACCTTGGATAGTACTAATTCCAGTGGCTTGAACTTGTCCAAAGGTGACAAGTGATATATTTGATTTCAAACACTGTTTGTAATGATATGAAAAGGGTATTTAAATCCCTGTGTTTATAAAATAAATACAAGGCTTTTGTTTTCTAACTCAGTCTTGATATTTACAAAGACAACCCTCAAGGTTGAGAAAATGATGAAACGTTCCTTGTGAAAAAGACTTCTGTTGTGCTTTATAATAACTCTAAAATCAAAACAGGTACCAATCGAGATCACACCCGTCCAGTGGGCGCCTGAGGCGGGGTGTGACAGGTTGGTATCAGAGCCACAGGTTTTAGTGAATTAGATACTTGGATCTAGTGTATAAGCTTTAACCACAAGTTTATTTAATGCCTCAAGCTTAAGATAAGGATACAAGGTAACCTTCTAACCAGTATGTAGTTATCTGACAAACGGAATGTTCTGTCTAAGGAAAGAGTGGTGTATAAATATCTCCTAGACCCGTCATTCTTTCCTGGGAACATCTCTGTTGGAGGTACTGTTCTGGGAAGATAACCATCCTTGTAGAGCTTTAGTTAAGATAAGGATACTGGACTTAGTATCTAAGTCTTGACCAAAAGAATAGGACAAGATACTAATACTTTAAGTTGCAGGATGTCTTGAGATAATTCTGCTCCTACTTATTATGATCCTAACCGATCAATTAAGCAAGAATCCCCTGAATATCACCCTTTGGGTTCACAAATGAATCCCATTTCTTCGCCCTATTATCATGATGATCCATTTAACGTTACTCATGAATGTCATCCCCAATCTTATGACATTTCGAACCAATGGATGGAAGCTGAATCCGATTTTAGCAATTGGAATACCGATACCTCATTGCTACAGGAAAATGATGAGGCTGAGTCTAGCCAAATTCATCAGAACATGTCAACCGAAGAAGAACCTTTTGAAGAAAAATCTCATCATTATATATCCAAAAACTCTGAAAATCCAATTTTGTACGATCCTTACATGTTTCCTGAACCTGTTTATCATGGTCCATTTGAAACCTATTTCCATGCCCCTCTGGAGTATCAAAATGCTTATAACGATATCATGGTAGGACTTCGTGAGCCTCCACCTAAATTCGGTTATGAGCATAGTATGCATTCTTCTCCTATTGAGTGTCTAGATCGTTCGTTACGACAAACAGATGAGGTAACACAGGAGAAAATTATGGACAAGGCAAGAAGCAATTCTACGGACAACAGATGTATGAATATGGATAAAACCTGATGATCCTTAGAAAGGAGCTGATGAAGGATTAGAATCTTATATTGTATCTTTTGCTTCCTTGTAATATATTTTCTAAATAATAAACTCGTTTTGTTTTATTTTGTACAGACATGGTTGGAAAAGGCAAAGGTCCTAGCTTTCTTAGTAAATTTGCACCAGCTAATTATTTCGAACATAAAATGAACGAAACAACTATAGAAAATAACGAGGAAACTGAAAGCTCAACTTTCAGAAGCCTTGGAGAAATAGGAAACCCTAGTGTTCCCTATAATCCTTCTATAAGTTTCCATTCTGCTCCTACTACTGGAAGCTATAATATCACTACAATATACTCACATAATTTTCATGAGGAATACTCCGAAATGCCTTATGAGAATAAGTATATTCCTGAAAAAGAAGAACGAGCTGATTCTAATAAACTCTACGTTCCGTATTATGAGACTATTCCTCTTCCTGCTCCTCATATAAATGAGAATGCATCGGGAAGTGAAAGGGAAAAAATGCTGTTGAATCGAATAGCGGAACTAGAACGAGAAAAATCTGAAGTCGATGCTCGGAATGCTTTGTTAATCCAAGCTCTTGAAGAAAAGAATTTTAGAAACTATTATGAACAATGATTTCTATATGTATATTTTCTCTTGTATATATTTCATCAATAAAAAGTTTTGTTTTTTATTCCAATCTTGTTTTTCATATAACATGTCTAAACAAACCGGACCATCCTATAACACAAGGGGTAAAAAGAAGCAAGCGGTGGTTGAAAACACTGCTAAAGTTACTGCTTCTCGAAAAGAACTTCAGAAGATGATCACGGAAGGAATCAAGGATTCTCTTCTAATGATTTTCACTGAAATGGAAAAGAGATAGGCTGATAAACTATCTACTCAGCCATCAATTCCAAAATCTGTACATTCCCAACCTATAACTCAATATACTCGAACCATTACTCAGTCTAAACCAGTTACTCTCAAACCTGAGGGTTCTGCTACCCATCAAACCAAGAAAACATAGAGAGAAGAATTCTACCATAATTCCTCAGAAGAAGAAGGAATGGGGAATAATTATGGTCATTTAGAGCAGAAAAGGAAGATTGTTGGTTATACGTACAAGATGTTCCAAGACTGCAAGCCTTATGACTTTTCTGGAAAAGCATGAGGAATAGCCACTTTGAGGTGGATCGAAAAAACTGAATCTGTACTTGCAATAAGCAAGTGTGTTGAGGAAGACAAAGTTCTTTATGCTTCCATTATGTTTAAAGATCAAGCTTTATAATGGTGGAATAACATCATTGCTGCTAAAGGTAGGGATGCAACATGTGCCATGGGCTGGAGTGCCTTCAAGGCAAGAGTGGAAAAGAAGTATGTTCCCCAGAATGAAAGGGAACAGATCGAAGGAAAATTCCTTAGTCTAAAGATGCTTGGAACAAACCATCAGCAGTATTCGATTAAAGTCCTCGAGTATGCTCGAATATTTTCTCATCTTGCTGCCCCAGAATCTAATATGAGAAAGAGATATATTTAGGGATTTATTGGAGAAATCCGTGAAATGGTCAAGGTTGCTAAATGTGAAACCCATGACGATGCTATGGATTTGGGAGCCTCCTTAACTGATAATCTGATTAGAAATCAAGAGGAGGGGAGAAAGAAGAAGGAAACAACTGGGCAAGGCCCAAGTGGTTCTAAAAAACCAGGATCAGGCTTCAATTCTCGAAATAACAATTCTTCTATTCTGGAATGCCCAAAATTCAAGAAAAGGCATTTGGGGCAATGTCGATCTGGACCTTATTATAGTTTTTGCAAAATGTCTGGACACAAAACAGAAGATTGTTATAAGAAGAAACCCATCACCTGCTATGAATATGGTGAGGTTGGTCACATCAAAAGCTATTGTCCCAAACTGAAGAAACCTGAAGGGACAGGTCCTAAGCCTACTGAAGGAGTAAAGAAGAATGTGCGAGCATTCATTCTCAACACTCATGAAGCATTAGGTATGCTCGACGTAATTACGGGTACATTTCTTGTCAGTGATATTTATGATCGAGTTTTATTTGACTCTGGTGCAAACCAAAGTTTTATAGATCATAAGTTCTGTAGATTGTTAAATAAAACTCTAGCTAAATTAGACAAGAAATACGTGGTAGAAACTGCCAACGGAGACCTAGTCCAAATATCTAAAATCTTAAACGATTGTAATATCACACTATCAAGACATGTTATTCCTACACAACTGTTGCCAATGACTTTGGCAGGTTTTGACATTGTTCTAGGAATGGATTGGTTAGCCTTTAACCAAGCCCGAATCCTGTGTCATAAGAAAGCAATAGAACTTCATTTGTCGCAAGGCAATATTATCACTACAAATGGTGATAAATTGTCCAACTCTGTTGGAATAATCTCCATGTTAAAAGCCATAAAATATCTACAAAAGGGTGCTTAGCATACCTTGTATGTGTGACTACCGACACTAAAAAGAAGATTGAAGATGTGCCGGTTGTGGCTGAATTTCCTGATGTTTTTCCTGACGAACTGCCTGGAATTCCACCTGAAAGAGAAGTGGAGTTCAGAATTAATCTTGTACCCGGTACGACACAGATTGCCAAAGCCCCTTGCAGATTGGCTCCAACTGAGATGGCAGAATTAAAGAAACAATTGGATGAATTGCTCGAAAAAGGATTCATTAGACCAAGCTCGTCGCCTTAGGGAGCTCCGATCTTGTTCGTTAAAAAGAAAGACGGTTTAATGCGCATGTGTATCGATTATCGTGAGCTGAATAAAGTCACGATTAAGAACCGTTATCCGCTTCCCATGATTGATGATCTATTTGATCAACTTTAGGGAGCTCAATGTTTCTCAAAAATCGATCTTCGTTCTGGATATCATCAATTGAAAGTCCAGGAAGAAGATATTCCCAAAACATCTTTCAGAACTCGATATGGTCATTATGAGTTTACGGTAATGCCGTTCGGACTCACTAATGCACCAGCTGCTTTCATGGACATGATGAACCGAGTTTGCAAACCTTACTTGAATAAATTCGTTATCGTATTCATTGACGATATCCTTATTTTATTCCAAAAGTAAGGAAGAGCATGCCAGTCATTTGAAAATCTTGCTTGAACTCTTGAGAAATGAGAAGCTATATGCTAAGTTCTCAAAATGTGAATTCTGGCTATCAGAAGTTCAATTTCTTGGACATGTCATTAATGCAATGGCATCCAAGTAGATACTGTTAAAATTGAAGCGATATCCAAATGGAAAATCACGAAGTCTCCGACTGAAGTCCGACGTTTTCTCGGCTTGGCTGGTTACTATCTGAGATTTATCCAAGATTTCTCTCAAATTGTTGTTTCATTAACTTCTCTGACTCGCAAGTCAGTTAAGTATGAATAGGGAACTAAGCAATCTGAAGCCTTTGAAACTCTGAAACAGAAACTGACACAAGCACCCATACTGGCCTTGCCAGATGGAAATGAAGGCTTTTCAGTATATTGTGATGCTTCACACACCGGCTTTGGTTGTGTAAGGGAGTAAAGTCATTGTTATGCTTCTCGTCAATTGAAAACTCACGAGAAAAATTATACAACTCACGATTTAAAATTGGGCGCCATAATTTTCGCACTGAAATTATGGAGGCACTATCTTTATGGAGTCAAATTCACTATTTTCACTAATCACAAAAGCCTAAAGTATATATTCAGTCAGAAAGAACTGAATATGAGGCAAAAGTGTTGGATGAAAGTCCTGAATGATTATGATTGCGAAATCGGTTATCATGAAGACAAAGCTAATGTGGTAGCTGACGCCTTGAGCAGGAAAGAACATGAGAAACCTAAACGAGTTCATGCTTTAAGACTCAATTTTCAAATTGATCTTATTACTCATATTAAGGAATCTCAAAGGTTTGCCTTATAGGAACCAAACCTCGAGAAAGAAGGTATGATTGACCAATTGACCAAAGGCGATGATAATATTCTTAGAATGAATAAGAGAATTTGGGTTCCTATATATGGAAATGTACGTGAAGAAATTTTTTGAAGAAGCCCACAAATCTAAGTATACAATGCATCCTGGAAGCGACAAAATGTATAAAAACCTAAAAGCCAATTATTGGTAGATAGGGATGAAGAAACATATCGCTTTCTATGTTGCAAAATGCTTAACCTGTTCTCAAGTTAAAGCTGAACATCAAAAGCCATCTGGCTTGTTACAACAACATGAAATTCCTGTCTGGAAATAGGAGATGATAACCATGGATTTTATTACGAAACTTCCCCGAACCAGTCGAGGGAATGATACTATCTGGGTTATCATTGATAGACTTACTAAATCTGCTCATTTTCTTCCCATGAAAGAAACGTTCAGTATGGATAAGGTGGCACAATTATACGTTAATGAAATTGTATCATTACACGGTGTGCCACTATCTATTATGTCAGATAGAGATAGTAGATTTACTTCTCGATTCTGGCAAAGCTTTCAAAAAGCCCTGGGGACAAAATTGAATCTTAGCACTGCCTACCATCCTCAAATGGACGGGAAGAGCGAAAGAACTATCCAAACATTGGAAGATATGTTAAGGCTTGTGTTATTGATCTTGGTGGAAGTTGGGATGACCACTTACCTCTAATGGAATTCTCGTATAACAATAGCTATCATACAAGTATATATATGCCGCTCCTTTTGAAGCCTTATACGGTCGTAAATGTCAAATTCCAATCTGTTGGTCAGAAATAGGAGAAAATCAGTTGTTTGGACCTGAAATAGTCTAGGAAACAACTGATAAAGTAATTCAAACAAGAGATAGATTAAAATCTGCTCAAGATCGTCAAAAGAGTTATGCTGATAGAAGACGAAAGCCGTTAGAATTCAACGTCGGTAATAGCGTTCTGTTAAAAGTTTAACCATGGAAAGGCATTGTAAGATTTGAAAATAAAGGGAAATTAAGTCCTAGATTCGTAGGACCATTCAAAATCTTGAAAAGAGTTGGGCCTGTGGCCTATCAACTCGAATTACCAGAAGAAATGAATGGAGTACACGATGTATTCCATGTGTCAAATATGCGCAAGTGTTTGACAGATGAAACTCTAGTAATGCCCCTAGAAGACGTAGAGGTAAATGAAAAGTTAAAATTTATGGAACAACCTGCCATGGGCAAATTGAGGACAGGCAGGAAAAGAAATTGAAAAGAAAGAAATTGATGATTGTGAAAGTAAAATGGAACTCCAAACGTAGCCCTGAGTACACGTGGGAATTGGAGTCCGAAATGAGAAAGAAATATCCTCACTTGTTCGATGTAACACCTGCCACAAAAATGTTCGAGAAATGCTAAGGTTAGAACTCAAAAAGGACTTGTGTATCTAAAGTATCAAAGTCTAGGGTTAAAAAATGAAAAATTGAATTTCTGGATAGATAGCGTACCGCTATCATATCCTATAACGGTTCGCAATGGGCAAGAGGGTCGGATTGCGGACCGACATCGATTGGATAACGGTCCGACTAGCCGCCTTCAGCCGTAATTTTTTGTGCTGACACGTGTCCAATGACTCAGCCCTAAGTTTTGACGCGTCTCTTGATATCGGACCGATATGCACCTCTATAATGGTCCGCTAGACGTAATACGAGGGCCGTCCAATCAGAATTGGACGTGTAGGGCTGACGCAAGCATAGGCGGATAGTGGACCGCTATGCCTTGCCAAGTCAGTCTGACATGAGTCCAGATTCCGGCCTATAAATACTTGATCGATTTCAAACGTTTTCTTCATCCCACAATCGATCTCCACTTCACTTTATTGTTCTAGAAGTTCCCTAGGCTATTCTCGACGATCCCGGTCCAACTCCCGCTCGTTGTAGTGCTCGGTTAAGAAGGAAACGCTCATAGAAGTGCTAAAACGATAAACAAACCAAGTTAGGAAACTGATTCTATAATTTCCAACTTAGAGGCTCATTCTTATTGTCAAGGTGAATAGTTTATCTCTTTCAAAACTTGTGTCAAACATTTACGTTTATGAAAATGGCCAAATAAAAGTTAAGGGAATAATGCTCAACGTTCTTTTACAAACAAAACATTCAGGCCATAGGTATACGTAAAACTTGCAAGGGATACACAGGTCTCGGGTGAAAGTACCGTATTACGGTGGCACTTATCTTATAACAATTTCGGAGGCGTAAACCTAGCCATTGTTATAAGGCATGTTACCAGTATATACAGTGGTGCATATGATCAGGAGATAAGGGCCTGATGAATATGTAAATTGAACACAAAGTTGTGATTATGAAATTAATACTTGTTTGTGCCAAAAGATTTTATGTCAAGATAATTGTATTCACCGGCGTTCGCGCTGATGTTTCATTTTCAAAATCTTTTCAGGAAATGAATAAAATGTAAAGGAAAAAGGGGATACGGGCAGACAAAGGATCTGACCCAGGAATTGAGAAATGAAAAGGATGAAATGCATGTTAGATTATCAGGCCTCATACATAGATAATCCTGAAAAGAAGAAAAAGGAGATAGGACCAAGGGACTGATCAACCTTGTATAGTATTATTTCTAGTGGCTTGAACTTGTCCAAAGGAGACAAGTGAATTATTTGATTTCAAACACTGTTTGTAATCAGAATGAAAAAGGTATTCAAATCCATGTGTTTATAAAATAAATACAAGGCTTTTGTTTTCCAACTGAGTCTTGATATTTACAAAGACAACCCTCGAGGTTGAGAAAATTTTGAAACGATCCATGTGAAAAGACTTCCGTTGTGTTTTCTAAAAACTCCGAAATCAAAACAGGTACCAATCGAGATCACACCCGTCCATGGGGCGCCTAAGGCGGGTATCATTCGTAAAATTACCGTGCCCAAAATAATTAAGAATATAAAGTAAACGGACCATAAGTGTAATTACAACAAAGAGCAATGACCAAAAATGAAAAATTCTAAATTTTCATTAGTAGCGGACCGCTACCATTTACTTAACGATCCGCTACGTGGTCCCAATGGCAATAATGAGAGAATCACACGTATCTTGATGAGACATCTAGGGTTCCTGATGCATGCCACTGATAGCGGCCCACTACCACATCCATAACGACCCGTTGTGGCTGCATCAGTTGGGTGGCGGACCGCTACCCTGTAGCTTAACGGGCCGCCAACCTCAATATACGCCGTAATTTCCGAGCATGACAAGAGTCATGCTGACTGTTTAGGGTTTAAGAAGTAGCAGACAGCTACCTGCTACCATAACGGTCCGCTACGGACCCTAAATCAACTTATAAATAGAATTTGATTGCCGTTCACTTCTACAAACACACAAACTCGAAATTCTAGAGATAGAAACTGATATCCCACTCTCACAAAACCATTCCCGCTCATACGTTTAAGTTCCCGAGGTGCTGGATCGTCCTAGAAAAGATAGAGAAGCTAGGAAACGCTCATTTGGAGAAACGATGCCAAGTTGTAAGTAGAGACGCTGCCAACTAGGACACTCACTCTATAAGATTCCTAAGTCCAACCTCTGTCAAGGTAAATACTTGTATTTTTATAAAATGATTTCAAAACTGAAAACTGTTTTGATTATGGTCTGACTTGAATGAATTAATACATCCATTGGTTGCATAAGGTGATTTACAATATAGCAGTCAGTCCATAGTGTCACGTATATATACACGTGTTACAGATGAGACGATGTAACAGAGCTAGGGGTTTAAGTCTTGGTTATTCTAAAAGACCTATCGCTTGAGGCGTAAGGCAGAATATTGAATAAATGTAAAATCATATCCATGGTCCCTAGTGTGGCTGGTGGTTAGAAAGTTGACTGTGTAAATTGACCAGTAACTATGGGAAATTGTTCTATTTATTCACGCTTGTCAGATTATGATTTCCAATATACTTGTATTTACCAGTTTATACTGATAAAATATTTTCAAACGTTTTATAGGTAACCAAGGATGATTTTGTATGATATAGTAATGTGATGACAAAATAATAATGATGTCATGAAAAAGGGAACGTCCACCCTAGACATCAGCTTGAAAGAAAAGGCTCATGTAACTTGGTTTTGTAAATTAAAACGTTTGTATACGATATCAGGGTGTATCCCTGTTAATGAAATAAAATGAAACGGGAGATTCCCCGTCTTTTGAAAAGATCATGTGTTATAGAATATTCCGCTGTGTTTATAAACTCTGATGAAATAAAATAAGAGACATGTACCAATCGTTGGTCACACGCCCGGGTAGGCTAAATCCGAGGTATGACAGGTTGGTATCAGAGCAGATTGGGCATGTGTTTGAAGAAAACTGCCCAAAGAAAACGAAAATCTCTTGTTTCAATTGTGGAGAGACCGGCCATTTTAAATCAATCCGCCCAAAGCTTAATCAAGCAGAATCTAGTGGGGCAAAGACCAATGAGGGAAATAAAAAGAATGTACGAGCTTTCGTACTTAACACTCGTGATGCTGCTGCCATTCTGGATGCAATCAGTGGTACATTCCTCATTTATAATATTTATGATAGAGTATAATTTGACTCTGGTGCAAATTTAAGTTTTATAGATTATAAATTCTGTAATCTATTAAACAAGCCCTTTGTTCCACTAGATATGATTTACGAAGTAGAAACGGCCGAAGGAAACCTCGTCAAAATCTTCGAATCCCTAGAAGACTGTACTATCACAATATCGGAACACATCATACCTGTACGATTAATGCCTATGACATTAGCATGATTTGATGTTGTCTTAGGAATGGATTGGTTAGCCAGTAACCAAGCCCATATCCTTTATGATAAAAAGGCCATAGAAATCCAAATTTCTTCTGGAAAACCTTTAATAATTTATGGCGACAAACAAAACCGACCTCTAGGAATTATGTCAATGTTGAAAGCAACTAAATGCCTTCAGAAGGGATGCATTGCATATTTGGTTCAGATTTCTACCAGTACAAAAGAAAAGAAGATTTAAGAAATATCGGTAGTAGATGAATACGCAGATGTATTTCCAGATGAGCTACCGGGTATACCACCCGAAAGAGAAGTAGAATTCAAAATCAAACTTGTACCAGGAACGACTCCTATTGCCAAAGCTCCATACCGTTTAGCCCCAACCGAAATGAAAGAATTAAAGAAGCAATTAGATGAATTACTCGAGAAAGGATTCATTCGCCCAAGTTCATCTCCTTGGGGTGCTCCAATGTTAAAAAGAAAGACGGTACAATGCGGATGTGCATTGATTATCGGGAGTAAATAAAGTAACGATTAAGAATCGTTATCCACTTCCTAGAATCGATGATATATTTGATCAGTTACAAGGCGCTTGCCATTTTTCTAAAATAGATCTTCGATCAAGATACCATCAACTGAAAGTTCAAGAGGAAGATATTCCTAAAACTGCTTTCCGAACCAGATTTGGACATTATGAGTTCACGGTTATTCCGTTTGGACTTACTAATGCTCCTGCCGCATTTATGGATATGATGAATCATATCTGTAAACCCTATATGGATAAACTTGTTATCATTTTCATTGATGATATACTTATTTATTCTAGAAATGCGGAAGATTATGGAAATCATCTCAGAATAATGCTTGAACTTCTGAGAAGAGAGAAATTGTATGCTAAATTCTGTAAATGTGAATTTTGGCTTAGAGAGATACAATTTCTGGGTCATATAGTGAATGCATAAGGTATTCAAGTAGACCCATCCAAAATTAAAGCTATATCCAAATGGTAAATCCCAAAATCTCCAACAGAAGTCAGTAGTTTCTTGGGTCTTGCAGGATACTACCAACGATTCATTCATGATTTCTCAAATATTGCAGTTCCTCTATCTACTTTAACTCGCAAAAATGTAAAGTATGAATGGGGATCAAAGCAAAAAGAAGCTTTCCAAACTCTAAAACAAAAACTGACTCATGCACCTATATTGGCCTTGCTAGATGGTAATGAAGTCTTTGTAGTCTAATGTGATGCCTCACACAACGGCTTAGGTTGTGTGTTAATGCAAAGAAACAAGGTCATTGCCTATGCATCTCGTCGGTTGAAGACTCATGAAAAAACTATACAACTCATGATTTAGAGTTAGGCCTGAAATTATAGAGACACTATCTTTATGGAGTTAAATGCACAGTTTACACTGACCATAAAAGTTTGAAATATATCTTTGGTCAGAAAAAACTGAACATGAGACAGAGACGATGGTTAGAGATCTTAGGTGACTATGATTGTGAAATATGTTACCACGAAGGTAAGGCAAATGTTTTTGCAGATGCCTTAAGTAGAAAAGAAAGAGAGAAACCTAAACGGGTTCGTGCTCTCATACTTGAACTTCGTGTTGATCTCTTGTCTCAAATTGAAGATGCTCAACATTTTGTTCAAACAGAAGAAGAGTTAGAACAAGAAGGAATGAAGAGCATGATTGAACAATTAGTGAAAGGAGACAATGAATTACTTCATATGAATAAAAGAATCTAGGTTCCGATCAATGGAAGTCTTCAAGAAAGAATACTCAAAG
Organism: Smallanthus sonchifolius; assembly: GCA_023525975.1. NCBI lineage: Eukaryota > Viridiplantae > Streptophyta > Magnoliopsida > Asterales > Asteraceae > Smallanthus > Smallanthus sonchifolius. The sequence continues at coordinate 39,160,642 of CM042025.1, read as the reverse complement.
AAGCACATAAATCAAAATATATGATGCACCCAGGAAGTGATAAAATGTATAAAAATATGAAGGATAACTACTGGTGGATTGGCATGAAGAAAGATATTGCCATATATGTTGCAAAATGTCTTACTTGCCTAAGGCAGAACATCAGAAACCTTCTGGTTTATTGCAACAATTAGAAATACCAGTATGGAAATAGGAAATGATAACAATGGATTTTATTACTAAACTTCCTCGAACTAGTCGAGGAAATGATACTATCCGGGTTATCATTGACAGCTTGACTAAATCTACTCATTTTATCTCAATGAAAGAAACCTTAAGTATGGATAGATTGGCTCATCTTTATGTAGATGAAATTGTATCTTCACATGGAGTGCCATTATCCATAGTGTCAGATAGAGAACCGTTTTACATCTCGATTCTAGAAAAGTTTCCAAAAGGCCATGGGAACTCGTCTGAACTTAAGCACTGCCTATTATCCACAAACAGATGGGCAGAGTGAAAGAATAATTCAGACTTTAGAAGATATGCTTCTAGCTGGTGTGATAGATTTAGGTGGTACTTGGGATAATCACCTACCACTAATGGAATTCTCGTATAACAATAGTTATCACACAAGCATGCATGTGGCACCTTTTGAAGCCTAATATGGTAGAAAATGCCGAACTCCTGTATGCTGGGCTGAAGTTGGAGAAAATCAAGTGTCAGGACCTGAGCTTGTTCAGGAAACAACTGACAAAGTAGCTCAAATACAAGAAAGACTGAAAGCAGCAAGAGATAGATAAAAGAGCTACACAGACAGGAGAAGAAATCCAATAGGGTTTGAAATTATAGATAATGTGTTATTAAAAGTGTCACCTTGGAAAGGAATTGTTAGATTCGGAAAGAAGGGTAAACTAAGTCCTTGATTTGTTGGACCTTTCAAAATTATTAAACGAATCGGACTAGTGGCCTATCATACACGATGTATTCCATATATCTAATCTTCGTAAATGTCTAGCTGATGAATCTTTGATAATGCCTCTACAAGATATAGAGGTAAACGAAAAACTGAGATTTGTAGAGCAATCTCTACAAATAGAAGATTGTTAAACTAAAAAGTTGAAGAAGAAAAGATTGAAACTTGTCAAAATCAAGAGGAATCCTAGACGTGGTCCTGAACACACATGGGAACTAGAATCAGAGACGAAGAAAAAGTATCCACACCTGTTCCAGTAATCTCGAGGACGAGATTTTTCAAAAGGTGGGGAGAATGTACCATTCGTAAAATTTTCGTGCCCAAAATAAATTAAAATATAAAGTATAAGGACCATAAGTGTAGCTACATCAAAGAGCAAGGACCAAAAATGAAAAATTCTAAATTTTCATTGGTAGCGGACCGCTACCATTTACTTAACGGTCCGCTACGCGGTCTAAACGGCAATAATGAGAGAATGACACGTGTCCTGATGAGATATCTAGGGTTTTTGACGTGTTTCACTGATAGCGGACCGCTACCACATCCATAACGGTCTGCTATGGCTGCATCAGTTGGGTGGCGGACCACTACCCTGTAGCTTAACGGTCTTTCGACCGCAATATGAGCCGCAATCTCTGAGCATGACACGAGTCATGCTGACTGTTTAGGGTTTAAGCGGTAGCGGACCGCTACCCGCTACCATAACGGTCCGCTACGGACCCCAAATTAATCAACCTATAAATATAATTTGACTGCCATTCACTTCTACAAACACACAAACTCGGAATTCCAGAGATAGAAACTGATATCCCACTCTCACAAAACCATTGCCGCTCGTACGTTTAAGTTCCCGAAGTGTCGGATCATCCTAGAAAAGATCGAGAAGCTAGGAAACGCTCATTTGGATAAACCAAGCCAAGTTGTAAGCAGAGACGCTGCCCACTAGGACACTTACTCTAGAAGATTCCTAAGTCCAACCTCTGTCAAGGTAAATACTTGTATTTTTATAAAATGATTTCAAAACTGAAAATTGTTTTGATTATGGTCTGACTTGAATGAACTAATACAACCATTGGTTGCATAAGGTGATTTACTATATAGTAGTCAGCCCATAGAGTCACGTATATATACACGTGTTACAGATGAGACGCTGTAACAGGGCTAGGGGTTTAAGCCTTGGTTATTCTAAAATACCTATCTCTTGAGGCGGAAGGAAGAATATTGAATAAACATAAAATCATATCCATGTCCCTAGTTTATACTGATAAAATATTTTCAAACGATTTACATGTAACCAAGGATTATTCTGTATCATATAGCCATGTGATGACAAAAGAATAATGATGCCTCGAAAAAGGGAACATCCACCCTAGACATCAGCTTGAAAGAAATGGCTCATGTAACCTTGGTTTTGTAAATTAAAACGTTTGTATACGATATCAGGGTGCATCCCTGTTTATGAAATAAAATGAAACGGGAGATTCCCCGTCTTTTGAAAAGATCCTGTGTTATAAAATATTCCGCTGTGTTTATAAAACTCTGATGAAATAAAATAAGAGACAGGTATCAATCATTGGTCACACGCCCGGGTAGGCTAAATCCGAGGTGTGACATGTACTATGTTCCATTGACATAAAACGAATACCCAGATGCAACTCTGTTTATGTTGTCGTCGAAATTTGGCGTTTAATCTAAAACATTGAAATCATTGTTTGATCCCAGCAACACCAAAGAACGCAAGCCAAATCCAAAGATCATGTGATGACACGGCTTTAACCATTATGGTTGGGTGTAAGTAGTCACCTCGATGGTACTAACGTCGCCAAGCAATGGGGTAGTTTGCCCACTCCCAATGTGTGCAATCGATGAGACCAAGCATCTTTGGAAAGTCGTGTTGTAACAAAAGGCTAATTCCGAGGTCCTCTTTTGCTAATTTTGAACTCTAGGGGTTGGAATTGCCAATTCCCTGAGTTATAGGGTTGAAAAATGAAAAATTCTTATTTTGGGTTAGTAGCAGACTGCTACCAAACCCTTAGTGGTCCGCTAGGGACTGCTGACTATGGAGGTCCGCTAGCCAGGTCCGCATGGAAGAAAATGAATTGCGTGGCGGATCGCCACCGTATGTGTAATGGTCCGTTGGCCGCAATCCAGCCGCAATTTTTAGTGTGGCCAAGTGTATGATGACTCAGCGTGAGATTTTGACGCGTGTCATTATGGCGGACCGCCACGCCCTCCATAACGGTCCGCCAGCCGCAATTTGAGGAACGGTCCAATCGGGAGTTGACATTCAGGGCTGACGCGTACACTGGGCGGTAGCGGACCGCAACGCCCCTAGGTAAGGGTCCGCTACGGGTCCAGGATGACCCCTATAAATAGATGCAACCGGCCAACAATTTTACAAACATCCAAACTCATCTCCACTCTCCAAAATTACTGAAATCCGACCTTCCTCAATTTACGTGCCACGTTTCCGGTAAAATCTATGACTCTCGCTTATTTCCGCACTCTTGCGTTAAGACGTTATTCGAGCTAGGAACGAGCGTTAAGACAACCACTTAGAGACAAGGCTACCACCCTGAGATAAGCTTAAGCTACTATTAAGGTGAATATGTTTATCCGCTTTCAAAAACTTTGAAATCTTTTGCGTTTATGAAATGGAAATACAAGTATTCTAAAGTTTGATGCATAAGGGCGTCTACAGGAAACATTCAGGCCATAAGTATACTTAAAACTAGATCAAGGGATACACGCTTTATGGGTGCAATTCTCATATTAGGGCTGGTAATTGTCTGTAATTGGACGTAAGTCGGGGTTCTGGTTATGAAACCATGCAGTATGTAAGTCTGGTAATGCCAGCAATCCTCTTATGTATATCGTGGTGTGTACTCAGATGAAATAGTTTCGCTAAATGGTATATTGCGCCAGATTATGGTTAAATGTTTTGATACTGTATTTGCCAAAAGAAATTGGGTTATGATAAACATGTTAACCAGCACGTTTTATTTTCCATAATGTTTTCAGGTAATCAGTAATTATCTGTGAGACAAGTCCTATGGGATAGTCTTGGGGATAAATGGATATAAAGATATTTGACGGGGTTATGTGTTAACGAATGTCGATTCCTTAAGCACGAGAGATAACTTCGTAGGAATAAAAACAAGAGGAGATGTCTTAGGATGACGATTTCCTAGACATGGATACTCCTTTGTTATTCATGAGGATAGGTGTCGGAAGGTAAAACCCCTAGATACCTAAGCTGACAAAGCTTGGTATTGAAAGGGTTAACTCCCCAGGCACAGGCTGACTACCTTGTGGCTCTATTACCTGCTGATGTAGGAGACATGTAAATGGTCGTGGGCCATGGTTTTGTAAACAGAAGGGGTGTTTAAGTCCCTATGAAATAAAAATGATTTATTTATCCTCGGATTTGGAAAAAATACAATATCAACCTTCGGGTTGAGGTTTATTGCAAGATCGATCCAAAAGTATTTTTCAGCTGTAAAACTCACTCTGATTTTCAAATAAAATAAGATTGGAGGTGTCAATCTAGTCGCACGCCCGGGGTGTGACACGTGTATATCTTCATGCACCTCGTATATCCTCAAATATCTCTTGCCGTAAAGATGAATCACACTTTTACCATAATAATAATAATAAGAGTTAATTATATCGATAGTCCATGTGGTTTGTGAAAAGTAACAAGTATGGGTACTAAGGGTTTCAAGTTGCAAGTATAGGTATTATGTTTTGATTTTGTAACAATATTAGGTATTAAGACTAACTTCCGTTAGTTTTTTTGTTAAGTTCAAGGGCATTTAAGTCTTTTCACAAAATACCCTTTAATAACAAGAGGGACCATTTTTGTAATAAACTATACTTTATTAGAAGGACCATTTTGTAATTTACACAAAATTTAAAAGAAAATATAACCACCACCTGTTCCTTCTCAGCCACCACCATCGCAGACGGAAAATGGCATCTCTCTGTACCTCCGATCGACCCACTCTACTACGAGCTCCAATCCAACTCACGCAATGCCGTAATCGAAACCATCTGATTTGTCTAGGTATTTGGCATATAAAAATCGAAACCATCTGATTTGTTGGAAGGATTTGGGTAGTTTAGGGTTTGAGTTTTTTGTCTCCCTCGCCTGATTTCTGTTGGCAAAGAGCGGCGGTTTCCACCGGAATAAGGAAGACCCCTCTTTTTTGCAACTAATTTGGTGTTGTTAATGTAGCAAGGGCTCAAAGAGTGATGCTTCAAGAATGAAGATGCAGCGGCTTTAAAGGGTGGTTACATGGTGGCCGGAAAAGTCCCTCAAGATGCAGGCGAAATCACCATAACCCCCCAATCATAAAATATTCCAAGATTTATGAAACCCACAATCTATGGTGCACGAAAATAAGGAACAAGTAATAAAAATATGTATAAAAAAGACATCAGAAAAGGTGGCGATTTGGTGTCGAGGGGGGTGGTGTAGTTGTGGTCAAGGTTGGGTGTTGGCGTCTGATTTCGTGGTTGGGTGTTGGCCTCCAGATGAAGGAGACGAGGGGGGGGGGGGGGGGGGGGCGGGGTTAATTACACAATGGTCCCTGTGGGTAATTTTGGTTATAAAAGGATCCCTCATTAAACTATTAAGTTACATAATTAGTCATTTTAATATGAAAAGACTTAAACGTCCTTAAACTTAACAAAAAATATAATGGAAGTTAGTCTTAATACTTAATATTGTTACAAAATCAATATATAATACTTATATTTGCAACTTTAAACCCTTAGTACCCATACATGTTACTTTTCACAAACCACAAAGACTATCCATGTAATTAACTCTAATAATAATAATTATTGTAACAACAATTAAATAAATAAAATAGTAAATTAAGTAAATAATAAATAACTGTAAACATAGTTAATCATACCTTCAGAAAAACTGTAAAAACTATCTCGCGAGTTTTCCCGACATCTTCAAATATTTATCCCACAAGTCACTATTAGTGCCATACGCAGTTGACAAATTACGGATGTACATTTTCGTAAAGTGGTGAAACTCCGTTTACTTCTTGTGTCGTGTATTTGTTGAACATATTTAAACTCCCGTTGTAAATCTTCAACTATTTGCACGAATAGTTGTTGACTCATGCGAAAATGATGGCTAAACGGTTTATCATCATGCATTGGGTTGTCACAAAAATAATCTTCTATAAGACGGTTGTTAGCAGTCTCACGATCTCGGTTAATTTGAGCTCGTCTTGTAAGTGAGCATGAACTTTCATTATGATGAACTATATTATGATGAACTATAAATTGGATTGTGCCATAAATTGTACCAACGAAAATCTCATCGCCCTCGAATGAATCCGTCGATGACGAAGATGATTAATCCAATTAAAAAAAAATGGAAAGTGATTTGAGGAAATTTAAGAGTAGAATGAGAGAGGTGTGAAAATATATAAGGTGTTTACTGCTTTATACGATCTTTTGAAAAAAAATATTTTTTTTAATTACTAGAGCCAACAACTTTTTTCTGTCTTGGTCAACGAGTCCAACGACTCAATCCATCGCCACACGCCCGTTGCCACACTCACGGTGAGGCCCTCACACCCCCATTCATGGACAACCAACACAAAGTTTTGTGCGTGACAAACTGATGTGGCACTGACGCCACCCACCCTCCTCACGCCACACTACACATGGCCTAATTTGAACCCACTCGTAAGTAATATTACAAAGTACTTATTCATTATCAAATTATATATATATATATATATATATTGTGGTTCAAATGATAACCAAAATTTACATGATAACCAAATGTCAACCCTTGATTAACTTTAATCAATGGTTAATATCCTAGAGTGGCAAAATTGAAATTAAAAAGATGTTCATACCAATTACATTTAATGACAAATGGTATTATGGGTAAATCCATTTAACTTAATTTCGGTAACTGCATTGATTAATAAGAAAATCACATAAAATTCTCATTCAAACCTCACTCCTATTTGCCCTTAATTTCGGTATTATTATTTTAAACCTCAATTCTCAATATATGTACACAAACTCAATTCAATGCAACTAGACCAGTTGTCAGCAACAATTTAACGTAAATGAAACAAAATAATTTGGTAAATATATGTACCAAACCAAATTTGACATTCAAATATAATTGTTATATGTCTTGTTATTTATATATGCACCAACGAACATATAGGTCTAAAACCTCATTTATCTGCACTATTATACATATATGTATCAATAGACAAATATGTACCAACCCCAGTTATTTATCATGTTGTACATATATGTATAACCCCCAGTTATTCGCCTTTTATACATATATGTACCAATGAACGTATGTGTACCAACACCAGTTTTATAAACAAACTAGATTTTTTCAAACATAAAATATTAATACTTACGTTACCATTCCTTCACTTTTTTTCAAACTCGGTTATTTACCCTGTTGTACATATATGTACCAACCCTAGTTATCCGCCTTTTATATATATATGTACCAACGAACATATGTGTACCAACACCGGTTTTATAAACAAACTAGATTTTTTTAAACATAAAATATTAATACTTACGTTACCATTCTTTCACTTTTTTTCCTCCTACCAACATATATGTAAAAATTAAATAATGTATTAATTTTGTCAGGTGGCACATACATATATACATAATTTGTTGATTAAGATGTTTGTTTAATGAATATAAATATAAATTTATTTATATTACGTGTAACATTTTGGAATAATAAGACAAAACAATTCTATTAAAAATTCCCAGTTTATATAGAGATACAGTTCTAATACAAATTCACATTGTATATCCATATTTTTCATATTTTTTATACTGAACAATTTTTTCAATATTTTGGAGTGGTTATGATTTAACTACAAACAAAAATTACCTAAAATCAAGAGGTTACAAATAAAATTACCTAAAATAGTGAGAGAGTTATTCTACCATAATACCCTTTTAATAATAAAAATAAAAACCTAATTATAAATTATGTGATTGGTTGGATGGTGGTTATAATGTTTATTACATAAAAACTTGGTTATCATTTGAACCTTTCCCTATAAGGGGAGGGTTATTCTACAAAGTCTAAAAACTGTAAAAAGTCTTTTAAAAACACCCCCACCCCCCACCCTCAAAAGCATAAAACCCCCACCCCACCCCCCTAAAACCCAACCCCCACCCCACCCCACCCCGACCCGAAAAACCTAAAACCCCACCCCCAAAAACCTAAATCCTAACAAAAAAACCCTAAAAAGCCAAAAAAGTCGTCTAAAAACACCACCACCACCCCCCTAAAAGCCTTAGCCTCCAACCCAACCCCCCTAAAAACCTAACCCCCTCCCCACCCCCAAAAACCTAAAACCTAAAACCCCCACCCCCTCCCCCCAAAGCCTCAATACTAAAAGCTAAACCTTAAGGCTAAACCACTAAAGCTAAATCCTAAGGCAAAAACTAAACTCTAAAATCAAAACCCTACAAGCTAAGATCGTAGAGTTCGACGAGACGGTTCCAACGCTGCCGAAATGAGTAAAATCGGAGTTCGTATGAGCCGGTTATGAGCGTTTTAAACGATCTTTTACACGTTTTTGAATTTTTAGCGAAACCTCACACTATATATAGGGGATGGTTCCCCTAAGAAGTGCAATTTGGCTAAAAAGCCTAAGAAGCAATCTCATCCATTCAGTTGGATAATCAATGGTAGAGATTTAAGTATAGGAAAAATAAGGTGTGGAGGGGTATTCTTGGAAAATCCATAATTGTTGACTTTTTTCAAATTCCCCAACTTTTTTTAAAGTACATAATTTTTTCATACGACCTTATTTTAAAAAAAAATTACACATAAAATCGAGCGTTTTTTACCTTTAATTCGAGTATAGTATTGCTATATTTTTTATAAAAAAAAATCGACACTTAATGAAATTGTGCTACTTTACGTAAATGTGCTGGTTTATGGTAAAATAGAACAATTAACTATGCTGCATTGTAAAACAACACAATTAACTGTGCTGTTTTATCATAAAACAATACCAAACATAACAACTAATTGTGGTGTTTTACTATAAAACAACACCAAAACAACACGGTTAATTGTGTTACTTGTTCTTGTTAGCTAACCAAGCACAAACAAAACCAGTACAACAAAACTATTATATCAAACCGGCACAAAACAACATTTTAATGCATAAGTTTTTTGTTGTCTGCAACTGAACCGTTTTGTTGGTATATGGATGCTTTAAATTTTTATTTTTAAAGAATGCTACAAAATTAGGCATATAATAATTGACTAAAAGTAGCACAAATTAAAGAAACCAACACATTTACGTAAATTGTGTTGTTTTACAAGAAACCAGCAAATTTTTAATGTGCTAAATTGTGCTGTTTTACAAGAAACCAGCACATTTACGTAAATTAGCACAATTTCACTAAGTGTCGATTTTGTTTTTACAAAAAAATATAGCAATACTATACTGAAATTAAAGATAAAAAAACGTTCGATTTTATGGTGTAATTTAAAAAAAAATAATGTCCTATGAAAAAGTTATGAACGTTTAAAAAAAATGGGAGAAGTTGAAAAAAGTCAACAAAAGTGGCTATTAATTAAATACCATTCCACCTCTTATTTTTCATATACTTAAATCTCTACCCTTGATCATCCAATTGAATGGATGAGATTGCTTCTTAGACTTCTTAGCCAAATCGCACTTCTTATTTGAACCTCCCCTATATATATATATACACACATGTGTGTATATATAAATCAAACTTCTATTTATATAAGACATTTTAGATTTTAATAATCCAAATTTAACTGACTCGGCAATGATAACCAGTACGTTTCTAACTTTCATTTTCGTTATCAAGTGCAATCTCACTCGTATAATCATTACAGATTACACGTGATTTCCTCTCAATTTCACTAACGATGATAAATATGTGCGGAATGGGAAAATGTACATTCTTGAACTTGTTCAGATGTGATGATAAATGTTTACCAGATAAATGTTTACTAGTAGCATAAAATTTATAAAGTCCCAAGTGTGTACCTAATTTTTCCCGTAAGAATTATTAGATTCAACATTAGTATAATATATAATACTATTAAAAGGTAACGGTTATGAATAGTGAAGCTAGCAGGCTGCTGAAGCAAGCAGCTTGCTGAATATTTTCTTTCTCATTTTCACTCCTTATACTTTATATAGTTTACACTTTTAACCCGTTTAATTATGTATAAATTCCGTTCTTCTATAATTACTTTCGTTTGCTTACTTTTTTTAAAAAATGGATTGCATGGTTGCTTTTATTTTTTTTCTCAACGTTCTGATATATATATTTTAAAACGGAGTTGTATTCAAATTGAATATTTTTTTTTGTATCGTAGCCTATAGCGATTGTCGTTATCGTTATGGTACCGTGACGACCCGAACCTATTATGAGCGAACATTATCGGTATTCGCTTTTATGGTTTTGACGGCTCAAACCGATAACGACCAAACTCCTGCCGCAGAGCTTTGACGAAAAACGACCAGAATTCCGCGCGACGCGCGAGTGTTTGTTTACAGAAGCTTATTCAACTTTTTTTTTCCGTTTTATGTAGATACGTCCCGCTACGAAGCGTGGGGAACCAATAGTTTGTTTTAAACCTTAATAGTAAGGTTATTTGATCCCAATAGTCAGGATTTAGGTTCATCATTACAAATGCCATCTTAGATGGTTATCCAAGACAACAAAGGTGAGACTATAGTTTTAATTTAATTGCCTCATTACAAATGTCATACACTATGTGATTAATCATTTTTCTGTTTGCTAAGTAATCTATTGTTATCAAGTAAATGTGTGTTGATAATGGTAAGTTTGAGAAAGTCTATTAGGTGGAAGACTTGCATTCCTAACCCCACAAATGTTGCTTTTTGTTTTGGGTAAAAATTAACAAGACTAATTTTATAACCAAACTTAGAAAGTAAGGTAGTGTGTTTGTAAAATCAATGTAAATCAATATAAAAACGTAAAGAGTGACATGGTTATATACGAGGAAAGCCATTGATCATTCAGGATCTCCGGCATAAAACCTCGGGAGGTGACAATCGACACATGCCTCGTTTCTTCAAAAAATGATAAAGAATTACAAGTGTTGAGCAACAAATGATCGATATCTAAGTGTTACAAGACTGATTACGAGTGTATTCTATTGCTAAGCGTGTTCGTGAAGTGTTTTCTAATTGACCAAGCTGCTGATTATATACGAAATACAAGTTAACTAACTTTCCGAAGATCTCGGAGCCTTACTCGGTCTTCAAATATGACCGTTATTGAGCTTCTCTCGCAAGTTTTACACGTTCTCTTTGACTTCTCGTCCGATTCTTCAGGGATAGACGAGTCAACACGTTTTACTTGCGTATATAAAAGAAATACAGGACAATAGCCGTTAGTAGCATTAATATTCAGGATACCGAAGTTACCAGGATCTTGGATTCTAGATCATGCATCATTCAGGATCCTGCTTGAAATTTAACCCCATAATAATTGTCCCCAAAATTTAACAGCTGTTAACATGATCGACATCTGTAAACTTTTTCAAAATTCAATGGTAAAAAGATATAGTCACGATAAGACTCTTTCCGAGTCCCAATGCGGTTTAATCGTTATTTCAGTAGGCTACAATTATCCTTACTTTTCACTCATTAAAATTCACCATCTTCTTCACTTTGAAGTTACAGAAAAGGTACAAGCTTTCTCTCGATCTTGTTTTTCTTTCGCAGTAATCTTTCGTTTCCGTAAATGGGCAAAAAACAACCAACTCGCTCACGAGCTCCGCCTGCCATCTAATCAGTGGAGGATTTTTCTGATCCAGGTTTGCTTAGCAATCCTGATCAGGAGAAGTGCACCTTTACTGACCAGGATATTGAGCTTTTGAAAACTTTAAACATTTTTCCCAAAAAACCATATTTAGGGCTTTCGACCCAAAGGTCAGGGCTGATTTCTCCTCACCGACTTGGGTCTGTTTCTTAGCTTATCCCTTCACTCTCGGTCTTACCTATCCCTTTCCACCACTGATTTTTGAGTTTTTTAAGGTTACCGGTCTGAGTTATTCTCTACTCATGCCCATGGCTTGGAGAATCCTGTACACACTAGAGCACATGAATCGTCTCCATTCTCTTACTATCGAAACTCCTGAAATAGCTAATGTGTATAACTTGAGAACGCACGGGTCCTCCCGAATTGTTTTCCAACTTAAATTCGGTTGTACACCTTTGGTCCTTAAAGCCACTCAGAACGATATCGACTGGAGGGGTAAATTCTTCTTCATGAAGCGAGATTCTATTCTGGATGGGAAACTCTTGCCACTCCAATGGGTTAAAAAGGGTAGGAAATAGTTAAAATACCTACAATTTTTAGTGTTTCCAACATGTTGATGATGACTTTCATTTCTCGTGTAGCTCCGAAGTTTTCTGAGTTAGCTCCCACTCGAAGCGATACCGACAAAAGGATCGAAGCTTTGTTGGAGATGCCTGCTACTGAGAGATCCTTCCACCAGGAGTCTATTATCAGTGAAGCTAGCTTCAATACTCAATACTCTGAACCCAGCATGTCTTCAGGTAAGAATAATATTTCCTTGATGATTCCAGATTATACTGAATCTTTATAGGGATCCCGAACTACAGACTTTATCTGATAAGGAAAGAGAAATTTATTTGAATGTTAGTTAAATATGAATTTAGGAATTTTAACCCAATATCCTGAAATAGGTGTCCGAAGATCCAGCTCCAGGTTTGCCCTTGATGATATCGACAGTATGGTTTCCAAAGGTAAAGCCATTAAGAAGGAGATGAGCCAGCCAACCCTTGAAGCTTTAAAGCCAGATGCTCCTAATCCGGAATCCTCAACTCTTCGCCCCAAGGCTGCCGCTAGCAAGAAGAGAAAGCCTTCTGACATCGCTGATGTAGCTTCCCTTGATAACCTAGGCTATGTCGACGCCCATAAAAAGCTTCATGTTTTTGGTCACTTGGTAAGAAACTTTGGTATCCCGGATCCTGAACCTATATTAGAGAAATCCTAACATATTTTTCCTATAACAGGCCCTGGAACAAATGACCACATGCTACGAGTCGACGGTGAAAGAAGTTGAAGAAGCTAAACAGATGGTGAGCGACCTGCAAAAAATATCCGTAACTAAAAATAAGAAATTAGCGGATGAGGCCAAGGAGCTCAACAGGGTGAAGGCGGAGCTTGAGGACGCCTATGCCAAACATGCCCAAGATCTCTAGGAATCCTACGAACAATCCAAAACATTGTTGTTTGATAATAAGTAGCTTTGACTATTTGCCATGATTGTTGTTTGGTTGTGTTTGTAGAAAATCAGGATTTGTTAGGTAACTAAATTTTAAAACAAACAAGTTTAAGCATGTTTTCAGGATATCGGATCCTTAACGACAAATAACATTTTGGTTTTTGATCAAACTTTGACTTAGGAAATTACAGTTTAATTTTGACAAATTGTATGGAAAAATATCAATCACAAACATATTATGACTTAGTCCTGTGAGTCTCAAATCTTGTATAAATTAAAAACTAACAAGTAACACATACCTTTGTCGAGAACTAAGTCAGGTAAACACACATACTAGATTATGATGTTGAGTTTGAAACATAACAACCGTTGGTTGTCCCCAGTGTATAGTCATTAAACACGTCGTAGACTTAGTAATAGTACTTTAGGATCTTCACAAGGTTTTAACCCATTTAAGGATCTTGAGCCAGCATATTGATGCTAAGTTCTTGAGTTAACACATAAGTGTTAAATATCTGTGACAATTTAGAATCGTGGGCCAAGCCAAAATAACGTGGGATAAGCCAGAATAACGTGGGCCAAGCCAGAATAACGTGGGCCAAGCCAGACTTAAGTTAGCACGAAAATGCTAAAAACCTTAGGAGAAACACATTTGTTACTATCGTAGCATTCAAGATATAGCCAACAGTGATGAAATTATCAGCCACTGTTACATGGACTGGTCGCACCACCTTGAACTATACTTGAATATTGTGCATTCCTGGCGGGGTGTAGAAACCCAATCTACTTAGAAAGGAGAAAGCCGTTTAAACCTTTGAGGTATTCATGATACCTTAACTTAGGAGAGATAGCCAATCTCTTTCTTCTGTCGGGATCCCTGGAGATACTTCCTGCAAAACAGGAAATCTTGGTGAACACCCCTCCGACGCTCAAGTCAGTACTTTGATCGAGAGTAATTAGTATGAAAATAGTCAGGGATAGAAGACATACCAGTTTTAGCTAGAATTTAAATTCTAACTTACATAAAGTAGGTTTTGAGATTGATAGTGTTCCAGGATCTTGGAAGGATATCTCCTTCCATAGTAACCAACCAATAAACTCCCTTGTCTGCTTCTGAATCAATCAAGTATAGGCCTTCCGATTTTGGTGCAAGCTTTCCGTCATTGGGATTGGTAGTATTTTTGAATGCCTTTCTTAATACGAGATCACCTGCTTGGAATCCTCTAACCCTTATGTTTTTGTTGTATGACTTTGCTATCCTCTGCTGATAAGCTGCAATGCAAACTTTGGCAAGATCCCTGAGCTCATCCACAGTATCGAGATCCTGAGCAAGAGCTTCGTCGTTGGTCTCTGAAGATTGGAGATTGGTTCTGGCAGTAGGGATAACCATCTCTGTCGGGATCATGGCTTCTGTTCCAAATACCAAGGAGAATGGAGTTTGCCCGCCGCGTTCTTCGTGGTTGTCCTATCTGCCCAAAGTACAAACGGTAGCTCTTCAGCCCATCTTCCTTTCTTTACTCCTAATCTCTTCTTGAGGTTGTTAACGATGATCTTGTTGCTAGATTCTGCTTGCCCATTGGCTTGAGGATGTACTTGGGTTGAAGTTATCATTTTGACTCCCCAACTGGCATAGAAGTCAGTTGTTCTCTTGCCAATGAACTGTGATCCATTATCACAAATTATCTCCGCTGGGATCCCAAATCTCGTTAGGATATTGCGCTTGATGAAGGAGATGACTTCTTTCTCTCTGACTTGGACAAATGCTTCAGCTTCGATCCATTTAGAGAAGTAATCCGTCATTGCTAGCATGAAGACTTTTCCTCCTGGTGCTTTGGGAAGTTTGCCAACGATATCCATTCCCCACTTCATAAGCGTCCATGGAGAGACGATTGGGTATAAAGGTTCGGCCGATTGATGGAGTATGCTGCTGTGTCTCTGGCAAGCGTCACATTTTTGAGAGTAAGTCACAGCATCCTTTCTCATGGTAGGCCAGTAATATCCTGTCCTCAGGATCGTTGAGAATAACGCTCTACCCCCGGTGTGATTACCACAATCTCCTTTGTGTAGATCTTTGAGGACTTCACGTGCTTTAGGATCCTCCAAGCATCTTAAGTATGGATCTGCAATTGATTTTCTATACAAAACATTTTCAAACATTATAAAGCGAGGCATCCTCATGCGAAAAGCCTTGTGGTTCTTTTCATCACTTGGGATTTCACCATCCTGCAAGTATTTATTAATAGGTGAAATCCAGGATTCTGGAATACGTTCAAGATCCCGAATGTCTGCTTCTTCTTTAGTATTGGATACTTCATTTACCTTCTCGATCGTTGGGCTCAGAATGTGTATGATAGGTATTTTTGTACCTTCTGGTATTCTAGGAGCTGAAACAAGGTTTGCTAAGGCATCAGCCTAAGTGTTATCTTCTCTAGGCACCTGTGTAATGTTAAAAAAGTTTCGAATTCCAAGGATAATTGCTTAACTATTGTGAGATATTTGGCTAGCTTCTCACCTTTTACTGCATATGAACCATTGAAATGATTAGCAATTAACAATGAGTCTACATATACCTGAAGATACCTGATCTTGATATCCCTGGCTAATTGTAATCCTGCTATCAGCGCCTCATACTCTGCTTCATTATTCATAGCATGGAACTCACAGCTTATGGATTGGGGTAATATGTCCCCTTGTGGCGATTTTAGTATGTCTCCCAGTCCTGTTCCTCTTACATTTGATGCACCATCAGTGAATAAAGTCCATTCGTCCTTCAATTCTTCTAGTTTTTGGACTTCTAGATCTGCTTCTTGTTGGATATCACTGCTGAAATCAGCCAAAAAGTCTGCCAGTGCCTGAGACTTTATTACTGTTCTAGGTTCATATATGAGGTCATAGGCGCTGAGCTTGACTGACCATTTAGCCATCCTTCCTGACATCTCTGGTTTTCTTAAGACACACTTAATAGGATAATTAGTTTTAACATGAATAGCATGAGTTTCAAAATAATGTCTAAGTTTAGTTGATGCCATTATTAAAGCTAAAATTATTTTTTCTAAATGATAGTACCTGGTTTCCGCTGGTAGCAAACTTTTACTTACATAGTATACCGAATGCTGCTGCCCTTCGTAATCCCTGACTAGTACAACACTTACGGTGCTTTGGGATACTGCCAAGTATCGGGATAATGGTTCACTGTCTTCTGGTTTCATTAATAGAGGAGCCGATGACAAGTATTCTTTCAGTGATTGGAGTGCTCGTTCACGCTTCTCTTCCCATTCGAATCTTTTGTTCTTCCTCAGGATGTCGTAGAACTCTTTGCACCTTTCTGAGGATCTTGATATGAACCTGTTGAGTGCTGCTACCCTGCTGGTTAGTCTCTAGACATCCTTGGTATTTGCTGGGGATTTTAGATTGATGATTGCTTTGATTTGTTCTAGACTGGCTTCTATCCCTCGCTTGGTTACCATGTAGCCCATGAACTTTCCTGCCCCCACTTCGAAGTGGCATTTGGAAGGATTCAACTTCATGTTGTGTTGGTCCAGGATATCAAATGCTTCTTTAAGGTCCCTGAGATAATCCTCATCTTTCATTGATTTTACCACCATGTCGTCTATGTAGACCTCCATAGTGTCCCCAATATTGTCTTTGAACATCATGTTCACCAGCCTTTGATATGTAGCACATGCATTCTTTAAACCAAAAGGCATAGCAATATAACAATAGATACCTATAGGAGTCATGAACGCGGTGTCTTCCTGATCCGATAGTTCCATTTGGATCTGTTGAAATCCTGAAGAGGCATCCATAAAAGTCAAGATCTCGTGGCCAGCTGTAGCGTCCACCATTGAGTCTATGTGCGGTAATGGGAAGGGATCTTTAGGACACGCCTTGTTGAGGTCCGTGTAGTCTACACAAACTCTCCACTTCCCGTTTTTCTTCTAGACCACCACCACATTGGCTAGCCATTTAGGGAATTTTACTTCCCTAATCATTCCAGACTTGAGAAGTCTTTCCACCGCTTCTTGGATGATCATGTTTCTTTCAGGAGCAAACTTCCTTTGCTTTTGATGTATTGGCCTGAAACTTTTGTCAATTCCAAGTCTATGGGTTATGATATTTTTGGATATACCCGTCATGTCCTCGTGCTTCCATGCGAAGGTTGCTTTTCTGCCCTTGAGGAAGTTCAGGATATCTTTTTCAATATCTTCAGGGATATTGCTCCCTACAAGGATCTTTACATCTGGATTTTCAACATCTAGAGATACTTCTTTAACATCCTGTTCTTTAGCTTCTAGAACATCCCTGGCCTGCTTTGTTAATTGCTATGCTTGTTTGGTTTTGATGGAGGCTTTCATCGAAGAAGTGTAGCAATCCTTAGCCTCTTGCTGATCACTGTTAATCTTCACTACTCCCCAAGGGGTTGGCAATTTGACACACTAATGGTATGTTGAGGGCACCGCCTTCATATCTTGTATCCATGGCCTTTCTAAAATGATATTATAGCAAGATAGAGAATCTATTACATAAAATTTTTGAATAGAATTTACCCCTTCAATGTATATTGGTAGTTTTATCTCTCCAACTGTGCTTTTGACTTCTCCGCTGAATCTTACTAGCACCGAGGATTTTGAAATAATTTTAGAATCCGGGATCCCCATTCTTTTCAGGACTTCAAGCTGAATTATGTTCACCGAGCTCCCTCCGTCAATCAGTATCTTCCAGATGAAGTGGTTTGCAATGTACAAAGTGATTACTAGACCATCGCGGTGAGGATCCTGTACGTCGTTCCTGTCGTCCTCATCGAAAGAGATCACTTTTTCTTCAGTTAAGCTAGAGGTTCTGATAGACCTGTCCCCTTGTTTTATCTTCGCTTCCTTAGCATTTCTTTTTGCTACAGAGTAAGAAGTGCCACAAATATCAGATCCACCAGATATAAAACCTATTACCTTGGCATCTAGCGGCGGGGATTTTGCTCTTTGCGGGACCCTGTCTTGTTCTTTCCTTTGCCTAGAAATTCTTTGAGATATCCCTTGCTCAGGAGATAGCTTATCTCCTTCCGCAAAGCAATACAATCCTCAGTTATATGGGCAAAGTATTCATGGAATGCACACCACTTGGACTTGTCTCTTCCTCCTGAGTTCTTCTCAAACTTGCGACGCCACCTGGCTTTTTCTCCAAGATCCTGCATAGCAAATAGCAAACCAATTGTATTAAGAGAAAAAAAGTATTCAGACAACTTAGGATATTCTTCCTCATCCTCGTCATCTTCTACAACATTGACCCTGTGATTGTCTGGTTTGGAATACGACTTGGACCTGTACGACCTGAAAGGTGTAGGTTCAGTTTTCCGGTTAGGTTGAGTGTAGCTTGTCGGAGCATTCACTCTTTGCTGGATCTTTTTATCATGTTCCAGCCTAATAAACCTCAATGCCCGGTTCCTGACTTCATCAAGGTTCCTGCAAGGATTCATAACAAGGTCTTCGTAAAATTGAGAATACTTCTGTAATCCCATCTTGAAGGCTTGGACTGCAGTGGCAACGTAAAGGTTCGGGATATCCAGGGATTCCCGGCCGAACTTGCTGACATAATCCCAAAGGGACTCTCCACTGTTCTGAGTTATCCTGTATAAGTCACCTGTTAACCTTTCAAAGGTCCTACTGTAAGAGAACTGATTATTAAACAAATTGATTAAGTGAGCAAATGAAGTAATAGAATAAGGTTTAACGTTAAGTAGCCATTTCAGGGCTGGTCCTATTAAGGTAGAGCCGAAGCCTTTGCATAACCAGGCTTCCTTTAGGTCCAAGGGAATGGGGTTTATTTCCATCCGTTCCCAGTACTGCGCGACGTGCTCCTCAGGATCTGTAGTTCCATCGTACAACTTCATGTTTGGAGTCTGAAAGCGCTTGGGGATCTCAGCATCACATAACCGTGGAGTGAATCTGGGGATCCTGTGACTGGTAGAGGACATCTCCGGTATAGGTTGGACCACACCTGGTACACTGGAGATCATTTCTCTCAGCTTTTTTAACTCCTTGGCCATGGACGGAGTGATTCCTATCTCCTGCACAAATTCATTAGTATTCGAAAATTGATTAAATGTGTTACCGTTCTCAGGATTTTGGAATGATGATCTCGGAGTAACTCCAAGATCCTGATTTGTCGTAACTCTAACAGCCGTGGTAGGGCCAACTGCAGTTGTAGGTCCCCGGGTGTCTCAGATCATCACATGCAAGTGCGTTGGCTAGTCTGATCGGGTGCGGAATGCACGTGACTAGGTGGAGAATCAAACAACACAAAGTAAACCGACAACAAACACAAGATACTTTAAACTTCATCTATTAATAATCACAGCCGGTTATAGTGTGCAAAATGAGTGCGTACATAATTCTATCACTAACTGGCTATATATACTAAGACCTGTTGCCTACGCACTTAGCAAGTGCGTAGAGATTAACTCCTGCGTACGCAGCCTTTGTTCTTGCGCACTTGCTAAGTATGCAGGATGTACATCCTGCGCACTTGTTTAGTGCGCACAACACTTTACAAAGACTAGACAAGTACAAGTACCTACGAACATGTTTACAACTCGATAAACCAATACATACAGACGCTGAAATACAAATACAAATACATAACCAAGAACAATCTTCAGAGTGCTTGTCACAAGAATGGCTTTAACAAACTCCCCTTTGACAGCAGCTCTGGAGATGTCTACAGACTCTAACAGCTTCAGAGTGCTTGTCACAAGAATTGCTTCAACAAACTCCACGACAGTAACTCAAAATGACGTATATGAAAGATTCAGGAAGGAATCCCTGAATAGTCCTATTCTTCCTCCTCTCAGTCTCATGTTTAGGAACATACTTGTTCTCTGAACTCTCTTGTCTTTGTCTTTTGGAGGATGACTCTGGAAGAGAAACCTTCGCTATTCTCCGTGGGTGTGTTTGGTCTGGTGCATCATCAGAGTCAGATGAATCAGATTCAGTCGCCTCAGAATCTGACTCTTCAGCACCATCTCATCCTTCTTCATCACAGCTATCACCAGCTATCTCTGCAATAACATAAGATATACAACATTAGATCAAGCAGAATCAATGCTATAGAACAAGACATGACAAAGTATAGCACTTGCACACTGAACTGATTTTCAGACTTAGAAAATTTTCTGAGTTACACTTCCTGCGTACTTAACAGGTACACAGGGTTTTAATGTTGCGTACTTAGCAAGTACGCATGAGCTAATTCTTGCGTAGTTGCTAAGTGCGCAGGAACTAACACTTCAAAAATTTTCAGAATCCAAAAACCAGGGACTCAAAGTTTTAGATGATGATATCGGTCAACACAATGTCGAAAAACCTGTTTAAAACTTATTGGACCAAAACCAATGCTAATGCAAAGCTAAAACCTGGTCATTTTGACCTAACCTCGGTCCGACGCAAAACCACGGACACCAAGGGGTCAAACCCAAAATCAAGATCAGTTAAGGACGAATTTAGAATGCAAGAGCTTCGATTGTTGATGATAAACTAGTTTTAGAGCTTAATTTCACTTAAAGACACCCAAAACCAGTCTAAATTTCAACACCAAAACCCTAAGCTCGTAAGTTCAAGAAATCGGTCCTCAACAAGAGATTTTACAGATGAAAAGGTCCAAGATTCTCACCAAATGATTAGTAACATGAAGATGAAACTATGATCGGGACGAAAAAACGTTTTGGAAACACACAAAAATTTGAGTGAAATCGAAGCAGGGAGTGCACACAGTGTTAAGACGTTTGAATGAGATGAAACTTAGAAAAAATTCTAACACCCGTATATATACCCCTTAGACACTAGCCGTGTGTACTTGACAAGTGCGCAGTATTTAACTCATGCGTATTTACTAAGTACGCAGAGACCCTTGTGTACTCAAATTTCAACTCAAATTATGAAGAATGTCAAGTCAAATAAGGAACAGGATAAGAACATTCAATCAAGAGGATTCAAAAGCAGTTCAAGGAATTTAAACACACATATTTTTGGCTTTTCTTAAGTTTTGATAAACTGTACTTAAAATCTTTTTGACATTTTTGATAATAATTGAACTGTACATTAACTTAAAATCTTTTTGAGCTTTTCTGAATGAAGATAGTATGCACAAGAATATACACATAAGTTATTTTTGGTCAAAGTCATGAGGAGAGGATCATATCAGGCTATTATAGGCAAAAATGATACACAATAAACATAAAAGAATACGGGATCATGTCATGGATTACTATTTATTTATACGTAATATGCACTACAAACAAGTTAACTCAAGTTGTCAATATTATAAGATTTGAAACCATAAGCATCTTTATATCACGTTCTTGTGTGTTAAGGTATTAATTACAAATATACAACGTGTACCCCACAGTTCTGCTACAGAAATTTAAATTGCACTATCTCAAGGCATCTAAGATTTTCTCAAAGATTTCCAAATCTCCAGAATGAAGTTACATCGTTTAGCATAGAAAAAATCAAGCAGAATCCATAAGGATTATCAAGAATCATAAGATTCAGAATCGAGTGATTCATTTGTCTTGGTTTGATAGGTTTTTCTTCTGTGAATATCATATGATGATTCAGGTTAATAAATATGGTGTCTGAGGATTTAGGTAAGGGGATCCAACTTTTATCTTGATTTGATTTCAATGAATCAGGTATGATTCAAGGGTGAATATATGCTTAACGGTTGATGTCAAGACATATCTTGGCCCAACTTCCAATTGCATACTTGTGAGTATGGGTAGTGAAGTGAACCAAATAATTGTGCTAAAGACATAACCTTAAACTGGTCTCATAAGAAAATATTTGCCAAAATCTTACATCCTTTATCTGATAATGATCTTTTTGTATTCTTTTACACACACACATGCAAACATGGGTTCAAATCACAGTTGTAGTAATGATTTAGTTTCCACACTACCAATGATTCAAAAATTCTTATAGCCTACTGACAATTCAAATTACTTGCAAATATTCAAATTAAAACTGAAACAACTTAAACTTTCAAGTAATCATGACGCGATCATTTCCCATATGTGCAGTCTAAGACGTTTAGATCACTTACTAATGTACTATCATTTCCTCTTTTCTTCAAATGACTTTGAAATTTTCATGATGTTCTATTTTGTTTGGATTTTCTGAAGATGTTAATTGAAGAGAAAACGAACTGAACAAAAGAAATCTAAAAGAAATAAAGTTTAACTTCCATGAAATGATTTGATTTTGAAAAATATTTTTCTCACTCAGTATTGAACATTCCTATCAAGTTGACCAGATGTTTAAAATGGGTACGATCAAAATCCTTAGTGAAAAGGTCAGCAAAGTTGTCATCCGTGTGAACTTTGACAAGTTCAATCAAATGCTTTTTAGCACAGTCACGGATGAAATGATGGCGAATTTCTATATGCTTAGTTTTGGAATGTTTCACCGGGTTGTTCGTGATAGACATAGTGGCATTATTGTCAATGAATAAAGGAGTTCCAGTGTAGTCCAAGCTATAATCTCTCAATTGCTGCTGGATCCACAATATCTGAGAACAACAGCTCGCGGCAGCAATGTACTCTGCTTCACATGTTGAGACAGAAACCGTTGACTGCTTCTTACACTTCTAGGAGACCAGCCTGTCCCCCAAGAATTGACATCCACCTGAGGTTGATTTCCTATCGAGGTTACAACCGCCATAATCAGAATCGGTATAGGCTTTGAATTCAAATGACTGCTGCTTGGAGTACCAAACACCCAATCGGGGTTTCCCTTTCAGGTATCTGAAGATCCTCTTCACCGCTATCAAGTGAGATTCCTTCGGTTGTGACTGAAACCTCGAGCACAAGCAGACAACAAACACAATGTCGGGCCTTGAAATTGTGAGATACATTAGAGAACCGATCTTCCCGTGGTATAATTTACTGTCCACATCCTTTCCATCTTTGTCCGGCTACAGACCATGATTGACTGGGATTGGTGTGCCATAAGTAGTACAATCATTCATCTTGTATTTTGACAAAATGTCCTGCACATACTTAGTTTGATGTAGATAAATGCCATCCTGCCTTTGACTGACTTGCAGACCCAGAAAGAACGACAGTTCACCCTTGTTTCTTATTTCAAACTTGGACTTCATCACCCTTTCGAATTCTCTACACATCTCTTCATTGGTAGACCCAAAGAAAATGTCATCAACACAAACTTGCACTAGTAGAATATCCCCTCCTGCTTTCCTAATGAAGAGGGTCGAGTAATATGTCCTAAATTATACATGTTTTGCATGCATAATAATCCCCATATTATGGTACTAATTGATTAATAACCTTGCAATTGATACTTAAAATGTTAATATTTCACAATTGCAGGTTATTCGGTGCTCTAAGTTAAACAAAGCAAAAACCAGCTTAAAACATGAAGAAATTAAGCTTTTGGAGGACCAAACTCGAGCATTGACCCTCAAGAAGTCAAACTTGGTCAACATAAGTCAACAAGCAACTAAAAGACAAGCCTGGAGAGCAGGCAAGGGTTTGCACGGCTGTGCAATGCCATGCATTTCTTGTCTTGCTCTCCAAGGCTCTAGTACACTGCCATTTGTACCCTGTTTGATTCCTGAGGTGTTTGCATGCCCGTGTAATCCAATGCATGGCGGTGCATTGCTCATTTTGAGGCCTATAAATAGATGGCTTGATTTCTTCATCCAACACAACCATCTATACCTCAAGAACACACCAGAGAGAGCTTAGTTCGTAGTTTAGAGTAGAGAGTAGTGAGTAGAGGGGCTCTTCCTCCTTGTTCCGCAATAGGGGAGCCTACAAAGCTCAGTGTTATGCTAGTTAGTATGGCCATTCGTGGATAAACTCTTTGTATTGATAGGGTGAAGATGAAGTTTAGTGCATGTTAATGTTTAACATATTAATCCAAGTGATGTGTTTATGTCTTTAACTATTCGTCCTTAAAACCACCACTTTGGTGGGCTTTTATTATTGTCTAAATCCGTCTTTATATTTGTGTGTGTTTTTAAATTAAAGTAATTATCATTTTATAAATTTAAAACCTGATCTCGTGAAACCATAATCTCTAAATATTATTATATAATATTTAACTACATCAAAATTCACACATCATCAAGTCAATTTGTCTACGATCGAAACCATTGGACAATAGATGTTTTGATAAAGTCTCATACCACGCCCTAGGTGCTTGATGAAGATCATAAAGTGCTTTATCCAACTAGTACACTTTATCAATATTATGCGGATCTTCAAAACCCGGTGGTTGAGTGACATAGACCTCTCTCTTCGTGAACTTTGCCATATAGGAAAGCACTATTCACATCAAGTTGATAGACCTTGAAGCCGACAAAGGAGGCATAAGCCAGAAACAGTCGAATGGCCTGAAGTCTAGCAACTGGGGCATACACCTCTGTGTAATCCAGGCCCTCTTGCTGATAAAAACCCTGAACAACCAACCTTGCTTTATTCTTCACTATAACATGTCGATCGTCCATCTTGCATTTGAACACCCATCTGGTTCTAATCGGATGCATACCCTTCGGAAGGTCAACCAAATCCCACACGTGCAACTTTTGGAATTGAGACAATTCATCTTGCATCACCTCTATCCAGCAGTTGTCAGCGAGAGCCTCTTTCACATTCTTCGTCTCCAATTGGGATACGAATGCAGCATGCAAACATGTTTCCATGATACCTGTGTCAAGTATCTCAGCATACAAACTGGTGTTCTCAGTAATGGTTCTGTGACGAGTTTGAACACCGGCATCCGGATCACCAATAATGTTGCCATTGGATGATTCCGATGCACTCTCGTCTCTGGTAATTGAGGTTCTTGAATAGCTGACTCAAGGTTTGTGCTCAACTTCCCCATATCAAGTGTACCCGAAGATGACTCAATGTTGATTGGATCAACTGGAGCATCATTTCATATATGAACATTAGGATCAGCCTGAGCATTGTTCCCTTCAACATGAACTTCATCTTCGTTGTCACTGTCAAGAGTTCCAGATGCAGATGCAGCATTGGAATCGGAAATTGGGATAGGTACTGTTGTTCTGGTTGAGAAATTGGAGTCGTCGCCGCCACAACAGAACTCATACAACTTGGCAGCGTCTTCAGCAGATAAATCAGGAAGGTTAAAAGACTTGAACAGAGCATCATAATCAAATCCCCAAGCAGGACCAGTTGGTTCTGGTGGAGTGCTTTGTTTACTACAGTCCACTTCGAACCATTCTTCCACAGACCTACTCTCAATATTGTACACTCTCTTGCATGGCGAATTGGCAACATATAAGAAGATGCTGTCCACCGCGTTTACATGAAATTTAGGCTTGCGATCTTTGTACTGTAACAATAATGAGCAGGGACTACCAAAAGGAACTAGGTAGTCAAGATTGGGAGGTCGATTGTTGATAAGCTCATAACAAGTTTTACTGTGCCTCTTAACCACTAGAACTCTATTTAAGATGAGTTGTGTTGACTGCTTCTGCCCAGAACGTTACGGGAAGCTTGACATCTGGCAGCATTGTCTTTGCAGTCTCAATTAGGGTTCTGTTCTTCCGTTCTGCAACTCCATTCTGCTGGGGTGTATACGGATCACTGAATTCATGACGAATGCCCTTCTTGAGACAGAAAAGCTCCATCATGTTGTTTTTGAACTCCGTGTCGTTGTCACTCCTTATTCTTCTAACCTTTAGTTTGCATAAAGTTTCCAAGCTCACAATCAGGTATTGAAGAATTTCAGTAGTCTCATCCTTTGTACCTAAGAAATGCACCCAAGAAAAACCTGAGAAATCATCAGTTACAACTAGACAATATGACTTACCTCCAATACTCCTATACTTATGGGCCCAAACAAATCCATATGTAGGAGCTCCAAAGGGGTATCCATAGAGTTTTGGATCTTGGGCTTGTGAGATTTCCGTTGCTGTTTTCCCTTTTTAGAAGGCATACAGTCATCTGTAACGATAAATCTCAGCTTACGAATCCCGGTTACCAAACCGTTTTGGACAAGATGGTTCATTTTACGATAAGAAATGTGTCCGAGTTTCCTATGCCACAAGATTGAGTCAAGTTCTGTCGCTTTTGTAAGCAAACAAGTAGCAACTGATGAGGTGGTTGTAGCCATGCTCATATCAATCTGATAGGTGTAGTTTGTCCTTGGCGCTCTCATCAGAATCCAATCATCGGGAACCATAAAACCAGGCTTGAGAACCAAGCATTCAGACTTGTTAAACATAACTGAGTACTCCTTGTCGCACATTTGAGATACACTCAACAAGTTATGCTTCAGCTGCTCACAGTAGTTGACATTGTCGAAGCTTATACATCCATTGGAAACCACGCCTTGACAAGTAATACTGCTGCCCTTCTCGCCTGCAAAGGCCACATAGCTGCCTCTGAATGGTTTGACATCTTGAAGCAAGGCCATGTTGCCTGTCATGTGCCTGGAGCATCGACTATCTACATACCAACAGTTAGAGATAGTTCCCTTCGGATGTCCCTGCACGAGTCACAAGAAATTAATTAGATTTGGAGACCCAAGCCATGGTGGTCTTGGGTCGTCCGTTTTTCTCAAAATAAACTACCTCAATTAATTCATAATCATGACTATAAAAAATGGGTGAATCCTTAGAAGATTTGGGATCAGAAGATTGAGAACTTTGGTTTTCTTGTTCCACGACCTTTTCTTCTCTTCCTTCTAAATATTAGGCTTGCTAGTCTCAATTTTGGGTGAACTAGTGGAAGCTTCACCGGGTTGACTACCAGCTAGCTGCTGTTCAAGTTTTTTCAACCTTTTGTTCCTTCTTCTCCTATGTGGCTTAGAAAGTTTCACCACAGGCTTCTCACCAATTTGTGTAGTACCAGAGGTAGATACACTGGGTTTAACAACTTGCTTTACCCCTTTAGGAACAGATGGTTCAGCCACATGTTTTGCTGGTGGCTTAACCATTGGTTTCACTAGTGGCTTCACCACATCTGATTTGGGACTCTTGAGTTGCTTCACTGATGGTGTCTTATGGGAAACAATTTGTTTTTGAACAACTGGTCGTTTCCCTTGGTTCTTATCAGGACAGTTCACCAGGATGTGACCGACCATACCACAGTGAAAGCAAGCTCGTTTTTCTTTGTACGTCCTCCTGTAGGGCTCTCTGCTTTTGGATGCAGATGACTCGGCTTGATGAGCAATGGGAGTTGTTTGATGAATATTAACAACATCTTGTGCTTGACCTGATTTGCGTTTAGGAGTAAAATGTTTTTCCATGTTTTCATGATGATTCTTACTCAAATGATTAACAAAAGCTTCTTTCTTTACTTGCTTTATGGACTTGAAACCTCCATAAAGCATCATTTTTAGTTTATTATTGGACTCAATTGTATCATGTTCAGTTAAAATGCAATTGTCACAATTAGTGACAATGGTTTTTCTCAATTTTATGTTCATCAATCAACTCTTCTGAGATAACACCCTCGACCTTGGTGTTCTCAGAACCTTCATCCGAGAAGAACGCCTCATCAGAAACTGACTCAGTCTTACTTGAGGAATCATCCTTGTAAGAGGATTCTTCCTTGCTCGAAGAGTCATCCAAGAAAGACAAATCAATGTCCACCGGCCCGTTGACAAACTTGCCGCTTACTGGTGGAGGAATGGCATTAGTACCTAAACCTTTGCCACTCACTTTTCTCACCACAGACTCGTAGTGTTCTACCATGTAGGTCCCCGGGTGTCTCGGATCGTTACGTGTGGGTGTGTGACTAGTCAGACCGGGTGTGGAATGCCAGTGACTAGGTGGAGAATCAAACAACATAAAGTAAACCGACAAAGAAATCACTTTCAAACTCCGTCTATTATAAACTTGAACGGTTATAGAGCGAAAATACTGAGTGCAAAATGTCTTCTTACATATCTTCTGTCAACCTATTCTATTTATACTAGACTTGATCTCTGCGCCCTTAACAAGTGCGCAGGGCAAATTGTTCATGCGTACTTAGCAAGTACGCAGAGTATTCTTGCGTACTTACTAAGTACGCATGAAGTAATTCCTACGCACATGCTAAGTGCGCAAAACAGTTAGAGAAATAATACAACAATAACATGCATTAGAAATTACAACTCGATAACTAATACATACAGACACTAACATACAAAGACAAGACATACAAGACAAGTACAATAAACTAAGACATTATCCAGAGTGTCTTTCACACAAAAGTGCTTCAACAAACTCCCCTTGACAACAGCTCTGGATTGTCTTCGGTCTTCACTGCTCCCCAGCTTTAGCTTCCATCTTCTTCTTGTTCAAGACAGAACTTGATCACCTTGTCGTATTTAGAAGCAAGGAACTTTGTCCACTCGTCCGTGTACATGCAGTACTTGTCAGCTAGTGCCTCCAGATCTTTCATAGAGAAGTTTATGAAGCAGACTTCATCAAACACTCTGATCAGTTCCCTTGGCACTAAGCTTCCACTATCGGACCATACCTTTCCAATCACCACTTCCTCACCCGATTTAGGATCTACGTACCAGTACCATATGTTACCGAGGATATCCTGAGATAACTTGCTCAGGGGAATCTTGGTTTCACACATCACTGTCTTGTATACCAGTTTCTTTAAGCTTTTCTTAGTCACAGGATGTCTAGCGTTCTTGTCCCTGACTCGCTTGGGCACTTGAGGCTTAAACATTTTGAATTTCCCAGATCTTAACTCTCGCTGTAGAACCTGTCACAAACCCATCGCTACTGCGTTATTTGAGTGACCCGGCAGCTCTCGGTTTACTAGGTTCACGAGGTCGTAACTTGGCAAGGAGTTGAAAGCTTCGCTGGTTGGTTTCAAGTATTGAACCCCCCCAGCTCGCTTGATTGCAAACAACTTCTTCTCCTCTTCGAACCACACAGCTAAGATCATCTGTGTCGCTCCGTGTTTGTCTATGATTGAAGTCTTTTGCCAGACAGGATCCGGATCCTTCGATGAACTTGCAGGCATATGTTTGTATTTCTGTGCCTCTGGATCCACAGGTGTAGGGTCGGCAGGGGAGGCTTCAGTCGACGCCTCAACAGTACTAGCAGGCTCGACTGAACCTATGTCAAGATGAGATTCAAAGGAAGGAACTTCAAAGATCTCTCCATCTTCAAACTCATACTTTCCTTCCCCGTCGCCCTTGGGAACTTCGATTACAACATCATCATCTTCCTCATCCCAATCGTCACCAGAGTCGATCTCTCCCTCTTCAAGATTGCAGAGAGCCTCGATCTGTGCTTCTTTGGAATAGTCTGGCTCTAAGAATAAGATCACATTATCTGACACGTCGTCAGATAGATCTTTCAAAACGTCAGCCACCGACTTTCCTTTATTGCCACCTGAAGCATCACCGCCTTCCTGGTGAGTCGACTCCCCCTCGGCCATTGGAACAGCAGAAATGGGCATTATCGCCAAAGCTTATTGCTCACTTCCACTAGAACCGACTTCAGGATCCTTGTCTTTGTCATCATCCTTTGTTAGATCAACCGGATGACAAGCCTCATCACCGGTAGATTTTGATGCCTTCTCCTTCTCTTTTTCTCTCTCCCCCTGAGCAGCAAGCATCTTGGTCAGGTCATCTACTAACTTGACCATCATTTCATGTTCTTTCAGCTGCATGTCAAACCGTACCTCTAAAGACGTCCTGTGTCCCAGAATCATATTGTTCGTTTTGATCAGTAGTTCGTTCTGGGCCATCACATTTGTAAGTCTCTCTTCAGTCCCAGTCCTCTGGCTTCTCAGAATAGTAACTCCGTCCACCAAAGAATTTATCTGAGCCTGGTGAGCCTCAGATTCTTCCCTTGATTTTCGAACAGTTTCAAGTAGACCAGCAAATTGTGTTTCCAAAGTGTCTATCCTTGCATCATTTGGATCAGGATTCCTGGATGTAGTGGCTTCAACATTATGAAGTGGAGATGAGAAGATCATATCAAAGTCAAAACCCTGGGAAAAGTCTCCAAAGTTGTAGGGTTGACTGATAGGTTCAATGGTGGTAGTAGGGATTGTGGATTGGATGGCGGTTGTAGGAGTGATGGAAGGGGTGATGGTGACTGACTCGGTCAGAATAGGAGTTGTCACCGCCACTTGGACAGATGGTACAGGGAGGGACACTATCACAGGAACCTCCTCTGTGATAGTAGTGACAGCCACATCAGGTGTTACCCGTAGCCTCCTCCGCTGTCGCGTGTAAAGCTGTTGTGAAGGTGAGGTAGAAGCGGAATCAGTACTCGCAACCGTTACATGTGCTTGCCTCTGAGCACTGACTTCTACCTCACGAAGGATAGCTTTTTTGCGGCCTATCCCCCCGTTGCTTATTAATACTTTCTCTCCTACGTCTTTGTATAGTAGTGTCCGAATCAGAACCGGGCTCGTATTCACTGCTAGTCGATTGTCGCTTTCTCTTAGAAGATGACTCGGGAAGGGTCACCTTCGTCAGTCTTCTTGGGTGTGCCTAGGACGGTGCATCATCAGAATCAAATGAATCTGACTCAGTCGATTCAGAGTCTGAATCTTCAGCGCCTCCAACTACATGTTCCTCGTCCCCTTCATCTTCAGACATATCATCTTCAGATCCAACTTCCTCTTCTTCTTGCTGTTCATCACTGTGCTGACTGAGTTCTGGCTCAGACTCGGCACTATGCCATCTTAAGTCAGCATGGGCCACATATGATTCATTGATCAGATGGCCAAAGAGAGGAGTGTGCTTAGGGGTAGGTTCTACACTGCCTAGATTTAGAAATTGTGCAAACACTCTCATGTCCACCTGTTTGACTTGTAGTCTCTCTCCAATCGTCGGTAGATTCGTTACAGCATCATTAATCAACAGTTGCACGAACCTAGGGTATAATAGAAATCTAAACCTATCAGCAACATTGATCTGATCGGTGATAGACTTGTAGATATACTTCGAGAAGTTATAACCCTTGTTGAGAGAGAGGGCAACCATTGCAGCCGCCAAGTCATGCCCCATGGCATCCTTTCTAGCCTTTCTAGCAGACATGCACATGATCATGATGTGTGCGAAGTAACGCCACTGATCAAGTACCCACATCTTCTTGTATGAGGAATAGTCCATGGTACCGACATACCCCATCCTTTGTCTCCAACATCCATCAACGAAGTAGTCAGGGTAACTCATCGGATCAGTGGATAAGTCCCTAAACTGTAGCACGCGTCTGATGGTATCTTTAGAAATAGCAATGTCATGACCTGCTACAGTAGCCCTAATGACGTTTGGGGTTACTATACAATAATGATCAGCAGATTCCCAGAATTGCTCCAGATACGGTCTTGAGACAACAGGATCAGCAGATATGGCATAGTTGATATTTGATCGGTTCAGGAAGTCGATTATCTCCCTATACTGAAGTGCAGCACCCTTCCACTCGGGCTGTGTTAGTGCCAGCAGATTGAATTCGCTGGTGAATGCACGAGCCATCACTACAAAAACAAACAATAAACACAATAAGAACAAGAAGACTCATTGGAATTGAATACACATGACCAAGTATAGTACATTCACAAAGAACTGAAAATCCAGACTTGGAAAATTTTCAAGAATTCCCTTCCTGCGTACTTTTTATGTACGCAGGGTTTAGGTCTTGCGTACTTATCATGAGACATTAAAGAGAAATGAGGGGGATAAAAATCTAGTATTCATGAGACATTAAAGAGGTGGTGGAAAAGCCGTTGGTACTTCCTATATATATACCTCTTTGACGTAACATGGATCTCAACTATGATTTCTCGTGTAAACTATATTTTTCGTGTTTGATTCTATCGTGTGTTTTCAAGATGAAGCTGGATATTCGTTGGATTATTAGTTGAAGATGGAACCTTTTATCATTTGCCGATGGGATAGGAAACATACCCTTGTTTCTGGTCTAGTCTGATGGAGCTTAAACTGAAAGGGGATATTGGAAATGAACATCTTTGGGAATTTGGTTGACTCATGAAGATACTGGATAGAGTTGGACACATCTGGTTGAAGAATTAAGTTTATCTTACTAGAATTCCTATGGGAGCTGATTAGTTTGATACAAGTTATTGGAAACTCAAACTCTCTATCATATGCCAGCTGATTTGGAGTTGTCTTAGTCTACTATTGTTACCTGTTTAGGAAGACATTGTCAGACTCAGAATTCTAAGTCAGGGTGGAGGTTGCTACTGCTGAGAGGATGAACTACAATGAGTTGTGTTGGGTTAGTTGGTTCTTATTGAAGCACTTGGTTTGGTCTACAATGAAAGCTACAGTTATGAGGGAGTCGTGTGTATCACTCGGCAACTGAAGACTGAAGTTTGAAGATTTGAAGATCTCAAGTGGAATGCCAGAAGATCAAATCTCACAGAAGACACGTGATGTCATTAGTTTAGAGGGAGTCTGTTAGGACATTCTTTGTAAACTGATGATTATTAGTGTTAGTGATAGATAGAATTTGATGCTATAGTTAAGAGGGAGTTTGTAGAAGCATGTTTTAGTAACTATAAATTAAATTCTATGTATCGGTGTACTAGGCTAGTACGCAGGAGGGTGTTCCTGAGTACTTAGCTTGTTCACCAGTTTGGTCCTGCGTATTTAGTAAGTACGCAAGGCTTTTGCCTTGCGTACTTGTCAAGTACGCATGACCAAACCATGCGTACTTAGACAAGTACGCTGGTAATGTTCCTTCCCCTATAAATAGAAGACTTGTCTTCATTTGTAGGTGGAACTCTGGAACTAGGTTGAGAGGTGTCCGGGTCGGGACGAGCTCTCCCGATCCCTAGACCGTGATATGAGAGATGTGTGCTTCTTCGGTATGTAGTCGGTAATACGGGATGACTTCTATGTTATGGATTACGTATCGTTTCATTATCTTTTGTTTATGTTCATGTTTCTCTGTCTCGTTTCTTAGTTCCCACACAAATCACAGAACAGGTCCGTGTATCTCGGCTGCGCGACGAGGCTCCACGGACCTACACACCACAAAGCGAGAGTTTTTCAACTTCTCAATTTTGCCACTCAACTACAGGATTTCATTTTGCAGTTTGGCGATCTCGATATTTCTTTTCTCTAACCCCTTGTATGCAACATCTAAGTGAAATTGTTGTTCACTGATTTTAATTGAAAACTCGTGTCTTTCTTTATTAAGATTTTCAATTGAATCTTTAAACCGTTTTTCATTTTCTTTATAACTTAGAGATGCAATACGTAAGGGTTCGAGTTGATCATGGATACGATCCTTCTCGTCCTTCAAGGTAATACATTTGGAACAAGAGACAACAACAAAAGGATTAGAATCTACCTAAGTTGACGAACTGGATGCCTCTCCAATAGCCATGAGAGCAAACGCATATGTAGATTCTTGTTGGTCAGCAGCAGATGCTTCCTTTTCCTCAGCTTTCATCAACTCAACAATCTCTGCCATTAAACCTATTTGAGTCTGTGCAAGTATGGCATCTTCTAGATGAACACCCCAATCAAAGCTCTCGTCCTGTTGAACCACTAATGCACTGGACGTTCCACTTTGACTCTGATTGCGGTTGTTCTGATTGTTGTACACTTGGTTGTTTCCCTGGCATGGTTTAGTGAAACCCGAAGCTGGTGCTTTATCCTTTTGACATTCCCTTGCGAAATATCCAAAGTTATTACATTCGTTATCTTCCCACCTATGAAGTTCTCGTAGGCAAGCATGCAGGATGAGAACAGTGCCACATGATCTTCAGCTATCTTGGCAATAGCACATTGGTTTGCTGAAGGGGTAGAGGTAGTGCTTCTTGAGGAATGTTGGTGGTATGAACCAGATCCTGATGTAGCAAAACAAGTATGACCACCACAACCATTAGAATTATCATCTTCCTGAGGAGTCCCAGGCAATTCCAGAACCAGATGACTTTGCTGTGGAAGACACTCCATAATACATAGAAGGATCTTGAATTTGAGGTCTTCCAGAACTTTCTTTCTTTATCAGGTTCATGTCGCGTGCTTGAACCTTTCCAATTGCATCATCAATAGTCATCTCATAAAACTTTGGGTTCTCTCTTAACAGTGTGGTATACATGTCAAATTTTGGTGGTAAAGAATCAAGAAACTTCTCCACCAATTCATCATCAGGATACTTGAGTTCATAATAGTTTAGCTCTGTTTTCAAGTGATAGAATCTAGAAATAAGTTCATCAATAGATTCATTCTCAAAATATCTGAAGTACTCATACTGCTTCCTCAGTAGCTATCTCTTGCTTTTCTTGACGTCACTGTTTCCCTCGAATCTCTTCTACAAAGCCTTCCAAAGATCCTTAGAAGTATTGTAACCTTTGAAACTGTGAAATAGATCTCTAGTCAAGGCCATAGTTATAGAGCCATGTGCCTTCTTTTCTCGGTCATAAGCTTTCTTCTCTTCTTCATCTAGCTTGGAGATAGGTTTGGGAACAGTTTCATCAAGAAACAGATAGGTTGGATGTTTATATCCCTCAAGAATTGGTATCCATAAGGTGGAATTAGTATACGAGATATACTCATCAAAGCGTGTTTTCCAGTTCGAATAATCATTTACATTAAGCAGCTTTGGTGGTTTCTCTGCAGTCCCTATCTCGTTGTCATAGTTCAGCAAACTACTAATGTTCTGAATATTTGACATAGTGGTTAACTTAGTCAAAAATCAGAAATTTTGCACAACTTGCGCACTTAAAACTGGCCTTGCGCACTTACAAGTTTGATCTTGCGCACTTATGATTTGCTCTTGCGCACTTATGATTGCTCTTGCGTACTTAGCAAGTACGCAAGAGTAAATGTTAAGTACGCAGGAAGAAAAGTTAAGTACGCACAAGAATGGTCTTGCGTACTTAGCAAGTACGCAGGAAGACTATCCTTTTTGCCAAATAAGGTAAGTACGCAGTATGCTTTATCCACCTGCTCCACCAACTTTTTCGATCGCCGGAAAATGCTCAAATCTTCAAAAATTGAGGTTTTGAACAAATTGATCAACCCAAAAGGTTAGAAACAAGTTTCTAACAAACCCTTGATGATCAAAACACTCAAATAAACAACAAAAAGGTCAAATTTTGAAGGATTTTTGCTTTTAAAATAGCGCTCAAGAGCTACCTCTATTTTATCACAAAAATCACCAAAATCGGTCACTTTTTCTTCTAAAAAGGCTGTAAATTGTGTCGAAAATCCTCCTAACACACTCACAACACTCGAAATCAAGAGCAAATGCTCTAATACCACTTGTAGGTCCCCGGGTGTCTCGGATCGTCACTTGCAAGTGCGTTGGCTAGTCTGACCGGGTGCAGAATGCCCGTGACTAGGTGGAGAATCAAACAACACAAAGTAAACCGACAACAAACACAAGATACTTAAACTTCGTCTATTGATAATCACAGCCGGTTACAGTGTGCAAAATGAGTGCATACATAATTCTGTCACTAACTGCCTATATATACTAAGACCTGTTGCCTGCGCGCTTAGCATGTGCCCAGGGCTTAACTCCTGCGTTCTTAGTAAGTACGCAGCCTTTGTTCTTGCGTACTTGCTAAGTACGCAGGATATACATCCTACGCACTTGTTAAGTGCGCACAACACTTTACAAAGACTAGACAAGTACAAGTACCTACGAACATGATTAAAACTCGATAAACCAATACATACAGACGATGAAATACAAATACGTAAATACATTACATAACCAAGAACAATCTTCAAAGTGCTTGTCACAAGAATTGCTTCAACATCAGTGATTCCTGTTTGAATGGGAAGAAAGTCTCTCTTATGGATTTCTAGGGATCCTGAATAATTAACATCCAAAATCCTTGGTTGCAGTGGGGTCGTCACTTCCACTGTTTTCTTTGATTCCTTAACCTTCTCAATCTCCCGAAACAGCGTTTGGTTAGTCTTCCTCTGTTGTTCCATTTGTTGTTTCATCTTCGAGAACAGATCGAGGATATCATTGTTTGATACGATCACAGGTCTACCAATACTTTTTATGTTTTAACTTCTACTTAGTTAGAAACTTTATGCAACTCATATCTTTTTATAAAACGATACTTTTTTAAATCAACTCGTTTTGATTCGACTAAAAATAAGCATTTTCCAAAATGAACTATAACGATTCGGATCCTTTCTGACCCGTTACCTCGTCGGACTCGACCCGTCTTTCATGCTAGGTATATATAACACCAATTTTAAAAGTTTTTTTAACAATCGGGTATTTCCATAAAAGACTTGAAGAACGAGATTACTCATTGAGAATGTTGAAATAAATAAAATCACATAGGGCTTTGGGTGGGGGTTCGAAATGATTAATACACATGGCAATACTAAGTTCACTAGATTTGAGAGTTGCAATTTGCAAACAAAATTGATGTCATTCATGTCAGGACGCAACGCTCCAAGAAAAGTATATTACTACCGACAATTTAAGCAATATTTTTCTTTAGTGATTATTTTGATATATTTATGCATTCAATGAACGAAAATATATATATAATTGAAGAAAACAAATAATTCATCTAAATATCCCTAGTTTTTCACTAGAAAACGTTTGGATTTACACCCTTATACCTTATTGTAACAATATTATCTAGAGTTAATTACTATATGAGTCTCTAACGTTCGAACATTTTAACTAGTTGAATCCCTTATGTTTAAAATCATCGCTCTGAACTCTGACTTTTCATTTTTGTATCTGTTTGAGTACAGATAACTAACTCTGTTTGATTTTCTATTAAACTTTTTCTATAAAGACAGAAATACCCCTAAGTTCTCAAATAGTTATTATATACATATATATAATTAATAATATAGGGGGCGTATCAAATGAAAACCCTGAGTTGTTGTGAAAACCCTTAAACTCATTTTGGACCACACATTCAATTCTTGGTTTTTTTATGTATTTTTAATCTGTAGGGGTATTTAGGTCATTTTCTCCATCTCTCTCTATTAAACCAACCATCTTTGTTATTTCCATCTCTCTCTTTCTAAACACAAATCTTCAAGATCTGCTTCATCTCTCTAAAACCTAATTTTAATCTTCTTCTACATAAAGCAAAAGGAAGAGTCAGAAGTTACCTCTCATGGTGTTGCACAAAACTCCAATCCGGCTTCATCCATTTCTAAATCATTCTCTGACCGAACTCAAGACGCGAACCTGATACCACCTGAAACCCCAATCGACGCCTCCACCAACCAGATCGATGGATTCTTCAACCAGTGCGACCCAGATCTTCTGGATCCATGAGCTTGAGGTCCAAGTCCAGCCGTCGTGGTGGACGAATCGTCTGCGAAGCAAAGGGAGCAGCCGTACAAGGTCCGTATCAGATTTTTTAATGCTAAATCAGAGAACATTCTGTGCTAACTCGGTTATATTATACGTGTTTTTTATACTTGTTTCATTTATTGTTGTTCGATTTCATATTTGTTTAGCAATAGATTTTTTATTTGCATATCCTACTTACAAATGAAATTTAGTTGTTTTCATTTCATTGTGTAAACTAAATTTACAATATAATAGTCAAGAATTTTACGTTTGAAAAGTAAAAATCACATACCTTTGGACATTTTGAATTTAGTGTGCTACTAGGCTGTTTTTAAGCACTTAGGTGTATGTTAATTATGCTAGAATTAATTGGATTCACTAAATTTTTATTTTTGTTAATTTTCTTGCTAGAATTAATTGGATTCACTAAATTTTGTATAATCTAAAGTTAGTACAGACTATGCTAAAACTTTTTACATAGGTCAGCTATTTTTTTACTTTTTGCTAGAACTATTTGGTGGATTGAAGATAAGCTATACTTTTATCTCTACTTTATACATGATTATTTAATGAAGTTTATCATAAACTTTTACTCTGTACAAGTAATACAAATTACACATAATAAAAGTTTATTAAAACTAATTAGAGTAAAATAAAAAAAACTATTTTTTTAGTTATTTTTCCATTCCTTATTTAATTCAAGCATTCTGGTGATAATTTCTTGAATTACAAACTGTTAGAGGATTGCTTCAATTTTTTTTGGAGCATGTTGAAGATAAGAATGTGGAACCCCTTCTTGAGGAACTTGAAAATTTTCTTCTCAGTAAGTATGTTTTTGATTGTTTAATAAACTACAACATAGAGAGATTAGTGAAGATGAATGCTTTCCATGTTGAAATACAAGTGCACAGCTTTTAAAAATTACTGTAAACTTGTGCTAACGTATTAAACAACAGGTGTAGCCTCTTCAGGTGACACATTTATAACATATTATAAACTTTTACTAATGTATTAAACAACAGGTGCGGCCTCTCAAAGTTGTCGCTATATATGGTTACGAAGAAACACTCCTTGAACAAACTGAAAAACCTCTAATTCCTCGCCGCAACGTGTGACGGTAAAAACACTAGTTAATTTTTAAACATGTGTATTTTGATTTTATACATGTGTACTTGATTTATTTACATTTACACATGTGTAAACTGAATTTACACATGTGTAAAAGAGTTTTTACTCATGTGTGTTTGATTTGAATTTTGTATATTGGTTTTACACATGTGTAAACTAAAATTACATATGTGTAAAAGGCTTTTATCCATGTGTATATACATATGTAAATTGTCTTTGTTCATGTGAATTGAATTTTGTACATGGGTTTTACACATGTGTAAACTAAATTTACACATGTGAATTTTTTTTGTGGCAATAAATGAAATGAATATGATACAGATTGCCACACGTTATGTTTTACACAGATTTTGAAAAAACCCAGATCTGAATTTACACATGTGTAAAGAGTTATTATTCTTTTGTTTTTCTGTTGATTCAGATACTGTCATGAGTAATATTAAGGATGACTACTATACTTAAAAAATATTTGTTCCTTTTGGTAGTTGTGGCTATTGTTGTATGTGAAATTTTAATTATGTTAAATTTGCAGACTTCATGCTCTTCGTTTATATTTATTTATTTATTATTGCAGGTGAAGGCTTTTCTTAAAGGTGATGTTCTTCCATTTACATATGGGCAAATGGAAAGGAACGAATGCATCTATGAATATGAATCTTAAGATAGCAAAGAAGATATTTAGTAGTTGTTTACAGATTGAATAGAATATGAATGTAAAGTCGGTTTGAAGGTTCATAAGTAAAGGTTCGATATTAGGTGTTTTTGTTTGATTTTACACATAGGTTTTGATTTTTACACATGTGTATTTTGATTTTACACATGTGTCTTTGATTTTTTTTACACAACTGTAAAATGAATTTACACAATTGTAAAAGGGTTTTTACCCATGTGTATTTGATTTTACACGGTATAACTATGGGTAATTTTTTTTTATTTTGTAAAAATATTTGTGTAATTGGATGTGATTTTTTTTTCTGATTTGTGTATGTGTTTTTTTTTCTGATTTATAAAGGTATTTAGGAAGATCCAGATTTAACTATGTGTAAACACACCATACACATGTGTAAAATAGGTTATTCTTTGAAATATGGATGATTAAATAAAAAAAAAGAAAAATCCAGATTTAATTATGATTTAATTGAAAAAGAAATAAAAAGTGTAATTACTTTTATACCCCTATAACAAATATGGACCACAAGTTTTTTTTAATTAAAACTAAAAAATCTAGATTTAATGATAGCCACAAGATAAAATATTCAAAATTGGATATGTGGCTAGAATTGAGTTTAAGGGTTTTCATAACAACTCAGGGTTTACAACCGATACAACCCCTTAATATATATATATATATATATATATATATATATATATATATTCCAACATTCCTAGTATCTAGCTCATTCAGTAACCCGAAATCTAGAGAGAGATGACATCGAGAGAGAGAGAGAGAGAAGGGGCGACCGGCCACCCCAATGACGGTGACAGCGGCGTCTGATGACGGGGGTGACGGCAGCAGGTACAACCGCTTGGGCGACGGGTTCTAGAGGAGCAGGGCGTCTGGTGACGGAGGTGACGACAGTAGGGCGTCTGGTGACGGAGGTGACGACAATAGGGCGTCTGGTGATGGGGGTGACGAAAGCCGTTCTGGCTGAACCCTAAATTCCTTTCGTCGGAGTTGTAATCGAAGTGGGTTTTGTTAGAAATGGAAGATTTGAGATGATTGAGGGTGAATTTGATATGGGTGAGATGTTTTAGATGACGGAGGGTTTTGGATCTCCATACGAGGTAGGCTCTGAAGTGGGTTTGGAAGGTACGGGTGGCCGCGTCACAGAGGTGGGATGATGGTGGGGAGTTTTTGCAGTGGTAGAGGGAGGATTCCAGGTCGGCGATGCGGTGGATGAGGGATGAGATGGTGGTGTTGATTGGTGGTGGGTTTTCTTGAGCATGAATATAATGGTTTTGATGGATTTGAGGGGGAGGCATTAGAGTGTGGTGGTGGTGGTGGAAATCTAAACGACGACGTCTCAGGAGTGTTTTGATTTGGGTATAGAAATCGAACCCAGATTAATTACGGTTCTTCGATTTGGGTTTCGAATCCAAAAATCGTCCACTGTGATTTCGATTTTGTATATGTTTTTTTATTTGCTTCATCGATTTGGTAGTTGAAATTGAACCTCTGCTGTAATTTTGGTTCTTGTTGGTTTTATCATTTGTTCTTAAGAATTTGATTTGATTTTATGAGGTGTTTTTGAGTCACTTGGGTAATTTTATTTTTTAATTTTGAAATCAGAAGATGAAAACCAATAAGAAATCATGTTTCCATCTTGTTGATTTCACAACAACCATGCTTGTGAGCTTGTTGTTTAATCTGTGATGAAGAGAAAACATGGTTTATGTCAATGGAATTGAAGTCGCACAGTAGGAGGAGAAAAGAGGTGGGATGGGGGAGGGGGAGGGGGTGGTAGTGGGGAGAAGGGAGGGGGTATAGTATATAATGTATTTTAACCATTTAAGTCCTTGAGAGTATTTTGGTTATTTCAGAAGAAAGTTAACTATTAAATCTAACGACGTTAGCCATTTTGACTCAAACATATGCAAAAATGAAAAGTCAGGGTTCAAAGCGACGATTTTAAACATAAGTGACTCAGCTAATTAAAATGGTTAAACGTCAGGGACTCAAATAGTAATTAACTCTATTATCTATTAGTCTTGTTTGTTACATTAATTATTGGGTTATCGTTGGATAAAACTTTAAAACTTACTTTTGTAGTGGTTATATTCTTCATTCTTTTGTGACTTGTAAAAAAATAACAATAAAAAATACAAATGCTTATTTTGAATCAAGATATATTTTTGTTGTATTCCATTAACTGACTAAACGAAAATGTTTAAATACAAAGCCCAAACTTAACGTAATAAACACAAACACTAACGTAACTAATTAAAACTTAATGGAAACTAAAAACGCTACGGAATGTAAACTGAAAATGAGACGGACGGTTTATCGCTAGAAATGATATGGATGGTGAAAATGATAAGGACGGCTTGAGATAATAACAACCCCTCTCAAGTTGTGTTGGACGGAAGTTCCGGCCACGGACTTCCGGTCGGAAGTTTGTCATTTTGAAAGTTAGTTTTTGTTCGTTTCTTATTTTGGAAGTTAGTTTTTGTTAGTTAGTTTTCTTCATTTATATAAGCAAACTTGTAACTATTATTTGAGTTATGAATTAAAATCAGAAAATTGTTCAAATTACTCTCTCTCTCTCTCTCTTTTTCTCTCTCAATCAACATGGTATCAGAGCATAATTGCTCGATTATGTGATTTCATCTTCATTTTCATCATCATATTGCATTCGTTGCTGTGTTTTTGCACCTGAATTCGTTCAAATTCAGTGCTTTATTGGTGAGGTTCATCCAGAACTCGAGTTTTTCAAGTTTTGGTTCTTTTCCCCCTGTTTCTTTGCTCTTTTTTGACTCACTTTTGGAATTCTGGTCGAATTGTGACTTTGAATATGAGTTTTTCGTTTTTTGCGATTTTTGTTACGTCGGCCGAAAGTTTTGTTGAATCGGCCAAAAGTTCTTTTGCATCGGCCGAAAGTTTTCTTGGCCGAAAGTTTTGATTTCGACCGAATGTTTGAGTTTCGGCCGAAAGTTCAAGTTCTGGCTGAAAGTTTTTGTTCTGACTGAAAGTTTTGGTTCCGATCGAAAGTTCGTTTCCGGCCGAAAGTTCATCTTTTTGGATTTTTCTTATTGTCATCGTGATGTGTGATACGAATACTCTTGTTAGTCCTGCTTCACCTATGTATTCTTCTAATGCGTTGTTCTTATCTCCGTCTGATCATCCGAGTCTTTTATTGGTTTCCAAGATTTTTAATGGTACTCTTTTGGGTCTTGGAAACAGACTATGTCTATTTCTTTATCTACTAAAAACAAAATGGGCTTCGTTGAAGGAATTGTTTCAAGGCCTCTCACTTCTCTGAATCTTGCCTCATGGAAGAGATGCAATGATATGGAATGTAAATCAATGTGTTGATGGTCAGCCAAGCTCTTGGTTAACAAATTGGCAACCTGATCTTCTGAACGAGTATGAGACAAGTGAATTAACCCTTCTTGAAGTTTTTTGTGAATAAAGTGACAGTCTAATTCAATGTGCTTAGTGTGTTCATGAAAACCTGAATTTTAGCAATGTGAATAGTAGCTTGATTGTAGGATCGGTGAATACAAGTTGGTTCTACTCTAGTTGAGATTGGCGGAAACAATCACAACTAAGCAATGTAAACAAGTAAATACAAAGAATACTGATAAATGCAATTTGTTTTAAGCTTCAAGATTACAAGATTACAGAGAAAACTCTTAAGCAAAAAACACACTTATACAATGACTCTAAGTACTACTTATATAGTAACTTAGAATCAAGACAGACCCTTGATTCTAAGGATCAGATCTAACACAAGCCGTTGATCTTGTATTGAAGCTATTCTACATGTAACGACAATAACAACTACAAAAGTTATCTTTACTCAAACGTCTTCTTAGGCATCATTGCTTGAGACCTTGGAAGGAGAGCGTCGTTGTCTTTTATTGTCTTGCACCATTGACATTCTTTCTGCGTGGAGTGTGTCAGTGGTGCAGCAGAAAGTTGTCAGTGGTAATGGTTGCTTTATTGAAGCCAGACCAGCTGCAACGTTTGATCTTCAGTGGGAATGCTTATCAGCAGCAAGACATAACTGTCCACAGCTGCTGATGATATGCCTATCAGCAGCAACTTTGGTCTTCAGCAGATAAGGCTATCCGCAACATATTTGTTCTTCAGTAGAAGAACAAGTATCCACTACAGATAAGATTATTCGCAGCAGTTTGTACTTAGAGAATTTTGTATCCATCAGTCTTTATTTCTACAAACTCTCCCTAGACTGATGCTACCAAAACTCTCTTACTGCTTTTGCTGTTGAAGCTTTTCCATGTTGCAGACTATCCTTTCTACCTCGTAGCCTCTTGGGTCCTGGCTGGGATTGTTTAGAGGAAGCTCAGATAGAGTCTTTATGTCTTTACTTGGCATTTTGAAGATGGCCTTGCTTGAACATATCATCTTCTGTCCTTTAACATCAATCAGGATAAACTCATTGGTATCATCCTTGAAGGACCAACTGGTGAATGGAGAATGGGTTTGAAGAGGTTTATCATCAATGATTACATCTTTACTAGGGTTGAAGTGATGTTTGATTGCTAGCAAAAGATGTCTCCCACCTTCATTCTATGGCTTATGGGCTTCACCCAACTCCATCATTTTTCTGAGATCTGAGTCTTGGAGTTGCAGTACCTCATCAACAGAATTATAGACTGATCTTTTTAGTTATTCCTTTCCCCTGAAAACTTCAAACCATTTATCTTGACTGTTATAGAACCAGACAATTATTTCTCTTGAGTCTTCTGGTGTGATGGTAGGTTTGGTTATCCGCAGCATATTTGTTCTTCAGTAGAAGAACAAGTATCCACTGCAGATAAGCTTATCCGCAGCAGTTTATACTTAGAGAATTTTGTAGCCATCAGTCTTTATTTCTACAAACTCTCCCTAGACTGATGCTACCAAAACTCTCTTACTGCTT
The DNA here is from genome assembly GCA_023525975.1 of Smallanthus sonchifolius. Taxonomy (NCBI): domain Eukaryota; kingdom Viridiplantae; phylum Streptophyta; class Magnoliopsida; order Asterales; family Asteraceae; genus Smallanthus; species Smallanthus sonchifolius. Next base: position 39,116,361 of record CM042025.1, on the reverse strand, counting down.
TTGCTGTTGAAGCTTTTCCATGTTGCAGACTATCCTTTCTACCTCGTAGCCTCTTGGGTCCTGGCTGGGATTGTTTAGAGGAAGCTCAGATAGAGTCTTTATGTCTTTGCTTGGCATTTTGAAGATGGCCTTGCTTGAACATATCATCTTCTGTCCTTTAACATCAATCAGGATAAACTCATTGGTATCATCCTTGAAGGACCAACTGGTGAATGGAGAATGGGTTTGAAGAGGTTTATCATCAATGATTACATCTTTACTAGGGTTGAAGTGATGTTTGATCGCTAGCAAAAGATGTCTCCCACCTTCATTCTATGGCTTATGGGCTTCACCCAACTCCATCATTTTTCTGAGATCTGAGTCTTGGAGTTGCAGTACCTCATCAACAGAATTATAGACTGATCTTTTTAGTTATTCCTTTCCCCTGAAAACTTCAAACCATTTATCTTGACTGTTATAGAACCAGACAATTATTTCTCTTGAGTCTTCTGGTGTGATGGTAGGTTTGGTTATCCGCAGCATATTTGTTCTTCAGTAGAAGAACAAGTATCCACTGCAGATAAGCTTATCCGCAGCAGTTTATACTTAGAGAATTTTGTAGCCATCAGTCTTTATTTCTACAAACTCTCCCTAGACTGATGCTACCAAAACTCTCTTACTGCTTTTGCTGTTGAAGCTTTTCCATGTTGCAGACTATCCTTTCTACCTCGTAGCCTCTTGGGTCCTGGCTGGGATTGTTTAGAGGAAGCTCAGATAGAGTCTTTATGTCTTTGCTTGGCATTTTGAAGATGGCCTTGCTTGAACATATCATCTTCTGTCCTTTAACATCAATCAGGATAAACTCATTGGTATCATCCTTGAAGGACCAACTGGTGAATGGAGAATGGGTTTGAAGAGGTTTATCATCAATGATTACATCTTTACTAGGGTTGAAGTGATGTTTGATCGCTAGCAAAAGATGTCTCCCACCTTCATTCTATGGCTTATGGGCTTCACCCAACTCCATCATTTTTCTGAGATCTGAGTCTTGGAGTTGCAGTACCTCATCAACAGAATTATAGACTGGTCTTTTTAGTTATTCCTTTCCCCTGAAAACTTCAAACCATTTATCTTGACTGTTATAGAACCAGACAATTATTTCTCTTGAGTCTTCTGGTGTGATGGTAGGTTTGGTTATCCGCAGCATATTTGTTCTTCAGTAGAAGAACAAGTATCCACTGCAGATAAGCTTATCCGCAGCAGTTTATACTTAGAGAATTTTGTAGCCATCAGTCTTTATTTCTACAAACTCTCCCTAGACTGATGCTACCAAAACTCTCTTACTGCTTTTGCTGTTGAAGCTTTTCCATGTTGCAGACTATCCTTTCTACCTCGTAGCCTCTTGGGTCCTGGCTGGGATTGTTTAGAGGAAGCTCAGATAGAGTCTTTATGTCTTTGCTTGGCATTTTGAAGATGGCTTTGCTTGAACATATCATCTTCTGTCCTTTAACATCAATCAGGATAAACTCATTGGTATCAGCCTTGAAGGACCAACTGGTGAATGGAGAATGGGTTTGAAGAGGTTTATCATCAATGATTACATCTTTACTAGGGTTGAAGTGATGTTTGATCGCTAGCAAAAGATGTCTCCCACCTTCATTCTATGGCTTATGGGCTTCACCCAACTCCATCATTTTTCTGAGATCTGAGTCTTGGAGTTGCAGTACCTCATCAACAGAATTATAGACTGGTCTTTTTAGTTATTCCTTTCCCCTGAAAACTTCAAACCATTTATCTTGACTGTTATAGAACCAGACAATTATTTCTCTTGAGTCTTCTGGTGTGATGGTAGGTTTGGTTATCCGCAGCATATTTGTTCTTCAGTAGAAGAACAAGTATCCACTGCAGATAAGCTTATCCGCAGCAGTTTATACTTAGAGAATTTTGTAGCCATCAGTCTTTATTTCTACAAACTCTCCCTAGACTGATGCTACCAAAACTCTCTTACTGCTTTTGCAGTTGAAGCTTTTCCATGTTGCAGACTATCCTTTCTACCTCGTAGCCTCTTGGGTCCTGGCTGGGATTGTTTAGAGGAAGCTCAGATAGAGTCTTTATGTCTTTGCTTGGCATTTTGAAGATGGCCTTGCTTGAACATATCATCTTCTGTCCTTTAACATCAATCAGGATAAACTCATTGGTATCAGCCTTGAAGGACCAACTGGTGAATGGAGAATGGGTTTGAAGAGGTTTATCATCAATGATTACATCTTTACTAGGGTTGAAGTGATGTTTGATCGCTAGCAAAAGATGTCTCCCACCTTCATTCTATGGCTTATGGGCTTCACCCAACTCCATCATTTTTCTGAGATCTGAGTCTTGGAGTTGCAGTACCTCATCAACAGAATTATAGACTGGTCTTTTTAGTAATTCCTTTCCCCTGAAAACTTCAAACCATTTATCTTGACTGTTATAGAACCAGACAATTATTTCTCTTGAGTCTTCTGGTGTGATGGTAGGTTTGGTTATCCGCAGCATATTTGTTCTTCAGTAGAAGAACAAGTATCCCCTTCAGATAAGCTTATCCGCAGCAGTTTATACTTAGAGAATTTTGTAGCCATCAGTCTTTATTTCTACAAACTCTCCCTAGACTGATGCTACCAAAACTCTCTTACTGCTTTTGCTGTTGAAGCTTTTCCATGTTGCAGACTATCCTTTCTACCTCGTAGCCTCTTGGGTCCTGGCTGGGATTGTTTAGAGGAAGCTCAGATAGAGTCTTTATGTCTTTGCTTGGCATTTTGAAGATGGCTTTGCTTGAACATATCATCTTCTGTCCTTTAACATCAATCAGGATAAACTCATTGGTATCAGCCTTGAAGGACCAACTGGTGAATGGAGAATGGGTTTGAAGAGGTTTATCATCAATGATTACATCTTTACTAGGGTTGAAGTGATGTTTGATCGCTAGCAAAAGATGTCTCCCACCTTCATTCTATGGCTTATGGGCTTCACCCAACTCCATCATTTTTCTGAGATCTGAGTCTTGGAGTTGCAGTACCTCATCAACAGAATTATAGACTGGTGTTTTTAGTTATTCCTTTCCCCTGAAAACTTCAAACCATTTATCTTGACTGTTATAGAACCAGACAATTATTTCTCTTGAGTCTTCTGGTGTGATGGTAGGTTTGGTTATCCGCAGCATATTTGTTCTTCAGTAGAAGAACAAGTATCCACTGCAGATAAGCTTATCCGCAGCAGTTTATACTTAGAGAATTTTGTAGCCATCAGTCTTTATTTCTACAAACTCTCCCTAGACTGATGCTACCAAAACTCTCTTACTGCTTTTGCTGTTGAAGCTTTTCCATATTGCAGACTATCCTTTCTACCTCGTAGCCTCTTGGGTCCTGGCTGGGATTGTTTAGAGGAAGCTCAGATAGAGTCTTTTTGTCTTTGCTTGGAATTTTAAAGATAGCCGTGCTTGAACATATCATCTTCTGTCCTTTAACATCATTCAGGATAAACTCGTTAGTATCAGCCTTGAAGGACCAACTGGTGAATGGAGAATGGGTTTGAAGAGGTTTATCATCAATGATTACATCTTTACTAGGGTTGAAGTGATGTTTGATCACTAGCAAAAGATGTCTCCCACCTTCATTCTCTGGCTTATGGGCTTCACCCAACTCCATCATTTTTCTGAGATCTGAGTCTTGGAGTTGCAGTACCTCATCAACAGATTTATAGACTGATCTTTTTAGTTCTTCCTTTCCCCTGAAAACTTCAAACCATTTATCTTGACTGTTATAGAACCAGACAATTATTTCTCTTGAGTCTTCTGGTGTGATGGTAGGTTTGGTTTTCTTCTTGGAAGGCTGCTGATGAGGAGGAACTGGGTGTAAGGATTTGGACTTTGTGATGGTAGGTTTGGTTTTCGTCTAGGATTGAGAGTGGAAGGATGTTGAACAGAGAAAGTGGTGGATGGGGGAGAAGGCTTGGGTTTCTTTTGTTTCCTTTCATCTTCTTGATTAATCACCCTCTTCTTTGAGCCTTTCTTCCCCAGTCTTTCTTCCTCTTCCATCTTGACTTTAAAGTAAAGGGCTTGCAGGTTCATGAAACTCATGGGACCCAGCCTTTTTCCACTCTCTCCTCTAGCCTTTAGGAAGTCAATCATGACCTTCATTTCTTCATGGGTTCTTCTGTTAATTGCAATGGTCTTCTTGGATTTATGTTTGGCTTTTTCTTCTTCTTCAGCCCTTTTCTTAGTTGCCAATTGACCTTGCTGACCCATGAAGACTCTGTAGATTTCTTTATTTGATAGTTTCTCAAGGTAGTCTGCATCCTCACCTTGAGAAATCAGAGTCTCTATCCACTCCTCTCTCATTTCTTTGGCTAGTTCAGAATCAGTTATTCTGAACTTAGCCTCTTCCTTTTTCTTCTTCTCTCTTTGTTCTTCTTCTTTATTGAATTGTTCCTGCAGTTGAAGAGCTAGAGCTTCATCTTCTTGAATTTGAGAAGCTGCAGGAATCTTGACTTTCAGATCATCTAGTTGCTTAACATAGAGGAGGATCTGTTGTTCTCTAAGAAGTATGGCAGTTTTTCTTTCTTAGGCTTTTCTTAATTCAGCCATCTCCTTTTCTTCTCTTCTTCTTTCCTCCTTTTCCTTCTTTTCTTTCAATAACCTTTCTTCATCTTCTTCTGTCATAGGTCTCTTCCCCTTGTCTTTGCTGGATGCCTCTGCTTCAGCTTCTTGGACCACAACAACAGATGTAAGAGATGCTGCTGGGATCTCAGCTTCAGCTTCATTGGCATTTTGTGGAATGGACAAGGGAAGGACACTTTCTTCATCTTCTTCCCATTCAAAACCTGTCACTGCTTTCCATTCTTTCTTCATCTTTTCCTTTTCTCTTCTTCTGGATTCTTCTGTTGTGTTTAATCTGACAGTTGGAGAGGAAAGAAAGGATAGGTCTGAGTCAGAGTTGGAGTCATCCATTGCAAGTCGTCCTTCCTTTTCAAGCTTAGCTTTGATGGTTTTTATCATTGCTTGACTCTCTATAGAGTTTACATTGCATATGTGTGTTCTGAGCTCGAAGACCTTGTGCAGGAAGTCTGAATTTAAAAGTAGGATCTCATTGATGTTGATTGAGAGAGATGATCCATTACTTAGGAAGAATGTGAAGTCAAAAGACCCAGTGCTTCACCATCCTAGCACTTCCAAGTCTCTGGCCACTATGTTGTAGAGAAATCTTCTCCAACATAGAACTTCTTCTGTTAAAGCACTGCTCCTGATCAAGGCAAGTCTTGGAGCCAGTCTTTGTTCTGATGTTGTTGAAGATTCTGAATGGTGTTTAAGATAGGCCACCCTGTTTGCTTCTTCTAAGAGTCGTTCAAACCAGGGAAGATTATCCTCCATCAAGACGTAGAACTTGTCGATTGCAAGTTCTGTTGAGAGATCTGTAGAGTTGTTGGTGTAGCTGGATAGGTACAGTTCAAGCACTTCGAGTGGATTTAGTGCATTCCAGTTCAGCTCTTCTACCCCACTGAACTCATTTCCGATCCAGAATCTCTCAGTTGAACCATCATACCCCCAAGCTAGTATGGAGTCAAATTCTAGCTTATTTGACGACAGTGTGAATTGAGGGGCAATGGACTGTCTTGATATGGCTGCAGCAGTGGGAAGTATGCTGAATGATGAAGGTGTGTCTTCACTTTGACTTTCATTCTTTAACACCTCATTAACAACTCGAACAACTAACTTCCAATCCTCAGTGATATCTTCTTCATCTACTGAGTCTGGCAAGTTATGAACTTGAACAAAAGCAGGTCTGAATAGAGAACTTTGAAAGGCTGTCTGCTCTTGTATCCATTCGTCGAGGCTATCAGCATCGTCTTCCACAGCAACTTTCTCCCCCTTTTTGGTTGCATCAGTGCACATAGTCTGGTCAGTTTGAGTGCCCACTGAGACAAGGGAGGGAGTAGTCACTGGAGGGCATTGATCGGCTTCATGCATAGAGACTTAGTGCCTTAGTTTTGACACTTCGGCCTCTAGCATTTCCACCCTTTCCATAAATTCCAAGTTATGAAGTTTCAGTCTATCCTCATCCACAGTTGTGGAATCCTTGGATCCAGATGGGGCCTTAGGCCTAGCCTCTGCATCCCCATCACCCTGGTTTTCTTGGCACCTGGGATTCCTCTCAGTGAAGAGTGTTTCAAAAGAAACATCCTCACTGTGAGTTGTCGTGGTTAGGGTCTTAATTATGTTATCACTGTCCTCCTGATCAGTTGATGTACCAGGAGTAGTGACAGCCCTTTCCACATTCACTCTATCAGTACTCCCAGAGTGAACCTTCTAGGGTGAATAACTTGGGTTAGGTGCACTAGCAGCCAAGTCAATCAATACCTCTGAGATAGTGGTTGTTGGAGAAGGTATATCATCTTGACAAGGTGCCTCTGCACTTAAGTTCAGAGAAGAAAGATAACGGAATGACTCAGAGGGTTGTTCTATGGACCCGGGATGTGATCCTGATCCTAATAGAGAAGCTTCCAAGGAAGTCTCTCTAATGATGTGGCTATCCCTTTTGGTATTCTCATCAAAATTTTGGGATTCTGAATGAGGGCTTTTAGGTTGGGATTGGGCCTTTGAGACAAGAAGAGAAGGAGTCTTCTTGCTCCTCTTTCTAGTATATTTTGCTGCAACTAGGGCCCTTTGTTCCAGTTGAACGATAACATCAAAAACAGGTGTAAGTAATTTATGTGCCTGTGCATCCTTAGTAGTATGCACAGGGGTTCGAACAGTGGAAGCAGATTGTTGTTAAGGATGTGTAGAGGAGGGTATGGGATCAGTATCAGCTGGGATTGCTGAACTGTCACCCTGGGTACTTTGTATGTTCATCATTATAGAAAACAATGGAACATTGACCCTTGAGAACTTTTTGGAAACAGTTCTCATACTTTGAAAAATGATACTTTTATGTCCCAGCATAAGATAGATTTTTGCAGGTTTTGAAAGCTCTTTTAATTCATTATAACCTCCTGCAAGAACCTTGGGTACATATAAAATTGCTGCTTTGCACCTTCTTGAAGGTTGTTTCTTAAACCTTCAAAAGATGAGATGTGCAAAGTTGAATCCTTGGCCAGTAACCATACCGTGAACAGCAGAAGCAAGTGCAGAGCTCACTTGATGCCATCCACTTCTCTTCTGAGATATGCATTGTAGAAGAGTGTGGCATAGATACTTCCATGGGGGGCCCATCAGTGCCTTCTCTATTGTGTACTCATTCTGATTTCCAGTGTACCCTATGGATACAAAGGTCCTCATATAGATTTCTTTTGAATATGAAATGGCGGCCCCCTCGTTGAAGCTTGAGGTGTTTTCGAAGAGTAGCTTCAGAGATGGTGATTTCTTTGCCATCTACCTGGGCATTGATTTGGGGTATCCCCTATTCGGTAGAGAAGACGACAGATTTCCAGAAATCCTCCATGTGAGGAATGTAGATGGGTGGGTTGACGGTTAGGGAAAAATATATCTTTGATCGACAAAGAAAATCGATCATATCATCGAACCCCTCGAACTTCTTCCCTTTTATTAAGTATGCTGTGAGGTTGTGGTATGGAGAAAACTTATCATCGGGACGGTTTATGTCTACCTCTGCCATTTGTTTGGGTGTGGAGCGAAGGATGAAGGTTTTGAAAGGTGGTTAAGTATTGAAGGCTTTGAATGCTTATGGAGGTTTGAGAGAAAATGATGAGGGTTAGGTTGAAATTGAATGAGAAGAGGTTATGGAGAAATTGATTTAAGTTATAAAGGCAGAGGAGGGAAAAAGCAAACTTACTTGTACAGTACAACCTCATTCACCTTTTACTGTTACAGCTGTAATACACTATAGCAGTCATAGTAAAGACTGAAGGTAATTTTTACAGCGGGTAAAAGTTAATTTAGACTTATTTTTACTCATCAGCGGCAAACTTGGTTACTGCGGTCTAGTTAAGCATGTCCGCTGTAAGATTGGTTGCGGTGGATGGTTAAGTCTGTCAGCAGCAAACTCAATTGCTGCTGATGGATGCAATGATCTACAGCAAGGATGTTGCTGCTGACAGCTTTAAAGCTATCTGCTGGAAACTTGTTCCTGCTGATAACTTAAAGTAGTTAGTGGAAAAATCTTTGCTGTTGATGGATGCACTAATCTGCAGCTAGGATGTTGTTGCTGACAGCCTTAAAGCTATCCGCATGAAACTTGTTCCTGCTGATAACTTAAAGCAGTCAGTGGTAAAATCTTTGATGCTGATGATTAAACCTGTCAGCAGCAAGAAATGGATGCTGCTGACTTATAACTTTTATTTATAACAAAAGATAAACACATTTACAAAAACAAGATTTTAGAGACATATTTTAATCAAAGTTCATCATACCAATAGATTCAACAAAATATCTAAATCTAGCTTCATCAAAAGGTTTTGTAAACAAATTAGCATATTGCTCATTGGTATGAACTTTGGTTAAAATAATTCTCTTTTTCTTAGCTTGATCTCTTATGAAGTGATACCTGATGTCAATGTGTTTTGTCTTGGAGTGCTGCACCGGATTGTTTGTGATTGATAAAGCACTCATGTTGTCAATGTGAATTGGAGTTGCCATGAAAGTCATCCCATAATCCAACATTTTATTTTGTATCCAGATGACTTGTGCATAGCAACTTGAAGCTGCAATGTATTCTGCTTCTGCTGTAGAGGTTGAAACACATGTTTGCTTCTTGTACTGCCATGAAATCAGTCTCCCTCCCAGAAACTGACATCCCCCTGATGTGGACTTTTTGTTCAAGTTGCATCCCTCATAATCACTGTCAGTGTATGAATACAGATTGAACTTATCATTTTTAGAGTACCATAGCCCAACTCCTCGGGCTCCCTTTAGGTATCTAAAAATTCTCTTGACAGCTTGAGGCTGTGAAATCTTTGGAGCTGCTTGGAATCTTGCACAGAGACATACTGCAAACATGATATCTGGCCTTGAGGCAGTGAGATACATGAGAGACCCTATCATTGCACGGTACTGATGTTGATCAGTATCTTGACCATCTTTGTCTGGAGTCGGCTGGTGGTGCACTTGTATAGGGGTTCTTACAGTAGAGCAGTCAGCCATCTTGAATCTTTCCAGAATGCTCTTGATATATTTGGATTGGTTGATGAAGATTCCATTTGGAACTTGTTTGACTTCAAGACCTAGAAAGAAATTTAGTTCACCCATTGAACTCATTTCAATCTTTGAGTGCATCAGGATAGCAAAGTCTTTACACAACTTCTTCCTTGTTGATCCAAAGATGATATCAGCTACGTAGATTTGTACCAGTAAGATTTCTTCCCCTTCAACTTTGATAAACAAGGTCTGGTCAATGGCACCTCTTCTGAAGTTGTTTCTTAGTAGATATCCAGACAAATTTTCATACCAGACTCTTGGGGCTTGATGTAGGCCATACAGAGCTTTATCTAGTTTGAACACTTGGTTAGGATGTGCAGGATCTACAAAGCCTGGAGGCTGTTTGACATATAGTTCTTCACCAATCTTCCCATATAGAAAGGCACTCTTGACATCCATTTGATAGACCATGAAATTCTTGGATGCAGCAAATGCCAGGAAGATTTTGATAGCCTCCAGTCTAGCAACAGGAGCAAAGACTTCATCATAGTCAATTCCCTCTTCCTGAGTGTAGCCTTGAGCTACAAGTCTGTCTTTGTTCTTGACTACAATGCCTCTCTCATCTTGCTTGTTCCTGAATACCCATCTTGTGCCAATGGCAGATTGACCAGGTGGAAGATCAACAAGTTTCCAGACATCATGTCTCTTGAATTGCAGCAACTCTTCCTGCATTGCCTCAATCCAACTGCTGTGTTGCAGAGCTTCATCTATCTTCTTGGGTTCCACCTGAGATAGAAAATATGAAAACAAACATATATTGGCCTCATGAGATTTGCTTCTTGTTAGAACTCCTTGGTGAACTTGGCCAATAATATTTTCTAGAGGATGTTCCTTGTTGATCCTTTGTGCTGGTACCACCTCCAACTATATCCCTTGCTCAAGATTGCTTTGATTTTGATCAGGGATTTCTTCATTCATGGTTGAAGAGTCTTCAAGATCAACAGCTACATCAGTATTATCAGTAATAGTATTTGTAGCATCAACAACATTTACCGAAGAGTTTTCATTTAAATTTTCATTTTCAGACAGGCTGCTACTGGTGACATTTGAGAGTGTGGTTCTGGCTGCACTTGCTTCAATGGCTTCCATAACAGATGGAGGATCAATGGATGGTCTTCTCAGACTGATAGAATATTTTGGAAAATCCAGTTTGTAGTCAGAGGAGAAAGTGGAAGCAGGTGCTTGAGAAGAGGAAGACTCCATATTTTCCCTGTTCACGGACAATGTGTTCTTTGCATTCCACATTGGCTGATTCTTTCATAATTCTTGTTCTTGAGTTGAATACTCTGTATGCCTTAGATTGAGAGGAATAGTCCACAAAATATCTTTCATCAGATTTGGCACCAAACTTAGGAAGAACCCCATGTGTGATCAGAATTGTGCATGGACTTCCAAAAGGTTTTAGAAATCCAATGTAGGGAACTCTTTGGAACCATAGTTCATAAGGTGTCTTGTTGAGAGGCTTGACTATGAGAACTCTATTTTGCACATAGAAGGCTGTGCTTACTGCTTCTGCCCAGAATGTGAGAGACAGTTTTGAGTCAGCCAACATAGATCTTGCTGACTCAATTAGAGTTCTGTTTCTTCTTTCTGCAACTCCATTTTGTTGAGGAGTTCTTGGAGCACTGTATTGCCTTTCTATTCCCTTGCTCTCACAGAAACAGTTCAAAGTGTGGTTCTTGAACTCTGTGCCCTGATCACACCTTATTATCTTTACCTTCTGATTGCTTTGATTCTCTACCCTAAGGATGTAGGATTTGAGAATTTCAGCAGTTTCATCTTTTGTTCTCAAGAAGTATACCCATGAGAATCTGGTGTAGTCATCAGTTATCACCAGACAGTATGACTTCTTACCCATTTACATAATATTTGTAGGACCAAAGAGATCCATATGCAGCAGTTGTAGTGGAGTATCATTTGTATTCAAAGTCTTGGGCTAGTGAGAACTCTTGTGTTGCTTCTCCTTCAAACAAGCAATGCAATGATCTTCTAGCTGGAATTCTTTATCAGGAAGCCCTCTAACAAGATTATCCTTCACCAATTTGTTGATGGTTTTGATGTTAACATGGCTTAATCTCCTGTGCCAGAGAGATGATTCATCAACTGAAGCTTTTGATAGAAAACAGGATACACTGCCAGATGGAGTGACCTTATTCATGTCAAGCACATAAAGATTTTCTTTTCTTTGAGCAGTTAATAAAATCTTTTCTCGAGGAGGTTTGGATAAATCAGGAGATAGTACAAAGAATTCTTTATGCGTGAAGAGCATCCAATGCTTTTGATCACAGACCTGGGAAACACTTATGAGATTGAAGTCCAATTATTTGACGTAGTTTACCTTATCAATACTCATTCTTTCATTGGACACGGTTCTTTGTACAGTAATAGATCCTCCTTTTGAGTCACTTCCAAAGGCAACATATCCTCCATTGAAATGTCTGAAGTTGGAGAGGATGGATCTGTTGCCTGTCATGTGCTTGGAACAGCCATTGTCTACCACCCAGGTGTTATTCTTGTGACCTGGCTATTCCTGCACATGATAGAGATCTAGTTAGTGGGAGGAATCCAAGAGCTTGCATCCTTGTAGAAAAGGGTTCTCGGATTTTCAGTATCAGCATGTTTGTAATCAACGGAACCAGTGATGATTCTTGGAGGAATTTTGACTTTCCAATGCTGAATTGGTGGTTTTCCAGCTCTCTTTGCTTTGTCAGCAGCTGATGTTTCTTTGGCTGCTGACAGATTTGCTTGATCAGCAGCAGATTTTGCTATTGAGGACTTTGGCTTATCAATAGCAGATTTTGTTGCTGCTGATTGTTTTACTTGAGCAGCAACAGACTTGGTTGCTGCTGAAGGCTTGTCCTTTGGTTTCTTAGGCTGTACTTGATCAACAACATTTTTGCTGGTTGCTGATGGTTTAACAACAGATGTATGCCCATCCTTCTTTACCTTGTTACCATATGGTTTCTCTATAGAAGTTCTTTTGTTGATAGGCTTTTGGTTAATCTGGTTGAAGGAATTAAACTTACAATTTGCAGCAAAGTGGTCTGATTCACCACAGATGATGCAAGCTTGTTGAGGTTTTGGCAGCTTCTTCCTTGGTGAGGAGATGGAGTTTCTGAAATGAGTTGCCTTGGCTTCAAAGCTTCTTACCTTCTTGTTTTTGTTCGTCTTTTCAAAAGCATGTTGCTTGAGGTTTCTTTGTTGCTGAAGGTAGTAGAAGCAGGTGCTGGCGGTATGATTGTATTTCCCACACACAAAGCATGATTTTGCCAGTTTGTCCCTCTGAAAGTACACATTGTCCTTTCTTTTGTACAAGTCTTTGAAGTTCCAGGGGTGAGCTTTATTGTGCTTAAAGGTGGCTTCTTCCAATGTCTTTTGAACATATGGAGCCCTCTCTCCTGACGCTTGACATATGTTAAACACCTTCCTTTGTTGGGATTTGGATTGAGGCTTTGAGTTGGTGGAGGTTGAAGACTGTCCCTTTTCAACAGTTAGCTTTCTTCCTTCTAGAGGATAACTGATTCTGATTTGTTTGGTTGGCTGAGATACCAGTACTGTTTTTGAAGGGATGAAAGGGCTTGGATTGTTGGCTTTAAAAGCTTCACAAGTAGGAGGTGATGAAGCTTTATTGGTTTTAGTGGAGTCTGAGCATGTTGACTCAGACTCGGATGAAGTAGTGCATTCTTGCACAGGGGTTTCTTGGACAACAGGGTCAAGATTTCGGTTGGCTATGTCAAGGTTGGAAAGATTGAAACTTGGTTCATGGATAGCTACATAGTTAGTGGGTGGAGGAACAACATTGTAGGGTTGTTCAGCTTGAAATCCAAGACCAGCAGTTACCTTTTCAAGAATTTGAGCATCCAAAAGTCTTTGCAGCTTTTTGGATGTAAATTCATATTTTTCCACATAGACCTTTTGGTCTGCTAATTCGGCCCTTGTAGGTTTTAACTTAACGAGAAGGTCATAAATTTGAGTTTCAAGGTTTGTTTGTTCATGTTTTAATGATGAAATTTATTTCTTTAAACAATCAATCTTTTCCTTGTAACTGTTTTCAACCTTTTTAAATTCAGATTTCATTTGGTGAAATTCTTCATTTTGATCTATGAGATTCTAGTTATGTTTCTTGTATCCATGAACCTTATCAATACAAGCCTGAGTACATAGATTTTCATATACCTGAGGTGGTACCTCTGATGTGTCTGCCATGAGAGTTTGATTGTTGGCAGGAATATCCTCATACCGGAAGCTCCAGTCAAAGTCAGCAGTTCCAACAGCTGCACAGGCTGCAGTTTGTGTAGGTGGAGTGGCCTGTTGCTGTCTTGGTTGAGCTTGGTGAGCTTACCTGGTATGAGCAGCAGCTGGGTTTTCCTTTGGTGCCTTGCATTCCGTAGAAAAATGACCAAGTTGGTTACAGTTGTAACACTTCAGTTTGCGTTTGTCCAAGCCAACCCTGGTGTTAGAGTTGTTGATTGGAACGGGTCTTCCTGTTCTTGAGTAGAACCTTTTTGCTTTTAGAGAGAGCATGGCATAGGAGTGATGTATATCCATTTCTTCTAGATCATCTAGATGAAAACATTCTAGATCTTCCTTGATAAAGGACATATTGCTTGAGTTTTCAGAGACAAAAGCAGCAGAGGTTGATGTTTGAGGTGGGGCTTCAAGAAGAAATGGTGAGTTGTTTGATTGAGAGGTTGGAGTTTGGGGATGAGTGACAATCGGAGGATAATAGTTGCTTGAACTAGGACCTGAGTGGTTGGAGTGGAGGGCAGAAGAGGTGGTGGTGGAAGTTGAGGCTGTTTGGTAGCTTGAGCTTCTTTCCTTGGCCTGAATCATTTCTAATTCATATGTTTTTAGCATACCAAAAAGCTCAGTCATCTGAAGAGTCTTCAGATTTTCAGTTCTTCTAATGGACATTGTGTAGGGTGTCCAGCAACTGGTTAGAGACCTGATGAACTTCTTGAGAATATCTTTATTCTCCAGCTTCACTTTTGAGCACTACAGCTCACCTACAAGATAAGTATATCTGTTAAATAAAACAGTTAGAGACTCACTTTCCTTCCAGACGAAGTTTTCATATTGCTGCTTCAGGATGTCTCTTCTGTTTTCTTTTACTTCCTCTAAACCAGCAAACATCTTCTCAAGAGCCTCCCATAGCTCCTTTGCAGTTTTGTATCCTCTGAAGTTGTGAAAAACTTCATTTGGTAAGCACATCTGAATGGCTCCCAAAGCCTTGAAATCTACCTCCATTTTCTTGATGTCTTCATCAGAGTATTTGGAGAATTCTTTGGGAAGTACCTCCGGAATCAGCAGAGGCCACCATGGGTATGTATGGTCCATCCTTTATGGATTTCCACATCCCATATTCTTGATAGCAGAAGAAGCTTTCCATTCTGTTCTTCCACATATCATAGTCTTCTCCAGACACCAGTCTTGGTGGTCTGCTGATGCTTCCAGTGTCTTCAACTCCACTGTTTTGTGCCATTTTTGATTGGTGATACTGGATGACTTTAGCAAAGAGATAGTTTTGAATAGAACCAGAGAATGATTAAACAAGTGTGAGTTTGTTTAATCTGTGAGCCAAAGCTCTGATACCACTTGTAGGATCGGTGAATACAAGATGGTTCTATTCTAGTTGAGATTGGCGGAAACAATCACAACTAAGCAATGTAAACAAGTAAATATGAAGAATACTGATAAATGCAATTTGTATTAAGCTTCAAGATTACAAGATTACAGAGAAAACTCTTAAGCAAAAAGCACACTTATACAATGACTCTAAGTACTACTTATATAGTAGCTTAGAATCAAGACAGACCCTTGATTCTAAGGATCAGATCTAACACAAGTCGTTGATCTTGTATTGAAGCTACTCTACATGTTATGACAATAACAACTACAAAAGTTATCTTTACTCAAACGACTTCTTAAGCATCATTGCTTGAGACCTTGGAAGGAGAGCGTCGTTGTCATTTATTTTCTTGCACCATTGACATTCTTTCTGCATGGAGTGTGTCAGTGGTGTAACAGAAAGTTGTCAGTGGTAATGGTTGCTTTATTGAAGCCAGTCAGCTGCAACGTTTGATCTTTAGTGGGAATGGCTATCAGCAGCAATGTCGTTGATCAGCAGCAAGACATAATTGTCCACAGCTGCTGATGATATGCCTATCAACAGCAACTTTGGTCTTCAGCACATAAGGCGATCCGCAGCAGATTTGTTCTTCAGCAGAAGAACATATCCGCTGCAGATAAGCTTATCCGCAGCAGTTTGTACTTAGAGAATTTTGTAGCCATCAGTCTTTATTTCTACATTGACTATCACATTTGAGGGAAATAGGGGTAAGACCAGTAACTTGTAATTCAGAAAACAAGCGACTTAACCAAGCTAATTCTAATATGACACTTCTAATAGTTAGCGATGGCAATGGGTCGTGCTCAAGTCGGGTCTTGGTAATCCCATTCTTATATCCGGTTGTAAAATCGTGTCCCATACAAGGCCCAATACATGTCGGGTAATTACTCGTCATGTATCGGGCATACACGAGGATATCAGGTACATTTCCATTTCTGTTTACTTGCAACAACAATGAGACTTCTGATACTTTTCATTTTGATAACTGTAGAGAAAGCCTCATTATAATCAATGCCTACCTTTTGAGAATCCCTCTAACTACTAATCTGGCCTTACAACATTCAATAGTGTCATTAGCATTATATTTGACTATATAAACTCATTTGCACTTAATAGTTTTCTTGACCATGGGTAATTTCCCATGTTTGATTTACTTTCCAAGGCTGCAAATTCCTTAATTAGTCATTGCTTCTTGCCAAAATATGTAGCGGCCTCTTGATAAGTAGTAGGTTCCTTGATGTCATTAATACTACTTAATAGTTGCTGAGATTCTTTAGACAAATGAGCAAGATTCGTAAACATGGAAGCATTAGACATATTGATCGGTGTATTTTATGTATTATTTATTACATGTTAATTAGCTAAAAAATGCATTGATATTATTATATAATATATTAGTTTATTTCCTTTATATATTTTGTAGGTTAGCAGAGATGATCTAAAATAAATCTTCCTAACAAAGTTAATAAATCAATTGTTCTCTCTCTAAGGATGTCCTCTTGAAGACCCTCCATGAGGGATGGCAGGAAGTAAGAAGTCGCCGGAAACCAGACGGCATGGACGGAGATAGGAGAATGATTTTCAATGGTGGAGCTTCGGTTACCAAATTCTTTATCTCCAATTTGCCTGATGGATGCAGATCTGGGGATCTCTCGACTTCGCTTGGAGAGTTCGGGGATATTGCCGGTTCATACATTGTCAGGAAGAAAGATAAAGAAGGGAACTCTTTTAGTTTTATCATCTTTAAGGAGGTTAAGGATGCTAAGGAGTTGGAAAGAACAATGCAGAATATGAAAATGGGTGGAAATTAACTCAAGATCAATATTGCCAGATTCTTCGTCGAAAATTATGGGGTTCGGGGAGAAAATAAGGACATTTAGCGTCAGCAGCAGGTTCCGTTGAAGCCTCGTCGTCAGGTGGTTGAGGATGCTCCACCCAGATTCAATGGTAGGTCCTTCAGAGATGTCTTGGCGAAAGACACTCCTCTCTCCAGGGAAGATAAGGTGATTTTAATCCCGGGAGATATCAATGCCTGCTCTGATCTTTACAGGAGAGCTTTAGTCGGGAGATCGGCTGATTTTACTTCGTTTAGATCATTGAACTATTCGCTTAGGGATGTTGGTTTTGCCTACCTTGATATCCATTATATTGGTGGTATATCCGTTCTCCTTTCTTTTGGTAGCGCCGAGGATGCCAAGGTACTTTTAGCTAAATATGAGGTTTGGAGAAACTGGTTTGAGTCTCTTGTTGTGTGATCTGGTCAATCGTTGCCTTGCGAGTGGATCGCATGGCTCAAAATCCATGGAGTCCCGCTTCATCTTCTTGACAACTCAGTGTTTGATTCTATAGGTGGTCGGTTTGGTAAAGTGGAGAGACAGATCCTATCAGGTTTGGATTTCAGAGGAGCAAGGAGACTGGCTGCCAGATTGCCTTGATAAATCGATAGGTTAGATCCTGGAGCCGACTGCCACCCTGACCCCTCGCCGATCGTTTCCTCTGGCGAAAAGGTGGTTGAAGACGAGTCGTCTTTTGGTGACTCCACTATCAGGAAGAACGCCAATAAGCTGGATGGGACGTTGCGTAGTCACTCTTGTGAAGCTCAACAGATGCGTTAGGATCTCCCTCATGATCATGCAATTAATGATGGATCCTTTTTCCCATAATAGTTCTATTTTTTTCTTTTAGTGTTGCCGGTATTAATAAAGGGAACAAATCTACTTCAGTGGACCCCGGTCCCACGGTCCAAGATCTGAGTTTTTTCCTCCATGCTAAGGTCAGGCCCAGGAAGCGTCCCAGAAAGGATGACCCTTTTGACCTTGATTCTTTGTTGGGCATCGATCATGCGCAAGAGATAAGCCCAAATCAGGAACAATTTCAACTAATTAATGCTGATCCGGTCCTCCCATCTGCTACCCTGGACCTTAACGCCTTTCCCCCAACTGTCATTTGATCGTCTGGAGCTCTAAACACTGGTTCAGAGGTTTTTGATCAAGCCCGGCTCCGTTACTTTCAGATGGAGCAGGAGGTTCGGGACACGGTAGAGGTCGGTAATCTCATCGGTGTGGATCTGCAGAATCATCTCGAGTTGGTTAAGAATTCTATCCTAGGAGACGGTATTAATGTTGTTAATCAATGAATTTCCTTTCTATTAACATCATAGGCTTAGGGGTGGCTTAGAAGGCTAGTTGGATCAGGAAAATTAAAAGGCAGGAGGGTATTTCTTTCATTGCTTTCCAAGAAATGTTGTTCGCGGACCTGGCTGGTTTTGACATATCCGGTTTTGTAACATTTCTACTTTTCGCGTACTTGTAACGCTTACCATATTCGTAAATCAATGAATCTTGAAACCCTCATCATAGCTCGTGTTCACATCATACTTGAAACATACCTATTTCATGCACATTATATTTATTACATGGTCATATGTTGACTGCATTGCTTGGAATTGCCTTAAATTACAACTTGGACCGTTAAACCGTTTAAAAACTCGTTTACCGACACGAAAACTTACCCACTACTAATTCAAAGTCAATGTATCAACCATATGTGCCTAACATAGTTATTTAACTCATTCAAGTTGTCACATAATTCAAATTGATGCCCTAGTACGTTAGTTAGTGCCTATATGTATCCGTTCGCCTTCTAAACCGCAGTTTAACTCCGTACCGTCCACAACCAACAAATACGTCCTTCATGACACTAAGTTATGTTTTAAATTGACTAACACATCCATTTCATTATATAAAACAATTTTTGTTTACAAAAATTCCCTTAAATAAACTCCGAATTTCGAAAACCAAACGTTTGGGCACCGATGCACCACTTGTATACTTGAGGGACCTAGTTGTCCATTCCTGAAATTTTTACTGGCAAGGGGTGGTTGGAGGCTGTATTAGGGTTAGAAACCCTTGGCTTCTACTTCAAGTTCTTTCCTAATATACAACCCTTCAATCTCTAGTACAAATAGGAGGTCTAGGGTGCCTTAGTATTTGCTAAACCACTTCCAAAACTCCTCAAAGCCCTCAATTTCGAAAATCACTGCCCTACCACTCTTGGATTTCGCAATTAGCAAGCAAGGATCAAGAAAGAAGCAAACAAGTAAGTCGTATCACCCTTTTCGATTCGGTTTCTTTCATTCTTTGATTTTATCTTCTCTACACCTCCAATCTCTTTCTTTTTCTTTTGTGATTTTATGTTCACAATCCCTCAGCCTCATAAACCCTAAATTTTCATGATTTAACTTTTAAACGAGCTATGATGAGAGTTTTAAAGGAGGTCTAAGGTGTTGCATGCATTAGAACCCTATCCAAACCTACGATTTACGTATATGACAAATGAACGGTTCTGGCTAGGAAAGACGTGGTAATCTAAACGAGTCCTTTGCGACCGACCCCTCTTTCCTGGGAATATTTTCATTGGATGCACTACTCTAGGTGGATTGTCATGTTCTATTATGAAACCACCTATCCTCCTTCGTCGTTCCCATTCAAACTTTCTCTTCGCGTAACGATAATTCCTTAAACTTATTCAATTCTTAAATTCTATAGGGCACGTTCCCTAAGGTTGATATACCCGCCTCCTCTCTAATCATCAAGGTGAGATTCATAGCCCCTTTTCTTCTAATCTTTTGGGGTGAAACATGTAACAAGTAATTACAAAATACATTTTTAGAACATCCAATTCAAACAATTGGCAAAAAGGTTTTCATACTCGACGTTAAAACATTATTTAACTATGGACAACATGACTACATAAACACGTTAAGGCCCTATTTTTCAAACACATACACAATCATCAACTTGTTACAAGCCGACGATAGTACAATTATAGCGCTATAGGTGTGACAAACCCACCCATCTTCCCGGTTAGGAGTTTGGGTGATTGAAATCCGACACATATGCTTAGGTTAACATGTGGGGGGTTGAACCGGAGAGGGCATGTCATTAGGTTTGGTTGTGGCTTCATGTTGTGACGTATTACTAATGTGAGTATGTGAAGTATTGTCATGAATTGTATACATCTTTCTATGTTTATTTTATAAAAACCTATGCATCTCACCAGCTATGTTTAGTTGACCCGTTTTATTACATGTTTCAGGAAATACCGCGTAAGGATAGACTTTGGATTTGCTCACATAGGATGGCCTAGTTATTAATTGAAGACTTATGATTTATTTTAAAGTTGTTTTGTTTGATCAAGATGGTTATCTTTGGTTATTTTGAGACACATGTAATCAATTTAATGTTTATGAAATCTTAATAGTAATTTTATTTATTGCCATGTGTTGTCTTATTCAATTTCGTTGCACTCCCGTGTTTCCGCCGCTGGCGGGGGTGTGACAGCTTTTTGGGGTAAAACTAAATTTTCTTTTGATTTTGTGGGAGCTAATGGTAGATCGGGTGGTTTGTTCTGTATCTGGGATCCTGGATTATTCGAGATCCATCAATGTGTCAAACACCAAAATTTTCTGCTTTTAAATGGTTTGCTCAAAGGTAGCAAAGTGGTTATAAATATCATGAATGTGTACGCCCCGCAATCGGTGGTGGGCAAAAGGTCGTTATGGTCTCGTATCTCCGCTATTAAAGACTCTTTTCCAGGTCTGTGGTTTTTGGTTGCAGACTTTAGTTCGGTTAGAATCCCCGAGGAGAGGCGTAATTCTTATTTCAACTCCCGTTGTGCTAACATTTTCAATTCTTTTATTTATAATTTGGACCTTTCTGAATACTTGATGAGAGGTAGGGAATTTACCTTCTCGTTCGGCAACAAGCTTAGCAAAATCGACAGAGTTGTCGTTTACAAAAAGTTCCTTGGTTTGTGGCCTAATGCTTGTCTTCAGGCTCTGCCAAGAAATCTTTCTGACCACTGCCTGCTGGTCCTCTCTACCATGCAGGTAAATTTCGGTCCTTCTCCCTTCAGATTCTTTAATTCTTGGCTGGATAGTCCAGAGCTCGAAAGTATTATCTCGAACGCTAATCTTTCTTTTGAGTTCTCGGCCCCCCGGGACGTGTGTCTTTCCGAAAAATTGAAGTTCTTCAGACTTAATGTAACACCAGGCCAATTCCGAGGTCCTAATTTGCTAATATTAGAACCTTAGGGGTTGGATTTGCCAAGTCCCCAAAGTTCAGAGGTTAAAAATTGAAAATGGGTTGGTAGCGGACCGCTACCAGATCCTTAGCGATCCGCTAGGGACTCCTGGCTATGGAGGTCCGCTAGTATAGGTCCGCCAAGATTGAAGAGGTTGGGTGGCGGACCGCCACCACCTAGGTAATGGTCCGCTAGCCGCAATCCACACGTGTCCGGTGACTCATCGTATGGTTTTGACGCTTGTACTCGTGGCGGACCGCCACGTCTTCCGTAATGGTCCGCCAGCCGCAATCGGAGGAAAGGTCCAATCAGGACAAGACGCGTAGGGCTGATGCAAGCCCTGGGCGGTAGCGGACCGCTACCACCCGGGCTAATGGTCCGCTATGGGTGGTGTCGAGCAACTATAAATAGCAAGCTCCGGACCCTCATTTCAGCACACCCCAATTCACACAAACTTCTCCTAAATTCCGGTAATTTATCGGACTTTCGTTTATTTTCCGCACTTTTGCTTATTTCTGAATTCGTGCGTTAAGATACTAACTTGACTTAGAACTTGCATTAAGGTTTACACTAGCACTCAAGGACTACCCCTGAGATAAGATCAAGCTACTGTTAAGGTGAATATGTTTATCTGTCTTTATCTTCAAAACTTTGAAAGTTTTACGTTAACAAAATGACAATACTTGTATTCAAAAGTTTGATGCATAAGGGAGTCTACGTAAAACATTTAGGCCATAAGTATACGTAAAACTTGATCAAGGGATACACGCTTTATGGGTGAAATTCCCATATTGGGGCTGGTAATTGTCTGTAACTAGATGTAAGACGGGGTCTCAGTTAAGGGACATCGCGGTAAGTAAGTCTGCAAATGCCAGTAGTCCTTTTACATAAATTATCGGTGTATACCGTGGTTATACACTCAGATGAAATAGTTCTATTGAATGGTAGATTGTACCCACATTATGGTTAAATGTTTTGATTCTGTATTTGCCAAATGAAACTAGTCATGATAATCATGTTAACCAGCGTTCGCGCTGACGTTTTATTTTCCAAAAATGTTCACAGGTAATCAATGATTATCTATAAGACTAGTCCTACGGGATAGCCTTGGGGATAAATGTGTACATATAGGGATTTTGACAGGGTTATGTGATGCTAGCATGGAGATAACTCTGCAGGAATGAAAACAAGAGGAGATGTTAGGAAGATGTATTCCTAGACATGGATACTCCCTTGTTTTGCATAGGGTTAGGTGCCGGAAGGTAAAACCCTTAGATACCAATGCTGGTATAGCTTGGTATTGGACATGGTTAACTCCCCAGGCATAGGCCAACTACCTTGTGGCTCTAGTTTTACCCTGCTTATGCAGGTGACATGTAAATGGTCATGGACCATGGTTTTGTATAAAGAAGAGGTATTTAAATCCCCAGTGAAATGAAATAATGTTTTATTTATTCCCGGGTTTGGAAAATATACAATATCAACCCTTGAGTTAATGTTTATTACAAGTTCGATCCAAAAGTAATTCCGCTGCCAAATTAACTCTGATTTCATATATAAAATAAGATTGGAGGTGCCAATCTGGTCGCACGCCAGGGGTGTCCTGAAGCCGGGGTGTGATAGGTTGGTATCAGAGCCCAAGGTTTTAGCGAATTAGATACTAGCTTTAGTATCTAAGATTTAACCATAGTTTAAATTATTATACCTCAAGATTAAGATAAGGATACTGGCTTTATTATCTAAGTGTTGATCAACTTGAGGACATATACTTATTAAAGTAGTTACTAATATTTAAAGATTACAGGATGTCTGGAGAACATAGCCTTCCTAATTACGATCCTAATCGTCCGATCAAGCAGGAATCCCCTGAATATCCTGTCTATGGATCTCAGATGATGTCAATCACATTTCCTGATGATAACGATCCTTTCATTATAAATCTAGATACTCCTACACCTGAGTATCATCCCCTATCATATGATACTGAGAGTTCTTGGATGAACGCTGGTTCTGACTTTAGTAACTGGCAGTTTAATACCCTTCCACCAATAGACAATCAGGTAGGGCCAAGTACGTCCCGAAAGCCTCGAATAAGAGTGAGAATGCCCACTGAAAGAATTTCTATTCCAGCTAGTGAAATGGAGGAAATTTATCAAAATACAGCAGTGGAGGAAACATCCGAAGAATCTCTTCAGTATGCTCCTGTATCTGAAAATCCGGAGGATTATCCTTTTTATAATCCCGAGTCTCCTATTCTTCATGATCCATATGTTGTTCCTGAACCTATATACACTAGTCCTTATGAGAATTATTTCCAAGCACCACCAGAGTATCAAAACGCCTATAATGATATAATGGTTGGTCTTCGTGAACCTCCGCCTAAGTATGGGCATGAAAATAGTATGCCTCCATCTCCCATAGAATGTTTAGATCGTTCGTTACGCCAAACGGATGAAATAAATAGGGAAAGAATTATGAACAAGGCAAGGACACAATTTTATGGACAACAGGTTTACGAACATGGGGAGAATCTGATGATCCTTGGATCTGAGCTAATGAAAGATTAATTTGATATATTGTATTTTGTTCTTACTGTAATATATTTTCTATATATTAAAAGTTGTTTGTTTTATTTACAGAAATGGTTGAAAAAGGCAAGGTTCCTAGCTTTCTTCGTAAATTTGCGCCAGCTAATTATTTTCAACGTAAAACTAACGAGACAGCGATAGAAAATAATGAGGAAACTGAAAGGTCAATTTTCCGAAGCCTTGAGGAAATAGGGAATCCTAGTATTCCTTATAAACCTTCTATCAGTTATCATTCTGCTCCTACTGCAGGAAGTTATAACATTACTCCAATATACTCACATAATTTTTAAGAGGAAGTTATAACATTACTCCACCCAGCATCACCATCCATCATCATAACCTGCCTTAACCTGAATGTGCATACTAAAAGTCAGCTACGCTGGTGAGTTCTAGCTTTACATAAAACATTAACATAAATATTTTACCAAAAAACATAACTTCAAACTTTATTTAATAAAAGCGTACTTAAATAATGCAGTAACATCAACATAAAACATAAGTCAATAATAACAGAATCCGCGCCTTTTCGTAACTAACAATTCCCTTCAAGTACGGCGCTCGATTGAGCACACGTACCAACGTAAACCATTCGTAACTTTTACCATTCGTAACCATACATAAACGTCAATTCCCTTCAAGCACGGCGTCCCAAAGGATAGCACGTACCAAACTTCAAGCATCGTTCCCTCGCAGAGAACAATACCCACTTCAAGGATCACGGTAATCCCCTTGATGACCGTCGTCACCCCTTTCACACCCAGTTGTACAACCGTTGGCCAGCCACAAAGGCCCCTATCAAGGTAAGGCCTTTACATAACATACATACTTCGATTCCCAAAGGAATCATGGCAGATTCGTTCATTTAGTGACTTTCGTAAAAACCTTTACTTTTCTTCAGTTAAAGCATCATACGTTTTATTAAATAACATTTCACTCGTAAACCTTTCATAAACTTCGTTTTGGCAAAACATTTCATAAACACGTTTCATACTTCATTTCTAAAACACCTTTCGTGAACTTCATTTTTTTTGTAAACTTCATTCGTAAGTATGCACACCAGCCCAAAAAAATTATTAAAACATTTAAAAGAGGGCTCTAGAACTCAGATGATAAGCTAATCTTGGTTGTCCTAATCAATGGTCCAACAACGTCACTTCCGATCTGAATTGATTAGTTAAATACACACCAGCCCAAGGTTTTAGCGAATTAGATACTGTTTTAGGAGAACTTAAGGCTAAGTTCGCCTCTTACCAACCTAGCGAACATACGGGCGAACATAGGCTAAGTTCGCCTGATCCATGCCAAGCGAACTTAGCAAGTTCACCCCATAAGTTCGCTGGTTTCAACGCAGCGAAGCCACTAGGTTCGCTGCCATAAATTCGCTTACCTTTATGCCCCAGGCGAACTTGTCAAGCGAACTTGATAAGTTCGCCCCAATCCTTTCCATGCGAACTTGATAAGTTCGCATGTCGGGCAGTCTTCTTCCCCAAGAACCCTAAGTTACATGCAAATGGTGGCCAGATCTGATTACGTTCAAGTTACTGACTTTTTACGTTCAAAACTTGCGGTTTTCATTCCTATTTACAGATCTATAACCCTTTTCCCGTTTGGTTCACAAAAACTCAACCTTTTTCACGAAAACACCCGAAAACCCAACATAAACCAAAAACTCAGATTTGGAACGGGTTGTTACCTGTTTTGAGATTCTGAATCGGAGAATCCCCTCGCGAACAGTAGAGGAACACGATGCTAGCTCCTCGGGTCGATCCTTGCACTTTCTCTCTCTACAGTTTCTGTCTCTAGAATGTGTAAATGAGAGAATGAGGAGGGTTTAGGCTATATATATAGGGAAACTCCTCCCCCTTTTGCACCACCCTCAAGCTCGCCAGCCCATCCGGCCCGGCCCGTCATGCCGCGTTCGTTTATTAATTTTGGGATGTTACAAGAAGATTCTAACAAACCTTTTATCCCTTATCATGAAACAGTTCAATTCCCTATTCCTTATGTAAATGAAGAAGCACCTGGAAACGAAAGGGAACGAATAATGTTAAATCGAATAGCTGAACTTGGACGAGAGAAAGCAGAAATAGAAGCTCGAAATATTCTTTTAGTCTAAGCTTTAGAAGAAAAGAATTATAATAATTACTAGAACAATAAGTTCTGTATATGTACTTTTTCTTGTATAAATTTCAGTAATAAAAATGTCTATATTGATTCCAATCTTGTTTATTTCTAGAATGTTGAAAAGTGGACCATCAAGTAACACCCGTGGTAAAAAGAAGAAAATGATTGAAAACGATACTGCTGAAACTCAGAATGCAGATATAACAAAAATGATCGATGTTGGAATTGAGAAAGCAATTCCTAAAATAGTAGCGGCTATAGAAGAAAGCAAAGCTACTAAGAAATGAGAATCCATATTGCAAGAATCCAAAACAAGAGAATCTAAGAATGAAGTCTCTACCCCTCAATTTACAAAACAAAATGAGGGAGGTCACTCAAATTTCCATAGTAAATACACTAAGAGAAAATATCGGGAAAGTCATGATTCCTCTATGGCTACTCCCAAGGAAGGGTATGATTATGCATACAAGAAACAGAGAAATCTTGGATGCACGTATGAATTTGCAGGAAGAGAATGAGCAATAGCAACACTAAGATGGCTTGGGAAAAATGAGTCGGTGCGGGATATAAGTAAATGCCTCAAGGAACATAAGGTACTTTATGCTTCAAATCTATTTAGAGACCAAGCCTTAGAATGGTGGAATCAAGTGATATCTGCCAAAGGAAGAGACATGGCTTATGACATGGGTTGGTCTGTCTTCAAAGAACGAGTGGAGAAAAATTTTTGTCCCATGAATGAGAGGGAGAAGATTGAGCACAATTTTCTGAACTTGAGGATGGTAGGAAAAAACCATCAAGATTATGTAACAAAGTTGTTCGAATATGCTAGGTTAGTACCTCACCTAGCAACTCCTGAATTGAACCTCATTAAGAGATATATCTAGGGTTTAGTCTTGGAAATTAGAGACTTGGTAAAAGCCTCTAAACCTGAATCAATGGACGATGCCATTGAACTTGGTGCTATGCTTATGGATGGATTGATAAGAAATAGAGAGGAGCTGAAGAAGAAGAAGAAGGATAATATGCACCAAAACAAAAACGAGCAGAAACAATCTGAAAGTAATTTCAGTCGTAAAGATACTCGTTCCCCAGCTCCAGAATGCCGACTATGCAAGAGGAGGCATTTTGGAAAAGGTGGTGCAAGACCTTTTTGCAACACATGTAAAACTCATGGGCATTCTACTGAGAACTATTATAAAAACAGAAAGCCCATTATTTGCTATGGCTGTGTAGAGCCGGGTCACATAAAAACCCAATGCCCGAAGGCAAAAGAAGCAGGAACATCGGGAACAAAACCTGCTGAAGGCGTTAAGAAGAATGCCAGGGCATTTATTTTGAAAGCAAATGAATCAGCCAAAATGCCAGATGTAATTACCGGTACGTTTCTTGTCAAAAATATCTATGCAAAGGTTTTATTTGATTCTGGTGCAAACCAAAGCTTTATAGATACTAAATTTTGTAAGCTATTAGATAAACCTTTAGCTAGATTAGACAAATCTTACGAAGTCGAGACTGCTAATGGGGATTTAGTTAAAATTTCTAGTTCCTTAAGTGACCGTAAGATTTCTATATTCGAACATGTCCTACCTGTGCAATTGTTGCCCATGACTTTAGCTGGATTTGACATTGCTCTGGGAATGGATTGGTTATCTGCCAACCAAGCCCAAATAAATTGCAACAAGAAATCTATTGAAATCCATGTGCCTGATGGTAAGATAATTACTATCAAAGGAGAAAAAAGTTCCAATCCAATTGGAATTATATCACTCCTTAAGGCAACGAAATATCTGAACAAAGGATGCTTAGCATACCTTGTGTCACTTACAACCAACAAGGAAACAAAGCCTTTAGAAAAAATACCTGTAGTATCCAAGTATCCGGAAGTATTCCCGGAGGAACTACCAGGATTACCGCCAGATCGAGAAGTGGAGTTTAGAATAAATCTGGTACCGGGAACAGCTCCAATAGCTAAAGCCCTGTATAGATTAGCACCCACAGAAATGGCGGAATTGAAGAAACAACTTGAAGAATTGTTAAACAAAGGATTTATAAGACCAAGTTCTTCCCCATGGGGAGCTCCAGTATTATTTGTTAAAAAGAAAGACGGATCAATGCGTATGTGTATTGATTACCGTGAAATAAACAACGTCACGATCAAGAACATATATCCGCTTCCCCGAATTGATGATCTGTTTGATCAGCTTCAGGGAGCATGTTGTTTTTCAAAGATCGATCTTCGTTCAGGATATTATCAATTGAAGGTAAAAGAAGAAGACATATCCAAGACTGCATTTCGAACAAGGTACGGACATTATGAGTTCACTGTAATGCCGTTCGGACTAACTAATGCGACAACATTTATGGATATGATTAATCGAATCCGCAAACCTTATTTGGATAAATTCGTTATCGTATTCATAGACGATATGCTTATTTACTCCAAAAGTAAGGAAGAACATGCAGAACACTTGAAAGTAATTCTTGAATTACTTAAGAACAAGAAAATGTATGCCAAATTCTCGAAATGTGAATTCTGGTTATCCGAAGTTCAATTTCTGGGGATTATAATAAATACCAACGGAATTCAAGTTGATCCTGCTAAGACTGAAGCAATTATTAAAAGGGAAGTTCCAAAGTCGCCGACCGAAGTTCGGAGTTTCTTAGGTTTGGCGGGATATTACCGAAGATTTATCCAGGACTTTTCCCCAATTGATGTTCCTCTTACTTCATTAACAAGAAAATCTGTGAAATATGAATGGGGATCAAAGCAGGAAGAAGCTTTTAAAATACTAAAACAAAAGTTAACACATGCTCCAATACTGGCTTTGCTAGATGGAACTGAAGACTTTGTAGTTTATTGTGATGCCTCACACACCGGTCTTGGTAGTGTGTTAATGCAAAGAAACAAAGTCATTGCATATGCATCTCGGCAATTGAAAACTCATGAACGGAACTATATGACTCATGACTTGGAGTTAGATGCCATAATTTTTGCATTAAAGTTATGGAGACACAATCTCTATGGAGTCAGGTTCACTGTGTTCACTGATCATAAAAGTTTGAAATATATCTTTGGTCAGAAAGAGTTAAACATGAGACAGAGAAGGTGGTTAGAGATCTTGAGTGATTATGACTGTGAAATCTGTTATGACGAAGGTAAAGTTAATCTAGTAGTTGATGCCTTAAGCCGAAAAGAAAGAGAAAAGCCTAAAAGAGTGTGTGCTTTGAAACTCGAATTGAAATTTGATCTCTTTGAACAGATTAAAGAAGCACAGAAATTGGCCTTAGAAGTAACTAATATTGAACAAGAAAGGTTGGGAAAAATGATTAATCAATTAATCAAAGGAAGTGATAATCTTCTACGAATGAATAAACGAGTATGGGTGCCGATAATAGGAGATCTTCAAGAGCGAATCCTTGAACAAAGCTTATATACTTTCCTTTCACTTCATGTCTTCACAAATCCCTCCGGTTGTGAGACGTAAAATTCTTCCATTAAGTCACCATGCAAGAATACAGACTTTACATCCAGATGACGTATTTCCCATACACTATATGCTACTAATGCTAATAGGAGCCTTACTGTCTCTATTCTTGCTACTGGGGAAAAGACTTCCTCAAAATCTATCCCATGTTGTTGCACATATCCCTTTGCTACTAATCTAGCCTTGTGCTTTGTAATCTTTCCACTTACATCCCTATTGGTCTTGAATACCCATTTCAAGCCAATTGCCTTGTGGTCACTTGGCAAGTCTGTCAGCTTCCAAGTCTCGTTCTTATTTATGTATTATCCACTTCCTATCTCCAGCTGCTTCCTTGTAGCTTCTTGGTTCTTCTTCAGCTGAGAGAAGTTCATTGTAGTCTACTTCTACTTCTTTTGCTCGTTTAGTAACTTCTATTAGAGTTCTAAAACCTTGTAAAGGTGTATGATCAAATGGTTTAGGTGATTTTCCCGTAGATGGTTCTGAAATGTATTCTGCTGAGTTTGGTACATAGGTATATGTTGGTGGAGTGAATGGTGTACTTGGTGAGTTTATAGGTGATTGCCTTGTTCCTTGTGTATTGCTATCACCTGCTAAATCACCATCAGGGTTTATGGGTTCTATTTCAATGTCTTTTGGTAGGTTAGTAGCATCTATGTCTACTAATGTGAAATCTACCCATTATTGTTCTTCACTCCCAACTTCTTTAATATATTCCTTCCAATTCCATAAATCCTTTTCAACGAATTTTACATCTCTACTTACACAAATTCGTTTCATATCTGGATCAAACAATCTGCACGCCTTTGATCCTTCCTTTATTCCTAGGTATACCATCAGGATACTTTGATCATCTAGTTTCTTTAGATGTTGTGATGGTACTTTAGGATATGCTACGCAGCCGAATATTCTCAAATACTCTAAATTTGGTTTCCTATCCTTCAAAGATTCATATGGTGTGCTGTCCTTTAGAGCTTTAGTAGGTACTCTGTGTAGTACATAGATAGCATGTCTTACTGCCTCTCCCCAAAACTTCTGAGTCATCTTCATTGCCTTTAACATGCTTCTCGTTGTAGACAACATTATCTTGTTCCTTCTCTCAACCACTCCATTCTACTGCAGCGAGTATGGTGTTATCAATTGTCTTGCTATCCCGTTGTCCTTACAGTACTGTGAGAACTCATTAGAAGTAAACTCTCCTCCCCTATCTATCCTCAACATCTTCAACTTGGTTCCTACTTCGTTCTCCACCCTTTGTTGGAACTCCTTAAAGGTTTCAAATGCTTAATCATTTGAGTCCAGAAAGTACACCCACATGTAGCGTGTACAATCATCTACAAGTAAAAATATGTACTTCTTTCCTGAATGTGTTGGTGACAATGTAGGCCCACATAGATATCCATATACTAAGTCTAATGCTTCCGATGACTTAAACTTAGCTTGTTTTGGAAATGCAGCTCTGCTGTGTTTTCCTAACAAACATGCATCACAAATTTGACCAGCAAGGTTTATCTTAGGAATCCCTTGAACCAAATTCTTCTGGGTCATTTGTCTAACTGAATCAAAGTTCAAATGACCTAACCTTGCATGCCATAACCATGCTTGATCTTCTAGGCTTCCTAACAGACAAATATATACACCAATCTTCAAGTTGATGTTGTAAAGTCTATTCCTTGAACGTGTGACTCTCGTTAGAAGCTTCTGTTCTTGATCATGCAGAAGTAGTAAGTCACGTTCCATAGTCACTTTACATCCATTTTATATTAACTTTCCAAGGCTCAGTATGTTACTTTTCAAACTTGGAATGTAATAGACTTGGGATATCACCCTTTGTTCCTTGTTTTTACATTCAAGTACTATTGAGCCTTTGCCTTTTATCTCTACATACGAACCATCTCCAAACCGAACATTTCCAGTAATATTTTCATCCAATTCTTGAAAATGCTCTTGTACACCAGTCATATGGTTACTTGCTCTGTTGTCTAAGTACCATAGACTTTCATCTGCTGTCGTATACTTGCTAAGTTCTATTTTCTCGTTTAAGAAAATCTCTTCTATTTTCTCATTTTCACTAACTGCCATTAAGAGTGTTGGTTCAACATCCTCTTGCACTAAATTAGATTGTTCTTGTGCATGCTCTTTCTGCGGGCAGTTCCTCTTGACATGTCCAAACTTGTTACATCTGTAGCATTACACCTTGCTTAAGTCCCTTGCTGGATTTCTCCACTTCTTGAAGTTATTATACTTGGACTTTTGAGAGGATCTTTCTCACTTCTCATATTGCTTGGACTTTCCATCACGACAGCTCCCTCGTGATGTGTTGAACTTATTAAACCTTCCTTGTCCACGGTTTTCAAAACGATTCCCACAACTCGAATTGTTGTCGTGTCTTGTGAATAGTAGTTTATCCTGATTGTCAGCTAGGCCTCCTTTCTTCAGTCTAAGTCTTTCTTCATATGTTTTTAATCTTCCAATTGTCTCATCAAGAGTTATTTCATCTAGATCGGTAATTTGTTCGATTGATGCGACAATTTGGGTAAACCTATCTTGTACGACATTTAGAAGTTTCCGTACTAGCATTGGTTGACCAAATGTTGATCCTAAATCGCTCACCTTTGTGACAATACTATTTATCTTTCCTGTAAATGAATCTATTGTTTCGTCGTCGTTCATTTGCAATAACTCAAACTCCGTTGTGAGTGTTTGCAATCGTGCCTTCTGCACTTACACCGAGATGTCTGGCCTTTAACGCATCCCAGACTTCCTTTGTTGTCTTGCAACTTGCGATTTGTAATATCACATCCTCTGGTAGTGCTTGATACAGATAAGCCATTGTGGCTTTGTCCTTCTTGACATCACGTTCTGTGTTGGCACTAGGTTCTGTTGTTTCCCATAAGCCATTAGCCTCAAGTATTAACTTGATGCGTAATGCCCTTATTGTATAGTTTGTAGATTTTAATATAAGGTATTGGTAATGGGTCAAGGAACTAGCTTCTTTATGAATTACAATCTCTTTACCACTCGACCCTGCTGGTGGTGTCTCTAGCATTGTAAATTATCTAGGTTTCTCTAAAACTCTAATGGCAAGTATCTATGCAAGACGGGTTTTCTCTAAAACCACAATTATGATTCCAATAGTTCTCACTAACTAATCTAGGATTCAGTAACAATTTCTAAACCTAACTCGTATAGGTATATAAAATAAACTGGTTCGAATATAGAACCTTTTATCTCACGAATTCCTTTTTTGAATTCTGTCCTGTGATCCGGCCTTTTTATCATGCTTCTAACCTTGGTTCCTAACGTTACCGTGTCACGTTCTTGAATCTTTTAATTTTTTTCTTTCGAGCACGTTTCAAGTCTCGGTCTTGTTTGGCACCGCAACACACCTTCGTGCGTTCTTTCCCTCGTGAAGTCTTAATCCTCACAAACACCCTTTTCGTTTGTTCCTTCTACACGCTACCAAACACCAATAATGGCGATTGTTTTTAATTCCTATACAGCTTTCGATTAACTCTGCAATCTTCACGTTTCGGTTCCTTCCTCTTTAACCAAAAATGGCGATTGTTTCAACCCGAACAACCCCTGTGTTTATCCCTGTTCGTCTGTCTTCGTTCCGTTTCCCAGTTACTGTCGACTGTAACCCTGAATCGTGTTTCGATTATGTTCCTCCGGTTGTTCTAATCACTTCTAACTCGAACAAATCTTCATGATTACTTCTTGTAATCGTTGCTGCAACTTAAATAAATCCAAATCGTGGCTCTGATGCCACTTTGCCTAATTTCGAATCAAAACCAATCAAAGAACACGAACAAACAAACACACGAACACAATAATCTTGCTGTAACAAATCAATATATATAAAATGAATTTCTGGATACAATTTATATTTACAATCAAACCTATTTATACTAAAAATATGAACCATCGCAACTGTTGATCGAGAACAGCTTCTCACTGCTTCAATCGTTGCATCCATTGCCGAGCGTTGCGTCCTCCGGCTTCATTCAATGTATCTCTAGGTTTAGGGTTATAAGGTTTCTATTTGTCACTTTCAGTCCTCCTAGTTTTTACAACATTACATAATCTAATCTAAATATAATAATAACCTAATTACACGTGTAGTCCTTTTTACTATGTGAACGGGATTAAACTCACAAATTTTAGATAGTCGTATGAGTAATGGATGCATAACCGACTCACCCTCCAGCTGCTATTCTAGTAACATTATTTTCTTTTCACAGATAATGCCAAAGTGTTGATGTTCATTTGAATCCATGCTTCTTGTAGGTGATCTCTTCACTCTCATTTAAATTAACTGAACAAAATGATGTTGTTTGTCTAAACACACTGAATTCAATGACCTAGAAAGAATTTTGGTACGAGGAAGGAGGTAGCCGAGCAGAAGGAAGAAGCAGGAACCTAAAGCAATTCAAAAGATGGTGAAGTCCATGCTTATAAATCATTCATGACTTGAATTTGATCGAAGGACTCATGATCATAGTTATGCTCTGGATTTTAAAATTTGATCAAAGGGATTAGTTGTTTATTGGGTCAACTTTGGATTGGGTAATTTCAAAGAAGATTCAGTTGATTTCTGTCAATTTCCAGATTATGCATATCTACAACAATTGTATACTGTAGTTGCACTGTTTGCTATGGAAAATCCTTCTTGTTGTATAAGATCTAAACCACTCACCTTTGTGTTCATATTATTGCTATATGTCGATCTTAATTTGATATGCTTGTGAAATGTTCTTTATTTTAAGGCAGGGTTATTTTTTTGTCATTTTTAATGAATTGTATTATATTCTTTCGTCTTTTCCCGCCTAACAAACAGCACAAATTAATGATTCTTTCGTCTTTTCCCGCCTAACAAACAGCTCCAACATGTAGTCTCCCCGAATCGTTGGGTGGAGGGGGAGGGGGGCTAGGGTGGTGGTTTGGTGGTAAGGTTTATATTTACCCTGCTAGTGAGTGTTTTTGGGGTTTGTGGTCTGATCTTGGTTTGGTTTCATAGCTCGGGGGTTTTGTCAGGAGCTGTTATTATGTCTGGGATTCGGGATGACAGGGTGGTTCCTCCATCGGAGGTAGGTGTTTGGCTGTGTCCATTTAAAGGTTTCCATTGCTGCCCGGATGGAATGTCGGGATCCAAGGGGTTTCCTCGGTTGGTTGCACATATCAAGCGGCTCCATTTGTCATCGGACAATCGGAAAGGGACTTTGCGGGAAGCGGTCTCCACGGATTATGATTTGTTTGCTTCGGTTGGTGAGGCTTTAAAGGTCTCAGGCCAGTGGCTGTGCGGGGTGTGTATGTGTCTTCATGCTTTCAGTCGGGCATGCCACCATGTGGATGGGATAACCCGTTTCAAACGGGTTGCGGGAGATGCAGAGGAATTTATAGTGGGGATTCCTAAGCCGAATTTTGGGAAGGAAGTTGTTCCTTTGGGAGGGGTGGTTGTGGATGGGGTTCTCCTTGAACATGTTTTCTCTCTTCCTATCACGACTGTTAAGAGCATCCCTCATAATTGTCGGATGGCGTTTACCCAGGCATTAACTGCTGCCCTCGGTAAAGTGGCGGCTATGCCAGACTCTGTTGAGGCATGGGTTAGACTTTTATTGTTACCGCGTTGCACGTTGCGAGTTTTCAAGCCTTCTAACCGTCAGGAGCGCAGGTTTGGTAATAGGAAGTCTTTGCAATGTCATAGTATTCAACGGTCGCTGGCAGCTTGGCGTGATGGGGATGGTTTTGAGGAGCTCATCCTATCGCTTTTTTCCCAACCTTTGGGGTCGACCTCGTGTCGTGTGGAGCTTGTCCCTGGGTCCGATAATTCTATGGCGTGCAACAATGTTAAACAATGTTTGCGGAAAGTTACGGATGGGCATTTCACTGCTGCGGTCAAAGTATTATGCTCTTCAGGGGTTGCACCTTTCGGTAATGATACTATGAAAGTGTTGGTAGCAAAGCATCCCATCCTGCCCCCTCCGGTTATGCCTGTTTCCTTACTTTCTGAGCCTCCTCTTGTTGTGGATGATGATGTCGTGCTTGAATGCATTAAAGCTTTCCCCAAAGGGACCTCTTGTGGGAGGGACGGATTGAGAGCCCAACATATTTTGGATGCTCTTTGTGGAGAAGGGTCTACGATCGCCGTTGAATTGCTCAGGGTTATTTCTGTGGTGGTTAATTTATGTTTCGGGGGGAGATGCCCTAGGGGATTGGCGGAGTTCATTGCCTCGGCCCCTCTCACACCGCTGCTCAAACCGGACAACGGGATTAGACCTATTGCCGTAGGTGCGATCTGGAGGAGATTGGTCTCTAAGGTGGCCATGAGGGGTGTTGGGAAGGAGATGGCTAAATATCTGTGTGACTTTCAATTTGGGGTGGGAGTTCCCAATGGGGCAGAGGCTGTGCTCCATAGCGCAAACAAGTTATTAAATGAGTTTCACTCGGATGGATCATTGGCTATGCTTACCGTCAATTTCTCCAATGCTTTCAACTTAGTGGATAGGACTGCCCTCTTGCAAGAGGTTCGGACCCGATGCCCGTCCATTTCGCTATGGGTGGATTTTTTATATGGGCAGCCGGCTAGGTTATATGTGGGTGATGACCATATTTGGTCCACCACTGGGGTTCAACAGGGGGACCCTTTGGGGCCTCTCCTTTTTGCCTTAGTTTTGCATCCGCTGGTTCATAAGATCAGGGATTGCTGCAAGCTTCTCTTCCATGCTTGGTACCTAGATGATGGTACGATTATCGGAGACGCTAAAGAGGTGGCTAAAGCCCTAGCTATTATCAGGTCGGAGGGGCCCGATTTGGGCCTTGAGCTTAACGTCAAGAAAACGGAAGTTTTTTGGCCGTCGTGCAATGGGGTGAAGGTACAAGATGGATTGTTCCCTTGTGATATTGGAAGGCCAGTGTTGGGTGTGAAACTCCTTGGGGGCGCCGTTAGCAGAGATGCAGGGTTCATCAGTAATTTGGCTGTGAAAAGGGCTTCTTGTGCGGTGGAACTGATGAGCTGTCTCCCACGTTTGCGGGACCCTCAATGCGAGCTCCTTTTGCTCCGCTCGTGTATGGGAGTGGCAAAGCTATTATTCGGCCTTAGAACATGCCAGCCTATGTATGTGGGGGAAGCTGTTTCAATTTTTGACAAGGGCCTCCGTGGTGCAATCGAGGATATCGTGGTTTGTGGTGGTGCTTTTTTGGGGATTTTCAATGGAGGTTGGCATCACTTCCAACCCGTTTTGGGGGTTTGGGTTTATGTGCGGCTCAGGATGTATCTGCTTATTCATTTGTGGCCTCGAGGGCACAATCTTGGAGTTTACAGGACCACATTCTTCGGGGTTGTGATATTGATGGGTTAGACTCTGATTATGGGTGTGCGATGGATCGCTTGCGCATGTCCCTTCCTGATTTTGATCTTAGCGGTTTCTCTAATAAGTACACCGCCCCCCCTAAAGCCCAACATGCTTTGGCGAATGCCTTATTTAGCAGAATCGTCCAGAATTTGGGAGTAAAGTTTGATTTATCACCTCGCCAAAAAGCGGTGTTTGAATGTCTCCGAGCTCCTCGGGCTCAAGATTTTCTAACAGTTATCCCCATTGAAGGACTTGGCCAGCATATGTCGGCTGTGGAGTACCGGGCTATCCTTAAGTATCGGCTAATGATCCCCTTGTTTCCGACTGATGAGCCCTGCCCGGTTTGCCGCAAGGCTTGTTTGGATTCTTTTGGCGAGCATGCGGTCCATTGCAAAGAGTTACCCGGGTTTAAATACATGCATGATTTGGTTAGGGATGTTCTTTGTGATGTTCTCAAACGGACAGGAATTTCTGCTAAAAAAGAGGCCCCCGTGAACTTTCTGACAGATCCGCTTGAAGGGAGGTCTACTCTATGGCCGACTGATATTCTTGTGTTTGGTTGGGCACGGGGGAAACACGCTTGTGTGGACCTTACAGGAGTGTCCCCTCTTGTGGGGCTCAGGGACAATGGGGTTGTGGCGGGCCATGCTGCTTTAAAGGCGGAATCATGCAAAGTTTTTAAACACGAGAAAGCTTGTTTAGAGAACCAACACGTGTTTATCCCTTTTGCTTTTGATACTTTTGGGTTCCTAGCACCGGAGGCAGTGGAATTCCTAAACAGGGTTCAACGAGTCGTGCATAGTAATTTTTCTGCCCCTAAGACCCAAAGCTTTGTTTTTAGTAGGATCGGTTTTACTATTCAAAAGGGGGTTGCAGCGCAACTTGTTACTCGTTTACCTGCCACTTTATTGTAATCGTCCTTCTTTATTGTACTTTAAGATAAAAAAAAATTCATTCTTATACGATAACCAAACAGAACAATGTAATGATAATGATCTATTTCATTCACTCGTCCATTTCATTACCCAAACATACCTTTAGTCTTTTGGATTTTGATACATGAAATTATTGATGACCTTTGACATAACTTATGTCACCAATTATCGGACTCTATTGATGTCTAGTCATAACTTTAAGCTTTTTTACTTTTTGTACCTTAGTTTCACATTTTAAGCTTTTTTACTTTTGTTGCACAAAGATCAGTTTATTTACAATTAAACTAAAAATCATGTAATCCTTTCATGATCATCTTTCTATTTTGATTTTTTCCATCTTTGTTTTTATTTTTGCGCCACATAGTTGAGGACAAAAACGCCCCTTGAACTATTATTCTTATAAAATATTTGGTAAGACCACAACGTTAAGAAATACAAAAGAACATCATAAAAATAATTAATTTTTAGTGTGTTATATCTATATAGTTATGTTAGAAACAAATTATTCATTTAATCATGAAATACACGACTCTTACATGTATCAGACTTTTTTTCTAATAAACAGTGACTTAAACTAATGTGATATGCAACACCATACCGCATATAGATTCACATATGTATTATTATTCACATATATAATGAAAATATTTAGGATTTATATGAGTAAAGGTAGATAAGTGACCACCGATTTGCATATCTGATGTCTAGATGCATAAAACTATTCTGACATAACCATAAAAATATATAATACTAAGAGAAATGGCTACTTTCTTAATTTTCTTTTTAACCAATTGTATTCCATATGTATGAACATAAAATAATTGCATTAGAATCATCCAAGGATATACAAAGGGTTTTTTTTTGCTACTTACTATTATATATACCCATGTATGTATTCCTCTTAACGGGGATCAAGAGAGAGTCCAAAATGTAAAAGAAATTCCTATCTACGAAAATTGTCAATTATGGAATAGTTAAAGGATCATTTTTGTAAGTCAACAAGATTTCCTTATAAATAGCTTACATGTAGGCGTGTGTTAGCCACACTCTTTATCACTTTGCTTCACTCATTTCAAATGGCTACTATTCCCTATCATGACATGGTGCACCAACAAACAACCCTAGAGCTTGAGCCCAAGGACTTGTTTGACTACTCGAAACGGTCCCAGTGGCTACGAGCTGCTGTCCTTGGAGCCAATGATGGGTTAATCTCCACCGCTTCCCTAATGATGGGTGTTGGAGCCGTTAAAAGAGACATGAAAGCCATGATCTTGACCGGCTTCGCTGGCTTAGTAGCCGGAGCATGTAGTATGGCTATCAGAGAATTTGTGTCTGTCTACTCACAACTAGACATAGAAGTTGCCCAAATTAAAAGAGATATCAACAGAAGAGATATTGTTGAAGCTGAAGTCAACAGCCTGCCAAACCCTTGGCAGGCTGCGGCTGCATCAGCTCTAGCTTTTTCTTTGGGAGCTATAGTGCCTTTATTAGCTGCTTCTTTTATAAAGCCTTACAGAGTGAGGATTTTAGTGGTGGCGGTAGCAGTGACAATTGCATTGGCGGTTTTTGGATGGTTAGGGGCGGCGTTGGGGCGGGCACCGGCCGTCAAGTCCACAATTAGGGTGGTGGTTGGAGGTTGGATGGCTATGGCCATTACATATGGTTTAACAATGTTAATTGGTGCAAAGGGACTTCATTGAAGTCTTTGGGCCATTTCATCTTATATCATGGTTTTCTTTCTTCTTTTTCCTTCTTTCTATAAATACTCATAAAAATATGCGGGTCAACATCCAGTATGTATGTACGTAAATATATACATGAATTAATGAATATAATCTGTAAGCATATGTTTTACATTTCATCCTGTTACTTAGTTGCTAATGATTTCATTTTAACATAATGATTATGAGTTATGAGTTAACTCAACATTCTTTTTTGGTAATTGCTTTCTGTAAGAAAAAACATTTTTCGTATTTTTTTTAGTTTATAGCCTAAAAGCATCCACTCACCTTCTTACAGATTCATCATTTTTTCGAGAAAAACAAGCAGATGAGAGACTCCATTTTCGATTATATTGTTAAACATTTCTTTCCATGGTTTGTAAATAGAAACAGAAATATCAAGTTAAACTTGGTTGCTTGGCTCCAAAACCCTATTTTGGCTATGTAATTGTTCTGTTTTTAGTCGGCTAGTTTCTTGCTAGTAAGTTTTATCTCTATATTTTCAGTCATTAAAAAAAGAATTATAGTGTATTTTTTGTAACTTAAATAAAGAAAAAAAGTCATCAGGGTTCTACCCTGGTGATCAGGGGGTTTTCCCAAAGAGTTTCCTCTCTATGGAGGTCTCAGATTCGAATCTGGCAAGATGTACTTCATAAAATCTGGAACATCCTCTGGGCAGATTTTGAATTATAAACTAGGAGGGGTTAGCGATATCCTAACCGACATGTCGTTCTAAAAAAAATAAAGAAAAAAGATCGGAGAACTAGAAAACACATATCTACCCTCCAACTATTTTAATCCTAAGGGCCCCATTAATGTATTTTAATACTAAAATGGTGTTTTGATATGTTTAAGTTTTTTCTGCTAACTTGACACAACAAAAATCAAAACCCACTAGCTTGTTACTGTCAACAAAAGATTTTGGTTTCTAAAACTAAAATATTTTAAACATATTTAATTAAATCTATAAGAACAAAGGTTTTGTCTCTTTAAATGAGTTCTCACTTCATATACTTTTTTGAATTTTATTTAAACATCTAAAATTTATGAAATATAAATTTATACGTAAACATTAGAAACGTAAATTCACTAGTAAACTATTAGGGTGGAGGGGGTGGAACCCCTTCAACCTCTAAGTATCCTAAGGATTACCCAATCAAAACACGTCATATAATGTCACGTCATTTGAGCCATAAACTACCCTAAACACAAGGAGTGGAGAACCCCTAAGTATGCTAGCATTTTTTTTAAAATAATTCAACTTAATGCATTCATTACTCAATTAAAATTTTACGTTACTATATAAATTCTAAATTATTGTTGACCAAATTATAAGGTTTCAAAATTCAATGACTCTTGAATTAACTCCACAACACATGTGGTTGACATGAGGTACTCAAGACCCCAATTAAAATGAGTAGGTATTGGGTTTAAGTCTCACTTATGACAAAAAAGAGGATTCCAGATTGGACGAGGAGGTTTTCTCACCTATTGTATGTTTTCTCCTGAGGGTGATGGAGATGATCAGGTGAGCCAGTGTCCCGTCAGTGATACAAATTGCCGTTCAAAAAAAAACTCCACAACACATGGCTTCGTGAACCCGACGTTTGAACCCGTCGTCCAACCTGTAACATTTGCGGCGGTGTTGCCGTGAAGCCGTCCCAACCCGCGTCCACCCCTTCCACCCTTAGTTAGTTTACTGTAACAAAACCGTCACATGCAAACTGGTATTACTTCACATGTGAAATTATACTTTGAATTTTGCTAGATTTTTATATTTGTATATTATTTTGGCATGTAAATGTATACTATGTATTTAGGCAGGGTTTTACATTCACATGTGATTCCTGCTCGATGTAAATTGAATATACAATATATTAGTTAGAATATTGTTTCATAGTACAAACCAACCTACATATTTTATATACTATAATTACCAGCGTTAGTGACCCCTCCAATAATCACTTTTTGCAGCTCTAACACGATTTATACATTATTGCCATAAATCACAAATACCCCACACCTCCACAAGGGAGGTTTAAGTTTGATTCACGTCCAAGCGTCTTTCGTTCTTTTTTTACCACCTTTTTGTGGTTTATTATTATTATTTTTTTATTTATTGTTACTACTAGCTTAGAACCCATGTCTACATACGGGGTGAAAAATCTCAATACACAATATTTTAAATATTTATGTATATATTCACAAAAATACGTTAATTATTATTTAATGTAATTTGACTGTCATTTACTATTTAATTGAAAATAAAAGTTACATAATTAGATTTCAAAATTTCCTATAATAAGAGATAATTTAAAATAAATATGTTTTATTAATATAATTAATATTCTCTTTAAAAATATATATTATTATTAAAAGATGGAAATGTATTTAATAAGAGAGATAGACGGGAAAAAATGATAGAATAAATATGAAGACGACACGTGGCATGAAAAAACTTTTATTTATTATAGATATTTAGATTATTATTATTATTAGCATTATTATTTTTGAATGTTTTTTAACTTGAAATTTATTATTATCGTTGTTTATTATATTATTATTATAAATGATTTTTAATTATTTTCTTTTTTTAGCTTTAGTATTATTTTTATCTTTTATTATTATTATTTTAAGTGATTTACTATTATTATTATTATTATTATTTTAATTATTGTAATTATTATCATTATTTTTATTATTTCCATTATTATTTTTGACGTCACTACAACAATTTCACCCTATACCGACGACTTTTTTTGACCCTATAGCGACGACTTGTCGTCGGCATAAGCTATCCCAACGACTTGTCGTCGGGATAGGTGTCGTCGGGATTGCTTCGTCCCAATAGCCCAAGATTGTCGTCGGTATAGCTGTCGTCGGTATAGGTCAGCCTATACCGACGACATGTCGTCGGTATAGGGTCTAATTAAATAATTCAAAAAGAAATTCTATACCGACGACATGTCGTCGGTATAGGTTCTAATTAAATAATTCAAAAAGAAATTCTATACCGACGACATGTCGTCGGTATAGGGTTTTTTTCATTTTTTTTAATAATTTTTAAAAAGACCTATCCCGACGACATGTCGTCGGTATAGGTTTTTTTCATTTTTTTTAATAATTTTTAAAAAAGACCTATCCCGACGACATGTCGTCGGTATAGGTCTTTCTGTTTTTTTTTTTTTTTTTAATTTTTAATATTTTTCCAGAAATATTAAATTTCTAAAAACAAAAACCTGCAAATAATTATATATAAACCATTCAAACATTCAAATCCAATAAAAACTAATATCCGAAACGTAAAACAAGCATACAAATTGTTCGACCCACAAACTTGTCCGACAAATCAAACATTCAAAACACAAAAATATGCAAATTGTTCAAGACAACACCACACCAACTACAAAGGCTCAACAACTCCAAGCTAGTTATCATCGCTACTAGTTCGGCGCTCCCACATTTGACGCATTTGATCCATTTGTCGTTGCATTTCAAGCATTTGTTGATTATGCACACGACGTTCTTCCTCTAGTTGTTGATTTTGCAATCGTTGTTCTTCCTCTCGTTGGGCTTCGCGTTGTTGTTGTTCTTGGAATTGTTGTTGAAGACTAGCCACACGTTGATCAACGTCTTGCCAATGTGGTTGTGGAGGGGGAGTACCGAACACATCCAGTGTGGGATTACTCACCACACGACCAACACCCCGGATATGGCCACGCCGATGACCTAAGGCACGCTCCATGCATGCAAACTCATCAATAGTGGATGTGTCACCACCAGACTCAGCAGATGATATTGTATACTCCTCTTGTATTCGGTCCTGCATTAAACAATGTAATAAACAATCAGTTGACTATTTTACTAAAATTCGACAGCATAACTGCTGTAAAATGGATAACCAACCTTTTAAACTATAAGTAATAGACGACCCAAATTCACAAATTCCAATCAACCAACACTAATAACAACAAATACTAATAATACTAGCAAACATATTCAACAATTGGCCTCGAGTTGGATGTACTAAGTCTATTAAAGTGTGTTTGGGTCATTTTGACCCGTTTAAAGTTACAGTTGGATGTTCCAAGTATATTAAAGTGTGTTTGGGTCATTTTGACCCGTTTAAGTTAAAGTATTTTGTTTTAAGTCTATTAAATTGTGTTTGGGTCATTTTGACCCGTTAAAGTCAAACTTGGATGTTTTAACAAAAAAATAATTTCACTTACATAATCTGTTGATGCAAAATCATTGGCCCAGCCCGTCTCTTCTTTATAATGGGTCGATCTGAACACGTCAATAGGGAAAGTTAAAGGAAAGTAGCGCAACACTTTCTGTGGTACTTTCTTCCCCTTTG
This sequence comes from Smallanthus sonchifolius, assembly GCA_023525975.1. NCBI lineage: Eukaryota > Viridiplantae > Streptophyta > Magnoliopsida > Asterales > Asteraceae > Smallanthus > Smallanthus sonchifolius. Next base: position 39,072,923 of record CM042025.1, on the reverse strand, counting down.
TGTTTTTGTCAACCCATCTGTTCTCATTACAAACCGGACAGTTTTGCATTGATTCATTCTCCTTCCAAAACAGTGCACAATCATTAATGCAAGCATGGATAGACTGATATCCTAACCCAATCTTACTCAGTTTCTTCTTAGCTTCATAGTGTGATGCTGGAACGTGATTTTTCTTTGGCAATGCAGTTTGTAGAAGCTCTAACAGTTGGTCAAACGAACAATTCGTCCATTTGTTGATAACTTTGATATACATCAATTTGGCTATGAAGTTTAGGGAAGACATTTGACTACAACCGGGGTATAACTCCTTATTTAGCTCCTCAAACAACGCATCAAACTCTGGGTCTAAACCAGTTCCATCTTCATCTATATTATCCTCGTTTGTATTTTGCTCTGCCATCACATCATCTATGGCATCAAACATCTCATTATTTGTTGTTATAGTTATTGGAGGAGTTGGTATTGTTCTTGGGGCAAAAAATGATGTTATCTCTGCCATACAAGGATGTTGTTCACCATGATAAATCCAATTCTGATATAATTCTAGAAACCCACGGTCATGTATGTGGCCATATATTGTCTTCAAATCATGTCGACACACATTACAACAACGTCTACACGGGCAAAACGCCCTACCTCGACCGTCGACATGGTTCTTGGCCGTCTCTATAAAGTTGTGAAGACCGCTTAAGAAAGCCGGAGAATTCCGATTTCCCAGTGTAACCCAACTTTTATCAATTGCCATATCTAGTGTCATATCTATTGTGTTATAAGCATACACATATACATGCATGTAATAAATTATATAATTTAATGTATGTGATTTGATCGGTACTCTAAGGCGGTGGATCCTAACCCACTTTTTGAATATTCTATCTTATATGTATACATTTTAACGAGTTGACTATTTAAGAACAAATCAGCAGCATTTCCCCTTAACTCCCCAAGTATGCAGATAAACCGCAACTTCGAAGGAGTAAAGAGAAATAGCTACCAATTTTTTCTTAAATGTCAACCCGTTAAAATGTATACATATCCTAAATAAGATAGAATATTCAAAAAGCAGTCCCAAAGGGGACAATCCAAAATTTATCTCTATCAGATAAATTTCGGACGGGTATATTCTAAATAGTTATCCTAAATAAACATACTAGTGTACACAACATGATACGTACATAAAGGTAAAAAAGTCGGGATGCGTACCTTAAAAAAATTCAATGAAACACAAATAAGATATTATTCACACCTCTCCAACCGTAATGAGTTCCGAACTTGCAACAAAATTAAATAAAGTTACATATACATACAAAGATATATACATACATTCATAATTACATAATGCCCAAATTTCGGACGGGTATATTCTAAATAGTTATCCTAAATAATGCCCAAATTCTAAAATTATATACACAAACACAATTACATACATAGCCTTTACAAACATACATAAAAAATGGCCAAATAAATATTTATAAACATAATATACATACATATCCTTTACAAACATACATAAACAATTGTCAAATTCCCAAATTATATATATAAACACAATTCCATACATAAATGCCTAAATTTCCCAAATTACATATATAAACACAATTCCATACAAATTTTCCAAATTTTCATCTAAACCTAATTTAATCATAAAATTTCATAAATATTTATAAAATCATACATCTAAATCTTATATACATACATACAAATAAACACAACAATATACATACAAACATACATCCAAATTCCCAAATTTCATCTAAACCTAATTCACATCTAAACCTAATTTCATAATAAAATTTCATAAATATTTATAAAATCATACATCTAAATCATATATACATACATACAAAATAAACATAACAATATACATACAAACATAATCTAAACATAATTTATAAAAAAATTACTAACCAAGTTTGTAAATATCTTCAAATAGCTTGAAATCCTCAAACACTTGTCAAATCTTCAAACACCTAACCAAAAACAAAGAAATTAACCAAAATACCCAAAAATTTTGATTTTATTGTCAAAATTGAAACATATATGTTAACTAACCTTAAAAACCGAGAGATTAGTGAAAATTGCACCACAAAACACTTCAAAAACGCGAAATCGCCAAAGGAGAGATGAGAGAGTTTTGTTTTGTTTTTGGGTGAAAATGGGAAGCAGAAACCTGTCTGCTGGGTTAGGGGACGCTGAGACCTATACCGACGACATGTCGTTGGTATAGCCTAGATAATCGGCGCCATAGGATCCTATGCCGACGACATGTCGTCGGTATAGGTCTTCTTAGAGTTTTGACCGGTCAATAAAGTAAATGCCCTATACCGACGACATGTCGTCGGTATAGGGTTTTCCCAAAATTGTTTTTAATTAAAAAAAAAAACCCCACCGACGAAAACGTTTTAATAAAAGAAAAAACAAAAAAAAATAGAATTTAACCTATACCGACGACATGTCGTCGGTATAGGGTTTTCCCCAATTTTTCACCGGGCGCCAATTTTCCCTCCATACGGCTCAACCCTGTGCCGACGACATGTCGTCGGTATAGGGTCTCACTTCTCAAAATTTGTGATTAACCTATCCCGACGACCACAGGGTGACCTATGCCGACGACAAATGTCGTCGGGATAGGTTCCGTCGGCATAGGGTCTTTTTCTTGTAGTGCGTTTTTTTTTATTTTGGCTTTAATAATGTTAATATTATTTATTTAATATTTTTGTTATCAATATTATTACTAATATTATTATCACAATCATTATTATTATTACATTAATGAAAACGTCAACTATCTTTCACAAACCAATGGAATAAAAAATTCGGCACCCATTCTCATAATAATGTTGACAATATATTTTTGAGCATGTTATGACTTTATCTATTTGTTACAGTGGACAACTTTTGTGTACTGAAACCTAATATTTCATTGAAAAAACTTTTTATTTTATATTATACATATTTTCCACTGCACCGTGCGAAAGGAATTACCTAGTTTTTGATAAATATCAAATTAGGCCAAACTAAAACCATTCACATGAGTAACAACAATTTTTATTTTTAACAACAAATCAAAAAGGCAAAACAATTATACAAATACTTCACTTAATTCGTAGGAAATCTATTGACTAATAAATATGTTTAAACTCGTTGAGAATTCCATGTACTCATAGAAAATGGTAATGGAACTATTCAAACTCAAACAACAATTAAAATAAATTACACATTAGCACATAATTACAAAATGTCATATGAATTTTTTATCTTACAGATCCTATGATCGGATGTGATTCTCATTTAAAAAAGTGGCCTAATATTGTTTATAGATTAAAGCTTTTCGATTAAGCTCATTACTCAATAATACCCATTAATAAAGTATTAGATTTTAAACTCATTTTCAATTGGCTCAATATTGTTTATAGTTTAAACCCAATTAGAAAACATTTGCGATAGGACTCATTTTTTTCTACTCGCCCAGGACCCACGAATTTTCGAGGATTCTTGGGACGGCCCTGGTTGTATAATCTTATTTATGTTGCTATTTTTTTAACTTAAAAAAAACATCATATTGTAATGGAATTCTGACTTTAATAATTTCATATTACATCATCAACACTTCAAAACACCAATATCGTCTACTTTTTCTTTAACTTCCTTTTGATTTCAACTTTTTTTAAAAGGATGTATCTTTTATTTTAATAAATAACCGAAAGGGGCCAAAGTGTCGATTGACCGATTGTCTAACATCTTGTATTGAATAACTATGTTCCATTCTACGTAAAGACTTTTCTTTTTATGATGAACGTGGTTAACTTAACTTTAAAGAAAGAAGGAAAAAAATTTAACTCGTGAACCAGAAAACCGAAAGTTTAATATTAGGGTTGCAAAAAGATCGAATAATAAACGATAATGTCCAATTGCTAATGTATAAAGTTATTATCTATCATTCATTGATGTAATAAAGCTATGCTTTATAAAAGAAAAATGGTATAGGAGATAAGGAAATAAAAGGAAAGAGTGAGGACCTAAAAGCAAGTGTAGAGGATGCAACATCATAGTGTCCATAAAGTGAAAAAAAATACCCTTGGGGTTTTCAGAAGTACAAGTAACACCCTTATTCTTTAGAAACATATGCCAATTATCACAAGACTGATTATTAATGGTTCTTCTACAAATGTGTTAGGAAATGCTCATTGTTGTTGGTCACAAACACTCATTTTGGAAATTGAATACGCGTACACGTGTGTGTATGCATGTATGTGTTCACCTATGGATGCATATATGCAAAATCTAAAATGATCTCTACAAGCAAATAGTGTCCAAAAAATATAATCTTTTGATCTCGTCTACTTAGATGTCATGATTGTGATGAATAGATGGTGGACTATGATTATGACGACCGTAATAATTTGTATGAGTTTGTGTTGGTTATGAATGTTCACGGTTTGGATAAATAAAATTCAATATTTTGGATTTGACTGATTGATTTTGATTTATTTTTGTATTTTAACTCGATTTAGATCAAAATCAATTTGTTACTTGGATTCCGGTAAAATAAGAGAGTTCAAATGTTTGTGTTGTGTCCTAAATACCTTAACTAGTTAAGGTAAATAGGGTGTCGATCCCACGAGGAATCCGTGGATGGTGTTGGATTAAGTTGACTATTTAACCTAACTTGACTAAATTACCTACTTGGAACTTTGATCTGTGAGTTGATTTCAAAAGCTATTGAGAAAATTTTATGCTTTCATAAAAACTTAAACTTAGTGTAAGTTGTAAATAGTAATTAAAAGCATATCACACTCGGGTTTCTAGTATTTGAAGCAAACTGTGTAACCTAATCTTACTTAATTGAAAAGCCACATATATATGACTAAGAATATTTACATGTTCTACTATATAGTTATAAAACACAACGATCTGGTTATGTTAATTAATGATCCTAAACCTAATAACGACACAAGTAAGATAGTGTCCAAAAAATTAGAATGACTTGATTTATGAAGGTAGTTCCCTAAAGAGCTAGCATCTCGCCATTGTAAACTAGACAAATGACTATCTAAGACTTTCGGACTCACTACCAGTCCTCATAGGGTCACTACTATGAAGAATCAACCGCCACCTTAATGATTGAGTTTGTGACAGGAATTCTCACCCGCCAAGGTTGTTGGATATCCAAGGAATGATTGTATCATAGACAATACTAATCAACCTAAACAAATCTTAATCAATTATCTTATGTCTTACACCCTCCAATACATATCCAGGAAAAGTATTACTCGCCAGAGGTTTTTACTATTCCCAAAATAGACAAAGAAAAACTCTAATAAATTTTTAATTCTATTTATTCAGAAATAATTATTTAGAAACGCTTATACTACCCAAGATAACCTAGACCTACCTTGCTCTTGCGAGAGTAATAAGTCCCAGACTATAGTCTAAGAATGTTGAATAATAATTCTAGAGAGCATGTCTTACACTCTAGAATAAAACCAACACTTAGTTCAAAGATGTATTGAATAATAACATAAACTCATAAGTAATAATAAGATTTTGAAATAAGATTAATTAAATAATAAAGGTTTCATAAAGTTAATCAAACAATCAAACATTCTTACATGACACAAATGAGTTTAGCTACTCATTGTGTAGAAAGATAAAACAAACAAATCAAAAGATAGCATGGGAGATAAACAAGAAAGATTGAACCAACTAGAGGGCTCCAATCTTCAATGCTTCTATCCGATAGCAGTCTATGATTCAAATGATGCACCTTTAAGTGATACTCTAACTAATTGGCGATTTTTTGGATTTCTATTTCTCTATGTGTGTAAGTTCTATTCTAGTTGTCAATGTCTTTATATAGATTTGATTAGGGTAACCGTACGGCAAATACAGGTGCTACGACACGTATATCTTCAGACTCAGCTACAAAATACGAACTTGGACAATCGTACGGCCCGTACAGGTGCTTTTGCGATTATTCTTCTTTACTTCCAAATCCTTGAACTTCCGATATCTACAAGTTTCTTCCTCATAATTTATTCTATCAATCAAGTAGACCTGCATATTCACTGATAATGCATTTTAGCATAAATAATAGCAATTTACAGTAAAATCATTTATTAAAAGATGTGATATTCTCAGCACATCACTTCAAATCGTTCAATCAAAATAAATCATCACACACTTTCAATAAGTCGAATGATTACCAAACATATGTCTAAAAACAAGTAGAAAAGGGTTGAACACAGCCACTCACAGTTACCCTACACCTGGGAATGGTCTCGGGTGATTTAGCCTTGTCTCTACATCATCATATCTTCACATCTTGATTCGTGGAATGAAATCTTAGATGGAATGGTGTTAGGAAGACTTTTGATCACTAAGAACATCCCAAAATTGTCCAAATAGCTCCAGGGGTGAATAATTTCGAAACTATAGCTTTAGGGTTTAAAGAAATGGCCAAAACCAACTTAAACTAGCAAAAGTACCCGAGAGGGCGTAAGCTAAGCCATACATGACGTAAGCTACGCTCCAACTGCTGTCAACAAACCTTCATGCGCTCATATATATGCTCGAACAAAATATGGCAGGGCGTAAGCTACGCCCCTGCTCAAATTTCTCTCCTCTCTTCATTTTTCAAATCCAGTCCTCCTAGTTATGCTTTCTATCACTCTAAATTGGTCCAAAATGCATATTGTTCCACATTCACCTGCAATTAACAAACACACACGTCACTGGATTCAATGCAATATAACATTAACATCTTAGTTTTAAACTCAATAAACAACGTTAAATACCCAATCCATCACATCCCCACACATGTCATTTGCTTGCCCTCAAGCAAATTCTCTTGCAAAACTAGACAATCGTTAGACAAAAAACATCAGGTCACCTCTAAACCAAGTGTTAGTTAAGGTCTAAAGTCATACCTAACTCGCAAGACTTACCACAGTCAATATATTTACAAGCCAAATGATACTCGTTTAAAACTTGAATTTCCTAACCAGGCATGTCGTGCTTCAGGTTTACAACTCGCATGCATTCACACCTCTCACTATCGGTCACTCCACTCGGTTATTTTCTGGACTAGTTATAATGTACTAGTAAATCTGTTACACTCAAGACCATTAATGCACAACATTATCATAAGCTTGCATATCAATCATGACTCCACCAAATAACACAAATCATGCATAAATCAAGAGGACTTTTAAAGGTTGTAATGTTCGGCTATGGCTAAGGGTGTGGAAATATTATTTTAAAATGGCTAAGGTGAGTGAAATCTAACTATTTAAGCTATATCACACAAGATACTACTATTGAATGTCTAGTTGGGATAATCTCACTCAATCACAATTAACTTCTTATTCCTTGACTACTTGTACTGCAACCTGGGTCATTTTGACCCAATACTCTTCTTTTTTTCTATTTTCTTTAATTTTTATTTTTTTTTATAACACTCACTAGCATCGATTGCATGAGCATCTCATTCTGTTTTGAAATGTTGCCAAGTTGTTAGCATTTAACACCGTTTTTTTTTTGCAAATATGAAAGCATCTTTAAAGATGTTGGGCCACAAAATCCACTAGATAGGATTCTATGTCTAGTCTTTTGCTCGTTGAAATGGCCTCCACATGCATATGAATAAGCATGCACCAACACTTCTTGAATTTCATTATCAGGCACGCATCATCGACTTATCTGATCGGCACCCACTTTGAAGAGATCTTGGTCATCCCAGATGTAATGCTTCACTTGAGCCAGAAGCTGGTGCTTCTTCCTAATGTGTTCCGATTAACACATCAATTTCATGCATATTTCCCTACATTCTGAGTTGTTTTTAGTGCAAATCTGATAGGAATGGATATCTAATCGTGTTTTCTGTTGGTTTGCGTGTTTTGATGCTAAAAGAAGGATTTTTGGATGATGTGAAGCTGCTGGAGAGAGTTGGAAGAAAGAAGCCAAAGAAAGTGAAGAGTACGGCCCGTACGCTCTTCTACGTATGGCACGTACGTGCATGATAGAGCTTGTATCCATTTATCAAAGTACGGGAAAGCGAATACTTAGGCTCTACTGTCCAATTACTGAGCCTACGGCTCGTACGTGGCCCGTACGTCAGTCGGGACAGCAACCCTAATGTGAGCCTATTTAAGCATTGTGATGGCTTTAGGGATGGGATTCAATTTTTGGAGGCGAGAAGAGCATTTTGGAGCAGAAGATAAGATTGGAACCCGAAGAGACTTAGGGATTGAATATCTGGCCTTCCAGTTTGTGTATATGGGGGTAGATCGTCTTGGTTTGCAATTGCTTTTGGTTATCTTTCTTTTTCTGATTATATCTACTTCTTATTTGTGTTTGCTTTACAGTACCATGTCCGGTTAAACGCTTTATAGCCGCTTTATGAAATGATTCTTTGTTTGGTTTGATGCTTGGATTGGTTAAACTTATGTTTATGTAATTTTAGTGAGTTTGTTTTTAAACTTATGGTTAAACGTGGCCCGTACGTCGGTCGGGACAACAACCCTAATGTGAGCCTATTTAAGCTTTGTGATGGCTTTAAGGATGGGATTCAATTTTTGGAGGCCGAGAAGAGCATTTTGGATTAGAAGATAAGATTGGAACCTGAAGAGACTTAGGGATTGAATATCTGGCCTTCCGGTTTGCGTATATGCGGGTAGATCGTCTTGGTTTGCGATTTCTTTCGGTTATCTTTCTTTTTCTAATTGTCTACTTATGGTTTGTGTTTGCTTTGCACTACCATGTCCGGCTTAACCCTTAGCCGCTTGATGAGATGATTCTATGTTTGGTTTGATGCTTGGATTGGTTAAACTTATGTTTATGTAATTTTAGTGAGTTTGTTTTTAAACTTATGGTTAAACGTGGCCCGTACGTCGGTCGGGACAACAACCCTAATGTGAGCCTATTTAAGCTTTGTGATGGCTTTAAGGATGGGATTCAATTTTTAGAGGCCGAGAAGAGCATTTTGGATTAGAAGATAAGATTGGAACCAGAAGAGACTTAGGGATTGAATATCTGGCCTTCTGGTTTGCGTATATGCGGGTAGATCGTCTTGGTTTGTGATTGCTTCTGGTTATCTTTCTTTTTCTGATTGTCTACTTATGATTTTTGTTTGCTTTGCACTACCGTGTCCGGCTAAATGCTTTATAGCTGCTTGATGAGATGATTCTATGTTTGGTTTGATGCTTGGATTGGTTAAACTTATGTTTGTGTAATTTTAGTGAGTTTGTTTTTATGAACTTATTATGTGTGTGATTACAAGTGGTTATTGGTTTTAGATCTGATTTGTGTGGTATTTTTGGTCTTTCTTTGAAGTTATGCATGTTAGATCTAACTAGTTCTATCTTTAGGGTCTAAAAGTGCACTTATAACCTTAGGCTTGACACCTTAATAGGTAATAGACAAGCTGGTAACATAACTGGTAAAACTTGTGAGCTATCTAGGGAGTAGATCTAAATAAAAGGGTCTAAGAACTTGTTAGGGTTTTCTGTATTAATCTGATCACTGGTTGTAAATCGCTAGGGCGTTTATCTGTCTAGATCTACTATAGAAATTCTAAGTCATAAGGAATTGGTATTAAAACTGGCTTCACCTGATTAGGTTATTAGGGGGTGTTTGGGATTACTTTTCAAACTACTTATTAACTTATTACCTTTTCTAAAAAGGTAATAAGTCAAAAGTCCATTTGGATAAATGGATAAAAAGTTATTTTTAAAGGAGATGAAAAGTAGTTTTTGAGAAGTAGATAGTTTTAACTTTTGGCAAAAGTCATAAGTCATTTTTGAAAAGTAATCCCAAACACCCCTAAGTGTGTATCTATAGGACTATTTCTCTGGTTTTGTGGGATTAAAACATGGTCTAGGTTTAGACCTGTTCTAGCACTTCATACATTATTTTGTTCTTACTCATAAATTATAATAAACAGTTTTCATAAGCAAAATCAATCCTATCTGTCATTCCAACTTAGATGATTCAAGTCTTATGGTTATCTCTTAATTCTGCTTTCTCAAATCTTTCTAAATTTGTAATTTGTGTCGTGTCTACAACCATTAGTTCGCCAATCAAATCTCTTTTTCACTGGTTGAATATTGATAGAGGATTTAGTATCAGGAGCCAACGTGTCCGTGGATTAACATATAGTTCTTAACATCTATTGTATTGCGCTGCGATAGTCATACTTGCTTATACGTATGTAGTTTGGTCTATTGGTGATTACCTTTTAAATTTAAACAAGTACAATCCATTCTTAAATATTATTTATGTCACTAATTGCACACGTCACTTCCTATTGGCCTAATGCTCGGGTAGTGTACCTACAGCCAAATAATTAACCACGTTAGCAAACCAAGGTAAAGTTGAAACTTTTAAAAGTTCTTCATCGAGAAATGTCTTAATGATTTCTCTAATTGGCTTGTCACTGTTGATGGGAATTCTTGACAAATGGAATGCTACCACGTTCTCATTGCCTTTATTTTCCCGTATCTCCAAATCAAACTCTTGTAGCAAGAGTATCCACCTGATCAGCCTTGGTTTTGCATCTTTCTTCTCTATCAGGTACCTTACCGTGTTATGATCTAAGTACATAATCACCTTGCTTCCCCAAATGTAAGACCTGAACTTATCAAGAGCATAAACAACTATAAGTAACTCCTTTTTAGTAGTTGGATAATTCAATTTGGCACCATCTAAAGTCTTGATGGCATAGTACTTTGTCACTGGTTTCTTATCCACCCGTTGTCCTAAAACAGCCCCAATTCCAAAGTCACTAGCGTCACACATTATTTCAAAAAGTAGTGACCAGCTTGGTGCTTGCAGTATTGGGGCTTCAACCAATTTATCTTTTAAAACATCAAAAGCTTTTAGACACTCTTCATCAAACTCAAATGGTACATCAAAGCAAGTTACATAATGGTTTTGTTATAGTTCTAAAACCCTTTATGAACCTTCTATAAAACATATCCCAGAAATGAACGAGTGCCTTTGACATTTGTGGGAGGAGGTAAAGTTGAAATGACTTTGAGTTTTGCATGATCAACCTCAATCCAGCGTTTTAAAATGACATGATCCAACATAATTCATTCTTGTACCATAAAATGACTTTTTTCCAAACTCAAAACCATGTTTGTTTAAACACACCTTTTTAAAACATTAGTCAATTGGTCAAGGCATGATTCAAATCATGAGCCAAAGATAGAAAAATCATTCATAAAAATCCCTAACCATATTTGAAAAGATATTCATCATGCACCTTTGAAAGGTGGATTGGTCATTACACGACCCAATGGCATTCTCCTAAATGCAAATGTGTCATATGGGCAGGTAAAGGTGGTCTTTTGCTAGTCATCTGGATGAATAGCAATCTGGCTATATCCTGAATAACCATCTAGAAAACAGAAAAACTCTAACATGATAGTTTCTCTATGATTTGGTCAATGAAGGGTAAAGGAATGTGATCCTTGGAAGTGGCATTGTTCAACTTCATGTAGTCAATACATACTCGCCACCCGATTACCGGTCGGGTGGCTACCTGTTGCACACCATGGTGACTCTCACCATCTGGATGCCTGCCTTCTTGGATACCGTCTATGTTCGGCTTACCTAAGGTTGTCTGAGATGGGATAGATAATCCATGCATCCAACCACTACAGTATCCCCTTCTTCACCACTTCTCTCATGTTGGGGTCCAGACTTATTTGTGTATCTCTTGCCGGTTTTGCCTTCGGATCAGTGATTATCCTATGCATCACGATTGCTGGACTAATCCTCTTTAGATTTGCTATGTTCTAACCAAGAGCTGCCTTATGAGCGACCGATACCTCCATCAAAGCCTTCTCTTGCTCATCGTCTAAATTTGTTGCAATTATCACTAGTAAAGTCTGGTTTTCTTCTAGGAATGCATACTTTAGATGATATGGCAGCTCTTTCAGTTCCACTCTTGGTGGTTCTTCTAGTGACAATTTCATGGTGGTCTATCTTCATGAATAGCTAACACTTCTAGTTTTTGCTCCTCCTCTTGCAACTCTCGATTATGCTATAGATCAGCCTTGTCACAAAGAACATACGTCTCTGTGGTGTCATCCTCATTTTCAAGAATATTACACCCGTCAATAATGTTTGCCATAAAGCATTCATCACTGATCAGAGAGTTAGATGCCTTGGAAAAAACATTTAACCGAAGTCTCATATTACCAAAAGGCATGTCGACTGTGCCCATCATGCAGTTTATCAATGCATGAGTTGTTTCCAAGAATGTTCTACCCAAAATGACATTGGGTTGACTATCACTCATACTGACTGCATAGCCGAGCACCATAAATTTGACTAGATAGTAGAAATCTTCCACCTTCACAATTACATCAGTCAATATCCCACGGGGAAGCTTAAGTCAAATCGGCCAACACCACGATGGTGTCAGCTTTCTCTAGAGGACCAAACTCTTATTAGTTATACAAGTTTCCCGGTAGGATACAAACACTGGCTCCAATATCTAGAAGTTTCTTTCAATTTTAAAATCTCCAACTTGAATTTGAATTAAAGGCACCCCTATATTTTGGAGCTTAAGTGCATGGCACCTGACAAAATGACACTTAAATTATCAGTTAGATCAAGTTTCTTATAGATTTTCTGTTGTCGTTTCTGTGTAAACATATCCTTCAATTATATGTATACCTGGCGAAACGGGTGGGTTGTTGGGTAACGGGTCAGAATGAGTTTAGGTCAGGATGGTTTTGACCAAATTTGTAAGACCTCAACCCGGGCACCCTACAGTTGGTTCTCATTACTGGGTGTTCTCTTATAAAAGTACTCGATTTATTTAAAAAACGTACAACGAAAGTCTTTCTAAAATAGTTATTGCTCTTTCAAGTCATTAACGTTATTAACTTTACCTCACGAATGCCTGCACACCGACCCGAGTAGCACCGCCCCCAAGCCAAGTTACATCGTCTTCAAAACTCACCTAACGTACACAAAAAGTCTGCTACGCTAAGTGAGTTCTAATAGTTTAATTTATATAAAAACCAACTCATCACATTCTCAATTTATCTTTACTCAAGACCCTCTAGTCCTTATAAAAATAGTTTTATAATTTATCACCATTTAGATAGCCCTTGTTATGTTATGATATCACAAAGGATTCACCTCCTCTGACTCATCCCGCCATTTTAACTTAGTAAGTCTCTCTGATGTGGATTGAGCTTACCATTCTGACAACTCAAAATTTACCACACATATTAACCAAACACTAGTTACCTCAACTACCCTCTAGACACCGACTTACCGGTCCTAACCAAGACTCTCATAAGCCAACTGACACAACAGTTGTAACACAATGTACTCATCCCGACACCATGATCAATCTGACTTTACACAGCACATTAATATCATCTACTCACCACATCAATATCATCTCATACACAATTATTATAACTCATCATTTGCATGAAAATTTAACACATATATATGCACACAAACACATACCTCATCACTGCACCCTCGTCAGGGCGTTCGACACATACCTCATCACTGCACCCTCATCACTGCACCCTCGTCAGGGCGTTCGACACACATATATATGCACACAAACACATAGCTCATCACTGTCCTGTTAGACATTGTCACCTTTGGTGACCTCCCGGAAGACTTAGTCTTCCACAATCTCGCTTGCCTTGTCACAAAGACAATGATGCAAACACAATACCCACCGTGCCACAAGGACAACACAAAACACACAACATCAAGCACATAAGCCACAACAGTCTACTAGCATTTACATGACTCGTCAATGAACCACATATGGTCTCCCATGCTAACTCTCCCTATATAACCTTCACAGGTTTAACTCAATTACTGACACACCCTGACTAACTCATAACATGACACGCACGTCAATAACTCTCATAACCCCAACTCCCATAATTACACCGACACCCCGTAGACTCTCCAAATAAATAATGAAAGGTTTAGTTTATAAAACACCTCTGGTTATACCCAAACTCTTAATTCATTTAATATAACAAACACCTCTTACAAGTATGTACGATAGCCCCAAAAACAATAAAACGATTAAAAGAAGGGGATTTCTAAACTCACTGGTTATGCTGAATCTTAGTCCTCGCTCTGCAACTCGTCTGATCACGCACGGAACCCGAACCTCTCAATGTATAATCACATGGTTAGAGTACATCCTAAACATGTGTCAGTTATGTAGAAATATAAATGATCATGGCACTCGTCTCGTCCGCTCATTCCTTCGTCCTCGCAAAAACCCTAATATACGGTCAATTCGGGTTATCCTGAACCCGTTTAGAGCCCGCATGCAGGCACGTTTACGTGCCATGAAATGCCTTAGTCTCGTAGGTCACACGTACCCAAGCCAAGGCCCCCCATGCACGTCAGAAATTCCACATGTAGCCTTAAGTTCACAAAACCCTAATCTTACCGACACGTAGTCGTGAAGCGGGCTTCCATGCACGCGCGTGAACCACCATGCAACCCGGTTTAGCTCTACCCACCGTGTGTCACTAGCCTGTCGTCGTCGGGCACCATTACCCACCACCATCATGCAAACTCATCGTTGTTCCTAACGAGCACCCCGCGTGACCCGCACACGACCTCATCCGTCTCCCGCTATTGTAGTCGTGCCTCACCATCTCACCGTCGATGTGGTAGCCGTCGAGCACCACCTCTCAGCCCTGCTCCTTCGTCATCTGGTCGGCCTCGTCACGCATGGCCATCGTCTCCTGGCCTGTCTCCACCACGCACCACCACCGCTTGCATGGCATCCACAGCCCCTCCGTGCACTCTACCACAGTCGGCCACTCTCTCTCGTCCGTCTCTCCCACCGATCACCACACCCACACCCGAAACCCTAGTGTAAAGGAAAAGAAACGGATAGGTTTAACGTTTACCTTACGTGTGAAGGTCTCCCCTTGCTCGTCGCCACCGTACAACCCCCGCAATACCACCCTGCTCGGTCGCTCCCTCTCCCCGGGGTCTCTCTTGCTGCCGTCGAGCCCCCCCTAGACCGATTATGGTCTAGGGTTTGCATAAATGAGTTATTTAAACCCTTGAGATTTTACATTCTAGCCCCTCCTCTCTTGTTTCGTGCGTTTCGGTCATAAACCCTTTTTAAGCGACTAACCGTGTCGTTTGCTGTCGTTAAAACGCCCCATGCACGACAAACCTTGCCCCTTGTTTGGTTTAATATAGACTCGGGTCACTCACTAACTCAAACCCTTAACCTTTCAGATTTTCGAGATGTTACATGTCTGCCCTCCTTAAAAGAGAATTCGTCCTCGAATCCTGCGCCAGTACAAACCAACACGGTTTGTCATTCCATTCTCACACGTGCACCCAATCCATTTGGTGCCCAGCATTCACCTTTGCTCTTACCAAATCTAGTATTTTGCTTTGCAACTCAACCACCACCCTTGTTGTTTAGAGAAGTTTGCTCTGTTTCCTGCTCACCTGTCACAATTTTTCTTCATCTCACGGGCACAATTGCCTTTGTCTCTTGTATGATCCTGGTGATCACGTCACCCCGACAGTCATTTTCCCAAGTAGGCTTCGCTGCCCCTCACGTCTAGAAACATTCGTCATGCTTCCAAATTGAGGTCGTCACACTTCTCGTCTCATACCCTGATCGCTATCCTGCGATGATTTCCGAAGACTCAGGCATCACTGCCTTACCCATATAGGTATTACATTTGTCCCTTTCTGACGATCTCCAGGATCTTGTGCAAAGCTACACTGGTTTCCACAAAATCTCTCTACCATAGTATCTTTTTACTTCATTATTACACGGTCAATACGCCCCTTAAGTAAGCTCATACCACTCCAGACTAGAGTTATAAACATCGATTCTTGTTGATTCCCAAAAGTCCACATATCACCATCATGCCCGCCTCGCAAGCAAAGCATTCGCTCCACTAGATGCCCCACAGGATCCTGCCTTAAACTAGTCATATGTTTACCAGAGTAGGCGTTCCCTTTCCAGTGGCTCGTGTGCAATCCTGCACTTATCCCTCCTGCATCCTGCTTTCCTCGTCGCTGCTCTATCATTACCACGCGATCCCTGAACGTGCCTCATTTATCAAGTACGAACATGAAGTCCGTCTTATCACAAGCCTCAGCCACCCCTTGTCTCGTTCAGAGCAAACGTTTCCACTCCTTTTGTATCTTACCTTGACAGAATTCTCTACATGGAACGTATTCCATGGAAACCCTTCTGTCACCTCATTTGCCTTGTGCTGGAATCTTCAGTGTCGTCATCTCGATCTAGCCATAACTATCTCCGATCAAGCACCCATGTAACGCCTTCATCAACAACTCTCACGGCTCCACCCATTGGCTTCGTGCTCTGAATGCTCGAGATATAAACATAGGCATCTCACAAAAGCACCTCACCGATCGTCTAGAAAGACGTCAAAACTTCTCGTATCACCTCGATGTATCATCGTCGAGAAAATTGTCAAGTTAGAAACACTATACTTGGACACTCGACCATCTACCCTATGCACGACTATGCATGTACTACAAGGACACACACTGACACATATAACTACAGAACACACAATGTTCTACATACGTACTAGTAACCCAACCTTCTAACTCGCACAAAGTGCATACACAACTAGCTAGACCTGAGAAAATCTACGTGTACACGATATGACCTAGTCATTTATAGACACACAAACTCCTGAACCCCACCTTCTATCCATCACAACGGTAGCCCCTACCACACGTCATCACCTACTCACACAGAGTTCACACGGTCGTACCCTATACGGGTCATACCAATGGTTCAAGACGACACACTATTCAGTCTAGACACAAGACATCATCCTAAACACTCATACATACAAGACATAAAATCACAATTCCCCATAGGACTTTGTCCTGAACATTTATACATACGTAAGATGTATATTCGTCACCTCCCACAGGTCCCCGTCCTGAACATTCACACAAAGTGCGATATACTTATTGCACTTCAAACATCACCTAGACATTAGCACATAGGTGACACTACCTTAAGATCGTAGACACATACAAGGTCAAAACTCAAGTCTATACAAGTCTACCCACATATTCTAGTCAACCATGCTCTAGTTATCACAGCAAAGATCACATTTAGTATGAACTCACGTTGTTAAAAAGACAATCATATAAAATTAACACTGCACCACCAATAGTATGCTATCACAAATGCAACTATCATAATCACGTTTTGAACCATCCCATGGTAAGACTCACTATCAAGGTCACAATCAAGTGTTAAGAAATCAAAGACAAGTATCTCGCCAAAAAAGTGTCTGACGACCACTACTCAGAATACTCTAGTCCTCCCGTGGTAACTACCACCGCCCTAACCACTGAACAAATCAAAGCTATCACCCACTTGTTCCTCGTTGTCAGATTCCTCCAGCCATCCATTTCCCGATCCTGAATCCCGCCTCGAAGGTTGATTCCTAACCGTAAATGAGTTCTTTCCTTCCCAGCCACTCCTCCTGTAGAAGGAGCTACTGAGTCTAACTCTCATAGCTGCCCTGATAGCACCGGGGGCACTAGGCGCCGGAAGCGCCAGAATCACCTCCTGTACTGGTAGCTCCTGCTCATCCTCAGCCGCCGGTGGATCCACCGTCAATGGAACAGGTGCTAAGATCCGTCTCCTCCCAAAGATAACCATGCGGACAGCAGCCAAACGTCTAGCCCGACGCTTTGCCAATCTTCTACCAAGACCTCCCCCCTGATCCACCTCGTCCTAAACGTCCTCACCATCAGTACCTGCATAAGATAGAATGTTGGAGTCATTACTATGGGCACAAATTCAGAATATGAGAGTAACCATAAACTGCCAAATCACGGTGATCAAATGCAATTTAGTGGTCCACATTACTACTCGGATTCTAAACCTTTCCCATCATATTCACACCAGCTTTCTACCTTTCACACACACCGGATGCACATGCATCCCTCACAACTCACATAACACCACGCAATAATCTAGCAAATCATCATATTAATCACAATTGCATACCACACATGGTTACACACAAAGTCACTAAACCAAACCGACACACCAAACTATCTCACATAGTTACAATTAATGCTACTCCACATTACTCAACTCACAACATATTCTCACTTAATCACACCACACAACTCCACGTAGTGTTACACTACACAATTAACACTCTCACAATTAATGCATAACTCAAAAGACATACCTCTTGGCTCGCGGTTACTCGTGGTGGCATTCGTTTCACCCTCGTCCCATTTTCAGTTTAAGTTAAGGTATTTTATTTTAATAAAAACACCGATTTTCTTTTAAACCTCGGCTCTAATACCAACTTTTCCCCAACCCGGGCACCCTACAGTTGGTTCTCATTACTGGGTATTCTCTTATAAAACTACTCGTTTTATTTAAGAAATGTACAGCGAAAGTCTTTCTAAAATAATTATTGCTCTTTCAAGTCATTAACGTTATTAACTTTACCTCATGAATATCTGGACACCGACCTGAGTAGCACCACCCCAAGCCAAGTTACGGTGTCCTCAAAACTCACCTGCAAAACAGTCTAACATACACACAAAGTCAGCTACGCTGAGTGAGTTCTAATATTTTAATTTATATATAAACCAACTCGTCACATTCTCAATTTATCTTTGCTCAGGACCCTCCAGTCCTTATAAAAATAGTTTTATAATTTGTCACCATTTAGATAACCCTTGTTATGTTATGATATCCCAAAGGATTCACCTCCCTAAACTCATCCCGCTATTTTAACTCAGTAAGTCTCTCCGACATGGATCGAGCTTACCATTCTGACAACTCAAAATTTACCACACATATTAACCAAACATTGGTTACCTCAACCAACCTCTAGACACCTACTTACCGGTCCTAACCAAGACTCTCACAAGCCAACTGACACAACAGTTGTAACACAATGTACTCATCCCGACACCATGATCAATCTGACTCTACACACCACATTAAGATCATCTACTCACCACATAAATATCATCTCATACACAGTTATTATAACTCATTATTTGCATGCAAATTTAACACATATATATGCACACAAACACATACCTCATCACTGCACCCTCGTCAGGGCGTTCGACACACCTCGAGCTCATCACTGTCCTGTTAGACATTGTCACCTTTGGTGACCTCCCGAAAGACTTAGTCTTCCACAATCTCGTTTGCCTTGTCCCAAAGACAATGATGCAAACACAATACTCACCGTGCCACAAGGACAACACAAAACACACAACATCAAGCACATAAGCCACAACAGTCTACTAGCATTTACATGACTCGTCAATGAACCATATATGGTTTCCCATGCTAACTTTCCCTATATAACCTTCACATGTTTAACTCAATTACCGACTCACCCCTACTAACTCATAACATGACACGCACGTCAATAACTCTCATAACCCCAACTCCCATAATTACACCGACACCCCGTAGACTGTCCAAATAAATAATGAAAGGTTTAGTTTATAAAACACCTCTGGTTATACCCAAACTCTTAATTCATTTAATATAACATAAGTTGTAAAAGCTATTGAGAATTATAACTTTAACATCATGGTTTTAAACTCAATAAACAACATGAAATACCCAATCCATCAGATTGTGAATTGATTTTGGTTAGCAGAACTAAATAATCTAAAAACCAAATAGTATTTTACTTCGAGTTTATTATAAATATACATTTAATCGCTTATTAATTTATCAACATATAGATTACTTATAATTTGGTTGGCTTGGTTGATCTTGAGGTAGTTTAAACGTTTCGGATCAAAAGATGGTGTTTGAGGTAGTTTAAACATTTCAGAAATCAAAATCCAATCGTGTTCATCTAATCAAGATCGAAAGATGGTGTTTGAAAGATGGTATTAGTAATAGATTATGTGTCTGACGGTAATACCCTACCCCCCGACATGTTGACTCAACAGTACGAGCATCATGGGTCGTAAGAAAGGCCCTCGGGGTCAAAGATAAACCAACAATGAAGAGCACCATACCTATCAGTGGTTGGTATTTGATAAGGGCCCAAACCTCATGATTTAGATAATACTACAAAATGGGACCTTATAACCTTCAATGGCCCTGATAAACACTAAATGATCCATATATCGGACATTAAATGCCTAAGATCTCATCAGAAAAAAGATCCCATCGGAAGATCCCTTTAGAGAGGGTGGTTGCAGTATCCCCCCGGGTAAAACAAGAGACCGCCTAATAAGCCCCAACACGCTGCAAACGGCACCGGTGGCTAAAACAAAATGATGAAACGCACATAATGTGTTACGAAGACTAGGTATTTAGCTCTTCTCCTAGCATTCAATTCACTCCACCAACCTCCTTCGTCTGCATTTACTTGCATTATCACGTTGAGTCCATTCTGAGAATAGAAACTTAGTCTCACGCCGGAGGCTGATCACGGCAACACCCCCCGGGTTCCTCTGTGACAAGACTAACGGTGCTATGTTTTGTAGGAAACACTCCAAAGGAGTCGCTCATAGTGATACCCAGTGCAGCCTTTCATCCTCCTCCCGTCCGGATCTTGGCCACAACAGTGTCTTAAGTATTCTTTGTAACAAATTTCATATATTGTAGTCTAAGAAAAATTCATATATTAAAAGGGTCAACTGAAAAAAATATTAAATTACAGCTAAAGATATAATGTGGAAAACGACCAGCCCTAGCCGGGAAGGACACCCGAAAATTTTCACCCGCCGGTGTGGCTTTGGATGAAAAAAATGAACCTGCCTTCGGTTGAGAGGTACGAGGCATGAGATATCTATCACCGGTAAACCCGGTCTGCGAACTCGTGAAACTCGTTTAAAAAACATAAGGGTCTCATTAACCATGCGCGTTACTACCAAAGTTTATTTAAACTAGTGGGTGTTTGCGGCGGCTCGATTCTAAACATCGAACGTAAGATAAAAAGAAAAGCATTTGTCACGACAGTATATTCGAAAATTACAAATAAGTCACGTCGTTAAATATTAATAAAAACGAAAGCAGTCTTTAAAAAATCGTTTAAAACTGTCGTCTGCCCAGATGTAGCATTTAAAAGCTTAGTTTGTAATTATAATTAATTATTTTAAAAAATAATTTAGGTAAATAGATAATAGAAAATTAGTTTTTTTATAGATTGATTACCAATTTTTATACTATTTATATTTTCACAACTTATCATTTAATATGCATGGACCATTTGTACAGTACAAAATATCATTGCATATTAAAAACTACCATTGTTATAGAATACAGTGTGTATTTGTATATTCTATTTAAGATTAGTCTAGTAATAATCGCACCTATTTAATAATTGCAATAATAAATAAAATAAGAATAAAAAGAATAAAGTACTAATAATAGAAAATCACCAAAAAAAACCATAGAAAATAGAAACAAACATCAAAATAGATAAAATTGCCTTTCTTAAATAAACTAATGAAAAATGTTATAAAAAAATTAACCTAAATTTCCACAAATAAGTTTAAAAGAAAATTAGTATTTACTTAGATAATTAGATGTATGTATGATGAATATATTGAAAGGTTATAAAAGCCCAACCTTGATGCAATGAGATTTGCTAGAGGTGCAAAAAAAAACCGGAACCGGAACCGGTTCTTGAACACCCGAAACCGGGTACATAGGGTATGGTTTTTCAATCAAGAACCGGACCCGGAACCGAAACCAGTTCCTTCTAATACCCGGTTTTCCGGAACCGATCATACCCGAAACCGATTCTGGAACCGAAACCGGTTCTGAACCCGAAACCGGTTCTTGAGAATACCCGATTTATGCACCTCTGATTTGAACAGGGCACTTGGTTCAAACATAAAAACCCAACCAATCCACATGTTATCCTCATTAGTTTTCAAACTCAAACTATATTATTTAAATTAAAATAGAGCTGGTAGTAAAAAAAATTAAGGAAATTAATGTAGATTTCGAGCAGTCTTTATATATATATATATATATATATATATATATATATTATAATAATTCTTTCAGCATCTTAAATGAGCTAAAACAAAAATTGTTATATTTTGATTAAACAAAGTTAAGATATATGCTAAAAAGGTATTGGGCAATCTTTCCTTCCCAACTCAATTGGGACTCAAATCAGAAATTTTAGGGCCCGTTTTTTGCAGGAATTTATAGGAATTCATGGGAATTCAATGGAATTGGAATTTGAATTCCAATTGTCAATGTGCTTGTTTCGTAGAATTCGTTGGAATTGGAATCTAAATTTCATACTTAACGTGTTTGGTTGAGAAAGAAGTTGAAATTGAAATTGGAATTGGAATTAATTCCCTCAAATTCCTTCAAATAAATAAATTCAAAATCCTTCCAAAATGTGAAGGAATTCAACGAATTTAAATGGAATCTTCGACCATTCACCCTCGTCGCATCCGCCGACCTCGTGTCGCGCCCACCCCGACGCCACCCCCACCCACCTCGTTACCCCGACCGCTGCCGCCACATCCACCTCCGACCGGACCCCCGACGACGCCCGACCTCCGCCACCGCCCCACCGCCTGGTGCGCCGCCACCCCGCCCACCCTCTTGTCGTCGGAACCTCGACGACGTCATCCCTATCGCCGCCTCGACTGAAATTGCCACCCGACCATCGCCACCCCACCACTTTCACGGGTCAAATGGGAGTAATGCCAAATTGTATGTGAATTAAAAACGACCACTGTATAAAATTGAATGCAAATTTGGCCACTTTCACGTAAATATATATATACACACACAACCAATGGAAAATTTAGTGGGCCATAAGAAGCATGTGACATGCAATTTTTAGGTAAATTAAATCAAATGAAACCATGGATGGTAAAATTGCATTCTAAGGGATAATCATACACTGGGACATGCAAAATGTATGTTACGCTGGAAGCTATTTGCCATCCATCGTCAAATTGAATTGCTCACCCCTAGCAGTGGCGGCGACGGGAGGTGGTCAATGGGGGCGACAACGGCAGGGTGGTCAGTGGCAGTTGCCAGTGGAGGCAACCGGAGGTGGTGGTGAGGGTGATAAATTTCGATTCTTATATGATTATTTTGTCAATTAAATGGATTTCAAATTCTTTTAATAGATTCAAATCCTTTGGACAAAGTACAATTTCAAATCTAATTCCTTGACATTCCAATTCCAATTCAAATTCCAACGAATTCCGAGAACCAAACGCCCCCTAAGTCTTATAAGCAAACTCATTTTGACCGATTTTCTAACTATGCAGCATAAACGAGTCGAGTTGTTTACTAAAAAACAACTCGTTAAAAACTTGAACCCCTCTCTTAAGTAAAAAGTACCGAACTCAAGCTCTAGAAATAAAGCCCTAAACGGAGCTCAAGTTCTTTTAAGTTAAAGTTAAAGAAGCAGAGCCTGAGTCCGCCTAAGACTCATTTACTACGTCTCAAAATATGCAATCACGCATGGATTGAGTCACTATAATGGTATACTTACAATCTCAATAAACACACTTTCTTTCAGTAGTGCTTGACAAAACGCGATACGTTTTAACTTACGCGAAGATAGAAATCGCACAAACATTAGAAAATCCAAAAACGGTTTCCACAGCAAAAACAAGAATCATTCGGATCGAGTCGTTTCAAATAACGAAACGCCCATTCTTTGTCAAATTTCAACAAATGCTTCTCTCATAGATGTTACTCGTGATGGATCAAATCAACACGAATAACCCGTCACTTTGTAGCATTTTAACTTGAACTACTCTCTGTATACGGTAAGCCGCCGCCACTGCCGCCACTGCCGCCACGCCTTATCGGAAAAGGGAAAGCATAAAAAACAGACAGGTGAACTCATTGTATTTTGAAGAGATGTTTCAGTTTGACCACCAACTTCCATTCTTCATTGGTCAACTCATCCTGTATACATGCACAGAGAATTGTGAACTATAAGGTACCATATAAACATATGTGAAATAATTAATCATCATTTTAGATTGTAACTTTTAATTATTACCCGATAATTGGCCTTTAGTACATCGATCGAGTTTCTTGAGATGCGGCTTACAAGCTCGTCTTCCATCTCGAAATGTCTCCCAAACATTTTTTGTTGCTCCTCAGCATTGCTTCCCGTTATCTTCCAATGCAAATATAAATAGTTTAGTATTTAAATAGGATTAAAAACTATGATTACAATATCTATCTAATAATTTAAGTAGAGTGATTTAGGAGATGTGTGCATTTAAAATACAGACTTCCGACTATTGCAAAAAAACTCGAATAGAGCCGAGCTTAAACGAGCTCAAGCTTTATATTGCGGCTCGTTTAGCTCGAGCAGGCTCGTGAGCCTAAACAAGCCTTTTTATTTTTATATAATGTGTTAAATATATATTTACATAACAAATATTATTATATATAAAATTATGATTAAAAAAAATTAAATAGTATATATTAAGTTTTTTATAAAAATTATAATTACTAATATATGTAAAAATATATAAATTAAATAATTTAAATAATAAATTAATAAAAGAGTCAAGCTCGAGCTTGAAAAACTACTCACGAGCTAAACTTGAGCTTCAGAAATAGAGCTCTAAAGGAGTTGAGCTCGAGCTCTCTGAAGTTAAGCGAAGGGCTCGGCTTGGCTCGTTTATACCCCTACTTTCGACCCATTGGACCCACCCGTTTACTTTTTAACTAACTTTGACCCATCAGATAAAACAAACCCCCGGGTCAAAACTGCCACCTGTAACATCTATGCTCCAACAATGTTCAATGCAAATAAGTAGACATGATGTTTCATTCCATCTGAATGTCATATTACACAATCTATATTAATAGGGGTGTGCACTAGGCAGTTCAGTTTGGTTTTGAGCCCCAACCGAAACCGAAATGTCCGATTATTGAAGAATTTTAACCAATCGGTTTTAGGTTGATCGGTTTTAGCCTCGGTTATGGGTCGGCTTCAGTTAATCTGGGAGCTTGAACAATCTGTAATAATATCTAAAGGATCTTGGACAAAAAGTGTAAGACCATGCAATCTCCATTATGTTTTCACAAAAGAACCTCTGGTTAGCCCACTTTTTGATCATGCATACAGGATATACTTTACGTGCTCAAATGTTTAGATCTGCTTCGTTACATGCTCAAGATCTAAACATTGCAATCTATATAAGAATATATCAACATTTCCCCCATGTATAATACATTCTTTGAACCCCAACTTTTACACCTACATATGATGTGAGTATTTATCCCGCCACCTCTACGCAAACTAGTAGAGTTCAATCACCAAAATGGTTTAGGCATTAGAGGTATTATTATGACTTTTACATGCCATTATAGTAAATATATTTGCAGGATGAAATAATTGAAATTTCAAAGCAAATGCTTACAACTAAACTAACGTAATCGTGTTCGGGTTATTCCAAATTTCAAATTTTCTCATGTGTGATTATTCTAAGGTGATGTATTAAGTAAAATATTACTGAGTTGACGTTGCTAAGATGAATAAAACCATCCTAGAAGCACAGGACCGTGGAAAAAAGACGGATGTATGTCAAGGTAGCATTTTGGACCCACTGGTTTCAATTATGTTCTCTCCCTCTAATGGGATAAGCTAAAGGATGTGTTGAGTGTTACCCAAAGTCTATAAAAAGCTCCTGAATTGCGTCTTTAGAATAGGTCAGATTATTTTGGTAAAAGTTGGTTTTTGTAATCATATTTAGCACAACATAATATTTATAAGATTTGAAAATTGGCTAAAAAATGTGTGCCAGTTCAACCCAGCGTGGCCTGTTTTAAGCTGCATAAAAAAACTCATTTTTGACCAGTTAACCAGCCCAGTTTGCCACCTCTTATATAATACAATACACAAACACTAAGCAAGTGAAGGTTCATACCTTGATGGCCACCTTTTGTCCTTTCTTGGCATAGTCTACAGGCTTGTGGTTATTCTCAATGGATGAGATCCGCCCAATATCAATGAAATCCCTCTGAGGAATGCAAATTGGAGTTCCAATCTGCACAAAATAAAAATTTGGTAAAAGGTTTCTTATGAGAATTGTTTTATATTACTAATGCACCAGAAATAATAACTAAAAGGTCTACTTAGGGACGTACAACTATGAAAAGATCAATAGACAGCTGATACAAATGAGAATAAGATAGCTTAATTATAAAATAGATTTGTCATAGATAGTTCATGCATCCTCGTTATTTGCTAACGTAAAGTCCAAACATTTGGTAGCATGTGTTGAAATAATGATTCACAACACAAATTTAAGAGAGTATTTGCCATAATGATTCACAACACAAATTTAAGAGAGTATTCCACAAATTTATGAAAAGAACTCAATAGACAGCTGATACAAATGAGAATAAGATAGCTTAATTATAAAATAGATTTGCCATAGATAGTTCATGCATCCTCGTTATTTGCTAACGTAAAGTCCAAACATTTGGTAGCATGTGTTGAAATAATGATTCACAACACAAATTTAAGAGAGTATTTGCCATAATGATTAAACTACCATCCACTATCATCCATGAATAAGCATGGCATGCAAACAATAATTATTCAGCCAGTGAGTGCAGTAAGATCAAGGGGTTGGCTAAATGTAAACCCCCCCCCCCTCCCCTCATTGAGTGCAGTAACATGAGGGGGTACCATTAAATAAAAATAAAGGGAGGGAGGGTACATTTAGCACAACCCTCATTAACTATCAAAAGTGGTAAACACAATTGGAAGACATTTAACAATAAACAAGAAGGTAAATATGTAAATGATTAAAAATGTGAAATCCTAGAAAATATATTCTATTCAATATGGTAAACATATGAACAATGAGAGGTTAAAAAACAAATACCTTAAGAATGCCCTCAATAACATCCACACCGAGAATAATTGGATCCTTCTTGTTGAACACGCAGTCTGGCATAATTTGGAGAACACATGGAAACACAGCATCTTCAGCAGCTTCTTTCTTCTTTTCTTCCTTAAGATTATCAATATATGCCTTAAATTGATCAAACAAGTGGTAAATAATATCAGCTATGAAAATCTTGACACCAATATCATCTGCAAGCTCCCGGGCCTCTGGGGTCACTTTTACATCAAAAGCTAAAATTGTTGCATACTCCTTTTTCTTTTCAAGCATCACACTAGCCTTCATAACATCCTTTTTATGTACAGGACCGATACCTATACCACTAACAGGTATGCTGACAGCTGGTGTTTTTAGAAACTCGAGTAATGCTTCTAATGATCCAAGAGTAGATGCTTGAACATAAACTCCTTCACCACTTTTATCAATCCTACTCATTACATTCCTCATATCATCCATCACTGATTCTTTGATATCTTCCACATCATCATCAGGCCCCACCACATATAGTGCGGTCCCCGCCACTGCATGTTCAAGATTCTGCTCGAGAGAAAGAAGATGTTAACGTCAATAACAAATAAAATAACAAACTTGTGTTGACCCAAAGAAAAGAAAAAAGTTTATTCATTTTTTGTAAGTTAACATCACCTGTGCAGTAATTTTGATCCCTTGTGCAGCTTTGATTTCTTTGTGATGAATGTAGGCTCCCTAAATCAAAGAACAGATAACTACATGTTAGCCTACTAGTCCATGATTTTGATACTAATTTTCATTGTATAATTTTTCATACCTTTACTCGGAGTTCTTTCATTGGATGGGGGGTCAATAATGAGCGAATTGTAGTATGGATTGGTCCCTGTAACGGGTATAGTTTGTTAAACAAGAGCTACCATAATAACAACTTAAATGGACAGATATAGTACTGGGATTTGCCTGAAAGCCACAAACAACAATCTCATCTCCTTCATGAAGCACACCATTAACCAATACCACATCAATGGTTGTTCCAAGGCCTTCTATGACTTTAACCTCCAATACAGTACACTAAAAAGATTCCAATTCCAAAAAGATAAATCAGAAATCCATAACTTTTGAAAGAAAAAACAAGATGCAGATAAAGAAAGATGGTAATATGGTATACCTGAATTTCATTGCTGTATGTGAGTTTATCAATCATTGTCTTTTGAGCCCACTGGACAAGTAGTAATAACATTTCTGGTATGCCTTCACCACTGTTGACCCAAAAAGAACAAGTACTTAGTGTTCAAAATCCATTATCCAGATCGCGTATTGCATTAGATCATTGGAAAGAAATTACCTGATAGCACTCGTAGGCACAATACTATAAGTTTCCCCCCTTTCTTTGTTCTTGCTGTACAATTCAGTATTCAATCCTTGCTCTTTAAATTGTGTAATTATCTGAAGTTATAAAGCACAAATCATTACAAAGCCAGTAAGGAAAAGAAACTGTAATATTTGTTACAAAAAGATCAAAGATGTTGACCTGAGTGAGCCTATGATCGAATTCAAGTTGGACATCCTTAGATTGCTGCTTCATTGCCTTCCCAATTGGTGCGTTTCGGCATGTTTTCCACCCGTATAACCTGTCAACCTACACATCCCACAATAGAATGTATGGAAATCAGAAGAGGAATAACAACCGAGTGATGTTTATTGTTTATAATTGAGTACCAACTTACCTTATTCAGGGCCACGATAAACTCAGTGTTCCTCATTCTCAGTAGATTTAGTGATTCAATGGTTTGTGGTTCTAGGCCATGCATAATGTCGACAACCAAAATGGCAATATCACACAAACCAGAACCCCGAGACCGTAAGTTCTTGAAAGACTCATGCCCAGGTGTATCAATAACCAATAAACCAGGGACATTAAGTTTTGCATCAGCTTTTAACTCTTTTGTTCTCTCACGAATGTTGTCAGCAGGAATATAAGTGGCACCAATTTGTTGAGTGATTCCACCAGCCTCACCTTCTTGAACATTAGTCCTTCTAATGCAATCAAGCAACTTGGTTTTTCCAGTATCAACATGACCCATAATGCAGCAAATTGGGGACCGAAGTGTCTTTTCACCTTCTTCTTCTTCCTTATCTTCCATTTTACCATTAGAAGCTTTTTGTTTACCTTTGTTTGCAACAAGTGCTGCAGACTGATTTTGAACCACTTCCTTGGTCTTAATCTCCTTTTTAACTACAGGTACAGGTGCGGGTTCAGCTTTGGGTTCAGGTTCAGTAGCTTCCTCCTCGTCAGCAAATGCGCTGACACCTGGCAATTTGAGATCAGCATCATCCCAGCTCTTTGCATCCCATTCATCATCTGACTCATCATCTTCTTTGTTCTCACTCTCTTGTTCAGCTGCAGGAGCCTCTATTTTCTCCTCCACATTTTCCATGTCCACATCATCAGCCTTGTCAGCATCTACAGAACCCAACTCAGAGACATTGTCATCCTGGTTGGAAGTAGAGGATTTCCCGTTTGCCTGCTGATGTGTCTTTGATTTTTTTGTTATGTACTTGGGTCGTTTTGTGGGTGCACTACTCGTCTCTACAGTTGGTTGGGGCAAACCACCCGTTTTTGCAAGAAATTGATTCCTCATTAACTCCAATCGTTGGGCTTCGGCTTTCTGTTTTGATGTCAAAAGTTTTCCTTCTTGTTTCTTTTTCAACATTTTCTCTTTTTCTCTTTCTTTTTTCAAACGCTTTTTTTCTTCTGCAATTCTTTCAAGTTCTTCTTGGCGTAAACGTTCCTCTTCTTCCTTCCTTAACTTCTCTTCTTCTTCCCTTTTCTTTTTCTCTTCTGCTTCTTTAAGTCTTGCAAGTCTTTCTTGCATCTCTCTAACATGCTTGGGGACCTTTTTATCGGGTACTTTACCCTTTGATTCTACTGGTTTTTCTTCTACAACGGGGGTTGCAGTCGTCTTTCCCCCAGCAGCCTTCTTTTCCTTTTCTTTCTCCTTTTTCTTTTTCTTCTTTTTAGCTGCTGCAGACTCTACAGCCTCTTCATTTCCATCCTTTTCACCATCTTCGTCTTCCACTGTGACTGGTTCAGCCGGAGGTTGAACCTTCTCCTCTTGTGGCGGTTCTACAGCAGAAGAAGGTGGAGCAGGGGTGGGAGCAGGAGCTTCACCTAGTTCTGCAAGAATTTTGTCAAGGTCGTCCTCTTCTTGGGCTGTTCTTCCACCTTTCTTTTTCTTCTTTTTATTCTTGGAAATTTCTGGGACTTCAGCTTCTTTGCTAGTAACACTGGTAATAGGTTGTTCATGTTCACGTTCATCAACGGTGTTACTGTTTTTCTTCTTGGAAGGCTTCTTTTTACCAGAAAACTTCACCATAGAAGAATCTTCTTCATCATAATCAGCAACATCATCAACACTCAATCCTGAGACCGATACTTCTTCATTATCAGAAGGAACGTGTTTCTTCTTTGAAGACTTGGAAGACTTCTTCTTTCCGGTGAAGGTAATGGGCGCATCATCTTCGCTTTCATTCTCATCCTCTCCATCATCAAGCATAGAAAGCACACTACCACTTGGTTTCTTATTTGATTTAGACGATTTCTTCTTCCCAGTACAAGAAATAACCGGCTCATCATCTTCACCATCAGATTCTTGCTTTAATCCCAAATCATCATTATCCCCAACTGCATCGAACGCTGAGCCAGTAAACAAACTACCACCCTTCTTCGACTTCGACGACTTCTTTTTCCCACTAAAGACAACACCAACATCTTCTTGCTCACTATCACCATCCTCTTCATCCTTAGTCACATCAGAAGCTTCATCCACATCTTCATCACCAAGCAACGCAAAAGCCGAAGCACCAAACGAATTCCCACCCTTTTTCACCTTCGATTTCGATTTCTTCTTCCCAGCAAACTGAATCTCCACATTATAATCACCATCATCAACATCTTCGGCATCCTCATTCACTCGCATATTCTTCTTCTTACCTTTTTTCTTACTAGCAACCGGCGCCGCGTGCCCTTCTCCCTGAACTGACTTCTCCTCAGACAACTCAGTTCCAATTGAATACTCATCATCATCAATTACCACAGCTTTCTTTCTAGACTTGCCCGCGCCCCCAACGTTATCTTCCTCCCGAGCTGCGGGCTTCTTTTTCCCCATCAATACAATGTTAATTCGACTAATAAACTATTCCAATCTAACACCACCACAAACCTTGCAGAACCCTAGAAAACACAACAAAAGTTCAAAATCAGGCTATATAAAAACACATATATGCAGGCATCTTAAAAATCCAAATCCGAATCCGAATCAAATCTAGAAGCACTAAACATACAATAATCAACAAAAAGCAGTGATCGATTCGTGCAATATCGAATCGAATATACATAACAAAATTATAAAAATTGACTACAGAGTTGTGGCTAAAGAACAAGCGGTTGCATATATATAGATAGATAACTTACTTGCAGGGCGAATTCGTGATGAGTCTGTATGATGATGAATAAGGATTAGGGAAACTGTGATTTGATAGAGATCAGTTGGAAGCAAATAGAAGAAGCAGAGAGAGAGAGAGAGAAATGATGGAATGAAAGCAGGGAAGTGATTGTGAGGGTGCGTTATATGTAAGAAGGGGGTTTGTATTAGGGTTGCAATGAATGGTTGGGTGCGGCTCGGTTCTTGCTCGGAGTTGAGTAAACTAGATGAAGGGTAAAATGATGCGTTAATATTACAACTTTGTTTCTTCTTTTAAAAAAGTGAGAGTTAATTACGCAAATGGTCTCGTTGGTTTATCAAAAATAACATGTTTGGGGTTTAATTTTAATAAGCACCAAGTTTAGGATTTTTGAATTCAGTTTTGTAACACATATGAGATCTAAGTTCTAACATTAACAATCATTTATTTTTAACTGAAAAAAATCTCATATGTCTTTTACCTAAGATTCTGGTAGATCCTATCATCTGGTTAAACCTCACGCATATTTCCCTCCAGGTCGATTCTTCCATCTTCGATTTGTATCCCCTGAAAACCCTGGCATTGAAGATTGTCGATCGTCGATTCCTATCCCATGGCTGAACATCGTCGATTTATATATCCAGGTTAAACCGTTAAATTCTTTTTTTGCTCGATATGTGGCACAGAAGAGACGATGATCCAGTGTTCGATCATGATCGCATATATCGTAAGTCTATGAGTTCTTTAATGAATAGAGATTGAAATCCTTTAATTTTCTTTGTATCCTAACAGCTTGCTAGTTGTTGTGGTTATATATATTACATGCACCGTTCAAAAAAAAAGTAGAGGTCGAATTCTTACCTTTTTTTTGTAGGGGAATACCCAAGCCTTTTCTCCATGAAGATATACCATGGGGGTGTGTTTGACATGTACGATGTATGACAAAGGCAAAGCAGAGTATGTTGATTTGCTGGATATTGAAAAATTCTCTCTACATGAAATAGATTGCGTTGTATGAAATTTAGGTTATCATAGAAAAGAGCCAATGTTTTACCATTTTCATATTCCAAGAATTGTTTTAGATTTTGGATTAAAAGCTTTATGGAGTGACTAAGACATGATAAACGTGAAGAAATACTTTCCCTAAGGCCTTCTCTCATTGAGGAAATAACATGACAAAGGCAAACGGAGGTTACTTCCAGCAGATTAGTTGAATCTTCATGTGCAAATTATTGCAATCAGAGTGGCATTCAAGTGATAATCTTGTTAGTGATGAAGAACTAAATGATGAAAAGTCAGATGAGGAAGATTCCGATTACATTGTGGAAGTGTTAAGGCTTTCACTTCAGATTAGCTTGCAAAGGAGATAATGATGCAGACTGAATCCAATTCAACCATCCCAATCAACTCAATACAATACCAGTTGCAAAAAAAAGTATGGAATTGGTGTGTCAAGAATGAAGGCATTTAGGCAATTGCAATATGTGACTTATAAAATAAATTGTTTTATTATTAACAGGGTATAATACTAGCAATTGCAAAAGTGTTTCCGTGTGTTGAACACAGATTCTGTCTTAGACATATCCATCAAAATATGAAGAGTCAATAAAGAGGTAAAGCATTTAAAGACATGTTATGGAAATGTGCATCAGCCACCACAATCTAAGAATTTCAAAAACGAATGGATGAACTAAAAGCTCTCAATGTAGGGTGTTTCCAATGGTTACAACAGATACCACCTGCCCTTTGGGCCATAAGTCATTTCTCAGGTTTGAATTTCAATGTGGTGTCATTTTTTAGGTTTGTATTTCATGCTTATTTCTACTTCATGTTAATAAGTAAATATGTTGTGGTAGATCCCGAAACGGGTGGATCATAGTGCTATGATGATTCTAGACAAGATCGAATCAACAAATCAACTATAGATCAGTTGTTATTGATGAATCAAACAGAAAAGAAAAAAGAAGAGCAAAAAAAATAAGAACAAAACTTCAAGATCTGATTGATAATCCACAGATTATTACAATAAGCTCTTGGACAAAAACGACTACAACGATCTACCAGCATCCACCCCGGGTGAGCTCCCCCGGGGTGGTGGAACAATTACAAACCAAAACCCTAACAACAAGCTAAAAAATATGATTACAATGAGAAAAACTATGTGAAAGAGAATGTCTAATTGCTATGAAAATGGTTAGCTATATATAGAAGAGAGAGTCGGCTCGCTGGGAGTCGGCTGGGATCAACCTAGCGACTCTCAGAGAGTCGGCTGAAACCAGCCTAGCGACTCTCAGACCAATTTTCATACGCAAACCTAAACTTCTCGTGATCGCTTGAATTGATAAACATCATTCTCAAACTAGACCCAACAATCTCCCCCTGAGAATGATGTTATCAATGATATCCAAAGATCGTCAAACGTTTTCTCAGCAGTTGATAATCCGTTGCCTCTTCTCCTTTCTCTTCCCCTGTCCCCCGAAAAAAATTTTGCTTTTTCGTGGGATCGATATCTGACATTGTCTCATTACTTCATGAATCTACCGATATCCCAAAGTCTTTCATTGTCAATCTCCCCCAGAAATGTAGCTCCCCTATATATATTTCAGTCAAAGTCTCGAATCTCTTCATTAAGGATAATCTTGTAATAGGCTAGTATAAGGTTCAATCTTGTCACACCCCAACCGTGCATGTTAACCACGGGTGCGACTAATTGAATCATAAACCAATGTATAAAGACATTTACTATTAAAGTTTCATAATATTAAAAACCCAATTACATAAGTTTCAAATTAAACCAAACAAATATCATGTTCAAAAGACAAAGCAACTGAAAATAAAATTCTTCAATTAATATCTAGGCAAATCCTATGTGATCTTGACTTGACCTATCACAAGCTTAATAACCTGAAACTTGTATGAAAAACAAGTGTCAACTAAAATAATTGGTGAGAAGTCACAGGTTTAATAAAAACATAAGTTTGGCAAAGATAACAATTCACAATTCAAGATCATCATATAGTACGTAAAATAAAACAAACACATGATTAGCAAATCCAACCTAAAATGATGAATAACGAATAAGTGGTACAACTCGCAAGTTACACTAATAACGAATAAGATGTCCAACCAAATGTTGTCCATGTAGTATATGCGGTTTCCATCCTATGACCCATATCTGTACTACCGTTGGCTTGAAAACTTCAAGTTAAGGATTTGCAAGTTTAATGTTTATCATGTTGTGTTCATTTACTCACATACATATATGATTTGCTTGTTTTAGAATTGTTTGAAAACGTGTTTTAATGCGTGCCAATGCGTACATGTTTCCCCCAAAACGATTTGAATAAATTGGGCTATGAAGTCTCACCTTGATAGCTAGGAGAGATAAGAGACTTGAACAAATAGACGAGGTGAATCACGGACCAGACCCTAAACAAATGAATAAACTAGTTTTAGGGTAGGTTCGATGGTTACGAGTGTTAGATAGGCGGTTCGGGTCATAAGGTTAAGAATTAGTTGCAAAAATAGAGTTTTAGTCGTTTTTTCTGATTTGGTAGCTGAACAGAAACGTGCTTGTTAAAAATATCAAACGACGTCCAAAAATTATGAAATTTTACAAGCAACTAGTTTAAATCGTTCCGAAAGAGTTTCGTTTAGAAAGTTTTTCTGTTTGAGACTCAGAACATAGCCAAAACAGCCAAACAATACAGAAGGTACTGAAAAATATTTCCGTCCCGTTTTGGCTACTACGGAGTCATACGTTTGATTTAGAAAATGAGCCAATTATGGTTGGAAAGCACGCTCGATGAACTGCGTCGTGG
Source organism: Smallanthus sonchifolius (assembly GCA_023525975.1). NCBI lineage: Eukaryota > Viridiplantae > Streptophyta > Magnoliopsida > Asterales > Asteraceae > Smallanthus > Smallanthus sonchifolius. The sequence goes on along the minus strand of CM042025.1, from coordinate 39,037,743 downwards.
AGTTTGAGTTTGCTCAGTTTCGTGTAATTATGATCAAGTTATGCTTAGTTAAAATCAGCACAATTTATGTCCACATTCAACGGTTGCACTTAAGTGGACCGTTTAGGGTTTTAAGGTTACCGAACGCGTAAATAAAAATTAGACGAATGTTATTATATTATCATAACTAGCTTAGATCCCGTGTACTACACACGGGTTAGAAAATATTAATACATAAAATTTTTAAATCTTTTTTTGTATATATTTTTACAGGTGTAAAATGTATTAAATATATTGATAGAAAAAAAAATCAAAATATATAAAAATTAATATATAATTGGGTTTTGTAAATACGTTAATTATTATTTAATGTAACTTGACTTTCAGTTATTATTTGAATGAAAATAAAAGTTACATAATTAGATTTCAAAGTTTCTTATAATAAGAGATAATTTAAAATAAATGTGTTTTATTAGTATAATTAATATTTTCTTTAAAAATATATTATTATTAAAAGATAGAGTTATTTAATAAAAGAGAGAGGCGGGAAAAAAATGATGAGAATAAATATGGAGGCGACACGTGGCATAAAAAACCTTTATTTATTATATAGTATAGATACATAATATAATCAGATTAGGTTAGCCAAAACGTCCCGTGTCACCGGTCTTGCCATGTGTAGAGAAAAAGACTGATAACTACAAAATTCTCTAAGTGTAGATGCTGGGGACTCCACAATTTTGAACTGATGAAGTTGTTGCGGATAAGTGTTTATGCTGCGGATAATTACTCTTTGCTGCTGATCAACAACTATGCTGCGGATAGACCTTATCTGCAGAAGTTCAAAGGTTGCTGCTGATAGGCTTCTCAGCAGCATCAAACATTGATGCTGCTGATAGGAAAATCATCTGTAGCCTTAACTTTACTACTGACATCTTTTCTGCAATACTGACACACCTATCAGTAGAAGGAATGTTATTGGTGCAGATGACAAAAGACAATGCTTCTATTCTGCTCTATCCTGCAATGATTACTGAGAAGACCTTTGTTTTGTTGTTATCTTTTCATTGCAGAAAGTCTTTTCACTGCAGTTGTCTTTTTGCTACTTGTCTCTATGTTGTAAACCAATAGTAGTGTAGCTTCTCATCAATTCAAGATCAACGGCTTGTGTTTGATCTGATCCTTAGAATCAAGGGTCTGTCTTGATTCTAAGTTCCTTTATATGTATTGTTTCTCTTCATTGTACATGATGCTTCCTTAGAGTTTTCTCTATAATTTGTAAACACTGAAGATCAATACAATTTGCATTTAACAGTACCTTCACTGTTTCTTATTACTTTGCATAGTTGTGATTGTTTCCGCCAATCTCAACTAAACAGAACCATCTTGTAAAACATAGATCCTACAAGTGGTATCAGAGCTTGGCTCTCAGATTAAGCAAACTCACATTTGTTTAATCACTTTCTGGTTCTGTTATTATTATCTCTTTGATGCACATAATCCATCCAAAGTATGGCACAAAATACTGGATTTGATAATATTGGAAGCCTTCACAGACCACCAAGGCTGGTGTCTGGGGAAGATTATGACATGTGGAAGAACAGAATGGAAAGCTTCTTCTGTTATCAAGAATATGGAATGTGGAAATCCATAATTGATGGTCCTTATGTGCCTATGGTGGCCTCTATTGATTCCGGAGGACCATCTGTTCCCAAAGAAGCTTCAAAATATTTAGAGGAAGATATTAAGAAGATGTAGGTAGACTTTAAAGCTCTAGGAGCTATACAGATGTGCCTGCCAAATGAAGTGTTTCATAACTTCAGAGAACACAAGACTACTAAAGAGCTATGGGAAGCTCTTGAGAAGATGTTTGCCGGATTTGAAGAGGTTAAGGAAAACAGGAGAGACATTCTGAAGCAACAATATGAAAATTCCGTATACAAGGATGGTGAGTCCCTTACAACCCTGTACAACAGGTACACTTATCTTGTAGGTGAGCTGTAGTGCTCAAAGGTCAAGCTAGAGAATGAAGATATTCTCAAAAAGTTCATCAGATCCCTTCCAAGCTGCTGGAGACTCTTTACAATGTCAATTAGAAGAACTGAAAACTTGAAGACTCTCACAATGACTGAGCTGTTTGGTATGTTAAAAACATACGAGCTAGAAATGATTCAATCCAGAGAAAGAAAATCAGGTTATTCTACACCCTCATCATCCACCACAGCCTCTGCATTACACTCTGACTATACACTACCAAACTCAAGTAACTACTATCATCCCATTGTCACACATCCTCAAACACCCACCTCACAAGCAAACAACTCTCCATTCCTTCTTGAAGCTTCTCCTCAAAATCCAAACCCTGCTGCCTTTGTTTCTGATACCCCAAGCAACATGTCTTTTATCAAAGAATATCTGGAGTATTTTCATCCAGATGACTTAGAAGAAATGGACATACAACATTCTTATGCTATGTTGTCTCTCAGAGCAAAACGGTTCTACTCCAGAACTGGAAGACCTATCCCAAGCAACAGTCCAAACACCAGAGTTGGCTTGGACAAGAGCAATTTAAGATGCTACAACTGTAATCAACTTGGTCATTTTACCAGATAGTGTAAAGCACCAAAGGCAAACCCAGCAGTTGCACAACCAAGACAGACCCATCAAGGTCAAACAGGTCAAAACACTCAACCTGCTCAAACTGCTGCTTGTGCAACACAACAAGTTGGAACAGCTGACTTTGACTGGAGCTTTCAGTGTGAAGAAATATCTGCCAATAACCAAGCACTCATGGCAGACACCACAGAGATCCCACCTCAGGAACAACCAGGTAACAAAGATAACACCTGGGTTGTAGATAGTGGTTGTTCCAGACACATGACAGGCAATAGGTCCATCCTCTCAAACTTCAGAAACTTTTATGGAGGATATGTTACATTTGGGAGTAATTCAAAGGGAGGCTCTATCACCAGACAAGGAACTGTGTCTAATGAAAGGATGAGCATTGAAAAGGTGAATTATGTGAAGAAATTGAAGTTTAACCTCATGAGTGTATCACAAATCTGTGATCAAAATCATTGGATGCTATTCACATATGAAGAATGTTTTGTGTTATCCTCTGGACTGAGCAAACCTCCTTGTGAGAAGATCTTGTTAACTGCTCATAGAAATGACAATCTATATGTGCTTGATATGAATAAGGTTACACCATCTGGCAGTGTATCTTGCTTTCTATCCAAGGCATCGGTTGATGAATCTGCTCTTTGGCATAAGAGATTGAGTCATGTCAATGTCAAAATCATCAAGAAGTTGGTTAAAGAAAATCTAGTCAGAGGACTACCTGAAAAAGAATTTCAACTTGAAGATCATTGCATAGCATGCCTGAAGGGGAAGCAACACAAGAGCTCTCACAAGCCCAAGATACTAAACTCAAATGACACTCCACTACAGTTGCTGTATATGGATCTTTTTGGTCCTACAAATGTTATGTCTATGGGCAAGAAGTTATATTGTTTGGTGATAACTGATGACTATACCAGATTGTCATGGGTATACTTCTTGAGAACAAAAGATGAAACTGCTGAGATTCTCAAATCCTTCATTCTTAGGGTTGAGAATCAAAGCAATCAGAAAATTAAGACAATAAGGTGTGATCAAGGGACAGAGTTCAAAAATCAAACCTTGAACTGTTTTTGTGAGAACAAATGCATTCAGAGACAATATAGTGCTCCAATAACCCCTCAAAAAAATGGGGTTGCTGAAAGAAGAAACAGAACTCTAATTGGGATTGCCACGTCCATGTTGGCTGACTCAAAGCTGTCTCTCACATTTTGGGCTGAGGTAGTTAGTACAACTTGTTATGTACAAAATAGAGTTCTTATTGTCAAGCCTCTCAACAAAACACCTTATGAATTGTGGTTCAATAGAGTTCCCTATGTTGGCTTCCTAAAACCCTTTGGATGCCCATGTACTATTCTTATCACCAATGGTGTTCTTCCAAAATTTGGTGCCAAATCTGATGAAAGATAATTTGTGGGATATTCCTCTCAATCCAAAGCCTACAGAGTATTCAACTCTTGAATAAGAATAGTTGAAAAATCAGCAAATGTGGAATGTCGGGAACACATTCCATGTGAAAAGGGAAAAGGGCCAGACTGGTTGTTTGATATAGATTCCCTCTCTCAAATATTTGAGCCTCTCATCTTCTCAAATATGAAGTCTTCATCCTCACACAACCCAATTGATGACTACAAATTAGGCTTTAATGGTTCATCTATTAGAATCAAAAGACCATCCATTGATCCTCCATCTGTTGTTGATGCTATTGAAGCCAGTGAAGCCAGAAATGTCACCAGCAACAGTCTCTCTGAAAATGAAGATCAAGATGAGGGTATTGCATCTGATGCTGCTGATGCTGCTGATACTGTTGACAACTCACTTGAAGATGTTGTTGCGGTTGAAGATATTTCTTTAAACAACCCTCTTGAAAATGTTCCTGATCAAAACCAAAGAAATCTTGACCAAGAAATCCGGATGGATGTTGTTCCAGCCCAAAGAATTAATAGAACACATCCTCTAGAGAATGTCATTGGTTCAGTTCAACAAGGAGTTCAGACAAGAAGAAAGTCACATGAAGCCAATATATGTCTGTACTCCTGCTTTCTGTCTCAAGTTGAACCAAAGAAGATAGATGAAGCACTTCAGCATAACAGCTGGATTGAAGCAATGCAGGAAGAGCTTCTGCAATTCAAGAGACAAGAAGTGTGGTGTCACACCCCCAATTTCAAATAACGGAGTTTTACCGTTTTGGGAAGTGATAAACCAGGATCTCAGACACTAGTTACATTGAACGACTCTACATGGGACTCAAAATGAAAATATCTTTTAAATCAAAGTATCAATGCGGAAGCGTAAAGAAAGTAAATGCGCAAAATACACGCGCCCAAAACCAAAGTCTAAAAGTCTCAAAAGTCCAAACGTACAAACCAAACAAAGTACAATAAAATAATTCAACCAAACATAAATAGACACAAAGCAAAGCAGTTGAATCTCATGCATGCCCTAACGTGCACCTATGTCTTAGCTTAGCGTCCTGAGAAAACATGTAAGAAAAAGTGTCAACACGAGGTTGGTGAGTTCACAGGTTTCAATATATAAATAAACGTTTACCAGATTTATTGTACAATCAACATATATACCAATGAGTAGCTAACCCATGTTCATGTTTGCTATTACGCTCGCAACCGTAAACTGACTGTTTGTATTGCCTCCCACCAGGTCTATCAACCACGGTGCACGTTTAGGTCAATATTGCACTCGTTCAATATCCAATCGAGTTAGCGCGACTAACGCGGGTGAGGTTTGTCAAACCCAGTAGTACTACCCAACATACCTCGCTATATTCATATTTAAACGATTCGATGTGAGGACTTTCATGATAGAGTTTACGCATAGTCATAACAATTGATCTAAAATGAAGTACAAAAATCAAAAAGAGTTTGTATCATGTTTTCTCCCCCAGTTTAAAAGCAGTAAAAAGGGGCCGTGAAAACTCACCTGAGCTTGAGTAGAGATTTGGATCACACAAGGAAAAAGTTGGAACCACGAGTGTAAGTCTCAGACGACTTACGTATGCCCTAAATTTATAAACACATAAATTAGGGACAAGTTGGGATTTGTGACGACGACACGGAAGATTTAATGCCTTAACGCATTCTAGGAATTTAAGAGTAGACGAACGTGTCTACGGAATTATATATATAATAATTAAGGTAAATGCGTTACGTGTCGAACGTTAATAACGAATAATAAACAAATAATTAATTAGATTCGTACGTTCGAGTCGTTTACAAAAGTTAGGAAAATAATATAATCTAACATATTATTTTAGATTCGTAAGATTAATAATTAATCATTGGCAAAAATAATAAACATGTTATTTTTATTCGAGCAAATAACGTAGGTAAATAATATAATATCGTATATATTATTTATAGTTTTTAAAACAATGTCACACAAGGAAATTGAATGAGTTGAAAATAATATAATTTATATATTATTTTATTAACATCGACTACGGGTTGAAAATAATATTATTATATTATTTTATACAAGATTACGGTTTGAAAATAATACGAACACGATATTTTAAAAGTGAAAATATAATTTGTTACAAAATTCAAACCCGAGCCCACGGGTTGTTTCCCGGGCTAAAACACATTTATATAATAATATAATATTATAGGGTTTGATTTTTATTAATTAAATATTAACAGAAAAATGTTTAAAAATAATTGTGGGAGCCCGGCCTCGAACCCGGGTCTCTCCCACACACACACATCGCTCTAACCAGTCCGCCCGCTAGGGTCATCGCGATGGTATCCGGATCGAATTAGTTTTGACCAATAATTCCCGTGAGTCCCCCTTCCCGAATACATGCATGATCGAACCCAGTTCAAAACCGTCGATTTCGATATCGATTTAACACGAAAGTATAGGGGTTTAGTTAATCGGGTATTGGCGATTCTGGGGTGAGGTTTAATTGCAAAAATCATTGAGTTTTGAATCGTTTAATTACGAAATAGAAGGCCGAAACCCTAGATTTAGATACGAGTCAAATCGATGAATTTGTATATTAGAATCAGTTGAAAACATAGGGTTTTTATTAAACGAAGGATGTCGAATCTGACCATGTGGTTTAATTGGATTTATACAGTTGTTAAGATCAAAAACCCCAATACGTTTCCAGGACGAACCCTAATTACGGGATCAAGATCAATTCGATGATGGAAGCCCGATATTTCATAGGGCTTTCAATCTACAGAAGACCACGAGTCTAATGGTATAGTTTAATTTGGTTTAAACGCGGTTTAGAGTTGAATTCGACAACTTGGTTTCATATGAACCCTAGATTACGGGTTACAACGATTCTGATAATAAAAGTTCGAATTGATAAAGGGCTTTCAAAGAGTATGGTATTGCGAATCTAATTGTATAGGTTAATTTCATTTTGATTGGGTCTAGTCTAGGGTTCGATTAAACCGGTCAATGATGAACCCTAGGTTATAGATTTCGATCGAATTGGTAAATTAAGCCCTGGTAATGATATGGCTTTCAATTGACGAGTAAAAACGAAACTAATGATACAAGAAATTACCAGAATGGATGTCGGGTTGATAGTGCTCGACCAAAACAGGTGCCGACTGTGACTTGCTTGCTCTCCGGTGGCTTCTGGTGCAAATCCAATCGAATAGATGTGTGCAGAAACTCTAATGAGGATCGTTTGAAGTGTGTAGTGTCTCAATTCGTGAAGGCAATACATAAATTCGTCGAATTTGATGATAATGGGAAAATGAAGTCAACGGTTACGAAATCATGATCATAATTCGAGTTAATTTCAGTTTAATGGTGATGATTAGGTCTTAATTAAGTTCGTTAGAGGTTTGATTGCATAAAACGGTTACAATTTCAACGGATTTCAGTTTGGAACGATCGGATTCGATTGAATTCGCGACGCTTTGACTTTCAAAAGTCAGCAATTGGGTTTAGAGAATTGTCAGGAATGGTCCCTGAGGTTTTGCTTTGGATTGGAGTTTGAAACTTGGCAGAATAGGTCCTCCGAGTTTGAACTTGGATACTTAGGTTAAGTTTTGGTTAATTTTGACTTTATAGAAGTCAACAATAAACAATTTTGACTTAAAAAGTCAATGGAATAGTTTAAGAGTATCACACAACTAGTCCCTGGAGTTTAAGTTTGAGATATTGACAGAAATAGTCCCTGGAGTTTGAGTAAAGTTAATTTCAGTTAACTTTAACTGGATTTTGTTAACGAAGTTAACTGGAAAAGTCCGGATTGTCACATGTGGACCCTAACAAACTGCTATATGCACAAGGTGCGTATTCAGAAACAAACAAGATGAGAGAGGAATTGTGATCAAGAACAAAGCCAGACTTGTAGCTCAAGGCTACACTCAGGAAGAGGGAATTGATTATGATGAAGTCTTTGCACCGGTTGCCAGACTATAGGCAATCAAAATCTTCCTAGCATATGCTGCATCCAAGAGCTTTACTGTTTATCATATGGATGTCAAGAGTGTTTTTCTATATGGGAAGATTGGTAAGGAAGTATATGTCAGACAACCTCCAGGATTTGTAGATCCCTCACATCCTAACAAAGTATTCAAATTAGATAAAACTCTGTATGGGTTACATCAAACCCCAAGAGCCTGGTATGAAACCTTGTCCGGATATTTACTCAGTAACAACTTTAGAAGAGGTGCCATTGATCAGACTTTGTTTATCAAAGATGAAGGGGGAGAAATTCTACTGGTATAAATCTATGTTGATGACATCATCTTTGGATCAACAAAGAAGAACCTATGCAAAGACTTTGAGATCCTAATGCATTCAAAGTTTGAAATGAGTTCAATGGGTAAACTAAATTTCTTTTTGGGTCTCCAAGTCAAACAGGTTCCAAATGTAATCTTCATCAGGCAATCCAAATATGTCAAAAGCATTTTGGAAAGATTCAAGCTGGCTGATTGCTCTGCTGCAAGAACTCCAATTCAAGTGCACCATCAACTGTTCCCAGAAAAAAAATGGTCAAGACACTGATCAACATCAGTACAGGGCAATGATTGGATCACTCATGTATCTGACTGCTTCCAGACCAGATATCATGTTTGCAGTATGTCTATGTGCAAGATTTCAAGCAGCTCCAAAGACTTCTCATCTCCAAGCTGTCAAGAGATTTTTTAGGTACCTAAAGGGAGCTCCAAGACAGGGGCTTTGGTACTCCAAAAATGACAAATTCAATCTGTATGCATACACTGACAGTGATTATGGAGGCTGCAACTTGGACAAGAAATCCACATTAGGAGGATGTTAATTTCTGGGAGGAAGACTTATCACTTGGCAATGTAAGAAGCAGACATGTGTATCAACATCAATAGCAGAAGCAGAATACATTACAGATTCAAGTTGTTGTGCTCAAGTGATTTGGATTCAAAACTCTTTAGGTACTTATGTCCAGTTGAGCAAGTTTTCTCCCCCGTTTGTTTAAAAATAATTTAAAAACAAGTAGTAAAAATGGGGTCGTGAGACTCACCGTAGCTAACGAGATGGTGAGTGATGTTGTCAGTTGTAAGTCCAAACAGTCCAGACCTAACCGTGCCCTAAATTAGTTAATACACCTTAAGGCCAAGTAGTTGTTTCATGAGGTGGGTTGGTCACATGACCAATATCCTGAAGTCTTAACCATTGCCTTGTAACAGTCTACAAGGGTCCGACCCCGATCGCCGTTGGTGATATAACTTATCGTTCAAGTAGTTATATTTATTAAATTCTTTTTAATAAATATTATAGCGTAGATTTTTATTTTTCTAGTTCTTCTTTCCGGTTTAAGTCGTCCCTTATAATAAATAAATATATTGAATATTTATTAAAATAAGATGCAAAATAAAATGTCACAAAATAATTTCCACATTATTTTACTTTCCAAACCCGTCTCTAATTGTCACTACAATATATACATATATGTATATAATTATTAACTTTTACAAATTAATATATAGTTACATGAATGCATGTTTATAAAAATAATTTTATAAAGATCCATTTTGCATGTAATTTTAAGTAACAACCCCTTTATATTTATAAAATTAAAATTATAGTTATTATAACTATATGTGTTATATAAAAATAATGACTTCAATGATTAATAAATTAACCATTTCATTTAGAATAAAAACGAATAGGGTTTATAGCCCATAATCTTTAACCGTCACCCCCTTTTTATTATAAACTCACTTTTTATACGTTATTTAAAATACAAACCGGGTATAACCGTTATATCACCAACTAGTTTAATACTAAAATAAAATAGTCGAATGCTCACGTAATTAGTCGGGAGAAGGTGACGGAGGCGACGTGAGACCCGGTTTCTTCTCGTGGCGTCCGGTATCACCCGGTTAGCCAAAATAACCCGTATCACCCGGTTAGCTCCCGAAATAACCGTGTCACCTGGTTAGCTCCCAAAATAACCTGTATCCCTCGCGTAACCGTGATCCGGTACCCGTAAGTGAGAACCGAAGACCCGTAACAATCGGCGGAGGTTGGTTCTTGCTTTCCGAAACCCGTAAGGTGGTGGAGTGGGTTCGGGGCTGAAGTGAAAGGGGGTGGCGCATGGTGGTGGATGGTGGTGTCGGGAGCCAAAGGTGGCTGTCAAGGGTGGTGTTTTCTTGTTGCTGTAGCCGAGAACCACAAGAGAGGAAGGTGAAGGGTGGTTGTGAGCCGGTGCGGGGGAGGGTGGCGGTGGTTTGCGGGTGTAGCCGAGAAGGAGGGAGCAAGGGTGTGTTTGTGACATGAGTTGGTGTGGTTTGAGTTGGTTATTTGGGGTTTTTATGTCTTCATTGAGACAAGAGTGTCTCCACATGGGAAACAAAAGACAAGGACAAAAGTGTGTTTCTTTGAGGTTTTGGTCAGCCGAGAAGGAGAAAACGTGGGGTGGGGGGGGGGTAAGGGGTAGGGGTAGGTAGTGTAGTGTTAGGTGTTACCCGCTCGTTACTAGTCCGGTATAATACCCGCATGTTGTTGTTACGTGTCGGGGTTGAGTCGAATAAACAAAATAATATACGTTTAGTAGTTCGGATAAAATTCGTGTCCATCTCATATGTTTAAATTATAATTCCATTCGAGTGGGTATTCTCTAACATATATAAAAATATATGTAAAGAGAACGTTTGGAGATGTTTAAATATTTACTTTTAGTTTATCACCAACGTGATATGGGGTTTGTTGTGTCTCGGAAATCTCTAATATTTCCGTTGTAGTTGAGTAGTGGTTGGACTCTACTAGACCGGGTTAGACCTAATTAATTAAAATTAGTTTAATATGCGAAGTCTCGTGCAATTATATTTAAATAATTATGTGATAAAATCACCAGTTGTCACACCTAGAGCCATTAAACCTACAACCTGACCCATTTAATCTGCACAAATGACTAGTTTACACCTAGAGCCATTAAACCTACAATCTGACCCATTTGACCATAACTAATCATCCCGCTGACCCATTTGTCCAAACCATGACCCATTTGACATAAACATGACCCATGTGACCATAAACCAAAGACGGATAAAAGACACAACCAAAGTTGGGTCAAAATACATATTGTTTCCAAAATTAGTAACCTAACACGTTTATTGACAATAATAGTAACATAACATCATAACACTAAAAACAAGCATCCAAAAGATAATTTAAATTCAACTCCAACAACTTCTCATTATTTTTGGAGCAGACAAAGTACATATTACCAAACCTCAACATATATGGCAATACACACATCACCCAAATACACAATTGAATATAATCATCATTAATTATTAGCTGATATAGACGTCAACGTCAACCACAACCACAACCACAACCACAACCATCAACCAAATATTTAGATTACTGATCAATACACACAATATTACCAAAAGATCTAAATTAGCTTACCAAAAGATTGCCATTTAAATAGCAACTATATAGATACACATAAATATATTAACATACATTGTCCAAAAAATATATTGTTTTCATCAACCTGTCATGACCTAGCATCTGAAATCAAATTCTCATCAGATATGGCATGGTGGCTGTTAGACCATATCCTATCATCACTTACAACAAGCTTCAGGCCTCCACACATAAAACAATATGGGTACCCATCATCACTTACAGTAAGCGTCGGGTATCATCCTAGACAATCAGACGAAGTATATAAGCTGGACTCCTCCATCATCTCCAGATATAAGGATATTTCATCAAACTCCTTCACGTAAAGGCCCAAAGCCCTTATATCCCATTCATCGTACAATGGAACCAGTCCAGCGTTAGTTTTGTGATCATATAGTGAATGGAGTACATGTCAATTAAATTTGACGAACACCCAACGGCAGAGAGCATTTCTCTAAACTGGTCCACAGTCAATACGTCAATGTCTACGTAGTCCAGGTAGGTCACATGGCTTCCATAGTAATGTCGGCCCCTGTGATGGATTTTGAAAGAGATCAATGTCCGATTGTCACCTAAAATTTCAAAACAGTTAACACATTAGCTTAAAAAACCCAAATTGTTGAAATTTTAAAGAAGAGAAGATATATATATATACACACACATACATACATACTAGAAGGACCCATAGTTGCAACAATCTCCCCTAGTTTAGCATAACCAGTGGCATCGGTGAGTACAGATTTATATCTGGTCTTCCCATTATAGCCTGAAACAGCTACTCCAACCTTCTCCCACGTCACGTAGGTTCCACTCCCTCTTGTATCCATCAGAAGGGACTCAGACTCAACAATCTGGATGCAACATCCTCCTGCATTCTGGACATATTCCACTGTGTTTTCTAAAACTACCCATGACTTTTACAAATTGCAAATCTTAAATCTTTTTATAGCAGTAAAAAGCTAAATAGACATATTCCACTATGTGCAAGAAATCCAAAATGAACACAATGACTATTAAACTAAATGAGTCTCAAAAACTCTAAGTAGAAGTGTCAAATCAAGTTTAAATAACACACAAATGAACCTGAGATATGTTCTAAACATAATAACAGTTACAAAATAAATATGTATTCTCTAAATTCTAAATAAGTAAATAGTAGTCTAAAGTCTTAAATCAAGTCTCAATCAAGATACAAATCACAAATAAACACACTTTTGACAGTTAATTCAAACTTGATTATAAGACACAAATGAACACAACCAGAAGATGAAAAAGTACAAAACAAAAGATTAGAAACTAAATTTAAAAAAAATAAAAAACAAACTGATGGCCAGGCCGCCAGCAAATCAAATATGTTAGCCGTTGCGCCAGACGGTGGGTCAATCAGGTCAGAATATGGGGTTCAAAAGTGAGTCAATTCTATTCATTCGGATTTGGACGCAAAAATGAGGTTACGGTTTAGACTCTCCCCATGCAGCCCACGTTCTCACAACATGCAATAGTTGAAATTGTATTTACATGCAATAGTTGAAATTGTATTTATGTACTGTTCGAAACTAAGAAGAAAGGATGGAGAGTTGATGAATGAAAATTTTGTGTGTTAATTGTATCTCAATGGATTTTGAGTTAAGGTTGATTCGTCTATGCTAGCTCAACCGTGGCGCGTTGGGTGGTGTTCTTAGACACGATTTTCTATCCGGAGTGGTGAATCTGTATCTTCAGTTAAAGATCGCAGCCCGACTGTTTGTTTCGGTGATGAATCTGTATCCGAAGCGAGCCGTTGATCTATCCGTTTCTGTTTGAATTTAATTTTTACCCATTACCCACTCTGATTGCCTATCACAAACCTGGGATCGAATCGTGAAATAGAAGATGAGAAAGAGAGAAAGTAACCGGTACCCGACCAAGAATGCCTGATCAGTAACAAAAGGAGTCATTTTTAACAACAAATCCCCACACAGCAGCTGTCCTAACGCACATTCACAGAAGTAACCTGCACATACCCAAAAATGTAATAAATTCAAATTAAACTGATCAACTAAAACGAAGAACAATCCTACACCAAATCACCAAGTAAAACAAAAAACAATCCTAGAGCTAACGAAAGGCAAAAATATAAGAAGAATAAAAGTAGAACATATATACACAATAACAAAATAAAAACGCACCCTAGCTTCGGCCTGTGACGTTTCCTCTCACGTTTAGGTATTTTGTACTCTCTCCTTCCGTAACCTATAATACCTCCGACGGTGTTCTTCAATTCTATGAGCATTTGGGTTTCACCTAATTGGATGCAAACAAAATAACCAAAGATGAAATGATGTTATCACAGCATTCACAGGTGCAAACATGATAAGAAATATTATTGCAACATGCACCTTGCCATCTTCACAACCAGGATAATCAAAGTTAAGCTGCTTCCAGAATAGGTCCTCAATCCAATTCTGTATACTGCATTCATAAATATTTTATTCAAACCTGTTATCTTGCATTCAGTACACGAATCAACAAACAAATGAGTAATAGTAAATTCAATACCTGGTTTCTTCAGTGCCTCTGAATGCAATAACAATAGCATCAAGATCATCTGCAACCCCAATAAATGCCTGCAATAAGTATTCAGTCAGTATACACAACTGTGGGATCCAGGAAATATTACAACATAATAAAGAAACCTTTTCAAGTCGATTTGAAAAAATTAAACAACTCTTAGTAATTTTAGAGAAAAATGATTTCCAACGTGGTGATTTAAACCTCCATAATAAGGAATCCATAAAAAAGAAAATTGAATTGAAGCTAATTTGAGTAGTAATGTACTGAACTCGTGGCCTTAAAACAGACTCTTGATTATATAGTTGACAAACTAACTTATTTTTACCAAGCATAGTCTTTCAAATCCAAGAATAGCATCTAATAGTTATGCTGAGATCACCCATAATAATTTTTCAGGAATAAAATATTATCAGAATTAGATATATAACTAAACATGTGAATTCTCAAAAAGCAAGCAATAACAAACAAGCCATAGGCATAAACACAGACACTTGGGGGGTGATGTGTGTTTTATATGTAGATAAAAATTATAAATATATATATGCTTGGCAACGACACCAAAATCTTGATGGCGTAGTTTTAGTAATAAATATATTGTATTTGGATCTACACAAAATCAGATTTTAAATTTATACATTAAAATGATAATTACTTCAACTAAATACACACACAATAGTCAAGTGTACCTATCGCAGCGTAGTACAGTATGGGTAAGAACCAAGTATCGAACCATGGACACGGATCCCATACTTAACCCTCGCTATTGTCTTACTAGAATAATAAGTTGGAAAATGGGTTTTGTTTAAAAGGAAAATAAAAACATAAGAAATGTAATTAGAAAGATTATCTTGTTTAAGACGTTACCTTAGTTGTTATCCCTTGTTAATTAATGTTATATTTAAAGTAAGATCGATTATAGTTACTAGTACTAACGCTTTCTATAGGGGAGTTAATATTTCATAACGGAACAGTGTACACGTTCAGCCAACTGTTCCTTAATGAATATAACGGACCCTAAACGGGGTCTCAAGTCCGTCGGTATCTCACAATTCATTATTCAGACTAAGATTATCCAATGATTGACGTACGTCATGTCTTGTAACTTCCTTTGAAAAGTCGGAATGCGCAACTCCCTCCAGAGCTACTTTATGAACGTTCGGACCTAACAAATTATGTTCTTAAATAGTTTTCTTTACTTATAATATTATTTTAAATAAATAAGACTTTCATTCTCAAGATCAAACCTCATGGCTCCCGCTAGAAGTCCTCTGCAAGCCGACACGAGAGAAGTAAAGAAATACCGATACAAACCGCCCGGTCTGGTTAGGGCTCAAAAGGCCTGTTGAATACCCAAACCTCCAATCAACCCATAATATTAAATCTATACTAAATGACCATGCTAGCACCAAGATTTGTATATAGACCGTACAAACATTGAATAAGCTTCCCAAGCAAGAAGTCTTGCTTCAATAACTCTCAAGATTTAAGATTATTAGATTGGTTTAAAGATCACTTATTCTTGTCTTTTTAAGATAACTCAAAGTAAAGACTTTAAAAACATAACATACTAAAAATAATGCATTAGTTAATTAAAGTTCAACCAACTTGAGCAACACAAGAGAACTAGCCACGAATGACCATACAAGTGACTCCACTAACCCTTAGACAATGTGTGGAAGTGTTCCAACACCAAGGGAGAGTGGGTATAGGTTTTCTCTTGCTTGCTTGAACAAGAAGGATCGTTTCGTATTACAAGACTAAAAACATAAAATAAAAAAAGGAAAAGCTAAAACGGACCAAAACTGAGGGAGTTCCGGCTCTAGCAGAGCTCTAGGGCCTTCCCAACCCAAGGTACTGGACACCTAAAACACTAGAATGAGCTTGCTATTTATAGGCTAATATTTTGGCAATGCACGGCCGTGCATTGGATTGCACGGGCGTGCAAAGTACCATTTCTTTCACATGCGGAATCTGGCAGCACAGGAGAGGACAGGAGAGCATTTTATGGTTTGCATGGCCGTGCAAGGCAATGCACGACCGTGCATTGCCCTAAAATGCCTCATGTTGACTTTTTGACTTCCAGCTTTGACTTTCTACGTCTGGTTTGGTTCAATTGGCCCCCGAATGCTGATTTCACCTTGATTTTGTGTGTTTTCTTCATGTTTTTGCATACCGGGTCAATTATCCTATCGGAACACAAATGAGTGGATTAGGCATCAATTATTATTATATTGTATCTAATTATGATGATTTCGGGGATAATTATGCATGCAAAACATGTATAATTTACGTCATATCAGGGGGCATGAAGTCCATGGATTGTTACCTTTACCAGTTGAACCAACAAACAAACAAATTGTAACCATCAAGGTCATCCACCATCTTCGCTCCATATAAACTACAAATAATTACTAAATCAAGTTAAAATCCAAAACCTACATCAAAGCAAACGATTAGGGTTTACCTAATTCCTAGATTGCAAGAGATGAGGATGGATTTTAATGATAAATTGGAGGTTTTGTTGATCCAATTCTGGAATGTACTTGGTGTTCATCAAAAGATTACTCCAGAAATTGTGTTTGTAGACATTATTTGTTAAATAAATTCATTATTTGTAAACGTTACCTGCGACGGTGGATATACATGTTTTATGTGGTGTCTGAATTAAGTCACCATACAACAAAGTTAGATTTGAACAGAGAACCACTTACAAGGGAAAACCAGTTCAGTTAAGAGCTCGTCAGAGACTTGCCTGAAAAACGGGTTGCTGCCACCGGAGTAGGGTACCACCATCACTGTCGCCGACTTTCTCTTTTCCCCTGGTTCGATGCCGTTAGTCCTGACCACCAAAACCCACCACCACCGATGTACATGGCGGAACCCTAGACGGCGGAAAAACGGACCGCCATAGCCTTACCTTAAACCGCATCTGTCGTCTTCCAAGTGTAGTGGGGTAACCAATCGCAGAAAACCACCGGCGTTATACCTTGAGACCGTCGTCGCCATCAGGAAATAGAGAGAGCAGATATGAGCATCGTAAACCCTAAATGGGAATTGAAATTTCAAACGGCTTCAAAACCCACGTGAATGAGCTGGTAAGATATTCAAAGGCTTCATGTGTTGTACACGATGCTTAAAGAGTGGTATAAGTCTTAAAATTAAGACTTTTTGGTTAAATTACCATTCCGCCCTTCTAATATGTTTATTATATATAGTATATATATATATATCGATCATATATACTCACCACCGTACATCACGTTGTAGTCAGCTGCAGGAGCAGCAGCTGATCGTATTCCCCATGTCATAATTTTGACGAATGAAGAGGAAATTAATTAAGCAAGAATTTTAGGTTTTTAATTTGGAGATCGTAATTTATAAGCAAGAAATTTAGTGTAATTAATGTGTGCACTTTTGTCTTCTGATTCAGTTGGCGGGGAAAAGTGGAAATTATGATCATTCATTACCTTTAGCCACCACTACATAAAAGAAGGGTATTTTGGACTAAAAGTTTAGTCTCTAATACCCCCGTATCAGTACTTAATGGTTATCAGAGACTGATTTCGCTAGTCCTCAGTCAGTGATGAATACTTAGTCCTAAATAGTTAGGTTAGTAACTGAAAATCAGACCCCGTTGTATGTCACCAACAAGGACTAATAGTTAGTCTCTGATACAAAAAATCAGTCCTTAACTTGTCTCCCGAATACCACGTTATTTCAGTCCCCAATGCATTTATTTAGCGACTGAAAATCAGTCTCGGATAATAAGATATTTCAATCCCTAATGTGTAATTTTAGGGACTGAAACTCAGTCCTAAAAAAATGTCTATATTGTCTCTGATATGTTTCGTTTGATTCATGATTCCGTATCTAATCAGTCTCCAATAAGATGTTTTAACGACTAAGGATTAGTCCCGGTAACACGCGATTTTAGTCGTTAATATCCTTGTTGTTAGGACTGAAAATCAGTCTCAGATAGCATATTATTTTAGTCCTTAATATGGTTTTTCAGAGTCTGATAATCAGTCTCTAATGTGTTTTTGTAGGGACTGAAAATCAGTGTCAGAAACTAATCCCTATTATGTATTATCAGTTACTATTTTTTAGTCTCTAAATGTTTATCTTTTACAAACTGAAAATTGGTTTCCGATACAATTTAATTCAGTCTCAAACATGTATTCAAAACCCGTAACGTATTTCTTTAAGGACTGAAAAGCAATCTCAATGCAGGTGTTTTATATCTGATTTACAGTTTTATATATTAAATTTCAGTCACTAAATAACAGTAATATCATTCATATATTTGTTTCTTGCTTTTCGAATATCTTTCAAGTATTAATATCATAATAATAACGAAGTTTAAAATAATACAAATTCATAAATTCTAAAGTTTAAAAGAGAGTTAGATGTAAAAAAATGTAATAAACGTCTTAACATGGTACTAGGTCTAGCTGTCACTGTCGCTAAATGAATCATCTGAAACATCTCTCACATGTGTGTTGGCTGTTGTGCTCTCGAATTCTGAAAATTTTGTGTTTATGAACTCTGACATCCTTTCCATTTTCTCTTCATCCTGTTTGAGTTTCTCGTCATTCTGTTTGAGTTTCTCCTGGAATGCAGTAACCTGATTTCTCAGATCTTCGTTGGTCTCACTTGAATCCCGTTGAGATGATTCAGCCGCCGGTTTCATCCAACTATCTTTTTTCTTCAACACATGCCCAACACCTATCTCCCATCCTGATTGTATTGATTTCTGCCTTCCACAAACACTTTTTATTGCTGCTTTCTCAAACTTGTGTTCCATAGCAGTATCAATGGTGGTTCCTTTAGAATTGGATTCATCCATGGCCACCTTTTTATGTTGAAGAATATTTTCCTAATATAATAGAATGTACAAGAAGAACATTTAAAACTAGCAGCAACCCAAAATCAACATTTGAAAAAAAATCATAGTCAAAAGCTTTTAACAAGGAAATGCTTACATATCGAATACGTGAATGATCATTTAGCCATCCATTTTTCTCGGCTCTGAAATGCATGTTGTACCATAGTTCTAAAGGGCTTGGCGGCATTTGAGTCTCGGGATTGGTCTGTCATAATAAAAATTATAATAATGAAGAAAAAATTTATTCTAAAAAAAGATTGAAATCAGTCTTGATTAACAAATATAAACATAAGATAAAGCCAAACCAATATTTGTGATTCATGGAGGATTATATATCTTACTACTAGTTAGGGTGAGCAAAGAAAACCCATATATAGTTAGGATTATACCATTTTATATGCATGGTTAGCTATAGACTGAGAGCCCCCTCTGCTTATCATAACTTGTTTTGCTCTGTTAGCTTCCATATTATCACTATATTTCTACAAAAATAAAATTAGTTCATGGGAAAGAAACTACCAACCGAACAATAAACTAATAATAATATTGTACTAAGTAGGAATAGATAATCAAAAGAAGGTTGCTTAAGTGTTTGCTAACTATGGTAAATAGCAATATGGCTAAATGCCTAAACAAGTAACAAAAAATTCACTTCTCAGATATATTAGTTCATGGGAAAGAAACTACAAGTAAACTACTGTTTGACTTTTTCAGGTCAAACTAACAACATGTAAAACTATTGTTTGACCTTTTCAGGTCAAACTAACAACATGAAAAGGAGAGAATCTGCATGAAAAGAAAAAAAATATAACAGTATAAAACATAAACTACTGATTTTGCATGAAAATTACTTGGACCACCACCCCTGATTTTACCTCTTTAGTAGAATTAGGGTAAGAATCGGTGTATTTGGGAATTAATGGAGCCTGATTTTACCGCCCATTCACCTCAGTAGTTCTATCGGGCCCTATCAGGCTTTTATTTACCAAGAAATAATGGGCCTGCTTGTTTTAAACCAGCCACCAGCCCATTGAACGAGTCATGTACAAAACTCGACCTTGTCCCTCGCTTCACGGTTTCTCAAAAATCGACTAACTCGCGCGAGTCTTGTACAGGGTGCGAGTTGTGTGACAAGACTCGCAACAAATGGCGCCCTATGTCAAGTTGAGAGTTACTCGCAAGTATTCACGATTTTTAAAACCAAGGTCCTGACCCGTACCCATTTGAGTCAAAACTCGTTATGACCTGACCCAAATATATGTAAACAACTATAGAGGACTAGTTCTATTAGTGAGTCATGATATTGACATACCCTCATGTTTCAATAGTATTATTGCTTTGCATTATTGCTAATAGTATTTTAATTTTAGGATTTTATGGAAATTTGGTAGTGATAAATATAGTCTTATCATGTTTCAGTAAGTATTTTACAATAATATATATGTATGTAACTTTGATAATTATTTGTTTACACATTTTTTCTTACGTTGGGAGAAGGAAAGATGAATACACCAATGTTGATATTGATGGAGTTCGTGAAGAATGGTCGACTTTTGTATCAAACTTCATTTTTTGGTGAAACTTTGTATTGACATTACGTTGAATTTGTAATCGACTTTTATTACTTTTTAAATGTTTGTTTATATTTTATGAAATTGATTGTTTTGCCGTGTATATTTTATTTTGTATTATGAAATTTTTATTATTGTTTTATGATATTAATGTGGAAATTAGTAATTCTATAAAAAAATTATTTTTTTAAACAGTTAAAACCATGACACACATTTATGACACAAAATGCGCGTTATAAATAGATGACACACAAAATGCGGGTCATCTTCATTATTGACAAGGCCTTCCTTGACACGCATTGCGTGTCGTAAAGGCGTGTCATAAATGCGTGTCATAAAAAAATGACACACAAAATGCTTGTCATCTTCATTCTTGACAGGGTCTTTCTTGACACGCTTCCGCGTGTCATCTACCTCCTTTATGACACGCAATGCGTGTCATTAATGGTATATTTTCTAGTAGTGTTTAGAAATTTGTGAATTGTAATTGTACTTTTATTTTTTATTGTTGTATGTAATAAAAATACTTTAGTTATGTAAATTTTTTTACACATTAAAGAAATATATAATTTCTATTATACAACCCCGTGTAATACACGAGTCTATAACCTAGTTAAAATGATAAACGTCTATGGTGGCATTTAATTTAATGTGATTTTTGTGGCAAAAATTATGTAGAATTAAAAGTAGTATGTAGAATTAAAAGTAGTATGTAGAATTTTGTGACAAAAATTATGTAATACACGGGTCTTATTCTTCTTTTATAACGGTTGAATTGACGATGACGTATGAGAGACTGAAAATCAGTCTCTAATTTAGACCCCGATATTATTTATTTCAAGAATTGTGAGGATTGCTTTTGACTCTATAATATATTTCCTTAAAATTGGTGAACATATTTCGATTATTGGACAGTCTCTAGTTCTTTTCGTCTGTATAACACATCGGAGACTAAATATCAGTTCCGAAAAAGGTTATGGAAAAAGACCTGACACTAGTTTTTAGCCCCCGATACCTCACATCAAATGGTAGAATTTGCATAACATAATTGGAGACTGAAAATTAGTCACTGAGCATTTTCTATACCAAAAGGTGTTCGAGGCTGATTATCACTCCCTTATACGGTCCGTATTGAAAATATTAAGGAATGATATTCAGTTCCTAATACATTCTCCTTATATTAGAGACTGAAGATTAGTCTCTGACACATTTGCACCAATATTCATTATACATGTAATATATTTGGGACTGAAATTCAGTAGCCAATAAGTTTTACTCCAAAAACCTTTACGACATACACATATTTGCGACTGAAATTTAGTTTCAAATAAGGGGCCTAAATATTAGCGACTGATTATTAGTTGTAAAATATGTTGTGTAAAAATTAGACTCAAATACCACCAGCAACTGATAAATCAGTCCCAGATACTACTTATTTGAGACTGATAAATCAGTATCTAATCATTTAGTCCCTAATGATCACTTTTTTGTAGTGCACACATAAAAACTTTAACCGTGTCCATATATTACTTTTAGCCACAAGTAAAACATTTTACCGTGACCATTTATCACTTTTAGCCACACATAAATTCAAATAAATACTAATATGGCAGTTGCTCACATTTGGCCCACTTTTTAGTGTGGCTACTAATTAAATATCACAATTTTTTCTTAAAATATGGCTAATAAATGTGTTTTTGGTCACATGAAACAAATATTGTGGCCGTAGATCACATTTGGCCACACTTTTATAGTGTGATTACTAAATTTCACAGTTTTTTCTTAAAGTGTGGCTAATAGATGTGTTTTTGGTCACATGAAACAAATACTGTTGCCGTATATCACATTTGGCCACACTTTTCTAGTGTGGCTACCAAATGTCACAGTTTTTTTGTAAAGTGTAGCTAATAGATCAATTTTGTAGAAATAAAGACTGATGGCTATAAAATTCTCTAAATACAAATACTGCTGATCTCAGAGTTTGCTGCTGACCAACAAACTGCTGCGGACAAGCTTATCTGCAGCGGATACTTGTTCTCCTGCTGAAGAACAAATCTGCTGCGGATAGCCTTATCTGTTGAAGACCAAAGTTGTTGCGGATAGGCTTCTCAGCAGCATCAACACTTGATGCTGCTGACAGGCAAATCATCAGCAGCTTTGGATGATCACATCTTGCTGCTGATCCTCATCTTTGCTGCTAACAGCCTTGTGCCTTGAAGATAAATCGTTGCAGCTGACTATCCATGCCAAGCGTCACTGTCAACTTTCTGCAAAAGCCACTGACACACTCAAAGCAGAAGGAACCTCAATGGCACAACCAATGACAGACAACAATGCTCTTCTCCAAGCATGCAAGCAATAATGCATAAAGAAGACACTTCAATAAAGTTAACTAGTTTTAGACTAAACGTGTAATAGTTAGCTATATACAACAGATCAACGGTCTGTGTTAGATCTGATCCTTAGAATCAAGGGTCTGTCTTGATTCTAAGTGAGTATAAATAATTGTGTAAACACTTCATTGTATGTGTGCTTTTTGATTGAGTTTTCATTTGTAATCGTTTATTTGCAAAAGCTTAATACAACAGTGTTCTTATAAGTATTCTTTCTGTTTACTCGATTATACTTGTGTAGTTGTTATTGTTTCCGCCAATTTCAACTAAGAACAGAACCATCTTGTACCTTCACGATCCAACAAGTGGTATCAGAGCTTTCGCTCAGATTAAACAAACTCACACTTGTTTAATCACTTCTGGTTCTATTCTAAACTCTCTTCAATCAAGTCACCCAAAATCACAAAAACAAAGATGGCACAGAGCAATGGATTTGAAGACATCGGCAGCATCAACCGACCACCAAGATTGGTATATGGGGAAGACTACGACATGTGGAAGAATCGCATGGAAAGCTTTTTCTGTTATCAGGAGTACGGAATGTGGAAATCCATCAGGGATGGACCCTACACTCCCATGGTGGCCTCTGCTGACTCTGGAGGACCACTAGTTCCAAAGGAGCCCTCCAAGTACTCAAAAGAGGACATAAAGAAGATGGAGGTGGACTTCAAGGCACTAGGAGCTATCCAAATGTGCCTTCCAAATGAAGTTTTTCATAACTTCAGAAGTTACAAAACTGCTAAAGAGCTCTGGGAGGCTCTTGAGAAGATGTTTGTTGGCTCAGAGGAAGTCAAAG
This sequence comes from Smallanthus sonchifolius, assembly GCA_023525975.1. Taxonomy (NCBI): domain Eukaryota; kingdom Viridiplantae; phylum Streptophyta; class Magnoliopsida; order Asterales; family Asteraceae; genus Smallanthus; species Smallanthus sonchifolius. Next base: position 39,014,064 of record CM042025.1, on the reverse strand, counting down.
AAAATAGAAGGGACGTCCTGAAATAGCAATACGAAAACTTCGTATGGAAGGAAGGTGAGTCACTAACCATTTTGTATAACAGGTACACTTACCTGGTAGGAGAACTGCAGTGCTCCAAAGTAAAGTTAGAGAATGAAGATATTCTCAAAAAGTTTATCAGATCTCTCCCAAGTTGCTGGACACTATATGCAGTGTCTATAAGAAGAACGGAGAATTTAAAAACTCTCCAGATGACAGATGTCACACCCCAACCAACGGCGGAAACGTCGTGGTGGGACATGTAGACTGTTCATAAGCTCATGGTTTACTAAAGTTGTGATAATTAAACAATAACTTTCATTTCATAGCTCAAGTAATCAAGTACAACTCTTACAAGAATAAAAATACATGAATAACTTTATTAAATTTAAAACTAGGTCCTCAATCCTAAGTGAAGCGACTTGAAATCTTAACTCAAACACAGTACCTGAAACATGATAAAATGAGAGGGTCAACTATAAATAGTTGGTGAGCATACATAGGTTTTGACACCACAAGTAAAGTTCAAATATTTTGTGTACAATTCATATGATGCATGGTTTATAAAGCATTTATGGAGAATCTAAGTTAAGCTAGATGCACAAATGAAACTTTGTAATTGAAGGGCATAACAACACATGTTATCCTAATGTAGGGCATAACAACACATGTTATCCTGATGTAAATGTGGGGCATAACAACACATGTTATCCTAATGTAGGGCATAACAACACATGTTATCCTAATGTAGGGCCTAACAACACATGTTAGCCTGAAGTAATGTATTTGTGTTTGCACGTGTATATCATGTATATGTAGCCTTAACAATTAGCATTCAAGCATAAAGCACAAATAAACACATATGATCATATTGTAGAGTTGTACGTGTGTAATTGCAAATAGTATTTGAATGTAATCATGTTTCACCCCAAATATGCAAATACGAAAAAGGGGCTATGTAAACTCACATGGAAGTTGTTTGTAGATAGCACGAGCAAAAGCTAGCACAAGTGATTTGCAAATCACAAGGTTAACCTAGAGTTGAGTGATATGAATTTGAATCAATACTATGCACAAAAGTCTAAGTCACAGTCTAGGGTTCAATGGGGTTTGAGTGTAGGGATTTGTACAAAAGTGTTTATGTTACATCATGTAAGGGATGTGTTTGTGTACAAAAGGGTACTTATGTATTCTCATATAAGGTCATGTGTAAAAATATGTATAATTGTATTTGTTTTTGAACAAAAGGTTAGGAGGAAAACGTTTGAATCAATGTATGTTCCTTTGTTTATGAATAAAGAAATCATAAGTGAATAAGGTTGTATAAAACTATTTAGTTTAAATAGATATGTAATTAAATGTATAAAAAAACCTTTTCATCTATTTAATTATCATAATGAAAAGTGTTTCGAAATAAAGAGTATAATGATCTAAATATATATTAATATAATTAGAAAATTATGTTTTTTTTAAATACTTAATATTTTTAAACACAAACTAGTTATTAATTTAGGATAAAATGATTTTGTAGATTAAAAACAATGATCGTGTAAAACTTTACATGATAAAATGGGTTTATAAAAATAATTATAATTTATAAACCAATTGGGTAAATTAGGTGTTTTGTTTAAAACAACAACTTTATTAAATCATGTTTAAAATGATCTTTTTTGTGTTTTATTAAAGTTTTAAAAGTAATTGAATAGCAAAATAAATGCTTTTCCTTATAAACTTGTCATTTGTAGTACTAAAACAATCCTAGACAATCTAGGTTTTGTAAATTTATTTTTATAAAATGATTTGGAGTGTTAAAACGATTTTAAAAGATGATTTGGAGTGTTAAAACGATTTTAAAAAATGATTGCAGACCACCCGGTTTGAACCCGGGTGGTTTCTGTATGAGGAACTTGTGTTACCACTAGACCATGGGAATCACCCGTGTCAAAGATCCGGTTTGTTTTGCATTAACTTATAGATAACAAGGGGGCCGGATCTGGTTAGAGGTACACGCCCAAATGGGCTAGGGTGTAGGTTTCGAACCCACGCCATCTGGTCCGATGGTGCAATGCCTTAGCCAGTCGGACCCGTTGGTTTCACTGATCTAATAAGGAACCCACTTAAAGGTATACAATTTCTAAATCAAGGGCTATCCCCAATTCAGAATACGCATAAAAGGTCAAGAACCCTAATCAAAATTGCACCCGATAACATCGGTCATGCCGAATTGATAGAGGGTTAATGATCGCCAGGGTATTACGAAGTAGGAGCACTAAATCTTACTTGGAATGGTTATGTGACTAAGGAGAACGACTAGAACGAAAACTCGGCTGTTCTTGAAGCTTGACAGAGTTCCAGAGGTGTAATGCCGATCAATTTGTGGTTGGGCGGGTTTGTAAGAGGATGCGCGAAGGTGAGGGAATGATTCAAACGGATTAATTTCACCTAAAAAGTTTGATTCGATTTGGGTTAGTAGGGAAGAGCTGTCAACACGAATTACGCATGAATTAAACCGTAAATTGATGAATTGAGTCGACATTAGGGTCTGGATTCATACGCAAATAGTCCGGGCGTGATTTGCAGATGTTTAAACGCGTCCAATCGTTTGATTTGAAACCGATTTGGTTTGGTTTGACTCTGAGGAGTCAACACTGCTTGAATTCGAATTAAAACGCGTATAGGGTGGAATTGAAATGCAATTTGGGTTTAGGAAGGTTGATAATCGATCTGGTATACAAGGCAAATCCCAACCCGACGGGTTTTGACCCAATTTGGCCTTGATTTGCTCGGGGAAGGACTGTTGACTTTTCGAAGTCAACCTTTTGTCTAAGGAAGTCAAAATTTGAAATTTCTTGATGAATGGGTTCAAGTTGAGGGTTCCAAACGTCTAAAGAGGTTCAAGGTATTACCATGGGGTTCAAAACCAATTTATTTGGTTTTAAAGTATATATATATATATATATATATATATATATATATATATATATATATATATAATTGTTATTATTTATAAAGAGATGAAATTTTATCTTAATAAAATTTCAAATTGTGTATATGGATCATTTAATAAAATGTATGTGTATTTATATAAAATTTGGTTTTCACACTTTATAAACTTATAAAAATTAACTATAAGTTTTATTTGTAATATATAAATATATTTGTATAAATCATTTATAAGTAAAATTTTTATATATGTATGTATAGATACATCCATATAATAATTTTTCAAAACAGGTGTTGTAGAAATCTATATGTAAGCGCAAGGTTTAATGGTTGAAACGAATATTAATTTATCTAATGATTTATATGCCAAAAAAAATGCTTGAGTAAATACATGATTTAAATATAGTGTTATTATTGAAATAAATAAGGTAAAATTGAGCGGGAAAGTCATGGATGTTACAGTATCCCCTTGTTGAGGGAATTTCGTCTCGAAATTGAATTTATGTAGGCTACTGATTTAGGAAAGAGATGAGTTTGGATTCTTCACGAGTTTTGACTGTCGGTTTGACGAGTACAATTGATAAAAAGATTCAGGTTTGTTTCTCAAGATCAGCAACACGAATGATGATAGTGGGTTTAGTGTTGAAATGAACTCAAGGAGAAAGTCTGTTGAATAATAATTTAGATTCCAAGGATGAAATGTATTGATGGGAATTAGATGATCGAAGTTTGTTTAAAATGTAATCTAATATGTCCAGGAATTATCGGTGAATAAAAAGGTTTCACAAACATTGGTCCCGTCAAACAACATAAGACTTTACGTGGCAAGAGTAACGCTACTTCTGATTTTATGACAGGAACAGTTATATATAGGAAGTACCAGCGGCGTATCCACCATGTCCTTATCATATCACATTAGTATTGTTACTATATTCCACGATAGGTTTCATGTCATAACACACGACAGATTTCACTATGTCTTACATGCTCTAATTTTTATAATTACGTGTGCACCCGTAATTATCCAAATCTATCCAAATCGTTGCATGGTCCACATAGTTCATCCTATTGTGTGTGGGGTCCAGGGGGTAACACAAAAACACTTAATTCGTAACTATTGCTTTCACGTATGTGTTGCTAACAATAACTATGCCCATAGGTAGTAGAGCCAATCAGGTACTAAAGAGTAATAACGTGGCATAATTTAGGGTGCCATAGCTTCCTCGTGTTTGAACAAGAATACGTCAAACCCCGAGTAGCTTTCATGGATAGGGTGAATAGTCATGCCTTGTGTATGATGTACTTAGTCAATTGCAACAATGTAAACAATCTAATTTCGTGTATAATGCAAACACTCATGTTTCATATATTATCTAGTGTTAGGCATGTTGTAAGCAAATAGGTTTCATGTATAGTGTGAACAGTTTGGTATCATGTATGCGCAAATATGTATAATGTGATCACTCTTGTATTATGTATATATATATTTTTTGAATATGTATTGAGTCTCATGCGTATCGGAAACTATCGGATTTTGTAGGCGATCGGGTGTGTTACTAGGCGTTCATGTACAATGTAGGTAGATGAGTTTTAACTTTTAAATTCGTTAGTGCTTATATGGACGGTTAATGGCAAAATGATTCACTTTCTGAAGTTGGCTAGCAAGCTCAAGTTTATAGTGACAAACCGTAGTAGGTGTAAATAGTTCCGACAATAACAAAAATAACATAAAGGATTACAATGCATAATTTATTCTAGACTAGATCCCTATTCGACTCCATCTTGCACTAGCTTCAATTGGTTTCATCTACTGCCTTGGAATTGACTTGAGCTTCGTTAGTGTTTATGTTGAAGGCACGCCCACGAGCACCACCTTGGTTTACATTGGCTATCCTTGGGCATTGGTGTTTGAAGTGGTTTGTATTACCACATTCATAATAAGCACGCCCATTAGTAATGGCTGGTAAAACTTGATTGGCAACTTAGTGATTGGCTCGGTTCCCTTGGTGGGTTTAACTAACATGTGATCTGGATTGACAAGTGTTCGCTACATGACCATACCTTCCACAATTGGCACATAGATGGCATGGTATGTTTGGGAAGTGGTGATAGTTGCACGTGTTGCACAGAGGGTTTTTGCCCGCATATGGTTTCTTATTATGGTTTTGGGCTAGGGGAGCTACTTGATTGATTGGTACAGCAGGGGTAATGACAGCAAAGTTACGTTTCTTATTGGAGTGAGGAAGTTTGGGTTTGTCTTCCTAAGAGGGTTCAGAAGAGGTTGTTGGGTCAGTGACTTTCTTTGCGCCTTTCCTTGTTAGTGTACCCGCCTTCACATGGTTATCAGTTAATGTGGCAGCTAAGCGGATAACATCTTCAAGAGTAGCTGGATTTCTTCCTAGGACTGTATCTTGGATTTTCATGGGTAGACCACAGATGTACTTCTCAATACCCCGAGTCAGTGGGGTGACCATGTGGGGTACCAGAAGGCTTAACTCGTGGAAACGAGTTGTGTAGGCTAAACTTTCACCACTGTCTTGGGTAGGATCCCAAAACTCAGCCTCCAACTTCTTCATTTCATTACAATGACAGAATTCCTCGATTATGAGTCTCTTAACTTCATCCCATGGCAAGGCCATGGTCACATCCACACCCCGGTTTCTCTTCTCTCCATTCCACCAAGTGAGCGCCCGTTTCTGAAAGACGCTGGTGGCATAGCGAACCCGGAGATGGTCAGGGAAATCGCTGTTGAGAAAAGTGCTTTCAATGCTTTCAAACCATTGAAGGAGGCCCATAGCCCCTTCGGTACCATAGAACTTGACGGGGTTGCATGAGTTAAAATGTTTGAAAGTGCATTGGGGTGGATTGGCACCACCACCACCACCATTATTAGCACTGCTGTTAGTGCCGCGATTGTTGTTATTGGCCTGAGTGAGTTGGTTCACAAGTTGAGTGAGAAGGGCAGCAAGGTCATTGTTGTTGTTGTTGGCCTCGTTGACGCGACGAGGAGGCATACTATAGGTTTTAACAAAACAATAGGAAAGATATAAGAGGTTATGAGGATTTCTTGGATATAAAACAAAGGATAATTTAAAACATAAGTATTCATAGTTTGGATTGCACTCAAACGGGGATAGTACCATTTGAATGTTATGACACATTAAGGTTAATAAACTTATATAACTTTCAAGGAGACATGCTTTAGCCTATAAGTAAACACTCATCCCGGTAATTCCTAGGAAAGCATACGGATCCCTCGGTTGATTGGGATTTATATGAAATGCTTTCCTAGACAGAATACCCAGAATACAGGTGTCACCCTTCCAGATTGCATGTGTCCTCTACTAGTTAACAAAGTTTAAAACCCTAACGAGGTGTGAAAAGAAGTTTAATAGACTTATGACGTTCGACATGCAATGATGGTAATGACATAGTAGAAAGATTGAGGCTTAGGATAAGGGTAAGGATATTATTGTTTTTAATTTATTATTTAGGTGAAACCTAATAAGTCATATAATATATTAAACATGTAGCACATAGCACATAGCATGTAGCATATCATATATTCATAGAGCACGACATAAATGGGTGTCCTAAGGTTATAGTCTAGGTTAAAAGTGTCTAATAACCTAATTCCCTATACCAAAGGCTCTAATACGAATCTGTCACACCCCAACCGACGGCGGAAACGTCGGGACGGGACATGTAGACTGTTCATAAGCTCATGGTTTACTAAAGTTGTGATAATTAAACAATAACTTTCATTTCATAGCTCAAGTAATCAAGTACAACTCTTACAAGAATAAAAATACATGAATAACTTTATTAAATTTAAAACTAGGTCCTCAATCCTAAGTGAAGCGACTTGAAATCTTAACTCAAACACTGTACCTGAAACATGATAAAATGAGAGGGTCAACTATAAATAGTTGGTGAGCATACATAGGTTTTGATACCACAAGTAAAGTTCAAATGTTTTGTGTACAATTCATATGATGCATGGTTTATAAAGCATTTATGGAGAATCTAAGTTAAGCTAGATGCACAAATGAAACTTTGTAATTGAAGGGCATAACAACACATGTTATCCTAATGTAGGGCATAACAACACATGTTATCCTGATGTAAATGTGGGGCATAACAACACATGTTATCCTAATGTAGGGCATAACAACACATGTTATACTAATGTAGGGCCTAACAACACATGTTAGCCTGAAGTAATGTATTTGTGTTTGCACGTGTGTATCATGTATATGTAGCCTTAACAATTAGCATTCAAGCATAAAGCACAAATAAACACATATGATCAAATTATAGAATTGTACGTGTGTAATTGCAAATAGTATTTGAATGTAATCATGTTTCACCCCAAATATGCAAATACGAAAAAGGGGCTATGTAAACTCACATGGAAGTTGTTTGTAGATAGCACGAGCAAAAGCTAGCACAAGTGATTTGCAAATCACAAGGTTAACCAAGAGTTGAATTATATGAATTTGAATCAATACTATGCACAAAAGTCTAAGTCACAGTCTAGGGTTCAATGGGGTTTGAGTGTAGGGATTTGTACAAAAGTGTTTATGTTACATCATGTAAGGGATGTGTTTGTGTACAAAAGGGTACTTATGTATTCTCATATAAGGTCATGTGTAAAAATATGTATAATTGTATTTGTTTTTGAACAAAAGGTTAGGAGCAAAATGTTTGAATCAATGTATATGAATAAAGAAATCATAAGTGAATAAGGTTGTATAAAACTATTTAGTTTAAATAGATATGTAATTAAATGTATAAAAAAACCTTTTCATCTATTTAATTATCATAATGAAAAGTGTTTCGAAATAAAGAGTATAATGATCTAAATATATATTAAAATAATTAGAAAATTATTTATTTTTAAATACTTAATATTTTTAAACCCAAACTAGTTATTAATTTAGGATAAAATGATTTTGTAAATTAAAAACAATGATCGTGTAAAACTTTACATGATAACATGGGTTTATAAAAATAATTATAATTTATAAACCAATTGGGTAAATTAGGTGTTTTGTTTAAAACAACAACTTTATTAAATCATGTTTAAAATGATTTTTTTTTGTGTTTTATTAAAGTTTTAAAAGTAACTGAATAGCAAAATAAATGCTTCTCCTCATAAACTTGTCATTTGTAGTACTAAAACAATCCTAGAAAATCTAGGTTTTGTAAATTTATTTTTATAAAATGATTTGGAGTGTTAAAACGATTTTAAAAAATGATCGCAGACCACACGGTTCGAACCCGGGTGGTTTCTGTATGAGGAACTCGTGTTACCACTAGACCATGGGAGTCACCCGCGTTAAAGATCCGGTTTGTTTTGCATTAACTTATAGATAACAAGGGTGCCGGATCTGGTTAGAGGTACACGCCCAAAAAGGCTAGGGTGTAGGTTTCGAACCCACACCATCTGGTCCGATGGTGCAATGCCTTAGCCAGTCGGACCAGATGGTTTCGCTGGTCTATTAAGGAACCCACTTAAAGGTATACAATTTCTAAATCAAGGGCTATCCCCAATTCAGAATACGCATAAAAGGTCAAGAACCCTAATCAAAATTGCACCCGATAACATCGGTCTTGCCGAATTGATAGAGGGTTAATGATCGCCAGGGTATTACGAACTAGGAGCACTAAATCTTACATGGAATGGTGATGTGACTAGGGAGAACGACTAGAACGAAAACTCGGCTATTCTTGAAGCTTGACAGAGTTCCAGAGGTGTAATGTCGATCAATTTATGGTTGGGAGAGTTTGTAAGAGGATGCGCGAAGGTGGGGAATGATTCAAATGGATTAATTTCACCTAAAAAGTTTGATTCGATTTGGGTTAGTAGGGAATAGCTGTCAACACGAATTACGCATGAATTAAACCGTAAATTGATGAATTGAGTCGACATTAGGGTCTGGATTCATACGCAAATAGTCCGGGCGTGATTTGCGGACGTTTAAACGCGTCCAATCGCTTGATTTAAAACCGATTTGGTTTGGTTTGACTCTGAGGAGTCAACACTGCTTGAATTCGAATTAAAACGCGTATAGGGTGGAATTGAAATGCAATTTGGGTTTAGGAAGGTTGATAATCGATCTGGTATACAAGGCAAATCCCAACCTGACGGGTCTTGACCCAATTTGGCCTTGATTTGCTCGGGGAAGGACAGTTGACTTTTCGAAGTCAACCTTTTGTCCAAAGAAGTCAAAATTTGAAATTTCTTGATGAATGGGTTCAAGTTGAGGGTTCCAAACGTCTAAAGAGGTTCAAGGTATTACCATGGGGTTCAAAACCAATTTATTTGGTTTTAATATATATATATATATATATAATTGTTATTATTTATAAAGAGATGAAATTTTATCTTAATAAAATTTCAAATTGTGTATATGGATCATTTAATAAAATGTATATGTATTTATATAAAATTTGGTTTTCACTCTTTATAAACTTATAAAAATTAACTATAAGTTTTATTTGTAATATATAAATATATTTGTATAAATCATTTAAAAGTAGAATTTTTATATATGTATGTATAGATACATCCATATAATAATTTACCAAAACAGGTGTTGTAGAAATATATATGCAAGCGCAAGGTTTTAATGGTTGAAACGAATATTAATTTATCTAACGATTTATATGCCAAAAAAAATGCTTGAGTAAATACATGATTTAAATATAGTGTTATTATTGAAATAAATAAGGTAATATTGAGCCGGAAAGTCTTGGATGTTACAGTATCCCCTAGTTGAGGGAATTTCGCCCCGAAATTGAATTTATGTAGGCTACTGATTTAGGAAAGAGATGAGTTTGGATTCTTCACGAGTTTTGACTGTCGGTTTGACGAGTACAATTGATAAAAAGATTCAGGTTTGTTTCTCAAGATCAGCAACACGAATGATGATAGTGGGTTTAGTGTTGAAATGAACTCAAGGAGAAAGTCTGTTGAATAATAATTTAGATTCCAAGGATGAAATGTATTGATGGGAATTAGATGATCGAAGTTTGTTTAAAATGTAATCTAATATGTCCAGGAATTATCGGTGAATAAAAAGGTTTCACAAACATTGGTCCCGTCAAACAACATAAGACTTTACGTGGCAAGAGTAACGCTACTTCTGATTTTATGACAGGAACAGTTATATATAGGAAGTACCAGCGGCGTATCCACCATGTCCTTATCATATCACATTAGTATTGTTACTATATTCCACGATAGGTTTCATGTCATAACACACGACAGATTTCACTATGTCTTCCGTGCGCTGATTTTTATAATTACGTGTGCACCCGTAATTATCCAAATCGTTGCATGGTCCACATAGTTCTTCCTATTGTGTGTGGGGTCCAGGGGGTAACACAAAAACACTTAATTCGTAACTATTGCTTTCACGTATGTGTTGCTAACAATAACTATGTTCATAGGTAGTAGAGCCAATCAGGTACTAAAGAGTAATAACGTGGCATAATTTAGGGTTCCATAGCTTCCTCGTGTTTGAACAAGAATACGTCAAACCCAAGTAGCTTTCATGGATAGGGTGAATAGTCATGCCTTGTGTATGATGTACTTAGTCAATTGCAACAATGTAAACAATCTATTTTTGTGTATAATGCAAACACTCATGTTTCATATATGATCTAGTGTTAGGCATGTTGCAAGCAAATAGGTTTTATGCATAGTGTGAATAATTTGGTATCATGTATAAGCAAATATGTATAATGTGATCACTCTAGTATTACGTATATATTTTTTTTGAATATGTATTGAGTCTCATGCGTATCGGAAACTATTGGATTTTGTAGGCGATCGGGTGTGTTACTAGGCGTTCATGTACAATGTAGGTAGATGAGTTTTAACTTTTAAATTCGTTAGTGCTTATATGGACGGTTAATGGCGAAATGATTCACTTTCTGAAGTTGGCTAACAAGCTCAAGTTTATAGTGACAAACCGTAGTAGGTGTAAATAGTTCCGACAATGACAAAAATAACATAAAGGATTACAATGCATAATTTATTCTAGACTAGATCCCTATTCGACTCCATCTTGCACTAGCTTCAATTGGTTTCATCTACTGCCTCGGCATTGACTTGAGTTTCGTTAGTGTTTATGTTAAAGGCACGCCCACGAGCACCACCTTGGTTTACATTGGCTATCCTTGGGCATTGGTGTTTGAAGTGGTTTGGATTACCACATTCATAACAAGCACGCCCATTAGTAATGGCTGGTACAACTTGATTGGCAACTTGGTGATTGGCTCGGTTCCCTTGGTGGGTTTGACTAACATGTGATCTGGATTGACAAGTGTTCGCTACATGACCATACCTTCCACAATTGGCACATAGACGGCATGGTATGTTTGGGAAGTGGTGATAGTTGCACGTGTTGCACAGAGGGTTGTTGCCCGCATATGGTTTCTTATTATGGTTTTGGGCTAGGGGAGCTACTTGATTGATTGGTACAGCAGGGGTAATGACAGCAAAGTTGCGTTTCTTATTGGAGTGAGGAGGTTTGGGTTTGTCTTCCTGAGAGGGTTCAGAAGAGGTTGTTGGGTCAGTGACTTTCTTTGCGCCTTTCCTTGTTAGTGTACCCGCCTTCACATGGTTATCAGTTAATGTGGCAGCTAAGCGGATAGCATCTTCAAGAGTAGCTGGATTTCTTCCTAGGACTGTATCTTGGATTTTCATGGGTAGACCACCGATGTACTTCTCAATACCCCGAGTCAGTGGGGTGACCGTGTGGGGTACTAGAAGGCTTAACTCGTGGAAACGAGTTGTGTAGGCTAAACTTTCACCAGTGTCTTGGGTAAGATCCCAAAACTCAGCCTCCAACTTCTTCATTTCATTACAAGGACAGAATTCCTCGGTCATGAGTCTCTTAACTTCATCGTATGGCAAGGCCATGGTCACATCCACACCCCGGTTTCTCTTCTCATCATTCCACCAAGTGAACGCCTGTTTCAGAAAGACGCTGGTGGCATAGCGAACCCGGAGATGGTCAGGGCAATCACTGTTGAGAAAAGTGCTTTCAATGCTTTCAAACCATTGAAGGAGGCCTGTAGCCCCTTCGGTACCATAGAACTTGACGGGGTTGCATGAGTTAAAGTGTTTGAAAGTGCATTGGGGTGGATTGGCACCACCACCACCACCATTATGAATTAGAAATGATTCAAGCCAAGGAAAGGAGCTCCAATCATCAATCAACCTCTTCTTCCTCCACCATCTCATCAGCACTTCACTCTGACCACTTAGTTCCTAGTTCTAGCAACTACTATCCTCCCATTGTCACCCATCCACAAACACCATTTCTCCTAGAAGCTCCTCCTCAAACATCAACCTCTGCTGCTTTTGTTTCTAAAAACTCAAGCAACATGTCCTTTATCAAGGAGGATCTGGAATGCTTTCATCCAGATGACTTAAAAGAAATGGACATACAACACTCGTATGCCATGCTCTCTATAAGAGCAAAAAGGTTCTACTCTAGAACCGGAAGACCCATTCCATGTTACAACTCTAACACCAGAGTTGGCTTGGATAAAAGCAAATTAAGATGTTACAAATGTAACCTACTGGGTCACTTTGCTAGAGAATGCAAGGCGCCAAGAGAAAATCCAGCTACTCCTCAGTCAAGACAAGCTCACCAAGCCCAACCCAGACAACAACAACAACAAGCTACTCCTCTAGTTCAAACTACAGCCTGTGCAACTATTGGAACTTCTGATTTCGACTAGAGCTTCCAGTATGAAGAGCTGCCTGTCAACAATCAAGCTCTTATGGCAGACACTACAGAGATACCACCTCAGGTATTTAAACATCTTTACTCTCAAGCCTGTATTGATAAATTTTTGGGTTATAGAAAGCATAACCAAAACCTTATAGATCAAAATGAAGAGTTTCATCAGATGAAATCTGAGTTCAAAAAGGTTGAAAATACTTATAAAGAAAATATTAACTGCCTTAAGAAAGAGATTTAATCGTTAAAACACGAACAAACTAATCTTGAAACTCAGATTGATGATCTACTAGTCAAACTAAAAGCTACCAGAGCTGAACTGGCAGAACAGATAGTTCATGTTGAAAAATATGAATTTTCCTCCAAAAAGTTACAAAGACTTTTAGATATTCAAGTCCATGAGAAGGTAAAGACTGGACTTGGGTATAACAATGATCAGTACAAATATGTTTCTCCTCCTGCTGACGATATTGCCATTCACGAACAAAGCTTCAATGTTGCAAATCTTGACACTGCAAACCGAAACCTTGATCCTTCAACAGATGAACCTTTCGTCGAAGACTGCACTACCTCATCGGAATCTGAGTCAACCTACTCAGACCATGATGAAACCAGTGCAGCCCCATCTGAAGCTGTTCTGAATAGAGTTGAAGTCCCTGCTATTATTCCAGCTATTCCAGCCCATGTCCCATTCAAACAGATCAAGATCAGCTATCCTCTAGATAGAAGAAAGCTAAACATTGAAAAGGGAGAAACATCAGGACCCACAAACCGCAAGCCTCAGTCAAAGCCGATCACAAAGAGGAAGGTGTTTGATATATGTCGTAAGCCTGAAGAAAAAGTTCCATATGTTCAAAAGACCCTAGAAGAAGCCACTTTTGAACATAACAAAGCTCATCCATGGAACTTCAAGTATCTGTTCCAAAGAAAGGACTATGTCTACCTTTCAAGAGACAAACTGGCAAGATCATGCTTTGTGTGTGGCAGATATAACCACACTGCCAGCACCTGGTTTCATTACCTGGAATACCAAAGAAATTCAAAGCAACATGCTTTTGAAAAGACTAACAAAAACAAGAAGGTAAGAAGCTACGAGGTCAAAGCAACTAAGTTCAGGGAGTCTCTATCTCCCCCAAGAGTGAAGCTGCCTAAATCTCAACAAACTTGCATCATTTGTGGTGAATCAGACCACTTTGCTGCAAATTGTAAGTTTAACCCCTTCAACCAGATCCTTCATCAAGCCCCTCAAAGACAAAAGGTAAAGAAGGATCAGCATACATCGGTCGTTAGTCAAGTGAAGCCCAAGAAAACAAAGCAGAAGCTTTCAGCAGCAACCAAGTCTGCTGCTAATAAGCTAAAATCCTCCGCAGCAAAATCTACTGCTGATAAGGCAAAGCCATCAGCAGCAAGAGTGTCCACTGCTGATAAGGCAAAATCCAAGGCAAAGCCTTCAGCAGCAAAGAATGCTGCCACTTCAACAAAGCTATCAGCAGCAGGATCTACTATTGACAAGCCAGAAACATCAGTAGCAAAATCCGCTGCTGACAATGTGAGGAAAACTAGAAAATCACCAACAAAGCAATGGAAAGCCAAACCATCTCCAAGCATTGTCATTGGTTCCATTGACTGCAAACCTACTGAAAATGATAAAGTAACAACCATCTTTTTCAAGTCTGCAGACTCTTGGGTTCCTCCTACTAATTAGAAATTTATCATGTGCAGGGACAGCCAGGTCACAAGAATAACACCTGGGTGGTAGACAGTGGTTGTTCCAGGCACATGACAGGCAACAGATCCATCCTCTCCAACTTCAGACATTTCAATGGAGGATATGTTGCCTTTGGAAGTGACTCAAAGGGAGGATCCATTACTGGACAAGGAACTGTGTCCAACGAAAGAATGAGCATTGATAAGGTCAACTATGTCAAAGAATTGGACTTCAATCTCATGAGTGTTTCCCAGGTCTGTGACCAAAAGCATTGGATGCTCTTCACAGATAAAGAATGCTTTGTACTGTCTCCAGGCTTATCCACACCTCCTCCAGAAAGCATTTTATTGACTGCTCAGAGAAAAGAAAATCTCTATGTACTGGACATGAATGAAGTCACTCCATCTGGGAGTGTCTCCTACTTTTTATCAAAAGCCTCAGTTGATGAATCAGCTCTCTGGCACAGGAGATTAAGCCACGTTAATATCAAAACCATTAACAAATTGGTGAAGAATAATCTTATCAGAGGGATTCCTGACAAAGAATTTCAACTGGAAGACCACTTCATTGCATGCTTAAAGGGGAAGCAACACAAGAGTTCTCACAAGCCCAAGACCTTGAATACAAATGACACTCCACTGCAACTGCTGCATATGGATCTCTTCGGTCCAACAAATGTCATGTCAATGGGCAAAAAGTCATACTGTCTGGTGATAACAGATGACTACACCAGATTCTCTTGGGTATACTTCTTGAGAACTAAAGATGAAACTGCTGAGATTCTCAAATCCTACATTCTGAGGGTAGAAAATCAAAGCAATCGAAAGGTGAAAATCATAAGGTGTGATCAGGGCACAGAGTTCAAAAACCACACTTTAAACTGTTTATGTGAAAGCAAGGGGATAGAGAGACAATACAGTGCTACAAGAACTCCTTAACAAAATGGAGTTGCTGAAAGAAGAAACAGAACTCTTATTGAGTCAGCAAAATCTATGTTGGCTGACTCAAAACTGCCACTCACATTCTGGGCAGAAGCAGTTAGCACATCCTGTTATGTGCAAAACAGAGTTCTAATTGTCAAACCCCTCAACAAGACACCCTATGAACTTTGGTTTCAAAGAATTCCTACATTGGGTTTCTAAAACCTTTTGGGTGTCCATGCACCATTCTCATCACACATAGGGTTCTTCCTAAGTTTGGTGCCAAATCTGATGAAGGATATTTCGTAGGCTATTCCTCTCAATCAAAGGCCTATAGAGTATTCAATTCAAGAACAAGAATTGTGGAAGAATCAGCAAATGTGGAATGCAGAGAACACATTGTCTGTGAGCAGAGAAAAGGTCCAAACTGGCTCTTTGACATAGACTCCTTCTCCCAAATATTTGAGCCTCTCACCTTCTCAAATATGGAGTCTACGTCTACACAAACACCAGCCTCCACTTCATCCACTGACTACAAACTGGATTTTCCCAAATCTTCTATCAGTCTGAGAAGACCATCAATTGATCCTCCATCAGTTGTGAAAGCAATTGAAGCAAGTGAAGCAGGAACAAGACTGTCTAATGTAACCAGCAGCAGCCTGTCTGAAACTGAAAATCTAAATGAAGACTCCTCGGTAAATGCTGTAGATGCTGATGATGCTATTGCTGAAAATATTGATGTGGCTAATGCTGTTGAAGACTCCTCCACCATGAATAAAGAGACCCCTGATCAAAATCAAAGCAATCTAGAGCAAGGGATACAACTGGAGGTGGTACCAGCACAGAGGATCCACAAAGAACATCCTCAAGAGAATATTATTGGCCAAGTACACCAAGGAGTTCTCACAAGAAGCAAATCTCACGAGGCCAATATAAGCTTGGTTTCATGTTTCCTATCTCAAATGGAACCCAAGAAGATAGATGAAGCACTCAAACACAGCAACTGGATTGAGGCAATGCAGGAAGAATTGCTGCAATTCAAAAGGCAGGATGTCTGGAAACTTATTAATCTTCCACCAGGTAAATATGCTATTGGCACACGATGGGTTTTCAGGAACAAGCAAGACGAGAGAGGCATTGTAGTCAAGAACAAAGCCAGACTTGTAGCTCAAAGCTACACTCAGGAAGAAGGAATTGACTATGATGAAGTCTTTGCTCCTGTTTCCAGGCTGGAGGCTATCCGAATCTTCCTGGCATATGCTGCATCCAAGAGCTTCACTATCTATCAAATGGACGTCAAAAGTGCCTTTCTATATGGAAAGATTGGTGAGGAAGTATACGTCAAACAGCCTCCAGGCTTTATAGATCCTGCACATCCTACTCAAGTGTTCAAACTAGACAAAGCTCTGTATGGCCTACATCAGGCACCAAGAGCCTGGTATGAAACCTTGTCAGGATATCTACTAAGCAACAACTTCAGAAGAGGTGCCATTGACCAGACCTTGTTTATCAAAGATGAAGGGGGAGAAATCTTACTAGTTCAAATTTATGTTGATGATATCATCTTTGGATCAACAAGGAAACAGCTGTGCAAAGAATTTGTGACTCTGATGCACTCAAAGTTTGAAATGAGTTCAATGGGTGAACTAAATTTCTTCTTAGGTCTACAAGTCAAACAGGTCCCAAATGGAATCTTCATCAGCCAATCCAAATATGTAAAGAGCATTTTGGAAAGATTCAAAATGGCTGACTGGTCTGCTGCAAGAAACCCTATGCAAGTGCATCATCAGCTGACTCCAGACAAAGATGGCCAAGACACTGATCAACATAAGTACCGTGCAATGATAGGGTCTCTCATGTATCTCACTACCTCAAGGCCAGATATCATGTTTGCAGTATGTCTCTGTGCAAGATTACAAGCAGCTCCAAAAGTTTCACATCTTCAGGCCGTCAAGAGAATCTTTAGATACCTAAAGGGTGCCTCAAGACTTGGGCTATGGTACTCTAAAAATGACATGTTTAATCTGTATGCATACACTGACAGTGACTATGGGGGTTGCAACTTGGACAAAAAGTCCACTTCAGGGGGATGTCAGTTTCTGGGAGGGAGACTGATTTCATGGCAGTGCAAGAAGCAAACATGTGTTTCAACTTCTACAGCTGAAGCAGAATACATTGTAGCTTCAAGTTGCTGTGCACAAGTCATCTGGATACAAAATCAAATGCTGGATTACGGGATGACTTTCATGGCAACTCCAATTCACATTGACAACATGAGTGCTATCTCAATCACAAACAATCCGGTGCAGCACTCAAAGACAAAGCAAATTGACATCAGGTATCATTTCATAAGAGATCAAGCTAAGAAAAAGAGGATTATTTTAACCAAAGTTCATACGAATGAGCAATATGCTGATTTGTTTACAAAACCTTTTGATGAAGCTAGATTTAAATATTTAGTTGAATCCATTTGTATGATGAACTTTGATTAAAATCTATCTCTAAAAATTCTATTTTAAAATGTGTTTTGTCTTATGTTGAAAATAAAAGTTATAAGTCAGTAGCATTTTTGTCCTTCAGCTGCTGACAGGTTTAATCTTCAGCAGCAAAAGATTTGCAGCTGACTGCTTTAAGTTATCAGCAGGAACTAGTTTCCTGTGGATTTCTTTAAGACTGTCAGCAGCAACATCCTTGCTACGGATTATTAAATCCGTCAGCATCAGATAAATTTGCTGCTGACAGACTTAACCTTCCGCAGCAACCAAGTTTGCAGCGGACAGACTTATTCATCCGCATCAACCAAGTTTGCAGCTGGTGGGTAAATTTAAGTCCAAATTAACTTTTACCCGCTGTAAAAATTAACGTCAGTCCTTACCATGACTACCTCGGTGTATTACAGCTGTAACAGTAAAAGGTGAATTAGGTTGTACTGTACAAGTCATTTTGCTTTTTCCCTCCTCTGTCGTTATAAGAACAAATCAAATTTCCTTACCACCTATTCACCTTCAATTTCACCCTAAACCCACATCATTTTCTCTCAAGTCCCCACAACATTCAAAGCCCTTCATCCTTAAAACATTCAAAGCCTTCCATATTCTAAACCTTCCCTTCAAATCAAACAACAATGGCGGACATCAATAACCCTGATGATAAGTTCTCCCCATACCACAACCTAACAGCATACCTTACCAAGGGAAAGAAATCTGAAGGATTCAATGATATGATCGACTTCTTATGTCGATCAAAAATCTACTTTGCCCTCACAACCAACCCTACCATATATATCCCTCATATGGAGGATATATGGAGGATTTATGGAGTACCGCCGTCTACTCAACCGAACAGGGGATTCCCCAAATTAAAGCCAAAGTAGACGGCAAGGATATCACCATCTCGGAAGCTACCCTCCGAAAACATCTTAAGCTTCAGGATGAGGGAGCTGCCATCTCATACTCGAAGGACGAATACATGAGGACCTTTGTATCCATTGGATGCACTGGAAATCAGATCGAGTATACGATCGAGAAGGCGCTGATGGGCCCTCCATGGAAGTATCTCTGCCACGCTCTTCTCCAATGCATATCCCAGAAGAGGAGTGGATGACATCAGGTGAGCTCCGCACTTGCCTCCGCCTTCCATGGTATGGTCACTAACCAAGGCTTCAACTTTGCACACCTCATCTTTGAGGGTTTGAGATATAACCTTCAAGAGGGTGCAAAGCAACAATTTTTTATGTACCCAAGATTCTTGCAGGAAGTTTTCAATCAAGAACTAAAAGAACTTTCAAAACCTGCAAGAATCTACATCATGTTGGGACATAAAAATAATATTTTCAAAGCATGAGAACTGTTTCCAAAAAGTTCTAAGGGGTCAATGTTCCATTGTTATCTACAATGCTGAACATACAAAGTACCCCGGGTGACAGTTCAGCAATCCCAGCTGATACTGATCCCACACCCTCCACCTCACATCCTGAACAACAATCTGCTTCTACCATTCGAACCCCTGTGTATACTACTAAGGATGCACAGGCACAAAAATTACTTACACCTCTTTTGGATGTTATCGTTCAACCGGAACACAGGGCCCCGGTTGCAACGACATATACTAGGAAAAGGGGCAAGAGAACTCCTTCTTCTCTTGCCTCCAAGGCCCAAACCCAACCTAACAGCCCTCACTCAGAATCACAACATGCTGGTGAGAATATCATAAGGGACAGCCACATTATTAGGGAGACTCCTTTGGATGTCTCTCTATTAGGATCAGGATCACTTCCCGGATCCATAGAACAGCCCCCTGAGCCTTTCCTCTCTCTTCTGAACTTAAGTGTTGAGGAACCTGATCAAGATGATGTACCTTCTCCAACTACCACTATCTCGGAGGTACTGATTGATCTTGCTTTCAACACACCCAACCCAAGTTCTTCTACCCTGAAGGTCCACTCTAGGAGTTATGAAAGAGTGGATGTGGAAGAGGCTGTCACTACTGCTGGTCCATCAAATGACCAGGAGGACAGTGACAACATAACTAAGACCTCAACCACGACAACCACAGTGAGGATGCTTCCTTGAAAACTTCCCTCACTGAGAGGAATCCCAGGCGCCAAGAAACCATGGGTGATGGTGATGCAGAGGCTAGGACTAAGTCCCCATCTGGATCCAAGGATTCCACAACTGTGGATGAGGACAGACTAAAACTTCATAACTTGGAATTGATGGCCAGGGTGGCTATGCTAGAGGCTGAAGTGTCCAAACTAAGACACCAAGTCTCTATGCATGAAGCCCATCAATGCCCAACTGTACTTACTCCCTCTCTTGTATCAGTGGGCACCCAAACTGATGCTTATTTGTCCACTGATGCAACCAAAAAGGGGGAGATGTTCCTAATGGAGGAAGACTCATACAGTCTTGACGACTGGATTCAAGAGCAGGCTGTATTTCAAAGCACACTATTCAAGCCAACTTTTGTACAGGTTCATGACTTGCCAGCTTCATATAACGAAGAAGAAGAGACATCTGAAGACTGGAAGTTAGTCGTCAGGGCTGTTGATGAGATGCTGAATGATGCTGAAGACACATAACAAACATATACATCTTTCAGCATCATCCCTGAAGCAGCAGCCATCATAAGTCAATCCACTGCCCCCTAATTTCCACTGACTTCAACACAGCTAGAGTTTGATACAATACTATCTTGGGGGTATGATGGAAAGTCTGAGAGGTTCTGGATTGGATGGGAGTTTGGCGGAGTAGAAGAGCTAAACTGGGACTTTCTCAACAGCATCCAAGTCCTTCACCTATACCATCTACAATGCATCAACAACTCAACGGACCTCTCAGCAGAACTTGCTATTGGCAGGTTCTATGACTTGATGGAGGATAATCTACCCAACTTTCAAAGACAAATACAAGCAGCAAAAAGGGTAGCCTATCCTGAATCTTCAACAGCAGCAGAAAGAAGACTGTCTCCTAGAAGACTTGAAATAGTAAGGAGCAGTCTTCTCACTGAAGAAGAAATTCTGTGCTGGAAAAGATTCCTGTACAATAGAATGGTCAGGGATGTCGAAGTGCAAGGATGGACAAGCACTGACTCCCATGACTTCACCTTCTTCCTGAGCAATGGATCTTCTCTAACAATTAACATCAAGGAGATCTTGCTCCTACCTTCAGCCTTCCTACATAAGGTCTTTGAGCTCAGATCACTCATCTTCAATGTCAACTCCTTAGAAAGTCAAGATATAATCAAGATCATCAAGGCTTCTTTGTATAAGGAGGAATCTGGATCTGACTCAGACCTATCCTTTCTCTCTTCTCCAACAGTAAGACTGAACACAGAAGAAAAATCAAAAAGAAGAGAAGAGGAAAAGATGAAAGAGGCATGGAAGGATGTGACAGGTATGGAATGGGAAGAAGATGAAGTTAGTTCCCCTCCCTTATCCATTCCCCAAATTTCCAATGAAGCTGAGGCTGAGATTCCAACAGTAGCACCATCATTTGCTGTTGTGATCAGTGAAGCCGAAGCAGAGGCATCCAACAAAGATAATGGAAAGGGGATTATGACCAAAGAAGACGAAGAAAGGTTTCTAAGAGAAAAGAAAGAGAAGGAAGAAAGAAGAAGAGGAGATGGCTGAAACTAAGAAAGCTCAAGATAGACTCACAACCATTCTCCTCAGAGAACAGCAAATCCAGCTGTATGCAAAACAGCTGGATGATCTTAAAGTAAAGATTCATGCAGTTTATCAGATTGAAAAAGATGAAGCTCTTGCTCTTCAACTGCAGGAACAATTTGACAAAGAAGAAGAAGAGATAGAGAAGAAGAAAAAGGAAGAGGCTAAGTTCAGAATAACTGATTCTGAACTAGCTAAAGAAATGAGAGAGGAGTGGGTAAAGGCTCTAGTTTCTCAAGGTGAGGATGCAGACTACCTTGAGAAACTATCAAATAAAGAAATCTACAGAGCCTTCATGGGTCAGCAAGGTCAATTGGCAAAGAAGAAAAAGGCTAAAGAAGAAGAAAAAGCCAAACAAAAGTCCAAAAAGACCATTGCCTTTAATAAAAGGACCCATGAAGAAAGGAAGATCATGATTGACTTCCTTAAGGCTAGAGGAGAGAGTGAAAAGAGGCTAGGTCCCATGAATTTTATGAACCTGCAAGCCCTCTATTTCAAAGTAAAGAAGGATGAGGAAGAAAGATTGGAGAAGAAAGGCTCCAAGAAAAGGGTAATCATTCACGAAGAAGGAAGGAAATCAAATAAACCCAAGCCTTCTCTCTCACCCAACACTTCCTCAATCCAACAACCTTCCACTCTCCTTCCTAGAACTTCCTCCTCTCCTCCCTCAAAGTCCAAATCCTCACACCCAGCTCCCACTCATCAACAACCTCCCAAAAAGAAGAACAAACCCACTTCCAAACCAGAAGAATCAAGAGAAATAATCAGATGGTCATACAGCCCTCAAGACCAATGGTTTGAAGTGTTCAGGGGGAGGACAGAAGCTAAAATATCCATTTATATATCTGTTGATGAGGTACTGCAGCTTCCAGATTCTGATCTACAAAGAATGATGGAGCTGGGTGAAGCCTCTGAGCCTGAGAATAAAGATGGAAGACATCTATTGCTGGTAATCAAACATTACTTCAACCCCAGCAAAAATGAAATCATTGATGTTAAACCTCTTCAATCCCACTCTCCATTCATCAGCTGGTCCTACAATACTGAGAAGAATGAATTCACTCTGACAGATGTTAAAGGACAGAAGATAAGGTGTTTAAGCAAGGCTATCTTCAAAATGGCAAGCAAAGACATCAAGACTCTATCTGAGCTTCCTCTTAACAATCCCATCATGGACCAGAGAGGATATGAGGTTGAAAGGATAGTCAGAAACATGCAAAAGCTTCAGCAACAAAGGTAGTAAGAGAGTTTTAGTAGCATCAGTCTAGGGGGAGTTTGTAGAAATTAAGACTGATGGCTACAAAATTATCTAAGTACAAATGCTGCTGATCTCAGAGTTTGTTGCTGACTAACAAACTGCTGCAGACAAGCTTATCTGCAGCGGATACTTGTTCTCCTGCTGAAGAACAAATCTGCTGCGGATAGCCTTATCTGTTGAAGACCAAAGTTGCTGCGGATAGGCTTCTCAACAGCATCAACACTTGATGCTGCTGACAGGCAAATCATCAGCAGCTTTGGATGGTCACATCTTACTGCTGATCCTCATCTTTGCTGCTGACAGCCTTGTGCCTTGAAGACAAATCGTTGCAGCTGACTATCCATGCCAAGCGTCACTGTCAACTTTCTGCAAAAGCCACTGACACACTCAAAGCAGAAGGAACCTCAATGGCACAACCAATGACGGACAACAATGCTCTTCTCCAAGCATGCAAGCAATAATGCATAAAGAAGACGCTTCAATAAAGTTAACTAGTTTTAAACTAAACATGTAATAGTTAGCTATATACAACAGATCAACGGTCTGTGTTAGATCTGATCCTTAGAATCAAGGGTATGTCTTGATTCTAAGTTAGTATAAATAATTGTGTAAACACTTCATTGTATGTGTGCTTTTTGATTGAGTTTTCATTTGTAATCGTTTATTTGCAAAAGCTTAATACAACAGTGTTCTTATAAGTATTCTTTCTGTTTACTCGATTATACTTGTGTAGTTGTTATTGTTTTCGCCAATTTCAACTAAGAACAGAACCATTTTGTACCTTCACGATCCAACAGCCACACATAAATTCAAATAAATACTAATGTGGCAGTTGCTCACATTTGGCCACACTTTTTTAGTGTGGCTACTAATTAAATATCACAGTTTTTTTCTTAAAATATGGCTAATAAATGTGTTTTTGGTCACATGAAACAAATATTGTGGCCGTAGATCACATTTGGCCACACTTTTATAGTGTGGCTACTAAATTTCACAGTTTTTTCTTAAAGTGTGGCTAATAGATGTCTTTTTGGTCACATGAAACAAATACCGTTGCCGTATATCACATTTGGCCACACTTTTCTAGTGTGGCTACCAAATGTCACAGTTTTTTTGTAAAGTGTGGCTAATAGATGTGTTCTTGGTCACATGTATCAAAAAAAAAAACAAATACTGTGGTTGTAGATCACATTTGGCCATACTTTTATAGTGTGGCTACTAAATGTCACGGTTTTTTTTTTAAAGTATGGTTAAAGGTTTTGAACTGTTATACATTGGTTACATGAATAAATAAAATGTATGGCCAAAAATAGAATAGAAAGTTTTGACATATGATTAATGACCTTTAACCACACATTTAATCAAAAGTGTGACAAGTTGTTTTCTGAATATTTATGATCGTAGGTCACTATTGGCGTAGGGACACACTCACAACGCATAGTGACTTCCTACCTTTCTAATTACAATGCTCTTTTTAGCATAACCTTCGTAAAATGCACACACATAATTTGAAGTTCACAATGATTCTTTTGAAGGTTTTAAACAAATCTATTTAATTCACTTAATTAAATTATTTATTTATGTATATTTAAAATTTTGATTTCTATATATAGATTTAAAAAATAATATATATTTTATACCATATACATTTATTGTTTTCACATCAAATTGATCTCTATATAAAATGATTTTCCTCTTAAATAATAAACCCATGAATAAACGTTATTAAAATCAGCATTTATTCGTTTGTTAGGTATTTTGCTAATATCATTTATTATTATTATTTCATTAAATAATAATAATAATAATTAATATTTAGGATTTTTCCATATTCATTATTTCACTAAATAATTATGCATTTAATCTTGAATTTTGTTCCACGTTAAAACGATTTTAAAAGCGCAATTAATAACGTTTCATAGTATGTAATCTTTTAGGATCAAATGTCAATGACAACGTTGTCATATGTAGTGTATTAGGCATTGAGGTCCAATAATCTTCCAGTTGCACAAGATTCAACATGTGTCTACATAGATAGTCGTAGGCGTCTAATAACATTTCACTGCCCTGAATGACATAAGACATATAGTCGTCCACTATCCCCAATCAATCTAAGTATACATACTTCAAGGGAATGATATATGGTAAGATATCAATTATCATTTTGTATTAGACATGTCATTGAACATGATACACGAATCACGATCATTCTCATATAGAGTCCAACTATAAGTTAAATTAATCAAGATTCAAAGTGATCCAATCAAAACTCAGTTTGAGCATGATCATGCATTTTTATCAGTTTAAATCAACAAATGGCCTAGAGATGACAACTTTTTATTGGGATATGAGAAAAAAATCTCATCTTAACTACATACGCCTCTCACCATACTTTACATTGTACGTACAATGGTCTTTATAACTACTTGGTCAAAGAACAACGTCAAATACAACGTTCCATACAATCAAGTCGTAATATGTATCTTAGGTCAGAGGATACAAAGATACTATCATTTTGAAGTAATTTTGAAGAAGGGTCAAGTCCAATATTTATTTCTTATTAATAACCGATATTTATTTCTAATTGAAATGATTTAATAATAACTAAATACAATCTTTAGCTATTATATATATATACAGGGGGAGTATCAAATAAGAAGTAGTTTTTCGCTAAAAAATCTAATAAATGACAAAAACCTTAAGAAACGATATCAAACGAACTCCGATTGAGCTAATTTCAGCGGCGTTGGAACCGTCTCGTCGAACTCTACCATCCTAGCTTTTAGGGTTTAGCTTTTAAGGTTTAGATTTTACGTCTGAATTTTAGGGTTTTAGCCTTATGGTTTAGTCTTAAGGTTTAGATTTTAAGGTTTAGATTTTATGGTTTAGATTTTTTTTTTGTGAGATGGGGGTGGGTTTAGGTTTTTGGGGGTGGGTGGAGGGGGGTTTAGGTTTTTGGGGGGTGGAGGTGGTGGTTTTAGGCTTTTCGGGGTAGGGTTGGAGGGGGGTTTAGGTTTTTGGGGGTGTGGGTGGAGGGGGTTTAGGTTTTTGGGTCCGGGTTAGGGTTCGATGAGACGGTTCCAATGCCGCTGGAATGAACTCAATCGGAGTTCGATTGACCCACTTCTTAGGATTTCTTAACGAAAAACCTCTTTTAGTGGAACCGTCCCATATATGTGTGTGTTTTATTTGATGTTGACATATTATATATAACAATAATATATATATATATATATATATATATATTATAGATATATAACAATGCCAACATAAGAAAAACATTTACATGTTCATTAAAAAAACTAAAATATAAACACTCATTGAAACTAGAGAGTAAGCATTTTCTACATCCTTTACATCCAACTCAAATTTACAAGTAAACGATTTTATTTATGAAATTAATTAATTTTACAACACAAAGTAATAATATCTATACTTTCTAATAAATAAAGATTTTAGTGAAACACTTGTTACTCTCTCGTGTATTCTTAGACTTTTTTTTCCCGTCTCTCTCTTATATTAATTACATAAATTTTTTTAATTGTTTTTATAATTTTTTGTTTCTTGTCTCTCTCATATTAAATAATTATTATTTTTATAAAACATTTTTATTTAAAAAATAGGTTTGTTCATAAAACATTTTTATAAATTGAACATTTCTTTCTTTTTTTATAAAAACATTTAAAAAAATAATTATGTAACGTTTTTAGAATTTATATTAAAAAACTATATAATATGTCATAAATATGTAATATGTAAATATTTATTACTAAGTATATAATATATAATATATATTATATAATATTACAATTATTCAACCCGTGTAATACACCGGGTTTCTAACCTAGTTTACGTTAATAAAATCTACTTGTATTAGAGAATATAACCCGGGAAATATTTGGCATGTATATTATCTTTAGTATTTATAATACATGAAATATAAAAATTTATGGTAATTATTTACAATAGTTATTTGAAGTAAAATATACGAGAGTGAGATCTATAAAATAAATATGATTCAAAGATATAAAATTTAGAATAAACCTATTAAGGCGTGGTTTTCATAAATTTGATTTTTCATATCTTCAATTTTAATTTTACCTTTTATTGGCATTTAGATATTTCTCCTTGATAAGATTATTTATTACATATTTTCTTAAATCAAAAAGTTAATTACATATTTTTCCTTTCTATCACACAAGTCAAAAAGTCAATTGTATATTTCCTCTTCCTAAAACACATAGAAAAGGAAAATATGTAATTGATTTTAAGAGTTAGATAAATATGTAATTAATTTTTTTTGAACGGCCAACAAATATTATATGCTCGGTCACCCGGGTAACCCATTGGCGAAAGGCCACCCACGCTCGCGAACGCAGACAGCGCTGGTAACCCGGCCCATCCACCATTCCAAAGGAAACCCACCACCAGAAGGCCACTTTGGTAAAACATATGGCCCACCTGATAATATTTTGTATCAAGTGAGACTCGAACCCATGACCTCCACATTGGAAGACTATGAGGATGTCTCCTCCCAAACCAGTTGATTTAAGACTCATCGACAAATATGTAATTAATAGTTTTAGTAATTTTAACTTCCACGTGTGAAGGATGCGTCGTTCTCAGTAAATATGACTACCATTACCTACGTATTAATCGTAAAAAATTCAAAAAATAAAACCGGTCAAACATATTAAATATCAACTTATATATATATATATATATATATATATATATATATATATATATATATAGGGGAAGGTTCCGCTAAGAAGTGGTTTTTCGCTAAGAAACGCTAAGAAGTGGGTCAAACGAACTCCGATTGAGCTCATTCGAGCGGCATTGGAACCGTCTCATCGAACTCTAATCCGGACCCAAAAACCTAAACCCCCCCTCCACCCGCACCCCCAAAAACCTAAACCCCCCTCCAACCCCACCCGAAAAGCCTAAAACCACCACCCCCCACCCCCCAAAAACTTAAACCCCCCACCCCACCCCCCCCCAAAGACCTAAACCCACCCCCAAAAACCTAAACCCCCACCCCAAAAAAAAAACCTAAACCCTAAAATCTAAACCCTAAAAGCTAAACCCTAAGGCTAACCCTTAAGGCTAAAATCTTAAAATTCAACGCTAAGATCTAAACCCTAAAAGCTAAGATGGTAGAGTTCGACGATACGGTTCTAACGCCGCTGGAATGAGCTCAATCCGTGTTCGTTTAATATCGTTTCTTAATGTTTTTGTCACTTCTTAGAGTTCTTAGCCGAAAACAATTTCTTATTTGATCATCCCCATATATATATATATATATATATATATATATATATATATATATATATATAAAGAAAATTAAGAAGTATCAACCACCATATAA
The DNA here is from genome assembly GCA_023525975.1 of Smallanthus sonchifolius. Classification (NCBI taxonomy): domain Eukaryota; kingdom Viridiplantae; phylum Streptophyta; class Magnoliopsida; order Asterales; family Asteraceae; genus Smallanthus; species Smallanthus sonchifolius. The sequence goes on along the minus strand of CM042025.1, from coordinate 38,985,916 downwards.
GGAAATTGCCTATGAAGTCACCGAAGCTATAAATACCACTCATAAATCCAACCCTTTCACAACCATATTTTCACATTATTTTCCTTCATTTTTTTCACATTTTCTGAGTTGAAGGTATGGCAAGATTACCAAGAGGAGGTCGCCGGAAGATAGAGTTGAAACTAATCGAAAGCGAACGCGAACGCGCTGTCACCTTGTCGAAGCGTCACAACGGCTTGTTCAAGAAAGCCGGAGAGTTGGCCACCCTATGTGGTGCACAAATTGCAATAATCCTCTTCACCGTTAGCGGAAAGCCGCTCTCGTTTGGAAGCCCGGGTGTGATAAATGTTGTAAAGAAGTTTCTCGACTTGGGTCATCGTGACCGACAAGCCGATGTGATCAAAGCGTCTATGAGTGGTTACCGCAAAGCTGAACTTCAAGAACTCAACCATGAGTTTGATGAGTTTAATGAGAAGTCGGTAACCGGTAAGAAGCATGGACAAACCCTAGAAGAAGATTTGAAAGTGGTGCTTGGTGGGAAGACGTATGAGGATTATAAAAGTTGCATGGGGATAGATAAGCTCATGCAGATGAAATGTAGGTTGGAAGAGATGAAAAGAGAGTTGGAGGATGGTTGTGAGGCAGAAAGTGGATCTTTGTTGTTGAAAGATGAGTTTGAGGTGGATCTGTCTAAAGTTGAAGGGCCGAAAGATTATTTAAAGTTGTGATCTATTTTATTTAAGAGTTAAAAGAAGTTTCTTCTTTGTTTTCATGTGTTATGTTGAGGAATTTGTATGAGGCAAGACTAATAAAAATGAAAAATCAACTTTTGAATAATACAAAAATATGTTGTATGTCTTTATACACTAATGACCAAGATATTGTATTATGTAAATACTAAATGAAAATTACAACGGTTCTTAATAATCTATATAGTCCCACATAATTTGATGTAAGTCCCTCCTAAGTCGCACATCATTGTTGGTGAGAACAAAACCTTTTTTTTATAAGGGGGTGGAAACCTTCTCTACTAAGATTCGTTTTGCTTGTACGAGCAATTCGTCAGGTGAAAACAAAAATGTGAGTTTCTGGATGGGCAAATCATCGGGGGCAAAGGGAACAATATTCTGGCACGGTTTACTTGGGTTGTTACAAATGGTATCAGAGCCAGGGGTAGGGTCGGTGTGCCAGCTAGGACGCTGGGCTCCCTAAGATTGGGGGGGGGGGGGTGGAGATGTAAGTCTCACATCGGTTGAGGGGGAGAACGAAGCTTTCCTTATAAGGGTACAAGGGGCATCTTACTCGAGCCCATCCGGGTAGGAGAGATGGGTTCCGAGTAACCGGGGTACACCGCCCCCTTTGATCCGAGTAGGGTGACCAAGTACTTGGATCTAGTTATTTTACTCGGGCTGGGTAACTCTCTCTCCACTCTCTCTCTAGTGGACCCCACCACTCACACACACACCTTTCATATTTAAATGTTTTTTTAAGTGGGTGAGTAAATGAGTAGAGTGTTTCCAATGAAATATGAGTAAATGAGTAGTTTTGAGGTGACAAAATTCTATTGAGCAGTTTTGGTGAGTAAATGGGTAATGCACCCCCTTCACCCTAAAGGGGTGGAAACTTTTTTACCAAGATATGTTTTGCCTGGGCGAGCAATTTGTCGGGTGAAAACAAAACCGTGAGTTTCTGGATGGGCAACCCATCGAGGGCAAATTAGACAATATTCTAGCACGACTTACTTGTATTGTTACAGTTTGTTTGATGAGTAAGTGTGAATTTTAATTTAGTACTTAGTCATATTTTAAAGATTTGAGTTTAGTTAAATTTATATAAACGTATATTCCAAATTTTATAACCAGTATTATAACTTAAACTTGAATTCTTATTTATAGATCCAGTTATATTACAATTTAATGATAGCACTAAAATTGTTAAACATGTTACGGAAAGATATAAAAGCATATCATAAATGATCAAGATTATAAGAACAATTATAGCCATTTGTTTATAAAGAAATTTAAAAGCCAATATCTATATTTTTTGTTTACGCGTGTAATAAAGTCAAATAACCTAGTATTATTAATCACCAATAACTGCATTTCCACAAAAATCCTCGAAAGTAAGTTCATTTAACTTAATGGTATCTTGGTGTATTAAATGGTGTCTCCTCTTATAGTGGTCAAAGGTTTGAATTTCGTTGTGAACTGTGAAGTAGAACTAAGGCTGTGTACCCGAGTTTTATAAACGAATGAAAAGAAGAGAAAGGAAAGGGAGGAGAAGAGAAAAATATAATTTATTTTCGTGTTCCCGAGTTTAAAGAAAAGGAAAAAGAAATTAAAGAATTTATGTGTTCCTGAGTTGAAAGAAAGATAAAAGAAAGTTACAATTTACTATTATACCATTATGTTTAGATATATATACGTTAAGTGGAAGGGTAAAATGATAAATGATAAAACCTTGTATTTGTATTTCATTCCTTTCTCTCCAAATCATTACATTTTGGAAGAAAAGTTAGGAGAAGAGATTATTAAAAATTTTCCTTTTACTTCCTTTCATTAAAAAACTCGGGAACACAAATCTTCTTCAGTTTCTCTTCACTTCCTTTCACTTCTCTTGTTAAAAAGGACTCGGGAACACAACGTAAGCGTATATTAGTTGGGTGTCTGAGTTGTTCTAAACAAAGTGCATTAAAATTGTAACTATTGGCGGATTTACATATACTAAGAGCAAGGGGTATACCCTGGTTATTTACCCGCGTGAGCCGCGCGATACCCGTGAAACACCGCCCCCTTGTCGGTGTGGGGGGGGGGTGAGGCCTTCGCGTGAGAAATCTCACGGCTCTCTCTCTCACAAAAACACACCACAATGGTTAGTATGTCTCTTTCTCTCTCACATATGCATACTACAATCACACCACTTATACAACTCTCACTCACTTAGGTATAGCGCATACCAAGTGAGAGTGGTGTGAGCAACACACCCAGGTGACATGGCGTCCACTAGAAAAACTACCCTCACTTGGGTATACCTCATGCCCTAATAAAAATAATAATCTGAAATGTAGTTAATGTACCATTTTAGTTAATTTAAATGTAGTTAACGTCCTTGAAGTGGAAGGGGGGCGTATTGTAAGTTTTTGAGGGACTATAATATGACATTTAAAACTAACTTTCAAAACAAATCTTCTTATGCTTGTACATCATGCTTAAATGAATTGTATGCATTATGAACGGTATAATCTACTCACATAGTTTGGTAATTGTTATTTATATATAACTAGTTCACACCAAACAATAAATAACTATTTCCTTCTTATAGATAGGTAGACTATGATCTACTAAGAAGGTATCGAGTGGTGGTGTAATTTTAAACATCTGATTCCCCTCTGGTAAAGGTTATGACTCAGATCTACTTAGAAGTTATCCAGGGATGGTGCGGATTTAAGCAATGATTCTTCTCTAACAGATATTTCAGGTTAATTATACTTCCACTTGTTTCGTATCATAACCTCTTGAAGGCTACTTGTCCAACACAAGCTGCGATTTACCTGATCTCGTTGGTTAGCAAAGTATTGACGTGTCATGTGAGTTTTCTAGAAACATGTTATCATGGTTACTAGAAAAAGGTATATGTTTCATGTGACACCGGTTAAAACATTATTTATTATATAGTATCTAGTAATTTTTTATGCGTTCTATACGTATTTGAGACTAATTATTTCATGACTCATGTAACTGATGTTGTCCAGACGGTCTATATAAAAACTAACAAAACCTAACCTAGACTCCTAAGTAATAAATGGAAAACCTATGAACTAGACCGCACTGACAGGCAAGTGTACCTATCGAGTGTAGCACAACTTAATGGTAAACCGGAATATCGAACCCTAGAGACACTATGATAACAAAACTAAACTCTGACTCGAACTGAAGATTGATGATTAAGGGGGGGGTTGACTACATTAAAGATTAAACTAATAATAATGCAGAAACAAAGATCGACTCTAACTATTACGACAAGAACTTGGGAAATATCAGGAATGGGGAGAATACCACCTAGGTCGGAATCCTACTTGCAAAGCTCAACTTCTATCGGTTCTGGAAAACTATGATGGATCTGGGTTTATAAGGAGAACAACTCTAGATAGCCTAGCGGATCCCTAATCACTCTCAGGGTGTCACCAGCTAAGAAACTCTAAAGATGAACTAAACTCACCAGATGGTCGGATTACCTTTCAGTCTCTCCAACAATGATAATGTACCCAAAAGACAGATCACCTCTCGGTCTCACTGTCCACAATACATTCAAGGAATGCAAGGGGTAATCTTATAATAACAACTATGACTCAGAATAGCAAAAATCACTAGACACCTAAACCAACTTTCTCTCAGACAGTTGACACTCGGATTCCTATGACAAAGCCTAAACGACTATCTCTCACTTCTCAGGTATTGAGACAGGATACACATCAATCGACCTCTTAACTCCCACTATGACTCAGAATATCTCTCACTTCTCAGGTATTGAGAACTTTACAACCGAATAAGTTAATACAACGAACCCGAAATCAAAAGTCTTCAACTTTGCACTTCAATCGACCTCCTAACTCCCAAAATCGCCTCTAAAAACTGCTCCGACGGCCAGAAATCGATTATTTTTAAGAATGGGAGAGTCCTAGACCTTTAATCCTATCAATTAGGTCAAAATTCGTCTTGGGGCCCCTCGCGTACCGCGAAACCCAGAGGACAAATCCCTCGCGTACCTCCAGAGCCAAAACAGTCGTGCAGGAATTCTGGTCCCTCGCGTAGCGTGAGAAAAATGCCTCCATCTCTCGCATACCGAGAGATTACTGGATTTTTGTATTCTTCTTGTCGAGCTACCCCAAATTGATATAATATGGGCCCCGTAACTAATTTTCTAGCCCGAGATATGCCTCTTTTAAAGTTGGACTCTTTGCCGACTTTTTCTGTTTCTCATCTCGTGTTCTCGTGTGCTCGTTTCCTCACAGTTCTTGATTTTTAAGCTCTAATTCTTCCTGAATAACTACAAAACATAGCATAACTAAGTACAAGCTATAAATGACTCGAAACGACTCTAAAACTATACGAAAACGCTACAAAATACAGGTGCTCTTCGCGATGTATCCTACCGTGCGCTGTAAATCCTTGAACGCCAACTGTTGATTCTTCAATAAAGTGTCGTGGGCATCCAGTCTCTGGTTAGCATCCCTATCCTGCTGAACTAAATGGGCAAGCATCTGTGTCTGATTCTCTATCATCTCCTCTATCTTCCTCGTCATGACACTGCTTCCCGAACTCGTTCCAGATTCTCCTCATCTATACTGATGTTGGCGACCATTAAACCCAGGCGGGTTATTTCCAGATCTCCATCCCGAGTCATAGGTATTGTTGCAATTGTTGTACCCTCGGTTCTGGTTCTGGTTGCCAGTAAAACTCACCTGCTCCTGATGATTGACGGGGCAATCTCTGGTGTCGTGGCCTCCCCTGCACACCTCACACCTTAGAGCACTGAGCTTAAGCTCTTTAATCCCATTTGCCATAGCTGCAAGTGCAGCAGCCACACTAGTATCAGGGTTGACTTGATGCATATCTCTAGGAGAAGAGGCGGGTGCTCTATCACTAGGCATAGAAGTCCTAGTAAATGGCTGCTGATGTTCCGCCAGAGCAAAGCTCTCAAACATCTTCTCACACTCGTCTGGCTCGAGCTTATCCATGATATGGCCTCCCTGTAACATCCCAAAATGTCGAGAAATAAAGTTAACGAGTTCAAGCGGGCCGAAGTCGGGCCGGGTCAGCCGCGAACCGGGCTTGGGGAGGTCTCCCCTATAAATAGCCAAGGTCACCACATGTTTCTCTCATTTGCAATTCTAGAGAGAGAAAAACCGTAGAGAGAGAAAAACCGTAGAGAGAGAAAAAGTGTCGGAATCGCACAAGATTGCACCCGCTCGTGTCTCTTGCACTCGTGAGAAGAACCTCCGAATCAGAATCTCGATACAGGTAAGGATCTTGCCTAAATCTGAGTTTTTGTTCGTTTTTAGGATTTTCGGGTTTTGGCTAAAAAGGCAACGATTTTGCAGATGGAACTTAAAAATGAGCTTAGGTATAGCATCTAGAATGAAAACCGAACGTTTTGATCTAAGAAAAGTTGAGATACTGACTCGATCAGACTCGCATGCAAAAGCTTCGGATTTTTGGGAAGACAATCTGTGCAGACCCCATCGAAACTACTAGTTTCGATATGTGCAGGTCCATCGAAACTACTAGTTTCGATATGTGCAGGTCCATCGAAACTACAAGTTTCGATATGTGCAGGTCCATCGAAACTACAAGTTTCGATATGTGCAGGTCCATCGAAACTACAAGTTTCGATATGTGCAGGTCCATCGAAACTACCTAGTTTCGATATGTGCAGACTCCATCGAAACTACCTAGTTTCGATATGTGCATACATCAGAACTGATTAAGTGAAGTCAGTATGTTTAGAAGGGTTAAACCGTTAGAGTCGGTATTGGTCTGATGTGTATTTAACTAATCAATTCAGATCGGAAGTGAAGTTGTTGGACCTTTGTTTAGGACAACCGAGACTAGCTTATAAGGTGAGTTCTAGAAGCCCTCTTTTTGATGTTTTAATAATGTTTTTGGGCTGGTGTGCATACGTAACGATGTGACGATTTTATAAAACGATGTTTATGAAGGATGTTTTAGAAGGAAAGGTTTTGAAGGAAGTGTTTATGAAATATTTTGCCGAAAGAAGTTTACGAAGTGTTTATGAATGAATGAATGATTTTAATAAAACGTACGAATGCTTTAACTGAAGTTTTGAAGTAAAAGAAGCGAAGTTTTATGAAAGTCACAAACGAACGAATCTGCCAATATTCCTTAGGGAATGAAGGTTAAGGGATGGGAAGTATGTTATGGGCCTTTACCTTTTAGGGGCCTCTGTGGCTGGCCAACTGTTGTACAACTGGGGCGATGACGGTCGCCAAGGGGATTATCGTGATCCTTGAAGTTTGGTACGATTTACCTTATGGGGTAGTCGTGCTTGAAGTTTGGTACTTGCGCCCTACGGGGTGCAGTGCTTGAAGTTTGGTACGTGCTATCCTTTGGGACGCCGTGCTTGAAGGGTTGGATGACCTAAGTATCGGGCCCTAGGAGTTCCTCACCCGAAGGACAGTACGGTGATGATGGGCCTAGTGGTGGTGATCCTTAGATTATTCAACCAGTATGTAACGTATGGATTTGACGGTTACGAGAAGGCGCAGATTCGATATGTTCGTTGACTTGTGTTTATGAAGTGTTATGTTTTGTTATTGCATTACTTTACGTACGCTTTTTATTAAATGAAGTATGAAGTTATGTTTTTGGCAAATTATTCGAAGTTAAAGTTTTATGTTAAAACTAGAACTCACCAGCGTAGCTGACTTTTTAGTATGCACATTCAGGTTAAGGCAGGTATGGATGATGGACGGTGATGCTTGGCAAGCGAGAAGAGTTACCCGGTTGATCATGAAGACTGGCATCCCGTTATGTTTAGTTATGATGTAATTATGTTTTAAACATTGTTTACGCTTCCGCATGTAAGAACAATGATGACGTTATGTTTGAATGAAACTTTCCGCTGCGTTATTTGATATTCATGTTTAAGAACTGTTTGTGAATGAGTAAATCCAACAAGTGAGGCCTCCCGGGTTTGGGGCCTTACAAGTTGGTATCAGAGCAATAGTTTGAGAGATTCGGACACTCCTAGTGTCTGAACTTAAACTGTGAATGGGACCGAAAGCGGATGCCAGTACGGGTAACTCGAGCCATAGCATCAGGTATGAAGGTAGTATATATAATTACGTATATAGTATGCCTTAGAAAGGGTTAGGTAAGGACTTGTGTTCTGATGAAATCACAAAGGTGGTCAAATAGAAATCGAAAGGTTGTGTAATGGTTAATTACAGATGGCCAGTGTATATTAACATCTTACAGTACTTATTGAATTTTAATTGTTAACTAGCGTGATGACATTGGATTTCCTGTCTTATAGAACGAAATGGCGAGGAGAGGAAACGGAAGGCGTGGTGGCCGTACCGGTGGTCATACCGGCGGTCGAAATGGTGGGCGTGGCAGGATCCCCGCGCGCCAAAGTATAGTGAAGAAGGAAGTGTTCACACTGAACCGGCGGTTAGTGTGCATGGAGCTGAGCAGACACAGGTTGAAGAACAACCTTTCACTTTTGAACCAGAAGTGAGAGCAGCCATAGCTAGAGAGTTTACAGAATTGATGAAGACTTCTCTGCCAGGTCTGTTGGCAGAAGCATTGAAGCAGGTCAATGCGGCGGGCGGGTCCAGTGCGGCAATTGGTGCTCAGAACAATGAGACCGACAACGCACCGCCTGCTCGCGGATGCGACTATAAGTCCTTTAAGGCATGTGACCCACCGGTCCTCACTGGAAAGAAAGACGCGGTGGCTACATTTGACTGGGTGATCCGTATGGAAGCTGCCATTCGTCTGAGCGAGTGTCGAACGGATCAAGTTGTAAAATTTGCTGCTAACTCCTTGAGGGAGGAAGCATCCCATTGGTGGGAAGGTATACGTCAGGAAAAAGGGAGCGAGATTGTGGATGCGATGGTGTGGGCTGACTTGAAAACTTTGGTGATAAAGAATTTCTGCCCAAGGAACGAGATTGAGAAGGTAGAGAGGGAATTTCTGGGTTTGAAGGCCGGGAGCATGACGCACCGGCAGTACACAACCCGATTTAATGAACTAGCACGTCTGGTGCCACATCTTGTCACGACGGAGGAAAGAAAGATTTCATGTTACATTCAGGGGTTGCCGGACCAGGTGTCACACCCCGGCCGGCAGCGGATTAAACGCCGGGGCTGACGCGGTTGTTCAAAAGCACATGATTGGCTATTAAATGCGATAACATTTATTATTCAATTTAAAGTGTTCGTTACATGGGAAAAGGAAACGAAACGATCAAAACATAACGTATATTTAATTAACTAGGTCCATGTCCTATGTGAGCACGTTGAGTCCTTAAACCGGAGCACCTGAAACATGCGAGTAAATGTCAACTACAAGTAGTTGGTGAGTAACATAGGTTTTGACACTAACAAAAGTTTAGTAAAAATGGTTTGAAATTCAATATTGTTCAAAGCGTAACTATGGCATAAATGTGAAAACATACAAGGTTCCAAGAGTACAATTCAATCCGTAGTAAATGGAAAACTGGTAAGTACAATCCCACTTATTGTGTTTTGGAAAAATAGTAATATGGTACACACAAAACCCGCTAAGGTTTGTGTTAACTGGAATCGGATTCCCCTATAAATGATCATGTTAGGTACTACCTTAGGCCTGGGTAGCAGGTTAATGAATGTACTAGTATGAATACATGTAATGGTCACCAAGCAGTTTAAGACATAAAGCACGTAGTAAATAGCATGAGAACATTGGTATTGAATTTGGTATGTAAAGTATGTAAACATGTTCCACCCCGAGTATTTGCAAATAATAGTAAAGAGAAAGGAGGCTATGAAACTCACTTGTATTAAAGTTGGGAATGGTACGAACTAGTAGAGATTGTTAGGCCTCGTGAGGAACTCTCACAACAAACCTATACATATAATGATACTCTAAATTTAATATACGTTTAAATGGTACTTAGGAGATTTTGGGTCCTTAGGGTTTCATGGGGGTTTGGGTTTGAAGATGGACTTGTATATAAATATGTTGTAAGAAAATGTAAGTTCATTTTATAATAGTAATAAAAGTAGTTTATAAAATTAATTAAGGTTAATTAAGATTTTTAATTAATCATTTAGTAATTAATTTATGTAATTATCCTAAAGATAATAAATAAATTTATGGAATGTATAAGTTTCAAAAGGTGCATTTGGATTTATTTATAAAATAACTTATAAATAAATAATGAAATGACAAATTTTTAATTAAAATAATTAATTAAGCTAGTAGTAAATGTAAATAAAAGTGTTTTTAAATAATTATTCTCAATAATTGATTGTTTAAAAGTTTGAAAGAATTTAATACACTTTAATTGAAATAACCATTCATAATTTATAAATAATAAACATAATTAATAATAACCTAATTAATTTGCCTAAACAAATCATTTATATCATTTTATTTAGAATTTTTACATGTGTTTGAATAAAATAAATTAGTTAAAATACCAATTTATGTCTTCTATTTGTATAAAGAAATTATGAATGTATTTATTGGTTTATCAAATTTAGTTAGAATTTAAAACATTAAAAGTTTGTATTAAAAATAATTAATACGAATTAAATCCCATAAAAATGGGCTGCCAGGCCTCGAACCCACGCTTGAGGCGGTTCACGAATCGCACTAACGCACCAACCACTGGACCAGGGCATGATGCCTTGTCCAGTGGCCGCTCCGATTGATTTTTTTGTAAGCAATCCCATCAACCCTTCATCCCCAATACGAAAACCCCGAAACCCTAGCCACCAAATTAATCCAACAGAGCAAATGATCGAAGCCCGAATCATGGGGCTTTTGATCCCTGTACAAAAACGAGATTGTGGACACGAGAATTACCTTAAACGACCAAGCAGAGAGGGAGAACAATGCGATGCACAGGTTCGGGTTTCTCAGCCGATCGGAGTGATACAGAGGAGAATACCGATGGATTTAGGAGTGCGAGTAGCTTGTAGTGGGTTTTGAAAATGATTACTAGTCACTATTTATAGCCAATTTGAACAGTATGTGTGCGATCGATTAAATGGCATTCATGGTTGAAATCGGTTACGAGTTAGCCATAAAGATATCATTAAAATCCAATTAATCCCGAGTAATGGGTCGCTTGATTGGTTTAAAGGTGTAGCCGGCTTCAAGTTCGCATGTGAATATCTCATTTGCGAGTTTGGGATCGAACGAGTAAGAGCCGGTGTAGAGGGGTTTCGAACCCGGGGCTGATTTTGGGGAGGGGAAGTTTGGGGTTTGGCAAAACAGACCCCTCGAGTTCTAAGGTTTATCATTTCATGTGTGAATTTTGATTTTATTTAGAATTTAGTTTCAGATTTGGCATAACTAACCCCTGAACTTTTATAAAACATAAAATTATTAAATCTCATACATTTTTATAATTCTAATAATATAATTAAATGTTATAACTACATATTTTAAATCTTTGTAAAATAAAGGGTTTTTTTTTATTTATCTTCTCAATTAATTCTTTATAAATCTCTAATTTATTTATAAGATTTACAACATTTGTTTTTGCATGAATATATATATATATATATATATATATGTGTATGCATTTGTTTAATTGTCTTTAAACCTTTAAAAACCTAAATAAATATGTATTGAATTTGATATGAATTCATTAAATGTATGTATAATAACTTATGAAATGTAATGGGTAAATAGGACAAATTTCATAGATGCAAAACACAAGATAATGGAATTACAAGTGTCGGAATAAGGGTCGGAAATTTACTGGGGATTACAGTCTCCCCTACTTTAGGAGATTTCGTCCCGAAATTGCTTAAGAAGAGGGTCCTGGAAACAGATGTGGGTATTTGGCTTTCATTTGATCCTCACGTTCCCAAGTGAACTCTGGGCCACGTTTGGATTCCCACCGAACTTTAACGATTGGAATTCGGCTTCGCTTGAGTTGCTTAACTTCTCGGTCCATGATCTCCACGGGTTTCTCCACGAAGTGCATTGTGTCGTCAATGTGGACTTCGTCAAGTGGTATGTGGAGGTTCTCGTCAGCTAAGCATTTCTTTAGGTTCGAGACATGAAATGTCGGATGAACGTTGCTGAGTCCTTCAGGTAGATCCAACTTGTAGGCTACCTTCCCAATCCGCTCAAGGATTTTAAAAGGACCTACGAATCTTGGAGCAAGTTTCCCTTTCTTTCCGAAACGAACTACGCCTTTCCAAGGGGATACCTTGAGAAGAACCAGATCGCTAACTTGAAACTCTAAGGGTTTTCGACGTTTGTCGGCATAGCTCTTTTGCCGACTCCTTGCTACCAGAAGGTTGTCTCGGATTAACATTATCTTGTCGGAAGTCTCTTGAATAAGTTCAGGACCAGTGATTTGTGATTCACCAATTTCAGTCCAACAGATAGGTGAGCGGCACTTCCGACCATAAAGTGCTTCAAAAGGAGCCATGTTAATGCTCGTATGATAACTATTGTTGTACGAGAACTCGACTAGGGGTAGATGTAAATCCTAGTTTCCCTTGAAGTCAATGACACATGCTCTAAGCATATCTTCGAGGGTTTGAATCGTTCGTTCGGACTGACCATCAGTTTGCGGATGGTAAGCCGTACTAAGATTCAGTTGAGTACCTAGAGCTGATTGTAGTGATTGCCAGAAACGGGAGGTGAATCGTCCATCACGATCAGAAATAATGTTGAGAGGCACACCGTGACGACTAACGATCTCATCAATATAGATTCGAGCTAGTTTTTCAACCCGATAGTCCTCACGTATGGGTATGAAATGAGCAGACTTTGTTAAGCGGTCGATGATCACCCAGATGCTATCATGACCACGAGATGTGTGTGGGAGTTTGGTTATAAAGTCCATGGCAATACACTCCCATTTCCACACGGGTATCTCGGGTTGTTCAAGTAAACCGGATGGACGTTGGTGCTCGGCTTTAACCTTTAAACAAGTAAGGCATTTGGACACATATAGGGCAATGTCCTTTTTCATACCAGGCCACCAGTATTGAGTACAGAGATCCATGTACATTTTATCTGCACCAGGATGTATAGAATAACGAGTCTTGTGAGCCTCGTTCATGATAAAGGTACGAAGGTTGTCACGGTCCGAAATCCAGATACGATTTAGAAAGTAAAGTAACCCATTAGGTTTGGTTTCAAGTTGGAGTTCAGCACCACATGACATTTCATTGTACATGTTTCCTTCAGTGACAGAAAGATGTTGTGCTTCTAGGATGCGAGTTTGAATATCATTTTGGATTCGGATGCTGTGGATCTTGATAGGTTCTTTACGGCTAAGAGTATCAGCCACTACATTCGCCTTACCAGGATGATAACGAATATTGCAGTCGTAGTCGTTTAGGAGTTCAACCCAACGCCTTTGCCTCATGTTGAGCTCCTTTTGATTGAAGATGTGCTGGAGACTCTTATGATCGGTGTAAATCTCACATTTGGTACCATATAGGTAATGTCTCCAAATTTTAAAAGCAAATACAACCGCACCCAACTCAAGATCGTGTGTCGTATAATTCTTCTCATGGATTTTGAGTTGTCGGGACGCATAAGCAATCACTTTGCCCCGCTGCATTAGTACACAACCAAGGCCTAAGTGGGAAGCGTCACAGTAAACGACAAAGTCTTCGGTTCCATCAGGAAGAGTCAGGATAGGAGCCTCACACAGTTTCTGTTTTAGGGTTTGGAAGGCTTCCTCTTGTTTTGGTCCCCACTCATAGGGTTTGCCTTTGTGAGTTAAGGCTGCGAGTGGTACCGCGATCTTTGAAAAGTTCGCTATGAATCGACGATAATAGCCCGCTAAACCTAGAAATGAGCGGACTTCGGTAGGGGTCTTTGGAGCTTGCCAGTTCTTCACCGCCTCAATCTTAGCGGGATCCACGTGAATACCCTTCTCGTTGACTATATGACCCAAGAATTGGACTTCCTTTAGCCAAAATTCACATTTGGAGAACTTAGCGTATAATTGCTCCTTTTTCAAGAGATCTAAAACCAAACGTAAGTGTTCTTCGTGTTCCGCTTTGGATTTTGAATATATGAGGATATCGTCAATGAAGACGATCACGAACTTGTCCAAGTACGGCTTACACACGCGGTTCATAAGATCCATAAATACCGCGGGTGCATTGGTTAGTCCGAATGGCATAACCATGAACTCGTAATGACCATATCTTGTACGAAAGGCTGTCTTGGGGATATCGGATTCGAGGACTCGTAACTGGTGATAACCAGAACGAAGATCAATCTTAGAGAAATAAGTCGAGCCTTGAAGTTGATCAAATAAATCATCAATCCTCGGAAGTGGATAACGGTTCTTCACGGTAAGCTTGTTAAGTTCCCGATAGTCGATACACATTCTGAAAGAACCATCCTTCTTTTTGACAAATAAAACAGGTGCTCCCCAAGGGGAAACACTAGGACGAATAAACCCCTTATCAGAAAGTTCTCGAAGTTGACTTGAAAGTTCTTGCATCTCTGATGGTGCAAGACGATAAGGTGACATGGCCACGGGGTTTGCTCCTGGCACTAAGTTAATACGGAATTCGACTTGACGTATAGGAGGAAGACCGGGTAAGTCTTCGGGGAAAACTTCAGGAAAGTCTTTGATTATAGGAATGTCTTGAAGATTCTTATCCTTGACTTTTCGTTCCACAATATGGGCCAAGAATGCCACACATTTCTTCCGTAAGTACTTTTGTGCTGTAGTGCAGGACATAAGCTTGAGTCCTTTGGACGGCTTCTCACCATAAACGTTCAAAACTTCACCCGATTCAAGAGGGATACAGATATACTTGTCAAAACAGACGACTTCAGCATGGTGCTTGGTCAGCCAGTCCATGCCTACTATGATGTCGAAAGCTCCGAGGGCCATAGGAATAAGATTGATTGAAAAGTCATGATCGTTCAAGGTTAAGGTACAATCTCTAATAATGGTGTCACATGAGACAGAATAACCATCCGCTACTAAAATATCAAAGGGTTTGCCTAACTTATCTCGACTCATAGCGAGTTGTGGTTCAAATTCGAAGGACACAAAACTCCTATCGGAACCAGTATCAAACAGGATAGAAGCATATTGGTGATTTATTGGGTACGTACCGTTCACCACATCGTTGTTGGCTTGTGCCTCATTGGCATTGATGTTGAAGGCACGTCCTCGAGCTACGGGGTTTGCATTCCCCTGATTCATATTTCCCCGGTTCATATTCCCCTGGTTCCTGTTTCCCTGGATTATATTACCTTGGTTCTCGTTCCCTTGAATCATGTTGCCCTGATTCATGTTGGCTTGGTTCATAATGACCAACCTAGGGCAGCGGTTCCTGAAATGATTTGGGTCTCCACACTCGTAACAAGCACGACCCTGAGCGATAGCAGCAGGAACAAGAACATTAGGTTGATTAGCTTGGTTAGCTCGGGGAGCAGCACGGCAGATGTTAGCCGTATGCCCAGAACGTCCACAATTGGTACATAGACGACAGGGCATGTAGGTAGTATGATGGAGCTGGCAGGTGTTACACAGAGGTAGAGTCCCCACATAAGGCTTCTTGTTGGGGTTGAAGGCAGTAGGGGCTACTTGAGCTAAAGGAGTAGCAGGTGTGATAATGGCGAAGTTCCTGCCTTTCCTCTTTTTGCCATTGAAGGGGGACTCAGCTTTGGTTTCCTTGGTGGTTTCAGTGGTGGGTTTTTCAATGACTTTCTTAGCACCCTTCTTGGACAAAGTCCCTGCCTTAACGTGGCTATCTGATAGTGTGGCAGCTAAACGGATAGCTTCTTCAAGAGTGGTTGGGTTACTACCCAACACGGTATCCTGAATCTGCATGGGCAGACCGTTGATGTACTTCTCAATGGCTCGGGAGAGAGGAGTGACCATATGGGGCACCAGTAGGCTAAGCTCATGAAAGCGAGTGGTGTAGGCAAGGCTTTCACTACTGTCTTGTTTGAGATCCCAGAACTCAGCTTCTAATTTCTTGACCTCATTACAGGGGCAAAACTCATCGGTCATGAGTGCTTTCACATCGGCCCAAGGCAAGGCTAGTGCAACCTCTATCCCACGGTTACGTTTTTCTCCGTTCCACCATGTGAGTGCCCTCTTTTGGAAGATACTAGTAGCATAACGAACCTTCAGGTTCTCAGGACAGTCAGCATTGATGAAAGTCCCCTCAATGCTTTCAAACCATTGGAGAAGTCCAGTGGCTCCTTCGTTCCCGTAGAACTTGGTGGGGTTGCAGGAGTTGAAGTGTTTGAATGTACACGTGGGATTCCTTGGTGCAGCATTCTGGTTCAGTTGGTTGACCATAGTTGGTAGGATCGTAGCCATTTGCTGGATGATCCTATCGGTGAGGTTGTTCCTACGCTCATGACGGGGAGGCATTCTACAAACGGGTGAATAAAAAGTTCATAAGATGTGAATCATGTACAAGAGTTTGCAATTTAATCATGAGATGTTAGGTGAAACATAGATGGCACCCTATTGGGCACATTGGCTTATCAAGGTATTTTAAGTCTTTCTAATGTTTGAGAAGTCATGCTTTAGCCTATAAGTGGACACTCATCCCAAGAATTCCCAGGAAAGCATAACTGGTCCATCGGTTGATTTGGATTTATACGAAATGCTTTCCTAGACAGAACTCCCAGAATACAGGCATCCACCCTTCCGGATTGCACAAGTTCTCATTCATTAGTTAGAACTTACATACCTTTGACAAGAGTTTCCTTCGGGTTAGACTATTAAGTCTAAGTGTAAGTTTCATGTAGTTCATGTAGTTGTGTCAAGTAATCAAAAATAGATAGGTGTAGGTAAGTATGCATGGTAGGAATAAAGTGGAGTTCCTAATAAAAGACACGAGTTAGGCTCATGTTTGGGACTCCTAATTTATAGTCTAGGTCATGTGTCTAATAACCTAATTCCCTATAACCATGGCTCTGATACCAATCTGTCACACCCCGGCCGGCGGCGGATTAAACGCCGGGGCTGACGCGGTTGTTCAAAAGCACATGATTGGCTATTAAATGCGATAACATTTATTATTCAATTTAAAGTGTTCGTTACATGGGAAAAGTAAACGAAACGATCAAAACATAACGTATATTTAATTAACTAGGTCCATGTCCTATGTGAGCACGTTGAGTCCTTAAACCGGAGCACCTGAAACATGCGAGTAAATGTCAACTACAAGTAGTTGGTGAGTAACATAGGTTTTGACACTAACAAAAGTTTAGTAAAAATGGTTTGAAATTCAATATTGTTGAAAGCGTAACTATGGCATAAATGTGAAAACATACAAGGTTCCAAGCGTACAATTCAATCCGTAGTAAATGGAAAACTGGTAAGTACAATCCCACTGATTGTGTTTTGGAAAAATAGTAATATGGTACACACAAAACCCGCTAAGGTTTGTGTTAACTGGAATCGGATTCCCCTATAAATGATCATGTTAGGTACTACCTTAGGCCTGGGTAGCAGGTTAATGAATGTACTAGTATGAATACATGTAATGGTCACCAAGCAGTTTAAGACATAAAGCACGTAGTAAATAGCATGAGAACATTGGTATTGAATTTGGTATGTAAAGTATGTAAACATGTTCCACCCCGAGTATTTGCAAATAATAGTAAAGAGAAAGGGGGCTATGAAACTCACTTGTATTAAAGTTGGGAATGGTACGAACTAGTAGAGATTGTTAGGCCTCGTGAGGAACTCTCACAACAAACCTATACATATAATGATACTCTAAATTTAATATACGTTTAAATGGTACTTAGGAGATTTTGGGTCCTTAGGGTTTCATGGGGGTTTGGGTTTGAAGATGGACTTGTATATAAATATGTTGTAAGAAAATGTAAGTTCATTTTATAATAGTAATAAAAGTAGTTTATAAAATTAATTAAGGTTAATTAAGATTTTTAATTAATCATTTAGTAATTAATTTATGTAATTATCCTAAAGATAATAAATAAATTTATGGAATGTATAAGTTTCAAAAGGTGCATTTGGATTTATTTATAAAATAACTTATAAATAAATAATGAAATGACAAATTTTTAATTAAAATAATTAATTAAGCTAGTAGTAAATGTAAATAAAAGTGTTTTTAAATAATTATTCTCAATAATTGATTGTTTAAAAGTTTGAAAGAATTTAATACACTTTAATTGAAATAACCATTCATAATTTATAAATAAATACCATAATTAATAATAACCTAATTAATTTGCCTAAACAAATCATTTATATCATTTTATTTAGAATTTTTACATGTGTTTGAATAAAATAAATTAGTTAAAATACTAATTTATGTCTTCTATTTGTATAAAGAAATTATGAATGTATTTATTGGTTTATCAAATTTAATTAGAATTTAAAACATTAAAAGTTTGTATTAAAAATAATTAATACGAATTAAATCCCATAAAAATGGGCTGCCAGGCCTCGAACCCACGCTTGAGGCGGTTCACGAATCGCACTAACGTACCAACCACTGGACCAGGGCATGATGCCTTGTCCAGTGGCCGCTCCGATTGATTTTTTTATAAGCAATCCCATCAACCCTTCATCCCCAATACGAAAACCCCGAAACCCTAGCCACCAAATTAATCCGATAGAGCAAATGATCGAAGCCCGAATCATGGGGCTTTTGATCCCTGTACAAAAACGAGATTGTGGACACGAGAATTACCTTAAACGACCAAGCAGAGAGGGAGAACAATGCGATGCACAGGTTCGGGTTTCTCAGCCGATCGGAGTGATACAGAGGAGAATACCGATGGATTTAGGAGTGCGAGTAGCTTGTAGTGGGTTTTGAAAATGATTACTAGTCACTATTTATAGCCAATTTGAACAGTATGTGTGCGATCGATTAAATGGCATTCATGGTTGAAATCGGTTACGAGTTAGCCATGAAGATATCATTAAAATCCAATTAATCCCTATTAATGGGTCGCTTGATTGGTTTAAAGGTGTAGCCGGCTTCAAGTTCGCATGTGAATATCTCATTTGCGAGTTTGGGATCGAACGAGTAAGAGCCGGTGTAGAGGGGTTTCGAACCCGGGGCTGATTTTGGGGAGGGGAAGTTTGGGGTTTGG
Source organism: Smallanthus sonchifolius (assembly GCA_023525975.1). Taxonomy (NCBI): domain Eukaryota; kingdom Viridiplantae; phylum Streptophyta; class Magnoliopsida; order Asterales; family Asteraceae; genus Smallanthus; species Smallanthus sonchifolius. Next base: position 38,967,104 of record CM042025.1, on the reverse strand, counting down.
CAAAACAGACCCCTCGAGTTCTAAGGTTTATCATTTCATGTGTGAATTTTGATTTTATTTAGAATTTAGTTTCAGATTTGGCATAACTAACCCCTGAACTTTTATAAAACATAAAATTATTAAATCTCATACATTTTTATAATTCTAATAATATAATTAAATGTTATAACTACATATTTTAAATCTTTGTAAAATAAAGGGTTTTTTTTTTATTTATCTTCTCAATTAATTCTTTATAAATCTCTAATTTATTTATAAGATTTACAACATTTGTTTTTGCATGAATATATATATATATATATATGTATGCATTTGTTTAATTGTCTTTAAACCTTTAAAAACCTAAATAAATATGTATTGAATTTGATATGAATTCATTAAATGTATGTATAATAACTTATGAAATGTAATGGGTAAATAGGACAAATTTCATAGATGCAAAACACAAGATAATGGAATTACAAGTGTCGGAATAAGGGTTGGAAATTTACTGGGGATTACACCAGGTCCGCACCTATGTCAAGGCAAACGCCCCTACTACCTATGATTCGGTAGTAGAACTGAGCGGCGTAGTATTTGATGATCTGGCGCTGAATGTTGTTGCCATTGAAGAGCCTAAGAAGAAGTTGAGTTTTCCCGCTAAACGATCGGGTGGGAAGTTGTTTGGGGCTCGGGACAAGCATGCCAGAGTAGGCGAGATGACAGTCTGTGGGAAATGTGGGGTAAGACACGCAGGCGAATGTCGATTAGGATCGAATCTGTGCTTTAAATGCGGCAAGACCGGACATTACTCCCGTGAATGCCAGCAAGGCTACAAATGCTACAATTGTGGGGAAAGTGGTCATATGAGTCGGGAATGCACCAAGCCCAGGATGGGGGAAACCGGGAAGGGAAAGGGCCCGAAAAAGAAGTGAGAGGGATCTCGTGCAAAGACTCGTGCGTACGCACTGACGCAAGAACAAGCCAGGGCGGATCCCGATGTGGCGTCAGGTACGTTCGTCCTTGACAACACTCTTGTTTCTGTGTTATTTGATTCGGGTGCCAGTAAGAGTTTTATATCTGCAACTTTTTGTAAACGCGTGAAGTACACTGTCAGTAAGTTAGAAAGGGTCTTTAGCGTAGAAACCGCTGAGGGTAGAACTGCAAGAGTAACCGATGTAGTTGAAAACTTCACGATAGAAATAGAAGGTCATAGGTTCCCTGTCAGATTGTGTGTTATGGTTTTGGGAGGGTTCGATGTCGTGTTAGGCATGGATTGGCTAACTGCCAATGAAGCGCAAATTATATGTAAACGAAAGATAATCCGACTCAACGCTCCGGATGGTAGCAAAGTCGAGGTTTTTGGATATCGTGACGCCCCGATGCCAAACGTCATCTCGATGATTAAGGCAACAAATTATTTAAGGCGCGGATGCGAGGCTTATCTGGTGTACGTAATTGACAAGTGTAAGGAAGTGAAGGAACTAGATGATGTACCCGTGGTACGCGAGTACCCGGAGGTGTTTCCAGAGGATTTGTCTGGGATACCACCCGATAGAGAGATTGAGTTTCGAATCGACCTAGTACCAGATGCCCAGCCCGTGGCTAAGGCTCCATATCGACTAGCACCAGTGGAAATGAAAGAACTTATGGTCCAACTAGACGAGTTACTTGAGAAGGGATTTATCCAACCGAGCATCTCGCCGTGGGGTGCTCCGGTGTTGTTTGTGAAGAAGAAAGACGGTTCGATGAGAATGTGTATTGATTATCGCGAGTTGAACAAGCGTACGGTAAAGAACAAGTACCCTTTACCAAGGATCGATGACCTGTTTGATCAATTGCAAGGCGCAAGTTGGTTCTCGAAAATCAACCTTCGGTCCGGGTACCATCAGTTGAAGGTAAGGGAAGAAGACATACCAAAAACTGCATTTCGCACGCGTTATGGACATTTTGAGTTCCGCGTAATGTCTTTTGGATTGACGAACGCCCCTGCAGCGTTCATGGATTTGATGAATAGGGTGTGTCGACCGATGCTGGATCGATCGGTAATAGTGTTCATCGATGACATCCTTATCTACTCCAAGAATGACGGTGATCACGCGTGTCACTTAAAGGAAGTATTGGAAGCTCTGAAGAAGGAGAAGTTGTATGCTAAGTTCTCTAAATGTGCGTTCTGGCTTAGGGAAGTCCAATTCCTAGGTCACGTCATTGGCCCGAACGGCATTATGGTTGACCCAGCAAAGATAGTAACTGTAAGGGAATGGGATATTCCTAAGACGCCAACTGAAATCCACAGTTTCTTGGGATTGGCAGGCTACTATCGGAGATTCATCCAGGATTTCTGGAAAATAGCTTCGCCGTTGACAAAGTTGACTCGGAAAGAGGTAAAGTATGAATGGGGTTCGGCCCAGGATGAGGCGTTTAAGGAATTGAAGAAGAAACTAACCCAAGCTCCAGTCTTGGCCCTTCCCGAGGGCAGTGAAGACCTGGTGGTATACTCTGACGCGTCGGGTCAGGGATTAGGGTGTGTGTTGATGCAACGCGGTAGAGTGATTGCATATGCGTCGCGGCAGTTGAAGGTTCACGAAGCCAATTATCCGACCCATGATTTGGAACTTGCTGCTGTTGTATTTGCATTGAAAATATGGAGGCACTACCTGTACGGGGTGAAGTTTACTATTTACTCCGACCACAAAAGTTTGAAGTACTTCTTCGAACAAAAAGAACTTAATATGAGGCAGAGGCGATGGTTAGAACTGTTGAAGGACTATGACTGTGAGATAATGTACCATCCTGGAAAGGCAAACGTGGTGGCTGACTCTCTAAGCCGAAAGGATGTGCCTACTCCTATTAGGGTGAAAGCTTGCCAGTTGGTGGTAACATCGGATGTGATGAGCGAGATCTAAAAAGCTCAAGATGAGGCACTTAAAGAAGAAAACATAAAGAAGGAAAGGATGGTTGGCCAACAGGACAAGTTGGAATATAACACCCTTGGTGTTAGAACACGTTATGGACGGGTATGGATACCTATGGGTGGCGAGCTTAGAACCAAAATCTTGGATAAGGCTCATAAGTCTCGTTACTCTATCTATCCCGGTACCAACAAAATGTACCAAGACCTGAAGAAGGACTACTGGTGGCCTGGAGTGAAATGTGATGTAACGAAGTATGTAAGCAAGTGCTTGACTTGCTCGCAAGTAAAGGCTGAACACCAGAAATCGTATGGAAAGATTTAACCACTTGATATACCAGAATGGAAGTGGGAACACATTACCATGGACTTCATAACCAAGCTACCTCGCACAGCTAAAGGTCATGACACCATTTGGGTAATTGTGGACCGATTAACAAAGAGTGCTCATTTCCTACCTATTCGCGAGACGTTCTCGTCGGAAAGGTTAGCGGAAGTATTTATTAACGAAGTAGTAGCACGGCATGGGATGCCTTTGACGATAGTATCCGACCGGGACACACGATTCACATCGAGGTTCTGGAAAATATTTCACGAAGCGATGGGCACGAGGCTTAATATCAGCACAGCATACCACCCGCAAACGGATGGTCAGTCCGAAAGGACCATTCAGACATTGGAGGATATGCTCCGTGCTTGTATTATCGACTTCGGTGGCAGTTGGGACAGTCATCTGCCGTTAGCCGAATTCTCCTACAACAATAGTCATCACACGACTATAGGCATGCCGCCTTACGAAATGTTGTATGGTAGAAGATGCAGGACCCCGGTTTGTTGGGGTGAGATTGGACAGAAGGAGTTAGGAAGTCTGGAAGTCATAAAAGAAACGTCGGAAAGGTTTGATCAAATCAAAGCTCGAATGAAGGCCGCACAAGATCGCCAGAAATACTATGCGGATAGACGACGAAGGCCTATCGAGTTTGATGTTGGGGACAGAGTAATGTTGAAAGTGTCGCCCTGGAAGGGAATCATACGATTTAGGAAGAGAGGAAAGTTAAGTCCGACGTTTGTCGGACCGTTCAGGATAATGGCACGGGTTGGGGAAGTCGCTTAGCGGTTGGAGTTGCCTGATGAGTTAAGTGGGATTCATCCTACCTTCCATGTATCACACTTGCGAAAGTGTTTGGCGGATGAATCGGCTCACGTACCACTTACTGACATCGAGGTCGACAACATCCTTAATTACATCGAAGAACCCGTGGCTATCTTAGACCGAAAGGAGAAGCGTTTGCGTAATAAAGTTATTCCATTGGTTAAAGTCCAATGGAGGCACCGAAAGGGATCAGAGACTACATGGGAAACGGAGGCGGAAATGACGGAGTCATACCCTCAATTATTTGACTTGTGATAGGTTTCGGGGACGAAACCTATTATAAGGGGGGTAGACTTGTAACATCCCAAAATGTCGAGAAATAAAGTTAACGAGTTTAAGCGGGCCGAAGTCGGGCCGGGTCAGCCGCGAACCGGGCTTGGGGAGGTCTCCCCTATAAATAGCCAAGGTCACCACATGTTTCTCTCATTTGCAATTCTAGAGAGAGAAAACCGTAGAGAGAGAAAAAGTGTCGGAATCGCACAAGATTGCACCCGCTCGTGTCTCTTGCACTCGTGAGAAGAACCTCCGAATCAGAATCTCGATACAGGTAAGGATCTTGCCTAAATCTGAGTTTTTGTTCGTTTTTAGGATTTTCGGGTTTTGGCTAAAAAGGCAACGATTTTGCGGATGGAACTTAAAAATGAGCTTAGGTATAGCATCTAGAATGAAAACCGAACGTTTTGATCTAAGAAAAGTTGAGATACTGACTCGATCAGACTCGCATGCAAAAGCTTCGGATTTTTGGGAAGACAATCTGTGCAGACCCCATCGAAACTACTAGTTTCGATACTACTAGTTTCGATATGTGCAGGTCCATCGAAACTACAAGTTTCGATATGTGCAGGTCCATCGAAACTACAAGTTTCGATATGTGCAGGTCCATCGAAACTACAAGTTTCGATATGTGCAGGTCCATCGAAACTACCTAGTTTCGATATGTGCAGACTCCATCGAAACTACCTAGTTTCGATATGTGCATACATCAGAACTGATTAAGTGAAGTCAGTATGTTTAGAAGGGTTAAACCGTTAGAGTCGGTATTGGTCTGATGTGTATTTAACTAATCAATTCAGATCGGAAGTGAAGTTGTTGGACCTTTGTTTAGGACAACCGAGACTAGCTTATAAGGTGAGTTCTAGAAGCCCTCTTTTTGATGTTTTAATAATGTTTTTGGGCTGGTGTGCATACGTAACGATGTGACGATTTTATAAAACGATGTTTATGAAGGATGTTTTAGAAGGAAAGGTTTTGAAGGAAGTGTTTATGAAATATTTTGCCGAAAGAAGTTTACGAAGTGTTTATGAATGAATGAATGATTTTAATAAAACGTACGAATGCTTTAACTGAAGTTTTGAAGTAAAAGAAGCGAAGTTTTATGAAAGTCACAAACGAACGAATCTGCCAATATTCCTTAGGGAATGAAGGTTAAGGGATGGGAAGTATGTTATGGGCCTTTACCTTTTAGGGGCCTCTGTGGCTGGCCAACTGTTGTACAACTGGGGCGATGACGGTCGCCAAGGGGATTATCGTGATCTTTGAAGTTTGGTACGATTTACCTTATGGGGTAGTCGTGCTTGAAGTTTGGTACTTGCGCCCTACGGGGTGCAGTGCTTGAAGTTTGGTACGCGCTATCCTTTGGGACGCCGTGCTTGAAGGGTTGGATGACCTAAGTATCGGGCCCTAGGAGTTCCTCACCCGAAGGACAGTACGGTGATGATGGGCCTAGTGGTGGTGATCCTTAGATTATTCAACCAGTATGTAACGTATGGATTTGACGGTTACGAGAAGGCGCAGATTCGATATGTTCGTTGACTTGTGTTTATGAAGTGTTATGTTTTGTTATTGCATTACTTTACGTACGCTTTTTATTAAATGAAGTATGAAGTTATGTTTTTGGCAAATTATTCGAAGTTAAAGTTTTATGTTAAAACTAGAACTCACCAGCGTAGCTGACTTTTTAGTATGCACATTCAGGTTAAGGCAGGTATGGATGATGGACGGTGATGCTTGGCAAGCGAGAAGAGTTACCCGGTTGATCATGAAGACTGGCATCCCGTTATGTTTAGTTATGATGTAATTATGTTTTAAACATTGTTTACGCTTCCGCATGTAAGAACAATGATGACGTTATGTTTGAATGAAACTTTCCGCTGCGTTATTTGATATTCATGTTTAAGAACTGTTTGTGAATGAATAAATCCAACAAGTGAGGCCTCCCGGGTTTGGGGCCTTACACTCCCGCATCTTGGTTGAACATTTGTTGCTTCTCGAAGGTAAGACCATTGTAGAACTTCTCCACTATCACCTAGTCGGAAAGACCATGCTGGGGACATCGGCTCAACAACGTGTAGAACTGCTCCCAGGCCATGTGATAGGGCTCGTCAGGATCCATCCGGAACGAATGGATTTGATCCCGAAGACGAGCGGCCTTGGAAGGTGGATAGTACTTTTTGTAGAACTTGGCTTGAAGATCCTCCCAAGTGGTGATAGAATTGTCGGGAAGGGTGTCAAGCCAAGTAGATGCGCGACCAGAGAGCGAGAATGAGAAGAGACGCAAGTAGATAGCATCCTTAGACACACTCGTGATATTGAATGTATCACATATCCGCGCAAGCAGGACAAATGTCCCGGTGCATCCTCATCCTCAAAGCCATGAAATTGGGTGGCATGAGTGATCGTGCTCATGACATGTGACAGGATATGCCATGTATTGGTGTTAGGAATGGCAGGGCGTGTGATCGAAGATCTCGCCCCGCTGACTCCGTCACTGGCCCTCTGGTGCACGGTACGTCTCGCTGGTGGGTTAGCGTCGCCCATGATAGGAAATGGAATTGGGCTACTAGAACGTACTTGGGGTTTGCACAACTCTTTTAAACGCTCCCGAAAGTCACGGGTGCGCTCGTGTAGCTCTCATTTGGGCTCTTGAAAAGTTGAATATGGTGGTGATCCCTGCGAACGAGTATTGTGCATAAACTGACACAAGAACAAAAGAAAACAAATAAAGACTCAAAAACAGAAGAACTCGATCCTATGTTAGACACTCAGATAAGACACACAAGTAGCACAGAAGACAAAGACACACAATTAAGACTCAAAAACAAAACAAACCAAAAATCAAACAAAATAACTAGTCAAAGCTAATATTGCTATTGCCAAGTGTCCCCGACAACGGCGCCAAAAACTTGATGTCGTCCAGACGGTCTATATAAAAACTAACAAAACCTAACTTATACTCCTAAGTAATAAATGGAAAACCTATGAACTAGACCGCACTGACAGGCAAGTGTACCTATCGAATGTAGCACATCTTAATGGTAAACCGGAATATCGAACCCTAGAGACACTATGATAACAAAACTAGACTCTGACTCGGACTAAAGATTGATGATTGGGGGGTTGACTACACTAAAGATTAAACTAATAATAATGCAGAAACAAAGATCGACTCTAGCTATTAAGACAAGAACTTGGGTAATATCATGAATGGGGAGAATACCAGCTAGGTCAGAATCCTACTTGCAAAGCTCAACTTCTATCGGTTCTGGAAACTATGATGGATCTAGGTTTCTAAGGAGAACAACTCTAGATAGCCTAGCAGATCCCTAATCACTCACAGGGTGTCACCAGCTAAGAAACTCTAAAGATGTACTAAACTCACCAGATGGTCAAATTACTTTTCAGTCTCTCCAACAATGATAATGTATCCAAAAGACATATCACCTCTCGGTCTCACTGTCCACAATACATTCAAGGAATGCAAGGGGTAATCTTAGGATAACAACTATGACTCAGAATAGCAAAAATCACTAGACACCTAAACCAACTTCCTCTCAGACAGTTGTCACTCGGATTCCTAATGACAAAGACTAAACGACTATCTCTCACTTCTCAGGTACTGAGACGGGATACACATTCAGATCTAGCCTATACTTAATCACAACTCCTATGGTTACTATGTCTAGCAAACCACACAAACGACCACAAACCCTAAAGTCTATGACCTAGATATACTAATCAAACTGGAAGATATCCAAAATCAACACATGGAATTGAAATCAAACATGAATCAGAACTAAACATGTAGAAACATCATAAGTATTATACCAAGATTGTCTACAAAAACATTAAACCATTCATACGAATTCAAAAACCGATAAAAATACAAAATTTAACAAGTATTCATCATGTGACCTAGGCAATATTATAGTTTTAGCCTAGATTCATACTCAAAACATTCATGACAAAAGTATTTAAGAAAAACACAGGTTCAAACACATAAATCAAAGATCAAGATTCGAACTTTACAACCGAATAAGTTAATACAACGAACCCGGAATCAAAAGTCTTCAACTTTACACTTCAATCGACCTCCTAACTCCCAAAATCGCCTCTAAAAACTGCTCTGACGACCACAAATCGATTATTTTAAGAATGGGAGAGTCCTAGACCTTTAATCCTATCAATTAGGTCAAAATTCACCTTCCTGGGGCCCCTCGCGTACCGCGAAACCCGGAGGACAAATCCCTCGCGTACCTCCAGAGCCAAAACAGTCGCGCAGGAATTCTAGTCCCTCACGTACCGCGAGAAAAATGCCTCCATCTCTCGCGTACCGCTAGAGATTACTGGATTTTTGTATTCTTCTCGTCGAGCTACCCCAAATCGATATATTATGGGCCCCGTAACTAATTTTTAGCCCGAGATATGCGTCTTTTAAGGTTGGACTTTTTCCCGACTTTTTCCGTTTCTCATCTCGTGTACTCGTGTGCTCGTTTCCTCACATTTCTTGATTGTTTAAGCTCCAATTCTTCCCAAATACCTACAAAACATAGCATAACTAAGTATAAGCTAAAAATTACTCGAAACGACTCTAAAACTATACGAAAACGCTACGAAATACGAGGGAAAACGAGGTGTGTTTTGCAACACATCAGTAACATTTGTAATAGTGTCACTAGTAAAATTGTTGAGATTTCCCGTATAGTTTTTGCTGTTAAAAATTATTTATCAAAGCACAAAACGCAGCGAAAGTCTTAATCAAAATCAAGACGGGAAACCAGAACAGAGATCTAGATGCAAGAACGGTAGAAACCGGAGAAGAAGTAGAAGAACAATTAAAACACTTAATTATATTACATTTGATCTTGTTGATGTTAGTGGATGACTTGACTAATGATATCCACAGTGATACAACAACGAACGGTGCTTGCTAATAAACGAGAATCACCAAACTGCACGCAAATGGAGTTTCCCGACTTCCCCTTGCTTTGGTCGAAAATTCCAAGAGTAGGGAGGAGGGTGGCGCAGGTTTCAGGTGGTGGTGGCTAGGGTTTTAATCTCCTTATATAATCCCAAATAAAAGGAATATTCTAATTTGAATATGACACATTCCATTTAGATATATATATGGAATATATATTTAATATTTTCGAATTTATATATATATAATAATAATACTAATAATAATATATTCCCAATATAATAAATAGTACACTTAACCCTTATACTATCATCTAATTATTATTTCTCAAACAATAATAAATAATAATATATATTAATTGTTCCTCGAGTAATTAATGCCACGATTATATGTCACGTTTAACGTGTATAAAACAATGATAACAAATGTAGTTGCTCACTGTGTGACTGTTTAGGATCAATTCCATTAACATTATTCTATTACATTGACATTTGAGCATACCAGATCCAAGAACCTCCCACTTGCACAAATTTCGAATATATATACCATTACAGACAGTGTAGGGCATCTAGAAACACCGCGCTTTCCCTAATGAAGCCGGATACTTTTATAAGTCATCCAACATTACCAACCAATCAAAGTATTCTACTGTTGTAATAGCCTACATCTCTTTATCAATTATCCTTTCTATTATTCAGACATCCCATTGAATGTGAGACATAGATCAAATCATTCTCACTTACATTCAATTATTCTATTTCTCGACCGAGATTAAAAGTGGTATATTCAAACTTTCAGTTTGAGCACGACCATGCATTTAATACAAGTTTGAACCAACGAGGGGCCCATAGACATCTTCCGCTTACAGTAGTAAGGGTACATATCCCTTCTTGACTACATACAACTCTCACTATACATCCAGTCATTTCTGACTAAGGTCCTTATGACCATCTGGTTAATGATAATGTTAGACAATATCAGTGAACAACCTTTTGCATAATCAAGCTTCAAGTATGCATCTCAAGTCTGAGGATACAAGAGACAATGTTGTTTGAAAACCTACTTTTGACCATGATCCATGAAGTAGTTCTGAAACGAGTCACATCCGATAGTTATTACTCTATAAATATATATGAATCTTGATTGCAACACTTTGCCAATTCTCACTCGGTGAGAATTAACCAACTGATTCACAATAGTCTTACTTCATAATTATTCCCATAATTCTGATCGACAACAGACATTTAGAATAAAACTTTTATTCAAGGATTTAAACGTGCTAATATAAGAACACAGTACTCATTATGTAAAAGACAATAAACTTTATTTCTCATCAGATAAAATGATACTGTTTACAATGTTAAAATTATCCAAATACTAAATACAGATCATATGCATTCACTAGTGTAACGAAGCCCGATAGAACTAGCATGCTTCTCGTGCTTGATATGATTCATCGGCTTTGTGAACGAGTCTGCTAGATTCAGATCTGTGTGAATTTTGCTTATCTTGATGTCCCCTTTTTCTACTACTTCCCGTATGTAGTGGAACTGCCTCTTGATATGTCTGGTGCTATGATATGACCTTGGTTCCTTTGCATGCACAATGGCACCAGAGTTATCACGGAATATCTCTATAGGTTCCTTGAAGCTCGGCATCACCTCTAGTTCAATTGAAAACTCAGGAGGCAAACTACCCTACGCATAACCTAGAGTTAGCGGCGGTGCTGTTTACGCTTAAGCTTTGGAGGCATTATCTTTATGGAGTCAAATGCACAATCTATACCGACCATAAGAGTTTAAAATATTTCTTTGAGAAAAAGGAGTTGAATATGAGGCAACAGAGGTGGATTTATTGATATAGAATTACGACTGTGAGATCCTTTACCATCCGGGTAAAGCAAATGTAGTTGCGGATGCGTTGAGCGGTAAGGAGGAGCATGCACCGATTAGGCTCAAAGCGTGTCAATTGATTATAACACCTGATTTTCTGACATTGCTACGAGATGCACAAACTGAGGCATTGCGCGAGGAAAGGTTGAAGGAAGAACGGATATTCAGTCAACGTGAGTTGTTGACTAAGAATAGTCAGGGTGTACATGTACGGGTTGGCCGTATGTGGATACCGAGGTTTAGAGGGTTTAGAGAGAAGGTGCTTGACGAGGCTCATAAGTCAAGGTACTCGATTCATCCTGGAACTACAAAGATGTATATGAAAAGAAACTACTGGTGGCCAGGAATGAAGTACGATGTGACACAATATGTGAGTAAATGTCGGACATGTTTGCAGGTCAAAGTAACTGTACAGCAAGATTCAGCCATTAGAAATTCCGAGGTGGAAATGGGAACAGGTCACTATAGATTTTATTACCAAACTTCCCAAGATGGTAAAGGGGCATGACACGATTTGGGTAGTGGTTGATCGTTTAACCAAGAGTACTCATTTTCTACCCATTCGAGAGACGTTTTCGTCTGAGAGGTTGTCGAAAGTATTCATGAACGAGATTGTTGCTAGGCACGGGGTGCCGATTTCGATTGTATCTGACAGAGACACGAGGTTTATGTCCAAATTCTTGAAGAGATTTAATGAAGCTATGGGGACTCGATTGCATATAAGTACGGTGTATCATCATCAGACTAACATATAGTCTGAGCGAAAGATACAGACTTTGGAGGACATGCTCCGGGCATGTGTTATCAATTTTGGTAGTGCGTGGGATAGTCACCTACCACTTGCGGAATTTTCTTATAACAATAGTTATCACACAACTATTGGGATGCCGCCATTCGAAATGTTGTCTAGCGAAAGTGGAGAACTCCAGTGTGTTGTGGCGAGATTGGGCAGAAGGAATTAGGGAGCCTAAACAAAACGTCTGAGAAATTTGAGACCGTGAAAGAAAGGATGAAAGCCGCGCAAGATCGGCATAGTCATATGCCGAAAGGAGACAGTGATCCATAAAGTTTAACGTGGGTGATTTTGTTATGTTAAAGGTGTCGCCCTGGAAGGGCATTATTAGATTTCAGAAGCGTGGGAAGCTTAGTCTGCGATATATCGGACCGTTTAAGATCGAGGAGCATGTAGGTAGTTTCGCCTACCGACTGTTGTTGCTAGAAGAACTGGCATGGATACACCCAACATTTCATTTGTCCCATTTACGAAAGTGTTTGGCAGACCTACGGAACGTGTGCCGTTAAATGACTTCGTGGTTGATGATACGCTGAACTATGTGGAGGAACCGGTTGCTATACTAGACCGAAAAGAAAAGAGATTGAGAAAGAAAGTAGTTCCCATCGTGAAGGTGCAATGGAAGCACCGTAAAGGATCTAAGGCTACTTGGGAACCGGAGGCAGAAATGCGTGAACATTATCCTCATTTATTTTCGAATGACGCAGGTTTCGAGGAGACCTATAACATCCCGGTTTTTATAAAATAACGGGAATTGTGTAATTGTACATTTTCTTGTAGAGATTTAGCAGAGGTTTAGCGAGGATTTAACGAGATTTATCCTAAAACGCGATTAAGGCAAAAAAGAGGGGGCCGAATGCGTCAGTTTCTGAATTCGGGCCCATAGGGAACCCTATATGGTGTCGGCGTGAACGTGGGAGCCCCATTCACCACTTTTCCGCCGCAAGCAACAAGGGAGAGAGAGCGGAGGCGATTTCTTCGCGATTCGAGTTCGGTTCAAGGTATTTTCGCGACCTTTGATCCCCCGTTACGTGTTTTAATCGTTGAATCATCATTCTAACACATTTATAATCCTTGGGTTTGCAAGAGTGGAGTTTTTGAGGAAGACGGGTTTAGTCGGGTATTCAATTGGCACGAGTTCTCCGATTTAGAGGCGTAATCACGAAAACCATCTCGGTATTGTGTTTAATTATCATTTGGAACCCACATGCGGGTGCGTGTGGTTCAGCCGAGAACCAAGGGAGGTCGGCGGGTCGGCGCCGGGAGGCCACGACAGCAGTAAGGGTGGCCGAGTGATGACCGTGTAGGGCCGGCCGAAGGCATTGAACGGCATGGGGAGGTGTTTGGCGATCGGTGGGGGTATGCGGTAGTTGTTGGGAGCCGTGAACGGAACCATGGATAACCGGTATACGTCCGACGTATCGAAGGAGAGAAAGGCCATGTTTCTGGATACAGAAAAATGCACGCATGCATCATCAGAGAACTCATTACAGATTCATGAGCAGTGGCGGATTTAGCATAGGGGCAAGGGTACCTGTCGGTACCCCTCAACTTTCGACGCGCAGTGAGAATTTTTTGTTTTTTTTACCGTTTTATGTATCCAGATACCCCTGAACGAATAGACAGATACCCCTGGATTTTTTTCCTAGATCCGCCACTGTTCATGAGTTTAGTATTTTACAAATATGAATATTTTCTTTTTTAAATTCTATAATCTTTGACTTAACATTTTGTCCATAGAATCATATTACCATTTTTATAACTGAATACCAATGACAAAATTGCCCATAATACCAAATTTCACATTACCATTTTTCAATTTTGTATAAATATGTTGGTTTTCTATGAACTCTGGGAAAAAGAATTAACGGGTCAGCCCAACCCAGTTGACCCCTTTCATCCAAAGTGTACATCAAAACAACTGCTACTTAGGGCATCCGGTATACCATTATAAACCACGGCGTCGTCCTACGTGTAGCCCAAAATCACGCCGTGATTTTAAACCCACACCGCCCCCTCGTTTGTTTAATCACGCCGTCGTTCCTCGACGTGATTTTTTTCACGCCAGCAAATTCATTTAAAAAAAAAAACTGCCGTTGAACGGTAGTATTTTGTACCGTTGGAATAAAATAAATAAATAATAATTAATAATATTATTTTTACTCACTATAAATAACCAATTTTACTCCATAATATTTACACTCATTTTCTACTCAAACTTACTAATCTTCTATACTCATTTCTAATATCCCCAACCCAAAAATGAGTAATGATCCAAACCATAACCAACACTTTTGGGCTCAATATGCGGCTCGTGATAACGCGTTTGCGGTCAACCCGAACTTCCAACCCAACCCAAACTTCCTACCAAACCCGAACTTTCAAATGTTTAACTACCCACCCCAAATGTCTCAACCGGGTACACCACTAGAATTTGTACCCGAAACTCAAGAAATGCCACAAGAAACCGTAGACGAAAATCTAAATGTCTCACAAAAAAAAGGAAAGAAGAAGGTTTCGCAAGAGACTTCTAGCCGGCCGAATACCAAAAAAAAGTGGGAAAAAGACGAGCCACTATTATTGGTTAAGGCGTTTATAGACGTCTCGGAGGATCCAATAATCGGTAACAATAATTTTGGTTTTGTATTTTTTAAAATTTCCTTTTTTATTTTTATGATTATTAATTTGAATATTTGGTTTTTGTAGGCAACGCCCAAAACAAAAAAACGTTATGGACTAGGGTTCAAGAAAAATATGAATCTTTTATGGGTGTACCGCCCGGTTACCGAAGTTTGGACCAATTGAGTTCAAAATGGACTCATATAAATGGGAAGGTGGTAAAGTTCCACGGGATATATCAAGAAGTTTTGAGGGATCGAAGAAGCGGTGAGAGCGATTCTGATATTTTGACGAGAGCAACGATCCGGTTTAAAGACGACCATGGTGGCGAAACACCAATTCAATATTGGGATATTTGTAGGAATTCGCCAAAGTGGCAAACACTATACATTGCCCCCACCCGAACCGGCTCGTCCAAAAAAAGAACATCAACCGACATCGACGTTAGTCCGGGCGCTTCCGATGGTAGATCTAAGTACGACCTAAACATAGATGCACCGGAAGACGTGGAAGAAATACCCCGTCCGATTGGGAAGAAAAAAGCAAAAGCCCAAGCAACGGGCTCGGGCTCGAGATCGGTTTCAAGACACGACGAATTCGGCGAGAAAATGGTCGAACAAATGACAAGATTTAACAACGCCCAAGACGAGAGGATGGATTGGAAACGAACAAAACAAGAGATCGAAATTCTTGGTATCGATCTTGATTCACTCACAACCGCCCAACGTTTTTTGATTGAAAAAAAACAAAAGGAGATCAAAGAACGTCATGGTATCCCGTAGGTTTTGGTTATGTTTTTTTTTAATTAATGTAATTTTTTTATTAATGTAATTTTTATTTTTATTAATGAATATTATTTTATTATGTTTTATTTTATTTAAATAAAAATAAAATAAAAACATTAAATTATCACACCACCACAATCACATGGGTATACCCCTTGCCATGTGATTATGGTGTGATTTTTCCATAATCTGACGTGGCGCCACGTGGCGTGCACTTTATTATCACATCACACCACAATCACACCGGTATACCCCATGCTCTTACTAAAAATGAAAGAAAAAAGAATTAAGGAACTAGCTACTACTTCATCTACTTTTCTTTTTTACTAGAGTAAAAGGAACCCCCCCCCCTATTTTTTTGCTTGGAAGTTTTGATTTCGGCATAATAGGTTTATTTTATATTAATTATAGTGTTTGGGCCCCTCATAATCCAGACCAAAAGCCCGAATCTGTTCCACAAACCATAAAAAAAATTGGTTTTCTTATGTGTAATATTTTCGGCCCCCTCAATCTAATTGTTCAAGTTCCGCCACTGGGTTCTATGTTCAGATGCATTTTTACTACCACTAATTAACTTTGTTTTCATATCACCCATTTCTATTTGTACAACATTTAGTCTCGTTTAGCACACAGTCTATTACTTGAACTTTTCATGAAATATGTTAAAATAAGGGAAACTAAATTGAAACGGTTGAGTTATAGCTTTGCATGCCTTTCTTCATAATGCACTAAGACTCCTTTAAGCATTGATCCACAAACTTTTGAGTTGCCAGAGGTCTATGCTACTAGAGAGAAGAATGGAATCTACATATGAAGACGAGCTAGATGAATTACCTTCAGTGAGTGTCTCTGGTTGCTTAGTAGTTTGTGGATTTTATGTTTGTGTACGTATTTAGATAATTTCTTTATTTTAAGGTAATTGATCATGCTAAGTTTTTTAATCGTTTACTAGAGAAGAGATGGAGACAAATGGCTATTACGGGTATAAAGAATGATGGAGATTGGATTACTAATCCGGATGAAGTAAAAAATACTTTTTTTTTTAGTATTTCTCATCTAAATTTGTAAAATTTTCTATAACTCCTATAGTTAACCATAGGGCCAATTATAAGTCCCTTTCTCATGAACAAAGTCGGGGCCTTGAAATTGACGTTTCGCTAGATGAAGTTAAATTGGTTGTTTGGTCTTGTGAAAATGATAAATCGCCTCGGCCAGATGTGTTTACTTTTGGTCTTGTGAAGCATTTTTGGGAGATTATTAAATCCGATGTTTTTGAAGCGGTTCATGAATCTTTTTGATAAAAATCAATTTCCAAAAGGTTGTAATTCTTTCTTTATTACCTTGATTCCCAAGGTTCAAAGTCTGGTAGTGGTAAAAAAAACTTTCGTCCTATTAGTCTCATTGGTCTTATTTATAAAATTGTGGTGAAATATTGGCAAATAGGTTGGTAAAGGTCTTGGACAGTGTTGTTTAGTGGGGAACAATCGGCTTTGTTAAGGGGCACCAAATTCTATATGGTCCCTTGGTTATGAAGGAGTTAGTTGATTGGGTGAAGAATAAAAAGAAAAAATTATTATTTTTTAAAATTGATTTTGAAAAGGCATACGATTCCGTATCTTGGAAGTATATTTTAAAAGTCATGAGCTATATGGGTATTGGGGAGAAATGGATTAACTGGATTCAAAGTTGTTGTCAATAGGCTAGATTGTCGATCTTGGTTAATGGGAGCCCAACTAAGGAGTTTGATATGCATCGAGGGTTGAGACATGGCGACCCCTTATCTCCATTTATGTTCATTCTGGCTATGGAGGGGCTTCATGTGGCAATGGAGAACATGATTCAGGCCAGGTTTTTTAAGGGGATCAAAATCGGTAATGGTGATTTGATGCTTTCTCATCTTTTTTATGCGGATGATGCAATATTTATGAGAGAATGTCACAATGTCCAAGCTTTGGTTCGTGTGTTGAATTGTTTTTATCTTATTTCGGGGTTGAAGATAAACCTTCAAAAGTCAAATGTATATGGTGTGAATGTTGGATGGGATGAGATTGAGAACCTTGCTACAATGACAAGATGTAATTCGGGTAAAGCTCTGTTTAATTATTTAGGTCTTCCGGTAGGGGAGAACATCGCTAAGGAGAAGGGGTGGAAGATTATTATAGACCAGTTCAAAGGTAGGCTCGCAAACTGGAAGATAGGGTTGTTTTCCATAGGGATGTGGTCTTTTTTTACTTCTTTGGTTCTTAGGTTAACTGGGGTCTATTTCATGTCTATTTTTATCGCGCCAAAGGGTGTATTAAAATGTTAGAAGGGATTCGGGCTAGATTCTTTTGGGGTTTTAACGATTATGATATAAAAAAATTCATCAAGTATCTTGGAAAAAGGTGATGACTTCAAAAGACAAATGAGGTCTTGGTGTTGGGTCTTTAGAAGCGTTTAATAAAGTGCTCATAGCTAAATGGAGATGGCGCTTTGTTAAAGATCGAGATGCCATTTGGGCTAAGGTAATCTCGACAATTCATCCTCACAGAGTCAGTGTTACTTTGGATGTGGGTCCGGTTGGGGGGGGGGGGTGTGGCACCATATGAGGCGTACGTTCCTCAAGCTTCATGTGGATGGGGACGTTCCGTTTTCGGCAATTTCTAGGAAGATTGGGAGAGGTAACGACACAGTGTTTTGGTTGGACAGGTGGTTGGATAATGTGATCCTAGCTGATAAATTCGTGAGACTAGATGCATTAGAAACAGAATCTATGTGCTTGGTCTCCAATCGAGTGGATGGGAGTTCATGGTCTTGGTGTCGCCAGATAAGGGGAGGGGCGAAAGTTTCTCAGTTTGAGGATATTATGGAGATGATTGCTCGAGTTCAGATTAGCCAAGATAGGGATTCATAGGTATGGTGTATTAATGGCTCCCGGGAGTTCTTGGTTAAAGAGGTTAGATTGAAGATCGTATACTTCTGAATTTGCAAATTCCTACGAGATGGTTCAAATGTCTTCCTAGGAAAATTAATATTTGTGCTTGGAGAGTGTTGTTGGATAGATTACCTACTCGGGTTAATTTGGATGACAAAGGGGTAGAGTTTCCGAGTGTTTTGTGCCCCATGTGCGATGAGGGGTGGAGTCTCTGTCTGTTAGCATTATGTCCATTAGTGGGATGTATTTGGAATATAATCGGAGTGTGGCTGGGGGATAAATCTCGTCTGACTGTTGGCCAGTTTCGCTTATGGAGTGGCTTGGTGAATCTTTATGGAAGAAAGAGAAAACAGAGCTAAACTGAGTCGGTTTCATTGAATCAAACTTCCTAAGATTATTATTTCTTTGGCTATTATAGTTAAACTGGGTCGATTTCATTGAATCAAACTTCCTTTTAACAATAATGTTTTTTTTCTATGGCTATCGATGTGTATACATTTATAAAACTTTATAATTTATATGTTATTGAAATGTCTTCAATTTAGTTCTACAGACATTACGACCATTGATTTTTTTACTTTATTTCGTTTCAATGTTTGTTGAAGATGTCGCTGCACTACGTTCAAGGGTTGTTTTATAAGTTACGTACTTATGTTGTCTGTTAAAAGGTACTAAAATTACTTTTGATCATCTCGTGTAATACACGGGTTTCTATCCTAGTTTAAATAATATACTAAAACTCTTTGGCGTATATATTGTAAAATATGTTGTATGTTTTACTTGATTTTTTTGTGTCTTTATATACCAAAGACCAGGAAATAAAATTATATAAATACTAGGATGAAAATTACAACTGTTCTTAATAATCTATATAGGTACATCCTTTTAATGAAAAGTATTATGTATTTTCATTTGTATTGGTAAAGTATTTATAGCCGAATATAACTGGTAATCATGACAATTATGTATATAACTTAAAAAGGAAAAAGTCTGGGTACTCACAAATTATTGTTCACTTTTTATAAATTCTTATGGATGAAGCACATGTTGATGAATCATTTTTTTTTTACTTTCAACTAATCAGATTATGCATTTTTTTTTACTTTCAACTAATCAGATTATGCCACATGGGAAATTTTAAATAGACACTTAAGCCCCCTCACATTTATCCTATACACTTTTCAATTTTTTACTTTGTCTTGTTTTTTTCTTTTCCTTTTTACCCAATCAGATTACGCTACATGTCGCATTCACATTGTTTTGGGTTTTTTTTATTTTTTTATAACTTCTAAAATATGATGTTATATAAAATTTTGAAAGTATCGTTGCGTCATGCTTATTTTTATCTACGTTTCGATATAAATTTTGTTTAAAACCGAGTTGTCCGTGATAGTTTACAAGTTATCGAAACACAAACGTACAAATAACAATATTTTTTGAACTTCTATTTTCTTTATTCTAATTTTCCTTTTTATTTAAATTCTTAGATTTATTTTTGGACTTCTTTTATACGCTTTTCTCACGCGGGGTGAGTTTACGTAAAAGTTTTGATTTTATTTTATAAACTTTCGAGAACATTAATTTTTTCCGCGGTTTGACGTGCTTGTGCGCGCGGTTTAACACGATGCAGCGCCCGTGGACAATTTTTTTCAACTTTTCTTGGTAATTTTTTAATTTTTTTTTTGATTTTTTGTCTCTTTTTTTACCATCGTGGTTATTCTTTTCTACGATTGTGTTTTACGTTTCGGTAAAATTTAATTTTGAAAACGTTAATTTCTTTTGCGTTTTAACACGCCGCAACTAGTTATATTTATATGAGTAAAGTGCAATTTGCACCCCTGTGGTTTATGTCTGCTGACACTTTGCAACTCTGTTTTAAAAAAAAGTGCAATTTAACACCCCATGGTAAACTTTCTCTTTCTTTTTGAGTCCCTCCGTCAATATTCCGTCCATATCTCCGTCTATAGGGTGACAAATCTTATGTGTCTTGAATTTAATCTTAATCATGGTTATTAGTAGTAATAATCACAAAGTTATTACTCTTCTAAAAATCTTATTTTGTCTCGTCTGATTCAATTTTGTCTTGAAGAATGATAAAAGTTGTTTTTGACATGTATGTTCTTTCTCTTGTGTAAGAGATGCCTAGTCTTTCTCTTGTGTAAGAGATTCTATGTATGTTTGACTGTGTCTTTCTTGTCTGATATAGCTTATGCTAGTCTTATTATTATTATTAGACTTGTTTCTTGAATCTTGTGATTTGATATCTTTTGTGAAGTTGTAAAAGTTTTTTTGCTTGAATCAAATTAGTCTTTATGTTCTTTGCGAGTTTCTTCTTATACGATTCTCTCTTCTTATATTATTATCGTAAAGTTGTAAAAGTTTTTTATCAAGTTAAATTAGTCTTTAAGTTCTTCACAAGTCTTGTCTTTCAGACATGGTTCTGAATTCTTAAAATTTGTATGCCCTTTATTCTCATATCGAATTTTTTTCTGATAGTCTTATATGAATCTTTTGATTCGTCTTTTTCTAAAAGTCGTGTGACTTTCTTGTCTTATAAAATTTTCTAATATGTTATTCTTTTATTTCACATGTATGGGCTAATGGACTTCATAGATCTTGTTTCTTGGGCCCTTTTTTGGTTTGGGTTGAGAATTTATTTGTTAGTGCTATATGAGTTCAAGTCTTCGCAAATGTCGTGCACTCTCTTTTGGCTTCACTAAAGGTTTGTTAGCTTCCTAATTTGATTTTTTAATTAATAATTTATCTATGATTGATATGTTTGGATTATCAAATTGAGGGGGGATGTTAAATCTCCTTTATTTGTCTCAATTTGCTAATTAGTATTTGTTTTGTTTTCATTTTTGGGCTCTTGCTTTTATTTTATGGATGTGTGTTGCTTGGGCCGAAGGCCCGCTTGGGTTTCCTCTTCCTTGTCTGCGTGGGCTATATTCCTTGTAGTCTCCAACCCTCTTTTGCTCATTTTGAGAAGTTATAGACTCTTTCAAGTCAAACACAAAGGGATCGTGTAGCCGCCTCCTCCAACGGGCTCCATTGATTATTCTCCGGTGATTGCGGTTGTGATTACGGGTGTTTGTGTTGGTTTCCTTATCTGGGTGTCTCCAATCGCTATTTATGTGCATGTGCTCCTTCTGTCTGAGTATGAACGGTGAACCATCTTTGATTTTACTTTCTGTTATGCTATTTACATTTAGGGTTTAAAAACCCTTTCTTTTCGTCTTTATTTCTATGTAATTTGGTGTTGATTTCATCAATAAAATCATTCGATTATCATTTTCTGACAAAGTTACAACGAGTTGGTTGTAGAGATATAATCACAGATAAAATAACGGCACCGATGTTCTTCAGTCGATGTCGTCTCATTCTTCACGGTACCAACACGTTACCTTCAATCGAAACAACCCACGATACCTAGAAAATACTCTATTTTGTAAACAACTCTGTTTTTACCAAAAGTTATACCGGGACGCCAAGAAAAAAATTAACACATCCATAAATTATTATTTTTATTTTTTAAATTAACGAACGAAAGTTGTTTACGAAAAATCAAACCCACGATATTTTTTTGACATACTACAACTTTATTTTTTTTATTATACGGGGCATCTTTTATGTAAATAAATCTAATATTGTTATAAACAATGTTATTTTATATATATACAGGTTTTCTGATGCATCGCTGAGGGAAATTGATAGTTAATTTACAAATCACAACTAATTTTTAAAAGTTTTAATAAATTGAAAATTGACTTTCTAAAATTAAACAAAATTTAATTACATGTATTTTAAAAGTTGACAAATGCAATTATTTTTACACTTTGTAATGAACCAACTTTTGGGTTTATAATATAATATGTTAAAAATATTATAAGGGTGTAAATAAATAAAAATTGAAAGTTGAGGGTTTGTTGCAAAAAGGTGGACTTTCTTAACTTTGGGAAGGAGGAGCCAAAACTGAAAGTGCTGGGACTAGTTGTGTAACTTGCAAAATTCTGCATTTTTAGGAAAAAATGGGGGAGAAATGAACATATTTTAGTGTGTGTTTGTGTGTGTTCATGAAAACCAAAGAGGAGAAATGGGAGGATGAGCCAAGAAGCTTAAATCTGGAAGATGGAGGTGAAATATCATGGATTTGATGATGATTGAGGCTCAAGCAGCCATCAAGTAAGTTCATCTTCTTCATCTATACCTCCATCAATGGAGTTTTGGGTAGAAAACCCAATTAGTGTGGTGATTTGGGTTTAATGTTGTTTATAAACCTTAATCTAGTATTACTAATGTTGGAGAATCATGTTTTACATGATTTTAACACATAATTTGATGTTTGACAAATTAGGGTTCTTGAGGTGAAATTGGGGGTTTTCGAAATTGAGGTTGTTTGGATGGTAATTGGGGGTTGGTAAGTGTTTCTGGTGTGATTAAACACATAACCAAGTAATAACCCTCAATCAATTTGGTGATTTAATGAATTGGGAGTTTGGGTGAAATTTGGTGGAACCTAAACTGGTCAAAATGGGCGAATGATTATGTAGGGAGGTTAAAACTTGTTTAAGGTGTAATTAATCAAGTTTAGAATGGGTGTAATCCATAAGGTCTAGGGTTGGTGTTAGACCTTAATTGGAAATTGTGAATTGGTAGATTGGAAGTTTGACTATTTTGGGTCAAAACGAGTCATTTGGGTTGAAAGGTGATATTCGGGTGTTGGGGGTTTAATTAAGGTCATGTTAATCAAACTAAGCTAGGGTCTTGATCTTTAGATCATAAAGGTGTGTTGGGTGTCAATTGGTGATCATTATTGTGGGCATCAGGTGGACATGGTTATGTCAGTCTACACATGGCCATGTCTGGAAATTGTTGTGGGCATCAGATGCACATGGCCATGTCTGATTTTGCACATGGTCATGTCAGAAATTTTATTTCTTCAAAACTTCCCATTTTTGGGGTAATTGCTTGGGTCTAACCCATGGGGGGTCTAAGGGAGGTTATATATAATTACTAATGGTGTTATGCATGGCGTTTTGCAGGTAAAGCTCCAGTTTGAAGTCTCGGGTCAAGCTTCGTGGTGGAATTGGATTCTCATTCGGTTTGTTGTGTGTTAACGGTCGGAGTTAGAACTCATTTATTGAGGTTCATTAAACTTGTTTGAGTCATCTCTTAGTTATTGAAAGTTGTTGTCGTTTTGAGATGTCGGTCGAAGGTTTTAAAACAAGTTATGTTGTCTTTTTGTTGTAAATAACATGTGTTGTTTTGTCAAGGGCGTTTATGGACCTAAATTCCGCGTGCATTGAAAGTTAAAATTTGTTGAAATTTTTGGGTGTTACACACTTTAATTTACAGTTGTATTTATCAAACATAATAATATGTCGTATTTTAAAAAAATATAGTAAAGTCGTATGAGTTGTAACATTGAATTCTAGACAATTAGAAATAAGTAACCAAGGAATATTAATGCATGAGCATCCGATCCATTAATCCGACCTGACCCGATCAGGGACCCGCGTGGAGGAAGGAAGTTTGGAGTGTGAAACAAGTTAGAAAATATGAATGATATTTTAGTTATTCAGATTTATTTGTTTTCTTTTTTCTAGGATATTTTGTTACCTATTTTAGCTCTTCAAATATTTAGTATAAATATGGACTAGGTTTATTGTTTAGGGGAGTTAATTGTTTATGAATATTGTTTTTCTATAAACCTTTTAGATTTTTTTAAGCTTTTGAATCCTTTAGTATTTCTGGCCATTTGATTGCTTCCGAAACTACATCAGTTTAAAATCACAACTACCAAAACTTAATTTCTTAATTTTATGAATATTCACGCTATAAGGCTATGTGTAATACAAGGGTGAGGAAGGGGGCGTGAGCAACGTGGAAGGGGTGAGGGGCGTGAGCAACGTGGAAGGGGTGAGGGGCGTGGAACACCGCGCCGCCCGGGCGTGAGAGGGGGCGTGGGAGGCAAGTGTGAGTGTGGTCACGGGCGCGAAGGGAAGGACCTGCAGCCGGCTGAAGTGGCCCAATGAGAGTGGGGCTTGGGGGTATTACGCATAGTCTAACAAGTCTAAAATTACAATATCCTATATTCCGTGTCATCACAAACTTAAATTATTTTAGAATAACTGTGCTATAATAGTTTTAAAAATAAAATTTCCTATATCCACGTTACTGGAAACTTATATAATAAACAAATCAAACAACGTGGTGAGAGAGAGACTTTAACCTAATATATGACAAAAATATATTGTAGGTTTTTACTGGTGTTTTCAGAACCGAATCGGATCGGACACATAACCGGTCCGGTTGTGTATAGTTGAATCGCTTTCATTTGAACCGGTTGGTTACCGGTCGGACCGGATTGTATTTTTCTTTAAAATCTTATTTTTTGATTAATTTAATGTTCGAAGTTGCAAAATTTATTTATTTAAACTTTCATATATCATTAAAATTGTAAATTTACATAAAAAAAAAATTATATGTTGTATATATACACAGAGTTTTAATTTTTATATTGTTTATGACGTCATCCGGTTCGATCGGTTCGACCAGTAGACCTCTAAAACGGCCGGCTCGCTATCAGATCTGGTTCTAAAAACATTAGTTTTTACCACACTTGAATCAAGATTAGGATTTATTTCATTAATACATTTCGCTATTACACTATGCATATCTTAACTCATTATATGATCATTTTGGCTTTCAGGTGTCACACCCTGAATAAAAGACATGACATAAATGCTAGATTTTAAACATTATACAGAGCAGAGGACTTTAAAACCTACGTTACATAGTTTAAATTACAAGTTTTGAACTTTAAAGATAAACTTCACACTAGTCTAGGATGTCTACTATACCAGTTAGATAGACCGGAGATGCCATGTCACTACTCACTACACACATAGACACATCATAAAACACGTACTACAACAGACCACCTTTCGTCGATGAGTCTATATTTTAACAAACCACACTTTACTTTATCAAATAAACGTTTAATTTTAAAAATACACTTTATTAAATGTTTAGTTTAGATATCCACAGCCACCACACAACACATCTTAAATATACAACACACATAGCCTAGGATGTCTAATGTACTAGTTAGATAGACCAGAGATGTCATGCCACTACACACATAGACTCATCATAAACACACATACTAAAACAGACCACCTTTCGTCGGTGAGTCTATATTTTAACAAACCACACTTTACTAATGGAGATGTCGTGCGATTGTCGAAGTTCCTATTTTGTAGCCGCGTCTGAAGACGTACGGGCCGTAGCACCTGTATGCGTCGTACGGATTACCCTAATTGAATCGTATATAAAGAGATTGACAGACATCAAAAAAGAGACTCATCAATCAGTTACAAACCAATACCCCAAATTTTAGTTCGCTTACCTTCTGGTACGCTAAGAGGAAGGCCAGAAGTGAAGCATTCGAGTTAGAGATAGATGTCAGGGAAAAGCATTGAAGACTTCAGCCCTCTAGATGGTTTTATCTTTCTTGTTCATCTTCTATGTTATCTTCTGATTTGTCTATTTTTATCTTTCTATGATATAAGTAGCTAAACTCATTTGTGTCATCTAGATGTAGATGAATTTTGACTATGAATGTTTGATTAAGTTTATGAAACCTTTATGATTTGATTAATCTTATTCCAAGATCTTATTGTTTCATATGAGTTTATGTTACTTTTTAATTAAGCTTTTATCACACCCCAACCGACGGCGAATTATACATCGCGGCGGACGCGGTTGTTCAATGGCACAAGGTTGACTATTAAAGTTTAAATAGTTTTATTAAATAACCTCAAGGTTCCAATACAAGGAATAAATCAAATACATAGCAAGAATACAAGTCTAATTGATTAAGCATTCTAGGTCCAAGCATCCTATGTGATCACGATAAAGTCTCATGTTGTAGAACCTGAAACATGTGAAAGAATCTGTCAACTACAAAATAGTTGGTGAGATACAAAGGTTTTGACACAGTTTAACAAGGATTTGAAAAGAATTACAATTCACTATGATATATGCATTCTATAATGTAAGTATGAGAAACAAGTATCTTAAACATTGTGCACTTCAACCTTCCAACCAAGTTTAGGCATAATCCGCAGGTTACCCTTATAAGTATCAAGTTTAAAGTTTAATTCAGTAACAATCACCAAGGGCTCCCCCCCCCCCCCCGAAGGGGTCAATCAATCAAGGTGGATTGGTCAAATACAATAGATCTATCATTGTTACTATTGGCTTGATCAAAGTTAATGAATATGCTAGTTTTAAGTTTAATCTAAGCATACAAGTCTCAAGTTTAACATAAGAGTAAGCATCTAGTCATAGTTGTACAAGAATTGTATAAGTTTAATGTTTTTGAACATGTTTCACCCCAAAAGTATAGAAAGGAAAAGGGGCTATGTATAATCATTTGGATCGATGAAGGGTATCCGACAAGAGTAAGTTTGCAAGACTTTTGTCACACCCCGCCAAGGCGGAAACGCGAGGCGCAACGTTCATGGTTTCCAAAGCATATGATTACCGCAAACACATACATGATAAATGGATACATTAACAAGTTTAATGTTTTACATTACAAAACATAATCTGAGTTTACAAAAAGTTAAGATTTCACAAATATGACTCAACTCAATGAGTTATACAAGGGAAATCCTCCTTGAGTAGTATCCATCGTGCATGCATGTAATCTATATTGCTAACCTTGAAATCACGTTCAGTTACCTGAAAAACATACTTAAAATCGTCAACACGAGGTTGGTGAGTTCACAGGTTTAATTAAATAGTTCTTTGTAAAATTCAATTGTTCGTAAATAGTTTCAGTTGTATGTGATAAACAGAATAAGAATTGTTGACCCATTTGTAAACTAGCTAGGAATACAAATAATATGTTCATACATGGGGCGTAACCAAACCTTGACATGTGTACACGCCCCTAATTTCGTTATTCAGTTCTATGCGGCCATAAATCCTCCAGATTGTGGTTAGCGCGACTAACCATGACCGGGAGACGTCACTCTCCATAGTACTATTCATAGGACCCTAGGCTACAGTTAATGGTTACTATGTTGTTCCAGGGGACTTTCGCGTCCTCCATTGTGTTGTTCTCATCCCATGTAAACATAAAAGTCGTGTCTTATTCTCTTGTTATCCCATAAAATAGTTGAAGTATGTTTTTCCCCCAAATATTAGAAAGCAGTAAAAAGAAAGGGGCCGTGAAACTCACCTTGTGTTTGTGTATATACTTGTAATAATATTTGTTGTAGTCAACCTTGACTGTTTGTACCCTAGATACCAAGGGTAAATTGTTGTTAAGACCAACGTCTTAATTGTAAATTGTTCACCGACCTTGTAAATCTGATTATGTTTGTTTAAATATCGTTTTAGTTTTCCAACACATGTTTTGTTATAAAATAGTTTTGAGTTACTGCCCAACTGGGACTGTTGTACAGGTGTCGAAACTTCTTAGTTTCGATTGGGCATATGTGTGTCGAAACTACTTAGTTTCGATGGAGTGGTCAGGAGTCGAAACAACCTAGTTTCGATTGAGTAAAAGGTATCGAAACTCCTAGTTTCGATTGACCAACAGGTATCGAAACTCCTAGTTTCGATTGAGCAACAGGTATCGAAACTCCTAGTTTCGATTGAGAAACAGGTATCGAAACTCCTAGTTTCGATTGAGAAACAGGTATCGAAACTACCTAGTTTCGATTGAGAAACAGGTATCGAAACTCCTAGTTTCGATTGAGAAACAGGTATCGAAACTCCTAGTTTCGATTGAGCAACAGGTATCGAAACTACCTAGTTTCGATTGAGTATTTGCTATCGAAACTACCTAGTTTCGATTGAGAAAAGGTATCGAAACTACCTAGTTTCGATTGAGTTAACTGGTATCGAAACTCCTAGTTTCGATTACTGGACTTCTGTTTGACAGAATCAGTCCTGCATATTTTTATATTTTAAACTTGAATTCGACACACTCTTCTTGTTATCTTTCTTGCATTTAAATAAGATGTAAGTTTAGCTACGGTTTTAAAGAAACTAATGTGAAAATGTCGAGTTTTTACCTTAAAACCGAGATGAAGATGATGAAATAAAACAGAGATGATCTCGACTCTTTTGCAGAAACACTTGAGATTCTTCTTAAAATAGCAAATTATGGTGAATTTCGCCTTGAAACTGGACTTCGAATTGAAGAGAATTGGAATGTTTGCCGTATGAAAATGAGAGATAAATGGGAATTGTGAGAATTTTGAATGTAGGGTATGGTTTTATCTGGGTTTTCACAAGTGGGAGTATGGGTCAATTTGAAAATACGTGAGATTGGGGATGGTTTCCCCTGCACTTCGGCCGAGAAGTCAAGGGTGGGTTAGGGGGTTTGGGTTATAATAATAAAACAATTAGATTTTTGGTATTAATATCAATTAGAGTTTTAAAGGGGTAGTTTAATTCGGTTTATTTTCCCCCACGGTATTATAATTTTATTCTAAATATAATTTATGGTTCCACGTAAAGTTTGTGTAAATAATATATATATGTATATATATTTTTCTGGTTATTTATTTCAACCAATAATGTTCGAATTAAGTCGGGTTATAAGTGTATGTGAACCGGTAATTCCCAGAATTACCAAAAATATAAAATGAGACAATGTTCGGTTTTTGTTAGACCTTCATGTCCTTGTTTGTGAAATTACGTAAATCACAAAAATAATTATAATGTAAACTCGTTTATTGTAATGTAAACTTGTTCATAATGTATACGGATATTGACCTGAAATGTCGGGTGTCACATTCTCCCCTTGTTAAAAGAATTTCGTCCCGAAATTCAATTCGTGTCCTCTTGAACTGGTGTATCCTTAAACAAGGATGGGTATTTTGTTTTCATTTGGTCCTCTCGTTCCCATGTATACTCAGGACCACGCTTTGAGTTCCAACGTACTTTAATCAGTTTGATCCGACTACGTCTCAGCTTTTGAACCTTCCAATCTGAAATCTCAATCGGTTCCTCGATGAAATGAAGTTTATCGTCAATATGAATCTCGTCAGACGGTATAATTAGTGTCTCGTCTGATAAACACTTCTTGAGATTTGATACATGAAACGTATCATGTATATTGTTTAGTTCTTGTGGTAGCTTGAGTTTGTAAGCTACAGGGCCAACCCTAGCCAGTATTTCGAACGGACCAACGTATCTAGGGTTGAGCTTACCACGGTTACCAAACCTTGCAACGCCTTTCCATGGTGAGACTTTTAACATTACTCGGTCGCCAATTTGAAATTCTAATGGTTTTCTTCTGTTGTCAGCATAGCTCTTTTGTCTATCTCGGGCCGCTTTCAAACGGTCCTTAATTTTGAAAATCTTATCAGTGGTTTCCTGGACAATCTCAGGGCCTGTCAAATGTTTTTCACCAACTTCAGCCCAACATAACGGTGAGCGGCATTTACGACCATATAAAGCTTCAAACGGAGCTGCCTTAATGCTCGTATGGTAACTGTTATTGTAGGAAAACTCAGCTAATGGTAAATGAGTATCCCAATTTCCTCCGAAATCAATTACACACGCACGGAGCATATCTTCTAGTGTCTGGATAGTCCGTTCACTTTGACCATCTGTTTGTGGGTGATATGCCGTGCTCATGTCAAGACGTGTGCCCATTGCTTCTTGTAATGATTTCCAGATTCTAGACACGAATCTGCTATCTCTATCCGAGATAATAGAAATTGGCACTCCATGCCTAGCCACAATTTCCTTGATATAAAGCTTTGCAAGTTTCTCGGTTTTGTCAGTTTCTTTCATTGGCAGAAAGTGAGCAGATTTTGTTAATCGGTCGACAATAACCCATATGGTATCATAACCACTGGAAGTCCTGGGTAATTTTGTGATGAAATCCATAGAAATTTGTTCCCATTTCCATTGGGGAATTTCAGGTTGCTGTAGTAAACCAGACGGTTTCTGATGTTCGGCTTTTACTTTTGAGCACGTTAGGCATTTACTGACATATGTGGCAATATCTCCTTTCATATTGGGCCACCAA
This sequence comes from Smallanthus sonchifolius, assembly GCA_023525975.1. Taxonomy (NCBI): domain Eukaryota; kingdom Viridiplantae; phylum Streptophyta; class Magnoliopsida; order Asterales; family Asteraceae; genus Smallanthus; species Smallanthus sonchifolius. The sequence goes on along the minus strand of CM042025.1, from coordinate 38,936,797 downwards.
TATAATTCTTTTAGATCCTTATACATCTTATCTGAACCTGGGTGAATGGAGTACCTGGACTTGTGGGCTTCGTCCATAACTAACTCCCGTAAGTTACCAAAACATGTCACCCAAATTCTATTCATGAAGTATAAAGTGTCATCTGACTTTGGCTCCAATTGCTTTATCATTCCTCGTAAAGCTTCATTCTGGATGTTTTCTTCTTTGATTGCCTCATGTTGTGCCATCCGAATTTGAGTAGTAAGATTCGTATGAATTGTCAATCCTAAGGCACGAACACGAAGAGTTTTAACTCGTTCTTTGCGACTTAAAGCGTCCGCTACGACATTGGCTTTCCCGGGATGGTACTTGATATCACAATCATAATCGTTTAGTAGTTCTACCCAACGACGTTGTCTCATGTTAAGTTCCTTTTGATCGAAGATATGTTGAAGACTCTTGTGATCAGTAAAGATAGTGCATCTTGTACCGTAAAGATAATGTCTCCAAATCTTGAGCGCAAACACAACTGCACCCAATTCCAAGTCGTGGGCCGTATAATTCTTTTCGTGCACTTTTAGTTGTCGTGAGGCATATGCGATGACTTTGTCTCTTTGCATTAACACACAACCAAGTCCTTGGTGTGATGCATCGCAGTATACAACAAAGTTGTCGATTCCCTCAGGAAGGGATAAGATTGGTGCACTACACAACTTCTGCTTCAGTAATTGAAAAGCTGACTCTTGTTTGTCACTCCAATCATACTTCTTTTCTTTCTGGGTTAATGTGGTTAAAGGCAAGGCTATTTTTGAAAAATTCTCGATGAATCGTCTGTAATAGCCGGCCAAACCTAAAAATTGACGTTCTTCTGTCGGAGTCTTTGGTGCTTCCCAGTTTTTGATCGCTTCAATTTTAGATGGATCAACGTGAATTCCTTCCTTGTTGATGACATGTCCAAGAAAATGCACTTCTTGGATCCAAAACTCACACTTAGAGAATTTAGCGTAAAGTTTCTCGTTTCTGAGTAGTTCTAAGATTAATTTAAGATGATGTTCATGATCCTCCTTGGTTCGTGAATATATTAATATGTCATCGATAAACACAATCACGAATTTATCCAAGTATGGTTTGCACACGCGGTTCATGAGATCCATGAAAACAGCTGGTGCGTTTGTCAAACCAAATGGCATAACTAGGAATTCGTAGTGACCATAACGAGTCCTAAATGCTGTCTTTGGTACATCTTCTTCTTGGATTCTTAGTTGATGATACCCTGACCGTAGATCGATCTTAGAGTAGAAGCTAGAACCTTGTAGTTGATCGAACAAATCATCTATTCGAGGTAGTGGGTATCGGTTTTTGATTGTAAGCTTGTTTAATTCTCGGTAATCAATACACATCCTAAAGGTTCCATCCTTTTTCTTTACGAATAGGACCGGAGCTCCCCAAGGTGAGAAACTCGCTCTTATGAAACCTTTATCAAGCAACTCTTGAAGTTGATTTGATAATTCCTGCATTTCAGAAGGTGCTAATCGATATGGTGATCGCGCAACCGGGGCGGCTCCTGGTACCAAATCGATTCGAAATTCGACTTGCCTAGGTGGTGGTAAACCAGGTAAGTCTTCAGGAAAAACTTCAGGATATTCCTTAACGATTGGTATATCCTCAAGTCGACGTTCCTCGGGTTTCTTCTCGACGACGTGAGCCAGGAATACGCAATAGCCTTTGCGTAGGTACTTACGAGTTTTCATGCAGTTTATCATCCTTAACGCTACTCCACTCTTCTCACCTTGAATCGAAAGAACTTCTCCGTTTGGGAGTGGAATTTGGACAATCTTCTCAAAACAAACAATCTCTGCATGATTCTTTGACAACCAATCCATGCCAATAACAACGTCAAAGCTTCCTAAGTCAACAGGTAACAGATCTATACTAAATGTGTGATTTTTAAGATATAAGGTACAACCTTGAATGACCTCTCCGGTATTAATTAATTTTCCGTTCGCTAATTCAATTGTATACTTTTGTTCTAGTTTGCTGGGCTTAATACCGAGTAGGGACTTAAAGTCATTTGACACAAAACTCAAATCAGCACCCGTATCGAAAAGTATAGAGGCATAGTGATTATTTATCGGGAACGTACCAGTGACAATGTTTGGATCTTGTCGTGCGTCACCAGCTCCCATCACAAATGCTCTTCCACGGGCCTGATTGTCGTTTCGGTTCTTCAACTTTGGACAGTCTTTTCTGAAGTGCTTTGGATCTCCACACTCAAAGCATCCTTGATTCATCCTTTCTGTTCCTGGGTTGACTTTTCCTGCTACTTGATTTATCTTGTTAGGGTTCGTATTGCTCCTACAGTTATGGGCCAGGTGCCCATACTTTTTACACTTCCCACATTGGATACACTTTTCGCTGTGATGATATCCACACTTGTCACACCTCGGTAATGTTCCAAGATATACATTTTGTCCCACAGTGTTGGCGACAAAGGCTTTCGTAGTTTCATGTCTCTTGTAAATTTGATTCTTGTTTTGGTTAATTGGTTTTCCAAACCATTTCCTCTTTTCCCCAGACCTTCCTTCCTCGGTCTCCTTCTTCTTAAACAAACCATCACGTACAGCATTATCCCTTAGTTTGAAAGCCAGAGTTATGGCGCTCTTGGCATCCATAGGGTTCGATGAAGTCACCAGACCTCGGATTTGAGGTGCGAGACCCCACAAGTATCTTTCAACCTTCTTGTATTCTGGGGTGACCATGTGTGGAACCAAGATTGCTAACTCATTGAATCGGTCAGTGTAGCCAGCAACATCATCTCCTGTCATTTGTAAATTCCACATTTCAGATTCGATCTTTTGCAACTCATTTCGAGGACAGTATTCCTCGATCATCATGGCTTTTAAGTCTTCCCATGACAACTCATATGATGTCTGCCTTCCCAAAGTCTTTACTTGTGAATTCCACCAGGTTAAAGCTTTATCAGTGAGTGAGCATGTAGAATACTTCACCATGCAGTCAGCGGTGCATTCACTAATATCAATCACCGATTCCATCTTCTCTATCCATCTCATTAGTCCAACTGCACCCTCGGTGCCATTGAAGTTACGGGGTTTGCAAGACAGAAAGGTCTTGTAGGAGCACTTTCTAATTGGAGCATCTGTAGAATTACAAGTCATAACGTCATTAATTCGAATCATGACTATATGTTATGGCTTATTTATTTTATTACCTCCGGAACCTCCAGCTGTACCGCTACCTCCTGCACCTCCGGAACCTCCAGCTGTACCGCTACCTCCTACACCTCCTCCACTATTTCGATTGGCTTCATACTGCTCCATGGCAGCAGCTACTCGTTGTGCTATAAGTTGTTCCATATTTGGGGAAATCGCCTCGTTGTTGTCACCAGTAGTGTTACGGGTTGTCCTACGCTTAGGTGCCATGACGTTCTTTCTAACATATCAATTAAAAAGAAACAACATTATATGACAATAATGATAGCTCATGACATAAGGATACAACAACGTCAAATGTAAACAACCACTATCACAACATAAACCATTACATACATAGTCAAAACATTCATAGTACATTGTTCCAAAAGACGAGGATACAAAAGAGATGGGTTCACATGACCTCATCAGTACTAAAGTTTTAAACTACTTAATGTACTACGGGCACAACCCGCCCGTAATAGGTTTAAAAGAAGAAGTGAGAGTACAATCCAATCATCATGGCAAGTCCTGCCATGACAAAACTAGCTCTCGCCACAAATTCTGCAGCCAACGTCCTTTCTTCCAGAGCCTCCACCCTGTCTCGGACCGTAACAGTGAACTGCCAATCCATGTCAGCTCTCAACTCTAGATAGTTTGTGGCACCCTGTATGTCTCGGGTGTGGTCCTCCAGAGTCTGAACTCGAGATCCGAGCCCTTGACGTAAGCGCATGGCTGCATCCCTATGTGCCCGAATATCATCTAGGAGATCATCAAGACGCTCCTCGTGCGTACGAACACGAGCTACCAAGGTAGGCACAGTGAGCTCTATGGCTTCCCCAGTGTGGGGTAGGGGTGTTGGAGAGTTGGAAGACTCTCCGAGCTCAAAGGTAGATGGGATGCTCTCCATCTCCCTCCAACGGGCCAGAGTACGGGGCATCCAATCGGATAGTTCCCACAGTAGGGTGGTAGCAGGGTCTTTGCCTAGGTGGTTCTTCACCAGCCACCAAGTCTTCTGGGTCACGGGCTGCTAGATTCCTTTTGCGTGGAAGTCGAACCTTCTTCCTAGCGCTTGGCACCTTAACTGGTCCTCCGCTTTTCTTTCGGTAGACGATAGGCGGTTTTCCCAAGGCGACTTTAGGTGGTGTGGAGCTACGGGTTTGTACTTGATTTTTGGGACGTGAGGCGGAAAATTCCTCATTTGATTCAGTGTCAGAGACGGGATCAGAATGTGAATGTGACGACATGCTTGTGACTACAATATCCATATGACAAAATGACTGGTCATGCAATGCTTATGCAATGAAAACGTTTTAGTGAGTCATTTAGATTATAGACTAGGTTCCAATTTAGATTCCTAGTTCACTATAATCAATGGCTCTGATACCAGTTCTGTCACACCCCGCCAAGGCGGAAACGCGAGGCGCAACGTTCATGGTTTCCAAAGCATATGATTACCGCAAACACATACATGATAAATGGATACATTAACAAGTTTAATGTTTTACATTACAAAACATAATCTGAGTTTACAAAAAGTTAAGATTTCACAAATATGACTCAACTCAATGAGTTATACAAGGGAAATCCTCCTTGAGTAGTATCCATCGTGCATGCATGTAATCTATATTGCTAACCTTGAAATCACGTTCAGTTACCTGAAAAACATACTTAAAATCGTCAACACGAGGTTGGTGAGTTCACAGGTTTAATTAAATAGTTCTTTGTAAAATTCAATTGTTCGTAAATAGTTTCAGTTGTATGTGATAAACAGAATAAGAATTGTTGACCCATTTGTAAACTAGCTAGGAATACAAATAATATGTTCATACATGGGGCGTAACCAAACCTTGACATGTGTACACGCCCCTAATTTCGTTATTCAGTTCTATGCGGCCATAAATCCTCCAGATTGTGGTTAGCGCGACTAACCATGACCGGGAGACGTCACTCTCCATAGTACTATTCATAGGACCCTAGGCTACAGTTAATGGTTACTATGTTGTTCCAGGGGACTTTCGCGTCCTCCATTGTGTTGTTCTCATCCCATGTAAACATAAAAGTCGTGTCTTATTCTCTTGTTATCCCATAAAATAGTTGAAGTATGTTTTTCCCCCAAATATTAGAAAGCAGTAAAAAGAAAGGGGCCGTGAAACTCACCTTGTGTTTGTGTATATACTTGTAATAATATTTGTTGTAGTCAACCTTGACTGTTTGTACCCTAGATACCAAGGGTAAATTGTTGTTAAGACCAACGTCTTAATTGTAAATTGTTCACCGACCTTGTAAATCTGATTATGTTTGTTTAAATATCGTTTTAGTTTTCCAACACATGTTTTGTTATAAAATAGTTTTGAGTTACTGCCCAACTGGGACTGTTGTACAGGTGTCGAAACTTCTTAGTTTCGATTGGGCATATGTGTGTCGAAACTACTTAGTTTCGATGGAGTGGTCAGGAGTCGAAACAACCTAGTTTCGATTGAGTAAAAGGTATCGAAACTCCTAGTTTCGATTGACCAACAGGTATCGAAACTCCTAGTTTCGATTGAGCAACAGGTATCGAAACTCCTAGTTTCGATTGAGAAACAGGTATCGAAACTCCTAGTTTCGATTGAGAAACAGGTATCGAAACTACCTAGTTTCGATTGAGAAACAGGTATCGAAACTCCTAGTTTCGATTGAGAAACAGGTATCGAAACTCCTAGTTTCGATTGAGCAACAGGTATCGAAACTACCTAGTTTCGATTGAGTATTTGCTATCGAAACTACCTAGTTTCGATTGAGAAAAGGTATCGAAACTACCTAGTTTCGATTGAGTTAACTGGTATCGAAACTCCTAGTTTCGATTACTGGACTTCTGTTTGGCAGAATCAGTCCTGCATATTTTTATATTTTAAACTTGAATTCGACACACTCTTCTTGTTATCTTTCTTGCGTTTAAATAAGATGTAAGTTTAGCTACGGTTTTAAAGAAACTAATGTGAAAATGTCGAGTTTTTACCTTAAAACCGAGATGAAGATGATGAAATAAAACAGAGATGATCTCGACTCTTTTGCAGAAACACTTGAGATTCTTCTTAAAATAGCAAATTATGGTGAATTTCGCCTTGAAACTGGACTTCGAATTGAAGAGAATTGGAATGTTTGCCGTATGAAAATGAGAGATAAATGGGAATTGTGAGAATTTTGAATGTAGGGTATGGTTTTATCTGGGTTTTCACAAGTGGGAGTATGGGTCAATTTGAAAATACGTGAGATTGGGGATGGTTTCCCCTGCACTTCGGCCGAGAAGTCAAGGGTGGGTTAGGGGGTTTGGGTTATAATAATAAAACAATTAGATTTTTGGTATTAATATCAATTAGAGTTTTAAAGGGGTAGTTTAATTCGGTTTATTTTCCCCCACGGTATTATAATTTTATTCTAAATATAATTTATGGTTCCACGTAAAGTTTGTGTAAATAATATATATATGTATATATATTTTTCTGGTTATTTATTTCAACCAATAGTGTTCGAATTAAGTCGGGTTATAAGTGTATGTGAACCGGTAATTCCCAGAATTACCAAAAATATAAAATGAGACAATGTTCGGTTTTTGTTAGACCTTCATGTCCTTGTTTGTGAAATTACGTAAATCACAAAAATAATTATAATGTAAACTCGTTTATTGTAATGTAAACTTGTTCATAATGTATACGGATATTGACCTGAAATGTCGGGTGTCACAACTTTGAGGGAGAATATCCTCACAATAAGCCTAGGAATATAAGTCTAAAGTTTTAAGTAAAAAGTCTAAGACAAAGATCTATGATTCGAGATTGACTAGGGTTTCAAACGGGAGACGAGAATGATTTGGGTTTGCAAAGTTTAGATTGAAGTTTCAAATACTAAGATTGGATATCAAAGTTTAAATAAATAATTATTAAGTGTTTATAATAATTATTTAAGAATAATTAATTATTAAAGAATAACAATTATTTGTCAAGTGTAAATAATTATTTAAGAATGGTAATTACTTTATCGCATTTAAATAATCGATATTAAACATCTAAGACTTATTAGGTATCCATTTTACAAATTATCTTGTAATATATGATGTTTAGAATGGGGTTACAAGTTAAGTAAGCATTATAAGTTTATAAAAGATTAGATAGAGTTTCTTATATTATAACCTTTTTATAGTTTATAAGTTTATAAATAAGGCTTCTTTAAAGTATTTAAATAAGGTTTACGAATTTATAAATGAATTCAACATATTTATTTTCTCAAATAAATAAATGATTCTCGAGTTAAATACACATGAATTTTTGTAAAGGGTTTTATAAGTTTCGGTTTTATAAAAATGTATATATAAGTTTACAAATCTTTTGACTATAAATTTATAAATCCTTTAAAGTTTTTGTTTAATTCGTTGAAGTTCATAGAAACACTTATAAGTCTTATAGGAGTTAAAAGTATATTTTTTTTTTGTATTCAAAAACTAGTTTTTTAAAATTTATTATTTATAAGTTTTAGTAAAACTTAATTAAATAAAAGGGTTCAGAGAGTAAAAGTATAAGGAGAGTCGGTTTTTAAGTTTATAAGCATTTAACAGATTTTGTAAAAATAATTAGAAGGTTTAAATACTTGTTTAAAAGGCTAAAAAAAATGAAGGAAGCAAAACCCATCTACCCGGATTCGAACTCGGGTCACTGACCGGGTCGAATCCGCACACACACACTAACCATCCCGACTACGGGTTAGTTAGTGTATACCATGAACCGGAAATCATTTAAACAAAAACTCCAATCGAACCCAATTCCCTCATGAACCCTAGATTAAAAACCTGTCAAATACTCATTGATTATCCCTCTGTCGTTGTAATTCGACAGAGGGCTTTTGTTCTACGTGTTATTACGAAGGTTTGGCCTCAAGAATTACCTGATAAGGTGATGATTCGAGCGAGAACGGGTAGAAGCCTCGACTTCGGCCACCGCGGACTGTAAATCGACAATGCAGGTGACGAATGTTTGAATTGAGTGTTTAGGAAGATTGAGGGTGATGTTGTTGAGGTGATTCGGTCGGTATTTATACGTGATTTCAGATTTTAATGCTCGATTAGGTGGGGAGTTCACGGTTAGGTCCGAACGGCTTGAATTTGAATTCACGCGTGGTTGTGGTTGAAATCGGGCATTGATGATTCTTGGGTTACGGTCGCACGCGGGAGGCGAACCCAAGGTTCTACGAATCCGGACGGGATTTCACGATTTGAGTAAAAAGCGGCAAAAGATGGGCGTTGAGGGATTCGAACCTAGGACCTGTTCTGGGTTTTGAATGTTTAGTGAAATGGCAAAACAGGTCCCCGAGGTATTGAAGTGTTATCATTTCACGTTTAGAGTTAACTTTTAGTTTAAAATAAGTTTCCAAAATGACGGTTTGCCCCTCTGACTTTATAAAAACAATTATATATGTTTTTATTTTATAAATTTAAATAAGTTTTATCATTTTATAAGTTTATATAAAAAGATTTCGAATATTTAAGTTTAAAAGTTAAGTAAGTTTGTTAATTATAATTTTTTTTATAAAATTATAAACACACCTAAGTATGATCGTTTTTCCTTAAATCCATATTAAATAAATTTAATATTTATTGTTCAAGAAAATAGTTTTAATAAGAATTTAAGTTTTTAACGTGTAGACGTTTAGGAAAAGTTACGTCGTAAAAATCCCAGATATTACAGCTTTGAACTAAGTGTTGGTTTTATTCTAGAGTGTAATGCCTACTCTTTAGAATTATTATTCAACATTCTTAGACTATAGTCTGGGTCTTACTACTCTGGCGAGAGCAAGGTAGGTCTAGGTTATCTTAGGTAGGATATAAGCGCTGCTAAATAATTAATTCTGAACAAAATGAATTAAGAGTTTATTAGAGTTTTTCCTTATGTATTCTGGGATTAGTAAATACCTCTAACGAGTGATATTTTTCCTGGATATGTCTTGGAGGATCTAAGACATAAGATAATTGAAAAAGATCTACTTAGGTTGATTAGTATTGTATATTATACAAACATTCCTTGGATATCCAACAACCTTAGTGGGTGAGGATTCCTGTCACAAGCTTAAACATTAAGGTGATGGTTCATTCGTCGTAGAAGTGACTCTAGGAGGACCGGTAGTGAGTTCGGAAGTCTTAGATTGTCATTTGTCTAGTTTACTCTAGCGAGATTCTAGTTCTTTAGGGAACTACCTTCATAAACCCCGTCATTCAATTATTTATTCTAGTGTTAGTAAAAAAGGATTCGAAGCTAGATGATACCATTAAAATCTATCCAAAACTATCTTTTTAATTATTTATTTATCTAAATATCCTTTCCAAAAAACTAAAATATTAGTCAACATGATATTGATAGAAGGTATGCTATTAGGAGTTGTTACTCGTGAGCATGAGTCGATACTTGGTTCTTATCATGACTATATTGTAGATACGATAGGTGCATTTGTCTAACGTATGTGTAGTTATTATAATTAAAACCATTTTTATAAATCTAAAACTTGTAACGCATTAAAGTCTTAGGATCTCTATAAACATATACACTTAATCAGATATCTCTCTTTCTCTTTATCTCTATTTCCACATTCTCTCTCTTTCCCTCGATTAACTGAAGTAGTTTACCAATAACCGAAATCAATAATTATAAAAATCTAAAACCAAAACATCGGTCACAAGTTCGATTTTAACCCATATCCAAATTAGATCAACCCATACTCAGCCTAAAATTTTAAATTAACAATTAATATAAACTGAACATCAAATTTAAATAGAATCTAACAGCCTTTTTAAAATGAGTTATTTTATTGCAATTTGGGAGTTGTTGGCACTTGGCACTTGGCACATACTCCTTTTTGGCTTTTACCCTTTTACGCTTCTTTCTCGGAGCTATTTCTGGACCCACCATCCCCCCAATTCATTGAACCTGCAATATTTCATCATCATCATCAACATCAACATCACAGATCTCTCCTCTCCGTTTCACTTCACCATGTTTATCATCACCATTGTAAGTCTCCCTCTGTAATTTTTACTCTCAATTACTCCGATTGCTGTATTTCCTTCAACTAGGTTTTGCTTCGCGTTGATTTTGGAAACTGTTTTCTTAATTTGTGGTTTTCGATCGTATTAAATCGATGTAAAGTACAAAATTACTCGTCAAATATGCATTTCACGAACGAATTTCTGGTTGCCGGTTAGGATTATGTTTCACGAGGTTTTAGGCTAGGGTTAGGGCTTGAATTTGATGTTTTTTTGTGGCTGAATTTTCGGCTAGTGGTGTTTGTAGTGTGAAATTTATGCCTGTTTGATCTTGTAATGGAGAGTAATTTATCATCTGGTAACATGATTTCTGGTTCTGGAGGTAGTTTTGATTTGCAAAGTTCCATGAGAGTTCATCATCTGCCACAAACTAATCCTTTGAATCTTCATCATCAACATACCCCTCAATCCATGATTCATCCTTCTGTTCATGAGAATTTCCCTCTTCGAATAGGAACAATCCAAGACTGCAATCCTCATAATCATAATCAAACCATTGCTTTAGCTGATTTTGGTAAAGGGGAAAGATTTCCATGAGTGATGAAGACGAACCGAGCTTTGCGGAAGACGGTCTTGACACGCGAGGGATGAACGCCACGCCATGGCAACGGGTGAAATGGAATGATCCCATGGTGAGGCGTTTGATAACTGCTGTTTCTTATATATGTGAAGATGCTTCTATGGAATATGGGGGTGGGTCGCGAAGAAAGTATTCGAATTTACAGAAGAAGGGTAAGTGGAAATCGATTTCTAAAGTTATGGCGGAAAGGGGTCATTTTGTTTCGCCTCAGCAGTGTGAAGATAAGTTTAATGATTTAAACAAACGGTATAAAAGACTTAATGAGATTCTTGGAAGAGGTACTTCTTGTCAGGTGGTAGAAACCCCTTCACTTCTTGATTTGATGGATCATGTTCCTGATAAATTGAAAGAAGAAGTTAGGAAGATTTTGAGCTCTAAACACTTGCATTATGAAGAAATGTGTTCGTATCATAATGGGAATCGTTTGCATCTTCCTCCTGATCCTGAACTACAACATTCACTAAGAATAGCTCTTAGAGCTCGAGATGATCATGAGAATGATGGGAGACGAGGATCCCATGACGATCTTGATGATGATGATCAAGATCCATACATGGATGATCATGATGAATATGATGACCACCAGCACCAGCACCAGCACCATCATCAAGGTCTCAGTTTGGATCAAAGAACTGTATATAGAGTCGCTGAGGGGTCGTCCAAGAGGGTAAAGCAAAATGAAGGTTCTCAAATGAAAAATGTGCATGTGGATGTGAGTCAAGAAGGTATGAAATCGAGTCTTTTGCAGGATCAATGGATGAAAAATCGTTTGTTACAACTAGAAGAACAGAAGATACATATTCAAGCACAGATGTTGGAATTAGAGAAAGAACGGTTTAAATGGCAAAGGTTTCGCCAGAAAAAAGATATGGAATTGGAGATGATGAGAATCGAAAATCAGAAGATGAAAATGGAAAACGAGCAAATGGTGTTGGAACTGAAGCGTAAGGAGATGTCTGCAGATCTTAATTAACCAGGTTTGCTTAAAAATTATTAAGAAAAAAAAACTTTATTTTTTTACTTTTCTGATTTTCCAGTTTTGGTTAGCATCATCTGTTAATTACTATGGCTGATTAATGACTGAACTCTGTGTCTTTTGTGATGCTTTGTTGTCGGGGAATGCTCAAGGTTTTACACCATTGATAGGTCTTTGGTTAGCTTGAAGCGCTTCATCATAATAATGATCTGTAGAGAGGTACAAATTAGCAAATCGAGTACGTTCATACATGCGATATGATAGAAATCTGACCATGATTAAACAAATTAGGATGAGGATTTATTGTCATATATTTTAGTGTTTGAAAGTTAACAGTTTAAGATATTATCTATTAATATTTTTTTAAATAACGAACGCTTTATTTACACAATGGAGTGCCACACGCTTTTTAAAACCAAGCTAACCAGGACTTTGTATTCTAATAGACTCGTAGATAGTTTGTGTTTTGTTTGGTAATCGGGAGAATATGTTAGGTAAAAACTCGCGAGACACTATCATTACCTTGCTAAGGTTGTGTATCCTGCCTATCGCCACATCAGCCCACTTGGATGTTGAACACCGCCCCCATCGCCTTGGGCGTTAATGGAGTGTGAAGGGTGGGCGGGTGGGGCGAATAACGAGCGTTGGGCTAGAAAGAGCCGTTACAGGCTCGTTTACGAAATAAAATAAAAAAAGAGCCGTTGGCTCAGTTCAAATAAAAAAAAATTAATCCAACAAAAATCTAAAAATAATCATCCAATTTTCTCACAATAATCATCCAACTTTCTCACAATCTCTAGACGTTCTTTATCTGACCTACAATCATGAATATGTGGAACCTAAACAATCAATTCTTTCTTAACCGTCAATATTTAAATATTCGTATATTATTAAAAAAAATTGATAACAATTTACACATAGCCTAATTAATAAGATCTGGCAAATCAAACACGTGAGACCTTTGCTAGAGGAGAAATTAAGATCGTGAAGGATAGTGTCTTTGGTTGTCAATGCAATGTTCGAACACAAGTAAAATTTCGAACCAATCACTACATCGAGCCCTTTCTTAGAACAAGTTTAGTTTTACTATCTTCATCTCATCGGTGAAGATCATAGATCTTGTTTGAATCGAGTCTTGTGTAATCATTTGTTCGGATGCTCCGTTTATTGAAAGTTTTTGTTAAAAATATGTGGATTTGTCTTTATATTGTTATTTAGTATAAAACAATACCCATAACTACATTACATAACCTTTAATAGCCACCGTACCAGCAGTGAAACTTAATGTACAAGTCTGGACAACGTTTTGTATATGTGCGGGTGGAAACAGAATGTAAACACAAAGTCTGTTCTGGCCTGCTTCTTCTCGGCTTAACCTTCTGCCCGCTTGCCCCGACTTCGACTCCCAGTAGTACTTCCCATTCTCTCAATGAGGTGGCCATTATAACCGGATCCGATCCGATGGATTATCAGAAATCGGTGTTTTTTTTAACCGGATTTTTTGGAACCGGATCAGATATTTTTGGAACCGCCGGATCTGGAACCGGTTATATGATTTTTCAAGGGACCGGATAAAAACTAGACAAAATCGGACAAATTTGGAACCGGACAAAAATCGGACACAAAAAATCCGGACAAAACCGGATAAAAGGTTCTAATAGGCTCCAAGCCTCACACCCCAAAACCGGATCCGATCCGGAACCGGTTCCGGTCCTTGACCAACGTTGACTTATCCGATCCGGATCCATCCGGTTCCAAAAAAAAATCCAATTTGTGCACCTCTTGTTGGCTTTTAGTTTTTTTTTCTCTTTTAACTATTAAGGTATACAACTTTTATATATATATATTTTTCCATTGGTAAACATTTAATACCTCTGTTCCCTTTTTTTCATACCCATTCTCTTTATTTTAATTTCGTGCATTAATAATATAAAAAACTTTCTTTGGTTTTTTTCATTTTCTTAATACTTGAAGTATGGTTTTATTTTATTTTATTTGTATTTTATTTTTTAGTTGTTACAATTATTTTTACACATATTTTGTTTCTCTTTTACAACTTTTAAAATATGGTTTGGTATAACTTCTAACGGCGTAATTTTTTAACGTTTCAATTTAAATTTTAGTTTTAAAATGTTAAATCTTATATTTTTTTAAAGTTTTTCAATGTCATATATGTGTGAGGAACGATGTTATCTTTTCGTTAAACGATATTTTAAAGTTCAATTTTGTTTTTTTAACCTTCATTTTTATAATGACGTGATTTTTAACATTCATTTTTATAATTTTTATAACGACATGTTTGTTTTCGTGATTTCTAGATATACCGTTGTCACATGTTTCTTTTTATCTGTGTTTCGATGTTTATAACCGAGCAGCCGCAACACGCGCCTCGCTGCAACGCGCGGGTGGGTTTAAAACTAGTTATAAGTTTATAACCACAAAATTGACGGTTAGCCCGATAGGCGATGTAACAATTTTTAAATTTTATAATATGCAAGAAAATGACTTTTGGAGGTCATGGGAGGGTAGTATTATAGCAATTAATTAATAGCAAGAGTAAATGGCGTATATTAGTGGTATAAATGTATAATAGTAATTTAAATTAAAATAAACAACCTAACAAAGAAATTTCAAACACATCTCATTGTTACGCCTCTGTCTTTATTATTTGTTGGATTATAAGTCCGGCAACTGTTGAACAATTGGATCGAAATTATTCAAAAGACAGCAGCGATTTTTGTGGGAAAACACACCCATGAATCTTAACTTTTATTAAATCAAAACCACATACCTTAAACTCTAACAATGACCCTCTTTTATAGTAATCATAACCTTAATTAGTAAGAAATCACAACCCAAACACAGCTGGAATGACAGCTCATTCTCAGCAAAAAATAAACACTCAATACCTTAAATAAAAAACTAAATCAATATATCTTTAGACTCATTACGATTCCCCCCCCCCCCCCCCCCCCCGAACTTTCACATGTGAACCACATTAGGATTAAAAACTCACAATCACCCCCTTAATCCTAATGTGGGATTTCTCTTTGTCTACAGTAGAGGCGGTCCAACATCCTCCCGAACCAAGTTGGCTACCTCATGCTTTGGCTTTTGGACATTCCCCCGCAAAATGACCAAACTCTTCACACCAAAAACACTTGAACATCAACTAAAATCTCTCTTTGCCTTGCGTCTCACATAGCCCTCCAAGCAAATCACTTGCTTTCTCCCTTCTGCACATTCTTTGTCAATAACCGAATCACTCAGGTCCTCTTCACTGCCGATCACTGCCTCACACAGGAATCGCCTTCTGTTCTGTCTCACACAAAATCCAATCTGCCTCACACAGCTTCTGTTCTGCCTCGCACAGAACTCACTAAACCTCTGTTTCACACAGATTCTTTCACGTGTCACATAGTCGATAACCCTGTCTCGCACAGGTTTGCCCTTCACTATGCAGATTCGTCTCTCACAGAAATCACTGCTCTTGATCGCTTCCAACGATCAGAACCTGAGTCGCTCAGGTCTTCGTCTCCAGGGATTGACTCACACAACTCCAATCAGCCCAAATCTGTCTCGCGCAGACCTTCTGGTAGCTTTTACAGCCCTTCGATTGAAACCTCGCAGCAGCCTTCACACTTCGATCTATCACAGATCAGATTTCAGCAGCCTTCAATCAGCCACAACAGATTTTCACAATCGACCAGCAGCTTTTCACAGTCGACCAACAACCCTTTGCAGTCGACCAATAACCTCAATCGATCAATGCCCTTTGCGGCCCAAAGAAAAAAATTGATGACCCTTTCTCCTTCTTTTCAAACCGCCAATCAGTAGCCCTCAACAGCGACCCACCTGCTGTTAACTGCTATGGCAGCCCTTGGCTGCTCCCCCCTTTGAAAGTCGACTCTCAAAACCTCGCTCTGATACCAATTGTTGGACAATTGGATCGAAATTACTCAAAAGACAGCAACGATTTTTGTGGGAAAACACACCCACGACTTTTAATTTTTATTAAATCAAAACCACATACCTTAAACTCTAACAATGACCCTCTTTTATACTAATCATAACCTTAAGTACTAAGAAATCATAGCTCAAACACAGCTGGAATGACAGACAATTCACAGCAAAAAATAAACACTCAATACCTTAAATAAAAAACTAAATCAATCTATCTTTAGACTCATTACGATTCCCCCCCCCCCAAACTTTCACATATGAACCACATTAGGATTAAAAACTCAAAGCAACTTAATTCATTTTTAGAAAATAATGTTAAATTTCTTCTATTTTTTTTTGAACGGATAGGATTCGATAAAATAATGACTAGCAAGAAACTAGTCAAGAGAAGCAAAGAATATTACAAAAACAAAATTGGGTTTTGCAACCACGAAACCCATTTTATGTTCGATTTACGGTTCCTATATACAAACCACAAAAAATAATAACTAACGATACTATCAAAAATACTTTCATGTGGCTCATTATTATTATTGGCCTTTGGAAAAGAAGAAGCATCCAACCACGTCATCAGCTCAACTGGAACAGTGTTTGTAGGAAAAACCAAGTCAACCTATCTTTCAATGCTTTTCCACACTTTAGATGCCAACTCGCAATGCCCAAACAAATGATATGAAGATTCTACTTGTTTCATACAACAAATAATATTATCATTACTTTTCTTCTATTATTTTTTTATAGAAAAGGAGTTATTACTTTTTATGTCACACGAGCATTATAGACTTACATTACATCATATAATATTACAAACAATAATAATATACAGTATAAGTATTCAAGAGTATGGCACATCAGAAGTATTCAATATATATTATACAAGGGGATACAAGTATTCAATAATATATGAGAGTATGGTATATCTCTGTAGACATGTCAAAGAATCGCTACACTTATAATAATGAAATATGAAAATCTATCGTCATATATCTATTTTCGCCCACGTCTCCGACCTTATGCCACTCGGTCCTGGCTAAAAATTATGTCCAACATGAACCACCTCTCGTGTATCAACGTTTTACTCCCGCGTCATCAGCAAAAGTACGAACTAATCAAAATTCAATTTATAGGCAACATGGACTCACGAAGTATTGGTTTTCTTTACGTATCTGAGGCAGACAGGACAACACAATAATGAAGTTTGATATTTAAGTCAAGAAATTTAGGAAACAAGTATTACTAATTCATAACCCATTTAAGCACATAAAAATATATAAAATGTTACCCATTCGTTATTTTGTTCATTTCAAAGATTTAAACATATTAGAGGTCTTTAGAGTCACATGATCAATTGTTTCTTGGGATTTGTTCATAAGATTAATCACGTGAGTGGTGTTATGCAATATTGTCCACTTATATAAAAGTTAATGCATGACCGGTGTCGCACAATATATGGAAGTATTTATGACACCTGACAGAAAAGTGTAGTGTCTTCGTTTAGTTTGGTGCTCGTTAACCAATGGTTGAGTCGTCTTGTGATTTTTTGGAAATTATTATGACATTTATGCAGGGTAAAGTCTTCTTTCCTTCTTAATGCGTTAGCAATGGCTTTGTACTAAAAGAGCACGGATAGTAGGACTGCCGGTTGTTATCCTTAAATTACCCTTTCTCATGATGACGAAAAATTAACAAAACTCCAGTACAATCACAATACATTAACGGTTTATACCATTTCAACATTTTGCATTGAACATATTGTTGGTGTTTATTCATTCTCGCCTTTTCCTAGGTTGAGATTATCTAGAAGTTGTTTGAACCTTATTGATTTAGTGTAACACCAGTGATGTGTGTTTTATGTGTGTGTATATATAGGGAATGTATAGGATGAAAATACCCTCTAGTTGTGAAAACATTGAAAACTCTCCAAAAAACGAATTTTTATAAGGTTTTTGTTTTTTTTTGGAAAAGCTTTTATATGTAATTTGAAAAAATTTTATAAAAAAAAATCAAAAAAGCGCCAATTAGATGTTTTTATAAAAAAAATTTATAAAAATTCTGCCCAGTTGTTTTACATACATAAATTTTTTTTACATATGTAACATGTTGTGTTACATAAGTAACACGATTTTATTTTTGTCCATTTAAAAAAAAACCGCTCGGCGTTTTTTGTATTTTTTTTGACGACAATTTTATAAAAGTTGCTTAGAATGATTACCAATTTAAAAAAAAAAACATGTAAAAACACGTTTTTTGGGAGAGTTTTCAATGTTTTCTCAACTCATGTGGGTTTTCAAAATATCCATCCCCTATATATATATATATTCATGGTAACAACACCAAAAACTTGATGTCAAATGCGAGTCATATAATATATATTTTTAATGTTCGGTTTAGAGTTACACAAAATCAGGTTTTAAATTTTAAAAATTAAAATGATAATCACTTCAACTAAATACACACACAATAGGCAAGTGAACATATTGCAACGTAGTATAGTCTATGTAAGAACCAAATATCGAACCATGGACACAGATTACTTACTCAACCCTTGTTATTGTCTGACTGATATAGACGTTGGATGGGGTTTTGTTTTGAAAGAAGGAAAAAGGAAAAGAAAAGTAATTAGGAATATCATCTCATTTAAGGTGTTACTCTGGTTGTTATCACTTGTTAATTAATATTATATTTTAGTAAGGTTGGTCAAAGTTACCAGTACTAACCATTTTGATAGAGGAGTTAGTATTTCGTAACGTAACAGTGGATACGGTCGGCCAACTGTTCCTAACAATTCTCGGGATCCTAACGGGGTCTCAAGTCCGTCGGTTATCCCGTGATTTATTATTCGGACTAAGATTATCGTGTTGACTAGAAGTTTTGTTGTCGGACATACCAGGTCGTGTAGCTTATTTGGAAAGTTGGAATGCGCTGTAACATCCACCAAATTTTCAGATTTATATCCATATTGAAATTCTAGACAAGGAGCATCATTAAGACTTAGTGAATTAAGAACTAGGTCGATATACTACTAGTACCAAAATTATGGAAGATATTATTCTCAAACAATAGGTCTAAGTATCAATTGTATTATGTGATCAAGGATACAAACTTTGTTTCTTATAAACTTATGTAACATAAGTGAATATGACATCACCTAAACTTAGTTGAACACAAACTAAGTTATTATTCTATGTGCATTCATTAGGACTTAGTTAACATCAAACTAGGTCAACAAACGATGTGCACAAACTATTCTATGCTAATTTTGTGAAACTATGAGAGTTAATGTAACATCCATGATTTTTGCTTGTATTATTATTTCAATCTCATACTTATTCAATACAATATGTCACATCAATTACATTCAATGTGTATCAATTCAGAGTTTCAATCTTGTATGTATATTACTTTTCTGTTATATATATATAACATATGTATATATATATATATATACTTTGTTATAATAATTAAATCAAAAATACAACTTTTCATTTTATAAAAAATGAAGTTTTTCCTTTATAAAATAATTATAATAAAACAAATAATGTTTAAGTTTTTATAAGTTTTATAAAAATAATTTTATAAATAAAAAAATAAATTTAAATCAAATAATTTAAGCCTTGAACCCTTTTTATAGCACTTGAACGCCCTCAAACCTCTTGAACCCCTCTATTTGCATTGAACCTTCACTTGAACCCATTTTCCCAATGTTTGAACCCTGGAACAATTTCTATCCAATTTTGACTATTGGAAAGTCAACACTCGATCAAACCATTCCAATTACCTGAAATTATGAAATTCGAATCCCTCCAAATCATTTTGCAACTCATTTGCGACCGTTATGGACCTGTAATCAATCGTATTAATTGAAAAATCAAGGCTTTAAGTCCATTCTTGGGGTTACGGTTTTGGTTTCCAAACCCACGAAATCAAAACTCAAATCCTGTCAAAAGCGTCCCTAATCAGCCGTTTAACGCATTATTATTCATCCTATACGACTCAAACCGATTACAACTTCAATTCGTCACCAAAACTATTTTTTTCCCTTGGTTCACCCCCTATTCGCGTGCGGCATCAAGAAGAACAAGAACACTGCTTTTTGTTTGATTTCGGTCCGATTTCCAGGTATTAATCCAACCCCCCTTGCTCGATTTCCATGCTGGCTCAAAAGCCCTCTGATCTTGTTAACTTAGTTATCGATTTGAGGCTGTGTTTGGGATTACTTATTTGAAACTCCTTATGACTTATTCAAAAAGGTAATAAGTCATAAGTCATAAGTCACAATTTGTAACTTCTTAAAAACTTTGGGATTTTCTTTGAAAACTACTTATTGACTTATGCTATAAGTTAATAAGTTATAAGTAATAAGTAAGGATGGACTTACTTCTTGAAAAATGGTATAAGTAGGCTAAATAAGTAGCTTTCCCAAACACCTTATTAACTTATATAAGTTAATAAGTTAATAAGTAGAGTAAATAAGTAATCCCAAACACCCCCTGAGTCTGGGTTCATATGGATTTGGTCTGCGATTTTGAAGGGGGCTGGGCAGTGGAAAAATTGAAGCAGTAAGTGGTGTTTTAAGTTTGTGTTTCTGATAGATAACAAGGCATTAGCCCAGAGCAATTGGTTAGAAGCAAACACCCTTGGCAAGAGGTTACGGGTTCAAACGCCTCTGCCTGTTTTCACCATGTTATTTTTTTGTTGGGTATAGGGCCTTGACACTCACACACATATAATATATATAACCACAAACATGTATTTCTTATAAAATAGGGATGTAAGATTCATATTGTTTTAAAAAAAAAACACCTACACGTTATCTTTATGGTTGTGCGCGCGTGTATATATATATATATATATAGGGGTATGTTCTTTTGAGAACCAAACATATGTTGAGAACCGGAAGAACCGTATAAAACGTATACATATCGCTTTGGTGAAAAAAGTAAAATCGAACAATTATGTTTTATTTATCTCTTCTCACTCTTAGTTTGAGTTTATCTCCTCTCTTCTGAATTTTTTTTTAAAAAAAGTATAAAAATATGCATATATGCATTCATTTGTGCATATAGTGTGAGTGCATATATGCATTTAAAAAAACAACTATAAATTCCAGGTCTTTTAAAATCAAACCTTAAACATGTTGAAATCTACATGAATTCTAGTCAATTTATATTATAAATAGTGCAAGAGTTAATACGGTTCTCACGGTTCTTAACGTATTGTTGGTTCTTAAAAGAATGTCTCCCTATATATATATTATAAACAATTAATGTTATAAACAAATTCATTTATGGATTTTTCAAGAGTTCTCGATTAATATCCTTTTCAAATTAATATATATATAATATATATATATATATATATATATATAGATATATATATAGGGGGAAATTCAAATAATAAGTAGTTTTTCGCTAAAAAATCCAAGAAATGACAAAAACCTTAAGAAACGATATCAAACAAACTCCGATTGAGTTAATTTCAGCGGCGTTGGAACCGTTTTGTCGAACTCTATCATCTTAGCTTTTAAGATTTAAATTTTACGTTTGAATTTAAAGGTTTTAGCCTTATGGTTTAGCCTTAGGGTTTAGCTTTTAGAGTTTAGATTTTATGATTTAAGTTTTTTTTTATGGGTAAGGGTGGGGGGTTTAGGTTTTTGGGGGTGGGTGGGGGTGGGGTGGGGGCGTTTTGGTTTTTTTTTTTGGGGGGGGGGGCGGTGGGGTGGAGGGGGTTTTAGGTTTTTGGGTCCGGGTTAGGGTTCGATGAGACGGTTCCAACGCCGCTGGAATGAACTCAATCGGAGTTCGTTTGACCCACTTTTTAAGATTTCTTAGCGAAAAACCACTTTTTAGTGGAACCGTCCCATATATATATATATATATATATATATAACTATGTTTGATTATTCTAATTATCATAAACATATAACGAGCGGTATGTGAGCATTATTATTTATACGCGTGTTTTATTTTGTTACTAATATATATATTCTTGTTTCATTACCACCATGAATTTCGAATCATGATGAACGTTGTTACTATATGTACATGTCATAAGTTCGATTAAACAAAAGGATACAAATGTTTTAGTAACCATTTAATCTATAATATATTTTTACTAATAACATAGATTTTATTAATCGTTTTAATAGAATATTTACCATCATATTATTACTAATAATTTCTCAAACCCGCATAATTAACTTGTTTATTTCAAATGATGTCCACATAAATATTATTAAATTATAAATGTCCAACATGATGACTATTTTAACCTAATTGTTTTGATAAGATACTTATTAAATTAAATTAGCAAATAATATTCATTGTTGCCACTTAAGATCTCTTTTATAAATAAAATCTATAAAACATTATTTCACGTAATTTCATTTATATCGTTAAAGTTCGTATCCTTATTTTTCATGTTCGCTCGCCCGTTCCTAATGTCCCAAATCATTCCATTCCTATTCCTTTTAATCGTTTCAATATATTAAATTTGTATAAATTGTTGATCCATTATACTTCGTCAAAACATAGGTTAATCTTGTGGTTAGCTAGAACACTTGTGCAACAACTACAACATACTTGTGTGATTATCAATTTTCTCATTTCAAAGTAAGTTACATAGCTTCATATTTTACATTTTTACATTTTTGGGGTGAAACATGATTATATTTTGAACTATTTGTAATTTATACAATTCAAACAATGTGTACACGTGTGTACTTTGTGCTTTATGTTTATAACACTTTAGTTAAACTACAATTATAATAAGTACAAATCATTAACTCCGTACAAGCCGACGGTAACAGTGATAGATCTATTGAAATGACACATCCACCCAAGTAGGGTGATTGTTTACCGAAAACATAGGGGTAACTGTCACAACCCATTCGGTGGCGGAATCACCGAACGTGACGTGTAGGATTGTTCAAAGGCGTCGTGGCACTATTGTTGAAATATAAATTTAACCGATTTCATTAAACTAAGAATTTCAAATACAATTGTTTCAATTAAAGGAAATACATTGATAAACAAAAGACAAAAATATTTAAATTTGATATCTAAGGCAAAGTCCCTAGATTTCATTTCCATGGTAGCGTCAAACATCTCCTGAAAACATGTAAAATAATATTTGATCAACAATAAAGTTGGTGAGTTCATACAAGTTTCTTACATATAATAATCATGTTTAAAGCAACAATTCACATGCATAGACATACTTTACTATGTTCATACAATTTGTAATGATATAGTTCAAACCTATTGTTGACATAGCATACCTAGCATCCAAAGAATACTAGTCGAATAAATAACATAACAAGATCGGGGGCTCCATAAAGGTAACGAAAAGCCGACGGGTGTCAATCCTATAGCGCTACACTTGTTAAGTGCGGTTTTGCAAGAATTAATGAACTATTGTATTAACAGGTTGTATTTAAGCATGTAGTCAAGTTGTTGTCACATGAGCATGTTAATGAATTGTGTTTGAATAAAGTGTGAATCTTGTAGTGTATGTGTTTTGAATATGTACATGTTTTCAAGTCCCAAAGTGCAAAAATGTAAAAGGGGCAAGTATGAAACTCACGGTTTGGCGTGGTAACGAAAGGATGAACGGGAAGGTGAAGAGTCGGGAATGCCGGTTAACCTAAAAGGTAACGTAGGCATAAGTTCGGTGGAGAAGAAATAATAAATAATATATATGTATAATAGTATCAAGTCGGTCATGCATCACCGACGGCGGACCGAAACATAAACCCCTAACTTAGTTAGGAATTTGGATGGTCAAAAGTTAGTATAGTTAGTAATACACCACTTGAAGTGGCCAAGAGAAAGGTTGGGAAATCCACAAACCTTGTTAGATTTATTTATAATATTTATGTATAGGATTTGAACACCTTGTGGCTATTGGATGTCTTATGTTCATCTACTTCATCCAAATACCTTAGCACAAGGCTTCCATCATAGAATTTTGATGGAGGCTTGGTTTGGTTTTACCACAACTAGATGTAAAATATCCAAACAAGAACATGAAGAAGAAATGTTAGTTGAAAGACCACAACTTAGACCTCAAATGGTGACTTATCTTAGATGTTTACCAAGGTAAACAAATGATAAGATCCTAGAGGTTTATCCAAGAGGGTGAATGAAGAATTGTTAAGAAAAAAAAAGGAAGAAACTTGAAGAAAAATAAGGTTTTTACCTTATAAAATTCTGCCAAAAATCTTGGAAGAAATGGAGCACTTGGAGAGATTTGTGAGAGAATTTGGAGGGTGTAAGGGTGGAGGAGTGAAAGGGAGTGGGTATTTATAAGTGTGGATTAGGGTTTGGGGTATTAAATGAGTTAGTTGGGAGTTGGTGGTTGAAAGGGAGGTGATTCTTTTTTTTAAAAAGAAAAAAAATGAAATAATAATAATAATAGTACTAATGATAATAATGATAATAATACTACTAATAATAATAATAATAATAAACCGAGCGTGTATGGACGTGAAACGAGAATATAAATGTAAAAAAAGTGAAACGCGTGTTTGTAATATATAATTTTGTAATATTGCACGTATGATGTTGTCTTGCATATGTATAAATGTAATGTATGTTGTAAACATGTAATTGAATAAATCCAATAAATTCATTGATCAAAAGTCTCGGGTTACAATGGATTCAAAAATGAAAGTACAAGGGTACAAAATGTAAATAAACGATGATGTGGAAAGTACGGATATTACAGTCTCCCCGACTTTAGAAAATTTCGTCCCGAAATTTCTTTCATGAGGAAGACTCTGAAAAAAGATGCGGGTACTTGGCTTTCATTTGGTCTTCACGTTCCCAAGTGAATTCTGCACCACGTTTTCCTTCCCAACGTACCTTAATGATTGGAATACGACTACGCTTGAGTTGTTTGACTTCACGATCCATTATCTCAACAGGTTTCTCGACAAAGTGCATTGTTGGGTCGATCTGAACGTCTTCAAGTGGAACTTGGAGATCTTCATTTGATAAGCACTTTCTCAAGTTAGAGACGTGGAAGGTGGGGTGGATGTTGCTAAGCTCGGTAGGGAGATCAAGTTTGTATGCAACAGAACCGACTTTCTCGAAAATCTTGAAAGGACCAACATAACGTGGGGATAGTTTTCCTCGCTTCCCGAAGCGAAAGACTCCTTTCCAAGGTGAAACCTTAAGGAAAACGAAATCTCCAACTTCGAAAGTAACCACGTTGCGCTTTCGGTCGGCGTAACTCTTTTGTCGACTCCGAGCGGTACGTAGGTTGTCACGAATTTTGAGGATCTTGTCTATGGTCTCTTGGATTAACTCGGGTCTGGTAATTTGTGTTTCGCCGATCTCGGTCCAACAAACGGGTGACCGACATTTTCGACCATAAAGTGCCTCAAATGGAGCCATGCCGATGCTGGTATGGTAACTATTGTTGTAAGAGAACTCGATCAAAGGCAAGTGCACGTCCCAACTACCACCGAAATCAATGACACACGATCGAAGCATATCCTCGAGAGTTTGGATAGTACGTTCAGTCTGACCATCCGTCTGAGGGTGGTAAGCCGTACTAAGATTGAGTTGAGTACTCATGGCTTCATTGAAGGATTCCCAAAAACGGGAGGTGAAACGACTGTCACGATCGGATATGATGTCCAAAGGAACACCATGACGACTAACGATTTCCGCGATGTAGATTTGAGTTAGCCTTGCAACGGGGTAGCTCTCGCGGATGGGAATGAAGTGAGCAGATTTGGTGAGACGATCGATGATAACCCAAACGGAATCATGACGAGAGGATGTCAATGGGAGTTTGGTAATGAAATCCATAGCAATGCTCTCCCATTTCCAAACTGGAATCTCCGGTTGCACGAGCAAACCGGATGGACGTTGGTGCTCGGCTTTCACTCTAGCGCAAGTATTACACTTCGACACATAGAGCGCGATATCCTTTTTCATACCGGGCCACCAGTAGATAGAACGCAGATCCCTGTACATTTTGTCTGTACCAGGGTGGACCGAATACCGAGACTTGTGAGCCTCATGCATGATGGAAGAACGAAGATCGGAACGATTGGGAACCCAAACACGATTCATGAAATAAAGTAAACCGTTGGGTTTGGTCTCGAGTTGGAGTTCGGCACCACAAGACATTTCGTTGTACATGTCGCCTTCGATGACCGAAAGATGTTGGGCTTCACAAATACGGACATGAATGTCGGATTGCATACGAGCACAAAGGAACTTCACATGGTGCTTTCGGCTGAGGGCATCGGCAACGACGTTCGCTTTACCGGGATGGTAGCGAATTTCGCATTCGTAATCTTTGATTGTTTCAATCCCTCGGCGTTGGCGCATGTTTAGATCCTTTTGGTTATGAAGATGTTGGAGACTCTTGTGATCTGTGAAGACCACGCATTTGGTACCGTAAAGGTAGTGTCTCCAAAGCTTGAGAGCAAAGACGACGGTGGTGAGTTCAGGATCATGAGTCGTTGTAGAACCAAAGACTGATTGCTACAAAATTGTTCTAAGTACAACTGATGTGGACAACACAAGATTGCTGCTGACCAAAACAGCTGCTGATACTTTGTCTACTGCTGAAGACCAAAGTAGCTGCGGATAGGCTTATCAGCAGCATTCAACACATGTTGCTGCTGATAGACATATCCTCAGCAGCTGCGGATAGATCAATCTTGCTGCTGGTCCTCATCTCTGCTGCTGATAGCTTTATTCTCTGAAGACCAAACGTTGCAGCTGACTATCCATGCGAAGCGCCTCTGACACCTTTCTGCAAAAGCAACTGCCACACTCCAAGCAGAAGGAACCTCACTGGTGCAACCAATAAAGGACAATGACGCTCTTCTCCAAGCATGCAAACAATGATGCCTAAGAAGACGTTTCAGTAAAGTTAACTAGATTAGCCTTTACGTGTAATTTAGATTAATAAACAAGATCAACGGCTTGTGTTAGATCTGATCCTTAGAATCAAAGGTCTGTCTTGATTCTAAGTTACTATATATATCTTGTAAACACTTCAAGTGTGCCTTCATAGTGCTTTTTGATAGTGTCTTGATAGAGTTTTACTTGTAATCTTGTAATCTCAGAAGTCTAATACAACAGTGCATTTATCAGTATTCTTGCTGTTTACTTGTTTACTTTGTTGGTTGCTATTGTTTCCGCCAATATCAACTAGAATAGAATCACCTTGTAATCTTACGATCCTACAAGTGGTATCAGAGCTTTGGCTCAAGATTAAACAAACTAACATTTGTTTAATCACTTTCTGATTCTATTCAAAACTCTATTCTTGATCAAGTCACACAAAACAAAATGGCACAAAGTAATGGATCTGAAGACATCAGCAGTATCAACCGACCACCGAGGTTGGTGTCTGTGGAGGACTATGATATGTGGAAGAACCATATGGAAAGCTTCTTCTGCTACCAAGAATACGGAATGTGGAAATCCATAAGGGATGGACCTTATGTTCCCATGGTGGCCTCTGCTGACTCCGGAGGACCACTAGTTCCGAAGGAACCCTCCAAGTATTCTGAAGAAGACATCAAGAAAATGGAGGTGGACTTCAAGGCATTAGGAGCTATCCAAATGTGCCTTCCAAATGAAGTTTTTCACAACTTCAGGGTTTACAAAACTGCAAAGGAGTTATGGGAAGCCTTGGAAAAGATGTTTGCTGGATCTGAGGAGGTCAAGGAGAACAGACGTGACATTCTCAAGCAACGGTATGAAAAATTCGTCTGGAAGGAAGGTGAGTCACTAACAGTTTTATATAACAGGTACACGTACCTGGTTGGAGAACTGCAGTGCTCCAAGGTAAAGCTGGAGAATGAAGACATTCTCAAGAAGTTCATAAGATCTCTTCCTAGTTGTTGGACATTATATACAGTGTCCATCAGAAGAACAGAGAATCTGAAGACTCTTCAGATGACTGAGCTCTTTGGCATGCTCAAAACCTATGAATTAGAAATGATTCAAGCTAAAGAAAGGAGCTCCAGTTATCAATCAGCTACCACTTCCTCCACCACCACCTCAGCGTTTCACTCTGATCATTCCGGTCCTAGTGCAAGCAACTACTATCCTCCCATTGTTACTCACCCTCAGACCCCAACCGCTTCACAATCTAACTCATCACCATTTCTTCTTGAGGCACCTCCTCAACAGCCAACCTCTACTGCTTTTGTCTCTGACAACTCAAGCAGCATGTATTTCATAAAAGAGGATCTGGAATGCTTTCATCCAGATGATCTTGAAGAAATGGATATTCAGCACTCATATGCCATGCTCTCCCTCAGAGCAAAAAGGTTTTATTCTAGAACCGGGAGATCAGTTCCAGGCAACAACTCAAACACCAGAGTTGGGCTTGATAAAAGCAAGATCCGATGTTACAACTGTAACCAAATGGGTCACTTTGCTAGGGAGTGCAAGGCACCTAAAGCCAATCAGGGTGCCAGCCATCAAAGACAAGCTTACCAAGGTCAGTCCAGGCAGCAGCAGCAGCAAGGAACTCCTCAAGCACAAACTGCAGCCTGTGCAAATGTTGGAACTACAGACTTTGACTGGAGTTTTCAATATGAAGATGTTCCTGCCTCCAACCAAGCACTTATGGCAGACAATGCAGAGATACCACCTCAGGTATTTGAACATCTTTGCTCTCAAGCTTGCATTGACAAAGTTTTAGGTTATAGAAAGCATAACCAAAATCTAATAGATCAAAATGAAGAGTTTCACCAAATGAAATCTGAATTCAAAAAGGTCGAAAACAGTTACAAAGAAAAGATTAACTGCCTTAAGAAAGAGATTTCTTCATTAAAACATGAACAAACCAATCTTGAAACTCAGATTGATGATCTATTAGTAAAACTTAAAGCTACCAGAGCTGAACTGGCTGAACAGAAAGTTCATGTTGAAAAATATGAATTTTCATCTAAAAAGTTACAAAGATTGTTAGATATTCAAGTCCATGAAAAGGTAAAAACTGGACTTGGATATCATAATGACCAGTACAAGACAGTTCCTCCTCCTGCTGACTATGTTGCCATTCACGAACCAAGCTTCAATACTGCAAATCTTGACACGGCAAACCGAAACCTTGATCCTTCAATGGATGCATGTTTTGTGGAAGACTGCTCCACCTCTTCAGAACCTGAGTTAACCTGCTCAGACCACTGTGAAACTAGTGTAGTCCCATCTGCTCCTATCTCTTAAGCTGTTCTGAACAAAACTGAATGTCCTGTTGTTACTCCAACTATTCCAGCTCCCATCCCATTCAAACAAATCAAGATTAGCTATCCTCAAAATGGAAGAAAACTAAACATTGAAAAGGGAGAGACATCAGGTTTCACCAACCCCAAGTCTCAGTCAAAGCCAAAGGTGTTTGATATTTTTCATGCACCTGGAGAAAAAGGTCCATATGTTCAAAAGACACTAGAAGAAGCCACTTTTGAACATAACAAAGTTCATCCCTAGAACTTCAAAGATTTGTTTCAAAGAAAGGACTATGTGCACTTTCACAGGGACAAGATAGCACTATCCTGCTTTGTGTGTGGCAAATACAATCACACTGCCAGCACCTGCTTTCACTACCGTGAACACCAAAGAAACTCAAAGCAGCATGCCTTTGAGAAAACAAACAGAAACAAACGGGTGAGAAGCTATGATGCAAAGGCAACAAAGTTCAGAGAATCTCTATCCCCTCAAAGAGTGAAGATGCAGAAACCTCAACAAACTTGCATCATATGTGGGGAATCAAACCACTTTGCTGCAACATGCAAGTTCAACCCTTTTAACCAGATTGCAAATCGTTCATCTGTGTTCAACCCATCAACAGCAAACAAAATCGCTGCTGATAGAGTAAAGTCCAGGAAACCAAAGGCAAAGCCTTCAGCAGCAAAAGTCTCTGCTGCTGACAAAGCAAAATAAAAAACAACGGCATCAGCAGCAAAAGTATCTGCTGCTGACAAAGCAAAATCCAAAGCAAATCGTTCAGCAGAAAAATCGGCTGCGGATAAGCCAGAATTGTCAGCAACAACATCCTCTGCCGACAATGTAAAGAAAGCTAAAAAACCACCAACACAGCAATGGAAGGCCAAACAATCTCCAAGCATAACTATTGGTTCCATTGACTGCAAGCATGCTGACAATGGCAAATTAGCAACGATTTTCTACAATGCTGCATGCTACAATGTTCCTCCCACTAATTAGATATCTCTCATGTGCAGGGACAGCCAGGCAATAAACACAATACTTGGGTGGTAGATAGCGGCTGTTCCAGGCACATGACAGGCAACATGTCCATCCTCTCTAACTTCAGACATTTCAATGGAGGATATGTTGCCTTTGGGAGTGACTCAAAGGGTGGATCTATCACTGGACAAGGAATTGTGTCCAATGAAAGGATGAGTATTGAAAGAGTCAACTATGTTAAAGAACTTGACTTCAATCTCATAAGTGTTTCCCAAGTATGTGATCAAAAGCATTGAATACTCTTCACTGAAAAAGAATGTTTCGTGTTAGCTCCTGGCCTATCTAAACCCCCTCCAGAGAAGATTCTCCTAACTGCTCATAGAAAGGACAACTTATATGTGCTTGACATGAATAAAGTCACTCCATATGGTAGTGTTTTATGTTTTCTGTCAAAGGCATCAGTTGATGAATCCGCTCTCTGGCACCGGAGGTTAAGCCATGTTAAGATCAAAACAATCAATAAATTAGTGAAGGACAATCTTGTCAGAGGGCTTCCTGACAAAGAATTCCAGCTAGACGATCACTACATTGCCTGCTTGAAGGGAAAACAACACAAGAGTTCCCACAAGCCCAAGACATTGAACACAAATGACACCCCTCTCCAGCTACTGCACATGGATCTCTTTGGTCCTACGAATGTCAAGTCAATGGGCAAAAAGTCCTACTGTCTGGTGATAACTGATGACTTCTCCAGATTCTCATGGGTATTCTTCCTAAGAACAAAAGATGAAACTGCTGAGATTCTCAAATCCTATATTCTTAGGATAGAGAATCAAAGCAATCTGAAGGTAAAGATCATAAGGTGTGATCAGGGAACAGAGTTCAAAAATCACACTTTGAACAGTTTCTGTGAGAGCAAGGGCATTGAAAGGCAATATAGTGCTCCAAGAACCCCTCAACAAAATGGGGTTGCTGAAAGAAGAAATAGGACTCTGATTGAATCAGCAAGATCTATGCTGGCCGACTCAAAGCTGCCCCTTACTTTCTGGGCGGAAGCAGTAAGCACAGCTTGTTATGTGCAGAATAGAGTCCTTATTGTTAAGCCTCTCCAGAAAACACCCTATGAACTATGGCTCAAAGAGTTCCCTACATTGGCTTCCTGAAGCCCTTTGGATGTCCATGTACCATCCTCATCACACATGGAGTTCTTCCTAAATTCGGTGCAAAGTCTGATGAAGGTTACTTTGTGGGTTACTCCTCTCAATCAAAGGCCTACCGAGTGTTCAATTCTAGGACTTGGATTGTGGAAGAATCTGTTAGTGTGGAATGCAGGGAACACGTTGTCTGTGAACAAGGCAAAGGTCCTAACTGGCTCTTTGATATAGACTCCTTCACCCAGATATTTGAGCCTCTCATATTCTCAAATATGGAGTTTTCTTCTTCAAAATCAACATCTTCTGCCTCAACCTCCTCTTCTGACTACAGACTGGATTTTCCCAGTCCCTACATCAGGATGAAAAGGCCATCCATTTATCCTCCATCAGTGGCAGAAGCTATTGAAGCCAGTATAGGTGAAGCCGGTACTTCCAACACCACAAGCAGCAATCTCTCTGACCAAGAAATCTTTAATGAAGCCTCCTCAATCCATGCTGAAGAGGCCTCTGATGCTAATACTGCTGACAATGTGGAACACAATGATCAGAACCTCCAAGCTCCTCTCCTCACAACTGAAGACAATCCTGATCTAAACCAAAGTAATCTTGAAGAGGGAATACGGTTGGATGTGATACCAGCACAGAGAATAAACAAAGAGCATCCTCTGGAAAACATCATTGGTCAAATCCACACAGGTATCCAGACAAGAAGTAAGTCTCATGAAGCCAACATTTGTTTGTTCACTTGCTTTCTATCTCAGGTGGAACCCAAGAAGATTGATGAAGCTCTCAAGCACAACAGTTGGATTGAAGCAAAGCAGGAAGAATTGCTGCAATTCAAAAGACAAGATGTTTGGAAGCTTGTTGATCTTCCACCTGGTCAAACAGCCATTGGAACAAGATGGGTCTTCAAAAACAAGCAAGTTGAAAGGGGCATCGTGGTCAAGAACAAAGCCAGACTGGTAGCTCAAGGTTACATTTAAGAAGAAGGCATTGACTATGATGAAGTCTTTGCTCCTGTTGCCCGTCTGGAAGCCATCAGAATCTTTCTGGCATATGCAGCATCCAAAAACTTTATGGTCTATCAAATGGATGTGAAGAGTGCCTTTTTGTATGGCAATATTGGTGAAGAGGTCTATGTCAAACAGCCTCCAGGCTTTGTGGATCCTGCACATCCAAATAAGGTCTTAAAACTGGACAAAGCTCTCTATGGCTTACACTAAGCCCCAAGAGCCTGGTATGAAACTTTATCTGGATATCTACTTAGCAACAACTTCAGAAGGGGGGCCATTGATCAGAAACTTTTCATCAAAGATGAAGGGGGAGAAATTTTGTTGGTCCAGATTTATGTTGATGACATTATCTTTGGATCTACAAGAAAGAAGCTATGCAAAGACTTTGAAGTTCTGATGCATTCCAAATTTGAAACGAGTTCAATGGGTGAACTAAATTTCTTTTTAGGACTTCAAGTCAAACAGGTACCAAATGGAATCTTCATAAGTCAATCCAAGTATGTCAAAAGCATCTTGGAGAGGTTCAAAATGGCTGACTGCTCTGCTGCAAGAACTCCTATGCAAGTGCACCATCAATTATCTCCGGATAAAGAAGGACAAGACACTGATCAACATTAGTACCGAGCAATGATAGGGTCTCTCATGTATCTCACTGCCTCAAGACCAGATATCATGTTTGCAGTTTGTCTCTGCGTAAGATTTCAAGCAGCTCCAAAAGTGTCTCATCTTCAAGCTGTCAAAAGAATCCTTAGATACCTAAAAGGAGGTCCAAAACTTGGGCTATGGTATCCAAAGAATGGAAATGTCAATCTCTATGCCTACACTGACAGTGACTATGGGGGTTGTAACTTGGACAAAAAGTCCACATCTGGGGGATGTCAATTTCTTGGAGGAAGGCTCATCTCATGGCAATGCAAAAAGCAAACATGTGTCTCTACTTCAACAGCTGAAGCAGAATACATTGCAGCTTCAAGCTGCTGTGCACAGGTCATCTGGATCCAAAATCAAATGCTTGACTATGGAATGACCTTCATGCAGACTCCAATTCACATTGACAACATGAGTGCTATCTCTATCACGAATAATCCAGTGCAGCATTCCAAGACTAAGCACATCGACATCAGGTATCGCTTTATCAGGGAGCAAGCTGAGAAAAAGAGAATTGTCCTATCCAAGGTTCACACAAATGAGCAATATGCTGATTTGTTCACTAAACCTTTTGATGAAGCAAGATTTCGATATCTAGTTGAATCAATTGGCATGATGAACTTTGAATAAGACATGTCTCTAATTTTTATCTTTCCTTGTAAATATGTCTATGTTTTTGTTCTTAATAAAAGGTTATAGTCAGCAGCACTTTTTTCACTGCTGACAGATTTACTCTTCAGCAGCAAAGCCTTTGCCACTGATCGATTTAAGTTATCAGCAGGAACAAGTTTCCTGCGGACAGCTTTAAGGCGGTCAGCAGCAACCTTTTTGCTACGGAATGAATACAACAGTCAGCAGCACCCAAATCTGCTGCTGAAAGACTTCACTATCCGCAGCAACCAAGTTTGCTGCTGATGGGTAAAACAAGTCTACATTAACTTTTACCCGAGGTAAAAACTACTCTCAGTCTTTACCATGACTGCTCGAGTGCCTTACAGCTGTAACAATGAAAAGTGAAAAAGGTTGTACTATACAAGTAAAGTTGCTTTTTCTTCGTCTGCCGTTATATCACAATCTCAAACGTTCCCACAACCTCTTCATATTCAATTTCAAACCTATCTCCCATCACTTTCTCTCCCGTCCCCACAGCATTCAAAGCCCTCCATAATTAGCCGGTATTCAACACCCTTCTCTCTTCCCTCCAAATCCATAACAATGGCAGGCGCAGACATAAACAACCCCAACGACAAGTTTTCCCCATATCACAACCTCACTGCATACCTAATAAAGGGCAAGAAATCTGAAGGTTTCGATGATATGATCGACTTCCTTTGTCGGTACAAAATCCACCATGCCCTAACAGTCAACCCAACCATCTATACTTCCCACATGGAAGAGTTTTGGAGCTCAGCCGTGTATTCTACTGACCAGGGCACTCCCCAAATCAGATGCACAGTAGACGGCAAGGAGATGATTATCACTGAAGCAAAGCTCCGCCAACACCTCAAGCTTCAGGATGAAGGGGACGCCATCTCTTACCCAAGAGACGTATACGTGAGGACCTTTGTATCCATAGGGTACGCTGGGAATCAAACAGAGTATACGATAGAGAAGGCACTCATGGGTCCCAAATGGAAGTATCTCTGCTACACTCTTCTCCAATGCATATCCCAGAAGAGGAGTGGCTGGAACCAACTTAGCTCCGGACTTGCGTCGGCAATTCACGGTATGATAACTGGGGCGGGTTTCAATTTTTCCCACCTCATTCTTGAAGGTTTGAGATACAACCTTAAAGAAGGGGTGAAATCACAGTTCTTCATGTACCCAAGATTCTTGCAGGAAGTGTTCAACATTGAGCACCAAGATCTTTCAAAAACTGCAAGAATCTACATAATGCTGGGACATAAGAACAACATTTTTCAAAGCATGAGAACAGTTTCATCAAAGTTCTCAGGGGCCGATGTTCCATTGTTGTCTACAATGTTGAACACGCAAAGTGCCCAGGGTGACAGTTCAGCAAACCCAGCTGATACTGATCCCACACCCTCCACCTCACTGCCACAAACTCAAACTGCTGCTTCCCTTGATCGAACCCTTATGCATTCTACTGAGGATGTACAGGCACATACTTTACTCACCCACAGTTTGATTGCTCAACCGGAACATAGGGCCCCGGTTGCAGCCAAATATATAAGGAAGAGGGGCAAGAGAACTCCTTCTTCTCTTGCCTCCAAGGCCCAAACCCAAGCCAACATCCCTCACTCAGAATCACAACATTCTAGTGAGAATATCATAAGGGAAAGCCACACTGTTAGGGAGACTCTTTCGGAAGTCTCTCTATTAGGATTAGGATCACTTCTCGGATCCATAGAATAGCCCTTTGAGCCATTCCTATCTTCTTTGGACTTAAGTGTTGGGGAACCTGACCAAAGTGATGTACCTTCTCCAACTACCACTATCAAGGAGGTACTGATTGGTCTTGCTTCCGAAACACCCAACCCAAGTTCTTCACCCTTGAAGGTCCACTCTAGGAGTAATGAAAGAGTGGATGTGGAAGAGGCTGTCACTACTGCTGGTCCATCAAATGACAAGGAGGACAGTGATAACATCTTTAAGACCTCAACCACGGCAACTCATGGTGAGGGTGTTTCCTTGGAAACTCCCCTCACTGAGAGGAATCCCAGGCGCCAAGAAACCACGGGTGATGGGGATGCTGAGGCTCGGCCTACGGCCCCATCTGGGTCCAAGGATTCCACAACTGTGGATGAGGACAGTCTGAAACTAAACAATTTGGAATTGACGGCCAGGGTGGCTATGCTTGAGGCTGAAGTGTCCAAACTAGGACACCAAGCCTTGATGCTTGAAGCCCATCAATGCCCCTCCACGGCTTCTCCCTCTCTTGTCTCAGTGGGCACTCAAACAGATGCCTATTTGTTCACTGATGCAACCAAAATGGGGGAGAAAGTCCCTATGGAAGAAGACACTGAAAGTCTCGACAACTGGATTCAAGAGCAGGCTGCCTTCCAAAGTACTCTATTCAGACCAGCTTTTGTCCAAGTTCATGACTTGCCAGTCTCAGATGACAATGCAAAAGAATATACTGAAGACTGGAAGCTAGTTGTCAGAGTTATAGATGAGATGCTGATGGATGAAAACAACCAAGACGAAACATCTACATCCTTCAGCATCATCCCAGAAGTTGCAGCCATCATAATTCATGAAGCTGCCCCCCCACTCCCCACTGACATCAACACAGCTAGAGTTTGACATTATACTAGCTTGGGGGTACGATGGGAAAACTGAGAGGTTTTGGATAGGTCGGGAGTTTAGCGGAGTAGAAGAGCTAAACTGGGATTTAATTCATCCATTTGAAATCCTTGACCTATATGATCTTATCTGCATCAACAACTCATCAGACCTCTTAGCAGACCTCTCCATTGACATGTTCTATGCTTTGATGGAGGACAACCTACCCAACTTCATAAGACTAATCAAAGAACTAAAACGGGTAGAGTCTCCTGAGTCATCTCAGGCTGCAGAAAGAAGACTGTCTCCCAACAATCTCCAATTCACAAGGAGCAGTCTTCTCAATGAAGAAGAAGTTCTGAGCCTGAAAAGACTCTTGTAAAAACTAATGGTCAAGGACTTAGATGTGCTAGGATGGATAAGCAATAAGTGCCTTGACCATACCTTCCTTCTAAGCAACGGCACCTCTCTCACCATCAACACCAGGAACATCCTCCAGCTGCCCTCAGACTTCCTATTCAAGATCTTTCAGCTCAGAGCCAACATCTGCAATATTAACTCATTAGAGAGCCAGGCAATGATGGTCACCATCAAAGCCCAT
The DNA here is from genome assembly GCA_023525975.1 of Smallanthus sonchifolius. Taxonomy (NCBI): domain Eukaryota; kingdom Viridiplantae; phylum Streptophyta; class Magnoliopsida; order Asterales; family Asteraceae; genus Smallanthus; species Smallanthus sonchifolius. The sequence continues at coordinate 38,900,170 of CM042025.1, read as the reverse complement.
CTTGAAGAAGAAGGACTGATTCCTCAGGAAGAGTCTGTGTCAACTTCTGATACTAACTCCAACTCAGATACTCCACAAGTTGAAGCCACATCTGTAGCATTTGGCACAAGATCTTCACTTAGGGATCAACTGAGAGAAATAGAAGGTCCTGAGTACCAACTTAATGAAGACAGTGACCGTCCCTTGTCAATTTCTCAACTTGCCAATGAAGCCGAGGCAGAGATCCCAACAGCACAACAATCAGCTGTTTCTGTGATCAGTGAAGCCAGAGCAGAGGCATACAATGTTAATAAAGGGAAGGGCATTATGACAGAAGAGGATGAAGAGAGGTTGCGAAAAGAGAAGAAGGAGAAAGAAGAAAGATGAAGGAAAAGAGAAGAAGAAGAGATGGCTCATAAACAAAGGCATCAAGAAAGAAAGGCAGCCATACTCCCAAGACAACAGACAATCCAGCTGTATGCCAAACAGCTGGATGAGATGAAAGTTAAAATCCATGCAGGGTCTCAAGTTGAGGAAGATGAACAACTTGCCAGACAGCTGCAGGAACAGTTTGCAAAGGAAGTAGAAGAGGAGAATGAAAAGAAGAGGAAGGAAGATGCTAAGTTTAGAATCACTGATTCTAAATTAGCAAAAGAATTAAGGGAGGAGTGGACTGAAGCTCTGATCTCTCAAGGTGAGGATGCAGACTACCTTGAAAAACTTTCAAACAAAGAGATCTACAGAGCCTTCGTGGGTCAGCAGGGGGAATTGGCAAAGAAGAAGAAAGATGAAGAGAAAGAGAAAGCTCGACAAAAGTCAAAGAAAGCCATTGCCCTTAACCAAAGGACCCATGAAGAAAGGAAGGTGATGATTGACTTCCTTAAGGTAAGGGGAGAAAGTGGAAAAAGGTTAGGTCCCATGTCCTTCATGAACCTACAAGCCCTATATACAAAAGTGAAAAAGGAAGAGGAAGAAAGACTGGAAAGAGACCAGTCAAGAAACAAAGAACCTCTGCACCAGAAACTACTTCCACTTTCCAAACACCATCCACAAACATCCCCAAGCCTTCCTCTCCTCAACCCAAAAAGTTTAAAAAATCCCACCCAGCTCCTTCTCATCAACAGCCACTCCTGAAGAAATCCAAACCCATATCCAAACCCGAAGACTCCAGAGAAATAGTCCAATGGTTTTACAGTACCCAAGATCAGTGGTTTGAAGTATTCAGGGGGAGAACTGAACGAAGAAGGTCGATTTACAAGTCTGTTGATGAGGTTCTACAACTTCCAGATTCAGATCTCAAGAGAATCATAGAGCTGGGTGAAGAAATCATACCTGCAAATGATGGCGGGAAACATCTTGTGCTTGTGATCAAACATCACTTCAACCCCAGCAAAGATGCTGTCTTAGATGTTAGACCTCTACAATCCTACTATCCATTTGCACGATGGTCCTACAATGCTGAGAAGAATGAGTTCACCATCACAAATATCAAGGGTCACCAGATGAGATGTTCAAGCAAGGCAATCTTCAAAATGCCAAGTAAGGACATCAAGACTCTGTCTGAACTTCCTCTTGACAACCCCAGCAAGGATCCTTGAGGGTATGAAGTAGCAAGGATAGTCGACCACATGAAAAAGCTTCAGCAACAGAGGGACTAGAAGAATTTTGGTAGCATCAGTCTAGGGGGAGTTTGTAGAACCAAAGACTGATTGCTACAAAATTGTTCTAAGCACAACTGCTGCGGACAACACAAGATTGCTGCTGACCAAAACAGCTGCTGATACTTTGTCTGCTGCTGAAGACCAAAGTAGCTACGGATAGGCTTATCAGCAGCATTCAACACATGTTGCTGCTGATAGGGATATCCTCAGCAGCTGCGGATAGATCAATCTTGCTGCTGGTCCTCATCTCTGCTGCTGATAGCTTTATTCTCTGAAGACCAAACGTTGCAGCTGACTATCCATGCGAAGCGCCTCTGACACCTTTCTGCAAAAGCAACTGCCACATTCCAAGCAGAAGGAACCTCACTGGTGCAACCAATAAAGGACAATGACGCTCTTCTCCAAGCATGCAAACAATGATGCCTAAGAAGGCATTTCAGTAAAGTTAACTAGATTAGCCTTTACGTGTAATTTAGATTAATAAACAAGATCAACGGCTTGTGTTAGATCTGATCCTTAGAATCAAGGGTCTGTCTTGATTCTAAGTTACTATATATATCTTGTAAACACTTCAAACAAAGTGTGCCTTCATAGTACTTTTTGATAGTGTCTTGATAGAGTTTTACTTGTAATCTCAGAAGTCTAATACAACAGTGCATTTATCAGTATTCTTGTTGTTTACTTGTTTACTTTGTTGGTTGCTATTGTTTCCGCCAATATCAACTAGAATAGAATCACCTTGTAATCTTACGATCCTACAGTCGTGTAATTCTTCTCATGGATCTTGAGTTGACGGGATGCGTAAGCGATGACCTTGCCTCGTTGCATGAGAACACAACCGAGACCAATGTTAGAGGCATCACAATACACCACGAAGTCATCGTTTCCGTCGTGAAGAGTAAGGATCGGAGCATTGCAAAGCTTCCTCTTCATTAGGGCCCCACTCGTAAGGTTTCCCTTTTTGAGTTAATGCGGTGAGAGGAACGGAGATCTTGGAAAAGTTGGCGATGAAACGACGGTAATAGCCCGCAAGACCAAGGAATGAGCGGACTTCGGTAGCAGATTTCGGAGCAATCCAGTTCTTGACTGCTTCGATTTTGGCTGGATCCACATGGATACCCTTATCACTAATAATGTGTCCCAAAAATTGGACTTCCTTAAGCCAAAATTCACACTTGGAGAATTTGGCGTAAAGTTGTTCTTTTCTTAGTAACTCCAATATTAAGCGAAGGTGTTCCTCGTGGGCGGATCGGGATTTGGAATAGATGAGAATGTCATCAATGAAGACGATTACGCATTTGTCCAAATACGGTTTGCACACTCGGTTCATGAGATCCATGAAAACCGCGGGTGCATTGGTTAGTCCGAAAGGCATCACCATAAATTCGTAGTGTCCGTATCGGGTTCGAAATGCGGTTTTGGGAATGTCGTCCTCATGAACACGAAGTTGATGATACCCCGAACGGAGATCGATCTTGGAAAAACAAGACGCACCTTGGAGTTGGTCGAAAAGATCGTCGATGCGAGGCAAAGGATACCGATTCTTGATAGTGAGTTTGTTAAGCTCACGATAATCGATGCAAATGCGGAACGATCCGTCTTTCTTTTTAACGAATAAAATGGGAGTGCCCCACGGGGATGAACTCGGACGAATGAAACCCTTGTCGGCTAACTCTTGAAGTTGATCGGCAAGTTCTTGCATCTCGGAGGGTGCAAGGCGGTAAGGTGCTTTGGCAATCGGAGTCGTACCGGGCATGAGATCAATTCGGAATTCGACCTCACGGGATGGAGGAAGACCGGGTAGGTCCTCGGGAAAGACTTCGGGGAAATCGCAAATGATGGGAATGTCTTTTACACCTTTGCCCTTTTCTTTCTTTTTCACTACTTGGGCCAAAAAGGCCACGTAGTTCTTTAGTAAATATTTTTGGGCTTTGGTGCAGGACATGAGTTTGAGTCCACCGGATGGCCTTTCGCCATGGATTTGCAAAACTTGACCGGATGGAAGGGGAATACGGATGAATTTCTCAAAGAAAACGACTTCGGCATGGTTCTAGGCAAGCCAATCCATGCCTATTATGACATAAAAACTCCCCAATTGCATGGGTATGAGATCGATCGAGAAGGGATGACCATTAAGGTCGAGAGTACAATTGAGGATAATCGTGTCTCAAAAGGTGGATTTTTCGTCCGCGATTTCGACAGTGAAGGAGTTCTCTAACTTAGATCGGGTCTTAGCTAACATAAGTTCAAATTCTAGCGATACGAAACTTTTATCCGCACCGGTATCAAATAAAACAGAAGCATACCGACCATTGATAGGAAACATACCGTTCACCACATTGTTATCAGTTTGTGCCTGCGCCGCATTGATGTTGTAAGCACGGCCTCTTGGGTTTGTGGGTTGGTTTTGGTTGGGTGGTTGGTTGCGGTTGTTGTTGTTGGTGGGGTTGTTGTTGTGGTGGTGTTGGTTTTGGTTTTGTGGGCATTGTGGGCTCATGTGGTTTGGATCACCACAACGGTAGCAAGCCCGACCATTTGTGATGGCCGGTGGGTTTCGGTTTGGTGGGGGAGCTTGGGTGTTTTGGGGTTGTTGTGGGTTGCGGCATAGGTTGGCAAGGTGTCCGAATTTGCCACACGAGGTGCATTTTCGGCATGGGAGGTTGTTTGGGTGGTGGTATTGGCAAGTGTTGCATAATGGGTAAGATCCACCATACGGTTTCTTTTGGGGTGTCGGGTCTTGGTTCATCGGCACTTGGTTAACGGGGGTGACAACTGCATAGTTCCGGGCTTGGGACTTGCGCTTTTTGTTGTTTTGGTGAGTAGGGGTTTTGGCGGGTTTTGGTTCGGTGACTTTGGGTTTGGTGGGCTCAACGGTGGCTTGGGTGGCGTGCTTCTTGGTGCCCCGAATGGTTAAAGTACCATCCTGAACACGGTTTCGGGAGAAAGCGGCCGCAAGGCGCATGGCCTTGGCGAGGTTGGTGGGTTCGGCGGCGGCGACCGTGTCCTTGATGACGGACGGGAGGCCTTGTATGTACTTGGCCACGGATTGCTCTATGGTGTCAACTTGGCGAGGCGCAAGGACGGAGAGTTGTTGGAAGCAGAGGTTGTAGGCAGCATTGTCACCGCTGTCCTGTTTGAGGGTGAAAAACTCCTCCTCGAGTGCTTGCAACTCGTGGGGAGGGCAGTACTCCTCGCGCATAAACGCTTTGAGTTCCTGCCAAGACAGGGTGACGATCTCCTCGTAGAGCTCCTTCTCGCTATCCCACCAAGCGAGAGCTTGCTCTTTGAAGAGGCTAGCGGCGTAGCGAGTCCGGAGGTGGTCCGGGGTCTCGCTTACCGAGAAGGTGTTTTCCATGCTCGCAAACCAGCTAAGGAGCTTGGTTACACCTTCGAGTCCCGTGAAAGATTCGGGACGACAAGCAAGGAAGGTTCGGTAGTGTTGGGTGTAGGAGTTGGGAGTTTCGGTGTTGGATTCGACCGATCCGTTGGGGGTGAGGTTCTGGATGAGACCAGGGATGACTTGGGCCATTTGCTTGGCCACGAGTGCGGCCAAACGCTTGTCCCTCTTGTTGTTCCTGACGGTAGCAGAGTGGCGAGATGAAGACATCTACAAAAGGGGATTGTGAGACTTAGATCAATGGTTTTGCATAAAAATTGTTGTCATATGAGTATGTAAATTTCACGTATGGCACAAGTAATCTAGTAATTTCATGTAATAGCACGTTTGGTCATGTGAATCATGTATGGAAATAGTGTATATAACAAACATGTGACGATGAAAGAGCATAAATTTAATTGGTTCTCGAATGTATTAGCGTTTTGAAGTTAGTAAGGCGATTAGCGAAAGGCGAGTAGCGAAAAGCGAGCGTCCTCGAGATCGAACTAAGTTAGTATAATAATAGTAGTGAAAATAGTTTATATATAAAATAGATGCTTGTTTGTAAAAAGTTGGAGTGTCTCGTTAGCTCGGCTCTTGAACTAACGAAAACGTCGACTAACCCAAGTAGTCAAACCTTCTATTGAATTCGGGAAACACGTTTTGGCCTAATAGATAAAATACTCTCACCGGTAATTCGGTTAACGGTATTTTACCCTTCCGGTTACTACGTGTCCCTAGTCAATAGCAAAGCCGAGACTTTGGCGAGATTGAAAATTTTAAGAGTGGAACTAATCACCAAATTGTGGATTTCACTCCTAGTTTGGTGGTGTCGTTCCGTTTTGTATAGGGTTGGTGCCTTAACCGTTTGAGATAGGAAATCACTCCTAACTTTAACGGTAAGGTTTCCCAAGAGCGTTTGTGAGTGTAATTCTTTTACCGTCAAGGTGAGGTTTTCACACCTAACTTGATGGTAAATCCCTAATTCTTAGGCGGAGTGAAACTTATCACCGAATGAGGAATTACTAAGATCATATTTACTATTATGATCGCTATTATCATTTAACATAAGATCACCGAATGAGGAATTACCCTCTTTTGGTGAGTTCGTTTCTTTGGTGAAATATGAGTGTCTTGATGTCTTGGAATTCATGACGGTGTATTTAGTCCAAAGAATAAGTAAGAAGCAAAGGTGGAAGAACAAGCGTATTAAGAGTCATAAGGAATGGTCTAAAACGGGTCCTTAGTTATAGGCTAGGTCAAATAAGCAATTTTCCTAATTCCCTATAACCACGGCTCTGATACCAATCTGTCAGAACCCATTCAACGGCGGAATCACCGAACGTGACGTGTAGGAATGTTCAAAGGCATCGTGGCACTATTGTTGAAATATAAATTTAACCGATTTCATTAAACTAAGAATCTCAAATACAATTGTTTCAATTAAAGGAAATACATTGATAAACAAAAGACAAAAATATTTAAATTTGATATCTAAGGCAAAGTCCCTAGATTCCATTTCCATGGTAGCATCAAACATCTCCTGAAAATATGTAAAATAATATTTGATCAACAATAAAGTTGGTGAGTTCATACAAGTTTCATACATATAATAATCATGTTTAAAGCAACAATTCACATGCATAGACATACTTTACTAATGTTCATACAATTTGTAATGATATAGTTCAAACCTATTGTTGACATAACATACCTAGCATCCAAAGAATACTAGTCGAATAAATAACATAACAAGATCGGGGGCTCCATAAAGGTAACGAAAAGCCGACGGGTGTCAATCCTATAGCGCTACACTTGTTAAGTGCGGTTTTGCAAGAATTAATGAACTATTGTATTAACAGGATGTATTTAAGCATGTAGTCAAGTTGTTGTCACATGAGCATGTTAATGAATTGTGTTTGAATAAAGTGTGAATCTTGTAGTGTATGTGTTTTGAATATGTACATGTTTTCAAGTCCCAAAGTGCAAAAATGTAAAAGGGGCAAGTATGAAACTCATGGTTTGGCGTGGTAACGAAAGGATGAACGGGAAGGTGAAAAGTCGGGAATGCCGGTTAACCTAAAAGGTAACGTAGGCATAAGTTCGGTGGAGAAGAAATAATAAATAATATATATGTATAATAGTATCAAGTCGGTCATGCATCACCGACGGCGGACCGAAACACAAACCCCTAACTTAGTTAGGAATTCGGATGGTCAAAAGTTAGTATAGTTAGTAATACACCACTTGAAGTGGCCAAGAGAAAGGTTGGGAAATCCACAAACCTTGTTAGATTTATTTATAATATTTATGTATAGGATTTGAACACCTTGTGGCTATTGGATGTCTTATGGTAGATGAACCTATGTTCATCTACTTCATCCAAATACCTTAGCACAAGGCTTCCATCATAGAATTTTGATGGAGGCTTGGTTTGGTTTTACCAAAACTAGATGTAAAATATCTAAACAAGAACATGAAGAAGAAATATTAGTTGAAAGACCACAACTTGGACCTCAAATGGTGACTTATCTTAGATGTTTACCAAGGTAAACAAATGATAAGATCCTAGAGGTTTATCCAAGAGGGTGAAGGAAGAATTGTTAAGAAAAAAAAAGGAAGAAACTTGAAGAAAAATAAGGTTTTTACCTTATAAAATTCTGCCAAAAATCTTGGAAGAAATGGAGCACTTGAAGAGATTTGTGAGAGAATTTGGAGGGTGTAAGGGTGGAGGAGTGAAAGGGAGTGGGTATTTATAAGTGTGGATTAGGGTTTGGGGTATTAAATGAGTTAGTTGGGAGTTGGTGGTTGAAAGGGAGGTGATTCTTTTTTTTAAAAAGAAAAAAATGAAATAATAATAATAATAATAGTACTAATGATAATAATGATAATAATACTACTACTACTAATAATAATAATAATAAACCGAGCGTGTATGGACGTGAAACGAGAATATAAATGTAAAAAAAGTGGAACACGTGTTTGTAATATATAATTTTGTAATATTGCACGTATGATGTTGTCTTGCATATGTATAAATGTAATGTATGTTCTAAACATGTAATTGAATAAATCCAATAAATTCATTGATCATAAGTCTCGGGTTACAATGGATTCAAAAATAAAAGTACAAGGGTACAAAATGTAAATAAACGATGATGTGGAAAGTACGGATATTACAGTAACATGATTGTTATTCCTAACATGTCAACAAAGGTTTGATTGTGCACCCGATTTGCTTTAGTTGTTCCTACATATTTTCATATCTATACCATGCTACATAATGAATTGTACACTACATTTTGAACCTATTTGTAGAGTCAAAACCTATGTATGCTCACCAACTATTTGTAGTTGACCTTGTTTTTCATCATGTTTCAGGTGCGAATATTTGAGATTTCATGCAAGATGCTTCACTTAGGGATGAAACCTAGTTTGAATAAAGACTTGAATAAACTATGTACTTTTGTTTTGGTTGTTTGTTTCATTTGCACTTATGTTATGAATTATTACTCAATCTTTTAAAGCCCATGAGGATGACAGTGTGGTACAAGTTCTAATACATCATGTACAAGTTCTAATCACTAATATTAGATTTTCTTTCCCCCTTTCACACCAAAAACCTAGATCCCCTCACCATTGTTCTCTGTCGTTCTCCTCTGGTGGAAGAGTGGGAGGAAATTCATTGGTAGATACTGATAGGGACCCGTTGAGCGGGTTAGACTCCAAGATAGAGACTCTTTGAGTTGATTAGACTCCAAGAAATTAAAGAAGAACAATAATGCAATTTTGCTACAATTTTCTGCTTGTTTTCATTAATCCAAAATAGTACTTAAATACAAAGTTCAAATGAAAATCGATACACAATTAAAACATGGGATTATGGACTAGTGGAACTTAATAAAAGGAAACATGCATGCAAAAGTGGATAACATGGGCAAATGACTTCAACGTGGGTTGAGACACGTATCAGATACGGTCTTCTAATACGTATTGCCTTCTAACACAAACTGCCTAAACACCAAAAACCCAGATTAGGGCCCCTCATCGTCGCTGTTTTCTGCACTTGAAACTCCGCTAGACTTTCGCCGCCAGGTTGGTTTCTTCCGCCTCTGCTGAACCCTAGGTGGCGGTTGTGTGGTGGTAGCACCGTTGTGAAACCCTTGGTGGCGGTGGTGTTTAGTCAGTTTGTGGTTGGGCTGTGGAGTGCCAGTGGCTTACACCAACACAAAAGCCCTAATAGAAAGCATTCCGATCTGTTCTTCATAGGTGGTAGACCATCGCTGTCAGTTCATTTTTTTTTCTGCCTTTGCGGAACCCTAGGTTGCTTGCCGAACCCTTTGTGCGTGGTGGTTTGTTACCAGTTTGTGATTGGGTTGTGGGGTGGCGGTGCAATCGAAACCCTAAATTTCGACTGCGAATTCTGTTACCAACTTCGCTGGTAAGTTTTCTATTTCGGTTTTATGAGATTGAAGGTTGAATGATGAAAATTGTTGTTATTATGGTAAAGGGATTTGAATTGATATAGTGTTTTCATATTTTGTACAGTCAATTAATGTATTTGAGATCAGTAAATGCCATTCTCCTTATTTGGGTGTAAATTGAAGGTTAAATGATGATTTTTGTTGTCATTTATGGTGAAGTAGGTATGAATTGTAACTCATATGCTGTTCTTTACAAGCAATGGATGTATCTGAGATCAGTAGGTGTCATTCTCCTTATTTGGGAATGACTATCATCAACCACTTATCTTGAATTCGGTCTATTTGCAAATGCTTTGCTGCCACCACTGTTCTTCATGGTTTGCGGTCCATATTTATTACAATTGGTATGTAAATCTTTAGCAATGGATTCAAGCCAGCTTGATGGTAAGTCTTTGACATTATGTTATGTTTGTATAGTATGTATGTTTTCAAATTAATCATTGTTGGAAAATCGCTTGGTCAGGGTATTGGATATTCGTATGCGGTCTGGCTGTGATGATTGAAGTGAATAGCGTCGTTTGGCGTGGCAGCATTGAGGATGGCAAGTGTAAGACCCTCCACTTGCAACCTCTGTTGCAGCCATGGCGGTGCAATACCCAGATCTGAGCCGACTCTTTCTATAGAGTGAGAGTGTGTTGTTCGTGCTAAAAGGTAAACGCATGGCCATTATTTTGTGAGAATTATAAACTCTTTTAAAGACCATGGGGGTGAGCAGTAACTACAAGATTTTACACCTTCTTTTGCATTGAGTACAAGTCCCTTTCAAGTGGTTTAGCGTGTTTAAAGCACAAAGCAGCTGTACGTTATGCTTCACCTTTAAATGTTATATAATTATAACCAATTAACGGCCGCACCATAAAGGCTGTGATGATTGAAGTGAATACCGTCGCTTGGCATGGCAACATTGAGGACAGCAAGTGTAAGGCCCTCCACTTGCAACCTCTGTTGCAGCCATGGCGGTGCGAGACCCAGATCTGAGCCGACTCTTTCTAGAGAGAGAGAGTGTGTTGTTGGTGCTAAAAAGGTAAACGCATGCAATTATTTTGTGAGAATTATAACTCTTTTAAAGACCTATGGTATTGATGGTGATGGAGGGAGGCGGTCTGGCTAGGGGTGATGGCGTGAATGAGGGTATCGGTGGGAGTTTAGGTACGCCTTCTTCATCCCTTATTTTCGCCAAACAACTGTATTTAGGTTAGTTTTATTAGTCTTTTCTAAAAGGTTGTATATAACCGTGTTTTCATGTAATTATTTGTTATCATCTTATTCAGCTTTTTGTTTTGAATGTTTGTCTAATGTTTACTAAGTTTTTGGATCATGTATGATTTTTTGTTCATTTTTCATTCATTATTGAGATTTTTTTACCATGATCACCGAGCAGCTACGATTAATCGATAAGTTAATGTCTTTAAAGTGACTTGAGTAACGTGTTAAAACTTTAAACTTTAAGGTATGACTCCTAAAACTTTAAGGCTTCCAAAACAGGGCAAGATGCTTTTGTTTGTTCATGGTTCACCCCTTGGTGTTTACAAGTAAAACAATATGGATGCAATACATGGTAAACTGTTTATTTATTTATTTTTAACTTTTCTGTTTGTACATATAGTTTCTACTCTGTTGTATTGCTTCATACTCCTGCAAAATGTTAATTGGTTTGTATTTTGAAGCAAACTTTAAAGTTAAAGTATATTTCATATGCAGAGACGGAGGAAGAATGAGTTGTTACTTGCAGGTTATTTCTCATCAAAGGTGTTTTTAGGGTTGTTTCTTAAGGTACCGCTATAATGCAATTCATGGTAATGCTGTTTTGCCAGGATTGAGCTTTTAGCTTCATGTTATCGCGCTACTTGCATGTTTTTCATTTAGTCTTGTCATATAAGGGAAAATGTTCTTTCTACCGATGGTAGATTATGAATAAGTTTTTAGATACCAATGCCATTGTTTGGTATCAATTATTTATGAAATAAAGCATGTCAAACAGTTTAAAGTCATTTAAAATGAACTTTTAGTTTATAAAACCTATTAAATTATTTTATTAAAAATTAAATTATTATTGAAATTCCATGAATCTGATAGCAATTCAACTCTAATCTAGAAATACATGGTTTGCTACATGAGACCATAGGTTGATCACAGGTTGGAAACAACGTTAATATTAATCAGTTCTGCTCCCAAACCAAACCAAACCAAACCAAACCGAACCGGCTGAGATGGCGCTGGAGATGCTATTGTAGCTGGAGTATTATCAAAACTTGCTGCAGATGTCTCATTGCTCAAGGTATGACTTTAAAGCAACAAAATTTTTATCAACACAATCTCATATTTGATACCATAAAATGAAAATGTTAATTAATGGAGACATGAGGTTTAACATTTCGATTAGACGATAATTAGTTTGGTTATTATTTATAGGATGAACACTGGTTAAGAGACGCACTTAGCTTTGCAAATGCTTTTGGGGCGATTACTGTTACAGAAAGAGGTGCAATTTCAGCTTTACCAAATGCTGAAGCTGTCATGAATGCTTTGCTCAAGACTGTTGCATAATTAATTATCCTTTAAAATTCAGGATGTATATTAATCACTCATAAACACATTTCATTTTTCCAAAAGAGTGAGCTAATAATTGCTATTTTCCAAATTAATAATGTCAATTTCTATTTGATAGTGGCGATGGTAATATATTTGCAGGTCATATTAGCATACAATCTGGTATGGGTGAGATCTATTGCATTTAGTATTGGCACCGGTTTTGCAGATCGAATGATTAAGGTAAGGTAATTATTTAAGAGAAATTACCTGAGAAAGTTTCATTGTTCAAAAATATGTAATTGTTCTATCGGGTTATTATTATAATTACCTAAAGGACAACCTAACTAAATTGCTATTTTATGACATTAGCCTTTTTTATTAACAGTCAATGATTATAAAAAATCTATTTTTTTGAATAAAAATGATTTAAGTTGTTTTTTTGCATTAGACATACTTTTTGGTTGACTTTGAAATGTTGGCATGTTTCTTTTAAGATATCTTCTTATTTACGTGTTTGACCCGTTAAAGATAATACAAACCCAAAATCGACACGCTCTTAAATTAAACGGGTTGAATTTGCCTCATGTCACCTGTGAGTGTTTAACAACCGAATGGAAATACTAAATTTTTTCAATTATTTATGTATTTACATATGACAAATTCGCATGGTTACGAGATGATGAATTTGCTCGCCAAGCACTTGCGGGGGTCAACCTGGTTAACATAGAGAGGCTTAAAGTGTTCCGAATCGTCCCGTTGCTGAGTCATGCGGGTTTCAAATGCTGTGAGTCTCAGAATATAGATTTATTATTTCCACCAAATACAATTTCTTTCCGGACGAGTTCCGTATTGGGTCAAAATGGGTTTGGGTTGACCCACAAAGACTTTTTTTTCATTTAACTAATTTGTTAGTATGATTACAAAAACTATCTTTATCATTTGAAATTTTTATATGCATTAAAAATACATTTTGGACTATTCCCCTATCAACCATTTATTTATGGCTGAAAATAACGCATATAAGTAATATATAGAAATAATCTTTTATTGTGATTTTCAGAAAGCGATGTTCTTTACAAGAAAAATGAAAAGTTTCATTTAGCAAATACGATGTCAATTTGATTCATGTTAGAACCTAAAAATATGAAGAAACATATTGGTAAGTGATATGCCCCTATCAACCATTTATTTATGGTTGGGAACTATGATCTATGACATAAGATCACCTATAATAGGTTAAACTATGTCTAATTCTATACTAATTACCAAGTTATACACAAATTTTGGTGTAATTAACTTAATTTGGTCTAATTCCATGCTAATTAACTTAATTTTACCCTAATCTTGGTATAATTAGCTAAACTATGTTTAATTACTACTCTAATTTCATTAAACTTGATGTAATTACCCAAACTATGTCCACCCATATTTTATAACCATATCATATGTACATGACTTAAAAACACTACTTCAACTTTTCCATGTCAAAGATATATAAAGACTTTTATATAAATCATTTCATGAACCTTTTTTACATAACTATATAAATACTTCTAATCTATTTTATATAACACTATATATATATATATATATATATATATATATATATATATATATATATATATATGAAAGATTAGAATTCTTACAATATTTATAAAATATCCCCACTTTTATAAAAACCTATCATTTTATAAACTTGTGTACATGAAACACCTGCACAAACAACATCATTCCACCACCCTACAAAACTCACTAAACACTCTTCCTCCCACCATAAAATTCGGCCAACACTACCACCCCACACTCAACCTCCAAATCTTTTGAAATCTTATCTAAATGTAATCTAATAAAACAATAAAAAAATGTCCAACCCATGCACTCTTTTCACTATAAATACAAGGCCAAATTCCTCATTTTTTTACACCATTACACAAAACACTCACTCTCTCCTTCTCTATAAAATCTCGGCTCAAGGGGGTGCAAGACCAACTCTAAAAGCCTTGAACTTCTCAAGCGTGTAAGCATTCGTCCTTCTATCTTTCGATCTTTCTTTTCTTCCATTCATTCTAGCTCTTGATATTTGATAACAAAAAGGTTTATGGGTTATTCGATTTAAACAAGTGATAATCTGTGGCTAAGAGCCAAACCATAAACATATCTTCAAAATCAAAGAACTAGTCCGTATACTTTATGTTTATGCTTTATATTTCTCTAGTTCTTGATCTTGATAACAAAAAGGTTTATGGGTGTTATGATACTATCATACTTGTGTAAACAAGTGGTAATCTATGGCTAGATCCAAACCATAAACATACCTTCAACACTCAAGAACTAGTCTATTTAAATTCATGTAATTACTTTATATGCACTTTATTTTTCATGTTCTTTGTTCTTACACTATTAATAACCTATATGGACATAATATAGTTTGGGTAAACATAAAAATCAAGTCTCTAAATTCATTATAACAAAATATTACCACAAGATGTCACGTGTTAACTTAAAACCGTGCATCATGTGGTGACTTTTTCACTAACATGTCAAACACTTAAAAACGTGTTTGATTTACTTTTACTACATTATATAACATATATTTAAAAGGTTGGATGAGTTAAATAAGCTTGAAATAGTCACATGCAACTTAAACAAGAACGTACACTGTTTAAAAACCCGGTTTTTAACTCGAAAATATGACTTTAACTTCTTAACTTCTTAAAATTCCCATATTTTGGAAATAACTTCGACCTACTATAAAAAGACTCCATATTAAATTTTATGATTTTTGGTGTTAGCTAGCTATGTTACTAAAATAAATCTTACGTAAACAAAGGTCATTTTTATACTTAGACTTTTTATAAAATTTTCAAATTTTTACCAAGTGACCTACTGGTCATAAGGTTGTTATAAAATAGTAATCTTAATTTTTGGACTTAATTATCTATCCTTTCAAAAATTGTCTAACTTAAATGATTTTTGGAAAAATACTAAATTATTTTAAATGAGTCTACAAAAATTTCATCAAGTTTCTAATGTTTTATCAAGCCTATAAACCAAATTTCATAAGGATTAAAGTTGGATAGCTATACTTTCAAAATTATAACTTATTTTGAGCGTTTACGACCAAAACAGTTGATAAAAACGTCTTTCAACACACATTTTTGACTCGACCAACTTTTGGAACCCTTCTTGTAAATAATATAAGTCTACTTGAGTCATTAAAATACTATTTTATCAAGAATCACGGCCATATTTTTTGAAAGTTTAATACATCGAAAACCGTCGTAAAACGACTAGTTTTAAGAATAACACTGTTCAAGACTATTTGAGGGTTCAAAACCTTATAAAACTTAACACATACTTTTAGTCATAAGATATGAGTTTTACTAAGTTTAACCAACGAAACTTTACATCTATCCTTAAAACGATTTGGCGTAATTTCAAGAACAAAGTTTTTAAACGACATTTCAACGCATGTGTGACTTCTATTTATTTCCATCCATCCGATCTTTCTATTAAACCCTAACAAGAGTTTGACATATTTTCTAAACCTCATTACCATTATAAGTCAATCTCATTCAATATCTAAACTCCTAATATTTGGCGGTTACTGCTGTGAAATCTAACACTTTACTATATAAATTACAAGAAACCAAGAACTAACTCTCTATATTTGTACAAAGTAATACCTTAGTCCAACTTAGTCCATAAAACTCATAAGAGTCCCACTATTGTAGGACCCGAGTAGGACCATCCTTCGATTGCAAGAACGCACTTTCATCATCACTAGGTGAGTCTTTATAGCCCCTTTTTCTCTTAAACTTTTGGGGGAAGAATATGCTTAACTATTTTCATTATTTACTATATTGACTATTCACTTATCTTTTTGATCATATAACTTGAGTTGAACTAGAATTATTATCACTTCTCAAGTCCCTTTTTCCAGAAACGCAACTAGTTAACTTTGCTAAGCCGAAGGTTAAATATTGATAGATCTATCGGGGTGACGCCCCATTCATCCTTTTGACTGACGTGTTTAAAACATCAGAAAATGTGGTGAATGTTTATTTTCGATTCTAGAAACAAGAATTAATGCTCCGTGATAAGACATTAAGCATGGACAAATATACTAGGTCATCAGGTTTAGTTGCATTTAGGACATAACAATCTTAAGCTCAAACCCTTGAGTTTACTTGGGAACATGAGAATCAAATGAAGCTCAATTACCCACATCTTTTTGCTAATTTAGTAGCCTCAACTAGTTGAATTTCGGGGGATTCCCTCAACATGGGGATACTATAACATTCTTGATTTTACTGTTTTTGTTTTAGTGCAATAAACAAATATTTCAATTTCAATTCTAGTACAATACTTAGTATTATTTGTGCAAACATTGTAGTCCAAGGTTTCATTCAATTCCATCCTTAATTTTTACATGTACACACATCCATTTTAATTTAAGTTAATTCAAAGGACTATATATTCATACATATGAAATATATGTATATGAAAGTTAATTTTATAAAATATTTATACTAAAACATTATTACATTCAAAACTTTTTTATTTATAAAATTTATAAAGTTTTAAAGTTTTTTAAAACAAAAATCAACTCATAGATATATATATAGTTATTTATAATTTTTAAACTATTGATTTGAACCCTTTGAGCACATGAACTTCTAATTTGAACCCCCACTCTTGAAATTGAACATTTTAATCTCAATTTTGACCCCCATTCACAACTTTGACCTATTTTGACTTTTAAAAGTCAAACAAGACCGAATTTGTGCAATTCAACAATCAAAATTGATCAATCCGATTGTGTTGGACTTTCCATGTTTGCTTATTCGACCCTCGATCTCTCCTAAACGCGTTTAGCATATCAATTTGACATTTCACGCGGTTTAATTAAAATTCAAACAGATTTGACCCCTTAGAGTCAAACCGAGTCTAATTCGTTTCCAGATCATGGGATTATGACGTGTTAATGGCCGTAAATCACGCACAAACGATCCTCCTATGTATTCAAACCTTATATGTGACCAAATTCATTCGCATTCGATCGAATTAATGCGTAATCACAGCCGACAGTTGTCATCCTCAAACCTGAATCGAATCAAGCCTTTAAGATGAAATCAATCGAATTAAAGTACCCACTCACCTTCGTATATCGCACTACAAACTCTCTGAACACTCATTCAATCCGCATTACACCTCTGCACCTCGATCAAGCACCAAGAACTTCGTCTCTGACTTTCTAGCCGTCGGCACTCGATACTCAGCCAATCCAGGTAAGAGTTGTGTCTTTAGTTTCGTAATCACTTAGAGATCAAAAGCCCTCTGTCAATTTCATATGACAGAGGGCATTGAACTCGATTCCCCCATGAATTCACAACCTGTTCATACGATTGCGTTTTGGGATTTGATATCAATTCTTTAAAACGTATTTAATTTAAAGGAATCCCTACATAAACAGCGAAACCATCTGGTCCGACTGGCTATGTCATTGCACCATCGGACCAGATGGCGTGGGTTCGAAACCCACAAACCCGGTACCTTTTTGTTTATTCCTGATACTAGGCCCGATTCCTTTTCCATTTTAGGTTAAATCCATTGCGGACCGGTTTGTTATCAACATCAATCCTCTAGTCTAGTAGTAATACGCGTTACACACACAGAAACAACCCGGGTTCGAACCGCGTGGTCTGAATTCTTTTTTTTAACAGTTTTAACCACAATATTTATTTTATAAAATTAACTTTATAAAACCTATACCCATTAGAAATGACTTGTACAATAATAAACAAATTTTAAATGAAAAAAACTATTTTTACAATTTAAATTGTTTAAACACTTAATTTCCAATATAAAAACCATTTAAATTTTTTTTGTTGATAAAATAGTTAATTTAAAAAAAATAAAGTATTTGATTACTCTTTTAAATTGCAAATTTTGTTAAGATTTTTTATAAATTTTACCTATCTATTTTTACATCTTTACAAAATTATATATTTCCTTAAAAATACTAATTAAGGTTCAAATATAATTAAACCAATTCTTAAAAATATTAATATATATTTCTAGATCCCCACTTTTGAGACACATTTTTATATTAATAAATAAATAAATAAAAAGAATTTATTTGTTTTATTTACTTATCTATTTAAATCATTTTACATAAAAACCCTAAAAATCAAATGTTAATTCTTTAAAATTCTTATACACTTTGACTTAACATTTTATTTTAAATCCTTTTATTCAAATACTAACACCAACTCACACACCCATTACATGAAATAACACAAACACTTTTGTACAAATCCCTATACTCAAAACCCGTTGAACCCTAGACCTTGCCTTAGATTTTATGCATGTCATTGATTCAAATTCATACAATTTCACTCTAGGTTAACTTTGTGATTTGCAAATCACTTGTGCTATCTATTGCTCGTGCTATCTACAAACAACTTACAAGTGAGTTTTACATAGCCCCTTTTAAATTTTTTGCACATTTTGGGGTGAAACATGATTGTTCAATGAAAACTATTT
Source organism: Smallanthus sonchifolius (assembly GCA_023525975.1). Taxonomy (NCBI): domain Eukaryota; kingdom Viridiplantae; phylum Streptophyta; class Magnoliopsida; order Asterales; family Asteraceae; genus Smallanthus; species Smallanthus sonchifolius. The sequence continues at coordinate 38,881,589 of CM042025.1, read as the reverse complement.
GCATTTACAAACATACAATTCTACAATATGATCCTATGTGCTATTTGTGCTTTATGCTTGAATGATATTAGTTAAGACTACGTATACATGACATACTTGTGCAATCATTAACTCTTTACAAGCCAATGGTAACATTGTTAGATCTATTGTGTCTGACAAACCCACCCATGTAAGGTGATTGTTGCCGACATTACATCAGGATAACGTTAAGTGTTATGCCCTACATTAGGATAACATTGAGTGTTATGCCTTTCTGTCACAAGGTTTGATTCTGCACATAGTTTAACTATAGATTCTCCAATAATGTCATAAATACCATGTATCATATGAATTGTATAAAACATTTGAAATATATTTGTGGTGTCAAAACCTATGTATGCTCACCAACTATTTTAGTTGACCTCGTTTTTATCATGTTTCAGGTACGAATATTTGAGTTATGATCAAGTTGCTTCACTTAAGTTTGAGGACCTAAAATTTAAATTTAAATGAGTTTATTATGTAATTTCAATTCTTGTATTATGGATTTGGTTATTTGAATTATGAAATGAAATTGGTTGTTTAATATATTACAACTTTAGTAAACCATGTGCTTATGAACAGTCTCCATGTCCCACTCCAACATGTTCCGCCGTTGGTTGGGGTGTGACAGATTGGTATCAGAGCCAACAACAACAACACTGATCTTGCTGCTCTCCTTACCCAGCTTGTGAATCAACTCACCCAGGCCAATAACAACAGTAATGGTGATAATGGTAGTGCTAATGGTGGTGGTGGGGCCAACCCTCCCCAATGCACTTTCAAGCACTTTAACTCGTGCAACCCCATCAAGTTCTATGGTACCGAAGGAGCTACGGGTCTCCTTCAATGGTTTTAAGGCATTGAAAACACCTTCCTCAACAGTGATTGCCCTGACAATCTCCGGGTTCGTTATGCCACCAACGTCTTTCAAAAACGAGCGCTCACCTGGTGGAATGGTGAGAAAAGGACTCGGGGTGTGGATGTGGCAATGGCCTTGCCATGAGATGAAATGAAGAGGCTCATGACCGAGGAATTTTATCCTCGTATTGAAATGAAGAAGCTAGAGGTTGAGTTTTGAGATCTTACCCAAGACAGTGGTGAGAACTTAGTCTACACAACTTGTTTCCATGAGTTGAGCCTTCTTGTTCCTCACATGGTCATACCACTGACTCGGTGCATTGAGAAATACATCGGTGGTTTACCCATGAAGATCAAGGATACTGTTCTAGGAAGGAATCCTTCTACCCTTGAAGACGCTATCCGCCTAGCTGCCACGTTAATTGATAATCATGTGAAGGCGGCTACGTTAACAAAGAAAGGTGCAAAGAAAGTCATAGACACAACAACCTCTTCTGAACCCACCAAAGAAATGAACCCCGAACCTTATCACAACAACAAGAAGAGGAAGGCTAAAAATTTTGTTGTTGTCACTCCGGCTGCCCTAGTCAACCAAGTTGCACATATGGCTCAGAATCTGGTCAAGAAGCAATATGGGGGCAACAACCCTTTGTGCAACACAAGCAATTATCATCACTTCCCGAACATGCCATGCCGACTATGTGCTAGCTGTGGAAGGTATGACCATGTAGCCAACACTTGCCGATCCAGGGAAACAGAGCCAATTAGCAAGTAGTCAATCAAGTGGCTCCGGCTATTACTAATGGGCGTGCTTGTTTTGAACGTGGTAACCCAAACCACTTCCGAAACCAATGCCCAAAGCTAGTAAATGCTAATCAAGGTGGAGCTCGTGGGCGTGCTTTCAACATAAACGGCAATGAAGCTCAGGCCAACAATGATGTGGTCAACGGTACGTTCCTCATTAATAATCAATATGCTTCCATACTATTTGATACCGGTGTTGATATGAGTTTTGTGTCACTTGAATTTGAGCCCTAACTTGCTTAAACACGAACTAAATTAGAGAAAACATTTACCGTTGAGGTAGCGGATGGAAATCCCATCATCATTGACTCCGTTATCCGTGACTGTTCCGTTGAACTTAATGAACACTCGTTTCCCGTCAACCTCATACCTATGCAATTGGGGAGCTTTGACATCATCATAGGCATGGATTGGTTATCCAGTTATCATGTCGAGGTCGTTTTTTTGAGAAGTGCATCCGAATCCCTCTCCCATCGGGCGATACATTAAAAGTCTTTGGTGAAAAACCATGTGGTGGACTTAAACTCATGTCGTGCAATACGGCCCGAAAGTACTTACGAAAGAAGTATGTGGCCTTCTTAGCCTATGTTGTTCAAATGAATGACAAAGAGAGGAGTATTAAAGACATTCCCATTATCCGGGATTTTCCCGAAGTGTTTCCTGAAGATCTATCCGGTCTTCCACCCGTTCGACAAGTGGAGTTTCGTATCGATCTTGTACTCGGAGCCAACCCCATAGCCAAAGCTCCATACCGACTCGCACCTTTTGAAATGAAAGAGCTTGCAAGTCAGCTTCAAGAACTTTTGGATAAAGATTTCATCTGTCCCAGTCATTCACCATGGAGTGCACCTGTCCTATTCGTAAAGAAGAAAGATGGCTCATTCTGCATGTGTATTGACTGCCGTGAGCTCAACAAAATTACCATCAAGAATCGTTATCCGTTGCCTAGGATTGATGATCTCTTTGATCAACTCCAAGGTTCCATCTACTTCTCAATGATTGATCTTCGATCCTGTTATCACCAACTTCGTGTGCAAGAGGAAGATATTCCAAAGACTGCCTTTCGTACAAGATACGGTCACTACGAATTTATGGTTATGCCTTTTGGGCTAACCAATGCACCCGCGGTTTTCATGGACCTCATGAACCGTGTATACAAAGCTTTACCTAGATAAATTCATGATCGTTTTCATTGACGACATATTGATCTACTCCAAGACTAAATCAGATCATGAGCAACACCTTAGGTTGGTTTTAGACCTTTTGAGGAAAGAACAACTATATGCCAAGTTCTCCAAGTGTGAATTTTGGCTAAAGGAAGTTCAGTTCTTGGGTCATATTGTCAACGAAAGGGGAATTCATGTTGATCCTGCTAAGATCGAAGCTGTTAAGAATTGGAGTGCCCCTAAGACCCCTACCGAAGTTTGTTCATTTCTTGGTCTAGCGGGTTATTACCGTCGGTTCATCTCAAACTTCTCCAAGATTGTTGTCCTTCTCACCGCCTTGACCCACAAGGGTAAACCATATGAGTGGGGGCCTAAGCAAGAGGAAGCCTTTCAAATCCTCAAGCATAAGTTTTGCAATGCTCCTATTCTTACTCTTCCTGATGGCAATGATGATCTTGTTCTTTACTGTGATGAATCAAACCAATGTCTCGGTTGTGTCCTCATGCAACGAGGCAAAGTGATCGCTTATGCATCGAGACAACTTAAGATTCATGAGAAGAACTATACGACGCACGATCTTGAGTTGGGTGCGGTCGTCTTCGCATTTAAGATTTGGAGACATTACCTCGAAGGCACAAAATGTGTGGTGTTCACCGACCACAAAAGTCTCCAACACATCTTCAATCAGAAATAACTCAACATGAGGCAACGACGTTGGGTTGAACTCCTTAACGACTACGACTGCGAGATTCGTTACCATCCTGGTAAAGCGAATGTTGTGGCCGATGCTTTGAGTCGTAAGGATCACGTCATGCTTCATTATGTCAGAATTCAAACCGACATTCAAAATCGTATTCTAGAAGCTCAACACGTCTCGGTCACCGAGGGTACATGTACGATGAAATGTCGTGTGGAGTTGAACTTCAGCTAGAATCCAAACCCAATGGCTTACTATATTACTTGAATGTATTTGGGTTCCCGATCGTGATGATCTCCGTACATTTCTGTTGAACGAGGCACACAAGACTCATTATTCCGTTCATCCCGGTGCAGATAAAATGTACAAAGATCTTCACCAACATTATTGGTGGCCCGGTATGAAGAAAGACATTGCACTCTATGTTGCAAAATGTCTAACTTGCTCCAAAGTCAAAGACGAACACCAACATCTGTAGGTCCAGATTTCACTTAAAATCACTGATTTGATCGATTACACACACACAGGCGGAAACTGTGTGTATGGTGGTGAAGCAGATGATAGAAACAGTGTTGGTGAAGATAACAGGCTAACCACACTATGAATCAACACGTAAATGATATGAAAATGTAAGAACACAGTGAATAAACAACTGCAAATTGTATTGATTCAAGAACAATGTGAAAGAGAAGGTTCAGGGTTACAGCCGCTACTCACACCCTAAACATTCTCAAACTAGGCTATTTATAGTAGTGACAGGTATCAAAACTATGTTCAATCGAAACTACTAGTTTCGATTGACCATTTACAAGTGATACACAGATTGTCGAAACTACCATCTATCGAAACTACTAGTTTCGATTGAACACACTCAATCGAAACTAAGTAGTTTCGATGGCCCAGACTTAGAAATAAAAACAGTAAATTACATAAAACTGAAATTACATTTAATGAAATGACAGAAAGTAAACTAGTCTAAAACTGTTTAAACAAACAATAAATGACAACAGCTTATACATAATATATGACTCTACAATCTCCCCCTAAGCTGTTGCATTACCGTCTTCAGCTCTTCATCAAGCAGCTGGTCCTTCAGTTGTCCTCGGTATAAAAGGTTTAACATGGAGAGATACAACCCATTGGTAGGCCTTAGCATCAGCTTCATCTTCATCACTGTATGCCTGAATGTGATTCTGAAAAAGGATTTCCAGATCTTCAGGCTGAAATTTCAATAGCTCCATGGGCTCAAAGATGATGATGTCTTCCTTGCCCTCACACTCTATTACTGCACTGCCAATGATTGGGTCATAATACCACTTTCTGAAAGTTTGTAGCTGGACAGGTACAGATTTTGGAATGGTGATGGTCTTGTGAGTGTGGGCAGGCTTGTACCTTAAGAACACATATGGCTTGTTAGTCTTAGGATGAAACCTAGTCTTTGAGATTTTCTTTTGAGTTTTCCTAGGCTTCATTCCCTTGAAATCATTATTGACTTGAGAATGCAGAAATTTCTCAAAGTCATAAGCCATCATGACCTTCCCAGGGTTTTGAAGAGGAAGTTTGGCTAAATCCCTGAGGTCATAGAAAGGAAGGGTTTGGAAGTCAGTCATGTTTTTAAAGTGCTGAACTCCCCCTCTATATCTTCTTATGATAAAGAGCTTCCTTTCAGCATCATACTTCCAGCCAATTAGAGGCCTTTTTAGTTCTTGATGCTCTGCTATCCATTCATATGTCTTAGGAGTTTCCTCCTGAATTATTTTCTTAAACCAAGACTTTCTTGACATTGGAGGTTCAGGAGCAACAGAGGGTGCATCTTGTGTTGGACTGGATTCGGAGACTGTAGTGGTTGGTTCAGGAGTGACTGTTTTGATAAGATTAATCTGAACATCTTCTTCACCTTTTTCTTCGTCAGATAAGGTTTGAATTTCATCTCCGTCTTCCGTAAAGTATCTAGTTCTATCAGTCTCTTTTTCTTCAGTGGTCAGGATTTCTGGATAAAGATCATTATACCCATAGTTTTCAATGTCATCTAAATGGGCATTCAGCTCATTATCAGATGGGATATCTTCTTCATCCAGAATCATAGTCTCAATTTCAGTAGAAGTCCCTTTCCCTTTCTTTCTAGCATCTCTTCTCTCAGTTGGTGAGGGAAGATTTAGTTCTGGTTTTTCAATCTTGACTTCAACTGTCTCTTTTGTCTTTTCAGTATGGCCAGCAAATATAGTTAGTGCAGATTCAGGATTAGTCACAAGGTCAGGAGATGAGGGTTCAACTACAGATGTAGTCTCCCCCTGAGCTGTTGAAGTAGTTGGTTGTTTTTGCATGGGTTTAACTATTGAGGCTTTGAGCTGCTCCACTACTTCAGCTAAGGCCTTGAATTCTTCTTTTTGCTTTGAGATTAGTTTCTGTTGTGTTTCTAGTTGAGTTTGTTGGACCTCAATCTGGGTATGTAAACCCCCAACTTCCAGCTTCAGGTCTTTAACCTCTTCCTGGACATCATGCAAATTAGTTTTTAATCCTTCAATTTCTTCATCTTTCTCTTGAATCTTATCCTGCATTTTCTTCAGTTCAAGGCTTAAAGTTTTAACTCTTGGTACATGAGAGGTTGAATCATGAGTTGGTGATGTGGGAGTAGTATGGATGGGTGATTGTTGTGGAGATGGTTGTGGAGTGGGTTGTGGAGTAGGTTGTGGAGATGGTTGTGGAGATGGTTGTGGAGTGGCTAATAGAGAATCTGATGAGGATGACAAGTCTTCAAATCCAGTCTTGATTTTCTTTGCCTTAGGCTCTTCTTCCTCAAAATCAGAACATGACTCAACTTGTCGTTTGGAGGAAGATGCAAGATGCATTGTTCTATCATCTGAATCAGACTTGTTGTAGTCAGATCCATAAATTCCTGCATCCAGAGTTCCACTTGATTCTACAACTTCCTCCTCAGCTTCATGCATGCCAGCTTCAACATTAACTGCTGGCTCTTGAATTATTTGAATTTGTTCAACAAAAGGAGCCTCTATCACAGGCTCAATGATGGGTTGTTCTTGTTCTTGAACATCAGGGACGTTTATCTCAATCTCAGCTTCATCAATAGGTGCATTACCTTGATCTTGCTCAACTTCCATTTCTTCTTCTTCAGAAGATGAGTTCTCTTCTTCAAGATCAGGGTCAATATCAGGGATAAATTCTTCTTCTTCACCAATAACATGACCAAACAGGGGAACATCAACTATAGCACTGTTGGTTCTCTTGTTAGTACTTCTCATATAGCTGAGAGTCTTGGCAATCATATGATCGAACACAAAGGTGTTCCCACCTTGTTGCAGCTCAAGATGAAGATGATTGATGATAATTTGTAAAAATCTAGGATATGCCAGGAATTTCTCCTTCACGGCTCGTGTTAGATTGTCTTTTAACTGTCTGAATATGAAGCTAGAAAAGTTGTAATCTCTTCTCTTGATTATCCCCAAAATAGCTGAGCCCAGAGTGCTGTTTGCTGAATCAAACCCTCCTTTTCTGATTGACAGGCAGTGAATAAACACGTGCACTATGTATCTCCAGTGGCTTGGTAAGGAGTTCTTGATTATCTGGCCACTTTTGAATTCATCTGGATGACCTAATCTTCTGAAGCATTCTTTAACATAGAAGATTGGGAATTCAATGGGTGCATCTGGATTATCATTAAACTGAAGCACCTCTCTAATTGTAGCTTCAGAAAATAAGACTTCTTGGCCAAGAACAGTTGCTCTAATGTGCTCCATATTTTCAATTGTGATGATTTCTGCAGTCTCCCAAAATTCTCTTATAGTTGTCTCAAACACCGACAGATTATTGCTGATGGCAAAGCTAATGTTGGAGTTTGCCAGGAAGTTTAAGACAGGAATGAACTCTGTAGCTTTTGGATCATTGGCATTGAGGAATGCACAGACATTGTGTCTTTTTACAAATAAGAGATCCATACCTGTAAAATTCATTAATTTTGCACAACAAGTAAGATTTCTGAAAATACTTAATCGAAACAAGGTACATCAACACTTAAAAAATTTGAAGTCCTAACTGTCGAAACAACTAGTTTCGATTGAGATCAACACTGTCGGAACAACTAGTTTCGATGGAGATCAACACTGTCGAAACAACTAGTTTCGATGGAGATCAAAACTGTCGAAACAACTAGTTTCGATGGAGATCAACACTGTCGAAACAACTAGTTTCGATGGAGATCAACACTGTCGAAACAACTAGTTTCGATGGAGATGAACTTATCGAAACTATCTAGTTTCGATCATAGATACTAGGGCAAGTTTGGGTGTCGAAACTAGTAGTTTCGATTGAAAACTTTTTAAGATAATTTTGAAAGTGTTGAACCCCTTTATCGAAACTACTTGGTTTTGAAACCCAAACCCCTCTGATTCGTTATACTCAGACTAATATAAACAATTTAAAAGAAAGGTTTAGAGTGGCATGTAAGTGACGAAACTTTATCTTACCGAATGTGAGACGTTATCTGCAAGAATACACAATAATTGTGAGTTCTAAGATGATTGAAATGTATGCAAACACATAGAAGCACACAAACGACTGTTATTATGAAGATTTAGTCGAACAAATTTTAAATTTTGAAACCCTAGGTCTGTCATATTGCAAAAATCATCAAAAAAGTAGTGAGACGTTACCTGATGATGGAGACGATAGAGACAACGGGGAAAATCAGCTGATATCTTGCAACTCAGACCGTCGGTTTGAGAGATTTTGTGAATGACGGAGAAGGCGAAGAGGTTTTGAAAAATACGAGTAAGAATCAGTATGACGGGAGGGATTGCTTATGAAGTCTTTTAATTCTCGTGAGACAAAAGACAAAATTGCCCCTGTCGAAACAACTAGTTTCGATAGGACAAACTAGTTTCGATATGTACAAAGTAGTTTCGATATGTCAAAGTAGTTTCGATATGTCAAAGTAGTTTCGATATGCACAAAGTAGTTTCGATAGTTCAAATTAGTTTCGATATGTACAACTAGTTTCGATAGTTCAAAGTAGTTTCGATAGTTCAAATTAGTTTCGATATGTGCAACTAGTTTCGATAGTTCAAAGTAGTTTTGATATGTACAACTAGTTTCGATATTTAATAAATAAAATTATACACAAGATATTTACACTTTTCTTTTTGAAAAAGATCCAACATGAGATCAAATCTGGTCAGTCTCGTGAAACACTTCCTTTTGCAATTAACTACTGTGAGTCCCTGAAGATAGCTGGTATTTGTGCAAAGTAAACCCGAACATTTGTTTGTACAAAGATTTCATGTGATTAGAAGGTACCATTTAAGCAACATACACGGTGTACCCCACATATTAAAATAAAATGATTTTGAAAACCTATCAATCCTCAAGAAGTACCCATCTTCATCCTATCATCTCTTTCTGATTAACCAAGGTACTGTCTTAGTAATGTCAAAGTACCACCAAAATAAAATAAGATATCCAAGTGGATTTAGAAAATTAAAATAAAATATATCCAAGTAGATATTAAAAAGGTACGAGCATTCTAGATTTTTACGTAAGCAAAACAGAAGAAGTCGTAAAATTATCCAAGCGGATAGAAAAATGTTGAACACCCGAGATCTTTGCGTAAGCAAAACAGACGGGGTCAAATCATCCAAGTGGATGGGAAAAGGATGAGCACCCGAGATCTTTGCGTAAGCAAAACATACAGGGTCATCGGTGGTAAATATCGTTATATTGACGGTCACTTGGCGTATGAATAGGAATCCAATACGTAAGCCTGTATCTGATTGAATCGGTTTTCTTAGATATAAAAATGGGTTAGATGTTTCAATAATGGATTCAAACACACAAGTATGAGATATATATTAGGTTTTCACACTACTTACAAGTTTTAACCATATGTCGGGCCTACCAGCTATACCTCAGTAAACACCATCGCTTTTGGTCTATTCCATGTCCAAGAGATGAGATCAGACACTATCATTTCTCAAAGGTCAGATTCAATTTTTCTTGCAACTTGTAAGATTATATACACAGCAATTCTTTTCAATATTAAAATATTATATTTCTCCCCCAAAAGATTTGCGTGGATACTGTACATAAAAATAAAATCTTTTTGGAATTTTCTTAGACAATTTAAACAGAATTAATAATAAAAATAAAAGATAAAAAAAATTATTTACACAATTTACTGAAAGTTGATCATTCCAAGCATTTCCACCAGTTGAGCAAATCTGGTAGAGTCAAAAGCCTTTGTGAAGATGTCTGCGGTTTGTTTATTAGTTTTGACTTCAACAATTCGAATATGTTTCTTTTCAACACAGTCACGAATAAAATGATGTTTAATTTCAATGTGTTTGGTTTTGGAATGCTGAACGGGGTTTTTGGTGATATGGGGAATGGCAGTGTTGTCACACAGAATGGGTGTCTCATGGAATGTGATCCCATAGTCAAGCATCTGATGGTGTATCCATCTGACTTGGGAACAACAGAGGGCTGCGGCAATGTATTCTGCTTCGGCGGTGGATTGGGAAACGGTGGATTGTTTCTTACATTGCCATGAGACAAGGCGGTTGCCAAGGAATTGACAACCTCCAGAAGTGGATTTTTGGTCTAAGTTGCAACCCCCGTAGTCTGAATCTGAATAAGCCACAAGATCAAACAAGTCAGTTTTAGGATACCACAGACCCAATTTTGGATTATATCTTAAATATCTTAAAATACGTTTGACAGCAGATAAATGAGAGAGTTTAGGATTAGCCTGAAAACGTGCACACAAGCACACTGCAAACATGATGTCGGGTCTGCTGGCCGTGAGATACATGAGAGATCCTATCATAGAGCGATATAGATGCGGATCAAGGCTTAACCCATCCACATCAAGAGTCAAACAATGTCGAACTTCTACAGGAGTTTTTACTGGATGTGAATCATCCATTTTAAACTTGGTCAAGATTTCTTTTACGTATTTTTCTTGATGGATAAGGATTCCCGACTCAGACTGATCAACTTGTAGTCCCAAAAATAACTTCATTTCCCCCATGGAGCTTATTTCAAACTTAGATCGCATCACTTCTTCAAATTCTTTGCAGAGACGGGGATTTGTAGATCCAAAAATGATACCATCCACATAAATTTGCACCATGATTGTATCCGTTTCATTCTTCCGTTTGAACAAAGTTTGGTCAATTGCTCCTCGTGTGAAACCATTCTCAAGCAGATGCTTTGATAAAGTTTCATACCACGCACGAGGTGCTTGGTGAAGACCATACAATGCTTTGTCTAACTTGTAAACACGGTCTGGAAAATTAGGATCAATGAAACCCCGCGGCTGCTTGACATATACTTCCTCTTGAACTTTGCCATACAAAAATGTGCTTTTGACATCCATTTGATGGACAGTGAAGTCCATGTAGGCTGCATAGGCGAGAAACATTCTGATGGCTTTCAAGCGAGCCACTGGTGCAAAGACTTCCTCATAGTCAATCCCTTCTTCTTGATATAAACCTTGAACCACCAGACGAGCTTTATTTCGAATCACAGTGCCGCCTTCATCCTTTTTGTTGCGAAAAACCCAACGAGTGTCGATTGGAACTTTGTTCTTGGGAAGATCTACCAAATTCCACACATGCAGCTTTGAGAATTGCTGTAACTCTTCCTGCATTGCTTCCACCCAGCTGTTTTCTAGTAGAGCTTCTTTGATGTTCTTTGGTTCAGTTTGAGAAATGAAGCAAGAAAACATGCTGTTTTCAAATGCTTCACAGGCACTTCGGGTACTAACACCCACATTGAGTGGTCCAATGATGTTAGTGGTGGGATGAATCTTGTGAATTCGCAGTTGAGGAATTTCATCTTCTTCCACGACTTCTTCCAAATTGGTAAGATTTTCAGCAGGAGGATTGGCAATATCATTAATAGGATCTTCAGCAGGTGATTGTGGTGCAACATCTACTATTGGAATGGAGTTGTCTTCAACAGTTTCACTTGTTGCACCAGAACCGGAAGACTCCATATCAGATTCAGCATTAGCAACCACAGGAATTTCAACCTGAGCAGATGAGGAAGAGCCTTGATCATTTATGTTCCCTAGATTGGTCACAGAGAAGTAAGGATTAGCATGAGTTGATTCAATAGAAAAATCAGGAAGATTAAGTGACTTAAAAACTGAATCGACGTCAAAGAGCCAATTGGGACCGTCTCCTGCGTCCGTATGATTGTTTTCATGCCAGTTGATATCAATGGACTCCATCACTATCCTTTTCTTCTTATGGTAGACACGAAAAGCACGTTGATTGGATGAGTAACCAACAAAATAGCATTCATCAGCTTTGGCTTCAAACTTGTTGAGCTGATCTGAAGTGTTCAGCATTGTGCACACACACCCAAATTTTCTGAAGAAATCAATAACTGGCTTGCGCTTGTACATGATCTCATAAGGTGTCTTGTTGCAACTTTTAGTGATAAGAACCCGATTTTGCACAAAACATGCAGTGTTGACCGCCTCAGCCCAGAAAGTCACGGGAAGCTTAGAGTCAACAATCATAGTTCGTGCAGCTTCAATTAAAGTGCGGTTTCTTCTTTCAGCTACACCGTTTTGTTGAGGAGTACGAGGTGCACTAAATTGTCGAGAAATTCCTTTGCTTTCACAGAAGGAATCAAGAGTTGCATTTTTGAATTCTGTTCCATGATCACTACGGATAGTCTTCACTCTTAGATTGAAGAGGTTCTCAATTTGAAGCAGATAGGTTTTTAAAATCTCTGGCGTCTCATCTTTCTTGGCTAGGAAAAACACCCAAGTGAATCGAGAAAAATCATCTGTTACCACCAGACAGTATGAATTTCGTCCAAGACTCATGACACTCACCGGACCAAAAAGATCCATGTGAAGCAATTGGAGAGGAGAGTCAATGGAATTGGTGGTTTTAGGCTTATGTGAAGATTTGTGCTGTTTTCCTTTGGAACATGAGATACAGTGTTCCATAGGAGTGAAATCTTTGAGAGGTAATCCAGTGACTAGGTTGCCTCGAACCAATCGGTTCATTGTTTTGAAATTGACATGTCCCAACCTCTTATGCCACAGGAAAGATTCATCTTCGGAAGCTTTTGAGAGAAAACACGATTCAATGTCCGATGGGTTGTTCATGTCCAAGCTATATGTGTTGTATCTTCTTGGAGCATGCATGAGAATAAGTTCTTCCGGAATCACCACTCATGGCTTCAAGATAAGACATTCTTTTGAATTGAATAAGGCACAAAAGTCCTTGTCACAAATCTGTGAGACACTCATCAGATTGTATTTCAACTGAGGAACAAAGTTGACAAATTCCAGACTATTTACTCCATTTGATACTGTTCCTTGTCCTTCAATCTTTCTTCCTCTTGGGTTTCCAGCAAAAGCAACATACTCTCCATCAATTTGATGATAATCTTGCAGCAAGTTAAAGTGCCCAGTCATATGTCTTGAACATCCACTATCTACATGCCATATGTTATCGCCGGTTCTTCTTGATTGTCCCTATACACAACGAACCATTTATACGTTTTGACCAACATTGTTTCAATCAAGAGATCTTAGTGTCAGGATATGACATCTCATTGGAATCAGAATTACAACCATCATTTGAAGAAGCACGGTCATCGAATAGAGCATTATTTTTAATTTTCCACGTTCGTTTTAAATAATTTTTAGCATTTTTAATTCTTTTACGCCTAGATTTTCTACTGTGAGAAGACTTATGCAACACGTATGAATTTAATGAACTTTTGGAAGGCGATTCTTCATTAGAATTTGTGGTTGTCAATTTACAGCTTTTTGAAACATGATTTGAGGCACCACAACTAAAACAAATGTTTTCACAAGATATCTTAGCCTGATAATAGTCATCACAAGATGAAGATGATTGTGATGTTGAGGAATCTGAACATGAGACAGTTCTCTCATCAATAACTTTGTCTTGAAGACGATGTGCTTCCTTTAATCTGAAAAATTCCATGTTGTTCATGGTTTCACGTGGTACATCATTCACAATAATTCCTGCACTTTTAAATTTGGTAACACATGGCATAACATTCAAAGATTTAGGAACAAAAGGCAAAACATTTTTAAATTTAGAAACATCACATCCCAAACCCGTATGCTCAGCAGGCATCGAATCAAAATACAAGTTTTAAACGTATTCACACAAATTTGGTTTTGACACGGACATATTATTACATTCATCCGACTCAAGTTCTTTTAAAATAGTTCTATCATTAGCACTCTTATCACAATCATCTTCGGAATTTACACAAGTTGATTCTGCACAAGAAACAAAACTGTCAGAATCGAAGGACGTAATATAATCATCAGGAGATAATGTACAAACAAAAGGTGTGGAAACATGTGGAGTTGGCATATCAGCAAATCTCTCTGATTTAGAATAAGGAGGTGGATGAGAGTTATACCCAAGACCTTCTGTGCCTTTTCTTTTAAATTGTTTATCAATTATTCCAAACAGAATTTTCTGATCCATATCCATGTGGTCAACCTGTAGGTTGGCTTTTTCTGCCTTTTGGACTCTTTCAGTTAAAATCGTATTGTTAATAGTTTGAGTATTTAGTTGAACAATCAAAGAACGATTTTCACCAGATATGTCACGAATTTTCTTTAAGTAAAGTTTCTCATTTTTGGCAACAGAGTCATACATCACCTTAATGTGATTTCGTTCATCAATCAAGGCTTGATTGATGAATCTGTATTTTTGAATCTCATTTAAGCAAGATCTGGAATTACAAAGTTTAGAAATAACCTCAGCAGGCACAGCAGTGAGATTCTCAGCAGGTTCAATCATGACACACTTGCCCGTATCCTCCACATCAGCCATCAAGGCTTTATCAGCAGCTTCCTCAGCTTGTTCTCCCCAATGATAGTGTCCATCAGCTTGACACACAAGAGCTGTGGAACTGGAAGATGTGCTTGTCTCTGAAGGATTTGCAGCTTGTTTTCCAGAGGAAATATTCTTTTCTTGCTGATCCTTGGAGGACGGCACCTTGCAGTTTCTGGCAAAATGACCCAGCTGATCACAATTGTAGCATCTCACCTTCTTGATATCAAACCCAAGTGTCTTTCCCTGCTTGAATCTGTCTATGCCAGTCCTTTTGATGAATCTTTTGGCTCTTAAGGTCAACATGACCATGCACCAATCAATGTCCATTTTCTCCAAATCATCAGGATTAATTTGCTCCAAGTCATCAGGTTGAAAGCTAACCGGTGTTAGATTTCCAGAAATCAGTGTATCATAGCACGACATGAAAGCAGTCATGATTGGGACATAATCATCAGGTATCATGGTGACAGTCTTTTGAGGAGCAGAGGAGCTGGTAGAATTAATTGCAGCAGCTGAAGGAGGGACATCAGTCTGAAAGTATGGGCTACCGAATGAGCTTGATCCAGCAATGAGAGCTGTGTTTCCAGACTGATTTGATGGGGTGACTGCTCCCTTCTTATGCTATAGACTTCCTGTTGAAACAGAGCACTCAGATTCTCAGTCTTTTTGATCATGATTCGATACATATTCCATTCCTCAGGAAGAGAATGTAGGAGTTTCTTGTTTAGATCAAGAGTAGGGTACTCAACTCCCATTACCTTCAACCTTGATACAATGCTTGAGAAACGGTTGATCAAATCAGATATTGATTCTCCCCTTACACTGCTGAACATCGCATATTGTTTCTTGATCAGATCTCTTTTGCTTTCCCTGACATCCTCACTTCCCTCATATCTTGTGTATAGTGCAGCCCATAAGTCTTTGGCAGTTGTGTACTCAGCAAAGATGTTAAAAATATCCATAGGAAGAGCCATGGCAATAGTCCCGTAGGCCTTGTTGTCTCGGGCAATCAAGGCAAGATCTTTCTCATCATACTCAGATACTAACTTAGGATGTTGAACATCAGCAGTGGTAGTTACGGGCTTGTGGGGGCCATCGGTGATAGAACTCAACAATGTATAATCGTGAAATTGAAAGAAAAGCTTCATCTTTTTAGTCCAGTCATCAAATTCTCTTGTAGACACAAGAGCAGGTGGTCTATTTCCCCCAGAATGTTCTGTTGAACTTGAAGTGGCCATGATATTCGGAATCGAAACTAAAAAAATAACTAGTTTCGATAGAGCAACTTCTATCGAAACAACTAGTTTCGATAGAACAACTTTTATCAAAACAACTAGTTTCGATAGGACAACGTTTATCGAAACAACTAGTTTCGATAGGACAGCTTTTATCGAAACAACTAGTTTCGATACTGAAAATTTTCAAGGCAAGTTTCGATAACCATAGTTTCGATAGAGATAAGACAAAAATATAGTTTCGATAGTACCTTCTCCCGACAAAATGGAGACAAGAAGTTTCGATGATCAACAGAAATCAGAAACTGTCCCCAGTAGTTTCGATGCCTTCTTCTCCAAGCTCAGAAATACTCCATTAATGATAATCTCCAGAAATCAATAGTGTAGAAATGACAAACCAATCCAGCGAAAACCTTCGTCTAACACTCCTGATCACTAATCCAACCTTCGATTCTGAAAATACGAACAAAAACCCTTGGAAATCGATGAAACAGTAACTTTCAATCAATAAACCAGTACTTCCGAGAATAGATGTACAAAAAACCAAAATAAGCTTCGAATACCCACAGTAATCACCTAGAATCGATCAATAAACCTGATAACACTCAAAAACACTAGAGCATAAAGCTCTGATACCAATTGTAGGTCCAGATTTCACTTGAAATCACTGATTTGATCGATTACACACACACACACAGGCGGAAACTGTGTGTATGGTGGTGAAGCAGATGATAGAAACAGTGTTGGTGAAGATAACAGGCTAACCACACTATGAATCAACACGCAAATGATATGAAAATGTAAGAACACAGTGAATAAACAACTGCAAATTGTATTGATTCAAGAACAATGTGAAAGAGAAGGTTCAGGGTTACAGCCACTACTCACACCCTAAACATTCTCAAACTAGGCTATTTATAGTAGTGAAAGGTATCGAAACTATGTTCAATCGAAACTACTAGTTTCGATTGACCATTTACAAGTGATACACAGACTGTCGAAACTACCATCTATCGAAACTACTAGTTTCGATTGAAGACACTCAATCGAAACTAAGTAGTTTCGATGGCCCAGACTTAGAAATAAAAACAGTAAATTACATAAAACTGAAATTACATTTAATGAAATGACAGAAAGTAAACTAGTCTAAAACTGTTTAAACAAACAATAAATGACAACAACTTATACATAATATATGACTCTACAACATCCTTCCGGTTTGCTTGAACAACCGGAGATTCCAGTGTGGAAATGGGAGAATCTAGCCATGGATTTTATTACCAAACTCCCTCGCACTTCTAGTGGTCATGATAGCATTTGGGTGATCATTGACCGTCTCACCAAATCTGCTCACTTCTTGCCCATCTGTGAAGAATATCGGGTTGAGAAATTGGCCCGAATCTACATTGACGAAATTGTGAGTCGTCACGGTGTCCCACTAAACATAATCTCCGATAGAGATGCTCGTTTCACCTCCCGTTTTTCGCTATCCCTCCAAACCGCTCTTGGTACACGATTGGATTTGAGCACGGCTTACCATCCTCAAACTGATGGTCAAACCGAACGAACAATCCAAACGCTTGAGGACATGCTTAGAGGTTGTGTAATTTATTTGGTGACAATTGGGATTCACATCTATCCCTCATTGAGTTCTCTTACAACAATAGCCACCACACAAGCATCAACATGGCTCCATTTGAAGCTCTCTATGGTCGTAAGTGTCATTCTTCTATATGTTGGAACGAGATTGGTGAAGCAGAAATTACCGGTCCCGAGTTAATCCAAGAAACATCTGACAATATCATTCAAATTCGTGACAACATTCGAGTAGCGAGGAGTCAGCAAAAGAGCTATGCCGACAAACGACGAAAACCCTTGGAATTCCAAGTCGGTGATCTTGTACTTCTAAAGGTGTCTCCTTGGAAGGGGGTGATCCGTTTTGGGAAGAAAGGCAAACTAGCACCTCGCTATGTGGGTCCATTCAAGATTCTTGAAAGGATTGGGAGAGTGGCTTACAAACTCGAATTACCCCCATCACTTGTCAATGTGCATCCTACATTTCATGTGTCCAACCTGAAGAAATGTCTTGCTGATGAGAATCTCCATATACCTCTTGACGATGTGCGTATTGATGACACGATGTACTTTATTGAGAAACATGTGGGGATTATGGTTCGTGAGATAAAGTAACTCAAGCGAAGCCGTATTTCTATTGTCAAAGTTCGTTGGGAAACTAAACGTGGTCATGAGTTTACTTGGGAACGTGAGAATCAAATGAAGCTCAAGTACCCACATCTTTTTGCTAATTCAGTAGCCTCAACTAGTTAAATTTTGGGACAAAATTCTCTCAACATGGGGATACTATAACATTCTTGATTTTCCTGTATTTTTTTTAGTGCTATAAACAAATATTTCAATTTCAATTCTAGTACAATACTTAGTATTATTTGTGCAAACATTGTAGTACAAGGTTTCATTCAATTCCATCCTTAATTTTTACATGTACACACACATCCATTTTAATTTAAGTTAATTCAAAGGACTATATATTCATACATATGAAATATATGCATATGGAAGTTAATTTTATAAAATTATTATACTAAAACATTATTACATTCAAAACTTGTTTATTTATAAAATTTATATAGTTTTAAAGTTTTTTAAAACAAAAATCAACTCATATATATATATATATAGTTATTTATAAATTTTAAACTATTGGTTTGAACCCTTTGAGCACATGAACTTCCAATTTGAACCCCCACCATTGAAATTGAACCTTTTAATCTCAATTTTGACCCCCATTCACAAGTTTGACCTATTTTGACTTTTAAAAGTCAAACATTGCCGAATTTGTGCAGTTCAACAATCAAAATTGATCAATCCGATTGTGTTGGACTTTCCATGTTTGCATATTCGACCCTCGATCTCTCCTAAACGTGTTTAGCATATCAATTTGACATTTCACGTGGTTTAATTAAAATTCAAACAGATTTGACTCCTCAGAGTCAAACCGAGTCTAATTCGTTTCCAGATCATGGGATTAGGACTTGTTAATGGCTGCAAATCATGCACAAACGATCCTCCTATGTATTCAAACTTTATACGTGACCAAATTCATTCGCATTCGATCGAATTAACGCGTAATCACACTCGACATTTGTCATCCTCAAACCCGAATCGAATCAAGCCTTTAAGATGAAATCAATCGAATTAAAGTACCCACACACCTTCGCATATCGCACTACAAACTCTCTGAACACTCATTCAATCCGCATTACACCTCTGCGCCTCGATCAAGCACCAAGAACTTCGTCTCTGACTTTGTAGCCGACGGCACTCGATACTCAGCCAATCCAGGTAAGAGTTGTGTCTTTAGTTTCGTAATCACTTAGAGATCAAAATATCTCTGTCAATTTCATATGACAGAGGGCATTGAACTCGATTCCCCCATGAATTCGCAACCTGTTCATACGATTTCATTTTGGGATTTGATTTCAATTCTTTTAAACGTATTTAATTTAAAGGAATCCCTACTTAAACAGCGAAACCATCTGGTCCGATTGGCTAAGTCATTGCACCATCGAACAAGATGCCGTGGGTTCGAAACCCACAAACCTGGTCCCTTTTTGTTTATTCCTGATACTAGGCCCGGTTCCCTTTCCAGTTTAGGTTAAATCCATTGCGGACCGGTTTGTTATCAGCATCAGTCCTCTAGTCTAGTGGTAATACGCGTTACACACACAGAAACCACCCGGGTGGTCTGCATTCTTTTTTTTGAACAGTTTTAACCACAATATTTATTTTATAAAATTAACTTTATATAACCTATACCCATTAGATATGACTTGTACAATAATAAATAAATTTTAAATGAAAACAACTATTTTTACAATTTAAATTGTTTAAACATTTTACTTCCAATATAAAAACCATTTAAAAATTATTTTTGATAAAATAGTTAATTCAAAAAAATAAAGTATTGGATTACTCTTTTAAATTGCAAATTTTGTTAAGATTTTTATAAATTTTACGTATCTATTTTTAAATCTTTACAAAATTATATATTTCTTTAAAAATACTAATTAAGGTTCAAATATAATTAAACCAATTCTTAAAAATATTAATATATATTTCTAGATCCCCACTTTTGAGACACATTTTTATATTAATAAATAAATAAAAATAATTTATTTGTTTTGTTTACATATCTATTTAAATCATTTTATATAAAAACCCTAAAAATCAAATGTTAATTCTTTAAAATTCTTATGCACTTTGACTTAACATTTTATTTTAAATCCAAATACTAACTCTAACTCACACACCCATTACATGAAATTACACAAACACTTTTGTACAAATACCTATACTCAAAACCCGTTGAACCCTAGACCTTGCCTTAGATTTTGTGCATGTCATTGATTCACATTCATACAATTTCACTCTAGGTTAACTTTGTGATTTGCAAATCACTTGTGCTATCTATTGCTCGTGCTATCTACAAACAACTTACAAGTGAGTTTTACATAGCCCTTTTTACATTTTTTGCACATTTTGGGGTGAAACATGATTGTTCAATGAAAACTATTTACATTTACAAACATACAATTCTACAATATGATCATATGTGTTATTTGTGCTTTATGCTTGAATGCTATTAGTTAAGATTACATATACATGACATACTCGTGCAATCATTAACTCTTTACAAGCCAACGGTAACATTGATGGATCTATTGTGTCTGACAAACCCACCCAGATAGGGTGATTGTTGCCGACATTACATCAGGATAACATTAAGTGTTATGCCCTACATTAGGATAACATTGAGTGTTATGACCTTCAGTCACAATTTGATTGTGTACATAGTTTAACTATAGATTCTCTATAAATGCCATATATACCATGTATCATATCAATTGTATAAAAAATTTGAAATCTATTTGTGGTGTCAAAACCTATGTATGCTCACCAACTATTTTAGTTGACCTCGTTTTTATCATGTTTCAGGTACGAATATTTGAGTTTTGATCAAGTTGCTTCACTTAAGTTTGAGGACCTAGAATTTAAATTTAAATGAGTTTATTTATGTAATTTCAATTCTTGTATTGTGGATTTGGTTATTTGAATTATGAAATAAATTGGTTGTTTAATATATTACAACTTTAGTAAACCATGTGCTTATGAACAGTCTCCATGTCCCACTCCAACATGTTCCACCGTTGGTTGGGGTGTGACAATTCTCCACCATGTCCCGGAGTCGACTCGCCGCGAATCGTACTCTATCCGACCAATCACAATGGATTGCTTCCGAAGCTACATGTATCGTTGACTAACCAACGAATAAACTACCACCTGTTAACTCCTTTGGTTCGCACGCCATGAACCCCTTGTTGAAACAAGGTTTTTTTCCTCCTTAATTCGACAAAGTTGTTCATCCCGCTCTTAGGCTTCATACTTTTCTTCCAAAGGCTCGCCTCGAAGAGCCCTATCTTCTTTGAAGGAAGATGACTAGGTAGAAAGCACTAGCCGTCCTCCACTAAAATGATGCTTTCTAACTCTCCCAACTAAGTTCGAGATCCTCACCATCCCCGAGGTGATACACGC
The DNA here is from genome assembly GCA_023525975.1 of Smallanthus sonchifolius. Taxonomy (NCBI): domain Eukaryota; kingdom Viridiplantae; phylum Streptophyta; class Magnoliopsida; order Asterales; family Asteraceae; genus Smallanthus; species Smallanthus sonchifolius. The sequence goes on along the minus strand of CM042025.1, from coordinate 38,860,333 downwards.
TTAGACTCTTTCGTACATGAGTATTTAACACAACTCCCGTTTACTATTTCCGCCCACTAACATCCGTCTCTATTAGTCATTCCCGACTATGTTAAAACGATCGAATCGTCATACGTGTATAAACATAATTATAGGCATCTATCTTATGTTATACTCCTATATGGATATAAGTATATCCACATCTATATACATGTAAATACATATATAATCACCTTCACTTACTCCTTGGTGATGGTTATTTTTACATGGTCACCATGAAGACACATAGACATGTTACATTACTAATCATCCTGGCCAGACATGACTAATAATATACTATGCCTAATTATATTCATTGCCCCCATGTGATAAGTCCCAAGACAAGTTTTGAGCACACATAATCACCTTGGACACCAAATAAATTACCAACAAATGTCATTACTAACCTCCACCTTAGCTCCGTGTCTCGGTCATGCCTTCGTTGGATTCTCATTACACCCACCCAAATCAAGAGCAAATAGGTTTGAGTTTGGTGTCTCACACGCTCGAATCCCTCAAACCACTGCTCTGATACCAAGTTGTAACACCCAAAATTTTCAACCAAAATTAACTTCCAAAATACGCGAAATTTAGGTCCCATAAAAAGCCCTTGACAAACGACACATGTTAATTACGAAAAAACGACAACGACATGGTTTTCTTTAAAAACTACCGTCCGACATCTCAAAATAACAATAAGTTTTAACGTCCAAGAGATAGTTCAAAACAAGTTAGGTGACTCCCGACACTGAGTCATAACTCCAAACATATACAACCATCCAAAAAGTTGAGAATCCAACTGATGCAAAGCTTGACCCGAGACATCATACCAGAGATTTACCTACAAGGAAACACCACAAAATAACCATTAGTAATGATACAACAAGTCCCAAGATCCCCCAAAGCGTCCTAGGAAGAAAACTCAAAATTCAGCCAACGGGCGTCCCACTTGGGGCGTCCCAGAAGCAAACAGAACCCATTAGGCATCCCAGAGACACCAGGCGTCCCACTTGGGGCGTCCCAGAAGTCCAGGGGGCGTTCCAGAGACCAGCCCTACACCAGCCAACCCTAAATTTGCAGTTTTGGCATTTTTCGACCTTCCCGACTCAACCCCTAGTCGTTTTAAACCACCAACAACCTTTTGTGAATGTTTTAAACACCTTACATCTCTACCATACTTCTTTGTGAGGTTCTAAAGACCCCAAGGCACCACAACCTACTATGTGAAGTTCATGACCTCAATTAACTTTCGTGTGAGGTTCTTAGACTTCAAATACCACAAAACGACTTGTGAAGTTCATGACCTCAAATAACTACCTTGTGAGGTTCTTAGACTTCAAAATCCTCTATATGATATCATATTAACTCCCATGTGAGGTTCAAAGATCTCAAATCACCACGACCATAGTGAAGTTCAAGACTTCAAGCAACAACAATACAAATTAAGTTCATGACCTTAATTACCACGTGTGAGGTTCTTAGACATAAAATACCAACCTTAAACATACAAACAAGTGTACACACACACACACAATGCAAACCATCTTTATACCCCATACTTTATTTACTAACACGTGGGATTCAAAGATCCCAAATTCACCATTTTAACTTGTGAATTTCAAAGACTTCAATTACAATCTTAATCACCCTACCCGTACATTCAATATAGACATAAAAATGACACCAAATAACTCATAAATAATTCTATGACTATGGCTAGCATACGACATTGTGAGGTTCATAGACCTCAATCACCCACCCTTTGCATATTTACACCATATGCAATTTCACCAAATCAACACACACACATTTGCATATATGATTATCAACAAAGTCAACATGTATATCAAGTATGTGCATTTACTATCACCTATCATTACTAAGTAAGTGCAAAGCACTTACCTTTTTGCTAAGAAGGATCCCACGATCTTTAAAGCTAGCTCCTTTAGCACCTTGATCATCTAGCAATCAACTTGCATTTTATAAATTTTATGATCTCAATTCATTCACCAAATTGAGATTCAAGATACATCTATGATCTAAAGATCAACACCCTAACTAAGTTGGTTAGCACAACCCTAACTAAACCTCCAACACCTAACAATCAACTTTCAACCCAAGTTGACCCGTTTGGGTTTCATCCAATTTCACCCAATTCCCAAAGGTTATTAATTCACCATTTGATTGAGGTTTCTACTAAGTAATGTGTTTATCAACACCGTAAACATTTACCAAACTCCAATTCACCATTTAAACCATCCCAATCAAAAATCCCCAAATTTTCACCTCAGGAACCCTAATTTTCAAATCATCAAATTTATTTTGGGTTTCTTACATAATAATGTGTATTTTAACATCATAGACACTTATCAACCACCAAATTATCATTTAAACATCATCATATTGAAAACCTCCAAATTTCCCTCAAGAACCCTAGTTCTTGAATCACAAAATTGGATGTTTAGATGATGTTATCTACCTTCCATTACCATTAACCAAGCTAGATTATAAATTTTAACAAGTTATTAATCCTTTAATTCACCAAAATAGCCCCAAATTCGTATTTCTCCAAAAATCCACCAAGAACACCATTGACTAAGGTTTAGAGATGGTAAAACTACTTACTTGATGTTTGAAAAAAGATGAACACCTCCAATCATCCAGATTCTTCATACAAACACCTTAATCTTTGATCTTAGCCATCTCCCTTTTCTTCCTTTCTTTCAAGACACAAACACACACACACACACACACACACACCATGTGTGTTTTGCAACCACCCCCCCAATAAAATCCAGAATTTTCAAAGTTACATTTCAGCCCCTGAATTTCCAATTTTGACTCCTCTAGTCCAAAGTTGATAAATTTCACCTTTTGCAACAAACCTTCCACTTTCATTTTTATTTATTTACACCCTTATAATATGTTTAACATATTGTATAATAAAACCGAAAGTTGGTTCGTTACACTTCAGTGACAGATCGCTTTTCGATAATAACAAGTATCAAGTCGACGACACATACTACTCATCAGATTCAACCTTCGAGAGACCCAAATTTGGGAACTGATCGCCGACTTCCGTATTACCCAGGACATATGGTAACATGCTTTTCATGTTGCGTTCCGTCAGGACCTATATCCGCGAGATCAATCGACAATACAACGATTCTACTTAGAACTTCAGAAAATCATTCTTTTCAAACTTCTGATGTCTTGTTCAAACCTAGTGATTAGAATGAAAGCCCCTGAATTCTGCCTCTGCACGTTATTGTCAATAAAAATCATACTTCATCTTTACATTTCGTCAACTAAAATTTCAGGCCATCCACTTTTCCCAGTAGCTGTCATAATCACAGTACTTCAAACGCATATATTCATACCTTAGATTCCACTCTTAGAACCAATAAGTTGTGAACATCAAAAAGTTTGATACACCCGTACTACTGTCGTATCCATATGTCTAGTGTGACGATGTCCATTAGGAAACCTGTTTACTTAATCATTTACCAACATTTTGGTGAAACAATCCGACTATTCTAGCAACGCACATTCACTACAAGTCACTACCTACAAGTACTAGACTTAGGCATTACAATTGTTATGTACATATTTACGGAGAATATGTCGTTCCAAGAAGCAGATTTTGTTAAGCGATCTACGATCACCCAAATGGTATCGCATCCGCTGGGGGTTCTGGGTAATTTTGTTATGAAGTCCATAGAGATTTGCTCCCATTTCCACATTAGGATTTCCGGTTGTTGCAGTAGACCAGAAGGCTTTTGATATTCCACCTTGACCTTTGAGCAAGTCAGGCACTTGCTTACATAGGTGGCTATATCGGCCTTCATCTTTGGCCACCAATATACCACGTTAAGGTCGTGGTACATTTTTTCAGAACCTGGATGAATAGAGTATCGGGATTTGTGCGCCTCATCCATGACTAGTTCTCTTAAGTTCCCATACACAGGAATCCAAATTTGCTTTGCGAAGTAGCGAATGCCGTCTGACTTAATTTCAAATTGCTGATCCATTCCTCGTGTACCTTCAGAAGGTAAATTTTCCTCTTTTATGGCTTCAATCTGAGCACTGCGAATCTTGTCAGGTAATCCGCTGTGTATTGTAAGTTGTAGTGCTCGTACTCGCTTGGGTTTTGTCTCCTTACGGCTCAGGGCATCGGCTACCACATTAGCCTTCCCTGGATGATATTTGATCGCACAGTCATAGTCGTTCAGAAGTTCAACCTAACGCCGTTGTCTCATGTTCAGCTCCTTCTGCTCAAAGATATGCTGAAGAATCTTGTGATCGGTGTAGATGGTGCACTTGGTACCGTACAAGTAGTGTTTCCATATCTTAAGTGCGAAAACTACAGCTCCCAACTCTAGGTCATGGGTAGTGTATTTTTTCTCGTGAATTTTTAGTTGACGTGAAGCGTATGCGATCACCTTTTCTCGTTGCATTAATACACAACCCAAACCCTGAATGGATGCGTCGCAATATACCACGAAATCATCCGTACCTTCCGGAAGGGCTAGGATAGGTGCATTGCAAAGTTTATGCTTAAGATGTTAGAATGCTAACTCTTGGTTATCGCCCCCATTGTAGGCTTTACCCTTTTGAGTTAAGGCAGTGAGGGGTTGTGCAATTTTTGAAAATCCTTCGATGAATCGATGGTAGTATCCAGCCAATCCCAGAAATTGTGGCACCTCAGTCGGAGTCGTCGGTGCTGCCCAATTCTTGATGGCTTCTATCTTTGATGGATCGACATGTATTCCTTTCTCGTTAACCACATGTCCTAAGAATTGAACTTCCCGGATCCAGAATTCACACTTGGAAAACTTAGCATACAGTTGCTCCTGCTTAAGTAATTCCAAAATTAGGCGTAAATGTTCCTCATGTTCCTCCTTGTTCTTGGAATAAATGAGAATGTCATCGATGAAAACGATGACAAATTGATCAAGGTAAGGCTTACACACACGGTTCATGAGGTCCATGAATACCGTGGGTGCGTTGGTTAATCCGAAAGGCATGACCATAAATTCATAGTAGCCGTACCTTGTCCTGAAAGCAGTCTTAGAGATATCTTCATATCGGACTCTCAATTGGTGGTAGCCGGACCTAAGATCTATCTTGGAATAGAAACTGGATCCTTGGAGTTGATCAAAGAGATCATCTATACGAAGCAAAGGATAATGATTCTTGATTGTGACTTTATTTAGCTCACGGTAGTCGATACACATACGGAAAGTTCCGTCCTTCTTCTTGACAAACAGGACTGGAGCTCCCCACGGCGATGAGCTAGGTCGGATGAAACCTTTATCCAACAATTCCTGTAACTGAGTAGATAGCTCTTGCAATTCACTAGGTGTCAGTCTGTAAGGTGCCCGAGCGATCGGTGCCGCTCCGGGTGCTAGATCGATTTGGAATTCTACTTGACGGTGTGGTGGCAGACCAGGCAAATCTTCGGGGAATACTTCTAGAAAATCACGAACGATGGGAATATCATCAATCTTCTTCTCTTCTGAGGGCTGCTCAGCAACGAGAGCCAAAATAGTAGTATGCCCTTTTCGAAGGCATTTATGTGCTTTCATAAAGGATATGATGCCCATGACTGCATCAACCTTTTCACCCTGAACGGTTTCTCCACTCGGGAGAGGAATTCGAACAATTTTCTCTCGACAGATGATTTCAGCTTGGTTTTTAGATAACCAATCCATGCCGACAATTACATCAAAACTACCAAGTGTGACCGGCATAAGGTCGATATCAAGTTTATGACTAGCTAGTTCAAGCTTACAACCCTTAAGAATGTGGGTTGCTTCAATTATTTGGCCATCAGCTATCTCTATTATATACTCAGCTTCTAACAGAGTTGGAGTTCCTTTTATCATATCACTAAGTTTTCTAGATATAAAACTCCTATCAGCACCAGTGTCAAAAAGGACAGAAGCAAAGTAATTATTTAAGAGAAACTTACCAGTGACCACGTTATGATCATAACGAGCTTCTCCAGATCCTAGCACGAAAGCTCGTCCTTTCGCACCATTCCCTCCATTACTGTCATTATTGCCACCACTGTTATTGCCTTGATTGTTGTTGCCGTTACCATTGTTACCCTGGTTATTGCCGTTACCATTTCCATTTCCATTCCCACTTCCATTACCATTCCTCTTCGACTGAGGACAATCCATTTGGATGTGTCCCTCTTTGCCGCACTGAAAACATCCCCTTGTGGATCCTTGCGGTCGGAACGATTGCTTATTCTGAAGATCCACTCTACAATCTTTTGCAGCGTGGCCCATCTTGCCACACCGTTGACAACGGTTACAAGCACCGACATGGTGATAATTGCACTTGTTTCACTTGGGGGGCTCTCCCCTGTAACATTTCGGATTTTAGTATGCCTATTTCAGTTCAATGTAATGCAATTTCAAGTTCTATACTCGTGCAATGCCTCATTATTTTCTCGTCGTAAAATTTAATGCAATGATTCTATATAAATCCGCAAGTTTTACTAGATTATATACATTTAAACGCTATACAAGAAACTATTTGGTACAAACTTATCAAACCTGAAAAGTCAAGGACTAAAATTGAAAAACATCAAGAAACCCTAGTTAGCACGGTCGTGCTTCGTTCTAGCACGGTCGCGCCAAGTGCTTTGGCACGGTCGCGCGACCTGCTCTGGAACGATCGCGCCCGGTGCCTAGGCACGGTCGCACCTCTCCTTGGCACGGTCGCGCCTGTGTAACAGCTGAAGCGTAACTGCAACTTTAATCACCCGATCGTTCGAATCCGTAACAGTCGTACGTTTCCTTTTCCCTTAACAATTGTATTACCACTTTTCAAATTCCAAACGCCTCAGTTCATTTCATTAATTCAAGAAAAACTCTCTCAATTCAAGAAAATTCTCCCAAGCTCTTTCGACCAGAATTACCTCAAGAAATCCGGTCAAGCGTTTTCCCAAAGCATCTCTGAATCATCCAAAGCCGCTGAAGCATTCGGAACCGCAGCAGAGGTAGCCGGAAGCCAGTCTTGCCGTCCCCGGAACTAAGTTCTACCATTCCCTATCGATTCGCTACTGTTCAGGTTAATTGAATCATCCCTCTCTTTCGTTTCGGTCCATGTAACAAAAGCCCTCTGTCAATTCGGGCTTTCATTACAGAAATCGTTCAGAACCAGAATCCTTTTTTTATAAGAAAAATGATTTAATCGGAATCGCTCCTAATCATGTTGTTAATACAATTAAAATATCTCAGAACACTCGTAATAACCCATAAATGAAAAGCCCTAACAATTCCACCAATTAAAATACAAGAATTTGTCAATTCGTGTCTGATTTGGAATAGACACGGTCGCGCTAATCATCTAGCGCGGCCGTGCCTCATTTAGCGCGGTCGTGCCGATTAGCAGCGCGGTCGTGGCCTCCTGAACAGACCTTGTCATGCCCTCTGGGCTAGTCACTGTTGTGTCTAAAGATCATAGACACGACCGTGCCGGGCTAAGGCACGGTCGTGCCTGTCAAACTTGTCTAGATTGTGCTCCTGTTGATCAACCCGGTCGCGCCCCGACTAGCGCAGTCGCGCCCGTGGCTTGAGCACGATCGTGCCCTTCCGAGGCACGGTCGTGCTAGACTCAGAACTTTTAACAGAATTAAAATTTTTATATTTTAATCAGTAAATGTTTCAGATTTTATAAAAATATGTTTTCTGTATTTAAAAATAGATTAAAAGTTTAATCTTGGCATAAATGTAATTTATTGAAAAGTTTATAAAAATTAAATTTATATTTATCATTCTTACACTTAAATGATATTTTAAATAATTAAGTTACAAAATTTATAAATAATGATGATTTATTCAATTTACATTTTAAATCAAAATCATTTATTTATTTATACTTAATTACAATTAATATTTACATTATTTCATAAACTATAGTTATACACTTATTTATTTAATTCAAACCTAATTAAATTGTTTCAAACATATTTTACCTCAAACTTTATATATTTTATCCAATACTTTTTAAATGCAAATCAATGGTTTTATATACAAATTCAACTTTCATTTTAGACTTAAACTTTATGCACCTATGTGATTCAATACATATTACTCTTTAGGTTAAAGTGTGCATTTCAAGGATCTTATTGCTATCTATATTCCTTGTTAACTTCACTTCTATACCAAGTGAGTATTCACAACCCCTTTTACTCTTTTACACTTTTGGGGTGAAACATGAACTATATACAAATTACATGTTTACATTTACACAAACAACACAATTACAAATCCTATAACATTCATGTGTGCAATTTGAGCTTTATGCCCGAGGACTATTTGTGCTAACTCCTGCATGCTATTATGTACAATCATTAACTATTCAAGGCGACGGTTTTCAATGATAGATCTATTGAGTCTGACAAACCTACCCAAGTGGAGGTGATTGATACCGACAACACAATTTGCATACTAGTTACTAAGGTTTGATTGTACTTGGTTACACAATAGCGGCTCCCCATAAATGCCTTATTTATCATGTTATGTAAAGGATTTTGGTTTACAAACTATACGCTATCTATGTACAAACTTGTGTTATACTCACCAACTTTTTAGTTGACTTTATTTTATTCATGTTTCAGGCCCCAATATGTGAGATTGATACAAGACGTGTTCAACATAGGACTTGGACTTAGCAATATGAATCAAGAATTTTATGAACTATTTATGTTTCTTGTTTGAATTTGATTTTGTACTTGGATTTTGTGTAATGGAAATTTGACTTTAATATATTTCGATTTAGTCAACCTTGTGCTATGAACAGTCGTACATGTCCCGCCCCGATGATTCCGCCATCGGTCGGGGTGTGACAGATTGGTATCAGAGCCTTGGTTATAGGGAATTAGGTTATTAGACATCTTGACCTAGACTATAACTTTAGGACACCCACTTATACTATGCTTCATGATTTTGTGCTATGTGTTACATGCTATGTGCTACATGCTTACCATGATTAATTATTATTATATTTGCTACCTTCTTTGTTAGAAATGCATGAATTATTAGGATATTCTTAAATAATAATTAAATAAATAATATCCTTCCCTATGTCCTAAACCTCTTATTATTCTTATCTTCTTTTTCTATCTTTATCCTTTCTAAGCATGTTGATTGAACTAGGATCCTTTGGAGTGAGAGTTGGAGTGGGTGTTGGAGTGGTGATCAAACTTGCGTTTATGATTGTCGGTGGATTTAGAGACCGAACCTCTCGGGGGTAAAGTCCCTTGTGTCACCGCCTGATCGGTTAGCTTGTGAGCCAGTTTGATCGTCTGCTGGATGGTAGTAGGGTTGGACGAAGTAACCATACTTTGAATTTGAGGCACTAGACCTCCAATATACACTTAAAAATAATTGTCATTTACTATTTTTGAAATATGTAACACCTAAAATATCAAACCTTTTTTAATATATAATATTTATAAAAAAATATATTTGATACAAAATGATATACATAATAATTATATTTTATAAAAAATTAAATAAAATATTTTGGTTATTCGGATATTTGAAATATCCTGATTTTTTTTAAAATCACTATCCAAATCCTAAAATATCCGAATTTTTTGGAGGATTCCGGTTTATAAATTTGGGTTTTCATTCGGTTAAGACATGTACTTGAAAGCACACTTCACTATTTTCTCATTTGTCTCCATATATGGGTCCAAACATTCACACTTCCAATTTTGTGAAGGAAATTAAACAAGTATGGTCATTTAACATATTTGACAGCTCAACTTTGTAGTTTACAACATTATACTTCATCATTTTAGTCCTTTTGAGTTCTTATTTTACTTAGAACTTTATAAAAACATCAAATAATAATAAATTTAGCAATAATTCACATTGATATTTTATTACTTTAAAATAAAATGTAAGATTTAGGTGATCGAATAATACACATGAAACTAGGGGTGTTCATCGGGTTTTTTAATCGGGTTTTGGGTTATTCGGTTCGGGTTATTCGGGTTTTTTGTTATAAGAATCCTACCCGTTTACCGACCCAAATAAGATTCGGGTTAATCGGTTTCGGGTTATTCGGTTTCGGGTTTATTCGGGTCGGGTTAATCGGTATTCGGGTTTTTAAATACAAGTTGCAACACATACTTTATTATTTAACTTAACATTATATTTATTAAATAATAAGCACAAAATGTCAAATAAAAATCTTGTCAATATGATTTTTCATTCAAACCCATGCACTAAACACATATTAACTAAAAAAACACCAAATAAAATAATCAAAAAACTAAAGTGTATCAACCAATCCTATAAACTAAAAAAAATGACAAATCGTATCAACCAACAAACTCGTTAACAATGTTCACTCTTCAAATTCTCGCATTCATGTCCGCTCGTACGTTTTCAATCATAAATTAAAAAAAAAAGTGAAATAAAATAAGCATTAAAAATGGTTAGATGTATACTGAGCTAAGATTACAAATAAATATTAATAATAAAATACATTTTTTATTATTATTCGGGTTAATCGGGTTAACCCGATTAACCTTTTTTTAACCTAATTACCAAACCGAATACTACCTTCGGGTTCGGGTTCCATCTTAAACGGGTTCGGGTTGTTCGGGTTCCATCTTAATCGGGTTTGGTTTAGTTTGGGTCGGGTTCGGTATTCGGGTTTCGGATAAAATGAACACCCCTACATGAAACTCATGTCAAACAAAATATTTAACTTTTTTTTGTTTTTACTAATATCACTTCTATATGTCAACTATTACAAGATATCATTTTATACCATGTTGTAGCTTCCTATTCTCTTACTTTCGAGCCAATATCTTTTCCTTTGATGAAGGCCTTAACCTTATCCATCACGTCCTCGAAAGTGTTTGGGAAATCCTCCCCTAACCTTATCTGGTGTCTTTCCTGATCCAAGGGTCTTTCCCTGGCCTACAGCTCTCTCTAGAGGGTTTTCGAACCTCAGTTCGATTCGTACTCCATCCAGTAACTCAGAGTGATTCAGCTCCTCCAACTGAGCTCTAAGTCTTTCGCACGAACTCAGGAGTTGTCGATGGTCCTTCCGTGGTGTGACATTGAGCCTCTTCAGCCTCCATCTCATCGACCTCTTCTATGATTGGTGAATCAGACATCATCATTTCGGACAAGTAGGGGCCACCACCACTGTTGTATGGTTGCCTCCCGATGGGGGTGGCATCCCTCATATGGGGTTATTTTCTGGTGGAGGTTAATCCCCTCTCGAGCCTGCCATGTCAATTCCGCCAGATACTGGAAGAAGGGGTCAGTTTTGTAGGCACCTTTCAAGCTATTGGACACGATGGTCCCATGGATGGCGCCAATATAGCTTCCAAATCCGCACTGCAGGGTGATGGATAGAGGTTGCTCCTTGCTTGAGCCGTTAAGAGGGAGTCCTACAAAACAAACCTCCGTTAGTCTCGCGCAAAGAGAACCCCGTGGGATGTCTCGGCGACCAACCTCCAATGTGATGATATAAATTGGTTCCTACTCCTTTAAGTTGGGAGATTTGGCTAGGGGTCTGTAGGATAGCAAGTCATCCCTTCCCCCTTTCATCCAGTCCCATGGTCCTTCTCGCTTGGTGCTAGGGTTATCCCAGGTGCAATAAAAAACTATCCAAATATTATATAATGAAACAATGTATTGAAAGGGGAAAATAAAAACGGATTTAATATAATATAAACAAAAACCGAAAACCAACATAGTTATGCAGTTTTACTATTTTATAATATTCAAACAAGTATTTACAAGGCTATAATACAAAAAAAATAAAAAAATTTATACGCATTTGAGTTGCTTAATATATAAAAAAAAACAAATGGTATGTAAAATTCTACATATGTGATCTCGTATTTGTTTGTAGAACGTATTTAATAACATAACAAAAAGTAATAATCGAACAATGACAGCAGAAGATTCCCACATTTAAAAGAAAAAAAAAGTTTCTTTATATATTTAATTTTTCTTTTTTACAATTATTAATATATTTTTCAGGATGTGAGATCGACAGGCAGATCCCCACCAAAATAAATTATTAAATTCAACTTACATAAATAAAACCCTCAACAATTTACCCTTTCTTGATTGATGTATTTTATATTCATTTTTTATTTTCCTCAAAAAAATCCACATCGATGGAAGCAGCTCCGGCCACGATTGAAAACTCCGGCGTGTCAGCTCGGTCAAACCAACTACCAGCTCAACTTGACGTAAATGGCGGTGGTGACGACGGCGGGTCAATTGGTGGTGGATTCGCGGAAGACGTTGAACGGAATTCCGGTGGAAACCGGTGGCCGAAGCAAGAAACGTTGGCCCTTATTAGAATCCGGTCAGAAATGGATGCAGCGTTTCGTGATTCCAATCTTAAAGGTCCATTATGGGATGAAGTTTCCAGGTATTTCAAACAAATTTATTTTCCGGCGAGATCTATGAATTATGTTCTCACATAGTTGACCAGAAATGGTCAACGTTTTTTGAATTGACTCCTTTGGAAGGAATCAAAATTTTTCAATATTTTCGTCTAATTGAATTTATTAGTTTGAATTTTTTGTTTGAAATTGTAAGACGGCATCACAAAATTCAATTATTATTATTATTATTATTTTAAATATGTAAAACAATTTTCTTTCTTGTTTTACTAGAGTTAACGTTAATTTTCAGGTTAATTTGATGTAAATAAATAAATATACAATTTTTTTATTTTTATTTTTTATCAGAAAATTATCGGAGTTGGGATTTCACCGGAATGCGAAAAAATGTAGAGAGAAATTTGAAAACGTATATAAATACCACCGGCGGACGAAAGAAGGCCGGACTTCGAAATCCGACAAAATTTACCGGTTTTCCGATCAGTTACAAGCTTTGGAATCGATCCACCGTGGAGCATTTCCTCCTCCACCGGCACTCGCGGTGAAACCGCCGCAGGTCTATGTGGCGATGTCTAACAATCCTACTATTCCATCACCTTATAATGGCGCCGGGTTGGATCAAAATAATGCGAGTCCAATCTCGGTTGCAGCACCGGCGGGGGTAACAATGCCGCCGCCGATGCTGAATCATAAAAGGGCTTTTCCTTTTTCTCAACCGAATCAGTCAGAGTCAACTGATTCGGGCTCGTCGTCAGATACTTCTGATGATGAGCCACCGCACAAGAAGAGAAAGTGGGAGGATTTTTTTGAGAAGTTGATGAAGGAGTTGATTGACAAGCAAGAGGAGCTGCAGATGAAGTTTCTTGACACTCTTGATATACGGGAGAGAGATCGAGTGGCGAAGGAGGAGGCTTGGAGGGCTCAGGAGATTGCGAAGATGAATCAAGAACATGATCGGTTAGTCAAGGAAAGATCGATGGTGGCCGCGAAGGACGCTGCCATTGCCACGTTTTTGCAGAAGTTGATCGGTAAAAGCGTTGATGTTGTAGTTCCTGTTACCGGTGATGATGCAAGGGAAAAGATAACAGGTGCAATCGACCACCTTTAAATTCTTCTAGTTAATGGTAGTGAATTTTTTGTTTCTTTTAGTAGGTTTTTGCTACGTTTTAAAAAGCAGCGCACGGAACCTACGGGGTCTAAAATTGAGGTGCTACGTGTAAAAGCGCACCGAAAGTTTTTCGAACAGGAGGCAAAATTTATTATATAAAATTTTAATATATTTCTAATAGCATTTACCCAAAATTTACACACAAATAAGCATATATGGTTTAATATCTAAATAACCAACCTAAAAAAACCTTATGTGCAACATACTAAAGCATACAATCCCACTCGCGTACGAAAAACGCGCCTCAAACCTATGTCTTATGGTGATTTTTTGCCTGAAAAACGGGCGTCACAGACTTAGGTACTACAAAAAGAGATGGAGGTTGCGCCTAAGTTCATCTTACGCCTAGACGCGCCTCAGACGCTTTTTAAAACCAAGGGTTTAGCAACGTGACCAGCAGTTCTAGGTTTTTTTTTAGAACTTGATGTACTTTTAGGTAGTTCGCGAGGTGGCACATCGCGAACTATTTATAGTACAAGAAATTTCAAAAAGCAACTAAGAAATCTAGTTTCTAAAAAATTCTAATTGAAATATTTAAATTCGGTTTTAAATGATTAATCAAGTCCTATAACCAGATGTACCACAACAAGAAACACCACCATCACCACCGGCTCATCAACCATCGCCGCCACCGTCAGCTGCACCACCACCACCACCACCGGCGAATAATCTCGACACCGGTGTTCGTGGAGAAGAGAATGCTACTCCATCCCGATGGCCGAAAGCCGAGATAGACGCATTAATCACTCTTCGGTCCCAGCTCGACGTCAAGTACCAAGAAAACGTGCCGAAGGGGCCACTATGGGAGGAGATATCGGCCGCCATGAAGAACCTCGGGTACCACCGGAACGCCAAACGGTGCAAAGAGAAATGGGAGAACATTAACAAATACTACAAGAAAATAAAGGAAAGCAACAAGAAGAGACCGGAGGACTCCAAAACATGCCCCTATTTCGACCAGCTAGATGCTCTTTACCGCCGGAAATCGACTCCGATCATAGCTCAATCGGAGCAACAATGGCCCCCGGCCACAGAAAAACCACCACCACCGCCGGTGGAAAACATGGAGGATCAAGGGAGTGAAGAGTTTGATGATTTTGACGATGGTGATGAAGGTGGTGCTTGTGCGTATGAAATTGTTTCCAGCAAGGTATCTTCAATCTAGAGAGAGAAAGGGTTTGATTGGCGACAATGCATGGACACATGGGGGTGACTAGGTAAGATGATGTTATTTGAAACATATTTTAAGTAATAGTATTCTTTTACGACTGATTTACAAACACGAATTGTTTTTGTGATTTTAATATTTATATTTTTTCTACTTTTGTCAAGTTACTTATTTTTTTATTATGTTGCTTGAAATTGACAACTTGTATTAGTTTATTTAACTAAGATTAGATTATTATTTGGATGCATATTAAATAAAGTTGTAGTTTGTTATAAGTAGTATATTGTATTTTTTTTTAAATTGGTTATGGTTTAATTGATAAAAAAAATTAAGTGGGTTTTAAGAATTTTGTGTATTAGTTTGTATCTGGTTAATAAATAATGTTAAAATAAAATACAATTTTAGAGTTATTTACACGAAAAATCACAAAACTAGACATGTTGACCAGAAAAATACCAAACTAGACATTGACTTTTAACCCCGTCGGCTAAGGAGGCTAAGCCCTAGCCAGCAGTTAAAAAGGCTGGGAAAATTCAAGGCGATGGCTAAGCCAACAGAAACAACGGGAGCTAAGTCGGCGACCATTACACGTGTCTTGATTTGTTTGGCTGTTTTTTGTGTACCCGTTGTACTTTTCAAGTTTTTTAACCGCCGGCCGGGATTTAGCCTCCTTAACCGTCGGTGTAAAAATCAATGTCTATTTTGATGATTTTCCCTTATTTAAATCATAAAATAATAGGTTGTATAGTTTTATATATTTCTTAAATAAATAAAATATAGAAAAAGAAAAAAAAGAAAAGCTAATATATCATGTTAAAAGACAAGTGTTATTTTGAATTTCTTTTTTTGTGTTAGTAGATATACAAGATGTTTGTTAAAATTTAGAGACCAATAATGACAAGTTTGTATAAATGTGAAAGATTGCATTGATAATTGTGAATTAGGGTTTATAAGGAGAGGGGTTATATACTAACCCATATTTATATAATCTACCTCTAATATTTACTAATTACATTTGTGTCTAATATTCCCCCACATGCTAAGGCGCGAAACGACCTGTAGTTTGGAACGTAGAAAAGTGAATCTGTGTGTTGAAAGAGGTTTTTTGAATATGTCTACAATCTGATCCTCGACATATATGAATTGTATGCGTAGTTTTCTTTGGGCAACTTTTTCTCTAACGAAGTGAAAATCAACTTCAATATGCTTTGTTCTAGCATGAAACACACGATTGGCTGCTAGATAGGTTGCTCCAAGATTATCACACCAAAAAGTCGGAGCAGAGTTTGTGACTGCCCTATGTTCTCTCAGTAAGTCTTCTAACCATGTTAATTCAGCTACTGTCAGCAAGAGCTTTGTATTCAGATTCGGTAGATGAACGAGATACAGTTTTCTGTTTGTGAACAATCCATGATATAAAATTAGAACCCATATATATGGCAAATCCCCTAGTGGATCGACGGTCATCTAGACAGCCAGCCTGGTCAGAATCAGAGAATGCTTTAAGAGGAGGGGAACCCTGCTAGTGAGCATCTGTATATGCTTAAAGATGAGAGCCTGAATTATGGCGAATAAGAAGACCATGATAAATTGTGCCCTTTAGGTACCGAAGAATTCTTTTAGTAGTAGGCAAGTGATTTTCCGAAGGGGCATGCATGTACCGACAGACTTTTTTTACAACATAGGTGATGTCTGGGTGTGACAGAGTGACATATTGCAGGGCTCCAACCAGTTGATGGTATTTCATATGATCAGTGAGCAGAGGACTGTCCCCAAGGGATTGGGGGTGTGAAGTATTCATAGATGAAGAAACAGGTTTGCAGTCAGTGAAGCCAGAGCGTTGTATAAGATACTAGATGTACTTCTTTTGCGAAAGAAGAATGTTTTTCCCTTGAGGAACCAGTTTGAGTTTGAGAAAGTGTAAGAGTGCCAAGGTCATTGGCAGTAAAAGCTTTGCTTAGATGCTGAAAAACTCGATTAACTGTCTGTTTGAGACTATAAAGAGACTTGTGGAGAAGACAAACGTTATCTGAATGTTTGCGATCAACAAAACCATGTGGTTGTGTTGAGGTAAACTGTTTCTGTGAGATCCCCATGGAGAAACACATTTTTCACATCAAGTTGACAAAGTGGCTATTGTTTAGTAACAACAAGAGATCGAACCACTCGAATCGTAGTAGATTTGACAACTGGAGTGAATGTTTCATTGAAGTCAACGCCCGGTTGCTGGCGAAACCCCTTGGCTACCATACGGGCCTTGTATCTTGTAATAGCACCATGTTGGTCCTTTTTTTATCATGTATCCGAGAATGATGTGTAAGAGTTTGAAGTGGGGGTTGTAGGAGTTATAGAAGGGGCAAGATTTTGGAAGGGAAAATTGTTTTCAAGGAAACGAGCATGACGAGCAATGTAGATTCTATTAGTTTTGGGATCAAGGAATCTGTAGACATGGTGTTTGGGACTGTATCCAAGGAAAATGCAGGGGGTGGACCGAAAATCCATTTTGTGTGGATTGTACGGTCGTAGATAAGGAAATAATTGGCAACCAAAGATACGGAGAAAAGAGTAGTTGGGTTGTTTACGGAAGAGAACTTGGATTGGAAATTTATTTGAGGATGTTCGAGAGGGCATGTGATTGATTAGATACACAAGTGTTGAAAGGAAAATGCCAAAAACGATTGGGAACATGCGATTGTGCAAGAAGAGTGAGGCCGGTTTCAATAACATGGCGATGGCTGCGCTCAACGAAGCCATTCTGTTCGCTTGTGTGGGAACAGGAGAGACGATGAACAATACCGAGTGAGGTAAAAATGTTGGCCAGTGGTCTAAATCCACCTCCCCTGTCAATTTGAACTTGTTTGACTTTTGTACTAAATTAACGTTTAATCATGGAAACGAAATTAGTAAAGGTGTTGTAGATATCATATTTTTATGCTAATGAGAAAATCCACATATATCAAGAAAAATTATCAACACACAGTATAAAATAATGGTGACTATCACATGATAAAACTAGGGTAGGGCCTCACACAACACAATATAATAAATCAAAGAAACTGAAACAAAAAAAGTGGAATTAGGTAAATGTGCTTAGTGGACTTGCCCATAGGATACGTCGTACAAGAAATAGAGTGCGATTTAGCAAAAACAGGAAGAGAACAACTAGAAAGAATAAATGGAAAAAGACGGTCGTGTGGATGACCAAGCCTTTGATGGCAGACGGTTGAAGAAGCCCGTGTAGCGGAGAAGGCGGCCTTATTGATTGTGTGAAGCGAAAGACGAAGTGTGTAGAGACCATGTTCACTGGGGCCCGTAAGGAGGATATTGCGTGTAGACTCGTCCCTTACAACAATGAAAGAAGAGTGAAATTCAAAGAAGACATTGTTATCTAAACAAAATTTTTGAACAGACAAAAGATTCTTTTTAATGTCAGATATGTTAAAAGAAGTGTGTGTGGAGTGAATTTTGGAAGAGCCAATATGGAGAATAAGGAGTCCTTTACCCTCACCAACATGAAGGAAATCGTTACCATGATATGCCTTAGAATTGTCGAGCTTGCTAAGTCTGGTGTGACATGACTGTTAGCTCCTGTGTCTGGGAACCAAAACGTGGAGCCACTAGGAGAACCTGGTTGTGGCTATATATCCACGTAGTTAGCATTATGATGGGTGCGGAGAGTAGACGGATCAAGATTAGGGAAGTCCGATGGAATATATGCCACATATGTTGCAGGTACCATACACCGTGTTTTGTGCAGAGGCCCAAGAGAATTGACTGCGACCACGACCTTTGTTAGCATTGTTGTAGTTTGTGTTGTTGTTCCCACGATAAGAGCCCCGAAGTCCTCTATAGTTATTGTTTTTTTTTATTTGCTGGAGGACATGCACTGTAAAAGGCTTGCGGGGATGAAGCAGCAGTAGAGATTGTCGGCATCAGTTGATAACCGAGTTGGGATGCCATTTGCCGAAGAGATTGAATCTGCTGCGGTGGCTGTGATGAAGTTGTAGTAAATGCAGTAGCAGTGGGCTGTGGTGGCTTTGTCACCATATAGTCATGATCGGTTAGAAGCCCATAGAGTTTACTGAAAGAAAGCGGAGAAGCACGTGCAAGTTAAGTGGACTTGAGGCCATTGTATTCCTCACGAAGTCTAGAAATCACAAATAGAATTAGATCCTTGTCTTTGACTGGTTCACCAAGGTTGGCAAGCGCATATGCATAATCTTGTTCACGACTGAGATAGGCTAGAGGTGTTTCATCACCTTTCATCTGAAGCTTAAAAAGTTTGTCTTAAGCGTGTACTCCTTTGAGGCGGTGTGTGGAGCATAAGCTCGAGCAAGGGAGTCCCACAGTTCACGAGTAGTGGTTCCCTGAACATGGGAAAATGAGGCTTCAGAGATAGTTGAAATAATGATCATGCGAACATGAGCATCATTGGTGAGCCATGAATGATAGTTGGGAATAACTTTGAAAGTGGGAGCTACATCAGAGGTAGTGGCAATAGTAGGACTCGGACATGAGATGGAACGATCGATGTATCCATCGATGTATCCAAATAAGTTGTTAGTAATCAAGAAAGGTCAATCATGATGTTCCAATAGCCAAATTTTGTGGGAGAGAGTGTGCAGGCAAACTTGTGAGAGTTATGAGACGCCCGTTCCGTTGCTGAAAAAGCAAGAATTGTTGTCATGCTTAGAGTTAGTGTCGCCAAAAGGAGTGTCGCTGGAATGAAGTGTCACCGGTAATGTCGTTTGGCAATGTCGCTAGCAGTGTCGCTACTAGTGTCGACAAGTTGAACTTGTGTTCAAAAGAGGAATGTCGCAGATGTGAAGAATGTCGCCGTTTGAACAAAGTCGCCAGTTGAATATTTACAAAAACAAGATCTGAAAACACTAAATTTTCAGATAAAAGAGATATCCAAAGCAGAAACCAATTCGATAAAACGATTCCTCGTGCTTTGGATATCGATTTGTAACGATATGGAAGAGAAACAAGCACCGATGGTGGGATCCGATGGTGGCGTGCGTCGGCAGTGTGGCGATGGACGACGTAAGTGTGGTGGTTGACGGTGACTTGGCTCTGATACCAAGTTAAACATCGTAAAATGTGTGTAATGTGAAAGATTGTATTCATAATTGTGAATTAGGGTTTACAAGGAGAGGAGTTATATACTAACCCATATTTACAAATCTAACTCTAACATTTACTAATTACATTTGTGTCTAATAAGAAATAACAATGACTTGAACCAAAATTTAAATCTTTATTTAAGTCCTCTAAAATCCACTCAACATAATTATTTAAACCAGATTCTTATAAAATGACGTATACAATTTCACTTAGGTGTTAACATAAAGGATTGATGCATGACAAATAGTGGTACACGTGAACCGAACGTTCAACGAACAGTTCGTGAACCGTTCGATGTTTGCTGAACGTTTGGTGGGAAGTTCGTTTAATAAATGAACGAAAATGAACAAGAAATTTCGTTCGTTTAGTTAAATTAACGAATTTGAACATATGTCGTGTTCGTCAATTTATGTTCGTGAATGTTCATTAATGTGTTCATTTATGTTTGTTTGTGTTCGTTCGGTCTTTAAAGGTTTTATATTTTATATTTTATCAATTAAAATTTAATTGTTAATTGTGTTTATGATAATTATATCAAGTATGTGGAAATAATTATGTTAATTGTCAAGTACTTTATATTTATTTTTATGGATTTTATGTAATGTTAATTTGAGATGAAAATATTGATTTTATTCTCAAGTGAATTTTTGTTCGTTTGTGTTCATGAACGTTCGTTAGTGTTCGTTACATAGAATTATCGAACGAACACGAACGTGTTCATTTCTTTAATGAACGAACACAAATATAAAATCTCGTTCGGTTAGTTTTCGTGAACCGTTAGTGAAAAATAAATTTATTTAATGAACGAACACGAACAAGGTGTCGTTCGTGTTCGTTTGGAGCCCTAACAACAAATAAGCATCCTCTTGTAATTGAAGAGAGAGATTTCTATCGTTAAATAGCTAAAAAAAGTATATTACAATGAATGTTTTATTTATTTCATTTCTAATTTTAAATTTATTTTTCACAATAAAAATAAAATTTTAAATTCTAGTAAAATTTGAATTATTTCATTACTTTTGTGTCATTTTGCTTGATACAAATTAAGAATTATCAAATGCACCCAACTTGTGATGATTGCAACAAACCTTAGTTTAATTATGAATCAATATGCTAGAATTGATAATGGTATGACGTGAGATTTGTAAGGACCCATTTAAACGATCTAAAAATAACACTATTGAAAGCATAAAATGTCCTAAAACAAAATTCCTATATTTCTTAAGAAAATAATACTAAAAACGTAATCACTTATAAAAAAATATTACGACTTAAGCTTTCTCATGTTTTCATAGAAACGAATGTTAATATAACCGAGGTGACACCATATACGAAACATACCTAAGTAGGCAGAGATCATCTTTACAACTTCTCACTAACAAAGTAGTGATCACAATGGTTTGGGTGTAACCAACCTTACATCCACTTTTTGGTATCCGTCAAAGTTTTTCCTTTAGTAAGAATGTCTCTCTAAGTAGGCAGAGATCATTTTTACAACTTATGGTAGTGATACATCTCCTCTTATCATTAATCAAATTAGTGACCACCTTTATCATTTTCTCATTAATCTTTGTAGTTACAATACTTTATATTCTCATTAGTAATCGTAGTTGTTGAAAATAATATAGGCTTTTATATTTCATGTTTCTTATTATTTCTATTTTTGTGGTTTTATTTGTGCATGTTATTGGGCTTCAGAGCATAATTGGCTTGGAGATGAGTCTGATGAAGTATGCGCATGTGGGCTTGGAGCATAAACGAACTTTAGTGCGCAGATTAGGGAGAGAGATTTCTTAAGATAGAGATAGATTTCGAAAGAAAGGGAAAAGAGATAAAGAAAGAAATGAACATTTGGCATTGTTTCATAAAGTAAAGATTTTGAGAAAGGAAATGTTTTTGACACGTAAAACGTTTTAGAACTTATCATGGTGTGTCCAGATAAGTAATGACAGAGAAGTCAGTGTTTTACCTTGACTTGTAGAGGTCTTGACAACTTATTGTCTTCACAAAGAGAAAGAGAGAATTTTGGCATGTTTTGCCATGTCAAATATTTTGACCATATGGGTCTATAAAGAAAGAAAAGGTTTTGCCACGTCTGGCCAAATGACACATAATATCTTGCAACTTATGACGTAGAGATGTACTGCTTTCCTTTGTGGAATGTAGTATGGACACCTTGTGCAAGGGTATGTATAAGTGCTGACGACCGTTTGGAGGTTAACGTGACCTCGGAAAGATAAGTGTGCTAGTTTAAAGTATTATGTTTGGGTAAGAAGTTAATGTGATGTTTTTAAATACGTGTCATATAAATCCATTCATGAATGAGACAGGGGTCAAAGATATTTTTGACTAAACACTTAGAACTCACCAGCGTAAGTTGACATATGTTTAAGCATGTGTATCAGGTAAAGATGTAGCCTCCTGTAGACTAGACAAGGGGCTAGAGTAGAGCATCTTGCAGGCTATCTGGCATCCTTTGGTGAACTGGCATTAGAATAGACGTATTTGTACTTTCTTTTGAATGTACATTAAACAAAGTTATGATATAAAATAGTATTTTAACGTCTTCCGCTGTGTATAATCTTTGTTTACTAGATGTTCATGAGTAAATCCGACAAGTGGCCGGTCGGGATGTGGGTGTCACATCTAAGAATCACACTAAACGTGAACTCACGTCAATCAAACTGTAGTCACGTAATCACACATTACCGCACATAATCAACAATTGTAAACACAATTGTACACCCTCACAAATACAATTATCATTAATTATGTTCGAATCATCATGCGGTAAAACTCACAATAAATGTCAAAATAAAATAGCCAACATTTGAATTAAGCATCACACAATGTAAACATCTAATCAATCAAGGCGTCAAATCTCCCCAGAATCCCTCATGGCAACTGCCTCAACATTTAATCATCAAACCATCGAGCATTCTAACGATGCCCACCAAATCACTACTAAACCACATCAGGTGCATCTGATGTGTCCTCCCCTGGTTCCTCCTCGCCACTTCCCGAGTCATCTGCCGGGTTCTCCTGGAACAGAGCTCTCTGAACTGTCGCAAGTGGTTGGTCTCTCCACCATGCTGGCCTACATCCTGGAGGAAATCTCATACTGCTGACACCGCCCTTCTTTCCATCCAATCTTTCCAATCATAGTACTACACGACATCTTGCACACCGAAGCTCTAGTCACACCCGGCGTGAGAAACGCCAACATCACCCTCATCTCACTGTCAGCTTCTTCTATGGCAGTCGTCGGCTTGACCTATCGATCTGCATTCTTTTAGTAAGAGTTCCACGCTTGCCTAATCTCGTACACTTTGTCTTAGCCACCTAATCCTACTCAAGATAGAACGTTGGAGTGATTACTATGGGCACAAGTTCAGAACATGAGAGTAATCATAGACTGCCAAATCACGGTGATCAACTACAATTTGGTGGTCCACATTACTGCTAGGATTCTAAATCTCTCCCATCATACTCACACTAGCTTTCTACCTTTCACACACACCGGATGCACATGCATCCCACACAACTGACATAACATCACACAATAATCTAGCAAATCATCATAATAGTCACAATTGCACACCACACATGGTTACACACAAATTCACTAAACCATCCTAACACACCAACCTATCTCACATAACGCAATTCACATTACTTAACTCACACATAATCTCACTTAATCACACCACACAACTCCACGTAGTGTTACACTATACAATTAATACTCTAACAATTAATGTATAACTCAAAAGACGTACCACTTGGCTCGCGGTTATTTGTGGTGGCATTCGTTTCACCCTCGTCCCATTCTCATAGTAAGTTAAGCTATTTTATTTAGTAAAAACACCGATTTTCTCTTAAACCACGGCTTTGATACCAACTTATAAGACCTCAACCCGGGCATCTACAGTTGGTTCTCATAACGGGTTATTATCTTTAAAATACATATATTATCAATCAAATTACAGCGAAAGTCTTTCTAAAATCTATAATTATTATTTAACATCCTTATCATCATAAGTTTACCTCACGAATGCATGCACCCAAACCGAGTAGCACCGCTCTCAAGCTAAGATACACCGACCCCAAAGCTCACCGCTCCCAATAGTTTAATTTAAACAAAAGCTATTTAACTTTACTCAAGACCCTCCGGTCCTTAATAAATTGTTTTGACATTTATTAACAAATGAATAATCCCTGTAATCTTACAGTGATCCCATAACAGTTTACCACCCAAGGCTTATCCCATAATAACAATCCAGTAGTCTCACCGACCTAGATCAAATACTACACTAATAACTCATGGTCTACCACATATATTAACTCGACACCTGGTTAACACAACTAACCCCTAGACATCGACTTAATCAGCAAGACTTTCACAAATCAACTTACACGACAGTTGTGAACACCACATCATAATCCTGACATAACGGTCAATCTAACTCTACTCATCTTATTAGTATCATCTACAAAACAAAATAATATCATCTATACACCACATTAATATCATCTCGTGCACAATAAATGTAACTCAACACTTGCATGCAAATTTAACATATATATAAGCACGCAAACACATACCTTATCACTGCACCCTCTTCAGGGTTACCCTCGTAAGGGCGTTCAACACACCCCGAGCTCATCGTTAACCTGTTAAATAATGTCACCATTGGAGACTTCCCGTAGGACTTCATCCTTCACAATCCCGTTTGTCGTGTCATGAAGACAACTATGCAAACATAATATCCGCAACGCCACAAGGACAAGGACACAAAACACACAACACAAACATAAACACATAATACCACACTTCATTTACATGACTCGTTAACTACACTTGCACCTCACACATAACACTAGGATAATGTACCTCACATGTAATCATAGGCATTTAGCTTAAAACCCGACTCACCCCGACCAACCCTTAACACGTCACACAATAATAACTCTTACCCCTAGCTCACATATTCCCATGGACACACCATAGACCCTACGACTCCTTAATAATCATTTTATTCCAAAAACACATCGGATTAGAACCCGAAACCCTTAATACGTTTAATAGATTAAACTTGTCTCATAAGCATGTACGATAGCCCCAAAAACATTAAAAACATTTAAAGAAGGGAATTAGAAACTCACCGGTTACGCTGAATCCCAATCCTTGTTCTACTCCCCGAATACTTGTTCGAACCCCGAACCTGTCAAATGTATGATCACATGATCAGGACACGTTCTAAACATAAGTTATACAACGAATAAATAAATAAACCCTTAACACTCGGCCTTGACCACTCGTCACACTAGCTTCTCAAATCCCTTCTATGAGTACATGTGATTCGGGTCATCCTTGACCCGCTTAGAACTTGGATACTTGAGTCGGGTTCTCATACATGCTTGTTTGAGTGCCATGCACACACCCTAATCACCAAAATGTCACCATGCAAGCCCTAGTCTCACGGAATGCGTGTGCAAGAGCCAAGTTTCCATGCATGCACGTAAACCATGCCATGCAACACCCTTGTCAGGTAAAACCCTAACCGACCTCGTTAATGTTTCCCATCTCTTCCATCGTGCACCACCGTGCATGTCGTCTCCGTTTTCTTTACCGCGAAACCATAACGGTTAACTCTACCACTTTCGTCCCCATTGGACTCCACCCGAGCTCCTCCTCCTTGCCGGAAGCGTCACCCTCATCGTTTCCGCCGTTTACCACCGTAGAGAACCACCATAGTAGTCACCGGTAGACGTCGCCGTTTCCTTTCTCCCTTGGCCGACGAGCACTAAACCTAGCAGGTCATCACCGTGCACGTCACAAACAATTCCTGTCCTTCGCACCACCTTCACCTAGCACCACCGGACCACCGTGATCGCTGTAGCCAGTTGTACCTCCCCTTCATCCTCCCCGTCGAGCACCACACAACCCGGCAACCCCCGTGCTCCAAGATGGCCTCCTGTCACCGTTACGCACCATCACCCAACCGTTTTCATGCTCTCATCATACCTGAACCCACACAACCATATACAAAAACGAGTATACTAGCGTACATAAACAAAAACGGGGATTACCTTGATAGAGTTGGAGACCTTGCTGCCAGAAACCACCAATGGCTCCCTGTCTTTCTTCCTCGCACACATCTTTCTCTCCCTACGTCGTTTCTCCCAGCCGTCGCACATAATCAAGGCCAATCGGCCTAGGGTTTTCTCCTAATAAGATATCTAAACCTCCTTTATTTACACTCGAGTCCTCTCGTTTCTGTATTCTCACATTCTAATCCTAGGTTATGATTAAAACGACTAACTAAGCCATCACCAATCCTTAATTCCAGTTTTACGCGAAAACCACATCAACCGTCTCGTTTACTAGAGATTCGGGTAGCCTGAATCATTAAGGGTAGATTTTTGGAATGTTACAAATAACAACAACAACAACAACAAATAGAACGTTAACCGCAAGAGCCGGCTGTGCATGAGTCAGAAACTGCTGAAGTGTTATCTTCATCTGATAGTGATAACACTCCGGAAAGACCACTAGTACTTATCAATTGGTACGTTTGGGAAATTGAAAACAAAAAACATCGATTTGAGATTCCTCCTATCACCACTTCGTCTAACTTATCTGAAGCCGATCCAAAGTACACACCGGATCAAGATCTTTAATCCAGACCAAGAAAAAGAAGAGATCCTAGAAGTGCTCGTATGCCACACACACCCACACCAACTTCTACTTCATCCACACAGCCAACACAATCACCACCACCCACCTCAACCCTACCACATACATCATCTCAGGTGAGCCCTAATGCTGCCGCTTTCGACACTGATCAATTCTTTGTATCATCAGCTGAAGCCTACAAAGCTGAGAAAGGGAAGGGCAAGAGCCATGTTGAAGCTTCCACTCCTGATCCTGTAGATCCACACATTCTATAGGAGAGAGTTTTTGCACAGGAACAACAAGTTGCGGCTCAAAGTGCAAGAATTATGTCCTTAGAAGCCAATCAGGGCTATCTAACTGCCCTAGTGTATGAATAAAATAAGAAATTAGAAGATCGAGAGGCTAAGGATACTAAGAAACAAGATGATGAAAATAATGACAATGATGATGATAATCAGGTGGGTTGAGATGTTGGCGGAAGTAATCAGGACAATCAAAATGAAGACAATCAAGATGATGACCTTTATAATTTCGATTTTGAAGGGAATCTTGATGAGAATCAAGATGATGTGTCTCATGAAGACTTAAGCAAAGATACAGATACAAGCCCCGTGGATGCATCAAATATGGAAATGTTCGATAGTTCTTTTGATTCGGAGTTAGAGAGACTGAATAAAGACATTGATGATGAAGTCAATCTAACCAGCTCCACTACTGAAGTAAATGAATCATCAAATGCAGGAACAAAAGCAAGAAAAGAACGTCCTACGTGGATGTTACCACCTGGTCCACCTAATGAAACTCATGTTACAACAAGTATTGATAGCTATTATTCAAAGAAAGGATGCAGGTCAGGGATTGCTTCCTGGAAATTTGACAAAGAGAAGAACATGTTCGTGGTGAAGAGGAACAGTGGTCGGCTAGAATACTGCAAGCACGCTAATGACTTTAGCTCCTAGACTAAACTCGATCTCCGGGAGTTAAATGAAGCACATTTTGTTAACAAAGGAAACGTTACAATTGCAGACATGTTCTATAAGTTCCTTAATCAACAATGCTTGACCAACTTTACCGGTATGAAAATTGTTGATTCAAAATTGATGAAAGCAAAGGGCGTGAAGGACCCTCATACTGGTAGAAGTCTGTATAACGTTATCTGGCCAGCAACAAAGATCACAAAGAATGTGCTTTTTCACAAGAAGGTACCTGTAAAATCACTAAAAGACTTTCAGTTTTGGGCTTACGATCCAGTTTCTACTGAAGCTATGATTGTTACTAGAACTACTGAGTTTAGAATTATAGATCCTTTCGATCTATCAAAGTTTGCTGAAGAAGACATAAATGGGTTGGCTAGAACTCAGATCAGAAGTGAACCATTGTTTGAAGAACAAGCTAAGGTTTATACTGGAGCAGTTGCTGATATCATAAGTAAGAGGCTGTTCGCAGGAAGTGGAAGTCATGCCGAAGATATCAACTTTTGAAGAATAATTGATAGCTTAATCCTAGGGGGAGATTGTAGGACCCTGATTATGAGGATTAAGCTTATACGAATTTTTGGTGTAAATAGTGAACTAACTTTTTGGTGTAAACCGTGAACTAGGGTTCACGGCTACGGAGTATTTGGGCCGTCTTAGGGCGAGAACATGTAATGGGTGGGCTTAGTTAGTTTAGCTAAATATAAAAGCATGTTTATCCTAACCATATGAAGTTAGCGGTTTTATGAATTTTCTCTATAACCTCAATTGGTAATACAAGTCGTTTTTACTTTGAATCCATCTCTTAAATCACCACACCAAGTAGATTTCGCCTATTTTGTGTGAGATATTGATATTGTTTGTGTTTCTGTTCGTATTCGAAGATCCATCGGTTATATTGGGACTTACAGTGGGTTCTTCTGGGATTGGTTCCTCGAGAACATACATCTTGTTCTCGGCCCTGATAACAATTTTCAGGTTTCGATACCAATTCATGAAGTTAGAGTTGCAAGTTTGTCCTTCTCAAGGATTGACTTTAGGGAGAATGAGGAGTTGGGATTGGATTCGTTAGACATCTACAAAATTCAAAATAAGAGTTTTAGTATTTTCATGCATAACGTCCTAATTAAATTTATTTCCCAATTGCAAAAATATATAATTAGGAGTGAGATCCCGGTTCACCATAGCTCAATGAATGGCTGAGCACTCTCCACTGGCACGGCTAGGTAGGTAACAATTACCGATTGTGTCAACTACATAATTCTCGGTTTTGAGGGGCATGACGAGTATTGTCAAGCTTTGATACGTTTCCCTCAACTACGCCCACTTAAACGACTTAAGTGATATTTATCTTTTAATCATAACTGTAGAATCGACCTAAGTAACTTAGGAATCGCGGGTGTACCTTCAACCAAAATCGTAGGGTCGGATGCATGGTAATTCACTAACAACGGGAGTTCGGATAGATCAGTTGAAGTGTCACAATTTAGGGTGGCGTGGAAAAATCGATTTTAATTTGGGATTTGCTTTAATGTTTTAAATTAATGAGTAAGGGTCAAAAACATTTTGGATGATGAGGAGCATGATCTAAGTCATGCAAATTTAGTAAACTGATTTTACTATTTTAGTTCGCCTTTCAATATCTTATTTAATCTAAATTGGCCGTTAATCGCGAACTATATTTTAAACTAATCAACTCTTTAATTAATTTAAAACGGTTTTAAATAAAACAATTAAATTTAAAACATGTTTTACTTTTAAATAAAAACACTTTTATTTAATAACCTTTTCGGGAAATCTTTTAAACAATTTAAATATCTCGTCATTTTAAGATTGTTTCAAATTTTTTATAAAAATATTTGTGGTTTAATTATTATCCTAAATAATGTCACAACCACAAAAATATATAAAAAATATAATTTGAGCAACTAGTAAATATTGTCCGGTTTTGTTCGAGCAATCAAAGGAAAATCGGACTGGTCTAAGGGATAACATAAATAAATAAATAATCTTGATATCTCCCACTTAGTCCAAGATCTCCATCTTCTATTCTCGTGTGTGTCCGCCTTGGTCTTTGTTGGAGCATAATCTGGTGACAACGAGCTTGAAGATTTTATGTCGTCTTAGAGTCTTTGACTTGTAATTTGATAGAATTGTTAGCAACAATTAAGAGGGAGTCTGTTAGAGCATGTTTGTAACTGTCGCTAAAATTCTATAGCGAACATGTCAAGTTCGCCTAAGGGAATGTTTGGACGAACTTGACTAGCGAACTTGGTAAGTTCGCATAAGTTGTTGTGGGCAAACTTGACAGGTTCGCATGCAGGACTCACTTGCCTATAATAGAACATCAAGTGTTCATTTGTGGGTAAGCATGACAGAGTTAGCATACACAGAGAGGGAGTGAGTCTCTATGAGAAGTGAGTCACCACCTCTAGGTAGAGCTCACCTAGAGGTTGGACATGGAGCTTAAACGAGAAGATTTAGACTCATTCGGTCTTGTATTCGTATGACTTGTTCGTTATGGAATAAAGATCGTTTTATGTATCATCTTATCTGTTTTGTGTTCGTGTTTGGTTTGAGTCGCTTATGCTTCCGTCTCATAGTTGAATCATTGAGTAATTCGTTGTGATCGTGGTTGTTAGGTGGCGCCACATGGACTTTCAATAATAATTCTGAATTCCCAATTCTCCAAGATCCCTATGTTTTACCTGAACCTGTGTATAATGGTCCTTTCGAGGTTTATATCCAAGCCCCTCCCAAATACCAAAATGCTTATAACGACATTATGGTTAGTCTCCGTGATCCACCACCACAATTTGGTTATGAGCATAGAATACCATCATCCCCGATCGAATGTTTAGATGGTTCATTATGAGAAATAGACTGTTAGGGGTCACTTTTACGGCTAAGGATCCTGGATCTTCAACATTCTTGGGTATCCTGACAGGTATCGGTATCCTTAACATCTATATCAATTAAGCGTTATATCTTTCTTCTATCTTGATGTATTTACAGTTAAAACATGCAAAGTCAATGTCGTCCCTGAAGAATCGGTCTAGAAGTTAAGAGCAACGTGTAGAAGACGCGTGGTGAGGTTTCTAACGGTCATATTAGGAGACTTGGTCGATTCCGAGGTTCTCGGATAGTTAGTTAGCTTATCTTTTTTATATAAACAACAACAAGATCGATTAGAAAACACATCAACACACACTTAGCAACATTCACACACTCGCAATCATCTGTAACACTTAGCATTCGATCTCTTATTGCTCATATTGTACTCGTATTCAAGTTTTAATAAAAGATCACTAGGCAGCCCGACATTTAGTCGGCTCCTGAGGTTTTATGCCGGAGATCCTAAAGGATTAAGGGCTTTCCTCGTACATCAACGTGTCAAGCTTCATTTTTACGATTTTAACATTGTATTTCGATCAAGCACACTACCTCACTTAGTAAGTTTGGTTACAAAATTAGCTTTATTAAATTTTACCCAAAACACACACGAAGTAAAAAGGGATGGATTATGGAGAAGGCGAGGACGCAATTCTACAGGAAACAAGTCTACGAACATGGAGAAAATCTGATGATCCTCGGAGAGGAATTAATGAAAGATTAATATGTCATGTTGTACTTTATTTTTGTAATATATTTCTATATTTTAATAAAATATCGTTTTGTTTTATCAGAAAATGGCTGGAAAAGGGAAAGGACCTAGTTTCTTTCGTCGTTTTGCACCTGCTAATTATCATGAACGTAAGACTAATGAAACAACAATAGAAACCAATGAGGTCACTGAAAGTTCTACTTTCAGAAGTCTCAAAGAAATAGGGAATCCTAATGTTCCCTATAATCCATCCATAAGTTTCCATTCTGCTCCAACTGCGGGAAGTTACAATATTACTCCCATCTATTCACATAATTTTCATGAAGGATTTCCCAAAATACCTTATGAAAATAGATATGTACCTGAAGATGAAGATAGAGCAGACTCTGGGATACCTGTCGGAGGACCCGTGCTTGTTTCAAACGACGACATCCTCAATTTATTCCTAGAAGTGAAGCAGCAAATGAAACAACAAGAAAATACCAATCAAATGATGTTTAGAGAACTTGAAAAAAATAAAAGAGGTGAAGAAACCGGTGGAAATGACAACCCCACTACAGCCAAGGATCCTGAATTTTGACTATGCAGGATCCTCAGGAAACCATAAGGGAGACTTCATTCCCATGCAGACTGAAACCACTACAGTCGGTCCAACTCCACCTGTTAGAGTCACTTCACACCGGAGTCCTGGAATCACCCCAGGATCCTCATCACAGGATCTTAACATTGGTAACACTTTTAATCGGTTTTTAGACACTAATGAACTCATGCAGGATACAAGGATCAGTCCAGTCATGGCCAAAGAACTGAAGAAGTTAAGGGACATGATCTCAAGTGTACCGGGTGTGGTCCAACCAATACAAGAAGCATCCTCAGCCAGTCACAGGATCTCCATATTTACTCCTCCAATATGTGATGCGGAGATCTCGAAATGCTTCCAGACTCCCAACATGAAGTTATATGATGGAACTATAGATCTCGAAGAGCATTTCGCTCAATATAGGGAGAGAATGGAAATCAATCCAATTCCCTTAGATTTAAAAGAAGCTTGCTTATGCAAGGGCTTCGGCTCCACTCTGACAGGATCAACCCTGAAATGGCTGCTAAATGTTTCTCCTTATTTAATAACTTCATTTGCTCACTAATCAATTTGTTTAATAACCAATTATCTTGCAGTAGAACTTTCAAAAAACTGACAAGTGATTTGTATAGGATAACCCATAATACCACAAAGTCCCTTCGGGATTATGTTAACAAGTTCGGCCGGGAATCCCTGGATATCCTGAACCTTTACGTCGCCACAGTGGTCCAGGCATTCAAGATGGGATTGAAGAAGGACTCCCTATTTTAGGAAGACCTTGTCATGAATCCATGTAGGAATCTTGATGAAGTCAG
Source organism: Smallanthus sonchifolius (assembly GCA_023525975.1). Classification (NCBI taxonomy): domain Eukaryota; kingdom Viridiplantae; phylum Streptophyta; class Magnoliopsida; order Asterales; family Asteraceae; genus Smallanthus; species Smallanthus sonchifolius. The sequence continues at coordinate 38,827,791 of CM042025.1, read as the reverse complement.
GAATCGGGCACTACGATTCATAAGGCTCAAGGATGACAGAAATATCCAACAAAGGATGGATGCACCAACCAGCTACAATCAGCCCAACCAGAAAACTGAATCTGCACCCTTTAAATCTTACAGATTCAAGCCTTACTCCAAGCCTGACAATCACAGAGTCAATGTTGTAGAGGATGACGAAGACGAAGAGGAGTATCCTAGACTGTCTGAATACTGTTTTTCTCTTGATACAACAGGTTTATTGTTTGCCATGCAGGATCTTGGTGAAAGGGCCAGATGGCCTCGCAAAAACGAGAAGGGCACAGGATGGAAGGAAAAGTCCAAGTGGTGTGCATTCTATGAAGATTTCAGCCATCTAACTAAGGATTGCATCGCTTTGCGAAAGGAGATAAGTTACCTCCTAAGCAAAGGACACGTCAAAGAATTCCTGGGCAAAAGAAAGGACAAAACCAAGGATCATGACAGGATCCTGTAGAGAGCAACATCCCCACTGCCAGATGCCAATGTAATAAGTTTCATATATGGTGGCTCTGATATATGTGGTACCTCTTATTCCGCAGCAAAGAGAAACGCTAAGGAAGCAAAGACGAAAAAAGGAGATAGACCTACCAAAACGTCCACCTTAACTGAAAAGAAAGTAATCTCTTTTGATGAGGAAGATAGAGACAACGTGCAGGATCCACACCATGACGGCTTAGTGATCACTCTATACATAGCCAACCATTCATCCGCAGGATCCTGATTGACGGAGGGAGTTTAGTGAACATCATACAGCTTCAAGTCCTAAAGAGGATGGGGATCCCTGATTCTGAAATCATCTCGAAATCCTCAGTGTTGGTAGGATTCAGTGGAGAGGTTAAGAACACAGTTGGAGAAATAAAGCTACCAATCTACATCGAGGGGGGTAAAATCTATTAAAAAATTTTGTGTCATCGAGTCTTTATCTTTCTATAACATTATTCTAGGGAGACCCTGGATACATGACATGAAAGCAGTACCCTCGACATATCACCAATGTGTCAAAATGCCGACCCCTTGGGGAGTAGTGAAGATCTACAGCGATCAACATGAAGCTAAAGACTGTTATACGTCCTCAATGAAAGCTTCTACAAAGACGAGGCAGGCTAGGGATGTTCTAGAAACTAAAGAGCAGGATGTTAAAGAGATATCCCTGGATGCTGAAGACAAGGATGTTAAAGTCCTTGTAGGGAGCAACATCCCTGAGGATATTGAGCAAGATATCTTGGACTTCCTGAAGGGAAAAAAAAGCAACTTTCGCGTGGAAGCACGAAGATATGACATGTATATCCAAAAACATCATAACTCATAAACTTGGAATTCACAAAAGTTTCAGGCCAATACATCAAAAGCGAAGGAAATTTGCTCCTGAAAGAAACGTGGTCATCCAAGAAGAGGTGGAAAGACTCCTCAAGTCCGGTAGGATTAGAGAAGTGAAATTCCCAAGGTGGCTGGCAAATATAAGAGTTGTACAAAAGAAAAACGGTAAGTGGAGAGTCTGTGTAGACTATACAGACCTCAACAAGGCGTGTCCTAAAGATTCCTTCCCATTACCATACATAGACTCAATAGTGGATGCTACGGCAGGCCACGGAATCCTAACCTTTATGGATGCCTCTTCGGGATTTCAGCTGATCCAAATGGATCCATCAGATCAGAAAGACACAACCTTCATGACTCCGACAGGCATTTACTGTTACATAGCTATGCCATTTGGTCTTAAAAATGCAGGTGCCACGTATTAGAGACTAGTAAACATGATGTTCAAAGAGAAGCTAGGGGACTCCATGGAGGTCTACATAGATGATATGGTGGTGAAGTCAAAGAAAGCTGAGGATTATCTTAGGGATCTCAGAGACGCATTCGATATCCTGGACCAGTACAACATGAAGCTGAATCCTTCAAAATGCCACTTCGGAGTGGGTGCAGGAAAGTTCTTGGGCTACATGGTAACCAAGAGAGGAATAGAGGCCAGTCCAGAACAAATCAAAGCAATCATCAATCTGAAACCCCAGCAAATATCAAGGATGTCCAAAGACTAACCGACAGAGTAGCAGCACTCAACCGATTTATTTCAAGATCCTCAGATTGATGCAAGGAATTTTTTGACATCCTGAAGAAGAACAAGCAATTCGTATGGGAAGAGAAGCACGAACAAGCGGTTCAAACATTGAAAAAATACTTATCATCATCACCTCTACTAATGAAGCCAGAGGATGGTGAGTCGTTATCCTTGTACTTGGCAGTATCCGAAAACACTGTAAGTGCTGTCTTAGTCAAGGATCATGAGGGACAGCAACATCCCATATACTATGTAAGTAAAAGCTTGTTAACAGCAGAGACCAGGTACTCTCATTTAGAAAAACTAATTTTAGTTGTAATAATGGCATCTACTAAGCTTAGACACCACTTTGAAACTCATGCTATTCATGTTAAGACTAATTATCCTATTAAGTGTGTCTTGAGAAAGCCAGAGATGTCAGGAAGGATGGCTAAGTGGTCTGTTAAATTCAGTGCATACGATCTAGTGTATGAGCCCAGAACAACAATAAAGTCTCAGGCACTTGCGGACTTTGTGGCTGATTTCAGTAGTGACATTCAACATGAGGCAGACATTGAAGTCCAACAATTGGAAGAATCCAAGGATAAGTGGATACTATTAACTGATGGTGCATTCAACGTAAGAGGAACATGTCTAGGCATCATACTAAAATCGCCACAAGGGGACATAAGACCCCAATCCATAAGTTGTGAATTCCAAGCAACGAATAATGAAGCAGAATATGAAGCACTGATAGCAGGATTACAGCTAGCCCAGGATATGAAAATCAGTTATCTCTAGGTATATGTGGATTATTTATTACTCGTTAACCACTTTAATGGTTCATATGTAGTGAAAGGTGAGAAGTGAGCTAAATATCTCATAATAGTTATTAAATTATCCATAGAATTCGAAATTTTTAGCATTACACAGGTACCTAGAGAAGACAATGCTAAGGCTGATGCCTTAGCAAATCTTGCTTCGGCTCTTAAAATACCAGAAGATATTAAAATACCTATTATACATATTTTGAGACCAGCAATTGAGAAAATAGGTGAAGTGTCCAATATAGAGGAAGAAGAAGAGACTCGAGATCCTGAAATCAGTTAAGGATCATGGATCCTACCTATTAAAAAATATTTGTAGGATGGTGAGATCCCAAGTGACGAAAAGAATCACAGGGCTTTTCGCATGAAGGTATCTCATTTTATAATTTTGAACAATGTTTTGTATAGAAAATCCATTGCAGGTCCGTACTTGAGATGCTTAGAGGATCCTGAAGCACAAGAAGTCTTGAAAGACATACATGAGAGAGACTGTGGTAAACACACTGGGGGCAGAGCATTATTCTCAAGGATCCTGAGAACTGGATACTACTGGCCTACTATGAGGAAAGACGTTATGACTTATGCCCAGAAATGTGATGCTTGCCAAATACACAACAATATACTCCATCAACTAGCGGAGCCTTTGTATCCAGTCATCTCCCTATGACCATTCATGAACTGGGGAATGGAAATAGTCAGCAAACTACCCAGAGCACCAGGAGGTAAGGTATTCATGCTGGAAATGACGGATTATTTCTCAAAATGGATAGAAGCTGAAGCATTTGTCCAAGTTAGAGAAAAAGAAGTTATCTCCTTCATAAAGCGCAACATCCTGACAAGATTTGGGATCCCGGCAGAAATAGTGTGTGACAATGGATCCCATTTTATCGGCAAAAGAATAACAAACTTCTGTGCCAGTTGGGGGATAAAAATGATAACTTCCACCCCTGTACATCGTCAAGCTAATGGACAGGCGGAATCTAGTAACAAAATCATCATAAACAACCTTAAGAAGATATTGGGTACTAAGAAAGGAAGATGGGCAGAAGAGCTACCGTTTGTACTTTGGGCAGATAGGACAACCATAAAAAATGCAACAAGCCAAACTCCATTCTCATTGGTATTTGGTACTGAAGCTATGGTCCCTACAGAGATGGTTATTCCCACTGCCAGAACCAATCTCCAAACTCCTGAAACCAACGATAAAGCTCTTACTCATGATCTTGACACTGTGGATGAGCTTTGGGATCTTGCTAAAGTTCGTATTGCATCTTAGCAAAGTCATACAACAAGAATATAAGGATCATAAGATTCCAAGTAGGTGACCTAGTATTGAGAAAAGCATTTCAAAATACTACTAATCCCAACGAAGGAAAACTCGCACCGAAATGGGAAGGTCAGTATTTGATAGACTCAGAAGCAGGTAAGGGAGCCTACTGGTTAGCTACAATGGAAGGGGAAATCCTGCCGAGATCCTGGATCGCTATCCATCTGAAAGAATATTTTATGTGAGTTAGAACTTAAATTCCAACTAAGATTGGTATGTCATCTATCCCTGATTATTTTTATCTTTATTATCTTTTATCAAATTACTGACTTGAGCGTCGGAGGGGTGTTAGCTAGGCTAACACCCACCTTCACCAAGGTTTCATGTTTTGTAGGAAGGATCCTCAAGGATCCTGACAGAAGACAGAGACTGGCCATCTCTCTAAGTTTAAGGTATTTTGAATACCTTCTAACATTTAAAGGTTTTCACCTTTCTACGAATTGAGTTTAAACACTCCGCCTGGATGCACGATATCCAAGTATAGTTCAAGGTGGTGCGACCAGTTCGTGTAACCGTGGCTGATAATTTCATAACTGTTGGCTATATCTTGGATCCTAAGAATGTAACAGACGTGTTACTTACTAAGGTTTTTAGCATTTTCATGCTAATTCAAGTTTGGCTTGTCCAAAGTATTTAACACTTATGTGTTAACCTAAGTTTTTGGCTTGTCCCAAGTATTTAACACTTATGTGTTAACCTAAGCTTTTGGCTAGTCCCAAGTTTGGCTTGTCCAAAGTATTTAACACTTATGTGTTAACCTAAGTTTTTGGCTTGTCCCAAGTATTTAACACTTATGTGTTAACCCAAGTATTTAGCATTAATATGCTGATTCAAGATCCTGACACTTAAGTGGATTAGGGATATTCCTGTGGATCCTAAGGTATGGTTACTAAGTGAATAATCCACTTATACACAGGGGACAACTAAGGGATTCCAAAAGCATATGATATGCCTAAACCTTCTTATCATTATCTGGTATGTATGTTTACTTAGTCTGATTCTTCATAAAGGTATTTACTTGAGATTATTTTCAATTTTGGATAGACTCGAAATATTTGATGACTAAGTCATGGTACGTTTGTAACTGGTATTCTTCCAAACTATTTATCAGAAACTAAATTTGTTTTTCTGAAGCAAAGTTTAATGAAAACTAAAATGTTATTTGCAAATGTTATTTAAGAATCAGGTATCCTGAAAAGATACTCAAAACTATTTTAAGGATCCTAACTTTCTAAGAATATGACAAATCATATCAAGCACATAACAACCATGGCAAGTAGTCACAAACCATCTACTAATATTTTAATTGCAGGAGGATCAGTAACCCGGGCTTCGTCCAAAAGTTGGACCCATCCGCCCGAGTCCTGAACCATTAGTCAAAAACTAAAGTTGTCTATCCCGAAACCGGGATCCCTAGAGCAAGAAAAAATAAAATTGTTCAACAACCACAAATATAAAAGAAAATTGTTTCAAGACAGCAGCAACCATGATCAACCAATTAAAGAACCATAATATCTAGGGCTCAGGCCTAGGCATCATTACCCTCATCGCCCTGGCTGATCTGCTTTTCACCACCTCTAGCTCCAACATCCTCAACATCCTTGCTTGTCTCCACCACTACACCACCAAACTTGGCTAGAGAAGTGCGCCATCCCTGCAGATCCCAGGTTGCAATGTTAAAACCTTCCACAACAGCCTGCTCCACCATCTGAATCCTAGATTGAAGGATAGCCATTGTAGTAGATTTCTTGGCGTCATCTACAGTATCCTGCAACTTCTGCTCATACTGGGCTGAGGTCTCTTGCAACTTATCCTTCAGGATCTGGATTTCCCCCTCCATGTACTTGGATTTGGTGGCAGAGATTTTCTTCATGTCTTCGACCTTCTCCAGGGCTTCCTCGGTATTCTTCTCCGCCATCGCTAAGTTGACACTCAGTTTCTCAAGACCCTGCAAGATTCAGATACATTAGGAATTTCAGGATCCTGACATTAAAATAGGGATACTAGAAAGTACTTACCACATTCAGCAAAGATTGCAGCTTTTTGACAGTATCACTGGAATCCATGCCCTCAAAGATCTCCAGATCTACCACATCCGTCGTTTTCCTCTTCTTACTCCCTGAAGCTTTGGACCGGAGTAGTGGAACACAGGATTTGGTGGTTGCACGCGTGGGACCCTCCTTCTTGATGACGGTGGCTACAGACAAAAGGCTATCAAGATCAGATAGGACAAACTGGGAGCTCGACTTCAGGATTCCTACAGAAGATTAGAACATATCAGGATCATAATATTCGGTGATACAAATATAAATATGTTATTTACCAGAAGACATGTTGGACTCGGAGTATTGAGTGTCAAAGCTGGTTTCGCTGATGGTTGATTCACCACGAAAGGACCTCTCCGCAGTAGGTATTTCTAACAAGGCTTCGATTCTTTTTTCTGTGTCGCTTCTCGCAGGTACTAGTTCAGCAAATTTAGGAGCTGCACAAAGATAAAGCAAAATCATTAGAAACAGGTTAGAAATATTAAAAATTGCAGGGATCCTAACCACTTCCTCCCCTTCTTAACCCTTTGGAGGGGCAAAAGTCCCCACCAGAAATAGAATCTCTCCTCATAAAGAAAAACTTTCCCTTCTAGTCGGTATCGTTTTGAGTAGCTTTTGGGATTAGGGGAGTTTGCCCAGATTTGAGCTGAAGAATGAAACGAGAAGACCCGTGGGTTCTTAAATTGTACATATGGGCTAGTTCAGGGATACCAATGGTCAGAGAATGTAGCTGATTTAATTTTTCCAGGGTAAACAGAATCTTGCAAACCATAGGCATGATTTGGGAATAACACAAGCCGGTGAGTTTGAAGAAATTAGTGATAAGTGGAGGAAACGGATACGAAAGACCCAGAGTAAAAAGATAAACAAAGAAGTAGACCTAAGTTTCAGAAATCAAGTCAGCTTTCATCCTAGAGTCAAAAGACCTAAACACGGCGTTTTTTGGGAAAAACACCATTGCCTTTCAAGTGCTTGATATCCTGATCACTGAAAGAGTAGGTTTCCTGATCAGTATGATCAAGGATTCCCTGGTCTACAAAGTCTTCGATCATTTCGGTAACGATGGAAGAGCTTGATCGAGTTATTTTCTTACCCATTATCAAGAAAGTTTAGAGATGAGAAAGAAAACGAAGATCGGAGTAAAAAGCTTTACCTGCTTAGCCTTGAGAAGATCGAATGAGAGAGAAGGGGTAATTATGAATTTATCCTGTAAAGGCAACAACCAATTCGCATTGGAACTCGGGAAGGGTCATATCGCAACCTTATCATTATTTACCGTTTGAATTTTAAAAATTTTACAGATGTCGATTGCATTGACAGCTGTTAAATTTGGGGACAATTGTTAGGGGTCATTTTTATAACTGAGGATCCTGGACCTTCGACATTCTTCAATATCCTGACAGGTTTTGGTATTCTTAACATTTATATTGCAAACTTTTATATCCTTTTTCTATCTTGACTTATTCGCAGGTAAAATGTGCGGAGTCAATTTCATCCCTGAAGAATCGGTCTAGAAGTCAAAAGAAACGTGTGGAACATGCGTGGAGAGGCTTCTAACGGTCATATTTGAAGACCAAGTAATCTCCGGGATTCTCAGATAGTTAGTTAGCTTATCTTTTGTATTTAACCTACAGTGATATCGATTAGGAAACACACAACAACACTCGCAATCATCTGTAACACTTAGTCATCGATCACTTACTGCTCACATTGTACTCGTTTTCATTTATTTATACAAGAACAAGAGGCAAGTGACTTTCGGTCACTTCCCGAAGTTTTATGTCGGAGATCCTAAAGGATTAAGGGCTTTCCTCGTACATCATCGTGTCAAACTTTACATTTATGTTTATTACTTTGCATTTTAATCAAGCACACTACCTCACAAACTAAATTTGGTTACAAAATTACTCTTGTTGATTTTTACCCAAAACAACTACCAATCTATATCGAGGGGGTAAACTCTATACAAAAATTTTGTGCCATTGATTCTTTATCTTGCTATAATATTATTCTAGGGAGACCTTGGATACATGACATGAAGGCAGTACCCTCAACATGTCACCAATGTGTAAAATGCTACCCCATGGGGGTAGTAAGGATCAACAACGACCAGCAAGAAGCTAAAGACTATTACACGTGTCGATGAAAACTTCTACAAAGACGAGACATGCATAGCAATTAACGAAGCAGGTCAGGGATGTTCTAAAAGCTAAAGAGCAGGATGTCAAAGAGGTGTCCCTGGATGCTAAAGACCCAGATATCAAAGTCCTTGAAGGAAGTAATATCCCTGAGGATATAGAGAAAGATATGTTAGACTTCTTGAAGGGTAGAAGACAACCTTCGCATGGAAGCACGGAGATATAACATGCAAATCCAAAAACATTATAACTTAAAAACTTGGAATTGATAAAAGTTTCAGTCCAATACATCAAAAGCGAAGGAAATTTACTCCTGAAAGGCACGTAATCATCCAAGAAGAGGTGGAAATACTCCTCAAGTCCGGAATGATTAGGGAAGTAAAATTCCCAAGGTGGCTAGCAAATGTAGTGGCAGTACAAAAGAAAAATGGGAAGTGGAGAGTTTGTGTAGACTACACAGACCTTAACACGGCGTGCCCTAAGGATCCCTTCCCATTGCCACACATAGACTCAATGGTTGATGCTACAACGAGCCATGAAATCCTAACTTTTATGGATACTTCTTCGGGATTTCAGCAGATCCAAATGGAGCCATCAGACTAGGAGGATACAGCCTTCATGACTTCGACAGGTATTTACTGTGATATAGCTATGCCATTTATCTTAAAAATGCAGGTGCCACGTATTAGAGACTAGTGAACATGATGTTCAAGGATAAACTAGGGGACATAGATGATATGGTGGTAAAGTCAAAGAAAGCTGAGGATCATCATAGGAATCTCAGAGACGCTTTCGATATCCTGTATTGGTACAACATGAAGCTGAACCCTTCAAAATGCCACTTTGGAGTGGGGGCATGAAAGTTCTTGGGCTACATGGTAACCAAGAGAGGGATAGAAGCTAGTCCAGAGCAGATCAAAGCAATCATCAATCTGAAATCCCCAACAAATACTAAAGATGCCCAGAGATTAACAGGAAGGGTGGCAGCACTCAACCAATTTATTTCAAGATCCTCAGAGAGATGCAAGGAATTTTATGACATCCTGAAGAAGAACAAGCGATTCAAAAGGGAAGAGAAGCATGAACAAGTGCTTCAAGCATTGAAACAATACTTAGCATAAGCCCCTCTACTAATGAAGCCGGAGGATGGTGAGCCATTATCCCTGTACTTGGCAGTATCTGGGAATGTTGTAAGTGATGTATTGGTCAAGGATCATGAGGGACAGCAACATCCCATATACTATGTAAGTAAAAGCATGTTAGTCACAGAGACCATGTATTCTCATTTAAAAAAACTAATTTTATCTTTAATAATGGCATCTACTAAGCTTAGACATTACTTTGAAACTCATGCTATTCATATTAAGACTAATTATCCTATTAAGTGTGTCTTGAGAAAGCCAGAGATGTAAAAAAGAATGGCGAAATTGTAAGTCCCGGGAGCCTCGTCGCGCAGCGGATATACACGGACATGTTCTGTGATTTGTGTGGGAACAGAGAAACACGAACACAGACAAAAGATAATGAAACGAAACGTAATCCATAACAAAGAAGTCATCCCGTATTACAGACTACATACCGAAGGAGCACACATCTCTCATCTAAGCTCACGGTCCAGGGGTCGGGAGAGCTCTTCCCGACCCGGACATCTCTCGACCTCGTTCCAGAAGTTCCACCTACAAATGAAGACAAGTCTTATATTTATAGGCGAAGGAACACTACCTGCGTACTTAACAAGTACACAAGGCAAAAGCCTTGAGTACTTACTAAGTACGCATGGTTTGGTCATGCGTACTTGACAAGTATGCAAGGCAAAAGCCTTGCGTACTTACTAAGTACGCAGGACCAAACTGGTGTGCGGGCTAAGTACTCAGGAACACCCTCCTACGTACTAGCCACGTACACCGATACATAGAATTTAATCTATAGTTACAAAACATGCTTCTACAGAAATGGTCAGTTAAACTCAGTGCCTATGATCTAGTATATGAACCTAGAACAGCAATAAAGTCACAGGCACTTGCGGACTTTGTGGTTGATTTCAGTAGTGACATTCAGCATGAAGCAGACCTTGAAATCCAACAATTGGAAGAATCCAAGGATTAGTGGATATTATTCACTGACGGCGCATCCAATGTAAGAGGAACAGGTCTAGGCATCATACTAAAATCGCCACAGGGGGACATAATACCCGAATCCATAAGTTGTGAATTTCAGGCGACGAATAATGAGGCGAAACATGAAGCACTGATAGCGGGATTGCAACTAGCCAAAGATATGAAAATCAGGTATCTCCAGGTATATGTGGATTCATTGTTACTTGCTAACCACTTTAACAGTTCTTATGCAGTTAAGGGCGAGAAACTAGCCTAGTATCTTGAAATAGTCAAGAATTTGGAAAAAGAATTCGAAAATTTTAATATAACACATGTACCTAGAGAAGATAATGCAGAGGCTGATGCCTTAGCAAATCTTGGATCAGCTCTTAAGCTACTGCTAGATGTGAAGATTCCAATTATACACATCATGAGCCCTGCAATCAGTATAACAGAGTGCAAGGATAATGAAGTGTTAGATATATAAGTGTTTGAAATCCAAGATCCTGACAAAAACCAAGGATCTTGGATTCTACCTATTAAAAAATATTTGCAGGATGGTGAGATCCCGAGTGACGAAAAGAATCACAGAGCTTTCCGCATGAAGGTATCTCGTTTTATAATTTTGCACAATGTTTTGTATAGAAAATCTGTTGTAGATCCATACTTGAGATGCTTAGAGGATCCTGAAGCACAAGAAGTCTTGAAAGACATACATGAGGGAGACTGTGGTAATCACACTAGGGCAAAGCATTATTCTCAAGGATCCTGAGAACAGGATACTACTGGCCTACCATGAGGAAAGACGCTATGACTTATGCCCAGAAATGTGATGCTTACCAAAGACACAACAACATACTCCATCAACCAGCGGGACCTTTGTATCCAGTCATCTCCCCATAGCCATTCATGAAATGGGGAATGGATATAGTCGGCAAACTACCTAGAGCACAAGGAGGAAAGGTATTCATGCTGGCAATGACGGATTATTTCTCTAAATGGATGGAAGCTGGAGCATTTGTCCAAGTCAGAGAAAAAGAAGTTATCTCCTTCATAAAGCGTAATATCCTGACAAGATTCGGGATCCCGGCAGAAATAGTGTGTGATAATGGATGTCAGTTCATTGGCAAAAGAACAACAAACTTCTGTGCCAGCTGGGGGATAAAAATGATAACTTCCACCCCTGTACATCCTCAAGCTAATGGACAGGCAGAATCCAGTAACAAAATCATCATAAACAACCTTAAGAAGATATTGTGGACTAAAAAAGGAAGATGGGCAGGAGAACTATCGTTTGTACTTTGGGTAGATAGGACAACCACAAAAAATGCAACAGGCCAAACTCCGTTCACATTGGTATTTGGTACTGAAGCTGTGATCCCTACAGAGATGGATATCCTCACTGCCATAACCAATTTCCATACTCCAGAAACCAATGACGAGGCTTACCAAAGACACAACAACATACTCCATCAACCAGCGGGACCTTTGTATCCAGTCATCTCCCCATAGCCATTCATGAAATGGGGAATGGATATAGTCGGCAAACTACCCAGAGCACAAGGAGGAAAGGTATTCATGCTGGCAATGACGGATTATTTCTCTAAATGGATGGAAGCTGGAGCATTTGTCCAAGTAAGAGAAAAAGAAGTTATCTCCTTCAAAAAGCGTAATATCCTGACAAGATTCGGGATCCCGGCAGAAATAGTGTGTGATAATGGATGTCAGTTCATTGGCAAAAGAACAACAAACTTCTGTGCCAGCTGGGGGATAAAAATGATAACTTCCACCCCTGTACATCCTCAAGCTAATGGACAGGCAGAATCCAGTAACAAAATCATCATAAACAACCTTAAGAAGATATTATGGACTAAGAAAGGAAGATGCGCAGAAAAACTACCGTTTGTACTTTGGGCAGATAGGACAACCATAAAAAATGCAACAGGCCAAACTCCGTTCACATTGGTATTTGGTACTGAAGCTGTGATCCCTACAGAGATGGATATCCTCACTGCTATAACCAATCTCCATACTCCAGAAACCAACGACGAGTGTAGAACCAAAGACTGATGGCTTCTAAATTATTCTAAGTACAAATGCTGCTGATAGGCTTATCAGCAGCATTCAACACATGTTGTTGCTGATAGGCTTATAAGCAGCATTCAACACATGTTGCTGCTGATAGGCTCATCAGCAGCATTCAGCACTTGTTGCTACTGATAGGCTTATCAGCAACATCATTCTCGTTCTTGCTGCTGATAGCTATGTTCCTTGAAGACAAATCGTTGCAGCTGACTATCCAGACCAAGCATCACTGACAACTTTCTGCAAAAGCAACTGACACACTCAAAGCATAAGGAACCTCAATGGTGCAACCAATGACGGACGACAATGCTCTTCTCCGAGCATGCAAACAATGATGAATAAAGAAAACGCTTCAATAAAGTTAGCTAGTTTAGCTTTAACGTGTAAAATTAGCTTTTGTATAAAAGATCAACGGTCTGTGTTCGATCTGATCCTTAGAATCAAGGGTCTGTCTTGATTCTAAGTTAGTATAAATACCGTGTAAACACTTCATTGTAAGTGTGCTTCTTAACAGAGTTTTCATTTGTAATCGTTTATTCACAAAGCTTAATACAACAGTGATCTTACTAGTATTCTTTCTGTCTGTTCGATTACATTTGTGTAGTTGTTATTGTTTCCGCCAATTTCATCTAAGAATACAACCATCTTGTAATTACACGATCCTACAAGTGGTATCAGAGCCTTGGATCAGATTAAACAAACTAACACTTGTTTAATCACTTCTGGTTCTATTCTAAACTCTTTTTTTTTCACCCAAAACCACGAAACAAAAATGGCACAAAGCAATGGTTTTGAAGACATCAGCAGCATCAACCGACCACCAAGATTGGTGTCTGGAGAAGACTACGACATGTGGAAAAATCGCATGGAAAGTTTTTTCTGCTATCAGGAGTACGGAATGTGGAAATCCATCAGGGATGGACCCTACATTCCCATGGTGGCATCTGCTGACTCTGGAGGACCATTAGTTCCAAAGGATCCCTCCAAGTACTCGAATGAAGATATAAAAAGGATGGAGGTGGCCTTCAAGGCACTAGGAGCTATCCAAATGTGCCTTCCAAATGAAGTTTTTCATAACTTCGGAAGTCACAAAACCGCCAAAGAGCTCTGGGAGGCTCTTGAGAAGATGTTTGCTGGCTCAGAAGAAGTCAAAGAAAACAGAAGGGACATCCTGAAGTAGCAGTATGAAAACTTCGTATGGAAGGAAGGTGAGTCCCTAACTGTTTTATATAATAGATTTACTTATCTTGTAGGTGAGCTGCAGTGCTCAAAGGTGAAACTGGGGAATGAGGATATTCTCAAAAAGTTCATCAGGTCTTTACCTAGCTACTGGACACTCTACACGGTGTCCAGTAGAAGAACTGAGAATCTGAAGACTCTCCAAATGACTGAGCTCTTCGGTATGCTAAAGACTTATGAGCTAGAGATGATTCAGGCAAAAGAACGAAGCTCAAGCTACCAAACAACTTCAACATCCACCACCACCTCTTCTGCTTTTCACTCTGAGTACTCAGGTCCTAGTACTAACAACTACTATCCTCCCATAGTCACACATCCTCAAACTCCTACCTCTAAAACAAACACATCACCATTTCTTCTTGAAGCTCCTTCTCAATCCTCATCCACTGCTGCTTTTGTTTCTGAAAACTCAAGCAACATGTACTTTATCAAGGAGGATCTTGAGTGCTTCCATCCAGATGATCTAGAAGAAATGGATATACAGCACTCGTATGCCATGCTCTCTATAAGAGCAAAAAGGTTCTACTCTAGAACCGAAAGACCCATTCCAAGCAACAGCTCCAACACCAGAGTTGGCTTGGATAAAAGCAAATTGAAATGTTACAACTGTAACCAACTGGGTCATTTTGCTAGAGAATGCAAGGCACCTAGGGCAAACCCAGCAGCTCACCAAGCCCAACCAAGACATCAACAGCAACAAGCTACTCCTCCAGCTCAAACTGCAGCTTGTGCAGCTGTTGGAACATCTGATTTTGACTGGAGCTTCCAGTATGAAAATCTGCCTACTAACAACCAAGCTTCTATGGCAGACACAACTGAGATACCGCCTCAGGTATATGAATATCTATGTTCCCAAGCCTGTATTGATAAGGTTTTAGGCTACAGAAAGCATAATCAAAACCTAATAGATCAAAATTAAGAGTTTCATCAAATGAAATCTGAATTCAAAAAGGTTGAAGACAGTTACAAAGAAAATATTAACTGCCTAAAGAAAGAGATTTCATCATTAAAACATGAACAAACCAATCTTGAGACTCAGATTGATGATCTTCTTGTCAAATTAAAGGCTACCAGAGCAGAATTAGCAGAGCAGAAAGTTCACATTGACAAATATGAATTTGCATCCAAAAAGCTGGAAAGACTTCTGGATGCTCAAATTCATGATAAGGTAAAAACTGGTGTGGGGTATCATGCTGAACAATATCAAGCCGTTGCACCTCCTGCTGACTACGTTGCCATCCATGAACCAAGCTTCAATCTGGCAAATCTTGATATGGCCAACAGAAATCTTGATCCTTCTAAGGATGAACCATTGGTACAAGAATGCACTACCTCATCAGAGTCTGATTCAACTTACTCAGACTCCACTAAAACAAGTGAAGCTTCATCTTCTCCTGTCCCTCAAGTCACTCTGACTAAAGATGAATTCCATTCAACACAAGTACCAGCCATTTCAGTACCAGTTCCTACACCATTCAAACAAATCAAAATTAGCTATCCACCAGAAGGTAGGAAGCTAAATACTAAAAAGGGCCAGTCCTCATCTTCAGTCCAGCCAAGGAAGGTGTTTGACATATGTCATGCACCTGGAGAAAGGGTTCCATATGTTCAAAAAACATTGGAAGAAGCTACTTTTGAGCACAACAAAGCTCACCCTTGGAATTTCAAAGACCTTTTCAAAAGAAAGGATTATGTTTATCTTTCAAGGGATAAAATGGCAAAATCATGTTTTGTCTGTGGAAAATATAACCACACTGCCAGCACCTGCTTCTACTACATTCAGCAGCAAAGAAACCTCAAGCAACATGCTTTTGAGAAGACAAAGAAGAACAAACAGGTAAGAGGTTTTGAAGCTAAGACAACTCAATTCAGAAAATCTCTTTCTCCACTAAGGGAACAGTTGTCAAAACCTCAACAATCTTGCATCATCTGTGGAGAATCAGACCACTTTGCTGCAAATTGTAAGTCAAATCCTTTCAATCAGATTCTTCTTCCAACCCCAGTTATACAAAAGCCTATCGGCAAGGTGAAGAAGGATAAGCATACATCTGTTTCTAAGCCATCAGCAGCCAAAATAACTGCTGCTGATCGAGTAAAGCCCAAGCAACCAAAAGGAAGGCCTTCAGCAGCAACAAAGTCTGCAGCTGCTCAAGTAAAACCATCAGCAGCAACAAAATCTGTTGCTGATAAGCCAAAATCCTCAGATACAACATCTGCTGCTGAAAAGACAAAGAAAGCTGGAAAACCACCAACTCAACAATGGAAGGTAAAGAAACCACCAAGAATCATCATCGGTTCAGTTGAGTGCGTCTATCCTTTGGTGTAAATATGTCTGCCTTATGTTGTAAATAAAAGTTATAACTCACCAGCATCCTTGTTGCTGCTGACAGGTCTAATTTTCAGCAGCAAAGAATTTGCCCCTGACTGCCTTAAGTTATCAGTAGGAACAAGTTTCCTGCGGATAGCTTTAAAGCCATCAGCAGCAACATCCTTGCTGCAGATCACTGAATCCATCAGCAGCAATTGAGTTTGCTGCTGACAGGCTTAACCTTCCGCAGCAACCAAGCTTGCAGCGGACAGGCTTATCCATCCACAGCAACCAAGTTTGCTGCTGATGGGTAAATTTAAGTCCAAATTAACTTTTACCCGCTGTAAAAGAAATCAACGTCAGTCTTTACCATGACTGCCTCGGTACATTACAGCTGTAACAATGAAAAGTAAATAAGGTTGTACTGTACAAGTCATTTTGCTTTTTCTCTCATCTGCCGTTATAAAACTAAATCAAATTTTCTTTACCACCTCTTCACATTCAATTCAACCCTAACCAACTATCACTTTCACCCTAAGTCCCCACCACATTCAAAGTTCTCCATATTCTCCATACTCTCAAGTCTCCACCATACTCAAACCATATTCAAATCATCCCTCCAGAATCAAACGGCTATGGCAGATATCGACAACCCAGATGACAAGTTTTCCACATACCATAACCTAACAGCATACCTTACCAAAGGAAAGAAATCCGATGGTTTTGACGATATGATCGATTTCTTATGTCGATCAAAGATCTACTTTGCCCTCACCACCAACCCTACCATATATACCCCTCATATGGAGGATTTCTGGAGTACCGCCGTCTACTCAACCGAATAGGGGATTCCCCAAATCAAAGCCAAAGTAGACGGCAAGAATATCACCATCTTGGAAGCTACACTCAGAAAACATCTTAAGCTTCAAGATGAGAGAGCAGCCATCTCATACTCGAAGGACGAATACATGAGGACCTTTGTCTCCATTGGATACACTGGAAATCAAACCGAGTATACGATCGAGAAGGCGCTGATGGGCCCTCCATGGAAGTATCTCTGCCACACTCTTCTCCAATACATATCTCAGAAGAGGAGTGGATGGCATCAGGTGAGCTCTGCACTGGCCTCCACCTTCCATGGTATGGTCACTAACCAAGGCTTCAACTTTGCACATCTCATTTTTTAGGGTTTGCGATATAACCTTCAAGAGGGTGCAAAGCAGCAATTTTTCATGTACCCAAGATTCCTGCAGGAAGTTTTCAATCAAGAACTAAAAGAACTTTCAAAACCTGCAAGAATCTACATCATGTTGGGTCATAAAAATAACATTTTTCAAAGCATGAGGACTATTTCCAAAAAGTTCTCAGGGGTCAACGTTCCATTGTTATCTACAATTCTGAACGTACAAAGTACCCCGGGTGACAGTTCAGCAATCCCAGCTGATACTGATCCCACACCCTCCACCTCACATCCTGAACAACAGTCTGCATCCACCATTCGAACCCCTGTGCATACTACTGAGGATGTACATGCACAAAAATTACTTACACCTCTTTTGGATGTTATTGTTCAACCGGAACACAGGGCTTCGGTTGCAACAACATATACTAGAAAAAAGGGCAAGATAACTCCTTCTTCTCTTGCCTCCAAGGCCCAAACCCAATCTAACATCCCTCACTCAGAATCACAACATTCTGGTGAGAATATCATAAGGGAAAGCCACATTATTAGGGAGACTCCCTCGGATGCCTCTCTATTAGGATCAGGATCACTTCCCGGATCCATAGAACAGCCCCCTGAGCCCTTCCTTTCTCTTCTGAACTTAAGTGTTGAGGAACCTGATCAAGATGATGTACCTTCTCCAACTACCACTATCTCGGAGGTACTGATTGATCTTGCTTCCAACACACCCAACCTAAGTTCATCTACCCTGAAGGTCCACTCTAGGAGTTATGAAAGAGTGGATGTGGAAGAGGCTGTCACTACTGCTGGTCCATCAAATGTCCAGGAGGACAGTGACAACATTGTTAAGACCTCAACCACGGCAACTCACAGTAAGAATGTTTCCTTGGAAACTCCCTTCACTGAGAGGAATCCCAGGTGCCAAGAAACCATGGGTGATGGGGATGAAGATGCTAGGCATAAGACCCCATCTGGGTCCAAGGATTCCACAACTGTGGATGAGGACAGACTGAAACTTCATAACTTGGAATTGACGGCCAGGGTGGCTATGCTAGAGGCTGAAGTGTCCAAACTAAGACACCAAGTCTCTATGCATGAAGCCCATCAATGCCCAACTTTTACCACTCCCTCTCTTGTATCAGTAGGCACCCAAACTGATGCTTACTTGTCTACTGATGCAACCAAAAAGGGGGAGATGGTCTCAATGGAGGAAGACATAGACAGTCTTGACGACTAGATTCAAGAGCAGGTTGTAATTCAAAGCTCACTATTCAAGCCAACTTTTGTACAAATTCATGACTTGCCAGTCTCAGATAACGAAGAATAAGTGACATCTGAAGACTGGAAGTTGGTCGTCAGGGCTGTTGATGAAATGCTGAATGATGCTGAATACACAGAACAAACAAATACAACATTCAGCATCCTTCCTGTAGCAGCAACCATCATAAGTCAATCCATTACCCCCCAACTGTTTCAAACTACACAGAAGCTAGAATTTGACACCATTCTAGCTTGGGGGTATGATGGATCAGCTGAGAGATTTTGGATTGGATGGGAGTTTAGTGGTGTAGAAGAGCTAAACTGGAACTCTCTCAATGCCCTTCAAGTCCTACAACTGTATTTAACTAACTGTATCAACACTTCATCAGATCTCTCAGCAGAACTTGCCATTGGCAGGTTCCATGACTTGATGGAGGATAATCTACCCCACTTCGAAAGACTAATACAAACAGCAAAACGGGTAGCTTATCCTGAATCTTCGGCAGCAGCAAAAGGAAGACTGACTCCTAGAAGACTTGACATTATAAGGAGCAGTCTTCTCACTAAAGAAGAAATTTGTTGCTTAAGAAGATTTCTGTACTCCTTCATTGTCAAAGACTTAGATGTGCTGGGATGGACAAGCACTAAGTCTCTTGACCACACCTTCTTACTAAGCAATGGCTCTTCTCTCACCATCAACACCAGGAACATCTTGTCACTTCCTACAGACTTTCTCGACAAGATCTTTCAACTCAGGGCAAATATCTGCAATGTCAACTCACTTGAAAGCCAGGCAATGATAGCTACTGTCAGAGCCAAACTTGAACACGAAGGAAGAATTACTGAGGAAGTATATGTGTCAAACTCTGACACTGATACTGACTCAGCTTCCCCTCGAGTAGACATCTATGCTGCAGCATATGAGTCAAGATCAACAATCAAATAAATGCTGAAAGAAGTCACAGGTCCTGAGTGCAAATCGGATGAAGCCATCCGACCTTCCCTTATTCACCTCTCAATGTGCCAATGAAGCTGAGGCTGAGATCCCAATAGCAGCACCATCATCTGCTGTTGTGGTCAGTGAAGCCGAAGCAGAGGCATCCAATATAAACAAGGGAAAGGGAATTATGACAGATGAAGATGAAGAGAGATTGCTAAAAGAGAAAAGAGAGAGGGAAGAGAAGAGAAGAAGAGGAGATGGCTGACATTAAAAAGGCTCAAGAAAGAAAAACAACCATTCTCCTCAGAGAACAAACCATCCAGCTGTATGCTAGGCAGCTGAATGAACTGAAAAGAAAGATTCCTACAGTTGACCAGATTGAAGAAGATGCAGCTCTGGCTCTTCAACTGCAGGAACAATTTAACAGAGAAAAAGAAGAATTGGAGAAGAAGAAGAAAGAAGAAGCTAAGTTCAGAATAACCGATTCTGAACTAGCCAAAGAAATGAGGGAGGAGTGGGTAAAGGCTCTAGTTTCTCAAGGTGAGGATGCAGACTACCTTGAGAAACTATCAAATAAAGAAGTCTACAGAGCCTTCATGGGTCAGCAAGGTCAATTGGCAAAGAAGAAACAGGCTGAAGAAGAAGAAAAAGCCAAACAAAAGTCCAAGAAGACCATTGCCTTTAATAAACGGGCCCATGAAGAAAGGAAGGTCATGATTGACTTCCTTAAGGCTAGAGGAGAGAGTGGACAGAGGCTAGGTCCCATGAACTTCATGAACCTGCAAGCCCTCTACTTCAAAGTCAAGAAGGATGAGGAAGAAAAATTGGGGAAGAAGGGATCCAAGAAAAGGGTACTTATTCAGGAAGAAAAAGAAACAAAAGCAAAGAAACCCAAGCCTTCTCCCTCACCTACCTCTTCCTCAGTCCAACAACCTTCCACTCTCCTCCCCAAACCCTCCACTCCTCCACCCAAAAAGTCCAAACCATCCCACCTAGCTCCCACTCATCAACAGCCTCCCTTAAAGAAATCCAAACCCACACCTAAACCAGAAGACTCAAGAGACATAGTTGACTGGGTCTATAATCCACAGGATCAAAGGTTTGAGATCTTCAGGGGGAGAACTGAAAGAAGAAGATCTATCTACAGATCTGTTGATGAAGTTCTGCATTTGCCAGATTCAGATCTTGACAGAATTTTGGAGCTGGGTGAAGCTCATGAGCCTGCAAATGAGGGTGGGAAACTTCTTGTGCTAGCCATCAAACACTACTTCAACCCTAGCAAAGATGTGATCATTGACATCAAACCACTCAAGTCCCATTCTCCATTTGTAAGTTGGTCCTATAATGCTGATTTGGATGAGTTCACTTTAACTGATGTAAGGAAGCAGAAGATGATATGTTCAAGCAAAACAATCTACAAAATGCCACATAAAGACATCAAGACTCTGTCTGCACTTCCACTAAACAATCCCAGCAAGGATCCAAGAGGCTATGAAGTTGAAAGGATAGTCAGCCACATGCAAAAGCTTCAGCAGCAAAGTGATTAGAAAAATTTTGGTCACATCAGTCTAGGGGGAGTTTGTAGAACCAAAGACTGATGGCTTCTAAATTATTCTAAGTACAAATGCTGCTGATAGGCTTATTAGCAGCATTCAACATATGTTGCTGCTGATAGGCTTATAAGCAGCATTCAACACATGTTGTTGCTGATAGGCTCATCAGCAGCATTCAGCACTTGTTGCTACTGATAGGCTTATCAGCAGCATCATTCTCATTCTTGCTGCTGATAGCTATGTTCCTTGAAGACAAATCGTTACAGCTGACTATCCAGACCAAGCGTCACTGACAACTTTCTGCAAAAGCAACTGACACACTCAAAGCAGAAGGAACCTCAATGGTGCAACCAATGACGGACGACAATGCTCTTCTCCGAGCATGCAAACAATGATGAATAAAGAAAACGCTTCAATAAAGTTAGCTAGTTTAGCTTTAACGTGTAAAATTAGCTTTTGTATAAAAGATCAACGGTCTGTGTTCGATCTGATCCTTAGAATCAAGGGTCTGTCTTGATTCTAAGTTAGTATAAATACTGTGTAAACACTTCATTGTAAGTGTGCTTCTTCACAGAGTTTTCATTTGTAATCGTTTATTCACAAAGCTTAATACAACAGTGATCTTACTAGTATTCTTTCTGTCTGTTCGATTACATTTGTGTAGTTGTTATTGTTTCTGCCAATTTCAACTAAGAATACAACCATCTTGTAATTTCACGATCCTACAACGAGGCTCTTGCTTATGATCTTGACACGGCTGATGAACTTAGAGATCTTGCTAAAGTTCGGATCACAACTTATCAACAAATGATAGCAAAATCATGCAACAAGAACTTAAGGATCAGAAAGTTCCAAGTAGGTGACCTAGTATTGAGAAAAGTGTTTCAAACTACTATCAATCCCAATGAAGAAAAGCTCGCACCTAAGTCGGAAGGCCTATACTTAATAGATTCAGAAGCAAGCAAGGGGGGCCTATTGGCTAACCACTATGGAGGGAGATATCCTGCCAAGATCCTGGAATGCTATCCATCTCAAAGCATATTTTATGCAAGTTAGAACTTAAATTCTAACTAAGACTGGGATATCTTTTATCCCTGATTATTTTTATCTTTATTACTCCTTATCGAAGTACTGACTTAAGCGTCGGAGGGGTGTTAGCCAGGATAACACCCACCTTTACCAAGGTTTTATGTTTTGCAGGAAGTATCCTCAAGGATCCTGACAAAAGATAGAGACTGGCCATCTCTCTAAGTTTAAGGTATTCAAAATGCCTTCAAAGGTTTAAAGGTTTTCACCTTTCTATGAATTGAGTTTAAACACTCCGCTTGAACGCACGATATCCAAGTATAGTTCAAGGTGGTGCGACCAGTCCATGTAACAGTGGCTGATAATTTCATCACTATTGGCTATATATTGGACCTTATGAATGTAACAGACGTGTTACTCACCTGGCATGTCCCAAGTATTTAACACTTATGTGTTAACTCAGGTTTGTAGCATTTTCATGCTAACCCCAGTTTGGCTTGTCCCAAGTATTTAAAACTTATGTGTTAACCTAAGTTTTTGGCTTGTCCCAAGTGTGTAACACTTATGTGTTAACCCAAGTATTCAACATTAATATGTTGATTCAAGATCCTGGAGACATTTGTGAAGATCATGAGGTATAATTACTAAGCATACAATTTATTTGACAACTATACATATGGGACAGCTAAAAGCTATCATGCTTTGAGTCTATTTGAACTCCTAATCATTATCTGGTATGTATATCTACCCAACCTAATTCTCGATGAAGGTGTTTTTTGAGAATTACTTATTAATATTCAATTGAGAGTAGATTCAAAATTTGAATGACTAATTCATGATGTGTTTGTAACTGGTATTCTTTCAAACAATTTATCAGAACTAAACTATATTTTTCTAGATCAAAGACTAATAAAAACCTAAGATGTTATTTACAAGTTTTTATTAAGGATCCGGTATCCTAAAAAGATATCTAAATCTATTTTTCTAAGTATCAGGAAGCTTATTTGCTTAAGGATCCTAATTTTCTAGAATTTGTCAAAGCAAACCAAACACATAACAATTATGGCACATAGTTAGAAGCTATTTACTAATAGCAAACTATTAGAGAAGTGTTGAATTTAAGAGATTCACCAGACTATCCTTACAAAATTAGCTACACACGAGTATCAGGTATTGTGATGACCATGGGATATGAAGGAGACTTTCAAAGAAGGCAAGTGACAAAGACTTTGTTGGAGAAGCAATGGAGATACCTCTTACATGTTCTTATTCACTGCTTAAGTCCAAGAACAGCGACATTTGATCAGATTGGCGAAGTATTTAGCCGTTCTTTGGTCTGTTTGGCTACACACCGAAGATTCAACTTTTCAAGAATGATTTTTGAAGCCATGATAAATAACTTTGTCGGTCCGAGGCAGAATTACAAATTTCTACGTTATCTGAGATTCGTTCAAATGATAATTAATACTTTACTGCCATATTTACCAAATGATGGAATTGAATTACCTTTAGAGCAAATGACCGAAGTCATCTTTAGCAGTATGAACACCGTGAGGAAGCGAAGCAAGTTCAGTGGAACCGAAACTCCATTATTTCCTAACATGATTGTAGATGATCCAGATCCAGACTTCAATGTGAATGATGAAGTTGATGACTTACTGGATAGTGATGTTGAGGATGTTGACGGTGATAATAATGAAGATGGAGGTGATAATAATGAAGATGGAGGTGATGATAATGATGGTGATAATGGTAATGATGGTGATGGTGATGTTGGTAATGCTGAGCAAGTTAATCCGAACATGGAAGTAGAACAACCAGTGGGAGAAAGTATTTATGATAATGTAGAACAGAATGTGAATATG
Organism: Smallanthus sonchifolius; assembly: GCA_023525975.1. NCBI lineage: Eukaryota > Viridiplantae > Streptophyta > Magnoliopsida > Asterales > Asteraceae > Smallanthus > Smallanthus sonchifolius. Next base: position 38,803,840 of record CM042025.1, on the reverse strand, counting down.
GAAGTGAATGAACCAGTTGTTACTCAAACTGAAGAAGTTCATGCAGAGATTCAAAATGAAGAGGTTCAGAATGATGTGATAGTGACAGAGGAAGTTATACAAACTGCAGAAGCACAAGCAATTGCAACCCCACCAACAAAGAAAAGGAAAGAATCTGAAGCAGAAAGAACCGTGCCTTCTAGACCTCCTCCGTCTAAAGGTACTGTGTTTAAAAGTCCTGAAGGCAAGAGACTGAAATCTATGGCTAAGAGAGAAGTGGCTGGCAAAGGTAGAGGTGTAGAGATTCCAGAGAAATCTAGATTCAAGTCATCGAGAGACTATAATTTGGTAGATGAAGAATTTATGAACTTTGCAACTAGAGAGACTGCTGATACTGTGGGCCAATTAAAGACTCAAATTGCAAATTTACAAGGTGGAGAAGCAGTGAGTTCAAGAGAAACCAGAGAACTTCGTGCAGAGAGTAGTCGACAAAAGACAATAATTGAACAGCAACAAGTTCAAATTAATCAATTGCAAAGATTTGTACAAGACTTACTAAGGCATCTTGGCTTGCAGTCACAATATGATAATGTCACCCCTCAAACCAACCCTGTGAATCAGGAAGGACCGTCTACAGCAGAACCAAATAGTGTGTCATCTCCTGTAAATGAAGAAACTAAATATGGGTTACAAGATTTGTTTGATGTTGATTGTCTAATTAATAATCAAGGTGAAGGAATGGAAGTTTCTAGTAGTAAAAAAAAGATGCTGAAGATGATGATAAAGAGAAAGAGAAAGAAGAAGAGAATGAGGAAGAGGAAGAGGAAAAAGTAGTTATTACCGGGGAAAAGAAAGATGACGAGAAGCCTTTAGATGACGATGATAGTAGTAGTGATGGTGCTGGTACTATTGGTGATGGAGTGAATGAACCAGAGTCAGATGATGAAGGCGAGTCAAACAAAGAGTACACCAAGATTGAGTATGAACAGAAAAAAACTTATGTTGAAGGTGATGGATCGGTCATTGGAAAACATGACAATATTGTGAGTTATCGTGAATCATTTGAATTACCTGATGATGAAGATCAGCCAACTGAAGCACCAAAGACAAATGTGATTGATAAAATTATGTGGTGGAAGATTAAAGAGAAACCGTCCATTGTTGAAAAGATCACCCAAAAGATTTGTAGTCCAAAGAAAGCGTTGACTGGATAGATTCTTGGTTGGATGTATGATCATGAGAAGAAGATGTTCGTGATAAAGAGGGTTGAGGGTGACATACAGTATTTTGCAAGTAGTGGCAAGTTCAAGACGTTGCCTAGATGGGACGTCAGGGATTTGAGTCATCTGAAGTTGATTAATTCTTCAAATGATAGTTATGCTGAATATTTTTAGAGGTATTTGAGAAACCAATGTGCCTTAGACAAGTTTGGAAGCTTTCAACCACAAGTCCCAAAATGTGTCAAGTTGAAGAAGAGAGATAAAGAGAGTTTTATCAAAGCCTTTATCAGATGGGAGTATGACAGTCTAACTCATGAAGCGGTTATCACACAGAAAGAATTACCTGAAGTTAGAATCTTCGATCCGATGGATCTGTTCAGTTTCTCAGATGAAGATTTGAAGATTCTATATCACAATACAATCCAGTGTGACATGAGTACTATGATCAAGACTGAATCCAAATTGTACATGCATGTAGTTGTAAGATGTCTCTCGATGCGATATGAAGCGAAGATGATCAAGAAAAGATTAGCAGATCTGGAAGTTAAGCGAGTAAAAGTTGAAGCCAAGCCAGCAGCAGATAACAACTGACGACTTGATGTTCAATGGACTAGGGGAAGATTGTTGGAACCTAGTAGTCCATAGAAATCAAGTTAAGCTTTAATTGTACAAGTTATAAGTTTTCGGTCGAAAACGTTTTCGGTCAAAGATTTTGATCGAAATCTTTTAACTATATATAGTTGTATGTTTGAACTTTTTGTAAGAGATTAGTCATTTTGTGTAAGTGTGCTTAAATCTGATCTGATTGTAATCTCTTGTATTCTCTTAGTTTAGTCAATTGTAATTACAAGCTTATCAATGGAATCTACGTATTTGATGTTACATCTCGTTTATGTGGCGGTTTTCGTTCTCATTCTCATTTGATTTGCATTATTCGGTTGTTGTTGGATCATGGATTGATTCCGCCTATCAAGGAGTATTGTTGCAGTTTCTAGGCTTCTTTATCACCGGATCAGAGGGATTCACAGAAAATATACATAGATATGTTTACCATGACTGTTGTACTTGGTCAAGTAAGAGTTACTTGCACACAAGGAAATAGTTCAGTTTCTAGGCTTCTTTATCACCGGATCAGAGGGATTCACAGAAAATATACATAGATATGTTTACCATGACTGTTGTACTTGGTCAAGTAAGAGTTACTTGCACACAAGGAAATAGTTGACGATTGTAATACGTCATACCTTGCTGGGGGCAGTGAGATGCAGCTAGGCGTCCACCACTGTCTACGTTGATACAATCAATCGATGAATCGTCCAAGTGGGAGATTGTTGGATATAGGATGTCCGATCGTCGATTAAATCACGTTACAATCAAGGTACGATCCTAAGAGTTATACTTTGGGCAACGAGAAAATTCATAATTTTTAGTCGTAAACATTATAGTGCATGAAACACGGTTTTATTATTTGGCGAGTAAATATTTAATGAAATATTTATCGGTATGTTCGGTGATTAATTATTTAGAGAAATAATTATATACGAAGGAGTAAATGTTTAAGTGTTAAACATTAATTTATTAGGTTTTACTAATATTTGTAATTAGTTAACTGCAAAGATTAAAAGTAATTAATAGTTAATTACATGGGGATTAAATGTTAATATCCGGGGGCACGGTTTGTAAGTTAAGGAATTACAAAGATAACCTTAACATAAACCCTAAAACCAATCTAGTTGCCTCTACCCTAAAGTTGCGCAAATGAGTAGACCCCTCCCCCCTTCGGTTTCCGTCGATCACCACCGGCCGCCACTATCCACCGTCTGTCTTCGGTCCGTCGTTTCCCTACAGTTGACGCCTCCGACGCCACCATCTTGCCACCTTCGCTATCCTCGCGTGCAATCGTGTGACGGTTTTTTCGATTGTTGTGGGTTTTCATTTTTTGTCACTAGCGAGGCGCTCGTTGAACCAAAGTGAGAATCTTTCGATTAATTGTCTAAAGTATAATTGTTTACCCGGTATGGTTGGATTTAATTTTATTGTTTATACATGTGTAATCAGATCACTGGCGGGATCCCGGTTTTGAACCGTTAACTTGTACAGCCACTTCCGTTCATTAAATCTGATTTATTTATTTAATAAGATTAAATTAATTTTTTTTTAAAAGTTAAAATTGGTATAATGATTCCCAAAAAAACCTACACAAATCGAGCCCTTTGTGAGGACACACACAAGAGCCCGGTGGGGAATTCGTCTTCATCTAAACTTGTTTTCCCTTATCCAAGGTCACAAGAAGTGTTGATATGTTTTTTTAATTAAAAGAAATAATATTCTATATATTATGATTATACATTGTTTAGTGTATGTTAGTTTGTTCATACTCTTGGACAGACGTTAGGATTTTGTACTTAAGACGTAGTGGATATCTTATATTTATAGCGGTTATGCTACCCATTTTTCATAAACTAATACTTTAACTTTTTGTTTTGGTAAACTGTATGAGAAGTACCAACAACGGATGGGTAAAAAAATATGCTAACACGGATCCCTCCTCGGTGCATGTTGATGATCCATAAGTGTGGGAGGAGAGAGTGTTGGAAGCTGGAAGAAGGGACGCTTATTCCGCTAAGGGAACTGTGCCGATTCCACTTACACTATAACCAATGAGTCTGGTCCTTCCAGCACCAGGAGATCTTACGTTCCTCGTCCTCCACTAGATGTATGCAATTATCTTATAGAATTTAATTATTATTTAATCAGCACATTACTAATCATTTGTTTAATGTTTGTATGTTGCCATCTTAGAAGAAAAACTGCATGCAGTGCTGAAAAAAAGAACGGGAGCGTGACGCAGAGATGGAGAGGCTGCAAAAGGAAATGGAGGACATGAAAAGAGCACGAGGAGTGAGGAGGGAGAACTCAGCAACGAGCCAACTTACCGGTGAAAGATCGTATAGTTCATAACAATTGATACATAGTGAATTAATTAATAAATACATCTATTCAATGTTAAATAAAACAATTTTAGTAATTTATAGACAATGTATGATTTGGTGGTTGTTGCTTAATGGACCTGTGAAATTATGTCATCTAGTCGTATAATAATTTTGCTTATATTTTTTTCATGGAGCTATTTGCTGGATTGGATGGATCCATATTTTTTTCTCAATTAAAGTTAATGAAATAAATACTTTATTCTTTTAAATTAAAAGAAACAATTCTTGATAATTTCGAGCCATATTTAATCATTATGAACAATGATTATAAGATGTTGTCCATTTTATTTATCTTATTTTATTAAATTGTTTGTATTTTATTTGACACCGACTTTGAGTGAAGTGTTTGTGGTACTGAATTTTAGGGGTGTTTAAAAATATTCGAATCCGAAATCGAACCCGAATTATCCGAAATTTCGAATCCGAATATTCGGATTCGGATATTAATATTGGAAATTTTCGGATATTTCGGATATCCGAATCCAAAATATTAAATTTTATTATTTTTCATTATTTATTATATGTAGATATATATAACAATAATACATTGAAAAAACCCCTAATCCCATTTCTGCAGATATGTTCTCGTGCTCCGCCGACGCCTCTGTTACTTGGATAACTCGGAGTTCCGACTGCGCCTGCCACCCGGTGTTCCGACGAGTCGTATTCCACATGCCGACTGCCGCCTTGGGTTCCGGTTGGGTGAATTTCGACTGTCGCGCGCCTGCCGCCCTGTTCTGGTGTTCCGGCTTGGTGAAACCCAGGTATTGAAAAGTGAAAACACATTATGTTATCTGCTATGGATTCATAATCTGTTATCCATTTGTTACTTTGTGTCTTTGTAATTCTAATTTCAAACCGTTGTTACTAAAGAGTAAAATCTAACATTTAAAAAAAGTAGTTCAAATAATAATAAGGTGGTGTTTGGGATTACTTATTTTTATCTCTTTATTGACTTTTATAAGGAGTTTTGAGAAGTAACTCCTACTTACTTCTTAAAATCTTCTTTTTCCTTCTTTAAAACATTAAAAGTAAGAGCAAAAGTAAACTTACTAAACAACTTATTAACTTATAAAAGTTAATAAGTTAGTTTGAAAACCCTAAGTCAAATATTTAGATTTGCAAGTTATAAATACTAACCTTAAACATTAGTAATTACATGGTTTTCTATCAAATCTGATATATACTTCGACATTTTTTTTTCAGAATTCGGGTATCCGGTTTACTACCTGAATCCGTATCCGAAATTTCGGATATCCGGTTTTGAACACCCCTACTGAATTTAACTGAATTGGTGGGCACTTGGACAAATGGACGTCGTTTCAAGAATGCAAGTGACAGGAGTGAGGAGTGAGGACTAAGGAAGGAGAACTCAGCAACGAGCCAAGTTACACACTTCTAGCTCTATGGCCCATGTATTATATATATAAGGGAAGATTCCACTAATAAGTGGTTTTTCACTAAGAAATACTAAGAAAAAGGTCAAATGAACTACCATTGATCTCATTCCAGCGACGTTGGAACCGTCTCATCGAACCCTAACCCGCCCCAAAATCCTAAACCCTCCTCCACCCGCACCCCCAAAAACCTAAACCCCCTTCCAACCCCATCTCGAAAAGTCTAAAACCCCCACCCCCACCCCCCAAACCTAAACCCTCCCTAAAACCCTAAACCTACCCCCAAAAACCTAAACCCCCCACCCACACCCCCAAAAAAACCTAAACCCTAAAATCTAAACCATAAGGCTAAAACCGTAAAATTCAACGCTAAAATCAAAACCCTAAAAGTTAAGATGGTAGAGTTCGACGAGACGTTTCCAACGCCGCTGGAATGAGCTCAATCGAATTTCGTTTGATATCGTTTCTTAAGCTTTTTTGTCATTTCTTAGGGTTGTTATCGAAATATATATATATATATATATATATAGGGAACGGATCATTTGAGAACTCTTAAATATTTTGAGAACTCGTCAAAAAACCAATCAAAACCATTTTTTTTTATTTTTACTACCTTTATTATTAGAATACAACATAAAAAAATGAATTTATGTATGTAAATTTACATGTATTTATTTATTAAAAAAAATCTACACATGTGTAAGTTTACCACTTACACATGTGTAAGTGTTAACCATTTACATATGTGTTTAAAATTTCTTAAGAATAATTTAGAAATAAAAGATGAATTAACTAGAAAGATAAATCATTTTTTATGTTGTATTTTAATTATAAAGGTAGTGAAAACAAAGAAAAATGGTTTTAATTGATATTTTGACGAGTTCTCGCGAGTTCTCAAGTATTTATGAGATCTTATTTGATCCTAACCCTATATATATATATATATATATATATATATATAATTAAAGGGTGAGTTCACTAGAAAACTCATTTTCATGAGAAAACAAAAAAACTCATCATTAAAGGTGCTGCATATGTGTAGTACACCCAAAAGCCTAACCCCCACCCAAAAACCTAAACCCCCCACCCCACCTCCACCCAAAAACCTAAACCCCCCCACCCTACCCCCACCCAAAAACCTAAACCCACCCCATCCACCCCCCCACCCAAGCTATAGTAATGGAGCACCGTCACAATCTCAAACACATTTAGATAGGTTCAGAGACTTACGTAGCCAAGAGGCTCACCAAGCACTACGAAGCGATCTAGTAGAACATATTTGGACGAAAATTGACTAGCTTATTTATGTTTTCTATTTATTAACTTTGTATTGTTGTTTGATTTTATTGTTTTAGGTTGTTGTTTTTATTTAATTTAATGTAATTTTAATTTTTGTTTTATTATTTACTTATTTAATTATTTATTAATTAATTTATTTTATTTAATAGTAATTTAAATAAATAAATTAAAATAAAAAAATATGATGTGTAAATAATGAGTTTGTTCATGAGAATGATGAGTATGATAGTGTTAGGGATAAAAATGAGTTTGTGAGAAAGATTGGAGAAAAGCTGATCTGGTATGCTAATTAGAACCGTTTGTGAATGGAATTAGCGATGCGGGTAGTTTGACTAAATCATAATCGTTGCCTGCTACGTGTGATGTTTTCATACTCCCTTCAGGCCACGTGCAACAACAATTGATCATCTATAGATCTCAATTGCTCATCTCAATTGCTCATCGGATCCTTGCGCAGCCCACATGGTGGCGACGATCGGGAACCGTTCATTCTCACTCAAAATACACAAACACAGAGATAGAAGGGAATCAGGAGACAGAAATTGTAGGTTGACGATGGAGTAGTGGCGGTGGTAATCGACGGCCGCGACAATAGCGTTTCCGGTGTGCACAGTGCGACTACGATACCGACAACCGTGAACATTCCCAGCAGGTATGTGGCTATCATCTTTTGTTCTCTTCAATCTCATCACCGATTTTCGCTCTCTAGGGTTTCTCCCGTAGATGGAGGACGTCGAGATTTGTGACGGTGATGCCGATGAACTTTGTGTTACCTTCGATGTCGCTTCTGCGGAGAGAAGCGCAAGGATTGAAGATGGCAGTTGCAGGTTATGGTGGTGTAGGTCAATCGAAAACTGTTTTTTTTGTGAAATTGGGGAAGTAAGTTCTTACAGATTTCTCTTCAGTTATTTTCTAGCATTTTGTTAAGATTTATTGATTTTACTTCTAACTTTTTATCAAAAGGTAAACAAATTATGTGCAAATTTAATTGATTAGTTGCTTTCAATTAAGTTTATATGTATTTGATGCTACGGTTCGATTTTTTTAAGAAACCGTTAGAGTGACAACTTAGTTGCATGCTTAAAATGTTAAAATATAAAAGCTTCATGATCTCAAATTGATTAATAACAGTTGTGTTTCTGGGCAGGTTATAAATGAAGGTAACTTTTGAATGTTGATAATACAGTTATGGAAGCAAACATGTTAGATGGGTCTTTGCTATGTTATAATCATGAATGTGAAAGAATATGATGATTAATCCCTTAATTAATTTTATGTGGTTATACAATTAGTAAGGGTTTAAACCATAAAAGGTCAATGAAGTAAGGATTAAATCCATGAGATATGTTGAATATTGGTGAATAATGTTTGATTTCAGGAAGTCAACACCAAGGAAAGAGTGGTCCTGCAATCGAAGGTCCATCAAAGAAGATATTGTTTACACTATATGTTCATGAAGGTAAATATATTAAAGCTTACATATTATTAAATTTTATTTGGTATTTGAGGTGGGCAGTGCAAGTTCACTGGAACAGGTATGAAGATGCTGCATTTAAAGCCTGGTGGGATTAATTCAATTATTTAAGTTACTGATTTTAAAGATATGCCTAAAAGAGAGCTTAGGGTTGCTTCTAATAACATTTTGTCTCTGTTCCAAGATGATTACCTGCAAATAGTTGCAAGGAAGGTACTTTTTAACTTGCTAAATTTGCACAAAAATGAAGTTGGACTGGAGGAAGTAAGGTTACAGTTGAACCACATAGACACGATGGTGAGGATTATAAATATGTAATATCAAAATTCTGATAATTTTGCTGCATCATTCGCAGATATAGTGGAGAGGTTTCATATGGCATCCTTTCTAATTTTTGTCTTGGCTCAGAATATTTTGGAAGCTGAAGGTCCATGGTTTGAGAATTTTCTTTATGTACGTTTATTTTTCTTATTGGAATAACTTTACTTCTTATTTAGTTTGGTGAAGTTTACCTTATGCCTTGACAGTCAAGTGAGTTGAAAATAAGTTTTCCATAAATAAAATCTGCAATTTAGTTTCTCAAGTGAACTTACGTGCAAATAGTCATATGCATTCACACACAGAAACTTATAGCACAAATCTTATAATTTCACGCTGTTGAAAACAAAATCGGTGATGGTCTTCACACATGTGCAACTTGAACCAAAGGATGCAAAGCAATTTTACCCACCATGTTTCTCGAGGACCAATCAATACAAAACCAATTTTAAGTGGAGAACTGCGAGAACCGCGTGTTTACAGGTTAATTGAATTTTAGTGTGATCATTTGAATGTTTTTCACTTCTTTTTGTGGTTTCTACACACTCTCAGGACACACATCACAATTTTTACTCTTAATTATTTTCTTTTGTTTTCTTCATCAGGTTTGAAGTTGAAATAATTTGTAAATTTGGAGGTTTCCAGTATAATAGACGAATGATGTTTGGCCCTGCATTAAAGCTGACCTTTGTGCCTAATTCAGTGACAAGTTGTAGGCCAAACTTCAGTGAATATATGAATATTAAAATGATATTCGTAAACATCATTAACGGCTTTAAAACTATAACAAAAATTTTATAGTAATAGTAAGTTTGACTGCATAAATTCAAGTAAAAATCATACAAAAAGGTTTATAATGTGTTTGAAGATTACATATTTGTGTAAACAAAATGCTATGTGTACTTTCTTCTTTGGTTAACATGTTAAACCATTAATGGTTATCTTAGTTTTTAAATGGCTACTATGCAGTTTGGACAAACAGGAGAATATGTTGATAATACATGGCTTAAAATTCTTTTGGACATCTACATATGATGCTACAAAAACATTTTTGGTCGTGCCGAAAGGAAACATGCTTCAGATAAAATCTTTTTCGACCAAGAAGTAAAGGTGGAAGGGTATAAAGTCGGGTCGTCATCATCAAACAACGGTTAGATTCATCATATTTCTCTCCTATTTACTCTTATATGTAAATTTTGTTAGCTATTGTTATGTTAATGTCACATTACTCTTTTGACCTTAAGGGTGTGTTTTGGTCTAACGGCCTACTGAACTGTGTTTTTGGTTTTAAATCAAATTAAGGAGTGAGTACGGTGTGTTTCGGTCTAAAGACCTATTAAAGTGTTTTTTTTGTCTAATGACCAGTTAAGGTGTGTTTTTTTGGTTTTGAACCAAATTAAGATGTGAATACGGTTTGTTTCGGTATAAAGACATGTTAAAGTGTGTTTTTTTGTCTACTGATCCGTTAAAATGTGTTTTTGGTTTTAAATCAAATTAAGGAGCGAGTACGGTGTGTTTTTTGTCTACTGACGTCTGACCCATTAAGGTGTGTTTTTTTTCTTAAACTAAATTCAAGTGCTGTTACAGTTTCTTTCGGTGTAAAGACTCATTAAAGTGTGTTTTTGGTCTAATGACCCGTCAAAGTATGTTTCTGGTTCTTATTTCATACTAAAGTGTGATATGGTTATTTGACCTATCAAGTGGTACCTTTAGTTGTTTATAGCCCTACGACTTATTTTTTTTTTTTGAAAGGCGAACATTGAATGTTGTGACGTCGCACCCCCCGTCACATGTGAGAGCCTCGTCCAACTCCGGCCAATATGTTGTCTTAACCGGGCCCACTTGGCGTCAGAGTTGGAGAGCTTTCAAGGAAAAACCCCACCCAATACGGCCCCTTCTGGGCTTGAGGGAGAGCCGAGGCTCGACCTTGGATCGGCGTGGGTAAAACCCTGGTGCATCAGCCTAAAAGGCCTCATTTGCGATGCCGCAGAAATTAATGGTGGTAGCAGGGATTGAACCCGGGTCCCTTGGGACTTCAGGCCTCACCTCAACCACTTTGGCAGCCCTACGACTTATTAAATTAATAAAATAGAATGTATTAGAAGGTGTATAGATTTTGTTCATTAGTATGGAAGTGCAAATAAAATGAAATTGCCTAAAAAAACAAGTTGTGTAACAGTCACATTAAAGTGCAGATGGAAATTTGCAATTATGGCTACAGAATCAACAACTATTTGTATTGATAATGGCTTTGATGCTCTATGATGATGTCCACCTTCACAATAATTATACGAATATGTAAGTTCTTATTTTCTATGTTTTTTTAACTGTAGATTGTTTCTTTTACAGCCATGTGTGTGGGAATTCCCATGGGTAAATCAGGAAGTAAGTCCTTATGTGCTGCACACAGTGTTTCCATAACAATGCGAAGGAAATTGGTTTCATCAAGGTAAGTTGGGACTTGGGAAATATCAAATAAAAACAAATATTGTGTATTTTTATCAAGTCGAAATTGGTGTTGACAGTGGATTCATGTTGATAACATTGTATCCCTTTTCTATTTAAAAAGTTATTAATAATAAAAATAAAAATAAATGAGAGAGGGACGTTAGGTAGTCATAGGTGCCTGGTGCTGGTGCTGGTGCTGAAGGTGGTATCCAGCTTAAACGTAATCAGCCGATTCCAGACCTACTTAGTTTGTTCTTTGTTTTGTAACATCATTTTGCCCCCTTTGATTGATCAGTATTTTATTCATATGTTTGAATGCAGGAACCTGATTAGGTAAACATATTGATCAAAGAGATAACTTGTGGGCTTTTGGTAGATGCAATTTGAAGGATGCCGTGCTTTTGTGGGAGTAAGACGCAGGAACAACCTTATCATTGCAATCACAAGCAATGGGGCCTCTTATGATGGCAAATTTTTATATTTACCATTAGGATGTTAGTAAAAGGAAATTATGTATTAGACTAAGAAAATGACATAATTAGTCCTTATTAGTAAAAAGACTAAAATACCCTTACTTTTAACATAAACAATTAACAGAGTTAGTGCCAGAAGTCTGATTGAGACAATTAGGTAACCACAGAAAGCAAAAAAGTCAAATTGAAACTAATATATCAAAATTGTTATTTTGATTAAACCACAGGGGCCAAAAACGAAGTTTACTAAAAAAAGTATATTTTACACCATATTTTAGTTATTAACTAGAACAATAAACTTCATTAAACACATCTAAATAATTTTATATTTATTTAATATCATAGAAAATATAGACATTTTTTTAATAATTTTTTATTAAACTTCTAACTCACACAATCTAATTCTACTCTTAAATCTATATATTTTTATCACTCGTGGTACCATGTGACTTGAACCTTTAATCACTTGATGAGCGAAACATTTCTAACATACCTTGGTACCGCAATGCTACAAGCCATTTGATGACATTTTCTGTGTGTTTTTTTCTAATCATTCTCTTTATCATAAATCTATACTATATAATAAATAAAGGTTTTAATGGGACACTTGTCTTTCTCATGCATTCTTAACTTTTTTTCCTCGCCTCTCTCTCCTATTAATTATACAAATTTATTTTATTGTTTTTATAATTTTTTTTCGCGTCTCTCTCTCCTATTAAATAATAATGATTTCTAAATTTTTTTTTATAAAACGTTCATAAATATGTAATATGTAAATATTTATTACTAAGTATATATAACATTGCATTTATTCAACTTGTGTAATACATTGAGTTTCTAAAGTTTAATATGAATTAATATTTATTAGTTAAATAAAAAAATTAATACTCAGCTAAAAAAATGTTTTAAAAATTAACTTAACAAAATTTATAACTGTCATGTAATATTTTATTCAACTCGTGAAATACACGAGTTTTTAAAGACATAATTTTTTTATTACTAAGTATATAACATTACATTTATTCAACCCATGTAATACACGGGATTCTAACCTAGTTATCAATAAATACTGATTAATTTAATAAAGATTAATGTAACTAATGGGTTTATGAAAAGTGGAAAGGTGTTATTTTCTTAAGAAAGAAAGTTGGTGTATTGATGGATAGCATCGGATCAACGGTAGGTAATGGTAGCGTGTGAGATCAACGGCTAATAATATTCTAGCTATTGGCGAATGATGTGGCATCTATTGTCCGTGTATGAAACGTGTGGGCGCTTCTAGACAAATATTCATTCTTAGGTTATGCATCTCTAATTAGAGGTGCACAAATCGGTTTTTTAACCCAAACCGGTTCAAACTGATCCGAATCGGTTTGGTCAACGAAAAGTCAAAACCGGTTTGGACCCAAACCGGTTCGTGTTAAACCGGTTTCAGAGAGGGAAATATGTAAACCGGTTCGGGTAGGTTTTAAACCGGTTTGCCCCTTAAACCGGTTTAAACCGGTTTTTATTAAAAAAAAAAAATCAAATAAATTTTATGTTTTTAATATAAAATCCAAAATAAAATATAACAAAATTAAAACATAAAGTTCAACGTTTATTAATATTTAGATAGTTCGAAAATTAAAAAACATAACAAGATAAAATTGTAAAACATTACAAAAAGTATAACAAATATAAAACATTAAGTTCAACGTTTTATTTTTTGGAATATTGATTGATTATTCTTGTGCGTTGTCTTCGGAACTAGAGCTTCGTAGCCTTGCATCTTCGGCTAGTTCGTCATCCGTGACTGGTTCGGATATTCCAAGATCAACCTCGTTGTTGTGTATGACTTCTTCGGCTTGAATTTCATCTTCGAGAGAAGTTTGGTCTTGTATCCTATCCATCGCATCCAAATGGTCCTTCAAACAAATGCACATTTCCATCGCTAGGGGTGTGAGTCTAGTCCTTCGTATCGATAATACCCTGCCACTAAAAGAAAACACAGATTCCGAAGCTACCGTGGAAGCTTGGACGGTTAGTACATCACGGGCCATGAAGGAAAGAATCGGAAACGAAGCTTCGTTTTGTTTCCACCATGCCAAAATATCAAACTCCTCAAAAACGGTAGGAGGCATAAACGCTAAAAAGTTTGTGCCAACATACCTTCCGAGTTCGCTACTCGGGGTGGTACCTCGAGCACGTTTACTAAATTCATTTAACATTTCGTTATATAAATTCAAGTTAACATCTCTCGAGCTACCACTTGATGATGTACCCATTGTATCATGTGGAGTCGGAGTTGTACCATATTTATGTAAATAAACATCAAATAAATCTTGTAAACATTTGTTAAAATATGTTTTTGTGCCTTGTGCAAAATGGATGTCTTCGCTATCCAAATTCAAAGCGTGAGTAATTCTATCAATCAAGGTTTCAACCCCGTAAGCATTTATGGTAGGGTTTAACGCGGCGGCGCAAGTTATAACGGGAGGGATTTCTTTAAAATATTTCACTAATTTTTCTTTCATCGGTTCTATCATTTTTGTAAAAAGATCGCTTTTATTTTCAAGCTCAGACAACTTGTTAGCCATTAAATATATTTGTTTTAGTGTTAATGGACTTGTGGGATAATAAACACCGGATAAAAAAGTTGTGGCGGTTTTGAAAACTTCAAGCAATTCGGTTACGTCTTTTAAAATGTTCCAATTTGTAGACGGAAAGTTTTGAATTTTACGACGAGGTTTTGAGGAAAGCATATCATGAAATATTTCTAAAGTTTCTCTTTGTCGTAAAGCGCTATAAAACATAATATAAGTCGAGTTCCATCTTGTCTCGACGTCCCAATTCGGGCCTAAGCAAAGATTATTCGTATCACGACAAAATTTAATATAATCATGATATCTTTTTCTGTTACTAAAAATATCTTTAAGCATTTGTCGAAAACTATATGTTAAGTTTGAAACCTCTTCAATTGCAAGCCCGGCTTGCACCGCCAAGTTAATGATGTGTGCGACACATCGACTATGGAAAAAAACGCCGTTGCAAACGGGTTTATATTTAATTTTTAGTTTTTGAACCGCATTTGTATTATTAGATGCATTATCAAAAGACATTGAAAAAAGTTTATTTTGTAATTTAAATTCGTTAATAACACCATCCAATATATAAAATAAATTTTCGCCGGTGTGTGGATATTCAAATAAGTCAAAAGCGATTGTACGCTTCATCATTTGCCACGTATTGGGATCAACCCAATGCGCGGTAACGCAAAGGTACGAATCGGGTATACCATGTGGAGCCGACCAAACATCGGTGGTTAAGTTTACACCGGTTTGCAAATTTTCAAAACCTAAAATTAATTCTTTTTTTGCTTTTTTCCACATTTTTATACAATCTCGTCTAAGGGTTGTGCGACTTACTTGGTGATAACGAGGTTGGAGTGTCTCTTGAATCATCTTTGTCAAGCGCGGATTGTCAAAGTGGTTGAACGGCAATCCTTCTTGAATCACTAACCTCGCCATTCGATCTCGAAGAATATTTGGATCAAAGTTCCAAATTCCTCCTTCGCTTGTCATCGAGGCTTGACCTTCACTTGGAATTCCCTTCAATGACGGGCAAGATTTTTCCATATGCGTTTTCAAAGTAGTGTTTGAATCTTTCCCCAAAAACGCACCACACAACTTGCAACGAGCACGTTCCTTTCCGTTTGACAACAAACATAAATCGTAATTGCACCAGATTGCCGGATTTCTCGTTGTTGCTAGAATTTGCACAACGGTAACTTCGTTTGAGGAACCACTAACACCAAAACTTGCCATGTTTTTTTTTTGAGTTTAGAGAGAGTTTAGAGAGCGTTTTTGAGCGGTTAAAGAGCGGTTTTAGAGATTAGAGAGTGTAAAAAGAAGTGTGATTAACCCTAAACACCCCCCACCTATTTATAGTGTTTTATGGGTCCAAAAAACTCCAAAAAAAGGGCCAAAATCGACCCCAACGGCTAGAACTCGCCCAACGGTTCAAACCGGTTTGAAAACCGGTTTCCTAACCCGGTTTAGCCAAAACCGGTCCCAACCCGATTTTTTTTCATAAATCCTCAAACCGGTTTAAAACCGGCGGTTTTTGGGCAACCCGAACCGGTTTGGTCCAAACCGGTTTAACCCAAACCGGTTTGCCGGTTTGAACCGGGTTAAAAAAAAACCGGTTTTTTTGTGCACCACTATCTCTAATACTATGGGAATTTTATGTATAATATTGTGATTTCACGTTAACTCTTTAGATATTATTTTATCTAAAAAAAATTAGAGTCGAGCGCCTCACTATAAACCGTCTCTATCATATAAGATAAAGAAAAATTTTGACCACATCTCATATTTTTTAAATTATATCAATTATTTTGTTGTGAATGAGACTTTTTTAAGTATATTTATTTGTTTGTGTTATCTGAATAAATTTATATAGCGTGCAGGTGTGTATGTCATTATGTGTGTGTAGGAACATTATAGAAGTTAAACCTACATTTATTGCTTAAACCAATGTTATTAAACCTGGACAGACTGGCCGGTTAAACCGGGAACTGGGTCGGACACCGGTTCGGTTACACTGATTGAACCGTTTGGTGGTTAGACCAGGCGGTTTTGACTTGACTTGGTTTGAACCGGGACCCGGGAACCCTTTGAACCGGATGATTGGTCTTTTATTTATAAGACAGGAGAAGGGATCAACTTTTATGTTGTGGGCGATGTGGGATAGATGAACTTAAGTTTGTAAAAGAATGAAGAGAGCTGTGTAAGATCTGGCGTAAAACTTAAATAGTTGAAGAGTAGAGATTCGAACTCAAGCCCGCAAAGTTGCATTAAAGATTGCTTACCAACTACTCTACATGGTTGATTGTCGTCTACTATATGAGTATTTGACTTAAATATTTGTCCCTTTAACACTTTCAAACTCTCTTTTTTTTCTTAAACGGCGAACATTGAATCTTGTGACGTCGCACACCTGTCACATGGGAGAGGCTCGTTCAACTCCGGCCAATATGTTTTCTTAACCGGGCTCACTTGGCGTCAGAGTTGGAGAGCATCCAAGGAAAAATCCCACCCAATACGGCCCCTTCCGGGCTTGAGGGAGAGCCGAGGCTCGAACACTGGATCGGCATGGGTAAAACTCAGGTGCATCAGCCTAAGAGCTAGGCCTCATTTGCATGTCGCAGAAACTAATGGGGAGGACAAGGATTGAACCTGGGTCACAAGAAACACCAGGTCTCTCCCTTACCACTCCACCACCAGCTCATTAGCACTTTCTAACTCTCTATAGGCTTTTTTTTCTTTGTTAACCTGACATTTCTTTTATTATTTAAAGTTTATATTATATAAGTAATATTCATATTTCTAACTAAGTTTTAAACACTTAATATGTGTGTCTATGGTTGAGGTTCAAATGCAAACCAATATTTATGTGATAACCATAATAACCACTCTCAAATATAGTGTTACGTATATAACAATTATCATTATGTTAATATTACATATATGTAAACACTATGTGTCACGTATATGTAACATTATTTGGTACGTATACGTAAGACTCATTGTTTCCGGATTTACGTTCAAAATATTTATTCAAGATACTTAAATACTATTTTTACAATTAAAAGTAAATTATAAATTATTTGATTGTTTTATAGTGGTTATCACGGTTATCACATAAAAAGTTGGTTAGTATTTGAACCCTTCCCTATATATATATATATATATATATAGAGAGAGAGAGAGAGGAAGGTTCCACTACTAAGTGGTTTTTGCTAAGAAATGCTAAGAAATAGATCAAACCATCTCATAAAACCATAACCCGCCCCAAAAACCTAAACCCCCTTTCACCCGCACCCCCAAAAACCTAAACCCCCCCCAACCCCACCCTGAAAAGCATAAAACCACCACCCCACCCCCTCCCCCTAAAAAAAACCTAACCCCCCCCCCCCCAAAACCTAAACCCCCCCACCCCCCAAAAAAACCTAAACCCTAAAAGCTAAACTCTAAGGCTAAAACCCTAAAATTCAACCCTAAAATCTAAACCTTAAAAGCTAAACCCTAAAAGCTAAGATGGTAGAGTTCGACGAGACGGTTCCAACGTCGCTGAAATTAGCTCAATCGAATTTCGTTTGATATCGTTTATTAAGGTTTTTGTCATTTCTTAGGTTTTTAACGAAAAACCACTTCTTATTTCAACCTCCCCATATATATATATATATATATATATATATATATATATATATATATATATATATATATATATATATATATATATATATATATATATATAGGGGAAGGATCATAAGAAAACTCATTGTTTATGAAAAAATCAAAAACCTATTTATTAAATGTAAAAAAAATAATAAAAAAATCATAACTCAAAATATAAATCAAAAACTAAAAAACCGCTTCGAAGACCTTGTTCCCCACATCGTTCTCTTTCCAAAAATAAAAAAAATCAGCAACCTACTACATATGTCTAGTAGGGTTAGCTTTTGGGTTTAGTTTAACTTTTAGGTTAGGTTTTTGGGGGATGGGTGGGGGGTTTAGGTTTTTGGGTGGGGGTGTGGTGGGGGGTTTAGGTTTTTAGGTGGGGGTTAGGTTTTTGGGTGTACTACACATATGCAGCACCTTTAATAAGGAGTTTTTTAGTTTTCTCATAAAAATGAGTTTTCTAGTAAACTCACCCCTATATATATATATATGACATCACCCGGTTCTTGAATCCCGTCTGACCGGTCCGACCCGTGAACCTTTAAGACATCCGGTCCAATTCTGAAAACATTGACTTAAACACACTAAACCTAATATGTGGCTACCCACATACTCTCCTCCTAATCACCCCTTTAAGGGCTTTTTGATATTTTCTTTTCTAACCCAACCCTATCAAGATTTGTATATTATATTTTATTATTCCCAATGCAAGATGTTTTTTTCTTCCATAATCTCAACACCATCATTCCCTATACGCTTTTTTTTTCATTTTTAGTTCATATCAATTCTTCATTTTACATGAATACATTTTCCATTAAATGTTTTCCACATTAACCTCTCTCTATGCCTCTTTTATTTTCAAAACCGACACTCATTTTCTCCCTCTTCCCCTCTCTCTCTCTCTCTCAAAATCAAGAACACAATCTTCATATCTCTCTCTCTTTCTTCGAGCAACGTTTTTCAATTAAAGTTCTTCAGGATCTTCAATTTTTTTTTCAATTGCTACACTGATGATTTTGATTTGAAGAACACACATTTATTTTTGGACGACGATAAATATATGAGTTCGATTTCTCTGTCTCAATGATTCCATATTCAAGTTTTGAGCAGATTGAAGTTCGAGATTCCAGATTCAGATTCGATTTCAGATTCATTTTTTTTATTTTGGGTTCACAGTTCAATTTCTCTATCTCAGTTAATTGTTGTTCGGCATTCATATTTTTTGGTTTTGGGTTCACTATTCGATGTATTTGGTCAAGCAACGTCATGGTTGGTAAGCAATATCATGTCCATGAGCTATGGTTTATCAACATTGTGAATTGTTGGAACATGACAATTTGAAGCTGTCATGGGGATGTTTGGACAGCTTATTTCCACTAAAAATTTGTAGATGTGTTAATGTCGTGTTTTAGAAACAACTTGATAGGTGTTGATTTTTGGATTCCTTTGCTAATTACATTTTTGACATGTCTAGTTACGTATGTAGCATTTGCTAGCTACATATGTGACAGTTGCTAGGCACATATGAAACATTTGCTAGGTGTTGTTTCTTTTTTTTTTTTTTTAATTTACCCTAACTTTAATCATGGGTTTTAGGGTTATGTGTAACGATAAAATATTTGTACTGTGCAGCTCTTTTTGTTTGTCCCCATGTATCTGATGTACAATGAAATTTTCTCTCTTGTAATTATAACCATGTTATGTATCTCTACTTGTTTGCACTATGTTGGATTAATATACTTTCACCTATGGAAGTTGTTTTTGTTTTATATGTTTGATTTGTTATTAGTTAGTTTGTTCTTACCTTGTTACATATGTAACATAATTATATTGTTACATAGCTTTCTATATTCAGTATGTTTTATTTGTATTTTGTTCACCATTTTTTAAATTTATTTTTTTTTATTTTCGTTCCCATTTTTTAAAGTGTAACATCTTTCAACTTTTTAATCCTTTTTAGTATCAAATTTCTTCTATTTAAAAAAACCTAAAAATAAACAAAATTTAATAAAACATTTTAGTTACATCAATCATACACCTTACACGTCTTATTACTTCTCCTACCTAACTCTTTCTCTCTTTATATTATTACATTTAAAAAAATTATCACATTCTCTTCAAAAGTCCAACAAGATTTCAAAAAATTCTTCTTCATAAATTATCATTCCACGTTTTTTTTTCTTTCCTAAAGTTATGCATTTGTTACATATGTAACTATAATCTAACCCATTTTATTTTATGTTATTACTTATCCAATTCATGTATCAATTATTATAAAAATGTGTTATCTATACTTCATAAAAGCTGCATATGTAAATATTGTTACATACCATAATTAATGGTTACATACCACAATTAATGGTTACAAACATAACATATGTAAACTTTGCATGAGTAAATTACATAATAATCTTTTGGGGAGTTAATCAAATGAGAAGCCACACTTTTGTTAGATACATATGCAACAGTTGCTAGTTACATAATGTAAATATTGTAATGTTTAAACCATAAACAGTTACTGATTACACAATGTAAATATTGTAATGTGATTATTTGTAACACCCAAAATTTTTCAAACCATTTTAATTTTCAATGCACGCGAAAAATAAGTCTCATTTAACACTCTTGACAAAACAACGTTTTTTTAATTTCAACAAAATGACAACGACAAAGTTGTTTTAAAGCAAACGACCGACATGTCAAAACAACAAGAAGTTTCAACCTCCAAAATATAAATTATAACAAATATAATGAACCTCAAAGGAGTTCTAACTCCAACCATTAACATCCAACAAAACAAATGAGAACCCAATCCGACACGAAACGTGACCCGATACTTCAACTAGAGCTTTACCTACAAGAAAACACCATAATACAACCATTAGTAATGATATACAACCCCCATGTGAGCCCCCAGGCCCTTACGACAATAAACTACCAAAACACGACATTTCAACCTTTTGGACGTAAATGTGGTCGTAAACAGCCCCTTACGGGCGTAATTTACACCGGCCCACCGTAATTTATGCCCAACCGACGTAAATTACGCCCAACCCAGTGCAGACCACTTTTTTTGGATTCCTCACCTCGAGGCACCCAGGTTTCATATATTATGGTTTTCACAATTCATTTTCTAGCATGATATATACTCAAAAGAAGTTTGGGCTTTTTCCAACAACACGTATTATCGCCTATACTTGTTTAACCCCAATCTGAATACAAATTTACACCCAAAAACTTTAATAAGCATAATTGAAACCTTACATACATTACCACCTATGTATGTACACACTAGTTAGTTAATCTCCCACTAACCCGACCATACTCCTTTGTGAGGTTCTAAAGACCTCAAATACCACAAACGACTTTGTGAAGTTCATGAACTCAATTAACTCAATCTGAGGTTTTTAGACTTCAAACTCCTCTACATGAGGTTCTAAAGAACTCAAATGCCACAAAACGACATTGTGAAGTTCATGATCTCAAATTACTTTCGTGTGAGGTTCTTAGACTTCAAGCAACAACAACATTAGTGAAGTTCAAAGACTTCAAGCGACAACACCATAAGTGAAGTTCATGACCTCAATTAACTACCGGTGAGGTTCTTAGACTTCAAAAACCGACTCATAAACATATAAAAAGTGTACACACATGACACCAATTAACCTTTATAACCGTACGTTATTTACCGACACGTGGGATTCAAAGATCCCAGTTCCACCCTTTATATTTGTGAAGTTCAAAGACTTCAGTTACACCTTAACCACCACCACCACTTACATTCAACATAGACATACAATTAATACCATTAAACTCATAAGTAATTCAATGACTACAATTACCCTACAACATTATGAGGTTCATAGACTTCAAGCTTCTTAAGTACCCACCCTTAGCATACTTTCACCATATGCAACTTCACCAAAACAACTTACGCACAAATACACATATGATAATCGACAAAGTCAACAAGTATATCAAATATGTGCGTTCACTACCACCTGTCATTACTAAGTAAGTGCAAAGCACTTACCTTTTGCTAAGAAGGATCCCACTTGATCTTAAGCTAGCCCCTTTAACGCCTTGATCACCTAGCAATCAACTTGCATTTAGAAATCTTATGATCTCAATTCATTCATAAAATTGAGATTCAATACGCACATATGATTCAATAATCAATACCCTAACTTAGTTTAGTTAACACAACCTTAACCAAACCTCCAACACCCAATTCAATCTTACACTTTCCAAACTTACCAAACACACCTTTAACTTGGTCTAGTATACAAATATAGTAACTTTCAAACTGGTATGTAGATATCTGAGAAACATTAAAGTTCTTGCTAGGAAAAGACGGGGTTCCGATCCAACCAACTCCTTCGTAGGAACTTTTCTGTTGGAGTTACTACTCTGGAATGATAACCACTATAGTATACAACAACCACTTTCAACTAATTACACTATCAATCCCTCTGCTATTTTAAACTTGTTCTAATTAACTTAACAAACTTACTTAGGGAATCCTTAAGCCATTCAATCCAAGTTACATCAAGTACAAGTTCAACCTTCTTAACTTGCAAAGTGAGTTCATAGCCCCTCTTTTACATTCTATCTCTGGGGTGGAAAATATGCTCTCGTATTCAAACTCTATATCAATACTATTATCATACTACAAGGTTTTTCATACTATTCAATAACAACTTTCTATATTTGTAAACTTAAACGGGTTCATACACACTCTCTACCACACCATTAACTTTTAGCCGACGGAGTACGTAAATAGATCTATTGGCCTGACAAGCTCATCTAGTCCTTCAAGTGACGTATTCTAGTCGACTTGGAAGGAGCTGGGTGTACAGAAACTGTATACTATAACAACACTTTGGGTCTGATGCGTTCAGACGGGGGAATCTATTCTAGTTACTAGGGTTAGTTGTGGAGTCAATGTATGAAAGTTTAATTTACTTGTATTGAAACTGTATGAATTCTACTCTATTATTCTATACTATATCTATGTATCTACTTAAACCTATGTTCTCACCAACTTTTTAGTTGACTTATTTTAGCATGTTTTTCAGGTGAAGTTAACTAGGATGTTGATAAGCTCATGCTACGATCAAGTACTATGCCTTAGTGGACGTAGCTAGACATTAACAAAAGAAGACTTATTTGTTCTATTTGTTTTTTTTTATTATTGTAATCAATGTAATAAACTATTCAATTAATAGAAATTTCTTTTAATCATGTGTAATGATTCAATTTCGTCACTCCCTCGTGTTTCCGCCTTGGCGGGGTGTGATAGATTGGTATCAGAGCCTTGGTTATAGAGAATTAGACTACTTTAGAATGGACCTATACTATAACCTTAGGAGTCCCCTTATTAGGAAACTATGTGCTCTATTTTTTAGCTATTTCTCTAACACTTACGTGCCTTCTCGTTCCTCTTTCTCGAAAACAACACGCTTATCTTGACGTACCATCACACGAAACCAAACGAACCAAAATTGCAGTCTGACGAGGAGAGCCTTTATCACCCAAAGAACGTAGTCATGGCACAACCACCTAACCCTACACCATCGAGAGAGTAGCAGTGTAGAAAGCAGAGTTGGACCCGACCCATTTGCAGTCAATCCACTTCTAGAGATACAGCGACTAAGCAACGATGCCGAGACGATTCCATAATTACTCTCGTTAGAACCAAGGGCTCGATCAGTGGTTGATAGGAACATGTGTAATCTGGAAGAGTGGATACATGTACAAGAAGGATTCTGACTAGGAAAGATGTCGTGTATAAATCCCTAAGCAAGGACCCGTCACATCTTCCTGGGAATCTTTGGTGTGAGTATCACTTATAGGCTAAAACACATCTTCCTAACATATATCATACAGACCCAGAGTTTGATTTGCCATTATTCTCCTCTTTAAATTCAAACTCTAGACACAAACAAAAATATATTGTGCCTCTATCTTTCTTCATTTGTAACAATTTGATTATGAATGAAATTCTGTCCTTGTTTGCTTTATCTTCATACTATCACTTATCACCTTAACTAATCTCGTCATCTTATCTAAACATGCTGGAATGCCTCCTCGTCGTGACACTACCAAAATCAACAAGATTGCCACCATTGTCACCCATCAACTACCCGATGTCCTGCCTACGATGGTAACCCCTGTTGTAACAGTAAACACCGTTTCCCTAGCCACCTAAACCACTAAACCATATTTAGGGTCATTGCCTAAGTGCCCTAAGTGTTCACTACATCACACTGGAGAGTTCCGTAAGTGAAACAACTGTGGAAAATTTGGCCACCTCGCTCAGAACTGCAAAGCATCTCCTACTACAGCCAATACCAGCAATACCGTGATAACTAACCCTGCTCCCATCAACAGTGTCAGGGCCTGCTATGAATGTGATGGCCTTAACCACCTCAGAAACCGTTATCCCAAGCTGCACCCTAGCAACAAACAAGATGCTCAAGCATGAGTTTTTGTCTTAGGAGCACCTGAAGCCCGCCAAGAGTCAGCTATCCAGGATAATGCAGACTCCACTAGTTAAATTTTGGGATGAAATCCCTTTAACTAGGGGAGACTATAGCAACCCTGATTTTTCTATATCTTTTGTTTACTACTTGGGTTTATCCTAATTTGAATTCTATGTCTATTTGTTTGGATTCTATTTTGTACTATGGATTGGAAATTTAAATGCACGAGGCTTAAATGTTTCAATGTCTACTTGAATCTCAAACTACCATGTTCTATCAATTTTGATTGCATTTCAATGTATACGATCTATCAATTTCTATTGCATGTCCATAACTACTCTATAACATCCACAACGTTCGCTTGCATAACTATTATCACTTCATAGATGCAATATGGAAGGACATTGCACATCCATGTAAGGTAAATTGACTATTGCGGTCCGTAACGTAATCATGAATTTACAGGTGAATTGGTGTGTGTTGAAATTCTGTTGTGTAGCTAGTACCCATACCCTTGAAAAATTTTTAAACTCAATTTACGCCACCAACACTAGCCAAGTTAGTGAGTAGTTTTGGTAGGTGACTAGTACGCTTTCGAGGTGCCATAGGTGTGGTGGGTTAGCTATGGTACATCCTATATATAAACACTAATAGTGCATTTGAAGTGGACCAAAAGTCAGACCAAGAACTAGTCTCAGTTAACAACCCAACTATCAATACCACTCAACATTAGCCCAGTTAGTGATTAGTTTTGGTGTCACACCCCGGTTTCAGAACACCCCACGCGTGCGGCCAGATTGGCACCTCCAATCTTACTTTATTTATAAAATCAGAGTTAGTTTAGCAACGGAAATACTTTTGGATCGATCTTATAATAAACCCAAGGTAGTTGGCCTGTGCCTGGAGAGTTAACCCTATCCAATAGCAAGCTACACAAGCATTGGTATCTAATGGTTTTACCTTCTGGCACCTAACCCTGTGTATTACAAGGGAGTATCCATGTCTAGGAAATCGTTATCCTAAACATCTCCTCTTGTTTCTATTCTTGCAGAGTTATCTCCATGCTAGCAGCACATAACCCTGTCAAAATTCTTTATATACACATTATCCCAAGACTATCCCGTAGGACTAGCCTTACCGATAATCATTGATTACCTGAAAACATTTTGAAATGTAAAACGTCAGCGTGAATGCTGGTGAATATGTCCATCAGGAGTCAATTCGTTTAGCAAATACAACATCAAAACATTTAACCATAATGCGGGTACAATCTACCATCTAGCAGAACAATTTCATCCGAGTGTACAACCACGGTATATACCAATAATTTTCGTAAAACGACTGTTGGCATTACCAAGCTTACTTACTGCGATACACCAATAATTTTCGTAAAACCCTGTCTTACATTCAGTTACAGACAATTACCAGCCCCAATATGGGAATTTCACCCAGAAAGCGTGTATCCCTTGATCAAGTTTTACATATACTTATGGCCTGAATGTTTTATGTAGACACCCTTATGCATCAAACTTTTAAATACCAATATTGCCATTTTGTAAACATAAAACTTTCAAAGTTTTGCAAATAAAAGATAGATAAACATATTCACCTTAATAGGAGCTTGGTCTTATCTTAAGGTAGTCCTTGAGTGCTAGTGTAAACCTTAATGCAAGTTCTAAGACAAGTTAGTATCTTAAGGTACGAGTACGGAAATAAGCGAAAGTTCAGAAAATAAGTGAAAGTCAAATAATTTACCGGAACGAAGGCACGAAGATCGAGGTAGAGCTGCTCTAGGAATATTGGAAAGTTGTCGTGAGTTTGTGTTGTGCCAAAAATAGGATTCAGATGGCTCTATTTATAGTTGGCCAATAAGACTCGTAGCGGACTGTTATGCTAGGGCGTAGCGGTCTGCTACTGCCCAAGTGTCGCGTTAGCCCTAGATGTCACTTCCTGATTGGACCGAACCTCATTTTGCGGCTGGTAGACCGTTACGGAGGGGCATGGCATTCCGCCATGAGTACACGCGTCAAACACTAGGGCTGAGTCACAGGACACGTGTCAGCTCAAGGAATTGCGGCTGGATTGCGCCTAGCAGACCGTTACCCGGGCGGTGGCGGTCCGCCACCCAATCCATGACATTCTGGCGGACCTGTCTTAGAGGACTTCCAGGATAACTATATCCTTAGCGGACCGTTAGAGGAGAAGGTAGCGGTCCGCTACCCATCCAGAATTCTAATTTTTCATTTTTAACCCTTGATCTTTGGGGACTTGGTAAATCCAACCCCTAGGGTTTCAAATTTGGCAAATGAGGACCTCGGATTTGGCCTGGTGTTACATCCTCCCACCTTTATTCCAATCTCGTCCTCGAGATTTATTGGAACATGTGCGGGTATTTCTTTTTCATTTCACTCTCCAGTTCCCACGTGCACTTAGGTCCACGTCTGGAGTTCCATTTTACTTTTACCAACACCAGTCTCTTACTTTTCAGCTTTTTAACCTGACGATCCTCAATTTTCAAATGTTGCTCAATGAATTTTAGATTTGGATTCACCTCTACATCCTGCAAAGGCATTACCAGAGATTCATCAACCAAACACTTTCGTAGGTTTGACACATGAAATACATCATGAACACCGTTCATTTCCTTTGGCAATTCATGTTGATAGGCGCGGTCCGATTCTTTTCAGAATCTTGAATGGCCCAATGAATCTTTGACTGTGTTTTCCTTTCTTTCCAAATCGAACCACACCCTTCAAGGGTGAGACTTTCAATAATACTCGGTCATCCACAGAGAATTCTAAAAGCTTACGATGTTTATCAACATAACTTTTTTGTCTATTACGAGCCGTTTTCAAACGTTCACGAATTTGTAATACTTTATCAGTTGTTTCTTGAACTATCTCAGGACCTGACAATTGATTTTCTCCAATTTCTTCCCAGCGGACAGGAGTTCTGCATTTTTTTTTCCATACAAGGCTTCAAATGGGGCAGCTTAGATACTTGTGTGATAGCTATTGTTATACGAGAATTCCATTAGACGTAAGTGGTCATCCCAACTTCCTTCAGGTCTATTACACAAGTCTGAATCATATCTTCCAGAGTTTGTATCGTTCTTTCACTCTGACCATCCGTTTGAGGATGATAAGCAGTGCTAAGATTTAATTGCGTTCCGAGTGCTTTCTGGAAGCTTTTCCAGAATCGAGACGTAATCCGACTGTCTCTATCTGACACAATGGATAATGGCACACCGTGCAAAGACACGATTTCATTGACATACAACTATGCCAACTTATCCATGCTATAAGTTTCTTTCATTAGAAGAAAATGGGCAGACTTAGTCAGTCTATCAATGATAACCCAGATACTATCGTTTCCTCGACTCATTCGGGGAAGTTTCGTAATGAAATCCATTGTTATCATTTCCCATTTCCATACAGGAATTTCAAGTTTCTGCAACAACCCAGAAGGTTTCTGGTGTTCAGCCTTAACTTGTGAACACGTCAGAAATTTTGCAACATATAAGGCGATATGTTTCTTCATACCGATCCACCAATAATCGGGTTTTAAATTTTGATACATTTTATCGCTCCCTGGGTGCATGGTATATTTAGATTTATGAGTTTCTTCAAGAATTCGTTCTCTAAGATCTCCAATAATTGGCACCCATTTCGTTTGTTCATCTCAGAACATTATCATCTCCTTTTATTAATTGGTCAATCATTCCACCTAATCCTTCTTGTTCGATATTAGCTTCTTCTAAAGCTAAATTATGTGCCTCTTTAATTTGTCCAAAGAGGTCGATTTTTAGTTTGAGTCTCAAGGCACGTACTCTTTTAGGTTTTTCTCTTTCTTTTTGACTTAAGGAATCGACTACAACATTAGCCTTACCTTCATGATAGCAGATTTCACAGTTATAATCACTTAGGATTTCTAACCACATTCTCTGCCTCATGTTCAACTCTTTCTGACCAAAGATATAATTTAAAATTTTGTGGTCAGTGCACACAGTGAACCTGACTCCATAGAGATAGTGTCTCCATAACTTTAATGCAAAAATTATGGCACATAACTCTAAATCATGAGTTGTGTAGTTTCGTTCATGAGTTTTCAATTATCGAGATGCATATGCAATGACTTTGTTTCTTTGCATCAACACACTATCGAGACCGATGTGTGAAGCATCACAATAAACAACGAAGTCCTCAGTTCCATCAAGAATTGGAGCGTTTGTTAACTTTTGTTTCAGCATCTCAAAAGCTTCTTCCTGCTTTAGTCCCCATTCATATTTCACAGATTTCCTTGTCAAGGAAGTAAGAGGGACAACAATTCGGGAAAAGTCCTAGATAAATTTCATGTAATATCCCGCCAAACCTAAGAAACTTTGAACTTCGGTTAGCGTTTTCGGGACTTCCCATTTAGTAATTGCTTCAATCTTAGGAGGATCAACTTGAATTCCATTAGCATTTATTATATGCCCGAGAAATTGTACTTCTGATAACCAAAATTCGCATTTCAAGAATTTGGCATATAATTTCTCGTTCTTAAGTAATTCAAGAATTACTTTCAAATGATCTGCATGTTCTTCATTATTCTTTGAATAAATAAGTATATCGTCTATGAACACGATAACGAACTTATCCAAATAAGCTTTGCAGACACTATTCATCATATCCATAAATGCTGCAAGAGTATTAGTAAGTCCAAATGGCATCACGGTGAACTCATAATGTCCGTATCTTGTTCTAAACGTTGCCTTGGATATGTCTTTCTCTTGTACTTTCAATTAATGGTACCCTGATCGAAGATCAATTTTTGAAAAACAAGCCGCTCCCTGAAGTTAGTCAAACAGATAATCAATTCGGGGAAGTGGATATCTGTTTTTGATTGTGACTTTGTTAAGTCCACGGTAATCAATACACATACGCATTGACCCGTCTTTCTTTTTAATAAATAATACCGGAGCTCCCCAAGGTGAAGAACTCAGTCTTATGAATCCTTTTTCTAACAACTCTTCAAGTTGTTTCTTCAGTTCCGCCATTTCTGTGGGTGCTAATCTGTACGGTGCTTTAGCTATTGGAGCTGTTCCTGGTACCAGATTAATTCTGAATTCTACTTCTCGATCTGGCGGTAACCCAGGTAGTTCCTCCGAGAATACTTCCGGATACTTGGATACTATTGGCACATTCTCCAGTTGCTTTGCTTCCTTTTTGGTCATTATTGATACAAGGTATGCTAAACATTCCTTGTTCAAACACTTCGTTGCCTTAAGGAGTGAAATAATTCCAAGTGGATTGGAACATTTATATCCTTTGATAGTAATCGTCTTATCATCAGGCACACGAATTTCAATGAATTTCTTGTCGCAAAATATTCGGGCTTGGTTGGCAAATAACCAATCAATTCCCAGAACAATGTTAAACTCGGCCAATGTCATAGGCAACAATTGCACTTGTAGGATATGTCCAGATAGATAAATATTACAGTCATTCAAGGAATTAGAGATTCTAACTAGATCCCCATTGGTAGTTTCGACCTCGTAAGATTTGTCTAATCTAGCTAAGGGTTTATCTAATAGCTTACACAATTTAATATCTATAAAGATTTGATTTGCACCAGAATCAAATAAAACCATTGCATAGATATTTTTGACAAGAAACGTACCGGAATGACATCCGACGTTTTGGCTGCTTCAATGGCATTTAAGACAAATGCCCTGGCGTTTTTCGTAACTCCTTCAGCGGGTTTTATTCCTGACGTTCCTTCTTATTTTGCCTTTAGGCATTGGGTCTTTATGTGACCCGGTTCTCTACATCCATAACAAACAATGGGCTTCCTGTTCTTATAACAGTTCTCTGTAGAGTGCCTAGGAATTTTACATGTGCTGCAGAATGGCCTTGCACCACATTTTTCGAAATGTTTCTTTTTGCATAGTCGGCATTCTGGGATATGAAAGCGAGTGTCTTTACGATTGAAATTGCTTTCAGGTCGTTTCTGTTTTGGTGCGTATTATCCTTTTTCTTCAATTCTTCTCTATTTCTTATTAGCCCATTAGTAAATATGGCACCAATTTCAATGGCATCATCTATTGATTCAGGTTTAGAGGCTTTTACCAAGTCTCTAATCTCTAAGACTAAACCCCAAATATATCTCTTAATGAGGTTTGATTCAGGAGTTGCAAGATGAGGTACTAATCTAGCATACTCAAACAGCTTCGACACATAATCTTGATGGTTTGCTCCCACCATCCTTTGAGTCAGAAAATTTTGTTCAACCTTTTCCCACACATTTATAGGACAAAATTTCTTCTCCACTCTCTTTTTAAAGCAGACCAGCTCATGGCATAAGCCCTGTCTCTACCTTTGGCAGATATAATTTGATTCCACCACTCCAAGGCTTGGTCTCTAAAAAAATTTGAAGCATAAAGTACTTTGTCTTCTTCAAGACATTTACTTATAGCCAGCACTGATTCAGTTTTCTCTAGCCACCTCAGTGCGGCTATAGCTCCTTATTTTCCTGCAAACTCGTTAGGTTTGGAGTCCTGGAAGTTTTTATACGTGCATCCAAGATTTTTCTGATTCTTGTATGCAGCCTCATACCGTTCTTTGGGACTAGCCACAGAGGAGTCATGGTTTTCCCGATATGTTCTTTTGGAGATTTTTCTACGGTAATTGGAATGCCCTCCTTCAGTATATTTTGAACGGTGAGTTGAATGTCTACCATCGGTATGTTTTGAGAATGGAGGGGTAGAAACTTCATTCTCAGTTTCTTTTGTTTTAGATTTTTGTAGCAAAGATTCTCGCTTCTTAGCAGCCTTGCTTTCTTCTATAGCTGCTACGATTTTTGGAATTGCTTTTTGATTTCAACATCTATCATTTTTGTCATTTCTGCTTTTTAGGCTTCTTGCTCAGCAGTAATATTTTTAGCCATTTGCTTCTTCTTACCATGGGTATTGTTTGATGGTCCATTTTTCAACATTATATAAATGCACAAAATTGAAATTAAAATAAAAATTTTATTGATGAAATTTTATACAAGAGAAAATACACATATAGAAATCATTGTTCTAGTAATTATTATGATTTCTTTCTTCCAAAGCTTGAACTAGCAGAATATTGCGAGCTTCAACTTCCGCTTTCTCTCATTCCAGTTCAGCTATACGGTTCAATAACATTTGTTCCCTCTCATTTCCTGATGCACTTTCACTTACATAAGGAGTAGGGATAGGAACAGTTTCATAATAAGGAATGTAAGGTTTGTTGGAATCTGCTCGCTCTTCATCTCCATGAACATATCTATTTTCATAAGGTATTTTAGGGAATCCCTCGTGAAAATTATGTGGACAAATTGGAGTGGCGTTGTAGCTTCCAGCAGTAGGATCGGAATGATAACTCATAGACGGATTATAAGGAACATTGGAGTTCCTTGTTTCCCCAAGGCTTCTGAAAGTAGAACTTTCAGTTTTCTCATTTGTTTCTATGGTCGTTTCCTTAGTTTTACGCTCGTAGTAATTAGCAGGAGCGAATTTACGAAAGAAACTAGGTCATTTGCCCTTTCCAACCATTTCTGTAAAAAAAAACAAATAATTTTATTATATTAGAAATACATTACAAACGAAAATAAAATACAATCTATCTAATTAATCCTTCATCGGTTCAACTCCGAGGATCATTAAGTTTTCCCCGTGTTCATAAACTTGCTTCCCATAGAATTGCGTCCTCGCTTTATCCAAGATTCTCTCCCTGTTTATTTCGTCCGTTTGGCGTAACAAACGATCTAAACATTCTATGGGAGATGAAGTCATGGTGTGCTCATAACCATATTTATGTGGAGGCTCATGAAGTCCGACCATTATATCGTTATAAGCGTTATGATATTCAGGAGGCGCTTGAAAATAATTCTCATAGAGACCATTGTATGTAGGTTTAGGAACAACATAGGGGTCATAAAGAACAAGGGATTCATGATTATAAAAGGGATAATCCTCAGGATTTTTAGAAGCGGGTTTATACTGGTGAGATTCTTCTTTGGATGGTTCCTCCACTGGTGCGTTCTGATATGCTTCTTCCACCTCGGCGGTTTGAATGGAAAACCTTTCTGTGGGTATTCCCACTCTCATTCTAGGCTTTTAGGACCTACTTGGCCCAGCCTGATCATCTACTGGTGGAAATGTATTCAACTGCCAATTACTAAAGTCTGAACCGACATCCATCCAAGAACTCTCAGCTTCATATGATTATGGATGATATCCAAGTGTAGGTGTCTACAAGTATAGCGAAGGGATCATTGTCATCGGGAATTTTTATCGGCATCATCTGAGATCCGTAGACAAGATACTTTTGCGACTCTTGTTTAATCGGATGATTAGGATCGTAATACGGAAGATTAGGTTCTCCAGACATCCTGTAAATCTTAAATATTAGTGTCTATCTTAATAGGCAATTTGTCCTCATGTTAATACAAACTTAGATACTAAAGCCTGTATCTATATCTTAGTCTTGAGGTATAAAATTTTAAAACTAAGGTTAAAGCTTAGATACTAAGGCTAGTATCTAATTCTCTAAAACCTTGGGCTCTGATACCAACCTGTCACACCCCGGTTTCAAGACACCCCGGGCGTGCGACCAGATTGGCACCTCCAATCTTATTTTATTTATAAAATCAGAGTTAGTTTAGTAGCGGAAATACTTTTGGATCGATCTTATAATAAACCTCAACCCAAGGGTTGATATTGAATATTTTCCAAATCCGGGGATATATCATTTCATTTCATTGGGGTTTTAAATACCCCTTTAGCATACAAAAATCATGGTCCACGGCCATTTACATGTCACATGCATAAGCAGGGTAGTACTAGAGCCACAAGGTAGTTGGCATGTTCCTGGGGAGTTAACCCTATCCAATACCAAGCTACACAAGCATTGGTATCTAAGGGTTTTACCTTCCTACACCTAACCCTGTGTATTACAAGGGAATATCTATGTCTAGGAAATCGTTATCCTAAACATCTCCTCTTATTTCTATTCCTGCAGAGTTTTCTCCATGCTAGCAACACATAACCCTCTCAAAATTCTTTATAAACACATTTACCCCGAAGACTATCCTGTAGGACTAGCCTTACCGATAATCATTGATTACCTGAAAACATTATGGAAAATAAAATGTCAGCGTGAACGTTGGTGAATATGTCCATCAGGACTCAATGCGTTTGGCAAATACAACATCAAAACATTTAACCATAATATGGGTACAATCTACCATCCAGCGGAACTATTTCATCCGACTGAACAACCACGGTATACATCCATAATTTCCGTAAAAGGACTGCTGGCGTTATCGGGCTTACTTACTGTGATGTCTCTTAACTGAGACCCCATCTTACATCCAGTTACAGACAATTACCAGCCCCAATATGGGAATTTCACCCATAAAGCGTGTATCCCTTGATCAAGTTTTACGTATACTTATGGCCTAAATGTTTTACGTAGATGCCCTTATGCATCAAACTTTTGAATAACAGTATTGCCATTTTGTAAACTTAAAAATTTCAAAGTTTTGCAAATAAAAGACAGATAAACATATTCACCTTAATAGGAGCTTGGTCTTATCTTAAGGTAGTCCTTCAGTGCTAGTGTAAACCTTAACGCGAGTTCTAAGACAAGTTAGTATCTTAACGTACGAGTACGAAAATAAGCGAAAGTTCAGAAAATAAGCGAAAGTCATATAATTTACCGGAACGAAGGCACGGAGATCGAGGTATAGCTGCTTCAGGAATATTGGAAAGTTGTTGTGAGTTTGTGTTGTGCTAAAATTAGGAACCATATGGCTCTGTTTATAGTTGGCCAATAAGACCCGTAGCGGACCGTTATGCTAGGGCGTAGCAGTCCACTACTGCCCAAGTGTCGCGTCAACCCTAGATGTCACTTCCTGATTGGACCGAACCTCATTTTGCAGCTGGCGAACCGTTACGGAGGGGCGTGGTGGTCCTCCACGAGTACACGCGTCAAACAAAAGGGGGCTGAGTCACAGGACACGTGTTAGCTCAAGGAGTTGCGGTTGGATTGCGGCTAGCAGACCGTTACCCGGGCGGGGGCGGTCCGCCACCCAATCCATTACATTCTGGCAGACCTGGCTTAGCAGACCTCTAGGAAAACAACAGCCTTAGAGGACCGTTAGAGGAGAAGGTAACGGTCCGCTACCCAGCCAGAATTTAACTTTTTTATTTTTAACCATTGATCTTTGGGGACTTGGTAAATTCAACCCCTATGGTTTCGAATTTGGCAAATGAGGACCTCGGATTTGGCCTAGTTTTACATTTGGTTGGTGACTGGTACGCTTTTGAAATGCCGGAGGTGTGGTGGGTTAGCTGCGATACACCCTATATATAAACACTAATGGTGCATTGGAAGTGGGACTAGAAGTTGGACCAAGAATTAGCCTTTATAACAGATAACGAACCCACACCTATTTCAGGATAACACAAACTCTACTAATGGAATTCGGGACGAAATTCTCTTAACTAGGGGAAACTGTGACATCCCTGATTTCTATGCCTGATCCTATGATTCTACCTTGTAACCTATTAAGGTTCTAATACTATGAACATTTTTATGTCTCATATTACTTTTGATATCTTTCATTTCAAACTTCTAAGCCTTAGTCTAAAGTGAGTATTCTATTGTACTTTAGAGCGGCTTACTTATTCCATTGTGATTCTAAATCTGATTCTCGTATTCACTCTAGAACTTGCTACTTATGGTAACTTTGGATGCCTTAGACTCTAACCTAATCAAAACAATTCAAGTTTGTAACTTCGTTTGACTAAAATAAAATTTCAAGGGTAAAAGTTATACATACGTAAATTTCAGGGTTTCTTTTTTAACGTCTTCGAAATCTGGTTAATTTTTATAATTTCAGTTAATTATTATTATTATTATAAATTTCGTTTTTTAAAGAATATATATTATATCATTATTAGTATTATTTAAATTAATAAAATCAATTAATTCCTTTAAACTTATCCTAAATGAATTAAAACCGTTATTTTTATTCCCTAATTCTATCCTAATCCTACCATTTAACTAACAAAAAAACTTGAACTCTGTCCTATCCTAAATCTAGCCATAATTTCGAATATTTATTAAATTTTATAAAAATATAACAAATTTTATCAATTTAATTTGCAATCCTAATCCAACTAACAAATTAATTTTGTGAATAAGCCCCTAATCCCACCCTATAAATAGAGCTCTTATTCCTCATTCATTCTTCGCACCTCAACGATCCTCTAGGGCTCTCTAGCAACTAAAGTTGGTTCGTCTCATCTTTTGGAAGATTCTAGCTTTAATCATTTCTATCTAAGTAAGTTATTCTTATGTTTTTGCTTGTTCATACTTTTATTTCAAAAACCTTCATAGCTAGCTAGATCTATGATTTTCTAACATGTTTATGTTATAATCATAGACCTATCCAAGATCAAAAGCCTTATTTAATCAAAATTTGTTCAAACTTTATTTAAAAACTTGATTTTGATCTTTCTTGTTCTTTTAAATTTCTGAAATCATGTTTTTACTAAAACTCCTTATTTTCAATTAAAAATCCTCTAATATTCAACTTATCTATTTAAATCCCTCCCAAATTCATATTTACACTTTTCAAACTTACCAAACACACCTTTAACTTGGTCTATTATACAAATAGAGTACCTTTCAAACCGGTATGTAGTTATCCGACAAACATTAAAAGTTCTGGCTAGGAAAAGACGGGGTTCCGATCCAACCAACTCTTTCCTGAGAACTTTTCTGTTGGAGTTACTACTCTGGAATGAAAACCACTCTTGTATACAACAACCACTTTCAACTAATTACACTGTCAATCTCTCTACTATTCTAAACTTGGTCTAATTAACTTAACAGACTTACTTAGGGAATCCTTAAGGCATTCAATCCAAGTTACATCAAGCACAAGTTCAACCTTCTTAACTTGGAATGTGAGTTCATAACCCCTTTTTTACTTTCTATATTTGGGGTGGAAAACATGTTCTCGTATTCAAACTCGCTATCAATACTATTATCATACTATAAGGTTTTTCAATACCAACTTTCTATATTTGTAAACTTAAACGGGTTCATACACATTCTCTTCCACACAATTGACTTTTAGCCGACGAGAGTACGTAAATAGATCTATTGGCCTGACAAGCTCATCTAGTCCTTCAAGTGACGTATTCCAGTCGACTTGAAAGGAGGTGGGTGTACAGAAACTACATACTATAATAACACTTTGCGTTTAATGCGTTCAGACGGGGGAATCATTCTAGTCACGAGGGTTGGTTATGAACTGGATGTATGAAAGTTTAATTTACTTGTATTGAAATTGTTTATGAATTCTACTCTATTATTCTGTACTATATCTATGTATCTACTTAAACCTATGTTCTCACCAACTTTTTAGTTGACTTATTTTAGCATGTTCTTCAGGTGAAGCTAACTAGGATGTTGATAAGCTTATGCTAGGATCAAGGACTATGCCTTAGTGGACGTAGCTAGACGTTAACAAAAGAAGACTCATTTGTTCTATTTGTTTTGTTTGATTATTGTAATCAATGTAATCAACTATTCAATTAATAGAAATATTGTTTAATCATGTGTAATGATTCAATTTCGTCGCTCTCTCGTGTTTATGCCTTGGTGGGGGTGTGACAGAAAAAGTGGTCATTTCTCAGGTACTATATGTGTAAAATTTGAAAAATCAAATTCAGGTGGTGGTGGGTGGCGACACACACACTCTTTCATTTATGTGTGTCGTGATTTCCAAAGGAGATAAAGGGGGATGAGAGTTTTGAAGCTGAATAAGGAGTTTGCAAGCTTGAAATAAAAGGTTTTGGTGTGCACATCCCCATCATATTATCAAGTAACTCTCTCTTCATCTCTTCAATCCACCATCTATGGTGTTCTCGATGAAATTTAGGAAAAATCAAGCTAGGGGCTGATTTGGGTGGTTAAAATGATTATTAACTTGTAAAAAGTTATAATCAAGCTTGAATAATGATAAAAGATGTAGTTAACATCCTTTTGTCACCTAATTTGGAATTATAGAAATTAGGGTTCTTGAGGGTGATTTGACAGTTTCCAAATTGGTGATGTTTAAATGGTGAATTGGGGTTTGGTAAGTTTTTATGGTGTTTATATACACATTATTTAGTAAGAAACCTCACTCAATTTGTTGATTTATGAAATTGTGGTTTTTGGGTGAAACTTGGATAAGACCTTAACGGGCCATTTGGGTTAAATAATTGTTAGTTGGGAGTTGGGGGTTTGGTTATGTTGATTAAACCATGTTAAATGAAGGTGTTAATCACTTAGTCTTAGGTGGGTGTTGGAGTCTCAATTGGTGTAAGTATTGAGACAACTAGATTACTAAACAAGGTGAATTGTATATGTGATCAAGTTGACAAAGTTAGAGCTTAACCGGTATCATCTCTAGCTAAAGGTAAGTGCTTTGCACTTACTTAGTAACGATAGGTGGTTGTAAATACACATAAATGCTTTATGTGTTGAATTGTCGTTATCATATGTGAAATGTTTATATGTTGATTTGGTGTAAATTGTATATGGTGAATATATGCAAAGGGTGGGTGAATATGGTGCTTGAAGTCTATGAACTTCACATTATTGTAAGGTGATTGAAGTCACGAACTTCACATATTGGTGTATGTTGGGTGTTTCAAGTAAATGAACTTCATTGTGGTGTAATGGTGTTAAATATGAATTCATATAAGGGTGTAATAGTGATCAAAGTCTATGAACTTTACTTGGGGAGTTATTGAAGTCTCGAACTTCACAAGGGTGAATTAGAGAATTGAGATCGTGAGAATCTCACAAACTGGTATGGTTTGGATAATGGGCGATATACCAAACCAACGAGACCTACAAAGGTGTTATATGTATGTAATAAGTGATGTTTGGGGGTTAAAAACAAGTTGGGTTGTAAGTTAATGGGTTGAATAGCTGGAAATCAGCCATGGGCTGACTTGTAGCAGGGGGCGTAGGCTACGCAAGTCCCGGCGTAGCCTACGTCAAGGCTCCTGAGCTACGTTGACCCTACGCTGACTTGTGATATTAGGGTTTTTGCTTGGATTTAAGCCATGAGGACTTGGGGAGTTTACATATATCATTACTAACTTATTGTGGGGTGTTTGTGGTGTAGGTAAAGCTCCAACCTAGCCTCGGGATGCTCATCAAGCGAAATTGGATTCTCAAGGAGTTTTGATCAGGTTTTGGTCGTTGTTTAGACTTAACCTCCTAATGAGGCTTTTATAAACCATCTTTTGAATAATGTTGATTGTTTAAAATGTTTTTACTTCTTTTCTTTCGGAAAGGTTAAATCTATTTGTGTCGTTTGTAAAAAATTTGATGTTGTTTTCAAAGGGTGTTTAGGACCTATCTTCCGCGTGTGTTGAAAGTTAAATTTAGTTGTAAATAATTTGGGTGTTACATTTATTAATTTTATGAGTTTTAAATAAACAAAATCTCTATTTTATTTATATTCTAAAATCTCAATTTTAATCGTAAAATTAACTCTTTAATTTTAAAACCTTAACGAGATAACTAAAATCCGATTATAATATCTCACCGATTTAATCATGTCGTTTTAGTTTTAAAACCCCATTCTAAAACTTCTTATTTGTTCGTTTTAATAAAATTAATTTTGCATCCATATCACGTATCAACCACGCAAAATAAATGAAACAAACAAATAACTAAAAGCCCGAGCCATCGGTTTTGTCCGGGCCTTAAGAGCCAATTTAAGGCCCGAACTAGGTCAAATAATAACAGACAACTAAACCATTCAATTGCTCCCACTTTCTTTAACATCTCTCTTGACTCCTGATTACACCCATCTTGCCTGTTTCTATTTTGTCGTGTCTTGTCTTGAATTCTCGGTTGTAATAAAAATAAATAAATAAAATCTTATTCTATTACATTCATGGCTTTCAAAACAGCCTCAAAAATGCACTACAACATTCACATGGGGTAAATGCTTGGTTTACAATTAAACAACACAATTAACAAAAAAAATCGAAAGGATGCAACTTTTATTACCAGATAAAAGTAATAATGGTAATATATAAAATTAGTTGCAATTATCTATAAAGTCTTGATCTTTAATTTTAAAAATCAAAACTTTATCCGGTTTAACATCTTTAAATCGAACAAGGTTTCTAGAGTCTCGCAAAAGCGGCTCTATTACCACTGTTGTGATTTCTCATATAATTTAGCTTTTCAAAAATAAGATCGAAGTAAAAAACGCAGCGGAAGTCTTAATTAAAATCAAGGCGCAAAACCGGAACACGGATTTAGATGCAAGAACGGTAAAAACCGGAGATGGAGAGAAAATAATTAAAAACTTAATTATTCTTACCTTAGATCTTGTTGATGTTGATGGAATACTCATACTCGGCTAACAATATCCACAATGAGGCAACAACAAACGGTGTTAGCCAATACTTGATAATCACCAACTTCACGCAAAACGAGAATGGTTTTCTTGGTTTTCTCCTAACTTTGTGGTTTTCTCTTGATCCCTCTCATATATATATATATATTAATTTCGAATTTATATAAATAATACACTTTAACCCTTATACTATTATCTATTTATTATTTTTTAAATAATAAATAATAACAATAATATTAATATTAATTATTCCCCGAATAATCAATCTCATAATTATCTTTCGCATGTATAATGTATATAAACAAATTAATAAGAAATGTCGTTGCTCGCTGTGTGACTCTTTATGATCAACTTCATAAGCTGTATTGTACTATTTTAACACTTGAACAGTTGAACATATCAGATCCAACATATTTTCCTACAACATATATTTTATCTAAAATATATAAATTTTACATAAAATACACATATTATATATACATTTAACATACAATATAAAATATTACAATAACTATATATTATACCTAACATATACCAAATCTTCATAAAATAATTATTTTACGTATTTTAAATAAAACTGACATATAATACATAAACTTTACATTTAAAACATCTATTACAACAAACATATATTTTACCTAAAATATATAAGTGTGTAAAGATATTTTAAATAAAATATACACATTTTAATAAAATCTACACATAATATAAAACCTCTGCATAAAAAAACTACATATAAAACCTCTGCATAAAAAAAACTACGTA
The DNA here is from genome assembly GCA_023525975.1 of Smallanthus sonchifolius. Lineage (NCBI taxonomy): Eukaryota > Viridiplantae > Streptophyta > Magnoliopsida > Asterales > Asteraceae > Smallanthus > Smallanthus sonchifolius. The sequence goes on along the minus strand of CM042025.1, from coordinate 38,763,312 downwards.
CATGAAATCTATATCTATACTACCTAATAAACAAGTAAAAAAAAAGGACACTTGTCATATTTCTAGGTCTCCTTATTCTCATTTCCCGCATCTCTCTCCTATTAATAATTAACTCCACTATTTTAGGCAACTAAATTAATTATTTGTTTCAATTTTTATCTACTCATTTTTTAATTTAAAATTATGTTTATCATCAATTAATTTGTTCAATCATAGTTTTATAAATTCTACAAACTGAAAATAATTTTATATCCAGCTAGCATTTAAATAAAAAACTTCTAATCATATATTTACATATTCACATTGTTACATTTTGACGAGTGTATGTGTTAATAACCTACATTATATTTTATTCAAGCCGTGTGCTACATGGGTTTATTCAACCTGTGTATTACAAGAGTTTTAAAAACAAAAACTTTTTATTACTAGGTATATAACATTATATTTATTCAACACGTGTAATACACGAGATTCTAACCTAGTATACATATAAAATATAAAAAAAAATTAAGTACACGTTTACGATTCTTTTAGGGGATTACCATGTTTTAGTCATCCTTTAACAAATTATTTATTTAAAACAAAAAACTATAAAGAAAAATATATTTATATAAAATAAACAAAATAATAATTATTTAAATAATAAAACATTAAGTTTTTAAAATAAAAGTGATGAAAATACTAAAAAGAAAGAAAAATATAATGAAAATTACATATTCCGTTCTTTAATAGTAAGAATAAAATAGTCATTTCAAAGAAAAATTAATAATGTCAGTTAGTCGTGAATGTGGGGAGGTCTCATGTTTAAACCTGAGTAATATAATATTTTAGAATTATTGATGTAAAGTAAAGTAAAAGTAAAATTTGCCGTCGTGAAAAGGAAATGACAAAATCCGTAACTAAAACACAACTTTCATTATATTTAAAGCTCCCAAAGTGCAATTTACTCAATAATTATCGTAAAAAAATAATGTTAATGTAAAGCCAAAAGTGAAACCCTTAAAATTTTAATGATGAAAAGATTACACACGACATAATACGCGGTCCATAAACAAATCCCAATCACTCCCCCGTATAAAACACCCTCCACCCATTAGGGTTTCAAACACCATTTTCATCTTCTTCCCCAAATTCCCTCACTTCTGACCTCAATTGGCTCTTCCCCCATTGACAAAAAGAAAACAAAAGCTTCATTGATGTGAGAAGAAATGCGAACAGATTATCACGGGCGTTCAATTCTGAGCATGAAGCGGGACCCAGTTGTCCACTCCATCGACCAAGACAACGAAATTGAAGCCTTTCAAAGACAGGTAACTGAAAGGTTTCATGATCTATCCTTAGTTGATGCACATGAACTATTGTCTGTTTCTTGGGTTTCAAACATGTTAGATGTGTTCCTCTGTTGTCAAGAGGAATTCAAAGCTATATTGTTCAACAACAAATCTGTTTTAACTAAACAACCCATGGATAAGCTGGTTTCCGAATATTTCGAAAGGAGTGTGAAAGGGTTGGATGTTTGTAACGCCATTAGAGATGGGATTGATTCCATCAGGCAATGGCAAAAACAGTTGGAGATTGTTTTGTGTGCTTTGGATTATAATAAAAGTCTTGGAGAAGGGCAAATTCGTAGAGCCAAGAAGGCGTTGATTGATTTGTCGGTCGGTATGCTTGATGAGAAAGAATCAAACACTAATGAAGCTCATAGAAACCGATCATTCGGGAGGTATCAGAAGGAGTCTCAAAGACATAACTCTTTGAAACATTTTAGATCATTGTCTTGGAGTGTTTCAAGATCTTGGTCTGCTTCAAAACAGCTCCAAGCAATTGGTAACAACTTTTTCCCGCCAAAAAGTAATGAGATTATTGCTACCAATGGGGTTGTGGTGGCTGTTTACGCGATGAGTTGGGTGTTCTTGTTTGTGATGTGGGCTTTAGTGGCTGCGATCCCTTGTCAGGATCGCGGGTTGCAAGCCCATTTCAATATTCCCAAGAGTTTTACATGGAGTGTGCCGATTCTCTCGTTGCACGAGAGGATTTTGGATGAGGGGAAAAGCAGGGGAAGGAGGAATAGTTGTGGGCTTTTGAAGGAGATTCATGGGATTGAGAGATCCACTTGTGTTATGAACGAGTTGATCGATTCAATGCAGTTTCCGATAGGGGAAGAGAAGGAGGAAGAGGTTAGGACACGAGTGGAGGAGTTGAAGGTTGTTTATGGAGGTTTGAAGGTCGGTTTGGATCCATTGGAGAAACAAGTTAGGGAAGTGTTTCATCGGATTGTGAAGAGTAGAACCGAAGGGCTTGATTTGATTGCAAGAGGAAATGAATGATCTGTTGGTAGTTTGTTTTGGTTGCAAATAGATCTTATTTTTAACAAGAACACTTGTTTTTCTTTTTCTATCAAGAATGCTTGATGTTGAACGAATCTTGCATATATGTAAATGTTAAAGCCAATATATATTAGGCAATTTTTACAAGAATGATTACTTGTTTATTTTTAACAAGAACACTTGTTTTTCTTTTTCTATCAAGAATGCTTGATGTTGAACGAATCTTGCATATATGTAAATGTTAAAGCCAATATATATTAGGCAATTTTTACAAGAATGATTACTTGTTTATTTTTAACAAGAACACTTGTTTTTCTTTTTCTATCAAGAATGCTTGATGTTGAACGAATCTTGCATATATGTAAATGTTAAAGCCAATATATATTACGCAATTTTTACAAGAATGATTACTTGTTTTTAGAGGTGCACAAAAAAACCGGTTTTCAAACCGATCCAAACCCTTAAAAACCTTGGTTTAAACCGGTTTAATGAATTTTTTTGAACAACAATACCTAGATTATCTAGAATTGGCAACACCTAGAAAATCCAGGATATAACGATCACCCCGACTCGAACCCATAACCTTTGATTGGGATGAAATCACCACTCTAACTAAATTATCGGTTGTGTATCCATAACTAAATCAAGGTTACGGTTCTCGATTTAAACTAATTTTAGACCTTTATTTTAGAGTAAAAAGAGTGATTGGAAGTCTTGATTGGGTGAAGTTGACAAAAGTAAATGTTTTGTTTGAATAAAGAATTGGAGAAGTTAAGACATCCCTATCTTCCATTGTTGAACGTTGACAAGACAAGGAGCCTTCTCTGCTCAGTACTCATTCATTTTGACCAATTCAATTCAACTTAATAAAGTTGACTTTGACTATCACATCCATAAATTTAGGGATACTTATCCATCACCTAAATTACCAATTTCATCTCAAGATCATCTTTTGATTCTCTTTTCATCTCTACCTTTAGATCATTTTATTAATCTTATTTTTGGTAATAAAAATCTATATACATTCAATACTTTAATTTAAACGTCGTGGTGGTTTAATACAAAGATAATTATTTTAATTCGAAAATCATATAAATATTTGTATTCTTTAATTTAGGTGTAATACATAAGTTCATAAGTTGGTTCTTTCCATAACCATATAACCATTCATCTTTTCCCTCCCACAATATCTAGTCAACATTACATAGGAATATTTATACATTTCTTACTATTTTAAATTAGTTTTGTATTAAATATATGGGAAAAATATCCTCTCTCCCCCCTAGTTTTAGGTCTATATTTGTTTTAAAAAAAGAAACTCATTTTACCAACCAATCTGTAAGGTTAAATCAAAATCAAACCAGTTGTAATGTCAAACCAAAATCTTCGTATAAACATTTTAAAATTGCATCTAAAAAATAAAAACCCTTACCTTCCCCTATCTGCATCTCACGGAAATTTTGTACATAATGCTGCGTTGTTACATTTTATATGTATCTTTTTTTTTTTCATTTTCAGTTATGAGAAGTACTTACAAATTTGTGATTTGTATCGTTTTTATTGTTCAATCCGTGTAATGTACGAGTTTCTAACCTAGTTGCTACAGTATATGACTAATTTTCTTTTGACCGAAAGTAAATGACCATATAATTATCGTATCTTGGTCAAAAATAATCTTTCCTGATATGGTATTGCTTATTGTATATAAAATTGTTTAATCTCTATTATAATAAAAAAATAAATTGTGCCACTTGTCAACATCATATTCATCCTCATATCTATTTCCCCCCCCCAAAACCACATTTACATCCTCCATCCAATATTTTCATATTTAGCTCATTTGTTTTAAAAGATTATATAAATAAATATTTTACCAAATCAATTTCATCATTATAACCATTGACTCAATTTTTTTTTTTAATTTATCATCAAAAGTGAATATTAAAAAATAAGATATTTAAAAAAAATGAGTTTTTAAAGTTTATTATCTAAAAGCGAGTTTTTAAAATTAATTCAAATTTAATAACTTATATCTAATAAAATAAAATATTATATTATATTTTCTAAAATAACAAAACAAAATACAGAAGTAGTTTTCAAAAACAAGGGTATGACTTGGTCAAAGTTTGACCGGTCTTGATGACCAAGACCAAGATTCCAGACAGGAGTAGCTATTGCTAATGGCAAGGCAACCCATGAACTCAATTATTTTCTCTTCCAAGTATTTTAACACTATACATTAGATGAAAATGTATTTAGTCTGTCTTTTAATCCTCATCGGTATAAAGACAATTAAGCCTTGGACAATTGCTTGTTTTTATATGTATATATATTTATAAACAAGATAATTGAACTGCTGTCACCTCAATAAAGTTATGGTGTTAATTTATTAAAAAAGTTTATTGAAAAAGGTAATTAATTATTTTCATACCAATCGGTTTTTATATAAACGAGTGGGTGAAATCCGTGCGCTGCGTCAGGGTGTTAAAATTGTGATTCTCAGTTTCGACGACCTGTATTGGTATTCAACTCGATAAAAAAATTCACTTAAAACGCTGATAAAAATAAACACGTTGAAATGACAAATACTTAATTTTATAAAAATTTATATTTTAAAGGTTGTAAGAGGAAAACAAAAAAGAAAAAACGAAATCTTAAAGAAGTTTCGACAGCTTATACGTTCGTGCTTCGATGAATTGTATATTATCATGAAAACTCGATGACTACATTCGTGCTTTAATTTGAGTATAATATGACTACAATTTTTTTAAAATATCTATTTTTAAAAAACGATGTTGTATATGCGTAAAACTATGTGTAATTATATATATAACCGTGTGTTATTGTATATAGAACGTTATGTGATTATATACATAATTGTGCGTTATTATATACGTACTATGCAATATTATATACATATGTTGTATAATAACAAACGCATGATGCATAAATATATTATAAGTATTTATGTCGTAAGCTAATGAACGAACACGAACAAGACCTTTTTCGTGTTCGTTCGGCTCGTTTGCAGCCCTACACCTAACCCCTACTCCTCATATATTATATTATAATTAAATTTATTAAGTAAAAAAGAAAGAAAGAAGTTTTAATAAGTAAAAAAGAAAGAAAGAAGTTTTAATAAGCCGTGAATCACATAGAGGTGCACACAGGGTTTTTTTTAATCTAATCGGACCGGTTTGGTCAACGTTTGGTCAAAACCGGTTTGCCTCCAAACCGATTCGGGTTAAACCGGTTTGCAAGCAAGGAAAACCCAACCCTATCAAACCGGATCGGGCCTGTTCTAGACCGGTTTGGGTCATAAACCGGTTTTTTTTAAATTAAAAAGAAATATAAAAAAATATATAACAATTATAAAACATAAAGTTCAACATTGAGGAAGCACCAACACTAGCAGTTGCCATCGTATATTTTTTTTGAGAGTTTAGAGAGCGTTTAGAGAGCGGTTTTAAAGATTAGAGAGTGTAGAGAGATGTGTGATTATACCAAAACACTCCCACCTATTTATAGTGATTTATGGGTGCAAAATGGGCCAAAAAAACTGTTAGAAATCCTCCAAACGGCTATAAATGGTCTCAGCATCTGAACCGGTTTAAGAACCCACGAACCGATTTGTATGAACCGGTTTTAGCCAGAGACCTTCGAACCGGCGGTTTAGATCGGTTTTGAACCGGTTAAAACCGGTTTGAAAATTCAAACTGGTTTTTTTTAGCACCTCTAGAATCACACATAACCAAATCCAAATCAACAGAACCAAACCATTATCTAACACAAATAAAAAAACATGAATTAATTACACGGATGGCCCGTGTGGTTTACCCAGATTTTACTTTTGGCTCATAGGAATGGAAAACTACAAATTTGGCCTAATAGTTTGCACGATTGTAACACCCATGGCCCCTGAGTTGGATGTCCATTAATTTTATCTGTTAAGTGAGTTAAAATGATCAAAATACCCCTTACATTAAAAAAAAAATAAAAAATAAAGATTATAAATTATAAAACTCATCCCAAACACCCCTTTCATCCCCAAATTCCCTCCTTTCTCAACCACCACACTTCATCCCCAACCCCACCCTCACCTCCCCGGCACAATCTATCCTCCTTTCATAGACACACACATCGATCCATAGCCCACCTTCTTCCTATCCTTCTTTATGAATCCTAGGTTTCTTTTTCATCCTATTCGTATCTATTCTTCTTCTCAGCACTTCTTTTTAGACTTCTTGCACTAAAGAAACATACACTTTCTAATCATTTTAATATATATATATATATATATATATATATGGTAAGTATATGAAGAAAACTCATTAAGTTGAGAAAACTATGAAAACTCTCTGTTAACGTATGTGACAGCTAAAAATTGGTAAAAATAAAAAAAAAAATTAGATAGATTCTATATATAATTTTATAACCTTTGGCAAAAAAAATAAAAAAACCATTAAATTGTTCCTAATACTGAACAAATGTTTTACTTCTGCTCAAAGTTGATGTGTTACATTGTTTAAGTAGAACCTAATTAATCTATTATTTTGGTGATTATAATAGACATTTATCACAGCTTAATTAATATATAATGATACTTATTTCCGTCTGCCTTAGTCTAAGTTATCTCATGGACACTCTAAGTTCTTCTTTAACAATAAGTATCTTAATTTTTCTCGTATAAAATCCACTGCAGCCCCTAACTTGGGAATCGAAACTTTGACTGGTGCGAACTTTTCTTCTTGGAAAGATTCACGTATGCTGTCTCTCGGCATGATGGAATTCGATGACGCACTCGACAAGCCTGCACCTGCTGATCTTACTGATAAAAGCACTCCTCAAGACATTATCAAGCATGAGAAGTGGACGAGGTGTAACCGCATGGCTCTTGTCCTAATGAAGAACTCCATCAGTCCGATCATCAGAGGAGCTATACCTGATTCTAAAGTTGCCAAGACTTATCTAGCTTCTGTGGATGATCAGTTCAAGGGAAATTTTAAGGCGCATGCTAGCACACTTATTCTGAAGATGGTGACTACAAAGTATGACGGGATCAGCGGTATTCGTGAGCACATCATGATGATAAATGACATGTCCCATAAGCTCAAGGGATTAGACATGGAAATCAGTGACGGTTTTCTAGTGCACTTTATCATGACCTCTCTTCCTAAGTCTTTTGAAGCTTTCACGATCAACTACAACGCATAGAAAGACAAGTGGACGATGAGTGAGTTGATTGCAATGTGCGTCCAAGAAGAAGAGCGTCTGAAGCTAGAGAGACCGGATGTTGCTTATCTCATGTCCGCTGATTCAAAGAAAAGGAAGGGAAATTTACGTAAGAAGGAATCTTCTAAGGTCCAGAAACAAGATGCAAATGGTGCTTCCAGTTCTAAGAACTTCAAAGGGAAGTCTCACTGCAAGTTCTATCGCAAGGCTGGACATAGGCAGAAAGACTGCCCAAACTTTAAGGAGTGGTTGAGCAAGCGAGGTAATAATCTTTATATGATACTTGAGTCATATAACTTAAATGTTCCAACTAATACATGGCGGTTTGATTCTGGTTCTATGGTTCATGTAACCAACTCCTTACAGGGATTCCTTACAGTCCAGAAGCTGGAAAGAAACCGAAGAACACTTAAGATGGGAAATGGAGAAGAACTAGTTGTCAAAGCTGTGGGAACCTTAGAATTAATAATGAAAAATGGTTTATGTATTAAACTTTATGATACCTTATATATTCCTGAGATTACTCGAAATCTAGTATCAGGACCAAAGTTAGACATTGACGGTTTTATTTGTTCTCATGGTCATAGCAAACTTTCTATTATGTTAAATTCTCAAGTGTTTGGACGTGGTTATTTAGATGATGGTCTCTATAGATTAGAACTAGATGATAAATTTTCCAAGTCTTTGTTATCATATAATATCAATGAAAACTCAACAAAGACTAAACGAAAGCGAGACTTAGAAGCTTCATCCATGTTGTGGCATCAACGCTTAGGCCACATTTCACGAGAACGCTTATCTCGTCTCGTGAAGGATGAAGTGTTACCATCTCTCGATTTCAATGATTTTGGAACATGTGTCAAATGCTTTAAAGGTAAAATGACATAAGCAAATAAGAAAGGTGCCACTAGGAGCTCTAATTTATTAGAACTCATTCACACTGATATTAGTGGTCCTTACCCCATTGCTAGTATAACAGGACATACTTCATTTATCACTTTTATTGATGATTATTCTCGTTACATGTACTTGTATCTTATTAAAAAAAATCTGAATCACTTACGACTTTTAAAGATTATAAAACAGAAGTTGAAAAACAACTTGATCTTCAAATAAAAGTTGTAAGATCAGATAAGGATGTGAATATTATGGAAGACATACTGATGTGGGTCAGGCTCCTGATCCATTTTATGAGTTTTGTAAGGGCCAGGGGATCGTGAACCAGTACACCATGCCTGGTACTCCTCAGCAGAATGGTGTTGCTGAGAGAAGAAACAAGACCCTAATGAACATGGTACGTAGTATGTTAGCCAACTCAGGTTTACCCTCATTCCTCTGGACCGAGGCCTTAAAAGCAGCTGTTCATATACTCAATAGAGTTCCTTCAAAGTTTTTCCCTAAAACTCCTTATGAACTCTGGACAGGAAGGAAACCGAGTCTTAGATATATGAAAGTATGGGGTTGTCTTGCTGAAGCTAAACTCTATAATCATTTCTTAAAGAAACTTGACATGAAAACGGTCACTTGTTACTTCATTAGTTATCCAGATCACTCAAAGGGTTATAGATTCTACTATCCTTCTCACGTCACTCGTATTGTAGAAACCAAGCATGCCAAATTCCTCGAGGATTTTAAGGTCAGTGGGAGCAGTGAAAATCCTTATCCAGATTTAGAAGAAGTATAAGACGCGCGGGGGGGGGGGGGGGGGGAGATTCGTCGCTTACTTTTACTCAGATTACTTCTCTTGTACACCACACTGCACCGCATGTCATTGCACCACCTCCTCCTTAATCAGATCTTAATGCTACTCCTTTTATACCAAAGAATGAAGGCACATCAAACGACCGACATGAAGACAATGCCGAACCCGATAATCAACTCAGGAGGTCGTCTAGGTCCAAAAGGCCTACTAACTTTGATGATTTTGTTACCTACCTGACTGAAGCTGAAATGGATGTCGGAAAGTTTACAGATCCTACTTCTTATCATGAAGCCATTAGCAGTGATCAGTTTTCTGAATGGAACAAAGCTATGATTGACGAGCTTGAATCCATGAAAAAAAATGATGTTTGGGATTTAGTTGAATTACCCAACGGTGCTAAACCCGTAGGATGTAAATGGGTCTTAAAAACTAAACTAGATCTGAATGGAAACATTGAACGCTATAAAGCGAGATTGGTTGCAAAGGGTTTCACTCAGAAAGAAGGAATCGACTATCAAGAGACCTTTTCTCCTGTTTCTTGAAAGGATTCATTAAGGATCGTGATGGCCCTACTAGCTCACTTTGACTTAGAGCTACATCAGATGGATGTCAAAACCACTTTCCTCAATGGCGACTTGAATGAAGACGTGTTCATGAAACAACCTGAAGGTCAAGAACATCTAGTCTGTAAGTTGAAGAAATCCATATACGGGTTGAAGCAGGCATCACGTTAATGGTACCTAAAGTTTGATGAAGTCATGAAGAAACAAGGTTTCCTTAAGAGTCAAGTGGATCAATGCACCTACCTCAAGATGAGTGGGAACAACTTTACTATACCTATCCTTTACGTAGATGACATTCTATTGGCAAGTAATAGTTTAGATATGTTGCATGAGTCGAAGCATTTACTCTCGCATAACTTCGACATGAAGGCTCTCGGAGAGGCTTCTTATGTTATAGGCATCGAAATACACCGAGATAGACCTAAGGGCATTTTGGGATTATCTCAGAAAGCCTATACTGAACGGGTCCTCACACGTTACAATATGCAACACTGCTCTCCTTATGTAGCTCCAGTAGTTAAGGGAGATGTTTTTGGTTCTTTCCAATGTCCGAAAACAGAGGTTGAAAATGAGCAAATAAGAATGATACCTTATGCATCAGTAGTTGGGAGCCTCATGTATGCTCAAGTCTGTACTCGTCCGGATATCGCTTACATTGCTGGAATGCTAGGCCGTTATCAGACTAATCCTGACCTTGATCACTGGAAAGCAGCTAAGAAAGTACTTCGATATCTGCAAGGGACGAAAGACTATAAACTGACTTATAGAAGAAGTGATAATTTAGAAGTGGTTGGTTATTCTGATTCTAACTTTGCTAAGTGCAAAGATGACAAGAAATCCACTTCCGGGTACATATTTATGTTAGCCGACGGACATATCTCATAGAAGAGTCATAAGCAACAGTTGACCACAACATCCACTATGATGGCAGAATACATAGCTATGTATAACGCGACCTGTCATGGAATGTTGCTAAAGAATCTGATCACTGGACTCAAAATAGTTAATTCCATTTCTAGACCATTGAAGCTTTATTGTGATAACTCAGCTGCCGTTAGTTTCTCGAACAGTAACAGTTCGACTGGAGCTGGATTATATCTTGATACAAAGTACTTGTTCGTACGTGAGCGAGTTGAGGAAAATAATCTTTGTATTGAGTATATAAGTACTAAAGTTATGCTTGCGGATCCAATGACTAAAGGTCTCCCACCTAAAGTTTTTGAAGAAAATGTTTTGAAGATGGGCTTTTCTAAAGACCTTATTTAGTAGCATAATTGTACTTACTTACATTTATTAATGAAATTTCCTCACTTATTTGAATTTGTCTGTCTCTAAATATGTTATGCATGCCTAATGACATATAGACACTGATTATACAAATCAACGTTAAAGGGCTTATTTATAAATTTGATCCTAAGTTTACTTAAGTCTTAAATTGGGATTGTAGTATTATTAATGGGGGTCTTGAGTTGTATACTGATTCAATGACTGTATTTCTCTACTACAGTTTTGGTTTAAAATTAAAATGAGTATTAAATCTGCAAACTTACTTATGCTTATAATAAATGATTACTCAGCCAAGTGGGAGAATGTAAGACACAATTTTATATATGGCTCTTATAATCATTTATCTAATAATTAAATGATCAAATATAATTATTTATTTATTAATTAACCTATGGCTAGTAATTAGTTGGTGGGCCTAATTACTCTTAATGGGCCACTAATGGGTTTCCCCTTGGGTATACATATAAATACAGAGATTACTAGAGGGAATAGACTAATCATCAATCTATCACCACTCAAATAATCGTCCCCCCCTCTCTCATAAACCGTGAGCTCTAAAGAACTCACCTTAGCCATCCTAATCGTACACCCTAAACGGGGAACCCGATCCAGATCAGAGATCATGATGTCTTCCCTATCATCGGTGAACTTAGCAGGTATGTTTTAGATTATTGTTCCCAGGTGTCATTAGCTATTAATGCCCTATATTCATCGGTCATAGCAGCATGCCAGTTTGGATCGGATAGGGCTGCAAGGTGAGATTTTGGTGTTGGGGAAATGTATGGTGTTTGTGGGGTGTGAAGGTTAACCGATATATGAGTTTTGAGGGTCTCATCTTTTGAACGGGTGGTCATAGGGTGACTTGTTGGTGGCGTAGGTGGCGGAGGGGCTGGTGGGTTGGAAGTGGCAGGTTGTTATGGTAACTCGGAGAGGGGTAATGGTTGTTTTAGGGTATACGAGTAGAGGGAGCTGCTGATTGAGGTTGGCGGTTGCGTCTGGAGTATGTAATAGGGAAAGTGGGTTGTTGTGTTTTGGAAGGAGGTGGTGTTTTGGGGTCGGGTGAGGGTTGTGTAGCAGGTGCAAGGTTTTTTGGCGAAAGTGGGTGGTGGGTGAAACGGGAGGGGTGATGAATCTGGATCAAATAGGTAATAGTCATGTCCAGATGTAGGTGAGTGGGAAGTAAAAGGGAACGAGGTCTCGTCGAATGTGATATGACGGGAGAAAATGATTTTTCCCGTAGATAATTCAAGGCATCGATAACCTTGAAAATCTGTTGGGTAACCAAGAAACACACAAAGTGTGGATCATGGGTCTAGTTTGTTTGGTCTTGTGGAGGAGATGTTGGGATAGTAGGTGCATCCGAAGACATATAGGTGGGAGTAAGTGGGGTTTTTATGGTAGAGGGCGGAGGTGGGTGTGTGAAAATCAAGGAGTTTAGTCGGGAGGATTTCATGTAAGTACACGGATGCGTGTAATGCCTCAACCATGAAAGTCGATGGAAGTGAGGCATGGGTGAGTAATGAAAGCATGATTTCGTTAATTCTACGTATCATGTGTTCTACTTTCCCATTTTATTAGGAAGTGTGGGGACGCGAGAAGAGGAACTGAAGTCCGATTTGTTGCAAAGGATTTTAAATTTTGGTTGTCAAACTCGCCACCTTTATCACACTGAAACGATTTTATGACCAGGTTGATATAAGTTTTGATAAAAGTGAGAAATTGATTGAATTTGTCAAAAGTTTCAGATTTGAGTTTAAGTGGATAAATCCAAGTATGATGAGTGAAATCATCAATTAAGATCATATAATACTTATATCCACTTTTACTTTAAATTTGGTGATGTCCACAAGTCACAATGAACGATATCAAAAGGTAAAATAATAGAAGAAGTAGATAAATCAAATGGCAATCTCTTATGTTTAGCAATCGGACATGAATGACAAAAAGACGAAATAGATTGGCTGGTGCAAAAAATAAAATCACGAGAAGATAAAAAATGCATAACGGCTTGGCCATGATGCCCAAGCCAAGGATGCCAAAAGTTTGACGAAGAAGTGGGAGACACCATGAAAGCAGATTCCATTTTGAGATCCGTAAGAGGATATAGGTGACTTATGTTGTTATGCCTGCCTAAGATCCTCCCATCCTGAAGTTCCTTCACAGAAAAACCGCAAGAGTCAAACTCAACTGAAACATTATTATCAATGGTAAAACGGCAGACGGGAATAAGGTTTTTGATAATGTGAGGAGTATAAAGAATGTTGTTAAGGTTAAGTTGTTCTAAGGTGATTCCGTGATTCCGTGTTGACGGGGTATGACACTTGATGTCTCATAAAAGAGTTATTTGAATTCTTTGACTTCACAGAGGTGTTAATTGTACTCGTAGACTTCACTATGGAGATTTAATAAAATAAAAAGAGGTTGTGTGCTTCACAAATGAGTTTTAGAGGTCTTTACCTCGCTATAGAAATAATCTAAATAAAAAAGGTTAATAACCTCACAAGGATTTAATAAACGAAAGAGTTAATGTTAAAACCTTGTATTCAATATATTATACCTAGCATTTAAAAAAAATTATAATATTTTATTAAAACTTACTAAATAATAAAAAGATTTTAATTATATTTTATCTTAAAATATAACTTTGTAATTCTTAAATCTTCAATATTTGTTATTTATAATCCTTAAATCTTCTTATTTATAATTTTTAAATCTTTATTATTTCTTATTTAACCAATTACCGATGACATCCAATTTACAAATCTTTATAAAAATGTTAGTTTACAATAAATTGAATTTATTCAAACCGTTTAATAACATGTTTCTAACCTATATAACTTTAAAATTAAAATTAAAAATAAAACTTTCAAGTGGCGGACTCTGATTCGTCAGCCTTTTACTATTAATCAAAGACACCAAACCAAACCAAACGTACCCAGTATAATCCCACACATAGCTAACACTATTAGTAGGGTCTGGGGAGGGTGTGATGAGGGCAAACCTTACCCCTATCCCAAGGGATAGAGAGGCTGCTCCCGTTTAGACCCCCGGCTCCATGGGAAAGAAAAAGATAAAAATATAAATAAAATTAATGAGTAATAAAGTAAAATAAATCTAACAGTAATCTAACAATTAGCAGTGTATGACTAGAATATATTAGTCACAAGAAACACAACACACCTACAAGAAACAAGACATACGTAAAATCTTTGCTAAACAACTCTACTCTCCCACTCAACGGGTCACTCATCCTAAAACCCTAATCAAAGACACAAAAATTGGTTTTAATAAATGATTAATATGTAAAACTTAAATTTGATGAATAAATATTATATTATATTTTTATCAGAAAGATACGTGATATTAAGTGAATCGAACTTCTTTGTTAATATGCCAATTTTATATCAATAAAAGCAAAATAAACCCCCAGATATAAAAAGATGACAGTTTAAATTTTGAGTAAACTCCGGTTTTAGTCCCTGTGGTTTGAATCAATTCTTGTTTTTACTCCAATGGTTTAAAAATCTCGATTTACATCCAATAGTTTCATTATTTTTCTCAGTTTTAACCAATCCACGAACATCTATCCATTTATTCTGTTAAGTTAAGGTGAAAAGATGAAAATACCCTTCCCCTTTTATTATTAAACAAAAATGTTAAAATTCTTTATCTTTTTCATTAACACACAAACACTCCCAATGCTAGAGAGAGATACGGGAAAGAGAGGGGATTTGAAGATGATGTGTTATAGAATAGAAGGTATTTAAGGATCAAACACTGATATATGCACTCACATTCTGATGAGTGATATGGATTTGAAGATGATGTGCTGCACGATTTTGTGTTTCTACACGAAACTAGCAAAACTATGATGATATATCATTATTATTTATTGTATAAATGCTGACATAAGCAAACAAAATTGGGAAAATGATGTTTCATACACGAAACTTGAATTTTTAAACCAAACATGCTACTTCCGAAATTAAAATGGACTTTTCCCAAATTTGGTACCAAATTCTATATGATTTCGGTTGGTTTTACATTTTGCTGTGAAAAGTTTCTGGAATTCATACTAATTTTGAACCCTAAATTGGCGGCGCCACGTCATAACCAGAGGAGAGCACCGACTGCTACACTCACTCCACCTCTACTCCATGGCGGCGCCCCGTCATAACCCTTTTCCGGCGGCACCTCCACCTCCACCTCTCTCTGTAACCTAAAGGAACCCTAAACTCAATGGAGTCAGATCTGTATGTTATGGTTTTGGATTTGGTTAAAGGGTTTCTGTAGGTCCCTGCGCGGGCGTGACGGATCTCTAGACTAGCGGTACGACACGGTGATAACGTGCGAAATCCATGATCAACTTGCAACGTGTAAATCAATCAACAACACGTTGTAAATAATCCTCTTTGTATTTCCACCACAAATTTGTGTTTACAATCTGACTCAGTTCTCTGTTCTGGACTTCTAAAACTGACATGTAAACACCTATTTAGAGGGAAACCACAAAGACCACATGCGAACTTAGCAAGTTCTCCTAGAACCTCCTTAGGTGAACTTAGCAAGTTCGCCCCTCAAGTTCGCTTAAACATTCCCTCAGGCGAACTTGACAGGTTCGCTAACTTACAACATAGAATTTCAGCAACAGTTACAAAACATGCTCTAACAAACTCTCTCTTAATTGTTGCTAACAATTATATCACATTACAAGTCAAATACTCTAAGACTAAGGGTATGTTTGGTATGGGGCAATGGAATAGATGAGGGAATGGAACGAACGAGGTAATGGAATGAACAAAGGAATGAAATGGACCATTCCATTCCATTGTCTTGTTTGGTTACCATGAGGGAATGAAATAAATCATTACTTTATGTTATTTGGTAGGCTAGAAAAGACGAAAGAATAAAATCGGTGGTGAGTGGCGGTGGTGGTGGTGGGTGGCGGTATTGGGTGGTGGTGGCTGACGGTGGGTGATGGCGGAAGTGGTTGGTAGTTGTGGGTGGGGGTGGTGGTGGGGTGGTAGGAAGTGGTGGTGGTGGTGGTGTGTATTGGGGAGACGACTGTGGTGGTGGTGGTGGGAGGTGGCGATGGGTGGTGGTGATGGTGGCGGTGGGTGGTGGTGACCGTGGCTGTGGTGGGAGGTGGTAGTGGGTGGTGGCGACGGTGGCGGCGGTGGGAGGTGGGGGTGGCTGGTGGTGATGGGTGGCGGTGGTGTGGTTGTGGGTGGCGGTGGTGGTGGCGGCGAGAGATGGCGGTGGGTGGTGGAGGCAGTGGCGGGGACGACTGTGACAATCCAGACTTTTTAGTCTAACTCCGTTAACTATTTCAGTTAAATCATAACCTAATTAACTTAACTCAAACTTCAGGGACTATTTCTATCATTTCCTCAAACCCTAACTATAAGGACTAATTGTGTAATTAGGCTAAACCTAATTCTATTTGACTTTGAAAAGTCAAAATTCAAGACCTAAGTCCTATTGACTTCTGATAGTCAAGCTTAACCTAACTAACCAAACCTAAACCCTAAGGACTAATTCTGCCTTTTATCTAAACTTATATACATGAAACCACAAGGACTAAATCTGTAATTTTGCTATTTTTGATTCTGTTGACTTTGGAAAGTCAACCAAAGCGTTCTTGATCCAAATTCTCACGGTTAACTCGAATCCGTTTGAAATCATAACTGCAAAACACATTAACAGTCATTAACGACCACTAATGAACCATTAAACACGACAATTATTCGTAATCAAACCCAATTATGGGTAATTAAAACAAAACCGTCAACCACGATCATATGGCCATCAAATTCATCTAACTCCTGGGTAAATCCCACAATTGAACCCTCTACACTCGACAAACGAACTCCATTGAAGCTTCTGTACGCATCTTAGTGACTAGAAACACAGCAGGAGTCGTCGGAGACAAACTCAGTCACAGCCGGCATCGGTTTTAGTCGAGCACCTTCAATTCAAATTCAATTCTGGTAACTACTTACACCTATAGCTTCCTTTTTATCCGTAGAGTAAAAGCCCCATGTTTAATTGGGCTTATATCATCGTTTGAATCGAAATCCCAATTCTAGGGTTCATTGCAAACCAGTTTAATCGAGCTTTAATCTAAACACGTTTATAATTCAATTAACCTACACCATTATACTCGTATTCACCTATATAATGAAAGCCCTATGGTAATTCATTATTCTAACATTGAATTGATCTTGAACCGGAATCTAGGGTTTGTTCATAAATCGATTTGGGGGTTTCGGCCTAGACTCAATAACAACCAAATTAAACCACAGGGATAGACTCGCAAGCTCTTAATCTGTAAAAGCCCCATGCTTTTATCAGTTTCTAACATCAAATTTGATCGAATCAATTCTGGGTTCATAACTAGGGTTTTCAGCCCGTTTTTCTATAATCAAACGACCTTAAACTCGTTAATCTTGCAATTAAAACCATCTACAGACTCGCCAAGACTCGATTAATTAAACCCTTATGTTGCTTTGATCGATCTTTATTGCTTTCATTGGATTTGGATGGATCTTTGGTCCGAATTCACGCAGAGGGAAGAACTCACTGGGGTTCTTTGATAAAACCATTTGAATCCAGGTTCTGTTGCGATGACCCTAGCGGGTGGGACTGGTTAAACACATGTACTATTGGGGAGGAGACCCGGGTTCGAGTCTCCCTCCCCTGTTTTTGGTTTTTAATTATTTTCTAAGCATTATTTAATTATAAAACCTTTTCCTATATTATTATATTATTATATTAAAGTGTTTTAGCCCGGGAAACCACCCGTAGGCTCGGGTTTGGTATTATAACCTATTTTTAATATTATTACCCACTTATAAAATAATATATTTATATTATTTTCAACCCGTAACCCCTATTATAAAATAATATATATTTATATATTATTTCGCCTCGTTTATAAAACTTGTGTAACGTTTCAAACTTATAATTAATTTAATTATTTGTATTATTTACTCACGTTTATTATCCTCGAATAAAAATAATATATTTATTATTTTTGTCACGTAAATGATTATCGTATATTTTTTTACGAGTTCAAAATAATATATTATTATATTATTTTTCTAGCCATTATTTTAATGATACAAACGCACGGATATATTTAATTATAAATTAATATTATTCGTTATTAACGTTCGACGCGTAGCGCATTTATCTTAATTAATATATTAAGAAACTTATATTCCCGTAGACACGTTCGTCTACTCGTTAATCTTTAAAATGTTTTAAGACGTTCTAATCTTCCGTGTCGTCGTCACAAATCCCAATGTGTCCCTAATTGTTATGTTTATAATTCTAGGGCATACGTAGGCCGTTGTAGGCTGACACTTGTGTACCAAATATCTTACTTGTGTGATACTACCTACAACGCAACGCAGGTGAGTTTCACGGCCCCATTTTACTTGTTTTCCTATTGGGGGAGAAACATGCATACTCACAAACATTATTTTAATTGTTTTCACGTTGAGGAGAAACATGCATACTCACAAACATTATTTTTACTTGTTTTCCCGTTGGGGAGAAACATACATACACACAAACAGTATTTTACTTGGTTTCCCGTTGGGGAGGAACATGCATGCAAACGAATATCATTTTACTTGTTTTCCCGTTGGGGAGAAACATGCGCACAAACAAACATCATCTTACTTGTTTTCCTGTTGGGGAGAAACATGCATACGAATAGGCATCCTTTACTTGTCTCCCATCCAGGGAGAGACATACACACGGACATGGATCACATAGTATTTCATTACCACTTGTGTACTTAAGCGTAAACACTATCATGAAAGTCCTCACATCGAACCGTTTGAATATGAAGAATATCGAGGTATGTTGAGTAGTACTACTGGGTTTGACAAACCCCACCCGCGTTAGTCGCGCTAACTCGATTGGAGGTCGAACGAGTGTAATATTGACCTAAACATGCACCATGGTTGATAGACCTGGTGGGAGGCATTCAAACATAAACAACCAGTTTACGGTTGCGAGCGCTTAGAGTAACTTGTACATTGTCTAGCTAGCAATAGGTGTGACTTACGTATGTGGATCCTGCAAACACACAACAGTTTATTTACATACAAACCTGTGAACTCACCAACCTCGTGTTGACACTTTTTCTTACATGTTTCTCAGGTCGCTTTGGCACAGGTTGCACACTTAGGACATGCATGGAGTCCTACTGTCATATCATTCATTTCAAACACTTTAAATAGTTTTACTTATTTACATTAATTGACGCTTGTTGCGTGTAATTACTTTTGATTTCATTCTAACGTTTACGCTTTCGCATTTAACTCTGAACATTTATGTTATGACTTTTTAAGTCTCATATAGTGTCATTTGATGTAACTAATGACTGAGATTCTGGTTTGTCACGCTCCTAACGGTAGAACTCCGTTAATGGATTTTAGGGGTGTGACAATGACGGTGGTGGTGGGTGGTGGAGGCGGTGGTGGGAGGTGGGAGGTGGTGGTGGGTGGTGGTAGGTGCTTGTTGGTGGTGGTGGTAGGAGGGTGTGGTGGTGAATGGTGATGAAGGGTGAAAGAGGGGATGGAATGAAAAAAAACAAGGGGGGTGGATGGAATGAATTTGAGGGATTTAGAGGGAATGACATTACTTGTGGAATGGGTGATTCCATTCCATCGTCCAACCAAACACCATTTTTTCCATTCCCTCGTAATCGTCCATTCCATTGCACCTTCCATTCCTACATACCAAACGCTACCTAAGACATACAATCTTCAAGCTCGTTGTCACCAGAATATGCTCTAACAGACTCCCCCTTGACAACAGCTTCAGAAGATTGTCAAAAGTCTTTCAAATCATCAAACATATTGAAGTCTTTGTCTTGTTCATCTACACACTCTCTTTTTTTAAAAGGAAAATCAGGAGAAGGACCCCTTGTCAACTTCTGTCTGCAAATTTCAGTTATGGCAAAGAAGAACAACCAAGTATAACCAACAGGTAAAATTTTCATGGAAGTTGGAAAAATAAAATCTTTTTGGTTTTGCAAACATAAGAAACACAAAATCTTTTTGGTTTTTCTCTATACAAACTGAAATGAAATAAACTGTAAAACTGTAAATCACATATTTTTGTTGAACATCATGAGCAAGAAGATCATATCAGTATATGATATATCGTTCACACATCTTGGATATAAAATCCGTATAACCTCAATTAGTATCCTATGTCATTCATTCAAACCTTGATCAATTATGTTAATATCCTTTCAAGATTATCATATTTCATGTAATGATACGCGATAAACATTCAAAGAAAACAGGATTAGGATATGACACACAAATTCATATTGTCAATATTATAATATTTGAAACTAAAAGCATCTCATTCCCACTTTCTTGTGAGTTAATGTACCATTTAAGTATGAAATACAACTGTACCCCACAAATATGCTAACAGAAATGTAAATTGCATTATCTTCAAGACATACGAGACTTTGTGCAAGAGAATATATATATCAATCTCCAGGATGAAATTACATCAATTAGCACAGGAAAAGAAGCAGATCCAAAAGGATATAAAGAATTAGAATGGTTCAGAATCGAATGATTCATATTGCTTGGTTTGGATGAAGTATCAAGATTCATATCAACAGAAAGATTGTACCAATGAATTTCTTCAATATAAGAATGATCAAGGAATCGACTAATTCAATGAAACAGGGTAGCGTTATCCAACTGTTATCTGGATGTATTCAATGGAATCAAGATAAATGATCCAAAGGCTAGCATATGTTCTAACAAATGTCGTCAGAAATATATCTTAGTCCAACTTCACATTGCATGTTTTTTGGGGCATGGGCAGTGAAGTGAACCGAAAAAATTGTGCTAATCAATATAATTCGATACTAGTCTCATGAAATTCTTAAAGTCTCATATTATATATCTGATAATGATATTTTAACGCACACACCCGACGTACCATGGGTTCAAATCACATTTGTAACATATCCAATTATGTTTTCACACTATTGATGGTTCAAAGACGCTTTTAGCCTATTGACAAGCTAAATTATATGCATACACAACACTATCATTTCCTATTTGTGTAGTCTCTGATGTTTAGATCAAAACATATACAGTTAAGATAAATCAAATAAACATAAATCACCAATAGTCAATCTAAGGTCATATGTGACTGATAATCTACTGATGTACTATCATTTCTTCTCTAACATCAAATGATGTCAATTTTATCTTTTTTAATTTGTTTGGAATTTCAAAACTTTGTGAAAGAAAATAAAACTTCCATGAAAATGGTTTTGAAAAAAAATTTACTTGGTGTTGAAGCACTTTCCTATGACAAACACTCTGGATAAATAGAGTCTTAGTTTGTACTTTAATGCTTGTAATTGTCTTTGTATGTAAGAGTCTTTATGTATTAGTTTATCGAGTTGTATTTACTTTTACATATTGAATGTTGCATTTTTCTCTAAGTGTTTTGCGCACTTGTATGTGCGCAGGAGAAAGCTCTTGCGTACTTAGCAAGTACGCAAGAATACCTTTGCGTACTTGTTAAGTATGCAAGAGCATTTTGCCCTGCACACTTGCTAAGTGCGCATGCATCAGGTCTTGTATAAGTAGGAATGGTTGACAGTAGTTAAGTACGCAGTCATAGTTGCAAATACGCAAAAGTGTAATCTCAGTACTTCTCTGTAACCTTCAAGTGTTTATAATACAAAGAACGTTTAAAGTGATTCTCTTGTTGGTTTACTTTGTTTAGTTTGACTCTCCACCTATTCACGGGTATTCCGCACCCGGACTGACTAGTAGACCCACTTGCATGTGACGATCCACCACACCCGAGGGACCTACAAGTGGTATCAGAGCATTGCTCCTGATTTCGAGTGTTGTGAGTGAGTTTGGAGAGTTTCTACCGAGTTTTTACAAGCAAAAAGAGGTATTTTTGTTGATTTTTATGATAAAATAGGGGTAGCTCTTGAGCACTATTTTAGAAGCAAAAATCACTCAAAAACTGATTTTTGTTGTGTATTTGAGTGTTTTGAGCATCAAAGGTTGGTTAGAAACAAGTTTCTGACCCTTTGGCTCATTTGCATTGTTCATCAGTCCAATTTTTACCATCTCCGGCGATTTTCAGGTGACCGGAATAGTTTGGTGAAAGTTGCTGAAAAGGTGTTGTGCGTACTTACCATTTCGGGCAAAAAGTACAGTTATGTTGCGTACTTGCTAAATACGCAAGACTAATCTCCTGCGTACTTACAAGTGCGCAAGACTGATCTTCTGCGAACTTAAGTTATATCCTGCGTACTTATCAATTACTCCTGCGTACTTATCAAGTACGCAAGAGCAAATCTAAATACGCAAGACCATTTCTCAAGTGCGCAACTGTGTCTGATTTCTTCTGAAATTTGACTAACTGTTCACTATGTCGAATCTTCAGAATCTTGGAAACATGTTAAACTATGATAATGAGATTGGTACACCATAGAAACCGCCAAAGTTGCTGAACGTAAACGATTATTCTAATTGGAAAGCACGTTTTGAGCACTACATTTCTTATACCGACTCATCGCTATGGATACCAATCCTTGAGGGATATAAGCATCCCACACACATCTATCTTGATGAAGCCATGCCCAAACCTATCTCTAAACTCTCTGACGAAGAAAAGAAAGCTTATGATCGTGAAAAGAAGGCACTTGGTTCGATCACTATGGCATTAACTCGGGAATTGTTCCACAGTTTCCAAGGTTATGACAATTCCAAGGATCTTTGGAAAGCTTTACAGAAAAGATTCGAAGGAAATAGTGATATCAAGAAAAGTAAGCGGGATCTACTCCGGAA
Organism: Smallanthus sonchifolius; assembly: GCA_023525975.1. Taxonomy (NCBI): domain Eukaryota; kingdom Viridiplantae; phylum Streptophyta; class Magnoliopsida; order Asterales; family Asteraceae; genus Smallanthus; species Smallanthus sonchifolius. The sequence goes on along the minus strand of CM042025.1, from coordinate 38,740,331 downwards.
GCAGTATGAATGCTTCAGATTCTTAGAGAACGAATCTTTAGATGACCTCATCTCTAGATTCTATCATCTACAGACTGAGTTGAAGGCTTTTGAACTCAGGTATCCAGATGAAGAGATGGTGGAAAAGTTTTTGGATGCTTTGCCACCCAAATTTGAGATGTACACAACCCTGATGAGGGAAAATCCAAAATTCTATAAGTTGACAATAGAGGAGGCAATAGGAAAGGTTCAAGCTCATGACATGAACCTAAAAAGAAAGGAGAGCTCAGGAAGACCTCAGATACAAGACCCTTCTATGTATCATGGGACGACTTCTACATCCAAGTCATCGGGCTCTGGAATTGCCCTTTTCACTGGTAATCCTACTGAAGAAGACCACTCAAATGGTTGTGGTGGTCATGCATGCTATGCATCTGGATCAGGGTTGGGGTCTCATCATCAACATACCTCAAGAAATCCTCCCGCTACAACTTCAGCTAATCACTCAGCTATAGCCAAAATAGCTGAAGAACATGTAGCATTATTCTCATCATGTATGCTTGCCTATGAGAACTTCATTGGCGGCAAGCTTACAGATCCCGAGACAATTGAAGAAGATTTTAATCAAGTGGATCCTGATGACATGGAGGACATGGATATTCAATGGAATATGGCCATGCTATTGAGGAGAGCCAAGCGTTTCCTGAACAGAACAGGAAGAAAGTTTATTGGCGGGCATCCTAATGCCAAGGTCGGGTTAGACAAATCTAAGGCCAAATGCTATAAGTGTCTAAATTTTGGACACTTTGCTCGTGAGTGTCAAAAAGACAGATCACCGGCCTCTGGTTTTACCAGACCTAGCCAAGGAAACAGCCATGGCCACAACAACTCAAACCACCACAATCAAAGCCAAGGTGGAACGTCCAATGCACTGGTAGCTCAACATGACGAAAGCTTTGATTGGGGTGTTCATCTGGAGGATGCCATCATTGCACAAACACAGGTTGGTCTCATGGCTGAGATCATGGAAATGATGGAAGCAGAGAAAAGGGAAGCTTCTATGGCTGACCTAGAAGAGTTCACTACTGCTGCTACAGAGGAAGAGAAGGAAGCTGAAGAAAAGGAAGCTTCTGTAGCTGATAAGGAGGAATCGACCACTGCTGTTGCTCTCATGGCCATTGGAGAAGCAACAAGTTCATCTTCTGAGGTAGACTCTAATCCTTTTTCTGTTATTTCATGTTCTAAATGTCTAGGGTTATAACTTGAAAATTCTAGGCTCCAAGACAAAATCGAACCCCTAAGTATGGCAGCTCTAAACTATAAAGAAAACGAAAAACGTTTTAAAGATTCTATTGAAACGTTGAAAAAAGAAAAATGTGAATATTCTCTAAAAATAAGCGATCAACAGCTTCATTTAGATGTTGCATACAGGGGGTTGGAAAAACGGAACAATGAAATCAACAAACTGCAAAATGAGATCTTGCAGTTAAAATGTACTAATGAGAAGTTGAAAAACTCTTGTTTTGTGGTGGAACACTACGAATCTGTAGTGAGACAATTGAATGGGTTAGGGCTGGGTACTAATGCCATTCCTCCACCAGTGAGCGGGAAGTTTGTCAATAGCTTAATAGACATTGATCTCACTTGTCTAGATGAGTCCTCTGATAAGGATGATTCCTCTAAAAAGGATGAATCCTCAAGTAAGGCTAACTCCACATCTAGTGAGGAGTTCGTTACTGCTTCTGAAGATGGGTCGGTTAACACTTGCCCTGAAGGAGTAGTATCTGAGGAGTTGTTGACTGAACAGAAAGTAAAGAAAAACATTATCACTAATAGTGATAATTGTATTTTAACTGAACCCGATATCATTGAAACAAATGATAAACTAAAGGTAATGCTTTATGGGGGTTATAAAAATCTTAACCAAGTAAAGAAAGAGGCTTTTTCAGCTCACTATGGGCTTGGTTACAAAGAGAATTTGGAAAAATACTATACCCCCAAAAACCAAACTGTAAAGGTTCAGACTCCTGTTCATAAACCAACTCCTCCTGCTCATAATGCTGAGTTATCTAAGGCCAGATATAATGAGCCTTACAAGAGAACTTATATAGACAAGAGGAATTGTTTTCACTGTGGCTTGGTTGGTCACATTTTTGTGAACTGTCCTTCAAAGAACCAAGGGAAACGGCCTATTGTTCCACAACCGGCTGTCATCCCTGAGTCGCCATCAGTGAAACCTCCCAAATGTCCAAAACAAAATGTGGTGAAACCACCAGTTAAACCGATGGTAAAGCCAAAGATCAAATATGAAGCTAAACCATCTGTTTCAAGAAAGGTAACGCAACCTGCTGTACCTTGTGTATCTACCTCCGGCAGTACACGTACTGGTGAGAAACCTGTGGCGAGACTTTCTAAACCACAGAGAAGGAGAAGAAACAAGAGGTTGAGAAAGCTAGAACAACTGACTTTAGTTCAATCAGGTGAAGCTTCCACTAGTTCACCTGCTGTTGTTGAACCAAAGTCTCATGTTCCGGTTAAGAAACAGAAGAGATCATGGACTGCCAAATCCAAAACTTCTCAATCTCCTAGTTCTAATTCTTTTAAAGATTCATCAATTTTGAACAGTCATCACGACTGTGAGTTAAAGGAAGCAGTTTATTTTGAAAGGATGGACAACCCAAGACCACAATGGATTGGGTCTCCAAATCTAACTAATTCTTTTGTTACTCGTGCAGGGACGTCTGAAGGGCACTATCTCTAACCGCTGGTATGTAGATAGTGGATGCTTCCGGCACATGACAGGAAACATGGCCTTGCTTCAAGACGTGAAACCATTCAGAGGCGGCTATGTGGCCTTTGCCGGAGAAAAAGGCGGCAGCATCACGTGTCAAGGCGTGGTTTTGAACGGTTGTGTCAGCTTTGACAATGTCAACTTTTGTGAGCAGCTAAAGCATAACCTGTTGAGTGTCTCCCAAATGTGTGATAAGGAGTACTCGGTGATGTTTGACAAGTCAGAATGCCTGATTCTCAAACCTGGTTTTGAAGTTCCCGAAGACTGGATCCTGATGAGAGCGCCAAGATCAAACGACACCTATCAGATCGATATGAGCATGGCAACAACCACCTCTTCAGTTGCTACCTGTTTGCTTACAAAAGCGACAGAGCTTGACTCTATCTTGTGGCATAGGAAACTCGGATATATTTCGTATCGTAAAATGAATCATCTTGTCCGAAACGGTTTGGTAACCGGGGTTCCTAAGCTGAGATTTACCGTTTCAGATGACTGTATGCCTTGTAAAAAGGGCAAATAGCAACGGAAGTCTCACAAGCCCAAGCTCCAAAACTCTATTGATACCCCTTTGGAGCTATTACACATGGATCTGTTTGGCCCCATAAGTATCAGGAGTATTGGAGGTAAGTCGTTCTGTCTAGTAGTAACTGATGATTTCTCACGTTTTTCTTGGGTGCATTTTTTAGGTAATAAAGACGAGACTGCTGATATTCTTCTATACTTGATCCTGAGCTTGGAATCTCTTTGCAAGCTGAAAGTTAGAAGGATAAGGAGTGACAACGGAACTGAATTCAAGAATATTTTGATGGAGCTTTTCTGTCTCAAGAAAGGGATCTGTCACGAATTCAGCGCGCCGTACACGCCACAGCAGAATGGAGTTGCTGAACAGAAGAACAGAATACTGATTGAGACTGCAAGGACTATGCTGTCGGATGCTAAGCTTCCTGTCACTTTCTGGGCAGAAGCCGTTAATACAGCTTGTCACGAGTTGATCAACAATCGACTTCCCAATCTTGATTACCTAGTTCCTTTTGGTAGTCCTTGTTCCTTGTTGCTACAGTACAAAGACCGCCAGTCTAAGTTTCATGCAAAAACGGTGGAAGGCATCTTCTTATGATACGTTGCCAACTCGCCTTGCAAGAGAGTGTACAATATAGGAACTCGTACTGTCGAGGAATGGTTCAAAGTGGATTGTAGTAAACACAGCATTCCACCAGAAACAACAGGTCCAGCTTAGGGTTTTGATTATGATGCGCTATTCAAGTCATTCAATCTTCCTGATTTATCTGCAGAAGACGCCGCAAATGTTTATGAATTATTGGGCGGCGGCGATGACTCCATTTTTTCCACTCGTGCTAATGTACCAATTATAACTCCGGATTCCAATGATGCATCCGCATCTGGAACTCATGACAGTGATAACAGTGAAGATGTTCTTGTCGTTGGAGATGACGCTCAAGCTAATCCTAACACAACTGTAGGAAATGAAGCTCCAGCTGATCCAATTAATATTGAATCCTCTTCTTCTGGAACACAGGAAATGGGGGAGTTAAGCACGAATCTCGATTCAGAAATTCAGGAACCGATTGTACGGGAGACGAGAGTGCATAGGAATCATCCAATCGAAAACATTATTGGTGATCCTTATACCGGTGTTCAGACTCGTCATAGAACCACCACTGAGAACACCAGTCTTTACTCGGAGATATTTGACACTGGTGTCATGGAAACATGTCTGCATGCTGCATTCGTGTCCCAGTTAGAGCCGAAGAATGTGAAGGAGGCCCTCACTGACAACTGCTGGATTGAGGCGATGCAAGATGAATTGTCTCAATTCCAAAATTTGCACAAGTGGGATTTGGTTGACTTGCCAAAAGGCTTTCAGCCAATTGGAACCAGATGGGTGTTCAAATGCAAGATGGATGATCGTCATGTGGTTGTGAAGAACAAAGCAAGATTGGTTGTTCAGGGTTTTTACCAACAAGAGGGCTTGGATTACACGAAAGTATATGCCCCAGTTGCTAGAATTGAGGCCATTCGACTGTTCTTGGCTTATGCCACATATGTCGGCTTCAAGGTCTATCAACTTGATGTGAAGAGTGCTTTCCTTTATGGTAAAGTTCATGAAGAGGTCTATGTCACTCAACCTCCCGGCTTTGAAGATCCGCATAATATCAATAAAGTTTATAAGCTCGACAAAGCACTTTATGGTCTTCATCAAGCACCGCGGGCATGGTATGAGACATTATCTAAGCATCTACTGTCTAATGGTTTCGACCGTGGACAGATTGACTCGACCCTCTTCATTAGGAAAGCAGGAGGTGACATTCTTCTTTTTACAAGTCTACGTCGACGACATTATTTTTGGATCTACCAATGAAGGGATGTGTAGGGAATTCGAACAGGTGATGAAGTCCAAATTTGAAATGATTAACATGGGTGAATTGTCGTTCTTCCTGGGTCTGCAAGTCAGTCAAAGAGAGGATGAAATTTATCTACATCAAACTAAGTATGTGCAGGACATCTTGTCAAAATACAAGATGAATGATAGCAGTACTTATGGCACACCTATCCCAGTCAATCATGGTCTGCATCCTGACAAAGATGGAAAGGATGTAGATAGCAGATTGTATCATGGGATGATCGGATCACTTATGTATCTCACAGCTTCAAGACCCGATATAATGTTTGCTGTGTGCTTGTGCTCAAGGTTTCAGTCTCAACCGAAGGAGTCACATATGATAGCCGTGAAGAGAATTTTCAGATACTTGAAAGGGAAACCCCGATTAGGTCTTTGGTACTCTAAGCAACAGTCATTTGACTTCAAAGCCTACACTGATTCAGATTATGGCGGTTGTAACCTTGACATAAAGTCAACTTCTGGTGGATGTCAATTCTTAGGAGACAGACTGGTCTCCTGGCAGTGCAAGAAGCAGTCAACGGTTTCTGTCTCTACTTGTGAAGCAGAATACATTGCTGCGGCGAGCGGTTGTTCTCAGATATTGTGGATTCAGCAGCAATTGAGAGACTACGGCTTAAACTTCACTGGAACTCCTCTATTCATTGACAACAATGCCACCATGTCCATTACAAATAACCCGGTGAAACATTCCAAAACTAAACATATAGAGATTCGCCATCATTTCATCCGTGATTGTGCTGAAAAGCATCTAATTGAACTTGTAAAGGTTCACACGGATGACAATCTTGCTGACCTTTTCACAAAGGCATTTGATCGATCCCGTTTTGAGCATCTTGTCAACTTGATAGGAATGTTCAATCCTGAGTGAAAATTAATTTTTCTTAAATCAATTCAATTCATGGAAGTTAAACTTTATTTCTTTTAAATCTTCCGTATAGTTCTTTTAGTTTTAAAATATTTTACAAAATCAAAAACAAAATAGAAACTGGAGAAAAATTTCAAAGTTAACTTGAGAAAAGAGGAAATGATAGTACATCAGAAATGATCTATACGTCATAGACTGCTCATATGGGAAATGATTGCATCATGCTTACTTAATTGTTTAAATTATTATGTTTTTTTTAATCTGCTTATTCACAAGTAATTTGAATTGTCAGTAGGTTGTATGCGTCTTTGAATCACTAGTAGTGTAGAAAGTAAATCTAAATTACAACTGTGATTTGAACCCATGTTTGCAAGTGTGTGTGCGTAAAATAATAGAAAAGATCATTATCAGATAAAGGATGTTAGATTTTGGCAATAATTTTCTTTTGAGATCAGTTTCGGGTTATGTCGTTAGCACAATTAATGCGGTTCATCTCTGATGTTGCTCGGACGATCTATATAAAAACTAATATAAAAACCTAACCTAGACTCTCTAGCTTTAAATTTATAAATCTAGACTCAATCTAATACTAGACCACACAACCGGCAAGTGTACCGATCAATGTAGTAAAGCTTAATGAAGTCCGGATGTCGAACCCACGAGACACTAGCGACAACTCTATCTAGACTCTGACTCAACTAACTAAACTGAAATATAATTGGGGGATTTGTGTTGTACTTTAATGAAACTCGCTAACTAACGACACTCAACTATCAAGCAGAACTCTTTTAACGAATTCAAGAATAGGGAAGGCACTACCTAGGTTAAGACTCTTACTTGCAAAGTATAACTTCTATCGGTTCTGGAAACTATGATGGATCTGGGTTCCTAATGAAACAACTCTAGATAACCTAGTGGATTCCTGATCACTCTCGGTCTCGGGATGTCACCAACTCAGCTACCTAAAGCGTACTAAACTCACCAGATGATTGGATCACTTCTCAGGTATTTCCAACTATGACAAGTACCCTAATAGACGGATTACCTCTCAGTCTCACCGCCTACCATACAGTCAAGGAATGCACGGGGTAATCTCAAGCTAACTACTATGATTCGGATAGCTACAATCACTAGACACCTAACACTAACGTCCTCTCAGACTGTTAATACTCGGATTCCTAATGACGAAGACTAAACGACTAATTCTCACCTCTCGGGTATTGAACTAGGACACACATTCACTTCTAATCAGTAATCACTTATGAATTCCTATGGCTACTACGTCTAGAAACCACTCACAATCACAAACCCTAAGATCTATGACCACAAAACGAAGATCAAACTGGCAGACAACCACAATCAACGCAGGAAATCACAAACAACCACAAGATCAGATGTAAACATATACTAACATCATACATAATCAACCAAAGATCTTTACTAAATCATAAACCCATCAATTGAATCCAAAAAAACGATAGAAATCATAACTTTAACATGCAATCATCTTAAACCTAGGCAGTATGCAAAATCTAGCCAATAAACATGTTCAAAACAACCAAATCAGAAGTAATAAACATAGTCATAGGTACAATTAAACAAAGTAAAGATAAAAGTAGAAGAATCATAAACCGAACGATCACGAATAACCAATTCGGGTTCCAAAACTCCAACTCCTTACTCCACTAGCCTTCTTCTTCCTCAAAATCGCCAAAAGGTTCTAACTTGACGGCTGGAATCGATCTCCCTCTAATTATGGTATTAGAAATCTATTAAAACTCAAAATTAGGGTTTTTGCGGAATTACGGTCCTCTCGCGTACCGCGAGAGAATTTGGCTAGGTTCCTCACGTACCGCGGGGAACAAAATAGTCGGGCGCGTTTCTTGAATCCTCGCGTACCGCGAGAATTATTACCCTCGTCTCTCGCGTACCGCGAGAGGCATAAACTTCAGAAAATTCACTTTTGGTCCTTGGACTTTTCCGGGCTTCGTTTCTTCGCTCGTTTTCTTTACGTATTCTTCATTAATATTCCCGAGCTCCTACAAATAAGACCAACGACTCAAATGTACATAAAATTGACTCAAAACTAATATAAAACTACTTAGAACACATTAAAACAAAGGAATAAAGACGTGTGCTTTCGCACCCTATCAAATATCCCCACACTTAACCTTTTTTTCGTCCTCGAAAAATCTGCAAATGGAATCATAACTGGCATCTAACTCAACAAACATAAATTTCAATTTTCAAAACATACTCACGTGTCAAAAAGCAACAATTAGTATTTCTGTCCGATTAAACCCAAGCACTAACTTTCAAGCCCCCGTTACGTGTTCTAAATCCATTTTATACAACATATCAATCAATCTATGTGACTCACACTTAGAAGTTACAGCTCTACCTAATCCCGTCTCAAGGTCATGTTTAGGCACGGATTAAACCATATAGATTTACCCTACCAAGTTAAACTACTATTTACAGGTTTTTAGAAATCAGATGAAATCATGAATGAATGGATGATAATGAGCATAATAAGCAAAAGAACTTTCGTCTAGAGGCGTTTCAACCAAGTCACTATCCCGGAGGGTAACACATAGACTGCATTCTATCAATGAAGCACATAAATCTTACTTAGGGGTGTATCCTCCAAGTCGCTATCCCAGAGGGAAACACATAAGCAAAACTCAGTATAGCTCATAAATTATGGAATAACATGAATTATGGAATGCGGGCGCCACCGAAACTCGGATTTATTCTCATAAAAAGAGAATGGTGTGCCATAAAAAATTTCAAAAACCTTTAAATTTTAACTTAATCGTGGTACCTATCACCCTATATTGACAGTTTCAGTATTACCATTACTCTAAGATGAATACCCACAAGATATCATGATTTTATTCCGTGATTAATCCTAAATAACACAAACAGGATATTTAAGCTTTATTAGTTAGTTGGGTCTACCAAAACATCACTAATTAGACACGTTTTCAATTATTTAATCTTTTAAACTCATAAATAGATCCAGTTCTACTATCATTTTCCAAATATATGCAATTATTTTCAAGAACATTTTTCAAATTTTTTAATTTTTTTTTGTATTTTTGAATTTTTTTATAAACAAGACAAACTAGCTAAACACTCACATCCCCACACTTGAAAGACACATTGTCCTCAATGTGAAGCAAAACAAAACTAAAAATAAAAATGCAAAAATAAAACAAGAAAAAAAAAAAAAAAAAAGGAACAGGAATCGACTTAGCTGGTAATGCTATCAAGATTCTGTGCAGCTTCGTTCTTCCACTAGTGCAACCGTATAGCATTTCATTCGCGGCTTGCACATCTCATTGTCGGGTTGCCTTTACAAGATAAATAAGATGATAATCAATCCCGCCCGAATGGAGATTGAGTACGGGCGAAATGATAAAACCTGCAAAATAAACCGCAAACATACCCGCAGCATCAAACTGACTCAAAATAAAAATAAAATAAAAGACTCGACTGACTCACTAAGAAATAAAAGACTCAAGATAGATAGATTGCAGAGAAAACATACTCGATAGGTGGCAAACACATAGACATGAAAGCCACATTACGTAGATCATCGGTCATGAACGGTTTCTAGATCTCCCGTTGTAATGATGGTCGGTGAATGATGATGTGTGAATTAATGTGATGGATGATGGTGGTTAAAGGTGATGCTTCATGGTAGTGGTGGTATGAAGGTAGGTGATGAATAGTGGTGGTGAGTGAAAACGGGGACGGAAACGGGTAAGGGAAACCATGGGAACAAATGAAAAAGTTTTGGTCAAGACCCCCTCGCGTACCGCGAGAGACATGTGGCTGGCTCCTCGCGTACCGCGAGGAACAAAAGACTGAGCCGGCCACTCTTTTTGTCTCTAGCGTACCGCGAAATATTGCATCCAAACTCCTCGCGTACCGCGAGGAGGCATCCTTCACAGAAAGATTCGAACTTTTTCCACTTTTTATACTTAGAAAAATTTTTGATCATTTAAAATCTTGTTTAACCCAAACTCACTAAAAACCGTCCCAATCATAAAAACGAATGTAAACATACCTAGAACTTCATTCCCGATGATTCTCCTCACCGAATCAAGCATGAATTACTGCAAAACTTGACACAAACAAAACACACTACCGAAAAAAAAAATAAAGGAAAAGACACGGACTCACACTAACGAATGCACACAAACTCTACATCCCGGGCACTTGCCCGAGATTCAAGCAAGCCTACCTATCAGGAGGCTTCTCCTTTATACCGCCCCCATCCGGCCCGTTTAGTATGATTGGTCTACCACCTTTTTTACAAACATGGGTGGCAGACCTTAAGAACAATTTTGAAAATTCAAACGGGTCGGGCCACCAATACTTAAACTTACCTGGACCAAACTTGATACGTGGCATGTAATGTGGTGCATGATCATCTCCAGTATACTCCTTCCTACGATCCGTGTATGACCATCCCAGGACCTTCATAACATGCCGGTCCATACGTCTTCTCGCCCTGTCCCGTGGTCTTGATGATCTAGGTGGCGATCCACCATCTTCTTCCTCCACGGGCTCTTGCCTTTCTCTACCTTGGGTGAAAAGTGGTAGGTCCGACACCAGCTCGGTTCGTGGTTCGTTGATAACCTCTTGCACTTTCACCTCTTCTTCTATCCCCACACTTGGCTCTTGATATAGTAGATCTTCAAGAAGTTTTAGATCGCCAAGTGGGTCATATTCTCCATCTTCTTCAAAAGTTGGCAAACCCACCAACTCGTCACCAAACTCGTCTTCCCATGACGCCTCATCAACAATCTCAACTAAAAGCTCATCCTCACTATTATCATCAGTCTCGAACAACTCGGCTAATCCCTCTTCAAAGCATTCATCTTCAATCGGGGTTTTAGGGATTTCAATATTCTCTTCATCATCAATCACATCTTCATCATCGCTCCAAAAGCTATCATTGTCACTCTCATCCCAAGAGAATTCATAGACACCCGGCCGAATTTGCTTAAGACCCTGCAGGTCCGAGGGTGGGACTACTACGCCCATTTTTGTCCTCGGTTCCGGAGGTGCCTCTTCCTTTTGTAGCTTGATACTTTCTAGCTCATCCATGAGCCTCCCATTTTCTTCTAGAAAGTGTAATTGTTCGGCTCTAGTTATCAGATGCCATTGATTGTTCATGATATCTTGCACCTTCCTCTGCTCCTCCTTGATTATATCTTCATTCCTTATTTCCTGCACCAACTCATTCTCACAAGACAAGTGTAAAGTATCATAATGAACTGTGTTATCTTGTGTAGAAGTTGACACACCAAAATCAGTAATATAATCAGGGTCAGAATATATACCTGGAGGTGGGACTTGTGCTTCACCTTCTGTCACTGTGCTTTGCACGTCGTCCATTGTATTCCCCAGTATTAACTCCCCTGATGCAGTTTCGATCCCAATTTCATTCGCAGTTTCGATCCCAATTTCATTCCCATCTTGATCGTAAACCACACGATCTATATTTGTAGGCCGGTGTGATCCAATGCGAGCTAATATTGCTTGGATATCCCTCTCGTACTGCTCGTTTGCCTCTTTGCACCAGGCATTCAACTCTTCTCGAGTTCTGTATCTCTCATGTGGCTGTACCTGCTGATAAGCATACTCATAGTAGTTTTTAGATTCCCCCGATGAATATGGGCAACGACAAGTAAAATGGGGTCCTCCACAGATTTCACACATAATGAAAAAAAATTAATAAAAATTAAATAAAAAATTTTTAATTAAGCAGACTCAAGATACAAGCTAGACACACTAAAAACAAAGACTCACTAAAGGACACACAAACTAGACTCAACAAAATAGAAAAGACTAAAAACACAAAAAGACCAAATAATCAGATAAGTTCAATCAAAGTTAGATACGCTATCGCCTAAGTGTCCCCGGCAACGGCGCCAAAAACTTGATGTTGCTCGGACGGTCTATATAAAAACTAATATAAAAACCTAACCTAGACTCTCTAGCTTTAAATTTATAAATCTAGACTCAATCTAATACTAGACCACACAACCGGCAAGTGTACCGATCAATGTAGTAAAGCTTAATGAAGTCCGGATGTCGAACCCACGAGACACTAGCGACAACTCTATCTAGACTCTGACTCAACTAACTAAACTGAAATATAATTGGGGGATTTGTGTTGTACTTTAATGAAACTCGCTAACTAACGACACTCAACTATCAAGCAGAACTCTTTTAACGAATTCAAGAATAGGGAAGGCACTACCTAGGTTAAGACTCTTACTTGCAAAGTATAACTTCTATCGGTTCTGGAAACTATGATGGATCTGGGTTCCTAATGAAACAACTCTAGATAACCTAGTGGATTCCTGATCACTCTCGGTCTCGGGATGTCACCAACTCAGCTACCTAAAGCGTACTAAACTCACCAGATGATTGGATCACTTCTCAGGTATTTCCAACTATGACAAGTACCCTAATAGACGGATTACCTCTCAGTCTCACCGCCTACCATACAGTCAAGGAATGCACGGGGTAATCTCAAGCTAACTACTATGATTCGGATAGCTACAATCACTAGACACCTAACACTAACGTCCTCTCAGACTGTTAATACTCGGATTCCTAATGACGAAGACTAAACGACTAATTCTCACCTCTCGGGTATTGAACTAGGACACACATTCACTTCTAATCAGTAATCACTTATGAATTCCTATGGCTACTACGTCTAGAAACCACTCACAATCACAAACCCTAAGATCTATGACCACAAAACGAAGATCAAACTGGCAGACAACCACAATCAACGCAGGAAATCACAAACAACCACAAGATCAGATGTAAACATATACTAACATCATACATAATCAACCAAAGATCTTTACTAAATCATAAACCCATCAATTGAATCCAAAAAAACGATAGAAATCATAACTTTAACATGCAATCATCTTAAACCTAGGCAGTATGCAAAATCTAGCCAATAAACATGTTCAAAACAACCAAATCAGAAGTAATAAACATAGTCATAGGTACAATTAAACAAAGTAAAGATAAAAGTAGAAGAATCATAAACCGAACGATCACGAATAACCAATTCGGGTTCCAAAACTCCAACTCCTTACTCCACTAGCCTTCTTCTTCCTCAAAATCGCCAAAAGGTTCTAACTTGACGGCTGGAATCGATCTCCCTCTAATTATGGTATTAGAAATCTATTAAAACTCAAAATTAGGGTTTTTGCGGAATTACGGTCCTCTCGCGTACCGCGAGAGAATTTGGCTAGGTTCCTCGCGTACCGCGGGGAACAAAATAGTCAGGCGCGTTTCTTGAATCCTCGCGTACCGCGAGAATTATTACCCTCGTCTCTCGCGTACCGCGAGAGGCATAAACTTCAGAAAATTCACTTTTGGTCCTTGGACTTTTCCGGGCTTCGTTTCTTCGCTCGTTTTCTTTACGTATTCTTCATTAATATTCCCGAGCTCCTACAAATAAGACCAACGACTCAAATGTACATAAAATTGACTCAAAACTAATATAAAACTACTTAGAACACATTAAAACAAAGGAATAAAGACGTGTGCTTTCGCACCCTATCAAATATCCCCACACTTAACCTTTTTTTCGTCCTCGAAAAATCTGCAAATGGAATCATAACTGGCATCTAACTCAACAAACATAAATTTCAATTTTCAAAACATACTCACGTGTCAAAAAGCAACAATTAGTATTTCTGTCCGATTAAACCCAAGCACTAACTTTCAAGCCCCCGTTACGTGTTCTAAATCCATTTTATACAACATATCAATCAATCTATGTGACTCACACTTAGAAGTTACAGCTCTACCTAATCCCGTCTCAAGGTCATGTTTAGGCACGGATTAAACCATATAGATTTACCCTACCACGTTAAACTACTATTTACAGGTTTTTAGAAATCAGATGAAATCATGAATGAATGGATGATAATGAGCATAATAAGCAAAAGAACTTTCGTCTAGAGGCGTTTCAACCAAGTCACTATCCCGGAGGGTAACACATAGACTACATTCTATCAATGAAGCACATAAATCTTACTTAGGGGTGTATCCTCCAAGTCGCTATCCCAGAGGGAAACACATAAGCAAAACTCAGTATAGCTCATAAATTATGGAATAACATGAATTATGGAATGCGGGCGCCACCGAAACTCGGATTTATTCTCATAAAAAGAGAATGGTGTGCCATAAAAAATTTCAAAAACCTTTAAATTTTAACTTAATCGTGGTACCTATCACCCTATATTGACAGTTTCAGTATTACCATTACTCTAAGATGAATACCCACAAGATATCATGATTTTATTCCGTGATTAATCCTAAATAACACAAACAGGATATTTAAGCTTTATTAGTTAGTTGGGTCTACCAAAACATCACTAATTAGACACGTTTTCAATTATTTAATCTTTTAAACTCATAAATAGATCCAGTTCTACTATCATTTTCCAAATATATGCAATTATTTTCAAGAACATTTTTCAAATTTTTTAATTTTTTTTTGTATTTTTGAATTTTTTTATAAACAAGACAAACTAGCTAAACACTCACATCCCCACACTTGAAAGACACATTGTCCTCAATGTGAAGCAAAACAAAACTAAAAATAAAAATGCAAAAATAAAACAAGAAAAAAAAAAAAAAAAAAAAGGAACAGGAATCGACTTAGCTGGTAATGCTATCAAGATTCTGTGCAGCTTCGTTCTTCCACTAGTGCAACCGTATAGCATTTCATTCGCGGCTTGCACATCTCATTGTCGGGTTGCCTTTACAAGATAAATAAGATGATAATCAATCCCGCCCGAATGGAGATTGAGTACGGGCGAAATGATAAAACCTGCAAAATAAACCGCAAACATACCCGCAGCATCAAACTGACTCAAAATAAAAATAAAATAAAAGACTCGACTGACTCACTAAGAAATAAAAGACTCAAGATAGATAGATTGCAGAGAAAACATACTCGATAGGTGGCAAACACATAGACATGAAAGCCACATTACGTAGATCATCGGTCATGAACGGTTTCTAGATCTCCCGTTGTAATGATGGTCGGTGAATGATGATGTGTGAATTAATGTGATGGATGATGGTGGTTAAAGGTGATGCTTCATGGTAGTGGTGGTATGAAGGTAGGTGATGAATAGTGGTGGTGAGTGAAAACGGGGACGGAAACGGGTAAGGGAAACCATGGGAACAAATGAAAAAGTTTTGGTCAAGACCCCCTCGCGTACCGCGAGAGACATGTGGCTGGCTCCTCGCGTACCGCGAGGAACAAAAGACTGAGCCGGCCACTCTTTTTGTCTCTAGCGTACCGCGAAATATTGCATCCAAACTCCTCGCGTACCGCGAGGAGGCATCCTTCACAGAAAGATTCGAACTTTTTCCACTTTTTATACTTAGAAAAATTTTTGATCATTTAAAATCTTGTTTCACCCAAACTCACTAAAAACCGTCCCAATCATAAAAACGAATGTAAACATACCTAGAACTTCATTCCCGACGATTCTCCTCACCGAATCAAGCATGAATTACTGCAAAACTTGACACAAACAAAACACACTACCGAAAAAAAAAATAAAGGAAAAGACACGGACTCACACTAACGAATGCACACAAACTCTACATCCCGGGCACTTGCCCGAGATTCAAGCAAGCCTACCTATCAGGAGGCTTCTCCTTTATGCCGCCCCCATCCGGCCCGTTTAGTATGATTGGTCTACCACCTTTTTTACAAACATGGGTGGCAGACCTTAAGAACAATTTTGAAAATTCAAACGGGTCGGGCCACCAATACTTAAACTTACCTGGACCAAACTTGATACGTGGCATGTAATGTGGTGCATGATCATCTCCAGTATACTCCTTCCTACGATCCGTGTATGACCATCCCAGGACCTTCATAACATGCCGGTCCATACGTCTTCTCGCCCTGTCCCGTGGTCTTGATGATCTAGGTGGCGATCCACCATCTTCTTCCTCCACGGGCTCTTGCCTTTCTCTACCTTGGGTGAAAAGTGGTAGGTCCGACACCAGCTCGGTTCGTGGTTCGTTGATAACCTCTTGCACTTTCACCTCTTCTTCTATCCCCACACTTGGCTCTTGATATAGTAGATCTTCAAGAAGTTTTAGATCGCCAAGTGGGTCATATTCTCCATCTTCTTCAAAAGTTGGCAAACCCACCAACTCGTCACCAAACTCGTCTTCCCATGACGCCTCATCAACAATCTCAACTAAAAGCTCATCCTCACTATTATCATCAGTCTCGAACAACTCGGCTAATCCCTCTTCAAAGCATTCATCTTCAATCGGGGTTTTAGGGATTTCAATATTCTCTTCATCATCAATCACATCTTCATCATCGCTCCAAAAGCTATCATTGTCACTCTCATCCCAAGAGAATTCATAGACACCCGGCCGAATTTGCTTAAGACCCTGCAGGTCCGAGGGTGGGACTACTACGCCCATTTTTGTCCTCGGTTCCGGAGGTGCCTCTTCCTTTTGTAGCTTGATACTTTCTAGCTCATCCATGAGCCTCCCATTTTCTTCTAGAAAGTGTAATTGTTCGGCTCTAGTTATCAGATGCCATTGATTGTTCATGATATCTTGCACCTTCCTCTGCTCCTCCTTGATTATATCTTCATTCCTTATTTCCTGCACCAACTCATTCTCACAAGACAAGTGTAAAGTATCATAATGAACTGTGTTATCTTGTGTAGAAGTTGACACACCAAAATCAGTAATATAATCAGGGTCAGAATATATACCTGGAGGTGGGACTTGTGCTTCACCTTCTGTCACTGTGCTTTGCACGTCGTCCATTGTATTCCCCAGTATTAACTCCCCTGATGCAGTTTCGATCCCAATTTCATTCGCAGTTTCGATCCCAATTTCATTCCCATCTTGATCGTAAACCACACGATCTATATTTGTAGGCCGGTGTGATCCAATGCGAGCTAATATTGCTTGGATATCCCTCTCGTACTGCTCGTTTGCCTCTTTGCACCAGGCATTCAACTCTTCTCGAGTTCTGTATCTCTCATGTGGCTGTACCTGCTGATAAGCATACTCATAGTAGTTTTTAGATTCCCCCGATGAATATGGGCAACGACAAGTAAAATGGGGTCCTCCACAGATTTCACACATAATGAAAAAAAATTAATAAAAATTAAATAAAAAATTTTTAATTAAGCAGACTCAAGATACAAGCTAGACACACTAAAAACAAAGACTCACTAAAGGACACACAAACTAGACTCAACAAAATAGAAAAGACTAAAAACACAAAAAGACCAAATAATCAGATAAGTTCAATCAAAGTTAGATACGCTATCGCCTAAGTGTCCCCGGCAACGGCGCCAAAAACTTGATGTTGCTCGGACGGTCTATATAAAAACTAATATAAAAACCTAACCTAGACTCTCTAGCTTTAAATTTATAAATCTAGACTCAATCTAATACTAGACCACACAACCGGCAAGTGTACCGATCAATGTAGTAAAGCTTAATGAAGTCCGGATGTCGAACCCACGAGACACTAGCGACAACTCTATCTAGACTCTGACTCAACTAACTAAACTGAAATATAATTGGGGGATTTGTGTTGTACTTTAATGAAACTCGCTAACTAACGACACTCAACTATCAAGCAGAACTCTTTTAACGAATTCAAGAATAGGGAAGGCACTACCTAGGTTAAGACTCTTACTTGCAAAGTATAACTTCTATCGGTTCTGGAAACTATGATGGATCTGGGTTCCTAATGAAACAACTCTAGATAACCTAGTGGATTCCTGATCACTCTCGGTCTCGGGATGTCACCAACTCAGCTACCTAAAGCGTACTAAACTCACCAGATGATTGGATCACTTCTCAGGTATTTCCAACTATGACAAGTACCCTAATAGACGGATTACCTCTCAGTCTCACCGCCTACCATACAGTCAAGGAATGCACGGGGTAATCTCAAGCTAACTACTATGATTCGGATAGCTACAATCACTAGACACCTAACACTAACGTCCTCTCAGACTGTTAATACTCGGATTCCTAATGACGAAGACTAAACGACTAATTCTCACCTCTCGGGTATTGAACTAGGACACACATTCACTTCTAATCAGTAATCACTTATGAATTCCTATGGCTACTACGTCTAGAAACCACTCACAATCACAAACCCTAAGATCTATGACCACAAAACGAAGATCAAACTGGCAGACAACCACAATCAACGCAGGAAATCACAAACAACCACAAGATCAGATGTAAACATATACTAACATCATACATAATCAACCAAAGATCTTTACTAAATCATAAACCCATCAATTGAATCCAAAAAAACGATAGAAATCATAACTTTAACATGCAATCATCTTAAACCTAGGCAGTATGCAAAATCTAGCCAATAAACATGTTCAAAACAACCAAATCAGAAGTAATAAACATAGTCATAGGTACAATTAAACAAAGTAAAGATAAAAGTAGAAGAATCATAAACCGAACGATCACGAATAACCAATTCGGGTTCCAAAACTCCAACTCCTTACTCCACTAGCCTTCTTCTTCCTCAAAATCGCCAAAAGGTTCTAACTTGACGGCTGGAATCGATCTCCCTCTAATTATGGTATTAGAAATCTATTAAAACTCAAAATTAGGGTTTTTGCGGAATTACGGTCCTCTCGCGTACCGCGAGAGAATTTGGCTAGGTTCCTCGCGTACCGCGGGGAACAAAATAGTCGGGCGCGTTTCTTGAATCCTCGCGTACCGCGAGAATTATTACCCTCGTCTCTCGCGTACCGCGAGAGGCATAAACTTCAGAAAATTCACTTTTGGTCCTTGGACTTTTCCGGGCTTCGTTTCTTCGCTCGTTTTCTTTACGTATTCTTCATTAATATTCCCGAGCTCCTACAAATAAGACCAACGACTCAAATGTACATAAAATTGACTCAAAACTAATATAAAACTACTTAGAACACATTAAAACAAAGGAATAAAGACGTGTGCTTTCGCACCCTATCAAATATCCCCACACTTAACCTTTTTTTCGTCCTCGAAAAATCTGCAAATGGAATCATAACTGGCATCTAACTCAACAAACATAAATTTCAATTTTCAAAACATACTCACGTGTCAAAAAGCAACAATTAGTATTTCTGTCCGATTAAACCCAAGCACTAACTTTCAAGCCCCCGTTACGTGTTCTAAATCCATTTTATACAACATATCAATCAATCTATGTGACTCACACTTAGAAGTTACAGCTCTACCTAATCCCGTCTCAAGGTCATGTTTAGGCACGGATTAAACCATATAGATTTACCCTACCACGTTAAACTACTATTTACAGGTTTTTAGAAATCAGATGAAATCATGAATGAATGGATGATAATGAGCATAATAAGCAAAAGAACTTTCGTCTAGAGGCGTTTCAACCAAGTCACTATCCCGGAGGGTAACACATAGACTACATTCTATCAATGAAGCACATAAATCTTACTTAGGGGTGTATCCTCCAAGTCGCTATCCCAGAGGGAAACACATAAGCAAAACTCAGTATAGCTCATAAATTATGGAATAACATGAATTATGGAATGCGGGCGCCACCGAAACTCGGATTTATTCTCATAAAAAGAGAATGGTGTGCCATAAAAAATTTCAAAAACCTTTAAATTTTAACTTAATCGTGGTACCTATCACCCTATATTGACAGTTTCAGTATTACCATTACTCTAAGATGAATACCCACAAGATATCATGATTTTATTCCGTGATTAATCCTAAATAACACAAACAGGATATTTAAGCTTTATTAGTTAGTTGGGTCTACCAAAACATCACTAATTAGACACGTTTTCAATTATTTAATCTTTTAAACTCATAAATAGATCCAGTTCTACTATCATTTTCCAAATATATGCAATTATTTTCAAGAACATTTTTCAAATTTTTTAATTTTTTTTTGTATTTTTGAATTTTTTTATAAACAAGACAAACTAGCTAAACACTCACATCCCCACACTTGAAAGACACATTGTCCTCAATGTGAAGCAAAACAAAACTAAAAATAAAAATGCAAAAATAAAACAAGAAAAAAAAAAAAAAAAAAAAGGAACAGGAATCGACTTAGCTGGTAATGCTATCAAGATTCTGTGCAGCTTCGTTCTTCCACTAGTGCAACCGTATAGCATTTCATTCGCGGCTTGCACATCTCATTGTCGGGTTGCCTTTACAAGATAAATAAGATGATAATCAATCCCGCCCGAATGGAGATTGAGTACGGGCGAAATGATAAAACCTGCAAAATAAACCGCAAACATACCCGCAGCATCAAACTGACTCAAAATAAAAATAAAATAAAAGACTCGACTGACTCACTAAGAAATAAAAGACTCAAGATAGATAGATTGCAGAGAAAACATACTCGATAGGTGGCAAACACATAGACATGAAAGCCACATTACGTAGATCATCGGTCATGAACGGTTTCTAGATCTCCCGTTGTAATGATGGTCGGTGAATGATGATGTGTGAATTAATGTGATGGATGATGGTGGTTAAAGGTGATGCTTCATGGTAGTGGTGGTATGAAGGTAGGTGATGAATAGTGGTGGTGAGTGAAAACGGGGACGGAAACGGGTAAGGGAAACCATGGGAACAAATGAAAAAGTTTTGGTCAAGACCCCCTCGCGTACCGCGAGAGACATGTGGCTGGCTCCTCGCGTACCGCGAGGAACAAAAGACTGAGCCGGCCACTCTTTTTGTCTCTAGCGTACCGCGAAATATTGCATCCAAACTCCTCGCGTACCGCGAGGAGGCATCCTTCACAGAAAGATTCGAACTTTTTCCACTTTTTATACTTAGAAAAATTTTTGATCATTTAAAATCTTGTTTCACCCAAACTCACTAAAAACCGTCCCAATCATAAAAACGAATGTAAACATACCTAGAACTTCATTCCCGACGATTCTCCTCACCGAATCAAGCATGAATTACTGCAAAACTTGACACAAACAAAACACACTACCGAAAAAAAAAATAAAGGAAAAGACACGGACTCACACTAACGAATGCACACAAACTCTACATCCCGGGCACTTGCCCGAGATTCAAGCAAGCCTACCTATCAGGAGGCTTCTCCTTTATGCCGCCCCCATCCGGCCCGTTTAGTATGATTGGTCTACCACCTTTTTTACAAACATGGGTGGCAGACCTTAAGAACAATTTTGAAAATTCAAACGGGTCGGGCCACCAATACTTAAACTTACCTGGACCAAACTTGATACGTGGCATGTAATGTGGTGCATGATCATCTCCAGTATACTCCTTCCTACGATCCGTGTATGACCATCCCAGGACCTTCATAACATGCCGGTCCATACGTCTTCTCGCCCTGTCCCGTGGTCTTGATGATCTAGGTGGCGATCCACCATCTTCTTCCTCCACGGGCTCTTGCCTTTCTCTACCTTGGGTGAAAAGTGGTAGGTCCGACACCAGCTCGGTTCGTGGTTCGTTGATAACCTCTTGCACTTTCACCTCTTCTTCTATCCCCACACTTGGCTCTTGATATAGTAGATCTTCAAGAAGTTTTAGATCGCCAAGTGGGTCATATTCTCCATCTTCTTCAAAAGTTGGCAAACCCACCAACTCGTCACCAAACTCGTCTTCCCATGACGCCTCATCAACAATCTCAACTAAAAGCTCATCCTCACTATTATCATCAGTCTCGAACAACTCGGCTAATCCCTCTTCAAAGCATTCATCTTCAATCGGGGTTTTAGGGATTTCAATATTCTCTTCATCATCAATCACATCTTCATCATCGCTCCAAAAGCTATCATTGTCACTCTCATCCCAAGAGAATTCATAGACACCCGGCCGAATTTGCTTAAGACCCTGCAGGTCCGAGGGTGGGACTACTACGCCCATTTTTGTCCTCGGTTCCGGAGGTGCCTCTTCCTTTTGTAGCTTGATACTTTCTAGCTCATCCATGAGCCTCCCATTTTCTTCTAGAAAGTGTAATTGTTCGGCTCTAGTTATCAGATGCCATTGATTGTTCATGATATCTTGCACCTTCCTCTGCTCCTCCTTGATTATATCTTCATTCCTTATTTCCTGCACCAACTCATTCTCACAAGACAAGTGTAAAGTATCATAATGAACTGTGTTATCTTGTGTAGAAGTTGACACACCAAAATCAGTAATATAATCAGGGTCAGAATATATACCTGGAGGTGGGACTTGTGCTTCACCTTCTGTCACTGTGCTTTGCACGTCGTCCATTGTATTCCCCAGTATTAACTCCCCTGATGCAGTTTCGATCCCAATTTCATTCGCAGTTTCGATCCCAATTTCATTCCCATCTTGATCGTAAACCACACGATCTATATTTGTAGGCCGGTGTGATCCAATGCGAGCTAATATTGCTTGGATATCCCTCTCGTACTGCTCGTTTGCCTCTTTGCACCAGGCATTCAACTCTTCTCGAGTTCTGTATCTCTCATGTGGCTGTACCTGCTGATAAGCATACTCATAGTAGTTTTTAGATTCCCCCGATGAATATGGGCAACGACAAGTAAAATGGGGTCCTCCACAGATTTCACACATAATGAAAAAAAATTAATAAAAATTAAATAAAAAAATTTTAATTAAGCAGACTCAAGATACAAGCTAGACACACTAAAAACAAAGACTCACTAAAGGACACACAAACTAGACTCAACAAAATAGAAAAGACTAAAAACACAAAAAGACCAAATAATCAGATAAGTTCAATCAAAGTTAGATACGCTATCGCCTAAGTGTCCCCGGCAACGGCGCCAAAAACTTGATGTTGCTCGGACGGTCTATATAAAAACTAATATAAAAACCTAACCTAGACTCTCTAGCTTTAAATTTATAAATCTAGACTCAATCTAATACTAGACCACACAACCGGCAAGTGTACCGATCAATGTAGTAAAGCTTAATGAAGTCCGGATGTCGAACCCACGAGACACTAGCGACAACTCTATCTAGACTCTGACTCAACTAACTAAACTGAAATATAATTGGGGGATTTGTGTTGTACTTTAATGAAACTCGCTAACTAACGACACTCAACTATCAAGCAGAACTCTTTTAACGAATTCAAGAATAGGGAAGGCACTACCTAGGTTAAGACTCTTACTTGCAAAGTATAACTTCTATCGGTTCTGGAAACTATGATGGATCTGGGTTCCTAATGAAACAACTCTAGATAACCTAGTGGATTCCTGATCACTCTCGGTCTCGGGATGTCACCAACTCAGCTACCTAAAGCGTACTAAACTCACCAGATGATTGGATCACTTCTCAGGTATTTCCAACTATGACAAGTACCCTAATAGACGGATTACCTCTCAGTCTCACCGCCTACCATACAGTCAAGGAATGCACGGGGTAATCTCAAGCTAACTACTATGATTCGGATAGCTACAATCACTAGACACCTAACACTAACGTCCTCTCAGACTGTTAATACTCGGATTCCTAATGACGAAGACTAAACGACTAATTCTCACCTCTCGGGTATTGAACTAGGACACACATTCACTTCTAATCAGTAATCACTTATGAATTCCTATGGCTACTACGTCTAGAAACCACTCACAATCACAAACCCTAAGATCTATGACCACAAAACGAAGATCAAACTGGCAGACAACCACAATCAACGCAGGAAATCACAAACAACCACAAGATCAGATGTAAACATATACTAACATCATACATAATCAACCAAAGATCTTTACTAAATCATAAACCCATCAATTGAATCCAAAAAAACGATAGAAATCATAACTTTAACATGCAATCATCTTAAACCTAGGCAGTATGCAAAATCTAGCCAATAAACATGTTCAAAACAACCAAATCAGAAGTAATAAACATAGTCATAGGTACAATTAAACAAAGTAAAGATAAAAGTAGAAGAATCATAAACCGAACGATCACGAATAACCAATTCGGGTTCCAAAACTCCAACTCCTTACTCCACTAGCCTTCTTCTTCCTCAAAATCGCCAAAAGGTTCTAACTTGACGGCTGGAATCGATCTCCCTCTAATTATGGTATTAGAAATCTATTAAAACTCAAAATTAGGGTTTTTGCGGAATTACGGTCCTCTCGCGTACCGCGAGAGAATTTGGCTAGGTTCCTCGCGTACCGCGGGGAACAAAATAGTCGGGCGCGTTTCTTGAATCCTCGCGTACCGCGAGAATTATTACCCTCGTCTCTCGCGTACCGCGAGAGGCATAAACTTCAGAAAATTCACTTTTGGTCCTTGGACTTTTCCGGGCTTCGTTTCTTCGCTCGTTTTCTTTACGTATTCTTCATTAATATTCCCGAGCTCCTACAAATAAGACCAACGACTCAAATGTACATAAAATTGACTCAAAACTAATATAAAACTACTTAGAACACATTAAAACAAAGGAATAAAGACGTGTGCTTTCGCACCCTATCAATCTCACTACCCATACTCACAAGTATGCAAGGAGAGATTGAATCAAGACATGTCTCAACATCAACCGTTGAGCATGTATTCACCCTTGAATCACTCCTGATTCATTGAAATCAAATCCAGATAAAAGTTGGATCCCCTTACCTTATTCAAACACCATACTCATTATCCTGAATCAACATGCCGATATTCAAAGAAGAAAATCAAATGAAACCAAGACATATGAATCACTCGATTCTGAATCTTATGATTCCTGATAATCCTTATGGATTCTGCTTGATTTTTCCTGTGCTAATAGATGTAACTTCATTCTGAAAATTTAGAAAATCATTGAAAAAATCTTAGATGCCTTGAGATAGTGCAATTTACATTATTGTAGCATATCAGTGGGGTACACGTTATATATCTTATAATTAATATCTTAATACACAAGAACGTGATACAAAGATTCTTATAGTTTCAAATCTTATAATATTGTCAACTTGAATTACTTGTTTATGTGCTTATTACATATGAATAAATAGTAATCCTTGACATGATCCCATATTCTTTGATGTTTATATTGTATCGTTTTTGCTAAAAGATAGCCTGATTTGATCCTCTGCTCGTGTCTTTGATCAAAAATAGTTTGTGTGAATACTTGTATATTTCTATGAGAAAAGATCAAAAAGATTTTAAGTTTATGCATAGTTCAATTTTATTTAGAAAAGCCAAAAATATTTGTGTTTAACCTTCCTGAATTGTATTTGAATCCTCCTGATTGAATATTTTTTATCTTGTTCGTTACTTGACTTGAAAAACTTCATAAATTTGAGTTGAAAGTTTGCGCACTTAAGGACTTGTGCGTACTTGTAAGTGCGCATGAAGTAAGCCCTGCGTACTTAACAAGTACGCAAGAGTTAAGTCTTACGCACTTGTAAATACGCAAGAGTTAAGTCTTGCGCACTTGTAAGTACGCAAGAGTTAATGCGTGCGCACTTGCTAAGTACGCACGGCCTTTTGGTGTTGGGTATAAATATGGGACTTAGAAACTTTCTGAGTTTTTCATCGCATTCAAACTGACATTTTTCCCTCTGCAAAATTCTACTCAAAATCCAAGTGTTCCTAAACCGTTTTTTCATCCCATTACAAGTTTCATCATCTCATAACATCGATTTGGTGAGAATCTAGGTTCAATCCATCCGCAAAAACTCGTGATTTTGGACCGATTATCTTAGGTTTTTGTTAGAGATTTTTAGACAATTTTTGGGTTGTTTGGGTAAAACCTAATAATTAAAACCTGTTAAGAATCATTACTCGATCACCTATGAGACTTTAATCGTCCAATCTCGTCCTTAATTCTGACCATGTGCTTGAATTCGAACCGTCAGTGGTTCGGTCGACCGTTTTAGGTCAAAATTGGTCATATATAGCAGTGCCTTGGTGTTGATATTGGTCCCATAGGGTAGAATCTTCGATTCCGACCTAGTGGCGACCTAATTCACACCGATTTTTTGAACATCAATTGAATTTCAAATTTCTGGAATTTTTCACCAAGTGTAGTTCTTGCGCACTTAGCAAGTACGCAAGAAGCAATTCATGCGTACTTGCTAAGTACGCAGGACCAACACTTGGCAAAAATTCCTAAGTCTGAAATTCAGTTCAAAGAGTAACTGCTATACTGAGTCATGTTTAT
This sequence comes from Smallanthus sonchifolius, assembly GCA_023525975.1. Classification (NCBI taxonomy): domain Eukaryota; kingdom Viridiplantae; phylum Streptophyta; class Magnoliopsida; order Asterales; family Asteraceae; genus Smallanthus; species Smallanthus sonchifolius. The sequence goes on along the minus strand of CM042025.1, from coordinate 38,714,062 downwards.
CTATTTCCAATGATACGTGTTGTTCTGATTATGTTTTCTGTGTGATTTTGCAGATTATGGCTCGGGCGTTTACTAACGAATTCAACTTGTTAGCTAACACTGAACCAGAATGGAAGGGTGCAGCACTGCAGTATAGAGAAATAGTTGATTTCTTGAACCTTTCAAGAATCAGCTACGCTATTTCTGCTGACCCGATCGTGTCAAGACCCTATTTGGAGCAGTTTTGGGAGACAGCAGAGCACGATTGCACGGTAACCCCCAACGTTATAATGGATACCGTTGCTGGTCATGCTATCGCTTTTTCTGAAGATACTATTAGAAGGGTCCTTCAATTCAGAGATCTCTCGACCGACCCGATAGCCTATCCAGACTACTTTGTGGACGGCTGTTGGAGGCAAAGAATGGGTTATGTCGGTGCGAGAGACTATGCTTCATATAAGAAGATGTGGGTGTTAGACCAATGGAGATACTTCGCCCACGTCATGATCATGTGCATCTCATCAAGGAAAGCTGGAAAAGATGCCATGGGTCATGACCTTGCAGCAGCCATGGTCGGCCTTTCTCTCAATAAGGGCTACAACTTCTCCCGCTACATTTTCAAAGCCATCAATGACCAGATCAACACAACGGAGAGGTTTAGGTTCTTATTATACCCTAGGTTTGTGCAACTATTGATTAATGACGCATTACCAGACCTACCTGCTATAGGGGAGAGACTGCAAGTAAAGAGGGTGGACAAAAGAGTATTCGCACAATTCCTAAAGCCAGGCAGTGTAGATCCTACCCCTGTGCATACAGAACTCTTTGACCACATCATAAATGAAGCATACGTGGCACCAGGTGACTGGAGATGGTATAGTCACGATTCGGAGCCCGAATTGAGTGAACACTCCGACGAACAACAGCAACAACAACAGGAGGAAGTGGACAGTGATGATGGATCGTCTGATGGTGGAGACGAAGAGGGGGGAAATGATGGTGTTGAGGGATCCGACTCGGAAGAGACTGAGTCAGATTCTTCTGATTTTGATGATGCACCATCGCAGGTACACCCAAGGAGAACGGCAAAGGTAACCCTACCTGCGTCGTCCTCCAAGAGAAAGCGACAGTCCTCTAGCAGCGAATACGAGCCAGATTCTGACTCTGACGCTGCTATATAGAGACAAAGAAGAGAAAGCATTCACAAAAACAGGGGCGATAGGCAGCAGCTTTCTATCCCCAGTGAGGTGGAGGCTCAGCAGCAAGTACAAGTTTCAGCTGCTAGTCCTGATCCAGCCTCCACCCCACCTTTACAGCAACTATACCGTAGGAGGAGGAGGCCACAGGTGCAACGTGAAGTGGCAGTCACTTCAATCAAAGCAGAGATCCCTGTGATAGTGACCCTCCCTACCACATCTGCTCAGGTGGCGGTGGCTACTCCAATTCTCACAGAGTCAGTCACCATCACCCGTACCATAACTCCAACAACTCTCATCACATCCTCAATCCCAACCACCACCATTGAGCCTTTCAGTCAACCCTTCAATTATAGAGATTTCACACAAGGGTTTGACTTCGATACCATATTCTCCTCCCCAATTCACAATGCCGAGGCGTCATCATCCAGACATCCTGATCTGAATGTTGGAAGGATAGATGTTAAGTTGCTGGTTTACTGGAAACTGTTCGGAAATCAAAGGAGGAGTCTGACGCTCAACAAGCACAGATTAATTCACTGGTAGACGAAATTAGAATCCTTCGTAGCCAGAGAACGGGGACTGATGAAAGACTGAAGAACGTCATGGCCCAGAATGAGCTCCTAAATAAGACAAATGAAATGATTCTGGGTCACAGGTCGTCCATGGAGCTGAGGTTTGATACTCAAAGGAAGGAGCATGAGCTGATGGTCAAACTGATTGCTGACCTGACCAAGAAGCTTGATGCTCAGGGGGAGAAAGAGAAAGAAAAGACACCCACTGGTGATGAACCTTGTCATCCTGTCGACTATACTAAGGATGACGACAAAGACAAGGATCCCGAAGCCGGTCCTAGTGGAGGTGAGCACCAAGCTTTAGCAATTGTGCCCATCTCTGCTATTCCAATGGCTCAGGGGGATTCTACTCATCAGGGTGGTGGTGATACATCTGGTGGTGGTGGTGAGAAAGTAAAGTCAGCGGCTGACGTGCTTAAGGACTTATCTGATGATGAGATCCTATACTTAGAGCCTGACTATTCCAAGGAAGCACAGATCGATGCTTTCTTTAATCTAGAAGAAGGAGAGATCGACTCTGGTGAAGATTGGGATGATGATGACGAGGATGTTGTAATTGAAATTCCCAAGGGTGACGGGAAGGAGAGTACGAGTTAGAAGATGGAGAGATCTTTGAAGTTCCATCCTTCGAAGCTCCGCTCGACATAGGTTCAGTCGAGCATGCTAGTAATGTGGAAGCCTCGACTGAAGCCTCCCCAGTTGACCCTACACCTGTGGACCCAGAGGCACCGAAAGAAAAAGATATGCCTTCTACTTCATCAAAGGGTCCAGCTCCGGTGTGGCAAAAGACATCTATAATAGACAAACACGGAGCAACGGGGATGATCTTGGCTGTAAGGTTCGAGGAGGATAAGCAGCTGTTCGCAATCAAAAGATCTGGCGGGGTTCAATACTTGAAACCTACAAGTGAAGCGTTCAACTCCTTACCCAAATACGACCTTGTGAACCTAGCTAACCGAGAGCTGCTGGGTCATTCTAATCATGCAGTGGCGATGGGTTTGTGGGTGGTTCTGCAGCGGGAAGCAAGATCTGGTAAATTCGAGATGTTCAAGCCTCAAGTGCCCAAGAGAGTCAAGGATAAGCACGCTAGACATCCTGTGACTAAGAAGCACTTAAAGAAATTGGTATACAAGCTAGTGCGATGTGAAACTAAGATTCCCCTGAGCAAGTTATCTCAGGATATTCTTTGTGACATGTGGTAGTGGTATGTAGATCCAAAGACGGGCGAGGCTGTGATCATGGGGAAGGTACGTGCAGAGAGTGGGAACATAGTGCCAAAGGAACTGATCAGAATATTTGATGAAGTCTGCTTCATCAATTTTTCCGTAAAAGATCTGGAGGCACTAGCAGACAAGTATTGCGTGCACACGGATGAATGGACAAAGCTCCTTGCTTCTAAATATGACAAGGTGATTAAGTTCTGCCTTGAATACAAGAAGAAGATGGAAGCTAAAGATCAAGTGCTGTGAAGACCGAAGATGTGAAGACAGAAGACTGAAGATTATCCAGAGCTGTTGTCAAGGGGGAGTTTGTTGAAGCACTTTCATGTGACAAACACTCTGGATAGATAGAGTTTTAGTTTGTACTTTAATGCTTGTAATTGTCTTTGTATTTAAGAGTCTTTATGTATTAGTTTATCGAGTTGTATTTACTTTTACATATTGAATGTTGCATTTTTCTCTAAGTGTTTTGGGCACTTGTATGTGCGCAGGAGAAAGCTCCTGCGTACTTAGCAAGTACGCAAGAATACCTTTGCGTACTTGTTAAGTACACAAGAGCATTTTGCCCTGCGCACTTGCTAAGTGCGCAGGCATCAGGTCTTGTATACGTAGGAATGGTTGACAGTAGTTAAGTACGCAGTCATAGTTGCAAATGCGCAAAAGTGTAATCTCGGTACTTCTCTGTAACCTTCAAGTGTTTATAATACAAAGAACGTTTAAAGTGATTCTCGTGTTGGTTTACTTTGTTTAGTTTGACTCTCCACCTAGTCACAGGCATTCCGCACCTGGTCCGACTAGTAGACCCACTTGCATGTGACGATCCGCCACACCCTAGGGACCTACACTTGGTTACTCAGGATTTAGCATTTCAATCAATCAAAAACTCAAACCAGTGTAATTGAATGCCTTTGCCTTTGTCACCGACACAATACTGTACTCCCCATGTCCTGTAGACTCCCCTTCAACTCTTGAAATGATTGCATCAACGACTTTATGCTCACCATTGTCACCACAAGTTTCAGGTTGTCTTTTGTACTTGGTCAAACGCTTTCAAAAACATCAATGTGTGTGACATTATCTCCCCCTGAGCATCAAGTCTTTGAATCCATGATATATTTACCAGTTATCTAAACAACTCTTTGCTCCTACAGATGCCATTCTCTGTTAAGTACTATGAACAACCACTATTAACAACCCGAATGGTATTAATAGTCCCTCTTGGTTAATCCTGCACATCTAACAAGATACATTAATTCGACAATGAGACCCAAGCCATGGTGGTCATGGGTCGTCCATCTATATCAAAATAAATGACTTCACGCAATTCACAGTTGAATCTCTCATCAATTTTTGGTGATTGCTCCGACAAATCCGAAACATATACTTTAGATTTCCAAACACTCTTCCGTTCATTTAGTTCTTTCTTCTTAAAAAGTGAAGTGTTTGAACATTCTGGTTCATTTGAAACATGTGTAGATTGTGAAACCTCTTGTTGTTCTAAAATTTTTCTCAATCTTCTGTTTCTCCTTCGTCGCTGAGGTCTAGAGAGCCTAACCTCAGATTGTGAATTACCCTTTGGTACAACACTCAGTTTAACCACATTTGGTTTAACCTTAGCAGGTTTTACCAAAGATTTTACTTCAGGCTTCATCATCTCAGGAATGTCATGTCGCTTTCCTTTATTCTTATAAGGACAATTAATCAAAATATGACCCACTTCATTACAATGAAAGCACACATGCCTTTCCTTGAACTGCCTCACATATGGAACTCTCCTTAAACTTGAAGAACTCCCAAATGTATAACCTCCAAATGAATGATCAACAATAATCTCTTACTTCTTTGGAACATAAGAACTCTTTGAATTGACAACAGGCTTAACCATTGGATGAATCTTTTCTGGGATGACATGCTTCTTACCTTCAATCTTATAAGGACAATTTATCTTAATATGACCAATCTCATTGCACTGGAAACAAGCACGTCTCTCAGCATAAAATCTTGATTGCTTTTGAACAGAAGAACCCCCAGAGGTTTGAGTATGAGCAGACTCAGATTTCTCCAAATTTACTTTCTCTTTTATAAAATCCAGTGTGGTCTTGTTTGAATTTTTTGGAATTTCTGCATTTATATCTCCAAATTTGATAAAACCATGTTGACTCAAAACTGGTTTTAATTGCGCATCAGGTTCTGTCAAAATGCATCGATCACGTGTAACTTGCTTCACCACTTTTTCTTCTTCAATCTTTACTTCTTTAGGAATACCCTCAACTTTGGCTTCATCAAAGCATTCATCATCACTATCATCCTCATACACCATGTCCTCACCAGTAACTAGATTAACCTTGAGGACGGTTTTGGGTTTCAACTCTTCTTCAGTCACTGTCTCAATGCTACGAGTTGCGTAATTACCATTAAACGGAGGACAGAAACCAACTCCCCCAACAATTTTATCATCCTGCTGTGGACAATAACCAACTCCTCCAACTACTTTCTCACTACTAGCTTTCTCATTGTAATATTCCAACAGAAAACTGGAATTTTTATAACCCTCAAGCTTTCTCATCAATTTGGTGACTTCATTCCGTGACTGGGCAAGTTCATTTATTTTCTTTTCATACTCAGAATATGCCACATCAATGTGAAGAGCTTGTTCATTTACTTTTGATTGTAAAACTTTGATATCATCTTTCAATGATTCAATTCTTATATTTAAAAGCTTCTCATTTTCTTTCAAAGTTTGATTAGTTAAGTAGCTTGCCTTCAAGTCACAGATGAGATTAGTATTGTCATCACACAATCTCAGAATTTTTAAATCAGGATCAATGCATTTAGAACATGGAATAGAAACAACCTCATTTACCTGTTTAGAATCAGCCATGAATCCACTGGCTTCAGCAAACATCTCAGCTACTTTCTCTGTTACATTCCCTGCAGCTACATTGTCATTCATCAATTCTTCACTGGTCACCTTTGCCTCAACATTCTGAACTGTAGACTCTTCATTTTCAGTAACATTCCCAGAATCACTTGATTCACTATCTGAAGAACTATTATCAGAACCATCATCACTCTGCTTCTCTAATTCTTCTTTAATCAAGCCCACGAACGCTTGAGTAATAACTTCTTCATTGAGTACACCATTGACACTCTCGTCATCACTTTTGTCACTAACTTCAGTCACATCACTTTCTTCATAAGAATGAACTGTACCAATCAAGTCCGCTAAAGACATATCGGTTAACTTCTCATTTTTCTTGATGAGCACTGAGTACTTATCAAACTTAGGTGGAAGAGCATCCAACAGCTTCTCATTCACCTCAGTATTAGTGTAAGAAACATCACATTTTGCCCACTCTCGTAAAAGATGGTAGTATCTGGTACCGATATCATCAACAGTTTCATTCTCCAAATACTTGAAAAACATGAAATGTTTCTTCAGCAAATCTCTCATACTCTTCGAAAAATTCGTCATCTCGAGAATTTTGTGAAAGTGTCCAAGAAAAATTTCCCTCCAAAAATATATGGATTTTGGTGAACGAAAATTCAAAAATCATAATCTTCTCAAAAACAGTTCGAAACACTCAAATAAATGTCCTCTTGAAAAAAAAATTCAAGAAATTTTTTCTCGCCAAATAATTTTTTTTATCAACACTAGCGAACTTAGATAAGTTCGCCTGAAAGGAACCTCTAAGCGAACTTGGTAAGTTCACCTGCACTGCACTGAGCGAACTTGTTAAGTTCGCCTGATTAAGTTCTCCTGTAACTGAATCAGCAAGTTCGCCTAAAACGATGAAATCTCAGGAATAACACAAACATGAACCAACTCTGCTGAAAATCATGATTTCTGATGTATATGATCGAATATGACAAATCTGAACCGTACGAACGTGTAGGAGATGATTAGAAACAATCCTATTGGGTCAATTTGTTCAAACGAATCCAAAATCAATCCAAATTGATCAAAATTTCTCCATTTTTATCATGAACATGAAAAAGATGAAAAACTCTTCAAAATCAATGATCTTTGATGTTGATTGTACACGAAAACACCACGAATCTACTGCTAATCGAGAGCAAAAGCTCTGATACCACATGTAGGTCCCTGCGCGGGCGTGACGGATCTCTAGACTCGCGATACGACACAGTGATAACGTGCGGAATCCATGATCAACGTGCAATGTGTAAATCAATCAACAACACTGTGTAAATAATTCTCTTTGTAAATCTCTCATTGTTTCACCAAGCCATTTCCCTCCAAAAATATGAATTCTGGTCCCGAAAATAACCAAAATTACCATCTTCTCAAAAATGGCCCGAAACAAGCATAGAAAAGTTCCCTCAAAATATTAAACAAGAAAAGTTTTCCTCTTTTTTTTTTCACTCATTCAACAAGTTCGCTTAAAACATTGCTAGCGAACATAACAATTTCGCTTGAACAGTACAGCGAACTTAACAACTTCGTCTAAGAACAACCTCTAGCGAACTTAACAAGTTCGCCTGAGAATCTTCCTGCGAACTTAATAAGTTCGCCTATAACCGCCCAGCAGACAGAAAGTTTGCCAGACGCGGCTGTTTCAGCTAAAATCGTCGAATCTTCTTGTTTTGGCGGTAAAAACTTCATCTCTTCAAGCTCTACAACCTCTGGAATGATCAAACTCATAAAATATCACGAATTTGACAAATTCCACCATAAAAACACCAAATCATGAGTAATTTGAACCGAAAAGCGGCTATTCTCTTCGATTCTGAGCACGAGGCTCTGATACCAGTTATAAAGCCCTGTGGCGTCTTATAAAACGATCAGAACGCACATGGTCACAACGAATTACTCGATGATTCCTCGTATGAGACGGAAGCACGAAGCGAGTCAATCACAAACACGAATACAGAAGATATAGATGTAACAGAAACGATACTTTATTAAAAAATGAACGAGTCGTACGAATACAATACCGAATGAGTATACATCTCTACGTTTAAGCTCCATTACCTAGGGATGGTGCTTCTCACAGAGACTCACTCCCTCTTTGTGGATGCAAACTCTAGCATTGCTTGCTACAAATGAACACTTAATGTCCTATTTATAGGCAAACTGAGTCCTCAGGTGAACTTGTCAAGTTCGCCCATAACTCTATAGGCGAACTTCGAAAGTTCACTAGTTAAGTTCGCCCAAACATTCCCTTAGATGAACTTAACATGTTCGCTACACATACACTTAGAATTTTTTGCTACAGTTACAAAGACATGCTCTAACAGACTCCCTCTTAACTGTTGCAAACAATTCTAAACAAATACTGATAAATCTTCAGTCACAAACTGTGCTTCAACAGTTTCAAGCAGCGACGGCTGATTGGTTATGGCTACAGACGGTGGCGATTTGGTATGGAGGGTTTCAGGCAGCGATGGTTGGGTGGTCTCGTGCAGCGACAATGATTTGGTTAGATGGTACCACCCCTCTACCCTCCTCCGGTTATGGCTACAGACCGGAGGAAAACGACGACAATAATGGTGGTTTCAGATGTATTAGATGGTGGAGATGGCGGTTTGGTTTGGTTTGGTTTGGTTTTAGATGTAGTAGATGGTTTCAGATCTGGGAGATGTTTCAGATGTAGGAGATGGGTGAAATAAAAGAGATGAAGAATTTTGGTATGTAGCCATAGCCGAAGGAGGGTAGAGGGGCGGTACCATCTAAACAAATACTGATAAATCATTAGTCACAAATTGTGCTTCAACAGTTTCAGGCAGCGACGGCTGATTGGTTATGGCTACAGACGGTGGCGATTTGGTATGGAGGGTTTCAGGCAGCGATGGTTGGGTGGTCTTGTGCAGCGACAATGATTTAGTTAGATGGTACCGCCCCTCTACCCTCCTCCGGCTATGGCTACAGACCGGAGGAAAACGACGACAATAATGGCGGTTTCAGATGTATTAGATGGTGGAGATGGTGGTTTGGTTTGGTTTTAGATGTAGTAGATGGTTTCAGATCTGGGAGATGTTTCAGATGTAGGAGATGGGTGAAATGAAAGAGATGAAGAATTTTTAACATTTTTGTTTAATAATAAAAGGGGAAGGGTAGTTTCGTCTTTTCACCTTAACTTAACAGAATAAATGGATGGAGGTTAGTGGATTGGTTAAAACTGAGACAAATGATGAAACTATTGGATGTAAATCGAGATTTTTAAACTATTGGACTAAAAACGAGAATTGACCCAAACCATAGGGACTAAAACTGGAGTTTATACTTAAATTTTATTCAAGTGGTGCCAAATTTCCCCGATTATGTTGATAGTGTCCAAAATCTATTCACAAAAAGCGAGTGGCATGACTGAAAAGGTACGTCCAAAGAATCAAAATCCGTACCGGGGGACCAAAATTTACACAGTTTCAGTGTAGTTAATTTAAGGGCTTGTATATTCGGACACCCAATAATTTTAATTCAACATCACGTCGTCACTTATACATTTCGTATAGGGCTATACGAGGTTTATAGACGGGACTCAAAGTGTCAAAAACCAGGCTCCAAATGTTGATTCTGTTTATATTTGCCCCAACCAAAAAACCAAGATATTTAAAAGGGATATGGGCCCTATTGCAACCCAAGATATAAGCAATCGAGGTAACTTCGTCCGAGTCAATACCGATGCCAAAAAGATTTTATTTACGCATATAAATGTTTAGGCCCGAACAGAGAAAAAAACAACGGATTATTCTGGCGATGTTGAGAGCATTAATCCTCGACCAACCCCCAATATTGAGCGCATCATTTGCATAAGATGAACCAAGTAATGAGTTGTTATTGATTGATAAGGATAGGAGTTACAATCAGCCCATTATATAGGGAATAAAGTTACACTTAACCACCACATAGATGTATAAATAACAATAGATATATAGATAGTCTAACATTCCCCCGCGAGCTGAGGGCGGGGAACGACCTGAAGCTTGGACCGTAGAGTTAGAAAACGGTGTGATGATAAGGGTTTCGTGAAAACATCAGCTATTTGGTCATCTATGGATATGAACTGAACATGTAGTTTGCCTTGTGCTACCTTCTCTCTGACAAAATGGAAGTCCACCTCAATATGTTTTGTGCGATCATGAAACAAGGGATTGGCCGATAGATATGTAGCACCCAAATTGTCACACCATAGTGTGGGTGACACTTTGGAGGTAACACCGAGTTCATGTAGGAGAGCTTCTAACCAAGTAAGTTTCGCTACCTTATCTGCAAGGGCTTTAAACTCGGATTCAGTAGAGGAGTGAGAGATCGTGCGTTGTTTGCGGGTAGTCCACGAGATAAGGTTAGATCCCAAATAAATGGCAAAACCCTCGTTGGACCGACGGTCGTCTAGAAAGCGGCCCAATCAGCGTCTGAATAGGCGCGTAGAGAATAGGTAAGTGAGCATTAGTGAAGGCATGAAGAGTGGAGCCGAATCATGACGAATGAGGAGACCAAACTCAGACGTGCCTTTTAAGTACCGCAGAATCCTTTTCACACCAGCCCAATGGTTTTCAGTTGGAGCATGCATGAACTGACAAACTTTATTAACAACAAAAGTAATGTTCGGACGTGAAAGGGTGACATATTAGAGGGCACCAACCGTTTGGCGATATTTTGTTGCACTAGGAAGAAGGGAGCTATCTACGAGAGTTAGGAGCTAAGATGTACTCATTGGAGAGGCAACTAGTTTGCAATCAGAAAGACCTGATGTTTGAAGGAGATCCAAGATGTATTTGCACTGAGATAAGACAATATTGTGACTGGTAGGAACAACCTCAATACCCAAGAAGTAGTTTAATGTACCTAGATCCTTAATGGTAAACGTGGAACTGAGCCGATGAATGATGTTGTTGATAGCCTGACTGTTGTTACCCGTGATAATGATATCGTCAACATAGATCAACACGTAAACAAGTATGTCGTCAGTTTTTAAGATAAAAAGAGACGGATCAGTTATAGATCCACAAAAACTAAACTGGTGAAGTGTGGTAGACAGCCGATGAAACCATGCCCTTGGAGTTTGTTTGAGCCCTGATGCGTGTAAACTATATATATATTTTTATAAATATTTTTACACAGTTATAGTTTTAAAAAGGGTTTTCACCAAAGACTAACTACACACACAACATGCAAGTGTACCCGTCGGATAACAATACAGCAAAGGTGAGAACCGGATATCAATTCGTGGATACAATGGAATGCGATAATGAACCAAAACTAAAATTCAATCAAGTGAGCGTAAAAGATATTTGGAAGGGGTTATTAAGTAACTAGCATGCAAATATATAAAAAACTTAATTAAAGTCGTACAACTAACAATCAAGGAGAGAAAATCACTTCGGTGTTAAATCCATCTGGAATACATTCAAATACACTCATGGAAGCATGGAAAATACACGAAACATATGTTGACTAAATTCTCGTCAAAGACATCTAATCGATTGACCAATCGGAAGCTAGAATGAATTATACAAACTAACCACCTAAAAGCATACAATGAAGCTCACGTGTTGTAATCATATTAATGTTTATAAAGATTGAACTAGTTTCCGATCAAGGTTGAATAATCCAACAACTAGTTGGAAAGATAATATGAAAAACACACTACCCCCCCTCAAGTTCGTTAAAATGGACAACAATATGTACTTCTTCAACATACAATGTTCATACAAAGTTTACATAAATTAGGGGATTGTGTCAACAAATCCTAGATAAACATAATACTAAGCATGAAACATCATAACAAACACTTTGTCTTTCCAAACACAAGCATAAGAATACACATTCAAGAATCATAAATCATAAGCAAGACTTCATCCACCATTCCTAGTCAAAAGCCATAAACTAGCATACAAACATACACCAATTCAGTAATATAAGCATAAAATATAAGTTTTCCAACATTATATAGCATACACCAATACAAGTCTTTGCAAACAACCTTAGATTCTCAAGTACATAATTTCATTGAAGAATAATCATACGATTGTCATAACATTAACACAATTGTTGCCAATAATCAATAAATGTTGTCGAATGTATCTAAACTTCATCTAAACTAAAGTGAACAAGAGTTTAGCTCATCATGAGCACAAGAATAACAAACAAGTAGGGAAAAATGGTAAGAAACATCAAATGGAATACAAAAATCAAACCACTCCTCCAAGCCCAAATATTGTAGATGATGTATAGTGATCCTCTTGATGTTATAATCCCTCCTAGAAGCTTGAAATGTAGCTGGAACAAGGTTGATTCGGAGCACATAACAGTGGGTTTTTGCTCAAAGTGCTGAATAATGAGAGTCTGGGAAAAATGTCTGTATTTATAAAAAGAGAAGGCACGACTGTGCCTTATGGGGAGACATGACAGTGCCTGTCACGAGGACGCGACCATGCCAAACGATGAGCGCGGTCGTGTGACAGGTGGTTGACCGATCTGCAGCTTCTATTGGATCCTTTCTTCGAGGTCGTACGGGCATGAGGTCATGAATCAGACTCACGGGCATGCACGCGGTCGTGGGGGAGCAAGATCACGGATGTGCCCGAGCATTTGGCTTGGCGCGGTCGTGCCAATTCCTGGGCGCGACCATGTCTAGGGTTCTGGAGGCAAGCGCGGTCGTGCCAAGTAGGGGGCACGACCGTGCCTCTTCAACAGAAACCCTAAAAACTTCATATAAACCCATGGAATCTCCTCCTTTATTCACCTAGCTCCAAAAAAACCTACAAAACTGACAATGAAGCAAATAAGTTTCTAAACTTGGAAAATAACCAAGAATTGATCGTGAAATGAGCGAAGTTTTGTGACAAAAAGATGTGTAATTCTTAACACATCAAACAACCCCACACTTGAACATTGCTTTTCCTCAAGCAAATCAAACTAAAACAAAACTTCCAATGGCACTATGGATTAATTAAGAAAACCGTAAGCATTAATAAAATTATACAGGTTTAACAAACTTCTCAAGAAATGCATTGTTGACTAAATGAAACCTAAGGAGCCCAATTAAGTAACAACCAAAGAGCAAATGAATATGCGTATGAAATCATTGGTATGAATGTTCACACACACTCGGTTTTATATATGATCATACAAGTAATGGTATATGTATAGGATACTCAAATTCCAAGACAATGAATCATGCATAAATCATATTGATAAAATATCAAATCTCTACCAACTAACATGAAACAAAGCATTAAATCAAGAGGACTTTGAACGGGTTGTAACTTGGCAATGGTTAAGGGTAGGGAAGTGGAATTTAAAAGTGGCTAAATGGCTAAAACCCCGATGGCTATGCTAACTCAAAAACTATTACAACTTACAACTAAAAATAAACTAAAGTATATTTTTCTCTAGATAAGAGCTAGCAATCGGATTTTTTCGTCTTTGCTAGCAAAATTGCTCTAATCGGCTATATTTCACCTAATTTTGGTGAATATATAATATATATATATCAATATTTTTCTTCTTTTCTTTTGAAGGAAACTAAGTCAATATGCATATTTTCTTAGCTAAAAACTTCTCAAGAAATAAAAATTACAACAATAATAAAAACTACAAAGTTAAACATTAGCCAACTAGATTTCTAACATGGGCGAAAATAAAATAAATAAAAAGGCTAATGTGGCGGTGTAATGTGGGTGATAAAAGAAAAATACGGGATAGGCTCAACGTGACTAACCGGTGGATGTGTTCGGGTGAGGGAAAACAAAAAGAAACAAAATGCTCATAAAATGATTTAATCCTAATGACTCGTTCATTTTTATGCAATATTTATGTTCATGATTTTGAAATGTATACCAAAAGCAAGTTCTAATAAGCATAAAACATCCGTCATACTCAAATCAGCAAAAACGAGAGCAAACAATGTCTAAAGCTATCAAGGCTCAAAAATAAACTCATGGAAACGGAAAGGAATGGGTGTGTTAATGCAAAGAAACAAAGTTATTTCCTATGCATCTCGTCAGTTAAAAAATCATGAGAAGAATTATACAACTCATGATCTAGTGTTAGGTGCCATAATTTTCGCCTTGAAATTATGGAGGCACTTTATCTATGGAGTAAAATTTACAGTTTACACTGACCGTAAAAATTTGAAATATATCTTTGGTTAGAAAGAACTAAACATGAGACAAAGAAGGTGGCTAGAGATCTTGAGTGACTATGACTGTGAAATATGTTACCACGAAGGTAAGGCAAATATTGTTGCAGATGCCTTAAGTAGAAAAGAAAGAGAGAAACCCAAACGGGGTTCGTGCTCTCAGACTTGAACTTCATGTAGATCTCTTGTCTCAATTAAAAGATGTTCAACATTCTGATCAGACTGAAGAAAATATAGAGCAAGAATGAATGAAGGGCATGATTGAACAACTAAAAAAAGGAGACGATGAAATACTCCGAATGAATAAAATAATTTGGGTTCCGATCACCGGATATCTTCGAGAAAGAATACTCGAAGAGGCGCACAAATAAAAATATATGATGCACCTAGGAAATGACAATATGTATAAAAATCTGAAGGATAATTACTGGTGGATTGACATGAAGAAAGATATTGTCATATATGTTGCAAAATGTCTTACTTGCTCCCAAGTAAAAGTAGAACATCAGAAACCTTCTGCTATACTGCAATAATTAGAAATGTCAGCCTGTAAATGGGAAATGATAACAATGGATTTTATCACCAAACTTCCTTGAACCAGTCGGGGAAATGAGACTATCTGGGTTATCATTGACAAATTAACTAAATCTGCTCATTTTCTGCCTATGAAAGAAACCTTCAGTATGGATAGATTGGCTCATCTTTATGTAGATGAAGTTGTATCTTTACATAGAGTGCCATTATCCATAGTGTCAGATAGAGATAGTCGTTTCACATCTCGATTCTGGCAGAGTTTCCAAAAAGCTATGGGAACTCGTCTGAACTTAAGCACTGCCTATCATCCACAAACAGACGGACAGAGCGAAAGAACAATTCAAACTTTAGAAGATATGCTTCGAGCATGTGTGATAGACTTAGGAGGTAGTTGGGATGACCACCTACCCCTAATGGAATTTTCATACAACAATAGTTATCACACAAGCATTCAGGCGGCACTTTTAAAGCCTTATATGGAAGGAAATGTCGAACACCCGTATGTTGGTCTGAAATTGGAGAAAACCAATTTTCAGGACCTGAATTGGTACACGAGACCACTGACAAAGTAGCTCATATACAAGAACGATTAAAAGAAGCAAGAGACAGACAAAAGAGCTACACAGATAAAAGAAGAAATCCACTGGAATTAGAAATCGGAGACAAGGTGTTATTGAAAGTATCACCTTGGAAAGGTGTTGTCCGATTCGGAAAGAAGGGTAAACTAAGTCCTCGCTTTGTTGGACCCTTCAAAATTTTAAAACGAATTGGACCGGTGGCATATCAGTTAGAATTACCATAAGAGATGAGTGGAATACATAACCTTCGCAAATATGTAGCCGATGAATCTCTGGTAATGCCTCTACAAGATACAGAGGTAAATGAGAAATTAAAGTTTGTAGAACAACCATTACAAATTGAAGACCGTCAAGTCAAAAAGTTGAAAAAGAAAAGATTAACCTTGGTCAAGGTTAAGTGGAATTCTAGACGCGGTCCTGAGTATACATGGGGATTAGAATCAGAAATAAAGAAGAAATATCCACACATGTTTCAGTAATCTCGAGGACGGGATTTTTCAAAAGGTGGGAAGAATGTAACATTCTTAAAACTTTCGTGCCAAATATAACAAAAATATAAATTAAAGGACTATATGTAACATCCATGACTTTTGCTTGTATTATTATATTTCATTTTGGGCAATAATAACATTTTATTTCAACCTCGTTATAACGTACATGTATATTACATTATGCCATATCAATTATTACATTCAAACGTGTAACGACTCGAATTCTTGAGAATTTAAACTGTTATTTCAAATATATATATGTAAATATATTTTATTTGTAATAAATAAATAAATTATTTAAGTTTTATAAAATGAAGTTTTATTTTTATAAAAGAAAAATAAAATAAATAATAAGTTTGTATGGTTTTATAAAGGAAAGAATTATAATCTATTTAATTTTAAATGGAAAAAGAAGCTTGAACCCTTTTATGTCATTTGAACCCCCTTTATAGCAATTGAACCCCCTCATAAGTGATTGAACCCCTTGTGAACCCCCCTTTTTACAAATTGAACCCTGGAACAAGATCAAGAGCCAATTTTGACTTCGAAAAGGTCAAAACCCGCACCAATCTCTTCATTTACCTGTAGTTATTACATTCAAACGTGTAACGACTCCAATTTTGACGAATTCAGGTAACGACCCATCCCTGTTAATCGTAATCATCTCTGATCTCTTATCCCTCTGGTTATCGATTTGGTCTAGGGTTAGAACCTGGGTGTTGATCTGAGAATTTGTATTTGGGGATGATGGCTCTTAGAACTAATGTGTTAAATCTTATTTGATTCTAATCCTTAATAATTCAGTAGTCTAGAGCAACTGGTTAAATGTCCCTCCCTCACTCAGCAGAGGTCGGGGGTTCTAGCCCCGGCCTCTGCCCTTTTTCTTTTATAGTTTTTCTTGTTTCACTCCATTTCACTCACACACACACACACACACACACATATATATATATATATTTTAAGAAAATTATTACAAATTAGCCCTATCTTTGATAAATAAACGTTTTGATTATCCCTTATAGTATGTGTGCATCATTGTGTTTAAGAACGTATTATTTCATTACCACTATATATTTCAAAACGTGACAAATGTTAGTGTAGTCATAAACCTTGTTATCTATTATTTATGTTTATAAACTACACCTTTAAAAACGTCATGAACTATAATAGGTTAATAACAAATACGATTTTATTAGTGATACATTCATATATTATTTTTGAAACGTGGGAATTACTAAATATTAATTTATTGATCATTAATGGCCCTGTCTTATTAATAGATTTACAAATAATAATATTTAAAAATGATAATCGTTTTATTAAAACAACCTAAATCTTAATCACATTTGACATTATGAATATTGTATTAATGTATTTATTATATTTAATAAATTTGCAATTAATATTTATTATTGACGCCTATAATCTCTTTTATAAATAAAATTTATAAAACATTATTTCATGTAAAATTCATTTGTATAATATCACCTTATTTAACTTGGTATTGTTAAAATTCGTATCATTCCCTTCGTTCGCTCGTTCGTTCCAAATCCTAAAGACCAAATCATTCCGTTCTTATTTCTTTTAATCATTTCTATATTAAATATGTACAACTTATTGATCCATTATACTTTGACAAACATAGGTTAATCTTGTGGTTAACTAAAACACTTGTGTAACAACAACAACATACTTGTGTGATTATCAAGTTACTCATTTTAAGGTGAGTTACATAGCCCCACATTTTACATTTTTACATTTTTTGGGTGAAACATGATTACATTTTGAACTATTTGCAATTTATACAATTTTTGTGCTTTATTTTTAGAACACTTTAGTTAAACTACAAGTACAATCATTAACTCCGTACAAGCCAACGGTAACAATGATAGATCTATTGAAATGACACGTCCACCCAGGTAGAGTGATTGTTTACCGAAAACACAAGGGTAACGTGCGTGTTATGCCTAACATGTCAACAAAGGTTTGATTGTGCACCCGGTTTGCTTTAGTTGTTTATACATATTTGCATATCTAAACCATGTGACATAATGAATTGTACACTAAATTTTCAACTTCTTTTATTTGAGTCAAAACCAATGTATACTCACCAACTATTTTAGTTGACCTTGTTTTTCCAACATGTTTCAGGTGCAAATATTTGAGATTTTACACAAGATGTTTCACTTAAGGATGAGACCTAGAATAAACAAAGACCTGAATCAATTATGTAACTTTTGGTTTGGTTGTTTGTTTCATTTGAATTTCTGGATTTGAAATGTTGGATTTTAAATAAATATATTGAACTTAGTTTCATCATGTGCTTATGAACAATCTCCATGTCCTGCCCCAACGTATTCCGCCGTTGGTTGGGGTGTGACACTATATATGTAATTATATAAAAGAACAAGGACCAAAAAGTCAAAAACTCAAAATACGGACAGTAACGGATAGTCACATATGGTAACGGTGCGTTACGGGTTGAATACCAGTGTAATGATGACTTGCAAAGTGTCATGTGACTAATGGACTGATTTTGACGCATGGAAACCCTATGACAGACCGTCACGGCCTCGTAACGGTCTGTCACGCCGCAATTCAACCAGACGCTGACGCGTGTCAGCTGACTCGCCACCCCTAATTCGGTGACGGACCGTCACCATTGGTAACGGTCCGTTATGACCAAGCGGTGATGGACCGTCACCACCCATAACGGTCCGTCACAGCCGCCAAAATAGCCTATAAATAGAAAGTCCGGATCCCTCCTTTTCACAACATCCAAACTCGAACTCTTGAGTTAAATTCAGTATTTCCACTCTTCTAAAACCATTCCCACTCATACGTTTAAGTTACAGAAGTGCCGGATCGTTCTAGAAAGAACCAAGAAGCTAGGAAACCCTCATTCGGAGAAACCAAGCTAGACGACTTAAGCAGAGAGGCTGCCCACTAGGACTCTCACTTTAGCAGATTCCTAAGACTAGACTCTATCAAGGTGAATACTTGTATTTTTATAAAATGATTTCAAAACTGAAAATTGTTTTGATTGTAATCTGTCTTGAATGAACTAATACAACCATTGGTCGCATAAGGTGATTTACTATATAGTATTCAGACCATAAAGTCACGTATGCATACACGTGTTACAGGTGAAACGTTGTAACGGGGCTAGGGCTAAGGCTTGGTTATTTATAATACATAAGACCTATATCGCTTGAGGCGTAAAGCGGGATCCCATTTAACGTTAAACAATGATGATCCAAGAAAGTGCCCGGTGTGGCTAGTGGTTATACATTCGGGCCAGGTGGTCCACTGAATGTGTAAATTGACCATTCAAATATGGGTAAATTGTTCTATTTATTCATGCTTGTCATATTATGATAAAAGTATACTTGTATTCACCAGTTTATACTGATAAAATATTTTTAAACGTTTTACAGGTAACCAAGGATGATTTTATATTGATATAGCCATGAGATGACAGAGAAATAAAGATGTCACAAAGACATCTGTTTGAAAGAAATGGCTCTTGTAACCTTGGTTTTGTAAATTAA
Organism: Smallanthus sonchifolius; assembly: GCA_023525975.1. Classification (NCBI taxonomy): domain Eukaryota; kingdom Viridiplantae; phylum Streptophyta; class Magnoliopsida; order Asterales; family Asteraceae; genus Smallanthus; species Smallanthus sonchifolius. The sequence goes on along the minus strand of CM042025.1, from coordinate 38,694,833 downwards.
ATGTTTAAATTACCAGGGTGTTTTCCTTGTTTATGAAATGAAATGAAACGAGAGTTCCCCCACATTTTAAAAATATCTTGAGTTATGAAACTCTATAAATTATTCCGATGTGTTTAGAAAACTGCGATGAGATAAAATAAGAGACAGGTACCAACTAGGAGTCGCACGCCCGAGTAGGCTAAATCCGGGGTGTGACAGATCATCATATTTCCAGCTTATAATCGTCCCAGTGGATTCTTTCTTGCTTATCTTCATCATCTGAAACACTTTCTCAAACCTTGGTTCGGTTTCTTTCTTTTACTACCAAGATTCCTTGTCTTTTAACTTATTAGAATGACTTGCTTGGGATTGAGATGTATCAGCATCTTGTACTTTGGAGGTTTCAAATTCTGCATCTGGTATGGTTGATTAATCAAATTCAATTGATTCATCGACTAAATCATCTTCAATATTTCTATATTCTTTGTTACTTGGAGTATTATCATCATCTTCATCTGAATTAGAAGATCCAGATAACCCAACATCAACATTCCCTTGTTCATCTCCTTCTTCATCGGGTTTATCCTCTTCATTCTTTTTAACATATTCTACTTCATCATCCTTATCTTATTTGTTCTCATCCTTTCTCTTTTGTTCTTTTTCTTTTTCCTTCTCTAATCTCTTTTCAATCTCATCTCCATGCCTATCCATCGCCTGAAAATTAAACATTGTATCCACACCAATTGATTCACCTTGGCTAGGCATCTCAAACATCAATGGATCTGAATCAAACATAGGCTCCCCCTTATCCTGTGATTCCCGAACTTGTGAACTTGTAGGAATTTCTGGTTGTGTCACTAAGGAGGTAGGCTGTGGATTATACTTCACATCCTTACACAAATTTTCAATCAGATTATTCATTCTCTCAATCTCTTGTTGTTGCTGATAAAACTAAGCTTTTTGACTATCAATCTCTCTATCTTGTGCTTCTTCTCTTGCTTTCGACTTTACAAATCTGAGTCTTAATTTGGCTGACTGTATTTGATGTTTCTCGTGTTGCAAAGTTTGCAAATCCTTCATCAATATCAGGATGGAATCTAGTTGTATGTACTTGTTCATGTGTAGTGGACTCTTGTGTCACACTCTTACCTTTTCTACTTAACATCTTCTTCCTAGATTCATTCTTTCTCTTTTTACTTACAGGTTCACCAGTTGGGCTTCTTAAAGAACAAACAGCTGTAGGAGGAGGTGTCCTATCATGCTGTTGTTTTGAGCTAACTTTAGTTCTAGCCTATGTTGGTTTTGTAGCAGTTAGTTCATAAATTCTAACTGTTCCTCTATCTCCATCTTTAGTACCATCATTGTTGTCATTATTTCCACCTTCACAACTGATGTACCATCATTTATACATGTTTTACATGCACAATTATCCCTATATCTAGCACAATTATAGATAAAATGATGAGAATTGATACTTAATCCATTCAATTATGTTATAACAGGGTAATTGACCTTGGTTTGCAAAAACATGAAGAAATCACTCAAAAACCTAGAAGAAATCAGCATTCGAAAGCCAATTAAATGGAATTGGACTAAGAAAGTCAATGCTGGTGGTCATAAAGTCAACAGGAAGCAGAATAGGGCAATGCACGGTCGTGCATTGCTTTGCACGACCGTACAAACCCTAAAATCTGCCTTGTACTCCCCTACTCTGCCATATTCTCTCACGTGTAAGAAATGAGTGCTTTACACGACCGTGCATTCCATTGCACGCCCGTGCATCACCAAAATCTCAGTCTATAAATAGAAAGCTCATTCTAGTGTTTTAGGTGTCCAAGATCAAGAGTAGGGAAGGCCTTAGTGCTCTGCTAAGAGCCGAAACTCTCTCGGTTTTGGTCCGTTTAAGCTTTCTTGTTTATTTCCTTTTTAAAGTCTTGTAATATGAATGTTTCTTCTCGTTTGAGTAATCAAGAGGCAACATATACTCATTCTCCCTTGGTGTTGGAACAGTTCCACACATTATCTAAGAGTTAGTGGAGTCACTTGTATGGCCATTCATGGCTAGTTCTCTTGTGTTGCTCGAGTTGGTTGAACTTTAATTAATTAATAAAGTATTTTTAGTATATTATGTTTTTAAAGTCTTTACTATGATTTATTTTAAAAAGACAAGAACAAGTGATCTTTAAACCAATCTAATAATCTTAAATCTTGTGAGTTACTTAAGCAAGACTTCTTGTTTGAGAAACTTATTCGAGTTTGTACGGTCTATATACAAATCTTGGTGCTAGCACCGGCCAAGTAGTATAGATTTAATATTATGGGTTGATTGAGGTTTGAGTATTCAGCAAGTTGTTTGAGCCCTAACCAGACTGGGCGGTTTGTGTCGGTATTTCTTTACTTCTCTCGTGTCGGCTTGCAGATGACTTCTAGTGGGAGCCATGGGGTTTGATCTTGAGAATAAAAGTCTTATTTATTTAAAATAATATTATAAGTGAAGACAACTATTTAAGAACATAATTTGTTAGGTCCGAGTGTTCATAAAGTACCTTTGGAGGAAGTCATGCATTCCGACTTACCGGAAAAAGTTACAAGACATGACGTACGTCAGTCATTGGATAATCCTAGTCCGAATAATGAATCACGAGATAACCAACGGACTTGAGACCCCGTTCAGGGCTCGGAGATTAATTAAGGAATAGTTGGCCGACGTATCCACTGTTCCGTTACGAAATACTAACTACCCTATCGAAAGAGTTAGTACTAGCAACTATAACCAACCTTACTTTAAATATAACTTTAATTAACAAAGGATGACAACTAGAGTAACGTCTTAAACGAGATAACATTTCTAATTACATTTCTTAACCTTTTTATTTTTCTTTTAAAACAAAACCCATTTTCCAACTTATTATCCTAGTCAGACAATAGCGAGGGTTGAGTACGGGATCCGTGTCCATGGTTCGATACTTGGTTCTTACACATACTATACTACGCTGCGATAGGTACACTTGCCTATTGTGTGTGTTTAGTTGAAGTAATTATCATTTTAATTTATAAATTTAAAACATGATTTTGTTTAGCTCTAAATAGAATATATTTATTACTACTAAAAACACGCTATCAACAACCACCTTTGATATAACGCAACACTAGATTCGGGCGAAAGATGTTTTCGGTCAAAAGTTGGATTTTTAAAAGTTTTGGCAAAAAATAAAGTTCTGACCGGAAGTTTTATGGAATTTTAACAGACTTTCGGCCGGAAGAAAAATTTCAGCCCATTCATATCAAAAGTTCCGGCTGATTCAAATTGAAAACTTTCAATTCCAAGTTTTGCCTAAAACAATAATCAAATATCATATGTTAGTACCTCTTGCTAAAATAAGGCTAATACAATCAAACTATATATACGTTCAAAATTTCCAGTCGTAAATAAAGTTTTCGGCCGGAAGTAAAAACTTTCGGCTGAGCTTAGTTTTTGTAAAATTTCGACTTTTCTGTTTACTCCATTTTTGAAACTCCAACATCATTAAGACACGTTCCATTTTGAAAAAAAAACACACTGCACAAACAAAAACATCTTAAAATCTAAACAACTTTTTCATACAAATCAAAACACGCCACAACATTCAAACAAGAACACAAACATTTATTTAAATGCAAATACATAAAACCATATCTTTTGGTGAATCAATTTAACATGGAATCATATCTGTCCAAAAGTCTTAGTTACACTACATTTCAATTTCGGCTATATAGAGCTTAAAGTTGATTGTTGGTATATTTATCCACTTAAACTCGTGCACCACTTTTCAACATGTGTTGTGTGAATGTTTATCATGTTTTGGTAAGATTAATTGAATTATATGGACCCCATGTTGCCCAAATCGAAACAATACTCAAACGAAAAGAACACAACACAATTCAAGAACACACAATATGCTGTAATATAATCGATATATATAAATACGAATTCTGGTTATACAAATCTGATTACAATCGATCCTACATATACTATTAAAATGAACCATCGCGTTTGTTGCTTGAAACATCACGTCCCTCCGATTTGGTCAGAAACAATCGTTGTGTCGTTTTGCTAATCGCCGTCTTCAAATGTTTGTAGGTTATAGGGTTTGGTTCTTGACACTTCTAGTCCCTCTAGTTATAAGTATTACAATTACTAATCTAAAGACAATAATGAACTAATTACATACTAGTCCCTATGCTATGTGAAAGTGATTAACTCACATTCACCCCCCTTAATCACGATCCCATTGTTGCAGGTGTTGAACTCCGAGCGGTTCCCTCATTTTAGTAAACTTGACTCTTGCTAATGCCTTAGTCAATATGTCTGCCCTTTGCAATTCTCCACTAATGTGTTCTACACTGATGTGGTTGTCTTCAACACACTCTCTTATAAAATGATAACGTGTGTCTATATGTTTGCTCCTTCCATGAAATACTGGGTTCTTCATTAATGTTATAGCTGATATGTTATCAACTAACAAAGTTATATTTTTTTTCCTTCTAGCATGTTATTCCACTGAGCAGTCTCTTTAACCATAATGCTTGACATGTTGCTGTTGCTGCCATAAACTCAGATTCACATGACGATAATGCAACGGTTTGTTGCTTATGGGTGCTTCATGTTATAGGTGAGTTCCTGAAGTAAAATACTATCCATGTAGTTCTTTTTCCTTCTTCAGTATTAACTCCATAACTACTATCACTATAACCGGTAATCTTGCAGCCCCTGAACTTTCTATAAGTTATACCGAACTCCTTTGTTCCTTTGATATAACGCAACACTTCGCTTTCAGATGATGTTCCTTTGGTTCTTGCACATATCCCTTTGCTACTAGACCTCTTATGAAATTTAGAAGCTACAATAAAAGTTTGGAAATTTTCTGAAGAAATGAAATATGACCTGTAGTGGACTGCTAAACTAGGTGGCAGCGGTCCGCTACCTACCTTGCTTCAGCGAGTCGGCTTGCCACGCATCAGCCTCGCATAGCCCAGTCCTTATTGCGACTTATCGGATCGTTAAACCCTTGGTAGCGGTCCGATATAGGGCTGCGTCACCAGACACGCGTCTGAAACTACCCATTAGTCACTAGCCACATGTCGTCTCATCATTGTTTGCTTGGTGGCTATGTAGCGGACCGTTAAGGCCCCGGTAGCGGTCCGCTATCGGCCATTCCATATCTTGATTTTTAGTCCCTAAGGTTTGGTGTAATTACAGTTCTAGTCCCTTGTGTTCTATTTCTATTGGATTTTGGGGTGTTACAATAATTAAAAAAAATATTTTGTATATATAAATACCCTAAAATTTTAAAATTGCATGCATCTAAAATGATATCACTTAAATTTCTTCAAATGATTAATTAATTTTACATTTATACGTTCGCGAATATACCAATGCCAAACAGGTATAGAATGAATCAGATCATTGTTATCTACTTAAGATTAACTCGTTAAAATATCAAATGAAGTCGAGCTTTAATCTAAAGTGGAATTTGTTTTGATACACGAGCTTGAGTCCGGACACCAGACACAGTTTTATTTCACCAACGAAAGTATGTTACCTATAAATATAATTCAAAGGGGCTTTGTCCTGGCGGTACCCTAGTGACTTCAAAATGGGAGGTTACTAGTTCGAATCCGGGCCACACCAAAAAAAGGGTTTGTGGCCAGGTCATAGGGTTTACCCAGTTGGGGGTTCCTTCTGTGATGGGCTGCCCTGGATGTTCTAGGTGTTTCCCCAGGGAAACCCAATTATCCTAGAACTAGCTATAAACCTCTGTGTTACACGGGGTGAAACGTTAACAGTATATTGATAAATATGTTAACATATTTTTTTTTATATAAAATTGATATTATATTGGTAATTTTTCCGTTTTGTTAGATGTTAAGATTATATGAATTAGAGTAATCAAAACATTAAAAAAAATACATGAAAATACAATTCATAAGTGGTGTACCACATTAAATCACATGTCAAATGAAACCTTAAAGTGATGATTTACAAATTTGAAAATACTTCATTGTATACAATATTTGACATGGTATTGCTAACTTTTCCATGTTTAACATTCACTAAATGCAACAAATAATAGAGTTTTTTTCCTCAATGACTCAAAACACAAAATAGCCAAAATCATTCGAAAAAAGGTCATAAATGGTGCGAACCTGATTGAAATCAGTAGGGAGTCAAAGAAATCAAAGATAATCAAATTAGTCAACGATTTTCGTTGCATATGTTGTTTCTCAATTTTATTAGCTTCTTGAAACTCTATCATCCTTTTTGTAGAAACTTTAACATTGATGTTATAATATAGAGTAAATTACACAGATTGTCCTTTAATTATACTCTAAATTACACTATGTGTCCTTTGACTTCAATAAGTACACCACAGGTCCTTTATTTACATACTTTTATACACTCTATGTCTTTTACACTAACTGGTGTTAAGTTTTTCTATTAAATCTAGACATGTGTCTTGCACATGAGGGTATAATTGTCTTTTTACCCACTAAAGTACTATTTATGTAATTTCCACTTCATCTTCTTCATAAAACCCTAACCCACCCACCCATCCACCCTAACCCCCATTGTTCTTAAAGCACCACCAAACCTCGTCATTATATGGCATTATTAGATACTGGCTTCAAACCATAGGGAGCTAATGTGGGTTGGTGAAATTAATGAATTCTTGAACCAGCAACTTTCAATCAATGTTGAAACCCCTCCTGTTTCCATCTTCCAAATACCAAAAATCATAACCACAAAAAATAGAGGCCTATCAACCACAAGAGATAGGTTTTGGTCCTTAATTATCACCATTTTCGGTCTGGACTCTATACCAAAATGGAACAGAGAAAACTTCGAGTGTTGAAAGCTGTCTTACAACGGCAGGAAATCAAGGATTAGATAACCAAATTCATTTTATGGTGTTGAAATAGAGTGGATGGAGATGAAGTCAAGATAGAGGGTGCTTAGACTTTAGGGAAGGCACCGACTGCAACATTCTTAGCCCCTAGAATCGGTGCTTAAATATCATCAGCGGCTGGCCGGAGTTCAGCGGCGTCGGCGGATCGAATTGGTAACAGGAGGGACGATTTCTAGTGAGGGAATAGAGTGGTAAGCGAGGTGTGTTCGAAAACAAGCAGATTAGTTTGGATTTATAGGGTTTTCAAGTTTCACAAATTTGGTAACCTTGTGATTTGGTGTCGACGATTGATGCTCTTAATTGACATAAATTCGTTATTGGAAACATCAGCAAAAACAATGGGGGTTAGGGTGGGTAGGTTAGGGTTTTATGAAGAAGATGAAGTGAAAACTACATAAATAGTCCTTTAGTGGGTAAAAAAACAATTATACCATCATGTGCAAGACACATGTCTAGATTTAACCGAAAAACTTAACACCAGTTAGTGTAAAGGACATAGAGTGTATAAAAATATGTAAATAAAGTAACTGTGGTGTACTTATTGAAGTCAAAAAACACAGGGTGTAATTTAGAGTATAAATAAAGGACAATATGTGTAATTTACTCTATAATATATTTACAAATATTTAACATGTAATTAAATTTACGTATCAAAATTAAATTACTTTTTTTAAAATCTCGTATAGTAAAAAAAAATCTCGCTAAATTTTAATATTTAATCTCTCATTTTAAATAAAATAAAAAAACACAAATAAAATTTAAATTTCAACAATATATCGTGTTTGAAATTCAAAGTTTAAAACTCCAAAATTCAAAAATCGCACTCCTTAATATATGGACACAATTTAAATTTAAAATTCCAAAATTAAATATGAAAAAGGTTAAAAAATTAAAACCAAACATATTTTTTTGAAAAAATAAATCTTGTCATCTAAATAAAAATTAAAGTTTAAAATATAATACACTTTTAAAAATAAATATTTATAAATTTCTTAACTTTAATTAATAAAATAACTATTAAAATTTCAAAATCAAAATTAAAAATTTATTTATAAATATCAAACTTAATTAAAAAACTACTAATTAAATATTTATAAACTTTACTTTAACACATATTTATTTAAAAAAAAGTAGTATTTCAAAGTTTTTATGTAAAACTAAAAAATCTTTCTTTTTTTAATAATAAATTTTTAAAAACTCGTTTTTTTAATAATAAAACTTTAAAAACTCGCTTTTTTAAATTCTCCTAATTTTTTATTCTTGATTTCTTTAAAATATTTACTTTTGATGATAATTAAAAAAAATTAAGTTAATGTAATAATGGTGAATTGATTTGGTAAAATGTTTATTTATATAAAATAAGCTAAATATGAAGAGATTAAATTGTAGATGTAAATGTGGTTTTGGAGGGGAAAAACTTGTGAGATGAAATGTGGTGGTGATATGTGTCCATTTATTTAGTCTTTTATTAGAACAAAGATATGTAGATGTTGCGGTTTAAAAAAAACCTTTAAATATAATAATAAAATAAATACAATGTAATGTGATATAATATTTGAAAAATCAACCTAAAACTATTAATTAAAATTCTGAAACGTCTCTTTAATTAAAAAGGTGTTGACTAAACTAAAAATACCATTAATGTTTTATACTAATTACTATAAGAAATAAATAACATATATCCAAAAAATATTGCGCTAAAGCTTTTACATTATATCATATTTGATTTGAGTAATATCTCAATTTTTTAATCGAAGAGTATTTATATGGTTAAAATATTGATTATATTGAAATTCTAACAATTGAATGCCATTTGTTTTTTTTTAACAATATTTTTTTTTACTCTTAGAATATCATCTATTTGAACTTATGACATTTTTAAGAAAGACAATCATCAATATTACTAGACCGTAAGACTATGAGCTTAAATGCAATTTATTAGTCTCTCAGTTTCGCTTAATAGAAATCAATTTTAAACACAAAGTTACAAAAGTCATATAAAACCTTATATATATATATATATATTATTTTAAACATATTTACGTACTCTCTTTCTTTGTTATGTTATCTGACCGACAATGCGTACACGTATAAACATCCTCATACTTCTATATTTAATGAGTTTGGTTATTGGGACACCACGTCATTTTATTTCAACACCCGTTGTCACGTGACGTATATGGTACGATGTATCTTCTGCAAGAGCGTCAATCACATCAGTATACACCATGTATAGATCTATACGAGGTGTATAGGGTACAGGGTACCTTCTACAAGACCTGTCAATCACATCACTATACGCCACGTATAGCCTTATACGTGACGTATAGGGCTGTAATTGACGGGTCTTGCAGAAGATGTCTGCCTTTAAAATTGTAAAAGTTATACGTTCCGTATAAAACTATACAAAACGTATAAAAAGTGTCAAAATATGAAAATGGGTGTTTAGATATTATGACCCATATACAAGCTTAGTTACTTTTAGAATTGAAACTTTTTATTTGATTATTTTAGATGAGATGCAAAACCCTAAAAACAAGGTACAAGTAGATATGCATGGAGTACAACAACCCATTACCCACATTTTAGTTTGAGAAAAACCAACACATTGACCGCACGTGACTGTGTACCAAACCTTAAAACTGTTAAACAAGTGAATGTGAGTTTTAAGGGCTGAAACCCCACCACCATTGTCTGTTTTCCACCATCGTCATCATCTTCAAGATTCAACCAAAAGATACGATCTTCATTTTATTTTATCCTCTACCCCTCTTCCCCATCGTAACCACCGTACATCCTGGCGGGCCCCACCCCTACCCACCTCATCCGTCGATTACAACTCCTACCATCAACGGAGATCCAGCAATCCTTCCTTCAATCTTCAAGTATTTCTATAAACCCCATTTTTTTCTTTGATTATAATAATCGTATCGTCTGATTATAATAATATTAATAATAAATTGGGGTTTTATTCTGTATCATATTTTATTGTAATTTTTTAATGTGGGGTTTCTTCAGGGTTTTTGTCAGATTGCATTCAAGATTTTAAGTGGGCTTTATGTTTTATTATAGTGTGTGAATTAGTGTGTGTTGGTTAAATGGATACCAAAGGAAGACTAATTGCTGGTTCACACAACAGAAATGAGTTCATTCTGATCAATGCAGATGAAGTTGGAAGGGTAAGTTGATGTTGCACAAATTTCATTTTTTAACAATGTTCAAGATATTGCTAATTTCTGCTTCAATAATTTCTGTTATGATATTTGTTTTTTCTTGTATGTTATCTGTATTTTCCTAAAAGAAAAAGGTTTTTTCTGAGTCGGGTCTCTCTATGGGGATAGAGGTATGGCTCGTCCTCGTTTTAGACCCTACCTTACTGTAAGAGTGGGATTTTTACTGGGTATATTTGTATGTTTTGCTTTAAAGATTCAAACTTATGATTTTCTTGATCTTTTTGGTTTATATGTTTGATGATGAATTCGATTTCGTTTCTTGTTATGAACTTAAGTTTTACTTCAACATAGGTGACTTCTGTAAAAGAATTAAGTGGCCAAATTTGTCAAATTTGTGGAGATGAGATCGAAATAACAACGGATGGGGAGCCGTTTGTGGCGTGCAATGAATGCGCATTCCCTATTTGCAGAACTTGCTATGAATACGAAAGAAGGGAGGGTAATCAAGCTTGCCCTCAATGCAAAACCAGATACAAACGAATTAAAGGTATCGATAAAAATGAAATTTGTTTATGCGCCTTTAGTGTAGTTTAGTGAAAATAAACAGACTGAATTGGAATCTTTGATACCAGGGAGTCCAAGAGTTGTTGGTGATGAAGAAGAGGATGAGTTTGATGATTTGGTTAATGAGTTTGATCTTCGGAACAATGGTAGGAGAGACCTTCATCATAGTTTTCATGAACTTTCTTTGTGCCAGAATTTTGCCCCTAGTGCAGGCTATATTTCCGGTTTTGCCACTCCATCTGAGGTGGATGCAGCCGGTCTTTGTCCCGAGATCCCTCTTCTTACATATGGTCAAGAGGTAATAATAACACAATTGAAATCTTTATTACGGGTGGTGTTTGGATGTGTGGTTTAAATTTACTATGCGCAAATCCAAACATCCCTTAGTTCCATTTGCTTTGGAGGTTAAAAATGGGATTTTTAATTTTCTAATAATTTCAACTTTCAAACTTGAAGGATGATGACACTCATGCTTTAATCATCCCAACATTCATGGGTCAGTCAAAAGGATTCCATCCTATGCATTGTTTTGATACAGCTTCATCAATATCTTGTAAGTGTTAAGTTTCTTATTAAGAATTGATTTCGGTGGTAATTATGCATGGTTTTTTGCTTAATTTCAATGTTGTTGTTGGTGATTTGTAGCAGTGCCCCCTAGGCCGATGGACCCAAAGAAAGATTTAGCGGTTTATGGGTATGGAACAGTTGCATGGAAGGATAGAATGGAGGAATGGAGGAAAGCACAGGCCGATAAACTTGAGATAATTAAGCACCAAGGGAATGTTGGTGATGATGGTGGCGGAGATCTTGATGATGTTGATTTACCTAAGTAGGTGCTTTCTTTCATTTTAATAGTTGGTTAGTTGTCTTTAAATTCAATTTTTTTTAACAGCAATTCCTAGATTTTCTAGGATAGATACACCACAACCTACATCCTGTAGGATTTGAACCCCAAACCTTTTGGTTGGTGGGGTACACCACTTAACCACCAAGATGTTCCCTTGAGGACCTTTAAATTCAATTAAGTTCATTACTTAAAGTATGTGTATTTCCTTGCATCATGAGTACCTTAATAACTTGTAAGATCCACAATATATTTGTTTTGACTTTGAAAGTCAAAGAAATCATTACCGATACTAAGTTTGATACGAGTATGTTCTTTGTTTTTGAGAGAATGATCAATATTTACATCAAATAATACAATAAGTTTTTGAAGTACCAAAAAGATGTCGTAAAATGTGGACGACAACCAATAAAGAATGAAAAGTACATATGTTTTAATGTAGAAAAATCATAATTTTGTGTTACTTTGATATTACAGGATGGACGAGGGGAGGCAACCACTGTCAAGGAAGATACGGATTCCCTCAAGCAAGATAAGTCCATATAGAATGGTGATATTATTGCGTGTGGCAATTCTTGGTCTCTTCTTTCATTATAGAATCCTTCATCCCGTAAATGATGCATTTGGTTTGTGGCTCACGTCAGTTATTTCTGAGCTATGGTTTGCCGTTTCATGGATCTTAGATCAATTCCCAAAATGGTTTCCTATCGAGCGTGAAACGTACTTGGATCGTTTGTCATTAAGGTATATGCATCTCACTGTACAATTATAGTATTATATATGTGTGTATATGTGTATATATATATCTCTGTGTGTGTGTATTAAACAAGTTAGAAACGACAACCCACAACTTGATTATTTTTGTGTCATGTCAAGAATTGTCACCCATATATATATTTATGTGTGTGTGTGTGTGTGTATATATATATATCTTGATTGTTTAAAGTTGTTTTACTTTGTATTTAGGTATGAGAAAGATGGGAAGGTTTGTGAGCTAGCTCCTATAGATGTGTTTGTGAGCACAGTGGATCCATTAAAAGAGCCACCACTCATTACTGCAAACACGGTGTTATCCATCTTGGCGGTGGATTATCCTGTCGATAAAGTTGCTTGTTATGTGTCTGATGATGGAGCCGCCATGCTTACATTTGAAGCTCTTTCAGAAACGTCCGAGTTTGCAAGGAAGTGGGTCCCATTTTGCAAGAAGTTTAATATAGAGCCACGTGCTCCCGAGTGGTATTTTTCTCAAAAGGTTGATTATCTTAAAGATAAAATACATCCAGCATTTGTTCGTGAACGCCGCGCTATGAAGGTTTAGGAAAAAGAAATTCTCCGTTTTCTTTTGTTTGCTTTAAAAGCATTAATTTTTGGGCATAATTTCATTGTTTAATCATTTGAAATACAGAGGGATTATGAGGAGTTTAAGATACGGATTAACGGGCTTGTGTCCATGGCCCAAAAGGTTCCCGAGGATGGATGGACAATGCAAGATGGTACTCCATGGCCAGGAAACAATGTTAGGGATCATCCCGGAATGATCCAGGTTTGTGTATGATTTCTCAATTTTTTAATTTTTTAATTTTTTTTATCATGATTATACATTATTCAAGAAATAATTTCAATATTAATTATATGTGTACATAAAAGTATGAATTTGTACATATTCAACAGGTTTTTCTAGGGAATAATGGCATCCAAGACGTCGAAGGAAACAAATTACCTCGTCTTGTTTATGTTTCGAGGGAGAAAAGGCCCGGATTTGACCACCACAAGAAAGCCGGTGCCATGAATGCTTTGGTTTGAGCTCATCTTCATTCTTATTATGGATTATACTTACAAATTTGTTTCGTGATTGCTTTTAACTTATTCGGGTTTTTTTTTTTGAAGATCCGAGTGTCGGCAGTTATTACAAACGCTCCTTTCATGCTCAATGTAGATTGTGATCACTATATAAACAATAGTAAAGCTCTGAGGGAGTCTATGTGCTTCATGATGGACCCAATATGTGGAAAGAAAATTTGTTATGTCCAATTTCCCCAAAGATTTGATGGGATCGATCGTCATGATAGATACTCAAATCGCAACGTTGTCTTCTTTGATGTATGTCACTACCTTATCTCATTCAATATTATGGTATCCTACTCCTGCATAAGTGTGGCAAAATGGGCGGGTCAGGTAACAGGTCAAAACATGCAATATGTGCATGGCCAAACGGGTGTCTTTGTGAGAACAATTAGTGTGTCAAATACGTTTACCAAAATCATACTCTTTCAATAATAAGCTGATTTTTTTTAATAAAAAGTGATTAGGGCCTATGCTTTAAAAATACACGTTGGACTTTCTACCCGTGCTAGTATTTAGTTAGTTCTTTTTTCTTTTTTTTTATTTTACCCGTTTGACCGTTAGAGATTAATCATAACCCAAATGGACCCGTTCATTGAAATTACATCTGATCTTATATTGTGGACCTATGTAGATTTTGATTTTGATTCTTTTTACCATTTTTGTTTTTTTAATTGTCATGACAGATTAACATGAAGGGACTGGATGGAATCCAAGGGCCGATATATGTTGGAACCGGATGTGTTTTCAGGAGACAAGCATTGTATGGATTCGATGCTCCAACTAAAAAGAAACCGCCCGGAAAAACGTGCAACTGTTTGCCAAAATGGTGTTTGTGTTGTTTTTCATCAAGAAATAAAAAGAAAAGCCATGGGAATTCAAAGAAAATAATGAAAAAGATGAAGAAAATGATGGAAGGTTCAAGTCAAGTACACGCGCTAGAGAATATTGAAAAAGGGATTGAAGGTAGTTAATAGGTGGTTTGAAGTTTGGATGATTTTATATATTTATTTTTGTAAAATGGGTATTTGTTGCAGGTATAGATAGTGAAAAATTATCACTCATGCCTCGTATAAAGTCTGAAAATTCATCGATGGCGCTTCAGATTAAATATGAAAAGAAATTCGGGCAATCTCCTGTGTTTGTCGCTTCAACATTTTTGGAAGAAGGTGGTGTTCTGTCAGGAGCATCATCTGCATCACTTTTGAAAGAAGCCATTCATGTCATAAGTTGCGGTTATGAAGATAAAACCGAATGGGGAAAAGAGGTTTGCGAAAACAAAACTTAAGTACCTGCTTTCATATTTTTTTTTCTGTTTGCTTTAAAGATATATAAGTAAAATGGTTGGGCGGGTCAATGGATAAATAAAAAGGTTGTCAAAACGGGTCAATGTAAAATTTTAAAAGGTTGTGTCAAAACGGGTCAATGGAAAAATAGAAAAGCTTGGGTCAAAACGGGTTAGGTAGGTTTGGATTGATCCACAACACTTTTTGCCTAATTTTCTTGACATTATAAATAATTGATGCATTAAATATGATTACAAAAATTATAAGTGCTTAAAGTAATAATATATTTTTTTTAAATAAAGTGATTTAGAAGGTTGTAAATGTTTGAATACACTTCATGCCGCTTTTGACCCGTTTCATTTTTATCTGATTTTTTAGAATTAACCCCTCCAATGGGAGAGAAAGTTTAACCTTAATCGACCCATAGGTCAAAAACGGCCACCTTCTTAAATTATAACTATATGGTTTCTTGAAATAACAGGTTGGATGGATTTATGGTTCGGTTACAGAGGATATCTTGACGGGGTTCAAGATGCATTGTCATGGTTGGCGGTCGGTTTATTGCATTCCAAAGAGGCCCGCCTTTAAGGGTTCGGCTCCAATTAATCTTTCGGATCGTCTTCACCAAGTTCTTAGGTGGGCCCTCGGGTCGGTTGAAATCTTGTTAAGCAGGCATTGTCCAATTTGGTATGGTTATGGATGCGGTTTAAAGCCTTTGGAGAGACTTTCGTATATAAACTCTGTGGTTTATCCATTAACCTCTCTCCCGTTGGTTGCTTATTGCACGCTTCCTGCCGTTTGTCTCCTTACGGGGAAATTTATTGTTCCGGAGGTAAAATTACTTATATACCCTTATTTTATCTATTATTTCCTTAAATAATCAGAATTTGCCAAATACTCGAGACCATCAAAAGGACCGTCTCTTGTAACATGTTTTACTGGAGCCCGATTATCGATTATTCAATATCACATAATCACTTGCTTTATCTTTTGGTGCAGATAAGCAATTATGCTAGCATTATCTTCATGCTCATGTTTCTATCAATCGCGGTCACAAGTATTTTAGAAATACAATGGGGCGGTGTCGGGATCGATGATTTTTGGAGAAACGAGCAATTTTGGGTCATTGGTGGCGTCTCGTCTCATCTTTTCGCTCTGTTTCAAGGTCTACTAAAAGTCTTGGCGGGCGTGAACACAAATTTCACGGTTACCTCGAAAGGAGGAGATGATGGGGAATTCTCAGAGCTCTATGTTTTCAAATGGACCACACTTTTGATCCCGCCATTGACATTATTATTCTTAAACATCGTTGGTGTAGTGGTCGGGATCTCGGATGCTATTAGCAACGGGTACGAGTCGTGGGGTCCACTTTTCGGGAAACTATTCTTTGCTATATGGGTGATTCTTCATCTGTATCCTTTCCTCAAGGGTATGATGGGTAAACAAAAGAATGTCCCGTCGATAATAGTCGTGTGGTCAATCCTTTTAGCTTCGATCCTAACCCTTTTATGGGTTCGGGTCAATCCGTTTGTAAGTAAAGACGGGATCGTGTTGGAAGTATGCGGGTTGGACTGTGATTAAGTATGCAGGTATGAAGTAGGATAGAATGAAAGGAAGATGTTGGTTAGGGTTTGTAGATAGAAATAGGCAAGAGCAAGATTATTGTGGTAGATTTGAGGCTGACATTGAATTTTTTAATTTTGACTTTTTTAGGGTTATCATTTTGATTGATTCTATGATTTTGACCTTTTTTAGTTGTTTTCTTATAATTTAGTGTCCTTTTAAAAAAAAGTCATTGTATTATCATTTTAACTAGTTAATGTTAATCCGCACGTTGTTGTGTCGGCGTTAAAACTTTTAAAGCTCGGTCTCGATGACCCATACAATGATTTAACCCTCTAGAAAAAACAAACACCGAGACGTCGATAAATTTTCAAACTAAACTTACTCCGAATTATCATTTTAACTAGTTAATGTTAATCCGCACGTTGTTGTGTCGGCGTTAAAACTTTTAAAGCTCGGTCTCGATGACCCATACAATGATTTAACCCTCTAGAAAAAACAAACACCGAGACGTCGATAAATTTTCAAACTAAACTTACTCCGAATTTGACCCGGTTTGATTTTTAAATAAACTTACAATAAAATCATTGATCGGCTCTGTTTTAATAAAATTTATGCTAAAACGTAAATAAAAGTAGGTACGTAAAAACAATATATTTGAAACGTATGATGAAGTTTTAATTATAAATACTAAAACTATTAAAATAAATAAAAAATTTAAAAAAAGTTACGTGAGGTGTGTGCGTGTGATAACTTAAATATTATAATAATAAAACTAAAAAGATAAAATAAAAAAATAGAAACTGTATATTAACGAAACTTAAATATTAAAATTAGTAAAATAAAATAGCAATAAAAAGAGAGTATATACCGTACATTTTTTCGAAGCCTAAATATTATAATTATTAAAATAAGAAAATAAATAAAAAAAAGAAAATTTACTTAAGGTTTGTGCATCATGCAGGTAACCCGGCTCGTGAACCGAACCGGTTTGGCTTCTAACCCGGTCTTGCCGGGCTGTGCAAAACACGATCCGGGTTTAAACCCGTACTGGTTTGACTTTTCGACCCGGTTTCTCTCTCTATGTGCATGTGATGTAGGCTTATAAAATTATTAAAATAATAACACAAAAAAAATATATAGCGGGAAGCAAAACCGCCGCCTGAGGAGAGTCCCTTGGGCTTGAACTCACGTTCCTTGGTTAGGCGCATAAACTCAAATGCTAAAATAAAAAAAAATTAACCACTTAACTCGTATAACGTGACATGAGTTATTATTGAAGAAAGAGTAAACTGTCTCGTAAAACCGGATAAGGTCACCGGCGTTTTAATTTGTATAGTATACTAATTTTTTTATGGTCACGTGTATATATATATATCAACACGAAGACACAAGTAATTTGTGAGGGGATATAATTATTCTCAAATCACTAACATTAGAACATAACAACTAAACAAAATTTGATAGTAGAGTTAAAACATTGGTAGAGGGGAAAGTTAGTCTATGTTTTGATTATTAAGTTAAAAAAATTACTTAAATGGTCCCGTTTTTAAAACTTGTTACCTAAAAGGTCGCTCATAAAATGACTAAGGGGTGTTTGAGATTACTTATTGAAACTACTTATTAACTTTTATAATTTAAAAAAGTGTTTGAGGAATGTGAATTTTGCTACTTTTAACTTTTTAAAGGGGGGAAATGAGTTTTTAAGAAGGGGAACATACTTCTCAAAACTTCTTATAACTTTTTACAAAAGTTAATAAGGATATTAAAATAAGTAATCCCAAACATCCCCTAAACATCATGAAGTATTTATTTATGTATTTTTCTATTTTTAAATAATTTTAAATATCAAACTAAAAAAATGACACATTCTCTCCCCCTTCTCCTTAGTTTTACTCTTGAGCTTCTTTGGTTAGTAGAGATTTTAATAGAGCTGGAATTAAAATTCCATTCTCTAATATGTTTGGATGTCTAAAAGAATAAATTGAAATTGTAATTAATTCTAACAAAATTCTTTAACTATTGGAATTCAAAATCACTTACTATTTCAATGGAATTCAAAATCCCTTATCATTTTAAGGAGTAATTTTGTCTTTTAGGTATTTTTACATTACAATTCTATTAACAAATATGATAACCAAGCACATTATGGATTTCAAAAAATCCTTTACATTCCAAATCCAATTCCAACAAATTACACGAACCAAACGTCCACTTAATAACTTGGAATGATTCTCAGTGTATTTACAAGTTCAGCAAAGAATTCATCTCCACAAGTATAAATTCAAGAGCCGCTTCAATGAAGTTAGAAAGTGCAGTTAAGTTCCGAAGGTATACATGTATGATGTATCAAACCATCCACTTACAATTTCAAGATATATATTGTGTTTTTATCAATATTTAACAACAATAATATTTTAATAAGATAATTTTATATGAATTCATACCATTACAAACTAAAATTATTTTACATATATTTTTAAATTCTAAATTAGTTTCAAATATATTTGTTGGGATATGACCCTGCACGAGGACCGGACACATCCCCAGATAACCACCTACAAAAGTATAGTGACCAGAGGCCGAGCCAACGGGCCTAAAAGCCGGGCTTTAACCAAGGCCCGGCGGGTGACATAAGACCCGAATATATTAAAGAGAAAAAGACAAACAAGCAACAATATAAAGGAAACAAGTATCGACATGTCAGAGTATGAACCAATAAGCCGAAGGAACCCGACAATGTGCAAACCATTACTAACAACCTTAAAAATTGTCTAAGCATTATGTATTCAAGCCAATAGGCAAGGAGCAATCTCAGGCTAAAGACAAAACACTCTAAGGTATAAATACTCCAGAAACCCTAAGGTAACTATCCATTCCCACTCATTCCATTACTCACTCTCCATACTTATCTCCCTCAAAACCTATACTTATTCTTACGCAGGAGGTTGGTCACGGTGAAACCCCCCGGGGTCCTCACTTTAACGAGACTAACGGTGTTTACTGTTTTGTAAAAATCAGTAGTGATGTCAAATCAGCAACAAAACCTACCCAGAAACACCACATTGCCACAAAATCCTTCCCCCTCGCCTACCTTCGGAGTATCATTAACGGGAACGACGTCCATGGGAGGGAAGGAAGGCAGGGAAAAGGAAAACAAATCGAAGGAATCACTAGAGAACTATGTTGAGCTGGAAGATGTATTCTAAGACTCAAACCGGGAGGCATCTGGCGCAACAGCTCAAATCACTTCAGAATTCGTCCGGAGCAACCGGGATAAGCTCCGGGCGGAGCTAGCAGCTCTAGACAAAGCAGATAAGCTTGCCGACGTCAGGAAAAAGCTGGTATTCGACTCAGCTGTAAACGCAGCAGACAAAAACCAAAAGTTGGGAGATCCGGTAGACACTAGGGTAACCTTGCAAGGCAAGCAACAAGAAAAAAAATGTGCATACACCAGCAACAGATGCACCCAACCTACTAGACCAGCTACTAGTAATGCTGTAGGATCGTGAAATTACAAGATGGTTCTGTTCTTAGTTGAAATTGGCGGAAACAATAACAACTACACAAATGTAATCGAGCAAGCAGAAAGAATACTTTTAGGAACACTGTTGTACACAAATGTAATCGAGCAAGCAGAAAGAATACTTTTAGGAACACTGTTGTATTAAGATTTTGCAGATAAACGATTACAATTAAAACTCAATCAGAAAGCACAAAAAGCACACTTACAATGAAGTGTTTACAGATTATTTATACTCACTTAGAATCAAGACAGCCCCTTGATTCTAAGGATCAAATCTAACACAGACCGTTGATCTGCTGTATCTAGCTAACTATTACACGTTTTGTGTATATCTAGTTAACTTTATTGAAGCGTCTTCTTTATGCATCATTACTTTTATGCTTGGAGAAGAGCATTGTTGTCCGTCATTGGTTGTGCCATTGAGGTTCCTTCTGCTTTGAGTGTGTCAGTTGCTTTTGCAGAAAGTTGTCAGTGACGCTTGGTATGGATAGTCAGCTGCAACGATTTGTCTTCAAGGCACAAGGCTGTCAGCAACAAAGATGTTGATCAACAGCAAGATGTAACCATCCAAAGCTGCTGATAATTTGCCTGTCAGCAGCATTAAGTGTTGATGCTGCTGAGAAGCCTATCCGCAGCAACTTTGGTCTTCAGCAGATAAGGCTATCCGCAGCAGATTTGTTCTTCAGCAGGAGAACAAGTATCCGCAGTAGATAAGCTTGTCCGCAGCAGTTTGTTGGTCAGCAGCAAACTCTGAGATCAGCAGCATTTGTACTTAGATAATTTTGTAGCCATCAGTCTTTGGTTCTACAAACTCCCCCTAGACTGATGCTACCAAAATTCTTTTGTTGCTGAAGCTTTTGCACATTTCTGACTATCCTTTCAACCAAAAGAAAAAGCTTCAATAACAACCATCTTGTATTTTGAAATACAGCATGCAGTCGTCAAAACTGTCTGAGTCTTCATCCATTGGGACCATCTCCCCCTTTTTGGTTGCATCAGTGGACAAATATGCATCAGTTTGGGTGCCCACTGATACAAAAGAGGGAGTAAGAAAAGTTGGGCATTGATGTGCCTCTATCATATTAACCCTGGCAGTCAATTCCAAGATATGAAGTTGCAGCCTGTCCTCATCCACAGTTATGGAATCCTTGGATCCAGATGGGGCCTTAGGCCTAGCCTCTTCATCCCCATCACCCATGGTTTCTTGGCACCTGGGATTCCTTTCAGTGAGGGGAGTTTCCAAGGAAGCATCCTCACTGTGAGTTGCCGTGGTTGAGGTCTTAGCAATGTTGTTACTGTCCTCCTGGTTATTTGATGGACCAGCAGTAGTGACAGCCTCTTCCACATCCATTCTGTCATAGCTCCTAGAGTGGACCTTCAGGGTAGAAGAACTTGGGATGGGTGTGTTGGAAGCAAGATCAATCAGTACCTCCAAGATGGTGGTAGTTGGAGAAGGAACATCATCTTGATCAGGTTCCTCAACACTTAAGTTCAGAAGAGAAAAGAAAGGCTCAGGGGGGTGTTCTATAGATCCGGGAAGTGATCCTGATCCTAATAGAGAGACATCCAAAGGAGTCTCTCTAATAATGTGGCTTTCCCTTATGATATTCTCACCAGAATGTTGTGATTCTGAGTGAGGGCTATTAGGTTGGGTTTGTGCCTTGGAGGCAAGAGAAGAAGGAGTTCTCTTGCCCCTTTTTCCTAGTATATGTCGTTGCAACCAGGGCCATGTGTTTCGGTTGAACGATAACATCCAAAACAGATGTAAGTAATTTTTATGCATGTGCATCCTTAGTAATATGCATAGGGGTTCGAATGGTAGAAGCAGACTGTTGTTTAAGATGTGAGGTGGAGGGTGTGGGATCAGTATCAGCTGGGATTGCTGAACTGTCACCTGGGGTACTCTGTATGTTCAGCGTTGTAGATAACACTGGAACATTGACCCCAGAGAACCTTTTTGGAAACAGTTCTCATGTTATCACTTCAGATCGGCGAAAATGCAGATCTTCGTGAAAACCCTAACGGGTAAGACGATCACGTTTTAGGTCGAATCCTTCGACACAATCGACAACGTGAAGGCAAAGATCCAAGACAAGGAAGGCATTCCGCCAGGCCAGCAGCGTCTAATCTTCGCCGAAAAACAGCTCGAGGACGGCAGAACCCTAGCCGATTATAACATCCAGAAGGAGTCAAATCTTCACCTCGTCCTTCTTCTCCGTGGTGGTGTGAAGAAGCGCAAGAAGAAGACCATGGAAGACGGAGGCAAGTGCGGAGCTTACCTGATGACATCCGCTTCTTTTCTGAGATATGCATTGGAGAAGAGTGTGGCTTCCGAGATGGTGATATCCTTGCCGTCTTCCTTGGATTTGATTTGGGGAATTCCCTGTTGGGTAGAGTAGACGGCGGTACTCCAGAAATCCTCCATATGAGGGATATGTGTGACATGGTTGGTTGTGAGAGCAAATTGGATCTTTGATCGACATAAGAAGTCGATCATATCATTGAATCCTTCGGATATCTTTCACTTGGTTGGGTATGACAGTGAGGGATGAAGGGCTTTGAAAGTGATGGAGACTTTAGAGAAAGTGATGTTGGTTTAGGGAGAAGTGGAAGGTGAAGAGGTGGAAACTTGATTTGTTTTTATAACGGCAGAGGAGAGAAAAAGCAAAATGACTTGTACAGTACAACCCAAGTCACCTTTTATGTTACAGCTGTAATACACCGAGGCAGTCATGGTAAAGGCTGACGGGAATTTTAACAGCGGGTAAAAGTTAATTTGGACTTAAATTTACCAATCAGCAGCAAACTTGATTGCTGTGGATGCGGAAGGTTAAGTCTGTCAGCAGTAAACTTATCTGCTGCTGATGGATTTAATAATCCGCAGCAAGGATGTTGCTGCTGAGAATTAAACCTGTCAGTAGCTGAAGGACAAAAATGCTGCTGACTTATAACTGATGTCTAAAAATGCCGCTGATTTAATAATCCGCAGCAAGGACTTATAACTTTTATTTACAACATAAGACAAAACACAAAAATAGAGTGGAGATAGATTTTAATCAAAGTTCATTATACCAATTGATTCAACTAAATATTTAAATCTAGCTTCATCAAAAGGTTTTGTAAACAAATCAACATATTGCTCATTCGTATGAACTTTGGTTAAAATAATCCTCTTTTTCTCAGCTTGATCTCTTATGAAATGATACCTGATGTCAATGTGTTTTGTCTTTGAGTGCTGCACCGGATTGTTTGTGATTGAGATAGCACTCATGTTGTCAATGTGAATTGGAGTTGCCATGAAAGTCATCCCATAATCCAACATTTGATTTTGTATCCAGATGACTTGTGCACAGAAACTTGAAGCTGCAATGTATTCTGCTTCAGCTGTAGAGGTTGAAACACATGTTTGCTTCTTGCACTGCCATGAAATCAATCTCCCTCCCAGAAACTGACATCCCCCTGAAGTGGACTTTTTGTCCAAGTTGCATCCCCCATAGTCACTGTCAGTGTATGCATATAGATTAAACATGTCATTTTTAGAATACCATAGCCCAAGTCTTGGGGCACCCTTTAGGTATCTAAAGATTCTGTTGACAGCCTGAAGATGTGAAACTTTTGGAGCTGCTTGAAGTCTTGCACAGAGGCATACTGCAAACATGAATCACTAGAGAACTATGTTGAGCTGGAAGATGTATTCTAAGACTCAGACCGGGAGGCATCTGGCGCAACAGCTCAAATCACTTCAGAATTCGTCCGGAGCAACCGGGATAAGCTCCGGGCGGAGCTAGCAGCTCTAGACAAAGTAGATAAGCTTGCCGACGTCAAGAAAAAGCTGGTATTCGACTCAGCTGAAAACGCAGCAGACAAAAACCAAAAGTTGGGAGATCCGGTAGACACTAGGGTAACCTTGCAAGGCAAGAAACAAGAAAAAAATGTGCATACACCAGCAACAAATGCACCCAACATACTAGACCAGCTACTAGCAATGCTAACACCACACCTGACAGTGGGTAGATTAGTAGACGTAGGCACTATAAGTGACAAACCTAAAAGTGGCCCGGAAGAGAAGAAAGCAGAAGATGATTTAACCAAGCCATACAGGTCGGAACACTTGGCGGAGCAATCCAAGTTTACTACCCGGCTGACAGAAGCACCACTCCCGGCTAAGCTCAAAATGCCAACATGTTTCAGCAAATATGATGGCAGTCAAGACCCAAAGGATCACTTGCATACCTTTAATGGTGCGGCTCACGTTGAGCAATGGTCCCTCCCAATCTGGTGTCATATGTTCGCCCAAACATTAACAGGCCTGACAAGGGTATGGTTCGATTCCTTGCCCCCACAAAGCATAGATAGTTTCATCCAGTTGAAAGAAAAGTTTCTCTGTAATTTTGGGAAACAGAAGAAAAGATTCAAAAACGCCAATGAGATTATGCACATCCGTAGAAGAGAAAACAAAAGTGTGGAGCAATATATGGAACAATTCATCAATGAAAGCCTGTTAATAAAAGACGTGCCAAAACAAATGAAGGTGAGTAGTTTCATTAATGGGGTGCGGCACACACAACTACAAGAGAAACTAGGAGAAGATTACCCCCAAGAGCTTTGATGTATTGATGGATAGAGTATGGGCATTCATCCGGGGCAAAGACACGTCCAACAGAGCCAGAGAATGGGACAGTCGGACTCCTAGGCAAGCAAGCAAGCACACAGCAGGGGAAGCAGATACACTTATGCGAGCGGTCCCGTTCACAGACCTAGGCCACCAATGCTAGAAAGATCCAGCCCGGCTGACAGAAGCACCACTCCCGGCTAAGCTCAAAATGCCAACATGTTTCAGCAAATATGATGGCAGTCAAGACCTAAAGGATCACTTGCATACCTTTAATGGTGCGGCTCACGTTGAGCAATGGTCCCTCCCAATCTGGTGTCATATGTTCGCCCAAACATTAACAGGCCTGACAAGGGTATGGTTCGATTCCTTGCCCCCACAAAGCATAGATAGTTTCATCCAGTTGAAAGAAAAGTTTCTCTGTAATTTTGGGAAACAGAAGAAAAGATTCAAAAACGCCAATGAGATTATGCACATCCGCAGAAGAGAAAACAAAAGTGTGGAGCAATATATGGAACAATTCATCAATGAAAGCCTGTTAATAAAAGACGTGCCAAAACAAATGAAGGTGAGTAGTTTCATTAATGGGGTGCGGCACACACAACTACAAGAGAAACTAGGAGAAGATTACCCCCAAGAGCTTTGATGTATTGATGGATAGAGTATGGGCATTCATCCGGGGCAAAGACACGTCCAACAGAGCCAGAGAATGGGACAGTCGGACTCCTAGGCAAGCAAGCAAGCACACAGCAGGGGAAGCAGATACACTTATGCGAGCGGTCCCGTTCACAGACCTAGGCCACCAATGCTAGAAAGATCCAGGTACTCACCCCACCCCGCTACATCATTTAGTCCATACTCAAAGCAAGCATACAGTAGTGAAACGAGAAGACATGGAGGGGATAGGCAAGAGCGGCCATACGATTTTGCGGCCCTCACAAAGACACCAAGCCAAGTCCTAGCAACAGAGCGGGTCAGCCAAAGTTTCCAACCCCCTAGGCCCGTTAGACCCCGGCCATACATGCATGACTCAGGAAAGTTCTGTGAATTCCATAAGATAAGGGGTCATACCACAGATAATTGTGAACATCTAAAAAGGGAGATAGAGAAGGCGGTGAAAATGGGCAAGCTGTCTCACTTGATTAAAGAAATAGGCCATCAGAGAATCAGGGATAGAAAACCCGAAGGAGACAAGCAGAAGCCACCCCCGCAAGACAGAGGGAGAGTAGAAATGGTGCAAAACGGAGAAAATTAAAAATAAGAAGAATCCGGCCTCAAAAGAAAACCACTGCCACTTGAATCATGGATGACGCAATCCATTTCCTTTGAGTCACTGGCGGATGAGGACATCCATGATGGCCCGCTAGTCATCTCTGCAAATGTGGCAGGTCATCGTATTGGGAGAATACATGATGATGGAGGCAGTGGAGCGGAGATCATGTTCGAGCACTGCTTCAAACGATTGGATGGAGACTTAAAAGACATGCTAGTCCCGGATCAGCTCCCGTTGATTGGATTTTCAGGGGAGAAGGTATTACCTGTTGGCAAAGTAACCCTACCAGTCACCTTGGGGGAAGGAGATAGGTTTCATACTGTTAACATGACTTTCTCTGTAGTTCAAGCCAATTCCACCAACCCCGGAATTATAAAATTTCCCACCCCGAAGGGTATAGCATCAGTCATTATAGCTGCAGAGATAGTAGCTGCATTGGATAGAACCAAAGAAAACCATAATGTGGAGCAAGAGGCCTGGATGATCCACGACAACTTCACAGAACAAACTGTCAAGGTAGGGGCACAACTGTCCAACAAAGTAAAGGCAGATTTGAAGAAGCTGCCCATCCGTAACATGGATGTGTTTTCTTCGGAAGAGGCGGACATGGAAGACATTCCACGGGATTTGGTGGAACATAAGCTAAACATATACCCCACAGCAGCTCCAATCCGGCAGAAGCGGCGAAGTATGGGCCCAGAAAGCCGCAAAGCTGCATGCACAGAAGCCAGAAAGCTGCTACAAGCGGGAATAGTAAGGGAGGTCAAATATCCATCTTGGATAGCAAACCTAGTAATGATGGCTCTTAGAGGATGTGTATAGACTTCAAGGACCTCAATAAGGCGACCCCAAAAGACTGTTACTCCCTGCTAGAGATGAAGATGAAGATGAAGGTAGAAGACCTAGCGCACTTTCCAGTAAGATGTTTTTTGGATGTGTACAAGGGGTACCACCAAATACAGATGGCATCGGAGGACGAAGAAAAGACCACATTCTACACAGATGAAGGGGTATTCTGTTATACCAAAATGCCCTTCGGCCTAAAGAACGTAGGGGCTACCTACCAAAGGTTTATGGATCAAACTTTTGCCAAACAGATCGAAAAAAATTTGAGGTCTATGTGGATGACCTAGTGTTTAAAAGCAGAACTGAAGCAGGAATGATCAAGGACGTAGAAGAAACCTTCAAAACACTCCGCGAGGCGGGCATGAAGCTCAATCCAAATAAGTGTTCATTTAAGGTAACAGAGGGAAAATTTCTAGGAGTAATGGTGACCAAAGAAGGGATACTCCCAAACCCGGAGAAAGTTAAAGCTATAACCAAAATTCCTTCCCTAAAAACATTAAAGCAAGGGAAGAGACTAAATGGCAGATTGGTGGCACTGAACAAATTTTTATCCCGGATGGCGGAGAGGTCACTCCCATTTATGGCAACACTCAAAAACTGTCTCAAGAAGAATGAATTCACATGGACGGCAGAGGCAGAGGCGGCATTCTAAGAAATGAAGGCCCACCTATGCAACCTACCGACACTTACAGCACCGGAGCCGGGGAGACACTGATCATGTACCTGGCCGCATTTGCAAATGCTGTTAGCGCAGTACTTATGACAGAAAGATAAGAGATCCAAACCTCAATATTGTTTGTTAGCAAAACACTCAAGGACCCGGAGACCCGATACCCAGATATAGAGAAACTGGCTCTGGCGTTAGTATACGTATCACGGCGTCTCCGACGGTATTTCCAACCCCATCCAATCAAGGTACTAACTGACCAACCCATTCAAAGAGTGTTAAAGAAACCCGAATACTCGGGAAGATTAGCCACAGGGTCAATTGAGTTGGGGGGTCATCAAATCACCTATTTCCCGCAAACGATGTTTAAGGGGCAGGTGATTGCAGACTTCTTAGCTGAATTACCAGATGCCCGGAACGATAAAATAGAGGTCTCAGAAGAAAGGAATTAGGAGGCTGTGGAACAGGAACCATGGAAGCTATTCACGGATGGGGCTTCCAATGATGAAGGTTGCGGGGCAGATTTAATACTAATCAGTCCGGAAGGGATAAAGCTCACCTATGCCCTACGGCTAGACTTCATGAGCAACGAGGCCGAATACAAAGCCCTACTGGCAGGGCTCCGTATAGAAAAAGAAATGAAGATAGCCCAAATAGAGGCACATGTTGACTCCATGCTGGTGGCAAACCATTTCAACAATACAGAGCAAATATAGACGAACAGATGGCTAACTTCAAATGCTGCAAGGTAATGCACATTCCCCGGAGCCAAAACAAGAAAGTTGACGCTTTAAGCAAGATGGCCTCGGTGGCATTCAGTCACTTGGCAAAAGAAATCCGAGTGGAAATGTTGGCCGAACCGTCAACAATAGAGAAAAATGTTGATTCAATAGAGGTTAAAGAAGAAAAGACATGGATGTCCCACTTACTGGATTTCTTGATCAAAGGGGCTCTCCCGACGGACAAAAATGAAGCCGGGAATATACAATACAAAGCTCTCAACTACGCAGTAGAAGAAAATCAGCTATACCGAAAGTCGTATCTCGACCCCATGTTAAAATGCGTAGACCTAGATGAAGCCAACTACGTAATCAGGGAAATGCACGAGGGTATTTGCGGTATGCATTCAGGGCCAAAAACAATTGTAGCAAAAGCAATGAGGGCTGGGTATTACTGGCCGGGAATGTATAAGACAGCAGCGGATGAGATCCAGAAATGGGATAACTGCCAACGACACGCGCCAGTAAGTCGTCACCCTTGTATGAACCTAGTTTCAGTTATGTCTGCTTGGCTTTTTGCAAGTGGGCGATCGATATTGTGGGACCTTTCCCGGAAGCGACGGGAAGGATAAAATTCCTCATTGTTTCCATTGAATACTTCACTAAATGGATCGCAGCGAAGCCACTAGCAAAAATAACAGGTCAATAGGTGCAGCGTTTTGTGTGGGAAATTATAGTCTGCAGATTCGGGATACCAAAAGAATTGGTAGGTGATAACGAAAAACAGTTTGCTGACAACCCATTCAAGCGTTGGTGAGCGGAGCTGCAGGTAAAACAAGTGTTCTCTTCTGTTAAACATCCCTAGTCCAATGGGCAGGTGGAGCGGTCCAACATAAGCATAGTTGAAGGAATTAAAAGCCGCCTAGAGCCCAAGAGCCACGCTTGGTTGGAAGAACTTTCGCACGTGCTTTGGGCCCACCGCACAACCCCAATGACCAGCCATGGAGAAACGCCATTCAGCCTAACCTATGGCACTGAAGCAATGATCCCCATAGAGATAGGGTCGCCAAGCCGACGAACCCGAATTAGGGATATAGACAATGAGAAGAATTTAAGGCTCAATCTGAATATGGTGGAGGAGCGCAGAGAAATGGCCATCACCAGAGAAACAAGGTACAAAAAGAAGGTGGAGAGGTATTACAACAATCATGTCAAAGGCAAGAGCTTTAAGCCCGGCGAATTGGTGTTATGGGATAATGAAGCAAGTCTGCAGGAAGACACTGGTAAACTAGGAACCAAATGGGAAGGTCCCTTCCAGGTGATTGAAGCCAACATCTGAGGGTCATACAAGCTGGCCAAGCCGGACTGCACACCCATTCCCCGCACTTGGCATGGGATGAAACTAAAGAAATATTTCATGTGAAAGCAAGTGCCACATCCAATGATGTTTTTCATTTACTTATGATGGCTTTATGCCTTATCAATGCAGATTATGTTTTTCAAAAGCAACACTTGCCAAAGACTAATAAATACATAAGATTGTCTGGCCGGACTACCCCCGGATAAGTCATAGAAAAAAAACGTTTATCCCTTGCCAGGGTACAAAGGCTAAATAAAAACATAAGACTGTCCGGTCGGACTACCCCCAGATAAGTCACAGAAATAAACTTTTACCCCTTGCCAAAGGTACAAAGGCTAAATAAAAACATAAGACTGTCCGGTCGGACTACCCCCGGATAAGTCACAGAAATAAACTTTTACCCCTTGCCAAGGGTACCAAGGCTAAATAAAAACATAAGACTATCCGGCCGGACTACCACCCGATAAGTCACAAAAATAATCTTTTACCCCTTGCCAAGGGTACAAAGGCTAAATAAAAACACAAGGCTATCCGGACGGACTACCCCGGGATAAGTCACAAAGATAAACCTTTTATCAGTTGCCAAGGGTACAAAGACTAAAAAAAACCCTAAGGCTATCCAACCGGAATATCCCCGGATAAGTCACGAATGATAAACCCTTTAACCCCTTGCCAAGGGTACAAAAACATAAAGCTATCCAACCGGACTATTCCTGGATAAACTACAAAGATAATTTATATTCTCAGCCGAAGATATAGCAAAGACACAAAGTTATCCCTGGATAAGTCATAAAGCCAACTCTGAAGAAAACCAATACATTGCAAAATAAAGAAGATTACAAATTTGTACGAAAGACAAATACAAACAAGCTAACAAAAATAACTAAAAAGGCGCGGTAGTCGCAGAAGAAGCTGGGGCACCGGTAAAAACAGATTTTAGAATGTCAAGGGAAGCTTGAGTCAAGCCAGTCAACCGGGATACCAGAGAATGGCTGGAAGTCTGTAGTACTCTGGTGTTGTCACGACGCCTTTGCAGGGCATCCGGATCATAACCATCTAAAGACTCCAGGGAAATCTTCTTCTCGCTCCCTGCATACCCCACAGCCAGGCCCTCCTGAAAGCCTACCGCCTTAGCCACCTTGTTCATGACACCCACCAGCAAGAGCCACTCCCGACTACCCCTTAAATGCTCGTAGAAGAGCCGAAAGCAGGTCCCAATGAGCCAGTCGTGCTCATAGGATAGACGATTGTTTTTTAAAACCAAGGTCTTCTTCTGAGCTGACACAGCAGCAAGGTATGAAAAAAAAAAGAAAAAAAAACACAAAGAAACTCAAAGTGAGAAAATAGGAGCAAAGCATGAAAAAAAGAAGTACCTCTAAGGACCGGACCTCGCCGCGAGTGTGATCCAGGTCCACCTGAAGAAGGTTCATCTCTGAGGAGGACCGGATACACTCAGCCTCCTTGTCCGCCACCAACTTAGACAGACTGTCAACTTCACTCCGCAGACGGCTAATCTCCTCCTCTGGGAACTTGAAACCCTGGGTAAAGAACTTCATTTTGAGAGGTCCAGCTTTAGTTTCTTTAAGCTAGCAGTCCAACCCCTCCAACTCTCTCAAGAGCCCAAGCTTTTCCAGCCTCGCCCCAGTCTCATCATGCCTAGGCAGGAGCGCATGGTATTTATTCTCAAAAAAAGAGCATACGGTGATGCATCTCTACCGACCGGGCGATCTGGTCAGCCATGAAGAAGTTGTGCTCATGACTTAGCTGGGAGGTGCTGATGCTCCGAGTGAAACCCCGCTCCCCATGTGGAACGGCATGTTCCATGAACTCATGGCAGACCTCCGTTGAGTCAAAGAGGGCTCCATTAGTCATGGACCAGCAAGGATAAAAATGGGCATGTCGCTCCTCCTCTATCAGAGGGGGGATCTCGTCCCCGTGCTCCAGCTTATAAGAAAAGTTATCATCGAAGGGACGAGACCCAGAAGACCCGTCGGCAAGAATTTGAGGTAAAGATGGAGGAGCACCTCCGGTAGAGGATACGGGGACATGAGGCTGGGGAGAAGGAGCATCTGTAATCATATCCGGAGGGGGATCCACCTGAGACCCAACATGCATGGGGTTAGATTGAAGAGGGATGACCAAGGATGGATCAGTAGCAGGGCCAAGAGAGAAGGTTGCAGGCAGTTTAAAGTTAACCCTGATGTTGGGACGCTTAGGTGAGGAACTGCTTGAAGACTCCCCCACCTTCCTTTTTCCCCGGCGATGAAGGACAACTTCCTCACTATCTCCCTCTGATTCAGCAGGACTGACAAGAGTCCTAACTGTGGTAGGGTCTCCAGGAGTGGATTGGGATATGGCATCTTTCTCAGCATCATCGGAAGGAGGAACAACACTCACAGCCTTCTACGTGACTCTCAGGTCACCCCCCATGACAATGTCAAGCAAATCCACCTCTGCAAAAAGAAAGAACAAGCGGGATATTCTTAGTAACAAGGTGGAACAAATAAAATCAAAAGATAATATTTCCCCTACTTACCAACACTATTACGAAGGGGAACAGGGCAAAGTAAGGGAGTATGACAGTTTTGGCTAATACCTGCCAGAACCAGGACCGGTTCTTCATAGGTAACGATAGGTGAAGGGTGAGATGATAACAAAGCACATAGATCCTCCTCATAAGTACCGGAGGTAGGGGCAAGATCCTCAATTGGAGCATTAATGTCCTGATGGGGAAGATCAACAGTAAGGAAGGAGGAGGAAACATTGAAAAAACGATCCTTCCAATTCTTTAAAGATTTAGAGATCTTAAGTGCCATAGAGGGACTCCTCTTCCTCTTGATAAAGGTAAACCAATCACCAGCTGTACCGAGATGGTAAAAAACGCGAAACAAATTTACAGAAGTCCACCGCTACCAGCACGACAGGCAACCTCGAAATGAGAAACTTTACACAAACCAAGGGGATTGAATTGATCAAAACCCACGACATAGAACAATAGTAGTTCTACTAGAAAAGATGTGAGGGGATGTTGTATTTTTAGTACAAAGGGTCATCATCCAGTCCGGAGCAACAGTAGTCTGGACGGGAACAGGAAGCGTAGGAAGCAGTTCAGGTAGAATGTTGTATTTATCGCAAAATACGTCTAAGCCCCGTCATAACAAAACAGACGGGGTAAGGGATAAGTTCTGACGTTCCCCCATTATAACAGAAAAACTTTTTTAAGAGAGCAAACTGAAGAAGGGAAACGTAAAAGGAAGCATAAAAGGGGTTGTGAGAGTTATAAAGGAAAAAAGGTAAGTCGGTTAAAAGGTTATTTGAATTTCAAACGTTGGCAATTAATAGATGACTGGCACG
Organism: Smallanthus sonchifolius; assembly: GCA_023525975.1. Taxonomy (NCBI): domain Eukaryota; kingdom Viridiplantae; phylum Streptophyta; class Magnoliopsida; order Asterales; family Asteraceae; genus Smallanthus; species Smallanthus sonchifolius. The sequence goes on along the minus strand of CM042025.1, from coordinate 38,662,278 downwards.
TGGCATATGTTTTCCATGGAAACCGTCGGATGACTATCCCTAAGAAACAAAACACTCAAAAGACTATGGTAACAGCTGTCTTGCACTCACACTCAACAATGCTTCAAATTCTCGCAAAGAGTATAAAGAGAATTAGTTTATCACCTGCTCCGACAAGGCCGGAACAACTAATAGACTAGAGGGGGACTTGTTGGGATATGACCTGGCACAAGGACCGGACACATCCCAAAACCCAATTCCAGATAACCACCTACGAAAGTATAGTGACCAAAGGCCGGGCCAACAGGCCTAAAAGCCGGGCTTTAATTAAGGCCAGCGGGCGGCATAAGGCCCGGATATATTAAAGAGAAAAAGACAAACAAGCAACGGTGTAAAGGAGACAAGTATCGGCATGTCGGAGTACGAACCAATAAGCAGAAGGAACCCGACAATGTGCAAACTATTACTAACGACCTTAAAAATGGTCTAAGCATTATGTATTCAAGCCAATATGGCAAGGAGCAGTCTCAGGCTAAAGACAAAACAATCTGAAGTATAAATACCCTAGAAACCTTAAGGTAACGATCCATTCTCACTCATTCCATTACTCACTCTCCATACTTATCTTCCTCAAAACCTATACGTATTCTCGCGCCAGAGGCTGGTCACAGCGAAACCCCCCGGGGTCCTCACTGTGACGAGACTATGTTTACTGTTTTGCTAGGTCAAACTCAGCTTAACCCATTCTGGAAATTCCTTGATAGCCAGATCCTGATCCAGAGGTCATGGAGTTTACAATATTATTGACTGAAACTAGTTAAAGTAGAAATATAGAAAATGTTCATTTAAACTGAAAAACTATTAAGCCTTCATTTTCCCTAATATATGTCTGTTTGGATCAGATCTATACTATATAATAAATAATTTTTTTTTCATGTCATGTGTCGTCTCTATATTCATTCTCATCATTTTTTTCCTGCCTCTCTTTCTTATTAAATACACCTCAATTTTTTAATAATAATATATTTTAAAAGAAAATACTAATTATACTAATAAAACACATTTATTTTAAATTATCTCTTATTATAAGAAACTTTGAAATCTAATTATGGAACTTTTATTTTTAATCAAATAGTAATGAAAGTCAAATTATATTAAATAGTAATTAACGTATTTACGAAACAAAATTATATATTAAATTTTACAATTACTGAATTTTGTTTTCTATCCTTATATATATAATACATTTTTACACGTGTAAAATATACAAAATAAAAATTTAAAATTTTTTGTATTGATATTTTCACCCCGTGTGTAATCACGGGTTCTAAACTAGTTTTCAATAAACACAAATATCATGTTCAATTAATTGATCAAAAATTAGCTTTGATTTGTAGCAGAAAATTGTTTGACCAATTAATTTAGAACACAAGTTTGCTCGATATCAAAACAACCAAGAAGTACACAGAGAATTTCAGAAGGGGCCTACTAACAAGACACTAGAATTGCTAAATGGACCGGACCCTATACGCCTCGTATAGGCCAATACGAGGCGTATATGCTCTTCATAATTTCCATGACTGACAAGATCGTACACCCTGATCATTCCAACCCCTATACGCATCGTATAGAGCAATACGATGCGTATAGGGATTGGAATGGCCAGGGTGTACGATATTTTCGGTGTGCCTAGTATCTTATACGCCATTGTATAGGCCTATACGATGCGTATAAGGTCCAAAATTTTGCTATTTAACCATGGTGTTTCTCATTTGAACGTATCGTTCAAAATATTTTCAAACAATTTCCTCAAAAAATTATAGCCATGTCTTTGTAGTGGGATGGTAACTACAGTTTTTAGGTATATTCTAACGAGTCGCTCGAAAACAACCCATAAATTTCTGGCGTTCAAGGTGTGAACCAGGAGGAGGTCTCGTCCGACGTTTATTCTAATCACCAGGTAAGGCTTCTAGATTTGAACGACCCACTAAGCAATCCCGAGTTCGTATAAGGTGAGCCCTTTACTTTACACAACACACATACGACTTAGTATACGGTGAAGTCTCTTACCCGACACAACACACCAACGACTTCGTATACGCGAGTGAACTATCTTAGCCAACACAACACACCGACGACTTCGTATACGCGGGTGAACTATCTTACCCGACATAACCGGCTAACGAGTCCGAATACGAGGAACAAACCAATTCAACCGTGTCGTATAAACTGACCAGGTATAAAATTCCTATATAGTCTCGTGAACAGTTGGTGGATTGGGTTGCAGAATTTAAAGGGACAACCTACATATAGTCTGTCGTTTATTAACTTTAACCGTACCGTTGTTGCAGAATTTTTAGTCTCGTGAACAGTTGGTGGATTGGGTTGTCCGCAGAGGACGTGAGAATGGTTACTTCGTTGTCACCCAACGATCGAGGAGAAAAGGCGACGACCCGTCGGCACTGTGTGACTGTCACGGCGAATGTACGTATACAACCACGGTTAGACGTGCCGGTAGCAAGAAAATAGGTTGTCCCTTTAAATTGAAAGGATAGTACGATGAAAATACTGGTGATTGGAAGTTAACGTTGAAGGATGGCAGTCATAACCACAATCCTACTCAACATCTTGAGACGCACTCTTTTGCCAGGAGACTTTCTCAGTCGGAACAACTTTTGGTGGCGAAGCTGTATTCGTAAAACATGTTGCCACGTAACATTATGGCAACCATAAGGGAACAAAACCCAGAGAGTAGGTGTATTAAAAAGTACATTTATAATGCAATACAAAAGATAAAAAACGAAACGAGAGTCGGTGAAACTCCAATGCAGGTTCTGTGGTCACACCCCAACCGACGGCGGAAACATCGGGGCGGGACATGTACACTGTTCATGAGCAAATGGTTGACTAAATTGTTATATATTAAATTATTTCATTTCAAACCATACAAAATCCAAACAATTACAAGAAATTGAAAATACATAATGAGTTCACAATTTAATTAACTAGGTCCTCAAACTTAAGTGAAAGCAACTTGTTCAACTCATTTGTTTGTACCTAAAACATGATTTAAAAACAGGGTCAACTAGAAAGTTGGTGAGCGTACATAAGTTTTGGCATCACAAAAATGATTTCAAAGTGTTTATACAATTCATATGATACATGGCATATAAGGCACTTAAGGAGAATCTATAGTTATACTAAGTGTACAATCAAACCTTGGGACTGAAGGGCATAATCCGCAGGTTATCCTAATGTAGGGCATAACACATAGTGTTATCCTGATGTGTTGTCGGTAACAAACACCCTACCCGGGTGGGTTTGTCAGACTCAATAGATCTATCTTTGTTAACCGTTGGCTTGTACGGAGTTAATGATTGTACGAGTTGCGTCATGTATGTGTAGTAATAACTCATAGCATTCAAGCATAATGTACAAATAGTCACATGAAATCAAATGTAGAATTGTATTGTGTAATACTGCAATTGGTTTCAATGTAAATCATGTTCACCCCAAAATGTACAAAATGAAAAAAAGGGGTTATGTAAACTCACTTGTATCTAGGATATGGATTGCACAAGAGAATAGATAGTGAGGTGAATCCTTGTGACTTACAAGGTTAACCTAGAGTGTAAATGTACAAATTTGAATTAATACCATGTACAAGATTAAATGAAATTTCTAGGGTTTCAATAGGTGTGAGTATAGAGACTTGTACTACGGGTGTTTGTGTCATCAAAAGTTTTGGGTGTGTGTAATGGTGTATGCAATGGAATAGGGGTTTGATACTAAATGAAATAAAAGTAATAATAGTAATAATTTGATTTAAGGTTTTAATATGATTAACTAATTAAATTAAATAAGCAAACCCATATTATTTAATTAGAGAAAGTCATGAGGGAATTATATTTATTCAAATTATAATTTAAATAAATAAATTTATTTTATTTATTCATTCATGACAATGTGTCGAAATATAGTGTAAATATATGTATATATATATATATTAACTTAAACTCTAAGTGGGTTGTAAGTGTAAAATATATGTAGATAATAAATAAATTCATTCATTTATTTATCATTAAAATGGTATGTTCTTTTAAGAAGTATGAAAAATGTAAATATAGGTGTATACATATGTATTTATAAAAGTTTAATTTATTTTAATGAAATTTAAATCTTTAAAATAGATAATTAGATGAAAAGAAATGAAAGAAAAAAAATGGTTTATATATGATTATGTATTTATAAAATATTTATAAAATTTTATGGAATAAGTATTGAAAATGTTTTAATTTAGGAACTAACCATTTTAGTTAAAATAACTCCTAAATAAATTTTATGGAGTTTTAAAAACCCGTTTTCAATTGAAAATAATAGATCTAAGTTAAAAATTGATTATTTTAGTACAAATTAGTTCTAAAAGGTATGATATATTTTTTTTATAAATTAATTGGAGTGGTAAAATAAATAAATAAAAATGTTTGTGATCCACCCGGGTGGGTTCTGGGACGGGTTACGAGTGCAGACCACCAGACCAGGGGACTAATCCCTTGCCAAGATCTGATTCAAAAATGTTTTAACCCGTATCAGAAAGAGGGTCGGTCTGGGTTTTAAAGATCACGCAAAAAGGGACCGGTTTGTGGGTTTCGAACCCACGCCACCGGGTCCAGTGGCACAATGACTTACCATCTGGACCGGGGTGGTTTCGCTGACGACAAAGGGTTTCGTTTGTTTAATTAGCGATCCGGAATCAAATCCCAAATCAGATCGAACGAATAAGAACTGAGCCCTAACTCCAATCGATTCCGATATTTTTTGATGGCCTGAATTGATAAGGGGCTATTGAACTATGGATCATGACGAAACTAAAGGCGTAAAAATTACATGTTTTGGTGAAGAATCGATCGAGGACGACAGAGGTGAAGGTCCGGTTGTTCTTGGTGGTCGACAGAGTCCCAACGGCGATGTGTGGATCGATTGAACGTTCAGGGAGCTTGTGTGGGGTTATATGGTGGTGTGTAGTTGCTTTGATTTATTTAATTTCCCTTTGATTACAAGATTCAGTCAGGATTGGAAGGTGACAACTGCAATAACCATTCACGCGTTAATTCCATCGATTTGGAATGAATTGGGTCGCGAATTGGGTCTACATTCATACATGAATCGTTTGCGCGTGATTTACGGGATTGAACACGTCTAAATCCTTTGATTGAAGGTTGAATCAAGCGCGGTTTTGACTCTGATTAGTCAAAGGGATTCAAATTTCAAATTGGCCGCGAGACAGATGAAATTGAGGTGCTAATTAGGTTTGAAATCAGTCGAATATTGCCTTAGTACACAAGGCGAGTCCTTTGATTCCGGATTTCATCGATTTGAGCTTGAATTGCACAAGTTTGGTTCTTGTTTGACTACTAAAAGTCAAAGGTTCAGAATTTTTGTGAGTGGGGTCAAATTTGAGGGCAAGTGTTCAAAATCCATGTTAGGGTTCAAGTTTGAGAGTCCAATGGTTTATGGGGGTTCAAGATTTGGGGTTCAAGGGTTTCAAAGCAAAGTTTAATTGGTAGATAATTGTATATGTATATATATATATACAAAAAAAAATTATAAATTGATTTATGTTTAAAAAAACTATAAAACTTGGTTCTTTCTTTTATAAACTTTATAACAACTAATCTATTATAGATTTAAAATGTCAATTATATATTTGCTAAACAAATATTCTTATAAATAACTTCAATACATGAATATATTTGTATACAAATATTTATAAATAAATAATTATACATATATATGTATATTAATAAACAAACATTTGTTAAAGAGATTTATGTAAACGCAAGGTTTAAAAATAATGATTTATGTGACATAGTGTGCTTAAACAATTACAGAATTTAAATGTAGTTTTATTATTGAAATAACTAAGTTAAGATATGGCCGAAAAATCATGAATGACTCGAAATATATGTGTATATATATATATATATTATAACTTAAACTTTAAGTGAGTTGTAAGTGTAAAATATATGTAGATAATAAATAAATTTATTTATTTATTTATCATTAAAATGGTATGTTCTTTTAAGAAGTATGAAAAATTTAAATATAGGTGAATAGATATGTATTTATAAAAGTTTAATTCGTTTTAATGAAATTTAAATCTTTAAAATAGATAATTAGATGAAAAGAAAAGAAAGAAAAAAATGGTTTATATATGATTATGTATTTATAAAATTTTATGGAATAAGTATTGAAAATGTTTTAATTTAGGATCTAACCATTTTAGTTAAAATAACTCTAAAATAAATTTTATGGAGTTTTAAAAACCCGTTTTCAATTTAAAATAATAGTTCTAAGTTAAAAACTGATTATTTTAGTACAAATTAGTTCTAAAAGGTATAAGATATTTTTTTATAAATTAATTGGAGTGGTAAAAAAAATAAATAAAAATGTTTGTGATCCACTAGGCTCGAACCCGGGTGGGTTCTGGGACGGGTTATGCGTGCAGACCACCAGACAAGGGGACTAATCCCTTGCCAAGATCTGATTCGAAAATGTTTTAACCCATATCAGAAAGAGGGCCGGTCTGGGTTTTAAAGATCACAAAAAAAGGGACCGGGTTGTGGGTTTCGAACCCACGCCACCGGGTCCGGTGGCGCAATGACTTACCATCTGGACGGGGGTGGTTTCGCTGACGACAAAGGGTTCCGTTTGTTTAATTAGCGATCCGGAATCAAATCCCAAATCAGATCGAACGAATAAGAACTGAGCCCTAACTCCAATCGATTCCGATATGTTTCGATGACCCGAATTGATAAGGGGCTATTGAACTATGGATCACGACGAAACTAAAGCCGTAAAAATTACCTGTTTTGGTGAAGGATCGACCGAGGACGACAGAATCCCAACAGCGATGTGTGGATCGATTGAACGTTCAGGGAGCTTGTGTGGGGTTATATGGTGGTGTGTAGTTGCTTTGATTTATTTAATTTCCCTTTGATTACAAGATTCAGTCAGGATTGGAAGGTGACAGTTGCAATAACCATTCACGCGTTAATTTCATCGATTTGGAATGAATTGGGTCGCGAATTGGGTCTACATTCATACATGAATCGTTTGCGCGTGATTTACGGGATTGAACGCGTCTAAATCCTTTGATTGAAGGTTGAATCAAGCGCGGTTTTGACTCTGATTAGTCAAACGGATTCGAATTTCAAATTGGCCGCGAGACAGATGAAATTAAGGTGCTAATTGGGTTTGAAATCAGTTGAATATTGCGTTAGTGTGACAATCCGACTTTTTAAGTTAACCCCGTTAACTATTCCGTTAAGTTTCTTATTAAAAACTTAACCCCGTTAATCAAATCTAACCCCAAGGTCTAATTCAGCCACAATATCAACTCAAAACTGCAAGGACTAATTGTGTAATTATACCAAACTGAATAAATTGACTCCCCAAAGTCAAAATTGACCAACTTGTCTTCGGTTGACTTTTAAAAGTCAAAATCGTGCCTTTAATTCCCAATTCAAACTCCTTGAGCCGTATCCTATGCCAATCCATAACCAAATTACACATTAATGCTTGGAACGATCGATTATGAACAGACTCTCATCATCATTGCACGAATTAAAACGAATTATGAATATTAATTATGTAACCGTCGCCTCTATCATCTCCGATCATCAAATTGATCAAAATCACGTATCATGTTCACGAATTGAACTCCTGCACACAACAAACAAGACACTGCGAAGCTTTTACACATACCACATTCACCGGAGATGCAACCAGAACCACCGGAATTAAGCAATTCGAAGTCGGACCTGCATTTGGTCGATCACCATCAATCCGACAACAGTTCTGGTAATTGTTTGAATCCACACTTTCGTTTTTATCCATAAGATGAAAGCCCTATCATTACCAGGGCTTATAACATCCAATTCGATCAATCCAGGTCCTAAGGTTTATATAAAAATCGGTTTGATCGAACTCCATTGCAGACTCAATTTAAATCAAATTAAAGTATACCATTAGCTTCGCAACCATCTAATCATCGAATGCCCTCTGCTAAATCAACGATCTATTATCGAATTGATCGCGATCAGTAACCTAGGGTTCATATGAAAAACGATTTGGGGCTTTCGATACTAGACACGTTTTTAATTCAATTGAATCATACCATTAACTTCGAAATTTTCAGTATAATAAAAACCCCATATCAATTGATTCAATTATCATCGAATTTTTCATAATCCGAATTCTAGGGTTCATACGAACTCAGTTTAATCGAAACCTGGTCTAAACTTAACCTCAATCAAATTAAGTTATACGGTTAGATTCGCAATACAGTCATTGTTAAAAACCCCATAAATTCATCAAGTTTTAATATCGGATTTAATCAAATTGATCTATGTTCTTAACCCAGAGTGTTCGACTCTGTTTAACTGAAATTAACAACCCAATTCGCAACCGTTTTTACAATTATTTACATCATCAGTTTCACAATTCTTCAAACAACAAAACCCCTGTGAATCTTAACTTTATTCGCGTTCAGAATTGATGATTTTGGGTTGGGATCGAACGCGGGTGAGTATGTAGGAGAGAATCACTGAGGTTACTGATTAAAACAATATGGAAACGGGATCTGTCGCGATAGCCTAGCGCCCGGGACTGGTTAGAGCTGTGTGCGTGTGTGGGAGAGACCCGGGTTTGAGGCCGGGCTCCCACAATCATTTTTAAACATTTTTCTGTTAATATTTAATTAATAAAAATCAAACCCTATAATATTATACAAGTGTGTTTTAGCCCGGAAAACAACCCGTAGGCTCGGGTTTGAATTATTAACATATTTTTATATATTATACCCACTTTTATAAATAATTTATTGTTATTATCCTCAAGTAAAAATAATATGTTTATATTATTTTAAGCCACAAATTCGTATAAAATAATACGTTTATTTTCAAACCGTGACTCGTGTTATTTAATAATATATATATATATATATATATATATATATATTATTTCGTATCGTTTTACAACCTCGTGTAACATTTGAAACTAAATAATAATATAATTAGTTATATTATTTACTCGCATTGCTACGTTCATAAAAATAATATATTTATTATTTTGTACCACAAACGAGTAATTAGAATGTTCTTTCGAATCTAAAAATAATATATTAAATTATATTATTTTTCTAATTTTTGTGAATGACAAAACACTCGATTATATTTATTATTATTTTTGTCATTCGTCGCGTAACGTATACATCTTATTTGTTAGTTAAGAATTCTCATTTCCGTGGACACATTCGTTTACTCTTGAATATTAGAACGTTTCCTTAGGACGTTTCTCTTTCCGTGTCGCTGTCACAATTCCCAATTTTTATCCCTAATTTATGTGTTTATAATTTTAGGGCATTCGTAGGTCGTTTGAGACTTACATTCGTGGTTCCAATTTACTTCTAGTGTGAAACTACCTTCAACGCTAAGCAGGTGAGTTTCACGGCCCCTTTTTACTACTTTTAACTTTGGAGAGAAAACATGCTTAAACTGATTTTGTAGATTTTGTATTTCATATGCTATCAACGTTAAAGCTAAGTATAACATGCTATCACAGAAAGTCCTCATCTTATTTCGAACCGTTAATATGGATCTTAGCGAGGTAATGTTTAGTAGTACTACTGGGTTTGACAAATCCCACCCGCGTTAGTCGCGCTAACTCGATTGGATATCGAACGGGTGAAATGTTAGCCTATTCACATGGCCAGTATTGATAGACCTGGCAGGAGGCAATAAACAAACAGTCAGTTTCGGTTGCGAGTACTTGAGCTAAAACATGAACATAGGTTAGCTACCTATAGATACATATTGAATGATCATAAATCTGGTAACGCTTACTTATTTATTTGAAACCTGTGAACTCACCAACCTTGTGTTGACACTTTTTCTTACATGTTTTCTCAGGACGCTAAGCTAAGACACAGGTGCACGTTAGGGCATGCATGGGATTCAACTGCTTTGCTTTGTGTCTATTTATGCTTGGTTGAATTATTATATTGTACTTTGTTTGGTTGTTTGGTTTGGACTTTTGAGACTTTTGGACTTTGGTTTTGGGCGTGTGTATTTTGCGTATTTACTTTCTTTACGCTTCCACATTGATACTCTGATTTAAAAGATATTTTCATTTTGAGTCCCATGTAGAGTCGTTCAATGTAACTAGTGTCTGAGATCCTGGTTTGTCACTTCCCAAAACGGTAATACTCCGTTAGTTGAAATTGGGGGTGTGACAGATTGGTATCAGAGCCATTGGTTATAGAGAACTAGGATTGCATACTAAACTATAGCCTCGCACATTAGTTACATGTCATTTGGATGTTTGGCACTTATACATATTGTTACAGGACCATGTCGTCAACTCCACCTCCATCACCTAACGCATCAGGGCATAAGGCACCTGTACTCTCATCCCCGGAGCCCAAAAGGCGCCGGACTACCTCAATTGACCAAGGCGAGCCTAGCAACGCACGAGCATTGGATTATGCTCTCAATTGGGATGTATACCCACATATGATCCAAAGGTGGATCGAAATGGGAGATGTTCCGTCACCGTACTTCGGATCCGCATCTTCATCGTCTACACTACCTAGCTTACCATGCACCATGGAACAAGCCTTCACAACATTTGTATCTTATATGTTGAAGGAGTTAAGTTTTGTACAAGATGCCACCGAGGAGATACCTAAACTTATGGAGAATGGACCCCAAGTAGAGAAGAATAGGGTAGGAGTAGAACACTTGACTGCCGAACTAGCTGCAACGGACCATGTCCACAACCTTTTAGTGGATCGTGTGGCACACCTAGAGACGAGGGCTGACACTATGGATGATGATATGCAAGGAGTTCTGGAGAGATTAGCTGCTATGGAAGCTCAGTTACACGTGGCAAACCACACTGCTGAAGGCCTGCAAGAGAGGGTGACTCACTTGGAAGCCCAACTACAAGCGGCCCTACACCCGGAAGACATTCCAGTATCTGATGATGAAGAGGAACCCTTTGAGGAGGAGCCCTTTGAAGAGGAGCCCTTCGAGGAGGAGCCCTTAGAGGGGGAACCAGCTGAGGAAGAGCCAGTGGAGATTGATGATGCACAGTCATACGTCTCTTCTGATGACGAGGATGTTTGAGGATCTTCCTAATCTATATTCCTTTTCATGTTTGTTTTTTCTTATGTTATTTCTCTTTTCAAACCTAGATGGGTAAGGTTGTTCCCATCCAATAAAAGCATGAGAAGTTTAATATTTGAGTTATTTATTTTGTAGCCTTACAATTTATTTAATTTTCAAAATATTAGATGTTGTATCTCCTTACTCGTACCAGAATAATGTTTAATATGCGATATATTCCTCATTGTTTTTCATTTGTGATTGTGAAGAATCATGTCTGGGAGAGGACGAGGAGGCCGTGCTGGTGGTCGTGGTACCATCAACATGACGGCAGCAGAGCTAGCAGCTTTGATAAACAATAGTGTGCAGAGGCCCTAGCAGCACAGAATGTTGCAGGTAAATGCTTTAACTATTGACTAGTAGTGTCAATCCTTCTCCTAAAAACATCTTTCTAAACTCTATAATTCCAACTCAATTTGTATTTCTAAATCCAGGCCAACAAAATCAGCAAAATCAACAGCCAGCCTGCACTTTCAAGGCATTCATGGACTGTAAGCCCCACACCTTTAGTGGAGCTGAAGGAGCCGTTGGATTACTTCGCTGGTTTGAGAAGGTTGAATCAGTAATAGCCATGTGCAACTGCCCCGTGGCTAACCAAGTGAAATTTGCTGCTGGAACTTTAGAAGGCCCGGCCCTAACATGGTGGAATGACCAAGTGCAAATGTTGGGACTAGCAATGGCAAATGGACTCCCGTGGGAGGAATTTAAAACGATGATGAAGGAAGAATATTGCCCACGAGATGAAATTCAAAAGCTAGAGGGAGAGTTCTGGAACCTTAAGATGGAGGGTTCGGAAATTGAACTCTACACCACCCGTTCGCACGAACTTGCTACCATGTGCCCACACATGGTGACTCCGGATTACAAACGGATTGAACTATACATTGGAGGTTTGGTACCTTAGATTCAAAGCATGGTGACCTCATCCAACCCTACCACCATCCAACAGACCATCAGACTTGCTCACAAATTGACCGATCAGGCGGTGACGCAAGGAACTTTACCTCCAAGAGGTTCAGTTGCTAAACCCACCGACAGCCACAAACGTAAATTCGATCACCATTCCAACACCCACAACCACTCTAACTCCCACTCCAAAGGACCCCAACCCAACCAGCGACAGTTTAACCAACCGCAACAACAACAACAACGTAGGTTCGAGCCTACCAAGAACTTCAATCAGTCGACCTCTTCTGGCCAAAACCAGGGTGGTTATGCGGGAAAGTCCCCGAAGTGTAACAAGTGTAACTTACACCACTTTGGGTTCTGCAATCGTTGCCAGAGGTGCGGTAAAATAGGCCATGCTGCTAAGGACTGCAGGTGTGAATTACAAACTAAACAACCCTTTCAACAACCGGGGTCTACTAGGGCTTGCTTTGAGTGTGGAAAGGAAGGGCATATTCGGAAGAACTGTCCTCAGTTGAAGAAAGGGGGTAATGGAAATCACAACCCTAATCACAATAACAATGGTAATGGTGGTAATAATGGCAATGGGGGAGGAAATGGTGCGAAGGGATGAGCCTTCGTACTAGGATCTGGAGAAGCCCGTTACGACCATAATGTGGTTACCGGTAAGTTCCTCGTAAATAATTTCTTTGCTTTTGTCCTTTTTGACACCGGTGCTGATAGAAGTTTTATATCTAAGAAATTTAGTAATATGATAAAAGGAACTTCATCTCTATTAGAAGATAAGTATACAATAGATATAGCTGACGGTCAAAAAATTGAGGCAACTCACATACTTAAAGGATGTAAACTTGAGCTAGCTACACATACATTTGATATCGACCTCATGCCGGTCATACTTGGTAGTTTTGATATAATTGTTGGCATGGATTGGCTATCTAAAAACCAAGCCGAAATTATCTGTCGTGAGAAGATTGTACGTATACCTCTCTCGAATGGAGAAACCCTTTCCATCCAAGGCGAAAGAGTTGGTGCAGTCATGGGCATTATTTCCTTCATGAAACCACAAAAATGTCTTCGAAATGGGCATACGGCTATTTTGGCCCTTGTTGCTGAGCAGCCGTCAGAAGAGAAGAAGATCGAAGATATTCCCGTTGTGCGTGAATTTGTGGAAGTATTTCCCGAGGATCTGCCCGGTCTGCCACCACACCGTCAAGTTGAGTTCCAAATTGATTTAGCACCCGGAGCAGTACCGATTTCTCGGGCACCTTACAGACTGGCACCCAGTGAATTGCAGGAACTGTCCACTCAATTGCAAGACTTATTGGATAAAGGTTTCATCCGACCTAGTTCATCACCGTGGGGAGCTCCGGTATTATTTGTCAAGAAGAAGGACGGTACGTTCCGTATGTGTATTGATTACCGGGAACTGAATAAAGTCACAATCAAGAACCGCTACCCTTTACCTCGAATTGATGACCTTTTTGATCAACTCCAAGGATCAAGTTTCTATTCCAAAATAGACCTTAGGTCCGGCTATCATCAGTTAAGAGTCCGAGAAGAAGATATCTCTAAGACTGCATTCAGAACGAGGTACGGCCATTACGAATTTATGGTCATGCCTTTCGGTTTAACCAACGCGCCCGCGGTATTCATGGACCTCATGAACCGTGTGTGTAAGCCTTACCTTGACCAGTTTGTTAACGTTTTCATCGATGACATCCTTATTTATTCCAAAAACGAGGAAGAACATGAGGAACATCTGCGTCTAATTTTGGAACTACTTAAGCAAGAGCAACTTTAGGCTAAGTTTTCCAAATGTGAATTCTGGATTCGGGAAGTTCAGTTTCTAGGGCATGTGGTAAATGAAAAAGGGATACATGTCGACCCATCCAAAATAGAAGCCATCAAGAATTGGGCAGCACCGACGACTCCGACTGAGGTGCGATAATTTCTGGGATTGGCCGGTTATTACCGTCGTTTTATCGAAGGATTTTCAAAGATTGCACAACCTCTCACAGCCCTAACTCAAAAAGGAAAAGCCTATAATTGGGGCGATAACCAAGAGTCAGCTTTCCAGCACCTCAAACAGAAACTTTGCAGTGCACCTATTTTAGCCCTTCCGGAAGGCACCGATGATTTTGTAGTGTATTGTGATGCATCTATTCAAGGTCTGGGTTGTGTCTTAATGCAACGCGAAAAGGTAATCGCATACGCGTCACGTCAGTTAAAGGTTCACAAGAAAAACTACACCACTCATGACCTAGAGTTGGGAGCATTAGTTTTTGCACTTAAGATATGGAGACATTACTTGTACGGTACCAAATGCACCATCTATACCGATCACAAGAGTCTTCAGCATATTTTTGAGCAGAAGGAGTTGAACATGCGACAACGTCGTTGGGTTGAACTTTTAAATGATTACGACTGTGCGATCCGGTATCCTCCGGGTAAAGCTAACGTTGTGGCTGATGCACTAAGCCGAAAGGAAACAAAACCCAAACGAGTTCGAGCATTACAACTTACTATTCACCCTGGATTGCCTGACAGAATCCGTAGTGCTCAACTTGAAGCCTTGAAAGAAGATAACCTACCATTAGAAGGTACTCGCGGCATGGAAGCACAACTTGAAGTAAAATCTGACGGAATTCGTTACTTTGTCGAACAAATATGGATTCCAGTGTTCGGAAATTTAAGGGAACTAATCATAGATGAAGCTCATAAATCTCGTTACTCCATTCATCCGGGTTCCGATAAAATGTACCATGATCTAAAAGTACTATATTGGTGGCCGAAGATGAAGGCCGATATAACCACCTATGTTAGTAAATGTCTGACCTGCGCGAAGGTCAAAATTGAATATCAAAAACCATCCGGTCTCCTACAACAACCAGAAATTCCTATGTGGAAATGGGAACAAATATCTATGGACTTCATCACCAAATTACCCCGAACCCCTACCGGATGTGATACTATATGGGTAATTGTTGATCGACTAACAAAATCTGCTCACTTTCTAGCAATCAAAGAAACCGACAAAATGGATAAACTCACTCGAATATACTTAAAAGAAGTAGTCTCTCGGCACGGAGTGCCAATCTCCATTATTTCGGATCGTGATGCACAATTCACTTCTCGTTTCTGGCAGTCGTTACATAAGGCCTTAGGCACGCGTCTAGATATGAGCACAGCTTACCATCCTCAAACCGATGGTCAAACAGAACGTACTATCTAAACTCTGGAGGATATGCTACGAGCTTGTGTGATCGATTTCGGTAACACTTGGGAGTCTCACCTACCGTTGGTGGAGTTCTCCTACAACAACAGTTATCACACTAGCATCAAGGCAGCCCTATTCGAAGCACTTTATGGACGGAAATTCCGTTCTCCCATTTGTTGGACCGAGGTTGGAGATAGCTAACTCACAGGTCCTGAACTTGTATTTGAAACTTCTGAAAAGATCGTTCAAATTAGAAACCGCATGGCGGCAGTTCGTGATCGTCAAAAGAGCTATGCCGACAAACGTCGTAAACCTTTAGAGTTTCAAATAGGTGACATGGTCTTACTCAAAGTCTCACCTTGGAAAGGTGTCATTCGTTTTGGGAAACGAGGCAAACTGAATCCTCGTTACGTTGGACCTTTCAAAATATTAAAGAGAATCGGACCAGTCGCGTACCAACTGGACCTACCTGAAAGACTTAGTGGTGTATACAACGTCTTTCACGTCTCAAATTTAAAGAAATGCCTGGCAGACGAATCACTCGCAGTTCCTCTGGAGGAACTACACGTTGATGAACAGTTACGCTTCATCGAAGAACCTGTGAAAATTATGGATAGGGAAGTCAAATCGTTAAAGCACAGTAAAATCCCTATTGTTCAAGTCCGTTGGAACTCAAAACGCGGACCAGAATTCACTTGGGAGCGCGAGGATCAGATGATGCACAAATATCCTAATCTGTTCAAGCACCCCGCGTCAAATTCCTAAGGTACTATTTAATTTTAGGGACGAAAATTTTTCAACTAGGGAATGATGTGAAACCCCAGAAAATTTTTTTAGTTATTTTAATTTTCGGGACGAAAATTCTTTCAACTAGGGAATGATGTGACAATCCGACTTTTTAAGTTAACCCCGTTAACTATTCCGTTAAGTTTCTTATTAAAAACTTAACCCCGTTAATCAAATCTAACCCCAATGACTAATTCAGCCACAATATCAACTCAAAACTGCAAGGACTAATTGTGTAATTATACCAAACTGAATAAATTGACTCCCCAAAGTTAAAATTGACCAACTTGTCTTCGGTTGACTTTTAAAAGTCAAAATCGTGCCTTTGATTCCCAATTCAAACTCCTTGAGCCGTATCCTATGCCAATCCATAACCGAATTACACATTAATGCTTGGAACGATTGATTATGAACAGACTCTCATCATCATTGCACGAATTAAAACGAATTATGAATATTAATTATGTAACCGTCGCCTCTATCATCTCCGATCATCAAATTGATCAAAATCACGTATCATGTTCACGAATTGAACTCCTGCACACAACAAACAAGACACTGCGAAGCTTTTACACATACCACATTCACCGGAGACGCAACCAGAACAGCCGGGATTAAGCAATTCGAAGTCGGACCTGCATTTGGTCGATCACCATCAATCCGACAACAGTTCTGGTAATTGTTTGAATCCACACTTTCGTTTTTATCCATAAGATGAAATCCCAATCATTACCACGGCTTATAACATCCAATTCGATCATTCCAGGTCCTAAGGTTTATATAAAAATTGGTTTGATCGAACTCCATTGCAGACTCAATTTAAATCAAATTAAAGTATACCATTAGCTTCGCAACCATCTAATCATCGAAAGCCCTCTGCTAAATCAACGATCTATTATCGAATTGATCGCGATCAGTAACCTAGGGTTCATATGAAAAACGATTTGGGGCTTTCGATACTAGACACGTTTTTAATTCAATTGAATCATACCATTAACTTCGAAATTTTCAGTATAATAAAAACCCCATATCAATTGATTCAATTATCATCGAATTTTTCATAATCCGAATTCTAGGGTTCATACGAACTCAGTTTAATCGAAACCTAGTCTAAACTTAACCTCAATCAAATTAAGTTATACGGTTAGATTCGCAATACAGTCATTGTTAAAAACCCCATAAATTCATCAAGTTTTAATATCGGATTTAATCAAATTGATCTATGTTCTTAACCCAGAGTGTTCGACTCTGTTTAACTGAAATTAACAACCCAATTCGCAACCGTTTTTACAATTATTTACATCATTAGTTTCGCAATTCTTCAAACAACAAAACCCCTGTGAATCTTAACTTTATTCGCGTTCAGAATTGATGATTTTGGGTTGGGATCGAACGCGGGTGAGTATGTAAGAGAGAATCACTGAGGTTACTGATTAAAACAATATGGAAACGGGATCTGTCGCGATAGCCTAGCGCCCTGGACTGGTTAGAGCTGTGTGCGTGTGTGGGAGAGACCCGGGTTCGAGGCCGGGCTCCCACAATCATTTTTAAACATTTTTCTGTTAATATTTAATTAATAAAAATCAAACCCTATAATATTATACAAGTGTGTTTTAGCCCGGAAAACAACCCGTAGGCTCGGGTTTGAATTATTAACATATTTTTATATATTATACCCACTTTTATAAATAATTTATTGTTATTATCCTCAAGTAAAAATAATATGTTTATATTATTTTAAGCCACAAATTCGTATAAAATAATACGTTTATTTTCAAACCGTGACTCGTGTTATTTAATAATATATATGTTTTAAGACACTTTTTCTTACATGTTTTCTCAGGACGCTAAGCTAAGACACAGGTGCACGTTAGGGCATGCATGGGATTCAACTGCTTTGCTTTGTGTCTATTTATGCTTGGTTGAATTATTATATTGTACTTTGTTTGGTTTGGACTTTTGAGACTTTTGAACTTTGGTTTTGGGCGTGTGTATTTTGCGTATTTACTTTCTTTACGCTTCCGCATTGATACTCTGATTTAAAAGATATTTTCATTTTGAGTCCCATGTAGAGTCGTTCAATGTAACTAGTGTCTGAGATCTTGGTTTGTCACTTCCCAAAACGGTAATACTGTGACAGTTAGTACACAAGGCAAGTCCTTTGATTCCGGATTTCATCGATTTGAGTTTGAATTGCACAAGTTTGGTTCTTGTTTGACTACTAAAAGTCAAAGGTTCAGAATTTTTGTGAGTGGGGTCAAATTTGAGGGGAAGGGGTTCAAAATCCATGTTAGGGTTCAAGTTTGAGAGTCCAATTGTTTATGGGGGTTCAAGATTTGGGGTTCAAAGGTTCAAGGGTTTCAAAGCAAAGTTTAATTGGTAGATAATTGTATATGTATATATATATACAAAAAAAAAATTTATAAATTGATTTATGTTTAAAAAAACTATAAAACTTGGATCTTTCTTTTATAAACTTTATAACAACTAATCTATTATAGATTTAAAATGTCAATTATATATTTGCTAAACAAATATTCTTATAAATAACTTCAATACATAAATATATTTGTATACAAATATTTATAAATAAATAATTATACATATATATGTATATTAATACACAAACATTTGCTAAAGAGATTTATGTAAACACAAGGTTTAAAAATAATGATTTATGTGACATAGTGTGCTTGAACAATTACAGGATTTAAATGTAGTTTTATTATTGAAAAAACTAAGTTAAGATAGGGTCGAAAAATCATGGATGTTACACCTGTTTTCTTCTAAAAAGTACGTCAACTATACTCGGGAGGATCCCGCCACAAATGTCGTGCAGGAGGTATTCTTTGTTCATCAGAAATCGTACGAGATATTGCATGCGTTCTCGCACGAGTTGATGATCGACGAGACGTACAAAATAAACATGTATAGACTTCCATTTATCCAAGTTGTCGGTGTAACCTCTACACACCAGTCGTTTTGCGTCGCTCATGCATTTACATCTAAATATAAATGAAATTGTAACAGATCAGTATGTACAATTACAGTTTGGGTTTGAAACAAGCCTGATAAGGAAAATGGACAGCCACCAAGCTATTGAATTGTTTGATAACCTATACGGTAAAGTTTCACATAAAGCTCTATATTTGTTAGAAAACGAGTGGTATAAGTTATCAAATATACGGAAACAAAATGCAAAGGGTAGTTGCTAGCTTTTCAGTAGTTGTGGGTTGCCGTGTGCTTGTCATCTGGCAAAGATCGAAGCTACAGGTCATAAATACAACCTTTTAAGATTTATCTTGTTTTTTTCTAATTCCAAGCTGTTCTGACTATCTCGTTTTAATACAGGTGGCAGAATCCCGGTAGATGCGGTGGACGTCTTCCGGAGGAAGCTTGATTTAAAACCGTCGTTTGTCGATGATGAAAATGTAGACGTGGATAAAGTAATTGGTCTTGTGAAAAACAAAATTATGTCACAACCCGATCAGGTCAAAAAAGTATGTTGTCGAGAATCGCAGGGGTGGTCTTTCAAAGCAAAACTAACAAGAAAGCGCCTGTGGTACAAGAAGATACTCGTGGTCGTCCAACTTTGAAAAAACAACAACAAAGGAAACAGGATGTCGCGAGAAATAGCTCGTTCACAGAATCGCAACAAAGCAATACGTGGCGTATAGGACTGAGGAATACCAAACATAAGGGCCTATACGATACGTATTGGGTTATACGTGGCGTATGGGAATTTAAATGGAGGGAAATTCTGAAAATTTCAAATTTCAGATATTTAAACTCAAAATATAAATCAAAAACTAAAATAGTGGTTCGGAGACCATGTTCTCACAACTTGCCATGTGGACCAACCAATGTAAAGTACTGTCCCGTCAATTTGTTTTGTATAGGGTATACAATCCTTATTTTAATAAATGATTCCTAATAATGTCACGTGCTATCACCGTATTTTTTCTCATCAAAATCTTATATTTTTCTCTATTTTAAATGAGTTTGAATTTTGAAATTTAATTATGTTAATGTTTTTATTTTTCAAAAAAGATAATATAAAATTTTAATTTTAATTATCACTTAATTAAGGAAACAAAAAAAATTATTTCTTGTTTTACATATTATTTTAATTTTTTTTTATACATTCTTGTACTTTCATTTTTTTATTAAACAATCTCATGTAATACATGGTTATATAACTTAGTAATATAATAGATAAGTACAAAAATTACATAAAGATATATAGAAGTAAAGATAACCTTCATCGAATCTTTGATTTGAATTCCCTTCATATTTACTGTGTATTTCTCTAACAGTTACAACGTCCTTCTATCGATAGAAACATCTTCATCAGTAGCAACTTGCTCAACTGTAATAACTTGGTCCTCATCGGTAGTTCGATCTCAGCAGTATCAGGTACTTCAACAATAGTAACTTATCGTTGATTATTAATCAACGGTGAGTTTAGGAACACTTCTTTTAACATTGAAGTTTTATATTCTTAATTAACTTGCCATTAGTAGCAAGTTAGGTCTTCTTCAATACAACAGCAAAATTTTACCTTAGCATTAGTAAACCTAAATCACTCACACTTCCTAATCTTTCCGGCATTAGCAACCTTTTATCAATATCGATATTACCTTTTTCATTATCGGCAGTAACTTTTCTTTAATAGATTAAAACATAAGTTTTTTATCCATCAGTTCCAAGGTTTATAGACTCAACAATGTCTTTATTAAAAGTATTGTGAAAAAAATCCTAATCATACATCCAGATATGTAAGTCAGAGGTTCTGGATATAATCTTAGAATGAGAATCACAAAACTTGTTATATATTTTAAAATTTTTTACATATATGCAACACAAAAATCTAAAAGTTATGCTAGTTAATAGAAACTCACCTTTTTAAGAAGTAAAAAGAGTAAAGTGTTATTTTCGTCCCTGTGGTTTGGCCATTTTAGCCACTTTCATCCAAAAACTTTTTTTTTAGCTTTTTCGTCTCTGAATTTTCAAAATCTAGCCATTTGCATCCACTTGACTAACTCCGTCTACATTTTAACGTTAAATCAAGGGCAGTTTGGTCTTTTCAATAATCCTTCTTGAATGTCATAGAGAGTAGAAGGCAGTTGAAAAAACCAAATTGCCCCCGATTTAACGTTAAAATGTAGACGAAGTTAGTTAGGTGGATGAAAATGGCTAAATTTTGAAAAGTTACGGACGAAAAAGTTAAAAAGTAAGTTTTTGAATGAAAGTGTCTAAAATGACAAAATCACAGGGACGAAAATGACACTTTACTCAAGTAAAAATGTTATTATCTAAACTCAAACCGAGTAGGTTAGGACCAGGTAGACCGAGTCTGAATGTGCATGAATATCCAGACTGGACCTGGCCGGGTCGGGCACTTCATCGGTTAGGACCAGTTAGGACGTGTTTTTGCAACTAAAACATTTTCGAATGTTCTTATTTGTGCTACAGTCAACTATTTTCTATCTTATACTTATTTTCTTGATTTAATTTTGTGTTCCTATCTCATACTTAATGCAGTAGTCACTCTAGTTTTGACTTTTAAGCTTTGTATGATATTGATGAATCATTTTCCCAATAATTGTTAAGTTTGTGTCATTGACAACCTTGGGTATTGTTTAGATAAAGAACCAAGCTCAAATTGTTTGTTTCCACATTTGGGACCTTGTGATTATCTACCTGGTTATAGTTTATGTAAACAATCATACTCAAAAGTGTTGTCTCTACACGGGGGACCCTCAGGATAGAACTTTGGTTTCAAAAAGTGAGAAGCGCACCGAATCGAGAAGGTCTAAATCCGAAACGCAAAGCGTAAAAGCGGAGCGATTTTCATACGTGAAGCGCAATGTGCTTATATAATTTTTTATATATATCCCATTGGTTTTTCGCATCATCTGCCCAAAATATAGCTATAAAAAAGGTTTATATATGATTTAATGTATAAATTACTTATATGCACAACCTTTTTAGCTACATGTTTTTGAAGCACAAAAACACCCCCTGTACAAGAAGCGCATGTATCAGTGTGATTTTTATTCAAAAAAATCCGAATTTTTTGCGAGTCTTGTACAGAGCTCGAGTTGTGTTACATGACTCGATGAAGCTGTCGCCCCTACTCGAGTTGCGAGTACTCACGCTTAAAACGTGATTTTTAAAACCAATGATAGAACTCGTCTTGAAAGCAAAGCAAACAAAAAAGTAATAAAGTCGAATTATTATCATACAAATGGAATAAAACCAACTGTTTTTAAGGGGAAAAAAAACAATTAAAACCAATAGGCCTGGCCATTAATGGAGTCGCTATCGAATTGCATAACATTTTTAAATAAACAAGGGGCCATAGGCCGGAGTTCAAACCAGACCGGACCCAAAAACCTTAAATTATGACACGAAAACGGACCACTTCCGACATACTTGGGCCGATTCAGCAGCCTAGCCTGGTTTTTGCTCAGCGGCTCAAGCCCTCGTAAGGGAAAAACTATGTTACAAAACAGTAATATATGAACTATCCTTAAATTTACCAAAATGTACCTACAATGCAACTTTCCAAAAAATTTTATTAGTAGGTGGTTTAGGTACGAAACTACTACTTCTTTGGCTTTTGTTTTGAACTTTTAGGCAGTTACAGCAAACTGCCTAGAAGTACAGGTAGTTAAAAAAACACCTAGATGTATAAGTCTCGTTCCTAAACAACCTACTTCTAGCAAACTATATTGGGTTGTTTCATGAACACTTCCCCGTGAGAACACCGCCCATATGGGTGTACATATATGTAATTTCTAACTTGTCAATCAATAGGTATTTCTTTGCCATTTCAAAGAGCAGGAGAGACAAAACATAATAAGAAGACAAGTTTTCTGAGATAAAACTGAAGGCTGAGAATCGAGTTAAATACAGAAGAACAAACGAATTTTAGGAGACAAACCGTCTCAACCCTAAGAATTTAAAATTTTATTATGAACAAAAACCACAAATTACAATGACCCCTAAACCTTATATTTATATTAAATACTAACTTAATCACCAAGCTAAATCAAAAAGAATTTGACTCCAAAAATAAATTCTCTAAACTAGGAATAAATTACAACCTAAAAAAAGAACAAATAAATTCCAAAAAAAACTACTGAATCAAATAAAATTAATAAAATTTCAGCTGCCATCTTTTTCCTTTTTTTTTTCTTTGTTGCAATTCCAAATGAAGCCAACAATCTCCCCCTTAATTTGGAATCGTATCCACTCGACCCGTATCTTCAACAGTTAGATCATCATCCCCGATGAACACCGAACCTGTTTCCTACACGGAAACTCCTAGTGATCATTGACCATGTTGCTTGGGCTCCTCCTAGTTAGATCATACCCGCGACCCCGTCCCCTGACCTGTCCTTCGGCCATGTGAACTCGCATAACCAACCCCTTGGCTGCGATCTTGGTCATTCGATCGAACAAACAACAATCTTCCTTGATCTTCATAACGTCCACAACCACCCCGGTTGTACCGATCGATGCAAAACACGATCACACCACTCAGTTTTGTTATGTAGATTTTGGGCCGTGAACCACCACCCAGCAGCCTCTATCCGCGATCACCCCGATCGCCGGCTACCGCCTCTAGCTGTCCGTGGTCGCTCAAAATCAGCCACCGAACGCCGCTGATTACCACTGAACCCACCTTCTCGGCTGTCACGCTTGCTGCACTATTCTGGCGGTTACAACCACTGTTATCTCGCGCTATTTGGTCACCGCTTCAGCCCCGAAACTAAGCCCGAAACACCCGCCGTTGCTTCTTTTGTACTCTTTTTTCTTCTGCAGCAAACCAAAATCCCACCTACTGGCTTTTTCTTTCTTCCTGCTGTTGCTTCTTTTTTTTTTCTGGTGGCTTTGTTCTTGACCTTTATCTCACAATTCTGATCTTCTAAACCTGCTGGTGTTAATGGAGATTTTCTGCTCCCTGCTGTGATCAAGATCACGACCTGTCTCCTTTCAGGTACGTGTTTCCAGTCCTTCGGTCTTGGTCCAGCAATCAGACTCGATCAGCAGATTGTTGAACTCTTGAGTCGCCGTTCTTCTTCACGTCTCTCACCAAGCTCTGATACCAACTGAAGGCTGAGAATCGAGTCAAATACAGAAGAACAAACAAATTTTAGGAGACAAACCGTCTCAACCCTAAGAATTTAAAATTTTATTATGAACAAAAACCATAAATTACAATGACCCCTAAACCTTATATTTATACTAAATACTAACTTAATCACCAAGCTAAATCAAAAAGAATTTGATTCCAAAAATAAATTCTCTAAATTAGGAATAAATTACAACCTAAAAAAAGAACAAATAAATTCCAAAAAAAAACTACTGAATCAAATAAACAAATAAATTCCAAAAAAAAACTACTGAATCAAATAAAATTAATAAAATTTCAGCTGCCATCTTTTTCCTTTTTTTTTCTTTGTTGCAATTCCAAATTAAGCCAGCAATCTCCCCCTTAATTTGGAATCGTATCCACTCCACCTGTATCTTCAACAGTTAGATCATCATCCCCGATGAACACCGAACCTGTTTCCTACACGGAAACTCCTAGTGATCATTGACCATGTTGCTTGGGCTCCTCCTAGTTAGATCATACCAGCGACCCCGTCCCCTGACCTGTCCTTCGGCCATGTGAACTCGCATAACCAACCCCTTGGCTGCGATCTTGGTCATCCGATCGAACAAACAACAATCTTCCTTGATCTTCATAACGTCCACAACCTCCCCGGTTGTACCGATCGATGCAAAACACGAGCACACCACTCAGTTTTGTTATGTAGATTTTGGGCCGTGAACCACCACCCAGCAGCCTCTATCCGCGATCACCCCGATCGTCGGCTACCGCCTCTTGCTGTCCGTGGTCACTCAAAATCAGCCACCGAACGCCGCTGATTACCACTGAACCCACCTTCTCGGCTGTCACGCTTGCTACACTATTCTAGCAGTTACAACCACTGTTATCTGGCGCTATTTGGTCACCGCTTCAGCCCCGAAACTAAGCCCGAAACACCCGTCGTTGCTTCTTTTGTACTCTTTATTTCTTCTGCAGCAAACCAAAATCCCACCTACTGGCTTTTTCTTTCTTCCTGCTGTTGCTTTTTTTTTTCTGGTGGCTTTGTTCTTGACCTTTTTCTCACAATTCTGATCTTCTAAACCTGCTGGTGTTAATGGAGATTTTCTGCTCCCTGCTGTGATCAAGATCACGACCTGTCTCCTTTCAGGTACGTGTTTCCAGTCCTTCGGTCTTGGTCCAGCAATCAAACTCGATCAGCAGATTGTTGAACTCTTGAGTCGTCGTTCTTCTTCACGTCTCTCACCAAGCTCTGATACCAATTGAAGGCTGAGAATCGAGTTAAATACAAAAGAACAAACGAATTTTATGAGACAAACCGTCTCAACCCTAAGAATTTAAAATTTTATTATGAACAAAAACCACAAATTACAATGACCCCTAAACCTTATATTTATACTAAATACTAACTTAATCACCAAGCTAAATAAAAAAGAATTTGACTCCAAAAATAAATTCTCTAAACTAGGAATAAATTACAACCTAAAAATAGAACAAATAAATTCCAAAAAAAACTACTGAATCAAATAAAATTAATAAAAAACTTCAGCTGCCATCTTTTTCCTTTTTTTTTCTTTGTTGCAATTCCAAATTAAGCCAACAAAAACCGACCGTTTTTGTTTCTTCTACATCACAGTAGTGCAACTACCTTTGTACAATATGCTAGAACCATGGGACATTATAACCGTTTGATCACATTAAACTCTATTTGAATATGGCATACAAAACAGACATCAAACAGACAAAGCCATAGACATACATTCGCCTTTGCAGATATTGAACACTAACCTCTAGCTTTTCCATCCGCGCTTCAACCCTACTTATCCTTGCTTCCAAACGTGCAATCTGGGCCCGTATTTGTGGATCCATGCGGTCGGTTTCATTTACCATGCTTTGATGGTCACCCATATCATCTTCACCAGCAACCAATCTACACATTATATAGACTAAAAACAAAGCAAACAAAAAATTAATTGGAAAATTTTCTACATATAAAAGTTAGGATTTATTTGGTAAAAATGTGTGATTTTGGTGCTCAATGAAACAAAAAACTAAAAAAAATCAGAACCAAATGAGCTTCGATTTTGACTCCAAACATCACGTTTACCGGTCCCATACTACCCAACTAAACCCGATTGGAGGAGTGTTTGGATGTGTTTTTCGAATTGGTTATTGTGATTTTGAGGATTATAATAGATAAGTTTGCATTTATCTCAGTAATCTGATTCTTTACTGCAATTCTTTCCTGCTATTCAAAAAATTTTTACCCTAAAAGTTCAGAAAATCACAATTTGTTAAATGGAATAACAGTACAGGGACTAGAATAGTCAAATTGTATACATGAAGGGTCAATTAGGAACTTGTAACACAGCTTAACCATGTTATTTAAGACTGCATTAAAGGAAACTAGTGGAATATTAACAATTAGCTTGGACTTGGATTCAGTGTTGTAAAAATCGCTAGGCGCTAGTCGGGCGGTGGGGTAGGGCCTAGGCCTAGGCGGGATTAATCGGGGCCTAGGCGGGATTAATCGGATTATAATTTTTATATGTAATTTTCAGTTTTTTATATATATACACACATTTTTATATGTAATTTTTATAAAAATGTTCATTTTTAAACCACACCAAAGGTTTTCGCCAGAATTTGGCCGGAAAGTTCAGGTTTTCGCCGGAAATTTCAGGTTTTCGCCGGAATGTTCGCCGGAATGTTCACCGGAATCTGGCCGCCTAGGCCCGCCTAGGACCGCCTAGGCCCGCCTAGGACCGCCTAGGCCCAAAATTCCTCCTTAGCCGAGCGCCTAGCGATTAATCGGCGCCTAGGCGCGATTTTTACAACACTGCTTGGATTAACTTCTTGTCTCTAGTTTTCTTTCAATTCTAAAGCCTAATAGTGGTATCAGGGCTGTCCGATCCTCATCGGAGCTCTTACAGGCTGCAATTTACAGCAGCGATCAATAATTTTGCAGCGGCGATCAACATTGATTCGATTCACAGGCGATCAACAATTGAAGCACCAGTTTAACAAGATAAACAACGACCAACAGCAACAGTCAGTTGTAGCAGATATTCAATTCATATCAGCAATTCAACAAGAATAATCAACTATGACAATCAGTAAAATAGAAATTCCTTGCTTTTATGGTGGTGATCTTGAAGAATGGATACAACAATGTAATCATTTTTTCTTGATGGATGAAACACCAAAACGTCTCAAACGAAGGTATGTAATTGCATATCTTGAGGGTGATGCTTGGGAGTGGCATAAAACTTACTTACTAAACAGTAGTGATACGATAGGAGAATTGCATTGGATTGAATATTTGACAACAATACTCTTAGAATTTGATGGTGCACCCAAGGTGTTTGATGAAATGCCTAACAGGTTTGGGGATGAGATTCAAGAATCAATTGATGGTAATGTATTAAAAATCCAAAAAGAAACCGTTGACAATCTCATAGTTGTCAAAGGCGCAATGCGCACTCAAGGCGGAAAGGGTGAGCCTTGGGCCTAGGCGCAAGGCGCCTAAAAAGCGAGGGCCCGAGATAAGCAAAGCGCATAGCACAAATATACCAATTTTTGGGGTTTTAGACATGTTTTAGGCTTGTTTAGGCTAGTTGCGGGCCATTTTTGGATTGTTAAGACCAGTTTGCCCAGAATTTGTAGAATTTTGCTAAAACTTTAAGGATTTGGCCGGAATCTCACTGGAATCCGACCAGAATCTTGCTCGAAGATCGACGGAGGGCCTGGGTTGCAACAAGGCGTTTTCCCTGCGCCTAGCCTCGCCTGAGGGCCTAGGCGCACGCCCGAAGGGCTTTTGACAACATAAGACAATCTAAAAACTCAAATGCAAGAACCATGGGAGTTTAATGAAAATGAGATTCATGAAGGATTTAGATGTAATTTGAACGAATAAGGGGTGATAATAGAAAAGAAACTGAGATTAAGGATGCTGAAGATGCACCTCATGTGGTTACAGAAACTAGATCCACTGAAGGTATGGATTGTGGAACTGAGGCCGATTTCCCTAATGAAGAAAAAGAATTTGAAGTTAATGATACTCCAGTTGAAGATCATTCCACAAGTTTCTCTGACACAATTGTGAACCGTGGAGCTGTGATCAAGATTAGCTCAATTGAGTGTTATGAGACAGCTGATAGTATACAGAATGAAGAAATGGAAGACATAATGACATTTAAGGTGATGAGATCCCTAACCTTTTTGTAGATTTTGAAGTAAATGATGATATTTATGTACAAAATGAAGAAATTGAGGTTTTACTGTTTTAGAATATAACTTCTTGATTAAGATTCCTAGATTTGAGGATGAAACTTTTAGGGATTAGACTACAAGCCTTCGAGATTCAATCCAAGTGAGATAAAAAAATGGCAAGATTTAGAGCCCATAACGAGGCATATAATGTTTGCAAGAATGGAGAAGGCTGCAGCAAGGCGGTTAGTTAGATCAAAGAGAAAAGAAATAGAATCTGTTCAGGTTTCCATCAACTGATGGAAGAATGCAATGTTTGTTGAAGATATTGATGCCAGAATGCTTGGTGTGGAGCATATGATACAACAAGAAACATTACTTTTGAAAGATGAAAAATAGTTCATTCGTGAGATTAAGAAGCTTAAGCGTCTTACCGTTCAACTAGCCTCACATATTGAAAGCCCAGAGAAAATTTGACAAACTATAGACCTGAAATATCATATGAAGGAGCCCATGAAGGCTTTAAGGAAGGAAACAAATTCTTTAAAAAGTAGGGTTTCAAAAGCTGAAGCGGTTATCAAAACAATCGAGTCAAAATACGATGAGGACAGTAGAAAGGAAATAGAACTACAAGCTCAGTTCAGAGCTGCAAATAATGCTTGCCAAAAAGAATATGCTCATTTAAAGAGTTTAAAGAAACTATCCTATGACCAGAGCAAAAACTTTAGTCAGTCAGTTTAAGGAATATTTAGTTACAGCAGGTGAGTTTGCATCACATGGAGGTAAAGATGAACTTCATTGTTTATGTGCAAATCAGGTGGAAAACGTAAAACAAAGATGCTTGCCAAACACTCTAAACTGTCCCATGATGGAAGAATATGATTTCCGAAACAATACAATCAATCCAGATCGTGAGATGGAATTAAAGCCTCAAGCACAACCACGACTTTATCAGGAGACGAGTTTTAGCAAGATGTTTGGAAATGTGGTGATGGAAAGGCATTAGTGGGTGTTTTTACAATCTGCAGAATAAAGAAAAGATGTCTTTGTTTCGCAACAAGTGTTGTTTTGGCTGACAAATGGGCTTTCCAGTTCAAGTTATGGTCAAATATTCGCGCTGAACGCATATGTCCGTTTACATTTGATAGCAAAGAAAGATTTCTTGGAAATGCTAGAGTTGTTGTGACAACATATAACTGGTTATTTTTGGTGATAAAAGATCAAAGGAACCTGAAAAGATCATTGAAGAAATAAGGAACAGAGAATGGATTTTGCTACTCATGGACGAGATGTACGTGGTTCCTACACACATGTTTCGTAAAGTCATTAGTATCACTAGGCTAGGGCTTACTGCCACACTTGTCAGAGAGAATGAAAGAAATCCATTTTTGAATTTTCTTATTGGACCCAAGTTGCATGAAGCAAATTGGTTGGATTCGGTCCAGGGTGGATTTATTACGACATTCATAAGTCAAGAAACAGTAACTTGTGATTCGGAAGATGGTAGCTTAAAGGACTTCTGGACACCTAATTACATCATACTATTACTTGGATCAGAATTAAAAAAACCGTCGTATGTTCCTGCTTCTCCTGTGATAGTTTTTGTCAATTCAAAAAGTCGTGGGCGGCTAGGTGGAGAGCTTTTGATCAGCTACCAAACACTCGTAAACAAAAATCAGGTATTTGATTTGAGTGAAAATGCAATCAGATGCATTAGATGAGAAAGGTTACCGCACATTCGTTATTAAAATTCTCATTCATTAGCATGGGTTGGATGTCAAAGATGCAACATGGGAGTATCTAGATGATTTTAAACTTAGATTTCCTTATCTTCATTTTTTGGGGACAGAAATCTTTTCATAGGGGAGAGTATTGTTACGTGGAATAATAGTACAGGGACTAGAATAGTCAAATTGTAAAGGGTCAATTAGGAACTTGTAAACAGCTTAATCATGTTAGTTAAAGGAAACCAGTGGAATATTAATGATTAGCTTGGATTTGGATTAACTTCTCTCTAGTTTTCTTCTTTCAATTCTAAGCCTAACACAAATTATGATCAGACTGACACTTCAAGTCACACCACACACACACACACCCCTTGAGATTGTTTTGACAGGTCTCAAAGAGATCCAATTGAAAACTACAATTGAGAAGCAAGATGCTTATCCATGGCTGCTGAAATTAAACATTGACGATGATCAAACTACAATTGAAATTTAAAGCAATTTGAAGGAACAAAAGAAAACATA
Organism: Smallanthus sonchifolius; assembly: GCA_023525975.1. Classification (NCBI taxonomy): domain Eukaryota; kingdom Viridiplantae; phylum Streptophyta; class Magnoliopsida; order Asterales; family Asteraceae; genus Smallanthus; species Smallanthus sonchifolius. The sequence goes on along the minus strand of CM042025.1, from coordinate 38,631,579 downwards.
ATGAAATTGGCGATCAGTGTAAGCAATCTTTGGCCAAACACACACCAATTTCAGGTGGATAATCAACGAATTCATAGAACGAACAAGTATAATCGTACGATGAAACGATTTCAGAGTGAAGGCAAATAATCATAACCCTAAATAACGACGCAACACGAGTATAAATTCAGGATTACAAAATTAGGGTTAATAAAGGTACAAACGGATAAAACAATGGAACAATTTCAAAGCGAGCTACAAGAATCGTGAGAAGGAAACTTACTTGTAAGAAAATTGTTGGATGATTGAAACCCTAATTCTTGTGGAATTTGGGAGAATTGAGAGTTTTCCTTCCTTTCTTTCTTTCTTTCTTTCTTTCTTTCTTTCTCTTCTGTTCAAAGGTTTACCGCTTTAAAGAGGATCTTAATCCCTGGTAAATATTCATAATAACCCTCTAATGTTACGGTTCATTGACATTATGACCCCTCAACTCGTGGCTCCATAGTTCTACGTAGGGCCGTAAACAAAACGAATTGAACTGAATAAATCCTTGTTTGTGTTCGTTCATTTAGTATTGAACTTGTTCACAAACGATTCACGAATACTAACCGAACGAAATTTCATGTTCGAGTTCGTTCATTAAGGAAATAGATTTGTTCACGAACCGAACCGAACGAAACCTTGTTTGGGAATTGGGACTTTTGATGTCAACCCTAATGTCTTCCGAAATAAACACTTGTAAAGATCATTTTATTATCAAGTTTTATGTACCTATATCAAACTGATAACTAGTTATCTAACTTCACAATCAATTTTTTATAAAGAAATAACCTGTTTATTTTAATTTTAGTTCTTTATAGGTATAAATAATGATTAGATTATCATAATCAAGAACTCGAAGAAACCAAAAACATAAAGTTTTCATTTGAAACTTACAACCCCTTCCTTGTAATTAAAAAAACAAGAAAACAAAGTAAAATCAACTAAACATGTCACATAAAAATATAGTTCCCATAAACAAGAAGGTATACACAACACATACATTTCCAAACCCTATTAAACTTAAACCCTTTTTGTATCTAAAACATGTACCATGACAAGCTAGATCAAACGACGTCCATATTGATATCGCGCATCAACGTAATTCATCCTTCGACTCTAGATCATACTGATCCTCTTCTTTAGTCAAATAAGAGAAATACCCCTTGTTATCAGGATTCCTAATGAAACAATGTGCACGAATTTCACCTTTTTCACCGGTCAACACTTCCATTTGCCCCATTTTGATCATGGCCTTCACAAACTTCTCAAAGAACAACTTCTCATCATGTGCAAAACTTTCCACAATTGGTTTAATCACTTCATGAGTATACAAATCTTGATCCGAGGTAAAAAGCCCTTGTCGGTTCATCAAATCGACATAATACTTGTTATCGAATTTGATAGGAGAATAAATGTCCATGCCGGTGGTGGCATCTGTTGTGTTGGTGGGACAAACCTCTTTGAGTCCATGAGCAAAGGTTTTGTCCATGGTGGGGTCTTGGGTGGGGTAGAGACGAGGCGTGAACTAGGAGCAGTGGCTAATCCCGATGGTGTGGCCGCCGGAGAATGCCACTACGTCGGTAGGGGTGAGGTTTTTGGTGGCCAGGGCGGAGAGGATGGTGGAGGCGTTGCTTGATGGTGCGGGAAGGTTGGCTAGTGCTGCGTTTTGTGTGGCAAATGTGAGACCATCATTTCTACCCAATGGAACATCATAGTCTGGTCCACCTGACTATAGTAACGTGAAAAACAAAACAAGATCATTTTGTTAATTAGTGAATTTTTAAATAGTTTTCTTAAGATGCATGAGTTAAAAAAAATGAATTATTTTGTTTATTTAATGTAAAATATTTTTCGTGAGATGTGTGGGCTAAAAATATTGTGTCCGAATAAATATTTTGAAGTTGTATCTATCAGATGAACAACGTGGGAGGGTTCTATGTAGAACAGTTAATTTTGCGAGAACATGCAGAATAAAATGAATTTTTTATTTTTTTGATCTTATAAAATTTAAAATATAAGAAAATGATAAAAATACAATGTTTATTCGTCTCTCATAAAATTAAAAAAGAAAATATGAACAAATTTCGATTATGTATATAACCTACATTTGTATAGTTCATGTGTGGGTAATTTAACTACACATAGCCTAAACATGCGTATGTATACTTTTACATATATAAAACATATAAAAATATTAATTTAATAGTTTTTTATGTACATAAACATACATATTTATATGTAAGAAACACAAAAATTTTAAAATAAAACCATGGATCAAAAAAATAAAATTTTAAGTTTGTTCTCGCAGTAATTTAGTGTTCTATAATAAAGCTCTCTCATGAACAACATCCTCAAAAACATCGTTACAAGATAACTTTTCTCAATATTGTTCTAATAAATTACTAGCACTAATCTTTTTTTTTTAATTATAGAAATCAATCAAATTTTAATATTGTTCTGTAAAATCTTTTTTGTGTAAATTAAATGATCTAAATAAAAGAACTATGATATCAATTATTGTGTATTGATTTTTTTATATCACAATTATCTCATACTTGTTAAACTTGAAAAGAATGATTACTAAATACTAACTAATGTATCATATTGGTTCCATATTAAGTAACTTATATTTAACATTTAAAAAAATTATCACAAAAATGAAACAATATTAAAACGCATGGTTTTGTAGTTAGAAAATTGTTGAGTAAATTTACTAAAATATTAAAGAAACTTGATTACTATCATGTTAAATATTTCATTAAATATTGTGACTGAGATATATTTAGAAGTAATATTTACCAGATGAACAGCGTCACGAGCAGCAAGAGCAACAATATCAGCACACAACACGACTCTCCCGCGTTCTCTGTGGACTAGATTTCGTAGATCTTCAATGATGTTGAATGCCTGTTTCCTTGGACTTTGATTCGGAGGCGCAGTTTGTTCACTCGGACCACCATGAGATCCATCAAGCAATACCGAACCGTCACAACCCTACACCAAATAAAAAAAAACCAATTAACACATAGCAAGAACATGAATATGATGATTACATATTGCTTTAATCATAGCATTCAACTCATATAACCACAACCATAATGTGCATAAGTGGTACCTGGACAAAGCAATCGTGAAAGTGAAGCCGAAGCAAGCCGGCGGCGTGACCAATATCCTCCTTAAACACTTTCTTGAGATGTTTTCTAACAATTTTTTCTACCTTATGACATGTCTTATGATGATAGTCAGGGCCGGTCCTAGGGTGGGGCGAGCCGCACCTCCAGCCGGGGTCCTTTTTTTCGGGGCCTAACATTTTGTATATATGTTTTTTATAAAATTTTATATACCGGTTTTATATATTGGGCCCTCTTTCTAAAAACATAAAACATATTTTGCCCTCTATCTAAAACTAAAAACCTGGCCCAAAAGACATATTTTGATCCATAATCTAACAATATAATCCATTAATCCCTAATCCAACAAAAAAAAACATTGCATTCATTAAAAAAAGAACGCAGGAATCCTACAAGTCGACTAGCGGCTCAGCTACCACCGGCGGTCCACCACTCCACCACAGCCTCAGCGGCTCAGGCTCAGCCACCGGCCACCACCAGTCAAGGTAATTATGTTTTAATTTTTATTTTTTTTGTTCCAATTCCATGATTTACATAATTGAGCCCTAATTTTTAATTGTTAATTTAGCCCTAAATTAGGTGTTTTGTTGAAACTTGAGCCCTAAATTGGGTGTGTTGTTGAGTGTTAATCTCTAATTGTTAATTGTTTGACTTTGGGTAATTGACTAATTGTTAATGGTTTTGACTTTTGAATTTGAATTTGACTTTTAGAAAGTATGTCTCCTAAACAATCATTCGGTGCTCAAAAACGTAAAAGGAGAAAACTAGATGAATCTATGTATTTATTGTTATAACGTTAATTGTCGTTTAAAAAAAATAGTTTATATATTTCGTTAGTAAGGGCCTTTTTTCGACTCGGCCGGGGCACTTAAATCCCCGGGACCGGCCCTGATGATAGTCCCATGATAATCCTTTTACAATAATCGGTGTTGAGTAATCGGCGTTCGATACGTAAAGAAGAGATGAGAAGATCAAGAGAGATGAGAAAATGAGAAAGAAAGAGGTTGGAGAAGAAGAAGCCGCCATTGATGAAAGGACTTTAGTTCTTGATGAAGAAGATGGTGGGGTTGAAAAGCAAAGGTTGGAAGAATACTTAGGGACATTGAGCATTGACCCAAGAAAAGTTAATTAGAATAAATTAAAGGGCAGTTTGGTCATTTGCTTGAGCATTTGAAGACTTTTCACTATAGTTGGTGAAAATTATGAGGTTGTAAGATTATTTTTATTAGGATAAAAGATTAAAGAAAAATAATTCGAGTGATTGAATAGATGAAATAGTTTAACCTAACCGGTTATATTAAAACTAATATTATTATGAGAATAAAATAGTTTCACTTAAAAAAATATTATTATGTTACTTGACTAAACCGATACTTAAGGATTCAACAATATGACTTAATAGTTAATTTACAGATATGTTTTATTATTATGAAATATTTAACATTTTCACTTTACAAATTTAAATGTCAAATAATCAATATTAGCGGGCAAAGACAAATTATATATGAATGAAAACTTTGCGTAAGAAGTTAATAGCAAGAAATTTACATCATATATAATAACTAGTGGATGCGGTGACTCGGTTTTGAATATTGAAACGTAGATAGAAAACGCATGTTGCAACGTTATATTCAGAAATCAAGAAAAGGCTAAATCGTTGTAAAATATTTGACCCGACTAGATTTAGAATAAAACTTATACCGAAACATAGATTAGTTTTATTTTATTTTTTTAACATCAAATTGTTTACACTTAAATTCTACCTAACCTTAACCTTAACTTACAAGGATTTAAACGGTAAATCTAAAAGTCGAGTACGTTAATTTTTTAAAATTAATTTCGGTTGGTTTATTATTATCCGAGGAAGCTGTTTCGAACTTGCGCCAGCTTAGTGGGGATGGGAAGCTTTAACCTTTAAGGCAACCTTGATTCTGTTGTAAACTTTCACATATATATTATTTTTGTAAGAAAAAATAAAAAAAAATATTAAAAATATTATTCAATGTAGTTGCGATGAGTGATGATAATTGTATCAATGCTAGACATTCATAATTTATATTAAGCTAGCTCGGATCCCGTCTATTAGATACGGGGTAAAAAATATATCATGTACTAAGAATAGAAAAAAAATTAAAATATATAAAAATTAATATATAATTGAATTTTAAAAATATATTAAGTACTATTTAATAATGTATTTTGATTTTTATTTATTATTTGACTGAAAATAAAAGTTACATAATTAGATTTCAAAGTTTTTTATAACAAGGAAAAATTTAAAATAAATATGTTTTATTAGTATAATTAATATTTTCTTTAAAAATATATTATTATTAAAATATAAAGGTGCATTTAATAGAAGAGATATGTGGGAAAAAATGATGAGAATGAATATGGAGGTTACACGTGACATTAAAAAATATTTATTTATTATACAGTATAGATTTAATAAGTAAGTTTTGTAATAAGCTGAATAGAAAATATTTTTTTTTTAAATAAAGTAAGTTATTTTAAACAAATACTACTTTTTATTTGAATCGTAGTTATTAAATATAGCTTTAACTTAAAGATAGAGTATTGAAAACTAAAAAGAAACAAAAGAAATAAATACAAAGTAAAAGCAAATCAACGAGTTTTAAAATAAAGAAAAATTAAAAGATAACATATATATATATATGGGGGACGGTTCCACTAACAAGTGGTTTTTTGCTAATAAATACTAAGAAGTGGGTCAAACGAACTCCGATTGAGCTCATTCCAGCGGTGTTGGAACCGTCTCATCGAACCCTAACCCGGACACAAAAACCTAAACCCCCCTCCACCCCCACCCCCACCCCCACCCCCAAAAACCTAAACCTCCCCTCCAACCCTACCCCTAAAAGCCTAAAACCACCACCCCACCCCCCAAAAGACCTAAACCCTCCACCCCACCCACCCTCACCCACCACCAAAAACCTAAAACCCCCACCCTAAAAAAAACATAAACCATAAAATCTAAACCCTAAGGCTCCATAAGGCTAAAACCCTAAAATTCAAACATAAAATCTAAACCTTAAAAGCTAAACCCTAAAAGCTAAGATGGTAGAGTTCAACGAGACGGTTTCAACGCCGCTGAAATTACCTCAATCGGCGTTCGTTTGATATCGTTTCTTAAGATTTTTGTCATTTCTTAGATTTCTTAGCGAAAAACTACTTTTTATTTGATCATCCATATATATATATATATATATATATATATATATATATATATAGAGGAAGGTTCCCTTACAAAGTGAGTTTTGCCTAAAAAATGTAGGAAGCAAGGAGAATGCGCCACGTGTACGATACTGATTCCATGTGTGAAGGGTATTAGCGTCATTCATGCGCGCAGAAAAACAACACGTTTATATGATATATGTTGTGCTACTTTATCATTTATAACTGTGTTGTTATACGATATAACTATGTTGATAATGGTAACCAGTACTGATTTCGAGCATCATTATATTTTTCTTAAAAATTCTCATTGTTTATATAAAAATATAACAATACCATACTCAAATTAAAGAGAAAAAATGCTCGATTTTATGGTATAATTTTTAAAAAATAAATAATAATGTATAAAAAAGTTATTTGAGTTTAAAAAAGATGGTGAAACTAATATTTAATGCAAAAGGAAAGTCAACCCAAGGACAAAATCTCTATTTTACTTATCTAACCATTAATTGACTTCTTGTAACATCCCAAAAATAAAACGACAGCCAAGGTCACTACCCATTTCTCTCAATTGCAACTTCTAGAGAGAGAAACCGTAGAGAGAGAAAGTTGGCGGATCGACCCGAGATTTGAGAAGTGTGTTGTGTAATCTCCAGGAAATTTCCCGCTTTTATTTTAACTTTTCCGGCAATGTAAGTTCATTATTTTGGTGAATCGCATTTATGAAGAAACTTAATTACCTACTTCAAATTCATAAGTAATAAATATTTATGTTATATGCTTTGTAAATAATTGTCATCATCTTATTCCATAAATATATAGGTACATACTAAGTCATTTCTAAAACTATATATATACACACATGATATAAACAATTTATTATGAAAATATAACATTGCTAGTATTTTTAAAATACTAAAGGTAAATAAAACAAATAAATATATAATTATATCTATAAACATATTAAATATGAATTATGATGAAATGGAGTCATGAACATAAAATTTATGAGCACTTAAGTTGAAATATGTTATGAAATTAAAAACTATTTTTCATATTTTGCAATCTTAATCCCTATAACAAATTAAATTTTGTAAATAAACCCATGATACTACCCTATAAATAGACCCTCAGTCTTCCCTCATTCTCACACCATATCAAGTTCTAATCCCTCTCTCAAGATTCAAAGTTGTTTTCATATTCATAAGTAAGTTCTTCTTATATTCTTGCTTGTTCATACTTTTCCTTTAAAAATCTCTCATAACTAGCTAGATCTATGATCCCTAACATGTTTATGTTATAATCATAGACCTATCCAAGATCAAAAGCCCTATTTTAATTAAAATTGTGTCAAACTTTTATTTAAAATCTTGGTTGATCATTCTTACTCATTTCAATTTCAAAAAATTATGTTTTTACTAAAAATCCTTATTTTCAAGTTAAATTATTTAATATTCAATTTCTATCTTTACATAAACTTATATTTTCACTTTAGCCCATATACTTTCCAAACACAAACTAAACTTGGTTAAGTATGCAAATAGAGTAAATTTCAAACCAGTATGTAGTTATCTGGCAAACATTAAAGTTCTGGCTAGGAAAAGACGGGGTTCTGATCCGACCAACTCTTTCCTGGGAACTTTTCTGTTGGAGGTACTACTCTGGAATGATAACCATTCTAGTGTATAACAACCACTTTCAACTAATTATGATTATAAACTCATTTCTTTATAAATATTTATACAAACTTTTATATAATTTATTTTTATTATATGAGAACATTTAAAACTCAATTCTATACTTTTAATTAATAATTAATTATGGTTTAATTATTAATTAATTAAAACATTATTATACTTTAAATTTTGGTTTAATTACCAACTAATTAAATCATTATTTTTAACACTTGTTTTTCATAAATCAAATGAAAGGTTTCATTCATTTATTTATGTAGTAAATTATTTAATTACTCAACTAATTATTACTCATTTATTTATTCATCTATCTATCTATTAATTTATGCAATTACAAATAAAAAAAAACTAGTCATTTATTTATTTGTGTATTTATTTATAAATAAAAGAAACCTAATTATTTATTCATACGTTTATATAATTATTACAAACAAACAACATCGTTATTAATTCTTTCACTTATTACAATACAAATATTTATCAAAGATTTACATAAAATATTATTTGCAACTCAAATAATTATTTTATTATTAAAATGATGACACTCACATCAATCTCCTCGCACAATAGGATTCTTTATTTCAGTTGTACAAATCATTGATATATATGTTTCATCAAACATAGGTTAACCTTGTGATTAGCTAGAACATTTGTGCAATATACTTGTGTGACTTCCAAGCTACTCATTGCAAGGTGAGTTTACATAGCCCCTTTTTTACTGTTTTTGCTTTTGGGGTGAAACATGTTATCAACTTTATCTATTTAAACAATTCAATATATCTTGTGCTTGATCTTTATGCTTTATATTTGAACTACTTGGTGACCATTGCATGTGTTTTCGCGCCAGTACATTCATTAACTTGCAGCCCAAGCCTAAGGTAGTACCTAACATGATCATTTATATGGGAAACTGAAACTATAACTTACCACAAGACCTTGGCGGGTTTTGTTGAGTATCAACTATAACTTTGAGTATCCGCTTGCTCCATTTTTAAAATGGCAATCAGTGGGATTGCGTATCTAGTTTTCTATTATCAGGCTTGAATTGTACGCTTGGAACCTTGTATGTTCTCACATATATGCTTTAGACATGCGTTGAACATATTGAATTGTAATCTATACTAACTCTTTGGTGTCAAAACCTGTGTATCTCACCAACTACTTGTAGTTGACAGTTACTTACATGTTTCAGGTGCACCTGTTTGAGGACTACTTGCTCACCTAGGACTTGGACCTAGTTTAATTTAAATTATGTTTTGAACGTTTCAGTTTCCTATGTAGCGGATGCTTTTAATTTGAATAATAAATATTACCATATTTAATAGATGATCATGTGCTTATGAACAACCGCGTCAGCCCCGGCGTTTAATCCGCCGCCGGCCGGGGTGTGACATGTTGCTCCAGAGCTCGAGAGAAGAATCTCCGGACCAGAAACTCGATTCAGGTAACGATCTGGCCTAAATCTGAGTTTTTGTTCGTTTTTGGGTTTTTCGGGTTTTGGATGAAAATGTAACGTTTTTACGGATGAAATTGTAAGGAAAACGTAGATTTGATTTCCTTAATGATAAGCAAACGTTTTGAAAGTAAACAAGTTCGGGATCTTGACGTGATCAGACCCGAAGGTTAAAGTTAGGGTTTAAGAAGCAGTTCGTGCGTACTTATCAAGTACGCATGAAGATGATCCTGCATACTTACCAAGTACGCAAGAAGAGGATCCTGCGTACTTATCAAGTACGCATGAAGAGGGTCATGCGTACTTATCAAGTACGCATGAAGCAGGTACTGCATATTTATCAAGTACGCATGAAGCGATGTTTTCGCACTTATTAAGTACGCAAGAACAAGTCCCTGCGCACTTGCTAAGTGCGCAGGCATCAGGCTGATTAGGTAAAGTCGGTATGTTTAGAAGGTTAAACCGTTAGAGTCGGGATTTGGTCTGATGTGTATTTAATTAATCAATTCAGATCGGAAGTGACGTAGTGGGACCTTTGTTTAGGACAACCCGGATTAGCTTATTAGGTGAGTTCTAGAAGCCCTCTTTTAAATGTTTTATATAATGTTTTCGGGCTGGTGTGCATACATACGAAATGATGTTTTACGAAATGATGTTTATGAAACTATGTTTACGAAATGAAATGATTTGGAATGAACGGTTTATGAGAAGAAAGTTTTATGAATGGAATGTTTATGAACGAAATGTTTATAAAGAAATGGTTTATAATGAAGGTAAAGGGTTTTGAAAATGAATGAAATGTTTTACGAAAAGAAAAGAAAAGGGCAAAGGTTTTAAAGAAGTCATTACAAATCTAATCTGTCTAATGAAGGGAATTGACGAATGAGGTCTGGGAATGAAATTCCCAGCCTTGTGGTAGATTATGGACGGCGAGCCATAGTTGCCATAAGAACAACATGGGCAGTTTCTTTGTGGCATGTCAATGGTTTGATGTTGTACAACTGATAGGGAGTAACGACGGTTACTCAGGGGTTAACGTGACCCTATGTAAGGTTAAATTATGATCCGACGGTGTTATGGCCGTGAGCCATAGCCGTCGATGGAAGTTGTCGGTCTATGGACATGAGAGCCATAGGGCAACTGAATGGGTATTGTCGGTCCTCGTGCAGTTAAGCATTGGGGGCAATACAAAAGGGAATTGACGGAATGTATGGTATTGTCGGTCTTCGTGCAGTTAAGCCTTAGGGGCAATACCATACTAAATGACGGTACGAATGGTAACACAGATTTAGATAGTAATGTATGACTTAAAAGAATGTTAAATGTTTTAAACAAATGATCCGTTCAATGTGTTTATGATGAGAATAAATGTTTGAAAGTTTTTAATGATGAACGAAAGGCCCTGTTTTCTTATACGTGATGTTAAACCCTAATGAATGTTTGAATGATGAACCATTTCTTAAATCGAATGAAAAACTGGAACTCACCAGCGTAGCTGACTTTTTAGTATGCACATTCAGGTTAAGGCAGGTTATGAGGATGGAAGGTGATGCTTGGCTAGCGAGATGAGTACCCGGCTGATCATGAAGACTAGCATCCCGTTATGTTTTAGTTCCGATGTATTTATGTTTTAGACAATGTTTACGCTTCCGCATGTTGAACAATGTAATGGTTATGTTTAATGAAGTATTTTCCGCTGTGTTATTTGATATTCAAGTTTAATAACTGTTTGTGAATGAGTAAATCCAACAAGTGAGGCCTCCCGGGTTTGGGGCCTTACAAGTTGGTATCATAGCAATCATTTGAGAGATTCGGACACTCCCAGTGTCTGAACTTAAACTGTGAATGGGACCAAAAGCGGATGCCAGTACGGGTAACTCGAGCCACAACATCAGGTATGAAGGTAGTATATATTTACATGTGTAGTATGCCTTAGAAAGGGTTAGGTAAGGACTTGTGTTCTAATGGAATCACAAAGGTGGTCAAATAGAAATCGAAAGGTAGTGTAATGGTTAATTGCAGATGACCAGTGTATATTAACATCTTACAGTGCTTGTTGAATTTTATTTGTTAACTAGCGTGATGACATTGGATTCTTGTCTTATAGAACAAAATGGCAAGAAAAGGAAACGAAAGGCGTGGTGGGGGCCGTACCGGTGGTCGTAACGGCGGTCGCGGCAGGACCACTGCGCGCCAAGAGTATAGTGAAGAAGGAAGTGTTCACACTGAACCGGCGGTTAGTGTGCATGGAACTGAGCAAACACAGATTGAAGAACAACCTTTCACTTTTGAACCAGAAGTGAGAGCAACTATAGCTCGAGAGTTCACCGAGTTGATGAAGACTTCTCTGCCAGGTCTGTTAGCTGAAGCATTGAAGAAGGTTAATGGGGAAGGTGGGTCTAGCGCGGCAACCGGTGCCCAGAACAACGAGACTGACAACGCGCCGCCTGCTCGCGAATGCGACTATAAGTCGTTTAAAGCATGTGACCCGCCGGTCCTGACTGGAAAGAAAGACGCGGTTGCTACGTTTGACTGGGTAATCCGTATGGAGGCTGCCATCCGTCTCAGCGAATGCCGGGGGGATCAAGTGGTGAAATTTGCTGCTAACTCCTTGAGAGAAGAAACGTCCCATTGGTGGGAAGGAGTGCGACAAGCTAAGGGAGATACAGCTGTTGACTCCATGTTATGAAATGATTTGAAGGCGTCAGTTATTAAGAATTTTTGCCCAAGGAACGAAATTGAGAAGGTGGAGAGGGAATTTATGAATTTAAAGGCTGGTAACATGACTCACCATCAATACACCACCCGGTACAATGAGTTGGCACTACTGGTGCCACACCTAATTACTACTAAAGAGAGAAATATTTCTTGTTATATCCAGGGACTGTCGGACAAGGTCCGCACCTTTATCAAAGCAAACACTCCTACCACTTTTGATTCGGTGGTGGAACTCAGTGGTGTGGTGTATGATGATCTGGCATTAAACGATGCCGCCATTGAGGAACCGAAGAAGAGACCGAGCTTCTCAAACAAGCGAACTGGTGGAAAGATGTTTGGGACTCGTGATAAGAGGGCTCGGGTGGATGAGCCGACTGTTTGTAAGAAGTGTGGAAGGGAGCATACAGGTGAATGTAGACTGGGATCTAACTTGTTCTTTAAGTGTGGCAAGACCGGGCACTACTCCCGTGAGTGCCCACAACACTTCAAGTGCTATAACTGTGGGGATGCCGGTCATCTGAGTAAGGAATGCCCGAAACCAAAGATGGGCGAATCTGGGAAAGGGAAGAGTGCCGAGAAGAAAGAAGAGAGGCCCCGAGCAAAGACTCGTGCGTACGCGCCAACGCAAGACCAAGCCAGGGCAGACCCCGACGTGGCGTCAGGTACGTTCATCCTTGACAACACTTTTGTTTCTGTGTTATTTGATTCGGGTGCCAGTAAGAGTTTTATATCTACGACTTTTTGTAAACGAGTAAAGTACACTGTCAGTAAGCTAGAAAGGGCTTTTAGCGTGGAAACCGCTGAGGGTAGAACTACGAGAGTGATCGATGTAGTTGACAACTCCACGATAAAAATAGAAGGTCATGGGTTCCCTGTCAGGTTGTTTGTTATGGTTTTAGGTGGGTTCGATGTCGTGTTAGGTATGGATTGGCTAACAGCCAATGAAGCGCAAATTATATGCAAACGAAAGATAATCCGACTCAAGGCTCCGGATGGTAGCAAAGTCGAGGTTTTTGGAGATCGTGACGCCCCGATTCCAAATGTCATCTCAATGATTAAGGCAACAGATTACTTGAGGCGTGGATGCGAGGCTTATCTGGTGTACGTGATCGAAAAGTGTAAGGAAGTGAAGGAACTAGACGATGTACCCGTGGTACGCGAGTACCCGGAGGTGTTTCCAGAGGATTTGCCTGGGATACCACCCGACAGAGAGATTGAATTCCAAATCGACTTAGTACCAGATGCCCAGCCCGTGGCTAAGGCTCCATATCGACTAGCACCTGTGGAAATGAAAGAACTTATGGTCCAATTAGACGAACTACTTGAGAAGGGATTTATACAACCGAGCATCTCGCCATGGGGTGCTCCGGTGTTGTTTGTGAAGAAGAAGGATGGTTCGATGAGAATGTGTATTGATTATCGCGAGTTGAACAAACGAACGGTGAAGAACAAGTACCCTTTACCAAGGATCGACGACCTGTTCGATCAATTGCAAAGCGCAAGTTGGTTCTCAAAAATCGACCTTCGATCCGGGTACCATCAGTTGAAAGTGAGGGAAGAAGACATACCGAAAACTGCATGTCGCACGCGTTATGGACATTTCGAGTTTCGCGTAATGTCTTTCGGATTGAAGAACGCCCCTGCAGCGTTCATGGATTTAATGAATAGGGTGTGTCAACCGATGCTGGACCGATCGGTAATTGTGTTCATCGATGATATCCTCATCTACTCCAAGAATGAGGGTGATCACGCATGTCACTTAAAGGAGGTATTGGAGGCTCTAAAGAAGGAAAAGTTGTATGCTAAGTTCTCTAAATACGCGTTCTGGCTTAGGGAAGTCCAATTCCTAGGTCACGTCATCAACCCGAACGGCATTATGGTTGACCCAGCGAAGATAATGACGGTAAGGGAATGGAATATTCCTAAGACGCCAACTGAAATCCATAGTTTCTTGGGATTGACAGGCTACTATCGGAGATTCATCCAGGATTTCTCGAAAATAGCTTCGCCATTGACAAAGTTGACTCGGAAGGAGGTAAAGTATGAATGGGGTTCGACCCAGGATGAGGCGTTTAAGGAATTGAAGGAAAAGCTAACCAAAGCCCCAGTCTAGGCCCTTCCCGAGGGCAATGAAGACTTAGTGGTATACTCTGACACTTCGGGTCAGGGATTGGGATGCGTGTTGATGCAACGCGGAAGAGTGATCGCGTATGCGTCACGACAGTTGAAGATTTACGAAGCTAATTATCCAACCCATGATTTGGAACTTGCTGCTGTCGTATTCGCATTGAAAATCTTGAGGCACTACCTGTACGGAGTGAAGTTTACTATTTACTCCGACTACAAAAGTTTGAAGTACTTCTTCGAACAAAAAAAGCTTAATATGAGGCAGAGACGATGGTTGGAACTATTAAAAGACCATGACTGTGAAATCATATACCATCCTGGAAGGGCAAACGTGGTGGCTGACGCCCTAAGCCGAAAGGATGTGTCTGCTCCTATTAGAGTGAAAGCTTGCTAATTGGTGGTAACATCTGATGTGATGAAGGAAATTGAAAGAGCTCAAGATGAAGCACTTAAGGAAGAAAACATAAAAAAGGAAAGGATGGTTGGCCAACAGGACAAGTTGGAATATAACACCCTTGGTGTTAGGACACGTTTTGGACGGGTATGGATACCTATGGGTGGCGAGCTTAGAACCAAAATCTTGGATGAGGCTCATAAGTGTTGGTACTCTATCCATCCTGGTACCAATAAAATGTACCAAGATCTAAGGAAGGAATACTGGTGGCCTGGAATGAAGCATGAAGTGACAAAGTACGTAAGCAAGTGCTTGACTTGCTCGCAAGTAAAGGCCGAACACCAGAAACCGTATGGAAAGATTCAACCACTTGATATACCAGAATGGAAGTGGGAACACATTACCATGGACTTCATAACTAAGCTACCTCGCACAGCTAAAGGTCATGACACCATTTGGGTAATTGTGGACCGTTTAACGAAGAGTGCTCATTTCCTACCTATTCGCGAGACGTTCTCGTCAGAAAGGTTAGAAAAAGTATTTATTAAAGAAGTAGTAGCACGGCATAGGATGCCTTTGACGATCGTATCTGACCGGGACACACGATTCACATCGAGGTTCTGGAAAAGATTTCACGAGGCGATGGGCACGAGGCTTAATATCATCACGGCATACCACCCACAAATGGATGGTCAGTCCGAAAGGACCATTCAGACCTTGGAGGATATGCTTCGCGCTTGTATTATCGATTTTGGCGGCAGTTGGGACAGTCATCTGCCGCTAGCCGAATTCTCCTACAATAATAGTCATCACTTGACGATAGGCATGCCGCCTTATGAAATGTTGTATGGGAGAAGTTGTAGGACCCCGGTTTGTTGGGGTGAGATTGGACAGAAGGAATTAGGAAGTCTTGAAGTCGTAAGAGAAACATCGGAAAGGTTTGATCAAATCAAAGCACGAATGAAGGCCGCACAAGATCGTCAGAAGTCCTATGCGGATAAACGATGAAGGCCTATTAAGTTTGATGTTGGGGACAGAGTAATGTTGAAAGTGTCACCCTGGAAGGGAATCATACGATTCAGGAAGAGAGGAAAGTTAAGTCCGAGGTTTGTCGGACCATTCAGGATAATGGCACGGGTTGGTGAAGTCGCTTATCGGTTAGAGTTTCCTGATGAGTTAAGTGGGATTCATCCTACCTTCCATGTATCACACTTGCGAAAGTGTTTGGCTGATGAATCAGCTCACGTACCACTTACTGACATCGAGGTCGACAACAGCCTTAACTACATCGAAGAACCCGTGGCCATCTTAGACAGAAAGGAGAAGTGTTTGCGTAATAAGATTATTCAATTGGTTAAAGTCCAATGGAAGCATCGAAGGGGATCAGAAGCCACTTGGGAAACGGATACGGAAATGAGGGAGTCGTACCCTCAACTATTTGAATTATGATAGGTTTCGGGGACGAAATCTATTGTAAGGGGGGTAGACTTGTAACATCCCAAAAATAAAACGACAGTTATAATAACGGAATAAACGAACGAGGCATGTCGGGTAGGGCCGGATGGGCCGACGGGCTGGAAGGGGAGCCTCCCTTATAAATAGCCAAGGTCACCCATTTCTCTCATTTGCAACTTCTAGAGAGAGAAACCGTAGAGAGAGAAAGTTGGCGGATCGACCCGAGATTTGAGAAATGTGTTGTTCCAGAGCTCGTGAGAAGAATCTCCGGACCAGAAACTCGATTCAGGTAACGATCTGGCCAAAATATGAGTTTTTGTTCGTTTTTGGGTTTTTCGGGTTTTGGATGAAAATGTAACGTTTTTACGGATGAAATTGTAAGGAAAACGTAGATTTGAGTTCCTTAATGATAAGCAAACGTTTTGAATGTAAATAAGTTCAGGATCTTGATGTGATCAGACCCGAAGGCGAAAGTTAGGGTTTTTGCGAAGAAGCAGTTCGTGCGTACTTATCAAGTAAGCATGAAGATGATCCTGCGTACTTATCAAGTACGCAAATAGAGGATCCTGCGTACTTATCAAGTACGCATGAAGAGGGTCATGCGTACTTATCAAGTACGCATGAAGCAGGTACTTAGTATTTATCAAGTACGTATGAAGCGAGGTTTGCGCACTTATTAAGTACGCAAGAACAAGTCCCTGCGCACTTGCTAAGTGCGCAGGCATCAGGCTGATTAGGTAAAGTCGGTATGTTTAGAAGGTTAAACCGTTAGGGTCGGGATTTGGTCTGATGTGTATTTAACTAATCAATTCAGATCGGAAGTGACGTAGTGGGACCTTTGTTTAGGACAACCCGGATTAGCTTATCAGGTGAGTTCTAGAAGCCCTCTTTTAAATGTTTTATATAATGTTTTCGGGCTGGTGTGCATACATACGAAATGATGTTTTACGAAATGATGTTTATGAAACTATGTTTACGAAATGAAATGATTTGGAATGAACGGTTTATGGAAAGAAAGTTTTATGAATGGAATAATTACGAGCGAAATGTTTATAAAGAAATGGTTTATAATGAAGGTAAAGGGTTTTGAAAATGAATGAAATGTTTTACGAAAAGAAAAGAAAAGGGCAAAGGTTTTAAAGAAGTCATTACAAATCTAATCTGTCTAATGAAGGGAATTGACGAATGAAGTCTGGGAATGAAATTCCCAGCCTTGTGGTAGATTATGGTCAGCGAGACATAGTTGCCATAAGAACAACAGGGGCAGTGTCTTTGTGGTATGTCAATGGTTTGACGTTGGATCGGGATCTACCTTGATCCAATGATTCAACACATTAACCGAACCACTCGTGCGGAATCCGATTTGATTGGCAATCCAATCTATGACACGGATCGGGTCGTAAGAAACGAACGGATTAGATGTCGAAACGAAGGTTTCTATCGACCCTTTGGTGTAGAGAAGTTGGATACAAGACCTGGAAACTCTCAACGGACAGAGATTCGACAATACAGGTGCAAAGAGTTTGTTTGTTCTGTTGCTTAGTCTGGTTCTATGTGTATATGTGTTGTCTTTGTGTTGTATTGTATTCATGAAGTGAAAGTTCTATATATAGTGCTGAGGCCATTCGTACGAATGAGCCATGTGAATGGACTCATTCGTGCGAATGAATCAGCAGAATGGTTCATTCGTAAGAATGAATCATTAGAATGGTTCATTCGTACGAATGAATCATTCTCATGACTTATTCTAGCGAATGAATCATTCTCATGATCTATTCGTGCAAATGGATCATTCTCATGATCCATTCGTGCGAATGGCCCTTTCATTAGCACGATTGATCAACGGTATCGCTATTTATCAGATCGTTTAATACACAGTCGTTATATATGAGTAAACATTAAGGATAAACATGTAATTTCATTAATACATCAAATAATTACATTAAACATAGATGAAATACATATTACAAGGGATTAGAGACATATTATGCATCTACATACTCCCCCTTGGACCTAGATCCCTTTAAAATGACCTAACTAACATTAGTTGGTCTTCAACATCTCTTTTGTACGAGTTTTCCAGTTAACTCCGGCGTATATGTCAAAAGCAAAGCATATACGTATCACTTTCACATACTGCAACGCCTGGTCTATATCTGCAACTTCAAAAAACGGTTGACACTTGTATAAAGTTGTAACATCTTGTTCAGACAAGTTGGTCAGCCACAAGGGATCAAAGACCCTGATGGTCTCCCATGACCCTTCTTTACAAAGCACTATAACAGCTTCACCAGTACGCCCATCATAGTACCACCATTTGAACTGATCTGAGAAGTCCTGGATCATTTTCCTTAAAGGAATCTTCTTCATGATCGTTGGAGGTTTCCACTTTAAGACAATTAGGGGCTTCTTGGTGATTGGATGAACCTTTTCCTTATGAATGTAACGTGTAGGCATTTGTGGCTTGAAGTTCACCCACTTCTTCCGGTATTCGTATTGTAATTGACGTTCAAACCATTCGGATAGACCGGAAGATTCGCTGTGTAGAAGCGTTAGACTCGCCAATTGATTTACTTCAAATGCGGGCAGCGTCTTGAAGTCATGAGGGTACCTGAAATATTGTATGCCCTTCTCTCTTTTTATAGCATAGCAGCTTAAGTCGTTGAAGTATGCCCAACTGATTATACGACCATCAGACTTGTGTCCTTTGAGTCGATAAACTTTAGTGTACTTGGTTGGAGGAGAGGGCTTTGAGTTCTTCTTTAATTCGGCCATGTATTCCATCCACTGACTTTTACGTTCATTCAGCTCGTCAATGTCAATAATGGAGGGACCGGCTTCATCTCCTTTGTTGTCGTTAATGCGGTTGACCTCCTCGTCGGACTGCTGAGTGAATAAGTCTGCGAAGGAGGGAAGATCATCACCATCTACTGATGTGTACTTTGGATATTCTTGATTAGTGATGTCTTCGACTTCAACCTCATCAACGTCTTCTAGTTCGTCAGAGGAGGGATAATCAGTTGTAGGAACAGATGCCTCTTCAGTGATGACTTCGTCGGGATTCATTTGAAATAGCTTGGCAATCTGTTCTTTTGACAAGCAGTGTACGATTTCCCCTTCCTCTTTGTCATAAATAACTGAATGTTGGATGATCCCTTGCATGTCAAGCACATAAGTTAACTTTGAAGGTTGTTGCTTGAGAGGCATCACATCTAAAACTATTTACATAAACAATCATAAAATAAACATGTGAGAATAAGAAATTTCATTGATTTAATCAAAATAAAACTGAAATTATTTACATAATAATCTAATATTTAAAATAAGACAACTTAAAACACTTA
Source organism: Smallanthus sonchifolius (assembly GCA_023525975.1). Taxonomy (NCBI): domain Eukaryota; kingdom Viridiplantae; phylum Streptophyta; class Magnoliopsida; order Asterales; family Asteraceae; genus Smallanthus; species Smallanthus sonchifolius. The sequence continues at coordinate 38,612,047 of CM042025.1, read as the reverse complement.
AAACAAAAACTATCAACCTTCAGTGCCCTTTTGTGTATCTGATGATGGGACTTCTGATTTGTCTGATTTTTGCTTTGTGCGTGCCTCTGCTTCTGCTGTCTTTGAAGCACTTGATGCAGCACCAGCATTGGCACCATCATCCTTATCTTTGTCATTATTGTCATCATCATCATCATCGTCATCATCATCATCATCATCATCATCACCATCATCACCATCATCACCATCATTGCGAGCACCCTCAATTCTGGGTGTCGGGTCTCTTCTGCTTTCTAAGTCTTCCAGCAGTCTCTTATTATCCTCCTCAAGCCTTTGTATCCTCTGAGCATGTGCATCAACAGTTTTAGACAACTGTTGATTCTGGTTTGTAGCAGTGAGAAGGAGGGCTTGTTGATCATTACACCTAGTGGAAAGACTTGTGATGGCTTGGGCTTGTTCAGTATTTTGCAGAGTCAACTGACTGATCTGCGAGCCCTGTTGGTCAATACGCTTTGATTGCTCTTCATTTTGAGCCAGTAAACGAAGTACCAAACTGTTTAAAGTACTGATCTGGCCGTGTAGAGAGACAGTCGGCAGTGACATTGAAGATTCAGCTCGAATAGTTGATGGCTGTGATGTAGGAGCAGTCGTGTAGATGGGAGGAGGCACAGTTTGTGTCTGAGGCATAGATGTTGACATTGGAGCCTCAGACCTGGTGGCAGTTGCTATAGTGGCAGAGGTGCTCTCCGTCCTCCTAACAAGCTTAAACTTTTGGCGTTTGGCCATTCTCTTTCCTCTTCCTCTCTTGACTGGGGTAGATTGGGAAGAAGGAGCAGCAGATACTTGTGGACAGTCAGGGACAAAGTCAGCATCCCTGACGTCATCATCAACCCTTGAGCTTCCTTGATCTGCTCCCCTTTTTCGTTTTGTTGCGACCAATCTTGTCCCTTGTTGACTGATTTCAAAATCATCTTCAGTGTCCTCAGAATCAGTAAACAGGACGGTGTCCAGGTTAACGTCTTCTGGGTTAGTTGGAAGGGAAGAATCGATAGCAGTGACAGTGGGGGTGGTGGCAGCGGTAGATGGAACATTAGGAGTATTGCCACCATCTCCCTGACCATCTTGGTCGTCGTCATCTTGGTTGTCAGCTGGAGGTACAACAATATCCTCCCTGTCAGAATCACTGTTATCGTGACGCCATTTTCTGTTTGCTGGTGCCACATAATCTAGATTTGCCAGATGTCCAATAAGTCGTTTGTGAGGTGGCTTTGTTGGTCTTCCCCTGTAGGTCTGTACCCTGTTTAGAGTGACGTCCGTCATGTGTTCTAACTTGATTATGTCGACGTCTGACCTTGGTAGAAGAGGAAGTTAGTCATCTATTATCATTTGTAAGAATCTGGGGTACATAAGATACGCATTGTCCCCTTTTAGATAGATGTTTTCCTTAAGATGCGTGAACACCATCTCGGAAAAGTTGAACGGAATGTTCAACACCAGAGCAACGAATGCGCTCTGAATTGTTTCGCGCATGTCGTCGAAACCTCCACGACGGGAACCGAGGCAATGCAGAAGAACATGTCCTAGATACTTGTACTGCGGACAGAGGTTCGCTTTGTTTAAAACTCCCTCGGCGACATTCCCGTCGTACTTTATCCTCATGAAGCATCCGCGGACCAGATATTTATCCAGTGTCACTGGATCTTTAGGATGATCACCGAATTGACACAATCGGCGAATGTGAGCTGCCTATACAACCACATCTTGACCTGCGATCTTCCCTCGTATGACCGGTGGAGATACCTCGCAGTCAATCTCGGCAGAGGCCCAGAACTCCCTTTGATGCAACGTATAAGGAGTCCGGTGATGGGATATAGCATGAGCAATCCTTGATCTTGATAAAAACTCGATCATGCCGAAAAACGGAAGTGCATTCTTTGATGTAGGAATCATGTACACGCACATATGTTGCTTTTTATTGAAGCCTTAAGAACAACTGGAGCTCTGTGCGCCATAACGATCAGTCTGCAAACACAAAAACATGAAGCACATCAGATCAGTATATGCAAGATTTTGGAAATATGAACTTTTGGACCATTTTCCCTTTGTACGAATGAACCCTAAGAGTTGGTTCATTCGTGCGAATGGATCATTCTGCCTATTCATTCGTGCGAATGAGTTTCATTCATATGAATGAGTATTCATTCGTGTGAATGAGTTCTCATTCGTGTGAATGAGTTCTCATTCGTGTGAATGAGCGTTCATTCGTACGAATGAACATGAAGAGTGTGTCCATTCGTATGACAGACGGGTCGCGATCCAATTTGTCCAAAAATCAACCAACACTTGAAAAGATTTGCCGAAAAAGACACCAACACACTCGACTATGGTTTTCAACCAATATTTAGCATTTTAATTGGTTTATTAAGTCACTTTTTACATTTTTAGTTTGTTTTTCGGTTTTGAATCCTAAATCTAATCGAACATCTGCAAATCGGTATACAATCGATGAATACTTGTGGGGTTATACCTGTAAAATGAAAACGAATGATTAGATTATAGATTTGACGGAGTTTTGGGTAACTTTCAGATTATGATGAAACAGACGTGCGAATATGATTTCTGATATGAGCGAATGAGACTGAGAATGCGAATGAATGGCCCTTATATAGGATGGCCTGGTTCATTCGTACGAATGGCCATCCATTCGTGCGAGTGGACTCTCATTCGTGCGAGTGACCCAGATTTGATTCATTCTGCCACTCATTCATACGAATGGACCATTCTGGTCGGTCCATTCGTGTGAATGACCTATTCTCATCATCCATGCGTACGAGTGAGCCATTCTGCTCATCCATTCGTACGAATGGATAACCTCTTTTAGTAAATTAAACTTTTTAGGTTAAATGGGGTATCCGACCACATTGGTTTTAACAAAAATTTAATTATGAAGTAAGGGATCAATTATGAAGTTTTGGAATAGTTTATGAAGTAAAGGAACGATTTGATCAATCAGGAAGTCAAGCGGTTTTCAAATTTTGATTTTCTGACAGTCGTTCGAGTCTTATCAGATAATCTAAAATTCAGGAAAAGTAAAATCTTTTTGGATTTTTGAATATGTAATGCTGAAAATAATATCAACAAGATATATACACGCATGTCTTAGTAAGAATGATCCTTATGAGAAATCATACAGACTTAGTGACCAATGATCTGAGACATTTTGAATTTTGTAGATACAACTATACAATGGTATTTACACATCTTTTTGTGAGAAAGATCCGAACATGGGATCAGTACTAAACTCATAGCAATCAGCAACATTGCAAATTATCTGAGCTTTAAGTACACTTAGTCAAAATGCGATCATTGATATGTTTGTCCATCTTAAACCTATGCAAACCTCTTCTCAACACTTACAAGATGATCTTGAAGGATTGAGTGCATTGTCTGTGTGTCCCACACTGGTTAAGAATTGACTTGAATTACTTTTCAAAACATGTTAATGTTTCAAATCAGCACAACTTACTTAACCAGCCATCATAAGTTCATGAGATCTCAGTTATTCCATGTTACTTCTTTACTACACCAATTTTTTTTTTTTTAGTATTCACAGTGACAGCCATCAGCTCATGGACTGCTTCAGCCAGGTATTTACAAGGCAATATGGCATGTATGCAGCTAACGGTGTTTGTGTTCATCCTATCCCATGGATGGCTTCAACCAGGCTGCAACCCGGTAATATGGCACATATACGGATTCGGATTCATACTTTTATTTTATTCTTAATCGCATGGACGGCTTCAGCCAGGTATTTACAAGGCAATATGGCACGTATACGACTTCGGAATCTAATTTTTAATTTTATAACTACTTTCTGATATCTCATTAAACCGATGATAACTGGTGTGCACAGAATGAGAAACACCTTCAGTTTCTATTGTTGATTTTCGTCAATCCTTTCACCATTATGTGACTCACAAGACAATATCTAATATGGTATAGATTGATCATCAATGGTCGAGATTCAGTAAGATAAGCCTATCAATGCATCACATGTCGACTTAGTGTGACTATTCACTATGACATTAAATGCAATGTGCTTCATACATATGGTTAGTGTGCCATCACTTCCCAAAGGTTGGATACGATTTCTCATTTTTGAGTTTTTCAGATGTTTTTGGGTTTTAGACTGTACAAAAATGGAAAATCTTTTTTTTAAACAAACTGTACACAAATAACTGTACACAAATAACTGACAATTAACTGTACACAAATAACTGTACACAATTTAGAAAATCTTTTTGGAGTCTCAGATAACTAGCGTCTGTGTACTATCATTTTTCTCAGCGAGAGATCATTTTCTTACTGACATTTTCTCCCCCTAAAATTTCAAAATGAAAAATCTTTTTGAGTTTTTGAGATTTTTAATAAACGCAAGAAAGAAAATATAACAATGATTGTCATCAAAAAGAACCTTGAACTCCTTATCACAGATTTGAGAAACAGAAAGCAAGTTGTTATCCAACTGTTTGACAAAGTTGACCTTCTCAAAGCTGACAGCTCCATTAGACAGTGTTCCCTGAGCTGAGATAAAACCACCTTTATCGCTTGCAAATGAAACATAGCCCCCTTTGATATTTCTGACGTCGAAAAGGAGAGCTAAGTTCCCAGTCATGTGCCTGGATGCCCCACTATCAATAATCCAATTATTGCTAATAGGATTATAAAGGACAACCTGCACAAGAAGGAAAGTAATTAGTTTAGGTTAGGAACCCAAGCCTTTACAGTCTTGGGTTTCCCAGTCTCATCTACAACAGTACAATCCATCCACTGTCCTTGTGGATTTTTGGAACAACCATTTGACTTTGAAGTACAGTCGTCAGAAGCATCATCTGATTTTGCTTTCCACACATGTTGTTTGTGCAACGACTGTTTGTGGTAAACAGTGGATTGCTTAACGATTTGTACAGGTGTGGAACTCGAATCAGAGACCAACAAGTCATGCATCTTTTGTTTAACTTTCTTTTGATGCACTTGTTGTTGGGTAAAAGAGTTAGATTTTGACTTTAAAAACTTTTGTTTATTTTCTGGAAAATGGTTAACTCTTTTACTTGGCTTCTGAAGATAAGGACAGTTGACAACAACGTGTCCTTTTGTACCGCACTCAAAACAGTATCTCCGCTCAACCAACCTCGGAGATCTGTATTGATTTTCACTTTGGTGAGTTTTTGAACCACCAGCCTTAGCTTCTTTTTGTTCAGCTGAAGAGAGTGACTTGTTTGATTGAACAGACTCTCCAGCTTTAACAAAATTAACCTTTTTGATTGAGGCTTTGGTTACTTGACTCTTCTGATCAGAAGTAGTGGGATGAAATGGACGGCAATTGGTTTGTTTAATTTTAAAAACAATTTTAGTAACAGATTTTGAAATACCAATGCTGTCATTCTGTGGAGCAGACGAGTTTTTGTGTCCCAAACCACGAGTAGGACACTTATCGTCGTCTTCATCCCAATCTTCTACCATTCCATCAACACACTGGGACTCCGAGGTCGAAGCACCATTATCGTTAACCTTTGGTTGAGAAATTTTGTCTTCGGTTGGATCAACGACAAGTGGCGTTTTGACCTTAAAGTCAATGATTGGGTTATCATCCGGTGTGTTTACCATAGTATTCAACACCGGTGGAGGACAATTTTTATACCCAAACCCAGCATTTTTCTTTCCTGTACGCCGTGAAATCATGTAATCAAGAAGGTAAGAAGAATTTGAATAACTTTTCAGCTTTTGATTTAAAGTTTCATAATCACATTCGACAAGCGCCAGCTTTTTCTTTGTTTCATCAATCGTGTTTAAATAAAAAGTGATGGCATTTTGTTTGTTGATAACACAGATTTCTAATTCATGAACTTGCCTGTTTAAAAGATCAATTTTGTTTTTGAAGGCAAGTTCGTTTCCCTTTAAAACACGGTTTGCTTCAAGACAATTAGTTAAATCAGCAATTAAGTCTGTGTTGTGACTTTTAAGTGTCTCAACTTTCTTCTCAAGTTCATCACAAATTAAACACGGTTGAGATTCAGACTCACTTTCAAAACTGTCAAAATTTACGTGAATGCCTGTGGATGTTTTTACCATAAAAGCACAGCTACAGGTAGATTCAGAAGAGGAATTGTTATCATCCACATCAGCTGTCGATTGACTTGAAGAGACGACAGATGATTTTTCTTCATTCTCAGCTGTGAAGCCAGAACTGTTTGAAGATGTGTCGTCTTCAGCTGATGAACTTTCTGAAGCAATCTCTCTCTTAGCATCAGAATCTGATTCTTCATTGATTTCTACAGCCTTTGCCATGTAAGCTCTATCCCCTGAACTGCCATCAGCTCCAAATTTAAAAGACCAATCAACAGTCTCATCTGTTTGAACAACCATAGCTTTTGTTTCACTTGAAGTGTCCTTATCTTGTGCAAGAGTAACTGGAACAAGGTTTGTTTTTGTATTTTGATTTTGTGGCTTCGGTTGGCTTTGACGGTTGTTGAAAGGGTTGCGGTTTCCAGTCTGTTTAGGCTTTTCACATTGCCTAGCAAAATGCCCTTTCTCACCACAGTTAAAACAAACAACAACAGACAGATCAAAACCATAAGTAGTGTCTTTGTTCCCTTCGAGAGTTTTTCCTGTCCTTTTTACATAATCTCTCGCTCTTCTGACTGCACTTGCAAAAGCCCACATTATATCAATTCGATCCATTTCATCCTTATCAATCTGAGCATAGTCTTCTGCTGTCAGATGACTGTTTCCAACCTGTCCAGCAACAAGACTGTCATATGAATTGACAACGGTAGACAACAGTGCCATGTGTTCCTTGGCCACTTCGATAGTAACCTTGTCGAAGTTGTCTGTTTGCAATTTAATGGGGCTTGGTGGAGGAGTACTAGCAGTATTTCCCTGCTGTGGAACCGAGCTTGATGAAACTGAAGCATGAGCTGTTGAAGACTGGCTGGCTGAAACATTAGACATGTTTGATACAAACGCAGTCTGCAAAGGAGCATTTTGTTGAGTTGATGTGGAATAGTACAATGAAGGATCCTGAGCTTGTACGCCTCTCTTTAACTTCCACTTATTCATCACCTCTTGTTCTCTCAATTTCTGAAGAAATTCATTGATATCAATGGTTTCAAGAGTATTGTTCTGTTTGAGAACCATCAAGAATGAATCCCATTTTGGTGGTCGCGCATCTGCCATGCATTGAACCTTTTCTTCTTTCGTTGTTTTGATCTCATGGGCATGCAATTCACTCATCAAGTGATAGAATCTCTCAAATAGATCATCTAAGGACTCATTCCCAATATACATGAAATTATCAAATTCCTTCTTAATGGCCTTAGCATTGATAGCTTTCAACGAAGCATTTCCTTCGTGACGTTGTTCTAAGGCAACCCACAGAGATTTTGAAGATGTAAACTGCCTGAATTGATGAAATATTTCTCTTGATATGGCCTGAGATAAGATAGCATATGCCTTCTTTTCTAAGTCATAATCTTTTCTTTGTTGTTCGCTTAAAAAGGAAGCCAAAACAGGAGTTCCATCCTCACTCAACACTTTTTGATATCCATTCTCTATCATCATCCATAAGTTTGTATCAACTCCATTAATGTGTATCTCAAACCTATTTTTCCAGTGATGATATTCGTCCATTGTCATGAGTTTTGGAGCCTTGTTAGCATTTCCAGCTTCATTATCGATTAATAACAAGTTTTGGATTTTACTGTTCTGACTGGCAACAAAGGCTAAGTCCGACATGGTAAAAAACGAAGTTTTTCGACACAAAAAAAATTCAGAAGAGATTTATGCGAATGGGTCTATTCATGCGAATGGAATTTTCTATTCGTGCGAATGGAATTTTCTATTCGTGCGAATGGAATTTTCTATTCGTGCGAATGGAAGTTTGAACAAATGAGCGGGAGAATTGATCTATTCGTGCGAATGGTAGGAGCCATTCGTGCGAATGAAGTTCATCATGGTAGCCATTCGTACGACAGAGGGCTGTTTGACTTTTTTGCACCAAAAAGCACCAATGGTTGAGCCTATTATCAGATCTGGAAACTAAAACGATCAGATCACTCAGAAGCAATAATCACAAGTTTTGAACGTGGCTAAACAACGATCAAGTGATCTTTATAACATTCAAGTAGCTAGAAAAAGCAAGATTAGATTTTTTATGTTGAATCTAGAGCACAATGGCTCTGATACCACTTTGTTGGATCAGGATCTACCTTGATCCAATGATTCAACACATTAACCGAACCAAATCGTGCGGAATCCGATTTGATTGGCAATCCAATCTATGACACGGATCGGGTCGTAAGAAACGAGCAGATTAGATGTCGAAACGAAGGTTTCTATCGACCCTTTGGTGTAGAGAAGTTGGATACAAGACCTGGAAACTCTCAACGGACAGAGATTCGACAATACAGGTGCAAAGAGTTTGTGTGTTCTGTTGCTTAGTCTGGTTCTATGTGTATATGTGTTGTCTTTGTGTTGTATTGTATTCGTGAAGTGAAAGTTCTATATATAGTGCTGAGGCCATTCGTACGAATGAGCCATGTGAATGGACTCATTCGTGCGAATGAATCAACAGAATGGTTCATTCGTAAGAATGAATCATTAGAATGGTTCATTCGTACGAATGAATCATTCTCATGACTTATTCTAGCGAATGAATCATTCTCATGATCTATTCGTGCGAATGGATCATTCTCATGATCCATTCGTGTGAATGGGCCTTTCATTAGCACGATTGATCAACGTTATCGCTATTTATCAGATCGTTTAATACACAGTCGTTATATATGAGTAAACATTAAGGATAAACATGTAATTTCATTAATACATCAAATAATTACATTAAACATAGATGAAATACATATTACAAGGGATTAGGGACATATTATGCATCTACATTTAATGTTGTACAACTGGTAGGGAGTAACGACGGTTACTCAAGGGTTAACGTGACCCTGTGTAAGGTTAAATTATGATCCTACGGTGTTATGGCCGTGAGCCATAGCCGTCGATGGAAGTTGTCGGTCTATGGACATGAGAGCCATAGGGGCAACTGAATGGGTATTATCGGTCCTCGTGCAGTTAAGCCTTGGGGGCAATACAAAAGGGAATTGATGGAATGTATGGTATTGTCGGTATTCGTGCAGTTAAGCCTTAGGGGCAATACCATACTAAATGACGGTACGAATGGTAACACAGATTTAGATAGTAATGTATGACTTAAAAGAATGTTAAATGTTTTAAACAAATGATCCTTTCAATGTGTTTATGATGAGGATAAATGTTTGAAGGTTTTTAATGATGAACGAAAGGCCCTGTTTTCTTATACGTGATGTTAAACCCTAATGAATGTTTGAATGATGAACAATTTCTTAAATCGAATGAAAAACTGGAACTCACCAGCGTAGCTGACTTTTTATTATGCACATTCAGGTTAAGGCAGGTTATGAGGATGGAAGGTGATGCTTGGCTAGCGAGATGAGTACCCGGCTGATCATGAAGACTGGCATCCCGTTATGTTTTAGTTACGATGTATTTATGTTTTAGACAATGTTTACGCTTTCGCATGTTGAACAATGTAAAGATTATGTTTAATGAAGTATTTTCCGCTGCGTTATTTGATATTCAAGTTTAATAACTGTTTGTGAATGAGTAAATCCAACAAGTGAGGCCTCCCGGGTTTGGGGCCTTACACTTCTAAATCAATCTTAGCTATTAGATTAGTTTGATCAAATGTTTAAATTATTTCCTACACTTTTGAGGTAAAACACACTTTGTACTTGAACCTTCATCTATATATATATATATATATATATATATATATATATATATATATATATATATATATATATATATATATATATATATATATAAAGGAGATATTTTCTAAGAAGCCTAAAAAAGGGATTTTGTTTAAAATTTTAGGCATGATGTTCTTCAACTTTTAAATATGTTCACATAAATAAAACAAAAACACCATACCTAAAATGAAAGAATATCATGCCTAAAATCTCTTTTTTAGGCTTCTAAGAAAAAAAGTCATTTTTAGTATAACCTTCCCATATATATATATATATATATATATATATATATATATATATATATATATATATAATATATGTATATATATATATGGGAGGTTTAAATAAGAAGTGATATTTCGCTAATAAACCTAAGAAATGATAAAAACCTTAATAAACGATATCAAACGAACTCCGATTAAGCTCATTCCAACGGCGTTGGAACCGTCTCGTCGAACTCTACCATCTTAGCTTTTAGGGTTTAAAATTTAGCATTGAATTTTATGGTTTTAGCCTTAGGGTTTAGCTTTTAAGGTTTAGATTTTAGGGTTTACGTTTTTTTAGGGGTGGGGGGGTTTAGGTTTTTGGGGGTGGTTTTAGAGTTTTTTCTATTTGAGGGGGGGGGGGAGTGGGGGGTTTAGGTATTGGGGGGGTGTTTTAGGCTTTTCGGGGTGGGGTTGGAGGGAGGGTTTAGGTTTTTGGGGGTGCGGGTGGAGGGAGTTTAGGTTTTTTGGAGCGGGTTAGGGTTCGATGAGACGGAACCAACGCCGTTGGAATGAGCTCAATCGGAGTTCGTTTGACCCACTTAATAGCATTCTTAGCAAAAAACCTTCAAGAATTGTATTAAAAGTTACGGTAAACATACTCCTCACGTATCAAACGTCCGTTTAAAAGGTGAAACCACTTTTAAATGGCCATTTAAAAAGTTATTCGGTATTCGGTCGAATTTTTTTAGGGAGGGGATGGGAGTGTTAAAAAGATGGTTTGGGTCAAATGGGATTTAATCTTGGCCGATAAAACAAAGGGTGGTTTGGGAATCGGAAGTTTGAAAATTCTCAACTTGGCTCTTCTATTAAAATGGCGTTGGCGGTATTACAATTGTCCAAATTCATTATGGGTTAAGGTCATAAAATCAATTCATAATCATAACTCAAACGTGTTTTATAAAGATAGAGTTGGGAAAAGGAAACGAGATATGGAATCGTGTTGTCAAGAGTATTCATGCTCTAGATGAAAAAGGGTTCCGTTCTCGGCCATGAGGAAAAAGGTTGGGGTTGGAGATTCTTCTTCATTTTGGTTCGACACTTGGAATGGAGAAGGATCATTGTCTTCTAGATACCGAGACTTTTTAATATAAAGTGTAATAAAGATTGTCTGATAAAGGATCGGAAAAATGGGAATATTTGGCCATGGGGATGGCGTTGTCCCATTAGAAGGGGGTTGAAGAGGAACAACTTTGTAGATTAAAATTTGACTTGGAAAATATGCAATGGTCGGATGAGAATAAATATATATACTATAGGGGTGCCCGCGCGATGCAGCGGGAATACAAAGTACTCACGTAAAATGTTAAATTTTTTAAAATAAAAAAATGTAACACCCCAAAAATAATACGACGAGTTATAATAATGGGTAAACACGAGATGAAAAGAATAAACAACACGGCGTAACGGGCTGGGCCAGATGCGCCGGCGAACTTGAGGGTGGCGCATAAGGGGAGGAGTCTCCCTGTATATAGCCTAAACCCTCCTCATTTCTCTCATTTACAAGAATCTAGAGAGAGAAACCGTAAAGAGAGAAAGTGAAGGATCGACTCGAGACTGCAAAGGAAGGATTCTCCAGTGCTCCTGAAGATAACCTCTGAATCAGAAGCTCGATACATGTAACGGTTTGGCTTAGATCTGAGTTTTTGTTTACTTTGGGGTTTTCAGGTTTTGGATGAAAATGTAACGTTTTTACGTATAAAACTTGAAAATGAACATAGATCTAGCATCTAGAAGGAAAACGAACGTTTTGGACGTAAAAAGTCAGGATCTTGACGTGATCAGATCTGCATGCAAGAACTTAGGGTTTTTGGGGAAGAAGACTGCCCGACAGGCGAACTTATCGCCTGGCAAGGATTGGGGCAAACTTATCAAGTTCTCCTGGGCAAAAAGTAAGCGAACATATGGTGGTGAACTAATATGCCCTAAATTATACATGTTTTGCATGCATAATAATCCCCATAATATGATACTAATTGATTAATAACCTTGCAATTGATACTTAAAACGTTAATATTTCACAAATGCAGGTTATTCGGTATCCCAAAGATGAATAGAGTAAAAATCAGCTAAAATCATGAAGAAATCAAGCTTTTGGAAGACCAAACTCGAGCATTGACCCCCAAAAAGTCAAAATTGGTCAACACAAGTCAACCAGCAGCTAAAATACGAAGTTGGGGAGCTGGCAGGGCATTGCACGGCCGTGCAATGCCATGCACGGTCGTGCATTCCCTGTCCAGCCTCCCTAGGCTCTGGTACATTGTCCTTTGTATCCTGTTTGATTCCCGAGGTGTTTGCACGCCCGTGCAACCCAATGCATGGCCATGCATTGCTCATTTTGAGGCCTATAAATAGATGGCTTGAGTTCTTCATTACACACACTCATCTACACCTTACAACAACCATCCAGACCTCATTTGAGAGCATATTTCATAGTTAGAGTAGAGAGTAGTGAGTGGAGGGGCTCTTCCTCCTTGTTCCGCAATAGGGGAGCCTACGAAACTCAGCATTATGCAAGTTAGTATGGCCATTCGTGGCTAAACTCTTTGTATTGCTAGGGTGAAGATGAAGTTTGGTGCATGTTAATGTTTAACGTATTAATCCAAGTGATGTGTTTATGTCTTTAACTATTCGTCCTTAAAACCACCATTTTGGTGGGCTTTTATTATTTTCTAAATCCGTCTTTATATTTGTGAGTGTTTTTGGTTTTAAAGCGTAAGATCGTAAAACTTTTTAATCAAACTTCTTTTGAAACTTGTACGTCTTTATACAAGCAGAGATTGATAAGCCAAGGCTTGGTCAACACTAGTAAGGTCGTACATCTTTATACAAACTTATTATGCGACCAAGAATTGGTGAACTCATGTTGGGAACGGTACATATTTATACTTGGTCCCATTGTTACACCGCCTCCTGGTGAGCAAAATATAATCACCTATTTAACTCTAATACAAAGCATTTTACGTTCGATGTTTATACAAACCCAGAGATGACCATTCAAAGGGTTAAGGGTAATTGTTGTCCTTAACGGTAGGCACTACCACTTGTTAAAGCTTTTAATTTTTCAAATCAAATGTCGTGAGGACGAGGCTCTAGCGGTGACCCGGGTCACACTTTTGTAGTAGTCATATCACTGGATTAGTCAACTTAACATTATCACGTAACAAACGGATTCGAAACCCAAAGCAATACTATTCGTAACCTGATCATTTCGTACATATTTACTTTCCTGTTATTTACAATTTTGTTCGTTACATTTCTGTTACACACTTCACGCACGTTTTTACTTTTCTGCTATTTACTTTACCGCCATTTACTTTTCTGTCATATACTTTTCTGTTCCACAAGCACACAAAACTCACTCACTAATTAAACCGGCTAAACGTTAACAAAAGTTGAATATTGGAATTCGACCGTGTCCGTTGGTTCGATACTTGGTTCTTACCTAAACTATATTACGCTGCGATAGGTACACTTGCCTATTGTGTGTGTCTTAAGTTTGAGTATTTATCAATTTATAAATTTAAAACCTAATCTCGTGAAACCACTTCTAAAACAAATATATATGTATATATATTTTTTAATTTACTTATCACATGACACGTCACGAACTCAGTGACTTCACTGGGTTGAATCAAGCGAACTTACTAAGTTCGCTGGGCATGGGTCAAGCGAAATTGACAAGTTCGCATGTATGATCGCCAGGTTGGTAAGGGGCGAACTTGACTTAAGTTCGCCTAGTTCATTATGGTTAAACCGTTAGAGTCGGGATAGGATCTAATGTGTATTTAACTACTCAATTCAGATCGTGTGTGACGTTGTTGGGCCTTAGATTAGGACAACGAGACTAGCTTATCAGGTGAGTTATAGAAGCCATTTTTCAAATGTTTTAAATAAATGTTTTTGGGCTGTGTGCATACGTAACGATGTGACTGTTTTATAAAACAATGTTTTTAAATGATGTACGTGATGTTTTATGAAACGATGTTTATGAACGATGTTTTGGAAGGAAAAGTTATGAAAGAAGTGTTTATGAAATATTTTTTCAAAAGAAGTTTACGAAGTGTTTATGAATGAATGAATGATTTTTAATAAAACGAATGCTTTAACTGAAGTTTTGGAAGTAAAAGAAGTGAATGATTACGAAAGTCACAAACGAACGAACCTGCCATTATTCCTTAGGGAATGAAGGTTATGGGTATGGGAAGTATGTTATGGGCCTTTACCTTTTAGGGGCCTTTGTGGCTGGCCAACTGTTGTACAACTGGGGTGATGACGGTCACCAAGGGGATTATCGTGATCCTTGAAGTTGGTACGATTTACCTTACGGGGTAGTCGTGCTTGAAGTTTGGTACTTGTGCCTTACGGGGTGCAGTGATTGAAGTTTGGTACGTGTCATCCTTGTGATGCCGTGCTTGAAGTTTGGTGTTGAATGACCTAAGTATCGGGCCCTAGGTTTCTCTGCCCGAAGGACAGTACGGTGTTGAAGGGCCTAGTGGTGGTGATCTTTAGGCTTCTCCGCCGGTATGCGATGTTTGAAATTGACGGTTACGAGAAGGCGCATATTCGATATGTTCGTTGACTTATGTTTATGATGTTATGTTATGTTATTACATGTTTTCGTACGCTTTTATTAATGAAGTTAAATGATATGTTTTTGGAAAATATTTGAAGTTAATATTTTATGAAAAGCTAGAACTCACCAGCGTAGCTGACTTTTTAGTATGCACATTCATGTTAAGGACAGATATGAAAGTTGGACGGTGATGCTTGGCAAACGAGATGAGTTACCCGGCTGATCATGAAGACTGACATCCCGTTATCTTTTTAGTTATGATGTGTTTATGTTTTAGACAATGTTACGCTTCCGCATGTTGAACAATGTTAATGATTATGTTTGAATGAAATTTTCCCCTGCGTTATTTTGATATTCAAGTTTAAGAACTGTTGGTAAATGAGTAAATTCAACAAATGAGGCCTCCCGGGTTTAAGGGCCTTATAAAAAACTATAGCAATACCATATTCAAATTAGGTTGGTGATTTTTAGGGTTCTGCACAGAGCGGGGAACAACATATAAAGGCTATTAACGAGCCAAACCGAGCCAAGGTTAGCTCAGCTCGACTTGAACTTTATACCGAGCTGGCTCGGCTTGAAATTAAAATCAAGCTGGAATCTCTAACTCAAGCTCGGCTCGATTAAAAATCGAGCTAGCTTGCCAAACTCAATTTGGCTCGACTTTACAACTTATTTTATCATAAGGGTCAAACAGATAACTTATTGTTGCCAAAATGCGAATAATAAAACTTTATGTAAAATTACTTTTTGTTCTCTTCATATGTATTATAATCATTATTATAATAGATAAATAACTTTATCTGTCATGTGTTGAGATTTTTGTATAACAATGATTTTAAATAATTAAATATCTAAACTTTATTTTAATATTTTATTAAAACTTACTAAATCATAAAAAGATTTCAATTATATCTTATCTTAAAATATAATTTTATAATTTTTAAATCTTCGTTATTTGTTATTTATAATGTCTTAATCTTAACTATATGTTATTTATAATTTTTAAATCTTAATTATTTCTTATTTCACCAATGACTAATGACATCTAACATACAAATTTTTATAAAAACTACTGATTTATAATAACTTTGATTTATTTAACCTATATAATATATGGATTTTTAACCTACTGGTATAGATAAAAATTATTTGCATCTCTTGATAAGAAAAAAAAAAGAGTAAGAGTTCAACAAAAGTGGATATGCATGCTGCATGCCTTGGTTTGAATAGCTTTCTCAATATGACAATTGTTTATATACATTCGGTGGGTGAGAATATGACCAATGAAAAGGTAGGACAGACACAAAATCTATTTTTATACTTAAAAATAACATATATTGTGTAAGCAAAGCAAACTACTCCATTCAAGTTGCTCAAGGTCTTTTCCGTGAATTTAGCCAATTTATTATACATCATGATTTAAAAAATGATTTTGATATTTAGACACTTATTTTTTTATTTTGACACCTGATATGCTTCATATTGGTTAATATGAAACATATTGGTATAACGTTAAACAACTAGGACTGGCTGGCGGCTTGTCCAATACGCTTCATATTGGCCAATATGGAGCGTATTGGAGTGTGTTTGTTTCGTATAAGGAAGAGGTTGACGCATATCAGCCTTATACGCAACCTGATATGCATCATATTGCCCAATATGATGCATATCAGAGTGCATATCAGGCTGATATGCATCAACCTCTTTCATATGAACCCCCAATATGCATCATGTTGGGTAATATGATCCATATTGAGATTTTTTTTTAAAAAACATTAACTAAATTACCAAAAATACAAATTCAAAATTCAAAAAATAATTACAAAAAAATTGTAATTATTTTTTCAAATACTATTTAAAAAAAAACATATTCAAATTACAAAAAAATAATCTTTTTAATTGATTACATATTAATTTAAAATAGTAATTTTACCACCGCGCGTTGCGGCGGCGGTGAAATGTAGCCTAAGTCGAATCCTCTCGATCCGTGGCATGAAACGAATTTTAAACGGTTGAGGCGGTTACAAAAGAAATATAGTTAGGTACATAAAAAACCATGACGTTATAGCTACTCGTTTAATACTAAAAGAAAATGTAAAAAAAACAAAAGAAAAAAATGTTTTGTCGTTGACACTAACGTACCTAAGTACATAAAAGTAACGTACGAAGTTGAGGCGGATCGGTTTTGAAGATCGAACCATAGATATAAAAATATATTATGCCTCTCATATTGCATCTAATAATTAAAAAAAGAGTCATGAAAAGAAAAAGAAAATCAAAAAAGAACAAAAGGAAAAAACAGAAAAAAAACAATACAAAGACTCGAACTTAAGGGATGGATGAAAGAAATCCAACTTAGCATAAACCACTGAACCAGTTTCACAAATGGGTTTCAGAAGTGAAAGATTTATAATTAAAAAAAATCACACCTCCTGTTCATTTCATAAGGTTTTCCGAATAATAACAAGTTTAAATTACAAATTAAATACATATTATTTTTTTAAAACTAATTAGTAAATTAATTTAAAAAAGCTAGAAATTATATGAATGAAATGGTCGTCGTTGACAAATACAAGCGACACCACGCGATAAGGTATACGGACTTCGTATAGTCTAGTATAGTATCGTATAGGCGTACTGGTGTAATATACGTGTAGTATAGTATCGTATCATATACTAGGCATATACAGGACCTATACTACACCTATACTATACATATCGTATGGTATGGTACGGTACGGTATGGTATGGTATGGTATGGTATGGTATGGTAAGCTAGGGTAGGGTAGGGTACGGTACAGTATGATATGGTATCGTATGGTATCGTGTCATATCGTATCGTATCGTATAGGTATCGTATAGTACAGTACAGTATCATATCGTATAGTATAGTATCGTATACTATGGTATAGGTCCTGTATAGGCCTACAGGCCTACAGGTGTAGTATACGTATCGTATGTTATAGTATACTATCGTATAGTATAGTAACGTATGGTCTAGTATGGTATAGTATACGTATAGTATATGATACGATACTGTACTACACGTATACTACACCTATAGGCCTATACGATACTATACTAGACTATACGAAGTCTGTATATCTCATCGTGTGGTGTCGCTTGTATTTGTCAACGGCGACCATTCCATTCATATAATTTCTAACTTTTTTAAATTAATTTACTAAATAGTTTTTAAAAAATAATATGTATTTAATTTGTAATTTAAACTTGTTATTTAAATTAATATGTAATCAATTAAAAAGATTATTTTTTGTAATTTGAATTTTTTTTTTGAAAAAATAATTACAATTTTTTTAAACTTTAAATTTGTATTTTTGGTAATTTAGTTAATGTTTAAAAAAAAACCCAATATGCATCATATTTCTCAATATGATGCATATTGGAGGTTCATATGGAAGAGGTTGATGCATATCAGCCTAATATGCACTCTGATATGCATCGTATTGGGCAATATGTTGCATATCAGGTTGTGTATAAGGCTGATATGCATCAGCCTCTTCCCCATACGAAACACACTCCAATACGCTCCATATTGATATGGAGCGTATTGGACAAGCCGCCAGACCAGGACTGACAGCTGCAAGTTCTGGTTGTTTAACGTTGTGCCAATACGCTCCATATTGGCCAATATGGAGCGTATCGAGTGTCAAAATAGATTTTGTGGGTGTCCCAATAGACGGAGCCTTTAAAAATTGTCTATACTTTCTAAAAGGGTTAAAGAGATCGAAATTGTTTTCTTACAAGGGCTAGATTATTAATATAATTACATATTATAAGAAAATATAAAAATACATACATTCAACGTGTATTAAAATGTTACTTATTTTTTTTATCTTAAATCAACTCTCATGATTATTTGGAAACATCAACTAATTTTATTATAAGGTAAAAGGATTGGTATGGTTAAAACACGAAAATCGGTATTTTAAAATATTCATTTAATATTTAGTAATTAACCTAGCCACATAGAAACAAATTAACAATTTACCAACCCTTTAAACACATAACATGAGATAAAAGATTTTTCGCGAATATTCAAGACAAGAGTGAATATCCCTTTCATATATGTTACTTATTTTGATCTTCAAACACATTCATGTATCCTCATAGGTGTTACTTGTTCCAAATAAATTATAATGAATATCTCTTTCGTATATGTGCCTCCTATGTACAACTCTTTAAAAAGAGCATCAATGAGTGAACACTAATAGGGTAATTCTCATAATGTCATAGTCTTGCGATGAGCACCATACAGTTTAGTGTCAACTTTTGTATTAATTTACTTTTCAAGCAAATGACTATTGTTTAAGTTTTCATTGTTTTATTCCGGTATGTGTGTTTTGATGCAATCGGTCATGTCTAACACAAGTTTCATTAATGGAATCATGAAACTTAGAGAAATTGTGTTAAACAAAGTTCACACAAATCAAAATCTAGCTAACCTATTCACTAAGGCTATACCTCAAGCTATACATGAGGAATTGAGGAGCATGCTGATTAGATAGGCCTTAGATTCGCTAGACTTTGAGTTTGATTTGTATTTTAGTATTGGGTGCTTTCGAACAACATAGATACATTGGTATTTTATCTTGATTTAATGGTTAAACGCATTATAAATAGATGTTTCTATGTTCGATATTTCATACGTTTTAGAATCCTTGAATATTGTATTTTAAATGTACGTAGTCGATCAGATTCATGGGAATCAATCTGAATGTAAGACTATTGTGAATTAGATGATTGGTTCATTTATGAATGAAAGTCCAAGTAGTTGGAGATCATATTCACAGATATTCATTAGAGAATGAATATTGGACGTAACTCGTTTCAAAGCTATCTCATGGATCAAGGTCTTGAGATGTCACACCCCCCCGCCAAGGCGGAAACACGAGGGGTGCGACGAAATTGAATCATTACACATGATTAAAAGAAATTTCTATTATGTTGAATAGTTGATTACATTAATTACACAAAATCAAATAGGTCAAAAAGAACAAATAAGTCTTTTTTTGTTAATATGTAGCTAAGTCCACTAAGGCATAGTCCTTGATCCTAGCATAAGCTTATCAACATCCTAGTTAGCTTCACATGAAAAACATGCTAAAATATGTCAACTAAAAAGTTGGTGAGAACATAGGTTTAGATAGATACATAGTAATAGATAACAAGATGCAAGTCATAAATAAGTTTCAAATTCCAAGTAACTAAACTTTTATATATGAGTCCACAACCAACCCTAGTGATTGATAGCTCTCCCATCCAACACCTTGTCAGGGTGTTAGACTAAGTGTAAGTGTCTAGTATGCAGTTTCTGAACACCTAGCTCCTTCCAAGTTGATCATAATACACAACTTGAAGGGCGCTCAGGATTGATTGGCATGCATCAACCAGAGGACCGGATGGGCTAGTTAGGCCAATAGATCTATTTACGTACTCCCGTGGCTTCCCCGAAGTTAATGGTTGTGTAAGTTTAAGAAAATAAGAGAGACTTTGTAGTTTACAAGTGACATTGCAACATGTATAAACCAGTTTAGTTTTACTAGAATTAGAAAGTTTGTTATTTATTGCAAAAGTATAGTTTTGACTCGAGAACTTGGTTTCAGTTTTGATATATGAGCATGTTTTCCACCCCAAAGTAGAAAGTAAAAGGGGCTATGAACTCACCTTGCAGCAGGTGGGTTGATCTTGATTGCTGAAGTAACTTGGTTTAGGAGATGCTTTAAGAATTCCCTAAGTAAGTTCGAGTTTAAGTCAGTTTATAGAATTGTGGAAAGATGAAGGGTTATTTGTAAATAGATGAAAATGGTTGTCATATACTAGAGTAGTTGTCGTACCAGAGTAGTACCTCTAAAAGAAAAGTTTCCGAAAAAGAGTTGGTCGGATCAGAACCATGTCTTTCCTAGCCAGAACCTTATTGTTTGTCAGATAACTACATACCGGTTTAAATGTTACTCTATTCGTATACTTTAACCGAGTTTAGGGCGTGTCTGATAAGTTTGGGAAAAGATAAGGAATAAAGTGAAAATGTGCATTTAATAAGGATTAAAATAGATAATTGAAATACTAGAGGGTTTTATTAGGAATTAAAGAGTTAAAATATAAACATAATTCTAAAAGTAAAAAGAAATTAAGAAAG
The DNA here is from genome assembly GCA_023525975.1 of Smallanthus sonchifolius. Lineage (NCBI taxonomy): Eukaryota > Viridiplantae > Streptophyta > Magnoliopsida > Asterales > Asteraceae > Smallanthus > Smallanthus sonchifolius. The sequence continues at coordinate 38,591,212 of CM042025.1, read as the reverse complement.
ATATAGTTTGTAAATAAAACGTTTGAACAAGTTTTAAAGGGTTTATAAAATATATTGTATAACTATTGCGTTTTAAAGAAATCGAAATCTTTTAAAACAATACTTAATAATATATATAGTTTCCCATTAATAAAACGTTATTAGTTTTAAATAAAACATAACTTTAAATTTTTAAATGAATACATGATTCCTCACAAATATTTTATAAAAAAATGTTACATAATTCCCTTATGTTATTTAAATGATACATACATTTTTTTTTACTAAAATCAATAAAAAGTTTTACTCTTCATTCGTTTAAGAATAGTTATTAAAAAAAAATACAATGATTTGTTAAAAGTTAATTAATAAGGATTATAATCTATACTATATAATAAAGAAAGGTTTTTGTATGCCACGTGTCGTCACCATATTCAATCTCATCATTGTTTTCCCGCCTCTCTCTCTTATTAAATGCATCCATATCTTTTAATAAATTAATAATATACTAATAAAACACATTTATTTTTAAATTATCCTTTATTATAAAAAAAACTTTGAAATCTAATTATGTAATTTTTATTTTCAATTAAATAGTAAATGGAAGTCAAATTACATTAAATAGTAATTGACGTATTTCCGAAACCCAATTATATATTATTTTTTACATATTCTGAATTTTGTTTTATATCCTTAATATAAAGTAATACATTTTTACACCTGTAAAATACATAAATAAAATTTAAGAAAATTTATATATTGATATTTTTCACCCGTGTGTATTACACGGGGTCTAAGCTAGTACTAAATATATAAGTATTTATATAATTGTGTGTGTGAATGCAAAAAGAACCAAAACAGAAAAAGAAATGGATGAACACAGCCCCGAGGGTTCGAATCGGTGACTTTGGGATCGTGTCTGTGTGTGTTAACCACTAGACCAAAGGAACCATTTATTTAAAGTTTTCGAAAATCAAATACTAAAACGTGATTAAACCTTAACCATCTTCCCAAAACATCAGATTGTGAACCCAGACATCAAACTCAAACCATAAAACTCGATTTTGATGTTGCAGGTATTAAAGGAACGTGCGATTAACAGAATAATGAGTACCTTGAGTCGGAATCACACGGATTCGAGCTTTATTGCCAACGATTTGTGTCGAGGAGGGTATGTTTGCGTCACTCGGAACAAGATGTCACACCCCGCCAGGGCGGAAACGCGAGGCGCGACTTTCACTGGTTTCCAAAGCATATGATTATTGCAAACACATACATGTAATTGGATACATAATCGAGTTTAAAATATTTACATCACAAAATATCAACTTGAGTTTACAAAAGTTTAAGATTTCGCAAATATGACTCAAGACCATGAGTTATACAAGAGAAATCCTCTCAAAAGCCGTATCCACGTGCATGCATGAATCCTACATTGCTAACCTGATGGCCACGTTCAATTTCCTGAAAACATACTTAAAACTGTCAACACGAGGTTGGTGAGTTCACAAATTAATATAAAAGAGTTATTATAAACCCAATGTTTAAATCTGATCATTTTCCGATCAATACTCTTTGTTAAACCTGATCATTTTAACCTGATCAGAACTCTTTGGTTTAAAACCTGATCACTTTGACCTGATCAGAACTCTTTACTTTAAAACCTGATCACTTTACCCTGATCAGAGCTCTTTTGTTTAAACTTGATCATTTTAACCTGATCAAAACCCTTTTTGTTAAACCTGATCAGAACTCTTTTTTTAAACCTGATCATTTTACCCTGATCAGAACTCTTTTTTTTTGCATGTATTACCAATGAATAAGATTACTAATCCGATCTATTAACCCCATTTGTAAGCTTGCAAGGAATACAAAATAGTATGTAATGTACGAGACCGTAACCAAACCCCAACTTTCTGTGCCTCCCCTCGCCTTTCTGTGAGTAAGATTATATGCGGTCATTCGGTCATTTGGACCCCTGGTTAGCGCGACTAACCATGACCGGGAGCGTCACCCCCAATAGTACTATTCATAAAATCCCGGGCTAAATCCATAGCTAATGGTTACTAATTTATTTCGAGGACTTTAAGCGCTTTATTGTTCCCTCAATACATACATACGGTCAGATCATTAGTTTCATTCATTGACATTCGAAAATTCTTTACAAGTATGTTTTCACCCCAAATCATTTCAAAACTTAGAAAAAGGGGGATTAGTGAAACTCACCTCGACAATTTGAATGCTAGCAAATATTTGAATAACAGCAGATTCGCCTATCCGTATCCTAATTACACAAGGATAACATACACGTTAAGACTACCCGTCTTAAACGCAAGTTGTTCACCCGACTTAGCAGTTCTGATTGCTTTTGTTTTAATTATCTTTTTAGTTTTTCCCAACACTTGGTTTGTTATGAAAATAGTTCTGAGTTACTGCCCAATGGGGCTGATGAACAGGTATCGAAACTTTCTTAGTTTCGATTGAACAGAACAGATGTCGAAACTTCCTAGTTTCGACAGGGCAAAACAGGTATCGAAACTCCTAGTTTCGATTATGTAATAGGCATCGAAACTACCTAGTTTCGATTAAGCAATATGTATCGAAACTACCTAGTTTCGATTGAACAAATAGATATCGAAACTCCTAGTTTCGATAGAACAACCGGTATCGAAACTCCTAGTGTCGATTGAATAACTGGTATCGAAACTCCTAGTTTCGATCAATAGGTATCGAAACTCCCAGTTTCGATTGACCAACAGGTATCGAAACTATAGTTTCGATACCTGCACTTTGATTTACAGAATTCACTCTGTATATTTTTATGTTCAAATCTTGAATTTGACACACTTTTCTTGTTATCTTAGTTGCGTTTGAACGATTTACATGTTCAGCTACGGTTTTAAAGAAAATGAAATGAATAATATTGAGTTTTTACCTCAAACAGAGAATGGTTTCTGAGAAACAGAGAATGATCTTGAGCTCCTTAGCTCGATTCTTGAGAACACACTGGGAACTCTTCTTATAGCACCGAAATCTGATGAATTTTACCTTGAACTGGACTTCGATTTGAAGGAGATATTGGGAATTTGCCGTAAGAAAATGAGATAAATGAAAGGGATTGTGGGATTTCGACTGAAGAGGTATGGTTCTTAATCTGAGATTGAGTGAACTTGCAAGTGGGAGAATGGCTCCCCTGACTCTCGGCCGAGAAATTCAAGGAAGTGGTTTAGGGGTTAATGATAACCAATTTTTAAATATTAATTTATTATGGTATTAGTATCAATTTGAGTTTTAAAGGGGTAATTTAATTCAGTTTCGATTCTTCACGGTATTATAATTTTTAACCATTTTATGGCTCGTTGAAGAAAATATTAGAATCTTCGCTCAACGTAAATTTTGTGTAATATATATATATATATATATATATTTTTTTTTTTTTCTGGTTATTTTATTTAACCATTTACGTTCGCATTAAGTCGGGTTATCCTGCTTACTTTTTCTAGTAACTCTTTACGGTTTACTAGACTTGGAACAAACTTCTTTGCTAGACTTTTTGACTTTACTTTGTCAAAATAAATATCAGGAAATAATAATTATGAACGTGCGTTTATGAAATGTGGATATTGACCTGAAATGCTGGGTGTCACATTCTCCCCATGTTACAGAGAATTTCGTCCCGAAATTCAGTTCTTGTCACTCTGACTTGAATTGTTTGTAAACAATGACGGGTACTTGGATTTCATTTTACCTTCCCGCTCCCACGTATACTCGGGGCCGCGCTTTGAATTCCAACGTACCTTGACCAGCTTAACACGGCTGCGCCTTGTTCTCTGAACCTTCCAATCTGTGACTTCCATAGGTTCCTCAATGAAGTGCAACTTGTCGTCTATGTGAATCTCATCAGGCGGTATAATTAATGTCTCGTCTGATAAACACTTCTTGAGATTTGATACATGAAACGTATCATGTACGTTGCTTAGTTCTTGTGGCAACTTGAGCTTGTAAGCTACAGGGCCAACCCTAGTCAAAATTTCAAACGGTCCAACGTACCTAGGGTTAAGCTTGCCACGGTTGCCAAATCTTGCAACTCCTTTCCAAGGTGAGACCTTTAACATGACTTTGTCTCCTACTTGGAATTCTAAAGGTCTTCGTCTGTTATCTGCGTAACTCTTTTGTCTGTCACGGGCGGCTTTCAGACGATCCTTGATTTTAAAAATCTTGTCCGTGGTCTCTTGAATAACTTCAGGACCGGTTAAATGTTTGTCGCCAATCTCCGCCCAACATAGCGGTGAACGACATTTTCGACCATACAAAGCCTCAAACGGAGCGGCTTTGATGCTGGTGTGGTAACTATTATTGTATGAAAACTCAGCTAGCGGTAATTGAGTATCCCAATTTCCACCGAAGTCAATTGCACACGCACGGAGCATATCCTCTAAAGTTTGAATAGTCCTTTTTTCTTTGACCATCTGTTTGTGGGTGATATGCCGTGCTCATGTCAAGACGTGTGCCCATGGCTTCTTGTAATGATTTCCAGATTCTAGACACGAATCTGCTGTCTCTATCAGAGATAATAGAAATTGGCACTCCATGCCTAGCCACAATTTCCTTAATATAAAGCCTTGCAAGTTTCTCGGTTTTATCCGTCTCTTTGATGGGTAGAAAATGAGCTGATTTCGTCAATCGATCGACAATTACCCATATAGTGTCATACCCGCTCGACGTCTTGGGCAACTTTGTAATGAAGTCCATGGAAATTTGTTCCCATTTCCATTGAGGTATCTCGGGTTGTTGTAACAATCCCGACGGTTTCTGATGTTCTGCCTTTACTTTTGAACATGTCAGGCATTTACCGACATAAATAGCAATTTCTCCTTTCATGTTCGGCCACCAATAGAGTTCTTTCAGATCCTTATACATTTTATCCGAACCTGGGTGAATGGAGTACCTGGACTTGTGGGCTTCGTCCATAACCAACTCCCGTATGTTACCAAAACATGGCACCCAAATTCTATTCATGAAATATAAAGTATCATCTGACTTTGGTTCCAACTGCTTTATCATTCCTCGTAAAGCTTCATTCTGACTGTTTTCTTCCTTAATTGCCTCTTGTTGTGCCATCCTGATTTGAGTCGTGAGACTCGTATGAATTGTCAATTCTAGGGCACGAACACGGAGTGTTTTAATCCGTTCTTTACGACTCAAGGCATCTGCTACAACGTTTGCCTTACCAGGGTGATACTTGATATCACAGTCATAATCATTTAGTAACTCTACCCAACGACGTTGCCTCATGTTGAGTTCTTTCTAATTAAAGATGTGCTGGAGACTCTTGTGGTCTGTAAAGATAGTACATTTTGTACCGTATAAGTAATGTCTCCAAATCTTGAGTGCAAACACGACAGCACCCAATTCCAGATCGTGAGTCGTATAATTTTTCTCATGTACTTTTAGCTGTCTGGATGCATACGCTATGAATTTTTCTCTTTGCATCAATACACACCCCAGACCTTGGTGTGATGCGTCACAGTACACGATGAAATTGTCAGTTCCTTCGGGAAGGGATAGGATTGGTGCACTGTAAAGTTTTTGCTTCAACAATTGAAAAGCTGATTCTTGTTTAACAGTCCAATCAAACTTTTTATCCTTCTGAGTTAACGTGGTCAAAGGCAAGGCTATCTTTGAAAAATTCTCGATAAATCGCCTGTAATATCCTGCCAAACCCAGAAATTGACGCACCTCAGTCGGAGTTCTTGGTGCTTCCCAGTTTTTGATAGCTTCAATCTTAGATGGGTCTACGTGAATACCATTCTTATTGATGACGTGTCCGAGAAAGTGAACCTCTTGGATCCAAAACTCACACTTAGAGAATTTGGCATAAAGCTTCTCATTACTGAGTAGTTCCAAGATTAATTTCAAATGATGTTCATGTTCCTCCTTGGTTCGTGAATATATCAATATGTCATCGATAAACACAATCACGAATTTATCCAAGTACGGCTTGCACACGCGGTTCATGAGATCCATGAAGACGGCTGGTGCATTAGTCAAGCCAAATGGCATAACCAAGAACTCGTAGTGACCGTAACGAGTCCTAAAAGCCGTTTTTGGTATATCTTCTTCCTGAATTTTCAGTTGATGATACCCTGATCGTAGATCAATTTTAGAATAGAAACTGGAACCTTGAAGTTGATCAAACAAATCGTCTATTCGAGGAAGAGGATACCGATTTTTGATTGTCAGTTTGTTCAATTCCCGGTAATCAATGCACATTCTAAAGGTTCCATCCTTTTTCTTTACAAACAGGACCGGAGCTCCCCATGGTGAGAAACTCGGTCTTATGAAACCTTTGTCAAGTAATTCTTGTAGTTGACTTGATAGTTCCTGAATCTCGGAAGGGGCTAGACGATACGGCGATCGTGCAATTGGTGCGGCTCCTGGTACTAGGTCGATCCGAAACTCGACTTGTCTTGATGGTGGTATTCCTGGTAAGTCCTCGGGAAATACCTCCGAGTAATCTCTGACGATTGGTATGTCCTCAAGTTGACGTTCTTCGGGTTTCTTCTCGATGATGTGAGCCAGGAATGCACAATAACCCTTGCGTAGATACTTATAAGCTTTCATGCAGTTTATCCTTTTTAACATCGTTCTACACCTTTCGCCTTGAATTGAAAGAATTTCTCCGCTTGGTAGGGGGATACGTACAATCTTCTCGAAGCATACAATCTCAGCACGATTCTTTGTTAACCAATCCATGCCAATAACAATATCAAAACTTCCTAGTTCGACGGGTAGAAGGTCTATACTGAATGTATGGTTTTCTAAACATAAAGTACAACCCCTAATGGCCTCTCCGGTTTCTATTAATTTCCCATTTGCTAATTCAATTGTATAACTTTGATCTAGTTTGCTGGCCTTAATACCGAGTAAGGATTTAAAATCATTCGACACAAAGCTCATATCCGCACCCGAATCAAAAAGTACAGAGGCATAGTGATTATTTATAGGGAACGTACCAGTGACGATGTTCGGGTCCTGGCGTGCGTCCCTTGCTCCCATCACAAATGCCCTCCCTGATGCCTGAGCGTTGTTCTGATTCTTCCACTTGGGACAATCCTTCTTGAAGTGTTTCAGGTCACCACATACGAAACATCCCGGTTTAATTCTCCCTATTCGGTTATTAGTTCGACAAGCTTGAGTGGTGTGACCAAACTTGTCGCATTTTCCACACTTGATGCAAACACCGGCATGATGATTTCCACACCTCTTACATCTCGGTAGGCCCCCATCATACTCCTTTCTTTCCACTGTGTTGGCTGCAAAAGCCTTAACAGTCCCTTGTTTCTTAAACTCTTGTTTTCCAGATTTGTTACTTGAATTTCCCATCCATTTCCTTTTCTCCCCAGATCTACCTTCCTCGTTCTCCTTCCTCACAAACAATTCATTACGTACTGCATCATCCTTTAGTTTGAATGCTAAAGTTATAGCACTCTTGGCATCTATTGGATTAGATGATGTTACCATGCTACGAATTTAAGGCGCAAGGCCCCACAAATACCTCTCCACACGCTTATGTTCTGGTGTGACCATATGCGGTACCAGAAGCGCTAATTCATTGAAACGGTCGGTGTATCCCGCTACATCCTCCCCTATCATCTGTAGGTTCCACATCTCAGTTTCAATCTTTTGCAATTCATTTCGAGGACAGTATTCCTCAATCATCATGTTTTTCAAATCTTCCCAAGACAATTGATACGCTGTCTCTCTTCCCAAAGTCTTCATTTGAGTATTCCACCAAGTTAAAGCTTTATCAGTGAGCGTGCATGTAGAATACTTCACCATGCAGTCAGCTGTGCATTCACTTATATCAATCACTGACTCCATCTGTTCTATCCATCTCATTAGTCCTACTGCACCCTCGGTGCCATTAAAACTGCGGGGTTTGCAGGATAGGAAGGCCTTGTAGGTGCACTTCCTATTTGGAGCATCTGCAGGATTACAAGTCATAACGTCATTAATTCGGATCATGACTATGTGTTATGGCTTATTTATTTTTATTACCTCCGGAACCTCTGGAACCTCCTGCTGTACCGCTACCTCCTGCACCTCCTGCACCGGTACCGCTGCCGTTTCCTCCGACACTATTTCGATTTGCTTCATACTGCTCTATGGCGGCAGCTACTCGTTGTGCTATGAGTTGTTCCATGTTTGGGGAAATTGTCTCGTTGTTGTCACCAGTAGTGTTACGGGGTGTCCTTCGCTTAGGTGCCATGACGTTCTTTCTAACATATCAATTTAAAAGAAACAACATTATATATTAATAATGATAGATCATGACATAAGGATACAACAACATCTAACGCAAACAACCATCATCACAACATAAACCATCACATACATAGTTAAAACATATATAGTACATTGTTCCAAAAGACAAGGATACAAAAGGGATGGGTTCATATGACCACATCAGTACCAAAGTTTTAAACTACATAATGTGCTATGGGCACAACCCGCCCATAATAGGTTTAAAAGAAGAAATGAGAGTACAACCCAATCATCATGGCAAGTCCTGCCATGACGAAGCTAGCTCTTGCCACAAATTCTGCAGCCAAAGTCCTTTCCTCCAGCGCCTCCACCATGTCTCGGGCTGTGAGAGTGAACTGCCAGTCCATATCAGCTCTCAACTCGAGGTAGTCAGTGGCACTCTGTATGTCTCGAGTGCTATCCTCCAGAGTTTGTACTCGAGATCCGAGCCCTTGACGTAAGCGCATGGTTGCATCCTCATGTGCCCAAATGTCATCTAGGAGATCATTAAGACGTTCTTCGTGCGTACGAATGCGAGCTACCAAGGTAGGCACGGTGAGCTCCATGGCTTCCCTAGTGTTAGGTAGGGGTGTTGGAGAGTTGGAAGACTCTCCGAGCTCAAAGGTAGATGGAATGCTCTCCATCTCCCTCCATCTTGCCAAGGTACTAGGCATCCAACGGATAGTTCCCACAGTAGGGTGGTAACAGGGTCGTTTCCTAGATGGTTCCTCATCGGTCTCTAAGTCTTTCGGGTTACGGGCTGTCAGGTTTCTCTTGTGCGGAAGTCGAACCTTCTTCCTAGCACTTTGCACTTTAATCGGTCCTCCGCTTTTCTTTCGGTAGACGATGGGCGGTTCTCCCAGGGCAACATTGGGTGGTGTCGAGCTGCGAACTTGTACTCGATTTTTGGGGCGCGAGGCGGAAAGTTCCTCGTTGGATTCAGGGTCAGAGACTGGGTCAGTGTGTGAATGTGATGACATGCTTGTGACTACAATATCCACATGACATGATGACTGGTTATGCAATGCTTATGCAATGAAAACATTTTAGTGAGTCATTCAAATTATAGACTAGGTTCCATTTTAGACACCTAGTTCGCTATAATCAATGGCTCTGATACCAAGTTCTGTCACACCCCGCCAGGGCGGAAACGCGAGGCGCGACTTTCACTGGTTTCCAAAGCATATGATTATTGCAAACACATACATGTAATTGGATACATAATCGAGTTTAAAATATTTACATCACAAAATATCAACTTGAGTTTACAAAAGTTTAAGATTTCGCAAATATGACTCAAGACCATGAGTTATACAAGAGAAATCCTCTCAAAAGCCATATCCACGTGCATGCATGAATCCTACATTGCTAACCTGATGGCCACGTTCAATTTCCTGAAAACATACTTAAAACTGTCAACACGAGGTTGGTGAGTTCACAAATTAATATAAAGAGTTATTATAAACCCAATGTTTAAATCTGATCATTTTTCGATCAATACTCTTTGTTAAACCTGATCATTTTAACCTGATCAGAACTCTTTGGTTTAAAACCTGATCACTTTGACCTGATCAGAACTCTTTACTTTAAAACCTGATCACTTTACCCTGATCAGAGCTCTTTTGTTTAAACTTGATCATTTTAACCTGATCAAAACCCTTTTTGTTAAACCTGATCAGAACTCTTTTTTTAAACCTGATCATTTTACCCTGATCAGAACTCTTTTTTTTTACATGTATTACCAATGAATAAGATTACTAATCCGATCTATTGACCCCATTTGTAAGCTTGCAAGGAATACAAAATAGTATGTAATGTACGAGACCGTAACCAAACCCCAACTTTCTGTGCCTCCCTTCGCCTTTCTGCGAGTAAGATTATATGCGGTCATTCGGTCATTTGGACCCCTGGTTAGCGCGACTAACCATGACCGGGAGCGTCACCCCTAATAGTACTATTCATAAAATCCCGGGCTAAATCCATAGCTAATGGTTACTAATTTATTTCGAGGACTTTAAGCGCTTTATTGTTCCCTCAATACATACATACAGTCAGATCATTAGTTTCATTCATTGACATTCGAAAATTCTTTACAAGTATGTTTTCACCCCAAATCATTTCAAAACTTAGAAAAAGGGGGATTAGTGAAACTCACCTCGACAATTTGAATGCTAGCAAATATTTGAATAACAGCAGATTCGCCTATCCGTATCCTAATTACACAAGGATAACATACACGTTAAGACTACCCGTCTTAAACGCAAGTTGTTCACCCGACTTAGCAGTTCTGATTGCTTTTGTTTTAATTATCTTTTTAGTTTTTCCCAACACTTGGTTTGTTATGAAAATAGTTCTGAGTTACTGCCCAATGGGGCTGATGAACAGGTATCGAAACTTTCTTAGTTTCGATTGAACGGAACAGATGTCGAAACTTCCTAGTTTCGACAGGGCCTAGTTTCGATTATGTAATAGGCATCGAAACTACCTAGTTTCGATTAAGCAATATGTATCGAAACTACCTAGTTTCGATTGAACAAATAGATATCGAAACTCCTAGTTTCGATAGAACAACCGGTATCGAAACTCCTAGTTTCGATTGAATAACTGGTATCGAAACTCCTAGTTTCGATCAATAGGTATCGAAACTCCCAGTTTCGATTGACCAACAGGTATCGAAACTATAGTTTCGATACCTGCACTTTGATTTACAGAATTCACTCTGTATATTTTTATGTTCAAATCTTGAATTTGACACACTTTTCTTGTTATCTTAGTTGCGTTTGAACGATTTACATGTTCAGCTACGGTTTTAAAGAAAATGAAATGGATAATATTGAGTTTTTACCTCAAACAGAGAATGGTTTCTGAGAAACAGAGAATGATCTTGAGCTCCTTAGCTCGATTCTTGAGAACACACTGGGAACTCTTCTTATAGCACCGAAATCTGATGAATTTTGCCTTGAACTGGACTTTGATTTGAAGGAGATATTGGGAATTTGCCGTAAGGAAATGAGATAAATGAAAGGGATTGTGGGATTTCGACTGAAGAGGTATGGTTCTTAATCTGAGATTTAGTGAACTTGCAAGTGGGAGAATGGCTCCCCTGACTCTCGGCCGAGAAAGTCAAGGAAGTGGTTTAGGGGTTAATGATAACCAATTTTTAAATATTAATTTATTATGGTATTAGTATCAATTTGAGTTTTAAAGGGGTAATTTAATTCAGTTTCGATTCTTCACGGTATTATAATTTTTAACCATTTTATGGCTCGTTGAAGAAAATATTAGAATCTTGGCTCAACGTAAATTTTGTGTAATATATATATATATATATATATATATATATATATATATATATATTTTCTGGTTATTTTATTTAACCATTTACGTTCGCATTAAGTCGGGTTATCCTGCTTACTTTTTCTAGTAACTCTTTACGGTTTACTAGACTTGGAACAAACTTCTTTGCTAGACTTCTTGACTTTACTTTGTCAAAATAAATATCAGGAAATAATAATTATGAACGTGCGTTTATGAAATGTGGATATTAACCTGAAATGCTGGGTGTCACACAAGAGAAGGAAAAAAAGGACGAATTATTTTGGTAAAAATCGACTGAGAATTGATGTAGTATTTATAGGGTGATTAGCTCCATCAAAACGCGTTTACAGGAGTTATCATTGACGCGTTTTCAAATTTGGATTTTCAACCAAAATCAATTTTGACTTTCTAAAAGTCAAAATCGTATTCAATCCTTCAAATCCCACCAAGTCTGGAACTTTAAAAACATGGGGGGGGGGGTTCACAATGGGGGTTCATGTGTTTTGAGGGGGTTTAAACATAAAAAATGAGGGTTCAAAGCCCTTTTTATTAAAACTAAAAGTTTCTTTTTGATAATAAACATTTAAATTCAGTTAAACATTTAAACTTTATAACTTTAAAAAAATTTATAACTATAATTAATCAAGTTAATTATTTCCTTTAGGTTTATAATTACTTATTAGAATTGGAATTTTATTAATGTATTAAATAAAATGAGGTAAAACGAGGCTCGATACATTAGAATTTACTCGAAGTAGAAAATAAACGCAACTAGAGTCGTGAAATTTTTGAGATGTCACATGAGAAGTTTTGAATATGGTAAGATCTGTCAATCCTTCGACCCGAGGCACATATTAAAACTAACCATGACTGAAGTTTGTTCTTTGACCATACCTAACGTTGTTCCGTGAAAGGCACTAATAAGGGTATGATTGGGAATAAATCTAAAGTTAAGTAGGAGTTGTACGTGACCAAAGGAATTATGTTCTCATTTGATCAGGAGTTAGACATTCTGGCGCCCTCGTTAATTCGAACTGGTATAAAATGCATGGCCACGCTCAAACTAAGAGTAGTTTGTTTAGACCACTTTGACGTAGAGACGAGATCAAGAATAGTTGAACATCATATGAGAAATGACTTGCATTCATGTCTCATGTTCAACGGATGCTCTAAACAGAAATGATACATAGATATGTTTACCATGACTGTTATACTTGGTCAAGTAAGAGTTACTTGAACACAAGGAAATAGTTGACAATTGTAATACGCGATACATTGCTAGGGGCAGTGAGATGCAACTAGGTGTTCACCACTGTCTACGTTGAACCGATTAATTGATGAATCGTCCAAGTGGGATATTGTTGGATATAGGATGTATGATCATTAATTAAGTCAGCGTTACTATCAATGTATGATCCAAAGAGTTACACTTTGGGCAACGATCAATTTGATAATATTTATTCGTAAATATTAGTGTTCACGAAACACGGCTTTATTAAATGGCAAATAAATATTTAGAGAAATATTTATTCGGTAATTAATTATTTAGTGAAATAATTATATGCGAAGGATTAAATGTTTAAGTGTTAAACATTAAAAGAGTCAATTTTACTAATTATTTATAATTAGTTAACTGCGAGGATTTGTTAGAGTATGTTTTTGTAACTGTAGCAAAAATTCTAAGTGTATATGTAGCGAACATGTTAAGTTCGCCTAAAGGTCGCCCCTGGTTTCAGGGATCATGATCGATCTTAACAAGACAAGAATTAGTGATAGGTCATATTAGTTTGTAATGAGTCTAATGTATTAAAACGAGTCATTATTGACCATAACAGACCATGAGGGATCTTAATTGGTCATGATGAGACTTAATGTGTCATAATGGCTTATACCGAGGTATAATAGAACACAATAGGTAAAAATAATTCGTCATTAGGGTTCTACCTTGGTGGTCAAGGAGTTTTCACATGGTGGTTTTGTTTTAAGGAGATCACGGGTACGAGTCTATGTGGTTACAACCCATAGTGAAAGACATATATGACTCCCAGGAACACCCATGCTGCTTCCAAAGAAAGTAGGGGTTTGAGAATGCTATAAAAAAGATAAGACTAAATCCTAATGGGTGATGATGGCTCATATTAAGTTAGTTATGAGTTGTATGGGTTTCATTTTTTTAATGGGTTTTAATGAATCATAACCTATCATGTTAAATTGTAGTGACTTATATCAAGGTGTAAAGTGTTATATCAGGGTGTAAAGGTCTTTTTATATTATATTCACTTGGTAAAAGGGTTTGAACAAATAAATAGAAGAGAGAGAAATATGGACACTTAAGCATGAAATAAATATTAAGAACCATTATACTTTGGGCAACGATCAATTTGATAATATTTATTCGTAAATATTAGTGTTCATGAAACACGGTTTTATTAAATGATAAATAAATATTTAGAGAAATATTTATTCAGTAAGTAATTATTTAGTGAAATAATTATATGCGAAGGATTAAATGTTTAAGTGTTAAACATTAAAAGAGTCAATTTTACTAATTATTTATAATTAGTTAACTGCGAGGATTTGTTAGAGTATGTTTTTGTAACTGTAGCAAAAATTCTAAGTGTATATGTAGCGAACATGTTAAGTTCGCCTAAAGGTCGCCCCTGGTTTCAGAGATCATGATCGATCTTAACAAGTCAAGAATTAGTGATAGGTCATATTAGTTTGTAATGAGTCTAATGTATTAAAACGAGTCATTATTGACCATAACAGACCATGAGGGATCTTAATTGGTCATGATGAGACTTAATGTGTCATAATGGCTTATACCGAGGTATAATAGAACACATTAGGTAAAAATAATTCGTCATTGGGGTTCTACCTTGGTGGTCAAGGAGTTTTCACATGGTGGTTTTGTTTTGAGGAGATCACGGGTACAAGTCCATGTGGTTACAACCCATAGTGAAAGACATATATGACTCCGAGGAACACCCATGCTGCTTCCAAAGAAAGTAGGGGTTTGAGAATGCTATAAAAAAGATAAGACTAAATCCAAATGGGTGATGATGGCTCATATTAAGTTAGTTATGAGTTGTATGGGTTTCATTTTTTTAATGGGTTTTAATGAATCATAACCTATCATGTTAAATTGTAGTGACTTATATCAAGGTGTAAAGTGTTATATCAGGGTGTAAAGGTCTTTTTATATTATATTCACTTGGTAAAAGGGTTTGAACAAATAAATAGAAGAGAGAGAAATATGGACACTTAAGCATGAAATAAATATTAAGAACCATTATACTTTGGGCAACGATCAATTTGATAATATTTATTCGTAAATATTAGTGTTCATGAAACACGGTTTTATTAAATGATAAATAAATATTTAGAGAAATATTTATTCAGTAAGTAATTATTTAGTGAAATAATTATATGCGAAGGATTAAATGTTTAAGTGTTAAACATTAAAAGAGTCAATTTTACTAATTATTTATAATTAGTTAACTGCGAGGATTTGTTAGAGTATGTTTTTGTAACTGTAGCAAAAATTCTAAGTGTATATGTAGCGAACATGTTAAGTTCGCCTAAAGGTCGCCCCTGGTTTCAGAGATCATGATCGATCTTAACAAGTCAAGAATTAGTGATAGGTCATATTAGTTTGTAATGAGTCTAATGTATTAAAACGAGTCATTATTGACCATAACAGACCATGAGGGATCTTAATTGGTCATGATGAGACTTAATGTGTCATAATGGCTTATACCGAGGTATAATAGAACACATTAGGTAAAAATAATTCGTCATTGGGGTTCTACCTTGGTGGTCAAGGAGTTTTCACATGGTGGTTTTGTTTTGAGGAGATCACGGGTACAAGTCCATGTGGTTACAACCCATAGTGAAAGACATATATGACTCCCAGGAACACTCATGCTGCTTCCGAAGAGAGTAGGGGTTTGAGAATGCCGTCTTTCTATAAAAAAGATAAGACTAAATCCTAATGGGTGATGATGGCTCATATTAAGTTAGTTATGAGTTGTATGGGTTTCATTTTTTTAATGGGTTTTAATGAATCATAACCTATCATGTTAACTTGTAGTGACTTATATCAAGGTGTAAAGAGTTATATCAGGGTGTAAAGGTCTTTCTATATTATATTCACTTGGTAAAAGGGTTTGAACAAATAAATAGAAGAGAGAGAAATATGGACACTTAAGCACGAAATAAATATTAAGAACCAAAATACATTAAGTAATAAAGTGGAAAAACTCATATACAACAGTGACACATGATGAATCAAACATTTTGTTGTTGGATAATAATTTTCTATGTTATGGTATACTTTGTAGTGGAGTGAGCCTTAAGGCAACGGTAAGGTTGCTCGGTAAGGTTGCTGTCAACTAACCTTGATATCACGGGATCGAGTCGTGAAAACTGCCCCCTATTTTGTAATGCATTAAATAACTTAAACAAAAAAATTAGCGACCATTTAATATAAAAGCAATGTTTTTAGCAAAACATCACAAACCAAAATTCAAAAGAAAATATAATTCGATATTATATACATAACAATGGGCAAAGTCGGTTACACTCCGTAAGTCTATTGTTCACAACAGGCGACCGTTAATTTGTTTGTTAGGGCAAAACTAGATATTAAAACTCGTTTTTTTATAATTATGAAAACTCGTAACAAGAGATTAGTTCGAGCATATTTAGAGACGTAATATGGGTGAGCTACAAAAAAATTAACGGAATTTTCACTATATGTGTCACTAATTGTCTATGATTTGTCGCAAGAATCATACTCATGATTTTGTTTGGAACGTTAACATCATTTAACGACAAGTTACCAAACAAATTTATCCGTCGCTATTTTTAAACTTCTGTCGGTAATTTGATCACATTTCATTCCACAATAATCACCCGACAAGGCTTTTCAAACCGGTTGCGACGGAACTAAAGGATGACTAACAAAGAGATTAGTGGCGGAACTTGAACAATTAAATTGGGGGTCAAAAATACCACACATAAAAAAGCAAATTTTTAGTGGATTTGTGAAACAAATTTGGGCTTTTGGTCTGGATTAGGAGGGGCCCAAACACTATAACTAATATGAAATAAACCTAGTGTTTCGAAATCAATACTTCTGAGCAAAAAAGTGAGGGAAAAAACCACTTTTTGTGGATTTGTGGAACAGATTGGACTTTTGATCTGGATTAAGAGGGTCCCAAACAATATAACTAATACGAAATAAACATAATGAGCAGAAATCAATACTTTTGAAAAAAAAGGGATGTAGGCCTCCTCTGGCCCCTATTAAGGGGTTGTTTGGTAGCCTCTTAATGATTCCATTAAGAGGCTTACCTCTGAATCGGTTAGAGGTAAGGGTGTTCTTTTCGCTGAAAACCCACATCTTAATGGTTCTGCAAGCCTCTTAATGGTTCAGTTATAAAACCATGTTGAACCATTCAGAGCTCTTAATGGTTCAACACTTAATGATTTAGATTTTACCAAACAGCCCCTAAGTTTCTCTCGTGAAAGAGATCGGTCCGACATCATCAAGATGGTCGCATGTCATCATAAGTTTAATACTAAGAACGGATAATTGATCTTTATTATATTTCAAAAGGATTAGGTAGAAAGTTTATAATATTTTCAAAAAGTAGAGGCTGCTATTCAGTTTCTTGAAACATTCCACATATTTTTAGGAGTTAAAACGTAAAACAGAAATAAAAAATAAAAATAAAAAAAAACTTTATAACAATTTTTGATCCCTTGAAATGTTATTCAAAATCAAGATAATAAGTATTTAATTAAAATCAAACAGAAATTAACAATCAAATAACAAATTAGGCATAGCAACAGGTTGGGTATGGGACAAGTTTTAGTAATCATAGTCCCATATCCAATTATAAAATTATGTCTTATACGAGTTGTTTATCCATTAGTTAATATAAATTCGGTACTTCGGTATACCTCTAGGTATCAAGAATACTCATTTATGATCTTACGTGGTTAATAATTACTCGTTTAGATGCCCATTACTCGAAATATAATATTTGATTCACCTTAATAACCGACCTGAAATATTAAATACTCAACTACCTTTCTAATAATTAGATAATTTTTAATAATTCAAATTTCTAACCACTTTAACATACTATTTATTGTATTATTTTAAATCTATACTATATAATAAATAAAAGTTTTTTCATGCCACGTGTCGGCTCCATATTCATCCTCATCATTTTTTACCGCCCCTCTCTTATTAAATACACATTCATGTTTTAATAATAATATATTTTTAAAGAAAATAATAATTATAATAATAAAACACATTTATTTTAAATTATTCTTTATCATAAGAAACTTTAACAACTAGTTATGTAACTTCTATTTTCAATCAAGCAGTAAATGGACGTCAAATTACAATAAATAGTAATTAACGTATTTTTGAAAACCTAATTATATATATTAATTTTTACATATTTTAAATTTTGTTTTCTATCCTTAGTGTATGTAATACTATCTTAAAACCCGTGTAATATACACGGGTGAAAAATATCAATACATAAAATTCTTAAATTTTTATGTCTATATTTAAAAGTGTAAAAACGTATTACATATGCTAAAGATAGAAAGAAAAATTCAAAATACGTAAAAATTAATATATATAATTGGATTTTGAAAATGCGTTAATTACTATTTAATATAATTTGACTTTTATTTACTATTTG
The DNA here is from genome assembly GCA_023525975.1 of Smallanthus sonchifolius. Lineage (NCBI taxonomy): Eukaryota > Viridiplantae > Streptophyta > Magnoliopsida > Asterales > Asteraceae > Smallanthus > Smallanthus sonchifolius. The sequence continues at coordinate 38,572,877 of CM042025.1, read as the reverse complement.
ATTGAAAATAAAAGTTACATAATTAGATTTTAAAGTTTCTTATAGTAAGGAATAATTTAAAATAAATATGTTTTATTAATATAATTATTATTTTCTTTAAAAATATATTATTATCAAAATATGAATGTGTATTTAATAAGAGAGAGAGATGAAAAAAAAAATGATGAGAATGAATATCTATATCTATACTACTTAATAAAATAGTAAAATTATGGGACACGTATCACCTTCTAATGCATTCTTAGAATGATTTTTTCCGGCTCTCTCTTCTATTAAATACTATATTAAAAGAAATATAACTTTAAATATTTAATAGCAATCTAATTATGGATACTTTTTATTTAATTATGGATTGTTATTATATCATTAAACAAATAAATTTAATATGGATTACCATTTATCAATTACATAAAAAAATTAATACTAAGTTAAAAAAATGTTTTAAAAATTAACTTAATATAATTTAAAACTGTCACGTTAAAGTAAACATATTTTGACGAGTGTATGTGTTAAGAGACTACATTATATTTTATTTAACTCGTGTATACACGAGTTTTTAAAAAGTAATTTTTATTACTAATTATATAACATTATATTTATTTAACTCGTGTAATACACGAGATTCTAATCTAGTTATATTATATAGAAATATGTTTTGTTCAACGGATGTTAGGATTTATCTTTTGTAAACCCGTAAAATAGATAAGTAGAAGTACTGAAGAAAAAGATCCATAAGAAGACAGTTCTGTTTCTGAAGTCTAAGTTGAGAACCCTCTAAACTTCAACTTTAGAGACATCTAAAGACTACTTTAGAAGACCTTTGACGCTAATCTCAGAGACCATGGGTAAGTCTCTGAACTTTCTAGGACTTAGTATTCTCAAGCTGAAAATCGAAGAAACCGCTTATGTGCCATAATTTATACATATTTTACATGCACAATTATCCCCATATTGATCACAATTATAGACAAAATGATAAAGAATTGATATTTAATCTATTTAATTGTGTTACAATAGGATAATTATCCCTTAGAAAAGATAATAATGTGTATTTCGAAAACAAGGAGGATGTGACGTTCTTGAAGAAGGAGATTCGGTCTTGACGATCTGACCTTAAAAGAGTCCTTAGATTAGCTACAACATCCTAATCTAAGTTTATCAACAGTCCTTTTGTTCAAAGCCTAATTAGCCAAGACCCGGATTTTTAACATTTAGTCATTTTTCCCAAACACTTCCTACCCTAACACCAAGCCAATTATTACAACCCTTTTACAAAGCCCTCTTGATTTATGCAAATATTTTATGTCAATTGACGGAGATTTGATTTTTATACAAGCCTATGATTATACGAGCATTAATTATAGTATTGAGTGTTCTACTTGACATACCTTATCCATATATTAAACCCGGGTGTTGAGTGAATATTTGTGAGACTGTAATTTTGTGCATAATCATAGTTCCATCAAGTATGTTAGGCTTACTACCCTATTGTGGATAAACACTCGAAAGGTATAAACATCTAATAATTGCTTTTGATAAAAGACGTTAAACTATTTGGGACAAAAGCTTTAGATTAACATTAAATCAATGTTTTATTCTATGGGAATAATCATGCATGAGTTTGCTTGAGTACAAACAAAGTTTAAGTGTGGGGTGTTATGATGTGCCATCATTTATACATATTTTAAATGCACAATTATCCTCATATTGATCAGAATTATAGACAAAATGATAGAGAATTGATATTTAATCTACTTAATTGTGTTACGATAGGATAATTATCCCTTACATGCAAAAACATGAAGAAATCACTCAAAAACAAGGGAAATCAGCACCCGGAAGCCAATCGGACGTTCGTGCACCCAAGGAGTCATCCTAGAAAGTCAAAATTCAAGCAGGAGTCAAAATAGGGTGATGCACGACCGTGCATCTCAATGCACGACCATGCAAATGGTCAAAATTGGCCCTGAGCCTGCAAAAGCTGCCAGATTCCCTCACGTACAAGAAACGGGTACTTTGCACGACCGTGCAATCCAATGCACGGCCGTGCATTGCCCAGCTCTCAACCTATAAATAGCAAGCTCATTCTAAGCATTTAGGTGTCCAAGACCAAGAGTAGGGAAGGCCTTAGTGCTCTGCTAAGAGCCGGAACTCTCTTAGTTTTGGTCCGTTAAGTTTTTCTTTGTTTATTTTCTTTTTAAAGTCTTGTAATATGAAATGATTCTTCTCGTTCGAGTAAACAAGAGGAAACCTATACCCACTCTCCCTTTGTGTTGGAATACTTCCACACATTGTCTACGGGCTGGTGGAGTCACTTGTATGGTCATTCATGGCTAGTTCTTTTGTGTTGCTCGGGTTGGTTGAACTTTAATTAATTAATGAAGTATTTTCAGTATGTTATGTTTTTAAAGTCTTTACTGTGATTTATCTTAAAAAGACAAGAATAAGTGATCTTTAAACCAATCTAATAATCTTAAATCTTGTGAGTTACCTAAGCAAGACTTCTTGTTTGGAAAGCTTATTCGAGTTTGTACGGTCTATATACAAATCTTGGTGCTACCAAGGGCCCGGTTAGTAAGATTTAATATTATGGGTTGATTGGAGGTTTGGGTATTCATCGAGTCGTTCGAGTGTTAACTAGACCTTGCGGTTTGTGTCGGTATTTCTTTACTTCTCTTGTGTCAGTTTGCAGAGGACTTCTAGCGGGAGCCATGGGGTTTGATCATGAGAATGAAAGTCGTATTTATTTAAAATATTATTATAAGTAAAGACAACTATTTTAAGAACATAATTTGTTAGGTCCGAGCGTTCATAAAGTACATTTGTAGGAAGTCATGCATTTTGACTTACCGAAAGAAGTTACAAGACATGACGTACGTCAGTCATTGGATAATCCTAGTCCGAATAATGAATCAAGAGATAACCGGCGGACTTGAGACCCCGTTCAGGGTCCCGAGATTCATTAGGAACAGTTGGCCGACCGTATCCACTGTTCCGTTACGAAATGCTAACCCCCCTATCGAAAGGGTTAGTACTAGTAACTATGACCAACCTTACTTTAAATATAACATTAATTAACAAGGAATAACAACCAGAGTAACATCCTAAACAAGATATTGTTTCTAGTTACTTTTCTTATCATTTTTATTTCATTTTAAACAAAACCCATTTTCCAACTTATTATCCTAGTCAGGCAATAGCGAGGGTTGAGTACGGGATCTGTGTCCATGGTTCGATACTTGGTTCTTATCCAGACTATACTACGCTGTGATAGGTACACTTGCCTATTGTGTATGTGTTTAGTTGAAGTATTTGTCATTTTAATTTATAAATTTAAAACCTGATTTTGTGAAACTCTAAATAGAATATATTCATACACTAAAAACACGCTATCACCACTATTATCCGACCAACACATTGTTCGATAGCTGGCTTGGTTTAAATAACCTCCAACCTTCTTGTCGAAGATTATGACACCATATCCTTGCAATTGGGCTGCGAGATACCACCTAGACAACTAGGCTAGATCACACAGTTAAAACAACCAATCAACATTATCGTTTTCACCAACTAGACAATGGTTTAATGATATTCCTCAAATTATACATGTTTTACATACATAATTGTCCTCGTATCTGATTGATTTCTAAGCAATCACACTGAAAATAGACTAAATTGATTCCCTTTTGATTTTTGCAGCTAATTGACCTCCCGTGCAAAACAGAATGAAATGTCAAACAAAAGTCAACAAACTGTGAAAGTCAAAAGGAAGGAACGCTCATGCATTGCCAGGCACGGTCGTGCCTCTCTTGGATCCAATCAGGAAGATTTAGAAAGCTTCTAAAAGCTAGTCAATGCACGGTTAACACCATGCACACCTGTTCATAGGGATGAACGACCGTGCATTTTTCCAGAATGCCACAAAAAGCTGATCATCATATAACAAAGATAAATATCAAACACTGGAAAGCTTTTATCATTTGCCACCCCGACCTCTATAGGTTTGTCTAACCTCTTACTTACAAAGGATGTATGGTTAGTAAATTTTAGAGATAAAAACGACCGACTAGCACCAGAATCAAATAACGTAAGTGCAGGCAATGAGTTAATCATAAAAGTACCTATCACTACACCGTGTATCTTCTTCGCCTCATCTGTGATGATTTGAAACGCTCGCCCCTTAGGTCTAGGGATTTCTGCCATTCTTCCACCTCCATAACCAGGCTTAAGCTCGGGATAATCACTCCGAACATGCCCCTGGTTATAGCAATTGTAGCACAAATTAATCTGGCTAGAACATTGCTTAGCCATGTGCCTCGGTTTCCTATATCTATAACAAGATTGGGATTTAAATCTGCACTCACCACTGTGCTCATTCCCACATATTCAACAATGTTGTGTATTAGCCTTCCCAAATGGTTTCTTACTAGGACTAGCAAGTTTAACTTTCATGGAGGCCACCTCCACCTCCTCACTCTTCCTCTTCTTGCCCCGTTCTACCTGCCTCTTACTCACCGATCTTTCTCGAAATTTTTTGATCATGTCAACAAGTGTAGGACACTCTGAAGGGGTAACAAACTCCCTATAGTCGACATAGAGCATGGAGTAAAACCTATCAATTTTCATATTTTCTGTGCTTATAAACTCCGGATAGAATTAACTTTTATCAGAAAACATCCCCACAAGATCATCGATTGCTTCACTTGATTGCCTCATGCGAAGGAATTCTTTGGTAATACGGCCAAGCGACGCTTATGGACAAAAGTATTTTAAAAATACTTCCTTGAATTCCTCCCATGTTAGGGCCTCCACTCCACCCTATCCCCTTTCCTTGCGGAGGTTTTGTAGCAAACCTTAGCACGCCCCTTGAGATGGTTAACATCATGTAACCTCCCGAGAATCCGAGAGTTGATGGTTAAGGTTAGTGGACGACCCGAATATGACACTTCTGATTTTCACTACTTGTACTCGTTCTAGACTTATCAATGAAAATCCGCATGACATTTTATTTTACATGAAATCCTATTCATACATTGTTACTATACTAGTTCACATGTGAAACATTACATTTATGCTTGATTTCAATGACTTATACTTATCTGTGATTGATTCATGGATCGCACGTAGACTTAATTGATCTTTATGACACATTAAATGCACATGGATTGCACGTAGACTTAATTGATCTTTATGACACATTAAATACACATGAACCACCCCCATACATCTCAAGCATGTTCTTACAACTCATTCAATGTGAATTGATGCTTAAAAGTACTAGTTAGTACTTTCGTGCGATCGTTCGCCTTTTAAACCGTCGTTAATTACGTACCATCCACAACCGACAAATTCGTTTAACATGACATTAATTTACGTTTTAAATGTTTAACATATTCATTTCTTTAATTAAAACACTGTTTTTTTTGCAAAACTTTCCTTAAATAAAACATGAATTTCGAAAAACGATCAAAAAGTCCGTTTTCTCGCCCACCGATCGCCAACTACCATACGCGAATAACGTAACTTTAACTTAAATGTTTTTAGCTAAACATACTCTTTTTGTTATGACAATCAACTTTAATGTTAAAAACATTTGCCAATTTTGCTTAGAAATGCTTAAAATTTTTGAAGATCGCTCGACGAGGGTTATTATCGAAGATTCATCTCAAAATTTTTGAAGATCGCCCTGCCTCTCACTACATTAACTTAGAAAAATAAGCCATTTGTCTGGGAACAAAAGCAAGAAGATGCGTTCCAAACTCTCAAGCAGAAATTGTGCAACTCCCCTATTCTAAGTCTTCCCGATGGCAGTGATGACTTCGTTGTATATTATGATGCCTCAAACTAGGGTCTTGGTTGCGTGTTGATGCAACGAGACAAGGTCCTAGCCTATGCATCCAGACAACTCAAGGTTCACAAAAAAAAACTACACCACTCACGACCTTGAGTTGGGTACGGTGGTCTTTGCTTTGAAAATCTAGAGACATTATCTCTACGACACTAAATGTGTGGTTTTTACCGATCACAAGAGCCTTCAACATATTCTGAACTAGAAAGAACTCAACACGAGGCAGCGACCTTGGGTTGAATTACTTAGTGACTATGATTGCGAAATCCGTTACCACCCGAGGAAAGCTAATGTGGTGGCTAACGCCCTTAGTCGTAAGGACCGAATTAAACCCACCCGTGTGCGAGCCATGGGAATGTTGGTCCAAACCAGTCTCAAAGATAAGATCCTCCTAGCCCAAAAACAAGTTTTTGCAAATGATGAGTTGAAGAAGGAGTTGGATTGTAGTGTCGAAAATCACTTGGAACCCAAATCCGATGATCTCCTTTACTTCATGGGTCGAATTTGGATCTCTGAGTCAAGTGAGCTCCGAACCCTTATCCTTGATGAAGCACATAAATCCTGTTACTCTGTTCATCCCGGTGCTGATAAGATGTATCACGACTTGAAAGAGTTTTATTGGTGGCTAGGAATGATGAAAGACATCGCCCTCTATGTAGGGAAGTGTCTTACTTGCTCTAAAGTTAAATTTGAGCACCAAAAACCATCTGGTCTTCTCCAACAACCCGAAATTCCTCAATGGAAATGGGAGAAAATTTCCATGGACTTCATCACCAAGCTTCCGCGAACCTCTAGTGGTCTTGACTCCATCTGGGTTATTGTTGACCGCTTAACCAAATCCGCTCATTTTCTCCAATTTGTGAGGACTACAAAATGGAGAAGCTTTCCAGACTCTATATTAATGAGGTCGTGACACGTCATGGTGTCCCTCTATCCATTATCTCCGACTGTGATAGCCGTTTTACCTCCCGATTATGGCAATCTTTAAAGAAAGCTTTGGGAACTCGTTTGAACCTCAGCACGACTTACCATCCCCAGACTAATGGTCAAAGTGAAAGGACCATACAGACCTTGGAAGACATGCTCCGTTCTTGTGTGATCGACTTTGGAGGAAGTTAGGATCAACACTTGCCACTCATCGAATTCTCTTATAACAATAGTTACCATACGAGCATCAAGTGCGCCCCTTTAGAGGCCCTATATGGTAGGAAGTGTCGATCTCTAGTGTGTTGGACTGAGATCGGTGACGCTCAAATCACCGGTCTCGAACTCATTCAAGAAACCACTGACAAGATACTTCAAATTCAAGAAAGACTCAAGGCCTCTCGTGATCGTCAAAAGAGTCATGCTGACAACCGTAGGAAGCCCCTTGAATTTAAAGTAGGTGATAGAGTCTTACTCAAGGTTTCCCCCTGAAAAGGTGTTGTCCGATTTGGGAAGAAGGGAAAGCTAGCCCCTAGGTTCGTTGGGCCATTCGAGATTCTTGAAAGGATTGGCCCAGTAGCCTATAGACTCAAGCTACCAACCGAACTTTGTAACGTTCATGACATTTTTCATGTGTCAAACCTCAAAAGGTGCCTTGCTGATGACACACTTCAAGTTCCTCTGGATGATGTTCGTATCGACAACTCTATGCATTTCGTCGAAAAGCCCGTTGAAATCATGGACCGTGAAGTCAAGCAACTCAAGCGTAGCCGCATCCCTATTGTGAAAGTTCATTGGGAAGCCAAGCGTGGTTCTGAGTTCACCTGGGAACGTGAAGACCAGATGAAACTCAAGTACCCTCATCTCTTTATAGACCCTACAGCCTCTACTAGTTGAATTTCGGGGACGAAATTCTTTTAACTAGGGGAGACTGTGACACTTCTGATTTTCACTACTTATACTCGTTCTAGACTTATCAATGAAAATCCGCATGACATTTCATTTTACTTGAAATCCTATTCATACATTGTTACAATACTAGTTCACATGTGAAACATTACATTTATGCTTGATTTCAAAGACTTATACTTATATGTAATTGATTCATGGATTGCACGTAGACTTAATTGATCTTTATGACACATTAAATACACATGAACCACCCCCATACATCTCAAACATGTTCTTACAACTCATTCAATGTGAATTGATGCTTAAAAGTACTAGTTAGTACTTTCGTGCGATCGTTCGCCTTTTAAACCGTCGTTAACTACGTACCATCCACAACCGACAAATTCGTTTAACATGACATTAATTTATGTTTTAAATGTTTAACATATTCATTTCTTTAATTAAAACACTGTTTTTTTTGCAAAACTTTCCTTAAATAAAACATGAATTTCGAAAAATGATCAAAAGTCCGTTTTCTCGCCCACCGATCGCCAACAACCATACGTGAATAACGTAACTTTAACTTAAATGTTTTTATCTAAACATACTCTTTTTGTTATGACAATCAACTTTAATGTTAAAAACATTTGCCAATTTCGCTTAGAAATGCTTAAACTCGCAATTTTCGAACGCGCGCACTCAACTGGGTCAAGCGAGGACCCAACCCACCTACTATTGGACCTACCCAAGCAAGAAATCACAAAAAACCCAGCCCCATTGAGGAAAAATTCACAGATTTGAGGCCCCTAAAACCCTAAATTGCTTTCCAAGACTTTCCATACTTACACCCTTTCAATCATTAGTATAAATAGAAGGTTTAGGATCTTGTTTTCTTTGCTAATTCTTTCTCAAACACTCCCAAACCCTCCTAAGTTGTGAAATCCCTTCCCAACCTTGAAGATTTCGAAAATCCCTTAGAGGATTCCAAGAGTTTGAAGATCAAACAAGTAAGTAACCCTCCGAAGTTCAATAACGTCTTTTTATTTCATTCTTTCTTCATCCCCTCAATATTTTCTATTTTCTATCCTTGATCACTTGATCATGTGAAACCTCAGCCCTAAAAACCCTCTAATAATCTTAATCAAACTAATAAATCAAGCTAACATCACCAGCTAACAAACAAAGGATCCCGTTTGCAATGGCGGCTATGCCGTCGCATTCTGTGAATCCTCAAGACAACTATTGTAAAAGTGGCTCTACCGATGCTTTAGTATGTTCCTGATAACTTAAAACATGTTAATTATTATGTATTATCACTTATATGAATTCACACGCTAATTTAAACATAGAATCCGCTTGCTCGTGTCGGCTATGCCGATTGCATTATGTGATTCTCCAAAACGCTTCTGTGAATATCATGGCTAGACCGGAGACACATGACATTTTGGCTAAATTAATGTTATTATATCATGTATTATAATAACATAATAACATTCTTCTAATTTTTATTTACGCGTTCGGTAATCTTAAAACCCTAAACGGACCACTTAAGTGCAACCGTTTATCTTGGGGAGAAACTGTGCTAAATTTAACTGGGCATAACTTGATCATAATTAAACAAAAATGAGCAAAATCAAATTCCACGACGTAGTTCGTCAAATTTCCTTTCCACTCATAATTGACTCGTTTTCTAATTCAAAAGTATGACTCCGTAGTAGCCAAAACGGGACAGAAACCTTTTTCAGTACCTTCTGTCTTTTTTGACTGTTTTGGCTATGTTCCAAGTCTCAAACATAAAAACTTTCTAAACGAAACTTCTTTGGAATGACTTAAAATAATTCCCTATAAAAGTTCATAATTTTTGGATGTCGTTTGTTATTTTTAACAAGCCCGTTTCTGTTCAGCTACTTTGCTGTCCAAATCTGAAAATTGACTAGAACGCTATTTTTACAACTAATTCTTAACTTTATGACCCGAACCGCCTATCTAACACTCGTAACCATCGAACCTAACCTAAAAATAGTTTATTTAATTGTTTAGGGTCTGGTCCATGATTCACCTCGTCTATTTGTTCAAGTCTCTTATCTCGTCTAGCTTTCAAGGTGAGACTTCGTTGCCCCACTTTATTCAAATCGTTTTGGGGGAAACATGTACGCGTTGGCATGCATTAAAACACGTTTTCAAACAATTATAAAACAAGCGAATCATATATGTATGTGAGTAAATGAACACAACATGATAAACGTTAAACTTGCAAATCCTTAACTTGAAGTTTTCAAGCCAACGGTAGTACAGATATGGGCCATAGGATGGATACCACATATACTTTATGGACAACTTTTGGTTAGAAAACTTATTCGTTATCAGTGTAACTTGCGATTTGTACCACTTATTCGTTACTCATAATTTTAGGCTGGATTTGCTAATCATGTGTTTGTCTTATTTTACGTGCTATTTGATGAACTTGAAATATGAACTATTACCTTTGCCAAACTTATACTTTTATTAAACCTGTGATTTCTCACCAACTATTTTTAGTTGACACTTGTTTTTCGTACATGTTTCAGGTGATTAAGCTCGTGATAGGTCAAGTCAAGAACACATAGGATTTGCCTAGATATCTATTGAAGAAATTCTATTTTAAATGTATTGTCTTTTGAACATGTTATTTGTTTATTTGAATTCAAAGACTTATGTAATTGGGTTTTTAATATTATGAAACTTTAATAGTAAATGTCTTTATACCTTGGTTTATGATTCAATTAGTCGCACCCGTGGTTAAGATGCACGGTTGGGGTGTGACACCGAACCTTATTTAGATGTAATGATGAGTAGGGTTAACCAAAGGAGGTGTAGCATCGGTGAATACAAGATGGTTCTATTCTAGTTGAGATTGGCGAAAACAATCACAACTAAGCAATGTAAACAAGTAAACAAGTAAACAAGAATAATACTGATAAATGCAATTTGTATTAAGCTTCAGAGATTACAAGATTACAAAGAAAACTCTTAGAAAAGCACTGTTATACAATGACTCTAAGTACTACTTATATAGTAACTTAGAATCAAGACAGACCCTTGATTCTAAGGATCAGATCTAACACAAGCCGTTGATCTTGTATTAAAGCTATTCTACATGTAACTACAATAAATACTACAAAAGTTATCTTTACTCAAACGTCTTCTTAGGCATCATTGCTTGAGTCCTTGAAAGAAGAGCGTCGTTGTATTTTATTGTCTTGCACCAGTAACATTCTTTCTATGTGGAGTGTGTCAGTGTTGCAGCAGAAAGTTGTCAGTGGTAATGGTTGCTTTATTGAAGCTAGTCAGCTGCAACGTTTGATCTTCAGTGGGAATGGCTATCAGCAGCAATGTTGTTGATCAGCAGCAAGACACAACTGTCCACAGCTGCTGACGATTTGCCTTTCAGCAGCAACTTGGGTCTTCAGCAGATAAGGCTATCCACAACATATTTGTTCTTCAGCAGAAGAGCAAGTATCCGCTGCAGATAACCTTATCCGCAGCAGTTTGTACTTAGAGAACTTTGTAGGCATCAGTCTTTATTTCTACAAACTCCCCTAGACTGATGCTACCAAAACTCTCTTACTGCTTTTCCTGCTGAAGCCTTTTCATGTTGCAGACTATCCTTTCTACCTCATAGCCTCTTGGGTCCTGGCTGGGATTGTTTAGAGGAAGCTCATATAGAGTCTTTAGGTCTTTTCTTGGCATTTTAAAGATAGCATTGCTTGAACATATCATCTTCTGTCCTTTAACATCAATCAGGATAAACTCGTTAGTGTCAGCCTAGAAGGACCAATTGGTGAATGGAGAACAGGATTGAAGAGGTTTGGCATCAATGATTACATCTTTACTAGGGTTGAAGTGATGTTTGATCACTAGCAAAAGATGTCTCCCATCTTCATTCTCTGGCTTATGGGCTTCACCCAACTCTAATATTCTTCTTAGATCTGAGTCTGGGAGTTGCAGTACCTCATCAACAGATTTATAGACTGATTTTTTCAGTTCTTCCTTTCCCCTGAAAACTTCAAACCATTTATCTTGACTGTTATAGAACCAGCCAATTATTTCTCTTGAGTCTTCTGGTGTGATGGTAGGTTTGGTTTTCTTCTTGGAAGGCTGCTGATGAGGAGGAGCTGAGTGGAAGGATTTTGACTTTGTGGGTGGAGAGGAGGGAGGTCTAGGATTGAGAGTGGAAGGTTGTTGAATAGAGGAAGTGGTGGATGAGGGAGAAGGCTTGGATTTCTTTTGTTTCCTTTCTTCTTCTTGATTAATCACCCTCTTCTTTGAGCCATTCTTCCCAGTCTTTCTTCCTCTTCATTTTTGACTTTAAAGTAAAGGGCTTGCAGGTTCATGAAACTCATGGGACCTAGCCTTTTTCCACTCTCTCCTCTAGCCTTTAGGAAGTTAATCTTGACCTTCCTTTCTTCCTGGGTTCTTCTGTTAAAGGCAATGGTCTTCTTGGATTTCTGTTTGGCTTTTTCTTCTTCTTCAACCCTTTTCTTATTTGCTAATTGACCTTGCTGACCCATGAAGGCTCTGTAGATTTCTTTATTTGATAGTTTCTCAAGGTAGTCTGCATCCTCACCTTGAGAAATCAGAGCCTCTATCCACTCCTCTCTCATTTCTTTGGCTAGTTCAGAATCAGTTATTCTGAACTTAGCCTCTTCCTTTTTCTTCTTCTCTCTTTCTTCTTCTTCTTTATTGAATTGTTCCTGCAGTTGAAGAGCTAGAGCTTCATCTTCTTGAATCTGAGAAGCTGCAGGAATCTTGACTTTCAGATCATCTAGCTGCTTAGCATAGAGCATGATTTGTTGTTCTCTAAGGAGTATAGCAGTTTTTCTTTCTTGTGCTTTCCTTAATTCAGCCATCTCTTCTTCTTCTTTCCTCCTTTCCTTCTTCTCTTTCAATAACCTTTCTTCATCTTCTTCTGTCATAGGTCTCTTCCCCTTGTCTTTGCTGGATGCCTCTGCTTCAGCTTCATAGACCACAACAGTAGATGTGAGAGATGATGTTGGGATCTCAGCTTCAGCTTCATTGACATTTTGTGGAATGGACAAGAGAAGGACACTTTCTTCATCTTCTTCCCATTCAAGACCTGTCACTGCTTTACATTCTTTCATCATATTTTCCTTTTCTCTTCTTCTGGATTCTTCTGCCGTGTTTAATCCGACAGTTGGAGAGGAAAGAAAGGATAGGTTGGAGTTGGAGTCATCCATTGCAAGTCGTCCTTCCTTTTCAAGCTTAGCTTTGATGGTTTTTATCATTGCTTGACTCTCTAAGTAATTTACATTGCGTATGTGTGTTCTGAGCTCGAAGACCTTGTGCAGGAAGTCTGAATTTAAGAGTTGGATCTCATTGATGTTGATTGAGAGAGATGATCCATTACTCAAGAAGAATGTGAAGTCAGAAGACCCAGTGTTTGACCATCCTAGCACTTCCAAGTCTCTGACCACTGTGTTGTACAGAAATCTTCTCCAGCAAACATCTTCTTCTTTTGTTGAAGTACTGCTCCTGATCAGGTCAAGTCTTCTTGGCGCCAGTTTATGTTACTGTTGAAAATTCTTCACGGTCTTTAGGATAGGCCACCCTATTTGCTTCTTCTAGGAGCCTTTCAAACCAGGGTAGATTATCCTCCATCAAGACGTAGAACCTGTCGATTGCAAGTTATGTTGAGAGATCTGTGGAAGTGTTGATGCAGTTTGATAGATACATTTCAAGAACCTGCAATGGATTTAGTGTATTCTAATTCAGCTCTTCTATTCCACCAAACTCCCATCCAATCCAGAATCTCTCAGATAGACCATCATACCCCCATGCTAGAATGGAGTCAAATTCCAACTTATTTGCAATTGGAGTGAATTGAGGGCAATGGTCTGTCTTGATATGGCTGCAGCAGTAGGAAGTATGCTGAATGATGAAGGTGTGTCTTCATTTTGACTTTCATTCTTTAACACCTCATCAACAGCTCGAACAACTAACTTCCAATCCTCAATGATTTCTTCCTCTTCATCTACTGAGTCTGGCAAGTCATGAACTTGAACAAAAGCAGGTCTGAATAGAGAAATTTGAAAGGCTGTCTGCTCTTGTATCCATTTGTTGAGGCTGTCAGCATCGTCTTCCACAGCAACTATCTCCCCCTTTTTGGTTGCATCAGTGTACAGAGTCTGGTCAGTTTACGTGCCCACTGAGACAAGGGAGGGAGTAGTCACTGGAGGGCATTGATGGGCTTCATGCATAGAGAATTGGTGCCTTATTTTTGACACTTCGGCCTCTAGCATTTCCACCCTGGCCGTCAATTCCAAGTTATGAAGTTTCAGTCTATCCTCATCCACAATTGTGGAATCATTGGATCCAGATGGGGCCTTAGGCCTAGCCTTTGCATCCCCATCACCCTGGTTTTCTTGGTACCTAGGATTCCTCTCAGTGAAGAGTGTTTCAAAGGAAACATCCTCACTGTGAGTTGCCGTGGTTAGGGTCTTAATGATGTTATCACTGTCCTCCTGGTCAGTTGATGTACCAGGAGTAGTGACAGCCCTTTCCACATTCACTCTATCAGTACTCCCAGAGTGAACCTTCTTGGATAATGAACTTGGGGTAGGTGCACTAGCAGCCAAGTCAATCAATACCTCCGAGAGAGTGGTTGTTAGAGAAGGTATATCATCTTGACAAGGTGCCTCTGCACTTAAGTTCAGAGAAGAAAAATAAAGGAATGGCTCAGTGGGTTGTTCTATGGATCCGGGATATGATCCTGATCCTAATAGAGAAGCTTCCAAGGAAGTTTCCCAAATGATGTGGCTATCCCTTTTGATATTTTCATCAGAATTTTGGGATTCTGAATGAGGGCTTTTAGGTTGGGATTGGGCCTTTGAGATAAGAAGAGAAGGAGTCTTCTTGCTCCTTTTTCTAGTATATTTTGCCGCAACTGGGGCCCTTTGTTCCAGTTGAACGATAACATCCAAAACAGGTGTAAGTAATTTCTCTGCCAGTGCATCCTTAGTAGTATGCACAGGGGTTCGAACAGTGGAAGCAGATTGTTGTTAAGGATGTGAAGAGGAGGGTGTGGGATCAGTATCAGCTAGGATTGCTGAACTGTCACCCTGGGTACTTTGTATGTTTATCATTGTAGATAACAATGGAACATTGACCCCTGAGAAATTTTTAGAAACAGTTCTCATACTTTGAAAAATGTTACTTTTATGACCCAGCATAAGATAGATTTTTACAGGTTTTGAAAGCTCTTTTAATTCATTGTTAAAAACCTCCTGCAAGAACCTTGGGTACATATAAAATTGCTACTTTGCACCCTCTTGAAGGTTGTAACTTAAACCTTCAAAGATGAGATGTGCAAAGTTGAATCCTTGGCCAGTAACCATACCGTGAAGAGTAGAGGCAAGTGCAGAGCTCACTTGATGCCATCCACTTCTCTTCTGAGATATGCATTGTAGAAGGGTGTGGCGTAGATACTTCCGTGGGGGTCCCATCAGTGCCTTCTCTATTGTATACTCATTCTGATTTCCAGTGTACCCTATGGATACAAAGGTCCTCATTTATTCTTCTTTTGAGTATGAAATGGCGGCCCCCTCGTCTTGAAGCTTGAGGTGTTTTCTGAGAGTAGCTTGAGTGACGATGATATCTTTACCGTCTAACGTGGCTTGGATTTGGGGAATCCCCTGTTCGGTAGAGTAGATGGCGGTGTTCCAAAAATCCTCCATATGAGGGATGTATATGGTAGGGTTAACGGTTAGTGCAAAATATATCTTTGATTGACAAAGAAAATCGATCATATCATCGAACACTTTGGACTTCTTTCCTTTAACCAGGTATGCAGTGAGATTGTGGTAGGGAGAAAACTTGTCATTAGGATGGTTTATGTCGACATCTGCCATTTTGTTTGGTTTGGAGGGAAAGAGGAAGGTTTTTGAAGGGTGGTTAAGGATGGAAGGCTTTGAATGCTATGGAGGTTTGAGAGAAAATGATGAGGGTTAGGTTGAAATTTAATGTGAATAGGTTATGGAGAAATTGATTTGAGTTATAACGACAGAGGAGGGAAAAAGAAAACTTACTTGTACAGGACAACCTCATTCACTTTTTACTGTTATAGCTGTAATACACTATAGCAGTCATGGTAAATACTGGAAGGAATTTTTACAGCGGGTAAAAGTTAATTTTGACTTATTTTTTATTTTTTATTTTTTACCCATCAGCAGCAAACTTGGTTACTACGGATGGTTAAGACTATCCGCTACAAGCTTGGTTGCGGTGGATAGTTAAGTCTGTCAGCAGCAAACTCAATTGCTGCTGATGGATGCAATGATCCGCAACAAGGGTGTTTGCTGCTGACTGCCTTAAAGCTATCCGCAGGAAACTTGTTCCTGCTGATAACTTAAGGCGGTCAGTGGCAAAATCTTTGCTGCTGATTATTAAACCTGTCAGCAACAAAAATAGATGCTGCTGACTTATAACTTTTATTTATAACAAAAGACAAACACATTTACAAAAACAAATTTTTAGAGACATATTTTAATCAAAGTTCATCATACCAATAGATTCAACTAAATATCTAAATCTAGCTTCATCAAACGGTTTTGTAAATAAATCAGCATATTGCTCATTTGTATGAACTTTGGTTAAAATAATTCTCTTTTTCTCAGCTTGATCTCTTATGAAGTGAAACCTGATGTCAATGTGCTTTGTCTTGGAGTGCTGCACCGGCTTGTTTGTGATTGATATAGCACTCATGTTGTCAATGCGAATGGGAGTTGCCATGAAAGTCATCCCATAATCCAGCATTTGATTTTGTATCCAGATGACTTGTGCATAACAACTTGAAGCTGCAATGTATTCTGCTTCTGCTGTAGAAGTTGAAACACATGTTTGCTTCTTGCACTGCCATGAAATCAGTCTCCCTCCTAGAAACTGACATCCTCCTGATGTGGAATTTTTGTCCAAGTTGCGTCCCCCATAATCACTGTCAGTGTATGCATATAGATTGAACTTATCATTTTTAGGGTACCATAGCCCAAGTATTGGGGCTCCCTTTAGGTATCTAAATATTCTCTTGACGGCTTGAAGATGTGAATTCTTTGGAGCTGTTTGGAATCTTGCAAAGAGACATACTGCAAACATGATATCTGGCCTTGAGGCAGTGAGATACATGAGAGACCCTATCATTGCACGGTACTGATGTTGATCAGTGTCTGGACCATCTTTGTCTGGAGTCAGTTGATGGTGCACTTGCATAGGGGTTCTTGCAGCAGAGCAATCATCCATCTTGAATCTTTCTAAAATGCTCTTGACATATTTGGATTGGCTGATGAAGATTCCACTTGGAACTTGTTTGACTTGAAGACCCAGAAAGAAATTTAGTTCACCCATTGAACTCATTTCAAACTTTGAGTGCATCAGGATCTCAAAGTCTTTACACAACTTCTTCCTTGTTGATCCAAAGATGATATCATCAATGTAGATTTGTACCAGTAAGATTTCTCCTCCTTCATCTTTGATAAACAAGGCATGGTCAATGGCACCTCTTCTGAAGTTGTTGCTTAGTAGACATCGACCAAAGGCAACAAATCCTCCATTGAAATGTCTGAAGTTGGAGAGGATGGATCTGTTGCCTGTCATGTGCCTAGAACAGCCACTGTCTACCACCCAGGTGTTATTCTTGTGACCTAGTTGTCCCTGCACATGAGACAGATCTAGTTAGTGGGAGGAATCCGAGAGCTTGCATCCTTGAAAAAAAGGGTTCTTGGATTATCAGTATCAGCATGTGTGCATTCAACGGAACCAATGATGATTCTTGGAGGAATTTTGGCTTTCCAATGCTGAATTGGTGGTTTTCCAGCTCTCTTTGATTTGTCAGCAACAGATGTTGCAACTGAGGACTTTGGCTTACCAGCAACAGATTTTGTTTCTACTGATGGTTTTACTTGAGCAGCAGCAATCTTGGTTGTTGCTGAATACTTGTCTTCGGGTCGCTTGGGCTTTAGTTGATCAGCAACATTTTTGTTGGTTGCTGATGGTTTAACTTGGACAGCAACAATCTTGGTTGCTGATGAAGGCTTTTTCTTTGGTTGCTTGAGTCTTACTTGATCAACAACAATTTTTTTTGTTGCTGATGGTTTAACTTCCGAAGTATGCCTACCCTTCTTCATCTTACTGATAGACTTTTGTTGAAGAGGAATTTGAGGAAGAACCTATTTGAGAGGATTAAACTTACAATTTGCAGCAAAGTGGTCTGATTCACCACAAATGATGCAAGATTGTTGAGGTCTTGGCAGATGCTTTCTTGGTGGGGATAGAGAGTTTCTGAACTGAGTTGCTTTGGCTTCAAAGCTTCTTACCTTCTTGTTCTTGTTCGTTTTCTCAAAAGCGTGTTGCTTTAGGTTTCTTTGTTGTTGAAGGTAATAGAAGAAGGTAATGGCAGTGTGATTGTATTTCCCACACACAAAGCATGATTTCGCCAGCTTGTCCCTTTAAAAGTACACATAGTCCTTTCTTTTGAACAAGTCTTTGAAGTTCCAGGGATGAGCTTTGATGTGCTCAAAGGTGGCCTCTTCCAATGTCTTTTGAACATATGGAGCCCTCTCTCTAGGCGCATGACATATGTCAAACACCTTCATTTGTTATGATTTGGATTGAGGCTTTGAGTTGGTGGAGGTTGAAGACTGTCCCTTTTCAACAGTTAGCTTTCTTCCTTCTGGAGGATAGCTGATTCTGATTTGTTTGTAGGGATGAAAGGGCTTGGATTGTTGGCTTTTATAACTTCACAGGTAGGTGGTGATGAAACTTTATTGGTTTCAGTGGAGTCTGAGCATGTTGACTCAGACTCGGATGAAGTAGTGCATTCTTGCACAGGGGTTTCTTGGACAACAGGGTCAAGATTTCGGTTGGCCATGTCAAGGTTGGAAAGATTGAAACTTGGTTCATGAATGGCTACATAGTCAGCGGGTGGAGGAACATCATTGTAGGGTTGTTCAGCTTGAAATCCAAGACCAACAGTTACATTTTCATGAATTTGAGCATCCAAAAGTCTTTGCAGCTTTTTGGATGCAAATTCATATTTTTCCACATGGACCTTTTGGTCTGCTAATTCGGCCCTTGTAGCTTTTAACTTAACCAGAAGGTCATCAATTTGAGTTTCAAGGTTTGTTTGTTTATGTTTTAATGATGAAATTTCTTTCTTTAAACAATCCATCTTTTCCTTGTAACTGTTTTCAACCTTTTTAAATTCAGATTTCATTTGGTGAAATTCTTTATTTTGATCTATGAGATTCTGGTTATGTTTCCTGTATCCAAGGACCTTATCAATACAAGCTTAAGTACACAGATTTTCATATACCTGAGGTGGTACCTCTGATGTGTCTGCCATGAGAGCTTGATTGTTGGCAGGAATATCCTCATACGGGAAGCTCTAGTCAAAGTCAGCAATTCCAACAGCTGCACAAGTTGCAGTTTATGCAGGAGGAGTGGCCTGTTGCTGTCTTGGTTGAGTTTGGTGAACTTATCTGGTATGAGCAGCAGCTGGGTTTGCCTTTGGTGCCTTACATTCTCTAGCAAAATGACCAAGTTGGTTACAGTTGTAACACCTCAATTTGCTTTTGTCTAAGCCAACCCTGGTGTTTGAGTTGTTGCTTGGAACGGGTCTTCATGTTCTTGAGTAGAACCTTTTTACCCTTAGAGAGAGCATGGCATAGGAGTGCTGTATATCCATTTCTTCTAGATCATCTGGATGAAAGCATTCCAAATCTTCCTTGATAAAGGACATATTGCTTGAGTTTTCAAAGACAAAAGCAGCAGAGGTTGATGTTTGAGGTGGGGCTTCAAGAAGAAAGGGTGATTTGTTTGATTAAGAGGTTGGAGTTTGGGGATGAGTGAGGATGGGAGGATAATAGTTGCTTGAACTAGGACCTGAGTGGTCAGAGTGGAGGGCAGAAGAGGTGGTGGTGGATGTTGAGGATGTTTGGTAGCTTGAGCTTCTTTCCTTGGCCTGAATCATCTCTAATTCATAGGTCTTTAGCATACCGAAAAGCTCAGTCATCTGAAGAGTCTTCAGATTCTCAGTTCTTCTGATGGACATTGTGTAGAGTGTCCAACAACTGGGTAGAGACCTGATGAACTTCTTGAGAATATCTTCATTCTCCAGCTTCACTTTTGAGCACTGCAGCTCACCTACAAGATAAGTATATCTGTTAAATAAAACAGTTAGAGACTCACCTTCCTTCCAGACGAAGTTTTCATATTGCTGCTTCAGGATGTCCCTTCTGTTTTCTTTTAATTCTTCTGAACCAGCAAACATATTCTCAAGAGCTTTCCATAGCTCCTTTGCAGTTTTGTATCCTCTGAAGTTGTGAAAAACTTCATTTGTAAGCACATCTGGATTGCTCCCAAGGCCTTGAAATCTACCTCCATTTTTTTGATGTATTCATCAGAGTATTTGGAGGATTCTTTGGGAACCAGTGTACCTCTGGAATCAGCGGAGGCCACCATGGGTATGTATGGTCCACCTTTTATGGATTTCCACATCCCATATTCTTGATAGCAGAAGAAGCTTTCCATTATGTTCTTCCACATATCATAGTCTTCTCCAGACACCAATCTTGGTGGTCTGCTGATGCTTCCAGTGTCTTCAACTCCATTGTTTTGTGCCATTTTTGATTTGTGATAATGGGTGACTTTAGCAAAGAGATAGTTTTGAATAGAACCAGAGAATGATTAAACAAGTGTGAGTTTGTTTAATCTGTGAGCCAAAGCTCTGATACCACTTGTAGGATCGGTGAATACAAGATGGTTCTATTCTAGCTGAGATTGGCGGAAACAATCACAACTAAGTAATGTAAACAAGTAAACAACAAGAATACTGATAAATGCAATTTGTATTAAGCTTCAAAGATTACAAGATTACAGAGAAAACTCTTAGAAAAGCACTGTTATACAATGACTCTAAGTACTACTTATATAGTAACTTAGAATCAAGACAGACCCTTGATTCTTAGGATCAGATCTAACACAAGCCGTTGATCTTGTATTGAAGCTATTCTACATGTAACTACAATAAATACTACAAAAGTTATCTTTACTCAAACGTCTTCTTAGGCATCATTTCTTGAGTCCTTAGAAGAAGAGCGTCGTTGTCTTTTATTGTCTTGCACCAGTAACATTCTTTCTGCGTGGAGTGTGTCAGTGTTGCAGCAGAAAGTTGTCAGTGGTAATGGTTGCTTTATCGAAGCCAGTCAGCTGCAACGTTTGATCTTCAGTGGGAATGGCTATCAGCAGCAATGTTGTTGATCAGCAGCAAGACACAACTGTCCACAGCTGTTGATGATTTGCCTATCAGCAGCAACTTAGGTCTTCAGCAGATAAGGCTATCTGCAGCAAATTTGTTCTTCAGCAGAAGAACAAGTATCCGCTGCAGATAAGCTTATCCGCAGCAGTTTGTACTTAGAGAACTTTGTAGCCATCAGTCTTTATTTCTACAGGAGGTGTGTGTTTAACGATGATAAGGGAAACGGTTAGTCGTTAAAAATCTAACTTATGATCAAAATGTGCGATGTAAGAACCACGAGGACCCGGGTGTAACTTGAGGAGTTTTATAATCCATTTAGTGAGAAACTCTAGGCCATTCAGCCTAGGTCTCGTACGGCAGCTGTAGGCATCGAGAGAGATAGAGAGCTGTCGGAAAAGGAGGAGCACGACGGTGATCGTGCGATGGACTTATGGCGGCGACTAGAGGGAGAGGACATGTCTTCGCGTAAGGTAAACCTCTCAGCCCTTGTTTTACTTTCTTGTTCGCGTTTCGGTATAAGCACCCGACTAGGGTTTGCGATGGATTTCAGAGGAGACGGGAGAGGGGGATTCAGCCGGAGTGGCTGCGGGTAGTAGTAGTCGCTGGCGAAGGCATGTGATGGTGGCGTGGCGGGCTGTTGTAACACCTGCCATAAAAATGTCCAAGAAATGCCAAGGTTAGAAACCTATAAGGACTTGTGTATCTAAAGTACCAAAGTCTAGGGTAGAAAATGAAAAATTTGAAAATTAAGTTGATAGCGGACCGACATCTGCTTCATATCGGTCCGAAGCGGAATATCCCAAGTCGGACCGACATCCCATCTCATATCGGTCCGTAATAGGTTGCTCAGTCAGTTAACGGACCGACAACGATCCATATCGGTCCGACGACCGCCTTGTAGCCGCAATTTGTGGTGTTGACACGTGTCTAGTGACTCAACCCTAACGATGGGACATGGGTTTGGATATTGGACCGAAATGGTCCACATATCGGTCCGATATAGTGGCAAAACATGTGCGGTCTAATCCGGATGAGACATATAGGGCTGACACACGCATGGCTGGATGTCGGACTGACATCCCTAACCATATTGGTCCGACATGTACCCAAATTTCAGCCTATAAATAGTTGGGCAATCTCATTCGGTTTTCTTCATCCCTCAACCGATTCTAACTTTCGAAAAACATTCCAGATGATCGCTAGCTCACTCCCGATGATCCCGGTCCAACTCCCGCTTGTTATAGTGCCCGGTGTAAGAAGAAACGCTCGTAGAAAGGCCGAGACGCTAGATAAATCAATTTAAGAAGCTAGCTTTGTAAAGTCTTAGAGGCTCATTCCTATACAAGGTGAATACTTTATCTATTTGTAAACTTGTGTCAAACATTTTATTTACAAAAATGGCCAAATAAAGGTTAAGGGAGTAATAATCAACGTTCATCTACGTGTAAGCATTCAGGCCATAGGTATACGTAAAACTTGCAAGGGATACACGGGTCTCGGGTGAAAGTCTCGGATCGCGGTTGGTACTTCCTTTTATAACAAATTAGGAGGCATGAGCCCCCGTTGTTATTAAAGACATACTACCAGTGTATACATTAGTGCATATAGTCAGGACATGAGAGCCTGCTGAATGTGTAGATTGAACACAAAGTTGTGACTATCGAATTAATACTTGTTTGTGCTAAAAGCTTTTTAGTGTCAAGATAATTGTATTCACCGGCGTTCGCGCTGACGTTTCATTTTCAAAATGTTTTTCAGGTAATCAGTAAATTATGACTGAAAGGGGATAGGGCATATATGAAATCTGATCCATGAAATGAAATGTGAAAAGGATTAAATGCACGTAGGATTCTCAGGCCTCGTGTATTGGAAATCCTAAAGAGATGAAAAGGAGATAGGATCAAAGAATTGATCAACACTGGATCGTACTATTTCCAGTGGCTTATTATGTATTTGGTTTCAAACTCTGTTTTGTAATCAAATCAAGAAGGGTATTTAAATCCCTATGTTTATGAAAGTAAATACAGAGCTTTTGTTTTCCAACTAAGTTTTGATATTTAAAAATACAACCCTTGAGGTTGAAAGAATGTTGAAACGATCCTTTTGAAAAGACTTTCGCTGTATTTTAAAAACTCTGAAATCAAAGCAGGTACCAATCGAGCTCGCACACATCCAGGGGGTGCTTGAGGCGGGGTGTGACAGGTTGGTATCAGAGCCACAAGTTTTAGCGAATTAGAGACTTGAGATAATATCTAAGATTTAACCTTGATAATACTTCAAGTTTTTGTTAGATACTTGCCATAGTATCTAAGCTTCAACCATTAATGCTTTTAAGATAAGAAAACAAGGTAACTTTCTGACCGGTATGTAGTTATCTGACAAATGGAATGTTCTGTCTAAGGAAAGAGCGGTGTATAAATCTCTCTTAGACCTGTCGCTCTTACATGGGAACATATCTGTTGGAGGTACTACTCTGGCAAGATAACCATCCTTGTAGAGCTTTAGCTAAGATTAATATATTGGCTTTAGTATCTAAGTCTTGACTGAAATAATAAAGATAAGTACTGATATTTTAAGATTGTAGATGTACAGAGATAATTCTGTTCCTATTTATTATGACCCCAATCATCCAATCAAACAAGAATCCCCGGAATATCATCCCTTAGGATCTCAAATGAATCATATATCTTCACCTTACTATAATGACGATCCGTTTTTCATACTTCCTGATCATAACTCTCCCGAATACCATCCTCAATCCCATGACTCTTCTAATCAGTGGATGGATGCTGGATCTGATTTCAGCAATTGGAATACTGGTGCCCCACCCCTGCAAGAAAATGAAGCAGAATCAAGCCAAGTTCAACAAAGCTTGTCAACAGAGGAGGATCCATCTGAGGACTCCCATCACTATGAACCTGTTTCTGAAAACCCTGATGATTATCCATTCAATAGTCCTGTTTCAAACAGTTCTGACTATCAATCTTATAACTCTGAATCCCCAGTCTTATACGATCCCTATATGTTTCCTAAACCACCTTATGACGGTCCTTTCAAAAATTATTTTCAAGCTCCTCCAGAATACCAAAATGTTTATAACGATATCATGGTAGGACTCCGTGAACCTCCACATAAATATGGTTATGAGCATAGTATGCCCTCTTCCCATATCGAATGTTTAGATCGTTCGTTACGCCAAACAGGCGAAATAACAAGGGAGAAGATAATGGACAAGGCAAGGACTAAATTCTATGGAAAACAAGTACACGAATATGGAGAAGACTTGATGACTCTTGGAAAGGAGATCATGAAGGATTAATATCTTTTGTTGTACTTTGTTTTTGTGAATGTAATATATTTTATAATAATAAAATCGTTTTGTTTTGTTTTCAGAATGGTTAGAAAAGGGAAGCGTCCTAGTTTTCTTTGCAAATTTGCTACAGCTAGTTATTTTGAACGTAAAACAAATGAAACAACTATAGAAAATAATGAGGAAACTAAAAGTTCAACTTTCAGGAGCCTCGAAGAAATAGGAAACCATAGTGTTCCCTATAATCTTTCTATAAGTTTTCATTCTGCTCCTACTGCTGGAAGCTATAATATCACTCTTATATATTCACAAAATTTTCATAAGGGATACACCGAAATGCCTTATAAAAATAAATGTGGTTCTGAAGAAGAAGAGCGTGCTGATTCCAATGTACCTTACGTTCCCTACTATGAGACAGTTCCCATTCCCGCTCCGCATATAAATGAGAATGCATCGGGAAGTGAACGAGAACAGATGTTGTTAAATCGAATAGCTGAGCTGGAACAAGAAAGCCGAAGTTGAAGCTCAAAATGTTTTATTAGTTCAAGCTCTTGAAGAAAAGAATTATAAAAATTTTTAGGAACAAAGATTTCTATATGTATTATCTCTTGTAAATACTTTATCTATAAAAAGTTATGTTTTTAATTCCAATATTGTTCCTTTGATAGCATGTCTAAAAATACTGGGCCTTCTCAAAATACGAGAGGAAAGAAGAAACATGCAGTAATTGAGAATGCTGCTGAAAATAATAATTCCCGTAAGGAATTTCAAAAGATGATTGTGGAAGGAATAAAGGATTCTCTCCCAATGATCTTTGAAGAATTGCAAAAGAGACAAGCTGACAAGCCATCTGTTTAGCCATCAATTCCATAATATGTTCATTCTCAACCTATAACTCAACATACTCGAACGATCACTTAATCAAAACCCGTCACTCTTAAACCTGAAGGTTCTACTACTCACAAGACTAAGAAGACGGAAAGAGAGGAATATTACCATAACTCTTCAGAGGATGAGGGTATGGATAATAACTATGGTCATGTAGAGAATAAGAGGAAGATAATTGGCTGTACCTACAAGATGTTTCAAGACTGTAAGCCGTATAAATTCTCTGGGAGAGAAGGAGGGATAGCCACATTAAGCTGGATAGAGAAGACTGAGACTGTACTTGCAATAAGCAGGTGTGCAGAAGAAGACAAGGTTCTGTATGCTTCTAATTTGTTTAAAGATCAAGCTTTGGAATGATGGAACAATATTGTTGCTGCCAAGGGAAGAGATGCAACCTATGCAATGGGCTGGAGTGCTTTTAAAACAAGAGTGGAGAAGAAATACGTTCACCAGAACGAAAGGGAACAGATTGAAGGAAAATTTCTATGTTTAAAGATGATTGGAACAAATCATCAAGAATATTTAACCAAACTCCTCGAGTATGCTCGAATAGTTCCTCATCTTGCTGCCCCAGAATCAAATCCGATAAAAAGATATATTTAGGGTTTGATAGGAGAAATCCGTGATATGGTCAAAGTTGCCAAGTGTGAAACTCTTGACAATGCCATGGATTTAGGAGCCTCCTTGACCAGCAGTCTGATTAGAAATCAGGAGGAAGGGAAGAAGAAGAAAGAATCTGGGTAAGGCCTAAGTGGATCCAAGAAATCTAATTTTACTCCTTGAAATAAAAACTCTTCTATTCCCGAATGTTCAAAGTGCAAGAAGAGGCATTTGGGACAATGTCGATCTGGACCATATTGCAGCTTCTGCAAGATGACTGGACACAAAATATAAGATTGTTATAGAAAGAAACAAATCACTTGTTTTGAGTGTGGTGAGGCTGGCCAAATCAAAAGTTTTTGTTGTAAGTTGAAGAAAATCGATGGGACAGGTCCTAAACTTGCAGACGGAGTAAAGAAGAATGCACGAGCATTCGTTCTTAATACTCATGAAGCAGCAGGTATGCCCGAAGTTATTACGGGTACATTTCTTGTCAATAATATTTGTGCTCGAGTTTTATTTGACTCTGGTGCAAAACAAAGTTTTATAGATCATAAATTTTGTAGACTTTTAAATAAAACTCTAG
This sequence comes from Smallanthus sonchifolius, assembly GCA_023525975.1. Taxonomy (NCBI): domain Eukaryota; kingdom Viridiplantae; phylum Streptophyta; class Magnoliopsida; order Asterales; family Asteraceae; genus Smallanthus; species Smallanthus sonchifolius. The sequence goes on along the minus strand of CM042025.1, from coordinate 38,546,524 downwards.
TTAAACTAGACAAGAAATACGTGGTAGAGACTACCAATGGTGACCTCGTCCAAATCTATGAAATCCTAAACGATTACCATATCACATTATCAGGACATGTTATACCTGCAAGATTATTGCCAATGACTTTGGCAGATTTTGACATTATCTTAGGAATGGATTGGTTAGCCTCTAACCAAGCCCGTATCCTATGTGATAAGAAAGCTATAGAACTTCATTCACCGAAAGGAAATATCCTGACTATACATGGCGATAAATTATCTAACTTTGTTGGAATAATTCTCATGTTGAAAGCCACAAAATATATCCGAAAAGGATGCTTAGCATACCTTGTAACTGTAACCACCGACACTAAGAAAAAGATTGAAGATGTGCCGGTTGTGGCTGAGTTTCTTGATGTCTTTCCTGACGAACTGCCTGGAATTCCACCTGAAAGAGAAGTGGAGTTTAGAATTAATCTAGTACCCGATACAGCACCAATTGCTAAAGCCCCGTAGAGATTAGCTCCAAATGAAATGGCGGAATTGAAGAAGCAATTAGATGAATTGCTTGGAAAAGGATTCATTTGACCAAGGTCGTCGCCTTGGGGAGCACCAGTCTTATTTGTCAAAAAGAAAGACGGTTCAATGCGTATGTGCATTGATTATTGTGAGTTGAATAAAGTCACGATTAAGAACCGTTATCCACTTCTCAGAATGGATGATCTATTTGATCAACTTCAGGGAGCTCGTTGTTTTTCCAAAATCGATCTTCGTTCTGGTTATCATCCATTGAAAGTCCAGGAAGAAGATATTCCCAAAACTGCTTTCAGAACTCGATATGGTTATTATGAGTTCACAGTGATGCCGTTCGGACTTACTAATGCACCATCAGCTTTCATGGATATGATGAATTGAGTCTGTAAACCTTAATTGGATAAATTCGTTAGCGTATTCATTGACGATATTCTTATTTTTTCCCGAAGTAAGGAAGATCATGCCAGCCATTTGAAAATCTTACTTGAACTCTTGAGAAACGAAAATCTATACGATAAGTTCTCAAAATGTGAATTCTGGCTATTAGAAATTCAATTCCTGGGTCATGTCATTAATACTGATGGCATCCAAGTTGATCCTGTCAAAATTGAAGCTATATCAAAATGGGAAATCCCGAATTCACCAACTGAAGTTTGTAGTTTTCTCGGCTTAGCTGGTTACTATCGGAGATTTATCCAAGATTTCTCTCGAATTGTTGTACCATTAACTTCTCTAACCCGCAAGTTAGTTAAGTATGAATGGGGTCCTAAAAAATCTGAAGCTTTTGAAACCTTGAAAAAGAAACTGACGCAAGCACCCATACTGGCTTTGCCAGATGGAAATGAAGGTTTTTCAGTATACTGTGATGCATCACACATCGGCTTTGGTTGTGTGTTAATGCAAGGAAGCAAAGTTATTGCTTATGCTTCCCGACAGCTAAAAACTCATGAAAAGAATTATACGACTCATGATTTAGAGTTGGGCGCCATAATCTTCGCTTTGAAATTATGGAGGCACTATCTTTATGTAGTCAAATTCACCGTGTTCACTGACCGTAAGAGCCTAAAGTATATATTCAGTCAAAAGGAATTGTATATGAGGAAAAGACGTTGGATGGAAGTATCTCGAGTTTTTTGAATAGGAGATAGTCCTTGAGTATTAGAACAAACGGGAGAAAAGGGAGGAGCGGGCTTGGACCTTGACCTGGGTGCTCGTATGGGCTGAGACAAGGGGAAATAATAGGCCCTTATAAGCATCAAGATCAGCTCCAACCCTCATTTGCAACACCATTTTCATTTTCTATAGAGAGAAAGAGAGAGAGAGAGAAAGTCCCGATTTTCAGAATTGAGCTTCAAGGGGTCATGGATACGAGTGTCTAGAGCGTTTAGCAACATATGGGAAGCGATTTCATGTAAAGATCCCTTCTAGATCTGAGTTTTATTATAAGTTGGGTTTTTGAAGAAAAGTCGAGTAAAGGTTGGGTTTTTATGTTTAAAAATGGAAACCATGTATAGATTTAGACTCATGGTTAGAAAATGAACGTTTTGGACGTAAAAATTTCGAGGCTTGATGAAATCAGACCTTAGCCGTCATTGCATTCAGATTAGGGTTGTTTGGAGAAGATGAAGCCCACATGCGAACTTGCTAAGTTCGCTGAGCTTGAGGTTGGCGAACTTATCAAGTTCGCTAGGTGATGTCTGGCGAAATTATTAAGTTCGCCTGTTAAGTTTGCTAGGTATAATCTAGCAAAACTGATAAGTTTGCTATAACATCCTAAATTCTTTTTACTCAAAACACGAGACTCGTTTTATGGCCCTCTACTTCAACAACTAATTAAATAAAGAAAAGGGGCTTGTAATGTAATTTCCTCAAAGGCAAGGGGGCAAAGATGAAAATTCTTAAAAACCTAAATCCTATTCTTTTGGATTCAGCTGCCAACCTGTATGTGCCCCTCTCCTCTCTTTCGTCACTGCAAAACTAAATCCAAGCACCATCATCATCTTGTGGACCTGCAACTCCACACACACTTCCACCTTTAAACCCTAATCCGGCCACTACGCATCACTATTTGCTTGGTCACAACGGAGGAGCTCAAGGGGGCGACGAAGAACAGCATCACGACGAGGCAGCGGTGAGAGAGAGAGAGAGTCGGTGGCGCGGGTTCAGGATTGGACGTCGGAGGTGGCGGGCGGTGAGCTCCACAGCGGTGGTGGTACGGACTGAATTGTGGGAGGTTAACATGGAGATGATGGTGATTATGTTTCACGGCAGAAATGGATTCTTCGGTGGTGAAAAGTTCCATAGTGATGGTGAGCTTCATGGTGACGGGATTACAGTGGTACGAATCACTCTTTCCCTTCCCTGCATCGTTCTTAGCCCGGTTATGCCTCACCCCAATTCCGACAGTGATGATAGGTGGCTACGAGTGAAGGCCAGTAGGCAGCAAACATCTTGGGAGGGACGTTGGCCTGCTAGTTGGAATTCTTCCCAATCGTCTAAGGTGTAGGTTTCTTACGGTTTTAGTGAGCATGCTGAACTCGGCCTTAAGGGACTGTTTTGCATATGAAAACCAGGGCCTTGAGTGTGTCAAGCGTTTGGTGTGATTCAAGTAGGAGAAGGCTGTGATCGATGGTAATTAATTCCCAGGTATGAGCATGTCTTTATTCCGAGTGAGTCTGCCATGGTTGGGTTAAAGAACTGAGCTAGCCTTGAAGGTGGTGGCTATTACGGTTCATGGTGGTTAAAGGGTGGTGGTACGAACAGTGGTGTTAGCTGTTATGGCGTGATGGTGGTTCCCGGTAGTTGATGGTGGCCGATGATGGTTGTTAACAACTTCACGGCATAAATGGTGGTGGTAATCTTGGCTGTTACGGGGGATCCCGGTTAGTGGTGGTTGATGGTAGACGATGGTGGTTAGTGGTAGTCGTGGTGGTTTCAAGACGGTTCACAGATGTTCATGATGGTACTTGACGGTTCGAAGAAAATGAGGTTAACAACGGTTTCATGGCATGAAGATGATATCGTATGATGAGGGTTGACAACAACGAGTTCCACCTCGTGGTAACCGGCGCGTCAAGACGAGTTCGTGGACCTTCGAATCACCCGATTCGGAGTCCGAATGGTTGAGTTTCAAGTACGATACGAGTTCGTATTTTAGACGCCACATCATGGACATACATTCTTTATAACCCGTAGAATACTAGTTATTATTATTATTGGCTCGGGTCAGTAATACCGTATTCGAGGGGATGTGTAGAGTTTATATTTTGACGAAAACGTAACCGACGACAGATTATATGGGATGAAAGAATAACTATTAGTAATAATGACACTTGATAAATGTATAGAAAGATGATTAGTAATGCTAGTAGTTAAAAACACGATTGTTATGGATTATTTGTATTGATTTGGTATTGGAAATTTGACAATTTGAATTGTTGGGATTAGACCAAAAACAAACGAAACTTTGTTTGATTTTTCTTAGAATTAAAGAAGTATATTTTATCTAGACGCCCTTATTACGGTTGAGTTGTTTGGGGAAAAATAATCATTTCAGGCGAATTTAGCATGTTCGCCTAATGTAGAGGAGGCGAACTTACCATATGATCGCCTAAGTCAAAGTGGCAAACTTAACCTTATGTTCGCTAAACCTAAGTAGCGAACTTACCATGTTCGCCTAAGCCTTGAGTGGCGAACTTGCCCAAGTTCGCCAAACCCTAATGATAGAAATGTATAGTGTCGGTTAGGACAGTTGTCTTAATTTATATGAATGAATTATCCAGATTGTGCGTGGCATAGTTTGGGCAGTAGATAACACATCGAGGCTAGCTTATCAGGTGAGTTCTAGAGCCCTTCTTTTAATGCTTTAAATTATATTTTTGGGCTGGTATGCATACTTACGAAATGATATTTACGAAACGATGTTTACGAAATGATGTTTACGAAACGATGTTTACGAAATGATGTTTATAAAATGTTTTGCCAAATGAAGTTTACGAAAGGTTTACGAATGAAATGATGTTTTGTTTAATAAAACATACGAATGCTTTACTGAGATGAGGTAAAGGTTTTATGAAAGTCACAAATGAACGGATCTGCCACGAGTTCCTACGGGAGCTAGGGTATGTATGTATGTATGTATGTATGTAGGGGCCTTAACCTTATGGGGGGGGGGGTTTGTAGCTGGCTAACGGTTGTACAACTGGTTGAGGATGGGGTGACGATGGTCACCCATGGGATTACCGGGATCCCAATGGAAGGTACTATTCCCCGCGAGGGAATAGTGCATAAGATGATGTTTGGTCTTCCTAGAGGTAACGAGCCTTAGGAGACCTAGGTGTTTCAAGTCCTAGAGGTAACGAGCCTTAGATATTCTCCACGTGAATGTATGTTTGGTCTGCTTAGAGGTAACAAGGCTTAGGAGACCGAGGTGACGGATGACCTAGAGGTAACGAGCCTTAGGTTCCTCCGCCGGTATGCGATGTATGGAATTGACGGTTACGAGAAGGTGCAGATTCGGTTCATGTTGACTTATGTGATGATGCTATGTTATGATATTACGTTATGAGGTTATGTTATGTTATAACATGTTTTACGTATGATTTTGTTAATTAAATGAATGTTATGTTTTTGGCAAAATGTTTAAGGTTAATGTTTTATGTAAAGCTAGAACTCACCAACGTGCTGACTTTTAGTATGCACATTCAGGTTAAGGAAAAATACAGATGTACGGTGATGCTTGGCTAGCGATGAAGAGTTACCCGGCTGATACGATGACTGACATCCCGTTATGTTATGTAATGAATGTCTTGGACAAATTTTACGCTTCTGCATGTTTAACAATGTTCATGTTATGTTTGAATGAAATTTTTAGCTGCGATATTATATATTCAAGTTTAAGAACTGGTTGTGAATGAGTAAATCCAACGCGTGAGGCATCGCGGGTTTGGGGCCTTACATTCGCTTGATAAGTTCGCTGGGCTATGGGAGGCGAACTTGTCCTAAGTTCGCCTGGTCAGAAGTGGTGAAACCATTTAGTGTCGGGTTAAGTCTGATAGGTGTCGAATTCTTATGATTGTTTAGATTATGTGAGATCCAGTAGACCATTCCAGCTAAGAGACCAGGGGAGTTCTAATCCCCTTTTTGCCTGCTTTAGGGGTGATGTGCATACTTAGTGTAAAGCGTTTATTGTATTTTATATATTATAAACTGAAGTGAAATGCTATGTTTTAGTGAAAAGTTTAAAAGAGGCAAGAGTACGTTTTGAGTAAAGTATAGCTGTATTATGGCAAGCGTTTACTATATTTTAATATACATAAAAAAAGCATAATATATGTGCTAGTATGTTTCATGTAAAGTAAGATATATCATTTGGCAAGCGTTTACTATATTTTCATATACATAAACAAATGCATGATATATGTGATGAGCTATATTTCAGTAAAAGCAAAGGTATTATTGGCAAGCGTTTACTATATTTTTATATACATAAACAAAGGCATAATACATGTTAAAGTTATGATCTAGTTAAAGAAAGTTGTATGAACAAAAAGTGAACAGATTTCCTATGGGAATGTGTACCGGCTGTAAAGATCCTTGGGACAGATGTTACTTGTACAAGATGTCAGATATGGGTTCTACCCATTAGTAAGAACCTTTGGGTTGGCTAACTGTTGTACAATTGGTATGAGTGATGGCGGTTGCTTGGGAGAACCACGCACCTCCCCTTAGCGGTATTGTCGGTTAATGGTTTAAGCCATAAGGGCATTGAACAGGTACTCATCGGTTCATGGTGTAAGCCATGAGGGCGGTACAGTAGTGACAAGAGAATTGACGGTTGTAGGTTCATGGTGTAAGCCATGAGGGCATTGACCAGGTACTCGCCGGTTGTTACATGTTTCTTATTTCATCTCATCAGATATTTATGAACACAACGGAATAAATTTGAATAACTCAAAATCTTTTCAAAAGACGGGGAATCTCCCGTTTCATTTTATTATAATAGGGATAAACCTTGATATAGTACACAAACGTTTAATTTACAAAACCAAGGTTTTACATGAGCCATTTCTTTCAACTGATGTCTAGGGTGGACGTTCCCTTTTTCAAGACATCATTTTCTTTATCATCAAATTGCAATATCAATATCACCTCATCCTTGGTTACCTGTATAATGTTTGAAAATATTTTATCAGTATAAACTGGTGAATACAAGTATATTGGAATCATAATCTGACAAGCGTGAATAAATAGAACAATTTGCCCATAGTTTCTAGTTTATTTACACAGTCAACGGACTAACCACCAGCCACACCAGGGACCTTGGATATATTTTTAGGTCTATCTGCCTTACGCTTATTGCGATGGGCTTTACGACAACCAAGGGTTCAACCCCTAGCCCTATTACAGTGTCTCATCTGTAACAGTGTATATACACATGGCTCTATGGGCTGACTCCTATATCATAAATCACCTTACGCAACGAATGATTGTACAAATTCTTTCGAGTCAGAGTATAATCAAAACCATTTTTAGCTTTGAAATCATTTTATAAAAATATAAGTATTCACCTTGACAGAGTCTCGGGTTAATATGCTTCTAGAATGAGAGTCCTAGTGGGCGGCGTCTCTGCTTATATCGTCTAGCTTTGATTCTCCAATTGGCCGTTTCCTAGTTTCCCGGCTTTCTCTTAAGCGAACTGGTACCTCAGGAACTTAAACGTACATGTGGGAATGGATTTACGAGAGTAGGATTAATTTAATTATCTCTGGAATTCGAAGTGTGGTGTGAGGAATGACCAAAACCCGTACTTGATATTTATAGGGTAATATTGCGGCTGTGACGGACCGTTATGGATGGTGACGGTCCGTCACCGCTGGGATCGTAACGGACCGTTACCAATGGTGATGGTCCGTCACCACTCTAGGGTTGCGAAGTCATCAGACACGTGCCAGCATTCGGTTGAATTGCGGCGTAACAGACCGTTACGGAGCCGTGACGGTCCGTCATAGGGTTTACACGCGTCAGATTACGGCCATTAGTCACGGGACACGTGGCGCACTTTTATTCCATGCGTGGCCAACCCGTAACGGACCGTTACGGGCTGTGACGGTCCGTTACCGTCCTAATTTTCAAATTTTTCACTTTTGGTCCTTGATCTTTTATATAATTATACTTTTAGTCCCTTACCTTTTTTTTATAATATTTGACACGAAAATTTTACGAATGTTACATTCTCCCCACCTTTTGGATAATCTCGTCCTCGAGATTTACGGAAACAGGTGTGGGTATTTCTTCTTCATTTCTGATTCTAGCTCCCATGTGTATTCATGACCACGTCTAGAATTCCACTTGACTTTGACGAGCTTTAATCTTTTCTTTTTTAACTTTTTATTCTGACGATCTTCTATTTGTAGAGGTTGTTCTATAAATCTGAGTTTTTAATTTACCTCTATGTCTTGAAGAGACATTATCAAAGATTCATCAGCTAGACATTTGCGAAGATTAGATACATGGAATACGTCATGTATTCCACTCATCTCATCTGGTAATTCGAACTGATAAGCCAATGGTCTAATTCGTTTAATAATCTTGAAGGGTCCAACAAATCGAGGACTTAGTTTACCCTTCTTCCCAAATCGAACAACTCCTTTCCAAGGTGATACTTTTAATAACACCTTGTCTCCAATGTCAAATTCTAGTGACTTTCTTCTTTTATCAGCGTAGCTCTTTTGTCTATCTCTTGCTGCTTTCAAGCGTTCTTGTATTTGAGCTACCTTGTCAGTGGTTTCCTAAACAAGTTCAGGTCCTGACATTTGATTTTCTCCTATACCAGGCCAGCACACAGGTGTTCAACGTTTTCTACCATATAAGGTCTCGAAAGGTGCCGCCCGAATGCTTGTGTGATAACTATTATTGTAAGAAAATTCCATTAGGGGTAGGTGATCATCCCAACTTCCACCTAAATCTATCACACATGCTCGGAGCATATATTCTAAGGTCTGAATTGTTCTTTCACTTTGCCTATCTGTCTGTGGATGATAGGTAGTGCTCAAGTTCAGACGAGTTCCCATGGCTTTTTGGAAACTTTGGCAGAATCGAGATGTAAAACGACTATCTCTATATGGCACTATAGATAATGGCACTCCATGTAAAGATATAATCTCATTTATATATAGACGAGCCAATCTATCCATACTGAAGGTTTCCTTCATTGAGAGAAAATGAGCAGATTTAGTTAATCTGTCAATGATAACCCAGATAGTATCATTTCCCCGACTGGTTCGAGGAAGTTTGGTAATAAAATCCATTGTTATCATTTCCCACTTCTATACTCGTATTTCTAATTGTTGCAATAAACCAGAAGGTTTCTGATGTTCAGCCTTTACTTGAGCGCAAGTAAGACATTTTGCAACATATATGGCAATATCTTTCTTCATGCCAATCCACCAGTAATTGTCCTTCAGATGTTTATACGTCTTGTCACTTTCTGAGTGCATCATATATTTTGATTTATGTGCTTCTTCGAATATTCTTTCCCGAAGATTTCCGGTGATCGGAACCCAGATTCGTGTATTCATACGGAGTATTTCATCTTCTCCTTTAGTTAATTGTTTAAGCATGCTCTCCATTCCTTCTTTTTCTCTAGCTCTTTTCTACTTAAGGCATCTGCAACAACACTTGCCTTACCTTCGTGGTAACATATTTCACAATCATAGTCACTTAAGATCTCTAACCATCTTCTTTGTCTCATGTTTAGTCTTTCTAACCAAAGATATATTTCAAACTCTTATGGTCAGTATAAACTGTAAATCTAACTCCATAGAGTTAGTGTCTCCATAATTTCAGGGAGAAAATTATGGCACCTAACTCTAGATCATGAGTTGTATAGTTCTTTTCATGAGTTTTTAACTGACGAGATGCATAATCAATAACTTTGTTTTTCTGCATTAACACACAACCTAGACCGTTGTGAGAAACATCACAATAGACAACAAAGTTTCCATTACCATCTGGCAAAGCCAGTATTGGAGCATGAATCAGTTTCTCTTTTAGAGTTTGGAAAACTTCTTCTTGCTTTGTTCCCCATTCATACTTTATATTCTTACGAGTTAAAGTAATTAGAGGAACTGCAATTTTTGAGAAATCCTAAATAAATCATTTGTAGTATCCTACAAGACCCAAGAAACTACGGACTTCTATCGAAGACTTAGGAATTCCGCATTTGGCCATTAGCTTCAACTTTGGATGGGTCTACTTGAATACCTTCTGCATTCACTATATGACCTAGAAATTGTACTTCTCTTAGCCAAAATTCACATTTAGAGAATTTAGCATACAATTTCTCTTTACTCAGACGTTCAAGTATTATTTTGAGATGATTTCCATGATCTTTCGCATTTCTAGAATAAATAAGTATATCATCAATGAAAACAATTACAAATTTATCTAGATAGGGTTTACAGATACGATTCATCATATCCATAAATGTGGCAGGAGCATTAGTATGTCCAAACGGTATAACCGTGAACTCATAATGTCCATATCTGGTTCGAAAAGCAGTTTTATAAATATCTTCTTCTTGAACTTTAAGTTGGTGATATCCTGATAGAAGATCTATTTTTGAAAAATGGCAAACGCCTTGTAATTGATCAAACAGATCATCGATTCTAGGAAGAGGATAACGATTCTTAATCGTTACTTTGTTTAGCTCCCGGTAATCAATGCACATCCGCATTGTACCGTCTTTCTTTTTAACGAAAAGAATTGTAGCACCTCAAGGAGATGAACTTGGGCGAATGAATCCTTTCTCCAGTAATTCATCCAATTGTTTTTTCAATTCTTTCATTTTAGTTGGGGCTAGGCGGTATGGAGCTTTAGCAATAGGAGTCGTTCCTCGTACAAGATTGATTTTGAATTCGACTTCTCTTTCGGATGGTATACCAGGTAATTCATCAGGAAATACGTCTGCATAATTAGCTACTACCGGTACATCTTCAATCTTCTATTCTTTTGTAATGTTAGAAATCTGAACCAAGTATGCAATGCATCCCTTCTGAAGGCATTTAGTTGCTTTCAACATTGAGATGATTCCCAGAGGTAGATTTTGTTTGTCGCCATAGACTGTTAAAGGTTTTCTAGAAGGAATCTGGATTTTTTTAGTCTTTTTATCACAAAGGATATGGGCTTGGTTACTGGCTAACCAATCCATTCCTAAGAGAAGATCAAATCCTGCTAATGTCATAGGCATTAATCATACAGGTAAGATGTGTCCTTATATTGTGATAGTACATTCATTTAGGAATTCAGAAATTTTGATTAAATTTCCTTCGACCGTCTTTACTTCATAAATCTTATCTAATGGAGCTAAAGGCTTGTTCAATAGATTACAAAACTTATAATCTATGAAACTCAAATTTGCACCAGAGTCAAATAGTACTCTAGCATAAATATTGTTAATGTGGAATGTACTAGTGACTGCATCTGGAACAGCTGCATCATCATGAGTATTAAGTACGAAAGCTCATACATTTTTTTTGTTTCCTTCATTGGCCTTTGCCCCACTAGATCCTGCTTGATTACGCTTTGGGCAGGTTGATTTAAAATGGCCAGTCTCTTCACAATTGAAACAAGAGATATTTCTCTTTCTTGGGCAGTTCTCAAATACATGCCCGGTCTGCTTGCAAAACTGACAATAGTTTTTCTTGAAGAAGCATTCTCTAGTATGCCTCTTCTTGCAGATTTTGCATTCTGGGATAGAAAAATTAAATCCTCCTTTGGCAGGCTGGCTTCTTCTTTTCCAAGGAGAATTTTTTTTCTGATTCTCTGTAGCCCTCTAGGCCACTTCCCTTGCCTTCCCCTCTTGTTTTCTTATCATACCGTCAGTTAGAATTCCTCCTAACTGTATGGCATATGCAATGGTCTGAGGCATAGTAGCCTTAACCATGTCTCTGATTTCTTCAGCCAGACCCCAAATATATCTCTTAATTAGATTATGTTCAGGAGTAGATAAGTGTGGAACCAAATAAGCATAGTCAAACATCTTGGAGACATACTCCTGATGTTTAGTTCCTTCCATACGGAGATTTAGAAATTTCGTTTTCAATTCTTTCTTGTTCATTAATGGGACAAAATCTTTGAATTACCATCTCCTTGAATTCTTCCCATTCCATGGCATAGGCCTTGTGTCGGCCCATGGCATGAACAATGGAATTCCACCACTCTAAAGCTTCATTTTTAAATAAATTAGATGCATAAAGCCCCATATCTTCATTAGCACATTTGCTGATGGAGATAACAGATTCAGTTTTCTCCAGCCATCTCAGGGCTGCCACTGTTCCCTCATTTCCAGCATATTCTAGAAGTTGACATGCTCGGAATGCACGGAATGTACATCCCTTCTTCCTCTTTATTTTCTTACTAACTTCTTCAGAATCATAATTAGAATTATCTCCATTTGAACTATGGTTTTCTTCACGATGATTATTTTTAGATTCAGCTACTTTATTTTTCATTTATCTTTCTTTATTGCTTTTAGAATTTTAGGAAGAGATTCCTTTATTCCTGCTGCAACCATTTTCTTTATTTCTTCTTTCTGTTGCAATTGTTAAGAATTTTCATTTTGGATTTGTTTGCTCTTGCCCCTTGTATTATAAGAAAGACCTCGTTTCGACATTCTGTTCACAAGAGAATTTTGTTAATACTGGGAATATATATTACAAAGATCGGAAAGAAAATTTACATATAACCCTGATTACGGGCATTTTTTAGCATTTGTCTTAATGCTCTATTCTGGGCGTCTACAGATGCTAATCTATGATTTTCTTTTTCCAATTCTGCTATTCGTTCATGTAAGGCTCTCCCGATCTAGTTCAAGTTTAAGACACAATATCAAGGTGAGTTACATAGCCCCACATTTTACATTTTTACATTTTTGGGTGAAACATGATTACATTTTGAACTATTTGCAATTTATACAATTCAAACCATGTGCACATGTCTGTATTTTTGTGCTTTATGTTTAGAACACTTTAGTTAAACTGCAATTATAACAAGTACAATCATTAACTCCGTACAAGCCGACGGTAACAATGATAGATCTATTGGAATGACACATCCACCCAGATAGGGTGACTGTTTACTGAAAACACAAGGGTAACATGCGTGTTATGCCTAACATGTCAACAAAGGTTTGATTGTGCACCTGATTCGCTTTAGTTGTTTGTACATATTTGCATATATATACCATGTGACATAACGAATTGTACACTACATTTTGAACTTGTTTAATTTTCGTCAAAATATATGTATACACACCAATTTTATGTTGACCCATTCTACTTTGTTTCAGGGAATAAATAGTTGACGATGAAGGATCACATAGGAAAGCTCTTGGACTTAGTTAATAAATTAAATAATAATTTCTTTTAATGTTGTTTGTTGATTTGAAACAAGTGTTGACATTAATTTATGAAATTTAATAATTTATGTGATGCCTTAGTTTCAAACTTTATACCATGTGCTTTAAACTACATGTGTGACACCTCGCATTTCCGCCTTGGCGGGGTGTGACATTTACCATGTTAATATATCCCACAAATTTTTGTAGACATTTAAGTGTAGTCTGTTTTCTGTAAATTTAAACAACCGCATGGCATGTGGTACAATTTATTGGTCAACGAAATCACAAACCATGCATGGAGTTCCACTACAAGATGATTGCTATAGAGTTTCTATTGATAAATCTATAAAGGGGGCAACATTTTTACCAGTAGAAACTAATGAGTACAAAATAGTTCAGGATGCAGTAGGTTCTTTTGTTCCTTGGCCAAAACTTCTAGCTAAAAGTGAGTAGTAGTTTTATTCCTTAATTAATATCTGATTAAATGCAACTAAAACATGTATTAATATTTGTTTCCAAGTTTTTTTGCTCCAGCTACTAGATCCACCTTCCAATCAAACACAAAACACTACAACTAAAGTTGCTAAGAAGCAAAAGAAAACTTTTACAACGAAAGAAGACGTGAAAAAAAGCAAGGAACAAGAAGAAACCAGCAACCAACAAATATACAATATGTAGTATTTAGGTTAAAAACTTATGTATAGATTCTGGTTTATTATTCTTAATATAATTTGGTTTTTTGGTTTTCTCATGTGTGTTTACTGCTGTTTTTAATTATTATATACAAAAAAATGAAAATAAAATGGCAAATTACACAAAAATGGCCACATAGAACCCCGATAAATATGTGTGACCAAAGGTAAGACAATAGCCACACTTAAAATTATAAAATTTCGTGTGGCTATAAATAACCATTAGCCACACCATAGTTATATTGTTTGTGTGAAGGAATGCTAGCAAACGTCGTGGAAAAAAAAACTATATGTGTGACAAAAGGTAAAACAATAGCTGTGAGTCCTTCTGATCCGGTGATAAACAAGCCTAGAAACTGCAACAATACTCCTGGATAGGCGGAATCAATCTGGGATCCAACAACAAGCGAATATTGTGAATCAAACGAGAACGAGAACGAAAACCGCCACATAAACGAGAGGTAACATCAAATACGTAGATTCCATTGATAAACTTGTATTTACACTTGAATAAGCTGAGATAATACAAGAGATTACAATCACATCAGATCTAAGCACACTTGCACAAATGACTAACCTCTACACAAAAAGTTCAAACATACAACTATATATAGTTAAAAGATTTCGATCAAAATCTTTGACCGAAAACGTTTTTGACCGAAAGAATTTTCGACCAAAACCTTATAACTTGTAAAATTAAAGCTTAACTTGATTTCTATGGACTACTAGAATCCAACAATCTCCCCCAAGTCCATTAAACATCAAGTCTTCAGTTGTTGTCTGCTACCGTCTTAGCTTCAACTTTTACTCGCTTAGCTTCCAAATCTGCTAAACTTTTCTTGATCATCTTCGCTTCATATCGCATCGAGAGACATCATGCAATCACACGCATGTACAATTTGGCTTCAGTCTTTATCATAGTACTCATGTCACATTGGATTGGATTGTGATATAAAATCTTCAGATCTTCATCGGAGAAACTGAACAGATCCATCAGATCGAAGATTCTAACTTTAGGTAATTCTTTCTGTTCATGAGTTAGACTGTCATACTCCCATCTGATAAAGGATCTGTTAAAACTTTCTCGTCTTGCTGGAATGTAAATAGTTGATACGGTCTCAGCCGGTTGCACAACGTATTTATACTGCTTCTTTCCATCTTTATCTCTCTTCTTCAACTTGACACATTTTGGGACTTGTGGTTGAAAGCTTCCAAACTTGTCTAAGGCACATTGGTTTCTCAAATACCTCTCAAAATATTCAGCATAACTATCATTTGAAGAATTAATCAACTTCAGATGACTCAAATCCCTGACGTCCCATCTAGGCAACGTCTTGAACTTGCCATTACTTGCAAAATACTGTATGTCACCCTCAACTCTCTATATCACGAACATCTTCTTCTCATGATCATACATCCAACCAAGAATCTATCCAGTCAACGCTTTCTTTGGACTACAAATCTTTTGGGTGATCTTTTCAACAATGGACGGTTTCTCTCTAATCTTCCACCACATACTTTTATCAATCACATTTGTCTTTAGTGCTTCAGTTGGCTGATCTTCATCATCAGGTAATTCAAATGATTCACGATAACTCACAATATTGTCATGTTTTCCAATGACCGATCCATCACCTTCAACATAAGTTTGTTTCTATTCATACTCAATCATGGTGTACTCTTTGTTTGACTCGCCTTCATCATCTGACTCTGGTTCATTCACTCCATCACCAATAGTACCAGCACCATCACTACTACTATCATCGTTATCTAAAGGCTTCTCGTAATCTTTCTTTTCCCCGGTAATAACTATTTCCTCCTCTTCCTCTTCCTCCTTCTCTTCTTCTTTCTCTTTCTCTTTATCATCATCTTCAACATCTTTTTTTTGACTATCAGAAACTTCCATTCCTTCACCTTGATTATTAATTAGACAATCAACATCAAACAAATCTTGTAACCCATATATAGTTGCTTCATTTACAGGAGATGACACACTATTTGGTTCTGCTGTAGACGGTCCTTCCTGATTCACATCACTTTGATTCACAGGGTTGGTTTGAGGGATGACATTATCAGATTATGACTGCAGGCCAAGATGCCTTAGTAAGTCTTGTACAATTCTTTGCAATTGATTAATTTGAACTTGTTGATGTTCAATGATTATCTTTTGTCGACTACTCTCTTCACGAAGTTCTCTGAGTTCTCTTGAACTCACTGCTTCTCTGCCTTGTAAATTTGAAATCTGAGTCTTTAATTGACTCACAATATCAGCAGTCTCTCTAGTTGCAAATTTCAAAAATTCTTCATCTACCAAATTATAGTCTCTCGATGACTTGAATCTAGATTTCTCTGGAATCTCTACACCTTTACCCGCCAGCCACTTCTCTCTTAGCCATAGATTTCAGTCTCTTTCCTTTAGGAATTTTAAACACAATACCTTTAGAGGGAGGAGGTCTAGAAGGCACGGTTCTTTCTGCTTCAGATTCTTTTCTTTTCTTTGTTGGTGGGGTTTCAGTTGCTTGTGCTTATGGAGTTTCTATAACTTCTTATGTCACTATCACATCATTCTGAACCTCTTCATTTTGAATGTTTGCATGAACTCCATCAATTTGAATAATAGCAGGTTCATTCACTTCTACATTCACAATCTGTTCTACATTATCTTGATTACTTTCTCCCGCGGGTTGTTCTACTTCCATGTTCTGATTAACTTGCTCAGCATTACCAGCATCACCATCATTACCAACATCATTACCATCATCACAATAATTATCATCACCTCCATCTTCATTATTATCACCGTCAATATCCTCAACATCACTATCATGTAAGTCATCAACTTCATCATTCACATTGAAGTCTGGATCTGGATCATCTACAATAATGTTAGGAAATAATGGAGTTTCGGTTCCACTGAACTTGCTTCGCTTCCTCACGGTGTTCATACTACTAAAGATGACTTCGGTCATTTGGTCTAAAGGTAATTCAATTCCATCATTTGGTAAATCTGGCAGTAAAGTGTTAATCATCATCTGAACAAATCTCACGTAAAGTAGAAACTTGTAATTCTGCCTCGGACCGACAAAGTTATTTACCAGGCTTCAAAAATCATCCTTGAATAGTTGAATCTTCGGTGTGTAGCCAAACAGACCAAAGCACGGCTAAATACTTCGCCAATCTGATCAAATGCTACTGTTCTTGGACTTAAGCAGTGAATAAGAACATGTATGAGGTATCTCCATTGCTTCCCAAACATAGTCTGTCACACCCCGCCTAGGCGGAAACGCGAGGCGTAACATCCACTGGTTTCCAAAGCATATGATTACCGCAAACACATACATAATGATTGGATACATAATCAAGTTTAAAGTTTTACATCCCAAAATATCAGTTTGAGTTTACAAAAGATTAAGATTTCGCAAATATAACCCATATGCAATGAGTTATACAAGGGAAATCTTCCAAAAGCTGTATCCACTCATGCATGCATGTAATCCTACATTGCTAACCTGATGTGACACCCAGCAATTCAGGTCAATATCCATGTTACATAAATACACGTTCATAACATATATTTCCTGAAGTTTTATTTTGACTAAGTAAAGTCAAGGAGTCTAGCAAAGGAACTTATATCAAAATAGTAATTGATAAGAATTACTAGGAAAATAAACAGTGATAACCCGCAAGGTACGGTCGTTGGTGATCGATAAGAATTTTATTCTTGCAAAAGTCTAGGGACACGCTTTAATGTAAACACATAAATATTGGTGACTAAACTTTTATAAAGGTTGATATAAAAAAATAATTGTTACATGTCTCAAGTTGTTTTTATGTGTATCCAATATATTATAGTTAAAATAATATCTATGACAGGTTAACTAGTAGTTTATAGAAACTAGTCAAAACCACCCAAAATCATATAAGTAATTAATCGTTTAAAAGATTTACACCAAGTATTAGATTACGGGATCACCTGCCGGGTAAACACTACCTCTTTTTCCTATCCCATTTTCGGTCAAGCAAAGTGTAACCAAACTCATTGCTTTACAATGGAACTAGGATCTAATCATATAAATAGAATAATGATGACAAAGATATGGCTCATGATGAAAACCTCAAGCAAAAGTCTACCCCCCCATCCCTCACCCTTACTCACGGCATCACCACCATCACCCACTACTAATTATTTTGCTATCTTTCACACTCCACTCCCAAACCCATGCATTGTTATGATGACTACTCATAAATGCTAAAAACTTACATTATCTAACTATATAATAAAGCATGTGAAAGAAGAACAAGAGACTTCTCTTGTTCTCCCTCCCACCTACGGCACACACAAACACACACTTGCACACACACTTTGCATCTTCAATCCTAGAACTCAAGTATAGAGAAGATAGCTAGAAGCCTGGGAGATTCAAGGAAGATTGGAGCTAGGAGTCGGGTCTTGATAGCAAAAGAAAACCCACCATTTTCTACTAACTAATCCCCACATAGCTTGTCTAGTGGTAAGAAACCGACACAAACTTTACTCTCATCTTTATTTCTTGGTTAAAGCATGTTGTTCACAATAAAAATCAAAGAGATTTAAGGGGTTAATGAATATTTGTAAAGTTTAACATTAATGAGTTAAAAACTAAAAGTTTTATAAATATATATATAAAGGGCCGAAATTTGTATGTATGGGTGTATATGTTGTTATTTTGATCGTATGATGATAGTTGTAAATATTAAATTAAACGCATGATTAACACTAGATAATAAGGCTTGAACATGGATACATACGTGTAGAAATCATGATTTATATATATATATATATATATATATATATATATATATATATAAATGTGTGTGTTTATAGTTGTTAGTTTGGGAAAATTGTAAAGTGTATATGCATACATATAAATCGAGAGTTACGCATGTATGTGTAAGATTGTAGTTTAAAACATTATTTTGTGACCTTAATAGATATGCATGATCATTAATTGATAAAAAGTTGTATGTATATATATATATAGATACATTTGGAAACCATGATATATGTGGGTGTGTATATATATATATGTAGTTGTCAAAATTGTTGACTTAGAAACACGATCAAACGTAAAATAATGAAATGTATTCATATCTTGAAAATAGATTGTGAAAAATACTAGATGATTTGGAACTTGTATGAACATGGCACTTGTATGATGAAATGTTTGTGAACATTTAGTAAAGTCTTGCATTGTGAAACATGCTCAGTGATAGTTAAGACTTGGATAAAAAGTATTAGATGTCAAATAATAAAAAGGGAAATAATATAACTATGCATGAAATCTAAGATGTTCATGATACGTAGAAAAAAATAATCAAGCATGAGTTGAAGTATGGAAATACTTGTATGCATATATTGGTAGGAATAAATGCAGGATAACCATAAGCAAATTATTAAATGTCGTTCGGGACGAGTATTTGCATGTGGACGTGTTAACTTGGTTGATACGCACGTAGGATAATAAACATGCATGATTATACTTGAACGATATTTAGGATTGTATATAATTATTTTTAGGAAATAATTATATGTTTATACGTGAACTATAATGTGAATATATTATAAGTTGCTACAAAAATAATATATATTTTTGGTACACGTAACAACTCACCAATATGGAAACATAATATTTTCTCAGAAAATATGTAAGCGTCTAGACTGGAATAATAATTACCAACGAGTCGTCATGAGAAAACAATGTTTTAAATAAACAAAGACAAACTTAACAAGAATAGTTAAGTTGGGTGAACAACTTGCGTTTAAGACGGGTAGTCTTAACACATTAGTGCCCTTGTGTGATTAGGGTACGAATAGACATGAACTATTAGCACAAGGTTATTTGCTAGGATTTCATCGGACACAAGGTGAGTTCACGGCCCCCTTTTAACTCTTTACTGTTTTGTAGACATCGGGGGAGAAACATACTTACTTGTTATGTTTTGAAAACATGAATTACATTTGCTTACACGTTTGACATCATGAACATTCGGGTTTAACTCCTTGTGAGTTTCTCTAACCCCTTTTTATTTTCTAAGTTTTTGAAATGTTTTGGGGTGGAAACATACTTGTAAAGAATTTTTGTATGTAAATGAATGAACTAATGATCAGACCGTATGTGTGTATTGAGGGAAAAATAAAGCGCTTAAAGTCTTCGGAATAAAAATTTGTAACCATTAGCTATGGACTTAGCCCGGGATTTTATGGATAGTACTATTGGGGGTGACGCCTCCGGTCATGATTAGTCGCGCTAATCAGGGGTCCAAATGGCCGAATGACCGCATATTGTCTTAACTCGCAGAAAGGCGAGGGGAGGCAGAGAAAGTTGGGGTTTGGTTACGGTCTCGTACATTACATATTATTTTGTATTCCTTGCAAGTTTACAAATGGGGTCAATTGATCGGGTTAGTATTCAGATTCATTGGTAATACATACTAAGAGTTTTGATCGGTAAATGATCAGGTTTAAACAATGTATATGTTTTCAAAGGAAAACTACATATTTTATGACAGTTAAGTCATGGGCAAGTTTTCAAAGGAAAACTACTTATTTGATGACGGTTAAGTCATGTATATGTTTTCAAAGGAAAACTACTTATTTGATGACGGTAAAGTCATGGGCATGTTTTCAAAGGAAAACTACTTATTTGATGACGGTAAAGTCATGGGTATTTTTTCAAAGGAAAACTACTTATTTTATGACGGTTAAGTCTTGTATATGCTTTCAAAGGAAAACTACTTATTTTATGACGGTTAAGTCATGGGCATGTTTTCAAAGGAAAACTACTTATTTGATGACGGTTAAGTCATGTATACGTTTTCGGGGAAAACTAACTGTACTAAATTAACAAACTCTGTGAACTCACTAACCTTTGTTTTGACACTTTCAAGTATGTTTCTCAGGTACCTTTAGCTATGGCGCGGTTGGAATAGGCTAGCTATGTTGGAACAAGTCCTAGTAACCTGATGGGCATAGATTATCAAGTCTCAAGTCGACCATTGAACTAGCAGGACTTAGATCATTGTATTTATTTAGTTTTAGTAATCGTACATGTAATCAAGTCTTAGAAATCACCATTACAGCTTCCGCTATTGTGTAATGAACCAATCGTTGCAAGATGTATTTATTTATTAAGTAAATAAATTTGGGGGTGTGACAGATTGGTATCAGAGCAATGGTTTTATCGAATTAGGTTTCCTTAGTGACATCTAGGCTCTAACCGGACTCATTTAGGGACCAAGATTTCTAAGACTTGCATCACACTAAAAACACCCAAGACTTGATTATAGGAATTCCAACCGTTGCCGAACAATTTGTGTAGACTATTAGTGTATGGAGTTACACTAGGGTATCATTAGCTACACTAATACAATTACATGGCACATGTAATGAACACTTAAACACATACAACAATGTGGAAATAATAAACACTTACAACATGTTACTGTTCGGATTACGAGTCAAGAATAACGGGTACTCAGCATACTGCAACCTTAGAAGATCGAGTTACGAGATGAGCTTGGGCGACGACGGCAGCAACCGTCAGTTACTGATCTTGGTATCACAACAGGCTGAACCCGTACCAGAATCTGTACCTATACCTTCACCACACCGACAACTACTCTAGCCGTGGAGGCAACTTTCTTTCTGACGTATGTGCGGTATAAATACTCTAATTCATGAGTTGCCGGATCGAACGAATAGACTTTCTCCATGAGATGTGGCAGACGGGATTGCCCGGACCGAAGGGAATCCAAGGTGGATAAGCAGGACTAAACGGGGGAGAACTCCATGGGTCAGGAGACCCAGACATTCATCAGGATCATGTGGATCCAAACGTACATACATACTTGGAGCATGAGTTGCTCAACACTAATTTGAGGATCTCTGCCCTACACATAGTGCCTGATTTCCATAAACATTTTTTTCTTGAGAGACACTGGTGGTGCCTCTCTACCGTTAACCTCATCCGGTAACAACCAGATTCGGCAGACTCATGAGTATTGGTACACATAATTAAGAGTAATCCGATAAAATAATACACACTCCTGCATAAGTGTGCAAACACGATCTAATGAACATTCAAATCCCATTGATTTAAAATTTAGGGATAGAAGGAACACTACAGGGATCATGCAAAGTAAATTATCATTACGGGTGCACACGTAATCATAATTTGCAATGCATGGGAACTTTAGTGAGTCTTGTTATCCAAGCTAATGATCAAACCATGTTCTCAGTCAATTGATTAAGGATTGGATCTTAACAAATCGGACTTCTCAATTAGATGTTCACAAAGCATTCTCCTAGTTTTGGAGGAACGAGAGAAATTCAAATTGAATTCAACCAATCCTTAGTGAATCCTGAACGACGAAGGAATTCACACATTCATTCTTTGAGATTCTACTTGTCAGGAATGCTACAAATTGAGCGTTACCACAACTAACAGTTACAATAATTGCACAATTATTGTGGGAGATTATAGCGTAATCTAAAGATCCATCATACAGTTCAATCTCACAATAGCTTGAAAGTTACGCCAAGAGTGCTATGCACTAACTTCGGTGATGGGGCAGAAAATTTATTCTGACCCGCATACACATAGCACCGATGGGGTATTGTGGAAGCTCGACATGAGACAAGTAGGTAATCTAAAATTTCATAATATTGGACAAACAGGGTTGTTCTCACAACCTTTGATATTCAGTACACCTTTAAGTCTGACTATTCTTTCGATGATAAATAAGCCGTGATTTATTCTCAAGCGAATGCCAAAGAAACCTAAGTGTGGACTGATGACTATTGTCGCACTAACAGAAAAACGACATACAAAACTTTTGAAGGTTTCCCAAATGCATAATTTCTTGCTAATCTCATTAGCTCATGATATGCATAAGGGACGTAAGCATGAGTTGTTCAATATAGACCACTGTCCATAAAGATTCGAGAAGGATAGTTTGATACCCTTTGTACCCGCACTTTCCCAAAGATCATCTTGTTGAATGGATCCTAGATTTCAGCCTAGAGGAGAGGCGTGATCACATCTTTCGCTCCTAATTTTCTATAATTAGGAAGCTCTAGATCATCTATTGTTAAGAAATGACCTTTTAACACAGCTCAGTAAGAATATAAAGTTTTCGATGTTTAACACTCATTACCTCAATTTTATCCTTGTGCTAAGGATTTTGAGGCTATAACCTATATGAGTGGAATACGTAACAGTAAGTCACCAAAGCACCATTCAAACACTAAGGAAGTGCATACACACTGTATGACTAATAGTTGGCTATCAACCCTTTCTGCCAACTTAATGGGTTGACAAACCCGTAGCCCATTTTGGGAAAAGCACTAATTCGATGAGACCATTCTCACAGTATCGCTGTTCATTTCCTCACCTAAACGGAATGTGAATATTCCAAACAAACATAGAACTTTGTATGGCTTACATACTTCGAGAGTATGGTCGTCAAGCCATGAGTTTACATATCAGGACGTTACAACCCAAAGGCTGGTCTGCCTCAGAAAGGTGGTACAAGCAAAGGGTAAAGTGGTGATTAGACTCAAACTTTGCTAGTGAGAGCACACAAGGAATCTTGAAATATTAAATCAGTTATGACCCATTTTAATGGAAGATCATAGATAACATGAAACCTGAATTAAGAATAAAGTCTCAGTCCGAGAAAATGCTTTCGAAAAACATAAGAGGGACAAACATAAAGTTTCATTTCCGTACTATGTCATTACTACCCAATATTCAACAAAAACCTAGACACCTCGTCGAGTAATTCTTTCCTAAGGTCTATAGAGATCTGCTTTTGTGACAAAGTGTGTAGACGAATAGAGGATATGTGTCAACATACGCTCAAGATTCGCAGGCACCATTCCTTTCATTACCAGGAATGAGCATCACATAACCCTACCATATTTAGGGTAATCAAATAAAGGGGTTCTTGCACGTTTAATATCGTTAGTCGGAGAAGTATTTGCTTTTCTTTCGAATACCGACTAACCAGTAAATGGAATCAAACAATTGAAGCCTAAGTTGGATGATACAGATAGAATTTGAGTACCAGGTATCGGTAGTCTATGTTGGAGGTTATGGATGAAGTCCATAAGCCCAAGTACTCCGTTCATCCAGAATCGAATAAAATGTATAAGGATCCCGAGGAACTCCATTATGTGGCAAAACATGAAAGAAGAAACTGCTATCTATGTTGGGAGATACCCGACAGTGAAAGCAGAATGTTAGGAATCACCGAGTGAACACAACAAACGCAGATTCCTCAATGGAAATGGGAGGAGAATTCCATAGATTTCATTACAAATCTACCCAGAACATCTAGCGACTATGATACTATATGGGTAATCATCAGTCGTTTGACGAAATCTGCTCACTCCTTACCAATCAAGGAGACAAATAAAAGTAGAAAGCGTGCAAGGCTAAATATTAAGGAAATTGAGGCCAGGCATGGTATGCCAGTTTCCATTTTCTCTAATAGGGACAGTTGATTCATGTCAAGAATCTGGCAGTCTGTACAAGAAGCCTTGGGCACACGCCTTGACATGAGCACTGCATATCATCCCCATATGAATGGTCAAGGTAAAAGGACCATCCAAACTTTATAAGATGTGCTCCGTGCGTGTGTAATCGATTTAAGAGGAAATAGGGATACTCACCACCGTTGGCTGAGTTTTCATACAATAACAGTTACCACACCAGCATCAAAGCCGCTCCGTTTGAGGCTTTGTACGATCAAAAATGTCGTTCACCGCTATGTTGGGCGGAAGTTGGCGACAAGCATTTAACCGATCCTGAGGTTATTCAGGAGACTACCGACAAGATCTTCAAGATCAAGGATCGTCTGAAGGCCGCCCGTGACAGGCAAAAGAGTTACGCGGATAACAGACGAAGACCATTAGAATTCCAAGTTGGGGACCTCGTCATGTTGAAGGTCTCACCTTGGAAAGGAGTTGCAAGATTTGGCAACCGTGGCAAGCTTAACCCTAGGTATGTTGGACCATTTGAAATATTGGCTAGGGTTGGCCCTGTAGCATATAAGCTCAAGTTGCCACAAGAACTAAGCAATGTACATGATACATTTCATGTGTCAAATCTCAAAAAGTGCTTATCAGACGACACATTAATTATACCTCCTGATGAGATTCACATAGATAACAAGCTGCACTTCGTTGAGGAACCCATTGAAGTTACAGATTAGAAGGTTCAGAAAACAAGGCGTAGCCGGGTTAAATTGGTTAAGGTACGTTGGAATTCAAAGCGCGGCCCCGAGTATACGTGGGAGCAGGAAGATAAAATGAAAGCCAAGTATCCGTCCTTGTTCACGAACACTCCAAGTAAAGATGACAAGAACTGAATTTCGGGACGAAATTCTCTTTAACATGGGGAGAATGTGACACTCAGTAATTCAGGTCAATATCCATATTACATAAATACACGTTCATAACATATATTTCCTGTAGTTTTATTTTGACTAAGTAAAGTTAAGGAGTCTAGCAAAGGAACTTATATCAAAATAGTAATTGATAAGAATTACTAGGAAAATAAACAGTGATAACCCGCAAAGTACGGTCGTTGGTGATCGATAAGAATTTTATTCTAGCAAAAGTCTAGGGACACGCTTTAATGTAAACACATAAATATTGGTGACTAAACTTTTATAAAGGTTGATATAAAAATAATTGTTACATGTCTCAAGTTGTTTTTATGTCCTATATATTATAGTTAAAATAATAACTATGACAGGTTAACTAGTAGTGTATAGAAACTAGTCAAAACCACCCAAAATCAAATTAGTAATTAATCGTTTAAAAGATTTACACCAAGTGTTAGATTACGGGATCACCTGCCGGGTAAACACTACCTCTTTTTCCTATCTCATTTTCGGTCAAGCAAAGTGTAACTAAACTCATTGCTTTACAATGGAACTAGGATCTAATCATATAAATAGAATAATGATGACAAAGATATGGCTCATGATGAAAACCTCAAGCAAAAGTCCAACCCCCCATCCCTCACCCTTACTCACGGCATCACCACCATCACCCACTACTAATTATTTTGCTATCTTTCACAGTCCACTCCAAAAACCCATGCATTGTTATGATGACTACTCATAAATGCTAAAAACTTACAATATCTAACTATATAATAAAGCATGTGAAAGAAGAACAAGAGACTTCTCTTGTTCTCCCTCCCACCTACGGCACACACAAACACACACTTGCACGCACACTTTGCATCTTCAATCCTAGAACTCAAGTATAGAGAAGATAGCTAGAAGCCTGGGAGATTCAAGGAAGATTGGAGCTAGGAGTCGGGTCTTGATAGCAAAAGAACACCCACCATTTTCTACTAACGAATCCCCACCTAGCTTGTCTAGTGGTAAGAAACCGACATAAACTTTACTCTCATCTTTATTTCTTGGTTAAAGCATGTTGTTCACAATAAAAATCAAAGAGATTTTAGGGGTTAATGAATATTTGTAAAGTTTAACTTTAATGAGTTAAAAACTAAAAGTTTTATAAATATATATATAAAGGGCCGAAATTTGTATGTTTGGGTGTATATGTTGTTATTTTGATCGTATGATGATAGTTGTAAATATTAAATTAAACGCATGATTAACACTAGATAATAAGGCTTGAACATGGATACATACGTGTAGAAATCTTGATTTATATATATATAAATGTGTGTATTTATAGTTGTTAGTTTGGAAAAATTGTAAAGTGTATATGCATACATATAAATCGAGAGTTACGCATGTATGTGTAAGATTGTAGTTTAAAACATTATTTTATGAACATAATAGATATGCATGATCATTAATTGATAAAAAGTTGTATGTATGTATATATAGATACATTTGGAAACCATGATATATGTGGGTGTGTATATATATATATATATATGTAGTTGTCAAAATTGTTGACTTAGAAACACGATCAAACGTAAAATAATGAAATGTATTCATATCTTGGAAATAGATTGTGGAAAATACTAGATGATTTGGAACTTGTATGAACATGGCAGTTGTATGATGAAATGTTTATGAACATTTAGTAAGGACTTGCATTGTGAAACATGCTCAGTGACAGTTAAGACTTGGATAAAAAGTATTAGACGTCAAATAATAAAAAGGGAAATAATATAACTATGCATGAAATCTAAGATGTTCATGATACAGAGAAAAAACATAATCAAGCATGAGTTGAAGTATGGAAATACTTGTATGCATATATTGGTAGGAATAAATGCAGGATAACCATAAGCAAATTAATAAATGTCGTTCGGGACGAGTATTTGCATGTGGACGTGTTAACTTGGTTGATACGCACGTAGGATAATAAACATGCATGATTATACTTGAACGATATTTAGGATTGTATATAATTATTTTTACGAAATAATTATATGTTTATACGTGAACTATAATGTGAATATATTATAAGTTGTTACAAAAATAATATATATTTTTGGTACACGTAATAAGTCACCAATATGGAAACATAATATTTTCTCAGAAAATATGTAAGTGTCTAGACTGGAATAATAATCACCAACGAGTCGTCATGAGAAAACAATGTTTTAAATAAACAAAGACGAACTTAACAGGAATAGTTAAGTTGGGTGAACAACTTGCGTTTAAGACGGGTAGTCTTAACACATTAGTGCCCTTGTGTGATTAGGGTACGGATAGACAGGAACTATTAGCACAAGGTTATTTGCTAGGATTTCATCGGACACAAGGTGAGTTCACGGCCCCCTTTTAACTCTTTACTGTTTTGTAAACATCGGGGCAGAAACATACTTACTTGTTATGTTTTGAAAACATGAATTACATTTGCTTACACGTTTGACATCATGAACATTCGGGTTAACTCCTTGTGAGTTTCACTAACCCCTTTTTATTTTCGAAGTTTTTGAAATGTTTTGGGGTGGAAACATACTTGTAAAGAATTTTTGTATGTAAATGAATGAACTAATGATCAGACCGTATGTGTGTATTGAGGGAAAAATAAGGCGCTTAAAGTCCTCGGAATAAAAATTTGTAACCATTAGCTATGGACTTAGCCCGAGATTTTATGGATAGTACTATTGGGGGTGACGCTTCCGGTCATGATTAGTCGCGCTAATCAGGGGTCCAAATGGCCGAATGACCGCATATTGTCTTAAGTCACAGAAAGGCGAGGGGAGGCACAGAAAGTTGGGGTTTGGTTACGGTCTCGTACATTACATATTATTTTGTATTCCTTGCAAGTTTACAAATGGGGTTAATTGATCGGGTTAATATTCAGATTCATTGGTAATACATACTAAGATTTTTGATCGGTAAATGATCAGGTTTAAACAATGCATATGTTTTCAAAGGAAAACTACATATTTTATGACGGTTAAGTCATGGGCAAGTTTTCAAAGGAAAACTACTTATTTGATGACGGTTAAGTCATGTATATGTTTTCAAATGAAAACTACTTATTTGATGACAGTAAGTCATGGGCATGTTTTCAAAGGAAAACTACTTATTTGATGACGGTAAAGTCATGGGCATGTTTTCAAAGGAAAACTAGTTATTTTATGATGGTTAAGTCATGTATATGTTTTCAAAGGAAAACTACTTATTTTATGACGGTTAAGTCATGGGCATGTTTTCAAAGGAAAACTACTTATTTGAAGACGGTTAAGTCATGTATACGTTTTCGGGGAAAACTAACTTTACTAAATTAACAAACTCTGTGAACTCACCAACCTTTGTGTTGACACTTTCAAGTATGTTTCTCAGGTAACCTTTAGCCATGGCGCGGTTGGAATAGGCTAGCTATGTTGGAACAAGTCCTAGTAACCGGATGGGCATAGAATATCAAGTCTCAAGTCGACCATTGAACTAGCAGGACTTAGATCATTGTATTTATTTAGTTTTAGTAATCGTACATGTAATCAAGTCTTAGAAATCATCATTACAGTTTCCGCTATCGTGTAATGAACCAATCGTTGTAACCTGTATTTATTTATTAAGTAAATAAATTTGGGGGTGTGACACCTGAGCCCACGTTCAATTTCCTAAAAACCATACTTAAAAAGTGTCAACACGAGGTTGGTCAGTTCACTGGTTTTGATCAAAAGTTCATGTAGTTCCAACGTTCACAGACGTTCAAATGTATAAGTTTTTTCAATCAATAGTGTATATATATATGTATATATATATATAACCAATGAATTTTGAACATTTCCTGACCAATTGACCCCATTTGTAAGCATGCAAGGAATACAAATAATATGTAATGCACGAGATCGTAACCAACCCATGACAATTGAATACCCCTCCCTCGCTAAACAACGAGAATAAGACAATATGCGGTCATTCGGCCATGTGGACCCCTGGTTAGCGCGACTAACCATGGCCGGGGGTGTCACCCCCAGTAGTACTATTCATAGAATTCTAGGCTAAGTCGATAGCTAATGGTTACAAAGTGTGTTAATCCGGGGACTTTAAGCGCTATATTGTTCCCTCAATGCACACATACGGTCTGATCATTCTTCATTCATTTATATACGAAGAATGGTTACAAGTATGTTTCCTCCCCAAAACATTTCAAAAACTTAGAAAAAGGGGGACAGTGAAACTCACCTCGACAGTATGAATGCTAGCAAATAACCCCGCTTATCCGTACCCTAATTACACAAGGATACCTTATATGTTAAGACTAGCCGTCTTAAACACAAGTTGTTCACCCGGCTTAACGAACTCCGTTAAGCACGTCTTTGTTTAATAAAGTTGTGTTTTAGTGCGACGACTCGTTGGTGATTATTATTCCAGTCTAGACGCTTTACTTATTTTCCTAGAAAATAATATATTTCCATATTGGTGACTTGTTACGTTTGTCAAAAATAAATATTATTTTTGCAACATCTTATAATATATTTATATTATAGTCCACGTATCACGATATAATTATTCCTTATCAATAATTATATAAAATCACAAATATCGTTCAAGTATGTCAATTATCCTACGTGCAAATAAACCATGTTAACATGTCCACATGCAATTACTTGTTCCGAACGACAAATATTAACTTGTTTATGTTTAACATGCATTTATTCATACTAATCTATTCACACATATATAATTATAGTTCGACAATTCAACATATATTTAAACACATTTCATGATAACATACGATCACTTATTCTTAAACCGAACGTCTTTAGATTTCATTACTCGTGTCAATGTTCCATGTTATCAACAAGTTCTAAACATATATGTTTTCATTCATTTAGTCGTTTCATGACTCATTCCGAGTTAACAATTTTCCCGTTATTTATATATATATATATATATATCATGAGTTCTATATATATTTACATACCTATGTTTAACCATTTTCCAAGTTCTACAACTTATGATCATACACCCACATATACGTTTAACCTCTTTATATGATCATATAATTTCTCACTTAATAATATTTCAAGTTACTAAACTTAAACACATATATATTTATGTATGTTCCATACGATTTCACGTATATACATTCACATATATTTTACTTTTTCATCAAGTATTAAGTTAGACTTTTACTAACCCATGATTTATTTACATGATCATCAATATTTCATCCTAGATTAAAATCCTTATACATGCATTCATTTATTTGACCATTTCTAAAAACATTAACCAAATCATTAATCACCCTTTTCACATTAATCTTTCTCTTTTATCATCAAGTGTTCCAACAAGAACATGTACACACACAGACACACACACACACACACACACACATATATATATATATATATATAAGTTTCTATTTTTATACATGCATGCATACACTTATACATTTCTAGGTTCTTAATCAAATCAAACATATATACACATATGCATGCATAGTTTTGGCCTATATATATGTATGCATTTTTGTTTTTCTTTATTTTATTTTCTTGACATCATATTATTATGTAACATCTTACGACAAACATGATCAAATCAACAAATCATCCTATATCTTCATTATTTTCGCCCCCCCCCCATATACAATTTATACAAAACCATAGTTTTTATACTTAGTAAAGTTATTTTTTTATAAAAATTCACCAACTCTTTCAATCTCTTTGATTATTAGGATGAACAACGTGTTTTAAATCAAGAAGGTGAAGATTACAAGAAGGTTTAAGTCGGTTTCTCACCACTAGTCAAGCTAGGTGAATATTTCACTAGTAGATGGTGATGGATGCTCGTTTTGCTTCTCAAGACCCGACTCCTAGCTCCAAACCTTCCTTGGATCTCCAAACTCTACTCAAACTCTCTAGCCTTTTACTCTTGACTTTGAATGTGCAGATGTGTGTTTATATGTGTGTATGTCGTATATATATATATATATAGATGGAGGGATTTGAGTGTTCAACACACCATCATCATTGCAAGACTACAAGGACTAGATGGATGTGATCTTTACTTGGCTTCTTGGTTGAAAGAACATGGCTCTTATGACATGAGTTGAGGTGAGTAGTTGGTTTGGTAAGAGGGTGGGTGGTGGTTTGGTGGGTTCGACCGAGAGGGGGATAATGCGGGGGGGGGGGGGGGGGGTTGGGTTTTGTTCCATCTTGTAAGTTAAGTCTAATACTTAATTGATAGGGTTTTTAGGTAGTGTATACCCGGTAGGTGCTCCCGTGATCTAGAAGTCCGATGTATGAACTTTTATGATTAATGCTCTATATATTTCGTATCTAATAGTGCACTAATTTAACCCGTCATAGTTAACATTTTAACTATAATATACAAGTATACACACAAAAATAACTTATCACCATGAAATAACAATTTTTTTTGTGTCCACTTTTAATAGTTTTGTCACCAATATTTATGTTTTTATATCAAAGTGTATTACTAGACTTCTCCGGAATAAAATCTTGTTACTCACCAACAACGTACCTTGCGGGTTATACCTGTTTACTTCCTAGTAATTCTTAAAATTACTAAAGTATATATAGTGTGTTCCTTTGCTAGCCCCTTGACAAAACTATGTCAAAATAATAAACCAGGAAATATAATTTATGAACGTGCAATTATGTAATATGGATATTGACCTGAAATGCTGGGTGTCACATTCTCCCCATGTTAAAGAGAATTTCATCCCGAAATTCAGTTGTTGTTATCTTGACTTGGAGTGTTCGTGAACAAGGATGGGTACTTGGCTTTCATTTGATCTTTTCGTTCCCACGTATACTCGGGGCCACGCTTTGAATTCAAACGTACCTTAACCAAATTAACATGGCTACGCCTTGTTTTATGAACTTTCCAATCTGTGACTTCAATGGGTTCCTCAACGAAGTGCAGTTTGTCGTCTAAGTGAATCTCATCAGGCGGTATAATTAACGTCTCGTCTGATAAACACTTCTTGATTTGATACATGAAACGTATCATGTACCTTGCTTAGTTCTTGTGGCAGCTTTAGTTTGTATGCTACAGGGCCACCCCTAGCCAATATTTCAAATGGTCCAACGTACCTAGGGTTAAGCTTGCCACGGTTGCCAAATCTTGCAATTCCATTCCAAGGTGAGACCTTCAACATGACGCGGTCCCTAACTTGGAATTCTAATGGTCTTCGTTTGTTATCCGCGTAATTCTTTTGCCTGTCACGGGCGGCCTTCAGACGATCCTTGATCTAGAAGATCTTGTCGGTAGTCTCCTGAATAACCTCAGGACCGGTTAAATGCTTGTTGCCAACTCCGCTCAACACAGCGGTGAACAACATTTTCGACCATACAAAGCCTCAAACGGAGCGGCTTTGATGCTGGTGTGGTAACTGTTATTGTATGAAAACTCATCCAGCGGCAAATGAGTATCCCAATTTCCTCCGAAATCAATTGCACCTGCACGGAGCATATCCTATAAAGTTTAAATTTTCCTTTCACTTTGACCATCTGTTTGTGGTGATATGTCATGCTCATGTCAAGACGTGTGCCCATGGCTTCTTGTAATGATTGCCAGATTCTAGACGCGAACCTGCTATCTCTATCAGAGATAATAGAAATTGGCACTCCATCCTAGCCACAATTTCCTTGATATAAAGCCTTGCAAGTTTTCGGTTTTATTCTTCTCTTTAATGTGCAGAAAATGAGCTGATTTCGTCAAACGATCGACGATTACCCATATAGTATCATACCCGCTCGAGGTCTTCAGTAACTTTGTAATGAAATCCATGGAAATCTGTTCCCATTGGGGTATCTCGGGTTTTTGTAGTAATCCAGATGGTTTCTGGTGTTCTGCCTTTACCTTCGAACATGTCAGACACTTGCCAACATAGATAGCAATTTATCCTTTCATGTTCGGCCACCAGTAGAGTTCTTTCAGATTCTTATACATTTTATCCGAACCTGGGTTAATGGAGTACCTGGACTTGTGGGCTTCGTCCATAACCAACACCCGTAAGTTACCAAAACATGGCACCCAAATCCTATTCATGAAGTATAAAGTATCGTCTGACTTAGGTTCTAGTTGCCTGACCATTCCTCGTAGTGCTTCATTCTCAATGTTCTCTTCTTTCATTCCTCGTTGTGCTATCCGGATTTGAGTCCTGAGAGTCGTATGAATTATTAATCCTAGGGCACGAACACAAAGAGTTTTAACTCTTTCTTTATGAATCAAAGCATCTTCTACGACATTTGCCTTAATAGGGTGATACTTGATCTCGCAGTCGTAATCATTCAGTAGCTCTACCAAACGCCATTGCCGCATGTTGAGTTCTTTCTGATTAAAGATGTGCTAGAGACTCTTGTGGTCTGTAAAGGTAGTACATTTTGTACCGTATAAGTAATGTCTCCAAATATTGAGTGCAAACACGACAGCACCCAATTCCAGATCGTGAGTCGTATAATTTTTCAAACAAGTACATAAAAGAAACTCTTGTGGTCTGTAAAGGTAGTACATCATGGACTTTCAGTTTTCTGGATGCATACGCTATGACATTTTCTCTCTGCATCAACATACATCCCAGACCTTGGTGTGATGCGTCGCAATACACGATGAAATTTTCGGTTCCTTTGGGAAGGGATAAGATGTCACACCCCAACCGACGCGAAAACGTCAGGGCGGGACATGTAGACTGTTCATGAGCACAAGGTTGACTAGATTTCAATATTTTAATCATCAAATTTAATTTCAAATAATTCAACACAACCAAATTCAAACAAGTACATAAAAGAAATACATAATTGTCTTTATTTAAATTTAACTAAGTCCAAAGCCTATGTGTAGCATGCCTTGATCAAACTCACTCATTAGCACCTGAAACATGAATAAAATAAGGTCAACTAGAAAGTTGGTGAGCATACACAGGTTTGTATATAGATAGCATATAGATTATGAATAAACAAATCCTTACATAACATGATAAAATAAGGCATTTATGGAGAGCAGCTATTGTGTAACCAAGTACAATCAAACCTTTGTAACTAGCATGCAAAATTGTGTTGTCGGTAACAATCACCCCAATCTGGGTGGGTTTGTCAGACTCAATAGATCTATCATTGTTAACCGTCGGCTTGAATAGTTAATGATTGCACATAAATTGCACACAAAAGTTAGCACAACTAGCACTCAGGCATAAAGCTCAAATTGCACACATGAATGTAAAAAGGATTTGTATTTGTGTAGTTTGTGTAAATGTAAGCAATTGTTTGTATAATGTTCATGTTCCACCCCAAAAAGTGTAAAAGAGTAAAAGGGGCTATGTAATACTCACTTGATTCAAAAGGCGTAGCTAACACGAGAGAGTAGATAGTAATATGATCCTTGTAATGCACAACGTTAACCTAGATTGGAATGTATATTGAATTAATAGTGTGCACAATAGTCTATGTCTAAGTCTAGGGTTGAATTGGACGTGTGTATAAAGTTAGTGGTTTGTTCTTGAAAGGTATTGTATAAAATGAAAAGTTTGAAATGAATATTTTTAGAATATTTTGATCAAAGTTTTTGTTTGAATAACTAAATAAATAAATTATAAAATTATTATTTATTTACTTAGTTATAAAAGTAATGTAGGTATTAGGGGTAATTAAATATAACTTAAATAAATAATTCTTAAATATAAATTAAATAAATAATTTTTACCTTATTTATTTATAATATATGTAACCTAGTCTTTTAGTTATAGAAATGTATCGGGTGATTTATATTAATTATAATTTAATAATTAACTTTTGTTAATCTATTTTTATAAATATTTGTAAATATCATTTTGAAGATTTAAATGTATAACTTATATTTATTTTAGAAATAGGCATTTGATCTTTTTAAATAAGGTTAATATAAATCTTTAAAAAATCAATTATTTTTATTCGAAATTTCATTTGGAATGCTTATTGATTTAAAATATAAATTTTAGTATTTTGCCAAGATTTTTTAACACACACGACCGTGCTTGGAACAAGGCACGATCGTGCTAAGACCACGGGCGCGGCCGTGCTAGTTAGGGCGCGACCGTGTTGATCAAACAGAAGACATAACTAAGCTGTTCACTAGGCATGACCGTGTCTAGGGTTCTGAGGCACGACCAAGTCTAGCCAAGGGGCACGACCGGGTCTGAGTGTGTGAGGCACGACCGGTATTGGCACGACCGTGTCTCATGAAGCACGACCGCGCTAAATGGTTAGCGCAACCGTGTCTGTTCCAAAACAGGAACGAATTGACTATTTCTTATGATAACAGTGTTAGAAATCATAGGGCTTTCACCCATTAGGTTGTTACGAGTCTTTTTGTATAGTTTAATTGTATTTAAAACATCTCCAAAGTAGTATTCGATTAACCCATTTTAGAACGAACCCTAGATTCGGGTCCGTGTTAATTTCGCTATTGTAAGCCCCAATTGAGTTGGGGCTTTTGATCTATAGACTAAATCGATTGAGTATGAGATTTCAATTACCCGAAAGACGATGAATCGATAGCGTATGGTAGGAATGAGTTTCGGCGGCGACGGGTTTGGTTTCCGGCGTCTTCTGCTGCAATTCTGGCTGCTTCAATGTTTTCGGGAGTTTCCGAGGGGTTCGATGGAGTGCTTACTTGGGAGGATTTCAATCAAAATGGTGGATTCGATGGTTTCATGAATGGATTTTACGGTTATGCGATGAATCGTCACAATTGAGTTTATTTGTTGTAAATACGATGATTAAAAGGCTTAATTGTGTTTGTTAATAGTAGAAACGTGTGGAACGGTTACGAAATCAAACGATTCTGTGATTAAAAGCTGCATTTACGTTTCAACTGACGAGAGGCGCGAACGTGCCTATACGAGGCGCGACCGTGCCAAGGCACCGGGCGTGACCGTTCCAAAGCAAGGCGCGCGACCGTGCCAAGGCACTTGGCGCGACCGTGACGGAACGAGGCGCGACCGTGCCTATTAGGGTTTCTTGTTAGTTTATAAAATCAGTCCTTGCAAATTTCAGTTTTGGTAGATTTGTATAAATATGAACTTATGTAGAATTTAATAGGATATACTCGTGTAAAATTTGCAGATTTGCATTGAAACATACTATTTAATTGTTGGTACGAATAGAACAAATCAGTGTACTAGAATTTGGTTTGAAATGTATCACGTTGAATTGAAATACAGATAATGAAAATCAGAAATGTTACAGTATCCCCATGTTGAGGGAATTTCGTCCCGGAATTTAGCCAGTGGAGGCGACGGCATCAGTGAAGAGATGGGGGTACTTGAGCTTCATTTGGTCCTCTCGTTCCCAAGTAAACTCAGGACCACGTTTAGATTCCCAACGAACTTTGACAATAGGAATACAGCTTCGCTTGAGCTGCTTGACCTCACGATCCATGATTTCCACTGGTCTCTCAATGAAGTGCATCGTTTCGTCAATGTGCACGTCGTCAAGAGGTATGTGAAGATTCTCATCAGCAAGACATTTCTTCAGATTAGACACGTGAAAAGTAGGATGCACATTGCCAAGTGATGGAAGTAAGTCGAGTTTGTAAGCCACTTTCCCAATCCTTTCTAGGATCTTGAATGGACCCATATAGCGAGGTGCTATCTTGCCTTTCTTTCCAAAGCGGATTACACCCTTCCACAGAGACACCTTTAGAAGAATAAGGTCACCGACTTGGAATTCCAGGGGTTTTCATCGTTTGTCGGCATAACTCTTTTGCCGACTTCTCACTACTCGAATTTTGTCTCGGATTTGGATAATCTTGTCGGATGTTTCTTGAATTAGCTCGGGACCGATGATTTGTGCTTCACCAATCACGTTCCAACATATAGGAGAACGACACTTGCGACCATATGGAGCCATGTTGATACTCGTGTGGTAGCTATTATTGTAAGAGAACTCGATTAGGGATAAATGTGAATCCCAATTACCAGCGAAATCAATTACACAAGCTCCAAGCATGTCCTCAAGAGTTTGGATTGTACACTCGGTCTGACCATCAGTTTGGGGATGGTAAGCTGTGCTCAAATTCAAACGTGTGCCGAGAGCAGTTTGGAGAGATTGCTAGAAACGGGAGGTGTCCCGAGTATCTCTATCCGATATTATGTTTAAGGGAACACCGTGACGGCTCACAATTTCGTCAATGTAAATTCGGGCTAATTTCTCAACCCGATAGTCTTCACGGATAGGCAAGAACTGAGCAGATTTGGTGAGGCGGTCAATGATCACCCAAATGCTATCATAACCACTTGAGGTGCGAGGGAGTTTGGTAATGAAGTCCATAGATAAATTTTCCCATTTCCACATGGGAATTTCTGGTTGTTCAAGCAAACCGGAAGGACGTTGGTGTTCGGCTTTGACTTTAGAGCAAGTTAGAAATTTGGCAACATAGAGAGCAATGTCTTTCTTCATACCGGGCCACCAATATTGTTGGCGAAGATCTTGGTACATTTTATCCGCACCAGGATGAATAGAATAACGAGTCTTGTGAGCCTCGTTGATAAGAAATGCACGAAGATCATCGTGATCGGGAACCCAAATACGGTTCAAGTAATAGAGTAAGCCATTGGGTTTTGGTTTAAGCTGGAGTTCAACACCACACGACATTTCCTCGTACATGTTACCCTCGGTGATTGAGACGTGTTGAGCTTCTAAGATGCGATTTTGAATGTCGGTTTGAATTCGCACACATTGAAGCATGACATGGTCCTTTCGACTCAAAGTGTCAGCTACAACATTCGCTTTGCCGGGATGGTAATGAATCTCGCAGTCATAGTCGTTAAGGAGTTCAACCCAACGTCGTTGCCTCATATTGATTTCTTTTTGGTTGAAAATGTGTTGGAGACTTTTGTGTTCGGTGAACACCACACATTTTGTGCCATAGAGGTAATGTCTCCAAATCTTTACCCAACTCGAGGTCGTGCGTCGTATAATTCTTCTCAAGATTCTTAAGTTTCCTTGATGCATAAGCGATTACTTTGCCTCGTTGCATAAGGACACAACCGAGACCTTGGTTGGAAGCATCACAGTAGACAACTAGATCATCATTCCCATCAGGGAGAGTCAAAATAGGAGCATTGCACAACTTTTGCTTGAGAGTTTGGAAAGCTTCTTCTTGCTTTGGTCCCCATTCATAAGGTTTACCCTTGTGGGTTAAGGCAGTGAGAGTAACAGCAATCTTAGAGAAATTTGAAATGAAACGACGATAATATCCCGTAAGACCAAGAATTGAACGAACTTCGGTGGGGGTCTTAAGGGCATTCCAATTCTTAACAGCTTCGATCTTAGCAGGGTCAACATGAATCCCTTTTTCGTTGACGACATGACCTAGGAATTGAAGTTCCTTTAGCCAAAATTCACATTTGGAGAATTTGGCATATAGCTGTTCCTTCCTCAAGAGGTCCAAAACCAGTCTAAGGTGTTGCTCATGGTCGGTTTTAGTCTTGGAGTAGATTAAGATATCGTCAATGAAGACGATCACAAATTTATCAAGGTACGGTTTGCACACACGATTCATGCGGTCCATGAAGACCGCGGGTGCATTGGTTAGTCCAAAAGGAATGACCATGAACTCGTAGTGACCATACCTTATTCGGAAAGCAGTCTTTGGAATATCTTCCTCTTGTACACGGAGTTGGTGATAACCAGATCGAAGATCAATCTCCGAGAAGCAAGTCGAACCTTGAAGTTGGTCGAAGAGATCATCAATTCTAGGCAAGGGATAACGGTTTTTGATGGTAAGCT
Organism: Smallanthus sonchifolius; assembly: GCA_023525975.1. Lineage (NCBI taxonomy): Eukaryota > Viridiplantae > Streptophyta > Magnoliopsida > Asterales > Asteraceae > Smallanthus > Smallanthus sonchifolius. Next base: position 38,507,676 of record CM042025.1, on the reverse strand, counting down.
TGTTGAGTTCGCGGTAGTCAATACACATGCGGAATGATCCATCCTTCTTCTTGATGAATAAGATGGGTGCACCCCACGGTGAATGACTTGGACGGATGAAGCCCTTGTCGGAGAGCTCTTGGAGTTGACTTGCAAGTTCTTGCATTTCAGAAGGTGCAAGACGGTAAGGAGCTCTAGCCACTGGGTTAGCTCCGGGTACAAGGTCAATGCGAAATTCTACTTGTCGAACGGGTGGAAGACCGGATAAGTCTTCGGGGAATACTTCGGGAAAATCCCGAATGATGGGAATGTCTTGGATACTCTTCTCTTTGACATCCTTTTGAATGACATGAGCTAAGAAGGCTACGTATTTCTTTTGTAAGTACTTTTGGGCGGTAGTGCATGACATTAACTTGAGTCCTTTGCAAGGCTTTTCACCAAAGACTCTTAACGTTTCCCCCGACGGTAGAGGTATTTGGATGCACTTCTCGAAACAGATGACTTCGGCATGATGATTTGATAGCCAATCCATGCCTATGATGATATCAAAACTTCCTAGTGGCATTGCTACAAGGTTGATTGGAAATGTATGATCATTAAGTTCTAGAGAGCAGTCGTGAATAACAGAGTCAATTGTAAGTGAGTCACTGTTTGCTACTTCAACGGTGAAGGTTTTCTCTAATTGGGATCGTGTCTTCGCAAGTAAGGGTTCAAAATTAAGTGACACAAAACTTTTATCGGCACCGGTATCAAATAAAATGGAGGCATATTGACTATTAATAAGGAACGTACCGTTGACCACATCATTGTTGGCTAGAGCTTCATTGGCGTTTATGTTGAAAGCACGCCCACGAGCTCCGCCTTGTCTAGCATTGATGAACCTTGGGCACTGGTCACGAAAATGATATGGGTTAACACATTTATAACAAGCACGCCCATTTGCAATAGCGGGAACACCTTGATTAGCCACTTGGGGGTTGGTTCGGTTTGGTGGGTTGACTTGGCCTGCAAGGGCTTTGGCTCTACAAACATTGACTGTATGGCCATATTTCCCACAGTGAGTGCAAAGGCGACATGGAATGTTTTGGAGATGGTGATAGTTGCATGTGGCACAGAGTGTGTAGATCCCAACATATGGCTTTTTGGCTGGTGTTTGAACCATAGGCGCAGCTTGGTTAACAGGGATAGGAGGAGTGACCATAGCATAGTTTCTAGCCTTTCTTTTCTTATTATTACGGAAGGGTTCAGTTGTGGCTTCTTTGATGTGTGTGGGAGGGGTTGTGGTGTCGGGAACTTTCTTGGTGCCTTTTCTAGTCAGAGTTCCCGCTTTCACATGGTTGTCGGTTAATGTAGCAGATAAGCGGATAACATCTTCGAGTGTTGCGGGATTTATCCCTAAGACAGTATCTTGAATTTGCCTAGGTAATCCACCAATATACTTCTCAATGCAGCGGGATAAAGGTGTGACCATATGGGGCACAAGGAGACTCAACTCATGGAACCGAGTTGTATAAGCTAGACTTTCACCACCATCTTGGGCAAGATCTCAAAACTCGGCTTCCAGTTTCTTTACCTCATTTCGAGGACAAAATTCTTCAGTCATTAGCCTTTTAACCTCATCCCAAGGTAAGGCCATTTCTACTTCCACGCCTCTAGTTCTCTTTTCCCCATTCCACCACGTGAGTGCCCGTTTTTCTAAGACACTTGTGGCATAACGAACACGAAGGTTATCGGGGCAGTCACTATTGAGGAAGGTATTGTCAATACTTTCGAACCATTGAAGAAGTCCCGTAGCTCCTTCGGTATCATAGAACTTAAGAGAATTACATGAGTTGAAATGCTTGAAGGTGCATTGTGATGGGTTGGCACCACCACCCCATTAGCTCCATGGTTACCATTGGCGGTCCCATTAGCTTGAGTGAGTTGATTTACAAGTTGTGCAAGGATGGCAGCAATATCGGTGTTGTTGTTGGTCACGGTAGCACGACGGGGAGGCATTCTACAGATTTGCACAACACAAGAAAAGATGTAAGAACTTATGAAAGTTAATTGAATTTAAGGGGATAAGATGATAAATAAAATAGTTAATCATAGTTTGGATTGTATTCAAATAGTGATAAAATCACTTGAATACTATGACACATTAAGGTTAATTAAACTCATATAATTTTCAAGGATACATGCTTTAGCCTATAGGTAAACACTCATCCCGGGAATTCCCAGGAAAGCATACGGGTCCCTCGGTTGATTGGGATTTATGCGAAATGCTTTCCTAGACAGAAAACCCAGAATACAGGTGTCACCCTTCCAGATTGCACGTGTCCTCAAATAATTAACAAAGTTTAAAAGCCTTAACGAGGAAATAAAGAAATTTTTATAGATTTAGATCCATGAAGTTTTCACATGCTAAGAAAAGATGATAGAGGAGTAGGTAAGAATATTATGAGGTTTTAGGGTATAGGTAGGGGTATTATTTATTTAATTATTATTTAAGTATATCTTAATAAGTAATGAATTTTTAACAAGTAAAACATCAAAAACGAAATAATAACTAATCATAGTAAGCATGTAACACATAGCATGTAGCATATAACACATAATCATGAAGCATAGCAAAAGTGGGTGTCCTAAAGTTATAGTCTAGGTCAAGGGTGTCTAATAACCTAGTTCCCTATAACCAAGGCTCTGATACCAATCTGTCACACCCCAATCGACGGCGGAAACGTCAGGGCGGGACATGTAGACTGTTCATGAGCACAAGGTTGACTAGATTTCAATATTTTAATCATCAAATTTAATTTCAAATAATTCAACACAACCAAATTCAAACAAGTACATAAACGAAATACATAATTGTCTTTATTTAAATTTAATTAAGTCCAAAGCCTATGTGTAGCATGCCTTGATCAAACTCACTTATTAGCACCTGAAACATGAATAAAGTAAGGTCAACTAGAAAGTTGGTGAGCATACACAGGTTTGTATATAGATAGCATATAGATTGTGAATGAACAAATCCTTACATAACATGATAAAATAAGGCATTTATGGAGAGCAGCTATTGTGTAACCAAGTACAATCAAACCTTTGTAACTAGCATGCAAAATTTTATTGTCGGTAACAATCACCCCAATCTGGGTGGGTTTGTCAGACTCAATAGATCTATCATTGTTAACCGTCGGCTTGAATAGTTAGTGACTGCACATAAATTGCACACAAAAGTTAGCACAACTAGCACTCAGGCATAAAGCTCAAATTGCACACATGAATGTGTAACATTTCGGAATTTTAGTATCCGTATTTCAATTCAATGTAATACATTTCAAACTCAATTCTAGTGCACTGTTTCGTTCTATTTGTACCATCAATTAAATACTATACTTCAATGCAAATCCACAAATTTTACTCGCTTATATTCTATTAAAACACTACATACGTATCTATTTATACAAATACGTCAAAGACTAAAGTACAAGGTCTGAAGTTGAAAAATAGCAAGAAACCCTAATAGGAACGGTAGCGCCAAGTGCTTTGGCATGGTCGCGCGACTTGCTTTGGAACGATCGCGCCCGGTGCCTTGGCACGGTCGCGCCTAGTACCAGTTGAAACGTAAAATCAGTTTTAAACGCGAGATCGTTGATTGTTGTAACCGTTATACGTTTCACTTTCGTTATCAAAGACAATAATATTATCAATCATAACAATTAACATCAGAAAACCGATTCAAGAAAAGCAAAACTCCTCATTTGAAAATCCTCTTCCTTGAACATCGATTTTCTTTCCTGGAGGGAAATTCCCCCAACCAAACGCTCCATCGATTCTCCCAGAAGCCGCTGAACCATCTGAAGCAACCAGAATCGCTGCAGAATACGCCGGAAACCAAGCTCGCCGACGCCGGAACTCATTCTACCCGTTCTCTATCAATTTGCTATTGTTTTGGGTAATTGAAATCTTTTCCTCAATCTTTTTAGTCGCTATATCAAAAGCCCCTTATCAATTTGGGCTTCCATTATCGAAATCATCCCGAATCAGAATCTATAATTTAATCAAAATGGTTTAATCGATTTTGACCCTGAACATGTTGTTAATACAATTAAAACATCCCATCATACTCGTAATAATACTAGAAATAAAAGCCCTATGATTTACATCACTAACAATATAAGAATCAGTCAATTCGTGTCTGATTTGGAAGAGACACGGTCGCGCTAATCATCTGGCGCGGTCGTGCCTCATGAGACGCGGTCGTGCTTGTTACCAGCGCGGTCATGTCCTCCTGGTTAGACCCAGTCATGCCCTTTGGCAAATCTCAGTAGTGTCTCAGAATCATAGACACGATCGTGCCGAGCCAAGGCACGGCCGTGCCTATTGATTTATCTAGTTATGTCTCTGTTTGATCAACCCGGTCGCGTCCTGACTAGCACGGTCGCGCCCGTTGTTCGAGCACGATCGTGCCCTTCAGAGGCACGGTCGTGTGTGAGTTAAATTTTTGGCAGAATTATAAGTTTTATATATTTTTCAAACAATAAATATTTCTGATTAAATTTCAAAATAAAAATAGTTGATTTTTTTATATAAAAATGCATTTAATTCTATTTTGAAAGATCAAATATTTAATCTTGGAATAAATAGAAAAATTTTTATTTAAAGTTTATAAAAATTAAATTTTCAATTATTATTAAGTCTTTCATTTAAAAAGTATTTAATGGTTAAGTTACATATTTTATAAATAAATAAATAAGGTAATGACTATTTATTTAATTTATATTTAAACAAAAACAATTAGTTATTTATACTTAATTACATTTAATGCTTACATTATTTTCATAAACAATAATTATTTATTTAATTATTCAAACTCAAACCTTAATCAAAATATTCTAAAAATGTTCATTTCAAATCTTTTATTTTATACAATACTTTCAAGTACAAATCAATAACTTTATATGCAAACCCAATTCGATTTTAAACTTAGACATAGACTCTTGTGCTTACTATTAATACAATATACATTACGCCTTAGGTTAACTTGTGCAATTCAAGGAATCATTTTACTTTTTGGTATCTTGTGTTAGCTACGCCTTCGAATCACGTGAGTATTTCATAGCCCCTTTTACTCTTTTACACTTTTGGGGTGAAACATGAACTCTATACAAATTACTATTCACATTTACACAAACAACACAAGTACAAATCCTATTTACATTCATGTGTGCAATTTGAGCTTTATGCCCGAGTGCTATGTGTGCTAACTTTTGTGAACACTTATGTGCAATCATTAACTATTCAAGCCGACGGTTTACAATGATAGATCTATTGAGTCTGACAAACCCACCCAGGTAGGGTGATTGATACCGACAACACAATTTTGCATGCTAGTTACAAAGGTTTGATTGTACTTGGTTACACTATAGCTGCTCCCCATAAATGCCTTATTTATCATGTTATGTATGGATTTGTTTTTCAAATTATATGCTAGCTATATACAAACCTGTGTTATACTCACCAACTTTTTAGTTGACTTTATTTTATTCATGTTTCAGGTTCGAATATGTGAGATTGATCAAGATGTGCTACATATAGGCTTGGACTTAGTTAAAATAAATAAAGAATTTATGTATTTCAATTATGTTTCTTTTCTTGGAATTGGTTTTGTTTGAATGTTTATAATGAAATTTGACAATTAATATATTTCAATTTAGTCAACCTTGTGCTTATGAACAGTCTACATGTCCCGCCCTGATGATTCCGCCATCGGTCGGGGTGTGACAAATTGGTATCGAAACTTGGTTATAGGGAATTAGGTTATTAGACACCTTGACCTAGACTATAACTTTAGGACACCCACTTATGCCATGCTTTATGATTATATGTTATGTGCTACATGCTTACTATGACTAGTTACTATGTCATTTTTGATGCGTTACTTTTTAAAATTTCATGACTTATTAGGATCTCCTTAAATAATAATTAAATAAATAATATCCCTTCCTATATCCTAAAACCTCATAATATTCTTATCTCCTCCTCTATCTATATCTTTCTTAGCATGTGGAAACTTCATTAAGCTAAATCTATAAAATTTATTTATTTCCTCGTTAAGGTTTTTAAACTTTGCTAATTATTCGAGGACACGTGCAATCTGGAAGAGTGACACCTGTATTCTGGGTTTTCTGTTTAGGAAAGCATTTCGCATAAATCCCAATCAACCGAGGGACCCGTATGCTTTCCTGGGAATTCCTAGGATGAGTGTTTACTTATAGGCTAAAGCATGTCTCCTTGAAAATTATATGAGTTTAATTAACCTTAATGTGTCAAAGTATTCAAGTGATTATATCACTATTTGAGTACAATCCCAACTATGAATTATTATTTTATTTGTTATCTTATTCTTATAAACCCAAACAACATTCATAAATTCTTACATCTTTTCTTGTCTTGTGAAAATCTGTAGAATGCCTCCCCATCGTGCTCCCGTGGTCAACACCAATACCGACATTAATGCTATACTTGCACAATTCGTGACACAACTCACTCAAGCTAATGGTGCCACCAATGGCAACCATGGTGGAAACGGTAGTAATGGTGGAAATGGTGGTATCAACCCAACTCAATGCACCTTCAAGCATTTCAACTCGTGTAACCCTCTCAAGTTCTATGGTACCGAAGGAGCTACGGGACTCCTTCAGTGGTTCGAAAGCATTGAGAATACTTTTCTCAATAGTGACTGCCCCGACAACCTTCGTGTTCGTCATGCCACAAGTGTCCTACAAAAACGGGCACTCATGTGGTGGAATGGGGAGAAAAGGAATAGAGTTGTGGATGTAGCAATGGCCTTACCTTGGGATGAGGTTAAAAGGCTAATGACCGAGGAGTTCTGTCCTCGAAATGAAGTGAAGAAACTTGAAGCTGAGTTTTGGGATCTTGCCCAAGATAGTGGAGAAAATTTAGCTTATACAACTCGGTTCCATGAGTTGAGTCTCTTCGTGCCCCACATGGTCACACCTTTGTCCCGCTGCATTGAAAAGTATATTGGGGGACTACCTAGGCAAATTCAAGATACTGTCCTAGGAAGGAATCCCGCAACACTTGAGGATGCTATCCGTTTTTCCGCTACCTTAACCGATAATCATGTGAAAGCAGGGACTCTTACTAAAAAGGGCGCAAGGAAAGTTTCCAACACCGCAACTCCTCCCACCCACAACAAAGAGGTCACAACTGAACCCTCCCGACATAATAGGAAGAGGAAGACTAGAAATTTTGCTGTGGTCACTCCTACTATTCCTGTTAATCAAGTTGCACCTATGGTTCAAGCACCGGCCAAAAAGCCATATGTTGGAATCTACCCACTTTGTGTCACCTGCAACTATCATCATCCCCAAAGCATCCCATGTCGCCTTTGTACTCATTGTGGGAGGTATGGCCATACGGTTAATGTTTGTAGGGCCAAAGCTCTTGCGGTCCAAGTCAACCCACCAAACCGAACCAACCCGTAAGGAACTAATCAAGGTGTTCCGGCTATTGCAAATGGGCGTGCTTGTTATGAGTGTGGCAACCCAAACCACTTCGGTGACCAGTGCCCATGATTTACCAATGCTAGACAAGGCGGAGCTCGTGGGCGTGCTTTCAACATAAACGCCAATGAAGCTCAAGCCAACAATGATGTGGTCAATGGTACGTTCCTTGTTAATAGTCAATATGCCTCCATTTTATTTTATACCGGTGCGGATAAGAGTTTCGTGTCACTTAATTTTGAACCTTTACTTGCAAAAACACGGTCCAAATTAGAGCAAACCTTCACTGTAGAAGTAGCAAATGGTGACTCCCTTACAATAGACTCCATTATCCACGACTGTTCTCTAGAACTCAATGATCATACATTTCCAATCAACCTCGTGCCAATGCCGCTAGGAAGTTTTGATATCATCATAGGCATGGATTGGTTGTCAAGTCACCATGCCGAAGTAATTTGTTTTGAGAAGTGCATCCGAATACCCCTTCCGTCAGGGGAAACGTTGAGAGTCTTTGGTGAAAAGCCTTGCAAAGGGCTTAAATTAATGTCATGCACTACTGCTCAAAAGTACTTACGAAAGAAGTACGTGGCCTTTTTGGCCCATATCGTTCAAAAGGATGTCAAAAAGAAGAGTATTCAAGATATCCCCATTATCCGAGATTTTCCTGAGGTGTTCCCCGAAGATTTATCCAGTCTTCCACCCGTCCGACAAGTAGAATTTCGCATTAATCTTGTGCCCGGAGCTAACCCCGTGGCTAGAGCTCCATATCGTCTTGCACCTTCCGAAATGCAAGAACTTGCAAGCCAACTCCAAGAGCTCTCCGACAAGGGCTTAATCCGTCCAACTCATTCACCGTGGGGTGCACCTGTCTTATTCGTCAAGAAGAAGGATGGATCATTCCGCATGTGTATTGACTACCGAGAACTCAACAAGCTTACCATCAAGAACCGTTATCCTTTACCTAGAATTGATGATCTCTTTGATCAACTTTAAGGTTCCACTTGTTTCTCGAAGATTGACCTTCGATCTGGTTATCACCAACTCCGTGTGCAAGAGGAAGATATTCCAAAGACTGCCTTCCGAACAAGATACGGTCACTACGAATTCATGGTTATGCCTTTTGGGTTAACCAATGCAACCGCGGTTTTCATGGACCTCATGAATCGTGTGTGTAAACCGTATCTTGACAAATTTGTGATCGTCTTCATTGACGATATCTTAATCTACTCTAAGACTAAAGCCGACCATGAGCAACATCTTAGACTGGTTTTGGATCCTTTGAGAAAGGAACAACTATATGCCAAGTTCTCCAAATGTGAATTTTGGCTAAAGGAAGTTCAATTTCTTGGTAATATCGTCAATGACAAGGGTATCCATGTTGACCCTGCTAAGATCGAAACGGTTAAGAATTGGAATGCCCCGAAGACTCCCACTGAAGTTCGTTCATTTCTTGGTCTTGCGGGATATTACCGTCGTTTCATCTCAAACTTCTCTAAGATTGCTGTCCCTCTTACCGCCTTGACCCACAAGGGTAAAACTTATGAATGGGGACCAAAACAAGAAGAAGCTTTCCAAACTCTCAAGCAAAAGTTGTGCAATGCTCCTATCTTGACTCTCCCGGATGGGAATGATGATCTAGTTGTCTACTGTGATGCTTCCAACCAAGGTCTTGGTTGTGTCCTCATGCAACGAGGCAAAGTAATCGCCTACGCATCAAGACAACTAAAGATTCATGAGAAGAATTATACGACGCACGATCTCGAGTTGGGTGCGATCGTATTCGCATTGAAGATTTGGAGACATTACCTCTATGGCACAAAATGTGTGGTGTTCACCGACCACAAAAGTCTCCAACACATCTTCAACCAAAAAGAACTCAATATGAGGCAACGACGTTGGGTTGAACTCCTTAACGACTATGACTGCGAGATTCGTTACCATCCCGACAAAGCGAATGTTGTAGCCGACGCTTTGAGTCGAAAGGACCATGTCATGCTTCAATGTGTCCGAATTCAAACCGACATTCAAAATCGCATCTTAGAAGCTCAACACGTCTCAGTCACCGAGGGCAACATGTACGAGGAAATGTCGTGTGGTGTTGAACTTCCGCTTGAATCAAAACCCAATGGCTTACTTTATTACTTGAACCGTATTTGGGTTCCCGATCGCGATGATCTCCGTACATTTCTTATGAACGAGGCTCACAAGACTCGTTATTCTATCCATCCTGGTGCGGATAAAATGTACCAAGATCTTCGCCAACAATATTGGTGGCCCGGTATGAAAAAGGACATTGCTCTCTATGTTGCCAAATGTCTAACGTGCTCCAAGGTCAAAGCCGAACACCAACGTCCTTCCGGATTACTTGAACAACCGGAAATTCCCGTGTGGAAATGGGAGAACTTAGCTATGGATTTTATTACCAAACTTCCTCGCACCTCGAGTGGTTATGATAGCATTTGGGTGATCATTGATCGTCTCACCAAATCTGCTCAGTTCTTACCTATCTGTGAAGACTATCGGGTTGAGAAACTAGCCCGAATTTACATTGATGAAATTGTGAGCCGTCACGGTGTCCCCTTAAACATAATCTCTGATAGAGATGCTCGGTTCACCTCTCTCTTTTGGCAATCTCTCCAATCTGCACTTGGTACACGATTGGATTTGAGCACGGCCTACCATCCTCAAACTGATGGTCAGACCGAGCGAACAATCCAAACTCTTGAGGATATGCTTAAAGCTTGTGTAATTGATTTTGGTGGCAATTGGGATTCACATCTATCCCTAATCGAGTTCTCTTACAATAATAGCTACCACACGAGTATCAACATGGCTCCATTTGAAGCTCTCCTATCTGTTAGAACGAGATTGGTGAAGCACAAATCACCGGTCCCGAGTTAATTCAAGAAACATCCGACAAGATTATCCAAATCCGTGACAACATTCGAGTAGCGAGAAGTCGGAAAAAGAGTTATGCCGACAAACGTCGAAAACCCTTGGAATTCCATGTTGGTGACCTTATTCTTCTAAAGGTGTCTCCGTGGAAGGGTGTAATCCGTTTTGGGAAGAAAGGTAAATTATCACCTTGCTATGTGGGTCCATTTAAGATCCTTGAAAGGATTGGGAAAGTGGCTTACAAACTCGACTTACCTCCATCTCTTGGAAATGTGCATCCTACATTTCATGTATCTAATCTGAAGAAATGTCTCGCCGATGAGAATCTCCATATACCGCTTGATGACGTGTGCATTGATGAAACGATGCACTTCGTTGAGAGACCGGTAGAAATCATGGATCGTGAAATCAAGCAGCTCAAGCGAAGTCGTATTCCTATTGTCAAAGTTCGTTGGGATTCTAAGCGTGGTCATGAATTCACTTGGGAATGAGAGGACCAAATGAAGCTCAAGTACCCCCACCTTTTTACTGATGTCGTAGCTTCCTCTAACTAAATTTCGGGACGAAATTCCCTCAACATGGGGAGACTGTAACATTTCTGATTTTTAGTATCCGTATTTCAATTCAATGTAATACATTTCAAACTCAATTCTAGTGCACTGTTTTGTTCTATTCGTACCATCAATTAAATACTATACTTCAATGCAAATCCACAAATTTTACTCGGTTATATTCTATTAAAACACTACATACGTATCTATTTATACAAATACGTCAAAGACTAAAGTTACAAGGTCTGATGTTGAAAAATAGTAAGAAACCCTAATAGGCACGGTCGCGCCAAGTGCTTTGGCACGGTCGCGCGACTTGCTTTGGAATGATCGCACCTGGTGCCTTGGCACGGGCGCCTCGTTTGGGCACGGTCGCGCCTAGTACCAGTTGAAACGTAAAATCAGTTTAAAACGCGAGATCGTTGATTGTCGTAACCGTTATATGTTTCACTTTCGTTATCAAAGACAATAATATTATCAATCGTAACAATTAACATCAGAAAACCGATTCAAAAAAAGCAAAACTCCTCATTTGAAAATCCTCTTCCTTGAACATCGATTTTCTTTCCTGGAGCGAAATTCCCCCAACCAAACGCTCCATCGATTCTCCCAGAAGCCGCTGAACCATTTAAAGTAACCGGAATCGCAGCAGAATACGCCGGAAACCAAGCTTGCCGACGCCGGAACTCATTCTACCCGTTCTCTATCAATTCGCTATTATTTCGGGTAATTGAAATCTTTTCCTCAATCTTTTTAGTCGCTATATCAAAAGCCCCTTATCAATTTGGGCTTCCATTATCGAAATCATCCCGAATCAGAATCTATAATTTATTCAAAATGGTTTAATCAATTTCGACCCTGAACATGTTGTTAATACAATTAAAACATCCCATCATACTCCTAATAATACTATAAATAAAATCCCTATGATTTACATCACTAACAATATAAGAATCAGTCAATTCGTGTCTGATTTGGAAGAGACACGGTCGCGCTAATCATCTAGCGCGGTCGTGCCTCATGAGACGCGGTCGTGCTGGTTACCAGCGCGGTCGTGTCCTCCTATTTAGACCTAGTCATGCCCTTTGGCAAATCTCAGCCGTGTCTCAGAATCATAGACACGATCGTGCCTAGTGATTTATCTTTTTATGTCTCTGTTTGATCAACCCGGTCGCGTCCTGACTAGCGCGGTCGCGCCCGTGGTTCGAGCACGATCGTGCCCTTCCCAGGCACGGTCATGTGTGAGTTAAATTTTGGCAGAATTATAATTTTTATATATTTTTCAAACAATAAATATTTCTGATTAAATTTCAAAACAAAAATAGTTGATTTTTTTATATAAAAATGCATTTAATTCTATTTAAAAAGATCAAATAATTAATCTTGGAATAAATTGAAAATTTTTTATTTAAATTTTATAAAAATTAAATTTTCAATTATTATTAAGTCTTTCATTTAAAAAGTATTTAATGGTTAAGTTACATATTTTATAAATAAATAAATAAGGTAATGACTATTTATTTAATTTATATTTAAACAAAAACAATTAGTTATTTATACTTAATTACATTTAATGCTTACATTATTTTCATAAACAATAATTATTTAAATTATTTATTTAATTATTCAAACTCAAACCTTAATCAAAATATTCTAAAAATGTTTATTTCAAATCTTTTATTTTATACAATACTTTCAAGTACAAATCAATAACTTTATATACAACCCCAATTCGATTTTAGACTTAGACATAGACTCTTGTGTTTACTATTAATACAAAATACATTACGCCTTAGGTTAACTTGTGCAATTCAATGAATCATTTTACTTTTTGGTATCTTATGTTAGCTACGCCTTCGAATCACGTGAGTATTTCATAGCCCATTTTACTCTTTTACACTTTTGGGGTGAAACATGAACTCTATACAAATTACTATTTACATTTACACAAACAACACAAGTACAAATCATATTTACATTCATGTGTGCAATTTGAGCTTTATGCCCGAGTGCTATGTGTGATAACTTTTGTGAACACTTATGTGCAATCATTAACTATTCAAGCCGACGGTTTTCAATGATAGATCTATTGAGTCTGACAAACCCACCCAGGTAGGGTGATTGATACCGACAACACAATTTTACATGCTAGTTACAAAGGTTTGATTGTACTTGGTTACACAATAGCTGCTCCTCATAAATGCCTTATTTATCATGTTATGTATGGATTTGTTTTTCAAATTATATGCTAGCTATATACAAACCTGTGTTATACTCACCAACTTTTTAGTTGACTTTATTTTATTCATGTTTCAGGTCCTAATATGTGAGATTGATCAAGATGTGCTACATATAGGCTTGGACTTAGTTAAAATAAATAAAGAATTTATGTATTTCAATTATGTTTCTTTTCTTGGAATTGGTTTTGTTTGAATGTTTGTAATGAAATTTGACAATTAATATATTTCAATTTAGTCAACCTTGTGCTTATGAACAGTCTACATGTCCCGCCCCGATGATTCCGTCATCGGTCGGGATGTGACAGAATGTAAAAAGGATTTGTATTTGTGTAGTTTGTGTAAATGTAAGCAATTGTTTGTATAATGTTCATGTTCCACCCCAAAAAGTGTAAAAGAGTAAAAGGGGCTATGTAATACTCACTTGATTCAAAAGGCGTAGCTAACACGAGAGAGTAGATAGTAATATGATCCTTGTAATGCATAACGTTAACCTAGATTGGAATGTATATTGAATTAATAGTGTGCACAATAGTCTATGTCTAATGCTAGGGCTGAATTGGACGTGTGTATAAAGTTAGTGGTTTGTTCTTGAAAGGTATTGTATAAAATGAAAGGTTTGAAATGAATATTTTTTGAATATTTTGATTAAAGTTTGAGTTTGAATAAATTAATAAATAAATTGCAAAATTATTATTTATTTACTTAGTTATAAAAATAATGTAGGTATTAGGGGTAATTAAGTGTAACTTAAATAAATAAATCTTAAATATAAATTAAATAAATAATTTTTACCTTATTTATTTATTTATAAAATATGTAACCTAGTCTTTTAGTTATAGAAATGTATCGGGTGTTTTATATTCATTATAATTTAATAATTAACTTTTGTTAATCTATTTCTATAAATATGTGTAAATATCATTTTGTAGATTTAAATGTATAACTTATATTTATTTTAGAAATAGGCATTTGATCTTTTTAAATAAGGTTAATATAAATCTTTAAAAAATCAATTATTTTTATTTGAAATTTCATTTGGAATGCTTATTGATTTAAAATATAAATTTTAGTATTCTGCCAAGATTTTCTCACACACACGACCGTGCTTGGGATAAGGCACGATCGTGCTAGGACCACGGGCGCGACCGTGCTAGTCAGGGCGCGACTGTGTTGATCAAACAGAAGACATAACTAAGCTGTTCACTAGGCGCGACCGTGTCTAGGGTTCTGAGGCACGACCAAGTCTAGCCAAGGGGCACGACCGTGTCTGAGTGTGTGAGGCACAACCGCGCTGGTATTGGCACGATAGTGTCTCATGACGCACGACCACGCTAAATGGTTAGCGCGACCGTGTCTGTTCCAAAACAAGAACGAATTGGCTACTTCTTATGATAACAGTGTTAGAAATCATAGGGCTTTCACCCATTAGGTTGTTACGAGTCTTTTTGTATAGTTTAATTGTATTTAAAACATCTCCAAAGTAGTATTCGATTAACCCATTTTAGAACGAACCCTAGATTCGGGTTCGTGTTAATTTCGCTATTGTAAGCCCCAATTGTGGGGATTTTGATCTATAGACTAAATCGATTGAGTATGAGATTTCAATTACCCGGAAGACGATGAATCGATAGCGTACAGTAGGAATGAGTTCCGGCGGCGACGGGTTTGGTTTTCGGAGTCTTCTGCTGCAATTCCGGCTGCTTCAATGTTTTCGGGAGTTTTAGAGGGGTTCGATGGAGTGTTTACTTGGGAGGATTTCAATCAAAATGTTGGATTCGATGGTCTCATGAAAGGATTTGACGGTTATGCGATGAATCGTCACAATTGAGTTTATTTGTTGTAAATACGATGATTAAAAGGCTTAATTGTGTTTGTTAATAGTAGAAACATGTGGAACGGTTACGAAATCAAACGATTCTGCGATTAAAAGCTGCATTTACGTTTCAACTGACGAGAGGCACGACCGTACCTATACGAGGCGCGACCGTGCCAAGGCACCGGGCGCGACCGTTCCAAAGCAAGGCGCGCGACCGTACCAAGGCACTTGGCGCGACCGTGCCTATTAGGGTTTCTTGTTAGTTTAAAAAATCAGTCCTTGCAAATTTCAGTTTTAGTAGATTTGTATAAATATGAACTTATGTAGAATTTAATAGGATATACTCGTGTAAAATTTGCGGATTTGCATTGAAACATCGTATTTAATTTTTGGTACGAATAGAACAAATCAGTGTACTAGAATTTGGTTTGAAATGTATCATGTTGAATTGAAATACAGATAATGAAAATCAAAAATGTTACATAAGATTGGTGCACTGCAAAGCTTCAGCTTTAGCAGTTGAAAAGTTGATTCTTGTTTATCAGTACAATCAAACTTTTTGTCCTTCTGAGTTAACGTGGTCAAAGACAGGGCTATCTTTGAAAAATTCTCAATGAATCGCCTATAATAGCCTGCCAAACCCAGAAATTGACGCACCTAAGTCGAAGTTCTTGGTGCTTCCCAGTTTTTGATAGCTTTAATCTTGGACGGATCCACATGGATACCCTTCTTATTGATGACATGTCCGTGAAAATGAACCTCTTGGATCCAGAACTCACACTTAGAGAATTTGGCATAAAGCTTCTCATTCCTGAGCAGTTCCAAGATTAATTTTAAATGATGATCATGTTCCTCCTTGGTTCGTGAATATATTAATATGTCATCGATAAACACAATCATGAATTTATTCAAGTATGGCTTGTACACTCGGTTCATGAGATCCATGAAAACTGTCGGTGCATTAGTTGAGCCAAACGGCATAACCAGGAACTCATAGTGACCGTAAGAGTCCTAAAAGCCATTTTTGGTATATCTTTTTCCTGAATTCTCAGTTGATGGTACCGTGACCGTAGATCAATCTTAGAATAGAAACTAGAACCTTTAAGTTGGTCGAATAGATCGTCTATTCGAGGAAGAGGATACCGGCTCTTAATTGTCAGTTTGTTCAACTCCCGGTAGTCAATACACATTCTAAAGGTTCCATCCTTTTTCTTTACAAACAGGACCGGAGCTCCCCAGGGTGAGAAACTCGGTCTTATGAAACCTTTGTCAAGTAACTCTTGTAGTTGGGTCGACAGTTCCTGCATCTCGAAAGATGCTAGACGATACGACGATCGTGCAACTGGTGCAGCTCCTGGTACTAGGTCGATCCGGAACTCGACTTGTCTTGGTGGCGGTAAACCAAGTAAGTCTTCGGGAAATACCTCGGGGTAATCCCTAACGATTGGTATGTCGTCAAGTCAACGTTCCTCGAGTTTCTTCTTGATGATGTGAGCCAGGAATGCGCAAAAACCCTTGCGTAGATACTTATGAGCCTTCATGCAGTTTATCGTCTTCAACATCGTTCTACACCTTTCTTCTTGAAATGAAAGAATTTCTGCGCTTAGTAGTGGGATACGTACAATCTTTTCGAAACACACGATCTCGGCATGATTTTTCGACAACCAATCCATGCCAATAACAATGTCAAAACTTCCCAGATCAACTGGTAGAAGGTCTATACTAAACGCACGGTTTTAGACACAAAATACAACCCTTAACGACCTCTCCGATTTTAATTAATTTCTCATTTTCTAATTCAATTGTATAACTTTGTTCTGGCTTACTGGCCTTAACACCAAGTAATGATTTAAAATCATTTGACACGAAGCTCATATCAGCACCCGAATCAAAAAGTACAGAGGCATGGTGATTATTAATTGAGAACGTACTAGTGACGATTTTCGGGTCCTAGCGTGCGTCCCCTGCACCCATCACAAAAGCCCTTCCTGGTGCCTGAGCGTTGTTCTGGTTCCTCCACTTGGGGAAATCTTTCCTGAAGTGCGTTAGGTCACCACACTTAAAACATCCTGGTTTGGCTTTACCCATGCGGTTGGTGTTGGTTCGACAACTCTGTGTGGTGTGACCAAATTTGACACACTTTCCACACTTGACGCACCCACTAGCATGATGATATCCACACTTTTTACACCTCGGTAGGCCTTTTTCATGCTCCTTCATTTCCACGGGGTTGGCCGCAAAGGCCTTCAAAGTTTCTTGTTTCCTAAACCCTTGTTTCCCAGACTTGCTACTTGAAATTCCCAGCCACTTCCTTTTCTCCCCAGCTTTACTTTCCTCATTCTCCTTCTTTCCAAATAGTCCATTACGCACATCATCATCTCTTAACTTGAATGCTAAAGTTATAGAACTCTTGGCATCCATTGGGTTAGATGAAGTTACCATGCTGCGGATTTGAGGCGCAAGGCCCGACAAATACCTTTCCACACGCTTATGTTCTTGTGAGACCATGTGGGGTACGAGAATTTCCAATTCATTGAAACGATCGGTGTACCCCTCCACATCATCTCTGATCATCTGTAGATTCCACATCTCTGTCTTGATCTTTTGCAACTAGTTTCGAGGGCAACATTCCTCGATTATCATGACTTTCAAATCTTCCTAAGATAACTCATATGCTGCCTGCCTTCCCAAAGTCTTTACTTGTGAATTCCACCAGGTTAAAGCTTTATCGGTGAGTGTGCAAGTAGAATACTTCACCATGCAATCAGCAGTTCACTGATATCAATCACCTATTCCATCTTTTCTATCCACCTCATCAGGCCTCTTGCACCCTCGGTGCCATTGAAGTTGTGAGGGTTGCAGGATAGGAAGGCCTTATAGGAGCACTTCCTGTTCGAAGCATCTGTAGGATCACAAGTCACTTATTTTAACGTCATTAATTTGGATCATGACTATGTGTTACGGCTGTGATTATTTATTCTATTACCTCCCGAACATCCGGCTGTGCCGCTACCTCCTGCACCTCCTCAGCCGGTACCGCTGTCGTTCCCTCCACCACTATTTCGATTGGCTTCGTACTGTTCCATGGCGGCAGCTACCCATTGTGATATGTGTTGCTCCACGTTTGGGAAAATCGTCTCATTGTTGTCACCAGTAGTGTCACGTGGCGTCCTTCGCTTAGGTGCCTTGGTGTTATTTCTAATATAACATTTAAAAAGAAACAACATTATATAACAATAATGATATAACATGACATAAGGATACAACAACATCAAACGTAAACAACCATCATCACAACATAAACCATCACATAAATAGTTGAAAACATACACAGTACATTGTTCCCAAAAGACAAGGATGCAAAAGAGATGGGTTCACATGACCACATCAGTACCAAAGTTTGAAACTACATAATGTGTTACGGGCATAACCCGCCCGTAATAGGTCTAAAAGAAGAAGTGGGAGTACAACCCAATCTTCATGGCAAGTCCCGTCGTGACAAATATAGCCCTAGCCACAAACTCTTCAGCCAAATTCCTTTCTTCTATCACCTCCACCATGTCTCGGACCATGATAGTCAACTGCAAGTCCATATCAGCTCTCATATCTAGGTAGTCAGTGGCACCCTGTATGCCTCAGGTGGCGTCCTCCAGAGTCTGCACTCGAGATCCGAGCCTTTGACGTAGTCGTGTGGCTGCATCCCCATGTAAAATTTCTAATTTTTAGTATTCATATTTCAATTCAATGTAATGAAATTTCAAGTTCTATACTCGTGCAATGTCTCAATATTTTTCCCGCGGTAAATAAAATGCAATGATTCTATACAAGTTCGCAAGTTTTACTCGATTATATGCACATAAACGCTATACAAGTAACTATATATTTCAAATTTATAAAATCTGAAAAGTCAAGGACTAAAGTTGAAAATTTATCAAGAAACCCTAGTTAGCACGGTCGTGCTTCGTTCTAGCACGGTCGCACCAAGTGCCTCGGCACGATCGCGCGGCTGGTCCTGGAACGATCGCGCCCGGTTCCTAAGCACGGTCGCGCCAATCTTGGCACGGTCGCGCCTCAGTTTTTCTCCATCAATCTCGAATTCTCTCTCAAGCAATTCAAACAAAACTCGAGTCTTCCTCCTGGAACCCAAATTCTCCCGATCAAGAAAGGATTTATCATCTCCCGGCTCTCTCCAAGACTCTGGACTCTCTGGCCTAGCCGGAATCGCAGTCGAAGTCACCGGAAACCTTTACCTCCGTCGCCGGAACTCATCTCTGCCGTTCTTCATCGATTCGTTACGTTTCAGGGTAAGTATACTCTCCATCTCACTCATTTCAGTAACATTATCAAAAGCCCTCATTCAATTTGGGCTTCCATTATAGAATTCGATCAGAATCAGAAATCATATTTTAATAAAAATGATTTAATCGAACCCATGCTTAAACTCGATTTCCATACAATTAAGTTATATTAAAAGACTCTTAATAACCCATTAATCAAAAGCCCTAACAATTCATGTGTTCAAAATACAAGAAACTATCGATTCGTGTATGATTTGGAATAGACACGGTCGCGCTAATCATCTAGCGCGGTCGTGCCTCGTTTAGCGCGGTCGTGTCGACTAGCAGCGCGGTCGTGTCATCCGTCCAGACCTTGTCATGCCCTTTGGGCTAGTCTCTGTTGTGTCTAAAAATCATAGACGCGACCGTGCCGGGCTAAGGCACGGTCGTGCCTGATGACTTGTCTAGATTGTGCTCCTGATTGATCAACCCGGTCGCGCCCCGACTAGCGCGGTCGCGCCCGTGGCTTGAGCACGATCGTGCCCTTCCGAGGCACGGTCGTGCTAGACTCAGAATTGTTAACAGAATTATAATTTTTATATTTTAATCAGTAAATGTTTCAGATTTTATAAAAATATGTTTTCTGTATTTAAAAATAGATTAAAAGTTTAATCTTGGCATAAATGTAATTTATTGAAAAGTTTATAAAAATTAAATTTATATTTATCATCTTACACTTAAATGATATTTTAAATAATTAAGTTACAAAATTTATAAATAATGATGACTTATTTACTTTACATTTTAAATCAAAATCGTTTTATTTATTTATACTTAATTACAATTAATATTGACATTATTTCATAAACTATAGTTATACACTTATTTATTTAATTCAAACCTAATTAAATTGTTTCAAACATATTTTACCTCAAACTTTATATATTTTATTCAATCCTTTTTAAATACAAACCAATGGTTTTATATACAAATCCAACTTTCATTTTTAAACTTTATACATCTATGTGATTCAATGCATATTACTATTTAGGTTAAAGTGTGCTTTTCAAGGATCTTTTTGCTATCTATATTCCTTGTTAGCTTCACTTCCATACCAAGTGAGTATTCACAACCCCTTTTACTCTTTTACACTTTTGGGGTGGAACATGAACTCTATACTCATTACACATTACACATTTACATTTACACAAACTACACAAGTGCAAAAAAAAATCCTATTTACATACATGTGTGCAAAAATTTGAGCTTTGTGCCCGAGTGCTAGGTGTGTTTAACCTTTGTATGCTCTTATGTGCAATAATTAACTATATAAGCCGACGGTTTTCAATGATGGATCTATTGAGTCTGACAAACCCACCCATGGTACGTGGTGATTGAAACCGACAATACACTTTGTTTTGCATGCTAGTTACAAGGTTTGATTGTACATTTGGTTACACAATAGTTACTCCCCATGAACACCTTATTTATCATGTCATGTAAAGGATTTGTTTTCAACTATATGCTATCTATATACAACTGTGTTATACTCACCAACTTTTTAGTTGACTTTATTTTATTCATGTTTCAGGCCCCAATATGTGAGATTGATTCAAGACGTGTTCAACATAGGATTTGGACTTAGCAAAATAAATCAAGAATTTTATGAATTGTTTATGTTTCTTGTTTGAATTTGATCTTGTACTTGGATTTATTGTAATGCAAATTTGACTTTAATATATTTCAATTTAGTCAACCATGTGCTTTGAACAGTCTTACATGTCCCGCCCCGATGATTCCGCCATCGGTCGGGGTGTGACAGATTGGTATCAGAGCCTTGGTTATAGGGATTTAGGTTATTAGACATCTTGACCTAGACTATAACCTTAGGACACCCACTTATGTTATGCTTCATGATTTTGTGCTATGTGCTACATGCTATGTGCTACATACTTACCATGATTAATTATTATTATACTTGCTACCTTCTTTGTTAGAAATGCATGACTTATTAGGATATTCTTAAATAATAATTAAATAAATAACATCCTTTCCTATGGCCTAAACCTCTTATTATTCTTATCTTCTTTTTCTATCTTTATCCTTTCTAAGCATGTGGAAAATTCTTGAAGCAAAAATCTTTAAATAAAATTTTTATTTCTTCGTTGAGGTTTTTAAACTTGTTAAATTATTTGAGGACACGTGCAATCTGGAAGGGTGACACCTGTATTTTGGGTTTTCTGTCTAGGAAAGCATTTCGCATAAATCCCAATCAACCGAGGGACCCGTATGCTTTCGTGGGAACTCCCGAGATGAGTGTTTACCTATAGGCTAAAGCATGTCTCCTTGAAAATTATATGAGTTTAAATTAACCTTAATATGCCTTAGTATTCAAGTGAATTTTTGTCACTTTTGAGTACAATCCAAACTATGATTATCTATCTTTTATTTTGTTATCTCATTCTATTAAATCCTAGCAATTCTCATAAGTTCTTACAATCTCTCTTGTCTTGTGTTTCAAATCTGTAGAATGCCTCCTCGTCGTGCTCCCGCCGCTAACGCCAACTCCGACATTGCTGCTATTGTTACTCAATTGGTGACACAACTCACCCAAGCCAATGGTGCCACTAATGGCAATGGAAGCAATAGTGGTAATATTGGTGGTAATGGTGGAAATGGTGGTAATCCATCCCAATGCACCTTCAAGCACTTCAATTCGTGCAATCCCCTAAAGTTTTATGGAACCGAAGGAGCTACCGGACTCCTCCAATGGTTCGAAAGTATTGAGAATACCTTTCTCAATAGTGACTGTCCCGACAACCTCCGTGTTCGTCATGCTACTAGTGTCCTTCAAAAGCGGGCACTTACATGGTGGAATGGGGAGAAAAGGAATAGGGGTGTTGATGTAGCTATGGCCTTACCTTGGGATGAGGTCAAAAGGCTTATGACCGAGGAGTTCTGTCCTCGCAATGAAGTGAAGAAGTTAGAGGCCGAATTTTGGGATCTTGCCCAAGATAGTGGGGAACACTTGGCTTACACAACTCGGTTCCATGAATTGAGTCTTCTTGTGCCCCACATGGTCACTCCATTATCTCGTTGCATCGAAAAGTACATTGGTGGGCTACCAAGACAAATTCAAGATACTGTCTTAGGTAGAAATCCTGCTACTTTGGAAGATGCCATCCGCCTGTCTGCTACCCTAACCGATAATCATGTTAAAGCTGGAACTCTTACCAAAAAAGGGTTCTAAGAAAGTTGCTGAAACCATAACCCCTCCTAACCACACCAAAGAAGCTACAACCAAGCCCTCTCGCAACACTAGAAAGAGGAAGGTTAGAAATTTTGCTGTGGTTACTCCTGCTGTTCCCGTGAACCAAGCTGCACCTATGGTTCAAGCACCAGTCAAAAAGCCATATGGTGGAATTTACCCACTTTGTGCCACCTGCAACTATCATCATACCCAAAACATCCCATGTCGCCTTTGTACTTATTGTGGGAGATATGGTCATACGGTTAATGTTTGTAGGACCAAAGCCCTTACGGGCCAAGTCAACCCTCCAAACCAAACCGTACCTCAAGTGGCTAATCAAGGTGCTCCCGCCATTGCTAATGGGCGTGCTTGTTATGAGTGTGGTGACCCGAATCATTTTCGTAATCTATGTCCAAGGCTCGCAAATACTAGACAAGGTGGAGCTCGTGGGCGTGCTTTCAACATTAACGCCAACGAAGCTCAAGCCAACAACGACGTGGTTAATGGTACGTTCCTTGTTAATAGTCAATATGCCTCCATTTTGTTCGATACCGGTGCCGATAAAAGTTTTGTGTCACTTAATTTTGAGCCTTTACTTGCAAAGACACGATCCCAATTAGAGAAAACCTTCACCGTTGAAATAGCAAATGGTGACTTCCTTACAATTGAGTCTATTATCTATGATTGCTCTTTAGAACTTAATGATCATGCATTCCCAATCAACCTTATTCCAATGCCACTAGGAAGCTTTGACATTATCATAGGTATGGATTGGCTATCAAATCATCATGCCGAAGTTATTTGCTTTGAAAAGTGCATCCAAATTCCGCTACCTTCGGGAGAAACCTTAAGGGTTTTTGGTGAAAAGCCTTGCAAGGGTCTTAAATTGATGTCTTGTACTACTGCTCAAAAGTACTTGCGAAAGAAGTACATCGCCTTCCTAGCTCATATTGTTCAAAAGGATGTCAAGGAGAAGAGTATCCAAGACATTCCCATTATTCGAGATTTTCCCGAAGTGTTTCCTAAAGATTTATCCGGTCTTCCTCCCGTTCATCAAGTCGATTTCCGTATTGATCTCATGCCTGGAGCTAACCCTATTGCTAGAGCTCCTTATCGTCTTGCACCTTCCGAAATGCAAGAGCTCGCAAGTCAACTTCAAGAACTCTCCGATAAAGGGTTCATTCGCCCGAGTCATTCACCGTGGGGTGCACCCGTCTCATTTGTTAAGAAGAAGGATGGATCATTTCGCATGTGTATTGACTACCGCGAACTCAATAAGCTTACTATCAAGAATCGTTATTCTTTGCCTAGAATCGATGATCTCTTTGATCAACTTCAAGGTTCTACTTGCTTCTCGAAGATTGATCTTCAATCCGGTTATCATCAGCTCCGTGTCCAAGAAGATGACATTCCTAAGACTGCTTTCCGAACAAGGTATGGTCATTACGAGTTCATGGTTATGCCTTTTGGATTAACCAATGCACCCGCAGTTTTCATGGACCTCATGAATCGTGTGTGCAAACCGTGCCTTGATAAATTCGTGATCGTTTTCATTAACGATATCTTAATCTATTCCAAGACTAAAGCCGACCATGAAGAACACCTTAGATTGGTTTTGGACCTTTTAAAGAAAGAACAACTATATGCCAAGTTCTCCAAATGTGAATTTTGGTTAAAAGAAGTTCAATTTCTTGGTCACATCGTCAACGACAAGGGTATTCATGTTGATCCTGCTAAGATTGAAACGGTTAAGAATTGGAATGCCCCGAAGACTCCTACCGAAGTTCGTTCGTTCCTTGGTCTTGCGGGTTATTATCGTCGTTTCATCTCAAACTTCTCAAAGATTGCTGTCCCTCTTACCGCCTTGACCCATAAGGGTAAAGCTTATGAATGGGGACCGAAGCAAGAA
This sequence comes from Smallanthus sonchifolius, assembly GCA_023525975.1. Taxonomy (NCBI): domain Eukaryota; kingdom Viridiplantae; phylum Streptophyta; class Magnoliopsida; order Asterales; family Asteraceae; genus Smallanthus; species Smallanthus sonchifolius. The sequence continues at coordinate 38,483,245 of CM042025.1, read as the reverse complement.
GAAGCTTTCCAAACTCTTAAGCAAAAGTTGTGCAATGCTCCCATCTTGACTCTCCCCGATGGAAATGATGATCTAGTTGTCTATTGTGATGCTTCTAACCAAGGTCTTGGTTGTGTCCTCATGCAACGAGGCAAAGTGATCGCTTATGCATTAAGACAACTCAAAATTCATGAAAAGAATTATACGACGCACGATCTCGAGTTGGGTGCGGTCGTATTCGCGTTAAAGATTTGGAGACATTACCTATATGGCACGAAATGTGTGGTATTCACCGACCATAAAATTCTTCAACATATCTTCAACCAAAAAGAGCTCAATATGAGGCAACGACGTTGGGTCGAACTCCTTAATGACTACGACTGCGAGATTCGTTACCATCCCGGCAAAGCGAATGTTGTAGCCGATGCCTTGAGTCGAAAGGACCATGTTATGCTTCATTGTGCCCGTATTCAATCCGATATTCAAACCCGTATCCTGGAAGCTCAACACGTCTCGGTTACCGAGGGTAACATGTATGAAGAAATGTCGTGTGGTGTTGAACTTCTTCTTGAATCTAAACCCAATGGCTTACTATATTACTTGAACCGTATTTGGGTTCCCGATCGCGATGATCTCCGTGCAATTCTCATGAACGAGGCTCATAAGACTCGTTATTCTATTCATCCTGGTGCGGATAAGATGTACCAAGATCTTCGTCAGCTTTATTGGTGGCCCGGTATGAAGAAGGACATTGCTCTTTATGTTGCCAAATGCTTAACTTGCTCCAAAGTCAAAGCCGAACATCAGCGTCCTTCTGGTTTGCTTGAACAACCGGAAATTCCCGTGTGGAAATGGGAGAATTTAGCTATGGATTTCATTACCAAGCTCCCTCGCACCTCGAGTGGTTATGATAGTATTTGGGTGATCATTGATCGACTCACCAAATCTGCCCACTTTTTGCCTATTCGTGAAGACTTCAAAGTGGAGAAACTTGCCCGAATTTACATTGATGAAATTGTGAGCCGTCATGGTGTTCCCTTGAACATAATATCTGATAGAGACGCTCGGTTCACTTCTCGATTTTGGCAATCTCTCCAATCTGCTCTTGGTACTCGTTTGGATTTGAGCACGGCTTACCATCCCCAAACTGATGGCCAAACCGAGCGAACAATCCAAACTCTTGAAGACATGCTTAGAGCTCGTGTAATCGATTTTGGTGGCAATTGGGATTCACATTTATCCCTTATTGAGTTTTCTTATAACAATAGCTACCACACAAGTATCAACATGGCTCCATTCGAAGCTCTCTATGGTCGCAAGTGTCGTTCTCCGATCTGTTGGAACGAGATTGGTGAAGTACAAATCACCGGTCCCGAGTTAATTCAAGAAACTTCCGACAAAATTATTCAAATCCGTGACAATATTCGAGTAGCGAGGAGTCGGCAAAAGAGTTATGCCGACAAACGTCGAAAACCCTTGGAATTCCAAGTCGGTGATCTCGTTCTTCTTAAGGTATCTCCATGGAAGGGTGTGATCCGTTTTGGAAAGAAAGGCAAGTTATCACCTCGTTATGTTGGTCCATTCAAAATCCTTGAAAGGATTGGGAAAGTGGCTTACAAGCTAGAGTTACCTCCATCTCTTGGCAATGTGCATCCTACATTTCATATATCTAATCTAAAGAAGTGTCTCGCTGATGAAAATCTCCATATACCGCTTGACGACGTGCGCATTGATGAAACGATGCACTTCGTTGAGAAGCCGGTGGAAATTATGGATCGTGAAGTCAAACAACTCAAGCGAAGTCGTATTCCTATCGTCAAAGTTCGTTGGGAGTCTAAGCGTGGTCCTGAGTACACTTGGGAACGAGAAGATCAAATGAAGCTCAAGTACCCTCATCTTTTTACTATTAATGTTGTTTCCTCTAGCTAAATTTCGGGACGAAATTCTCTCAACATGGGGAGACTGTAACATTTCTGATTTTTAGTATTCATATTTTAATTCAATGTAATGAAATTTCAAGTTCTATACTCGTGCAATGTCTCAATATTTTTCCCGCGGTAAATAAAATGCAATGATTCTATACAAGTTCGCAAGTTTTACTCGATTATATGCACATAAACGCTATACAAGTAACTATATATTTCAAATTTATAAAATCTGAAAAGTCAAGGACTAAAGTTGAAAATTTATCAAGAAACCCTAGTTAGCACGGTCGTGCTTCGTTCTAGCACGGTCGCGCCAAGTGCCTCGGCACGATCGCGTGGCTGGTCCTGGAACGATCGCGCCCGGTTCCTAAGCACGGTCGCGCCAATCTTGGCACGGTCGCGCCTGCGAAACAGTCGAAACGTAAATGTGATTTCAAAACGCTCAATCGTTCGAATTTCAAATCCGATTACGTTTCTTTTCCTTTAACGCGAGTTATACCATTTTCAATTACTCAACGCCTCAGTTTTTCTCCATCAATCTCGAATTCTCTCTCAAGCAATTCAAACAAAACTCGAGTCTTCCTCCTGGAACCCAAATTCTCCCGATCAAGAAAGGATTTATCATCTCCCGGCTCTCTCCAAGACTCTGGACTCTCTGGCCTAGCCAGAATCGCAGTCGAAGTCACCGGAAACCTTTACCTCCGTCGCCGGAACTCATCTCTGCCGTTCTTCAACGATTCGTTACGTTTCAGGGTAAGTATACTCTCCATCTCACTCATTTCAGTAACATTATCAAAAGCCCTCATTCAATTTGGGCTTCCATTATAGAATTCGATCAGAATCAGAAATCATATTTTAATAAAAATGATTTAATCGAACCCATGCTTAAACTCGATTTCCATACAATTAAGTTATATGAAAAGACTCTTAATAACCCATTAATCAAAAGCCCTAACAATTCATGTGTTCAAAATACAAGAAACTCTCGATTCGTGTCTGATTTGGAATAGACACGGTCGCGCTAATCATCTAGCGCGGTCGTGCCTCGTTTAGCGCGGTCGTGTCGACTAGCAGCGCGGTCGTGTCATCCGTCCAGACCTTGTCATGCCCTTTGGGCTAGTCTCTGTTGTGTCTAAAAATCATAGACGCGACCGTGCCGGGCTAAGGCACGGTCGTGCATGATGACTTGTCTAAATTGTGCTCCTGATTGATCAACCCGGTCGCGCCCCGACTAGCACGGTCGCGCCCGTGGCTTGAGCACGATCGTGCCCTTCCGAGGCACGGTCGTGCTAGACTCAGAATTTTTAACAGAATTATAATTTTTATATTTTAATCAGTAAATGTTTCAGATTTTATAAAAATATGTTTTCTGTATTTAAAAATAGATTAAAAGTTTAATCTTGGCATAAATGTAATTTATTGAAAAGTTTATAAAAATTAAATTTATATTTATCATCTTACACTTAAATGATATTTTAAATAATTAAGTTACAAAATTTATAAATAATGATGACTTATTTACTTTACATTTTAAATCAAAATCGTTTTATTTATTTATACTTAATTACAATTAATATTGACATTATTTCATAAACTATAGTTATACACTTATTTATTTAATTCAAACCTAATTAAATTGTTTCAAACATATTTTACCTCAAACTTTATATATTTTATTCAATCCTTTTTAAATACAAACCAATGGTTTTATATACAAATCCAACTTTCATTTTTAAACTTTATACATCTATGTGATTCAATGCATATTACTATTTAGGTTAAAGTGTGCTTTTCAAGGATCTTTTTGCTATCTATATTCCTTGTTAGCTTCACTTCCATACCAAGTGAGTATTCACAACCCCTTTTACTCTTTTACACTTTTGGGGTGGAACATGAACTCTATACTCATTACACATTACACATTTACATTTACACAAACTACACAAGTGCAAAAAAAAAATCCTATTTACATACATGTGTGCAAAAATTTGAGCTTTGTGCTCGAGTGCTAGGTGTGTTTAACCTTTGTATGCTCTTATGTGCAATCATTAACTATACAAGCCGACGGTTTTCAATGATGGATCTATTGAGTCTGACAAACCCACCCATGGTACGCGGTGATTGAAACCGACAATACACTTTGTTTTGCATGCTAGTTACAAGGTTTGATTGTACATTTGGTTACACAATAGTTACTCCCCATGAACGCCTTATTTATCATGTCATGTAAAGGATTTGTTTTCAACTATATGCTATCTATATACAACTGTGTTATACTCACCAACTTTTTAGTTGACTTTATTTTATTCATGTTTCAGGCCCCAATATGTGAGATTGATTCAAGACGTGTTCAACATAGGATTTGGACTTAGCAAAATAAATCAAGAATTTTATGAATTGTTTATGTTTCTTGTTTGAATTTGATCTTGTACTTGGATTTATTGTAATGCAAATTTGACTTTAATATATTTCAATTTAGTCAACCATGTGCTATGAACAGTCTTACATGTCCCGCCCCGAGGATTCCGCCATCGGTCGGGGTGTGACACCCCAAGTGCCCCGATATCATCTAGGAGGTCATCAAGACGCTCCTTGTGCGTATGAACGCGTGCTACCAATGTAGGCACTGTGAGCTCCATGGTTTCCCGAGTGTGGGGTAGGGGAGTTAGAGGACTCCTCTAGCTCAAAGGTAGAGGGGATGCTCTCCATCTCCTTCCATCGTGCTAGTGTACGGGGCATCCAACTGATAGTTCCCACAGTAGGGTGGTAGCAGGGTCGTTGCCTAGGTGGTTCCTCATCAGTCTCCAAGTCTTCCGGGTCACGGGCTGCAAGAGTCCTCTTGCGTGGCAATCGAACCTTCTTCCTAGCACTCTTTACCATAACTGGTCCTCCACTTTTCTTACTATAGACAATAGGCGGTTCTCCCATGGCGACATTGGGTGGTGTGGAACTGCGGACTTGCACTCGACCTCCGGGACGTGCGGCGGGAAGTTCCTCGTTAGATTTAGAGGCAGAGACGGGGTCAGAGTGTGACGACATACTTGTGACTACAATATCCATATGACAAGATGAATGGTTATGCAATGCTTATGCAATGAAAACATTTTTGTGAGTCATTTAAATTATAGACTAGGTTCAGTTTTAGACTCCTAGTTTGCTATAATCAATGGCTCTGATACCAATCTGTCACACCCTGCCTAGGCGGAAACGCGAGGCGTAACATCCACTGGTTTCCAAAGCATATGATTACCGCAAACACATACATAATGATTGGATACGTAATCAAGTTTAAAGTTTTACATCCCAAAATATCAGTTTGAGTTTACAAAAGATTAAGATTTCACAAATATGACCCATATGCAATGAGTTATACAAGAGAAATCTTCCAAAAGCCGTATCCGCTCATGCATGCATGTAATCCTACATTGCTAACCTGAGCCAACATTCAATTTCCTGAAAACCATACTTAAAAAGTGTCAACATGAGGTTGGTGAGTTCACAGGTTTTGATCAAAAGTTCATGTAGTTCCAACGTTCACAGACGTTCAAATGTATAAGTTTTTCCGATCAATAGTGTGTATATATATATAACCAAATAATTTTAAACATTTCCTAACCAACTGACCCCATTTGTAAGCATGCAAGGAATACAAATAATATGTAATGCACGAGACCGTAACCAACCCATGACAATTGAATGCCCCTCCCTCGCTAAACTACGAGAATAAGACAATATGCGGTCATTCAGCCATGTGGACCCCTGGCTCGCGCGACTAACCATAACCGGGGGCGTCACCCCCAATAGTACTATTCATAGAATCCTAGGCTAATTCCATAGCTAATGGTTACAAAGTGTGTTAATCCGGGGAGTTTAAGCGCTATATTGTTCCCTCAATGCACACATATGGTCTGATCATTGTTGATTCATTTATATACGAAGAATGGTTACAAGTATGTTTCCTTCCCAAAACATTTCAAAAACTTAGAAAAAGTGGGACATTGAAACTCACCTGGACAGTATGAATGCTAGCAAATACTTGAATAACCGTAAACCCCGCTAATCCGTACCCTAATTACACAAGGATACCTTACATGTTAAGACTAACCGTCTTAAACACAAGTTGTTCACCCGGCTTAACGAACTCCGTTAAGCACGTCTTTGTTTAATAAAGTTGTGTTTTAGTGCGATGACCCGTTGGTGATTATTATTCCAGTCTAGACGCTTTACTTATTTTCTGAGAAAATAATATATTTCCACATTGGTGACTTGTTACGTTTGTCAAAAATAAATATTATTTTTGCAACATCTTATAATATATTTATATTATAGTCCACATATCACCATATAATTATTCCTTATCAATAATTATATAAAATCACAAATATCGTTCAAGTATGTTCTAAGCATGTCAATTATCCTACGTGCAAATAAACCATGTTAACACGTCCACATGCAATTACTTGTTCCGAATTACAAATATTAACTTGTTTATGTTTAACATGCATTTATTCATACTAATCTATTCACACATATATAATTATAGTTCTACAATTCAACATATATTTAAACACGTTTCATGATAACATACGATCACTTATTCTTAAACCGAACGTCTTTAGATTTCATTACACTTGTCAACGTTCCATGTTATCAACAAGTTCTAAACATATATGTTTTCATTCAATTAGTCGTTTCATGACTCGTTCCGAGTTAACAATTTTCCCGTTATTTATATATATATATCATGACTTCTATATATATTTACATACCTATGTTTAACCATTTTCCAAGTTCTACAACTTATGATCATACACCCACATATACGTTTAACCTCTTTATATGATCATATAATTTGTCACTTAATAATATTTCAAGTTACTAAACTTAAACACATATATATTTATGTATGTTCCATACGATTTCACGTATATACATTCACGTATATTTTACTTTTTCATCAAGTATTAAGTTAGACTTTTACTAACCCATGATTTATTAACATGATCATCAATATTTCATCCTAGATTAAAATCCTTATACATGCATTCATTTATTTGACCATTTCTAAAAACATTAACCAAATCATTAATCACCCTTTTCACATTAATCTTTCTCTTTTATCATCAAGTGTTCCAACAAGAACATGTACACACACACAAATATATATATATATATATATATATATATACAAGTTTCTATTATTATACATGCATGCATACACTTATACATTTCTAGATTCTTAATCAAATCAAACATATATACACATATGCATGCATAGTTTTGGCCTATATATATACATATATATGTATCAATTTTTGTTTTTATTTATTTTATTTTCTTGACATCATATTATTATGTAATATCTTACCACAAACATGATCAAATCATCCTTTATCTTCATCACTTTTGGCCCCCCATATATAATTTTATACAAAAACCCTAATTTTTATACTTAATAAAGTTAAGTTTTTTTTTAAAATTCACTAACTCTATGAATCTCTTTGATTATTAGGATGAACAACGTGTTTTAAATCAAGAAGGTGAAGATTAAAAGAAGGTTTAAGTCGGTTTCGCACCACTAGTAAAGCTAGGTGAAGATTTCACTAGTAGATGGTGATGGATGCTTGTTTTGCTTCTCAAGATCCGACTACTAGCTCCAAACCTTCCTTGGATCTCCAAACTCTACTCAAACTCTACTCAAACTCTCTAGCCTTTTACTCTTGACTTTGAATGTGCAAATGTGTGTTTATATATGTGTATGTCGTGTATATATATATATATAGAGAGAGAGAGATGGAGGGATTTGAGTGTTCAACACACCATCATCATTGCAAGACTACAAGGACTAGATGGATGTGATCTTTACTTGGCTTCTTGGTTGAAAGAACATGGCTCTTATGACATGAGTTGAGGTGAGTAGTTGGTTTGGTAAGAGGGTGGGTGGTGGTTTGATGGGTTCGGCCGAGAGGGGGCTGGGGGGGGGTTGGGTTTTGTACCATCTTGTAAGTTAAGTCTAATACTTAATTGATAGGGTTTTTAGGTAGTGTATACCCGGTAGGTGCTCCCGTGATATAGAAGTCCGATTTATGAACTTTTATGATTAATGCTCTATATATTTCGTATCTTGACTATATTTTAATAGTCCACTAATTTAACCCGTCATAGTTAATATTTTAACTATAATATACAAGTATACACACAAAAATAACTTATCACCATAAATAACATTTTTTTGTTTCCACTTTTACTAGTTTTGTCACCAATATTTATGTTTTTTTATCAAAGCGTATTACTAGACTTCTCGGAATAAAATCTTGTTAATCACCAACAACATACATTGCGGGTTATAACTGTTTACTTCCTAGTAATTATAAAAATTACTAAAGTATATATAGTGTGTTCCTTTGCTAGCCCCTTGACAAAACTATGTCAAAATAATAAACCAAGAAATATAATTTATGAACATGTAATTATGTAATATGGATATTGACCTGAAATGCTGGGTGTCACATTCTCCCCATGTTAAAGAGAATTTCGTCCCGAAATTCAGTTGTTTTTATCTTGACTTGGAGTGTTCGTGAACAAGGATGGGTAATTGGCTTTCATTTGATCTTCTCGTTCCCACGTATACTCAGGGTCACGCTTTGAATTCCAACGTACCATAACCAATTTAACACGGCTACGCCTTGTTTTCTGAACTTTCCAATCAGTGACTTCAACGGGTTCCTCAATGAAGTGCAGTTTGTCGTCTAAGTGAATCTCATCAGGCGGTATAATTAACGTCTCGTCTGATAAACACTTTTGAGGTTTGATGCATGAAACGTATCATGTACCTTGCTTAGTTCCTGCGGCAGCTTTAGTTTGTATGCTACAGGGCCAACCCTAGCTAATATTTCAAATGGTCCAACGTACCTAGGGTTAAGCTGGCCAAAATTGCCAAATCTTGCAACTCCTTTCCAAGGTGAGACCTTCAACATGACGTGGTCCCCAACATGGAATTCTAATGGTCTTCGTCTGTTATCCGCGTAACTCTTTTGCCTATCACGGGCGGCCTTCAGACGATTCTTGATCTTGAAGATCTTGTCGGTAGTCTCCTGAATAACCTCAGGACCGATTAAATGCTTGTCGCCAACCACCGACCAACATAGCGGTGAATGACATTTTCGACCGTACAAAGCCTCAAACGGAGCGGCTTTGATGCTGGTGTGGTAACTGTTATTGTATGAAAACTCAGCCAGTGTCAAATGGGTATCCCAATTTCCTCCAAAATCAGTTGCACACGCACGGAGCATATCCTCTAAAGTTTGAATGGTCCTTTCACTTTGACCATCTGTTTGTGGGTGATATGCCGTGCTCATGTCAAGACGTGTGTCCATGGCTTCTTATAATGATTACCAGATTCTAGACGCGAACCTGCTGTCTCTATCAGAGATAATAGAATTTGGCACTCCATGCCTAGCCACAATTTCCTTATATAAAGGCTTGCAAGTTTCTTGGTTTTATCTGTCTCTTTGATGGGCAGAAAATGAGCTGATTTCGTCAAACGATCGACGATTACCCATATAGTATCATACCCGTTCGAGGTCTTGGGTAACTTTATAATGAAATCCATGGAAATCTGTTCCCATTTCCCTTGGGGTATCTCGGGTTTTTGTAGTAATCCAGACGGTTTCTAGTGTTCTGCCTTTACTTTCGAACATGTCAGACACTTGCCAACATAGATAGAAATTTATCCTTTCATGTTCGGCCACCAGTAAAATTCTTTCAGATCCTTATACATTTTATCTGAACCTAGGTTAATAGAGTACCTGGACTTATGGGCTTCATCCATAACCAACTCTCGTAAGTTACCAAAAATGGCACCCAAATCCTATTCATGAAGTATAAAGTATCATCTGACTTAGGTTCTAGTTGCCTGACCATTCCTCGTAGTGCTTCACTCTCGATGTTCTCTTCTTTGATTGCCTCTTGTTGTGCCATCCGGATTTGAGTTGTGAGACACATATGAATTGTTAATCCTAGGGCACGAACACGCAGAGTTTTAACTCTTTCTTTATGACTCAAGGCATCTGCTATGACATTTGCCTTACCAGGGTGATACTTGATCTCGCAGTCGTAATCATTCAGTAGCTCTACCCAACGGCGTTGCCTCATGTTGAGTTCTTTCTGAGTAAAGATGTGCTGGAGACTCTTGTGGTCTGTAAAGATAGTGCATTTTTAACCGTATAAGTAATGTCTCCAAATCTTGAGTGCAAACACGACAGCACCCAATTCCAGATCATGATTCGAATAATTTTTCTTATGGACTTTCAGATGTCTGGATGCATACGCTATGACTTTTTCTATCTACATAAACACACATCCCAGACCTTGGTGTGATGCGTCGCAGTACACGAAGAAATTGCCGGTTCTTTCGGGAAGGGATAAGATTGGTGCACTGCAAAGCTTCTGCTTTAGTAGTGGAAAAGTTGATTCTTGTTTATCAGTACAATCAAACTTTTTGTCCTTCTGAGTTAAAGTGGTCAAAGGCAGGGCTATCTTTGAAAAATTCTCGATGAATCTCCTACAATAGCCTGCCAAACCCAGAAATTGTCGCACCTCAGTCGGAGTTCTTGGTGCTTCCCAGTTTTTGATGTAACATTTCTGATTTTAGTATTCCTATTTCAATTCAATGTAATGCAATTTCAAGTTCTATACTCGTGCAATGTCTCATTATTTTCTCGCCGTAAATTTAATGCAATAATTCTATACAAATTCGCAAGTATTACTTGGTAATATACATTTAAACGCTATACAAGAAACTATTTTATACAAACTTATCAAATCTGAAAAGTCAAGGACTAAAGTTGAAAAATGTCAAGAAACCCTAATTAGACACGGTCGTGCTTCGTATAAGCACGGTCGCGCCAAGTGCTTTGGCACGGTCGCGCGACCTGCTTTGGAACAATCGCGCCCGGTGCTTAGGCACGGTCGCGCCTATCTTGGCACGGTCGCGCCTGCGTAACAGTCAAATCGTAATTGTGACTTTAATCATCCGATCGTTCGAATTCGTAACTTTAACACGCTTTAATCACATTAACAAACTCAATAAACCATTCCCATTACTCGAATTCACTTCGGTTTTGTCCTACCAAATTCCAAACGATTAAGCATTTCAAGAAGAACCCAAATTCTCTCAATATTCTCAAAGCAATCCAATCAAGCATTTCCAGACCATCACTGAATCAATCCGAAGCCATTGAAGCAGTCGGAATCGCAGTCGAAGTCACCGGAAATCTTTATCTCCGTCGCCGGAACTCCTCGCTGCCGTTCTCTATCAATCCGCTCCTATTCCGGGTAAGTGAATCCTCTATTTCATTCCTCTCTGTATCATTATCGAAAGTCCCTATTCAATTTGGGCTTCCATTATAGAAATCGATCCAAATCAGAAATCTTGCTTTAAATAAAACGATTTAATCGAATCCATACTTAATCGCGATGTTCATGCAATTAAACTATATGAAAGGACTCGTAATAACCCATTAATCAAAAGCCCTAACAATTCCATCGTTATAAATACAAGAATCTGTCAATTCGTGTCTGATTTGGAATAGACACGGTCGCGCTAATCATCTAGCGCGGCCGTGCCTCATTTAGCGCGGTCGTGCCGATTAGCAGCGCGGTCGTGTCCTCCTGTCCAGACCTTGTCATGCCCTCTGGGCTTGTCTCTGTTGTGTCTAAAGATCATAGACACGATCGTGCCTGGTCAAGGCACGGTCGTGCCTGTTGTCTGGTCTAGATTGTGCTTCTGTTGGTCAACCCGGTCGTGCCCCGACTAGCGCGGTCGCGCCCGTGGCTTGAGCACGATCGTGCCCTTCGTGCTAGACTCAGAAATTGTAACAGAATTATAATTTTATATTTTTTCGATCAATAAATGTTTCGATTCTATAAAAATATGTTTTCTGTATTTAAAAAAATTGATTAAAAGTTTAATCTTGGCATAAATATAGTTTATTTAAAAGTTTATGAAAAATTAAATTTATATTTATTATCTTACACTTAAATGATATTTTAAATAATTAAGTTACAAAATTTATAAATAATGATTAGTTATTTAATTTACATTTTAAATCAAAATCATTTATTTATTTATACTTAATTTCAATTAATATTTACATTATTTCATAAACTACAATTATATATTTATTTATTCAATTCAAACCTAATCAAATGGTTACGAACATATTTTACTTCAAACTTTATATATTTTATTCAATACTTTTTAAATACAAATCAATAGTTTTATATACAAATTCAACTTCCACTTTAGACTTAAACTTTGTACATCTATTTGATTCTATACACTTTACTCTTAGGTTAAAGTGTGCATTCCAAGGATCATATTTGCTATCTATATTTCCTTGTTAGCTTCACTTCCATACCAAGTGAGTATTCACAACCCCTTTTTACTCTTTTACACTTTTGGGGTGGAACATGAACTTTATACACATTACACATTTCACAACTACATTTACTCAAACAACACAGGTACAAAATCCTACATACATACATGTGTGCAAAATTTGAGCTTTGTGCCCGAGTGCTAGTTGTGCTAGTCTTTGTGAAAACTATGTGCAATCATTAACTATACAAGCCGACGGTTTTCAATGATAGATCTATTGAGTCTGACAAACCCACCCAAGTGGAGGTGATTGATACCGACAACACAATTTGCATACTAGTTACTAAGGTTTGATTGTACTTGATTACACAATAGCAGCTCCCCATAAATGCCTTATTTTTCATGTCTTGTAAAGGATTTGTTTACAACTATATGCTATCTATATACAACTGTGTTATACTCATCAACTTTTTAGTTGACTTTATTTTATTCATGTTTCAGGCCCTAATATGTGAGAATGATTCAAGACGTGCTCAACATAGGATTTGGACTTAGTAATATTAAATCAAGAAGTTTATGAATTGTTTATTGTTCCTTGTTTGGATTTTGGTTTGTACTTGGATTATGTGAAATGGAAATTTGGCTTTAATATATTTCAATTTAGACAACCTTGTGCTATGAACAGTCTTACATGTCCCGCCCCGATGATTCCGCCATCGGTCGGGGTGTGACAGATTGGTATCAGAGCCTTGGTTATAGGGATTTAGGTTATTAGACATCTTGACCTAGACTATAACTTTAGGACACCCACTTATACTATGCTTCATGATTTTGTGCTATGTGTTACATGCTATGTGCTACATGCTTACCATGATAAATTGTTTATTATATTTGGTACCTTACTTGATGAAATTCATGACTTATTAGGATCTTCTTAAATAATACCTTTCCTATATCCTAAAATCCCATGATATTTCTACCTTCTCTTCTATCTTTATTCTTTCTAAGCATGTGGAAAATTCTTTAAGCAAAAATCAAAAAAAAAAAAAAAAAAAATCTTTAAAAATTTTTATTTCTTCGTTAAGGTTTTTAAACTTGTTAAATTATTTGAGGACACGTGCAATCTGGAAGGGTGACACCTGTATTTTGGGCTTTCTGTCTAGGAAAGCATTTCGCATAAATCCCAATCAACCGAGGGACCCGTATGCTTTCCTGGGAATTCCCGAGATGAGTGTTTACTTATAGGCTAAAGCATGTCTCCTTGAAAATTATATGAGTTTAAATTAACCTTAATGTGCCTTAGTATTCAGGTGATTTTATCATTTTTGAGTACAATCCAAACTATGAATATCTATCTTTTATTTGGTTTTCTCATTCTATTAAATCCTAGCAATTCTCATAAGTTCTTACAATCTTTCTTGTCTTGTGAAAATCTGTAGAATGCCTCCTCGTCGTGCTCCTGCCGCCAACGCCAACTCCGACATTGCTGCTATTCTTACCCAATTGGTGACACAACTCACCCAAGCCAATGGTGCCACAAATGGCAATGGTGGAAATGGAAGCAATAGTGGTAATAATGGTGGTAATGGTGGAAATGGTGGAAACAATCCATCTCAATGCACCTTCAAGCACTTCAATTCTTGCAATCCCCTAAAGTTTTATGGAACCGAAGGAGCTACTGGACTCCTTCAATGGTTTGAAAGCATTGAGAATACCTTTCTCAATAGTGACTGTCCCGACAACCTCCGTGTTCGTCATGCCATTAGTGTCCTTCAAAAGCGGGCACTTACATGGTGGAATGGGGAGAAAAGGAATAGGGGTATTGATGTAGCTATGGCTTTACCTTGGGATGAGGTCAAAAGGCTTATGACCGAGGAATTCTGTCCTCGAAATGAAGTGAAGAAGTTGGAAGCTGAATTTTGGGATCTTGCCCAAGATAGTGGGGAAAACTTAGCATATACAACTCGGTTCCATGAGTTGAGTCTTCTTGTGCCCCACATGGTCACTCCTTTAGCCCGTTGTATCGAAAAGTATATTTGTGGGCTACCAAGACAAATTCAAGATACTGTCTTAGGTAGAAATCCTGCTTCTTTGGAGGATGCCATCCGCCTGTCTACTACCTTAACTGATAATCATGTTAAAGCTGGAACTCTTACCAAAAAGGGTTCTAAGAAAGTTGCTAAAAACGTAACCCCTCCTACCCACAACAAAGAAGCCACAACTGAACCCTCTCGCAATAACAAAAAGAGGAAAGTTAGAAACTTTGCTGTGGTTACTCCTGCGGTGCCCGTTAATCAAGTTGCACCCGTAGTTTAAGCACCGGCTAAAAAGCCATATGCTGGGATTTATCCTCTTTGTGCCACCTGCAATTTTCATCATCCTCAAAATATCCCATGTCGCCTTTGCACTCATTGTGGGATATATGGTCACACTATCAATATTTGTAGGGCCAAAGCTTTTGAGGGTCAAGTCAATCCACCGAACCAACCCAACCCGCGAGTGGCTAATCAAGGTGCTCCTGCCATTGCTAATAGGCGTGCTTGCTATGAGTGTGGAGACCCGAACCATTTTCTTAATCTATGTCCAATACTTACAAATGCTAGACAAGGTGGAGCTCGTGGGCGTGCGTTCAACATAAACGCCAACGAAGCTCAAGCCAACAACGACGTGGTTAATGGTACGTTCCTTGTTAATAGTCAGTATGCCTCCATTTTGTTCGATACCGGTGCCGATAAAAGTTTTGTGTCACTAAATTTTGAGCCTTTACTTGCAAAGACACGATCCCAATTAGAGAAAACCTTCACCGTTGAAATAGCAAATGGTGACTCCCTTACAATTGAGTCTATTATCTATGATTGCTCTTTAGAACTTAATGATCATGCATTCCCAATCAACCTTGTTCCAATGCCACTAGGAAGCTTTGATATTATCATAGGTATGGATTGGCTATCAAATCATCATGCCGAAGTCATTTGCTTTGAAAAGTGTATTCGAATTCCGCTACCATCGGGAGAAACCTTAAGGGTTTTTGGTGAAAAGCCTTGCAAGGGTCTTAAGTTGATGTCTTGTACTACCGCTCAAAAGTACTTACGAAAGAAGTACATTGCCTTCTTAGCCCATATTATTCAAAAGGATGTCAAGGAGAAGAGTATCCAAGACATTCCCATTATTCGAGATTTTCCCGAAGTGTTTCCCAAGGATTTATCCGGTCTTCCTCCCGTTCGTCAAGTCGAGTTCCGCATTGATCTTATACCTGGAGATAAACCCGTTGCTAGAGCTCCTTATCGTCTTGCACCTTCCGAAATGCAAGAGCTCGCAAGTCAACTTCAAGAACTCTCCGACAAAGGTTTCATTCGCCCGAGTCATTCACCGTGGGGTGCACCCGTCTTATTTGTTAAGAAGAAGGATGGATCATTTCGCATGTGTATTGACTACCGCGAACTCAATAAGCTTACTATCAAGAATCGTTATCCTTTGCCTAGAATCGATGATCTCTTTGATCAACTTCAAGGTTCTACTTGCTTCTCGAAGATTGATCTTCAATCCGGTTATCATCAGCTCCGTGTCCAAGAAGATGACATTCCTAAGACTGTTTTTCGAACAAGGTATGGTCATTACGAGTTCATGGTTATGCCTTTCGGGTTAACCAATGCACCCGCAGCTTTCATAGATCTCATGAACCGTGTGTGCAAACCGTACCTTGATAAATTCGTGATCGTTTTCATTGACGATATCTTAATCTATTCCAAGACTAAAGCCGACCATGAAGAACACCTTAGATTGGTTTTGGACCTTTTAAAGAAAGAACAACTATATGCCAAGTTCTCCAAATGTGAATTTTGGTTAAAAGAAGTTCAATTTCTTGGTCACATCGTCAACGACAAGGGTATTCATGTTGATCCTGCTAAGATTGAAACGGTTAAGAATTGGAATGCCCCGAAGACTCCTACCGAAGTTCGTTCATTTCTTGGTCTTGCGGGTTATTATCGTCGTTTCATCTCAAACTTCTCAAAGATTGCTGTCCCTCTTACCGCCTTGACCCATAAGGGTAAAGCTTATGAATGGGGACCGAAACAAGAAGAAGCTTTCCAAACTCTTAAGCATAAGTTGTGCAACGCTCCCATTTTGACTCTCCCCGATGGAAATGATGATTTAGTTGTCTATTGTGATGCTTCTAACCAAGGTCTTGGTTGTGTCCTCATGCAACGAGGAAAAGTAATCGCTTATGCATCAAGACAACTCAAAATTCATGAAAAGAATTATACGACGCACGATCTCGAGTTGGGTGCGGTCGTATTCGCGTTAAAGATTTGGAGACATTACCTATATGGCACGAAATGTGTGTTATTCACCGACCATAAAAGTCTTCAACATATCTTCAACCAAAAAGAGCTCAATATGAGGCAACGACGTTGGGTCGAACTCCTTAACGACTACGACTGCGAGATTCGTTACCATCCCGGCAAAGCGCATGTTGTAGCCGATGCCTTGAGTCGAAAGGACCATGTTATGCTTCATTGTGCCCATATTCAATCCGATATTCAAACCCGTATCTTAGAAGCTCAACACGTCTCGGTAACCGAGGGTAACATGTATGAAGAAATGTCGTGTGGTGTTGAACTTCTTCTTGAATCAAAACCCAATGGCTTACTATATTACTTGAACCGTATTTGGATTCCCGATCGCGATGATCTCCGTGCAATTCTCATGAACGAGGCTCATAAGACTCGTTATTCTATTCATCCTGGTGCGGATAAAATGTACCAAGATCTTCGCCAACTTTATTGGTGGCCCGGTATGAAGAAGGACATTGCTCTTTATGTGGCCAAATGCTTAACTTGCTCCAAAGTCAAAGTCGAACATCAACGTCCTTCTGGTTTACTTGAACAACTGGAAATTCCCGTGTGAAAATGGGAGAATTTAGCTTTGGATTTCATTACCAAGCTCCCTCGCACCTCAAGTGGTTATGATAGTATTTGGGTGATCATTGATCGACTCACCAAATCTGCCCACTTCTTACCTATTCGTGAAGACTTCAAAGTGGAGAAATTAGCCCGAATTTACATTGATGAAATCGTGAGCCGTCATTGTGTTCCCTTGAACATAATATCCGATAGAGACGCTCGGTTCACTTCTCGATTTTGGCAATCTCTCCAAAAGGCTATTGGTACTCGACTGGATTTGAGCACGGCTTACCATCCGCAAACTGATGGTCAAACCGAGCGAACAATCCAAATTCTTGAAGACATGCTTAGAGCTTGTGTAATCGATTTTGGTGGCAATTGGGATTCACATTTATCCCTTATTGAGTTTTCTTACAACAATAGCTACCACACAAGTATCAACATGGCTCCATTCGAAGCTCTCTATGGTCGCAAGTGTCGCTCTCCGATCTGTTGGAACGAGATTGGTGAAGCACAAATCACTGGTCCCGAGTTAATTCAAGAAACATCCGACAAGATTATTCAAATCCGTGACAATATTCGAGTAGCGAGGAGTCGGCAAAAGAGTTATGCCGACAAACGTCGAAAACCCTTGGAATTCCAAGTTGGTGATCTCGTTCTTCTTAAGGTATCTCCATGGAAGGGTGTGATCCGTTTTGGAAAGAAAGGCAAGTTATCACCTCGTTATGTTGGTCCATTCAAAATCCTTGAAAGGATTGGGAAAGTGGCTTACAAGCTCGAGTTACCTCCATCTCTTAGCAATGTGCATCCTACATTTCATATATCTAATCTAAAGAAGTGTCTCGCCGATGAAAATCTCCATATACCACTCGACGACGTGCGCATTGATGAAACGATGCACTTCGTTAAGAAACCGGTAGAAATTATGGATCGTGAAGTCAAGCAGCTCAAGCGAAGTCGCATTCCTATCGTTAAAGTTCGTTGGGAATCTAAGCGTGGTCCTGAGTTCACTTGGGAACGAGAAGACCAAATGAAGCTCAAGTGCCCTCATCTTTTTACTAATAATGTTGTTTCCTCTAGCTAAATGTCGGGACGAAATTCTCTCAACATGGGGAGACTGTAACATTTCTGATTTTAGTATTCCTATTTCAATTCAATGTAATGCAATTTCAAGTTCTATACTCGTGCAATGTCTCATTATTTTCTCGCCGTAAATTTAATGCAATAATTCTATACAAATTCGCAAGTATTACTCGGTAATATACATTTAAACGCTATACAAGAAACTATTTTATACAAACTTATCAAATCTGAAAAGTCAAGGACTAAAGTTGAAAAATGTCAAGAAACCCTAATTAGACACGGTCGTGCTTCGTATAAGCACGGTCGCGCCAAGTGCTTTGGCACGGTCGCGCGACCTGCTTTGGAACGATCGCGCCCGGTGCTTAGGCACGGTCGCGCCTATCTTGGCACGGTCGCGCCTGCGTAACAGTCAAATCGTAATTGTGACTTTAATCATCCGATCGTTCGAATTCGTAACTTTAACACGCTTTAATCACATTAACAAACTCAATAAACCATTCCCATTACTCGAATTCACTTAGGTTTTGTCCTACCAAATTCCAAACGATTAAGCATTTCAAGAAGAACCCAAATTCTCTCAATATTCTCAAAGCAATCCAATCAAGCATTTCCAGACCATCACTGAATCAATCCGAAGCCATTGAAGCAGTCGGAATCGCAGTCGAAGTCACCGAAAATCTTTATCTCCGTCGCCGGAACTCCTCGCTGCCGTTCTCTATCAATCCGCTCCTATTCCGGGTAAGTGAATCCTCTATTTCATTCCTCTCTGTATCATTATCGAAAGTCCCTATTCAATTTGGGCTTCCATTATAGAAATCGATCCAAATCAGAAATCTTGCTTTAAATAAAACGATTTAATCGAATCCATACTTAATCGCGATGTTCATGCAATTAAACTATATGAAAGGACTCGTAATAACCCATTAATCAAAAGCCCTAACAATTCCATCGTTATAAATACAAGAATCTGTCAATTCGTGTCTGATTTGGAATAGACACGGTCGCGCTAATCATCTAGCGCGGCCGTGCCTCATTTAGCGCGGTCGTGCCGATTAGCAGCGCGGTCGTGTCCTCCTGTCCAGACCTTGTCATGCCCTCTGGGCTAGTCTCTGTTGTGTCTAAAGATCATAGACACGATCGTGCCTGGTCAAGGCACGGTCGTGCCTGTTGTCTGGTCTAGATTGTGCTTCTGTTGGTCAACCCGGTCGTGCCCCGACTAGCGCGGTCGCGCCCGTGGCTTGAGCACGATCGTGCCCTTCGTGCTAGACTCAGAAATTGTAACAGAATTATAATTTTATATTTTTTCGATCAATAAATGTTTCGATTCTATAAAAATATGTTTTCTGTATTTAAAAAAAAATGGATTAAAAGTTTAATCTTGGCATAAATATAGTTTATTTAAAAGTTTATGAAAAATTAAATTTATATTTATTATCTTACACTTAAATGATATTTTAAATAATTAAGTTACAAAATTTATAAATAATGATTAGTTATTTAATTTACATTTTAAATCAAAATCATTTATTTATTTATATTTAATTTCAATTAATATTTACATTATTTCATAAACTACAATTATATATTTATTTATTCAATTCAAACCTAATCAAATGGTTACGAACATATTTTACTTCAAACTTTATATATTTTATTCAATACTTTTTAAATACAAATCAATAGTTTTATATACAAATTCAACTTCCACTTTAGACTTAAACTTTGTACATCTATTTGATTCTATACACTTTACTCTTAGGTTAAAGTGTGCATTCCAAGGATCATATTTGCTATCTATATTTCCTTGTTAGCTTCACTTCCATACCAAGTGAGTATTCACAACCCCTTTTTACTCTTTTACACTTTTGGGGTGGAACATGAACTTTATACACATTACACATTTCACAACTACATTTACTCAAACAACACAAGTACAAAATCCTACATACATACATGTGTGCAAAATTTGAGCTTTGTGCCCGAGTGCTAGTTGTGCTAGTCTTTGTGAAAACTATGTGCAATCATTAACTATACAAGCCGACGGTTTTCAATGATAGATCTATTGAGTCTGACAAACCCACCCAAGTGGAGGTGATTGATACCGACAACACAATTTGCATACTAGTTACTAAGGTTTGATTGTACTTGATTACACAATAGCAGCTCCCCATAAATGCCTTATTTTTCATGTCTTGTAAAGGATTTATTTACAACTATATGCTATCTATATACAACTGTGTTATACTCATCAACTTTTTAGTTGACTTTATTTTATTCATGTTTCAGGCCCTAATATGTGAGAATGATTCAAGACGTGCTCAACATAGGATTTGGACTTAGTAATATTAAATCAAGAAGTTTATGAATTGTTTATTGTTCGTTGTTTGGATTTTGGTTTGTACTTGGATTATGTGAAATGGAAATTTGGCTTTAATATATTTCAATTTAGTCAACCTTGTGCTATGAACAGTCTTACATGTCCCGCCCCGATGATTCCGCCATCGGTCGGGGTGTGACATTTGATAGCTTTAATCTTGGATGGATCCACGTGGATACCCTTCTTATTGATGTCATGTCCGAGAAAATGAACCTCTCGGATCCAGAACTCACACTTAGAGAATTTGGCATAAAGCTTCTCATTCCTGAGCAGTTCCAAGATTAATTTTAAATGATGATCATGTTCCTCCTTGGTTCGTGAATATATTAATATGTCATCGATAAACACAATCATGAATTTATTCAAGTATGGCTTGTACACTCGGTTCATGAGATCCATGAAAACTGTCGGTGCATTAGTTGAGCCAAACGGCATAACCAGGAACTCATAGTGACCGTAAGAGTCCTAAAAGCTATTTTTGGTATATCTTTTTCCTGAATTCTCAGTTGATGGTACCCTGACCGTAGATCAATCTTAGAATAGAAACTAGAACCTTGAAGTTGGTCGAATATTTCTTACCTATCTTAGAGGACTATAAAAGAGGAAAAGTTAGCAAATATTTATGTTAGTAAAATTGTTCCAGACATGGAGTACCTCTTTCTATAATACTAGATAGAGATAGTTGTTTCACGTCTACGTCTTGACAAAGCTTTAACAAGCCCTAGGAATCCTTCTGAGTTTAAGCACAACTTTTCATCAGTAAACAGACGAGTAGTGTGAGATAACTATATAGATGATGAATTGTATTCTTAGATAACGTGCAATTGAATTTGGTGTGAATTGGGACAACCACCTACCCTTAATTAAGTTTTCCTATAACAATAGTTACCACTCTAGCATTAAGGTAGCTCCGTTTCAGGCATTATATGCAAGAAAATGTCGGACACATGTGTGTTGATAGAAGTTAATTGAGGAAAGTCAATTGTCTGGTCCAGAGATAATCCAAGAAATGACCAAAAAATTGAGTAAATTAAGGATAATTATAGTCCGCAATGCAGCTAAAGATTTATACGAATCGAAGGAGGAAACCAATCGAATTCCAAGTTGGTGATAAATTTATGCTAATAGTATGACCATGGAAATGTGTGATTCGATTCGTAAACAAAGGAAATCTAAGCCCTCGATATGTTGGACCATTCGAGATTGTTGCCCGAGTTGGCACTGTGTCTTATCGCTTAAAGTTACCTGATGATTTAAATGGTATACACGATACATTCCATGTGTCAAATCTAAGAAAATACTTAGTAGATGAATTACTAGCCATGCCGCTTAAGGACATACAAGTTAATAAGAAATTAAATTTCATTGAGGAACCAATCCAAGTTATGGATAGGAAGGTTAACAAACTGAGACCGATTCATATAAGAATTCTTAAAATATATCTCTAATTCCAAGAATTGAGCACCAAAAGCTCCAATACACTTGTAGGTTCAAAAATCGACAGGAACTAGATTATGTGAGATTGAATTGAAAGGCAAGATCAACCAATTCGATAATAATAGCAATCAAATACAACCAAACAATAACAGAGTTGTAGATAAAGGATTTCTTGTATTGATTGAGAATAGTTCATACAATCATCGAATGACAGTTACAAAATAACAGAAATAATACATTGCTATTTATAGACAAATACAAGAAACTGTATACATTAATCTCTAGTAATGCCACGTGGCATAACTAACTAACTAACTAACTAACTTCTATAACTGGTTAGTTGTCCTTTGGAGTAAACCTTTGTAGAAGAAACACATCCTGGTCCAGAGTACTTGTCTCATCCGGAGTATCTTCCTTCTACTCTTTGTCTTCTATTTGGAGTATGTTGTTGGCATCCATAATTCAGCCTTCATCTGTCACACCAACAAACTAGGGTGTTTATCTTCCCAGAGTAGTACCATTAACAGAGATGTTCCCAGGAAAGAATGACGGATCCAGGAGGGATTTGTACACCACTCTTTTCTTTAGACATAACATTCTATTTGTCAGATAACTTTATAGCGGTCGGATGTTACCCTTTGGTGTTGTTGATATCACAATACATAGCGGAAACTAAACCATTAACCTTTATTAAAATATTAAAATATTGTTTACAACAAGTTATCATAAAGGTTACATGGTTTCATCATCTTTGTTCCTAACAATGAACATATCATTCGGGACTTATAGTTCCAGACATGCCCATTATCTGGATCATTCATTGGTTCGTTCTAGTCCTGGAATGCCCCCTCTATTGATTACCTATGATGTGCTTAAAAACATTTGATAAAACATGGGTCAGCACAAAGCTGGTGAATTCGTAAACTAAAATAGTTTATTAAAATGATATTACCACTTTCACAAGGAAGATGGTGAATCACTATATGAGGGATGTGAACGTTTCAAGGATATGCTAAGAAAATGTCCTCACCATGGGCTGGAAGTTTGGTTACAAGTATCATTATTCTATAATGAGGTTGCACAATCATGCTCGTCAGACACTCAACACTATTGCAGGTGGTATTTTTGGAAACAAGAGGCCACAAGAAGCTTACCACCTAATTGAGGAAATAGCGATGAATAGCTATCAATGGTACAATCCAAGGAGTAACAGGGGAGCCAGGCAAGGAGTTCACTCTGTCAATGTCACACCCCAACCGACAACGGAATACGTCGGGGCAGACGTGTGGACTGTTCATAAGCTCATGATCAATTAAAGTTTCATATATTAATTACATCAAGATTTCATTACAATAGTTCAAATCAACAACCAAAATCAAATACATCAACATGTTCAATTTCTTTGTTTACTAAGCCCAAATCCTATATATAGTATCTTGCATATGATCTCATACCCTAGTACCTGAAACATGATGAAAACAATATTAACTAAAAATAGTTGGTGAGCATACATAGGTTTTTGACACCACAAGTAAAGTTCAAATGTTTTGTGTACAAATCATATGATACATGGTTTATAAAGCATTTACGGAGAATCTATGTTAAGCTAGTTGCACAAATGTAACCATGTAACTGAAGGGCATAACAACACATGTTATCTTGATGTAAATGTAGGGCATAACAACACATGTTATCCTGATGTAGGGCATAACAATCAAATGTTATCCTGATGTAATGTGTTAATGATTACACGAGTATGTCATGTATATGTAGCCTTAACAGTTAGCATTCAAGCACAAAGCACAAATAAACACATATGATCATATTGCAGAATTTTACGTATGTAATTGTAAATAGTGTGTTATTGAGTAATCATGTTTCACCCCAAAAATGTACAAAAAGGAAAAAGGGGCTATGTAAACTGACTTGTATAGATGGTGTAGTAGCACGGACAATAGGTAGTAAAAGTGAGTCTTGTAAATCACAAAGGTAACCTAGAGTGAGAATGTATGATCTTGAATTAATAATGTGTACGGAGTCTATGTCATGATCAAGTGTTCATCGGTTTGATATGTGTGGATTTATACAAGGGTTATGTCATTTTATGTGACAGGATGTAAGTCGAGAAAAGTTTGATATGTAAAATTGTAAGTTCAAAGTATATATGAAAAATAATATTTGCCTTTAGGGTTTATGTTTAATTAATTTAAATAAATAAATTCATTTAGGGTTTATATAAATAAATTTATCTCATTTATTCATTTATTAATAATGTGCCAAGAAATATTGTAAATATATATTAGTATATAAATAGTTTGTATAGGTTTTGGCTAAAATAATCATATAAACTTTTTATTTAGAATTTTTAGTTTTATATCCGCTAGGAAGGATCAAATAAATGGTTTAAAATTTTCAAGTTGATAGTTGGGTTTATAAAACAATTTCCGTGCCTTAGGGTTTTATAAAATAATTTTTATAAAGAAATTTGGGTTTAAAAAAATATATTAAAATGATTTTTTTTAAAAAGAAAACTGATCAGGAGACACACGACCGTGCCAGGGTATGGGCACGACCGTGCTTAGGCATGGGATGCTACCGTGCCTAGCCTAGAGGCACAATCATGCCTAGGCACGAGGCACGACCGTGTTAATTGATTAGCACGACCGTGTCTGAACTTTTCTAGAAAAAGAATTGGTTAAATCTTATAAGGTTAAATGCTTGAATAATGGGGCTTTCAAAGAGTAGGTGATGGCGAATTTGTCCATATAGTTTAATTGAATTTAGATTGATTCTAGGGTGATGTTCGATCAAACCCGAATGAATATGAACCCTAGAATTCGTTTGTGTTAATTTCGATAATGTAAGCCCCAATTAACATAGGGATTTTAATCTATGAATGAAAACGAAGTTGTGGACATGTTTAATTACCTCTAACGATATCGAATTGATGGAGTTCGAGCAAAAGCAGGTTTGCCTTCGAGTGGCTTGTTCTCCGGCAGCTCTGTTTCCTTCTCCGGTGAAATCGAATGATGTTATAGGTTCTGTGGAACTTGTTTGAGGTGTGCAGATGGTTAATTGCAGAATGAAAAGAGGGTTGGTGCGAATTCGAGTGTAATCGTTGGGGGCTTCGACGGTTATGACTTAAAGTCCATAATTGGAATTAATTCGGGTTAATTGGCAGCGATGAATGGTTAGAAACGGCCTAATGATGTCCGAAACAATCAATGTCGAGTTATGGCTGCGAATTAGAACGTTTTGAGGTGTTACAGATTGAGTTTGCGTCTTGATTGTGCATGAGGCGCGACCGTGCCTGGAATTAGGCGCCACCGTGCCTGGAATTTGGCACGACCGTGCTTGAACACTTGGCGCGACCGTGCTCATGCACTGGCGCGACCGTGTCTACTTGTGTTTTAATTAAATTCAAAAATAATCCTTGTAGTTTGGTGTTTGAATTTGTCACACCCCCAAATTTCAACTAACGGAGTTTTACCGTTTGGAAGGTGACACACCAGGATCTCAGACATTAGTTACATTGAACGACTCTACATGGGACTCAAATGAAAATATCCTTTTAAATCAGAGTATCAATGCGGAAGCGTAAAGAAAGTAAATGCGCAAAATACACGCGCGCAAAACCAAAGTCCAAAAGTCCAAACGTTCAACCAAACAAAGTACATTAAAATAATTCAATCAACATAAATAGACACAAAGCAAAGCAGTTGAATCCCATGCATGCCCTAACGTGCACCTGTGTCTTAGCTTAGCGTCCTGAGAAAACATGTAAGAAAAAGTGTCAACACGAGGTTGGTGAGTTCACAGGTTTCAATATATAAATAAACGTTTTACCAGATTTATTGTACAATCAACATAAATACCAAATGAGTAGCTAGCCCATGTTCATTGTTTGCTATTACGCTCGCAACCGTAAACTGACAGTTTGTATTGCCTCCCACCAGGTCTATCAACCACGGTGCACGTTTAGGTCAATATTGCACCCGTTCGATATCCAATCGTGTTAGCGCGACTAACGCGGGTGAGGTTTGTCAAACCCAGTAGTACTACCCAACATACCTCGCTATATTCATATTTAAACGGTTCGATGTGAGGACTTTCATGATAGAGTTTACGCATAGTCATAACAATTGATATAAAATGCAGTACAAAAATCAAAAGAGTTGTATCATGTTTTCTCCCCCAGTTTAAAAGCAGTAAAAAGGGGCCGTGAAAACTCACCTGAGCTTGAGTAAGGATTTGAATCACACAAGGGAAAAGTTGGAACCAAGTGTGTAAGTCTCAAAAGACTTACGAATGCCCTAAAATTATAAACACATAAAATTAGGGATAAAGGCAAATGGGAAATGTGACAATGATACGGATTGAGAAACGTCCTAAAGAAACGCTCTAATATTAAAGAGTGGACGAAAGTGTCCACAGAGTTAGGAATTACTTTACGCGACGAATGACACGACTAATAATAATTATAACCGGGTGTTTTGTCATTCACAAAAATTAAGAAAATAATAATATATGTATACGAGTAAATAGTATAACCAATTATATTATTATTTAGTCTCAATCGACACACGATGTTACAAAATGATTTGAAATAATATAAATATATATTATTTAATAATACGGGTCACGGTTTGAAAATAATATAAACACATTATTTTTATATGAATTTATGGTTTAAAAATAATATAAACACATTATTTTCACTTGATAATAATAACAATATATTAATTATAAAAGTGGGTTTAATATATAAAAATATGTTAAAAATTCAAACCCGAGCCTACGGGTTGTTTTCCGGGTAAAAACACAATTGTATAACCTTATAATATTATAGGGTTTGATTTTTATTAATTAAATATTAACAGAAAAATGTTTAAAAATGATTGTGGGAGCCCGGCCTCGAACCCGGGTCTCTCCCACACAGACACATCGCTTTAACCAGTCCGGCCGCTAGGCTATCGCAACAAAACTCAGATCGAAACCATTTTGATAAGCAATTCTCGAGAGTCCTTCCCCCTACCCAGTCGCGACTGGTTCCAGTTCAATACCCGTGAATTTGATCGCGATTTAACAATGAAGCTTAGGGGTTTTGTTTATTTGCATTAGGCGAATCTGGTGTGAAGTTTAATTGAGAAAACATCGGGTTTAAGTTCGTTAATTATCCAGTTTAGAAACCGAAACCCTAGATTAGAATCCTAGATCGATTTCCTCAATTCTTGTAATAGCAGTTGTTGGATTCATGGGGCTATTGATCAGTGGAAGATTGCGATTCTAACCACCCAATTTAATTTGATTAAGATCGCGTCTAGGTTAGGGTTCGATTAAACCCGAATAGATATGAACCATAGAACCCGATCGTGATCAATTCAGTGTTGTAAGTCGCGATTATGATAGGGCTTTCAATATGTACATTGAGACGAAGCTAAGGGTGTGCTCGTTTTCAATCTTTGATATCGAATTGTTAGGGTTCGATTAAAACGTAATAATATGAACCCTAGCTATTCGATCGAGTTAAATCCGATAACGTGAACCCTAATTAGGTTAGGGCTTTTGATTATCAGGTTAATACGAAACTAATTATGGGATAAATTACCAGAACAGGTGTCGGATTGATGGTGAACGACTACACCGAGTGTCGACGGCGGCGGGTTGATCCTCGTCGCTTCTGGTTGATTCTCCGGCTAATCTGGTTTGTGTAAAAGCTTCGCAGTGCCTTGTTTGTTGTGTGCAGGAGTTCAATTTGTGAACATGATACGTGATTTTGATCAATTTGATGATTGGAGGTGATAGAGGCGACGGTTACATAATTAATTTTCATAATTCGTTTTAATTTGTGCAATGATGATGAGAGTCTGTTCATAATCGATCGTTCCAAGCATTAATGTGTAATTCGGTTATGGATTGGCATAGGATACGGCTCAAGGAGTTTGAATTTGGAATCAAAGGCACGATTTTGACTTTTAAAAGTCAACCGAAGACAAATTGATCAATTTTGACTTTGGGGAGTCAATTTATTCAGTTTGGTATAATTACACAATTAGTCCTTGCAGTTTTGACTTGATATTGTGGCTGAATTAGTCCTTGGGGTTAGATTTGATTAACGGGGTTAAGTTTTTAATAAGAAACTTAACGGAATAGTTAACGGAATTAACTGAAAAGTCCGGATTGTCACATCATCCCCTAGTTGAAAGAATTTTCGTCCCGAAAATTAAATAAAATAAAATAAAAAAAAATTTCTAGGGTTTCACGTCATCCCCTAGTTGAAAGAATTTTCGTCCCGACTTTCATTCATACAAATTTATCTTTTAGCCTTACAAAAAAATATATATATGTATGATGTGACATCCGACTATTTAGAGATAACTCCGTTAACTCAAGTTCTGTTATCTCGCACAAACACAATTAGTCCAGTTAGTCCAAGTTATCCAATCACAAACCCCAGGGACTAATTATGCCATTCCTCAAACTCAAACACCAAACTACAATGATTATTTCTCTATTTAATCAAAACTCAAGTAGACACGGTCGTGCCAGTGCAAGAGCACGGTCACGCCAAGTGCCCAAGCACGGTCGTGCCTAATTCCAGGCACGGTCGCGCCTCATGCACAGTCAACATGCAAACTCAATCTGTAACGCCTCAAAACGTTTGAATTCGCAGCCATAGCTCGACATTGTTTGTTTCGGACATCATTAGGCCGTTTCTAACCATTCATCGCTGCCAATTAACCCTAATTATTTCCAATTATGGACTTTAAGTCATAACCGTCGAAGCCCCCAACGATTACACTCGAATTCGCACCAACCCTCTTTTCATTATGCAATTAACCATATGCACACCTCAAACGAGTTCCACGGAACCTGTAACATCATTCTATTTCAGCGGAGAAGGAAACAGAGCCGCAGGAGAACAAGCCACTCGAAGGCAAACCTGCTTTTGCTCGGTCTCCATCAATTCGATATCGTTAGAGGCAATTAAACATGTCCACAGCTTCGTTTTCATTCATAGATTAAAAGCCCTATGTTAATTGGGGCATACATTATCGAAATTAACACAAACGAATTCTAGGGTTCATATTCATTCGGGCCACATATGTTTCATTGATCAGGTGGCCAAAGAGTGGAGTATGCTCAGGGGTAGGTTATACACTGCATGGCATTAAGAACTGTGAGAAGACTCTTTTGGCCACCCGTTTGACTTGAAGTCTCTCTCCAATTGCCGGTATATTAGGTACATCATCATTAATCAACTGCTGCACGAATCAATGGTATAATAGAAATCTAAACCTATCAGCAGCATTGATCTGATCGGTGATAGACTTGTAGATATATTTTGAAAAGTTATAACCCTTGTTAAGAGATAGGGCAACCATTGCAACTGTCAAGTCATGCCCCATGGCATCCTTTCCCGCCTTTCTAGCAGACAGGCACATGATCATGACGTGCGCGAAGTAACGCCACTAATAAAGTACCCACATCTTCTTGTACGAGGAGTAGTCCATGGTACCGACATACCCCATCCTTTGTCTCCAGCTCTGATACCACTTGTAGGTCCACGGGTGTCTCGGTTCGTTACGTGTGGGTGTGTGACTAGTCGGACCGGGTGCGGAATGCCCGTGACTAGGTGGAGAATCAAGCAGCACAGAGTAATCCGACAACGAAATCACTTTCAAAATCCGTCTATTATAATCTTGAAGGTTACAGAGAGAATACTACTGAGTTCAAATGACTGCGTACATAAATTTTGTCAACCTATTCTATTTATACTAGACCTGATCTCTGCGCACTTAATTGTTGATGCGTACTTAGCAAGTACGCAGAGTATTCTTGCATACTTTCTAAGTACGCAGGAAGTAATTCCTGCGCATATGCTAAGTGCGCAAAACACTTAGAGAAATTATACAACAATAACATGCATTATAAATTACAACTCGATAACTAATACATACAGAAACTAACATACAAAGACTAATACATACAAGACAAGTACAAAGCTAAGATACTATCCAGAGTGACTATCACACAAAAGTGCTTCAACAATAACAATTGCATAACGATTCGAACTTGAGTGTTCCACTTAACTTACATTATCCATACATATATAACCCTAGAGTTGAGTGAACATTGTGAGGAGTGAGGGATTATGCATAATTGAAGTTCTAGTAGGCTTGTCATGGATTCCTTCATCTAAAAATAGACAAGCACAAAATAGAGGAAAGAAACTCAAGAGTTATCCCAGAGTTTCCAACTACTTGGAGCTCCATTAACTTTTGTAAAGTTTTTAGTTATGGGTATGATCATGCATGAGTTTGCTTGAGGACAATCAAAGTTTAAGTGTGGGGTGTTATGATGTGCCATCATTTATACATATTTTGCATGAATAATAATCCCCATATTATGGTACTGATTGAATAATTACCTTGCAATTGATACTTAAAACTTTTATAATTTGTAATTACAGGTTATTCGGTGTATTAAAAATAAACAAAGATAAATCCTATCAAAAACACCAAGAAATCAAGCTTCTAGAAGTATCATTCCCGAGCTTTGACCCCTAAGAAGTCAAATATGATCAACGAAAGTCAACAAGCAGCTAAAAGACAAAGCAGGAGAGCAGGAAGGGGGATGCACGGTCGTGCAAAGCAGGAAGGGGGGCGGTCGTGCAATGCCTTCCTTGCTCCCCAAGGACCCAGTACACTATCCTCTATACCCCTTTTGATTCACGAGGCATTTGCACGATCGTGCAACCCAATGCATGACCGTGCATTACACATTTTGAGCCCTATAAATAGAGGGCTTGGGTTCTTGTAGAAGCATGTGTTTGTAACTATACATTAAATTCTATGTATCGGTGTACTAGGCTAGTACGCAGGAGGGTGTTCCTGCGTACTTAGCTTGTTCACCAGTTGGTCCTGCGTACTTAGTAACTACGCAAGGCTTTTTCCTTGCGTACTTAGCAAGTATGCATGACCAATGCCCTGCGTATTTAGCCAAGTACGCAGGTAGTGTTCCGTCCCCTATAAATATGAGATGATAGCCTCATTTGTAGCTGGAACTCTGGAACTAGGTTGAGAGGTGTCTGGGTCGGGATGAGCTCTCCCGACCCCTGGACCGTGAGCTTAGATGATAGATGTGTGCTCCTTCGGTATGTAGTCGGTAATAAGGGATGACTTCTATGTTATGTATTACGTATTGTTTCATTATCTTTTATCTTTATTCGTGTTTCTCTGCTTTGTTTTCTTTGTTCCCACACAAATCACAGAACAGGTCCGTGTTATCTCCGCTGCGGGACGAGGCTCCAGGGACCTACAAGTGGTATCAGATCCTCGGTGTTAGTTGATTTGTGTTTCAGTTTTGATTTTTTAGGGTTTTGAGCATATACGAGTTCGTACTTTTTCAGACCTAAAATCCTTAAAATCGAGTTTGTTATCACTTCATTTGGTGTTTGGAGGGCTAAGGTTTTGTTAGATGATGATATCTTAGCTTTTGGAAGCATCAATTTCTCAGATCCATCACTTTTCGAGCATTCTCCTCAAGATCCGTCAAGAACGCTGTTACTTTATGATAAGTACGCAAATTCAGCTTTTCTGCGTACTTACTAAGAACGCATGGGTTTTGCCCTGCGTACTTACTAAGTACGCAAGAGAAGTTGTCATGCGTACTTGTTAAGTACGCATGAGTATTTGACTCTGCGTACTTAGCATGTACGCATGGGTTGGCTTTGCGAACTTATCAAATACGCATGGGTCCTTGGCTTTGCGTATTTACTAAATACGCATGAACACTCTTTATGTGCGTATTTACTAAGTACGCATGAACTAGCATC
This sequence comes from Smallanthus sonchifolius, assembly GCA_023525975.1. Lineage (NCBI taxonomy): Eukaryota > Viridiplantae > Streptophyta > Magnoliopsida > Asterales > Asteraceae > Smallanthus > Smallanthus sonchifolius. Next base: position 38,451,321 of record CM042025.1, on the reverse strand, counting down.
TGGGCTTCAAAAAAAAAGGAAAAAGGAGTTTTTTGGCGGGAAAACTTTCCTTGGCCAAATTTTTTAGGGATCATTTGTACGCGTGTTTAGGGCCATTTTTGAGAAGATAGTAATTTTGGTTTTTCCGGACCAGAATTTGTATACGATGTGGCTTGGAGAAACACGTATGAGATTTTTGTTGGATGATACCACTTGTCATACATTGTTTAAGTGTCCATACCTGAAAATGTAGGCTACGAGTATCCAAGATACTTATTTAATAGGGTATGAATGTTGAACTAATGGGAGCAATTGGGTCGTCATCGGCTAAAGGTCTCGTTCTATTTGTCAAGATGTTGCTGATTTGGGTCTTTCGAAAAAAAGAATCATCTTGTTTGGGTATTCAAACCTGAATATGTAGGCTACGAGTATCCGGGATACTTCTTTAATAGGGGATGAATAGTGGAACAACTTGAACCCAAGGATTTGCTGTTTTGGATCTTTGTAAAGGAATAAAAGAATAAAATCCTGGAGTTGGCTAGTTGTGCTTTTTGAGTATTTGAGTGAAGTGATGATGAAGCTGGTCATAGTTTATAGAGATGTAACATCTCTGATTTTTAGTATTCGTATTTCAATTCAATGTAATGCAATTTCGAATTCAATACTCGTGCAACGCCTCATTATTTTCTCGCCGTAAATTAAATGCAATGATTCTATACAAATTCGCAAGTCTTACTCGGTTATATACATTTAGACACTATACAAGAAACTATTTTATTCAAACTTATCAAATCTGAAAAGTCAAGGACTAAAATTGAAAAATGTCAACAAACCCTAGTCTAGCACGGTCGTGCTTCGTCCTAGCACGGTCGCGCCAGGTGCTTTGGCACGGTCGCGCGACCTGCTTTGGAACGATCACGCCCGGTGCCTAGGCACGGTCGCGCCTATCTTGGCACGGTCGTGCCTGCGTAACAGTTGAATCGTAATTGTGATTTTAATCATCCGATCGTTCAAATTCGTAACATCAACACACTTTATTCACATTAACAAACACAATAAACATTTCCATTACTCGAAATCACTTCGGTTTTATTCTACCAAATTCCAAACGCTTGGACATTTCAAGGAGAACCCAAATTCTCTCAATTTTCTCAAAGCAATCCAGTTAAGCATTTCCAGACCATCTCTGAATCATCCGAAGCCGCTGAAACATTCGGAACCGCAGCATAGGTCGCCGGAAACCAAGCTTGCCGCCGACAGAATTCCTTCCTACCATTCTCTAACGATTCGCTTCTATTCCGGGTAATTGAATCTTCTATTTCATTCTCTTCTGTATCAGTATCGAAAGCCCCTATTCAATTTGGGCTTCCATTATAGAAATCGATCCGAATCAGAACTCATATTTTATTGAAAATGATTTAATCGAATCCCTACTTAAACGCGATGTTCATACAATTAAGTTATATGAAAAGACTCGTAATAACCCATTAATCAAAAGCCCTAACAAATCCAACGTTTAAAATACAAGAAATTGTCAATTCGTGTCTGATTTGGAAGAGACACGGTCGCGCTACGCGACCGTGCCTCATGTAGCGCGATCGTGCCGAATATCAGCGCGGTCGTGTCCAACTGTCCAGACCTTGTCATGCCCTCTAGGCTAGTCTCTGTTGTGTCTAAATATCATAGACGCGACCGTGCCGGGCCAAGGCACGATCGTGCCTGTTGACTGGTCTAGAATGTGCTTCTGTTGATCAACCCGGTCGCGCCCGTGGCTTGAGCACGATCGTGCCCTTCCGAGGCACGGTCGTGTGAGACTCAGAATTTTTAGCAGAAATATAATTTTTATATTTTAATCAGTAAAGGTTTCAGATTTTATAAAAATATGTTTTCTGTATTTAAAAATGGATTAAAAGTTTAATCTTGGCATAAATATAATTTATTGAAAAGTTTATAAAAAAAATTAAATTTATATTTATTACCTTACACTTAAATGGTATTTAAATAATTAAGTTACAAAATTTATAAATAATGATTATTTATTTAATTTACACTTTAAATCAAAATCATTTATTTATTTATACTTAATTACAATTAATAATTACATTATTTCATAAACTATAATTATATGTTTATTTATCCAATTCAAACCTAATCAAATTGTTTCAAAAATATTATTACTTCAAACTCTCTATATATTTTATTCAATACTTTTAAATACAAATTAATAGTTTTATACCCAAATTCAACTTTCATTTTAGACTTAAACTTTATGCATCTATTTGATTCAATACACATTTACCCTTTAGGTTAATTTGTGCATCTCGAGGATCATATTTGCTATCTATAATCTTTGTTAGCTTCACTTCCATACCAAGTGAGTATTCACAACCCCTTTTTACTCTTTTACACTTTTGGGGTGGAACATGAACTTTATACACATTACACATTTCACATTTACATTTACTCAAACAACACAAGTGCAAAATCCTACTTACATACATGTGTGCAAAATTTGAGCTTTGTGCCCGAGTGCTAGTTGTGCTAGTCTTTGTGAAAACTATGTACAATCATTAACTATACAAGCCGACGGTTTTCAATGATAGATCTATTGAGTCTGACAAACCCACCCAAGTGGAGGTGATTGATACCGACAACACAATTTGCATACTAGTTACAAAGGTTTGGTTGTACTTGATTACACAATAGCTGCTCCCCATAAATGCCTTATTTTTCATGTCTTGTAAAGGATTTGTTTTCAACTATATGCTATCTATATACAACTGTGTTATACTCACCAACTTTTTAGTTGACTTTATTTTATTCATGTTTCAGGCCCTAATATGTGAGAATGATTCAAGACGTGCTCAATATAGGATTGGGACTTAGCAATATTAAATCAAGAAGTTTATGAGTTGTTTATTGTTTCTTTGTTTGGATTTGGTTTGTACTTGAATTATGTAAAATGGAAATTTGACTTTAATATATTTCAATTTAGTCAACCTTGTGCTATGAACAGTCCACATGTCCCGCCCCGATGATTCCGCCATCGGTCGGGGTGTGACTGATTGGTATCAGAGCCTTGGTTATAGGGATTTAGGTTATTAGACATCTTGACCTAGACTATAACTTTAGGACACCCACTTATACTATGCTTCATGATTTTGTGCTATGTGTTACATGCTATGTGCTACATGCTTACCATGATAAATTGTTATTATATTTGATACCTTACTTGTTAGAAATTCATGACTTATTAGGATCTTTTTAAATAATAATTTATTAAATAATATCCTTTCCTATATTCTAAAACCTCATAATATTTCTATCTTCTTTTCTATCTTTATCCTTCTTAGCATGTGGAAAATTCTTGAAGCAAAAAAAAAAAAAAAAAAAAAAAAAAATCTTTAAAAATTTTTATTTCTTCGTTAAGGTTTTTAAACTTGTTAAATTATTTGAGGACACGTGCAATCTGGAAGGGTGACACCTGTATTTTGGGTTTTATGGAACCGAAGGAGCTACTGGACTCCCCTAAATTTTATGGAACCGAAGGAGCTACTGGATTCCTTCAATGGTTTGAAAGTATTGAGAATACCTTTCTCAATAGTGACTGTCCCGACAACCTCCGTGTTCGTCATGCTACAAGTGTCCTCCAAAAGCGGCACTTACATGGTGGAATGGGGAGAAAAGGAATAGGGGTATTGATGTAGCTATGGCTTTACCTTGGGATGAGGTCAAAAGGCTTATGACCGAGGAATTCTGTCCTCGAAATGAAATGAAGAAGTTAGAGGCCGAATTTTGGGATCTTGCCCAAGATAGTGGGGAAAACTTAGCATATACAACTCGGTTCCATGAGTTGAGTCTTCTCGTGCCCCACATGGTCACTCCGTTATCTCGTTGTATCGAAAAGTACATTGGTGGGCTACCAAGACAAATCCAAGATACTGTCTTCGGTAGAAATCCTGCTACTTTGGAAGATGCCATCCGCCTGTCTGCTACCCTGACTGATAATCATGTGAAAGCTGGGACTCTTACCAAAAAGGGATCTAAGAAAGTTGCTGAAACCGTAACCCCTCCTGCGCACAACAAAGAAGCCACAACTGAACCCTCTCGCAATAACAAAAAGAGGAAGGTTAGAAACTTTGCTGTGGTTACTCCTGCGGTGCTCGTTAATCAAGTTGCACCCGTAGTTCAAGCACCGGCTAAAAAGCCATATGTTGGGATCTACCCTCTTTGTGCCACCTGCAATTTTCATCATCCTCAAAATATCCCATGTCGCCTTTGTACTCATTGTGGGATATATGGTCACACTATCAATGTTTGTAGGGCCAAAGCTTTTGAGGGCCAAGTCAACCCACCGAACCAACCCAACCCGCGAGTGGCTAATCAAGGTGTTCCCGCCATTGCTAATAGGCGTGCTTGTTATGAGTGTGGTGACCCGAACCATTTTCGAAATCTATGTCCAAGACTTGCAAATGCTAGACAAGGTGGAGCTCGTGGGCGTGCGTTCAACATAAACGCCAACGAAGCTCAAGCCAACAACGACGTGGTTAATGGTACGTTCCTTGTTAATAGTCAATATGCCTCCATTTTGTTCGATACCGGTGCCGATAAAAGTTTTGTGTCACTTAATTTTGAGCCTTTACTTGCAAAGACACGATCCCAATTAGAGAAAACCTTCACCGTTGAAATAGCAAATGGTGACTCCCTTACAATTGAGTCTATCATCTATGATTGCTCCTTAGAACTTAATGATCATACATTCCCAATCAATCTTATTCCAATGCCACTAGGAAGCTTTGATATTATCATAGGTATGGATTGGCTATCAAATCATCATGCCGAAGTCATTTTCTTTGAAAAGTGTATTCGAATTCCGCTACCATCGGGAGAAACCTTAAGGGTTTTTGGTGAAAAGCCTTGCAAGGGTCTTAAATTGATGTCTTGTACTACCGCTCAAAATTACTTACGAAAGAAGTACATCGCCTTCCTAGCTCATATTGTTCAAAAGGACGTTAAGGAGAAGAGTATTCAAGACATTCCTATCATTAGGGATTTTCCCGAAGTGTTTCCTAAAGATTTATCCGGTCTTCCTCCTGTTCGTCAAGTAGAGTTCCGTATTGATCTTATGCCTGGAGCTAACCCCGTTGCTAGAGCTCCTTATCGTCTTGCACCTTCGGAAATGCAAGAACTCGCATGCCAACTTCAAGAACTCTCCGACAAAGGTTTCATTCGCCCGAGTCATTCACCGTGGGGTGCACCCGTCTTATTTGTTAAGAAGAAGGATGGATCATTTCGCATGTGTATTGACTACCGTGAACTCAACAAGCTTACTATCAAAAATCGTTATCCTTTGCCTAGGATCGATGACCTCTTTGATCAACTTCAAGGTTCTACTTGCTTCTCGAAGATTGATCTTCGATCCGGTTATCATCAGCTCCGTGTTCAAGAAGATGACATTCCTAAGACTGCTTTTCGAACAAGGTATGGTCATTACGAGTTCATGGTTATGCCTTTCGGGTTAACCAATGCACCCGCATTTTTCATGGATCTCATGAACCGTGTGTGCAAACCATACCTTGATAAATTCGTGATCGTTTTCATTGACGATATCTTAATCTATTACAAGACTAAAGCCGACCATGAAGTACACCTTAGATTGGTTTTGGACCTTTTAAAGAAAGAACAACTATATGCCAAGTTCTCCAAATGTGAATTTTGGTTAAAAGAAGTTCAATTTCTTGGTCACATCGTCAACGACAAGGGTATTCATGTTGATCCTGCTAAGATTGAAACGGTTAAGAATTGGAATGCCCCGAAGACTCCTACCGAAGTTCGTTTATTTCTTGGTCTTGCGGGTTATTATCGTCGTTTCATCTCAAACTTCTCAAAGATTGCTGTCCCTCTTACCGCCTTGACCCATAAGGGTAAAGCTTATGAATGGGGACCGAAACAAGAAGAAGCTTTCCAAACTCTTAAGCATAAGTTGTGTAATGCTCCCATTTTGACTCTCCCCGATGGAAATGATGATTTAGTTGTCTATTGTGATGCTTCTAACCAAGGTCTTGGTTGTGTCCTCATGCAACGAGGAAAAGTAATCGCTTATGCATCAAGGCAACTCAAAATCCATGAGAAAAATTATACGACGCACGATCTCGAATTGGGTGCGGTCGTATTCGCATTAAAGATTTGGAGACATTACCTATATGGCACGAAATGTGTGGTGTTCACCGACCACAAAAGTCTTCAACACATCTTCAACCAAAAAGAACTCAATATGAGGCAACGACGTTGGGTCGAACTCCTTAACGACTATGACTGCGAAATTCGTTACCATCCCGGCAAAGCGAATGTAGTAGCCGATGCTTTGAGTCGAAAGGACAATGTTATACTTCATTGTGCTCGTATTCAAACCGATATTCAAACCCGTATCTTAGAAGCTCAACACGTCTCGGTAACCGAGGGCAACATGTATGAAGAAATGTCGTGTGGTGTTGAACTTCTTCTTGAATCAAAACCAAATGGCTTACTATATTACTTGAATCGTATTTGGGTTCCCGATCGCGTTGATCTCCGTGCATTTCTCATGAACGAGGCTCATAAGACTCGTTATTCTATTCATCCTGGTGCGGATAAAATGTACCAAGATCTTCGCCAACTTTATTGGTGGCCCGGTATGAAGAAAGACATTGCTCTTTATGTGGGAAAATGCTTAACTTGCTCCAAAGTCAAAGCCTAACATCAACGTCCTTCTGGTTTACTCGAACAACCAGAAATTCCCGTGTGGAAATGGGAGAATTTAGCTATGGATTTCATTACCAAGCTCCCTCGCACCTCGAGTGGTTATGATAGTATTTGGGTGATCATTGATCGACTCACCAAATCTGCCCACTTCTTGCCTATTCGTGAAGACTTCAAAGTGGAGAAATTAGCCCGAATTTACATTGATGAAATTGTGAGCCGTCATGGCGTTCCCTTGAACATAATATCTGATAGAGACGCTCGGTTCACTTCTCGGTTTTGGCAATCTCTCCAAAAGGCTCTTGGTACTCAATTAGATTTGAGCACTAAAACCACCAATTCCATTGACTCTCCTCTCCAATTGCTTCACATGGATCTCTTTGGTCCGGTGAGTGTCATGAGTCTTGGACGAAAGTCATACTGTCTGGTGGTAACAGATGATTTTTCTCGATTCACTTGGGTGTTTTTCTTAGCTAAGAAGGATGAGACGCCAGAGATTTTAAAGACCTATCTGCTTCAAATTGAAAACCTCTTCAGTTTAAGTGTGAAGACTATCCGCAGCGATCATGGAACAGAATTTAAGAATGCAACTCTTAATTCCTTCTGTGAAAGCAAAGGAATTTCTCGTTAATTTTGTGCACCTCGTACTCCTCAACAAAACGGTGTAGCTGAAAGGAGAAACCGCACCTTAATTGAAGCTGCACGAACTATGATTGTTGACTCTAAGCTTCCCGTGACTTTCTGGGCTGAGGCGGTCAACACTGCATGTTTCGTGCAGAATCGGGTTCTTATCACTAAAAGTTGCAACAAGACACCATATGAGATCATGTACAAGCGCAAGCCAGTTATTGATTTCTTGCGAAAATTTGGGTGTATGTGCACAATACTGAACACTTCAGATCAGCTCAACAAGTTTGAAGCCAAAGCTGATGAATGTTATTTTGTTGGTTATTCCTCCAATCAACGTGCTTTTCGTGTCTATCATAAGCAGAAAAGAATAGTGCTGGAGTCCATTGATATCAATTGGCATGAAAATAATCACACGGACGCAGGAGATGGTCCCAATTGGCTATTTGACGTCGATTCAGTTTTTAAATCATTTAATCTTCCTGATTTCTCAATTGACTCAACTCATGCTAATCCTTATTTTTCTGTGAACAATTTAGGGAACTTAAATGATCAAGGTTCTTCCTTATCTGCTCAGGTTGAAATTCCTGTGGTTGCAAATGCTGAATCTAATATGGAGTCTTCCGGTTCTGGTGCAACAAGTGAAACTCTTGAAGACAACTCCATTCCAATAGTAGATGTTGCACCACAATCATCTGCTGAAGATCCTATTAATGACATTGCCGATCCTCCTGCTGAAAATCTTACCAATTTGGAAGAAGTCGTGGAAGAAGATGCAATTCCTCAACTGCGAATTCACAAGATTCATCCCACCAATAACATCATTGGACCACTCAATGTGGGTGTTAGTACCCGAAGTGCCTGTGAAGCATTTGAAAACAGCATGTTTTCCTGCTTCATCTCTCAAACTGAACCAAAGAACATTAAAGCAGCACTACTAGAAAACAGCTGGGTGGAAGCAATGCAGGAAGAGCTACAGAAATTCTCAAAGTTACATGTGTGGATTTTGGTGGATCTACCCAAGAACAAAGCTCCAATCGGCACTCGTTGGATTTTTCGCAACAAAAAGGATGAAGGCGGCACTGTGATTCGAAACAAAGCTCCTTTGGTGGTTCAAGGTTTCTATCAAGAAGAAGGGATTGACTACGAGGAAGTCTTTGCACCAGTGCCTCGCTTGGAAGCCATCCGAATATTTCTCGCCTATGCAGCCTACATGGACTTCACCGTTCATCAAATGGATGTTAAAAGCGCATTCTTATATGGCAAAGTTCAAGAAGAAGTTTATGTCAAGCAACCGCCGGGTTTCATTGATCCTAATTTTCCAGACCGTATTTACAAATTAGACAAAGCATTGTACGGTCTTCACCAAGCACCTCATGCGTGGTATGAAACTTTATCAAAGCATCTTCTTGAGAATGGTTTCACACGAGGAGCAATTGACCAAACTTTGTTCAAACGGAAGGAGGAAAAGGATACAATCATGGTGCAAATTTATGTGGATGATATCATTTTTGGTTCTACAAATCCCCGTCTCTGCAAAGAATTTGAAGAAGTGATGCGATCTAAGTTTGAGATGAGCTCCATGGGGGAAATGAAGTTCTTTTTGGGACTACAAGTTGATCAGTCTGAGTCAGGAATCCTTATCCATCAAGAAAAATACGTAAAAGAAATCTTGACCAAGTTCAAAATGGTTGATTCCCATCCGGTAAAAACTCCTGTGGAAGTTCGACATTGTTTGACTACTGATATGGATGGGGAAAGCGTTGATCCGCATCTATATCGCTCTATGATAGGCTCGCTCATGTATCTCACGGCCAGCAGACCAGACATCATGTTTGCAGTGTGCTTATGTGCACGTTTTCAGGCTAATCCTAAACTCTCTCATTTATCTGCTGTAAAACGTATTTTGAGATATTTAAAATATAAGCCAAAATTGGGTCTGTGGTATCCTAAAACTAACTTGTTTGATCTTGTGGCTTATTCAGACTCAGACTATGGGGGTTGCAACTTAGACCGAAAATCCACTTCTGGAGGTTGTCAATTCCTTGGCAACCGCCTTGTCTCATGGCAATGTAAGAAAAAATCCACCGTTTCCCAATCCACCGCCGAAACCGAATACATTGCCGCAGCCCTCTGTTGTTCCCAAGTCAGATGGATACACCATCAGATGCTTGACTAAGGGATCACATTCCATGAGACACCCATTCTGTGTGACAACACCGCCGTTCCTCATATCACCAAAAACCCCGTTCAGCATTCCAAAACCAAACACATTGAAATCAAACATCACTTTATCCGTGACTGTGTTGAAAAGAAGCATATTCAAATTGTTGAAGTCAAAACTCACAAACAAACCGCAGACATCTTCACAAAGGCTTTTGACTCTACCAGATTCGTCCATCTGGTGGAGATGCTTGGAATGATCAACTTTCAGTAAATAGTGTGAATAGTATTTTTTTTTAATTATATTTTTTATTTTTTTTCTATTTACTTGTCAAAGAAAATTCCAAAAAGATTTTATTTTTATGATCAGTTTTTACGCAACTCTTTTGGGGGAGAAATATTATATTGAAAAGAATTGATGTGTATAAAATCTTACAAGTGGTTTTGAGTTGCAGGAAGAATTGAATCTGACCTTTGAGAAATGATAGTGTCTGATCTCATCTCTTGGACATGGAATGGACCAAAAGCGATGGTGTTTACTGAGGTATAGCTGGTAGGCCCGACATATGGTTAAAACTTGTAAAGAGTGTGAAAACTCTAATATATATCTCATACTTGTGTGTTTGAACCCATTATTGAAACATCTAACCCATTTTTATATCTAAGAAAACCAATTCAATCAGATACAGGCTTACGTATTGGATTCCTATTCATACGCCAAGTGACCGTCAATATAACGATATTTACCACCGATGACCCCGTATGTTTTGCTTACGCAAAGATCTCTGCTCATCCTTTTCCCATCCACTTAGATGATTTGACCCCGTCTGTTTTGCTTACACAAAGATCTCGAGTGTTCAACATTTTTCTATCCGCTTGGATAATTTTACGACTTCTTCTGTTTTGCTTACGCAAAGATCTAGAATGCTCGTACCTTTTTAATATCTACTTGGATATTTTTTATTTTTTTTTCTAAATCCACTTGGATATCTTATTTTATTTTGGTGGTACTTTGACATTAATAAGACGGTACCTTGGTTAATCAGAAAGAGATGATAGGATGAAGATGGGTACTTCTTGAGGATTGATAGGTTTTCAAAATCATTTTATTTTAATATGTGGGGTACACCTTGTATAGTGCTTAAATGGTACCTTTTAAACACATGAAATCAAAATACAAACAAATGTTCGGGTTTACTTTGCACAAATATCAGCTATTTTCAGGGACTCATAGTAGTTAATTGCAAAAGGAAGTGTTTCAAGAGACTGAACAGATCTGATCTCATGTTGGATCTTTTTCAAGAAGAAAAGTGTAAATATCTTGTGTATATGTTAGTCTTATTTCTGTTACTTTGTACATATCGAAACTATTTTGATATATCGAAACTACTATGTTCATATCGAAACTACTTTGCCCTATCGAAACTACTCTGTAAATATCGAAAATAGTTTGCTCTATCGAAACTACTCTGTAAATATCGAAACTAGTTTGCCCTATCGAAACTACTCTGTAAATATCGAAACTAGTTTGCCCTATCGAAACTAGTTGTTTCGACATGGGCATTTTTGTCTTTTGTTCCTCGCAATTTAAATGCCTTCATAAATAAATCCCTCCTTTCATATCTTCTTCACTCGTCTTTTTTTTTTCGCAACCCTTTCATCTTCTCCGACACACACCAAATTTCTCAAGCCTTGGTCTGAGTTGCAAATTATTAGGGTTAATCACCTGATTACCCCCGTTGTCACCATCGTCTTCACCATCAGGTAACGTCTCACTATTTCATTTGAATGATTCTTGCGAATAAACAGACCTAGGGTTTCAAAAGTTCAAATTGTTCGACTGAATCTTCATAATAACATTCGTTGTGTGCTTATCCGTGTTTGCAAACATCTTTATCATCTTAGAACTCACGATTATTGTGTTTTATTGCAGATAACAGTCTCGCATTTGGTAAGATGACATTCCGTCATTTACAGGCCACTCTAAACCCTTTATTAAACTGTTTATTTTAGTCTGTGTATAGTGAATCAAAAGGGGTTTGGGTTTCAAAACCAAGTAGTTTCGATAAAGGAGTTCATCTCTTTCAAAATTTCTCAAAATTTTTAATCGAAACTACTGGTTTCGACACCCAAACTTGACCTAATTTCTCTATCGAAACTACTTATTTCGATAAGTTCATCTCTATCGAAACTACTTAGTTTCGATAAGTTCATCTCTATCGAAACTACTAAGTTTCGACAGTGTTGATTTCAGAAATTTTACAAGTGTTGATCAAAGCTTATTGCTTCTATCGAAACTAGTTAGTTTCGATAAGTTCATCTCTATCGAAACTACTTAGTTTCGACAGTGTTGATTTCAGAAATTTTACAAGTCTTGATCAAAGCTTATTGCTTCTATCGAAACTAGTTAGTTTCGATAAGTTCATCTCTATCGAAACTACTTAGTTTCGACAGTAAGGATTTCTGATTTTTCCTAAGTGTTGAAATACTTAGTTTCGATTGACCATATTCAGAACCTTTACTTATTGTGCAAAACTGATGAATTTTACTGGTACGGATCTCGTATTCGTGAAAAGGCACAATGTCTGTGCATTTCTTAATAGCAATGATCCGAAAGCTGCTGAGTTCATTCCGGTCTTAAACTTTCTGGCAAACTCCAACATAAGTTTTGCCATAAGCCACAACCTGCCGGTGTTTGAGGCAACTATTAGACAATTTTGGGAAACTGCAGAGATAATCACAATTGATAATGTGCAACACATTAGAGCATTTGTACATGGCCAAGAAGTATTATTTTCTGAAGACACAGTGAGAGAGGTACTGCAGTTAAATGACAACCCAGAAGCACCCTTTGATTTTCCAATCTACTATGTGAAAGAATGCTTCAGAAGAATGGGTCATCCTGATGAGTTCAAGAGCGGTCTGATAATCAAGAACTCCTTACCAAGCCATTGGAGATATATAGTGCATGTGTTCATTCACTGCCTATCAATAAGGAAAGGGGGTTTTGATTCAGCTAACAGTACTCTGGGATCAGCTATTTTGGGATTAATAAAGGGAAGAGACTACAACTTTTCTGGTTTCATATTCACTCAGCTAAAGGATAACTTAACTGGAGCAGTGAAGGAGAAGTTTCTACCATATCCTATATTTCTACAAATTATCATTAATCATCTTCTTCCTGAGCTTCAACAAGGTGGAAACACCTTTGTGTTTGATAATATGATAGCTAAAACACTCAGCTACATGAAAAGTACCAACAAAAGGACCAACCGGGCGATAGCCGACGTTCCCCTGTTCGGACATATCATTGGAGAAGAAGAAGAGTTTATCCCTGACATTGATCCTGATCTTGAAGAAGAAAACTTATCATCAGATGAAGAAGAGCTGGAAGCTGAACAAAATCAAGGTAATCCACCTATTGATGAAGCTGAGATTGAGGTAGACATACCTATTGTTCAAGAAGAAGAGCAACATGTAATTGAGCCTGTGATAGAGGTTCCTTTTGTTGAAGAAATACAGATAGTTCAAGAGCCAGCAGTAAATGTTGAAGCTGGCATACAGGAGGATGAAGAAGAAGTGGCAGAGTCAAGTGGGACTCTAGATGCAGGAATTTATGGATCAGGCTATTACAAGTCTGATTCAGTTGAAAGAAAAGAGCAACTTGCATCTTCCTCAAAAAGACAAATTGAGTCAGGATCTGATTTTAAAGAGGAGGAGCCTAGGGCTAAAAAGATAAAGACTGGATTAGAGGATTTGTCATCCTCGTCAGAGTCTTCATTCACCACTCCAGAACCATCTCCTCATCCTACTCCACAACAATCTCCTATCCCTACACCTCCTATATCTCCACAACAATCACCCATCCATACACCTCCTGCATCTCCACACCATGATTCAACCTCTCCTGTACCGAGAGTAAAGACTCTAAGTCTTAAAATAAAGAAGCATCAGGACAATCTTCAAAAGAAAGATACAGAGATTGACGGCTTGAAGTCTAAGCTAAAAGAAGTCAAGGAGGAAGTCAAAGACTTGAAGCTGGAGGTTGGGGGCTTACATACTCAAATAGATAGTCAGCGGACTCAGCTGAAAACTCAACAAAAACTAATCATAAGGCAACAAGAAGACTTTAAAGCCTTAGCTGAAATAGTTAAGCAGCTCAAAGATTCTGTCAACAAACCTACTCCACAACAGCAAACCACTTCAAAGGCTTAGGGGGAGACTACATCTGAACTTGAACCATCGTCTCCTGCCTTTGTCACTGATCCAGAATCTGCATTAACCGTGTATACTGGCCACGGTGCCATGACAAAGGAGTCTGTTGAAGTAAAGGTTGAAGAAACAGAGTCTGTCCTTCCCTCAGCTCATGAAAGAAGAGAAGCAAGGAAGAGAGGGAATGGTGCTATGGCTAATATTGAAACAGTGATTCTGGATGAAGAAGACATCCCATCGGATGATGAGCTGAATGTTCTTCTAGATGAGATTGACAACTTTGGATACAATGACCGTCATCCAGAAATTCTAACTACCGAAGAGAAAGAAACTGAACGAACTAGATATTTTACTGAAGAAGGAGATGAAATTCAAACCCTATCAGATGAAGAAGATGTTCAGATTAATCTCATAAAGACTATCATTCCTGATCCAACCATTCCAATCTCTGAGTCAATTCCAACTCAATATCAACCTTCAACTGCACCTGAACCTCCTATTTCAAGGAAGTCTTGGTTTAAAAAGATCATTCCAGAAGAGACTCCTCAAACTTATGAGTGGATAGCCGAACATCAAGAACTGAAAAGGCCTCCAATTGGATGGAAATACGATGCTGAAAGGAAGCTCTTTATCATCAGACGATATAGAGGGGGAGTTCAGCACTTCAAGAACATGACTGACTTCCAGACCCTTCCTTTTTATAACCTCAGGGATTTAGCAAAACTTCCACTTCAAAACCCTGGGAAGGTCATGATGGCTTATGACTTTTTGAGGTTTCTGCATTCTTAAGTCAACAATGATTTCAAAGGAATGAAGCCTAGGAAAACTCAGAAGAAGATCTCAAAGACTAGGTTTCATCCTAAGACTAAAAAGCCATATGTGTTCCTAAGATACAAGCCTGCCCAAACACATAAGACTATCACTATTCCAAAATCTGTACCTGTCCAGCTACAAACTTTCAGAAAGTGGTTCTATAACCCAGTCATTGGCAGTGCAGTTATTGAATGTGAGGGCAAGGAAGACATCACCATTTTTGATCCAATGGAGCTGCTGAAATTTCAACCTGAAGATCTGGAGGTGCTATTCCAGAATCACATTCAGGCTTATAGTGATGAAGATGAAGCTGATGCCAAAGCATATCAAAGAATTGTATCTCTCCATGTCAAACCTTTCATCCCAAAGACATCTGAAGGAACAGCTGCTTCATGAAGAGCTGAAGACAGTAATGCAACAGCTTAGGGGGAGATTGTAGAGTCATATATTTTGTATAAGCTGTTGTCATTTACTGTATGTTTAAACAATTTTAGACTAGTTTACTTTCTGTCATTTCATTATTGTAATTTCAGTTTTATGTAATTAGTTAAGTCTGGGTCATCGAAACTACTTAGTTTCGATTGAGTCTGTTCAATCGAAACTAGTAGTTTCGATAGATGGTAGTTTCGACAGTCTGTGTATCAATTGTAAATGGTCAATCAAAACTAGTAGTTTCGATTGACCATAGTTTCGATACCTGTCACTACTATAAATAGCCTAGTTTGAGATTGTTTAGGGTGTGAGTAGCGGCTGTAACCCTGAACCTTCTCTTTCACATTTTGCTTGAATCAATACAAATCTGCAGTTGTTTATTCACTGTGTTCATACATTTTCATACCTTTTGATTGTTGATTCAAACTGTGGTTAGCTGGTTATCTTCACCAATACTGTTTCTATTATCTGTTTCACCTACACATACACAGTTTCCGCCTGTGTATGTGTTCAATCGATCATATCAGTGTGATTTCGACTAAATCTGGACCTAAAATTGGTATCAGAGCTTTATGCTCTAGTGTTTTTTAGTGTTATCAGGTTATTGATCGATTCTAGGTGATTACCGAGGGTTTTCGTTGCTTATTTTGGGTTTTTGCACATTTATTCTCGAGGTACTGTTTCATCATTTTTCAAGGGTTTTTGCTCGTATTTTCGGAATCGGAGGTTGGATTCGTGATCAGGATAGTTAGACGAAGGTTTTCGCTGGATTGGTTTGTTATTTCTGCACCTTTGATTTCTGGAGCTTTTCATCAATGGAGTATTTCTGTTTTGGAGAAGAAGGCATCGAAACTACGGGGAACAATTTCTGATTTCTGTTGATCATCGAAACTTCTTTTCTACGTTTTGTCGGGAGAAGGTACTATCGAAACTAGATTCTTGTCTCTTATAGAAACGGTGGTTATCGAAACTAGTCTGTGAAATTTTCAGTATAGAAACTAGTTGTTTCGATAAAATTAGTTCTATCGAAACTAGTCCTATCGAAACTAGTTGTTTCGATAATAGTTGGTCTATCGAAACTAGTCCTAACGAAACTAGTTGTTTCGATAGAAGTTGACCTATCGAAACTAGTTACTGTTTTAGTTTTGATTCAAAACATTATGGCCACTTCAAGTTCAACAGAACATTCTGGGGGAAATAGACCACCTGTTCTTGTGTCCACAAGAGACTTTGATGACTGGACTAAAAAAATGAAGCTTTTCTTTCAATTTCACGATTATACATTGTTGAATTCTATCACCGATGGTCCCCACAAGACCGTAACTACCACTGCTGATATTCAACGTCCTAAGTTAGTGTCTGAATATGATGAGAAAGATCTTGCCTTGATTGCCCGAGACAACAAGGCCTATGGGACTATTTCCATGGCTCTTCCTATGGATATTTTCAACATCTTTGCTGAGTACACAACTGCCAAAGACTTATGGGCTGCACTGTGCACAAGATATGAGGGAAGTGAGGATGTCTGGGAAAGCAAAAGAGATCTGATCAAGAAACAATATGCGATGTTCAGCAGTGTAAGGGGAGAATCAATATCTGATTTGCTCAACCGTTTCTCAAGCATTGTCTCAAGGTTGAAGGTAATGGGAGTTGAGTACCCTACTCTTGATCTGAACAAGAAACTCCTAGATTCTCTTCCTGAGGAATGGAATATGTATCGAATCATGATCAAAAAGACTGAGAATCTGAGTGCTCTGTCTCAACAGGAAGTCTATAGCATTCTTGAATCTTATGAAATTAAGATTAAGAAGGGAGCAGTCACCCCATCAAATCAGTCTGGAAACACAGCTCTTATTGCTGGATCAAGCTCATCAGGTAGCCCATACTTTCAGACTGATGTCCCTCCTTCAGCTGCTGCAATTAAATCTACCAGCTCCTCTGCTCCTCAAAAGACTATCACCATGATTCCTGATGAATATGTCCCAATCATGACTGCTTTCATGTCGTGCTATGATGCACTGATTTCTGTAAATCTAACACCGGTTAGCTTTCAACCTGATGACTTGGAGCAGATTAATCCTGATGATTTGGAGAAAATGGACATTGACTGGTGCATGGCCATGTTGACCTTAAGAGCCAAAAGATTCATCAAAAGAACAGGGATAGACAGATTCAAGCAAGGAAAGACGGTTGGGTTTGATATCAAGAAGGTGAGATGCTACAATTGTGATCAGCTGGGTCACTTTGCCAGAAACTGCAAGGAGCCGTCCTCCAAAGATCAGCAAGATAAGAAGATTTCCTCTTGAAAACAAGCTGCCAATCCTCCAAAGACAAACACAACTTCAAGTTCCATAGCTCTTGTGTGCCAAGCTGATGGACATTATCATTAGGGAGAACAAGCTGAGGAAGCTGCTGATAAAGCCTTGATGGTTGATGTGGAGGAAAATGGCAAGAGTGTCATGATTGAACCAGCTGAGGATCTCACTGCTGTGCCTGCTGAGGTTATTTCTAAACTTTGTGATTCTAGATCTTGCTTAAATGAAATTCAAAAATACAGATTCATCAATCAAGCCTTGATTGATGAACGAATCTGTGGCCAAAAATGAGAAACTTTACTTAAAGAAAATTCGTGATATTTCTGGTGAAAATCGCTCTTTAATTGTGCAACTCAATACTCAAACCATTAATAATACAATTTTAACAGAAAGAGTCCAAAAGGCAGAAAAAGCCAAATTATAGGTTGATCACATGGATATGGATCAGAAAATTCTGTTTGGAATAATTGATAAACAATTTAATAGAAAAGGCACTGAAGGTCTTGGGTATAAATCTCATCCACCTCCTTATTCTAAATCAGGGAGATTTGCTGATATGCCTACTCCACATGTTTCCACACCTTTTGTTTGCACATTATCTCCTGATGATTATATTACATCATCTGATTCTGACAGTTTTGCTTCTTGTGCAGAGTCAAATTGTGTAAAGTCCGAAGATGATTGTGATAAGAGTGCTAATGATAGAACTATTTTAAAAGAACTTGAGTCGGATGAATGTAATAATATGTCCGTGTCAAAACCAAATATTTGTGAACACGTTAAAAACTTGTATTTTGATTCTATGCCTGCTGAGCATACGGGTTTGGGATGTGATGTTTCTAAATTTCAAAATGCCTTGCCTTTTGTTCCTAAATCTTTGAATGTTATGCCATGTGTTACAAAATTTAAAAGTGCAGGAATTATTGTGAATGATGTACCACGTGAAACCATGAGCAACATGGAATTTTTTAGATTAAAGGAAGCACATCGTCTTCAAGACAAAGTTATTGATGAGAGAACCGTCTCATGTTCAGATTCCTCAACATCACAATCATCTTCATCTTGTGATGACTATTATCAGGATAAGATATCTAGTAAAAACGTTTGTTTTAGTTGTGGTGCCTCAAATCATGTTTCAAAGAGTTGTAAATTGACAACCGCAAATTTTAATGAAGAATCACCTTCCCAAAGTTCATTAAATTCATATGTGTTGCCTAATTCTTCTCACAGTAGGAAATCTAGGCGTAAAAGAATTAAAAATGCTAAAAATTATTTAAAACGAACTTGGAAAATTAAAAATAATGTTCTATTTGATGATCGTGCTTCATCAAAGAATGGTTGTACTTCTGATTCCAATGAGATGTCATATCCTGACACTAAAATCTCTTGATTGAAACATTTTTGGTCAAAACGTATAAATGGTTCGTTGTGTATAAGGTCAATCAAGAAGAACCGGCGATAACATCTGGCATGTAGATAGTGGATGTTCAAGGCATATGACTGGGCACATTAACTTGCTGTAAGATTATCATCAGATTGATGGAGAGTACGTTGCTTTTGCTGGAAACCCAAGAGGAGGAAAGATTGAAGGACAAGGAACAGTATCAAATGGAGTAAATAGTCTGGAATTTGTCAACTATGTTCCTCAGTTAAAATACAATCTGATGAGTGTTTCACAGATTTGTGACAAGGACTTTTGTGCTTTATTCAATTCAAAAGAATGTCTTATCTTAAAGCCGGGAGTGGTGATTCCAGAAGAACTTATTCTCATGCGTGCTCCCAGAAGATACAACACATATAGCTTGGATATGAACAACCCATCGGGCATTGAATCGTGTTTTCTCTCAAAGGCTTCCGATGATGAATCTTTCCTGTGGCATAAGAGGTTGGGACATGTCAATTTCAAAACAATGAACCGACTGGTTCGAGGCAACCTAGACACTGGATTACTTCTCAAAGATTTCACTCCTATGGAACACTGTATTTCATGTTCCAAGGGAAAACAACACAAATCTTCACATAAGCCTAAAACCACCAATTCCATTGACTCTCCTCTCCAATTGCTTCACATGGATCTCTTTGGTCCAGTGAGTGTCATGAGTCTTGGACGAAAGTCATACTGTCTGGTGGTAACAGATGATTTTTCTCGATTCACTTGGGTGTTTTTCTTAGCTAAGAAGGATGAGACGCGAGAGATTTTAAAGACCTATCTGCTTCAAATTGAAAACCTCTTCAGTTTAAGTGTGAAGACTATCCGCAGCGATCATGGAACAGAATTTAAGAATGCAACTCTTGATTCCTTCTGTGAAAGCAAAGGAATTTCTCGTCAATTTAATGCACCTCGTACTCCTCAACAAAGCGGTGTAGCTGAAAGGAGAAACCGCACCTTAATTGAAGCTGCACGAACTATGATTGTTGACTCTAAGCAACCCATGACTTTCTGGGCTGAGGCGGTCAACACTGCATGTTTCGTGCAGAATCGAGTTCTTATCACTAAAAGTTGCAACAAGACACCATATGAGATCATGTACAAGCGCAAGCCAGTTATTGATTTCTTGCAAAAATTTGGGTGTGTGCACGATGCTGAACACTTCAGATCAGCTCAACAAGTTTGAAGCCAAAGCTGATGAATGTTATTTTGTTGGTTATTCCTCCAATCAACGTGCTTTTCGTGTCTATCATAAGCAGAAAAGAATAGTGCTGGAGTCCATTGATATCAATTGGCATGAAAATAATCACACGGACGCAGGAGATGGTCCCAATTGGCTATTTGACGTCGATTCAGTTTTTAAATCTTTTAATCTTCCTGATTTATCAATTGACTCAACTCATGCTAATCCTTATTTTTCTGTGAATAATTTAGGGAACTTAAATGATCAAGGTTCTTCCTCATCTGCTCAGGTTGAAATTTCTGTGGTTGCAAGTGCTGAATCTAATATGGAGTCTTTCGGTTCTGGTGCAACAAGTGAAACTGTTGAAGACAACTCCATTCCAATAGTAGATGTTGCACCACAATCATCTGCTGAAGATCCTATTAATGACATTGCCGATCCTCCTGCTGAAAATCTTACCAATTTGGAAGAAGTCATGGAAGAAGATGCAATTCCTCAACTGCGAATTCACAAGATTCATCCCACCAATAACATCATTGGACCACTCAATGTGGGTGTTAGTACCCGAAGTACCTGTGAAGCATTTGAAAACAGCATGTTTTCCTGCTTCATCTCTCAAACTGAACCAAAGAACATTAAAGCAGCACTACTAGAAAACAGCTGGGTGGAAGCAATGCAGGAAGAGCTACAGCAATTCTCAAAGTTACATGTGTGGAATTTGGTGGATCTACCCAAGAACAAAGTTCCAATCGGCACTCGTTGGGTTTTTCGCAACAAAAAGGATGAAGGCGGCACTGTGATTCGAAACAAAGCTCCTCTAGTGGTTCAAGGTTTCTATCAAGAAGAAGGGATTGACTACGAGGAAGTCTTTGCACCAGTGGCTCGCTTGGAAGCCATCCGAATATTTCTCGCCTTTGCAGCCTACATGGACTTCACCGTTCATCAAATGGATGTCAAAAGCGCTTCTTATATGGCAAAGTTCAAGAAGAAGTTTATGTCAAGCAGCCGCCGGGTTTCATTGATCCTAATTTTCCAGACCGTATTTACAAGTTAGACAAAGCATTGTACGGTCTTCACCAAGCACCTCGTGCGTGGTATGAAACTTTATCAAAGCATCTGCTTGAGAATGGTTTCACACGAGGAGCAATTGACCAAACTTTGTTCAAACGGAAGGAGGAAAAGGATACAATCATGGTGCAAATTTATGTGGATGATATCATTTTTGGTTCTACAAATCCCCGTCTCTGCAAAGAATTTAAAGAAGTGATGCGATCTAAGTTTGAGATGAGCTCCATGGGGGAAATGAAGTTCTTTTTGGGACTACAAGTTGATCAGTCTGAGTCAGGAATCCTTATCCATCAAGAAAAATACGTAAAAGAAATCTTGACCAAGTTCAAAATGGTTGATTCCCATCCAGTAAAAACCCCTGTGGAAGTTCGACATTGTTTGACTCCTGATATGGATGGGGAAAGCGTTGATCCGCATCTATATCGCTCTATGATAGGCTCGCTCATGTATCTCACGGCCAGCAGACCAGACATCATGTTTGCAGTGTGCTTATGTGCACGTTTTCAGGCTAATCCTAAACTCTCTCATTTATCTGCTGTAAAACGTATTTTGAGATATTTAAAATATAAGCCAAAATTGGGTCTGTGGTATCCTAAAACTAACTTGTTTGATCTTGTGGCTTATTCAGACTCAGACTACGGGGGTTGCAACTTAGACCGAAAATCCACTTCTAGAGGTTGTCAATTCCTTGGCAACCGCCTTGTCTCATGGCAATGTAAGAAACAGTCCACCGTTTCCCAATCCACCGCCGAAGCCGAATACATTGCCGCAGCCCTCTGTTGTTCCCAAGTCAGATGGATACACCATCAGATGCTTGACTATGGGATCACATTCCATGAGACACCCATTCTGTGTGACAACACCGCCGTTCCTCATATCACCAAAAACCCCGTTCAGCATTCCAAAACCAAACACATTGATATCAAACATCACTTTATCCGTGACTGTGTTGAAAAGAAGCATATTCAAATTGTTGAAGTCAAAACTCACAAACAAACCGCAAACATCTTCACAAAGGCTTTTGACTCTACTAGATTCGTCCAACTGGTGGAGATGCTTGGAATGATCAACTTTCAGTAAATAGTGTGAATAGTATTTTTTTTTATTTTTTTTATTTTTTATTTTTTTTTCTGTTTACTTGTCAAAGAAAATTCCAAAAAAATCTTATTTTTATGAACAGTTTTTACGCAACTCTTTTGGGGGAGAAATATTATATTGAAAAGAATTGCTGTGTATAAAATCTTACAAGTGGTTTTGAGTTGCAGGAAGAATTGAATCTGACCTTTGAGAAATGATAGTGTCTGATCTCATCTCTTGGACATGGAATGGACCAAAAGCGATGGTGTTTACTGAGGTATAGCTGGTAGGCCCGACATATGGTTAAAACTTGTAAGTAGTGTGAAAACTCTAATATATATCTCATACTTGTGTGTTTGAACCCATTATTGAAACATCTAACCCATTTTTATATCTAATAAAACCAATTCAATCAGATACAGGCTTACGTATTGGATTCCTATTCATACGCCAAGTGACCGTCAATATAACGATATTTACCACCGATGACCCCGTATGTTTTGCTTACGCAAAAATCTCGGGTGCTCATCTTTTTCCCATCCACTTTGATGATTTGACCCCGTCTGTTTTGCTTACGCAAAGATCTCGGGTGTTCAACATTTTTCTATCCGCTTGGATAATTTTACGACTTCTTCTGTTTTGCTTACGCAAAGATCTAGAATTCTCGTACCTTTTTAATATCTACTTGGATATTTTTTATTTTTTTTTTCTAAATCCACTTGGATATCTTATTTTATTTTGGTGGTACTTTGACATTAATAAGACGGTACCTTGGTTAATCAGAAAGAGATGATAGGATGAAGATGGGTACTTCTTGAGGATTGATAGGTTTTCAAAATCATTTTATTTTAATATGTGGGGTACACCTTGTATAGTGCTTAAATGGTACCTTTTAATCACATGAAATCAAAATACAAACAAATGTTCAGGTTTACTTTGCACAAATATCAACTATCTTCGGGGACTCACAGTAGTTAATTGCAAAAGGAAGTGTTTCAAGAGACTGACCAGATCTGATCTCATGTTGGATCTTTTTCAAGAAGAAAAGTGTAAATATCTTGTGTATATGTTAGTCTTATTTCTGTTACTTTGTACATATCGAAACTATTTTGACATATCAAAACTACTATGTTCATATCGAAACTACTTTGCCCTATCGAAACTACTCTTTAAATATCGAAACTACTTTGCTCTATCGAAACTACTCTGTAAATATCGAAACTAGTTTCCCCTATCGAAACTACTCTGTAAATATCGAAACTAGTTTGACCTATCGAAACTAGTTGTTTCGACAGGGGCATTTTTTTCTTTTGTTCCTCGCAATTTAAATGCCTTCATAAATAAATCCCTCCTTTCATATCTTCTTCACTCGTCTTTTTTTTTCGCAACCCTTTCTTCTTCTTTGACACACACAAAATTTCTCAAGCCTTGGTCTGAGTTGCAAATTATCAGGGTTAATCACCTGATTACCCCCGTTGTCACCATCGTCTTCACCATCAGGTAACGTCTCACTATTTCATTTGAATGATTCTTGCGAATCAACAGACCTAGGGTTTCAAAAGTTCAAATTGTTCGACTGAATCTTCATAATAACAGTCGTTGTGTGCTTATCCGTGTTTGCAAACATCTTTATCATCTTAGAACTCACGATTATTGTGTTTTATTGCAGATAACAGTCTCGCATTTGGTAAGATGACATTCCGTCATTTACAGGCCACTCTAAACCCTTCATTAAAATGTTTATTTTAGTCTGTGTATAGTGAATCAAAAGGGGTTTGGGTTTCAAAACCAAGTAGTTTCGATAAAGGAGTTCAACTCTTTCAAAATTTCTCAAAATTTTTAATCGAAACTACTGGTTTCGACACCCAAACTTGACCTAATTTCTCTATCGAAACTACTTATTTCGATAAGTTCATCTCTATCGAAACTACTTAGTTTCGATAAGTTCATCTCTATCGAAACTACTTAGTTTCGACAGTGTTGATTTCAGAAATTTTACAAGTGTTGATCAAAGCTTATTGCTTCTATCGAAACTAATTAGTTTCGATAAGTTCATCTCTATCGAAACTACTTAGTTTCGACAGTGTTGATTTCAAAAATTTTACAAGTGTTGATCAAAGCCTATTGCTTCTATCGAAACTAGTTAGTTTCGATAAGTTCATCTCTATCGAAACTACTTAGTTTCGACAGTAAGGATTTCTGATTTTTCCTAAGTGTTGAAATACTTAGTTTCGATTGACCATATTCAGAACCTTTACTTATTGTGCAAAACTGATGAATTTTACAGGTACGGATCTCGTATTCGTGAAAAGGCACAATGTCTGTGCATTTCTTAATAGCAATGATCCGAAAGCTGCTGAGTTCATTCCGGTCTTAAACTTTCTGGCAAACTCCAACATAAGTTTTGCCATAAGCCACAACCTGCCGGTGTTTGAGACAACTATTAGACAATTTTGGGAAACTGCAGAGATAATCATAATCATTCTGGTCTTAAAATTTCATGTATTTGAGTTTGAATAAAGGCAAGATTAGTCCCTGGAGTTTGAGATATGTTAACTAAGTTAAAATTCAACTGGATTTGTTTAACGGAGTTAACCTGAAAAGTACGGATTGTCACATTATCCTCTAGTTGAAAGAATTTTCGTCCAGAAAATTAAAATAAAAGAAAAAAATTTTCTGGGTGTCAAATCATCCCCTAGTTATAAACGAGTGTTACCCTAATCATAATCATCCAATAACCAATAACTGTCGTCGCAGCCGCTTCTATCCTCTCAAGCGTCCATCTCTCTTGCTCATCTCCCCCAGTCGTTCATGCGCAATCTATGCCTAGGGTTTTAACAAAAGATGGTTGTAAACATCTCATAGTTGCATCCGAGTCCTCATCATTTCCTCATAGTTGCACAACTTTTCATCCATAAACAGACGAGTAGAGTGAGAAAACTATATATATGATGAATGATATTCTTTGAGGTAAGATCGATTTCAGATCTGAGTTTTTTCTTCAAAAATGGGTTTTTAGGGTTATGGGGTTTTTAAACATAAAGGAAGGATTTTTACGTATGAAAAGTGGATTAAAGCTTAGATCTAGCTTCATGGAAGCTAGATAAACGTTTTGAACGTAAAAAGTTAAGGTTTTGGGTCGAAAATCAAACCTGCAAATGCTCAATGTTCTTGAGCCGACTGTCGAGAATCGGCTGCGTGCAAGTGGAGACTCTCGGCGAGGAAGAAGAAGAGAGTTAACTGTCAAGAGTCGACTGTCAGAGTCGACGGTCAGAGTTGTCTGTCAAGTGTCGACTGTCAGAAAGTCGACTGTCAGAAAGTCGACTGTCAGAGTCGACTGTCAGAAAGTCGACTGTCAGAGAGTCGACTGTCTAAGATTCGATCCTCTAAGAAAGACACTAAGTATAGACCCATTACATGACACAAAGTCCTGAACGCAAGTTCAGGCGACACTCATGAGTGTGGCTAGCGACTCTCCTAACTGACACTCAAGTGTGGCTAATGACTCTGATGTAGTGCAAAGCACACATCTGTCACACCCCAACCGACGATGGAATACGTCGGGGTGGGAAATGTAGACTGTTCAAAAGCTCAAGGTTTGCTAAAG
The DNA here is from genome assembly GCA_023525975.1 of Smallanthus sonchifolius. Taxonomy (NCBI): domain Eukaryota; kingdom Viridiplantae; phylum Streptophyta; class Magnoliopsida; order Asterales; family Asteraceae; genus Smallanthus; species Smallanthus sonchifolius. The sequence goes on along the minus strand of CM042025.1, from coordinate 38,425,678 downwards.
TTTAAATATTTAAACAACCAACTTCATATCATAAATAATCATGAATCCAACAATACAAGGAAAATAGAAATACATAAATAGTTTCTTTAAATTAGATTCTAGGTCCTCGGTCCTAAGTGAAACAACTTGTACTTATTCTCAAGCATTAGTACCTGAAACATGATGAAAAACAAGGTCAACTAAAAAGTTGGTGATCATACATAGGTTTTAACACACAACCAAGCTTAAAGTGTTTTATACAATTCATACGATATACGTGTATAAGGCAATTATGGAGAATCTATAGTTAAACTGAGTGTGTACAATCAAACCTTGTGACTGAGGCATAACAAGCAGGTTACCTTTATGTAAAGTCGGTAACTGTAGAGTCATATATTTTGTATAAGATGTTGTCATTTACTGTATGTTTAAAAAATTTTAGACTAGTTTACTTTCTGTCATTTCATTATTGTAATTTCAGTTTTCTGTAATTAGTTAAGTCTGGGCCATCGAAACTACTTAGTTTCGATTGAGTCTGTTCAATCGAAACTAGTAGTTTCGATAGATGGTAGTTTCGACAGTCTGTGTATCAATTGTAAATGGTCAATCGAAACTAGTAGTTTCGATTGACCATAGTTTCGATACCTGTCACTACTATAAATAGCCTAGTTTGAGATTGTTTAGGGTGTGAGTAGCGGCTGTAACCCTGAACCTTCTCTTTCACATTTTGCTTGAATCAATACAAATCTGCAGTTGTTTATTCACTGTGTTCATACATTTTCATACCTTTTGATTGTTGATTCAAACTGTGGTTAGCCGGTTATCTTCACCAATACTGTTTCTATTATCTGTTTCACCTACACATACACAGTTTCCGCCTATGTGTGTGTTCAATCGATCATATCAGTGTGATTTCGACTAAATCTGGACCTACAGTAACAAACACCCTAACCGGATGGGTTTGTCAGACACAATAGATCTATCAATGTTAACCGTTGGCTTGTACAGAGTTATTGATTGTACTAATGTCATGTATATGTAGTCTTAACTCATAGCATTCAATCATAAAGCACATAACACATAATATCCTATTATTGAATTGTATTTAAGTCTATGCAAAAGTTTCAAAAAGTAAATCATGTTTCACCCCAAAAGTACAAAATGAAAAAAAGGGGCTATGTAAAACTCACATGGATATATTGCGTGGGTATCACGAGCAAGTATGTAGTATAAGTGATTTTTTGAATCACAAGTTAACCTAGTGTGAAAAGTATGACCTTAAGTTAAAAATATGCACAAAGTCTAAGGATGGGTCTTAATGTTCATCCGGTCTTTTTAGGGTTCATGGTTAAATAAATAAAATTTCTTTTTATTTATTTAATAATACGCCTTGTTAAAAGTATATATATATATATAGTTTTATACTAGAATTTATTTATTTATGACAATGTGTCAAATATATGAAATCTAAGGAAACTCTAGGTGTACAACGAAATAAATTTTATTCATTTATTTATTGTTAGATTAATAAAAAAATGTAGGTTAAATGTATGTATCTATATATATAGGAAAAACAATTGATTGAATAATGTACAAAAATATCTTGTCAAAATATTTATAAACTAGGAAATTTAGTTATTTTGGTTAATTATTTAAAATATATTTTTTTTAAATAATAAAAATGAGGTTTTAAACAATTTAAAATTGTAAAAATAGGTGTTTGAATTTAAAGTTGCGAATTTTTGCATGAGACCATTCTAAATAATGTTATGTTTACAAAAATATTTTTGTATTGTTCTAATATTTACCAAATCGGATTTTAAAAATGGAAACAGTCCACCCGGGTGGATGTTGAGTGAGGCAAACGTCCCAACCACTGGACTAAGGGACTTACCCCTGATGTAACTCGGTCAAAATACATGTTAACATGTATGTAACAGAGGGCCGAGTTTGGTTCAAGTATGCGCGCAAAAAGGATCGGACTTGTGGGTTTCGAACCCACGCCCTCTGGTCCGACGGTGCAATGTCTTAACCGGTCGGACCAGATGGTTCGCTGTTAGATTATAGTGTTTAAATGATTAAATACGCTAAGCCTTTCGATTTAGAAAAAACCCCATTTAGAACCCGTATGAACAGCTCTCGATTTCAAACATATTTGAGTCTGATGCCCTCTGTCATATGAAATTGACAGAGGGCTTTCGATCTTAACACGAAAACGATTCAAATGATTCAAACCATACCTGAAACGGCTGAGTGTAGAGGGCCGACGACTAGAGGAAACAGGGATGATATTCTTTGTGATCGATCGGTAAGCAGGAGTGGAATGAGACTCAATCGAGGTTTGTGCGAGTTTGTATAGGGTCGTGCGAAGGTCCGTGGTGATTTAATTTGATTAATTTCACCCTTAATGCTTGATTCGATTGTGGGGATTATGGTGACAGTTGTAGCCACGATCACGCGTTAATCCGGTTGTAATCGAATGACTTTAGTCGTGTAGTAGGTCTAGATACATGCACGATCAGTCTTAGCATGATTTACGGGGATTAATTGCTATTAATTTCACGATTTGGAACGGATTTGAACGCGGTTTGACTCTAGGAGTCAAACTACTCAAATTTCGAATTCATCTGCGTAAAAAGACCGAATTGGGCTATTATGTGGATCAGGGATAGTTCGATTATTACTTGTGCGTGTAGGGAAAAATGAATTAACAGTCCTTAATCGAATTCGTAAGTTGTATTTCGTAGTTTTTGGGCCTGTTTGACTTTGAGAGTCAAAGTTGACGAATGGGGTCAAAATTTGTTCATATGGGGTCAAGCCTAGTCAAAATGTTCAATTGCAAGGGTGGGGGGTTCATGTTTAGGGTTCAAGGACTTTGGGGAAGAGGTTCGAAGCCAATTTGTATATAAAAAGGTATATATATTTACATATATATCTATATTTACCTATATAGATAATTAAGTTTTTTTTTATTATGAAAGCTTTATAGTTTTTATAAATAACTATCATACTCATATGTTTGTTTATGTATGGCATATGCATATATATAGGTTCATCTTGGAAAGTTTTTTTTTGATTTCATTGAATAAGTATTAGCAAGGATTGAAATATATGCATGTAACCATAGAAATGTATTAAATGAAATCTTAGGGTAAAGTGCTTGCATCAAGATTTGTATTATAATTGAATTGTTGTTTATTGCACCAAACAAGTACATAAAAAAAATCGGAGATGTTACAGTATCCCCATGTTAAGGAAATTTCGTCTCGAAATTCAACCAATTGAGGCTACTGAATCAGAAAAGAGGTGTGGATACTTAAGCTTCATTTGATCCTCACGTTCCCAAGTGAACTTAGGACCGCGCTTAGAATCCCAACGAACTTTGACAATAGGAATACGACTTCGCTTGAGTTGCTTGATCTCACGATCCATGATCTCTACCGGTCTCTCAGCGAAGTGCATCGTTTCATCAATGTGCACGTCGTCAAGAGGTATATGGAGGTTCTCATCAGCAAGACATTTCTTTAGGTTGGACACGTGAAAAGTAGGATGTACATTAGCAAGTGATGGAGGTAATTCGAGTTTGTAAGCCACTTTCCCGATCCTTTCGAGGACCTTGAATGGACCCACATAGCGAGGTGCTAGTTTACCCTTCTTCCCGAAACGGATCACCCCCTTCCAAGGAGATACCTTTAGAAGTACAAGATCACTGACTTGAAATTCCAAGGGTTTACGTGTTTTGTCGGCATAGCTCTTTTGCCGACTCCTTGCCACTTGAATGTTGTTACGAATCTGAAGGATCTTGTCGGAAGTTTCTTCGATTAATTCAGGACCGGTGATTTGTGCTTCGCCAATCTTGTTCCAACAGATAGGAGAGCAACACTTCCGACCATAGAGAGCTTCAAATGGAGCCATGTTGATGCTTGTGTGGTAGCCATTGTTGTAGGAGAACTCAATGAAGGATAGATGTTAATTCCAATTGCCACCAAAATCAATTACACAAGCTCTAAGCATGTCCTCGAGGGTCTGGATTGTCCGCTCGGTCTGACCATCAGTTTGGGGATGGTAAGACGTGCTTAAATCCAAGCGTGTACCAAGAGCAGTTTGGAGAGATTGCCAAAAGCGGGAGGTGAAACGAGCATCCCTATCAGAGATTATGTTAAGTGGGACCCCGTGACGACTCACAATTTCATCAATGTAAATTCGGGCTAATTTCTCTACCCGGTAGTCTTCTCGGATGGGTAGAAAGTGAGCAGACTTGGTGAGACGGTCAATGATTACCCAAATGCTATCATAACCGCTAGAAGTACGAGGGAGTTTGGTAATGAAATCCATGGCTAGGTTCTCCCATTTCCATACAGGGATTTCCGGTTGCTCAAGCAAACCAGAAGGACGTTGATGTTCAGCTTTGACTTTGGAACAAGTTAGACATTTTGCAACATAAAGTGCAATGTCTTTCTTCATCCCGGGCCACCAGTATTGTTGGTGAAGACCCTTGAAGATTTTATCCGCCCCGGGACGGATGGAGTAACGAGTTTTGTGTGCCTCGTTCATAAGGACTGCGCGAAGGTCATCACAATCTGGGACCCAGATACGATTCAAGTAATAGACGAGGCCATTAGGTTTGGTTTCTAAAAGGAGTTCAACACCACATGACATTTCGTTATACAGATTACCCTCGGTGATCGAGACGTGTTGAGCTTCTAAGATGCGATTTTGAATATCGGTTTGATTCCTAACACAATATAGCATAACGTGGTCCTTACGACTCAAGGCATCGGCCACAACATTCGCTTTACCAGGATGGTAACGAATCTCGCAGTCGTAGTCGTTAAGGAGTTCGACCCAACGCCGTTGCCTCATGTTGAGTTCCTTTTGATTGATGATGTGTTGGAGACTTTTATGGTTAGTGAACACCACACATTTCCTGCCATAGAGATAATGCCTCCAAATCTTCAATGCGAAGATGACCGCACCCAATTCAATATTGTGCGTCGTATAATTCTTTTCGTGAATTTTGAGTTGTCTTGATGCATAAGCGATCACCTTTCCCCGTTGCAGGAGAACACAACCGAGACCATGGTTTGATGCATCATAGTAGACAACCAGATCATCGTTGCCATCAGGAAGAGTGAGAATAGGAGCATTGCATAATTTTTGCTTGAGGAGTTGGAAGGCTTCCTCTTGCTTTGGTCCCCACTCATAGTGTTTACCTTTGTGGATCAAGGCCGTGAGAGGGACAGCAATCTTGGAAAAGTTTGAGATGAAACGACGGTAATAACCAGCAAGACCAAGAAATGAACGAACTTCGGTAGGGGTCTTAGGGGTACTCCAATTCTTAACGGCTTCGATCTTTGCGGGATCAACATGAATTCCCTTTTCGTTGACAATATGACCCAAAAATTGAACTTCCTTTAGCCAAAATTAACACTTGGAGAACTTAGCATATAGTTGTTCTTTTCTTAAAAGGTCTAAAACCAACTTAAGGTGTTGTTCATGATCTGATTTAGTCTTGGAGTAGATCAAGATGTCGTCAATGAAAAAGATCACGAATTTATCTAGGTATGGTTTGCATATGCGATTCATAAGATCCATGAAAACGGCGGGGGCATTGGTTAGTCCAAAAGGCATAACCATAAATTCGTAGTGACCGTATCTTGTACGAAAGGCAGTCTTTGGAATATCCTCCTTTTGCACACGAAGTTGGTGATATCCAGATCGAAGATCAATCTTTGAGAAGTAGATGGAACCTTGGAGTTGATCAAAGAGATCATCAATCCTAGGCAAAGGATAACGGTTCTTGATGGTAAGCTTGTTGAGTTCGCGGTAGTCAATACACATCCGGAATGAGCCATATTTCTTCTTCACGAATAGGACGGGTGCACCCCATGGTGAATGACTCGGACGAATGAAACCTTTATCGGAAAGTTCTTGAAGCTGACTTGCAAGTTCTTGCATTTCAGAAGGTGCTAGACGGTATGGAGCTTTAGCCACAGGATTAGCTCCAGGTACAAGGTCGATACGAAACTCTACTTGACGAACGGGTGGAAGACCGGATAGATCTTCAGGAAATACTTCGGGAAAGTCACAAATGATGGGGATGTCTTGAATACTCTTCTCTTGGTCCTTCTTTTGAACGATATGGGCAAAAAAAGCCAAATACTTCTTCCGTAAGTACTTTCGGGCCAGTGCACGACATGAGCTTAAGCCCACTACATGGTTTCTCACCAAAGACTTTTAACGTATCACCCGAGGGGAGAGGAATTTGGATGCACTTCTCGAAACAAACGACCTTGGCATGATGACTAGATAGCCAATCCATGCCTATTATGATGTCAAAGTTTCCCAATTGCATAGGTATGAGGTTGACGGGAAAGGAATATTCATTAAGCTCAATGAAACAATCGCGGATAATGGAGTCAATGATGATGGGGTTTCCATCCGCTGCTTCAACGATAAACATTCTCTCTAACTTAGTTCGTGTTTTAGTAAGCAAAGGTTCAAAATTAAGTGAAACAAAACTCTTATCGGCACCGGTATCAAATAGTATGGAAGCATATTGGTTATTAACGAGGAACGTACCGTTGACCACATCATTGTTGGTCTAGGCTTCATTAGCATTTATGTTGAAGCACGCCCTCTAGCTCCACCTTGATTAGAGTTGGTAAGTTTTGGGCATCGGTTTCGGAAGTGGTTTGGGTTACCACATTCAAAGCAAGCATTCCCATTAGTGATAGTTGGAACCCCTTTGTTTCCTTGGTTGGCTGTATTGCCGGGTGGTTTGACTCTGCAGGTGTTGGCTAAATGCCCATATCTTCCACAGCTGGCACATATCTGACACGGTAGATTTGGGAAGTGATGGTAATTGCACGTGCTGCACAAAGGGCTGCTGCCCACATAATGCTTCTTGGCTGAATTTTGAGTCATAGGAGCAACCTGATTGACTGGGGTAGCTGGGGTAACAACAGCAAAGTTCTTAGTATTTCGTTTCTTGTTGTTGGAGAAAGGTTCGAGTTTGATCCCTTTGGAGGGCTCAGAAGGTGTTGCCATGTCTAGGACTTTCTTAGAACCCTTCCTTGTTAACGTACCTGCCTTTACATGGTTATCGGTTAATGTGGCGGATAGGCGGATGGCATCTTCAAGGGTAGCTGGGTTTCTCCCTAAAACAGTGTCTTGAATCTTCATTGACAGACCACCGATGTATTTTTCAATACTCCAAGCTAAAGGTGTGACCATATGAGGTACTAGAAGACTTAGCTCATGGAAACGGGTGGTGTAGGCTAAACTTTATCTTGGGCAAGATCCCAAAATTCGGCCTCTAACTTCTTCATTTCATTGCGAGGACAGGACTCTTCGGTCATGAGCCGTTTGACCTCATCCCATGGCAAGGCCATTGCCACATCTTTGCCCCTATTCCTCTTTTCACCATTCCACCAAGTGAGCGTTCGTTTTTGGAAGACGCTGGTGGCATAGCGGACCCGGAGGTTGTCAGGACAATCGCTGTTGAGAAAGTTGCTTTCAATGCTCTCGAACCATTGCAAAAGACCCTGGCTCCTTCAGTGCCATAAAACTTAGTAGGGTTGCACGATTTAAAGTGCTTGAAAGTACATGGGGGTGGGTTGGCACCACCACCACCGTTAGCACTTCCACTAGAGCCCCCATTAGCCGGGGTGAGTTGGTTCACAAGTTGAGTGAGAAGAGCAGCAAGATCATTGTTGGTCTCGTTGGCATGACGGGGAGGCATGCTATAGATTTAAACAAAACAGTGAGAGGTGTAAGAATTTATGAAAGTTGATTGAATTTATGAAAGTTGATTGAATTTAAAGAGGATGAGATAATAAAGACATTAATCATAGTTTGGATTGTACTCGAATAGTGACATAATCACTTGAATACTATGACACATTAAGGTTAGTTAAACTCATATAATTTTCAAGGAGACATGCTTTAGCCTATGAGTAAACACTCATCCCGGGAATTCCCAGGAAAGCATACGGATCCCTCGGTTGATTGGGATTTATATGAAATGCTTTCCTAGATAGAAAACCCAGAATACTGTCACCCTTCCAGATTGCACATGTCCTCTACTAGTTAACAAAGTTTAAAACCCTAACGAGGTGTAAAAAAATTATAAACTTATGTCTACGAATATGACGTTCCACATGCTATGATGATGATGACATTAAAGAAGGATTGAGGCTTAGGGTAAGGGAAAATGTCACCGACCAATGGCGGAATCATCGGGGCGGGACATGTAGACTGTTCATGAGCACAAGGTTGACTACATTGTAATATATTAAACATCAATTTCATTTCAAATAATCCGACACAACCAAATCCAAGAGAGAACAGAATTGAAATACATAAATTCCTTTATTCAAATTAACTAAGTCCCAAAGCCTATGTGAAGCAAATCTTGATCAAATCACACATTAGTACCTGGAACATGAATAAAATAAGGTCAACTAAAAAGTTGGTGAGCATACACAGGTTTGTATATAGATAGCATATAGTTTGTAAATAAACAAATCCTTACATATCATGATAAAATAAGGCATTTATGAGGAGCAGCTATTGTGTAACCAAGTACAATCAAACCTTTGTAACTAGCATGCAAAAATTTGTTGTCGGTAACAATCACCCTACCTGGGTGGGTTTGTCAGACTCAATAGATCTATCATTGTTTACCGTCGGCTTGAATAGTTAATGATTGCACATAAATTGCACACAAAAGTTAGCACAACTAGCACCCGGGCATAAAGCTCAAATTGCACACATGAATGTAAAGAGGATTTGTACTTGTGTAGTTTGCGTAAGTGTAAATAATGGTGTTGTATAGTGTTCTTGTTCCACCCCAAAAAGTGTAAAAAAGTAAAAGGGGCTATGAAATACTCACTTGATTTGAAGGCGTAGCTAACACGAGATACTAGATAGAAACGGGGTCCTCGTAATGCACAACGTTAACCTAGAGTGTAATATGTATTGAATCAATAGTGTGCACAATAGTCTTTGTCTAAGTCTAAGGCTAAATTGGATGTGTGTATAAGGAATTTGAAGTTGTAGGTGTTACTGAGTTGTACTTGAATGGTGTTGTATAAAACTTGGGTTTGAAATAACTAAATAATAAAATTATTTTTTATTTGCTTAGTTATAAAAGTAATGTAAGTATTAGGGGTGATTGAGTATAACCTAAACAAATAGTTTTTGTTTAAATGTAAATTAAATTAATAAATGTAACCTTATTTATTTATAAAATATGTAACTTAGTCATTTAGTTATAAAAATATATTAAATAAATATAAATTTCTTTACTTTATATTCATAAAGATGTTTTAAATAAATTGTGTAAATAATAATTAAGTGTAGGGTTTAACAATAAATATAGATTAAATTTTATAAGTTTTAAATAAATAATTTCTATTTATTTTAGAATAGAAATTTGATCTTTTTATATAACATTAATATAAATATTTATAAAATCAATTCTTTTTATTTAAAAAGTAATTTGAAATACTTATTTTTTTTTTAATATGAAAATAATTATTTTGCCAAAAATTTTCTCACACACACGACCGCGCCTGGGATAAGGCACGATCGTGCTAGCACCACGGGCGCGACCGTGATAGTCAGGGACGCGACCATGTTGACCAAACATAAGGCATAACTAGGCTGTTTACTAGGCACGATCGTGTCTTGGGTCAGGCACGACCGTGTCTAGGGTTTTGAGGCACGACCAAATCTAGCCAAGGGCATGACTGGGTCTGAGTGTGGGAGGCACAACCGCGCTGGTATTTGGCACGACCGTGTCTCATGAAGCACGACCGCGCTATATGATTAGCGCGACCGTGTCTGTTCCAAAACAGATTCAATTTGACTAATTCTTATATTGTAAATGGTGGAATTCATGGGGATTTCACCCATTAGATCATCACGAGTCTTTTTGTATAGATTAATTGTATTTAAAACGTGTCTAAGGTTCGATTCGATTAAATCATTTTTGAACGAAATATAGATTCGGGTTTGTGACGATTTTCATACTGTAAGCCCCAATTAAGTTGGGGCTTTTGATATGTAGACTAACACAAGTGGGTATGAGGTTTCAATTACCCGAAAGGACAATGAATTGATGGTGTACGGTAGAAACGAGTTCCGGTGATGATGGGCTTGATCTCCGGCGTCTCTGTCGTGACTCCGGCTAAATCACGCGTTCAGGAACTTCAAAGAGGATCGATAGTGCGTTTGCTTGGGAGAATTGCAAACAATTTGGGGAATTCGATGGTCTCGTGGGAGAATTTGATGATTATGAGATGAATTGATGAAATTCTGTTTATTTGTTATAATTATGATGATCAAGACGCTTAACTCTGTTCGTTAATAGTTAGAGCGTGTAGAACGGTTACAAAATCGAACGTCTTTGCGATTAAAAGCTGCATTTACGTTTCAACTGATGAGAGGCGCGACCGTGCCAAGGCACCGGGCGCGACCGTTCCAAAGTAAGGCGCGCGACCGTGCCCGAACGAGGCGTGACCGTGCCTATTAGGGTTTCTTGTTACTTTTCAACATCAGACCTTGTAACTTTAGTCTTTGACATATTTGTATAAATAGATACTTATGTAGTGTTTAGTAGGTTATAACCGAGTAAAATTTGCGGGTTTGCATTGAAATGTAGTATTTAATTGATGGTACGAATAGAACAAATAAGTGCACTAGACTTGGGTTTGAAATGCATTACATTGAATTGAAATGCGGATACTAAAAATCAGAAATGTTACAGTCTCCCCATGTTGAGGGAATTTCGTCCCGAAATTGAAGTGCCTCACACACTCAGACCTAGTCATGCCTTTGGCTAAACTTGGTCATGCCTCAAAACCTTAGACACGGTCGTGTCTAGTCCAGAACACGATTGTGCCTAGAGAACAATCCAATTGTGCATTCTGTTTGATCAACACGGTCGCGCCCTGACTAGCTTGGTCGCGCCGTGGTTCGAGCACGGTCGTGCCCTTCCCAGTCACGGTCGTGTGTGAGTTAAAATCTTGGCAGAATTATAAAATTTTATATATTTTTCAAACCACAAATATTCTGATTAAATTACAAAAAAAAATAGTTGAAATTTGAGCTTTATGCCCGAGTGCTAGTTGTGCTAACTTTTGTGTGCGATTTATGTGCAATCATTAACTATTCAAGCCGACGGTTTATAATGATGGATCTATTGAGTCTGACAAACCCACCCAGGTAGGGTGATTGTTACCGACAAGACAATTTTTGCATGCTAGTTACCAAGGTTTGATTGTACATGGTTACACAATAGCTGCTCCCCATAAATGCCTTATTTTATCATGATATGTAAGGATTTGTTTATTTACAAACTATATGCTATCTATATACAAACCTGTGTATGCTCACCAACTTTTTAGTTAACCTTATTTTATTCATGTTTCAGGTACTAATGTGTGATTTGATCAAGATTTGCTTCACATAGGCTTTGGGACTTATTTAAATTTAATAAAGGATTTTATGTATTTCAATTATGTTCTTTCTTGAGTTTGGTTGTGTTTGGATTATTTGAAATAAAATTGATGTTTAATATATTACAATTAGTCAACCTTGTGCTCATGAACAGTCTACATGTCCCGCCCCGATGATTCCGCCATCGGTCGGGGTGTGACAGATTGGTATCAGAGCCTTGGTTAAGGGAACTAGGTTATTAGACACCCTTGACCTAGACTATAAGTTTAGGACACCTACTTATGCCATGCTTCATGATTATATGATATGTGCTACATGCTATGTGTTACATGCTATGTGTTACATGTTTTCTATGATTAGTTAATATTTCATTTTTGATGCCTTACTTGTTAAAGACTCATGACTTATTATGATATACTTAAATAATAAATTATATAAACAATATCCTTACCTATACCCTAAAACCTCATAATATTCTTATCTACTTCTCTATGAACATCTTCTTAGCATGTGAAAACTTCATGGATCTAAAACTATAAAAATCTTTTTTTATACCCTCGTTAAGGTTTTTAAACTTTGTTAATTATTTGAGGACACGTGCAATCTGGAAGGGTGACACCTGTATTCTAGGTTTTCTGTCTAGGAAAGCATTTCGCATAAATCTCAATCAACCGAGGGACCTGTATGCTTTCCTGGGAATTTCCGGGATGAGTGTTTACTTATAGGCTAAAGCATGTCTCCTTGAAAATTATATGAGTTTAATTAACCTTAATGTGTCATGGTATTCAAGTGATTATATCACTATTTGAGTACAATCCCAACTATAAATTTCTATTTTATTTGTTATCTTATTCCTTTAAACCCAAACAACATTCATAAGTTCTTACATCTTTTTCTTGTCTTGTGAAAATCTGTAGAATGCCTCCCCGCCGTGCTCCCGTGGCCAACACCAACACCGACATCGCTACCATTCTTGCACAACTCGTAACTCAACTCACTCAAGCTAATGGTGCCACCAATGATAACCATGGGGCAAATGGTGGTAATGGTGGAAATGGTGGTGCCAACCCATCTCAATGCACCTTCAAGCATTTCAACTCATGTAATCCCCAGTACTGAAGGAGCAACGGGACTTATTTAATGGTTCGAAAGTATTGAGAATACTTTTCTCAATAGTGACTGCCCCGATAACCTTCGGGTTCGTCATGCCACAAGTGTCTTACATAAACTGGCACTCACGTGGTGGAATGGGGAAAAGAGGAATAGGGGTGTGGATTTAGCAATGGTCTTACCTTGGGATGAGGTTAAAAGGCTAATGACTGAGGAATTCTGTCCTCGAAATGAAGTAAAGAAACTCGAAGCCGAATTTTGGGATCTTGCCCAAGATAGTGGTGAAAACTTGGCATATACAACTCGGTTCCATGAGTTGAGTCTCATCGTGCCCCACATTGTCACACCTTTATCCCGCTGCATTGAAAAATATATTAGTGGATTACCTAGGCAAATTCAAGATACTGTCCTAGGGAGAAATCCCGCAACTCTTGAAGATGCTATCTGTTTAGCCGCTACCTTAACCGATAACCATGTGAAGGCGGGGACTCTTACTAAAAAGGGCACAAAGAAAGTCTCCGACACTGCAACTTCTTCCACCCACAATAAAGAAGCCACAACTGAACCCTAAAAGAAAGGCTAGAAACTATGCTATGGTCACTCCTACTATGCCTACTAACCAAGTTGCTCCTATGGTTCAAGCACCAGCCAAAAAGCCATATGTTGGAATCTACCCACTCTGTGCCACATGCAACTATCATCATCCTCAAAACATCACATGTCTCCTTTGCACTTATTGTGGGAAATATGGCCACACGGTCAATGTGTGTAGGGCCAAAGCTCTTGCGGGCCAAGTCAACCCACCAACCCGAACCAATCAACAAGTGGCTAATCAAGGTGTTCCTACTATAGCAAATGGGCATGCATGTTTTGAATGTGGTGATCCAAATCACTTCCGTGATCAGTGTCCAAGGTTGATCAATGCTAGACAAGGCGGAGCTCGTGGGCGTGCTTTCAATATAAACGCCAATGAAGCTCAAGTCAACAATGATGTGGTCAACGGTACGTTCCTTGTCAATAGTCAATATGCCTCCATTTTATTTGATACCGGTGCCGATAAAAGTTTTGTGTCACTTAACTTTGAACCCTTACTTGCAAAGACACAATCCCAATTAGAGAAAACCTTAACTGTCGAAATAGCAAATGGTGACTCACTTACAATTGAGTCTATTATCTATGACTGTTCTCTAGAACTTAATGAACATACATTTCCAATCAACCTTGTACCAATGCCACTAGGAATTTTGATATCATTATAGGCATGGATTGGCTATCAAACCATCATGCCGAAGTCATCTGTTTTGAGAAGTGTATTCGAATACCTCTACCGTCGGGAGAAACATTAAGAGTCTTTGGTGAAAAGCCTTGCAAAGGACTTAAATTAATGTCATGCACTACCGCTCAAAAGTACTTACGAAAGAAGTACGTAGCCTTCTTAGCTCATGTTGTTCAAAAGGATGTCAAAGAGAAGAGTATACAAGACATTCCCATCATTCGGGATTTTCCCGAAGTATTTCCCGAAGATCTATCCGGTCTTCCACCCGTTCGACAAGTAGAATTTCGCATCGATCTTGTGCCCAGAGCTAACCCCGTGGCTAGAGCTCCGTACCTTCTTGCACCCTCTGAAATGCAAGAACTTGCAAGTCAACTCCAAGAACTCTCCAACAAGGGATTTATTCGTCCAAGTCATTCACCGTGGGGTGCACCCGTCTTATTCGTCAAAAAGAAAGACGGATCATTCCGCATGTGTATTGACTACCGTGAACTCAACAAGCTTACCATAAAAAACCGTTACCCTTTGCCTAGAATTGATGACCTCTTTGATCAACTGCAAGGTTCTACTTGCTTCTCGAAGATTGATCTTCGATCTGGTTATCACCAACTCCGTGTACAAGAGTAAGATATTCCAAAGACTGCCTTTCGAATAAGGTATGGTCATTACGAGTTCATGGTTATGCCTTTTGGGCTAACCAATGCACCCGCAGTTTTCATGGACCTTATGAATCGCTTGTGCAAACCGTACCTTGATAAGTTCGTGATCGTCTTCATCGATGACATCTTAATCTATTCCAAGACTAAAGCTGACCATGAGCAACACTTTAGATTGGTTTTGGATCTCTTGATAAAGGAGCAACTATATGCCAAGTTCTCCAAATGTGAATTTTGGCTAAAGGAAGTTCAATTTCTTGGTCATATCATCAACGACAAGGGTATTCATGTTGACCCTGCTAAGATCGAAACGGTTAAGAATTGGAATGCCCCGAAGACTCCCACTGAAGTTCGTTCATTTCTTGGTCTTGTGGGATAGTACCGTCGTTTCATCTCAAACTTCTCTAAGATTGTTGTCCCTCTTACCGCCTTGACCCACAAGGGTAAAACTTATGAATGGGGACCAAAACAAGAAGAAGCTTTCCAAACTCTCAAGCAAAAGTTGTGCAATGCTCCTATCTTGACTCACCCTGATGGGAATGATGATCTAGTTGTCTACAGTGATAACCAAGGTCTTGGTTGTGTCCTCATGCAACGAGGCAAAGTAATTGCCTACGCATCAAGACAACTCAAGATTCATGAGAAGAATTATACGACGCACGATCTCGAGTTGGGTGCGGTCGTATTCGCATTGAAGATTTGGAGACATTACCTCTATGGCACAAAATGTGTGGTGTTCACCGACCAAAAAAGTCTTCAACACATCTTCAACTAAAGGAACTCAATATGAGGCAACGACGTTGGGTTGAACTCATTAACGACTATGACTGCGAGATTCGTTACCATCCCAGCAAAGCGAATGTTGTAGCCGACGCTTTGAGTCGAAAGGACCATGTCATGCTTCAATGTGTTCGAATTCAAACCGACATTCAAAACCGCATCTTAGAAGCTCAACACGTCTCAGTCACCGAGGGTAACATGTATGAGGAAATGTCGTGCGGTGTTGAACTTCAACTTGAATCAAAACCCAATGGCATACTTTATTACTTGAACCGTGATCGCAGTCGATGGTACAACCAAATTAAAACCTAAATACCTTTAGTAAAGGGTAAGTAGGGTATCGATTCTCGAGGAGCTCGTGGAAGGTTAACTGTTGCAACTAATTAAACTAGGCGATAAAAGTAAAACCGAATTTTGGATTTGATTAATTTTTAAGAACAACCGATTATGCACTTACTGAATTTAAAATTAAGAAATCAAAAATAAATGAGAGTAAACTTGAAAACGAATAACAATTGATTAAAAATAGTAACCAACCCTAGACTTCAGACTTGATATGGATTTGAAACTGTTTAATTTAATTGCACGACAATTTTCCAACAATTCAACCAATAACAATTAAAATTCATTCGGTGTGTTAACCCAACGATCTGAGATCGGACAATGGAACACCATCACGAACTAATCTAACAGTTATCACTTTGAAAAAAACCTGATTAACAACTCGATATGCTAGCGGCTGTAAAAGTCGAATGACAATCGAATAATTGCAAATTAGATTGATTCAAATCTATTTGTGAATCTGGAGGACAATTATAAACATACAAATGAAAGATTATCCAATCCCATGTTTACATTCATGCAATCAAAACAGTTAAAAATCCAAATATCAAAGTCTTACATCTAAGATTGGTTACCGGGTGCTTAGCCTGACATCACGCACGTCGATTTTTCAAAGTTCTTCCCTGAATCCATGCTTGAATCCCTGATTTTGGGTGAAAAAGCTTCAATCTTGATGATCCAAATGACCCAAAATCGTCTCAACACTTCTGCTTGTTCGTCTCTCCCCAAAAAAACTGACTTTCCATGCATATTTCTCCTCAGAATCGAAGCTCCCGTCTTTCTGTTTTCCCGACCACCGTAAGTTACGGTGGTTTTGCCGTAACTTACGGTCAGCTTTTTCCAAATTATAACTTACGGCTTGTAGCTTCTGCTTTACGGCCTCGAAAATCTAAATTTCTGTCCACCGTAAGTTACGTTTGCCTGGCCGTAACTTACGGCCAGCCCTTTTTCACTTCTTCGTTTCTTCGTTCCGATTCCCGTAACCTGCATTTCCACGTGCTCTAACATCTATGTTTTAACCCCTCTTACCTACAAACACAAAAGCTCGTAGTAATTGCTATCCATGCATATGTAATAAGAGAAAAACATATAAAATCGCGGGGTTAAAACACTATAAACACACAAAATCCACATCCCATCACATTCCCACACTTAACCTTTGCTTGTCCCTAAGCAAACCTTTATTTTTCACTTATTTCGCCAATAACCCACATCCAAAGCCCTTTTATTTCTCAACGAGTTAAGGTCCAGAATCATACCCGTCCCATAGACTGACACAGTCGAGATTGACAAACCGACGAGCAAGTGATAAACAGTTAGAACAAAACGCGGTTTGCTTAATCAAACGCAACATGCTTTTATTTCTATGCAATTGCTACATATCCCTCACAAGATGAACTCCTCTCGGTTTAATTTCTGGACTAGCATAAATAATGTGCTAGTATAAGCATTCACTCCAAAGCTGAATGTGAGACCATATAAGCATATGCTTGTAAAGCAATCAAATCTCCACTACTGCTATAGACACTGCACAAATCGAAGGACTTTGGGTTTTTGGCTTAGGTTCGGGTAAGGAATTTAGGCTTTTTGGTGGCTAGTGTGATGAGAAATTCTACAATTTTTTTTTTTTAACTTACAAAGTCACATTTGACTTGCTTATTTCTTTCACAACTTTCTCACAACTTGAATCATTGTGATTCACTTCTCATACTCCATGATATCTAGAATTCTCATCAAAATTTTCAAGAAAATATACACTTTCTACTCGGCTTATGGGGTGGACAAACGACGGGTATAATGATTTTATTCAATGTCATCTATCAGGCTCAACAATGGCTTTTAAGGAATTATAGAAACAAAATGGATTAACGGGGAATATGGGGAATCCTAATGCCTTGTCATCTTTGTGCACATGTCTAATATTGTAACCTTTCTGATTTTCATGTTTTTTCTATGTATTTTATGCCGTGCAATAAAAGATTTCAACCTTACATTTATTGTTCATATACACTTACAAGCATACACGCGTTCATTATAATACAATATTAACGAAAACAATCTTACAAACCTCGAGGAACAAACTTGACCAAAACTCAAAACAACATCAATATTACAAAACTACAAGGACTAGTCTTGATATTTCCAAAACCAACACAAGCACGGTCGTGCTTAGTCCTAAGCATGGTCGCGCTTGTGCCATGACCACGGTCGTGCTTAACATTAAGCACGGTCGCGCCTCGTTTACAGTTTGACTCCGCAAAGTCAAACCGACTCAAATCTTGTCCAAAAATAGATTGTAAACACGTTTACAAGGTCGCGAAACTTGCAGAAGAAGATATTCGGCTAATTGAGACTAAAACACGACCAAATACACATGCAATCGTCCAAATACTCGCAAATTCTAAACCGACTTTTTTTTAAAACGAATCAAGTATTTGGGGCAAGAATCAAACGAATTAAGTTAAGCCCATACCTACCCGAGACATATATAAACTTCCCTAAACCCTAAATCCATCATTCCATCATCTCTATCTCGTCTGTCGATCAAGAAAAAGCCGCGAAGTCTCCCCGTAGCCGTCTGCACTTGTTGCCCATTCAAAACAGGTTAGTAATAGTTCATTAGGATCATCTCTCCAAGCTAATCGAAAGCCCTAACTTAATTCGTAACCACATTACATGATTTTACAGAATTGAATCTGAGTTTTGATAAAAAATGGTTTTAAACGATCGACACGATAAACAGAATATAAACCTAATTAAATGGTGTAATTCGATTCGCAAACATCATATCAATGAAAACCCTAAGTTTCTAATCTATTTTATTACAAGAATCAGGCGAATTGCTTCTGGAATTGACCAGACACGGTCGCGCCAGCCTATGAGCGCGGTCGTTCCTGACCAAGCATAGTCGTGCCCCGTAAGAGGCCCGGTCGTGTTTACCGATCAAACCAAGTCCTGACCTAGTCAAAACCCTAGGCGCGGTCGTGTCGGATACGGACGCGGTCGTGTCTCAGGACCAGACTCTTGTTTTGACTTCTGACCAACCACGGGCGCGTTACCGACCAAGCGCGGTCGCGTACGTGCCGGGCACGGTCGTGCCATATACAAGCACGGTCGTGCTCATCCCTTAAACAGAATCTTTATTTTTATTTTTATTCTGTTAATTTGATAAATAAATTAAATAACAGTTTAAATAATTATTTTTATAAACTAATTACTGGAATACCTTACACTGTTCCGAATGAACATTTTTTTATTTAAACTTATATTTTTAAATAAATATTCTATTACTTAAACTTATACAAATAAATATATATAATAAATAACATAGTTAATTATTATTTTTAAGACAAACCCTACACGTTTAAGAATGACAAATTCACTTCCGTCATTAAATAACGCAAATCAATAACACATATACATTGTTCATTAGGTCGAACTTAGCAATCTACAACACACCGCCATTACATACTTGCTTGTGTGACCTACACTCTGCATAACAAGTGAGTTACATAGCCCCTCTTTTACTCTATTTACAAAACTTTTTGGGGTGGAACATGCGTTCAATTACTATGTTTTCGATTATACACGAATACAGTTTCCATCTTACATACATGTATGCAATTCTGTGCTTTATGCTTGAGTGCTAGGTGTGTAGACTATATACGCTATTCACAATCATTAACTATTAGCCGACAGTATACAGTGATAGTACTATTGAGTCTGACAAACCCACCCAGGTAGGGTGACTGTTGCTGACAACACGATTTGATTTCAGTTACAAAGGTTTGATTGAATACACAGGTCACACGATGGTTCCTCTCCATAAACGCCTTTATTGACATGTTTTGTATGAACTGTATAAACACAATACGTTTTTGCTATCACACAACAAAACCTATGTTTTCTCACCAACTCTTGTAGTTGACCCTCTCATTTAACCATGTTTCAGGTACCAATGTTTGAAATGATCAAGATATGCTACACATAGGATTTTGACCTAGTTTTAATTGAACCAGCTATATTTTGATGTAATTTTCATTATTGTTTGGTGGATTGAATCTATGTTTTGTTGAACTTGTTTGATTGCAATGAAAACGATTATTAATTATTTAAACTTTAGTAAACCATGAGTAATGAACAGTCTGCACGCTTCACGCCCCGACGTTTCCGCCGTCGGTTGGGGTGTGACAGATTGGTATCAGAGCCTTGGTTATTGGGAATTAGGTTATTAGACACCTTTGACCTAGACTATAACTTTAGGATACCCACTTATGCCATGCTTCATGATTTACATGCTATGTGCTACATGCTATATGATATATGCTACATGTTTTATATGTATATATGAATAACAACTTAAATAAACAATATCCCTACCCATATCCTAAACCACATATCCTTCATGCCTGCTTCTATGTCATCATCAACATAACCTGAATCATATTCTTAGACTTGGGTCTATAAAATTTTCTTTTACACCCGTTAAGGTTTTTAGACTTTGTTTAATTGTTAAAGGACACGTGCAATCTGGAAGAGTGACACCTGTATTCTGGGTTTTCTGTCTAGGAAAGCATTTCGTATAAATCCCAACCAACCGAGGGACCCGTATGCTTTCCTGGGAATTCCCGGGATGAGTGTTTACTTATAGGCTAAAGCACGTCTCCTTGATAATTATCTGAGTTTAAATTAACCTTAATATGTCATAGTACTCGAGTGATTATGTCACTATTTGAGTACAATCCAAACTATGAACTACTTACATCTATTTATTCTTCTATTTAATCCAAGAAAATCTCACAACTCTTATTGTGTCTAAATCTGTAGAATGCCTCCCCGTCGTGACAACAGCAACAACAGCAATAACACTGACCTGGCTGCTTTACTCACACAGCTGGTGAACCAAATTACCCAAGCCAACAACAACAATAATGGCCATGCCAGTGGAAGTGCTGCTACTGGAGGTGGTGGTGGTGCCAACCCGCCAC
Source organism: Smallanthus sonchifolius (assembly GCA_023525975.1). Lineage (NCBI taxonomy): Eukaryota > Viridiplantae > Streptophyta > Magnoliopsida > Asterales > Asteraceae > Smallanthus > Smallanthus sonchifolius. The sequence continues at coordinate 38,405,084 of CM042025.1, read as the reverse complement.
AATGCACCTTCAAACACTTCAACTCCTGTAATCCCCTCAAATTCTATGGCAGCAAAGGAGCCACGGGACTCCTTCAATGGTTTGAAAGCATTGAGAGCACTTTCCTCAATAGCGACTGTCCCGACAACCTCCGTGTTCGTCATGCTACTAGTGTCTTTCAAAAAAGGGCGCTTACTTGGTGGAATGGTGAGAAAAGGACTAGGGGAGTGGATGTAGCAATGGCACTGCCGTGGGATGAGTTGAAAAGGATCATGACTGAGGAATTCTATCCTCGAAATGAGATGAAAAAGCTAGAAGCGGAATTTTGGGATCTTGCTCAAGATAGTGGTGAAAGCTTAGCATACACCACCCGTTTTCACGAGCTGAGTCTACTTGTGCCACACATGGTTACACCTCTGTCTAGGTGTATTGAAAAGTACATTGGTGGTCTACCTAGACAAATTCAAGACACTGTGGTAGGAGGAAATCCTGCTACTCTGGAGGATGCTATCCGTTTATCAGCTACACTTACTGACAATCATGTTAAAGCGGGTACACTTACAAGAAAGGGTGCCAAGAAATTTTCTGACACAACAACACCTCCCGCTCATGTCAAAGAAGTCCAAACTGAACCATACCGCAACACTAGGAAGAGAAAGGTCAAGAACTGTGCTGTAATCACTCCGGCTGCTCCAGTAAATCAAGTTGCACCCATGGCTCAAAACCCAGCAAAGAAACCCTATGGGGGCAACCACCCACTTTGAAACACCTGCAACTACCATCACCCTCCAAACATACCTTGTCGCCTTTGCAACCACTGCGGGAAACATGGCCACACAGCCAATATTTGTCGAGCCAAGGCACTTGCTAACCAAACCAACCCAGCAAATCAAGCCAATCATCAAGCAACTAACCAAGCCATCCCCGCCATTGCAAATGGACGTGCTTGCTTCGAATGTGGTGACCCGAACCACTTCCGTAACCAGTGCCCAAGACTGATCAATGTTAATCAAGGCGGAGCTCATGGGCGTGCTTTCAACATCAACGCCAATGAGGCTCAGGCCAACACTGATGTGGTTAACGGTACGTTCCTTATGACTAATCATTATGCTTCTATACTATTTGATACTGGAGCCGATAAAAGTTTTGTGTCACTAGACTTCGAACCGTTACTTGCAAAAACCCGGTCTAAACTAGAGAAAACCTTTACCGTTGAGGTAGCCGATGGTAACACCGTTGCAATTGACACCATCATTTATGATTGCTCCCTAGAACTAAATAAACACACCTTTCCAATCAACCTCATACCAATGCCATTAGGAAGTTTTGACGTCATCGTAGGTATGGATTGGTTGTCGAAGCACCACGCCGAAGTCATGTGCTTTGAAAAATGCATCCGTATACCACTCCCATCCGGCGAAACGTTGAAGGTCCTTGGTGAGAAACCTTGCAAAGGACTCAAACTAATGTCATGCATTACCGTCCAAAAGTATATACGAAAGAAGTGCATGGTTTTCCTAGCCCACGTTATCCGAAAAGAAGACAAGAAGAGGAGTGTACAAGACATCCCCATCGTTCGGGATTTTCCTGAAGTTTTTCCTGATGACTTACCAGGTCTTCCACCTGTTCGGCAAGTGGAATTTCGCATCGATCTTGTACCTGGAGCAAACCCGGTGGCTAAAGCTCCATACCGGCTTGCACCTTCCGAGATGCAAGAACTTGCAAGTCAACTTCAAGAACTCGCCGACAAAGGGTTCATACGCCCGAGTCATTCACCGTGGGGTGCGCCGGTCTTATTTGTTAAAAAGAAGGACGGTTCTTTCTACATGTGTATTGACTATCGAGAACTCAACAAGCTTACAATCAAAAACCGCTACCCTTTACCTAGGATTGACTATCTCTTCGATCAACTCCAAGGTTCTACCTACTTCTCGAAGATTGATCTTCGATCTGGTTATCATCAACTCCGTGTGCAAGAGGAGGATATTCTCAAGACTGCCTTCCGAACGAGATATGGTCACTACGAGTTCATGGTTATGCCTTTTGGGCTAACCAATGCACCTGCTGTCTTCATGGACCTCATGAATCGCATGTGCAAACCATACCTTGATAAATTTGTTATCGTGTTCATTGATGACATCTTGATCTATTCCAAGACCAAGGAAGATCATGAACAACACCTTAGGTTGATTTTGGATCTCTTGAAAACCGAACAGCTATACGCCAAGTTCTCCAAATGTGAATTTTGGCTAAAAGAAGTTCAATTTTTGGGTCACGTTGTCAATGAAAAGGGAATTCATGTTGACCCCGCCAAAATTGAAGCTGTTAAGAATTGGAAAGCTCCTAAAACCCCTACCGAAGTTCGTTCGTTTCTTGGCTTAGCAGGTTACTATCGAAGGTTCATCTCTAATTTCTCCAAGATCGTTGTTCCCCTCACTGCCTTAACCCAAAAAGGTAAACCCTATGAGTGGGGACCGAAACAAGAAGAAGCCTTTCAAATTCTCAAGCGAAAGTTGTGCAATGCTCCTATCCTCACCCTTCCTGAAGGTGAAGATGATCTAGTTGTTTACTGTGATGCTTCAAACCAAGGTCTTGGTTGCGTTCTCATGCAACGAGGCAAGGTGATCGCTTATGCATCAAGACAACTCAAAATCCATGAGAAGAATTATACGACGCATGATCTGGAGTTGGGTGCTGTCATATTTGCGTTGAAGATTTGAGACATTATCTCTATGGCACGAAATGTGTGGTGTTCACCGACCACAAAAGCCTCCAACATATCTTCAACCAAAAGGAACTCAACATGAGACAACGACGTTGGGTTGAACTCCTCAACGATTACGATTGCGAAATTCGTTATCATCCCGGCAAGGCTAATGTTGTAGCCGATGCACTAAGCCGCAAGGAACATGTCATGCTTCAAAGTGTCAAGATCCATTCCGATATACAAGTTCGTATTCTAGAAGCTCAACATGTCTCGGTTACCGAGGGCAATATGTATGAGGAAATGTCTTGTGGTGCTGAATTCCAATTAGAGACTAAGACCAATGGCTTGCTTTATTTTCTAAATCGTATTTGGGTTCCCGATCGTAACGATCTCCGAGCATTCATCATGACCGAAGCACACAAGTCTCGATATTCTATCCATCCTGGTGCGAATAAAATGTACCAAAATCTTCGTCCACAATATTGGTGGCCTGGTATGAAGAAAGACATTGCTTTGTTTGTAGCAAAATGTCTCACATGTTCTAAAGTCAAAGCTGAGCATCAACGTCCTTCTGGGTTACTTGAACAACCGGAAATCCCCGTGTGGAAATGGGAGAATCTAGCTATGGATTTCATCACTAAACTCCCTTGCACTTCGAGCGGTTATGACAGCATCTGGGTGATCATTGACCGTCTCACTAAGTCCGCACACTTCTTGCCTATCCGTGAAGACTATAAGGTTGAGAAATTGGCCCGAATTTACATTGACGAGATCGTGAGTCGTCACGGCGTTCCTTTGAACATAATCTCCGATAGAGATGCTCGTTTCACTTCTCGGTTTTGGCAATCTCTTCAAAAGGCACTTGGTACACGATTGGATTTGAGCACGGCCTACCATCCCCAAACTGATGGTCAGATCGAGCGAACAATCCAAACCCTGGAAGACATGCTGAGAGCCTGTGTCATCGACTTTGGTGGCAATTGGGATTCACATTTGGCACTTATCGAATTTTCCTACAACAATAGTTACCACACCAGCATCGACATGGCTCCGTTTGAAGCTCTCTATGGTCGTAAGTGTCGTTCTCCCATCTGTTGGAACGAGATTGGTGAAGCACAAATCACCGGTCCCGAGTTAATTCAAGAAACCTCCGACAAGATTTTCCAAATCCGTGACAACATTCGAGTTGCGAGGAGTCGGCAAAAGAGCTATGCCGACAAACGACGCAAACCCTTGGAATTCCAAGTTGGTGATCTTGTACTTCTAAAGGTGTCTCCTTGGAAGGGGGTGATCCGTTTTGGGAAGAAAGGCAAGCTAGCACATCGCTATGTGGGTCCATTCAAGATCCTTGAAAGGATTGGGAAAGTGGCTTACAAGCTCGAGTTACCTCCATCACTTGGCAGCGTACATCCTACATTTCATGTGTCCAACCTCAAGAAGTGTCTTGCTGATGAAAACCTTCATATACCTCTTGACGATGTGCGCATTGATGAAACGATGCACTTCGTTGAAAAACCAGTCGAGGTTATGGATCGTGAGATAAAACAACTCAAGCGCAGCCGTATTCCTATTGTCAAGATTCGTTGGGAATCTAAACGAGGACCCGAGTTTACTTGGGAACGAGAAGACCAAATGAAGCTCAAGTACCCACATCTTTTTGCTGAAGCAGTAGCCTCAACCAGTTGAATTTCGGGACGAAATTCCCTCAACATGGGGATACTGTAACCTTTCTGATTTTCATGTTTTTCCTATGTATTTTATGCCGTGCAATAAAAGATTTCAACCTTACATTTATTGTTCATATACACTTACAAGCATACACGCGTTCATTATAATACAATATTAACGAAAACAATCTTACAAACCTCGAGGACCAAACTTGACCAAAACTCAAAACAACATCAATATTACAAAACTACAAGGACTAGTCTTGATATTTCCAAAACCAACACAAGCACGGTCGTGCTTAGTCCTAAGCACGGTCGCGCTTGTGCCATGACCACGGTCGTGCTTAACATTAAGCACGGTCACGCCTCGTTTACAGTTTGACTCCGCAAAGTCAAACCGACTCAAATCTTGTCCAAAAATAGATTGTAAACACGTTTAGAAGGTCGCGAAACTTGCAGAAGAAGATATTCGGCTAATTGAGACTAAAACACGACCAAATACACATGCAATCATCCAAATACTCGCAAATTCTAAACCGACTTTTTTTTAAAACGAATCAAGTATTTGGGGCAAGAATCAAACGAATTAAGTTAAGCCCATACCTACCCGAGACATATATAAACTTCCCTAAACCCTAAATCCGTCATTCCATCATCTCTATCTCGTCTGTCGATCAAGAAAAAGCCGCGAAGTCTCCCCGTAGCCGTCTGCACTTGTTGCCCATTCAAAACAGGTTAGTAATAGTTCATTAGGATCATCTCTCCAAGCTAATCGAAAGCCCTAACTTAATTCGTAACCACATTACATGATTTTACAGAATTGAATCTGAGTTTTGATAAAAAATGGTTTTAAACGATCGACACGATAAACAGAATATAAACCTAATTAAATGGTGTAATTCGATTCGCAAACATCATATCAATGAAAACCCTAAGTTTCTAATCTGTTTTATTACAAGAATCAGGCGAATTGCTTCTGGAATTGACCAGACACGGTCGCGCCAGCCTATGAGCGCGGTCGTTCCTGACCAAGCATAGTCGTGCCCCGTAAGAGGCCCGGTCGTGTTTACCGATCAAACCAAGTCCTGACCTAGTCAAAACCCTAGGCGCGGTCGTGCCGGATACGGACGCGGTCGTGTCTCAGGACCAGACTCTTGTTTTGACTTCTGACCAACCACGGGCGCGTTACCGACCAAGCGCGGTCGCGTACGTGCCGGGCGCGGTCGTGCCATATACAAGCACGGTCGTGCTCATCCCTTAAACAGAATCTTTATTTTTATTTTTATTCTGTTAATTTGATAAATAAATTAAATAACAGTTTAAATAATTATTTTTATAAACTAATTACTGGAATACCTTACACTGTTCCGAATGAACATTTTTTTATTTAAACTTATATTTTTAAATAAATATTCTATTACTTAAACTTATACAAATAAATATATATAATAAATAACATAGTTAATTATTATTTTTAAGACAAACCCTACACGTTTAAGAATGACAAATTCACTTCCGTCATTAAATAACGCAAATCAATAACACATATACATTGTTCATTAGGTCGAACTTAGCAATCTACAACACACCGCCATTACATACTTGCTTGTGCGACCTACACTCTGCATAACAAGTGAGTTACATAGCCCCTCTTTTACTCTATTTACAAAACTTTTTGGGGTGGAACATGCGTTCAATTACTATGTTTTCAATTATACACGAATACAGTTTCCATCTTACATACATGTATGCAATTCTGTGCTTTATGCTTGAGTGCTAGGTGTGTAGACTATATACGCTATTCACAATCATTAACTATTAGCCGACAGTATACAGTGATAGTACTATTGAGTCTGACAAACCCACCCAGGTAGGGTGACTGTTGCTGACAACACGATTTGATTTCAGTTACAAAGGTTTGATTGAATACACAGGTCACACGATGGTTCCTCTCCATAAACGCCTTTATTGACATGTTTTGTATGAACTGTATACACACAATACGTTTTTGCTATCACACAACAAAACCTATGTTTTCTCACCAACTCTTGTAGTTGACCCTCTCATTTAACCATGTTTCAGGTACCAATGTTTGAAATGATCAAGATATGCTACACATAGGATTTTGACCTAGTATTAATTGAACCAGCTATATTTTGATGTAATTTTCATTATTGTTTGGTGGATTGAATCTATGTTTTGTTGAACTTGTTTGATTGCAATGAAAACGATTATTAATTATTTAAACTTTAGTAAACCATGAGTAATGAACAGTCTGCACGCTTCACGCCCCGACGTTTCCGTCGTCGGTTGGGGTGTGACAAATATGTAGTCTCGAAATGTATCAACCATACAAGTTCTACCATATCATATCACATTGGTCACTCTCAGCAATTGAAACAAATTTTTCAGTGACCTATCAATCTATAGCAAGTATGGCTCAAAAACTCACATATGGCGGACAAATGGTTACCGACATGTAGCATTAGCAATCAATTCAAAGCATGTTACACCTAATTAAGCATCCCTTCCCATTTTTCTTAAAACACCCATCGGAAATACTCTCCTGAAACTTAAAGGGACAACCATGATTCAAGATCTAGATTAGTCAATCAGAAAGGACCTTTTCCATGAGTTTAAAAATTGGTTTGCTTTGCAAAAAATTTTCAATTTTGACGATTTTTAGCAAAATTCACCAAAGTTAAGTGTGTTTCTCCCCCCATCCCCACACTTGAGACACATTGTCCCCAATGTGTGGTTTTGTCAATTTCTCATCCTTGGAACTCATGATGAGGGCTGCTAATCCACCCTTATGCACCCGATGACACTAACCTAACTACTACTAACTAACAAAACAACTTAAGCACACAATATCAAGTTAAACACACCCTACACAAATGTCCACACCACCAAAACAGAAAATAAAAGAAAATAAAAGAAAATAAAAGTAGTTCTTCCCAATCCAACCACCCACCACCCTTAGTTACAGATCATTGTTTACAAATAATAGAGGAGCCAAGCACATGGACCTGATGTTTATCAGAGAATGCTCAGAAGTACCGCGGCTGTTGTGGTCCAAAAATAGATGTCATGGTCTCCTCAATTGCACTAAAATCGAACACACTCGGTGTTCCATCACCTCTATCCTGCTGTTGCTGTTGGTCTTGGTAGGGATTAAGCCATTCCGAGTGATGCACCTGTGGTGGCGGGTATCGAACTGAACCATCGTACGGGTCCAACGCAGTGTAATCAATAACTGGTGGATGTTGTACCACCTGTTCACCCCTGTGCCACTCATCGTGCATTCTCCGCTGCTGAGCATCATCAAAATTATGGTTAATCTCACGCTGAGTGTTGTAAGCGTGCAACCTGTTCCAATGCTCACTTCTATCATACAACCGTTGCGTCTCCCTTCTTTGCAGCTCAGAATTTTGGGTGTCCTGATCAAACATCACCCGTGCATAGGGTGGCCAATCCCGCCACCCCGCAGGCCTAGCATCATTTAGGATCCTTCTCATATCATCATCAACCACACCCCAGGGTGTCCCCCTATCCTGGAATGTGTACTGCGGTGGTTGGTGTGATCTCTGACTCGATCCTTCCCCCTTGACCTTCTAACAATCCGTGCGATTGTTTGATCATCATCGTCGGACTCCTCATTCTCACCCCCCTCGAAAGTTGTGTTGCCCCCAACACAATTCTCAAATCAAAACGTACCTGGTGATCGATCTTCCCCACACTTAGCCTCGTAGAAGAACGCATGACAAACAAACACATCAAACACATAAAAAGAAAACAAACGAAAGTAACAAATGGCTAATGAACAATTTTAAATACAAACTCTACAACCCGAGGTTTCCCTCGAGATTACCTGGACCTCAGACGTCCTCATAAGTTGGTGAGCCTTCGACAAAGCTCACCACTTCCATTGATTCCTTGTTAATATCGGTCGCATCCAAATATGGCTTCAGTCGGTAACCATTAACCACTTGCTTTGTCTGATCTTTCACGCTTTCAATTTCAATGTCACCGTAGTGACCAATCCTCACAATCACAAATGGTCCGGACCACTTGCTCTTCAACTTTCCTGGAAATAACTTCAACCGTGAATTAAACAACCATACCTTTTGACCAACTTCGAAGCTCCTTTTCCTTAGCTTCGCATCATGCACCGCTTTCATCTTTGTCTTGTATGCGGCTGCTGTGTCATACGCCTCTTCACGCAACTCCTCCAAATCACAAAGCTCTAACCGACGTTCTTTCCCTGCATCATCATATTCCAAATTAAGTGTGGTCATCGCCCACAAAGCACGGTGGGTGATTTCCAATGGTAGATGACAACCTTTTCCATAAACCAAACGGTAAGGAGTCGTTCCAATCGGCGTTTTGTATGCCATCCGATATGCCCATAAAGCATCATCTAATTTCTTAGACCAATCTTTTCGATCAGCTCGGACGGTCTTTTGCAAAATTTCCTTAATCTGCCGATTAGAAACCTCAACTTGACCACTAGTTTGGGGGTGGTAAGGTGTAGCAATGCGATGATCCACGCCATACTTTTTAAGTAATTTCCCAAAATTAAAATTTTTGAAATGGGTTCCCCCATCACTAATGATGACCCGAGGTACCCCAAATCTAGAAAAAATGTGGGTTCTTACAAATTCACAAACAACTGCGTGATCATTCGTCTTAGTGGCAATGGCTTCAACCCATTTAGACACGTAATCCACTGCCACTAAGATATATACCTTACCAAACGAAACCGGGAATGGGCCCATGAAATCAATTCCCCATACATAAAAAATGTTAACAATTAAAATTGGGTTCATGGGCATCTCATCCCGTTTTGCAATTCCCCCCAGTTGTTGACACCTAACACAGCATTTAACATAATTCATAGCATCTTTAAACAAAGTGGGCTAGAAAAGACCACATGATAGAACCCTATACGCCGTTTTCTTCCCACTTAGATGGCCTCCACACGCAGACAAATGTGCATGAGCCAGCACACTCTGCACCTCTTCTTCTGGGATGCACCTTCTCAAAATTTGATCTGCACCTACCTTGAACAAATCAGGTGCATCCCACACATAATGTCTAACCTGAACAAGAAAGTGGCGTCTTTTCTGTGCTGACTAAAAACTTGGAATTACACCTGCATCCAAATAATTCACCAAATCAGCAAACCATGGCAATTTAGTAACCGAAAAGAGTTGTTCATCGGGAAATGTGTCATTAATTTCCGAGGGGATCCCATTATTGAGAGTCGGTAGGCGTGACAAATGATCTGCCACCACGTTTTCACTCCCTTTCTTATCTCGGATTTCCAAATTGAATTCTTGAAGAAGCAGTATCCACCGAATCAGCCTCGGCTTCGCATCCTTCTTTTCCATCAAGTACCTGACAGCAGAATGATCAGTATAAATAATAACTTTGCTGCCCCAAAGATAAGAACGAAATTTGTCTAAGGCATAGACAACTGCCAGGAATTCCTTTTCAGTTGTTGTATAATTCAATTATGCCTCTGAAAGGGTTTTACTAGCATAATAAATAACCATCGGTTTCTTGTTTATCCTTTGACCTAACACTGCCCCTAATGCCACATCACTCGCATCACACATGATTTCAAACGATGATGACCAATCGGGTGACTGTAACACTGGGGCTTCAACCAACAACTTTTTCAATGTTTCAAAGGATTTTAAGCATTCGTCATCAAAGGTAAAGGTCGTGTCTTTTAAAAGCAAGTTACATAATGGTTTTGAAATGACGCTAAAACTTTTGATGAACCGACGATAAAACCCAGCGTGCCCTAAGAATGATCGCACGCCTTTCACATTCGTGGGAGGAGGCAAAGTTGAAATTACATTAACTTTTGCCCTATCAACCTCCATCCCACGTTCAGACACAACATGTCCTAACCCTACCCCCTCTCGAACCATGAAGTGGCTCTTTTCCCAACTTAGTACCAAATTTTTTTCAACACAACGTTTAAGTACCTTGGTAAGTTGATCTAGACATTTTTCAAATGACATTCCGAAAATAGAAAAATCATCCATGAAGATCTCAAGATTCTCCCCCACCATATCTGAGAAAATACTCATCATGCACCTTTGGAAGGTGGCGGGGGCATTGCACAAACCGAATGGCATTCGCCTGAAAGCGAATGTACCATACGGGCATGTGAATGTAGTCTTGTTCTGATCGTCTGGATGTATGGCAATTTGATTATACCCAGAATATCCATCAAGAAAACAAAAGAATTTCTGACCTGAAAGTCGCTCTATTATCTGATCAATAAAAGGTAATGGAAAGTGGTCTTTCGAGGTAGCTGCGTTCAGCTTCCTGTAATCTATGCACACTCGCCACCCGGTTACTGGGCGGGTAGCAAGTTCCTCACCATTTTCCTTTTTAATTTCCTGGATACCTGCTTTTTTTGGAACTGTTTGAGTGGGGCTCACCCACGTACTGTCTGAAATGGGGTATACAATACCTGAATCAATCGACTTAAGCACCTCTTTCTTCACGACTTCTCTATTGTTCGGATTGAGTCGCCTCTGTGTGTCGCGAGCGGGTTTTGCGTCCGGCTCGGTTATGATCTTGTGCATTACAACAGAGGGACTAATCCCCTTCAAATCTGCTATCGTCCATCCAATTGCTGATTTGTGAGCAACCAGTACCTTCAACAATTCTTTCTCCTGATCCTCGGTCAAATCTGATGCAACAATGACCGGTAAGGTTTTCTCCTTTCCTAGAAATGCATACTTCAAATGTGATGGTAATTCTTTCAGCTCCAGCTGCGGTGGCTCAACCAAGGATGGCTTTAACTCCTTGTTCCATTTATCTGGAAGTTTCTCTTGATGACAGGACCACGGTGGCCTGTTTTCTTGCACTGCTTTAAGTTCAACTTCCCTTTCCGCCTCAATCAATTCCAGCATATGTTGTCTCTCCACCCTGTCAAACACAGAACAATCGTCTGATATGTTATCCTTGCTCACCAAAGGCTCATAGCAAGGAACACATCGGTCAACAATATCTGCCATAAAACAAGTATCACAAACAAGGGGGTTAGTAACGTTAGTGAACATATTCAACCTCATTTTCCGATTGCCAAATGTCATGTCGATTGTTCCTGAAACACAATCAATTATGGCATGTGCAGTGGCCAAAAATGGCCTCCCCAATATGACATCTGGTTGTCTCCCTTGTATCCCCGACACATAATCCAAAACCAAAAAGTCCACAGGGTAATAAAATTCTCCCACCTTAACAAGGACATCAGTTAACACTCCCCTAGGAAGCTTAGGAGTCAAGTCAGCTAACACCACAGTAGTGTCAGCCTTCTTGAGGGGACCAAAATCAAATTGATCATACAAGCTTCCCGGGAGAATGCTAATGCTAGCTCCCAAATCCAGTAACCCCCGTTCACTTTTAAAATCACCGATTTGAATTGAAATTAAAGGCGTTCCTGGGTCATCAAGCTTTGGTGGAAGTGCACCCGAAAAAATAGCACTGACTTGCATATTTACATCTAACTTCTTAGGCAACCTTGGTTGTCTTTTCTGTGTGCAAATGTCCTTTAAATACCGAGCATAAGCAGGTACCTGTTTAATTGCATCTAGAAGAGGCAGATTGATTTTTACTTGTTTAAAAACTTCCCACAACTCATCTTGTTATGGGCCTCTTTTTGACTTGTTTGATTTATCTGGTTTGACCAAGGCTGATGGAAATGGAGCCTTGTTAACAACATTTTCAGATGGTGAGTTATTATTTAAAACCGGTTTAGATGCAATAACAGGTTCCTCACTATCACTCTCTTCACTCTCATTTACATCCTCCACAATCCCTTCGACGAAAGGAGGTGGAGGAGTGACATTATTATTCACTTCTTTACCACTTCTGAGAGTAATTACCTGATTTACCTGAGCATTCTTTTGGCTAGAACTCTGATGAGCTGGATTTACCTGTGTATCACTGGGAAGTGTTCCAGTTGGTCTTTGTGAAAGTTGCTCTGCTATCTGTCCCACTTGCTTGTTCAATGCAACAAAAGCCTTGTCCCTTATGTCATTTTCCTTCCTCATCTCTTTCATCATCTCAACGAGTTGATCAATTTTTGAGCCTTCAGAATTGGTGGATGATCCAGCTTGTTGATTTGCAGGTGGAGCTTGTTGCCTGTTGTTCTGACCACCTCCTTGTTGTTGATTCCCACAATAAGGTCTCTTATAATTGGCTTGTTGGTACTGTTGACGATCAAAAGCTTGAGGATAACTTCTGTTGTTTGCAGGTTGAAAATTCGGGTTCATCTGATTTGAAGCATTACCATACCTAAAATTAGGATGGTTTCGAAGCCCTGGATGGTAGGTGTTCGAGTTCATATCTCCATGCACTTGATTAACCTCTTCAGTTGGGCCCCCTTGTTGTCCACCTTGCTGTTGCTGACACTGACTAGATTTGTGCCCAAGATCACCACATACCCCACACACATGATAGACCGAACCCGTTGGAGCTGAAGTGTTCTCCTTACCCAACCCGGCTATCTTTTCCACTTTCTGTGCCATAGCCTCCAATTGCTCATCAGTCATTTGGGTGGCTGCCCCATTCACCGTCTCATGCTTAGATCTTTTGTTCGACTGCTCCAACCGTTTAGAGTTGGCACACATTATTTCTAGCAAATCCCAATCAACTTGTACATGATTATACAAGAAGGTGCCATTACTCTGTGAATTGATATCCCGGATGTCTTCAGACGACATTCCATCATAAAACGCCACCAATAACTCCCACATGTTAATACCATGATGAGGACACTTCCGTAGCATATCCTTGAATCGAGTAAAAGATTCATGAAACAACTCCCCACCCTTCTGCTTGAAATTTCGGATATTTCCTCGGGCCTCATTAGTTTTCTTCATAGTGTAAAACTCTTTCAAAAACTTCTGTTGTAAGTTAGCCCATGTGTAAATACTAGCAGATGGTAGAGAATCAAACCATTCCTTCGCACGGTCTTTCAAACTGAAGGAGAACAAAATCAACTTAACCTCATCTGGTGTAAAACCTTGTAGCCCAGTTACCTGACAAAATTGCTCAAAACTCTGCAGATGTGGATAAGGTTCTTCAGTGGCACGCCCATGAAAAGTAGGCATGGAAGTCAATACTGCTGGACGGACTTCAAATGATCTTCCATTTCTCACAGGTGTTACCACAGGAGAAGCATTCGTGGTCAAAGCTGGTTGGAAGTAATTGTTGGCAGCTTGGGCATGCATCATGCCTTGATTGTAGTTTCTCGGTACTCCCATGTTATGTTGTGGAGGCATAGGAATACCAGGCTCATAATTTGGTCCCTGCATCTGTGGCATCGGAGGCCTATAGAATCCTTGCGGCTGTGGAGGGTATCCTCGTGGTTGTTGCTGTGGGAATCCATATCCACCATAATTTATTTGGTGTTCTTGATTCATGTAATTCGGTGGTGGATTCTAGTACATGTTCTGTGGCTGCCCTTGACGCGGATCATATCCATTCCACCCATCATCCCATTGTTGTACCCTTACACCCGTTCCAAATGTGCCATGCACACTATTATTGTCAAGAATATCGCGATCGGTATTGGTTGGTGCTCTGCTTGAGGGTGGATTTGGGTTTTGAGGGTCATTCAGAGGTGGTTAATTGGGTGGTGGGTTGTTGTAGGGTGGAGGATCGAATTGATCCTCAAAGTTGAGTGGAGGAACATTAGAATTCACCATTTCTGGAGATGGATTTGGTTGGCTTGAAGATGCAAGATTGGTGCGATGAATAATCCTGTTGTGGCGAGCTGTTCGTTCAATTTCCGGATCGAAGTTCAACGGAGAAGATCTACCAGAATATCTTGTATGCATACGATTTGTGATCACCTGCACACAACAAAAACAAACAACCCAAGTAGTACTGCTTGAAACAAATTAATCTAAACAATAAACCTTGCGCACTGGCTCCCCGGCAACGGCGCCAAAATTTGATCACAGTCGAAGGTACAACCAAATTAAAACCTAAATACCTTTAGTAAAGGGTAAGTAGGGTATCGATTCTCGAGGAGCTCGTGGAAGGTTAACTGTTGCAACTAATTAAACTAGGCGATAAAAGTAAAACCGAATTTTGGATTTGATTAATTTTTAAGAACAACCGATTATGCACTTACTGAATTTAAAATTAAGAAATCAAAAATAAACGAGAGTAAACTTGAAAACGAATAACAATTGATTAAAAATAGTAACCAACCCTAGACTTCAGACTTGATATGGATTTGAAACTGTTTAATTTAATTGCACGACAATTTGCCAACAATTCAACCAATAACAATTAAAATTCATTCGGTGTGTTAACCCAACGATCTGAGATCGGACAATGGAACACCATCACGAACTAATCTAACAGTTATCACTTTGACAAAAACCTGATTAACAACTCGATATGCTAGCGGCTATAAAAGTCGAATGACAATCGAATAATTGCAAATTAGATTGATTCAAATCTATTTGTGAATCTGGAGGACAATTATAAACATCCAAATGAAAGATTATCCAATCCCATGTTTACATTCATGCAATCAAAACAGTTAAAAATCCAAATATCAAAGTCTTACATCTAAGATTGGTTACCGGGTGCTTAGCCTGACATCACGCACGTCGATTTTTCAAAGTTCTTCCCTGAATCCATGCTTGAATCCCTGATTTTGGGTGAAAAAGCTTCAATCTTGATGATCCAAATGCCCCAAAATCGCCTCAACACTTCTGCCTGTTCATCTCTCCCCAAAAAAAACTGACTTTCCATGCATATTTCTCCTCAGAATCAATGCTCCCGTCTTTCTGTTTTCCCGACCACCGTAAGTTACGGTGGTTTTGCCGTAACTTACGGTCAGCTTTTTCCAAATTATAACTTACGGCTTGTAGCTTCTGCTTTACAGCCTCGAAAAATCTAAATTTCTGTCCACCGTAAGTTACGTTTGCCTGGCCGTAACTTACGGCCAGCCCTTTTTCACTTCTTCGTTTCTTCGTTCCGATTCCCGTAACCTGCATTTCCACGTGCTCTAACATCTATGTTTTAACCCCTCTTACCTACAAACACAAAAGCTCGTAGTAATTGCTATCCATGCATATGTAATAAGAGAAAAACATATAAAATCGTGGGGTTAAAACACTATCGTATTTGGGTTCCCGATCGCGATGATCTCCATACGTTTCTTATGAACGAGGCTCACAAGACTCGTTATTCTATTCATCCTGGTGCGGATAAAATGTACCAAGATCTTCGCCAACAATATTGTTGGCCCGGTATGAAAAAGGACATTGCTCTCTATGTTGCCAAATGTCTAACGTGCTCCAAGGTCAAAGCCGAACACCAACGTCCTTCCGGATTACTTGAACAACCGGAAATTCCCGTGTGGAAATGGGAAAACTTAGCTATGGATTTCATTACCAAACTTCCTCGCACCTCAAGTGGCTATGATAGCATTTGGGTGATCATTGATCGTCTCACCAAATCTGCTCATTTCTTGCCTATCCGTGAAGACTATCGGGTTGAGTAACTAGCCCGAATTTACATTGATGAAATTGTGTGCCGTCACGGTGTTCCCTTAAACATAATCTCCGATAAAGATGCTCGGCTCACCTCTCGCTTTTGGCAATCTCTCCAAACTGCACTTGGTACACGATTGGATTTGAGCACTGCCTACCATCCACAAACTGATGGTCAGACCGAGCGAACAATCCAAACTCTTGAGGATATGCTTAGAGCTTGTGTAATTGATTTTGGTGGCAATTGGGATTCACATCTATCCCTAATCGAGTTCTCTTACAATAATAGCTACCACACGAGTATTAACATGGCTCCATTTGAAGCTCTCTATGGTCGCAAGTGCCGTTCTCCTATCTGTTGGAACGAGATTGGTGAAGCACAAATCATCGGTCCCGAGTTAATTCAAGAAACATCCGAGAATATTATCCAAATCCGTGACAACATTCGAGTAGCGAGAAGTCGACAAAAGAGTTATGCCGACAAACGACGAAAACCCTTGGAATTCCAAGTCGGTGACCTTGTTCTTCTAAAGGTGTCTCCGTGGAAGGGTGTGATCCGTTTTGGAAAGAAAGGCAAATTATCACCTCGCTATGTGGGTCCATTCAAGATTCTTGAAAGGATTGGGAAAGTGGCTTACAAACTCGATTTACCTCCATTACTCGGCAATATGCATCTCACATTTCACGTGTCTAATCTGAAGAAATGTCTTGCTGATGAAAATCTTCACATACCCCTTGACGATGTGCACATTGACGAAATGATGCAATTCGTTGAGAGACCTGTGAAAATCATGGATCGTGAAATCAAACAGCTCAAGCGAAGTCGTATTCCTATTATCAAAGTTCGTTGGGAATCTAAGCGTGGTCCTGAATTTACTTGGGAACGAGAGGACCAAATGAAGCTCAAGTACCCCCATCTTTTTACTGATGCCGTCGCTTCCTCTAGCTAAATTTTGGGACGAAATTCCCTCAACATGGGGAGACTGTAACATTTCTGATTTTTAGTATCCGTATTTCCATTCAATGTAATGCATTTCAAACCAAATTCTAGTACACTGACTTGTTCTATTTGTACTAAAAATTAAATACTATGTTCCAATGCAAATCCACAAATTTTACACGAGTATACCCAATTAAACTCTACATAAGTTCATATTTATGCAAATCTACAAATACTGAAAGATTACAAGGATTGAATTTATAAATGAATAAACAGAAACCCTAATAGGCACAGTCGCGCCTCGTTCTGGCACGGTCGCGCCAAGTGCTTTGGCACGGTCGCGTGACTCGCTTTGGAACGATCACGGTGCCTAGGCACGGTCGCGCCTCGCTTGGGCACGGTCGCGCCTAGTACCAGTTGAAACGTAAATGCGGTTTTAAACGCGAGATCATTGAGTTTCGTAACCTGTATTCACATTATTATCATTAACGAGAATAATAAGGCTATCAATTACAACAATTAACTCAGTATAATTCGATTAGCCTCAAAACCGTCAAAACATTCACGAAACCACCGATTCTCCCTTTTCAATCCAAATTCTCTCAAGCAAACTATCCATACGTATCAATCGATCCTCTCTAAAGTTTCTGGACACGCTGGTGTAGCCGGAGTTGCAGCATAGAGCACCGGAAATCGAACCGCTGATGCCGGAACTCTCCTCTACCGTTCTCTATCAATTCACTACTCTTCCAGGTAATTGAAACCTCTTTCTCAATCGTTTCAATTCATAGATCAAAAGCCCCATCTTAATTTGGGCTTGCAATATGGAAATCACCACGAACCCGAATCTATATTTCGTTCAAAAATGATTTAATCGAATCGAACCTTAGACACGTTTTACATACAATTAATCTATACAAAAAGACTCGTGATGATCTAATGGGTGAAAGCCCCATGAATTCCAACAATAACAATATAAGAATTAGTCAAATTGGATCTGTTTTGAAACAGACACGGTCGCGCTAATCATATAGCGCGGTCGTGCTTCATGAGACACGGTCGTGCCAAATAACAGGGCGGTCCTGCCTCCCACACTCAGACCCGGTCATGCCCTTGGCTAGACTTGGTCGTGCCTCAAAACCCTGGACACGGTCGTGCCTGGCCCAGACACGGTCGTACCTAGTGAACAGTTTAACTATATCCTCTATATTGGTCAACACGGTCGCGTCCCTGACTAGCACGGTCGCGCCCGTGGTTCTAGCAAGATCGTGCCCTGTCACAGGCACGGTCGTGTGTGTGAGAAAATTTTTGGCAGAATAATTATTTCCATATTTTAAAAAAAAACAATAAGTATATCAAATTAATTTTTAAATAAAAAAGAATTGATTTTATGAAGATTTATATTAACATTATTTAAAAAGATCAAATTTCTGTTCTAAAATAAATAGAAATTATTTATTTAAAACTTACAAAATTTAATCTATATTTATTGTTAAACCCTACACTTAATTATTATTTACACAATTTATTTAAACATCTTTATGAAAATAAAATAAAGAAATTTATATTTAATATAAAACATTTAATACATTTTCATAACTAAGTGACTAAGTTACATATTTTATAAATAAATAAATAAGATTACAATTATTTATTTAATTTATATTTAAACAAAAACTATTTGTTTAGGTTATACTTAATTACCCCTAATACTTACATTATTTTTATAACTAGGTAAACAAATAATAATTTTATTATTTTATTAGTTAGTTATTCCGAACTCAAATTTTATACAACACCATTCAAATACAAACCACTAACACCTACAACTTCAAATTCCTTATACACACATCCAATTTAACCTTAGGCTTAGACATAGACTATTGTGCACACTATTGATTCAATACATATTACACTCTAGGTTAACGTTGTGCATTACGAGGACCCCGTTTCTATCTAGTACCTCGTGTTAGCTACGTCTTCAAACCAGGTGAGTATTACATAGCCCCTTTTACTCTTTTACACTTTTTGGGGTGGAACATGAACATTATACAATACTATTGCTTACATTTACACAAACTACACAAATACAAATCCCCTTTACATTCATGTGTGCAATTTGAGCTTTATACCCGAGTGCTAGTTGTGCTAACTTTTGTGTGCGATTTATGTGCAATCATTAACTATTCAAGCCGACGGTTTACAATGATAGATCTATTGAGTCTGACAAACCCACCCAGGTAGGGTGATTGTTACCGACAACACAATTTTTGCATGCTAGTTACAAAGGTTTGATTGTACTTGGTTACACAATAGTTGCTCCCCATAAATGCCTTATTTTATCATGATATGTAAGGATTTGTTTATTTACAAACTATATGCTATCTATATACAAACATGTGTATGCTTACCAACTTTTTAGTTGACCTTATTTTGTTCATGTTTCAGGTACTAATGTGTGATTTGATCAAGATTTGCTTCACATAGGCTTTGGGACTTATTTAAATTGAATAAAGGATTTTATGTATTTCAATTATGTTCTTTCTTGAGTTTGGTTGTGTTTGGATTATTTGAAATAAAATTGATGTTTAATATATTACAATTAGTCAACCTTGTGCTCATGAACAGTCTACATGTCCCGCCCCGATGATTCCGCCATCGGTCGGGGTGTGACACCTGTCAGTGCGGTTTAGTTCATAGGTATTCCTATTATTAGTTAGGAATCGAGGTTAGGTTTAGTAGTTTATTTTATAGACCGTCTGGACGACATCAGACTCTCCTAGCCGACACTCTCGGCGATACCCACACAATTGCCGACTCTTGCATGAAATAATAGAAATTGTACTTTGACTTATGTGCAGATCGGTATACGCATTAACAGTAGCTAAAACATCACCTTCGGGTTAAACACCGAAAAACAGGTGAGTTCTATGTGCCCCCTATATGATACGTGCAAATGATGTTAAATGTTTTGGGGCTGAAGTGTATACATGATATGAATAAATGTTATGTTATGTGCTATATGGCAATGTATACTGATTATAAGTATGACAAGTGTGTTTTTAAATAAAGAAATGAAAGCATGACATAACGTATAAGAATGAAATCTTGCTTTATATATATGTATATATTGCTTGCCAAGTATGAAAAGTGTGACATAACGTATAAGAATGAAATCTTGTTTTATATCCATGTATATATTGCTTGCTAAGTATGAATGAACGTTATGGATGGAAACGATGATAACGGCTACATCGGTAGATGGATGACCACTCGACTAATATGCAGCCACAAATGAACGTCTAGAAAGGTAGACTAAACTAAGGCCACTACGGTGGAGTAAGTCCCTCAATCGATGCACGGTTGTATAATTAGTTCAAGTGGGAAACGGATGCCTTAGGGAAGATGGGCGAATATGACGAACTACGACGGTAGGACGGTAAAGACGGACGGCCAAAGGTTTTCCAGACGGTTTAAAGATACGACGGACGGTTTCTAGTGCCGGACGGTTAAGTAAATGGACTACGACGGTAGTTCGAGATCGTTTGTCTTTGTGACTTATGTAAGCAAAGTAATGGGTTGATCACCCGTATGTGTAAAACCAATGAATGTGCACTAAGATATAAGCATGTATGTATTTATATACGTACTCACTATGAATGTAATATGAAAGAAATAAAGTAAAGAAAGTATATATACATATATATATATATATATATGTGTGTGTGTGTATACCTATTGTAAGATAATGTTAATATCTGATTGCTATTAAACTAGAACTCACCAGCATTAGCTGACTTTTAGTATGCACTTCAGGTAAAAAGAAGAAAGGACGTGACAAGGCGTGAAGACTACCCCGCTGCAAGACTAACATCCCATTACTTGAATTTCATGTTAAGACAATGTTGGAGATTAGTTTGATGCAGGTTATTGGAAATTCAAACTCTCTATCATATGCCAGCTGGTTTGGAGACATCTATGTTAGATTGGATGAAGCTACTGCTGAGAGGATGAACTACAATAAGTTGTTGGGTTAGTTGGTTCTTCTTAAAACTTAGGTTGTTCCACAAATGCAAGCATTAGTTTAGAGGGAGTCAGGTTCTGTCATCACTTGGCTACTGAAGACAGACTGAAGTTTGAAGATTAAAGAGTTGAAAATTTCAAGTGGAATACCAGAAGATCAAGTCTTGATAGAAGACACGTGATGTCATTAGTTTAGAGGGAGTCTGTTAGGACATTCTTTGTAAACAGATGATTATTACTATTAGTGATAGATACGATTTGATGCTATAGTTAAGAGGGAGTCTGTAAAAGCATGTTTTAGTAACTACAGATAAAATTCTATGTATCGATGTACTTAGCTAGTACGCAGGAGAATGTTCCTGCGTACTTACCAAGTTCACCAGTTGGTCCAGCGTACTTAGTAAGTACGCAAGGTTTTTTGCCTTGCGTACTTAACAAATACGCAAGGCTTTTGCCTTGCGTACTTAACAAGTACGCATGACCAAAGCTCCTGCGTACTTAGACAAGTTTTCAGGAATGGGTTGTTCCTGCCCCTATAAATAGAGGTGTTGGGCTCATTTGTAAAACAAGGAACAGAACGTGAGAAATGAGAGAGGTCTGGCCGGGATGAGCTCTCCCGACCCCTGGACCGTAAACTTAAATGAGAGATGTATACTCCTTCGGTATGTAATCTGTAATGAAAACATTGTTATGGATTGTGTTTCATTTCTGTTGATTCTCTTGTTTATGTGTGTCTATTTATCTATGTTTGTTCACTGTCGTTTCTTCATCTGTTCCCACACAAATCATGAACAGATATACATTATTGTTCTCTATCTTTCGTTGTGCTCAACCGAGGCCCCCGGGACCTACAAAAACTTGTTCCCTTAATAGAGAAAATAGCAAACCATCTACAAGTCGGTCAAATTCTAAACAATTGCCTCAACGGTTTACCAAAAATGAATTTTATTCAAAATTTTATAATCATCATCATGTTTTTGAACAAAATGTTAAAAATTCGGATAGGAATTGTTTTAAATCAAATAACATAAATTGATATAGATATGATGGCCAAGTGTTTGATAGAAGGTTTTCTAGGAACTGTGAAAATGTAGGTCACTTCACAGGTTCTCCTCAACAATCATCATTATGGTTCGACAGATCGGGATATGCTCCTTATGCTAGGAAACGGACATGCTACACTTGTGGCAAAGCTGGTCACATTGCAAGAAATTGCATACATCGTCCTTATGAGCCCTATTATTTGCAAAATCAGAGGGCTACATAAAGGGAAAAGTATTATTCTAAGCCAATGAAGGTTGAAAAACTTAAGGTAATGAAGAATAAGCATCCTAAAGTTAAGCCTTCTGATGGTGATTGGAATGCTGGTAAGAACAAACAAATGTTTTTCGTGAAAACAAGCAATGTAAAAAACCTAAACAGTAAGAGAAACCTAAAGTTGGTACTCCTCAAGCAACCAAAATGTTTCTTAAACCTATATTAATTTGGAAAACTAAATCAATAGCAGTTGAATCACCAGTGTTAAAGAACGATAAGGATATGTGCTTACAAGAAGTATCTTACATTGATGCTTTGGGCATACCCAGGATCACCATGGCTTGGGTACCTATATCTAACTAACTTGCTTGAATCATGCAGGAACAACTAAGGAGGACTGTCAACAACTTATGGTACATTGATAGTGGTTGTTCGAGACACATAATGTAAGACATCTCTCTACTGATGCAGGGTATATTTCCTTTGCAAGAGATAAATGATGTAGGATCAGCATAAAAGTTACGGTCACTAATGGTACTCTTTGCTTTGAGGATGTTAATTACGTTGTAGATAGTTTTACAAAAGCCTTTGATCTAACCAGATTCAATTTTCTGGTTCAGTGTTTGAAAAAGTTTTGCTCTGATTAGCGAGTCACAAGTTCGGTCACCAAAAATGAAATTTCCTAAAAACACCAAAAAGATTTTATATTTGAGTATTTCTATTTTTAAGTCTAGAAAAATACAAAAAAAAAATTATTTTTATGTCCTGTTTTATTACTGAGAAAATTAAGAACTTTGTCTAATGGGAAATGATAGTACATCATTTTAGAAGTTGGATCATCATATGTAAGGCCTGTAGTTGAAAAGATTAAGATCTTAGGGTGATATGTTGATAGGCTTTGCTAAAACTGTAAAGACAACATGATAGTGTTTCATTTAAACATAAAGGTCATTGTCGAAGTGGAGAACATCTCATAGATTAGTTTAATAAGTTTTCCTATTAAAAATTGAGCACTTAAACATAAAGATTGGTAAACTGTGGATGAACATAATGTATCTGGATTGCACAAATCGAGACCCTTCACAAAGGGGTTGTGAGCTGACTTTTTCAATTCTTTGTATATATTATGTAAATAAAAGACATGCGTAGTCGTGTAAAATGCAAAAGACACTCAATGTAGTGCAAAGCAGATCTGCAAAGCAAAATTTTTGAGTAAAAAGACACGTAATGTCGTGCTACAGGAATAAATGAAAAGATATGTACAAAGACGTACATATAAGTATATTTGTATATATTTTTCTTTTTTTGGGAATATGTGACTGGGAAGGAATCTCTTGTCAAGGCATGTAAGCCTGTAGTGCTATGAACCTGAGCATTTCCTGGTTCTGAACGTGTAAGTCCGTTGTGCTATATTTATAATCAAATTTGTTAGAGATTTCCTGAACAGTTCATAAACCCGTGCTAGTTATGCTCTATTAGTTATTAATTAGGCGCTCAAAAGATCATGAGGAAGGGACGGTTTATCCGATAAGTTGTGGGGTCCATTAAGTTCATAAAAAACTCATCTAATTCACATTAAAATAAATGCAGGTTTGTGAGATATGAGTGTGGGACCCACTAAGTCATGAATAATTATTACCCGAAAAACATGATAAATTTATTCATTGCTTGTTTATCATCTAAGGTATAAAGGCTTGAGTTTAGAAGCATACTCTATATTGGTAATAACCGAGACCTATTTAAGAAAATGAACGGCTGATAAATATGCTTTGGTCTGCGCTAGAATGATATGATCCCATAACAGAGTTTCTCTAAAAATAACGTGTTTCAGTAAGCGTCATATGTTGTCAAAAGAACAAAAAGATTGTGTGTTGTTAACTTAGTTTGAGTCATTTTATTTTTTTGCTTTTGTCTTAATTTTGTGTTTATTTTTCATTAAAAATTGACCGTTCCTGTTTAATTCAATAATCGTGAAAAAGAGCCTATATAAACAAATGAGGTTTTATTGAAAAGGTTGGAAAGTTTCATAATTTTATAAGTTTGAGCATACTTGCATGTTGCACATACTTGTACTTAAGTAAACAGTTAGGAACAACAGGCTAAAGTTCCAACACCAAAGGTTGATTAAGATCAGATCAACATTGTTGCACCAAGTGTCATTACTGTCAAAAAGCACGATGTACTTATGTTTCAAGAAAATGTCTTTCAAGAAGAAAATGAATACAAGGATGTTGACTCTTCAGAAACCGAAAGTGATAGAGAGAAAGTACCGATCAACAAACATCATAAAGCGACATTACAAAAGAGAAAGGCTATTGGGAATCCTCCTCCTAACAACTATTCTCAACATGTTGATAATTTTATTGATGCTGGTTTTGATCTTTGGGCGGATCGAACTCCAAAGAAAAGAACGAAAGCAAATGAACAAAACAACAACCTCAACAATTGCAAAGTCGTTTGTGAAGGTTTTGGGAATGACTCTGACAAAGAAGTTATTGCAAGAGGTGGTGATCATTCAGTAGATTTTGATATATTAAGACTACTTTAAGTGCATCAGCATAGGGGGAAATTGTAAGGACCAAAAATATAATAGGCTGACGCATCAAAGAATCACCGATTTTTTCAGAAGTTCGGAAGACGAAGATTGGAAGAATCAAGAAAGTACACGGTATAGTGTCACACCCCAACCGACGGCGGAAACGTCGGGGCGGGACATGTAGACTGTTCATAAGCTCATGGTTTACTAAAGTTGAAATAATTTAAACAACCAATTTCATTTCATAGATCAAGAAATCAAATACAACATTTACAAGAATAAAAAATACATGAATGTCTTTATTAAGTTTAAAACTAGGTCCTCAATACTAAATGAAAGCAACTTGATCAACTCACATATTCGTACCTGAAACATGATAAAAACGAGGTCAACTAAAAAGTTGGTGAGCGTACATAGGTTTTGACACCACAAGTAAAGTTCAAAATTTTTTGTGTACAATTCATATGATACATGGTTTATAAGGCATTTATGGAGAATCTAAGTTAAGCTAGTTGAATAAATCAAACCTTGTAACTGAAGGGCATAACAACACATGTTATCCCGATGTAGGGCATAACAACACATGTTATCCTGATGTAGGGCATAACAACACATGTTATCCTGATGTAGGGCATAACACAGAGGTTATCCTGATGTAATGTATTAACAATTGCACTAGTGTGTCATGTATATGTAGCCGTAACAAATAGCATTCAAGCATAAAACACAAATAAACACATATGATCATATTGTGGAATTGTAAGTGTATAATTGTAAATAGTATTTGTTGAGTAATCATGTTTCACCCCAAAATGTGCAAAATTGTAAAAAGTGGCTATGTAAAACTCAATTGTATCAAATGTAGTAGATAGCACGAGGAATAGGTAGCAAAAGTGGTTCTTGCAAATCACCAAATTAACCTAGAGTGTAATGTATGAACTTGAATCAAAGCATGCATAATGTCTAAAGCAATGTCCATGGTTTAATGGAATTTGAGTGTGGGGACTGTACAAGGGTGGTTGTGAAACTGTGTGTAAGTTGATATTTGTATTATGTAAAAGTTTGATATATACAAATGTGAGTTTCATAATATACATAATTTTAAATAATAACGACTTATAGTTTAAAATAAATAAATAAATTAAATCTCTTTATTTATTTATTTTGAATATTGTGTCATTAAAAATCGCGTAAAATTATATTTATTTAAATATAATTTAAAATAGGTGAATAATAAATAGTTCTTTTTATTCATTTATTTATTATAAATATGCGTCATAGAAGAAAGGAGTGTAGAATATATATATATATATATATATATATATATATATATATATATATATACACATAACCCTTTTTTAATAAACATCCTGACGTTACAAACACGACTCTTTCATAATTTTAAAATTACATATAAAATGATAGGGTTTATAAAAATGCACCAACCTTTGTCTTTGAAATATATAATGGTAATGAAATAATGATGCTCGTATTCTAATTGTGATAATCAAAGATTGCTTTTTAGAAAATAATTAGAAATAATTATAAGTACACTTTTTATTTAATAAGAATATTAATAATTTTCCGTTGAACATTTAAAAAACGATTGGTTTATCACAATACTTGTTTATAAAATTATATATATTTTCACACCCATCAAGAATCATAAAATAATATATAGATATCAAAGATTATTTGATCATGTTTTGTTATAGAGAATATATATATATATATATATATATATATATATATATATATATATACACGTATGTATGTATTTTCCCTTTTATCTTTATAAAAGTACATGTGTTTGTATATATATAAATACGTATATATATATATATATGTGTGTGTGTGTGTGTGTGAGTGAGTGCAACAAGACAAACCACAAAATAATGAGAAAAAGGGGGCAGGTCGGGTCGAACCGCGGCCTGTCCCTTTGTGTGATTGAGACTTACCACTAGACCAACCCTTTACTTTCATTCAGAGAATAGAAATGAACGATTTTATGATTAAAACATGATTGTATCTTCTTCCCCATTACCCTTCGCAACCCAGCCTCTATTCACAAACCAAATCCCAATCTCAAAATGATTTTGACAGGAGCAGAATATGCGATTAAAAGGGGAAAGAGGATACCTGAACTCGGTCTAGAGTCGTCGCGAATTTGAGAGGTCTGATCCCTGCTTGCGTCGACCGTATAAGAGAGGAAAAGAGACGAATTTGTGTAATGATTTTGATTCGCAAATGAGGTGGGAACTTAGAGGGTGATAGTCCACGAATAGAAACGCGTTTACAGCTGGTTAATCGAATGAATTCGTGAGATTTGAGCTTGATTTACGGGTTGTTTCAAGGTTTCCTTTATTTCAAACGGGTTTTGATTTCTTGCGATAAAAGAGTGATAATGGACGTTTATGGTTGTAGAAACTTGCGCGTGATTCGGGGGTAACACGATTTGGTCAGATATGATATCAATTCTTGATTGAAATTGTGGATTTAATGAGACTGGAACTCGATTTTGACTTTCAAAAGTCAAAAATGTATGTTCCTAGTAAAGAAGAAGGGTTCAAAATATAAAGGGGTTCAAGCTTTAAATGAGGGTTCAAATGACTAGAGTGGGAGTTTATATGTAAAATATAAGGGTTCAAAGTTTATATATATTTATTTTTATCTAATTTAAATGGATATAAGACGTTATTTATTCTTGTTATTTCCTTTTAAAAATGAAACCTTATTTTTATAAAACTTAAAAAAAATTCATAATTAATTTATTTAATATAATAAAATCTATATATATATATATATATATATATATATATATATATATATAAAAGTATGATATATAAAATATAGAATAAAGGTTTAAAAAGATCGAAACTCCGAGACGTTATAAGATTGAAATAATGTGGCAGTCACATATGTTATTAAGGCACAAATTGAAATAAATAAAAATAATAATACGAGCAAAAATTATGGATGTTACATATAGCATACTTGAAGTATGCGGTACATGCCCAAGCCCACCAAATACTTTGCTTTGGTTATAAATAGCTCATTTTGTAACAGTATTCGAGATAGAAAGTTTAGATGAGTTATTGAACGTATTCTACTGTGTTATAAGGAGTTATTCAGTAATACAAATCGTTTGATATGTTGATTGTGTCTCGTCCTCTTTGTTTTACCTACAAGTCATGTGTCAAGTCAGTCCATCATGTCTTTCCACGGGTCAAGTGAAACATAATAAGCGCTTATAATTTGTTATATATATATAGAATCGGTGTAATCGTCTCAAGATACTCAAAATGTTTTAAAAAAATCAACCATAACAGAGCCATGGTTAGTTCAAATGCATCACAGTTTAAGAACTCACATCGACAGTATTTTGGCTTATCGAATCAGTAATATGACAAACACCTCGAACAAAGCTCCTAGATATAACATGACATTACTAAATTACATAATTCTAGCTTAATGGTTTATGACCAAAACTAAACAGTAGGTCGAAACCTTACCTCGGCACTCTCTACGACAATTTGGAATCGAAAAGCTTGAAATCGGATTCCCGTACGCGAACTGGGGCTCAGGATCAGAACACCACAGTGTATGTGTGTGTAAATGATGGTATGGATGTTATAAGAATGATTGAATTCGACTTTCTATTTATATGGCAAAAGTTCACCTGTATCGGACCGCTACACAAGGTGGTGGTGGTCCGCCACCGCCTCCAGCCACAATTTCAGCGTAGGGACCAAGTAACGGACCGTTACTGGTCTCTTAGCGGTCCGTTAAGGCCTCCTGCCTCGTAGCGGACTTTTAATGAGTCTCTGGAGGTCTGCGATAGGGTTTTGGATGACGCGAGTCAGCTTGACATGTGGCATGTCATCATTATCCCCTTGCTCAGGACATGGCTACCACCCGTTTTTTCAGAAATTTTGATTTTAAGTCATTGATCTTTGTTTTGTTTACATATCAACCCCTTAACTTTGAAACTTTGGAAGTTTAGTCCTTTATTTTCTCGGGAATTTTCGAGGTGTTACATCATCCGGAGTGACTCTTCATTCGGATTGAAGTCTTCATCAAGAGTTCTTGTACTTGACGTTCTTTAGAATGTAATCCGGAGTAACTTCTTCATCCAGGGTAGAATTTGTTCCTCTAGAGTATTTACACTTATGAATTTTAGTGAACATCAGCCTTTATCATAACCTTACATAGACAAAGTAAAATATCAGTCATTAAGGTAAATTGGAATTCTGTCAAGGACCAGAAGTTACTTTGGAATGGGAAGACGAAATGAAAAAAATACCCACACATATTTGATCAGCAGCGAATTTCAAGGAAGAAATTGAAATAAGGTGGGGAGAATGTAACACCCAAGTTAAAGCAGCACGAACATGCTTATGGAAGGCACGACCATGTCGGTCAACAAGTGCGTAAGTTACCGAGAACAAAAAGTGATTGCCGAGAAAATTTGGTCAGCATGACTGATTTTGTGTGTGTGTTAATAGTGATAATGTGACATTTTTAGTGTTTATTTAAACACAATTATCAGGTTTTAAATTTATAAAACTATTAATACTATTAACTAACTACTCACTATAGGCAAGTGCACCTATCGCAACGTAATATAGTTTAGGTAAAAACCAAGTATTGAACCAATGTATACGATGACTTTCATTACTCAACTGTTATCATTGATTAGTCTAATAATAAAGATAGTGGTTTTTTTATAATAAAATGAAAAAAACAAGTGAGGCAATGGCATATCACTTGGGTTACAATCCTTGGCAGTAAATTTATATTTTAGAAGTATATCAATGGTGGGGTCAAAATAGTAAAAGGGTGAACGGCTCCTTGATCGGGTTACCATTCTTAATAACTGTTGGAAGGCTAATTGGCTTCCGTAAATGCTAACGCTTTCTTGGGTCATTTTTCGGACTAAGGTTATCCGGTTGACGTGGCTCCTAGTCAGGTTACCACGTCGTATGACTTGTTTGAAAGATGGAATGTGAAACCACATCAAAGTCACTCATGAAGAACATAAGATTACTAAAATTGACCATTTTGTGCTTTTAGTAATAAAATGAAAGGGCTCCTGGTCAGGTTACATGCGACCCTCGACATATTAGAAAGCTAGAATGATAAGACATGTTAGCCACCGCAAAGCCGGATTAAATACATCTTGATTATAAAAACCATTAATTAAATATCTTTCCTACCTCAAGCTTTAAACCTCATGGCTCCATTTGAAGTCCCATGTGAGCTAAATATAAGAGGATAGAAGAGATATCAACACAAAACACAAGGTTCAGTTAAAAACTCAAAATGTTTTGCTTAAGTAGTCATCCCTAACCAACAAAAGTTTAACCCTTTACCAACTGATTCTAATATAGTATCAAAAACTTGTATAAAGACGTACAACTTTGAATAAATGTTTTAAAACAAAATGTATTGTTTAAGACACACAAGATTTAAGACTTTAGCGACTAAAAATTAAACACTTACATCCATAAATGATTATCATAGTTAAGAATAACCAAGAATATAAACACACCATTTTAATAATTTAAAATATTAATTTACACCAAATTTCATCTTCAACCAAATGATAAAAGAAGATTAGTCATTAGTGGCCATACAGGTGAATACATACACACACTTTTTGACATATAGATCATGAAATGAAAACAAGTAATCAAACCAAAGAAAAGTGTAGTGATTATGAAACGATTCTTGATCTGAGTGAAGTATCTAACTCTCTGTCTCTACTAATATATGTTGGGATTTCCTGTATAGTTTTAGGTTTTCAATATAATTTTATCAAAGCCCAAAAACACAGCGAAAGTCTTAATCAAATCAAGACCGGAAATACATCACCAATGATCCAGCTGTAAGAACAATAGAAACATAGATGAAGAGAATAAAATTAAACACTTAATTATGCTTACCTTTGATTTTGTCGATGATGATGGAAGACTCGACTATCGATATCCAAAACGAGACAACAACGAACGGTGCTAGCCAATATGCGATTCACCAAAGTTGTACGCAAAACGGAAGCCCCCGATTTCTTTTGTTCTCGGCCGAAATTCCTAAGGGGAGGGAGGAGGTGGCGCCGCAGAATAGGTGGTGGTGGCTAGGGTTTTCTGAAAGTGTAACTCTAAATCAGATTTAAACCTTATTTATAAAGTTTTTTAATTGAAATATTTACTGGCATATTCCATCTAGATATATATGAAAATATATATATATATATATATATATATATATATAATGATTTTTTAAATTTAAATATTATATATATGATCATAACATATAATATAATAACATGTGTATGTACATAAATATATATAAATAAAAATATGTAATAATATCTTTAGTATTTGCGTGTGTTCTGTAATATTAAGATGTGAAATATACCTAAATTCATGGCGTTTTTATGAGATATTCACAATTAGGTTAAATACCCGTGTATTACACGTGGCTGAATAATAAAAAGATACGCTATATAAATCTGTAAATTCTTATAAAAATAATTACATATTACATGTGTAATAATGAGAAATAATAACAGTTACAATTAGAAATTCCACGTAAGAATTATATCTGCATTCATAAAAGTTGTTAATGAGAATAGGCGGTAGAGGTCAAAATGGGCGGGTAACATGTCAAGAAGAGAAAATTCTGGTTTGGATCATGTTGGGTCGACCCGAAACACTTTCTGTCCGACTTTTCTATAGATGGTTTGACCCATTTGCCTAAAGCTATTTTTTTATTATACACACTTAACCTATCACAGATAAACAAAAAAACCACAAAATGAGCATATATTTAGTGCATAATATCATAGCAAAACAATTTGAACAAACTACTTTATTACAAAGATGCACCATATCATTGCAAAACAAATTACGTTCCCTCTTAAGAACTATAGAAGTACATATCCAAGAGACTCTAAATCGTCATGAAGGCCTGCAAAAAAGACAAAAAAAAGTGGATTTAAATATTTCCAGATCCCATATATGAAGTGCTATTTTTATTTATTAGAATAGAAATTTAGCTCAAATAGAAGATAACACTTACACATTTTTATTTATTAGAATAGAGATTTCCCCTTTACAAATAAAACAATATCCAGAACCTGGAGCGCTTCATGTGGTGCATCTGCTTGCCTACCTGCTAAAAACATTCCAAGATGAAGTAAATCTGCACGTGAAGCCAGTTTGATCACAACTTTAAAAAGAATACAAATTTAAGGTGTTACTAAACAGAATTAAAAAAGCATCAATGCAGAATTACATAACATCAATGAATGTGTTACTAAACAGAATTAAAAAGCATCAATGCAGAATTTAAGGTGTTACATTTTATGAAGTTCACTAAACATTTTTTTAGCATATCTATATTTCATGAACTCATTTGTCCATCGGAGAAAGTCAAGCAGCATGAATCAATTTAAAAATGGACATGGTAACTGAAGCCACCTGTAAGGCCCCAAACTCGGGAGGACTCACGTGTTTGATTTACTCATTCACAAACAGTTCTTAAATTTGAATATCAAATAACGTAGCGAAAAATTTCATTTCAAACATAGCATAACATTGTTCTACATGCGGAAGCATAAACATTGTCTAAAACGTAAACATAACATAAACAACTCATAACGGGATGCCAGTATTCATGATCAACCGGGTAACTCCTTTCGCTAGCCAAGCATCATCGTTTAACCTTCATATATGTCCTTAACCTGAATGTGCATACTAAAAGTTAGCTACGATGGTGAGTTCTAGCTTTACATAAAACCTTAACATAAACATTTTGCCAAAAACATAACATACATTTATTTAACAAAAGCGTATGTAACACATGCAATAACTTAACATCATCATAGCACTGTAACATAGCATCATAACATAAGTTAACATGAACCGAATCTGCGCCTTTTCGTAACCGTCAATTCCATACATCGTGGGTTGGCGGAGAAACCCCGAGGCACACCACCACCATGCCCTTCAACACCGTACTGTCCTTCGGGCGGAGAAACCTAGAGCCCAATACCTCAAAGCCCTTCGACACCAACCAGTACCTTAGGCACTATTCCGTTGCGGGGAATAGTACCTTCCATCGAGATCCCGGTAATCCGATGGGTGACCGTCGCCACCCCATCCTCTATCAGTTGTACGACAGTTAGCCAGCCACAAAGGCCCCCCGTAAGGGTAAGGACCATACATACATACATACATACATACATACATACATACATGGAACTCATGGCAGATTCGTTCATTCGTGACTTTCATAAAACCTGTATCTCATTTTAGTTAAAGCATCATACTTTTTATTAAATAACATTTCATTCGTAAACCTTTCATAAACTTCATTTTGGCAAAACATTTCATAATCAAATTTCATACTTCATTTTTAAAACACCTTTCGTGAACTTCATTTTTGTAAACATCGTTTCGTATGTATGCACACCAGCTCAAAACATCATTAAAACATATAAAATAGAGCTCTAGAACTCACCTGATAAGCTAGTCTCGGCTGTCCTAATCAAAGGTCCAACAACGTCACGTACGATGTGAATGGATTAGTTAAATGCACAACAGACCCAATCCCGACTCTAACGGTTTTACCCATTTTGTTGTAGGCGAACTTAAGGTTAAGTTCGCTCCGTATACCCTAGGCGAACTTATAGGAGAACATATGCTAAGTTCGCTTGATTTGGCCAAGCGAACTTACCTACGAACTTAAACAAGTTCGCCCTCCTGATCAATGTTTTCATAACCGGACCGAACATTGAATCGGACGTTTTACTAGTCCACTGGTTGAACCGGATTTAAGAACCGGGAGATTTTTTAGTGTACTTTTCTTATATATATATGTGTGTGTGTGTGTGTAATCCGTTGAATTTATGTCGTATTTGTGTTTCTTGGTTTATGCAAGAGAAACGATTATATGAGGAATGTTATTAATTATTTACACTACGTATTCATTCCAAATGGTTCGTTTGATGAACTGGCAAGCTTCCTTAATTTCTATGTAAATTAACACTCATGGACACATCGATGCACAACAAAAGGTTTTACTTGTTTCAATTTCTAAACTCATCCCACATCGATTCTCTTAGCACTTCTTCTACCTCCTCCTTCTCAATAAATGATAAAGTTTGTTAGCCTAATTGCTCAATCCAAGTTAGTTAAAGTTAATGGGTCAAAGTGTAAATAGGTTAGAGTGTATGTTTGAGTCAAATATGTATTTGTGTTAAGTTAGAAGGGTTAAAAGTGTCAAGTTTTTAATATGAAAACTGACCGATCTGTGAATCGGTGTGTCCCTTAGAATTAGGGTTATAAGAGGGTTCATATGAGTCTGTAAAGAACAATTCGATCAGTTAATCGAAATTCAAGTTTGTGTTTATTTCTTTGTTCTTTGATCTTGGGCCACATTGGTATTAGAGCCTATGGCTCTTTGATTTAGAATAGTGATCGTCCGTCTACAAATTGATTCAGGGAAAATCAATTCAGTGTAGAAGAATGTAAAAATCGATTCAGTATCAAATCGATTCAGAACCGGTAATCATGAAGCCAAATCATCAACATCAATTCGTCGCTCAGTCCAAGCCGAAGTCAAAATCGATTCAGGCATAAACTATGCAGTTAATGCGAAAAAATATCGGTTATCGGTCAAAGACCGATATTTGAGATATCGGTTCTCGCTGTGGGATATCGGTGAGATATCGGTAATTTTTATATCATGCAACGTGAGATTGGATTGCAGGTCAGCAGCTTGTTTCTAGTGCTATTGGAGTTGTCGATTGCAGGTTGAAAGATTGGGAGTTTCGATTGAAGGAGGGAGTGCGATTGCAGGTTGAAGCAGCGTGAGATTGGGAGTTCGATTGAAGTTAGGGCATAAATGTCGATGGGTTTTTGGACTTTTGGGCTCTTGGGCCAACATTTTTTAAACGAGAATGGGCTTTGGGGGGCAGAAAAACCTTAAAAGGGGCCAAATTATATTTACCGATAAACTCGGTAATTCTACCGATATTTTGAACTCAACTTATCGGCGATATATCGGTAAATATCGCCGATAATATCGGTACCGATATTTTGACAGATATTATGTCAGACGGCTGATATCCGAGATATCGGTGTTATCGACTGCATAGGGCATAAAATCAATTCAGTTATTGAAGATCAAGAAAGCCAGGAATGATTCAGTGTCAGAGAAGAACAAATTGATTCAGATAAATCTATTCAGAGAAGACTAAACAAATCAAATCGATTCAGAGAAGACTAAACAAATCAAATCGATTCAGTCAAGAAGATCGATTCAGATAAATCGATTCAGAGAATTACAAATCGATTCAGTGGTACAATCGATTCAGAGAAGGAAGAACAAATCGATTTAGAAGCAAAATCGATTCAGAATAGAGAACAATCGATTCAGAACCAAAGTTACAAGCAGGAAAGAACGATCCGAAGGAGTCGTAATTATAAATCGATTTCAGGAAAAATCGATTCAGGGAGAGACGAAGGAATTGTTGCAGAAATCAGAAAAGAAAAGGAACCAGAGGCGTTGTTGTTGATTGTGGAATCAAAGAAACAGAAAACAAAGGCGAGGAGAAAAGGCGAATTTATGTTCGAAATCACAAATAAATCTGTTCCTGTTTGTGTTGCTGCTGTTGGAGAAACAGAAAACAAGGACAAGGACCACAACCCATGAGGCAATTTTGTGTTTCTTATTCGAAAAATCAGATAAAAGGAAAGGAAGGTACAACTTTTCCTCTGTTCATTTATTGTAGTAAGTAGATCAAGGAAAAAAGGGAAAATTCTGCTTGTATTTGTTGCTATTCGAAAAACACAAGGAAAGGAAAAAGGGCTGGTAATTTTTGTTTGATACTAGAAAGTCAAAGACAAAAAGGGATTTTTGCTTTGTACTTGGTTGCTGTTCAAATCAGAAAGAAACAGGTCTTGTTGCTAGTGAGTTGTTGCTGTCTAAACAGAGAAAAGGGGGAAAGAATACTCTTAAAAAATTATGCAAATTAGAAATTCATATTCGGTTTTTAAGGGAATTAAACCGTGGCCATCATCAACAAATTGATTCAAAAAATCAATTCAGAAGAAGAAAAGAAACAATTCAGAATAAATTGATTCTGATTCATGAGTCACGGAAGCTACACAAATCAATTTCAGAAACAAAATTGATTTAGTATAGTAGAAAAGAAAGGACGGAACGTGGTTTTGTTCCTATTTGCTCTTACTATTAGAAACAAAGATAGAAGGCTTGAAATTTGTTGTGTGTTTGGTGCCCTACAGTCAGAAAAGAAGGGAAGATAAACAGTTTTATTTTACTTTATTTATCAGATTGGTGTGCATCAGTTAATTGCAGAACCTTAGAAAATATTCAAAAATTCTAGGTTCTATCTACTTCGGAATTTCAGTTTTACTACAGTTATAGTAAATTAGTTTAGAAATTGAGAAATATAGTTTGAGAAACGAGAGAAGTTATTAGAGGAAAAGAGAAAGAAAGAGTTAGAGAGAAAGAGAGAGACGAGACCAGTGAAGAAGAAATCAACCGGTGTGGTCAGATTGCAGAGAAGATTGAAGCCATGAAAGAGACGAGATAGACTGGTGTGGTCGGACCATCGCTTAAATCAAAGAGATCAAAAAGCAAGAATGGCAAAGATGGAGATAAAGGAGACAATGAAGAGTAGAAGACTCAAAACCTGGATTAACAATTACGGGAGTGATTGTTAGCCTAATTGCTCAATCCAAGTTAGTTAAAGTTAATGGGTCAAAGTATAAATAGGTTAAAGTGTATGTTTGAGTCAAATATATATTTGTGTCAAGTTAGAAGGGTTAAAAGTGTCAAGTTTTTAATATGAAAACTGACCGATCTGTGAATCGATGTGTCCCTTAGAATTAGTGTTATAAGAGGGTTCATATGAGTCTGTAAAGAACAATTCGATCAGTTAATCGAAATTCAAGTTTGTGTATATTTCTTTGTTCTTTGATCTTGGCCCACAAAGTTCATCCCACATCGCCACATTCACCAATTCTTGTAGCTCTTCCATTCCTATAAATGCAAGAGCTTTGACATGGAATTGGTTTAAATTCGGTTCGTCTGATCCAACATGTTAGCAATTCAACCTGGTTCAGTAAGATAGCCAAACGGTTCAACAGCATGCTAATACCGGTTTTCCTGTTCGACCGTCGGTTCCCGGCTCAACCGGCCGGGTCGCTGCATACCCGTTTCAACACATGTAACCAAACCGCTTGAGTCCCCGGTTCCCGGTCCGACCGGTTCGACCGGCCGATCCGGTCCAGGTTTGAAAACATTGCTCCTGATGCCTAAGCGAACTTATCAAGTTCGCCATACCAATGTCGGGCCGCCCTGCAGGCTGTCTGCTTCCCCACAAAAACCCTAACTCTTGCATGCAGATTTGAGTTTACCAAGATCTGATCTTTTTACGTCGAAAATGTTCGTTTATCATTAATGAAGCTAGATCTATGTTTATTTTGGAGTTTCACAAGTAAAAGTGTCGACTTCTTAATCAAAATCCAAAAACCCAACATAAACTAAAAACTCAGATCTAGATCGAGTCATCACCTTTTGAGAGTTTCTGAATCGGAGAACCTACTCACGAGCTGAAGAGGAACATGTTGCTGCGATCACGGGCCGATTCCGTCAACTTTCTCTCTCTACGGTTTCTCTCTCTAAACTTGAAAATGAGAGAATGTTGGTGTGTTTGGCTATTTAAAGGGGAGCACCCCCTCCCAAGTAATTGTATAAACACCTATATGATGGATTTAGCCATAGATTATCACTAATTTAGAAGGAAATGGATAAATCAACTTCATTCAGTAATTGAACACATCACATATTCACATACAAGTGAAAATGCATAAAACTTGCTCGATCCATAATTTTTAGGAAGCAAAAGATGGTTAGATAGAGGACATACTCTTCATTTAGATGAATCGGTTGATTTGGAGTTGGAGACCATCATCTAACACTGCGGACGGGGGAGAATGTGGTGTAAATTGGAGACAACAAAGAGAGAGATGCAGATCACTCAGAAGTTTTAGGTTAAAATAGAAACGAGTAAGGATCGAGAACAGATCCGCATGTTAATAAAACGGGTCATAATGTTTAGGCGGGAAAATTTTCGTGAGGTTGCACCAGGGAGTGCCAAGTGTCCACAATTATTTTTATTTATTAGTATAGATATATTTCACACACACTTGAGAAGCGGGTTATCTCCATTATATAATAAATAAGTAACTTTGATTCTCACATCTCGACTTTTGGTGAATTCTAAATTTTTGTTTCTCGCCTCACTCCTATTAAATAATTAAATACCTAAAATTTATTCTAACATTTTATTAAATTTATTAAATCATAAGAATATTTAAATTATTTCTTTTATTAAAATACAATTTTATAATTCTTAAATCTTCTTTATTTGTTATTTATATTTTTAAAATCTTCATTATTCCTTGTTTTACTAATGGCTAATGGCATCCAACATACAAATTTTTATAAAAATTACTGGTTTACAAGCTATATTTATTCAACCTGTATAATAGATGAGTTTCTAACCTAGTAATACTTGAGTTTCTAACCTAGTAGTTCAATATATGACTTGGATAAATTTTTAAGATAGGCATACAGTAGGTTTTTTTTTAAATAAAATTACACCTGCGCCTCATTGGCTTCATTTGTTACTTAGTGGAGCGGGATAAATAGAATCTTGTTTTTTTTAGTAAACATATACCAAGGTAGAAAGATGGACCTCGGTTTATGCGTAAATCTTAATACCTGAAACGATGATATTATTTAGAGCCCGGTTGTTTTAGCGCTTTTTTTTCTTAACAAATAGAAGCCCAATTGTTTGCCAAAAACTACAATAGAACTTGTACTTTTGAACCAATCTTACATATTTTTTAACAGCACTATCCTATTTTAGGGTTACGTAAACTACTTCTAATTATTTACACAATTCTGTCATAGACGGGGCTAACCCTTAATCTCAAGGGAGGTTCATCAATTTAACTCTGAATGTCTTTACCACTGGACCCAACCAATCGTACACCCAGAAGGATATATTCGGAGTTGTAGTACTGATACATGTAAGACACGATTTAATATGTGGTTCTTATAATTATTTATCAAATTATTAAATGATCAAATATAATTGTTTATTTATTAACTAACCTTTGGCTAGTAATTAGTTGATGGGCTTAATTACTCTTAATAGGCCATTAATGGCTTTCCCCTTGGGTGTACATATAAATAGAGAGATTATTAGAGGGAATTGACTAATGATCATTCAATTACCATCGCCACTAAATCGCCCCTCTCTCTCCAAAATCGTGAGCTCTCACGAACTCACCTAATACCATCCTAATCGTACACCCTAAACGGGAACCCGATCCAGATCAGAGATCATGACGTTTTCGCTATCATCGGTGAACTTAGCATATATGTTTATATTATTGTTTTTCATTATATAGTTACAAGAACTGATCAACATGTGGTATCAGAGCAGATGTTGATTAATCAGTTCTTGTTTCTTTCCCTGAACTGTAATTAAAATCGGAGAACCTTAGTTCTGTTAAAACCATAAGAAAATCGTCCTTATCATGTTCACGGTTTTCTGTTTTTGTAAAAACATCACGTTTTTAATCTCCTAAAATCGAGATCCATTAAAATTTTCGAAATCTGTTAAGTATTAATGTTCAAGATTTGGATTCCAGATTTTTTATCTGATATTATTGAAGAAAAGTTTATCCGATGTTCATAAATTGTTCTTCGTGTTCATCATTATTTTCGATGAAATCCCCTTAATTTGAGATAATTAAAACTTTGATTATGTTTCCTAAATTTGTGTAACTTTATCTCCAAGTTTCACATTAAAATATTGATTTTATTATTTTAAATAATGAAACTTGGATATACTTAACACATAAGATATTTTCGAAATCAAAAATATAATCAAATTCCTTAAATTTTGCACTGCCTTATCGGGTGTTAACCTTCACGGTTTGTGTTTATGGGTTATATTTCACGGTTTAGACATCACGTTTTACTTCACGGTTTATGATTCACGCTATCGCAGCTCACGGGTGTTCAAGTTCACGGGTAAGGTTGACGGTTTAAGTTCACAGGTTGTTTTAAAGTTCACGGTTTGTCATTATGAGCCGTGAACTCTTGATGAACCGTGAACCCTTACCTGATCCATGAACCCTTAATACTTTCACCTAAACTGTGAATCCTTATGAGTCGTGAATCCTTATGAGTCGTGAGCCCTTATGAACCGTGAACCCTTATAGAGCCGTGAACCCTTCGATCCGCGTTAACAGGGGGTTTGCTATTAATAAATGCTTTTGTTTTGATATTCCGTAAACTTAAATGTTTTCAAAACTTTAAACAACTTACTTGAATAACACCTAATAGCTTCACTTCTGGCTTAAGGTGATGTGATGCATGTGTAAACTTATTCAAGCTTAAGTAAGCATTATAACTTAGTGCATGTCATGATATTAAATTAGAAAACATGATTTACTTAAATAACACCTAAAGTTTCACTTCTTCCCAAAGGTGATGTGTTACGCTTGTAAAGTTGTTTAAGTCTAATTAAGCACTACTTTGCCTAATATAACTGAATATTTCTACTTCTGCTCAAAGGTGATGTGTCATATTTGGTTTTCGTGAAGCTAATTATGTGCATACTAAACAAATGTTTCACTTCTGCTCAAAGGTAATGTGTTACATTTTTACTACACATACACACTATTAAATTGTTCCTAATACTAAACAAATGTTTCACTTCTGCCTAAAGGTGATGTGTTATATTGTTTAAGTAGAACCTAATTAATCTATTATTTTGGAGATTATAATAGATATTTATCATAGCTTCATTCATATAATGGTCCTTATTTTCGCATGTCTTATCTAAGTTACCCCATAGACACTCTAAGTTTGTCTTTAGCAATTAGTATCTTAATTTTTCTCGTATAAAATCCACTGCAGCCCCTTGTAGGTCCCTAATTCGGTGCGTGACGGATCTCTAGACTCGCGGTACGACACGGTGATAACGTGCGGAATCCATGATCAACGTGCTCGTGTAACTCAATCAACAACAATGGTGTAAATAAACGCTTTGTATTTCCACCACAATATCAGTTTACAAGATTCTGTCTCTAATCAGTTCCTCCTGATATCTTGTCTCTCTGTTCTTATTTTTCTGATGACTCTGTAACCTCTATATATAGACACATGTTCTGCACCAGGCGAACTTAACAAGTTCGCCTAAAAGATGCTTAGGCGAACTTATTAAGTTCGCCTCTAATAGACTAAGCGAACTTAACAAGTTCGCTTCTGATAAACCAGACGAACTTGTTAAGTTCGCCTCTCTATGAACTTACACAGAATTTTATCAACAGTTACAAAACATGTCCTAACAGACTCCCCTTTAACTATTGCTAACAATTCTATCAATTACAAGTCAAAGACTCTAAGACTACGACATAATATCTACAAGCTCGTTGTCACCAGAATATGCTCCAACAGACTCCCCCTTGACAACAGCTTTAGAAGATTGTCATCCGTCTTCATATATCATCAAACATACTGTAGTCTTCGTCTTGTTCATCTGCACTTTCTCTTTCTATCTAGAAGAAAACTTGGGAGAAAGACCCCTTATCAACTTCTGTATGCAAATTTCATTTATGCAAGGAGAACAACCAAGAATAACCAACAATTAAGATTTTCATGGAAGCTGGAAAAATAAAATCTTTTTGATTTTTCAAACATAAGAAACACAAAATCTTTTTGGTTTTTCTCTATATAAACTGAAATGTAAACTGCAAAATCACATCTTTTTGGTCGAACATCACGAGTAAGAAGATCATATCAGTATATATGAGATATCAATCACACATCTTGGATATAAAATCCATATAATATCAAATGGTATCCTATGTCATTCTTTCAACCCTTGACCAAGCAAACCAATATCTTTCAAGATTATCACACTCTATCTTTTCAAGACTTTCATATTGCATGTTATGATACGCGATAAACATTCAAAGAAAATAGGATCATGCTATGACACACAAATTCAAATTGTCAATATTATAAGATTTGAAACTAAAGCATCTCATTCCCACTTTCTTGTGAGTTAAGGTACCATTTAAGTATGAAATACAACGTGTACCCCACTGGTATGCCAACAGAAAGTAAATGCACTATCTTCAAGACATATGAGATTTTACTAAAGATTATCCGAATTTCCAGAATGAGGAGACATCACTTAGCACATGAATAGCAGAATCCAAATTGGATTGTATAGGAATCAATGAGATTCAGAATCGAATGATTCAATGTTTTGGCTTATATATGTGGAATCATAAGATTCAGGTACGTGGATCCAACTGTTATCTGGATTATGAATTCAATGGAATCAGTAAATATGATTTATCAATATGATCCAAGGGCTAGTATATGTTTGACAGATGTTGTCAAGTACATATCTTGATTAAACTTCAAATTGCATGCTTTTCGGGACATGGGCACTGAAGCAAATTGAATGAATAGTGCTAAGGAAATAACCTGAAACTGATCTCATAGGAAAATCTTTATTAAAAGCTAATATTCTATATCTGATAGTGATCTTTTAACACACACACACCCAGGCATAAAATGGGTTCAAATCACAGTTGTAACATATGCAATTATGTTTTCACACTACTAATGGTTCAGTGACGCTTTTAGTCTACTAACAATTCAAATTATATGCATACACAACACTATCATTTCCTATTTGTGCAGTCTCTGAAGTTTAGATCAAAACATATAATTCAGATATATTAACATAAAGCACCAACCAGTCAATCTAAGGTCATGTGTGAAAGAACATCCACTGATGTACTATCATCTCTTCTTTAACTTCAAGTAATGTCGATTTTATCTTTTTTTTTTCAATTTATTTGGCTTTTTCAAAATCTTTATGAAAGAAAGTAAAACAAACAAAAATAAAATCTTCCATGAAAACATTTTAAGAAAAACATTTTACTTGGTTACTTGGGATTAAGCAAGTCAATCAATTAAAAAATCAAACCGATGTAATCCTGTAATTGAATGTCTTTGTCTTTGTCACCAACACAGTTCTGTACTCCCCCTGTCCTGTAGACTCCCCCTCAACTAGTCAAATGGTTGCATCAATGACTTTATGCTCACCATTGTCATCCTAAGTTCCAGGTTATCATTTGGACTTTGTAAAACTCTTTCCAAAACATTGTGTGTGACATATTCTCCCCCTTGAGCATCAAGTCGTTGAATCAAATAGATTCTCAGTTATCAACAACTCTTTACTCTTGCAGATGTCATTCCCTGTCATGTGCTTAGAACCACCACTATCAACAACCAAAATGGTATTAATAGTCCCTCTTGGTAAATCCTGCACATCTAACAAGAAACATTAATTTGAAATTGGGACCCAAGCCATGGTAGTCATGGGTCGTCCATCTGTATCAAAATAATAAACCTCACTCCATTCACAATCGAATCTCTCATCAATTTTTGGAGATTGTTCCGACGAGTCAGAAACAGAAACTTTAGATTTCCAAACATAATTCTGTTCATTAAGTTCTTTTTGCTTAAAATGTGAAGT
This sequence comes from Smallanthus sonchifolius, assembly GCA_023525975.1. Classification (NCBI taxonomy): domain Eukaryota; kingdom Viridiplantae; phylum Streptophyta; class Magnoliopsida; order Asterales; family Asteraceae; genus Smallanthus; species Smallanthus sonchifolius. The sequence continues at coordinate 38,361,756 of CM042025.1, read as the reverse complement.
GTTTGAACATTTTCTTTCATTTGAAAATTGATTTGATTGTGAAAACTCTTGTTGTTCTAAAAGTTTTCTCAATCTTCTGTTTCTCCTTCGTCTTTGAGGTCTAGACAGCCTAACCTCAGATTTTGAATTACCCTTTGGTGTAACATGAGGTTTAACCACATTTGGGTTAACATAAGGCTTACCATGAGTTCTTACCTTTTCTGGAGTAACATGTCGGTTACCTTGGGCGTTGTGAGGACATGCAATCCTAAGGTGACCCACAAGACCACAAGAAAAGCAAGATCTCGTCTCACGATAGTCTCTCATATAAGGAATCTTCACATGATAAGATGCACTTGAAGAAGATTCTCCTACATGAACTTCTTTTGGTTTTATGTTCTCTGGAACTCCAGATTTTGCAACAGGTTTTGATCCAGGCTTCATCTTCTCAGGAAATACATGCTTCTTCCCTTTATTTTTGTAAGGACAGGTCACCACAATGTGTCCCATCTCATTACAATGAAAACATGTACACCTGTCTTTATAATCTCTGACAAATGGAACTCTCCTTGAGTTTGAAGAACTTCCAAATGTATTTTTACCAGATGAATTAGAATCAACCTTTGAGTCTTCTTTCTTAATCTCTTTCGGTATCCCCTCTACCTTAGCTTCATCAAAATATTCATCATCACTCTCATCAGAATACACCATATCTTCACCTGTGACTGGATTCACTTTCAACACAGTCTTAGGATCTAAATCCTCAACGTTTATAATCTCAGGTGTAACAGAATAATTTCCGTTGAATGGTGGAGGAACATAGCCAACACCACTAGTTCCCTTCCCCTCTTCAGTATTTTCATGATAATATCTTAATAAGAATGATGAATTTGCAAAGCTTTCCAACTTTCTATGCAATCTGATCACCTTTGCTTTAGATTCAGCTAGTTCCTTATCTTTATCAGCAAGATCATTATTTCTTTTCTCAATTTCTGCAAAGGACATATCCAGGTGATATGCCTGCTCTTTGATCTTCAAAGTCAGAGAACTTATATCCCTCTTTAGTGATTCTATCCTTTCAATACACACATTCTCATTATCTTTTAATTTCTGGTTTACCGTGTGCATCGATTTCATATCACAAATGAGGTTTACGATGTCATCCATAACCCTCATCATTTTATCCTTCACTGAAATACAGTTTGAACAAAACATTTCAGAGTTAGAAAGTACCTCATGTTTTACTTCTGAAGAAGATGCACCAGGAGCCATGAAAACGTCATCATCAGCTTCACTCTTTTGATCAACAATGACAGGCTCAGCATCAGTGTCTGATACACTCAGATCATCTTCAACTGTCTGAAAACTTACTTCAGTCTCTACATCACTGTCGGTAGACTGAGTACTTTCACCAAAACGAATACTCTCACTATCACTTAACTCGGTAGAAGAATCACTTTCTGAAACACTCTGCTTGACTACTTCTTCTTTGATCAAGACCACAAACGCTTGAGTAGTAGCTTCACCCTTTTTCTTCAAAGCTTCCCATAGTTCTCTTGAAGTTGGACACTTCCCGAGACTATGAATGATTTCTTTTGGTAAAGACAACGTTAAAGTTTCACGCGTCTTCATCTCTCGATCAAACTTCTGCTTTTCTATTTTACTAAGAGATGTCACTGGTTTAGGAACATCATAATATCCCATATTGTCATAAGTAGGATGCACATATCCTTCAAATATGGATGTCCAAAAGTTTTCATTAGTTTCTGATACGAACTGTTCGAACCGAACTTTCCAGTTACGAAAATCTGATATGCACAAAAGCCTCGGTGGCATAGTTCCAATCTTATTATCATCATAAGAAATTGACATTTTGAAATTTTTCGAAAATATCCGGAAAAATTTCCCGCCAAAAAACTCTTTTTAAAAAATTTCGAAAATTCAAATTTTCAAAAATGATTCAAAACAAGCATATAAACTTTCCCTAAAAAATTTCTCGCCAAAATACTCTTTTTTTTTTTAAGAACACTAGCTAAGTTCGCCCGATACTGCCTAAGCGAACTTAATAAGTTCGCCTGACAAAATTCACCTGAAACTGACCCGAGCGAACTTGACCCCAAGCGAACTTGACCCGAGCGAGCTTGACCCCGAGCGAGCTTAACCCCAAGTGAACTTATTAAATTCGCCTCTCTAAGTTCGCCTGCAACAGAATTGCTAAGTTCGCCTGCATCAGCTGTTCAACCAAACACGAACCAAAAATTCCGAAAATCATCATATCTTGCTGAATTGATGGAGTTTGATTAAATTGAACCGTAGGAATGTGTAGGAACTGATTAGGAACACTTCTATCAGATCAATTTCATCAAAAGAATCCAAAATCAATCCAAAATGATCAAAAAATCTCCATTTTTATCAAGAACACAAAAAAGATGAAAAATCTTCAAAATCTCTGAAATTTGATGTTGATTGGACACGAAAACACCACGAATCTTCTGCTAATAAAGAGCAAAAGCTCTGATACCACTTGTAGGTCCCTAATTCGGTGCGTGACAGATCTCTAGACTCGCGGTACGACACGGTGATAACATGCGGAATCCATGATCAACGTGCTCGTGTAACTCAATCGACAACAATGGTGTAAATAAACGCTTTGTATTTCCACCACAATATCAGTTTACAAGATTCTGTCTCTAATCAGTTCCTCCTGATATCTTGTCTCTCTGTTCTTATTTTTCTGATGACTCTGTAACCTCTATATATAGACACATGTTTAAGTTCGCCTAAAAGATGCTTAGGAGAACTTATTAAGTTCGCCTCTAATAAGCTAAGCGAACTTAACAAGTTCGCTTCTGATAAACTAGGCGAACTTATTAAGTTCGCCTCTCTATGAACTTACACAGAATTTTATCAACAGTTACAAAACATGTCCTAACACCCCTAACTTGGGAATCGAAACTTTGTCTGGTGCGAAGTTTTCCTCTTGGAAAGATTCACTGATGCTGTCTCTCGGCATGATGGAATTCGATGACGCACTCGATAAGCCTGCACCTGCTGATCTTACTGGCAAAAGCACTCCCCAGGACATTATAAAGCATGAGAAATGGACGAGGTGTAACCGCATGGCTCTTATCCTAATGAAGAACTCAATCAGTTCGATTATCAGTGGAGCTATACATGATTCTAAAGACGCCAAGACTTATCTGGCTTCTGTGGAGGATCAATTCAAGGGAACTTCTAAGGTGCTAGCACTCTAATTCTGAAGCTGGTAACTACAAAGTACGACGGGATCAACGGTATTCGTGAGCACATCATGATGATGAATGACATGTCCTGTAAACTCAAGGGCTTAGACATGGAAATCAGTGATGGTTTTGTAGTGCAATTTATCATGACATCTCTTCCTAAGTCTTTTGAAGCTTTCAAGATCAACTACAACACACAGAAAGACAAGTGGACGATGAGTGAGTTGATTGCAATGTGCGTCCAAGAAGAAGAGCGTCTGAAGCTAGAGAGACCGGATGTTGCTTATCTCATGTCCGCTGATTTAAAGAAAAGGAAGGGAAATTTTCATAAGAAGGAATCTTATAAGGTCCAGAAACAAGATGCGAGTGGTGCTTCCAGCTCTAAGAACTTCAAAGGGAAGTCTCACTGCAAATTCTATCGCAAACTCTGCCGCAAAGCTGGATATAGGTAGAAAGACTACCTAGAATTTAAGGAGTGGCTGAGCAAGCGAGGTAATATTCTTTACATGATACTTGAGTCCTATAATTTAAATATTCCAACTAATACATGGTGGTTTGATTCTGGTTCTATGGTTCATGTAACCAACTTACAATCCAGAAGCTGGAAAGAAACCAAAGAACACTTAAGATGGGGAATGGAGAAGAACTAGTTGTCAAAGCTGTGGGAACCTTAGAATTAATAATGAAAACTGGTTTATGTATTAAACTTTATGATACCTTATATATTCCTAAGATTACTCGAAATCTAGTATCAGGACCAAAGTTAGACATTGACGGTTTTGTTTGTTCTCATGGTCATGGTAAACTTTCTATTATGATTAAGTGTTTGGACGTGGTTATCTGGATGATGATCTCTATAGATTAGAACTAGATGATGAATTTTCCAAGTCTTTGTTATCATATAATATCAATGAAAACTCAACAAAGACTAAACGAAAGCGAGACTTAGAAGCTTCATCCATGTTGTGGCATCAACGCTTAGGCCACATTTCACGAGAACGCTTATCTCGTCTCGTGAAGGATGTTGCAAACTAAGATGTTACAACTGTAACCAACTGGGTCACTTTGCTAGAGAATGCAAGGCACCAATTGCCAATCCAGATACTCCTCAATCAAGACAAGCTCACCAAGCTCAACCCAGACAACAACAGCAACAAGCTACTTCTCTAGTTCAAACTACAGCATGTGCAACTGTTGGAACTTCTGACTTCGATTGGAGCTTCCAGTATGAAGATCTGCCTGCCAACAACCAAGCTCTTATGGCAGACACAACTGAGATACCGCCTCAGGTATATGAACATCTCTGTTCCCAAGCTTGTATTGATAAGGTGTTAGGCTACAGAAAGCATAATCAAAACCTTATAGATCAAAATGAAAAGTTTCATCAAATGAAATCTGAATTCATAAAGGTAGAAAACAGCTATAAAGAAAAAATTAACTGCCTAAAGAAAGAGATTTCATTACTAAAACATGAACAAAGCAATCTTGAAACTCAGATTGATGATCTACTGGCTACAATAAAAGCTACCAGAGCAGAATTGGCAGAACAAAACGTTCATGTTGATAAATATGAATTTGCATCTAAAAAGCTGCAAAGACTTTTAGATGCTCAAATTCATGAAAAGGTAAAAACTGGTCTAGGGTATCATGGTGAACAATACCAAGCCGTTGCACCTCCTGCTGACTACGTTGTCATCCATGAACCAAGCTTCAATCTCTCAAACCTTGAAATGGCCAACTGAGATCTTGATCCCTCAAGGCATGAACCGTTGGTACAAGAGTGCACTACCTCATCAGATTCTGAGTCAATTTGTTCAGAGTCCACTAAAGCCGAGGAGGCCTCATCAACAGCTCGAGTACCAGCACTGCCTGTCTTGGTAGTCATTCAAACAAGTGCTTATGTTCCTTTCATTCCCTCGGTACAAGTACCAGCTTCAGTACAAGTACTAGCTGCTCCAGTTCCCATGCCCTTCAGCCAAATCAAAATCAGCTATCCTCCAAAAGGAAGAAAGCTAACTGTTGAAAAGGGATAGTCCTCAACTTCCATCAACTCCAAGCCTCAAAGGAAGGTGTTTGACATATGTCATGCTCCTGGAGAAAGAGTTCCATATGTTCAAAAGACATTGGAAGAAGCCACATTTGAGCACAACAAAGCTCACCCTTGGAACTTCAAATACCTTTTCAAAAGAAAGGATTATGTTTATCTTTCAAGGGACAAACTGGCTAAATCATGCTTTGTCTATGTGAAATACAATCACACTGCCAGCACCTGCTTCTACTACTTTCAGCAGCATAGAAACCTCAAGCAACATGCTTTTGAGAAGACAAAGAAGAAAAAACATGTAAGAAGGTTTGAAGCCAAGACAACTCAATTCAGAAACTCTCTTTCTCCACCAAGGGAACAATTGTCAAAACCTCAACAAACTTGCATAATATGCGGTGAACCATGCCACTTCGCTGCAAATTGTAAGTTTAACCCTTTCAACCAGATCCTTCATCAAGCCCCTCATAAACAAAAGCCAACCAGCAAAAGAACTCCTAGAGAGAAGCCCTATGTTAACAAGGTAAAGAAGGATCAGTAGGCATCGGTTGTTGATTCATCAGCAGCAAGCAAAAATGTTGGAAATCAAGTGAAGCCTAAGACAACAAAGGACAAGCTTTCAGCAGCAACCAAATTTGCTGCTGCCAAAGCAAAATCATCAGCAGCAAAATTTGCTGCTGATAAGCTAAAGCCATCAGCAGCAACCAAATCTGCTGCTGCCCAAGCAAAATCATCAGCATCAAAATCTGCTGCTGATAATCCAAATCCATCAGCAGCAACAAAATCTGCTGCTGATAAACTAAAGTTCTCAGCAGGAAAATCTACTGCTGATAAAGCAAATCCATAAGCAGCCAAAGCAAAATCAGATGCTGACAAAGAAAAGAGAACCGAAAGACCATCTCCTCAAGAATGGAAAGCCAAGATCCCAGTTTCTATCACTCCAAGAATCATCATTGGCTCTGTTGAATGCACACATGATGAATCTAACATTCCAAGAACCCTTTTCTTCAAGGATGCAAGCTCTTGGTCTCCTCCCACTAACTAGATCTCTATCATGTGCAGGGACAGCCAGGTCATGAGAATAACACCTAGGTGGTAGACAGTGGTTGTTCCAGGCACATGACAGGCAACAGATCCATCCTCTCCAACTTCAGACACTTCAATGGAGGGTATGTTGCCTTTGGAAGTGACTCAAAGGGAGGATCCGTTACTGGACAAGGAACTGTGTCCAATGAAAGAATGAGCATTGATAAGGTCAACTATGTCAAAGAATTGGACTTCAATCTCATGAGTGTTTCCTAGGTCTGTGATCAAAAGCGTTGGATGCTCTTCACAGATAAATAATGCTTTGTACTGTCTCCAGGCTTATCCAAACCTCCTCCAGAAAAGATTTTATTAACTACTCAGAGAAAAGAAAATCTCTATGTACTGGACATGAATGAAGTCACTCCATCTGGGAGTGTTTCCTGCTTTCTGTCAAAAGCCTCAGTTGATGAATCAGCTCTCTAGCACAGGAGATTAAGTCATGTTAATATTAAAACTATTAACAAACTGGTGAAGGATAATCTTGTCCGAGGACTTCCTGACAAAGAATTCCAGCTAGAAGACCACTACGTTGCTTGCTTAAAGGGGAAGCAACACAAAAGTTCTCACAAGCCCAAGATCTTGAATACAAATGACACTCCACAACAGCTGCTGCATATGGATCTCTTTGGTCCTACAAATGTCATGTCAATGGGCAAGAAGTCATACTGTCTAGTGATAACTGATGACTACACCAGATTCTCATGGGTATACTTCTTGAGAACTAAAGATGAAACTGCTGAAATTCTCAAATCCTACATTCTCAGGGTAGAGAATCAAAGCAATCAAAAGGTGAAGATCATAAGGTGTGATTAGGGCACAGAGTTCAAGAACCACACTTTGAACTGTTTCTGTGAAAGCAAGGGGATAGAAAGACAATACAGTGCTCCAAGAACTCCTCAATAAAATGGAGTTGCTGAAAGGAGAAACAGAACTCTAATTGAGTCAGCAAGATCTATGTTGGCTGACTCAAAACTGACTCTCACATTCTGGGCGGAAGCAATTAGCACAGCCTGCTATGTGTAAAATAGAATTCTCATTGTCAAACCCCTCAACAAGACACCTTATGAACTTTGGTTTCAACGAGTTCCCTACATTGGGTTTCTCAAGCCTTTTGGGTGTCCATGCCCCATTCTCATAACACATGGGGTTCTTCCTAAGTTTGGTGCCAAATCTGATGAAGGATATTTTGTGGGCTATTCCTCTCAATCAAAGGCCTACAGAGTATTCAATTCAAGAACAAGAATTGTGGAAGAATCAACAAATGTGGAATGTAGAGAACACATTGTCTGTGAACAGGGAAAAGGCCCAAACTGGCTCTTTGACATAGACTCCTTCTCCCAAATATTCGAGCCTCTCATCTTCTCAAATATGGAGTCTACCTCTACACAAACACCTGCTTCCACTTCATCCACTGACTACAGACTGGATTTTCACAAATCTTCTATCAGTCTGAGAAGACCATCCATTGATCCTCCATCAGTTGTGGAAGCAATTGAAGCAAGTGAAGCCGGAACAAGACTCTCCAGTGTCACCAACAGCAACTTGTCTGAAACTAAAAATTTAGATGAAGACTCCTCAGTAAATGCTGTAAATACTGTAGATGTTGTTGATGCTATTGCTGAAAATATTGATGTGGCCGCTGATGTTGAAGACTCTTCCACCATGAACGAAGAGACCCCTGATCAAAATCAAAGCAATCTGGAGCAAGGGATACAGCTGGAGGTGGTACCAGCTCAGAGGATCCACAAAAAACATCCTCAAGAAAACATTATTGGCCAAGTCCACCAAGGAGTTCTCACAAGAAGCAAATCTCACGAGGCCAATATATGCTTGTTTTCATGTTTTCTATCTCAGGTGGAACCCAAGAAAATAGATGAAGCACTGAAACACAGCAGCTGGATTGAGGCAATGCAGGAAGAGTTGCTGCAATTCAAGAGGCATGATGTCTGGAAACTTGTTGATCTTCCACCAGGTCAATATGCTATTGGCACACGATGGTTTTTCAGGAACAAGCAAGATGAGAGAGGCATTGTAGTCAAGAACAAAGCCAGACTTGTAGCTCAAGGCTACACTCAGGAAAAATGAATTGACTATGATGAAGTCTTTGCTCCTGTTGCCAGACTGGAAGCCATCAGAATCTTTCTGGCATATGCTGCATCCAAGAATTTCACTGTCTATCAAATGGATGTAAAGAGTGCCTTTCTGTATGGGAAGATTGGTGAGGAAGTATACGTCAAAACAGCCTCCAGGATTTGTAGATCCTGCACATCCTACTCAAGTGTTTAAACTAGACAAAGCTCTGTATGGCTTACATCAAGCACCAAGAGCCTGGTATGAAACTTTATCAGGATATCTACTAAGCAACAACTTCAGAAGGGGTGCTATTGACCAGACCTTGTTTATCAAAGATGAAGGGGGAGAAATCTTACTAGTTCAAATCTATGTTGATGATATCATCTTTGGATCAACAAGGAAAAAGCTGTGCAAAGACTTTGAGATTCTGATGCACTCAAAGTTTGAAATGAGTTCAATGGGTGAACTAATTTTCTTCCTGGGTCTACAAGTCAAACAAGTCCTAAATGGAATTTTCATCAGCCAATCCAAATATGTAAAGAGCATTTTGGAAAGATTCAAGATGACTGACTGCTCAGCTGCAAGAACCCCTATGCAAGTGCACCATCAGCTGACTCCAGACAAAGATGGCCAAGACACTGATCAACATCAGTACCGTGAAATTATAGGGTCTCTCATGTATCTCACTGCCTCAAGGCCAGATATCATGTTTGCGGTATGTCTCTGTGCAAGATTTCAAGCAGCTCCAAAGGTTTCACATCTTCAAACTGTCAAGAGAATTATTAGATACCTAAAGGGAGCCCCAAGACTTGGGCTTTGATACTCTAAGAATGACTCAATCTATATGCATACACTGACAGTGATTATGGGGGATGCAACTTGGATAAAAAGTCCACATCAGGAGGATGTCAGTTTCTGGGAGGGAGACTGATTTCATGGTAGTGCAAGAAGCAAACATGTGTTTCAACTTCTACAGCTGAAGCAGAATACATTGCAGCTTCAAGTTGCTGTGCACAAGTCATCTGGATACAAAATCAAATGCTGGATTATGGGTTGACTTTCATGGCAACTCCAATTCACATTGACAACATGAGTGCTATATCAATCACAAACAATCCAGTGCAGCACTCCAAGACAAAGCACATTGACATCAGGTATCATTTCATAAGAGATCAAGCTGAGAAAAAGAGGATTATTTTAACCAAAGTTCATACAAATGAGCAATATGTTGATTTGTTTACAAAACCTTTTGATGAAGCTAGATTTAGATATTTAGTTGAATCCATTGGTATGATGAACTTTGATTAAAATCTATCTCTAAAATTCTATTTTAAAATGTGTTTTGTCTTTTGTTGTAAATAAAAGCTGACAGGTTTAATCCTCAGCAGCAAAGGATTTGCCACTGACTGCTTTAAGTTATCAGCAGGAACAGGTTTCCTGCGGATAGCTTTAAGGCTGTCAGCATCAACATCCTTGCTGCAGATCATTGAATCCATCAGCAGCAATTGAGTTTGCTGCTGACAGACTTAACCTTCCACAGCAACCAAGCTTGCAGCGGACAGGCTTATTCATCCACAGCAACCAAGTTTGCTGCTGATGGGTAAATTTAAGTCGAAATTAACTTTTACCCGCTGTAAAAATTAACGTCAGTCTTCACCATGACTGCCTCGGTGTATTACAGCTGTAACAGTAAAAAGTGAATATGGTTGTACTGTACAAGTCATTTTGCTTTTTCCCTCCTCTGCCGTTATAAGAAAAAATCAAATTTCCTTACCACCTCTTCACATTCAATTTCACCCTAAGCCCACATCACTTTCTCTCAAGTCCCCAAAACATTCAAAGCCTTCCATCCTTAAAACCTTCAAACCTTCCCTCCAAAATAAAACTTATAATGGCAGACATCAATAACCCTGATGATAAGTTCTCCCCGTACCACAACCTTACAGCATACTTAACCAAGGGAAAGAAATCCGAAGGATTTGATGATATGATCGACTTCCTATGCCAATCAAAGATCCATTTTGCCCTCACAACCAACCCCACCATATATATCCCTCATATGAAGGATTTCTGGAATACCGCCGTCTACACCCGAAAAGGGAGCAAGAAGACTCCTTCTCTTCTTGTCTCAAAGGCCCAAACCCAACCTCTAAGCCCTCATTCGGAATCCCAACATTCTGATGAGAATACCAAAGGGATAGCCACAACACTAGAGAGACTTCTTTGGAAGCCTCTCTATTAGGATCAGGATCACATCCCAGATCCATAGAGCAACCCCTAAGCCATTCCATTATTTCTCTTCTCTGAACCTAAGTGCAGAGGCACCTGGTCAAGATGATAAACCTTCTCCAACAACCACTATATCAGAGGTATTGATTGACTTAGCTGCCGGAGCACCCAACCCAGGTTCATCACCCAAGAAGGTTCACTCTAGTAATATTGATAGAGTGAATGTTGAAAGGGCTATCACTACTCCTGGTACATCAACTTCCCAGGAGGACAGTGATAACATAGTTAAGACCCTACCGACGACAACTCATAGTGAGGATGTTTCCTGTGAAACACTCGTCACTGAGAGGAATCCCAGGCGCCAAGAAAACCAGGGTGATGGGGATGCAGAGGCTAGGCCTAAGGCCCCATCTAGCTCCAAGGATTCCACAACTGTGGATGAGGACAGACTGAAACTTCATAACTTGGAATTGATGACCAGGGTGGCAATGCTAGAGGCTGAAGTGTCCAAACTAAGACACCAAGTCTCTATGCATGAAGCCCATCAATGCCCAACTGTGCCTACTCCCTCTCTTGTATCAGTGGGAACTCAAACATATATATCCCTTTTCACTGATGCAATCAAAAAGGGGGAGGTGGTTACCAAGGAAGATGATGCTGACAGCCTTGAAGAATGGATACAAGAGCAAACTGTGTTTCAAAGTTCCCTATACAAACATGCTTTTGTTCAAATCATGACTTGCCAGACTCAGTAGATGAAGAGGAAGATGTCACTGAGGATTGGAAGTTAGTTTTTCAAGCTGTTGTTGAGGTTCTACAAGAAGAAACTCTCCATGAAGACACACCTCCATCATTCAGCCTTCTTCCTGAAGCTGCAGCCATAATAAGTCATTCATCTACCCCCCAACTCTTCCTAACTTCAAAGAAGCTATAATTTGACTCCATTCTAGCTTGGGGGTATGATGAAATAGCTGAGAGATTCTGGATTGGATGGGAGTTTAGTGGAGTAGAAGAGCTAAACTGGAACTCTCTTAATGCCCTCCAAGTTCTCAATCTGTATTTAACAAAATGTGTCAACACTTCATCAGATCTCTCAGCAGAACTTGCAATCAGCAGGTTCTATGACTTAATGGAGGATAACATGCCCTGGTTTGAAAGACTACTAAAAGAAGCAAACAGGGCGGCTTATCCTGAATCTTCATCAGCAGCAGAACAAAGACTGGCTCCGAGAAGACTTGACATAATCAGGAGCAGTACTTTAACTGAAGAAGAGGTTATCTGCTGGAGAAGATTCCTGTACAACATAATGGTCAGGGATGTAGAAGTGCAAGGATGGATAAGCACTGACTCCCATGACTTCACCTTCTTCCTGAGCAATGGATCTTCTCTCTCAATCAACATCAAAGAGATCTTGCTCCTACCTTCAGCTTTCCTGCACAAAGACATTGAGCTCAGATCACTCATCTTCAATGTCAACTCCTTAAAAAGTCAAGAAATGATCAAAATCATCAAGGCTTCTCTTTATAAGGAGGAATCTGGATCTGACTCAGACCTATCCTTTCTCTCTTCTCCAACAGTTAGACTGAACACAGAAGAAGAATCAAAGAGAAGAGACGGGAAAAGATGAAAGACGCATGGAAAGAAGTGACAGATACGGAATGGAAAGAAGATGAAGAAAGTTCCCTTCCCTTGTCCATTCCCCAACATGCCAATGAAGCTGAAGCTGAGATCCCAACAGCATCTACTACACCTACTGTTGTGGTCTATGAAGCTGAAGCAGAGGCATCCAACAAAGTAAGGGAAAGGGACTAATGACCAAAGAAGATGAAGAAAGAATTGAGAAGGAGAAGAAAGAAAAGGAGGATAGAAGAAGAAGAAGAAGAAGAAGAAGAGAAGAAGAAGAGGAGATGGCTGAACTAAAGAAAGCTCAAGACAGACTCACAGCCATTCTCCTCAGAGAACAACAGATCCAGCTGTATGCAAAACATCTGGATGATCTGAAAGGAAAAAATTCCTGCAGTTCATCAAATTGAAGAAAGATGAAACTCTTGCTCTTCAACTGCAGGAACAATTCAATAAAGAAGAAGAAGAGATATAGAAGAAGAAGAAGAAGAAGAAAGAGGCTAAGTTCAGAATAACAGATTCTGAACTAGCTAAAGAAATGAGAGAGGAATGGGTAAAGGCTCTAGTTTCTCAAGGTGAGGATGTAGAGAACCTTGAGAAACTATCAAATAAAGAAATCTACAGAGCCTTCATGGGTCAGCAGGGTCAATTGGCAAACAAGAAAACGGCTGAAGAAGAAGAAAAAGCCAAACAAAAGTCCAAGAAGACCATTGATTTTAACCGAAGATCCCATGAAGAAAGGAAGATCATGATTGACTTCCTTAAGGCCAGAGGAGAAAGTGGAAAGAGGCTGGGTCCCATGAACTTCATGAACCTGCAAGCCCTCTACCTTAAAGCCAAGAAGGATGGGGAAGAAAGACTAGGGAAGAAAGGCTCCAAGAAGAGGGTAATCATTCAAGAAGAAGAAAGAAAAACAAAGAAACCCAAGCCTTCTCCCTCACCCAACACTTCCTCAATCCAACAACCTTCCACTCTTCATCCTAGACCTCCCTCCTCTCCATCCTCAAAGTCCAAATCCTCACACCCAGCTCCTACTCATCAACAACCTCCCAAAAAGAAAAATAAACCTACTTCCAAACCAGAAGACTCAAGAGAAATAATCAGATGGTCATACAGCTCTCAAGACCAATGGTTTGAAGTTTTCAAGGGGAGGACAAAAGTTAAAAGATCAATTTATACATCTATTGATGAGGTACTACAGCTTCCAGATTCTGATCTAAGAAGAATGATGGAGCTGGGTGAAGTTAATGAACCCATGAATGAAGGTGGGAGACATCTGCAGCTGGCAATTAAACATCACTTCACAGCAGAGATGAAATCCTTGATGTCAAACCTCTCCAATCCCACTCTCCATTCATCAGCTGGTCCTACAATGTTGAAAAAGATGAGTTCACATTGATAGATGTTAAAGGACAGAAGATGAGGTGTTCAAGCAAAGCTATCTTTAAAATGGCCAGCAAAGACATCAAGACTCTATCTGAGCTTCCTCTTAACAATCCCAGCAAGGACAAGAGAGGATATGAGGTTAAAAGAATAGTCTGCAACATGCAAAAGCTTCAGCAACAAAAGCAGTAAGAGAATTCTGGTAGCATCAGTCTAGGGGGAGTTTGTAGAAATAAAGACTGATGACTACAAAATTCTCTAAGTAAAATTACTGCTTACCTCAGAGATTGCTGCTGATCCACAAACTACTGCGGATAAGCTTATCTGCAGCGGATACTTGTTCTTCTGCTGAAGAACAAATCTGTTGCGGATAGGACTTATCTGCTGAAGACCAAAGTTGCAGATGATAGGCATATGCTACTGAAGAACAAAGCTGCAGCTGATAGGCATATGCTGCTGATCTCCAAAACTGCAGCTGATAGCTATCTCCACTGAAGATCAAACGTTGCAGCTGACTGTTCTTGATAAAGCAACCTTTAACATTGACAACTTTCTGCTGCTACACTGACACACTCCATGCAGAAAGAATGTCATTGGTACAAGACAATAAAAGACAACAACGTTCTTCCCCAAGCATGCAAACAATGATGCCTTAGAAGACGTTTGAATAAAGTTAACTAGCATAATTATTATCTGTATATGTAGAATAGCTTCAATACAAGATCAACGGTCTGTGTTAGATCTGATTCTTAGAATCAAGGGTCTGTCTTGATTCTAAGTTACTATATAAGTAGTACTTAGATTCATTTTAAAAGAACTTTTGATCAAAAGAGTTCTCTCTGTAATCTCGTAATACTTGAAGCTTAATACAAATTGCATTTATCAGTATTCTTCTTGTATACTTGTTTACTTTGCTTAAGTTGTAATTGTTTCTGCCAATCTCAACTGAAATAGAATCATCTTGTATTTATCGATCCTACAAGATCCTAATGCTACTCCTTTTATACTAGAGAATGAAGGCACATCAAACAACCGACATGAAGACAATGTCGAACCCGATAATCAACTCAGGAGGTCGTCTAGGTCCAAAAGGCCTACTAACTTTGATGATTTTGTTACCTACCTAACTGAAGTTGAAATGGATGCCGGAAAGTTTACAGATCCTACCTCTTATCATGAAACCATTAGCAGTGATCAGTCTTTTGAATGGAATAATGCTATGATTGACGAGCTTGACTCCATGAAGAAAAATGATGTTTGGGATTTAGTTGAATTACCCAATGGTGCTAAACTCGTAGGATGTAATGGGTCTTCAAAACTAAACTAAATCCAAATGGAAACATTGAACGCTATAAAGCGAGATTGGTTGCAAAGCATTTCACTCAGAAAGAAGGAATCGACTATCTGGAGACCTTTTCTCCTGTTTCTCGAAAGAGATCGTGATGACCCTAGTAGCACATTTTGACTTAGAGCTACATCAGATGGGCGTCAAAACCGCTTTCCTCAACGACGACTTGAATGAAGACGTGTTCATGAAACAACCTGAAGGTTTTCAATCTGAAGGTCAAGAACATCTAGTCTATAAGTTGAAGAAATCCATATACGGGTTGAAGCAGACATCACGTCAATGGTACCTAAAGTTTGATGAAGTCATGAATGTTTTGGGTAAAAATTAACAAGACTAATTTTGTAACCAAACTTAGTTTGTTCGGTAGTATGCTTGTAAAATCAATGTAAAAGAATACAAAAACGTAAAGAGTCACACAGTTGTTTACGAGGAAAGCCCTTGATCATTCAAGATCTCTGGCATAAAACCTCGGGAGGTGACAATCGACACCTACCATATTTCTTGAATAAATGGTAAAGAATTACAAGTGTTGAGCAGTAAATGATCGAGCTATGAGTGTTACAGAGGTGATTACGAGTCTAAAAAGCTAAGTGCATCATGAATATGTGTCCTTAATCGATCAATACTGCTGATTAAATACAGAGATAATGCTAACTAACTATTCGAGGATCCTGGAGCTTTACTTGGTCTTCAAATATGACCGTTATTGAGTCTCTCTCACAAGTTTAACACTTTCTCTTTGACTTCTTGGCCGATTCTTCAGGAATGAATGAGTCAACACGTTTTACCTACGCATATAAAAGAAATAGAGGACAAATAGCCGTTAACAGTATTAATATTCAGGATACCGAAGTTACCATGATCTTGGATTAAGGATCTTGGATTCCGGATCTCGCTAGATTCAGGATCCTGGGTGACAGCTGTCCAAGGAAGTTACGACTGTGAAATTTTTTTAAAATTCGAAATTCAAATTTTTAACCGAAACATGATGAGACGTGGTGCGGTAAACGAGGCTTCTGAAACGTCTTCATTCAAGGCAGCAGATAATTATTCCTTATATTTGTTCATTTTCATTTATCTTTTTACTTCATCTTCTGGGATTTCAGGTATAGCTTTCTTCCATAATCTTCTAAATTTCTCGAACTTTCTTAAAAAATGGTCAAAAAGATGACCCGATCTTCTTCTTCGGACGATCTTGTTAGTCAAAACTTGCTGGCTAACCCTGATTCTGAGAAGTGCTCCTTCTCTGATCGTGAGATCAATAATCTGAAATCCAGAGGCTGTTTTCCCGAAAATACCGTTTTTAGGGCGTTTAACTCCAAAACTAGATCCGATTTTACTTCTAAGAGTTGGATTTGTTTTTCGTCCTTTCCTTTCACCATAGGTTTTTCATTCCCTTTTCCTGCTTTTACTACCGAGTTTTTTGAAAAAACCGGCCTGAGCTATGCTCAAACAATGCCGATGATCTGGAGGACCTTACATACCCTAGAAATCCTTATCCGTCACTATGCTCTTGATTTCAGCATCTCTGAATTGGCTCACGTTTACAACTTGAGAAGCCATGGTTCCTCTCGTTTTCTGTTTCAAATAAAGCCCGGTCATAGTCGCCTGATTTTAAAAATAACTCAAAACGATTCTAACCAGAAGAATCACTTCTTTTTTGTGAAGAAGGATTCCATTCCCGGCGGGAATAAGTTGCCTGTGAAATGGGTTGTGAAGGGTAGGATTCTGACTATACGATCCTTAACATTTTGACATCCAAGGTACTAATTCTTGGTTTTCTCTTTGCAGCGCCGAAATTCTTAGAACTTGCTCCCTGTATCCCAGATACTTCTAAGAGGATCGCTTTCTTCTACGACATTGAGCCTATTGAGAGGACTTTCAAGTTCAAGGTACCCCCTTCAGAAGTGAGGTCAGAAACTTATCCTTGCTCTTCTGAGAAGTCTTGTAAGATGTATAAAAGTATATAAATCTGTTTTAATTAAATATAAGAAATTCTAACCCGTTATCCTGAAATAGGCATCCGATGATCCAGCTCCAGGTTCGCTCTTGATGATATCGATAGTATGGTCTCCAAAGGTAAGAGCATTAAGAAGGAGATGAGCCAGCCAACCCTTGAAGCTCAAAATTCAGATGCTTCTAAACCGGAATCCTCAACTTCTCGTTCCAAGCCCTTTGCTAGCAAGAAGAGGAAGTCTTCTGACGCCACTGATGTAGCTTCACTTGAGAATCTAAGCTATGTCGATGTCCACAAAAAGCTTCATGTTTTTGGTCATTTGGTAAGAAAGTTTGGTATCCCGGACCCTGAACCTGTATCAAGGAAATCCTAACATATTTTCTTGTGACAGGCCCTGGAACAAATGACCAGATGCTACGAGTCGGTGGTGAAAGAAGCTGAGGATGCTAAGCAGATGGTGAGCGACCTGCAAAAAATAGCTGCAGCTAAAAATAAAAAATTAGCGGATGAGGCCAAAGAGCTC
This sequence comes from Smallanthus sonchifolius, assembly GCA_023525975.1. Taxonomy (NCBI): domain Eukaryota; kingdom Viridiplantae; phylum Streptophyta; class Magnoliopsida; order Asterales; family Asteraceae; genus Smallanthus; species Smallanthus sonchifolius. The sequence continues at coordinate 38,344,272 of CM042025.1, read as the reverse complement.
ATCAGGGTGAAGGCGGAGCTTGAGGATGCCTTTGCCAAACATGCCCAAGACCTCGAGGAACCCTATGAACAAGCCAAAACATTAGCTAAAGATGGCTAAAGAGGCTGATGACAAGGATTTTGATCGAGCCAAATGGGAAGTCCAGGAGTGGAAAAGACTTGTGGCTGAGATAGGAGGAGAGCCGGTGCAAGAAGCAATTGTGGGTAGCTTCATGGATGAGGATGAGGATGAGGCTGAAGGCTCTGTGAAGGTGATAGCGGAGGTGGCCGAACAGGATAATGAGGGCGATAAAGAGAAGGCCTGAGTCTTGTGTTTGTGATTCCTATGGTTCTATGTCTTTAACTTTGATCCTGTTTCTTTGTTGAACAATTTAATTTCCTTGCTTTTAGGGGATCCCTGAATGGGATGAACAATTTGACAACTTGTGTCCTGGGTGGATGGTTCCTTTTTTGGATGAAACCCGAGACATTTTCCTACACTTCAAATGTTAGTTGATGGTTTATGACTATTTTCCATGAATGTTGTTTGGTTGTGTTTGTAGAAAATCAGGATCTGTTAGGAGAGTAAAGTTTAAAACGAACAAGTTTAAGCAAGATTTCAGGATACCGGATCCTCAAAGACAAATTATATATAACATTTTGGGTTTTTTTTTATCAAACTTTGACTTAGGAAATTATAGTTTAATTTTGACAAATTGTATGGAAAAATATCCATTACAAACATATCATGACTTAGTCCTGTGAATCTCAAATCTTCTATAAATTGAAAATTAACAAGTAACACATACCTTTGTCGAGAACTAAGTCAGGTAGACACACATACTAGATTATGATGTTGAGTTTGAAATATAACAACCGTTGGTTGTCCCCAGGGTATAGTCATTGAATATGTCATAGGCTTAGTAATAGCACTTCAGGATCTTCCCAAGTTTTTAACCCATTTAAGGATCTTGAGTCAGCATATTGATGCTAAGTTTGTGAGTTAACACATAAGTGTTACATATCTGTGACAATTTAAAATCGTGGGCCAAGCCAGAATAACATGGGCCAAGCCAAAACAACGTGGGCCAAGCCACACTTACGTTATCATGAAAATGCTAAAAACCTTAGGAGTAACACGTCTGTTACTATCGTAGCATTCATGATATAGCCAACAGTGATGAAATTATCAGCCACTATTACATGGACTGGTCACACCACCTTGAACTATACTTGAATATCGTGCGTTCCTGGCAGGGTGTAGAAACCCAATCTACTTAGAAAGGATAAGCCGTTTAAACCTTTGAGGTATTCAGGATACCTAAACTTAGGAGAGATGGCCAATATCTATCTTGTGTCGGGATCCCTTGAGATACTTCCTGCAAAATAGGAAATCATGGTGAATGTGGGTGTTAGCCTGGCTAACACCCCTCCGACGCTCAAGTTAGTATTTTGATCAAGAGTAATAAGTATGAAAATAGTCAGGGATAGAAGACATACCAGTTTTAGTTAGAATCTAAGTTCTAACTTACATAAAATAAGTTTTGAGATGGATAGCGTTCCAGGATCTTGGCATGATATCTCCTTGCATAGTAGCCAAGTAATAGGCACCCTTGCCTTCTTCTGAGTCAATAAAGTATGAGCCTTCCCATTTTGGTGCAAGCTTTCCATCGTTGGGGTTGATAGTATTTTGGAATGCCTTTCTTAATACGAGATCACCTGCTTGGAATCTTCTAACCCTTATGTTTTTGTTGTATGACTTTGCTATTCTTTGCTGATAAGCTGCAATGAGAATTTTGGCAAGATCCCTGAGCTCATCCAAAATGTCGAGATCATGAGAGAGAGCTTCGTTGTTGGTCTCTGAAGATTGAAAGTTGGTTCTGGAAGTAGGGATAACCATTTCTGTCGGGATCATTGCTTCAGTTCCAAATACCAATGAGAATGGGGTTTGCCCTGTTGCGTTCTTCGTGGTTGTCCTGTCTGCCCAAAGTACAAATGGTAACTCTTCAGCCCATCTTCCTTTCTTTGCTCCCAATCTCTTCTTGAGGTTGTTAACGATGATCTTGTTACTAGATTCTGCTTGTCCATTGGCTTAAGGATGTACTGGGGTAGAAGTTATCATTTTGATTCCCCAGCTGGCACAGAAGTCAGTCGTCCTTTTGCCAATGAAATGAGATCCATTATCACAAATTATTTCCGACGAGGGCCGGGATTCCAAATCTCGTCAGGATATTGCGCTTGATGAAGTAGATGGCTTCTTTCTCTCTGACTTGGACAAATGCCTCAGCTTCGATCCATTTAGAGAAGTAATCCGTCATTGCTAGCATAAAGACCTTTCCTCCAGGTGCTTTTGGAAGTTTGCCAACGATATCCATTCCCCACTTCATAAATGGCCACGGAGAGACGATTGGGTATAAGGGTTCGACCGGTTGATAGAGTATGTTGTTGTGTCTTTGGTAAGCGTCACATTTTGAGAGTAAGTGACATCATCTTTCCTCATGGTAGGCCAGTAATATCCTGTCCTCAGGATCCTTAAAAATAACGCTCTGCCCCCTGTGTGATTACCACAATCTCCTTCGTGTAGATCTTTCAGGACTTCACATGCTTCAGGATCCTCAAGCATCTTAAGTATGGACGTGCAATTGATTTTCTATACAAAACATTCTCAAAAATTATAAAATGAGACATTCTCATGCAAAAAGCCTTGTGGTTCTTTTCATCCCTTGGGATTTCACCATCCTGCAAGTATTTATTGATAGGTGAAATCCAGGGTCCTAGAGTAGGTTCAAGATCCCGAATGTCTACTTCTTCTTCAGTGTTGGATACTTCATTTACCTTCTCGATTGCTGGGCTCAAAATGTGTATGATAGGTATTTTGGTGCTTTCTGGTATTCTAAGAGATGAAGCAAGGTTTGCTAAGGCATCAACCTCAGTTTCGAATTCCATGGATAATTGCTTAACTATTGTGAGATATTTGGCTAGCTTCTCACCTTTTACTGCATATGAACCATTGAAATGATTAGCAATTAACAATGAGTCTACATATACCTGAAGATACATGATCTTGATATCCCTGGCTAATTATAATCCTGCTATCAGCGCCTGATACTCTACTTCATTATTCGTATCCTGGAACTCACAGCTTATGGATTGGGGTAATATGTCCCCTTGTGGCGATTTTAGTATGATTCCCAGACCTGCTCCTCTTACATTTGATGCACCATCAGTGAATAAGGTCCATTCGTCCTTCGATTCTTCTAGTTGTTGGACTTCAAAATCTGCTTCATGTTGAATATCACTACTAAAATCAGCCACAAAGTCCGCCAGTGCCTGAGACTTTATTGTTGTTCTAGATTCATATATTAGGTCATAGGCGCTGAGTTTGACTGACCATTTCGCCGTCCTTCCTGACATCTTTGGTTTTCTTAAGACACACTTAATAGGATAATTAGTTTTAACATGAATAGCATGAGTTTCAAAATAATGTCTAAGTTTAGTTGATGCCATTATTAAAGCTAAAATTAATTTTTCTAAATGGGAGTACCTGGTTTCCGCTGTTAGCAAAATTTTACTTACATAGTATATCGGATGCTGTTGTCCCTCATGATCTTTGACTAATACAGCACTTACGGTGCTTCGGGATACTGCCAAGTATAGGGATAATGGTTCACCGTCTTCTGGTTTCATCAGAAGAGGAGCTGATGACAAGTATTTCTTCAATGATTGGAGTGCTTGTGCATGCTTCTCTTCCCATTCGAATCTCTTGTTCTTCTTTAGGATGTCATAGAATTCCTTGCACTTTTCTGAGGATCTTGATATAAATCTGTTGAGTGCTGCTACTCTACCGGTCAGTCTCTGGACATCCTTAGTATTTGCTGGGGATTTCAGATTGATGATAGCTTTGATTTGTTCTGGACTGGCTTCTATTCCTCTCTTGGTCACCATGTAGCCCAAGAACTTTCCTGCCCCCACTCCGAAGTGACATTTCAAAGGGTTCAGCTTCATATTGTATTGGTCCAGGATATCAAATGCGTCTCTGAGATCCCTGAGATGATCCTCAACTTTCTTTGATTTTACCACCATATCATCTATCTAGACTTCCATAGTGTCTCCAATCTTGTCTTTGAGCATCATGTTTACAAGTCTCTGATACGTGGCACCTGCATTTTTAAGACCAAATGGCATAGTTGTGTAGCAATAAATACCTATCAGAGTCATGAACGCCATGTCTTCCTGATCCGATGGTTCCATTTGGATCTGTTGAAATCTTGAAGAGGCGTTCATAAAAGTCAGGATTTCATGGCCTGCTGTAGCTTCCACCATCGAGTCTATATGGGGTAATGGGAAGGGATTTTTAGGACACTCCTTGTTGAGGTCTGTGTAGTCTACACAAACTCTCCACTTCCTGTTCTTCTTCTGGACTTCCACCATGTTGGCTAGCCACCTTGGGAATTTTACCTCCCTCATCATTCCAGATTTAAGGAGCCTTTCGACCTCTTCTTGGAAGATCACGTTTCTTTCAGGAGCAATTTTCCTTCGCTTTTGATGTATTGGCCTGAAACTTTTATCAATTCCAATTTTATGAGTTATGATATCTTTGGATATACCTGTCATGTCTTCATGCTTCCAAGTGAAGGTTGCTTTTCTACCCCTCAGGAAATTCAGGATATCTTTTTCAATATCCTTAAGGATATTGCTCCCTATCAGGATCTTTATATCTGGATTCTCAGCATCCAGGGGTACCTCTTTAACATCATGTTCTTTAGCTTCTAGAACATCCCTAGCCTGCTTCGTTAATTGCTATGCTTGCCTGGTTTTGACGGAGGCTTTAATTGAAGAAGTGTAACAGTTTTTAGCCTCTTGTTGATCCTTACCACTCCCAGGGGGTTGGCATCTTGACACATTGGTGATATGTTGAAGGTACTGCCTTTATGTTATGTATCCAGGGTCTTCCTAAAATAATGTTATAACAAGATAAAGAATCAATAACACAAAAATTTTGTATAGAATTTACCCCCTCGATGTAGAATGATAGCTTTATTTCTCCAACTGTGTTTTTAACCTCTCCGCTGAATACTACCAACACAGAGGACTTGGTGATGATTTTGGAATCCGGGATCCCCATTTTCTTCAAGACTTCATGCTGAATTATGTTCACCGAGCTTCCTCCGTCAATCAGTATCCTTCGGATGAAGTGGTTCGCAATGTATAGTGTGATCACCAGGCCATCGTGATGAGGATCTTGTACGTCATCTCTGTCATCCTCGTCGAAATAGATCACCTTTTCTTCGGTTAAGTTGGAGGTTCTGATAGGTCTGTCCCCATTCTCTGTTTTCGCTTCTTTGGCATTCCTTTTTACTGCAGAGTAAGAAGTACCACAAATATCAGATCCACCAGATATAAAACCTATTACATTGGCATCTGGAGGCGGGGATTTTGCTCTTTGCGGGATCCTGTCATGATCCTTAGCTTTGTTCTTTCCTTTGCCTTGAAACTCTTTGAGATATCCCTTGCTTAGGAGATAGCTTATCTCCTTCCGCAAAGCAAAACAGTCTTCAGTTACATGGCCAAAGTCTTCGTGGAATGCACACCACTTGGACTTGTCCTTCCCTCCTGAGCTCTTCTCAAACTTACGAGGCCACCTGACTTTTTTCTCCAAGATCCTGCATAGCAAACAGCAAACCAGTTGTATCAAGAGAAAAACAGTATTCAGACAACTTAGGGTATTCTTCCTCATCCTCGTTATCTTCTACAGCGTTGATCCTGCGATTGTCAGGTTTAGAATATTGCTTGGATCTGTATGACTTGAAAGGTGCAGATTCAGCTTTCCGGTTGGGCTGCGCGTTGCTGGTTGGAGCATCTACCCTCTGCTGGATCTTTTTATCATCCTCCAGCCTAATGAACCTCAGTGCCCGGTTCCTGACTTCATCAAGATTCCTACAAGGATTCATGACAAGGTCTTCATAGAATTGAGAATCATTCCTTAGTCCCATCTTGAATGCTTGGACAGCAGTGGCGACGTCGAGTCTCGGGATATCCAGGGATTCCTGACCAAATTTGCTGACATAGTCTCAGAAGGATTTTCCGGGATTTTGAATTATCCTGTATAAGTCACTTGTTAATCTTTCAAAAGTTCTACTGCAAGAGAATTGATTGTTAAACAAGTTAATTAAGTGAGCAAATGAAGTAATGGAATATGGAGGAACATTAAGTAGCCATTTTAAGGCTGATCCTGTTAAGGTAGAGACGAAGCCCTTGCACGGACAAGCTTCCTTCAGGTCCAAAGGGATGGTGTTGATCTCCATCCTCTCTTTGTATTGCGCCACATGTTCCTCAGGATCTGTAGTTCCGTCATATAGTTTCATGTTGGGAGTTTGGAAGTGCTTGGGGATCTCCGCATCACAAATGAGTGGACCGAATCTGGAGATCCTGTGACTGGTAGAGGAAATCTCCGGTCTCGGTTGGACTACGCCTGGTACACTATAGATCATCTCTCTTAACTTCTTTAACTCCTTAGCCATGGACGAAGTGATTCCTGTATCCTACACAAATTCATTAGTATTGGAAAATTGATTGAAAGTGTTACCATTCTCAGGATTTCGGGACGATGATCCCGGGGTAGCTCCAAGATCTTGACTTGTTGTAACTCTAACAGTCGGAGTCGGGCCAACTGTAGTGATTCCAGAATGCATGGGAAGAAAATCTCCCTTATAGACTCCTGGGGATCCCGAATAATTAAAATCCAAGACCCTTGACTTCAACGGGGTCGTCACTTCCACCGGTTTCTTGGATTCTTTGACCCTTTCAAGCTCCCTAAACAGCATCTGATTAGTTTTCTTCTGTTGTTACATCTGTTGCATCAGTTATGAGAACAGGTTGAGGATATCATCATTTGAAACTAGCACAGGTCCTCCAGCAGGTATCACGGATCCCCAAAAACCCGCTGAAACAGTCTTCTTCGATTGATTATCACTTTTCTTCTGGAATGACGGAGGGGGAGGAATACGGTAGTTCAACCTAGAGCTTGAAGATGGAGTAGAAACAAAATGTTTTTGCATTGGGACGACATCTTTGAAATCAGTTTGGAAAGATAGTGATTGAACACAAACTTTAGTAAATATTTGAGATAAAAAGCACCACTTGCCCCATGGTGGGCGCCAAATTATTTTGGGTAAAAATTAACAAGACTAATTTTGTAACCAAACTTAGTTTGTGAGGTAATGTGCTTGTTAAATCAATGTAAAAGAATATAAAAACGTAAAGAGTCACACAATTGTTTACGAGGAAAGCCCTTGATCGTTCAGGATCTCCGGCATAAAACCTCGGGAGGTGACAATCGACACCTGCCTCGTTTCTTGAATAAATGGTAAATAATTACAAGTGTTGAGCAGTAAATGATCGAGCTATGAGTGTTACAAAGGTGATTACGAGTCTAGAAAGCTAAGTGCGTCGTGAAGATGTGTCCTTAATCGATCAATAATGTTGATTAAATACAAAGATAATGCTAACTAACTATCCGAGGATCCCGGAGCTTTACTCGGTCTTTAAATATGACCGTTATTGAGTCTCTCTCGCAAGTTTAACACGTTCTCTTTGACTTCTCGACCGATTCTTCAGGAATGAATGAGTCATTACGTTTTACCTACGTATATAAAAGAAATAGGGGACAAATAGCCTTTAATAGTATTAATATTCAAGATACCGAAGTTACCAGGATCTTGGATTTTGGATCTCGCTAGATTCAGGATCCTTGGTGAAAATCAATCCCTAACAATGAAGAAACAAGGTTTCCTTAAGAATCATGTGGATCAATGCACCTACGTCAAGATGAGTGGGAGCAACTTTACTAAACTTGTCCTTTACGTAGATGACATTCTATTGGCAAGTAATAGTTTAGACATGTTGCATGAGTCGAAGCGTTTACTCTCGCATAATTTCGACATGAAGGATCTGGGAGAGGCTTCTTATTTTATAGGCATCGAAATACACCTAGATAGATCTAAGGGCATTTTGGGGTTATCTCAGAAAGCCTACATTGAACGGGTCCTCACACGTTACAATATGCAACACTGCTCTCCTTCTGTAGCTCCAGTAGTTAAGGGAGATGTTTTTGGTTCTTTCCAATGTCCAAAAACAGAGGTTGAGAAGGGGCAAATGAGAATGATACCTTATACATCAGTAGTTGGGAGCCTCATGTATGCTCAAGTCTGTACTCGTCCGGATATCGCTTATATTGCTGGAATGCTAGGCCGTTAACAGACTAATCCTGGCCTAGATCACTGGAAAGCAGCTAAGAAAGTACTTCGATATCTGCAAGGGATGAAAGACTATAAACTAACTTATAGAAGAAGTGAAAATTTTGAAGTGGTTGGTTATTTTGATTCTGACTTTGCTAAGTGCAAAGATGACAAGAAATCCACTTCGGGGTACATCTTTATGTTAGCCGGCGGACCTATCTCTTGAAAGAGTCATAAGCAACAGTTGACCACAACATCCACTATGATGGCAGAGTACATAGCTGTGTATAACATGACCTGTCATGGAATGTTGCTAAAGAATCTAATTACTGGACTCAAAATAGTTAATTCCATTTCTAGACCATTGAAGCTTTATTGTGATAACTCAGCTGCCGTTAGTTTCTCGAACAGTAACAGCTCGACTGGAGCTGGATTATATATTGATACAAAGTACTTGTTCGTACGAGAGCGAGTTGAGGAAAATAATCTTTGTATTGAGTATATAAGTACTAAAGTTATGCCTGCGGATCCGATGACTAAAGGTCTCCCACCTAAAGTTTTTGAAGAACATGTTTCGAAGATGGTTTTTCTAAAGAACTTATTTATTAGCATAATTGTACTTACTTATGTTTATTAATAAAATTTTCTCAGTTATTTGAATTTGTTTGTCTCTAAATATGTTATGCATGCCTAATGACATATAGACACTGATTATACAAATCATCGTTAAAGAGCTTATTTATAAATTTGATTCTAAGTTTACTTAAGTTTTAATTTGGGATTGTAGTATGATTAATGGGGGTCTTGAGTTAAATACTGATTAAATACTTGAGTTAAAACTAAAATGAGTATGAAATCTCTGCAGACTTACTAATGCTAATAATAAATGATTACTCAACCAAGTGAGAGAATATAAGACGCGATTTAATATGTGACTCTTATAATCATTTATCTAATCATTAAATGATCAAATATAATTATTTATTTATTAATTAACCTATAGCTTGTAATTAGTTGATGGGCCTAATTACTCTTAATGAGCCATTAATGGGTTTCCCCTTGGATATACATAAAAATAGAGAGATTATTAAAGGGAATTGACTAATGATCATTCAATTACCATCACCACTAAATCGTCCCTCTCTCTCTCCAAAACCGTGAGCTCTCACGAACTCACCTAATACCATCCTAATCGTACACCCTAAACGGGAACCTGATCCAGATCAGAGATCATGACATCTTCTCTATTATCGCTGAACTTAGCAGGTATGTTTATATTATTGTTTTCCTTTATATAGTTACAAGAATTGATTAACAATATATGCCTTTCACCATAATTTATTATGTTCTGAACATGGTTCAGTGGGTCGTGTATAGTAATTTTTCGGCCCATAAGACCCAGAACCATGTTTTTAGTATGATCGGTTTTGCTATTTAAATTAGATTGCAGCGCAGCTTGTTGATCGTTTATCTGCCACTTAATTGTAATCGTCTCTTTTTTTTTATCAAAATATTGAAACTTTTAGTAAAAGAAGAAAAAAAATGTAATTATTTCAATTCATCATTTGTAATTATTTCAATATTTGTTTTGCACAGAACACGTATCCATAAACATATATTTACTCGGACAACAATCATTTTCAAATAATTTAACTCATGGTAAAAGTATGAGTTATCAATATCATATACTCGAGTGGGAACCTTTGTACCTAACTTAATAAAGTAATTAATTTGACCAATTTCTCCTTACCCCAATTATATTATGTTATTGGTAATCAAGGATAAATTAGTCCAAATATACTTTTAATTGTGTTAGTGAGTTGCACCAAAGTGATAAAAATAAAATCACAGTGAGAAGGGGCGGAAAAAAATGGACGAAGTTACATATTATAAGTATAACAAACCATATAATTTCGGCACGTTTTTATGAAATTAAACTTTTGAGTGCTAAATTAGATTTATTCAACTTTAAAAACTGAAGTCGATGTTGAACTCCATTTGTCGTTTTCGATTCTTATTTGACATCAACCACACCAAGGTGGTCCAAAAAATCTAATGTAGTGAATGAGTAATGATGCAAAATGGGAAACGTACTTTGATTTCACATTTATATACCTCACCAAAAAATTGACTAAAGCTTGATATTACATTATTATTCCAATTGCTCACTGTGTGCGTGCATGTACGCGCCAGGTGTTTTTATTTTATTTTATTATTTTCTAAAAACAATTTTAAAATTTTATAGCATAAATACATTGCAACCTATTTATTTTATGATTTCAACCAATAAGCTTTGTGTTATAAGGTACACCACTCAGGGGCGGCTCAACGTATTCGGTGGCCCAATCGAACAAAAATTTGAGAGCCTTATAGGTATTAAGTTCTGACCCCTGATATTTTTCCTAAAGTTTAGGGGCTAATTTTGTAAATTTTTAAAACTAGTTTTAAAAAAAAAAAGAGCATCCCGTGACTTTGGCCTTTCACCTTATCCATTTGGGTAATTGACTAACTGGGTCTGTTGTTTCGTGAAGCCGTAAAAGGCTGAAGTAGTGAAGCCGCTGAAGTGGCTAAACAATTGAAAGACAACAGTGAGTCAAAATTGAAGAGACTGGATAACGGACGATGAGGAGAGGAAGACGGCCGGAGAAGAAGAGCATTAGAGCAGAAGAATCGAAGAGACTAGAGAGGACTGACAATCTTGAAAGGTAATCTTTTTTTCTCATAGTTTGTTATTGTATTGGATTTAGGTTGCGAAAACTAGAGTTTATAATGGTGAAATTGAGTATTATTAGAGTTTTAAACCTTAATTGTATCGTTTGGGGGTGATTATTGTGATTATTGTTCAACAATTCTAAATTAGGGTTTACAATGGTGAAATTAGGAAAGATGCTTAGATGCTCAATTAAAGAAAAAATTGGTATTTTTGGTCATTTGGTGTATTGATGATCATGAAATTATTAGGTATATCATGGGGATCACTTGTAAACCAAAAAACCAAATTCTAACCACACATTTTTCATCTTATTTTAATCCATTCTTCAAAAGTCAAACATCCAATTAACTATAATAAATATGTGGTCAGGATTTGGTTTTGATTGTTAGAACAATGGGAGTTGGATGATCAAAAGTCTGTTAAAAAACCATTACACTTTATTCTGTGCAAAAAAGTTATATGCAAAAAGTTATATGGAAGTCCCAAATCATTTACAAGTTTCTACAAATAATGAAAATTTTTAGGAGGCTATATATCTCAAATTTCATTATCAAGTAAACATAACTATGGAAGTTTCCTTTTATTCACAATTGAAGTGCTCAAAATGCAAAATGCGTTAGTGGTATTTAAGGTCACACATTTCTTATAACTCAATATATATCTCTTTAATTAATGATATTTATAACTAAAAACAAAGCCGTGAGTCCCTTGTCGTCAATGGTTGTTTACATCATGAGACTGTTATAAAGAGTTAGTGAAAATGTGTATCACATGCAATCATGAAAATACTAATGCCTGTGAGACTATAACGTGTAATTAGGTTATGTGTAGTGGAATCATTAAAAAGTGATGCATGCCCCGCAACATCACAGCCACCTCAATAAGTGGACAATCAGCAAACCACTTCTTTATATAAAAACCAATAAAACAATTACACAAATAAAAAACTTCTATGTGTCTCTATTTTGTATTTTGCAACAAAGGTAAAAGAGTCTTTACGCTCCTTCATTTTTAAATTAGTTTACTAATTTAAACTCCCCCCCCTCAATTTTGTTTTAACATTAATAATTTTTTTATATGATGTTATTTTTTAAACAAACTTAAAAACGAGCTTATTTTTCTCTTTATTTCGGTTATTGTTTAAAATAAATATTAACATATGGTATTACATGTATGTAACAAACAATTACATATACGTAATATAAACACAAATGTAGCTGTTCCAAGTTTCCCTGTTTTTCTTTTAAAAAAATCCCCCTTTTTAGAACATTAATAACTTTTTATACAATATTATTTTTTTTTATAAAAGTTACACCACTAAATAGAGCGTTTTTAATATTTAATTCAAGTATAGTCTTATTACGTATATATTTTTATTATTTTTTAATATTACATAAATGTAAAGAACAATTACATATATGTAATATGAACATATATAATATGTAATATGATATTACATATATATAATTTATGTAATATGATAATACATATATATATATATATATAATAGGAACAATTGTATATGAACACATATGTGATTGTTCATATTACATGTGTGTAATGCCATATGAGATATCTGTAATATAAACATATGTTCAAATTATGAATAATTACATATGTAATATGAACATATATAATATTGTTCATCCAAAAACCTGGATATTAACGTTTTCATCTAACTCGTTCATGCAAAAAAACTAAAACTCACAAACTTGTTTATTCAAAAAACCCATAACTTCGTTTTTTTTAAACCAAAACCTATAAGTTTGATATGACATATATGTAACATGCTATTGCATACATATAATATCATGTTATTACATATACAATATATCTTGTTACATTTACGTTATATCTCGTTACATGTATGTAATATTTTGCTAAATATTTCAAAACCGTCAAAACGTTCCAGTGTATATTATTACATAGATTGCCTCTTCGGAGTAGATTGTTCCTTCGGAGTATATTGTCTCTTTGAAGTAGGGGTGTTCAATAGAATCGAATCGGCTTATTCGGTTTATTCAAATTGAATTATTCACCTAGCTTGTAAAAACTACAAAAGAGAAAAAACAAAGATTATGCTGAAATTTAATTCACCTTGTTGCATAACCAGTTACCAAACGTTAAGCTATGCTCTTTCTCTAGCCATGCTCGTCGTTTACCACCATGTTGTTTTTCAAAAAGGTCATGTGTTGTCTGCAAGTACATAAATGAGTATCATATTTGATAACTCCTATTGCGAAAAAAAACAAACATTTTACTAATACTTACTCGATATACGACAGAACTTCAGTCGTATTTTGCAATACATAGAAATGTGCTTTGAAGAAGTGTGCTGGAGAAACTTGATCCGGTTTACCGGTTGACAAAGGATTTTTCTCCCCGGTATCATTATCATTATGCTTATCATCACGAATACTAATAGTCTTGATGCTTTTTTGGTATTCGCTGAAAAAATCAATTGTTTCTTCTACAATATTCTCCTCAGCAATACATCCTTCTGGATAAGTTTTGTTTCGCACATGATATGTCCTAAATTATACATGTTTTGCATGCCTAATAATCCTCATATTATGGTACTAATTGATTAATAACCTTGCAATTGATACTTAAAATGTTAATATTTCATAATTATAGGTTATTCTATGTTCTAAATATAAATCAAGATGAAACCAGTCAAAAACACCAAGAAATCAAGCCTTTTGGAAGATCATTGCCGAGCTTTGACCCCCCAAGAAGTCAAAATTGGACAACAAGAAGTCAACAAGCAGCTAAAAGACGAAACTGGGGAGCAGTAGGGCAATGCACGTTCGTGCAATGCCATGCACGGCCGTGCAAACCATATCTTGCTCCACAAGGCTCTAGTACACTGCCAATTGTACCCTGTTTGATTCCCGAGATGTTTGCACGCCCGTGCAATCCAATGCATGGCCATGCATTGCTCATTTTGAGGCTTATAAATAGGTGGGTTGAGTTCTTCATTTGAACATCCCTTACACACCACAACACAACCAAAGATAGAGAGAATAGTTCATTTCTAGCAGTATTAGAGTAGTAGTAGTGAGTAGAGGGGCTCTTCCTCCTTGTTCCACAATAGGGGAGCATACGAAACTCAGCGTTACTTCTAGTTAGTATGGCCATTCGTGGCTAAGCTTCTTGTATTGCTAGGGTGAAGATGATGTTTGCATGTTAATGTTTAACGTACTAATCTAGTGGTATGTTTATGTCTTTAATTATTCGTCCTTAAAACCACCATTTGGTGGGCTTTATTACTGTCTAAATCTGTCTTTATATTTGTGAGTGTTCTTGATTTTAAAGTGTATGATCGTAAAACCTTTTTAATCAAACTTCCTTTGATGCTTGTAGTCTTTATACAAGCAGAGATTAATAAGCCAAGGCTTGGTCAACAATATTAAGGCCGTACGTCTTTATACGAACTTATTATGCGACCAACAATTGGTGAACTCATGTTGGGAACGGTACGTCTTTATACTCGGTTCCATTATTACACCGCCTCCCGGTGAACAAAGTATAATCACCTATTTAACTTTAATACAAAGCATTTACGTTCGATGTCTTAAACCAACCTGGAGATGACCATTCGAAGGGTTGAGGGTAACTGTTGTCCCTAATGGGAGGCACTACTATTTTAGTTTAAAGATTTTAATTCGTGAATCAAATGTCGTGAGGAAGAGGCTATAGCGGTGACCAGGGTCACAAGTTTGTAGTAGTCATATAACTGGATTAGTCAACTTAACATTATCACGTACCAAGCTGATTCGAAGCCCAAAGCAATACTCTTCGTGACCTGATCATTTTTGAGATATTTACTTTCTTGTTGTTTACTATTCTGCTATTTACATTCCTGTTACACACATCACGCACATTTTTACTTTTCTGTTATTTACTTTACCGTTATTACTTTTCTGTCATTTACTATTCTACTTCACAAGCACACAAAACCCACTCACTAATTGGTCCGGCTAAACGATAACAAAAGTTGAGTGCTGGAACTCGACCGTGTCCATTGGTTCGATACTTGGTTCTTACCTAAACTATATTACACTGTGATAGGTACACTTGCCTATTGTGTGTGTTTTTAAATTAAAGTAATTATCATTTTATAAATTTAAAACCTGATCTCGTAAAACCATCATAAAAATATATTATATTTCATATACTAAAAGCGACACATCAAGTTTTTGACGCCGTTGCCGGGGACACTGTGATTTCAAGAAAGATTCGAGTTAACGAATTAGCCTTTTTAACCTTAACGTTTATTTTATGGTGTTGATTGTTCTTTACAGCAACTTTCATGGATTACAACTACTAGAGTTGTTATGGAGAATGCCAACACGACTATGAGTACCGCTATTGGGAGGTTTGGTGTTAGATATGTGGGGAACCACACTACACTCAAGATTGTTATCAGTATTGTCACACCCCAACCGACGGCGGAAACGTCGGGGCGGGATATGTAGACTGTTCATGAGCACAAGGTTGACTAAATTGAAATATATTAATCATTCAATTTCATTGCAAAGATTCAAGACAAACCAAAATCAAACCAAGTACATAAAATGAAATACACCAATCCTTTATTAAAATTAACTAGGTCCAAAACTTATGTGTAGCAAGTCTTGATCAAAATCACACATTAGCACCTGAAACATGAATAAAATAAGGTCAACTAAAAAGTTAGTGAGCATACACAGGTTTATACATAGATAGTGTATAGATGTAAATAATCAAATCCTTACATAACATGATAAAATAAGGCATTTATGGGGAGCAACTATTGTGTAACTAAAGTACAATCAAACCCTTGTAACTAGCATGCAAATTGTGTTGTCGGTAACAATCACCCCAATCTGGGTGGGTTTGTCAGACTCAATAGATCTATCATTGTTAACCGTCGGCTTGAATAGTTAATGATTGCACATGAATTGCACACAAACAGTTAACACACCTAGCACTTAAACATAAAGCTCAAATTTTGTATACATGAATGTAAAGAGGATTTGTGTTTGTGTAGTTTGTGTAAATGTAAGCAATTGTGTGTATAGAGTTCATGTTTCACCCCAAAAAGTGTAAAAGGGTAAAAGGGCCTATGTAATACTCACATGGATCAAGGGTGTAGCTAGCACGCGAGACTAGATAGCCAGATGATCCTTAAACTCTCACAATGTTAACCTAGTGTGTAAAGTATGCTGAATTAAAAGTGTGTACCAGAGTTGCGTTGTGGTATGTATAGGAGTGTAGGAAATTGTGATTTGTACTTAAAAGGTGTTGTATAAAATGAAAGATTTAGAATGAATAGTTTTAGAATATTTTGATTAGGGTTTGGGTTTGAATAACCAAATAAATTAAATAATTATTATTTATTTATTTAGTTATAAAATAATGTAGGTATTAGGTTTAGTTAAGTATAACCTAAATAAACAATTTTTTTTGTTTAATTATAAATTAAATAAATAATTGTTACTTTGTTTATTTATTTATAAAGGTATGCAATTTATTTAATTATAATTAAATTCTATGCATGATTTAAAAAATAAAATTTATATTTAAATTAAATTCTATGTATGTTTTATAAATGTAATAAATAATAATTTGATTTATTTATTTATTTGCCATTTAAATTGAATATGATAATTAATTGTACTTAATTAGAATGGGTATGTATTCTTTAGGTATATAAAACTATACATATTTTTAAATGTTAAAATTTAAATTTTGTAAGACTTTGTATAAAGTGTTTATAAAATTTTCACCAAATTTTATAAATAATTTACTCAACATAAATACATAATTTAAATTGAGTATTTAATACATAATTTTATAAAAATAGAGATTTTTATGCAAAAGTTGTAAAACTGGTTTCATTATATTCTAATATTTGTAAAGTTTATAAAAATAGTTTTTTTATAATTTTTGGAGCATTAAAAACGGTTTTAAAAAAATAAACAGGCCATAGGGACTCGAACCCGGGCCTGTGTTCTGTGTGCCGGACGAACAAACCACTGGACCAGGAGGCGGGTCCGGTAATTGAATTGGATTCCGAATCGTTTTAACCTGCGACTGAGTTGGGTGCGGGTTTGGGTTTTTAAACGAGGTGTAAAAATCCGGCCAGTCATCCGGGCCGTGGGTTTCGAACCCACACCACCGGGTCCGATGGTGCGTGGTCTTAACCAGTCGGACCGGGTGGTTCGCTGATTATAACCGGAACACAAAAATTTAAATACTAAAATTAAATTCATCAAATCCCCAAATAAGAAAACGCAAGAACACGGTGCGAACTCAAGTCGCAATTGAGTTCGATGCGTAATATGAATGCGAATTGTTAAGGGGCTAATGATCAGGACTTGATTACGATTCTAATGGTATAAAACTTACTCGTTAAGATTGGGCAACGAGTGCAGACGACTTCGAGTTTGCTACGGCTGTTCTTGACGATCGACAGGCGTCCAGAGGTGAAATGCGGATTAATCAAAAGTTGGTAGAGTTTGTGTGGAGGTATACGCGACTGAGAGAGAGGTTTAATTTGATTAATTTTGCGTATAATAACCGATTTGATTTCAATTTGTCCGTAATGGTTACGGGCGCCTGATTACGCGTTAATCCATTGATCTGGGAGTGAATTGGCTCTGATAATGGTCCAGGTACACTCGAGACTGACTGGTGGGTGAATCGTGGGATTAGGACGCGTTACTTTCTTGAATTGAATGTGGATTGATACGGATTTTGACTATCCAAAGTCAAATCCGTTCAAAATTTGAATCTGCCGCTTAATCGATCGAATTGAGTTGTTACTTGGGCCGACATTGGGTCGATTTTTGTTTGTGTAAACATGAGGAGTCCAAACCAACCTGAAATCGGTCGAAAGCAGCATTGGATTATCACGAATTTGGGCTGCTTTGACTTTTAAAAGTCAACCGGATCATGGGAAAGTCAAAATTGATGTTTAAGAGTCAAAATTGAAAATGTGGGTTCAATTGTTTGAGGGTTCAAATGTTTTAGGGTCCAATCAAATGTAGAATCACTTGTAAATTTGGTGTAATTGTATATATGTACGCATAAGTCTAATTATATATATATATATATATATCTATATATAGGGATTCTAAAATAAATGCGGGTGGAATTTGTGAATTTGCATTTGATAAATTAGGGTTTATATAACCATTTCACTAAGATTGAAATTCATACACGCTTTATTGTACCAAAATGAAAACATGAAAATCAGAAAGGTTACAGTATCCCTATGTTGAGGGGATTTCGTCCCGAAATTTAGATAGTCGAGGCGATTGGGTCAGCAAAAAGGTGCGGGTAATTGAGCTTCATTTGGTCCTCACGTTCCCAAGTAAACTCGGGTCCTCACTTAGATTCCCAACGAACTTTGATAATAGGAATACGACTTCGCTTGAGTTGTTTGATTTCACGATCCATAATTTCTACAGGTCTCTCAACGAAGTGCATCGTTTCGTCAATGCGCACATCGTCAAGAGGTATATGGAGTTTCTCATCAGCAAGACACTTCTTTAGATTGGACATATGAAATGTAGGATGCACATTGCCAAGTGATGGAGGTAATTCGAGTTTGTAAGCCACTTTCCCAATCCTTTCAAGGATCTTGAGTGGAACCACATAGCGAGGTGCTAACTTGCCTTTCTTTCCAAAACGAATCACACCCTTCCACGGAGACACCTTTAGAAGAAGGAGGTCACCGACTTGGAATTCCAAGGGTTTTCGTCGTTTGTCGGCATAACTCTTTTGCCGACTCCTCGCTACTCGAATGTTGTCACGGATTTGAATGATCTTATCGGATGTTTCTTGGATTAGCTCGAGACCAGTGATTTGTGCTTCACCAATCTCGTTCCAACATATAGGAGAACGGCACTTACGGCCATAGAGAGCTTTAAATGGAGCCATGTTGATACTTGTGTGGTAGCTATTGTTGTAAGAGAACTCAATTAGGGATAGATGTGAATCCCAATTGCCACCAAAATTAATTACACATGCTCTAAGCATGTCCTCAAGAGTTGGGGATGGTAAGCCGTGCTCAAATTCAATCGTGTGCCAAGAGCAGTTTGGAGGGATTGCCAAAAACGGGAGGTGAATCGAGTATCTCTATCGGAGATTATGTTTAAAGGAACACCATGACTGCTCACAATTTCGTCAATGTAGATTCGGGCCAATTTCTCAACCCGATAGTCTTCACGGATAGGCAAGAAATGAGCAGATTTTGTGAGGCGGTCAATGATCACCCAAATGCTATCATAACCACTTGAGGTGTGAGGGAGTTTGGTAATAAAATCCACAGCTGAGTTTTCCCATTTCCACACAGGAATTTCCGGTTGTTCAAGTAAGCCGGAAGGACGTTGGTGTTCGACATTGACTTTGGAGCAAGTTAGGCATTTGGCCACATAGAGGGCAATGTCTTTCTTCATACCGGCCCACCAATATTGTTGGCGAAGATCTTGGTACATTTTATCCGCACTAGGATGAATAGAATAGCTAGTCTCGTGAGCTCGTTCATGAGAAATGCACGGAGATCATCGCGATCGGGAACCCAAATACGGTTCAAGTAGTAAAGTAAGCCATTGGGTTTACAATCAAGTTGAAGTTCAACACCACACGACATTTCATCGTACATGTGACCCTCGGTGACCGAGATGTGTTGAGCTTCTAGGATACGATTTTGAATGTCGGTTTGAATTCGGATGCAATGAAGCATTACATGGTCCTTATGACTCAAAGCGTCGGCTACAACATTCGCCTTGCCGGGATGGTAACTAATCTCGCAGTCATAGTCGTTAAGGAGTTCAACCCAACGTCGTTGCCTCATATTGAGTTCTTTTTGGTTGAAGATGTGATGGAGACTTTTGTGGTCGGTGAACACCACACGTTTCGTGCCATAAAGGTAATGTCTCCAAATCTTCAATGCGAATACGACCGCACCCAATTCGAGGTTGTGCGTCGTATAATTCTTCTCATGAATCTTAAGTTTTCTTGATGCATAAGCGATTACCTTGCCTCGTTGCATGAGGACACAACCGAGACCTTGGTTGGAGGCATCACAGTAGACAACTAGATCATCATTCCCATCAGGGAGAGTCAAAATAGGAGAATTGCATAACTTTTGCTTGAGAGTTTGGAAAGCTTCTTCTTGCTTTGGTCCCCATTCATAAGGTTTACCCTTGTGGGTCAAAGCGGTGAGAAGAACAACAATCTTACAGAAATTTGAAATGAAACGACGATAATATCCCGCAAGACCAAGAAATGAACGAACTTCGGTGGGGGTCTTAGGGACATTCCAATTCTTAACCACTTCGATCTTAGCAGGGTCGACATGAATTCCCTTCTCATTGACGACATGACCCAGAAATTGAACTTCTTTTAGCCAAAATTCACATTTGGAGAACTTGGCATATAGTTGTTTTTTTCTTAATAGATCCAAAGCCAACCTAAGGTGTTGCTCACTCTCGGATTTAGTCTTGGAGTAGATTAAGATATCGTCAATGAAGACGATCACGAATTTATCAAGGTACGGTTTGTACACATGATTCATGAGGTCCATGAAGACCGCAGGTGCATTGGTTAACCCAAAAGGCATGACCATGAACTCATAGTGACCATACCTTGTTCGAAAAGCAGTCTTTGGAATATCTCCCTCTTGCACGCGGAGTTGGTGATAACCGGACCGAAGATCAATCTTCGAGAAACAAGTAGAGCCTTGAAGTTGATCAAAGAGGTCATCAATTCTAGGCAATGGATAACGGTTCTTGATGGTAAGCTTGTAAGTTCTTGGAGTGTCTTTGGAATATCTCCCTCTTGCTCGCGGTAGTCAATACACATGTAGAATGATCCATCCTTCTTCTTGACGAATAATACGGGTGCACCCCACGATGAATGAATTGGATGAATGAAGCCCTTGTCGGAGAGCTCTTGGAGTGGCTTGCAAGTTCTTGCATTTCAGAAGGTGCAAGACGATATGGAGCTCTAGCCACGGGGTTAGCTCCAGGTACAAGGTCAATGCGAAATTCTACTTTTCGAACGGGTGGAAGACCGGATAGATCTTCGGGGAACACTTCGGGAAAGTCCCGGATGATGGGGATGTCTTGAATACTCTTCTCTTTGACATCCTTTTGAACAATATGGGCTAAGAAGGCTATGTACTTCTTTCGTAAGTACTTTTGGGCAGTAGTGCATGACATTATCTTGAGTCCTTTGCAAGGCTTTTCACAAAAGATTCTTAACGTTTCTCCCGACTGGGTATTCAGATGCACTTCTCAAAACAGATGACCTCGGCATGCTGATTCGACAGCCAATCCATGCCTATGATGATATCAAAACTTCCTAGTGGCATTGGCATGAGGTTGATTGGAAATGTATGATCATTAAGTTCTAGAGAGCAGTTGTGGATAACGGAGTCAATTGTAAGAGAGTCACCATTTGCTACTTCGACAGTAAAGGTTTTCTCAAATTTGGATCGTGTTTTTGCAAGTAAGGGTTCAAATTTAAGTGACACAAAACTTTTATCTGCACCGGTATCAAATAAAATGGAGGCATATTGACTATTAACAAGGAACGTACCGTTGACCACATCATTTTTGGCCTGAGCTTCATTGGCGTTTATGTTGAAAGCACGCCCACGAGCTCCGCCTTGTTTAGCATTGATGAACTTCAGGCATTGGTCATAGAAATGATTTGGGTTGCCACATTCATAACAAGCACGCCCATTTGTGATAGCGGGAACACCTTGATTAGCCACTTGTTGGTTGATTCGGGTTGGTGGGTTGACGTGACCTACAAATGTCTTGGCTCTACATACATTGATCGTATGGCCATATTTCCCACAGTGAGTGCAAAGGTGACAGGGAATGTTTTGGAGATGATGATAATTGCATGTGGCACAGAGTGGGTAGACCCCAACATATGGCTTCTTGACTGGTGCTTGAGCTATGGGAGCAACTTGGTTAATAGGGATAGCAGGAGTGACCACAGCATAATTCTTAGCCTTTCTTTTCTTATTATTGTGGTAGGGTTCGGTTTTGGCTTCTTTGATGTGTGCAGGAGGGGTTGCGGTGTCGGGAACTTTCTGAGTGCCTTTTCTAGTCAAAGTCCCTGCTTTCACATGGTTGTCGGTCAAAGTAGCGGATAACCGGATAGCATCTTCGAGTGTTGCGGGATTTCTCCCTAAGACAGTATCCTGAATCTGCCTAGGTAACCCACCAATGTACTTCTCAATGCAGCGGGATAAAGATGTGACCGTATGGGGCACAAATAGACTCAACTCATGGAACCAAGTTGTATAAGCCAGACTCTCACCACTATCTTGGGCAAGATCCCAAAACTTAGCTTCCAGTTTCTTCAGTCATTAGTCTCTTAACCTCATCCCATGGTAAGGCCATTGTTGCCTCCATGCCTCTAGTTCTCTTTTCCCCATTCCACCACGTGAGTGCCCGTTTTTGAAAGACATTTGTGGCATGACGAACACGAAGGTTATCGAGGCAGTCACTATTGAGGAAAGTGCCCTCAATACTTTCGAATCATTGAAGGAGTCCTGTGGCTCCATCGGTACCATAGAACTTAAGAGGATTACATGATTTGAAGTGCATGAAGGTGCATTGTGGTGGGTTGGCACCACCACCACCATTAGCTCCATGGTTACCATTTGTGGCCCCATTAGCTTCAGTGAGTTGAGTTAGAAGTTGTGCAAGGACAGCAGCAATGTCGGTGTTGTTGTTGGTCACGGTAGCACGACGGGGAGGCATTCTATAGATTTGCACAAGACAAGAAAAGATGTAAGAACTTATGAAAGTTGATTGAATTTAAAGGGGACAAAATAATAAATAAAATAGTAAATCATAGTTTGGATTGTACTCAAATAGTGACATAATCACTTGAATACTATGACACATTAAGGTTAATTAAACTCATATAACTTTCAAGGAGATATGCTTTAACCTATAAGTAAACACTCATCCTGGGAATTCCCAGAAAAGCATACGGGTCCCTCGGTTGATTGGGATTTATACGAAATGCTTTCCTAGACAGAAAACCCATAATACAGGTGTCACCCTTCCAGATTGCACGTGTCCTCAAATAATTAACAAAGTTTAAAAACCTTAGCGAGGAATTAAAGAAATTTTATAGATTTAAGTCCATGAAGTTTCCACATGCTATGATGATGATGACAGAGGAGTAGGTAAGAAGGTTATGAGGCTTAGGGTAAGGGTAGGGATATTGTTTATTTAATATTTTTATTTAAGTATAGTCTATTAAGTTATGAATTTTTAACAAATGAGGTATCAAAATGAAATAATAATTAATATAGTAAGCATGTAACACATAGCATGTAGCACATAGCATATAATCATGAAGCATGGTATAAGTGGGTGTCCTAAAGTTATAGTCTAGGTCAAGGGTGTCTAATAACCTAGTTCCCTATAACCAAGGCTCTAATACCAATCTGTCACACCCCAACCGACGGCGGAAACGTCGGGGCGGGACATGTAGACTGTTCAAGAACAAGGTTGACTAAATTGAAATATATTAATCATTCAATTTCATTGCAAAGATTCAAGACAAACCAAAATCAAACCAAGTACATAAAATGAAATACACCAATCCTTTATTAAAATTAACTAGGTCCAAAACTTATGTGTAGCAAGTCTTGATCAAAATCACACATTAGCACCTGAAACATGAATAAAATAAGGTCAACTAAAAAGTTGGTGAGCATACACAGGTTTATACATAGATAGTGTATAGATGTAAATAATCAAATCCTTACATAACATGATAAAATAAGGCATTTATGAGGAGCAACTATTGTGTAACTAAAGTACAATCAAACCCTTGTAACTAGCATGCAAATTGTGTTGTCGGTAACAATCACCCCAATCTGGGTGGGTTTGACAGACTCAATAGATCTATCATTGTTAACCGTCGGCTTGAATAGTTAATGATTGCACATGAATTGCACACAAACAGTTAACACACCTAGCACTCAAACATAAAGCTCAAATTTTGTATAAATGAATGTAAAGAGGATTTGTGTTTGTGTAGTTTGTGTAAGTGTAAGCAATTGTGTGTATAGAGTTCATGTTTCACCTCAAAAAGTGTAAAAGAGTAAAAGGGGCTATGTAATACTCACATGGATCAAGGGTGTAGCTAGCACGCGAGACTAGAATAATCCTCTTTTTCTGAGCTTGATCTCTTATGAAATGATACCTGATGTCAATGTGCTTTGTCTTTGAGTGCTTCACCGGATTGTTTGTGATTGAGATAGGACTCATGTTGTCAATGTGAATTGGAGTTGCCATAAAACTCATCCCATAGTCCAACATTTTATTTTGTATCCAAATAACTTGTGCACAGCAACTTGAAGCTGCAATGTATTCTGCTTCAGCTGTAGAGGTTGAAACACATGTTTGCTTCTTGCACTGCCATGAAATCAACCTCCCTCCCAGAAACTGACATCCCCCTGAAGTGGACTTTTTGTCCAAGTTGCATCCCCCATAGTCACTGTCAGTGTATGCATACAGATTAAACATATCATTTTTTGAGTACCATAGTCCAAGTCTTGAGGCACCCTTTAGGTATCTAAAGATTCTCTTGACAGCCTGAAGATGTGAAGCTTTTGGAGCTGCTTGAAATCTTGCACAGAGACATACTGTAAACATGATATCTGGCCTTGAGGCAGTGAGATACATGAGAGACCCTATCATTGTACGGTACTGATGTTGATCAGTATCTTGGCCATCTTTGTCTGGAGTCAGTTGATGATGAACTTGCATAGGGGTTCTTGCAGCAGAGCAGTCAGCCATTTTGAATTTTTCCAAAATGCTTTTTACATATTTGGATTGGCTGATGAAAATTCCATTTGGGACCTGTTTGACTTGTAGACCCAAGAAGAAATTTAGTTCTCCCATTGAACTCATTTCAAACTTTGAGTGCATCAGAATCTCAAAGTCTTTGCACAGCTGTTTCCTTGTTAATCCAAAGATGATATCATCAACATAAATTTGAACTAGTAAGATTTCTCCCCCTTCATCTTTGATAAACAAGGTCTGGTTAATGGCACCTCTTCTGAAATTGTTTCTTAGTAGATATCCTGATAAGGTTTCATACCAGGCCCTTGGTGCCTGATGTAGGCCATATAGAGCTTTGTCTAGTTTGAACACTTGAGTAGGATGTGTAGGATCTATAAAGCCTGGAGGCTGTTTGACGTATACTTCCTCACCAATCTTCCCATACATAAAGGCGCTTTTTAAATCCATTTGATAGACAGTGAAATTTTTAGATGCAGCATATGCCAGGAAGATTTTGATGGCCTCTAGTCTGGCAACAGGAGCAAAGACTTTATCGTAGTCAATTCCTTCTTCCTGAGTGTAGCCCTGTGCTACAAGTCTGGCTTTGTTTTTTATTACAATGCCTCTCTCGTCTTGCTTGTTCCTGAAAACCCATCGTGTGCCGATGGCATATTTGCCTGGTGGAAGATCAACAAGTTTCCAGACATCCTGCCTCTTGAATTGCAGCAATTCTTCCTGCATTGCTTCAATCCAGCTACTGTGTTTGAGTGCTTCATCTATCTTCTTGGGTTCCACCTGAGATAGGAAACATGAAAACAAGCATATATTGGCCTCATGAGATTTGCTTCTTGTGAGAACTCCTTGGTGTATTTGGCCAACAATATTTTCGTGAGGATGTTCTTTGTGGATCCTCTGTGCTGGTACCACCTCCAGCTGTATCCCTTCTTCCAGATTGCTTTGATTTTGATCAGGGGACTCTTCATTCAAGGTGGAAGAGTCTTCAACAGCATTGTCCAGTTCAATATTTTCAGCAATAACATTATCAGCAGTTACAACATTTACTGAAGAGTCTGCATTTAGATTTTCAGTATTAGACAGACTGCTGCTTGTTACGTCAGATAGTTTTGTTCCTGCTTCACTTGCTTCAATTGCTTCCACAACTGCTGGTGGATCGACTGATGGTTTTCTCAGACTGAGAGAAGATTTGGGAAAATCCATTCTGTAGTCAGTGGATGAAGTGGAGGCAGGAGATTGTGTAGAAGTAGACTCCATATTCGAGAAGGTGAGAGGCTCAAATACTTGGGAGAAAGAGTCTATGTCAAAGAGCCAGTTTGGGCCTCTTCCCTGCTCACACATAATGTGTTCTCTACAATTCTTGTTCTTGAGTTGAATACTCTGTAGGCCTTTGATTGAGAGGAGTAGCCTACGAAATATCCTTCATCAGATTTTGCACCAAACTTAGGAAGAATCCCATGTGTGATGAGAATTGTTCATGGACACCCAAAAGGTTTTAGAAACCCAATGTATGGAATTCTTTGGAACCAAAGTTCATAGGGTGTCTTGTTGAAGGGTTTGACAATTAGAACTCGGTTTTGCACATAGCAGGCTGTGCTGACCGCTTCTGCCCAGAATGTGAGTGGCAGTTTAGAGTCGGCCAACATAGATCGAGCTGACTCAATAAGAGTTCTGTTTCTTCTTTCAGCAACTCCATTTTGTTGAGGAGTTCTTGGAGCGCTGTATTGTCTTTCTATCCCCTTGCTTTCACAGAAAGAGTTCAAGGTGTGATTCTTGAATTATGTACCTTGATCACACCTTATGATCTTCACCTTTTGATTGCTTTGATTCTCTACCCTGAGAATGTAGGATTTGAGAATTTCAGCAGTTTCATCTTTAGTTCTCAAGAAGTATACCCATGAGAATCTGGTGTAGTCATCAGTTATCACAAGACAGTACGACTTCTTGCCCATTGACATGACATTTGTAGGACCAAAGAGATCCATATGCAGCAGTTGTAGTGGAGTGTCATTTGTATTCAAGGTCTTAGGCTTGTGAGAGCTTTTGTGTTGTTTCCCCTTTAAGCATGCAATGCAGTGTTCTTCCGGCTGAAATTCTTTGTCAGGAATCCCTCTGACAAGATTATTCTTCACCAATTTGTTGATAGTTTTGATATTAACGTGGCTTAATCTCCTATGCCAGAGAGCTGATTCATCAACTGATGCCTTTGATAGAAAGCAGGAAACACTCCCAGATGGAGTGACTTCATTCATGTCCAGCACATAGAGATTTTCTTTTCTCTGAGCAGTTAATAGAATGCTTTCAGGAGGAGGTGTGGATAAGCCTGGAGTCAGTACAAAACATTCTTTATCTGTGAAGAGCATCCAATGATTTTGGTCGCAGACCTGGGAAACACTCATGAGATTGAAGTCCAATTCTTTAACATAGTTGACCTTGTCAATGATCATTCTTTCGTTGGACACAGTTCCTTGTCCAGTGATGGATCCTCCCTTTGAGTCACTTCCAAAGTCAACATATCCTCCATTGAAATGTCTAAAGTTTGACAGGATGGATCTATTGCCTGTCATGTGCCTGGAACACCCACTGTCTACCACCCAGGTGTTATTCTTGTGACCTGGCTGTCCCTGCACGTGATATATTTCTAATTAGTAGGATGAACCCAAGATTCTGCAGACTTGAAAAAGATGGTTGTTAGTTTATCCTTTTCAGTATGTTTGCAGTCAATGGAACCAATGACAGTGCTTGAGGATGATTTGGCTTTCCATTGTCTTATTGGTGTTTTTCTAGTTTTCCTCACACTATCAGCAGCAGATTTTGCTACTGATGTTTCTGGCTTATTGACAGTGGATCCTGCTGCTGATAGCTTTGTTGAAGTATCAGCATTCTTTGCTACTGTAGGCTTTTTCTTGGATTTTGCCTTATCAGCAGTGGGCACTTTTGCTGCTGATGTCTTTGCCTTATCAGCAACAGGTTTTGCTGCGGAGGATTTTAGCTTATCAGCAGCAGACTTGGTTGCTGCTGAAAGCTTCTGTTTTGTTTTCTTGGGCTGAACTGGACTAACAGCTGATGTATGCTGATCTTTCTTTACCCTTTGTCTTTGAGGAGCTTGATTAAGGATCTGGTTGAATGGGTTAAACTTACAGTTTGCAGCAAAGTGGTCTGTTTCACCACAAATGATGCAAGTTTGTTGAGATCTAGGCAGCTTCACTTTTGAGGAAGATAGAGACTTTCTGAACTTTGTTGCTTTGTCTTCGTAGCCTCTTACCTTCTTATTTTTGTTCGTCTTTTCAAGATCATGCTGCTTTGAATGTCTTTGATATTCCATGTAATGAAAGCAGGTGCTGGCTGTGTGGTTATATCTACCACACACAAAGCATGATTTTGCTAGTTTGTCCTTTGAAAGGCAGACATAGTCCTTTCTTTGGAATAGATCCGTGAAGTTCCATGGATGAGCTTTGTTGTGTTCAAAGGTGGCTTCTTCTAAGGTCCTTTGAACATATGGACCTTTTTCTTCAGGATTTCGACATACATCAATTACCTTTTTCTTTGTGATTGGCATGAACTGAGGCTTGGGGTTTGTGGGTTCTGATGTCTGTCCCTTTTCTAGCTTGCTTCCATATGGAGGATAGCTGATCTTGATCTATTTGAATGGTACAGGGCTATGACAGCTGGAGGATCAGCCAGAACTGCATCTCTATTCAGAACAGCTTCAGATGGGACTGCACTGGTTTCATCATGGTCTGAGTGAGTTGACTCAGATTCCGATGAGGTAGTGCAGTCTTCGATGAGAGGTTCATCCGTTGAAGGATCAAGATTTCGGTTTGAAGTGTCAAGATTTTCAACATTGAAGCTTGGTTCGTATATGGCAATATAGTCAGCGGAGGAGGAACAGCATTGTACTGATCATTGTTATACCCAAGTCCAGTTTTTTACTTTCTCATGGACTTGAATATCCAAAAGTCTTTGTAACTTTTTGGAGGAAAATTCATATTTTTCAATATGAACTTTCTGTTCTACCAGTTCAGCTCTGGTAGCTTTTAGTTTGACCAGTAGATCATCAATCTGAGTTTCAAGATTGGTTTGTTCGTGTTTTAGCGATGAAATCTCTTTCTTAAGGCAGTTAATCTTTTCTTTATAAGTATTTTCAACCTTTTTGAACTAAGATTTCATCTAATGAAACTCTTCATTTTGATCTATAAGGTTTTGGTTGTGCTTTCTATAACCCAAAACTTTATCAATACAGGCTTGAGAGCAAAGATGTTCAAATACCTGAGGTGGTATCTCTGTAGTGTCTGCCATTAGAGCTTGATTGTTGACTGGTAGTTCTTCATATTGAAAGCTCCAGTTGAACTCAGAGGTTCCAACAGTTGCACAGGCTGCAGTTTGAACTGGAGGAGTAGCTTGATGGTGTTGTCTGGGTTGGGCTTGGTGAGCTTGTCTTGACTGAGAAGTGACTGCATTTGCTCTTGGTGCCTTGCATTCTCTAGCAAAGTGACCCAGTAGGTTATAGTTGTAACATCTGAGTTTGCTTTTATCCAAGCCAACTCTGGTGTTGGAGTTGTTGCTTGGAATGGGTCTCCCGGTTCTAGAGTAGAACCTCTTTGCTCTTATAGAGAGCATGACATATGAGTGTTGTATGTCCATTTCTTCTAAATCATCTGGATGAAAGCATTCCAGATCCTCCTTGATAAATGACATATTGTTTGAGCTTTCAGAAACAAAAGCAGCAGAGGTTGATGTTTGAGGAGGAGCTTCTAGGAGAAATGGTGAGCTGTTTGTATGAGAGATTGGAGTTTGAGGCTGGGTGATGATGGGAGGATAGTAGTTACTTGAACTAGGACCCGAGTGTTCAGAATGGAGTGCAGAGGAGGTGGTGGTGGATGTTGAGGCTGTTTGGTAGCTTGAGCTTCTTTCTTTTGCCTGAATCATCTCTAGCTCATAGGTTTTTAGCATTCCAAAGAGCTCAGTCATCTGGAGAGTCTTCAGATTCTCCGTTCTTCTGATTGACAATGTGTAGAGTGTCCAACAGCTTGGTAGAGACCTGATAAACTTCTTGAGAATATCTTCATTCTCTAGCTTCACCTTTGAGCACTGCAGCTCCCCTACAAGATAGGTAAATCTGTTGTATAAAACAGTTAGAGACTCACCTTCTTTCCAGACGAAGTTTTCATACTGCTGCTTCAGGATGTCTCTTCTGTTCTCTTTGACTTCCTCCGATCTAGCGAACATTTTCTCAAGAGCTTCCCAGAGCTCTTTGGCAGTTTTGTAGCTTCTGAAGTTATGAAAAACTTCATTTGGAAGGCAGATTTGGATAGCTCCTAGTGCCTTGAAGTCTACCTCCATCTTTTTTATATCCTCTTCTGAGTACTTGGAGGGATCCTTTGGAACTGATGGTCCTTTAGAGTCAGCAGATGCCACCATTGGAATGTAGGGTCCATCCCTGATGGATTTCCACATTCCGTACTCTTGATAGCAAAAAAAAACTTTCCATGCGATTTTTCCATATGTCGTAGTCTTCTCCCGACACCAATCTTGGTGGTCGGTTGATGCTGCCAATGTCTTCAAACCCGTTGCTTTGTGCCATTTTTGTTCTTGGTGACTTGATGAAAGAGAGAGAGTTTAGAATAGAACCAGAAGTGATTAAACAAGTGTTAGTTTGTTTAATCTGAGCCAAAGCACTGATACCACTTGTAGGATCGTGAAATTACAAGATGGTTCTGTTCTTAGTTGAGATTGGCGAAAACAATAACAACTACACAATTACAATCGAGTAGACAGAAAGAATACTGATAAGAACACTGTTGTATTAAGTTTTGCGAATAAACGATTACAAGTGAAAACTCTAATTCAAAAGCACACTTACAGTGAAGTGTTTACACAGTATTTATACTAACTTAGAATCAAGACAGACCCTTGATTCTAAGGATCAGATCGAACACAGACCGTTGATCTTTTATACAAAAAATAATTTTACACGTTAAAGCTAAACTAGCTAACTTTATTGAAGCGTCTTCTTTATGCATCATTGCTTGCATGTCTGGAGAAGAGCATTGCTGGGTTTTATTGGTTGTGCCATTGAGGTTCCTTCTGCTTTGAGTGTGTCAGTTGCTTTTGCAGAAAGTTGTCAGTGACGCTTGGTATGGATAGTCAGCTGCAACGGTTTGTCTTCAAGGAACATAGCTATCAGCAGCAAGAATGAGAATTATGCTGCTGATAAGCTTATCAACAGCAACATTGGTCTTCAGTAGATAAGGCTATCCACAGCAGATTTGTTCTTCAACAGGAGAACAGGTATCCACAGCAGATAAGCTTGTCCGCAGCAGTTTGTTGGTCAGCAGCAAACTCTGAGATCAGCTGCATTTGTACTTACATAACATGATAAAATAAGGCATTTATGGGGAGCAACTATTGTGTAACTAAAGTACAATCAAACCCTTGTAACTAGCATGCAAATTGTGTTGTCGGTAACAATCACCCCAATCTGGGTGGGTTTGTCAGACTCAATAGATCTATCATTGTTAACCGTCGGCTTGAATAGTTAATGATTGCACATGAATTGCACACAAACAGTTAACACACCTAGCACTTAAACATAAAGCTCAAATTTTGTATACATGAATGTAAAGAGGATTTGTGTTTGTGTAGTTTGTGTAAATGTAAGCAATTGTGTGTATAGAGTTCATGTTTCACCCCAAAAAGTGTAAAAGGGTAAAAGGGCCTATGTAATACTCACATGGATCAAGGGTGTAGCTAGCACGCGAGACTAGATAGCCAGATGATCCTTAAACTCTCACAATGTTAACCTAGTGTGTAAAGTATGCTGAATTAAAAGTGTGTACCAGAGTTGCGTTGTGGTATGTATAGGAGTGTAGGAAATTGTGATTTGTACTTAAAAGGTGTTGTATAAAATGAAAGATTTAGAATGAATAGTTTTAGAATATTTTGATTAGGGTTTGGGTTTGAATAACCAAATAAATTAAATAATTATTATTTATTTATTTAGTTATAAAATAATGTAGGTATTAGGTTTAGTTAAGTATAACCTAAATAAACAATTTTTTTTGTTTAATTATAAATTAAATAAATAATTGTTACTTTGTTTATTTATTTATAAAGGTATGCAATTTATTTAATTATAATTAAATTCTATGCATGATTTAAAAAATAAAATTTATATTTAAATTAAATTCTATGTATGTTTTATAAATGTAATAAATAATAATTTGATTTATTTATTTATTTGCCATTTAAATTGAATATGATAATTAATTGTACTTAATTAGAATGGGTATGTATTCTTTAGGTATATAAAACTATAAATATTTGTAAGTGTTAAAATTTAAATTTATAAGACTTTGTATAAAGATAAAGATTTTTAAACAAAAGTTGTAAAACTGGTTTCATTATGTTCTAATATTTGTAAAGTTTATAAAAATAATTTTTGGAGCCTTAAAAACGGTTTTAAAATAATAAACAGGCCACAGGGACTCGAACTCGGGCCTGTGTTCTGTGTGCCGGACGAACAAACCCCTGAATCAGGAGGCGGGTCCGGTAATTGAATTGGATTCCAAATCGTTTTAACCTTCGACTGAGTTGGGTCCGGGTTTGGGTTTTTAAACGAGGTGCAAAAAGCCTGCCAGTCATGCGGGTCTTGGGTTTCGAACCCACACCACTGGGTCCGATGGTGCGTGGTCTTAACCAGTCGGACTGGGTGGTTCACTGATTATAACAGGAACACAAAAATTTAAATACTAAAATTAAATTAATCAAATCCCCAAATCAGAAAACGCAAGAACACGGTACGAACTCAAGTCGCAATTGAGTTCGATGCGTAATATGAATGCGAATTGATAAGGGGCTAATGATCGGGACTTGATTACGATTCTAATGGTCTAAAACTTACTCGTTAAGATTGGGCAACGAGTGAAGATGACTTCGAGTTTGCTACGGCTGTTCTTGATGATCGACAGGCGTCCAGAGATGAAATGCGGATTAATCAAAGGTTGGGAGAGTTTGTGTGGAGGTATACGCGAGTGAGAAAGAGGTTTAATTTGATTAATTTTGCGTATAATAACCGATTTGATTTCAATTTGTTCGTAATGGTTACGGGCGCCTGATTACGCGTTAATCCATTGATTTGGGGGTGAATTGGGTCTGATAATGGTCCAGGTACACTCGAGATTGACTGGTGAGTGAATCGCGGGATTAGGACACGTTAATTTCTTGAATTGAATGTGGATTGATACGGATTTTGACTATCCAAAGTCAAATCCATTCGAAATTTGAATCTGTCGCTTAATCGATCGAAATGAGTTGTTGCTTGGGCCGAGATTGGGTCGATTTTTGTTTGTGTAAACATGAGGAGTCCAAACCAACCAGAAATCGGTCGAAAGCAGCCTTGGATTATCACGAATTTAGGCTTCTTTGACTTTTAAAAGTCAACAATATCATGGGAAAGTCAAAATTGATGTTTAAGAGTCAAAATTGAAAATGTGGGTTCAATTGTTTTAGGGTTCAAATGTTTTAGGGTCCAATCAAATGTAGAATCACTTGTAAATTTGGTGTAATTGTATATATGTACGCATAAGTCTAATTATATATATATATATATATCTATATATAGGGATTCTAAAATAAATGCGGGTGGAATTTGTGAATTTGCATTTGATAAATTAGGGTTTATATAACCATTTCACTAAGATTGAAATTCATACACGCTTTATTGTACCAAAATTAAAACATGAAAATCAGAAAGGTTACAACTATCAAGGGTATTCCACAGATTTTCACCAACCCTACTAGCAACCATATGAGGAAACCACACCACCTCAAGAAATTCAACACTCAGCTCTAGATTCTGACTCATGGACCCCAGGAAATATGTTTTGTCATTTGGAAGAAATTAAGGTTCAACTCATAAAGAGCTATCCAATCGAATAACAAGTGTTTCATCATTTGGAAGAAATTAAGGTTCAAATCCTAAAGGGCTTTCCAACTGAACAACAAGATGAACTCTTCAAAGTCCAAGAATAGGAAATTATAGCTCCAACATCTCTAGTAGGGTTGAGTGACTATAAGGAGCAAGAACCTTCCAGCTTCACAAGCGCGGATCAGTCGGAAGTGAGACCGGATGATTCAGAAGAAAGGGTTAATACAACTTTACAATCACTTCGTGACTTCTTTAGGAGGCTGAAAGCTAAAACATCAAAGGAGTTAGATCTCTAAAGAAGAATCGGTGGGAATCCTCAATATGGAAGCACAAGAAGGATGTATGGAACAGACTGGAGTTCCTGTCACTACAGAGACAACATCATATGAAGAACCAAATTGTGAGACCAACATCCAGGAGGAAGTATTCACCAACGAACAAATGACAATGGTGGAACCTCTTCCTTGCAACAGTGATAGCTGGCCTGTGACCAAGCATATCAGTGAATCATCCCATGAATCACATAAGCCATATGATAGGGCACATCACTCTTAGGACCACTTCTCATGGAAGAAGCAACGTTCATCCAATGAAAATTATGTAACAAAATTATCATACCGGGGTGACCGTCTCCTTCACTACATGGGTTTCTTGAAGTTTGGTCTAGGAAATTTCAAATGGTGGTGGCGTGATTTAATTACACTATTTTCTTTAGGTGCTCTTCTATAGAGCATTCTAAACATGGCGGGTTTATAAAAATCTTTAAAATTTCAAATCAATCCATCCAAACTAAAATTAAAACTAAAAATATACTTTGAAAATAAATAAATCAATTATTCACCCGTTTTTAGCATAAAAAGTTGAAGGTATTAAAAATAGAAAATTGGGGAAAATCTTTGATTTATGAAATTGGGTCACTTAATGGGGGATTTTTTCCCGGACCACTGGGACAAACCGACTACGGCATTTGCCACATGATTCGGCTCGTCGAAACATGTGGCCCCTGGTCGGGGGCTCTCTAACTCCAAACGTAACTCAAGTTATGGTCGTTTCAAGTTTGAACACTTTTTACCCTGTTTTTCTCTGTCTAGCTGGTCCAGGATGGACTCCACTAATTCCTGGATCAGATTATTATCATTGTACGCATGGTTATCAAATGGGTTGGATGAACCTTTCCATATTACAAGCCACCCATTTGACAGATTATTCCACCAATAGCACTGAATTGGAAATTCACAAAGCACATACGGGTCCGGCCAACGACCCTTAAATAAACGTGGTGCTTCTGGGAGGCAACCCGATGATCATAAATAAATTGAGAAGTTGGTGCATACGACAGAACACGTGGACCTCAGTTTGGTTTTCCAAATTTAAGTTTCTCATACTTCAGCCCCCAGGTATGCCTTCTCGATACTAGGACCTTAGTAGCTTAACTACTACCTTTTATTTTCCATGTCTGCTTTTATGTTTTCCTTTGTGTGTCAGGTAGAATAACATCACCATGTAGTTTCTCTACTTCTTTGAGGAGTTACACTCCACCTCTACAAGCTAGAACAGGAAACCACATCAAATTTCTGAGAAATTCGATGAAGTCCTTGAAAAAAAGTGTTGGCAAGCAGCTGATAGGCAACACCTGACAGCAGCAATATGTTTTGGCCTTAGGTTATACACCGAATTGACCGGGGGAGTACCGGTTTCTTTTCCCTTAAAACTTCATGCATTTAAGTTCCTATATAGCATTTCATTACATGCATTTGTACATTGAGAACAATGCACAATTTTATGTGTGGGGTGGGGAATTAGAGATTCAGGACTACTTGTAACCTCAAAGCAGTAAAATTTTAACTTGTGACCCATTTGACTAAAACATTAAAAAAAAATCCTACCTTTTGTAAAAGCCAAAAAATGTTAACCCTAAAATCTCTTTGAGTTCGCACTTAATTAAATAAAATGAAGACATGGAAAGTAGAAACAAATGGATATTATACATAACAAATACTAAACCCTATCCCATCCGTTTCCATGTGAGAATAATCTAAGCCTTTTCACGAGCATTATTATCATTATTTTTCGCATGCTCTTTCATTCGGTATATTAGTCGATCGGATTCTATGCATAATTAGAACTTGTGTGACTTATACATATCAAGACCATGAACTAGTAGAAGTATGAAAGTGATTAAGACACCTAGGACTTTATTACCCTTATATATTTTCCTTAAACCCAAAAATCTCAAAAATATTATCCGCCTAGATAGTCCTCTGAGCCTTACCCTTTTCTTTTCTACTACCCATATTTATCAACCAACTAGCTTTTCGTAAACACCGGTTATTGGCTGGATGTCTTCAAAATGAGAAAATTATCTTATGTCGTTATTTCAAGTTCATTACCATTGAGGCAATTTTGGAAAGAATCTGTTTTACTTAAAAGAATTGGAGTATACAAGAAGGTGGATGTATTATGAAGAAACAGCCGAAATATCTGCAAGGAATTTATGAAAATATTATTTCAAGGAAATTGAGGAAAAATAATTATTGAAGAATTTGTCTTGATACAAAAAAAATATAGAAAAAGAAGAAAAGAAAAAGAAAGAGAGAAGTAAGTCTTTTATCGACTAGACCTTAAAGAACTGGATATGCATTATTTTGATTTTAATTTGCTTTTCTGCCTTCATTTCGCAACGCCTGAATTACCAACCGAACTTCGAGAGAAGATTTTCCAAGCAACTAGTGATGTAAGAAAATGATGGCGCAAGCAAGAATAACTGCCACCATTCTGCGGCTTGTCAAAAACTGCCGCCAAAAGAAGAGCCAAAAGATACGACAAATGTGTGAAGTGTGGCAACTGGAGCTACGATGGAAAATGTAGCAAGAATCAAACTCATTCCCAACATGAGTATACGAATCTGATCAAAGTAGGAGCTGTTAGGCTACATGCCGAAAGATCCATATGGAAAGGCAGTAATGTGTATTACACAGCATGGGAAGAATTGAGAATGATAAGAGACCTTGGTCTTGGCAATCTGACCATAAACGAGCCCTCAGATTAGTTATACCCTCATGATCTGAGTACTGTAGAGGGACCTGCTAGTGTTTTTCATTTTAAGCCAGGAAGCCGTAGTTGTGTTTCACGATAGCTGCAGCCCTTCAAACCCTTCAAATCCCTAAAAATCCAAAAAAAAAATCATTTTCACCCTTTATTTTAATTTTTTTTAGCCACAGTACAATCCTTTTAAAGTCCTCTTGATTCATGCATACTACTTAGTTAGTTGGTGGAGACTTAATTTGCATACAAGCTTATGACCATTGCATAATTCGATTCAAACTTAAGTTTTCCACTTAACTTACATTATCTATACATATATAACCGTAGAGTTGAGTGAACATTGTGAGCAGTGAGAGATTATGCATAATTAAAGTTCTAGTAGGCTTGCCATGGGGTTTCTAACTGTAACATCCATGATTTTTCAGACTATAATTTTTCCTTTATTTATTTTATCATGATCAACAATGACTCTACATTTCAATCACATTTTTGTCCAACAGGATATGCCACTTCAACTATTAATTAAACACGTACCAATTTAAAGTTTTCAACCTTGCAATCTTATATATATATAATCTATTGTGATTATAAACTTTAAATATTATAAAGTGAAGTTGTATTTTATAAAAGATGATATTTATAATAAATAAATTTATACGTTTAATATTAACTTTTATAAGTTTTTATAAATAGATAAATAAATAAAGCTTATAAATAAATTGAATGATCATTTATCGAATAAAGTTGGTCTTGAACCCCCCTTACATAACAATTGAACCCTTTGAGCACTTGAACTTCCAATTTAACCCTTAACCTCCATTTTGAACCTGTTCAAGATCTTGACACCATCCCTAATTAATTTTGACTTCGTAAAAGTCAAAATCATACATCTTGGCTTTGAAATCGATCCAAAACAGTCGAAATCTAGAGTCAATGAACTTGCCTTATAAGTTTGATTGATATTCGATCATTTCTAAACCCAATTAACCTACCAATTAGCGGTAGAATTTGAAATTCAAACGAATTTGACCATCCAAGATCAAATCGAGTGATTCATTTCGAAATCGAGGAAATTGGATGTGTTAATGGCCGCAAATCACGCATAAATGATCCTCACATGTTTTCGAACCTCATACACGACCAAATTCATTAGCATTCGATCGAATTAACACGTAATCCGCGTTGACAGTTGTTCCTTACTAAGCCGAATCAAATCGAACAAATTAAACGAAATCGATATGTTTGAGCCATTCACACATCTTCGCGAAACCTTTGGCAAACTTTCTGAGCACTTACAAACTCGGCATTACACCGTGGGGACTCTATCGAGCACCGAGAACTCCGGACCTTAAGCACCAGCCGTTCTCCTTCATCGCCTCATCATTCCTGGTAATTCCTGAACCCCTGGCTTCGTCTTTGTGCTAGGGTCATTAGCCCTATGAGTTCGGGAACGATTGGGAAAGCTATCGGATCAATTCCAGGGCTAGGGTTTGGGTTTTCAATCGGGGATGATAAAGGGGAGGGAGAAGGGTTCGACTTATGGGCATATGCCCTGGTCTATCGGTAAAAACCCATGCACAACATAGACACGGTCGCGGGTTCGAACCAGCCCCGCACCTTGTCTTTTCTTTTGTTCCCGTGTTTAGATCTCAGAACCGGATCTCTTTGAACCAGTGCTTAACATATATTCGGACCGGCTTAAGATCAGGTTGGTCCCTCTGGTCCAATGGTTAACACACCAAACATTCACTGGGCAGACCCGGGTTTGACCCGGACAAGCTCTTTTATTTTTTTAACCCTTTCTAACATTCCAAAAATTCTACAAAAAATATTTTTATAAACTTAATACCATTTAGGTCTTATTAGTACAATAATTAGCAATTTTTAACATAAAATAACTATTTTTACAAATTTAGTTGTGTAAAATCTCATTTTAATCATTTAAAAATATATTCTAAATCAAGTTATTAAATTTTTAAACACAATATTTAATTACCTAAATTCATTAATATCGTGACGAGATTTTTATAAAAATACATTTTCATAAATCATTTGTTTTACTATTAAAACTATATATATATATTATTATTAGAGTTTAAACAAATAAAACTTTTCTAATATATAACCACAATGTTCTTTTTTTATCACTTTAATAATAACTAAATAAATAAATTTATTTATTAGTTACCTTTTACATTAACAAATTCAATTAGGGTTTTAATTTGTACTAGTATATATTTTTTTGACACATTTACACAAATAAATAAATAAAATAAATTTATTCATTTAAATTATATTTACACAAATATATATTTTCTCATTACTTCTTCTAAATAAATAAATAAAAAAGAAATTATTTATTTAATTTATTTAGTTATTCAAACCTAAACCCTAAGTCCATTAATATTTCATTTAATTTATATTTCTATGCTTAAGGTTATTCTAAACACAATTTCAAAACTTACATCCCATATTCATAAGTTGACACTATCTTTGTACAAGACCCTACAGCCACTCCCTTTGGAACCCTATACTCTACTTTAGACATTGTG
Source organism: Smallanthus sonchifolius (assembly GCA_023525975.1). Taxonomy (NCBI): domain Eukaryota; kingdom Viridiplantae; phylum Streptophyta; class Magnoliopsida; order Asterales; family Asteraceae; genus Smallanthus; species Smallanthus sonchifolius. Next base: position 38,304,983 of record CM042025.1, on the reverse strand, counting down.
TACAATATTAATTCAAGTTCATACAATCCAAATCTAGTTAAATCTTGTGGCTAGAAATCACTTGTGCTACATATTCCTCGTGCTATCTACATCACTGATACAAGCGAGTTTACATAGCCTCTTTTTCCTTTTATATATTTTTGGGGTGAAACATAATTACTCAACAAACACTATTTACAATTATATACTTACAATTCTACAATATATTCATATATGTTTATTTGTGCTTTATGCTTGAATGCTATTTGTTAAGGCTACATATACATGACACACTAGTGCAATCGTTAATACATTACATCAGGATAACCTTTGTGTTATGCTCTACATCAGGATAACATGTGTTGTTATGCCCTACATCAGGATAACATGTGTTGTTATGCCCTACATTAGGATAACATGTGGTTTTATGCCCTTAAGTTGCAAGGTTACATTTGTGCACCTAGCTTAACTTAGATTATCCATAAATGCTTTATAAACCATGTATCATATGAATTGTACACAGAACATTTTGAACTTTATTTGTGGTGTCAAAACCTATGTATGCTCACCAACTTTTTAGTTGACCTCTTTTTTATCATGTTTCAGGTACGAATGTGTGAGTTGATCAAGTTCCTTTCACTTAGGATTGAGGACCTAGCTTTAAACTTAATAAAGATATTCATGTATTTTTGATTGTTGTAAATGTTGTACTCGATTACTTGAACTATGAAATGAAATTGGTTGTTTAATTATTTCAACTTTAGTAAACCATGAGCTTATGAACAGTCTATATGTCCCGCGCCGATGTTCCTGTCGTCGGTAGGGGTGTGACACCAACTACTTGGAACTCCATTACCTTTGTAAAGTTTTTAGTTATGGGTCTGATCATGCATGATTTTGCTTGAGGACAAGCAAAGTTTAAGTGTGGGGTGTTATGATATGTCCTAAATTATACATGTTTTGCATGAATAATAATCCCCATATTATGGTACTAATTGATCAATAACCTTGCAATTGATAATTAAAATGTTAATATTTCATAATTACAGGTTATTCGGTGTTCTAAATATAAATCAAGATGAAACTGTAGAAACAAAGACTGATGGCTATAAAATTCTCTAAGTACAAATGCTGCGTACCTCACAGTTTGGCTGCTGACCAACAAGCTGCTACGGATAGCCTTATCTGCTAAAGAGTAGAGTTGCTGCGGATAGGCTTCTCAGCAGCATCAACACTTGATGCTGCTGATAGGCAAATCATCAGCAGCTTTGGATGGTTGCATCTTGCTGCTGATCTCTAACTTTGCTGCTGATAGCCATTCCCACTAAAGATCAAACGTTGCAGCTGACTGGCTTCGATAAAGCAACCATTACCACTGACAACTTTCTACTGCAACACTGACACAATCCACGCAGAAAGAATGTCACTGGTGCACACAATAAAGAACCACAACGCTCTTCTCCAAGCATGCAAGCAATGATGCCTAAGAAGACGTTTGAGTAAAGTTAACTAGTATAGTTGTTATTGTCGTTACATGTAGAATAGCTTCAATACAAGATCAACGGCTTGTGTTAGATCTGATCCTTAGAATCAAGGGTTTGTCTTAATTCTAAGTTACTATATAAGTAGTACTTAGAGTCATTGTATCAGTGTGCTTTTTGCTTAAGAGTTTTCTCTGTAATCTTGAAGCTTACTACAAATTGCATTTATCAGTATTCTTCATTTTTACTTGTTTACATTACTTAGTTGTGATTGTTTCTGCCAATCTCAACTAAAATAGAACCATCTTGTATTCACCGATCCTACAAGTGGTATTAGAGCTTTGGCTCACAGATTAAACAAACTCACACTTGTTTAATCATTCTCTGGTTCTATTCAAAACTATCTCTTTGCTAAAGTCACCCAGTATCACCAATCAAAACAGGCACAAAACAGTGGAGTTGAAGACACTGGAAGCATCAGCAGACCACCAAGAGTGGTGTCTGGAGAAGACTATGATATGTGGAAGAACATAATGGAAAGCTTCTTCTGCTATCAAGAATATGGGATGTGGAAATCCATAAATGATGGACCATACATACCCATGGTGGCCTCTGCTAATTTCGAAGGTACACTAGTTCCCAAAGAATCCTCCAAATACTCTGATGAAGACATCAAGAAAATGGAGGTAGATTTCAAGGCTTTGGGAGCCATTCAGATGTGCTTACCAAATGAAGTTTTCACAACTTCAGAGGATACAAAACTGCAAAGGAGCTATGGGAGGATCTTGAGAAGATGTTTGCTGGTTCAGAGGAAGTAAAAGAAAACAGAAGAGACATCCTGAAGCAGTAATATGAAAACTTCGTCTGGAAGGAAGGTGAGTCTCTAACTGTTTTATTTAACAGATATACTTATCTTGTAGGTGAGATGTAGTGCTCAAAAGTGAAGCTGGAGAATGAAGATATTCTCAAGAAGTTCATCAGATCTCTACCCAGTTGCTGGACACTCTACATAGTGTCCATCAGAAGAACTGAAAATCTAAAGACTCTTCAGATGACTGAGCTTTTTGGTATGCTAAAAACCTATGAATTAGAAATGATTCAGGCCATGGAAAGAAGCTCAAGCTACCAAATAGCCTCAAATTCCACCACCACCTCTTCTGCCCTCCACGCCAACCACTCAGGTCCTAGTTCAAGCAACTATTATCCTCCCATTGTCACTCATCCCCAAACTCCAACCTCTCAATCAAACAACTCTCCATTTCTTCTTGAAGCCCCACTTCAAACATCAACCTCTGCTACTTTTGTCTCTGAAAACTCAAGCAATATATCTTTTATCAAGGAAGATCGGGAATGTTTTCATCCAGATGATCTAGAAGAAATGGACATACAACACTCCTATGCCATGCTTTCTCTAAGAGCAAAAAGGTTCTACTCAAGAAGAGGAAGACCCGTTCCAATCAACAACTTTAACACCAGGGTTGGCTTAGACAAAAGCTAACTGAAGTGTTACAACTGTAACCAACTTGGTCATTTTGCTAGGGAATGCAAGGCACCAAAGGCAAACCCAGTTGCTGCTCATACCAGGTAAGCTCACCAAGCTCAACCAAGACAGAAACAGGCCACTCCACCTGAACAAACTGCAGCCTGTGCAGATGTTGGAGCTGCTGACTTTGACTGGAGCTTCCAGTATGAGGATATTCCTGCCAACAATCAAGCTCTCATGGCAGACACATCAGAGGTACCACCTCAGGTATATGAAAATCTGTGTACTCAAGCTTGTATTGATAAGGTTCTTGGATATAGGAAACATAACCAGTATCTCATAGATCAAAATGAAGAATTTCACCAAATGAAATTTGAATTTAAAAAGGTTGAAAACAGTTACAAGGAAAAGATTGATTGTTTAAAGAAAGAAATTTCATCATTAAAACATGAACAAACAAACCTTGAAACTCAAATTGATGACCTTCTGGTTAAGTTAAAAGCTACAAGGGCCGAATTAGCAGACCAAAGGGTCCATGTGGAAAAATATGAATTTGCATCCAAAAAGCTGCAAAGAGTTTTGGATGCTCAAATTCATGAAAAGGTAACTGCTGGTCTTGGATTTCAAGCTGAACAACCCTACAATGCTGTTACTCCACCCGCTAACTATGTAGCTATCCATGAATAAAGTTTCAATCTTTCTAACCTTGACATAGCCAACCGAAATCTTGACCCTGTTGTCCAAGAAACCCCTGTGCAAGAATGCACTACTTCATTCGAGTCTGAGTCTACATGCTCAGACTCCACTGAAACAAATAAAGTTTCATCACCTCCTACCTTTGAAGCTTTTAAAGCCAACAATCCAAGCCCTTTTATCCCTTCAAAAACAGTACCAGTATCTCATCTAACCAAACAAATCAGAATCAGCTATCCTCCAGAAGGAAGAAAGCTAACTGTTGAAAAGGGACAGTCTTCAACCTCCACCAACTCAAAGCCTCTATCCAAATCCCAACAAAGGAAGGTGTTTGACATATGTCAAGCGCCAGGAGAGAGAGCTTCATATGTTCAAAAGACATTGGAAGAAGCCACCTTTGAGCAAAACAAAGCACACCCCTGGAACTTCAAAGACTTGTTCAAAAGAAAGGACTATGTGTGCTTTCAGAGGAACAAATTGGCAAAATCATGCTTTGTGTGTGGGAAATACAATCATACTGCCAGCACCTGCTTCTACTACCTTCAGCAACAAAGAAACCTCAAGCAACATGCTTTTGAAAAGACGAACAAAAACAAAAAGGTAAGAAGCTTTGAAGCCAAGGCAACTCATTTCAGAAACTCCCTCTCCCCACCAAGGAAGTAGTTGCCAAAACCTCAACAATCTTGCCTCATCTGTGGTAAATCAGACCACTTTGCTGCAAATTGTAAGTTTAATCCCTTCAACCAGATTAACCAAAAGCCTATCAACAAAAGAACTTCTACAGAGAAACCATCTGGTAACAAGGTAAAGAAGGATGGGCATACATCTGTTTTTAAACCATCAACAGCCAGCAAAAATGTTGTTGATCAAGTACAGCCCAAGAAACCAAAGGACAAGCCTTCAGCAGCAACCAAGTCTGCTGCTGCTCAAGTAAAATAATCAACAGCAACAAAATCTGCTGCTGATAAGCCAAAGTCTTCAGTAGCAAAATCTACTGCTGATCAAGCAAATCTATCAGCAGCCAAAGCAACATCAGCTGCTGACAAAGCAAAGAGAGCTGGAAAACCACCAATTCAGCATTGGAAAGTCAAAATTCCTCCAAGAATCATCATTGGTTCCGTTGATTGCAAAGATGCTGATACTGAAAATCCGAGACCCCTTTTCTACAAGGATGCAAGCTATTGGATTCCTCCCACTAACTAGATCTCTCTCATGTATAGGTGTGTTCTGCTTTGACTACATTACTTAGGGTTCAAGAGCGTGCATTTGAACACATGTAATGGAACATTTGAACCCACAACAATTTTGACAGCCTGGTGGACTTTTATAGCATGTGGATCTGAGATCTAGTTAACTTCTTATAAGAGCGCAAGAGAGGTTGTGGTGTAGTGGTTGAGGTAAGATCCGAAGTCTCAAGGGACTCGGGTTCGATCCCTGCCACCATCATTAATTTCCGCGGCATCGCAAATGAGGCCTAACTCTTAGGCTGATGCACAGGGTTTTACCCACGCCGATCCAGGGTTCGAGCCTCGGCTCTCAGGTCACAAGAATAACACCTGGGTGGTAGACAGTGATTGTTCCAGGCACATGACAGGCAACAGATCCATCTTCTCCAACTTCAGACATTTCAATGGAGGATATGTTGCCTTTGGAAGTGACTCAAAAGGAGGATCTATTACTGGACAAGGAACTGTGTCCAATGAAAGAATGAGTATTGATAAGGTAAACTATGTCAAAGAATTGGACTTCAATCTCATGAATGTTTCCCAGGTCTGTGATCAAAAGCATTGGATGCTCTTCACGAATAAATAATGCTTTGTATTGTCTCCTGGTTTATCCAAACCTCCTCGAGAAAAGATTTTATTAACTGCTCAAAGAAAAGAAAATGTTTATGTGCTTGACATGAATAAGGTCACTCCATCTGGCAGTGTATCCTGTTTTCTGTCAAAAGCTTCAGTTGATGAATCAACTCTCTAGCACAGGAGATTAAGCCACGTTAACATCAAAACTATCAACAAATTGGTTAAGGATAATCTTGTCAGAGGGCTTCCTGACAATGAATTCTAGCTAGAAGATCACTGCATTTCTTGTTTAAAGGGGAAGCAACACAAGAGTTCTCACAAGACCAAGACTTTGAATACAAATGATACTCCACTACAACTGCTGCATATGGATCTCTTTGGTCCTACAAATATTATGTCAATGGGTAAGAAGTCATACTGTCTGGTGATAACTGATGACTACAACAGATTCTCATGGGTATACTTCTTAAGAAAAAAAGATGAAACTGCTGAAATTCTCAAATCCTACATCCTTAGGGTAGAGAATCAAAGCAATCAGAAGGTAAAGATAATAAGGTGTGATTAGGGCACAGAGTTCAAGAACCACACTTTGAACTGTTTCTGTGAGAGCAAGGGAATCGAAAGGCAATATAGTGCTCCAAGAACTCCTCAACAAAATGGAGTTGCTGAAAGAAGAAACAGAACTCTAATTGAGTCAGCAAGATCTATGTTGGCTGACTCAAAACTGCTTCTCATATTCTGGGCAGAAGCAGTAAGCACAACCTGCTATGTGCAAAATAGAGTTCTCATAGTTAAGCCTCTCAACAAGACACCTTATGAACTATGGTTCCAAAGAGTTCCATACATTGGATTTTTAAAACCTTTTGGGTGTTCATGCACAATTCTGATCACACATGGGGTTCTTCCTAAGTTTGGTGCCAAATCTAATGAAGGATATTTTGTGGGCTATTCCTCTCAATCCAAGGCCTACAGAGTATTAAACTTAAGAACAAGAATTATGGAAGAATCAGCAAATGTGGAATGCAGAGAACACATTGTCTGTGAATAGGGACTGGCTTTTTGATATAGACTCCTTCACCCAAATATTTGAGCCTCTCATCTTCTCAAATATGGAGTCTTCCTCTTCTCAAGCACCTGCTTCCACTTTCTCATCTAACTACAGACTAGATTTTCCAAAATCTTTTATCAGTCTGAGAAGACCATCCATTGATCCTCCATCTATTATGGAAGCCATTGAAGCAAGTGCAGCCAGAACCACACTCTCAAATGCCACCAGCAGCAGCCTGTCTGAAAATGAAAATTTGAATGAAGACTCTTCAGTAAATGTTGTCGATGCTGCAAATACTATTGCTGATAATACTGATGTAGCTGTTGATCTTGAAGACTCTTCAACCATGAATGAAGAAATCCCTGATCAAAATCAAAACAATCTTGAGCAAGGGATACAGCTGGAGGTGGTACCAACACAAAGGATCAACAAGGAACATCCTCTGGAAAATATTATTGGCCAAGTTCATCAAGGAGTTCTAACAAGAATCAAATCTCATGAGGCCAATATATGTTTGTTTTCATGTTTTCTATCTCAGGTGGAACCCGAGAAGATAGATGAAGCTCTGCAACACAGCAGTTGGATTGAGGCAATGCAGGAAGAGTTGCTGCAATTCAAGAGACAGGATGTCTGGAAGCTTGTTGATCTTCCACCTGGTCAATCTGCCATTGGCACAAGATGGGTATTCGGGAACAAGCAAGATGAGAGAGGCATTGTAGTCAAGAACAAAGCCAGACTTGTAGCTCAAGGCTACACCCAGGAAGAGGGAATTGACTTTGATGAAGTCTTTGCTCATGTTGCCAGACTGGAGGCCATCAGAATCTTCCTGGTGTTTGCTGCATACAAGAATTTCATGGTCTATCAAATGGATGTCAAGAGTGCCTTTCTGTATGGGAAGATTGGTGAAGACGTATACGTCAAACAGCCTCCAGGCTTTGTAGATCCTGCACATCCTAACGAAGTGTTCAAACTAGACAAAGCTCTGTATGACCTACATCAAGCTCCAAGAGCCTGGTATGAAACTTTGTCTAGATATCTACTAAGCAACAACTTCAGAAGAGGTGCCATTGACCAGACCTTGTTTATCAAAGATGAAGGGGGACAAATTTTACTGGTACAAATCTATGTAGATGATATCATCTTTGGATCAACAAGGAAGAAGTTGTGTAAAGACTTTGAGATCCTGATGCACTCAAAGTTTGAAATGAGTTCAATGGGTGATCTAAAATTCTTTCTAGGTCTTCAGGTCAAACAAGTTCCAAATGGAATCTTCATCAGCTAATCCAAATATGACAAGAGCATTCTGAAAAGATTCAAGATGGTTGACTGCTCTGCTGTAAGAACCCCTATGCAAGTGCACCATCAGCTGACTCCAGACAAAGATGGTCAAGACACTGATCAACATCAATACCATGCAATGACAGGGTCTCTCATGTATCTCACTACCTCAAGGCCAGATATCATGTTTGCAGTATGTCTCTGTGAAAGATTCCAAGCAGCTTCAAAGATTTCACATCTTCAAGCTGTCAAGAGAATTTTTAGATACCTAAAGGGAGCCCCAAGACTTGGGCTATGGTACTCTAAAAATGATAAGTTCACTCTGTATGCATACACTGATAGTGATTATGGGGGATGCAACTTGGAAAAAAAGTCCACATCAGGGGGATGTCAGTCTGGGAGGGAGACTGATTTCATGGCAGTGCAAGAAGCAAACATGTGTTTCAACCTCTACAGCAGAAGCATAATACTTTGCAGCTTCAAGTTGCTGTGCACAAGTCATCTAGATACAAAATCAAATGCTTGATTATGGGATGACTTTCATGGCAACTCCAATTCACATTGACAACATGAGTGCTATATCAATCACAAACAATCCGGTGCAACACTCCAAGACAAAACACATTGACATCAGGTATCACTTCATAAGAGATCAAGCTGAGAAAAAGAGAATTATTTTAACCAAAGTTCATACCAATGAGCAATATGCTGATTTGTTTACAAAACCTTTTGATGAAGCTAGATTTAGATATTTAGTTGAATATATTGTTATGATGAACTTTGATTAAAATATGCCTCTAAAATCTTGTTTTTGTAAATGTGTTTATCTTTTGTTATAAATAAAAGTTATAAGTCACCAGCATCCATTTCTTGCTGCTGAAGGGTTTAATCATCAGCAGCAAATATTTTGCCACTGACCGCTTTAAGTTATCAGCAGTAACAAGTTTCCTGCGGATAGCTTTAAGGCTGTCAGCAGCAACGTCCTTGCTGCAGATCATTGCATCCATCAGCAGCAATTGAGTTTGCTGCTGACAGACTTAACCATCCGTCGCAATCAAGTTTGCAGCGGACAGGCTAAACCAATCTGCAGTAACCAAGTTTGCTGCTGATGGGTAAAAATAAGTCTAAAGTAACTTTTACCCGCTGTAAAAATTACCTTCAGTCTTTACCATGACTTCTATAGTGTATTACAGTTGTAACAGAAAAAGGTGAATGAGGTTGTACTGTACAAGTAAGTTTGCTTTTTCCCTCCTCTGCCATTATAACTTATATCAATTTCTCCATAACCTCTTCACATTCAATTTCAACCTAACCCTCATCATTTTCTCTCAAACCTCCATAAGCATTCAAAGCCTTCCATACTTAACCACCTTTCAAAACCTTCATCCTTCCCTCCAAACCCAAACAAATGGCAGAGGTAGACATAAACCGTCCCGATGATAAGTTTTCCCCATACCACAACCTCACAGTATACTTAATAAAAGGGAAAAAGTTCGACGGGTTTGACGACATTATCGCCTTCTGTGTCGATCAAAGATATATTTTGCACAAACCGTCAACCCTACCATATACATCCCTCATATGGAGGATTTTTGGAACACCGCCGTCTACTCTACCGAACAGGTGATACCCCAAATCAAAGCCAAGGTAGATGGCAAGGAAATCACCATTTCTGAAGCCACTCTCCGTAAACACCTCAAGCTTCAAGACGAGGGGGCAGCCATTTCATACTCAAAAGAAGTCTACATGAGGACCTTTGTATCCATAGGGTACACTAGAAATCATAATGAGTACACAATAGAAAAGGCACTGATGGGCCCCCCATGTAAGTATTTGTGCCACACTCTTCTACAATGCATATCTCAGAAGAGAAGTGGATGGCATCAAGTGAGCTCTCCACTTGCCTCTGCTGTTCACGGTATGGTTACTGGCCAAGGATTCAACTTTGCACATCTCATCTTTGAAGGTTTAAGATACAACCTTCAAGAGGGTGCAAAGCAACAATTTTATATGTACCCAAGGTTCTTGCAGGAGGTTTTTAACAATGAATTAAAAGAGCTTTCAAAACCTGCAAAAATCTATCTTATGCTGGGTCATAAAAGCAACATTTTTCAAAGTATGAGAACTGTTTGCAAAAAGTTCTTAGGGATCAATGTTCCATTGTTATCTACAATGATGAACATACAAAGTATCCAGGGTGACAGTTCAACAATCACAGCTGATACTGATCCCACACCCTCCACTTCAAATCCTGAACAACAAACTGCTTCCATTGCTCGAATCCCTGTGCATACTACTAAGGATGCACAGGCACAGAAATTAGTTACATTTGTTTTTGATGTTATCGTTCAACTGGAACAACGGTCCCCAGTTGCAGCAAAATATACTAGAAAGAGGAGCAAGAAGACTCCTTCTCTTCTTGTCTATAAGGCCTAATCCCAACCTAAAAGCCCTCATTTAGAATCACAAAATTCTGATGAGAATATCAAAAGGGATAGCCACACCATTAGAGAAACTTCCTTGGAAGCTTCTCTATTAAGATCAGGATCACATCCCGGATCCATAGAACAACCCTCTCAGCCATTCCATTATCTTTCTCCTCTGAACTTAAGTGCAAAGGCTCCTTGTCAAGATGATGTACCTTCTCCAACAACCACTATCTCGGTGGTATTGATTGACTTGGCTGCTAGTGCACCTAACCCAAGTTCTTCACCCAAGAAGGTTAACCCTGGGAGTGATGATAGAGTGAATGTGGAAAGGGCTGTCACTACTCCTGGTACATCAACTGACCAGGAGGACAGTGACAACATCACTAAGACCCTAACCACGACAACTCACAATGAGGATGTTTCCTTTGAAACACTCTTCACTGAGAGGAATCTCAGGTGCCAAGAAAACCAGGGTGATGGGGATACAGAGGCTAGGCCTAAGGCCCCATCTGGATCCAAGGATTCCACAACTGTGCATGAGGATAGACTGAAACTTCATAACATGGAATTGACGGCAAGGGTGGAAATGCTAGAGGCCGAAGTGTCAAAACTAAGGCACCAAGTCTTTATGCATGAAGCCCATCAATGCCCTCCAGTGACTACTCCCTCCCTTGTCTCAGTGGGCACTCAAACTGACCAGACTCTGTGCACTGATGCAACCAAAAAGGGAGAGATAGTTGCTGTGGAAGACGATGCTGACAGCCTCGACGAATAGATACAAGAGAAGGCTGCATTTCGAAGTTCCCTATTCAAACCTGCCTTTATTCAAGTTCATGACTTGCCAGACTCAGTAGATGAAGAGGCAGAAATCACTAAGGATTGGAAGTTGGTTGTCCAAGCTGTTGATGAGGTGTTAAAAAATGATAGTCAAAATGAAGACACACCTCCATCACTCAGCATACTTCCTGAAGCCGCATCCATAATAAGTCAAACCACTGCCACCCAATTCACACTGTCTGCAAATAAGTTAGAATTTGACTCCATTCTAGCATGGGGGTATGATGGTCTATCTGAGAGATTCTAGATTGGGAAAGAGTTCAGCGGAGTAGAAGAGTTGAACTGGAATGCACTAAATCCACTCCAAGTGCTTGAACTATACCTATCCAGCTGCATCAACACCTCTACAGATCTCTCAACAAAACTTGCAATCTGCAGGTTGTATGACTTAATGGAGGATAATCTGCCCTGGTTTAAATAGTTACTAGAAGAAGCAAAAAGGGTAGCTTATCCTGAAAATAGTATAGAGTCTTCAACAGCAGCAAAACAAATACTGGCTCCAAGAAGACTTGATTTAATTAGGAGCAGTATTTTAACAGAAGAAGAAGTTGTATGTTGGAGAAGATTTATGTACAACAAAGTGGTCAGGGACTTGGAAGTGCTAGGATGGTCGAGCACTAGGTCTTCTGGCTTCACATTCTTCCTGAGTAATGGATCAACTCACTCAATCAACATCAATGAGATCCTACTCCTAAATTAAGAATTCCTTCACCAGGTCTTGCTAAGAACACACCTCTGCAACGTAAATTCCTTAGAGAGTCAAGCAATGATAAAAACCATCAAAGCTCAGCTTGAAAAGGAAGGACGACTTGCAATAGATGCCTCCGACTCCGACTCAGACCTATGCTTCCTTTCCTCACCAACAGTCAGACTAAACACATAAGAAGAATCCAAAAGAAGAGAAAAAGTACAGGTGAAGGAAGGGTGGAAAGAAGTGACAGGTCTTGAATGGGAAGAATATGAAGAAAATGTCTTTCCCTTATCCATTCCATAAAATGCCAATGAAGCTGAAGATGAGATCCCAACAGCATCTTTTACATCTGCTGTTGAGGTCAATGAAGCTGAATCAGAGGCATCCAGCAAAGACAAGGGGAAGAGACCTATGACAGAAGAAGATGCAGAAAAGTTTTTGAAAGAGAAGGAAGAAAGGGAGGAAAGAAGAAGAATAGAAGAAGAATAGAAGAAGAGGAGATGGCTGAATTAAGAAAAGCGGCCATTCTCTTCAGAGAACAACAGATCCAGCTATATGCTAAGCAGCTGGATGATCTGAAAGTCAAGATTCCTGCAGCTTTCCAAATAGAAGAAGATGAAGCTCTAGCTCTTCAGTTGAAGGAACAATTCAATAAAGAAGAAGAAGAAATAGAGAAGAAGAAAAAGGAAGAGGTTAAGTTCAGAATAACTGATTCTGAACTAGCCAAAGAAATGAGAGAGGAGTGGATAGAGGCTCTGATTTCTCAAGGTGAGGATGCAGACTACCTTAAGAAACTATCAAATAAAGAAATCTACAGTGCCTTTATGGGTCAGCATGGTCAATTGGGAAATAAGAAAAGGGCTGAAGAAGAAGAAAAAGCCAAACAAAAATCCAAGAAGACCACTGCCTTTAACAGAAGAACCCATGAAGAAAGGAAGGTCATGATTGACTTCCTAAAGGCTAGAGGAGAGAGTGGAAAAAGGCTGGGTCCCATGAGCTTCATGAACATGCAAGCCCTATACGTTAAAGTTAAGAAGGAAGAGGAAGAAAGGGTGGGGAAGAATGGCTCAAAGAAGAGGGTTATCAATCAAGAACAAGAAAGGAAACTAAAGAAACCCAAGCCTTCTCCCTCATCCACCAATTCTTATATCTAAAAACCTTCCTCTCTCCATCCTAGACCTCCCTCCTCTCAACCCACAAAGTCCAAATCCTCCCACCCTGCTCCTACTCATCAACAACCTCCCAAAAAGAAAAGCAAACCTACTACCAAACTAGAAGACTAAAGAGAAATCATCAACTGGTTCTACAACACTCAAGATCAATGGTTTGAAGTCTTCAGGGGAAGAACAGAAGAAAGAAGATCAATCTATACAACTGTTGATTAGGTATTGTAGCTTCCAGATTCAGATCTACGAAGAATGATGGAGCTGGGTGAAGCTAATGAGCCTGAGAATGAAGGTGGGAGACATCTGTTGCTGGTGATCAAACATCATTTCAACCCTAGCAAAGATAAAATTATTGATGCCAAACCTCTCCAATCCTACTCTCCATTCATCAGTTGCTCCTACAATGCTAAAAAGGATGAGTTCACATTGACATATGTTAAAGGACAGAAGATGAGGTGTTCAAGCAAGGCTATCTTCAAAATGCCAAGTAAAGACATCAAGACTCTATCTGAGCTTCCTCTTAACAATCTTAGCAAGGACCAGAGAGGCTATGAGGTTGCAAGAAAAGTCAGCAACATGGAAAAACTTCAGCAGCAAAAGAAGTAAGAGAGTTTTGGTAGCATCAGTCTAGGGGGAGTTTGTAGAAACAAAGACTGATGACTACAAAATTCTCTAAGTACAAATGTTGCATACCTCACAGTTTGGCTGCTGACCAATAAGCTGCTACGGATAGCCTTATCTGCTAAAGACCAGAGTTGCTGCGGATAGGCTTCTCGATAGGCAAATCATCAGCAGCTTTGGATGGTTGCATCTTGCTGCTGATCTAACTTTGTTGCTGATAGCCATTCCCACTGAAGATCAAACGTTGCAGCTGACTGTCTTCGATAAAGCAACCATTACCACTGACAACTTTCTGCTGCAACAATGACACACTCCACGCAGAAAGAATGTCACTGGTGCAGAAAATAAAGAACCACAACGTGCCTCTCCAAGCATGCAAGCAATGATGCCTAAGAAGATGTTTGAGTAAAGTTAGCTAGTATAGTTGTTATTGTCGTTACATGTAGAATAGCTTCAATACAAGATCAATGTCTTGTGTTAGATCTGATCCTTACAATCAAGGGTATGTCTGGATTCTAAGTTTCTATATAAGTAGTACTTAGAGTCATTGTATCAGTGTGCTTTTTGCTTAAGAGTTTTCTCTGTAATCTTGTAATATTGAAGCTTAATACAAATTGCATTTATCAGTATTCTTCATTTTTACTTGTTTACATTACTTAGTTGTAATTGTTTCTGCCAATCTCAACTAAAATAGAACCATCTTGTATTCACCGATCCTACAGAAACCAGTTAAAACACCAAGAAATCAATCATTTTGGAAGATCATTCCCGAGCTTTGACCCCCAAGAAGTCAAAATTGGATAACAAGAAGTCAATAAGCAGTTAGAAGACGAAACTGGGAAGCTGTAGGGTAATGCACGGTCATGCAATGCCATGCATGGCCGTGAAAACCCTATCTTGCTCCCCAAGGCTCTAGTACACTGCCAATTGTACCCTGTTTGATTCCCGAGATGTTTGCACGCCCATGTAATCCAATGCATGGCCATGCATTGCTCATTTTTAGGCCTATAAATAGGTGGTTTGAGTTCTTCATTAGAACATCCCTTACACACCACAACACAACCAAAGATAGAGAGAATAGTTCGTTTCTAGCAGTATTAGAGTAGTAGTAGTGAGTAGAGGGGCTCTTCCTCCTTGTTCCACAATAGGGGAGCCTACGAAACTCAGCGTTACGTCTAGTTAGTATGGCCATTCGTGGCTAAGCTTCTTGTATTGCTAGGGTGAAGATGATGTTTGGTACATGTTAATGTTTGACGTATTAATCTAGTGGTATGATTATGTCTTTAATTATTCGTCCTTAAAACCACCATTTGGTGGGCTTTTATTACTATCTAAATCTGTGTATATATTTGTGAGTGTTCTTGATTTTAAAGTGTAAGATCGTAAAATCTTTTTAATCAAACTTCCTTTGAAGCTTGTACATCTTTATACAAGCAGAGATTGATAAGCCAAGGCTTGGTCAACATTATTAAGGTCGTACGTCTTTATACGAACTTATTATGCAACCAACAATTAGTGAACTCTTGTTAGGAATGGTACGTGTTTATAATCGGTTCCACTGTTACACCCCCTCACGGTGAACAAAGTATAATCACTTATTTAACTTTAATACAAATCATTTACGTTTGATGTCTTAAACCAATCCAGAGATGACCATTCGAAGGGTTAAGAGTAACTGTTGTCCCTAACGGGAGGCACTACTATTTTAATTTAAAGATTTTAATTCGTGAATCAAATGTCGTGAGGACGAGGCTCTAGTGGTGACCCGGGTCACAAGTTTGTAGTAGTCATATCACTAGATTAGTGAACTTAACATTATTATGTACCAAGCTGATTCGAAGCCTGAATCAATACTCTTCGTGACCTGATCATTTACGGGATATTTACTTTCTTGTTGTTTACTGAAACACCCTACTTATTTCTTTATTATTTTATCAGAGTTTAATGCGGAAAATGGTCATAGTTTGACAAAAACCTTGCCATGAATGGCTAAGGTATATCTGTCATTATAATATTATTGTTTTACAAAAGATAATATAATTACATCATTATACATAGGGATCTCTAACTCCGACTGCTCCATCCTTCGGAAGCTTCATTTCATACGCTTCTTTCATGTAGTGTTTGAAAAACATTTTTAAATTAGCTTTCCCTAAGTAAATACACTACATATTTTCATTTCATTATGAACCCTTTAAGTTCTTATTATTGTTCAAGTTTTCCAGGCTCTTGGCGCCCCCGTGACCATCTCCGGACGTACCTTCGATCACGTCATTCGTATATTTTATGGGTGTGCTAACCCCCTCGCAACCATCTTAGGCCGTACCTCCGGTCCGAGTATTGGAAATGTTCTTATACTCGTCAGTATAGACCCCTCACATTTGTCATGAAGTCTCATTCATTCCTCAGCCCCGTAGGCTTGGAATCTTTTTCTCTTTCAGCCCCGTAGGCCTGGTGTTCCCTTTTTCTTTTCCTCAACCCCATAGGCTTGGAATCTTTTTAGTTCTCTTCTTTGTTATTTATTGAGATCCACCTTACTGGCCGGGTATCTCATTTCATTCGTGACCTTTAGTATTTTAGACTCACAGCCTCCCAAATGTATCAAGCATTTGTTTTATTTCATGTATACGCTTGATTTACTTCCCAACAAGTTCTCACTTTAAAACTTCGTAACGGTTTCTCCACGATGTATTAAAAGGGTTTATATATAGGAAGTACCAGCGGCGTATCCACCACCCCTTTAACACTTCGTGAGTACTTTGTTATTTCATTTTAGTGTTTAGACTCGTTCCATCATACTCATATTCCCATGTATCATCATGCATTCATGTATTCATCATGCATTCACGTATTCATATTCACCACGAATTCATTATGCATGGTGTACTTTCATCATATATTCATACTCGTCATATATTGTAATCTGGGGTGATTATCCTTCCAGAGTAGTACCTCTAACAGAGGTGTTTCCATGAAAGAGTGACGGGTCTAGGAGAGATTTATACACCACTCTTTCCTTAGACAGAACATTCTGTTTGTCAGATAACTACATACCGGTTGGAAGTTCTCCCATATGTTTACTATATTTTTATTACTGTCTTTTAGTCTATACCCCTAAACATTCATAATGGTTTCACCACGAAGTATCAAAGAGATTTATATATAGCAAGTACCAGCGGTGTATCCACCATCCCTTAGATATGTCGTGGCTACTCCACTATTCCCGTTTAGTGTCTAGACTAACCTTTCATTATCCCGTACCCTCATCATATACACATCAGATAACATATATCATTTCAGTACGTATTTCACAGAATCGTTTCTAGGGTACGGTCCAGTGTACTTACATTATTCTTGGTAGTTCCTATGTTCGTTCCTTGTCTAAACGCTTCTCTGAACTCGAACCGTGAATTCGTAGCGTATTGCACTCGTAACCGTTGTGTTTGCCTTGCCTCGGTATGCGTGAAATGCGTGAAAGTGTTTATGTGTGTTGGTTTGTGTTGATGTTTCTCAAATGAACGGCAAAGGAAAGTATTTATAGGGCTGAGATGCCACTGGTGGCCGACCGCTAAGCAATGGGGTAGCGGTCCGCTACCGCCCCTTGCCAGGTGTCCAGCATGCTCACCACGTAGCGGACCGTTACCCCTTGGGTTACAGTCCGTTACCAAATCCTAGTCAACGAGTCATCATACACGTGTCGTCCTCTCGTTGTCCGGGCAAAATTACGGCTGGCGGACCGTTACCAGCCTAGTGGCGGTCCGCCATAGGGCTGAGTCACCAGATGTGTCGCCGCCACATGTCACTTGTTCGTTATCCAGGCCAACTGCGGCTAGCGGACCGCTTAAGGCTTGGTAGCGGTCCGCTACCGCCTCCATTTTCAAATTCTTTCATTCTAAACGCTTGATATTTAGAGTAATTACCTTTAGCCCCTGAACTTTCATTTCCTTTAGAATTTGGGCTGTTACAACTTCCCCCCCTTAATTTAGGTTTCGTCCTCGAAACCTGTTAATCCTTAAAGAGTTGATGAAAATTTTTCCTCATTTCATCTTCGCTTTCCCAGGTCATCTCCTACCCTTTTCTGTGCCTCCATTTTACCAACACTTGTTTGATTGTTTTCTGATGTAGCATCTTTTCTTTTGTGTCTAGATTCTTGATTGGTTCCTCGACATATGTCAGTTTATCGTCGACCTTTATTTCTTGCAGAGGAACATGTGCAGTCTCATCCGCCAAACATTTTTTTTAAATAAGATACATGAAATGTGTTGTGTATCTTATTCAAATCTTCAGATAGCTCTAACTGATAAGCTACCTTTCTGACTCTTTTGGTGATTTTAAAATTACCAATGAATCGTGGACTTAACTTTCCACATTTCTTGAATCGAATTAGACGTTTCCAAGGAGATACTTTCAATAAGACATAATCTCCCACCTGGAATTCTATTAGTCTATGTCTCTTGTCTGCGTATGACTTCTGTCTATCTTGTGCAGCTTTCAAACGTGCCTTGATTAAGTCAAGCTTTTCTGACTTGACTTGAACTATTTCTTTGTTGCCCAACTCTTTATGACCAATTTCTCCCCAACATAAAGGAGTCCTACATCTTCTACCATATAGCATCTCATATGGTGGCATACCAATACTGGAATGGTAGAAGTTATTATATGAGAATTCTGCTAATGGCAGATAACTATCCCAACTTCCATCGAAATAAATTATACAGGCACACAACATATCTTTGAGAGTTTGTATCGTCCTCTCACTTTGGCCATCGGTCTGAGGATGATATGCCGTGCTGATTAATAATCTAGTACCCATCTCTTCACGGAAAGTTTTCCAAAATTGTGAAGTGAAACGAGTATCTCGATCAGAAACAATCGAGACTGGCACTCCATGCTTGGAAACAATTTCTTTGTTGAACAAATCAGCTAAATTTTCTAAAGAGTATGTTTCACGTATTGCTAAGAAATGAGCACTCTTAGTTAACCGATCTACAACCACCCAAATGGTATTATATCCCCTAGCTGTCTTTGGTAGCTTGGTTATGAAATCCGTGGTTAGATGTTCCCATTTCCATTATGAGATTTCTAATGGTTGTAACCTTCTGTATGGCTACTGAGATGCTTTAACTTGAAGACAAGTTAAACATTTAGCTACATATTTCATGATATCAAATTTTATTCCGGGCCACCAATAATCTTTGCGCAGATCTTGGTACATTTTTGTAGTACCCGGATGAATATAATATCGTGATTTATGAGCTTCATCGAGAATCTTAAGTCTAAAATCACCTGATCGTGGTATCCACGTACGACCAAATTGAGTCTTGACTTTATACTCATTCTCTTCAAGAAACTTCTATTGATCAGCCATCCTTTCTTTCTTAACATGCTCACCTTTTAATGCTTCGATTTGTACGTCTCGAACCTGGCTCAAGAAATTAGGTGTTATCACTAACTTATATGCTTTCACCTGAATAGGATGATGCTTTTCCTTGCGGCTTAGAGCATCGGCTACTACATTAGCCTTTCCGGGGTGATATAGAATTTCACAATCTTAATCCTTGACAAGTTCTAACCATCGTCGTTGCCTCATGTTTAAGTCCTTTTGGTCAAAGAAATATTTAAGACTTGTGGTCTGTGTAAATTGTACACTTCGCTCCGTACAGGTAATGCCTCCGGATCTTTAGTGCAAATACCACCGCAGCTAACTCTGGATCATGAATTGGGTAGTTTACTTCATGTGTCTTTAGCTGTCGAGAGGCATAGTCTATCACCTTTCCTCTTTGCATTAGAACACACCCTAGCCCAAGTTTGGAAGCATCAGAGTATACCACAATACTCCTTCTGGTAATGCAAGAACCGGAGCTTGTGTCAAATTTTCTTTCAAAGTCTGGAATGCTTTCTCCTGAGCCGCATTCCATTCATATTTTGAGTTCTTTCGGGTTAGCTTAGTTAATGGGGTGGCTATCTTAGAGAAGTCATGGATGAATCTTCTATAATAGCCAGCTAATCCCAAGAAACTTCTAATTTCTGATGGATTCTTTGGTGGAGACATTTCATTACAGCCTCTACCTTTGCTGGGTTTACTGAGATACCTTCTGCGTTAACTACATGACCCAGAAACTGAACTTCTCTTAACCAGAATGCACATTTGGAGAATTTGGCTTATAGTTTCTCCTTCCGTAAAGTACTAAGTACTTCACGAAGGTGTTGTGCATGCTCTTCTTCGTTCTTTGAATAAATCAGGATGTCATCAATGAAGACAATAACGAATTTGTCTAACATTGGCCGACATACTCTATTCATGAGGTCCATGAAGACTGCCGGAGCATTCATTGCTCTAAACGGCATCACTACAAATCCATAGTGTCCATAACGAGTTATGAATGTCGTTTTAGGTACATCCTCCTCCCGTACCTTGACTTTATGATAACCGAATCTGAAGTCAATCTTGGAAAACCAACTAGATCCTTGTAATTGATCAAAAAGATCATCAATTCTAGGTAAAGGATACCTATTCTTGATAGTCAATTTATTCAATTCACGGTAGTCTATACACATTCTCATACTACCATCTTTCTTCTTCACAAATAGAATTGGTGCACCCCAAGGGGATACACTAGGGCGTATAAATCCCTTGTCCAACAACTCTTGTAGTTGTGACATCAATTCCTTCATTTCATTTGGTGCTAACCGATACGGAGCCTTAGCTACTGGTTTAGCTTCAGGAATCAAATCAATTTTGAATTCGATCCCTCTCTCAGGTGGAGCACCTGGAAGATCGTCTGGGAATTCTTCTGGGAATTCTTTTACTACTAGAACTTGGTCCAGTTCTTCTCCTTTCATCTTTACATTAGCTACGTACACTAAAAAGGCTTGGTGACCTTGTCTCACGTAGCTACTTATCTTGGCCATAGTACATAGTGTGATCTGGTTCTGTCGTTCACCAATGACACTAACTTCTTTTCTTGTAAGCGTCGTGAATCGTACAATCTTCTGATTACATATAATCGTTGCAGCGTGTGAAGATAACCAGTCCATTCCAATGATCACGTTGAATTCTTGCATTGACATTGGGATTAAGTCGATGAAATATTCTTCTTCTTCTTCTATATGTAGTCGGCAATCTCGGCATATTTCGGTCACTACGTTGTTTCTATCACTCGCAATTTCAACCTCTAATGCCTTAGCCAACTTACTTCTAGTGAAATTTCTAGAGTTTGTATAGTTTAATGAAATAAACGATCGACTAGCTCCAGTATCGAATAAAACACAAGCAGATAGGTAATTCAAGAGGAATGTACTTGATACAACGTCAGGAACATCTTTTGCTTCCTCAGCGGTAATCTGAAAAGCCCGATCTCTTGGTTTCGGAGCCTCGATACTCTTTACTTTGTTTTCTGCTACTCTTAACCCTTCTTCGGTCTGCTCCCTGCCAAAGTGTCATGGCTTATAACAATTGTAGCACAAACGGGTGCCACTCATACAATGCAATGCAGTGTGTCCGGTCTTTCCACACTTATGACAAGTTGTAAACTTGAATCGGCACTCTCCTGGGTGCCTTCTTCTACAAATCTTGCAATTTTGGATACTTTTCCTTGGATAGGAACCGCTCCTCGGCTTATTAAACTTAAACCTCTTAAGAGGCATATGAGAAGGATAACTTTCTCCTTTCCTCTTTCCGTCCCTCTCAGTCTGCCTCTTGAGCTCAGTTTCTCGTTCCCGATCCCAATCAATCATCTCCTCCAAGTTTGCGCACTTGGATGGATGGATAAACTCTCTAACCTTTGTTTTCAAAACGAGATGGTATCTCGTCATCCACATCTTCGGGGTTGTTAATAAAGCCGGGCAGAACCTGGCTTTGTCAAAGAAGATCCCCGTGATTTCATCCACTATCTTCGTTGTTTGGCGGAGTTGAAGAAACTCCTCGGTAATTCCTTCAATTGCCGCTCGAGGGCAATAGTGTTTCAAGAAAATATCCTTGAACTCTTCCCAACTCATTTCTTTAATTCTGTCTCTACCTTTCTCTCTTCACCATTACCCACCAATCGTCAACTTGCTCTTTTAATTGGTTGGTAGCGAAGGTAACCTCATCTTCCTCTATTAAGGCAATCCACCTCTGACTTTCTAAAGGGTTAACAGTTCCCTTAAATTTTAACGGTTTACAAGTCATGAAATCCTTATATGTACAACGAGTTGACTTCGTATCAACTCTTGGATTTCTTCCTTCTCCATTATGAGTAATATCTTTGTGGCTTTCAAACCAGCTTTCTAATAAGTTCTATAGATCTTCTTGTAAGATCGGGAATTTTACATCGAATGCTTTTTCTACTTCTATTGCAATTTGTCTCCAGATATTTTTTGGGACTTGCTCGACTTCGTTCTCATCATGAAGTGGAGAATCAGCTCTTCTATGGCTTCCCTCATCACATACTTCATAGTTTTGATGTTCAGTCATTTGCTGAAACATGGTATCGTTTTAATCTCTCATTCGTTTACCCTAATCATAGTCTAGGGTTTTATACTACAGATCTTTTATCAGTTTAATCTTATTCAAGTATTCTAGGGTTTCACATAAGGCCTCATCTATGCATTTTATACATACGCACATTCATTCATGCATTTTAATCCTGCATAATCACATTCCCAGCTTACTATCTGCTGAAATAAGTAATCATATGATGTTTGCGATATCATAAAGGTCTCATACATTAACTCCAATACTGGCAAGGCATATGGCAATGTATGTTACGTATCATGATACTCCCAATTATCACATGGAGCTTATTTCATACAAATTTCTGCCCACGTATAATCATACATTTCTGTTTTAGCACTTGAATTTAAACATACTTGCTTCCTTGGACGGCTCGGATTGAATCCCTATTTATATCACGAGCACTTATGGTTTGAGTTTAAGTACCCTTTACGATACTTAAATCCTTCAAACTGTGCTATGATACCAACCTGAAACACCCTACTTATTTCTTTATTATTTTATCAGAGTTTAATGCGGAAAACGGTCCCAGTTTGACAAAAACCTTGCCATGAATGGCTAAGGTATATCTTTCATTATAATATCATTGTTTTACAAAAGATGATATAATTACAACATTATACATAGGGATCTCTAACTCCGACTGCTTCGTCCTCAGGAAACTTCATTCTATGTGCTTCTTTCCTACAGTGTTTGAAAAACATTTTTGAATTAGCTTTCACTAAGAAAGTACACTGCATCTTTTCATTTCATTATAAACCCTTTAGGTTCTTATTATTGTTCAAGTATTCCAGGCTCTCGGCGCCCCCGTGACCATCTCCGGACGTACCTCCGGTCACGTCATTCGTATATTTTATGGGTGTGCTAACCCCCTCGCAACCATCTTAGGCCGTACCTCCGGTCCGAGTATTGGCAAGGTTCTTATACTCGTAAGTATAGACCCCTCGCATTTTTCACAAAGACTCATTCATTCCTCGGTCCCGTAGGCTTGGAATATTTTTCTCCTTCACCCTCGTATGCCTGGTGTTCTCTTTTTCTTTTCCTCAGCCCTGTAGGCTTGGAATCTTTTTAGTTCTCTTCTTTATTATTTATTGAGATCCACCTTACTGGCCGGGTATCTCATTTCATTTGGGACCTTGAGTATCTTAGACTCACAGCCTCCCAATTGTATCAAGCATTTGTTTTATTTCATGTATATGCTTGCTTTACTTCCCAACCAGTCCTCACCTTAAAACTTCGTAACGGTTTCTCCACGATGTATTAAAAGGGTTTATATATAGGAAGTACCAGCATCGTATCCACCACCCCTTTAACACTTCATGAGTACTTCGTTATTTCATTTTAGGGTTTAGACTCGTTCCATCATACTCATATTTGCATGTATCATCATGCATTCACGTATTCATCATGCATTTCACGTATTCATATTCATCACGTATTCATTATATATTCATACTCGTCGTATATTGTAAACTAGGGTGATTATCCTTCCGCAGTATACCTCCAGCAGAGGTGTTCCCAGGAAAGAGTGACGGATCTAGGAGATATTTATACACCACTCTTTCCTTAGACAGAATATTCTGTTTGTCAGATAACTATATACCGGTGGAAGTTCTCCCATATGTTTACTATATTCTTATTACTGTCTTTTAGTCTATACCCCTAAACATTCATAATGGTTTAACCATGAAATATTAAAGAGATTTATATATAGGAAGCACCAGTGGCATATCCACCATCCCTTAGATATGTCGTGGCTACTCGACTATTCCCTTTTAGTGTCTAGACTAACCTTTCATTATCCCATTCTCTTATCATATACACATCAGATAACACATATCATTTAAGCATGTATTTCACATAATCGTGTCTAGGGTACGGGTCCAGTGAACTTACATTATTCTTGGTAGTTCCTAAGTTCGTTCCTTGTCTAAACGCTTCTCTAAACTCGAACCGCAGTTGTAGCGTATCGCACTCGTAACCTCCACGCTAGTAACCGTCGTGTTTGCCTTTGCCTCGGTATGCGTGCAAGTTTTTATGTGTGTTGGTTTGTGTTGATGTTTCTCAAATGAACGGCAAAGACAAGTATTTATAGGGCTGAGCTGCCACCGGTGGCGGACAGCTAAGCAAGGGGGTACCGCCCCTTTGATAGGTGTCCAGCGTGCTCACCACGTATCGGACCGTTACGCCTTGGGTAGCGCTCCGTTACCCAATCCTATTCAACGAGTCATCATACAGGTGTTATCCTCTCGTTTTTCGGACCAAATTGCGGATGGCGGACCGTTACCAGCCTAGTGGCGGTCCGCCGTAGGGCTGAGTCACCAGATGTGTCACCGCCACATGTCACTTGTTCGTTATCCGGACCAATTGCGGCTAGCGGACCGCTTAAGGCTTGGTAGCGGTCTGCAACCGCCTCCATTTTCAAATTCTTTCATTTTAAACCCACGATCTTTGGAGTAATTACACTTTAGCCCCTGGATTTTCATTTCCTTTAGAATTTGGGGTGTTACATTTACTATTTTGCTATTTACATTCCTGTTACACACATCGCGCACATTTTTACTTTTCTGTTATTTACTTTACCGTATTTACTTTTCTATCATTTACTAGTCTGCTTCACAGGCACACAAAACTCACTCACTAATTGATCCGACTAAACGATAACAAAAGTTGAGTACTGGAACTCAACCGTGTCCATTGGTTCGATACTTGATTCTTACCTAAACTATATTATGTTGCGATAGGTACACTTGTCTATTGTGTGTGTTTTTAAGTTAAAGAAATTATCATTTTATAAATTTAAAACATGATCTCGTAAAACTATCATAAAAATACATTATATTTTTTATATTAAAAACAACACATCACACATGCCCTTTTATGACTTTCATACACCTTTCAAAGGGATACACATCACACATTCCCTTTTATAACTTTCATACATATTTCATACACCTTTCAAAATTGTGGAGTAGTCGAGATCAAATTGAAAAAACAAAAGAATTTTTGTCATCTAACTTCTCTATGAAGGATTTAGGGGAGGCTGAGGTGATCCTAGGTATTACGATCAATCATGAGAACAAGGGTGTGTCTATCTCATAGTCTCATTACATTGAGAAAGTATTGAAGAAATTCAACTGTGGGAATTTTTCTCCAGTTAGTACTTCTATTGACCCAAACATGAAGCTTTTACTAAATAAAGGTGAAGCTGTGTCTCAACCGAATATTCAAGAGCCATTGGCTACTTGATCTATGCAATGATTAGCATAAGGCCAGATATTGCCTTTGATGTTAAGAAGCTTAGTAGGTTTCCTAACAACCCAAGTACACATCATTGGCAAGCTATTAAAAGAGTATTCAACTATATGAAGGGGACCATGAACTATGTTCTAAGTTACAACTGATTTCCTTATGTTCTTGAAAGTTATTCAAATGCAAGTTGGTTTACAAATGTGGAGGATCACTCCTTAACTAGTGGATGGTTTTTTCTGCTTTGGGAAGGAGCTATCTCATGGGCTTCTAAGAAGCAAACTTTCATAACTAACTCAACAATGGAATCTAAATTTGTTGCCCTAGTGACAACTGGTAAAGAAGTTGCATGGGTAAGTAATTTAGTGTATGAGATTCCATTGTGGCCAAACCGATATCACCAATATCTATCAGGTGTGATAGTGTTGCTACCTTGGCTAAGACCTATAGCCAAGTGTATAATCGGGAGTCTAGACACTTGGGTGTTAGACATAGTATGATTTGTGAGCTCATCATGTATAGTGTGATATAAGTTGAATATGTTCGTACACAACATAATCTAGCTGATCATTTACCCAAAGGGTTAGGAAGAGATCTTGTATACGTACATAAATAGAAATGTCTTGAAGATCATTTAACCAAAGTTCACGTACGTAAATCTCTCATGCTAAGATACCCAATTCCCATATAGTACAACAATATTTGCTGAATTCAATGTGGAAAGCTTAACATCTAAAGATTGGAACACATGTACTACATTATCCCAAGGTATGTGTTCATACTTAAGTGGGTTAGATTGCAGTTTTAACTTCATAATAGATAATTTGAAAAATTGCATTGCAGGTGCAAGAGGAAAGGAGCTAACTATATGAGTATGAAGTTTAGCCGCTTCAAAGGAGCTTTGGACTTGGCTTCTATGTATTCATTGAAAATAGAAATTCATTCTTCAAGACATTTCTATTTATGAATGAGATTGTTTCTGTTATGATATTTTTTAAGTAGATCAAGGATTACACTAAAATATGGGAGGGATATTGGTGATTTTAGTGTCATCTAGCTATTTTGCGTAATTGGGTTTACTTAATGACCAAATGAGAAATCATGACGAAACATCAAAGAAGTTGGTAAGTGTGGAGTGCACACTTGTTTGATGATCTTATTACTTCTTGTGCTAAAGAAAACTTGTTGTATAAATGGGGCGAAACCCACTAAACAACGGGGGTCCAGGGCCAACGCCCCTGGTTCACAGGGTCCTAGGGGCGGAAGCCCCTGGTGGGGTCTAAAGGGCAACGCTCCAAACCAAAACACTAAACAAGTTTTATTTTCATGTTTTGTTATGCATCAGGAAATGATTCCGGAAGTGAAAACTGCTAAACGATGGGTCTCCGGACCAGTTTGGTCATGCTGAACAGTTTTCTCCTCCAGATTAAGATTGACCCTCATGAGTAGATTGTCTATCAGGAGGAGATTGTTCATCTGGAGTAAATTGCCTCTGCGGAGTAGAATGACTTACCAGTTATGGATTGACAGTTTTTGGCAGTTTTCAGCCAATAACCGTCATAACGTTCTGATGTATCTGTTTACCCCATATATACATGCGTTTTGGTCAGTATCAAATATACGAAATCCCTAACAAACTTTCACATTTTCGTTCTTGAATATCTGATTCTTATCCGATTGAATTATGTGTGTACCAAATAAACAATTCAATCTGAAAGCAAACCCTACACAATTATCAGAGAATCCAGACAATCACAAATACACGAATCATCCAAAATTCCTACTGCACTCCCCCATTTGTTCTATCGATTAAGTAAACATGTATCATTCAAGTACCAAATTATACCTAATTTTTAAAACTATGGTCAAATTTTGCCCTTCCCATTTGGGATGATGGGCATTTAATTCTTGGTACATGGATGATATGTTCAAAATCTCTAGCGGTTGAAGTTGACTTCTATTTTATGCATAAAAGATAATCGATGTTTGGTGGCCGAGGAAATGATGGTAACATATTGAGAATATTCATACATTTGATTTATTAAACTTATGTTGACCATTTCGCGCAAGTTGTTGCTTTAAACACAATCTCTTATATTTTATATTAATGATAGTTACATGATACATCATCACGTATCTCAATCTCTTAACTCTGTATATTATAGTAGGTTATAATCACGTTTATAAAACGCATTGAATAAATGTAATATTATATACTTAATAATAAAAAGTTTATGTTTTTAAAACCTGTGTAATATACGGGACACGTGTTGAATAAAATATAGTGTAATCTATAACACATACACTGGTAAAAAAGAAACAATGTGAATATACAAATATATAATTAAAAGTTTTTATTTGAATCCTAGTTGCCTATAAAATTGTTTTCAGTTTATAGAATTTATAAAAATATAATTGAACAAATTAATTGATATTAAACATATTTCTAAATTCAAAAATGTGTAGATAAAAATTAAAACAAATAATTAATTTAGTTGAATAAAATAGTGAAGTTGATTATTAATAGGAGAGTGATGCGGGAAAATGAGAATTAGGAGGCCTAGAATTATTACAAGCGTACTCCTATTTTACTTGTTTATTATGTAGTATAGATTCAGATAATCCTTCAATACTTTGTGACAATCAAGATGAATTTTTTTGGAACTTTCTAATTTAGTAAAAACATAATAAGATCAACCTCTAAAGGATGTATCGTTCAACTTTTTGTGGTAATCTTGTGAAAACAATTAACGTTTTGTATTCATATATTAGTAACTAGGTTAGAAACCCATGTATTTTACGTGTTAAATAAATCAAAATTGTTGTAAATCAGCAATTTCTATGAAGATTTGTACGTCGGATATAATCAGCAATTGTTGAAATAAGAAATAATGAATATTTAAGAATTATAAATAACAAATAATGAAGACTTAAAAATTATAAAATTATATTTTAAAATAATATATAATTGAGATCTTATTATTTATTAAGTTTTAATAAAATATTAGAATAAATTTTAGATATTTAATTATTTAAAATAATTATTATTTAATAGGAGAAAAAGTTATTTAATATGAAAAAGAGGTAAGAAACAAAAATATAAAATTCAGCAGAAGTCAAAATTTAACAGATAAATTTATTCATTTATTATAACAAGAATTTTTCTGATACGATGTTTCATTGTAACACCTAAATTAGAATCTTATCTTAAATCTTATTTCACGGATTTTTCTGATACGATGTTTCATAGTATTATTCACGCATTACTATGTATATGAGAATCTTCATTAGAAAAAAGTGTCTTTTATTGTGGTGTAGGTTGTCTGTCCGTCGCTGATCCGTCGTTCCTTGTAGAGGGATTGGTATTTATAGTTTTTACTTTTTATTGTCTTTTAGGTTTTTGTGCATCGTTGATTTTTAATCCACATTCTAATAGTGAAAGTATAAAGTGCTTACTAATCAACATCTATCATCTTTTATTTTATGTATGCATGTCAATATTATAATAATAAAAAATTAAAAATTGATATTAAACCAAAACTCTGAAAACCATCGAAACACAAGAAAGCAAGCACGCTTATAACTTCTATAACCTCATTAAGGATACTTTAGATAAGAACCAAATAGATCGTACCAAACTCAACCCAAAATGCAAATAAAAATCCATCTTTGTTCTATTCTCAAGATTATTCGTTTTGTTTTACATGTAATAACCTTAACAAAAAAAAAACCCTCGACGAAAACAAATAATTATTAACATATTAAACCGTATTAGATTGAATAGGACACTTCCCCTTTTTTGTTTTTTTGACACAAAAACTTTTTTTTATAGATTTACACACACTTCACCTTTTTATTTTTTTACACAAAACATAAAAGTTTTATTTTTTATAGATTTGTCACAACTTTATATTTTGATTCAAAGTTTTGTTTTTTACAGATTTACTATAAAATTTCAATAGAGTAAAGGTTTTTTTATAAAATTATAAGAAAAGTTCGTTGAGTATTTTTTTTTTGTAATAGATTCCGTTCGTTAACTTTTTTTTAAACGGGATACACGGGTTTGTTTTTTTGTTTTTTTTAGCGATCCGAGTATTTTTTTTATCGTACGCTATAGCAAGTTTGTGTTTAGATGTAAGTTTTATCCCCGTCGACGAGCCGAACCGATAAGTACCAAACTCCCGTCACGTAGCACGAGGGAGAAAACTAGTTAAATTAAAAAGACGATAACATAATAAAACAAAACTACTTTCTTTTTTCTAAAATTATAAATAAATTTTGAGACAGAAAAATCATGTTTTGTTCATATTTTATGGCGAGTTGCCCATTGTTTAAAAATACAACAAATTCTCATAAGATTCTTAAGAAACACATGACAAGTTCTGTTTTTAATATGGAAATTGTCAATTGTCCTTTAAGAAATAACCCTCTAGAATTTGTAGAAAAAGACAGGTACAAATTCCAAAGCAGTATGTACAACCCGGCACATTAAAATATGTATAAACTGTAAATTGTAAAACCATGCAAAAAAAAAATTAATCAATTTGGAGGAGGTGGCGGGAACTGATCGGACTCCGGCCATGTCGATGGAGGAAACGGGAAATCAGTTTGATCGTCTTGATTTTGGCCGCCCGGCTGCCGAAAATCCAAATAACCGGAAGACTGGTTTGGAAAAAACAGAGGATTATTAATTGAAGATGAAGATGATGAAATATTTGGTGTTGATGCATTGAACATTGGATGTAATAAATTGGTTGGTAGTTGTGGTTGCCGGAAATCCGCAGTGCTTTGAAGTAGTTGAGAGTATTGCCAGTAATCCCGGGCGGCGGTGGCGTCAGGGAGTTGAAATCGGTGAGGTGGTATGGGTGGTTGTTGGTGGATGGTGAATTGAGTCGGTGGAGAGTTTGAAATTGTGAGGTGGGTCGGTTGTCGGGTTTGTTGTGGTGGTACTAATCTGACGTTTTCGGGGAAATTAAGTTTTGCTCGGTTTCCTCGGAATCTGAGGGCGGCTTCATCGTATGCTCTGGCGGCGGCTTCTGCGGTGTCGAAGGTTCCTAACCAAACGCGGGCAGCTTTGTGTGGGTCCCGTATCTCTGCTGCCCATTTTCCCCATGGCCGTTGTCTTACTCCCCTGTATTTTCTTGTTCTTTCCCCTGTTTGTTCTGATTGGGTCAATTCGGGTGCTGGATTCGTCACTGTTGTGGCGGTGGCTGTTGTTATAGCCACCGTGGTCGTGGTCGGTATGGGTGGCACCTCTTCTTTTACTGTTGCATAGAAATTATTTGTAAAAGAATTTAATAAACGCATGCAGATTTTATAGAGTTAATTAAATTTAAATTGCCGCTAATACTGGTATCGGTGATTACACCCTATAATATTAAAACTGGTGTGTTTAAATCCTGCGAGTGTAGGTTATGTGGCATTTAGAATTAAAAAGTTGTTAAAAGAAAATATAAATTTAAATCTGAAATTGTTCAAATATAACTACTTAATTTATTTATATTTTCACGTATTTTCTTTTATATAAAACAAAGATTTGAGACTGTACAAATAGGTTTTATTGAGAATGGGATTTTAGTGGTATGTTTGTTGTTTGTTTGTTTATTTATTTTCACATACTAAATGGTAGTTTAAATGATACATAAGTTTACAAAAATAGCAATAAAATAACAAAAATTGGAATTAGTATTATCAATACAAAAAGTACTTTTTTATTTATTTTTTCTTATTGAGGTAAAAAAAAATAAACGAAACAAACCTTTAGAAGATGAGGACTCTCCACCTCTAAAATCTGGAAAACCACCATAAAATCCATGATGAAATGGTTCCGGAAATTGATTAACACTTTCTTCTTGATCACGAATCCTTTTCTGTCCAGCCAACGAACCAGAACTCGAAGACGAATAAGCCGAAGACGGTGAATCCAACGCGTAAATCCCACCACCACCACCTCTAAACGACGGTGAAATATTAGCACCTCCGGACACAACATGAGTCAAAGCAGTCACCATAGCCGATAACTCTCCCGACATACTATACTCGGTTGAAAACATATCCGGAGGCGACTCTGGTACTGGTACTGCTAACGGAGCTGATCCTCCTTCTCCTTCGTCCGTCTCACGATTATAGTTGGCATAGTCGCCGGAATCACTCGAGTTCGCCACCTTTATAAAGCACATGTAATAAATATCTTAAATCTTTTTGAGCCGCAAAGAACCGATGATTTTGCTATCTTCAACAAACCCTGTTTAGGGTTAGTATCAAAGAAGATTTAAAGAACATAAATAATTGATTTATAGGTCTAGGACACGTAAGCAGTCGCCAATGCTACAGAGCAACCGTACGGCCGCCACCACCACCACCACCTTTTGTAAGCAAGCAAAAACCCTTTTGGGTTTGAGTTTCTTTACCTAACAAACGAAAGCAAATAAAAATATTGAAGAATTTATTCTGATCACACCATATACGAGTTCTTTAAATGTGTTCGAAACAAACAGCTTCTCGATCGTCAACCTCAAACGACAAATGTCGGTCCTGAAAGAGAGTGGTTTCTAGAGAGAAAGAGCGGTTTTTAGAGAGAGAAGGAGAGAAGATCATCTTTGAATTGTGTTCCTTTTTAACTTCATGTGTGGGTATATTTAAAAAGAAATAGAAATAGATCATACCAACATCAAATGACTTCAAAGGTTAGGAAGGAAGGTAGAGCAACTTTAAGAACATGAAAACAAATAATAATTAATAACTATAGTTAACATATGTTCCATCATAAAAATATACACGTGTCATGAGATGCAACCATAGATGCATGCACATAATAACAGATATGTGTTTTGAACAAACAAAATTTAGTATCTGAGAACACCTTTAAAGAAAGCTTTTTACTATAAAATATTTAAAGTTCACACTTAGATATTAAAAACAAGCTACTTATTTTTTGTTTTAACTAGTATTAAGACTCGGTTGCGATGGCTGTGTGATTTCGTCCATACGGTCTATATAAAAACTCTACTAAATTTAACCTAGACTCTTAAGTAATAAATGAAAAACCTATGAACTAGACCGCACTGACAGACAAGTGCACCTATAGAGTGTAGCACAGCTTAATGGTAAACCGAGTTATCGAACCCTAGAGACATTACAAATAACAAAACTAGACTCTGACTCAGGCTAAAGATTGATTTGGTTTGGGGGGGTTTACTACACTACTGAATTAACTAATTAATGCAGCAAACTAAGATCGACTCAATTATCAAGAACAAGAATTAAGATGAGATCTGAAGATGGGATCCTGTAGGTCCCTCGGGTGTGGTGGATCGTCACATGCAAGTGGTCTACTAGTCGGACCGGGTGCGGAATACCCGTGACTAGGTGGAGAGTCTAACTGAACAAAGTAAACCGAACACACGAGTCACAATAATCGTTCTTTGTATTATAAACACTCGACGGTTACAGAGAGAATACAAGCTGCGTACTAAGCAGAACTGAGTTCGTCTGAACAAATGGTTCTGCGTACTTAGCTTCTGTGAACCTATCCTATTTATACTGACCTGATGCCTGCGCACTTAGTAAGTGCGCAGGACCAATTACTCCTGCGTACTTAACAAGTACGCATAGGTCTTCCTGCGCACAACACTTGGAAGAAATCAACAACACATTATGTAAACGTAAATACAACTCGATAAACTATTACATAATGACTCTTACATACAAAGACAAAATACAGACATTAGACATACAAACCTAGACTCTATCCAGAGTGTTGTCACAGGATAGTGCATCAACAAACTCCCCCTTGACAACAGCTTGGGATCTTCATCGTCTTCAGTCTTCAATCTTTAGTCTTCACAGCACTGCTTCCTTAGCTTCCATCTTCTTTTTGTAATCAAGACAGAACTTGATTAACTTGTCGTATTTGGCCGAGAGAAGCTTTGTCCATTCGTCAGTGTGGATGCAGAATTTGTCTGCTAGTACCTCCAGATCGTTCACAGAGAAATTGATGAAGCAGACTTCATCAAAAACCCTGATCACTTCCTTTGGCACTGTGTTTCCACTATCTGACTTACCTTTACCCATGATCACAGCCTCGCCCGTTTTTGGATCAACGTACCAGTACCACATGTCACCAAGAATATCCTGAGGTAACTTGCTCAGGGGAATCTTAGTTTCACATCGCACTGGCTTGTATACCAATCTCTTTAACGGCTTCTTAGTCACAGGATGCACTGCATGCTTATCCTTGACTCTTCTGGGCACCTGAGGCTTGAGATATTCATACTTTCCCGATCTTGCTTCACGCTGTAGTATACTCCACAAACCCATTGCTACTGCATGATTCGAATGATTCAGCAGGTCGCGGTTTGCAAGGTTAACTAGGTCGTACCTGGGCAAAGAGTTGAACGCCTCACTGGTTGGTTTCAAGTATTGAACCCCTCCAGATCTTTTGATGGCGAACAACTGCTTGTCCTCCTCAAACCTGACAGCTAAGATCATACCTGTCGCTCCATACTTGTCTTTGATAGACGTCTTTTGCCACACTGGAGCTGGACCCTTTGTAGATGCAGAAGGCATGTCTTTCTCTTTTTGTGCCTCGGGGTCCACAGGTATAGGGTCGACCGGGGGGGCATCAGTTGTAGCTTCAACATTACTTGCTGTATCAACTGAGCCTGTGTCTGTTTCTAGCAGAGATTCGAGCGATGGTATTTCAAAGATCTCACCATCCTCTAACTCATACTCTAGATCCCCGTCGCCCTTGGGAATCTCGATTGTCACATCATCATCATCATCGTTCCAATCATCACCAAAGTCGATCTCTCCTTCTTCCAGATTAAGGAGAGCATCGATCTGTGCTTCTTTAGAATAGTCAGGCTCAAGACATAGAATCTCGTCAGCCACTGACTTCCCTTTATCACCACCACCACCACCTGAGGTATCACCACCCTCTTGCGTAGTAGACTCCCCCTCAGCCATTGACGTAGTAGAGATGGGCACAATTGCCGAAGCTTGGTGCTCACCTCCACTAGGACCGACTTCAGGATCCTTGTCTTTGTCATCATCCTTAGTCAAATCGACTGGATGACAACCCTCTGCACCGGTGGATTTTTCTTTTTCCTTCTCCCCCTGAGCACCTAGCTTCTCGGTCAGTTCTACAATCAATTTGACCATAGTAGCGTGCTCCTGCCTTTGAGCATCCAGCCTTAGCTCAATTGAAGTTCTGTGGGCCAGAATCATTTCATTCGTCTTCATTAATAGTTCAATCTGCGCCATCACATTCTTCAGCCGTTCATCAGTCCCCGTTCTCTGGCTACGCAGAATCCTAACTTCATCTGCCAGAGAGTTTATATGTGCTTGTTGAGCATCAGAATCCTCTTTTGACTTTTGAATAGTCTTCAACAAGCCAGCAACTTGGGTTTCTAGCACATCGATCCTAGCTTCATTTGGATCCGGATGCCTAGATGATGAGGCTTCGGCGTTGTGGATGGGGGAAGAGAAGATTGTGTCAAAGTCGAACCCCTGTGAGATGTCACCATAATTAAAGGGTTGACCTGACGGCTCTTTAGTGGGTGTTAGGGTTGGGGATGGTATGATGTGAGTGGGTGTTATGGTTGGGGTGACGGTGACTGACTCCGTGAGAAGTGGAGCAGTCACCGTCACCTGGACGGTTGGAATAGGGAGGGTCACCGTCACAGGATTCACCTCTGTGACCGCCGTGACCGCCACATCTGCTTCTACCAGTGGCCTTCTCCTCCTACTAAACAGTTGCCGTGCTGGCATGGTAGATTCTGGCTGCATAGTTGGAATTTCTTCAACCCTGGGGATGGTAACCTCTTGCCTATCGCCCCTTTTCTTGTTGGTGCTCTCATGCCTCTGTCTTTGTAAAGCAGCGTCAGAGTCGGAATCCGGCTCATATTCGCTGCTGGAGCTTTGTCTCTTTCTTTTTGAAGACGACGCAGGCTGGGTTACCTGTGCTTGTCTCCTCGGATGTGCCTGTGATGGTGCATCATCGGAATCAGAAGAATCTGATTCTGTAGCCTTCGAATCGGATTCCTCAGCACCACCAACACCACCTTCATCATCACCCTCATCATTACCTTCATCATTACCTTCATCATCCTCATTCTCTTCATCTTGTTCTTCATCAGAGTGATCACTCATCTCTGGTCCCGAGTTGGGACTATACCAGTTCCAGTCCTCCGGAGCGACGTATGCTTCATTAATCAGGTGGCCGAAGAGTGCAGTATGCTCAGGGGTAGGTTCTACACTGCCTGGCTTTAGGAACTGTGCAAAGACTCTCTTGGCCACCCTTTTCACTTGCAGTCTCTCCCCGATAGCACGCAGGTTTGGCAACGCATCATCGATCAAAAGTTGCACAAACCTCGGGTATAAAAGGAACCTAAATCTCTCAGCTGTATTTATCTGGTCATTAATTGCTTTGAAAATAAAGCGTGAGAAGTTGTAGCCCCGATTGAGAGACAAGCCCACCATGGCTGCTGCAAGGTCATGACCCATCGCATCTTTCCCTGCTTTCCTGGATGAGATGCACATGATCATGATGTGGTCAAAATAACGCCATTGATCTAATACCCACATTTTCTTGTAAGAAGCATAGTCTCTTTCCCCGACATATCCCATTCTCTGCCTCCAACACCCATCCACGTAGTAATCTGGATAGGATGTCGGGTCGGTGGCAAGGTCTCTGAACTGCAGTACTCGTCTGATTGTATCTTCAGAGATTGCAATAGCCCGACCATCAACAGTAGCCCTTATGACATTAGGGGATACTGTGCAATCGTGCTCTGCAGTCTCCCAGAATTGTTCTAGGTATGGTCTTGAGACTGTTGGATTAGCCGAGATTGCATAGCTTATTTTAGATCTGTTCAGAAAGTCCACAATCTCTCTATATTGTAAGGCTGCCCCTTTCCATTCTGGTTCAGTGTGCGCCAACAGATTGAATTCGTCAGTGAATGCACGAGCCATTATCTGCAAACACACACAGAAAACATAATCAGAACAATTTATAACAATGGAAATAGACACACATGACATAGAATAGTAGTTACACTTTGTAAAAAATTTCAGACTTTGAAAAATTTTCTAAGTGTTGGTCCTGCGCACTTAGCAAGTGCGCAAGAACAACCCTTAGCAAAAATTTCAAAGATTTAAATTCGTTCAAAATGCGGGTTGATTAGGTAGCCACTAGGTCGGAATCAGGGATTCGAACCTATGGTACCATTATCAACACCATTAACCACTAAGACATGATTAAATTTTGACCTAGGTCAGTGATCGACCCACTGACGGTTCGACTTCAACCCGTCGGATCAATCGATGACCAAAGGGAAAAAAAGGAGGATCGATTAGGTATCCTAATAACTTGTTAGAGACACTAGTTACCCAAACAACCCATTTTACCCCAAAAATTTTACGGATTTAACCTAAAAATTCTAAGTCAAAAGTCCGTCCAAAAAATCACGAATCTATGGATGGAATCGGCCTAGATTCTCACCAAAGAGATGAAATACGAAGATGATAATGTGGACGGGATGAAAAACGGGTTTGAACACACTCGATTTTGAGAGAAAAATTGCAGGGGGGAAAAAATTTGGGTTTGAATGAGTAAACCTGAAAATTTTCTAAGTGTTGGTTTTATACCCCACTGATATTGTTCGTGCGTACTTGCTAAGTGCGCACGAATTAACTCTTGCGTACTTAACAAGTACGCAGGAATTAACTCTTGCGTACTTGCTAAGTGCGCAAGTCTTACTTCGTGCGTACTTGACAAGTGCGCAGAAACTTTAAGTGCGCAATTTTCAACTCAGAATTATGAATTTTTTCAAGTCAAATAACGAACAAGATGAAAATATTCAATCGGGAGAATTCAAATACAATTCATGAAGGTTAAACATAAAATATTTTTGGCTTTTTCTGAATTAAACTTAAACACTGCATAAACTTAAAATCTTTTTGTTCTTTTCTAGATAGAAATATACAAGTATTCACACAAGCTATTTTTGATCAAAGACACGAGCAGAGGATCATATCAGGCTAATTTTTAGCAAAAACGATACAATATAAACATCAAAGAATATGGGATCATGTCATGTATTACTCTGTATTCTTACATAATAAGCACATAAACAAGTAATTCAAGTTGACAATATTATAAGATTTGAAACTATATGCATCTTTGTATCATGTTCTTGTGTATTAAGTTATTAATTATAAAATATACAACGTGTACCCCACTTAAATGCTATGATATTTTGCACTATCTCAAGGCATCTAAGATTTTTCCAATGATATTCTTAATTTTCAGAATGAAGTTACATCAATTAGCACAAAAAAATCAAGCAGAATCCATGAGGATTATCAAGAATCATAAGATTGAGAATCGATTGATTCAATTGTCTTGGTTTCATGTGATTTTCTTCTTTGAATATCGTTATGATGATTCGGGATAATGAACATGGTGTTTGATTATAAGGTAACGGGATCCAACTTTTATCTGGATTTGATTTCAATGAACCAGGAATGATTCAAGGGTGAATACATGCTCAACGGTTGATGTAGAGACATGTCTTGATTCAATCTCACCTTGCATACTTGTGAGTATGGGCAGTGAGATGAACCGCATTAATTGTGCTA
Source organism: Smallanthus sonchifolius (assembly GCA_023525975.1). Classification (NCBI taxonomy): domain Eukaryota; kingdom Viridiplantae; phylum Streptophyta; class Magnoliopsida; order Asterales; family Asteraceae; genus Smallanthus; species Smallanthus sonchifolius. Next base: position 38,267,090 of record CM042025.1, on the reverse strand, counting down.
ACAACATAACCCGAAACTGATCTCAAAAGAAAATTATTGCCAAAATCTAACATCCTTTATCTGATAATGATCTTTTCTATTCTTTTACACACACACACTTGCAAACATGGGTTCAAATCACAGTTGTAATTTAGATTTAGTTTCCACACTACTAGTGATTCAAAGACGCATACAGCCTACTGACAATTCAAATTACTTGTAAGTAAACAGATTAAAAACATAATAATTTAAACAATTAAGTAAACATGACGCAATCATTTCCCATATGAGCAGTCTATGATGGTTAGATCATTTCAGATGTACTATCATTTCCTCGTTTCTCAAGTGAACTTTTGAAATTTTCTCCATTTTTTTTTGTAAAGTATTTTAAACTAACAGAACTATACAGAAAAATTTAAAAGAAATAAAATTTAACTTCCATGAATTGAATTGATTTAAGAAAAATTAATTTTTCACTCGGGATTGAACATTCCTATCAAGTTGACAAGATGCTCAAAACGGGACCGATCAAATGCCTTTGTGAAAAGGTCAGCAAGATTGTCATCCGTGTGAACCTTTACAAGTTCAATTAAATGCTTTTCAGCACAATCACGGATGAAATGATGGCGAATTTCAATATGCTTAGTTTTGGAATGTTTCACCGGGTTATTTGTGATGGACATGGTGGCATTGTTGTCAATGAATAAAGGAGTTCCAGTGAAGTTCAAGCCGTAGTCTCACAATTGCTGCTGAATCCACAATATCTGAGAACAACCGCTAGCTGCAGCAATGTATTCTGCTTCACAAGTTGAGACAGAAACCGTTGACTGCTTCTTGCACTGCCAGGAGACCAGTCTATCTCCCAAGAATTGACATCCGCCAGAAGTTGACTTTCTATCAAGGTTACAACCGCCATAATCTGAATCAGTGTAGGCTTTGAAGTCGAATGACTGCTGCTTGGAGTACCAAAGACCCAATCGGGGTTTCCCTTTCAGGTATCTGAAAATCCTCTTCACAGCTATCATATGTGACTCCTTCGGTTGAGACTGAAACCTTGAGCACAAGCATACAGCAAACATAATATCGGGTCTTGAAGCTGTGAGATATATAAGTGATCCGATCATCCCACGGTACAACCTGCTGTCTACATCCTTCCCATCTTTGTCAGGATGCAAACCATGATTGACTGGGATTGGTGTGCCATAAGTAGTGCTATCACTCATCTTGTATTTTGATAAGATGTCCTGCACGTACTTAGTTTGATGTAGATAAATGCCATCCTCTCTTTGACTGACTTGCAGACCCAGGAAGAACGACAGTTCACCCATATTGCTCATTTCAAACTTGGACTTCATCACCTTTTCGAAATCCCTACACATCCCTTCATTGGTCGACCCAAAAATAATGTCGTCGACATATACTTGCACAAGAAGAATGTCACCTCCTGCTTTCCTTATGAAGAGAGTCGAGTCAATCTGCCCACTGTCGAAACCATTAGACAGTAAATGCTTTGATAGTGTCTCATACCATGCCCTCGGTGCTTGATGAAGACCATAAAGTGCTTTGTCGAGCTTGTACACTTTATTGATATTATGCGGATCTTCAAAACCGGGAGGTTGAGTGACATAGACTTCTTCATGAACTTTACCATAAAGGAAAGCACTCTTCACATCAAGTTGGTAGACCTTGAAGCCGACATATGTGGCATAAGCCAAGAACTGTCGAATGGCCTCAATTCTAGCAACTGGGGCATATACTTCTGTGTAATCCAAGCCCTCTTGTTGATAAAAACCCTGAACAACCAATCTTGCCTTGTTCTTCACAACTACATGACGATCATCCGTTTTGCATTTGAACACCCATCTGGTTCCAATTGGCTGAAAGCCTTTTGGCAAGTCAACCAAATCCCATACATGCAACTTTTGGAATTGGGACAATTCATCTTGCATCGCCTCAATCCAGCAGTTGTCAGTGAGAGCCTCCTTCACATTCTTCGGCTCTATCTGGGACACGAATGCAGCATGCAGACATGTTTCCATGACACCAGTGTTAAATATCTCTGTGTAAAGACTGGTGTTCTCAGTGATGGTTCTATGACGAGTCTGAACACCGGCATAAGGATCACCAATAATGTTGTCGATTGGATGATTCCTATGCACTCTCGTCTCCGGTACAATTGGTTCTTGAATTTCTGGATCTAGATTTGTGCTCAACTCCCCCATTTCCTGTGATTCAGCAGAAGAAGATTCAATGTGAATTGGATCAGCTGGAGCTTCATTTCCTACAGTTGTGTTAGAATTGGCTTGAGCGTCATCTCCAACAACATGAACACTTTCACTGTTATCACAGTCATGAGTTCCAGATGCAGATGCAGCATTGGAATCAGGAGTTATAATTGGTATAGTAGCACGAGTAGAAAAACTGCCGCCATTCAATAGATTATAAACATTTTCGGCGTCTTCTGCAGATAGCTCAGGAAGATTGAAAGACTTGAATAGCGCATCATAATCAAAACCCCAAGCTGGACCTTTTGGTTCTGGTGGAATGCTGTGTTTACTACAATCCACTTCGAACCATTCCTCGACAGTACGAGTTCCTATGTTGTACACTCTCTTGCAGGGCGAATTGGCAACATATCCTAAGAAGAAGCCTTCCACCGCTTTCGCATGAAATTTAGATTGACGATCTTTATACTGTAGCAACAAGGAACAAGGACTACCAAAAGGAACTAGGTAATCAAGATTGGGAAGTCGATTGTTGATCAACTCATAACAAGTCTTGTTGTGTCTTTTCACCACCAAAACTCTGTTTAAGACGTGACAAGCTGTATTTACTGCTTCTGCCCAGAAAGTGACAGGAAGCTTTGCATCTGACAGCATAGTCCTTGCAGTCTCAATCAGTGTTCTGTTCTTCCGTTCAGCAACTCCATTCTGCTGAGGCGTGTACGGCGCGCTGAATTCGTGACGGATCCCTTTCTTGAGACAGAAAAGTTCCATCAAATTATTCTTGAACTCAGTTCCGTTGTCACTCCTTATTCTTCTAACTTTCAGCTTGCAAAGAGATTCCAAGCTCAGGATCAAGTATTGAAGAATATCAGCAGTCTCATCTTTTGTACCTAAAAAATGCACCCAAGAAAAACGTGAGAAATCATCAGTTACAACTAGACAGAATGACTTACCTCCAATACTCCTGATACTTATGGGGCCAAACAGATCCATGTGTAATAGCTCCAAAGGGGTATCAATAGAGTTTTGGAGCTTGGGCTTGTGAGACTTCCGTTGCTGTTTGCCCTTTTTACAAGGCATACAGTCATCTGCAACGGTAAATCTCAGCTTAGGAACCCCGGTTACCAAACCGTTTCGGACAAGATGATTCATTTTACGATAAGAAATATGTCCGAGTTTCCTATGCCACAAGATGGAGTCAAGCTCTGTCGCTTTTGTAAGCAAACAAGTAGCAACTGATGAGGTGGTTTTTGCCACGCTCATATCAATCTGATAAGTGTCGTTTGTTCTTGGTGCTCTCATCAGAATCCAGTCATCAGGAACTTTGAAACTGGGTTTGAGAATCAGACATTCTGACTTGTCAAACATCACTGAGTACTCCTTGTCACACATTTGTGAGACACTCAACAGGTTATGCTTCAGCTGCTCGCAGAAGTTGACATTGTCAAAGCTAACACAGCCGTTCGAAACCACGCCTTGACACGTGATACTGTCGCCTTTTTCTCCGGCAAAGGCCACATAGCCGCCTCTAAATGGTTTAACGTCTTGAAGCAAGGCCATGTTTCCTGTCATGTGCCGGGAGCATCCACTATCTACATACCAGCGGTTAGAGATAGTACCCTTCGGACATCCCTGCACAAGTAACAAAAGAATTAGTTAGATTCGGAGACCCAAGCCATTGTGGTCTTGGGTCGTCCATCCTTCTCAAAATAAACTACTTCTTTCAACTCACAGTCATGATGACTGTCCAAAATTGGTGAATCTTTGGAGGAATTGGGAACAGGAGATTGAGAATCTTTAACTTTCTTGTTCCAGGATCTCTTTTGAGTCTTAACCAGAACAGGAGACTTTGGTTCAATCACAGCCGGTGAACTTGTGGAAGCTTCACCTGATTGAGCTTTAGTCAGCTGTTCCAGCTTTCTCAACCTCTTATTCCTTCTTCTTCTCTGTGGCTTAGAGAGTCTAGCCACAGGTTTCTCACCAGTGCGTGTACTACCAGATGTAGACACACGAGGTACAGCAGGTTGCTTTACCTTTCTTACAACAGATGGCTTGGCCTCAGATTTGATCTTTGGCTTAACTATCGGTTGCACTGGTGGTTTCACCACTTTTTGCTTTGGTCTGATAGGAGCTTTCACTACTGGCGACTTAGGGATAACAGCTGGTCGTGAAACAACATGCCGTTTCCCTGGGTTCTTAGAAGGACAGTTCACAACAATGTGACCTACCAAGCCACAGTGAAAGCAATTCCTCTTGTCAACATAAGTTCTCATGTAAGGCTCTTTAGTTCTGGCCTTAGAAAACTCACCATTGTGAGAAGGAAGAGTTGGTTTATGAACAGAAGTTTGAACTTTTACAGTTTGATGTTTGGGGGTATAATACTTTTGCAAATTCTCTTTGTAACCCAGCCCATAATGAGATGAAAAAGCCTCTTTCTTAGCTTGGTTAATATTTTTAAAACCCCCGTAAAGCATTCCCTTAAGTTTATCATTTGTTTCAATGATATCAGGTTCAGTTAAAATGCAATTATCACCATTAGTGATAATGTTTTTCTGGACTTTCTGTTCAGTCAACAACTCCTCAGAAACTACTCCTTCAGGGCAAGTGTTAACCGACCCATATTCAGAAGCAGTAACATACTCCTCACTAGATGTGGAGTTAGCCTTACTTGAGGATTCATCCTTTTTTGGGGAATCATCCTTATCAGAGGGCTCATCTAGACAAGTGAGATCAATGTCTATCAAGCTATTGACAAACTGCCCACTTATTGGTGGAGGAATGGCATTGGTACCAAGTCCTAGGCCATTCATTTTTCTCACCACGGATTCGTAGTGTTCCACCACGAAGCGAGAGTTTTTCAATTTCTCGTTAGTGCATTTGAGCTGCAAGATCTCATTTTGCAGTTTGTTAATTTCATTGTTCTTCTTTTCCAAAGCCCTATACGCAATGTCCAAATGAACCTGTTGGTCGCTTATTTTTAAAGAATAGTCTTGTTTTTCGTTTTGTAGCATTTCAACTGATTCTTTAAAACGTGATTCATTCAATTTGTAATTTTTAGCTGCCAACTTTAGGGGTTCGATTATGTCTTGGAGATCAGAAATTTCATTTTTTAGCCCTAGACATTTAGAACAAGAAACAACAGAGAAAGGGTTAGAATATACCTCAGATGATGAACTTTGTCCTTCTCCAATTGCCATGAGAGCGACAGCAGTGGTAGACTCCTTTTCATCAGCTACAGAAGCTTCCTCTTCTTCAGATTCAGAAGATTCCTCTTCTTCAGCTTCCTTCCTCTCGGCCTCCTTCCTCTCGGCCTCCATCAGCTCCATGATTTCTGCCATGAGACCAACCTGTGCTTGAGCAATGATGGCGTCTTCTAGATGCACACCCAAATCAAAATTTTCATCATTCTGTGCGACCAGTGCATTGGACTGATTACTTTGGGTATGATTGTGGTGACTTTGGTTGTTTTGGCCATGGCTGTTTCCCTGGCTAGGTCTGGTAAAACCAGAGGCCGGTGCTCTGTCCTTTTGACATTCACGAGCAAAGTGTCCATAGTTTTGACACTTGTAGCACTTGGCCTTGGATTTGTCAAATCCAACCTTGGCATTGGAATGCCCGCCAATATACTTTCTTCCTGTTCTGTTCAGGAAACGCTTGGCCCTCCTCAGTAACATGGCCATATTCCACTGAATATCCATGTCTTCAATATCATCAGGATCCACTTGATTGAAGTCCTCTTCAATAGTCTCAGGATCCGTTAGCTTTCCACCAATGAAATTCTCATATGCCAGCATGCAAGATGAGAATAGTGCTACATGATCTTCAGCTATCTTGGCAATAGCTGACTGGTTGGTTGAGCACGTATTCTGAGGAGTCTTTGAGTTTTGTTGATTTTGTTGATGAGATCCAAACCCTGATCCTGATGCATAACATGCATGACCACCACAACCATTAGAGTGGTCTTCTTCAATGGATTTCCCAGTAAAGAGTGCAATCCCAGAGCCGGAAGACATTGACGTGGAAGTCGTCCCGTGATACATGGAAGGGTCCTGTATCTGAGGTCTTCCATAATTCTCCCTTTTTATAAGATTCATGTTATGAGCCTGAATCTTACCGACCGCCTCATCTACTGTCATCTCGTAGAACTTTCCCTCATCAGGGTTGTATACATCTCATATCTCGGTGGCAGAGCATCCAAAAACTTTTCCACCATTTCCTCTTCTGGATATTTAAGCTCAAACGATTTCAACTCCGTTTGTAGGTGATAGAATCTAGAGATAAGATCATCTAAAGATTCATTTTCTATAAATCTGAAGCACTCGTATTGTTTCCGGAGCAGATCCCTCTTGCTTTTCTTGATGTCACTATTTCCTTCGAATCTTTTCTGTAAAGCTTTCCAAAGATCCTTAGAAGATTCATATCCTCGGAAACTGTGGAACAAATCCCGAGTTAATGACATAGTGATTGAACCCAATGCCTTCTTCTCTCGATCATAAATTTTCTTTTCTTCTGCATCCAGCTTAGAGATAGGCTTAGGTACGTTTTCATCAAGATACAAGTGGGTGGGATTCTTATATCCCTCAAGGATAGGTATCCATAACGATGAATCGGTGTATGAAATATAGTGCTCAAAACGGGCTTTCCAATTGGAATAATCGTTTACATTGAGCAACTTGGGAGGTTTCTGTGGAGTACCGATTTCATTATCATAATTTAACATACTACTAAGGTTCTGAAGGTTTGACATGGGGAACACTTGGTCAAAAATCAGAAAAGTCAGTAGCTATTGCGCACTTAGGATTGGCCTTGCGCACTTATGAATGGTCTTGCGTATTTAATATTTGCCCTTGCATACTTGTAAGTACGCAGGAGTAAATTGTTAAGTACGCAGGATAAGTCTTAAGTTCGCAGTTCAGTCTTGCGCACTTGTAAGTACGCAGGAGATAACTCTTGCGTATTTAGCAAGTTCGCAGAAAACTGTACTTTTTGCCAAAAATGGTAAGTACGCAGGACACCTTTTCAGCAACTCTCACCAAACTTTTCCGGTGACCTGAAACTCGCCGGAGTTGGTAAAAAATGGTCTGATGATCAATGCAATTGAGCCAAAGGGTCAGAAACAAGTTTCTAACCAACCTATGATGCTCAAAACACACAAATACACAACAAAAATCGGTTTTTGAGAGATTTTTGCTTCTAAAAAAGTGCTCAAGAGCTACCCCTTTTTTATCACAAAAATCAACAAAATAACCTCTCTTTGCTTGTAAAACTCAGTAAAAACGTCTCCAAACTCACTTACAACACTCGAATTCAAGAGCAACGCTCCGATACCACTTGTAGGTCCCTCGGGTGTGGTGGATCGTCACATACAAGTGGTCTACTAGTCGGACCGGGTGCGGAATACCCGTGACTAGGTGGAGAGTCTAACTAAACAAAGTAAACCGAACACACGAGTCACAATAATCGTTCTTTGTATTATAAACACTCGACGGTTACAGAGAGAATACAAGCTGCGTACTTAGCAGAACTGAGTTCGTCTGAACAAATGGTTCTGCGTACTTAGCTTCTGTGAACCTATCCTATTTATACTGACCTGATGCCTGCGCACTTAGTAAGTGCGCAGGACCAATTACTCCTGCGTACTTAACAAGTACGCATAGGTCTTCCTGCGCACAAACAAGTGCGCACAACACTTGGAAGAAATCAACAACACATTATGTAAACGTAAATACAACTCTATAAACTATTACATAATGACTCTTACATACAAAGACAAAATACAGACATTAGACATACAAACCTAGACTCTATCCAGAGTGTTGTCACAGGAAAGTGCATCAACTGATCCTAGGTCGGAATCCTACTTGCAAAGCACAACTTCTACCGGTTCTGGAAACTAAGATGGATCTGGGTTTCTAAGGATGACAACTAAAGACTACCTAGTGGATCCCTAATCACTCTCAGGGTGTCACCAACTAAGCTACCTAAAGCGTACTAAAGTCACCAGATGGTTAGATCACCTTTCGGGTATTTCCAACAATGATAAAGTACCCACAGGACAGATTAACTCTCAGTCTCACTGTCCACAATACATTCGAAGAATGTACGGGGTAATCTCAAGATAAGAAGTATGACATGAACTAGCAACAACCACTAGACACCTAATACTAACGTCCTCTAAGACTGTTAACACTCGGATTCCTGATGACGAAGACTGGACAACTAATTCTCACATCCCGGGTATTGAACTAGGACACACCCTCAATTCAAATCAGTAATCAATCACAATCCCTATGGTCACTACGTCTAGCAAACCACTCACAATCACAAACCCTAAGATCTATGACATAGACACGCAAATCAAACTGGCAGACAACCACAATCAACCCAGGGAGTTATAATCAACCACAAAATCAGACATGAGCATACATATTCATCACAATTATTAACTCAAATATCGCTTACAAAATCATTAAGTCCATTCAAAATAACCAAAACCGATAAAAATCTAAACTTTACGCATATTCATTAATTGACCTAGGCAGTACTATGGTTTTAGCCAAGAATCATCATCCAAACAATCAAATCAAAAATAAAAATCAAAGCTTGAAACCTTGAACGCTGAAATCAACTAACCCGGAAGCAAACTCTTCAACTTTTGGATTATAATCCCTTCTCTAGCCTTAAAATTGCCTCTGGACCTCTTCTCAGACAGCTGGAATCGAACTCCTCGTATTATGGCATTACAATTCTATTAAAAGTCGATTTTAGGGTTTTTCCCGGATTTCCTGTCTCTCGCGTACCGCGAAAGAAACAAGCCTGGCCTTCACGTACCGCGAAGACCAAAGTAGAAACAAGTACTATGGTTTTAGCCAAGAATCATCATCCAAACAATCAAATCAAAAATAAAAATCAAAGCTTGAAACCTTGAACGCTGAAATCAACGAACCCGGAAGCAAACTCTTCAACTTTTGGATTCTAATCCCTTCTCTAGCCTTAAAATCGCCTCTGAACCTCTTCTCAGACAGCTGGAATCGAACTCCTCGTATTATGGCATTACAATTCTATTAAAAGTCGATTTTAGGGTTTTTCCCGGATTTCCTGTCTCTCGCGTACCGCGAAAGAAACAAGCCGGGCCTTCACGTACCGCGAAGACCAAAATAGTCGCTCCCAGTTTTGATCTTCCTCGCGTACCGCGAAACATTCTTTTGGGCTTCTCGCGTACCGCGAGAGCCTGCAATTCAACATTTTTCACTTTTTCCCTTGGACTTTCTTCTCTTGCTCGGTTTCTTCACGCATTCATATGTATTCTTCTCGAGCTCCTGTAAACATACAACAGACTCAAATACAGACTTAAACTACTCAAAACAAAGATAAAACTAATAAAAAACGCACGAATACAACAAAATAAGGATGTGTGCTTTGCACTACATCAAATATCCCCACACTTAACATTTTTTCGTCCTCGAAAAAGCTGCAAATGGAATCATAACCAGATCTAACTTAACAAACATCAATTACTGATTATCAAAACATACTCACGCGTTAAAAAACAATAATCAGTATTTCTGTCCGATTAAACCCAAGCACCAACTTTCAAGCCCTCGTTACGCATTCTAACATTACATTACCAACCATATCAATCAATCTATGTGACTCACACTTAACAGTTACAGCTCTACCTAATCCCATCTCACGGTCATGTTTACGCACGGATCAAACCATATAGATTTACCCTACCACGTTAAACTAAAATTTACAGGTTTCAGAAATCAGATGAAATATGAATGAATGGATGGAAATATGAGCATTAATAAGAAAATAAAACTTCATCTAGTGGCGTTTCAACCAAGTCACTATCCCAGAAGTTAACACATAGACCAAGTCATAATCAATAAGCACATAAGAATCAACCCAGTGGTGTTTCAATCAGGCTGGAACCCGACATGTGACACGTAGGCGAAACATAGATTTCAATTAAATAAGCTCAAGAATTATGGAATATGGATGCGGGCGCCACCGAAACTCGGATTTATTCCCATAAAAAGAGAGTGGTGTACCATAAAATTTTAAAAACCTCTAAATTTTAACTTAACGTGGTACCTATCACCCTATGTTGACAGTTTCAGTATTACCGATTTCCTTAAGATGAATACCCACAAGATATCATTAATTAATTCAATTATTAATCTTATTTAACACAAACAGGCTATTTAAGCTCTATTAGTTGACTGGGTCTACCAAAACATCACTAATTAGACGCGTTTTCAATTATTTATTCATTTAAACTGACAAGTAGATTCAGTTGTACTATCATTTTCCAATTATATGCATTTATTTCCAAGGACATTTTTCAAAATTTTTCTAATTGTTTTGTATTTTTGAATATTTTTTTTTTAAATTTTTTTATAAACAAACTAACTAAACTAGACACTCACATCCCCACACTTGAAAATCACATTGGCCTCAATGTGAAGTAAGACACAACTACAAATAAAAATGCAAAAATAAACAAAACAGGAAGCGACTTAGCTGGTAATGTAGCAGTGAATATATCCAGCTTTCTTCATCCTTTTGTGCACCGTATAGCATTTCGATCGCGGTTGCATATACTGCTGGGTTGCCTTTACAAACTTCATATAGTGATAATCGATCCCGCCCGAATGGAGATTGAGTATGGGCAGAATGATAAAACCTGCAAAATAAACCTCAGCACAAACCCGCAACATTAAACTGACTCAAATTAAAATAAAAACTTAATGGACTCCCTAAAAATTAAGGACTCAAGATAGATAGCAGAGAAACGCACTCAATGGGTGGCAAACACATAGACATGAAAGTCACAGCAAAGTAGGTCATCGGTCACGAACAGTTTCAATTTCCCCTATGGTCGTAGTGGTCGGATGGTATGAATGATGATGATGATGAATAATGGAAGTGATAGATGATATGTGATATGATGATAATGGATGGTGGATGGGTATGTTGTGAATGATGGATGGTTTATGATGGTGATAATGATGGTTATGGTAGATGGTGGATGATGTAGGAGTGAATGGATGATGATGGTAGTAATGAGTGATGGATGATAATGGTACTGAGAGTGGTGAACGGTGAACGAAACCATGGGAAAACAAGGAAGAAAAGTGAAACAAGCTTGGCCCCGCGTACCACGAACAACCATGCGGCCACTCCTCGCGTACCGCGAGGGAGTGGCATTTAAGCCGACCAAACCCTAGACCTCTCGCGTACCACGAGAAAGTCCAGGAAACATGTCGCGTACCGCGAGAACAGGCTGGTGACAGAAAGTTAAGGGGGTTTTTATACTTAGAAATTCTTTCATCGCTTAAACTTTTTTCACCCAAATTCCATAAAAACCTATTCTAAGCATAAAAACATATGCAAAAATGCATGGAACTTCATTCTTGATGATTTTCCTCACCGAATGCAGGGCGAATCCCTGCAAAACACGACGCAAACAAAACACACATACCGAAAAACACAGAAAATGACACGGACTCAAACCAATAATGCACACAAACTCTACATCTCGAGTACGTGCCCGAGATTCAAACACACCTATCTGGAGGCTTCTCCTTGATCCTAACCGGTACTTCCTTCATCCTACGTGGTCTACCGATCCTCCACAACAGCATCAAGCTCCTAACTCTATCAAAACTCAAACTTCAATTATGTATATCACTTCGATCCTTCCACCACAGCTTAAACCTACCAGGTCCAAATATAACACGATTCAAGTATCCTAGCAAGTTGTCACCTCTAAACATCCCCACACTTGGGGTTTTCAGTCTCTCTAGATCAACAAACTCACTCAACTCTCGGAGTTTCTTACAGGGCGTCCTAGATTTAGGGGATGACTCTGCTTCGATCCCCTCAGCATGGACAAAAGAAAAGGTCAAAGGCTCAATGTGTGATATCATTAAAGGTGTGGCCTCTAACCTCTCGCCCGGATCCTCATGATCCTCTACACTTTCAACCACGGGTGTCTCACAGATTAATGACCCGACTTGTGCTAAAATCTCACTCAAACTGCAATCACCATCGTCAGCACCTAAAAACACGGACCCTATCAAATTCCTTTCAAATTCAGCTAATCAATCCGACGGGTCCTCTATCATTCCTCCTCCATCTCCATCAACAACATCCTTTACTAGATTAGAGTCTCGAAATTCGTCCATGAAGGTATTATGCATGCACACGGAGTGGTTATGCTCTCCAACATCCTTCATGGACTTCATAGTATCGAATATGATCGACTCATACCTCACACGAAGTATGAGTTTCCCGTCAAAGACATCGATCATTGCCTTGGTGGTACTTAGGAACGGGCGTCCTAGGAGAGTGGGACTCTATAATCCACTTCCATGTCCAAAATAACAAAATCCACGGGGAAGACAAATTTACCTACTTTCACTAACAGATTCTCCACAATTCCCCGTGGATACTTGACTGAGCGGTCAGCCAAGGAAATGCTCATGTGCGTCGGCTGCGGTTCTCCCAGGTCTAGCTGCATATAAATGGAATAAGGCATCAGATTGAATCTAGCACCTAGGTCAGCCAACACGTGGTTTAGAGGCAAACTGCCAAGCAGACACGGGATCGTGAAACGACCCGAATCCGCCATCTTCTCCGGCAGTTTGTTTTGAACCACAGCAGAACATTGCTCACTAAGTGAGACTTCAGAGACCCCCTCTAGCTTCTTCTTGTTGGAAAAAAGATCTTTGAGGTACTTGCCATACTTAGGCATATGTTGGAGGACCTCTATAAAGGGGAGATTGACCTTGAGTTGTTTGAACATATCAAGGAAGTGACTATATTCCCTAGCGTGTTTATGTGGTAACAAGCGAGCTGGATAGGGAACATGACTCAAGTCAATCTCGGGGGACTTCATCTCTACCCCCTTCTTCTTCTCCTCCTCCTTTTCCTTCTTGGCAGGCTTCTCCATCTCTATATCTTCATCCACCGGCTCTTTTTCTTCTACTACCGGTGGGCTCTCCTTCTCTTCTGCCCTCATACTCCTAGTCGAAAGAACATTCAACACGGGCTCCTCTAGCATACTAGTTTTGATCTCAGCAAATTAAGCTCTCCAATCAATCTTCTTCACCTCCTCTACCAAAGGAATACCATAGTCAACATCGTGGGAGGCTTCCTCTTCTACTCTCTCCTCCTCTCTATGACTAATAACAGACACGGCCATCACTGAAGCGTTGAGGCCCGAAGATGGACCTCCCTGTATGCCCTTCAAGCTCTTCGTGATGTCTCCTACCGTGCGTTGCAAATCCTGGAATGCCCACTGCTGATTCTTCAATAAAGTGTCGTGGGCATCCAGTCTTTGCTTAGCGTCCCTATCCTGCTGGACTAAGTAGGCAAGCATCTGTGTCTGATTCTCAATCATCTCTTCGATCTTCTTTGTGTTTACACTGCTTCCCAAACTTGCTCCTGCTTCAGCTCCTCCATACTGCTACTAGCGACCATTAAACTCGGGCGGGTTATTTCCAGATCTCCATGTCGAGCCATAAGTATTGTTGTAATTGTTGTACCCTCGGTTCTGGTTCTGGTTGCCAGCAAAGCTCACCTGCTCCTGATGATTACAGGGCAATCCCTGGTGTCGTGGCCTCCCCTGCACACTTCACACTGCTAAGCACTGAGCTTGAGCTCCTTGATCTCATTTGCCATAGCTGTAAGAGCAGCAGCCACGCTAGTCTCAGGAGTGACCTGATGCACACCTCTAGGAGAAGAGGCGGGTGATCTAGCACTAGGAATGGAAGTCATAGCAGATGGATGTTGCTGTTTGGCTTGAGCGAAGCTCTCGAACATCTCCTCACACTCATCAGGCTCGAGTAAATCCATGATATGGCCTCCCGCAGCTGTGTTGAACATTTGCTACTTCTCGAAGGTGAGGCCATTATAGAACTTCTACACTAGCGCCCAGTCGGAAAGACCGTGCTGAGGACAACGGCTCAATAGCGTGTTGAACCGCTCCCAGGCCATGTGATAAGGCTCATCAGGGTCCATCCGAAACAAATGGATTTGGTCCCGAAGGCGAGCGGCCCTGGAAGGTGGATAGTACTTCTTGTAGAATTTGGCTTCAAGATCCTCCCATGTGGTGATAGAATTATCGGGAAGGGTGTCAAGCCAAGTACATGCGTGACCAGAGAGCGAGAATGGGCAGAGACGCAAGTAGATAGCGTCCTTAGACACACCCGTGATATTGAATGTATCACATATCCGCGCGAAGCTGGACAAATGTCCGGGTGCATCCTCATCCTCAAGGCCGTGAAATTGTGTGGAATGAGTGATCGTGCTCATGACATTAGACAGGATCTGCCATGTATTGGTGTTAGGAATGGCGGGGCGTGTGATCGAAGATCTCGCCCGGGTGACCCCGTCACTGGCCTTCTAGTGCACGGTACGTCTCGCTGGTGGGTCAGCGTCGCCCATGGTAGGAAATGGAATTGGGCTAGTAGAACATACCTGGGATTTGCAAAGCTCTTTCAAACGCTCCCGAAAGTCGTGGGTGCGCTCATGTAGCTCTCGTTCGGGCTCTTGAAAAGCTGAATATGGTTGTGATCCTTACGAACGAGTGTGGTGCATAAACTGACACAAGAACAAAAGAAAATAAACAAAGACTCAAAACAGAAATACTAAATCCTATGCTTGACTCACAGATAGCACGTAGGACAAGCACACAAGCAAGACTCAAAAACAAAACAACCAAAAATCACTAAAAGAACTAGTCAAAGCTAATATTGCTATTGCCAAGTGTCCCCGACAACGGCGCCAAAAACTTGATGTCGCCCAGACGGTCTATATAAAAACTCTACTAAACCTAACCTAGACTCCTAAGTAATAAATGGAAAACCTATGAACTAGACCGCACTTACAGGCAAGTATACCTATCGAGTGTAGCACAGCTTAACGGTAAACCGAGTTATCGAACCCTAGAGACACTACAAATAAACCGCACTTACAGGCAAGTGTACATATCGAGTGTAGCACAGCTTAATGGTAAACCAAGTTATTGAACCCTAGAGACACTACAAATAACAAAACTAGACTCTGACTCAGACTAAAGATTGAATTGGTTTGGGGGGGTTTACTAAACCACTAAATTAACTAATGAATGCAGCAAACTAAGGTCGACTCAACTATCAAGAACAAGAACTAAGATGAGATCAGAAGATGTGAAGAATACTACCTAGGTCGGAATCCTACTTGCAAAGCACAACTTCTACCGGTTCTGGAAACTAAGATGGATCTGGGTTTCTAAGGATGACAACTAAAGACTACCTAGTGCATCCCTAATCACTCTCAGGGTATCACTAACTAAGCTACCTAAAGCGTACTAAACTCACCAGATGGTTAGATCACCTTTCGGGTATTTCCAACGATGATAAAGTACCCACAAGATAGATTACCTCTCAGTCTCACTGTCCACAATACATTCGAAGAATGCACGAGGTAATCTCAAGATAAGAAGTATGACATGAACTAGCAACAACCACTAGACACCTAATACTAACGTCCTCTCAGACTGTTAACACTCGGATTCCTAATGACGAAGACTGGACAACTATATCTCACCTCTCGGGTATTGAACTAGGACACACACTCAATTCAAATCAGCAAGCAATCACAATCCCTATGGTCACTACATCTAGCAAACCACTGACAATCACAAAACCTAAGATCTATGACATAGACACGCAAATCAAACTGGCCGACCACAACAATCAACATAGGGAGTTATAATCAACCACACAATCAGACATGAGCATACATATTCATCACAATTATTAACTCAAAGATCGCTTACAAAATCCTTAGTCCATTCAAAATAACCAAAACTGATAAAAAATCTAAACTTTACACATATTCATCAATTGACCTAGGTAGTACTATGGTTTTAGCCAAGAATCATCATCCAAACAATCAAATCAAAGATAAAAATCAAAGCTTGAAACCTAGAACGCTGAAATCAACGAACTCGGAAGCAAGTCTTCAACTTTTGGATTCTAATCCCTTCTCCAGCCTCAAAATCGCCTCTGGACCTCTTCTCATACGGTTGGAATCGAACTCCTTGTATTATGGCATTACAATTCTATTAAAAGTCGATTTTAGGGGTTTTCCTGGATTTCCTGTCTCTCGCTTACTGCGAAAGAAACAAGCCGGGCCTTCGCGTACCGCGAAAGCCAAAATAGTCGCGCCCAGTTCTGATTTTCCTCGCATACCGCGAAACTAACTTCTATGGTTCTCGCGTACCGCTAGAGACTGAAATTCAACATTTTTCACTTTTCCCCTGCTCGGTTTCTTCACGTATTCACTTGTATTCTTCCTGAGCTCCTGTAAACATACAAGAGACTCAAATACAGACTTAAACGACTAAAAACAAAGATAAAACTTGTAACATTTCTGATTTTTAGTAATTCGTATTTCAATTCAATGTAACGCATTTTAAACCAAATTCTCGTGCATTGCCTTATTTTATCTTTCGCCATAAATTAAATGCAATGATTCAATACAAATCCGCAAGTTTTACTCAGTTATATACAATTAATCTCTATACAAGTAACTATTTTATACAAACATGTCAAAACTAAATTTACAAGGACTAAAGTTGAAAAATATCAAGAAACCCTAACTAAGCACGGTCGCGTCTCGTCCTGACACGGTCGCGCCAAGTGTTTCGGCACGGTCGCGCCTATCTTGGCACGGTCGCGCCTTCGTACCAGTTGAAACGTAATTGTGACTTCAATCACCCGATCGTTTAAATTCAAAACCGTTTTACGTTTCATTCTCATTAACCAAGAAAATAATACTATCAATTATTCCCTTTACGATCAATTAATCTAGAATTCGTTTAGCCTCAAAGGATTTTCTCTCAAGGCCACAAATCCTCTCTACAATCCGGATAATCTCAAGAAATCCATCACTATA
Organism: Smallanthus sonchifolius; assembly: GCA_023525975.1. Lineage (NCBI taxonomy): Eukaryota > Viridiplantae > Streptophyta > Magnoliopsida > Asterales > Asteraceae > Smallanthus > Smallanthus sonchifolius. Next base: position 38,249,931 of record CM042025.1, on the reverse strand, counting down.
TGATATACTACCCTCTCTGGAACACCCGAAGCCATTGAAGTAGTCGGAGTTGCAGCAGAAGGCACCGGAGACCACTCCTGTCATCGTCGAAAATCGTCCCTACCCTAGGCCATCAATTCATCGTCTTACAGGGTAATCGAAACCTTCTAAACTATCTATTTATTCTTTAGATCAAAAGCCCTAACTCAATCTCGGCTTTCAATGTCGAAATCTACTCGAACCCGAGACCATATTTTCATTCAAAACAGTTTAACCGAATCCGGTCCTAAACATGTTTTAAACACAATTAACCAATACCAAAAGACTCATAATAACCTTGTTAATGAAAGCCTTATGCATTCCAGTTCTCTAGATATAAAAATCATTCAATTCGTTCCTGTTTTGAAAGAGACACGGTCGCGCTAATCATCTAGCGCGGTCGTGCCTCGGGAGACGCGGTCGTGCCTCCTGCTCAGACTCAGTCATGCTTGTTGGCTAGACTTGGTCGTGTCCCTGAAGCATAGACACGGTCGTGCCTGTACAAGGCACGGTCGTGCCTAGTGATTTATCTAGCTATGTCCTATGTTGATCAACACAGTCGCGCCCTGACTAGCGCGGTCGCGCCCGTGGCCCGAGCACGGTCGTGTGTGTTGGCAGAATGTTATAAATTTTTATATTTCTAAACAATTAGTATTTCATATTAATTTCTAAAATAATAATAATTGAATTTATAAAAATCTGTATTATTTTTATTTAGAAAAGATCAAATATGTAATCTTAAAATAAAGGGAAATTATTTAAAGTTCAACATTTAATTTATAAACCTTATACTTAAATAATATTTTAAATGTTTAAATTACATTATATAAATAAATGAATAAGGTAATAATTATTTATTTGATTTTTAATTAAACAAAACATTTATTTAGTTACATCTAACACTTACATTATTCTCATAAACAATAATTAATTAATTTACTTATTTAATTATTCCAAACTCAAACCTTATTCAAAATGTTGTAAAAATATTCATTTCAAATCTTCCGTTTTATACAATACTTCCAAGTACCAATCACTAACTTTATCCAATTCAACCTTAGACTTAGACTTAGACTATTGTGCATTATTAATGCAATATACATTACACTCTAGGTTAACGTTGTGCGATACAAGGATCACATTACTTTCTAGTATCTCGTGTTAGCTACGCCTTCGAATCAAGTGAGTATTTCATAGCCCCTTTTACTCTTTTACATTTTTGGGGTGAAACATGAACTCTATCAAATTACATGTTTACATTTACACAAACAACACAAATACAACATGTGTGCAATTTGAGCTTTATGCTCGAGTGCTAGTTGTGCTAACTTTTGTATGCGATTATGTGCAATCATTAACTATTCAAGCCGACGATTTTCAATGATAGATCTATTGAGTCTGACAAACCCACCCAGGTGCGCGGTGATTGAAACCGACAACACAATTTTTGCATGCTAGTTACAAAAGTTTGATTGTACTTGGTTACACAATAGCTGCTCCCCATAAACGCCTTATTTATCATGTTATGTAAAGGATTTGGTTTACAAATTATATGCTACCTATATACAAACCTGTGTTATACTCACCAACTTTTTAGTTGACCTTATTTTATTCATGTTTCAGGTGCTTTCATATGAGTTTGATCAAGACATGCTACACATAGGCTTTGGACCTAGTTAATCTTAATTCAAAAACAAGTTGTATTTCATTATGTACTTTGAATTTGATTCATGTTTGTTTGAATGGAAATGGATTTAACTTATTACAATTTAGTCAACCTTGAGCTCATGCACAGTCTACATGTCCCGCCCCGATGATTCCGCCGTCGGTTGGGGTGTGACAGATTGGTATCAGAGCCTTAGTTATAGGGAACTAGGTTATTAGACACTCTTGACCTAGACTATAACTTTAGGACACCCATACAATGCCATGCTACTACATGTTACATTATCAATTCGTGTGTGATTATTTTTACATACTATCCTAAGTACTTACACTACCTGATACAATACATAATGACTTATGTGTCACACTACTTGATAACTCTTGTACTTACACTCATTACTACCTACATGCTATATGATTATTCACCTATGTGAATATTTTTACATATTATACTATATGATTACATCACATGATACAATACCCAATAGTTTATGTGTCACGTTACCTGCCCACTTCTTCTTCTATTCATAGCTACCTACATAATTTATTTAAAACACTATCCTAAGTTTAACACACACACATACGCACCAAAATTATTCATACACCTTTGGAGCCAAATACATGATACCATCACCCTTTATGAGCAAAGACTTAAACTATTAGGCCTAATACCCACCAATAATAAACCAAGAAGCCCATCTATCCCCCAAGAAGAAGAAGCCCGCTGAAAAGCATAAACCTTACTCTTGGGCCTCAAGGCCCAGTCCACAACAATTCTCATCATGACCATAAGCCCAATAATGGTATTATTAAATACATGATGGCTGGAAGAGTGTGTAGACCCATGAGGAATTCTGGCTAAGGAAAGATAGGGTACTTAAGTGTGTCTTATTGACCCACCCCTCTTTCCTGGGAATTCTCCTCAGGGATACACTACTTATAGGTCAGGTGTACTCCTAAAATACTATTGTGAAGACTCGGCGTTATGACTAGTCAAACTCTAAACCTATGAGAACTCCTATGTTTGACACTCAGTATTTATTTATCGCTTACAACCTTTCCATTTCTTCCTGCTAAGCATGGACTCCTACTGTCCTACCTCCCCGGTATACCGTCCCGAAGAAGAGTCTGATTGGGAAGAAGACACCGGATCACCCGTACATCGATCACCAACACCTGCAACTGCTAGATCAAGGTTTGATGTAAGGGTAGACTGGATTAGGAACACTGACTCGAGACTTCGAACACCTGGATCACCCGTACCCATAAACCCGTATCATACACCTCATCCCCACAAGTAACTACCACTCCCACTAAGAGACCCATACCTAATGCCCGACCCGTACCTTCCTAACCCTTAGGTAAGGCATACCATGGCACCCCCTGGTGTTATGGGAATTCCAACCAATGACTCCCATCAATATGTAAGAAATTCAGAATTTGAGAGGCAAAGGATAGAGCAGGGAGTAATACACGACTTACAAAGACAAAGAATGGATAGCCTAGCAAACCAATTAGGATACCAAAAGGAGTTAATCTCCATCCTTGAAAAAGAAATACAAGAACATCGCACGGAGACCGCCAGGACTGAAGCCAGATCTGCTACTCGAGTGACTATAGCGGTGCTCATCTTGGCGATTATCTTCTTCCTAGTGGAAAGCTACCAGAGACGTTAGAAGAAGCTTCTACTGATTTCCTTTAAATTTTCGATTTGAGAACCATTTCCCTATGTTTTGAATAATGTTTAACGTTTCAGCACTTAATCAATTCCATATATTTTAACTCTACAGTTGTTGTTCATTGATTTGACCCGTGGGGCATAAATTACACCTGTTATATTCCCATCAAATTTTCTCAAATATCACTTCTTTCATTCCACATGATTTAGTACATTACCAACAATCTCTTTCATTAAATAAATCATCCTATTTTGTGATTTAAACAAAACCTCATTATCTTGTTTAAACAAAATGTTCAACGAATTTTTAGATAACATCAAAAACATAAATTTTTCATAAAACTTTTTCACCTAATAAGGAAGGTTAATGCAACCAATTTTATAAAAATATTATTATTTTTTTTTAACTGATAAATAATTATGATTTTTCCTCATTAAAGTAAATATTTCCAAACTTTGGTTAAATTAATATGCTCCTACTTGTTTAGCCAATAGTTGAAAATTTTAAATTAAAAATATTTTCTCATAAATTGCATATTCATTTAAAATATGCGATTCAATGATTTCGCAACTTTATATATCTACAACCAAAAACAATTTCCCACTTTCTATGTTCAAACAAAGACCCGTATTTGTAAACACAAATTCCAGAATATTTCCAAAACCTCCTCGTTACCTTTCACTCGACGCTTCAAGAGACGATCCATATCGCGTAAACGTTAACCTTTTCCCACCAACCTCAATGAGATTTGAGGACTTGAACCTAACTACCACATTATGCAAGAACGCCAAACAACACGTTTGTCCGCAGCACTCGATCACATGCAAGACACGTTAGTACACATCGCACGCGAAGTTCAATACTCATGTATACACATCCACAATATATTCAACGCAATCTCATGGTACATGAAACTCAATTATCCTCAATATATCCAATTCTACACAAACTACATAATACATGAAACTAGTTTGCCTACAAATCACAATTTTCTCGATTGATCACGTAATGCACGAAACATGTTTACATGCAATACATATGCTACTGGATTGAGCACATGATACACGAAACTTAGTTGTTTGCAATATATGTTATACATAAGAATTGTTTCATTGATACATAATTCTAGATTGACCACACTATACATGAAACTCATTTGGTTACAAAGCACTTTATACTAAACGGTGTACATTAAACAAAATACATGATGCTAAGTTGCTAAGACTATACATGAGATCCATTCCTACAATACACATAATACTATGTTGTATACATTACACATTAGAGCTTTTTGATTTACAAAATACAAGACGCTAAATTATTTACGCTATATATGAGACCTATTTGATTACAAACTACGTGACACTAGATCATACATGAGACTTGTGTGCTTACTATATACTCGAAAAAAAATTTGCTTACAATTATTGTAATGGATTGATTACATTATACACAAGACATGGTCATGCACTTTGTACACCAAAGTTGAAGACCATAATACATTGAAACGACTCGGGGTTTGACGTATTCTTGTTCAAACACGAGCAAACTAAGAAACTTTAAGTGTTACTACTTTACTACTCTTTAGTTGCGAACTGACCTGATTAGGGACTTAGTTACTTGTTAGCGACTTTCTATGTGTAAACAATAGACGTGATCATAGCGAAATTGTGCCCCCTTACCGACACACAACGAAACAATCTATACGGACCATACGATGATTTGAATAATTGCAGGTGCACACGAAATTATGAAAATCAGCGCATGGAAACTATAGTGAAATTTTGTCGTGTGTGTGACCTAAAACTTATCATGATGTGTAACAACGAAACGGATGTAATGTGAGGAGGGCATGGTGGATACGCCGATGGTACTTCCTATATATAAGTGTCCTATCATATTATCAGGAGTAGCGTTGTTTGTGTCACGTGAAGTTTTGACCTAGACCAATGTTTATGAAATCTTTTACCCACTAACAATTTTGAGCACGTTAGACTACATCTTACACAAACTCAAAATTTCAAAATCTCATCAAATTTGTTCCAAGTAATACATCTTACATTTAGAATTCAAATTGCTATTCGGCAATCTTCTCCTTAAGTCCATTTCAAAAACTAAATTCATTTTCATCATTCATATTCAACCTCGATGATCAGGCCTAAGCCATGTCCAACAATCAAAGCGCACCGAGAATCAAAAACTCCCTCCTCGTTCTTGATTTTGCAGCCTCCATTAGTTAAATTTCGGGACGAAATTCCCTTAACATGGGGAGACTGTAACATTTCTGATTTTTAGTAATTCGTATTTCAATTCAATGTAACGCATTTTAAACCAAATTCTCGTGCATTGTCTTATTATATCTTTCGCCATAAATTAAATGCAATGATTCAATACAAATCCGCAAGTTTTACTCAGTTATATACAATTAATCTCTATACAAGTAACTATTTTATACAAACATGTCAAAACTAAATTTACAAGGACTAAAGTTGAAAAATATCAAGAAACCCTAACTAAGCACGGTCGCGTCTCGTCCTGACTTGGTCGCGCCAAGTGTTTCGGCACGGTCGCGCCTATCTTGGAACGGTCGCGCCTTCGTACCAGTTGAAACGTAATTGTGACTTCAATCACCCGATCGTTTGAATTCAAAACCGTTTTATGTTTCATTCTCATTAACCAAGAAAATAATACTATCAATTATTCCCTTTACGATCAATTAATCTAGAATTCGTTTAGCCTCAAAGGATTTTCTCTCAAGGCCACAAATCCTCTCTACAATCCGGATACTCTCGAGAAATCCATCACTATATGATATACTACCCTCTCTGTAACACCCGAAGCCATTGAAGCAGTCGGAGTTGCAGCAGAAGGCACCGGAGACCACTCCTGTCATCGTCGGAAATCGTCCCTACCCTAGGCCATCAATTCATCGTCTTACAGGGTAATCGAAACCTTCTAAACTATCTATTTATTCTTTAGATCAAAAGCACTAAATCAATCTCGGCTTTCAATGTCGAAATCTACTCGAACCCGAGACCATATTTTCATTCAAAACAGTTTAACCGAATCCGGTCCTAAACATGTTTTAAACACAATTAACCAATACCAAAAGACTCATAATAACCTTGTTAATGAAAGCCCTATGCATTCCAGTTCTCTAGATATAAAAATCATTCAATTCGTTCCTGTTTTGAAAGAGACACGGTCGCGCTAATCATCTAGCGCGGTCGTGCCTCTGGAGACGCGGTCGTGCCGACTTCCAGCGCGGTCGTGCCTCCTGCTCAGACTCAGTCATGCTCGTTGGCTAGACTTGGTCGTGCCCCTGAAGCATAGACACGGTCGTGCCTGTACAAGGCACGGTTGTGCCTAGTGATTTGTCTAGCTATGTCCTATGTTGATCAGCACAGTCGCGCCCTGACTAGCGCGGTCGCGCCCGTGGCCCGAGCACGATCGTGTCTTGTCTAGGCACGGTCCTGTGTGTTGGCAGAATGTTATAAATTTTTATATTTCTAAACAATTAGTATTTCATATTAATTTCTAAAATAATAATAATTGAATTTATAAAAATCTGTATTATTTTTATTTAGAAAAGATCAAATATGTAATCTTAAAATAAATGGAAATTATTTAAAGTTCAACATTTAATTTATAAACCCTACACTTAAATAATATTTTAAATGTTTAAATTACATTATATAAATAAATGAATAAGGTAATAATTATTTATTTGATTTTTAATTAAACAAAACATTTATTTAGTTACATCTAACACTTACATTATTCTCATAAACAATAATTAATTAATTTTCTTATTTAATTATTCCAAACTCAAACCTTATTCAAAATGTTGTAAAAATATTCATTTCAAATCTTCCGTTTTATACAATACTTCCAAGTACCAATCACTAACTTTATCCAATTCAACCTTAGACTTAGACTTAGACTATTGTGCATTATTAATGCAATATACATTACACTCTAGGTTAATGTTGTGCGATACAAGGATCACATTACTTTCTAGTATCTCGTGTTAGCTACGCCTTTGAATCAAGTGAGTATTTCATAGCCCCTTTTACTCTTTTACATTTTTGGGGTGAAACATGAACTCTATCAAATTACATGTTTACATTTACACAAACAACACAAATACAAATCCTATTTACATTCATGTGTGCAATTTGAGCTTTATGCTCGAGTGCTAGTTGTGCTAACTTTTGTATGCGATTATGTGCAATCATTAACTATTCAAGCCGACGGTTTTCAATGATAGATCTATTGAGTCTGACAAACCCACCCAGGTGCGCGGTGATTGAAACCGACAACACAATTTTTGCATGCTAGTTACAAAGGTTTGATTGTACTTGGTTACACAATAGCTGCTCCCCATAAACGCCTTATTTATCATGTTATGTAAAGGATTTGGTTTACAAATTATATGCTACCTATATACAAACCTGTGTTATACTCACCAACTTTTTAGTTGACCTTATTTTATTCATGTTTCAGGTGCTTTCATATGAGTTTGATCAAGACATGCTACACATAGGCTTTGGACCTAGTTAATCTTAATTCAAAAACAAATTGTATTTCATTATGTACTTTGAATTTGATTCATGTTTGTTTGAATGGAAATGGATTTAACATATTACAATTTAGTCAACCTTGAGCTCATGAACAGTCTACATGTCCCGCCCCGATGATTCCGCCGTCGGTTGGGGTGTGACAAAACTAATCAAAAACGCACGAATACAACGAAATAAAGATATGTGCTTTGCACTACATCACTGCGACGTTGAACTGTAAAAAAAATTATCGTCGAATGTTAAGAAAAATAAGTACGTCGATTTCTCAAGCGGTGTGATCGCGTGTCGAAAGCTAATAAAAAACAATAATAAAAACTACTCCTTAGCTACTTTAGACTATAGTACGGAAAGTAGGGTTGTCGAATCCATAGGGAAATCATGGAGAATGCTATTTAGAAAACTATTAATTCAATTACTACTAAAGTTTTAAACTTTAGTAAATAAAATGCTTGGAACTATCAAACCCAAATTAGAACGGGTTGTAAATCAATTGGAGAAGAATGATCACTCCGGGTTTTAGATTCAGCAAAACACATTCGCTTTAATTTCGAATCAGATAGGAGATTACATAGACATAACCTTGTTTAAATTGTTCAATCAAATTTCAATTTTATAAAACCTAACACACAACCAAGTTATTCCCGATGCAAGAAAACCAAGAAACGGTGACACGTGCAAAGATGTTAAATAAAATCAAACTATTAACAAATCGAACAGACAATTGAGTCCAAAGAACATAACGGGTTCACAAAATTCAATCCAATACTGATAATCAACTAAAACCAAACAAGTACATGCATAATTCATTCACCCGGAGGGATCAAGAAGAGCTTAGCCGCTCATAAACGTAACAAACATCGTAATATTCAAATTGGAACTTACAAACATTCAAAACTAGGAACAATTGACCATGAACAGCAGAAAATAGCCTTAGGGGAGCTTTAGGACGGCTAGAACAAGAATAATTCGACAATGGGAGTCAAAATAGGTTAAAATTGCCGGAAACCCCTTTTCTCGCGTACCGCGAAACAATCTGACCGGCCTTCGGTTGGGCCCGAGTTTTACTTTTTCGCATGTCGCGAACTCTCCTCACCAATTCTTCACGTCCCGCGAAGATCCTGAATTCCAAGATTTTGACTTTTCAACTTTGACTTTGACTTTTCCGTGCTTTGATGCCTTCTTTGATTCCCTCGTGTTTTCTGATCTTTTAAGCACATTAAACCTGTAACAGACACAACTACCAAATACATATAAAACGACTCAAAGTACACGGCTAAACGCCTAAAACATATACAAGTTAGACTCTTAAACAGTGATTATTTAGCACTACATCACATCCCCACACTTAACCTTTTACTCCCCGAAAAAGAATCATGCCTTGGAATCACAACTGGAAACTTGCTTCACACTTTCAGCGGTACACAACTTTAAACATACTTACGCGTTAATTGCAACAATCAGTTTTACGATCCGATTAAACCCAACCACCGACCTATCGAGCCCCTGATTATGTGATCTACTATCTTATATGTTACCAAGCAATCATCCTATCTATGGGTCTCACACTCAGAAAGCTATAGCTCAGACTAATCCCGTCTCAAGGTCATGTCTAGGCCCGGGTTAAACCGTATAGAATTCCAACCACAATAAAACAAATTTTTGTGTTTTAAAAATTTATAGTGGATAATGGATCGATGGATGAATGATAAGAGCTTTTATTAATATTTTATGAATAAACCTAACCCAATGGTGTTTCAATCAAGCTGGAACTCAACGTGTGACACGTAGGATATAGTTTTTTAGCAACGAAGTACATAAGATTGAGCTTAGTGGTGTTTTAACGAGGTTGTCATCCCGGAGGGTAACACATAAACCTAACTTCGTTATCCAATTTTGATCACTTAAAAGTCTAGCCCATGGGTGTTTCAACCAAGCTTGTAACCCGGAGGGTAACACGTATGCGAAACTCAAGCTCTCAAATTAATTAATTAAGCTCATGTAATTGCGGATTATGGAATGCGGGCGCCACCACTTTCGGATTTATTCTCACAAAAAGAAAGCGGTGTGCCAAAGAATTTCAAAAACCTATAAATTTTTGTTTATATTGGTACCTATCACCCTATATTGACAGTTTCAACCTTACCGACACCCCTAAGATGAGAACCCACAAGACATCCTGAATTAATTATTCAATTAAACCTAGATACACTATCAGGATATTTAACCTCTTAAAGTCGGCTGGGCCTACAAAAACGTTACAAATTAGACGCGCTTTTTATATTCATTTTTCATTTATATTCCACACACACAGTTTCCAATTATACCTATCATTTTTCATATATTTACAAAAATTCTAATCCAGGAACGTTTTTTGAAATTTTTTATGGATTTTTAAACTTTTTATGACACAAACTACAGACCTGGACTTAGGTCTCCCCTCCCCACACTTGAACTTTACATTGATCTCAATGTAGGAAGAAAGACACTAAAAAGAAATATACAGAAATAAAGAAAAACTTAGCTGGTCAGACGATCGTATAGCATTTCATTCACGATTGTATTCCACATCTGCTATTGGGTAGCTTTTTACAATAAGATCAAAGTAAGCTCGGAATATCACCACCCGCATGGAGATTGAGTACGGGTGGATCAATCTAAACTTACTAAAATTAAACTCAAACAAACCCACAAGCATCATACTGACTCAATATAAAGATTCAATAATAAAAAATAAAAGACCCGACGGACTTAACACGACTAAAAAAATTACCAAAATAATAAAAAAAATTTAGGAAAAATGACCATTTTGGGTCCTTTGCGTGTCGCGAAGATCAGCGGAGTCCTCTTCGCAGTACGCGAAGAGGAGAAAAAACACCCGGCCTTAATTTCAATCTCTCGCATGTCGCGAAGACCATCCATTCACAGAAAGTTTTGGCCATTTTTTATACATCCAAAAACTCAATTTTTTTCACTTTTTCAAAAACATGTTCCAACACTTAATTTATGTGCACAGATACCTAGAACGTCAATATTAATGATTTTTCTCACCTAAATGGCTACAAATCCGTGAAAAAACGTTGAAAAACAAAAAACTTTACCGAAAACATCGAAAAACTACACAAGTCTACAAACTCTACAACGACTTCCTACCCCCCATGGGCTTGTGTATTGTCCCCAATTACACTCATTCGAGCCTTGGTTTCCCTAGTAACGTCCCCACACTTGGCCAATTGCATACAAATAAAGGGAATAATGAAATAACGACCTAACTCATTTTCGTAGGAATCATGGATGCATTTAGCATATGCAACAAGCCTTTTAAACCCCTCGGTAGCCCGAGAGGACTAGTTGAGTCTCGTGAGGGTTTCTAGAGAACACACCCACAACGTTCATTAAACTAAAAACAAGAATAAACTTACATACCTTAGGCTGCCTCCCAAGAGCGTTAAGTTAAACGTCTTCAGCTAGACGCGATGTACCTGACTTCCATTATGTTGCTTCATCTTCCTGCTCACACATCAAAGCAGCTTACTGATTCTTGTGCAGCAGTATTAATATCCTCCGCTTCTAGATACGATTTCAAACGATGCCCATTCACTACCTGCCGCAGATGATCATCAAAATCTTCGATCTCAATATCACCAAAGTTTCCTATCCATACGATTAGGTATGCGCCCATCCACTTGCTTTTCAACTTTCCTGGAAACAACTTGAGCCTGGAATTGTAGAGCCGTACTTTCTGGCCCACTTCGAATGTCATCTTCTTCAACTTTGCATCATGAACTTTCTTCATTTTGTCTTTGTATACGGAGGCACACTCATATCCTTTATCCTGCAATTCCTCTAGTTCATTTAGTTGCAACTTCCGTTCCACCCCTACATCATCATATTCCAGATTAACTTCTTTGACTGCCCATAGAGCTCAATGTGCAAGTTCAACCGGCAAATGGCAGCCTTTGCCATACACAGTTGGTATCGTGTGGTGCCTATAGGAGTTTTGAAGGCTTTACGGTAGGCCCACAAAGCATTATTTAGCTTGGCTGACCAATCCTTTCGATCTAACGTCACCGTCTTCTATAGGATTTCTTTAATTTGCCTGTTTGGTACTTCTACATGTCCACTTATCTGTGGATGATATGGAGTTGCTATTCTGTAATCCACGCCATACCGTTTAAGTAGTTTCCCAAACTTAAAATTCTTGAAATGTGATTCCTCATCACTTATGATCACCCCTAAGATGAGAACCCACAAGACATCCTGAATTAATTATTCAATTAAACCTAGATACACTATCATGATATTTAAGCTCTTAAAGTCGGCTAGGCCTTCCAAAACGTTACAAATTAGACGCGCTTTTTATTTTCATTTTTCATTTATATTCCACACACACAATTTCCAATTATACCTATCATTTTTCATATATTTACAACAATTCTAATCCAATAACTTTTTTTGAAACTTTTTTTGGATTTTTAAACTTTTTATGACACAAACTATAGACCTGGACTAAGGTCTCCCCTACCCACACTTGAACTTTACATTTATCTCAATGTAGGAAGAAAGACACTAAAAAGAAATATATAGAAATAAAGAAAAACTTAGCTGGTGAGACGATCGTATAGCATTTCATTCGCGATCGTATTCCACATCTGCTATTGGGTAGCTTTTTACAATAAGATCAAAGTAAGCTCGGAATATCACCACCCGAATGAAGATTGAGTACGGATGGATCAATCTAAACTTGCCAAATTAAACTCAAACAAACACACAAGCATCATACTGACTCCATATAAAGATTAAATAATAAAAAATAAAAGACTCGACGGACTTAACATGACTAAAAAAATTACCAAAATAATAAAAACAATTAGGAAAAAAGACCATTTTGGGTCCTTCGCGTGTCGCGAAGATCAGAGGAGTCCTCTTCGCGGTACGTGAAGAGGAGAAAAAACACTCGGCCTTAATTTCAATCTCTCGCGTGTCGCGAAAACTAGGAGCTGGGTCTTCGCGTACCGCGAAGACCATCCATTCACAGAAAGTTTTGGCCATTTTTTATACTTAGAAATATTTTCATCCAAAAACTCAATTTTTTTCACTTTTTCAAAATATATGTTCCAACACTTAATTTATGTGCACAGATACATGGAACGTCAATATTGATGATTTTTCTCACCTAAATGGCCACAAATCACTGAAAAAACTTAGAAAAATAAAAAACTATACCGAAAACATCCAAAAACTACACAAGTCTATAAACTCTGCAACGGCTTCCTCCCCCCATGGGCTTGTGTATTGTTCCCAATTACACTCATTCGAGCCTTTGTTTCCCCAGGAACGTCCCCACACTTGGCCAATTGCATACAAATAAAGAGAATAACGAAATAACGACCTAACTCATTTTCGTAGGAATCATGGATGCATTTAGCATATGCAACAAGCCTTTTAAACCCCTCGGTAGCCCGATAGGACGAGTTGAGTCTCGTGAGGGTTTCTAGAGAACACACCCATGACGTTCATTTTACTAAAAACAAGAATAAACTAATGTACCTTAGGTTGCCTCGCAAGAGCGCTAAGTTTAACGTCTTCAGCCAGACGCGGAGTACCTGACTTCCATTAAGTTACCTCATCCTCCTGCTCACACATCAAAGCTGCTTACTGATTCTTGTGCCGCATTATTAATATCCTCCGCTTCCAGATACGGTTTCAAATGATGCCCATTCACTACCTGCCGTAGATTATCATCAAAATCTTCGATCTCTATATCACCAAAGTTTCCTATCCATACGATCAGGTATGCACCCATCCACTTGCTTTTCAACTTTCCTGGAAACAACTTGAGCCTGGAATTGTAGAGCCGTACTTTATGGCCCACCTTTAATGTCATCTTCTTCAACTTTGCATCATGAACTTTCTTCATTTTGTCTTTGTATGCGGAGGCACACTCATATCCTTTATCATGTAATTCCTCTAATTCATTTAGTTGCAACTTTCGTTTCACCCCTACATCATCATATTCTAGATTAACTTCTTTGACTACCCATAGAGCCTGATGTGCAAGTTCAACCGGCAAATGGCAGCCCTTGCCATACACATTCGGTATCATGTGGTGCCTATAGGAGTTTTGAAGGCTGTGCGGTAGGCCCACAAAGCATCATTTAGCTTGGCTGACCAATCCTTCTGATCTTACCTCAATGTCTTCTGTAGGATTTCTGTGATTTTCCTGTTTGATACTTCTACATGTCCACTTGTCTATGGATGATATGAAGTTGCTATTATGTGATTTACGCCATACCGTTTAAGTAATTTCCCGAACTTAAAATTCTTGAAATGTGATCCCCCATCACTTATGATCACACGAGGGATTCCAAATCGGGAAAAGATTTTGGTTTGCATAAACTTGCATACCACGGTATGGTCTTTTGTTTTGGTGGCTATGGCCTCGACCCATTTAGACATATAATCCACAGCCACCAAAATGTATAAGTACCCACAAGAATTCGGAAACAGTACCATGAAATCGATGCCCCAAACGTCAAATATCTCCACAACCAAAATCGGCTATAGTGGCATCTCGTTTATCTTTGAAATACTGCCCATTTTCTGCCAGTGCACACAGTTCTTAACGACCTCAATGGCATCCCTAAAGATTGATGACAAAAACAGGCTTGCTTCGAGGACCTTACGTCCAGTCTTCCTAGAAGTATTATGACACTAAAACCCTTGATAAACCTTCTGTAAAATCCTATGTGTCCTAAGAAGGAACGTAGGCCCTTGACACTAAAACGTTAAACAAAATCAAACTGTTAATAAATCAAACAAAAAATTGAATCCAAAGAACTTAACGGGTTCACAAAATTCAATCCAATACCGTTAATCAACTAAAACCAAACTTGTACATCTATAAACACCCGGAGGGATCACGAAGAGCTTAGCCGCTCAAAACGTAACAAACATCGTAATATTCAAATTGGAACTTACAAACATTCAAAACTAGGAACAATTAACCAAGAACAGCAGAAAATCACCTTAGGGGAGCTCTGGGATGGCTAGAACAAGAATAATTCAACAATGGGAGTCACAATAGGTTTATAATTGGAATTAGGTTAAAATTGCCAGAAACCCCTTTTCTCGTGTATCGTGAAACAATCTGGCCGGTCCTTCACGTGGCGCGAATGCCAAAATAGCCGAGCCCAAGTTTTACTTCTTCGCGTGTTGCGAACTCTCCTCACCAATTCTTCGCATACCGCGAAGATCCTGAATTCCAAAATTTTGACTTTTCAACTTTGACTTTGACTTTTCAACTTTGATGCCTTCTTTGATTCTCTAGTGTTTTCCGCTCTTTTAAGCACATTAAACCTATAACAGACAAAAGTACTAAATACACATAAAACGACTCAAAGTACACGGCTAAACGCCTAAAACATATACAATTTAGATTCTTAAACAGGGGTTATTTAGCACTACATCACGGGGGCGTTGATAATATACAAAACTTTAGATAAAAAATGAAATCGTTAAAAAAAATCATTTCAAAACAAATGTCTAAACGTAGATAAAAACCACATCGTCATTGTAACGAAAACAAACTTGAAATTGTGCAAAAGAAGTAAGTAAAATAAAGAAAAAAAATTATTAAGAGAAAAAACTCCTAAAAATTAAAATAAAAAAAAAAACACAAAAATAAACACAAAAGAGTTAACTTTTTTTAAAGAACAAAAAGGTATAAAAAATTATTAAGAGAAATAAAACTTTTAAAAATTAAAATACAAAATAGCTTTTTAGAAAAAGAAAAAAATTAAAGCTGAGGGTGTGATGGAATTCTAACCCGCGTCACCGGGGGTAAGTAAGTGTGTCGCTCTGAACATCGCTCTGCTCTAGTTCATATTCGTAAAATTTGTGCATTAAATATATATATATATATATATATGTAATAAAAAAAGCTGATAAATAAAAAGAAGAGTAAATTACACAAATTGTCTTTTAGTTAGATTTGAAATTGCACTCTATGTACTTTAACTTCAATAATTACAGATATTGTCCTTCTTTTGAAAAGTTTGCAAGAATTTCGTCATTTCCACTAACCGATGTTAACCTTTTCTGTTAAATATTGTGTAACATCCCGAAAGTCCACTTATTAAGGGTTCGGTTTAATGGGTGGCCTAAATCTCCAGTAAATGACACGGTTGATGAGGTTTTCATGTATTACTGGATTTAAAAGAATAAAGGCACCTGGTTAGCCAAAAAGGGAACGATTTGGGATCAAAACGACCAAGAAAGAAACACAGGGACCAGATGGAAGTAGAGGACGGGGGGGGGGGGTGTTTAAAATCCACCTAATGGGAAACCTTAGGCCATAATTGGCCTACACTTACATGCGAAGGAAGAGACGAGAAACGAGAGAGAAGAATGTCAGAGGAGGCTGAAGATGATGGTTCCACGGTGGTTTAGAGTGGGGAACTCCACACTTAGCCAAGGTAATTTCCGTTTATGCTTCTCTCACGTCTTACATTCACGTTTTTGCTTGAAAACCCGTTTGGGAATTGGGTCTCTTAATCACAGGTGACAACAAAGACGAGGACGGTGGAGATGACCGGTTGTGGTGGTGGTCACGGGTGTAGCTAGACCAGACAGGGATGATGGCGTGGAACGACTGTGACGGCAGCCGTCGACGCGATGCGGCGGCATGAAATAGAGAGTGGAGGAAGTGGTGTTCAGTTAGGATTGGCACGACGAGAACGACAAGGGTGTTGAGGAAGATGGTAACAATGGAACGATGTGGACGTTTGGCTATGGTGCTGGCAGCTCGACGGTGCGAGTGCATGGTGGTGATGCATGGTAGTGGTGCATTACGACAGCAATAGTGGGTCGGCTAGAGTTTGCTCAACGAATAATACGATAGTGACGTGAGACATGGTAGTGCATGATGTGGAAGCGGAGGATGGTGAGAAGCCTGGTTAGGGTTTTACTTTGTATGGCGTGTATGCATGGGATGAAACCCAGTTCGAGTGGTCGGGTTCCTAAATGTAACATCCATGTTTTTCCATGGATTGTTTTGGTATAATTATAAAATTTCAATCTCAATCTAGTTCAATACACGATGCCACATAAACCACAATTACAAGTGTACCAAATTCAGGATTTCAATTTTATGTACAATAAATACACATATAATTTAGGTATATATCCATATACTTATATATTAGACCAATTAAATCAAAATGTAACTTGTGGACTTTGTTTGGCTTGAAAGTTATATGTTTGACATTTTAAATAAACCATTACAATTTTATTTAGATTAAACCTAAATATATTTAGTTTTTATAAATTTTATAAATCAATTTAGATATATATTTTTGAAAATGATTTTTAACCAAATTATGCTGGTTTGGACCTCCCACAAGCAATTGAACCTCCTTGGATCCAAATTTAAACCCCCTATGTGATTGAACCCTCAAACTTGAACCTTTACCATGAAATTGAACCACCCCCTCACTTTGGACTTCTTCCTCGTCAATTTGACTCATAAAAGTCAACAGGGACGAAACCACTCAAATCCGGCTCAAATATCACGTTTTATGTATGTATTAACTCCATTAAATCGTGCATAAGCATTTAGAAAGTAGTTTCGATCGTGCACAACAATCCAATTACCCCGATTCAATGATTTGGATTCAAACCGCCTCTTCAAACCGTCCATAATCAGAAATCAATCAAATCGTACGTTTCCCGTGGAATTGAACTATAAAAACCAGTTCATTACCTTCACGACATCCCTTTAAACTGTCTGAACTCTCATAAACATCGTATTACCCCTGGATCACGAATCACATTCGAAGAACACCAAACCCAAGGCTCCAGTCCTTCACGATCATTTCTCAACCATTTCAGGTAATGCATACTCCCTTAGATGCCTCTTGATCTGGGAATGAAATCCCCATGGTTTGATTACCGATTGTTTGCTCAATCGGGTCAATTAAAGGGCTAGGGTTTTACGGTCGCATAATTGGGGATGAAGGGAGCTTGTATTCGTTGGTTTTAAGTTAAACGCGTC
Organism: Smallanthus sonchifolius; assembly: GCA_023525975.1. Taxonomy (NCBI): domain Eukaryota; kingdom Viridiplantae; phylum Streptophyta; class Magnoliopsida; order Asterales; family Asteraceae; genus Smallanthus; species Smallanthus sonchifolius. The sequence continues at coordinate 38,231,935 of CM042025.1, read as the reverse complement.
AGACCTTGATCAAGGCATACACCCAGATCCACCGGTTACAACCCTTGTCTTTCACAGGAAAGGTCGTGGGTTCGATTTCTAGTCCCGCACCTTTTTCTGTTGCGTGAGTTTTGACCTTTAACCCGGCCCACTCTCACTAAACGCTTAACACCAACTTGATCAAGCCTTATAACACTAAGGACCCTTGGGTCCAGTGGTTGCGCACCTTTGTTACCTTTGGATAGACCCGGGTTCGAGACCCGGAGATTGCTCCTTTTTGTACCCTTTGTTTTCTTTTCAATTTAATTTAGTTTTTAATCATAGAATTTTTATAAAACCCCTGAAACTCAGAACGGTTTTAACAAATTAAATTGTCTTATTTTCAAAAGAAACCATTTTATTAATTACTTTTATGGTTAAAAACTAATAAACTGTAAGTTATATATATATATATATATGTATATATATAATCAAAACTCTAAATTTTTAAAATATAAATTGTACATGAACTTAATTATTTATAAGCTTTTTACCTTGTTAAGAAATTTAATAACTTTTTATTATGAATTATTTTATAAAACTTTAAACACATAATTTATCCTTTTGTTCAAAAATTAATTATGGTTTTTTTAACTATTCAAATTAGAACTTTATATTTTAAAATTTGGTTTTACTTATTTACGTCATTAAAACTTTTTATTAAACCTTGGTTTAACTACTAAATAATTAGACCATTAATATTTTAACAAATAAATAAATAAAAGGTTTTTATTTATTTATCCAATTATCCATTTATTCAAGTTATTATTTGTCACTTATTTACAATCGAGAGCAAACTAATTATCCATTTAAATTTTCTATTTATGAACAAGAATACAATAAATTAGTTATTCATATATACAGATACTCAATTGTTTACAACACAAATGAAACCCTATGTACATACACTCATACTTTTTACAAGAAACTCATAAGCATCATTCAAGACTCAAACAAGGATCCCCCTACTTAACCAAGTATACCCACACCCAATCTCCTTTGTACATTAGGATTCCATTTAGTTATTTGAACACATCATTGATACATTTATACTATTCAATCATAGGTTAACCTTGTGGTTAGCTAAACACTTGTGCAACATCTTGTTCGTGTGATCTCCAAACTACTTAGTACAGGTGAGTTTACATAGCCCCTTTTTCACTTTTACATCTTTGAGGTGAAACATGATTACATTCAAACTATTTGCAATTATTACAATTCAAACATTATGATCATGTGTGCAATTTGTGCCTTATGCTTGAACACTATTAGTGCAAACTACATTTACATACTTTGTGCATAGTGCAAGTGCAATCATTAACTCAGTACAAGCCGACGATATACAATGATAGATCTATTGCATCTGACCAATCCACCCGGTTACGGTGATTGTTGCCGAAAACACTTAAGGATAACATTAGTGTTATGCCTATCAGTCACAAGGTTTGATTGTGCGCCCCAGTTTTAACTATAGTGGTTCTCCAAAATTGCCTTATTAAACCATGATTTCATATGAATTGTAAACAAACTCTTGATAATACTTGTTGTGCTAAAACCTATGTATGCTCACCAACTATTTTTAGTTGACTTTGTTTTCACCATGTTTCAGGTACTAGTGTATGAGATCATATACAATATACTACATATAGGATTTGGACTTAGTGAACAAATAATTTGAACATGTTGATGTATTTGGTTTTGATTATTGATTGAACTTATGTAATAAAATCCTGATGTAATTAATATATGAAACTTTAGCTTGATCATGTGCTTATGAACAGTCTACACGTCTGCCCCGACGTATTCCGCCGTCGGTTGGGGTGTGACACTAAACGGGTCAAGGACAACCAGATTCTTGTGAGCTCGTGAGTCTAGGGTTTCGTAGTGATGGGAAGTTGACCTGAAAAGACGGGTTTCGGGATTTATTTATTCATATACGTATTTGACGTACGATTAGAACACAATCTGATCATGTAATCTTACGTTGACAGGTTCAGGTTTCAAGCGCGAGCGGACGAGTTGTACAGCAAAGTTTTGGATTCCACGTAACCAGTGAATTTCTAATCCCCTCTTTAATGTTTTTACTGTTTAGGGCTTTCGTACATACTTGTATGTTTTATTTTATTAATAGATCATGTTACGAGCTTTGGGTTAAACCAGATGAGTTTATGAACTAGAATATTCAATAACGAACCTAAGGTTCTATCTGGTGTCCTTAGGATCTATAGGCTAGAGGTTGGTATGATGTTTGTGTGTCGTCTAATGACTTAGTTAGGAGGATTCAGATCATGAGTTTAGACGTTGTGTGGGTACGTCTAGGGGATGTGTTTAGTTAAACACGTAGGTGATTCGTGTCAGGGTAGTGGGTGGTGGTACATGTCCATGTAGTGTCATGTGTGTCTAACTAATTGATTTTTGTGCTTGCATTGTTGTCCGTGTATACGGTCAACGGTGATAGGAAGGAGTCTGTTCGATTCGCCTGTATGTTCACTAGGGCTGTGTAGGGTGAACTTAGCCTTAGTTCGCTAGGTCAGACTAGAGAAACCGTCTAGGGTTGTTTAGACATGATATGTGTTGTTTGAATATCTATTCATATTGAGTGTGACATCTATTGGGCCCTAGTTTGGGTTGTGAGATCCGCTTGTCAGGGGAGTCAAGAATCCCTATTTTACTTACTGTTTTAAGGTGGTGTGCATACACAAGTAAGAGACGTTTATAATAAATGTATTTGTATTACTTAAATGTGACAAGATAGAAAGATAAAGGGTTTTTGAACTGAATGCTTTATATACATTAAACAATCAAAGAGAACGGTTTAGTAAACTATGGTTTTATAAAGAGAAATAGAACAGAGTATAGTTCTATATGACTTAAACGTTTTATAAAGAGAAAGAGAACATGTAACATGTTTATTTAACTAAACGTTTATTAAACGAGCCTATAGAAAGAGATAAGTCAAATACACAGTATAGTACATATATGAAAGTCTTAAGGCAGTAGCATTATCCTAGAGACTAGTGCTACCCAAAGCCTATGGCAGCATCATGGCTAGAGTTCATGACTGCAATATAAAAACAGGGACGGTGCTTGGTAGGGCACTGTAACCGGTGATGTTACAACTGGTGAAATAGGAGTGACGACGGTTACTCTAGTGGGGATGTTCACGAAGCATATAGGTTCCTTCAGGGATGAGCATATAGGTTCAGGGTTAATAGGCCTACAATCGGGTTGTTAATGGGCCGAGCCGTTTATAGAAAGTAAATTATCCAAGGTAATTGACCCTAACTTCAGGGTTGTCACACAATGGAAGTATTCATCGATGATTTCTCAGTCTTTGGGAATTCACTTGGCCACTGTCTAAAGAACCTAGACTTAATGTTGGCTAGGTGTGAAGAAACAAATCTTATGTGTAATTTGGAAAAATGTCACCTCATGGTGAATGAAGGAACCGTGCTAGGGCATAAGATATCAAACAAAAGACTGGAGGTAGATAAAGCCAAGGATGATGCCATTTCAAAATTACCACCACCTACCTTAGTCAAGGCAATAAGGTGTTTTCTTGGTCACATAAGATTCTACATGTGTTTTATAAAGGACTTTTAAAAATCACGAGACATATGAGTCAACTCCTGGAAAAGGATGAAGAGTTTGCATTTGACGAGCGATGTCTAAGCGCATTTAACTTGATCAAAGAAAAGCTGGTAAATGCTCCAATCACGGTTGCACCTGACTGGACTCAGCCATTCAAGCTCAGGTGTGACGCAAGCGATTTTACAGTGGGAGCAGTATTAGGCGAACATAAGGATAAGCATTTTCAGCTAATATAATATGCCAGTAAGAAACTAGATGATGCATAGGAAAACTACACCACTACTGAAAAGGAGATGCTTGCACTGGTGTTTGCATTCAACAAATTCAAGTCTTATCTCATTCTGTCAAAGAAAACGGTTTATAGGAATCATGCAACGATAAAATACTTATATAATTAACCAGATGCAAAGCCTAGACTGATAAGATGGATTTTTTTACAACAAGAATTTGACATTGATATCAAGGATAAGAAGGGCGCAGAGAACGTGTCAGCTGACCAACTCTCTAGGCGAGAAAACCCCTCAGGAATAAAGCTAAAAGAAGTAGACATCAATGATAACTTCCCACATGAAACATTGATGTCAATAGAAACTTGAATAAGGGATAAGCGGGGTGATGAACGTCCGTGGTTTGCTGTTGAAGCATATTCTAGTGATAACGAGCTTAAAAAATTTGTATCTTAGTCTTAGAGTCTTTGGCTTGTAATGTGTTAAGAATTGTTAGCAACAATTAAGAGTGAGTCTGCTAGGACATGTTTTGTAACTATCGCTAAAATTATGTGTTGTAAGTTGGCGAACCTGTCAAGTTCGCCTAAAGGAATGTTTAGGCGAACTTGAGGAGAGAAACTGATAGGCTAAGGATCTCTAGAGGCAAACTTAACTGTTTCCCTATAAATAGGTGTTTACTTGTCTGAGTTAAGAAGCGAAGAATAAGAGAGCTTGTAAATAGCGTTTGAGTGGAAATACAAAGAAAGTTTATTTACATGTTGTGTTGATTGCTTTACACGTTGCACGTTGATAAATGGATTCCACTCGTCATCACCATGTTGTACCGCGAGTCTAGAGATCCGTCACACCCGTGGGACTGTGTTGTAGGTTAGCGAACCTGTCAAGTTCGCCTAACGGAATGTTTAGGTGAACACGAGGAGAGAACTTGATAGGTGAACTTGTCAAGTTCGCCTAAGGATCTCGAGAGGCGAACTTGTTAAGTTCGCCTTGTCATTGTGTTTCCCTATAAATAGGTGTTTACTTGTCTGAGTTAAGAAGCGAAGAACATGAGAGCTTGTAAACAATGTTTGAGTGGCAATACAAAGAAAGTTTATTTACCTGTTGTGTTGATTGCTTTACGCGTTGCACGTTGATCATGGATTCCGCACGTCAGCACCGTGTTGTACCGTGAGTCTAGAGATCTGTCACACCCGTGGGACCTACAAGTGGTATCAGAGCTTTTGCTCTAGATTAGCAGCATATTTGTGGTGTTTTCTTGTACAATCAACATCAACTTCACTGTTTTTCAAGGACTTTTTCATCATTTTCTAGTTCTTGACAGAGATGGACGTATTTTGATCAGTTTGGATTTATTTTGGACTCGTTTTAAGATTTTGATCCAATAGGATTGTTCCTAATCATCTCCTGATCATTCCTACGGTTCCATTTCATCAAATTCTATCATATCAGAGTGTAATGATAATTTTCAGAGGTCTGAGTTCGTGAAGTTTGTTGAGTTCTTGTTCTAGCAGTTACAGGGGAACTTACTAATTCTGTTGCACGCGAACTTACTCAGGCGAACTTACCAAGTTCGCTAGATTCTGTTTCAGGTGAATCTATTAAGTTTGGCAGATATCTTCGCTTGTTCTTTCTGAAGATATGAGAAATTTCTTTGTTACAATACCAGAGTTTACGTATGTGTAACATTTTGTAGTTTCTTCACTAAGAGCTTGTTTGACATTTTGTAATTTCTTCAAAAATTCTCAAGATGTCAAATTTTTCTGATGATTCGACTATGCTTAACTATGATAATTAGATCGGAACACAGCCACTGAGGCTTATGTGCATAGAAGATTACTCTAGCTGGAAGACTGGTTCGAGCAGTTCATGTCACACACTGATACAAGTTTATGGATACTCATCTTGGAAGGATATACACATCCTACATATTCGTTTATGGGTCAAAATAATGTTCCTAAACTAGTGTCAGCTCTTACTGAAAGAGAAAAGAAGATATATGATCGAGAGATGAAGAACCATGCGAATTTTAAAATGTCTTTACCAAAAGAATTCTACCACAACTTCAAGAAATTAACATCTTCATGAGATCCATGGGAAACATTGAAAACGAAGTGTGAAGGCAATGTTTATGTGAAGAAGAGTAGGAGAAATGTGCTAATGAAACAATTCATGGTTTTCAAGTATTTGGAGAATGAAACTGTTAATGATATCTTTACTAGATACTACCATCTCTTGGGTGAGTTGGTAAACTATGATCTTTATTACACAAATACTGAGGTGAATGAGAAGTCGTTGGATGCTCTTCCACCTAAGTTTGGGAAGTACACTATGCTCATCAAGGAAAACGAGAAGTTTGCCGATATGTCTATAGCGGACATGACTGGTAAAGTTCAATCTTATGAAGAAGGTGATGTGACTGAAGATAGTGACAGAAGTGATGAAGCGAGTGTCAAGTTTGTACTCAAGGAAGATGTTACAACTAAAGAGTTCATGGACTTGATCATAGAAGAGTTAGAGAAGCAGAGTGATTCTGAAAGTGATTCTTCTACAGAATCAAGTGATGGTGAAAGTGTTCAATCTGGTAAGAGCACTCAGTCTAGAAACAGTGATTTGAAGACTGAAGAAAGCTTCCAGACAGTTGAAGAGAGTCATACTGAAAAGAGAGAATCTAAGATTACAGATGCTCAAGAAAAAAAAGTTTATGAAGAAGCAAAGGGGCATGTTTTCATGGCTGATAGATCTGATTCTTCTAAGGTAAAAGATGTTAATTGTGAAATTTTATGTTCTAATTATGTTACTTTGATAGAAAAGATGATGAGGGTAATGGATGATAATACAAATCTCATATGTGATATGAAATCCATGCATACTGTGAACCAAACCTTGAAAGACAATAAGAAATTGTTTGTTTAGAAGATTGAAGCATTGAAAAGGGATATTAATTCTCTTACTTTAAAGATTAAGGAAAAGGCTTATCATCTTGATATGTCTTATGTTGAAATTCAGAAGAGAAACATTGACATTGCTGAGAAGAACAAAAAACTTGCAGAGTCTGAAGCCAGGGTGATTAGATTGAAAAGAAAACTTGAAGGTTTCAGCAATTCATCATTCTTATTGGGTTATTATAATGATAATACTAATGAGGGGAAGATAACTGAGGGTATTGGTTTTGTTCCTCCACCTTTCAATGGAAATTACTCAAAGGCACATGAGGTTGTAAAGGATGAAGATTTAGAACATAACAGTGTTGAAGGTGAATCCTGTTACAGGTGAAGATAGGGTGTACGAAGACGGGAGTGATGATGAAATCTTTGATGAAGCCTAGATTGAAGGCATTCTAAAAGAGATCAAAATTGAGATCGCTAAGGTTGTTCAGTCCCATACCCCAAAAGAAGTTCATGTTGGTGAATCTTCTTCAGGTTCAGCTTGTCATGTGAAGGTTCCTTATATGAGACAGTATCATGAGAAGAGATCATGTTTTCATTGTGGCACTATTTGTCACATATTGATGAACTGTCCATATAAAGTTTAAAGGACTCGACATGTTATTCAAGAAAAAGGCAAGACCTCGTGTTAAGCCTTATGTTAAACATATGGTTACTCCAATTCCAAACGGTTCTGGAACAAAACATGTGAAGAAGGTGTTGGTGAAACCAGTGGTAAAATCTGTTGAGGTTGAACCAAATGTGGTTAAACCGCGTGTTACACCAAAGGGTAATTCACAATCTGAGGTTAGACACTCTAGACCTCAGCGACGGAGAAGAAACAGATCATTGAGGAAATTTTTTGAACAATACTCAAACACTTCACATTTTATAATGAATGAACTTAAGGAACAAAAAAGTGTTTGGAAATCTAAAGTATCCGTTTCTAATTCGTCGGAGCAATCTCCAAAAATTTATGAGAGATTCGACAGTGAATTGCATGAAGTCTTTTATTTTTATATAAATGGACGACCCAAGGCTACCATGGCTTGGGTCTCCCTTTCAAATTAATGCTTCTTGTTGAATGTGCAGGATTAACCAAGAGGGACTATTAATACCATTTGCTTCATTAATAGTGGTTGTTCATAGTACTTGACACAGAATGGCATCTGCAGGAGCAAAGAGTTGTTAGAAAATTGGTAAATCTATTTGATTCAATGACTTGATGCTCAGGGGGAGATAATGTCCCACACAATGTTGTTTTGGGAATATGTTGACCAAGTCCAAAAGACAAGCTGAAACTTATGGTGATAATTGTGACACCCAGCATTTCAGATCAATATCCACATTTCATAAACGCACGTTCATAATTATTATTTCCTAATATTTTATTTTGACTAAGTAAAGTCAAGAAGTCTAGAAAAGAAGTTTGTTCCAAGTCTAGTAAACCGTAAAGAGTTACTAGAAAAAGTAAGCAGGATAACCCGACTTAATGCGAACGTAAATGGTTAAATAAAATAACCAGAAAAATATATATATATATATTACACAAAATTTACGTTGAGCCAAGATTCTAATATTTTCTTCAACGAGCCATAAAATGGTTAAAAATTATAATACCGTGAAGAAACGAAACTGAATTAAATTACCCCTTTAAAACTCTAATTGATACTGATACCATAATAAATTAATACTTAAAAATTTGTTATCATTAACCCCTAAACCTATTTCTTGACTTTCTTGGCCGAGAGTCAGGGAGCCATTCTCCCACTTGCCTATTTCACTCAAATTCAGAGGAAAACCATACCTCTTCAGTCGAAACCTCACCTTCACTTTCAAGTTTTCTCTTTTTCTTACGGCAATTTCACAATTCTCTTTCATCTCGAAGTCCAGTTTTAAAGCGAAAATCACCATAATTCGGTGTCATAAGGAGAATTTCAAGTGTTCTTGAAGAAAGCTTAGCAAAAGATTCAAGACTACTTCTCTGTTTTTCTCTAAAGATCGCCATTCTCGGTTTGAGGTAAAAACTCGATACCATCCATATTATTTGCTTTAAAACCGTAACTAAACATACAAATCGTTCAAACGCAAGTAAGATAACAAGAAAACTGTGTCAAACTCAAGATTTGAACATAAAAATATACAGAGTGAATTCTGTAAATCAAAGTGCAGATATCGAAACTATAGTTTCGATACCTGTTAGTCAATCGAAACTGGGAGTTTCGATACCTATTGATCGAAACTAGGAGTTTCGATACCAGTTATTCAATCGAAACTAGGAGTTTCGATACCGGTTGTTCTATCGAAACTAGGAGTTTCGATATCTATTTACTCAATCGAAACTAGGAAGTTTCGATACCTGTGTACAATCGAAACTAGGTAGTTTCGATACTATTCTTGCCAATCGAAACTAGGTAGTTTCGATACCTGTTTTGCCCTGTCGAAACTAGGAAGTTTCGACATCTGTTCTGTTCAGTCGAAACTAAGAAAGTTTCGATACCTGTTCATCAGCCCATAAGGCAGTAACTCAGAACTATTTTTATAACAAAACAAGGTTGGAAAAACTAAAAAGATAATTAAAACAAAAGCAATCAGATCGGCTAAGTCAAGTGAACAATTTGCGTTTAAGACGGGTAGTCTTAACGTGTATGTTATCCTTGTGTAATTAGGATACGGATAGGCGAATCTGCCGTCATTCAAATATTTGCTAGCATTCATACTGTCGAGGTGAGTTTCACTAATCCCCCTTTTTTCTAAGTTTTTGAAATGATTTGGGGTGGAAACATACTTGTAAAAGACTTTTGTGTATAAATGAATGGAACTAATGATCTGACCGTATGTATGTATTGAGGGAACATAAAGCGCTTAAAGTCCTCGTAATAAATTAGTAACCATTAGCTATGGATTTAGCCCGGGATTATATGAATAGTACTATTGGGGGTGACGCCTCCGGTCATGGTTAGTCGCGCTAACCAGGGGTCAAAATGGCCGAATGACCGCATATTGTCTTACTCGCAGAAAGGCGAGGGGAGGCACAGAAAGTTGGGGTTTGGTTACGGTCTCGTACATTACATACTATTTTGTATTCCTTGCAAGCTTACAAATGGGGTCAATAGATCGGATTAGTAATCATATTCATTGGTAATACATACAAAAGAGTTCTGATCAGGTTAAAATGATCAGGTTTTACACAAAAGGGTTCTGATCAGGTTAAAATGATCAGGTTTTACACAAAAGAGTTCTGATCAAGGTAAAGTGATCAGGTTTTACACAAAAGGGTTCTGATCAGGTTAAAATGATCAGGTTTTACACAAAAGAGTTCTGATCAAGGTAAAGTGATCAGGTTTTACACAAAAGGGTTCTGATCAGGTTAAAATGATCAGGTTTTACACAAAAGGGTTCTGATCAGGTTAAAATGATCAGGTTTTACACAAAAGAGTTCTGATCAAGGTAAAGTGATCAGGTTTTACACAAAAGAGTTCTGATCAGGGTAAAGTGATCAGGTTTATCAAAAGAGTTCTGATCAGGTTAAAATGATCAGGTTTTACACAAAAGAGTTCTGATCAGGGTAAAGTGATCAGGTTTAAAGTAAAGAATTCTGATCAGGTTAAAGTGATCAGGTTTAAACGAAAGAGTACTGATCAGGTTAAAATGATCAGGTTTAACAAAGAGTTTTGATCGGCAAAAAGATCAGATTTAAACATTGGGTTTATGATAACTCTTTATAATAACTTGTGAACTCACCAACCTCGTGTTGACAGTTTTAAGTATGTTTTCAGGAAATTGAACGTGGTCATCAGGTTAGAAATGTAGGTTACATGCATGCACGTGGATACGGCTTTTGGGAGGATTTCTCTTGTATAACTCATGGTCTTGAGTCATATTTGCGAAATCTTAAACATTTGTAAACTCAAATCGATATTTTGTAATGTAAATATTTTAAATTCAGTTATGTATCCAATTACATGTATGTGTTTGCGGTAATCATATGCTTTGGAAACCAGTGAAAGTCGCGCCTCGCGTTTCCGCCCTGGCGGGGTGTGACAGAACTTGGTATCAGAGCCATTGATTATAGCGAACTAGGTGTCTAAAACGAAACCTAGTCTATAATTAGAATGACTCACTAAAATGTTTTCATTGCATAAGCATTGCATAACCAGTCATCATGTCATGTGGATATTGTAGTCACAAGTATGTCGTCACATTCACACTCTGACCCCGTCTCTGACTCTGAATCCAACGAGGAACTTTCTGCCTCACGCCCTAAAAATCTAGTACAAGTTCGCAGCTCGACACCACCCAATGTCGCCCTGGGAGAACCGCCCGTCGTCTACCGAAAGAAAAGCGGAGGGCCAGTTAAGGTGCAAAGTGCTAGGAAGAAGGTTCGACTTCCGCGCAAGAGAAACCTGGCAGTCCGTGACCCGAAAGACTTGGAGACCGATAAGGAACTACCGAGGCAACGACCCTGCTACCACCCTACCGTGGGAACTATCCGTTGGATGCCCCGTACCCTGGCACGTTGGAGGGAGATGGAGAGCATCCCATCTACCTTTGAGCTTAGAGAGTCTTCTAACTCCCCAACACCCCTACCCCACACTGGGGAAGCCATAGAGCTCACTGTGCCTACCTTGGTAGCTCGCGTTCGTACGCATGAGGAGCGTCTTGATGATCTCCTAGATGATATTCGGGCACAGGGGGATGCAACCAGGCGCTTACGTCAAGGGCTCGGATCTCGAGTACAGACTCTGGAGGATAGCACTCGAGACATACAGAGTGCCACTGACTACCTCGAGTTGAGAGCTGATATGGACTGGCAGTTCACTCTCACGGTCCGAGACATGGTGGAGGCGCTGGAGGAGAGGACTTTGGCTGCAGAATTTGTGGCAAGAGCTAGCTTTGTCATGGCAGGACTTGCCATGATGATTGGGTTGTACTCCCACTTCTTCTTTTAAACCTATTATGGGCGGGTTGTGCCCATAGTACATTATGTAGTTTAAAACTTTAGTACTGATGAGGTCATGTGAACCCATCTCTTTTGTATCCTCGTCTTTTGGGAACAATGTACTATGTATGTTTTGACTATGTATGTAATGGTTTATTTTGTAATGATAGTTGTTCATGTTTGATGTTGTGGTATCCTTATGTCATGATCTATCATTATTGATATATGATGTTGTTTCTTTTTAATTGACATGTTAGAAAGAACGTCATGGCACCTAAGCGTGGGACACCCCGTAACACTACTGGTGACAACAACGAGACAATTTCCCCAAACATGGAACAACTAATAGCACAGCGAGTAGCTGCCGCTATAGAGCAGTATGAAGCAAACCGAAATAGCGGAGGAGGTGCAGGAGGTAGCGGTACCGCAGGGGGTAGCGGTACAGCAGGAGGTTCCGGAGGTTCCGGAGGTAATAAAAAAATAAATAAGCCATAGCACATAGTCATGATCCGAATTAATGACGTTATGACTTGTGATCCTGCAGATGCTCCAAATAGGAAGTGTACCTACAAAGCCTTCCTATCCTGCAAACCCCACAGTTTTAATGGCACCGAGGGTGCAGTAGGACTAACGAGATGGATAGAACATATGGAGTCGGTGATTGATATAAGTGAATGCACCGCTGATTGCGTAGTGAAGTATTCTACCTGCACGCTCACTGATAAAGCTTTAACTTGGTGGAATACTCAAATGAAGACTTTGGGGAGAGAGACAGCGTACCAATTGTCTTCGGAAGATTTGAAAAACATGATGATTGAGGAATACTGTCCTCGGAATGAATTGCAAAAGATTGAAACTGAGATGTGGAACCTACAGATGATAGGAGATGATGTAGCGGGATACAACGACCGCTTCAATGAATTGGCACTTCTGGTACCGCATATGGTCACACCAGAACATAAGCGTGTGGAGAGGTATCTGTGGGGCCTTGCGCCTCAAATTCGTAGCATGGTAACATCATCTAATCCAATAGATGCCAAGAGTGCTATAACTTTAGCATTCAAACTAAAGGATGATGCAGTACGTAATGAATTGTTTGTGAGGAAGGAGAATGAGGAAGGTAGATCTGGGGAGAAAAGGAAATGGATGGGAAATTCAAGTAACAAATCTGGAAAACAAGAGTTTAAGAAACAAGGAACTGTGAAGGCTTTTGCAGCCAACACAGTGGAAAGAAAGGAGTATGATAGGGGCCTACCGAGATGTAAGAGGTGTGGAAATCATCATGTCGGTGTTTGCATCAAGTGTGGAAAATGCGACAAGTTTGGTCACACCACTCAAGCTTGTCGAACTAACAACCGATTGGGGAAAATCAAACCGGGATGTTTTGTATGTGGTGATCTAACACTTCAAGAAGGATTGTCCCAAGTGGAAGAATCAGAACAACGCTCAGGCACCAGGGAGGGCATTTGTGATGGGTGCAAGGGACGCACGCCAGGACCCGAACATCGTCACTGGTACGTTCCCGATAAATAATCACTATGCCTCTGTACTTTTTGATTCGGGTGCGGATATGAGCTTTGTGTCGAATGATTTTAAATCCTTACTCGGTATTAAGGCCAGCAAACTAGATCAACGTTATACAATTGAATTAGCAAATGGGAAATTAATAGAAACCGGAGAGGTCTTTAGGGGTTGTACTTTATGTTTAGAAAACCGTACATTCAGTATAGACCTTCTACCCGTCGAATTAGGGAGTTTCGATATTGTTATTGGTATGGATTGGTTAACCAAGAATCGTGCCGAGATAGTATGCTTCGAGAAGATTGTACGTATTCCCCTACCAAGCGGAGAAATTCTTTCAATTCAAAGCGAAAGGTGTATAACGATGTTAAAAACGATAAACTGCATGAAAACTTATAAGTATCTACGCAAGGGTTATTGTGCATTCCTGGCTCACATCGTCGAGAAGAAACCCGAAGAACGTCGACTTGAGGACATACCAGTCGTCAGAGATTATTCGGAAGTATTTCCCGAAGACTTACCAGGAATACCACCATTAAGACAAGTCGAGTTTCGGATCGACCTAGTACCAGGAGCCGCACCAGTTGCACGATCTCCGTATCGTCTAGCCCCTTCCGAGATGCAGGAACTGTCGAGTCAACTACAAGAATTACTTGACAAAGGTTTCATAAGACCGAGTTTCTCACCATGGGGAGCTCCGGTCCTATTTGTAAAGAAAAAGGATGGAACCTTTAGAATGTGCATTGATTACCGGGAATTGAACAAGCTGACAATCAAAAACCGGTATCCTCTTCCTCGAATAGACGATTTGTTTGATCAACTTCAAGGTTCCAGTTTCTATTCAAAAATTGATCTACGATCAGGGTATCATCAACTGAAAATTCAGGAAGAAGATATACCAAAAACGGCTTTTAGGACTCGTTACGGTCACTACGAATTCCTAGTTATGCCATTTGGCTTGACTAATGCACCAGCTGTTTTCATGGATCTCATGAACCGCGTGTGCAAGCCATACTTGGATAAATTCGTGATTGTGTTTATCGATGACATATTGATATATTCACGAACCAAGGAGGAACATGAATATCATTTAAAATTAATCTTGGAACTACTCAGGAATGAGAAGCTTTATGCCAAATTCTCTAAGTGTGAGTTTTGGATCCAAGAGGTTCATTTTCTCGGACATGTTATCAATAAGAATGGTATTCACGTAGACCCATCTAAGATTGAAGCTATCAAAAACTGGGAAGCACCAAGAACTCCGACTGAGGTGCGTCAATTTCTGGGTTTGGCAGGATATTACAGGCGATTTATAGAGAATTTTTCAAAAATAGCCTTGCCTTTGACCACGTTAACCCAGAAGGACAAACAGTTTGATTGGACTGATAAACAAGAATCAGCTTTTCAATTGCTGAAGCAAAAACTTTGCAGTGCACCAATCCTATCCCTTCCCGAAGGGACTGACAATTTCATTGTGTACTGTGACGCATCACACCAAGGTCTGGGATGTGTGTTGATGCAGAAAGAAAAAGTCATAGCATATGCATCCAGACAACTAAAGGTGCACAAAAAGAATTATACGACCCACGACTTGGAATTGGGTGCAGTCGTGTTTGCACTCAAGATTTGGAGACATTACTTATACGGTACAAAATGTACTATCTTTACAGACCACAAGAGTCTCCAGCACATCTTTAATCAGAAAGAACTTAACATGAGGCAACGTCGTTGGGTAGAACTACTGAATGATTACGACTGTGATATCAAGTATGACCCTGGCAAAGCAAACGTCGTAGCAGATGCCTTAAGTCGTAAAGAACGAGTTAAAACACTACGTGTTCGTGCCCTAGAATTGACAATTCATACGAGTCTCACGACTCAAATTCGGATGGCACAACAAGAAGCAATCAAAGAAGAAAACAGTCAGAACGAAGCTTTACGAGGAATGATAAAGCAGTTGGAACCAAAGTCAGATGACACTTTATACTTCATGAATAGAATTTGGGTGCCATGTTTTGGTAACATACGGGAGTTGGTTATGGACGAAGCCCACAAGTCCAGGTACTCCATTCACCCAGGTTCGGATAAAATGTATAAGGATCTGAAAGAATTCTACTGGTGGCCGAACATGAAAGGAGAAATTGCTATTTATGTCGGTAAATGCCTGACATGTTCAAAAGTAAAAGCAGAAAATCAGAAACCGTCGGGATTGTTACAACAACCCGAGATACCTCAATGGAAATGGGAACAGATTTCCATGGATTTCATTACAAAGTTACCCAAGACGTCGAGCGGGTATGACACTATATGGGTAATCGTCGATTGTTTGACGAAATTAGCTCATTTTCTACCCATCAAAGAAACAGATAAAACCGAGAAACTTGCAAAGCTTTATATCAAGGAAATTGTGGCTAAGCATGGAGTACCAATTTCTATTATCTCTGATAGAGACAACAGATTCGTGTCTAGAATCTGGAAGTCGTTACAAGAAGCCATGGGCACACGTCTTGACATGAGCACGGCATATCACCCACAAACAGATGGTCAAAGTGAAAGAACCATTCAAACCTTAGAGGATATGCTCCGTGCGTGTGCAATTGACTTCGGTGGAAATTGGGATACTCATTTGCCACTAGCTGAGTTTTCATATAATAACAGTTACCACACCAGCATCAAAGCCGCTCCGTTTGAGGCTTTGTATGGTCGAAAATGTCGTTCACCGCTAT
This sequence comes from Smallanthus sonchifolius, assembly GCA_023525975.1. Taxonomy (NCBI): domain Eukaryota; kingdom Viridiplantae; phylum Streptophyta; class Magnoliopsida; order Asterales; family Asteraceae; genus Smallanthus; species Smallanthus sonchifolius. The sequence continues at coordinate 38,215,986 of CM042025.1, read as the reverse complement.
GTTGGGCAGAGGTTGGCGACAAACATTTAACCGGTCCTGAAGTTATTCAAGAGACCACAGATAAGATTTTCAAAATCAAGGATCGTCTGAAGGCCGCCCGTGACAGACAAAAGAGTTACGCGGATAACAGACGAAGACCTTTAGAATTTCAAGTAGGAGACAAAGTCATGTTAAAGGTCTCACCTTGGAAAGGAGTTGCAAGATTTGGCAACCGTGGCAAGCTTAACCCTAGGTACGTTGGACCATTTGAAATATTGGCTAGGGTTGGCCCTGTAGCTTACAAGCTCAAGTTGCCACAAGAACTAAGCAATGTACATGATACGTTCCATGTATCAAATCTCAAGAAGTGTTTATCAGACGAGACATTAATAATACCGCCTGATGAGATTCACATAGACGACAAGTTGCACTTCATTGAGGAACCTATGGAAGTCACAGATTGGAAGGTTCAGAGAACAAGGCGCAACCGTGTTAAGCTGGTCAAGGTACGTTGGAATTCAAAGCGCGGCCCCGAGTATACGTGGGAGCGGGAAGATAAAATGAAATCCAAGTACCCGTCATTGTTTACAAAAACACCAAGTCAGAGTGACAAGAACTGCATTTCGGGACGAAATTCTCTGTAACATGGGGAGAATGTGACACCCATCATTTCAGGTCAATATCCACATTTCATAAACGCACGTTCATAATTATTATTTCCTGATATTTTATTTTGACTAAGTAAAGTCAAGAAGTCTAGCAAAGAAGTTTGTTCCAAGTCTAGTAAACCGTAAAGAGTTACTAGAAAAAGTAAGCAGGATAACCCGACTTAATGCGAACGTAAATGGTTAAATAAAATAACCAGAAAAATATATATATATATATATTACACAAAATTTACGTTGAGCCAAGATTCTAATATTTTCTTCAACGAGCCATAAAATGGTTAAAAATTATAATACCGTGAAGAATCGAAACTGAATTAAATTACCCCTTTAAAACTCTAATTGATACTGATACCATAATAAATTAATACTTAAAAATTTGTTATCATTAACCCCTAAACCTATTTCTTGACTTTCTTGGCCGAGAGTTAGGGAGCCATTCTCCCACTTGCCTATTTCACTCAAATTCAGAGGAAAACCATACCTCTTCAGTCGAAACCTCACCTTCACTTTCAAGTTTTCTCTTTTTCTTACGGCAATTTCACAATTCTCTTTCATCTCGAAGTCCAGTTTTAAAGCGAAAATCACCATAATTCGGTGTCATAAGGAGAATTTCAAGTGTTCTTGAAGAAAGCTTAGCAAAAGACTCAAGACTACTTCTCTGTTTTTCTCTAAAGATCGCCATTCTCGGTTTGAGGTAAAAACTCGATACCATCCATATTATTTGCTTTAAAACCGTAACTAAACATACAAATCGTTCAAACGCAAGTAAGATAACAAGAAACTGTGTCAAACTCAAGATTTGAACATAAAAATATACAGAGTGAATTCTGTAAATCAAAGTGCAGATATCGAAACTATAGTTTCGATACCTGTTAGTCAATCGAAACTGGGAGTTTCGATACCTATTGATCGAAACTAGGAGTTTCGATACCGGTTGTTCTATCGAAACTAGGAGTTTCGATATCTATTTACTCAATCGAAACTAGGAAGTTTCGATACCTGTGTACAATCGAAACTAGGTAGTTTCGATACTATTCTTGCCAATCGAAACTAGGTAGTTTCGATACCTGTTTTGCCCTGTCGAAACTAGGAAGTTTCGACATCTGTTCTGTTCAATCGAAACTAAGAAAGTTTCGATACCTGTTCATCAGCCCATAAGGCAGTAACTCAGAACTATTTTTATAACAAAACAAGGTTGGAAAAACTAAAAAGATAATTAAAACAAAAGCAATCAGATCGGCTAAGTCAAGTGAACAATTTGCGTTTAAGACGGGTAGTCTTAACGTGTATGTTATCCTTGTGTAATTAGGATACGGATAGGCGAATCTGCCGTCATTCAAATATTTGCTAGCATTCATACTGTCGAGGTGAGTTTCACTAATCCCCCTTTTTTCTAAGTTTTTGAAATGATTTGGGGTGGAAACATACTTGTAAAAGACTTTTGTGTATAAATGAATGGAACTAATGATCTGACCGTATGTATGTATTGAGGGAACATAAAGCGCTTAAAGTCCTCGTAATAAATTAGTAACCATTAGCTATGGATTTAGCCCGGGATTATATGAATAGTACTATTGGGGGTGACGCCTCCGGTCATGGTTAGTCGCGCTAACCAGGGGTCAAAATGGCCGAATGACCGCATATTGTCTTACTCGCAGAAAGGCGAGGGGAGGCACAGAAAGTTGGGGTTTGGTTACGGTCTCGTACATTACATACTATTTTGTATTCCTTGCAAGCTTACAAATGGGGTCAATAGATCGGATTAGTAATCATATTCATTGGTAATACATACAAAAGAGTTCTGATCAGGTTAAAATGATCAGGTTTTACACAAAAGGGTTCTGATCAGGTTAAAATGATCAGGTTTTACACAAAAGAGTTCTGATCAAGGTAAAGTGATCAGGTTTTACACAAAAGGGTTCTGATCAGGTTAAAATGATCAGGTTTTACACAAAAGAGTTCTGATCAAGGTAAAGTGATCAGGTTTTACACAAAAGGGTTCTGATCAGGTTAAAATGATCAGGTTTTACACAAAAGGGTTCTGATCAGGTTAAAATGATCAGGTTTTACACAAAAGAGTTCTGATCAAGGTAAAGTGATCAGGTTTTACACAAAAGAGTTCTGATCAGGGTAAAGTGATCAGGTTTATCAAAAGAGTTCTGATCAGGTTAAAATGATCAGGTTTTACACAAAAGAGTTCTGATCAGGGTAAAGTGATCAGGTTTAAAGTAAAGAATTCTGATCAGGTTAAAGTGATCAGGTTTAAACGAAAGAGTACTGATCAGGTTAAAATGATCAGGTTTAACAAAGAGTTTTGATCGGCAAAAAGATCAGATTTAAACATTGGGTTTATGATAACTCTTTATAATAACTTGTGAACTCACCAACCTCGTGTTGACAGTTTTAAGTATGTTTTCAGGAAATTGAACGTGGTCATCAGGTTAGCAATGTAGGTTACATGCATGCACGTGGATACGGCTTTTGGGAGGATTTCTCTTGTATAACTCATGGTCTTGAGTCATATTTGCGAAATCTTAAACATTTGTAAACTCAAATCGATATTTTGTAATGTAAATATTTTAAATTCAGTTATGTATCCAATTACATGTATGTGTTTGCGGTAATCATATGCTTTGGAAACCAGTGAAAGTCGCGCCTCGCGTTTCCGCCCTGGCGGGGTGTGACAGAACTTGGTATCAGAGCCATTGATTATAGCGAACTAGGTGTCTAAAACGAAACCTAGTCTATAATTAGAATGACTCACTAAAATGTTTTCATTGCATAAGCATTGCATAACCAGTCATCATGTCATGTGGATATTGTAGTCACAAGTATGTCGTCACATTCACACTCTGACCCCGTCTCTGACTCTGAATCCAACGAGGAACTTTCTGCCTCACGCCCTAAAAATCTAGTACAAGTTCGCAGCTCGACACCACCCAATGTCGCCCTGGGAGAACCGCCCGTCGTCTACCGAAAGAAAAGCGGAGGGCCAGTTAAGGTGCAAAGTGCTAGGAAGAAGGTTCGACTTCCGCGCAAGAGAAACCTGGCAGTCCGTGACCCGAAAGACTTGGAGACCGATAAGGAACCACCGAGGCAACGACCCTGCTACCACCCTACCGTGGGAACTATCCGTTGGATGCCCCGTACCCTGGCACGTTGGAGGGAGATGGAGAGCATCCCATCTACCTTTGAGCTTGGAGAGTCTTCTAACTCCCCAACACCCCTACCCCACACTGGGGAAGCCATAGAGCTCACTGTGCCTACCTTGGTAGCTCGCGTTCGTACGCATGAGGAGCGTCTTGATGATCTCCTAGATGATATTCGGGCACAGGGGGATGCAACCAGGCGCTTACGTCAAGGGCTCGGATCTCGAGTACAGACTCTGGAGGATAGCACTCGAGACATACAGAGTGCCACTGACTACCTCGAGTTGAGAGCTGATATGGACTGGCAGTTCACTCTCACGGTCCGAGACATGGTGGAGGCGCTGGAGGAGAGGACTTTGGCTGCAGAATTTGTGGCAAGAGCTAGCTTTGTCATGGCAGGACTTGCCATGATGATTGGGTTGTACTCCCACTTCTTCTTTTAAACCTATTATGGGCGGGTTGTGCCCATAGTACATTATGTAGTTTAAAACTTTAGTACTGATGAGGTCATGTGAACCCATCTCTTTTGTATCCTCGTCTTTTGGGAACAATGTACTATGTATGTTTTGACTATGTATGTAATGGTTTATTTTGTAATGATAGTTGTTCATGTTTGATGTTGTGGTATCCTTATGTCATGATCTATCATTATTGATATATGATGTTGTTTCTTTTTAATTGACATGTTAGAAAGAACGTCATGGCACCTAAGCGTGGGACACCCCGTAACACTACTGGTGACAACAACGAGACAATTTCCCCAAACATGGAACAACTAATAGCACAGCGAGTAGCTGCCGCTATAGAGCAGTATGAAGCAAACCGAAATAGCGGAGGAGGTGCAGGAGGTAGCGGTACCGCAGGGGGTAGCGGTACAGCAGGAGGTTCCGGAGGTAATAAAAAAATAAATAAGCCATAGCACATAGTCATGATCCGAATTAATGACGTTATGACTTGTGATCCTGCAGATGCTCCAAATAGGAAGTGTACCTACAAAGCCTTCCTATCCTGCAAACCCCACAGTTTTAATGGCACCGAGGGTGCAGTAGGACTAACGAGATGGATAGAACATATGGAGTCGGTGATTGATATAAGTGAATGCACCGCTGATTGCGTAGTGAAGTATTCTACCTGCACGCTCACTGATAAAGCTTTAACTTGGTGGAATATTCAAATGAAGACTTTGGGGAGAGAGACAGCGTACCAATTGTCATGGGAAGATTTGAAAAACATGATGATTGAGGAATACTGTCCTCGGAATGAATTGCAAAAGATTGAAACTGAGATGTGGAACCTACAGATGATAGGAGATGATGTAGCGGGATACACCGACCGCTTCAATGAATTGGCTCTTCTGGTACCGCATATGGTCACACCAGAACATAAGCGTGTGGAGAGGTATCTGTGGGGCCTTGCGCCTCAAATTCGTAGCATGGTAACATCATCTAATCCAATAGATGCCAAGAGTGCTATAACTTTAGCATTCAAACTAAAGGATGATGCAGTACGTAATGAATTGTTTGTGAGGAAGGAGAATGAGGAAGGTAGATCTGGGGAGAAAAGGAAATGGATGGGAAATTCAAGTAACAAATCTGGAAAACAAGAGTTTAAGAAACAAGGAACTGTGAACGCTTTTGCAGCCAACACAGTGGAAAGAAAGGAGTATGATAGGGGCCTACCGAGATGTAAGAGGTGTGGAAATCATCATGCCGGTGTTTGCATCAAGTGTGGAAAATGCGACAAGTTTGGTCACACCACTCAAGCTTGTCGAACTAACAACCGATTGGGGAAAATCAAACTGGGATGTTTTGTATGTGGTGATCTAACACTTCAAGAAGGATTGTCCCAAGTGGAAGAATCAGAACAACGCTCAGGCACCAGGGAGGGCATTTGTGATGGGTGCAAGGGACGCACGCCAGGACCCGAACATCGTCACTGGTACGTTCCCGATAAATAATCACTATGCCTCTGTACTTTTTGATTCGGGTGCGGATATGAGCTTTGTGTCGAATGATTTTAAATCCTTACTCGGTATTAAGGCCAGCAAACTAGATCAACGTTATACAATTGAATTAGCAAATGGGAAATTAATAGAAACCGGAGAGGTCTTTAGGGGTTGTACTTTATGTTTAGAAAACCGTACATTCAGTATAGACCTTCTACCCGTCGAATTAGGGAGTTTCGATATTGTTATTGGTATGGATTGGTTAACCAAGAATCGTGCCGAGATAGTATGCTTCGAGAAGATTGTACGTATTCCCCTACCAAGCGGAGAAATTCTTTCAATTCAAAGCGAAAGGTGTATAACGATGTTAAAAACGATAAACTGCATGAAAACTTATAAGTATCTACGCAAGGGTTATTGTGCATTCCTGGCTCACATCGTCGAGAAGAAACCCGAAGAACGTCGACTTGAGGACATACCAGTCGTCAGAGATTATTCGGAAGTATTTCCCGAAGACTTACCAGGAATACCACCATCAAGACAAGTCGAGTTTCGGATCGACCTAGTACCAGGAGCCGCACCAGTTGCACGATCTCCGTATCGTCTAGCCCCTTCCGAGATGCAGGAACTGTCAAGTCAACTACAAGAATTACTTGACAAAGGTTTCATAAGACCGAGTTTCTCACCATGGGGAGCTCCGGTCCTATTTGTAAAGAAAAAGGATGGAACCTTTAGAATGTGCATTGATTACCGGGAATTGAACAAGCTGACAATCAAAAACCGGTATCCTCTTCCTCGAATAGACGATTTGTTTGATCAACTTCAAGGTTCCAGTTTCTATTCAAAAATTGATCTACGATCAGGGTATCATCAACTGAAAATTCAGGAAGAAGATATACCAAAAACGGCTTTTAGGACTCGTTACGGTCACTACGAATTCCTAGTTATGCCATTTGGCTTGACTAATGCACCAGCTGTTTTCATGGATCTCATGAACCGCGTGTGCAAGCCATACTTGGATAAATTCGTGATTGTGTTTATCGATGACATATTGATATATTCACGAACCAAGGAGGAACATGAATATCATTTAAAATTAATCTTGGAACTACTCAGGAATGAGAAGCTTTATGCCAAATTCTCTAAGTGTGAGTTTTGGATCCAAGAGGTTCATTTTCTCGGACATGTTATCAATAAGAATGGTATTCACGTAGACCCATCTAAGATTGAAGCTATCAAAAACTGGGAAGCACCAAGAACTCCGACTGAGGTGCGTCAATTTCTGGGTTTGGCAGGATATTACAGGCGATTTATAGAGAATTTTTCAAAAATAGCCTTGCCTTTGACCACGTTAACCCAGAAGGACAAAAAGTTTGATTGGACTGATAAACAAGAATCAGCTTTTCAATTGCTGAAGCAAAAACTTTGCAGTGCACCAATCCTATCCCTTCTCGAAGGGACTGACAATTTCATTGTGTACTGTGACGCATCACACCAAGGTCTGGGATGTGTGTTGATGCAGAAAGAAAAAGTCATAGCATATGCATCCAGACAACTAAAGGTGCACGAAAAGAATTATACGACCCACGACTTGGAATTGGGTGCAGTCGTGTTTGCACTCAAGATTTGGAGACATTACTTATACGGTACAAAATGTACTATCTTTACAGACCACAAGAGTCTCCAGCACATCTTTAATCAGAAAGAACTTAACATGAGGCAACGTCGTTGGGTAGAACTACTGAATGATTACGACTGTGATATCAAGTATGACCCTGGCAAAGCAAACGTCGTAGCAGATGCCTTAAGTCGTAAAGAACGAGTTAAAACACTACGTGTTCGTGCCCTAGAATTGACAATTCATACGAGTCTCACGACTCAAATTCGGATGGCACAACAAGAAGCAATCAAAGAAGAAAACAGTCAGAACGAAGCTTTACGAGGAATGATAAAGCAGTTGGAACCAAAGTCAGATGACACTTTATACTTCATGAATAGAATTTGGGTGCCATGTTTTGGTAACATACGGGAGTTGGTTATGGACGAAGCCCACAAGTCCAGGTACTCCATTCACCCAGGTTCGGATAAAATGTATAAGGATCTGAAAGAATTCTACTGGTGGCCGAACATGAAAGGAGAAATTGCTATTTATGTCGGTAAATGCCTGACATGTTCAAAAGTAAAAGCAGAACATCAGAAACCGTCGGGATTGTTACAACAACCCAAGATACCTCAATGGAAATAGGAACAGATTTCCATGGATTTCATTACAAAGTTACCCAAGACGTCGAGCGGGTATGACACTATATGGGTAATCGTCGATCGTTTGACGAAATTAGCTCATTTTCTACCCATCAAAGAAACAGATAAAACCGAGAAACTTGCAAAGCTTTATATCAAGGAAATTGTGGCTAGGCATTGAGTACCAATTTCTATTATCTCTGATAGAGACAACAGATTCGTGTCTAGAATCTGGAAGTCGTTACAAGAAGCCATGGTAACACGTCTTGACATGGGCACGGCATATCACCCACAAACAGATGGTCAAAGTGAAAGAACCATTCAAACCTTAGAGGATATGCTCCGTGCGTGTGCAATTGACTTCGGTGGAAATTGGGATACTCATTTGCCACTAGCTGAGTTTTCATATAATAACAGTTACCACACCAGCATCAAAGCCGCTCCGTTTGAGGCTTTGTATGGTCGAAAATGTCGTTCACCGCTATGTTGGGCAGAGGTTGGCGACAAACATTTAACCGGTCCTGAAGTTATTCAAGAGACCACAGATAAGATTTTCAAAATCAAGGATCGTCTGAAGGCCGCCCGTGACAGACAAAAGAGTTACGCGGATAACAGACGAAGACCTTTAGAATTTCAAGTAGGAGACAAAGTCATGTTAAAGGTCTCACCTTGGAAAGGAGTTGCAAGATTTGGCAACCGTGGCAAGCTTAACCCTAGGTACGTTGGACCATTTGAAATATTGGCTAGGGTTGGCCCTGTAGCTTACAAGCTCAAGTTGCCACAAGAACTAAGCAATGTACATGATACGTTCCATGTATCAAATCTCAAGAAGTGTTTATCAGACGAGACATTAATAATACCGCCTGATGAGATTCACATAGACAACAAGTTGCACTTCATTGAGGAACCTATGGAAGTCACAGATTGGAAGGTTCAGAGAACAAGGCGCAGCCGTGTTAAGCTGGTCAAGGTACGTTGGAATTCAAAGCGCGGCCCCGAGTATACGTGGGAGCGGGAAGATAAAATGAAATCCAAGTACCCGTCATTGTTTACAAAAACACCAAGTCAGAGTGACAAGAACTGCATTTCGGGACGAAATTCTCTGTAACATGGGGAGAATGTGACACCCAGCATTTCAGGTCAATATCCACATTTCATAAACGCACGTTCATAATTATTATTTCCTGATATTTTATTTTGACTAAGTAAAGTCAAGAAGTCTAGCAAAGAAGTTTGTTCCAAGTCTAGTAAACCGTAAAGAGTTACTAGAAAAAGTAAGCAGGATAACCCGACTTAATGCGAACGTAAATGGTTAAATAAAATAACCAGAAAAATATATATATATATATTACACAAAATTTACGTTGAGCCAAGATTCTAATATTTTCTTCAACGAGCCATAAAATGGTTAAAAATTATAATACCGTGAAGAATCGAAACTGAATTAAATTACCCCTTTAAAACTCTAATTGATACTGATACCATAATAAATTAATACTTAAAAATTTGTTATCATTAACCCCTAAACCTATTTCTTGACTTTCTTGGCCGAGAGTCAGGGAGCCATTCTCCCACTTGCCTATTTCACTCAAATTCAGAGGAAAACCATACCTCTTCAGTCGAAACCTCACCTTCACTTTCAAGTTTTCTCTTTTTCTTACGGCAATTTCACAATTCTCTTTCATCTCGAAGTCCAGTTTTAAAGCGAAAATCACCATAATTCGGTGTCATAAGGAGAATTTCAAGTGTTCTTGAAGAAAGCTTAGCAAAAGATTCAAGACTACTTCTCTGTTTTTCTCTAAAGATCGCCATTCTCGGTTTGAGGTAAAAACTCGATACCATCCATATTATTTGCTTTAAAACCGTAACTAAACATACAAATCGTTCAAACGCAAGTAAGATAACAAGAAAACTGTGTCAAACTCAAGATTTGAACATAAAAATATACAGAGTGAATTCTGTAAATCAAAGTGCAGATATCGAAACTATAGTTTCGATACCTGTTAGTCAATCGAAACTGGGAGTTTCGATACCTATTGATCGAAACTAGGAGTTTCGATACCGGTTGTTCTATCGAAACTAGGAGTTTCGATATCTATTTACTCAATCGAAACTAGGAAGTTTCGATACCTGTGTACAATCGAAACTAGGTAGTTTCGATACTATTCTTGCTAATCGAAACTAGGTAGTTTCGATACCTGTTTTGCCCTGTCGAAACTAGGAAGTTTCGACATCTGTTCTGTTCAATCGAAACTAAGAAAGTTTCGATACCTGTTCATCAGCCCATAAGGCAGTAACTCAGAACTATTTTTATAACAAAACAAGGTTGGAAAAACTAAAAAGATAATTAAAACAAAAGCAATCAGATCGGCTAAGTCAAGTGAACAATTTGCGTTTAAGACGGGTAGTCTTAACGTGTATGTTATCCTTGTGTAATTAGGATACGGATAGGCGAATCTGCCGTCATTCAAATATTTGCTAGCATTCATACTGTCGAGGTGAGTTTCACTAATCCCCCTTTTTTCTAAGTTTTTGAAATGATTTGGGGTGGAAACATACTTGTAAAAGACTTTTGTGTATAAATGAATGGAACTAATGATCTGACCGTATGTATGTATTGAGGGAACATAAAGCGCTTAAAGTCCTCGTAATAAATTAGTAACCATTAGCTATGGATTTAGCCCGGGATTATATGAATAGTACTATTGGGGGTGACGCCTCCGGTCATGGTTAGTCGCGCTAACCAGGGGTCAAAATGGCCGAATGACCGCATATTGTCTTACTCGCAGAAAGGCGAGGGGAGGCACAGAAAGTTGGGGTTTGGTTACGGTCTCGTACATTACATACTATTTTGTATTCCTTGCAAGCTTACAAATGGGGTCAATAGATCGGATTAGTAATCATATTCATTGGTAATACATACAAAAGAGTTCTGATCAGGTTAAAATGATCAGGTTTTACACAAAAGGGTTCTGATCAGGTTAAAATGATCAGGTTTTACACAAAAGAGTTCTGATCAAGGTAAAGTGATAAGGTTTTACACAAAAGGGTTCTGATCAGGTTAAAATGATCAGGTTTTACACAAAAGAGTTCTGATCAAGGTAAAGTGATCAGGTTTTACACAAAAGGGTTCTGATCAGGTTAAAATGATCAGGTTTTACACAAAAGGGTTCTGATCAGGTTAAAATGATCAGGTTTTACACAAAAGAGTTCTGATCAAGGTAAAGTGATCAGGTTTTACACAAAAGAGTTCTGATCAGGGTAATCAAAAGAGTTCTGATCAGGTTAAAATGATCAGGTTTTACACAAAAGAGTTCTGATCAGGGTAAAGTGATCAGGTTTAAAGTAAAGAATTCTGATCAGGTTAAAGTGATCAGGTTTAAACGAAAGAGTACTGATCAGGTTAAAATGATCAGGTTTAACAAAGAGTTTTGATCGGCAAGAAAATCTGTGTACTCAGGCTTTTATTAATAAGGTTCTTGGATACAGGAAACATAACCAGAATCTCATAGATCAAAATGAAGAATTTCACCAAATGAAATCTGAATTTAAAAAGGTTGAAAAACAGTTACAAGGAAAGATTGATTGTTTAAAGAAAGAAATTTCATCATTAAAACATGAACAAACAAACCTTGAAACTCAAATTGATGACCTTCTGGTTAAGATAAAAGCTACAAGGGCCGAATTAGCAGACCAAAAGGTCCATGTGGAAAAATATGAATTTGCATCCAAAAAGCTGTAAAGACTTCTGGATGCTCAAATTCATGAAAAGGTAACTGCCGGTCTTGGATTTCAAGCTGAACAACCCTACAATGTTGTTCCTCCACCCGCTAACTATGTAGCTATCCATGAACCAAGTTTCAATCTTTCCAACCTTGACATGGCCAACCGAAATCTTGACCCTATTGTCCAAGAAACCCCTGTGCAAGAATGCACTACTTCATCCGATTCTGAATTAACATGCTCAGACTCCACTGAAACCAATAAAGCTTCATCACCTCCTACCTGTGAAGCTTTTAAAGCCAACAATCCAAGCCCTTTCATCCCTACAAAAACAGTACCATTATCTCAGCCAACCAAACAAATCAGAATCAGCTATCCTCTAGAAGGAAGAAAGCTAACTGTTGAAAAGGGACAGTCTTCAACCTCCACCAACTCAAAGCCTCCTTCACCCAAATATTTGAGCCTCTCATCTTCTCAAATATGGAGTCTACCTCTTCTCAAGCACCTGCTTCCATTTTCTCCTCTGACTACAGACTGGATTTTCCTAAACCTTCTATCAGTCCGAGAAGACCATCCATTGATCCTCCATCTGTTATGGAAGCCATTGAAGCAAGTGCATCCAGAACCACACTCTCAAATGTCACCAGTAGCAGCCTGTCTAAAAATGAAAATATGAATGAAGACTCTTCGGTAAATGTTGTAGATGTTGCAAATACTATTGCTGATAATACTGATGTAGTTGTTGATCTTGAAGACTCTTCAACCTATACTATTGCTGATAATACTGATGTAGTTGTTGATCTTGAAGACTCTTCAACCATGAATGAAGAAATCCCTGATCAAAATCAAAGCAATCTTGAGCAAGGGATACAGCTGGAGGTGGTACCAGCACAAAGGATCAACAAGGAACATCCTCTGGAAAATATTATTGGCTAAGTTCACCAAGGAGTTCTAACAAGAAGCAAATCTCATGAGGCCAATATATGTTTGTTTTCATGTTTTCTATCTTAGGTGGAACCCAAGAAGATAGATGAATCTCTGCAACACAACAGTTGGATTGAGGCAATGCAGGAAGAGTTGCTGCAATTCAAAAGACACTGGAAACTTGTTGATCTTCTACCCGGTCAATCTGCCATTGGCACAAGATGGGTATTCAGGAACAAGCAAGATGAGAGAGGCATTGTAGTCAAGAACAAAGCCAGACCTATAGCGCAAGGCTACACTCAGGAAGAGGGAATTTACTATGATGAAGTCTTTGCTCCTGTTGCCAGATTGGAGGCCATCAGAATCTTCCTGGCATTTACTGCATCCAAGAATTTCATGGTCTATCAAATGGATGTCAAGAGTGCCTTTCTGTATGGGAAGATTGGTGAAGAAGTATATGTCAAACAGCCTCCAGGCTTTGTAGATCCTGCACATCCTAACCAAGTGTTCAAACTAGACAAAGCTCTGTATGGCCTACATCAAGCCCCAAGAGCTTGGTATGAAACTTTGTCCGGATATCTACTAAGAAACAACTTCAGAAGAGGTGCCATTGACTAGACCTTGTTTATCAAAGATGAAGGGGGAGAAATCTTACTGGTACAAATCTACATAGTTGATATCATCTTTGGATCAACAAGGAAGAAGTTGTGTAAAGACTTTGAGATCCTGATGCACTCAAAGTTTGAAATGAGTTCAATGGGTGAACTAAATTTCTTTCTAAGTCTTCAAGTAAAACAAGTTCCAAATGAAATCTTCATCAGCCAATACAAATATGTCAAGAGCATTCTAGAAAGATTCAAGATGGTTGACTGCTCTGCTGCAAGAACCCCTATGCAAGTGCACTATCAGCTGACTCCAGACAAAGATGGTCAAGACACTGATCAACATCAGTACCGTGCAATGATAGGGTCTCTCATGTATCTCACTGCCTCAAAGCCAGATATCATGTTTGTAGTATGTCTCTGTGCAAGATTCCAAGCAGCTCCAAAGATTTCACATTTTCAAGCTGATGTGTCTGCCATGAGAGCTTGATTGTTGGCAGGAATATCCTCATACTTAAAGCTCCAGTCAAAGTCAGCAGTTCCAACAGCTGCACAGGCTGCAGTTTGTGCAGGTGGAGTGGCCTGTTGATGTCTTGGTTGAGCTTGGTGAGCTTTCCTGGTATGAGCAGCAGCTGGGTTTGCCTTTGGTTCCATGCATTCCCTAGCAAAATGACCAAGTTAGTTACAGTTGCAACACTTCAGTTTGCTTTTGTCCAAGCCAACCCTGGTGTTAGAGTTATTGATTGGAACGGGTCTTCCTGTTCTTGAGTGGAACCTTTTTGCTCTTAGAGAGAGCATGGCATAGGAGTGCATTATATCCATTTCTTCTAGATCATCTGAATGAAAACATTCCAGATCTTCCTTGATAAAGGACATATTGCTTGAGTTTTCATAGACAAAAGCAACAGAGGTTGATGTTTGAGGTGGGGCTTCAAGAAGAAATGGTGAGTTATTTGATTGAGAGGTTAGAGTTTGGGGATGAGTGACATTGAGAGGATAATAGTTGCTTGAACTAGGACCTGAGTGGTTGGAGTGGAGGGCAGAAGAGGTGGTGGTGGAAGTTCAGGCTGTTTGGTAGATTGAGCTTCTTTCCTTGGCGTGAATTATTTCTAATTCATAGGTTTTTAGCATACCAAAAAGCTCAGTCATCTGAAGAGTCTTCAGATTTTCAGTTCTTCTGATGGACACTGTGTAGAGTGTCCAACAACTAGGTAGAGACCTGATGAACTTCTTGAGAATATCTTCATTCTCCAGCTTCACTTTTGAGCACTTCAGCTCACCTACAAGATAAGTATATCTGTTAAATAAAATAGTTAGAGACTCACCTTCCTTCCAGATGAAGTTTTCATATTGCTGCTTCATCTTCTCAAGAGCCTCCCATAACTCCTTTGCAGTTTTGTATCCTCTAAAGTTGTGAAAAACTTCATTTGGTAAGCACATCTGAATGGCTCCCAAAGCCTTGAAATCTAACTCCATTTTCTTGATGTCTTCATCAGAGTATTTGGAGTATTCTTTGGGAACCAGTGTACCTTCGGAATCAACAGAGGCCACCATGGGTATGTATGGTCCATCCTTTATGGATTTCCACATCCCATATTCTTGATAGCAGAAGAAGCTTTCCATTCTGTTCTTCCACATATCATAGTCTTCTCCAGACACCAGTCTTGGTGGTCTGGTGATGCTTCCAGTGTCTTCAACTCCACTGTTTTGTGCCATTTTTGATTGGTGATACTGGGTGACTTTAGCAAAGAGATAGTTTTGAATAGAACCAGAGAATGATTAAACAAGTGTGAGTTTGTTTAATATGTGAGCCAAAGCTCTGATACCACTTGTAGGATCGGTGAATACAAGATGGTTCTATTCTAGTTGAGATTGGTGGAAACAATCACAACCAAGCAATGTAAACAAGTAAACACGAAGAATACTGATAAAGGCAATTTGTATTAAGCTTCAAGATTACAAGATTACAGAGAAATCTCTTAAGCAAAAAGCACACTTATACAATGACTCTAAGTACTACTTATATAGTAACTTAGAATCAAGACATACCCTTGATTCTAAGGATCATATCTAACATAAGCCGTTGATCTTGTATGGAAGCTATTCTACATGTAACGACAATAACAACTACAAAAGTTATCTTTACTCAAAAGTCTTTTTAGATATCATTGCTTGAGACTTTGGAAGGAGAACGTCGTTGTCTTTTATTGTCTTGCACCATTGACATTCTTTCTGCGTGGAGTGTGTCAGTGGTGCAGCAGAAAGTTGTCAGTGGTAATGGTTGCTTTATCGAAGCCAGTCAGCTGCAACGTTTGATCTTCAGTGGGAATTGCTATCTGCAGCAATGTTGATGATCAGTAGTAAGACACAACTGTCCACATCTGCTGATGATATGCCTATCAGCAGCAACTTTGGTCTTCAACAGATAAGGCAATCCGCAGTAGATTTGTTCTTCAGCAGAAGAACAAGTATCCGCTGCAGATAAGCTTATCCGCAACAGTTTGTACTTAGATAATTTTATAGCCATCAGACTTTATTTCTACACTTTCCAAGGCGAAACATTTAGTAGCACGTTATCTCCAAATTCAAATTCAAAGGGTTTACGTCGGATGTCGGCGTAGCTCTTTTGTCGATCTATTGCGGCTACAATTCTCTCCTTTATTTTCATGATTTTATCTATTGTTTCTTGGATAATTTCCGATCCTGTTAATTGACTGTCACCGATCTCTGCCCAACATATGGGAGATCTACACTTCCTTCCATATAATACCTCAAACGGGGCATCTTTAATACTCGTGTGGTAACTATTGTTGTAAGAGAATTCCGCTAAGGGTAGATGAGTATCCCAACTACCTTCGAAATCTATGACACATGCCCTAATAATGTCTTCCAAGGTTTGAATTGTACGCTAACTTTGGCCATCAGATTGCGGGTGGTAAGCGGTACTTAAATCCAAGCGTGTTCTTAAGGCTTGTTGAAACGTTTGCCAAAATCTTGAGGTAAAGCGGCTATCTCGATCGGATATGATTGAAACAGGTACTCCATGTCTGGATACTATTTCATCTACATATATTTTGGCTAACCTTTCCATCTTGTAATCCTCCCTTATTGGCAAAAATGAGTGGATTTTGTCAATCGATCGACTATTACCCATATGACATCGTGTCCCCTAGTGGTTTTGGGTAATTTAGTGATAAAATCCATGGTGATTCTTTCCCGTTTCCACTTAGGAATCTCGGGTTGCTGTAGCAAGCCAGAGGGCTTTTGATGCTTAGCCTTAACTTTGGAACAATTTAGGCATTTCCCTACATAAGTGGCAATATCCTTCTTCATTCCTGGGCACCAATACTTGTCCTTTAAGTCTATGTATATCTTGTCATTCCCCGGGTGAATCGAGTATTTAGACTTATGAGCCTCATCCATAATCATTTCCCTTAGGTTACCATGGATTGGGATCTATATCCTATCATTAGACTTCAATACACCATTGCTTCTTGACACAAACTTCTTCTCCAAACCTGCTAACCCTTCATTTTCCAGGTTTGCTTCCTTGAGGGCTTCTTCCTGGGCATTCTGTATCTGAGGCATCAAATTTGATTACATCGTCATTTTCAAGGCACGAACTCTGAGAGGTTTAATTCGTTCCTTTCTACTTAGATCATCGACCACGACATTTGCTTTGCCCGAATGATAACGTATCTCACAATCATAATCATTTAGCAATTCATCTTATTTGCCTCATATTTAACATCTTCTGGTCAAAGATGTGTTGAAAGCTTTTGTGGTAAGTGTAGATAACACACTTTGTACCATACAAATAATGTCTCCAGATTTTGAGTGTGAATACAACGGCACCCATTCAAGATCGTGGGTAGTGTAATTCTTTTCGTGAATTTTAAGCTGTCGAGAAGCGTAAGCAATCACCTTGTTCCTTTGCATTAAGATACACCCTAATCCTTGTCGTGATGCGTCACAATAGACTAGAAAATCATCGGTTCCTTCAGGTAAGGATAGGATCGGTGCGCTGCATAATTTTTGTTTTAGGGTGTCAAAGGCTTCTTGTTGCTTGGTACCCCAGTCAAATTTGACACTTTTCTGAGTCAGGGATGTCAAAGGTTGAGCAATTTTTGATGAAGCGCCGGTAGTACCCGGCTTATCCCAAAAATTGTCTGATTTCAGTAGGGGTTTTAGGAGCTTCCCACTGTTTGACTGCTTCAATTTTAGAGGGATCTACTTGAATTCCTTTTCCGCTCACGACGTGTATGAGGAGTTGCACTTCACGCATCCAAAATTCACATTTTGAAAACTTAGTGTATAGCTCCTCCTTTCTAAGTAGCTCAAAAATCAACCTTAGGTGTTGTTCATGGTCTTCCTTGTTTTGAGAGTAGATCAGAATGTCGTCTATGAAAACAATCACAAACTTATCTAGGTAGGGTTTACAAACTCTATTCATGAGGTCTATGAAAACAGCACGTGTATTTGTCAAACCGAAGGGCATTACTAGGAACTCGTAGTGCCCATACCTAGTCCTAAATGCGGTATTTGGTATATCTTCTTCTTTGATCTTGATTTGATGGTACCCCAACCTTAGATCAATTTTTGAAAAATAACCCGATCCTTGTAATTGATCAAATAGGTCATCAACCCTCGGTAAATGATACTGATTCTTTATCGTAACCTTGTTTAGGCCGCGGTAATCAATGCACATTCTCAATGTTCCATCCTTCTTTTTAACGAATAGCACTGGTGCTCCCCATGGGGAGAAACTCGGCCGAATAAATCCTTTGTCCATAAGCTCTTGTAATTGGATCATGAGCTCTTGCATTTCCGACGGTGCTAGTCGATATGACGATTTAGCAACTGGTGCTGCTCCCAACACCAAGTCGATTCGAAATTCGACTTGTCTAGGTGGTGGCAAGCCTGGTAGTTCGTCAGGAAATACATCGGGATAATCGGCTACAATTGGCACATCTTCTATCTGTCTCTCTTCTTCTTCTTCTTCCTTTAATACGTATGATAGGTACGTCGTGCATCCTTTCCTCATGCATTTGTTAGCTTTCATACAAGAGATTATATTTAAGGTTTCCCTTGTCTTTTCACCATGAATCGTAAGCATTTCCCCATTGGATAATGGGATCCTTAACAGTTTCTTGTCGCACACGATCTCGGCTCGGTTACGTGCCAACCAGTCCATACCAACAACGACATCAAACCCTCCTAACTAAACGGGCATTAAATTTATGGGAAATGAATGTTCATCCGGTTCTAGGGTAGAATTATTGATCACTTCGCCGGCCTCAATGGTCTTACCATCGGCTAATTCTATAATGTAGGCATTGGATAATTTAGAAGAATTTAATTCAATTCTAGGCCTAAACTTAGTGGAAACAAAACTCCTACTTGCACCGGTATCAAATAATACAAAAGCATAATGGTTGTTTATTAGAAACGTACCAGTTACAACATCGGGTTCCTCACGGCCATTTTCGGCATTCATCAAAAAGGCTCTTCCTTTTGCCCTCCCGACTGGAGCTCTGTCTCCTTTCAACCCCGGGTATTACGGGCATAGGTGATCAGTGCTACCACATTCATGGCACCTGAATGTTGTAGGTGGCTAGGCTCGGCAGTCTGCTGCCCTATGGCCTGAACGGTTGCAATTGTAGCACACGGTCGCCTTGCATTCACCTGCGTGATGTCTGTTGCATTTGTTGCACATGGGTAAGGTTCCTAGATATGGCTTCTTGGGCATACCACCATCATTCTTTCTCATACTGTTACTTACTCAGCTTCCTGGTTTTCCTCCTTAATTTCCTCCAAAACGTCCCCTAGATTTTCCAATCGAACCTCCACTGAAGTTCCTTCCAAAGTTTCCTCCAAAATTTCCACTCACCCTACTTACTGAATTCCCATCAAACCTACCTCCTGATTGTCCACTGAACTTACCCCTTGGGTTTCCACCCGGCGATCGAGCGTTGTCCCACTTCCTCTTATTTCCCGTATTCTCTACCCTTTTTACACCACCGTTCCGAATCACTTCATCAGTCAGGTCCCGACCAATTCTACCACTGCTTGGTAAGTTGTGGGTTTGGCAGCTTTGACCATCCCTCGGATTTGAGGTATGAGACCCCAAATGTACCTGCCGATCCGTTTGGATTCGGGGGTCACAAGATGTGGAACAAGGGCGGCCAGTTCATTAAAGTGGTTGGTGTATTCCAGAATCGTCGTCCCAGTCATTTCCAGACTCAAGAACTCAGCCTCTATCTTTTCAATCTCGTTTATGGGGCAGTACGTTTCTACCATAAGCTCCTTAAATTCAGCCCATCGCATCCTGTTTATCGCTCTCCTCCTCGGCTTTTCATAATTGAGTTCCACCAAGATAGAGCTCTTTGTCACACCCCGACCGATGGCGGAATCATCGGGGCGGGACATGTAAGACTGTTCATAGCACATGGTTGACTAAATTGAAATATATTAAAGTCAAATTTCCATTACAAGTAATCCAAGTACAAACCAAAATTCAAACAAAGAAACATAAAATAACTCATAAAATTCTTGATTTAAATTGCTAAGTCCAAAATCCTATGTTGAACACGTCTTGAATCAATCTCACATATTGGGGTCTGAAACATGAATAAAATAAAGTCAACTAAAAAGTTGGTGAGTATAACACAGTTGTATGTAGATAGCATATAGTTGAAAACAAATCCTTTACATATCATGATAAATAAGGCATTTATGGGGAGCAGCTATTGTCTAACCATGTACAATCAAACCTTGTAACTAGCATGCAAAACAAATGTGTTGTCGGTTTCAATCACCGCGTACCATGGGTGGGTTTGTCAGACTCAATAGATCTATCATTGAAAACCGTCGGCTTGTATAGTTAATGATTGCACATAATCGCATACAAAGGTTAGCACACCTAGCACTCGGGCATAAAGCTCAAATTTGCACACATGAAAGTAAATAGGATTTGTACTTTGTGTTGTTTGTGTAAATGTAATGTGTAATGTGAAATGTGTATAGAGTTCATGTTCCACCCCAAAAGTGTAAAAGAGTAAAAGGGGTTGTGAATACTCACTTGGTATGGAGGTGTAGTTAACAAAGATTATAGATAGCAAATATGATCCTCGAAATGCACAATTTAACCTAAAAAGTAATGTGTATTAAATCAAATAGATGCATAAAGTTTAAGTCTAAGATGAAAGTTGAATTTGTGTATAAAACTATTGACTTGTATTTAAAAGTATTGAATAAAATATATAGAGTTTGAAGTAAAAATATTTTTGAAACAATTTGATTAGGTTTGAATTGGATAATTGAATAAATATATAATTATAGTTTATGA
This sequence comes from Smallanthus sonchifolius, assembly GCA_023525975.1. Classification (NCBI taxonomy): domain Eukaryota; kingdom Viridiplantae; phylum Streptophyta; class Magnoliopsida; order Asterales; family Asteraceae; genus Smallanthus; species Smallanthus sonchifolius. The sequence goes on along the minus strand of CM042025.1, from coordinate 38,195,407 downwards.
AATAATGTAAATATTAATTGTAATTAAGTATAAATAAATAAATGATTTTGATTTAAAATGTAAATTAAATAAATAATTATTATCTTATTTATTTATAAATTTTGTAACTTACTTATTTAAAATATTGTTTAAGTGTAAGATAATAAATATAAATTTAATTTTTCATAAACTTTTAAATAAATTATATTTATGCCAAGATTAAACTTTTAATCCATTTTAAATACAGAAAACATATTTTTATAAAATCGAAACATTTATTGATCGAAAAATATAAAATTATAATTCTGTTACAATTTCTGAGTCACACATGACCGTGCCTCGGAAGGGCATGATCGTGCTCAAGCCAGGGGCGCGACCGCGCTAGTCGGGGCACGACCGGGTTGATCAACAGAGGGCACAAACTAGACCAGTCAAACAGGCACGTCCGTGCCTAAATATGGCACGGTCGTGTCTATGATCTTTAGACACAACAGAGACTAGCCCAGAGGGCATGAGAAGGTCTGGACAGGAGGACACGACCGCGCCGCTATTCGACACGACCGCGCTACATGAGGCACGGCCGCGCTAGTTGATTAGCGCGACCGTGTCTCTTCCCAATCAGACACGAATTGACAAATTCTTGTATTTTTAACGCTGGAATTGTTGGGCTTTTGATTAATGGGTTATTACGAGTCTTTTCATATAACTTAATTGCATGTACATCGTGTTTAAGAAGGGATTCGATTAAATCATTTTTAAATAAAAACATCGATTCTGATTCGAGGTAAATTCTATGATGGAAGCCTAAATTATTATGGGGCTTTCGATATAGAGACTAATTAACTGAAATAAATGATTTCAATTACCCGAAACAGTAGAGGATTGATAAAGATCGGCAAGAAGGAGTTCCGGCGTCGACGGCTTGAGTTTCGGTGATCTTTACTGCAACTCCGGCCAATCCAAATAGCCTGGGAACTTCAGGGATGATTGCGTATCGAGACTACGCTGCTGGATTGAGAGGATTCGGATCGAACAGCGGATTCTAGTTTCTTGGAAAGCTTGAGAGAGTTTTTTGAGATTGATAGGATTAAGATGGGGCGTTTGAGAATTTGAAATTTGCATTACTCACGTAAATGACAAAGAAAACGGTGGGCGGTTACGGATTCTTGACGATCGGGTGATTAAACTGCATTTATGTTTCAACTGTTACACAGGCGCGACCGTGCCTAAATATGGCGCGACCGTGCCCAGGCACCGGACGCGATCGTTCCAGGACCAGTCGCGCGATCGTGCCGAGGCACTTGGCGCGACCGTGCCAGGACGAAGCACGACCGTGCTAGACTAGTGTTTCTTGACATTTTTCAACTTTAGTCCTTGACTTTTCAGGTTTAATGTGTTTGAATTAAATAGTTTCTTGCATAGTGTTTAAATGTATATAATTGCGTAAAACTTGCGAATTTGTATCGAATCATTGCGTTTAGTTTACGGTGAGAAAAATAGTAAGACAGTGCACGAGTATTGAATTCGAAATTGCATTACATTGAATTGAAATATGAATACTAAAAATCAGAAATGTTACACTCTTGCCTTGAGTGAGTGAGTGGCAAACCTAACCTTTTCCTTTTCTAGGCAATCACTAATGTCTAAATCCCCTTCCATTTCCTCTAGCCAACAAATAGTTCCTGTGGCTCCTTCAGTTCCGAAGTACGGGTTTGGTTTGCAAGCCATAAACGACTTGTAGGTGCATCCAATTCTGGCACTTCCCGTTGCCAAGTTAGCTTCATTATCCTCCTGATCAATTCCTTTTCCATCACCACTTGCCGCACCGTGATTACCCTCATTTCCAGTGCCGTCACTCTTGTTTCGCTCCGTATTGAGGTTTAGTGCCTTTGTAACGGCTTCGGCAAAAAGTTACAGGAGTTGGGCATCGGCGGTTGCATTGATATTGGTGTTGGTGTCATTGGTGTTGGTATACGTGTCGTTGGTGTTGGTATCATTGGTGTTGGTGTTGGTGTCATTGGTGTTGGTATTGGTGTCGTTGGTGTTGGCGTTGGTTCGGGAGTTCACTCAGGTGTACACCGCTCCTTCTCTTCCCATTTCTGATAAATAAGCTTTGAAATATAAGAGACATATATACATGTTGACGGTTTAGCACTCTTTATAATTGCACTATTAGGATTTTACTAAACGCTTGGAGAAAAATGCTTGTTAATGAAGTAATTCGTGAAGCTCTTACAATACTTGACATTAGCTAAACGCTATATGTTGAAACAGAAAAGGGAAAAAAATACACGATAGTAGAAAACGAGTGTAACTTACTCGTTTCGTTTACAAAATAAAATAAAATAAGAAGTACGATCTAAGAGGCTCTTCAATGGCGGCGGGAAGGGTGTCGTGTGAAATTGAGAGATTCCTTCACTTGGTCACCAGTGTTCTTCACTTGGTCACCAATGTTCTCCAGGTACTTCTTGATTTTGCTCCTTCAGGGAGGGAGCTCTCTACGCCTTGTTGCGACCCGTTCGTACCCGGATTGTTGGCGCGGTGGCTCCATAGTCGGTATCTGTTAGGGCCAAGTCTCGCCCATGGTCGTTGGCTGCTCGTTTATGTAGAGCGTCCCTGAGAAGTATTGCGGCTCCTCCATTGGATAGAACTGGGAAGTGCTCGAGTGGCACGGGTCCATGAGGTACGGATCATTGTACCTCTCGGTGAAGTCCATGTGCACGCTGTGGCGTGCCCTCGGGTCAAAACTAGGTTTTTTTGGGAAAGGAAAAGGAGTTGGCGCCGCATATGAAGGCAACTCGGGTTGCGTGGGTAACCCTGTCCACCCTGCGTAGTCATTCCCCCCAAGTGGGGCAAGGTGGTACACATGCTGATTGGCCGATACGCAAGGCCTCTACTTAGCGTGACCGACTCACACTCCTATCGCTCGTTTCCACTGACGACCAAGACCCGTAGGTCTCAATGGTTGGTTCCGACTCTTCCGGTGCCGAGTTCTCGGGTTCAGGTATTGTTACTGATGGTCCCCATCCTAGCGGAAAGTCTCTAACAGCTCTCGGTCACGGGGGCCTTGATGGTCTAGCGCCCATGTCAAAAGGGGGCGCCATCACTTGAGTCCCGTACTCCATAGAGTACGTTTGCATAATGGGCCTAGGAGGCGAGCTCGGCGAGTCTACATAAACGATGGCTGCTTTACCTTTTCCATTCATGGCCATTGCTTCGCGGATCTTAAGGTGCACAATATAGTATATAAGAAGTTAGTGTATATAAACATTTAAGCAATTACTAAAAAAAATAAGGTTGTTCAAAACTCTATTTTTTTAAATACCCTAAGTCCTACATGTTGAACCTATTAGTGCGTGGGTTGTTTTTAGATATTGCAGTTAAAGCCTAGGAGTCTATACCTCTATGACCCTAATTCGCTGAAACCGTTGGCTCTGATACCAATCTGTCACAACCCGACCAGGGGGCTAGGCGTGAAGACTGATATCAACCAAATGCAGCGAAAAAAAAATACATTACATAGTTGGACTAAATGTCCAAACCCAAAATACAAGTTTTGAAGAGAAACAACATAAGATAATGTTACAACCAACTAAAGACTTAATCGTCTAAACAATTTATTCTTCTAACTTCATGTGGTTGTACTTTTGGTGTTGTGCCTAGTTGACTCCTCCCTAGTTAGTACCTGAAATGCATACTCAAAATACGTCAAAAAAATTGTTGGTGAATTCATGCGTTTATGACAATCGACACAAATAAATAAGTATGGTGCATATTAAATAAGTTCACAATCAACCCTGTGCCCACAACCCATGGACATCTATAAATAATAATAATATACCCCTAACTCATACCCCTAATTGTTATAGGTCTAATTACTCATGCCTACCAACATAAGTATAAACTGTTAAACGAATATATGTCACAAGATATATATTATCATTCAATGATTATCATTCCATGGGAGGTTGTCCCGGTTACGTCGGGCCCAAGGTGTGCGGGGGTTTCACCATATAGTACTACCTATATATTCGCTGGCTCCAAAGGAGTTAATGATTGTGTGCTAGAGATCGGGGATTCGTTATGGCAGCTAGAACGGCCTTATTTAATTATATTACCAAGTATAAAAGCAGTTTAGGAGTATGCATCCCAATTCCCCAAAACGAGTATATAAATAATTTGTAAAACGGGGATCACATGAACTCACCTTGTAGTAGTTCATAATATAAGTCACCGATTGTGTATACTAGGGCCCCTATGTTTAAACAATGTGTTACCAACAATTCAAATATCATAAACGAGTCCATATGTGTCGTTGCCCTAAGACGATATCGTACAGTATGTCCAAAAACCTGTTGTTATTAATTTAGTTGGTATATTAGTTATCATCGAATAAGTTTAGGTTAATCATACATATGTAATAAGGTAATAATATTTATGTTATTATAGTTCTTAGTTATTATATAAGTTAAATATTTTTCTATAAAGGAAGATAAAGCAATAGTAATACCGTTTTAAATTAACGTGACAATTTTCGCCAAATCATACGTTTTCGAAGGGGTTACTTAATATATAGTTGAATATTATTTATTTTATTCAAGTGAGAGTCATACTTAGGATATATAAGTTAAAGTTTCTGGAAAAGTATAAGTTTTTAAAACTATTGTATTATTTGTTAATTTTACTTAATAAACTAATGTTTTAACATGTTTAAACGGTATATATTACTAAGCAATTAAAATTACTTTAAAATTTCTAAGTTATATTTTTCTACAGTAGGTTAGGACTCATAAGTTATAAAAATAATTTTTATATAATTAGTTTCTGTATTTTTATATTTTTAGTGCATTTAATTGTCTAGAAATGACCTCAATTCCTAATAATTATTAAATAAACTTAAAAATTATATTTTTTTATTTTATACAGCTTTAATACAGTAGTTTTAAGTCCTAAAAATTATAAAACTCAGTTTTTGATCAGAAGCACTATTTATTAAAAATTCGTGTTGTTATCGGTCTATTTTACGTACGTTAAACATGATTCATAGCAATTGGAGACCTGCACCTAAATCAACATTTTTCCTGGGTTAAGTTAGTATTAGAAGGTTTCTTGTAAAGTTTCATGATTTTCTGAGCTGTTTAACTATTTTTCCCAATGTACGGCTCTAAAACTCGTTTCAAAATCGTACGGTCGTTTTGTAAACGTTTCGTGTGATTCTTTTTGGAAAACACTTTATTTGGGACATATGTCCTCTGGAAATATTCTGAGTTTATAAGTTTGTTGGTGAAAAGGGCATTTTTGAATAAATAAGATTGTGGAATCCGTTTTCGACGGTTTCACAACGGTTTTTCGATGGTTTTTTTTATCTTTTCAAATTTAAAGCCATAAATAGTTATGAGTCAGTTTTAGGAACTTAGTAATCTGTAATTTTAGTATTTTTAAAGGTTTGGACATATAGGGGGTCATACGTGCCTACAACGGTGTAAATGAATGAAAATAACGCTTATAAACGTAAGGTTTTCACGTATTTTGCGTACCTTAACAAGGGCTGGGTGTTTAGCAAGATTGGGGGCTCCAAAAAGAGTTTTTAAATTCTAGAATAAATCAGATTTCAAAGGGCTAAGTGAAAATATGGACGAGACGATAATTTGACCGTTTAAGGTGATAATACGAGTGATCAAGGCTTCTCATGCACAAACCGTTATGAGTGAAGGTTTGTGCATGGTTTGGACTTGTAAATGGGTCATCTCAGATTCAAATAATGGTCTTTAGTAAGGTTATGATGGGGTTAAAAACTTAGCTCTTGATTATATAGATTAAAATCCGATTTTAGGGTTTTGCAATTCTACTTTTCGGTTGTAAGATTTCAAAAGCTACGTGTATGCCAAGTCTTGATCAAGTCATCAATGGTTTTATCATCACCCAATGGTTATCCATGGCTGATTATATGAACGAATTGGAAAGGAAAACACGATGGATCGGGTGGAACAAACGAGTGTACGTACTTGTTTACGTGATCAATACTTGGGACGATTCTTGGAGTGTTTCTTCCAAGCTATAAGAACATAAATGAGGATGAATATAAGACAATGTTAGGGCTGTGATTTGGACAGAAATCATGTATAAATATGGTGTGTATACAAGAGATTGAATGGCGAATAGCGTAGTAGCTTACATGGGATGACCTTGGCTTGAATCCTTGCTTGTTCTTCACCAAAAAAAAATCCGAATTCCTGAAATGTATGGAGGCTGTTTCGAACTTAGCTACTGATGGAGTTTCTTGAGAGATTTGTGAGGGAATAAGATGAAAGAGATGGTATAAGAGCTTAATCAAGGAAGACATGCAATGGATCTTGGAGTTGGAGAATGCCTGATGAAGATCGATTGGTGAAGAGGGATGGTGGCATGATTTTCCCTGGATTCCATCTAGGTACTGTAATATTTTCATGGGAAATGGAGATATGGCAAGATTTGTAAAGGATTTGGTATAGGATACTAGAGTTAGACTTTGATTAGGAGATTTGGTATTATTCTTTGCAAGATATTAAAAGATATGGATAGATAACTAAAATAAATAAATTCAAAATATGGGGATACAGGAGTTGGATGATTTTGCAAGGGAAAAAAAATGGTTTCCTAGTTTTTAGGATTTAAAAGATTGCTTTAAAATGGGATGTATTTTATATAAAAAAAATCGAATGAAGGCCCTGGGACAAGAATTGCAAGTAAAAAAAAAGGTTATGGTAAATCTTTAAGAGTTTATAAAAAGTGGTGATTTTATGAAGATAAGCTAAACTTTTATACAAGAATTGGATCTTTTAATGGTGTTAACTAAATAAATAGAGTAGCGAGACTTATGGACCTCATCAAGGATTTTGGCTCTAAGTTCTCCAATCTTGGGTATCTACATCCGGCCAAACCGAGTTCGTACGCCGTATGCATTAGTCTCCAGATTTCCTTGTTGCCCCACTATTCTTTCTCGTTTCACATTCTTTTCTAATAGTGTTTCATCTTGTGCCTTTTCTATTTCATTCATAAAGTTCGGTGTTATAATCAACTGACATGCTTTGATCCGGATAGGTGTCGGCTCTTCCTTTCTGCTTAAGGCGTCAGCCACTACATTTGCCTTGCCTGGATGGTACAATATTTCGCAGTCATAATCCTTTAGTAGTTCCAACCACCTTCTTTGTCTCATGTTCAATTCCTTTTGCTCGAAGAAATACTTCAGGCTTTTTTGATCAGAGTAAATGGTGCATTTGACTCCATACAAGTAGTGTATCCAAATCTTCAATGCGAAAACTACCGCTGCCAGCTCTAGGTCATGAGTCGGGTAGTTAACCTCATGAATCTTTAACTGTCGCGAGGCGTAAGCGATTACTTTTCCTCGTTGCGTAAGCACGCAAGCCAATCCCTGACCCGAAGCGTTAGAGTAGACTACCAAGTCTTCATTTCCCTTAGGTACAGTTAAGACTGGAGCTTGGATCAATCGTATATTTAGTTCCTCAAATGCATTGTTTTGGGTTGGACCCCATTCATACTTTACCTCCTTACGCGTTAGCCTTGTAAGTGGCGAGGCTGATCTCGAGAAATCCTGAATGAATCTTCGAAAGTAACGTGCCAATTTCAGAAAACTTCGTATCTCTATGGGTGTTTACGGGACGTTCCATTCTTTCACTATTACAATCTTTGCAGGTTCTACCTTAATGCTGTTTGGATTTATAACATGACCTAGGAATTAGACTTCCCTAAGCCAGAATGCGCATTTGGAAAATTTTGCATACAACTTCTCCTGCTTCAGAACCTCTAATACTTCCCTTAGGCGACAGTGGTGATCACCTTCTCTATCACTGGCTGATCCAACATTGGTCGGCATACTCTGTTCATTATATCCATAAATGCTGCAGGGGAGTTAGTTAGTCCGAAGGACATCATGAGGAATTCATAATGTCCAAACCGCTTGCGAAACACGGTTTTCGGTACATCTTCCTCCCTTACTTTCAATTGATGGTAACCCGACCTAAGATCGATCTTTAAGAACCAACTCGCGTCTTGTAGTTGATCAAAAAAGTCGTCTATCCTAGGCAGTTGGTATTTGTTATTTACTGTTCATTTGTTCCGTTCACGGTAGTCGATGCACATGCGTATGCTGCCGTCTTTCATTTTTACAAATAATACCAGAGCGCCCCATGGTGAGATGCTCGGTCTGATTAATCCTTTCTCTGTTAGTTCCTCTAGTTGTGACATTAGTTCTTTCATTTCTTACGGAGCCAATAAGTAGGGTGCTTTGGCAACGGGCTCAGCTCCTAGCAGTAGGTCAATTTGAAATTCTATTTCCCGATCGGGTTCCAAGCCAGGTAGGTCCTCTGGGAACACTTCTTGAAAGTTTCACACCAAAGGTACATCTTTGATTTCTTTCGTTTTCATTCTATCGTCTATAACATACGCCCGATAAGCTTCGCAACCGCTCTTCATGTAACTTTCGGCCTTGATTATCGAGATGACGTTCGACATTGTGCAATTCCAATCCCCATAAACTGTATCGGACTGCCGTCAGTAGCTTTGAGATGCATCATCTTTTGTTTACATACGATTTGTGCTTCGTTGGCAGCTAGCCAATCCATTCCCAATACTATGTCAAATCCTCCTAAGGTTAGAAGGTATAATCTAGAAGAAAACTTATGGCCCTCTATCTCTATCATGCATTCTGCAGTTACCTGGAATATTGCCGAGTTTCTACCAACGGCCGTTTCTACGCTAAAAGCTTTTACTATACTATTGATTGTGAAGTCTAGTTTGCGACTAAAGTTGTTCGATATAAAAATTTTACTAGCACCATAATCAAATAAAATAGCAGCATGTTCATCATTAACTAGGAATGTACCTGACACGACATCAGGGTTCCCCCTAGCTTCTTCTTCAGTCAACGCGTAGGCCCGAGCCCTAGCCTTTGGTTGCTCCTGTTCCTTTTCTTTTCCCGAACCAAATTGTTCGGTTTTCCTACACTTCTTAGTCAGGTGTCCAAATTCCCCACATCCTTGGCACTTAACATACCTCAGGCATTCTTTAGAGTAGTGCACAACCTTCCCGCACTTATAGCATATGGTGGAACCAGCTCGGCACTCACCACGGTGTTGCATTCCGCACTTTGTGCAAGTTTCGTACTCATCAGTTCTCGGCTTCTTAGCCTCAGCTGTAGCGGTTCCCTTTCCGTTCCCCTTAGACGGGTTCTCCTATTTCCTCTTTGGCGCTTCAGGAGTCGGGTCTTTATTGGCATAATCGTCATAGACGCTTCCACTCAGATTCACTACCGACTCATAGGTCGAGGGTAGGTTGGCTTCGACATGAACGCGGACCCTTTAGTGCAGGCCCTTCACATAGTACTTGATTAGCCTCTCCTCGGTCTCCACCAAATGAGGTACCAGTTGGGCCAGCTCGTTGAACCTGGAAGTGTACTGGCATTGGGTTTTGTTGTCAGCCTTGAAGTTTAGGAACTCATTCTCCACCCTGTCGATCTCGTTCCGGGGGCAGAACTTTTAGATTATCAGCTTCTTTAGATCTTCCCAGGTCATCCTCCTCAGAGTGTTTGGCGACTTAGACCTTTGAATGTTTCATCACCAACTCAGTGCCTCGTTGGTGAAGGAGTGAGCAACAAACTTAACGGCTTGGTCGGGTCGACACTCACTTATGTTGATTACGTCGTTCATCCTTTCAGTCCATTCAAATGTAGCTACTGATTCCTTGTTCCCATCGAACTTGGGTGGGTCACCATCTTTAAACCCCTTGTAGGTACATCCTTGGATGGTTAGTCCCACATTCACTTCCTCCCCATCACTATCATATACTTTCTCCTCAGGGTTCTCTTTCCCTTCCTCTTTGGTTTTCTTCAGTGCCTCAGATAACAGATCATGCAATATGTTCTTCAGAATCAGTACAACCTCACGGGCGATAGCATCCCCAACTTCGAGTTCTAGTAGCAGTGATCCTTCATTGCCATCTCTTGGTGGGGTCACATTAGTTTTATGCACACTCTCTGTGCATTCCTCGTGCACGCTCTACTCACGTTCCACATACACATTTTCTTCATCATTACGTCTTTGGTTCAATGGTGGTCTACCGACTTAGCCAGTTCGAACGCCTTAGCGTCCAGCTCCCCTTCTACCAGCCATGGTTTTCTATATTTCCTGATTAGTAAAAGGAATACATCAATGTCATTCCTTTAGACCATAGTTTAGAACAGTACGAGCAAGGTAAATTCTTAATTACAGTGACCGGTTTGTGATTAATAATTTGCTCTGCTTTTCGGGTTCAAAGCTCTTCACATCAGTGGTGACATTGACATCTATGTGTTCTAAGTTAAGGCATATATTCCTAACTACACGCATTAACTTTACTACTTAGTTACTATGCTGGCGTTGGCTACCCATAATGACATCCGTGAGTTAGTCCCATTATCAGCTTGAGTCCAGACATTTAAGAATGTCTGAATCTCTCAAACTATTGCTCTGATACCAACTTGTAAGGCCTTTTCCCGGGAGATCTCACTTGTTGGATTACTCATAAACATAGTCATCAAAGTACTTAACTTACATTAAAAACATTCAAAGTAGCGGAAGCATACATCATTCGGTTACATAACAACGAAAATCTTAATAAAAAAGAAACATTGTCTTAGCACGTAATCAAATAATTTAGGATGTCAGTCTTGTGCCAGGTAACCATCACGCCTTTGAACGCCCTTTCTTATTGTTACCTGAAGTGCATACTAAAAGTCAGCTAACACTGGTGAGTTCTAGTTTAAAAAGAACAAACAGTCATTAACATTATACTTTGAGAACAAATACATATTTGCACTTATTTACTTTACTGCTTTAATATATCGTTCATAATGAGTATGTATATAAATACATACATGCTTATTTCTTTATTTCGCGGCTTTCATATAACATTCATATGAGTACGTATACAAGTACATACATGCTTATTTCTCTACTTTACTGCTTTCATATAACATTAATAATGAGTACGTATATAAAAACAGACATGCTTATTTCTTGGTGCATGTATGTATGTATATAACTACATACATGCTTATTTCTTGGTGACATCATGTTCTTATCATGTAACACATATAACTATATACTTAGTATTCATTTCATTCATTCACATCATGTATACACATATAACCTAGGTAAGTTCACCCTTCATTGATATGAGCGAACTTAGTAGTTTTGCTATGGTTGATATTGTGTGAACCTATTAGATTCGCCATCATAGATTCCGAGCGAACTTGTCAGTTTCGCTATGGTGGCACTAAGTGAACTTAACAGATTCATCAGGTTTGCTTTTAAGCGAACCTGTAGGTTTTGCTATAATGGTTTAAGGCGAACATGATAGGTTCGCCTGTGCGACCTTCTTCCCCACCAAGAAACCCTAGATCTGCATGTTGGATTCAGATCGATCAAGACCCGAACTTTTTATGTTCAAGTTGTTTCTTTGGCTACCATGAAGCTAGTTCTATGTTTATAACATTATTTCATGCGTAAAAATGTGATATTTTCATGCTTAACCCGAGAACCCAACACCCGAAACAAAACTCAGGTTTAGTCTAGATTCTTACCATGTTTTGCCTCCTTCTCGTTACTAGATGCTACTGTGGTGATGGGTGACAGTTCCCGAGCGAATTTGGGTCGATTCCGAGCTTTCTCTCACTAACTGGATCTTTCTCTCTCTAGCCTTCTTGTGCAAAAGTGGGGAATGAGAGGAAAGGGTTTGGTGGCTACTGATTAGAAGGGTTCCCCTTCTGATTTCGGGCCCATGGCCGACCCTTGGCCAAGCCCATCTCTTTCCTTCCTCCTTTTCCTTTTATTTGTTTTCGTGTTAGTCGCCCCGATCTTGGTTATTCGTTTTTATTTATTCGGGATGTTACACGGCCTCTTAACAACACTTGATACTTTCTTTTGGTTTTCAACAGGCAGTGGGTCCTCAGAGTCGAAGTCATCATATACTATTCCAGCCAGTTCTACCACAGATTCAAAACTCTTAGGGGTATTGGCTGTAACGTGGACATAAACTTTCTGTAGCAACCCCTTGATGTGGTACTTTATTCTCTTTTCTTAGTATCCACCATATATGGTACCAGCTATGCCAGTTCATTGTACTTTGAGGTGTACTGGCGGTGAGTCATACTGCCAGCATTGAGCCCCAGAAATTCTCTCTCATCCCTATCAATTTCATTCTGCGGGCGGAACTTCCTGATTATCAGTTTCTTCATGTCATCCCTAAGAGCTTCGTTGGTGAATGAGTGAGCGACAAACTTGAATGACTGGTCCTCACGACATTCACTGATGTTAGTCACGCCGTTCATCCTCTCGATCCACTCGAAGGTGGCAACTGCATCTTTCCTCCCATCAAACTTCGGCGGGTCACACCCCCATAAGGATTTGTAACTGCAGCCTCGAGCTACTTCCTCAAAGTTAGAATGGTCACTGTCAGTGAATTCAGTACCCTTGTCACTCTCTTTTTTCTTGTGCTTCCTTTCTATCATGCACTCCTTCATGGCCTCGGCCAGGGCTGCCGGTAAAACGTCCTTTAAGACTGAAGAGACTTATGCGGCAATAGCTTCCCTCACGATCGGTTCCAGAACCAACCCCTCATTATGTCCGTCATTTGGAATAGTCACAATGTGCTCACTGTCGTTGTTCTCCACGTGCACCAATTCAGTTTCGTTGTGGGAGTGTTCACTTTCCTCTACCTATGCTCTATTAACCGGTGGTCGGCCTCTACGGCTAGTTCAACCACCTCTTTGTCCTCTAGCCATTAGTGTCTAACTACGAACAAGAAATACTCATGTCATCATGATAGGCAATTATTTAGAACACCTCGAGTAATGTAAATTACTAATTACAGAGACTGGTATGAAATTACTAATTTACTTTACTACTCGAGTTCTAAACATTTCCTGTCAGGAATAACATTTGCATCCAAGTTCAGAGTCCCTACTTTAAGGCACATGTCGTCTACTATCTATGATAAATCATTTACTGTCAACTATCTATGCTAAAGCATTTACTGTCTACTATCTATACTAAGGCATTTATTATCAAAGTTCAATGTTAGGACATTGACTACCTTCTTTCTACTATCTTTCCATGGACGGGCTACTCTGACTGACATCTTTTCTTTCCTTTATCCCATTCTGAGTTTAAGTTCAGACATTATCGCAAATGTCTGAATCTCTCAAACTATGGCTCTGATACTATCACACCCCGCTAAGGCGAAAACACGAGATATAATGATTCATGGTTCAGATAGACTTTGTTTATATTGAACGACTACTAAATGATTAAACCAACCAAAGGTTTCAAAAGATTACATAACAGATACTAATTGTTTCAAATAACAACACGTTCCAAATGTTTTTCAAAAGACAAGTTCATGAATTTCACAAATAATGAGTTTGACACCTATGGCCTAAAACCCTTAGGCTATAAGAGGAAAACTCCAAAAGATTCCTATCGTGCACATCCAAGACTTCATGATTCCTTAATTCCCTGATAAAAAAACATGATTAAAAAGTCAACATCATGTTGGTGAGTTCACAGGTTTAAATGTTTTCAAATGAATCTATAAAACACTTTGTTACTGGATAACGAGATTTGAGTGCTTTGCATTGACTAAACAATACAAAAAATGTTGCTGTTACCATGAGCGCTATGACCAAACTTGAATGTATGTGATTCGCCTCTTACCAATGTCCTATCACAAAACATTGAAATGCGATGGATAATAATGCAGCCGCTTTGACCTCCAATCAAGGTTAGCACACCTAATCACGGGTGGGGGTGTCAACCCGAATAAATCTATTCACAATTTCCCACGTCTACCCATAGCTAGTGGTCACAGTATGAAGAGGACTTTGATGCGATAATGAGTTCACTCATCTAACCTATGAATTCATGTTTCTACTCGTATCGAAAATGTGATGCTAGCATGTTTTATCCTCCAAGTATTTAAAAGTAAAATTGTTTAAAAGTGGGGCCGCGTGAGACTCACCTGATTAGTACGTAAAGCAAATAACACAAGAAAAGTCCGAGAATCAGAGAGACGACCTAACCATGCCCTAAAGTAAAATAAGACACCTTAAGGTCTCAACAATGTTTCCAACGTGTAAGTTGGTCGTGTATACGATTCACCCAACTAGACTCGACATGAATGCTAGTTTATGTTTCTGACAGTTTTGATATGGCGACCGTTGGTGACGAGTTGTGATAATAAAGTATATTTATATACAACTTATATAAATAAGATATATATTTTAGGACACGTCATTACATCTCGTATTATCAGTAGGTTTGGGGTTTAAAATTAAATATATATTATGGAAAATAAAACTTTGATATCAAACTAGTCTTTAGAAAAGTATTCGGGTTTTTAAGTCTACTAATGACGTGTTTAATTAGCTAAAAGAACTCAATAAATTATGGGGCTCTAGGTATGTATAAATATAGGTCTTAGGTTTATAAAAATGTAGGGATTACAATACATAGAGGGGTTTAAGGGTTTCAAACATAAATCATAACACAAATGGGTTAACAACTACGGTATAGGCCTCATGAATTTTGTTGTTTGGGAGTCAAAATGTTAGTTTCAAGGGAAGAGGTCATATGTGTTTTAAAACTAACACAAAATACTAGTTTTATGAGAAATAATCAAGTTATTTTGACCATTATTGAACAAGTTATGACCCCAACAAGTGGACCTTAGAAAAATGTTAAAAAAAAACTCAGATTTTACACGTTTTCTTGTATCAGCCTTTTGGGGTATCAAATCTCCACAAAAAATCATGAAACTACTTGGGATAGAAAGAGGACTCCTTAAAGTTAATTTTAGACTCAAGAAACATCCATTTTGGTTTAATTTGACTGAGATACAACCCTCCAAAGTTGACTAAAAATTCTGCTAGCACACATTTGTTTTGAAATGGTGACTTTCCTTTTGAAATACGCACTATTTGGATGAATTTATACACGAAACAACTAGTGCACTTAACAAAAATCAAGACTTAGGATATGAACACTCACTTAAAGCAAGCAAGGAAAAGGTAGAATGAGATATTGAATCTTGAATCCTTGCAAGAACACCTTTGAACCCCTTCAGTCTTGCTTGAACACTTGTTTCTTCTTTAAGGGAATTTGGAAAAGGGATTATATGTGTGTGTGTGTGTGTGCAGCCATGAGCAAGGAAGGAGGGGGAGTGTGAGGGTGAATTGTGAGGGTGGGTTTTTATAAGGTCCCATTTGAGTCTTGTTCAAGAGTTAATACCTAAAGGTTAGTAATGCAAAGGGGACAAGACATGAATTGACTTGTCATGTGGGAATCAACAACATCAAAAGTCCATGGAGACAAGAAGGTGGCCCCTTGAGCCATCCATGAGGGGTAGGGGAGGGGGTAGGGTGGTGATGTGGTGATTGGTGAGTGAGTGGAGGTGATTACAATGTCACCCGGTGTAATACCCGTAAATAATACACGCTTAATACCCGGTTTTAATAGGAATAAAATCATAACCGTCAAGTTAAAAAATAAAAGATGTGTCAGGTATATAAAGATATATATATATATATATATATATATATACTTACATAATTATGATGCATTAAATGTGTAATGTACGTATTCAAGTCCAAAATATGCGTTGACGAACCCAAATAATAATCAAATATATAATTACTTATATATTTATAGTATTACACATAAAATAATACCAAAGAATGCTTTTCCTAGCATTGGACATTTATCACCAACGTACTTGCATGTCTGGTTAACTTGTGTGTGACCCGGTAATTTCTAAAATTACCAATGCAAGATGTGACTTGAGTGGACTTTTCTATGCACATGATGACCTAATTTAAAGAAATTAAGTCTAATGAAGTGAATTCAATGAGTTCAAGTTTACTGAGTTGTACGGATAATAACCTGAGATTGTCGGTTGTCACAGATACCAACTTCAAACGCCCCAAACTGGGTACATCACATAGTTGGCACAAAATATAATCATAGTTCTTAAACTGGAAATCAGAATAAACATTTACAGCGGAAGTCTTGTTTCAACATTCATAAAATCCACAACAAATTAAAACTTTAACTAAACATTGTTCAACAGAAACTGTCGGATAAGGAAATGCCAGTCTTCAGAAGTATAGCCCGGCAGTCCATGCTATCGAGCTCTCGTAGCTCCTTTACTCATATCTTCTCTTTCCTTTCTACCTGACATGCATACTAAAAAGTTAGCTAACGGTGTAGAGTTCTATCTTTACTTTAAACTGTAAACTTTGTTTTTTGTTAAGGTAGCTAAATTTTATAAAAATAAGATAAGCTTTCTTTCTATTACTTTTTAACAAAACTTTCTCTTTCACTTTAAAACTTTACAACGTCACAATTTATTAAATCGTTTTGTTACTATCTTTGTTAAAACTCTATCTTAAAGAAACCAATTAAGGTGTCCTCCTTTACTCTGTCATACTTTCTTTCACTCGTACATAACAAGTAACTTTCACATACACTATTCTATCACATACGAACCTTTGTCCGAGGACAAGGTTCCTTTCTCGCTTACACCTCAGGGTAAGACTTTTTTGTGTGTCAACATCTCAGGGTGGGACTTTCTTTCTCGCTTACACCTCAGGGTAAGACTTTGTTTGCTCACACCTCATGGTTAGACTCCTTTGCTTGCTTACACCTCAGAGTAAGACTTTGTTTGCTCGCACCTCAGGGCAAGACTTCTACTTTGCGTGCTTGAAAGGCTTTCTACTTTATACTACTATGCAACTATACTATAATGCATAATTAAATCGAACAACACATATGGTAGATAAATAGCACATATTAACACATAAGCATATAACATGGCATTTGTCACTGTCAAGTTGTACCGAGATACTGCTTCTCTGTTATTCTTTACTTTCGTTCTTTACTTTCTTTAAAATGTTTATTTCAAAGGTAGTTATATACTATATAGCTGTTTTCTTTCTCTGTTTATAAAAATACACTTTTTATAAAATAAAACTTTACCTTTCAACCTCTATGTCAGTATGCCTGCCAGCCTAAAAACATAAGAAAATGGGCAATAGAAATTCACCTATCAAGCTATCCTCTGTGTACTTGGAACTGGTCCAATAAGCGTCACTCACTATCTGAATTGAGAATTAATAAATCGTTAATTCTCTACTTTCTATCACTTCAGCAAAATTAGGTAGTTTCGCTTTCAAAAGTCTAACAGAAACTATATTAGTCTTGCTTCTTATGTCTCAGCAAAATTAGGTTAGTTTCGTTTCCATGATCTAACCGAAACTAGGTTAGTTTCGTTTCCATGATCTAAGCGAAACTAGGTTAGTTTCGTTTCCATGATCTAAGCAAAACTAGGCCAGTTTCGCTTCTGTAGTCTCAGCGAAACTAAGTTAATTTCGCTCCTTTGAATCTCAGTGAAACGAATCAGTTTCGCTTGACCTAAATAGTTTCGCTTGGTCGTCTTTTGCAGCAGAAACCCTAAGTTTCTGCATGAAAATGGCGGCCAAGCATCCATACGTCCAAGATCCAAACTTTTTACGTTAGAAACGTTTGTTTCTAGCTCGTGATTCTATATCCATGGTGCGTGTTCCAATCCATACGTAAAAACCCAACCTTTTCTTGAAAATAACCCGAAAACCCATTTCGAATAAAAACCCAAATTTAGGCTCGTTCTTCCTTGGCAAACGATCTGAAGATGGTTACCAACAATCCTCGAGCTTCTTGACCTAAAACCTGACTTTCTCTTTCTAGACTATCTCTCTCTCTAAAACTTGCAAATGAAGATGATGTTTGCAACAAGGGGTGGCGGCTAGGGTTATGCCCTCCCCTTCCCTTTTCCTTTTTTTTTGACAATTCCCGAATGGCCCTTGATATTTTATTCTTTTATTTTCCAGGGCTTCCCTTTACAAGGCATCTTTATTTGGGATGTTACATGTTTGTGATGAGAGGGACTTTGATAAGTATGAGTGATGCAACATGTATAAGCCATTTAATCTTACAAGTATATAAAACCATTTGTTTGAATTGTATAAAAAGTAATTGTGATCATGATTGTGATTGTGATTTGTGAGCATGTTTTCACCCCAAAGTACAAACAATGAAAAGGGGGCTATGAATCTCACCTTGCGTTCTTGAATGTGGTCTTGAAGCTTAACCGGTTATGAAATTAAAGTTGTATTGATATGAGGGAGGGTTTATGCAAAAGACAATAACAAGGAAGGACTTATTGTACACTTAGAAAAATATGTATCAAGCTTATAAGCAGTACATTCCACAAAAGGATTCCCAAGAAAGAGAGGCGGGTCACACGGACATACTTAAGTACCAAGTCTATCCTTAGCCGGAACCTTTCATGGACATATACATACTCTTGTCTTGCATATAATTCTATCATACACAAAATTAGTCAAACGAATCGAGTTTTAAAGACCGAAAGATGGAAAATTCCAACGATGTTTGGAAGATAAACCATAAACTTTAAGTAAGAATTCATAAGGATTATGAGGTTTTAAAATCAAGGGATTAAACTCAGGTTTAGATGATTATCTTAGTGATTTAGTTATAAAATATTACATATTATTACATAATTTAAAGTTTTTAAAAGATACATGATGTGTCGTGTTTAGTATATAGAAAATATATTATATAATAATATATTCAAGGATATTGGTTTCACGAGATTAGGTTATAAATTTATAATTAAAATGATAAATACTCAAACTTAAAACACACACAATATGTATGTGTACCTATCGTAGCGTAATATAGTTTAGGTAAGAACCAAGTATCGAACCAATGGACACGGTCGAGTTCCAATACTCAACTTTTGTTATCGTTTAGCCGGTTTAGTTAGTAAGTGGGTTTTATGTGCTTGTGAAGCAGAAAAGTAAAGGACGGTAAAGTAAATAACAGAAAAGTAAAAACGTGCGTGATGTGTGTAACAAGAATGTAAATAACAGAATAGTAAATAGCAGAAAAGTAAATATCTAGGAAATGATCAGGTTACGAAGAGTATTACTTTGGGCTTCGAATCCGCATGGTATATGATAATGTTAAGTTAACTAATCCAGTGTTATGACTACTACAAACATGTGACCCGGGTCACCGCTAGAGCCTCGTCCTCTCGACATTTGGTTCACGGATTATATTCTTTAATAATAAAATGGTAGGACTCCCACATAAGGACATCGTTGCCCTTAACTCTTTGGTGTTATCATTGAGTTGGTTTAGGACATAAAACTTAAGTGCTTAGTTATTATTATTAAAAGAGTGATTAGACTTTGTTCACCTGGAGGTGATGTGATAATGGGACCATGTATAAAGACGTACCGTTCCCAACATGAGTTCACCGATTCTTGTTCTCTTAACAAGTTCATATAAAGACGTACGACCTTATTAATATTAACCAAGCGTTGGCTTATCAAGATCCGCTTGTATAAAGACGTACAAGCATCAAGAGAATTTTGATTAAAAAGGTTTTACGGTCTTACGCTTTAAAATCAAGAACACCCACAAGTGTAAAGATAAATTTAGATAATAATAAAAAGCCCACCTAGAAGGTGGTTTTAAGAGCGAATAATTAAAGACATAAACATACCACTAGATTAATACGTTAAACATTAACATACACCAAACTTAATCTTCACCCTAGCAATATAAAGAGCTTAGCCACGAATGGCCATACTAACTAGCATAACGCTGAGTTTCGTAGGCTCCCCTATTGCGGAACGAAGAGGTGCAGCCTCTCTACTCTCTACTCTAAACTATAGAAACGGACTCTCTTGAGCTCTGGTAATGTGTATTGAGGTGTGTGGAATGAAGAACTCAAGCCTCCTATTTATAGGCCTAAAAATGAA
This sequence comes from Smallanthus sonchifolius, assembly GCA_023525975.1. Classification (NCBI taxonomy): domain Eukaryota; kingdom Viridiplantae; phylum Streptophyta; class Magnoliopsida; order Asterales; family Asteraceae; genus Smallanthus; species Smallanthus sonchifolius. Next base: position 38,175,510 of record CM042025.1, on the reverse strand, counting down.
CTCAAACGGACTCTAAACTATAGAAACGAAGAGGTGCGTAACAACTCCTACTTTGATCAGATGCGTATAATCATGTTGGGAATAAGTTTGATTCTTGCTACATTTTCCATCGTGGCTCCCGTTGCCACACTTCACACATTTGTCATATCTTTTGGCTCTTCTTTTAGCGGCGCTTTTTGACAGGCCGCAGAACGGTGACAATTGTTCTTGCTTGCGCCACCGTTTTCTTACATCACTTGTTGCTTTGGAAACTTTCTCTCGGAGTTCAGGTGGTAATTCAGGATTTTTGAAATAAATACAAGAAAGCAAATTGAAATCAAAAGAATGCATGTCCAGCTGTTTAGGGTCTAATAGGTAAAAGACCAACTTCTCTCTTTCTTTTTCTTTTCATTTTTCTATTTTTTTCTTTTCCTTTCTTATCATCAAGACTAATTTTTCAATAACTTTTTTTCCTTAATTTCCTTGAAATAAATTTTCCATATCTTCTTTGTAGATCTTTCGCCTGTTTCTTCCTAATACATCCACTTTCTTCTTGTATATTCCAATTCTTTTGAGTGAAACAGATTCTTTCCAAATTGCCTCAATGGTTGTAAACTTGAAATAACGACATAAGATAATCTAATATTTTTCCATCTTGAAGACAGTTAGCCCATAACCGGTGTTTACAAAAAGCTGGTTTGGTGATAAATGTGGGTAGTAGAAAAGAAAAGGCTAAGGCTCAAATGGCTATCTAGGCGGATATTGTTTTTGGTATTTTGGGTTTAAGGATAATATAAATGAGGGTAATAAAGTACTAGGTGCCTCAATCATTTTCATGCTTTTACTAGTTCATGATCTCGATATGTATAAGTCACACAAGTTCTAATTATGCATACAATTCGATTGAAAAGCACTCGATATACCAAACGAAAGAGCATGCGAAAAATAATGATAATAATGCTCGTGAAAAGGCTCAGATTATTCTCACATGAAAATGGATGGGATAAGGTTTAGTGATTTGTTATACATAATATCCATTTGTTTCTACTTGCCATGTATTCATTTTATTTAATTAAGTGCAAACTCAAAGAGATTTTGGTTTTAGTGTTTAAAATTTTTGAAATTTTTTGGGTTTTAAGGTTTTAGTCAAATGGGTAGAAAATCACAAGTTTAGCTTGACTGCTTCAAGGTTACAAGCTTGTCATGAATCTCTAATTCCCCACCCCATACTTAAAACTGTGAATTGCCCTCAATGTGCAAATGGATGTAATGGAATGCTATGTATGAATTTAAATGCATGAAGTTTTAAGGGAAAAGAAACTGGTACTCCCCCGGTCAATTCGGTGTATAACCTATGGCCAAAACTTGTTGTTGTTAACACTTTGCTTTAAAGACTTCATCTAATTTCTCAGAAATTTGATGTGTATTCCGGTGTTCTAGCTTGTAGAGATGGAGTGTAACTTCTCAAAGAAGTAGAGAAACTACCTAGTGATGTTATGCTACTAGACACAAAGAAAAACATAAAAACATGTAACATCCCAAAAATAATAAAACGAATAAATATAGCGAGACCGGTGATTTAGTCGGAATATTTAAACAAAAGGGAGCGGGCTTGGGCTCGGCTTCAATGGGCCGAGGGAAGCCCAGGTATATAAGAGGCAGGGCATCCCTCTTCTCTGCTCATTCCCCACTCAGTAACTTCTAGAGAGAGAAAGGAGAGCTCGGGTCTAGAGAGAGAAAGTTGACGGATCGTCCCGAAATTGAAGGAGCACGTTACTTCTAAGCTCATGAGCAAAACCTCCAAATCAGAACCCCAATCCAGGTAACGATTCGACCCTAAACTGAGTTTTTGTTTAATTTGGGATTCTCGGGTTTTGGATAAAAGGGTAACGATTTTTGCGGATAAAGCTTGAAAATGAGCTTAGGTATAGCATCTAGAATGAAAATCGAACATTTTGATCTAAGAAAATTGAGATATTGACTCGATCAGACTCGCATGCAAAGACTTCATATTTTTGGGGAAGACGATATGTGCAGACCCATCGAAACTACTCAGTTTCGATATATGTAGACCCATCGAAACTACCTAGTTTCGATATGCCCACGATCAGAAGCTAAGATAATACATAAGTTACTTACCGAAACTACCATAGCTTCGATATGAACCCATGACTCGAAACTACTAAGTTTCAACATAAGCAACCTATAGTTTCGACATAAGCAACCTATCGAAACTACCAAGTTTCGATATAAGCAAATCCATCGAAACTACTAGGTTCAAGCATAGTAATGTCTAGTGTCATCTAGAAGCACTACCTTACGTGTATGACTTTATTACACAGATTGTGAGTGACATTAGTGACGCTCAGTAACCAGCTAAGTGTATCTCAGAAACTACTCATCAGGTGAGTTCTATGTGCCCCCTTCTATGTTATGTGTAAACCTTATTAAATGTTTTGGGGCTGAAATGTATACACTAAATGAATAAATGATATGAATGCTAATGTGATCATACGTGATGTACTAATATATATTTTATATATATATAAGATAATGAATTATGAACAAAGAATGAAACGTATGTTTACAAAGAATGAAGGAAAGAATGACATAACGTAAATAAATGAAAATCTTGCTTTATAATTATTTATATTGCATGTTATGAATATATGTATACGTTATGGACGGAAGCGAAGCTAACGGCTACTTCTGTAGACGGACGACCACGTGACTATTTTGCAACCGGGAAAGATACGTCCTTCGCAAGCTAGGACGTACAAAAAGCATAAATGGGCGGTCGAAGTAAATGCTAAAATAGTATAACGGTTGCATAAACAATAGTTCGCATGGGAAACGGATGCCTTAGGGCAGACGGGCGAATATGACGGACTACGATGGTAGGACGGGTAAGAGGGACGGCCGAAGGTTGGCCGGACCAAAGTTAAGGCGGACGGTTTCTAGGACCGGACGAGTAAAAGGGCTACGATGGTAGCTGAAGGGCGTATGTCTTTGTGATATACGCACTAAAGGACGGGTTGATCACCCTTATGTGTATGACCAATGAATGTAAAGGAAAGAAAAGGTGAATGCATATCTATATAATCACATAAGAATGAAGAAAGAAAAGTAAAAGCTATTAATACGTATTTATAGAAATGTATGTATATAATTATGTATACTTATAAAGAAAAGAATGATCATACTTAATAGTTTTAAACTAGAACTCACCAGCGTTAGCTGACTTTTAGTATACATTTCAGGTACAGAAAAGAAGGGTCGTGCGAAGGCGTGAAGGTTACCCGGCACAAGACTGACATCCCACTTTTATATATGTTATGACAAATGTTATGTACTTAATGGTTAAGACTTCCGCTGTTATGTCATGTAATTTGAATGATGTTTGCTTCTTCTACTTCTGAATGTTTTAAATTTAAGTTCAATATTTATGACTATGTTTATGAGTAAATCCAACAAGTGAGGTCACCCGGGAAAGGGGCCTTACAAAACAGAAACGGAAATAGCAGGTAGTAGTTAAGCTACTAAGGTCCTAGTATCGAGAAGGCATACCAGGAGGCTGAAGTACGCGAAACTTTTGAATTTGTAAACAAACCTGGGGTCCATGTGTTATGTCGTATGCACCAACTTCTCAATTTATTCATGATCATCGGGTTGCCTCCCGAAAGCGCCACGTTTATTTAAGGGTCGTTGGCCAGACCCGTACGTGCTTCATCAGTCTTTGTTCTGGTGGGGGCTATTGACTTCCCTCGTGTCTTCCATTCCTTCATTCATGTCTTTCAACTTTCGTAGCTTGTCCCAATAGTTATCAATCCAGTTCGTGTTGTCAAGACCTTTACCAAGATCTAGTTTCTTTCCTTTGTTGAATTCTTTAGCTTTCTTCAGTTGGTATTCCAGATTGGTATCGATGAACTGAGCAATTTCAAATGGATCATTTGATAAGCATTCGTTCCCTCCAATGTTGTAAGTTACTGATTGTTTTCCGACACAAAGTGTCGGAATTCCTTCGTTCATATCAATGGTAGCTCTAGCGGTAGCTAAAAATGAGCGACCCAAAATCAAAGGCATAGAGTAGTCGGGCCCCATTTCTAAAACCATGAAGTCAACAGGGAAGACAAACTTGACGACTTTTACTAGTAAGTTCTTGATGACTCCTGTAGGTGACTTAACCGAACCATCCGCAAGTTCAATAGTTCCATTAACCGGTCGCGGATTCCTAATTTTCAATCTTTTAAACATGTTATATGGCATCACCTTCATCACTTTCATTCTTTTCTTCTTGTTGTTCATCAGAATCATCACTCATCTCTGGTGCCGAATTAGGACTATACCAATTCCAATCTTATGGCGCGACATATGCTTTATTAAGCAGGTGGCCAAAGAGTTCAGTATGCACAGGGGTAGGATCTACACTGCCTGGATTTAGAAATTGAGCAAATACTCTCTTGTCCACCCGTTTTACTTGCAGTTTCTCCCCGATAGCACGTAGGTTTGGCAATGCATCGTCAATCAAGAGTTGCACAAACATCGGGTACAATAGGAACCTAAACTTCTCTGCTGTATTTATCTGATCATTGATTGCTTTGAAGATGTAGCGAGAGAAGTTGTAGCCCCTATTAAGAGACAAGCCCACCATGGCTGCTGCAAGGTCATGACCCATGGCATCTTTCCCCGCTTTTCTGGACGAGATGCACACGATCATGATGTGGGCAAAATACCGCCATTGATCCAAAACCCACATCTTCTTGTAAGAAGCATAGTCCCTCGCTCCAACATATCCCATTCTATGCCTCCAACATCCATCCACATAGTAATCTGGATAGGATGTCAGGTCGGTAGCGAGGTCTCCGAACTGCAGGACCCTTCTTATTGTATCCTCAGAGAAAGCAATAGCCCGACCATCCACGGTAGCTCTTATGACATTAGGGGATACCGTGCAGTCGTGCTCTGCCGTCTCCCAGAACTGCTCCAAGTAAGATCTTGAGACTGTTGGGTCAGCTGAGATTGCATAACTTATTTTTGATCGGTTCAAAAAGTCAATGATCTGCCGATACTGTAAAGCTGCCCATTTCCACTCAGGTTGAGTGTTTGCTAATAAGTTGAACTCATCAGTGAATGCCCGAGCCATAGTCTGCAGAAACACATAGAAAACATAATCAGAACAACACGTATCATTTGAAATGGATAAACATGACTCAGTATAGCAGTTACTCAATGAAGTGAATTTCAGACTTAGGAAATTTTGCTACGTGTTGGTCCTGCGTACTTAGCAAGTACGCAGGATTTTGTTCTTGCGTACTTAACAAGTACGCAGGAGTTACTTCTTACGTACTTGTTAAGTGCGCAAGACTTGTACTTGGCCAAAATTCCAGAAGTCTCAATTTCAAACAGAAGTGAGGCATTCCCGTGGATTATGGTCACCACAAGGTCGAAATACATGATTAAGACCTATGGGACCACTATCCACTGCAAAGTAACTGTTAAACTCGTCAATTTGATGACCTAGATGACGACCCAGTGGAAACCACGATCAATCGAGGGTCAAGGCCAAAATCAAACAATGTCACGGACAAATTCAGAGTCAATAGGTTTCGATTAGTGATTATTAACAAGTTTTAGGTCTTAATTTGTATTTAGAAAACTAAAATAGGTCAATAATTTCACACTCAAAACCGTCGATGAATCGGTTGAAAACTTGGGATTTAATGGATGATACGGACCGAGATTCTCACCAAGTAAATGTTTGATGATGATTAAACAATGAGTGGGACGAAAAATCCGGTTGGAACACTCGAAATTTTTGAGGAAAATGGTCAGTGGGAATATCACAGGAGAAAACGATTTGAAAGTGATAAGCCCTAAAAAATTTTCTAAGTCCTGTATTTATACCCAACACATATTGGTCGTGCGTACTTACTAAGTGCGCAGGACTTAACTCCTGCGTACTTACTAAGTACGCATGACTTAAGTCTTGCGTACTTGTTAAGTATGCAAGGTTTACCTCATGCGCACTTATCAAGTACGCAGAGACCCTTATGTGCGCACACTTTCAACTCAAATTATGAAGATTTTAAGTCAAATAACGAACAAGATAAAAGCGTTCAATCAAGAGGTTCAAAATCAATTCAGGAAGGTTAAATACAAATATTTTTGGCTTTTCTGAATAAAGTTGAACTATGCATAAACTTAAAATATTTTTGATCTTTTCTCATAGAAATATACAAGTATTCACACAAACTATTTTTGATCAAAGACACGAGCAGAGGATCATATCAGGCTATCTTTTAGCAAAAATGATATAAAATAAACATCAAAGAATATGGGATCATGTCATGGATTACTATTTATTCATACGTAATAAGCATATAGACAAGTAATTCAAGTTGACAATATTATAAGATTTGAAACTATAAGCATCTTTGTATCACATTCTTGTGTATTAATGTATTATTTATAAGATATACAACGTGTACCCCACTGAAATGCTATTTTAACTTGCACTATCTCAAGACATCTAAGATTTTCCCAATGATTTTCTAGATTTTCAGAATGAAGCTACATCTATTAGCACAGGAAAAATCAAGCAGAATCCATAAGGATTATCAGGAATCATAAGATTCAGAATCTAGTGATTCATTTGTCTTGGTTTCATGTGATTTTCTTCTTTGAATATCGGGATGATGATTCAGGATAATAGATATGGTGTTTGATTATCAGGTAAGGGGATCCAACTTTTATCTGGATTTGATTTCAATGAATCAGGAGTGATTCAAGGGTGAACACATGCTCAACGGTTAATGTAGAGACATGTCTTGATTCAATCTCTCCTTGCATACTTGTGAGTATGGGCAGTGAGATGAACCGCATTAATTGTACTAACGACATAACCCGAAACTGATCTCAAAAGAAAATTATTGCCAAAATCTAACATCCTTTATCTGATAATGATCTTTTCTATTCTTTTACGCACACACGCTTGCAAACATGGGTTCAAATCACGGTTGTAATTTAGATTTAGTTTTCACACTAATAGTGAGTCAAAGATGCATACAGCCTACTGACAATTCAAATTGCTTGTAAATAAACATATTAAAAACATAATAATTTAGACAATTAAGTAAGCATGACGCAATCATTTCCCATATGAGCAGTCTATGGTGTTTAGATCATTTCTGATGTACTATCATTTCCTCTTTTCTCAAGTGAACTTTGAAATTTTTCTCCATTTTCTATTTTGTTTTTGATTTTTGTAAAATATTTTAAAAACTAAAAGAACTATACAGAAAATTTAAAAGAATTAAAAATTTAACTTTCATGAATTGAATTGAGTTAAGAAAACTTAGTTTTCACTCAGGATTGAACATCCCTATCAAGTTGACAAGATGCTCAAAACGGGATCGATCAAATGCCTTTGTGAAAAGGTCAGCAAGATTGTCATCCGTGTGAACTTTTACAAGTTCGATTAAATGCTTTTCAGCACAATCACGGATGAAATGATGACGAATCTCTATGTGTTTAGTTTTGGAATGTTTCACCGGGTTATTTGTGATGGACATGGTGGCATTGTTGTCAATGAATAGAGGAGTTCTAGTGAAATTTAAGCCGTAGTCTCTCAACTGTTGCTGAATCCACAGTATCTGAGAACAACTGCTCGCTGCAGCAATGTATTCTGCTTCACAAGTTGAGACAGAAACCGTTGACTGCTTCTTACACTGCCAGGAGATCAGTCTGTCTCCTAAGAATTGACATCCACCAGAAGTTGACTTTCTGTCAAGGTTACAACCGCCATAATCTGAATCCGTGTAGGCTTTGAAGTCGAATGACTGCTGCTTAGAGTACCAAAGACCTAATCGGGGTTTCCCTTTCAGGTATCTGAAAATTCTCTTCAGGGCTATCATATGTGACTCCTTCGGTTGAGACTGAAACCTTGAGCACAAACATACATCAAACATTATATCGGTTCTTGAAGCTGTGAGATACATAAGTGATCCGATCATCCCACGGTACAATCTGCTGTCTACATCCTTTCCATTTTTGTTAGGATGCAAACCATGATTGACTGGGATAGGTGTTCCATAAGTACTGCTATCATTCATCTTGTATTTTGATAAGATGTCCTGCACATACTTAGTTTGATGTAGATAAATTCCATCCTCTCTTTGACTGACTTGCAGACCCAGGAAGAACGACAATTCACCCATATTACTCATTTCAAATTTGGACTTCATCACCTGCTCGAATTCCCTACACATCCCTTCATTGGTAGACCCAAAAATGATGTCGCCGACATATACTTGTACAAGAAGAATGTCACCTCCTGTTTTCCTAATGAAGAGAGTCGAGTCAATCTGTTCACGGTCGAAACCATTAGACAGTAAATGCTTAGATAATGTCTCATACCATGCGGGTGCTTGATGAAGACCATAAAGTGCTTTGTCGTGCTTATACACTTTATTGATATTATGCGGATCTTCAAAACCGGGAGGCTGAGTGACATAGACTTCTTCATGAACTTTACCATAAAGGAAAGCACTCTTCACATCAAGTTGATAGACCTTGAAGCCGACATATGTGGCATAAGCCAAGAACAGTCGAATAGCTTCAATTCTAGCAACTGGGGCATATACTTTCGTGTAATCCAAGCCCTCTTGCTGATAAAAACCCTGAACAACCAATCTTGCTTTGTTCTTCACAACAACATGACGATCATCCGTCTTGCATTTGAACACCCATCTGGTTCCAATTGGCTGAAAGCCTTTTGGCAAGTCAACCAGATCCCACACGTGCAACTTTTGGAATTGAGACAGTTCATCTTGCATTGCCTCAATCCAGCAGTTGTCAGTAAGAGCCTTCTTCACATTCTTCGGCTCTAACTGGGAGACGAATGCAGCATGCATACATGTTTCCATAACACTAGTGTCAAGTATCTCTGTGTAAAGACTGGTGTTCTCAGTGATGGTTCGATGGCGAGTCTGAACGCCAGCATTAGGATCACCAATAATGTTGTCAATTGGATGATTCCTATGCACTCTCGTCTCCGGTACAATTGGTTCCTGAATTTCTGGATCAAGATTCGTGCTTAACTCCCCCATTTCCTGTGTTCCAGAGGAAGAAGATTCAATGTTAATTGGATCAGCTGGAGCTTCATTTCCTACAGTTGTGTTAGGATTGGCTTGAGCGTCATCTCCAACAACAAGAACATCTTCACTGTTATCACTATCATGAGTTCCAGATGCAGATGTAGCATTGGAATCAGGAGTTACAATCGGTACAGTAGCACGAGTAGAGAAGCTGGAGTCATCGCCGCCACCCAATAATTCATAAACATTTGCGGCGTCATCTGCAGATATATCAGGAAGGTTGAATGACTTAAATAGCGCATCATAATCAAAACCCCAAGCTGGACCTGTTGGTTCGGGTGGAATGCTGTGTTTACTACAATCCACTTCAAACCATTCCTCGACAGTACGAGTTCCTATGTTGTACACTCTCTTGCAAGGCGAGTTGGCAACGTATCCTAAGAAGATGCCTTCCACCGCTTTTGCATGAAACTTAGACTGGCGGTCTTTGTACTGTAGCAACAAGGAGCAAGGACTACCGAAAGGAATTAGGTAATCAATATTGGGAAGTCGATTGTTGATCAACTCGTAACAAGTCTTGTTGTGCCTCTTTACTACCAGAACTCTGTTTAAGACGTGACATGCTGTATTAACTGCTTCTGCCCAGAAAGTGACAGGAAGCTTTGCATCCGACAGCATAGTCTTTGCAGTCTCAATCAGTTTTCTGTTCTTCCGTTCAGCAACTCCATTTTGCTGAGGCGTGTACGGTACGCTGAATTCGTGACGGATCCCTTTCTTGAGACAGAAAAGCTCCATCAAATTATTCTTGAACTCAGTTCCGTTGTCACTCCTAATCCTTCTAACTTTCAGCTTGCAAAGAGATTCCAAGCTCAGGATCAAGTATTGAAGAATATCAGCAGTCTCTTCTTTAGTACCTAAAAAATGCACCCAAGAAAAACGTGAGAAATCATCAGTTACAACCAGACAGAACGACTTACCTCCAATACTCCTGATACTTATGGGGCCAAACAGATCCATGTGTAATAGCTCCAATGAGGTATCAATAGAGTTTTGGAGCTTGGGCTTGTGAGACTTCCGTTGCAGTTTGCCCTTTTTAAAAGGCATACAGTCATCTGCAACGGTAAGCCTCAGCTTAGGAACCCCGGTTACCAAACCGTTTCGGACAAGATGATTCATTTTACGATACGAAATATGTCCGAGTTTCCTATGCCACAAGATAGAGTCAAGTTCTGTTGCTTTTGTAAGCAAACAAGTAGCAACTGATGAGGTAGTTGTTGCAACGCTCATATCGATCTGATATGTGTCATTCGTTCTTGGTGCTCTCATCAGAATCACAAAAGAATTAGTTAGATTTGGAGACCCAAGCCATTGTGGTCTTGGGTCGTCCGTCTTTCTCAAAATAAACTACTTCTTTCAACTCACAGTCATGATGACTGTTCAAAATTGGTGAATCTTTGGAGGATTTGGGAATAGGAGATTGAGAACCTTTTACTTTCTTGTTCCAGGATCTCTTTTGATTCTTAACCAGAACAGGAGACTTTGGCTCAACCACAGCCGGTGAACTTGTGGAAGCTTCACCTGATTGAGCTTTAGTCAGCTGTTCCAGCTTTCTCAACCTCTTATTCCTTCTTCTTCTCTGTGGCTTATAAAGTCTGCCCACAGATTTCTCACCAGTACGTGTACTACCAGATGTAGACACACGAGGTACAACAGGTTGCTTTACCTTTCTTGCAACAGATGGTTTGGCCTCAGATTTGATCTTTGGCTTTCCCATCGGTTGGACTGGTGGTTTCACCACATTCTGCTTTGGACATTTGGGAGATGGCTTCACTGGTGGTGACCTGGGGATAACAGCTGGTTGTGAAACAACTGGCCGTTTCCCTTGGTTCTTAGAAGGACAGTTCATAAAAATGTGACAAACCAAGCCACAGTGAAAACAGTTCCTCTTGTCTACATAAGTTCTCTTGTAAGGCTCATTGGATCTGGCCTTAGAAAAGTCTCCATTATGAGCAGGAGGAGTTGGTTTCTGAACAGCAGTCTGAACCTTAACAATTTGATTTTTGGGAGTATAGTATTTTTCTAAATTTTCTTTGTAACCAAGACCAAAGTGAGCTGAAAAAGCCTCTTTCTTTACATGGTTAAGGTTTTTATACCCCCCATAAAGCATTACCTTAAGTTTATCATTTGATTCAATGACATCAGGTTCAGTTAAAATGCAATTATCACCATTAGTGATAATGTTTTTCTTGACTTTCTGTTCAGTCAACAACTCCTCAGATACTACTCCTTCAGGGCAAGAGTTAACCGACCCATCTTCAGAAGCAGTAACAAACTCCTCACTAGATGTGGAGTTAGCCTTACTTGAGGATTCATCCTTCTTAGGGGAATCATCCTTATCAGAGGACTCATCTAGACAAGTGAAATCAATGTCTATTAAGCTATTGACAAACTTCCCGCTCACTGGTGGAGGAATGGCATTTGTACCAAGACCTAGACCATTCATTTTCCTCACTACTGATTCGTAGTGTTCCACCACAAAGCGAGAGTTGTTCAACTTCTCATTTGTGCATTTTAATTACAAGATCTCATTTTGCAGTTTGTTGATTTCATTGTTCCGTTTTTCCAACCCCTTATAAGCAATATCTAAGTGAAGCTGTTGATCGCTCATTTTTAAAGAATACTCACGTTTTTCCTTTTTCAACGTTTCAATAGACTCTTTAAAACGTTTTTCATTTTCTTTATAGTTTAGAGCTGCCATACTTAGGGGTTCGATTTTGTCTTGGAGTTTAGAGTTTTCAAGTTTTAGCCCTAGACACTTAGAACATGAAACAACAGAAAAGGGATTAGAATCTACCTCAGATGATGAACTTGTTGCTTCTCCAATGGCCATGAGAGCAATAGCTGTGGTTGATTCTCCTTCATCAGCTACATAATCTTCCTTTTCTTCAGCTTCCTTTACCTTCTCTGTAGCAGCAGTTTCCCTTCTCTCTGCTTCCATCATCTCCATGATCTCAGCCATGAGACCAACCTGTGTTTGTGCGATGATGGCATCCTCAAGATGAACACCCCAGTCAAAGCTTTCGTCCTGTTGGGTTACCAGTGCATTGGACGTTCCACCTAGGCTTTGATTGTGGTGGTTTGGATTGTTTTGGCCATGGCTGTTTCCTTGGCTGGGTCGGGTAAAACCAGAGGCAGGTGATCTGTCATTCTGACACTCACGAGAAAAGTGTCCATAGTTCAGACACTTGTAGCATTTGGCCTTGGATTTGTCAAACCCGACCTTGGCATTAGGATGCCCCCCAATAAACTTTCTTCCTGTTTTGTTCAGGAAACGCTTGGCTCTCCTCAATAACATGGCCATATTCTATTGAATATCCATGTCCTCCATGTCATCAGGATCCACTTGATTAAATTCTTCTTCAATCGTCTCTGGATCAGTAAGCTTGCCACCTATGAAGTTTTCATATGCAAGCATGCAAGATGAGAATAATGCTACATGATCTTCAGCTATTCTGGCTATAGCTGAGTTATTAGCTAAAGACGTAGCAGGAGGATTTCTTGAGGTATTTGATGATGAGATCCCAACTCTGATCCTGAAGCATAGCAAGCATGACTACCACACCCAGTTGAGTGGTCTTCTTCAGTAGGATTTCCAGTGAAGAGGGCGATTCCAGAGCCAGATGACTTGGATGTGGAAGTCGTCCCATGATACATAGAAGGGTCTTGTATCTGGGGTCTTCCAGAGCTCTCCTTTCTTTTCAAGTTCATGTCATGAGCTTGAACCTTTCCTATTGCTTCTTCAACTGTCAGCTCATAGAACTTAGGATTTTCCCTCATCAGGGTTGTGTACATCTCAAATTTGGGTGGTAAGGCATCCAAGAACTTTTCCACCATCTCTTCATCTGGATACTTGAGGTCAAAAACATTCAACTCAGTCTGTAAATGATAGAACCTAGAGATGAGGTCATCTAAAGATTCGTTCTCAAAGAATCTGAAGCACTCATACTGCTTTCTGAGAAGATCCCGCTTACTCTTCTTGGTGTCACTATTTCCTTCGAATCTCTTCTGTAAGGCTTTCGAGAGATCCTTATAATTTTCATACCCTCGGAAACTGTGGAACAATTCCCGAGTTAACGCCATAGTGATCGAGCCAAGTGCCTTCTTTTCTCGATCATAAGCTTTCTTTTCTTCGTCAGAAAGCTTAGAGATAGGCTTGGGTAATTTATCATCAAGATAAATGTGTGTGGGATGCTTATATCCCTCAAGGATTGATATCCATAATGATGAGTCGGTATATGAAATGTAGTGCTCGAAACGTGCTTTCCAATTAGAATAATCGTTCACGTTCAGCAACTTTGGTGGTTTCTGTGGTGTACCGATCTCATTATCATAATTTAACATGTTTCCCAAATTCTGAAGATTCGACATAGTGAACACTTAGTCAAATTTCAGAAAAATCAGACACAGCTGCGCACTTGACTTTGGCCTTGCGCACTTGAGAAATGGTCTTGCGTATTTATATTTTCTCTTGCGTACTTGTAAGTACGCAGGAGTAGATGTAAGTACGCAGGATATAACTTAAGTTCGCACAAGTTCAGTCTTGCGCACTTGTAAGTACGCAGGAGATAACTCTTGCGTATTTAGTAAGTACGCAGAAACCTGTACTTTTTGCCAGAAATGGTAAGTACGCAGGACACCTTTTCAGCAACTTTCACCAAACTTTTCCGGTCGCCTGAAACTCGCCGGAGATGGTAAAAATTAGTCTGATGATTATTGCAAATGATCCAAAGGGTCAGAAACTTGTTTCTAACCAACCTTTGATGCTCAAATAACTCAAATACACAACAAAAATTGGTTTTTGAGAGATTTTTGCTTCTAAAAAAGTGCTCAAGAGCTACCCCTTTTTTATCACAAAAATCAACAAAAATACCTCTTTTTGCTTGTAAAACTCAGTAAAAACGTCTCCAAACTCACTTACAACACTCGAATTCAAGAGCAGTGCTCTGATACCACTTGTAGGTCCCTTCGTGTGTGTCGGATCGTTGCATGCAAGTGGTCTACTAGTCAGACCGGGTGTGGAATACCCGTGACTAGGCGGAGAGTCTAACTAAAACAAAGTAAGCCAACACGAGAGTCACAATAAAAGCTCTTTCTATTATAAACACTCGACGGTTATAGAGATAATACAAATTGCGTACTTAACAAACTGAGTTCGTCTAAGATATGAGTTCTGCGTACTTATCAACTGTGAACCAAACCTATTTATACAGACCTGATGCCTGCGCACTTAGTAAGTGCGTAGGACCAAATGCTCTTGCGTACTTAGCAAGTACGCATGGGTCTTCCTGCGTACTTGCTAAGTACGCAGGAGCTTTCTCCTGCGCACATGTAAGTGCGCAAAACACTTATAAGAAATGCAACATACACTATGTAAAAGTAAATACAACTCGATAAACTATTACATAACGACTCTTACAAACAAAGACAAATTACAGACATTAGAAATACAAACTAAGACTCTATCCAGAGTGTTGTCACAAGAAAGTGCATCAACACATGTACTTTGAATAATGTTCATGTTCCACCCCAAAAATGTAAAAGAGTAAAAAGGGGCTATGAAATACTCACTTGGTTTGAAGGCGTTGCTAACAAAGGTACTAGATAGGATAAAGATCCTTGAAATGCACAAGTTAACCTAAAGTGTAATGTATATGGTATTAATAGTGTGCACAAGAGTTTAATCCTAAGGTTGTATTTGGACTTGTGTAAAAAGTCATTGATTTGTAATCGGAGGTATTGAATAAAATATATATAAAGTTTGAAAGAATATTTTTATAACATCTTGATTAAGGTTTAAGTTTAAATAATTAAATAAGTAATGTAAATAATTATTGTTTATGAAAATTATTATAAGTGTTAAATGAATTTAAGTGTAAATAAATAAATGCCTTTGTTTAAATATAAGGTAAATAAATAATCATTATTTTATTTATTTATTTATTTATAACATGTAACTTAAATACTTTTTAAATGAAATGTTTAGAAATAATTGTAAATTAAATTTTATAAACTTTAAATAAATAATTTTCCCTTTATTAAATATTTGTTCTTTCTAAATAAGATTAAATGCAATTTTTATAAAAATCAAGTATTTTTGTTTTGTAATTTAATCAGAATATTTATGGTTTGAAAAATACATAAAATTTATAATTCTGCCAAGAATTTAACTCACACACGACCGTGCCTGGGAAGGGCACGATCGTGCTCAAACCACGGGCGCGACCATGCTAGCCAGGGCGCGACCGTGTTGATAAAACTGAGGCTTAACTAACTAAATCATTAGGCACGACCGTGTCTTGACCAGGCACGATCGTGTCTATGATCCTAAGACACGACTGAGATTAGCCAAAAGGCATGATTGGGTCTGGACAGGAGGACACGACCGCGCTGGTAGTCGGCACGACCGCGTCTCATGAGGCACGACCGCGCTAGATGATTAGCGCGACCGCGTCTGTTCCAAATCAGGAACGAATTGACTAATTCTTATAATAACAGGGTTGGAAATCATAGGGCTTTCACCCATTAGATTATTTCGAGTCTTTTTGCATAGATTAATTGGACTTAAAACGTGTCTAGAGTCGGATTCGATTAAATCATTTTTGAACGAAAACTAGATTCGGGTTTAAGATGATTTCCATATTGGAAGCCCAAATTAACATGGGGCTTTTGTTCTAAGGACTAAATCGATAGAGGACAAGGTTTCAATTACCCGGAATGATGGCGAATCGATAGCGAACGGTAGGAAGGAGTTCCGACGTCGGCGAGCTTGGTTTCCGGCGTCTTCTGCTACGATTCCGGTTGCTTCAAGTGGGTCAGTAGCTTCTGGGAGGATCGTTTGTCACACCCCCAAATTCCACTAACGGAGTATTACCGTTTGGGAAGTGACAAACCAGGATCTCGGACATTAGTTACATTGAACGACTCTACATGGGACTCAAATGAAAATATCCTTTTAAATCAGAGTATCAATGCGGAAGCGTAAAGAAAGTAAATGCGCAAAATACACGCGCCCAAAACCAAAGTTCAAAAGTCCAAACGTTCAACCAAACAAAGTACATTAAAATAATTCAATCAACATAAATAGACACAAAGCAAAGCAGTTGAATCCCATGCATGCCCTAACGTGCACCTGTGTCTTAGCTTAGCGTCCTGAGAAAACATGTAAGAAAAAGTGTCAACACGAGGTTGGTGAGTTCACAGGTTTCAATATATAAATAAACGTTTACCAGATTTATTGTACAATCAACATAAATACCAAATGAGTAGCTAACCCATGTTCATTGTTTGCTATTACGCTCGCAACCGTAAACTGACTGTTTGTATTGCCTCCCACCAGGTCTATCAACCACGGTGCACGTTTAGGTCAATATTGCACCCGTTCGATATCCAATCGTGTTAGCGCGACTAACGCGGGTGAGGTTTGTCAAACCCAGTAGTACTACCCAACATACCTCGCTATATTCATATTTAAACGGTTCGATGTGAGGACTTTCATGATAGAGTTTACGCATAGTCATAACAATTGATATAAAATGCAGTACAAAAATCAAAAGAGTTGTATCATGTTTTCTCCCCCAGTTTAAAAGCAGTAAACAAAAGGGGCCGTGAAACTCACCTGAGCTTGAGTAAGGATTTGAATCACACAAGGGAAAAGTTGGGACCAAGTGTGTAAGTCTCAAAAGACTTACGAATGCCCTAAAATTATAAACACATAAATTAGGGATAAAGGCAAATGGGAAATGTGACAATGACACGGATTGAGAAGCGTCCTAAAGAAACGCTCTAATATTCAAGAGTGGACGAAAGTGTCCACGGAGTTAGGAATTACTTTACGCGACGAATGACACGACTAATAATAATTATAACCGGGTGTTTTGTCATTCACAAAAATTAAGAAAATAATAATATATGTATACGAGTAAATAGTATAACCAATTATATTATTATTTAGTCTCAATCGACACACGATGTTATAAATTGATTTGAAATAATATAAATATATATTATTTAATAATACGGGTCACGGTTTGAAAATAATATAAATATATTATTTTATATGAATTCACGGTTTAAAAATAATATAAACATATTATTTTAACTTAGGGATAATAACACTAAGTTATTTATAAAAGTGGGTATAATATATAAAAATAAGTTAATAATTCAAACCCGAGCCTACGGGTTTTTTTCCGGGTTAAAACCCATTTATATAATAATATAATATTGAAAGGTTTGATTTTTATTAATTAAATATTAACAGAAAAATGTTTAAAAATAATTGTGGGAGCCCGGACTCGAACCCGGGTCTCTCCCACACACGCACACAGCTCTAACCAGTCCCGGCCGCTAGGCTATCGCAACATGATCCAGATTGAATTGGTTTTATCAAGTAATTCGAATGGGTTTCTCTCCCCCACGTATACCCGGTTCGAAACCCGTCCAATTACCCTCAGATTCGGTCGCGATTCAACAAAGGATCATAGGGGTTTTGATTATCGACTCAAAACGACTCTGTGGTGAAAGCTAATTGCAAAAACAATTGGATTTTGATCGTTAAATTACAGAAACTAGGACCGAAAACCCTAGTTTTGATTTTGGATTGATTTGATTAATTCTTATAATGAAAATGTCTGGATTCATAGGGGTTTTGTAGAGTAGAGGATTGCGAATCTGCATATATGGTTTAATTGTATCAAATTTATGTTTAAGATCGAAAACCCCAAATTAGAACGCATATGAACCCTAATTACGGGTTCATGATCAATTCGATAGTGGAAGCCCGTTGTTTCATAGGGCTTTCACTCTACAGACGATTGCGAACCTAATGGAGTAGGTTAATTTGATTTAAAAACGATTTAGAATTGAATTCGACAGATAGAGTTCACATGAACCCTAATTACGGGTTACAGAGATTTTTATATTAAAACTTGAAATTGGCATAGGGCTTTCAGTAGAAAAAGTATTGCGAATCTTCCTGCATAGGTTAATTTCATTTTCATTGGGTCTAGATTAGGGCTCGACTAAATCAGTCAGATGATGAACCCTAGGATCAAGAACTCGATCGAATTGATAATGTGAGCCCTAATTGGGTTTGGGCTTTCATTTCAAAGATAAAAGCGAAGCTGATGATGTATCTAGTTACCTGAATTGGTGTCGGGACGGTGGAGATCAACTAAACAGGTCCGACGATGACTAGTTCAATTCCCGGCGGCTCTTGCTATGAATCCGATCAATATGACGAGTGAAAAGGTTTCAGAGAGACTCGATTTAGGTGTGCAGTGTGTTAGTTTGCAAATTGGTAACTGATTACAGTCGAATTCGATTGAGTAAGACATAGGGTCGACGGTTACTTGTTTAATTCTCATTATTAGTGTTAATTTGATTAAATTGGAGGTGTTTAATGGATCAATTATGATCGTTATGATCATTATCATGCACGAACGGTTCTAATTCCAACGGATTTCGGGATTTATTTTGTGAATTTTGATCAAATTGTCACGGATTTGATTTCTGAAAGTCAACAGGAACCAATTTTGCTGATTTTGACTTTGAGAAGTCAATTTATTTGATTTAGCATATTAACACAACTAGTCCTTGTAGTTTTGAGTTGAATTTGTGACAGAATCAGTCCCCGGGGTTAGATTTGATTAACGGGGTTAAGTTTTTAATAAGAAACTTAACGGAATAGTTAACGGAATTAACTGAAAAGTCCGGATTGTCACATCATCCCCTAGTTGAAAGAATTTTCGTCCCGAAAATTAAAATAATAAAATAAAATTTTTTTTTCTGGGGTGTCACATCATCCCCTAGTTGAAAGAATTTTCGTCCCGAAAATTAAATAATACCTTAAGAATTTGACGCGGAGTGCTTGAACAGATTTGGATATTTGCGCATCATCTGATCCTCGTGCTCCCACGTGAATTCCGGTCCGCGTTTCGAGTTCCAACGGACTCGAACAATAGGGATCTTACTGTGCTTTAACGTTTTAACTTCCCTATCCATAATTTCCACAGGTTCTTCGATGAAACGTAACTGTTCATCAACATGTAGTTCCTCCAGGGGAACTGCGAGTGATTCATCTGCCAGGCATTTATTTAAATTTGAGACGTGAAAGACGTTGTGTACACCACTAAGTCTTTCAGGTAGGTCCAGTTGATACGCGACTGGTCCGATTCTCTTCAATATTTTGAAAGGTCCAACATAACGAGGATTCAGTTTTCCTCGTTTCCCGAAACGAATGACACCTTTCCAAGGTGAGACTTTGAGTAACACCATGTCACCTATTTGAAATTCCAAAGGTTTACGACGCTTGTCGGCATAGCTCTTTTGACGATCACGAGCTGCCGCCATACGATTTCTAATTTGAACGATCTTTTCGGAAGTTTCAAATACAAGTTCAGGACCTGTGAGTTGGCTATCCCCAACCTCGGTCCAACAAATGGGAGAACGGCATTTCCGCCCATAAAGTGCTTCAAATGGAGCTGCCTTGATGCTAGTATGATAACTGTTGTTGTAGGAGAACTCCACCAATGGTAGGTGAGACTCCCAAGTGTTACCGAAATCGATCACACAAGCTCGTAGCATGTCCACCAGAGTTTGGATAGTACGTTCAGTTTGGCCATCAGTTTGAGGATGGTATGCTGTGCTCATATCTAGACGCGTGCCTAATGCTTTATGCAATGATTACCAGAAACGGGAAGTGAATCGTGCATCACGATCTGAAATAATAGAGATTGGCACTCCGTGCCGAGAGACTACTTCTTTCAAGTATATTCGAGTGAGTTTATCCATTTTGTCGGTTTCTTTAATTGCTAGAAAGTGAGCAGATTTTGTCAGGCGATCCACAATTACCCATATAGTATCACATCCGGTAGGGGTTCGGGGTAATTTGGTAATGAAGTCCATGGATATTTGTTCCCATTTCCACATGGGAATTTCAGGTTGCTGCAGGAGACAGGACGGTTTTTGGTATTCAACTTTGACCTTCGCGCAGGTCAGACACTTACTAACATAAGTGGCTATATCGGCCTTCATCTTTGGCCACCAATATAGTACTTTTAGATCATGGTACATTTTATCGGAACCCGGATGAATGGAGTAACGAGATTTATGAGCTTCATCCATGATTAGTTCCCTTAAATTTCCGAACACTGGAACCCATATTCGTTCGACAAAGTAACGAATTCCGTCAGATTTTACTTCAAGTTGTGCTTCCATGCCACGTGTACGTTCTAACGGTAGGTTATCTTCTTTCAAGGCTTCAAGTTGAGCACTACGGATTCTGTCAGGTAATCCAGGGTGAATAGTGAGTTGTAACGCTCGAACTCGTTTGGGTTTCGTTTCTTTTCGGCTTAGTGCATCAGCCACGACGTTAGCTTTACCCGGATGATACCGGATCGCACAGTCGTAATCATTTAAAAGTTCAACCCAACGACGTTGTCGCATGTTCAACTCCTTCTGCTCGAAGATATGTTGGAGGCTCTTGTGATCGGTGTAGATGGTGCATTTGGTACCGTACAAGTAATGTCTCCATATCTTAAGTGCAAAAACTACTGCTCCCAACTCTAGGTCATGAGTGGTGTAGTTTTTCTCGTGAACCTTTAACTGCCATGAAGCGTATACGATTACTTTTCGCGTTGCATTAAGACACAACCCAGACCTTGAATAGATGCATCACAATACACCACAAAGTCATCGGTTCCTTCCGGAAGAGCTAAAATAGGTGCACTGCAAAGTTTCTGTTTGAGATGCTGGAAAGCTGATTCTTGATTATCGCCCCAATTATAAGCTTTTCCTTTTTGAGTTAGGGCGGTGAGAGGTTGCGCGATCTTTGAAAATCCTTCGATAAAACGACGGTAATATCCAGCCAATCCCAGAAATTGTCGCACCTCAGTCGGAGTCGTCGGTGCTGCCCAATTCTTGATGGCTTCTATTTTGGATGGGTCGACATGTATCCCTTTTTCATTTACCACATGCCCTAGAAATTGAACCTCTCGAATCCAAAATTCACATTTGGAAAACTTAGCATAAAGTTGCTCTTGCTTAAGTAGTTCCAAAATTAGACGCAGATGTTCTTCATGTTCTTCCTCGTTCTTGGAATAAATAAGAATGTCATCGATGAAAACGATAACAAACTGGTCAAGGTAAGGCTTACACACACGGTTCATGAGGTCCATGAATACCGCGGGTGCGTTGGTTAAATCGAAGGGCATGACCATAAATTCGTAATGACCGTACCTTGTCCTGAATGCAGTTTTAGAGATATCTTCTTCTCGGACTCTTAACTGATGATAGCCGGACCTAAGATCTATTTTGGAATAGAAACTTGATCCTTGGAGTTGATCAAAAAGGTCATCAATAAGAGGTAAAGGGTAGCGGTTCTTTATTGTAACTTTGTTCAACTCCCGGTAATCAATACACATACGGAACGTACCGTCCTTCTTCTTGACAAATACTACCGGAGCTCCCCACGGTGATGAACTAGGTCGGATGAAACCTTTATCCAACAAGTCTTGCAACTGAGTGGACAGTTCCTGCAATTCACTGGGTGCTAATCGATAAGGTGCTCGAGCAATCGGTGCTAGTCCGGGTGCTAGATCAATTTGGAATTCAACCTGACGGTGTGGTGGCAGACCGGGCAGATCCTCGGGAAATACTTCCAAAAATTCACGCACAACGGGAATATCTTCGATCTTCTTCTCTTCTGACGGTTGTTCAGCAACAAGGGCCAAAATGGCCGTATGTCCCTTCCGAAGACATTTTTGTGCTTTCATGAAGGATATAATGCCCATGACAGTACCAACTCTTTCGCCCTGAACTGAAAGAATTTCTCCACTCGGGAGGGGTATGCGAACGATTTTCTCATGACAAATGATTTCCGCTTGGTTTCTAGAGAACCAATCCATGCCAACGATTACATCAAAACTACCAAGTGTGACCGGCATAAGGTCGATATCTAGAATATGGCTAGCTAGATCAAGCTTACAACCCTTAATAATGTGGGTTGCTTCAATTATTTAGCCGTCAGCT
This sequence comes from Smallanthus sonchifolius, assembly GCA_023525975.1. NCBI lineage: Eukaryota > Viridiplantae > Streptophyta > Magnoliopsida > Asterales > Asteraceae > Smallanthus > Smallanthus sonchifolius. The sequence goes on along the minus strand of CM042025.1, from coordinate 38,153,347 downwards.
ATCTCTATTACATACTTAGCTTCTAGCAGAGTTGGAGTTCCTTTTATCATATCACTAAGTTTCTTAGATATAAAACTCCTATCAGCACCAGTGTCAAAAAGGACAGAAGCAAAGTAATTATTTAAGAGAAATTTACCGGTGACCACGTTATGATCGTAGCGAGCCTCTCCGGATCCCAGTACAAAAGCTCTTCCTTTCGCCCCATTTCCTCCATTACCACCGTTATTACCGTTATTCCCACCATTGTTGTTTTGATTGGGGTTATTACCATTGTTGCCCTGGTTATTACCGTTACCACTACCACTGCCATTACCATTTCCACCCTTTTTCAACTGAGGACAGTTCCTTTGAATGTGCCCCTCTTTACTGCACTGAAAACATCCCCTCGTGAATCCCTGTGATTGAAATGGTTGTTTGTTCGGGAGTGCAACTCTACAGTCCTTTGCAGCGTGGCCCATTTTACCACAACGCTGGCAACGTTGTCGGTCACAAGTGCCCGTGTGGTGATAGCCGCATTTGTTGCACTTGGGGTACCTCCCAGCATATTCCCCTTGATTCGGACCTGATGAGGTCGTTTGATTAAAGTTTCTAGCGTGCTCAAACTTTCGCTGTTGTTGGTGCTGAGGTTGATTGGATTGGGATCCTTTAGAATTTGAGTGGTTGTGTGAGTGGGAGTGATGGTCGAACTTGCGCTTATTGTTGTCGGTGGGTTTAGAAACCGAACCTCTTGGAGGTAAAGTTCCCTGTGTCACTGCCTGATCGGTCAATTTGTGAGCAAGTCTGATGGTCTGTTGGATGGTGGTAGGGTTGGATGAGGTCACCATGCTTTGAATCTGAGGTACCAAACCCCCAATGTATAGTTCAATCCGTTTGTAATCCGGAGTCACCATATGTGGGCACATGGTGGCAAGTTCGTGCGAACGGGTGGTGTAGAGTTCGATTTCTGAACCCTCCATCTTAAGGTTCCAGAACTCTCCCTCTAGCTTTTGAATTTCATCTCGTGGGCAGTATTCTTCTTTCATCATTGACTTAAATTCCTCCCACGGGAGTCTATTTGCCATTGCTAGTCCCAACATTTGAACTTGGGCATTCCACCATGTTAGGGCCGGGCCTTCTAAAGTTCCAGCAGCAAATTTCACTTGGTTAGCTACGGGGCAGTTGCACATGGCTATTACTGATTCAACCTTCTCAAACCAGCGAAGTAATCCAACTGCTCCTTCAGCTCCACTAAAGGTGTGGGGCTTGCAGTCCATGAATGCCTTAAAAGTGCAGGCTGGCTGTTGATTTTGGTGATTTTGCTGATTTTGCTGATTTTGCTGGATTTAGAAATACAAATTGAATTGGAATTATAGGGTTTAGAAAGATATTCTTAGGAAAAGGGATTGACTCTACTAGTCAATAGTTGAAAGCATTTACCTGCAGCATTCTGTGCTGCTAGGGCCTCTGCCACACTATTGTTTATCAAAGCTGTTAGTTCTGCTGCCGTCATGTTGATGGTACCACGACCACCGGTACGGCCTTCTCGTCCTCTCCCAGACATATTTCTTCACAATCACAAATGAAAACAATGAGAAATATATCGCATATTAAACATTATTCAGGTACGGGTAAGGAAATACAACATCTAATATTTTGAAAATTAAATAAATTGTAAGGCTACAAAATAAATAACTCAAATATTAAACTTCTCATGCTTTTATTGGATGGGAACAACCTTACCCATCTAGGTTTGAAAAGGGAAATAACATAAGCAAAAACAAACATGAAAAGGAAGATAGAATAGGAAGATCCTCAAATATCCTCGTCATCAGAAGAGACATGTGACTGTGCATCATCAATCTCCACTGGCTCATCCTCAGCTGGTTCCCCCTCTAAGGGTTCCTCCTCGAAGGGCTCCTCCTCAAAGAGCTCTTCCTCAAAGGGTTCCTCCTCATCGTCAGATACTGGGATGTCTTCCGGGTGTAGGGCCGCTTGCAGTTGGGCTTCCAAGTGAGTCACCCTCTCTTGAAGGCCTTCAGCAGTGTGGTTAGTCACATGTAGCTGAGCTTCCATAGCAGCTAATCTCTCCAGAACTCCTTGCATATCATCATCCATAATGTCAGCCCTCGTCTCCAGGTGTGCTACACGATTCACTAAAAGGTTGTGGACATGATCCGTTGCAGCTAGTTCGGTAGTCAAATCTTCTATTCCTACCCTATTCTTTTCCACTTTTTTTCCATTCTCTAGGAGTTTAGGTATCTCCTCGGTGGCATCTTGTACAAAACTTAATTCCTTTAACATATAGGACACAAATGCTGCGAAGGCTTGTTCCATGGTACATGGTAAGCTAGGCAGTGTAGGCGATGAAGATGTGGATGCAAAGTACGGTGATGGAACATCTCCCATTTCGATCCACCTTTGGATCATATGTGGGTACATATCCCAATTGAGAGCATACTCCAATGCCCGTGCGTTGCTTGGTTTGCCTTGCTCAATTGAGGTAGTCCGACGCCTTTTGGGCTCCGGGGATGAGGGTACAGGTGCCTTATGCCCTGATGCGTTAGGTGATGGAGGTGGTGTTGACGACATGATCCTGCAACAATTTGTATAAGTGCCAAACATCCAAATGAAATGTAACTAATGTGTGAGGCTATAGTCTAGTATGCAATCCTAGTTCGCTATAACCAATGGCTCTGATACCAATCTGTCACACCCCCAAATTCCACTAACGGAGTATTACCGTTTGGGAAGTGACAAACCAGGATCTCAGACATTAGTTACGTTGAAAGACTCTACATGGGACTCAAATGAAAATATCCTTTTAAATCAGAGTATCAATGCGGAAGCGTAAAGAAAGTAAATGCGCAAAATACACGCGCCCAAAACCAAAGTCCAAAAGTCCAAACGTTCAACCAAACAAAGTACATTAAAATAATTCAATCAACATAAATAGACACAAAGCAAAGCAGTTGAATCCCATGCATGCTCTAACGTGCACCTGTGTCTTAGCTTAGCGTCCTGAGAAAACATGTAAGAAAAAGTGTCAACACGAGGTTGGTGAGTTCACAGGTTTCAATATATAAATAAACGTTTACCAGATTTATTGTACAATCAACATAAATACCAAATGAGTAGCTAACCCATGTTCATTGTTTGCTATTACGCTCGCAACCGTAAACTGACTGTTTGTATTGCCTCCCACCAGGTCTATCAACCACGGTGCACGTTTAGGTCAATATTGCACCCGTTCGATATCCAATCGTGTTAGCGCGACTAATGCGGGTGAGATTTGTCAAACCCAGTAGTACTACCCAACATACCTCGCTATATTCATATTTAAACGGTTCGATGTGAGGACTTTCATGAAAGAGTTTACGCATAGTCATAACAATTGATATAAAATGCAGTACAAAAATCAAAAGAGTTGTATCATGTTTTCTCCCCCAGTTTAAAAGCAGTAAACAAAAGGGGCCGTGAAACTCACCTGAGCTTGAGTAAGGATTTGAATCACACAAGGGAAAAGTTGGGACCAAGTGTGTAAGTCTCAAAAGACTTACGAATGCCCTAAAATTATAAACACATAAATTAGGGATAAAGGCAAATGGGAAATGTGACAATGACACGGATTGAGAAGCGTCCTAAAGAAACGCTCTAATATTCAAGAGTGGATGAAAGTGTCCACGGAGTTAGGAATTACTTTACGCGACGAATGACACGACTAATAATAATTATAACCGGGTGTTTTGTCATTCACAAAAATTAAGAAAATAATAATATATGTATACGAGTAAATAGTATAACCAATTATATTATTATTTAGTCTCAATCGACACACGATGTTATAAATTGATTTGAAATAATATAAATATATATTATTTAATAATACGGGTCACGGTTTGAAAATAATATAAATATATTATTTTATATGAATTCACGGTTTAAAAATAATATAAACATATTATTTTCACTAGGGGATAATAACACTAAGTTATTTATAAAAGTGGGTATAATATATAAAAATAAGTTAATAATTCAAACCCGAGCCTACGGGATGTTTTCCGGGTTAAAACCCATTTATATAATAATATAATATTGAAAGGTTTGATTTTTATTAATTAAATATTAACAGAAAAATGTTTAAAAATAATTGTGGGAGCCCGGACTCGAACCCGAGTCTCTCCCACACACGCACACAGCTCTAACCAGTCCCGGCCGCTAGGCTATCGCAACATGATCCAGATTGAATTGGTTTTATCAAGTAATTCGAATGGGTTTCTCTCCCCCACGTATACCCGGTTCGAAACCCGTCCAATTACCCTCAGATTCGGTCGCGATTCAACAAAGGATCATAGGGGTTTTGATTATCGACTCAAAACGACTATGTGGTGAAAGCTAATTGCAAAAACAATTGGATTTTGATCGTTAAATTACAGAAACTAGGACCGAAAACCCTAGTTTTGATTTTGGATTGATTTGATTAATTCTTATAATGAAAATGTCTGGATTCATAGGGGTTTTGTAGAGTAGAGGATTGCGAATCTGCATATATGGTTTAATTGTATCAAATTTATGTTTAAGATCGAAAACCCCAAATTAGAATGCATATGAACCCTAATTACGGGTTCATGATCAATTCGATAGTGGAAGCCCGTTGTTTCATAGGGCTTTCACTCTACAGACGATTGCGAACCTAATGGAGTAGGTTAATTTGATTTAAAAACGATTTAGAATTGAATTCGACAGATAGAGTTCACATGAACCCTAATTACGGGTTACAGAGATTTTTATATTAAAACTTGAAATTGGCATAGGGCTTTCAGTAGAAAAAGTATTGCGAATCTTCCTGCATAGGTTAATTTCATTTTCATTGGGTCTAGATTAGGGCTCGACTAAATCAGTCAGATGATGAACCCTAGGATCAAGAACTCGATCGAATTGATAATGTGAGCCCTAATTTGGTTAGGGCTTTCATTTTAAAGATAAAAACGAAGCTGATGATGTATCTAGTTACCCGAATTGGTGTCGGGACGGTGGAGATCAACTAAACAGGTCCGACGATGACTAGTTCGATTCCCGGCGGCTCTTGCTATGAATCCTATCAATTTGACGAGTGAAAAGGTTTCAGAGAGACTCGATTTAGGAGTGCAGTGTGTTAGTTTGCAAATTGGTAACGGATTACAGTCGAATTCGATTGAGTAAGACATAGGGTCGACGGTTACTTGTTTAATTCTCATTATTAGTGTTAATTCGATTAAATTGGAGGTGTTTAATGGATCAATTATGATCGTTATGATCATTATCATGCACGAACGGTTCTAATTCCAACGGATTTCAAGATTTATTTTGTGAATTTTGATCATATTGTCACGGATTTGACTTCTGAAAGTCAACAGGAACCAATTTTACTGATTTTGACTTTGAGAAGTCAATTTATTTGATTTAGCATATTAACACAACTAGTCCTTGTAGTTTCAGTCCCCGGGGTTAGATTTGATTAACGGGGTTAAGTTTTTAATAAGAAACTTAACGGAATAGTTAACGGAATTAACTGAAAAGTCCGGATTGTCACATCGTTTGTGCGTTTGCTTGGGAGAATTGCAAACAATTTGGAGAATTCGACGGTCTAGTGGACGATTTTGTTGATTATTAGATGAATTGATGAAATTCCGTTTATTTGTTGTAATTAGGATGATCAAGTGGCTTAACTCTGTTTGTTAATAGGTGGAACGTGTAAAACGGTTACGAAATCGAACGTCTCTGTGATTAAAGGCTGTATTTCCGTTTCAACTGGTACTAGGCGCGACCGTGCCCACATGTGGCGCGACCGTGCTAAGGCACCAGGCGCGATCGTTCTAAAGCAAGTCGCGCGACGGTGCCAAAGCACTCGGCGCGACCGTGCCAGAACTAGGCGTGACCGTGCCTATTAGGGTTTCTTGAAATTTTTCAACATCAGACCTTGTAACTTTGGTCTTTGACATATTTGTATAAATAGATACTTACGTAGTGTTTTAGTAGGTTATAACCGTGTAAAATTTGTGGGTTAACATTGAAATATAGTATTTAATTGATGGTATGAATAGAGCAAAACAGTGCACTAGAATTTGGTTTGAAATGCATTACATTGAATTTGAAATACGGATACTAAAAATCAGAAATGTTACAGTCTCCCCATGTTGAGGGAATTTCGTCCCGAAATTTAGTTAGAGGAAGCTACGGCATCAGTAAAAAGATGGGGGTACTTGAGCTTCATTTGGTCCTCTCGTTCCCAAGTGAATTCAGGACCACGCTTAGACTCCCAACGAACTTTGACAATAGGAATACGACTTCGCTTGAGTTGCTTGATTTCACGATCCATAATTTCTACCGGTTTCTCAACGAAGTGCATAGTTTCGTCAATGCGCACGTCATCAAGTGGTATATGGAGATTCTCATTAGCGAGACATTTCTTCAGGTTAGATACATGAAATGTAGGATGCACATTGCCAAGAGATGGAGGTAACTCGAGTTTGTAAGCCACTTTCCTGATCCTTTCAAGGATTTTGAATGGACCAACATAGCGAGGGGCTAACTTGCCTTTCTTTACAAAACGGATCACACCCTTCCACGGGGATACCTTAAGAAGAATAAGGTCACCGACTTGGAATTCCAAGGGTTTTCGTCGTTTATCAGCATAACTCTTTTGTCGACTTCTCGCTGTTCGGATGTTGTCACGGATTTGAATAATCTTGTCGGATGTTTCTTGAATTAGCTCGGGACCGGTGATTTGTGCTTCACCAATCTCGTTCCAACAGATAGGACAACTACACTTGCGACCATAAAGAGCTTCAAATGGAGCCATGTTGATACTTGTGTGATAGCTATTATTGTAAGAGAACTCGATGAGGGATAAATGTGAATCCCAATTTCCACCAAAATCGATTACACAAGCTCTAAGCATGTCTTCAAGTGTTTGGATTGTCCGCTCGGTTTGACCATCAGTTTGGGGATGGTAAGCCGTGCTCAAATCTAATCGTGTGCCAAGAGCGGTTTGGAGAGATTGCCAAAATCGAGAAGTGAACCGAGCATCGCGATCGGATATTATGTTCAAGGGAACACCATGACGGCTCACAATTTCATCAATGTAAATTCGGGCTAGTTTCTCAACCCGATAGTCTTCACGGATAGGCAAGAAATGAGCAGATTTGGTGAGGCGATCAATGATTACCCAAATGCTATCATAACCACTCGAGGTGCGAGGGAGTTTGGTAATAAAATCCATGGCTAAGTTCTCCCATTTCTACACGGAATTTCCGGTTGTTCAAGTAATCCGGAAGGACGTTGGTGTTCGGCTTTGACTTTGGAACACGTTAGACATTTGGCAACATAGAGAGCGATGTCTTTCTTCATACCGGGCCACCCATATTGCTGGCGAAGGTCTTGGTACATTTTATCCGCACCAGGATGAATAGAATAACGAGTCTTGTGGGCCTCGTTCATAAGAATGTACGGAGATCATCGCGATCGGGAACCCAAATACGGTTCAAGTAATAAAGTAAGCCATTGGGTTTTGATTCGAGTAGTAGTTCAACACCACACGACATTTCTTCATACATGTTACCCTCGGTGACTGAGACATGTTGAGCTTCTAAGATGTGGATTTGAATATCGGTTTGGATTCGGGCACATTGAAGCATAACATGGTCCTTTCGACTCAAAGCGTCGGCTACAACATTCGCTTTGCCGGGATGGTAACGAATCTCGCAGTCGTAGTCGTTAAGGAGTTCAACCCAACGTCGTTGTCTCATATTAAGTTCCTTTTGATTGAAGATGTGTTGGAGACTTTTGTGGTCGGTGAACACCACACATTTTGTGCCATAGAGATGATGTCTCCAAATCTTTAATGCAAATACGACCGCACCCAATTCAAGATCGTGCGTCGTATAATTCTTCTCATGTATCTTAAGTTGCCTTGATGCATAAGCGATTACTTTGCCTCGTTGCATGAGGACACAACCGAGACCTTGGTTAGAAGCATCACAGTAGACAACTAGATTGCACAATTTTTGTTTGAGGGTTTGGAAAGCTTCTTCTTGTTTTGGTCCCCATTCATAAGTCTTACCCTTGTGGGTCAAAGCGATAAAGGGGACAGCAATTTTAGAGAAGTTCGAGATGAAACGACGGTAATATCCCGCCAGACCAAGAAATGAACGAACTTCAGTGGGGGTCTTCGGGGCATTCCAATTCTTAACCGTTTCGATCTTAGCAGGGTCAACATGAATACCCTTGTCGTTGACGATATGACCAAGAAATTGAACTTCTTTTAACCAAAATTCACATTTGGAGAATTTGGCATATAGTTGTTCTTTCTTCAAGAGATCCAAAACCAATCTAAGATGTTGCTCATGATTGGCTTTAGTCTTGGAATAGATTAAGATGTCATCGATGAAAACGATCACGAACTTATCAAGGTACGGTTTGCACACACGATTCATGAGGTCCATAAAAATTGCGGGTGCATTGGTTAGTCGAAAAGGCATAACCATGAACTCGTAATGACCATACCTTGTTCGGAAGGCAGTCTTTGGAATATCGTCTTCTTGCACACGGAGTTGGTGATAACCAGATCGAAGATCAATCTTTGAGAAGCAAGTAGAACCTTGAAGTTGATCAAAGAGATCATCAATTCTAGGCAAAGGATAACGGTTTTTGATAGTAAGCTTGTTGAGTTCGCGGTAGTCAATACACATGCCAAATGATCCATCATTCTTTTTGACGAACAGGACGGGTGCACCCCATGGTGAATGACTTGGACGGATGAATCCCTTGTCGGAGAGCTCTTGAAGTTGACTTGCAAGTTCTTGCTTTTCAGAAGGTGCAAGACGGTATGGAGCTCTAGCCACCGGGTTAGCTCCGGGCACAAGATCAATGCAAAATTCTACTTGTCGAACGGGTGGAAGACCGGATAAGTCTTCGGGGAATACTTCAGGAAAATCTCGGATAATGGGGATATCTTGAATACTCTTCTTTTTTACATTCTTTTGAACGATATGGGCCAAAAAGGCCACGTACTTCTTTCATAAGTACTTTTGAGCAGTAGTGCATGACATTAGTTTAAGCCCTTTACAAGGCTTTTCACCAAAGACTCTTAGTGTTTCTCCCGATGGTAGAGGTATTCGGATGTACTTCTCGAAACAAATGACTTCGGCATGATGATTTGATAGCCAATCCATGCCTATGATGATATCAAAGCTTCCTAGTGGCATTGGAACAAGGTTGATTGGGAATGTATGATCATTAAGTTCTAAAGAGCAAATATAGATAATGGATTCAATTGTAAGAGAGTCACCATTTGCTACTTCAACGGTAAATGTTTTCTCTAAAAGGGATCGTGTCTTTGCAAGTAAAGATTCAAAGTTAAGTGACACAAAACTTTTATCGGCACCGGGATCGAATAAAATGGAGGCATATTGACTATTAACAAGAAACGTACCATTGACCACGTCATTGTTGGCTTGAGCTTCATTGGCGTTTATGTTGAAAGCACGCCCACAAGCTCCACCTTGTCTAGCATTGACTAACTTTGGGCATTGATCACGGAAATGGTTCGGGTTGCCACACTCATAACATGCTCGCCCATTTGCAATAGCGGGTACACTTTGATTAGCCACTTGGGTGTTGGTTTGGTTTGGTAGGTTGATTTGGCCCGCAAGAGATTTGGCCCTACAAACATTAACTGTATGGCCATATTTCCCACAATAAGTACAAAGGTGACATGGGATGCCTTGGGGATGATGGTAGTTGCAGGTGGCACAAAGTGGGTAGATTCCCACATATGGCTTTTTGGCCGGTGCTTGAACCATAGGTGCAGTTTGGTTAACAGGAATAGCAGGAGTGACCATAGCATAGTTTCTAGTCTTCCTTTTCCTATTATTGCGGGAGGGTTCAGTTGTGGCTTCTTTGTTGTGGGTAGGAGGGGTTATAGTGTCAGGAACTTTCTTGGTGCCCTTTTTAGTAAGAGTCCCCGCCTTCACATGATTATCGGTTAAGGTAGCAGATAAGCGGATAGCATCCTCAAGCGTTGCGGGATTCCTTCCTAGGACAGTATCTTAAATTTGCCTAGGTAGTCCCCCAATATACTTTTCAATGCAACGGGACAAACGAGTGACCATGTGGGGCACAAGAAGACTCAACTCATGGAACCGAGTTGTATATGCCAAGCTTTCACCACTATTTTGGGCAAGATCCCAAAATTCGGCTTCAAGTTTCTTTACTTCATTTCGAGGACAAAATTCCTCGGTCATTAGCCTTTTAACCTCATCCCAAGGTAAGGCCATTGCCACATCCACACCTCGATTTCTCTTCTCCCCATTCCACCACGTGAGTGCCCGTTTTTGTAGGACACTTGTGGCATGACGAACACGAAGGTTGTCGGGGCAGTCACTATTGAGAAAGGTATTCTCAATGCTTTCGAACCATTGAAGGAGTCCGGTAGCTCCTTCGGTACCATAGAACTTGAGGGGATTACACGAGTTGAAATGCTTGAAGGTGCATTGAGGTGGGTTGTTACCACCATTTCCACCATTACCAGCATTACCACTATTACTACCATTTCCACCATTGTTTCCATTGGTGGCACTATTAGCTTGAGTGAGTTGTGTCACGAGTTGTGCAAGAATAGCAGCAATGTCGGTATTGGTGTTGGCAGCGGGAGCACGACGAGGAGGCATTCTACAGATTTTCACAAGATAAGAAAAGATGTAAGAACTTATAAGAATTGTTTGGATTTAATAGAATAAGATAACAAAATAAATAGATAATCATAGTTTGGATGGTACTCAAATAGCGATATAATCACTCGAATACTATGACACATTAAGGTTAATTAAACTTATATAATTTTCAAGGAGACATGCTTTAGCCTATAAGTAAACACTCATCCCGGGAATTCCCAGGAAAGCATACGGGTCCCTCGGTTGATTGGGATTTATGCGAAATGTTTTTCTAGACAGAAAACCCAGAATACAGGTGTCACCCTTCCAGATTGCACGTGTCCTCAAATAATTAACAAAGTTTAAAAACCCTTCCAGATTGCCTATGTGTAGCACATCTTGATCAATCTCACACATTAGAACCTGAAACATGAATAAAATAAAGTCAACTAAAAAGTTGGTGAGTATAACACAGGTTTATATAGATAGCGTATAGTTTGTAAAACAAATCCATGCATATCATGATAAATAAGGCGTTTATGGGGAGCAACTATTGTGTAACCATGCACAATCAAACCTTTGTAACTAGCATGCAAAATTGTGTTGTCGGTATCAATCACCCCAATCTGGGTGGGTTTGTCAGACTCAAAAGATCTATCATAGAAAACCGTCGGCTTCAATAGTTAATGATTGCACATAATCGCATACAAAGGTTAGCACACCTAGCACTCGGGCATAAAGCTCAAATTGCACACATGAATGTAAATAGGATTTGTACTTGTGTTGTTTGTGTAAATGTAAACATGTACTTTGAATAATGTTCATGTTCCACCCCAAAAATGTAAAAGAGTAAAAAGGGGCTATGAAATACTCACTTGGTTTGAAGGCGTTGCTAACAAAGGTACTAGATAGGATAAAGATCCTTGAAATGCACAAGTTAACCTAAAGTGTAATGTATATGGTATTAATAGTGTGCACAAGAGTTTAATCCTAAGGTTGTATTTGGACTTGTGTAAAAAGTCATTGATTTGTAATCGGAGGTATTGAATAAAATATATACAAAGTTTGAAAGAATATTTTTATAACATCTTGATTAAGGTTTGAGTTTAAATAATTAAATAAGTAATGTAAATAATTATTGTTTATGAAAATTATTATAAGTGTTAAATGAATTTAAGTGTAAATAAATAAATATCTTTGTTTAAATATAAGGTAAATAAATAATCATTATTTTATTTATTTATTTATAACATGTAACTTAAATACTTTTTAAATGAAAGGTTTAGCAATAATTGTAAATTAAATTTTATAAACTTTAAATAAATAATTTTCCCTTTATTAAATATTTGTTCTTTCTAAATAAGATTAAATGCAATTTTTATAAAAATCAACTATTTTTGTTTTGTAATTTAATCAGAATATTTATGGTTTGAAAAATACATAAAATTTATAATTCTGCCAAGAATTTAACTCACACACGACCGTGCCTGGGAAGGGCACGATCGTGCTCAAACCACGGGCGCGACCATGCTAGCCAGGGCGCGACCGTGTTGATCAAACTGAGGCTTAACTAACTAAATCATTAGGCACGACCGTGTCTTGACCAGGCACGATCGTGTCTATGATCCTAAGACACGACTGAGATTAGCCAAAAGGCATGATTGGGTCTGGACAGGAGGACACGACCGCGTCTCATGAGGCACGATCGTGCTAGATGATTAGCGCGACCGCGTCTGTTCCAAATCAGGAACGAATTGACTAATTCTTATAATAACAGGGTTGGAAATCATAGGGCTTTCACCCATTAGATTATTTCGAGTCTTTTTGCATAGATTAATTGGACTTAAAACGTGTCTAGAGTCGGATTCGATTAAATCATTTTTGAACGAAAACTAGATTCGGGTTTAAGATGATTTCCATATTGGAAGCCCAAATTAACATGGGGCTTTTGTTCTAAGGACTAAATCGATAGAGGACAAGGTTTCAATTACCCGGAATGATGGCGAATCGATAGCGAACGGTAGGAAGGAGTTCCGACGTCGGCGAGCTTGGTTTCCGGCGTCTTCTGCTACGATTCCGGTTGCTTCAAGTGGGTCAGTAGCTTCTGGGAGGATCGTTTGTGCGTTTGCTTGGGAGAATTTCAAACAATTTGGAGAATTCGACGGTCTAGTGGACGATTTTGTTGATTATTAGATGAATTGATGAAATTCCGTTTATTTGTTGTAATTAGGATGATCAAGTGGCTTAAATCTGTTTGTTAATAGGTGGAACGTGTAAAACGGTTACGAAATCGAACGTCTCTGTGATTAAAGGCTGTATTTCCGTTTCAACTGGTACTAGGCGCGACCGTGCCCACATGTGGCACGACCGTGCTAAGGCACCAGGCGCGATCGTTCTAAAGCAAGTCGCGCGACGGTGCCAAAGCACTCGGCGCGACCGTGCCAGAACTAGGCGCGACCGTGCCTATTAGGGTTTCTTGAAATTTTTCAACATCAGACCTTGTAACTTTGGTCTTTGAGATATTTGTATAAATAGATACTTACGTAGTGTTTTAGTAGGTTATAACCGTGTAAAATTTGTGTGTTAACATTGAAATATAGTATTTAATTGATGGTACGAATAGAACAAAACAGTGCACTAGAATTTGGTTTGAAATGCATTACATTGAATTTGAAATACGGATACTAAAAATCAGAAATGTTACACATAGGCAGGGCAACATCCTTACCTCTGGCCCTCAGTTGAGCATTCCACCACGTTAGAGCCCTCTTGTGGAGAGAGCTCTTGGCTAAAACGCCCCAAACCGGGTACATCTCATAGTTGGCACAAAACATAATAAACATAGTTCTTAAACTGGAAATCAGAATAACTATTACAACGGGAGTCTTGTTTTTATCTTTAATAAAATCCACAACCAATTAGAACTTTAACTAAAACAATGTTAAACATAAACTATAGGATGAGGAAATGTCAGTCTTCAGAAGTGCAACCCGGCAGTCCATGTTATCGAGCTCTCGCAGCTCCTCTACTCATATCTTCTCCTTCCCTTTATTACCTGACGTGCATACTACAAAGTCAGCTTTCGCTGGTGAGTTCTATCTTTACGTTAAACTGTAAACTTTGTATCTCTTTAAGGTAGCTTAATTTTATAAAAATAAGTTAAGCTTTCTTTCAGTTACGTTTTAACAAAACTTTCTCTTTCACTTTAAAACTGTACAACGTCACAATTTATAAAATCATTTCATTACTATCTTTTGTAAAAACTCCGTCTTTAAGGAAACCAGTTAAGGTGTCCTACTTTGCTCTGTCGTACTTTCATTCACTCGTACAGGATAAGTGACTTTCACTTACACTATACTATCACATAGGAACCATTGTCCGAGGACAAAGTCCCTTTTCTCAGTTACACCTCAGGGTAAGACTTTTCTGTGTGCCCACACCTCAGGGTGGGACTTTATTACTTGCTTACACCTCAGGGTAAGACTTTGTTTGCTCACACCTCAGGGTGAGACTCCTTTGCTTTCTTACACCCCAGAGTAAGACTTTATTTGCTCGCACCTCAGGGCAAGACTTCTACTTTGCGTGCTTGCAAGGCTTTTTACTTTACACTACTATGCATCTATGCTACAACACATATTCAATTCGAACAACATGTATTGAAGACAAATAGCACATATTAACACATAAGCATATAACATGGCATCTGTCACTGTCAAGCTGTACCGAGATAATGCTTCTCTGTCATTCTTTACTTTCGTTATTTACTTCCTTTAATATGTTTATTTCAAAGATAGTTCTAGACTCTATATCTGTTTTCTTTCTCTTTTATAAAAATAAAGTTTTTTATAAAATAAAACTTTATCCTTCCAACCTCTCTATCAGTATGCATGCCAGCCCAAAAACATAAGAAAAATGGGCAATAGAAACTAACCTATTAAGCTATCCTCTGTGTACTTGGAACTGGTCCATTAAACGTCACTCACTATTTGAATTGATAATTAATAGATCATTAATTCTATACTTTCATAAGTCTAAGCGAAACAAGGCAATTTCGCTTTCATGATCTAGGCGAAACTAAGTCAGTTTCGCTTCCTTGCACTAAGTGAAAGTAGGTCAGTATCGCTTCTGTAGTCTCAGCGAAACTAGGTTAGTTTTCCTCGTTTGAATCCTAGCGAAACTAAGCAGTTCGCTCACTGTTAGTTTCGATTGGTCGTCTTGTTCAACAAAAACCCTAAGTTTCTACATGAAAATGGCGGTCAAGCTTCTAATCGATCAAGCCCCGAACTTTTTATGTTAGAAACCTTTGTTTCTACCTCGTGAGTCCAGATCTAATGTTCTCTTCCAAATCCATACGTAAAAACTCGATCTTTTTATGAAAATACCCAAAAACCCATTTCAAACTAAAAACTCAGATTTGGAAGAGTTTGTTACCCGTTTCCGCTCGATTCTTCTTGCTAAAAGATCAGAATGTGAAGACCAACGATCCTTGAGAGTTTTGACACGAAACCCGGCTCTCTGTCAGTTTCTCTCTCTAGATTTTAACAAAATGATGGAAATGAGGGGGGAGGGGTAGTGGCGGCTAGGGTTTGTAGCACCCTCCCCACCCCTTTTTCCTTCCTTTGCGTTAATACCCGAACGACCTCTCGATATTTTATTCTTTTATTTTCCTGAGCTTTATTTAAATGAGGCATTTTATTTTCAGAATGTTACAAGTCTACCCTCCTTATAAGAAGTTTCGTCCTTGAAACCTGTCATAAGTTGAATAGTTGAGGGTACGACTCCCTTTTATGTTACAAGTCTACCCTCCATGCCTCGGTTTCCCAAGTGGTTTCCGATCCCTTACGATGTTTCCGCTATAATTTAACTAGTTGGATAACTTTATTACGCAGATGCTTCCCTTTTCTGTCAAATATGGCCACAGGTTCCTCAATGTAATTGAGGATATTGTTTACCTCGATGTTGTCAAGTAGCATGTGCGCTGACTCGTCAGCTAGACACTTGCGTAAGTGTGACATGTGGAATGTAGGATGGATACCACTCAACTCGTCAGGTAGATCTAGCTGGAAGGCAACTTCTCCAACCTGTGCCACAAATTTGAAGGGTTCGACAAACCTCAGAATTAGTTTCCCTCTCTTCCTGAATCGAATAATCCTATTCCATGGAGATACCAACCTGTGCCACAAATTTGAAGGGTTCGACAAACCTCGGACTTAGTTTCCCTCTCTTCCTGAATCGAATAATCCCATTCCATGGAGATACCTTTAACAATACTTGATCGCCGACATTGAACTGAATTGGCCTCCATCTTTTATCTGCGTAGGATTTTTGTCGATCTTGTACTGCTTTCATGCGGGCTTTTATTTGGTCAAACTTTTCAGAGGTCTCCTTGACCACTTCTAAGCTTCCAAGATCTTCCTGACCTATCTTCCCCAGCAGACCGGAGTTCTGCATCTTCTACCATACAACATTTCGTAAGGCGGCATGCCTATAGTATCGTGATAGCTATTGTTGTACGAGAATTCTGCCAGGGGTAGGTGGCTAACGCAACTGCCACCAAATTCTATAATATAAGCGCAGATCATATCTTATAACGTTTGGATAGTCCTCTCCGACTGACCATCCGCCTCTGGGTGATAAGCTGTGCTAATATTTAGCCTTGTACCAATTGCCTCATGAAATTTTTTCCAGAACCTCGATGCGAATCGCGTGTTCCGGTTAGATACGATCGACAGTGGTACACCATGTCGAGAGTCTATCTCGTTGATAAACACTTCTGCCAGTTTCTCTGACTACATTTCATGAATCGGCAAGAAGTGTGCACTTTTTGTTAAAGCGATCCGCTACTATCATGACCCTTAACGGTGCGGGGCGGCTTGGTGATGAAGTCCATGGTAATACGCTCCCATTTCTATTTGGGTATGTCCAGATGCTAGATCTTACCGTATGTCTTCTTGTGTTCAGCTTTAACCTGTGAGCAAGTCAGACACTTACTCACATATTCTGTCACTTCATTCTTCATGTTCGGCCACCAATACTTTTTCTTTAAATCTTGGTACATCTTTGTGGTCCCCGGGTGGATAGAGTATCAAGACTTGTGGGCCTCGTCAAGTACTTTGGTCCAGAGTTCCCCACACTTTGGTACCCATATGCGACCACATCGGGTCCTCACTCCATGAGTGTTTGTCTCTAACTTTACTTGTTGACCGACCATTCTTTCCCTCTTCACATTTTCTTCTTTGAGTGCCTCTGTCTGTGTTTTCTCTAATTCAGTCATAAAATCCGGTGTTATCACTAACTGGTATGCTTTGACTCTAATAGGAGGTTGGTTCTCCTTTCAGCTTAGGGCGTCAGCAACCACATTAAACTTTCCCAGGTGGTATAGGATCTCACAATCATAATCCTTTAACAATTCTAACCACCTTCTCTATCTCATGTTCAAGTCTTTCTGCTCGAAGAAATATTTCAAGCTCTTGTGATCCGAATAAATGGTGCATTTCACTCCATAGAGGTAGTGCCTCAAAATCTTTAATGCGAAGACCACTGCCGCAAGCTCAAGGTCGTGAGTCGGGTAGTTGACTTCATGAGTCTTTAACTGTCGTGACGCTTACGCGATCACTTTTTCCCGTTGCATTAATGTGCATCCCAACCCTTGGCTCGAAGCGTTTGAATATACTATCCAATCTTCGTTACCCTCTGGTAGGGACAATATCGGACTTGGGTCAATTTCTTCTTTAATTCTTTGAAACTTTCAGAGTGGGCCTGACCCCATTCATACTTCTCTTCCGTGAGGGTCAGCTTGGTTAAAGGATAGGCTATTTTCGAGAAGTCCAGAATGAACCTTCGGTAGTAGCCTGCTAATCCCAGGAAACTCCATATCTCGGTCGGCGTTTTTGGAATTTCCCAATATTTCACCGTCATAGTCTTTGTCGGATCGACTATAATGCCGTTCGAGTTGATAATGTAATCTAGGAATTGAACTTCCCTAAGCCAGAACGCATACTTGGAAAATTTGGCATACAACTTTTCCCTTTTTAGAGTTTCTAGTACTTGTCGCCGGTGACATGTGTGATTGCCCTCGCTCTTTCAGTAGAAGAGGATATCATCAATGAATACTATCACCGACCGATCCAACATTGGTTGGCACACTCTGTTCATCATGTCCATGAATGCTGTCAGGGCGTTCGTTAAACCAAAAGACAACATGCGAAATTCGTAATGCCCATACCGCGTGCGAAACGCTATCTTCGGTATATCCTCTTCACTTACCTTCAACTGGTGATACCCGACCGCAGATCGCTCTTAGAGAACCAGCTTGCGCCTTGCAACTTGTCGAATAGATCCTCAATCCTGGGCAATGGGTATTTGTTCTTCACTGTGCGGTTATTCAGCTCTCTGTAATCGATGAACATCCTCATAGAACCGTCCTTCTTTTTCAGAAATAGTACCGAATCACCCCATGGTGAAATGCTCGGTCTGATAAAGCCTTTATCTAGAAGTTCCTCCAATTGCATCATCACTTCTTTCATCTCGAATGGTGCTAGTATGTATGGTGCTTTGGCCACGGGCTGCACCTGGCATTAAGTCAATCTAGAGCTCTATCTCCCGATCAGGTGACACTCCAGGCAAGTCCTCTGGGAACACCTCCAGATAGTTACACACCATGGGTACGTCATTTAATTCTACTACTTCCTTATCTTTGTCAATAACATAAGCCAGGTAGGCCTCCCATATATACTTTTCCGCCTTCATCATTGAAATGACATTCGTCATCACGACATCTCGATCCCCGTAAACCATGACTTCGATACCATCCGGAGCTTTGAGCTGAGTTATCTTTCGCTTACACATAATTCGTGCCTCGTTGGCAGCTAGCCAATCCATTCCCAATACCACATCAAACCCTCCCAAGGCTATAACATACAACCTAGCGAGGAATATATGACCATCTATCTTTAATGTGCAGTTGTCTACTAGTTCTAATACTTTCATGGTTTTACCCATAGCGGTTTCTACGCTAAAGGCCCGTTCTACTTTAGTAATCATGCATTTCATTCGTTTATAGAGTGTAGATGATATAAAACTTTTATAGGCACTGGAAACAAACAATACAGAAACAAAGGTGTGGTCAAGGATAAACGTACCTGACACTACGACGGGCTTTCCCCTTGCTTCGTTCTGTGTCAGAGCATACGCTCTAGTCCTTACCTTTAGTTTCTCAGCTCCCTTTCCCTTGTTGGTGCCTGTTGCTTTGGGTCAGCGACAAATCTTGGCTAGATGCTAGCGGTTCCACAGTTATAGCACGTCAATGCGCTTGCACATTCACGCAAAAAATGCCCTGTCTTCCCACACCGATAGCAAATATTCAGACCCATGTGGCACTCCCCTAGGTGCTTTCTCCCACACTTTGCACAATCGGCTCCATCCTCTATCCTCGGCTTCTTCTTCTCCGACCCTGCCACTCCTTGGCCTCTTAACGACACTTGATACTTTCTTTTGGTTATGATGTGACAATCCGACTTTTCATGTTAACTCCGTTAGTAATTCCGTTAAATATTCTGTTAAATCCTAACCCAGTTAACTCATAATTAAACCTCAGGGACTGTTTCTGTCATAAATTGATCTAGAAGTATAGGGACTGGTTGTGACATTAGCCAAATTCCATTTCTGTTGACTCTTGAAGTCAAAATTCAAGTTTTGAATTCCTGTTGAATTTTATAAAGTCAAAATCGCTGTCCTTGATTCAAAAAGTCGAATCCAAAACCGATTTCTACCCAAATTCGTAACTGAAGCACACCTTAATGCAATAAACAAACACCATTATAGTCTTAATCATCCTCATTACGTGCAATTAATCTCAATTATGGGAATTAAGTCCAAAACCGTCGACCATTATCATATCATTATCAAATTCGTTCACTTCGGTTATCATTCTCACGATTACGCATACTCTCACCTCAAACAAATTGCTGTCAAGCTTCTACGAGTATCAATTCCATCGGAAAAGCAGTTAGAGTCGCCAGAATTGAAGCTAGTCGCAGTCGGCTGCCATTTTGATCAAGCACCTGCAATTCGAATTCGTTTCTGGTAACTAAACCCTCCTATAGCTTCGTTTTTATTCCTAGAACAGAAGCCCTATGATAAATTGGGCTTATAACATCAATTCGATCGAAATCAAGAATCTAGGGTTCATATGTTCACGCTTTGATCGAGCTCTACCCTAGACTCAATCTAAATTCAATTAAACTTCATGGATAGACTCGCCATCATCCATCCTTTGAAAGCCCTATGCTAATTCGAATATATATCATCGAATCAGTGATGAACCTCAATTTTGGGTTTAATCGAACACCTTTGACCTCAATCTAATTAAAATACATGGATAGAATCGCAATCTAATGCTCTGTAATAGCCCCATGAATGCTGCCTCTAACATTATCAGATTTTATCAAATTGATTCCACGTTCTTAGTCTAGGGCTCGGCTTTTCAAACTGGATTTTTAACTATCTAAAACTTAACGATTTTGCAATTAAACCTAACCTCAGATTCGCAATTCATAGGTGAACAAAACCCTTTGATACTTTGACAAGTCGTAGTCGAAATCGATGACTTGGGACTGGATTCGTTCGTGCGTTTATATGTGAGGGAGACTCACTGAAATTCCTTGTTAAATGATTTTGGAACTGGATTCGTATGCAATACCCTAGCGGGCGGGATTGGTTAAGACTGTGTGCGTGTGTGGGAGAGACCCGGGTTCGAGACCGGGCTCCTACATTTTATTTTTGAGGCTTTTTCTAGTATTATTTTAATATAAAAACCTATCCCTAAATTATTATATAAATATATTAAAGTGTTTTAGCTCCGGAAACAACCCATAGGCTCAGGTTTGGTTCGTAACCCATATTTATGTTTATAACTCACTAATAAAATAATATATTAAAATTGTTTTCAAAATATAACCCAATTTGAAATATTATTTTCGCCACGTTAATAAACTTAAAATAAAAGTTTGCAAATATATATATATATATATATATATATATAATATACACTTTTATGTTCCCAAATAAAATAATAGAATTATTATTTTTGTCGTGCAATTTTTATTGTAATATTTTGTTAAAATCTAAAATAATATATATATTATATTATTTCCTTAGGTCATTATTTAATGGCAAAACGCTCGAATATATTTATTATATATTATTTTGTCATTCGTCACGTAACGTATATATCTTAATTATTAATTAAAGAATTCGTTTCCCGTGGACACGTTCGTCTACTCTTAATCATTAGAGCGTTCTTTTAGGATGTTCTTCATTCCGTGTTGTCGTCACAAATCCCATATGTCCCTAACCTATGTGTTTATAATTCTAGGGCATACGTAAGCTGTGCAGGCTAACACTTGAGGTTCTAAATCTCATATTTGTGTGATACTACCTACGCCGTTCAGGTGAGTTTTCACGGCCCCTTTTACTGTTTTACAATTTGGGGGAGAAAACCTGCCACAAATATTTTTGGTTATGTAATTCATATATGCTATCACCTGTTTGACTATGCGTACACATCTATCATTAAGTCCTCACATCGGATCGTTAATATGAACATAGCGAGGTGATTTGAGTAGTACTACTAGGTTTGACAAACCTCACCCGCGTTAGTCGCGCTAACTCGATTGGAGGTCGAACAGGTGCAACAATGACCTAAACATGCACCATGGTTGATAGGCCTAGTGGGAGGCAAAAATATAAACAGTCAGCTGTCGGTTGCGAGCGCATTAGTTAACATGCTTATGGGTTAGCTACCTATTGATTTATATATTGAATGTACATTAACCTATTGAATTTTGTTGTAATCTGAAACCTGTGAACTCACCAACCTTGTGTTGACACTTTTCTTACATGTTTTCTCAGGACGCTAAGCTAAGGCACAGGTGCACGTTAGGGCATGCATGGTGTCAACATGATGTATTCAATAATTTTCAATCTACTGAACACTTATTATGTTTCCGTTATTGTTAGACTTGGGCGCGTTGTTGTGCGCATTTACTCTCTTGTTTAAACGCTTCCGCATTTACTCTGAAATTTTATAATATTTCAATTTGAGTCCCACATAGTGTCGTTTGATGTAACTAATGACTGAGATCTTGGTTTGTCACTTCCCAAATGGTAAAACTCTGTTAGTTGAAATTGGGGCTGTGACAGTTATCGACAGCAGTGGGTCCTCATAGTCGAAGTCATCAATACTATCCCGACCAATTCTACCACAAATTTAAAACTCTTAGGGGGTTTTGGCTTTAACGTGCTCATGGACTTTCAGTAGCAACCCCTTGATATAATACTTTATTCTTTTCACTTCAGTATACACCATATTGGTACCAGCTGTGCCAGCTCATTGTACTTTGAGGTATACTGGCGGTGAGTCATAGTGCCAGCATTGAGCCCCAGAAATTCTCTCTCAGCCCTATCAATTTTGTTCTACAAACATAACTTTCTAATTATCAGGTTCTTCATTTCATCCCATTTCATTCTCTTCAGAGCCGTAGAGGACTTAATCTGTTGAATGGACCTCTACCAGCTCTGAGCTTCATTGGTGAATGAGTGAGCAGCAAACTAGACTGCGTGGTCCTCATGACATTCACTGATTTTAATCACGCCGTTCATCCTCTCGATCCACTCGAGGTGGAAACTGCATCTTTCCTCCCATCAAACTTCGACGGGTCACACCCCCGAAAATATTTGTAGTTGCAGCCTCGATCTGCTTCTTCAAAGTCAAAATCGTCACTGTCAGTGACTTTAGTACCTTTGTCACTTTCTTCTTTCCTATGCTTCTTCTCTATTCCTAACTCCTTCATGGCATCGACCAGGGCTGCCGGCAACACGTCCTTCAAGACTGAAGAGACTTCAGCGATGCTAGCTTCCCTCTTGATCGGTTCTAGAATCAACCCCTCATTATGTCCGTCATTTGGGATAGTCACATTGTGCTCACTGTCGTTGTTCTCCACGTGCACTGATTCAGTTTCGTTACGAGAGTGTTCACTTTCCCCTATCCGTGCTCTATTACCCGGTGGTTGGCCTCTACGACCAGTTCGACCACCTCTGTGTCCTCTAGCCATTAGTGTCTAATTGAGAATAAGGAATACTCGTGTCATCATGATAGGTAATTATTTAGAACATCTCAAGTAATGTAAATTACTAATTACAGACACCGGTATGAAATTACTAATTTACTTTACTAGGAACATTATTCTTTTGGCACCTATTCTTGAATATCAACTGAGTATTCTGTCTCAAGGAATTAGCCATACTTAGACACCTTCTCTTGATTTATTTCCTATAGGACTACCTCCTGTGCCTAGGGAGTCACATCCTTTCGACACGTAATCCTGTCAAAAATATATTTACATTTGTACACATAGCTATCCTTTTGGGATTAGCCTTACCAGGTAATCATTGGTCACCTAAAAAACATTTTGAAAATAAAACGTCAGCGCGAACGCTGGTGATCACATTTATCAGGACCCAAAAATATTTCGGCATGAACAATATTAAAGCCTTTAATCGCTATATTCTATGGACAATACTACACCTTCGGTAGAATTAATCCACACCAGATTAATCTGATCATACAACCACTGTATACACCGACATCTCCCTCTGTGATGAGACTGCCGGCAATACCGGTCTTACTTACTGCGTGGTTTCACGAAGTAACCTCCCGTCTTACATCACATTACAGATTCGGTGCTAGCCCTCTTATGGGAATTTCAACCATAAGACACCCATAAGACGTGTATCCCTTGATCAATTTTTACGTACACCTATGGTCCGAAGGCCAATCGATAGTAAGCCCTTCGCCCATTAAAGTATTTATTAACAGCTTTGCCATTTTCGTAAACGTAAAACTTTTCAAGGTTTTGAAAGCGAATACACGTAATAACCTGAGAGTAGCTTGGTATTAGTCAAAGCTTAGAGGGAGTGATCCTAGCACAGTCTCCTGAGTTCCTAGCGTCTTTGCTTAATCGGAAGAGCGATTCGTCGAGAGTACGGAAAATAAGCGAAAGTCAGAGATTACCTAGAGTTGGGCACGAGAATCGAGGAATTGGGACGTTCTCCAGGAAACTTGGAAGTGTGGATGTGTTTGTGTGACTTGGAATGAACAGCCGAACTCAACTATTTATAGGCTGAATCCTGGACACTTAGCAGACCGTCATGCATAGGCGTAGCAGTCTGCTACCGCCCATGCTTGCGTCAGTCGTACATGTCCAAATCTGATTGGACCTTTCCTCTGATTGCGGCCGGCGAACCGCTAAGGAGAGACTTGGCGGTCTGCTAAGCTGACACGCATCAAAAGCTCCCCATTAGTCACCAGCCACGTGGATACACCACAAATTGCGGCTAGCGGACCGCTAAGGAATTGGTGGCGGTCCCTCACCCACACATTTTTAGCCTAGGCGGATCCCCTTAGCGGACCTCCAGTAATTGATGGTCTTAGCGGACTGTTAAGGACCCGGTAGCGGTCCGCTACCGGTCCATAATTCAAAATTTTCCTTTTTTTAACCCCCAAACTTTAAGAATTGACAGATTTAACCCTTAGGGTTTCAGAATTGTCAAATGTGTGACATCCCTGATTTCTATGTCTGATTCTATGCTTTGTTTGATTCTACTTTGTTACCATGATTGAGAATTCCAATTCTATGAATCTATTTGTGCCTCATACTACTTGTTACATCATTTCAATTCAAACTACAACATATTAAGTCCTAGTCAAAAGTGAGTATTCTATTGCACTTTAGAACGACTTAACTATTCTATTGTGATTCTATGTCTAATTCATGTGTGCGTATTAGAACATGCTACTTATAGTAACAATGGATGCCCTAGATTCAATCAAAATCAAAACATACAATGTTAGTGACCTTATTGAACTATAATAAAAACTTAAAGGACCAAAGTTACATATATTATATGTAGCATTTTATAAAAACATGGATAATTAATGATTTAAGTATCTAATTATATTTTATAATTAAGTTTCGAAAATATGTATATGGTTATTATATATTATTTATTCTAAACTATCATTATCCTTGTGTTTTTTTATAAATTTGAATCCTAGATAATCTACAACTTGATTCCATGCTTATCACAACTAGAATTCTCCTCAAAATCCTCCTATCTTAACACTATAAATAGAGATCCTTCCTATTGGATTTTCCCATTCAAATTTCGAAACCAAGCTCCAAGAGCTGCTGAAATCGTCCCCCTCCTCCTCCTTTGAAGATCCAAGTCTGGTTTCCACTTTAGGTAAGTTCTAGCCATCTTTGTTCTTGTGTTCTTCACTTTCCTTACTTGGTTCTTTCAATTCCTATTCTAAGCTACCCTAGATGTGTGATTCCATAACCCAAATATGTTGTAATCATACATTTGCGATAGATCAAAACCCAAATTAAGTGTTTAAACATAAAAAAACTTTCAAAAGATCACAAGAACACAATTTCCGGATTTTGACAGATTCACTGAGTCAACTTCAGGAGGCCATATCTCCCTCAAGACGAAACCTTTTTCAATGATTCTTTTTTTTAAACTCAAGATCCGAGTCTTATCTTTTCAACCATATAAATAACTCCTTCTAACTCAAAGATTTCGACCTCCAAACTAGTCATACAAAATCAGTGCGCGAATTTGCCAGAATCTGTGAAAACTCAACTTTACCTAACCTTTCATAATCTTAATAAAAAGCAACGATTTTTAAAAATAATTAGCTAATGTAAACATGTTTAATGTGTTAAAATCTATGAATTTGATCAATTTTCTAAATACACTTAACTTGCTTAAATCTTTAATGGTTTTGATGTTGTTGATTTCAACTACAATTCCAAGACTTTCACTATATCTCAACTTCATTTTCATTGATTTCATACTCTAAGTAGGAATCATAATCCTACTCACGTTCTACCATCTCTAAGTGTTTTACTCAAACTCTAATTCCTATCAAACTTTCATTTTCTTTCAAATAAAACCCTAAACTATTCAAGTTTGTTTTTCAATAAACTAATGATCTTTGTACACAAATATAATCAATTCAAACCGGGTATTCATGTATATGACAAGTAAAAGATTATGGCAAGGAAACACGGGTTCCTGATCCAACCAACTCTTTCATGGGAATCCTTTTATCAGATGTCATGCTCTCGGGATGATATAGGATTCTAGCATACAATAATCTTTAATCAAAACCTTCTCCCTTATTCATATAACTTCGAACACTTAAGCTAACTTAACTAAACTTACTTAGGTCATCCATAAACCAATTATTATAAGTTTGCAAGATCTACCCTCTAACTTGCAAGGTAAGTTCATAGTCCCCTTTTACTCTTTTACTATTTTGGGGTGGAAACATGCTCTTATAACAAAGGCTATTCATACTACAACTCTTTTACAAATCAGTAACAACTTTCTAATACTAGTAAACTTAAATGGTTATACATGTTCATACTATGCTACTTTTCATAACAAGTCCCTCTATTTTCTAACAACTACACAACCATTAACATTGGGAAATGCCGACTAGAGGACGTATATAGATCTATTGGCCTGACTAGCCCATCCAGTTATCGGGTTGATGCATGCCAATCAACCTTGAGGTTCCTTAGGAAGGAGCTGGATGACAAAAACTGACACACTATAACAAACTATGGCTCTGATTTCCTTATGGCAAGGAGTCGGACGAGAGGGCTGTCGATCACTAGGGTTGGTTGTGGACTCATGTATAGAGTTTAAACTACTTTTATTTTTGAAATTTTTTATGATTTTGTAATATGATCTTTTTGCTATATATCTATGTAAACCTATGTCTCATCAAATTTTTAGTTGACCTATTTTAGCATGTTTTTCAGGTGAAGCTAACTAGGATGATGATAAGCTCATGCTAGGATCGAGGACTATGCTTTAGTGGACCTAGCTTAGACTTTTATTTCAATAATGAGACTACTTGTTTGTTTGGTTTGTTTTTTTTTTGAAATTTGAAATAATAACTATTCGGTTTAATAATAAGTTTCTTAGTATTCTTTTGATCCGTATGTGATGATTCAATTTCGTCGCTCTCCCTTGTATAATCTGCCTTGGCGGGGGTGTGACAAAATGAGGACCCTTGAATTTGACCTGGTGTTACAATAATTCAGCCAAAAATTTCAAATTAAAAGCTTCTAGATGGTTCCATTCAAGGGTCCTCAAATTTACTTATACGTAAATCGGGTGCAAAACGAATTTTCTAGCGATAGTTGGTTAAACGAAAGAGGTGTAATTCTAAGTGTTGAATTGAATTAACAATTTAGACACTCATGTTAATTAATTGAATTTTATGAAATCGTGAAATGAAGATGATCATGCAATAATTGTCTAAACGGTGAACAAAGCGGTAAAGTCAAATTTCACAAATGAAAGCATAACGTAAGCATGTATTGAACAAGTTGTGGAACATATGATATGAAATGAATTCCAATTGCATTAAGTCATGAGATACAAGTACGGAAAATGAGAGGATGTTACATACATAGTAATAATGGTTATCCATGTTTTAAAATTTATAAAAACAAATGTAACATCCGTCACTTTTTTAGGGTTAAACCCTACTATATACATATTTGTTACATTGAACTTGATGCATCATTTAGACTTAGTTAAATATAAAGCGATGTCATCTTAAATGTGCATGACAATTATATATAAATCATTCATAATTATGAGAAATCATGACCATCTTGGATGATATACAACAATTATTTGGGATGCTTAAAATAGAAAGCCTTGTATTTCCATCTTTTAAAGATACATATTGTAACACCCGAAAACCGAAAATTAGTAAAAAAAAGGGAAAGGAAAGAAACATAATGATCGGAGGCTAAACGTGAATAAACGAGACTTGGGAAGCAAGGGAGGAGGGTGCTTAACCCTAGCTGCCTCCCCTTGATCCTCATTTAGTCTTCACATTTGCAAACAAAGAAAAATCATCTAGAGAGAGAAAGAGGGTTCTAGTGACAGAAAGCTTCAAGAAACTTCATCATTTTCTTCAAGATCACCTCATATATTCATCTCCACTATTATAGATCATGAAAACATTGAGAAATGCCGTCTTTGAGGTATGGATCGAATCAGAAATATCTGTTTTTGATTAAAAATGGGTTTTTGGGGGCAAAACTATATTTTCATCTCAAAGATTAAGTTTTTACGTGTTAATAGATTAACAAAGCATAGATCTAGCATCATGGAAGCTAGATAATTGATTTGAACGTAAAAAATTATGATTTTGAATAAAAATTGAAGATGTTAGAGTTTGTTTTCTTGGGGCGACACTAATAGTGTTGCCATCATCATCCGGCGACACTAATCGGGACGAAGATGCGAGGATCCCGAGGTCTGCTAATGATTGGGACACTTGTAATTCCTAGGCGACATTACCTGTGGCGACACTAAGATGGGCGACACTAAGAGTACGACACTAAGTCCTTAAAGAAAGTTAGGGCGACACTGATCTGACGACACTGCCCCTAGCGACACTGTCACAAGACGACACTGTTAGACGATACAATCAGACAACACTGTCAGACGACACTGTCGAACGACACTGTCCGACGATACTAAGTGTTGGCGACATTAAGCCCAGGCGACACTACCTGTGGCGACACTATAGGCGAAGCTAACAAAGTTTAACAGATTTCACGTGTTGAATTCGTACAGATCATGTTGCACTTGTCTAGCCCGAAGCTTATTAGTTTCAACAGTAAACCGTACACCATGTGACACCTGTTAAAGCTTTGTCCTAATTATACATAAGAATAAAACTATAAGGACAAGAATCATCAAAACCCAAAAGACAAGGAAGAAAAACAAAGAAAATGAAAGTTTAAAGGGTGGCGGACCGCTACCCACAGGATAACGGTCCGCTACGGGCGCTAAAGGGATTCCCCCGTCAGAGTCTTGGTGGATCGCCACATAGGCAGTAACGGTCCGCTAAGGGTGGACTTGGCTTGCGGACCGCCAGGGTCCCAGCTAATGGTCTGCTACGGACTTCCCTAGGCGACCTCTACACTTGGCACGTGTCATCACCACGTGTAGGGCATGCGTCATCCCTACTGATGCGTGGAGCTTGGCGAACCACTAAGGTGTTCCCACACAGTCCGCTACGAACGTGTGGTGCGCATGCATTGCAGTGTTGACACATGTCGCACATGCGTGCATTTTGGGGCAGTAGCGGACCGCCAGGCTTCTGGCTAACGGTCTGCAACGAGGGTAGGATCAGCGTATAAATAGAGGTGCACTTCATTTTCAATTCTCACACCAACTCACTTCCAAGTTTTCCCTAATATCTATGATCCCGAGACTCCCTCTGCTGTCCCGACTCCCGAGCCGCTCTCCCGAGTTCGACTGACTTTTGCTTATCAACCGCACTCGAACATTTTTAGCCGAAGAGATCTGAGGATCGTATAGAAGTCCAAGATAAGGTGTTAGAGCCATAAGAGTCAACTTTTAGAGCCGCTTAGTACCTAGTTTACTATCTTCCCACTCTAATCAAGGTGAATACGAGTTCCAAATACGGTTTTACATCGTGAATGTATTTCAAAACACTTTCACAAGGTGATCAAACTATTTACGTTTACGAAATTGGCAAAACATGAGATTAAATATTTAATGCATACCGCCTTGTGGGGTTGGCTATGGATATAACCCAAGGGGTTTCTTGTTACACACCTAAATGTATACGTAAAGTTTGATCAAATGTTTATACTTGCACCGGGAATTTACGGCCGAGCTGGGTTGGCACATATTAAGTTGAGTGATTGTGTAAGACGGAGAATCAACAAATCCACGCTTCCCTTGAGTATGTGACCAATATATACGCACCATCAAGGGATGTAGTAATGTGTTTACTACCTACCTTCGAAAGTTATGATTAATTATTTACCAACTATTTTGCCATTTGATAAAGAAGTTTTGTGTCATAAAGTATTCACTAGCTCATCGCTGATATATCATTTTCAAATGTTTTCAGGAAAGGAATAAATTGAACAACACATGTCAGGGCTAGCTTAGTCCCGAAGGCAGTTGTAAGTTTTGATGTTGACCAGGTCGGGCTACAAACTTAGACCCGGGGCAACCAGAAAATATTATACTAGTTCGTGCCATGGTGGAAAAGAATACCTAAGCACAGGAAGGACCTCAAGAAAATAATTGCAAGGCTAGGTGCCCTAAGGAATTGATTTCAGAATCGTTGTAAACAAAACATGTTGGGTTGTTAACCATGATATTTAAATAAAAGATCTTTGTTCACACAACAAGATTCATGTATTTACAAAACCAACCCTCGAGGTTTTGATTTATTAAAGAGATGATCCATTGATAAAACGATTTTCACTGCACAATACAAACTCTAAATCAAAGCAGGTGACACTGGTAGCAATCGACGTCGCAGCCCGGAAACGTCCTAGGGGTGCCTGGGGTGGGGTGTGAAATTGGTTGGTATCAGAGCCCAAGGTTTTAGCGAATTAGATAATTAGTCTAGTATCTAAGTTTTAACCAGAGTAAGCATGAGATGCCTACTAGTGAAAGTACGTAGACATTTATACTAAGCTACTAGTGTCATACTCGCGGGTAGAATGGCAGGAGGAAACGTTTATCATAGTTACTATAACCCTAATGATATAAAACAAGAACCCATAGAAAATCCCTACGCACCTATGGAAGTTAACAATTTCTCATGGTACCATTCATTACCGAAGGCCACAATCAAGGAGAAGTACGAATCCAACCGTCTAAGTCAAGTGGGAGGATCAAACTACAGCAAATGTAGATTTGATACTCCTCCACATTATCCGACACCTCCTCCGGTTGACCACTTTGAGGCTGGACCCAGTAGGATGACCAAACCTCGAATGAGAATGAGGGTGCCAACAGAGAAAGTCTCCATTACGGAGGCGAGCTTAGAGGAAATATATCAGAACATACCAAGCTATCAGGATCAAGAGGAGAACTCCGAATCTGGGAGGTTCGCTCCTTTGAAACCCATGGAGGCATACTCTCCGACTATCTCAATTACCCATTAGTATCGGGTCCATATATGAGCAATAACTCGGACACCGATGAAACCTACGCCGACACAAGCTCCTTTAACCGGGGGAAAACTCAGAAAATTCTAGTTCATATAAGGACTATATGAACCATCCACAAATCTTGGACCCGTATATCCAGGATGGTGCATATTATAACCCAATGGCCATATACGAGGCTACGTTCAACAATCAGAATGTAATCCCAGCCGATTATAAAACAATCATAAATGATAGGCATAGAGTGTTACTTAACTATTTCAGAAGCATCTTCCACAGTATACCGTTCCCACTTTGTATATGCACCTTTCCATAGCTTTGGATATGCAGGTACTTATAAAGGAAACGAATTTTAATCTATGATATGCCAATGAAGTACATTCTACTGAACAAAATTCGCAACATCAGAAACATGTGCAGTTACATTTAAACCGACATTATTTTAAGTGTGATAATTCTCAAAGTTATATTTTGTAGAAATAATATAAATATTAATATTACTACCTAAAAATATGAAGTATTTCGAAAACATTATTTTGAATAAATATATAATATATATTTATTTACCGTTAGCACCGAGTTACGACTCGAGTTAAGTCAAACTTTATTTTGAAACCCGAACTCTAAGTTGACACTGACTTACAATATGCATGGACACACTTGATCGAATATATGATTTATATTTGTTTTATCTGTAGCATTGTCTGTACAACAATTAAATGAAAGGACCCAAACCGGGTACCTCTCATAGTTGGCAAACATAGTATAAACATAGTTCTTATACCTTGAATTAAACATTAAAACATTAACAGCGGAAGTCTTGTACAAAATTCAGAGTTAACAAAAACTTTAAAACATAACATTGTTCACATTCATAATCTAATAATGGGGATGTCGGTCTTCTTGTCAGCAGCAGCCATCCAGCCATCCTCTTCTTTAAGCCCTTACGTCATCATGTATTTTTCTTTCCTTTGCTACTTGATGTGCATACTAAAATAGTCAGCTAACGCTGGTGAGTTCAAGTGTTTCTTTTCTTTAACTATATATCAAATGTTTTCTTTAAAAAATGTTCTTAAGGCATACATATTATATTATATACATGATACAATAAAATCTATATTTCTTCTTTTACATACGTATTTACTTTCTTAATACATACGTATTTACTTTGTGCTCTTTTCTTTAAGTCATACATTAATGTCTATAATCTGTTCTGTGCCCCCAAGCGGGCTTCTTCATTCTTATTTCCCGAAGGAACTTTCTTTTGCGGGTATTGTTCCCTAAGGCTCAATGTCTAAAGGCCGATACCCGACTTTCGGTGCCCCAAGCGGGCTTCTTCGTTCTTACTTAGCGACCGTCGCCGCTAGAGTAACTGTCGTCACTCATCTTAACCAGTTGTACAACTTCCTCGTTACAGTGCCCTGCCGAGTACTGTCCCGATTTTTCTCATGGTACGTCATGGACTTGTCCATGACGCAACATCGGATTCGAGTAGCACTAGTCTCAAGGACTATACTACTACCTCAAGACTTTCTACTATGCTTAGGGTACCACTAGTTTCGAGGAATATGCTACTACCCCAAGTCTTTCATCGTATAAGCATACTCTTACAGATTAGACAATGTATATTTGACTTATTATTCTTCTCTTTGTTTATAAAACATACAGTTAAATAAACCATTCTTTCTTCTCTTTCTGTTTATAAAACATATAGTTAAATAAATCATTATCTTCTTCTTATCTTCTGTTTATAAAACATATAGTTGAATAAACCATTCTTTCTTATCCTTCTTTCTTATAAAACGTTTAATTAATAAACCGTTATCTTTCTTATCTTTCTTTCTAACAAAACGTTTAGTTAATAAACCGTTATCTTTCTTTCTTACAAAACGTTTAATTAATAAACCGTTATCTTTATTATCTTTCTTTCTTACAAAATGTTTAGTTAATAAACCGTTATCTTTCTTATCTTTCTTTCTTACAAAACGTTTAATTAATAAAATACATTTATTATAAATGCCTAATTCTTGAGAATGCACACCACCCTAAAACAGTAAAAATAGGGATTCTTGAACTCACCTGATTTCTTAGGGATTAACTCACTTAGTAAGGGCTTCAAGCTAAATGGAGGCTAAAGGACCTGTTAAGAGTCATGAACTAGACAAATTAACCCCAAGTCATTCTGCCCGAAAACTCTATGTCCGAAATCTATTTCGATCGAAATCTTCTTCGACTTAGAACTAGTCATTCGAAAATCTTACTTCGCATAATATTTTCGTTCGAAAACATTTTGTCTAAAAACTATTTCGGTCGAAATCTTTTTCGACCGAAATCTTTTCCTTTGAAATTGTTTGCTCCAGAAACTATTTCGGTCGAAATCTACAGAAATAAAGACTGATAGCTACAAAACTTTCTAAGTACAAATGCTGCTTACCTCAGAGTTTGCTGCTGGCCAACAAACTGCTGCGGATAAGCTTATCTGCAGCGGATACTTGTTTTTCTGCTGAAGAACAAATCTGCTGTGGATAGCCTTATCTGCTGAAGACCAGAGTTGCTGCGGATAGGCTTCTTAGCAGCATCAACACTTGATGCTGCTGATAGGCAAATCATCAGCAGCTTTGGATGGTTGCATCTTGCTGCTGATCTCTAACTTTACCGCTGGTAGACATGTCCACTGAAGATCAAACGTTACAGCTGACTGGCTTCGATAAAGCAACCATTACCACTGACAACTTTCTGCTACACCACTGACACACTCCACGCAAAAAGAATGTCACTGGTGCAGACAATAAAGCACTACAACGCGCTTCTCCAACCATACAAGCAATGATGCCTAAGAAGACGTTTGAGTAAAGTTAACTTTTATAGTGTTTATTGTCATTATATGTAGAATAGCTTCAATACAAGATCAACGGTTTGTGTTAGATCTGATCCTTAGAATCAAGGGTCTGTCTTGATTCTAAGTTACTATATAAGTAGTACTTAGAGTCATTGTATCTTGGTGCTTTTCTTAGAGTTTTCTCTGTATTCTTGTAACCATTGAAGCTTAATACAAATTGCATTTATCAGTACTTCGTGTGTTTACTTGTTTACTTTGATTAAGTTGTGATTGTGTCCGCCAATCTCAACTGGAATAGAACCATCTTGTATTTACCAATCCTACAAGTGGTATCAGAGCTTTGGCTCAAAGATTAAACAAACTCACACTTGTTTAATCATTCTCCGGTTCTATTCTAAACTATCTCTTTGTTAAAGTCTCTTATTATCACAAATCAAAACAAAATGGCACAAAACAATGGATTTGAAGATATTGGAAGCATCTCCAAACCACCAAGACTGGTGTCTAGAGAAGATTATGATATGTGGAAGAATAGAATGGAAAGCTTCTTCTGCTATCAAGAATATGGGATGTGAAAATCCATTAAAAATGGACCATACATACCCATGGTGGCCTCAGCTGATTCCAGATGTACACTGGTTCCCAAAGAACCCTCCAAGTACTCTGATGAAGACATCAAGAAAATGGAGGTAGACTTCAAAGCCTTGGGAGCCATACAGATGTGCTTACCAAATGAAGTTTTTCATAACTTCAGAGGTTATAAAACTGCAAAGGAGCTATGAGAGGCTCTTGAGAAGATGTTTGCTGGTTCAGAAGAAGTCAAAGAAAACAGAAGAGACATCTTGAAGCAGCAATATGAAAACTTTATCTGGAAGGAAGGTGAGCCTCTAACGGTTTTATATAACAGATTTACTTATCTTGTAGGTGAGCTGCAGTGCTCAAAGGTGAAGCTGGAGAATGAAGATATTCTCAAGAAGTTCATCAGGTCTCTACCGAGTTGTTGGACACTCTACACAGTGTCCATCAGAAGAACTGAGAATCTGAAGACTCTCCAGATGACTGAGCTCTTTGGAATGCTAAAAACCTATGAGCTAGAGATGATTCAGGCAAAAAAAAGAAGCTCAAGCTACCAAACAGCCTCAACATCCACCACCACCTCTTCTGCCCTCCACTCTGACCACTCAGGTCCTAGTTCAAGCAACTATTATCCTCCCATCATCACTCATTCCCAAACTCCAACCTCTCAAACAAACACATCACCATTTCTCCTAGAAGTTCCTCCTCAAACCTCAACCTCTTCTACTTTTGTTTCTGAAAACTCAAGAAACATGTCCTTTATCAAGGAGGATCTAGAATGCTTCCATCCAGATGACTTAGAAGAAATGGACATACAGCACTCGTATGCCATGCTATCTATAAGAGCAAAAAGGTTCTACTTTAGAACCGAAAGACCCATTCCAAGTAACAACTCCAACACTAGAGTTGGCTTGGATAAAAGCAAATTAAGATGTTACAACTGTAACCAACTGGGTCATTTTGCTAGAGAATGCAAGGCACCTAGGGCAAACCCATCAGCTCCTCAATCAAGACAAGCTCACCAAGCCCAACCAAGACAACAACAGCAACAAGCTACTCCTCCAGCTCAAACTGCAGCTTGTACAGTTGTTGGAACTTCTGACTTTGACTGGAGCTTCTAGTATGAAGATCTACGTGCTAACAACCAAGCTCTTATGGCAGACACAACTGAGATACCGCCTCAGGTATATGAACACCTCTGTTTCCAAGCTTGTATTGATAAGGTGTTAGGCTACAGAAAGCATAATCAAAACTTTATAGATCAAAATGAAGAGTTTCATCAAATAAAATCTGAATTCACAAAAGTCAAAAATAGTTATAAAGAAAAAATTAACTGCCTAAAGAAAAAGATTTCATTACTAAAACATGAACAAACCAATCTTGAAACTCAGATTGATGATCTACTGGCTAGATTAAAAGCTACCAGAGCAGAATTGGCAGAACAGAAAGTTCATGCTGACAAATATGAATTTGCATCCAAAAAGCTGCAAAGAGTTTTGGATGTTCAAATTCATGACAAGGTAAAAACCGGTCTGGGGTATCATGCTGAACAATACCAAGTCATTGCACATCCTGCTGACTACGTTGCCATCCATGAACCAAGCTTTAATCTCTCAAATCTTGAAAAGTCCAACCGAGATCTTGATCCTTCAAGGCATGAACCATTGGTACAAGAATACACTACCTCATCAGAGTCTGAGTCAACTTGCTCAGAGTCCACTAAAACTGAGGATGCCTCATCACCAGTACAAGTACCAGCACCGGTATAAGTACCAGCACCGCCTGTTCTTGAAGTCATTCAAACAAGTGCTACTGTCCCATGCCTTTAAAACAAATCAAAATCAGCTATCCTCCAGAAGGAAGAAAGCTAACTGTTGAAAAGAGACAGTCTTCAACCTCCTCCAACTCAAAGCCTCAAATAAAGGTGTTTGACATATGTCATGCGCCTGGAGAAAGAGTTCCATATGTTCAAAAGACATTGGAAGAAGCCACCTTTGAGCACAACAAAGCTCACTGTAACATTCCTGATTTTCCGACCCCATTTTAATTTATTTTAATTAATAAAATAACGACGCGACATTAAAACCTACAAGGACTAGTTGTGTAATTAGTCAAAAATCTAATTATAATTAACTTTGAAAGTCAAGGAAAAATTGAGGAAATATGCTCCCGTTGACTTTTAATAAATAAATCTAACGAATCCTTAACCAACTTAACTCAACTCAAACCCGAGGGACCAGTTTCGCCAGATTCAGAATTTTTGAACATGAAACTGCAGGGACCAATCTGTAATTAACTCATTTTCGATTTAGTTTGACTTCAGAAAGTCAAACTGCCGTTTTTGCTCGAATTCAAACCCCACACCCGGAATCAGTTGAAATTCATAACTGTTATTCACGTTAGTGTCATTATCAATCATTATAGAAGCAATTACCAGCTCATCATTTCACGATTTAACCCGATTTATGACTAATCAACCGTAACCGTCGACCTCCCTCGTATTACTCTCCAATTCGCAAACTATCGATCATTTACACAGAAATCGATCACCTGCAAATCTCTAACAAATCCCCTCAAACCTGCTACATAATCCAATTTCATCGAAGAAGGACGCAGAGTCGCCGGAAAGCCAATCCCGCCATAGTCGGCATCCGTTTAGTCGATCACAGTCAATTCGATCATCGTTCTGGTAATTAAACCTATCAATAGCTTCGTTTTTATCTATATATTAAAAGCCCTATGCTTATTAGGGCTTACATTACAGAATCAAGCATGATATGATTCTAGGGTTCTTAACAATATTGGATTTAACCGAACCCTACCCCCGACTCTGTTTAAATCAAATTAATTCATACCAGTAGATTCGAAATACATTTTTAATCGATAACCCTATGCCAATTCAGTTTCATATCATCGGCTTAATCAAGAACCCGTAACTAGGGTTCGTTCATAAAATGATTTGGGGGTTTCGACCCTAGACTTAATCCTAATCCAATTAAACCATATCGACAGATTCGCAAAACCCTAATTAGTAAAAGCCCCATGTTTCTATCACATTCCATTATCAGAATCATCCAAATCAATTTTGAGTTCAAACTTAGGGTTTCAGCTATTGAATCTGTAATTAAACATCCTAAACCCGTTGTTTTTGCAATTAAAACCTACCATAGGCTCGTTTGAGGTTAACGAACAAAACCCCTAAGATCTTACAGTCGGTCACTGCCAGTTTTGGTGAAATTGGGACTGGGTTCGATCGGCTCGAGGAAAGGGGAAGAACACTCTCGGGTTTTATGTTAAAACAATTTCTGACCGGGTTTGTGTGCGATACCCTAGCGGGCGGAGTTGGTTAAGAGAGTGTGCTGGTGTGGGAGAGACCCGGGTTCGAGTCCCTCCACACACATTCATTTTTAAAACATTTTATTTGTATTATTTTATTATAAAAACAATACCCTATATTATTATATTAATATATTAATGTGTTCTAGCCTCGTAAAACCACTCGTAGGCTCGGGTTTGGTTTATAACCTTTTCTTATTTAAAAATACTAACTTTTATAATAATATAGTTATATTATTTTCAAACCCCACCTTGGAATAAATAAAAT
Organism: Smallanthus sonchifolius; assembly: GCA_023525975.1. NCBI lineage: Eukaryota > Viridiplantae > Streptophyta > Magnoliopsida > Asterales > Asteraceae > Smallanthus > Smallanthus sonchifolius. Next base: position 38,115,559 of record CM042025.1, on the reverse strand, counting down.
AATTATACCTTCACCTCGTTATTAAACTTCTGGTAACGTTTCAAACTTATAAATAATATAAATACCTATATTAGTTACCCACGTTTATATCCCCGAATAAAAATAGATATATTTATTATTCATATGAATTGTAATTTCAACTCGCTTAGTGTTAGATGGTATGTAACACTAATTTTTCTCTTTTATAAGCTAATATATATTTACCCAAATTTGACGTATTTTCATGACTAAATAACTAAATGAGTATAGACTTAATTATTTTGTTTATATTTAAAGCAAGGTAATTTCATACTACGCTTCAAATAAATAAATCTAATTTATTTAGTTAATTACCCGAGCTCTAAATCATTATTTTAAGGACACTATATCCCAACATTAATAATTATAAAACAATTTTCCAAAAATAAAACGCAATCACCTATACAACCCTTTCATATAATTCGACACGAACTCATTACACAACTCCCTAAACTCACATCCTTTGAAGCCCTAGACTTAGATTTAAATATTTTATTAATTTATCTTCATACGCAATACACTCTAGGTTAACGTTGTGCGTTACAAGGATCACTTTGCTACTTAGAGTCTCGTGTTAGCTACGTCTTCGAATCATGTGAGTATTCACAACCCCTTTTTACTCTTTTACATTTTTGGGGTGAAACATGAACACTATTCAACTTACATGTTTACATTTACGCAAACAACACAAGTACAAATCCTATTTACATTCATGTGTGCAATTTGAGCTTTATGCCCGAGTGCTAGGTGTGTTAACCTCTTGTATGCTATTATGTGCAATCATTAACCTTTCAAGCCGACGGTTTTCAATGATGGATCTATTGAGTCTGACAAACCCACCCATGGTACGCGGTGATTGAAACCGGCAACACATTTGTTTTGCATGCTAGTTACAAGGTTTGATTGTACATTTGGTTACACAATAGCTGCTCCCCATAAATGCCTTATTTTATCATGTTTTGTAAAGGATTTGTTTTCAACTATATGCCATCTATATACAACTGTGTTATACTCACCAACTTTTTAGTTGACTTTATTTTATTCATGTTTCAGGCCCCAATATGTGAGATTGATTCAAGACGTGTTCAACATAGGATTTGGACTTAGCAAAATAAATCAAGAATTTTATGAATTGTTCATGTTTCTTGTTTGAATTTGATCTTGTACTTGGACTTATTGTAATGCAAATTTGACTTTAATATATTTCAATTTAGTCAACCATGTGCTATGAACAGTCTTACATGTCCCGCCCCGATGATTCCGCCATCGGTCGGGGTGTGACACTCACCCCTGGAACTTTAAAGACCTATTCAAAAGAAAGGACTATGTTTACCTTTCAAGGGACAAACTGGCTAAATCATGCTTTGTCTGTGGAAAATACAACCACACTGCCAGCACACCTGCTTCTACTACCTTCAGCAGCAAAGAAACCTCAAACAACATGCTTTTGAGAAGACACACAAGAAAAGAAAGGTAAGGAGTTCTGAAGCCAAGGAAACTCATTTCAGAAACTCTCTTTACCCACTAAGGAAGCAGCTGCCAAAGCCTTAACAATCTTGCATCATCTGTGGTGAATCATACCACTTTGCTGCAAATTGTGATTTTAATCCCTTCAACCCGATCCTTCATCAAGCCCCTCCTAAACAAAAGCCCATCAGCATGAGAACTTCTACAGAGAAACCCTCCGTCAACAAGGTAAAGAAGGATAAGCATACATTGGTTGTTGAACCATCAGCAGCCAGCAAAAATGTTGGTAATCAAGCCAAGCCCAAGAAACCAAAGGACAAGCCTTCAGCAGTAACCAAGTCTGCTGTTACTCAAGCAAAACCATCAGCAGCAACAAAATCTACTGCTGATAAGCCGAAGTCCTCAGCAGCAACAAAATCGGCTGCTGATAAGCTAAAGTCATCAGCAGCAAAATCTGCTGCTGATAAAGCAAATCCATCCGCAGCCAAAGCAACATCAGATGCTGACAGAGCAAAGAGAACTAGAAAACCATCTCCACAGCAATGGAAAGCCAAGATCCCAGCTTCTATCCCTTCAAGAATCATCATTGGCTCTGTTGAATGCACACATACTAAATATGATATTCCAAGAACCCTTTTCTTCAAGGATGCAAGCTCTTGGATTCCTCCCACTAACTAGATCTCTCTCATGTGTAGGGGCAGCCAGGTCACAAGAATAACACTTGGGTGGTTGACAGTGGTTGTTCCAGGCACATGACAGGCAACAAATCCATCCTCTCCAACTTCAGACACTTCAATGGAGGATATGTTGCCTTTGGGAGTGACTCAAATGGAGGATCTATTACTGGACAAGGGACTGTGTCAAATGAAAGAATGAGTATTGATAAGGTAAACTATGTCAAAGAATTGGACTTCAATCTCATGAGTGTTTCCCAGGTCTGTGATCAAAAGCATTGGATGCTCTTCATAGACAAAGAATGCTTTGTACTATCTCCTGGCTTATCCAAACCTCCTCCAGAGAAGATTTTATTAACTGCTCAGAGAAAAGAAAATCTTTATGTGCTTGACATGAATGAGGTCACTCCATCTGGCAGTGTATCCTGTTTTCTGTCAAAAGCCTCAGTTGATGAATCAGCTCTCTGGCACAGGAGATTAAGCCACGTTAACATCAAAACTATCAACAAATTGGTGAAGGGCAATCTTGTCAGAGGGCTTCCTGATAAAGAATTCCAGCTAGAAGATCACTGTATTGCTTGTTTGAAAGGGAAGCAACACAATAGTTCTCACAAGCCCAAGACTTTGAATACAAATGATACTCCACTACAGCTGCTGCACATGGATCTCTTTGGTCCTACAAATATTATGTCAATGGGTAAGAAGTCATACTGTCTGGTGATAACTGATGACTACACCAGATTCTCATGGGTATACTTCTTGAGAACTAAAGATGAAACTGCTGAAATTCTCAAATCCTACATCCGTAGGGTAGAGAATCAAAGCAATCAGAAGGTGAATATAATAAGGTGTGATCAGGGCACAGAGTTCAAGAACCACACTTTGAACTGTTTCCGTGAGAGCAAGGGAATCGAAAGGCAATACAGTGCTCCAAGAACTCCTCAACAAAATGGAGTTGCTGAAAGAAGAAACAGAACTCTAATTGAGTTAGCAAGATCTATGTTGGATGACTCAAAACTGCCTCTCACATTTTGGGCAGAAGCAGTAAGCACAACCTGCTATGTGTAAAATAGAGTTCTTATAGTCAAGCCTCTCAACAAGACACCTTATGAACTATGGTTCCAAAGAGTTCCATACATTGGATTTCTAAAACATTTTGGATGTCCATGCACAATTCTGATTACACATGGGGTTCTTCCTAAGTTTGGTGCCAAATCTGATGAAGGATATTTTGTGGGCTATTCCTCTCAATCCAAGGCCTACAGAGTATTCAACTCAAAAACAAGAATTATGGAAGAATCAGCCAATGTGGAATGTAGAGAACACATTGTCTATGAACAGGGAAAAGGCCCAAACTGGCTTTTTAACATAGACTCCTTCACCCAAATATTTGAGCCTCTCATCTTCTCAAATATGGAGTCTTCCTCTTCTTAAGCACCTGCTTCCACCTCCTCTGACTACAGACTTGATTTTCCAAAATATTCTATTAGTCTGAGAAGACCATCCATTGATCCTCCATCTGTTATGGAAGCCATTGAAGCAAGTGCAGCCAGAACCACACTCTCAAATGTCACCAGCAGCAGCCTGTCTAAAAATGAAAACTTGAATGAAGACTCTTCGGTAAATGCTGTAGATGCTGCAAATACTATTACTGAAAATACTGATGTATCTGTTGATCTTGAAGACTCTTCAACCATGAATGAAGAAATCACTGATCAAAATCAAAGCAATCTTGAGCAAGGGATACAGCTGGAGGTGGTACCAGCACAAAGGATCAACAAGGAACATCCTCTAGAAAATATTATTGGCCAAGTTCACCAAGGAATTCTAACAAGAAGCAAATCTCATGAGGCCAATATATGTTTGTTTTCATGTTTTCTATCTCAGGTGGAACCCAAGAAGATAGATGAAGCTCTACAACATAGCAGTTGGATTGAGGCAATGCAGGAAGAGTTGCTGCAATTCAAGAGACAGGATGTCTGGAAGCTTGTTGATCTTCCACCTGGTCAATCTGCCATTGGCACAAGATGGGTATTTAGAAACAAGCAAGATGAGAGAGGTATTGTAGTCAAGAACAAAGCCAGACTTGTAGCTCAAGGCTACACTCAGGAAGAGGGAATTGACTATGATGAAGTCTTTGCACCTGTTACCAGACTGGAGGCCATCAGAATCTTCCTGGCATATGCTGCATCCAAGAATTTCATGGTTTATCAAATGGATGTCAAGAGTGCCTTTCTGTATGGGAAGATTGGTGAAGAAGTATATGTTAAACAACCTCCAGGCTTTGTAGATCCTACTCATCCTAACCAAGTGTTCAAACTAGACAAAGCTCTATATGGCTTACATCAAGCCCCAAGAGCCTGGTATGAAACTTTGTCTGGATATCTACTAAGCAACAACTTCAGAAGAGGTGCCATTGACCAGACCTTGTTTATCAAAGATGAAGGGGGATAAATCTTACTGGTTCAAATCTACGTAGATGATATCATCTTTGGATCAACAAGGAAGAAGCTGTGTAAAGACTTCGAGATCATGATGCACTCAAAGTTTGAAATGAGCTCAATGGGTGAGCTAAATTTCTTTCTGGGTCTTCAAGTCAAACAAGTCCCAAATGGAATCTTCATCAGCTAATCCAAATATGTCAAGAGCATTCTGGAAAGATTCAAGATGGCTGACTGCTCTGCTGCAAGAACCCCTATGCAAGTGCACCATCAGCTGACTCTAGACAAAGATGGTCAAGACACTGATCAACATCAGTACCGTGCAATGATAGGGTCTCTCATGTATCTCACTGCCTCAAGGCTATATATCATGTTTGCAGTATGTCTCTGTGCAAGATTCCAAGCAGCTCCAAAGGCTTCACATCTTCAAGCTGTCAAGAGAATTTTCAGATACCTAAAGGGAGCCCCAAGACTTGGGCTATGGTACTCTAAAAATGATAAGTTCAATATGTATGCATACACTGACAGTGATTTTGGGGGATGCAACTTGGACAAAAAGTCCACATCAGGGAGATGTCAGTTTCTGGGAGGGAGACTGATTTCATGGCAGTGCAAGAAGCAAACATATGTTTCAACCTCTACAGCAGAAGCATAATACATTGCAGCTTCAAGTTGTTATGCACAAGTCATCTGGATACAAAATTGTCACACCTCGACCGATGGCGGAATCATCGAGGCGGACAATGAAATGATTGTTCAAAAGCACATGATAACTAAAATGTTGCATATATCATTAATTAAATTTAAAGACAACAAAGATCCAAATACAATACATTTCAAATAACCTAGTCTAGTTCAAAACATTGATTTATTTAACTAGGTCCATAGTTCTTAAGTGGAGGAATCTTCGGCAAGCAATCACATATCCAAACCTGAAACATTATTTAAATCAAGTGTCAACTAAAAAGTTGGTGAGTACATAGGTTTTGTAGTTCCGATAAGTAGTAGATAAAAACGTTTTACAACTCATTGTCTGTCTTGTTAAACATAGTATATATATGGTGTATCATTTATCTAATCACAATTCAAACCTTGATTGACGCGCTTGAACATAGCACAACAGCTAAGTCCGGTATGTTTGAATATAGTTACCCACTATATCCGGTATGTTTGAATATAACACGCGGCTATATCCGAGTATGCAGTAATAAACACCCTAACCGGGTGGGCTGGTCAGGCACAATAGATCTATTAATATTACCGTGTTTAAATGTATGTACATCCAAGATAATAAGCATATAGTCCACATGTATAACACGTATAAACAATGTGAGTAGCATGTATAATGTTTCACCCCAAAATGTGCAAAAATGTAAAATAGGGGCTATGTAACTCACCTGGCTAGCGGATGTTTTAATCCACGAGTGCGGGTGATATTTGTATTGTTGTTATACACGATGAAATCCTATGTAAACGAATATGTATCAAATATGTATTCGCGTACGCGTATATTTGTTTAAATGTGTGTGGATTTGTAAATGGAATAACCTTTGCGAAAAATTATATGTTTTAAAATCATTGTACAAATGAATATTAATTTTTGTAAGACTTTGTATTTTTATAAAATTCCAAATTAAATATTTAAACTTTCCGAAATATATCTATTTTTAATAACACTTGCCTTTTATAAATCATAACTTACCTATTTTAAATTTCATGAAAATATTATATTTTAAATACAAGTATTTTTATTTATTTATAAAAATGTTATTTTTATTATTTTTCGTGGATTTAAATAATTAAATAACTTATGAAAAACGTCGGTTTTATTATTTTATAAAATTTAACGGGTTTGAATATGTTCAAAAGTTGGGTTAAAAATAAACGAGCCGAGTTAACGGGCTCGAAATAATTTAATGGGTTTTAAAATTAATTAAATTAATTAATAAATAATAATAATAATGTATATATATAAAAATAGGGAAATGGTCGGACCAGGTCGGCCCAGATAGGAAAAGCGCGGGTCAACGGGTATCCGGGTCGGGCAGAGGGGATCCAGAAGTCAAAAAAAGGAAAAAAAATGTAAAAACGGTTGGAACCGGATTCGAACCCGGGACCTTGGATACAACTCGCACACGCATAACCAGCCGGGCTATAGCCCATCGCTGGTTATGTGTTGTGCACATAATATATATCCAGCATGCGATCTGACCACTGGTTCTCGGCAACCATGCGAACCAGTGTCCGAGAACCATGGTTTGGCCGGGAATCAATGGCCTAAGGTCCCGATTGTGCTCGAAATCGGTAGCACCATGTTAACCGAAAGCTATGGAACGAATTAGAGGTGATTACCTGGTTGCGAAGGGTCGAGATGATTGGTCCGAAAGTCCCGAAAATACCAAGAATGGTAAATCACGACTCAGGATGAATTGGGTCTTTATAATCCGGTCACAGCTTCGTTTCATCAAGAAGAACTCAGTGATGGTTTCAATTTGGGGTGAGAGAGCGAGACGAGGGAGAATGGAGCTCGAAAAGGACCGGGAATGGCCATTTATACTCCGAGTTGAATTCGATGGTGGGACACGCAATTGAGTACACCTACACACTCGTCTGGACATGCCGAAACGAACGAGCCGTCTTACAGTGGTCGAGGCCCAGTCGTGAGGGTGTATTGCGGCGTTGACTTTCGGGTCATTTAATGCACGTGAAAGTCTGATGGTGAAAAGGCAAATTGGTCAGGGAAACGGGGTCGCATGAGGACGGCAAGTGCAATGGCGTAGTTTTTAGGTGTCGAGGGGTAGAGGAACAGGGTTGTCGGGCTAGCCGGAAAGGCGTTTTACCCGCCGGACCAAGAAACAAGGTGACCGGGAAAACGAATTGGGATCTGGAAAATATGGTCCCTAGGGTTTTCAATTGATTCAAATTGGTCCCTGTGAATATTACTAACAAGTCCCTGTGGTTTGATTTGTCCCTTAATAGTCCCTTGACTTATTTTCATTCTAACACCTTTTAGTTTAATAATTTTCAAAAACCAACCCTGAACTTTTAATTAGATTAATTTAATCAATTTAATTTAAATTATATTTAAATGATTTTTTTAGGTCCTGAGCAGACCTGAAATAACAGATCTGCGGAGAAATTCTTCAAACAGTCCGGATCGAGAGGCGGAATCTCTGGATCCGGTATCACTCTCGAATCAGAAATGGGAGAGATGGGTGCGGGAATCACATTCACGAACAGAAACATATGAAAGTGAAAAAGAACAGCTAATTGAAAGCATAAAAACGTATGATTTTTTGATTGAAATGAAAATTAAAAGGCTCCTCACACACTCTACAATTAGTCTCACCCCAGGGTGAGCTCCCCTTAGGGTGGTGATTCCCTCTACAGACACACTCACTCCTAATGGGTATTCTACTATATATAGGAGGCTTCATGTGCCTTGTTTTCCAAGCCACCTGCCAAACAGGCCTGAAAAACAGGCATCGAAACTAGGTAGTTTCGATTGAACAAATGTTCAACCAAAACTACTAGTTTCGATTGAACAAAAGTTTAACCGAAACTACTAATTTCGATACTGTAGTTTCTATATACAGCATCAGTCTCATTTCTATACCCAACAATTTATAACTTATTTTTCTTTTAAAACAAAAAAAAATTAATTATTTTATATTAATCAATTTATTTTAAGCAAATTATTTTATTTATTTATACCAACCTTTTAAATTTAGATTTTTTTTTATATAAAATTTTATATAAGTTTAAAACTTTTATTTATTTATACCAACCTTTTAAAGTTTAAATTTAGATTTTTTTTATACCAACCTTTTATTTATTTATACCAACCTTTTAATTATTTTAAATCCATAAAAGAAATATATATTTTTTACAAAATTAAATAAAAACACTTGCATTTCATTTAATTGAAAATGATTACATGATATATATTACAAATGCGTGAATAAAAATCCGAAATGTCACAGTCTCCCCATGTTAAAGGAATTTCGCCCCGAAATTCAACTAATGGAGGCTATGAAAAGAGATGAGGATATTTGGTCTTCATTTGGTCTTCACGTTCCCAAGTGAACTCGGGTCCACGTTTAGACTCCCAACGGACCTTGACAATGGGGATGCGGCTACGCTTGAGTTTCTTGACTTCACGGTCCACGATTTCCACGGGTTTTTCAACAAAGTGCATTTTTTCGTCAATACGCACTTCATCAAGAGGGATGTGGAGATTCTCGTAGGCTAGACACTTTTTCAAATTAGATACATGAAAAGTCGGATGAACGTTGTTGAGTTCTGAAGGAAGATCGAGTTTGTAGGCCACTTTTCCTACCCTTTCGAGTATCTTGAATGGACCCACATATCGAGGTGCAAGTTTTTCTTTCTTTCCAAATTGGACTACGCCTTTCCAAGGTGATACCTTTAGAAGAACCATATCCCCAACTTGAAATTCCAAGGGTTTTCGTCGTTTATCGGCATAGCACTTTTGCCGACTCCTTGCTACTCGAATGTTGTCACGAATAAGAGAGATTTTATCGGTGGTCTCTTGGATAAGCTCGGGGCCGGTGATTTGTGCTTCACCAATTTCGTTCCAACAAATCGGTGAACGACATTTTCGTCAATAAAGAGCTTCAAACGGTGCCATGTTAATACTTGTGTGGTAGCTGTTGTTGTAGGAAAATTCGATCAGTGGTAGGTGAGAATCCCAATTGCCACCAAAGTCAATGGCACAAGCTCTAAGCATATCTTCGAGAGTTTGGATTGTTCGCTCGGTTTGTCCATCAGTTTGAGGATGGTAAGCCGTACTTAAATCCAAACGAGTACCAAGCGCAGATTGATATGATTGCCAAAATCGGGAAGTAAAACGCGAATCACGATCGGAGATGATGTTCAAAGGGATCCCGTGACGACTCACGATCTCATCAATGTAGATCCGAGCCAATTTCTCGACTCGATAGTCCTCACGAATAGGCAAGAAATGAGCAGACTTCGTAAGTCGGCCGATAATAACCCAGATACTATCGTGCCCTCTAGAAGTGCGTGGGAGTTTGGTGATGAAGTCCATAGCAAGGTTCTCCCACTTCCACACGGGGATTTCAGGTTGTTCGAGGAGTCCGGAAGGCTTTTGGTGTTCGGCCTTCACTTTAGAACAAGTTAAGCATTTTGCCACAAAGAGAGCAATGTCCTTTTTCATGTCGGGCCACCAATATTGCTGACGAAGACCCATGTACATCTTATCAGCTCCGGGATGTACCGAATATCGAGTTTTGTGGGACTCGTTCATCAAAAATATCCGAAGGTCGTCGCGATCGGGAACCCAGATACGGTCCAAGTAATACAATAAGCCGTTGGCTTTGGTTTCTAGTAAGAGTTCTACACTACATGCCATCTCTTGATACATGTTTCCCTCGGTAACCGAGGTGTGTTATGCTTGAAGAATGCGGGCCTGGATATCGTTATGAATACAAACACTATGAAGCCTGATACGTTCTTTACGACTCAAGGCGTCGGCTACAACATTTGCTTTGCCGGGGTGGTAGCGAATCTCGCAGTCGTAGTCGTTAAGAAGTTCAACCCATCGTCGTTGCCTCATATTAAGCTCTTTTTGATTGAAAATATGTTGGAGACTTTTGTGGTCGGTGAAAACCACGCATTTGGTGCCATAAAGATAATGTCTCCAAATTTTCAAGGCGAAAACGACAGCACCAAGCTCGAGATCATGGGTCGTATAGTTCTTCTCATGGATTTTGAGCTGACGTGATGCGTATGCAATTACTTGGCCACGTTGCATTAGAACTGTCACACCCCCAATTTCAACTAACGGAGTTTTACCGTTTGGAAGGTGACACACCAGGATCTCAGTCATTAGTTACATCAAACGACACTATATGGGACTTGAAATGTCAAAACATAAAAGTTCAGAGTTAATGCGGAAGCGTAAACGTTAATATGAAATCAAAAGTAATTACACGCAATCGGCGTCAATAATTGTAAATAAGTAAACTGTTTCAAATGTTTGAAATGGATAATATGACAGTAGTACTCCATGCATGTCCTAAGTGTGCAACCTGTGCCTTAGCGACCTGAGAAACATGTAAGAAAAAGTGTCAACACGGGGTTGGTGAGTTCACAGGTTTCAAGTTTGCAATAAGAGAGTGTTTGCCAGATTATGTACATTCAATATGCATATCTATAGGTAGCAAACCTACGTTTATATCTTACTAAAGCGCTCGCAACCGAAGCTGACTGTGTTTATATGCCTCCTGCCAGGTCTATCAACTCTGGCACATGTGAGTAGGCTAACATTTCACCCGTTTGATATCCAATCGAGTTAGCGCGACTAACGCGGGTGGGATTTGTCAAACCCAGTAGTACTACTAAACATTACCTCGCTAAGATCCATATTAACGGTCCGATATAAGATGAGGACTTTCTGTGATAGTGTGTTACGCTTAGTCTCAACAGTGATATCATATAAAGTACCATAATCAAATAGTTGCGTCATGTTTTCTCCCCTGGCGGGAAAAACAATATTTGCTTGCGTACCTGTTTCTCCCCCATGGGGAAAACAAGTAAAAGTATGATAGCTGGTGTTTCATGTTTGTTTCTTCCTCAACAGGAAAACAAGTAAAATACGTTTGTGTGTAAGCATGTTTCTCCCCCAATAGTAAAACAGGTAAAAAGGGGCCGTGAAACTCACATGCGTTGCGTAGTAGGTAGTATCACACAAGTATGAGATTTAGAATCTCAAGTGTTAGCCTACACGGCTTACGTATGCCCTATAATTATAACACATAAGTTAGGGACGTATGGGATTTGTGACGACGACACGGAAGTTAGAACACCTTAACGCTTTCTAAGGATTTAAGAGTAGACGAACGTGTCTACGGGATTATATAAATTTCTTAATATAATCATTAAGGAAAAAGCGTTACGTGTCGTACGTTAATAACGAATAATGAATAAATAAACACATTCGTATGTTAAATTCGTTTACAAAAGTTAAGAAAATAATATAATTTAATATATTATTTTTAGGTTCGAAGGATTAACTAAAATAGTCATTTGTGTGGAAAAATAATAAATATATTATTTTTAATCGAGTGTATAAACGTGGTTAAATAATATAACAATTATATTATTAATTGGTTTGAAACTTCACGCGAGATATAAAACGATACGAAATAATATAAATTATATATTATTTTATAACACGAATCATGGGTTGAAAGTAATATAAATATATTATTTTATACGAAGTTATGGTTTGAAAATAATATAAATATATTATTTTAAAAGTGGAAAATTAATAAAAATGAGTTATAAAATCAAACCCGAGCCTACGGGTGTTTCACGAGGCTAGAACACATTAATATAAGATTATAATATCATAGGGTTAAGTTTTATATTAAAATATCTGTTTAAAAACCGTTTAAAAATAAAAAGAGGGTGGGGAGACTCGAACCCGGGCCCCTCCCTCACAGCCAAACGCCTTAGCCAACCCAGCCACCAACTCAATCGCGACAGAACTTAGAATCAACGGGTTTTAATCAGGAACTCCCGAGAGCCCCCTTCTCCATTCAAGCCGTGATCGATCCCCAGCCCCAACATCCTTGAATTCGGTATTAATTGATCATAGGATCATAGGGTTCTTGTTCGCCATCTACATCCGATTCTAGGGATCGATTTAATTGTAAAACCGACTAGTTTAAGTGTGTTTAATTTCTGATTCAAAGTCCGAAAACCCTAGGTTAGAACTTGAAATCAAATTGAATAAATCCTATAATTATTGGGGTTGGATTCATGGGGCTTTCATTGATTAGAGGATTTAGAAACTACTGATGTAAGTTAATTGAATTGTAAACGTGTCTAGATTAGGGTTCGTTTATATCGGTTTGCGAAGAACCCTAGCTAATTGTTCTTGATCGATTTGATGTTATAAGCCTCAGTAATCATAGGGCTTTCAATCTAAGAATGAAAACGAAGCTATAGGTGTAAGAATTTACCAGATTGGTGTTTGAATTGACCGAGATCGGCTAGAATGGTTCACGGCCTCGAGGTTTGATCTCCGGTGGCTTCCGTCGCTTATCCGGTGAAATTGAATGGTGTTGCAGGTTCAGTGGGGTGCGAAATAGGTGTGCAGAGTGTTTGATTGCAAAGATGATAGCCCCATTGATCGAATTTGATGATACCAAATGAGGATGTCGACGGTTATGCAATTATTGTTCGTTAATTGGTTTAATTTGACTAATAATGCTGATTAAATCAATGGTTACAGTCGTTAATGACACAAACGTGTGAATCAGTTACCAATTCAAACAGAAAACGATCACATTGCTTATTTTTGGATTAATGCCACGATTTTGACTCTCAAAAGTCAACCGAATCAACTTTGGCTCAATCACAGAATCAGTCCCTGTGGTTTCTTGTTTTAAGCTTTGAAAATTGGCAGAATGAGTCCTTGTGGTTAGAATTGAGTTAAAGAACCATCACAGTTTGACTTTTAAAAGTCAACTGCAGCAAAACCAATTGATTTTGACTTTTCAGGTCAACAGATTTGGTTTTGCATATTTACATGACTAGTCCCTGTAGTTTAAGATTAACTATTGGCAGGAATGATCCCTAGGGTTCAAGATTGAGTTAACCGGGTTACTATATAACTGGATTTGGATTAACGGATCTAACGGAAAATTGACGGATGTCACATCATCTCCTAGTTGAAAGAATTTTCGTCCCAAAAATTAAAAAATAACATAAAAAAAAATTTCTGGGGTGTCACATCATCCCTTGTTGAAAGAATTTTCGTCCCGAAAATTAAATAGTACCTTAAGAATTTGACACGGAGTGCTTGAACAGATTAGGATATTTGCGCATCATTTGATCCTCGCGCTCCCACGTGAATTCCGGTCCGCGTTTCGAGTTCCAACGAACTCTGACAATAGGGATCTTACTGTGCTTTAACGTTTTAACTTCCCTATCCATAATTTCCACAGGTTCTTCGATGAAACGTAACTGTTCATCAACGTGTAGTTCCTCAAGAGGAACTGCGAGAGATTCGTCAGCTAGACATTTCTTCAAATTTGAGATGTGAAAGACGTTGTGTACACCACTCAGTCCTTCAGGTAAGTCCAGTTGATACGCTACTGGTCAGATTGGCACCCCGTGCCGAGAGACTACTTCTTTCAAGTATATTCGAGTGAGTTTATCCATTTAGTCGGTTTCTTTGATTGCTAGAAAGTGAGCAGATTTTGTTAGTCGAACAACAATTACCCAAATGGTATCGCATCCAGTAGGTGTTCATGGTAATTTGGTGATGAAATCCATGGATATTTGTTCCCATTTCCACATGGGAATTTCTGGTTGCTGCAGGAGACCGGATGGTTTTTGATATTCAACTTTGACCTTCGCGCATGTCAGACATTTACTAACATAGGTGGCTATATCGGCTTTCATCTTCGGCCACCAATATAGTACTTTTAGATCATGGTACATTTTATCGGTACCCGGATGAATAGAGTAACGAGATTTATGAGCTTCATCCATGATTAGTTCCTTTAAATTTCCGAACACTGGAATCTATATTCGTTCAACAAAGTAACGAATTCCGTCTGATTTTACCTCAAGTTGTGCTTCCATGCCACGTGTACCTTCTAACGGTAGGTTATCTTCTTTCAAGGCCTCAAGTTGAGCACTACGGATTCTGTCAGGCAATCCAGGGTGAATAGTGAGTTGTAACGCTCGAACTCGTTTGGGTTTCATTTCCTTTCGGCTTAGTGCATCAGCCACGACGTTAGCTTTACCCGGATGATACCGGATCGCACAGTCGTAATCATTTAAAACTTCAACCCAACGACGTTGTCGCATGTTCAACTCCTTCTGCTCGAAGATATGCTGGAGGCTTTTGTGATCGGTGTAGATGGTGCATTTGGTACCGTACAAGTAATGTCTCCATATCTTAAGTGCAAAAACTACTGCTCCCAACTCTAGATCATGAGTGGTGTAGTTTTTCTCGTGAATCTTTAACTGACGTGAAGCGTATGCGATTACCTTCTCGCGTTGCATTAAGTCACAACCCAGACCTTGAATAGATGCATCACAATACACTACAAAATCATCGGTTCCTTTCGGAAGAGCTAAAATAGGTGCACTGCAAAGTTTCTGTTTGAGGTGTTGGAAAGCTGACTCTTAGTTATCGCCCCAATTATAGGCTTTTCCTTTTTGAGTTAGGGCGGTGAGAGGTTGTGCAATCTTTGAAAATCCTTCGATAAAACGACGGTAATATCCAGCCAATACCAAAAATTGTCGCACCTCAGTCGGAGTCGTCGGTGCTGCCCAATTCTTGATGGCTTCTATTTTGGATGGGTCGACATGTATCCCTTTCTCGTTAACCACATGCCCTAGAAACTGAACTTCCCGAATCCAAAATTCACACTTGGAAAACTTAGCATACAGTTGTTCTCGCTTAAGTAGTTCCAAAATTAGGCGTAGATGTTCCTCATGTTCCTCCTTGTTCTTGGAATACATGAGGATGTCGATGAAAACGATAACAAACTGGTCAAGGTAAGGCTTACACACACGGTTCATGAGGTCCATGAATACCGCGGGTGCGTTGGTTAAACCGAAAGGCATGACCATAAATTCGTAATGGTCGTACCTCGTTCTGAATGCAGTCTTAGAGATATCTTCTTCTCGGACTCTTAACTGATGATAGCCGGACCTAAGATCTATTTTGGAATAGAAACTTGATCCTTGGAGTTGATCAAAAAGGTCATCTATGCGAGGTAAAAGGGTAGCGGTTCTTGATTGTGACTTTATTCAGTTCCCAGTAATCAATACACATACGGAACGTACCGTCCTTCTTCTTGACAAATAATACCGGAGCTCCCCACGGTGATGAACTAGGTCGGATGAAACCTTTATCCAATAAATCTTGTAATTGAGTGGACAGTTCCTGCAATTCACTGGGTGCGAGTCTGTAGGGTGCCCAAGCAATAGGAGCTGCTCCAGGTACTAGATCGATTTGGAATTTGACTTGACGATGTGGTGGGAGACCAGGCAAGTCTTCAGGAAATACTTCCAGATAATCACGAACGATCGGAATGTCGTCAATATTCTTTTCCTTAGATGGCTGATCGGCGATGAGAGCCAAAATGGTCATATGCCCCTTTCGAAGACATTTCTGTGCTTTATGAAGGATACGATGCCAACGACTGCACCACTCCTTTTTGCCTTAGACAGAAAGGATTTCCCCTCTAAGGAGAGGAAGGCCACATTTTTGTCACCACAGATGGCCTCAGTTTGGTTCTTGGACAACCAACTCATACCGACAATAAGGTCGAAACTGCCAAGTTTAACTGGTAGACGGTCAATGTCAAGTTTATTCCTAACCAATGCTAGTTTACATATGCAAGAATGCGAGTTGTTTTGATTTTCTGAGCGTCTGTGTAACATCCCAAGCAAACCGTACCAAGATATTGTCCGCTTTGCCCCTGATGGGTTGCCCATCCAGGAACTCACTGTTTTGTTCTTACCCGACGAGTTGCTCGCCCAGGCAAAACGCGTCTCAATAGAGAAGGTATCCACTTCCTAATAAGGAACGTATCGTTCTCCCCCCTCAACCGATGCGGGATATTACAGTTTGCTATCTCAATAGTATACTTGGCTTTTAATAGAGTTAGAGCACGACTCACTAATATGGAATTTGTGAAATCGTGCTGAGACTTCTAGTGAGACCCGCGCTTATATAGCAAGTGTCAGTCAATGCATAGGTTAAGGGAAGAGGTTCACATGTAGGAAAGAAAAGTCTAATGAGATATAGATTCTAGTAGCATAAGAGATAGGATGTATGTCTAAGTAATTGCGTTCAACTGATGGTTGGTTAGGTTAAATCTTCGTTTTCCAATGTCATTGGAATAACTGAATATGATGGGGTATAAATCAAATTAGACCAAGGATTAGGCACAGGATAAGGTAATAGGGTCAACTAGAATTTATTATTGGAGTGTAAGGAATAACGCGTTAGCATAGAAAGAATTTCTCAAATTCTATGTACATAGTTGGAGTCGGTGGTTTTACTCTGAGGTTCTACTAGAGTTTCACTCTAGGTGGTTCTATTGATTAAGTTTGAATGAGAGTCGTAAGATCACTAAGACACTTACATGGGTGAAAATAACATTGATGGATCCCATTGAGGATAATTCAGTGTATCCGTAAACATTTTCAACCTGATAGTCGCGTCTATCAATTGTTGAACAGGTTTAACGATACCAATTAATCGTTGAGTGGGTTATGAGAGTCTCTACAGATAGTGGAAACCTAAGTCTGTAAATCACTGATTAGGACCATTCATCCACACACTAGGTTTCGCCAGGACTTACATGCACCTCAAATTACTATTACGTGTGCACCCATAATGATAATTTGTTTTGCATGCTCACCCTTGTTCTCCCTGTCCTGTGTCATAATGTCCTTTAGGTTATATCGTTGAGTACATAGTGTTGTCAGATATGATAAGTCATAGAAAAGCTTAGTCATCAACTATACTTTGATCAATTAGAACTCATATCGGGATGAGTAGTCGAGGATGGTTGCTCCGAGTATTCACTCGAGTTGAAACACAGTACAGGAGTCCAATTCAATGGATTGTAGATGAGAACATGTAATAAATATGTACATGAAATGTGACTTCGAGAAATGAAACTAATTCATGAATACAAGTTACAGGAAGCAGCAAGGTAGTCGTCCTTTCAACTGAGTCAAGATAGGGTTTGAGTATGCATTGAGCAATGCGTTCTCAGATTTGTGGTCAATCTATTCTCAACAGAATATTGACCAAAGACGCAAGCCCATGGCTCAGGAAAGTGATGGCATCTACATGTCAATGGATTCTACAATAATGTGTGCAACGGTCTGCCTTCACTCGGCGTATTGTTGCTAGTGGGTATAGTAGGGACTTGCCTCCGACGATCCCAATTCTCAAGGAGATACGCGTTAGTGCTGAGTGTCGTCCATAACATGGACCTGAGAAAGCCCACCATACCCAACGGGTGATGGTGATGTAAGTGACTCCTCCGAAGTCTTCGTCTCGCTGCCCACGGACGGGAGTGGATGCTGTTCTGCTGATCCTCCGAGTGTTGCCACTGGGAACGATTATGCAATTCAAATGATGTGTCCCTCGCCAACTGAGGGTGATACGAATGGTGTTACATGCCTGCACTACAATGGATGTATAGGTGCTATATGTTTCAGGTATGAGTGTCTGTGCCGTGTAACTAATGTGTGAGGTTATAGTCTAGTATGCAATCCTAGTTCTCTATAACCAATTTCTCTGATACCAATCTGTCACACCCCCAATTTCAACTAACGGAGTTTTACCGTTTGGAAGGTGACACACCAGGATCTCAGTCATTAGTTACATCAAACGACACTATATGGGACTTGAAATGTCAAAACATAAAAGTTCAGAGTTAATGCAGAAGCGTAAACGTTAATATGAAATCAAAAATAATTACAAGCAATCGGCGTCAATCATTGTAAATAAGTAAACTGTTTCAAATGTTTGAAATGGATAATATGACAGTAGGACTCCATGCATGTCCTAAGTGTGCAACCTGTGCCTTAGCGACCTGAGAAACATGTAAGAAAAAGTGTCAACACGAGGTTGGTGAGTTCACAGGTTTCAAGTTTGCAATAAGAGAGTGTTTGCCAGATTATGTACATTCAATATGCATATCTATAGGTAGCTAACCTACGTTCATGTCTTACTAAAGCGCTCGCAACCGAAGCTGACTGTGTTTATATGCCTCCTGCCAGGTCTATCAACTCTGGCACATGTGAGTAGGCTAACATTTCACCCGTTCGATATCCAATCGAGTTAGCGCGACTAACGCGGGTGGGATTTGTCAAACCCAGTAGTACTACTAAACATTACCTCGCTAAGATCCATATTAACGGTCCGATATAAGATGAGGACTTTCTGTGATAGTGTGTTACGCTTAGTCTCAACAGTGATATCATATAAAGTACCATAATCAAATAGTTGCGTCATGTTTTCTCCCCTGGCGGGAAAACAATATTTGCTTGCGTACCTGTTTCTCCCCCACGGGGAAAACAAGTAAAAGTATGATAGCTGGTGTTTCATGTTTGTTTCTTCCTCAACAGGAAAACAAGTAAAATATGTTTGTGTGTAAGCATGTTTCTCCCCCAATAGTAAAACAGGTAAAAAGGGGCCGTGAAACTCACCTGCGTTGCGTAGTAGGTAGTATCACACAAGTATGAGATTTAGAATCTCAAGTGTTAGCCTGCACGGCTTACGTATGCCCTATAATTATAACACATAAGTTAGGGACGTATGGGATTTGTGAGGACGACACAGAAGTTAGAACACCTTAACGCTTTCTAAGGATTTAAGGGTAGACGAACGTGTCTACGGGATTATATAAATTTCTTAATATAATCATTAAGGAAAAAGCGTTACGAGTCGTACGTTAATAACGAATAATGAATAAATAAACACATTCGTATGTTAAATTCGTTTACAAAAGTTAGGAAAATAATATAATTTAATATATTATTTTTAGGTTCGAAGGATTAACTAAAATAGTCATTTGTGTGGAAAAATAATAAATATATTATTTTTAATCGAGTGTATAAACGTGGTTAAATAATATAACAATTATATTATTAATTGGTTTGAAACTTCACGCGAGGTATAAAACGATACGAAATAATATAAATTATATATTATTTTATAACACGAATCACGGGTTGAAAATAATATAAATATATTATTTTATACGAAGTTATGGTTTGAAAATAATATAAATATATTATTTTAAAAGTGGAAAATTAATAAAAATGGGTTATAAAATCAAACCCGAGCCTACGGGTGTTTCACGAGGCTAGAACACATTAATATAAGATTATAATATCATAGGGTTAAGTTTAATATTAAAATATCTGTTTAAAAAACGTTTAAAAATAAAAAGAGGGTGGGGAGACTCGAACCCGGGTCCCGTCCCTCACAGCCAAACGCCTTAGCCAACCAAGCCATCAACTCAATCGCGACAGAACTTAGAATCAATGGGTTTTAATCAGGAACTCCCGAGAGCCCCCTTTCCCATTCAAGCCGTGATCGATCCCCAGCCCCAACATCCTTGAATTCGGTATTAATTGATCATAGGATCATAGGGTTCTTGTTCGCCATCTACATCCGATTCTAGGGATCGATTTAATTGTAAAACCGACTAGTTTAAGTGTGTTTAATTTCTGATTCAAAGTCCGAAAACCCTAGGTTAGAACTTGAAATCAAATTGAATAAATCCTATAATTATTGGGGTTGGATTCATGGGGCTTTCATTGATTAGAGGATTTAGAAACTACTGATGTAAGTTAATTGAATTGTAAACGTGTCTAGATTAGGGTTCGTTTAGATCGGTTTGCGAAGAACCCTAGCTAATTGTTCTTGATCGATTTGATGTTATAAGCCTCAGTAATCATAGGGCTTTCAATCTAGGAATGAAAACGAAGCTATAGGTGTAAGAATTTACCAGATTGGTGTTTGAATTGACCGAGATCGGCTAGAATGGTTCACGGCCTCGAGTGGTTTGATCTCCGGTGGCTTCCGTCGCTTATCCGGTGAAATTGAATGGTGTTGCAGGTTCAGTGGGGTGCGAAATAGGTGTGTAGAGTGTTTAATTGCAAAGATGATAGCCCCATTGATCGAATTTGATGATACCAAATGAGGGTGTCGACGGTTATGCAATTATTGTTCCTTAATTGGTTTAATTCGACTAATAATGCTGATTAAATCAATGGTTACAGTCGTTAATGACACAAACGTGTGAATCAGTTACCAATTCAAACAGAAAACGATCACATTGCTTATTTTTGGATTGATGCCACGATTTTGACTCTCAAAAGTCAACCGAATCAACTTTGGCTCAATCACAGAATCAGTCCCTGTGGTTTCTTGTTTTAAGCTTTGGAAATTGGCAGAATGAGTCCTTGTGGTTAGAATTGAGTTAAAGAACCATCACAGTTTGACTTTTAAAAGTCAACTGCAGCAAAACCAATTGATTTTGACTTTTCAGGTCAACAGATTTGGTTTTGCATATTTACATGACTAGTCCCTGTAGTTTAAGATTAACTATTGGCAGGAATGATCCCTAACGTTTCAGATTGAGTTAATCGGGTTACTATATAACTGGATTTGGATTAACGGATCTAACGGAAAATTGACGGATGTCATAAGAACACAACCAAGACCTTGGTTGGATGCATCACAATAAACGAAAAAGTCATCATTACCACTAGGAAGAGTTAGAATAGGAGCATTGCAGAGCTTGTGCTTGAGAGTTTGAAACTCTTGCTTGGGTCTCCACTCATAAGATTTACCTTTATGAGTCAAGGCAGTGAGCGGAACCGCAATCTTGGAGAAATTTAAGATGAAGCGACGATAGTAACCTGCTAGTCCAAGGAATGAACGAATCTCGGTAGGAGTCTTAGGAGTACTCCAATTCTTTATTGCTTCGATTTTTGCCGGGTCCACATGAATCCCTTTATCATTGACTATGTGTCCCAAAAATTGAACCTCATTTAGCCAGAATTCACACTTGGAGAACTTGGCGTATAGTTGTTCTTAGTTTAAGAGTTCCAAAATCAAACGAAGATGTTGTTCATGCTCCGCTTTCGTTTTAGAATAGATGAGAATGTCGTCAATGAAAACGATCACGAACTTGTCCAAATAAGGTTTGCATACACAGTTCATGAGATCCATGAAAACTGCAGGTACATTAGTCAAGCCAAATGGCATTACCATGAACTCGTAGTGACCATATCTAGTCCGAAAGGCAGTCTTTGGAATGTCTTCATCGAGAACACGAAGTTGATGGTATCCGGAACGAAGGTCAATCTTGGAGAAACATGTTGAACCTTGAAGTTGATTGAAAAGATCGTCGATATGGGGTAAAGGATAACGGTTCTTGATTGTAAGCTTGTTGAGCTCACGATAATCAATGCACATTCGAAACGATCCATCCTTTTTCTTTACGAACAGCACGGGAGCACCCCAAGGTGAATGGCTTGGTCGGATGAATCCTTTGGATGAGAGTTCTTGTAATTGACTTGTGAGTTCTTGCATCTCGGAAGGTGCAAGACGATAGGGAGCTTTTGCCACGGGAGTTGCTCCGGGCACGAGGTCAATACGAAACTCTACTTGTCTAGGAGGAGGAAGGCCGGGTAAATCCTCGGGGAATACTTCGGGAAAGTCTCGAATGATCGGAATATCTTGCAGTTTCTTACCCTTATCTTTCGTGTTAACTACGTGGGCCAAGAAGGCAACGTACTTTTTCCGTAGGTACTTTTGTGCCAATGTGCAAGACATGAGTTGAAGACCACGACATGGTTTTTCACCGAAAATAACTAACGTGTCGCCCGAAGGGAGAGGTATACGAATGCACTTCTCGTAGCAAATAACCTCGGCATGGTGCTTGGATAACCAGTCCATGCCAATTATAATATCGAAGCTTCCCAATTGCATTGGAAGGAGATCAACAGAGAATTCATGATTATTAAGCTCGAGATTGCAGTTGCGGATAACAGAATTTATGGTAATAGATTTTCCGTTTGCTATCTCCACGGAATAAGAATTGTCAAGTTTCGTTCTTTGTTTAGTAAGTCGAGATTCAAAGGCAAGAGACACAAAACTCCTATCGGCACCGGTATCAAATAAAATGGATGCATAATGATTGTTTACGAGAAACGTACCGTTTATCACGTCGTTGTTTGCTTGAGCCTCATTAGCGTTTATATTAAACGCTCGTCCTTGAGGACCACCTTGATGATGAAGTTTTGGGCATCGGTCACGGAAATGGTTTGGGTCTCCACATTCGTAACATGCCCGACCATTGAGAGGTGCCGGATAGATGGGACGGTTGGATGGAGTAGCTTGATGGACGGGAGGACGGGTACGGCAAGTCGTGACCACGTGTCCATATCGTCCGCAGCTTGAACGCAATCGGCATGGTAAGTAGGCAGGATGATGGTACTTGCAGGTCTGGCATTGGGGATTCGGCCTAGATAAGGTTTCGGGTTTTGACCCAAGGGGGCCGCTTGAATAGCAGGTACAGCGGGAGTTACGGCTGCGAAGTTTCGACCCTTTCGTTTCTTGTTGCGGTTAGAAGACTCAGGTTTTACATCCTTGACGGCTGCAAGAGTAGAAACAACCTTTTTGGAACCCTTTCTTGATAAGGTTCCGGCCTTGACATGGTTGTTGGATAGTGTAGCGGATAGACGGATAGCAGCTTCAAGTGTAGGAGGATTGCTTCCTAACACAGCATCTTGAATTTGAATAGGCAGTCCGCCTATGTATTTTTCAATTCCCCGAGCAAGGGGAGTGATCATATGAGGCACCAACAAACTTAGCTCTTGAAACCGGGTGGTGTAAGCCAGATTATCCCCGCTGTCTTGGGCAAGATCCCAAAACTTAGTCTCGAGCTTCCTCATTTCATTTCGAGGACAGAATTCATCAGTCATGGCTTTCTTCAGATCATCCCATGATAAAGATGTAGCAACCTCAACACCACGAGTGCGTTTCTCACCGTTCTACCAGGTGAGGGCTCTCTTTTGAAGTACACTTGTGGCATAGCGAACCCGAAGATTATCGGGGCAGTCACTGTTTAGGAATGTGCTTTCCATGCTTTCAAACCATTGCAGTAGGCCGGTAGCACCTTCAGTCCCGAAGAATTTTGTAGGATTGCACAAGTTAAAGTGCTTAAACATGCATTGAGGCGAGTTGGTACCACCATTTCCTTGGGTGTTGTGAGACCCGTCACTATTGTTATTGGCTTGGGTCATTTGCCCCACCAGCTGGGCAAGAAGGGTAGCAAGATCCGGGTTGGAAGTGCTAGAGTTTGCACGTCAAGGAGGCATTCTAACACCATAAGAAAAGACAATGATATTTTAGATAAGGTGGATATATATGAATTATAGTGGGAAATAATGTAAGCAGAAAAGCGGGTTTCATCATGACGCGTGCCAGTGCATGTGTATTTATTCAAAGTTAATGGGGGAAACTAAGCCATCTATTCCGGGTAGAACGTGATGTTATAGATCATTATTCGCGTAGTAGGAATTGTCAGGACTTGCATGCACTACAAATCGTTATTACGTGTGCACCCGTAATAATGATTTGCTTTGCATGTTCGTCTAGTTCTTCCTATCTTGCTATAATGTCCCCAAATTTTGAGTTTAAGTTCGGATCGTATCCTTGCGAATACATTGACTTATCAACGTTAAATAATTCCTCAAAACTTTCAAGGAGACATGCTTTAGCCTATAGGTAAACACTCACTTCAGGAATTCCCAGGAAAGCATACGGGTCCGTTTATTTGGATTTATACGAAATGCTTTCCTAGACAGAAAACCCAATGTACAGGTGTCACCCTTCCAGATTGCACATGTCCTTTACTGGTTTCAAGAAATTAAGTCGTTGACGAGATTTTCAAGATTTTAATAGACTCGAGAGTCTATGAGTATAAAATGTGTAGGAATGTTGCAATTAATATGGATTAGGAAAGAGCATGGGTAAGGATGAGTAGTGTATTTGTTTGCATAAGTTTGTTTGTCAAATGTGTATGTAAAGTATGTATCATGTATTTAAGCCTTGTATGTATGTGTATAAGTCTCATGTACCAAACTTGGGAAAATTCAAATAATACCTAACTACAAATAATTCACATAGCAAATAATCATTTAGCACGTAACACATAAGGGGGAGTCCTAGGGTTATAGTCTAGGTCATTGTGTCTAATAACCTAATTCCCTATAACCATGGCTCTAATACCAATCTGTCACACCTCGACCGATGGCGGAATCATCGAGGCGGACAATGAAATGATTGTTCAAAAGCACATGATAACTAAAATGTTGCATAATTCATTAATTAAATTTAAAGACAACAATGATCCAAATACAATACATTTCAAATAACCTAGTCTAGTTCAAAACATTGATTTATTTAACTAGGTCCATAGTTCTTAAGTGGAGGAATCTTCGGCAAGCAATCACATATCCAAACCTGAAACATTATTTAAATCAAGTGTCAACTAAAAAGTTGGTGAGTACATAGGTTTTGTAGTTCCGATAAGTAGTAGATAAAAACGTTTTGCAACTCATTGTCTATCTTATTAAACATAGTATATATATGGTGTATCATTTATCTAATCACAATTCAAACCTTAATTGACGCGCTTGAACATAGCACAACAGCTAAGTCCGGTATGTTTGAATATAGTTACCCACTATATCCGGTATGTTTGAATATAACACGCGGCTATATCCGAGTATGCAGTAATAAACACCCTAACCGGGTGGGCTGGTCAGGCACAATAGATCTATTAATATTACTGTTGGTTTTCTTATGTTTAAATGTATGTACATCCAAGATAATAAGCATTAAGTCCACATGTATAACACGTATAAACAATGTGAGTAGCATGTATAATGTTTCACCCCAAAATGTGCAAAAATGTAAAATAGGGGCTATGTAACTCACCTGGCTAGCGGATGTTTTAATCCATGAGTGCGGGTGATATTTGTATTGTTGTTATACACGATGAAATCCTATGTAAACGAATATGTATCAAATATGTATTCGCGTACGCGTATATTTGTTTAAATGTGTGTGGATTTGTAAATGGAATAACCTTTGCGAAAAATTATATGTTTTAAAATCATTGTACAAATGAATATTAATTTTTGTAAGACTTTGTATTTTTATAAAATTCCAAATTAATTATTTAAACTTTCCGAAATATATCTATTTTTAATAACACTTGCCTTTTATAAATCATAACTTACCTATTTTAAATTTCATGAAAATCTTATATTTTAAATACACGTATTTTTATTTATTTATAAAAATGTTATTTTTATTATTTTTCGTGGATTTAAATAATTAAATAACTTATGAAAAACGTCGGTTTTATTATTTTATAAAATTTAACGGGTTTGAATATGTTCAAAAGTTGGGTTAAAAATAAACGGGCCGAGTTAACGGGCTCGAAATAATTTAAAGGGTTTTAAAATTAATTAAATTAATTAATAAATAATAATAATAATGTATATATATAAAAATAGGGAAATGGTCGGACCGGGTCGGCCCAGATAGGAAAAGCGCGGGTCAACGGGTATCCGGGTCGGGCAGAGGGGATTCAGAAGTCAAAAAAAGGAAAAAAATGTAAAAACGGTTGGAACCGGATTCGAACCCGGGACCTTGGATACAACTCGCACACGCATAACCAGCCGGGCTATAGCCCATCGCTAGTTATGTGTTGTGCACATAATATATATCCAGCATGCGATCTGACCACTGGTTCTCGGCAACCATGCGAACCAGTGTCCGAGAACCATGGTTTGGCCGGGAATCAATGGCCTGAGGTCCCGATTGTGCTCGAAATCGGTAGCACCATGTTAACCGAAAGCTATGGAACGAATTAGAGGTGATTACCTGGTTGCGAAGGGTCGAGATGATTGGTCCGAAAGTCCCGAAAATACCAATAATGGGAAATCACGACTCGGGATGAATTGGGTCTTTATAATCCGGTCACAGCTTTGTTTCATCAAGAGGAACTCAGTGATGGTTTCAATTTGGGGTGAGAGAGCGAGACGAGGGAGAATGGAGCTCGAGAAGGACCGGGAATGGCCATTTATACTTGGAGTTGAATTCGATGGTGGGACACGCAATTGAGTACACCTACACACTCGTCTGGACATGCCGAAACGAACGAGCCGTCTTGCAGTGGTCGAGGCCCAGTCGTGAGGGTGTATTGCGGCGTTGACTTTCGGGTCATTTAATGCGCGTGAAAGTCTGATGGTGAAAAGGCAAATTGGTCGGGGGAACGGGGTCGCATGAGGATGGCAAGTGCAACGGCGTAGTTTTTAGGTGTCGAGGGGCAGAGGGACAGGGTTGTCTGGCTCGCCGGAAAGGCGTTTTACCCGCCGGACCAAGGAACAAGGTAACCAGGAAAACGAATTAGGATCTGGCAAATATGGTCCCTGGGGTTTTCAATTGATTCAAATTGGTCCCTGCGAATATTACTAACAAGTCCCTGTGGTTTGATTTGTCCCTTAATAGTCCCTTGACTTATTTTCATTCTAACACCTTTTAGTTTAATAATTTTCAAAAACCAACCCTGAAATTTTAATTAGATTAATTTAATCAATTTAACTTAAATTATATTTAAATTATTTTATAACTTATTTTTCTTTTAAAACAAAAAAAATTAATTATTTTATATTAATCAATTTATTTTAAGCAAATTATTTTATTTATTTATACCAACCTTTTAAATTTAGATTTTTTTTTATATAAAATTTTATATAAGTTTAAAACTTATAAAATTTTAATTATTTTAAATCCATAAAAGAAATATATATTTTGTACAAAATTAAATAAAAACACTTGTATTTCATTTAATTGAAAATGATTACATGATATATATTACAAATGCGTGAATAAAAATCCGGAATGTCCCAAAAATCAAATGCTGGATTATGGGATAAGTTTCATGACAACTCCCATTCACATTGACAACATGAGTGCTATATCAATCACAAACAATCCGGTGCAGCACTCCAAGACAAAGCACATTGACATCAGGTATCACTTCATAAGAGATCAAGCTGAGAAAAAGAGAATTATTTTAACCACACTTCATACCAATGAGCAATATGTTGATTTATTTACAAAACCGTTTGATGAAGCTAGATTTAGATATTTAGTTGAATCTATTGGTATGATGAACTTTGATTAAAATATGTCTCTAAAAATTTGTCTTTGTAAATATGTTTGTCTTTAGTTATAAATATAAGTTACAAGTTAGCAGCATCCATTTTTGTTGCTGACAGGTTTAATAAGCAGCAGCAAAGATTTTGCCACTGACCGCTTTAAGTAATCAGCAGGAACAAGTTTCCTACGGATAGCTTTAAGTCAGTCAGCAGCAACACCCTTGCTGTGGATCATTGCATCCATCAGCAGCAATAGAGTTTCCTGCTGACAGACTTAACTATCCGCCGCAACCAAGCTTGCAGCGGATAGGCTTAACCATCCGCAGTAACCAAGTTTGTTGCTGATGAGTAAAATTAAGTCTAAACTAACTTTTACCCGTTGTAAAAATTCCTTTCAATCTTTACCATGACTGCTATAGTGCATTACATCTGTAACAGTAAAAAGTGAATGAGGTTGTACTGTACAAGTGAGTTTGCTTTTCCCTCCTCTGTCGTTATAAGAGCAAATCAAATTTCTTCACCACCCCTTCACATTCATTTTCGACCTAACTCCTAACTCCCATCACTTTCTCTCAAGCCCCCACAACATTCAAAGCCTTCCATTCCTAACCACCCTTCAAAATCTTCCTCTTTCCCTCCAAACCAAACAATGGCAGAGGTAGACATAAACCATCCAGATGATAAGTTTTCCCCATACCACAATCTCACATCATACTTAATAAAAGGGAAAAAGTCCGACGGGTTTGATGACATGATCAACTTTCTCTGTCGATCAAAAATATATCATGCACTCACTGTCAACCCTCCCATTTACATTCCTCACATGGAGGATTTTTGGAAATCTGCCATCTACTCTACCGAACAGGGGATACCCCAAATTAAAGCCAAGGTAGATGGCAAGGACATCACCATCTCTGAAGCCACTCTCCGCAAACACCTCAAGCTTCAGGACGAGGGGGCCGCCATCTCGTACTCAAAAGAAGTCTACATGAGGACCTTTGTATCCATAGGGTACACTAGAAATCAAAATGAGTACACAATAGAGAAGGCACTGATGGGACCCCCATGGAAGTATCTATGCCACACTCTTCTACAATGCATATCTCAGAAGAGAAGTGGATGGCATCAAGTGAGCTCTGCACTTGCCTCTGCTGTTCACGGTATGATTACTGGCCAAGGATTCAACTTTGCACATCTCATCTTTGAAGGTTTGAGATACAACCTTCAAGAGGGTGCAAAGCAGCAATTTTTTATGTACCCAAGATTCTTGCAGGAGGTGTTTAACAATGAAATAAAAGATCTTTCAAAACCTGCAAAAATCTATCTTATGCTGTGTCATAAAAGCAACATTTTTCAAAGTATGAGAACTGTTTCCAAAAAGTTCTCAGGGGTCAATGTTCTATTGTTATCTACAATGGTGAACATACAAAGTACCCAGGGTGACAGTTCAGCAATCCCAGCTGATACTGATCCCACACCCTCCACTTCAAATCCTGAACAACAAACTGCTTCCATTGCTCGAACCCCTATGCAAACTACTAAGGATGCACAAGCACAGAAATCACTTACATCTGTTTTGGATGTTATCGTTCAACTGGAACAAAGGGCCCCAGTTGCAACAACATACACCAGAAAAAGGAGCAAGAAGACTCCTTCTCTTCTTGTCTCAAAGGCCCAATCCCAACCTCAAAGCCCTCATTCAGAATCCTAACATTCTGATAAGAATATCAAAAGGGATAGCCAACACATTAGAGAAACATCCTTGGAAGTTTCTCTATTAGGATCAGAATCACATCCCGGATCCATAGAACAACCTGCTGAGCCATACCTTCATTTCTCTTCTCTGAACTTAAGTGCAGAGGCTCCTTGTCAAGATGATATACTTTCTCCAACAACCACTATCTCGGAGGTATTGATTGACTTGGCTGCTAGTGCACCTAACCCAAGTTCATCACCCAAGAAGGTTCACTCTGGTGGTACTGATAGAGTGAATGTGGAAAGGGTTGTCACTACTCCTGGTACATCAACTGCCCAGGAGGACAGTGACAACATCACTAAGACCCTAACCACGGCAACTCACAGTGAGGATGTTTCCTTTGAAAAACTCTTCACTGAGAGGAACCCCAAGTGCCAAGAAAACTAGGGTGATGGGGATGCAGAGGCTAGGCCTAAGGCCCCATCTAGCTCCAAGGATTCCACAACTGTGGATGAGGACAGGCTGAAACTTCATAATTTGGAATTGACGGCCAAGGTAGCTATGCTAGAGGCTGAAGTGTCCAAACTAAGGCACCAAGTCTCTATGCATGAAGCCCATCAATGCCCAACTGTGCCTACTCCCTCCCTTGTATCAGTAGGAACTCAAACAGATGCAGCCCTTTACACTAATGCAACCAAAAAGGGGGAGATACTTGTAGTAGAAGATGATGCTGACAGCCTAGACGAATGGATACAAGAGCAGGCCGCATTTCAATGTTCATTATTCAAGCCTGCCTTTGTTCAAGTTCATGACTTGCCAGAATCAGTAGATGAAGAGGAAGAAATCACTGAGGACTGGAAGTTGGTTGTCAGAGTTGTTGATGAGGTGTTAAAGGATGAAAGTCAAAATGAAGACACACCTCCATCAGTCAGCATAGTTCCTGAAGCAGCAGCAATAATAAAACAAACCACTGCCCCCCAATTCACATTGTCTGCAAATAAGCTAGAATTTGACTCCATACTAGCTTGGGGGTATGATAGTTCAACTGAGAGATTCCGTATTGGAAAAGAGTTTAGCGGAGTAGAAGAGCTGAACTGGAATGCACTAAATCCACTCCAAGTGTTTGAACTGTACCTATCCAACTGCTTCAACACCTCTACAGATCTCTCCGCAGAACTTGCAATCAGCAGGTTCCAAGACCTAATGGTGGAAAAGCTGCCCTGGTTTGAAACACTATTAGAAGAAGCAAACAAGGTGGCCTATCCTAAAGGCAGTGCAGAATCTTCAACAGTAGCAAAACAAAGACTGGCTCCTAGAAGACTTGACTTAATCAGGAGCAGCACTTTAACAGAAGAAGAAGTTTTCTGTTGGAGAAGATCTCTGTACAACAAAGTGGCAAGAGATGTGGAAGTGCTAGGATGGTCAAGCACTGGGTCTTCTGACTTTACATTCTTCCTGAGTAATGGATCATCTCTCTCAATCAACATCAATGAGATCCTACTCTTAAATTCAGACTTCCTGCACAAGGTCTTCGAGCTCAGAACACACATCTGCAATGTTAATTCCTTAGAGAGTCAGGCAATTATAAAAACCAGCAAAGCTCAGCTTGAAAAGGAAGGTCTACTCGCAATGGATACCTCTGACTCTGACTCGGACCTATCCTTCCTTTCCTCACCTACAGTCAGACTGAACACAGAAGAAGAATCCAAAAGAAGAGAAGAGGAAAAGATGAAGGAAGGATGGAAAGAAGTCACAGGTCTTGAATGGGAAGAAGATGAAGAAAGTGTCCTTCCCTTGTCCATTCCCCAAAATGCCAATGAAGCTGAAGCTGAGATCCCAACAGCATCTCTTACATCTGCTGTTGAGGTCAATGAAGCTGAAGTAGAGGCATCTAGCAAAGACAAGGGGAAGGGACTTATGACAAAAGAAGATGAAGAAAGGATAGTGAAGGAAACGAAAGAAAAGGAGGAAAGAAGAAGAAGAAGAAGAGAAGAAGAGGAGATGGCTGAATTACGAAAAGCTCAAGAAAGAAAAGCGGTCATTCTCTTCAGAGAATAACAGATCCAGATGTATGCTAAGCAGCTGGATGATCTGAAAGTCAAGATTCCTGCAGCTTTCCAAATAGAAGAAGATGAAGCTCTAGCTCTTCAGCTACAGGAATAATTCAATAAAGAAGAAGAAGAAAGAGAGAAGAAGAAAAAGGAAGAGGCTAAGTTCAGAATAACTGATTCTGAACTAGCCAAAGAAATGAGAGAGGAGTGGATAGAAGCTCTGATTTCTCAAGGTGAGGATGCAGACTACCTTGAGAAACCATCAAATAAAGAAATCTACAGAGCCTTCATGGGTCAGCAGGGTCAATTGGAAAATAAGAAAAGGGTTGAAGAAGAAGAAAAGGCCAAACAGAAATCCAAGAAGACCATTGCCTTCAACAAAAGAATCCATGAAGAAAGGAAGGTCATGATTGACTTCCTAAAGGCTAGAGGAGAGAGTGGAAAAAGGCTGGGTCCTATGAGTTTCATGAACCTGCAAGCCTTTTACTTTAAAGTCAAAAAGGAAGAGGAAGAAAGACTGGGGAAGAAAGGCTCAAAAAAGAGGGTAATCAATCAAGAAGAAGAAAGGAAACCAAAGAAACCCAAGCCTTCTCCCTCATCCACCACTTCCTCTATCCAACAACCTTCCAATCTCCATCCTAGACCTCCCTCCTCTCCACCCACAAAGTCCAAATCCTCCCACCCAGCTCCTACTCATCAACAACCTCCCAAGAAGAAAAGCAAACCTACTACCAAACCAGAAGACTCAAGAGAAATCGTCAACTGGTCCTACAGCACTCAAGATCAAAGGTTTGAAGTCTTCAGGGGAAGAACAGAAGAAAGAAGATCAATCTATACAACTGTTGATGAGGTATTGCAGCTTCCAGATTCTGATCTAAGAAGAATGATGGAGCTAGGTGAAGCTAATGAGCCTGAGAATGAAGGTGGGAGACATCTGTTGCTGGTGATCAAACGTTACTTCAACCCCAGCAAAGATGAAATCATTGATGCCAAACCTTCCAATCCCACTCTTCATTCATCAATTGGTCCTACAATGCTGAAAAGAATGAGTTCACATTGACAGATGTTAAAGGACAGAAGATGAGGTGTTCAAGCAAGGCCATCTTCAAAATGGCAAGCAAAGATATCAAGACTCTATTTGAGCTTCCTCTTAACAATCCCAACAAGGACCAAAGAGGATATGAGGTTGCAAGAATAGTCAGCAACATGGAAAAGCTTCAGCAGCAAAAGAAGTAAGAGAGTTTTGGTAGCATCAGTCTAGGGGGAGTTTGTAGAAATAAAGACTGATGGCTACAAAACTTTCTAAGTACAAATGCTGCTTACCTCAGAGTTTGTTGCTGACCAACAAACTATTGCGGATAAGCTTATCTGCAGTGGATACTTGTTCTTCTGCTGAAGAACAAATCTGCTGTTGATAGCCTTATCTGCTGAAGACCAGAGTTGTTGCGGATAGGCTTCTCAGCAACATCAACACTTGATGCTGCTGATAGGCAAATCATCAGCAACTTTGGATGGTTGCATCTTGCTGCTGATCTCCAACTTTGCAGCTGATAGCCATGTCCACTGAAGATCAAACGTAGCAGCTGACTGGCTTAGATAAAGCAAGTATTACCACTGACAACTTTATGCTACACCACTGACACACTCCACGCAGAAAGAATGTCACTGGTGTAGAAAATAAAGCACTACAACGCGCTTCTCCAAGCATGCAAGCAATGATGCCTAAGAAGACGTTTGAGTAAAGTTAACTTTTATAGTGTTTATTGTCATTATATGTAGAATAGCTTCAATACAAGATCAACGGTTTGTGTTAGATATGATCCTTAGAATTAAGGGTCTAACTTGATTCTAAGTTACTATATAAGTAGTACTTAGAGTCATTGTATCTCAGTGCTTTTCTTAGAGTTTTCTCTGTAATCTTGTAACCATTGAAGCTTAATACAAATTGCATTTATCAGTACTTCTTGTGATTACTTGTTTACTTTGATTAAGTTGTGATTGTTTCCGCCAATCTCAACTGGAATAGAACCATCTTGTATTTACCGATCCTACAAAATCTTTTTCAAACGAAAACCATATCGATCTGACATGTTCTGTCCGAAAACTTCCTATGTCCGAAAAGACTTTTCGGACGGCTAGAGTTTTCGGACCATTCAACGAGATTTTGGACGATTCATACGTTTTTGGCCAAAATCATCATTTTTTATTCAAGCTTGAATCTTTTTACGTCCAAAACACTTGTTTAGCTTCCATAAAGCTAAACCTATGCTTTTTAAACCATTTTACACGTAAAAATCCCTACTTTTGATTAAAACCCACATAAAACCCTAAACCCCATTTTCAATCTAAAAACTCAGACCTAGAAGCGTTTTGTTACCTATTTCTGGTGTTTCTCCTTCTCCGATCAACACCAAGCTTCAGCAACGATCTCGGGCCAAGATGACGAACTTCGGGTGCGAGTTTGAGGCTTTCTCTGTCTAGTTTCTCTTTCTAGGGTTTGAGGTGAAGGTGATGAATGGATACGAGGAGGAATGAGGGGGTTTTATCCCTTCTCCCTTGCCCCCTACGCGACCGACCCAAGCCACGAGCCCGTGATCCTATTTTCTTTTTTATCGTTCTTTTCTTTACTCGTTACCCGTCACCTTTCATTTTTATTCTTCTTTTCTTTATTATTTTCGAGATGTTACATCAAATCTTAGAAAGTCTTGTGGTCTATTACAACCATTTACTTTTACAATTAAAACCTATGAACTCACCAACATTATTTGTTGACCCGGTTTACGCATGTATTCTTAGGTAATTGATATTGCTTGGAAGTTAGTTGCACACTTGCATGGAGTTGCATTGCCACTTAGACACACAATTATTTTTGGACATTTAGCATTACCAAATGTCATATTTTGAAACAATTATTACTTCCACATTTGCTTCTGCACAAAAACTTTGTAAAACAATTATGTATTTTGAAATGATTTACTACATATGATTTTCAAACCACTTAGTGGTCGTTCGATGTAATCGATGACGATGATTTCCATGACTGTCACGCCTCGCGGGAGTTACCGTCGTGGTAGGGGGTGTGAAAGCTTTGCAGAATTCATGATCAGTCCCATGCCTGTTCATCTAGGCTACCGTTGCTAGAAAGGCTTCATGCAAAGCGCCAGAGAGGCTGGCAGAAGAGATGCTGAGAGAAGAAGAGAAAGACTCCCAACCCCAGAAACAGTCCAAGTAACAGCTGAGGAAGCCGAGGAAAATGCCCTGGCCCATGAAGCTCTTGAAGCTGGTAAACAGTTTCCTCCACCGTCTCAGTAGAGATAGCAACCTAAAAGAAGAATATTATTTGACCTATCCACAACTGATTCAATTCATGGTGTTTTGCTTAATAGAAAGAAGATTGCTGCACATCATAGAGAATTAAGTTTGATATGTCCTTCATCCTAAGTTTAAGCTGTGGAATAATCCCTTTTGCAAATCATGACCATGAAAAACGACTCTTATTCCAAACTCAAAAACATTCTCAACAAGCCATTGGATATTCAACCACAAATCCAAGTTCTAGAGTTGATATCCTCACTCATGATCTGTTTTATCCCCAAAAACTGCCCTTTAAGACGGTTCTCTCTGATTATCTTGAAACACCCAAATATAAAAATGGTCAAAGATTTCAATCAGGAGATGAATATTACAACGGTCAAAGTGCTATTGTTGCTGTGAATGACCTGGTGGTATGTTTCGATCAGAACACATTAGAAGTTACAAAGCAGAGGTTTGTAACAAGGACTCGTTTGGGAAAAAGAGCAAGCTTGAAGATAATATTATTTTTAGGAAAATTTAAAGTAAAATAGGTCATGTTGATAAACTAGATGAGGTTGGACTTTCGTATGATGGTGCGCGTTTACAAAGTGGTATTTCTGTCATACAGAAGCAGGATGTATTTATAGCATGAATATCATGCAACAAGGAAAGTCATCAAAAATGTAAAAAGACGGTATGCAACAGTCTCGAGGGAGATTGTTGGTTAGACCGTTGTATACCATTTGGCAAAAGATCGAGGGTTGATTATGACATTTTGGATAATTTTTGGATCCCGACGACACTACAAACGACACTCTCAGTGTCGTCCAAGTTATTTGGCAACATTTTGGAGATTGTCGCCCCAATGCATGGCGACACTCATCGGGATGCCTATAAATAGTCTTGTTTTCTCTTATTTTAGGGTCAGATCTTTTATTGTATTCACCTTTTGTGCATGTTTTGCTGTTGAGAATTAGGGTTTCTTTGTAATAGTCAGGATCATATCAATATACATCTTTTGGGCTTTATTCATGGTTTGTGTTTGATTATATATATATCTCTTGTTCTTCATTATTTCTCATCTTTTAGATCTCAAATCTTCATATCAGCTTATGTGTAGTTGTTTATGAAGGTGATTTAGATCTGGAAATCTTAGTTTAGATCTGGTTTGTGTTTTCTGGAGCTGCACCTAGGCATTTACCTTCCTTGTAGGAAAAACATGACTGACTGTCGTCAGGGATTTGATTTTAGAATCTTTGTAAACAAAACATGTTGGGTTGTTAACCCTGATAGTTAAATAAAAGATATTTGTTCACACAACAAGATTCGTGTATTTATAAAAACAACCCTCAAGGTTCTGATTTATGAAAGAGACGATCCTTTGATAAAACGATTTCCGCTACACAATACAAACTCGGAAATCAAAGCAGGTGACACTGGTAACAATCGACGTCGCAGCCTGGAAACGTCCCAGGGGTGCTCGGGTTTGGGTGTGACACACCATGTGAGTTCTAAGTCCCCCTTTTTTCTATAGCTTTTGGGTTGGGGTGCATACTCGTATGATAATGAATGTTACGTGGCTAAACGTGCTAAAGGTAGAGATGAATAACAAAGTATGAAATAGGCTATATGTAATTATATGCCTAATATGAATGATGATATATTAGGTGGTTAAATACATGTAAACGTGACGCTATAGATGATAAAGTAAAAAGGGCCATACGTGTAAACATGGCACCATAGACGATAATATATAAAGGGTTAAATATGTAAGCATGCCACCATAGACGATAAAGTATAAAGGGCCATATGTGCAAAACATTCCACCATATACATTAAAGTATAAAGAGTTATATGTTAAATGGACTGTGACGGTAGGATGGAAGAAATACTTACTTTAGTAACCGAATGATGAAACAGTTACTTTGGTAAACGGGCGAAACGGATACCTCGGTAAATGGACGATGAACCGACTACGAAGGTAGACGGTAGAAACGACTGCTATACGCAGAAGAATGTTAGACGGCTACGACGGTAGACGGTATGTTAAATGGATTACGACGGTAGGACGGATGGAATTGTTACTTCGGTAGACGGATGGAACGGTTATTTGGAGTTAGACGATCATTGTAGAAGACTTATGTCGTGTTGGTGTAGGTCCTATGAATGAAGCTATAATTCTCTAGGCGAAACTAGAGGTAGACTCGCTTAGACTAGTTAGAGAGAAACTAGAGGTGTGAGTCACCGACCCTAGGTAGAGCTCACCTAGGGTTAGATATGAGCTAAACGAGATAGATGTGTACTCCTTCGGTCTTGTACTCGTATGATGGGATGACTCATTTATGTTGAATAAAAGATCATTTATGTTTTCATCTTATCTGTTTTTGTTTATGTTTCGTTTGTTGTATGATTGACTCGACACTTGCTTCAGCCTCTACACATATGAATCAAGAGTGATTGTTGTCGATCCGAGCATAGTAGACGCTCACGTTCTTTCAGGTGGTATCATTGTCATAGTTATAGAATCTATTGTACTAACCGCCAATAGAGACGTTATACTTCTTCAAATTCGAACATCTCATAGAGTTATGACGATTTTTAGATGTTTTGGTTTGATTTTGGAGCGCCTAAATCGTTCATTGTCAGTTGCAGGACTACTTTCTATTTCAGTCCAGGCGAAACTAGGGTTTAAGCAAAATTAGGAAGAAAAACTGTTAGTTTCACTTTCATGATATTTCTGATAATTTCGCTTCACTGTTCACAGTTTCGCTTATGTCCTCTAGGCGATACTATTTGTCCCCAAATACTCTGACAAAAAAAAGTATTTTGAGAAAATTTTCATGGACAAAATTTTTGGAGGATCTTCATACCTATGTTTCAGGCCATTTTTGAAAAGATGACGATGTTGGTTTTTGGCTTGACCGAGAACCATATTTTGCGTATGGGGCTTACCGAAAGAAGGATGCGAATTGTTGGTTTTTGCAAAGAAAATGGGGAGATAAAATTTCAAGATTTATGGTTCTTTGCAAAAAGTCAAAATTGCTCAAAGTGATTAATTGTGTTAAAGATTCGACATGATTCAGTTGTGGTTTGATTTCTCATTTAGGATCCGAGTGGAGCGGATAGACAACCTATTTTGAGTTGTTGAAATACACGACTAGTAGAAGGAGTTAACCAGGAATGAAGATCAAATTGAAGACTGTTGGATATATGATGATCACTTTAGAGCTTGTGTTCGTGATTTTTGTCTAGTATTTTCGTGATGATGTTGGTTATTCGTTGTTGACTAGTGACAGATTGAACCTTTATTATATGTCGATTAGATCGTAAACGTCCTTCTGTTTTCAGATCAATCAGGAGAAGCTTACCTTGAGGGGGAGATTTGAAAGGAAAGACTTCGAGATTTGAGTTGAGTTATGAAGGTACGAGACAAAGTCAGACACATTTGGTTTGAAGACGATGATCAATTTAAGAGATTATGTGTGTTGCACAGTATATACGAAGTTCAGTTTCTGCTCACAATTAAAGTTCTTGTCTTTGTGGGAAGTGATAAGTTTGATACTGATTGTTGGAAATTCAAAGTCTCTGTCATTTACCTAATGCAACTTAAGTCTTGGAGATCGGAATGATTTCAGACGTGATATCCGTTGACGTGTATATATTAGGAGGAGATTACTGTTGAGGGGGAGAACTACAATGAAAGGTGTTGGATTCGTCAGTTTTCATGAAGAGGCCATACATAAGTGATCTACAACAGATTGATCGTGCATTAGTCAAGGGGGGGTCTTATTATTAGATTTCACGAGACTGAAGCATTGCACGAGACTGAAGCATTGCAAATTAAAGATCACAGTGCAATACTAGAAGATCAAGTCTTACAAGTGAAGAACTGATATCATCAGTCAAGGGGGAGTCTGTTGATGCAGATTTGTGACTGATGATTTATCAATGTTTGCTAGAATTGATATCATCATTCAAGGGGGAGTCTATCGGTGTAATTCCTGTTAATGAAGCTATAATTCTCTAGGTGAAACTAAAGTTAGATTCGCTTAGACTAGTTAGAGCGAAACTAGTCATTTCGCTTTAGCATGTCAAGCGAAACTATATGATTAGTTTCGCTTGGACAGACTCACGTGCAACTATAGATAGGACTAGTGTGTTCATTTGTAGATAAGCATAGAGCCAGAGCCAAAGGGCTAGAACTCTGAGAGGTGTGAGTCACCGACCCTAGGTAGAGCTCACCTAGGGTTGGACATGATCTTAAACGAGATAGATGTGTACTCCTTCGGTCTTGTACTCGTATGACGGGATGACTCGTTTATGTTGAATAAAACATCGTTTCTGTTTTCATGTTGTCTATTTTTGTTTATGTTTCGTTTTTTGTATGATTGATTCGACACTAGCTTACGTCTCTACACGTATGAATCAAGAGTGATTGTTGTTGATCCGAGCATAGTAGACGCTCACATTTTTCATTTCGTACCATAGACTATGCACCTAAGGAAGCTTTTATGGATAATAGATCTCATCATTCATTTGGATTCTAGTTTGAGTATAGATTTGTGAATTTTTTTAACTTTGTGATTTTAACCTTGACCTAGTACATAGTTATACATGTTTTACTTTATTTACACTGTGTTTTGTTTGGTATTCAATTGTCACGTCTAGCCCTCTTGCCGGTGAAAATGTGTTGATATTATCTAGGAGGATAAAGTTTCAGTAAAAAGGGTTTTTAAAATAAAAAGGGTGAGAAATATTTAAGGTCATTAGATCAAATTATAGAAAGGATTTAGTGGTTGAGATCAAATCGTAGAAGAAAAAGTTATTGGAAGGGTATTTTAGTCAAAGCCATTTTTGTTGACTTTTTATCAAGTTCCCCCCCTTTTTTTAAACGCTCATAACTTTTCCATACGACATTATTTAAAAAAAATTACACCATAAAAACGAGCGTTTTTTTTATTTTTAAAACGAGTATTGTGTCGTTATATATAAAAACGAAAAAAGCATTACGTTTTCCAGCTCATTGTGTAATTTGCTCATCATTGTGTCTAATGTCAGGTCTGTTCATATTGGTCATTGTGTCAAATATGTCAGGTAATTGTGTAACGTCAGGTCTGGTCATTTTGTAATGCCAGGTCTGATCATTGTGTCAAATATTTTTCATTATTGTGTTATATGTATTAATCATTATGATTTACGTTTTAGATAATTTCGTGTTATTTTTGTCACTGTTTTTTATGTATTATATATAACATAGTGATGAAAAATATTTGACACAATGACCTGAAATTAGACACAATGACCAGACCTGACATTACACAATGACCACACCTGACATTACACAATATGTCAGGTCTGGTCATTGTGTAATGTAAAAAATAACATGAAATTATCTAAAACGTAAAACACAATGACGAAAAGGAGAGTTTTTTATCTTTAAAACGAGTATAATGTCGTTATATACAAAAACGAAAAAAATTACGTTTTCCAGCTCATTGTGTAATTTGTTCGTCATTGTGTCTAATGTCAGGTCTAGTCATATTGGTCATTGTGTCAAATATATCAGGTGATTGTGTAATGTCAGGTATGGTCATTATGTCTAATGTCAGGTTATTGTGTCAAATATTTTTCATCATTATGTTATATATAATATATAAAAAACAGTGACAAAAATAACACGAAATTATTTAAAACGTAAAACACAATGATAAATACATATAACACAATGATGAAAAATATTTGACATAATGACTAGATCTGACATTACACAATGACCAGGCCTGACATTACACAATGACCTGACATATTTGACACAATGACCAATATGTCCTCCCTTCAAAAACAATAAAATGACACATGTCAAGCCCAGAATCCTTTTTACCCTTCTTATTTTTAAAATCATTTTTATCATAACCTAACCCTTATCTAGGATTATGATTAAGTTCATGTCACGGTAGCTAAAGTGACAATTAATGATATTAGTCCCAACCGATTTCTCTAATTAAAGGATGTGATGTTTAAATTACATTAGCTGGTTTTATATATATATATATATATATATATATGTATATGTGTGTGTGTTTTGTATGTTAATATATTGTATTTGTTATTTATCCATTCTCTTCACTTATTTCCCTACAAATAATATGCTGAAAATTCCCATCGATTTATCCTTAATCTACAAAAAATTCAAGTGCAATCAACAACATGAATCGATGGTCTATGATTTAAAATTTGTTACATATGAGCCTAGATATTGTTATCTGGTATCAAGCATTAAACATGGTGAATACTGTAGGTCCCGGTAGACTCGTTGCACAGCGGAAAAACAAAGATCTGTTCAATGATTTGTGTAGGAACAAAGAAACATGACAGAGAAAACCACGAACATAAAGACAAAAGAATCAACACAGAAACGAAACGTAATCCATAACAAACTAGTCATCCCGTCATTACAGATTACATGCCGAAGGAGTGCAAATCTCTCGTTTACGCTCACGGTTCACGGGAGCTGGGAGAGCTCATCCCGGCCAGAACCACTCTCACATTTTCCCTTGTTCCCCACTACAAATGAAGACAACACTTCTATTTATAGGGGGCAGGACATGTTCTTGCGTACTTGACTAAGTACGCAGGGCAAAAGCCATGCATACTTAGCTAAGTACGCAGGGCAAAAGCCATGCGTACTTAGCTAAGTACGCAGGACCAAACTGGTGTACAAGATAAGTACGCAGGAACCTGCATACTAGCCTAGAACACCCTCCTGCGTACTAGACTAGTACACCGATACATAGAATTTTATCTACAGTTACCAAAACCTGCATCTACAAATACAGTGAGCAAAAAATTACAATCAAAGGATATGGTTCTCGATACTGCTATTAATGAAATAAACAGGTTGATTGAATACTTCAAGGGATATAGAGAAACTGGTTTTTCAGATGCGATTGATTATGCTAAGGAGATTGCTATTGAAATGGGTATTGATCCAATATTTTGACAAAGGCTTCCGGTTCAAAGAAAAAAACAATTTGATGGAAGTTCAAGTGACAAAGAAGTTTCATTTTCAGGTGAAGACAATTTTAAAGTAAATTATTTCTTATATATTGTTCATCAATTGCTAGTGCTTCTCTTGAAACAAGATTTGACCAATTCAAAGAGTATGCAAAATTATTTGGTTTCTTGTTTCCTAAAAAGTTGAGGGAGTTAGAAGATAATGATCTTAAGTTGAGTTGTCGTGTTCTTGAAGATGCACTCAAGTTTCATGAAAGATATGATATTGATGGAGATAACCTTTATATGGAATTGAAGTTATTTGACACATTACAAACCAGTGAATTTATTAACCCTATAGATGTTTTGAAACAACTAAAACAACTCGACTATTTCCCAAATGCAAGCATTGCATATAGAATATTACTAACTAAATGACGGTGGCATCTATAGAGAGGAGTTTCTCAAAATTGAAGTTATTAAAATCTTACTTACGATCAACAATGTTACAAGAAGACTTAACGGATTGGCAACTATAGCTACCGAGAACAAAATATTAGACGATATGGACTATGAAGACTTGATCAATCAATTTGCTATAAAAAAATACTAGGAGATCTGTACGATTCGTCGATTAACTACTACAGTATGTCATTCTAAAACTATAATTTTTTATTTTATTGCTATAAATTTTTTTGCCTTAATATTGAATTTTTTATCATTTGGGACCCATTTTTCTAGCTCGCCCCGGATCCCTAAATCCTTAGCTCCGGCCCTGAACCGTGGAATTGGTTTTTGTTTCTGTAGAGGGACTAGGGAAATTTAGTTGCAATCTTGACGAAAAGATTGCATTCGAAAAAAGAAAAGAATCAGGAACAAGATTTACGTAAATTAATTTCATTTATCATTCTATACAAAATATGATTACAAATAATCAATATAAATAGCCAAACCACTCCTAACCTGAACCTACTCAAATACCTTCTAGATAAACCAATTAACCAAACAATAAAATAAACCTATTAAAGATAAATATCAAAACTAATAATAAAATAAACATTAACCAACTTAGACTCATATACTAGGACTCAAATAAACTTGCATTTCAAGCTAATCTCTCAAAAACTCACGGCACCTATCCTCCTTCAAAGACTCATTCTTTGATTGAACTTCTATCCTTCACATGTGAACTTAGGATTAACCAACACCGTTGTCAATGCAGAGTAATATTTTAAAGCATTAAACACACTTAATTACTGAATCTTTGAATACAAACTTTAAAATTAACCATATTAAACACACTTAATTACTCAAACTTTGGAATATAAACAATAAAATCTTGTAGTTGACAATATTAAACATCCAACATATCAAATAAGTTGTAACAGAACACTCAAACTCATCCAACATCACACAACCTTATATCTTGTCCAACGTCGAAACCTTCAACCATCATCAAGATGATGGATTTTATTCTGAATATTTCCAACATGAAGAATGTGAGCTCATGTATTAATAGAGTCAACGAGAAGAGATTTGATATGATTTTGTAGTTCTTCCCCCACATGTGTGAAATGATCTTTATACTTGTATAAGACCTCAATCACGCGGGCGAAATTGATGACTCGTATAAGTAAAGGCATAGGGACATCTTTGCACATAAGGGACTCTCGATTCATTTCAGTCCACGCAATTTCAACTTTTTCGAGGAACAAATCAATGACATGTTCCTCGGAGACATCAAATTCCTTTACATAGCATTCGATGCCAGATACGACATGATTTCTTTCTTGCTCCTCCTATACATTTATTAAGGTTTTTACAGCTAACCAAACATGATCATTTTTAAGTAAATAATTAAGTCTTTTAATCTTAGGTAAATTGGATTTAATAATCTAAACTAAAACCCATTGTCTGATAATAACTCATAATGAAAATTCGACCAATAACACTACTAACTTTCATTTTGTGGTCAAAGGCATTTGCAATTGCATAATCAACATAGATTTACACTTGATTTTGTTTACAATGAAGGTACGTTTTCACATTTATCTCATAATCATTCTTGTGATCAAAATCGAGTGGATGCCAAGTGTGAATCTAGATGATTATGTGAGTGGGGTTATCCTTGTCAACGAAAATGAAAGCTAGGAGTGCAATTGGTGGAAATACGAGTATGGATATAATTAGCCAATGGGTCATAGTTCGAGTTATTAAATTCATATCTGCCTTAATGTTAATCATAATGAAGGATAACTATGTTGTGTTTGACCAGATTGGACG
Source organism: Smallanthus sonchifolius (assembly GCA_023525975.1). Taxonomy (NCBI): domain Eukaryota; kingdom Viridiplantae; phylum Streptophyta; class Magnoliopsida; order Asterales; family Asteraceae; genus Smallanthus; species Smallanthus sonchifolius. The sequence continues at coordinate 38,071,848 of CM042025.1, read as the reverse complement.
TACCTTATGGGTGACTACATCATCCTGGAACCTACAAACTGTACATGAAGCTTTAACAACAGGTGGAAAAGTTAGAGCCCATTTGAATGAGTCATCTGTGATTATATCACCCATGCCAACCAAACTTGAAATTAGAAGGAATTTGTAGCCACAACTAATCAATGCAACTGATGTGTGTTCCTCTGACGTTGGTATATACTCTTCGTTTCTCCATTTCGCTTCAGTCATGTAGCTTCCAACGTATTCCTTCAACTTAAATTTAACAAACAAAAAAAGTTTATAAAAAACTTTTTAATCATTTCAGTTTTTAACAAAAGGATATCATATTCTAAAATGCAAAAATCAAGTCGAAAAATCGTATAAATGTATGGAGACATACGGATTCTATCACATAGTTGAGATGATGTGCTTTTCCGATCTTCACCATGATTTCCTCCATTTCTTTGTAAACATCCATAACCATTTGGTATATTAGTTTCATGTATTTTGGAAGCACATCCATGCACGTAATCGACCACCTACGAATAATGTTATTCAGTTGTTGATAAGCATAAAATACTTACTTTTGGTTCCAACAAAATTGCATGCTTGTTTATATACCTTTCAATTGCTTCAGTAAAGATCATAAGCTCATCATAGGTACCATAAGCATCATAAGTATCATCCAAAATAGTTGCCATTGCAAGAGTTTTCGCCAAGAAAATTCTAGACTGGGAATATTCAGGCTCAAAGAACACGCCCTGTGCCCAAAAGTAGCATTCAACCATTCTATCTCTTGCATAAGGGAAATTGTTAGGGACATCATAAGCTTTCCACCACCTACAATAAGCCAATTTTCATGTACAAGTCTAAGAAAACATTTGAACATTTAATAATAAATAGATAAAAGTAACAAGAAAAAGGGGTTATGTGATTATACATGGAAAGTTGGCTAAGCTCTTTCTTATGTAATGACTGAAGCAAGTTGAACTCGAACTTGGCAAGTTTTAGTAACAACTCGTTATGAGATGCTTTTTGGTGGTAGAATGGTATATATTGTATTGCCTCTAGTCTTGGTAATCTTTTTTGTATAGGTTGTTTTAGTGCTCTTTGTATCATGGTAGAAGACATATTGCTAACCCGATGGGGATATTTTTCGATGTCAGCAAGATGAGCTCTTGTGAAAATAAGAGCATCGTCGAGTATGACTTCTCCGGGTACCCTTAAAAATGTTGCCTCATATAGACTAAGCATTTCTTCAACATCACTAGTTAAGTTCACCCTAAAAGCTCCGTCTTTGTCCTTATAGCGATTCATAATATCTGTTTCAAGTGACATAAGATAACATAAAGTGTGTTGCCATAAGTTAAGTAAATTACACTTATGTGTACTCACCACATGAAACAAAGAAGCCTTGTTGTCGCATGAGTCGAAACCAAAGGGAAATGTAACCACCATTCCAGTTATCTCCATAAGCATCATAAACATGTTGCAAGGCTTTATTAATCTCCTCTTGAAAGTAATATGTTATGCCAAGGCGTTGGATGGCATCCACAAGTTTTAACAAATTTGCATGCTCTGCGGGAACTTGCAAATTTGCCAATATTTCCCTCCTCACTTCATTTTTCAATTCTTGTACAAGTTGTTCATTTCCATGTTGATCTTCCTGCTTCATTTATACATGATACTCCGTCAAATTGTTTTAAATCAGATGGAAAGACCATGCATGTGTGGGGACACACATATGCACACATAAGCATTAGTAATGCATGATCAATCAACTATGTAGTAATGTGATTATGCAAAAATATCTATTGAAATGTAAAACTAAATTATTTATAATGATATAACGCGCTTATATATATATATATATATATATATATATATATATATATATATATATATATATATATATATGGGACGGTTATCGTACAAATGGCCCAAATCGTACGAAGCGTACGAAGGACCCGCAACCGTCCGATTAATATGATTAGGGTTGGGGATAACGCGGTGACATAAACGTAATTATTTTGAAAAAATAACGCGTCATCCAGATTAAAAAGGGCATAAATGTCAATTTGTAACCGCATTTTTTTTAATAATCACACAAAAAAACGTAATTTTATTTTAATAATCACGTAAAAACGTGATTTAATCACGTGATTAAAATCACGCTTTGCGTAATTTAATCACGTGATTTTGTATTAATTACGGAAAATTACATTTTTGCTTTAATTACAGAAAATTACGTTTTTGCTTTAATTACGGAAAATTACCTTCGTAGTTATTAATTACGGGAAAAATAATTCAACGCAGTAGTTATTACGGATCATTACGTGCATTAATTAAGGATATTTGGTGAATTTGTACTAATTATGGAAAATTACGTGCATTTGTTGTATTAATTACGGAAAATTTGTATATCCATTAATTACGTAATTTTGCGTGAATTTGTTTTCACACAAGTAGATAATCAAAAGTAGATAAATTGTTTAATAAACACGCTTAAAATCACCGGTAGAAATATGGGATTTCTTTGGAAAACGGAAATAAATGAAATCACGTTTAATTAATAACCGGTAAAATGACAAAAATATCATTTCCACTAAAATTAAAAAGAAACATGCGGCGCATCCATATTCCTTCGTACCCTTCGTACGATTTTAGCCCTTTGTATTTAATATTTCCCCATATATATATATATATATATATATATATATATATATATATATATATACTAGGGTTAAAACCCGTGTATTACACGCAGGCTAAATAAATGATAAAACGTGAAACGAAAAAAATATGTTGAATAAAATTCATATATCTGTAAATATTTATTTGTATACAACGTTGGATGTTATATTTGTAAATTTTTCCATCCCTGTCTAAGATTAAAGTTTTAACTCGTATATTCTTTTAACTCTGAAAGTGCCACTTACAGTTGCCCATGTGTGAAAACCGGTTGTCTCAAGAACAAAACAACCGTTGATAGTGACTGTCCATGACTCTTATTTATTGTCATGGCAAAACAAACAGAGAGTGTAAACTGTGTTCTTTGAAACTTGAATATAATTCGTTTGTTTAAAGATGTCAAATTAATTATTGGAATAAAGGTGCAGAAAAAATGTTATCTGTATATTACACGATTGAATAAATTAAATATTAAATAGTTAGTAATGAGCGAAAAAAATAAAATAAAATAAATAGTTGAGAAATAAAAAAATAAATATATGAAATATTAATAAAGAAAATATTAAATAATTAAGAAAAAATAAGTAGGAAAAATAATATTGTGCTCATAGATTTGTGACAAGTGGCGTCAGTTACTTATTTATTAGGTACAACTAAATGTGTTAAATGTGACTAAAAAGTTATGTTATTCTAATTATAATATAACCAACTGTAAATAAACTTTTGTATGAATTTTAAACTTATGGAGACTTTAAACCGGTTTGCTTTCACATTTTAAACTACTTTTATTTAATTTTTAACTGTTTGACCCACTAAAGATAAAACATAATTCAAATCAACCCGTTCATAAGAAAATGGATCGAATTTGCCACATCTACAAAACATGTATAAGTATATGCAAAGATCTAAAATAAGTCATGACATAAGAAACGACTCAAGTGTCACTAAGGCCTTGTTTGGGATTACTTATTTGAAACTATTTATTTACTTATTCAAAAAGTTATAAGTCATAAGTAATAAGTAAGTTTCTCATTACTTCTCAAAAACCATTAAAAAAAGGAGAAAGAGTAAGGGAGCCAAACATACTTATTGACTTATCTCATTTTATAAAAAATTAATAAGTAATAAGGAGGTTAAATAAGTCAATCCAAACACCCCCTAAGGTGTATATATATTCGTCGACGGAGTATTTAAAAACCTAGCAAGTTATTTCCTACCCTCTTCAATTTCATACAGATTTCGGATACTATTAATTTAAGTCTAAAAAATAGATTTTATTAATTTAAGCAGTCAGTATAAAAAAATTTCTACTTATAATAAAAATGATCGATTGTTATAGAGAAAACCTGAATTAGAGCCCGGTACAGTTTCATATGTTACGTTAATCTTGCTACATAATCATCAGTACTCTCAAGCTTTCCATTTTCTTCTTGGTAACAAATGATTCTCAGGTAAGCATCTTTTGATTCAAATGCATCCTAGAAAAACAAATTTTTTATTCGTTTGTTAAATTTTCTAGTTTTATCCTTTTAACTTGTTAGTAATGGAACATAACCCAAATTGACACATTTTTACATAATGGATCACAAATGACCCTCTAGTTTCCATATATAAAGAAGGAGGATTTTCCGTTTTACCCTTTTGACCCGTTACTATAAGAATATAACCTAAAATAACACATTTTCACATAATAGGTCAAACGTGACCCTCTAATTAGGAGAATAATTTTATATATTGCATTTTTGACTTGTTAGTAATAGAACATAACCAAAATTGACATATTTTCATAGGATGGGTAAAAAATGACCCTCTAATTATCCTATACGTTGAAAGAGAATTTAAGATGTAATTGAGTTCCATTTACTTGAAGTAATGATAGGGTCATGACTCACAAAATGTAAATGAAGAGTATGGTATGTTGTAATGATAATAGCGATTCGCCGATTCAATAAAGGGTTTCGTGTGTTGGTAACAACTTGTCTGAGTCACAGTTTATAACGAAATCGATTCCTAAATCACCGACAGAAAACTTGGGAAGGTTGTTATCGAAGGAAGACTAATTTGGAAAGAAAGAGAAGAAGTTTTTTAAAAAATAAATAATAAAAATCACCCCCTAAGGTGTATAGAGCCCCATATAGTTTCATATGTTACCTTAATCTTGCTACATAATCAACAGTACTCTCAAGCTTTCCATTTTCTTCTTGGTAACAAATGATTCTCAAGTAAACATCTTTTGATTCAAATGCCGCCTAGAGAAACAAATTTTTTATTCATTTGTTAAATTTTCTAGTTTTATCCTTTTAACTTGTTAGTAATGGAACATAACCCAAATTGAAATATTTTAACATAATGGATCAAAAATAACCCTCTAGTTTCCATATATAAAGAAGGAGGATTTTCCGTTTTACCCTTTTGACACGTTACTATAAGAACATAACCCAAAATAACACATTTTCACATACTAGGTCAAAAGTGACCCTAATTAGGAGGATAATTTTATATATTACATTTTTTACTTGTTAGTAATATAACATAATCAAAATTGACATATTTTCACATGATGGGTAAAAAATGACCCTCTAATTATCCTATACGGTGAAAGAGAATTTAAGATGTAATTAAGTTCCATTTACTTGAAGTAATGATAGGATCATGACTCACAAAATGTAAATGAAGAGTATGGCATGTTGTAATGATAATAGCGATTCGCCGATTCAATAGAGGGTTTTGTGTGTTGATAACAACTTGTCTGAGTCACAGTTTATAACGAAATCGATTCCTAAATCACCGACAGAAAACTTGGGGAGGTTGTTATCGAAGGAAGGCTAATTTGGAAAGAAAAAGCAGAAATTTTTAGAAAAAATTAATAATAAAAATCACCCCCTAAGGTGTATAGAGCCCCGTACAGTTTCATATGTTACGTTAATCTTGCTACATAATCATTAGTACTATCAAGCTTTCCATTTTCTTCTTGGTAACAAATGATTCTCAAGTAAACATCTTTTGATTCAAATGCTGCCTAGAGAAACAAATTTTTTATTCATTTGTTAAATTTTCTAGTTTTATTCTTTTAACTTGTTTGTAATGGAACATAACCAAATTGACACATTTTTACATAATGGATCAAAAATGACCCTCTAGTTTCCATATATAAAGAAGGAGCATTTTCCGTTTTACCCTTTTGACCGTTACTATAAGAACATAACTCAAAATAACACATTTTCACATAATAGGTCAAAAGTGACCCTCTAATTAGTAGGATAATTTTATATATTACATTTTTGACTTGTTAGTAGTAGAACATAACCAAAATTGACATATTTTCACATGATGGGTAAAAATAACCCTCTAATTATCCTATAAGGTGAAAGAGAATTTAAGATGTAATTGAGTTTCATTTACTTGAAGTAATGATAGGGTCATGATTCACAAAATGTAAATGAAGAGTATGGTATGTTGTAATGATAATAGCGATTCGTCGATTCAATAGAGGGTTTCGTGTGTTGATAACAACTTGTCTGAGTCACAGTTTATAAAGAAATCGATTCCTAAATCATCGACAGAAAACTTGGGGAGGTTGTTATCGAAGGAAGGCTAATTTGGAAAGAAAGAGCAGAAGTTTTTAAAAAATAAATAATAAAAATTTATAAAACCACTTAATTGATTCATTAAAATTTATACGTTTTCATATTTGTTATGATTTCAAAATTTAAATCTTAAATTACGGAGAACAGTTGTTGAATAAAATATATCTCTACTTTAATAGAATTAGGATAAAAAAATAATTATACTTTAGGACACTTTTTTCTAAAACTAAATTTAATTAATCAATCAAAATGAGAATAAAAGAAAATAATTTACTTGAATAATTTCAACTATAATGATATGATAAAATATAACGTGAGATTTAACAAAATTATAACAAATATTAGAACTTTGAATATGTAAATATATGATTGAAGACTTTTTAATTGAATAATTTTTTGTTAAAAAATTGTTTTCAGTTTGTAGAATTTATAAGAATATGATTGAACAATTTAATTGCTATAAACAAAACTTTGAATTAAAAAATATGTAAATAAAAATCTAAAATTAAAACGAATTATTAATTTAGTTGCCTAAAATAATAAAGTTTCTTATTAATAGGAGAGAGATGCGGGAAAACCAATTATCTAAGGCACTAGAAAGATGACACGTGTCTACTCAATTTACTTGTTTATTAAGTAGTATCGATATATATACATATATATATATATAGGGAAAAGATATTTTAAAAACTCACTTGAGTTGTGAAAACAAATGAAAACTTCCAAAAAAAAGTGTTATTACATGTTTTAAAAAAAAGAAAAATTGCAAATCATTCTAAGCAACTTTTATAACATTTTCGTCAAAATAAAAATACAAAAACCGACGAGCGGTTTTAAAAAAAATGGACAAAAATCCCCGTTTTGTGTGTAAAAAAAAATTACTTATGTTAAAATCAACAATTACCTATGTAAAACAAAAATTACATATGTTAAAACAACTTGCAAAATTTTTATAATTTTGTTTTTATAAAAACATTTGGTCGGCGATTTTTTGATTTTTTTTTTTTATAAAAAGTTTTCAAATTTCATATAAAAGCTTTTAAAAAAAATAAAATAAAACCTTGTAAAAATCCGTTTTTTGGAGAGTTTTCAAATGTTTTCACAACTTGAGAGAGTTTTCATCCTATATATTCCCTATGAAACTGTACGGTGCTCTAATTCAGGTTTTTTTTGGAGAGTTTTCAAATGTTTTCACAACAAGGGTTCAAATACTAACCAACTTTTTATGTGATAACCGTGCTAACCACTATAAAACAATCACATAATTTATAAATTATTTTTTATTTTAATTGTTAAAATAGTATTTAAGTATCTTGAATAAATATTTTGAACGTAAATACGAAAATGATGAGTCTTACGTATATGTACTATATAATGTTACATATACGTGACATATAGTGTTTACATATATGTAACATTAACATAATGATAATCGTTACATATACGTAACACTATGTTTGAGAGTGGTTATCATGGTTATCGCATAAATATTGGTTAGCATTTGAACCTCACCCTATATATATATATATATATATATATATATATATATATATATATATATATATATATATATATATATATATATGGAGAAGTTCATGAAAAACCCCTCTATAGTGAGAGAACTATAGAACTTCTCATTAAAGGTAAAAAAATTCAAAAAAATAATAAAAAAAAGTCTTAACTCAAAATATAAATCAAAAACTAAAAAAGTGGCTCGGAGACCATGTTTCCCACGCCGTTCTCGTTAAAAAGATGCAAAAAATGCCTGGTATAGCTTTAGGATTTAGCTTTTGGGTTTATGATTAGGTTTTTGGATTTAGCTTTTAGGGTTAGGTTTTTGAGGGTAGGGTAGGGGTGGGTGGGGGTTTAGGTCTTCGGGGGTGGGTGTAGGGGGTTTAGGTTTTTTGGGTGGGGGTGGTGTGGGGGGGGTATAGGTTTTTTGGTGGTGGGGTGGGGTGGGTGTGGGGGGGAGGGGTTTAGTTTTTTTGGTGGTGGGGTGGGGGTGGGGTGAGGTTAGGTTTTTAGGTGAGGGTGGGGTGGGGGATTTAGGTTTTTGAGTGGGGGTGGGGTGGGGGTTTAGGCTTTTGGGGGTGGGTTAGGTTTTTTGGGTGATACTACACATATCTAGTATTGAAAATAAGAAAAAAAAACGAGTTAATTCTTATTTTTATAACATTATTTATACTCAAATGAAAGATAAAGAAATTCTTAATTTAATGGTGCAATTTTAAAAAAAAATAGTAACGTATATATATATATAGGGGCATGTTCTTTTGAGAACCAACTATATTTAAAGATTTATATATTTGAAGTTTCAATTTTACTCTTTCTCTTTAAAATTCCACCCCTTCTCTTTTTAGTGGTTCTCTAGTTCTCACATTAAAATGAGTTCTCTCATGAACATATATATATATATATATATATATATATATATATATATATATATATATATATATAGGGGCATGTTCTTTTGAGAACCAACTATATGTTGAGAACCGAAAGAACCGCACAAAACGTGTACATATCGCTTTAGTGAAAAAAGTAAAATTCAGCAACAATGTTTTATTTATCTCTTCCCACTTTTAGTTTGAGTTTATCTCCTCTCTCCTGAATTTTTTTTAAAAATAGTAAAGATTGAAAATATGCATTCATTTGTGAATATAGTGTGAGTGCATAAATGCATTTAAAAAACGACTATAAATTCGAGGTCTTTTAAAACCAAACCTTAAATATATTGAAATGTACATGAATTCTAGTCAATTTATATTATAAATAGAGGAAGAGTTAATGCGTTTCTCACGGTTCTTAACATATTGTTGGTTCTCAAAAGAACATACCCCTATATATATATAGGGTTAGGTTCAAATAAGAACTCAAAAATTCTTGAGAACTCGTCAAAAAACGAATTAAAACCATTTTTTTTGTTTTCACTATCTTTATTATTAAAATATAACATAAAAATGATTTATCTTTTCAATTAATTCATCCGTTCTCTTTAAATTATCCTTAAAAAAATTTATATACATGTGTAAATGGTAAACACTTACACATGTGTAAGTGGTAGACTTACACAAGTGTATATTTTTTTAATATATGAAGACATGTAAATTTACATATATAAATTCATTTTTTTATGTTGTATTCTAATAATAAAAATAGTAAAAAAATGGTTTTGATTGGTTTTCTGACGAGTTCTCGCGAGTTCTCAAAATATTTAGTAGTTCTCAAATTATCCATTCCCTATATATATATATATATATATATATATATATATATATATATATATATATGGGGTGGATAATATGGAAACCCTGTGTTACATATGTAACAATTTAAAAAATAGGTAAAATCATTTTTTTGATTTCTGACATAGTTTCTATATTTAATTTAATCACTTTTGGTAAAAAAATAAAAAAACGTCGAGTGATTTTTGTTAATAAACTTTTTTTAAACATATTTTGCGTACGTAACATCCCTGTGTTACATATGTAACATGCTGACATATATATAAAAACACTGATTTTTTTTAATTTTTCAACATTTAAAAAAAAAATAGTCGGCTTTTTATTTTTTTATTTTTTGCGTTTCTTGTGACAAAATTCTATATAAAAACACCCTAAAAAAAGTTACGAATGAGTTTCGTGGGTTTTCTAATCTCAAGTGGGTTTCCAATTTATCTTTCCCCTATATATATATTTAGGGCAAGGTTTCACTAATAAGTGGTTTTTCGTTAAGAAATGGGTCAAACGAACTCCGATTGAGCTCATTCCAGCGGCGTTGGAACTGTCTAATCAAACCCTAACCCGCCCCCAAAAACCTAAACCCCCCTCTACCTGCACCCCCAAAAACCTAAAACCCCCTTCCAACCCCACCCCCAAAAGCCTAAAACCACCACCCCAAAAAACCTAACCCCCCCAACCCACCCCCCAAAAACCTAAACCCACCCCTACCCACCCCCAAAACCTAAACCCCCCACCCCACCCCCCAAAAAAAAACTTAAACCCTAAAATCTAAACATTAAAAGCTAAATCCTAAAAGCTAAGATGGTAGAGTTCGATGAGACAGTTCCAACGCCGCTGAAATGAGCTCAATCGGAGTTCGTTTGATATCGTTTCTTAATTTTTTTGTCATTTCTTAGGTTTCTTAGCGAAAACCACTTCTTATTTGAACCTCCCCTACATATATGTTGGAACCGTCTCGTCGAACTCTACTATCTTAGATTTTAGGGTTTAACTTTTAAGGTTTAGATTTTAGGGTTGAATTTTAGGGTTTTAGTCTTAGGGTTTAGGTTTTTTTTAAGGGGTGGGGGGTTTAGGTTTTTGGGGGTGGGTGGGGGTGGTGTTTTAGGTTTTTTTAGGGGGGGTTGGGGTAGGGAGGTTTAGGTTTTTGGAGAGTGGGGGTGGTGGTTTTAGGCTTTTTGGGGTGAGGTTGGAGGGGGGTTTAGGTTTTTGGGGGCGGGTTAAGGTTTGATGAAACGGTTCCAATGCCGCTGGAATGAGCTCAATCGGAGTTCGTTTGACCCATTTCTTAGCGAAAAACCACTTATTAGTGGAATCTTCCCTTATATATACACACACACACACAAAGTCTTTTTAGTGTACAAAGCCTATGAAGTCATCTGGACCATTGATTAAGATAATAAATGGCAGAGATGTAGAGATACCACATCAACATTTGTTTAAGCATGAAATGAGTTTGGAAGAGCAAAATTAGAATAGCCTATCATTGTTGTCTTTTTTCAAGTTTCCCCATTTTGTTAAACACATATAACTACAATATACAACATTAATTTTTTTTAAATTATACCATAAGATCAAGAATTTTATTCTATTTAATTGGAGTATAGTCTTGCTATATTTTTATGTTAAAAAAATCAACTTTTTTTAAATGTCGATGTGTGTGCGTATAATATGCATGATTATGGTCATGTTTTTTTTATAAAACATGCGTGATTATCATTATACGTTATTATAAAATATGCGTACTTACCATTTTAAACATGCGTTATTATTTTGACGCAAACGGATTTACTCTCGTCCAATGAACACGTGTCGCATCTTGACACCTTCGTACGCTTTTGAGCCTATGTACAATAACTGGCCCTTATATATATATATATATATATATATATATATATATATATATATATATATATATATATATATATATATATATATATATATAGGGGAGGGTTCCAGAGAAAACCACAAGTTAGGCGAAAACCGAGAAAACCACTAAAAACATCAATTTTACCCAATCATATAATAATATTTATTTTTTGTTTTATTCTATTTTTATTTATTTATAAGAGTATCAATGTAATATTAAACATTTTTATCAAAAAATATTTTTACACATAGTGTTACGTATACGTAAACATAAAACAAAAATATTGTGGTTACGTATACGTAAATCAAAAAAATTATTTTTGGATACGTATACGTAAATAAAAAAATTGCCTGAAATAATATGGTTTTCTTGGTTTTCGCCTAACTTTGTGATTTTCTCTTGATCCCATATATATATATATATATATATATATATATATATATATATATATATATATAGAGAGAGAGAGAGAGAGGAAGGTTCCACTACAAAGCGGCTTTTGCCTAAAAAGCATAAGAAGCAAGGAGAGTTTGCCATGTGTACGATACTGATTCATGGCCAATGAGTATTTGCGTTATTTATGCGCAAAGAAAACAAAACAGTTATATGACCATAAGTTGTGCTAGTTTAACATTTATAACTGTGATGTTATATTATTTAAATGTACAACCAGTACGGTTTTCGTGGAGTGTATTACGTCTTTATTAAAAGAATGCCATTTTTTTATAAAAATATTTAGCAATATCATACTCGCATTAAAGTTAACAAAATGCTTGATTTTAAGGTCTAATTTGTTTTTAAAACTAATGTTGTATAAAAAAGTTATTTGGGTTTAAAAAAGATGGTGTAATTAATATTTAATGGAAAAGAAAAGTCAACACAAGGGCAAAATCTCTATTTTACTTTTCTAGCCATTAATTAACTTATAAATCCATCTTAGCTATTAGATTAGTTTGATTAAAAGTTTAAATTGATTGCTACACTTTTTAAGAAAAATGGACTTTATACTTGAACCTTCCTCTATATATACATATATATATATATATATGTATATATATATATATATGTATATATATATATATATAAATAGAAAAAAGATCAAATGTGAATCGACTTTAAATGTGTAAACCAAAAACCAAATCCTGACATATATTTAGTATATTTAGTTAATTTACACATGTGTAAAACATGGTTACACATATATAAATAATTAACCTACACATATGTAAACAAAGTGCCATACTAAAGTGTTCATTGTTTCTATTTAAGTTTGTTTCTTGTTTAGTTTTTTGATAAATATTTTCATATTTTAATTTTATTTATTATTTAACAATTGAAGATGCATATTTTAATATTAAAGTTTATAATAATCGGTCTATACCTTATGATTCTATTGTTGATTACTAAGTGTTTATTTTTACATTGAAGAACGTTTTTGCAATTGTTATTTCAGGCTTTTATTTTTAGTTGAAAAAAAAAATAATAATAATTATTGCAAAAATATGCTAAAAAAAGACGAGTGTAAATATATTTGATTTTTTGTTAGATTGGTTAAAAGTCCCATAAAATGAATAATAAGTGGATTTTAGAAGTTGTCTACAGTTAAAAAATAATAATAATTATTAACTTACATACCGCGTCATAGACAAGAAACTGATCTCCCCAACCCCCAGGAGGGAAATTTGCAGTGGGACGAAGAATCTTTTCTTGTTGATCACCAGACATTATGTTTAAGATCTGAAAATATATTTATGTTGATTAAACTGCTGCATGAGAAAGAGGGATAAACGATTGTCAATATATAGATGATGAGATAATATATAAAAATTAAGACCAACTTATTTAATGTCCATCAGCAAATAACAAATATTTAATACGAATGTTTAATAAATATAAGTTATTATTGATACACGTTTGTTTATTATAAACAATCTCTCACACATGCACATATATATTATTAATGCTAGCTTAGACTCCGTATACTACACACGGGGTGAAAAATATCAATACATAAAATTCTTAAATGTTTATATATATATTTTATAGGTGTAAAAATGTATTACATATTCTATGGATAGAAAACAAAATCCAAAATATATAAAAATTAATATATAATTGGGTTTCGAAAATACGTTAATTACTATTTAATGTAATTTGACTTTTATTTACTGTTTTGATAATTTAAAATAAATGTGTTTTATTAATATAATTAGTATTTTTTTAAATATATTATTATTAAAAGATAGAAATGTATTTAATAAGAGAGAGACATGAAAAAAATAATTAAAATAAATATAAATACGACACGTGACATGAAAAAACCTTTATTTATTAGATAGTATAGATTAATATATGTTTTTATCTAATATTTAGTTATTATCTATTTTGTTAGCTATTCTAATTACAAATACTATTAAGAGAGCTATGTATTGATATATTTGATGAGGTGAAACCACAAGTTGGTTCAGGAACGACGAGTGTGTGTTGAAACAATAACTATGCCCACGGTGGCGACAAAGATGGTGAAACAAACAATTTAACGATTAAATAATAACCGATTGAAAGTTTCTTAGAAGTCAATTTCTGGGACAAAATAAATAAAATATCATCTGAATAGCTAAAGAAGATAAAATCTAATTATTTACACAAATAAACTCCAATCAGTCAAAAGGATCATGCCAATAGAAACGTTAATATATTAATCTATAATAAATAATAAATTTTTTTAAGTTTATTTTCGTAGGTTATAGCGATATAATAAAAAATCATAAATTAACGTTAAATTAATATGCTTTCTTATTATAAAGAGTAAATTACGTTTTTGATTATTGTGTTTTTAAACCTAAAAGACTATTTATGTAAATAACTAACATTGTTTAATAGTTAGAGGGTTATTATGTAATCTTTATTATAATATTTACTACTATTATTAAATATTTATATTTTTAAGCTTGTTATTACTATTTTAAATTTTTATATTACATTTGCAGTTTGTACGACTTTCAGATTTGGGTTTTTTTAAGTACCTTTTTAATTATGTTTATATAAGTTTTATATAATTTTTTTCTCGTGTAACTAATAAATACTTTAAACATCAATTTATTTTTATCAACCAATTTTTTTGTCTTTTGTCTCCTGGAGTTATTATAATATTATTTTTAGTATAAATATGAGTAACGAAAAAGAAAAACTATAAAATACTAATTTTTTCTTTGGTTATTATTATTATAAGAATAATTTAATATTCAAAAGAAAGATATTAATAAAATATTTTATTTTTGATACGTTCGTTTTATTTAAAAACAAATGCCATGTGATGATTTTTTGGTTAATTTCTATTTTGATTTTCACGATTTAGGTTTAATTTAAATACGACCCAATTGAATGTTAACAACAAAAGCACTCCTAGCCAAGTGATATACACACCACCAGCAACCCACCTATGTTCGAGCCAATGCCGCCTCCCCTCGCCTCCCCTCCCCCCCCAAAAAAAAAACCAAGCTGTTCAACTCCTTTTTTTCTACGGCTTTTTTGTGTTTTTCTTATTTTAATTCTTTTTGCTTTTTTTTGTTTGTTTGGTTTTTTGTTTGAGTTTTTTTAGTTCTTTAATTTTTTGTTTGTAAAAAATGAAAGACGATATCATGCGGATGTGCATCGACTATCGGGAGCTGAATAAGCTCACGATTAAGAATAAGTACTCGTTGCCTAGGATCGACGATTTATTTGACCAATTGCAATGGGCAAGTTGGTTCTCGAAAATAGATCATCGATTAGGGTACCATCAGCTAAAGGTTAGAGAAGAGGACATACCAAAGACATCTTTCCGAACAAGATACGGACACTACGAATTTCTCGTGATGTCTTTTGGATTGACGAATGCTCCATCAACATTCATGGACTTAATGAATAGAGTATGTCGACCGATGTTTGATCGATTGGTCATAGTATTTATAGACGACATCTTGATTTATTCAAAGAACGAATGTGATCATGCATATCATCTCAGAGAGGTATTGGAAACACTTATTAGAACACAATTGTATGCAAAGTTCTCTAAGTGTGCGTTTTGGCTTAGAGAGTTTCAATTCTTAGGCCATATGATAAACGCAGAAGGTATTATGGTTGATCCGTCAAAGGTAGACGTATTAATGAAATTGAACCCACCAAAGACGTCTACAGAAATTCACAGTTTCTTAGGTTTGGCCGGGTATTATAGGAGATTTATAAAAGATTTCTCCAAGATTGCTTCACCATTGACAAAGCTCACAAAGAAAGAAACGAAGTTTGATTAGAATGAAGAACACGGGAATTCGTTTGAAAAGTTAAAGAAAAGATTAACCCAAGCTCCAGTGTTGACGTTACCAGAAGGGACTGAGGATTTGATAGTTTACTCTGATGCCTCGTATCAGGGTTTGAGGTGCGTGCTTATTCAAAGGGACAAAGTTATTGTTTATGCTTCACGTCAGCTAAAACCCCATGAAGTTAACTACCCGACCCATGATTTAGAACTAGCCGTAGAAGTTTTTGCCCTGAAGATATGAAGACACTATCTTAACGTAGTTAAGTGTACCATTTACTCTGATCACAAGAGTTTAAAGTACTTCTTTGAACAAAATGATCTTAATATGAGACAGAGACACTGGCTAGAATTGATAAAAGACTATGATTGTGAGATCCTATACCATCCAGGTAAAGCCAAAGTAGTAGCTGACGCCCTGAGTAGAAAAGAGGAACACTCTCCTATCAGGATGAGAGCATGTCAACTAGTAATCACACCTGACTTCATGACACAAATAAAGAAAGCCCAGACCGAGGCTTTAAAGGAAGAAAAGGTGAAGAAAGAACGGATGGTAGGACAACAAGAAAAGTTAGAACTCAACCCATGTGGTGTGAGAACCATGTTTAGTAGAATGTGGATACCTCTTGAAGACGGGCTTAGAACTAAAGTGCTAGATGAGGCACACAAGTCCCGCTATTCAATTCATTCGGGTACTACAAAAATGTACCAGGACCTAAAAAGGGACTATTGGTTGCCAGGTATGAAGTTTGACATTATGAAATATGTGGCCAAATGTTTGACTGGTTCTCAAGTCAAGGCAGAACATGAAAAGCCCAATAGAAGAATGCAACCTCTAGACCGTGCCTTGCATTGCACGGCCGTGCAAAGTGTAACATCCTGGGAAAATACAGACTTTTATTTACTATTTGGTTAAAAATAAAAGTTACATAATAAGGGATAATTTAAAATAAATGTGTTTTATTAATATAATTATTATTTTTTTTAAATATATTATTATTAAAAGATATAAATGTATTTAATAAGAGAGAGAGATAAGAAAAAAATAATTAAAATGAATATAAAGACGATACGTGACATGAAAAACTTTTACTTATTAGATAGTATAGATTAATATGTTCTTTTATCTAATATTTAGTTATTATCTATTTTGTTAGCTATTCTAATTACAAATACTATTCAGAGAGCTATATATTGATATATTTGATGAGGTGAAACCACAAGTTGGTTCAGGAACGACGAGTGTATGTTGAAACAATAACTATGCCCAAGGTGGTGAAACAAACAATTTAACAATTAATTAATAACCGATTTGTTGAAGCACTTTTGTGTGACAGACACTCTAGATAGTGTCTTAGCTTTTGTACTTATCTTGTATGTATTAGTCTTTGTATGTTAGTGTCTGTATGTATTAGTTATCGAGTTGTAATTTCTAGTGCATGTTATTGTTGTATAATTTCTCTAAGTATTTTACGCACTTAGCATGTGCGCAGGAATTACTTCGTGCGTACTTAGCAAGTACACAAGAATACTCTGCATACTTGCTAAGTACGCATGAACAATTTGGGCTGCGCACTTGTTAAGTGTGCAGAGATCAGGTCTAGTATAAATAGAATAGGTTGACAGAATTTATGTACGCAGACATTTGCACTCAATAGTATTCTCTATGTAACCTTCAAGTTTATAATAGACAGATTTTGAAAGTGATTTCGTTGTCGGTTTATTTTGTGTTGCTTGATTCTCTACCTAGTCACGGGCATTCCGCACCCGGTCCGACTAGCCACACACCCACACGTAACGATCCGAGACACCCGGGGACCTACAAGTGGTATCAGAGCGTTGCTCTTTATTTCGAGTGTTGTGAGTGTGTTAGGAGCATCTTCTACACTTCCTACAGAGATTTTGCAAGCAAAAGTGGGTGTTTTTGTTGATTTTTGTGATAAAATAGGGGTAGCTCTTGAGCACTATTTTAGAAGCAAAAATACTCAAAAACTGACTTTTGTTGTGTATTTGAGTGTTTTGAGCATCAAAGGTTGGTTAGAAACGAGTTTCTGACCTTTTGACTCATTTTGTTTGGTCATATCTTCAATTTTTTTCTGTCTCCGGTGAGATTACAGTGACTGGAAAAAGTTGGTGAGAGTTGGTGAAAAAGTGATCTGCGTACTTACCATATTTGGCAACAAGTACAGTCTTGCTGTGTACTTACCAAGTACGCAAGACCATATTTGCTGCGTACTTAATTGATCTCCTGCGTACTTATCATTTACTCATGCGTACTTGTCAAGTACGCAAGAGCAAATTCTAAATACGCAAGACCAGGTCTTTAAGTGCGCAAAGCCAGATTTAAGTGCGCAAGTTATTTTGATTTTTCTAAAATTTGACTAAGTGTTTCACCATGGCAAATCTTCAGAACCTCGGTAACCTTCTTAATTATGACAATGAGATTGGAACCCCACAGAAACCACCAAAGCTGCTAAATGATTATTCAAACTAGAAAGCACGCTTTGAGCATTATATCTCATACACCGATTCTTCACTTTGGATACCCATTTTAGAGGGTTATAAGCATCCTACATACACATATCTTGATGAGGAAGTTCCCAAGCCTATCTCCAAACTTGATGAAGAAGAAAAGAAAGTTTATGACAGAAAGAAGAAGGCACACGGATCTATCACTGCGGCCTTGACCAGGGAGTTATTTCATAGCTTCAGAGGATACGATAACTCCAAGGATCTCTGGAAGGCTTTGAACAAGAGATTCGAGGGAAACAGCGACATCAAGAGGAGTAAAAGGGATCTTCTTAGGAAGCAGTATGAGTGCTTCAGATATCTGGAGATTGAATCTATAGATGAGCTTATCTCTAGATTCTATCATCTGCAAACTGAGCTGAAACCTTATGACCTGATCTATCAGAATGAGGAGTTAGTTGAGAAATTTCTGGATGCCCTACCACCAAAATTTGAGATGTACACCACTCTGATGAGAGAGAACTCAAAGTTTTATGAGATGACTATTGATGAAGCAATCGGAAAGGTTCAAGCACATGATATGAACCTAAAACGAAAAGAGAGATCAGGGAGACCTCAAATACAAGACCCTTCTATGTTTTTTGGGACGTCTTCCACAGCCAAGTTATCGGGTTCTAGAATTGCCCTTTTCTCAGGGAACTCTCATGAAGAGGATAACTCAAATGTCTGTGGTGGTCATGCTTGCTATGCAGCATCTGGATCTGGTTCTGGTTCTGGATCTCTTCACCAGAATTCCTCAAGAAATCCTTCTCCCACATCTTCAGCTAACCAATCAGAAATAGCCAAAATAGCTGAAGATCATGTGGCTTTATTCTCATCATGCATGCTTGCCTATGAGAACTTCATTGACAGTAAACTCAAGGATCCTGAAACCATAGAAGAAGACTTCAATCAGGTGGATCCGGATGATATGGAGGACATGGATATTCAATGGAATATGGCCATGATCTTGAGAAGGGCGAAGCGCTTCCTGAATAGAACTGGCAGGAAGTTTATTGGTGGACATTCAAATGCCAAGGTGGGATTTGATAAATCCAAAGCCAAGTGCTACAAATGCAATAACTTCAGGCATTTTGCAAGAGAATGCTAAAAGGACAAATCACTAGCCTCGGGGTTCACAAGACCTAGCCAAGGAAACAATCAAGGGTACAACAACTCCAACAACCGCAATCAAAGTCAAGGTGGAACGTCCAATGCTTTGGTATCACAACAAGATGACAACTTTGATTGGGGTGTTCATCTGGAGGATGCCCTTATTGCTCAAACACAGGTTGGTCTCATGGCTGAGATTATGGAGATGATGGAAGCAGAGAAACGGGAAGCTTCTGTGGCTAACCAAGAAGAGTCTACAACTGCAGTTGCCCTCATGGCTATTGAAGAGACATCATGTTCATCTAATGAGGTAGATTCTAACTCTTTTGCTGTCATTTCTTGTTCCAAATGTCTAAGCTTAAGGGTTGAAAATTCTAAGCTTCAAGACAAAGTTGAACCCCTTCGTATTGCAGCTTTAAGCTACAAAGAAAATGAAAAATGATACAAAGATTCAATTGAAACGTTGAAGAAAGAAAAACGTGACTATTCACTTAAAATCAGCGATCAGCAGTTTCATTTGGATGTTGCGTACAAGGGGTTAGAGAAAAGGAACAATGAGATCAACAAGCTGCAAAATGAGATCTTACAGTTGAAAGGTAATATTGAGAAGTTGAAAAATTCTCGTTTTGTGGTGGAACACTACAAGTCTGTAATGAGACAAGTGAATGGCTTAGGGCTGGGTACTAATGACATTCCTCCACCGGTAAGAGGGAAATTTGTCAACGGCTTAATTGACATTGATTTGTCTTGCCTTGATGAGTCCTCGAGTCAGGATGATTCCTCTAACAAGGATGATTCCTCAAGTACGGCTGACTCTGCATCTGATGAAGAGTTCCTTACTGCTTCTGATGATGGGTCTGAGAACACCTGCCCTGAAGGAGTAGTCTCTGAGGAGTTGCTCGGTGAACAGAAAGTTAAGAAAAACATTATCACTGATTGTGATAATTGTATTTTGACTGAACCCGATATTGTTGAATCAAATAAAAAATTAAAAGTGATGCTTTATGGGGGATATAAAAACATTAATCAAGTTAAAAAGGAAGCCTTTTCAGCTCATTTTGGGCTTGGCTATCAAGAAAATTTGTAAAAATATTATATTCCCAAAAACCAATCATCACCGGGTCAAACTACTGTTCACCAAATAACTTCTCCTGCTCATCATGCTGAGTCATCTAATTCCAAATCTAATGAGCCTTACAGGAGGACTTACAAAGAAAAGAGAACCTGTTTTCACTGTGGTTTGGTCGGTCACATCATTGTGAACTGCCCGAATAAGAACCAAGGGAAACGGCCAGTTGTTTCACAACCATCTGTTATCCCCAAGTCACCACTAGTGAAACAGCCTAAAAGTCCAAAGAAGAGTGAGGTGAAACCACCAGTGAAACCGTTGGTGAAGCCAAAGACCACCTCTGAGGCTAAACCTACTGTTCCAAGAAGGTAAAAACATCCTGCTAAACCCTGTGCATCTACATTCGGTACTGCACCTACTGGTGTGAAACCTGTGGTAAAACTCTCCAAACCACAGAGGAGAAGAAGGAACAAGAGATTGAGAAAGCTGGAACAGCTGGCAGGTGAAGCTTCCATTAGTTCACCTCCTGCTGTTGAATCTAAGTCTACTGTTCCAGTTAAGAAAAAAAAGAGGTCCTGGAACAAGAAATCCAAAAGTTCTCAATCTCCTAGTCCTAAGTCTTCTAATGATTCATCCATTTTTGACAATCACGACTGTGAATTAATTGAGGTTGTTTATTTTGAGAAAGACGGACGACCCAAGACCACTATGGCTTGGGTCTCCAAATCAAATTAATTTCTTGTAACTCGTGTAGGGACATCCGAAGGGTACTATCTTTAATCGTTGGTATGTAGATAGTGGATGCTCCCAGCACATGACAGGTAACATGGCCCTGCTTCAAGATGTGAAACCATTTAGAGGCGGCTATGTGGCCTTTGCTGGAGAGAAAGGCGGTAGTATCACATGTCAAGGCTTGGTTTCAAATGGTTGTGTCAGCTTCAACAACGTCAACTACTGCGAGCAGCTGAAGCATAACCTATTGAGTGTCTCCCAGATGTGCGACAAGGAGTACTCCGTTATGTTTGAGAAGACTGAATGCATGATTCTCAAACCTGGTTTTGAGGTTCCTGAAGACTTGATTCTTATGCGAGAACCAAGGACAAACGACACTTATCAGATTGATATGAGCGTGGCTACAACCACCTCATCTGTTGCTACTTGTTTGCTTACCAAAGCGACAGAGCTTGACTCTATTTTATGGCATAGGAAGACACATTTCTTATCGAAAAATGAATCATCTTGTCTGAAATGGTTTGGTAACCGGTGTTCCTAAGCTGAGATTTACCGTTGCAGATGACTGTATGCCTTGTAAAAAGGGCAAACAACAATGGAAGTTTCACAAGCCCAAGCTACAAAACTCCATCGATACCCCTTTGGGGCTATTACATATGGATCTGTTTGGCCCCATAAGTATCAGGAGTATTGGAGGTAAGTCATACTGTCTGGTTGTATCTAATGATTTCTCACGTTTTTCTTGGGTGCATTTTTTAGGTACAAAGGATGAAACTGTTGACATTCTTCAATACCTGATCCTGAGCTTGGAATATTTTTGCAAGTTGAAGGTTAGAAGAATAAGGAGTGATAACGGAACTGAATTCAAGAATAATTTGATGGAACTTTTCTATCTCAAGAAGGGGATCCGTCACGAATTTAGTGCCCCGTACACACCTCAGCAGAATGGAGTTGTAGAATGGAAGAACAGAACCTTGATTGAGACTGCAAGGACAATGCTGTCAGATGCAAAGCTTCCTGTCACTTTCTGGGCAGAAACAGTTAATACAGCTTGTCACGTCTTGAACAGAGTTCTGGTTGTGAAGAGACACAACAAGACTTGCTATGATTTGATCAACAATCGACCTCCCATTCTTGACTATCTAGTTCCTTTTGGTAGTCCCTGTTCCTTATTGCTACAATACAAAGACCAAAAGTCTAAGTTTCATGCAAAAGCGGTGGAAGGCATCTTCTTAGGATATGTTGCCAACTTGACTTGCAAGAGAGTGTACAATATAGGAACTCGTACTGTCGAGGAATGGTTTGAAGTGGATTGTAGTAAACACAGCATTCCACCAGAACCAACTGTTCCATCTTGGGGTTTTGATTATGATGCGTTATTCAAA
Source organism: Smallanthus sonchifolius (assembly GCA_023525975.1). Lineage (NCBI taxonomy): Eukaryota > Viridiplantae > Streptophyta > Magnoliopsida > Asterales > Asteraceae > Smallanthus > Smallanthus sonchifolius. The sequence goes on along the minus strand of CM042025.1, from coordinate 38,049,378 downwards.
TCTTTCAACCTTCCTGATTTGTTTGCCGATGATGCCGCAAATGTGTATGAATTATTTGGTGGCGGTGATGACTCCAGTTTCTCAACCCGTGCAACTGTAACGATTGTAACTCCCGATTCCAATGTTGCATCTGCATCTGGAACTCATGATAGTGATATCATTGAAGGTGTTCATGTTGACGGAAATGATGCTCAAGCTAATCCTAACACTCGTGTAGGAAATGAAGCTCCAGCTGATCCAATCAACATTAAATCTTCTTCTTCTGGAACACATGATACAGGGGAGTTGAGCACGAACCTCGATTCAGAAATTCAAGAACCGAATATACCAGAGACGAGAGTGCATAAGAATCATCCAATTGACAACATTATTGGTGATCCTCATGCCGGTGTTCAAACTCTTGATAGAACCATTGCTGAGAACACTAGTTTGTACCCTGAGATACTTGACACTGGTGTCATGGAAACATGTTTGCATGCTGCATTCGTGTCCCAGTTAGAGCCGAAGAATGTGAAGGAGGCTCTAGCTGAAAAATGCTGGATTGAGGCGATGCAAGAAGAACTGTCTCAATTCCAAAATTTGCATGTGTGGGATTTGGTTGACTTGCCAAGAGGCGTACAACCAATTGGAACCAGATGGGTGTTCAAGTGCAAGACGGATGATCGTCATGTTGTAGTGAAGAATAAAGCAAGGTTGGTTGTTTAGGATTTTTATCAACAAGAGGGCTCGGATTACATAGAAGTATATGCCCCAGTTGCTAGACTTGAGGCCATTCGACTGTTTCTGGCTTATGATTCCTATGTCGGCTTCAAGGTCTATCAACTTGATGTGAAGAGTGCTTTCCTGTATGGAAAAGTTCATGAAGAGGTCTATGTCACTCAACCTCCCGGCTTTGAAGATCCGCATAATATCAATAAAGTGTATAAGCTCAACAAAGCACTTTATGGTCTTCATCAAGCACCTCGGGCATGGTATGAGACGTTATCAAAACATCTACTGTCAAATGGTTTCGACCGTGGACAGATTGACTCGACCCTCTTCATTCGGAAAGCAGGAGGTGATATTCTTCTTGTACAAGTGTATGTTGACGACATTATCTTTGGGTCTACAAATGAAGAGGTGTAGGGAATTCGAACAGGTGATGAAGTCCAAGTTTGAGATGAGTAACATGGGTGAATTGTCATTCTTCCTGGGTCTACAAGTCAGTCAAAGAGAGGATGGCATTTATCTGCATCAAACTAAGTATGTGCAGGAGATCTTGTCAAAATACAAGATGAATGATAGCAGTACTTATGGCACACCTATCCCCGTCAATCATGGTCTGCATCCAGACAAAGATGGAAAGGATATGGATTGCAAATTGTACCATGGGATGATCGGATCTCTTATGTATCTCACAGCTTCAAGGCCCGACATAATGTTTGCTGTATGCTTGTGCTCAAGGTTTCAGTCACAACCGAAGGAGTCTCATATGATAGCTATCAAGAGGATTTTCAGATACTTGAAAGGGAAACCCCGATTGGGTCTTTGGTACTCAAAGCAGCAGTCATTTGACTTCAAAGCCTATACTGATTTAGACTATGGCAGTTGTAACCTTGATAGAAAGTCAACTTCTGGTGGATGTCAATTCTTGGGAGACAGACTGGTTTCCTGGCAGTGTAAGAAGTAGTCAACGGTTTTTGTCTCAACATGTGAAGTAGAGTACATTGCTGCAGCTAGCGGTTATTCTCAGATATTGTGGATTCAGCAGCAATTGAGAGACTACGGCTTAAACTTCACTGTTCATTGACAACAATCCCACCATGTCCATCACAAACAACCCGGTGAAACATTCCAAAACTAAACATATTGAAATTCGCCATCATTTCATCCGTGATTGTGCTGAAAAGCATCTCATTGAACTTGTAAAGGTTCACACGGATGACAAATTTGCTAACCTTTTCACTAAGGCGTTTGATCGAACTCGCTTTGAACATCTTGTCAACTTGATAGAAATGTTCAATCCAGAGTGAAAACTTGTTTTTCTTAAATCAATTCAATTCATGAAAGTTAAAGTTTATATCTTTTAAGTTTTCTGTATAGTTCTTTTATTTCAAATATTTTACAAAATCCAAACAAAATAGAAAATGGAGAAAATTTCAAAGTTATTTGAAGAAAAGAGGAAATGATAGTACATCAGAAATGGTCTAAACGCCATAGACTGCATGTATAGGAAATGATTGCGTCATGCTTACTTGATTGTTTAAATTGTTGTGTTTTTAATCTGCTTATTTACAAGTTATTTGAATTGTCAGTAGGCTGTAGGCGTCTTTGAATCACTAGTAGTGTGGAAACTAAATATAGACTACAACTGTGATTTGAACCCATGTATGCATGTGTGCGTGTGTAAAAGAATTTAAAAAGATCATTATCAGATAAATGATGTAAGATTTTAGCAAATATTTTCTTAAGAGACTAGTTTCAGGTTATGTATTTAGCACAATTTATCGGTTCACTTCACTGCCCATACTCACAAGTATGCAATGGGAAGTTGGGCCAAGATATGTCTTAACATCAACTTTTAAGCTTATATTCATCCTTGAATCATACCTGATTTATTGAAATCAAATCCGGATAAAAGTTGGGTCACCTTACCTAAATCCTCAGACTCCATATCTATTAACTTGAATTATCATATGATATTCATAGAAGAAAATCCAATTAAACCAAGACATCTGAATCACTTGATTATGAATCTTATGATTCTTGATAATCCTTATGGATTCTGCTTGATTTTTCTGTGCTAAACGATGTAACTTCATTCTAGAGATTTGAAAATATTTGGGAAAATCTTAGATGCCTTGAGATAGTGCAATTTACATTTCTGTAGCATATCAGTGGGGTACACGTTGTATATCTTAAAATTAATACCTTAACACACAAGAACGTGATACAAAGATGCTTATGGTTTCAAATCTTATAATATTGCCAACTTGAATTACTTGTTTATGTGCTTATTACGTATGAAAAAATTGTAATCCATGACATGATACCATATTCTTTGACGTTTATCTTGTATCGTTTTTGCTATAGTTTAGCCTGATATGATCCTCTGCTCGTGTCTTTGAACAAAAATAGTGTGTGTATATACTTGTATATTTCTATCTAGAAAATATCAAAAAGATTCTAAATTTGTGTACAGTTCAATTTTAATCAGAAAAGCCAAAAATATTTGTGTTTAACCTTCTTGAATTGACTTTGAATCCTCTTGATTGAATGTGTTTATCTTGTTCGTTATTTGACTTGAAATCTTCATAATTTTAGTTGAAAGTTTGAGCACACAAGGTAAATCCTACGTACTTAACAAGTGCGCAAGACTTAAGTCATGCGTACTTAGTAAGTACGCAGGAGTTAAGTCATGCACACTTAACAAGTACGCACGACCAGTTTGTATTGGGTATATAAACAACAGTTAGAATTTTTCTTGGGTTTCATCTCATTTCAAACATTTCTCACTGTTGAATACCTCTGCTTATTTTTTACTCGAAATTTGGTGTGTTCCAAAGAGATTTTTCGTCCCGATTCTAGTTTCATCATCATCCATCTATCTTTTGGTGAGAATCTCAGAGCATTTCATCCACAAAATCAACAAATGTGGACCGATTCTTGAACTTGAACTAGGGTTTTGTTTTTCGGATTTGTCACCGTTTTAGGTTGTAGTTAACCTAAATTATGACCTAAAATTTGTTTTAAATATTTAATCGAAGCTCTATGATCTCATAATCGTCCTTATCATGTATTGATTTTCGTTTTGACCCACTGAGGTGCCGAGACTAAGCTTCAGACCTGTTCAAGGTCAAGACTGACCGGGTGTAGCATGTCACTGCTATTGGTGATGGTTACATAGGTTATAATCTAGCATTTCGACCTTGTGGTGACCTTAATCCCCGGCAAAGACTCAAGTCGAATGAATTTTTGGATTTTGAAATGGTTCTAAGTGTCAGTACTTGCGCACTTAGCAACTACGCAAAGTATTCCTCCCGCGTACTTGCTAAGTACGCAAGAATAACTGCCTGCGTACTTGCTAAGTACGAAGGAAGGACATTCTGGAAAAATTCCTAAGTCTGGAAACTCAGTCTATGTGCATGTGTTATACCTTGTTCAGTTCTTTCAATTCCAACGAATCTTCTTGTTCTTATTGTGTTCATTGTGTCTTTTGCAGTGATGGCTCATGCTTTTACCAGTGAGTTCAATCTGATGGCTCTTACTGAACCGGAATGGAAGGGTGCTGCACTTCAATACAGGGAGATAGTTGAGTTCTTAAACTGTTCAAAGATCAGATATGCTATCTTGGCAGATCCAATAGTTTCAAGACCATATCTGGAGCAGTTCTGGGACACAGCGGATCATGATTGCACGGTAACCCTTAACGTCATTCGGGCTACCGTTGTGGGTCATGACATTGCTTTTTTTGAGGACACAATTCGAAGGGTCTTACTGTTCCGGGATCTCGCCACCGCCCCAACTGCCTATCCTGATTACTTTGTGGATGGGTGTTGGAGGCAGCGTATGGGATACGTCGGTGTAAGGGATTATTCATCTTACAAAAAGATGTGGGTGCTAGATCAGTGGAGGTACTTTGCCCACGTTATGATCATGTGCATCTCTTCCAGGAAGGCGGGGAAGGATGCCATGGGACATGATCTTGCAGTAGCCATGGTTGGTTTGTCTCTCAACAGGTTCTCAAGATATATCTACAAAGCCTTAACTGATCAGATCAATACGACAGAGAGATTTAGATTCCTGTTATACCCAAGATTTGTGCAACTATTGATCAATGATGCATTGCCAAATCTACCTGCTATTGGGGAGAGAATGCAAGTGAAGCGAGTGGCAAAGAGAGTCTTCTCATAGTTCTTAACGCCTGGCAGTGTAGAACCTACCCCTAAGCATACTCCACTCTTTGGCCACCTGATCAATGAAGCACATGTGTCCCCTACTGACTTCAGATGGTATAGTGCCGAGTCTGATCCAGAACTCAGTCAACACAGTGATGAACAACAAGAAGAAGAGGAAGTTGAATCTGAAGATGAAATGTCTGAAGAAGAAGGAGATGAAGAACAGGAAGTTGGAGGTGCTGAAGATTCGGAATCTGAATCGACCGAGTCAGATTCCTATGAGTCTGATGATGCACCGTCCCAGGCACACCCAAGAAGACTGACGAAGGTGACCTTTCCCTAGTCATCTTCTAAGAGAAAGCGACATGAGACTAGCAGTGAATACGAGCCCGACTCTGATTCGGACACTGCTATACAGAGACGCAGAAGAGAAAGTATAAATAAGCAATGGGGGGATAGGCCGCAACAAGCTATCCTTCGTAAGGTAGAATTCAGTGCTTAGAGGCAAGCACATGTAACGGCTGCGAGTACTAATTCCACTTCTACCTCACCTTCACAACAGCTTTACAGGTGATAGCGGTGGAGGCCACGTGTAACACCTGTTGTGGCTATCACTGCTATCACAGAGGAGGTTCATGTGATAGTGTCCCTCCCTATGCAATCTGTCCAAATGATGGTGACAACTCCTATTCTAACCGAGTCTGTCACCATCACCCCTACCACCATCCAATCAACCACCATCCCTACCTCAATCCCCACAACCACTCTTCAACACATCAGTGAACCATTTCATGAGTTAGATTTTACTCATGGATTTGATTTCGATGAAATCTTCACCTTCCCAACTCGTCAAGACGAAGCATCGTCTTCTAGGGGACCTGATCCTCGTGATACACGGATCACTACCCTAGAAACTCAAGTCATGAGTCTTCTTGAAATGGTACGGAAATCAAGAGAAGAATCTGACAAGCTATAGGGCCAGATCAACTCTTTGATTGATGAAGTAGCCGCGTTGAAGAAACAGCGGGCAGCAGATGAAAAGCAGCTGTTAGAGCATGGCACTATGGTCAAATTGGTCTGTGATATGGCCAAGACGCTTGCTGCTCAGGGGGAGAAGTTGAAGGAGCTGTTGGAGAAGAAACCACCTAAGCCTAACAGTGAAGAGGCTTGTCACTTAAGCCTCCCCTGCCGACCCTACACCTATGGATCCAGAGGCACAGAAAGACAAACATATGCCTGCAAGTTCATCGAAGGATCCGGCTCCTGTCTGGAAAAAGACTTCAATCATAGACAAACACGGAGCGACAGGGATGATCTTAGCTATGAAGTTCGAGGAGGATAAGAAGTTGTTTGCAATCAAGCGAGCTGGGGGGATTCAATACTTGAAACCAACCAGCGAATCTTTCAACTCCTTGCCAAGATACAACCTCGTGAACCTAGTAAACTGAGAGCTGCTGGGTCACTCAAATCACGCAGTAGCGATGGGTTTGTGGCAGGTTCTATAGCGAGAGGTAAGATCTGGGAAATTCGAAATGTTTAAGCCTCAAGTGCCCAAGCGAGTCGGGGACAAGAACGCTAGACATCCTGTGACTAATAGAAGCTTAAAGAAACTGGTATACAAGCCAGTGCTGTGTGAAACCAAGATTCCCCTAGGCAAGTTATCTCAGGATATCCTCGGAAACATATGGTACTGGTACGTAGATCCTAAATCGGGCGAGACAGTGGTGATTGGAAAGGTGTGGTCCGATAGTGGAAGCTTAGTGCCAAGGGAACTAATCAGAGTGTTTAATGAAGTCTGCTTCATAAACTTCTCTGTGAAAGATCTGGAGGCGCTAGCTGACAAGTACTGCATGTACACGGACGAGTGGACAAAGTTCCTTGCTTCTAAATACGACAAGGTGATCAAGTTCTGCCTTGACTACAAGAAGAAGATGGAAGCTAAAGCTGGGGAGCAGTGATGACCGAAGACAATACAGAGCTGTTGTCAAGGGGGAGTTTGTTGAAGCACTTTTGTGTGACAGACACTCTGGATAGTGTCTTAGCTTTTGTACTTGTCTTGTATGTATTAGTCTTTGTATGTTAGTGTCTGTATGTGTTAGTTATCAAGTTGTAATTTCTAATGCATGTTATTGTTGTATAATTTCTCTAACTGTTTTGCGCACTTAGCATGTCCGCAGGAATTACTTCCTGCGTACTTAGCAAGTACGCAAGAATAATCTGCGTACTTGCTAAGTACGCATGAACAATTTGCCCTGCGCACTTGTTAAGTGCGCAGAGATCAGGTCTAGTATAAATAGAATAGGTTGATAGAATTTATGTACGCAGACATTTGCACTCAGTAGTATTCTCTCTGTAACCTTCAAGTTTATAATAGATAGATTTTGAAAGTGATTTCGTTGTCGGTTTACTTTGTGTTGATTGATTCTCCACCTAGTTACGGGCATTCCGCACCCGGTCCGACTAGTCACACACCCACACGTAACGATCCGAGACACCCGGAAACCTACACGATTGAAAGTTTCTTAGAGGTCAATTTCTGGGGTTAAATAAATAAAATATCATCTGAATAGCTAAAGAAGATAAAATATAATTATTAACACAAATAAACTCTAATCAGTCAAAAGGATCATGCCAATAGAAACGTTAATATATTACTCTATAATAAATAATAAATTGTTTTAAGATTATTTTCGTAGGTTATAGCGATATAATAAAAAATCATAAATTAACGTTAAATTAATATGCTTTCTTATTATATAGAGTAAATTACGTTTTTGGCTATTGTGTTTTTAAACCTAAAACACCATTTATGTAAATAACTAAGATTGTTTAATAGTTAGACCATTCTCATCTCTTTCTCTATCCCAATATTTATAATTACACTAAAAATCACTAACTTTTTTATCTAAATTTCAATTAAATAATATTTTTTTATACATTTATCATTATATTTTCTCTCTCCTACACTTACAACCACTTCAAAATATATTAGGTGAATAGTGTTTTACTCATATATACAAAAAATTTATACATTTTATCTCTCATTCACTCACAACCACTTTAAACCACTCAATAAAATATGCAGAATCCACTAACAAACGTATATAGAAACTGATGTGAATACTTTTAGAGGGTTATTATTAGGCCTGACAAACTGAGCGGGTTCGGGTCACGGGTCATAACGAGTTCGGGTCAGAATGGGTTCGGGTCAATATGGGTTACGAGCAAAATAACTTCGGGTCAAAACGGATTTGAAGCAAAATTAGACCGGGTCAAAACGGGTTGTTTTAAAAAAAAACTATCAATTGGGTTCGAGTCCAAATGACATCGCCACCACCGCCGCCACCCACACCACCCCTACCCCACCCCCACCCCCACCCCCACCCGTCACACCCCACCACGCCGCCATCGCCCGATCGCGGCCACCCACCTACCCCCACCACACCCAACCCCCACCCACCACACCACGCCATCGCAAGATCGGGCGATGGCGGCGTGGTGGGGTGTGACGGGTGGGGGTGGGGTAGGGGTGGTGTGGGTGGCGGCGGTGGTGGCGATGTCATTTGGACTCGAACCCAATTGATAGTTTTTTTTTAAAACAACCCGTTTTGACCCGGACTAATTTTGCTTCAAATCCGTTTTGACCCGAAGTTATTTTGCTCGTAACCCATATTGACCCGAACCCATTCTGACCCGAACCCGTTATGACCCGTGACTCGAACCCGCCCGACCCGCCCAGTTTGTCAGGCCTAGATGAGAGCATGTCAACTAGTAATCACACCTGACTTCATGACACAAATATAGAATGCCTAGACTGAGGCTTTTAAGGAAGAAAAGGTGAAGAAAGAACGGATGGTAGGACAGCAAGAAAATTTAGAACTCAACCCATGTGGTGTGAGAACCAGGTTTGGTAGAATGTGGATGCCTCTTGAAGACGGGCTTATAACTAAAGTGCTAGATGAGACACACAAGTCCCGCTATTCAATTCATCTAGATACCACAAAAATGTACCAGGACATAAAAAAGGACTATTGGTGGCCAGGTATGAAGTTTGACATTATGAAATATGTGGCCAAATGTTTGACTTGTTCTCAAGTCAAGGCAGAACATGAAAAGCCCTATGGAAGAATGCAACCTCTAGACCGTGCATTGCATAGCACGGCCATGCAAAGTGTAACATCCCGGGAAAATACGGACTTTATTTATTGTTTGGTTAAAAATAAAAGTTACATAATAAGGGATAATTTAAAATAAACGTGTTTTATTAATATAACTAGTTTAGAACCCCGTGTCTACACACGGGATGAAAAATATCAATACATAAAATTCATAAATCTTTATGTATATATTTTATAGGTGTAAAAATGTATTACATTTACTAAGGTTAGAAAACAAAATTTAAAATATGTAAAAATTAATATATAATTTGGTTTCTAAAAAACATTAATTACTATTTAATGTAATATGACTTTCATTTACTATTTGATTGAAAATAAAAGTTACATAATTAGTTTTTAAGTTTTTTATAATAAGTAATAATTTAAAATAAATGTGTTTTATTAGTATAATTAGTATCTTCTTTAAAAATGTAATTATTATTAAAAGATAGAAGTGTATTTAATAAGAGAGCGAGACGGGAAAAAATGATGAGAATGGATATGGAGGCGACACATGCCATGAAAAAATCTTTATTTATTATATAGTATAAATTAGTATTTTTTTAAATATATTATTATTAAAAAATATATAAATGTATTTAATAAAAGAGAGAGATAGGAAAAAAATAACTAAAATGAATATATGAATATAGAGAGACATTTGACATGAAAAACATTTATTTATTAGATAGTATAGATTAATATGTGCTTTTATCTAATATTTAGTTATTATCTATTTTGTTAGCTATTCAAATTATAAATACTATTAAGAGAGCTATATATTGATATATTTGATGAGGTGAAACCACAAGTTGGTTAAGGAACGACGAGTGTATGTTGAAACAATAACTATGCCCACGGTGGTGACAAAGATGGTGAAACAAACAATTTAACGATTAATTAATAACCGATTGAAAGTTTCTTAGAGGTCAACTTCTGGGGCTAAATAAATAAAATATCATCTGAATAGCTAAAGAAGATAAAATCTAATTATTTACGCAAATAAACTCTAATGAGTCAAAAGGATCATGCCAATAGAAACGTTAATATATTAATCTATAATAAATAATAAATTGTATTAAGTTTATTTTCGTAGGTTATAGCGATATAATAAAAAATCATAAATTAACGTTAAATTAATATGCTCTCTTATTATATAGAGTAAATTACGTTTTTGGCTATTGTGTTTTTAAACCTAAAAGACTATTTATGTAAATAACTAAGATTGTTTAATAGTTAGAGGGTTATTATGTAATCTTTATTATAATATTTATAATATTTACAATAATATTTACTACTTCTATTAAATATTTACATTTTTAAGCTTTTTATTACTATTTAAAAATTTTATATTACATTTGCAGTTTGTACGACTTTTAAATTTGGGTTTTTTTAAGTACTTTTTTAATTATGTTTTTATAATTTTTATATAATTTTTTTCTGGTGTAACTAATAAATACTTAAACATCAATTTATTTTTATCAACCAATTTTTTTGTCTTTTGTCTCCTGGAATTATTTTCAATATTATTTTTAGTATAAATATAAGTAACGAAAAAGAAAAACTATAAAATACTAAATTTTTCTTTGGTTATTATTATTAGAATAATTTAATATTCAAAAGAAAGATATTAATAAAATATTTTATTTTTGATACGTTCGTTTTATTTAAAAACGAATGCCATGTGATGTTTTTTTGGTTAATTTCCATTTTGATTTTCACGATTTAGGTTTAATTTAAATACGACCCAATTGAATGTGAACAACAAAAGCACTCCTAGCCAAGTGATATACACACCACCAGCAACCCACCTATATTCGAGTCAACGCCCCCTCCCCTCAAAAAAAAAACCAAGCGGTACAACTCTCTTTTTTTCTACGGTTTTTTTGTGTTTTTCTTATTTTAATTCTTTTTGGCTTTTTTTGTTTGCCTGGTTTTTTGTTTGAGTTTTTTTAGTTCTTTAATTTTTTGGTTACTAAACGCCCATGGGGTGAGTCGGTACTATTTGTAAAAAATGAAAGACGATAGCATTCAGATGTGCATCGACTATCGGGAGCTGAATAAGCTCACAATTAAGAATAAGTACTCGTTGCCTATGATCGACGATTTATTTGACCAATTGCAAGGGGCAAGTTTTTTCTCAAAAACATATATTCGATCAGGGTACCATCAGCTAAAGGTTAGAGAAGAGGACATACCAAAGACATCTTTCCGAACAAGATACAGACACTACAAGTTTCTCGTGATGTCTTTCGGATTGACGAATGCTCCAGCAGCATTCATGGACTTAATGAATATAGTATGTCGACCGATGTTAGATCGGTCGGTCATAGTATTTATAGGCGACATCTTGATTTATTCAAAGAACGAATGTGATCATGCATGTCATCTTAGAGATGTATTGGAAACACTAATTAGGACACAATTGTATGCAAAGTTCTCTAAGTGTGCGTTTTGGCTTAGAGAGTTTCAATTCTTAGGCCATATGATAAACGCAGAAGGTATTATGGTTGATCCATAAAAGGTAGAAGCATTAATGAAATTGAACCCACCAAAGACGCCTACAGAAATTCACAGTTTCTTAGGGTTAGTTGGGTATTATAGGAGATTTATAAAAGATTTCTCCAAGATTGCTTCACCATTGACAAAGCTCACAAAGAAAGAAACGAAGTTTGATTAGAATGAAGAACAAGAGAATTCATTTGAAGAGTTGAAGAAAAGATTAACCCAAGCTCCAGTGTTGACATTACCGGAAGGGACTGAGGATCTGGTTGTTTACTCTGATGCCTTGTATCAGGGTTTGAGGTGCGCGCTTATTCAAAGGGGCAAAGTTATTGTTTATGCTTCACGTCAGCTAAAACCCCCCTTGAAGTTAACTATCCGATCCATGATTTAGAACTAGCCATAGTAGTTTTTGGCCAGAAGATATGGAGACACTATCTCAACTTAGTTAAGTGTACCATTTACTCTGATCACAAGAGTCTAAAGTACTTCTTTGAACAAAAGGATCTTAATATAAGGCAGAGACACTTACTAGAATTGATAAAAGACTATGATTGTGAGATCCTATACTATCTAGGTAAAGCCAAAGTAGTAGCTGACGCCCTAAGTAGAAAAGAGGAACACTCTCCTATCAGGATGAGAGCATGTCAACTAGTAATCACACCTGACTTCATGACACAAATAGAGAATGCACAGACTGAGGCTTTAAAGGAAGAAAAGGTGAAGAATGAACGGATGGTAGGACAACAAGAAAAGTTAGAACTCAACCCATGTGGTGTGAGAACCAGGTTTGGTATAATGTGGATACCTGTTGAAGACAGGCTTAGAACTAAAGTGCTAGATGAGGCACACAAGTCCTGCTATTCAATTCATACGGGTACCACAAAAATGTACGAGGACATAAAAAAGGACTATTGGTGGCCAGGTATGAAGTTTGACATTAGGAAATATGTGACCAAATGTTTGACTTGTTCTCAAGTCAAGGCAGAACATGAAAAGGCCTATGGATGAATGCAACCTCTAGACCATGCATTGCATTGCACGGCCGTGTAAAGTGTAACATCCTAGGAAAAGACGAACTTTTATTTAATGTTTGGTTAAAAATAAAAGTTACATAATAAGTGATAATTTAAAATAAATGTGTTTTATTAATACAATTAGTATTTTTTTAAATATATTATTATTAAAAGATACAAATATATTTAATAAGAGTGAGAGAGTCAGAAAAAAAATTAAAATGAATATAAAGACAACACGTGCCTTAAAAAAACTTTATTTATTAGATAGTATAGATTAATATGTGCTTTTATCTAATATTTAGTTATTATCTATTTTGTTAGCTATTCTAATTACAATTACTATTAAGAGAGCTATATATTGATATACTTGATGAGGTGAAACCACAAGTTGGTTCAGGAACGACGAGGGTATGTTGAAACAATAACTATGCCCACGAGGGTGACAAAGATGGTGAAACAAACAATTTAACGATTAATTAAAAACCGATTGAAAGTTTCTTAGAGGCCAATTTCCGGGGCGAAATAAATAAAATATCATCCGAAAAGCTAAAGAAGATAAAATCTAATTATTTACACAAATAAACTCTAATTAGTCAAAAGGATCATGCCAATAGAAACGTTAATATATTCATCTACTAGGTTAGAATCCCGTGTATTACACGAGATTGTATATTAAAAAATATAAAACTTATAAATTTGTAAATACGTAATAACTTGTCAGACTATTATGATCGTCTCGAGCTATATCAGGTGGAAATGTTTGTGTATATTACAAATTAGTTTTTTTTCTTCAATTAGTTATATTTTGATTTCCTATTATATATTCTTATTTAATATAATTAGTATTCTTCTTTAATAATATATTTATAATATCATTATTATTTTATAAGATGAATGCGCATTTATTAGGAGAGAGAGGCGGGAAAATCAATGTGAGGAGGTATGAGAAAGTGACAAGTGTACACCTTAAACATTTATTTATTAGTATAGATAATAAATAATAAATTGTATTAAGTTTATTTTCGTAGGTTATAGGGATATAATAAAAAATCATTAATTAAGGTTAAATTAATATGCTTTCTTATTATATAGAGTAAATTACGATTTTGGCTATTGTGTTTTTAAACCTAAAAGACTATTTATGTAAATAACTAAGATTGTTTAAAAGTTAGAGGGTTATTATGTAATGTTTATTATAATATTTATAATATTTAATATTTACTACTATTATTAAATATTTATATTTTTAAGCTTTTTATTACTATTTTAAATTTTTATATTACATTTGCAGTTTGTACGACTTTTAGATTTGGATTTTTTAAGTACTTTTTTATTTATGTTTATATAAGTTTTATATAATTTTTTTCTCGTATAACTAATAAATACTTTAAACATCAATTTATTTTTATCAACCAATTTTTTTGTCTTTTGTCTTCTAGAATTATTTTTAATATTATTTTTAGTATAAATATAAGTAACGAAAAAGAAAAACTATAAAATACTTATTTTTTCTTTGGTTATTATTATTATTATTAGAATAATTTAATATTCAAAAGACGCTAACAAAAATTCGTAGTTTCTTAGGTTTGGTTGTGTGACACCCGACGAATTCCCGTTAACCCAGTTAACTCATTTAGAAACCCCAAGGACTAATTCTTGCAATATCTAAACTTAAATTTTGTGTAAGTACTCAAAAATCAAATCTGTTGACTAGAAAAGTAAAAAATTAGAGAGATTTGTTCCTGTTGACCTTTAAAAGTCAAACCTCCTTGGTTCTTAATCCAAATTCGCATTCTTAAATCGAAATTCGTTTGAATTCATAACTGCAATGGACATTAAACATCATTGAGGCATTAAACATCATCATGATGTGCGAATTAAACCCAATTATGGGTAATCAACTTGAAACCGTCGACCCTCATCAAGTACTCGTCAAATTAGTTCGTTTCGATCATTATTCTCACAAATCAAGCTCATGCTCACCTCTATCGCACCTCTCAGAAGCAATTCCACAGGCGAATTCGTTCAAGGAAGAAGCCGGAGTCGTCGGGGGCCTAACTCGTTGAAGTCAGAACATCATTTGGTCGAGCACCCTCATGTCCATTCTCATTCTGGTAATTGATTACATCTCTAGTCTAGTTTCAATACCTAGATCAAAAGCCCTAACATAACCAGGGCTTACATTATTGAATTAACCACGATTGGACTCTAGGGTTCGTACCCATTCAGGTTTAATCGAACCCTAATCTAAACACGATCTTAATCCAATTAATTGGTATGGTTAGAATCGCAATTTGATGCTCTGTAATAGCCCCATGTTAATTTTATCAAACATCATCGAATTGACCATGATCTAGAACCTAGGATTTGTTCATAAAACGAGTTGGGGGATTTGTTCATAAAACGAGTTGGGGGTTTTGATCTCAGACGCAATCTCAATGCAATTAAACTACAGGGGTAGTTTCGCAACACTCTAATCAGTAAAAGCCCCATGATTTCAACTCCAAACATCATCAGATTTAATCGATTTGATTCAATGTTAAAAACTAGGGTTTCGAATTTTGAAACTAAAATTATATAGCTTTAAACTCAATGATTTTGTAATTAAATTCGTCCACCGATTCGCAATACCCTGTGTTACAAAATCCCTATGTCTTTTGCATCGATCTTTATCAGATTCGTTGATTGGAGGTTGAGTTTGGGTTCGGGTCGCGTAATGGGGGAAGAACTCGGTGGATTTGTGTGTTAAAACCATTTGGAACGGACTCTTGTTGCGATTCCCTAGCGGGCAAGTGTGGTTAAGTTGTTGGTGTGTTGTGGGAGAGACCCTGGTTCGAGTCTCTCCACCCCCTTTTAATTTTTGAACAAGTTTTTTATATATTATTTTTAAATAAAATCATTTCCTATATTATTATAATAATATATTAGTATGTTTTGAACCCGGAAAACACTCGTAGGATCGGGATTGAAATTATAATACATTTTTGAGTATTATACCTATATTAAAAATAATATAATAATTATATTATTTCTCTAAAGTATTATTTAATTCAACAAACACCCAAAACATTATTTTATATTAATAACTTGTGTTTGGTGACGTCTTGTGCGTAGCATATTCGTAATAAATAATAAACTAGGAATTCTTTGATTCTGGATGACACGTTTGTCTACTCGTTGATCCTAAGTATGTTTTAGGACGTTCAATCTTCCCGTGTCATCATCACAAAATCCCATGTGTCCTTAAAAATTGTAAATATAATTCTAGGGCATACGTAGACGGTTCACAAGAAAACTCTTGTGTTTTCTTATTGCATCCTTGTGAGGTGCTAACTCCTACGCTTACACAACTCAGGTGAGTTTCACGGCCCCTTTTACTGTTTTAAATTGGGGGAGAAAACATGACGCAAACACTTTTGATTATTGTAATTCATATATTATCACTTGTTATAGACTAGGCGTAACGCTCTATCCTGAAAGTCCTTACACATCGAACCGTTTAATATGAACATAGCGAGATAATTTTGAGTTGTACTACTGGGTTTGACAAACCCCAACCGCGTTAGTCGCGCTAACTCGATTGGAGGTCGAACGTGTGTAATATTGACCTAAACATGGCACCATTGTTGATAGACATGGTGGGAGGCATTCAAACACAAACACAAACAGCCAGCTTCGGTTTCGAGCGCTTTAGTAAACTTGAACGTAGGTTAGCTACCTATTGATATATATCTTGAATGTACATAATCTGACAAAAACTATTTCAAACTGAAACCTATGAACTCACCAACCTAGTGTTGACACTTTTCTTACATGTTTTCTCAGGACGCTAAGGCACAGGTACACACTAGGACATGCATGGAGTCTCTTTATCAATTCCAACACTTATAAAACAATTTAAACTATTTATCCGTTTTCTATTACTTTGACTTTTGGCGCGTTTGTTTTGCGCATTTATTACTGTGTTTATCGCTTCCGCATTTAACTCTGAACATTTAATGCATTTTTTTAAACTGATATAGTGTCGTTTGATATAACTAATGACTGAGATCTTGATTTGTCACACGCCAAACGGTAAAACTCTGTTAGTGGATTTTGTGGGTGTGATAGATTGGTATCAGAGCCATTGGTTATAGAGAACTAGGATTGCATACTATACTCTAACCACACACAGTAGTTACACGACATAGACACTCAAACATGCACTTATACCTTACTTTACAGGGGATGTCTACACCACCCACATCACCCGTTGCTCAGGAGCATGATGTTCCTATTCTATCTTCACCGGAGCCCAAGAGGCGTCGACTTGGCCCTATAGATGACACCATTGTGTATGATGAGACATTCCATGTGTGGACAGAAGGTAACCCGCACGATTGGGAGTGGTACCCTAGTTTGATCAAGAGCTGGATCCGGCAGGAACGGATCCCATCTCCATATTTTGCAGCCGCTTCTTCTACTGCACAGACTTTACCACTTTTGCCATGCACTATGGAGTAGGATTTAGCTGCTTTTGTAGCTACTATGGATCGGGAGATCCAGAATATGAGGGATGCTGCAGGAGAAATCATCGGCCTGTTAGAACGCGAAAGGCAGGCAAATAAGAAGATTGAGAAGCTGACAGCAGAGTTAGCTAACACCGATCACTATCACGAGAACTTAGTGGATTCGTTCCATCAGATGGAAACTCAAGTGGACACACTAGAGGCTACCATCGAAGTTGCCCAAGCCAGGATTGTGCAACTAGAGGCACAACTTGAGGTTTCCCTTGAGGCAGAAGACGCACAAGATGTTGTGTCTGAAGAAGAACCAACTGACGAGGAGGATGACGAGTCAGTTGTTTCTTCAGCTGGCAATGACATTTGACACTTAATCTTATTCTTATTTATTTTTTTTATTTCTAAACCTAGATAGGCAGGGTTGTTCCCATCCAACATATATTTCATGATTTCGATGTTTTGGTTTATTTACTTTGTAGCCGTTACAATTTATTTAATCAAGAGCTATTATTGAAATATTAGATGTTGTGGTTTAGTTCCATTAATTTACTCGTACTTATACGATGATGATATGCGATATATTTTCTCATTATTTGTATTTGTGGATGTGAAGAATAATGTCTGGATGTGGTCGTGGACGCGGTGAACGAACTGGTAGCCGCGATAACATCAATATGACAGCAGCAGAACTAACAACACTTATCAATTATAGGGTAGCTGAAGCCTTAGATGCACACAATGCTGTAGGTAAATACGATATCCGTTGACTCTAGCAAGTCAATTCATCACTCAACTTACTTTCCAAACCTTGTAACCTCAATTGTGTATTGTTTTTCAATCCAGGCCAGCACAACAACCCGCCGACCTGCACTTTCAAGACTTTCATGGATTGCAAGCCCCACGCGTTTAGTGGAGCTGAAGGAGCTGTCGGTTTGCTCTGTTGGTTTGAGAAGATTGAATCTGTGTTTGCTATGTGCAATTGCCCACAAGCAAACCAAGTCAAATTTACTTCAGGTACTCTGAAGGTCCTGCTCTCACATGGTGGAACTCACAAGTTCAGATTTTAGGTCTAGACATGGCAAATGCCCTACCATGGGATGAGTTCAAGACAATGTTGCAAGAAGAATACTGTCTTTGTGATGAAATCCAGAAGTTAGAAGGTGAATTTTGGAACATAAAGATGGAGGGTTCCGAGATTGAACTGTATACTACTCGTTCACATGAGTATGAAGTCACGTGTCCTCACATGGTGACACCGACTTATAATAGGATTGAGAGGTACATTGACGGACTGGTACCCCAAATTCAGAGCATGCTCACTGCTTCTAACCCTCCCACCATACAACAAACCATCCACCTTGCTCACAGGCTGACAGACCAATCTGTAACTCAAGGTACCCTACCTCCAAGGGGCTCAACTTCCAAAACTTCTAACAGTAACAAACAGAAGTTTGATAGCAGCACCAACACCAAAAGCTTCCAATCAACCCCACCGCAACAGCAGCAACGTAGGTTCAAGCCTACCAAAACTCTCAACCAGTCAACCTTTGCAGGTCAAAACCAGAGTGGTTATGCTGGGAAATACCCCAAGTGCAATAAATGTGGTTATCACCACAATGGTACTTGTGAAAGGCAGCGTTGCCAGCGGTGTGGCAAGATGGGTCATGCTGCGAAGGATTGTAGGGGTGAACTTCAATCCAAACAACCCTTTCATCCATAGGGATCTACCAAGGGGTGTTTTGAATGTGGAAATGAAGGACACTTCCAGAAGGATTGTCCTAACCTGAAGAAAGGGGGAAATGGAAATGGTAACGACAATAATCAAGGCAACAACAACAACGGTAACAACAATGGGAACGGTGCGAAGGGGCGACCCTTCATGATTGGTTCTAGGGAAGCAAGGAATGATAACAACGTGGTTACCGGTAAGTTCTTTCTGAATGACTGTTTTGCTTCTGTACTTTTTGATACTGGTGCTGATAGGAGTTTCATATCTAAGAAACTTAGTGATCTATTAAAGGAAACTCCAACCCTATTAGAAACTAAGTACATTATAGAGATAGCAGATGGTCAAGTAATTGAAACAACTCACATTCTTAAAGGATGTAACCTAGGATTGGCTAATCATAAGCTTGATATCGATCTCATGCCGGTCACACTTGGCAGTTTTGATATAATTATCGGCATGGATTGGTTATCTAAAACCCAAGATGAGATCATTTGTCATGACAAAATTGTTTGCCTTCCTCTCCCTAGTGGAGAAATCCTTTCGAACCAAGGCGAAAATAGTGGTGCTGTCGTAGGCATCATATCTTTCATGAAAGCACATAAATGTTTGCGTCTACCGCTATTCTGGCTCTTGTCACCGAACAACCATCCAGAGAGAAGAAGATTGATGATATTCCGATCGTACGTGACTTTCGCGAAGTATTTCCCGAAGACTTACCTGGTCTTTCGCCTCATCGTCAAGTCGAATTCCAAATTGATTTAGCACCCGGAGCAGCTCTTATTGCTCGGGCACCGTACAGACTTGCACCTAGTGAGCTGCAAGAATTATCTACGCAACTGCAAGAGTTGTTGGATAAGGGTTTTATCAGACCTAGCTCATCCCATGGGGAGCTCTAGTCTTATTTGTCAAGAAGAAAGATGGAACTTTTCGTATGTGCATCGATTACCGTGAGCTGAACAAAGTAACCATCAAGAATCGTTATCCTCTACCCCGCATTGATGATCTGTTTGACCAACTACAAGGATCAAGCTTCTATTCCAAGATCGATCTTAGATCCGGTTACCATCAACTGAGAGTCCGAGATGAATACATCTCTAGAACTGCATTCAGAACTAGGTATGGCCACTACGAGTTTTTGGTCTAACCAACGCACCCGCGGTGTTCATGGATCTCATGAACCGTGTGTGTAAACCTTACCTTGATTAGTTCGTCATCGTCTTCACTGATGACATCCTCATCTATTCTAAGACCAAAGAGGAGCATGAGGAATACCTACGTTTGATTATAGAATTGCTGAAACAAGAGCAATTGTACGCAAAATTTTCCAAGTGCAAATTCTGGATTCGTGAAGTTCAATTCTTAGGGCATGTAGTCAACGAGAAAGGAATACATGTCGATACATCTAAAGTAGAAGCCATCAAGAATTGGGCGGCACCAACGACTCCGACTGAGGTGCGACAATTTCTGGGATTGGCTGGCTACTACCGAAGATTAATCGAGGGATTCTGAAAGATCGCTCAACCTCTTACCATCTTAACACATAAGGTGAAACCCTATAACTGGAGTGAAACCTAGGAATCAACATTCCAACTGCTGAAACAGAAACTCTACAGTGCACCCATCCTATCTCTTCCAGAGGGAACGGACGACTTTGTAGTGTAATGTGATGCCTCCATTCAAGGCCTCGGTTATGTGTTAATGCAACGCGAGAACGTTATCGCATACGCTTCTCGTCAACTGAAAATTCATGAGAAGAACTACACGTCTCATGACTTAGAATTAGGAGCTGTAGTGTTTGCACTGAAAATCTAGAGACATTACTTGTACGGTACCAAGTGCACAATTTACACCGATCACAAGAGTCTTCAGCACATTTTCGAACATAAAGAGTTGAACATGCGACAACGTCGTTGGGTAGAATTCTTAAATGACTATGATTGTGCGATCAAGTACCATCCGGGCAAAGCTAACGTAGTAGCTGATGCCCTAAGTCGAAAAGAAACCAAACCTAAATGAGTCCGAGCATTACAACTTACTATTCACCCTGGATTACCTGATCAGATCCGTAGTGCTCAACTCGAAGCCCCGAAAGAGGAAAACCTACCGTTAGAAGCCACACGTGGTATGGAGAACCAACTCGAAGTTAAATCAGATGGCATTCTCTACTTCGTAGAGCGAATATGGATTCCAAAGTACAAGAACATAAGGGAACTGGTAATGGATGAATCTCACAAATCTCGGTATTCTATTCAGCCTGGCTCCGATAAAGTGTATCATGACCTAAAGGTTCTCTATTGGTGGCCGAACATGAAAGCTGATATAGCCACCTACGTTAGCAAGTGTCTGACCTACTCGAAGGTTAAAGTTGAATACCAAAAGCCATCTAGTTTGCTTCAACAACCAGAGATTCCGATGTGGAAATGGGAGCAGATTTCCATAGATTTTATCACCAAACTAGCCCGACCTCCTAGCGGATGAGACACCATCTGGGTGATCGTAGATCGTTTGACTAAATCCGCTCACTTCCTGGCAATTAAAGAGACTGATAAGATCGAGAAGTTAACTCACATTTATCTGAAGGAAGTAGTCTCTCGGCACGGAGTGCCAATCTCAATCATCTCTGATTGTAACGCTCGATTTACCTCACATTTCTAGAAATCATTACAAAAAGCTCTAGGCACGCGCCTGGATATGAGCACAACATACCACCCTCAAACAGATGTCCAAACTAAACGTACTATTCAAACCCTAGAAGACATGCTACGAGCTTGTGTGATTGATTTCGGTAACAGTTGGGAAACTCACGTGCCTTTAGTGGAGTTCTCTTACAATAACAGTTATCACACTAGCATCAAGGCAGCACCATTTGAGGAATCATACGGGCGAAAATTCCGATCACCTATATGTTGGGCTGAAGTTGGGGATAGCCAACTTACAAGTCTTGAACTTGTGCTTGAAACTTTAGAGAAAATCGTGCAAATTCGAAATAGTATGGCGACAGCCCGTGATTGTCAAAAGAGCTATGCCGATAAGCGTCAGAAACCGTTAGAACTTCAAATAGGAGACATGGTCCTATTGAAAGTCTCACCTTGGAAAGGTGTAATTCGTTTTGGGAAACGAGGCAAGCTAAACCATCATTATGTAGGACCGTTCAAGATAGTAAAGAGAATTGGCCCAGTAGCGTACCAACTGGACCTAACTAAAGGACTTAGTGGTGTACACAACGTCTTTCATGTCTCAAACTTGAAGAAATGTCTAGGAGACGAAACACTCGTGGTTCCACTTGAGGAACTACAAATTGATGAACAACTACGCTTCACTGAAGAACTGCTAGAAATCATGGATAGAGAAGTCAAAACGCTCAAACACAATAAAACCCTATTGTCAGAGTCGTTGGAACTCGAAATGCGGACCGGAATTCACATGTGAGCGTGAGGATCAGATGATGCGCAAGTATCCTCATATGTTCAAGCAATCCACATCAAACACATAAGGTACTATTTAATTTTCAGGACGAAAATTCTTTCAACTAGGGGATGATGTGACATCTAGAAATTTTTTTATTATTTTAATTTTTCGGATTGAAATTATAATACATTTTTGAGTATTATACCTATATCAAAAATAATATAATTAATTATATTATATCTCAAAAGTATT
This sequence comes from Smallanthus sonchifolius, assembly GCA_023525975.1. NCBI lineage: Eukaryota > Viridiplantae > Streptophyta > Magnoliopsida > Asterales > Asteraceae > Smallanthus > Smallanthus sonchifolius. The sequence goes on along the minus strand of CM042025.1, from coordinate 38,026,932 downwards.
ATTTAACTCAAACAAACACCAAAACATTATTTTATATTAATAACTTATGTTTGGTGATGTCTTGTGCGTAGCATATTCGCAATAAATAATAAAATAGGAATTCTTTGATTTTGGATGACACGTTTGTCTACTTGTTGATCCTAAGTATGTTTTAGGACGTTCAATCTTCATGTGTCATCATCAAAAAATCCCATGTGTCCCTAACGATTGTAAATATAATTCTAGGGTATACAAAGACGGTTCACAGGCAAACTCTTATGTTTTCTTATTGCATCCTTGTGAGGTGCTAACTCCTACGCTTACACAACTCAGGTGATTTTCACGTCCCTTTTACTGTTTTAAATTGGGGGAGAAAACATGACGCAAACACTTTTGATTATTGTAATTCATATATTATCATTTGTTATAGACTAAGCATAACGCTCTATCCTGAAAGTCCTTACACATCGAACCGTTTAATATGAACATAGCGAGGTAATTTTGAGTAGTACTACTGGGTATGACAAACCCCACCCGCGTTAGTTACGCTAACTCGATTGGAGGTCGAACAAGTGTAATATTGACCTAAACATGACACCATTGTTGATAGACATGGTGGGAGGCATTCAAACACAAACACAAACAGCCAGCTTTAGTTTCGAGCGATTTAGTAAACATGAACATAGGTTAGCTACCTATTGATATATATCTTGAATATACATAATCTGACAAACTCTATTACAAACTGAAACATGTGAACTCACCAACCTAGTGTTCACACCTTTCTTACATGTTTTCTTAGGACGCTAAGACACGGGTACACACTAGGACATGCATGGAGTCTCTTTATCAATTACAACTCTTATAAAACAATTTAAACTATTTATCCATTTTCTATTACTTTGATTTTGGGCGCGTTTGTTTTGCGCATTTATTACTTTGTTTATCGCTTCCGCACTTAACTCTGAACATTTAACGCATTTGTTTAAACTCATATAGTGTCGTTTGATGTAACCAATGACTGAGATCCTGGTTTGTCACACGCTAAACGGTAAAACTCCGTTCGTGGATTTTGGGGGTGTGACAGGCTGAGTATTATAGGAGATTTGTAAAAGATTTCTCCAAGATTGCTTCACCATTGACAAAGCTCACAAAGAAAGAAACAAAGTTTGATTAGAATGAAAAACACGAGAATTCGCTTGAAGAGTTAAAAAAAAAAAAGATTAACCCAAGCTCCCGTGTTGATGTTACCGGAAGGGACTAAGGATCTGGTAGGTTACTCTAATGCCTCGTATCAGGGTTTGAGGTGCGCGCTTATTCAAAGGGGCAAAGTTATTGTTTATGCTTCACTCCAGCTAAAACCCCATGAAGTTAACTACCCGACCCATGATTTAGAACTTGCGGTAGTAGTTTTTTCCCTGAAGATATGGAGACACTGTATCAGCGTAGTTAAGTGTACCATTTACTCTGATCATAAAAGTCTAAAGTACTTCCTTGAACAAAAGGAACTTAATATGAGGTAGAGACACTAGCTAGAATTGATAAAAGACTATGATTGTGAGATACTATACCATCCAGGTAAAGCCAAAGTAGTAGCTGACGCCCTAAGTAGAAAAGAGGAACACTCTCCTATCAGGATGAGGGCATGTCAACTAGTAATCACACCTGACTTCATGACATAAATAAAGAATGCCCAGACTGAGGCTTTAAAGGAAGAAAATGTGAAGAACGAACGAATGGTAGGAAACCAAGAAAAGTTAGAACTCAACCCATGTGGTGTGAGAATCAGGTTTGGTAGAATGTGGATACCTCTTGAAGACGGGCTTATAACTAAAGTGCTAGATGAGGCACACAAGTCCCGCTATTCAATTCATCCGGGTACCACAAAAATGTACTGATGTAGTGCAAAGCACACATCTTTACTCCTAGTGTTTTGTGCGTTTTTACTTATTTTTGTGTTCATTTTGAGTCGTTTTAATGTACATTTGAGTCTTTGTCTTGTTTACAGGTGCTCGTATGGATTACAAGGGAATATACGAAGAAACCGAGTAAGAGAACGGACCCAGAAGAAAGTCCAGGGATCAAAAGTGAAAAATTAAGAAAATAGGTCCCTCGCGGTACGCGAAGAATGTAGACAAAGAACCTCACGGTACATGAGGGAATCCAGAAGTGGCCGCGACTATTTTGTTCCTCGCGGACGCGAGGAACCTAACCCAAAACTCTCGCGGTACGCGAGAGAGTTATTTTCTGCAAAACCCTAGTTTTTCAAATTAAATAGAATTCTTATGCCATTATTCAAGGATTTAGATTCTTAGCCGTCCAGAGAGAGTTCTAGGACGATTTTGGGAGAGAAGAAGCTAATTGGAGTCAAAGTTTGGAGTTTTAGGATTCGAGGTGGTTAGAGATAGCTTTTCGGGTTCCAATTCTCTTTCGTTTGATCTTTGATTTGATTGTTTGAAACCATGAATCTTGTTTATACTTCTGTTTTTGGTTGTTTAAGCATGATCCTAGGCTAAAACTCTTATTTTGCCTAGGTCAATTGATGAATACTTGTTAAAGTTTTGATTTTTATCGGTTTTTGGATTCAAGTAATGGGTTTATGATTTTGTGAAAGATCTTGAGTTAATAATTGTGATGTTATTGCATGTTTAGACCTGATCTTGTGTTTGATTTCAATTCCTTGCGTTGATTATGGTTGTCTGCTAGTTTAATTAGCGTATCTTGGTAATAAATCTTAGGGTTTGTGATTAGGGTGGTTTTCTAGACGTAGTAGCCATAGGAGTTGTCTTTATTGCTGATTAGAAGTGAATGTGTATCCTAGTTCAATACCCGAGAGGTGAGAATTAGTCGTTTAGTTTTCGTCATTAGGAATCCGAGTGTCAGCTGTCTGAGAGGAAGCCGGTATTAGGTGTCTAGTGATTGTTGCTATTCGTGTCATAGTTGTTATCTTGAGATTACCCCGTGCATTCTTTGAGTGTATTGGTGGATGGAGAGACTGTGAGGTAATATCTCTATTAGGGTACTTTATCATAGTTGGAAATACTTGAGAAGTGATCCAACAATCTGGTGAGTTAGTACATCTTTAGGTTCCTTAGTTGGTGACACCCTGAGAGTGATTAGGGATCCACTTGGTAGTCTTTAGTTGTTAACCTTAGAAACCCAGATCCATTATAGTTTCCATAACCGATAGAAGTTGGGCTTTGCAGGTAGGATTCCGACCTAGGTGATATTCTTCCCTACTCTTGATTTCACCTTAATTATTGTCTTGATAGTTGAGTCGACCTTAGTTTGCTGCATTCATTAGTTTAAATAGTAGTATATTCACCCCCAACCAAATAATCTTTAGTCCGAGTCAGAGTCTAGTATAGTTATCATAGTGTCTCTTGGGTTCGATATTCCGGTTTACCATTAAGCTGTGCTACACTCGATAGGTACACTTGCCTGTCAGTGCGGTCTAGTTCTTAGGTTTTCCATTTATTACTTAGGAGTCTAGTTTAGGTTTAGTAGTTTATTTTATAGACCGTCTGGACGACATCAAGTTTTTGACGTCGTTGCCGGGGACACTTGGCAATAGCAATATTAACTCAGACTAGTTCTTTTAATGATTTTTGGTTTGTTTTGTTCTCATTTGAGTCTTGTGTGCTACTTGTCTTCTGTGCTACTAGTGAGTCTTATCTGAGTGTATAATTTAGAATCGAGTCTTTCTGTGTGTCTTTGAGTCTTTGTTCTGTTTCCTTCTAGAGTGTTTCTTTTTATGCACCATACTCCTTCGCAGGGATCACCATATTATTCAGCTTGTCCAAAGCCAGAACGAGAGCTTCACGAGCACACCCGCGACTTTCGGGAGCGTTTAAAGGAGCTGTGCAAAGCCCAGGTACGTTCTACTAGCCCAATCCCATTTCCTACTATGGGCGACGCTGACCCACCAGCGAGACGTACTATGCACTAGAGGGCCAGTGATGGGGTCATGGGCGCTAGATCTTCGATCACTCGCCCCACTATTCCGAACACCAATACATGGCAGATCCCATCACATGTCATGACTACGATCACTCATGCTACTCAATTCCATTGCCTAGAGGATGAGGATGCACCCGGACATTTGTCCCGCTTCGTGCGGATATGTGATACATTTAATATCACGGGTGTGTCTAAGGACGCTATCTACTTACGTCTCTTCCCATTCTCCCTCTCTGGGCGTGCATCTACTTGGCTCGACACTCTCCAAGACAATTCTATTACCACATGGGAGGTTCTCGAAGCTAATTTCTTCAAGAAGCACTATCCACCTTCTAGGGCCGCTCGCCTTAGGGACCAAATCCATTCGTTCTGGATGGACCCCGATGAGCCCTATCGCATGGTCTGGGAGCGGTTCAACGCGCTGTTGAGCCGATGTCCTTAGCATGGTCTTTCCGACTGGGGGCTGGTGGAGAAGTTCTATAATGGCCTCACTTTCGAGAAGCAACAAATGTCTAACACAGCTGTGGGAGGTCACATCATGGAGAGACTCGAGCCTGATGAGTGCGAGGAAATGTTCGAGAGCTTCGCTCAAGGCGAACAACAGTATCCACGTTCTGTTAGGAATTCCATTCCTACTGCTAGAGCACCCGCCTCTTCTCCTAGAGGTGTGCATCAGGTCACTCCTGATACTAGCGTGACTGCTGCACTCGCCGCTATGGCTAACGAGATAAAGGAGCTGAAGCTCAGTGCTCTTAGGTGTTAGGTGTGCAGGGGAGGCCATGACACCCGAGATTTCCTAGTGAATAATCAGAAGCACGTGAGCTATGCTGGTAACCAGAACCAGGACCGAGGGTACAACAACTACAATTCTTTTGGCTCGGGATGGAGATCTGGAAATAACCCGCCTGGGTTTAATGGTCGCTAGCAGCAGTACGGAGGAGCAAGTTCAGGAAGCAGTGTTAACACAAGGAAGATTGAGTAGATGATAGAGATTCAGACATAGTTGCTTGCTCAGATAGTGCAAAATGATAGGGATGCTCGACAAAGACTGGATAGCCACGACACTCTATTGAAGAATCAGCAGTCGGCATTCCAGGATTTGCAACACACGGTAGGAGACATCGCTCAAAGCTTGAAAGATCGACAGGGAGGTCCATCTTCAAGCTCCAATGCATCAGTGATGGTTGTGTCTGTTAGGAGTGTGGAGAAGAAAGAAGTTGAAGAGGATGACTCCCACTCCATTGAGTATGGCATACCTTTAGTAGATGAAGTGAAGGAGGTAGATTGGAGAGCTCGATTTGCTGCAATCGATGCTAAGATGAGTGAAGAGCAGGCGGAGGAGGAGATACTAGAGGAGCCGGTAAGAGAGGAAGAGCCGGTAGATGAGGAGATTGTAGTAGAGAAGCCTGCTGAGAGGGCAGAGGAGAAGAAGAAGGGGTGGAGATGAAGTCCCTCAAGATTGACCTGACTCGTGTTCCCTACCCAGCACGTTTGCTTCCATTCAAGCAAGCCAGGGAATACGGTCACTTCCTTGACATGTTCAAACAACTCAAGGTCAATCTTCCGCTGATAGAGACCCTCCAGCGCATGCCAAAGTATGGCAAGTTTCTAAAAGATCTTCTTTCCAACAAGAAGAAGCTCGAGGAGGTCTCTAAAGTCTCACTTAGTGATTAATGTTCTGCGTTGGTGCAGAACAAGCTGCCCGAGAAATTGGGAGATTTAGGGCGTTTCACGATTCCGTGTCTCCTAGGTAGTTTGTCCTTGCACCACGCGTTGGCCGACCTAGGTGCTAGCATCAATATGATGCCCTATTCTTTATACAAGCAGCTAGACCTTGGTGAACCACAGCTGATGCGCATGAACATATCCTTGGCTGACCGTTCAGTCAAGTATCCATGGGGAATTGTGGAAAATCTTCTAATGAAAGTAGGCAAGTTTGTCTTCCCCGTGGGCTTTGTTATTCTAGATATGGAAGTGGATGATAGAGTCCCACTCATCCTAGGACGCCCGTTCCTACGTACCGCCAAAGCAATGATTGATATCTTTGACCGGAAGCGTACACTTCGTGTGGGGGATGAGTCAGCTACCTTCAATGCTACATAGTCTATGAAGGATGTTGGTGTGTATAGCCACTCTATGTGCATGATTGATGCCTTCATGGACTACCAGCAGGACTCTGATCCAATGTTAGATGTTAGTGAACCCGCCCCGAATTTAGAAGATACATCTGATTGGGCGGTAGAATTAGAGAAGTTGTTGGAAGAGCCGGACGATTACGGCGATGAGGTGCCTGATGATCTACTGGAGATGATGGCAGAATTTTATGAGATCTTAGGCAAAACCCCAAGTGTGGGGAAGCTGGTGGAGGTTGTAGATGATCCTGATGATTGTGGTGAAGGTTTAGAGGTCCCATTTATAGAAAATCTTATTCCTGAACCGTTACCCAGCACCATTATGCTTTTTGAGGGGAGAAGCATTGAGTCGACCCCTAGTTCTAGTGTTCCTAGGTCTAGGACACCCCGTAAAAGAACCCGCTCCGTCATAGAGTCAACTGGATTTAGGCTACTGAAAACCCCAAGTGTGGGGACGTCGAGGGGAGATAATTTGCTTGGCTATTTGGTGCATATCATTTTCGGGCCAGGTAGGTATAAGCTGTGGTGGAAGGATCTGAGTGGTAGAGGTCCACTGTTTAGTAGTAGTTTGCTGAGTCTGTGGAGAACCGGGAGACCGCGGAGGATGAAGGCGGTACCGGTCAGGGTTAAGGAGAAGCCTCCTGATAGGCTTGTTTGATTCTCGGGCAAGTGCCCGTGATGTAGAGTTTGTTTGCATTGCTTTGTTTGAGTCCGTGTCCATTTTTGTGTTTTTCGGTGTGTGTTTTGTTTTGCAAGGATTCGTGCTTGATTCGGTGAGGAGAATTGTCGAAAATGAAGTTCCAGGTATTTTTACATATGTTTTTATGCTTGGAATAGGTTTTTAAAGAATTTGGGAAGAATTTTTTTTTTAAATGATCCAAAAATTTCTAAGTATAAAAGTTGGAAAAATCTCTTAACTTTCTGTTACCAACCCTTCCTCGCGGTATGCGACAGTTTCCCTGGGCTTTCTCGCAGTACGCGAGAGGTCTAAGGTTTGGCCGACTTAATGTCTATGTGTTTGACACCCATTGAGTGCATTTCTCTGCATTCTATCTATCTTGAGTCTTTTAATTTTTAGTTGAGTCAGTCAAGTCTTTATTTTAATTTGAGTCAGTTTAATGTTGCGGGTTTGTGGTGAGGTTTATTTTGCAAGTTTTATCATTCCGCCCGTACTCAATCTCCATTCGGGCGGGATCGATTATCACTTATATGAAGTTTGTAAAGGCAACCCAGCAGTCTGTGCAACCGCGAACGAAATGCTATACGTTGCACATAAGGATGAAAGAAGCTGGATATATTCACTGCTATATTACCAGCTAAGTCGCTTCCTGTTTTAGTTTTGCATTTTTATTTTTAGTTGTGTTTTGCTTCACATTGAGGACAATGTGTCTTTCAAGTGTGGGGATGTGAGTGTCTATTTGAGTCTAGTTTGTCGTGTTTATAAAAAAAATTCAAAAAATAAAAAAAATATATATATAAAAATTTTGAAAAATGTCATTGGAAATAATTGCATATACTTGGAAAATGATAGTACAACTTGATCTACTTGTGAGTTTAATTGATATAAATAATTGAAAACGTGCCTAATTAGTGATGTTTTGGTAGACCCAGCTAGCTAGTAAAGCTTAAATATCCTGTTTGTGTTGTTTAGGAATAATTGATTTTAAAATCATGATATCTTGTGGGTATTCATCTTAGGGTAATCGGTAATACTGAAACTGTCAATATAGGTTGGTAGGTACCACGTTAAGTTCAAATTTAGAGGTTTTTGAAATTTCATGGCACACCACTATCTTTTTATGAGAATAAATCCGAGTTTCGGTGGCGCCCTCATCCATAGTCCATAATTCTTGAGCTTATTTAATTGAAATCTAAGTTTTGCCTACGTGTCACACTTCGGGTTCCAGCCAGATTGAAACACCAATGGGTTGATTCTTATGTGCTTCATTGATATGACTTAGTCCATGTGTTACCTTCCAGGATAGTGACTTGGTTGAAACGCCTCTAGACGAAAGTTCTTTTGCTTAATTATGCTCATTTCCATCCATTCATTCATATTTCATTTGAATTCTAAAAACCTGTAAATTTTAGTTTAACGTGGTAGGGTAAATCTATATGGTTTGATCCGTGCCTAGACATGACCGTGAGACGGGATTAGGTAGAGCTGTAACTGTTAAGTGTGAGTCCCATAGATTGATTGATATGCTTGGTAAAGAAATTTTAGAACACATTACGGGGGCTTGAAAGTTGATGCTTGGGTTTAATCGGACAGAAATACTGATTGTTGATTTTTAACGCGTGAGTATATTTTGCTAATTGGTAATTGATGTTTATTAAGTTAGATCTCAGTTATGATTCCATTTGCAGTTTTTTCGTGGACAAAAAAAGGTTAAGTGTGGGGATATTTGATGTATTGAGTCTTTGTCTTGTTTGTAGGTGCTCGTATGAATTACAAGGGAATATACGAAGAAACGGAGCAAGGGAACGAATCTGGAAGAAAGTCTGGGGATCAAAAGTGAAAAATTAAGAAAATAGTTCCCTCGCGGTACGTGAGGGAATCCAGAAGTGGCAGCGACTATTTTGTTCCTCGTGGTACGTGAGGAACCCAACCCAAAACTCTCACGGTACGCGAGAGAGCTATTTTCTGCAAAACCCTAGTTTTTCAAATTAAATAGAATTCTTATGCCATTATTCAAGGAGTTCGATTCTTAGCCATACAGAGAGAGTTCTAGGATGATTTTGGGAGAGAAGAAGCTAATTGGAGTCAAAGTTTGGAGCTTTAGGATCCGATGTGGTTAGAGATAGCTTTTCGGGTTCTAGTTCTCTTTCGTTTAATCTTTGATTTGATTGTTTGAAACCATGAATCTTGTATATACTTCTATTTTTTGTTGTTTAAGCATGATCCTAGGCTAAAACTCTTATATTGCCTAGGTCAATTGATAAATACTTGTTAAAGTTTTGATTTTTATCATTTTTTGGATTCAAATAATGGGTTTATGATTTTGTTAAAGATCTTGAGTTAATAATTGTGATGTTATTGCATGTTTAGATCTGATCTTGTGTTTGATTTCAATTCCTTGCATTGATTATGGTTGTTTGCCAGTTTAATTAGCGTATCTTGGTCATAGATATTAGGGTTTGTGATTAGGGTGGTTTTCTAGACGTAGTAGCCATAGGAGTTGTCTTTGATTGCTGAGTAGAAGTGAATGTGTATCCTAGTTCAATACCCGAGAGGTGAGAATTAGTCGTTTAGTTTTCGTCATTAGGAATCCGAGTGTTAGCTGTCTGAGAGGAAGCCAGTATTAGGTGTCTTGTGATTGTTGCTATCCGTGTCATAGTTGTTATCTTGAGATTACCCCGTGCATTCTTTGAATGTATTGGTGGACGGAGAGACTGAGAGGTAATCTATCTATTAAGGTAGTTGGAAATACCTGAGAAGTGATACAACAATCTGGTGAGTTAGTACATCTTTAGGTTCCTTAGTTGGTGACACCCTGAGAGTGATTAGGGATCCATTAGGTAGTCTTTAGTTGTCATACTTAGAAACCCAGATCCATTATAGTTTCCATAACCGATAGAAGTTGTGCTTTGCAAGTAGGATTCCGACCTAGGTGATATTCTTCCATACTCTTGATTTCACCTTAATTCTTGTCTTGATAGTTGAGTCGACCATAGTTTACTGCATTCATTAGTTTAAATAGTAGTATAGTCAACCCCCCCAACCAAATAATCTTTAGTGCGAGTCAGAGTCTAGTATAGTTATCATAGTGTCTCTAGGGTTCGATATTCCGGTTTACCATTAAGCTGTGCTACACTCGATAGGTACACTAGCCTGTCAATGCGGTATAGTTCATAGTTTTTCCATTTATTAGTTAGGAGTCCATGTTAGGTTTAGTAGTTTATTTTATAGATCATCTGGACGACATCATGTACCATGACCTAAAAAAGGACTGTTGGTGGCTATGTATGAAGTTTGACATTATGAAATATGTGGCCAAATGTTTGACTTGTTCTCAAGTCAAGGCAGAACATGTAAAGCCCTATGGAAGAATGCAACCTTTAGACCGTGCATTGCATTGCATGACCGTGCAAAGCGTAACATCCCGGGAAAATATCGAAGTTAACAATTCGGGATAGTGGACAACCCGAAACCCGAATAACTTAGTAACGAGAAGTGTCGGCCAAAGATTTTATGTTTAAATACCGAATTAGACCCGGATGACCGTTATCGAACAATTCAAGTTAAAAACGTGTGGTTAAGAATAAACAAGGACCCGGATGTAATTATAAGGATGGCTATATCTTACAACTTTGGAGGATTATGTGTTTAACCAGAGATTTATGAAGGGCGTTGATGTAAATTCTATAACATCGGGGTGGCATGTGCTCATCTATAGATCATGGTTGGGGGGGGGGGGTAAGTGTAATGTGGAATTATATTTAAACTATTATCCCTTCCACCTCGAATCCCTAGCCGTGAAAGACAACCTTTGGAAGTTTTCTTCTCATCGGCATTCAAGCAGAAAACAACTTGGGATCAATCATGGACTCCATTCCACTCCATTAGCAGGGGATAAGAGGAGCTTACGTGACTGTAAAGGAAGAGATGGGGACAGTGGCAGATGAATGAACCTCGTGAACTGTGAGTGAACTTGGTGCAGCCCTACCTATCAGGATTCAAGGTTGTAAACGGAGTGATCGCGAGAAGCTTTGACTTGAGAGGCTTTCCTCGGCTTTAATCTAGGTACATTGCGATCTCGTTTCGGTGGAACAAGAACACAATTAGAGTACGGGACGATGGGGATGAGGAGAACCCTGTTGTGCACGGGGGTTGTGGGTGGAGTAAGGACTTTATTCTTGAATTTGTACGATCCAGTTAGAAAGTCGTGGAGTGGGGTATTGGGTTGGACAATTTGTAGAACGAGATGCACTCACGATGAGGTATGGTTAGAGTTGGTAATAATTTATGGGATTAGGGTGGTTAATCCATGGTGCAACCATTTAGGGTATAAAGGAATGGGTAATGCATGTTGCATGGTGAAGAATAGTCACCCACATGCGTGGGACGTGAATTTGGGTCATGGATGATAGAGTCAGTTTGGGTTGGTAAAACAAGATCGGGAAGGGCACGTAGAATCCGACCCATTTGACCCGGTTAATAATTCTTTTATTTTTAAGGTAGATGATAATGAGATGTCATGTGTGAACATGTTCATAATCTTATACCAGGACCGTTCATCCCTTGCACGTTCTCTTGACTTGTGTGACTCGACTAGCTACTGAAATACCCTACTTATTTCTTTATTATTTTATCAGAGTTTAGTGCGAAAAACGGTCCCAGTTTATCAAAACCTTGCCATTAAATGACTAAGGTATATTTTTCATTTATAAATATTGTTTTACATGTACAATATCTTATTACATAATCAAGGGATTCTTTATTCCGTCAGGCCTCATCCACAGGAAGCTCTATTCCACGTGCTTCTTTTCTGCACTGTTTAGAAAACGTTTTTGAATTAGATTTCGCTAAGTAAGTACACGTCATCTTTTCATTTCATTATGAACCCTTCAGGTTCTTATTATTGTTCAAGTTTTCCAGGCTCTCGGCGCCCCCGTGACCATCTCCGGAAGTACCTCCGGTCATGTCATCCGTATATTTTATGGGTGTGCTAACCCCCTCGCAACCATCTTAGGCCGTACCTCCGGTCCGTTTATTGGTAAGGTTCTTATACTCGTCAGTATAGACCCCTTGCATTTGTCACGAAGACTCATTCATTTGTCATCCCTGTAGGCTTGGAATCTTTTCCTCCTCAGCCACGAAGGCTTGGAGTCCCTTTTTCCTCAGCCATGAAGGTTATAATCTTTTTAGTTTTCTTCTTTATTACAGAGATCCACCTTACAGGCCGGGTATCTCATTTCATTTGGGACCTTGAGTATCTTAGACTCACAGCCTCCCAAATGTATCAAGCATTTGTTTTCATTTCTTGTATATGCTTGATTTATTTCCCAACCAGTCCTTACCTTAAAACTTCGTAACGGTTTCTCCACGATGCATTAAAAGGGTTTATATATAGGAAGTACCAGCAGCGTATCCACCACCCCTTTAACACTTTTTGAATACTCTGTTATTCCATTTTAGGGTTTAGACTCGTTCCATCATACTCATTCATACTTGCACGTATCATCATGCATTCACGTATTCATATTCATCATGCATCACATATTCCATGTAGTCATATATTGTATACTAGGGTGATTATCCTTCCAGAGCAGTACCTCCAACAGAGATGTTCCCAAGAAAGAGTGATGGGTCTAGGTGAGATTTATACACCACTCTTTCCGTAGACAGAACATTCCGTTTGTCAGATAACTACATACCGGTCGGAAGTTCTCCCGTATGTTTACCTATATTTTTATTACTATCTTTTAGTCTATACCCCTAAACATTCATAATGGTTTCACCACGAAGTATCAAAGAGATTTATATATAGGAAGTACCAGCGGCGTATCCACCACCCCTTGGATACGTCGTGACTACTCAATTATTCCCGTTTAGTGTCTAGACTTATTCGGCATTACCCCGTACCCTCGTCATATTTATAGAACATAACACATAACATTTAATCACATAATTCACATAATAGTGTCTAGGGTACGGGTCCAGTGTACTAACATTATCCTCGGGTAGTTCCTAAGTTCGTTCCTTGCTTTAAACGTTTCTCCGAACACGAACTGCACTCGCAGCGTACCCCACTCGCACTTTAACGTACCGCACCGGCTGTTGTAATTCTTCTTATATCGTATGTGTGAAGTATGGTGTTTATGTGTGTGATGTTTGAGAGTGAATGGCCCAAGAATCAATTTATAGGCAAATTTCTTATCCCGTAACGGACCGTTACCGTTGGTGACGGTCCGTTACCGTTTTCTTGGCCTTAAAGGATTTTCTGACAACGTAACGGACCGTCGCGGATTATGACGGTCCGTCATGGCCTTAGGGTGCAATGACTGAGTGATACGTGGCTTAAAACGGGGCGTTTTCGTGATTTTGCGGCGTGACAGACCGTTTTGACTTTTGACCCCCCGTGAAGGACGTTACACATGGTGACGGTCCGTTACGACTCCATTTTCAGATTCCCCTCGCCGAGGCAACCATGTTTCATATATTATGGTATCCGTAACTTCTTTTCTAGCCCGAGATATGATTATGGAAATTTTAGGCTATTTCTGGTCTAACCGTCTTTCTGTTTTCGTGTCCAGTTACGTTCTAGTGTCACATTCTTTAGCTGACATGCGTCCCAACTAATTTTAGGAGTTTGGGATGTTACAACTCCCCCCCTTAATTTAGGTTTCATCCTCGAAACCTGTTAATTTTTAAATAATTGAGGGTAACTCTTTCTCATTTCTTCCTCACTTTCCCAAGTCATCCCTGACCCTTTTCTGTGCTTCCATTGAACTAATACTTGTTTGATTGTTTTGTGACGTAGTTGTTTCTCTTTTGTGTCTAGAATCTTGATAGGTTCTTCAACATAATTCACCTTATCATCAACTTCTATCTCTTCAAAAGGAACGTGGGCAACTTCATTCGCCAAACATTTCCTTAAATAAGATACATGGAACGTGTTGTGTATCTTATTCAATTCTACAGGTAGCTCTAACTTGTAGGCTACCTTTCCGACTCTTTTGATGATTCTGAAAGGTCCTATGAATCGTGGACCAATGAATCGTGGACTTCTGTCTAGCATTCCACGTTTCTTGAATTGGATTAGACCTTTCCAAGGAGATACTTTCAACAAGACATAATCTCCTTCTTGAAATTCTATTGGTCTACGCCTCTTATCTGCGTATGACTTCTGTCTATCTTGTGCAGCTTTTAAACGTGCTTTGATTAAGTCAAGCTTTTCTGACGTGGCTTGAACTATTTCTTTGCTGCCTAACTCTTTCTGATCAACTTCTCCTCAACATACGTGAAGTCCTACACCTTCTACCATATATCATCTCATATGGTGGCATACCAATGCTGGAATGGTAGCGGTTATTGTATGAGAATTCTGCTAACGGAAGATGATTTTCCCAACTTCCACTGGAATCGATTTTACAAGCACGTAGCATATCTTCGAGGGTTTGTATCGTCCTAACCCTCTCACTTTGACCGTCAGTTTGAGGATGATATGTTGTGCTGATTAATAATTTAGTTCCCATATCTTCATGGAACCTTTTCCAAAAACATGAAGTGAAACGAGTATCTCGGTTAGAGACAATCGAGACTTGCACTCCATGTCTTGAAACAATCTCTTTAATAAACTGATCAGCTAACTTTTCTGAAGAGTATGTCTCATGTATTGGTAGAAATGAGCACTCTTAGTTAGCCGATCTACAACCACCCAAATGGTATCATAACCTCTAGCTGTTTTGGGTAGCTTTATTATGAAATCCATAGTGAGATGTTCCCACTTCCATTCTGGGATTCCTAATGGTTGTAATCTCCCGTAAGGTTTCTGATGTTCTGCTTTAACTTGAAGACAAGTTAAGCATTTAGCCACATATTTCATGACATCAAATTTCATTCCGGGCCACCAATAATCTTTGCGCAGATCTTGGTACATTTTTGTAGTACCCGGATGAAGAGAATATCGTGTTTTATGAGCTTCATCGAAAATCTTAAGTCTAAACTTACCTGATCGTGGTATCCACATACGACCAAATCGAGCCTTGACTTTATACTCATTCTCTTCTAGAAACTTCTCTTGACCAGCCATTCTTTCTTTCTTTCTTAACATTCTCACCTTTTAATGCTTTGATTTGTGCGTCTCGAAGCTGGCTCATGAAATCAGGAGTTCTCACTAACTTATATGCTTTCACCCGAATAGGATGATGCTCTTCCTTGCGGCTTTAGAGCATCAGCTACCACGTTAGCCTTTCCGGGATAATACAAGATCTCACAATCATGATCCTTGACTAGTTCTAACCATCGTCGTTGCCTCATGTTTAAGTCCTTTTGGTCAAAGAAATACTTAAGACTTTTGTGGTCGGTGTAAATCGTACACTTCGTTCCGTACAGGTAATGCCTCCCAGATCTTTAGTGCGAACACCACCGCAGCTAATTCCAGATCATGGGTTGGATAGTTTGCTTTATGTGTCTTTAGCTGTCGAGAGGCATAGGCTATCACCTTTCCTCTTTGCATCAGAACACATCCTAACCCAAGTTTCGAGGCATCAAAGTATACCACAAAGTCTTCTACTCCTTCTGGCAATGCTAGAACCGGAGTTTATGTCAACCTTTCTTTCAAAGTATGGAATGCCTTCTCTTGTGCCGCATTCCATTCATATTTAGAGTCCTTTTGAGTTAGCTTAGTTAATGGGGTGGCTATCCTGGATGAATCTTCTATAATAGCCAGCTAACCCTAAGAAACTTCTAACTTCTGATGGATTCTTAGGTGGAGACCATTTCGTTACAGCCTCTACCTTTGCTGGGTCTACTGAGATGCCTTCTGCATTTACAACATGGCCCAGAAATTGAACTTCTCTTAACCAGAATGCACATTTTGAAAACTTTTCGTACAATTTCTCCTTTCAGTACTAAGTACTTCATGAAGATGTTGTGCATGTTCTTCTTCATTCCTTGAATATATCAAGATGTCATCAATGAAGACAATAACAAATTTGTCTAACATTGGCCGGCATACTCTATTTAAGAGGTCCATGAAAACTGCCGGAGCATTTGTTACTCCAAATGGCATCACTATAAATTCATAGTGTCCAGAACGAGTTCTGAATGCTGTCTTAGGTACATCTTCATCGCGTACCTTAACCTGATGATAACCGGATCTTAAGTCAATCGTGGAAAACCAACTTAATCCTTGCAATTGATCAAACAGATCATCAATTCTAGGCAAGGGATTAATATTCTTGATAGTCAGTTTGTTCAATTCACGGTAGTCTATACACATCCTCACACTACCGTCTTTCTTCTTCACGAACATAATTGGTGCACCCCAAGGGGATACACTAGGGCGTATAAATTAGGGGTGACAATCTTGACCCATCCTTTCAAAAGATGGGTTCATTTGGGCAAAAATCAATTGAATATGGGTTAATTTGGGTTAGCTCAAATTAGTCAATGGGTTAATTTGGATTCACTTAAATTAGTCAACGGTTCAATTTGGGTCATCTCAAATATTTAATGGGTTAATTTGGGTCACTTTAAATAAGTCAACGGGTCAAAATTATCAAGTATTATAAAATTTTGTTAACTTAAAAATAGTGCATATGGGACCCCTAACTTTGTCACCCCACCCCCTGCCCCCCACCTGTGGCCGCCCCGCTCCGCCGCCACCCCCCACCTCGCCGCCCCCACCCCACCCGCTCCTGCCCCAACCTGTCCACCCCCCACAGCCCATCCCCCCACCCGCCCGCCGTGTCCCCTCCCGCCGCTTACAACTACTCATAAGTTCATAACAAGGATCAAAGATTTACAACTCCAACTACTAAACAGTTACACAACATCATTAGGGGCAGCCTTACCTAGCCTGAACCGAATACGAAATATGAGATTAACATCCAATTTAAGATATGTAACCAAAATAGCAATAAAGAAAAGATAAATGATAACTTTATTTTTTTAAAAAGCGACCCGTTTTGACCTGGACTAATTTTGCTCCAAACCCGTTTTGACCCGAAGTCATTTTGCTCCTAACCCGTATTGACCCAAACCTATTATGACCAGTGACCCGAACCCGCCTGACCCGCCCAGTTTGCCGGTCCTAGTATAAATCCCTTTTTAACAACTCTTGCAGTTGTGACATTAATTCCTTCATCTCCGTTGGTGCTAACCGATACGGAGCCTTAGCTACCGGTTTAGCTTCAGGAATTAAATCGATTTTGAATTCGATTTCTGTTTCAGGTGGGGCACCTGGAAAATCGTCTGGGAATACTTCTGAGAATTCTTTTACTACTGGAACTTGATCCAGTTTTTTCCCTTTCATCTTCACATCAGCTACGTAGCCTAAGAAGGCTTAATGACCTTGTCTACAGTGTATCGAATAAAATACTAGCAAGTAGGGAATTCAAGAGAAATATACCTGATACAACGTCAAGAACATCTTTTGCTTCCTCTGTAGTGATCTGAAAGCCCTACCCATCGGCTTCGGAGCTTCTATTCTCTTGACTTCATTCTCTGCCACTCTAGACCCTTCCTGGTCTTCTCTATTTGAGATTTCAGCTCAGGACACTCCCTGCTAAAATGTCCTGGCTTATAACAGTTGTAGCAAGTGTCCTGCCTTTCCACACTTATTATAAGTACTAGACATGAATCGGCACTCTCCCGGGTGCTTTCTTCCGCAAGTCTTGCAATTTTGGATACTTTTCTTTGGGGAGGAACCGCCTCCCGATTTATTGAACTTAAACCTCTTAATAGGCGTAGGAAAAGGATAACTTTCTCCTTTCCTCTTTCCATCTCTTTCAGTCTGCCTTTTGAGCTCCGTCTCATGTTCCTGAGCCCAATCAATCATTTCCTCCAAGTTCGCGCACTTGGACGGAGGGATAAACTCTCTAATCTCTATTTTCAAAACAAGATGGTATCTCGTCATCCACATCTCAGGGGTTGTTAACAAAGCTGGACAGAATCAGGCCTTATCAAAGAAGATCCCTGTGATCTCATCCATAATCTCTGTTGTTTGACAGAGATGAAGAAACTCCTCATTAATTCTTTCAATTGCCACTCGAGGGAAATAGTGTTTCAAGAATAGATCCTTGAACTCTTCCCAGCTCATCTTTTTAATTATGTTTCTGCCCTTCTCTCTCTTTACTACTCCCCACCAATCGTCAGCTCGCTCTTTTAATTGGTTGGTAGCATAGGTAACCTCATCTTACTTTTCACAATGACATGTATCGAATTCCCTTTCTATTCAGGCGATCCATCTCTGACTTTCTAAGGGATTAACAGCTCCCTTAAACTCTAAAGGTTTACAAGCATGAAATCCTTATACGTACAACGAGTTGACTTCATATCAACTTTTAGATTTCTTCCTTCTCCATTATGAGTAACATCTTTATGGTTTTCAAACCAGCTTTCTAATGAGTTCTGTAGATCTGCTTGTAAGATCGGGAAATTTGCATCGAATGCCTTTCCTACTTCTATTACAATTTGTCTCCGGATATTTTTCGGGACTTGCTTGACTTCGTTCTCATCATGAAGTGGAGAATCAGCTCTCCTGTGGCTTCCCTCGTCATGTATTTCGTCGTTCTGATGTTCAGCCATCGTTTGCTGATACATGAATTTCGTTTAGTCTTTCGTTCGATTACCCTAATCATACTATAGGGTTTTATACTATAGGCCTTTTATTAGTTTAACCCTATTCAAGTATTCTAGGGTTTCACATATGGCCCTATCTATGTATATTACACATATGCACATTGTAGAACCAAAGACTGATTGCTACCAAATTATTCTAAGTACAAATGCTGCTGATAAGCTTATCAGCAGCATTCAACACTTGTTGCTGCTGATAGGCTTATCAGCAGCATTCTGTACAAGTTGCTGCTGATAGGCTTATCAGCAGCGGTCATCCATGTTTGCTGCTGATAGGCTTACCAGCAGCAACCTTCACTCTTTGCAGCTGATAGCCTTATTCACTGAAGACCAAACGTTGCATCTGACTATCCAGGCCAAGCGTCTCTGACACCTTTCTGCAAAAGCATCTGACAGACTCAAAGCAGAAGGAACCGCTATGGTCAACCAATGACGGACAATAATACACTTCTCCAAGCATGCAAACAATCATGAATAAAGAAAATGTTTCAGTAAAGTTAACTAGATTAGCCTTTACGTGTAATGTAAATTAATAAACAAGATCAACGGCTTGTGTTCGATCTGATCCTTAGAATCAAGGGTCTGTCTTGATTCTAAGTTACTATAAATACTGAGTTGCCACTTCATTGTAAGTGGGTCTTGAGTGTGTCTTGATAGTGCTAGTAGTGCTTGTCATACTTATTCATTGAGTTTCTCACTTGTAATCTTTGCATTCACAAAAGCTTAA
Organism: Smallanthus sonchifolius; assembly: GCA_023525975.1. NCBI lineage: Eukaryota > Viridiplantae > Streptophyta > Magnoliopsida > Asterales > Asteraceae > Smallanthus > Smallanthus sonchifolius. The sequence continues at coordinate 38,007,827 of CM042025.1, read as the reverse complement.
TACAACAGTGTTTATCAGTATTCTTTGTGTTTACTTGATTATAAATTGTGTAGTTGATTTTGTTTCCGCCAACCTCAACTAAGAACAGAACCATCTTGTATTCTCACGATCCTACAAGTGGTATCAAAGCTTTGGCTCAGATTAAACAAACTAACATTTGTTTAATCATCTCTGGTTCTATTCTAAACTCTCTCTTTGAACAAGTCACCCTAGATCAAAACAAAAATGGCACAGAGTAATGGCTTTGAAGATATTGGCAGCATCAACCGACCACCAAGGTTGGTATCTGGAGAAAACTATGACATGTGGAAAAATCGCATGGAAAGCTTCTTCTGTTACCAGGAATACGGAATGTGGAGATCCATCAAGGAGGGTCCATATATTCCCATGGTGGCCTCTGCTGATGATGGAGGGCTACAAGTCCCGAAGGAAACCTCCAAGTACTCTGAAGAGGACATCAAGAAAATGGAGGTGGACTTCAAGGCACTAGGAGCCATCCAAATGTGTCTTCCAAATGAAGTTTTCCACAACTTCAGAAGTTACAGAACTGCCAAGAAGCTCTGGGAGGCGCTGGAGAAGATGTTTGCTGGCTCTGAAGAAGTCAAAGAGAACAGAAGGGACATACTGAAGCAGCAGTATGAGAACTTCGTCTGGAGGGAAGGTGAGACCTTAACTATTTTATATAACAGATTTACCTATCTTGTAGGTGAACTGCAGTGCTCCAAGGTAAAGCTGGAGAATGAAGACATTCTCAAGAAGTTCATAAGATCTCTTCCTAGTTGCTGGACATTATACACTGTGTCCATCAGAAGAACAGAGAATCTGAAGACTCTTCAGATGACTGAGCTCTTTGGCATGCTCAAAACCTATGAATTAGAAATGATTCAAGCTAAAGAAAGGAGCTCCAGTTATCAATCAGCTACCACTTCCTCCACTACCTCCTCAGCGCTTCACTATGATCATTCCGGTCCTAGTGCAAGCAGCTACTATCCTCCCATTGTTACTCACCCTCAGACCCCAACCGCTTCACAATCTAACTCATTACCATTTCTTCTTGAGGCACCTCCTCAACAGCCAACCTCTACTGCTTTTGTCTCTGACAACTCAAGCAGCATGTATTTCATAAAAGAGGATCTGGAATGCTTTCATCCAGATGATCTTGAAGAAATGGATATTCAGCACTCATATGCCATGCTCTCCCTCAGAGCAAAAAGGTTCTATTCTAGAACCGGGAGATCAGTTCCAAGCAACAACTCAAACACCAGAGTTAGGCTTGATAAAAGCAAGATCCGATGTTACAACTGTAACCAAATGGGTCACTTTGCTAGGGAGTGCAAGGCACCTAAAGCCAATCAGGGTGCCAGCCATCAAAGACAAGGTTACCAAGGTCAGCCCAGGCAGCAGCAGCAGCAAGGAACTACTCCAGCACAGACTGCAGCCTGTGCAAATGTTGGAACTTCAGACTTTGACTGGAGTTTTCAATATGAAGATGTTCCTGCCTCCAACCAAGCACTTATGGCAGACACTGCAGAGATACCACCTCAGGTATTTGAACATCTATGCTCTCAAGCTTGCATTGATAAAGTTTTAGGTTATAGAAAACATAACCAAAACCTTATAGATCAAAATGAAGAGTTTCTTCAAATGAAATCTGAGTTCAAAAAGGTTGAAATCACTTACAAAGAAAAAATTGAATGCCTTAAGAAAGAGATTTCATCTCTAAAACATGAACAAACCAATCTTGAAACTCAGATTGATGATCTATTAGTAAAACTTAAATCAACCAGAGCTGATCTGGCAGAACAGAAAGTTCATGTTGAAAATTATGAATTTTCTTCTAAAAAGCTTCAGAGACTTCTAGATATTCAAGTCCATGAAAAGGTAAAGCTTGGAGGACTTGGATATGGCAAGGAACAGTACAATACTGTTCCTCATCCAGTTGACTATGTTGCCATCTATGAACCAAGTTTTGATGTTGCAAAAACTCGACACTGCAAACAGAAATCTTGATCCTCCAATGGATGAACCCCTTGTTAAAGACTGCACTACCTCATCAGAATCTGAGTTAACCCTCTCAGACCATGATGAAACCAGTACAGCCTCATCTGAAGCTGTTCTGAATAGAGTCCCAGTCCCTACTGTTCTCCCAGCTGTTCCAGCCCCTGTACCATTCAAACAGATAAGGATCAGCTATCCTCCAGGTGGAAGAAAGCTAAACACTGAAAAGGGACAAACATCAGGACCTACAAACTCCAAGTCTCAGTTCATGCCAAATCAGAAGAATCAGCAACAGGTTAGAAGAGTTACGACCAAGAAAACTCAGTGCAGAAACTCTTCTTCTCCACCAAGGAAGCAGCAACCCAAAGTTCAGCAGTCCTGCACCATATGTGGGGAATCAAACCACTTTGCTGCAAAATGTCAGTTTAACCCCTTCAACCAGATCCTTCTTCAATCAGCGCATAAACAAAAGAAGGATCAGCATACTTCAGTTGATAGGCCATCTGCAGCCAGTAGAAGAGTTGAAACTGCAGAAAAATACAAGCAGCAGCAAAAGGCAAAGCCTTCAGCAGCCACCAAATCTGCTGCTGCTCAAACAAAGCAGTCAGCAGCAAAAACTAAATCTGCTGCTGCTCCAAATAAGCCCTCAGCAGCAAAAGCAAAATCTGCTGCTGAAAGGCCAAGGTCATCAGCAGCAACATCTGCAGCTGATAAGCTGAAGCCATCAGCAGCAAAACCTGCCCCTGCTGACAGGCCAAAACCTCAAGCAGGAAAATCAGCTGCTGATAGAGCAAATTCATTAGCTGCCAAAGCCAAATCCGCAGCCGATAAAGAAAAGAGAAATGGAAAACCACTACTTAAGCAATGGAAAGCCAAAATCTCTGCTCCTGTCAGCAAAATCATCATCGGTGCTGTTGAATGCACGCATGATGAATCAGAATGTCCAAGAACTCTTTTCTTCAAAAAGGAGAGCTCTTGGACCACTCCCACTAACTAAAATTTCTTTCAAGTGCAGGGACAGCCAGGTAACAAGAATAACACCTGGGTGGTAGATAGCGGCTGTTCTAGGCACATGACAGGCAACAGGTCCATCCTCTCAAACTTCAGACATTTCAATGGAGGATATGTTGCCTTTGGGAGTGACTCAAAAGGTGGATCTATCACTGGACAAGGCACTGTGTCCAATGAAAGGATGAGTATTGAAAGAGTCAACTATGTTAAAGAACTTGACTTCAATCTCATGAGTGTTTCTCAAGTATGTGATCAAAAGCATTGGATGCTCTTCACTGACAAAGAATGTTTCGTGTTAGCTCCTGGCCTATCTAAACCCCCCCCAGAGAAGATTCTCCTAACTGCTAATAGAAAGGACAACTTATATGTGCTTGACATGAATGAACCAATTCACATTGACAACATGAGTGCTATCTCTATCACAAACAATCCGGTGCAGCACTCAAAGACAAAGCACATCGACATCAGGTACCATTTCATAAGAGATCAAGCTGAGAAAAGGAGAATTATTTTAACCAAAGTTCATACAAATGAGCAATATGCTGATCTGTTTACAAAACCTTTTGATGAAGCTAGATTCAGATATTTAGTTGAATCAATTGGTATGATGAACTTTGATTAAAATCCATCTCAAGTTTCTCCTTAAAATGTGTATTTTTGTCCTTTGTTGTAAATAAAGGGTATAGTCAGCAGCACCTTTTTCACTGCTGACAGTTTTACTCTTCAGCAGCAAAGTCCTTGCCACTGATCACCTTAAGTTATCAGCAGGAACAAGTTTCCTGCGGATAGCTTTAAGGCAGTCAGCAGCAACCTTTTTGCTGCGGAATGAATACAACGGTCAGCAGCTACCAAATCTGCTGCTGAAAGACTTAACTATCCGCAGCAACCAAGTTTGCAGCGGATAGCTCACCATCAGCAGCAACCAAGTTTGCTGCTGATGGGTAAAATAAGTCCAAATTAACTTTTACCCGCTGTAAAAGTAAATATCGTCAGTCTTCACCATGACTGCTCGAGTGTTTTACAGCTGTAACAATGAAAAGTGAAACAGGTTGTACTGTACAAGTAGAGTTGCTTTTTCTCCGTCTGCCGTTATATCACCAACTCAAATCATCCCTCTACCTCTTCACATTCTATTTCAAACCTATCTCCTATCACTTTCTCTCCCGTCCCCACAGCATTCAAAGCCCTCCACAATTAACCACCATTCAAACACCTTTCTCTCTTCCCTCCGAATCCATAACAATGGCAGGCGCAGACATAAACAATCCCAACGATAAGTTCTCCCCATATCACAACCTAACTGCATACCTAATCAAGGGCAAGAAATCCGAAGGTTTCGACGGTATGATCGACTTCCTCTGTCGGTCCAAAATTTATCATGCCCTAACCGTCAACCCAACCATATATACTTCACACATGGAAGATTTTTGGAGCTCAGCCGTGTATTCTACTGAACAGGGCACTCCTCAAATCAGAGGCACAGTTGACGGTAAGGAAATGATCATCACTGAAGCAAAACTCCGCCAACACCTCAAGCTTCAGGATGAAGGGGACGCCCTCTCTTACCCAAGAGACGTATACATGAGGACCTTTGTATCCATAGGGTACACTGGAAATCAAACAGAGTATACGATAGAGAAGGCACTTATGGGTCCCAAATGGAAGTATCTCTGCCACACTCTTCTCCAATGCATATCTCAAAAGAGGAGTGGCTGGAACCAACTCAGCTCCGGACTTGCGTCGGCAGTTCACGGTATGATAACAGGAGCAGGTTTCAATTTTTCCCACCTCATTCTTGAAGGTTTGAGATACAACCTTCAAGAAGGGGTGAAATCACAGTTCTTCATGTACCCAAGATTCTTGCAGGAAGTGTTCAATTTTGAGCACCAAGATCTTTCAAAAACTGCAAGAATCTACTCAATACTGGGACATAAGAACAACATTTTTCATAGCATGAGAACAGTTTCATCAAAGTTCTCAGGGGCCGATGTTCCATTGTTATCTACAATGTTGAACACACATAGTGCCCAGGGTGACAGTTCAGCAAACCCAGCTGATACTGATCCCACACCCTCCACCTCACTGCCACAAACTCAACCTACTGTTTCCCTTGATCGAATCCCTGTGCATTCTACTGAGGATGCATAGGCACATACATTACTCACCCCCATTTTGATTGCTCAACCGGAACACAGGGCCCCGGTTGCAGCCAAGTATACAAGGAAGAGGGGCAAGAGAACTCCTTCTTCTCTTGCCTCCAAGGCCCAAACCCAAGCCAAAATCCCTCACTCAGAATCACAACATTCTAGTGAGAATATCATAAGGGAAAGCCACATTGCTAGGGAGACTCCTTCGGAAGTCTCTCTATTAGGATTAGGATCACTTTCCGGATCCATAGAACAGCCCTTCGAGCCATTCCTCTCTTCTTTGAACTTAAGTGTAGAGGAACCTGACCAAAGTGATGTACCTTCTCCAACTACCACTATCAAGGAGGTACTGATTGGTCTTGCTTCCGAAACACCCAACCCAAGTTCCTCACCCTTGAAGGTCCACTCTGGGAGTATTGAAAGAGTGGATGTGGACGAGGCTGTCACCACTGCTGGTCCATCAACTGACCAGGAGGACAGTGACAACATCTTTAAGACCTCAACCATGGCAACTCACGGTGAGGGTGTTTCCTTGGAAACTCCCTTCACTGAGAGGAATCCCAGGCGCCAAGAAACCGCGGGTGATGGGGATGCTGAGGCTAGGCCTACGGCCCCATCTGGGTCCAAGGATTCCACAACTGTGGATGAGGACAGACTGAAACTTCATAACATGGAATTGACGGCCAGGGTGGCTATGCTAGAGGCTGAAATGTCCAAACTAAGACACCAAGTCGCTATGCATGAAGCCCATCAATGCCCAACTCTAGCCTCTCCCTCTCTTGTATCAGTAGGCACCCAAACTGATGCTTACCTGTCTGCTGATGCAACCAAAAAGGGGGAGATGGTTTCTATGGAAGATGATACAGACAGTCTTGACGACTGGATTCAAGAGCAGTTTGTACTTCAAAGCTCACAATACAAGCCAACTTTTGTCCAAGTTCATGACCTGCCAGCCCCAGATAACGAAGACAAATAAATATCTGAAGACTGGCAGTTGGTCGTCAGGGCTGTCGATGAAATGCTGAATGATGCTGAAGACACAGAACAAACAAATGCATCATTCAGCATCCTTCCACAAGCAGCAGCCATCATAGGTCAATCCACTACCCCCCAAATCTTCAAAGAAGATAGAGTTTGACTCTATTCTAGCTTGGGGGTATGATGGATTAGCTGAGAGGTTTTGGATTGGATGGGAGTTCAGCGGAGTAGAAGAGCTGAACTGGAACTCTCTCAATGCCCTCCAAGTCCTAGAACTGCATCTAACTGACTGCATCAACACTTCAGCAGATCTCTCAGCTGAACTTGCCATTGGCAGGTTCCATGACCCGATGGAGGATAATCTACCCAGGTTCCAAAGATTCCTACAAGCAGCACATCGGGTAGCTTATCCTGAATCCTCGGCGGCCGCAGAAAGAAGACTGACTCCTAGCAATCTTGAAATAACAAGGAGCAGTCTTCTCACTGAAGAAGAAGTTTTGGGCCTTCGAAGGTTCCTGTATGCCTTCCTGGTCAAGGACTTGGATGTGCTAGGTTGGGTGAGCACTAAGTCTCTTGACCACACTTTTCTGCTCAGCAACGGCTCCTCTCTCATCATCAACACCAGAAACATCCTTCATCTGCCCTCAGACTTTCTCCTCAAGATCTATCAACTCAGAACAAACATCTGCAATGTCAACTCACTTGAAAGTCAGGCAATGATAGATACTGTCAGAGCCAAACTTGAACAAGTAGGAAGAATTACTGAGGCAGTATATGTGTCAAACTCTGACACTGACACTGACTCAGCTTCCCCTCGAGTTAACATCTGCACTGCAGCTTATTAGTCAAGATCAACTATCAAAGAAAAACTGAGAGAAATAGAAGGTCCTGAGTATCAACTTGATGAATACGATGACCTTCCCCTATTCACATCTCAAATTACCAATGAAGCCGAGGCAGAGATCCCAACAGCACAGCAATCAGCTGTTTCTGTGATCAGTGAAGCCAGAGCAGAGGCATCCAATGTTAATAAAGGGAAGGGCATCATGACAAAAGAGGATGAAGAGAGGTTGCAAAAGGAAAAGAAAGAGAAAGAAGAGAGAAGAAGGAAAAGAGAAGAAGAAGAGTTGGCTGAAGAGATGGCTCAAAAACAAAGGCATGAAGATAGAAAGGCAGCCATACTTCTCAGACAACAGACAATCAAGCTGTATGCCAAACAGATGGATGAAATGAAGGTAAAAGTCCTTGCAGGGTCTCAAGTTGAGGAAGATGAACAACTTGCTAGACAGCTGCAGGAACAGTTTGCAAAAGAAGAAGAAGAAGAAGCTAAAGAGAAAAGGAAGGAAGATGCTAAGTTTAGAATCACTGATTCTAAATTAGCAAAAGAATTAAGGGAGGAGTGGACTGAAGCTCTGATGTCTCAAGGTGAGGATGAAGACTACCTTGAAAAACTTTCAAACAAAGAGATCTACAGAGCCTTCATGGGTCAGCAAGGCCAGTTGGCAAAGAAGAAAAAGGCTGAAGAAGAAGAAAAAGCCAAACAACAGTCCAAAAAGATCATTGCCTTCAATAAAAGGACCCATGAAGAAAGGAAGGTCATGATTGACTTCCTTAAGGCCAGAGGAGATAGTGGAAAGAGGCTAGGTCCTATGAATTTCATGAACCTGCAAGCCCTCTACTTTAAAGTTAAAAAGGATGAGGAAGAAAGACTAGGGAAGAAGGGCTCCAAGAAAAGGGTACTTATCAAAGAAGATGAAGAACCAAAGACAAAGAAACCCAAGCCTTCTCCCTCACCTACCTCTTCCTCAGTCCATCATCCTTCCACTCTCCTCCCCAAACCTTCCACTCCTCCACCCAAAAAGTCCAAGTCATCCCACCCAGCTCCCACTCATCAACAGCCTCCCTTGAAGATACCCAAACCCACTCCTAAACCAGAAGACTCAAGAAATATAGTTAACTGGTTCCACAATTCACAAGATCAAGTGTTTGAGATCTTCAGGGGGAGAACTGAGAGAAGAAGATCCACTTACAGCTCTGTTGATGAGGTTCTGCAACTACCTGATTCCGATCTTCAAAGAATTTTAGAGCTGGGTGAAGCTAATGAGCCTGCAAATGAGAGTGGGAAACGTCTTGTGCTTGCAATCAAACACTACTTCAACCCTAGCAAAGATGTGATCATAAACATCAAACCACTCAAGTCCCACTCTCCATTTGTATCTTGGACCTACAATGCTGATTTGGATGAGTTCACACTGACTGATGTAAAGAAGCAGCAGATGAGATGTTCAAGCAAAGCAATCTACAAAATGCAACACAAAGACATCAAGACTCTGTCTGAACTTCCACTGAACAATCCCAGCAAGGATCCAAGAGGCTATGAGGTTGAAAGGATAGTCAGCCACATGCAAAAGCTTCAACAGCAAAGTGATTAGAAGAATTTTTGGTTGCATCAGTCTAGGGGGAGTTTGTAGAACCAAAGACTGATTGCTACCAAATTATTCTAAGCACAAATGTTGCTGATAAGCTTATCAGCAGCATTCAACACTTGTTGCTGCTGATAGGCTTATCAGCAGCATTCTGTACAAGTTGCTGCTGATAGGCTTATCAGCAGCGGTCATCCATGTTTGCTGCTGATAGGCTTACCAGCAACAACCTTCACTCTTTGCAGCTGATAGCCTTATTCACTGAAGACCAAACGTTGCAGCTGACTATCCAGGCCAAGCGTCTCTGACACCTTTCTGCAAAAGCATCTGACAGACTCAAAGCAGAAGGAACCGCTATGGTCAACCAATGACGGACAATAATACACTTCTCCAAGCATGCAAACAATCATGAATAAAGAAAACGTTTCAGTAAAGTTAACTAGATTAGCCTTTACGTGTAATGTAAATTAATAAACAAGATCAACGGCTTGTGTTCGATCTGATCCTTAGAATCAAGGGTCTGTCTTGATTCTAAGTTACTATAAATACTGAGTTGCCACTTCATTGTAAGTGGGTCTTGAGTGTGTCTTGATAGTGCTAGTAGTGCTTGTCATACTTATTCATTGAGTTTCTCACTTGTAATCTTTGCATTCACAAAAGCTTAATACAACAGTGTTTATCAGTATTCTTTGTGTTTACTTGATTATAAATTGTGTAGTTGATTTTGTTTCCGCCAACCTCAACTAAGAACAGAACCATCTTGTATTCTCACGATCCTACACACATTCATTCATGGATTTTAATCATGCATAATCATACTTCCGGTTTACTATCTATTAACGTAAGTAATCATATGATGTTTGCGATATCATGATGGTCCCATACATTAGCTCCAATACTGACCAGGTATAAGGCAATGTATGTTACATATGATGATACTCCCAACTATCACATGGAGGTTATCTCATACAAATTTCTGCCCAAGTATACTCATACATTTCTGTTTTAGCACTTGAATTTAAACATACATGCTTCCTTGGACGGTCTCAGATTGAATCCCTATTTATATCATGAGCACTTATGGTTTGAGTTTAAGTATCCTCTTTTGATACTTAAATCCCTCAAACCGTGCTCTGATACCAACCTAAAACACCCTACTTATTTCTTTATTATTTTATCAGAGTTTAGTGCGGAAAACGGTCTAAGTTTATCAAAACCTTGCCATTATATGACTAAGGTATATTTTTCATTTATAAATATTGTTTTACATGTACAATATCTTATTACATAATCTAGGGATTCTTCATTTCGTCTAGCCTCATCCACACGAAGCTCTATTCTACGTGCTTCTTTCCTCCAGTGTTTAGAAAACGTTTTTGAATTAGCTTTCACTAAGTAAGTACACTGCATCTTTTCATTTCATTATGAATCCTTTAAGTTCTTATTATTGTTCAAGTTTTCCAGGCTCTCGGCGCCCCCGTGACCATCTCCGGACGTACCTCCGGTCATGTCATTCGTATATTTTACGGGTGTGCTGACCCCCTCGCAACCATCTTAGGTCGTACCTCCGGTCCGAGTATTGGAAAGGTTCTTATACTCGTCAGTATAGACCCCTTGCATTTGTCTCGAAGACTCATTCATTCGTCAGCCTCGTAGGCTTAGAATCTTTTCCTCCTCAGCCCCGAGGATTGGAATCCCTTTTTCCTCAGCCCCGAAGGCTTGAAATCTTTTTAGTTTTCTTCTTTATTGTTGAGACACACCTTACAGGTCGGGTATCTCATGTCATTTGTGACCTTGAGTATCTTAGACTCACAACCTGCCAAATGTATCAAGCATTTGTTTTCATTTCTTGTATATGCTTGACTTATTTCCCAACCAGTCCTTACCTTAAAACTTTATAATAGTTTCTCCACGATGCATTGAAAGGGTTTATATATAGGAACTACCAGCGGCGTATCCACCACCCCTTTAACATTTCATGAATACTCCGTTATTCCATATTATGGTTTAGACTCATTCCATCATATTCATTCATACTTGCACGTATCAAAATGCATTCACGTATTCATATTCATCATACATCACATATTCCATGTATTCGTGGATTCAATTTCATCATATATTCCTACTCGTCATATATTGTAAACTGGGGTGATTATCCTTCCAGAGTAGTACCTCCAACAGAGATGTTCCCAGGAAAGTGTGACGGGTCTAGAAGAGATTTATACACCACTCTTTCCGTAGACAGAACATTCCGTTTGTCAGATAACTACATACAGTCGGAAGTTCTCCCATACGTTTACTATATTTTTATTACTATCTTTTAGTCTATACCCCTAAACATTCATAATGGTTTCACCATGAAGTATCAAAGAGATTTATATATAGGAAGTACCAGCGGCTTATCCACCACCCCTTGGATACGTCGTGACTACTCAATTATTCCCGTTTAGTGTTTAGACTAATCCGTCATTACCCCGTACCCTCGTGATATTTATAGCACATAACACATGACATTTAATCACATAATTCACATAATAGTGTCTAGGGTACGGGTCCAGTGTACTTACATTATCCTCGGTTAGTTCCTAAGTTCGTTCCTCGCTTTAAACGTTTCTTTGAACTCGAACCGCACTCGTAGCGTACCGCCCTCGCACTTTAACGTACCGCATCGGCTCTTATAATTTCCCAGATCGTATGTGTGAAGTATGGTGTTTATGTGTGTGATGTTTAAGAGTGAATGGACTCAAGAATCAATTTATAGGCAAATTTCTGATCCTGTAATGGACCATTACCGTTGGTGACAGTCCGTTACCGTTTTCTTGGCATCCAAGGCCTTTCTGACCACGTAAAGGACCGTCATGGCTCATAACAGTCCGTCATGGCCTTAGGGTGCGATGACTCAGTCATACGTGGTTTAAAAAGGAGCGTTTTCATGATTTTGCGGCGTGACGGTACGTTATGACTTTTGAACCACAGTGACGGACTGTTACACATGGTGACGGTCCATTACAAATCCGTTTCTGATTCTCCTCATCGAGGAACCCAAGTTTCATATATTATGGTCTCCGTAACTCATTTTCTAGCCCGAGATATGCTTATGGGAACTTTTGGGCTATTTCTGGTCGAACCGTCTATCTATTTTCGCGTCCGGTTACGTTCTAGTGTCGCGTTCTTTAGCCGACACATGTCCCAACTGATTTTAGGAGGTTGGGATAATACAACTACATTAAGGTGAGTTTCTAATCCCCTTTTAAATGTTTTAATGTTTTGGGGCTATTGTACATAATTTTGAGACGTGTTTTATTACATTAAATGTGTAACGAGATTTGGGTTTTAACCCGATGAGTTTATGAATTTAAGTATTCAAATACGAGGCTAAGTGACTGTGTGATGTCCATAGGACATGTCGGTCAAAGGTGGGTATATGGTCGTGGGTCGTATAGTGACCTAATAGGGGTGAGTCGAGGGACGAGTCTACATGTCGTGCGGGTACAACTAGGGGGTGTTACAGGGTGCACACATACAGGGTATGTGCTTAGATAATGAGATATAATAATTGTATATGTGTTGCTATTTTTGCAGCGTATTGTATAATGAGTTAGTTAGGGTGAGTCGGGATAAAAGCTAAAAGCTTACGATTACGTGTAGGATAAGTTAACCTAGTGCTATGTGTGGGGTGTAGGTGCAGTAAATGAGTGATGTAAATAGATTATTATGTTATGTGTTTTATACATGTTATGTGTTATTGTACCGTTGTCCTTGTGACACGGCGGGTATTGTGTTTGTATCGTTGTATTTATGACACGACAAATGGGATTATGAAGGACGAAGTACTTCAGGAAGTCACTAAAGGTGACAATATTTAGCATGTTAATGAAGAGCTCGTGGTGTGTTAAACGCCCTGACGAGGGTGTAGTGATGAGGTATGTGTTTGTGTGCATCTATATGTGGTAAATTGCCTGCAAATGTTGAGTTATATTAGTTGTGTATGAGATGATATTATTGTGATATGTAGATGATATTGATGAGATGAGTAGAATTAGATTGACCGTTGTTCGGGATCGGGATGTGGTGTTTACAAATGTCGGGTCAGTTGAATTGTGAGAGCCTTGGTCAAGGCTGAGTAAGTCAAGGTCTAGGGATTTGTTATGTTAACCACGTTTTTGAGTTAATATGTGTAGTAGGTTAGTAGTTATTAGCATTGTAAGTCCGATCTATGTCGGTGAGACTTACTGGGTTAACATGGCGGGTTGAGTCTGGGTTGGTGAACCCTTATGGGGTACTGTAAGATAACGTGAGTTATCTATATGTATTTAAATGACAAACCTATTTTGGAAAGGACAGAAATGTCCTAAGTTGACATAAATAACAGTTGTGAAGAGATGGCTTTTAATTAAATTAAACTAATAGTACTCACTCAGCGTAGCTGACTTTTGTGTGTACGTTAGATTGTGTTGCAGGTGAGCTTTGGGTTCGGCGTATCTTGGCTTAGGAGCGGTGCTACTTGGATTGGTGTGCAGGCATTCGTGAGGTAAACTTATGACGATAACGATGTTAAATAATTATTATTGTTTTTAGAAATTCTTCTTTTGTAGTTAGATTAATAACATGAGTATTTTAAAGAGAATAAGCAGTTATAAGGACCAACTGTAGGATGCACGGGTCAGGGCCTTACAAGTTGGTATCAGAGCCGTGGTTTAAGAGAAAATTTGTGTTTTTATAAAATAAAATACCTTAACTTAAACTGAAAATGGGACGAGGGTGAAACGAATGCCACAACGAGTAACCGCGAGCCAAGAGGTACATCTTTTGAGTTATACTTTAATTGATAGAGTATTAATTATGCAGTGTAACACTACGTGGAGTTGTGTGGTATGACAAGGTGAGATTATGTTTTGTGAGTTGGGTAATGCGGAGTAGCATTTATTGCAATTATGTGAAATAGCTTGGTGTGTAGACATGGTTTACTGATTTTGCGTGTAACCATATGTAATGTGCAATTGGGATAAAAATGATGATTTGCTAGATTATTGTGTGGTACTACGTGAGTTGTGTGGGATGCATGTGCATCTGGTGTGTGTGAAAGGTAGAAAGCTAGTGTGAATATGATGGGAAAGGTTTAGAATCCGAGCAGTAATGTGGACCACCAAATTGCATTTGATCACCGTGATTTGGCAGTCTATGATTACTCTCATATTCTGAATTTGTGCCCATAGTAATCACTCCAATGTTTTATCTTGTAACACCTCAAAAATCCCTTATAAATTAAAGGACTAAACTTGCCAAGTTTCAAAGTTAAAGGTGCATTATGGGAATAATCAAAGTCCAAGGACTTAAAATGAAAAAAATTCTGAAAACAAAAGGGTAGCGGACCGCTACCCAGGGCTTAACGGTCCGCTACCTAGGGCTTAACGGTCCGATACGTGCTGAGCAAGGGAGCAGTGAGAAGCTGACATGTGTCCTGTGACTCACCGATTCGAATTTGACACGTGTAAAGGGTAGTGGACCGTTAACTAGACCACGACGGTCCGCTACGTGTGCGCAAAGCCAAATGGGCCGCCTTAAGGGGTGGCGGACCACGACCACCTAGCTTAGCGGTCCGCTACGGGTCCCCATTTGCCCCTATAAACACTTGATCGATTTCATACATTTTTCACACACCAACACACTCAAATACACATACACATTCTCTGATATCCCAATCCCGAGCCCCAGTTCGTGTACGAGAGTCTGGTTTCTAATTATTCGACTTCAAATTTCAAAAGATAGTACTGAGGTAAGGTTCCAATCTCCCGTTAAGCTTTGGTTATATATCATTAAGCTAGATTTTTTTAAATTAAGTATTGTACTTACTTATCTAGGTGCTCTGCCCGAGGTGTTTGTCACATTACTGATTAATAAGCCGAAATACTGCCGAGGTGAGTTCTTAAACTGTGATGCATGAACCAAGTCATGACCTTGTCCGGGATGATTGTTTTACGAAAACATTTTGAGCATCTTGAAACGATTGTACCGATTGTTTATATATAACGTATTCTAAGCGCTTATTTTATTTCTCTTGGCCGTGGAACGGAATGTTACACAGGACCCGTGGAACAGTCTTTGGTTATATATAAATTAAATGATTGTTCAGTTTGGTGTTGAAGCCCATGAACGAAATTTGGGTGTTGAAGCCCATAAATGTGTTCAAGATACTTTGGCGGGTCATTTTAATAAACTATTTTAATTTATGAATTCACAAGCTTTGTGCTGACCCATGTTTTATCAAATGTTTTTGAACGCATCACAGGTAGTCATTAGACAAGGCATTCCAGGACTAGATGATGATATGATTAATGATCCAGATGATGGGCATGCTAGGAACTATAAGTCCCGAATGACATGTTCCTTGTTAGGTACGAACGATGTAACTTTTGTTAACGATTACGTAAACCATGTTTTGATGTTAATAGAAGTTATGATTTAGTCTTCCGCTGTGTGTTTTTGATATCAACATCACAGTAACTAGAAGGCGACCTTCTGACCAGTATGTAGTTATCTGACAAACGGAATATTCTGTCTAGGAAAGGACGGTGTATAAATCTTTCCTAGACCCGTCATTCTTTCCTGGGAACATCTCTGTTGGAGGTACTACTCTGGTTAGATAACCGTCCTGTGTTACGGACGTGACAAGTTGGTATCAGAGCCTCGGTTTAAGGGATTTAGATGCAACAAGAATAGTATCTAGACTTAAAATAGCACTCTGAGATTAGTCTGGAATGCCTCCGTATAAGTTAGGTGTATACATTCAGTACGACCTATAACAAGAAATACTTAGAAATCAGATAATTAAAGGCATTTTTGGACAAATGTTGTTAATTTCTGAATTTCTAGATTATGACCGGTTATACGAATACTGATGCTATACATCTATGTGTAGGTACCAATGATAGGAAGTGGTAGAGGACGAGGAAGAGGTAGGGGTAGAATACCTAACACTAAGTCTCATACTCGCGACACGACAGATACAAACTCGATCCAAATGAGAACGTAAATACAAATGCTGAACCTGAGCAACCGGTGGAAGAAGTCATTATGACTGAAACACAATTTCAAGAAGCGGTGGCATCTGAGGTCACCCGTGTGCTTCAAACAACTCTACCTGGAATCCTGGATGATGCTATTAGGAGAAGGGAGAATCAAAACAGTCTGGGAAACCGAAATGAAGGAACAAGTGGTGCTGTTCCAAGAACAGAAGACACTCTTCATGCTACTCCGGTAGGAAACAATATAGGAACCACCCGAACTTACGAAACAATTGGGATAATGAACCAGGACACCAGAATTCATGGCCACGGATGTAACTACAAGAATTTCAGTGACTGCCATCCCAAACCATTCAATGGAAAGAAGGATGCCATTGCATCTTTGCAGTGGATCACATCTATAGAAGCAATGATAAAGATGAGTGAATGCAGATCAGACCAAGTTGTAAAGTTTACTGCCCACTCATTTGAAGAAGAGGCCCTTGACTGGTGGGAATCAGTCAAGCAGACAAAAGGAGAAGCTGCGACTGATAGAATAACTTGGGAAGATCTCAAGTCTTTAATTGTGAAGAGATACTGTCCACAAAATGCCGTGGACAAGATTGAAGCTGAATTTTTGTGGTTTGAAGCCGAAACCATGACTCATCAGGACTACACAACCAAGTTCAATGAAATGGCCAAGTTGGTGCCACATTTGGTTACTTCGAAATCAAGAAGAATTAATTGTTATGTCCAAGGTTTACCTCCTAAGGTTTGTACCTTAGTAAAATCCATCTCACCCGAGACGATAGATATGGCAGTTGAAAAGAGTGCGATAATGTATGATGAGGTGGCAACCCAAGATCCACCAAAGACCAATCACAATAGAAAACCTAAAGAAGTTGTTTACAAATTCAAATAGGGAAATAGTAAGTTTCCCAAAAGAGGAGGATTTAATCCCAACCTTGATAGAGCCAATCAGGGAATGAAATGCCAGACTTATCAGAAGTTTGTCCATTTAGCAATCCAATGCCCAAATGTTAAATGCTTTAACTGTGGAGAGATAGGGCATTATAGGACTTCTTGTCCTAAACCACATAAACAGAGAATAGGTGGTTAGAATAAAGGAACAGGATGAGTGTTCATCTTAGGAAGTAGAAATGAGCAGAAAAATAAAGCTAAGGAGGTAGCAAGTACTTTCTTAGTTAATAATATTTACGCCAAGATTTTATTTGATACAGGGGCAAATAGAAGTTTTGTTTCATGTGCATTTACCCCATATTTAGGCATAAGACCGATTCCACTTATTAATGCCTACATCGTTGAAATGGAAAATGGTGAATAGATTAGGATAACCGAATCATACCCTGATTGTGTCATCAATTTTGGTAACGATAAGGTATTAGTTACACTAATGCCAATGAACTTGAATAAATATGAGGTTATCCTAGGAATGGATTGGTTAAACCAATACCAGGCCCAGATTGATTGTGACCAGTGAACGGTCAAGATTAAGAAACTAGATGAAACTAGTTTGATGATTCAGGGTGATAGTAAAAACAATAAGATTGAAATAATTTCCATAGCAAAAGCTAGGAAAGAATTAGTTAAGGGAGATGGTATATTCATACTCCATGCTCTAAACGTTAAACCCGAAGGACATATTGCGGATATTCCTGTAGTCTATGATCACTCGGATGTCTTTCCGGAAGAATTACCTGGTCTTCCACCCTATCGTCAGATCGAATTCCGAATCGAACTCACTCCTGGAGCTAAAACTGTTACAAAATCCCCTTGTCGTCTAGCTCCTTCCGAACTAAAAGAATTGATGAAGCAAATCCAAGAACTTTTAGATAAAGGATTCATTCGTCCAAGTACTTCGCCTTGGGGAGCACCAGTACTATTCGTAAAGAAGAAAGATGGAAGCATGAGGATGTGCATTGGCTATCGGGAATTAAACAAACTGACTGTAAAGAACAGATATCCATTACCTAGAATAGATGATTTGTTTGATCAAATCCAAGGAGCCAAGTACTTTTCAAAGATCGATCTTAGATCAGGATATCATCAGTTAAAGGTACAAAAAGAGGATGTACCTAAGACTGCTTTAAGGACCAGATATGGTCACTATGAATTCTTGGTCATGTCATTTGGTATAACGAATGCTCCGACGGCATTTATGGACTTAATGAACAGGGTTTGTAAACCATTCCTTGACAAATTTGTCATTGTTTTCATCGATCATATTCTTATCTATTCCCGAAGCCAAGAAGAACATGCTGAGCACCTCAAGATCATTCTGTAAACCCTAAGAAAGGAAAGACTATACGCTAAGTTTTTCAAATGCGAATTTTGGAAACAAGAAGTACAATTTCTTGGACACATTGTGAATGAACGTGGAATACAAGTAGACCCAAGTAAAATAGAAGCTGTTATGAAGTGGAAAGCCCCAAAGACTCCGATGGAGATCATAAGTTTTCTTGGACTAGCCGGTTACTACAGAAGGTTCATTCAAGACTTTTCCAAGGTTGCTACACCTCTGACTACTTTAACTCAGAAAGCAGCAAAGTTTGAATGGGGTATAAAGCAGGAAGAAGCATTTAATATTCTCAAAGATAAATTTAGCCATGCACCGATCTTAGCACTACCCAAGGGAAATGATGAAATTGTCATCTATTGTGACGCTTCCCAAACTGGTCTCGGTTGTGTGTTGATGCAACGAGAAAAAGTCATTGCCTACGCATCACGCCAACTTAAAATTCATGAGAAGAACTATACTACGCACGATCTTGAACTTGGTGCCATAATGTTTGCTCTAAAGATTTGGAGACACTATCTGTATGGTACTAAATGCGTAATATATTCAGACCATAAAAGCCTCCAACATATTTTTAATTAGAAGGATTTAAATATGAGGCAAAGGGTGTGGATGGAACTCATTAATGACTACGATTGTGAAATTAAATACCATCCCGAGAAAGCCAATGTAGTGGCAGATGCTTTAAGTCGGAAAGAACGAACCAACCAATTAAAGTAAAAGCATTACGATTAGACCTAAAGTTATACTTCATGGAGCAAATTAAGGAAATCCAACCAAAAGAATTATAAAAGGAAATATCAAGAAAGAACGTATGATTGGAAAACAGAAGATGATATCCAAAGGAGATGACGGAATCATGAGATTCGAACAAAGAATCTGGATTCCTAAGCTCGTAGCTATTCAAGAGAAGGTATTAGATGAAGCACACAAATCTAAATATTCCATGCATCCTGGTGCCAACAAAATGTACAAGGATCTAAAGACTAATTACTGGTGGCCAAACATGAAGAGATCGATAGCTCAATACATAGACAAATGCTTGACTTTCCTTCAAGTTAGGATTGAGCACCAGAAACCAGCAGGAAAATTACAACAAATTTAATTACCTGTCTGGAAATGGGATCGTATTACAATGGACTTTGTAACCAAATTACCTAGGACTTAGAAAAGTCATAACGCCATATGGGTCGTAGTCGATAGATTGACCAAGTCAGCCCATTTCATATCCATCAAAGAAACATACTCAATGGATAATATATCAATGAAATTGTGAGCCACCATAGCATACCACTGTCTATTATTTCTGATAGAGACAGTCGGTTCACATCTAAATTATGAACGACCTTTCAGAAAGAATTGGGAACTCGACTTACCATGAGTACTACATATCATCCACAGACCGACGGACAAAGCGAATGTACGATTCAAACTCTGGAAGATATGCTGAGCGCATGTGTTTTAGATTTCGGAGGCAATTGGGACATTCACCTACCATTAATCGAATTCTCCTACAACAACAATTATCATTCATGTATTAAAGCTGCACCATTTGAAGCACTGTATGGAAGGAAGTGAAGAACACCTGTCTGTTGGACTGAAATAGGAGACAGTCAATTATCTAGACCAGAAGTCATACAGGAAACAACAGATAAAATAATCCAAATTAAACAACAATTAAAAGCTGCCCAAGATCGTCAGAAAAGTTATGCTGACAAACGGCATCGACCATTAGAATTCAGGGTCGGGGATTATGTGATGTTAAAGGTTTCACCTGGGAAAGGTGTGGTAAGGTTCAGAAACAAGGAAAGTTAGGACCAAGGTACATCGGACCTTACAAGATCATTAAAAGAATCGGAGCAGTAGCTTACAAGCTAGATCTACCTGAAGCCTTGCAAGGAATTAATAATACGTTTCACGTATCTTGCTTACGCAAGTGTTTAACTAGAGCCACTCAAGCTATTGCACTAGATGATGTGCATGTGAACGATAAAATTCATTTCATAGAACAACCAATCAAGATTCTAAACACCCAAGAACGGAAATTAAGAAAGAAATGTATACCAATGGTATTAGTTCAATGGCAAGGTAGGATTAGAGCCGACAAGACTTGGGAATTAGAGGAACAGATGAGAGCCGAGTACCCTCATCTATTCACATGTTAAGTTTGAGGACTAAACTTGCAAAAGTTTCAAAGTTAAAGGTGCATTATGGGAATAATCAAAGTCCAAGGAATTAAAATGAAAAAAATTCTGAAAACAAAAGGGTAACGGACCGCTACCCAGGGCTTAACGGTCCGCTACATGCTGAGAAAGGGAGCAGTGAGAAGCTGACATGTGTCCTTTGACTCACCGATTAGAATCTGACACGTGTAAAGGGTGGCAGACCGTTATCCAGACCATGACAGTCCGCTACGTGTGCCCAAAGCCAAATAGGCTGCCTTAAGGGATGGCGGACCGCCACCACCTAGCTTAGTTGTCCCCTACGGGTCCCACTTTGCCCCTATAAATACTTGATCGATTTCATACATTTTTCACACACCAACACACTCAAATACACACACATTCTTTGATATCCCGATCCCGAGCCCCATTTCGCGTATGAGAGTCTAGTTTTTAATCATTCGACTTCAAATTTTAATAGATAGTACTGAGGTAAGGTTCCAATCTCCCGTTAAGCTTTGGTTATATATCATTAAGCTAGATTTGTATAAATTAAGTAATGTACTTACTTGTCTAGGAGCTCTGCCCGAGGTGTTTGTTACATTACTAATTAATAAGCCGAAATACTGCCGAGGTGAGTTCTTAAACTGTGATGCATGAACCCAGTCATGACTTTGTCCGGCATGATTGATTTATGAAAACATTTTTAGAATCTTGAAACGATTGTACCAATTGTTTATATATAACGTATTCTAAGCGCTTATTGTATTTCACTTGCCTGTGGAAAGGCATGTTGGACAGGACCCATGGAACGGTCTTTGGTTATATATAAATTAAATGATTGTTCAGTTGGGTGTTGAAGCCCATGAACAAAATTTGGGTGTTGAAGCCAATTGGGTGTTGAAGCCCATGAATGTGTTCAAGATACTTTGGCGGGTCATTTTAATAAACTATTTTAATTTATTAATTCACCAGCTTTGTGCTGACCCATGTTTTATCAAATGTTTTTGAACGCATCAAAGGTAGTCATTAGACAAGGCATTTCAGGACCAGATGATGGGCATGCCAGGAACTATAAATCCCGAATGACATGTTCCTTGTTAGGAACGAACGATGTGACTTTTGTTAACGATTATGTAAACCATGTTTTGATGTTAATAGAAGTTATGATTTAGTCTCCCGCTGTGTGTTTTTGATATCAATATCAAAGTAACTAGAAGGCGACCTTCTGACCAGTATGTAGTTATCTGACAAACGGAATGTTCTGTCTAGGAAAGGACGGTGTATAAATCAATCCTAGACCCGTCGTTCTTTCCTGGGAACATCTCTGTTGGAGGTACTATTCTGGTTAGATAACCTTCCTGTGTTATGGACGTGACATATCTTGAGTAGGATTAGGTAGCTAAGACAATGCGTATGAGACTTGAAAAGTGGGGAACTCTTACTAAGAGGAATGTAGATCAAGAGGTCAAGCCGAAGACTGCCGTAGATAGGGCTGACAGTGAGGTGGGGGTGGTGTTAGAGCTTCTCGCACCAAGCGTGACTAGAGCTTCGGTCGGTGACATACCATGTGGAGCTATGATTGGTAAGACATGATGGAAAAGGAGAGCCGTGTCAGCTGTACGTGATTTCTCTCCATGATGTGGACCTACATGATTGAGAGAGCTACCACGTGCGTCAGTTAAAAGAGCTCTATTTCAGGAGGACCAGTGGATGACTCAAAATGTGACGAGGAGGAATGAGAGGATAATACATCAGATGCACCTGATGTGGTCTAGTAGTGATTTTGGGGTAGTTTTTGGGAGGCTCGATTGCTTGATGATTAGTTAGTATGGCAGTTATCACGAGAAATTTCAGGGTGATTTGACGTTTTGACTGATTAGACGTTTATGGGGGATGATGCTTAATTCTAATATTGAATATTTGATTTTGACATTTATAGTGAGTCTTACCGCATGGTGATCTGAACATAATTAATGATACTGGTAATTAGTGACGGCGTATGATTGTGTTTGTAGTAGTGGAATATGTGCGGCATGGTGTTATTGTGTGATTGCATTCTAAATGATTTGAGTTAGCATTAAATGTGATCTTTGTTGTGATACTAGAGCATGGTTGATTAGATGGTATGAGTAGACTTGTATAGATATGAGTTTTGAAATTGTTTGTGTCTACGGTTTTAGGATAGTGTCACCTATGTGATAATGTCTAGGTGATGTTTGAAGTGCAATGGGTGCATTGCACCTTGTGTGAGTATTCAGGACGGGGTTATGTGGGAAATTATGATTTTAAATATTATGTGTAGAGCGACGAATTGTGTATGGGTTGAGTAGTGTGTCGCCCTGGACTAGTGGTACGACCCGGGGTATGACCATATGAATTCAGTGTGACTATGTGATGACGTGTGGCAGTGGCTACCGTTGTGATAAGTAGGAGGTAGGGTTCAGGAGTTTGTGTGTTTATAAATGATGAGGTCATATGGTATACACGTAGATTTGCTCAGGTCTAGCTAGTTGTGTGTGCACCTTGTGCGAGTTAGAAGGTTGGGTTACTAGTACTTATGTAGAACATTGTGTGTTCTATAGTTATGTGTGTCGGTGTGTGTCTTTGTCGTACAAGCTTAGTCGTGCATAGGACTGATGGTCGGGTGTCCAAGCATAGTGTTTTTTTCTTGACGATTTTCTAGACGATGATACATCGGAGTGATGCGAGGAGTTTTGACGTCTTTCTAGACGATCGGTGAGGTGCTCTTGTGAGATGCCTATATCTCGAGAATTGGGAGCACGAAGCCAAGGGGCGGAGCTGTGAGAGTTGATGATGAAGGCGTTACGTGGGCGCTCGATCGGAGATAGTTATGACGAGATCGAGAGGACGACATTGAAGATTCCAACATGAGGCAAATGAGGTGATAGAAGGGTCTCCATGGGATACGTTCCATACAGAGAATTCTGTCAAGGTAAGATACAAGAGTAGTGGAAACGATTACTCTGAATGAGACAAGGAATTGGAGTACTGAACGCTGAAGTATCTTACATCTCAAATTTCTTCAAAATATCCGACACATACCTCGTTTGATGAAAATAGAAACCACCTTCTTTCTGATCAATTTGAAGACCCAAAAATAATGACAATTCTCCCATCCTGCTCATCTCAAACTTCAGCTTCATCACTCTCTCAAAATCTTTACACATATCAACATTCGTCGTCCTACGGAACACCCTAATCTTCAGCAGACTACTAATGTTATGAACACACTTGCTAGGTACGCAAGACCATTCTAGTGCGTACTTAACATTTACTCTTGCGTACTTGCTAAGTACGCAAGAGGAAATCTCAAGTGCGCAAGACCAAATTTCAAGTGCGCAAGGCCAGTTTTAAGTACGCAAGTTGTCCTGAAATTTCTGAGTTTTGACTAAGTTAGTAGTCTGCTAAACTATGATAATGATATTGGTACTCCACAGAAACCACCAAAGCTGCTTAATGTAAATGATTATTCGAACTGGAAAGTATGCTTTGATGAGTATATCTCGTATACTGATTCCACCTTATCAATACCAATTCTTGAGGGATGTAAACATCCAACCTATCTGTTTCTTGATGAAACTATTCCCAAACCTATCTCCAAGCTAGATGAAGAAGAGAAGAAGGCTTATGATCGAGAAAAGAAGGCACATGGCTATATAACTATGTCCTTAACTAGGGATCTATTTCACAGTTTCAGAGGTTATGATACTTATAAGGATCTCTGGATGGCTTTGCAGAAGAGGTTCGAAGGAAACAGTGACGTCGAGAAAAGAAAGAGAGAGCTACTGAGGAAGCAGTATGAGTGCTTCAAATATTTAGAGAATGAATCTATTGATGAACTTATTTCTAGATTCTATCACCTAAAAACATAGCTAAACTCTTATGAACTCAAGTATCATGATGATGAATCGGAGGAAAAGTTTCTTGATTCTTTGCCACCAAAATTTGACATGTATACCACACTATTGAGAGAGAACCTGAAATTTTATTAGATGACTATTGATGATGCAATAGGAAATGTTCAAGCACACGACATGAACCTGAAAAAGAAAGAAAGTTCTGGAAGACTTCAGATTCAAGATCCTTCTATGTATTATGGAGTGTCTTTCGTAGCAAAGTCATCTAGTTCTGGAATTGCCTTGTTCTCTGGGACTCCTCAGGAAGTTGATAATTCTAATGGTTGTAGTGGTCATACTTGTTTTGCGGCATCAGGATCTGGTTCATACCACCAACTTTCTTCAAGAAGCCCTGCCTCTACCCCATGAGCAAACCAATCTTCTATTGCCAAGATAGCTGAAGATCATGTGGCACTGTTCTCATCCTGCATGCTTACCTTCGAGAACTTCATAGGTGGGAAGCTAAAGGATCCTGAAACCATCAAAGAAGACTTTAATTAGGTGGATCCATATGATGTGGAGGATATGGATATTCAATGGAACATGACCATCAACATGGCTCCATTCGAAGCTATCTATGGTCGCAAGTGTCGTTCTCCTATCTGTTGGAACGAGATTGGTGAAGCACAAATCACTGGTCCCGAGTTAATTCAAGAAACATCCGACAAGATTATTCAAATCCATGACAATATTCGAGTAGCAAGGAGTCGGCAAAAGAGTTATGCCGACAAACGTCGAAAACCCTTGGAATTCCAAGTCGGTGACCTTGTTCTTCTAAAGGTGTCCCCGTGGAAGGCGTGATCCGCTTTGGAAAGAAAGGCAAGTTAGCACCTCGTTATGTTGGTCCATTCAAAATCCTTGAAAGGATTGGGAAAGTGGCTTACAAGCTCGAGTTACCTTCATCTCTTGGAAATGTGCATCCTACATTTCATGTATCTAATCTGAAGAAGTGTCTCGCTGATGAAAATCTCCATATACCGCTTGACGACGTGCGCATTGATGAAACGATGCACTTCGTTGAGAAGCCGGTGGAAATTATGGATCGCGAAGTCAAACAACTCAAGCGAAGTCGCATTCCTATTGTCAAAGTTCGTTGGGAATCTAAGCGTGGTCCTGAGTTCACTTGGGAACGAGAAGACCAAATGAAGCTCAAGTACCCTCATCTTTTTACCGATACCATTGTTTCCTCTAGCTAAATTTCGGGACGAAATTCCCTCAACATGGGGAGACTGTAACATCTCTGAATTTAGTATTCATATTTCAATTCAATGTAATGCAATTTCAAATTCAATACTCGTGCACTGCCTTATTATTTTGCTTACCGTAAACTAAATGCAATGATTCAATACAAATTTACAAGTTTTGCTCGATTATATACACTTAAACGCTATACAAGTAACTATTTATTTCAAACTAATCAAACCTGAAAGGTCAAGGACTAAAGTTGAAAAACAACAAGAAACCGTAGGTAAGCACGGTCGTGCTTCGTCCTGGCACGGTCGCGCCAAGTGCCTCGGCACGATCGCGCGACTGGTCCTCGAACGATCGCCCCCGGTGCCTAAGCACGGTCGCGGCTGCGTAACTGTCGAAACGTAAATGAGATTTCAAAACGCTCAATCGTTCGAATTCAAATCCGATTTACGTTTTACTTTTGTTATCAAGGAAAATATCTCCGTCGATTACCATTATCATTTTCAAAATACAAATTACTCTCAAGAAACCGTCCAAATTATCTCCCAAGCCTCAAACCTCCATTCTCGATCCAATTGCTACCAATTAATCAAGGAACTCGATCCTCCGATCATCTCTAAGGTTTCTGAAGGGTTGGAGCAGCCGGAATCACAGCAGAAGCCGCCGGAAGCAAATCTTGCCGTCGCCGGAACTCCCTTCTACCGATCGCTATCAATTCCTTTCTGTTTGAGGTAATTGAATCATCCCTCCCTTTCGTTTCGGTCCATATATCAAAAGCGCCCTATTAATCTGAGCTTTCATTACAGAAATCGTCCGAATCAGAATTTGTATTTTAATAAGAAAAGATTTAATCGATTCCACTCTTAAACACGATTTACATACAATTAATTTACGTGATTAGACTCGTAATAACTCATTAATCAAAAGCCCTAACAATTCCAACGCTATAAATACAAGATTTGTTCAATTCGTGTCTGATTTGGAAGAGACACGGTCGCGCTAATCATCTAGCGCGGCCGTGCCTCATGAAACGCGGTCGTGCCGAGTAGCAGCGCGGTCGTGTCCTCCTGTCCAGACCAAGTCATGCCCTTTGGGCTAATCTCTGTTGTGTCTAAGAATCTTGGACACGACCGTGCCAGGCCAAGGCACGGTCGTGCCTGTAGACTTGTCTAGTTTGTGCCCTCTGTTTGTCAACCCGGTCGCGCCCCGACTAGCGCGGTCGTGCCCGTGGCTTGAGCACGATCGTGCCCTTCCGAGGCACGGTCGTGTGTGACTCAGAAATTTTAACAGAATTATAATTTTAAATTTTTCAATCAATAAATGTTTCAAATTTTATAAAAATAAGTTTTCTGTATTTGAAGAGATAAATATTATTTATTTAAAAAATTTATAAAAATTAAATTTATATTTATCTTACACTTAAATGATGTTTTAAATGATTAAGTTACAAGTTTATAAATAAATAAGATAATAATTATTTATTTAATATTTAAACAAAAATCATTTATTTATTTATACTTAATTACAATCAATATTTACATTATTTCATAAACTATAATCATTTATTAATTTACATTTAACACATACATTATTTTCATAATCAACAATTTTATAAAAATTCTATTATTTAAATTCCAAACTTTAATCAAATGTTCCAAAAATGGTTACTACAACTTTATATATTTCATTTAATACTTTTTATACACAAACTCAACCTTCAATGTTAGACTTAAACTTTGTACACCGATTTGATTCAATATACATTACTATCTAGGTTAACCCGTGCGTATCAAGAACCCTTATTTTATCTATACTCTTTGTTAGCTACATCTCCATACCAAGTGAGTATTCACAACCCCTTTTACTCTTTTACACTTTTGGGGTGGAACATGAACTCTATACGCATTACACATTACACATTTACATTTACACAAACAACACAAGTGCAAAAATCCTATTTACATACATGTGTGCAAAATTTGAGCTTTGTGCCCGAGTGCTAGGTGTGCTAACCTTTGTATGCTCTTATGTGCAATCATTAACTATACAAGCCGACGGTTTTCAATGATAGATCTATTGAGTCTGACAAACCCACCCATGGTGCGCGGTGATTGAAACCGACAACACAATTTTTGCATGCTAGTCACAAGGTTTGGTTGTACATGGTTACACAATAGCTGCTCCCCATAAATGACTTATTTTATCATGTTTTGTAAAGGATTTGTTTTCAACTATATGCTATCTACATACAACTGTGTTATACTCACCAACTTTTTAGTTGACTTTATTTTATTCATGTTTCAGGCCCCAATATGTGAGATTGATTCAAGACGTGTTCAACATAGGATTTGGACTTAGCAATTTAAATCAAGAACTTTATGAATTGTTTTATGTTTCTTGTTTGAATTTGGTTGTACTTGGATTATTTGTAATGGAAATTTGACTTTAATATATTTCAATTTAGTCAACCATGTGCTATGAACAGTCTTACATGTCCCGCCCCGATGATTCCGCCATCGGTCGGGGTGTGACAGATTGGTATCAGAGCCTTGGTTATAGGGCATTAGGTTATTAGACACCTTGACCTAGACTATAACTTTAGGACACCCACTTATACTATGTTTCATGATTTTCGTGCTATGTGTTACATGCTAGATGCTATATGTTATATGTTACATGTTTAGTATGATTACTTATTGCATTATGATGACTTATGTGTTTTAAATCCATGACTTATTAGGATATTCTTAATAATTAAATAAATAATATCCTTTCCTATATTCTAAAACCTCATAATATTTCTACTTTCTTTTCTATCTTTATCCTTTCTAAGCATGTGGAAAATTCTTGAAGCAAAAAAAAAAAAAATCTTTAAAAATTTTTATTTTCTTCGTTAAGGTTTTAAACTTGTTAAATTATTTGAGGACACGTGCAATCTGGAAGGGTGACACCTGTATTTTGGGTTTTCTGTCTAGGAAAGTATTTCGCATAAATCCCAATCAACCGAGGGACCCGTATGCTTTCCTGGGAATTCCCGAGATGAGTGTTTACTTATAGGCTAAAGCATGTCTCCTTGAAAATTTTATGAGTTTAAATTAACCTTAATGTGCCATAGTATTCAAGTGATTTTATCACTTTTGAGTACAATCCAAACTATAAATATCTATTTTTATTTGGTTATCTCATTCTATTAAATCCTAGCAATTCTCATCAGTTCTTACAATCTTTTCTTGTCTTGTGACAATCTGTAGAATGCCTCCTCGTCGTGCTCCCGCAACCAACGCCAACACCGATATTGCTGCTATTCTCACCCAATTGGTGACACAACTCACCCAAGCCAATGGTGCCACCAATGGCAACAATGGTGGAAATGGAAGCAATAGTGGTAATAATGGTGGAAATGGTGGAAATGGTGGTAACAATCCACCTCAATGCACCTTCAAGCACTTCAACTCGTGCAATCCCCTAAAGTTCTATGGTACCGAAGGAGCTACTGGACACCTTCAATGGTTCGAAAGCATTGAGAATACTTTTCTCAATAGTGACTGTCCCGACAACCTCCGTGTTCGTCATGCTACAAGTGTCCTACAAAAACGGGCACTTACATGGTGGAATGGGGAGAAGAGGAATAGGGGTGTCGATGTAGCTATGGCCTTACCTTGGGATGAGGTCAAAAGGCTTATGACCGAGGAGTTCTGTCCTCGAAATGAAGTGAAAAAGCTAGAAGCTGAATTTTGGGATCTTGCCCAAGATAGCGGGGAAAACTTAGCATATACAACTCGGTTCCATGAGTTGAGTCTTCTAGTTCCCCACATGGTCACTCCTTTGTCCCGTTGTATCGAGAAGTATATTGGTGGGCTACCAAGACAAATCCAAGATACTGTCTTAGGTAGAAATCCTGCTACTCTGGAGGATGCTATTCGCCTAGCCGCTACCTTAACTGATAATCATGTGAGAGCTGGAACTCTTACCAAAAAGGGTTCTAAGAAAGTTTCTGAAACCATAACCCCTCCTGCTCACAACAAAGAAGCCACAACTGAGCCCTCTCGCAATAATAGAAAGAGGAAGGTTAGAAATTTTGCTGTGGTTACTCTTGCTGTCCCCGTTAACCAAGCTGCACCTATGATTCAAACGTCGGCTAAAAAGCCATATGCTGGGATCTACCCTCTTTGTGCCACCTGCAATTTTCATCATCCTCAAAACATCCCATGTCGCCTTTGTACTTATTATGGGAGATATGGTCATACGGTCAGTGTTTGTAGGACCAAAGCCCTTACGGGCCAAGTCAACCCTCCAAACCGAACCGTACCTCAAGTGGCTAACCAAGGTGCTCCCGCCATTGCTAATGGGCGTGCTTGCTATGAGTGTGGTGACCCGAACCATTTTCGTGATCAATGTCCAAGACTTGCAAATGCTAGACAAGGTGGAGCTCGTGGGCGTGCGTTCAACATAAACGCCAACGAAGCTCAAGCCAACAATGACGTGGTCAATGGTACGTTTCTTGTTAATAGTCAATATGCCTCCATTTTATTCGATACCGGAGCCGATAAAAGTTTTGTGTCACTTAATTTTGAACCTTTACTTGCAAATACTCGGTCCCAATTAGAGAAAACATTTACCGTTGAAGTAGCAAATGGTGACTCCCTTACAATTGAGTCCATTATCTATGATTGCTCTTTAGAACTTAATGATCACACATTCCCAATCAACCTTGTTCCAATGCCACTAGGAAGCTTTGATATTATCATAGGTATGGATTGGCTATCAAATCATCATGCCGAAGTCATTTGCTTTGAAAAGTGTATCCAAATTCCGCTACCATCGGGAGAAACCTTAAGAGTTTTTGGTGAAAAGCCTTGCAAGGGACTTAAGTTGATGTCGTGTACTACCGCCCAAAAGTACTTACGAAAGAAGTACATTGCTTTCTTAGCTCACATTGTTCAAAAGGATGTCAAGGAGAAGAGTATCCAAGACATTCCCATTATTCGAGATTTTCCCGAGGTTTTTCCTAAGGATTTATCCGGTCTTCCTCCCGTTCGTCAAGTAGAGTTCCGTATTGATCTTATACCGGGAGCTAACCCCGTTGCTAGAGCTCCTTATCGTTTTGCACCTTCCGAAATGCAAGAGCTTGCAAGTCAACTTCAAGAACTCTCCGACAAGGGATTCATCCGTCCGAGTCATTCACCGTGGGGTGCACCCGTCTTATTTGTTAAGAAGAAGGATGGATCGTTTCGCATGTGTATTGACTATCGCGAACTCAACAAACATACTATCAAGAACCGTTATCCTTTGCCTAGAATCGATGATCTATTTGATCAACTTCAAGGTTCTACTTGCTTCTCGAAAATCGATCTTCGATCCGGTTATCATCAGCTTCGTGTTCAAGAAGATGACATTCCTAAGACTGCTTTTCGAACAAGGTATGGTCATTACGAGTTCATGGTTATGCCTTTCGGGTTAACCAATGCACCCGCAGTTTTCATGGATCTTATGAACCGTGTGTGCAAACCGTACCTTGATAAATTCGTGATTGTCTTCATTGACGATATCTTAATCTATTCCAAGACTAAATCCGACCATGAAGAACATCTTAGATTGGTTTTCGATCTCTTAAAGAAGGAACAACTTTATGCCAAATTCTCCAAATGTGAATTTTGGCTAAAGGAAGTTCAATTTCTTGGTCATATTGTCAATGACAAAGGAATTCATGTTGATCCTGCTAAGATTGAAACGATTAAGAATTGGAATGTCCCGAAGACTCCTACCGAAATTCGTTCATTTCTTGGTCTTGCGGGTTATTATCGTCGTTTCATCTCAAACTTCTCAAAGATTGCTGTCCCTCTTACCGCTTTGACCCACAAGGGTAAGACTTATGAATGGGGACCGAAACAAGAAGAAGCTTTCCAAACCCTCAAACAAAAGTTGTGCAATGCTCCTATATTGACTCTCCCCGATGGAATCGATGATTTAGTTGTCTATTGTGATGCTTCTAACCAAAGTCTTGGTTGTGTTCTCATGCAACGAGGCAAAATAATCGCTTATGCATCAAGGCAACTCAAAGTTCATGAGAAGAATTATACGACGCACGATCTCGAGTTGGGTGCGGTCGTATTCGCGTTAAAGATTTGGAGACATTACCTATATGGCACGAAATGTGTGGTGTTCACCGACCACAAAAGTCTTCAACATATTTTCAACCAAAAAGAACTTAATATGAGGCAACGACGTTGGGTCGAACTCCTTAACGACTACGACTGCGAGATTCATTACCATCCCGGCAAAGCGAATGTTGTAGCCGATGCTTTGAGTCGAAAGGACCATGTTATGCTTCATTGTGCCCGTATTCAAACCGATATTCAAACCCGTATCTTAGAAGCTCAACACGTCTCGGTAACCGAGGGTAACATGTATGAAGAAATGTCGTGTGGTGTTGAACTTCTTCTTGAATCAAAACCCAATGGCTTACTATATTACTTGAACCGTATTTGGGTTCCCGATCGCGATGATCTCCATACATTTCTCATGAACGAGGCTCACAAGACTCGTTATTCTATTCATCCTGGTGCGGATAAAATGTACCAAGATCTTCGCCAACAATATTGGTGGCCCGGTATGAAAAAGGACATTGCTCTTTATGTTGCCAAATGTTTAACCTGCTCCAAAGTCAAAGCCGAACATCAACGTCCTTCTGGTTTGCTTGAACAACCGGAAATTCCCATGTGGAAATGGGAGAACTTAGCCATGGATTTTATTACCAAACTCCCTCGCACCTCGAGTGGTTATGATAGTATTTGGGGGATCGTTGATCGACTCACCAAATCCGCTCATTTCTTGCCTATCCGCGAAGACTTCAAAGTGGAGAAACTAGCCCGAATTTACATTGATGAAATTGTGAGCTGTCATGGTGTTCCCATGAACATAATATACGATAGAGACGCTCGGTTCACCTCTCGATTTTGGCAATCTCTCCAAAAGGCTCTTGGTACTCGGTTGGATTTGAGCACGGCTTACCATCCGCAAACTGATGGTCAAACCGAGCGAACAATCCAAACTCTTGAAGACATGCTTAGAGCTTGTGTAATCGATTTTGGTGGCAATTGGGATTCACATCTATCCCTCATTGAGTTTTCTTACAATAATAGCTACCACACAAGTATCAACATGGCTCCATTCGAAGCTCTCTATGGTCGCAAGTGTCGTTCTCCTATCTGTTGGAACGAGATTGGTGAAGCACAAATCACTGGTCCCGAGTTAATTCAAGAAACATCTGACAAGATTATTCAAATCCGTGACAATATTCGAGTAGCAAGGAGTCGGCAAAAGAGTTATGCCGAAAAACGTCGAAAACCCTTGGAATTCCAAGTCGGTGACCTTGTTCTTCTAAAGGTGTCCCCGTGGAAGGGCGTGATTCGCTTTGGAAAGAAAGGCAAGTTAGCACCTCGTTATGTTAGTCCATTCAAAATCCTTGAAAGGATTGGGAAAGTGGCTTACAAGCTCGAGTTACCTTCATCTCTTGGAAATGTGCATCCTACATTTCATGTATCTAATCTGAAGAAGTGTCTCGCTGATGAAAATCTCCATATACCGCTTGACGACGTGCGCATTGATGAAACGATGCACTTCGTTGAGAAGCCAGTGGAAATTATGGATCGCGAAGTCAAACAACTCAAGCGAAGTCGCATTCCTATTGTCAAAGTTCGTTGGGAATCTAAGCGTGGTCCTGAGTTCACTTGGGAACGAGAAGACCAAATGAAGCTCAAGTACCCTCATCTTTTTACCGATACCGTTGTTTCCTCTAGCTAAATTTCGGGACGAAATTCCCTCAACATGGGGAGACTGTAACATCTCTGAATTTAGTATTCATATTTCAATTCAATGTAATGCAATTTCAAATTCAATACTCGTGCACTGCCTTATTATTTTGCTTACCGTAAACTAAATGCAATGATTCAATACAAATTTACAAGTTTTGCTCGATTATATACACTTAAACGCTATACAAGTAACTATTTATTTCAAACTAATCAAACCTGAAAGGTCAAGTACTAAAGTTGAAAAACAACAAGAAACCCTAGGTAAGCACGGTCGTGCTTCGTCCTGGCACGGTCGCGCCAAGTGCCTCGGCACGATCGCGCGACTGGTCCTAGAACGATCGCGCCCGGTGCCTAAGCACGGTCGCGCCACGGTCGCGGCTGCGTAACTGTCGAAACGTAAATGAGATTTCAAAACGCTCAATCGCTCGAATTCAAATCCGATTTACGTTTTACTTTTGTTATCAAGGAAAATATCTCCGTCGATTACCATTATCATTTTCAAAATACAAATTACTCTCAAGAAACCGTCCAAATTATCTCCCAAGCCTCAAACCTCCATTCTCGATCCAATTGCTACCAATTAATCAAGGAACTCGATCCTCCGATCATCTCTAAGGTTTCTGAAGGGTTGGAGCAGCCGGAATCACAGCAGAAGCCGCCGGAAGCAAATCTTGCCGTCGCCGGAACTCCCTTCTACCGATCGCTATCAATTCCTTTCTGTTTGAGGTAATTGAATCATCCCTCCCTTTCGTTTCGGTCCATATATCAAAAGCCCCCTATCAATCTGGGCTTTCATTACAGAAATCGTCCGAATCAGAATTTGTATTTTAATAAGAAAAGATTTAATCGATTCCACTCTTAAACACGATTTACATACAATTAATTTACGTGATTAGACTCGTAATAACTCATTAACCAAAATCCCTAACAATTACAACGCTATAAATACAAGATTTGTTCAATTCGTGTCTGATTTGGAAGAGACACGGTCGCGCAAATCATCTAGCGCGGCCGTGCCTCATGAAACGCGGTCGTCCGAGTAGCAGCGCGGTCGTGTCCTCCTGTCCAGACCAAGTCTTGCCCTTTGGGCTAATCTCTTTTGTGTCTAAGAATCTTGGACACGACCGTGCCAGGCCAAGGCACGGTCGTGCCTGTAGACTTGTCTAGTTTGTGCCCTCTGTTGATCAACCCGGTCGCGCCCCGACTAGCGCGATCGCGCCCGTGGCTTGAGCACGATCGTGCCCTTCCGAGGCACGGTCGTGTGTGACTCGGAAATTTTAACAGAATTATAATTTTATATTTTTCAATCAAAAAATGTTTCAAATTTTATAAAAATATGTTTTCTGTATTTGAAGAGATAAATATTATTTATTTAAAAGTTTATTTAAAAAATTTATAAAAATTAAATTTATATTTATCTTACACTTAAATGATGTTTTAAATGATTAAGTTACAAGTTTATAAATAAATAAGATAATAATTATTTATTTAATATTTAAACAAAAATCATTTATTTATTTATACTTAATTACAATCAATATTTACATTATTTCATAAACTATAATCATTTATTAATTTACATTTAACACATACATTATTTTCATAATCAACAATTTTATAAAAATTCTATTATTTAAATTCCAAACTTTAATCAAATGTTCCAAAAATGGTTACTACAACTTTATATATTTCATTTAATACTTTTTATACACAAACTCAACCTTCAATGTTAGACTTAAACTTTGTACACCGATTTGATTCAATATACATTACTATCTAGGTTAACCCGTGCGTATCAAGAACCCTTATTTTATCTATACTCTTTGTTAGCTACATCTCCATACCAAGTGAGTATTCACAACCCCTTTTACTCTTTTACACTTTTAGGGTGGAACATGAACTCTATACGCATTACACATTACACATTTACATTTACATAAACAACACAAGTGCAAAAATCCTATTTACATACATGTGTGCAAAATTTGAGCTTTGTGCCCGAGTGTTAGGTGTGCTAACCTTTGTATGCTCTTATGTGCAATCATTAACTATACAAGCCGACAGTTTTCAATGATAGATCTATTGAGTCTGACAAACCCACCCATGGTGCGCGGTGATTGAAACCGACAACACAATTTTTGCATGCTAGTCACAAGGTTTGGTTGTACATGGTTACACATTAGCTGCTCCCCATAAATGACTTATTTTATCATGTTTTGTAAAGGATTTGTTTTCAACTATATGCTATCTACATACAACTGTGTTATACTCACCAACTTTTTAGTTGACTTTATTTTATTCATGTTTTAGGCCCCAATATGTGAGATTGATTCAAGACGTGTTCAACATAGGATTTGGACTTAGCAATTTAAATCAAGAACTTTATGAATTGTTTTATGTTTCTTGTTTGAATTTGGTTGTACTTGGATTATTTGTAATGGAAATTTGACTTTAATATATTTCAATTTAGTCAACCATGTGCTATGAACAGTCTTACATGTCCCGCCCTGATGATTCCGCCATCGGTCGGGGTGTGACAAATGTCAAAAGGATAAGGGACCAGCTTCAGGTATCACAAGACCAAGCCAGGGAAACAACCAAAGCTACAACAATCAGAACAACCGCAGTCAAAGCCAAGGTGGAACGTCCAGTGCTTTAGTTGTTCAACAGGACGAGAGCTTTGATTGGGGTGTTTATCTGGAAGATGCTGTACTTGCACAGACTCAAATAGGTTTAATGGCAGAGATTATTGAGCTGATGAAAGGTGATGAAAGGGAAGCATCTGTTGCCGACCAACATGAATCTACATCTGCGTTTGCTCTCATGGCTAATGGAGAATCATCCAGTTCATCAACTGAGGTAGATTCTAATCCTTTTGTTGTTGTTTCTTGTTCCAAATGTCTTATCTTGAAGGAAGAGAATGATCGTATCCATGATCAACTCGAACCTTTACGTATTGCAGCTCTAAGTTATAAAGAAAATGAAAAACGGTTTAAAGATTCAATTGAAAATCTTAAGAAAGAAAGACACGAGTTTTTAATTAAAATCAGTGAACAACAATTTCACTTAGATGTTGCATACAAGGGGTCAAAGAAAAGAAATGGCGAGATCGCCAAACTTCAAAATGAAATCCTGCAGTTGAGTGGCAAACTTGAGAAGTTGAAAATTTCTCGCTTTGTGGTGGAACACTATGAGTCTGTGGTGAGAAAAGTGAGTGGCAAAGGTTTAGGTACTAATGCCATTCCTCCACCAGTAAGCGGTAAGTTTGTCAACGGGCCGGTGGACATTGATTTGTCTTTCTTGGATGACTCTTCGAGCAAGGAAGAATCCTCTAACATGGATGATTCCTCAAGTCAGGCTGAGTCAGCTTCTGATGAGGAGTTCTTCTCTGATGAAGGTTTTGAGAACACCAAGGTCGAGGGTGTTATCTCAGAAGAGATGATTGGTGAACATAAAATTGAGAAAAACATTGTCACTAATCGTGACAATTGCATTTTAACTGGACCTGATATAATTGAGTCCAATGATAAACTAAAAATGATGCTTTATGGAGGTTTCAAGTCCATAAAACAAGTGAAGAAAGAAGCTTTTGTTAATCATTTGAGTAAGAATCATCATGAAAACAAGGAAAAACATTTTACTCCTAAAAGCAAATCAGGTCTAGCATAAGATACTGTTAATATTCATCAAACAACTCGCATTGCTCATCAAGCCGAGTCATCTGCATCCAAAAGCAGAGAGCCCTATAGGAGGACGTACAAAGGAAAACGACTGTGGTATGGTCGGTCACATCCTGGTGAACTTTCCTGATAAGAACCAAGGGAAACGACCAGTTGTTCGACAACAAACTGTTTCCCCTAGGACACCATCAGTGAAGCAACTCAAGAGTCCCAAAACAAATGTGGTGAAGCCACCAGTGAAACCAATGGTGAAGCTACTAGCAAAACATGTGGCTGAACCATCTGTTCCTAAAGGGGTAAAGCAAGTTGTTAAACCCAGTGTATCTACCTCTGGTAGTACACAAACTGGTGAGAAGCCTGTGATGAAACTTTCTAAGCCCAGAGGAGAAGAAGGAACAAAAGGTTGAGAAAACTTGAACATCGGCTAGTTGGTAGTCAACTAGGTGAAGCTTCCACTAGTTCACCCAAAGTTGAGACTAGCAAGCCAAATGTTCAGAGGGAAAAGAGGAAAAGGTCCTGGAACAAGAAAACCAAAAGTTCTCAATCTTCTGATCCTAAATTTTCTAAGGATTCACCCATTTTTGATAGTCATGATTATGAATTAATTGAGGTAGTTTATTTTGAGAAAAACGGACGACCCAAGACCACCATGGCTTGGGTCTCCAATTCTAATTAATTTCTTGTGGCTCGTGCAGGGACATCTGAAGGGAACTATCTTTAATCATTGGTATGTGGATAGTGGATTCTCCAGGCACATGACAGACAACATGGCCTTGCTTCAAGATGTCAAACCATTCAGAGACGACTATGTGGCCTTTGCAGGCGAGAAGGGCGGTAGTAATACTTGTCAAGGCGTGGTTTCAAATGGATGTATAAGCTTCGACAATGTCAACTATTGTGAGCAACTGAAGCATAACTTGTTGACTGTATCTCAAATGTGCGACAAGGAGTACTCAGTTATGTTTGACAAATCAGAATGCTTGGTTCTCAAACCTGGTTTTGTGGTTCCTGATGATTGGATTCTGATCAGAGCGCCAAGGACAAACAACACCTATCAGATTGTTATGAGCGTGGCTACAACCACCTCATCAGTTGCTACTTGTTTTCTTACTAAAGCGACAGAACTTGATTGAATCTTGTGGCATAGGAAACTCGAACACATTTCTTATCGTAAAATGAACCATCTTGTCCGAAACGGTTTGGTAACCAGAATTCCTAAGCTGAGGTTTACCGTTACAGATGACTCTATGCCTTGCAAAAGGGGCAAACAACAACAGAAATCTCACAAGCCCAAGATCCAAACTATATTGATACCCCTTTGGAGCTCCTTCACATGGATTTGTTTGGACCCATAAGTATCAGGAGTATTGGAGGTAAGTCATACTGTCTAGTTGTAACTGATGATTTCTCAGGTTTTTCTTGGGTGCATTTCTTAGCTACAAAGGATGAGACTGCTGAAATTCTTCAATACCTAATTGTGAGGTTGGAAACTTTATGCAAACTGAAGGTTAGAAGAATAAGGAGTGATAACGGCACAGAGTTCAAGAACAACATGATGGAGCTTTTTTGTCTCAAGAAGGGTATTCGTCATGAATTTAGTGCACTGTATACACCCTAGCAGAATGGAGTTGCAGAACGGAAGAGCAGAACCCTAATTGAGGCTGCAAGGACAGTGCTGTCAGATGCCAAGCTTCCCATAACATTCTGGGCGGAAGCAGTCAACACAACTTGTCACGTCTTAAAAAGATTTATGGTGGTTAAGAGACACAATAAAACTTGTTATATGCTGATCAACAATCGACCTTCAAATCTTGACTACCTAGTTCCTTTTGGTAGTCCATGCTCATTATTGTTATAGTACAGAGATCGAAAGTCTAAATTTCATGCAAGAGGGTTTTCAATATTGAGAGTAGGTATGTGGAGGAATGGTTCAAAGTAGATTACAGTAAACACAACATTCCACCAGAACCAACTGGTCCTGCTTAGGGATTTGATTATGATGCTATGTTCAAGTCTTTTAATCTTCTTGATTTATCTACTGAAGATGCTGCCAAGTTGTATGAGTTCTGTTGTGGCGGCGACGACTCTAATTTCTCAACCAGAGCAACGGTACCTATCCCAACTTCCGATTCCAATGCTGCATCTGCATCTGGAACTCTTGACAGTGATAACGGAGATGAAGTTCATGTTGAAGGAAACGATTCTCAAGATGATCTTAATGTTCATGTAGGAAATGATGCTCTAGTTGATCTAATCAACATTGAATCATCTTCAGGTACACTTGACATGGGGGAGTTGAGCACTAACCTTGAGTCAGCAATTCAAGAACCTCAATTACCAGAGACGAGAGTGCATCAGAATCATCCAATTGACAACATTATTGGTGATCCTAATGCCGGTGTTCAAACTCGTCATAGAACCATTACTGAGAACACCAGTTTGTATGCTGAGATACTTGACACAGGTATCATGGAAACTTGCTTGCATGCTGCATTCGTATCCTAATTGCAGCCGAAGAATGTGAAAGAGGCTCTCGCTGACAACTACTGGATAGAGGCGATGCAAGATGAATTGTCTCAATTCCAAGAGTTGCACGTGTGGGATTTGGTTGACCTTCTGAAGGGTATGCATCTGATTGGAACCAGATGGGTGTTCAAATGCAAGATGGACAATCGACATCTTGTAGTGAAGAATAAAGCAAGTTGGTTGTTAAGGGTTTTTATCAGCAAGAGGGCCTGGATGCCCCAGTTGCAAGACTTGAGGCCATTCGACTGTTTCTGGCTTATGCCTCCTTTGTCGGCTTCAAGGTCTATCAACTTGATGTGAAGAGTGCTTTTCTATATGGGAAAGTTCATGAAGAGGTCTATGTCACTCAACCTCCAGGTTTTCAAGATCCGCATAATATCAATAAAGTGTATAAGCTGGATAAAGCAATTTATGGTCTTCATCAAGCACCTAGGGCATGGTATGAGACTTTATCAAAACATCTACTTTCCAATGGTTTCGACTGAGGACAAATTGACTCGACTCTCTTTATTAGGAAAGCAGGAGGTGATATTCTACTAGTGCAAGTTTATGTCGACGGACATTATCTTTGGGTCTACCAATGAAGAGATGTGTAGAGAATTCGAAAAGGTTATGAAGTTCAAGTTTGAAATGAGCAACATGGGTGAACTGTCATTCTTTCTAGGTCTGCAAGTCAGTCAAAGGGTGGATGGAATTTATCTACACCAAACTAAGTATGTGCAGGACATCTTGTCAAAATATAAGATGAATGATTGTACTACTTATGGCACACCAATCCTAGTCATTCATGGTCTGCATCCAGACAAAGTGGGAAAGGATGTGGACTGTAAATTGTACTGCGGGATGATCGATTCTCTAATGTATGCCACAGCTTCAAGGCCCGACATTATGTTTGCTGTCTACTTGTGCTCGAGGTTTCAGTCACAAGCAAAGGAGTCTCACCTGATAGCTGTTAAGTGGACCTTCAGATACTTGAAGGGGAAACCCCGATTGGTTCTTTGGTACTCGAAGCAGTAGTCGTTTGATTTCAAAGCCTATACCGATTCTGATTATGGCGGTTGTAACCTCGATAGAAAATCAACCGTAGGTGGATGTCAATTCTTGGGGGACAGGCTGGTCTCCTGGCAGTGTAAGAAGCAGTCAACAGTTTCTGTCTCAACATGTGCAGCAGAGTACATTGCTGTCACGAGCTGTTGTTCTCAGATATTGTCGATCCAGCAACAATTGAGAGATTATGGCTTGAACTACACTGGAACTCCTTTATTCATTGACAATAATGCCATTATGTCTATCACGAACAACCCGGTGAAACATTCCAAAACTAAGCATATAGAAATTCACCATCATTTCATCCGTGACTGTGCTGAAAAGCGTTTGATTAAACTTGTCAAAGTTCACACGGATGACAACTTTGCTGACCTTTTCACAAAGGCGTTTGATCGGACCCGTTTTGAACATCTGGTCAACTTGATAGGAATGTTCAATCCTGAGTGAAAACTCTTTTTCAAAATCAAATCATTTCATGGAAGTTAATCTTTATTTCTTTTAAATTTCTTTTGTTCAGTTCGCTTTCTCTTTAATTAACATCTTCAGAAAATCCAAATAAAATAAAAAATCATGAAAATTTCAAGGTCTTTTGAAAGAAAAAGGAAATGATAGTACATCAGTAAGTGATCTAAACGTCTTAGACTGCACATATGGGAAATGATCGCGTCATGATTACTTGAAAGTTTAAGTTGTTTCAGTTTTAATTTGATTATTTGCAAGTAATTTCAATTGTCAGTAGGCTATAAGCATTTTTGAATCATTAGTAGTGTGGAAACTAAATCAATACTGCAACTGTGATTTGAACCCATGTATGCATGTGTGTGTGTAAAAGAATATAAATAGATCATTATCAGATAAAGGATGTAAGATTTTGGCAAATATGTTCTTATGAGACCAGTTTCGGGTTATATCTTTAGCACAATTTTTTGATTCACTTCACTGCCCGTACTCACAAGTATGCAGTGTTTTTAAACCCGGACCGGCCGGCCGAACCGGGAACCGGTGGTCTGGACGGTCCGGTTATGTATGTTGTAACGGTCCTGCAGCGACCCGGTGGTCGGACCGGAAAACCATGGTTGGACCGGAGATAACTAAGTGAAATACGGACATGGACCGATGCCGGCGATGGAGATGTGGTGGTTTGTTGGAGGCTTGAGCGGAAGATGGAGACGACGGAGATGCGGTGGTTCGTTTAAGACTTGAGCGGGAGATGGAGACGGTGGAGATGTGATGAAGATGTGGTGGTTCGTTGGCCGGATACTTGAGCGGAGATGGAGATGCGGTGGAGATTCCAAGGAAGAAGAAGACCTCTTGGGCTTGGCGGCTGTGGAAACAGGAAAATGAAGATGAAACATATTAGGTTTAAAATGTTTCTTTTTTACCCCTTAAAAAGTGATATATGTAGACTTCTAATCTTATTTATCTTTTATTTATATATTTGATCCCCCAATATTTAATAAGCTTCAACTTACTCCATTAATATTTATAGTCTATATTAAAAGGTATATAAACTATTTATTTAGTCACCCGTAGGATTAGGGTGTTCCGTAAGATGAGGTTCCTACTAGGCTTTTCAGTCGTTTATCGGTGCCCCAGGTGTGGCAACTATTTATTCATCACTGAGTAGTATGTTCTATATATAGTAACAAGAAGTTTACCGTAAGTGGCAAGACCTATTTATTCATCTCTTGGTAAAATGTTGGAACTAGTATGCTCGGATAAAAAAAATGTTGCAATGTTGGTCTAGGAATTTGCGTCGTTGTATGTTGTTGCTTTTGAGACGGTCGAGGATTTCTCTGATCAGGGAATCCTTGATTTTTCTGAACAAGAGATTTGTAATTTCACTGATCATGACATCGATCTTCTGAAAAGCAGCGATGCTTTCCCAGGAAATACCGAGTTTAGGGCCATTGATGTGTAGGCTTGGGATCTTGAAGGATGGCGCATGATCATGTCGGGTCTGAGAGGTAAGAAGGTGGAGACTAGCAAGGCTGGTGAGGATGCTGGTGGTGAAGGAGAGAAGGAGGTTCCATGGGGCGATGAGGGTAATGATGCCTAGGCCTGAGCCCTATTTCTTATTTGTGATGGTTGTGGTAGTTGGTAATAAAAAAAATTTACTTTTAAGTTTGGGGATCCCTGCATGGGAAAGACAGTTTAATTTTCTAACTAATGGTTAAAGATTCGTGTGGATGGGTCCAACTTTTGGATGAAGCCCGAATTCTTGATCCTCCTACAGTTTCAATAATAATTAGTAGCTTATGACTATTTGCCATGATTGTTATGTATATGGATTGCTTTGACATGTTCTAGAAAATCAGGATTCTTAGGC
Source organism: Smallanthus sonchifolius (assembly GCA_023525975.1). Lineage (NCBI taxonomy): Eukaryota > Viridiplantae > Streptophyta > Magnoliopsida > Asterales > Asteraceae > Smallanthus > Smallanthus sonchifolius. Next base: position 37,965,277 of record CM042025.1, on the reverse strand, counting down.
AGTTAAGCCTAGGGATATTTAGAAAAATAGGTTTAGGTATATTTTCAGGATACCGGATCATCAATGATTAATTATAAATAACATCTTAGGTTTTTATCAAACTTTGACTTAGAAAAATATAGTTTGATTTTGATAAATAGCATGGAAGAATACCAATTACAAACATATCATGTCTTAGTCATTCAAATTTTTGAATCTACCCTTAATTGAAAACTAACGAGTAGTCTCCAATACATACCTCTATTGAAATATAGTTTGGATAGCTACACATTCCAATTGATAGGAAATTCAAAATATGATAACTTTTAGTTGCCCCCTCTGTATAGTCATTAAACATGTCGTAGACTTAGTAATTGTGTTTCAGGATCTTCATAAGTCTTTAATCCGTTTAAGGATCTTGAGTCACAATATTGATGCTAAGTTCTTGGGTTAACACATAAGTGTTAAATACCTATGACAAGTTAAAATCGTGGGCCAAGCTAGAAAAACGTGGGCCAAGCCAGAATACGTGGGCCATATAATGTGGGCCAAGCCAGAATAACGTGCCCCAAGCCAGAATAACACGGGCCAAGCGAGACTTGAGTTAGCATGAAAATGCTAAAAACCTTAGGAGTAACACGTCTGTTACTATCGTAGGATCCAAGATATAGCCAACAGTGATGAAATTATCAGCCACTGTTACATAGACTTGTCGCACCACCTTGAACTATAATTGAATATCGTCCATTACAGGAGGAGTGTTCAAACTCAATTCTTATAAAAGTGACCTTAGAAGGTATTTAGAATACCTTAAACTTAGGAGAGATGGCCAATCTCTATCTTCTGTGGGGATCCTTGAGGATCCTTCCTACAAAACATGAAACCTTGGTGAAGGAGGGTGTTAGCTTGGCTAACACCCCTCCGATGCTCAAGTCGGTAACTTTATAAATGAGTAATAAATATAAAACAATTGGGAATAGAAGACATACCACTCTTAGTTAGAATTTAAGTTCTAACTCACCTGAAATAAGCCTTGATATGGATAGCATTCCAGGATCTTGGCAGGATATCCCCTTCCATAGTAGCCAACCAATATGCACCCTTTCCTGCTTCAGAGTCAATCAAGTACGGGTCTTCTCACTTTGGTGCAAGCTTCCCATCATTGGGATTGGTAGTATTTTGAAACGCCTTTCTTAATGCAAGATCACCTACTTGGAATCTTCTAATCCTTATGTTTTTGTTATAAGATCTCGCTGTCTTTTGCTGATAAGCTGCAATGCGAACTTTGGCAAGATCCCTGAGCTCATCCACGGTGTTGAGATCCTGAGCAAGAGCTTCGTCGTTGGTCTCTGAAGATTGGAGGTTGGTTCTGGCAGTAGGGATAACCATCTCTGTCGGGATCATGGCACCAGTTCCAATTACCATGGAGAATGGAGTTTGCCCTGTTGCATTCTTCGTGGTTGTCCTATCTGCCGAAAGTGCAAATGGTAATTCTTCAGCCCATCTTCCTTTCTTAGCCCCTAACCTCTTCTTGAGGTTGTTGATGATGATCTTGTTGCTGGATTCCGCATGTCCATTGGCCTAAGGATACACATGGGTGAAGGTTATCATTTTAATCCCCCAAATGGCATAGAAGTTAGTTGTTCTCTTGCCAATGAACTGAGATCCATTATCACATACTATCTCTGCCGGGATCCCGAATCTTGTCAGGATGTTGCGCTTGATGAAGGAGATGACTTCTTTTTCTCTGAATTGGATAAATTCTTCAGCGTCAATCCACTTGGAGAAGTAATATATCATTGGCAGCATAAAAACTTTTCCTCCTAGTGCCTTGGGAAGTTTGCCGACTATATCCATTCCTCATTTCATGAATGGCCATCGAGAGATGATTCGATATAAAGGTTCTGTTGGTTGGTGAAATATGTTGTTGTGTCTTTGGTAAGCATCACATTTTTGGGAATAAGTCATAGCATCTTTCCTCATGATAGGCCAGTAGTATCCTGTCCTCAGGATTTTTGAGAATAATGCTCTTCCCTTAGTGTGATTACCACAGTCACCTTCATGTATGTCTTTCAGGACTTCATATGCTTCAGGATCCTCCAAGCATCTTAAGTATGGATCTGCAACAGACTTTCTATACAAGACATTGTGCAATATTATAAAACGTGATACCTAATCGCGTGTCGAATGCTAATAAAAAATATAATTAAAACCTGATACTTAGCTACTTAGACTGTAGTAAGGAAAGTAAGGATGTCGAACCCACAAGGAATTCGTGGAGAATACTATGTAATGATTACTTAACAAAAACACAAACCCTACTAGACTTTGATTACTGACTTGGAAGACAATTGCTAAAGCAACAAACTTTAATTGAATTAAAAGTGACTAGGAGAAAACAGATCGCTCCCAGGTTCAGATTACACGCGTTAATGATAAAATCGGATAGAAACTTGTTGAACTCCACATAGACATGGATTGTAAAACACCAATTATTGATAAATAGATAAAATCCGAAATATTTGACCGTGCAGATTAACGATTATAAAACCGAATAATTGACACTTGTTGAATAACTAGCTACTTAACTACCAATTTTAGAACATAAAACCTGATGAAATCAATGGTTCATGATTAAACAACCGAGTAACTGATGAAAACACCAAATCCCAAGAACCAAATCGTTTAATAAATAAAGGAAAAACAAAAGCATGCAATTAATCATACGATTGAATCACAAACTAACCCAACAAAGTTTAAACCTAGAAAAATCATAAAACATAAGCAATCCTACACCCGGGAACAACCACGAGTGATTTACCTACGCATAAACATGATTGTACCTTCAAAACTCAATTCAGACAAACAAAACATCAACGAACGAATTAGAAAGCTTCCAAACACTCAAGATCGCCTAAAAGTCATCCAAGAAGCTCCTGAGAATGAATGATTACGGCCTCTAGGGTTTAGGTTTGAATATAGGGCAAAAATCTCAAATTCCTACAAAATCTCCCATTTGGCGTAGGCAACGCCAATTTCCAAACTCCTACGCTCTATCCACTTATCAACGCCGACTCAAACGCCAATTTTTTTTTCGAGCGTAAGCTATGTCGGGGTTGGCGTAGGCTACGTTAAAACCCAAATTTCATACACATCTCGTCGAAACACCCCAAATCGATATATTATGGGTCTCGTAACTCTTTTTCTAGATCAGGATATGCTTATGTCAAATTTTGCACTATAGAAATTCCTGATAAGCCTCTATATTTGAATAGTTTCAAGTCCATTCCTTCTACTTCCTCCCAAATGCTTCCAAAACACGTACTTAGCATCTAAACACCTATAAATCATAAACACATGCAAAGTAAACGTGTTCCCTACAATATTTCAACTAAGAATATGAAGTTAAGCACAATAACCCTCATACAATCACACACTCATAAATACCCTCACGCGAAAAGCCTTGTGATTCTTTTCATCACTTGGGATCTCACCATCCTGCAAATATTTTTTAATGGGTAGAATCCAGAATCCTTGACTAGGTTCAAGATCCCAACCATCTGCTTCTTCTTCTGTGTTGGATACTTTGTTTGTTTTTTCAATTGCAGGGCTTAAAATATGTATGATAGGTATTTTAATACCTTCTGGTATTTTGAGAGCCGAAACAAGGTTTGCTAAGGCATCAGCCTCAACATTGTCTTCTCTAGGTACCTGTGTGATGCTAAAAATTTCGAATTCCACAGATAATAGCTTAACTATTGTGAGATATTTAGCTAACTTCTCGCATTTTACTGCATATGAACCATTGAAATGGTTAGCAATTAATAATGAATCTACGTATACCTGGAGATACCTGATCTTGATATCCCTTGCTAATTGTAATCCTGCTATTAGCGCCTCATACTTTGCTTCATTATTCATTGCCTGGAACTCACAACTTACGGATTGGGGTATTATGTCCCCTTGTGGAGATTTAAGTAGGATACCTAGACCTGTTCCTCTTACATTTGATGCACAGTCAGTGAATAAGGTCCACTTATCCTTGGATTCTTCTAATTGTTGAACTTCAAGGTCTGTTTCATGTTGAATGTCACTACTAAAATCAGTCACAAAGTCCGCAAGTGCCTGAGACTTTAGTGCTGTTCTAGGTTCATATATGAGGTCATAGGCGCTGAGCTTGACTGACCACTTAGCCATCCTTCCTGACATCTCTAGTTTTCTCAAGACACACTTAATAGGATAGTTAGTTTTAACATGAATAGTATGAGTTTCAAAATAATGTCTGAGTTTAGTAGATGCCATTATTAAAGCTAATATTAACTTTTCTAAATGAGAGTACCTGGTTTCTGCCATGAGTAGGCTTTTACTTGCATAGTATACTTAATGCTGCTGGCCTTCATGATCCTTGACTAGGACGACACTTACAGAATTACCGGATACCGCCAAGTACAGGGATAATGGTTCGCCATCTTCTGGTTTCATCAATAGAGGAGCTGATGATAAGTATTCATTTAATGATCGGAGTGCTTGTTCATGCTTCTCTTCCCATTCGAATCTCTTGTTCTACGTTAGGATGTTGTAGAACTATTTGCACCTTTATGAGGATCTTGATATGAATCGGTTGAGTGCTGCTATTCTGCCGGTTAGCCTCTGGACATCCTTGGTGTTTGCTGGTGATTTTAGATTGATGATTGCTTTAATTTGCTCTGGATTGGCTTCTATTCCTCTTTTGGTTACCATATAGCCTAATAATTTTCCTGCCCCCACTCCGATGTGGCATTTGGAAGGATTCAACTTCATGTTATACTGGTCCAGGATATCGAATGCATCTTTGAGATCCCTGAGAAGATCCTCAGCTTTCTTTGATTTCACCACCATGTCATCTACGTAGACCTCCATGGTGTCCCCTAGTTTGTCTTTGAACATCATGTTCACCAGTCTTTGGTATGTAGCACCTGCATTTTTTAAACCAAAGGGCATAGCAATATAACAATAAATACATGTTAGGGTCATGAAGGCGGTATCCTCCTGGTCTGAGGGTTCCATCTAAATTTGTTGATATCCTGATGAAGAATCCATGAATGTCAGCATTTTGTGGCCTGCTGTGGCGTCGACCATTGAGTCATTGTGTGGTAGTGGAAAATGATCTTTGGGACACGCTTTGTTCAAGTTAGTGAAGTCTACACAGACTCTCCATTTCTCGTTTTGCTTCTGGACCACCACCACATTAGCTAGCCACCTTGGGAATTTCACTTCCCTTATCATTCCCGCTTTCAACAGCCTTTTAACCTCTTCCTAAATAATTACATTCCTTTCTAGTGTGAATTTCCTTCTTTTTTGGTGTATTAGCCTGAAACTGTTATCAATACCCAATTTATGTGTAATAATATCTTTAGAGATACCTGTCATGTCTTCATGTTTCCAGGCGAAGGTTAAGGTTCTGCTTTTTAGTAACTCTACAAGCACCTTGATGTCAGGATCCTCCGTGCTTAAGGATATTTCTTTAACATCCTGCTCTTTGGTCTCCTAGACGTCTTGGGCTTGTTTCTTTAATTTCTATGATTGTCTGGTTTTAGCGGAGTCCTTCATTGAAGAAGTGTAGCAGTCTTTAGCCTCTTGTTGATCACTTTTAATCTTCATTACCACCCCCCAAGGGGTTGGCATCTTGACACACTGATGGTATGTTGAGGGTACTGCCTTCATGTCGTGTATCCAAGGCCTTCCTAAAATCATATTATAACAAGACAAATAATCTATTACACAAAACTTTTGTATAGCATTTACCCCTTCGATTTATATCGGTAGTTTTATTTCTCCGACTGTGTTTTTAACTTCTCTGAAGAATCCCACCAGCACTAAAGATTTTGAGTTAATTTCAGAATCCGGGATCCCCATTCTCTTCAGGACTTCATGCTGAATGATATTTACCAGAACTCCCTCTGTCAATTAGCATCCTACGGATGAAGTGGTAGGCAATATACAGAGTGATCACCAAGTCATCGTGATGAGGATCTTGTACGTCATTTCGGTCCCCTTCGTCAAAAGATATGACTTTCTCTTCAGTCAGGCTAGAGGTCTTGGTAGGCCCGTCCCTTTTCTTTGTCTTTGCTTCCTTGGCAATCCTCTTTGCTGCAGAGTAAGAAGTGCCACAAATGTCAGATCCATTAGATATAAAACTTATTACCTTAGCATTCGATGGAGGGGATGTTGCTCTCTTCGGGATCCTGTCATGATCCTTAGCCTTGTTATTTCCTTTTCCTAGAAATTCTTTGAGATGTCCATTGCTTAAGAGATAGCTTATCTTTTTTCACAGAGCAATACAATCTTTGGTTACATGGCCAAAGTCCTCTTGGAATGGACACCACTTGGACTTATCCTTCTATCTTGTGTTCTTCTCAAATTTGCGAGGCCACCTAGCTTTTTCACCAAGATCCTGCATAGCAAATAATAAACTTGTTGTATCAAGAGAAAAACAATATTAAGATAGTCTAGGATACTCTTCTTCATTTTCGTCATCCTCTACAACATTAATCATGTGATTGTCAGGCTTAGAATAAGGCTTGGATCTATAAGGTTTGAAGGGTGCATATTCAGTCTTTTGGTTAGGTTGATTGTAACTGGTTGGAGCATCCATCCTTGCTAGATCTTCTTATCATCCTCGAGCCTTATGAACATCAATGCCCGATTCCTGACTTCATCAAGATTCCTACAAGGATACATGACAAGGTTTTCGTAGAATTGGGAGTCCTTCTTCAGCCCCATCTTGAATACCTGGACTGTTGTGGCAGCATCAATGTTCGGGATATCTAGGGATTCCCGGCCGAACTAACTGACATAATCTCGGAGAGATTCTCTGGGATTCTGAGTTATCCTGTATAAGTCATTTGTTAATCTTTTGAACGTTCTACTGCAAGAGAACTTGTTATTAAACAAATTTATTAAATGAGCGAATGAAGTAATCAAATAAGGTGGAACATTAAGTAGCCACTTCGGTGTTAAGGTTGAACCAAAACCCTTGCATAAGCATGCCTCCTTCAAATCCAGGGGAATAGGATTAATCTCAATTCTCTCTCTGTACTGTGCGACGTGTTCCTCAAGATCCGTAGTTTCGTCGTACAACTTCTTGTTAGGAGTTTGGAAGCGCTTTGGGATCTCAGCATCACATATTAGTGGAGCAAATTTCAGGATCCTGTGACTGCTTGAGGACATCTCTGGTATAGGTTGGACTATACCTGGTACACTCGAGATCATCTCCCTTAGCTTCTTTAGTTCCTTGGCCATGGACGGAGTGATTCCCATATCCTGTACAGATTCGTTAGTGTTTGAAAATTGATTAAAAGTGTTACCGTTGTCAGGAATTCGAATTGATGATCCCGGAGTCGTCCTAACAGTTGTGGTTCCGGTCCGCATGGGTAAGAAATCCCCCTTATGGGTTCCTGAGGATCCTGAATAATTGAAATCCAATATCCTTGGTTGCAGCGGGGTCGATACTTCCACTGGATTCTTTAATTCTTTGACTTTTTCAAGTTCCTTGAACAACATCAGGTTAATCTTTTTCTGCTGCTCCATCTGTTGCTTCATTTCTGAGAACAAATTGAGGATCTCATCATTTGAAACTAGCACAGGTCCCCCATCCGGTATCCCAGATCCCAAATATCCGGCAGAAACAGGTTTCTTTGGTAGATTGTCACCCTTCTTATGGAATGGATTTTAAGGTGAGAAGCACCACTGGCCCCGCGGTGGGCGCCAAATTGTTTTGATAAAAAAACTAACAAAGATAACTAGGTAGCAAAACTTTGTATGTGAGGTAGTGTGCTTGTATAAACTCATGTAAAATGCAATGTAAATGAAAATGACATGATGAGTTAGGAGGAAAGCTCTTGATCTCAAGAGATCTCTGGCATAAAACCTTAGGAGCCGACTAAAGTCAAGCTGCCTTGTTTATCTTATTGAATCAAGTAAAAAGACAAAGTGAGAGAGTAAAGTGATCATGTCTAAGTGTTACAAAGATTTTCGAGAGTCTAGTGTTTGTGCCGTGAATGTTGTGTCTCCTAATAATCATCTTATGTTCTTTATATACATTACATGTCATTAAATGAAAGGCTAGTATCCCGGAATTGTGTTAATTGGACCGTTACAAGTCTTCTTTGATGAATATGGCCATTTTCTTCAATGATATTCCATGTCTTCAGTTAGTAGTAATGTTAAATGGGTGGTACCTGCATGACCAAGTCAAAGACAAACGAGTAATATTAATTGTTACAATGGTCAGCTAATCAGGATACTGAAACATAGTAACGATCATGGATATCGATACTTATCTGAGGATCCATAAGTTGCGAGTTTCAGGCAATGAATAATGAAGCAGAATATGAGGCGCTGATAGCAGGATTACAATTAGCCAAGGATATGAAAATCAGGTATCTCCATGTATATGTAGATTCATTATTGATTGCTAACATTTCCTAGACCTTACCTATCAAAAAATATTTGTAGGATGGTGACATTCCAAGTGATGAAAAGAATCACAGAGCTTTTCGCATGAGGGTATCTCGTTTTATAATGTTGCATAATGTTTTATATAGAAAATCTATTGCAGGTCCATACTTAAGATGTTTTGAGGATCCTGAAACACATGAAGTCCTGAAAGACATACATGAAGGTGATTGTGGTAATCACACTGGGCAGAGCATTATTCTCAAAGATCCTGAGAACAGGATACTACTGGCCTATTATGAGGAAAGACGCTATGACTTGCGCCCAAAAATGTGACGCTTGTCAAAGACACAAAACATACTCCATCAACCAGCGGAACCTTTATACCCAGTTATCTCCCCATGGCCATTCATGAAATGGGGAATGGACATAGTTGGCAAACTTCCCAAAGCACCAGGAGGAAAGGTTTTGTTTTGGGTAAAAATTATATAAACTAACTTTGTAACCAAATTTCATTTGTGAGGTAGTGTGCATGTAAAATCAATGTGAAACAATGCAAAAACATAAAGAGTGACACAGTTGTTTACGAGGAAAGACCTTGATCTTTAGGGATTGCCGACATAAAACCTCGGGAGGTGACAATCGACACCTGTCTTGTTTCTTGAATATATGGTAAAGAATTACAAGTGTTGAGCAGCAAATGATCGAGCTATGAGTGTTATAGAGGTGATTAAGAATCTAGTAAGCTAAGTGCGTAGTGAACATGTGTTTCTAATTGACCAATACTACTGAATTTATACAGAAGATAGGCTAACTAACTATCCGAGAAACCCGGAATCGACTATGTCTTCAAATATGACCGTTGGAGGCCAATCCACGCGTCTTCCACACATTCTTCTCAACTTCTAGACCGATTCTTTAGGGATGACATTGACCTCCCATGTTTTCCCTGCGTATAAGTCAAGATAGAAGAAAGATACAATGGTTAGGTAATATAGAAATTAAGGATACTGAAACCTGTCAGGATGCCGAAGTACGTCGAAGATCCAGGATCCCTAGTGGTGAAATGACCCCTAACAATTGTCCCCAAATTTAACAGCTGTCAACGACATCTGTAAAATTTTTAAAATTCAAATAATTAATAATGATAGGGTTGCGATAAGACTTTTATGATTACCAATGCGATTTAACCGTTGTAGTTTCTGGATATATTCATTATTACTTCTTTTCCCTCATTCCCATCTTCTTCAAGGGCGAAGCAGGTAAAAAATGCTTACAGTGATTTCCGAATCCTTTCTTAATCTTTCTCTATTATGGGCAAGAAAATGACTAGGTCGGCCTCTTACATCGTTGCCGAAACGATAGAGGATTTTACGGATCAAGGGATCCTTGACCATTCTGATCTTGAACTCTGCTCTTTCACCGATCAGGACATTAATCTGCTGAAATCAAACAATGTTTTTCCTCAAAAAACCATTTTTTGGTCTTTCGATTCTAGAACAAAAGCCGGTTTGATTTCTGAAACTTGGGTCTACTTCCATAGCTATCCTTTTACTCTGGGTTTGTCATATCTCTTTCCTCCACTCATCACTGAGTTTTTCAAGCTTACCTGCCTTTGCTATTCCCAAATCATGCCGATGGTTTGGAGGATTTTCGCAACTCTGGAAAGGTTGAATCGTTCTCATTCTTTGACCATTGGCGTCCCTGAGCTGGCAAATGTCTATAATTTAAGAACGAATGGCTCTTCTCCTTTCGTTCTTCAGCTTATGTCTGGACTAACGCATTTGATTCTGAAAGCCACCCAAAATGATATTGACAGGAAGTGAAAGTTCTTCTTTGTAAGGAGAGATTCAATCCCCGGTGGGAAACATTTTCTGCTTGAATGGGTTAAAAAGGGTAGGAAATAGCTAGGATCCCTGCAATTTATATTACAGTTCACCTGTTGCTAATGATCTTTGTTTTATCCGTGTGCAGCTCCAAAATTTGCTGAACTAGTTCTTGCAAGAAGTGACACAGAAAAGAGAATTGAAGCCTTGTTAGAAATACCCGTGGGGGAGAAATCCTTCCGTTCCGAGTCCACCATCAGTGAAGTGACCTTTGAGACCCAACATTCCGAATCTGAGATGTCTTTAGGTAAAATAATTGTAATTATGTTATCAGGTTCTGATTTGCTTCGTTTTTGTGTAGGAATCCCTAAGTTGAGCTCCCAGTTTGCTTAGTCTGATCTTGACAGCCTTTTATCCGGGGCTGTTGTTGTCTAGAAGGAGGGTTCCACACATGCAACCACTAAGTCTCGTATCCCTGTTCTCGGGTCTAAGGCTTCTGGAAGCAAGAAAAGGAAAACGACCGATGTGATGGACCTGGAGTTCTTTGAGGGTATGGATTCTGCTAAAACTACCAAGAAGTTACAAGGCTTGATGAACCTGGTAAGTATCCCTAAGTGAATGTCAGGATCCCTAAATTACTCATGTATTCGAATCTTGCAGGGTCTCGAGAAGTTGAATGCCAACTTGGATGTGGTAGAGAAGAATGCTGAAGAAGCTTTGGAGAAGGTTGAGGATTTGAAGAAAATTATGGCCTCTAAATCCAAATACTTGGAGAAAGAGATACAGACTCAGAAAGATAAGCTTCAGTAGAGTTCAGCCCAGTATGAACTGAGGTTGCATGAGACTTTGGATGATGCCATGATGTCAGCGGCCATGGCTATTCTCCAATCCAGGATCTAGATGGCTGAACAAGCCGCTGCTGAGGGTTTTGACCGTGCAGCCTAGGATCTTGAGGGATGGCGCTCTTTTCTGGCTAAGCTAGAAGGTGAAGCAGTGGAGACCAGCAAGGCTGCTGAGGATGCTGGAGCTGCTGATGGTGAGAAGCAGGTTGACCAGGGCGATGAAGGTAACGATGGCTAGACCTGAGCCCCGGACTTTGTAGTTCTTTTGTTTGTTAAATTGTCTCGAAACAGTTTGCTTTCATGTCTTTGGTTGATGAATAATTTTTTTTATGTTTTTGGGATCCCTGTCATGGGATAAACGATTTGACAGTTTTTGATTCCAGGTGGATGGGCCCAAGTTTTGGATGAAACGGAACACTTTCCTGCACTTTAAATGTTAGTAGATGGTTTATGACTATTTGCTATGATTCTCGCGTGTTTGGTTATGTAGAAAATTAGGATTTGTTAGGTAATCAAACCTTATAAAGAACAAATTTAAGCATGTTTTCAGGATACCGAATCCTTAATATTAAATTCTCAGGTTTTTTTTATCAAACTTAGACTTGGGAAAACGTAATTTGGTTTTGATGAATGTTAAACAAGAATACCAAGCGAATCATGACTTAGTCACTTAAGTTCCAAATTGAAAAATAAGCATCACATACCTTTGTTGAGTATCAAGTTGGGTAAATATACATACCGGATTATAGCATAAAGTCCAAAGTATAACAACCATTAGTTGTCCCCTGTGTTCAGTCTTGTTGTAAACCTAGTAATTGAACTTCATGATGTTCATAAATCTTTAATCCGTTTGAGGATCTTGAGTTAGCATATTGATGCTAAGTTCTTGGGTTAACACGTAAGTGTTAAATACCTGTGACAAGTTAAAATTGTGGGCCAAGCCAGTAACGTGGGCCAAGCCAGAATAACGTGGGCCAAGCCAAAACAACGTGGGCCAAGCCAGAATAACTTGTGCCAAGCCAGAATAATGTGGGCCAAGCCAGACTTAAGTTAGCATGAAAATGCTAAAAACTTTAGGAGTAACACGTCTGTTACTATCGTAGCATTCAAGATATAGCCAACAGTGATGAAATTATCAGCCACTGTTATGTGGACTGGTCGCACCACTTTGAACTATAATTGAATATCGTGCGCTACAGGTGGAGTTTTTAAACACAATACTTAGAAAGTATGCAAGATACCTTAACATAGGAGAGATGGCCAATCTCTATCTTCTGTCAGGATCCTTCCTACAAAACATGAAACCTTGGTGAAGGTTGGTGTTAGCTTGGCAAACACCCCTCCGACGCTTAATTCAGTACTTTGTTCAAGGGTAATAAAAATAAGAATAGTCAAGGATAGAAGACGTACTAGTTTCAGTCAGAATCCTAAGTTTTAAACTTATATAAAGTAGGTTTTGAGATGGATAGCGTTCCAGGATCTTGGCAGTATATCCCGTTCCATAGTAGCCAACCAATATTACCCTTGCCTGCTTCAGAGTCTATCAAGTACGGGCCTTCCCACTTTGGTGCAAGCTTTCCATCACTGCGATTGGTAGTATTTTGGAACGCCTTTCTTAATACAAGATCACCCACTTGGAATCTTCTAATCCTTATGTTTTTATTATAAGATCTCGCTATCCTTTGCTGATAAGCTGCAATGCGAACTTTGGCAAGATCCCTGAGCTCATCCATGGTGTCGAGATCCTGAGCAAGAGCTTCGTCGTTGGTCTCTAAAGATTGGAGGTTGGTTATGGCAGTAGGGATAACCATCTCTGTCGGGATCATGGCTTCAGTTCCAAATACCAAGCATAATGGAGTTTGCCCTATTGCGTTCTTCGTGGTTGTCTTGTCTGCCCAAAGTATAAACGGTAGCTCTTCAGCCCATCTTCCTTTCTTTTCCCCCAATCTCTTCTTGAGGTTGTTAATGATGATCTTGTTGCTAGATTCCGCTTGTCCGTTGGCCTGAGTATGTACTGGGGTAGAAGTTATCATTTTGATTCCCCAACTGGCACAGAAGTCAGTTGTTCTCTTGCCAATAAACTGAGATCCATTATCACATACTATCTCTGCCAGGATCCCAAATCTTGTCTGGATGTTGCACTTGATGAAGGAGATGACCTCTTTCTCACTGACTTGGAAAAATGCCTCAGTTTCAATACATTTGGAGAAGTAATCCATCATTGCTAGCATAAAGACCTTTCCTCCTGGTGCCTTGGGAAGTTTGCCGACGATATACATTCCCCATTTCATGAATGGCCATGGAGAGACGATTGGATATAAAGGTTTGGCCGGTTGATGGAGTATGTTGATGTGTCTTTGGCAAGCATCACGTTTTTTAGAGTAAGTCATAGCATCTTTCCTCATGGTATGCCAATAATATCCTGTCCTCAGGATCCTTGAAAACAATGCTCTGCCTCCAGTGTGATTACCACAATCTCCTTCTTGTAAATCTTTCAGGATTTCATGCGCTTCAGGATCTTCCAAGCATCTTAAGTATGGACCTGCAATTGATTTTCTATACAAAACATTCTGTAATATTATAAAATGAGACATTCTCATGCGAAAAGCCTTGTGGTTCTTTTTATCACTTGGGATCTCACCATCCTGCAAATATTTCTTAATAGGTGAAATCAAGGATCCTTGTCTAGGTTCAGGATCCCGAATATCCACTTCTTCTTATGTGTTGGATACTTTAATTATCTCTTCAATTGCTGGGCTTAGAATATGTATGATAGGTATTTTGATACCTTCTCGTATCCTGAGAGCCGAAGCAAGGTTTGCTAAGGCGTCAGCCTCAACATTGTCTTCTCTGGGCACCTGTGTTATGTTAAAGTTTGGAATTCCTCGGATAATTGCTTAACTACTTCGAGGTATTTGCCCAATTTTTCTCTCTTTACTGCATGCAATCCATTGAAATGGTTAGCAATTAATAATGAGTCTATATGTACCTAGAGATACTTGATCTTGATATCCCGAGCTAGTTGTAATCCAGCTATCAGCGCCTCATATTCCGCTTCGTTATTAGTTGACTGGAACTCATAGCTTATGAATTGGGGTAATATGTCCCCTTGTGGCGATTTTAGTTTGACTCCCAGACCTGTTCCTCTTACATTTGATTGTAGGTCCCTCGGGTTTCTCGGATCGTCACATGCAAATGTGTTCCTATTCGAACCGGGTGCGGAATGCTCGTGACATAACATCCTTGATTTTCATGTATTTACATAATAATCATTATTCCATACCCTATGTTACATTTTACATTCAAAGTCTCATCAAAACAATTTTTGAGTTTTCATATCTATATACTAATCTAAAACCAAATTAGAGGACCAAGTATTGGTGAGAGTTTATTCTAAACAGATATATTTACATTAGCACGTGAGATGTATATTTGGACTATAACACAATTACATTAATAAAGTATTAACTTTAAAAGTTGATGTATACATTTATATATATACATGTTTTATTTTAACAAGTTGGATTTGAACCTTCAAGCATTTGGACTCCCATATTGACCCCCTTTTGAAGCACATGAACACTCAACATCAACCTTCACTCTTGGCATTGAATCTTTTGACCTAAATTTTGACTTGCCACTCAAATTCTTAATCTATTTTGACTTTGAAAGTCAACAAGGCCCAAATCAAGGAATTCCCGCATTAAGAATCGTCAAAACCATTACTATGGACTTCCCATTCATGTGCAAACGCTTATAGACCACACCCAAGCCCAAATACATTTACAATTTGATCAAACCCGCGACTGAAATTCAAATTTTGAATAGTTTGACTTCTTAGAAGTCAAAACGCGTTATCAACCTTCAATCTAGTAATCAGATGGAATTAGCACCCGTAAATCACGCTCTAATACATCTCGCATGTACCTGGTATCATAACGTGACCCAATTCACTCCCAATTGATCGAATTGACGCGTTAATCACTCCGACAACTATCACTTCCAAACCGTAATCAAATCGTGTGATTAGGATAAAATTAAACGAATTAAACACCTCACACCCCTTCGCACAACACATTACAAGCTCTCTAAACGCTCATTAGACTCCCATTTCACCTCTGCTCCCCAATCAAGTACCAAGAACATCGGAACTGAAATCGTAGCCGTCAGCTTTCATTACTCGACCATATCAAGTAAGATTTAGGCCATTAGATTCGTTTTTGAATGTATATCATTAGCCCCTTATCAAATCGTATCAACATGTTGTATCGGGCTCGATTGCTATTAGGGTTCTTGAGCCGCTCATACGATTTGAATTTGGGAATTCTATTTTGATCCATTTAACGAATTTATAATTTTAGATTTCATTATTGTAGAAATAAATACTGATGGCTACAAAACTCTCTAAGTACAAATGCTGCTTATCTCAGAGTTTGCTGCTGATCAACAAACTGATGCGGATAAGCTTATCTGCAGCGGATACTTGTTCTTCTGCTGAAGAACAAATCTGCTGCGGATAGCCTTATCTGCTGAAGACCAGAGTTGCTGCGGATAGGCTTCTCAGCAGCATCAACACTTGATGCTACTGATAGGCAAATCATCAGCAGCTTTGGATGGTTGCATCTTGCTGCTGATCTCCAACTTTGCAGCTGAAAGCCATTTCCACTGAAGATCAAACGCTGCAGCAGACTGGCCTCGATAAAGCAACCACTACCATTGACAACTTTCTGCTACACCACTGATACACTCCACGCAGAAAGAATGTCACTGGTGAAGACAATAAAGCACTACAACGCTCTTCTCTAAGCATGCAAGCAATGATGACTAAGAAGACGTTTGAGTAAAGTTAACTTTTATATTGTTTATTGTCATTATAAGTAGAATAGCTTCAATACAAGATCAACGGTTTGTGTTAGATCTGATCCTTAGAATCAAGGGTCTGTCTTGATTCTAAGTTACTATATAAGTAGTACTTAGAGTCATTGTATCTTAGTGCTTTTCTTAGTGTTTTCTCTGTAATCTTGTAACCATTGAAGCTTAATACAAATTGCATTTATCACTACTTATTGTGTTTACTTGTTTACATTGATCAGTTGTGATTGTTTCCGCCAATCTCAACTAGAATAGAACCATCTTGTATTTACCGATCCTACCAGTGGTATCAGAGCTTTGGCGTCTGGAGAACAAAATGGCACAAAACAATGGATTTGAAGATATTAGAAGCATCTCCAGACCACCAAGACTGGTGTCTGGAGAAGATTATGATATGTGGAAGAACATAATGGAAAGCTTCTTCTGCTATCAATAATATGGGATGTGGAAATTCATTAAAAATGGACCATACATACCCATGGTGGCCTCAGCTAATTTCGGAGGTACACTGGTTCCCAAAGAACCCTCCAAGTACTCTGATGAAGACATCAAGAAAATGGAGGTAGACTTCAAAGCCTTGGGAGCCATCCAGATGTGCTTACCAAATGAAGTTTTTCATAACTTCAGAGGTTATAAAACTGCAAAGGAGCTATGGGAGGCTCTTGAGAAGATGTTTGCTGGTTCAGAAGAAGTCAAAGAAAACAGAAGAGACATCCTGAAGCAGCAATGTGAAAACTTCATCTGGAAGGAAGGTGAGTCTCTAACGGTTTTATATAACAGATTTACCTATCTTGTAGGTGAGCTGCAGTGCTCAAAGGTGAAACTGGAGAATGAAGATATTCTCAAGAAGTTCATCAGGTCTCTACCGAGTTGCTGGACACTCTACACAGTCTCCATCAGAAGAACTGAGAATCTGAAGACTCTCTAGATGACTGAGTTCTTTGGAATGCTAAAAACCTATGAGCTAGAGATGATTCAGGCAAAAGAAAGAAGCTCAAGCTACCAAACAACCTCAACATCCACCACCACCTCTTCTGCCCTCCACTCTGACCACTCAGGTCCTAGTTCAAGTAACTATTATCCTCCCATCATCACTCATCCCCAAACTCCAACCTCTCAAACACACACATCACCATTTCTCCTAGACGCTCCTCCTAAAACCTCAACCTCTTCTGCTTTTGTTTCTGAAAACTCAAGCAACATGTCCTTTATCAAGGATGATCTGGAATGCTTCCATTCAGATGACTTAGAAGAAATGGACATACAACACTCGTATGCCATGCTATCTATAAGAGCAAAAAGATTCTACTCTAGAACCGGAAGACCCAATCCAAGTAACAACTCCAACACCAGATTTGGCTTGGACAAAAGCAAATTAAGATGTTATAACTGTAACCAACTGGGTCATTTTGCTAGAGAATGCAAGGCACCTAGGGCAAACCCAGCAGCTGCTCAATCAAGACAAGCTCACCAAGTCCAACCAAGACAACAACAGCAACAAGCTACTCCTCCAGCTCAAACTGCAGCTTATGCAACTGTTGGAACTTCTGACTTTGACTGGAGCTTCCAGTATGAAGATCTGCCTGCTAACAACCAAGCTCTTATGGCAGACACAACTGAGATACCGGCTCAGGAATATGAACATCTCTGTTCCCAAGCTTGTATTGATAAGGTGTTAGGCTATAGAAAGCATAATCAAAACCTTATAGATCAAAATGAAGAGTTTCATGAAATGAAATCTGAATTCATAAAAGTCGAAAACAGTTATAAAGAAAAAATTAACTACCTAAAGAAAGAGATTTCATTACTAAAACATGAACAAACCAATCTTGAAACTCAGATTGATGATCTACTGGCTAGATTAAAAGCTACCAGAGCAGAATTGGCAGAACAGAAAGTTCATGTTGACAAATATGAATTTGCATCCAAAAAGCTACAAAGACTTTTGGATGCTCAAATTCATGACAAGGTAAAAACTAGTCTGGGGTATCATGCTAAAAATACCAAGCCGTTGCACCTCCTGCTGACTATGTTGCCATCCATGAACCAAGCTTCAATTTCTCAAATCTTCAAAAGGCCAACAAAGATCTTGATCCTTCAAGGGATGAACCATTGGTACAAGAATACACTACCTCGTCAGAGTCTGAGTCAACTTGCTCAGAGTCCACTGAAACTGAGGACGCCTCATCACCAGTACAAGTACCAGTACCGATACAAGTACCAGCACCGCCTGTTCTTGAAGTAATTCAAATAAGTGCTCCTGTCCCTTTACCAGCTGTTCCGGTTCCTATGCCTTTCAAACAAATCAAAATTAGCTATCCTCTAGAAGGAAGAAAGTTAACTGTTACAAAAGGGATAGTCTTCAACCTCCTCCAACTCAAAGCCTCAAAAAAAGGTGTTTGACATATGTCATGCGCCTGGAGAAAGAGTTCCATATGTTCAAAAGACATTGGAAGAAGCCACCTTTGAGCACAACAAAGCTCACCCCTGGAACTTTAAAGACATATTCAAAAGCAAGGACTATGTTTACCTTTCAAGGGACAAACTGGCTAAATCATGCTTTGTCTATGGAAAATACAACCACACTGCCAGCACCTGCTTCTACTACCTTCAGCAGCAAAGAAACCTCAAACAACATGCTTTTTAGAAGACACACAAGAACATAAAGGTAAGGAGTTCTGAAGCCAAGGCAATTCATTTCAGAAATTCTCTTTCCCCACCAAGGAAGCAGCTGCCAAAGCCTCAACAATCTTGCATCATTTGTGGTGAATCAGACCACTTTGCTGCAAATTGTGATTTTAATCCATTCAATTAGATCCTTCATCAAGCCCCTCCTAAACAAAAGCCCATCAGCATGAAAACTTCTACAGAGAAGCCCTCCGTCAACAAGGTAAAGAAGGATAAGCATACATTGGTTGTCGAACCATCAGCAGCCAGCAAAAATGTTGGTAATCAAGCCAAGCCCAAGAAACCAAAGGACAAGCCTTCAGCAGTAACCAAGTCTGCTGCTGCTCAAGCAAAACCATCAATAACAACAAAATCTACTGCTAATAAGCTAAAGTCATCAGCAGCAAAATCTGCTGCTGATAAAGCAAATCCATATGTAGCCAAAGCAACATCAGCTGCTGACAGAGCAAAGAGAACTGGAAAACCATCTCCTCAACAATGGAAAGCCAAGATCCCAGCTTCTATTCCTTCAAGAATCATCATTGGCTCTGTTGAATGCATAGATGCTGAATCTGATATTCCAAGAACCCTTTTCTTCAAGGATGCAAGCTCTTGGATTATTCCCACTAACTTGATCTCTCTCATGTTTAGGGGCAGCCAGGTCACAAGAATAACACTTGGGTGGTTGACAGTGGTTGTTCCAGGCTCATGACAGGCAACAGATCTATCCTCTCCAACTTCAGGCATTTCAATGGAGGATATGTTGCCTTTGGGAGTGTCTCAAAAGGAGGATCTATTACTTGAAAAGGGAATGTGTCAAATGAAAGAATGAGTATTGATAAGGTAAACTATGTCAAAGAATTGGACTTCAATCTCATGAGTGTTTCCCAGGTCTGTGATCAAAAGCATTGGATGCTCTTCACAAACAAAGAATGCTTTGTACTATCTCCTGGCTTATCCAAACCTCCTTGAGAAAAGATTTTATTAACTGCTCAGAGAAAAGAAAATCTTTATATGCTTGACATGAATGAGGTCACTCCATCTGGCAGTGTATCATGTTTTCTGTCAAAAGCCTCAGTTGATTAATCAACTCTCTGGCACAGGAGATTAAGCCACGTTAACATCAAAACTATCAACAAATTGGTGATGGACAATCTTGTCAGAGGGCTTCCTGATAAAGAATTCTAGCTAGAAGATCACTGCATTGCTTGTTTGAAGGGAAAGCAACACAAGAGTTCTCACAAGCCTAAGACTTTGAATACAAATGATACTCCACTACAGCTGTTGCACATGGATCTCTTTGCTCCTACAAATATTATGTCAATGGGTAAGAAGTCATACTGTCTGGTGATATCTGATGACTACATCAGATTCTCATGGGTATACTTCTTGAGAACTAAAGGTGAAATTGCTGAAATTCTCAAATCCTACATCCTTAGAGTAGAGAATCAAAGTAATTAGAATGTGAAGATCATAAGGTGTGATCAGGGCACAGAGTTCAAGAACCACACTTTGAACTATTTCTGTGAGAGCAAGGGAATAGAAAGGCAATACAGTGCTCCAAGAACTCCTCAACAAAATGGAGTTGCTGAATGAAGAAACAGAACTCTAATTGAGTCAGCAAGATCTATGTTGGCTGACTCAAAACTACCTCTCACATTTTGGGCAGAAGCAGTAAGCACAGCCTGCTATGTGCAAAATAGAGTTCTCATAGTCAAGCCTCTCAACAAGACACCATATGAACTATGGTTCCAAAGAGTTCCATACATTGGATTTCTAAAACCTTTTGGATATCCATGCACAATTCTGATCACACATGGGGTTCTTCCTAAGTTTGGTGCCAAATCTGATGAAGGATATTTTGTGGGCTATTCCTCTCAATCCAAGGCATACAGAGTATTCAACTGAAGAACAAGAATTGTGGAAGAATCAGCCAATGTGGAATGCAGAGAACACATTGTGTGTGAATAGGGAAAAGGCCCAAACTGGCTTTTTGACATAGACTCCTTCACCCAAATATTCGAGCCTCTCATCTTCTCAAATATGGAGTCTTCCTCTTCTCAAGCACCTGCTTCCACCTCCTCTGACTATAGACTGGATTTTCCAAAATCTCTTATCAGTCTGAGAACCATCCATTGATCCTCCATCTGTTATGGAAGCCATTGAAGCAAGTGCAGCCAGAACCACACTCTCAAATGTCACCAGCAGCAGCTTGTCTAAAAATGAAAACTTGAATGAAGACTCTTCGATAAATGTTGTAGATGCTGCAAATACTATTGCTGATAATACTGATGTAGCTGCTGATTGTGAAGACTCTTCAAACATGAATGAAGAAATACCTGATCAAAATCAAAGCAATCTTGAGCAAGGGATACAGCTGGAGGTGGTACCAGCTCAAAGGATTAATAAGGAACATCCTCTGGAAAATATTATTGGCCTTGTCTAGGTGTATTGAAAAATATATCGGTGGCCTATCGAGACAAATCCAGGACACTGTTTTGGGAAGAAATCCTGCAAGCCTGGAGGATGCTATAAGTCTGGCTGCTACTTTGACTGATAATGACGTTAAAGCAGGTACTCTTACCAGAAAGGGGGCCAAGAAAGTTTCTGACACCACAACACCTCCTGCTCATGTCAAGGAGGTCAAAGCCGAACCGAACCACAACACGAGGAAGAGGAAAGCTAAGAACTATGCCGTGATCACTCCGACTGCCCCAGTCAACCAAGTTGCTCCTATGGCTCAGAACCAAGTCAAGAAACAATATGTGGGAAACAATCCGTTGTGCAACACCTGCAATTATTACCATTTCCCAAATGTACCCTGCCGCCTTTGTGCCAGCTGTGGAAGATATGGGCATGTAGCTAACACCTGCAGAAGTAATACAACTGGTAATCAAGTCAACCGGGGAAACGGGGCTAATCCAGCAGTTCCAGCTATTGGTAATGGGCATGCTTGCTTCGAGTGTGGCGACCCAAACCACTTCCGAGACCGATGTCCAAAACTTGTGAACAATACTCAAGGCGGAGCTCGTGGGCGTGCCTTCAACATCAACGCCAACGAGGCTCAGGCCAGCGATCATGTGGTCAACGATACGTTTCTTATGAATAACCAATATGCTTCTATACTATTTGATACCGGAGCCGATAAGAGTTTTGTGTCCCTTAACTTTGAACCTTTACTTGCAAAAACACGATCCAAACTAGAGAAAACCTTCACCGTTGAAGTAGCGGATGGAAATTCCATCACTATTGACTCCATTGTCCATGACTGCTCACTAGAACTCAATGGTCACACATTTCCAGTCAACCTAATACCAATGCCATTAGGGAGTTTTGACGTCATCATCGGCATGGATTGGTTGTCTAAAAACCACGCTGAAGTAATGTGTTTTGAAAAATACATCCGAATACCTCTTCCATCGGGAGACATATTGAAAGTCTTTGGCGAGAAACCTTGCAAAGGACTCAAACTGATGTCCTGCATCACCACCCAGAAATACATACGAAAGAAGTGCATGGTTTTCCTAGCTCATGTAATCCAAAAAGAAGACAAGGAAAGAAGAGTAGAAGATATTCCCATCATTCGGGAGTTTCCCGAAGTCTTTCCCGATGACTTGCCTGGCCTTCCACCTGTTCGGGAAGTAAAGTTTCGAATCGATCTTATACCCGGAGCAAACCCTGTGGCTAAAGCTCCATACCGGCTTGCACCTTCCGAATTGCAAGAACTTGCAAGTCAACTTCAAGAACTCGCTGACAAAGGTTTCATACGGCCAAGTCATTCACCGTGGGGTGCACCAGTCTTGTTTGTTAAAAAGAAGGATTGTTCATTCCGCATGTGTATTGACTATCGAGAGCTCAACAAGCTTACAATCAAAAACCGCTACCCATTACCTAGGATTGACGACCTCTTCGATCAACTCCAAGGTTCTACTTGTTTCTCGAAGATTGATCTTCGATCTGGTTATCACCAACTGCGTGTCCGAGAAGAAGATATTCCAAAGACCGCCTTCCGAACAAGATATGGTCATTTCGAGTTCACGGTTATGCCTTTTGGGTTGACCAATGCACCTGCTGTCTTTATGGATCTCATGAACCGCATGTGCAAACCATACCTTGACAAATTCGTGATCGTTTTCATCGATGACATCTTGATCTATTCCAAGACTGAGGAAGAACATGAACAGCACCTTAGACTGATTTTGGATCTCCTGAGAACCGAACAATTTTACGCCAAGTTCTCCAAATGTGAATTTTGGCTAAAGGAGGTTCAATTTTTGGGTCATGTTGTCAATAAAAAGGGAATACATGTCGACCCTGCCAAGATCGAAGCTGTCAAGAATTGGAGTGCTCCTCAAACCCCTACCGAGGTTCGTTCGTTCCTTGGTTTAGCGGGTTATTACCGAAGATTCATTTCTAACTTCTCCAAGTTTGCTGTTCCCCTCACCGCCTTGACGCATAAAGGTAAACCTTATGTATGGGGGCCGAAACAAGAAGAAGCTTTCCAAACTCTTAAACAGAAGTTATGTGATGCTCCTATTCTGACTCTTCCCGAAGGAAACGATGATCTAGTCGTCTACTGTGATGCCTCTAACCTAGGCCTTGGTTGTGTTCTCATGCAACGAGGCAAGGTAATCGCTTATGCATCGAGGCAACTCAAGATCCACGAGAAAAACTATATGACGCACGATTTGGAGTTGGGTGCAGTCATATTTGCCTTGAAGATTTGGAGACATTATCTATATGGCACAAAATGTGTGGTATTCACCGACCACAAAAGCCTCCAACACATCTTCAACCAAAAAGAACTCAACATGAGGCAACGACGTTGGGTTGAACTCCTTAATGATTACGATTGCGAGATTCGTTATCATCCCGACAAGGCAAACGTTGTAGCCGATGCACTGAGCAATAAAGAACATGTCATGCTTCAAAGTGTCAAGATTCACTCCGATATCCAAACCCGTATTCTAGCAGCTCAGCACATCTCGGTTACCGAGGGCAATATGTATGAGGAAATGTCTTGTGGTGCTGAATTCCAATTGGAAACTAAAAACAATGGCTTGCTTTTTTTCTTGGATCGTATTTGGGTTCCCAATCGCAATGATCTCCGGGAATTCCTCATGACTGAGGCACACAAGTCTCGGTATTCTGTTCATCCCGGTGCGGATAAAATGTATCACAGTCTTCGACCACAATATTGGTGGCCTGGTATGAAGAAAGACATTGCACTCTATGTTGCAAAATGTCTAACATGCTCTAAAGTCAAAGCCGAACATCAACGTCCTTCCGGTTTACTTGAACAACCGGAAATCCCCGTGTGGAAATGGGAGAATCTAGCCATGGATTTCATTACTAAACTTCCCCGCACTTCAAGCGGCTATGATAGCATTTGGGTAATCATTGACCGTCTCACTAAATCCGCACACTTCCTGCCCATCCGTGAAGACTATCGGGTTGAGAAATTGTCCTGAATCTATATTGACGAAATTGTGAGTCGACACGGTATACCTTTGAACATAATCTCTGACAGAGATGCTCGTTTCACTTCCAGATTTTGGCAATCTCTGCAAAAGGCACTTGGCACACGATTGGATTTAAGCACAGCCTACCATCCCCAAACTGATGGCCAGACTGAACGAACAATCCAAACGCTCGAAGACATGCTGAGAGCCTGTGTCATAGACTTTGGTGGCAATTGGGATTCACACTTGACACTTATTGAATTCTCCTACAATAACAGCTACCACACCAGCATCTCAAACGCAGCCGCATTCCTATAGTCAAAGTCCGTTGGGATTCTAAACGTGGTCCTGAGTTTACTTGGGAACGTGAAGACCAAATGAAACTCAAGTATCCTCACCTCTTCACCGATTCAGCAGCCTCAACTAGTTGAATTTCGGGACGAAATCCCCTCAACATGGGGAGACTGTAACATTTCTGGTTTCTTTTTTTTACCATGTAAACGTTTCGATGCAATAAAACGAGTATTTCAATTTCAATTCGTGTGCAACAACCGTAAAAGCAATTACACATACAATACATTATGTTACAATAACGCCATTATCTCACAAACCTCGTGGACCAAAATTGACAAAAACTCAAAAACGATAAAAAGTGTCAAACACGATCGTGCCTAGATACAAGCACGGTCGCGCCTAGAGTCAAAACACGGTCGTGCCTAATACAGACACGGTCGCGCTGCTGAAACCACGTGACTCCGCAGAGTCAGTCAGTGGTCCATGCTCGTCGAATCAAATCGCGTTAAGGCCGGATTTCACGCGTCCGACCATACGCAACTGTACACCATCTGAAACACGACTCCAATTTCGTACTCCAATCGACCTATTTCAATCATCAACTACCCACTCCCACCACAATCATGAATTCGCAAATTTGACGTTATAAGGAGAATCCAATGCCCCCTACACCTTCACATGCACCCTCTCGACCTCTCAGAGCATTCACTCGACTCGCATACAACCTCTGTCGTCCGATCGATCGCCGAGAAACCCGACCTCACGACTTGTAGCCGACTGCATTAAATTGCCCGATTTAAACAAGTAAGTAATATGTCTCTAGCTTCGTATCTACCTCTACCACGAAAGCCCTATGTCAATTCGTAGTAAAAATACGCGATCGATCCGATTTTGAACCTAAAAAGTCGAAACTACACTTTTAGTCGAACTACCACTTAAACACGATATAAATACAATTAAACTATGTAAATAGCTTCGCAAGCATCCACTAAGTGAAAGCCCTAAGAATACAGAAGCTTTTAATATAAGAATCGATCGAATTATGTCTGGAAAAGACCCGACACGGTCGCGCTCATCACTGAGCGCGGTCGTGCCCAACCAAGCACAGTCGTGGTCCGAGTAAGGCCCGGTCGTGCTTACCGAGCAAACAAGTCTTGACCAAAAACAAACACTAGACGCGGTCGTGCCGGACACGAGCACGGTCGTGCTCCATGACCAGAACCTCTGTAGCCTTCTGACTCGACCATGGGCGCGCTCCAGACCACCACGGTCACGCCCGGAGGCGAGCGCGGTCGTGCCGTTGATGAGCACGGTCGTGCTCAGTCAGAACTGAATCTTTACAGTTTCTCAGATTTGATGATTTTTATAAAACTTATGTTATAAACTTAACTGTTTAAACAGAATCTCACCATTATTAAGCACAACAATTATTTTCATCGATTAAATTGTTTTAAACCGATTCTTACCATTTGAAAATACATTTTCATTTAAAATTTCTAAATTTATAAAAAGTTATAACAAGATTTTATAAAACACTTTATTATGAAAAAGGCTTTTATAAACCAATTGTATAAATCCTAGTTACATCAAATAAAACTTATATAAATATAAACTACTTTATATTTTGTGACGTTTTCTAAAATAAGTAGATAAAACGAATTCGTTTGTTTATATTACATTCAATTAAATATATATACCACACAACCTTATATTTTAAATATATAACTAAACGATACAATTCATTAGTGCAAATCCTTACGCTTGCAATACACTGAAACACTATAGTTACTTTAAACCTTATACACCACATTAATACACGTCATACATTTACTCGATAGGTCAAGCCCCGTGACCCACAAACACTTAACATTTACTTGGTTGTGCAATCTACACTCTCCAACACAAGTGAGTCTACATAACCCCACTTTTACTCTTTTTCACCTTTGGGGTGGACATGATTTACATTAAACAAATTGCAACTCTTTCATAGTACAATCCTTACTTGATTACATGAATTATTTGTGCAATATGCTTGAATGCTATGAGTTATTACTATACATACATGACGCAACTCGTGCAATCATTAACTCTGTACAAGCCAACGGTAAACAAGGATAGTACTATTGAGTCTGACAAACCCACCCGGGTAGGGTGTTTGTTACCGACTTTACATTAGGGTAACCTACGTGTTATTCCTCAGTCACAAGGTTTGATTGTGCACCTAGTATAACTATAGATTCTCCATATTTGTCTTATATACCATGTGAATCAAGGAATTGTATAAACAGTTTTGAACTCTTATTGTCAAGAGAATTTTTAGATACCTAAAGGGAGCCCCAAAACTTGGGCTATTGTACTCTAAAAATGATAAATTCAATATGTATGCATACACTGACAGTGATTATGGGGGATGCAACTTGGACAAAAAGTCCACATCAGGGGGATGTCAGTTTCTGGGAGGGAGACTGATTTCATGGTAGTGCAAGAAGCAAACATGTGTTTCAACTTCTACAGCAGAAGCATAATACATTGCAGCTTCAAGTTACTGTGCACAAGTCATCTGGATACAAAATCAAATGTTGGATTATGGGATGACTTTCATGGCAACTCCAATTCACATTGACAACATGAGTGCTATATCAATCACAAACAATCTGGTGCAGCACTCCAAGACAAAACACATTGACATCAGGTATCACTTCATAAGAGATCAAGCTGAGAAAAAGAAAATTATTTTAACCAAAGTTCATACCAATGAGCAATATGTTGATTTGTTTACAAAACCTTTTGATGAAGCTAGATTTAGATATTTAGTTGAATCTATTGGTATGATGAAATTTGATTAAAATATGTCTCTAAAATCTTGTTTTTGTAAATGTGTTTATCTTTTGTTATAAATAAAATTTATAAGTCAGCAGCATCCATTTCTTGCTGCTGACAGATTTAATCATCAGCAGCAAAGATTTTGCCACTGACTGCTTTAAGTTATCAACAGGAACAAGTTTCCTGCAGATAGCTTTAAGGCTGTCAGCAGCCACATCCTAGCTGCAGATTAGTGCATCCATCAGCAGCAAAGATTTTGCCACTGGCTACTTTAAGTTATCAGCAGGAACAAGTTTCCAGCGGATAGCTTTAAAGCTGTCAGCAGCAACATCCTTGCTGCAGATCATTGCATCCATCAGCAGTAATTGAGTTTGCTGCTAACAGACTTAACCATCCGCCACAACCAAGCTTGGAGCGGACATGCTTAACCAATCCGCAGTAACCAAGTTTGCTGCTGATGGGTAAAAATAAGTCTAAATTAACTTTTACCCGCTGTAAAAATTACCTTCAGTCTTTACCATGACTGCTATAGTGTATTACAGCTGTAACAGTAAAATGTGAATGAGGTTGTACTGTACAAGTAAGTTTGCTTTTTCCCTCCACTGCCGTTATAACGTAAATCAATTTCTCCATAACCTCTTCACATTCAATTTCAACCTAACCCTCATCATTTTCACTCAAACCTCCATAAGCATTCAAAGCCTTCCATACTTAACCACCTTTCAAAACCTTCATCCTTCCCTCCAAACCCAAACAAATAGCAGAGGTAGACATAAACCGTCCCGATGATAAGTTTTCTCCATACCACAACCTCACAGCATACTTAATAAAAGGGAAAAAGTCCGAGGGGTTCGATGATATGATCGATTTTCTTTGTCGATCAAAGATATATTTTACCCTAACCGTCAACCCACCCATCTACATTCCTCACATGGAGGATTTCTAGAAATCTGTCGTCTTCTCTATCGAACAGGGGATACCCCAAATCAAAGCCCATGTAGATGGCAAAGAAATCACCATCTCTGAAGCTACTATCCGAAAACACCTCAAGCTTCAAGACGAGGGGGCCGCCATTTCATACTCAAAAGAAGTCTATATGAGGACCTTTGTATCCATAGGGTACACTGGAAATCAGAATGAGTACACAATAGAGAAGGCACTTATTGGCCCCCCATGGAAGTATCTATACCACACTCTTCTACAATGCATATCTCAGAAGAGAAGTGGATGGCATCAAGTGAACTCTGCACTTGCCTCTGATGTTCACGGTATGGTTACTGGCCAAGTATTCAACTTTGCACATCTCATCTTTGAAGGTTTAAGATACAACCTTCAAGAAGGTGCAAAGCAGCAATTTTATATGTACCCAAGGTTCTTGTAGGAGGTTTTTAACAATGAATTAAAAGAGCTTTCAAAACCTGCAAAAATCTATCTTTATGTTGGGTCATAAAAGTAACATTTTTCAAAGTATGAGAATTGTTTCCAAAAATTTCTCAAGGGTCAATGTTTCATTGTTATCTACAATGATGAACATACAAAGTACCCAGGGTGACAGTTCAGCAATCCCATCTGATACTAATCCCACACCCTCCTCTTCACATCCTGAACAACAATCTGCTTCCATTGTCCAAACCCCTGTGCATACTACTAAGGATGCATAGGCACAGAAATTACTTACACCTGTTTTTTATGTTATCGTTCAACTGGAACAAAGGGCCCCAGTTGCAGCAAAATATACTAGAAAGAGGAGCAAGAAGACTCCTTCTCTTCTTGTCTCAAAGACCCAATCCTAACCTAAAAGCCCTCATTCAGAATCCCAAAATTCTGATGAGAATATCAAAAGGGATAGCCACATCATTAGAGAGACTTCCTTGGAAGCTTCTCTATTAGGATCAGGATCACATCCCGGGTCCATAGAAAAACCCTCTAAGCCATTCCATTATCTTTCTTCTCTGAACTTAAGTGTAGAGGCACCTTTTCAAGATGATATACCTTCTCCAACAACTCCTATCTCGAAGGTATTGATTGACTTGGCTGCTTGTGCACCTAACCCAAGTTCATCACCCAAAAAGGTTCACTCTGGGAGTACTGATAGAGTGAATATGGAAAGGGCTGTCACTACTCCTGGTCAACTAATCAGGAGGACAGTGATAAAATCATTAAGACCCTAACCACGGCAACTCACAGTGAGGATGTTTCTTTTGAAACACTCTTCACTGAGAGGAATCCCAGGTGCCAAGAAAACCAGGGTGATGGGGATGCAGAGGCTAGGCCTAAGGTCCCATCTAGATCCAAGGATTCCACAAATGTGGATGAGGATAGACTGAAACTTCATAACTTAGAATTGACGGCAAGGGTGGAAATGCTAGAGGACGAAGTGTCAAAACTTAGGCACCAAGTCTCTATGCTTGAAGCCCATCAATGCCCTCCGGTGACTACTCTCTCCCTTGTCTCAGTGGGTACTCAAACTGACCAGACTATGTGCACTGATGCAACCAAAAAGGGGGAGATAGTTGTTGTGGAAGACGATGCTGACCGCCTCGACGAATGGATACAAGAGCAGATATCCTTTCAAAGTTCTCTATTCAGACCTGCTTTTGTTCAAGTTCATGACTTGCCAAACTCAGTAGATGAAGAAGAAGAAGATATCACAGAGGATTGGAAGTTAGTTGTCCGAGCTGTTCATGAGGTGTTAAAGAATGAAAGTCAAAGTGAAAACACACCTTCATCATTCAGCATACTTCCCACTGCTACAGCCATATCAAGACAGACCATTGCCTCTCAATTCACACTGTCTTCAAATAAGCTAGAATTTGACTCCATACTAGCTTGGGGGTATGATGGTTCAACTGAGAGATTCTGGATTGGAAAGGAGTTCAGTGGGGTAGAAGAGCTGAACTGGAATGCACTAAATCCACTCCAAGTGCTTGAACTGTACCTATCCAGCTGCACCAACAACTATACAGATCTCTCAACAGAACTTGCAATCGACAGGTTCTACGTCTTGATGGAGGATAATCTTCCCTGGTTTGAAAGGCTCTTAGATGAAGCAAACAGGGTGGCCTATCCTAAACACCATGCAGAATCTTTAACAACATCAGAACAAAGACTGGCTCCAAGACTTGCCTTGATCAGGAGCAGTGCTTTAACAGAAGAAGAAGTCCTATGTTGGAGAAGATTTCTCTACAACACAGTGGTCAGAGACTTGGAAGTGCTAGGATGGTCATGCACTGGGTCTTCTGACTTCACATTCTTCCTAAGTAATGGATCATCTCTCTCAATCAACATCAGTGAGATCCTACTTCTAAATTCAGACTTACTGCACAAGATCTTCGAGCTCAAAACACACATATGCAATGTAAATTCCTTAGAGAGTCAAGCAATGATAAATAAAGTCTGCTGCGGATAAGCATCAGTCTAGGGGGAGTTTGTAGAAATAAAGTCTGATGGCTGCAAAATTCTCTAAGTACAAACTGTTGCGGATAAGCTTATCTGCAGCGGATACTTGTTCTTCTGCTGAAGAACAAATCTGTTGCGGATAGACTTATCTGCTGAAGACCAAAGTTGTTGTTGATAGGCATATCATCAGCAGCTGTGGACAGTTGTGTCTTGCTGTTGATCATCAACATTGCTGCTGATAGCCATTCCCACTGAAGATCAAACGTTGCAGCTGACTGGCTTCGATAAAGCAACCATTACCACTGACAACTTTCTGCTGCACCACTGACACACTCCACGCAGAAATAATGTCAATGGTGCAAGACAATAAAAGACAACGACGCTCTCCTTCCAAGGTCTCAAGCAATGATGCGTAAGAAGACTTTTGAGTAAAGATAACTTTTGTAGTTGTTATTGTCGTTACATGTAGAATAGCTTCAATACAAGATCAACGGCTTGTGTTAGATCTGATCCTTAGAATCAAGGGTCTGTCTTGATTCTAAGTTACTATATAAGTAGTAGTTAGATTCATTGTATAAGTGTGCTTTTTGCTTAAGAGTTTTCTCTGTAATCTTGTAATCTTGAACCTTAATAAAAATTGCATTTATCAGTATTCTTCGTGTTTACTTGTTTACATTGCTTGGTTGTGATTGTTTTCGCCAATCTCAACTAGAATAGAACCATCTTGTATTCACCGATCCTACAGAAATGCATTATTCAGTTTGGGAAAAGAGGTAAACTAAGTCCTATGTATATTGGACCATTCAAAATTCTTGAAAGAATTGGCCCAGTAGCCTACCGTCTTGAATTACCTGAGGAGCTTAGTAGTATTCACGACACTTTTCACGTGTCAAACTTGAAGAAATTTCTAGCGGATGATTCCTTAATTATACCCCTCGAAGATATGCGCATCGACGACAAGCTCCATTTCATCGAAGAACCTCTAGAAGTAATGGGACGACAAGTAAAGAAGCTACGTAGAAGCAAGCTCCCGATTGTTAAAATCAAATGGAACTCAAAGAGGGGACCCGAATTCACGTGGGAACGAGAGGACGAAATAAAAAAGAAGTATCCACATTTGTTTGACCAACCGATCACAGCAGAAAGCGCAATAATTCACGACTAGCCAAAATCCTTTCACGAGACAAATTCTGGTCATGTCCACCTCTTTTAAATGAGGTACCTATGTTTACTATGTGCTATTTTAATACTTACTGACAATTTATCTACTGCATGATTTTGTGTTAACATAACTGCCCTAGATAATAAAACCACTTAAATTTCGAGGACGAAATTTCAATAAGTAGGGGAGACTGTAACAACCCCAATTTTACAGATATTTTTTTTTTTTTTATTATTCTAGAAGACATAAGTGACACGGACATAGACGGATACCGCTATCGAAATTCATGACACAAATGGTAACTACAAACAAGGCCCAATGGGCTTGTCCCATCCACGAGTCAATGGGCTTGGCCCACCTATGAGTTATTGGGCTTGACCCACACATGAAATAATGGGCTTGTCCCAACCATCCAAAAACCCATTAAAAATAAATCAACTTTAAAACCCGAACGGTTATACGTAATAATTACGATTCTAATCATACCCGACTTGATTCCAGTACGGAACACGGGGTCATACCGTACGCAACATGTTACATTAAGAATTACTTAAATAAATACTACCTACATAAATTATGAACTTATAATTACATAAGTAAAACCTTACACATGAGTAATTACGCGCCCTCGCGTATCTATAAACCCCGAACACTGGTATAAGATGTCCTTTCTATAAAAATAAGAACAATAATTAACAATGACCAAGTATATACTTATATAAAAGAGAATATTAATGTCTCACATTTATAAGTACAAAAAATAATACCTAGTGTTACAATTTAAATAAATGTTACATGGTTTGTATAAAATCAATATTTTTATAAAATCTACCATCTAATATATATAAAAAATCACTACATATAACTATATGAAGTATTTATATAAAAGAATTATATACCTACTTCTATTTATTTAGTTAACACCGTTAAAAGAACCAATTATTGTATAAAAGCTTAGCTTATCTTCATAAAATCACCACTTTTATTTAAACTCTTAAAGATTTACCATAACCTTTTTTTACTTGCAATTCTTGTCCCAGGGCATTCATTTGATTTTTTTTTATATAAAATACATCCCATTGTAAAGAAATCTTTTAAATCCTAAAAACTAGGAAACTATTTTTTTTCTTTTTTCCCTTGCAAAATCGTCCAACTTCTGTATCCCCATATTTTGAATTTATTTATTTTAATTATCCATCCATATCTTTTAATATCTTGTAAAGAATAATACCAAATCTCCAAATCAAAGTCTAACTCTAGTATCCTATACCAAATCCTTTACAAATCTTGCTATATCTCCATTTCCCATGAAAATATTACGGTCCCTAGATGGAATCCAGGGAAAATCACGCCACCATCCCTCTTCACCAATCGATATTCATCAGGCATTCTCCAACTCCAAGATCCATTGCATGTCTTCCTTGATTAAGCTCTTATACCATCTCTTTCATCTTATTCCCTCACAAAGCTCTCAAGAAACGTTCTCCATCAGTAGCTGAGTTCGAAACAGCCTCCATACATTCCAAGAATTCGGATTTTTTTTTGGTGAAGAACAAGCAAGGATTCAAGCCAAGGTCATCCCATGTAAGCTACTACGCTATTCTCCATTCAATCTCTTGTATACACACCATATTTATACATGATTTTTGTCCAAATCACATCCCTAACATTGTCTTATATTCATCCTCATTTTTGTTCTTATAGCTTGGAAGAAACACTCCAAGAATCGTCGCAAGTATTGATCACGTAAACAAGTAAGTACACTCGTTTGTTCCACCCGACCCATCGGGTTTTCCTTTCCAATTCGTTCATATAATCAGCCATTGATAACCATTGGGTGATGATATAACCACTAATGACTTGATCAAGACTTGGCATACACGTAGCTTTTGAAATCTTACAACCGAAAAATAGAATTGCAAAACCCTAAAATCAGATTTTAAAATATATAATCAAAAGCTAAGTTTTTAACCCCATCATAACCTTACTAAAGAGCATTATTTGAATATGAGATGACCCATTTACAACTCCAAATCATGCATAAACCTTCACTCGTAACGGTTTGTGCATGAGAAGCCTTGATCACTCGTATTATCACCTTAAACGGTCAAATTATCGTTCCGTCCATATTTTCACTTAGCCCTTTGAAATCTGATTTATTCCAGAAGTTAAACACTCTTGTTGGAGCCCCCAATCTTGCTAAACACCCAGCCCTTGTTAAGGTACGCAAACTACCCAAAAACCTTATGTTTATAAGCGTTATTTTCATTCATTTACACCGTTGTAGGCACGTATGACCCCATATATGTCCAAACCTTTAAAGATACTAAAATTACAGATTACTAAGTTCCTAAAACTGACTCATAACTATTTATGGCTCTTAAATTGAAAAGATAAAAAAAAAACCATCGAAAAACCGTTGTGAAACCGTCGAAAACAGATTCCACAATCTTATTTATTCAAAAACGCCCTTTTCACAAAAAAAATTATAAACTCAGAATATTTCCAGAGGACATATGTCCCAAATAAAGATTTTTCCAAAAAGAATCACACGAAACGTTTATAAAACGACCGTACGATTTTGAAACGAGTTTTAGAGCCGTAAATTGGGAAAAATAGTTAAACACCTCAGAAAATTATGAAACTTTACAAGAAACCTTCTAATACTAACCTAAACCCAGGAAAAAGGTTGATTTAGGTTCAGGTCTCCAATTGCTATGA
Organism: Smallanthus sonchifolius; assembly: GCA_023525975.1. NCBI lineage: Eukaryota > Viridiplantae > Streptophyta > Magnoliopsida > Asterales > Asteraceae > Smallanthus > Smallanthus sonchifolius. The sequence goes on along the minus strand of CM042025.1, from coordinate 37,930,794 downwards.
ACCATGTTTAACGTACGTAAAATAGACCGATAACAACACGAATTTTTAATAAATAGTGCTTCTGATCAAAAACTGAGTTTTATAATTTTTAGGACTTAAACATACTGTATTAAGGCTGTATAAAATATAAAATAGAATTTTTAAGTTTATTTAATAATTATTAGAAATTTAGGTCATTTATAGACAATTAAATGCACTAAAAATATAAAAATACAGAAAATAATTATATAAAAATTATTTTTATAACTTATGAGTCCTAACCTACTATAGAAAAATATAAATTAGAAATTTTTAAGTAATTTTAATTGCTTAGTAATATATACCGTTTAAACATGTTAAAAAGTTAGTTTATTAAGTAAAACTATGTTAAAATCTCGTGTATTACATGGGTTGATAAAATTTAATATTATATATTTAGTAACAAAAAATTTGTATTTAAAAAAAAACATGTGTTACACGGGTTAATAAAATGTAATGTTATATACTTAGTAATAAAAAGTTTATACTTTTAAAAACCCGTATATTACAGTATTACACGGTTTGAATACATTAATTTCTATTTAATATAATTTGACTTACATCACTATTTGGTTAAAAAGAAAAGTTACATAAATAAATTTCAAAGTTTCTTAAATTAAGAGATAATTTAAAATAAATGTATTTTATTAGTATAAATTAATAATTTGTTTAAAAATATATTATTATTGAAATATGAAAGTGTATTTATTATGTGAGAGAGGCGGAAAAAAATTTATAAGGATTAATATGGAGACGACGCATGGCATTGAGAAAACTTTATTTATTATATAGTATAGATTAACAAATAATATGATAGTTTTGAAAAGTTATATTTTTCCAGAAACTTTAACTTATATATCCTAATTATGACACTCACTTGAATAAAATAAATAATATTCAACTATATATTAAGTAACCCCTTCGAAAACGTATGATTTGGCGAAAACCGTCATGTTAATTTAAAACGGTATTACTATTGCTTTATCTTCCTTTATAGAAAAATATTTAACTTGTATAATAACTAAGAACTATAATAACATAAATATTATTACCTTATTACATATGTATGATTAACCTAAACTTATTCGATGATAACTAATATTCTAACTAAACTAATAACAACGGGTTTTTGGACATACTGTATAATATCGTCTTAGGGCACCGACACATATGGACTCGTTTATGATATTTGAATTGTTGGTAACACATTGTTTAAACATAGGGGCCCTAGTATACACAATCGGTGACTTATCTTACGAACTACTACAAGGTGAGTTCATGTGATCCCCGTTTTACAAATTATTTATATACTCGTTTTGTGGAATTGGCATGCATACTCCTAAACTATTTTTCTACTTGGTGTTATAATTAAATAAGGTCGTTCTAGCTGCCATAACGAATCCCCGATCTCTAGCATTCAATCATTAACTCCTTTGGAGCTAGCGAATATATGGGTAGTATTATATGTGAAACCCCCGCACGCCATGGGCCCGACGTAACCGGGACAACCTCCCATGGAATGATAATCATTGAATGATAATATATATCGTGTGACATATATTCGTTTAACAGTTTATACTTATGTTGGCAGGCATGAGTAATTAGACCCATAACAATAAGGGGTATGGGTTAGGGGTATATAATTATTATTTCTAGATGTCCATAGGGTTGTGGGCACAGTGTTGATTGTGAACTTATTTAATATGCACCATACTTATTTATTTGTGTCAATTGTCATAAACGCATGAATTCACCAACAATTTTGTTGACGTATTTTGAGTATGCATTTCAGGTACTAACTAGGGAGGAGTCAACTAGGCACAACACTAAAAGAACAACAACATGAAGCTAGAAGAATAAATTGTTTAGACGATTAAGTCTTTAGTTGGTTGTAACATTATCTTATGTTGGTTCTCTTCAAAACTTGTATTTTGGAATTGAACGTTTAGTCCAACTATGTAATGTATTTTTTTTTATTTTCTGTCGCGTTTGGTTGATATCAGTCTTCACGCCTAGCCCCCTGGTCGGGTTGTGACAGTGAGCAAGTGCCTAACTCATTCACTAGTTAAGGCCGAACAACAGAAACCATGCGGTAAAATGCAACCCTTGCCAATACCGGAATGGAAGTGGGGGGAGATCACAATGGACTTCATTACCAAGTTACCGCGAACAGCTAAAGGCAATGATACCATTTGGGTGATCGTCGACCGCATGACGAAAAGTGCTCACTTCTTACTAATACTTGAGGCTTTTTCGTCTGAGAAGCTAGCAGAGTTATTCATCAAAAAAATTGTGACCAGACATGGTATGCTATTGTATATTGTGTCCGAAAGCGACACTAGATTCACATCAAGGTTTTGGAAGAAATTCAACGAAGCAATGGGCACTAGACTGAATATTAGCACCACTTACCATCCTCAAACCGATGGTTAATATGAAAGGACCATTCAGACTTTGGAGGACATACTCCGAGCCTGTATCATTGATTTTGGTGGGAGCTGGGATAGCCACCTGCCATTGGCAGAGTTTTCATATAACAACAGTTATCACTCAACCATTGGCATGCCGCCATTTAAGATGTTGTATGGAAGAAGATGTAGAACCCTTGTTTGTTGGGGGAAAGTTGGATAGAAAGACTTTGCGAGTCTCGACGTGGTCAAAGCTACTTCCGAGAAATTTGAACATATCAAAGCTCGCATGAAAGCAGCAAAATACAGACAGAAATCATACGCGGATAAGAGAAGAAGAGATTTAGAGTTTCAAGTGGGAGATATGGTACTTTTAAAAGTGTCACCCTGGAAAGGAATCATCCGATTCAGGAAACGAGGCAAACTAAGTCCAAGGTTTGTTGGACCTTTCAAAATTCTAGCAAAAGTAGGTCAAGTTGCTTACATACTAGACCTGCCCGATGAGCTTAATGGAATTCACCCTACATTCCACGTATCGCACTTACGCAAGTGCCTAGCTGACGACACAGCTCACATACCATATAATGCGATCGAAGTATATAACAGTTTAAATTATGTGGAAGAACCCATAGCTATTCTCGACCGAGTTGAGAAACGGTTACGTAACAAATTGATTCCCTTAGTTAAAGTACAATGGAAACACAGAAAAGGATCCGAAGCCACTTGGGAGAAAGAGGACGAAATGAAGGGATTATATCCTCAATTGTTTAACTTGTAGCAAGTTTCGAGGACGAAACCTCTATAAGGAGGGTAGACTTGTAACATCCCAAATAAATAAAAACGAATAAACAAGATCGGGGCGAATAACACGGAAACAAATAATAGGAAAACAAGGAAGGAAAGAGATGGGCTTGGGAAAGGGTCGGCCCATGGGCCTGAAATCAGAAGGGGAACCCTTCTAATCAGTAGCCACCAAACCCTTTCTCTTATTCCCCACTTTTGCGCAAGAAGGCTTGAGAGAGATCGAGTTAGTGTTGGAACTAATTGTAGGCCATCGCATATAAAACAGTCTAAAGTCGGAGGAATTCTTTGAAGTTAAAATATTTCAACTGAAATCTTTTTCGATCGAAATCATTTTCAGACGAAATACATTTCGACCGAAATGTATTTCGGACGAAGTCTTTATTTGTCTTCTTAGTATAAATACTTGTGTAGTTTTGACTTTTGTAAGGGGGGAATTCATTTGACATATCAATAATGACTTGAGATTTACACCTTTAACTATGTGTTAGTGATTATACCTTGTTTCATGATTCTTGTATCGGTGTATTGAATCTGCTACGAATAACAGGAATTACAGTTAGTGAGAGAAAGCTCGGAATCGACCCAAATTCGCTCGAGAACTGTCACTCATCACCACAGCAGCATCTAGCAACGAGAAGGAGGCAAACCTAGGTAAGAATCTAGACTAAACCCGAATTTTGTTTCGGGTGTTGGGTTCTCGGGTTAAGCATGAAAAGATCACATTTTTACGCATGAAATGATGTTATAAACATAGATCTAGCTTCATGGTAGCCAAAGCAACAGCTTGAACATAAAAAGTTTGGGTCTTGATCAATCTGAATCCAACATGCAGATCTAGGGTTTCTTGGTAGGGAAGAAGGTCACGCAGGCGAACCTATCATGTTCGCCTGAAACCATTCTAGCGAAACTAACAGGTTCGCTTAAATGCAAACCTGACGAATCTGTTAAGTTCGCATAGTGCCACCATAGCGAAACTGATAAGTTCGCTCAGAATCTATGATGGCTAATCTAATAGATTCGCTCAATATCAACCATAGCGAAACTACTAAGTTCGCTCATATCAATGAAGGGTGAACTTACCTAGGTTCGCCTAAGCCCAAGATGGCGAACTTACCTAAGTTCGCCTAACCCTAAGAATAGAAACATTTTGTGTCGTTTAGGTTCATTATCTTATCTTATGTGACTTGCTTATACAGATTGTGTGTGACCTTAGTGACGCTCAGTAACCAGCTAGTATACTTCACGAACCGCTAAACAGGTGAGTTCTATGTGCCCCCTATGTGTTACATGCAAATCATTTTAAATGTTTTCGGGTATACATGGTGTGAATGAATGATATGAATACTAAGTATATAGGTATATGTGTTACATGACAAGAACATGATGAATACATGATTGATAAGTACGCTTATGAACAATGAAATGAAAGTATGACATAACATAAATAAATGAAATTTTGTTTTATATACATATATATTGCTTGATATGTAATACGAATGTCATGGACGGAAACGATGATAACGGTTACTTCGGTAGACGGACGACCACTCGACTAATATGCAGCCAGAATTAAAAGTCTAGAAAGGTAGGCTAAACTAAGGCTACTAAGGTGGAGTCATCCCCTCAATCGATGCACGACTGTATAATTAGTTCGGGTGGGAAACTGACGCCTTAGGGCAGACGGGCGAAGACGGACTACGACGGTAGGACGGTTAAGACGGACAGCCAAAGGTTTGTTGGACGGTTAAGCAGACAGACGGTTTCTAGTGCCGGACGGTTAAGTAAATGGGCTACGACGGTAGTTCGAGGACGTTTGTCTTTGTGACATACGTAGTCAAAAGACGGGTTGATCACCCAGATGTGTATGACCAATGATTGTGCACCAAGAAATAAGCATGTATGTAGTTATATACGTACTCATTATGAATGTTATATGAAAGCAGTAAAGTAAATAAATAAGCGTGTATGTACTTGTACACGTACTCATATGAATGTTATATGAAAGCAACGAAGTAAAGAAATAAGCATGTATGTACTTATATACGTACTCATTATGAACGATATATGAAAGCAGTAAAGTAAAGAAGTGCAAATATGTATTTGTTCTCAAAGTATAATATTAATGGCTGCTTGTTCTTTTTAAACTAGAACTCACCAGTGTTAGCTGACTTTTAGTATGCACTTCAAGTAACAAGAAGAAAGGGCGTTCAAAGGCGTGATGGTTACCTGGTACAAGACTGACATCCCAAATTATTTGATTACGTGCTAAGACAATGTTTCTTTATTATTAAGATTTCCGATGTTATGTAACCGAATGATGTATGCTTCCGCTACTTTGAATGTTTTTAATTTAAGTTCAGTACTTTGATGACTATGTTTATGAGTAAATCCAACAAGTGAGGTCTCCGGGAAAAAGGCCTTACAGGTCGGCTAAGGAGTGGGCAGGGTCGTAGAAGAAGAATAATCCGAGGATAGAGGATAGAGCCGATTGTGCTAAATGTGGGAGGAAGCACCCGGGGGAGTGCCGTGTGGGTCTGAATATTTGCTATCGGTGTGGGAAGACGGAGCATTATTCGTGCGGATGCGCAAGCGCACCGACGTGTTATAACCGTGGAACTGCTGGCCATCTGGCCAAGGATTGTTGCCGACCCAAAGCAACAGGCACCGACAAGGGAAAGGAAGCTGAGAAACCGAAGGCAAGGACTAGGGCGTATGCTCTGACACGGGAGGAAACAAGGGGGTGTGACAATACACATTTCATGTTTTTCAGGCCATGTTATAGAACGATGATTTTAAGAATATTTTAAGTCGTTAGCTAGTCGATTCTTCTCAGGAGGGTTCTTTTTGTACGTTTGTTTATTTTTTAGATTTTAGTTTTATTATTTTCTTTTTATGCTGCTTTGATCTCTTCATTTTTTCTGTTTTGCCCTGTAGTAATCCTTGAGCACTGGAAGAAAAAGAAGAGCAAGAAAAAGGCACATGAGAGGACCATGAAAGATGAATCCATTTCACCAACTGAAGGGACACATCAAATGATATCTCGACATGTGGTTCAAGCAAACCATTTTGAAATCAAACTACACATCATTGAAATGATCACCCAAACATATCAATTAGAGTAATGAGAGTGGATTAATTGCATGTATATTTCTTGTTATCGATTTAAAACCCATTTTCATACGTTGGTTTCTATTTTCTAAATTTTGGTCTATTTTAGCTAATGTTTTCACCAAAAAAAATCTTTTAAAATAGATAGAGATCAAAACTTTAGTATTCGAATTTTGCACCATTCTAAGTGTTCGACAAACATGTTACTTCCTGCTATCCTATATTACTATACGATAATGGTACATTTTCTTATTCATCTTCTAATATTTTGTATTAGCAGTAATTTGCTTTTATAAATTTTAAAACTTGGATAACTACTATTGCTATACACATATCAATTTTTTTCGTGCCACGTCATGGAACTATGATTCTAAGCTGATTTTAAGTCGTTGGCTAGTCGATTCTTCCTATGAAGGTTCTTTTTGTTTATTTGTTTTATTTTTTATATTTTAGTTTTTATTATTTTCTTTGTTTAGTGATTCGATCTCTTCATTTTTTGGTTTTGCCTTATAGTTAATGACCTTGAGCACTACGAAGGAAGGAAGGAAGAAAGAGAAAAACAAGAAATGTCAGTAATGGCACAAGAGAGGACTTAGAAAGATCAATCCATTTTACCAACTGACGAGACACATCAACTAATCACTCGAGATGTGGTACAAGCAAATCATTTGGAAATCAAGCCGCAAATCCTCAAAATTATCACCCAAACATATCAATTTGATGTACATGCAGACAAAGACCCAAACTACCACTTATCAAGCTTCATCATGATTTATTACACTTTTGAGATTCGTGAGGTATCAGATGGCACAATCATTAACTACAACTTAAAGATTTCATGTCGACAATATGTTACAAAATATAAAAAAGTAAAGAAGATTTGACTCGATAAAATTATGAAATTGGTATTATTAGACTATGTTATAAGATTATAATATTACCCTATTATATTACCAGTAAAAGGTATGGAAGTTCTGAATGTATGAATAGTAACACAACCAACAAATTAGGGGCTGCCACATGCCGGCGTCTGATTGATTTCTTTTAATCTATCAAAAAAAAAAAAAAAATATATATATATATATATATATATATATATATAGTTTGCAACGAACTTTAAACATAAACCAAGATTTGGCCTGATGATTAGGCGCCTCTCCTTTCACCCGCAAGAATTGGTTTGATACCAAGGCTCACTCTCATTTTCCAATTTAATTTCATTACTTACAAAAGCCAAAGAACAAACTCTTTATGCCTAAATTACAAACACTTTAATGCACAAACAACAAATATTAAATATTATATATGGTGGGCTCATAAGATACAAACCTTCACCGGTGCGCTACCACCTGTCCATTTTTCTAAGTTTCATTTTAAATAATAATAAATTACTTTTTGACCCCTCAATTTTAGCCAACTCTACACTTTATACATTATGCTTATGTATTTGTTTTTTGGTTCACTCACAGCTTTTGTTTTTTTGTTTTCCTCTTTTAACTTTTAAAATTTAATGTTTTATAAAATTCCGAATATACAATTACGACGTGCTTAATTTATCTACATTTCGGTGTAGATTTCACTCAAACTGGAGTTGTTTACGACGTGCTTAATTTATCTACATTTCGGTGTAGATTTCACTCAAACTGGAGTTGTGCGTCATGATGTACAAGTCATCGAAGCAAAAAACGTACAAGCCGTCGAAGCAAAAAACGTACAAGCCGTCGAAGCAAAAACGTATAAGCCGTCAAAGCTGATTCAAGATTTTGATTTTTTTTACAGTTTTTTTTCTTTTCTTCCTACAACTTTTTAAAATATTATACATTAATATTTTTAACTGTTTGCTTTTTTTTCGTTGCAAAGTGCTTATTTTTAACAAGTTTCGAATATTAACAACGGCCTCTCCGCGACACACAGGTTCGTGACAGTTTTGACGTACAACTTTCGTTTTTCTTATATAAAGTTACGTAGGTTATCGACGCGCGGGTTCGCGCCCTATGTTTCAGCGATAATTTTTTTCATGGTTTTACGCCCCCGCCGCAATGCGGGGTTCCTAATACTAGTTACTTACAAAACCCATGTATGTAACCACTACTTTTTTTTGAACGACAACGATGAGATAACTCAAAGAAAGCTAGCGGTGAACTAGCAAAACCCCAAATACAAACATCAAAAACCGAAGGCCACAAAGGACCCCCAAACAAAAACACAACACCATTAAAACAGGGAAAAAACAACACCACTGCGCCCAAATACTAGACGACCCCATACAAACCGGGAGCAATACCCAGCGGGTCTCGCACCCAATTATCCCAATTTAGGCCCTGGTTATTTCCTCTATTCTTCAACAATTGAAAGACATAATCTTAATCTCTTCCAACATATTATTCACGCTTCTTCTAGAGTTCGAGAAGATCCACATGTTTCTCGTTAACCACAGAACCCATATCGTGCAATATGAAATTAATGGGGCTGTGAATTACCGCCGATAGCTCCTTAATCGACCTAACCCCGGACAAGTCCAAGGGAATCCACTTGGAGATCCGATTCCAGATGTTACTCGCCACCGGGCAAGTGATGAAAAGGTGGTCTTCATTTTCAATTCCCAGCCTACAAAGGGAACACAATGGGGACGGAACTGGGACTCCCCGGGCTACAAGAGAGAGAGCCATCGAAATGCGGTATTGGAGCAGACGCCACAAGAAACACCTAACCTTGATAGGAATCCAATTCAGCCATTTCACTTCCTGCCTTGATGACGAAAGCTGGGAATTCTACAGCTAAACCCTACACGACCCGGTAGAAAACTTCCCAGACGCCTCCCCAATCCAAAGCCATTTATCCGGCCCCGAACTGTAACCATGAGCCTTTACCATTTCCTCTAAGTCCAAAATTTCATCTCCTCTTTTTAAAGCTACTCTCTTACTGCACCAAACCCAATTGATCTCCACAACCTCTACTCCCGACCAGTGAATCCTGTCGCTAATGGAGCAATTTTTCCATTTTTCAAGATCAAATAACCTGGGAAATAGATCCTTAAACGGTTTCGAACCAAACCATCTATCCTTCTAGAATGAGGCCGACGACCAAACCCCCACACTTCTTTTGAATCACCGAAGCACCATTACCTACCTCATCCGCCTCCACCGAAACAATATGCCCCTAATTATCTACCACCCCTTTCTTGCATAGTTCATCAAGGGAACCAAAAGACTTATTATGGAGAGCTTTAACAACTAAAGCCCATAAAAAAATCGGGTTGTGGACCGCCTTCCACTTCCATTTTGTGAGTAACACCTTGTTCATGATTTTAAGCCCACCCACACCCAAACCACCCATCTTCCTTGGCTTATCAATTTTATCCCACAGTGAATTTTCTTATGGTTGCTAGTTCCTCCCCAAAGGAATCTTCTTCTAATAGCCTCGAGCTCGTTTATTACTTTAACGGGAGCCTTGAACATGGGAAAAAAGTATAACGGGAGACTGCTTAGCACCGATTTAACTAAGGTGAGTCTCCCTCCAAATGACAGGTGTTTTGCCTTCCAATCGCTAAGCCGCTCCTTTAACTTAATGATCACCGAGTCCTAGTTTGTTACCCTTCTCATGTTAGCACCAATTGGCATCCCAAGGTGCATAATCGGAATATTTTCTCTAACACAACCCATTAAGGAAGCCAGCCTACCACTTTCTTGATCCTCCACTCCAACCCTTACTATCTTATTCTTATAATAGTTTAATTTCAGCCCCGATATGATGAAGAAACACCTCAGAATACGCTTTAGATTAACAATGTTTTCCTCATCCCAAACCCCTACGAAGAATACGTTGTTCGCATACATAGAATGAGAGATCGTTGGACCGTCATTAGGAATAATAATACCTTTGAACCTCCCAAGATGGGCAGCCGATTTCATCAGCGCCGAAAGCCCCTCCATTGCAATGATAAACAGGAACAGGGAGAGTGGATCCCCTTGTCGTACCCCCCTCTCCATAGGAAATTCATTAGTTGGAGACCCATTTACAAGAACAAAAGTTCTCCCAGACTTTAGGTACCCATTGATCCTTCTCCTCCATCGAAGGCTAAATCCCATTTGGTTCATAACATCATCCATGTAATTCTAATTAAGCGAATCGAAGGCCTTGGCGAAATCAACCTTGAATAACATCATTTTGGTAGCGGACCTCCCCGCCCATGCTTGTAAACAATTAATCATGATGTGCTCGTCAAGAATATTTCTACCTTTAATGAATGCCGTCTGTTCAGGCACAATAATCTTGTCCACCAGCTTCTGTAACCGAAAAGCCAGCAGCTTACCAAGGACCTTTGGCATACACCCGATTAACGAAATAGGCCTGTAATCATTTAAGGATTCCAAACCACCCCCTTTATGGGCCAGTGAGATGAAAGAGGCGTTACAACCCCCTAGCGATAGACATATACATCTCAAAGTGTTTGATAAAGTCATGAAATTGTTTTTGGAAGATGGACCAAAACTTTCGAATAAAATCAAAAGATAGGCTATCCGGCCCCGGGTTTTCCACACGCGCATTTGCTAACTGACACCCCAAGTTCCTCTTCCGTAAAATCTGCGTCCAGCATGGCCGCATCCTCCAAGGAAAGGTGGCCCATGTTCGGATTGAGAAAACAAGGACGAGAAGGGTTAGAATCCGAGAATTTGCTCTTGAAGAATGAATATACTTCCCATTTTACTTCCATTGGATCGGTCACCCACTCCCCATTTATTGTCAGGCCAGGAATGTTATTCATGTTCTTATTTCCATTCACCAGGCCATGAAAGAAACAAGAGTTTTCATCACCCTCTATTAACCATTTCAGTCTTGCTTTTTGCCTAAGGTCAGCTTTCTTGCCTGATTCCAGATCCGCCAACCTTTTTTTAGCATTCATCCTGGTGGCCAGCTCCCCCTCAGATAGAGCCGAAGTATCAATCTTTGATTCCAAGTCCAATATTACCGACTCCAAGAACTTGATTTCCATGTATTCCGCCTCATTATTCCTGCTGCACCACCCTTTAAGGTCGTTTTTTAGCATGGGGAGTTTTTTGGCCAGAACAAAGTCCTTGCTACCTTTTACCACTCTTGAGTTCCAAGAGTTGTAAACCACCAGAGGCAGATCCGCTTTAGACAAGCAGGAATTGAAGAATCTAAACGGTCGAGGCCCATAGTCCGCACTTGTACACATTAATACAATTGGTCTGTGATCCGACCATTTCCTTTCGAGTGCCAAAGCAGATGTCGCTGGCCATTCATGGTGGAATGACGAGCAAACGAGGAGTCTATCAATTTTGCTAGCGACCCGTCCCTCACCCAAGTATACTTACCTCCACCCATATTGTATTCCCAAAGACAGGCCATATCAATGAATTCATTAAAGTCCGACATACTGTTATCAGGAGGGGGAAGGGAGGATCTCTCTGTCCCATCTTTAATAGCGTTAAAATCCCCCATTAGCACCCAAATACCTTGTGATGACTCTTTAATTTTAAACATGGCATTCCACAACTCCTTTTTAGCCCCAGTTTCTTTAGGCCCATACACGCTTGCTATATTCACCACCGAATCAATGCCTTTCCAATTCCCCGTTATGATGATGTAGTTAGAAGATGAAGTTATCTTAGTTACCGTAAACATAGATGGATCCAACAGCAACACAGCCCCCCGATCTACCCGTAGATTTCACCCCATATGCCCCAAAATCTCGGTTGCCCTAAATTTTATCATACGGAATTGCTTCCATATTTTTGAATTGGGTCTCCTGGATATTGATTAAGTGAGTACTGTACCTCTGTTTGATGTTCCTGATCTAATCGGCTTTGTCCTTACCGCCGACCCCCCTTGTATTGATAGATAGGCAATTCATTGACCCACTTCTTCCTCCGGTTCACCAATAATTGTTGTTCTCACTTATTCTGTCTCATTATCCGGATCGATTCCCAATTCTTTCCCAATTTTGATGGTCTCCTGCACCTCCTTTTCAATTTAATCCACTCTGTCACAAGCCACTAAGGTTGCTTCGATGACAACAGAATCCGTATTAGGGATCCCATTATTTCGCACAACACTCAGGCTTTCCCCCATTGATGCGTTCGGGATGGGGATAGCCACCCCAATTGAAACTCTTCCGCCAGACGCTTCCGAAAATATCCGCCGACTAGGAAAAGGACCGACCAGGTTAACCTCCCCAATTATCTGCTCCAGGTTAAATGGGTCCTCATCCATTACCCCCACTCTGGCCTTTTCCTAGACTTAATCCCAATAGCATCATTTAACTTTTGTGCTAACTCCATCATCTTTGGGCTGCCCGTATGGGCCGCTGGGCCCGCATGATTACCTGCCACAAATTTAAACCTACAGGGCAGTTTCTTTAGGCCACCAATTGAATCATTGCTCATCTCTTTCCCCATGCATGCGCCGCCCCCATGCAGCCCAACCTCTTCCAATTCTGCTACATTGGAACTCGAATGGGTTCCCATTGCCGACGATTGAGTAGCCAAGCAACGAACCGATGGCTGTTTCTTATCCGGTCGGCCAATCCAATTCGGGACCTAGTCAGAATCGTCTTCCTTACACATGAAACAGAGAGTTTCCCTTTCCATTTGACGTTAATCTGACCCGGTGACCTCCAACCTTCTCCAACTAGAATCCCCACCGTATCGAGAACCATGGATCCATCATAAAATGTAGCCTGGGATGGGGAAATAATTTTACCCACCTTAGATGCGATCAGGTCGAACACGTTTGACTCCCAAAGATGTGCAGGGATTCCATGGATCTGGAGCCAAACAACGGGTTGTTGGGCTAAAGACTAACCAGACCATTGTTCTAGATTAGAGAACCACTTCGCCCAGACCATATTGTTAGCTAGAAATTCCTTTGCCTCCCATTGTCTTCGAACGTGATTAGCACATGCAGTCCCCCCAAGTACCTTAAAGTCAGGTCTTTGTCTACCTCATTACTGCGGCTTCTAGCAGGTTACAAAGAGACCCAAGATCCTTTGTTTTTCCAACCAGCGTGGAGCCAAACCATTGGCACAGACCACCACCCGCATCCTCCGGCAGGGTCAAATCCATTACCATAGAAGGTTGAGATTGATTTCTAAGCAGGGCGTTCCTGTAAGAATTTCCACCGGAATACCCAAATCCTCCAGGGTAATCGCCGCCAGCCTGACCTTGCTGAGGGTAAGGATGTTAGACATTCATTTTGCTCCCCTCTGCTATTTCAGTTTGCCTCCTTTATCGTATTTAGACAGGTTCACTAATAACCTAGCATTGTTCAGGTTGACTGCACCGAGTTGTGACTCCATACCAGCCTTGTCCTTCACTCCTTCAAATCTGACGAAACCAAAAAGATAACCAACCTTATCCTTTTTTGCTGCGACGTATGCGTCCACCGCTCTACCGTATTCTCCAAAACAAGACTTCAAATCAGCTGCGTTTGATCCTTCTGGAAGATTGGAAACATAGAAGGAGGTTATTGCATTCCCCATATATTCTCCTTCCCTCGGTAGACACGAGTATCCCGCCGTCTTCTACCACCGGCCGTTTGCCACCTCCCCCGGTTCGAGAGGAGCTCATAGAGAGAAATAGTTACTTTTTTAATTATTTGTAACCACTACTTCACAAGGTACAAATGCTCCATTGCACATTTTTTTTTGTCTTTTTTTTCCTTTTCTCTATCTCTCAACGAATACGAAACCACTTACACCAAACGACCTCAAATTTGGCAAAAAGTCAAAGGCAGTTTAGGTTTCATTTCAATTCTTTTTACCAAACATATTTGCTTATTGTTATTCAATTAATTTTATTTTATAACTTTTAAAAAATATGATATTTTAAAAAATTCCGAATATACCGTTGCAACGTGTTTATTTTTATCTACGTTTCGATATAAGTTTCGTGCAAAACGGAGTTGCGCGTGATAGTGTACAAGTGTCTATGCACTTATGTACAACATCGTTATGAATTTTTGTAACTCTTTACTTTTTTTAAACGGTATTGTTTTCGTTTTCAATTTTTTTTACGATTAACTTTTTTAAACAACTTTTTTACGGGTTTTTTTAAGTTATTTTAATGTTACTAACTATTTTGCTGTAACGAGTGGTTTTGCATAAAGATTTTTATTTTTTGATATAAAGTTTTTAATACGTTTATTTATGTATTGTGTGTTTTAACGTGCCACTACAACGTGCAGCTACATGCGAGTTAACGCGTCGCAACGCGCGTGCCTCTTCAAAGATTTTGATTTATTTAGCGGTTTAGTTTTTTTAATAAAGTTTCGAACCCGTTTGGTATCCGTTTTTTTTCTTTGCATTTTCGAAAACTTTGATATTTAACAGTTTAACTTTCCTCTACTTGTTTATAAAGCTTGAAGCCGTTTAGCGTTCGTTGTTTAATGTGTCCCGGGAGACGCTTCTATTTACAAGATTTTGTTTCGATATCGCAAATTAGCTATTGATTTTGGGCAGTAAGGCATTTATCATGGACCAAAATTCATTATACAAATTCTTTTGAATTTTTTATTATTTTCTTTGTTATTTGTGTGAGTATTTATTTTTTTAAATATTTCATTACTTCTTATTTATAATTAATTTTTTGTTTTCTGTTATAAATATATTTTTTCTTAAATTCTGAATATACCGTCTCGACGTGTTTATTTTCATCTACATTTCGATATGAATTTTACTCACAAGTCAAAACCGAACGGGTCAAATATAATATATTTATAATGATTTCTTAAATTCAAATTTTATTCGAAATCGAGTCGGGTCATATATAATATATTTTCATTTTTAGACGTTTAAACTTTCTTAAATTTCGAATATACAATTGTGATGTTATTTTTTATCTATATTTCATTATTCAAAATTAAGCTGACGCAACTTTATACACTTATTTTTATTTAACTACGTTAATTATAGAATAAGAAGAACAAGATTTAATATATATGAGAGTAACACACAGAAAAAATGAAATTAACAATTTTTAATTGGTGAATAGTAACCAAAACCGTCCTATTTTTTCAATCTCCAATTCCGCTTTTTAGCGAACAAATCTTTAAAATGACGGCTCCCCTGCGATTTCTTTTCTAAAATCTGAACCTCCATTTGGTGAATCAGATCGCTTTCATGGCACACCTGAATTCATCCCTTTTAATTTTTCTCTCTCTATCCTTGCTCCAGCTTTTTCATTCGGCCATTGGCAGAGGCGGTGAACGCGATTCAGGTCAACTCCTTCAATTGTTTATCTGCTGAATGATTTCAAGTTGTGTGATTCTTTTGTTGTTGATTCATGGCGTAAGTAAATCTTCTTACAGTTGTTAAAACGAATAGGAATGAAATGAAACTATCAAGTGTTAGCAATCGAATTTTGATTACGAGAATTGAAATATTTTACATTCAGATTTGAATTTTGTATTGATTCGTTTGGACGGAGAATAATTAGGTCATAAATATGGGGGTTTTAATATAGAAGTTATGCTGATGTGGAAAATGTGCCAAAAAGATGATAGTATATCTCTAGAAAGGTCTTGGGGTGTTAAGATTGGAAATGCATTAATTTATTCATAGAAAAATGCATTCATAGTTTGGGATAGTATGTAGTTAAGTTGGTTATAAGGCTTGAATATTTGCTATATATGTCTTGAAGGGTTGTACTATGCCCACAGGGACACATTTCCGGGCTCATGTTTGTGATTTTAGTGTCATCAAGGCCATTTTATTTTAGTTGAAGACCAAAGAGAAATGTGAATGAACATTGTTATGAGCTCCGTCCGTAGGTTTTAGAGGTTGTGGGGTCAATTTGGATGGGAAGATGAAAACATATATAAGATTGCTTTGCTGGGAAAGAAAAAAAGGATCTCAAATAGGGTCTGCTATTGTCCTTGCGTTCATGTGTTTATATTGCAGGGTGTATGTATTAACAAGTTTTATATACCATCTCGCATCTGCAAACTGTTTGTGTTATTAGTACTTGCTGACCTCTCAAACAAATTCATCCATGTTGCAAACTGTTTGATTTTCATCATATTTTTCTCAAGTTCATCCATGTTTTACTTTCATCCTTGTTTCACATTCTCATCATTATAGGAGAAGGCTCGATTCATAGTATCTTTTATTTAGGAATACCATGCCTCTTCTAAATTACAATTTAAAGTGCCAGATTGAGGCACTGGTGATTCTATGAAGATCTCAGACCTTCTGATCTTGGTTTTAAAAAGCGCGCCTAGCGACCTCAGGCGCAAAGGGCTGCGCTTTAGGTGACATAAGGCGAGCGTTGATGAAAGGCCCAGGTGAAGCGTGCGCCTCACGTACATGATCTTTTTTTGTGCAGCAGGATGTTGTACAACAAGCTTTTTAGGTTGTACATGTAGGTAATTTATATGTTAAAACATATATAAAGCTTAGTATAGTTAAATTTTGGGTAGGGGATGTTAAAAACCTATGATATATTATATAATCACTTTGCGCCTCGCGTACAATACGCTCACCACTTTTGCGCTTTGCGCCTCGGTTTTAGACCTTGTCACCTCTGTGCGCTTCTCGATTTTTAAAACCAAGCTTTTGATATAAGCCCTATGTTTTTTTTGGTTTTTTTCTTTCTGACTTAGATCATTGTTAATATTACTGTCTGGGTCTCTTGAGCTAAAAGGTGTAGGATAATTTAGTAGAGCCCAATTTTGTTCAAAGTTCTTACTCATGGTCAGAAGTTGTGATTCAGATATAACAGTCTTTAAAGACCACATTAGTTTGATACATATGCATGCACCTAAAGCACAATCACATTAAAGTGTCCCACACTAGGCCTTTTACATAAAAGACTACTTGAACATAAATTAGCTGGCTTTTTTCAATTATGAAGAAAGATCAAACTTAGGAAGAACAGTTATCCAAAAAAAAATGCTTGTTTATTATCTATTCATCTTATCTTAATTGATTTATGATCAACAGGTATTGTGGATAAGTCATATGCTGCTTCAAGAAGACATTTGACCGAAGAAAAACACTTTCAGAAACTGTATTAAGTTTTATGATAAATTTAGAATATTATTTAAGCTATTTAACTACTTCTCCAATGGTTTGATTTACTTTTTGACGATTTCTGAATATCTGCACTGCAGTAATATTTTAGCTCGTGGGTATATGACTAATTCTGATCTTGAGAAGGCGATCAAGGCATTCCATGGTAGATGTAGTCGCATATCCAGGATATACAGGTGACTTATTCTATTGAGATATTTACCTTTTGCTTTGTGATTATGTAGAAGATAGAAACATTGTTAAAAGGGTTCTCATGTCTGTACTGTCATTTAAATGGTTTTTGTATAATTAGCTGACTCGTTCTTGATTCTCTCTTTGAGGGCATTTAATCATCCACCAGTATTGGGAAAAGTGTCTTTGGAGTTCCACTGGTAACGTATAAACTCATATAAAGTTTTCTTATTTTTAAATAATCACCAAAGTTATATATCCCCGTACTTCCATTTTATGTAATTCAGTGGGCGATCGAAATTTCTAACAAGCCTGGGAAGGAAGAGGCTAAACCTGCTTTCAAGGTAAATAAAACAGTATTTTCACTTTTTGTATCACACTTTACCATTAAACCAATATCAGATTATTATGTGAATCAATTTATTCTAACATATATCATTAGTTTCCACAAATTCACGATTGTATTTAATATTAATTGATTGATATCTTGGACGTTGTAGTTTATTGGGAATGTGCATGGAGATGAACCTGTTGGCCGTGAACTTCTCTTACATCTAGCAAATTGGCTGTGTGACAATTATATGAAGGATCCGTTGGTAACCTTTTTTCTACTTTGTAATATTAATGCATCTTCCTATCTCTAGTTTCTCACCTTTCGTAGCCAGACCTAGATAAACTTCTTGATATATAATGTGTAGAATATACACTTTGCTCAATTAGATGAATCAGGACTACGCACGTACGTAAGTTGGTCATTTAAATATGTGGAATATAAATTTAAATTTATTATGTGGGGTATCACTATGAAAAGAGGCATATGTCAAGCTAAAAGAAAGATTCCCGCTGCTACCATCGCAGCAACATGTATAAAGTCCTAAATAGGAGTCTTAGATCGCGTCATAGAATCAAATGTCGCAAGGCGCACCGATAGAAACCGAAAAATCAAAAGCAAACAAACGATTCAATTTATGATAAACCCAATTCGAGAAGGGTGATTTCTCCTAGTTACAAAGTAACCAATTTGATAAACATAAACATCCACATCCCCACTTCCTCTCTACGGTACTATAAAAACAAAATAAGGTAAAAACCGTCCCATGATTAGCTCCTCTATTTCCGGTAACTGGCTAATTTAATTGACTCTATTTCTAGTAACTGAATAATTGAATTGGCCCTAGTTGACCAGATCTATGGATACGTATCAATACTTCCGGTCCGAAGAAACGACTTGTCCTCAAGTCGGAAATAAGGGAGTTAGTGCTCCAAGCGATGAGCCATTCTATGTTTGTCGAGATCTGTCCCTTCACTAATCTTCGAGTAGTATGCTTCCCGACATTACGAGCCTTAACAAATGTGGTCGAATTGAGCCCGATATCGGACCAATAAACAACAACCTTTTTATCTGCAGGCGGGCTAGCCACCTTCCA
The DNA here is from genome assembly GCA_023525975.1 of Smallanthus sonchifolius. Taxonomy (NCBI): domain Eukaryota; kingdom Viridiplantae; phylum Streptophyta; class Magnoliopsida; order Asterales; family Asteraceae; genus Smallanthus; species Smallanthus sonchifolius. The sequence continues at coordinate 37,911,808 of CM042025.1, read as the reverse complement.
TGAGAGTAAATATAGCCTCCTTTTCCAATTTTCAACATGTCTGGATCCTTCCATCTACCAAGTTCAGCCCAATTTTCATTTTCATCGGCCCAAGAAATCATGTTTACAATGGGTAAATTGGTACATAGCATGTTCAAGTGATTTTGGTTTTTTTCCAGATCTCCTCCCTTCCATAGAACCCCATCTTTGTCATGTACTTGAACACCAATTGAACACCTCCGACGATCTTCAATCGACCATCCATGACCTGCTCAAATCGATCTTCATTATCACTAGGGTTGTCGCCCGAAACTTCCTCGGTATCCCGTTCAAATCGTTCTTCGTCATCATTAGGGCTGTCGTCGTGGGCTTCCTCCTTAACTTGATCTAGTGGTGGAACATGATGCGATTTCAGGAATGCTGAGGTGTGATCCCAAAGCGTCAAGCCTTGCAGCGATGGTGGCTAATTGGTTAGCGATTTGGTCAGGGTTAATGTCGCCACCCTCAATTTCATCCTTCATAGACTCCATTAATTCCAATTGGTTGGTAATCTGGGTAGATTGAACCGTCTTCTTCCTCGATTTCCCGGCAACGAAACCAATGATAGAAACCGAAAAATCAAAAGCAAACAAACAATTCAATTTATGATAAACCCAATTTGAGAAGGGTGATTTCTCCAAGTTACAAAGTAACTAATTTGATAAACATAAACATCCACATCCCCACTTCCTCTCTTCGGTACTATAAAAACAAATAAGGTAAAAATCGTCCCATGATTAGTTCCTCTATTTCCGGTAACTGGCTACTTTAATTGACTTTATTTGTAGTAACTGATTAATTGAATTGACCCTAGTTTACCAGATCTATGGATACGTATCACGCACTCAAGGAGCAAAGGGTTGTCACCTAAGCACATGGCAGAGAATCACACACACTCGAGAGTCGAGATAATAAAAGTGCAATAATAGGAAAAATCATAAGTTATATTAGAGGTATAATAGATTTAAAAAATATAATCAAATATTATCCTAACTGCATACGGCTACCTTTTGATTGTATAAATGTACGTAACACTTAACTCTATGCATAAAATGATACATAACTAATCAACTACAAGTCTACAACATACACACACACACACACACACACACACACATATATATATATATATATATATATATATATATATACACGCATATACATACATTGCAAAGCTGTAGAGTAATAATAGTTTCAGAGTGCACGTGATTAATGATCACCTCGACATGTAAACCTCTCACTAGTGTGATGCCTTCTCATCAATCATCTATTCAACACCTGTTAACTTCTCTAATGTCACTACGTTTGTTATTATATTTGCTGGATTCGAGTTCTTTGAATAAAAAATCTTCAAGTCTTGAATTGTACTCTCATGATCATAATAGAGAACATTTTCTTCATGTTTCCTCTAACTCATTAAGAAAATTCTTCCACCATAACAACTCTGTTGCAATAGCCATATATTCTACTTATATGTGGTTTAACGATGTCACTCTCTAACAGCCATTTGTGAACATGCCTTCATGGTTTAAAAAAACGGTCGAGGCGTACGCCTCGAGGCGAGGCGGTAGAAAAACGAGTCTGAGGCGTACGCCTCACAAGGTATTTTGGTACGTATGCCTCACTAGGGCTGAGGCGGTCGAGGCGGGCTGAGGCGGGGCCGAGGCGGTGAGGCAGTAGAAATGGAAAAAATTGACTTTTGACCCATTTGAGCTGTGTATATCGTTTTATTAACGAAATACACAACTCAAATGGGTCAAAAGTCCATAATTAGCGTCTGGTTCTCCTTAATTTGACCTATTTTCTCATTCTTCTCTTTAATTTGACCTAATTTCTCATTCTTCTCTCACACATCACACCTAGGAAAGGTTTGGAAGGGGTTGATGTAGTCAACAAACAAGATACAAACATTGTTTGATGTTTAGTATTTTATTTTTTGTAAGATATATACTTTTTATATTTATTTTTTAATTCCGCCTCGGGCTTACGCCTCGGTTCGCCTCGAGGCGAAAGGAAAATGCCTCGAGGCGCGTTTCCGTTCTTTTAAACATTGCATGCCTTCGTGTGCTCTTGCTTGAATGTGATCAACTACTTAAACGTGCACTGAAGTAACCTCCCAAGTTCTAATAAAACATCTTTTCATCTAAAACGTAGCGCTACTATACAAGTTTCTTTCAAGTAGCATAATAACCACTTCACTGCTTCCATTGCTACGTGAATATGCTAACAACTCCTACTACATAAGTAGGGTCTAGCCTCGTGCATACATGCTACCAATTATTGATTAATAAAGAACTTTAGCCACCTCTTTCTTGTGTTTTGGTGTATGGTGGCTCTTTCTTTTTGTAAGCTTAAAATGGCTTCCTAAAAGTGTACTTTTGTCTTGCTTACTTGAGATTGAATTACTGTGATACCCAGGATAAAACATGGCTTGTATCACCATGACAACGTAGTTTTCTTAGGACAACTTCAGATTCCTCTCTGGTCTTTTTCTTGTGATATATGTACCAAGTACTAGGTTAGAATCCCGTGTATTACACGGGTTGAGTAAATGTAATCTATATTTAGTAATAAGGGTTTACATATTACATATTATGACATATTACATAGTTTTTTAATATAAATTGTAGAAAGATATATAGTTATTTTTTTTAAATGTTTTATTAAAAGAATGAACGAAATGTTCAATTTATAAAATTGTTTTATGAACAAACCTAACTTTTTTTAAAATAAAAAAACATTTTATAAAAAAGAATTATATAAGTCATTATTATTTAATAGGATAGAGAGACAGGAAACAAAAAATTATAAAAACAATTAAAGAAATTTATATATTTAATAAGAGAGAGGTGGGAAAACACAAGTTGAGGAGGCCTAGAATCATGTCATGTGTCCCCAAAGATTTTTATTTATTAGGTAGTATAGATATAGATTTGCTTTGCTTCCCTCAAGTTGTTTATCACAAACTCCATAATTGACTCTTTTTTACTTTGTCATTTTGTCGGTTCCCTTATGCATGATTCGGGAATCATGTCGTTGACATACAACAATATTATATATGAGGACCCAAATTTGTTTTAGGTACTAGCAATGGTTTGTGGCAAATCTCATAAAGTTATCAAATTCATAATGTTATCAAACTGCAATTGTTCGTTTCAATCTACACGGACTTCTCTTCGAGTCTTCATCAAGTCACCTTGTTAGAACACCATCTTGGCATTTAGATATCTTCATGAAGCCACCTTGTTAGAACACCATCTTGACATCTAGCTGCTCTAGATATGTAACATCTAACCCTCATACAACCAATACAGTACACTTTGTCATCAGGAGCTCACACCTTTGTTTTTGGTTTTGTCACTGCATTAGGTCATTCTTGCTTATGTCTACTTTTTGGTTTTTATGTTTTTATTTACTTTTTACTGTTAAATGATTTTTATTTTCTTTTTTCTGGCATGTCTCTTTCTGTTTTCTTATTTGTTTTCTTGTTATTTTTTCTTTTCTTTTTAGTTCTTTACAACTCTAGTTTTTTTATTTGGTTGTGGATTGAGATTGTATTCTTGAATGTAGATAGAGTTATTAAAATGTGTGCAATTATTCTTTTTATTGGTATTTAAAAATTGTAAACTGGTATTGTATTAACTGAAAGTGCATCTTTAGAAGTGAGGGGACTCTATTTATAGAGATAAAAACCCTAAAGAGAGGCCTATGGACCAGACCTGAATCGACTACTACAAATGGGCCTAAACTAATAATTATTTACAATTAACACTCGTCCTCAAGTTGGAGCATAGATATTAATCATGCCCAACTTGCTACATGTAAAGTCTATCTGTGCCTATCAGAGTGGTTTCGTGAAGATATCTGAGTTAAAATTCTGTCTTGACATGAACCGTCTAGATGGATAGAGGATCAGCCTGAGTGCCCACCACACGATCCCTGATAAGGTGACAATCGACCTCTATATGTTTCGTCCTCTCATGAAATACTTGATTCTTGGCTATGTGTATGGCCGATTGACTATCACAATAGAACCTCATCAAGTTATCAGAAACAACCACTAGTTCTTTGAGAAAACGATGAGTCCAAATCATTTCTGATGTAACATCTGCCATTGCTCTATATTCTGATTCGGCACTTGCGCTAGATACTGCGTGTTGCTTTTTGCTCTTTCAAGACACCAAATTTCCTCCAACAAACACACAATACCCAGTCATAGATCATCGTGAAACCTGGCCAATTAACATCCGTGAACCCTCATATGCGTCCATCTCCTTTTTCTGTAAAGGCACCCAGACGACAATAACCCTGATCAGAATACAAGATCCTTAGATCTGGTGTGGTCTTGAGATACCTTAATACGCGTATAGCAGCATCCCAATGTCCAGTGTATGGAGTGGCGTTGAACCGACTTAGAGCACCAACAACAAAGTAGATATCTGCAGATAGTTAAACTTTCCAACTAACCATCTATATCGTTCAGGATCTTTCATCGGACTCTGGAAGGAGCTTCCCCGTAAGAAGCATTGGAGCATCAACTGGCTTACAACCTAATAAGACACACTCTGCCAGCATATCAAGGACATACTTCCGTTGAGAGAGAAGTAGTGGAGAGCGAGATACCTCTATGCCAAGAAAGTACCGAAGTCGACCTAAGTCGCTAATCTGAAAGTGAGACTGAAGAAATTGTTTGAGCTCGGTAAGACCTCATCATCTTCTATAACAATGATGTCATTGACATAAACCATTACAATAATCCTTCGGCCCTGCCGATATCTAAAGAATACAGAGTGATCATATACACTACGGATCATTCCAGATTCTCCCATAACACTAGAAAACCGACCAAACCATGCCTTGGGAGACTGTTTAAGACCATATAAGGAATGACGTAATCTACATACTTTCGAGGCCTCCTCCTCGACATTGAACCCAGGTGGCTGCTCCATATATACCTCATCCTCAAGAACACCATTAAAGAAGGCGTTCTTGACATCAAGCTGGTGGAGCGGCCAATGATGAATGGCAACAAGGGAAATTCAAATACATACGGATGGCATATTTGTCAACAAGGGAAAAAGGCTCATCATAATCAATGCCATATGCCTGAGAGTAACCTTTAGCAACTAACCGGGTCTTCAGGCGATGCAGGGAACCATCGAGGTGTAGTTTAACCGTGAACACCCATCGACACCCAACAATACGCTTTCCATGAGGAAACGTCTCAAGATCCTATCTCGTCTTCCACAACGTCATCTACACTACAAACCAGAGCGTCCTCTGATTCTTCTTCTACAACATCACCTGTTTATCTTTCTTAATACCTGGTAGGGGTGTTCAAAATCGGATGTCCGAAAGTTTCGGATAGTTGAATTCATTATCCGAATCCGTATCCGAAATTTTGGATACAGATTTGAATAGTGAAACGGATATCCGTTTTTCAAAAAACAAATTATTTTTTTTTCGTTTTTCCAACTATACCTACTCTTTTTGGCAATAGGACCTACGTTTTTTTTTCTTTTTAAACTGGGTAGGTTGGGTTCGGGTCCAGGTATTAAAAAAAACCGGGTTGAACCGGGTTTTGCCAAAAAACATAGTTTTTATTTACGATGCGAATACGTTTTAGTTGTTTAAAAAAATAAGAAAACTAAACACATAAAATAAAATCTAAATATATAAAATATACTAAATAAACATCATCTTTATGAAATAATTAAAAAAACATTAAAAAAACCAATTTTTGAGTAATTTACGAAATTATGACGCGAATACGTTTATATTTTTTTTTAAAATAGGAAAGCTAAACACGTAACATAAAAACCATATACTTCATATATATAGTATTTATAACACTTTCTAGGATACACTATCTAATTTTTTAATCATTAATTTTTTGTATTTATTTAATATTTCGGATATTCGGATATCCGAACTATCCGATATTTTCAAAAAATGCTATCCGAATCCGAATCCGAAAATTCGGATATACGAATTTTTGGATAATTCGGATCCAGTGTTTTGGGTTTTCGGATAGGATATTTTTGAACACCCCTAATACCTGGCACTGGTTTCTAAAGTGACCGGTTTCTCTGCAGTTCCAACTTCAATATCTTTTCTTGTTTTTTACTTGGACCTGCTTCTGTTATTCCCCCTCTTACTCCTTCCCCTTCCTTCAGTGCTTAACAAGGTGTTAAAAGATTCACCAGAATTTCTTCTCCTTATATCCTCTCCTAGGATGAAATCACGGATGCCCTCAAAGGTGAGCTTAGCGGTGCTAGATGAGCCGCTGATGGCTGTGACAGTTCCTGACTAACCTCGGGTAACGAGGATAATAAAAGCAAGGCATTGACCTCGTCGTCAAATATGATATCAACAGATATCAACCGGGATATAATAGTGTTAAAGTCATTAACATGAAAGGTAACAAACGCTCCTTCCTTCATTCTAAGCAGTTGCCTTATCAGAAATACCTTGTTAGAAGCAGATGACTTCTCATACATATTTGACAAGGCTTTCATTAGTCCAAAAGCGGCATCTCATTCACAATATTAAAAGCAACATTCTTTGCTAGTGTGAATCTGATAAAGGCTACAACTTTCTTGTTTAAGGCTGCCCATTCTTCATCCTTCATCTTCTCTGTTAAGGCATCATCTAAATCTTTGTGACACAACAAATCCTCGATTTGCATCTTCCACCATCTAAAGTCTTGCCCATCAAACTTCTCAATTCTAGTCTCTCCGTCCTCTGCCATTTGAAACAAACTACCAGGGTGTTACTGTTGGGTTATGAAGCATTTGTTGGGCTTGTGGATGTAGGTTTCACACTGAAACCGAGCCACGCTATATTCTTGTGTCTTTTACTTGCTTTCGCCTTTCTGTTTTAATCGTTTATGCGTGTGTGTTTGTTTTCGCTGCGTACGTACCTACTCTGATTCGTAACAGTTTCTAATTGAATCAAGGTTTGATAACAGTGAACAAACACAACAGTGGCTCGGGCCTGAACTTAATGACTGTTCTGTTGGACACTGTCTTTTGCAATCAAACCTCAAGAAACTAGCAACTACCTAGTTTGTATAACTTGGTTAAACCGGCGCAAAAGCTTTTCCCGGAGAAATGGAGTATCGGCGGCTGAAACAGATAAGCAGCAGTTAGCTGAAGCGAAAACAGAAACAAAAAAAAACTTATCTGTTTGGCGACAGTGAATGGTGATGGACTGCGGTGCGATCGGGCTGATCGGCGGAAAACAGCGGCACACAGGCGGTTGTCTTGCTGTGATGGGAGAACCCTAATCAGTAGGGTGGTGTCGGCTGTGGATACGATTCCCACGGAAACAAAATCATGATCAATAAACGTGGCGGCGGCGGCGGGTTTGTGGTGGTCGGCGGAACCCTAGCTCCTTTAGGGTGGCGACCGGCGGTTGTGGTGTGACGATCTAGAGCCAAAGCTAGTTGTTAGGGTATCACACACACAAACACAAACTGAAAGCAATAAAACGACACAAGAGGGTTAATGTGGTTCGGTCAGTGTGACCTACGTCCACGGCCTGCAGCTAGGGATCTTTATTATTAATGCTCTGGTAAAAAAATTACATAAACATAAGACTATTTATAGGGAACTAATCTTAGGGTTTCTAACTTGATCACCAAGTTGAGCCCAATTGGGCCCCAACCCTAATCTGCGCAGGAAGTCCCTTAGGGCCGGCCGGCTCCCCTAAGCCTCCATACACAACAAGAGAGAGAGAGAGAGAGAGGGAAGTAGGGAGAAGTCGATAGAGAGAGACCAGATTAGGTTAAATTCTCATACTAGCCAGGCCCATATATCCACGTTTTCTTCCGGGGCTGCCCATAGAAAATCTACAAAGGGTGGCTCCTCAACGAACTCTAATGGCGGTTAGACCATCCAATGACAATCTGTCTTCACAAATTAACAGTTAGGCAGGCAAAAGCATTCTAAGGTATGGCCTGTAACACAATTTGTAAATGTACGATGCATTGTTGTTACTTTTGCTTTTCCTTGGCCTGTTAGTAGATAGGATCATTGAGGAATGTATTTTGAAAGCCCACGTTAACTATCTTGCATTTAAACCTAACTGAATTGAGTCGTACTTTAACCGATTCTTTACCACATTTAGAAATCAATTCTGCAACCCAAGAGCTTATTATCTGACAGCTGTTCTTGCAATAATACACTTTTTGAAACACTATATGGCTACGGTGGCAGTTTTCTGGATTGTTTTTAAAATACTTGTCTGATCTTCAGATATTGATTCAGCCAGTTTTGTTTAGCTATGATCTTCAAATCATCTATTATTTCTATAAACTAGCATAAACCATATGAGAGTTGTATATCTCATTTCCAATTTTGACTCCCTCTGACCTGGGAGTCAATGGTCAATGCAGGCGACACTGATTGTAGATAATGTGCACCTTCACATTCTTCCGTCAATGAATCCTGATGGGTTTTCACTGAGGAGGCGTGGTAATGCAAACAACATTGATCTCAATCGTGATTTTCCAGACCAGGTATTTTCATCCTTGCATTATTTTTTTGTCAGAAGCAATTTTCCAGTTACAATTATTATTAAAATCTCCAACCATTTATCTTCTTTCAAATGGTTCTCATTGGATTCCTAAGCCCACTTGAAGCAATTAAAATCTGTAGAAAGATCAAGTTCTACTGGTAATTCAATCATGATAACATATTATGAAACTATTGGCAACAGAAGCAAAGTTTCTTCATGTTCAAGGTTCAATATAGTTTGAATGTGTCAGTACCATATGACAACATTAAGTCATCTAATGAAAAGTTTAAGATAGTAGCTAGAAGCCCAACAAATACTCATGCTTTAACAATCTTTTCACACAGTCATCCCTGTACTTGAAGAGCCATTTATAGGTGCATCGTCATGCTCCAAAAATATTTCTAATTAGAAACAATCAGGGAATAGCTTAAGTTTGAACCGTTGAACCCATGACTTTGCAAAGGTGGAGCTCAAATATCAAGTATATTAGAGCGTTTGCATCCCATTCCCTATATCAACCCCATTCCTATAGTTTAGGGAAAATTTTTAATGTTTTAATCAAGTTTGACACTACATCCCATTCCCCAAAATAGGGATCAAGTTTAGGGACTCACTTCCCATTCCCAATATTTAGGTACTCATTATTGATTCCCTATATCTATTCCCCATATTTTTTGTAAGTGGAAGAAATAGAAAAGGTAATAAAAAAGTAATAAAGAAATATTATGATACAATCTCGGGCTAAGGATACAAGTCAGACCAGAAATGGGCGCCCAGTTCTGACCCAATTCCAAAATGGCGCTAATTCTGACCCATTTTCCCTCCTGTTCAGCAGTTTATGCTTAGTGGGGGAAGTTATCCTGTGTTTTAGCAACTGACTTTTCAGATTAGAAATAGAGATCTGATGTTTAGTTTTAGGATGTCTAAGTTTGTTTTGAAATCAATATTGTCTAGTTCTTCTGGAGATTAACCCATCTCGAATTGGATCCCTATCTGTACTTGTTTTTTTTAATCAAAGCATTCGACGTTTTGGGTTCTATCAATGGTTCCATTGCCGGGAATTGTCGATCAATTAGCAGCCATCGCCGCTAGACTTGATGCTTTGGAATCACGCCCTAGGGAAGACGTAGCCTCCCTGAAAGCGTCTCATGATCCACTGCCAGATCAGGTCAAAGAAGAAACCCCAAAGAGAGTGTCATATCCGGAGTACACGACTTTCCTTCTTTTCTAGCTGTTACTAACCCTGTTGTTAGTGAAGATACAAATAATGACGAAGATCGGTCTAAGCATATTTTGCATGTTCAATCGGAGATCACAGTTTTGGATCAACGTAACCGCCCAAGGGAAGATTTGACCAAACACCGGGATAAGAGGTTATCACCTAGATTCTTTGGGTCGTATAGCGTCATAGTTAATCTTGGTAATTGTATTGCATTATTGTATGTAATAAGAATGATTACAAGGAGTATAAATGAGAACATAATTACACTCTAATCCCTCTAATATAATAATATGTATTTATCTATCTAATATTCCCCCTCAAGCTAAGGCCGGGAAACGAGCTGTAGCTTGTCTCGTAAAGTTGCAAATCTCTCTGAAGGTAGTGGCTTTGTAAAAACATCAGCAATCTGGTCATTTGTAGATATGAATTGAACCGAAAGTTTCCCTTGTGCAACCTTTTCTCTGACAAAGTGAAAATCGATCTCCACATGCTTTGTGCGAGCATGGAAAATAGGATTTGCTGATAAGTATGTGGCTCCTAAGTTGTCACACCATAAGATAGGAGCAGACTGCACTGGGACGTGAAGTTCACGTAGAAGGGATTCAAGCCAAGTAAATTCGGCAACAGTATCGGCTAGTGCTTTGTATTCGGCATAACCCCCGGTGGATCGACAGTCATCAGGACAACCTGCCCAATCCGCATCAGAGAACGCAGTGAGAGACCGAAAATGAGCATCTGTATAGGCATGTAGTGTGGAGCCAGAAGCCCGTTGAAATAGAAGACCATGATGCGAGGTACCTTGCAGATATCTGAGTATTCTTTTAACAGCGGACCAGTGATTCTCTGTAGGTGAGTGCATAAATTGACAAACTTTGTTGACTGCAAAGGTTATGTCAGGTCTAGTCAAGGTGAGATACTGAAGAGCCCCTACAACCTGTCGATATCGCACCGGATTTTTAAAAAGTGGACTGTCACCAAGGGCCAGAGTAGCCGAGGTGGAGCAAGGCGATGGAACCGGTTTTGATTGCGAAAGGCCAGCCTTGGTTAAAAGCTCCATAATGTACTTCTTTTGAGAGAGAATCAAATCAGACCCTTTGGAAGTAACCTCAATACCCAGAAAATAAGATAGAGTGCCTATGTCTTGCACTGCAAAGGTGTTACTCAGATTTTTTACTATGCTGTCAATAGCTGCCTGACTGTTGCCTGTCAAAATAATGTCGTCAACATATACAAGCATGTATAAAAGAGTTCCAGCAGACGAGTAGATAAAGAGTGACGAGTCAGTTTTGGATCCTTTGAAGCCCAATCTGTGAAGAACTCCAGATAAGCGTTGAAACCACGCTCTGGGGGCCTGTTTTAAACCATACAGTGATTTGTGCAATAGACATAGATGGTTTGGTTTGGCGGGATCAACAAATCCCGGTGGTTGGCGCAAATAAACCGTTTCTTGTAGGTCACCATGCAGGAAAGCATTCTGAACATCCAGTTGTCGTAAGGACCAACCTCGTGCAACTGCCAAGGAAAGAACCACACGGATTGTTGTGGCCTTAACAACAGGACTGAAGGTTTCATGATAATCAACACCAGCTTGTTGCTTGAAACCTTTGGCAACTAACCGTGCCTTGTAACGTTTGATTGTACCGTGTTGATCCCTTTTAAGCCTGTATACCCATTTGCAATCAACTACATTAGCGTTAGAGATAGGAGGAACTAATGTCCATGTACCGTTTCTCAATAAAGCCTTGTATTCCTCAGCCATGGCATCTCGCCACTGAGGACTTTTGTTGGCAACAGTAAAGGTGGAGGGTTCGGTCTGGGTGGTGTCGGTAGTGGCGGTGAAGGCAGATGGGTTGTAGGGGTTTATTGGTTTGGGATGTGGACGGAGGTTTGCTGGGCGGGTGCGTGTTTGAGGCTGGGTGGTCTGGGATGTGGAGGGAGGTTGGTTGGGCTGAGGTGGGGTAGGTTGTTTGGAGCGTCGACTGTATGTTCTAAGAGGTGATGAGGGCTGATTAGGGGGTAAAGGCTGGTCGATAGGACTATTTGGTGTGGGTGCGGGTTGTTGAGGATGGGCCGGTGTGGTGGTGTGGTGTGGGCCGAGACCTGGAGAGTGAGATGGGGTAGTAGCAGGTCGTGAGTTTGGCTCGGTATTGGAAGGAACAGGGGTAAGGAAGGATGAGACATATGGAGAAGGTGTAGGTGTTGTGGGAGGAGGTGTGGTGAACGGGAAGCATTGTTCATTAAAACGAACATGACGAGCTATGTAGATACGATCGGTTGTGGGATCAAGACAACGATAACCATGGTGTGAGGGACTGTACCCAAGGAAAACACATGGTAAGGAGCGAAAAGCCATTTTGTGATTGTTGTAAGGACGTAGGTGTGGATAGCATTGGCACCCAAAAACATGCAAAAAGGAAAGGTCTGGTTTGAGTTTAAGTAGGTGTTCAAATGGGGAGGTTTTAGATGCAGTGCGAGAAGGCATTCGATTTATGAGATAAACTGCTGTGTCAAACGCATAGTGCCAGAATTTCATGGGGACTCCTGATTGAGCGAGAAGAGTAAGACCTGTTTCCACAACATGACGGTGGCGTCTCTCAACAAATCCATTCTGCTCACTGGTGTGAGGGCATGAGAGACGATGAATGATGCCAAGAGAAGAAAAGAAAGGGGAGAGAGGTCGAAATTCGCCACCCCAATCTGTTTGGACAGATTTTAGCATTGTTTGAAACTGGCGTTCTACCATGACATGAAAATTTTTAAATGTGGCAGAAACATCATATTTATGTTTTAACGGGAAAAACCACATATATCTAGTAAAATGATCAACACAAAGTAAAAAATAGTTGTGACCATTAAAAGACTGGACAGTTGCTGGACCCCAAACATCATAGAAAATTAAATCCAAAACATTATTGCTCTTAAAATTCGAAGATAACAAATGAAGTTTTGAGGATTTCCCCATGTGACAAGAATTACAAGAGGTACTCAAACTTTTATTTTGAACAGGAAGTGAATAAATAGATAACATGGACTTCAAAAGCTCTGGATGGGGATGCCCTAGTCTTTGATGCCATGTGTCGGAAGATGCACGAACAGCGGAGAAAGCAACTTTGTGAAGAGGACGAAGAGACGGAAGACGGATGGAGTAGAGCCCGTTTTCACTTGGACCCGTGAGGAGGGTAGTGCGCGTACACGTATCCTTCACAGCAAAAAAAGATGAATGAAATTCAAAAAATGGCGTCAATTCTGACCCATTTTCCCTCCTGTTCAGCAGTTTATGCTTAGTGGGGGAAGTTATCCTGTTTTTTTAGCAACTGCCTTTTCAGATTAGAAATAGAGATCGGATGTTTAGTTTTAGGATGTCTAAGTTTGTTTTGAAATCAGTATTGTCTAGTTCTTCTGGAGATTAACCCATCTCGAATTGGGTCCCTATCTGTACTTGTTTTTCTTTAATCAAAGCATTCGACTTTTTGGGTTCTATCATATTATTTAATTGAATAAGGATAGATATGGGGAATGGGATATAGAAGGTTTTTAAAAGATGAACAAATTTAAGGGATAAATGTGAGTTTTAACTAAATTATATGGATGGGTTTGGAGAATGGGAAGGACTTTCATATATTCTTTTCTACTATTTTAATGATGATGAATCCATAACTTGCTACATGCATTTATTATGCCGTAATGTATAATTCTTTCTATATGTTTTTCATAAAAACGAACTTCAGAATCTTTACCACTTTCATCTTATAATTTCTTCCTTCTGTTGATAGCACTAAAGACATTTCATGCAGTTTTTTCAAATGAATGATGATCTCACCGAAAGACAACCTGAGACAAAAGCGATCATGAGTTGGATAAAAAAGATGCGTTTCACAGCCTCTGCTAGTCTTCACGGGGTAATCAATCTGAAACTTTGTATAACTTCATTAAGCATGGCCTTTTTTACATATTTAAAGAAAATAGCTTGTTTTATGCATACTTGGTCTTTTTCTTATATACTTGGTTATGCTTATATCATTTAGATGTACTTGGCCACTGTAAATTTCTCAACTTGAATAATCAATCATGTTTCATAGAGCCAATATATCCATGTCCTGTATAAAGAGCTCAAAACTTCAAGGTTAATGCTTTCTTTGAATGAACACAAAGTACAAATCCTTTAAAATATATTTTTCTTATTTCTCAGGGAGCACTTGTTGCAAATTATCCATGGGATGGGACCCAAGATAAGAGGTGAGTTTTTTAAATCATGATATGTAGTTGCTGTGAACATGCAATGCTATAATTCATTGTTTAAACTTTAAATTTCTTCACATTATTTCAAGTTCAGTCATTCTATAGCATAAATGTTCATAGCATCAAGTAGTAACCTTAAGTTCATTATTTCAGCAAAAGTTACTACGCGTGTCCTGATGATGAAGCTTTCAGATATATGGCAAAACTGTATAGCGGGTCCCATTATAATATGTCTAGCAGCCAGGAATTCGAAGCAGGAATCACAAATGGGGCTCATTGGTATGCTAAGTGTTCCAAGTTCTTAAAAATTCAGAAAGTGCAATTTGACTGTAATTAAATTTGATTCTCTAATGTAAGATTTGCAAAATTATCTAATTCTAGAGTTCATTTTTTCTTTTAAATATAATTCTGCTGCAGGTATCCCATATATGGTGGTATGCAAGACTGGAACTACATTTATGGTGGCTGTTTTGAACTGACTTTGGAGATCAGTGACGACAAATGGCCTCCCGCTAATGAGGTCAGGTTCATCCATTAATTATTGAAAATAGGATAAATTCCTATCATTTGAAAAATATTCGTAGTTATATTTCTGGGTCTTATATTTTCATTTCCTTCATAATATGCAGCTTCAGATGATATGGCAGTTCAACAAAAGGAGTATGCTTGATCTTGTTGCAAGCGTTGTGAAGGTAATTTGTGTACTTCTTAGTAAATATCTTACGATTGTTGGTCTTGTTCTAGTCCTCTATTATGTGTCTTGAAAATCGCATGGCCCTCCAAGGCGACAACCTCCCTTGAGCTGAGGGCAAGAGGCTAAGGCGTACTTGTCTTGTCAAAACACTTTTTTATTTCTTTAGATTCATCTTATTAATATTTAAAATCTAAATAACTGAATTTACCTTTTTTACTTATATAAATATTTAGCATGACTAACAACAACAAATATTGATTAAACTAAGTCTAATACAAAATACTCATCTTATCAGGAAGGAAGTTTAACTTTTGACTTGATAAATTATCTAATCAAAATATTTTATAATCATAACAGTGTCTAAGATATCTTAGGATCCAACTTAGATAATCTTTTTAGGTAAAATAGGTAAAGTGGTCATTGAACTTTCATGCTGTTCTAACTTCTAAGTTGCATACCTCAACAAAAATACTCATCTCACAATCATATCAGTTGCATCATCCCCATGCAATCTTTTTACATTAACCAACACAAATTTTGGTCTGCAGTGATTCTAAATATAATTTCTTGCGTTGTTTGCATTAACTTATATATGTATATTTGATTATCGTGTAGTCAGGAGTACATGGAAGGATCTTTTCATCAGATTGTGGTGAGGCTTTGCCTGCATCCATTGCAATAAAGGGCATAAATTACACGGTGTGTTCACTCATAATCTCTTATTATTCTGCATATATTACTAAATAAAGCATTGAATTTTTTGCAATACTGATTGAAAGTGTAAGTACACATACCCCCCCCCCCCCCCCCCCGTTTTTATTTGAAAAATAGTACATATAATCTTTAGCTTTGAGGCTGAAAATTTTATTATATTTCATTCATAATTTTATGAAAGATTCTTTTATATAATTGTAATAAAATATCGTTTTATTTGATGACATGCTGGCATCATTGAACATCTTGATACTTCAGCCAATCACCTGTCCTTTTGACATTTTCCCTATAAATAATCTACAGGTTAAAGCGAGTGAAAGATTAGCTGATTATCATCGGTTACTGGCTCCTGGACATCAATATGAAGGTACCTTTAGTGACTTCCTCGCCTTTTTATATATCCTCTCTTTCATTCTCTTCACGAGTAACTGTTTTCTTTTATATTCTTGATCATAGATCCAGCTCAGTTTGTTCATTAAATGTATCTAAGAATCTTAATAAAAAAAATATTGTATTGTGATAGAACTAAATATCCTAAAACTTAAAAACAGCTTCTTTAAGCGTTCTTTTAAGAGCTTTTACATTTATTACAGGTGACAATTTTGACCCATTTTGAGTTATGTTTTATCTCTAATAGGTCAAATTGGTTAAGTTAAAGAATTTAATGAAAAATGAAAGTGGTCAAATGGGTCAAACGGGTATAATTTCATGGAAAATACTCATGCATAAACACCTCCCGTCTTAATCGTTTTGTTAAAATATCTATGGGGTTTTGTAATAATAAATAATCATTAACAAACTATTTATTTTATAAATATAAAAAATGTGTTTACGTGTCAGCGGAACCTGACCCAACCCACCCCGACATAAGTTACAGTTGAAAAATGAAAGTGGTCAAATGGGTCAAACTAGTCAAACGGGTATAAATTCATCCGAAATATACTCATGCATAAACACCTCCATCTTAATTGTTTTATTCATTGTCGTAAAAATCGGGATTAATAGCCGATTCATCGCCAATCGGAGGTCCACCACTGTGATTTCACCTAATCGGACATTCAGACCATTAATCGGTCAAAGGTCAAAATCGGAGAAAATCGGTCAAATTTGGTCAATATCGGTCAAAATTAGTCAAAATCGTTGAAGTATTTGAAAAATTATACTCACTAATCCAACCCGATTAATAAGTTTGAAAATTTATATGTAAAATTTTGAAAATATTGTGTATATATATAAATTTGAAAAAATACATATTAAATTCCAATATGATTAATTCCAATATGATTAATTCCCTAGTCAGTACCCCACCGTCCGATTAGCTCCTAGCGATTTTTACAACACTGATTTTATTGAAGTAGGATTGGTTTCTGTAATAATTGTCAACAAGTTATTTATTTATAAAATAAAAAAAAATGTAAAAAAAAGTGTTTGCGGGTCAGCTGAACCTGACCCAACCTATAAGTAACCGTTTCGACCAAAATTTGTTTTTATCCGTTACCCAACCGGTTCATTTTATGAAGATTCTTAACTCAGACCTTAATTGTATTGAAATGCAGTAATGGCAACGATGCCTGGTTACAAAATCCGAAGCACAACTATCAAAATGGGCGAAGAAGCAATGACATTGGATTTCATACTTGAACCGACCGATAGTTTTCTGCCACATCAGTGCTACAACAGGAGCAGTATGAAAGTATTAGAGGTTATGTCAAACCCTCATTCCCAGGTGGCTCTAACTTTAATTTTAGTTCTGGCTTTTCTCTATTTCCTAATGAAGAGAAGAGTCATTTTTAACCATTTTAGAGGGCGGAAGTCCATAGTTCAAAGGCGTGTGTCTGCAGTATAGGATTTCTTCTCTTTAAGAACCACAAAAGGTGTACATTTTGTCTCTATTTATACACAGTTTTTATTGTATCATCATAGAACCAAAAAGACAAGAAATATAAAAAGATTAAGATTTTTAAGTTTTGGTATGTATTTTATCCGTCCGGTAGGTATGGAAACCGACCCAGTAGATAAAAATCATAATGTCATTTGATGATCCAATCAACTTTAAAAGTATATCCATATGATTACCATACAACAAATTCTAATTAAAGTAAAAAAATTATATATATTTTAGGGTTTAGCCTATATAGGGGAAGTATAGGGAGAAAACCCACTTGAGAAGAAAACCTGTGAAAACTCTGTGTAACAACCTTTTTTTTGGATAGTTTTGTTACATAATTTCAACACTTTATAAAAAAAGATATTAAAAAAGCGACGACCAAATTTTTTTTTTTTAAACTTTTGTAAATTTTTTTTATATGTAAGAGCATGTGTTACATATGTAACAACACTAAAAACGGGATTTTTTTTTCCAATTGTTACATATTTATTTTTTTTTAAATCTTCAGCGCTTTTTTTATTTTTATTTTTATAAAAAGTGACGAAAATATGTAACAAACTTACTCTATTTAAAAAAAATAAATAAAGTTATTACATAAAGTTTTCATGGGTTTTCTCATCTCAAGTGAGTTTGCATTCTAGACATCCCCTAGCTATATAATAGCAACTTATTTAGTTATCACACCTTCATATAAATTTATGGTGTTTCACTAGGAATAGTATGCAAAGGTTTTAACTTTATGAAATTTTGGTAAGTATTCATCCTATAACATATGTTTAAGAAAACCGTTGTGTTTGTATGGATCTTTCATCTCATTGATTATACTTACGACTTCATATTCATGATTTGAAGCATGTTGGGGAGTTTCTTGGTTTTGTTATCTTTACGTGACTTGAGGTGATTAGGGTATTGGGGGCACCCTTCGGGTAGTGAAGCGGGTACCACGGGTAAGACGGGTACACCGCCCCCAATGACAGGTAAGTGTTCGGGTGTATCTACCCGTGAAACAAATTCCTTTTCAGTCGTACGTGGTATGTGGAGTAAATGTGTGGAGCCTTTGGATTAGTTTAGGGTATTAGGGTTGTGTCCCCACCTCTGTGGGTATTTGGGGTAGGATTTTGGTAAAAATAACGTGACACTCCCTTATTGGGTATTTTCTTATGATACTTTTTTGGGTAAGGGTTGTGCCTCCGATACCCTTAGAGTGTTTTCATATTAATTTTCCAAAGATTTATGGGACTGGAGATTCTTAACATGACCATAATCAATCTTTACTGCATTCACATAATTTTAATTATTTGGTCTTTATTACACGATTTGAGGTGGCTTTAGTGTCTTATCACTCCAGCCTTTTGAAATATCATATGATTTGGTATCCTTGACGGGGCATCTTCTACTTGCATATTTTGTGATCTCACAACACCTCCATATACTTTTTCATTATGTTACCAAACAGTTTCAAAACCTGAGTGATATCTTCTTTGATTAACATCTTTCATTGTTCTTTTGATATTGTATTATTTTGCATGTTATTTTAGTTTAAATTACAAAAATTCTCATTTTTACCGGTTAAGCAGTCACAAAGGTTGAGTATTAGGAGTTGTTATGCCCATGGTCGATACTTGGTTCTTATTGGTACTATACTATTATACAATAGATAGATTTACTATTATGTGTAGTTTGGTTGAAGTAGAAATTATATTATACGTTTAAAACACAAATTATATAAAATTATTTTTGAAAAATATATATCTATTTATACACATCATTTAGCCTTGTAGAAACAAGTCTAAGCTAATCTATACAATTAACATTTCTAGAAACTTATCAAATTTTATTTTATTTCTCTTGGTGATGAAACATTATTTCATAATCCATAATACATTCATAAGTAATAAATAGGCTTTTCGGATATAGACTTGTTATCCATACTAGACTAGACCTGCACAAAAAAACTGGTTACCGGCTCGAACCGGTTCTGGTTCCTACCCGGCCCAAACAAGAACTGATTCTTACCCTATTGTACCCGTCGGTTCCTACTCGGTTCCAAGATTTCTGGCACTCGACCAGTTCCTACCTGAACCCGTCTAGAACCGGTTCCTATCTGGTTCTAGTCGTTAAACACGTTTTTAAATCGTTTTTTAACGGTAATAATACCGTTGGAGCCGAATTTTGACTGTTTGTTTTGGAAGTTTAGCCCGCCCAAGTTAGTATAAATAGATGTTGGATGAATTGTTTGAGTACCCAACTTGAAAACACAAAACCGAGCGAAAAAAACTCGTTTTACTCTCATTCCCGACTTTGTACTCTCAATGGCTCACACACAATCACAATTATCTGTTGCTCAATCACCAACTGTTGTTCGAGTGATTCTGCATACTAGGAATCAAGAAATTTGGTTCAATTGGAATTTAGTTGAGTTGAGTGTCGGGTCTCCAAAGGCTCGTTGCAAGTTTTGTGACACTTTTTTGAGTAAAGAATCGAACTCCAGTTTAAAGAATCACATTTTCATAAATTTTGCAAGGCGTTGAAGGCGACGACGGATGACTCCGAACAAACACAATTGGGTAGTGACGGTCAAATATTTCATTACGACGTAAATATGGTTCAAGATCGAATGGCGAAGTTCGTGATTCAAGAAGCTTTGTCGTTTGACCACTTCGGTAACCCTCGGTTGACAAACATGATAAAAGGATGTGCATTTGCTTAAAAGATCACTTGGACGCTGCAGATCGTGCAGAAGACCAAACAAACCTTGAAAAAATAATAATACTTGAAACACAATTACACGACGAAGAGGTGGAGGATGGACTATCTTCCAGCATATCCGACGAAGAACTCGTCTACGATGCATCGGTTCGTTCGCAATAGTTTTGGGTCGGCGAAGACGACGAGTAAAAATAAAACAATGAAGGCTACAAAAAAATAAAAAGATTGTGTTTAATATTGTAATTCTTTAGTTATATAACTATTAAAAATAAATAAAAATTGCATTTTTATGTTATTTTAATTATTAAAAAAATAAACCCGGTTTGGAACCGGTTCCATACTCGAACCGGACCCGACCCTACTCTAACTGGTTCCACCGTGTAGGATTCCCCAACCCGAAAACCGATTCGGGACTGGTTCCAGTCCCTACCCTGCCAAAAATCTACCCGGTCCACCAAAAATCAGTTCCGATTCTTGGGCCCAACCCAATCTGTGCATCTCTTAAGACTAAGCTTTCATATTAGTGCAAGTATTATTGCTTTTTTTTAATCCAATTTGCTAAATTAAATATTAAATTATTACAGAATATTTGTTTGAATGAGGGTACATTAGAATACATAATTTTTATTTTTTTTAACAGCTTAGAGCATTCACATCAGCTTCTTTATCTTCATCTTATAATTTAACTAAATATTATATTTTTTAAATTTATCTTTAAATTTGTTTAACCTCCCACATCATTCTCTATATCTATCTCTATCTCACTCACACACTCTTGTTTTATTTTTTTTTCTCTTTGTTATACACTCACAAAAATATAGAGTTTAAATAAAATGGATCTCTATATTTAGAAAATATCTATTACTAAACTATAAAATTAATGATAAAGATGGAGATAGAAATGCTGATTTAGGTTTAAAATAGAAGAAAAACTTCAAATAATAAAGATGGAGATTGAGATAAAGATACTGATGTAAATGCTCTTAAAACTATATAAAACAAAACCAACCAGCAAGCACCTAGAAGGAACCAAGAAAGCTACATTACAAAAATAAAACTGGGTTTTGCAGCCAACTAACGCGGTTAATTTTCATCATACGGTTCTTATTAACAATCCAAAGATACTAGATGTTAACACTAGTATCAAATATGTTATCCCGTGTCTTCAAAATGTTGCCATGAACCACATCATTCCGAATCTCCATAAAATTCACCATGTTAAACAAATAATAGCAGAGCACTCGGAGTCTTAGAACTCGTCAGATCCAGGTCCAACCACATTTCAATCACCAACCAAGTAGTAATCGCTATGGACATAAAGTAAAGAGTATCTCTATGCTTTTTCTTTTTTACTTGTAATTTATATTTTTATATAGAGGTGTGTAAAGTCGGTTATGGATCAGTTTTAGTCTCTTCCATAACCATAACCGCTTATTCGGTTATGCCATCTTCCATAACCTTAACCATAACCGCTTGGTCGGTTAACCGTCGGTTTGGTTAATTTCGGTTAATTAACCACTTTCGTTCCATAATCACTAATCACTTTTAATAAATATATCGGTAATGAATAAAGTCACCCAAAGTCTATATTTATCATAAAACCTCCTAACCATTTTAATAAAACACATGGGATTATGTTAGTAATATTATTTTTTTTCTAATCATAAATTCATAATTATGCATTACTTTTACTTATTTATGATATGTTTCTAGTTTTACTTATATATTTGTGCATATATTTTATGCATAATGTTGTATTGGTTCTGTTCGATTCGATTCGGTTATAGGACACCCTTAACCATAACCTTAATCGATTGATTGGTTAACCAAAGAACCTTAACCTTAACCATCGATTAATTTTGGTTATCGGTTAATTTGCTGCGATGACGGTTCGATTATCGATTACAGTTAAGGTTTGCCTACCCTTATACTAAAAATATCAAAGATGAACAGAACTTCATGTCACCTTTTTAAAATTTGATTTTATTAATATTTTTAATCCAATTTACCAAATTAAATATTAAATTATTATAAAATATTTGTTTGAATGGGGGTACATTTGAATTCATAATGTTTTTGTAATTTATCTTTTTGTACTTAAATTTAAAAGTTGCCCAAAACTTCATATCACGATTTTTAATTTTGACTACTTTTAATGTTTAATCAAAACTTCATATCACGATTTTTAATTTTGACTACTTTTAATGTTTAATCCAATTTGTTGAGTTAAATATTTATTTCTAAACAAAAGTTGTTTAAGTTGAATTCATATTTTCCCCCAATTATTAAATATTAAAGTTGTCAACTTCATGCCACCTTCTTAAATTTTTGATTACTAGTGGGTTTTGGCCACCGTAACGATCTTAAATGAAATATATATATATATATATATATATATATATATATATATATATATATGGGGAGGATCAAATAAGAAGTTGTTTTCGACTAAGAACTCTAAGAAGTGACAAAAACATTAAGAAACGATATCAAACGAACTCGGATTGAGCTCATTCCAGCGGCGTTGGAACCGTATCGTCGAACTCTACCATCTTAGCTTTTAGGGTTTAGATCTTAGCGTTGAATTTTAGGATTTTAGCCTTAGAGTTTAGCCTTAGGGTTTAGCTTTTAAGGATTAGATTTTAGGGTTTAGGTTTTTTTTTAGGGGTGGGGGTGGAGGTTTAGGTTTTTGGGGGTGGGTTTAGGTTTTTTTTTTTGGGGGGGGGGGGTTAGGTTTTTGGGGGGTGGGGGTGGTGGTTTTAGGCTTTTCGGGGTGGGGTTGGAGGGGGGTTTAGGTTTTTGGGGGTGCGGGTGAAGGGGGTTTAGGTTTTTGGGTCCGGATTAGAGTTCGATGAGACGGTTCCAACGCCGCTCGAATGAGCTCAATCGAAGTGGGTCAAACGAACTCCGATTGAGCTCATTCCAGCGGCGTTGGAACCGTCTCATCGAACTCTAATCCGGACCCAAAAACCTAAACCCCCTTCCACCCGCACCCCCAAAAACCTAACCCCCCCTCCAACCCTACCCCGAAAAGCCTAAAACCACCACCCCACCCCCCAAAAACCTAAACACCCCACCCTTACCTCCAAAAAAACTTAAATCATAAAATCTAAACCCTAAAAGCTAAACCCTAAGGTTAAACCATAAGACTAAAACCCTAAAATTCAATCGTAAAATTTACACCTTAAGAGCTAAACCCTAAAAGCTAAGATGGTAGAGTTCGACAAGACGGTCCCAACGCCAAATTAGCTTAATCGGAGTTCGTTTAATATCGTTTCTTAAGGTTTTTGTCATTTCTTAGCGAAAAACTAATTTTTATTTGAACCTCCCCCTATATAGATATATATAACATTGTTGCAAGTTGAGAGGTGTTGAGTATACACTTGTACAAAACTTCACTTATTTCAATTACCTCAAACTCGTGGTTCAAGAGGCAAAAGCCCCCTGGTGACCACGGGGGTCCAGGGCAGCGGCCATTGGTGGCGCAATCCAAGGGCTGCAGCCAGGGTTGAGTTTATGAGAAAACTCATTTTCATGAAAAAACCAAAAAACTAAAGCTAAACCGACTATTTTTCGAGTTTTTTTTTATGAAACGAGGAAAACGAAAGAAACGTTTTGGTTTTTTTAGTTTTTAGTTTTTTTTTGCTTTATAATTTTTTTAATATTTTTTTAGAGGTTTTTTTTGCCTTACAAAAAATGTGTTAATGAGGAGCTTTTTGGTTTTCTAATGAACAATGAGTTTTCTCATTATCATTCCCCTATATATATATATAGTTAAATACGGTTTTAGTCCATGTGGTTTAACACAAATAATTATTTTAGTTCAAAAGTTTAAATTTGCCCTTTTTATTTCAATAGTTTCAGTTTTTTATCGATAAAGGACCATAAAACCCTTAGCAAAAAAAAATACCATATTTATGTATATGCTGTTGTTTCTCTTACCCACACAGGTAAGTTCAATTTGCATCAGATGGACCAGATCTGTTTGTTTCTTCGCATTTTAGCTTAGATCTAGGTTTGAAACCCTAATCCAGATCAATTTGCATCCATCATCTACCTCCACCACCACCCACCACCTCCACCGCCCCCTTACCTCCGGCCGCCACCTCCAACGCCCCGTTCACCCCTCGTCCGACCAAATCTGACCCTACGGTTGTTGAACATCATTGTCGGTGTCTGCACCCTGAGTCAGACAAAATGGGAGTATACCTATTGTCTCCTTTGGGTTTGCGGTTAACCCTATGATCGGAGTCCGGAGGAATTGGGAGTTCCGGCCGAAGAACGCTTACCCCCAAGACGCTCCATGCGACCCGCTAGAATCCCTCACCAATGGTGCGGACGTTCAAAGCGAGTTCGCAATCACTGACTTGGAAGGACCAAGTGAGGGAGACGACGAATTAGGTCTTGATGACTCCGGAGATTAGGTTTGAAATGAAGGTGGCTTGACGGTGAGGGCGCAGTCAATCTATTTTTTTTCAGATGCGACCGTCCCCTTCTTTTTCAGATGCGACCGTCCCCTTCTATGATCTCTCTCCTCTTGGGTGAAAACCCTAATTGTAGCTGTTGAAATGAGGCAAGGGATGATCACCGACAGGTTTGTATATTTTATGAAGTGGTTTAAAGTGATTGTGACCGGAGGAGAGAGAAAATATATAAGATTTGTATAAATATAAGGATAAAAGTAGTGATTTTTAGTATAATTATAAGGATAAGGAGAGAGAAAAGTAGAGATAAAAGGTAGAAAAAGTAGTGTTTTTTAGTGTAATTATAAAGATAAGGATATGAAATATAAAGAACGGGTTGAGAATGCTCTTACACCATCTAAACACTACCTGAACCATAAATCTGTATGAATTTTTTGATGGTCAATAAATTTATTTTTTTGTTAA
Organism: Smallanthus sonchifolius; assembly: GCA_023525975.1. Taxonomy (NCBI): domain Eukaryota; kingdom Viridiplantae; phylum Streptophyta; class Magnoliopsida; order Asterales; family Asteraceae; genus Smallanthus; species Smallanthus sonchifolius. The sequence continues at coordinate 37,886,915 of CM042025.1, read as the reverse complement.
GAGTATTATGGTCTTTTCAAAAAAGTTAACAGAAAAATTTGGATAAAGTTAGTGGACCGGACTGTAATTGACACACAACTGAAACTATTGGACTAAAAAAGACAAATTTAAACTTTTGGACTAAAATGGTTATTTATGTCGAACCACACGGACTAAAACCGTATTTAACTCATATATATATATATATATGTAAATTTGTAATTTTAAAATACTATTATGCAAAAAATAATAAATATATTTTTTTCATACAAAGGTCGTGTTGGTTGTCAAACCGTGAATGCCGTTTCTTGTTCGGATTCATGTGTTTGAAATGATTTTTGAGTTCGTGTCGTGTTCGGGTCTGTTGAAAACATCCGGGTTTGTGTCCGTTTAGCAGCCCTAGACCCATCCAAGAGTCAAATTTGACATAACATAAAACCCCACAGTTGAAACAAATAAAGGACACAGTTGAAACAAATAAAGGAGGCATAAGTTCCGACATAGATGAACAATGAGCATCAAGAAACAAAAAGATCTAAAGCTACTAACAATTATAAGTTCTTGAGCGAATCCCCGGCTCCCTGAAAAAAACAATAAGAAAGCACGAAATCGGCTATAAAGATACCGACGAGTGACAGAACCACAGCAGAAGTAGTAGACTCTCCAACACCTTTAGCACCACCCAAAGTAGTAACTCCCCAGCCACAACTCACAACAGATATGATCAAACCAAACACCTGAGACTTGATCATTGCACTAATTATGTCCCACGGTCTAAGAGCCCTCTGAGCCGAATCCAAGATGATATTAATACTAATCCCATAAACCCCATCAGCTAAAAGAGCGCTAGACGCCATCCCCACTGTAAAACAAATAAGGGTCAAGAACGGTAAAGCCAGACAAGAAGCAATGACCCGTGGGGTTACCAAATAGTAAACTGGGTCAGTACCCAAAACCCGTAAAGTGTCAATTTGCTCAGAAACTTGCATTGTCCCTAATTCTGCTGCAAATGCGCTGCCGATTCGACCGGCTACTATGATTGAAGTTATCACAGGGCTTAGCTCACGTACGAAGGCTAGGGCTAGGACCCCACCCACAGCTCTGTTTAGACCTAATCTTGTGAATTCTCTCACAAACTGGATGGTGAAAGCCATGCCCACGAAAGCTGATGTTAAGAGACACACACCAACTGATTTTGGACCGACTCGTTCTACCTGTTGGAGGGTTTTTTCCAGTGGATTTTATGGTTTACTATTCTCATTATTACTTGGCCCGCCAAAACAAAAACAGATAACCCTCTCCATAGGTATCCGGGAGGTGTCCACTTGCTGAACAACGGTTCTTGATTTGGGGTGTTGTTTATGGCTACAATATCTTCAGGTAGAGAAATAGATGACAGGTGACTATCGTCTGTCATTGCGTTTGAGATTGGGAAAACCCTGTTTTTGTTAGGGTTTAGGAAGAACCTGGTTCGGTTAAAATGTACCAAACTTTGACCATTCTCGACTCTTCTCACCAATTTTTGTCTTTGGGATAATTGACTTTGACTTGTGTTCCCATTTTTCATCCAACTACATGTCTACGTAGAGCCTCTTCTGCAGCTTTTTAGAAATTACACATTAATTCTGTTCAAAAAGAATGAAAAATCTTCAAGTAAAATGAATTCAGCTCTTACATACACACCAAACATTTCAAGAAAAATTAATTCTTATGCTCGGATACTAAAAGCCCTATATTTGACTTTACAAATCTCTTTCTTTAAGAGAACAATTGAACCAAAAACATCTTAATGTGTAATTAGAGTGCAAGGGAACCAGAAACCCTAGAGAAACCTATCTTGAGCGCATGAGCTAAGTACAACTAAACCCTAATATTGAACTACTAATAATTACAACTAACACTTCACGCGTACACATACAAATAGATCAATACATGCCATGAAAGTAAAAGGTTATGGAATGATGGGCAGCTATTTGCATCATTCCGAGTTCTGATCTTTAAATCAACCGCAATCGATCCTATCCGATTTCCTTCCCCTCCAAATCCTACATATACATCCAGAGAGAGATATGATGTTAAACTTTCTGCATATAATCTACAAACAGACAGACCATTCCCCAAATTTTCAGAATTAAAATAAGTTCTGATTTCAATTTAGGGTTTGCTTTCTAAAATTACCATTTACATAATCAATTGAACAAGATATACTTGATCTAGCAAATTGGGGATAATCTAGGTCTAATTACTATGCAACCTTCACAAAATTAAGAAATTTAATCCAAATTTTGTGAAATACATTACGAACAGTAATACAATAACTAGGTTAAAAAAGGGGTGGAAACGCAGAGAGTGTGTGTGTATGAACTGATTTGGGCAATTATACCAGTATTTCTGCGATTTGAAGCCGTAGATGAGGAAGTGAAGAATCGCTGTAAAAGGGAAGCCAGGCAGCGCTGCGGCGGTGGCGGGCGGAGGTGTAGGCGGAGGGCAGCGATGGATCAGTTTGGACGGAAACACTAAACGGTGTGGGATGGTAATACATGTAGCAGAAAAGGTTCTCATATCACTTTCATTTGGAAGAGCAAATATTGTGTTTGGGAGTTGGGATTACTTTTTTAATTTTGTTTATATTGATTTTTGATAAATAAATGGTTTTCTAAGACATAAGTTATTTGTATACCCTCACGTGTTATATGTACACTGTTATATATACAAACAATTATTGTATTGTATACGGGTTGTATTGTATCATACGATTCGTATGCCTTAAAAACAATCACATCATAACCCATTACGAGTAGTATGGTATATTACGGTTGAGTGCATACGACCCGTATTGTCTATAACTTTTTATTATTATTTTTTCTATCATGATATAAATTAGCAACTAACAATAGTGAATTTTACTGATGATTGATCATGGTTTTATGAAATAGACATGGAATTAACCAGAATCGTTGAATTGTTTGACCATATATATTGCAAAAATTACCATATAAAGTCAAATCAATCATTATTTTTATGAGTTTTCTCTAAATCTTGAAGTAAAACTTTTGTGTTTGATGAAAACCTTTATATTTTCTGCTTTAACAATAGTGGATACGGGGAGTTGATATTCCTTTCTACTACTTGCTTGTTGCTTCGCTTTAGTCTCGTCTTGAATGACTTGCCATTTGATAATTGGTTATTAATTAAAGACAATGTTTGAAATCAAATCGTCAAACAAATTAGTTTGAGATAAATCTATATTCTTTGCTTTCACAATAGTGCAGTTTACTCATTGTTGATCATGACTATATACGATAAACAACCAATCAAACATCAAACTAATCATCAAACATCAAAACGATAAACAAAAAGATAGATGTATAAATCAAAATGTTCAGTTTATACATCAAAAGAAAACTAAAAATATAACTATGGTGACGGATGCTGGTCTGGCAGAGGCTCATTTGGATAATCGTATGGTTGTATAGGGGGCAAATTAGGAAAGGGAGTCATGTGTCCTAGTCCAATCCTGAACGAACTGGCCATCAACCGCATCATGTCAAGCATCTCTCTAATCAGATGAAGCGACTCCAACATGAAGTCAATGGGCGCCGAGACTGGTTTGAGAAGAGTTCGAGGCTGCTGTGGCCGTGGGGGTTGTGCGTCCTCCTTCTACTACTGCATCACAACATCTCCCTGTACCAGCAGACGCCAGATGGTTTGTCCCCTATTTAAAGACCAATGGAAACTACCGCCAACATCATAGGTAATCCACATTCCTATCACCGGCTGTCAACCTAGACAGATCGGCTAGACCTCCCAAGTCTGTGACACTAGAATCTCATCCGTATAAACACCCAGACTACGAGCAAGGATGGTCAAGTAAGTGCCGCAGGTGATGGGGCTGTCAAGCTAAAAAACGAGATCGTTAGTAAGAATTAAGCAACAATTAATAAGAAAATAAGTAAGTAGATGTCAAACCTTCGACTGATAAGGCTAGTGAAGTAAGACGCCATACAATATGCCAGGTAGGCCCTGCGCGGCGTAAACATAGCCCGCAAAAAAGAAAAGTTCGGTAAAAGTCATCTGCCCTTGGCTAATCGTTTGTGCAATGCTTCGATGCAGATATCGACGCAGAGGGTCTCTTATATAGCTTGTTTGGATGGCGCCCGTAGGGAATATCGCTAATGGCCGACCACCATGCCACAAGTGGTTATGCCTCCGACCCCATCTCATCCAAGTAAAACAACTACTGAGTGTAAAACCCAGGTGGGTCGCCCACCCAAAGAGCGTCATATAATGACTCTCCCCGCCTAATCTAAATGTCACCGCCCGGTGATGGGGTGCTGCCTGTCTCTACCTCCTTCGCGCGAAGATCCCTCGCACGAAGATCCCTCGCCTGTAGATCCATCGCGTCAAAGGGGAGTGAAACGGAAGGTGGAAAGAAACTCCAATACCAAGTCTCGGTACACCCTCCTGTAACCCCAATCAAATAGACGCTAACATGGGGTCTGGGCCGCCTCCTGGACGATGGCCACTACCCGCTCCAGGTTCCCCACTGTCTTCAAAAACTCCCAATAAATCGTCCGGGGAGCCTTAATCTGCTTCCCCACTTACGTCCAGAGCCATTTCCGATCATCGGTCCCCTTAGGGAACCGAATATGCGAATCTAGAAACTGAGGCCAATCGTCGGGCTCGGTATCGGGTCGAGCATCTGAACGAGAACGTTTACACGACATAGTCTGTGTACGATTAGGTAACTAGCATAAATAAAAAATTATTCAAAAGTTTCCAAAAACAAAAAATTCAAGGGCATACGACCCGTATAAAGCTTTACGGGTCGTACGCCTCGGGGGAAAACATGGAATACGACCCGTATATTACCTTACAACTCGTGTTCCTCTAGAATCCCCAATAGGAATATGACCGTTATGGTACTGATACGGGTTGTATTTCTTTGAATGAACCGAGGAAAATGATCCGTATGGTGCCTATACGGGTCTATTCCTTGATGTTTTCTAAGGAAAAATGAAAAACTAGATTTAGTACTTACTTGATACAAGCGTCGTCTGAAATCGATCGTATGAAGGTCGTAATGGGTGAAATGGGTAGTTTTCCCTTTATATAGCCCCTGCCTATACGAGTTGTATAGTACCAAACGTCCTGTATGGAGAAAACCATACAGGTCGTGTTGTACTATACGACCCGTATAGTCCCTTTGGTTTTTTTAAGTAGGGAATACGTAAACGAAGAAATTAGTAGGGATTTATAGAACTGTATAAAGTACAACATTTACAAGTGAATTGCAGTTACAACTATGTTTTAAGAGCCATATCTTGTCGGTTCAACATAATTTGATAGGCTCCTTATCTGGGTTTATAGTTTTCATGATACCTTTCGATATGTGTCTTGTACATGACCTCCCAATTGTTGCAACTGCGTTTTGAAACGCCTAGAATAGTAACTTAGTATGGGCATCAGATAATCCCCGACTAAACGAACTCTAATAAAATGGTTCTCATTAACGTAAGCAATTGTAACAAATCGATGAGGCATGAGATCTTTAGGAGATGACTATTGAGGGAAAAATGTGGTAGTATAACAACGACTAGCAAGCTAGTATTGACATGAATTGTTATACGTAAGAAAATGTAAAACATTTATTTGTTGGGAAGAAATTAGACAAAAAGTCATCAAAGGTCTAGAGCTCGTTCAAATAAATAATAGCATGTTACCATAACAAAGAATCACATAGTAGACAGAGAGATTTATGTTTACCAACATGGTCAAACTCGGGAATTTAATGTTGGAGATCATGTTTTCCTTAAAGTTTCACCTTGCTTTGGTTTCCATTAATTTGGGATTAAAGGAAAGTTTAGACATCGCTTCGTGAGTCCCTTTATGATTGTACAACGTCTTTCTTGTGTCTCTTCTGAGAGGATACAACCCCATGTGATTAACTATTCTCTTCACGTGTTTTAGGACGACTTTTACTTTGAGGAAGAGCATGAAGCTATCTTTGACCGTAAATAACGTAAGGCTGTTACTTTTGTTATGAATATGTGGAAAAACGATTACGAGTGTGTAGCAACGTGTAAGATGGAAGATATGATACATCCTCCTACTAATTATGATATATATATATATATATATATATATGGTTAGGCTAGAATGAAAACCCATATGAGTTGTGAAAACCTATGAAAATTCTATGTAACAACTTTAATTTTTTTTAAAATAGGGTAGGTTTGTTACATATTTTCGTCACTTTTTATAAAAAAAAGAGTCAAAGGAATTTTTTTTAAAAAATTTGTAACAATTGTAAAAAAATTACCGTTACAATGTTGTTATTACGTATGTAACACGTGCTGTTACGTATAAAAAATGAATTTTTTTTACAATTGTTACATCTTTTAAAAAAAAAAATTCTTCGGCGCTTTTTTGATTTTTTTTTATAAAAAGTGATGAAAATATGTAACAAAACTACCCTATTTTTAAAAAAATAAAATAAAGTTGTTACATAGAGTTTTCATTAGTTTTCACAACTTATATGAGTTTTCGCCCTATAATTACCCTATGTATACATATATATATGTGTGTGTGTGGGTGTATATATATTTGTGTGTGTGTGAGATAATTGTTGTGTTCGAAGGCCTTCAGGCCGATTAGGGCTAGTTAGTTAGTTGGGCCGCCTGCTTATTCTCTAAGTGGGCCCACTAATCAGGTTTCTTGTTCCCAAAGTTGTTTAACCTAATTGTTCTCTATTTAAGTCATGTCTATGTAATTGTAAAAGGTGTGCACTGAAATATAATAAGATCCCTAGTTGCAAAGTGGATGTAGATTTACCGACCGAACCACTATAATTCTCATGTTTGTGTTCTTTATTGTTTTTGTGTGTGTGTGTGTGATTGTGTTCCGCTGCGCGTATACCCTAACAAGTGGTATCAGAGCTTAGGCTCTCAGTTCTCTGTTTGATCTTCCTACCTGTCTCCGGGGTTCAAAAAATTTTAGAGGCTGTTTAAGATCAAGAAAAGGCTGTGATTAATCACACACGTTTGCGATTAGGGTTTTCTGGTGTCATACCCCGACCGATGGCGGAATCATCGAGGCGGACAATGAAATGATTGTTCAAAAGCACATGATAACTAAAATGTTGCATAATTCATTAATTAAATTTAAAGACAACAAAGATCCAAATACAATACATTTCAAATAACCTAGTCTAGTTCAAAACATTGATTTATTTAACTAGGTCCATAGTTCTTAAGTGGAAGAATCTTCAGCAAGCAATCACATATCCAAACCTGAAACATTATTTAAATCAAGTGTCAACTAAAAAGTTGGTGAGTACATAGGTTTTGCAGTTCCGATAAATAAAAACGTTATGCAACTCATTGTTTATCTTGTTAAACATAACATATATGGTGTATCATTTGTCTAATCACAATTCAAACCTTGATTGACGCGCTTGAACATAGCACAACAGCTAAGTCCGGTATGTTTGAATATAGTTACCCACTATATCCGATATGTTTGAATATAACACGCTGCTATATCCGAGTATACAGTAATAAACACCCTAACCGGGTGGGCTGGTCCGGCACAATAGATCTATTAATATTACTGTTGGTTTTCTTGTGTTTAAAGTAAATGTATGTACACCCAAGATAATAAGCATATAGTCGACATGTATAACACGTATAACCAAAGTGAGTAGCATGTATAATGTTTCACCCCAAAATGCGTAAAAATGTAAAATAGGGGCTATGTAACTCACTTGGCTAGCGGATATGATAATCCACGAGTGCGGGTGATAAGGACGTTGAAACCTAAGCGTGTTGGAACCCTATGTGGATAAATAGGTATTATTGTATGTTTGTATGTGCGTATTCATATTTAAATGTATATAGGTTTTATAATAATATTCCTTAATATTTATTTGTATAAAATATGGTAGGAAAATGATAATGGTTTTGTAAAACTTTAACTTATAAATATATATATATATATATATATATTGTTAAAATATTACATTTTTAAATAAGTAGTTATTATGTATTTATAAAAGTTTCTATTTATTTATTTATTTTTTTATCATTATTTATATATATTATTTGTAAGTTAAAACTATTTTAACAAATTTATAAAAATATAGTGTTTATTATTTTATAAAAATTTGGGTAGGTTAAATATGTATAAAAGAATTTTAATGGTTTCCGAAATAAACGAACGAGTAAACCGACTCGTTTTAGTCTATATTGTATAAAAAGAATATTAAAACAAGTTAAAATAAATAAATAAAATAAAAACAGAAGCAAAAAGTTTGGGTCGAAGGCCAACCGGAATCGAACCCGCGACCTCTGTCTTAAACACACACACGCATAACCAGCCGGGCTACTGCCCATCGCTGGTTATGTGTGTATCAGTTTATTTAAATACACAAAGGCAAATCAGGTCGCTGGTCCTCGGCAACCGGCAAACCGTGTCCGAGGACGCTTGGTTTGCCCGGTAACTCATGGGCGATGGTCGTGTTTTCGATTGGAATTGCTTACCAGGTGATAACAGAAGGTAATGAAATCGATTTGAGGCTCGAACCTAGTCGCGAAAAGTCTGGCCGGCAGTATTCTTTTTCCGAAAAATATCCGGAATGGGAATCGAACTTCTGGATGAAATTTGCCTCTGAAACCTTGGTCACAGGTTCACTCAGGGACGACGAATGTGATGTTGTCTTAAATTTGAGGTGAGAGTGGGTGGAAGAGGGGTCGCGAGCTCGTGCAGGTCCGACTATGGCTATTTATAGCCGAGCTCGTTTCTTATGACAAAACGTGCAATTGGGCACGTCCCGACACTCATCTGGACGAGACGAAGCTAACAAGCTATCAAACACGCGTGGAGGTTGACTGTCGGGCTTGAATTCGGGCGTGGGTTCTCGGCCACCAACAGGATCAGACGATCCGTATGTTGGGGAGACCAATTGGTCGGGGCCTTTTGTTCGCGTGGGAGAGACGAGGCCAGAGCTGCCTTTAGCAGCTGTCGAGGTGCAGGGAACAGCCCTGTCGAGGTGTCGCCGGAAAATGCCTTGGACCGCCGGACAAACGTAGGGGATAACTGGAATTGCGAATAGGGTTTTGGCAGATTTAGTCCCTGTAGTTTGGTTTTGGTTTAATCTAGTCCCTGGAATAAATACGGATGAAACCTTATGGTTTGATTTGTACAGAAATAGTCCCTTGACTGATTTTTGTTTAAAACCCTTTAGTTTGATAAATTCCAAAACAGCCCCTCAACTTTTATAAAAATTAATTTCTTTAATTTCTTTTAATTTCAAATATATTTTATAAACTTATTTTATTATTATTATTATAAATATTTTTTTTATAAAAGTTATTTATCTTATTTAAACAGATTATTTTATTAAATATGCAACTTTTAAATTTAGATTTTTATATAAAATTTTATATAAGTTTTAAAACTTATAAAATTTTAATTAATTTAAATCCGTAAAAAAAAATACCTATTTGTATAAAACTAAATAAAACTAAATCCGTAATTTGAGAATGATTACACGATAATTATATTACCAGTGCGCGAATGAAAAATCCGAAACGTCACAGTCTCCCCATGTTAAAGGAATTTCGCCCCAAAATTCAACTAGTGGAGGCTATGAAAAAATATGTGGATACTTGGTCTTCATTTGGTCTTCACGTTCCCAAGTGAACTCGGGTCCACGTTTAGACTCCCAACGGACCTTGACAATGGGGATGCGGCTACGCTTGAGTTTCTTGACTTCTCGGTCCATGATTTCCACGGGTTTCTCAACAAAGTGCATTTTCTCGTCAATACGCTCTTCGTCAAGAGGGATGTGGAGATTCTCGTCGGCTAGACACTTTTTCAAATTAGATACATAAAAGATCGGATGAACGTTGTTGAGTTCTGAAGGAAGATCGAGTTTGTAGGTCACTTTTCCTACCCTCTCGAGTATCTTGAATGGACCCACATATCGAGGTGCAAGTTTTCCTTTCTTTCCAAATCGGACTACGCCCTTCCAAGGTGATACCTTTAGGAGAACCATATCTCCAACTTGAATTCCAAGGGTTTTCGTCGCTTATCAGCATAGCTCTTTTGCCGAATCCTTGCCACCTTAATGTTGTCACGGATAAGAGAGATTTTATCGGTGGTCTCTTGGATAAGCTCGGGACTGGTGATTTGTGCTTCACCAATTTCGTTCCAACAAATCGGTGAACGACATTTCCGTCCATAAAGAGCTTCAAAACGGTGCCATGTTAATACTTGTGTGGTAGCTGTTGTTGTAGGAAAATTCGATCAGTGGTAGGTGAGAATCCCAATTGCCACCAAAGTCAATGACACAAGCTCTAAGCATATCCTCGAGAGTTTGGATTGTTCGCTCGGTTTGTCCATCAGTTTGAGGATGGTAAGCCGTACTTAAATCCAAACGAGTACCAAGCGCAGATTGTAATGATTGCCAAAATCGGGAAGTAAAACGCGAATCACGATCGGAGATGATGTTCAAAGGGATTCCGTGATGACTTACGATCTCATCAATGTAGACCCGAGCCAATTTCTCGACTCGATAATCCTCACGAATAGGCAAGAAATGAGCAGACTTTGTAAGTCGGTCGATAATAACCCAGATACTATCGTGCCCACTAGAAGTGCGTGGAAGTTTGGTGATGAAGTCCATGTTCTCCCACTTCCACATGGGAATTTCATGTTGTTCGAGGAGTCCGGAAGGCTTCTGGTGTTCGGCCTTCACTTTAGAACAAGTTAAGCATTTTGCCACAAAGAGGGCAATATCCTTTTTCATGCCGGGCCACCAATATTGCTGACGAAGACCCATGTACATCTTATCAGCTCCGGGATGTACCGAATATCGAGTTTTGTGGGACTCGTTCATAAAAAATATACGAAGGTCGTCGCGATCGGGAACCCAGATACGGTCCAAGTAATACAATAGACCGTTGGCTTTGGTTTCTAGCAAGAGTTCTACACCACATGCCATCTCTTGATACATGTTTCCCTTGGTAACCGAGGTGTGTTGTGCTTGGAGAATACGGGCTTGGATATCGTTATGAATACAAACACTATGAAGCATGCTACGTTCTTTACGACTCAAGGCGTCGGCTACAACATTTGCTTTGCCGGGGTGGTAGCGAATCTCGTAGTCGTAGTCGCTAAGAAGTTCAACCCATCGTCGTTGCCTCATATTAAGCTCTTTTTGATTGAAAATATGTTGGAGACTTTTGTGGTCGGTGAAAACCACGCATTTGGTGCCATAAAGATAGTGTCTCCAAATTTTCAAGGCGAAAACGATAGCACCAAGCTCGAGATCATGGGTCGTATAGTTCTTCTCATGGATTTTAAGCTGACGTGATGCGTATGCAATTACTTGGCCACGCTGCATTAGAACACAACCAAGACCTTGGTTGGATGCATCACAATAAACGACAAAGTCATCATTACCACTAGGAAGAGTTAGAATAGGAGCATTGCAGAGCTTGTGCTTGAGAGTTTGAAAAGCTTCCTCTTGCTTGGGTCCCCACTCGTAAGATTTACCTTTATGCGTCAAGGCAGTGAGCGGAACCGCAATCTTGGAGAAATTTGAGATGAAGCGACGATAGTAACCTGCTAGTCCAAGGAATGAACGAATCTCGGTAGGAGTCTTAGGAGTACTCCAATTCTTTACCGCTTCGATCTTTGCCGAGTCCACATGAATTCCCTTATCGTTGACTATGTGTCCCAAAAATTGAACTTCCTTTAGCCAGAATTCACACTTGGAGAACTTGGCGTATAGTTGTTCTTTCTTCAAGAGTTCCAAAATCAAACAAAGATGTTGTTCATGCTCCGCTTTCGTTTTAGAATAGATGAGAATGTCGTCAATGAAAATGATCACGAACTTGTCCAAATAAGGTTTGCATACACGGTTCATGAGGTCCATGAAGACCGCAGGTGCATTAGTCAAACCGAAGGGCATGACCATGAACTCGTAGTGACCATATCTAGTCCGAAAGGCAGTCTTCAGAATGTCTTCATCGAGAACACGAAGTTGATGGTATCCGGAACGGAGGTCAATCTTGGAGAAACATGCTGAACCTTGAAGCTGATCGAAAAGATCGTCGATACGGGGTAAAGGATAACGGTTCTTAAGCTTGTTGAGTTCACGATAATCGATGCACATTCGAAACGATCCATCCTTTTTCTTTACGAACAGCATGGGAGCACCCCAAGGTGAATGGCTCGGGCGGATGAATCCTTTGGATGAGAGTTCTTGTAATTGACTTGCGAGCTCTTGCATCTGGGAAGGTGCAAGACGGTAGGGAGCTTTTGCCACGGGAGTTGCTCCGGGCACAAGGTCAATACGAAACTCTACTTGTCTAGGAGGAGGAAGGCCGGGTAAATCCTCGGGGAATACTTCGGGAAAATCTCGAATGATCGGAATATCTTGCAATTTCTTACCCTTGTCTTTCGTGTCAACTACGTGGGCCAAGAAGGCAACGTACTTTTTCCGCAAGTACTTTTGTCCCAATGTGCAAGACATGAGTTGAAGACCACGACACGGTTTTTCACCGAACATAACTAACGTGTCGCCCGAAGAGAGAGGTATACGAATGCACTTTTCGTAGCAAATAACCTCGGCATGGTGCTTGGATAGCCAGTCCATGCCAATTATAACATCAAAGCTTCCCAATTGCATTGGAAGGAGATCAACAGAGAATTCATGATTATTAAGCTCGAGATTGCAGTTGCGGATAACAGAATTTATAGTAATAGATTTTCCGTTTGCTATCTCCACGGAATAAGAATTGTCAAGTTTCGTTCTTTGTCTAACAAGTCGAGATTCAAAGGTAAGAGACACAAAACTCCTATCAGCACCGGTATCAAATAAAATGGACGCATAATGATTGTTTACGAGAAACGTACCATTTATCACGTCGTTGTTTGCTTGAGCCTCATTAGCGTTTATATTAAATGCTCGTCCTTGAGGACCACCTTGATGATGAAGTTTTGGGCATCGGTCACGGAAATGGTTTGGGTCTCCACATTCGTAACATGCCCTACCATTGAGAGGTGCCGAATAGATTGGACGGTTGGCTGGAGCAGCTTGATGGACGGGAGGACAGGTATGGCAAGTAGTGACCACGTGCCCATATCGTCCGCAGCTTGAGCACAATCGGCATGGTAAGTTGGCAGGATGATGGTACTTGTAGGTCTAGCATTGGGGATTCGGGCCCAGATAAGGTTTCGGGTTTTGACCCAAAGGGGCCACTTGAATAGTAGGTACAACGGGAGTTACGGCTGCGAAGTTTCGACCCTTTCGTTTCTTGTTGTGGTTAGAAGACTCGGGTTTTACATCTTTGACGGCCGCAAGAGTGGAGACAGCCTTCTTGGAACCCTTTCTTGTTAAGGTTCCGGCTTTGACATGGTTGTCGGATAGTGTAGCGGATAGACGGATAGCAGCTTCAAGTGTAGGAGGATTGCTTCCTAACACAGCATCTTGAATTTGCATAAGCAGCCCACCTATGTATTTTTCAATTTCGCGAGCAAGGGGAGTGATCATATGAGGCACCAATAGGCTCAGCTCTTGAAATCGGGTGGTGTAAGCCAGATTATCCCCGCTGTCTTGGGCAAGATCCCAAAACTCAGTCTCGAGCTTCCTCATTTCATTCCGAGGACAGAATTCATCAGTCATGGCTTTCTTCAGATCATCCCATGATAAAGATGTAGCAACCTCAACACCACGAGTGCGTTTCTCACCGTTCCACCAGGTTAGAGCTCTCTTTTGAAGTACACTTGTGGCATAGCGAACCCGAAGATTATCAGGACAGTCACTGTTTAGGAATGTGCTTTCCATGCTTTCAAACCATTGCAGTAGGCCGGTAGCACCTTTAGTCCCGAAGAATTTTGTAGGATTGCACGAGTTAAAGTGCTTAAACGTGCATTGAGGCGGGTTGGTACCACCGTTTCCTTGGATGTTGTGAGACCCGTCACTGTTGTTATTGGCTTGGGTCATTTGCCCCACCAGCTGGGCAAGAAGAGTAGCAAGATCCGGGTTGGAAGTGCTAGAGTTTGCACGTCGAGGAGGCATTCTAACACCATAAGAAAAGACAATGATATTTTAGATAAGATGGATATATGAGTCATAGTGGGAAATAATGTAAGCAGAAAAGCAGGTTTCATCATGACGCGTGCCAGTGCATGTGTATTTATTTAAAGTTAATGGGGGGAAACTAAGCCATCTATTCCGGGTAGAACGTGATGTTATAGATCATTATTCGCGTAGTAGGAATTGTCGGGACTTGCATGCACTACAAATCGTTATTACGTGTGCACCCGTAATAATGATTTGCTTTGCATGTTCGTCTAGTTCTTCCTATCTTGCTATAATGTCCCCAAATTTTGAGTTTAAGTTCGGATCGTATCCTTGCGAATACATTGACTTATCAACGTTAAATAATTCCTCAAAACTTTCAATGAGACATGCTTTAGCCTATAGGTAAACACTCACTTCAGGAATTCCCAGGAAAGCATATGGGTCCGTTTATTTGGATTTATACGAAATGCTTTCCTAGACAGAAAACCCAATGTACATGTGTCACCCTTCCAGATTGCACGTGTCCTTTACTGGTTTCAAGAAATTAAGTCGTTGACGAGATTTTCAAGATTTTTATAGACTTGGGAGTCTATGAGTATAAAATGTGTAGGAATGTTGCAATTAATATGGATTAGGAAAGAGTATGGATAAGGATGGATAGTGTATTTGTTTGCATAAGTTTGTTTGTCAAATGTGTATGTAAAGTATGTATCATGTATTTAAAGCCTTGTATGTCTGTGTATAAGTCTCATGTATTAGACTCGGGAAAAATTCAAATAATACCTAACTACAAATAATTCACATAGCAATTAATCATTTAGCACATAACACATAAAAGGGAGTCCTAGGGTTATAGTCTAAGTCATTGTGTCTAATAACCTAATTCCCTATAACCATGGCTCTGATACCAATCTGTCATACCCCGACCGATGGCGGAATCATCGAGGCGGACAATGAAATGATTGTTCAAAAGCACATGATAACTAAAATGTTGCATAATTCATTAATTAAATTTAAAGACAACAAAGATCCAAATACAATACATTTCAAATAACCTAGTCTAGTTCAAAACATTGATTTATTTAACTAGGTCCATAGTTCTTAAGTGGAGGAATCTTCAGCAAGCAATCACATATCCAAACCTGAAACATTATTTAAATCAAGTGTCAACTAAAAAGTTGGTGAGTACATAGGTTTTGCAGTTCCGATAAATAAAAACGTTATGCAACTCATTGTTTATCTTGTTAAACATAACATATATGGTGTATCATTTGTCTAATCACAATTCAAACCTTGATTGACGCGCTTGAACATAGCACAACAGCTAAGTCTGGTATGTTTGAATATAGTTACCCACTATATCCGATATGTTTGAATATAACATGCGGCTATATCCGAGTATGCAGTAATAAACACCCTAACCGGGTGGGCTGGTCAGGCACAATAGATCTATTAATATTACTGTTGGTTTTCTTGTGTTTAAAGTAAATGTATGTACACCCAAGATAATAAGCATATAGTCGACATGTATAACACGTATAAAAAAAGTGAGTAGAATGTATAATGTTTCACCCCAAAATGCGTAAAAATGTAAAATAGGGGCTATGTAACTCACTTGGCTAGCGGATATGATAATCCACGAGTGCGGGTGATAAGGACGTTGAAACCTAAGAGTGTTGGAACCCTATGTGGATAAATAGGTATTATTGTATGTTTGTATGTGCGTATTCGTATTTAAATGTATATAGGTTTTATAATAATATTCCTTAATATTTATTTGTATAAAATATGGTAGGAAAATGATAATGGTTTTGTAAAACTTTAAGTTATAAATATATATATATATATTGTTAAAATATTACATTTTTAAATAAGTAGTTATTATGTATTTATAAAAGTTTCTATTTATTTATTTATTTTTTTATCATTATTTATATATATTATTTGTAAGTTAAAACTATTTTAACAAATTTATAAAAATATAGTGTTTATTATTTTATAAAAATTTGGGTAGGTTAAATATGTATAAAAGAATTTTAATGGTTTCCGAAATAAACGAACGAGTAAACCGACTCGTTTTAGTCTTTATTGTATAAAAAGAATATTAAAAAAGTTAAAATAAATAAATAAAATAAAAACAGAAGCAAAAAGTTTGGGCCGAAGGCCAACCGGAATCGAACCCGCGACCTCTGTCTTAAACACACACACGCATAACCAGCCGGGCTACTGCCCATCGCTGGTTATGTGTGTATCAGTTTATTTAAATACACAAAGGCAAATCAGGTCGCTGGTCCTCGGCAACCGGCAAACCGTGTCCGAGGACACTTGGTTTGCCGGGTAACTCACGGGCGATGGTCGTGTTTTCGATTGGAATTGCTTACCAGGTGATAACAGAAGGTAATGAAATCGATTTGAGGCTCGAACCTAGTCGCGAAAAGTCTGGTCGGCATTATTCTTTTTCCGAAAAATGTCCAGAATGGGAATCGAACTTCTGGATGAAATTTGCCTCTGAAACCTTGGTCACAGCTTCACTCAGGGACGACGAATGTGATGTTGTCTTAAATTTGAGGTGAGAGTTGGTGGAAGAGGGGTAGCGAGTTCGTGCGGGTCCGACTATGGCTATTTATAACCGAGCTCGTTTCTTATGACAAAACGTGCAATTGGGCACATCCCGACACTCGTCTGGACGAGACGAAGCTAACAAGCTATCAAAGACGCGTGGAGGTTGACTGTCGGGCTTGAATTCGGGCATGGGTTCTCGGCCACCAACAGGATCAGACGATCCGTATGTTGGGGAGACCAATTGATCGGGGCCTTTTGTTCGCGTGGGAGGGACGAGGCCAGAGCTGCCTTTAGCAGCTGTCGAGGTGCAGGGAACAGCCCTGTCGAGGTGTCGCCGGAAAATGCCTCGGACCGCCGGACAAACGTAGGGGATAATCGGAATTGCGAATTGGGTTTTGGCAGATTTAGTCTCTGTAGTTTGGTTTTGGTTTAATCTAGTCCCTAGAATAAATACGGATGAAACCTTATGGTTTGATTTGTACAGAAATAGTCCCTTGACTGATTTTTGTTTAAAACCCTTTAGTTTGATAAATTCCAAAACAGCCCCTCAACTTTTATAAAAATTAATTTCTTTAATTTCTTTTAATTTCAAATATATTTTATAAACTTATTTTATTATTATTATTATAAATAAGTTTTTTATAAAAGTTATTTATCTTATTTAAATAGGTTATTTTATTAAATATGCAACTTTTAAATTTAGATTTTTATATAAAATTTTATATAAGTTTTAAAACTTATAAAATTTTAATTAATTTAAATCCGTAAAATAAAAATACCTATTTGTATAAAACTAAATAAAACACTTGTATTTTATTTAATTTGAGAATGATTACACGATAATTATATTACCAGTGCGCGAATGAAAAATACGAAACGTCACATCTGGAAACCCTTGAGAGTCGCTGTCTTCTCTGCCGTTATAAAACCAGGCCGCCGCAAATTAGGGTTTTTTCACCCTTGGGTTGCCGCCGTCGCCGCCGCGATTAGGGTTCAGCCCTAGGATCGCTGCCGCTTATATTCTGTTTCTGATCAAGGATTGCTGTTGTTGTTGTTGATCAACTGTTGTTGCTGATCTATTCAATCGATTGTTTTTTAATTGATTGACAGGTTTTTTTTTATCAATTTTAGAACTTGGTTACTTTGATCAATTATTTTTTGTTTGGAACTATGGGCGAAGACGGGAAATTGGTGATTGAAAAGTTTAACGGGTCTGATTTTAGTTGGTGGAAAATGCAAATATAGGCATTACTAGGTCAAAAGGATTTAGATGTGGTACTTGAAGAGAAACCTGAGAAATTGGAAAAAGCTGAGGAAACTTTGTGGGATGCCAAGGACAAAAAGGCTAGAGGGCTATAATACTGGCGTTATCGAGGAGCGTTGCTTTTAACATCATGTCTGAAACCACGGCTCGTGGTATGATGTTGGATCTCTCGAACATGTATGAGAAGCCGTCTGCATCTAACAAAGTGTTCTTGATGAGAGAACTGTTCGCAATGAGAATGAAAGAGGGAAGTTCAGTGACCGGGCACATTAACAATCTGAGCTCACTGTTGGCTAGAATATCATCTGTTGGAACGAAGTTTGATAATGAGACCAATGCTGTAATTTTTCTATCTTCACTGCTTGACAGTTGGTCTGGAACAGTGACAACTGTTACCAACTATGTAGGGCCTGATGGCTTAAGATTTGAAAAGATACGTGACATGGTATTGGGTGAAGATGTTCACCGTAGGAATACTGCATGCTTTTCTTCTGAGATGTTACATGTTGGTAGAGGAAGGGATAATAGTAGGAATAGTGGGAGCAGCAAGGGTCATGGCAAGAGCTCGTTGAGGGCTCGTCCTAGTGTGCATTGTTGGGATTGTAATGAGAAGGGACATTTCAAGAGTCAATGTCCGACGAAGAATTCTAGTGGATTGAACACTACTGGTGTCACACCCCAAAAATTCACTAACGGAGTTTTACCGCAAGGCGTGTGACAAACCAGGATCTCTGTCATTAGTCATATCAAATGACACTATATGAGTTTAATAAAAACCATTAATTATACAGAGTAAATGCGGAAGCAAAAGATTAAGTATTTAATGCGCAAAACAACCGCGCCCAAAAGTCAAGTTTAATAAAAGGAGATAAAATAGTTTAATGTTTGCAATAACTAAAAGGACTCCAATGCATGTCCTAATTGTGCACCTGTGCCTTAGCGACCTGAGAAAACATGTAAGAAAATGTGTCAACACTAGGTTGGTGAGTTCACAGGTTTCAGTTCGTAATAACGTTTCCAGATTATGTATATTCAATATATATAGCTAACATACGTTCATGTTACTAAAGCGCTCGCAACCGAAGCTGACTGTTTGTGTTTGATGCCTTCCACCATGTCTATCAACAATGGTGATGTGTTTAGGTCAATTTTACACCCGTTCGACCTCCGGTCGAGTTAGCGCGACTAACGAGGGTAGGGTTTGTCAAACCCAGTAGTACTACTAAATATTACCTCGCAAAATCCATATTAAATGGTTCGATGTGTAAGGACTTTCATGATAGAGTGTTGTGCTTAGTTTAGCAAGTGATATATAAGAATTACAGTAATCATATGTTTGCGTCATGTTTTCTCCCCCTAATTTAAAAACAGTAAAGGGGCCGTGAAACTCACCTGAGTGTGTAGAGTGTAGTAATTAGCACCTCATAAGGATGCAACAAAACCACAAATAGTTTGCAAGCGGACAGTCTACGAATGCCCTAGAATATGTTTACGATTGTTAGGAACACGTAGGATTTTGTGACGACGATACGGAAAGATCGGATATCCTAAATATGCTTATGATTAACGAATAATAAATCTTGTCATCGGGATTAGAAAATCCCTAGTTTGGTATCAAATACGAATGTGGTACGTGTGAAAAACCACTAAACACGAGGTAATAATATAAAATAGTAATTCGTGTGTTTTTATGAACGAAATAAATGTTTTGGTGATAATATAAATAAATATATTATTCTTTAACAAAAATAATACTTAGAATGAATTAGAAATTCAATCCCGAGCACACGTGTGTTTTCCAGTGTCAAACCGCATTAATATATCTTTATAATAATATAGGGGTTGGTTATATAAAAACAATAGACAAGAAAAAGGTTTAAAAAATATAATGTAGGAGACCGGATTCGAACCCGGGTCTCACCCACACCAACACAACACTCTAACTGGTCCACCCGATAGGGTAATCGCAACAAAGGTCCGTTTAATTTGGTTTTAACCTACAACTCCCCTGTGTTCTTCCTCCCATGCGAACCCGAACGAAAACCCACCTCCAATTCCATAGAATTCGATTACGATTGATCTTAAAAACATGGGGTTTTGTTCATTGGTGAAATGCGAACCTGTGGTTAAGTTTAATTGCAAAAATCATCAAGTCCAGATTGTTAATTGCTTGTTTTGAAATATCGAAACCCTAGGTTTTGAATCACGAATCAAGACGGTTAAAACCGATAAGATTATAGGTTGAAATCATAGGGCTTTTGATGAGTGATTAATTGCGAATCTAACCATGTAGTTTAATTGGATTGAGATTGCGTCTAGGTTAGGATTCGATTAAACCCGTAACAAGATGAACCCTAGAATCGGTTCATGATCAATTCGATGTTATAAGCCTCAATTAGGTTAGGGCTTTTGATCTAGAGATGAAAACGAATCTGAGAGTGTGTTTGTTTACCTCAATTGATATCGAATTGATAGGGTTCGACTAAATGGAGTTCCGAGGTATCCGACGACTCCGACTTCTTCTCCGACCAAAATGGGTTGTGTAAAAGCTTAACAGAGGTTCAAACAAGGTGTGTAGTGCGTTTGCTTTCGAGAATGATAATTCGATGGTTGTAGTGATCGGCTTTAATGGTCATAACGAGATTAAATTCGTACACAATAACAATGTTAAACATTTAGAAACAGCTCAATGATGATCAGTATCATCATTGTTGTGTGTTACAGTTACGAATTCGAACCGATTTGGGAGGCTACGGATTGATCTGGATCAAAAAGGCTCAATTTTGACTTGTAAAAGTCAACCAAATTGAAATTATGCTAATTGCACAACTAGTCAAGTTTTTTAAGTTATATTTTATTGGTGTCAATAAAGATTCGGGAGTTACCCATATCGTGTTCATATTCTTAATCGATTCTGGACTATAGGTATCAGAGCCTTCATCTGAGACCTGGAAGAAGATCAACTGATGACTTTAACACTCTGAGAAGGAAATGTTGACTTCAAAAATCTGAGAAGGAAGAAGGGTGATTAAAACTGGCAACCGATTAAGAAACCAGAACATGCATTTGAAGGACCTATGATCTGAACCAACTTGTTCTTCGATCAAGACACCAGTGACTGCAATTTGTCTTCGTTTTTTGGAATTCGATTAGAAGAATTGATCAAGTAGGATCGATAATCAGAATCGTATTGAGATTGGGGGATTGCAAATCGTTTCTCTCAATTAATCGAATTCCAATTGCATTCGATTATAATAGAATTGGGCAAAACGAAGCGATCAGAACCTGTAATCTTTGTGCCAAAATTCAGGAACCATAGATTCTCATTATAAAGGACGATAAGTGTTTTGGTCAGAAGTTGCACAGACAATTGCAACCCAGTCACATACAATTAGGTTTGCGATTCTGGCAGCCCTTGCAATTTGTTTGATGTGGTTCTTGGTTGTCTTCAAGAAATTAGAAAGATGGCAGATTAGAAAGTAGACAGATAATTGAGACTAATTCATAATTTTCTTCTTAATCAAACTCATACAACGAAGGCCATTTATAGGCTCACATTAACAAGAGAATTAGTAAAGAAAATAACTAACTACCACTAAACCCACGAAACATGTTTGACCTACTATTACTAATTGAAATAAAAAAAACCCGTGTAAGTATGACTTGGGATTGCAGGGAACGTGGGTAGGTGATCGGATCAGAAGGCACACAACATTCCCCACCGCTTGAAGAAACCTTATCCACAAGGTTGAAAATCTGGTTATGACATGGGAAAATTTCCATGGGTGATGCCATTCGGTTCGTCCGGTAACATACAAACGAGTGGAAGCAAAGCGCCACAGTGGGTGCCACTCGGTTTCCTAGGGGGCATCCTTAAATCCCAAACCAACGAGCCCGAACAGACCAACTGAGGTATAACGGCTAGAAACCACCATATATGGTGGAGATTGGACAGGCGGAATACCTCCATGTGAGCCAATGAAATGACAAGTGAATTTAGTAGGACCATGGAAAAATTTCATACGGAAATGTTGCTGCTATACACAAATTTTCCGTGAACTAAACCCGGTGGCTTGTTGATATTCAATTTCCTTGTCGTCCACCATTGAATTTTTTCGAATAGTAGCAGAAGATGTTATAGGTAATTGGGCAGGAGGTGTCATTTTTGAAGCGGGTTCTGGTGCAAATGGCGTGGTTATTTTTGGGCTAGTTTTGGTGCTATAACAGAAGCGGGTGGTGGGGTGGGTTTTGGAGGCGGTGCGGCGAAGGTTGATGGAGGTGGTTTGATGACAACGGTTGGTGGTGGTGAGGTGGTAGTGGTTGGTGATGTTGTGGTGGCGGCAGCTGTGGTAGGGGCTGGGAACCGAGGTCGGTTTTTGAGAAGATCGATCATCTAAGCAATTGTTGACTCTATTCGATCCAATAACTTATGTTTGGATAGAGTTTGAGCAGCCATGGGTAGGGGGATCACGACGGCTCTGATACCACTGATGTGGTTCTTGGTTGTCTTCAAGAAATTAGAAAGATGCCAGATTAGAAAGTAGACAGATAATTAAGACTAATTCATAATTTTCTTCTTAATCAAACTCATACAACGAAGGCGGCTCACATTAACAAGAGAATTAATAAAGAAAATAACTAACTACCACCAAACCCACCAATCATGTCTGACCTATTATTAAGGAAACTATTTTTCATTGAAATAAACCAAACCAAACCAAACGTACCCAGTATAATCCCACACATAGCTAACGCTATTAGTAGGGTCTGGGGAGGGTGTGATGAGGGCAAACCTTACCCCTATCCCAAGGGATAGAGAGGCTGCTCCCGTTTAGACCCCCGGCTCCATGGGAAAGAAAAAGATAAAAATATAAATAAAATTAATGAGTAATAAAGTAAAATAAATCTAACAGTAATCTAACAATTAGCAGTGTATGACTAGAGTATATTAGTCACAAGAAACACAACACACCTACAAGAAACAAGACATACGCAAAATCTTTGCTAAACAACTCTACTCTCCCACACAACGGGTCACTCATCCTAAAACCCTAATACGACGTCTCCATGAAATCCTATCATTGATCATGTCCTCTGAGAGGTGTAAATCTAGCAAATCAAGCCTAATCCTCTCATCCCACATTAATTTCGGTCTCCCCCTGCTCTTTTTCCCCTCTACAACGAGAGTTTCCACCGTTCTCACTGGATCTGTGCTCTGTCTCCTCTTGACATGTCCAAACCATCTCAATCTTCCTTCTCTTATCTTATCTGAGATACATGTGACTCCCAATCTCTTCCGAACAACTTCATTTCTTATTCGGTCCTTTCTTGTGTGTCTACACATCCACCTCAACATCCTCATCTCAGCTACATCCATTTTTCGAGCTTGTGTCTTCTTGATGGCCCAACAATCAGTTCCATATAGCATCGCTGGGCGAACTGCTACCCTATAAAATTTACCCTTTAACCCTATTGGGAACCTCTTGTCGCACAAAACACCTGAGGCCGCTCTCCATTTACACCAACCAGCCTGCACCCGATGGACTACATCATTGTCGATGTCCCCGTTACTCTGGATGACAGATCCTAGATACTTGAACTTCAGTGTCTTAGGGACAACCCCACCTTCAATAGAAATCTGGGTCTCCTCGTCGACGTTTGCACCACTAAAGTTGCAGTGAAGGTACTCGGTTTTAGATCGACTTATCTTCAAACCTTTGTGCTCTAAGACTGTTCTCCATTCCTCTAGTCTGTTGTTCAATGTCTCTTTACTTTCTTCAATCAACACGATATCATCAGCAAAAAGCATGCACCATGGAATTGCATCTTGAATCGGCTTTGACAACTCATCCAAAACTACTGCAAAGAGAAAGGGGCTTAGTGCCGACCCCTGGTGAACTCCCACTTCCACCGGAAAAAAGTCTGTATCCCCCACGGGTGCTCGGACGCATGTCTTAGCCTCATGATACATATCCCTAATTGCCTCAATATATTTACTAGGGATCCCTCTTCCCTCCAGACTTTCCCAGATCAATCTTCTAGGCACACTATAGTACGCCTTTTCAAGATCGATGAACACCATATGTAAATCATGTTTCTTCTCTCTGTACTTTTCCATTAATCTTCTTAAAATGTGTATCGCCTCCGTAGTGGACCGGCCTGGCATGAACCCAAATTGGTTTGCTGTAACCTGGGTTTGTCGTCTAATCCTTGTATCTATAACTCTTTCCCATAATTTCATTGTATGACATAGGAGCTTAATCCCCCTGTAGTTAGCACAACATTGAGCATCTCCTTTGTTTTTATATAGGGGTACTAAGACACTACGCCTCCACTGATCTGGTATCTTCCCGGTTTTGAAGATATTGTTGAACAGTCTTGTCAACCACTGAACGCCTTCCTCTCCCATACACTTCCACGCTTCAATGTGTATGTTGTCTGGACCGACTGCCTTAGCTCTTCCCATCTTCTTAAGAGCACTCCTCACTTCTTCCTGTGTGATATTTCGACAATAACAATTATTTCGTTGACTGGATTGAGTAGTGGGATTCTCCGTTATGGCTAGACTTGGTCTACAACTGTTGAAAAGGGTGTAGAAATAGTTTTGCCATCTCAGCTTGATGTCTCGTCCCTTTACCAAAACTCTTCCATCATCTTCCTTGATAAACTTCACGACCCCAAGATCTTGTCTCCTACGCTCCCTATTTTTGGCAATCTTAAACATATGATGCTCTCCTTCCTTGGTGTCTAGTTTTCTATACATCGTTTCATAGGCAAAATTCTTTGCCTCACTCACTGCCTTTTTAGCTTCCCTCTTTGCCTGTCTATAGTTCTCCCGTAGTGTCATTATCTCCTCTCAATTACTGCACTACAACATCTCTTTAAAGCGTTGTTGCTTGTCCTTTATCTTGCTCCGCACCTCCTCATTCCACCACCAAGACTCCTGATGTCCTCTTGTTGCTCCCAATGTGACTCCGAGGGTTTCCTTTGCTGCCTGCGTAACAGTGGTTGCCATAGCAACCCACATCTGGTTTGTGTCGCCATCCTTAGTATTTGTGTTCATCGCCATGACTTTATCTTTAAACAAATTGATGTTTTCGTCCTTCAAATTCCCCCATCTGATCCTTGGTTTATTTTTTCTTCTCCTCTCCACCACCCTTTTTCTCAAGGTAAAATCGGCCACCAACAGACGATGTTGGGTCGCTACTGACTCTCCTGGAATTACCTTGCAATCCTTCCACCAATTGCGATCCCCTTGTCTCATCAGGAAATAGTCGATCTGCGTGTTGCGCCCCCCGCTACTAAAAGTAATCAAATGTGATTCCCTCTTTATAAAGAACGTGTTTATAATACCAAGATCATGCGCAAGCGCAAAGTCAAGAAGCTCCCTACCATTATCGTTTCTAACACCATAACCAAAACCTCCATGAACCATCGAAAAACCATCACTCTCCTTACCAAAGTGACCATTAAAATCACCTCCTAAGCATATTTTCTCCTGTCTAGGTAATGCCCTCATTACTCCGTCTAAACTACCCCAAAAATCCCTCCTTTCTTGGTCTCCTAGACCTACATGTGGTGCATAAGCGCTAACAATTGCCACAACTTCCTCACCAAGTACTACTCTCAACACCATGATCCTATCATTATATCTTTTCACTTCCACCACATTACCGTGCAGTTCTTTAGCAACTAGAAAACCCACCCCATTTTTTGTTCCATCGCAACCAGAATGCAACAGTTTGTAGCCATTACACTCACCCCCCCCCCCCCTTTGACCCTTCCACCTAGTCTCCTGAAGGCAAGCTACCTGAATCCTATGTTTTCTAAGCACGTCTACTAACTCTAACAACTTACTAGTTAGGCTTCCTACATTCCAAGATGCCAAACGTAACCTATACCCCTTATGGTTAGCACTAGATGCACCCCTCTCCCCTGAACATGATCTCAAGGAGACATTATTCCACCTACCGTCTATGTTTGAAATAATACACAAGATGTATTTATTTTTATTTTAACCACAGTTAAGCAAATAGAATATTTATTTTTATTTTAACCACAGTTAAGCAAATAGAATAGACAAATTGCTCATTAATCAAACAGATGCAACACGTATATGCAACAGTCAAAACAAAAAACAGGGTATGTCTCTCCCTGTGAATCAAGAACAATTGCTGGTCCTCCTAACCCAGACCAAGTATGCCTAAGCATGCAATTCGTGTAACAAGAAGGTAAAACGGACAGAAATAAAGGAGTTGGAACGAACTAACCCAATTGCGCCCAAGTTAGGGTACTCCTTCCTATTCCACCTTGGTATCACCGTCAGTAGAACTAGGGTTTTAGACCGCAGGTCTCCTCCTAGTCTTGAATCGGACTCGCAGTGGTGGCGATAATCGCGGTGCGGCGGGGCTGATTTTAGACGACGGTGCATCGGTGAGGATGATTTAGTTGATCTTTACTCCTTAAAATGGTTAGAATATGCTTCTTCTTTGGTTGATTTGGTTGCAGTTTAAAATTGACAAGTTTGGTATCCAAGAAATCTTCTACTACTTAGATGAGGTAGCTGCTATCGCTGATCAAAATAAACGAAGAAGATGATGATTACGATTCTTCATTTTTTGTAGATTCTGATACTGAGAGTGAGTGAGCAAGAGAAGAATCTAAGTAGTAGAAGAGCGGTGAGGATGATTTAGTTGATCTTTACTCCTTAAAATGGTTAGAATATGCTTCTTCTTTGGTTGATTTGGTTGCAGTTTAAAATTGACAAGTTTGGTATCCAAGAAATCTTCTACTACTTAGATGAGGTAGCTGCTATCGCTGATCGAAATAAACGAAGAAGATGATGATTACGATTCTTCATTTTTTTGTAGATTCTGATTCTTCATTTTTTGTAGATCTTTACTCATTGAAATAAACACTATTACTAATTGAAATAAAAAAACCCACGTGAGTATGACTTGGGATTGCAGGGAACATGGGTAGGTGATCGGATCAGAAGGCACACAACATTGTTTAACCTGCAGATTTATTTATCGACCAAGAACATCTAATTAGTGGATTATGAGGACGACGTCGAAACAGAGACGAAAGATTCCAGTCGAGTATCAAGGGCTGGATCAAGAACCTTCAACACCGGTTACTTACAATCGGAAAACCGGAAAACAACGATGGCAGATCAACCAACGCGCCACTACAGTCAGAGAAATTTACTCAACTTTGTTTCAGTGTCTGATGCTAACATCTACAAACTACACCATCTAGGCTATTCATATGAAGGTAATCTTGAGTGTTCATGGTGTTTGGAAGGCAATTGAACCCAGTACAATCGATGCCAAGAAAAACAACATCGCAACATTAGTGTTGTTTCAGTCCAATCCCGAAGATCAATTTTACAAGTAGGTAATCTGAGGAAGGCTAAGGAGATATCAAAGGCGATAAAGACCCTACATCTAGATGTCGATCGGGTGAAGGAAGCAAGACTTTAAACCTTAATGACTGGATTTGAAGGTTTCAAAAATGAAAGACTTGGGAACGACCGATGACTTCGCCGCCAAGTTATCGGTGTAAGTCTGATGTGTGTAAAGTGTATATAAATTTTGATAAAGATTTTTCACACCTGGGTTTAAAATAAGAAACGATTATCACCTTAGGACTAACTACACACAATAGGCAAGTGCACCTATCGCATAAGTAGTATAGTTTTTAGGCAAGAACCGAGTATCGACCCGTGGACATGATAGCTCCTGATAATAAACCTTTGTCACTGTCTAGCCTATCAAAGTAGAAGATTTGATATTTTTGTGTTTTTAAACTAAATAAACATAAAAGATAGATAGGTGTCAGGGTAGATAAACAAGCAAGAGAGGATATTCACTTAGACTTCGAATCCACTTAGCCAAATAATGACAACATATATAGATTCATGATGAGATCATTTTATATACGTGAAATACGGAAATAGAATAGACTCCCGTCAGGGTTATCCAATCATATGACTCTTCGGAAAGTTAAAGCGATATTAACACAGTAACCACCTAAAATCATTCTATGCAAACCCAATGACAACATTATGTTGAATATAAAGATGAACTAATATCCCGCTAAAGACTCTTAGTCCCATAACTCTTTGGAAAGCTAATACGATGAACACATATTAACCACCTCGAATCACGTAATGAAAACATAATCAAGAAGTTCTTTAACTTGTGAATTTCAAATCACGAATATATGAACTACAAATTCACTCTAGAAAATTATAATTACGCATACACAATGACATGAGGAATTCACAACGAGTGTAACGGTCTTTCCAAGCATATACACAAGGATGCACGTTTGAACAACAATCATATATATTCTAATCCCCATCCACCATTCCTAGTCAAATGCCATGAATATGTATACATATATACACATTTTCATGAATAAATATCATAACACATATAGTTTTTCAACATAATATGGTCAAGATACCCACGAGATGGAATATATACTCAAATCAAACAAACACACATAATCATTGAAGAAGATTCAAGAACATGTTAAAGACATCAACATAAACTCATGAAAAATCAAATATACACCACCAAAATTAGCTAAGATTCATCTAATCTAAGTGAATCAAGATTTTTAGTCCATAAACCTTACAAAAACCATAAGCAATCTCAAGAACATAGATGAAAACATAGTAGATCTAGTAGTCAAACCAAGAAAATGAGAAGAGATGGGTTGTGTGAGGTTAAATCTTCCTTGAATGTGTTGGATCTTCAATCTTGTCCTTCAATCTCCAATAACCAGCTCAAAATCGCCTAAAGAACTTGAGAGAACTAGGGTTTTTAGTCAAAAATGGAACCCCTTCAATTGAGGGAGAATTGGGGGTTAAAAAAAGGAATTCGTGTCTGCACATGGCCATGTCCGAAAGTGACATGCCCATGTGGACCATCTGATCAGCACATCCTGCAGTGTTCTCGGCAACATTGGCTCACATGGTCATGTCAGAATTTGACATGGCCATGTCCGAAAATTTCCATTTTGGAGAATTTTTTCAAGTCTTGAGTTTTTCACCAAAAATCACCACGCTCCCACCAGGAACTGCAATATTCAAACTAAACACAAATAAGTGTCTGAACCAAAGGATTTGCAACCAAAAACAATCAAAATGAGGGGAAATATGCATTATTTACATGTGTAATTATTAACATATCAAAGTCCGCCTCACTTGGTGATATTATTGAAGAAAACAAAACTTGCAAGAAGTTTCTTACAAGCCTTCCGACACGATTCATTTATATTGTTGCTTCGATTGAGCAAGTTTTGGATCTCAAGACTGTTGGATTTGAAGATGTTGTGAGACGCCTAAAAGCCTACGAAGAAAGAACCGAAAACCAAAGCAAGTTACTGTTTAATAAAACTGAATCTTCTACTAACAATCAAAACCGAGAGGATTCGTATAGGGGACGTCGAAGAGGATCTAATACTTCCTGAGGACGAGGTCGCGGTGGGGAGAATTCCAATGATCGAGGTCGTCGGGAATCCTCAGAAAACCATGAAGATCACAAGCAAAAGGGAAGACGCGAGACTACTCCAAAATTCAATGTTATAGATATGACAAATTTGGCCACTTCGTCTCAAACTATCCTGGGTGAATCCAAAAGCAGCAAGAATCAAATATGGGTAAAACAAATAAAGATGAGACCAACGGTGTAGATGCATCGTTTTTATGGTGGAATGCATTCAAGAAACAATGTATCTCAACGAAGAAAGGGTAATACCAAAGAGGTTTGAGGTTGATGCAAAAGAAAAGGATATTTGTATTTAGACAACGGTGCTAGCAACCACATGACAGGGAACCGGGCCTACTTTGTCGAGCTTAATGAACGTATAACTGGCTAAGTCAAGTTTGGGGATGGTTCATGTGTTGTGATCAAAGGAAAGGGTTCAATACTATTTGAAGGGAAGAATAGAGATCAAAATCTTCTAAATGAGATCTACTACATACCGGATCTTCAAAGCAACATAATAAACCTTGGACAAGCAACCGAATTTGGTTGTTATGTTCGAATGAAAACGAGTTTCTAACCATGCATGATAAAAGTGAAAGGTTGCTATTTGTCACACCCTGTCTTAGGCAGAAACACGGGTTGAAATAGTTGTTTGGAATCATGAACATAATGCTTAAAAGAGAAGTACTAATGCATTCATATCTAAAAATAATTGACATTTAGTTTTTAATACATTTTGAAGATTCATGATCAAAAGCTAGCTATCAAAAGATATTTTATAATAAATCTTCTACTGTACTCATGTCGTGCAAGCTCGAATGTTGCAACATCCTAAAAAATTCAACCAATTTTAAACCTTTTAAAACATGCGGAAGTAGGTCTTATAAAAACGCCCTTGATTAATCAACACATGATAAAGGCAATAACATGACCAACGACATAGTTTTGTTTTAAAAACAACAACCAACACTTCAAAAATAACAACAAGTTTAACCTCCAAAATACAATTTAAAACACGTTTAATTAACCCCAAATGAGTTCTAACTCCAACCATTGACAACCATAAAACGAACGAGAATCTAATCCGACACGAAGCGTGACCCGAGACTTCAAACTAGAGTTTTATCTACAAGAAAACACCATAATACATAGGGATGGCAATGGGTCGGGTTTGTGACGGGTTTTGGTAATCCTAACCCATACCCGGTTATAAAATCTTGTCCCATACCCGGCCCAAAATCCGTCGGGTTTCTATCGGGTAATTACCCGACGGATATCGGGTAAACCTGTTAGTTTGTAAAAAATACCCGTTTGGTATACTTGACCCAAAACCCGTCGGGTATATATAAAGTTGTAATTAAAATAAAAAAGAAAGAACTAAAAATCGTGTTTGGTATATACGTTTAAAATAAATACGGTATATATAGTTAATATAAATGCGGTATATACACTTAAATTAAATAAAAAAGAAAGAAACTCGGGTATATAATAGGGTAAATGGGTATGTTATCGGGTAATCGGAGTGGGTAAACGGGTATATCACCATATCCCATACCCGTCCCAAACCCTCGAAAAATTTCAAATGTAATCCCAAACCCGGTCTCATACCCGATTTCCCGGCCCATACCCATCCCGAATGCTTTGGGTTTTCCCCATCGAGTTCGGGTTTCATTGCCATCCCTAATAATACAACCATAATAATGATATACGACCCACATGTGAGCCCCAGGCCCTTGCGACAATAATCGATCACAAACAACATTTCAACATTTTGGGCGTAAATGTGTCGTAAATAGCCCCTCACGAGCGTAATTTACGACGAGTCGACGTATTTTATGCCCATTCAGTCTAAATTACGCCCCACCTAGGCAGCCCTCATTTTTGGATTCCTCACCTCAAGGCACCCATGTTTCATATATTATGGCTTTCGAGATTTATTTCCTATCCCGATATATGCTTATTTGAAGTTTAGGCTTTTTCCGGTAACATGTATTTACTCCTATAGATGTCTAATCACAAACCGAATACCAATTTACACCCAAAAACTTCAATAGGTATATTTGACACCTTACATACATTAACACCTACGTATGTACACACTAGTTAGTTATCACCCACTAACCCGACCATACTCTTTTGTGAGGTTCTAAAGACCTCAAACACCATAAACGACTTTGTGAAGTTCATGACCCCAATTAACTCCGTGTGAGGTTCTTAGACTTCAAACTCCTTTATATGAGGTTCTAAATCCCTCAAACACCTTGTGAGGTTCATGACCTCAAATAACTTCCGTGTGAGGTTCTTATACTTCAAACAACGACATTAGTGAAGTTCAAAGACTTCAAGCGATAACGATATTAGTGAAGTTCCTGACCTCAATTAACCACCAAGTGAGATTCTTAGACTTCAAACACCGACTCTTAAACATACATACAAGTGTACACACACGACACCATTCAAACTTTATGACCCTTAAGTTATTTAGCAACATGTGGGATTCAAAGATCCCAAATTCACCATTTAAACTTGTGAAGTTCAAAGACTTCAATTACAACCAATTCACTTCCTCCCTTGCATACAACATGGTCATACAATTACTCTACTTAAACACATAAGTAATTTAATGAATTTAATAACCATACTACTTTGTGAGGTTCATAGACCTCAAGCGCCTTAAACACCCTCCCTTTGCTAACATTCCCCATATGCAATTTACCAAATCATCATACACATAATTACACACATGATAATAAACACTCAACATGTATAACTAATATACGCGTTTACTACCACCAATCATTACTAAGTAAGTGCAAAACACTTACCTTTAGCTAATGAAGATTCTGGTCGGCCTTCAAAGCTAACATCTTTATCGCCTTGATCACCTAAACATTCCACATGTATTAGTAATCTAATAAACTCCCATTAAATCACCAATTTGAGGT
Organism: Smallanthus sonchifolius; assembly: GCA_023525975.1. NCBI lineage: Eukaryota > Viridiplantae > Streptophyta > Magnoliopsida > Asterales > Asteraceae > Smallanthus > Smallanthus sonchifolius. Next base: position 37,854,569 of record CM042025.1, on the reverse strand, counting down.
TTGATACCCACCCAAGATCTTATGATCTTCACCCTTATCTAATCTTGGTTTATTTAGCTTTACACAAGGTTTTATCCTTCTTAATCAAAATCAACCCATTTTGATCTGTTAAGGTTTTCACCCAATTTACCTCAAATTCTCCCATTTTAAAAACCACCAAATTGATTAGGTTTCATACTAAATTAAGTGTCTTTTAACACCATAGACACTTAACAACCCCCAATTTTTCATTTAAACATCCCAAATCAAAACCCCCAAAATTCACCTCAAGAACACTAATTTTTAAATCATCAAATTGGGTGTTTAATTCAAGTAAATCATGATTCTCCAACTTCATTAACACTATATTAATGCTTTTAGACAAGATTCAATCCAAATCATTCCACCAATTTGACCCATTTAGGGTTTTTACCAAAACTCACTATAAACTCCATTAATGGAGGTATATGAGATGCTAGAGATACTTAGTTGATGATTTGATGAAACGAATTACACAAGCAAATCACCAACTCCAACTTTTGGCCTCTCCCCATCTTCCTTCTTGTTGTTCACGAACACACACACACACTGTGTGATTTTCGTGACCCCCACCCCCACTAAAATCATATTTCTAAATTTACCAGTCAGCCCCCTGCAGTTTGAAACTTACTCCCTTGCTCCCAAACTTGATAAAAACTCAATTTTGCCACAAACCTTCAACTTTTCTATTTTATTTAATCACACACTTAGATATGATTTCCATATTATAATATACACACGAGAATAAATAATTGAATACATGCCTTGTTATGTTGTAGTATATGACCGAGAGGATAAGATAACTATACATGAGTCACAACTAAACCTTTATGACCAATAAGTTTGTGATATTAACGTTAAGTCGTCCAATTAATATAAATGGTGATATTAAACAAGTGCATAACCAACATAGGGAACATGATTCAAGTAGATGTTTAAATAAATCATATCTTCCCCCAAACAATGATATAGAAAAGGGGCTACGAAAACTCACGAGTAAGATATTGCTTATAGAGAGATCTTCGAAGGTGGAAAGAAAAGGTTAGACGTTACTTGGGTCCTAGAATAATTGAGACACTAGTGAGCCTTATTAACTAATTTTTAAAGAAGTGTTGAGCCATAGCGTTAAGTCGTTCAACTAATATATATTATTATTATTAGTGATCGAGACGAACTCATGAAGTATAGAAAATATTGGACCAAAACGTTAAGTCATCCAACTAATATAAGTGGTAATGAGTATATGGGTCGAGACAGACTCAAATATTTTTTAGAAAATAGAGGTTGAACCAAGACGTTAAGTCGTTCAACCGTTAAGTGTAATAATAAGTCGAGACGAACTCAAAAAGTATAAGAATATGGATATGAAAGCCTTGTCAAACACTTGTTAGATACACTATCAGATGAAAATGAGTTGGTAGTTTAAAGATATGTTAATAATGTCATTTAATTTAAAATTGACGTTTTTAAAACACGAAGACCTTTAATGTGTTTAAGGTCCTTTTAGGTGACCAAATACTTAGGATAAACTAACTTTATGCCATAATCCCAAAATAATATTTATAAGGTTTTAAACCCCTATTTTAAGAAGTCAAACATTGTTAACTTGAAAAGTGTCGGTTTTACGATGGTTCTCATTATTATTTGTATTAAACAATACGTAATTTAGCAAGGTGTAAAGTTATGTTATAAAATCTTTATAACACCTATTTTAGGTATGAAATGAACCCAAATAGCTGGAACATAAATCCTAAGTTTTCAAGCGTTTTTATATACTTTTTGACACAGAAAAACCGTAAAAAAGCCCAAAATTGGAAAGTATAGTTATCCAACTCCAAAATTCGTGAAATTTGGTTTCTAGGCAACTTATGATTTATAAGAATTACTATGAAGTTTTGAAAATTGTCTAATAGGTTAAGTATGTTTTCTCCATTCGGTTATAGTTAAATAGCCAAAAATGGAAAAAAGTATAGTTAGACATTCCAAAAAGCATGAAATTAAACATGTCCAATCATATTATAGAGGTGTAAATAGGATTGCTTATAATATTGACACATTTATATGAAACAACGTGAATCTTAGAGTGCCTACATGTATCGTGGAACTCTAGTAGGACCTATACCTAACATACTTGCAAATTGAGGACTTCAGTCTTTAGCACATATTTGGAAAACACCGCAGCATCATCAAGTGAGTCTCATGACTCCACTTTTTTAATAACTCTTTTTGGTGGAAAAGCATTGCTATTGATTATTTTGTGAACATATTATGAACATATTCTCTATGAATAAATAAGACATGATTATTTGCACATAGCCCATTTGTTTACACAATCAGTAACTCTCATGAGCCAACGTATTGTATGGGTAGTACTACTTGTGGAATCCCCCCCCACACAGTTGGGAAACCCCACTGAGATTTATGAGTTCTTCGATACCTATAAGTCATTGCGTCATATTATCTGCATGTGTTTATTGTATGAACATGATATTATTATTACTTGAGTATTAAACATCTGGGGTTCAACTTTTTTTTATTACGCTCAGGGACTCAGTCCAAATGGGGGTATTGGGGTACTGGGTGCATGGTTGGTTGTGAACTTATTTAATATACATCTCTTTGATGCATTATTGTACATTATCTATGATCATTTTTGTGTCTTAAACCTATGAGCTCACCAACTTTATAGTTGGCGTTTTAAGCATGCTTTTCAAGAACATGATTACATGGTGTATAGTTTGGTCATCATATTTAGGCTTGAATGCAAGTTGAAAAGCTTTGAAGTATGGGCTTATGTGTTTGTTTGTATAGAGACTACCTGTTCATGACCATTACTATGGATCAAGTTTTGTAACAGTGAGAGCAATGTAGAACATGAAGCTTGATGACCCTTTTAAGGGAAGTATTGAAAATGTAAGCTATATTTGATTATTCTCTTTTGATCAATGTTTTTAGACCATTCGTTGCACCTCGACTCCCTCGGAACATCGGGGTGTGACACTTGGTGTTCACAGAAACAAAGTACAGTTGCCTCATGTGAAGCGGAATACATGGCAGTTAGTTCGGCTATGTGTCAAACGGTTTGGCTTAGAGAGCTTCTAAGTGAGATAACCGGGAAACCACCTTAAAAGCCGTTGCTCTCGTAAAGAATCCGGTATTCCATTGTCAGACTAAACACATCAAATCCCATTACCATTACATTCAGGAATGTATTAAAGCAGAGGAAGTAAAGATCGAGCATATAAGTGGCAAGGAACAACGGGGCATATATTTTGACAAAGGCTCTTTCTAAGATCAAGTTTAAGGAGATGCGATATTTACTAAGAGTTAAAGACCAACCCTATACAATTCAGAAATTAGGGGCTGAACGTTGCGGTAATTCCCGGTCACCGACTCCACATGGTAGTGGAGTTGGCCGACCCATTCAAGTAAGGAATTGGAATCGATTACAGCTTTCTATTCGAGTGGGAATAGAAATCCAATAAATACATTAATTGTTTAGCAGTTCGAGTTATAGTCTAACGTGTTTAGTTTAGCTATATAAACCGAGTTAGGATTCTCATTTTAATCAAGTTTTTTAGTCAGATTTCTTGATATTAAGAGTCTAGGTGTTAGCCAAATCAATTTTGTTTTTCTTACTCTTTACCAATTCACCACTTGAAGGTTTGAGTCTACTACAACTAGCTCTACTATTTTTTTGTGCCCCATCTTATTATGGATTTTTATGTCAAATTAAATCACACGATTAAAATTAGTTGTCAAGTACAACATAATATTTTTATCGTTTATATAAGTATAATTTTAATCAAATATCTAGGTAATTTAAAGCACAAAATATCCTAAACCAATTCAAACCATAAGTGACAAATGAAGTACGTAATGCCGAATTAAATTAAACACATTCAAAAAGGTATCATACCCCCATGTAAACTTGGGAATCAATTATTCCCCAAAATTTTGCATTCCCAACGAAAATCCATTCCAATATTATTTGGAATGAAACCCGTTCTCCACCGGATACGCGGTTTTGGCAAAACTAAAAGACGAATCCAACCATCCTATCGTTTTAGCCCTTTCGACAAGCGATCCAAATTGCTTCTTGGCATCGGGTACATCCAAAGACAAATCATCGAGCGATTCCGCTACCCTCCCGAACCCTTTCGACATCTGGATCGGGGTTATGATACCCGTGTTGAAACACTCTTCAAGCAACTTCCAAACACGGTCATGTTTCTTCTCTATAATCGTCACTAACGACTTCTTAACGACCTCGTGATGAAAAAACGACATCCCGAGTTCAGTTATGCACCGACACGCTTCCCGTGTGTCACCACCCGACTCGAACTCTTCCAAAAGTTTACCAATTTGATCCTTAACATCTTCGATAGCCCACCCGTTCGTGTAACTTCCGCCACCACCCCAACACCTCAAAATCCGTTCACCCGAAAGCCGAGCATTGAGAAGAGATTTAGCCATTTTCAAAACTTGGTTCCCGACGGAATCCTGTTTCAAACAACCGCCTCCGATTTCCTCCAAATGTAAAGGAGCCAAGACATCATCAACAACCGAGCGAGCTAGAAACATTGCAAGATCTTCCACAACAATGGGAATGTCCAACGCGATGTCGGCTGCAGATTCTATCAACATCGTGAACCCATTTACCACATCATCAGCCGGGAAATACAACGATGATAACAAAACCGAAGCCATTTCTTTCTCGCGTTTCTTCTTATCCATCGCTAACATAATCAACCGTTTAACAAAAACCGCTTTCAGTTCCGGGATGGAAGTAAGATTTTCCGACTCTAAACAACTATTTACTTCTAAAACATCGCCCGTTAGAAAGTATTCTTGAATGATCGATTGTGCTTTCGCTTTAAACGCTCTCACTATGCTATCTTCCACCAGTTTCTTCTCAGAAAACGACACTTGTTTCAAAGACGAAGCACATAACCATCCTTCGGATGCTGCTTTCGAGATCAATGATTGTAACAACTCTTTAGCGTTTGGTATATCGAGTGATAAATCATCAATCATATCGATGATTCGGGTGAACCCTTTTGAAATCTGACTTGAATTGATCAAACATTCCTCCGAGGCGGTTTTCAAAAAATCAAGAAGCTTCCCCTCTGCTTTCTTCCGTTCCATTGCCATAATAATCGCCCGTTTCACTATCTCGTGATGAAAAAACGGGACTTTAAGATCGTTAATGCATCGAATCGCCTCCTTCTTATCACCACTAAGTGCATACTCCACCAACAAATTATCAATTTTCGCCTTCACGTCTTCAACGGTTTTTAACCGACTACCACCCCACCTTCGTTCTACGATCTCCGCGTGAAGTGGGGCCGACAGATAACCTTTTTCAGCTCGTTTAATTACATCAATACCCTTCGCGCTGTCTGGCAAAGCACCCATTTCTTTTTTCAAGAAAGCAGGAGGAAGTATATCATCTACAACCGCTCGAGCTATGAATAATGCTAGAACATCGACAGTGTCGGGAATATCTACAATCAAATCATCTGCAGATTCGACGAGTTTGAGAAAACCCATGTAAACTTGTCGGGGGTCGACGACATCAGCATAAAGAGAAGATAAAAGAACAGCAGCCATTTCTTTTTCTTTGTCATGACGGTCCATAGCCATGGAGATGAGTTTCTTCACAAAATAGTAGTTGTAACTTGGCATTTCAAGGTCTTTTAATTCATTTGCAGTTGAGATGACATCATCAGTGGCAAAATACTCTTCTACTATGATTGAAGCTTTCTTCTTGTACTCCTCAAATCGTGGATTAATGTTTTTAACACTGGTTTTGTCGGTGTCCTGAAATAATGTAGAGAAATTCAAACATTTACAGCCCATAAACTAATAAAGTGAGTTTAAATTGATTAAAACTATGCAGATCTGATAATCCAACTTTATTTACAAAAGATTAAGAATTTTGTTATAATAGAAACTTATTGAATCAACTTCAATCGATTTGTGTCAGGATCGGTCCATTTGGGTTGTATTTTCCTAACGGGTCATACAGATAAAATTTTAATTAATAAATTGTTAAAAAGGACGCGAGTAAACAATTTAAAAGTCACCAAAAGCATACTCTCCAAAATTGAAACATTGAAGAAAAGTGGATCGTAGATTTGGTCAACCAAACCTGTTTTGACCCGACCCGCACATTTTGCCACCTATGCATATTTCATATCTAGTTGGGAATGCTCTTGTTAGAGTTTAGTCGACTTATCTAGAACAGATTTAATTATAAAACAACAACCAAACCCAGTAAAAATCCCAACACTAACAGAGCTATTAGTAGGGTCTGGGGAGGATGGGATAATGCAACTGAACTAGACTGAAGTTGACCAAAGTCAAACACATATAAAAAAGAACGATACGTGTACCTCACTACTACTATAACTTGGATCATTAGCATCAATGAAGTGATTATCATCCATATCAACTAATCCTCCCGGCGTTCCTTTCCCTCCACAACCACCTAAAAAGAGATATCATTGTGAGGAAATGCAACTTCTTCAAAACAAATGTACACGAAACTAGTAAAGATCTTTAAAATTATGTTTCCTTTCACATAAAATTTGCAAGATGAATTACCATTTTGGAATGTCTGACTTGTAATGATTCCTTGGGTGAAAAACCTTCAAGATAGGCTACTTATTTGTTTTTATGGTTACCATCACAAACTATTGATGGTAGTGATTTCAACCCCATAATTACCTTTATAGTGTGATAATCAACTAGTATCTTGATCATGTGTTTAGTAGCCAAACACCTATATTTTGAGTCAACTATTGTTCATCGGATGGATAGATAATTTGAAGGCATGCCAATGATATAAAAGTGCAAATAAAGATATAAGAAAAAAAACAATTAACCTATCCTTAAAGTTTAACGGATAGGAAACTAAGTGAAAAATATCAACAAGTACTTTTTTTTCTACAATCGTGAGAACCCATTACCAGAAAACTCATGGACACCACCAATGCTCTGCTAACCAACAAGATCGGATAAAAAGCAGCTTGCACAGGGCAGGTGACCTTTAAGGGGGTTAAAGACATAAAACCAGTGGAAGCTGGATTCGAATCTGACCCCTTGAAGGTTTACTTCTCCCATCCATGAAAATGGAAATGGATGTCGAGTTTTGTATTTCATCTCAATATTTCCCTTCATGGCTAGCTTTCACACTACAAAAACTTAATTTCACATTGTCATCATTACAAATTACTAATCACATTCATTTTGATTAATTAGAAGCATTGTCCTTTTGTCATTATTTAAGTACATTCTCTAATAATGTATAAAATCATACAAACATTTCGGTTCGAGCACACGTGAATGCAAATTAGACTAATACCTTTGATTATGCAATCTTTGGTATGAAGTGGTTCCTTGTGCTCATTTGACATGTACCCTTCACCTAAATCCATATCTACTCCTGAAAAAGAGAGGATGCAACAACAACTACCACTTCATAACAAAATTGAAGCCTCCTCTCAAGCTTCCCTACTTTTAACTTATCAACCCTAAATCAATTTCCTGCAAAGAAGCATTGTCAATTTCCTGCAATTTGATCATGATTCCCAAACCGTTCATGCCCTAATTTCGCATGAACTTGCAATTCGCCCAAAATTGTATAAGCAATCGATGATTCATGAGTTAATTGAGAAATGAGACATGAATTACCTGCTTGTAATTGAAGAAGGTTGCAGCAGATTAATGGTTAATCGAGTCGATTAACCACAATCAAAGAACCTAAATCGAAAACAGAATCAGTAAGAGATGGAAAGGTTAAAAGAGGTGAATTACAATTTCAAACAAGGAAGAGAAAATATGTGCATCGGAGAGGGGGAGAATTTCAGACACCAATTTTCCCGTGAGATTAGGAAGGAAAATTTGTGGCAAAAACCAGGCGGTTCCCCCGGCAAACAACAAACTTGACAAAAATTGTAAATTTCACATATTTTTGTCTTTTTTTTATTTTTTTTTCAAACCAACCTTCTAGTCTTACTTCTAAATTTAGATTTCTTACTTCTAAATTTAGATGTTTCTTCACCATGAGTCCTCATTAAGGAAAGAAGTGTAAGAAATTAGAATATGAATCTATACTATATAATAAATAAAAGTTTTTATAAATAAAAGTTTTTAGTGTCACGTGTCGACTCCATATTCATTCTCACCATTTTTTCCTGCCCATCTTTCTTATTTAATTCACTTCTTATTATAAGAAACTTTGAAATTTAATTATCTAACTTTTATTTCAATCAAATAGTAAATAAAAGTCAACTTAAATAGTAATTAACGTATTTTCGAAACACAATTATATATTAATTTTTATATATTTTGAGTTTGTTTATATCCTTAGTATATGTAATATATTTTTACACATATAAAATATATACATAAATATTTAAAAATTTTATATATTAATATTTTTCACCCCGTATGTGAACACGGGATCTAAACTAGTTTTTAATGAAAGGAAGTGAAAAGAAACTAAAAAATGAATATTTCTGAGTTTTTTAATAAAAGAAAGTAGAAAGAAATGAAGAGAAGATGGGTCTTCTATGAAAATAATATGACTGGGAGGTAATAAATTTAAATATCGGTGTGGTTTAGCCAATGTTTGGTGTAGGAGCTCTCCTGTTAGAGTCTGGATAACAATCTCACGATTTAAGGTAATAAGGTTGTATAAATAATCTCACGAAAATTTATTTTAAGTTTGTATAAAACATGGGTCCTTTTTATGTTAAATAATAATAAAAAAAATATACTCTAGTCGTTCATGTGAGAAATATGTTTGCACCAGACTTTTTGATGTTTTATATTTGTCAAAAAGGAAGTAGTATGGTGGAATGAAGTGGGAGTACTTATATCTAATGCTTATGAAAGATTTCAAAACATATCGTAGACTGCAAGTTCTCATGTGTGTGATATTGTTTTTCGTCATCCAAAAAATAAAGTCCCAGATACATTTTGTAGTCACGCAAATAAAAAACCTACATGTACGTTAATCTTGTAATAAAACCGCTAACAGTAACCCACGCCATAAGTGGGAACTCATCAACATCAACCCATCAACGATAACCTGCTGTCAGCACAAAATCGACCCATCAACAACAAACTGGTTATGAGTAGTAACTTACTAGTGACCATGCAATGCATCAACAACAAGTTACTGCTACTGATGTCTAACCAAACTTCCAAAACATAATGGCGGATCTCGGTGATACAAAATGTAAAGTGCGCCACCAAAACGCCCATCGCCCATGCCTATGTACAGCACGAGCGCATGTGCGAGTTAATGTGCTTCACACCCTTTTGAGTTCTCATTTGTTCTATATGGCTAACGATACAATATCCAATGAATGCTCCACTTATACATTGCTCCAAGGTTTGTCTACCTATGTGAAACAACATTTTATCTAATTCTCCTTTTAAGTTCCATATCAAACTCACCACCGTAACACCCAGGATTTCCAACCCAATTTAAACTTTTTAAATACATAGAATTTTGGTCCCAAAACAACTACCATATACTACATGGTTTAACTTTTACAAACATCAACTTTTGATTCACAAATTTCCAAAAGAAAAGAAATCAAATTAATTTTAGACAATCACAAGTCTAACTAACGACCAACATGTTCTAAAAAACTCCTAACGAGAGTTTAGTTTACCAACAACATTACAAAACCCAAGTTTAAACCCACATAAGTTCTTAAGTTTTGTCAACAAAATGCCACGTCTATTTTTTTAGAATCCATTCCACTTTGAAGTGTAACCCAAGGCTACAACAGAGCTTTCCTTGCATTCACCAAGTTCATAAAACCGTTAGTAACGAAAGAGAGTTCCTTGACATTCAAAGGAACAAAATCCAACGTTTCAACCCTCGGCGTATGATACGTCAGGTTGGCCGTATCATACGCCGACCTTGGCATATGGCCTGGCGTACGGGTCACCGTATTCCAATAAACAATGGTCGTATAACTTTCCTTTGGAATATGATACGCCAGGGCCTGGCGTCTCATACACCCAACCTGTAACTTTTATGTCTTGGCTGTTTTTCAGCCAAGGCTTTTACCATTTCGACCCGGTTTGCTCTTTTTGAGCTTTAACCCATTATTAACCTGCATATGACCTCCATTATTAACACACCCAAGCGCGAGAACCATAACTCGTTTCTTTTTACACTTGGAGTATTTGACTCCATGCCCACCACTAGAGTCCCACACTTGTTTTATTATTAATTCTTGGAGTATTTAACTCCAAGACCACCACCCTAGTTCCACACTCGTTTTATTATTAATTCTTGGAGTATTTAACTCCAAGGCCACCACCCGAGTATTCCACACTCATTTTATTAGTATTATTATTATTATTATTATTTCTTGGAGTATTTGACCCTGAGACCACCGTGAAGTATTTGACTTTACGTATACACCTCCATGAAGTGTTCCAACTTCATGTAACCAACCAATCTACCGTTTTACCAACAACGGTTTCAGTTATAGCACCTTAAGTCAATTCAATTTTACCACATCCTACATTTTTAGTTGACTCTAACCACAATGAGTGATTTATACCATTTAACCACATTCAATGTTTTAGTTTGAATAATTTTCACATTAAGCCAACTACACCAATTTTATTAGATATCACCCATTAGTTTGACTATTTACCACATTAAGTCAACTACATTTATTCTACGACATTTAAGTTTGACTAGTAACCAAATAAGTCAACTTACACCTATTTACCACACACCACATTTAAGTTTGACTATTAACCACATAGTCAAATTACACCCACTTACTACACACCACATTCAAGTTAGACTATTAATCACATAGTGAAATTACATAAAATTAACATATTAAGTAGAATTAAACTACACAAGTCTAATTACATACTTTATCTATCCCAAGTAATGGAATATATGATTTCAATCCCACCCATGGAGTATTTAACTCCAAGTATACACCCATGAAGTATTTGACTTCAAGATCACCAAATTTATACCCAAGAAGTTTTTAGACTTCAAGGCCACCCAATTTCAGCAACACATAAGTAAGTATTCATTCAACATACTACATACTTATGCAACCTCACTACTTATCAAATACTAAGTAAGTGCAAAACACTTATCTGTTGGGTTTGACGCCTCCGGTTGATTCTTGATTATGTCCACACGATTACCTAAACAATTTCCACACATGTTTAGCAATCTAAAGGTCTAAACTAAACACCAATTAAGGTTTCCACACCCGCCCAAGATCTTATGATTTTCACCCGCAATTAATTTTTTGTCTATTAAGCTCCACACAAGCTTTCAACCATTCCTAACTAGCTCCACCCATTTGACTCGTCAAGGTTTTCATCCAATTTTCACAATTTCATCCTATTTATAAATCACCAATTCAATTGAGTTTTCATCTTAAGAATGTGTTTATATAACACTATAGACACTTATTAACACTCAATTCAACCTTTAAACCTCCCAATTGAAAACCCCCCAAATTAGGTCCCTACATTTTCAAATCATCAAATTGATTGAGGTTTCTTATCAATTAAAGTGTGTATTACCACAACAAACACTTACCAACCCTCAATTCATCATTTAAACACCCCCAAATAGAAAACCTCTAAATCTCTCTCAAGAACCATTATTCTTGAATCACCAAATCGGATGTTATCTATCACCCTTAATCCCTAATCAAGCTAGATTATAATTTTTACCAAGTTAATATTCTTTTACAACACCCAAAACATCCCCATTGCTTGATTTCCACTGCTTCAAAAATGACCTACGACCGCACAAAAATGTGTGACCGTAGGCCTTCCACCACACATTTTTTTCCAGCTCAAGTGTGAACAATGCTCGAGTCATCGTAGGTATCAAACTGTCACACACGCTTTTTAGTGGTCGTAGCAGCTTAAAAGTGTGGCTAAAGGGTATCAACATTTCTTGCTGGCTCCATTAAGTGTGGCTAAAGGGTATCAACATTTCTTGCTGGCTCCGGTAAGTGTAGCCGTTTATATTATTGTAACATCCCGGATTTTTACCTGATAAACGGGATTAGTGTATATGTGTATATAACTGTACATCATGAACGGAAATGTTATGGGAACGTAACGAGAGCTAACCAAAGGTATAGTGACGGGTGTTCTTTTTATCAATGTTTTTAAAACCGGATAGGACATTGAACCGGACGGCTTAAAGGTTTACCGGTCGGACCGAATTTGAGAACCGGTGACGTCATAAATAATATAAAGATAAAAATATCACTAAACATGTATAAAAATATAAATATAGAAAATAAAAAAATATAACAAAAAACCCGAAAATGTGTAGGAAAAAAGGTTAACAATCAAATATAAACAGCTTTGAAAACATTAATATACAGATTCATAATTACATATTTATAATACTAGCTCTCTTAAACTTTAAAATGGATAATGTCTTTATAAATTTATTTACTGTTTCAAATATATATATGTTCTTGTGATTGAACTGATGATAAATATATTATAATAGAGAAACTAAACAAGTAAGTTTGTAGAGCATATGGTAATAGTCTGTGCACTTTACACTCATCAGGTTGTGTGTTCGAATCCGATGCCAAGCTACTATTTTTAGTTTCCTTCCTTCATCTTCCTTGACTTTCAGTAAGTGAAGCTATCCCACATCGACTAGAAGATAAAATTATCAGCCCTTTTCCCTCTATAAAACAAAGCAGCTAGCTATCTTCAATTGCAATAACTTGACCGGTCAAACGGGTCAACTGGTCCGACCGTCGGGTCGTTGCAGGACCGTTTCAACACACCTAACCGGACCGGCCAAGCCTTCGATTCCGGGTCCGGTCCGGGTTTCAAAACATTGCTTTTTATGTAAATATATCTAGAAGTGTTGGCAAGCAACTAACGTGTAAATTGCACGACGTTTATTAAATCATGAAATGGGTTGGGGCGTGTGGGGCCAAGCCCGGTTCAACGTTAACACCCTTTAGGGTGTTACGCAAAAGGGAAGCCCCCCATTTGCGATTGCGGCTACCGAGAACAAGGAAGAGAATGGAGAGAGCCGATCATCACGTTTCATAGCCGATTCAAGGTATTTTTCATACCTTTAATCATGCGTTACGTGTTTGGATCGTCGGATCGTTATTATAATTATTTTTATGATTCTAGGGTTTTGAAGGAGACAAGTGTAGGAAAAAATGTGCTTTGGTGATTCGATTTGCACGAGTCATCCGCGATTAAAGGTATGTCTAACTAACCATCTCGTATTTTAATTTGTTGAATGCGTGGGAACCGTTTGCGGGTATGTAAGGTTCGTCCGAGACCCTGGAGGCCGGCTGCGATGGTTAGCGATGGAAGACGAGAGACGGGAGAACCCGAGGGGGCTAGTCGGACAGCGGTGGTGGCGGGAGGCGGCCACATCAGCTTCTGGAAAGCCGGAACCGTGCAAGGTGGCCGGGGTTGATGCTAGTCGGTCATGGCAACCCTTCAAAGGGGCGGTTCACAGCTGAGATGGGGCGGCGGGGCTGCTCGAAGCCATCCGGATGTCTAGTGAGGTTTGTTTGGATCATGCGTGCATGTCGGGAGCCGTACGTAGGAGTAGTTGGTGCCGGATCGTTGTTTTGTGTGAATCCCCTTGATCTCCAATATTCCAAGCCACACAATAACGAACAATCTCCTGGAAAGGCGGAATCTATCCAAGAGACTCTAAGATTGAAAACCGACGAATCAAACAACGAATCTAAGATAATACGCCATCAAACTAAGATAATCACCAAACATCATCTTGTATTCACTTAGAGAATCATTACAAATCAGTAGTCCAATACTATGAACAAAAGAGATACAAATCAACTACAAGTTCTTGTCCCTCTAGCTTTCAAATACAAGACATATATATAGAAACAAGATTTCGTTCGAAAACTCTAAGTGTCTGAAAAAGATTTCGATCGATAAAGTTTTCGGTCGAAAATTTACACTTAGACATATATCAAAATAGAAACTTGAATTCGGTGGACTACTAGGTTCTAACAATCTCCTCCTAGTCCATTGAATCCCAAGTTCTATGTCTTGTCTGCATCCTGCTTCTTCTCAGGCTTTACTTTCTTTGAATCCAGATCCTGTAACCTTTTCTTGATCAATCTAGCTTCAGCTTTTAGAGATAAACAACGAGACACCACTCTCATATACAACTTTGCTTCGTTCTTTATCATCAAGCTCATATCACACTGAATCGTGTTATAGTACAAAATCTTTAGATCTTCATCTGAAAAGCTGAATAAATCCATCGGATCAAAGATTCTGACTTCAGGAAGTCCCCTTTGTTGAATAACTGCTTCATGTGATGAAGAATCATAGAACCACTTATCAAAATCCTTGATGAAGGTCCTTTTTCTTTCAGGTATATACACAGCTGTCACGATATTAGTTGGTTTGACAATGTATTTGTACATGATCTTCTCCTTTGTACACATCTCTGATACTAGTTTGTAGAAATAAAGACTGATGGCTACAAAACTTTCTAAGTACAAATGCTGCTTACCTCAGAGTTTGCTGCTGACCAACAAGCTGCTGCGGATAAGCTTATCTGCAGCGGATACTTGTTCTTCTGCTGAAGAATAAATCTGCTGCGGATAAGCCTTATCTGCTGAAGACCAAAGTTGCTGCTGGTAGGCATATCATCAGCAGCTGTGGACAGTTGCATCTTGTTGCTGATCTCTAACTTTGCTGCTGATAGCCATTCCCATTGAAGATCAAACGTTGCAGCTGACTGGCTTCGATAAAGCAACCATTACCACTGACAACTTTCTGCTGCAACACTGACACACTCCACGCAGAAAGAACGGCACTGGTGCAGACAATAAAGAACAACAACGCTCTTCTCTAAGCATGCAAGCAATGATGCCTAAGAAGACGTTTGAGTAAAGTTAACTAGTATAGTTGTTATTGTCATTTCATGTAGAATAACTTCAATACAAGATCAACGGCTTGTGTTAGATCTGATCCTTAGAATCAAAGGTCTGTCTTGATTCTAAGTTACTATATAAGTAGTACTTAGAGTCATTGTATCAGAGTGCTTTCTTAGAGTTTTCTCTGTAATCTTGTAACCATTGAAGCTTAATACAAATTGCATTTATCAGTACTTCTTGTGTTTACTTGTTTACATTGCTTAGTTGTGATTGTTTCCGCCAATCTCAACTAGAATAGAACCATCTTGTATTTACCGATCCTACAAGTGGTATCAGCGCTTTGGCTCACAGATTAAACAAACTCACACTTGTTTAATCATTCTCCGGTTCTATTCTAAACTATCTCTTTGCTAAAGTATCTCATTATCACAAATCAAAACAAAATGGCACAAAACAATGGATTTGAAGATATTGGAAGCATCTCCAGACCACCAAGACTAGTGTCTGGAGAAGACTTGATATGTGGAAAAACAGAATGGAAAGTTTCTTCTGCTATCAAGAATATGGGATGTGGAAATCCATTAAAAATGGACTATACATACCCATGGTGGCCTCAGCTGATTCCGGAGGTACACTGGTTCCCAAAGAATCCTCCAAGTACTCTGATGAAGACATCAAGAAAATGGAGGTAGATTTCAAAGCCTTAGGAGCCATCCAGATGTGCTTACCAAATAAAGTTTTCATAACTTCAGAGGTTATAAAACTACAAAGGAGCTATGGGAGGCTCTTGAGAAGATGTTTGCTGGTTCAGAAGAAGTCAAAGAAAATAGAAGAGACATCCTGAAGCAGCAATATGAAAACTTCGTTTGGAAGGAAGGTGAGTCTCTAACTGTTTTATATAACAGATATACCTATCTTGTAGGTGAGCTGCAGTGCTCAAAGGTGAAGCTGGATAATGAAGATATTCTCAAGAAGTTCATCAGGTCTCTACCGAGTTGCTGGACACTCTACACAGTGTCCATCAGAAGAACTGAGAATCTGAAGACTCTCCAGATGACCGAGCTCTTCGGAATGCTAAAACCCTACGAGCTAGAGATGATTTAGGCAAAAGAAAGAAGCTCAAGCTACCAAACTGCCTCAACATCCACCACCACCTATTCTGCTCTCCACTCTGACCACTCAGGTCCTAGTTTAAGCAACTATTATCCTCCCATCGTCACTCATCCCCAAACTCCAACCTCTCAAACAAACACATCACCATTTCTCCTAGAAGCTCCTCCTCAAACCTCAACCTCTGCTGCTTTTGTTTCTGAAAACTCAAGCAACATGTCCTTTATCAAGGAGGATCTGGAATGCTTCCATCCAGATGACTTAGAAGAAATGGACATACATCACTCGTATGCCATGCTCTCTATAAGAGCAAAAAGGTTCTACTCTAGAACTGGAAGACCCATTTCAAGTAACAACTCCAACACCAGAGTTGGCTTGGATAAAAGAAAATTAAGATGTTACAACTGTAACCAACTGGGTCATTTTGCTAGAGAATGCAAGGCACCTAGGGCAAACCCAACAGCTCCTCAATCAAGACAAGCTCATCAATCCCAACTAAGACAACAACAACAACAAGCTACTCCTCCAGCTCAAACTGCAGCTTGTGTAGCTGTTGGAACTTCTGACTTTGATTGGGTATGAAGATCTGCCTGCTAACAACCAAGCTCTTATGGCAGACACAACTAAGATACCGTCTCAGGTATATGAACATCTCTGTTCCCAAGCTTGTATTGATAAGGTATTAGGCTACAGAAAGCATAATCAAAACCTTATAGATCAAAATGAAGAGTTTCATCAAATGAAATATGAATTCACAAAAGTCGAAAACAGTTATAAAGAAAAAAATTAACTGCCTAAAGAAAGAGATTTCATTACTAAAACATGAACAAACCAATCTTGAAACTCAGATTGATGATCTACTGGCTAGATTAAAAGCTACTAAAGCATAATTCGCAGAACAGAAAGTTCATGTTGACAAATATGAATTTGCATCCAAAAAGCTGTAAAGACTTTTGGATGCTCAAATTCATGACAAGGTAAAAACTGGTCTGGGGTATCATGCTGAACAATACCAAGCCGTTGCACCTCCTGCTGACTACGTTGCCATCCATGAACCAAGCTTCAATCTCTCAAATCTTGAAAAGGCCAACCAAGATCTTGATCCTTCAAGGCATGAACCATTGGTGCAAGGATGCACTACCTCGTTAGAGTCTGAGTCAACTTGCTCAGAGTCCACTAAAACTGAGGAGGCCTCATCACCAGTACAAGTACCAGCACCGCCTGTTCTTGAAGTCATTCAAACAAGTGCTCCTGTTCCGGTTCCTATGCCTTTCAACCAAATCATATCAGATATCCTCCAGAAGGAAGAAAGCTAACTGTTGAAAAGGGACAGTCTTCAATCTCCACCAACTTAAAGCCTCAAAGAAAGGTGTTTTACATATGTCATGCGCCTGGAGAAAGAGTTCTATATGTTCAAAAGACATTGGAAGAAGCCACATTTGAGCACAACAAAGCTCACCCCTGGAACTTCAAAGACTTGTTCAAAAGAAAGGACTATGTGTACTTTCAGAGGGACAAACTGGCAAAATCATGCTTTGTATGTGGGAAATATAATCATACTGCCCGCACCTGCTTCTACTACCTTCAGCAACAAAGAAACCTCAAGCAACATGCTTTTGAAAAGACGAACAAAAACAAGAAGGTAAGAAGCTTTGAAGCCAAGACAACTCATTTCAGAAACTCCCTCTCCCCACCAAGGAAGAAGCTGCCAAAACCTCAACCATCTTGCATCATCTGTGGTGAATCAGACCACTTTGCTGCAAATTGTAAGTTTAATCTCTTCAACCAGATTAACCAAAAGCCTATCAACAAAAGAACTTCAACAGAGAAACCATCTGGTAACAAGGTAAAGAAGGATGGGCATACATCTATTGTTAAACCATCAGCAGCCAGCAAAAATGATGTTGATTAAGTATAGCCCGAGAAACCAAAGGACAAGCCTTCAGCAGCAACCAAGTTTGCTGCTGCTCAAGTAAAACAATCAGCAGCAACAAAACCTGATGTTGATAAGCCAAAGTCCTCAGTAGCAAAATCTGCTGCTGATCAAGCAAATCTGTCAGTAGCCAAAGCAACATCAGCTGCTGACAAAGCAAAGAGAGCTGGAAAACCACCAATTCAGCAATGGAAAGTCAAAATTCCTCCAAGAATCATCATTGGTTCCGTCGATTGCAAACATGTTGATACTGAAAATTCGAGAACCCTTTTTTACGAGGATGCAAGCTCTTGGATTCCTCCCACTAACTAGAAAAAGAGAATTATTTTAACTAAAGTTCATACCAATGAGCAATATGCTGATTTGTTTACAAAACCTTTTGATTAAGCTAGATTTAGATATTTAGTTGAATCGATTGGTATGATGAACTTTGATTAAAATATCCCTCTAAAATCTTGTTTTTGTAAATGTGTTTATCTTTTGTTATAAATAAAAGTTATAAGTCAGCAGCATCCATTTCTTGCTGCTGACAGGTTTAATCATCAGCAGCAAAGAATTTGCCACTGACTGCTTTAAGTTATCAGCAGGAACAAGTTTCCTGCGGATAGCTTTAAGGCTGTCAGCAGCAACATCCTTGCTGCAGATTATTGCATCCATCAGCAGCAATTGAGTTTGCTGCTGACAGACTTAACCATCCGCCGTAACCAAGCTTGCAGCGGCCAGGCTAAACCAATCCGCTGTAACCAAGTTTGCTGCTGATGGGTAAAAATAAGTCTAAATTAACTTTTACCCGCTGTAAAAAAAATACCTTCATTCTTTACCATGACTGCTATAGTGTATTACATCTGTAACAGTAACAGGTGAATGAGGTTGTACTGTACAAGTAAGTTTGCTTTTTCCCTCCTCTGTCGTTATAAGAACAAATAAAATTTCCTCACCACCCCTTCACATTCCATTTCGCCCCAACTCCCATCACTTTCTCTCAAGCCACTGCAACATTCAAAGCCTTCCATTCCTAACCACCCTTCAAAACCTTCCTCTTTCCCTCCAAACCAAACAATGGCAGAGGCAGACATAAACCATCCAGATGATAAGTTCTCTCCATATCACAACCTCACAGCATACTTAATAAAAGGGAAGAAGTCCGACGGGTTTGATAACATGATCGACTTTCTCTGTCGATCAAAAATATACATGCATTCACTGTCAACCCACCCATTTACATTCCTCACATGGAGGATTTTTGGAAATCTGCCATCTACTCTACCGAACAGGGGATACCCCAAATTAAAGCCAAGGTAGATGACAAAGACATCACCATCTCTGAAGCCACTCTCCGCAAACACCTCAAACTTCAAGACGAGGGGGCCGCCATTTCGTACTCAAAAGAAGTCGACATGAGGACCTTTGTATCCATAGAGTACACTGGAAATCAGAATGAGTACACAATAGAGAAGGCTCTGAAGGGACCCCCATGGAAGTATCTATGCCACACTCTTCTACAATGCATATCTCAGAAGAGAAGTGGATGGCATCAAGTGAGCTCTGCACTTGCCTCTGCTGTTCGTGGTATGGTTACTGGCCAAGGATTCAACTTTGCACATCTCATCTTTGAAGGTTTGAGATATAACCTTCAAGAGGGTGCAAAGCAGCAATTTTTCATGTACCCAAGATTCTTGCAGGAGGTGTTTAACAATGAAATAAAAGAACTTTCAAAACCTGCAAAAATCTATCTTATGCTGGGTCATAAAAGCAACATTTTTCAAAGCATGAGAACTGTTTCCAAAAAGTTCTCAGGGGTCAATGTTCCATGTTATCTACAATGGTGAACATACAAAGTACCCAGGGTGACAGTTCAGCAATCCCAGCTGATACTGATCCCACACCCTCCTTCTCACATCCTGAACAACCATCTACTTCCACTATTCAAACCCCTGTGCATACTACTAAGGATGCACAGGTACAAAAATCACTTACATCTGTTTTGGATGTTATCGTTCAACTGGAACAAAGGGCCCCAGTTGCAACAACATACACTAGAAAAAGGAGCAATAAGACTCCTTTTCTTCTTGTCTCAAAGGCCCACTCCCAACCTCAAAGCCCTCATCCAGAATCCCAACATTCTGATGAGAATATCAAAAGGGATAGCCAAAACATTAGAGAGACCTCCTTGGAAGCTTCTCTATTAGGATCAGGATCACATCCAGGATCCATAGAACAACCTGCTGAGCCATACCTTTATTTCTCTTCTCTGAACTTAAGTGCAGAGGCTCCTTGTCAAGATGATATACCTTCTCCAACAACCACTATCTTGGAGGTATTGATTGACTTGGCTGCTGGTGCACCTAACCCAAGTTCATCACCCAAGAAGGTTCACTCTGGTGGTACTGATAGAGTGAATGTGGAAAGGGCTGTCACTACTCCTAGTACATCAACTGCCCAGGAGGACAGTGATAACATAACTAAGACCCTAACCACGGCAACTCACATTGAGGATGTTTCCTTTGAAACACTCTTCACTGAGAGGAATCACAGGTGCCAAGAAAACCAAGGTGATGGGGATGCAGAGGCTAGGCGTAAGGCCCCATCTAGCTCCAAGGATTCCACAACTGTGGATGAGGATAGACTGAAACTTCATAACATGGAATTGACGGCAAGGGTGGAAATGCTAGAGGCCGAAGTTCAAAACTAAGGCACCAAGTCTCTATGCATGAAGCCCATCAATGCCCTCCAGTGACTACTCCATCCCTTGTCTCAGTGGGCACTCAAACTGATCAGACTCTGTGCACTGATGCAACCAAAAAGGGGGAGATAGTTGATGTGGAAGATGATGCTGACAGCCTCGATGAATGGATACAAGAGCATACTGCATTTCAAAGTTCCCTATTCAAACATGCCTTTATTCAAGCATGCTGCATCTCTCTCAATCAACATCAATGAGATCCTACTCTTAAATCCAGACTTCCTGCACAAGGTCTTCGAGCTCAAAACACACATCTGCAACGGTAATTCCTTAGAGAGTCAAGCAATGATAAAAACCATCAAATCTCAGCTTGAAAAGGAAGGTCTACTTGCAATGGATGTCTCTAACTCTGACTCAGACCTATCCTTCCTTTCCTCACCTACAGTCAGACTGAACACAGAAGAAGAATCCAAAAGAAGAGAAGAGGAAAAGGTGAAGGAAGGGTGGAAAGAAGTAACAGGTCTTGAATGGGAAGAAGATGAAGAAAGTGTCCTTCCCTTGTCCATTCCCCAAACTGCCAATGAAGCTGAAGCTGAGAACCCAACAACATCTCCTACATCTGCCGTTGTGGTCCATGAAGCTGAAGCAGAGGCATGCAACATAGCTCTTCAGCTGCAGGAACAACTAAATAAAGAAGAAGAAGAAAGAGAGCAGAAAAGAAAAGAAGAGGCTAAGTTTAGAATTACTGACTCTAAACTAGCCAAAGAGATGAGAGAGGAGTGGATAGAAGCTCTTGTTTCTCAAGGTGAGGATGCAGACTACCTTGAGAAGTTATCGAATAAAGAAATCTACAGAGCCTTCATGGGTCAGCAAGGTCTATTGGCAAATAAGAAACGGGCTGAAGAAGAAGAAAAAGCCAAATAGAAATCCAAGAAGACCATTGCCTTCAACAAAAGATCCTATGAAGAAAGGAAGGTCATGATTGACTTCCTAAAGGCTAGAGGAGAAAGTGGAAAAAGGCTGGGTCCCATGAGTTTCATGAACCTGTAAGCCCTTTACTTTAAAGTCAAAAAGGAAGAGGAAGAAAGACTGGGGAAGAAAGGCTCAAAGAAGAGGGTAATCAATCAAGAAGAAGAAAGGAACCAAAGAAACCCAAGCCTTCTCCCTCATCCACCACTTCCTCTATCCAACAACCTTCCTCTCTCCATCCTAGACCTCCCTCCTCTCCACCCATAAAGTCCAAATCCCCCCACCCAGCTCCTACTCATCAACAACCTCCCAAGAAGAAAAGCAAACCTACTACCAAACCAGAAGACTCAAGAGAAATCATCAACTGGTTCTACAACACTCAAGATCAATGGTTTGAAGTCTTCAGGGGAAGAATATAAGAAAGAAGATCAATCTATACAACTGTTGATGAGGTATTGCAGCTTCCAGATTCTGATCTAAGAAGAATGATGGAGCTGGGTGAAGCTAATGAGCCTGAGAATGAAGGTGGGAGACATCTGTTGCTGGTGATCAAACATCACTTCAACCCCAGCAAAGATGAAATTATTGATGCCAAACCTCTCTAATCCCACTCTCTATTCATCAGTTTGTCCTACAATGCTGAAAAGGATGAGTTCACATTGACAGATGTTAAAGGACAGAAGATGAGGTGTTCAAGCAAGGCCATCTTCAAAATGGCAAGCAAAGACATCAAGACTCTATCTGAGCTTCCACTTGACAATCCCAGCAAGGACCAGAGAGGATACGAGGTTGCAAGAATAGTCAGCAACATGGAAAAGCTTCAGCAGCAAAAGAAGTAATAGAGTTTTGGTAGCATCAGTCTAGGGGGAGTTTGTAGAAATAAAGACTGATGGCTACAAAACTTTCTAAGTACAAATGCTGCTTACCTCAGAGTTTGCTGCTGACCAACAAGCTGCTACGGATAAGCTTATCTGCAGCGGATACTTGTTCTTCTGCTGAAGAATAAATCTGCTGTGGATAAACCTTATCTGTTGAAGACCAAAGTTGCTGCTGATAGGCATATCATCAGCAGCTGTGGACAGTTGCATCTTCCTGCTGATCTCTAACTTTGCTGCTAATAGCCATTCCCACTGAAGATCAAACGTTGCAGCTGACTGGCTTCGATAAAGCAACCATTACCACTGGAAACTTTCTTCTGCAACACTGACACACTCCACACAGAAAGAATGTCACTGGTGCAGACAATAAAGAACCACAACGCTCTTCTCCAAGCATGCAAGCAATGATGCCTAAGAAGACGTTTGAGTAAAGTTAACTAGTATAGTTGTTATTGTCGTTTCATGTAGAATAACTTCAATACAAGATCAACAGTTGTGTTATATCTGATCCTTAGAATCAAGGGTCTGTCTTGATTCTATGTTACTATATAAGTAGTACTTAGAGTCATTGTATCAGAGTGCTTTTCTTAGAGTTTTCTCTATAATCTTGTAACCATTGAAGCTTAATACAAATTGTATTTATCAGTACTTCTTATGTGTACTTGTTTACATTGCTTAGTTGTGATTGTTTCCGCCAATCTTAACTAGAATAGAACCATCTTGTATTTACCGATCCTACAGAATCATTACAAATCAGCAGTCCAATACTATGAACAAAAGAGATACAAATCAACTACAAGTTCTTGTCCCTCTAGCTTTCAAATACAAGACATATATATAGAAACAAGATTTCATCCGAAAATTCTAATTGTCCGAAAAAGATTTCAATCGAAATCTTTTTCGATCGATAAAGTTTTCGGTCAAAAACTTTACACTTAGACATATATCAAAATAGAAACTTGAATTCGGTGGACTACTAGGTTCCAACAATCTCCTCCTAGTCCATTGAATCCCATGTTCTATGTCTTGTCTGCATCCTGCTTCTTCTTAGGTTTTACTTTCTTTGAATCCAGATCATGTAACCTTTTCTTGATCAGTCTAGCTTCAGCTCTTAGAGATAAACAATGAGACACCACTCTCATATAAAACTTTGCTTTGTTCTTTATCATCAAGCTCATATCACACTGAATCATGTTATAGTACAAAATCTTTAGATCTTCATCTGAAAAGCTGAATAAATCCATCGGATCAAAGATTCTGACTTCAGGAAATCCCCTTTGTTGAATAACTGCTTCATGTGATGAAGAATCATAGAACCACTTATCAAAATCCTTGATGAAGCTCCTTTTTCTTTCAGGTATATACACAGCTGTCACGGTATCAGTTGATTTAACAATGTATTTGTACTTGATCTTCTCCTTTGTTCTGTATTTCTTCTTGATCTTTCTTCATATAGGAATTTGTGGCTGAAATGATGTAAAACTATCTTGATTACATTGATTCCTGAGAAGTATCTCAAAAGCAGAAGCTCGAGCATTGTTTGATTCATTAATCATCTTCAAACGACTCAGATCTCTTATATCCCATCTTGGTAGTGTCTGTCACTTATGACATGTATCAAAATATTGAATATCACCAGCAACCCTCTTGATCACATACATCTTATTATCATTATCAAACTTCCAACCAAAAATCAATCCAGTCAATGCCTTTCTTGGATTCTTGATTCTTTGTGTAATTCTTTCAACAGTTGACGGTTTTTCATTAATTTTCCACCACGAGCTCTTATCATAAGAAGCTTTATTTTTAGAAGAATCCTTTTGAGCTTCATCTATTTCACTCTCTTTAAACAATTTGTCAAAAGGAATTCTCTCGTCAACCACTTTGTCCAATCTTCCAACTTCATTCCCGTCACATTCAACATACGTTTGTTTTTCCTCATATTCATGTTTCTCATAGATTACATCAGAATCTTTGTCATCACTTGACTCTTCATTGTTTGCCCCACTTCCACCAATTCTAGAACCATCACTGCTGCTATCATCATCATCAGAAGGATCAACATCATTTTCTTGATATCTGTGATAATAACATCTTCATCTTCCTCTTTTTCATCTTCTTCCTTCTCCTTATCATCATCACCCACCTCCATTCCCTCACCTTGTTGATTAATAAGTGAGTCAACATCAAACATATCTTGTGAACCAAAAAGATCAGCTCCTTTAATTGGAGATTCAATATGTTGTGATTGATTCAACGATGAAGGTCCTTGCTGTTCTTTATTCTCTTGCATGGGTTGACTAGTGACATTCGGTATTGAAATAGACATTCCAAGAAGTTTTACAAGATCTTGCACAATGCTTTACAAATTATCTATCTGTACTTGTTGCTCATCAAGATGTTTTTACTTCTTGGAATCACTTGTCTTTTACTCTCTAATTTATCTTTCATTTGCAGCTTCTCTGCTTTGAAGATTTGAAACTTGAGTCTTCAATTGACTTATAATATTTGCAGTTTCTTGAGTTGCAAACTTTAGAAACTCTTCATCCATCAATTTGTAATCTTTAGAAGCCTTTTGTCTAATAGGATCTGGAACTTCTTTACCCTTTCCTTTTCCTGAGTACCTCTGTGCAATAGTCTTCAATCTCTTTTGTTCTGGTTCTTTAATTACGATACCTTTAGACGGAGGAGGTCTAGAAGGCACGTCCTTTTCAGATTCAGTAGCTTTCCTTTTGATTGGATTTTCAGTTGCCGTTGCTAGAATTTCTGGTGTTTCAACACTTTCAGTTTCTTTAACTTTCTCTGTTTCTTTAACTGGCTCATCAATAGTTTCTTTCTCAACTACAACTTCTGTAACAACTTTAGGAATAATCACAGGAGCTTGAACATTTTCAGGATTGTTTTGCACTACATTCCTATCACCACCTTCACCACCTTCATCATCATCATCTCCTTCATTATCACCATCATGATCCTCTACTTCACTACCTTGAATATCATTCAATTTATCTTCGACACCGAACTCGGGATCAGGATTCTCTTCAATCATATTTGGAAATAAAGGTGTCAATGTCCCAGTAAACTTGCTTTTCTTCCTTATGGTGTTCATGCTACTGAAAATTATTTCTGTCATTTGATCCAATGGAAGCTCAACCCCATCATTAGGTAGATCAGGCAGTAGAGTATTGGTTATCATTTGTAAGAATCTTGGATAAAGCAGAAACTTGTTGTTCTGTCTTGGACCCACAAAATTATTAATCATAGCTTCAAAAATCATTCTTGAGAAATTGAATCTACGGTGAGTTGTCAGACAAACCAAAGCTCTACTAAAAACTTCACCAATTTGATCAAATGCTCCTGTCCTTGGTCCAAGGCAATGAATGAATACATGTACTAAGTACCTCCACTGTTTCCCTAACAAAGTCTTTGTCACTTGCCTTCTTGGAAAGTCTCCTTCATAGCCCATTTCTCTGATTATCTGCATCACACGTGTGTAACTTATTTTGTATGGAAAACTGACATTGTCTCTGAAATTTAGAACCTCTCTAATAATTTGTTCAGAAATCTTGATCTTCTTTCCACCAACTGTACTTTCTATCCAGATTTCCTTGTTAACATGCTTATATTCAACGTTGTTCCAGAATTCTCGAATTTGATTTTCATAAACAGTAACTTGTGTTGATATGGCAGTTAGAATTCTTGATTTGTTCAGAAACCGAACTATTTCTTCATATCCTCTTGATTTTCTTGTGCTAGCTGTCAAACACGCACATATGTTGTGCCTTCAGTCAAACTTTAACCTGTTCATAGCTTGATGTCGGAAACTTTAACCAGAAATCACATTCAACTTTGCTCAAAGATTTCGCACGAAAACACGACACTCGGTAAAATCGAAAATCAGGCTCGAAAATTCATACAGAGGTGGTGAAATGATTTCGATCGAAAAGTAGATATATATAACTTTTGAGATTTCGAATGAAAAGACTTTTCGCAAACGACTTTTCGATCGAAAACAATTTCGGACAAAAACTTTTTACTTGTGAAATTTTGAATTTTTTTTTCTTTATCCAATCTTGATATCATTAAGACCAGTTCCAAAATTTTTAATGCTTTCAAATGTAAGAAAAACAACAAAGAAAAACAAATTATACTTCAAACAAAATATTAAAAAAAAACACACACATAATACTTTTTTAGAAAAACCAGCCTTTTCTCATGTTGATAAATTGAATGCACACTGTCTTTATCACAGTTCATATCATGTCAGGATCTACTCAGTTCAACATTGATTGCAAGTATCTTAATCCACATAAACTCATGCATCATGTTTCAGCAGATACTGTGTAACAGTTAAGGTAAGATTAATCAATACAATGTGTACCCCACAATCGAGATGGAAAGAACTGAGAATCAACACAAAGTTTCACCAGATCATGATCCAATCACCGGCATGAAGGTAGTGTTCTTAGCACATGAAAAATAATCCAAGTGGATTTGAATGGAATCATATTGATTCAGAATCATTTTGATTCATTGTCTTAGTTTCTGAGATAGTACGGAATCATATTGATTCATATGAGTTGTGAAGAGTATATATGCATAATCATGAATGATTCGGGTAGGCGGATATCCGTAAGATATTGGATATGTCAATTGAAATCACGAATGATTCAAAGGGCGAAATAGACTGACTTCATGGTTTCCATCCGAGATTTTCACCAGAACCACCAGCTGTATAATGGTGTTTAACTCTAAATCATATATTTGACGTATATAGTCAATAGAGCAAACAAATTATGCTAAGAACTCATCAAGATCCTGGTCTCATGGTATGACTAGATTCACTTTGCATTCGAATGGTGAAAGTACCGATAATCTATGTGTGTAAACACAAATATTGCAATTTAGTTAATCACACAAATATCGCCTAATTTATACATGCAGAGCCTACCAACATATCAATAATTGTAACAGGTGTTACCATCATATCCAATTCATGCGTAAGCTCAGTACACAAATATACTATCATTTCCTATTTGCATGTCAATCAGTCATACACAGTTCATTTTACAATATGACTTTCAACATCTCTTTTTCTCTTTTGTACACACACAGATAAAACAAACACTTCACAGATGATAATTTCTTTTATTCCCCCCCCCCTAAAATTGTGATGCAATTAATTGAATCTAAACAAACACATAAAAAGTACATATTAGAACAAACACACAATTCAACACAATTTTAATAGTGAAAGAAAAATATTTTTGAGGAACATATATGGTCTTTCAATCAAAAAGACGGATTTTACTAAACAGATTTTATTTTTATTTTTATTTTTTTATTATCACAATCAGAAAGAAATCATCCCCAACATTTGTACCAGAGAGTTAAACCGATCTGTTGAAAATGCTTTTGTAAAAATGTCGGCTCTTTGTTCTAAGGTATCAACATGGACCACCTTAATTAAACTATTATCAAAACAATCGCGAATAAAATGTAACCTGATGGCGATATGCTTTGTTTTCGAGTGATGAATTGGATTTTTCACGATGCCTAGCACTACCTTATTATCACAGAAAATCGGGGTCTCTAAAAAATTGATTCCAAAGTCCATCAGTTGATGCTGTATCCTGATGACCTGTGAACAACAGCTCGACGCGGCTGTGTATTCTGTCTCAGTAGTTGAAGTGGATACATTCGTTTGTTTCTTACACTGCCATGAAACAAGTCTCTCCCCCAGAAATTGACAACCTCCTGATGTAGATTTCCTGTCGAAATTACATCCACCATTTTTTATTTCCAGCAAACGCAATGAAACCACCATCAAAAGATCTAAAATTGTTTAAGATATCTCTTTGTTCGGTCATGTGTCTTGAGCAACCGCTATCAACATGCCAAGTATTATTAACAGTCCTCCCGGTTTGACTCTACACATTTTAAGAAAAAATTAGTGAGAAACAGGTACCGAGATCATTTTTTACCCAGGCTGACTTTGATTAGTCACATCAACTTGTTTAACAATTTTCTCAACATTCTTTGTTCCAGATATATGTAAAGTTTGTTCAATTTTAACTTTCCAAAAACAACCAACATTTTTCCCATATTTCTTATTGAATTTCTCTTTAGCAAAATAGCTTGGTTTGGTTGACTTTTTCACATATATTGGACTGTTTTGGACCCTTTTCTCCCCAGAATTTAAATTTGGTAGCACATAATCATGACAAGCATTTGAATAAAATTCACTATGATCTTTAGAAAGCAAGTAATCACGACTGTAACGATGATTCACTCCAGACTCAACCACATTGTCATTCACATATGCTTTCTTGAACCACTTGTTGATATTGCTTTTTGTTATCTTATTGTACCCTTTGACCTTTGACTCACTTGACTTGTGTTTGCAATTTCTAGAAAAATGTCCAACTTGACCACAAGTGAAACAATTTTGACTTTTAAACTTTGACTTTGTCTTTGACTTTGAACATTCGCCTACTTCAAACATGGATTTTCCTTTCTCACACTCTATTGAACTCTGACTTATTACTGACTTCCCTTTACTTTGAACTGGCTTATCTTTGACATCAATGAACTGGTCTTTGACATCATTTGATTTGCCTTTGACATTCATTTGATTTGACCTTCCACTAACGTTTTGACTCTCTGTTGGTGTACTGATTTTAATTTGTACAGACTTCACATTCTCTCCTTCACTTGTTAGGATGTGATTTTCAGGAACTATGAATTCATTTTTCTTTGGCCTCTCATGAGAAAGATCATAATCTTGTATTAATGGATTTCCAAATTCATCCAACACGACATGTTTAGCTAGACATGACATTTTGTGAATTGGAATATACTCTCTCGCTGTATGCACCACTTTCTCGAATAAAGTAGAATCAGAAGAAACCTCAGACATACAATAAAAAGCATCACACACAGAGTTAGTAGAACAAGCAGAAACATATGAACTATCAGAATCTGAAAAACTGTTTACATCAAAACCATTGTTAGCACGTGACTTAACCAACTTGTTTGCAATACATGTATCAACCACAAATTGTCTACAGTCCCTTATTGTTTCTCTCACACAAACTTTATTGAATTCATTAAAAATTCTCACATCATCAACTGAAACCTTCTCATCTACATGACCTGTGCTATTTGCTACACTAACATATAAGTCATGAAAATTA
Organism: Smallanthus sonchifolius; assembly: GCA_023525975.1. Lineage (NCBI taxonomy): Eukaryota > Viridiplantae > Streptophyta > Magnoliopsida > Asterales > Asteraceae > Smallanthus > Smallanthus sonchifolius. The sequence goes on along the minus strand of CM042025.1, from coordinate 37,824,843 downwards.
GAGTTATCATCTCTAAGTAAATCATTTGAAACATGAGGTTCAGGAAACGGTTTGAAATGATCAGGATGAGGTATCGCTTCGTAACCAACACCATCTTTAATAAAACAACTTCTTTTCTTATCAACACAATTTTCTAAAATTTTTCTTTGCATTCCCCATTTAGAAATCAAAACCCTTTCTTTTATAAGATCGGATTGGGCAGCAATAAGTTTGTCTGTAAGATCCTTGATTAACACATCCTTTTTGTTTAAGTATTCTTTAAAGTTCATGTTATCTTTTAACAAAGTATTACTTTTTCTGGTGTAGGTAACCTCATTCTGTTTTAATTCCTTATTTACCCTTTTCAATTTATCGTTTTCAGCAATCAAGAATTTGTTTGCTGCATGATGATTTTGCATTTTCTCAATACAGTCAGAAGAACATATGAATGAATCATCATTAGAAGTTACCTCACTATCAGATGAATTTTCCTCAGAAGTAGAAACTGCTGATTTGCCTTTGTCATCAGATATCAAGGCACAATCACTAGCAACTTCAGCTATTTTCTTTGAGACTTCAATTTCAGCCATCAGAGCTTCATCAAACTCATTCTCAGCATTTTCAATTTCCTCATCCCACTCACAATTACTTAGTTGTTTTGACATAAGAGCAGTTGGAGCTTTCTTAGAATTCTCATTCTCTTCAATCATCCCTACAAGCTTCACTCCACTACCTTCAACTTTCTTCTTCTTATCTTTTGTACACTCACGAGCAAAGTGTCCAAGCTGTTGGCAGTTATAACATCGAACTTTTGCTTTGTCAAAACCAACCTTCTTACCAAACTGGAGCTTGTCTTTTCTAACTTTTTGAAGATACTTCTTTGCTCTAACAGCAATCATGGCCATTTGCCATTGTAAATCCATGTATTTAAGATCGTCTGGATTTTTTGCACAAGATCTTCGACATCATGCACAGCCGGTTGAAGCTTGCCAGTTACCAAGATACATAGCTACTCATAAATGCTCCAAATAAGGCAATTTGATCCTCAGGGATCTGACCAGTTTTCTTAACCTTTTCTCTAGAAGAGTGCTCACAACAACCCTTACCCTTTTCAGACTTAGAACCACTGCTTCCATCACTTGTTCCAGAAAACATAGCTGCATTAGCTGAACCCGAACCATTTGGCTTATCTGGATTATTCAACTCTCGTTTCTTTACATCCAGCTCATATGATTCAAGTAATCAGATAATATCATCAAGTGACTTGTTCTTCAAATCTTGAGTAGTATTTTTGATCAACATACATGGTATGCTCCAGCAGTCTGGTAATGAATCCAGCAGCTCATTTCCATAATCATACTCCTCAAACTTGACACCCATCTTATTTAGTCTATTAATCATAGTAGTAAACCTTGTGACTTGTTCACTCGGGGTTTCATTCTTTTTGTTACTTTAGGTCCCCGGGTGTCTCGGATCGTTACGTGTGGGTGTGTGACTAGTCGGACCGGGTGCGGAATACCCGTGACTAGGTGGAGAATCAAACAACACAAAGTAAACCGACAATAAAATCACTTTAAAGTTCCTTCTATTATAAACTCGAACGGTTACAGAGAGAAAATACTGAGTGCAAATGTCTGCATACTTATCTTCTGTCAACCTATTCTATTTATACAAAACCTGATCTCTGCGCACTTAACAAGTGCGCAGGGCAAATTGTTCATGCGTACTTAGCAAGTACGCAGAGTATTCTTGCATACTTAGCAAGTACGCATATGCAGGAACTAATTCCTGCACACATGCTAAGTGCGCAACACACTTAGAGAAAAATTACAACAATGACATGCATTAGAAATTACAACTCGATAATTAATACATACAGACATTACAATACAAAGACAAAACATACAAGACAAGTACAATAAACTAAGACACTATCCAGAGTGTTTGTCACACAAAAGTGCTTCAACAAACTCCCCCTTGACAACAGCTCTGGATTGTCTTCGGTCTTCAATGCTCCCCAGCTTTAGCTTCCATCTTCTTCTTGTAGTCAAGGCAGAACTTGATCACCTTGTCGTATTTAGAAGCAAGGAACTTTGTCCACTTGTCCGTGTACATGCAGTACTTGTCAGCTAGTGCCTCCAGATCTTTCACAGAGAAGTTTATGAAGCAGACTTCATCAAACACTCTGATCAGTTCCCTTGGCACTAAGCTTCCACTATCGGACCACACCTTTCCAATCACTACTGCCTCGCCCGTTTTAGGATCTACGTACCAGTACCATATGTTACCGAGGATATCCTGAGATAACTTGCTCAGGGGAATCTTGGTTTCACATAGCACTGGCTTGTATACCAGTTTCTTTAAGCTTTTCTTAGTCACAGGATGTCTAGCATTCTTGTCCTTGACTCGCTTGGGCACCTGAGGCTTAAACGTTTTGAATTTCCCAGATCTTACCTCACGCTGTAGAACCTTCCACAAACCCATCGCTACTGCGTTATTTGAGTGACCCAGCAGCTCTCGGTTTACTAGGTTCATGAGGTCGTATCTTGGTAAGGAGTTGAAAGCTTTGCTGGTTGGTTTCAAGTATTGAACCCCCCAGCTCGCTTGATTGCAAACAACTTCTTATCCTCATCGAACCTCATAGCTAAGATCATCCATGTCGCTCCGTGTTTGTCTATGATTGAAGCCTTTTGCCATACCGGAGCCGGATCCTTTGATGAACTTTCAGGCATATGTTAGTCTTTCTTTGCCTCTGGATCCACAGGTGTAGGGTCGGTAGGGGAGGATTCAGTCGACGCCTCAACAGTACTAGCAAGCTCGACTGAACCTGTGTCAAGATAAGATTCAAAGGATGGAACTTCGAAGATCTCTCCATCTTCAAGCTCATACTCTCCTTCCCCATCGCCCTTGGGAATTTCTATCACCACATCATCATCTTCCTCATCCCAGTCGTCACCAGAGTCGATCTCTCCTTCTTCAAGATTGAAGAGAGCCTCGATCTGTGCTTCTTTGGAATAGTCTGGCTCTAAGAAGAAGATCACATTATCCGACATGTCGTCAGATAGATCTTTCAAAAAGTCAGCTGCAGACTTTCCTTTATTTCCACCTGAAGCATCACCACCTTCCTGGTGAGTCGACTCCCCCCAGCCATTGGAACAACAGAAGTGGTCACTATCGCCAAAGCTTGTTGCTCACTTCCACTAGGACCGACTTCAGGATCCTTGTCTTTGTCATCATCCTTTGTTAAATCAACCGGGTGACAAGCCTCATCACCGGTAGATTTTGATGTCTTCTCCTTCTCTTTCTCTTTCGTCCCCTGAGCAGCAAGCTTCTTGGTCAGTTCAGCGACTAACTTGACCATCATTTCATGTTCTTTCCACTGCATGTCAAAACGTACCTCTAAGGATGTTCTGTGTCCCAGAATCATATTATTCGTTTTGATCAGTAGTTCATTCTGGGCCATCACATTTGCAAGTCTCTCTTCAGTCCCAGTCCTCTAGCTTCTTAGAATAGTAACTTCGTCCACCAATGAATTTATCTGAGCCTGTTGAGCCTCAGATTCTGCCCTTGATTTCCGAACTGTTTCAAGTAGACCAGCGACTTGTGTTTCCAAAGCGTCAATCCTGGCATCATTTGGATCAGGATTCCTGGATGTAGAGGCTTCAACATTGTGGAAGGGAGATGAGAAGATCGTATCAAAGTCAAAACCCTGGGAAAGTCTCCAAAGTTGTAGGGTTGACTGATAGGTTCAATGGTGGTAGTGGGGATTGATTATGGGATGGTGGTTGCAGGAGTGGTGGAAGGAGTGATGGTGACTGACTCGGTAAGAATCGGAGCAGTCACCGCCACTTGGACAGATGTTACAAGGAGGGACACTATCACAGGAACCTCCTATGTGATCGCAGTGACAGCCATATCAGGTGTAACCGGTGGCCTCCTCCGCTGTCGCCGGTACAGCTGTTGTGAAGGTGGGGTAGAAGCGGAATCAGTACTCGTAGCCGATACATTTACTTGCGTCCGAGCACTGACCTCTACCTCATGAAGGATAGCTTGTTGCGGCCTATCCCCCCTTTGCTTATTGATACTTTCTCTCCTACGTCTTTGTATAGCAGTGTCTGAATCAGAATCTGGTTCGTATTCACTGCTAGTCGATTGTCTCTTTCTCTTAGAAGATGACTTGGGAAGGGTCACCTTCGTCAGTCTTCTCGGGTGTGCCTGTGATGGTGCATCATCAGAATCAGATGAATCAGACTCTGTATCTTCAGATTCGAATTCTTCAGCACCTTCAGACAATTCATCCTCACTCTCAACTTCCTCTTCTTGTTGTTGTTCATCACTTAGCTTGGGACAATTGATTTTGATGTGGCCGGTTTCACCATACTCAAAAAAGTGATTTGTTTCTTCTTGAAACATTTCTCTTCTTTGTGACCAGACATCTTGCAAAAGTTGCAGAAAAGTCCAGCACGACATTGTCCTAAGTGCCTCTTTCTGCACTTGGGATATTCCGGAATGGAAGAGTTGTTGTTTCGGGGAGTAAAATTGGATTTCTTTGATCCACTTGGGCCTTGCCCAGATTCTTTCCTCTTCTTTCCCTCCTCCTAGTTTCTAATCAAACTGCTGGTTAGTGATGCTCCTAGATCCATAGCATCATCAAGATTTTCACAATTTGCGACTTTGAGCATGTCGTGAATTTCTCCAATCAAACCCCAAATATAACGTTTGATTCGGGGGTAGCAAGATGTGGAACTATTCTAGCATATTTAAGGAGTTTGGTGGAATCCTCCTGATGATTTGTTCCTATCATCTTAAGACTCAAGAATTTTCCATCTATCTGTTCCTTCTCATTCTGGAGAACGTACTTCTTTTCTACTCGGGTTTTGAAAGAACTCTAGCCTATTGCATAGGCTGCTTCTCTTCCTTTAGTAGCAACAATATTGTTCCACCATTCTAATGCTTGGTCTTTGAATAAGTTCGAGGCATAAAGAACTTTGTCTTTTTCAGCACATTTGTTGATAACCAGCACAGATTCAGTCTTTTCTATCAACCTTAATGTGGCAATTCCTCCTTCTCTTCCAGAGAAGTTATATGTCTTGCAGTCTAGAAACATCGTGTATGTACAGCCAACTACTTTTCTCTTCTTTTCTATATGACCATATTATTACCCATACTCTCATCTTCAGAAGAGTTATGATAATATTTTTCTTTCCTAGTCTTCTCAGTCTTATGAGTTGCGAAACTTTCAGGTTTCAGAGTAATTGGTTGGGACTGAGTAATAGTTCGGGTAGGTTGACAATGGATAGATTTTAGATTTAATGGCTGTGTAGATAGCCCATCGGCTTGTCTCTTTTCTAACTCAGTAAAGATCATTGGAAGAGAGTCCTTGATCCCTTCAGTGATCATTTTCTAGAGATCCTTACGAGAATTAGGATTTTCTGCAGCGTTTTCAATCGATATTTGTTTCCTTTTTCCTCTCGTGTTTTGAGAAGGTCCGGTATTTTTTGACATTCTATAAAAGAAATAGGATTGGAATCAAAACAAAACTTTTTTATTGATAAAAATATATTACGAAAAATGATACATATAGAAATTATTGTTCCTAGAAATTTCTAAAATTCTTTTCCTTAAGAGCTTTTATTAGTAAAGCATTCTGAGTCTCAACTTCAGCTTTCTCTCATTCCAATTCAGCTATTTTGTTCAGCAACATTCGTTCCCTTTCACTTCCCGATGCATTCTCATTTATATGAGGAGCATGGATGGGAATCGTCTCATAGTATGGAATGTAAGGTATATTAGAGTCAGTACGTTCTTCTTTTTCAGAATTATTCTCATAAGGTATATCGGCATATCCCTCATGAAAATTTCGGGAATATAATGGAGTGACATTATAACTTCCAACGGTAGGAGCAGAATGAAAATTTATAGAAGGATTATAGGGAACACTAGGGTTTCCTATTTCTCCGATGCTTCTAAAAGTTGAACTTTTAGTTTCCTCAATATTTTCTATAGTTGTTTCATTGGTTTTTCATTCATGATAACTAGCTAGAGCAAATTTACGAATAAAGCTTGGACACTTGCATTTTCCGACCATTCTGAAAAATAAACAAAACGATATTTTATTATTATAGAAAATATATTACAAAATACAACAAAAACGATTCTAATCTTTCATAAGCTCTTTTCCAAGAGTCATCAAGTCCTCTCCATATTCGTATACTTGTTCCCCATAAAATTTGGTTCTTACTTTGTCCATTATCTTCTTTCTTGTTATTTCGTCCGTTTGACGCAACGAACAGTCTAAACATTCAATAGGAGAAGAGGGCATACTTTCTGGATAACCATATTTAGGAGGGGGCTTACAAAGTCCCATCATAATATTGTTATAAGCATTTTGGTATTCCGGAGGAGCTTGGAAATATTTTTTGAAAGGGCCATCATATGGAGGTTCAGGAAACATATAGGGGTCATATAAAACAGGTGTTTCAGAATTATAAGATTGATAGTTGGAACTATTTGAAATAGGATTATTGAACGGATAATCTTTCAGGTTTTCAGAAGCAGGTTCATATTGGTGGGATTCCTCGGATGGATCTTCTTCTGTTGAATTATTCTGTTGGATGTAACTTGATTCAACTTCATTGTTTCCTTGCAGTTGTGGGTTATTTGCATTCTAGTTGCTGAAGTTTGAACAGCCTCCATCCATTGACTAGAAGAGTTATAAGATTTAGGGTGGTATTCGGGAGAGTTGTTATTAGGGAGAATGGCAAATGGATAGTCGTTATAGTATGGTGAAGAGACATGGTTCATTCGAGATCCTAAAGGATGATACTCAGGTGATTCTTGTTTAATTGGACGATTGGGGTCATAATAAACAGGTACAGAATTATTTCCAGACATCTGCAATCTTAAAATATTAGTACTTATCTTATTTTGGTCAAGACTTAGATACTAAGACCAGTATCCTTATCTTAACTAAAGCTCTACAAGGATGGTTATCTTTCCAGAGAGGTACCTTCAACAAATATGTTCCCAGGTAAGAGCGAGGGTCTAGGAGAGATTTATACACCGCTCTTTCCTTAGACAAAACACTTTCGTTTGTCAGATAACTACATACCGGTCAGAAGGTTACTTTGTTTTCTTATCTTAATTTTTAAGCGATAGATAAACTTATGGTTAAAGCCTAGATACTAGATCCAAGTATCTAATTCGCTAAAACTTGTGGCTTTGATACCAACCTGTCACACCCCGCCCCAGGCACCCCTGGACGTGTGCGAGCACGATTGGCATCACCTTTGAACTTTGATTTCAGAGTTTTTATAAATACAACATAAGTCTTTTTTAAAAGAATCATTTCAACATTCTTTCAACCTCAAGAGTTGTATTTGTAAATATCAAAACTCAGTTGGAAAGCATGTAACATCCCAAAAATAGTAAATAAATAAATAATAACGCGGTCGAGATTTAATCGTCAAAAATGAAAAGGGAAAATGGATGGGCTTGGGCTCGGCTCCAACGGGCCGAGTGAAACCCAGGTATATAAGGGGCAAAGCAGCCCACCTCACCATTCCATCCTCATTTCCTCACTTTAGAGAGAGAAACAGTATAGAGAGAAAGTTGGCGGATCGACCCGGAATTGAAGGAGCACGTTACTGCAGAGCTCGTGAGCGAAACCTCCGGATCAGATGCTTAATAAAGGTAACGATCTGGCCTAGATCTGAGTTTTTGTTCGTTTTGGGGTTTTTTGGGTTTTGAGTGAAAAGGTAACGTTTTTACGGATGAAACTGGAAGAAAAACATATATTTGAGTTCCTAAACGAAAAGCAAACGTTTTGAAAGTAAACAAGTTCAGGATTTTGACGTGATCAGACCCGCATGCGAAAGTTAGGGTTTTTGCGGGGAAACAGACCCTACGTACTTACCAAGTATGCATGAAGCACATCCTGCGTACTTATCAAGTACGCATGAAGAGGATCCTGCGTACTTATCAAGTACGCATGAAGAGGGTCATGCGTACTTATCAAGTACGCATGAAGCAGAGTCTGCGCACTTATTAAGTACGCAAGAACAAGGCCCTGCGCACTTATTAAGTGCGCATGCATCAGGCTGGTTAAGTAAAGTCAGTATGTTTAGAACGGTTAAACCGTTAGAGTCGGGATTAGGTCTGATTTGTATTTAACTAGTCGATTCAGATCGGAAGTGACGTTGTTGGACCTTTGTTTAGGACAACCCAGACTAGCTCATCAGGTGAGTTCTATGTGCCCCCTTCTATGTTATTTGCAAATCATTTTAAATGTTTTGGGGCTAAAGTGTATACACTAAATGAATAAATGATATGAATGTCAATGTGATCATACGTGATATACTAAGGTATATTTATATATATATATGAAAATAAATTATGAACAAAGAATGAAACGTATGTTTACAAAGAATGAATGAAAGAATGACATAACGTAAATAAATGAAATCTTGCTTTATAATTATATATATTGCATGTTATGAATGTATGTATACATTATGGACGGAAACGAAGCTAACGGCTACTATGGTAGACGGAAGACCACTTGACTATTATGCAGCCAGAAAAGAAAGTCTAGAAAGGTAGACTAAATAATGGCCACTACGGTGGAGTAAGTCCCTAAATCGATGCACGGTTGTATAATTAGTTCAAGTGGGAAACGGATGCCTTAGGGCAAACGGGCGAATATGACGGACTACGACGGTAGGATGGTTAAGACGGACGACCGAAGGTTGGTAGGACGGTTAAGACGGACGACCGAAGGTTGGCTGGACGGTTTTTAAGGCGGACGGTTTCTAGGACCGGACGAGTAAAAGGGCTACGACGGTAGCTTAAGGGCGTATGTCTTTGTGATATACGCAGTAAAAGATGGGTTGATCACCCTTATGTGTATGACCAATGAAAGTTTAAGGAAAGTAAAGGTGAATGCATATCTATGTAATCACATAAGAATGATGAAAGAAAAGCAAAAGCTATGAATACGTATTTATATAAATGTACATATAATTATGCATACTTTTAAAGAAAAGAAGGTTCATACCTAATCACTTTAAACTAGAACTCACCTGCGTTAGCTGACTTTTAGTATACATTTCAGGTAAAGAAAGGAAAGGTCGTGCGAAGGCGTGATGGTTACCCGACAAGCGACTGACATCCCACTCTTAATTGTTAAAAAAATGTTGTCTTTTTAATTGTTAAGACTTCCGTTGTTATGTTATGTATTTGAATGATGTTTGTTTTCACTACTCTCGAATGTTTTTAATTTAAGTTCAGTATTTATGACTATGTTTACGAGTAAATCCAACAAGTGAGGTTACCAGGGATAGGGGCTTTACAAGTTGGTATCAGAGCAATAGTTTGAGAGATTCAGACATCCCTAAATGTCTGGACTCAAGCTGATTATGGGACCAACGCACGGATGTCAGTATGGGTAACCAACGCCAACGCCAGCTCGGTAAGTAAGTACTAAAGTCAATGCACTTGGATAAGAATAGATACCTTAACTTAGAACCAATAGATGTCAATGTCACAATCGATTTGAAGAGTTTTGAACCCGAAAAGCAATGTAAATTAGTAATCACAAACCGGTCACTGTAATTAAAAATTTACCTTGCTCGTACTGTTCTAAAACTGTGATCTGAAGGAATAGCATTGATGTATTCCCTTTATAACCATCAGGAAACTAGGAACTATGGCTGGTGGAGGAAGAATAGGACGCCGAGGCGGTCGCACTGGCCGAGTCGGTAGACCTCCATTGAATCAAAGACAGGAAGAGGAAGAGAGTGTGCACGCAGAACACACTGAGAGTGTGCACGAAACAGATGTGACCCCAAATGGGAACGACAATCAAGGGACTATACAGTTGGAACCCGAGGTCAGGGATGCTATTGCCCGTGAAGTTGTACTCACTCTGAAGAAAGTATTGCCTGATCTACTATCCGAGGCACTAAAGAAAAGTAGAGAGGATGATGAAGGAGACCACGAAGAGAAAGTGTATGACAGTGATGGGGATGAAGTAAAGGTGGGATCAAGCAATCGTGGGTGTACTTACAAGGGTTTCAAGGACGGAGACCCACCCAAGTTCGATGGGAACAAGGATTCAGTGGCTACGTTCGAATGGACTGAGAGGATGAACGTTGTAATCAACATCAGCGAGTGTCGACCAGACCAGGCTATTAAGTATGTTGCTCATTCTTTCACCAATGAGGCACTAAGTTGGTGGAGGAATATTCAGAGAACAAAGTCGCCAAACGCTCTTGCCAGAATGACATGGGAAGACCTGAAGAAGCTGATAATCCAAAAGTTCTATCCCCAGAACGAAATTGATCGAGTGGAAAATGAATTCCTAAACTTTAAGGTTGGCAACAAGATGCACCGCCAGTATACTTCTAGGTTCAATGAGCTAGCTCAACTGGTACCCCACCTAGTGGAGATAGAAGAACGAATGATTAAGTACTATGTGAACGGCCTACCTCAAAGGGTCCGTGTCCATGTGAAAGCTAACCTACCCTCGACCTTCGAGTCGGTAGTGAATCTGAGCGGAATCGTCTACGATGATTATGCCAATGAGGACCCGGCAACTGAGACACAAAAGAGAAAGTGGGAGAACCCGTCTAGAGGCACCGAAAAAGGGAATGTAGCAACTGAAATTAAGAAACCAAGGTCGGATGAATATGAAACTTGTAAGAAATGTGGAAGGCGACATCTTGGCGATTGTCGAATCGGCACCACCACATGCTATAAGTGCGGGAAGCCGGGGCACTTCTCCCGAGAATGCATAAGAAACGTCAAGTGTCAAGTATGTGGATTGTTTGGACATCTGACAAAGAACTGCAAGAAGGCCGGCCAATCTGGTTCGGGAAAAGAGAGGGAACAGTAACAGCAAAAGGCAAGGACTCGGGCCTATGCCTTAACTAAGGAAGAAGCAAGAGGAAACCCTGATGTCGTGTCAGGTACGTTTCTAGTAAATGATGAACATGCTGCTATTTTATTTGACTCTGGCGCTAGTAAAACCTTTATATCAAATGCATTTAGTCGTAAACGGGATTGCACTATCAACACCATAGTAAAGGCCTTTAGCGTACAAACTGACGTTGGTAAAAATTCGGTAGTATCCCAAGTAACAGAGAATTGCATCATAGAAATAGAGGGCCATAAGTTTCCTTCTAGATTATTCCTTCTCACCTTAGGAGGATTCGATATAGTATTGGGTATGGATTGGCTAGCTGCCAACGAAGCTCAAATCATATGTAAACGTAAGAGGATACACCTCAAAGCTCCTAGCGGCAGTCCAATTACGGTTTATGGGGAATGGAATTGCACGATGCTGAACGTCATCTCGATGACCAAGGCCGAAAGTTACATGAGGCGTGGTTGCGAAGCTTATCTGGCGTATGTTATTGACGATAGAATGAAAACGAAAGAACTCAAGAATGTACCCGTGGTGTGAAAATTTCCGGAAGTATTCCCTGAGGATCTATCTAGGTTTCCACCCGATCGGGAAATAGAATTTCAGATTGACTTACTGCCTGGAGCTGAGCCCGTTGCCAAAGCCCCCTACCGATTGGCTCCGTCAGAAATGAAAGAATTGATGTCTCAACTAGAGGAATTAACAGAAAAAAGGTTTTATCAGACTGAGCATTTCACCATGGGGAGCTCCGGTACTATTGGTAAAGAAGAAGGACGGCAGCATGCGCATGTGCATTGACTACCGCGAACTGAACAAGAGGACAGTAAAGAACAAATATCCACTGCCTAGAATAGACGACCTTTTTGATCAACTGCAAGGTGCGAGTTAGTTCTCAAAGATCGATCTTAGATCGGGTTACCATCAGTTGAAAGTAAGAGAAGAAGATGTACCAAAGACCGCGTTTCGCACGCGTTACGGGCATTATGAGTTTCTCGTGATGTCCTTCGGATTAACTAACGCACCAGCAGCGTTCATGGATTTGATGAATAGGGTATGTCGACCAATGTTAGATCGATCAGTGATAGTTTTTATAGACGACATTCTAGTTTATTCAAAAAACGAGGGTGATCACCACTGTCACCTAAGAGAGGTTTTGGAGGTGCTAAAGAAGGAAAAGTTATACGCAAAATTCTCCAAATGCGCGTTCTGGCTTAGGAAAGTCCAATTCCTAGGTCATGTGATAAACCCAAACGGCATCATGGTAGATCCTGCAAAGATCGAGACAGTAAAGGAATGGAACGTCCCAAAGACACCAACAGAGATACGAAGTTTTCTGGGATTGGCAGGCTACTATCGGAGGTTCATTCAAGATTTCTCGAGGATAGCCTCGCCACTAACTAAACTGACACGGAAGGAAGTAAAATATGAATGGGGTCCAACCCAAAACAACGCGTTTGAGGAACTTAAGACAAGATTAACCCAAGCTCCAGTCTTGACTCTACCTGAAGGAAATGAAGACTTGGTAGTCTACTCTGACGCTTCGGGTCAGGGTTTAGGTTGCGTACTTATGCAACGAGGAAAGGTAATTGCTTACGCTTCGCGACAACTAAAGATTCACGATGTTAACTACCCAACTCACGATCTAGAGTTAGCGGCAATAGTTTTCGTATTAAAAATATGGAGGCACTATCTGTATGGAGTTAAATGCACCATCTACTCCGATCACAAAAGCCTGAAGTACTTTTTCGAACAAAAGGAATTAAACATGTGACAAAGGAGGTGGTTAGAGCTACTGAAAGACTATGATTGTGAGATATTGTACCATCCAGGCAAGGCAAACGTAGTGGCCGACGCTTTAAGTAGAAAGGAAGAATCGGCACTTATCCGGATCAAAGCGTGTCAGCTGATTATTACACCAGATTTGATGAGTGAAATATCAAAGGCACAAGATGAAGCACTATTAGAAAGAAATATAAAACGAGAAAGAATAGTAGGACAACAAGGGAATTTGGATGCAAATGCATACGGAGTACGAACTAGGTTTGGCCGGATGTGGATACCTAAGATTGGTGAGCTCAGAGCCAAAATCCTCGATGAGGCCTATAAGTCTCGCTATTCAATCCACCCCGGGAAAAACAAAATGTATCAAGACTTGAAGAATGAGTACTGGTGGCCCGGCATGAAGAATGATGTGACCGACTACGTGAACAAGTGCCTAACGTGTTCCCTAGTTAAGGCCGAGCACCAGAAACCATGCGGTAAAATGCAACCTTTACCAATACCGGAATGGAAGTGGGAGGAGATCACGATGGACTTCATTACCAAGCTACCGCGAACAGCTAAAGGCAATGATACCATTTGGGTGATCGTCGACCGCTTGACAAAGAGTGCTCACTTCTTGCCAATACGTGTGACTTCATCGTCTGAAAAGCTAGCAGAAATATTTACCAAGGAAATTGTGAGTAGACATGGTATGCCGCTGTCGACTGTGTCCGACAGGGATACTAGGTTCACGTCAAGGTTTTGGAAGAAATTCAATGAAGCGATGGGCACTAGACTGAACATCAGCACCGCTTACCACCCTCAAACCGATGGTCAATCTGAAAGGACCATTCAGACCTTGGAGGACATGCTCCGGGCCTGTATCATTGACTTCGGTGGGAGCTGGGACAGCCATCTACCATTGGCAAAATTTTCATATAACAACAGCTATCACTCGACTATTGGCATGCCGCCATTTGAAATGTTGTATGGGAGGAAATGTAGGACTCCGGTTTGTTGGGGAGAAATTAGACAGAAGGATTTTGCAAGTCTCGAAGTGGTCAAAGCTACTTCCGAGAAATTTGATCAAATCAAGGCTCGAATGAAAGCCGCAAAGGACAGACAGAAATCATACACGGATAAGAGAAGAAGGGATTTAGAGTTTCAAGTAGGGGACATGGTACTGTTAAAGGTATCACCATGGAAAGGAATCATCCGATTCAGAAAACGTGGCAAACTAAGTCCAAGGTTTGTCGGACCTTTCAAGATTTTAACGAGAGTGGGTCAAGTTGCTTACAGACTCGACCTACCCGTCGAGCTTAGTGGAATACACCCTACGTTCCACGTGTCACACTTACGCAAGTGCCTAGCTGACGACACAGCTCACATACCTTACGACGAGATCAAAGTGGATAACAGTCTAAATTATGTGGAGGAACCAATAGCCATTCTTGACCGAGCTGAGAAGAGACTACGCAATAAGTCGATTCCTTTAGTCAAAGTACAATGAAAGCACAGAAAAGGGTCAGAAGCTACATGGGAGAAGGAAGACGAGATGAGGGGACTATACCCTCAACTGTTTAACGTATAATTGGTTTCGAGGACGAAACCTCTTTAAGGAGGGTAGATTTGTAACATCCCAAAAATAGTAAATAAATAAATAATAACGCGCTCTAGATTTAATCGTCAAAAATGAAAAGGGAAAATGGATGGGCTTGGGCTCAGCTCCAACGGGCTGAGGGAAGCTCAGGTATATAAGGGGCAAGGCAGCCCACCTCACCATTCCATCCTCATTTCCTCACTTTAGAGAGAGAAACCGTAGAGAGAGAAAGTTGGCGGATCGACCCGGAATTGCAGGAGCACGTTACCGCCGAGCTCGTGAGCGAAACCTCCGGATCAGAAGCTTAATAAAGGTAACGATCTGGCCTATATCTGAGTTTTTGTTCGTTTTGGGGTTTTTTGGGTTTTGGTTGAAAGGTAACGTTTTTACAAACGAAACTGGAAGAAAAACATAGATTTGAGTTCCTAAACGAAAAGCAAACGTTTTGAAAGTAAAGAAGTTCGGGATTTTGACGTGATCAGACCCGCATGCGAAAGTTAGGGTTTTGCGGGGAAGCAGACACTGCGTACTTACCAAGTACGCATGAAGCACATCCTGCGTACTTATTAAGTACGCATGAAAAGGATCCTGCATACTTATCACGTACGCATGAAGCAGAGTCTGCGCACTTATTAAGTACGCAAGAACAAGGCCCTGCGCACTTGTTAAGTGCGCATGCATCAGGATGGTTAAGTAAAGTCAGTATGTTTAGAACGGTTAAACCGTTAGAGTCAGGATTAGGTCTGATGTGTATTTAACTAGTCGATTCAGATCGGAAGTGACGTTGTTGGACCTTTGTTTAGGACAACCCAGACTAGCTCATCAGGTGAGTTCTATGTGCCCCTTCTATGTTATTTGCAAATCATTTTAAATGTTTTAGGGCTGAAGTGTATACACTAAATGAATAAATGATATGAATGTCAATGTGATCATACGTGATATACTAAGGTATATTTATATATATATGAAAATGAATTATGAACAAAGAATGAAACGTATGTTTACAAAGAATGAATGAAAGAATGGCATAACGTAAATAAATGAAATCTTGCTTTATAATTATATATATTGCATGTTATGAATGTATGTATACGTTATGGACGGAAACGAAGCTAACGGCTACTACGGTAGACGGACGACCACTTGACTATTATGCAGCCAGAAAAGAAAGTCTAGAAAGGTAGACTAAATAATAGCCACTACGGTGGAGTAAGTTCCTAAATCGATGCACGGTTGTATAATTAGTTCAAGTGGGAAACAGATGCCTTAGGGCAAACGGGCGAATATGACGGACTACGACGGTAGGAGGGTTAAGACGGACGGCTGATGGTTGGTTGGACGGTTTTTATGGCGGACGGTTTCTAGGACCGGACGAGTAAAAGGGCTACGGCGGTATCTTAAGGGCGTATGTCTTTGTGATATACGCAGTAAAAGACGGGTTGATCACCCTTATGTGTATAACCAATGAAAGTTTAAGGAAGGTAAAGGTGAATGCATATCTATGTAATCACATAAGAATGATGAAAGAAAAGCAAAAGCTATGAATACGTATTTATATAAATGTATATATAATTATGCATACTTTTAAAGAAAAGAATGTTCATACCTAATCGCTTTAAACTAGAACTCACCAGCGTTAGCTGACTTTTAGTATACATTTCAGGTAAAGAATGGAAGGGTCGTGCGAAGACGTGATGGTTACCCGGCAAGCGACTGACATCCCACTCTTAATTGTTAAAAAATGTTGTCTTTTTAATTGTTAAGACTTCCGCTGTTATGTTATGTATTTGAATGATGTTTGTTTTCACTACTCTCGAATGTTTTTAATTTAAGTTCAGTATTTATGACTATGTTTACGAGTAAATCCAACAAGTGAGGTTACCCGGGAAAGGGGCCTTACAAAACAAAAGTTTTATATTTACTTTTATAAATATAGGTATTTAAATACCCTTTTCATTTTGATTATAAAACAGAGTTCGGAATCAAATACAATACTAGCCACCGGAAATAGAACTATCTAGGGTTTATCAATTCCCTGGTCCTGTCTCCTTTTCTTTCGTTTTGGATTTTCTATACAAAAGGCCTGAGAATCCAACGTGCAAGTTATCCTCTTCATAGGTCAAATCTGATGTCTGCCTCCCACATTTTCTTTTCTTGGGTCAGATCTAATGTCTGCCCATACCCCATTCTTATTTCAATTTATTCATTTCCTGAAAACATTTTGAAAATAAAACGTCAGCGCGAACGCCGGTGAATACAATTATCTTGACGATAAAATCATTTGGCACAAACAAGTATTAATTTCATAATCACAAATTTATATTCAATCCACACATTCAGCAGGCCCGTCCTGTTCAATTGCGACACAGTATACACTGGCGTCATGTCTTATAACAGTGGACAGGTTTGCCTCTGAAGTTTTTATAAGACAAGCATCAGCCGTAATCCGGGAATTTCACCCGAGACCCGTGTATCCCTTGCAAGTTTTACGCATACCTATGGCCTGAATGCTTTGTTCATAGAAGAATGTTGAGCATTATTCCCTTAACCTTTATTTGGCAATTTTTGTAAATAAAATGTTTGACACAAGTTTTTAGAGAGATAAAGTATTCACCTTGATTATGGGAATGAGCCTTTAAGTAGAAAGCTTATAGATTATCCTTTTAACTTGGTTTCTCTAGAGTTTCAGCACTTCTACGAGCGTTTCTTCCTTCACCGGGCACTACAACGAGCGAGAACCAAACCGAGATCGTAGGGAGTGAGTTAAATGGTCTCTTGAATGGATCTTGAGAGTGAAGATCGATTTTGGTGTGAAGAAAATGAATGAACTCGTCCAACTATTTATAGGGCAAGTCCTGAGATCGTGACTGACCGTTACGGATAGTGACGGTCCGTCACCAGACTAGGGTTCGTGAGTCATCAGACACGTGTCACCTTCTGGTCAATTTGAGTCATGACGGACCGTTACCAGGCGTAACGGTCCGTTACGGAGTTGATAAATGGCGCACCAGGGTGAATCTGGGGCCGTGACGGACCGTTACCTGGCGTGGCGGTCCGTTATAGGGTTTCCATGCGTCAGAATTTGTAGATGAGTCACTAGACACGTGGCAAGCTATCAAGGTTCGCGTGTCCAGCCCATAACGGACCGTTACCGTCCGTGACGGTCTGTTACCGTCTTGTGACGGTCCATTACCATTGAATTTTCATGTTTTTCACTTTTTGAACCTTGATCTATAGGGTATTTACACTTATAGTCCTTGTGGTTTGTACCTTAGTCAAATCTTGGACATTTTCGTGGCAGGTATTACACCGTCTGGGCGACATCAGTCACACAAATTTTTTTTTCCCATGACGTTTGGTATCATTCCATCACATAAGCAAAAACCAAAGTTACTTTGGTGTGGCTAATGGTCATTTATAGCTACACGAAATTTTGTAATTTGAAGTTTGGATATTGTCTTACCTTTGGTCACACATATAGTTTTTTCTCACGACGTTTGCTATCATTCCGTCACATAAACATAAAACAAAGTAACTATGGTGTGGCTAATGGTTATTTATAGCCACACGAAATTTTATAATTTTAAGTGTGACTATTGTCTTACCTTTGGTCACACATATTTACTGGGGTTCTATGTGGCCATTTTTGTGTAATTTGCCATTTTATTTTTATTTTTTTGTATATAATAATTAAAAACAGTAGGAAACGTGCATGAGAAAACCAAAAAACCAAATTATATTAAGAATAATAAACCAAAATCTATACATAAGTTTTTAACCTAAATACTAAAGAATGTCTATTTGTTGGCTGTTGGTTTTCTTCTTGTTCCTTGCTTTTTTTCATGTCTTCTATCATTGTAAAAGTTTTCTTTTGCTTTTTAGCAACTTTAGTTATAGTGTTTTGTGTTTGATTGGATGGTGGATCTGGTAGCTAGAGCAACAAAACATGGAAACAAATATTAATACCTATTTTAGTTGCATTTAATCAGATATTAATTAAGGAACAAACCTGCTAGTCACTTTTGACAAGAAGTTTTAGCCAAGGAACAAAAGAACCTACTGCGTCCTAAACTATTTTGTACTCACTAGTTTCTACTGGTAAAAATGTTGCCCCCTTTATAGATTTATCAATAGAAACTCTATAGCAATCATCTTGTACTGGAACTCCATGCATAGTTTGTGATTTCGTTGACCAATGAATTGCACCACGTGCCACGCGGTTATTTAAATTTACAGAAAACAGACTACACTTAAATGTCTATAAAAAATTGTGGGATATATTAACATGGTAAAGTTAAATTTAATATATATGTGTGCATTTCACGCAATACGTACCTGTGAGACATCTTCTTTTGATTCCAAATGAGATGGGACATCTACTTGTGATACATCAACTTTCTTTTTCCTGGTTTTCACCGGTGTTTTTTGCACCCTTTTAGATAAGTTTCTCTAAGGAGTGACTTCTGTTTGCACTGATGTTTTGCCAAGTTTGGTCTCTGCAGAATTGGCCTACAATTCAATTAATTAGGTCATGGAAAATCAGCAATCACATGGAAAGTTATAAAAAAAGAATGAAATTGTCAAATACTTAACTGAGGAGTGACTTCTGTTTGCACTGCTTTACATGATCCGTTAGATGGGGTTGCATTAGTATTCTCCTTAGAGCCAAGATTGTTGTCCGCAGAATTGACCTGCAATTCAATTATTTAGGTTATGGAAACTTATAAAAAAAAGAATGAAATTGTCAAATACTTACTAGTGTTATCATTTTCTTTTGCACCGGTTTATATGTGGTAGCACTAGTACTTTGGTTAGATCTAACATAATTGTACAAAGAATTCACCTACAAAATGTAACGACAGGGTGGCAAATGTTAAAGCATTAATTAATTTGTAAATAAAATAAGTCACTTTAACTTGTGTTGGTAACAACGTCACTCCTTGTGTAGCCAAATGTTGTGGAACAATCAGGGTGATGTAACCAGTAGTTCTTACTGATGTATAAATAGAATTAAGTTTGTTAGCCTAGTTGGATGTCACTATGAGTTACCGGCTTTAAGATAAAACACTAATCCTGGCTAATGACAGTTTTAATTACCCTTCAGTCGTATCTCACAACTCCAAATCTATTAACTGAGTTTGACAATGATTTTTCTTTAACATAATTTCCAAACATTTGAAGTTAAACTTACTAATTTATCTGCCATGACATTGACATCAACATTCTTGTATTCTCCCTTTTTTTGTCTTCCCTTGCTTTCCTCCACATCAAAGCACGAGAGGGGATTTCATCGGGTGCAATGTCGTTGTTTTGTACCTTGTAATATATTCAACAGAATGAAGCAGACACTCACACATCAGACATACAACAAAAAAACACACTTGAATTAGAGAATAAAGTTACCAGTTTATCTCTTAGATAAGTATATCCTTCTCGTCCCACGTGATGATCATAAACGTACTTTGATCGTGCTTCTTTTCTTGTTTTTGACAGATTCTTCCAACACGCATTTTATCTATTTCAATAGAATTTAAAAGAGAGATTAAAAATATAATGATGAACATTAATTAGAGTAAATGATTAAAACCTTGAATTCGTCTAATTGTGTATATGTAACGAACTTGTCCCAGTCTGTTTGCTCCACCAATGTATGATACTGCTTAGGAATTATCTTAAGTTTCACCGGTTTACCTAGGTTGGGTACTATGTATCCCACATACACTTTTCTTCTAAAATTTCGAAGAAGGTGACCAAGCCGATTCATCACAAAACGCCTATGACAAGCATCAATCTCATAATATTTTTGCAATATATAACATAAACTAGTTTATTAGTATTAATTAGTGTAGGTCCCGGGAGCCTCGTTGCGCAGCGAAAAATACACAGATATGTTCGTGATTCTTGTGGGAACAATGAAGAACAGATAGAAAAGCATACACAAGAGAATCGACAGAAACGAAACATAATCCATAACAAACTAGATATCCCGTCATTACAAATTACATACCTAATGAGTACACATCTCTCTCCTAAGCTCACGGTCCACGGGGGCCGGGAGAGTTCATCCCGGCCAGAACCTCTCTCACATTTTCCCTTATTCCACATACAAATGAGGACAACACCTCTATTTACAGTGGCAACATTACTGCCTGCGTACTTGGCTAAGTACGTAGGGCAAAACCCATGCGTACTTGGCTAAGTACGCAAGAACAAGGTGGTGCACTTGCTAAGTACGCAGGAACACCCTCCTGCGTACTAGCTAAGTACACCGATAAATAGAATTTAATCTATAGTTACTAAAACATGCTGCTACAGACTCCCTCTTAACTATATCATCAAATTCTATCTATCACTAACACTGACAATCATTAGTTTACAAAGAATGTCCTAACAGAGTCCCTCTAAACTAATGACATCACGTATTTCTGGTGAGACTTGATCTTCTGGCATTCCACTTGAGATCTTCAAATCTTCAAACTTCAGTCTTCAGTTGCCGAGTGATTTGACAAACACGACTCCCTCTTAACTGTAGCTTTCATTGTAGACTAAACCAAGTGCTTCAATGAGAACCAACTAACTCAACACACCTCATTGTAGTTCATCCTCTCAGCAGTAGCTTCCTCCAATCTGACTTAGACTTCCTCCAAATCACCTGGCATATGATAAAGAGTTTGAATTTCCAATAACTTGCATCGAACTAATCAGCTCTCATAGGAATTCCAGTAAGATAAACTTTAGTCTTCAAGACAGATGTGTCTAACTATATCCTGTATCTTCACGAGTTAACTGAATTGTCGAAGATGTTCATTTCCAATTTCCCTTTTCAATTTAAGCTTTTTCTGACTAGACCATAAACAAGGGAACGTTTCATATCCCGTCGACAAATGATAAAGGTTCCATCTTCAACTAATAATCCAACGGATATCCAGCTTCATCATGAAAACACACGATAGAATCTAACACAAAATCATGCTCAGCAGTGATAATCCTGTATCCAAAGTCCAACATTCTTCAATTAGATCTTTATTCCCAGTTCATATCTCCTAATCTGTATACATTCACCACGGTGAAGTTCCATAACTAGGTTGTCTATCTGCCATTCCACCCAGATCCCAAATGAGAAATCCCATCATAATTAAATCACATCAAATCTTGAACACAAGCTTGACTAAGGAGCACGAAAAATATAGTTTACAAAGAAATCTTAGTTGAGATCCATGTTATGTTAAAGAGGTTTATATATAGGAAGTACCAACGGCTAATCAACCACCCCTTTAGCGTCCCATTGTAGGTCCCGGGAGCCTCGTTGCGCAGCGGAAAATACACAGATCTGTTCGTGATTCGTGTGGGAGCAATGAAGAACATATAGAAAAGCATACACAAGAGAATCGACATAGACGAAACGTATTCCATAACAAACTAGTCATCCCGTCATTACAATTACATACCGAAGGAGTATACATCTCTCATCTACGCTCACGGTCCACGGGTGCCGGGAGAGCTCATCCGGGCTAGAAGCTCTCTCACATTTTCCCTTGTTCCACCTACAAATGAGGACAACACCTCTATTTATAGGGGCAACATTACTGCCTGCGTACTTGGCTAAATACGCAGGGCAAAACCCAAGCGTACTTGGCTAAGTACGTAGGAACAAGGTGCTGCACTTGCTAAGTACGTAGGAACACCCTCCTGCGTACTAGCTAAGTACATTGATACATAGAATTTAATCTATAGTTACTAAAACATGCTTCTACAATTAGTGTTTGCTAGAGCAGTTGAGTCAATTAGATTTTATAGATAGGTAGGTGTGAATGTGTGATGCTTTTTGTATAATTGATTTACAGTGAATGCTTATTGTATTAACTTACTATATATTGAGATGATATGAGATGTTGATTAATACCTGATTACCATGAGTTTCTTCAGTTAATTAGTCACACGAAAATGAAACTGTAAAAAATGCATATTATAATTAAAACTTAAAACAAATAGATTAATCGTTATTTCTTCCCACAACTTATCCTTTACTTCTTTTGGCACCACCTTCCATTCTAGAAACCTTAATCCGACATTTGCCCTTACCAGGTCTCCCAAATAACTTGGAAATTCTGATCTATCTTCCCCAGTTAACCTACCCAGTTCATCAAACATAACTTTGTGTTTTCTTCCGCCAGAGTTTGTATATGCTGCACGTAACTTTGGTAACTTGGTCAACCCCCTCTTAGTTGTTTTCGTTGTAGCTAAACTGATATCCAGATCCATATAGTCGTTAACTTATGACCCAACCATCACACCGTCATTGTGTTGATCCAGATCATCACTTTCATAGTCGTCTATTGAATAGGTATCTCAATCGTCGTTGAATTGATCCTTCATCATTAATTGACTTTCACCGTCCATGAGTTTCAATTAAGGAAATCGGATTTGAGATCGGAAATACAAAAGTGTCACACCCCAACCGACGACGGATTATACCCCGGGGCTGACACGGTTGTTCAAAAGCACATGATCAACTATTAAATAGGTTCCAATATTTATTCAACCATTTTAGGTATTCATTACAAGGAAACGAGAAACACATAGTTCAAAAGAAACATGACATAGTCAAAGTTTGAATTAAGTATAACTAGGTCCATAGTCCCATATGATCAAGACTTGTCCTCAAACGTGTGCACCTGAAACATGTTAAGTAAATGTCAACTACAAGTAGTTGGTGAGTAACATAGGTTTTGACCCCAATAAAAGTTGAAAATGATTTGCAATTCATTATGTCCATATCAATTCTAAGGCATAAATGTGAAAACATACAAGGTTCCAAGTGTACAATCAAGCCATGAAATATGAACAATGTATACACAATCCACCTTATTGTGTTATGAAAGGTACCAAAATGTATACACAAATCCGCCAAGATTTGTGTTAAGTAATGAATCGGGTTCCCATATATATGATCATAATAAGTACTACCTTAGGCTTGCTACTCAAGTTAATGATTGTACTAAAAACATGAACACATGTAACACTAAGTAGTTTAGGACATGAAGCACATAGACCTTGCATAAGGACATAGTAATTGAATTGTACAAAGTAAAGTATTGTAAACACATTCCACCCCGGGTATTTGTAAATAAAAAAGTAATGTAAAGGGGGCTATGAAACTCACATGTAATAGTAGTTTGGAGATCACACGAACAAGATGTTGCACAAGTGTTTAGCTAACCACAAGGTTAACCTATGGTTGAATTGTATAAATGTATCAATGATGTGCTCAAAGACTAAGGGGAAACCCTAATGTGCAAAGGAATTGGGTGTGCGCTTGGTTGAGTGAGTGTGTACTTGTTTGAGTTTCAAATGGTGTTTATGAAATTTCATGCAAAAGTATGTGTGTAAGAATATATGGATTCATTTGTTTTTGTAAACAATTGGATTTGTGCCTATGAATAACCAATTTATATACTTTCATTTGTAATGAGTAAATAAATGTATAATTAATTTGTTCTAGAGAATAAACAAATGAATAAAATAAATGAAAAATAGTGGGCTTGAATAAATGGATAATTGGGTAAACAAGAAAACCTTTTATTTACTTGGTTTAGTTATTATGAAAAAACGTGTTTCAAAAGGAAAATAATGGCTTAATTATTTGTAATTAAACCAAGATTCGAAATAATAAATAGTTTAACGACGTAAATAATAAAAACCAAATTTTCTTTTAAAATATAAGTTCTAATTCAAATAAAATAACCAAATATGATTAATTCTTTAATAAAGAATGGATTATGTGTTTAAAGGCTTATAAAACAATTTGTAATGAAAAGGTTATTAGGTTTCTCAACAAGGTAAGGGTTTACAAAAGTTAGTTTGTTAAAAGAAAATTAATTGTTTTAAATAATTTAAGTTTTACTACGGTTTTAAACAAAAACAATTTGTTTTACCTTATAAACTCGACAATTTAAATTTTAAAACAAGCTTGGGTGTTATAGGCTTTATAAATTTATTTTAATAAATTAATTTAATGTAATAAAAAATACCAAAAAAATGTTGTGGACCACCCGGCTCAAACCCGGGTGGTTTCTAGACATGGCACACGCACCAACCACTAGACTAAGGTCCTCAATTGCAAACTAATCCGGGTTTCTTATAGTTTTAATCAAAGAATAGAGGGGACCGGCCTCTATTATAATGGCAAAACAAAATGGTGTGGGTGTGGGTCTCGAACCCGCGACCATGCGTGTAGAGGCCAAGAGTTCTAACCGGTCAGACTAGGTATATGCCTTGGTAAAAGGCTGATTCGCTAAATACTTAACACACAAACCCCAACCACCTTCTTCCCCAAACGAATCGGCTCAAGCCCTAGCCCCAAATTATCCCAATCAAGCAACCAATCGGTGTCCGAACCATGGGGCTTTCTATCAGAGGGTTATAACGATCAAGTGTATGTGTTATTTACCGGATATGATTGCGAGACGGAGGAAAACATCTGAGAGTTAGAGTTCGTGATTCTCGGGTCTGGATCGAACTCCTACGACGAAATGAGTTGCAGATGTGTGTTCTAAAAGTGCCAAGAAGGTGTCGTGAATGATTATGATTTGCTATTATAGGGCAATTTCATCTATAACGCATGATTCGATTCGAATTGTTTAGAACGGTTACGGGAATGGGTTTCGACTTCAAAATCATTGATTTTGATTCAATTGGATCATTATTTGCATTCGGAATCTATTGTATAACGTCCACGCATGATCTGATATCATTAATTTAAGTTTCATCTTGAATTAATTGGTCTAATAATAATATATATATAGATATATATATATATATATATGTGTGTGTGTGTGTATTTATTGTAAATCTAAAACATAAAATTGAATGGATGAAATCTGAATTTGAAACATTTGTAATCATGATTAAGGAATCACAATGCGTTGAACTAGAATGAAATAAAAATGTTATTATTGAACAAAATAAAATAACTAAAAAAAATGCGGCCGGGAAAGTCATGGATGTTACAGTATCCCCAAGTTGAGGGAATCGTTGAAGGCTACTGAATCGGGAAAAAGATGAGGGTTTGGGTTTTCAACGAGTTTTGACTGTCGGTTTGAGGAGTACAGTTGACAACAAGTCTCAGGTATGATATTCAAGGTCAGGCACGAATGATGATGGTGAATTTTAGTTTGAAGAGAATTAAGGAGAAAATTGTCGAAGAATATTTTGGATTCCAATGATGGAATGCATCGCTTGAAATGGGAACGATGAGAATTTGATGATCAAGGCTTGTTTAGGATGTAGCCTAATATGTTCAAAAGATATCTGTGGATAAGAGATTTCACAAACATTAGTCAAGGTCAAATAGTATGAAACTTCACGTGACACGAACAACGCTACTTCTGACAATATGATAGGAACACTTATATATAGGAAGTACCAGCGGCGTATCCACCATACCCTTATCATATCACATTACTTTCGTTGCTATATATCACGATAGGTTTTATGTCATCACACACGACAGAATTCACAATGTTTATCATGCGCTGATTTTGATAATTATGTGTGCACCCATAATTACTCAAATCGTCGTATGGTCCGTATAGTTCATCCCATTGTGTGCGGGTCAAAAGGGGACACAAAATCACTTAATTCAAAACTATTGTTTTCACATATGTGTTGCTAACAAATAAATATGTCCATAGATAATAAAATCAATCAAGGAATAAAAGAATAACAATGTGGCATAACCCCATGGTTGTCCTAGATAGTTGGCATAATCCTCAAGATTACCCATAAATTTTATAGCTCCCTCGTGTTTGAATAAGAATACGTCAAAATCCCGAGTAGTTCTTAGGGCAATCAACTTTCATGGATAAAATAAATAGTCATGCCTCATGTATAATGTAGACAATCAATTGCAAACAATCGAGTTTCATGTATAATGTAAACAATCAATTTTCAAATAATCGAGTTTCACGTATAATGTAAACAATCAATTTTCCAATAATCGAGTTTCGTGTATAATGTAAACAATCAATTTTTCAAATAATAAGGCTTCGTGTATAATGTAAACACTCAATTTTTAAATAATCAAGTTTCGTGTATAATGTAAACAATCAAGCTTCGTATAAACAATCTAGTCTTATGGACAATGTGACCAATCAAATGTAAATAATAGAATCTCGTGGGTAATGTAAACTATCGAATTCCGTAGGTGGTCGAGCTTCGTGGACAAGCGTGTTGTTGGGCGTTCATGTACAATGTGGGTAGTCGAGTTTCAAATTTTTAAATCTTTTAATGTTAATATGGATAATCAACACTCACGCGAAATGATTCGTCTTCTAGAAGTTGGCCAGTAAGCTCATACATTTCCGTGGGTGTAAGATGACGTGAAGGTTTGGTCATGGATTGACTCTCGATTCAAATCGATGAAGGATTCAAATTTACGAACAAGAGGAGGACAGGATAGATCTTCGGGAACACATCCGGAAAGTCTCTGTAAGGTCCGAAATCTTGAGGATCTTTAATCAACGGATTCAACGGCGTGTTGAACCTGGCGGAAACAAACTCGACACGTGACTTGTAGGTAGAAACAATAAGGACGATACACAATCAAATATCAATCGATTCGTATATTGATTAAACAATGATAAAACAGTACACAGTACAATATCGTTCAACAACTCATCTAACCAAACACAGAATACAAAATAACTATTTATACTATTCGGTTGGGCTTAGGCCGGGGCTGCATACTTCAAGTATGCGGTTGGGCACTGCATACTTCAAGTATGCGGCTGGCACATGAAGTATGCGGCCGCATACTTCCAAAAAGTCTTCTTCTGAACGTCCCGGTGAAGTATGCCGTGATTGGAGGTCAAGTGGAGTTAAAGTTTGAAGCTTTTGAATCCGGGTTCATTGTTTAAGTGTTCTAGGTGTTAAAGATTTGATTTTTATCTTTGTTTGATTTTTTTGAAACCATGAATCTTGTTTCTACTTCTGTTTTTGGTTGTTTAAGCATGATCCTAGGCTAAAACTCTAATATTGCCTTTGTCAATTGATGAATACTTGTTAAAGTTTGATTTTTTTATCGGTTTTGGATTTTAATTAATGGATTAATGATTTTGTAAGCGATCTTGAGTTGATTATTGTGATGTTCTTGCATGTTTATATCTGATCTTGTGTTTGATTTCAATTCCTTGCGTTGATTAGGGTTGTCTGCCAGTTTGATCTTCGTATCTTGGTCATAGATCGTAGGATTTGTGATTAGGGTGGTTTGCTAGACGTAGTAGCCATAGGAGTTGTCATTAATTGCTTATTAGAATTGAATGTGTATCCTAGTTCAATACCCGAAAGATGAGAATTAGTCGTTTGGTCTTCGTCATTAGGAATCCGAGTGTCAGCTGTCTGAGAGGAAGCCGGTATTAGGTGTCTAGTGATTGTTGCTATTCGTGTCATAGTTGTTATCTTGAGATTACCCCATGCATTCTTTGAGTGTATTGGTGGACAGAGAGACTGAGAGGTAATCTGTCTATTAGGGTACTGTATCGTAGTTAGAAATACCTGAGAGGTGATCAACAATCTGGTGAGTTAGTACTTCTTTAGGTTCCTTAGTTGGTGACATCCCGAGAGTGATCAGAGATCCACTAGGCTGTCTAGAGTTGTTTCCTTTGAAACCCAGATCCATTATAGTTTCCATAACCAATAGAAGTTGTGATTTGCAAGTAGGATTCCGACCTAGGTGATATTCTTCCCATTCTTGATATTACATTTGTCCTTTGTCTGGTTAGTTGAGTCAACCTTAGTTTATTGCATTCTTAGTTAATATTTAGTGTAGTAAACCCCCCCCCCCTTCCAAACCAAATCAATCTTTAGTCCATGTCAGAGTCTAGTTTTGTTACATAGTGTCTCTAGGGTTTGATAATCCGGTTTACCGTTAAGCTGTGCTACATTCGATAGGTACACTTGCCTGTCAGTGCGGTCTAGTTCATAGGTTTTCCATTTATTACTTAGGAGTCTTTGTTAGGTTTTGTTATTATTTTAATAGACCGTCTGGGCGACATCAAGTTTTTGGCGCCGTTGTCGGGGACACTTGGCAATAGCAATATTAGCTTTGACTAGTTCTTTTAGTGATTTTTGGTTTGTTTTGTTTTCTATTGAGTCTTGTGTGCTACTTGTATTCTGTGCTACTAGTGAGTTTTATCTGAGTGTCTAATTTAGAATAGAGTCTTTCTGTGTGTCTTTGAGTCTTTGTTCTGTTTCCTTCTAGAGACTTTCTGTTTATGCACCATACTTGCACGTAATGATCACCACCTTATTCAGCTTTCCTAGAGCCCGAGCGAGAGCTACACGAACGCACCCGCGACTTCCGGGAGTGTTTGAAAGCATTGTGCAGCACCCAGGTACGTCCTTCTAGCCCAATCCCCTTTCCACAAATGGGCGACGCTGACCCACCAGCGAGACGTACAGTACACCAGATAGCAAGTGATGGGGTCACGGGCGCGAGATCTTCGATCACACGCCCCACTATACCGAACACCAATTCTTGGCATATCCCATCACATGTCATGAGTACGATCACTCATGCCACCCAATTCCATGGCCTCGAGGATGAGGATGCACCGGGACATGTGTCCCGCTTTGCGCGCATATGTGATACTTTCAATCTCACTGGTGTTTCTAAGGACGCAATCTACTTGCATCTCTTCCCATTCTCACTGTCTGGTCGTGCATCTACTTGGCTTGACACTCTCCCAGACAACTCAATCACCACATGGGATGATCTCGAAGCCAAGTTCTTCAAGAAGTATTATCCACCTTCCAGGGTCGCTCGCCTTAGGGATCAGATCCACTCCTTTCAGATGGATTCCGACAAGCCCTATCACATGGCCTGGGAGCGATTCAACGCGCTGTTGAGCCGATGTCCCAATCACGGTCTTTCCGACTGGGCGCTAGTGGAGAAGTTCTACAATGGTCTCACCTTCGAGAAGCAGCAAATGTTCAATACAGCTGCGGGAGGCCATATCATGGAGAGACTCGAGCCTGATGAGTGCGAGGAAATGTTTGAGAGCTTCGCTCAAGCCGAACAGCAGTATCCATCTACTAGGACTTCCATTCCTAGTGCCAGAGCACCCGCCTCTTCTCCTAGAGGTGTGCATCAGGTCACTCCTGAGACTAGCGTGGTTGCTGCACTAGCCTCAATGGCTAACGAGATTAAGGAGCTGAAGCTCAATGCTCAGCGGTGTCAAGTGTGTAGAGGAGGCCACGACACCCGAGATTGCCCTGTAAATAATCAGGAGCATGTGAGCTATGCTGGCAACCAGAACCAGAACCGAGGGTACAACACCTACAATTCTTTTGGCTCGGGATGGAGATCTGAAAATAAGTCGCCTGGGTTTAATACTCGCTAGCAGCAGTATGGAGGAGGTGAAGGGGGAGCAAGTTCAGGAAGCAGTGTCAACACAAGGAAGATTGAGGAGATGATAGAGAATCAGACACAGTTGCTTGCTCAGTTAGTGCAAAATGATAGGGATGCTCGGCAAAGACCGGATAGCCACGACACTCTATTGAAGAATCAGCAGTCGGCATTCCAGGATTTGTAACGCACGGTAGGAGACATCGCTCAGAGCCTGAAGTGTAGACAAGGAGGCCTATCTTCGGGCCCAAATGCTTCAGTGATGGCCGTGTCAGTTAGGAGTGTGGAGAAGAACGAGGTTGTAGAGGATGACTCCCACTTCATTAAGTATGGAATACCTTCGGTAGAGGAAGTAAAGAAGGTAGACTGGAGAGCTGGATTTGCTGAGATCGATGCTAGGTTGCTAGAGGAGTCTGAGTCAAAATCTGTGTCGACAAGAAGTCATAGGGCAGAAGAGAAGGAAACCCCACCAATTGTAGAAGAAGAAGAAGAGCCGGTGGACGAAGAGATAGAGATGGAGAAGCCTGTCGAGAGGGCAGCAGAGAAGAAGAAGGGGGTAGAGATGAAGTCCCCCGGGGTTGACTTGAGTCGTATTCCTTACCCAGCGCGCTTGCTGCCTTATAAGAATGCTAGGGAATATGGTACTTTCCTTGATATGTTCAAACAACTCAAGGTCAATCTCCCGTTTATAGAGGTCACCAGCACATGCCTAAGTATGGAAAATTTCTCAAAGATCTTCTTTCCAACAAGAAGAAGCTAGGGGGGATCTCTGAAGTCTCACTTAGTTAGCAATGTTCTGTTGTGGTGCAAAACAAACTGCCGGAGAGGATGGCAGATTCGGGTCAGCTCACGATCCTGTGTCTGTTTGGCGGTTTGCATCTAAACCACACGTTGGCTGATCTGGGTGCTAGCATTAATCTAATGCCATATTATGTTTATAAGCAGCTAGACCTAGGTGAACTGCAGTCGACGCATATGAGAATTTCCTTGGCTGACCGCTCAGTCAAGTATCCACGATGAATTATGGAGAATCTTTTAGTGAAAGTCGGTAAGTTTGTATTCCCCGTGGATTTCGTCATCCTAGATATGGAGGTGGATGACAAAGCCCCACTCTTCCTAGGACGCCCGTTCCAACGGATCGCCAAGGAAATGATCGATGTCTTCGGCGGGAAACTCACACTTCGTGTGGGGATGAGTCTATTACTTTCGATGATATGAAACCCGTGGAGAATGTTGGCGAGCATAGCCACTCCATGTGCATGCTTGATGCCTTCATAGGTGACCATCGGGACTATAATCCGTGTGAGATTGAAGTTGGTGAACCCGCCCCTGATTTTGAAGAACCATCTTAGTGGAGGGTAGAGTTAGAGAGATTGTTAGATGAGCTGGATGAATATGACGAAGAGGTGCCTGATGATCTGCTAGAGATGATGGCAGAATTTGATGAGATCATAGGCAAAACCGCAAGTGTGGGGATGACTGAGGAGAGTTTAGAGGATCCCGAAGATCCTGGCGAAGTTTTAGAGGTCCCACATATAGAAAATCCCATTCCTGAACCATTACCCATCACCATTAAGCTTTCTGAGGGGAGAACCGTTGACCCAACCCCTAGTTCTAGTGTTCCTAGGTCTAGGCCACCCCGTAAGAGAACCCGTGCTTTGATAGAGTCTTGTGATGTGAGGATAGAGAAAACTCCAAGTGTGGGGAGGTTTACTGGTGATAAGCTACTTGGTTATTTGAATCATATTATCTTTGGACTTGGTTGGTTTAAGTGATGGTGGACCGATTTGAGAGAGAGTGTTAGTAGATGGTTGAGGTTAGTTGGTAGTCGTGTGATATGGAGAACCGGTAGACCGCGAAGGATGAAGGCGGTACCGATTAGGATCAAGGAGAAGCCTCCTGATAGGCTTGTTTGATTCTCAGGCAAGTGCCTGGGATGTAGAGTTTGTGTGAATTACTTGGTTTGAGTCCGTGTCATTTTTTTTGTTTTTCGGTTAGTGTGTTTTGTCTGTGTCATGTTTTGCAGGGATTCACGCTTGATTCGGTGAGGAAAAATCATCAGGAACGAAGTTCCAGGTATGTTCTACATTGGTTTTATCATTGGAACGAGTTTTTAAGAAATTTGGGTGAAGGAAATTTTGAGGTGTGAAAATTTGGCTAAGTATGGAAAACCCTCAAAACTTTCTGTCACCATGGCTTCTTCGCGGTACGTGAGAGACAAAGATTACAGCCGGCTTAAATGCCACTCCCTCGCCGTACGCGAGGAAGTGGCTGCATGCTCTTCGTGGTACGCGAGGCCCATCTGGACTTGCATTTCTTCGTTGTTTGTCCACCCTCATCCATCACCACCCTCATCCATCAATATCATCCATTACCCACCACCCTCATCCATCAGTATCATTATCACCATTTTCATCATCCATTTTGTTATTATCATCATATCATTCACCGACCAACGACCATGGGGAACTTGAAACCATTCGTGACCGATGATTTACTTTTTCGTGGCATTCATGTCTATGTGTTTGCCACACATCGAGTACATTTCTCTGCATTCTATCTATCTTGAGTCTTTATTTTGTTAGTGAGTCAGTTTGAGTTAAGACCTTATTTTTTCTTGAGTCAGTTTAATGTTGCGGGTTTGTTGTGAGGTATATTTTGCAGGTTTTATCATTCCACCCGTACTCAATCTCCATTCGGGCGGGATCGATTATGATCTTATCTATCTTGTAAAGGCAACCCAGCAGTTTGTGCAACCACGACCGAAATTCTATACGGTGCACACATGGAAGAACGAAGCTGCACATTTGTTTGCATCTATATTACCAGCTAAGTCGCTTCCTATTTGCTTTTATTTTTGCATCTTTTATTTTTAGTTGTGTTTTCCTTCACATTAAGGACAATGTGTCTTTCAAGTGTGGGGATGTGAGTGTCTAGTTTAGTTCGTTTGTCTTTTTATAAAAAAAATTAAAATTTTGAAAAAATTCCTTGGAAATAACTGCAAAATAAATGGAAAATGATAGTAGAACTAGATCTGCTGGTTGAGTTTAATTAGTTATAATAGAAAACGTGTTTAATTAGTGATGTTTTGGTAGACCCAGCCAATTGAATAGCTTAAATATCCTGTGATTGTTACTTAGGAAATAATTGAATTAAATCATGTAATCTTGTGAGTACTCATCTTAGAGAAATGGTAATACTGAAACTGTCAAATAGGTTGATAGGTACCACGTTAAGTTAAAATTTAGAGGTTTTTGAAATTTCATGGCACACCATTCTCTTTTTATGAGAATAAATCCGAGTTTGGTGGCGCCCGCATCCATAAATTCCATAATTCATGAGCTTATTTGATTAGACTACTGAGTGTTGCTTATGTGTTACCCTCCGGGATGGCCACTCGGAGAAAACGCCTCTAAGTGATTCTTATGTGCTTAATTGATAAACTGCATCCTATGTGTCACCTTCTGGGATGGTGACCTGGGAGATGCACCACTAGGTGAGGTTGATTCATACGTTTGATTATGCTCATATCCATTCATTCCATTTTTCATCTAATTTCTAAAAACCTGTAAATTTTAGTTTAATGTGGTAGGGTAAGTCTATATGGTTTGATCTGTGCCTAGATATGACCGTGAGACGGGATTAGGTAGAGCTGTAACTTTTAAGTGTGAGTCACATAGATTGATTGATAGTTGTATAAAATGAATTAGAACACTGTACGGGGGCTAGAAAGTTGGTGTTGGGTTTAATCGGACAGAAATACTGATTATTGCTTTTTAACGCGTGAGTATAATTTGCTAATTGCTAATTGATCTTTATTAAGTAGATCTGAGTTATGATTCCATTTGCAGCTTTTTCGAGGATGAAAAAAGGTTAAGTGTGGGGATGTCTGATGCAGTGCAAAGCACACATTTTTATTCCTAGTGTTTTATGCGTTTTTGATTAGTTTTGTGTTTGTTTTTTATTCATTTAAGTCTGTATTTGAGTCTATTGTATGTTTACAGGTCCTCTTATGAATTACAAGTGAATACCATGAAGAAACCGAGTTAGAGAATGAAGCCCACAAGTTTAAAGAAGAAAATGTGGAAAATTGATCTCTCGCGGTACGCGAGAGAGGAAGAAGGAATTCTCGCGGTACGCGAGGAAACCAGAAACCGGGCGCGACTAAATTTTCCTTCGTAGTACGCGAAGGACTTGGGTTATTTTCTCATGGTACGCGGGAGCTCTAATTTCCTCAAAACCCTAAAAATCGAAATTAAATAGATTTTGGTTCCCATTATTAGGGGAGTTCGATCCTGAGCCGTCTAGAGAGAGCATTAGGGCGATTTTGGGTGATTGGAGGTTAAGTGGAGTTAAAGTTGAAGCTTTTGAATCCGGGTTCGTTGTTTAAGCGTTCTAGGTGTTAAAGATTTGATTTTTATCTTTGTTTGATTTTTTTGAAACCATGAATCTTGTTTCTTCTTCTGTTTTTGGTTGTTTAAGCATGATCCTAGGCTAAAACTCTAATATTGCCTAGGTCAATTGATGAATACTTGTTAAAGTTTGATTTTTTATCGGTTTTGGATTTTAATTAATGGATTAATGATTTTGTAAGCGATCTTGAGTTGATTATTGTGATGTTCTTGCATGTTTATATTTGATCTTGTGTTTGATTTCAATTCCTTGCGTTGATTGGGGTTGTCTGCCAGTTTGATCTTCGTATCTTGGTCATAGATCGTAGGATTTGTGATTAGGGTGGTTTGCTAGACGTAGTAGCCATAGGAGTTGTCATTGATTGCTGATTAGAATTGAATGTGTATCCTAGTTCAACACCCGAGAGGTGAGAATTAGTCGTTTGGTCTTCGTCATTAGGAATCCGAGTGTCAGCTGTCTGAGAGGAAGCCGGTATTAGGTGTCTAGTGATTGTTGCTATTCGTGTTATAGTTGTTATCTTGAGATTACCCCGTGCATTCTTCGAGCGTATTGGTGGACGGAGAGACTGAAAGGTAATCTGTCTATTAGGGTACTTTATCATAGTTGGAAATACCTGAGAAGTGATCCAACAATCTGGTGAGTTAGTACATCTTTAGGTTCCTTAGTTGGTGACATCCTGAGATTGATCAGGGATCCACTAGGCTGTCTAGAGTTGTTTCCTTATAAACCCAGATCCATTATAGTTTCCATAACCGATAGAAGTTCTGCTTTGTAAGTAGGATTCCGACCTAGGTGATATTCTTCCCATTTTTGATATTACCTTTGTCCTTTGTCTGGTTAGTTGAGTCGACCTTAGTTTATTGCATTCTTAGTTCATCTTTAGTGTAGCAAATCCCCCTAAACTAAATCAATCTTTAGTCCATGTCAGAGTCTAGTTTTGTTACATAGTGTCTCTAGGGTTCGGTAATTCGGTTTACCATTAAGCTGTGCTACACTCGATAGGTACACTTGCATGTCAGTGCAGTCTAGTTCATAGGTTTTCCATTTATTACTTAGGATTCTAGGTTAGGTTTTGTTATTATTTTAATAGTCCGTCTGCGCGACATCACCTGACAAACCGCAAACATGATGTCTGGACGGCTGGCAGTCTGGTACATTAACGAGCCAATCATTGACCTGTAGAGATGTTGGTCAATTACCGGTTCACCTAGATCTGGAGTAAGAACGGGTCTAGTTGCCATAGGAGTGGAGGCCAGTTTGGAGTCAGCAAAGTTGAATTTAACTAGAATGTCATTGACATATTTAGCCTGATGAATCAGGATTCCATCATCACTTTGCTTCACCTACAACCACAGAAAGAAAGCCATTTCTCCCATAGAACTCATCTCAAACTTTTTCTTCATAACGTCCTCAAACTCTTTGCAAAGTGTAGCATTTGTTGATCCAAATAAAATGTCATCAACATATATTTGAACAAGAATAAGATCATCTCCAAACTTCTTAAGAAACAACGTCTGATCAATGGCTCCCCGAGTGTAGCCATTGGTAAGCAGATGCTCCGTCAGAGTGGCATACCATGCACGTTATAGACGTGGTTTGGGTGATTGGTCTCTTCAAACCCAGGTGGCTGACACACATAGATCTCTTCTTGAACCTTTCCATACAGGAATGTTGTCTTCATATCCATTTGAAATACCTTGAAATTTATATAAGAGGCGTAGGCCAAAAAGATTCTAATGGCCTCAAGTCTTGCAACGGGTGCAAATACCTCTTCATAATCTATGCCCTCTTGCTAATAAAATCCTTGCATAACCAATCTTGCTTTGTTTCTAACAATAACTCCACTATCATCTTTCTTGTTTCTGAAAACCCAGCGAGTTTCGAATAGTAACTTGCCCTGTGGTAGCGGCACAAGTTCCCAAACCTTTAGTTTTTCAAATTGCATCAGCTCTTCCTACATTGCCTCTACCCAGCTTGCTTCACTTAAAGCCATCTTAATGTTCTTTGGCTCTAATTGAGAAATAAAAGCAGAGTACAAGCATATGTTGATTACACCAGATTGACTCCTAGTTTTCACCCCGTCAGAGAGAGGACGAATGATATCCTCTACGGGATGTTTTTTATGAACCCACAATGTTGGTATTTCCTCTTCTTGCAAAGTTTCAGGTAAATTGGTGATGTGTTGATCTGCTTCTTCAGTTATGGGAACCGACTCCTCAATAAGACTTGGATCAGGAATCGTATCCTGTGAAGCATGACTACTGCCAGATGCAGCAGCCTCAATATCGATGGGATCAGCATTTTGTTGAACATTTTCTTGATACGAGGATTCAGGAGTTCTGGAAGACGAAGATGATGCTTGATCAGGTTCTTCATCTATTCTGTAATCGACTGTGCTGTACTTGTAAAAACCATCATCTGACACATTAGAAACATCAGAATAAACATTAAACAATTTAAACACAGAATCATAATCAAACAAACAATTTGGACCAGAATCCGCATCAGTCTTGTTCAGCTCCTGCCAGTCAATGTAGTAGGACTCCACTATCTGCTTAGTTCTCTTGTTGTAAAACCTGTATGTTGTCTTGCTGGATGAGTATCCAACGAAATAACATTCATCGGCCGTTGCATCAAACTTGGACCCAATAGTGTCATTATGCAACATAGTGCACAGGAATCCAAATGCTCTGAAATAACCAACCTTCGGCTTCTGGTTAAACATGATTTCATACGGAGTCTTCATCTGATACTTATTGAGTAGCACTCTATTTTGCACATAGCACGCTGTATTGATTGCTTCAGCCCAGAAGAATATCGGCAATTTAGAGTCAGAGATCATGGTTCTTGCAGCTTCTATTAGGGTACGATTTCTTTGTTCAGCAACTCCATTTTGTTGAGGAGTTATAGCAGCGCTGAATTGCCATGCAATTACCTTTTTTGCACAAAAGCTATCAAGAACTTCATTTCAGAATTCCGTCCCGTTTTCACTTCTAATTATCTTGATCTTCAAGTTCAGTTGATTCTCCACAAGTATCATGAACTGCCTAAGAATATCTGCAGTCTCACTTTTTTTACTTAAAAACAACACCCAAGAAAATCATGAGTAGTCATCGGTAATAACAAGACAGTATGATTTCTTCCCAAGACTCATCACACTTACAGGACCAAAAAGATCCATATGAAGCAATTGAAGAACAGACTCTATTGAATTAAACAGCTTGGGCTTGTGTGGTCGTTTATGCTGTTTGCCTTTAGCACAAGAAATACATTTTTCAACCTCACAAAACTCTTTCAAAGGAAAACCGACCACATTTGCTCCTTTTGCAATTATATTTAGGTTTTTCAAATTGATGTGACCTAAACGACGATGCAGAGCATTGAATCATTTTTAGAAGCTTTAGAAAATAAACAAGTATTGGTTATAGCTGACTCACTGTTCATATCCAACAAATATGAATCCTTACACCTCGGTGTTCTCATTAAAATCCATTCCTCAAGGACTACAAACCCTGGTTTTAAAATCAAGCACTCTTTATCAGTGAAATGAGTTGAAAACTTTATGTCACAAATTTGAGACACACTTAACAAGCTATGATTCAATTCAGACACATAATTCACATCTTCGAAACAGAGAGTACCGTTAGTGACAGTACCTTTCATGGTGATTTGCCACCTTTATCACCTGCAAAGGAAACATACCCTCCATCGAACATCTTAATGTTGTGAAGCTGAGAAATGTCTCTTGTCATGTGCCGGGAACAACTACTATCAACATACCAGAGGTTATTGATTGGCCTCCTTGGCTGTCCCTTCACAATAGAACACTTTAACTAGTAACCGGAACCCAAACCATGGTTGTCTTGGGTTGTCCTAATTCATCCAAGTATGAGACTTCTTGCAATCTCATATCTCTTTTATCATTAAACTCAACTGGTGTTGTTTGAGCATTTGGTTTTTGTTTCGAGACAGGCTTTGGTTTTTAAAAGTTTGAGCTTGTTGTAGGAGTGACGACCTTTTCCTTACCCTTTTTAGATTTTAAAGGTTTCTCAACTTTCTTTTGTTTGCGTTTTAAAACATTATTCTCTTTAACATTATCCGATTGTTTTGAAATTTTGTGTTTTAAAACATTATTCTCTTAAACATGACGTTGAGCTTTAAAAGCAGCACCAGTTTTTCTATCCGATTGTTTATCTTTGGGCATTTTGTGATTTTGGGCCTTAGGTATTTTAGACGTGTTTGGCCTTTGATGCACATTATCCCAACGAGAACCATTCGGATAACTACCAAAGTGTTCACGATTGTGAACGCAGTTTCGAGCTAAGTGTCCGGGATTCCCACAGACATAGCACGTTTGCCTTCTTGGATACGGGGCACAGTATCCGGTGTCCCATGATGATGACCATTGAGGAGAACTTGTGAAGTAACCTGCATTTTCATAGTTCCTAGAAAACCTTCTATCATAAGCTTGATCATCATTTCTATTATAACCTCTGTGATTTGATTTAAAGCAATTTCTATCAGAATTTCTAACATTTTGTTCAAAAGCACGATAATGATTATCAAAATTTGCATAAAATTCCCTTTTA
Organism: Smallanthus sonchifolius; assembly: GCA_023525975.1. Lineage (NCBI taxonomy): Eukaryota > Viridiplantae > Streptophyta > Magnoliopsida > Asterales > Asteraceae > Smallanthus > Smallanthus sonchifolius. The sequence goes on along the minus strand of CM042025.1, from coordinate 37,786,171 downwards.
GTAAAATGTTGAGGCAATTGCTTTGAGTTTGACTGACTTGTTGATGGTTTGCTACTTTCACGATTAGAAGAAAGATTTTTTTTTTTAACGAACTGATGATTGTTGCCATTCACAATTTTCTTTTCTTCTTTCTCTAAAAACCCACCTTTCACAAAATTGGATTTCAGATTAGTTTTCAACTTATTTCCCTTTTCAAAAATACCATTATTTAAGCCAACATTTAAACCAGAACTAACAAAAGTAGCAGCATTTTGAAAACAAGACAAAGTATTTTTAAAAGACAAAGACTTGGAATTTGAATTAAGAACATAACCCTCCGCCTCATCATCACTCCCACAATCCTCCACCATGCCCTCTACTAATCCTGTTGCTACACAAGACTTAGACTGGTTAGTAACGTTCACATGTTCTACTGTGGGACCAACAGTCACCGATGTGGACTGTGTGGACGAAGAAGATTGATCTGGTTTACGGCCTACACTATATTCCATTTCAACATCTTCATGTTGAAAACTTGGCATTGAAGTGAAATTTCCATTGAAAGGATTTCCAACTGCATGATAACCAATTCTTGGATTCTCTTTCTTTCTGCCTTGAGAATCTATCATGTCATAAACTACTGATCGAGAGTTTTCAATTTTCTCTGTCGTTAGTTTAGTATTTACAATTGAGTCACAACGTCATTTAATTTTAGAATAAGGTCGTCTATTCGTTTTAAAGCATCACGGTAAAGACATTCCTTATTACTAAATTTCATTTCAAGTTTAGAAAAATCATTTTTACTTGCTTCAATTTTATCTTTAAAATTATTTTTTCAGAACACTTGTACTCAGCATTGGCATACCGAAGTTAATTTATTTCTTTTATAAGCATTTCATTATCACAGTTATATCTATTTACCTTTTCTACACAATTATGAGAGTAGACATTTGTAAGTACCTTAGTATCTTCAACTTTTGCCATGAGAGCATGATTTGACACCTTCATTGTTAGCTCATGAATCTGATCTCCCTAATCATACCCTACGGTCTGCTGATTGGCCAAAGCTTTGCTATCACTGACTACAGCTACGTCCTTTTCTTCTAAGCTGCTAGATGAACTTCCCTTTTCAACTTTAGGCTCGGGGCATTCCCTAGCAAAGTGCCCAGGCTTGCTGTAGTTGTAGCATCTCAAGTTGAACTTACCAAAACCAATCTTCTTTGTGCCTGACTCCATCCCATCAAATGAGTTTCTTCTAGTTCTCTTGATGAACTTCTTAGCACGATACACAGCCATTGCCATATGCCACTTGATATCCATTTCTTCCAAATCATCAGGATGAATTTGTTCCATGTCATCTTGTATTAGGTTGGCATGAGAGAGTTTTCCTGCCACAATTGCATTATAGCTATTCAAGAAAACACTGAACAATGCAACATTCATTTTAAAAGATTTGACAATATTTGCGAAAGGTTATTTTGTTGAACTAGAGCAGCAAATGTTGTTTGATTAGAAACAACAGACACATTTGGAGTATGAGCAGATGACATACTGGAAAGTAAAGCACTTCCTTGAGACACTGAGTGATCTGTCTCAGACATAAACATGAGATGCCTCTGTTGATCATCCATCTCATATGACCTCAGAATAGAGATTAACTCACTGAGTGAAGTGGTATACATGTCTTTGGTTCTCTTAATGGTGGTGATGTTGAAATTCCAGTTTACTAGTAGGGAGTTGAGCAGCTTCTTGTTTATCTCACCTTTGGTCATCTCAATACCAGCACTACTCATTTTAGTCATCAAGTGAGTGAACCTATTTATCTGTGATTCAAGACTTTCTCCTTTCACATACTTGAACATGTTGAATTTCTGTCTTAACATGTCCTTTTGACTCTCACGCATATCTAAATTTCCTTCAAACCTTTCCACCAATGCATCCCAAAGAGCTTTTGCAGTCTTGTATTCTTTGAAACCTTGAGCAATTTCTGTGGACAATGCCATTGTCAATCCTGCATAAGCTTTCTCATCCTTCTCCTTCTGAAGAATCTCATCACCAACATAGAGATCAGGATCCTTAGGAACAAACTCATTTCTTTCATTTTTGACCATAGGAACTGTAGGACCCTTCTCAATAGACTTCCATATAGATGAATCCTTATACCTAGCAAAGTTCTCATATCTATATTTCCGGTTATCAAAATCATCTGCATTTGTGAGACGTGGAGGTCTATTATGGTACCAATCTCATTATCCATCGCGTTGGTATCAGTCATGACTTAATCAGCAGAGAAACAAATGAAATTTATAACGACTAACAACTAACACATAAAACTACAAACTCAAGACACAGTACCACAAAGTTTGAAATAACCGTAAAGTTGAGAAATAACCGCAAACTTAAGAAGAAACCGCAAACTTGAGAAGAAACCGCAAAGTTTGAAGTAACCGCAAACTTGAAAATAAACCGCAAAGTTTGAAGTAACCGTAAACTTGAAAATAAACCGCAAAGTTTGAAGTAACCGCAAACTTGAGTCAACCGCGAAGTTCGTTAACCGCAAGCTTGAGAAGCAGTAAACTTGGAAAGCTGTAAATAAGGAAATGCCGCAAAGTTGATAAACCGCAAACTTGCATAGCCGCAAAGTTGGTAAACCGCAAACTTGCATAGCCGCAAAGTTGGTAAACCGCAAAGTTGACACCCCCAATCTTCCAGACGAAGAAATAGACCAAAAACTTCAATTTTCAAGCCAAAAAATCTATTGATCAACCGTAAACTTCAACAATCATGATAGAAACTAGGTCCAAAACCTGTCAATCTATCCAGAAACTCTTCCAAACACACAAGTCGTTTCAAATAAACATGAAAACAGTAAATTTGATACCCCACGAGTCAAAGAAATCCGTTGCAAGCTTCACCAATGAGCGCTAAGGCTCTGATACTAATTGTAAGGTCCGAAATCCTGAGGATCTTCAATCAACAGATTCAACGGCGTGTTGAACCTGGCGGAAACAGACTCGACACGTGACTTGTAGGTAGAAACAATAAGGAGGAGACATAATCAAATATCAAACGATTCGTATATTGATTAAACACTGATAACAAGTACAATATCGTTCAACAACTCGTCTAACCGAATACATAATACAAAATAACTATTTATACTATTCGGTTGGGCTTGGGCCGGGGCCGCATACTTCAAGTTGGAGGTACTACTCTGTTTAGATAACTATCATGTGATACGGGCGTGACAAGTTGGTATCAGAGCCTCAGTTTAAGGGATTTAGATACTACAGGAATAGTGTCTAGACTTAAACTAGGACTCTTAGATTAGTCTGGAATGCCTCAGGATAAGTTAGGTGTATACATTCAGTACGACCTATAACGGTAAATACCTAGAAATCAGATAATTAAAGGAATTTTTGGCCAGGTGTTATTAATTTCTGAATTTCTGGATTATGACTGGTTATACGAATTTTGATGTTATACATTTGTATGTAGGTACAAATGGCAGATGTGGTAGAGGACAAGGCAGGGGTAGGGGTAGGATGTCCAACACTAGGTCCCGTACCCGCGACACGACAAACATGAACACTGATCCAAACGAGAACGTAAGTACGAATGCTGAGCATCATGTGGAAGAAGTTATCATGACCGAAGCCCAATTTCAAGGAGCGGTGGCATCTGAAGTCACCCGAGTACTTCAAACGACTCTACCTAGAATCCTTAATGACGCTCTTAGGAGAAGGGAAAATCATAACAGTTTAGGTAACCGAAACGAAGGTACAAGTGGTGTTGTTCCTCAAACAGAAGACACCCTTCATACCACTCTAATAGGAAACAATATAGGAACCACCAGAACCCACGAAACTATTGGAATGACAAACCAGAGTATCGGAATACATGGCCACGGATGCAATTACAAGAATTTTAGCGACTGCCATCCCAAACCTTTCAATGGAAAGAAAGATATCATTGCAGCCTTGCAATGGATCATGTATATGGAAGCTGTCATTAAGATGAGTGAGTGCAGAGCGGATCAAGCAGTAAAGTTTGCTACACACTCCTTTGAAGAAGAAGCTCCTGACTAGTGGGAATCAGTCAAACAGACAAAGGGAGAAGCTGTAACCGATAGAATGACTTGGGAAGATCTCAAGTCTTTGATTGTGAATAGATACTGTCCACAAAATGTTGTGGATAAGATTGAAGCTGAATTTCTGTGGTTCGAAGTTGGAACCATGAGTCATCAGAAGTATATAACTAAGTTTAATGAAATGGCCAAGCTGGTGCCACATTTGGTTACTCCTAAATCACGAAGAGTCAAATGTTACATTCAGGGCCTTCCTCCTAAGGTTCGTGCCTTAGTGAAATCTATCGCACCCGAAACGATATATTTGGCCATTGAGAAAAGTGCAGTGATGTTTGATGAGGTGGCAGCACAAGAACCACCAAAAGTTGATCACAAGAGAAAGCCCGATGAGGTTGTTTACAAGTTCAAACCAGGGAATAGTAAGTTTCCCAGGAGAGGAGGATTTATTCCCAACCCTGATAAAGCCAATCAAGAAATGAAATGCCAGACTTGTCAGAAGTTTGGTCATTTTGTAACCCAATGCCCGAATGTTAAATGTTTTAACTGTGGAGACATAGGGCATTATAAGACTTCTTTTCCTAAACCACTTAAACCCGGAATGAGCGGTCAGAATAAGGGAACAGGACGAGTGCTCGTCCTAGGAAGTGGAAGTGAAACCAAAAATAAAGCCAAGGAAGTGGCAGGTACTTTCTTAATTAATAATATTTACACCAAGATTTTTTTCGATACAGGGGCAAATAGAAGTTTTATTTCATATGCATTCACCCCATATTTAGGCGTAAAACCGATTCCACTTTTTTATGCCTATGTCGTTGAGACGGAAAGTGGTGAACAGATTAGGATAACCGAATCATACCCTGATTGTGTCATCAATTTTGGTGACGATAAGGTATTAGTTACACTAATGCCAATAAACTTGAACGAATATGAGGTTATCCTAGGAATGGATTGGTTAAACCAATACCAGGCCCAGATTGATTGTGACCAGAAAACGGTCAAGATTAAGAAACCATATGAAACTACTTTGATGATTCAGGGTGATAGTAATGACAATAAGATTGAAATCATTTCAATAGCGAAAGCTAAGAAGGAATTATCTAGAGGAGACGATATATTCTTAATTCATGCTCTAAACTCTAAAACCGAAGGACAGATTGTGGATGTTCCCGCAGTCTGTGATCACCCGGATGTTTTTTCCAGATGAATTACCCGGTCTTCCACCTGATCTTCAAATCAAATTCTGAATCGAACTTATTCCTGGAGCTGAGCCAATTGCAAAATCCCCTTATCGTCTAGCTCCATCCAAATTAAAAGAACTGATGAAATAAATTCAAGAACTCTTAGACAAAGGGTTCATTCGTCCGAGTACTTCACATTGGGGAGCACCAGTACTGTTCGTTAAAAAAAGGACGGAAGTATGAGAATGTGTATTGATTATCGGGAACTGAACAAACTGACTATTAAGAATAGATAACCATTGCCTAGAATAGATGATATGTTCAATCAACTACAAAGAGCCAAGTGCTTTTCAAAAATCGACCTAAGATCGGGATATCATCTGTTGAAGGTACAGGAGGAAGATGTACCTAAGACTGCTTTCAGGACCCGATATGGTCATTACGAATTCCTAGTCATGTCATTTGGTCTAACAAATTCCCCTGCGTCATTTATGGGCTTAATGAACAGGGTTTGTAAACCATTCCTTGATAAATTTGCCATCGTCTTCATCGATGATATTCTTATCTATTCCAAAAGCCAAGAAGAACATGCTGAGCATCTTAGAATTATTTTGGAAACCCTGAGAAAAGAAAGATTGTATGCTAAGTTTTCAAAATGTGAATTTTGGAAACAAGAAGTACAATTTCTTGGGTACGTTGTGAATGAACATGGAATACAAGTAGACCCAAGTAAGATAGAAGCTGTTAAGAAGTGGGACACCCCAAAGACTCCAACAAAAATTAGAAGCTTTCTTGGACTAGCCGGTTGCTACAGAAGATTCATTCAGGACTTCTCCAAGATTGCCACACCTTTGACTGCTTTAACTCAGAAAGCAGCCAAGTTTGAATGGAGTACAAAACAAGAAGAAGCCTTCAACATTCTCAAAGATAATCTTAGACATGCATCGATCTTAGCACTACCCGAAGGAAAGGATGATTTTGTCATCTATTGTGACGCTTCCCGAACTGGTATGGGTTGTGTGTTGATGCAGCAAGACAAGTTTATTTCCTATGCATCACGCCAACTTAAAGTTCATGAGAAAAACTATACTACACACGATCTTGAACTTGGTGCCATAGTGTTTGCTCTAAAGATATGGAGACACTATCTGTATGGTACTAAATGTGTGATATATTCATACCACAAAAGCCTCCAACATATTTTTAATCAGAAGGATTTAAATATGAGACAAAGGAGGTGGATGGAACTCATAAATGATTATGAGTGTGAAATCAAATACCATCCCGGGAAGGAAAATGTAGTAGCAGAAGCTTTAAGTCGGAAAGAACGAAGCCAACCGATTAAAGTTAAAGCAGTACGATTAGACCTAAAGTTAGACTTAAAAGAACAAATCAAAGAAATCCAACCAAAAGCATTACAAGAAGGGAAGATTAAGAAAGAACGTATGGTTGGGAAACAGAAGTTGCTATCTAAAGGAGATGATGGAATCATGAGATTCAAGCAAAGAATCTGGATTCCAAAACTTAGAGATATTCAAGAGAAGATATTAGATGAAGCACATAAATCAAAATATTTCATGCATCCTGGTGCAAACAAAATGTACAAATATCTGAAAACACATTACTCATGGCCAAACATGAAGAGATCAATAGCCCAGTACATAGATAGATGCTTGACTTGCATTCAAGTTAAGATTGAGCACCAGAAACAGGCAGGTCAATTACAACAAATAGAATTACTTGTCTGGAAATCGAATCGTATTACAATGGACTTCGTAACTAAACTACCCAGAAAGGACATAATGCAATATGGGTCGTGGTCGATAGACTGACCAAGTCAGCCCATTTCATACCCATCAATGAAACATGCTCTATGAATAAGTTAGCCATGATCTATATAAATGAAATTGTGAGCCACCATGGCATACCACTGTCTATTATTTCTGATAGAGACAGTTGGTTCATATCTAGATTCTAGACAAGTTTTCATAGAGAATAGGGAACTCGACTTACCATGAGTACTGCATATCATCCTCAAACCGATGGACAAAGTGAACGTACAATTCAAACTCTAGAAGATATGCTGAGAGCATGTGTCATAGATTTCGGAGGTAATTGGGATAATCACCTACCGTTAATCGAATTCTCCTACAACAACAGTTATCACTCAAGTATCAAGGCTGCACCATTTGAAGCATTATATGGAAGAAAGTGCAGAACTCTTGTCTGTTGGACTGAAATAGGAGACAGACAATTATCTGGACCAGAAGTTATATAAGAAACAATGGATAAGATAGTCCAGATTAAACAACGACTAAAAGCTGCTCAGGACCGTCAAAAAAGTTATGCTGATAGAAGACGACGACCGTTAGATTTTCAAATCGGGGATTATGTGATGTTAAAAGTTTCACCTTGGAAAGGTTGTAAGGTTCAGGAAACGTGGAAAGTTAGGGACAGGGTATATCGGACCTTACAAGATAATTGAAAGAATTGGAGTAGTAGCCTATAAGTTAGATCTACCTGAAAATTTACAAGGGATTCATAGTACGTTTCACGTATCTTGCTTACGCAAATGTTTAGCTAACCTAGCTCAGGCTATTGCACTGGATGATGTACAAGTGGACAATAAACTTCATTTTACTAAACAACCGATCAAGATTTTAGGCACACAGGAATGAAAGTTAAGAAAGAAAGTTATACCAATGGTATTAGTCCAGTGGCAAGGTCGGATCGGAGCCGACAAGACTTGGGAATTAGAGGAACATATGAGAGTCAAATATCCTCATATATTCGCATCTTAATTTCAAGGAAGAAATTTCTTAAAGGATGGGAGATTTGTAACACCTCGAAAATTCCATATAAATTAAAGGACTAAACTTGCCAAATTTCAAAGTTAAAGGTGCATTATGGAAAAAATCAAAGTACAAGGACTTAAATTGAAAATTCTGAAAATCAAAGGGGTAGCGGACCGCTACCCAGTTCCTTAGCGGTCCACTACGTGTTGACTAAGGAAACACTCGGGAGACGACACGTGTCCTGTGACTCAGCAATTGGAATCTGACGCGTGGAATGGGTGGCGGACCGCTAGCCAGACCTTAACGGTCCGCAACATGTGCGCGAAGCCAAATAGGCCGCCTCAAGAGGTGGCGGACTGCCACCACCAAGTGTAGCGGTCCGCTACGGGTCCCACTCTTGCCCTATGAATAGTTGAACGATTTCAACTCTTTTACACACACAAAAACACCTCCACATCACACACACACACTCTGAAACCTTGATCCCGAGCCCCGGTTCGCGTACAAGAGTCCGGTTTCTAGCCATTCGACTTCAAATTGCTATAGATAGTGCTGAGGTAAGGTTCCAACCTCCTATTAAGCTTTAGTTATACATCATTAAGTTAGAATTGTATAATTAAGTAATGTACTTACTTATCTAGGAGCTCTGCCTGAGGTGTTTGTCACATTACTGATTAATAAGCCGAAATACTACCGAGGTGAGTTCCTAAACTATGATACATGAACCCTTTCATGACCTTGTCTGGGATGATTAATTTATGAAACATTTTGATTATCTTGAAACGATTGCACCGATTGTTTATATGTAACGTATTCTAAGCGCTAATTGTATTTTACTTGCCCGTGGAACGACATGTTGGACAGGACCCGTGGAACGGTCTTTGGTTATATATACACTGATGATTGTTCATAGTTATATATGAATTTGGGGTGGAACCCCATGGATGTGTTCAAGATACTTTGGCGGGTCATTTTAATAAACTATTTTAGTTTATGAATTCACCAGTCTACATGTCCCGTCCCGACGTATTCCGCCGTCGATTGGGGTGTGTCAGATTGGTATCAGGGCCATGGTTATAGGGGATTAGGTTATTAGAAACCAATGACCTAGTTTATAACCTTAGGACACCCTTGTGTGATTACCTTACATGTTATCTTAAGTATTACATTGCATGATACAATACATGATATTTTATGCGCTACACTACTTGATAACTTACATGTTTACAAAAGAAGTGATATTCATGTAATACCTTATTTATCACACTGTTTGATTACATGCTACCTAGTTGATTCCATGAAATGCCATCCTAAGTTTTACTATACACTCATTCCTATATAAGACTTCATACACCCTCATCCTTACACACTGAGAATTATGTCACCATCATCATTTATGAACAAAACCTAAACCCTTGGGCCTCAAAGCCTAGTCCATAATAATCCTCATCGTAACCATGAGTCCAAGCAATAGTGTTATTAGTACATGATGGCTGGAAGAATGAGTGTAGGTCCATAAGAGATTCTGACTAAGGAAAGACCGAGTACTTAAGTGTGTCCCTTGTAACCCACCCCTCTTTCCTGGGAATTTTCTTCGTGGATGCACTACTTATAGGTCAAGTGTTACTCCTGACATACTATTGTGAAAACTCGGTGTTGTGACTAGTCAAACTCTGAACTCATGAAAACTCCTATACTTAACATTTAGTATTTTATTACCACTTACAATCTTTTTCTTCTCCTGATAGACATGGACTCCTACTCTCCACCCTCCCCAGTGTACTATCCTGGGACAGAGTTCGAGCAGGAGGAAGACATCGAGTCACCATCACCGGACCATCAGTCACCGACACCCCCAGCTGCTAGATCCATGTTTGATATAAGAGCATATTGGTTTAGGAGCAACGGCCTGAGACTCCGAGCACCTGGATCACCTCCATCAAGAGACCCATACCAAGCACCTCACCGACACAACCGGCTACCCTCCCCTCTGAGAGACCCCTACCTAGCACCCGACCCATACCACCCAAACCAAGGAGCCAGGCAGACTATGGGAACAACCAGTGCTATAGGAGTTCCAGCGGATGCCATTCACCAGTATGTGAGGACCACAGAGTTTCTAAGGCAGGGAATGGAGCACGGGATAAGACATGACCTGATGAGCCAGCGAATAGACAACCTTGTGGGTCAAGTGCGGTACCAGGAGGACCTAATTGCAAACCTAGGTACCCACATTGACATGATGGATGGAGACCGGGAGATATTTGACTCACGCACAGAAGCAGCTAGAGCGGAGGCCCGGTTTGCTATCCGAGTAACCATAGCGATGTTCGTCTCGGTGCTCATCTGCTTCCTAGTGGAAAGCTACCTGAGGCGTTAGCTGGATTTTTCTGTTTCTTGTCATTAAATTTCATTTTGAAAACTTCTACTTTATGTTTGGAATAAGTATTCAACATTGCATCATTCAATGATAAGTTTTATATTACAACTTAAATGTCGTTACTCGTTGAACTAATGATACGAGTATAAAATATATCCATCATATTTTCATCAAGATCGCCCAAACATCATCTTTTCATTCATTGTAATTTAGTACACGTACCTAAGCCTTCTTTGTAAACTAATCATTTTATTATCTGATTTAAACATCAAACCCTTAGCTTATAGATATTATCTGGAATATAATTTTTCTATAAACCTTTTCACCTTGTAAAGAAACTTAATACAACTTGTTCTATAAAAACATTATCTTAATTAATAATTAATTATGACTTTTATTTCGTTAAATTAATTATTATTAAACCTTGGCTTAATTATTAAACAATTTAGCCATTATTTTTTTTTTCCCTTTGAAACATTCTCTTTATGATAATTAAAATTAAATAAAAGGTTTTTATTTATCCATTTATTTAGTTGTTCAACTTATTATTTTCTCTTATTTATTAATTTACAAACATGAGCAGATTACAATTACTTGTTTAATTTCAAACGAAAAGCACAAATCATTTATTCGTAAGCACATTACTCTAAATACCTACAAAACATTCTCATTATCTTGCACCTTCGGAAATGTATGAGCGTACCAGACACTTCAAGGAGATGAATCATTTCACGTAGGCGTTAACCATCCGTATAAAACCTAACTACCCACATTACACATGAGCGTCAAGCAACACACTTGTACGCAACACTCGACCACCTACAAAATCTAATAGTTTACGTCACTCATGAGATTCAATAACTTACATACGAACATTCACAATATACATGATACATGAAACTTGTTTGTTTGATACATGATACTAGATTGATCACATTATACACGAAACTTGGTTGTAGCAATATACATGATACCAGATTGATTACATGATACATGAAACTTGGTTGTTTGCAATATACATGATACTAGATTGATCACATCATACACGAAACTTGGTTGATGCAATATACATAATACTAGATTGATCACATGATACATGAAACTTGATTTTTTACAATATACATGGTACTAGATTGTTCACATAATACATGATACTTGGTTGTATGCAATATGCATTATACTAGAATATTTACGAAACTAGATTATTTACATTGTTGCAATTAATTGAGTACATCATACATCCATGAAAGTGAAAACTATAAAATTTGAGCTACTCGGGGTTTGATGTATTCTTGTTTAAACACGAGGAAGCTGTAAAAATTTAAAGCTACTCGGGGTTTGACGTATTCTTGTTTAAACACGAGGAAGCTGTGAAACTTTAAAGCTACTCGGGGTTTGACGTATTCTTGTTCAAACACGAGGAAGCTGTATAACTTTAAAACTACTCAGGGTTTAACGTATTCTTGTTCAAACACGAGGAAGATTTGGAACTCTAAGTTATGCCACATTATTACTCTTCAGATTTCTGACTGACCTTACTATCTAGGGGCACAGTTATTTATTAGCAACTCATACATGAAAACAATAGATATGAACTAAGTAATTTCGTGTCCTCTCTTAACCCGCACACAGCTGAAGGATCTATACGGACCATGCGACGATTGGAGTAATTGCGGGTGCACACGTAATTATAAAAATCAGCGCATGGAAAACATAGTAAATTCTGTCATGTGTTATGACATAAAACCTATCGTGATATATAGTAACGAAACTAATGTGATATGACAAGGGCATAGTGGATACGCCGCTGGTACTTCCTATGTATAAGTGTTACTGTCATATTGTCAAAAGTAGCGTTACTCGTGTCACATGAAGTTTTATGTTATTTTGACCTTGACCAATGTTTGTGAAATTCTCTTGTCCAGTAACATATCTTGAACATGTTAGACTTCATCCTAAACAAGTTTTGATCACCAAATTCTCATCGTTCTCATTTCAAGGGATGCATTTCAACTTTGGAGTCCAAAATATTTTTCAACAGTTTTCTCCTTAATTCTCTTAAACTAAATCCACTATCATCATTCATGCCTAACCTTAAGTATCAGACATGAATATTGTTATCAAATGTACTCCTCAAACAAATTTTCAAAGTTCATTGAGGATCCAAACATGGCCCTACATGACAACGTAAGGATCAAATGAAGCTCAAGTACCCTCATCTCTTTCTTGATTCAGTAGCCTGCATCAGTTGAATTTCGGGATAAAATTCCCTCAACTTGGGGATACTGTAACATCCTTGATTCTCTTGTTCCATCTTATTTAGTTTTTAAGCAATGATAACATTTATTTCAAATTCGTACTTGTTCAATACAACATGTCACACCAATTGTTACTTCATTTTGTATAAATGTAAAACTTCAATTTCTCATTGGCATATTATATTTTTCTTTCTATTATAACACATGCATGAATACTTATATATATGGGTATATATATATATATACACTTTGCTATAATTTAATTAAAGATAGGACTTATGATTTTTTTTTATTTATTTATCATCATATATGTATATATTTGGTTATAAAGATAATAATAAATATATATGTATTTGATCATATTAAATAAGGCATTTAGACAAACTTGCAATTTTGTAGAAAAGAAATTTTTCACTTTATAAAAGCATTATAATTAAACAAACAACACTAAATTTTTTTATAAACTTTATAAGAACATTTTTTTTATAAATAAAATGAATTTCTTTATAAACAATTAAAGTGAACTAAAATTAAACAATTTAACTTTGAGACCCCATTTAGGCAAAAGAACCCCCTCAATAGCCTTTGAACCCCTTTGAACCCTCACTTGGACCTTCTCCCAAGGTTTGGACCCTGGAACAAGTCTTCCACCCAACTTTGACTTCGAGAAAGTCAAAATCACATCCATTCCTTCAAACCACCCATGAATTCGGGGTCATGTAATGCTCAAATCAATTTCCAAACGGTTATTGATGATTTGGAGGATCGAAATCAATCTAATTGATTGCAAAATCAAAATAATTAAGACTTTAAAGGGAGGGGCTTACGGCTTTAGTTTCAAGGCCACGATTCAAGTCCAAGCCTGGAAATTACGTGCTTAATCACAACTATAGCGCGTCTTCCTCATTGTCCAGTCTAACCCATATCATCTCGCCATCAAAACCAGTTCCAAAACCAAATTTCTTCCCCTTCCGTTGCGATCAAACAAGTTGGAATGAGCTCCACCTCTCGGGACGAATCAGGGCTTAATTTACAGGTACTCATACTCGATTTTTCATGCTAATCCCAAGCCCTAAAGTTTTTAGTACGTTTTATGGGTATCCCTTGTTGCTTTGAGAGGTTAGGGTTTCAAATTCATGGGTAAAGGGAAGAAGATGAAGCGGTATATATTGATTGTATATTTGTTACTCTATTCCCTTAACAAGGCAAATGCCCAGATCATCCAGTTAAGGCTTAGTACCTCTAAACGCAAGGTCACGGGTTCTAGACCCGGCCCTGCCCAGATTTTTGTTCTTTTATCATTTAATTGTCTTTCCCCTTGTAGATTACACCTAGTTACACACCCACAATCATATTTATGTTTATAAACCATTGTTAATAAGTTTTGATTAAATAATTTCCTTCCTAAATTTATTGTTATTAGCTTTTATAAATATATATATAGGGGACGGTTCCACTAAGAAGTGGATTTTCGCTAAGAAATCCTAAGAAGTGGGTCAAACGAACTCCGATTGAGTTTATTCCAGTGGCGTTGGAACCATCTCATCTGCATCCCCAAAAACCTAAACCCCCCCTCCAACCCCACCCCGAAAATCCTAAAACCACCACCCTTACCCCCCAAAAACCTAAACCCCCCTCCAACCCCACCCCGAAAATCCTAAAACCACCACCCTTACCCCCCAAAAACCTAACCCCCCCCCCCCAAAAAAAAAACCTAAACCCACCCCCACCCACCTCTAAAAACCTAAACCCCCCGCCCCCACCCCCACTCCCAAAAAAAACCTAAACCCTAAAAGCTAAACCATACGGCTAAAACCCTAAAATTCAAACGTAAAATCTAAACCTTAAAAGCTAAACCCTAAAAGCTAAGATGGTAGAGTTCGACGAGATGATTCCAACGCTGCTGAAATTAGCTCAATCGGAGTTCATTTGATATCGTTTCTTAAGTGAGTTCTTAAACTTTGATGCAACTGAACTAACCATGACTGTGTTATGGTTGATTTTATGAAAACATTTTGAGTATCTTGAAAAGATTGCACATATTGTATATATATAACGCATTCTAAGCTCTTATTGTGTTTCACTTGACCCGTGGAAAGGCATGATGGACAGGAACCGTGGAACGGTCTTTGGTTATATATATTGAATGATTGTTCATAATTGTCTAGGAATGTGGGGGTGGAACCCCACGAATATGTTCAAGATACTTTGGCGGGTCATTTTAATAAACTATTTTAGTTTATGAATTCACCAGCTTTGTGTTGACCCATGTTTTATCAAATGTTTTTGAACGCATCACAGGTAGTCATTAGACAAGGCAAAGACTAGAATGAACGATCCAGATGATGGGCATGCCAGGAACTATAAGTCTCGAATGATATGTTCCTTGTTAGGAACGAATGGTGTAACTTTTGTTAAACATGATTTAAACAATGTTTTGATGTTAATAAAAGTTATGATTTAGTCTTCCACCGTGTTTTTGATATCAACATCACAGTAACTAGAAGGCGACCTTCTGACCGGTATGTATTTATCTAGCAAACGGAATGTTCTGTCTAAGGAAAGAGCGGTGTATAAATCTCTCCTAAACTCGTCGCTCTTTCCTGGAAATATCTCTGTTGGAGGTACTACTCTGGTTAGATAACTGTCATGTGTTACAGGTGTGACATTATAGGCAACAGATTAGGAATATAAGAGTAACGGTAGACCGCTAAATCACGGTGATCAAATGTGATCGGTTATCCACATTGCTACTTGAATTCTAAACGTTCCCCATCATACTCACACTAGCTTTCTACCTTCCACACAATGGATGCACATGCATCCCACATAATCCACATAACACAACACATAAGACACCAACATCACATAGTTACACATAACACCATTTCACAACACACATTTACACAACATAATCCCACACCGAATCATTAAACCACTCAATCATACCAAACAACTCCTCATAGTGTTACACTACACAATTAATACTCTAACAATTAATGTTTAGTTCAAAAGACGTACCTCTTGGCTCGCAGTTACTCGTGGTGGCATTTGTTTACTCTCGTCCCATTTTCGGTTTAAGTTTAGGTATTTTATGTTTTGAAAACACCATTTTTCTCTTAAACCATGGCTCTAATACCAACTTGTAAGGCCCCAAACTGAGCACCCTACAGTTAGATCTCATCACTGTGTATTCTCTTTAAAAGACTTATTTTATTCCAAAAACATACAACGGAAGTCTTACTCTTAAATAATAATTATCTTTAGAAGTAGTTATTCATGCTTAACCTTACCGTACGAATGCCTACACATTGATCCGAGTAGCACCGCTCCCAAGACATGATACGTCGTCCACGAAACTCACGTGCAAAACAATCTAACACACATATAAAGTCAGCTACGCTGAGTGAGTTCTAACAGAATATTTTAAATAGACACATTCACGTCACCAACAATGTTTAATTCAACTCAAGACATTACTGTCCTTAATAAATCAGTTTGTTGTTTATTGTCATAGTGATAACCCTTGTTATCTATAGAGTCCCATAAGGGTTCACCGACCCTAGACTCAACCCCGTACCCATAGCCCCGTTCTACTAACCCATAGTCTATCACACGTATCAACACAACAACTAGTTATTTCAACCAACTCTTATATCTAGCCCTAAATGTTGACACTCACAAGAAGGCTTCTACACTTTAGCTGTAAACATGACCTCGTTTCACACCACAATCAATCAATTGCTTGTCAACAAAGCAATAACATCACAACACAATAATTATAAATAAACACTTGCATGTAGTATAAATCAAATATAAATGCACACAACGATTACCTCGTCACAACCGCCCTCGTCAGGACGTTCATCATACTTCGAGCTCTTCATTGTCCCCCTAGACATTGTCATTCTTGGTGACTTTCCGAAGGACCTCGTCCTCCACAATCCTGTTTTCCGTGTCACAAGGACAACGACGTAAACACATAACAACAAGCACATAACACATAACAACATACTAGCATTGTCATGACACCTTAACTAGGCATACCATATTACCCCCTAGTCGTACCCACACAACCTGTAAACTCATTCCCCAACTCACCCCAACTAGGTTACTACACGACACAAGACCATCAGCCTCACCTCTAGCCCACACATTCTGAGGACAAGACACAATCTCTTTGTTCCGTATTTGAATATATAAATTCATAGATCATCAGGTTAAACCCAAAACTCGCATCACGTTTAATTTATCAAACAAATATTGCAGGTATATACGATAGACCTAAAACAGTAAAAATAGTAAAGAGAGGATTAGAAACTCACCGGTTGTGAAGATCCCAGTCCTGCCCTGCAACCGTCCTCTTGCTCAAAACCGAACCTGTCAAACGTTCGGACACATGATCAGATTACATTCTAAATGTATGTCGGGTGACGTATAACATAAAACCGTACAACCAAACTCATATGTCTGTAATTCAAGTTATTGAATCCAAGCTCCTCGAACACACGAGTACACGGGTTGGGTTCTCATCCATGCACGTAAACCCGCTATGCAAACCCTACTCGGTTCCCGTTACCGACTCCGTCCCCTCCATAATGACTTCGTCTTCCTCGCTGTGCATTAACATGCATGTCTTCCGTCTACTCCACGGTAACCAAAACCCTAATCCACGAGAATGCGCGTACACGAACCGGGTTCCAAACATGCATGCATACCATGCAAAGCTCTAGCCGCTCCCACCGTTGCTAATGTATGAGTCCACCCCGTACTCCACCGTCCCTGTCGTTCACCGCCGTGATGTATCCTTCGTCGTGCACTATCAATCGGTCACCACCATGCATATCATCTTCATCCTCGCGTCCACCCTAACCGGCCCAATCCTGCCTCACATTCACAGCCATCCCAGGCCATTCACCGGCGCCGTTCAGCCATGGCCACACTGCCATTGCCGGCTCCTCGCTACGCCACCGCGGCCACCCCAATGGCTATCACCAAGAGCCATCGTCTTCACTGCACCGTCTTCTTCATCGTCGGGTACCACCCTACGGGTCACCACCTGTCCTTCCTTCCTTGCTTGTTGCCACCATCGTATGCTATCCTCTGGACCACCATCATCGTCTTCGTCTCCCCTCCAACCACTACGCTCAAGAACCCAAAACCCTAATCGGGTTTGATGTAAAAACGAAAAGGAAAGAGAACGGAATGAGAATGAAGGTTACCTGATCGTTTCCTGGGTCTCACCGTCGTAAACCGTCGTCGCACACCACTCAGTACCATCGCTATCCTCCTCCCGGCTTCCTCTCTCTCGCTGTTGCCATTTGCCTCAAGCCTAGGCCGAATGGCCTAGGGTTTGCACAAAGATGGTATTTAAATCTCTTAATTTTTCGCTTCGGGTCCCTCACATTACGTTTAACGCATTTCCATCTTGAACTGTGAAATAAACGACTAACTGGGCCCTTAATTAGAAGATAGACGCACCTCACAAGACCGATTTGCAAATTCCTCTTAGTTACTAGAGATTCGGGTCACTCACTGGTCCGAACCGTCATCATATGGATTCCCGGGATGTTACAGATTCACTCTGGTTGCTTTCCTTGTCATCAGAGATCTTGGCCATGAATGCTTATGCCACTATTGCCTCTTCTAGGTGAATGCTCTAATCAAAAGTCTCGTCCTTTTGAGAAACTAATGTTGTTGAAGTAGTCCCTTCACTTTGACTATGCCCCTGATTTCTATTGTTGGTCTTTGACTGACCTGATGTTGGACTTTTTGGCTTCTCACATTCACGAGCGAAATGATCATAATTATGACAGTTGTAGCATTTCACTTTAGATTTATCAAAACCAACCATGCTCTTGTTGTTTCCTCCTATCTGATTCCTCCCAGTCCTGCTCAAAAATATCTTAGCTCTTCGAGTTAACATCGCAAAATTCCACTGCAGATCCATATCTTCTAAATCATCTAGATCAATTTGTTCGTAATATTCCTCGATAAGATCATGTTGTCCTATCTTTCCTGAAATAAGATTCTCATACGAATTAATAATCGCAAACAATAAAGCAAAATGTTCATCTGCCACTTTAAGATCTTTGAACTGAGGACTCGGTGATGAAGCAGTCTTTATTGTAGAAGAACTTTCTCCTGAACAGCCTTAACAGTTTTGACAACCAGCACTTGATGAATTCCCTTCTTGTGAATTTCCAGATGTTCCCGAGAAAAGTGCAATACCAGCTCCTTGTTTAGTACCAAAAGTTTTAGAAAAATACATCCTCGGATCTTGTACCTGTTGGAAACCAGTTGTTTCTTATGCGATTTCATATCATATGACTGTATTTTCCCGATAACATTCCCTAAAACCTTCATTTTCCTTAATCAAGATGATATGCATCTCAAATTGCAGAACGAGTGCATCTAAAAACTTATCATTCACATCTTATCTCACCGGTTCACTAAGTAAATGGTAATACCGAGTTATTATCTCATCAATGGTTTCACACTCCATATATTTAAACACTTACAAATTTTTTGTTGAGTAAATTCTTCCGGCTCATTTTCAAGTCCAAATTCCTTTCATATCGTTTCTAAAGTGCTTCTTTCTAAGGATGTCTTAAACTTTCTGAAACTGTGAAATATCTTTTTCGGTAAACACATAAACAATGAAGCATAAGCCTTATTTTCTCGATCATACGCTTTCCTCTCTTCCTCGTTCAATTGGGTTATTAGTTTAGGAGTATCAGCCTGACCCAATAAAGTATAAGTCGGATGCTTGTAACCCTCACTGATCGATATCATTAAATTGTTGTTGACATACGAAACAAACGCCTCTAAACAACCTTTCCAATTAGATCAATCGGATAGAGACATAAGCCTAGGTGGCTTACTGGGTGCCCCTATTACATTGTCGTAATTAAGCATCATGATAATTTGCTGAGGATTAGACATGATACGAGAATGGAATGAAATCTTGATTGTGAAAAGGACTAGTTTCGCTTGAAGGAATAAGCAAAACTGAGAATAATAACTAGCGAAACAGAAAGTCAAGATCAAGCCTCAACAGAAAGTCAAGCGAAGATGCTAGTTTCGCTAGAAGGATAGTTTCGCCTTTGGACTAGTATCGCTTGACGGGGCTGTAACAAACTTATAACGACTTTTTGGAGGGAAAACGAAGTCCAAGTGTCTAGAAACGATCTGATCTTCACCAAACTCAAAATCTAGGCGAATTTGAGCAAAAACCATCGAAAGAACTGAAATTCAATGAAAACTAACGAATCATCTTGGATTAAATGCTCAAATAACAACCAAATGAGATCAAATCAGTCCACTGCATCTCCAAAAACACCAATAGAACATAAAAACGTCATGCTAGTCGTGTAACAAGTGAAATAGAAGAAGAAACACACGTAATCTAAGCAAATCAACTCCCGAAATAAAAGCAAAAGCTCTAATACCACTTGTAGGTGCCTAGTAGACGAACATAGATCATGAGATGCTAGAACGACACCGAGTGTAAGTGCGGAATCCGTACACAAAGTGCACATGTGTAATATGAATCAAGACAAGCAATCGCGAGTCAACACGAGCACGTAAATAGTTGTTTTCTATTTCCAGAGGTACACGATTACAAGTACTGAATTCAGAAGCGATACAAAGTAACAAGTAGTCTAACTATGTATAGGAAACGAAAAACCAACTTACCCAAGCTAGTTTCTGAAGACTATCGGTATCCCTAGAGTACTATTCACGATTATGAGGATTAGCCTAAACGGATCCGGGATCTTGTCTGACAGCCCTACTTGTTTCGGGTGAGGAACCGAAAGTGCAAAATCGTGAAAAATAAAGCAGCACGAGCAACCGGAGCCATCGCGGATGGCGAAGTCGACGAAAATTCACCCAAGCAGTGATCCGGAAAGTTCCTACTCCCTGGAGAAATTCAATTTATATGAAACGAGGGCGAGGTACTATCTGATCGGGAGTGATCGGAAGAAGAGATTCTTCCGAGTCCTAAAGATCGATCGGATGGAACCCTCCGATCTGAATATCAGCGAAGACCCAGTAGTCTATCCTCCGCAAGAAGTCAAGAGCTTGCTTCATAGAATTGCTGAAGGCAATCGAGCTACTGGTGGTTGTATCTTCGTCAACAAGGTTTATGGCATCGCCGGTCGGTAATTCCTTTCATAAAATAAAGTGTATGCTTTTGTTTCATCATCTGATTTTAATTGGTTGCAGGTTGTATTAGGTTCTTGGAGTCATATTATTTGATATTGGTTACCAAGCGTAAGCAAATTGGGTGTATATGTGGTCATGCCATTTATAGCATCGAAGACAGCCAAATTCTTACAATTCCACATGTCTCTGTACAAACCGATGTTGCTCATTCCAAAACTGAGCTCAGGTATCATACTTGTTCAATCATTAAAATTAGTCTTAGTGTATCACTATTAGTGTTATGTATGGAAGACCTATTCCACTTCTATTTCTGCCACAAAGTGCTTTTTCATACCAATTTCATAGGACCTATTTATATTAAAAATAAATTGAAACAATGTAATTGTCATATTAACCATGGAAAATAACATATAAGTATTACCTATTTGATAAGAATGAGGTTAGATCTTTAATAATAAACAAATGAAAAGAAAAAGATAGTGCCTACTATTCAAGAAATAGGTGATCTTCCAACTTCAGACCCAAAATTCTCACTATAAAATCCCTAACCCTATTGACCTATAAATACTTGGATATTTTCTTTTACTTACCATAACCTGGTCACCAAGAAACTTGGAGAACTACACTAAAAGGAAACTAATGACAAAAAGAATCTTATTAATTCATAAAAGACAACTAATTGATAAAAAAATGGCAACTAATACTGACGAAAATCGTTTGAAAGCGCCAGATTATGTCACTGTTTCCCCCTCATAATTACAACTTATTGTTTTAAACATCTGATTAGGGAAACAATGTAATCGTCATATTAATGAAGGGAAATAGCATAAGTCTAACAAACTATCTCTTTTTTTGTTTATCATCATTACAACTTATTTCTAACCCCATCCCTCAAAAACTGGCTGCACAACATCAACATTTTTCTTATTCTAGTCTGTGTTTAAAAAAGCGCCTGCCTTAAGCGCGAGGCGCTGGGCAAAGCGCCTCAAATTGGTGAGGCGCCCGAGATACATGAAGCGCTCCGAGGCGCTTGAAGCGCGAGGCGAGGCGAGGCGCCGCTTCATGTATTTTCACGTTTTTTTTCAATGTTTTGTTATGAATTTGAGTTCCAATTGCAGTTCCTCTTTACTTAAATCAGTTTTTTAAGTTGTTTTTTGTGAAAATTACTCAAAGGAGGAGTTTTTAGACTGAAATAACATTTAGTGGGAGGTTTTAAGAATGTTACTAAATTTTTTATTACTTTTTTTAGCTTAGCGCCTCGCATACGTGAAGCCCTCGCCTCGCGCTTGAGGCGTGGCGCCTCGGATTTTGGGACCGAAACGCTTCGCCTCGCCTCGCGCTTTTTTAAACCAAGATTCTAGTTTGGTTACATCCGTTCTTCACACAAGTCTTGTCATGTCTAATTTTGCATAAACGCCGTAGTCTTTTTAGTCAATATGAAATCATAGGTAAAAAAACATATATTATCGTATTTCATCTGTTATTGTCTTCTTATTGTATCATGTTTGCATAATGATGCACTCAACACTTTTCTTTATTTTCATTTTATTGCTCATAGGTTTGACCATGAAATAAAATTTTGAACATAGAATGTATTGTTTTTTTAATAGATTGTGGTACTATTGAAATGCACAATAATTGAATATTAGGTGAGTTTGGTTACATTGATTTGAGCATAGTTTATAATACTGCTGCAGGTATAAGAAGCTATTATCTAGTGTGGATTTGACAAAAGATTTTTACTATAGTTACACGTATCCTGTAATGCGAAGTTTACAAAAAAATGTTTTATCCAATGGTAATGAAGGGATGCCATATGATGACATATTTGTGTGGAATGCTTTTCTAACACAACCAGTTCGGTCAAGATGCCATAACACTATCTGGACAATCGCTCTCGTTCATGGAAATTTTAAGCAGGTTTGTTGCTTTTACACTTGCTTGTAGTATCCTCATGTCGGATTGGATTTGGGTTTCATTCTCTTCTGTAAGGTGAAAGCTCCCCTTTATAAATAATTCAAATATTCATGTTGTATTCTTTTTCTTATAATTTCAATGATACACACCTAAAAAAGGTTTTATGAGGAAAATGAATTTTTTTATTCATAAAGATACTTTTAGTAAAAATGCTTATATATTCGATGAAAAAAAACTCATTAATACATCACATAGAGGGGTTGTATCTTTTATGTGATAAAACGTTAACATGTACCACATATAGATTGAACAAAGAATATTAGTTTGCGTTTATCATCTAGTTCATTAGGAGTCTTCAAAAATAAACATTTACCCGTAGGTGTTTTTTGTTTTAAAAAAGTCGTGGGTGTTTTGTGCGTGCGTGTGTGTGTTTTTTTGTTGATTCACTATAGTTATATTTATGATTACAGGTACGACTATCGGTTTTTGGAAGAGACTTTAGTGTTGCACTCTTGTCTAAGAGATCTCGTCACTTTGCTGGGACACGGTATGTTCTTCATGATGTTTGAATCGTTTTAAATTCATATTTTTTCACACTTGATATTCTTTCTTTTGCTTTTACATAAAGTGCAATGAACTATATCTTGGTAAAAAGTATGTTCAAATCCAATAAGATGAAATCGTTCGTGTGTCACATATTTTTATTAGCTGTTTATTGGTTTCCATGGATACATAGTTACTTGAAAAGAGGAGTAAATGATAGGGGAAGGGTTGCAAATGATGTTGAGACTGAGCAAATTGTTCTTGATGAAGAAGCTGGATCATTCAAAGGGAAAATGAGTTCTGTTGTACAAATGAGGGGTTCGATTCCCCTGTTTTGGTCACAAGAAGCTTCACGATTAAGTCCAAAACCTGATATCATATGTAAGAAGAATCAAACCTTTTTGGCCACTACTTTTCTCTTGTTTATCTTTGATAATCATTTGATTGTGGTTGTAGTGCAAAGATATGATCCTACATATGAGGCAACCAAACTTCACTTTGAAGATCTGGAAAAGAGATATGGCAATCCACTTATTGTGCTTAATCTCATCAAGGTTTATTTTCTAGAGATCCATATTAAATTGGATTACCTGTTGGTTTATGTAATGGTTATTAATGCAGACTGTGGAGAAAAGGCCAAGAGAAATGATGTTAAGGCGTGAGTTTGCCAGTGCGGTTGGGTATCTTAACCAGATACTTCCAGAAGAAAGTCAGCTTAGGTTTATCCACTGGGATTTTCACAAGTTTGCAAAGAGGTAGGTACTTTATGTTACGTTTTGTCAAAAACAAATGATGTGGTTAGGTTTCTGCAATTGACTTTGTGTTTTGTTTGTGATGTGTTGAAGCAAGTCTGCCAACATCTTGGGTGTTTTAGCAGGTGTTGCTGGTGAAGCATTGGATTTGACAGGCTTCTATTATAGTGGAAAGCCAGCTGTTGTTAAAAAGAAATCAATCCAACTCAGTAGGACAAGTACTGCCAGGTATGGTACTCAATTCTTTATTTTATGCATGCATGCTCCTTTAAGTATTTACCTCACTATAAGCAAATTCTTAAATTACTGAAATTCCACATCAATTGTCTTTATAGCTACTTTTGGATGACACTGTTTGTTTTAATAGTAGTACAACTATTTTTGTGCTTGCAAGTTATAACTATTCCTTGTTTTTTTCTTTTTTAATTTCTTCTTTTAACCATTGTTTTTGTTTTATGTGTTTCTATTAATAAAATTATGTATTTTTTTTAATAAAATTACGTTCATTTCAACTGCTACTATTTATTTTTCACTTTGAAATCCAATACTATATATGTAAACATGTTTAGTATTGTTAATTGTAAATAGCTGGTAGTTTAGGCCCGATTTCATTAGTCCATTCAGTCTGGCCTGTGGGCCTGTCTTTAGGGTTTCCACCTCTATAAATAGAGGTGTCCCCTCATTTGTAAAGAAACACATTACACCTTTCATTTATACAATACCGGTTTACATGGTATCAGAGCTCGGTACGAACCCTAGCCAACGCCACTTCCCGTTTCCGGATCTGAATCACGTTATCTAGCTTCTGTCACATCTGTTCTCAAATCTGCTCGTGTCCCGATTTCAAATTTGTTCGTGTCTCAGATTCCAGTCTGGTTCCCAGATCTGTTATCTCGAAATCTTTTTTCGAGACACTGTTTCGAGTCACCGCCGCCACCACTGTTCTCAGAAGGTAGCGATTTAGCTACCCTGAGAAAACCTCGCCGGACCACCGCCGTCATGCGCCACCACAATCTTCCACGCGCCGTCGCCTGTTTTCTCAGATCTGGCCATTTTCCGGC
This sequence comes from Smallanthus sonchifolius, assembly GCA_023525975.1. Lineage (NCBI taxonomy): Eukaryota > Viridiplantae > Streptophyta > Magnoliopsida > Asterales > Asteraceae > Smallanthus > Smallanthus sonchifolius. The sequence continues at coordinate 37,761,052 of CM042025.1, read as the reverse complement.
GAGTGGCACTACCCCGCCTGCACCGCTGCACTCCCCTTGAAATTCCGATCAATCCTGTTCCATTCGCTGTTCCGCCGCCGTCATTTTCTGTTTCCGGAACACCTAAGGTACGGTTTACCATGTTTACCGCCGCTTTACCACGTTTCTGTTTCTGTTTATTGTCGAGAATATGTTGTTCTCACCTGAAAGATTAACATTCACGCCAGACACGTTCCGTTCGTTCTCTTGTTCAGTTTGTGGCTCTTGTTCCGGTTTCGATACTGTTATCGATCGAAAAATACCACTTACAGCCATACTCTACTAGTCCGAGACTTGCTTCTGTTTAGTCTCGCTAGAACCGCCCATTTTCTAGTCCGAGACTTGTTTCCGCTACCTTTACTGTTTCAGGATCATTACTGCTTGTTTTTTACTGCTCAGTTGTTCCTGTTTAGACCTGTTTCCTGATACATGTTTAGGCGTTTGCTTATTAACTCGACTCGTTGACTACCTATTGTTTCTTGTTGTTCTTGATCTTGTGTCCTGCTATTCCTGCTCGCATTCCAGTCCAGAATTTTACCAGAACCTCTGTTTCTGTCCCGTACTTGACTTGTTCGCTATGGTTCTTGAACTACCTTTTATTGGAAATGGGAGACAGAAAGAATGCTGCTCACACCTTTACAGTCACCAAGGAGGAGTATGATTTGCTCCAACAATTGCTTACCTCTTTATCACCTAGTCCTCAAACCAACTCGGAACACCCACGTATGCTTTCTAGCCTTGACTCATCGTGGGTGATTGATTCTGGAGCCACATATCACACGCCTAGGAATCGAGGTATTTTTACTAGCCTACATGATACTTCTTACCGATCTGTTCAACTTGCTGATGGTTCCTCATGGCCTGTTCAAGGCATCAGATCGATTGGTAACTCGAAAAACCTAAACCTATCTTCTATCCTATTTGTTCCTAAATTTCCTACCGGTCTTTGTTCAGTCAGTCAGACTACTAAACAAAATAACTGTAAAGTAACGTTTTATCCTACCCATTGTGTGTTTAAGGAACTAGGAACGAGGCGGGTGATTGGCACCGGTATTGAAGCAGGAGGTCTCTACCGTATGTCCCCGTTGCCACACCTTACGGAAAATATATGTGATTCTAATATCAGAGATGCTCTGATACGAACAGTAAATTCGATTGGATTAAAACAGGAAACAAAGGGATAGTTGGCCTGATTCGAGATAGGCTAATCTCCGATTAGAAGGTTAAGAACCCTAAATTTTGATAATAAACATCGACCTCTAAAGTGAGACTCTCGACTCCCTATTTCTAGGCTGCTAAAGCAGTTACATAAACCGATCCACTACCCTAGATCATAGCTGAACATATGCCGCCAACTTTGATTTAGGCCGGCTACGGGCCCAGGTCAGCTGATCCGACCCAATTATTAACCTGGGTTCTTATCACAGATTCAACCCATCAGGATGTAAATTAGCAGGTTCGTATCAATACTTCCGGCCCGGAAAATCGACTTGTCCTCAAGTCGAATGGAAGGAAAACGTTGTGCCAAGCCATAAGCCATTCAATTGTAGGCTGACCCGCTTCATGTACCTATCTATCAGCTAAAACCTGTGTTTTCTCAAGCCCGAATTTTGGTGCAGCCCGGAAAGAATCCTGTCCGGTAGAGTTTGGAATTCGGAAGTCGGACTCGATTTCTGTTTGCTTTCCCATCTACTTTGTCATCCATCCAAGCCTTGATTGCCTTTTGAAACGACCAGTCAGGCCGTTGCTTATCCGTCTGAGCCTTCATCCGATCCTGATCTTTGCGTGAGTTAGCACAGAGTAACTTCAGGGTGTCATCCCTGTTGAATAATTTTTGCTCTAATTCTGCATTCTTCGTCTCTCCATGATATTCTTGTACCTCCTTTTCTGGAATGGTCTGAGTATCGGTTTCATTTGCAGCTTCTAGCATTTTACATGTCCCCTCGGTAGTCTCTATCAATTTGAGATTTCTTGTCTCACTCGAACAAGACTCTTCCTTGTCACACATCCAAGCCTTGATCGCTTGGATATCCTCCTTTATGGCGACCAGGGAGTCTAATCGGGCCGAGATGGTTGCTAATTGAGTAGTGAGCGCAACTGATGGATTTGGAGATGGCGGAATGGTGTTGGTTTTGGTGGTTAATTGGGTAGCTATTTGGTCAGGGGTAGTATCGCTACTCTCAACTTCATCCTTCACGGACTCCATCAATTCCAATTTTGCAACGATAACAGCCAATTGTGTGGCAATTGGATCTGGAGGGTTGCTGCACATATTCAATTTCCCGGCAATGGAACCAAATGATAAGAACAGTAAATTCGATTGGATTAAAACAGGAAAAAAAGGGATAGTTGGCCTGATTCGAGATAGGCTAATCTCCGATTACAAGGTTAAGAACCCTAAATTCTGATAATAAACATCGACCCCTAAATTGAGACTCTCGACTCCCTATTTCTAGGCTGCTAAAGCAGTTACATAAATCGACCCACTACCCTAGATCATAGCTGAACATATGCCGCCAACTTTGAATTAGGCCCGCTACAGGTCCAGGTCAGCTGATCCGACCCGATTATTAACCTGGGTTCTTATCACAGATTCAGCCCATCAGGATGTAAATTAGCAGGTTCGTATCATGCTCATTACCGGTTAGGCCATCCCTCAACAACGGTTCTAAGGCAGATGAGACCGGACCTTTCTGTTCTAGATAATTTTCATTGTGAGTCGTGTTAGCTTGGTAAACATACCTAACGTCCCTATCCTCCAAATGAGTCTAACAAAGTTTGTCATTTGTTTGAACTTGTGCATTCTGATGTTTGGGGTCCTTCCACTGTCAAAACCCCTTTAGGTTTTGAATTTTTTGTTATTTTTATCGGTCTATGTTGTCAAAGGCGCGCGCCTAGGCGCTCAGGCGAAGCCTAGCGCAAGAAAAACGCCTTGTGGCAGTCCAGGCGCTACTCCGGCAAGTCTCCGGCGAGATTCCGACCGAATTCCGGCCATATCGTGTATTTTTCCAGCAAAAAACGGTGAAGTTCAAATAAAAAACAAAGAACCCAGATCTGAAGTTGAAATCAGGAAGAAAAACTCAGATCTGTGTCTTTCTTGGTGAAGTTTAAAACGAAGAAGATGAAAGAAAGAGAGATGAGGCATACTTTGAGTGATGGGAAGTGATATTAAAAGGGAACAACAGAGCTAGAGCTGTGTTTCTGCATAAAAAAGTGATACTAAGGACTTAAAGCATAAAAAAGACTGCTTCTGCAGAGCTAGACAGCCTAGTTCAGCAGTTTGCCAGTTTTAAATTAAAATTATTTGTTTTTTCTAATTTCTCTCTTTCATTTATATAATAGATAGTTACTTTAAGTTTTTTAGTTATATGTTAAGCTCTTAGGGTTGTAGATATAATTGTTATTGTCGAAATATCACACAGGAAGAAGTGAGGAGTGCTCTTAAGAAGATGGGAAGAGCTAAGGCAGTCGGTCCAGACAACATACCCATTGAAGCGTGGAAGTGTATGGGAGAGGAAGGCGTTCAGTGGTTGACAAGACTGTTCAACAATATCTTCAAAACCGGGAAGATGCCAGATCAGTGGAGGCGTAGTGTCTTAGTACCCCTATATAAAAACAAAGGAGATGCTCAATGTTGTGCTAACTATAGGGGGATTAAGCTCCTATGTCATACAATGAAATTATGGGAAAGAGTTATAGATACAAGGATTAGACGACAAACCCAGGTTACAGCAAACCAATTTGGGTTCATGCCAGGCCGGTCCACTACGGAGGCGATACACATTTTAAGAAGATTAATGGAAAAGTACAGAGAGAAGAAACATGATTTACATATGGTGTTCATCGATCTTGAAAAGGCGTACGATAGTGTGCCTAAAAAATTGATCTGGGAAAGTCTGGAGGGAAGAGGGATCCCTAGTAAATATATTGAGGCAATTAGGGATATGTATCATGAGGCTAAGACATGCGTCCGAGCTCCCGTGGGGGATACAGACTTTTTTCCGGTGGAAGTGGGAGTTCACCAGGGGTCGGCACTAAGCCCCTTTCTCTTTGCAGTAGTTTTGGATGAGTTGTCAAAGTCGATTCAAGATGCAATTCCATGGTGCATGCTTTTTGCTGATGATATCGTGTTGATTGTAGAAAGTAAAGAGACATTGAACAACAGACTAGAGGAATGGAGAACAGTCTTAGAGCACAAAGGTTTGAAGATAAGCCGATCTAAAACCGAGTACCTTCACTGCAACTTTAGTGGTGCAAACGTCGACAAGGAGACCCAGATTTCTATTGAAGGTGGGGTTGTCCCTAAGACACTGAAGTTCAAGTATCTAGGATCTGTCATCCAGAGTAACGGGGACATCGACAATGATGTAGTCCATCGGGTGCAGGCTGGTTGGTGTAAATGGAGAGCGGCCTCAGGTGTTTTGTGCGACAAGAGGTTCCCAATAGGGTTAAAGGGTAAATTTTATAGGGTAGCAGTTCGCCCAGCGATGCTATATGGAACCGATTGTTGGGCCCTCAAGAAGACACAAGCTCGAAAAATGGATGTAGCTGAGATGAGGATGTTGAGGTGGATGTGTGGACACACAAGAAAGGACCGAATAAGAAATGAAGTTGTTTGGAAGAGATTGGGAGTCACATGTATCTCGGATAAGATAAGAGAAGGAAGATTGAGATGGTTTGGACATGTCAAGAGGAGACAGAGCACAGATCCAGTGAGAACGATGGAAACTCTCGTTGTAGAGGGGAAAAGGAGCAGGGGGAGACCGAAATTAACGTGGGATGAGAGGATTAAGCTTGATTTGCTAGATTTACACCTCTCAGAGGACATGATCAATGATAGGATTTCATGGAGACGTCGTATTAGGGTTTTAGGATGAGTGACCCGTTGTGTGGGAGAGTAGAGTTGTTTAGCAAAGATTTTGCGTATGTCTTGTTTCTTGTAGGTGTGTTGTGTTTCTTGTGACTAATATACTCTAGTCATACACTGCTAATTGTTAGATTACTGTTAGATTTATTTTACTTTATTACTCATTAATTTTATTTATATTTTTATCTTTTTCTTTCCCATGGAGCCGGGGGTCTAAACGGGAGCAGCCTCTCTATCCCTTGGGATAGGGGTAAGGTTTGCCCTCATCACACCCTCCCCAGACCCTACTAATAGCGTTAGCTATGTGTGGGATTATACTGGGTACGTTTGGTTTGGTTTGGTTTGGTTTGGTTTAGGGTTGTAGATATACTTTTTTAGGTTATACATGCAGTTTCATTGTTTTAGCATACTTTGTATTTAGATTTGAGTTGTACTTATAGCTTCTTAAGTAGTACTTGGAAGGTTTTTACACATAAAATCATATATATTATCTAAGTTTTGGTTATTAAGGATTAACTATGTAGTAAAACCCCAAAAAAATGGTAACTTTATACTGTGCGCCTAGCTTAAAAAAGCCCTCGCTTTTTAAGCGCCTTGCGCCTAGGCCCAAGGCTCACCCTTTGCGCCTTGAGTGCGCCTTGTGTCTTTGACAACACAGTTATCGGTGATTATTCTCGTGCTACTTGGGTTTATCTGTTGAAGGCTCATAGTGAAGTTAATTTGATCTTTTGGTGATTTTCGTTCGTATGTTTAAAATCAGTTTAACATATCTATTAAAACTCTACGTACTGATAATGCGGAAGAATATTTATCAACTGATTTCTCTACATATCTCAAAACACATGGTATAATTCACGAGACATCCTGCACGTATACAACCCAACAGAATAGTGTTGCTGAACGCAAGAATCCTCATTTGTTGGATGTTACTCGCACACTCATGATTCATTCTCATGTTCCTCATCGATTCTGGGGCGATGATGTTCTTACTGCCACCCACCTAATTAATCGCATGCCCTCATATGTTCTTAGTGGTAAAACCCCGTTTTCTGTCCTATTTCCTATGGGAACCCCTTTTTCCCTCATACTCTAAATTTTTGGTTGTGTGGCATATGTTCATGACTATCGCCCAGGGGTCACTAAGCTTGACCCTCGGGCCATCCGTTGTGTCTTCCTTGGTTACTCTCATGTTCATGACTATCGCCGAGGGGTCACTAAGCTTGACCCGTGGGCCATCCATTGTGTCTTCCTTGGTTACTCTAATGTTCAGAAAGGGTATCGGTGCTACAGCCCCTCCCTTCGTCGATATAAGATATCAATAGAATGATTGATTGGTTCATTGTACAAAGCACTAAATAAATACAAGAGAACAAACATATTGACTGTGATTCTTGTGGCGGATATCCAACTTCGACGCGCTCGATGCTGATTGTTGGGGGTTTCAACCACCCCAAGAATCGTCAACGGAAACCATGAACAAATCGCGCCAAGAGAATCCTCTTGTTGATTCCACTATCAACAAGACTGTTGGAATCGTACTAATTGACATGTTTGTTTTTGCGATTGTGAGCGAGTAGTATTTGCTCGGGAAGAGGCTTGAGTATCTAGAAAGTTCGATATCAAAGAATGTATGGACAACAGAAGAAGACTCCGAGGAGTTGGCAGTTGGGAACATGATCAATGATGGCGCCGACGTGATTAGGGTTGACTATCGATTGGCCGGCGCTAGGGTTACGGTCATCTTCCAATCTAGAGTTTGGTGGTGGCGGTACATATGTGTGTTTATAGTGTTAATCGGAGTTGTGATTCTCCGTAAATATCACCTGGATTGTATCTTGATCAGGGTGATTAATGCCGATTCAATCACGCTGAAGATCAGTAACAACCGCCGAGGGGCTAATTCTCCAATTGATGATATCATTATCAACATAAGATGAAAAACATGATTGAATCAAGCTGGAGTTAACAAATTCTAGCACTAAACCTAGTTCATCTTTGGCTGACAACATCAAACTTCTGAGTTAAGCTTTTAGGTTTTTGCATACAAAGTGATTCAATTTAATTATCTATGTATTCAAGATTATTGTTTGATTGGTTCTACAATTCCTTAATCGTTGATATCATTCCTGGGCAACATAATAGTCATCTACCAATGTTGATCCTGAATTGATTGTAGAATTCACAAGATAATTGTAGAATTCAGCTCCTAGACCTTATGTCTGGTTAAGTGAGCCAAGGGACTTGCACACATGACTTTACTTTAGTGAGAGGGTATTTATACCCACGCCTTTCCTGCAAAAGCGTTAATCTTATGCTGTACTTGAGATGTGGGAGGTCTTCAAAGCTTTTAAGCAGGATTATTATCTTTGTACAATTTAGTGAGGACATTTGTCATATCCTTAGAGACTAAGTGTTCCTTTGTTGATTAGTAGTCAGTCATTACTTCAGCTTTATCTCCAACTTTTTCTTCAACTTAGCTGACTAGCTTCATGGTTTTCTTAGGAAATTAGCTTGGAGCACCATTTCCTCTTCTTCAAAGTCTTACATTGAACATATGGAACTTGTTAAGGGCTGCTTAGTGTTGAGTTGATGACACTTGATCAACACTTCACACTAAGTTGCTTCCCTTAGCTTGCATGCTTGACACATAGTCAACATGCTCTAGGTTAAGACACATGAACATTTAGTCTTACAAGCAACCAGCTCTGCATTTCTAAGCGTTAGCATCGTATACATAATTAACATTGCCTTCAAAATCCATGGTCTTGTACGTGATTGTCATCATGAGGCGTCACCTCTCTGTTGATGCGTTTTCCGAGGTGAGGTGCCCCTTTTAAAATCAAGTTATGATTGGATAATATGTTGTGCTTGTGGGCCCAAAACGCCTCATATCTGGTAAGGCGGCGCATTCTGTTTAACTAGCATATCTCATGTCCACGGCCAATGTGGCCTTTCTCTAGGTGTTGCAATGAAAGTAAAATAACGTGTCTTTTTTTATCTCATATTGGATGAAAGGTCAGGTTCCCACAAAGTTTGCGTTTCTGGCTGTAATTGTTGTAACTTTGTGCAGGGATTCTTCTCTTAAAGATCTGAGAAATAGTTCAGGGGATCTGAGTAATAGTGACACGGTGATGAGACAAGAGAGAGATAGTGAGAAGAAGTTTATTAAGAAATACAATAACATCAACAATGATCCACAGTTCCAAAGTGGAGTACTAAGAACAAATTGCATTGATTGTTTAGACCGTACAAATGTTGCACAGTATGCATATGGTTTAGCAGCCTTAGGCCGTCAACTCCATGCCATGGGATTAACAGATGATCCAAAATTGGATCAGGATAGTAGCATTGCTGCTGCTCTTATGGATATGTACTTAAGCATGGGTGATGCTCTTGCACACCAGTATGGTGGTTCTGCTGCTCACAACACTGTATGCCTAAATATCAAATTAATTACCACCCGAATTAAGACAATAATAGTGCTTATTTTTTTATCATGGATTGCTGCAGGTATTCACAGAGAGGCAAGGAAAGTGGAAAGCTACAACACAATCTAGAGAATTTTTGAAATCTATCAAACGCTACTACAGCAATGCTTATACAGATGGTGAAAAACAAGATGCTATTAATTTGTAATCTTCCATGTTCATTGCCTTGTTGCTTATTTATTAATCATCCCATTTATATTCATGATTCACCTTGACCTGTTTTCTTAGTCGAACTATTCTTTTTTTGACCAGATTTTTGGGCTACTTTCAGCCACAGGATGGAAAACCAGCACTGTGGGAACTTGATTCTGATTATTATCTTCATGTATCTGGGATAGGGGATGACCTAGTCCCAGAAGGCTAGTAAGTTTCAATATTACTGATTGGTTTTGTACTTCACATCAATTTCTAAATTTGTGTTCCCTTTCCCTAATAATTAATATTGAAAATATTTGTTATATTGGATTAACTGCAAGCATGATACAACCGTGAGATTTAATTTGTGAGGTCCAGGGAAATTATTGGGAAAGTCTGGCAACATATCTCTATGCATGTTACTGAATCAGTCATATGTCGGTTCAAAATTATTCAAACCCTTAAAAGTATCAGAAGGTAAGCATAACAAAGCTGCTAAAGATGAAAGTCCCTTATCAACTACTTTTTTCCCATTCAAAGAAAGTATAAATTTGAAAACTACGGAGTCATCATAACAAAAACTAAACCTTACAAATCTGATGTCATGGGATCAACGGTATTATTTTTATGCAAGTTAGTGATCAGTTTTATGTTTTGGACATTGTATTTGCAGTTCACCAAGTGATGCTGAACCCGTAGGCATGGGGCGGTCTCTGACACCTATTGCAGCATGCAAAGAGGACTTTTCAAAGATGAAATTGACATCATTTTCCAAATTGATTGAAAAAACTTGTGGTTCTATAAAGAATGTAAGGCTTTGTAGTGAACTAGATCACAAACCTGGAAATTCTGGAATGGCACCTGATGCAGTGTAAGTATACTTTGTTAGCTAGCTTTATATTTATATATACATGTTTAATGTGGTGACATAGCTAAGTCTGAAATTTGCAGTGAAATACAACTGAGAAGCCCAAACTGGCTTTTTGGCCAGAAGAAATTTGAAGAAACTAGTTCTACAGTGAAAGTGGCATCCGATGAACTAGTGATGAGAGGGCGTGAAGATGAGAAGAAATTTGATGAATTATGTGACCCCAGTTGGATTTCTTCGGCTAATGACACTAATCAAGAGGATGTATTTCGAAGGTATTTCTCTTGCAAGTTCCTTTTTTTGTTTTTTTTATTGTTTTCCTATGTAGTGATATGTGCCCAATCTTTTGGATATAACAATTTTTTTTATTGTTTTCCTCTCAAGTGATATGCTCCCAATCTTTTGGATATAACATTTTTTTTATTGTTTTCCTATCAAGTATATAGTTGGTACTTACTAGTTCCATGTAAAAAACCTAAGATCCATGTGTGCGTTTTTAGTAGGAGAAAAGAAATATCAATACTGACCAACACATCTGAACAAAAGGTTTAATGTCATTTTATTGAGCCTCACATGCATTTTAATATTAACAGATCCATTTTACTCCCCGATATCAAATTTGGTGGCATTCTTGTTTTTGGCACTTAGAGTGGAGCTATTTGTACCGTTTCATTGTAGATATCTTTATGCATCATGTATTCTATTTTTGTAGATATCTTGCAATGACTTCAATAGATGAAGCCAACGGATGGTACGGTGGTACGCTGCTTGCTGAGCAAGATGGAACCAGTGAGGTTTATAGACATTATGCTCAGTTCTGTCAGGTAAATGTGCTACCTCTTTACCCTAGAATCCTTTTCTTAAAATAGTGCTGATTAATTTCCCTTGCGTTGGATATTGATTAAAGATAGCAGTTTCGATCTGTTTATGGGTAAACGGGTTGTTCAGCTAAAAGGGAAATAGGTTGAAAGAGTCAAACAAGGCTAATACTGTAATCATATAGTTTTGTTTTACCACATGTAAGACATTAATTATTTATAGAATTCAAGAAAAGATAAGTATTTGCTGACCCAACCAATTTGACATGTAGAAAACAATTATCTATTTGCTCCCTCAGTATTGATGCACCAAATTGACTTTGGGTTTTTTTTTTGCAACAAGTAGAGCAGGGCGATGGAACCTTTCCAAAATGATAGTGAGAAAGAGAAGCATTGTGAGGAGGTTCTTGATTCGGTGACAGTTGGCGATGATGTGGAAGGTGAGATGGAAGCAGCAGTGATGGAATACGAGGTAATCGGGTCGGATCTTGGGATCTGCCCCAAGACATTCAATGCTTTGGCCATTGACCCGACCCACTTGACCAGGTGGATGATTGGAGAAACAAGATCCAAGTCTTGATATAATCTTCTTTGTCTGTCAAACATTCTGTACAGTGTGATATTTGTGAATCATAATTTAGAATGATGAATGTATATGATATCAGGGATTTGTGTTGTCTGATGTTGATTTGATTCCAAATAAATGATTATTGATTGTACTTAAAAATAAAAATAAAAATAAGAGTAAATTACCCTTTGCGTCCGTGTGGTTTACACAATTTAACACAATGTGTTCCTAACACGAATTTTTAACGCTTTGAGTACCTGTGGTATACAATCTGTAACACTATGAGTCCTTGGACCTAACTTCGTTAAATTCTTTCCGTTAAGTTTAGTTTCGACAGGGCTATCCGCAGCATAGTTGTAGATCAGCAGCAAAACTTAGCTATCCGCAGCATAGACACTTATCCGCATCAACTTATGCTGTGGATAGCCTTTCCTGTTGAAGACGAAGAGAGGACGGCGAGTTTCAATAGGGGGCGTGAGTTAAAATTACCATCTTACCCCTGTCGAAACTAAAATTAACGAAAAGAATTTAACGAAGTTAGGCCCAAGGGCTCAGAGTGTTACAGATTGTATACCATAGGTACTCAAAGCGTTAAAAATTCGTGTTAGGGACGCATTGTGTTAAATCGGGTAAACCACAGGGACGCAAACGGTAATTTACTCTAAAAAGAATATGTTGGATGGTTGAAGAGTGGAGAAGTTTGAACCATGAGTTCATTATCCACAAACAAGCTTTAAAGCCATGAGGTGATAGTAATTGGACATTTATCATGGCTTCTCATATCTTGTCTCTCCCTTCCAATCCCATTAGTATTACTCTGAATCAAAGAGGAAGAAACTTCATCGTCACAACTCAGGCTTCCAAATCCAGTGGTTTTCCGCTTAACTCGGTAACCATCAATCTTCAAAATTCTTAAAGCATTTTGCTAGGTTAAATATACCAACACCTTCGTATTATTTAATACTGGTTTCATTATCATAAAATCATTTCCCAAAACTGTTTTGTATTCTTGTAAAAAGAAGATTATATGTGCAGATTTTCAAGAAATGTGAAACATGTGGAGGCCAAGGTGCCATCGACTGTGCTGGATGCAAGGTCTCTTTCTTTCAACTCAAATAATAGTATATTAGATGGTTTTCCTGATTCAAATAAATAATTTTGAAGAATTGTTTTTGTCACAGGGAACAGGAAAAAACAAGAAGAACGGGAATATCTTTGAGCGTTGGAAGTGAGCTACATCTTTTCTTATTTCAACACATTCATAATTCACTTTTAAACCACTAAAATCAAATTTTATGCTTATGCTACAAATGCATAAACAAACGAACATATTCTTATCAAGCTAAGCATCTATGCTATACAATATGTATGATACACGTATTGGAAGAGAAACAATCAATCTATACTATATAATAAATAAAGATTTTTGTATGCCACGTGTCGTCACCATATTCAATCTCATCATTCTTTTCCCGCCTCTCTCTCTTATTAAATGCACTTATATCTTTTAATAAATTAATAATTATACTAATAAAGCATATTTATTTTAAATTATCATTTATTATAAAAGACTTTGAAATCAAATTATGTAATTTTTAATTTCAATCAAACAGTAAATGAAAGTCAAATTACATTAAATAGTAATTGACGTATTTTCAAAACCCAATTATATATTATTTTTTACATATTTTGAATTTTGTTTTCTATCCTTAATATATGTATAGTAATACATTTTTACACCTGTAAAATACATAAATAAAATTTGAGAAATTTATGTATTGATATTTTCACCCCGTGTGTATTACACTGGGTCTAACCTAGTCACCTAATATTGATATCATGTTTAGGAAGTATGTATTTTTTTTAGAATGATGAGTTTCTTTTACTCATGTGGTTGGTTACTTATTTATCATAATAATAAGATGAGGGTTTGTCGAATTTCAAAATCTCTTGCTTCTCCTTCTTGGAAATCATACACTCCACCTTCATTCCAAGTCCAACACTCCCCGTTTCCCCTTTCTTACTTACTTTTGCCCCTCAACATTCATTTTTAACTTTGACATTGTTTTTTCTTTATTTACATATTCATTTTCCTTGGAACGCAATACGAAATAATATGTAGTAAGGTTTATAAGTTAGACTCGGCTTTTTAAAATTGTTTGAATCAAGAGTCGCTATTGGTTCTCCCATGTACCTTAGACACGGCTTTTTAAAATAAAAACCATCTTATTCTTGCTTCGTTGGAGTGAGAAAGAACAAAAGAGTGTATGGGTTGGGTTGATTTGATTACTTTTATTCTTTTGATGCAGATGTTACGATTGCCAAGGTTTTGGGTTAAGGAGCTGTCCAAGCTGCGGGAAGGGAGGCTTGACACCCGAACAAAGAGGAGAACGTTGATCGCTTATACCATATCTATTTTCATGTTTATGGAATATGTCACAACTCATTTGGTCAACTTATAAGAATACACTTTGCACACATTTCTTTTATAATGTTAACTAGAAGTTTTCAGCACTCGCGTTGCTATAGGAGTAGTCGTCAAGTTTGGTTCGAATCTAATTTTACAACTCATAGAAATTGAATTTGAAGAATGCAAATAACCAAGAAATTAATTGATTCGATAAAGACATCTAAACAACAATACTGACCAAAAGTTCCCAAGGACTGAACCAATGGAAATAAAAAAGGGGGATAAAAAACACAAATAAACCGGTGGGAAAAAAGGGTTGATGAGGAGCCTAACTAATCAACCTTGACGTAAACATCCTGAAACAAATCGGGCATTCGTATCTTTTGTTCTTTTGTGGTCTCATTTTCTTCTCGAATTGAGCCTTTTGACCGCTTGCATACACCCTTTGAACTGTTTCCGTTTGCGCTAAAAGCATTAATCTTTTGTGGCATGACATCACTTTTTGAAAGGTCTCTTCTGAATTCCGATAAAGTTGAAGCTATCGAGCCTAAAAACACACAAAATATAGCGAAAAAGAATTTAATAGTTTAGCGTGCAAGTTGAGACGGCAAGATGGTTGGGTTGGGCAACCAGTTAGAAATTGTTTGGGTTGAATCAGGTCAATTTTACTAAAGGTCAAAAGGGCCGGATTGTTGACCCACACACACTTATTTGTCAAAATTGGCATTGTTGTGAGAAAGATTGTTATCAACTGACACGCCTTAAAATGTGGAGTACTAAAATTGAAAAAAAAACCTGTAGACACGCAGTTTGCACTAGCTAGGTGACAAATTCTGTGAGAAAGATTGTTATCAACTGAGCACGACCGTTGGTGATAATTTAAAAAAAAATATCTAGACATATAATCTTTGTGTGTAAATTATATGTAACACTGTGATTTAATAAACCACGCTTATATGATTTTTTCGGTGATTTATAGAAATACTTTTATTTTCAGCACAGTCCGGTAGACAAGCAGTGTGCACTAACTAGGTGACAAATTCTAAGCAGACACTTAAACGTATATTTGGTGTGCACCAATTACATGTAGTACTGTGATATGTTATTTTAAGTCTATGAATTTTTCAGGAATTTTCTGAGAAACTTTCTGTTTCAACGCTATCCGGCCAGTCTCCAGTATATACCGACATTTCCAAATAAAAATCTGAAAATATTATATGTTAAACATAACAATATGAGTCAACTTATTTTTAAATCATTTCGTTCATACCAGTTCGGGAATTCCATCAATAAATCGGTGACTATTCGTTTTCCACCACCCGGTACAAAAACCCTCTATAAATACCCCCCTCCATTTCTCCATCTTTTCCAACTCTCTCTCTCCTCTCGGCCGAAACCACCCACACCACCTCCATTCTTCATCTTTTTTTGTTCTTTGATCTTGTTTCCATCAAATCCAAGTGTTCAAGAGTGATTATCAAGTGTTGGCAAGGAGAATCCATCATCCATCCACCATATTTTCGATTTTGGTAAGCCTCAAAACCCATTTTTTTCCATTTTCATCTTCATGTTCTTATAAACATGCATCCAAATAAATGTTATTTTTATGAATGTTTAACCATGGATTCTTGAATAAAATGAGTTATATAACAAAGATGGTATATATTGTTGGTGGATTTGGACTCGGGTTTTATCTTAGGCTCGGTTTCCATAAAAGGAAACTTTATTGTATGAGCACATGCTATATGATGTGTTTTTGATGATGGATTATGTTGTAGTATTGATGATAGATGAATAATATATGAAAACCTTGTTGTCAAAAGTGTTGGATGATACATGCATGCTCGTTTTTGCTATTTAAGGAAACTTTAATTTTGGGTTTTATGTTAGATGCCATGTTTAGGGTGATTTGATGATGGAAAATGGTTGAATATGTATAGATAATGGATAAAACAAGTATTTTTGCTAGCTAGAACTTTTGGTCATATGAGATTTCATGCTCGGTTCTATTTATAGAAACTTTAAATTTTGAGTTTTGTTAAAAGATGTTATGATGTAATTTGCTTGGTGAAAATGATGCATAAACACTAGATATAGATATTGTATGATTTTTTTTTTGTAAAATCCGTTGTTAATGATGCTTTTAGGCTCGTTTTCTATTTTTAGAAACTTTATTTCTTGACATGTATGAAAACTTGATGATTGGGTACATTTAAAGCATGAAACTAGTATAGTGAACATTGTGGAATAATGATTGACAGAAATGATGGGTTAAAATGCATATGTATGAGTTCTAGAGCCCGGTTTCTAAATAAGAAAACTTTATTTTTCCAAAAGTTGTGTTTGCAAGTTTTTAACATAAGTAGAAGGTTTAAATGACTTAGTAACACTTAACTAAACGCATTGTATGATAATATATGTTGTTTATCCATAAACTTGACAATTTGACATGATCTTGCTATAATAGGAAACTTTAATTATCCGAAACTCGCATGCTTGTCTATTTTTAGCAACAAAACATTGAAATGTTTTATATGTGTTATAACATGCCTAATTTCATGTGTGAACATTAACTTGCATAGTTGCCATGTTTAGGACTCAAAACTTAACTTTCCAATTAAGGAAACTTTAATGTATCAAAAGTTGTGTTTCAAGTTCTAAATTTCAATCGAATGTGCTAATGTGTTTATTAGAATGATATTAGACTATTTCAAAGGAGGTTTGAATTCTATATTAGGATTTCAATGTTTAAGTCCAACGTGTCACCAACGAGTCGTCAAGTCAAAACATCTTTGAAATGTCAAAGTCACTTTTCAAACAACACATTTGGATGCATAGAGTTTCATAGTCAAGCATTTACAATACTTAGACCTTAAAGTCCTAAATGTTTCCTAGGGCACGAGTAGGTCGTCTCATTTAGCTGGATTTGCTAAGACTTTTTCACATCGTTTTACCGCTTTATCAGGTGAGTTCTCACAGACCAGTTTTACTCATTTTTCTTTTGGGGTGAGATACATGCTCAAGTATTACATTTTTCAATAGACATATTTTCCATGCTTACACAATTACATTAATTATATAAGTTGTACGGGTGTGTACAAAATCCTCTCAGAGTCAACCGTTAATTTTTCCATAGCAAGGTGATCATGAACAATACTGTTGGGTTTAACAGCCCCTACCCGGGTTAGTAGCGTTAACTTCGACCGGAGGTCGAACGGGTACACTTTTGACCTAATCCATTCATGTGCAAGGCACAAAGAGGCGAACCACATCTTTTTCCTTTTTCAGTGGCTACAGTTGAGCGTCGGTTAATGGATTTATGATAATTTTTGGTTTTGTCTGATCAACAATGATTGTGTAGAGTACATATGTTTCCAATACATTTTACAAATATGATTTCAATTATATTTAACCTGTGAACTCACCAACATTATGTAGTTCTTCTCGTGCACCTTGAATTGTCGTGAAACATAAGCGATAACCTTCTCCCTTTGCATCAATACACAACCGAATGCATCGCAGTAGACCACGAAATCGTCGTTTCCTTCGGGTAGTGCTAAGATCGGTGTGAGTAACTAAAATGCTTCTTCAGTTCTTTCATCCCAATTATACTTCACGTCTTTCTTTGTCAAAAAAGTCAATGGTTTCGGTCACGAAAAAGTGGTAAAACCGACCCATAACCAATTGCATAGCCCTGCTGTTGTTATCGGAATCCAATGTACGTTTGGGTTTTGATCCGGCCCAAGCCCATCTATGTTAAAGCCGAGCTTCCACAACGAAGTCGCCCCTTCCCTTCTCCTCCTCCTCCTCCTCAGAGTGTCGCCGGAGTTATGGAAGACATAGAGGATTTGTTGGTCGGCGGTGGCGCAGCTCCACCTGGTTTCCGACTACCCATTACGGCTGCCGTCGGAATAAACACAACGAAGAAGAAGAAAAGTAACTCATCTCTGCTTCAAAACTATCAAGTCCCTGGCACCCAGGTCGGATTTCTCTCTCTATTCATATCCTGAAGGATTAAATTTCTATTCTGTTAACTGATTATCTTGATCTGACAGACGATTTTTCTCAAGACGTTTGGGTGTTCACATAACCAGGTTCAATTTCTAATATTATGTTCTTCCTTTTATATACATGTATTAATTGCTTACTTCTCCTCTGTAAACTTGCAATGTTTAAGGGTAGATGCTGCATAAGTTGCAAAAAAGAGACACAAATGCAATTTATTTAAGTCAAATCTTCTAGCACCAATGTTTTTCAATTTGTTGTACTAGTCATAAAGTTTAATGTCACTATCATTTTTTGTACAGATAGTTAGAACCACAACAAGTATGGTTTATTACACCAAAATGTAACTTACTTTCACCCTTTAGCCACTGCATGTAAGAACTAAGAAAGAATGTTTTTTTCCCATTGTATAGACGGTAAAATGGTGGCATGATTTCTCACCACCAATGTAACTGTTACATACGGAGTTAAAATATTGGAAGTATGTTACATACAATGAAAACAACATTTTATTGCATATAAAAGGTGAAAGCAAGTTATATTTGGTGTAATTAACCCTATAATGTAAAATGTTTCACGGGTAAAATATCAAACCTATTTATGAGTATCCATAGTCTAGAAATGCTATATCAGACTACTTTTTTTTTTCGGTTTCTGGTTGAAAATGGTTAGAAAGTAAAGTAAACCGTGGAGATTATTTTCTTCGTTTGAGTTGTTTGTTTGTTTGTAGAGTGATAGTGAGTACATGGCTGGCCAACTTTCGTCATTTGGTTATGCTATCAGTGACAATGCAGAAGGAGCAGATCTTTGGCTGATAAATACGTGAGTTATCTTTCTGTGTTAATCCATGTAGTCTGTTTGGGTCTTAGAAACTGTACACAGAATCCCCAAGAAGTCGATTGTACCGCTAGCATGAATTTAATGTTTTGATTGCTTAGATGAAATCAAAGATGATTGAATAAACTGATGACTTAAGTTGTTTCATCTTTCAAGGTTTTAGTTAGTTGGTAAAGAACTAAAGACGAGGTACAGAAAAGGTCATTTGAGGAAACCTTCTAAGCTAAAATGAATTGTTTTTCTTGTTATATTTGGTGGTTTGCTTGCCATCTTCAATTCATGTTGCCTAGAATTGTTTGGGGGCATATATTCTTGTGGTCAATTTAAGGTCATGTACTTTTCCAGAGAAAAGTTCACCAAAGGTGTTCTATGATTTTTATAAAAGGAATTATAACTACTTAATTGTAGTTAGGTGTCTGTTTCCATGTCTGAGAACTTTTAACTAAGTTTTTAATCACAACCCAATTTCACAAGTTATATTATATTAAGACTGATACAATATGAAAGCCGACCTTTGTTTAAAATAATGAGCATTGTTTGATATTTTTATAATAGTTAGAGAGGTAGATAACATTCTCTATAACTACTGATCATTTTATGATGAAACAATGTTATAGCAAAAACACAAACACACACACACACACATATATATATATATTTATATATATTTGTTAATGTTTTTTATAATACAGTTGTACAGTAAAGTCCCCAAGCCAATCAGCAATGGACACATTGATATCTAAATGCAAAAGTGCAAAAAAGCCGCTTGTGGTGGCTGGATGTGTGCCTCAAGGAAGTAAAGATCTGAAAGAGCTTGAAGGTGTGAGCATAGTTGGAGTTCAGCAAATTGACCGGGTTGTTGAAGTTGTCGAGGAGACCCTTAAAGGTCACGAGGTCCGATTATTGAATCGAAAAACTCTTCCAGCACTTGATCTTCCTAAGGTATTATTTATATGTTTTGGTTACATTAAGGGGTGTTTGGTTTTGTGTTTTGAAATCAATATTGAATAATCATAAAACTATAGAAAATCGTGTTTGGGTTTGCTTCTGTCATTTGAAGCTGTAACAATCAGATTTTTTGGGTGTTTGGCAAGTTCTGTTTATTCGAAAACTTGATGGATAAAATGACCAGGATTTGACATTTTTGTGAAAAATGGAGAGATGTTCTTTAAAATGGAATTGCATGTTCAAATTAGGGATAAATGAAAGGATAAATAGGTAATTTTGTTTTTACTCTTAGAGAAACAGATGCTTGGGTTTTGGCAAATTTTGATTATTTGAGATATCAATAGATAAATGACCAAAGTTTGTGAAAAATGGAGAGTATTCAAATGTGAGTAAAAAAGACTCTCAAATTAGGATAGAAGAAAGGATAAATAGGTATTGGTAACTATATTTTACTCCTATAATCAGTTTTGTTGCGGCTGGTATGAAACTATAAAGTTGACCGATACTCAGAAGCAACATAGTCTCCTTGTCAAAACATTAAGAACTAGTTGTGATTGAAATATCAATAATCAGATAATTATTTTCAAAATGCAAATCCAAACACCCCCAAATATTTGGTGCGAGATTCACATATGGAAAGAGCAAAATGACACGCGCTAAAGCAAACGTATAATCTTTGAAATTAATTATTTTGTGGTGCTGGAATAATCTTAATAATTTCCACAGGTAAGGAAGAACAAGTTTGTTGAAATTCTTCCCATAAATGTTGGTTGTTTGGGGGCTTGCACTTATTGCAAGACTAAGCATGCTCGAGGTCATCTTGGAAGCTATACTGTTGATAGCCTTGTAAGTATTTATCGGGCTTAACTTTAATCCTTGCTTGTAGCCTTGACGTGTGTTTTAAAAGCTATTACATAATGTTAATTAATCAGAATCATGTAATCAATTATTACAAAAGGGGTTGTAGGAGATACTGTCAGGATTTGCTTTTGTTGTCTGAAACTTTTAATAACATGATGTTTTGCGTGTTTAACAATTTCTGATTATTTGAGGAACTAATCGATAAATTGACCAAAAAAGACAATTTTGTACAAAAAAAAGACATCTTGTGTAACGGCAGTACAAGTCTTTCAATCTACGTTAAAAGAAGGGGTAAATAGGTGAGTTTGTATTACTCTTAGATAATCATTTTTTGTAGCTTGTATGAAACTACTCATGCAAAACTGATTGTTTGGTCCCAAAACAATAGATGATAAAAAACAGGGTATGTTTATCCTGACAGAAAAATAACTGGATGATCAATTCCAAAATATAAACCCAAACACCCCCTAAACTGATAATATTTTTTTATAATAATCCTCAATACTGCAGGTAGGACGAGTCAAAAGTGTTGTAGATGATGGAGTCAAAGAGATTTGGTTGAGCAGTGAAGACACTGGGGCATATGGTATTGATTCATATTCTTTCTTCTACTTCTTCAAAGCCTCACTTATAAAAGGGTGCTTTTGGTTATGTTTTACCTCTAACGGGTTAAATGGATTATGCTGAAGGATTTAATGAAAAAGAAAACACGTCATATATTAAAATTCTTCCTATTCGAATGCATAAAAACCTCCCCAATGTCTCATTAAAAAGAACTTTAATTTTTTTTTGAAATCATACATAGCACCTTATACGTTTATAGTAAAAAGATCGATAAAAATGTGTTTTCAGCTCCACCCAACCTGACCCGCACTTAAAAACAACAAATTTTTATCCATTACACAATCCATCTGGCTTGTCCATTTCGCCACCTTTCTTTAAAAAGAGATGATGTGGCATACATGAAGCAAAATGAAGGACCGAATGGGATCTTTCAATATTTTTTTCTTTGTTTGTGTAGCATATTAGTTAAATGTTTATGTTGATTATAATCTTAGATTTGAATACAACAACCATACCCAGTAAAATCCCACCAATAACAAAGCTATCGGTAAGGTATGAGGAGGGTGGGATGTAGGCAAATCATACCCCTATCTAATAGGATAGAGAGGCTGCTTCCAGGGAGACGTCCAGCTCCAAAAACCTTCTTAGGACCTAAAAAGTATATTAGTAATAGCAGAAAAGATGAAAAAGTGTAAGTAGTGAGAAAGTGAAGATAGTATAGATAACACCATATGTTAGGTATCACACGAACACAACACACAAACACACGCTAAAGCAATAAACGACACGAGAGATTTATAGTGGTTCGACCGGTATGACCTACGCCCACTTGCTGCAACTAGGGTGTTTATTATATTTAGGTGCTCAAGAAATTACAAGTACAATCATTGATATATATAGGGACTAGACTAGGGTTTCTAACTTAACCTACAAGCTAAGCCTAACCCACGAGTAGGAGGCCCCTAGGGCCGGCTTTGTAATAAGACTCCTGACTTCAAACTCGACAATCTCCCACTTGGAGGCTTTGACAATCTTCAAGCATCACTCCGACTTCACTTGTACTTCTGTAATCTCCATTACCGCTAGTTGCAGCGGCCTTCTCATCAAGTAACCTGAAGGCCAGTTGAAGCTATGCAGAGCTTCAACTTATTTGTTTAAGGTAACCCACCTTAGTCAGCATATCTGTTGGATTCTCTGTTCCTTTAATCTTCTTTAGTTTTAGGGTGCCATCACTAATCAACCCCCTGATAAAGTGATATCTCAGCTGAATATGTTTCGTCTTACCATGAAGCACAAGATTTTTTCCAAGATGTATAGAACTCTGGTTTTTAGAAAACATTGGACTGCCGGGTTGTTTCTTCCCAAGTTCTTTCAGAAAGTTCTTCAACCATATGAGTTCTTTGCTGACTTCAGCAACAACCATATACTTGGCTTCAATGATTGAAAGAGCAACGCTCTTTTGTAGCCTGGACATCAACTAACCACAGTTCCTCCCACTAGAAAAAAACATACCCAGTTGTGCTCTTATACGATTCCTTGCAACCCTCAAGGTCGGCATCCGTATAACCTCTCAGAACAATGTCTTTGCCTGAAAACCATAACCCTATCTTTGAAGTGCCTTTCAAATACCTTAGCAGTCATTTGACTGCCAGTGTTCTTTTCCTGGATTAGACATATAACGACTGACTACCCCCACGACCTGTGCTATGTCTAGCCTCGTGCACACCATGGCGTACATAAGACTTCCCACAGCTGATGCGTAAGGAACCTTAGCCATTTTAAATACCCTATCTTTGAAGTGCTTTTCAAATACCTTAGCAGCCATTTGACTGCCTCCCAGTGTTCTTTTCCTCGATTAGACATATAACGACTGATATGTCTGGCCTCGTGCACACCATGGCGTACATAAGACTTCCCACTGCTGATGCGTAAGGAACCTTAGCCATTTCGGCTATGTCTTCTTCTGTTTTACGTGACTGGTCTTTTGAAAGCTTAAACTGACTTCCTAGTGGAGTGCTTCAGGACTTGGCATCTTTCATCTTGAATTTCTTAACACTTTCCCAATGTACTTTTCTTAAGATAGTGTCAGAGATCCGTGTTTGTTTATGGAAATACTCATTTCGAGTATCTGTTTGGCAGCACCTATGTCCTTCATCTCGAATTCCTCGGACATTTGCTTCTTCAGTTTCTTTATTTCCTTCATATCAGAACCTGCAATTAGCATATCATCCACATACAAGATAAGGATGATATAAGATGTACTGAACTTCTTGATGTAGCAACAATTATCCATTTCACATCTTGTGTACTCGTTTCGACATGAAGTTGTCAGACTTCAAATACCATTGCCTTGGATTGTTTCAACCCATACAAACTCTTCTTTAATCTACAGACCAAGTTTTCTTTGCCCTTAACCTGGAAACCTTCTGGTTGAGCCATGTAGATATCTTCATCAAGATTACCATGCAGAAAGGCTGTCTTGACATCCTGCTGCTCTAAATGAAGACTCTCAACAACAACAATACATAGGACCAACCTGATAGTAGTCATCTTTACAACCGGAGAGAAGATTTCATTGTAATCAACCCCAGTTTCTGTTGGAACCCCTTAACTACCAATCTGGCTTTGTCACTTTCATCTTTGTTCCTGAATACCTATTTGTTCTGCAATGCTTTCTTCCCTGATGGAATGGAAGCTTTGTTAGAGCCCAAGTTTTGTTCTTCTCTAAAGATTTCATTTCATCCTTCATTGCTATCTCCTACTGCAATGAATCTTTCATATTGATGGCTTTTGAATAACACCGAGGTTCTCCATTCTCTGTTAATAACAGAGATTTAGCAGATGGAGAGTATCTCTTAGGAGGTGCGTAACTCTAGTAGATCGTCTGACCCACTGGGTTTCAGGAGGTGGAGCAGGCGGAGCTGAAGATGTATACTCTTCTTCTTCCTCTGATCTTTCACTATCAGTAGGATCAGTACCAAAACCCGTGCTCCCACTGGTTGACTCAACATCATCATTATCGGTGTCAGCCCCTGTGCTCCCACTATCAGAGATATCTTCTGGAGTAACGGTTTCCCTAGATTTATTTACACCCTCGTCTTCAAACTCAACATGTTCTTTCTGAACCTGTAATTTTTCTTTCCTATCTTTGTATATAAATCGGCCTCATTAAATGTGACATGCTTGCTTTGGATTACCCTTTTGCTTTCCCAAAGCCTGTAACCCATACTGTCTGACCCATAACCAATGAAAGTGCATTTCTTGGTTTTTGAATCCAGTTTATCCCTGTCATCATCTTTCAACAAACTGTAAGCACTACAACCAAAGACTTTTAGATGTTTGAGACTTACCTTCTTTCCTTGCCAATCTTCCTCTGGTATTTTGAAACCCAAAGGAACTGAAGGTCCACGGTTAATTAGATAGGCTGTAGTGTTAACTGCATCAGCCCAGAACTTCTTAGGAAGCCCTGCATTCAATCTCATGCTCCTAGCCCTCTCATTTAGTGTTCTGTTCATCCTCTCTGCAACTCTATTCTGCTGAGGAGTTCTCGGGACAGTCTTGATCATCCTAATCCCGTGCTAGGCACAATAATCAAAAAACTTTTTGCTGATGTACTCGCCCCCATTATCCGATTTTAAGCATTTAACCTTCGAATCAGTTTCATTTTTAACAACTTTCCAATTCTTAAAGGTATTAAAAACATCAAATTCATTTTTCAATTTTATTAAAAAGCAACTTTCCAATTCATGTATGCCTCGTAATCTCTTCACATGTGCTTGTGTCTTCTCCTCACCTCTTTTTTTCTTCCCTTCTTAGTTTATGATTCTATTAACGGGCATGTGGTTGATTGAATTTGGTTGATTATATGCTTTTAATGTTAAATTAAGATTATTTAACCAATATTAATTACATGTCAGTCATTGTTTATGCCTTGCGCCTTCCACTACCTACACTCCATCTAGTATCTCTAGGCCTTTACAGTGTTCATATTTGATTTGTTTTCTTTTACACTTGCAAGCTCTTCCATCCAAGCTAAATGTGACATTTTAGCAATTTGAGGAGCTGGCGGTTGATTGTCACACTTGTAACAACCAATGTCGACTTCGAGTCTCGTGAACACCAAGCTTATGATAGGATAAAAGAAGATGGGATTTGATTTTTAAAGTCAATGATGTTGTATCTTTCACACCAATCAAGTCCAAACACCTTTCTTTGATATTCATTTTGATCAACAAAACTCGCAACATCAACATTTTCTATTTCATAGATTTATTTTAAGCCTGATCAATTATCAGACCTAAATTTTCCTCCTCCATCATGGTGCTTCATGGGGTTCATAGCAAAATCACATAAAATATCTTTATAGAAATTTGGTGATGTGTAATTTGCACTTTGAGGTGCATTATGAGATCAGATATTAAAGAAGATAAATTCAAGAAAACTTGACCTTTGGAAATTGGGTAGCAAGGGAAGGTGGGAGGTTTCGCGGAAGGCCAAAAGCCTAAGTTAATATTTTCTTCTTGTATATAAAATCATAACAAAACTTACAAGCCTAAGGAATAACATTTTACGATTTTTTCTTTGTATCTCTCCACTATTCGATTTGTTTGTTCTATCTATGTACCATATATGTTAATATATATGGTTTTTCATGGCGGCATTGGGGTTGGCCGAGCAACAAGCAACCACCCCATCAGCTCCCCATCCTGTGCTAGGGAGAGAGAGCAATTAATGTAGTGTAAGTGTGTGGAACGGACGAAATTTTCCTAAAGTGCCTCTATAATGCACAAAACCTCTTAATCATTTTTATTAAAAAATCTGGTTACTATCAAGATAATATGATTTATGTAATCATGCCTGGCACCATGGTTGGAAAAATCGCTAGGCGGGCGGTGGGGTGGGGCCTAGGCCTAGGCGGGATTAATCGGGGCCTAGGCCTAGGCGGGATTAATCGAATTGGAATTTTTATATGTAATTTTCAGTTTTTTATATATATACACACATTTTTATTTGTAATTTTTATAAAATTGTTCATTTTTAAATATTTATACACATATTTGGTTGGAATTTGAAGGGTTTGGCTGGAAAATCCAAGGTTTTCGCCGGAATTTGGTCGAAAATTTCAGGTTTTTGCCGGAATTTTCGCCGGAATCTGGCCACCTAGGCCCGCCTAGGACCGATTCCGATTAATGGTCCGCCTAGCTCCAAATTACAAGTTAAATGGCCGCCTAGCGCCTAGGCCCCGCCTAGGCCCGATTTTTACAACACTGCCTGGCACACTAATTACTTATAGAAAGTTCAAATACTTTTGAACGATGTTAATCCTAATATCTAAGTTAAAAGGGGTTAAGTTAAAAAGAAAAGAAAAGGGTGGTAATAGCTGATCGAGATTTGCAAGAAAAGGAAAAAAGATTGAGTTAGTTGTTGGTTTATTAGTTTATTGAGTTGCTTTGTCTAGAGATTTGATTTTAGTTTGTTTTCTGTTTGAATCAGTTAGGGTTTCTTGTTTAGCAAGGGTTAGATTAGTATAAATAGGAGTCATCGTATTTGCTTTATTTGTGTGGTATTCAATTAAAAGAAATGAGTCAATCTTTGAGATCAAAATTCGGTGTTTGGGGGCTGATTTTCCAACAATTTTGGACAGGTGTTTCAGGCCAACTCGCCCCTTTTCTTTTTAACCCATGCGAAAAATTACCGGTTTTTGCCTGTTACCCAACTCGCCAACACACCCATTTCATCTCTAGATTACACAGTGCAGGACAGGCCGTTAGAGACCTATTAACTAACTTCATGACCAATGCTATATCAGTACTTTTTCATCTATATTTATTAATAATCTTAGTGCTTTAATTTGTAA
Source organism: Smallanthus sonchifolius (assembly GCA_023525975.1). Classification (NCBI taxonomy): domain Eukaryota; kingdom Viridiplantae; phylum Streptophyta; class Magnoliopsida; order Asterales; family Asteraceae; genus Smallanthus; species Smallanthus sonchifolius. The sequence continues at coordinate 37,734,808 of CM042025.1, read as the reverse complement.
AATGTTGAAGCCATCTCATTTGTCAATAGTGCAGTTTTAAGCTTATTAACAAGTGTAGTTTATTTGGTTTTGCAGGTCGTGATATTGGAGTAAATCTTCCAATTTTATTAAATGCAATAGTGACAGCACTCCCATCAAATGGGAGCACAATGCTTAGAATTGGGATGACTAATCCTCCTTATATTCTGGAGCACTTGAAGGAGATAGCTCATATCTTGCGTCATCCTTGTGTCTATTCATTTCTACACGTACCTGTTCAATCTGGGAGTGATGCTATTTTAACTGTAAGTGATAATATTGTTTAACAGACAAAGAATTAAAGGTGGCAATTTCAGCCCTTTACATGTAAATAGGTCCATTTGGTTTATGTTTTATGGTAATGGATCATAACAGATTCAAAACAGGCCAGTTTTTAGTACGAGTCAAAATGGGCTGTGCCATGATGGCCTGGAAGACCTTTTGTCGTTTTTAAATAGATTATGCATTAAATATGATTACAAAAACAATGTTGATACAATAGTAATCTGAAATTTTGAAATAAACGATTTACGAAGTTGTATGAATTAAACATACCCTTTGGGCAACTTTCAACCCGTTTACATTTTTAAGTGATCTTTTTTCTTTGACCCATTTATGATAAAGATAACCCAAATCGACCCATTCATAAGTAAATGGACCGAATTTGCCATCTCTAATTTTCTCTAATGGGTAAGACGGCCAATTAAAAAAATTAGTTAAAACAGATGCGGGTCAAATGGTGTATTATTAAAGATACAACCTCATAAATCACTTTTATGCAAAAAAATAGATTACTACTATAATGGTTATTTATTCTAATCATATTTAATAAATTAATTAGTAACATTTCTTTTAAAATCTGGGCATAATGTGTTTCAAGTCAATCGGAAACAAAAATTGCCGGTTTGCCCAATTTCGCCACATCTAACAAATATGTTATGGTTGTTGAATTTAGTTTTGGTTACACCAGAAGTTACAAGCATGTGTTTACAATATCTCTTGGTTGTGGATGACAGGCAATGAATCGAGAATATACAGTAGGCGAGTTCCGGAAGGTAGTAGATACATTGACTAAACTGGTTCCTGGGATGCAGATTGCTACTGATATTATTTGTGGATTTCCTGGTTAGCATACATAGTCCTTTTGTCTTGGTTTCTTATATGTAAAAGTCCATACTATATATTAATGCATGTCTTTTTAAGATCCTAAAATATAGAATCTAGGTCATTCATTGATCTTGTGGTTAATCTTAACCATTCAATACCTCATTCAACCCACTATACATATTAGACTACAATGTCATTAGGTAATAGTGTAGGGACTGGACTTGTAATAATGTGCTCTATATAAGCACACCTCATTGTAAACCCAAATACACATTCTAATACACTCACAATTACAAGGTTTAAGTTGGTATCAGAGCCTTAAAGACAACATCCGGAATACTCGCCGGGAGGGGCGGCCGGCCGCCGCCCTACCCACCACCACCGCAAATAGTTGCGCACTGTCTTCACTTCTTTCTGCCATCGTCAACCACCACCATACCAACATCACAATCACAACAACACCACTACTGCCGCCACCACCGGTGGCGGAACCCTGGCCGCTGTCACCACAAACCACCACTGTCGTCAAACCACCACACCAACACGACAACACCACCGCCGTTAGCCCCACCACCACGCGGTGGAACCTTAGCCGCTGCTGCCGAAACCCTAGATGGCGCCCCCATTCGCCTCCTCCACCGAAACCCTAGATCTGGCCGACCTCCATGCTGCATCTGCCACCGCAAGGCAAGCCTGCCCAGCTTCTCTCCGTCGCCGCCACCATACACGTGTAGCCGGTTTTCCGGCAACGTGCTCCTCGCGAAAGCCACAAAGCTTTCGGTTCCATATTTTGCGAGGGTTGCAATATTTTAGACACAATGAGGGAGAAGAAAGAACGGGGGAACAAAACCCTAAAAACCGTTTGGAGAGAAGTAGAAAGAACAAAAAAAAGGTCTTGTGTAGTGTCGCCAAAGCAAGGTAGCGACAACTAGCATGGCAACATCACTAAGCGGGTGGCGACATTAGGCGTGCGACACCAAAAAGATTGGCGACAATAAGCGGATGGTCGGAAGAGAGAACGGGAGAAGATTGAAGACCAACTATCTTTTAAGTTTATGTCTTTTACATTTCTAACAAAATCGCTCCCGCGCTTAGTTTGCGGGGGAGTATTATACTACAATGTCATTGGAGTTCAGAACACGTGGGACTAAGGACCATGTGCTATTTCTCATATGCGCTGAATACTCTTCAGCCATGGCTGTACGCCACTGATGGTGTTTGTTAGCAACAGTAAAGGTGGCAGGTTCAGTGTCAAGAGGAGTATGGGTATGGAAAGAGGTGACATTGTGTGTCTTTGTTTGTTTAGGATTGGGACGTAGGTTGGTTGGTCTAGGACGGGGTGGTGGTTGGGCTGATTTGGTGGTGGAGTGATGTTGATAGGTATGATGGAGAGGTGGTGTGGCAGGGAGTTGTTGTGGGCCGGGGTGTGTTTGGGTCGATTGTGGTGATAGGGGTGTGGGCTGAGTTGATTGGGCCGAGAGTGGGGAGGGGGCTGTGGCTGGTGTTTGGGTCTCAGCAGGTTGGGAAGAAGTAGGTGGGGTAGGTGTGGGCTGAGGTGATTGAACCGAGGCTAGTGTGGATGGCGGGGAAGGAGTATGAGGATGTGGCATGGTGTTGGTTTGAGGTGGGTTTTGTAAAGGAGAAGTGGGTGTAGTAGGGTTGGGATAGGATGAGAAATAAGGGTTGAGAGATGGTGAGGGAGAGGAGGTGGTTGGTGAAATGGAAAGGAATGTTCATCAAAACGAACGTGTCGAGCTATATAAATTCGTTCAGAAGTGGGGTCAAAGCAACGGTAGCCGTGGTGGGAGGTGCTATACCTAAGGAACACACATGGGAGTGATCGAAAGTCAATTTTATGTTTGTATGGACGAATGTGTCGGTAATAACGACACCCGAAAACACGAAGAAAGGAAAAATCAGGTTGATGTTGGAAGACTTGTTTAAGAGGTTAGATGTTGGAGTTTGTTCTAGAGGGCATCCGGTTTATGAGGTAAACTGCCGTGTTAAAGGCGAAGTGCCAAAACCGTTGTGGAACATGAGATTGAGCTAGTAAGGTAAGACTGGTTTCAACAATGTGACAGTGACAGCGCTCGACAAAGCCGTTTTGTTCACTCGTATGTAGACACGAGAGACGATGAATGATGCCACGAGACGAGAGAAGCGGAGAGAGACTCCGGAATTCACCTCCCCAATCAGTTTGGACAGATTTCAATTTAGTTTTAAATTGTCGTTCAACCATAAAGATAAATTGTGTAAAAACATCACAAACATCAGATTTCAATTTCAAAAGGAATATCAACATAAACCTTGAGTAATGATCAACACACAATAGAAAATAACGATGGCCATCAAAAGAGGTAACGGGGGCAGGCCCCGTACATCACAGAAAACTAAATCCAAAACTGATAATGCAAATCAGTCGGCTAATAAAAACATTCAAACTTTTATAAGTAGATGGCAATAAATGAAGTTTTGAAGATTTTCCAATGGAACAAGAGTCACAAAACGAAGTAGTACAATTATTTAGCAAAGGTAAATGATATTTAGATAACATAGACATCAAAAGCTGTGGATGAGGATGTCCAAGTCTTTGATGCCATGTTGTGGAAGAAGGGTGGCGGAGAAAACGACTTTAGAAAGGGGTTGTATCCTCGGAAGTTGGAAGGAGTAGAGACCATCATTACTTGGACCCGTGAGGAGAATAGTGCGTGTAGACTTGTCCTTCACACAAAAGAAAGTAGGATGAAATTCAAAGAAGTCATTATTGTCATGGCAAAATTTTTGTACAGAAAGAAAATTACGTTTGATTTCAGGAACATGAAGTACATTTTTAAGAGAAAAGGTTTTGTTTGGGGAGTGTGGAGGAACCAATATGGAGAATGGGTAAACCCTTACCGTTGCCAACGTGGAGATTATCCTCACCATAGTAGGCCTCAACGTTGTCAAGGCTAGAGAGATCCGGAGCAACATGCTGATTCAGTGTCCGGAAGCCAAGATGTTGACGCTTGTGAGCGGTAATTAGTAAAGTTGGCAGATGGTTGTGGTCTCGTCATCAATGTATTATGATCACGATTGGGACATTGAGGGAACATGACCAATACCGCACATGTTGCATGAACCAAAAAAATATTCTGATTAGTAGCCCAACTAAATTGAGTACGATTACTTCCTCCTTGATTGCGATTGTTGTAGTTCCCTTGTCCACGGGTACTTCCTGACCGATAGTTTGAGCCACGAGTACGATTGTTTCTAGACCGGTTTGTGTAGTAAGGTTGTGCTGGTTGGGAACAAACCGGTTGAAGCTGTAAACCAAGCTGATTGCAAGTTGTTGAATAGCTTGAAGGGCCTCCGGTTGAGACAGTGCACGGTTGGGAGTAACAACCGTGAAGGCTTGTGTTGGGGTGACTTCAGTGGAGGGCTTTTTGATCATGTAGTCATGATCAGAAAAGAGGCCATGAAGTTCGACAAAAGCAGTTGGGAATTGTTGAGCACGGAGAGTAGACTTCAAGTCGTATTCTTCTCGTAGACCGGAGATCACCAACATAACAAGTTCTTTTTCTTTTACCTGTTCTCCCAGATTGGCAAGTGCATCCGAGTATTCCTGAGCCCGGGTCAGGTAAGCAGAAGCAGACTCGTCACCTTTCAATGCAATCCTCAAAAGCTGAGAACGAAGAGTGTATTCCCTCGAGGATGTATGAGGAGCGTAGGCACGCTCGAGGGATAGCCAGAGGGATGTAGTGCCCTGAACATGTTGAAATGATGCTTCAGAAACAGTGGACATGATTAGCATGCGAACGTTAGTGTCATTGGAAACCCAGATTGCATGATTAGGGTTTGAGATAGATGACACGGCGGCTCCTTTGTCTTTACCGGAGACCGATTCAATAGTGGGAGGAGAACACAGAATCGTGCCATCAACGTAGCCAAATAAACTGTTTGTAACAAGAAACGTTGTAGCATGGCCTTCCAATAACCATAGTTGGTTAGAGACAAGGTGAAACCAAACTTGTGAGCATGATGGGTTGTCTTTTCGGATGAAGAAAAGGCCGCAAGTTTATGTATATATGAGATACATCATTACACTCTAATCCCTCTAATATTAAGTAATACATATATTGTCTAATAATGATAATATGTTGTATCATCACCGCCATCAATCATAAGAGCAACATTGTACTACAAAACTATTTATAAACTTATTAACACGTACCAATTTGTAAAAATGATAATAAGAGATTCATGTTTTTAGTATTATTACCATCAATGATTTGACTTATCATAGGCTCATAGCGGCTTCTGGTTAGAGTTCATGTGCAGAACCAAAAGGCAGTAGTTGACACCGAGTGGTGATTGAGCTCTGTTTAATCTCGACAATAGAGGTGGTTGTTCAGCTCTGCCGAAAATTGACACCGATGTACACGCCGGAGGGTTAGCGGTGATTGTGGTGATGATGGCCGGATCCATAGTTATCAAAAGCGAGCGCCTAGGCGCAATATGCGAGGTGCAGTAAATGCGCTTTGATTTTAAGACGAGCACCTTGTGACGCTCTTGAATGAAGAACAATGATCATTTGAACCTTTACTATTTATTACTTTTTGAAGCTTTTGGTTTTCAAGTTTTGAACATTTTGGTATTTGAATTTGAACTTCGGGTACTTTACTTTGAACATTTTGGAATTACATTTGAATCTTGACTATTTTAGAACTTTTGGTACTAATTAGATGATATTAAATGTTATATAATAGCTTTTTCTTTATTTTATTTGAAGAATAATATTATTTTTCAATACATAAATTAGATAGTATATTTTAGTTTTTTTTCATTCAAGTGCGCTTTTTTTTTCCTCAGGCCCTCACTTTTTTTGCGCTTTGCGCCTAGGCCCCAGGCGAGGCCTATGCGCCTTGAGTGCACCTAGCGCCTTTGACAACTATGGCCGGATGTAGGGTTGGCGGTGATGGCCGGATCTAGGGTGGTTCGGTGGTGCCGTTGTAGTGGACAGTGGTGTTGGTTTGATGAGGAAGATGACCGGATCTAGGGGATGTTGAAATGGTGATGAAGATGAAGATGAGTGGGGTGTTGTAGGTCAGATAGAGGTGTGCCAAGTGATGAAGATGATGATGTGGGTGGGGTGGGAGATGATGGTGATGTAGGACCCATTAATTAAGATTAGTATATTCTATTTTTAGTTTTATGTTTTCAATATTTAATTTTATTATTGAGGGGTATTTTTGTCATTTTATACTCATTTAACATTCAAACTTAACGTCCATCCAACTCAGGGGCTAAATTTGTTACATTCGTGCAAACTATTGGATTGATCCTATAGTTTCCCAATCCTAGGGGGCGTAAGTGAAATTCGTGTAAACCATAGGGCTATCCATGTAATTAATTCTTATTTAAGTTTCCTACCTCTCCCGGACAAGTGCAATCAATGTAGTTATACCTTTGGTTAACATTTTTAGAAAAGCTAAAAGAGATCAACATCAAAAGCTCCAATATCTCTGTTTCATCACTTACCTCTTGTATCGATATATGGTTGAATAAATAAAGAAAGATAAATAAAAAAGGTGTTGAATTACAATTGATATAACATTTACGGGAAATTGGATAACCATTTGAGGCAAACTTAAGTAAAAATGTATCTTAGTTGCTGACATTACTTATGCGATGAATAAAACTGAGTCATAAATTGATTCTGCGTAAGATTTTATTCTATAAAATATTGAGCTTTTATGTACCAAGCTATAATATGATAATGACTGTATATGTCATCACTACGTGTTTTACCCTTTTGAATACGATGAAGTTTATGAGATTAATGTCAAACATCCATTTCATATAGTTTGGATGAACTTTGAATTTAAAATGGATGTATCCAAAAAGAAATTGATAAAATCTATGAAATTCAAATCGTAAATTTTTATGTCATATGTTTGTTTGTTCATATTTAAGGCTTCATCCACTTAGTCAAAGACACATTGTTTGTAAGCTTAAAGAATAGTTTAAACTAGGGTTTGTTCTTGCATCATCCGGCTGACCATAAAATATTGATAAGACATCTATTTTTCTTTTAGATATACCAAAGGTTTTGCATTGAAGAGAAACTTTTGCTTATCATCTGATATCTTAGTTCTCATTTAAAACCATATGTTTTTAAATGCCCTCACTGAATTAAATCTAAAAGCTTAAATAATGTGGTTTTGTATGGAAGTAACTTTGAAATAGTTTGCAAGAAATACGTTCTTTCCTTTATAAGGACCACATAAATTGTGTAAAGATTTTGTTTTTGGTACTATGTATAAAGAGTTCTTTTTTTCTTTTGGGTTTGCAGGTGAAACAGATGAAGACTTTGCTGAAACAATTAATCTAATAAAGGAGTACAAGTTTTCCCAAGTTCACATCTCTCAATTCTATCCTCGACCAGGTATTCCTTTCTCTTGTATACTAAAAGGGTTGTGCTAAATAAAACCCCTTGAATACAAGCGTATAATTAGTCGATACGGGCGTTTAAAAGTTCAAAACAGTCATATACGGGCGTGTACAAGTTCAAAACGGTCATATGCGGGCGTCTACAAGCTCAAAACGGTCATATGCGGGCGTCTACAAGCTCAAAACGGTCATAATCAATTAAAAAAGGGAGGGGGTACATTTAGCCAACCCCATACTTCAAATGTTACATTAAGGCCTTCTTATGAATGTCACCCTATAGTTGAAAAAGGGATGAAGAGCCGTAGATATACGGTGAAACCATGCACGCGGTGCCTGTTTCAATCCATACAAGGATTTGTGAAGGCACATATGATCCGGTTTGGTTGGTCCACAAAACCGGGAGGTTGTTGTAGGTAAACTGTCTCTTTCAAGTCACCATGTAAAATGCATTTTGCACATCAAGCTGTCTCTAGGGCCATTTTTGAGTGACAGCTAAGGAGAGAACCACCCGAACAGTGGTTGATTTTACCACTGGACTAAAGGTCTCCTGATAGTCAATGCTTGGTTGTTGACGAAACCCCTTGGCAACAAGGCGTGCTTTATAACGTTTGATGGCCCTAGTTTGATCTCTCTTTAATTTATAAACCCACTTGCAGTCAACAACATTGGAATTCTAAACACGTGGAACTGGAGACCCATGTACCATTTCTCAAAAAAGCGCTGAATACTCGTCAGCCATAGCGTTACGCCACTGGGGATGCTTGTTAGCAACAGTAAAGGTGGCGGGTTCGCTGTCAGGAGAGGTAGTATGGGTATGAAAGGAATGTGCATTGTAGGGTTGGAACGGAGATTGGCTAGACAGGGACGAGAAGGATTGTGAGTGGAAGACGATGATACGTGTGAATGAGAGGTGGTGGGACTGCAGGTTGTTGGGCCGTAGGTAGTGGGGAGGGTTGTTGTGGTGATTGGGCTGCACTATTTTGGGCAGGTGAGGGCGGAAGGTTTGTAGGTCACTGGGCCGAGAGGGGTTGGTGTGGGGTAGAATGAGTCTGGTCAGTTGTTGGACCTGGGTGAGGTGGTTTGGGCGGAAGGGTGGGAATGGTCCGTGGTGTTAGTGTGAGCAGGAGAAGTAAGGTGACAAAGTGAGACGGGTGTGGGATATGAAGAAATGTAAGGATCAGGGGTTGGTGAGATGGGGGTGGGCTGGTCGTGAAACAGGAAAAAATGTTTATAAAAGCGAACATGTCTCGCGCCGTAAATACGGTCAGAATTAGGATCAAAACACCGCCATGGTGGGAAGTGCTATAACCAAGAAAGTCACACGGAAGGGATCGGAAGTCCATTTTGTGTTTGTTGTAGGGACGGAGATGTGGGCAACATCGACACCCAAAACCCCGTAAAAAAGAGAAATCAGGTGGGTGGTGAAAGACTTGCTCAAATGGTGGAATGTTGGAGTTGGTTCTAGATGGCGTCCGGTTAATAAGGTAGACCGCCGTGTCGAATGCAAAATGCCAAAAGCGTCGTGGGACATGTGATTGGGCTAGTGGGGTAAGTCCGGTTTCGACAACGTGAGGGTGTTGACGCTAACAAAACCGTTTTGTTCACTCGTATGTGGGCACGAGAGTCGGTGAGTAATGTCAACAGAGGTGAAAAAGGGGGAGAGGCTTCGAAATTCACCCCCCCACCCCAATAGGTTTGAACATGTTTTAGTTTGGTTTTGAATTGTCGTTTAGCCATAACAATAAATTGTTTAAAGATACCACATACATCAGATTTTGATTTTATTGGAAAAAACCACATAAAGCGAGAATGACACACACTAAGAAATAGCGATGACCATCGAAAGAAGTAACAGGACCAGGACCCCTCTATTCCATCCCCACACCCACCACCCCATCCCCCACGGACCATCCAAACTCGCAGCATGTCGGGCATCTCCAAACTCTGTCATCCCTTTAACTTCCACACATCCACCTCCTCCATCTCTTCTTTACCCCGAAACCGAACCGGGGCCCTCTGTGACTCGGATTGGAAACGAGCTATGACCGAAGAATTCTAGGCTCTTATTAATAGTAGCACGTGGGAGTTAGTCCCGAGACACAATAATATGAACGTAGTACGTAGCATGTGGATTTTTCGTCACAAAACTAAATATGACGGTACCTCAGAACGGTACAAAGCTCGTTTGGTATGTGAGGGCAGGTACCAACAGATTGGCATTGACAATGGCGAAACGTTCAACCCTGTTGTTAAGCCGGCCACCATACATGATGTTCTTTCCATTGCATTATCTCATTTAGGGCCACATCTCCAGCTTGATGTGAAGAACGCCTTCCTGCACGGAAACGTCAATGAAACCGTGTACATGTACCAACCTCCGGGTATTTGAGACAACCGATACCCGAACCAAGTTTGTCTTCTGAAGAAGTCTCTATATGGGCTAAAACAAGTCACATGGGCCTGGTACCAACGATTCGCTGGTTTTGTATTTCATCCTGGTCACATCCTCCGATTCTCTAAGACATACCTTCATGAATCTTTTAGCTGCCGAGTTTGCCATGAAGGATTTGGGACCCCTTAGCTACTTTCTGGGTACATCCATTACTAGAACCAAGGATACTTTATTCTTATCTCAGCAGAAGCATGTGAGATCCTCGAACGTGCAGGCATGAGTTCCTGCCATCCACCAGCAACTCCAGTCGATACAAAGTCAAAATTAAGCACCACTTCCGACACACTACTCAACGATGGGGGTACATATTATCGTCAACTGGCCGGGGCTCTCCAATACTTGACATTCACACGTCCAGACTTTAGTTACACAGTACAGCAAATCTGCATGCACATGCATGCCCCTAGATCTTCACATATGAATGCTTTAAAGTGCATCCTTTGGTATATTAAGGGCACGATAACTCATAGCTTGCAACTAACCAAGTCTACAGTCACTTCTCTCGGACGCCTACTAGGCCGGATGCCCCGAAACGAGACGCTCGACTTTCGGATATTGTGTTTATTTGGGGACAACCTCCTCTCTTGGTCCTCCAAACGCCAGCCTACTCTCTCTCGATCCAGTGCTGAGGCTGAATACAGAGGCGTCGCCAATGTATTCTCTGAAACTTGTTGGTTACGCAATTTATTATTGGAATTACACCACCTACCAACTCATGCCACACTGGTTTATTCTGCCAATGTTAGTGCCGTTTATCTCTCTTGCAACCCGGTTCAACACCAGCACACCAAACATATTGAGTTGGATATACACTTTGTTTGGGAGAAAATAGCTCGCGGACACATTCGAGTTCTACATGGGCCCTCTCGATATCAAATTGCTGACATTTTTACTAAAGGTCTGCCCTCCATCCTATCCTATTTGATGACTTCAGAATCAGTCTCAACCTCCTGCTTCGACTGCGGGGGTCTATTAGACCAATATACTCTCCTTGCCAGCTATGACAGCCGTGATTCCCTCAAGAGATATATATGGTAGCGATTCATTGTAGCCTCCCAGAGATCCATTCAAACCATTAATCAAGAAACAAAAGAAAATAGAAGACGGGATTGACCCTAAACCAACATTCGATTGATAAAAGGAATCAACAGTTTTACATGCGTAGGTTTGCCCTATAATATATACAGACACAATCTTGAAGGGATGAAACGACGTGATCCTTGATGAAGCATCGCATCCTTTCAAGCCTATATTCAGTTTCTAGGTTTCAATGTGTACACAAATAACCCCTACACTTACTAGTATTACATAATTGACACCTAAACATACTTTAGGCTAATTACAGTTGTGACCCGTTAAACTTGGATATGACAATTAAGGCTAACAATCACCCCCCTAATTCTTAATCCAAGTTTAAGTCTTCAACTTGAACTTGCTTCCTTCTTTCTTGAACGAGAATGCAACAAACTTGACATCCTCTCATACTTGTTCCTTGCCTTGCTTCTTACTTGTTTGACTTAACCTCATAGGTTTTCGTACTTGCTTCTGGCCTACTTGCTAACCAATTCTTGCTTGCTTCTGGCCCACTTGCTAACCAGTTCTTCTGACATACTTGCTAATCAGATTCTTGCTTGCTCCTGACCCACTTTCTAATCAGGTTCTGCCCCACTTGCTAATCAGATATTCTTTCTTGCTTCTGGCCCACTTGCTAACCAATTCTCCTGACCCACTTGCTAATAAGGTTTTTTTCTTAACCGTACTTGACTTGCTTGACCGGTATTGACTTGCTTTGACCAATGTCTTGGTCTATACTTGCTAATTTTTGAATCACAACGATTCTAACTTGCTATTTGAACCAAAGGATGGTTCTACTTGCTATTTGAACCTAAAAGGTTCGGAACTTGCTATGAATCTTAAATATTTGGTTTAACTTGCTATATGAACCACGGGTTCGGACTTGCTATGAACCACACGGTTTTATTTTCCTTTTTCTTTCGTACTTGCACTTGCATATTTTTTTCTTTCTTTTCCACGGATTCACATAATGAATCCGATCTTTCTTTCTCTTGCTTTGCCTCCTTCCATTTGTGATTTTGGTATAACCAAACTCAAAATCCTTTCTTGATCCGAACACCCTTCTGACTCTTGCTATTGGAACCAAGAATGGTTCAATCTTGCTTGCTATGTAAATTATGAAGGGTTCGGGTATTCTCGCTTGCCAATGAACCAAAAAAGGGTTTGGGTATTTTGCTTGCTAATGCTTCCTTTCTTTAATCAACCAAAGGGATTCTAACTTGCTATAATCGGGAATTCTAACTTGCTACTTTCAAAATCAGAAATTATGTAGTCAATTGAAGGAAAAACTTATCTGAATAAAAGCCCTTTCTTCTTATCTCAAATTTCTGAATTGCAATTATCTTTCTCCCAATCGATCACTTCAACTTGCAAGGAAAATCCCAGCCCTCAAAAAATTCTTGAACTGGTCTGAAATTCTGAATCTGTTCTTCGTTCCTTCTGATTGTTCAAATCTGCTGCAACCTTCCTTCAAAATTTCCAGCAAACTTCTTGCTTTTGTATGTTCAGAATCCAAAAAAAACGTGTGCCTGGTTCTTGTATGGTGATTGCAAACGCAACCTACTGTTCTGAACGCTTTCTTCAAATAATATTTGGAATTTGAAACCAGAATTCATATTAGCTTTCTTTATTCACTGCTTCCGAAGGTTTCAACTTTGACCGCCTTTATTAGACTGATTTCGACTGCCTTTTGCTTTCAATTTGCGGCCGGCAATTCACAAAAATTCGCTTCTGGTTCACTGATTCTTGATTCATCGATCAGACCCTTTCTTTTCTTCACCCCTGATTGGTTCAAATTCTTACTGCCTTCTTACTTTCGATCGCCAAATGCTTTCTAAACAGCCACGAATCTGCCCTCTTCTTCCCTCTTCACCGTCCTTTGCTCTTGATCCTTCTTAACCTGGCTCTGATACCACTGTAGCCTCCCAGAGATTCATTCAAACCATTAATCAAGAAACAAAAGAAAATAGAAGACGGGATTGACCCTAAACCAACATTTGATTGATAAAAGGAATCAACAGTTTTACATGCGTATGGTTTGCCCTATATATATAGACACAATCTTGAAGGGATGAAACGACGTGATTCTTGATGAAGCGTCGCATCCTTTCAAGCCTATATTCAGTTTCTAGGTTTCAATGTGTACACAAATAACCCCTACACTTACTAGTATTACATAATTGACACCTAAACATACTTTAGGCTAATTACAATTGTGACCCGTTAAACTTGGATATGACAATTAAGGCTAACATTTATATGGCATACATCTGTATTTAAATTGATTTGTAAATGATTATAATCCTATCCAAATATAGGACCCGAATGTAATTATTTATACACATAATTGTGAATGAGAAGTGAGAAGGGCGACCTAGTATTATACCAGATATCACAAACATCAGAATGAACTATTTCAAAAGGGTACGTAGCCCGCTTCATGAACTTGGACAAACTAGAGAATAAGGTGTCTGAGTTTCAAGTATATATAGGCCATCAACTTCGTCTACAGATTCTGAAAAACACAAGAATCAGGAAGCAATAAAGCACTACAGTTCAAACCACGAGTAATTTTACTAACAGAGAGTAGAGTAAACGGGAATTTGGGTAGATTCAAACGGAGGGTGGATGGATTGAGGGAGTAATATTTGCGTTCCCGGAGCCAAGCACCTTTGGAGTAGATCCATCAACAATAGTGACCTGAGATGATGGTGCATGGTTATGGAAATTAGAAAGGAGCCGAGGATTACCAGTCGTATGTTCACATCTATGCTAAGAGGCAGAAGAGAGTTTAATTCTTTGTAAGTTTTCTTGAACTCCATAACATAAGCTGTCAGAGATCAATCAAGTCTCCCCCCCCCCCCCCCGACGAAAAGACTTACAAACACTGTAAATTCTGGACATGTTACTTTGTCCAGAATACATAAATTCTAAGTAGTCCATCAATTCCTTAGACCAGTGATTGAAGTGTCAATAGAGTTCCTAATTTAAAGGAACAATCGAGCATCATTTTGCAGCCATTGATCTTTAGTGTTATCTGTAAGTGAGATGGAAAGCCTTTCCAATACTTTGTAAGTAGATACGAATGGTTTTGCTCCATTCAAAGAAGTTGGAGCCATCAAGCTTGTTGCCTGTGAGTCGGGTTGCAATGGAAAGAACTTCACTATCTTTAGTAGCCATACTTGAGTCACCTTTGGTTTCTTTCGTGTCGTCCATACTTAATCAGAACAGAACAAATAACAGGAGGATAATGACTAGAATCAGAACCAAAAACATAAACTTTTAAGTCAGAGATATCAGAGGGTTAGTGCAGACGACAAACCGAAAGTCTGGAAAATAACGGACCAGAAGGTCTGGACTTGGCCAGAGGGTCTGGATAATCTGAAAAATTATGGACCAGAGGGTCTGGACTTGGCCAGACGTTCTGGATAAGGATCCAGAGCTGGAAGCAGCAGAAGTATTCTTAACAAGGAAGAATTTTAGAATCAGATAATCAGACTGAATATTGACCAGATTTTTTTTTTAATCAGATTAGAGTCATAATCGAGTACCCAAAGTTCAGAATCAGAAGATAAAATGGCTGATTTGGGTTAATCGTTGCTGGTCAACGCTGGTCTTGATTGGTCTCGGCTGGTCAGGACTGGTCTGATAAATCAGAAACGGAGGCAAACGTACCAGCAGGTTAAAGAAAGTTCCTGAAACCCGAAATTGACTTACTTCACAGATGTGATCACAGTACCACGGCGATGGTGGCAATGAAAAAACGGCGGCGGTCCCGCGTGGGAGGTAGGGGCTGAGCAACGGTGGCGCGGGGTGGTCGAGATCTAATCGAGGGGTGGCGAACATGATGATAGTGGTGGTGAGGTGAGATGCTTCTCCGAAAAAAGATTTCTAGAAAGGCACAGGGTTTCTTAGGTACAACTCTAAGAACATGGTGTACAACTATCAGAAGCAGATGGCTCTGATACCATGTAATCAGAACTCAGATTAATATAAACAGAGGAGAACTAACTTGTTATTTCTCAATCTTGAACTATACAATATACTTTCTATTTATAGAAAACAAAGTAAGGCTATCTAGGCATAAGCAACTGGCAAGTTGACAAGTTGGCAAGTTGTAGTCTACAGGGAACTAACAGAACTTATCTTATTATCTAACAGTGTACTTGGAGAGTCTGGGGGCCTGTTGTGCTATACACGAGAACTTTTAAGGGGCGATCTTTTATTTGGTTAAATGTTAAGGGGCATCATTATTCATTATTTATTTATGATCAACACTGTTTTTGATTCTAAATGAGTAAGTTTCTGAGTGCAGGAACCCCAGCTGCACGGATGAAGAAGGTGGCGAGCAATGTAGTGAAGAAAAGGAGTCGTGAATTGACTTCAGTTTTTGAATCATTTACACCTTACAAAGGTCTGGAGGAAAAAACTGAGAGGATATGGATTACCGACATTGCAACTGATCAAATTCACCTGGTAATTCTTTAATTGAGACCCTTTTCGGGGTGTTTGCATTTCTGTTTTGCAACTGATTATTACCACTTGAAGTCACAAAAATCAGTTCTAAACAAATTCTGCTTCCAATTATTAAATAAGCAATTCTGAACAATCGATTCATATCAGCCTGCAACAAAACTGATTGTCCAGGGGTAAAATAAAGTTGCCAGTCTGGCTATTTATCCCCACTTTTAATCTAATTTTATTCACAAAATTTAATTTATTATTGAAATGATATACATCTTTATAATCATATTTGACACACTTTTATCTATAAAAAAAATCATTAATGTTGGACGAAAAATGTTCTGGGTAAACCCAATCAGTTTTGACCCGTGCCTAAAATCATCTGCTTTGACCTGAACACTTCACTTGTTATTTAATTTAACCTGCCCGACCCACCTATTTTAATACCTCTTATCTTATTGGTGCTTCTTAAAATCTTTTAGGTTGGCCATACAAAGGGATATGTGCAGGTTCTGGTTGTCGGCCCCCAAAGTTTGCTCGGGTCTTCAGCAATAGTAAAAATAACATCAGTTGGACGGTGGTCGGTTTTTGGGGATGTCATTGAGATTCTTACTGAAAGTAATGATATACCAATTCCAAGTGACAGTAAGGATATAATCAACAAAGAAAGATCCTCACCCTGCAGCAACCAAGAAGATACATGCGTGTTTTCACCAGCAAAACCAGAACCTTGTGCCTGTGAATCTGATGCTTGTAAATCCAATGGTTGCGTAATTGGTTCATTCCCAGAAGCCCAAAATGCTCCAACTAATCCAAGTTTATTACTGAGGAGGAAACCTTCACCAACCATGGTGGAAACAGAAGGCAAGGGTAGTCAGAAACCTGCCACAAGCAATATGCATGGTCATGATTGGGGTCTTCTTGATACGGCTCTTGTCAGTGGGATTTTTATCAGCTTCTTGATGATAGTAGCTTTATTTTTGTATGTGGGTTTTTGAAAACATTTCTTGACGCCATATTCGATCCTGATTCACACTCCAAAATGTGATTTAGATAACAAAACATAGTTTGTTCTGGAGTTGGTTGCTTGTAATTTCCGTGTTAAACTAGTGTTTTGTCATGGATTTGATTTCGGTTACTCTTGAAATTCCTTCAGTTAATGATACCTTCAAATGCTCAGGTGTTTTATCATCTAGACTATGGTTCCATACATTTAACATAGGACTAAATGTTCCACCTTATACATCTTCCAACAATATCAGAAGATTATTATTTTAGTTTTCTTGTTAACCATATCCTGAATTTTGTTGATCTACATGTGAATGTGTTCGTTTAATTTTTTGGTTCTTTTCAGAACTGAACGAACATCAAATCAAACCGGATGCCTTACCTGGTCGGAGCGATATAACCGTATAATGGAAAATAAAATAAAAACTACGAATTAATTTAGACATTAATAAAATCAAAAGTATAAAGAATGTATATGTTCCACAAATATAAACTATATAAAATAGAAATAGATTAAATTACAGTAAACGTCTTTTACGTTTATATGAACTTGCATGTTTCATCCTTTATCTTCAGAAAGCACGTTGAACATCCTTTAAGTTTGTGGTTTGTAACAAATTACGTCAACTAACGTTAAATTTTTTATTAATGTTTTTAAAAATGACTATTTTATCCTTTATCAATAAAGGACTAAACATGGAATTACCATCTTCTTCTTCAACCTCCCAGATCTCACAGCCTCATTGAATTAGAAATCAAACGACCGGAATGTTATGGTTACCTGCTACGATCTGATAGTACGTTGCTCCGACCGTGAGCTTGGAATCGGAAAAAATGGGGTGATAAAGGGAGGAATATTAATCAAGGTAGCAATGGAACTTCACAAGCAAGATTATTTCTGTTTTCATTTTATAAATCTAGATTTCTCCTTTTCGTTCTTAATCCGCACATGAACTTGTGTGTTTAATAATTACTAAAATAGTTATTTTCTTTTAATTTGTTTGATTTTCTTTTGCGTTTTAGTTTTCAATAAATAAAAACAAAACTGGTTTACAAATTGGAATAACTCTTCAGCATTTGTTTTTGAGGATGAAGTTCGGCTACGCTGGTGGTGGTGGGGAGATAGGTTGAAGATGAAGATAAATGTCTGGTGGTGTAGGTTAGAATTTACACAAATAGTCCTGTAAGTTTAACATATTTGACATTTATTTTTTTTATTAGTAAGGGTAGTTTAGTCATTTAATATAATATTTAACAGAAAAGTTAAAGTCGATTAGTCTAAAGGACATAATTTGTTACAAACATAAACTTACAGGATTTTCAACGTGCATTTTGAAGATAAAGGACAAAGCCTGCAAGTTCATATCTGTAATTTAGTCTATAAAATATGACAAATAGTGTGACAATATATTTATATATTTTAGATAGATATCATCAAGAAGTTAGCATTACAACTGGTTTAAAGCTTTGAGCTTTTAATAAAATGAAAACACTGTTTTCTGGACAAAGAAACATGAGCATAAACTACTTTTACCAATACTAGGTTAAATGTAACATTTCCTGGTCTAGTTGCTTGGCGGGTCCCTTGAGTTTTCCGACTTCTTATGGTTAAAAAGGAAGAAAAATAAAAATGTTATGATTAGCAATCATAATTCATACTGATTACAAGTTTACAACGATTAAATACTCATTTCAGATGAGAACCCATAAAAAGCAAAAATCCCAAAACTGAATTTTTATTTCATTTTTTAAACAATTTTTAAGAGTGCTGGTATTTCACAGGGTCCTCAAAATAAAATAAAAAATTACCTGTCCCCTTTAATAACTTTTTGTTCTCAAATGTTTACATCTTTCCTATGAAACTCTTACATAATATTACATGCTTTCAAGACTAATCTGCATATGCAAAACAAGAATCTTGAAAGTGCTGTCTGTGTGTTTTGATGAATCAGGAGCCTCATATGAACAACCACAAACCACAGTACCCAGCCATGCTGCAGGACCTGCGTCTACAATTAGTTGAATCGATTCCACAATCATCATCGGTTAAACATATGTGATCATCAAGCAAGTCAGGGACATGGCAAACGCTCTCGATCTCTTGACCACCATGTCCAGGGTTCAATAAATTTGCTGGACAGACTTGCATAGACATCGCACTAGCTTGTTTCTTTTGTGTATTAATCCGTAATATATATTAAATAGTTCAAGGACCATCATCTTTAAAGTCAAATTACAAAAATAAATCTGAAAACTCACTTGTAAAGGATCAAAATGGGTTCAGGTTGCAACAGATTTTGTGCTAGTCGAAACGAGCCTGGTCAGGTGGGTTGACCCACAAACACTTTCTGTACATTTTTATTTTCTAAAATACATAATTAATTTGTTAACTATGATTATGAAAACAATATTATTACATGATAATCTAAATATTTGAAAAAAAATATTGGGAGTATGTATGCATTAAAAATAAACTTTTGACTGTTTGACTCATTTCCCTTTTAGCTAATTTTTTTGATTAGGCCCATTTGACCAGTATGAAATAAATACAACCCAAATCGACCACCAAGTATACCACATGTAGTTATGAAATTGGCACCTTGAGAGAGGTCATGTTAGGGGGGGTGTATACATCAGGAAGCCTTTCATGCCAATCACTTAAAACAGGAAGAGGGTGGTGACCTTCAGTTGTGAATATAATTGCGACCCACCAAAGGTGAATCATCAAACAGAAGATATAGATACTTGCACCTATTCATGACATAACAACTTTAGAAACGATTTCAAGTGCAAATGGAAGTCATGCAAGATTTGACAATTCATCAGATGTCGAAACATGAGTAAGCGATGACAAAATAGGTAAACTGAACTTCCATAAGTATAAATAATGAAATTTTCATGGTTAGCTATTTCGTGTTGATTCAAAAAACGTTGCAGCAAAAATATGACCTGTGTATATGACATACTCTTTTTTCATTCAAAGAGAAAAAGATACAGTTTGACTTTAATGCCATCGGGTCAACTTTCAAAACCAGTTAAACTTCTTAAATTATCAAGAGACATTTTGGTGAAAGTATTGAACTTTATAACAAATACTCATGGCGATGTTGTTGATATTGTTTGGAGTGTCACTTACTTGTACACCTGGCCAAAATGCTTGCAGACTTGTAAGCTGCCAGTAAGTTGCTCTTCCCGTCCTCATATCGGCTTCATGATACCTACATCGTAAAGTTGAATCTTTTCATTATAGCAAAACTCTATTTTAAAATTCTTGGAAGGGTAAATTGGGTGTGCAGTCAATTTCTATTGAATATTTGAACGAAGTTTGAAGTCAACGTACTAACCAAGAGAGTGGGTCCCTAATTTGATTATAAGCTTATAACATAAACCCTTAAACGTTTATTACGAAAGTACATCCTCTGAGATAGAATTGATGAAAGTATGCTCTTTTACATTCAATTTGCCCTTCTTGGAAAGATAATCAGAATAATTAAATTGAACATAAAATGCCAAGCAATTTCTTGAGGAGCAAATAAAAAAAACATTACCATGAACCGTATCTGAAATATTTCTGGACAGCAAGATATGCTGAATGAAACATCCTCCAAAATTCCTCTTTTCCAAAGAGAATGTGAGCTTTGAGTAAATACTCGTAAAATGAATCAACCCCTATTACAAATAAGTTCATAATCACTATATAACCAGATCTAAAAATAGAAGGACAACATACCAGCACCAATGCCAGAAGAGTATTCAATCCATTCTCCAGTTGCTACATCAAGTGTAGTTCCTAAGAGGTTCAGAGAACTCCGCATGCCCCACAACTTATGAAGAGCCTTCAAAGCTGCATGTTCAAATCTTGCATCACCCGTTAATCGTGATAATGCTCCCATTTCAAGAATAAGTGATCCTGTGTTAGTGTAAAATATTTAGTCCACACAGAATTCTCAGAGGTTTTAATTTGAATTAGAGGTGGCAAGATAGACGGATCGGGCACTTTAGCTCATGGGTCAAATACGGGTAAGGCCGTTCGGGTTGAAACAAGGAATTTTTAGTGCCAGTCGAAATGGGTCAGATCGGGTGAGGTTGATCCACAATGTGTTTTGTCCATATTAACCATTTTTATATTATCATCTAATGTGTAAAATTAAACTTGGCATGGAAACTGTTTGTATTGATTGTAAGAATTCGGTACAATAGGGGGTCCTATATAAAGGGACTTATACAATCTAATTATAGTAAACTGCCATCTAATACAATCTACTTTATAGTCAAAGATAATTACAATAATTAACATATATAGAGCACTAATTCCGGTCTAACATTCCCCCTCAAGCTAAGGCCGGGGAGCGACCTGCAGCTTGGATCTAAGAAGTAGGAACCGTTGTGAGGATAGAGGCTTTGTGAACACCTCTACAATTTGATCATCAGTCTTGATAAACTGAACTGAGAGCTTTTTTTGAGCGACTTTTTCCCTGACAAATGAAAATCAATCTCCACATGTTTTGTGCGAGCATGAAATACCAAGATTGTCACACCACAACATAGGGCTGATGTCATAGAGACGTGAAGTTCCTTTAGGAGTGCCTCAAGCCATGTTAGCTCAGCAACCGTGTCTGCTAAAGCTTTATACTCGGACTCTGTAGATGATCGAGAGACGGTACGTTGTTTACGAGATTAGATCCAAGGTAGATGGCATATCCCCCTTGTGGATCGACGGTCATCGAGAGAGCCAACCCAGTCTGCATCAGAGAAGGCTGTGAAAGATTGACTGTAAGCATCTGTGTATGCGTGGATGACAGGGGCTGATTTTTGTTGAATTAGAAAGCCTAAATGAGAGGTTCCTCGAAGATACCGAATAATCCTTTTGACAGCCGACCAATGATTTTATGTGGGGGAGTGCATAAACTGACAGACTTTGTTAACAACAAAGGTGATGTCAGGTCAGTAAAGAGTTAAGTATTGTAGCGCCCCCACTATTTGTCTGAATTTAACCGGATTATCAAAGTGAGGATTGTCACCAAGAGCCAAGTTTGAGTTGGTGGCTATATAAGAGTGACGAGGGTCGACCGATTTGGATTGAGAGAGACCAACTTCACGAATAAGATTAGAGATGTATATTTTTGGGGAGAGAAGCAGATCAGTACCTTTGGACAGAACCTCGATGCCCAGAAAATATGAAAGCCGACCCATGTCTTGGATTGCAGATGTAGTGCTTAGCCTTTGAATGACGTGGTCAATGAGCTTAGGAATGTTGTCGGTTAGGATGATGTTGTCCACATACACGAGCATATACAGTAAATTACCATTGTGGGAGTAAATAAACAGTGATTGATCTGTTTTAGACCCTTGAAACCCACGCTGTAACAGGGATGCAGAAAGGCGATTGAACCAGGCCCTTGGAGCTTGTTTGAGTCCATAGAGGGACTTGTGAAGTAGACACAGATGATGTGGTTTTTGTGGATCAATGAAACCTTATGGTTGTCGTAAATAAACGATTTCTTGGAAATCACCATGTAGTTTTTGTGGATCAATGAAACCTTATGGTTGTCGTAAATAAACGATTTCTTGGAGATCACCGTGTAAGAAAGATTTTTCTACATCCAGTTGGAGAAGAGGCAACTTCCTTGTAACAGCGAGTGACAGAACCACACGAACAGTGGTGGATTTTACCACTAGACTAAACGTCTCACGATAGTCAATTCCCGGTTGTTGGTTGAAACCTTTTGCTACCAAGTGAGGTTTGTAGTGTTTTATACTCCCGTTTTCATCACGTTTCAACCTATACACCCACTTAGAATCAACAATATTATCATTAGGAACAGGTGGAACTAAAGTCCATGTATCGTTTCTCATTAAAGCTGTGAATTCCTGTCATGGCAGCATGCCATTGAGGACTTCTGTTAGCAATAGCAAAGGCTGAGGGTTCAGTTGAAGAAGAATCTGTAGAGGTGTGAAAATCAGAAGCATTGTATGGATTTTCTGTTTTGGGTTTTGGCGAAGATTTTGAGGTCGTGTACGCGGTTGACTTTCTATTGTGGAGGAATTGGTAGGAGGATTATTGTTGGTAGTGGATTGGGTGGTTTGATGTCAAGAACGCCTTTCTTAATGGTGTTCTTTAGGAGGAAGTATATATGGAGCAGCCACCTGGGTTTGTTGTTGAGGAGGAGGCATCGAAAGTATGCCAATTACGTCGTTCCTTATATGGCCTTAAGCAGTCCCCTAGAGTGTGGTTTGGTCGGTTCTCTAGTGTTATGGGAAAATTTGGTATGGTTCGTAGTGCATATGATCATTATGTATTCTTCACACATCATCAGGGCCGAAGGATTATTGCAGTTGTCTATGTCGATGACATCATTGTTACAAGAGATGTTGTGGTTGGGATTACCGAGCTCAAACAGTTTCTTCAGTCTCAGTTTCAGATTAGCCACTTATGTCGACTTCGGTACTTTCTTGGCATAGAGGTATCTCGCTCTCCACAAGGAATAATTCTCTCTCAACGAAAATATGTCCTTGATATGTTGACTGAGTGTGGCTTACTGGGTTGTAAGCCCGTTGATACTCCAATGCTTCCTACGGGGAAGCTCCTTCCGGAGGACGAAAGTCCGATGAAGGATCCTGAACGATATAAATGGTTAGTTGGGAAGCTTAACTATCTGACAGTTACACGTCCAAATATTTCCTTTAATGTTAGTGTTCTGAGTCAGTTCATGGCCAAACCATACACTGGACATTGGGATGCCGCTCTTCATGTATTACGATATCTTAAGACCACACCCGGTTTAGGGATCTTGTACTCTGACCAAGGCCACTGTCGTGTGGGTGCTTTTACAAAGAAAGGAGATGGACGAATATCAGGTTTCTCAGATGCTGATTGGGCAGGTTGCCATATTTCACGACCTTCTACAACCGGATATTGTGTATTTGTTGGAGGAAATTTGGTGTCTTGGAAGAGCAAGAAGCAACACTGTATCTAGATCAAGTGTTGAACCAGAGTATAGAGCTCTGGCAAAAGTTACTTCAAAGATGATTTGGATTCGTCGTCTTCTCAAGGAACTCGGGGTTGTTTCTGATAACTTGATGAGGTTATATTGTGATAGTCAATCGGCTATACACATAGCCAAGAATCAAGTATTTCATGAGAGGACGAAACACATAGAGGTCGATTGTCACCTTATTAGGGACCATGTGGTGGGCACCCAAGCTAGTCATCCATCCATCCAGCCAGTTCATGTCAAGACAGAATTTCAACTTGCAGACATCTTCATGAAACCACTCCGAAAAGCACAGATAGACTTTATATGTAGCAAGTTGGGCATGATTAACATCTATGCTCCAACTTGAGGAGGAGTGTTAATAGTATATATTAGATTAGGCCCATTTGTATGAGTCCATTCAGTTCTGGCCCATGGGCCTCCTTTTAGGGTTTCCTTCTCTATAAATAGAGGAGCCCCATTTACTTGTATTCACACCTTCAGTTAATAGATTACCAGTTTACAGTGAAAAAGGAGGATAAGTTTCGAAATCTCCCCCCCCCCAAATTTGTTTAAAAAAGTTTGAGTTTTGTTTTAGATCGTCTTTCGGCCATTGTATGACACTGTTTAAAGGTGTTTAAGACATCAGATTTTTGTTTTATGGGAAATAGCCACATGTATTTGGTGTAATGATAACACAAAGTAAAAAAAATAACGATGACCAAAAAAAAGTAATTGGAGCGGGTCCCCAAACATCACAAAATACCAAATCTAAGACATGTGTAGTCTTGTTATTCGAAGAAGACAAATGCATTTTTGAAGACTTTCCCATAGGGCACGCATTACAAAAGGAAAAAACAGAATTATTTTTAACAGGAAGATAATTTTTTGAAATCATAGATTGTAAGAACTGTTGATGAGGATGTCCTAGTCTTTGATGCCAATTTGTGGGAGAAGCTCGAACTGTTGAAAACGCAACGTTGGAAACCGAATGAATTTTTGGTAGAGAGAAAGAGTAGAGACCATATTTACTTGGACCCATGAGGAGGATAGCTCGGGTAGCCGTATCCTTCCCACAAAAAAGGTAGTGAACTCAAAAAAGTACATTATTGTCATGACAAAAATTTATACCGAAAGAAGATTTCATTTGATTTGTGGGACATGAAGAATTTTGTTAAGAGAAAGGGTTTTAGTTGGTGAATTAAATGTGGTAGAAGCAATATGAAGAATAGGTAAACCTTTGCCATTACCAACAAGGAGTGTCTCCTCATCGTAATAAGGCTCAGAGTTGTCCAAGCCGCTGGATCAGGCACCACGTGACTGTTTGCACAAGTGTTCGACAGCCAAGATGATGATGCTTGTGAGTGATAATCAACAAAGTTTGCTTGTGGAGCCTGTCTTGGTGGACGAATTGTGGCTTGGTCCCGATTGGGACATTAGGATGGAACGTGTCCAATGCCACACCTGTTGCAAGAACCATAGACTGTATTCTGATAAGATGCCCAAGCAAATCGATGATTATTACCTATGGAAGAACCCGTTTTCCTATTGTTTTGATTGTTGCTATTGTAAGATTGGTTGTTGTTGTAGTTTCCACGACCACGTCAACTATAGGAGCCACGGTCACAGTTGGATGGTCCACGAGCAGTGTAAAAAGCTTGATTCTGCTGTTGTGAAGGTTGCACGTTAAACCCTAGTTGTGTCATCAGTTGTTGAAGGGGCTGCACTGTTTCAGATGGAAGGTGGAACCTGGTAGAAGAGGCAGAATCTGAGCTGCTTGTAGCCGTTAAGGCTTGGGCAGCCTGAACCATCGGATCAACCTTTTTCATCATGTATTCGTGATCATCAAGCAATCTAGGAAGTTCCAAAAAGGCAACAGGAGGTTGTCGGGCAATCAAATTGGACTTCAGAGGATTGTATTCTTCCTTGAGACCTGAAATAACCAGCGTAACAATATCTTTTTCTTTCATAGGCTCATCGATGTTTTGCTAAAGCATTTGAAAGTTCTTGTGCTCTTGTAAGATAGGCAGCAAATGTTTCTTCCAGATTCATTTTGATTTTGAGCAATTGGGTTTTAAGGGTGTATTCTCGTGAAGATGTATGTGGTGCATAAGCACGTTCCAAGGAAAGCCACAATTCACGAGAAGTATCACCCTGTACATGTTTGAAGGAGGCTTCAAAAATCGTTGAAAGCAGTAGTATGCGCACGTGAGCATCATTGGAAATCGAGGCAGAATAATTAGGGTTTGATTGTGAGGTAGGCGGTGTTGGAGTTTCGTCAAAGGAAGAAGATGTGGTGGCAATGGTTTTAGATGGACATGAAATAGATCCATTAACATAGCCAAAAAGACCACCGATGATGATGAAGGGTTAGATCATTGTTTTCCAATATCCATAATTGGTAAGGCTCATAGGCGCCTAGGCGCAAAGGCGCAACCAGGCCTAGGGTTAGTGCCTGGTGGAGAGGTAGGCACGATTTGGAGCTTTTCTTTCAAAGGCGAGCCCAGGCGCAGAAAATTGGGCACATGTCGGATCTTGCACATGTTGGATTTTTGAGTTGAAGAGGGAGTGTTGAGTTGCAGGTTCATGGAGATGGTGAGATCTGATTGTGAAGAAGAAGTGGATCGAAAGATAGGTTTTAGGTGAAGTAAATAATAAAAAAATAATTAAAGTAAGAGATGTGTCACTCTCTAATTGATTGAAAGATAGTGTGTTACAGTAGTAAAAAGTAAAAACCTTACTTTCTCTGATTTTTTTTGTTTTTTCCAGACTGCAGTAGTGCAGTACTTACTTTTTCTGATTGTTTTGTTTTTCCCCACTCATCTTTTTACTGATTTTTTATTTTTCTTTTATTTTTTATTTTTATTTTCTTTGTTTCTTTTCTTTGATTGTTAGAAAGCTTAACTTTTAAGTGTGTTTCTATATAAGTATGTTTTATGAGTGTGTTTTTATGTTTAAGTATTAACAATATAAAATTTAAAACCAAGGCGTAGGGTTATTATTTTTTTATTTATCTTTTTTTTTATATATAATATATGGTTTCTCTTAAGCTTTTTAGTTGTATT
The DNA here is from genome assembly GCA_023525975.1 of Smallanthus sonchifolius. NCBI lineage: Eukaryota > Viridiplantae > Streptophyta > Magnoliopsida > Asterales > Asteraceae > Smallanthus > Smallanthus sonchifolius. The sequence continues at coordinate 37,708,217 of CM042025.1, read as the reverse complement.
TTTGAAACCAAGGCCATAACTTGTCTAAAACCCCTAATCACCTCTGGAATCAACCTAAAAAAAAGCCTAAACTAGCCCTAAACAAGCCTAAAACAAGTTAAAACCCCTAAAAATGATATTCTTATACTATGCGTTTAACTTAAAAAAGCCCTCGCTTTTTTTGCGCCTGGCGACTAGGCTCCGGTCTCGGCCTATGCGCCTTGACAACTATGGTAGGGCTTAGGGTAATTCCAAACTTGTGAGAGTTGTGATTAGTTTTCTCCACTGTTCAGGCTGTGATGGCCATGGTTGACCGATTTGGAAGAAAAAAAGAGCGACAGAGAGGAAGAGAGGAGATGCTATAGGGTTATTGAACCGCAGTATTAAGAGGCAAGTCATCACACACTACAAAATTTCCAGTTATTTTGGAATGAAATTGGGTACTTTCAGTATATCCCACCTTGGAATGCACACTAAGAAATAATGATTTTAAATGCAGTAAAAGATGAAAAACAACAAAGTACAGTGTTTTACGGATTAGCAATAATACTGAAACTATATTATAATATATACAAAACACCGGGGTTCCTTTAGTATTATCAGAGAGATAGAAATACCTTCAGGTTAATCCAGGCATAAGGTAAACCAGTGGGTGTATTAAAAGCTGGTAAAAAACGATGCCCTAAATCTTGAGCCAAAACAAGGAGTTGATTATTGTAAGTTCCTTGAAGGAACCTATTTGTAGACTCAGTTGCAAGAATATGAGCAGATACAAGTCCTCCGAGAAGTCTTATGTTGTACTACACAATAACGATTAACAGAATTACACACCATAAACTTTTTCTAATTCAAATTGTTTATAATAAAGATTAAAGAGGTGGCAAGATGGGGGGGATAATGAGTTAAGACATGATTGAGTGAAAATGGATCATTTTTTAGCACGGTTGAAACAGACAAAGGCCAGGTTGAAACACACACTTTTTTGCCCATCTTTAAATTAATTTGTTAATTATGAGCAATATTATAATAAGGGATAATTGCATATATTCTCTTATAAGCTTCATTATTTGCATATTTATCCAATCCAAAATCAAAATTGCATATATCCCCTTGTAAATTAAATTTAATTGCATATTTATCCAATCTAAAAACTAAAATTGCATATATCCCTTCACTTAATGAAAAAAGCTATGAATTTTACCAATTTTGATTTATTTTAATAAAAATAAATTATACAATGACTATTTTACCCTTATTTTTACGAAAACTATTAAAATTTTCCAAATTTTCATATTTTCCATTTTTAACTAGTTTTTTTTTGTCTCCTTTACAAACTTTCTTATATTTCGCTAATGACTTTTTTTAAGTTCTAATCTGGCGCCTCAAGATTCAAATTAACATCAACCATCAAAAGGGACATGGAGAGACTACAAAAGTTCATGAAAGTAACTAAATAAAGTCGAGCTATTGATTTTTTGGTATCGTAATGGGTCAAAACATAGGCATTTGTTTTTTTTTTTCATTTTAGAGATTGCTACATGATTTTTTGTAGCGTAATGGATTAAAACTTTGGCTTTTGTTTTTCGTTTTGATGATTGTCGTTCGTATGTTGTATGATTATTACTCCAAAAACTCGTGACAAAGAATAGTAGATTTAAATAGATGAAAGAAAATAATCAAAAAATGCATAAATTATAAAGTTTAAGTAAAATAAGGGTAAAATAGTCATTTTATAATCTATATTTTATAAATATATTAAAATGGGTAAATTTGATATCTATAATTTATAAATATAGTAAAATGGGTAAATTTGATATTTTTTTCACCAAAGGAGGGGATATATGTAATTTTGGTTTTTGGATTGGGTAAATATGGAATTAATTTTAGTTTACAAGGGGATATATATAATTTTGGTTTTGGATTGGGAAATATGCAATTAATGAAGTTTCCAAAGGGATGTATGCAATTAACCCTAATAATAATACTCTAAATCTTTCAATAGAACAATTTAGGAACCCAACCCAAATTGACCTGTTTGAAGCATTTGCCTACTAACTAAGCTTTTAAATTTAAGATAAAACACAACCCAAGATGAATTATTCATAAGTAAAATAGAGATAAAGTTGGTAATTGTATATTGTGTTTATTAATGAGGATTACAAGAGATTATATAAGAAACATAATTACACATAGGACCCTCCATTATAACCTAACACATATCTGTCTAATATTTCCCCGCAAGCTAAGGCCGGGAAGCGACCTATAGCTTGGAACGTAAAAAAAGAAATCATTGTGAGGGCAATGGCTTTGTGAATACATCAGCAATCTGATCATTTGTAGAGATAAACTAAACTGATAGTTTCCCTTGAGCAACCTTTTCTCGAACGAAGTGAAAATCAACCTCGACATTCTTTGTACGTGCATGAAAGACAGGATTTGCCAACAAGTAAGTAGCACCTAGATTATCGCACCATAATGTGGGAGCCGATGGGATAGGAACACGCAGTTCTTGCAGCAAAGTTTCAAGCCAAGTGAGTTCAGCAACCGTGTCAGCTAGGGCTTTGTATTCGGACTCTGTTGATGACCGTCTTCTATTTTCTAGCAGACCAAGAGACTAGGTTAGATCCAAGATAGATTGCATATCCCCCGGTGGAAAGACGGTCATCAGGGCAACCAGCCCGGTCAGCATTAGGAAAGGCATTAATGGAGTTAAAAGGCAGCATCAGTATAAGCATGCAAGCGAGAACCAGAGTTGTGTTAGAGCAGAAGGCCATGATCGGCTGTGCCCTGAAGGTAACAAAGGATCCGTTTAACCGCTTACCAATGATTAGTAGTGGGCGAGTGCATGAATTGGCAGACCTTGTTGACTGCATAGGTAATATCCGGGCGGGAAAGTGTCACATATTGAAGTGCCGCAGCAATCTGACGGTATTTAACCGGATTATCAAAAAGAGAACTATCCCCAAGAGCCAAGTTAGCGGTATTGGTAACAGGAGAGGGCACAAGTTTAGCACAAGAGAGGCCCGCTCGATCAAGAAGCTCCAGAATATACTTCTTCTAAGAAAGCAGCATGTCAGCACCTTTGGAGGTGATTTCAATACCCAAAAAATAGGATAGAGGACCCATATCCTGAATAGCAAAATACTAAGGTTGTGCACAACATAATCAATGGTTGCAGAGTTGTTACCTGTCAAAATGAAGTCATTAACTTAAACTAACATGTATAAAGAATGCCTCGAGCCGAGTAAATAAACAGGGAAGGGTCGGTTTTGGACTCTTTAAACCCGAGGGCATGAAGGGCTGTGGATAGTCGGTGAAACCATGCCCTAGGGGCCTGCTTGAGACCATACAAGGATGTGTGAAGCAGGCACACATGATCCTGTTTGTGTGGATCAACGAAACCCGGTGGTTGCTGCAAGTAAATGGTTTCCTTAAGATTACCATGAAGAAATGCGTTCTGAACATCTAATTGTCGCAATGGCCATTGTTTGGTGACAACAAGAGAAAGAACGACCAGTATAATGGTGGATTTCACAACAGAGCTAAATGTGTCATGAGAATCAATACCCGGTTGTTGGTGAAACCTTTTTGTGACAAGACGCGCTTTGTAGCGCTTAATGGCTCCAGTTTGATCACGTTTTAATTTGTAAACCATTTGCAAGCAACGATATTAGCATTGGGAGCACGAGGAACCAGGGACCAAGTGCCATTCCTGATTAAGGCCGAGTATTCTTCAGCCATAGCATGGCGCCATTGAGGATATTTGTTAGCAATGGTAAACAAGGTTGGTTCGGTAACAGAACCGGTGGGAAGATGTGGACGAAGAGGTGTCGACGGGCCGGATCATGTGGCAAACGCCTTAGGTTGTTTGTCCCAATGGCCCGAGCCAAATTCCCCCATTAAATGGCCCAATTTCACAAATAAAAGATTTTCCCCAATTTCTATTTTTAATTCCTTCAACGTTTTGGTGCTAAAACGGGTGAATCATTGATTTATGTATTTCCAAAGTCTTTTTATAGTTTTAATTTTAGTTTGGATGGATTGATTTGAAATTTTTTGTAAACCTGCCAAATTTAGAATGCTCTATAGAAGAGTACCTAAAGAAAATAGTGTAATTAAATCACGCCACCACCATTTGAAATTTCCTAGACCAAACTTCAAGAAACCCTTGTAGTGAAGGAGACGGTCACCCCGGTATGATAATTTTGTCACGTAATTTTCGTTGGATGAACGTTTCTTCCTCCATGAGAAGTGGTCCTCAAAGTGATGTGCCTTATCCTGTGGCATATGTGATTCGTGGAATGATTCACTGATATGCTTGGTCACAGGCCATCTATCACTGTTTCAAGGAAGAGGTGCCACCATTGTCATTTGTTTGTTGGTGAGTACTTCCTCCTGCATAATCTCCTCCTGGATGTTGGTCTCACAATCTGGTTCTTCATATGATGTTGTCTTTGAAGTGACACCAGACTGTTCCATACATCCTTCTTGTGCTTCCATATTGAGAATTCCCATCAGTTCTTTAGATCTTCGCTCTTCTGGCTCCTTTGATTGTTTAGCTTCCAGCTTCTCATAAAAGTCAAGAAGTGATTGTAAAGTCGCAGTAACCATTTCTTCTGAATCATCCTGTCTCACTTCTGACTGATCCATGCTTGTTAAGCTGGAAGGTTCTTGCTCCTTATAGTCACTTAACCCTACTAGAGATGTTGGAGCTATAACTTTCGATTCTTGGACTTTGAAGAGATCATCTTGTTGTTCAGTTGGATAGCACTTTAGGAGTTGAACCTTAATTTCTTTCGAATGACGAAACACTTGTTGTTCAGTTGGATAGCTCTTTAGAAGTTGAACCTTAATTTCTTCCAAATGACAAAACAGATTTCCTAGGGTCCATGAGTCGGAATCTAGAGCTGAGTGTTGAATTTCTTGGGGCGGTGTGGTTTCCTCATATGGCTGCCACTAGGGTTGGTGAAAATTTGTGGAATACCCTTGATAGTGATAACAATCTTTAGTGTAGTGGGAATCCCCACAAATCTCACACCAAACCTCCGAATAATGGTACTCATGGTCGTATTGATATCCTTCATAACAACTCTCGTAGTTGTTATCCATAAAAGTTGCTATAACGAACAATCAAACAAACCATAAAAAAATGTTAAGGTTAAATAGGCTAATCCATTAACTCGAATCTTTCTTGAAATCATCGTGTCCCCGACAACGGCGCCAAAAACTTGATAGCGTGTGTAGTATATAGATAAAATATATATAAATATATATTTGTTTTTGAATGGTTTCACGAGATCAGGTTTTAAATTTATAAAATGATAATTACTTTAAACTTAAAAACACACACAATAAGCAAGTGTACCTATTGCAGTGTAATATAGTTTAGGTAAGAACCAAGTACCATTGGCAATTTGGTGCAATGGTAGCCCCAAGACTTCCCATAGTGGAGGTCTTGGGTTCGAATCCTGGCCACAGCAAAAAAGGGGTCTGTGGTCAGGTCAGGGGGTTTGCCCAGTTAGGAGTTCCTCTTGAGGTGGGTTGCCCTAGATGTTCTAGGTGTTGCCCCGGGGAAACCCAATTATCATAGAATATCTAGGTGTTGCCGTTCAAAAAAAAGGTAAGAACCAAGTATCGAACCAATGGACAAAGTCGAATTCCAATACTCAACTTTCGTTATCCTTCAGCCGGATTAATTAGTGAGTGAGTTTTGTTTGCTTGTGAAGCAGAAAAGTAATGACAAAAAAATAAATGACGGTAAAGTAAATAACATAAAAGAAAAAAACGTGCGTGAAGTGTCTAACAGGAATGTAAATAGTAGATTAATGAATAGCAGAAAAGTAAATATCTCGGAAATGATAAGGTTACGAAGAGTATTACTTTGGGCTTCGAATCCGCTTGGTATATGATAATATTGAGTTGACTAATCCGGTGGTATAACTACTACAAACATGTGAACGGTACACCGTTAGAGTCTCATTCTCACAATATTTGATTCATGAATTATAATCGTTAATAATAAAATTGTAATGATTCCCGCTAGGGACAACGTTACCCTCAACCCTTTGAATGCTATCTCCAGGCTGGTTTAGGACATCGAACTTAAATGCTTAATTATTGTTATTATTAAAAAGGTGATTAGACTTTGCTCACCGGGATGTGGTGTAACAATGAGACCATGTATAAAGATGTACCGTTCCCAACATGAGTTCACCAATTCTTGGTCGCATATTAAGTTTGTATAAAGACATACGACCTTACTAGTATTGACCAAGCCTTGGCTTATCAATCTCTACTTGTATAAAGACGTACAAGTATTAAAAGAAGTTTGATTAAAAAGGTTTTACGGTCTTACGCTATGAAATCAAGAACACTCACAAGTGTAAAGACAGATTTAGATAATAATAAAAAGCCCACCTAGAAGGTGGTTTTAAGAGGGAATAATTAAAGACATAAACATTGTAGGTCCTCGGGTGTCACAGATCGTATCGTGCGAGTGGGTCTCTAGTCGAACAGGGTGTTGAATACCCGTGACTAGATGGAGTACAAACGACAATGGAAAACCGACAACAAACACAAGTCACAAAAACTTCGTCTATTATCAATATCAAGCCAATTACAGGAAATACAATGAGAGCGTATTTAACATCTCCTACAACTGGCAATATATAGTCACAGACTCGGTACCTAAGTACTTAGCAAGTGCGCAGGAAATCCTTCCTGCGTACTTAGCAAGTATGCAAGACTTGCTTCATGCATACTTGCTTAAGTACGTAGGACAAAGTTCCTGCGCACTTGACTAATTACGCAAAGCATACAACAATACACAAAAGACAAGTACAAGTACAATTACATACAAACAAGATTATAACTCGATAAACCAATACAACAGACTGAAATACAAATACAAAGTACAATACAAAAGAAGAGACAATCTAAGAGTGCTTGTCACACAGAAATGCTTCAACAAACTCCCCCTTGACAACAGCTCTAGATTGTCTTCAGTCTCTGACCATCTTTAGCTCTAGCTCAGCTTCCCATCTTCATCTTGTAGTTAAATCAAAACTTGACTAACTTGTTGTATCTCGATGCAAGAAGCTTCGTCCACTCGTCCGTGTAGATGCAGTACTTGTCGTGCAGAACTGCTAGATCTTTCATAAAGAAGTTGATGAAATAGATCTCATCAAAAAATCTGATCAGTTCCCTTGGCTCTACGCTTTCACCTTTTGACCTTGTCTTATCCATCATCACCGCCTCGCCCGTAATTGGTTCCACGTACCAGTACCACATGCTCCCAAGGATATCCTGAGGTAACTTGCTCAGGGGAATCCTGGTCTCACACAGCACTGGCTTGTAGACCAATTTCTTTACATGTCTATTAGTTACGGGATCTATGAGTGTCTTATCCCAGACTCTCTTGGGCATTTGAGGCTTGAACACCTCAAAGTTTCCTAATCTTCCTTCTCTTTGTATTGCACCCCACAAACCCTTCGCCACAACGTGGCTGGTATCACCAATTAGCTCCCGGTTTGCCAAGTTCACTATATCATATTTTGGTAAGGAGTTGAATGCCTCGTTGGTTGGCTTTAAGTATTGAACCCCCTCAGCGCGTTTGATGGGAAACAACTTCTTGTCATCTTTAAAGCGCACAGAAAGAACCATCCCTGCTGCTCCATGCTTGTCTGTGATGTGCCGTTTTTGCCAAGCAGGAGGCTGAATCTTCTTGAACCATTCCCGAGGAAGCTTATTCGTCCAGGCATCAGCAGTATCAGCAGGTTAGGGATCGGTAGGGGAGGCTTCAGTCGAGGTTGTTGCACCACTAGCCTCAGCAACATTTTCAGGCTCGACTGAACCTATATTAGTAGTAGCTTCAAAGGTCGGAGCTTCAAAGATCTCTCCATCTTCCAGTTCATACACGCCCTCACCGTCACCCTTTGGAAACCCCACCAGCACGTCCTCGTCATCCAACCCCCGGTCGTCATCAGACTCGATCTCTCCTTATTCTATTTCATTGAGAGCATCGATCTGTTCAGCTTTGGAATATTCAGGCTTTAACAGTAGAATCACATCATTAGATAAGTCTTCAAGGACTTCAGCCGCTGACTTTCCATGCTCGTGTTGACTTCCAGAAGCATCACCAGCTGTTGTAGACTCCCCCTGAGATATAGGAACAACGTCACTGGAATAACTAATAAAGCTTGTTGCTCACTACTGCTAGGACCAGCCTCGGGATCCTTGTCTTTATCGTCATCCTTTGTCAAATCAACTGGATGACAGGCCTCTTTGGCACTTGGCTTCTACTTCTTCCCCTGAGCATCAAGCTTCTTAGACAGTTCTTCCACAAGTTTAACCATTACTCGGTGTTCCTCCCTTTGAAGAAGAATCCTACCTTCAATGGATTGCCTATGAGCGAGAATAGTTTCATTCACTTTGAATAACATCTCATTCTGGGCTAGTAAGCTCTTCAACTGCTGATGTCTCAGTCGTGTCACTTCATCTACCAAAGAGTTTATCCTAGTTTGTTGAGCTTCGGACTCACTCTTTGATTTATTAACTGTTTCAAGCAAGACAGCGACCTGATATTCCAAGTATGTAATCCGAGCATCAAGGGGATTAGGATCACTGGATGAGGATGCTTCACCAATACCTTGGAGAGGGAATGAGAAGATATCATCAAAGTCAAACTCATGAGTAAAGTCTCCGTGGTTAAAGGGTTGACTGATGGTATGCAGGGTTGTAACTGGGATTGTTGATGGGACAGTTGTAGCTTGTGTGGTGATGGGTGTTGTAATGACAGATTCTGTCAAGATGGGGACAGTACTCACTACGGATTCAGCAGTAGTCAGTGAGAGAGAAACCATCTCAGGCACCTCCTCTGAGATAGTTACAGCAACCGTTGTAGTTGTGTGTCTTGGTTGCCTCCTCCTTTGATACAGCTAAGTAGGAGATTAAGTAGTACTTGGAGCTTCAGTACTTGTTTGGCCCTAGAGACGAGCATTCAATTCGCTCATTATCGTCTCCCAAGGTCGGTCATTCTTTTACTTTATCCTTCAGTCAGTTCTTTGTCTTTGTACATCAGTCTCTGACTCTGGTTCATACTCGCTGTCAGAACCGTCTTGTCTTTGTCTTTTCGAGGACGACTAGGGAAGGGAAACCTTCATCGTTCTCCTTGGGTGTGTTTGATCTGGTGCATCATCAGAGTGAATCAGATTCTGTTCTTTCAGAGTCAGACTCCTCAGCACCTTCACCCTTGTTATCATCATCACCATCACCAGCTTCATCATCATCAGACTCTTCAGCTTGTTCTTCTTCCTCCTCTACCTGTTCTTCATCATGCTCTTCATCAGAATGTTCGCTAAGTTCAGGCTCTGAGTCAACACTGAACCATCTATCAATGGGAGGGGCCACATGTGCTTCATTTATGAGGTGGCCAAAGAGGGGTGTATGCTCGGGAATTGGTTCTTCGGTTCCTGGCTTCTGAAATTGGGCAAACCCCCTCTTGTCCACCCTCTTGACTTGTTATCTCTGTCCATGGGCAGTGAATCATTGATCAGTAGTTGTACAAATCTAGGGTATAGTAAGAATCTGAACTTCTCTGTGGTGTTGATCTGATACATCATGGATCTGTAGACGTATTTGGAGAAGTTCTAACCCTTGTTCAGTGACAGCCTAACCATTGCAGATGCTAAGTCATGGCCCATTGCATCTTTCCTAGCCTTCCTAGCTGATATGCACATGATCATGACATGGGCGAAGTAACGCCACTGATCAAGTACCCACATATTCTTGAACGAGGCATACTCAGCTCTCCCCACATATCCCATCTTGTGCCTCCAGCACCCATCTTCAGGTAAATCTCTAAACTACAGCACCCTCCTGATGATGTCTTCAGAAATAGTAATCTCTTAACCTGCAACAGTAGCTCTAATGACGTTTGGAGTCACTGTGCAGTCATGATTAGTAGTGTCCAAGAACTGCTCTAGATAAGGTCAAGAAACAACGGGATTAGCTGAGATTGCATAGCTGATCTTGGACCGGTTGAGGAAAGCGACAATCTCTTGGTAGTTCAAAGCTGCACCTTTCCATTCAGGATGAGTAAGTGCCAGCATGTTGAATTCATTAGTAAACGCACGAGCCATATCTGCAAGAACACATGAAAACCAGCATGAGAACAGATAAAGTCATTAGATTAGAACACACAACACATGGTATAACATGTTCAAAAGAGACTGACTTCCAGACTTAGAAAATTCCAGGATTGCATCTCCTGCATACTTAGCAAGGATGCAGGATTTTGGTCTTGCATACTTAGTAAATACGCATGAGTTACTTCGTGCGTACTTACTAAGTACGCATGATCACATGCACTTAGTCAATTTTCAAAATCCAAAATCAGTAATCTGTGTTTTAGTCGATGGTTTTGGTCAACAAGGTATCGAAAAACATGTCTAAGACACATGGAACCAAAATCAAGACCAATGTCACATTTTGATCAACTCAGGACCGATACACATTCACGGCACCCTAAGGATCAAAACCTAAAATCAACCAATTTTTGGAACAAATTATGAAGTCGTTAGAGTATTTTGATGGTTAGAAACATGTATTAAGGTCCAATTTCACTTAACAACATACAAAATCCCTTGAATTTTGGTTATCAAACCCTAGTCTCAAGAACACTATAAATCGGCCCAAAAGTGGGGATTTCATGGATGAAATAAGCTGTGATTCTCACCAAGTACTGTTTAGATGATGTCGAAACTTGGTTTGGGATGAAAAATGGTCTTAGAACACACGAGATTTTGAGAGCAAAATGAGCAGGTAAGTAGACAAGCGTATACAATAGTAGAGTGAGTTTGAAACTGATGAAAAAGTCTAACTCCCCTTTATATACACACTCACTATCTGTGTTGCGAACTTAGCTAAGTGCGCAGGATTTTACTCTTGCGTACTTGCTAAGTACGCATGACCAATCTCTGCGTACTTAGCTAAGTACATAGAAATTCCTTCTTGCATTTTTCTGAAATTTATCACAAACTATACTTAAAATATTTTTTGGCATTTTTCAATGATTGAACTATACAAATTAAATTTTTTTTTGTCTTTTTTGAATAGCAGTTAAAAAATACAAGATACAGATTTGGATATACAGGACTATTTACAAACAAACTCTTTTTGGTCAAAATCATGAGCAGAGGATCATATCAGGCTAATTTCTAACAAAAAGTGATACTAGATAAACATCAAAGAATATGTGATCATATCATGACATACTGTTTATTCTCAACGAATTTGCAATAAACACAGGTTAGTCTAAGTTATCAATATTATAGAATTTGAAACTACAAGCATCCTTGTACTACTTTCTTATGAGTTAAGGTATTTGTTAATGTTCATACAACGTGTACCCCACGACTATGCTAACATAAATTAAATTGCATCTATCTCAAGACATATAAGATTTTCCCAAGGATTGTCCTAATTTCCAGAATGAAGTTACATCATTTAGCACAGGAAAAATCAAGCAGAATCCATAAGGATTATCAAGAATCATAAGATTCAGAATCGATTGATTCGTTTGTCTTGGATTGTGAGGATATCTTCAATGTATATTTGAGATGATTCTGGTTAATAGGTATGGAATCTGATGATTCGGGTAAGGGGATCCAACTGTTATCTGGATTTATCTTCAATGGAATCAGATGTGATCCAAGGGGTAACATATGCTTGACGGTTGTTGTCAAGACATATCTTGATTCACCTTCCCATTGCATACTTGTGAGTATGGGCAGTGAAGAGAACCAAAAAATTGTGCTAAAGACATAACCCAAAACTGAACTCATAAGACAATACTAGCCAAAATCTTACATTCTATATCTGAAAAATGAACTTTTACTCTCACACACACACAACATAACATGGGTTCAAATCACAGTTGTAGTAATTTGTATTAAGTTTTCACACTACTAATGATCCAATGACGCTTCTAGCCTACTAACAATTCAAATTAACATGCATATACTCAAATTAGGCTAGTTAAAACAAATTAAATTCATAAAGTAGTCATGATGTTATCATTTCCCTTGCGTGCAGTCTAAGACGTTTAGATCACATACTGATGTGCTATCATTTTCTCTTATCTTCAAATGACTTTGAATTTTTCTTAATTTTCTATTTTGTTTGGATTTTTTCTGAAATTTTCTAAATAGAGACGAACTGTACTGAAAACTGTTAAAATAAATAAAGTGTAACTTCCATGAAACATTTGTTTTGAAAAAGATTTTTCACTCGGGATTGAACATTCCTATCATGTTGACAAGGTGTTCAGAACGAGTACGATCAAATGCCTTGGTGAAAAGGTTGGCAAAATTGTCATCCGTGTGAACTTTTACAAGTTCAATAAGGTGTTTTCAGCACAGTCACGGATGAAGTGGCGACGAATCTCAATATGTTTAGTTTTGGAATGTTTCACCGGGTTGTTTGTGATAGACATGGTGGCATTGTTTTCAATGAACAAAGGAGTTCCAATATAATTCAAGCCATAGTCTCCCAGTTGTTGCTAGATCTACAGGATCTGAGAACAGCAGCTCGCAGCAGCACCGGGTTGTTTGTGATAGACATGGTGGCATTGTTTTCAATGAACAAAGGAGTTCCAGTATAATTCAAGCCATAGTCTCCCAGTTGTTGCTGGATCCACAAGATCTGAGAACAGCAGCTCGCAGCAGCAATGTACTCTGCTTCACAAGTTGAGACAGAAAGTGTTGACTGCTTCTTACACTACCAGGAGACCAACCTGTCTCCTAAGAACTGACATCCACCTGAGGTTGATTTTCTATCGAGGTTACAACCGCCATAATCTGAATCAGTGTAGTTTTTGAAATCAAACGACTGCTTCTTGGAGTACCAAAGACCTAATTGAGGCTTCCCTTTCAGGTATCTGAAAATCCTCTTTACAGCTATCAAGTGAGATTCCTTGGGTTGTGACTGAAACCTCGAGCACAAGTAGACAACAAACATAATATCAGGTCTTAAAGCTGTGAGATACATAAAAGAACCGATCATCCCGCGATAGAACTTACAGTCCACATCCTTTCCATCTTTGTCTGGATGCAAACCATGATTGACTGGGATTGGTGTGCCATAAGTAGAACAGTCATTCATTTTGTACTTGGACAAAATGTCGTGTACATACTTAGTTTGATGTAGATAGATGCCATCTTCCCTCTGACTGACTTGAAGACCTAGAAAAAATGACAATTCACCCATGTTTGGAGAGACTGGGAGTAGTGGACAGCATTCTCGTGCTGTTTTGATGGTTTTCGGCGAAGCTCCGATGACAGAAATGGGGATTCCAACGTCGTCCAAACCACCTTATTATGTTTTATGTCTACCTCGGTCTAGATCCGTGAATTCTAGTTCGTTTTCCGATGATACTAGGTAACAACCCGAACCCATTACTCGTTGCGTAAATCCTTGTAATTTTTGGATATGTCATTGTATGTTGTAGATCTAGAGTTTTTGGTAGCCTCCAGACTCGGTCAACACCAGTCAAAGCTGGTCAACAAAAGTTAAATCGGTCAGACCGGGTCAACACGCGTCAAACGGGTTCGCGTATGCGAACCGAGTGAGCGGAAGGTATAAACACGCGCTAAAACGGTTATTTTTTTTGTTACGTGAAAGTTAAACGAGTGTGCGGTTAAGTTGTATTGAGTTTAAACGAATCATTAACAATAAAAAGGATTATTCGTGTGACGTTGACTATTCACTAGTCGTAATAACATGTTGGCAAATAAATTATTATTAGTCCAAATAATAATAATAATAACTCGAACACGTAAACGGTTAAACGAGAATCTTGGAAATGATTAACAAAGGATACCTGTTATTATTAGTAGATTATATTACTTGAATATGAGAAGAGTTTTATTGTGTTATTAATATAAAACAGTTTATATAAAATAAATACAATTGTGGTGTTTCAAATTTAAATGTTTGTATAAAATACCTATATATATGTTTTTGAATATGTCGTCAAACATTATTTAAAGGTATAACCAGACTCGTTAAATGAGGATTTCATAATTTGCAAGAGATATTACCATTACAATTTATTTTTATAAACACGTGATGTGTAAATATATATACTTATTTACACATATAAATACCTAAATGTATATAAATATTCCCTGTTCATATAAACAATCAAACGATTATTACGTAACACGATGGGTAAATTTTAATATAAAAATGTGTATGTGTCTATATATATATATATCATTAAAGTTCTGTGTATATGACATGATTAGTTGGGAACTTAAAAGTATATGTATTGCATAAATATACAAACTTAAATTTTATGAACTTAAATATATATTTTGTCACATATAAAACTATACTTATATATTACAATTATTTTATGAACCCATAAACTATTTTATAAAACGATGCTAATCTACAGATATGTATGTACATATATATGTAAATATTAATTTTGACAACTGAATGTATGTATACTTTACATAAACCCGAACGCTTATTTGTGAAATACGATACTCTATAAATATATTTTTAAGGTTTAAAAAAAATATATATATATATATATTTATATGTATTCATAAGAGTATATTATAAAACCCCGACATAGCTTATAAAAACATGTAGTTGCTCATATTCGGTTGAGAGCCACATGAACAGTAACTAATATTATTAACTGAAAGTGTGTATAGTCATGCACAATTGTGTGCATAATAAACTAGTCTTTTAAAAACATGGCCTTTGGAACGTATTTGAGTTTAGAATCCTGATTTCATCTAAGTAACCATAATTACCGATTGTTAAACAAACACCGTATGCAAATCGGTAACATCGTTATGAATCAACAAAGCTCAATCGCACGCATGATAACTCTACACGAGTTCGACTTATTGTACAGTATTAAGGTTAGTCTTTAAAGCTCTTTAAGTACCTACAGGTATCGTAGAACTCGAGTAGGACGTAAACCCGTGACTATCATATCGTGTGGACATTGGTTTCCATTTCTATCAGTAGGACATTATTGTTCCTGTCACATTACCAGGTGAGTTCACTGCACCCTTTTTACTTATAAATGTTTTCGTAACATCGGGGGAGAAACATACTTGCTCAACATATTTAATACATTTGGGAACATGCTTTCTTGATACATTTGAGAAAACTGAAACATATTTACTTCATACGTTTGGAGAACATAACACATGCTTACGACTATTTTTGTATGATAATAAGAAAACAAGACTCGACCTTTATGATTGCATGAGTGAACACACATAGAGCATTAAAAGTCCCCTGAACATCACCAACTTTATAACCATTAGCTTTATAGCCTGGGATTCTATGAATAATACTATTGGGATGACGCCCGCGGTCATGGTTAGTCGCGCGAACCGATGACTTGGATGTGTTAGGACATAGATGTATGACAATGAGCTTTGTAATAGTTAGATCTTGTATGTTTTTATGTTTTCATGTTTAGTATTATGTTTTGTAATAGGCGAACTAGACAAGTTCGCATGTGCCTTGTGTTAGGCAAACTTGTTAAGTTCGCATGTGGCAGATGTGTTGCCTAAAAATAGTAGTTTACATGTTAATTTAAATAGCTTTTGTCATTGTGTCTTCAAGCTCTGTAAACTCAGTATTGGGAGCAATCAAAGAGAGATTATTTACATCTTGTGTGTTCATTGCTACCATTGTTGTCTCATATACACGATCATGAATACAGTTGGATTTCGCACTCCGTGTGTTTGACACGTCACGCTCTCAAGATAGATCCGTATTGTACCCCGAGGGGACCTACATGTGGTATCATAGCTTATGCTCGTAATTTTTGATTGTTTTGTGATGGTTTGTGTATGAATTGACATCAAAAAGACTGAGTTTTGCATGAATTTCATATCAATGGAGTTTTCAAGTTCTTGAGAAGATTTTGGTGCTGAATTCGTCAAATTGGAAGTGTTTTTGAAGAAATTGATCCATTCAAAGTGTTCTATTTCACATTATACTCAATCCTACGGTTCAATTTTATCAAATTCTATTAATTCGACAAGTAATGATGATTTTCAGAAGTTTTGGTTCGTGTGATGGTTGAAGAGAGAGTTTCAACTGATACATGCGAACTTAGCCTAAATTCTTCTACAAGCGAACTTAAGTGAAATTCTGGTTTAGGCGAACTTAACAAGTTCGCTTAGACATCTTCGCTTGAGTGTGATAAGAAGCGAACTTATCAAGTTCGCCTCTAGGTAGTTTTGTTCAAATTTTACCTGTTTCTTACTTGTTATATTTTTCGTATATTTATTGTTATGGCTAACATGGTACATGTTACAAATATGTTCAACTATGACAACGAGATCGGATCTCCTCAGAAACCGCCAAAGCTTATGAGTCTAGTATCCAAACTGGAAGGACAGATTTGATTGGTTCGTGTATTTTACAGATATACGTTTATGGATTCCAATTCTGGAAGGATATACTCATCCGGCTTACTCGTTTATGGATAATGATAATCTTCCAAAACCTATTTCTGGATTAACTACTGAAGAGAAGCTGTTATTTGATCGTGAAAACAAGGTGATGACGAGCATTTCTATGTCATTACCAAAAGAGATCTTTCATAGTTTCAAGAAATTTAAAACTTCAAAGAAGTTATGTGAAGGTTTACAGAAGCGATGTGAGGGCAGTTCGGATGTAAAGAAAAGTCATAAGGAATTATTAAAGAAGCAGTTCTTGGTATTCAAACACTTTCAGAATGAGACTTTGGATGAATTGGCGACAAAATTTTATCATCTGCTGAGTGAGTTAGCAAGTGCAAAAGTGGCTTATGAAACTGAAGAAATCAATGACAAGTTTTTGGAAGCTATACCATCTAAGTTTGATGTTTATTCTGTTCTCATCAAAGAAAATGAAAAATACAAGACAATGTCACTTGAAGATGTGCTGGGAAAAATACAATCTCATGACTTGAACTTAAAGAAGAAAGAAACAAATATGGAGCACATTCAAGATACTACAATGTATTTTGCTAAATCGTCTGGTAAATCTGGATCTGGAGTTGCAATGTTTTCTGGAGATGGTCAAGACAAGTCTACTGAGAATTTATCTAGGTGTTCGTATCAAACTGGATTTTCTGCAAGTACATCAAATTCATTTGGATCACAACCACCTAATTCACATCATGTGAGTCAGAGGATAGCTGAAGATTATATGGCTATGTTTTCCTCATTTATCACATCTTATGAAAATTTTATCGGAGGGAAGATTCATGATCCGAAAGCAATTGGAGAAGAGTATAAGCAGATTGATCATGTTGATCTAGAAGAAATGAACATTCAGTGGAACATGGCAATGTTAATGAGGCAGGCTAAGGATTTTCTTAAGAAGACTGGAAGAAAGTACATCGGATCAAATAGTAGAACAAAAATGGGTTTTGACAAGACAAAGGTTCGATGTTACAATTGTCAAGAATACGGTCACTTTGCTAAAGAGTGTAACAAGCCAAAGGTTGAATTTGATTCTCAAAAGAAGAATAACTGTCAAGGAAACAGACATCAACAACAAGGATCTGGTGGTTCTAGAAGTTCAACAAATGTTTCAACTTCAACATCATCTGCTTTGGTTACTCAAGGAGATGATAACTATGACTGGGGAATTCATTTAGAGGATCTGGTTGGTCAAGCTTTTGTGGCTGAGATTCAAACTGATGTTACATGAGAAGATGATGATTCAAGTAATTCAAATGATGAAGAAAGTTTAGTTAGTGAATTGGAAAGTCAAAATGATGGAGCTTCTGAGAATATTACTGAAGAAGACGTTTCTGAAGAAAATATTGTTAATGATGTGGTTCATTCTGATGATAAAGATTCCACTACAAGTGTATCAGAAGATGAGATTCTGTTGACTAAAAGAGTACATGAGATGACTGAAGATATTCCAACTGCAAAAGTCTTCAAGGCTGACATGTTTGATCTTTCAAAGGTAAAAGATGCTATTTGTAATATATATTGTTCTAACTGTGTTTTGGTGAAGGACAAAGCGATGAGAGTTATGGATGATAATACAATTTTAATCTGTGATATGAAATGAATGCACAAAGTCAATCAAACACTTAAGGACAATGAAAAAGTATGTATTGAGAGAATTGAGTCATTGAAAAGAGATATCAATTCTATGAGTTTGAAGACAAAAGAGTAGGCATATCACCTGGATATGGCCTATGCAGATATTGAGAAAAGAAATACCTACCTTGCTGATAAAAATAAGGAGCTTTCTGATAAAGAAACATAAGTGATAAAACTATACAGAAAGTTGGAGAGCTTTGGAAATTCATCATTTTTGCTGGGATATTTCAATGACAATGTTGATCAAGATAGAAGAACAACTGGCATTGGTTATGCTCCTCCACCATTTAATGGAAACTATGTAGTGGAACCAGAGATTGTTAATGAAGAGGATTTAGATCCTAAGACGGTATTGAAGGGGAATCCAGTAACAGGGGAGGACTTGGTTTATGATTCAGAAAGTGATGATGAAAAATTTGATGAAAACTAAGGTTATTCAGACTCAAGTTTCAAAGGTGTATGTTGGTGAATCATCAAGACAATTCTATGTTCAAAAGAAGCAAGGTGGTGGTGATATTCAATCTACTGGAGGTTATTCATCAGGAAGTTCTTTGAATTCGAGAAAGGTTCCTTATATCAGAGAATACATAGATAAGAGAGTTTGTTTTTATTGTAATGAAGTGGGGAATATTGTGATAAATTGTCCTTACAAGAACAAAGAGAAAAATCCTCTTATTCCAGAGAAAAATAAACCAATTGTTGGTCATTCTAAACCTCAAGTAGTGAAGATTCTGAAAAGACCAAATGTTGTAAAGCCTGTATCTGAAAATGTGTTGAAGCAAACTGGGTTTAAGCAAGCATTGAAACATCATGTGCATGTTAGAAGTGTTGGTTCTAAACAAGAGTATGTTCAATCTGGTGTTAGACAAAAAAGTGTTTATTCAAAAGTTTGTTGAGAATCCTAAAGTTGATTCAAATAAAATTCACAATCAGAGGTTAAACTTTCAAGACCTCAAAGACGTAGACGGAACAGACGGTTAAAGAAACTTTTGGAAACTGATCAATCTAATTCTTTTTTCTAATAATCATGATTTTCAAAATCAATCTAATTTTGATAAGAAAAAGAATGTTTCAAATTCAAAGTTGTCTGGTTCTGAATCATCGTCTCAATCACCAAGGGTGGATGATAACAGAGATTGTGAATTGCTTGAAGTTGTTTATTTTGATGCTAATGGTAGACCCAAGACCACAATGGATTGGGTACCCGTTTCTAACTGATTACCTATGTTTATGTAGGATCAACCAAGGAGGACTATCAACAACAATTGGTATGTAGATAGTGGTTCTTCCCGGCATATAGAAATATTCGTTTCCTTGAAGATGTTATTAAAATAAATGGTGGTTATGTCGCTTTTGTGGGTAATAAAGTGTTGGGATATCGTGCACCGATTTTAACATTTAAAACAAACTTTATAAAATCAGATTTACAATAGCGGAAGCGTTTACAAAAGCTAACGATAATAAAGATCAAATCTTTATCCGACAGTGATCGAATTACACAGCGTTTAGACAATAATATTAAATAAATAAACACAACCATAGGGTGTTTAGGGTTTATACCGTTGACGAATAACCGGGTTGTAACACTCGGGTACAAAGAACGTCACGCTAGATGATTTTAAACGAACTCGTCACACAAAAACCACTCTAAACGAGAATCCAGTTCTCTCCCTTCCTTCCGGTTCAGCTCGCAAGAAAACAAGGGAACACAGCGGTGCTGCACGGCTGTGACGGTGTCGGCGAGTGGTGGCCGACGATGGCTGGTCACGGCGGCAGTGGAGTGGCCGGCGGTGGCGGACGACGCAAAAGGGGGGGGGGGGTCGGCTCCTCTTCCTTGCGCAAGATTTGATGGTGGCTAGAACTATTATTAGGGTTTCCACCTAATGATATATTTATAGTAAAACATATCGCCATTCAAATCCTAAGTAATTAACCTTTAATTACTAACTGATTAACACTTAATCAGTTCTAGTCCTTCTAGTTTACAATTTACACTAATCATAAACTATTTTGCGTAAACATAACTAAAAACCCATTAATATATATTCTACTAATATACATAACACCACATTTCGTCTTTTATTAATTTAATTATTCAAAATAATTAAATACAACTTAACCAATAAATATTCTCTAAATATTTAATCCACCGAATTATAAATTCGCGTTTCATGAAATAATGTTTAACAATTCGATTCAATTTGTTCTTTGCCCAAAGTGTAACTCTTCGGATCGTACCTTGATAGCAACGTTGATATTAACGATGATCGGACATCTAATGTCTAACATAAAGGCGGTTATATAACAGGCCAAGGAATGCTGAAGAATGATAAAGTGAAATTTGAGAAAGTCAATTATGTTGAGCAACTCGAGCACAATCTACTCAGTGTATCTCAAGTGTGTGACAAGAAGTTTTCATTCCATTTCAATGATTCTGAGTGTTATATTCTGAAGCCGGGATTTGTAATACCAGAAGAATGGATTCTAATGAAAGCTTCGAGAAGAAATGACACATATGTCTTCGAAAGCACCCAATACTAACAAATCAAACTCAGTTCTAGCATGTCTAACACCTATCATCATGCTCCTCATATACAAATTGAGGTATAGGTTTAGTGAATGGGTCAGCTAGCTATTGATTTGTGTGAATTTTGTTTTAGCATGATGTCTCCAAGTTTTATGATCCCATTAATGAAAACTTATGGTGGAAAATCTCTTTTGGAACTCCTTTCCAAACTATTAGAAGTTATCTGAACTCCTTTCAAAATACTATCTTCTAATGTTTCCAAATCACAACATCTCATGGTTGTGTAATTATCGATAAAACTCTTTCATCAGATAATGCTGATCTATCTTATGGTGTATTATCTAATCATTCTTAATGATCGTCCTTTTGGTGTTTATATCTTAACCTTTTAAGATCGTTGTGATTGACTGAAAAGTTGTCATAACTAATTATGAACTTGTTTCAAGAACCCTTCTTGATAGTCAAAATTGGTACTCTTGGCATATTATCCGATAAGATAGCTCTATCTCATCATAAAAATTTATGATCATCACCATTTTGTGCTTCTTAAGCATAATCCTTTTGTCATAATTAAATTTCAAAGTTCTTTCATCGTACGAAAAATATTGACAAAGCCCATTATCTTTCAGATGAAACTACATGAACCATTTCACTTTCATCTAATCCCAATGATTAGGGGTAACAAATAATGTTAACAGTTAACTATTTGTCTTTACTAATTTGTCACACAAAATATTTAAGACAACCTTATTAATGTCAATAGATTGCTGTGATTCTTACTTTGGAATCTTTCCTCTATATATCTTATATATGGATGCAATTAATGCAAGCTTTGAAATTAATCTCTAAAGATACTCTATCTTTCAATGATATGTTAAAAACTCTTGATTTTAGCAATGTATCACCATACATTCTATAATATCACTTATCATCCCTCTTTGTGGTGTTCTGTGTATCTCTATAAACTCCTCTTAATAATGTGTCTCTTACACATTTTCATTGTTGTAGGTACTTACTCCCACTGGCCTTTGCATCTATCACATTGAATCCTTTTGAATTGATCTTATCAATTTCAATGATTCAATGGTCTCAGACCATTGGGAAAGCTAGAATGAATAACACAAACTAGCCACCTAAAATCATGCAATGAAGCTCACGTGTTGTAATCATGTCAATTTTTATAAAGATTGAACAAGCCTCCGATTAAGATACACTAATCCAACAACCAGTTGGAAAGATAATATGAAAAACACACTACCCACCTCAAGTTGATTTAATTAGACAATCACATTCATTTCTTTAACATACAATGTTCATGCAAAGTTTATATAAATTAGGAGAATGTGTCAACAAATCCTAGATAAACATAAAACTAAACATGAAACACCATAACAAACACTTTGTCTTTCCAAACATAAGCATAAGGATACACATACAAGAATCATAAATCATAAACAAGACTTCATTCACCATTCCTAGTCAAATGTCATAAACTAGCATACAAACATACACTAATCCATGAATACAAGCATAAACCATAAGTTTTCCAACATAATATCGCATATACAAATACAAGTCTTGAAAAAAACTTTAAATGCTTGAATACATAATTTCATTGAAGAATAATCATACGATTGTCATAACATTAATATAATGATTGCTAATAATCCATGAATGTTGTTAAACGATTCTAAACTTCATCTAAACCAAAGTGAACAAGAGTTTTAGCTCATCATGAGCACAAGAATGACAAATAAGCAGGGAAAAATAGTGAGAAACGTGCCATGAAAACAAGAATCAAACCACTCCTCCAAGCCTAGATGTTGTTGTTGATGTATGGTGATCCTCTTGATGCTGTAATCCCTCCAAGATACTTGAAAAGTGGTTGGAACAAAAACAGTGGGTTTTTGCTATGGTTGCTGACAATTGAATGAGAGATAAACTTCTGTATTTATAGACCGAAGGAGGCACGGCCGTGCCTAAGAGTGAGGCATGACCGTGCCTGTCACTGTGGCGCGACCGTGCCAAAGTACTAGCGGGGTCGTGGGACAGAGGCTTGACCGATCCGGAGCTTCTTTTGGGTCCCATTGAACAAGGAAGTACGGATCTGAGGTCATTGACCAGAATCACGGGATTACGCGCAGTCGCGGGGCGTTGGAACACGGTTGTGCTCGAGGAAATGGCTTGGCGCGGTCGTGCCAGATGCGGGGCGCGACCGTGCCTAGGGTTTTAAAGATTGGCACGACCATGCCATGTAGGGGGCACGACCGTGCCTCCAACTCAGAAACCCTAAACTTCAACTTTACTCCTGGAATTCTCTTGTTTGTTTACTTAGCTTCACAAAAACCTACAAAACTTGAAATGAAGCAAATAAGTGTCTAAATGTGGAAAATAACCAAGAATTGAAGGTGATATAAGTGAAGTTTTGTGCCAAAAAGATGTGTAAATTCTAACACATCAGAATGTCACTACTGAAATCAGCCACAAAGTCCACAAGTGCCTGAGACTTTATTGTTGTTCTGGGTTCATACACTAGATCGTATGCACTGAGCTTGACGGACCACTTAGCCATTCTTCCTTACATCTCTAGCCTTCCTAAGTCACACTTAATAGGATAATTAGTCTTAACATGAATAGCATGAGTTTCAAAGTAATGTCTAAACTTAGTGGATGCCATTATTAAAGCTAAAATTAGTTTTTCTAAATGAGAGTACCTGATCTCCACGACTAACAAGCTTTTACTTACATATTATATGGGATGCTGTTATCCTTCATGATCCTTGACTAAGACATCACTTACAGCGTTTTCGGATACCGCCAAGTACAGGGATAACGACTCACCGTCCTCTGTTTTCATTAGTAGAGGTGCTGATGATAAAAAGTCTTTCAATGCTTAAAGTGCCTGTTCATACTTCTCTTGCCATTCGAATCACTTGTTCTTCTTCAGGATGTCATAAAATTCCTTGTATCTTTCTGAGGATCTTCAAATAAATCGGTTGAGTGTCGCTACTCTACCGATTAGTCTCTAGACATCCTTGGTATTTGCCAGGGATTTTAGGTTGATGATTGCTTTGATCTGCTCTGGACTGGCTTCAATTCCTCTCTTGGTTTCCATGTAGCCCAAGAACTTTCCTGTCCCCACTCCAAATTGGCATTTTGAAGGATTCAACTTCATGTTGTACTGGTCCAAGATATCGAATGCATCGATGAGATCCCTAAGATGATCCTCAGCTTTCTTTGACTTCACCACCATATCATCTATATAGACCTCCATGGTGTCCCCTAGTTTCTCTTTGAACATCATGTTTACCAGTCTCTGATATGTGCCGCCTGCATTTTTAAGACCAAATGGCATAGCTATGTAACAGTAAATACATGTCGGAGTCATGAAGGTTGTGTCTTCCTGATCTGATGGTTCCATTTGGATCTGTTGAAATCCGGAAGAGGCATCCATAAAAGTCAGGATTTCATGGCTTGCCGTAGCATCCACCATCGAGTCTGTGTGTGGTAATGGGAAGGGATCCTTTGGGCACGCCTTGTTAAGGTCTGTGTAGTCTACACAAACTCTCCACTTCTCGTTCTTCTTTTGTACAACTACTGCATTTGCCAGCTATCTTGGGAATTTCACTTCCCTAATCATTCCAGACTTGAGGAGTCTTTCCACCTCTTCATGGATGATCGCGTTTCTTTCAAAAGCAAACTTCCTTCGCTTTTGATGTATTGGCCTAAAAATTTTGTCAATTCCATGTTTATGAGTTATGATGTCTTTGGATATACTTGTCTTGTCTTCGTGCTTCCATGCGAAGGTTGCTTTTCTACCCTTTAGGAAGTTCAGGATATCTTTCTCAATATCCTCAGGGATACTGCTTCCTACAAGGACTTTCACATCCGGGTCTTCAACATCTAGGGATACCTCTTTAACATCCTACTCCTTATTTTCCAGAACATCCCTGGCTTGTTTCATTAATTGCTATGCCTGCCTCGTCTTTGTAGAAGCATTCATTGAGGATGTATAACGGTCTTTAGCTTTCTGTTGATCGTTGTTGATCTTTACTACCCCCAAGGGGTCGGCATTTTGACACATTGATGATATGTTGAGCGTATTACCTTCATGTCATGTATCCAAGGCCTCCCTAGAATAATGTTATAGCAAGATAAAGAATCAATGACACAAAATTTCTGTATAAAGTTTACCCCCTCTATGTAGATTGGTACCTTTATTTCTCCAACTGTGCTCTTAACATCCCAACTGAATCCTAGCAACACTGAGGATTTGGAGATAATTTCGGAACGAGGGATCCCCATCCTCTTTAGGACTTCAAGTTATATGATGTTCACTGAACTTCCTCTGTCAATTAGGATCCTGCGGATGAAATGGTTGGCTATGTATAGAGTGGTCACTAAGCCGTCATGGTGAGGATCCTGCACATCGTCTCTGTCCCCTTCGTCAAAAGAGATTATTTTCTTTTCGGTTAAGGTTGACGTTCTGGTAGGCCTATCCCCTTTTTCTGTCTTTGCTTCCTTAGTGTTTCTCTTTGCTGTGGAATAAGAGGTACCACATATGTCAGAGCCTCCAGATATGAAACTTATTACCTTGGCATCCGGCGGTTGGGATGTTGCTCTCTACGGGATCTTGTCATGATCCTTAGTTTTGTCATTTCTCTTGCCTAGGAATTCTTTGAGGTATCCTTTTCTTATAAGGCAACTTATCTCCCTTCGTAAAGCGATACAATCCTCAGTTACGTGGCCGAAATCTTCGTGGAATGCACACCACTTGGAATTATCCTTCCATCATGTACTCTTCTTCGTCTTCGTCATCCTCCACTGCATTGACTCTATGATTGTCATGTTTGGAGTAAGGCTTGGATCTATAAGGCTTGTAAGGTGCAGATTCAGTCTTCCGGTTGGGCTGACTATAGCTGGTTGGAGCATCCATTCTTTGTTGGATCTTTCTGTCATCTTCTAGCCTTGTTAATCGTAGCACTCAATTCCTGACTTCATCAAGATTCCTACAAGGATTCATGACAAGGTCTTCGTAAACAGGGAGTCCTTCTTCAATCCCATCTTAAATGCCTGGACCGCTGTGGCGACATCTAGGTTCGGGATATCCAGGGATTCCCAGCCGAACATGCTAACATAATCCCGAAGGGATTCTCCAGTATTCTGGGTTATCCTATACAAGTCACTTGTCAGTCTTTCAAACATTCAACTGCAAGAGAATTGGTTATTAAACAAGTTAATTAAATAAGCAAATGAGGTTATTGAATAAGGAGGAACATTTAGCATCCATTTCAGGGCTGATCCTTTCATAGTGGAACATAAACCCTTGCATAAGCAAGCTTCTTTTAAGTCCAAGGGAATAGGTTTGATATCCATCCTTTCCCTGTATTACGTGACGTGTTCTTCGGGATCCGTAGTTCCATCATACAGTTTCATGTTGGGAGTCTGGAAGCATTTCAGGATCTCTGCATCACATATTGGAGGAGCAAATCTTGAGATCCTGTGACTCGTGGAGGATATCTCCGGAATTGGTTGGACCACACCCAGTACACTGGAGATCATTTCCTTTAGCTTCTTCAGTTCTTTAGCCATAAGTGGACTGATCCTTGTATCCTGCACAAGTTCATTAGTGTTTGAAAACTGATTAAAAGTGTTACCGTTATCAGGATTTCGGGATGATGATCCCGGAGTGATTCCAAGATCCTGGTTGCAGTAACTCTAACAGTCGGAGTTGGGCCAGCTGTGGTGACTTCAGTTCGCATGGGGAGGAAGTCTCCCTTATGGATTCCTAAGGATCCTGAATAGGTAAAGTCCAAGATCCTCGGCTGCAGCAGAGTTGTCACTTCCACTGGTTTCTTTGATCCTTTTATCCTTTCAAACTCTCTGAACATCATCTGATTAGTACGGGTAAAGCCCTTAATACCTAAGGATTGTCGGCATAAAACCTCGGGAAGTGACTGAAAGTCACTTGCTTCTTGAATTCTTATTAAATCTTGAATATGAGTACAATATGAGTAGCAATAGATCGAATGAATTCTAAGTGTTACAGAGCTTGCGAGTATTGAATATTGCTAAGTGTTTTGTGTGTTTCCTATTTGATCAGCTGCTTAATAAATACAGAAATGATCTCAACTAACTATCCGAGAATAATGGTCAGACTAGGTCTTCTCATATGACCGTTATTAGCCTCTTCACGAGTATTTCCCACGTGGTCCACGTCATAGTGAGCGAGTCTTAAGGAGTGATTTATTCCACACGTGTTACCTGCAAATAATAATCGAAATAGAGGACAAATAACCGTTAGTTATATCAATGTTCACGATACCGAGTTTACCAGGATCTTGGATTCTGGATCACGTTAGACTCAGGATCCTACATAAAATCAATCCCTAACACATATGATAACAGGAGTCATCTACATGATGATAATTTATAAAAACTATTTTTTAGGACCGGAGGGTCCTGAGTAAGTTTAAATGACTTTTGAGACGAGTTGGTCTTAATTAAATTAAACTATTAGAACTCACTCAGCGTAGCTGACTTTGTGTGTACGTTAGACTGTCTTGCAGGTGAGCTTTAGGGTCGGCGTATCTTGGCTTGGGAGCGGTGCTACTCGGATTGGTGTGGAGGCATTCGTGAGGTAAACTTATGACGATAAGGATGTAAATAAAAATTATAGATTTTAGAAATACTTCTGTTGTAGTTTGAATAATAATAATATATGTATTTTAGGGAGAATGACCCGTTATGAGAACCAACTGTAGGATGCCCGGGTTGGGGTCTTACAAAGGAGAAAGCCAAGGATCATGACAGGATCCCGCAGAGAGCAACATCCCCACCGCCGGATGCCAAGGTAATAAATTTCATATCTGGTGGTTCTGATATATGTGGTACTTCTTATTCCACAGCAAAAATAAATGCAAAGGAAGCAAGGACGGAGAAAGGAGAAAGACCCAACAGGACATCAACCCTGACAGATAAGAAAGTGATTTCTTTCGATGAGAAGACGGAGATAATGTGCAGGACCCTCATCATGACAGCTTGGTGATCACTCTATACATAGCCAACCATCTCATCCGCAGGATCCTGATCAACGGAGGAAGTTCCGTGAACATCATACAGCTTGAGGCGTTGAAGAAGATGAATATCCCTGATTTTGAAATCATTTCTAGATCCTCAATATTGGTAGGATTCAGTGAAGAAGTTAAGAATACGGTTGGAGAAATAAAGCTACCAGTCTACAAGGAGGGGGTAAAATCTATACAAAGATTTTGTGTCATTGATTCTTTATCTTGCTATAATATTATCCTAGGGAGACCCCAGATACATGATATGAAAGCAGTGCCATCGACATACCACCAGTGTATCAAAATGCCGACCCCTTGGGGGTATTAAAGATCGATAGCGATCAACAGGAAGCTAAAAACTGCTACACATCCTCGATGAAAGCTTCTACAAACACAAGACAAGTGTAGCAATTAACGAAGCAAGCCAGGGATGTTCTAGAAGCTAAAGAACATGATGTCTAGGAAGTATCCCTGGACATTGATGAACTAGATATTAAAGTACTTGTAGGAACCAATATCCCTGAGGATATTGAGAAAGATATCTTGGACTTTCTGAAGGGTAGAAAATCAACTTTCGCATGGAAGCATGAAGATAAGACAGGTATATCTAAAAACATTATAACTCACAAAATTGGAATTGATAACAGCTTCAGGTTGATACATCAAAAGCGAAGGAAATTCACTCCTGAAAGGAACGTGATTATCCAGGAAGAGGTGGAAAGACACCTCAAATCCGGAATGATCAGGGAAGTAAAATTCCCAAGATGGTTAGCAAACGTAGTGGTAGTACAGAAGAAGACCGAGAAGTGGAGAGTTTTCGTGAATTACACAGACCTTAATAAGGCGTGCCTTAAGGATCCCTTCCCATTGCCACATATAGACTCGATGGTTGATGGTACAGCGGGCCACGAAATCCTAACTTTTATGGATGCTTCTTTGGGATTTCAGCAGATCCAAATGGAGCCATCAGATCAGGAAGATACAACGTTCATTACCCCGACATGTATTTACTGTTATATAGTTATGCCATTTGGTCTTAAAAATGCAGGTGTCACGTATCAGAGACTGGTGAACATGATGTTCAAAGACAAGCTGGGGGACACCATGGAGGTCTATATAGATGATATGGTGGTGAAGTAAAAAAACCGAGGATCATCTTAGGGATCTCAAAGAAGAGTTCGATATCCAGGACCAGTATAAGATGAAGTTGAATCCTTCAAAATGCCACTTTGAAGTGGGGGCAGGAAAATTCTTGGGATACACGGTAACCAAGAGAGGGATAGAAGCTAGTCTAGAGCAGATCAAAGCATCGTCAATTTGAAATCCCCAGCAAATACCAAGGATGTCCAAAGATTAACCGAAAGGGTGACGGCACTCAACCGATTCATTTCAAGATACTCAGAAAGACGCAAGGAATTCTATGACATCTTAAAGAAGAACAAGTGATTTGAATGGGAAGAGAAGTACGAACAAGCGCTTCAAGCGTTGAAGGAGTACTTATCATCAGCACCTCTACTAATGAGGCCAGAGGATGGTGAGTTGTTATCCCTATACTTGGCAGTATCCGGAAACGCTGTAAGTGTTGTGTTAGTCAAGGATCATGAGGGACAGCATTATCCCATCTACTATGTAAGTAAAAGCTTATTAGCCGCGGAGACTAGGTATTCTCATTTGGAAAAATTAATTTTAGCTTTAATAATGGCATCTACCAAGCTTAGACACTACTTTGAAACGCATACTATTCATGTTAAAACTAATTGTCCTATTTAGTGTGTTTTAAAAAGGAAGAGATGTCAGGTAGGATGGCAAAATGGTATGTTAACTCAGTGCTTATGATCTAGTGTATGAGCCTAGGAAAGCAATAAAGTCATAGGCACTTAATGACTTTGTGGCTGATTTCAGTAATGATATTCGGCGTGAAGCGGATCTTGAAGTCCAACAGTTGGAAGAAACCAGGGATTAGTAGACATTATACACTGATGGTGCATCCAATGTAAGGGGAACAGGTCTAGGCATCATACTAAAATTGCCACAAGGGGACATAATACCCCTAATCAATCAGTTATGAAGCACTGATAGTGGGATTACAACTAGCAAGAGATGTGAAAATCAGGTATCTCCAGGTATATATATATCCATTATTACTCACTAACCATTTTAACGGTTCTGATGCAGTTAAGGGCGAGAAACTAGCCCAGTATCTTGAAATAGTCAAGAATTTGGCAAAATAATTCAAGATTTTTAATATAAAACAGGTACGCAGAGAAGATAATGCGGAGGCTGATGCCTTAGCAAATCTTGGATCAGCTCTTAAGCTACCGCTAGATGTGAAGATTCCAATTATACACACCGTGAACCCTGCAATAAATATAACAGACTGCAAGGGAAATGAAGTGTTAAATATAGAAGAATTTGAGATCCACGATCCTGACAAAAATCAAGGATCCTGGATCCTGCCTATTAAAAATATTTGCAGGATGGTGAGATCCCGAGTAACGAAAAGAATCACAAAGCTTTTATATGAAGGTATCTCGCTTCATTATTATACACGATATTTTGTATAGAAAATTTGTTGCAGGTCCATACTTGAGATGTCTGGAGAATCATGAGATACAAGAAGTGCTGAAAGATATACACGAAGGAGATTGCGGAAATCATACAGGAGGCAGAGCACTATGTTCCAAGATCCTTAGGACAGGATATTATTAGCCAACTATGAGAAAAGATGTTGTGACGTATGCTCAGAAATGTGATGCTTGCTAAAGACACATCAATGTGCCTCATCAACTAGCTGAACCTATGTATCCTATCATTTACTAGTGGCCGTTCATGAAGTGGGGGATGGACATAGTTGGTAAGCTACCCAAAGCACTAGGAGGGAAAGTGTTCATGCTAGCAATGACTGATTACTTCTCCAAGTGGATAGAAGCCGAAGCCTTTGTTCAAGTCAGGGAAAAGGAAGTAATTTCCTTCATAAAGCGCAATATCCTAACAAGATTCGGGATCCCGGCAGAGATAGTGTGTGATAACGGATCTCAGTTCAACGGCAAAAGAACGACACATTTCTACACAAGTTGGGGATAAAGATGATAACTTCCACCCCATACATCCTCAGGAAAATGGACAAGCGGAATCAAGCAACAAGATCATTGTGAACAACCTCAAGAAGAGATTAGACACCAAGAAGGGAAGATGGGAAGAGGAATTACCTTTTGTCCTCTGGACAGATAGAACAACCGTAAAGAATGCAACGGGTCAAACTCCGTTCTCGTTAGTATTCGGAACAGAAGTAGTGATCCCCATTGAGATGGTGATCCCTACAGCGAGATCCAGCCTTCAAACCCTTGAAACCCACAGCGAAGCTCTTTCACTTGATCTGGATACTATGGACGAGCTCAGGGATCTCGCCAAAGTTCGTATAGCAGCTTATCAGTAGAGGATAGCAAAATCTTATAAGAGGAATGTGAGGATCAGAAGATTCCAAGTAGGTGACTTAATGTTGAGAAAAACATTTCAAAATACTATCAACCCCAACGAAGGAAAGTTTGCACCAAAATGGGAAGGACCATATCTCATAGATTCAGAAGCAGGCAAGGGTGCCTATTGGTTAGCTACGATGGAAGGAAAGATCCTGGAATGCTATCCATCTCAAAGCGTATTTCATGTAACTTAGAACTTAAATTCTGACAAAGACCGGTATGCCTTCTATCCCTACTTATTTTTTATTTCAATTATTGTCTTTTGTTTTATCAAAGTACTGACATAAGCGTCGAAGGGGTGTTAGCCACGCTAACAACCACCTTCACCAAGGTTTAAATGTTTTGTAGGAAGGATCCCGCAAGGATTAGAGACTGGCCATCTCTCTAAGTTTAAGGTATTTCAAATCCCTTCAAAGGTTTAAAGGTTTTCACCTTTCTAAGAATTGAGTTTAAACACTCCGCTTAAACGCACGATATCTAAGTATAGTTCAAGATGGTGGGACCAGTCCATGTAACAGTGGCTGAAAATTTCATCATTATTGGCTATATGTTAGACCTTATGAATAAATTCAATGGCATAACACAAACGTGTTATTCACCGAGCATGACCCAAACATTTAACACTTACGTGTTAACCTAAGTTTTTGGCTTGTCCCAAGTTTTTAGCATTGCTAACTCAAGAATTGGCTTGTCCCAAGTATTTAACATTTAGGTGTTAACTTAAGTTTCTGGCTTGTCCCAAGTTTTTAGTATTTATATTCTAAACTCAAGATTCAGATGCTCGAACGAAACACAGATATCTCTGAGGATCCTAAGGTACGATTACCAAGTAAATAACTCGCTTATCAGCAATACATAGGGGGCAACTAAAGGATTTCAAAAGGATATGCTTAAAACTCTTTGTCATTGTCTGATATGTTTACTTATTAACGATCATATTAATCGAGGTATATACTTTCAATTCATTCCTATCTTTCAGTAATACAAAGACTTGCTTATGGTCCCTGTACAAGTTATATTTTGAAGTAAGGCTTTGTTTTCAGAATACTATTTCAAAATAAACCTGAGTTTTAGTTAGAGGTTTTAGTTTTTTTTTTATTAAAAAGATCTTTGAAGGATCTAAGATCCTGGCAGGATCCCTAAATCTGAATTTTGAAGATGTCTCAAATACCGAGGGATCCTTATTTCCCAAAACTTGGCAAATCAAAACATGGAAACCATAGTAAATAATCAAAAGTTATCTACTGGATGTTATGGTTAAAAGTTAAAGGATGATTCGAGATTCGTCCTAAACCAGGACCCATCCACTCGAATCACCAGATCATTGTTTAAGACATAAAAGGAAAATTGTTCAGCAAACCACCATCACATGCATGAAAACGAAAGAGTTCAACCAACAACATCAACAATGCAGGACTCAGGCCTTGTCTGTATTACCCTCATCGTCCTGCCCAACTATCTTCTTGTAACATTTGTGTTTTTTTTATTTCATTGTATTCATCGTACAAGCCCATGTAATCTAGAGCAAGTTCAAATTTCAACACAAAATAAACCAAGTGTTCATTATACATTATGCATTGTATAAATTATTATAACACATAATCAATCATAGTCATCTTTACAAATGCATTCATATTTCAACACATCATATTTATACATCATCATTTTTAAAATATTATTTCCACTAAACATTTTTACATCAAATGACTTATATTTTCTATGGACTTAAAACTCTACCAAATTTCATATTTATGTTTCATAAATATATCAAACTTATGATATATATTTCGTCACTATATTATTATAAACCTTTCTTAACTCATGCATTTACTAATTTAAGTTATCATGATTTAATTCCAAATTTTCTATATTATATTCATAGGAGTTATTGTAACAATTAATTTATAAGAAAACTAAAAAGTCTAAAACCACACATTTATAACTACAAAGTCCATTTGTGTACCTTTTATAAAAACTAATACTTTAAAGATCATTAATTTAAACCATTTACAAAAAAAATCAAATTTTAATATTTATTTAGTCATGAATGTTATTATAAACCTTAAAGATGAATACCCATTTTTTTTTATAAAAAAAACTTTCAAAACTTTTATTATATAAATTTATGGAATTTAAACCTCTTAAATATTATGAAACATCTTATTAATAATTTACTAGTTTTTCTCATAATCCTCTAATATAAATAAACCCTCATTCTACCCACATTCTCACACCATTCCCACAAAGTAGAAGAGCCTCGTTCTCACACCATATCAAGTTCTAATCTCTCCCTTAAGATCCAAAGTCGTTTCCATGTTCTTAAGTAATCTCTACCCTCATTCTATTTCTTTTTTTTTCTTGTTGTCATGCTTAGCACACCCACTCACACACACACACACACACACACACATATATATATATATATATATATATATATAAATACTTATACATGTATAAACTCATGCATCCTTTTTATAAAACCATAGAGGTCAATATGTACACAATTTTAACATTCATACAATATCTGTTTTTAGCATATAAACATATATACATATATATTATTTTTAAACTCGATTGTGATATACAAAACTATTTTATGAAAATTATTTTATAAACTCTTGAAACTTAGAATCATTCTAATAATTTAAATTGATAAACTTACAAGAGAAACAAATTTGTTTGTTATTCTTTAGAGGATAAAAACCTAATAAAATTTAATTTAATTAATATATATTTATTTTAAACAAATTATTTAATCCTAGGTTTATGAATTATAATTAGAATATAAATGTGATTATTTTTATAAACCCATTACTTTGTAAAAGATTGTTGCCGATATTACATTTGGGATAACATTGTGTGCAGTCACAAGGTTTGATTGTATGCCCCAGTTTTAACTATAGTGGTTTTTCATAATTGCCTTATTAAACCATGTTACATATGAATTTTACACAACATTTGAGAACTATTTGTAGTGTCAAAACCTATGTATGCTCACCAACTATTTTTAGTTAACCTTGTTTTCATCATGTTTCAGGTACTAATGTTTGAGATCATATGCAAGATGTTTCACATAGTATTGAGGACCTAGTTGAATAATTAATTGAGCAATGTTGATGTACTTTGTTTTGTATGATTGTACATGCTTTGTTTGAACAAATGTTATGGAAATTTGGATTTAATTAATATATGAAACTTTAGTTTGATCATGTGCTTATGAACAGTCTACATGTTTCGCCCCGACGTATTCCGCCGTCGGTTGGGGTGTGACACTTCTCACCAGCCTTCCCACTGCCCTCAGCCTCACCAACCTGTTTGCCCACTTCAGCCTTTTGCGCCGCTTCACCCCTGAGCTCAGCCACAACCTTCTCCCATTCCTGAACATCCCAAGCAGCCCGATCAAAGTATTTGTCGCCAGCCCCCTTAGCCATCTTGATCCTAGATTGGAAGATGGAAATTGAAGCTGACTTCTTGGCATATTCATAGAACTCATCAAGATCTTGGGCATGCTTGGCCTGGACAAGCTCCAACTCCATTTTCACCCGGCAGAGCTCCTTAGCATCCTCCTCCATTCTCTTATTCTTGGAAGCAACTATCTTTTTCAGATCGACGACCATCTACTTGGCTTTGTCGGCTTTCTTCATGGCCAACTCATAGCACATTGTCATTCACTCTAGGCCCTATTCCAAGCAAAATATGTTAGGTTGTTTTATGCAGGTTCAAGATCCGGGATACTGAAAATATCTTACCAAGTGGTTAAGGGCATGAAGCTTTTTATAGGCATCGACATAATCCATCCCTTCATAGATGGCAACGTCAGCGGCATCGCATGATTTTCTCTTCTTACCAATGGTGACTTTAGGGCGTAGAGTAGGGATCTCAGGCTTCGGAGCTTTAGCGGCCGGATGTTCCTTCTCCTTCTTGATTGCCTTGTTCTTGGAGACCATACTATCGATATCATCAAGAACGAACCAGGAGCTTGATCGGCAAGCACCTGTTACAAGATAATGGGTTAGATTCCTACATATACGTTTGACTAACATATAAATGAAAATTTTCTTTTCTTACGAGACATATCAGAGTTGGAATGTTGGGTCTCCAAATTTTCCTCTGAAGTAGGGATCCTAAACCGAAATGTCCGCTCGATAGGCTCAAGGCTAAAGAAGGAGGCAACTCTTTTGGCAATGTCTAGTCCAGGAGGGGCCACCTCTGAAAATTTGAGCGCTGCAAATAAGAAATTAGGGTTAATATCTTGGATTTCAAAATATCAGGGATCCTTCAAACAGACTTCTACCCTTTTTGATCCACCTCAAGGGTAATTTATCTTCACCGGGGATAGAATCCCTCCTTACGAAAAAAGAATTGGTTCTTCCGGTTGGAGTCGTTTTGTGTGGTTTTCAGGATCAAGTGACTCTGGCCCGTTTTAATTTGAAACAAAAAACGAGAAGATCCATGGCTTCTAAGATTGTAAACATGGGCTAACTCAGAGACATTGAAATCAAGAGCATGGTTTTAAATCAGGTTTTCAAGAACAAACAAGGTTCTCCAAATCATTGGCATGGTCTGAGCATAACTCAAACCAGTCCTATCGAAGAGTTCAGTGGTCAATGGTGGAAAAGGGTCAATGGTGTAAAAGGGTATGAAAAACCAAGTTAAACGGAAAAGCTGGAAAGCAAACACAAGTTTGGGAAACGAAATTAGATTTTTCCTGGGGATCGAAAGCCCTAAAAATGGTCCGGTTGTCAGAAGTTCTCTCTCTGTGTTGGAAAAGATGCATTTCTCAGATTCAGGATGTTCAAGCAAATTTTGACATACGAAATCATCGCCGG
Source organism: Smallanthus sonchifolius (assembly GCA_023525975.1). Taxonomy (NCBI): domain Eukaryota; kingdom Viridiplantae; phylum Streptophyta; class Magnoliopsida; order Asterales; family Asteraceae; genus Smallanthus; species Smallanthus sonchifolius. The sequence goes on along the minus strand of CM042025.1, from coordinate 37,672,187 downwards.
AATCATCAACCAAAGAAGAAGCCGACCTAGTCATCTTCTTTCCCATTCTATTGAAGAAAATAAAGTAAAAAGTTTGAAGAAGAGAGGAAATTACCTGAAAATGCAGAGAAAAAAAGGAAGAAGATGATAAAAAGATAAAAGAAATGGAGTAAATATAGGGTGTAATTGTTAACTACCTTAAATGGCGTCGTTTTGGCACCTCGATTACCGCTCCACGTCGTATCAAGTCCAGTCAAGGGTTAACGGTTTGATTTTTAAAATATTTCAGTTGTTTGTAATGGAAGACAGCTGTAAATATTTTGGGGACAATTGTTATGGGTTAATTTTATGATGCAGGATCCCGGGTATACTCTAATCCGGAATCCAGGATCCCTAATGACTTCGATATCTTAACCATTAATATTACTAACGGTTATTTGTTCCCTATCTTAATTTTTATTCGCAGGAGAAACGTGCTGATCCACTACTCCTGAAGAATCGGTCAAAGCCGTTGATGGAAACATGTAGAATATGGAAGAGCCTTAAACAATCCTAATTGGAAGACCTAGTAAATCTCTAGAATATTGGATAGTTAGTCATCTTTCTTTTTGTATTTAAACAGCAGTCTGATCGATTAGGAAACACACAATTTACTTCGCTATTTCACACGCTCACTGCTACACACAACTTTCGATCATATTGTAACACTTAGAGCGATCATCAATTGTTCTCGAGTTGTATCTTTTACATTCAATAATAAAAACAGGAGGCAAGTGACGATTAGTCACTTCCCGAGGTTTTATGCTTCAGAGATTAAGGGATTTCCTCGTAAACACTTGTGTCGTTTAATCATTTACGTGCTTTGTTCATTGCAGAAATCATAGAAGCACACTACCTCACATTCTAAGTTTGATAACAAAATTACTCTTATTAATTTTTAGTCAAAACAACTAACACACTCAAGTTTAGTAGTGATTTATGTGAATACAAGAATGAAATCAACAAAACAAAGAACCAAAATAAACTACATATTAACTAGTAGTTTATGATGTTTCTTAGTATGTTATAAGTCAAGAATACAATTTCTTCTTTTCTTTCACTCTTGGCCGAGACCTATCTCCCTTCCTTTCCTTTTTTTTGTTCAAAATCATGTGTTTAGATGTGAGGACAAGGCCTTTCGTTTAGACACAAAGTATAGGGAACAAGCAAGTACATAATACCATGTATTCATATAAAGGAAAGTTGTTTTGTATGCAAAAGCATGGATAACCCGTGCCTCTTGGAGGCTCTCGACAGACAAGAACAAAAAGAAGTGGACAAGGTTTGTCCTTTGTTGCTATTTCGAATTAAGACACAATTACAATCTAGTTAGTCTTTTGCAAAGACTTGTTACACCTTTTATACACGTATGTTAATTGTGTTATCCATTTAAATGTCTAACATTTAAAGGGCACAAAAATGTAATGATGTAAAATTAGAAATAATTCCATAATTCTTGTAGTGAACCACACTTACATCCGCACGTTATTTATTTTACATAAAATATAATGGTGTGTTATGATTCATTGATTATCATTTAACTTAATGATAATTGCCTAAACATAAAACCGGGTGGTATAGGTTGAAACCTAGTTTAAAGGCGCAGTGGATTTATTTGCTTGATGTGTGACCTTTTGGGATCATATATCAATGGCAACAATGTTGTGCGTTGTGTCTTGGGTATATAGGTCCAACAATTATTTGTGAAAGAGAAAATTTCATATATATCCAAACCAAACTTTAAATATCAAATATATCCACTCTAATAGTTAAAATATCATGCAAGGCCCCAAACCAGACACCCTATAGTTAGTTCTCATAACGGGTTATTCCCTTGAAAATACTCATTTTTAAGTATATTATACTACAGCGGAAGTCTTTCTAAAAAAATTAATTAGTCTTTAATGTCATTAAGTTACCTCACGAATGTCTGCACACCAATCCGAGTAGCACCGTTCCCAAGCCAAGATACCTCGTCTAGCAGACTCACCTGCAAAACAATCTAACGTAAATGCAAAGTCAGCTACACTGAGTGATTTCTAATATTTTAGTTTAATTAAAAGCCAACTCGTCTCAAAAGTTATTTAAACTTTACTCAGGACCCACGGTCCTTATAACATAGGTTCATAATTCATTAACAAATAGATTACCCATGTTATCACCCGATATCCCATAATAGCTCACTTCCCAAGACTCACCCCATATTAATGATATTTATCCCACAGTCTCATCGATATAGGTCGAACTTCTACACTAATAACTCATGCTCATGTACACGTATTAACTTGACACTTGGTTAACACACCAAATCCCTAAACAACAACTTACTCAGCCTTGACCAAGGCTCTTACGAATCAACTGACGTAACAGTTATTACATCATATCACAAATCCTGGCACCACGGCCAATCTAACTCTACTCATCACATTAATACTATCTCAAGCACAATAAATATAACTCAACGCATGTATGCAATTTAACACAAATATATAAGCACGGAAACACATACCTCATTATTGCACCATCGTCAGGGTTACCCTCGTCAGGGCGTTCGACACACCCTGAGCTCATCACTGTCCTGTTAGACATCGTCACTTTTGGTGACCTCCCGGAGGACATAGTCCTCCACAATCCCGTTTGCTGTGTCATAATGACAACAATGCAAACACAGTACCCGCCGTGTCACAAGGACAACGACACAATACACACAACACATGTATAAGCACATAATAATATACTCTACATACATGATTCATTAACTGCACCTGCACTTCACACATAGCACTAGGATAAGATATCCTACACATATTCATAAGCGTTTAGCTTATATCCCGACTCACCCCGACTAACTCGTAACATAATACACTGCTAACATGGCAACACACATACAACTACTATATCTCATTATTTAAGCATATACCACGTACATGCACACCCTGTGACACTTCCTAATCGTACTCGTGCGACCCGTTTACTACAATCCCTAATCACCCCTATTAGGTCACTATACGACACGTGATCATATCCCCACATGTAACCCGCACGTCCTATGGACACACACAGTCCCTAAGCCCCACATTTAACTATTTAACTTCATAAACTCATCGGGTTAAACCCCAATGCTCGGTATACTTTTAATGTAATAAAACATGTCTCGAAAGTATGTACGATAGCCCTAAAACGTTTAAAAACATTTAAAAGAGGGGATTAGAAAGTCACCGGTTATGTTGAGCTTCAGTCCTTGCTCTGCAACTCGTCCATTCTAGCTCAGAACCCAAACCTGACAAACGCGTGATCACATGATCAGAACACGTTCTAAACATGCGTTGTATATCGTATAAATAAGTAAACCCTAATACTTGGTCTTGACTGCTCACCCTTCTGGTTTATCGAACCCTTATCACCTAAGCTCGCACATCGGATCGTCCTTGACTCGCTTGGAAACCGAGTACCCGAACCGGTTCCGAAGCATGCATGCACGTGGCTGTGCCAAGCAAACCCTAATCGGGTGTGACTCGACTCCGTTCTTTTCCTCGTGCATCCCCGTGAACCACCACTGTGTGTCACTCTCCTACCAACATCACGTTCCCATCATCTTTCTTGCTACGAGAACCTAACCAGGTCTCCTTTCTTGTCAGAACACAACCACCACAGTCGACTCCACAGCCGCTGGCACCACCACTGCCGTTCCTCCGTCCGTCCGCCACCCCTGTTGCGCGTCACCACTGGCTACGTCTCCACTCCAGTCACCATTTCTCACCTCCACGCATCCACGGCTGCCTCCTGCTACCACGTAACCACCACCACAGCCAGCCAATCACCCCTCCTCAGGTTTCCAACCAAAACACACAAACAAATACGTACATAGCAAGAATGGAATTTACCTTAACCGTTTAAGGAGTTCCTTGCCCGTGACCACCACAAACCACCACGCCCGTCTCCCTTTCGCCGTCGCTCCTTCTCTTCTTTCTTGCGGCCGTCGTGCACTCCCCCTAAGCCGATTATGGCTTAGGGTTTTCTCTAAACCTTGTTTTAAATGCTACAATGTTACATCCGGGTCCTTGTGAAACCGTCTCGTACGTTTATAATTTCAAACTAGTCATTAAACGATTACCCACCCTTTTATCTTTGTTGCATTAAGTTTTACGTGGCGATTCCGGCCAAATTGGATTATTTAATTCCTTGATTAGGTTTTAACATGAAAACCTCACTCACCTTTTATTTACTAGGGATTAAAGTCGCCCATCCGCTCGAATAATAAACATACGGATTTTCGGGATGTTACATATCATATTTACCATTTTAATATATTGTATTAAAAACAATTTGTAATATGACCAATTTACCCTTAAGTTCTCAAAATTTAAAAAATGCATATTTACACATATTTATAAATCAATGTTTTAACTATTATATATATATTTACTTTTTTTCTCGTTTTTTTTCTTCTCTTTGTCCTCCCTCGTTCATCTCAGGAAAAAAACAATGAACAAAATAATGGATAATCAACATATATTCTAAAAACAATGAATTAAAATTTAAGAACATCTGATAAAAAAAAGGACAAGTTGAAAGTAGAAGTCTCACTGTTGATTTCATGAATATCAAAATTGATGATTGCCCCTTTATTTATTTCTCAAACAATGAACCAAAATAATAAATACCACTATTAGTCTATTGCTTTTACCCAAAATCAAAAGCTCAAAACTAATATTTTTTCCTCAAAACATTTAATCAAACGGGCGATTGCCTCAATGATTGTTTCTCAAACAATTAATCAAACTCCCAACAATCGATTTTCACTTGTTTTTTAGAATTGCTGTTATAGGATGATCATAACATTACTCATCTGTATATTGAGTTGGATGTAACTACTTGAGTAGATGAACCATAAAAAGATATTCTGAGTAGATGAATTGGATTTGAATGACCAATATTATTGAGTTTAAGACCTAATAATGTTAAAAGAGGGTTAAAATAATAATATATTTAAAAATAGTAAATTTGTAATTAATTTAAAGTCATACGTATAAATTTAATAAGTTTGTAAGATATATAACAGACTGGTGAGGGACAGGGACAGGGACGGGGACGGTGTATGCAGGAATTGAAGCGAAATGGTGGCGATTTCACTGTATAAGGGTAACCTCCACCGCGCCACCGACACTCCCCGTCAATGGCTCATGCCCACCCGCAAAATCTCTCTAAAAGATTTTAAAACCCTCCTGCATCGCCGTTCCAGAGCACTAGCTCGCCTCCAATCCATCGGCGCTAGCACCTCCAACCCTAACCCTAATTTGGATAATTCCAACGGATCTTTGGAAGCCATCGTCAAGGATGCAAGTGCATTGAATTTAGTTGATGAATTTGTCAATTCGAATGCTGATGAAAACGGAAAGAAAGAATCCACCGGTGATGATAATGATTGGTCGGTGATACCTAGTGACGAAGTGGTGGCGCGGGAAGTGGCTGATGCAAAGGCTGTTTTACCAGAAAATGACTCCAACGATGGCCTTCAACAGGAAGAGAAAACGGAATATCAACTAGCGGTATATGTTTAGTTTTGCATCTTGGTTTTGAAAAACCTGCAATATCCTAGTTGTTTATCATGCCCCATAAAATGAATTAGATCAGGTTTTACTTGCTATCCTGTATCTGGTTATTGACTTAACACTGGATTGCTGCTGCATAATAAACTCTGTGTGTCTTGGATGTATATTTTTTTCCTGGTGGGTGGGCCGTTAGGAGTGCTTTTTAGTGTCCCTGGTGGGCTGGTAATCTTAGGTGTGCCTTAGCATAAGATACTATGGTATTAGGGTTTATTTTATGCATTATTGTTCTTCTATTGCTTTGATTTCTAATTATGTTTCTCTTTTGCAGGTTCTATCTTCTTTAAAAAAGGTTTATGTTTTTTTTCATGAGCTGGGGGTCTATCTGGGAGCAGCCTCTCTATCCTTTAGGAAAGGCTTGCCCTCATCTCACCCTCCTCAGATCCTACTTTATGAGTGGGATTCACTGGGTTGGTTTGTTTGTTTGTTTGTTTGTTTGTTTTGTGTCTTGGATGTGAATAGAAAACTAGAAACTAGGCGATGTGAATATTATGACTTGGAAGTTTTGTTCCAAGTATGACAAGTGGTTGATATTCAGATAAGTGATCCCCACTTATTATTTCGTGGTATAGTTACTTGAAGTGGTAATCAGGGTGTTTGTTGAACTTTATTGATCTAATAGTTATTAGGAATATACATATGTAATTGCTCTAATAACCTTTATAAAAAGTACTTTTTGGTATTGATATCGTTCACGTTAATTACCTTAACTAGTAGTCGAACACTTCTATTAGGTAAATCACTTGTATATGTTAGACTAGATGTCGAAAACTTCTATTAGGTGGAATCACTTGCTGTAACTTCCATGTGAAGGAGGGAGTAGTAATTATATCACAAAAGTTATTCTTTTGTCTCTTTCATTATCTTTCTTGTGATTGCTATTATTCTTCCTTTGCAGCCCCCTAAAGACGATTCTTTGAATGAGAAAGAGAAAAGGAAGAAAGTGGTTGAACAGAAGTTGCAAATCTTGAATGAAAGAAAGCATAAATTGGTACAAGTTTTGAAACAAGTGAGTTCACGTTTCTTTATAATCTGTTATGAGAAGGTTTCTAACGTCCCCATGTTCGTTACTGATATAAGTTATTTGCTCTATTTTTATTTACAGTCATTAATCATTGGTTTTTCTTATTTATGGTGCTTAATAGATTTTAAATGCTGAAGAGGAGCTGCGGAGACGAAGTAATGTGCAGGGAATTACGGGTCGCCCATCTGTATCTCTTCAAGTGGATGTCACAAATGACTCTGGTTCAATGAGTAGACATGTAACTCCCCGACCTGGTTCGGAAGGTGCTGATGTGGGAGGAGCAGATGCTGATGATGTGTCAAACCACAATATGCATTCTCGCAATATGACGAGAATGAGCAGCATGTCTCCCTCTTCAGATTCTCTTCATAGGAGGGCCCCATTCAGTATGGTAAGTCATAAGCTACTAGTTCAAGTTATGCATGAGTTATATTTCTATTTTTTTTTCTGTGTAGTAAAAAGTATATTTAATTATAACTTTTTGTTTATGTTCTGATTTTGAGCCATTATTCAGAAAACAGTCCAATATTAATCCTCTAGATTTACATTAAAGCGATAGAGAAGGAGTTTGTACTTGGTAGTGGTAGAAATGATTGAGAATATTTTTATAATCCTATTTATCACCATAAGATAGTGTAACAAAAATCCATGGCTGATCTTTCTTTTCTATTAAGATATGGACATATTATTAATCAGATATAGCAGCATATGAGATGAGTTATAGTTCTGCTGACGAATTAGGTATATTTTAGGTGTCATCTATCTTTCTGCATGGTTGCAAGCCACCAATATTTACAGTTGAGTAATATTTTGATTTAGGGAAAAATGAAGGGGGTGTGAGCAGGTGCAAGTAATATTTTGCTCGTTCGTTGTTGTGGCATTATATAATTCTTATAGTCTAATAAGTGTCGTAGATGGATGCTTAGGGAGCCGCCTGGCCCTAGGGGCCTTCTGCGCAATATTGGGTTGGGGCCCAATTGGGTTAACTTGTTGATTAAGGTATGTAACCCTAGTTTAGTCCCAATAAATATTATGTCATGTACTTGTAATTTCTTTGAGCACCTAATTATAATAAACTCTAGTTGCAGCAAAGTGGATGTAGGTCATACCGGTCGAACCACTATAAATCTCTTGTGTGATTTACTGCTTTCGTGTGTGTTTGTGTGTGTTGTGTTCGTGTGATACCTAACAAATGGTATCAGAGCTTGGCCAAGCTCTAGATCGTATCTCACTCACAACTGCCACCCTAAAGGATTAGGGTTCTGCTGCACATCAACCGCCGCCGCCGTTGCTGAGTTTCCGATCAGATCTGCCGCCACCGCTATTTTTTTTAATAAGATCTGTTTTCGATCAGAATTGTGTTTTTTCAGTCGCTGCGTTTCCTTCTTAATCATCTGTTTTAGTTGCTGAAATAGAAAAACCATTTGCTATCAGTTTCTTGGGGGTTTTGATAGTAAAAGACAGTGTTCAATAGAAAAACCAACAAGTTCAGGCTCCGACCACTACTGTGTTTGTTCACTGTTGTTAGACCCTGATTAGACTAGTAGCACTATGGTAGTTTGTTTAAATGTCAGAGGATGGAAATACAAGGATTTAGAAGTTCGATGGACAAGATTTTGGATGGTGAAAGATGCAAATCGAGGATTTGCTATTTTAGAAGGTTTTGGACCTGGCCCTGATAGGTCAAAAACTAGAGAAGGTAAAAGATGATGAATGGGTGGCTCTAAACAAGAAAGCAGTATCCTACATCACATTCACGCCGGCAAAGAACGTCGCTTTTTACATCGTGAATGAGACACTGGTTTATGGGTTGATGAAAGCGTTGTCAAACATGTACGAGAAGCCGTCTGCTTCCAACACAGTGTAGCTGATTAAACAGCTGGTTAACACCAGAATGAAAGGAGCTTTGGTTACCTCTCACGTTAATAACTTTAACGTGATTATTGCTCACCCACTATATGTTGACATCAAAATTTGAAGATGAAGTTCATGCTCTACTCCTATTGTCCTCGTTACCTGAAATTAGTCACTGCTATCAGTAGTTCAACTGGAACTACAAAACTCACGTATGAGGATATTCGGAGGAGAAGCACCGACAGTTCTTTGCTTCACAGTTCATACTAAACTACCGAAGGATGAGGAAGGAGATCATAAAGGAGTAGCAACAGAGGAAGGTCAAAGTCCAGAAAGAGAGGATAGTTCAAAAACTGGAAAGATATAGAGTGCTGGAAGTGCAAAGAAAAAGGTCACTTTAGAAGTTAATGCCCTAAACCATCTGCAAAGAAAGAGGTGAATGTTGCAGCTGAACACTCGGATGACGCCCTCATCAGCTGTGTTGAAAATATTGTGGAATCCTGGATTATGGATTCAGGAGCAACCTTCTATGCCGTCTCGCGCCTAGAGCTAGTGAAGAATCGACGAATAGGTAATTTTGGTAAAGTTCGCTTAGCTGATGAAGACACTTGATATTGCAGGGGATAGGAGATGTTGATCTGAAGACCACACTTGGAACCACCTGGACATTAAAATATGTTAGGGTCATTTAAAACTTGAGAAGGAAATTGATTTCAGTTGGTCAGCAAGGGTGACCAAGGTCATAGCGTTTTTATTGGGGTGGTTAATGGAAAGTTATCGAAGGCAACCTCGTGGTTGTACGTGGAAAGAAAAGGGGCACGTTATACATGGTGGAGATACCTGCTGATGTGTCAATGCAGTCATTTCCGGTCCGAGTCCATCTAATCTGTGGCACCAACGACTCCGACACATGAGTGACAAAGGGTTGAAGTTACTTGCTGATAAAGGAAAGTTTCTAGATTTGAACTTTGAAGAATGTGGAAACTACATTCTGTGAACCATGTGTCCTCGGTAAACAGAAGAAAGTTACGATCTGCAACTTCTTGCATCTCCTCACAGGCCTTCTACTTGATTTGTCCAGGTTTTCAAAACACGTGCAAGTTTATCAAAGTCTACACCACTGTCTCAGGTGTTGCACGTGACAAAAGCTTTAGTCTGCTCAACGTACTATTTCTACTGCGACTAGTACGCATAATCCTTTCTCTTATGTTACTCAAGGTCAATCAAAGGGACCATAGATGTGGTAGCAAAGATTTTTTATCTTCTCTCACATACTCGGACAATCTGCTTTCTATTATTGTTGCTGATAAGTAACACCCAACCTACTTCGTCGTTATCCCTCGACTTTCTCTTTTATCCCCACAACCCTTTAAACTTGTTATCCGTCAGTTATGTTAACAAAACCCATTATTGTTTTGTAACCTTCACACCCGATTAGGTTTTTTTTTGCATGATATGATTGGTGCATGAGTCACATGGGCATTCCTACTTGGGTGTACCTCACCCCTATATTATTCACTCCACCATCCTATCTCCATCTCCTCTCTTACAAAATTAAAGAAATCACTTATATGGTCATTCCTCTCTTACAAAATTAAAGAAATCAACCATAAGTTTATCAAATTTGATTATGAGTGTCAATTAGGAAAACACACTTATGGTGTTTTTCCTCCACGAGTTGATAAACCTATCTATTATTTTTTTTCTCTCTTGTCTATACTGATGTGTGCAGATCAATGAAACCATGCGGTTGCTGCAAGTAAACCGTTTCTTTGAGATCACCATGAAGAAACACATTTTGCATATCTAACTTTCTTAGTGGCCATTGTTTGGTGGCCTCAAGTGAAAGAATTTCCCGCGGTGGTGGATTTCACAACCGGACTAAATGTTTCGTGATAATAACTACCCGGGTGTTGATGAAATCCCTTAGCTACAAACTCGGTTGCAACCAGTTTTTCTGTCAAAATCTGGCCATTTTTCGGCTATAGGTGGTTGAGGCGGGGTTGTGTGGGCTGTAAGTGTTGGATCAGGAGAGGAGGACAGTGGGTGAGTAGTGTAGGACGAGACATAAGGAAATGGACGTGGGACAGTTGGGGTGTCGGTGTGTGGATTTTGGAAGGGGAAGCAGCCTTCGTTAACACGAATGTGATGGGCTATGTAGATTTGATCAGAAGTGGGATCAGGGCACCTATAGCCATGATGAGGGGTGCTATACCCAAGAAACACACAAGGTGTGGACCGAATGTCCATTTTGTGCTTGTTGTAAGGACGAAGATGAGGGTAAAATTGGCACCCAAAAACCCGAAGGAAAGAAAAGTCGGGTTTGTGATTGAACACTTGTTTAAATGGAGAAATGCTTGAGTTTGTGCGGGATGGAATTCACTTATTAAATAGACTGCCGTGTCAAAAGCGGAATGTCAAAAACGTTGTGGGACAGTGGATTGTGCGAGTAATGCGAGACCGGTTTCGACAACATGTCTGTGGTGTCGTTCGACAAAGCCATTTTGTTCACTTGTATGTGGACAGGATAACCGATGGATGATATTGAGAGGGGAGAAAATTTGAGAGATTTCTGAACTCACCTTCCCAATCAGTTTGAACAGATTTTAAATTTGTGTGGAATTATCGTTCAACCATAGCTAGAAAACGTTTAAAGGTGGCATAAACTTAAGAAAAATCCACATAAACCGTGAAAAATTATGAACACACAATAAGAAGTAATTATGACCAAAGGAAGTAACAGGAGCTGAGCACTAAATCCAAAATGTGTGCTTTTTTATAAGCAGAGGGTAACAAATGAAGTTTGGAAGATTTGCCAGTGGAACACAAATTACAAAAGGAACTTGAACTCTTACTAGAAAATGGTAAACAATACTTTGTCACATAGATTGTAAAAGCTGTGGATGACCTTGATGCCATGTAATGGAGGAAGCACGTGTGGTGGAAAAAGCAACTTTGTGAACTGGTTGAACTCGAGGAAGACAGAAGGAGTAGAAGCCCATCATTACTTGGACCTATGAGGAGGGTAGTGCGTGTAAACTTGTTCTCAAAGTTGTCAAAGGTGCTAGGCACACTCAAGGCGCATAGGCCTCGCCTGGGGCCTAGGTGCAAGGCGTAAAAAAAGCGAGGGTTTGAGAAAAAAAGCGCACTTAAATGAATTTTTTTTAAAAGTATATTATGTAATTTATGTATTGAAAAATAATACTATTCTTCAAATAAAATAAAGAAAAGCTATTATATAATATTTAATATCATCTAATTAGTACCAAAAGTTCTAAAATAATCAAGCTTCAAATGTAATTCCAAAACTTGAATAACAAAATGTTCAAAGAAAAGAACCAAAAGTTCCAATTCAAATACCAAAATGTTCAAATACCAAAACGTTCAAAACTTTAAAACCAAAAAGTTCAAAAAGTATTAAATAGTAAAGGTTCAAATGATCATTGTTCTTCATGAGTCATCAAGGCCGTCATAAGATTGTCATAAGGCACTCGCTTTAAAATCAAAGTGCATTCACTTCGCATCGCTTTAAAATTGCGCCTAGGGGCACAAGGCGCTCGCTTTTGATAACTATGCTTGTCCTTAACAGCAAAGAAAGTAGAGTGAAATTCAAAAAATACATTATTATCATGGCAGAATTTTTGAACCGAAAGAAGTTTTTGTTTGATTTCGGGAACATGAAGAATATAGGTAAGAGAAAAGGTTTAGTTTGATGAATAAAAACGTGAGGAACCGATATGAAGAATGGGTAACCCCTTACCATTGCCTACGTGAAGATTGTTCTCACAGTAACAGGGCTCGACACCGTCGAAACTAGAAAGATCTGCTGCAACATGAGTGGTGGAACATGTGTCTGGAAGCCAGGAGGAGGATGCTTGTGAGCAGATCAACAAAATTGGCTGAAGGTGGTTGTTTCCCTTGAAACATGGAAGGGTCACGGTTAAGGCATTGCGAAAGAACATGACATAAACAATATTATGATAGGAAGCCTAACTGAACTGGCTTCGATTTCCTCCTCCTTGGTTGCGGTTGTTGTTGAGGTTGCCTTGGCCACGCCGATTGTATTAACCATGACCTCGATTGCTTCCGGACCTATTGGTGTAAAAGGCCTGTGGGGGTTGTGACATCTGTGGAGTCGCTGGGTGCAGTGTAAGGCCAAGTTGACCAACAAGTTGTAGTTGCTGAAGCACTGGTTGAGAGAGACGCACCAGCGGTAGAGGAGGCAGTAGGGGGCGGCTGGTTGTAACAACATTGAACGCCCGAGCAGGTGAGGCATCGGGAATGGATTTCTTGATCATGTAGTCGTGGTTAGATAAAAGGCCATGAAGTTCTGTAAAGGCGGTTGGAAACTGACGAGCAAGAAGGGTTGTTTTTAAGCTATTGTACTCTTCCCTAAGTTCGGATATCACGAAGCCAAATGGAACATACTATTGAAAGCCTACAACCCATACATATCAAAATCATGCTAATCAAATCAATCTAGGAAAATCAAACAAATCCACTAATAAGGCATACTGAGCTAGCATCCCACTTCAGACAAAGTAGTCAACTAATCCATGCAAAACCATACATAATCTTCTAATGAACCAAATCCATGAACCAAATCAAAAGAGGAAATCAGAAGTCTCGGTCCAGTACTAGTCTCCGAGTATTCTTGTGCTCTAGTGAGATAGGCGGATGAAGTTTCATTATCTTGCATCTAAATCTTAAGCAACTGAGTTTTGAGAGTGTATTACCTTGAAGAGGTATGAGGTGCGTAGGCACGTTCAAGAGAAAGCCAAAGATCTCGTGATGTACGGCTCTGTAAATGTTGGAATGACACTTCAGAGATGGTAGACGTGATCAACATGCGGACTGGGCATCGTTTGAAACCCATGTTGAAAAATTAGAATTGGGTTGTGGCTCAGGTGTTACTTGTTCTTTTCCAGAGACCGTCGCCGGTTGAATGGTTTCTTGTGGACACGATATTGTTCCATCCACAAAACCGAACATGTTATTTGTGACTAGAAAAGGTTGGATCATCACTTTCCAGTAACCATAGTTTGTAGATGATAGAGTGAAACCGAACTTTTGAGAATTATGGGTAGTCTTCTTAGTTGTAGAAAAGCAGTAAGAAAAGCCATTGTTTGGCCGAAGAAAGAAGCTGCGTCAGAAAAGGTTTTGTCGGCAGTTTTTGTTTGGCCGATGAAAGAAGTTGCGCCGGAAAAGGTTTGTTGGCAGTTTTAGGGTTAGGGAAGGTGGCGGCTCTAAACTTGGTAATTGTATTTTCTGATGAGGATTACAAGGGATTATATAGAATACATAATTACACATAAGTCCTAATATAAACTAATACATATCTGTCTAATAGGAAACATGCTATAATACTTGCTCCTCGTAATTATATTGAAGCTCATAATTGGTTGAAGAATTAAAGTTTTGCAAGATTTCCCAGTAAAGTTCATACGTGACAATGAACTTGCGTTACATATTGCTTATAACTTAGTATTCTAGGAGAAGACAAACCAAATTGAAATTGATTTTCACTTCCTAAGAGAAAATGATAGAATCTGGGAATTGAGGCAGGCAACTTGATTGAATTCAAATGAAAAGACCCAATTCGAGAAGGGTTATCTCTCCAAGTACAAAGAAACTGACAATGAAATTACTAAACAAGAAACAAAGTAAACAAAATCTGCTACTAATAATGCTTAGTGTTGCTAACTGCTAAATCTGCTACTAATAATGCTTAGTGTTGCTAACTGCTTCAGGTAGTGGGCTGCATAACTGCTCTCCCACTATTCCTCTTTCCCCCCACTGCTTTGACCTAGTGGGTCAACCCATGCTCCGAAAACAGCATTGAATTGCCCAAAGTCTGACCCGTTTTCCTTCTTTATTCTTCTCGTATACACCTTAATTGGAGTCGAAGTCTTATCATTACGCCTTGTCCTCAAGGCGAAAAGCAGGGAATTGCTCAGTCAATAAGTCATAAGACTCCCAAGTAGCTTCTTCCAATGGACTATTGTTCCACGACACTAACAATTCCAAAACCTTGTGACCAGCTTCCGTAACCCAACAGTGAGTAACAATCTGACTTGGTTGCACATCAAATACCCAATCCTTAGTAATTGGTAATGGGGGAATCGATCCTGGTGAGAGAACCGTGAGCAGGTTTAAGCATCGAGACATGAAACACGGGGTGAATTCGAGCATCCAGAGGTAATTCCAATTCATAAGCAACGAAACCGACGCAACGCTTAATACAATAAGGACCAAAGAACCGTGGAGAGCTTCTCAAACCGACGTTTTGCTAGGCTGTTCTGGCCATAGTTGTCAAAGGCGCAAGGCGCACTCAAGGCGCAAAGGGTGAGCCTTGGGCCTAGGTGCAAGGCTCTTAAAAAGTTAGGGCCCGAGATAAGCAAGGCGCATAGCACAAATATACCATTTTTGGGGTTTTAAACATGTTTTAGGCTTGTTTAGGGCTAGTTTAGGCTAGTTAAGGATCATTTTTGGATTGTTAAAACCAGTTTGCCCGGAGTTTGTAGAATTTGGCTAGAATTTTCAGGATTTGACCGGAATATCACTGGAATCCAATCAGAACTAAGCCGGAATCTCGCTCGAAGGTCGCTGGAGGGCTTGGGTTGCAGCAAGGCGCTTTTTCTGCGCCTCGCCTTGCCTGAGGGCCTAGGCGCACGCCCGAAGGGCTTTTGACAACATAGGTTCTGGCGATATGGCTGTAGTTTCAGAAAAAAAACATAATCACCTACTGAAAAAGAAAGCTCACGGCGTTTAGAATTAGCTTGGTTCCGCATATGATCTTGGGCCTTAGTGAGATTGGTATGGAGTAGTTTTAACATGTTGTCCCGGTCGATCAGCTGCTGTTCCAAGTCAACATTCTTCGTTTCCCCTGCAACATAAGGAAGAATAGATGGTGGAGCCCTGCCATAAACCACTGAAAACGGGGTAGTCCCAGCAGAGGTATGATACCCTGTATTGTATGAACATTCAACCCACGGAAGGAAAGAACTCCAACGGGTCGGTTGCTCTTGAGCAAAGCTACGTAAGTATGCCTCGAGGCAACGGTTTAACACCTCGGTCTGTCCGTCCGTGTGGGGATGGTAGCTGGTACTCGGTTGGAGTTTAGTTTGGTTTAGACAGAACATTTCTTGCCAAAGTGACTGAAAAAATAACATCCCGATCAGACACAATGGATCGAGGAAACCCGTGAAGGCGAACTATTTCCCTGCAAAAGGCAGCAGCCACGCCTTTGGCAGTGAACGGGTGAGCCAAAAAAATGAAATGTGCATACTTGCTAAGCCTGTCGACCACCACCAGAATGGTATCAAATTGATTAGAAGAGGGTAATCCCACAATAAAATCCATGGAAAGGTCTTCCCAAATGCGAGTGGGGAGGGGGAGGGGCTGAAGAAGACCTGCAGGAGATAAGGTTTTGTATTTCTGTTGACAAATCAAACACTGCTGAACATAGAGTCGGACTTCTTGTTTCATACGTGGCTAAAAATACTGCTCAGAAAGCCGTTTCAATGTTTTAAGAAACCTGCCATGACCACCAACAAGGGTATCATGTGCTTCCTGCAAGAGTTTGAGCTTGAGGTATATCCGGAATGACCAACCTCCCTTTGAAAAGCAAGAGCTGACCCACCAGGGAAAAACCGGGTACAACAGCTATATCGGCCCGTAACTGCTGTATGATGTTACTTGTATAGGGATCAATCTGCAGGCCCTCCTTTACATCAGCGAGTTCAACACAATAGGGGGCTGTTAACACCAATAACTCACCAGAGTGTCGCCGCTGGGACAACGCATCTGCCCCTTGGTTTTCTTTACCGGCTCGTTGAGTAATTGAGAAGTCATAGGGTCATGTGTGTAAGCAACAAGCACTGCTGTTCTGTAGTGGTGATTCATTGCTCAAGCAAGAACTTAAGAGTGTTGTGGTCCGTACGGATGATAAAGTGCCGACCCAACAAATAATGATTCCATTTCTGTAGCTCCAGGACTAAAGCCAGCAACTCATGGTCATTTGGTGATTTAAAACGATTGGAAGGTGAGAACCCCTTACTAAAGTAGGCAACTAGGTGATCAATTTGTGATAAAATGGCTCCCACACCCTCGGATGAGGCGTCTCATTCCACAACAAATGTTTTAGAAAAGTCAGGCAAATGTAGGACAGAGGTGGAGGATAAAGCATGTTTCACGGTATTAAAAGCTGTTAAAGCCTCTTCTGACCAAATGAACCCGTCTTTCTTTGCAAGTAAGGGCGGGCAGTTAAACCATAATCCTTGACAAAACGGCGGTAATACCCTGTGAGACCATGAAAACCTCGGACTTCTTTCACATTGGAAGGCACTGCCATGACTGGACAACCATAATCTTTTCCTGCTCGACCCGAACACCTTCGGATGTGATCACATGACCCAGAAACACGACCTTAGGCTGTCCAAAACAACACTTGGGGAGCTTGACCAAGAATTGATGGTCATGTAATAATTTCAGAGCTTGATTCAGATGTGTGATGTGCTGTTCCATGTTGTGGCTGTAAATTAAAATGTCATCAAAGAAAACGAGTATAAATCGTCGCAAATAAGGTTGGAAAAGCTCATTCATAACAGCCTAGAACGTAGACGGTGCATCGGAAAGCCCAAAGAACATGACTTTAAATTCATAATGCCCGGAATGAGTACGAAAGGCAGTTTTTGCACTATCCGGGTCATGAACTCTGATTTGATAGTGTCCCGAACGTAAATCCAGTTTGGAGAAGACTTTAGCCCCATACAATTCATCCAAAAGCTCGTCAATGTTGGGAATAGGGTACTTGTCGGCTATTGTGAGCTTGTTAAGTGCCCTATAGTCCACTCACATCCTCCATGTGTTATCTTTTTTTTTTACCAGCAGGACCGGGCATGAGAATGGGCTGTTACTAGGCTGAATAAACCCGACTGTTAACAATTGGTCAACTTGTCTTTCAATTTCTGTTTTCTTGGAATAGGGGTAATGGTAGGGACGAATATTTGGAGGGGTGGATATCGGAAGTAAAGGAATGGAGTGAGTTTGGGATCGATAAGGTGGTAAGGTCTGTTGTTCGTCGAATACGACTGGGTATTTGTTGATGTGCTGTTCCATGTTGTGGCTGTAATTTAAAATGTCATCAAAGAAAACGAGTATTAATCGTCGCAAATAAGGTCGGAAAAGCTCATTCATAACAGCCTGGAACGTAGACGGTGCATTGGTAAGCCCAACGAGCATGGCATTAAATTCATAATGCCCGGAATGAATACGAAAGGCAGTTTTTGCAATATTTGGGTCATGAACTCTGAATTGATAGTATCCTGAACGTAAATCCAGTTTGGAGAAGACTTTAGACCCATACAATTCATCCAAAAGCTCGTCAATGTTGGGAATAGGGTACTTGTCGGCTATTGTGGGTTTGTTAAGTGCCCTATAGTCCACGCACATTCTCCGTGTGTTCTTTTTTCTTGACCAGCAGGACCGGGCATGAGAATGAGCTGTTACTAGGCTGAATAAACCTGACTGTTAACAATTGGTCAACTTGTCTTTCAATTTCTGTTTTCTGGGAATAGGGGTAACGGTAGCGACGAATATTTGGAGGGGTGGATAGCGGAAGTAAAGGAATGGAGTGAGTTTGGGATCGATAAGGTGGTAAGGTCTGTTGTTTGTCGAATATGACTGGGTATTTGTTGATGTGCTGTTCCATGTTGTGGCTGTAAATTAAAATGTCATAAAAGGAAACGAGTATAAATCGTTGCAAATGAGGTTGGAAAAGCTCATTCATAACAGCCTGGAAACGGTGCATTGGTAAGCCCAAAGAGCATGACTTTAAATTCGTAATGCCCGGAATGAGTACGAAAGGCAGTTTTTGCAATATCCGGGTCATGAACTCTGATTTGATAGTACCCCTAACGTAAATCCAGTTTGGAGGACTTTAGCCCCATACAATTCATCTAAAAGCTCGTCAATGTTGGGAATAGGGTACTTGGCTATTGTGAGTTTGTTAAGTGCCCTATAGTCCACACACATCCTCCATGTGTTATCTTTTTTCTTGACCAGCAGGACCGGGCATGAGAATGGGCTGTTACTACGCTGAATAAACCCGACTGTTAAGAATTGGTCAACTTGTTTTTCAATTTCTGTTTTCTCGAAATAGGGGTAACGGTAGGGACGAATATTTGGAGGGGTGGATATCGGAAGTAAAGGAATGGAGTGAGTTTGGGATCGATAAGGTGGTAAGGTCTGTTGTTCGTCGAATTCGACTGGGTATTTGTTGAGAACAGGCTGTAATCATGGTGGGATGGGCAGGCTGTTTTCTGGTTTGATGGCTAAGTGCTGGAAACTGGAAGATTTCTGAGGTCCGAAAGATACCCCCTGTAGCTTGTATTGTTTCCCATTGATGTTAAAAATAATAAACATATCCTAGTTAGCTTGGACAATGTTCAAAGTAGCTAACTATTGGATACCCAAGACCAGGTCAGCCCCACCAATGGAAAATGGGTAAAAATCTTGCACGATTTTGATGTTGTCCACAGTGAGTTAAGTCACTGCAAACTTGATTACACTGAATAACATCTCCATTCTAGATTTGGACCCCAAAAGGTGGTACAAATTGGGTGGTTAGTTTCAGCTCACGTACCAGAATGTCATAAATAAAATTATGGGTTGAACCCCCCATCAACCAAGATTAGTACCTCAGAATTATCAAGCATACCGCGAACTCTTGACACCGTGCCTGTTTGCTTAATACTGCAGAGATATTCATCTGGGTTTTGAAATTCTGCAGGGCCGAAATGTTTCTGAAATGCAAGGATCAGGTCCTCCCAAAAGCCAATCTCCTGATTAGGTGATTGCCATGAAAACAAGTCTAACGCGCCCCCTTCAAGGTGCATAGAGGCCACGTCCACTTTCTCTTCACCAGGTACATTATAATAGCGGAAATACTTTTAAGCTTTGAGTATCCATCCTCTTGGATCCCCCTCGCTGAAAGTTGGGAAGTCTATCTTGTTGTAGGGTCAGTAGTTACGGTTTTAATTCCGGGAGTTGTCTCCCTCCTCGTTTAGTCATTTCTGCCAGACCCTCGGTCGGATCTCTCCACATGTGACTTGAGTGCTGCGAGCTCAGCCCTAAACACATCCATTATCTCCAATTTTGTAGCGATTGCTGCTAATTGAGTCGCCAATGGGTCTGATGTGGACGCGCTGCCATCTGAGTTGCCACGGGTGTGCACCATGATGGCTTCGATATTCCCGTCAATGGAACCAAAATGATAGAATCTGGGAATTGAAGCAGGCAACTTGATTGAATTCAAATGAAAAGACCCAATTCGAGAAGGGTTATCTCTCGAAGTAAAAAGAAACTGATAATGAAATTACTGAACGAGAAACAAAGCACACAAAATCTGCTACTAATAAGGTGTTGCTAACTGCTTCAGGTAGTGGGCTGCATAACTACTCTCCCACTATTCCTCTCTCGCCACTGCTTTCACCCAGTGGGTCAACCCATGCTCCGAAAACAGCATTGAATTGCCCAAAGTATGACCCGCTTTCCTTCATTCTTCTCGTATACACCTTAATTGGAGTCGGAGTCTTATCAGAAAAGCTTATAGATGGGATCATGACTGATCAACTAGCAGACATGTTTACAAAATATCTTATAGGTCCTCGGGTTGAATATATATGTAACAAGCTGGTTCTATTTGATATATGCGCTAGGGAGTGTTAGAAAATATTAGAGTTAGGATCATTAGCTTAGCCCATAGCATTATGGTTTTGTATTATGTGTTTATATACAGGTAGATTGTAACATACTAGAATGCATCTCAATAACTTCTCTCTTTTACCTTCACAGAGTTTAGCTCTCTTTAAATATTGTTTTGTGTAAGTACTCATTTAATATATCCCCAATAAACATCTGAACAAGTTTAGAATCTAATCATTTTTAGTATTCGTGGCTTGGTTTGGTTGAATGTCATTGGTATGTACATGTATTTCTAGGAGAAAATGTCAAGGAAAATAAATTTGATTTGGGCCAAAGTGTCAGCTGACTGCAATCAATGTACATCATTAGATAACTGACTATGCGAATGTTAATAATTCTAACTTCAATTAAAGCCTTATGGCGGTCTTGTAAGACTTGAATAATAATTCTCCTGGCACTCATCTAAATTATGATAGTTATGATAGTCAAGATGTCATGGCCTCTAAGTGTGTGTTTATTTTTTATTTTATGCAATTTTGTAAACTCTCTTAGTTATGCTGGTTGTCAGGGTTCCATTGTGTATATTATAGAGTTAGAATTAGAATTAGGGGTTTCTTTTTTCCCACGTAGGCCCATGAATTCCCTGTACATACCCTCCTATTCATAATAAAAACGTTTGAAAGAGAGAAAACCTAACTGGGACCTACATTTTCTGATTGACACAACTTTTTTATCTATTTTTTTAAAACATTTTAACATTGTTATTGCATGAAATATTATCATGGAAACTGTAATTAGAAAATAATAATACAGTTTCTTTTAAATAACACGATTATGACATAGTAAGCAATTGAATACACCTATGTTGTCGAAGGCGCACTCAAGGTGCATAGGCCTCGCCCGGAGCCTAGGTGCAAGGCGCAAGAAAAGCGTGGGCCTGAGACAAGAAAGGCATAATTATAAAAAAATAAGAAATATATTTATAAGGTATATAAAATTAAGATTACTCTCTAAATATGTCTATAAAACTAATATAATTAGCAATTAAAATCATATAACTAAATATCAGAAGTACAAAATCATATAAAATTCTTAAAAAAGTTGTGCTATGTCTCCTTTGTGAGCAGTCACTGACTCACTGCAGTCTGCAGTCATAGAGTGACTTCTTCTCACTATTGAAAACTAGTCAATACCTATTGAAAACTAGTCAAAGAGTCCATCAGATGTAGGTGTCGTGTCCCTCTCACACTCTCCTTCCTCATAACCTTTCTACTATTTTCTTCTTTTTACCTTCTCCGACCATACCTCCTTCACTCTGGCAACCTGCACTCCCGTGATGCAACCACATCCCCACTCCACAGACCTGTCCAGACAAAATTTGGCAAGAATTTGCAGAAGTTTGCTGGAATCTGGTCAGAAAGTTGTTTTTGGCCGGAACCTCACCGGAAAAGCGCCTGAGCTGCCATGAGGCGTTTTTCCTGCGTTGCGCCTCGCCTGGGCGCTGCGCCTAGTGCGCCTTTGACAACATAGGAATACACGTCAAGTGACTTTTGAATAGGGGTCTAAGCGAGCCGATCTGACCCTAAGCTCATGTAAGCACGAGCTCGGCTTGTTTAACTTAAGAGAGCTTGAACTCGAGCTTGGCTCGTTTCGAGCTCTATATCTAAAGCTTGGTTCAGGCTCGACTCATTTATTATTTATTTAATTATTTTATTTATATAAATATATTGATATATATTTGTAATTAATTACAATTTTATATATAACATAATGTATATTATATAGTTATTTTTATTATAAATTTATAATTATGTATGTAATAATATTTATTGTATTAATAAATGTACTAATTTATATATAAATAAGAGACTCGTTTAGGATCGCGATTCTAGTTAAGCTCTTAAACAAGCTCCATTTAAGTTCGGGCTCGAGCTCGTTTAAGCTCGACTTGATTCAAGCTTTTAGTGGTCAATGCTTGAGTAGCCTACTAGCGGCTCGGCTCGTGTACAACCCTACTTTTGACCCATTTGTAGTGGTTGTTGGGAACTTCATTTTGAAAATTTATAAATTTGTGTAGAGATTGGCAACTTTAGCATGTTATTGATTATTTTTTGTGTCAAACCCGTCACGGGGGATTGTTACTGAAAATTTATAAGATGCAGGTACCAAACCCGTCACGGGGGATTGTTGCTAGTAGTCCATCACGCTTTGCTCCTACTTCGAATGGTCAACAACAAGGTGGTAATCTGCCTAGCGTATCTGTAACTGGAACAAACTATGTTGCCTCATCTCCTTCTCCTTCACCTTCACCCTCACCAGCAGGATCGGGTGGCACTTCGGTCTTCAGGGATGCTATTGCCAGTCCATGGAACTAGGGTAATATCAGATCCCTCACTTGCTATTATGTCAAACTCTGCACCTTTGTAAATGTATAAGTTTACATGCTTCATGCTTAGAATATGAAAACATGAACCTTCTTCTTTCTCTGTTACAAAGTTGGCAAATTACTCTTCGTCCAAAGGTTTCGTTTAAATCGTGAGAATCGCATAAACACTTGTATCTGTTTGCTTTGACTGTAATACATAAGGCTAACACTACATGCAAGTGTTTATACGGTTCTCTATTTAAATTTTTTTATCATACGTGCTCTTGTATATATACATGCATTCTCCGGATAAATTTTACCTGTTTATTTTTTAATATTTTTTTTTGCCATCACTACATTGACATTTCGTCAACCACTATTAAATTAGGAAGAAGTTTTGATATCTGACTAAGCAGTTTCTGTGGGTACAATCTGTATTTTTATGATACAGTCATAGCCTTCATGTAGTTTCAATTCTGTTTTCTTGACCATATATATTTTTTGCTTTGGTCAGAATTTTTTTTATTACCAAGTATATTTGTATCTATATACTCTTGGTACTTTTGTTTTTTTTCCATTAACTTTAACCTTGAAATTGAAGTTTTTGTTTTATAAACATTATTATAATTATAATTTAATTTAATTCAATATATAGCTAGAAGGATCTCAATATTTTATGAAAGAGAATCGCAAAACTGGAGTCAGCAGATAAATAGTGTTTTTTAATAAATAAAAAATAATAAATATGTGAACAATAAAACTGGTCTTTTCATTCACAATTCAATCTATATTAAAAAGCAACCGAAGATAAATAGTGTTTTTTAATATTTTAATAATATAATTATAACTAAATTACAATTTTTGTCCTTTATATTTATCTAAATTATGGAATAAGTCATTTACTTATCGTCCTTTATTTGAAAAGGTTGGTACGAATTCCGCCATTTTCAATAATAGAAGTTAAGTTTTTTAGTTACGTCATCTTATGATGAGGACATTTAGTCTTTTTACCCTTAAAGGACAGTTCTTGTGTAACATCCGGAATTTCAAACCAACAAAAACTTATATAAACGTGGAAAATGGGTCATAGTTAACAAACTTTCAAAATGACACAAGTTTGACATCAACAATAATACAGTAAAATTACATCACTAAAAGCCTGCTAGAGGGGGTAAGTCAACAAGTAATCACCAATATTGTTTGTTTTTAACCAAAACATTTGTTGTAAAAGCCTCAATAGGAGGTTAAGTTTAAACTACTCCAAAAACCCGACCAATCTTTATGAGAATCCAATTCCGTTTGATGAGCATCCCGAGCCTAGAATGGAGCTTTAAATACACCAAAACACCTCATAAAACACTATTAGTAATGATATACAACTCCTAAGAGAAACCCCCAAGTCCCTACATCAAAAGCCAACCCCAAATACCTTTTCAACATTTTTGGAAGTATGGAGCAGCGTTCACAGAGAGTTTTGGTTCCAAATGCTAGGCAGCGTATGGAACGCCGGTCCAGCATCAACTCCTCCTTTTTTACTTGTTTCCGATCAAACCAATCCACAAACTTCAATCCCCAGCGCATTTTAAGTTTAAATTGACCTCAAATACATGTTTTTAACTCCCATAAGTACCTCCCTTTGTTTAGTTTAGATTGACCCATCCAAAACATCCCAATTTACGCGAGATTCTATGATCTCAATGTTGGATCTATGACGCCCAAGCGTGTCAGGATCGACTAAGATGGTTCTACTTTGTATAGACTGGCGGAAACAATCTAAACAGATAACGAATGATAGTATAAACACAAATGATAAGAACACAAATCGATACTATCAAACACTCGTATATTAATAAGAAAACTGATAAAGATTACAAGCCATACGACTAATATTTATACAAGTCTGAAAGTAACTAACTGATTACGAGATATTCTTCACAATTATTGCACTAGCCAAAACATAACAAACTACGCTATAATCACATAATTAATGCGGTTACATAACAAAAGGAAACAATCAAGATAATATCCCGTGATCTTTGCTAAGTTTGACTTCAGTATCTTTGGCTGCTGGCACATCGGTAGCTACCATCGGCAGCAACAAGTTGTCTCTCGGTACTGACTGCCTCGGTAGTAACTTAAATCTTCAGCACCTACTCCAAGCGGTAGCAAATCTGTCTCTTATTCATATCCTAACAATCTCCCCTAGACAGATGCTACCAAAACAATCTTGTAAGGCCCCAATGTTGGGAATATACGTGTAGGTTTTTTAAAATTTAGCAACGGAAGCAAGAAATACACGTGATCGTTTTAAACATTTTTAAAGATCCCCACCAAGGATCCAAATGCAAGATGATGAAACCAAAAGAAAACAACCATAGTTGGTTTAGAACTACAACTTTGAAGAGAAGTGGTTGCTAACCAACTTGAAAACGTGGGTGAAGAGATCAAAGTACAAAATCCTCCAAAGTGTATCCACATCGAGCAAGGTCTTCAAGGTTAGTGCTAGCCAAAATAAACCCCAGAATATGTCAAGATGTGATGATAGTAACTCAAGAACACATTCTTGAATAGACCTCCAAAATGTATAAACATGGGAGGTGAAAACACTAGAAGTCTTCAAGAACAACAATCAAACTAACGCTTAGACTTGTGTGATTTTATGCATTGTTCTTAACCCTCTTTTCTACATTCTTTAGCTTGATTTTCTGGATGCAAAACTCAGCAAAGCTGACGTGAGTTTTTGGCAGCAAAAGGCAAGTAGAATGATCGGATAAAGTCTAGTGGAAAATCACTCTAATACTTGTGGTTATGTATGGATTTTATCTATGCATCATGAAGTCATGTAATGATGATGTATGGATGTGTTTCATGAGTTCAAAAGCCATCAATTTTGTAGGGTCTTGAGGCAATCAAATATGCCGAGAATTAAAGGCAGCAACAATACAAGAAAGTTGATAAAAAATCCTCTTAAAAAGATGTGATTTTTAGTGGATATCAATAGATCTCATCCATATCATCTTACTCCATCTAATAATTAACTATGGTTTGGGATATATGCCCAAAATACCACCAACTTTCTGCCCAAATGATGTCTCTGCCGAGTGCTTTGAACAAGCAACCAAAGTTAATGACTTTAATACATAAAATATCCATTTGATCCACATGTGTAATTGTTATCTAATTAGTTCATACAAACTAGAAAATTGTATTCCAACTAATTAGTAATAAAAAGGATGTTCATCTAAGAGCATTCACAGCCCGTTCTTTATATTCCATATCATTATCCTTATAATTACACTAAAAAACACTACTTTTTCTATCTTTTATCTCTACTTTTCTCTCTCCTTATCCTTATCCTTATAATTATACTAAAAACCACTACTTTTATCCTTATATTTACAAAAACCTTATATCTTTTCTCTCTCCTTCACTCACAACCACTTAAACCACTCCATAAAATATACAAAACTCACTCACATAATTATAAGGAACGGGCTGTGAATGCTCTAATAATGTCATATATAAATATGTATGTGTATGGACAACTTCAAAATTCTATAGTAAGTAGTTGGAATAAATTACACATTTGTAATTCCTTGGATCATTTATTTACATATTCATAAATATATGAATATACATAGGTTGACATGTAAAATAAAATGATCCCCTTCTATTAATTATTTCATCCAATAATTAATGAGTACATTTTGGCGGGGTTAAAACGGTTAGAGGAATTTTAACGTGTCCTTGATAGTTGCTTAGTGTGTGACCCTTCAGGATTATATATCAATAGCAACATTATTAGATGTTGTTCCTTGGGCTGCCCTAGTTGGGCATACGAGTCTAACAATCTCCCACTTGCACAAGGTTCAATATGCAATAATATAAACAATGTAGTACGTCTAGCAACACCCCACTGCTCCTAATGATATATGACTTAAGTCATCCACTAAAATCAAGTGAATTAGAAACCTATGATTCAAAGGTTATAGTAATAGGTAAATTTTCAATTATCCTTTTTGTAATAGACATCTAGTTGAACATGAGACATGGATCATAGTCAATCTCATATGTGTTCAAAAATTACGTTTATCGATCCTGATTCAAAGTGATATAACAAACTACGTTTGAGCACGACCATGCATTTAAATCAGTTTGAATCATCGAGGGGCCCTAGATGTCAGCCACTTATTAGAATAAGGCAACAGATTCCATCTTGACTTCATATGCCTCTCACTATACCTCGCATTGTACCTAATCGTAGCCCTTATAACTACCTGGTTAAAGAGTAGCATTAAACTATGTCAAAGCACAACCTTGGTAAAATCGAGTCCTTAATATGCATCTCATGTTAGAGGATATTGACAATACCATCAATTTCAAAACATATTCATGACAAGGATCAATGGAGTAATTCTGAAGCAGGTCACATCCAATATTTATTCCCTAATAAGTATCTATGAATTTGGTTATAACTACTTATACATTCAATCTCATGAATGTCAACCAATCCAATTCACAATAGTCTTAATTCGAAGGTTATTCATATAATTTTGATCGACTACGGACAATTTAGAATAACTTAGTTATTCATAGATTTAAACAAGCTAATATAGAACACAATATATATTAATGAATATGGTTATTCCTAATAGACCATATAAGATTGAATATTGTTGCTTATGTTCCAAATACCTAAATACTAATTCATATGTCATATTTTGCATGCATCATATATGATAATCACTGATGTGTTAAGAATTACACATCTTTTCGGCATAAAATTTCGCTCATTTCACGATCAATTCTTGGTTATTTTCCGAGTTTAGACACTTATTTGCTTCATTTTCAGTTTTGTAGGTTTTTGTGGAACTAAGTGAATAAAGGAAGAGACTCCAGGAGTTTATTTGAAGTTTGTAGGGTTTCTGCTGAAAAGGCACGGTAGTGCCTCTACTTGGCACGACCGCGCTTGCCTCCAGAACCTTAGACACGGTCGCGCCCAGGAATTGGCATGACCGAGCTAAGCCAAATCAAAGAGCATAATCGTGCCCTTACACCCCCACGACCGCGTGCAAACCCGTGAGTCTGAAAGCCATACTTCCTTCATCAATGGGACCCAATGGCAATTGCAGATCGGTCAACCCTCTGTCATACAATCGCGCCAAACCCTAGGCACGGTCGCGCTTGGCACTCGGGCATGGTCGTGCCTCCCCATTTGGCATGGTCATGCCTCTCCTTTTTTATAAATACAGACGTTTCACCCAGACTTCTTTCATTCAACAAGGAGAGCAAAAACCGCTCCAAACCAGCTCTGTTCCAGCCATATTTCAAGCATCTTGGTAGGATTATTACGTCAAGAGGATCACCATACATCATCTACAACATTTTGGCTTGGAGGAGTGGTTTGATTCTTGCATTTCATTCATGTTTCTTACCATTTTTCCATGCTTGTTTGTTATTCTTAGGCTCATGATGAGCTAAAACTCTTGTTCACTTTGGTTTAGATACATTTGACAACATTTATGGATTACTGGCAACAATTGTGTTAATGTTATGACAATCGTATGATTATTCTTCAATGAAATTATGTATTTGAGAATCTAAAGTTGTTTGCAAAGACTTGTATTTGTGTATGCAATATAATGTTGGAAAACTTATAGTTTATGCTTATATTCATGAATTGGTGTGTGTTTGTATGTTAGTTTATGGCTTTTGACTAGGAATGGTGGTTGAAGTCTTGCTTATGACTTATGATTCTTGAATGTGTATCCTTATGCTTGTGTTTGGAAAGACAAAGTGTTTGTTATGATATTTCATGCTTAGACTTATGTTTATCTAGGATTTGTTGACACAATCCCCTATTTTATGTAAACTTTGCATGAACATTGTATGTTGAAGAAGTGCATATCATTGTCTATTTTAATCAGCTTGAGGTGGGTAGTGTGTTTTTCATATTATCTTTCCAACTAGTTGTTGGATTAGTCAACATTGATCGGAAACTAGTTCAATCTTTATAAACATTAACATGATTACATCACGTGGGCTTCATTGCATGATTTTAGGTGGTTGGTTTGTATAATTTATTCTAGCTTTTCCGAATCATTTGATTAGATATCTTTGACGAGAATTTAGTCAATTTATGTTTTCATGTATTTGCCATGCTTCCATGAGTGTATTTTAATGTATTCTATATGGATTCGACACCGAAGTGATTTTCTCTCCTTGATTGTTAGTTGTGTGACTTAGTTTAGTTATATATATATATGTATTTGCATGTTAATTATTTAAAAACCCCTTCAAAATATCGTTTACCATCACTTGATTGATGTTATGATCGACTAAGATGGTTCTACTTTGTAAGGATTGACGGAAACAATCCAAACAAATAGCAATTGATAAATAAGAACAATAAGAATAAGATACTATCAATTACTCGTATGTTGCTTGATTAACAAAACTGATAAACATTACATAGCAAAGATCGACTACTTATACAACAATTGAAAGTAACCGACTGCGAGATATTCTCCACATTCATAGCACATAATTAACTATCCTATTAATACAAAATAGACAATTACAATAAGGAAATCAGTCAAAGATAAGTCTTCCGTAAATTAAGCTTTGGTATCTTTGACTTCAAAAGACTTCGGTATCTAACATGTGTTCCCATCGGCATCCAGCTTCGGTATGTAGTGAACTCCGGTATCAACTTCCTCAGTAGCTTTATACTTCGGTAGCACTCTGTCTTTTAGTTATAACCCAACAAGTGAATCTTAGTTCCGGTTCATTATTGCATTCCACCATATCCCTAGATTGTTTTTCGGTTCTTACCTTTGCTATATTGCCATCCGACGGGTACACTTGCTCGGTGTGTGTGTAATTAGTCTTTGGTGAAAACCCATTTTAAAACTATAATTGTGTGAAAAATACTTATATATATATATATATATATATATATAGTTTACACGCATCAAGTTTTTAACTCCGTTGCCGGGATACGGTTTTGCGAGAACGATTGAAATTATTATTTAGTCATTTAGTATATATTTGTGTATATCGTATCTATTTGTTTGTTGTTTGAGCTTTTCGTGTATAGATAATTCACATTTTTTATTATTAATTAGTCGCATTTGTGTATATATATATATATATATATATATATATATATATATATATATATATATATAGCGGAGGGTTCGAGATAAAAACCACATAATTAGGCGAAAACCGAGAAAACCACTAAAAAAATCAATTTTAACCAATAATATAATAATATTTATTTTTATTTTATTTTTATTTTTTTATAAGAGTATCAATGTAATATTACACATTTTTATAAAAAAAATCATTTAAATATTGGCTTACGTATACGAAACCTATAGTGTTACGTATACGTAAACAGAAAACAAAAAAAAACTACGGTTACGTATACGTAACTGTGACACCCGACATTTCAGGTCAATATCCGTACACATTATGAACAAGTTTACATTACAATAAACGAGTTTACATTATAATTATTTTTGTGATTTACGTAATTTCACAAACAAGGACATTAAGGTCCATCAAAAACCGTACATGGTCTCACTTCATAGTTGGTAATTCTAGGAGTTACCGGATCACGTGTTATATACACCGACAAATTCGAACACTAGTGGTTAATTTAAATAACCAGAGAAATATATATTTTATTTCCACAAACTTTGCGTAGAACAATAAATTATTTTCAGAATAAATTTATAATACCGTGGAGGATCTAAACCGGATTTATTTACCCCTTTAAAACTATAATTGATATTAATACCTAAATCTAATTGTTTTATTATTATAACCCAACCTACTCTTTGACTTCTCGGCCGGAAGCCAGAGAAAACCCACACCCCCTCCCTTACTCGACCCATACTACACTGAGAAAACTCACATATAACCATACTCGCTTCAATCATTTTTCTCACAATTTCCATTCATCACACTCATTTTCATACGGCAAACATTCCAATTCTCTTCAATTCAAAGTCCAGTTTCAAGGCAAAATCCTACCACAAACCAGTATTTTAAGAAGAATTTCAAGTGTTTCTGCAAAAGAGTCGAGATCATCTCTGTTTTATTTCATCATCTTCATCTCGGTTTTAAGGTAAAAACTCGACATTTTCACATTAGTTTCTTTAAAACCGTAGCTAAACTTACATCTTATTTAAACGCAAGAAAGATAACAAGAAGAGTGTGTCGAATTCAAGTTTAAAACATAAAAATATGCAGGACTGATTCTGTCAAACAGAAGTCCAGTAATCGAAACTAGGAGTTTCGATACCAGTTAACTCAATCGAAACTAGGAGTTTCGATACCTGTTGATCCATCGAAACTAGGAGTTTCGATACCTGTTGATCCATCGAAACTAGGAGTTTCGATACCTTATCTCAATCGAAACTAGGTTGTTTCGACTCCTGAACACTCCATCGAAACTAAGTAGTTTCGACACACATATGCCCAATCGAAACTAAGAAGTTTCGACACCTGTACAACAGTCCCAGTTGGGCAGTAACTCAAAACTATTTTACAACAAAACATGTGTTGGAAAACTAAAACGATATTTAAACAAACACAATCAGATTTACAAGGTCGGTGAACAATTTACAATTAAGACGTTGGTCTTAACAACAATTTACCCTTGGTATCTAGGGTACAAATAGTCAAGGTTGACTACAACAAGTATTATCACAAGTATATACACAAACTCAAGGTGAGTTTCACGGCCCCTTTCTTTTTACTGTTTTCTAATATTTGGGGGAAGAACATACTTCAACTATTTTATGGGATAACAAGAGAATAAGACACGACTTTATGTTTACATGGGATGAGAACAACACATTGGAGGCCGCTAAAGTCCCCTGGAACAACATAGTAACCATTAACTGTAGCCTAGGGTCCTATGAATAGTACTATGGAGAGTGACGTCTCCCAGTCATGGTTAGTCGCGCTAACCACAATCTGGAGGATTTATGGCCGCATAGAATCTGATAACGCTTAATAGGGGCTCACACATGTCATGGTTTGGTTACGCCTCATGTATGAACATATTATTTGTATTCCTAGCTAGTTTACAAATGGGTCAACAATTCTTATTCTGTTTATCACATACAACTGAAACTATTTACGAACGATGAAATTTTGCAAAGAACTATTTGATTAAACCTGTGAACTCACCAACCTCGTGTTGACGATTTTAAGTATGTTTTTCAGGTAACTGAACGTGATTTCAAGGTTAGCAATGTAGATTACATGCATGCACGATGGATACTACTCAAGGAGGATTTCCCTTGTATAACTCATTGAATTGAGTCATATTTGTGAAATCTTAATGTTTTGTAAACTCATTTTACATTTTTGTAATGTAAAACTTTAAACTCATTTATGTATCCATTTATCATGTATGTGTTTGCGGTAATCATATGCTTTTGAAACCATAAACGTCGCGCCTCGCGTTTCCGCCTTGGCGGGGTGTGACAGTAACCCATAGTATTACACATTGTTTTAGCGGTTTTCTTGGTTTTCGCCTAACTTTGTGTTTTTTTCTTGACCCCTCCTATATATATATATATATTAGTTTAATTTTTATCAACTCCCGCCGAGGAGGTTCTTGAGCCATCTTTAGAGCCGGAGCGTGATCTTCATTAGAGATTGCGGGCCCGTTCCAGATTTGCGGCCCAGGCACTCGAGCTTGGCGAGGTTTTTGTTAACGAGGTTGACGAGATGGCGAATGAGGATGAGGTTTGGACGCTCTCGGATTTTGCCAAACCGACACTTGTAGGTTTGGAGTCGAGCATC
Organism: Smallanthus sonchifolius; assembly: GCA_023525975.1. Taxonomy (NCBI): domain Eukaryota; kingdom Viridiplantae; phylum Streptophyta; class Magnoliopsida; order Asterales; family Asteraceae; genus Smallanthus; species Smallanthus sonchifolius. The sequence continues at coordinate 37,639,783 of CM042025.1, read as the reverse complement.
AACATGCTGACTGTTGGAGCGCACCAGTTCGAGATCAAATCCAACATCATTCAAATGGTGCAAAACATGTGGCAGTTTGACGGCAAGGATCACGAGGATCCCAACACTCACATTGCCGGTTTTATGGAGATATACGCCATATTCAAAATCTGTGACGCCTTCGACGATGCCATTCGGCTCCGGTTGTTCCCGTTTTCCTTACGAGATCGAACCAAAGCATCGCTACTGTCACTTCCCCCTTGTTCCATCACTACTTGGGACCAGATGGCCGCTAAATTCTTAGAAAAATACTTCCCTTAGGAGAAAACAACAAAATTGAGGGCTAGGATTCTTTCTTTCCAGCAGGATGACGGGGAGACGATCTATGAGGCATGGGAGAGATTCAAGGAGTTAACGAGGAAGGTTCCCACCATGGATTATTGAAGTGGCAGTAGTGTGAGACCTTCTACAATGATCTAGATTTGACGGGAAAGCAGTTGATCGACACATATGCAGGTAGAGACATCGGGACGAAGACATCCCAGGAGAGAGTGACGTCAAAGAGTTATACTCAGCATGTATCTAGGGAAAAGTGATATTATATATATGGAAAACAAGACAGATAGAAAATATTTGGGTTGGAAATTGAATACAAATATTCAGGTTGAACCTAATAAGGACCAAATGCAAATAAGGACTAAAATTCATAATAATGGTATTTTTAATCTTTCGATTGATTCAAATTCCTAAATCAATTACAAAAAGGTCTTTTTTGATTGGATGGGAATGTATTTTAATTGGATGGGAATGAATGAAAAATTCTTAATCTTAAATCGCCTCATATCAAATCCGAATTATTTTCTTTCCAGAGTTTGTGATACTTTATCATAAATATAAATAGAAAATTTGGTTTATCCCAAGAAACTTACTTCTTTGGCATTGAAGAGTTATACTCAGCATGCTTCCCGAGCAAGGAACCAGAGGCAGGGTGTCCATCACGTAGATAGATTCACCTCTTTAGTTGCCCAGATGAAAGCACTTTCCACCAAGATCGAGCAGATGCAGGTCCACAAGGCCAAGACCTTGTGTGAGTTATGTGGTGGGGCGCATCCCATGAGTGCTTGTTTGATTGGGGATCAGGGGACCCACGAGCAGGTTGATTTCATGTCTAACTAAAATCATCCTCAGAATAATCCCTACAGGAACGCATATAATCCAGGGTGGAGAAATCACCCGAATTTCACTTGAAAGTCTGGCAACAATAGCCAATATTCACTCAGCGCCCACCATTCTAGCATCAGTCCCATCAATCTCATGGACAGTCCTTCCATTCTCGACCTCAGCAGAACCAGTTCCAAGGCCAAGGTTCTAGCAGCGGTCCACAGCCCGCATCTGAGAGTAAATCTAAACTTGAGGACATGGTTGCACGACTGCTTTCCAACTCGGAGAATCAGTCAGTTGGCCAAGAAGCAGAATCGTTACATGGAGGAGCATTTTCATACGCACGAGACTGCATTGAGGAATCAGAAGGCTTCGATCCAGACTATAGAGAACCAGGTCGGCAAAATCGCGAAGCTTCTTTCTGAGAAACCGCAAGGTGGCTTGCCGAGCAACACTGAGCCCAATCCGAAGGCTCACGTGAAGGCCATCACTTTGAGGAGCAGTAGAGCTATAGGACCAGACTGAAGTGTGCTGGATGGTCTATAAAATCTAATATAAAAACCTAACCTAGACACTTTAGCTTTAAATTTATAAATCTAGACTCAACCTAATACTAGACCACACAACCGGCAAGTGTACCGATCAATGTAGTAAAGTCTAATGAAGTCCGGATATCGAACCCACGAGACACTAGTGATAACTCTACCTAAACTCTGACTCAACTAACTAAACTAAAATATATTGGGGGAAGATTTGTGTAACTGAGATTTAACTAATGGATAGCTAACTAATGACACCAAATGTAAAGCACAAGACTCTAGACAAACTCAAGAATAAGGAAAGCACTACCTAGGTTAAGAATCCTACTTGTGAATCTAGGATTCTCTCGGTTAAGGAAACTAATGATGGGACCAGGATCTATGAATACTACATCCTCATACTACCTACAGGATCCCTCATCATTCTCAAGGTGTGACCTAGAAGGAAAACCTAAGGGGTGTGTGACGCTCATGGTTGGTTGGATCACTTCTCAGTCTCTCCAACAATACTAAAGTACCCGATAGACATATTACCTTTTAGTCTCACCGTCTCAATACACTCAAGGAATGCAAGGGGTAACTTGAATAAGCTCGATAAGACCCGACTAGCAGAGGTACTAAGAACCCTAAGTGAAACCTCCTTTTAGAGCGTTTATACCTGGATACCTAACACCAAAGACTAAACAACTACTCCTCACCTCTCAGCTATCGAAGTAGGTAGAACATCTATATCGTCTAAACTCTCAAATACTGCTCCTATGGATTCGATTGATCAAAAACCATAACTAGTCACAAACACACAGTAAGCAACCTAAATATGCGTCTATACACGAAAGACATTCACAAAGACACATATGGAACAATAAACGATCATAAATCAGACATAAACATGCACACACATCATACCAAACACAATCAAGTTCTTTACTTTAACATTAAACCATCAATTAAGAATCCAAAACCGATAAAATCCGATCTTTAACAAGTATTCATCAAAACCTAAGTAGCTAGGGTAGTTTAGCCAACAATCATAATCAAAAAAAGAAACAAAGTCTCATAGTTCATAATCATAATGCAAGATAAACAAATCAAAGGATAAAGATGAAGAACATGAACTGAATAGACAAAATCCAATCAATACACGCTCCAATAGCTTCAATTCTTAATTCCCCTTTGCTTCTCCACTCTAAAATCGCCTACAGTCCTTTACTTTGCGTCTGGAAATCGATTTCTAAACCCTAGAAACAAACTTAAGCTTTTATACCTTGAAAATAGCAAAAAAAGACATGTAACTGGGTTCTCCCGCGTACCGCGAGGCCCATAGAAACCATCTCTCACGTACTGTGAGAGAAACCAGCCGCGCACAAATTCCTGGTCTGCCATATCCTCGCGTACCATGAAGGGGATGAGCCCCATGTCTCGCGTACCGCGAGGCAGTCACCTTGACAGAAAGTTTCTGTCTTTTTCTCGTTTATTCTCCTTTGCTCGTGCCTTCACCATACTTGCTCGTTTTAGCTCCAAACTCACCCGATTACCTACAAACCAAGACACAAGTAAATACTAACTATAATAGACTCAATACGACTCTAAAAACTATACAAAAACGTCACGAAACACACAGGAATAAGAGGTGTGCTTTGCAACACATCACAGACCCACCGGTTCGTGTACCAGCATCATCCGAGGAGGTGGTCGTGATTGAGATTCCGGATGAAATGTCGTTGAGGGATAAGCCAACAAGCACATCACGCACCCCGAGAGGCTGTGAGAGATTACACTTTCCCCATTCCATACACAGGCAGATTGAAGAAGTAGAAGATGGAAGAGTAGTATTGTAAGACCCCAAACCAGGCACCCTACAGTTGGTTCTCATCCCTGGGTATTCTCATTAATAGTACTCATTTTATTATAAAAACATACAGCGGAAGTATTTCTAAAGGAATAATTACTATTTAATGTCACTATCGTCATTAACTTTACCTCACGAATGCCTACACACCGATCTGAGTAGCACCGCTCCCAAGCCAAGATACACCGACCCAAAAGTTCATCTGCAACACGATCTAACGTACAAACAAAGTCAGCTACGCTGAGTGAGTTCTAATAGTTTAATTTAAATAAAAACCATTGCTTGTCGCAAATATTAGTTATCTCTACTTAGGACTTCCTAGTCCTTATAACATACTTATTCACATATAGACAACATCTGATGTCCTACGATATCCCATCTAAATTCACCACCCAAGACTCCTCCCAATTATTTAAACCCAGTATGTCTCATTGATATGGATCGCGTTTACTACACAAATCACTCGTAACCTATCACACATATTAACTCGAACCCTGGTTAACCCAACCAACCCCTATACATCGACTTAACCAACCCTCATCAAAACTCTCACGGTCAACTGACACAACCGTTGTAATCACAGCGTTATCATCCAGACACAACGATCAATCTAACACTACACACCACATCAATCTTGTGACAACTACGAAATTCCAGAATCTAAATCCAGGTGTTAGGTTAAACCTAACTAGGCCCAGCCCAATAAGGACCAATAGAAATTCAAGCCCATTTGATAATGAAACATTAATATTAATTATTAATATTGATTTGGAAAGCTTGTTCAGAAAAATACACGCTAGTACGTGTGCGTGTACAATAAACCACGTTTGATCACACGGTAAGGAAAATGATAGCAGTACGGTTATTCCCGATACATATAGTGATACGACAAATAATTATTTTATTATTATTAGTAAGATAATATTTATAATGCTCAGAGCGCGAAACGTTTACTCTGACAAAACGGATTCAGATACGCGTTGTTAACCGGTGCCGACTTAGAGGTCCCTCGGTAATAAATTTTATCGAAATAAATATTATATGAATATTTATTTTAATATTAATTATTATGTGTTAAGTCCCTGTGACGTCTCCTAACGAGCAAGACAATCACGATCACAACGAATTACTCAATGATTCTACTATGACATGGAAGCACGAAGTGAATCAAACATAAACAAGAACATAGAAGATAGATGAAACAGAATCATTCGTATATAATCGATAACGAAGTTTTCATCACATATTACAATATCGAAGAAGTGTACATCTACATGTTTAAGCTCCAATTCCAGTCCCTAGGTGAGCTCTACCTAGGGATGGTGACTCACTTCTCATAGAGACTCACTCCCTCTCTGTGGATGCTAACTCTAGCATGCTTACCGACAAATGAACACTTAATGTCCTATTTATAGGCATGATGAGTCCTCAGGCGAACTTGTCAAGTTCTCCCATAACTGTATAGGCGAACTTAGCAAGTTCACTAGTTAAGTTCGCCTAAACATTCCCTTAGGCAAACTTAACATGTTCGCTACATATATACTTAGAATTTTAGCTACAGTTACAAAAATATGCTCTAACAAACTCCCTCTTAACTGTTGCTAACAATTCTATACAAATTACTGCACTTTACTTAGTAAGACTTGAGCATCAGAATTGCACTGTGATCTTCAACCTGCAATGCTTCAATCTTGAGGCAAAAGACTCCCTCTAAACTGATGTATCCATTGTAGAACAATTTTGTTTAGCCTTTTCATGAAAATCGACGAATCCCACACCTTTCATTGTAGTCCATCCTCTCAACAGTAACCACCTCCGCATTGACTCAATAATCTAACACAACTTAGACATCTTTAAAATCAACCGACATAAGATAGAGATTCTGAATTTCCAACAATCAGCATCAAACTAATCAACTTTCACAAAGAAAAGAATCTCAGCTTGAAAACAAACTGAAACTCCAATATAGTGTGCAAAACCACTCTTTTCTTTGATCTTCATCTTCACCAGAAGTGTTTGACTTTGTCTTGTACTTTATCCACTCAACCGATAACCCGAAGTCTTTCATATAGATCTCCCTTTCATGACACAAGCATCTTCGCATTAAACCAAAAACATGAAGACGTTTCTTATTTAACCGGCATATAATAAAGGTTCCATCTTCAACTAGTTAACATCAGAAATCCAGCTTCATTTTAAATGCACTTGACCAAGTCTCACACAAACATTCGGTAGTAATCATCGTGAATCCAACAATCTTCAATCTGATTTTCATTCCTTGTTAACACCTCCTACTAGTCATAATAGGTTGTCTATCTGGATTCTGCCCAGATCCCAAATGAGAAATCAAACCATAACCGAATCATGTCGAATCATTTAGACGATCTTGATCACTTGAACCGTTTTTGCAAAGAAACATAACATTTGAAATTTTTATCTCCTCTTTTCTTTGCAAATACCCAAACAGTACTTCATCGCGAACAAACCGAGACCTTAAGTCAATGATAACCCTTATGTAACATCCATGATTTTCTTGTATTATTTTACTTTGTTTTATGCAATAATGACATTCTATTTCAATCCCATATTTGTTCAATACAATGTGTCACATTAATTACTATTTCAGTGTGTAGCAATTCAACGTTTCAATCTTGCATTTGCATATTATTTTCTATTATATATATATATACACCTTGTTATAATAATTACATCAAAAATAAAACTTATGAGTTCTAATCATGTATTTATACCATTTTATTTCACCATATGTATATGTATTTAATTAATATATAAGTATATATATATTTGGTTATATTAAACAAATCATTTATACAACCTTTGATTTTATAAAAACAGAGTTTTTCACTTTATAAAATAATTATAATTAAACAAATAATGTTTAGATTTTTATAAAAATAATTTTATAAATAATTAAAATGAATTTAAAACAAATAAATAAGTCTTGAACCCCATTTAATAGCCTTGAACCCCTTAATCTCGTTTGAACCCCCTCACTTAACCAATTTGAACCTTTTCATGAACTTGAACCCTAAATCCCAATTTACCCGATTTTGATCTTGGAAAGTCAAACCTTGCAAAATCAGTTACAAAACCAGCGAATTCGTGCGTATTAACTTGTGTGGATCGTGCAAGACCGTTATAGAACCAGTTTTGATTAAACATAATGATCCAATTTAACCGTTTCAATGACTTTGAATTCGAATTAATCCTGAAACCGTTCCTAATCATAACCGAATCAATTCGTGCATTTCAAGTAAAACTGAATCATTTTAACGAGTCTCACACTGGCGCAATACCCCCTTTGAACTCCCTAAACTCTCAATCGCACCGCATTACATCCTTGGAGCTCGTTCGAATGCGAAGAACATTAAGCCTGAACATCTAGTCGTTCTCCCTCGTCACGCAATCAATCGAGGTAAGATTTAGTGTATTAGATTCGTCATCCCATTCCGATCAAAAGCCCTCTGTCAATTGCTATTGACAGAAGGAATCGATTCCAATTTGACTAAACATTGAATCGGACCTGCGCATATGAACATTTGGGATTATTCTTCATTTGAGATTACGTATTTAAATTTCCGGATTCCATATTATACCAACGAAACCATCTAGTCCAGTCGGCTACGTGCATATGCTAGTTGAACTAGATGGCGTGGGTTTGAAACCCACACACACCATCCTTTTTGCGCGTTTGTTTACACTGAACTTGGCTCCACCCTAGTTCGTGATTAAGATCTTGTGAACTAGATATTAGGACACTACAGGACCACTGGTCCAGTGGTTTGCGCGCATGTGAGTTCCAGAACCCACCCGGGTTCGATCCGGGTAACCCACATTCTTTTTTAAAAACGAATTTTAAGCACAAAATTATTTTATAAAAATTATTTTATAAACCTTTGAATACTCAGATTTATTCTAATGGTTTAAATTGTTAAGTTTTCATGAGGAACAATTTTATTCATTATTTTTAGGATAAAAACCTAATAAACTTTAATTTATTTAATATATTTACTTTAAACAAATTATTTTTTGAAACCCTTGATTTGTAAATTATATTTGGAATATAAATGTGTTTATCTTTATAAACCCATTACCAAGTAAAGATTTATACATTCTTTTATATAATTTATTTTTCTTATATAAAATCATTGAAAGCAAATTTTATACTTTAATTATTAATTAATTAGATCATTATTTTAACACTTATTTTTCATGGAATTCAAACTAAATAAAGAAAATGATTTATTTATTCATTAGTTATTTATTTAGTTATTCAACTATTTATTTATTCATTTATTTATTTATTCATTTACAAACAAAAGAAAACTATTTATTTATTTACAAACAAAAGAACACTAAATGTTAGTTATGAGAAATTCATTGCTGAGATATCATACAATATAGATGTAGCACAAAGTTGCTTGTTTTTCTTAGCTAATAGTTGTATTTTCACAGAATGCCATAGGTCACCCTTAGATCTACTAGGGATTTTATATCCGGAATGTGTGTATGATTCATCATAGATAATGATATGATGTTTTTACTCGCACTGTTCGACCAAAAATATGTGATTATATATATACAGAGAAAAACCAAAAAGATTTTAATTTTTATTTACAACTTTATTTCATATTGGAAAATACAAAAAAGATTTTAGTGTGTTTAAGCAAAAAGTTCAAGAAAAATCAAAAATATGTCTGTTAATTTTGTTCAATTTCAGTTTAAAAATTCAAAAATCCAAAAAGATTTTATTTCCCGACTTCCCTGAAATTTTATAATTTTATTTCACAGGATTCTAAAATATCATGTTTGTCGGATTTGATGTTGAGGTTCGTGTTTGAACAGAGTTGAAATTGAAATTTTTGGACAAGCGTTGATTGCTTGCACAGTTAACAAGTGCGCCTGACTAAGGTCTAGCGTACTTGTCAAGTACGCCAAAGGTAGGCCTAGCGCAGTTGTAAGTGCGCCTGACCAAAGGTCTAGCGTACTTAGCAAGTGCGCTAGTGAGAATTTGAAAAAGTATAAAAAGGGGTGTTCGACGTTTCAGTGGCATTTCCCACCGGTTCCGAGCTTAGCGTATTTGAGAGAAAATATTCTTGTGCTAAAAATCCTTGTTGTTCGTTCAAAATTTTTCATCATATTGTGTTGACTGTACCGTTTCGACATCAGGTTATCATCATCATCATCATCATAATTCTAGGATTGGCCGTGTGATTAGGGTTTTACTCAGGGTTTAAAAGTTTTCGAATGAGATTGTCCTGTTTGATCCAAATGTGTAATTAAACCAGTGATAAACCCAAAATTGTTAATTGTTTGTGAGTCATTTATGACTGGTTTGTGGTTGAATTTCATCAAATTGAGTCCGATCAAAATTTCAAAATGTGTGTCTGACTTTGGGCTAGCGCAGTTGTGCAAGTGCACCTGAGTAAACCCTAGCGCAGTTATAAGTGCGTTATCTGTCCTTATAGCGTAGTTATTAAGTGTACCTAAGTAATTTTTGACTGATTTGATTCTGAAATTTTCTAAGTCATTGTTTGGGTAACTGATGTTGATTTGAACTTGTATACAGTGATGGCTCGTGAATTTTTTAGTGATCATAATAAGATTTCTTTGTTGAACCCTGAATGGATTACCATGAGATTATCATAATAAGGAGCTGTGATGGATTACCATGAGATTATCGGAATTCTGAATAGATCAAGGATTGCTTATGCTTTGACCGTTGACCCAGTGATTTCAAGACCCTACATCGATCAGTTTTGGGAGTCTGCTAGATATGACAACACTGTTAACCCAAGTGTGATTCGTGTTCGGGTTAATAATCAAGACCTAGCAATTTCTGAAGAGACAGTCCGCCTGGCATTACAATTTGGAGATGCTGCTAATGATCCAGTGGTCTACAATGGGGTTTTGATTGAGGGTTGCTGGAGGCAAAGAATGGGATATGTCGGTGTTGAAAATGATGGTTAATTTAGAAAGAGATGGTTACTAGATCAATGGAGATACTTCGCTCATGTTATAATCACATGTGTATCATCCAGGAAAGGTGGCAAAGATGTTTTGGTTTCGGATCTAGCATCTGCAATGGTGGGTCTCTCTCTAAATAAAGGATATAATTTCTCTCACTATGTCTTCAGAGAATTACGCAATCAGATAGATGCCATTCCACTCTACCGGTTTATGCTGTTTCCAAGATTTATTCAAGTGATCCTGAACTTCCTGATTCCTTTTTTTTCTGTAGCTCCAAGACTACAAGTTAAAACCATTCATAAACGGGTGTTTGGTCAATTTATCAGAATCAATCCAGCAGAGGGAAGAGAGCCAGTTCATACACCTTTATTTGGTCATCTGATAAACGAGGAGTATGTGGCACCGGTAAATGACAATTGGTTCAATTCAGAGTCCGATAATGAACAGGTTGATGATGAATCTGATGATGAGATCCCATAACATCAAGAGTAAGAACAAGAGCAGGAACAAGAACCAGTTCAAGATGCTCCTTTTGTTGCTGACGAACCTGAAGGTGATGTTGGTGGTGATGATGTGGAAGCTATTGACACATCAAGTTCGAGTGACTCTTCTGACTCTGAGAGTACTAAATCCGATGATGCACCTGAGGATCAGTCACATCCTCGTCGAGTAAAGAGTATTGCTCAGAAGAAGGCAAAGGGTCCTCCTCCTGATTCGTCTTCTAAAACATGAAAAGCTGACGATAGTGGTTCAAAGTTTAGTCCTGAAACTTCTGTTTCATCTGAATCAGAGGTGCATGAAAGACGTTCCAAGAATAAAGCTGACGATCTTGCTCAAGCCAAGAAAGCTATTGATTTACTTTCTTTTGCAGCCCAGGCATCCAAACGTGTGAAGCTTACAAGTCCTAATATTCATGTCTCTACTCTTGAATCCGTGTCGTCTCCGGCTCAAGTTTCCACACCTCTCTCTCAAGTTGGTGCTGATTTTCATACAATGCTTAACATTCCCCGTACCGATGCATCTTCGTCCTCTCAGGCTGATCCGGGGGACATGAAGATTGCTTACTTGGAATCTCAAGTGAGTACGTTGGTGAATGAAATGACTAGTCTTCGTAGTCAATTTGTGCATCACCAGGGGCAGATAAAGACACTCAATTATCACCGTGAACTTCATTTGACTTTTATTGAGCGTATGATCAAGACTAACCGTTCAACTGAAGATAGAATGTTTTTACAACAAACAGAGGTGAATGACATGAGAGCTTTGGTCGAGTCTCTAGTCAAGCGGATCGATGCTCAGGGGGAGAGTAGCAGAGGTGCAATGACTGACACCTGTCGTCAAACTGACTTGACAGGTGATCATAGAGAAGATGATCCCGATTCTAGAAGAGGTGGTGAGCATCAGGAACCGCTTGATGTTACCCCGATTTCTATGGTTCAGGGGGAGTCGACTCAACATGTTGAAAGTTCTGGAGACGGTGAGAAAGGTGTATAGGAGGTGTTAGAGTTGGAATGGAATGTGAATGACTCGGATGTGGAGATTGAGGTAGAAAAGGATGATGAGGAAGTGGTGTACTTGTTAGAGAATGGAACTGCTAGTACTATTGACGATTTTGTTTCTGAAATAGAGATGGAAGACATTCTGGAACCCAATTTTGAAGCTTCGATTTCTCAAGAGGAAGAACATATAGATGAGGATGTTCCTAAGCCCGATTCTGCTGAGCGTGTTATATACATAGATGGTAAAACTAAGGAAGAGTGGCTGGAGTGGAAGAAAATGTGGTTTAAGAAGTTTCCAGTTCCACCATCATCTCCGGTTCTCAAAAAGAAATATGTGGAGAAGAAAGAGGCTATGGGAATGATTGTATCTGTATTGTTTGATCTGGAGTTGAAGCTGTTTGCGTTGAAACGACTTGATGGTGTACAATACCTGAAGCCTAATGCTGATTCTATTAATTCTTTACCGGACATTGAACTATGCAGTTCAGCTCAGAGATATCTTATTATTATAGGTTCTTATGGGGCGGCTGAAGGTTTATGGTCGATATTGAAGCAGAAAGTGTATCAGAAGAAATTTGTGTATTTTAAGCCTCAAGTGGGTCGAAGAGTGTTGGACAAGAGCAAGTATGATCCGGTTACCAAGAAATATCAGAAAAAGTTTGTATACAAGCCTGTAAAGTGTATAAAGAAGATTCCGATGAAGAAGATTCCGCAAGACATCCTTGGGAATCGGAAGCGTTGGTACATTGATTGGTGCACAGGGGAGGCTGTAATGATTGAGAAGGATGTGAATGAGCAGGTGATTGGTGAAGAGGGAAAGATTAGATTTGATGACAAGGAGTTGATCAGAGTCTATGATCCGATGACTCTGATTAACTTTTCTGAACATGATTTGTTAATCCTACATGACAAGACGTTGATGTATGGGGATGCTTGGGGAAAGCATGTGACTGGGCAGTTTGAGAAGATTGTTAGAGTGTGTTTAAAGCATGGGATTCATGCAGGAAGTCTTTTACCAAGCAATTGGAAATGATTGCAGATCAAGAAGACCGATCGCTGATGTCAAGGGGGAGTCTGTTGGACCATGTTTTGTGACAGTCAGTCTAGGTCTAGTATTGATCTTGTAATAGCTTGGTAGGATTAAACTTGTAATCATGTTGTTAGTTTTTGTAATGTGCCTAGCGCACTTGACAGCTGCGCTAGAGGTTTTTGTAGCGTAGTTGTTAAGTACGCTAGAGATTAGTCTAGCGCACTTGTTAACAGCGCTAGAGATGTTTATAGCGCAGATGACAAGTGCGCTATGTCTGATGTTGGGTTCTATATATAGTTGAGTTTAGTTCTGATTTTGTAGCTTTTGATCAGTTGTCAAGTTGGTAACTCAAGAACTTTTACTCAGTGAATATAGACGAGATTTGTAATTACTCTCTGTTCATCTTGTGTTCACGATTGATATGTAGGATTCCGCACTATGTATTTGATTGTTAAGCATTCGTATTGATCTGTTGGTGAATCTAGTACCTTACAAAACTAACTTCCGGTTTTGTTTTCCTTTTTCTTATTTCATAAACAAATGATTATTTTATACAAGTTAGACTTGTCATTGCAAAATCATTTTATGTAACATGTTGTTGCCTTATTTGAATTGAGAGTTCAAAACATCTAAAAGACATGAGCTATATTACATGTGAGACATGTTACTCAAGTAAAGTAGATAATACATTAGATCGGATCTAATAGATACCATGAATAAACTTTGAAACAAAATTAATTGACTAAGTCTAATAAAACGTTATATGAGATATAGTGTTTCATACATTTCTTAATCAATTTAAATGATTGAAAGGGTTTTAATAACCAATCTAGAAACAATCTTATGAGATAAGATATAAAGAGCGATAAGAGTTATCATTTCTCTACGACTAAATAGTTAAACATTGATCCACTTGATCATGTCTAAACAATTAGTCATAAGAAATCAGTTATCCCAAAATTGACAGAACTTAAATACAAACACTAGCTTAGAACCGAAAGGTTCATCCAAAACAGGTACAATATGACGTATGAGATATTAATTAGAAAAAGTCCTACGAACAATTAAGGATAGGATGTTATGAACTCCTATATGAAAGAGTTTCGTGTGTTACCTTAATAGGTCATTAATGTTTTAAGAATCTTAAGAGTAAGATAAATTGAAACTATTCATAACCGAATATGCACCTAGTTCTTGAACAACAAGCAACTGTTGCTTAAACAAAAGATGAAATCATAAACAAAAGATGAGATCTTTTAGAATATACACATGAAATCATATGACGAAAGAATGGGATTCTTTAGTATATTATTCCATGATGACTTAGACAAATAATCCATACAAGGACAAATGAGATTTGATTAGACTACAATATGAATATGATTCATAAATAGTATAAATTGTTTCAGAAACAATATATGGATTATTCATACTAGAAGCTTAATACATTATAAACAATTGATAACAGAGGAATTCCATTTCAAGTTCCTTGGATAGGAAATAGATTACAAGTTTTGAGCTGTAGGATCGTAAGATTACAAGGTGATTCTGTTCTAGTTGATATTGGCGGAAACAATAGCAACCAACAAAGTAAACAAGTAAACAGCAAGAATACTGATAAATGCACTGTTGTATTAGACTTTTGAGATTACAAGTTTACAAGTAAAACACTATCAAGAAGCACTATCAAGACACAATGAAGGCACTAGCAAGTACAAGCACAAGCACACTTTGTTTGAAGTGTTTACAGGATATATATAATAACTTAGAATCAAGACAGACCCTTGATTCTAAGGATCAGATCTAACACAAGCCGTTGATCTTGTTTATTAATCTAAATTACACGCAAAGGCTAATCTAGATAACTTTATTGAAACGTCTTCTTAGGTATCATTGTTTGCATGCTTGGAGAAGAGTGTCGTCGTCCTTTATTGGTTGCACCATTGAGGTTCCTTCTGCTTGGAGTGTGGCAGTTGCTTTTGCAGAAAGGTGTCAGAGGCGCTTCACATGGATAGTCAGCTGCAACGTTTGGTCTTCTGAGAATAAAGCTATCAGCAACAGAGATGAGAGTAATGCTGCTGATAAGCCTATCAGCAGCAACTTGTGTTGAACACTGCTGATAAACCTATCAGCAGCAACAAGTGTTGAATGCTGCTGATAAGCCTATCAGCAGCAACTTGTGTTGATAAGCCTATCAGCAGCAACTTGTGTTGAATGCTGCAGATAAGCCTATCAGCAGCAACAAGTGTTGAATGCTGCTGATAAGCCTATCAGCAGCAACATGTGTTGAATGCTGCTGATAAGCCTATCAGCAACATTTGTACTTAGAATAATTTGGTAGCAATCAGTCTTTGGTTCTACAAACTCCCCCTAGACTGATGCAACCAAAATTCTTCTAATCACTTTGCTGCTGAAGCTTTTGCATGTGGTTGACTATCCTTTCAACCTCATAGCCTCTTGGATCCTTGCTGGGATTGTTCAGTGAAAGTTCAGACAGAGTCTTGATGTCTTTGTGTGGCATTTTGTAGATTGCTTTACTTGAACATCTCATCTGCTGCTTCTTTACATCAATCAGAGTGAACTCATCCAAATCAGCATTGTAGGACCAAGATACAAATGGAGAGTGGGACTTGAGTGGTTTGATATCCATGACCACATCTTTGCTAGGGTTGAAGTAATGTTTGATTGCTTGCATAAGATGTTTCCCTCTCTCATTTGCAGGCTCATGAGCTTCACCCAGCTCCAAAATTCTTCTTAGGTCTGAATCTGGTAGTTGCAGAACTTCATCAACAGACCTGTATGTAGATCTTCTTCTTTCAGTTCTCCCCCTGAAGATCTTAAACCTTTGATCCTGTGGATTGTAGACCCATTCAACTATGTTTCTTGAGTCTTTAGGTTCAGATGAAGATTTGGATTTCTTTAGGGGAGGCTGTTGATGAGTGGGAGCTGGGTGGGATGATTTGGACTTGTTGGGTGGAGGAGTGGAAGGTTTGGGGAGGAGAGTGGAAGGATGATGGACTGAGGAAGAGGTAGGTGAGGGAGAAGGCTTGGGTTTCTTTGTCTTTGGTTTTTCTTCTTCTTTGATAAGTACCCTTTTCTTGGAGCTCTTCTTCCCTAGTCTTTCTTCCTCATCCTTTTTAACTTTGAAGTAGGTTTAATGAAATTCATGGGACCTAGCCTCTTTCCACTATCTCCTCTAGCCTTAAGGAAGTCAATCATGACCTTCCTTTCTTCATGGGTTCTTTTATTCAGTGCAATGGTCTTTTTGGACTGTAGCTTGGCTTTTTCTTCTTCTTCAGCCTTTTTCTTGCTAGCCAATTGACCCTGCTGACCCATGAAGGCTCTGTAGACTTCTTTAGTTAATAGTTTCTCAAGGTAGTCTGCATCCTCACCTTGAGAGACTAGAGTCTTTACCCACTCCTCCCTCATTTCTTTAGCTAGTTTAGAATCGGTTATTCTGAACTTAGCTTCTTCTTTCTTCTTTTTCTCCAATTCTTCCTCCTCTTTATTGAACTGTTCCTGCAGTTGAAGAGCAAGAGCTGCATCTTCTTCAATCTGGTCAACTGCAGGAATCTTTATTTTCAGTTCATCCAGCTGTCTAGCATACAACTGGATGGTTTGTTCTCTTAGGAGAATGGCTGTTTTTCTTTCTTGAGCCTTTTTCATGTCAGCCATCTCGTCTTCTTCTTTTCTCTTCTTTCTCCTTCTTTTCTTTTCACAACCTCTCTTCATCCCCTTCTGTCATAATGCCCTTCCCTTTATTAACATTGGATGTCTATGCTCTGGCTTCACTGATCACAGCAACAGCTGATTGTTGTGCTGTTGGGATCTTTGCCTCGGCTTCATTGGCAAGTTGAGGAATTGACGAGGGACGGTCACTATCTTCATCAAGTTGATACTCAGGACCTTCTATTTCCCTCAGTTGATCCCTAAGTGAAGATCTTGTGCCAGATGCTACAGATGTGGCTTCAACTTGTGGAGTATCTGAGTTGGAGTCAGCATCAGAAGTTGACACAGACTTTTCCTGAGGAATCAGTCCTTCTTTTTCAAGATGGGCTTTGATGGTGACCATCATTGCCTGGCTCTCTAATGAATTAATATTGTAGATGTTGGCTCTGAGCTGAAAAATCTTGAATAGGAAGTCTGAGGGCAGTTGAAGGATGTTCCTGGTGTTGATGATGAGAGAGGAGCCGTTGCTAAGCAGAAGAGTGTGGTCAAGGGAGTTAGTGCTCACCCAACCTAGCACGTCCAAGTCCTTGACCAGGAAGGCATACAAGAATCTTCGAAGGCCCAGTACTTCTTCTTCAGTGAGAAGACTGCTCCTTGTTATTTCAAGATTTCTAGGAGTCAGTCTCCTTTCTACGGCCGCCGAGGATTCAGGATAAGCTACCCGATTTGCTGCTTGTAGGAATCTTTGGAACCTGGGTAGATTATCCTCTATCAGGTCATAGAACCTGCCAATGGCAAGTTCTGCTGAGAGATCTGCTGAGTTGTTGATGCAGTTTAATAAGTATAGCTGTAGGACTTGGATGGCATTGAGAGAGTTCCAGTTCAGCTCTTCTACTCCGCTGAACTCCCATCCAATCCAAAACCTCTCAGCTGATCCATCATACCCCCAAGCTAGAATGGAGTCAAATTCTAGCTTCTTTGATGATCTGAGTAGTTGGGGGGTTGAGGATTGACCAATGATGGCTGCTGCTTCAGGGATGATGCTGAATGGTGTATTTGTTTTTCTGTGTCTTCAGTACCATTCAGCATTTCATCGACAGCCCTGATGACCAACTTCCAGTCTTCAGATGTCTCTTCTTCTTCATTATCTGAGGCTGGCAAGTCATGAATTTGTACAAAAGCAGGCTTGAATAGTGAGCTTTGAAGTACAACCTGCTCTTGAATCCAGTCGTCAAGACTGTCTGTATCTTCTTCCATAGAGACCATCTCCCCCTTTTTGGTTGCATCAGTAGACAGGTAAGCATCAGTTTGGGTGCCTACTGATACAAGGGAGGGAGTGGCTAAGGTTGGGCATTGATGGGCTTCATGCATAGAGACTTGGTGTCTTAGTTTGGACACTTCAGCCTCTAGCATAGCCACCCTGGCCGTCAATTCCAAGTTATGAAGTTTCAGTCTGTCCTCATCCACAGTTGTGGAATCCTTGGACCCAGATGGGGCCGTAGGCCGAGCCTCAGCATCCCCATCACCCGTGGTTTCTTGGCGCCTGGGATTCCTCTCAGTGAGGGAAGTTTCCAAGGAAACACCCTCACCAGGAGTTGCCGTGGTTGAGGTCTTAACGATGTTGTCACTGTCCTCTTGGTCATTTGATGGACCAGCAGTAGTGACAGCCTCTTCCACATCCACTCTTTCATTACTCCTAGAGTGGACCTTCAAGGGTGAAGAACTTGGGTTGGGTGTTTCAGAAGCAAGACCAATCAGTACCTCCTTAATAGTGGTAGTTGGAGAAGGTACATCACTTTGGTCAGGTTCCTCAACACTTAAGTCCAAGGAAGATAGGAATGGCTCAAAGGGCTGTTCTATGGATCCGGGAAGTGATCCTAATCCTAATAGAGAGACTTTCGAAGGAGTCTCCATAACAGTGTGGCTTTCCCTTATGATATTCTCACTAGAATGTTGTGATTCTGAGTGAGGGATGTTGGCTTGGGTTTGGGCCTTGGAGGCAAGAGAAGAAGGAGTTCTCTTGCCCCTTTTTCTTGTATATTTGGCTGCAACCGGGGCCCTGTGTTCCGGTTGAGCAAGCAAATTGTGGGTGAGTAAATTATGTGCCTGTGCATCCTCAGTAGAATGCACAGGGGTTCGATCAAGGGAAGCAGCGGTTTGAGTTTGTGGCAGTGAGGTGGAGGGTGTGGGATCAGTATCAGCTGGGTTTGCTGAACTGTCACCCTGGGCACTTTGCGTGTTCAACATTGTAGATAACAATGGAACATCGGCCCCTGAGAACTTTGATGAAACTGTTCTCATGCTTTGAAAAATGTTGTTCTTATGTCCCAGCATAACGTAGATTCTTGCAGTTTTTGAAAGATCTTGGTGCTCAATGTTGAACACTTCCTGCAAGAATCTTGGGTACATGAAGAACTTTGATTTCACCCCTTCTTGAAAGTTGTATCTCAAACCTTCAAGAATGAGGTGGGAAAAATTGAAACCCTCCCCTGTTATCATACCGTGAATTGCTGACGCAAGTCCAGAGCCAAGTTGGTTCCAGCCACTCCTCTTCTGGGATATGCATTGGAGAAGAATGTGGCAGAGATACTTTCATTTGGGACCCATGAGTGCCTTCTCTATTGTATACTCTGTTTGATTTCCAGTGTACCCTATGGATACAAAGGTCCTCATGTATACGTCTCTGGGGTAAGAGATGGCGTCCCCTTCATCTTGAAGCTTGAGGTGTTGGCGGAGCTTTGCTTCAGTGATAATCATCTCCTTGCCGTCTACTGTGCCACTGATTTGGGGAGTGCCCTGGTCAGTAGAATACACGGCTGAGCTCCAAAAATCTTCCATGTGGGAAGTATAGATGGTTGGGTTGACGGTTAGGGCATGGTGGATTTTGGACCGACAAAGGAAGTCGATCATATCATCGAATCCTTCGGATTTCTTGCCCTTTATTAGGCATGCAATGAGGTTGTGATATGAGGAAAACTTGTCGTTTGGGTTGTTTATGTCTGCGCCTGCCATAGTTATGGATTTGGAGGGAAGAGAGAAGGGTGTTTGAATGGTGGTTAATTGTTTAGGGCTTTGAATGCTGTGGGGACGGGAGAGAAAGTGATGGGAGAAAGGTTTGAAATTGAATACGAAGAGGTTGTGGGAACGTTTGAGATTGTGATATAACGGCAGACGAAGAAAAAACAATTTTACTTGTACAGTACAACCTGTTTCACTTTTCATTGTTACAGCTGTAAAGCACTCGAGCAGTCATGGTAAAGACTGAGAGTAGTTTTTACCTCGGGTAAAAGTTAATGTAGACTTGTTTTACCCATCAGCAGCAAACTTGGTTGCTGCCGATGGTGAGCTATCCGCTGCAAACTTGGTTGCTGCGGATAGTGAAGTCTTTCATCAGCAGACTTGGGTGCTGCTGACTGTTGTATTCATTCCGCAGCAAAAAGGTTGCTGCTGACCGCCTTAAAGCTGTCCGCAGGAAACTTGTTCCTGCTGATAACTTAAAGCGATCAGTGGCAAAGGCTTTGCTGCTGAAGAGTAAATCTGTCAGCAGAGAAAAAGGTGCTGCTGACTATAACCTTTTATTAAGAACAAAAACATAGACATATTTACAAGGAAAGATAAAAATTAGAGACATGTCTTATTCAAAGTTCATCATGCCAATTGATTCAACTAGATATCGAAATCTTGCTTCATCAAAAGGTTTAGTGAACAAATCAGCATATTGCTCATTTGTGTGAACCTTGGATAGGACAATTCTCTTTTTCTCAGCTTGATCCCTGATAAAGTGATACCTGATGTCGATGTGCTTAGTCTTGGAGTGCTGCACTGGATTATTCGTGATAGAGATAGCACTCATGTTGTCAATGTGAATTGGAGTCTGCATGAAGGTCATTCCATAGTCAAGCATTTGATTTTGGATCCAAATGACCTGTGCACAGCAGCTTGAAGCTGCAATGTATTCTGCTTCAGCTGTTGAAGTAGAGACACATGTTTGCTTTTTGCATTGCCATGAGATGAGCCTTCCTCCAAGAAATTGACATC
Organism: Smallanthus sonchifolius; assembly: GCA_023525975.1. Taxonomy (NCBI): domain Eukaryota; kingdom Viridiplantae; phylum Streptophyta; class Magnoliopsida; order Asterales; family Asteraceae; genus Smallanthus; species Smallanthus sonchifolius. The sequence continues at coordinate 37,620,028 of CM042025.1, read as the reverse complement.
CCCCAGATGTGGACTTTTTGTCCAAGTTACAACCCCCATAGTCACTGTCAGTGTAGGCATAGAGATTTACATTTCCATTCTTTGGAGACCATAGCCCAAGTTTTGGAGCTCCCTTTAGGTATCTAAGGATCCTTTTGACAGCTTGAAGATGAGACATTTTTGGAGCTGCTTGAAATCTTGCGCAGAGACAAACTGCAAACATGATATCTGGTCTTGAGGCAGTGAGATACATGAGAGACCCTATCATTGCTCGGTACTGATGTTGATCAGTGTCTTGTCCTTCTTTATCCGGAGATAATTGATGGTGCACTTGCATAGGAGTTCTTGCAGCAGAGCAGTCAGCCATTTTGAACCTCTCCAAGATGCTTTTGACATACTTGGATTGACTTATGAAGATTCCATTTGGTACCTGTTTGACTTGAAGTCCTAAAAAGAAATTTAGTTCACCCATTGAACTCATTTCAAATTTGGAATGCATCAGAACTTCAAAGTCTTTGTAGAGCTTCTTTCTTGTAGATCCAAAAATAATGTCATCAACATAAATCTGGACCAACAAAATTTCTCCCCCTTCATCTTTGATGAAAAGTGTCTGATGAATGGCCCCCCTTCTGAAGTTGTTGCTAAGTAGATATCCAGATAAAGTTTCATACCAGGCTCTTGGGGCTTGGTGTAAGCCATAGAGAGCTTTGTCCAGTTTTAAGACCTTATTTGGATGTGCAGGATCCACAAAGCCTGGAGGCTGTTTGACATAGACCTCTTCACCAATCTTGCCATACAAAAAGGCACTCTTCACATCCATTTGACAGATCATAAAGTTTTTGGATGCTGCATATGCCAGAAAGATTCTGATGGCTTCCAGACGGGCAACAGGAGCAAAGACTTCATCATAGTCAATGCCTTCTTCTTGAGTGTAACCTTGAGCTACCAGTCTGGCTTTGTTCTTGACCACGATGCCCCTTTCATCTTGCTTGTTTCTAAAGACCCATCTTGTTCCAATTGCTGTTTGACCAGGTGGAAGATCAACAAGCTTCCAAACATCTTATCTTTTGAATTGCAGCAATTCTTCTTGCATTGCTTCAATCCAGCTGTTGTGCTTGAGAGCTTCATCAATCTTCTTGGGTTCCACCTGAGATAGAAAGCAAGAGAACAAACAAATGTTGGCTTCATGAGACTTACTTTTTGTCTGGATACCTGTGTGGACTGGACCAATGATGTTTTCCAGAGGATGCTCTTTGTTTATTCTCTGTGCTGGTATCACATCCAGCCGTATTCCCTCTTCAAGATTACTTTGGTTTAAATCAGGATTGTCTTCAGTTGTGAGGGGAGGAGCTTGGAGATTCTGATCATTGTGTTCCACATTGTCAGCAGTATTAGCATCAGAGGCCTCTTCAGCATGGATTGAGGAGGCTTCATTAAAGATTTCTTGGTCAGAGAGATTGCTGCTTGTGGTGTTGGAAGTACTGGCTTCACCTGTACTGGCTTCAATAGCTTCTGCCACTGATGGAGGATCAATGGATGGCCTTTTCATCCTGATGTAGGGACTGGGAAAATCCAGTCTGTAGTCAGAAGAGGAGGTTGAGGCAGAAGATGTTGATTTTGAAGAAGAAAACTCCATATTTGAGAAAGTGAGAAGCTCAAATATCTGGGTGAAGGAGTCTATATCAAAGAGCCAGTTAGGACCTTTGCCTTGTTCACAGACAACGTGTTCCCTGCATTCCACATTAGCAGATTCTTCCACAATCCGAGTCCTAGAATTGAACACTCGGTAGGCCTTTGATTGAGAGGAGTAACCCACAAAGTAACCTTCATCAGACTTTGCACCGAATTTAGGAAGAACTCCATGTGTGATGAGGATGGTACATGGACATCCAAAAGGCTTCAGGAAGCCAATGTAGGGAACTCTTTTGAGCCATAGTTCATAGGGTGTTTTCTGGAGAGGCTTAACAATAAGGACTCTATGCTGCACATAATAAGCTGTGCTTACTGCTTCTGCCCAGAAAGTAAGGGGCAACTTTGAGTCAGCCAGCATAGATCTTGCTGATTCAATCAGAGTCCTGTTTCTTCTTTCAGCAACCCCATTTTGTTGAGGGGTTCTTGGAGCACTGTATTGCCTTTCAATGCCCTTGCTCTCACAGAAACTGTTCAAAGTGTGATTTTTGAACTCTGTTCCCTGATCACACCTTATGATCTTTACCTTCAGATTGCTTTGATTCTCTACCCTAAGAATATAGGATTTGAGAATCTCAGCAGTTTCATCTTTTGTTCTTAGGAAGAATACCCATGAGAATCTGGAGAAGTCATCAGTTATCACCAGACAGTAGGATTTTTTGCGCATTGACATGACATTCGTAGGACCAAAGAGATCCATATGCAGTAGCTGGAGAGGGGTGTCATTTGTATTCAATGTCTTGGGCTTGTGGGAACTCTTGTGTTGTTTTCCCTTCAAGCAGGCAATGCAGTGATCGTCTAGCTGGAATTCTTTGTCAGGAAGCCCTCTGACAAGATTGTCCTTCACTAATTTATTGATTGTTTTGATGTTAACATGGCTTAACCTCCTGTGCCAGAGAGCGGATTCATCAACTGATGCCTTTGACAGGAAACATGAAACACTACCAGATGGAGTGACTTCATTCATGTCAAGCACATATAAGTTGTCCTTTCTATGAGCAGTTAGGAGAATCTTCTCTGGAGGGGGTTTAGATAGGCCAGGAGCTAAGACGAAACATTCTTTGTCAGTGAAAAGCATCCAATGCTTTTGATCACATACTTGGGAAACACTCATGAGATTGAAGTCAAGTTCTTTAACATAGTTGACTCTTTCAATACTCATCCTTTCATTGGACACAGTTCCTTGTCCAGTGATAGATCCACCCTTTGAGTCACTCCCAAAGGCAACATATCCTCCATTGAAATATCTGAAGTTAGAGAGGATTGACCTGTTGCCTGTCATGTGCCTGGAACAGCCGCTATCTACTACCCAAGTGTTGTGTTTATTGCCTAGCTGTCCCTGCACATGGAAGATATCTAATTAGTGGGAGGAACATTGTAGCATGCAGCATTGTAGAAAATTGTTGCTAATTTTCCATTGTTAGCATGCTTGCAGTCAATGGAGCCATTTGTTATGCTTGTAGATTGTTTGGCCTTCCATTGCTGTGTTGGTGGTTTTCTAGCTTTCTTTACATTGTCGACAGAAGATGTTGTTGCTGACAATCTTGGCTTATCCGCAGCCGATTTTGCTGCTGAGGGCTTTGCTGGAGCAGTAGCAGTTTTTTCTTTGTCAGCAGCAGATACTTTTGCTGCTGATGCCGTTGTTTTTGATTTTGCTTTGTCAGCAGCAGAGACTTTTGCTGCTGGAGGCTTTGCCTTTGGTTTCCTGGACTTTACTCTATCAGCAGCGATTTTGTTTGCTGCTGATGGGTTGAGCACAGATGAATGATTTGCAATCTGGTTAAAAGGGTTGAACTTGCATGTTGCAGCAAAGTGGTTTGATTCCCCACATATGATGCAAGTTTGTTGAGGTTTCTGCATCTTCACTCTTTGAGGGGATAGAGATTCTCTGAACTTTGTTGCCTTTGCATCCTAGCTTCTCACCTGTTTGTTTTCTCAAAGGCATGCTGCTTTGAGTTTCTTTGGTGTTCACAGTAGTGAAAGCAGGTGCTGGCAGTGTGATTGTATTTGCCGCACACAAAGCAGGATAGTGCTATCTTGTCCCGGTGAAAGTCTACATAGTTCTTACTTTGTAACAAATCTTTGAAGTTCCAGGGATGAGCTTTGTTATGCTCAAAAGTGGCTTCTTCTAGTGTCTTTTGAACATATGGACCTTTTTCTCCAGGTGTATGAAAACTATCAAACACCTTTGGCTTTGACTAAGGCTTAGGGTTGGTGAAACCTGATGTCTCTCCCTTTTCAATGTTTAGCTTTCTTCCATTTTGAGGATAGCTAATCTTGATTTGTTTGAATGGGATGGGAGCTGGAATAGTTGGAGTAACAACAGGACATTCAGTTTTGTTCAGAACAGCTTCAGAGATAGGGGCAGATGGGACTGCACTAGATTCACAGTGGTCTGCAGATTCTGAAGAGGTGGAGCAGTTTTCCACGAAACATGCATCCATTGAAGGATCAAGGTTTCGGTTTGCCGTGTCAAGATTTGCAGTATTGAATCTTGGTTCGTGAATGGCAACATAGTCAGCAGGAGGAGGAACTGTCTTGTACTCGTCATCATGATATCTAAGTCCAGTTTTTACCCTTTCATGGACTTGAATATCTAACAATCTTTGTAACTTTTTAGATGAAAATTCATATTTTTCAACATGAACTTTCTATTCAGCTAGTTCAGCTCTGGTAGCTTTAAGTTTTACTAATAGATCATCAATCTGAGTTTCAAGATTGGTTTGTTCATGTTTTAAAGAAGAAATCTCTTTCTTAAGACAGTTAATCTTTTCTTTGTAACTGTCTTCTACCTTTTTGAATTCAGATTTCATTTGGTGAAACTCTTCATTTTGATCTATTAGATTTTGGTTATGCTTTCTATAACCTAAAACTTTGTCAATACAAGCTTGAGAGAAAAGATGTTCAAATACCTGAGGTGGTATCTCTGCGTTGTCTGCCATAAGTGCTTGGTTGGAGGCAGGAACATCTTCATATTGAAAACTCCAGTCAAATTCTGTAGTTCCAACATTTGCACAGGCTGCAGTTTGTACTGGAGGAGTTCCTTGCTGCTGCTGCTGCCTGGGCTGACCTTGGTACCCTTGTCTTTGATGGCTGGCACCCTGATTGGCTTTGGGTGCCCTGCATCCCCTAGCAAAGTGACCCATTTGGTGACAGTTGTAACATCGGATCTTGCTTTTATCAAGCCCAACTCTGGTGTTTGAGTTGTTGCTTGGAACTGATCTCCCGGTTCTAGAATAAAACCTTTTTGCTCTGAGGGAGAGCATGGCATATGAGTGCTGAATATCCATTTCTTCAAGATCATATGGATGAAAGCATTCCAGATCCTCCTTTATGAAGTACATGCTGCTTGAGTTGTCAGAGACAAAAGCAGTAGAGGTTGGTTGTTGAGGAGGAGCCTCAAGAAGAAATGGTGATGGGTTGGATTGTGAAGCAGTTGGTGTTTGAGGATGAGTAACAATGAGAGGATAGTAGTTGCTTGCACTAGGACCAGAATGATCAGAGTGAAGCGCTGAGGTGGTGGTGGAGGAAGTGGTAGCTAATTGATAACTGGTGCTCCTTTCTTTAGCTTGAATCATTTCTAATTCATAGGTTTTGAGCATGCTAAAGAGCTCAGTCATCTGAAGAGTCTTCAGATTCTCTGTTCTTCTGATGGACACTGTATATAATGTCCAACAACTAGGAAGAGATCTTATGAACTTCTTGAGAATGTCTTCATTCTCCAGCTTTACCTTGGAGCACTGCAGTTCTCCAACCAGGTACGTGTACCTGTTATATAAAACTGTTAGTGACTCACCTTCCTTCCAGAAGAAGTTTTCATACTGTTGCTTGAGAATGTCACGTCTGTTCTCCTTGACCTCCTCAGATCCAGCAAACATCTTTTCCAAGGCTCCCCATAACTCCTTTGCAGTTTTGTGAGCCTTGAAGTTGTGAAAAACTTCATTTGGAAGGCACATTTGGATAGCTCCTAATGCCTTCTTGATGTCTTCTTCAGAATACTTGGAGGGTTCCTTCGGAACTAGTGGTCCTCCGGAGTCAGCAGAGGCCACCATGGGAACATAAGGTCCATCCCTTATGGATTTCCACATTCCGTATTCATGGTAGCAGAAGAAGCTTTCCATACGGTTCTTCCACATATCATAGTCCTCCCCAGACACCAACCTCGGTGGTCGGTTGATACTGCCGATGTCTTCAGATCCATGACTTTGTGCCATTTTGTTTTGTGTGACTTGATCAAGAATAGAGTTTTGAATAGAATCAGAAAGTGATTAAACAAATGTTAGTTTGTTTAATCTTGAGCCAAAGCTCTGATACCACTTGTAGGATCGTAAGATTACAAGGTGATTCTGTTCTAGTTGATATTGGTGGAAACAATAGCAACCAACAAAGTAAACAAGTAAACAACAAGAATACTGATAAATGCACTGTTGTATTAGACTTTTGAGATTACAAGTTTACAAGTAAAACACTATCAAGAAGCACTATCAAGACACAATGAAGGCACTAGCAAGCACAAGCACACTTTGTTTGAAGTGTTTACAGGATATATATAGTAACTTAGAATCAAGACAGACCCTTGATTCTAAGGATCAGATCTAACACAAGCCGTTGATCTTATTTATTAATCTAAATTACACGCAAAGGCTAATCTAGATAACTTTATTGAAACGTCTTCTTAGGCATCATTGTTTGCATGCTTGGAGAAGAGTGTCATCGTCCTTTATTGGTTGCACCATTGAGGTTCCTTCTGCTTGGAGTGTGGCAGTTGCTTTTGCAGAAAGGTGTCAGAGGCGCTTCACATGGATAGTCAGCTGCAACGTTTGGTCTTCAGAGAATAAAGCTATCAGCAGCAGAGATGAGAGTAATGCTGCTGATAAGCCTATCAGCAGCAATTTGTGTTGAACGCTGCTGATAAACCTATCAGCAGAAACAAGTGTTGAATGCTGCTGATAAGCCTATCAGCATCAACTTGTGTTGAATGCTGCTGATAAGCCTATTAGCAGCAACAAGTGTTGAATGCTGCTGATAAGCCTATCAGTAGCAACATGTGTTGAATGCTGCTGATAAGCCTATCAGTAGCATTTGTACTTAGAATAATTTGGTAGCAATCAGTCTTTGGTTCTACATGAGCAGTTGAATAAACTAATCAAAATAAACATGTATTGTGAATACAAGAATGTTTTTGTAATAAAGTAGCCTCGAAGAAAGTATGAAAGTCTGAATATGTCTAAGACTATTGAATCTTTAGATTGATGAGATCAACCCAAGGGAAGATTCAATATAATAGATGCAAAGGCTAGTGGGAGTGAGTTCCTACACCAAAGAAATGTGTAGAGACACATTATCAAGAGGAGTGTATAGAGATACACGGAATACCACGAAAGGGGATGATAAGTGTTATCATAGAATGTATAGTGATACATTGCTAAAATTTCGAGTTTAACATATCACTAAAAGATAAAGTATCTTAAGATGTGGACTTCAAACATTTGTAGATTGCAACCATATATGAGATATATGAAGGCAAGATTCTAGAGTGAGAGTCGTTGCAATCCATTGACATTAGTAAGATTGTCTTAAAGCTTTGTGTGACAAATTAATAAAGATAAATTACTAATATTATCTCTAATCCAGTATTGTATTAGGACAAGGTGAAGATGAAAAAGTTCATATCGGGTTCATCTAAGAGATAATTAGTTACGTCAACACTTTCATGTGATGAAAAGAATTTTGAAATCAAGAATATCAGAATAAAAGTAAATGCTTGAGAAGCATAAAATGGTGAACATCATAAAGAGTTATGATGAAAGACTACTATCTTATGAGATAAGATACGAGAGTGCTGACTTTGACTAACAAGAAAAGTTCTTGGAACACGATCATAAAAGTTATGACAACTTATCAGTCAAACGATGTTTTCTTAAGAGTTAAGATCTGAACACCAAAAGGGCGATCATTAAAGAATGGTTAAATGCACCATAAGACTATAAGTGTTACCAATGAAAGAACTCCATTAGTAACTATGACACAACATGAGATGTTGTAGTTAGGATTCATTAGAAGACGGTACTCTGAAAAGAGTTCAGATGGCTTCTAAGAATTGGAAATAGTTCCCAAGAATTTCCCCTAGAGATGTTATAGTTTGGAAACATTAGAAGACAGTATTCTGAAAAAGTTCAGATAGCTTCTAATAGTTGGAAAGAAGTTCTTTTTATAAGTTTCATTAATGGGATCATGAAACTTAGAGACATCGTATTAAACAAAGTTCACACAAATCAATATCTAGCTGACCCATTCACTAAGCCTATACCTCACGCTTTACATGAGGAGTATGCTGATAGGTTTTAGATTTGCAAGACTTTGAGTTTGATCTGTATGTTAGTATTGGGTGCTTTCAAACAATATAGATACATTGGTATTTTATCTTGATTTAATGGTTAAATGCATGATAAATAGATGTGTCTATGTTCGATATTTTATACGTTTTAGAACCCGTGAATATTGTATTCTAAATGTCCATAGTCTATCAAATTCATGTGAATCAATATGAATGTAAGACTATTGTGAATTGGATGATTGGTTCATTATGAATGAAAGTCCAAGTAGTTGGAGATCATGTTCACATATAATCATTAGAGAATGATTATTGGACGTAACTCGTTTCAAACTATCTTCATGGATCAAGGTCTTGAGATGTTTTGAATATGGTAAGATCTATAGATCCTCGACCCGAGGCACATACTAGAACTAACTCTGACTGAAGTTTGTTTTTTGATCTTATCTAACGCTGTACCTTAATAGGCAGTAATAAGGATATGATCAGGAGCAAATCTGAAGTTAAGTGGGAGTTGTACGTGGCCAAAGGAATTTTGTTCTCCTTTGATTAGGAGTTGGACATTCGGGCGCCCTCGTTGATTCAAACTAGTATAAAACGCATGACCATGCTCAAACTAAGAGTAGTTTGTTTAGACTACATTGAATTGGGAACGAGAACAATAATAGTTGAACAACATATGAGAAATGACTTGTATCCATGTCTCATCGTCAATGGATGCCCTACACAGAAATGATACATAGCTATGTTTTCCATGACTGTTACATTTGGTAAAGTAAGAGTTACTTGTACACAAGGAAATAGTTTAACGATTATAATACGTCATGCCTTGCTAGGGACAGTGAGATGCACCTAGGCGTCCAAGATTGTCTACGTTGAAAAGATTAATTGATAAATCGTCTAAGTGGGAGATTGTTGAATATAGGATGTCCGGTCGTCAATTAGATCAACGTTACTATCGAGGTACGATCCAAAGAGTTACACTTTGGGCAACGAGCAAATTGATAATATTTAATTGTTAAATATTATAGTTCACGAAAGACGGCTTTATTAAACGACAAATAAATATTTAGAGAAATATTTATCGACGGATGCGTTAATTAATTATTTAAAGAAATAATTATTTACGGGGTATTAAGGTTAAGTTTTACTAATTATAGTAATTAGTTAAACCACGAGGGTTAATAATACTTAAGAGTTAATTACTTGAGAATTAAATGTTAATATCCGGGGGAGAGAGATTTGCATGCGTTAGCTCTTGAATAAAAATATAAAATACTGTTTGATTCCCGGCGGTGGTGGCCGAACTCAACCGTCTCTAAAACTTCACCCTCTCTCTCTTCCTCTGCATGTTCAATTCAGAGCTAGGTCTTTCAGAAATCAACTCAATTTCCAACCAAACTGCACATTTCAATTTCTTTTTCTTTTTTTTTTCTATGGTTTCTTTCCAAATTGAACATGAAACGAACCAAAGTTGAATGGTTCATGTCTATCAGACAAATTCAATTTCTAATCGGTTTAGGGGTCTTGTATATGCTGATCGTCAGCGTACTGGTTCCCTTCATATTCAAATCAGTTGACGAAATTTCAACTACTAATTTCTTATTTCCCCTTGGCAGTGAACAAAAAGAATCCCCAATTCGCCCTAATTCCAGAAGAATCCGGGAATTTAAGGCCTTGTCTAGTTTGAATTATGACATGAATATTACATCAAAAGAGGGATTTGGGACCATCCAGAAGTCTGCAATGGAAGCATTTTCAGTAGGGAAGAAGTTCTGGGAAGAACTTCAGTTGGGTAAATTTCAGTTACCCTCTAAAAATCATAGCAGAGAGATTTGCCCTAATTCTGTAACATTATCAGGGTCTCTGTTTCACAAGATGGGGAGCATAATTATGCTTCCTTGTGGGATTACATTAGGATCACATGTAACTGTTGTTGGAACACCTAGACAGGGTCACCTTGAGCAAGACCCCAAGATTTCGTTGTTGAAACCGGGTCAGAATCTAATGGTTTCACAGTTCATGATGGAGTTGCAGGGCCTGAAAACAGTTGATGGAGAAGACCCTCCAAGGATTTTTCATTTTAATCCTAGGTTGAAGGGAGATTGGAGTGGGAGGCCAGTGATTGAAATGAACACATGTTACAGGATGCAATGGGGACTTGCTCATAGATGTGAAGGATGGAAATCCAGACTTGATGAAGAGAATGGTAAGTCAAACTGTCAAAGTCAAGTTCGTTTCTGTTTCAGTTTTCTGAATGGTTATTAGCTTTTTAAACAGATTGCAGTTGAGTTTAAAGTTTATCTGTTTAACTAGTTTCCACGTATTAGCTGGTTTATCAAGACTTTAGTTCCCTGATTATTGTGAAACTGCATATAGTAGTCTGTCATTGTTTCTTGCATGCTTGTTTTTGTTCTAAATTTGAAGGCATGGAGAATAGGAGCATGTAAAGTTTGAAACTTGATATGCTAATGTTTGGCATTTTTTATAGTTGATGGTTTGGTGAAATGTGAGAAATGGATACGCGATGATGATAACAGCTCTGATGAATCAAAAACGACTTGGTGGTTAAACAGGATGATTAGTAGAGCACAAAAGGTGAGATATGATTGGCCGTTTCCTTTTGCAGAAGGAAAACTGTTTGTGCTTACTCTAAGTGCAGGCTTGGAGGGTTATCATGTCAATGTTGATGGTAGACAGATAACTTCATTTCCTTATCGAACTGTGAGTTTTTTCATCCTTCATAGAATTAGAACAGTTATATCCTGTATAAAGATGTACCCTACATGTAATAAACTTTACTCAATCTACTTATGAATGGTCGATTTGAGTTATGTTCATCTCAAACGGGTCAAATCACAAAAGATAACTAAAAGGGGGCGGGTCAAAATGGTTGGAAGCCGTCCAAACTCTATTCTTAATGTATACAACATCCTAAGTTCCTAACTTGTTTTATTCAAAATATTTTGATGACTATTATCAGAATGTGCTTCTGGGTCAACCCACATCGGCTTGTTTTGACCCGAACTTGTTACCCGACCCATCCATCTGGCTGCCTCTAATTAATGTTTAGACGATTGAAGATACTCATTCAATGTTTCTTTGTTGATGTGTTTAGGGATTTGCGTTGGAGGATGCCACGGGTTTGTCTTTGAAAGGAGATGTTGATGTGAATGCCATATTTGCAGGTTCATTACCCTCAATACACCCTAGTTTTGATCCCCAAAGAACCCTGGAAATGTTGAACAAATGGAAGACACCACCACTTCCAGATGCACCTGTGGATCTGTTCATTGGTGTTCTCTCAGCAGGAAACCATTTTGCTGAACGAATGGCTGTCCGGAAGTCATGGATGCAGTATGAACTTGTCAAGTCTTCACATGTTGTTGCTCGTTTCTTAGTTGCACTTGTAAGTACATGTTATCATCCCCTTTATGTAGAGGTGTCAAATTCGACCCGTTACTTGTGAATGGGTCGATTCGGGTTGTGACAAATCAAATAAAAAAGATTAGCTAATAGGGGAACGGGTCAAATGGCTTGACAGTTGCCCTGCTTTAGTTTTTAATGTTTACAGCCTCCTAAACTGTTGTATTCATTTGAAACCTATATGGTGATATTGTTTTCAAATCATATTAATGCATTAATTACTAATAAAAGAATAAAATATGGGCAGAAAGTGTCCACGGGTGTGGTCTATCTCAAACACGACAATTTAACAAAATTCGGCTGGAAGCGGCACGGGGCAAACGGGTTGAAAGTTGTCTACTGTTTCTAATGCTTACAACCTTCTAACCATTTTTTCGAAGAATTGGATTATTATAGTAATAAACTTAATTATTTACAGAAGATTACAAAAATGTATGTAAATCGAAACAACCCCTTTCAACCCTACTCCATTATGAATTATTACCCATCCTGCTCGTCTTGTCACCTTTACCGTTTAGGCTCATGTATTGTATGTCATTTGAAATCATTTCAATATCTCAACAGCATGCAAGAAAGGAAGTTAATGCTGAGTTAAAGAAAGAAGCCGATTTCTTTGGTGATATCGTGATTGTGCCATACATGGATAATTACGACCTAGTCGTCCTAAAAACCATTGCAATATGTGAATATGGGGTGAGTATTAGCTTTCAAAAAGTGGTTTATAGTCAAATTTAAAGAATTTTTTTTTTCAAAAGGGTTCTCAATTTGGGTTGTGAAAATGTGGCTTAGGTTCGTACAGCTTCTGCTAAGTATATCATGAAGTGTGACGATGACACATTCATTAGAGTTGATGCGGTTCTTAGTGAAGCAAATAAGGTAAACGGTGACAAGAGTCTGTATTTAGGAAATATCAACTACTATCATAAACCGTTGCGATATGGCAAATGGGCGGTGACATATGAGGTAATATTATCATTTTCTTTATCGTTTTATTTTAATCATATATGTCCGAGATTCATGACTAGATGTAAAATGTCTAAAATACCCTTTTAAAATAAATAATCCTTTTTGTATTTGTAGGAATGGCCTGAGGAAGACTATCCACCTTATGCAAATGGTCCAGGGTACATTCTATCATCCGATATTGCTGAGTTCATTGCTTCTGAGTTTGAGAAGCATAAGTTGAAGGTATACGTTATTTGAAAATCTCTGTCCAATTTTATGAAAAAAGTCTGTGTTAAATATGGTTAAAAAATATATTCGTAGAATGATAATTTAATCTTTTTAATAAAACGTTTTTTGTATTTTGTATGCATCGAAGATACACTTTTGACCCGTTTGAAATGAAACATAACCTGAAATGATGGCATGCTGACTAACTTTAGTATAATAATACAGCTGTTCAAGATGGAAGATGTGAGTATGGGAATGTGGGTAGAGCAGTTCAACAAAACTAACGGCGTGGAGTATGTGCACAGTTTGAAGTTTTGCCAGTTTGGGTGCATAGAAGATTACTATACAGCACATTATCAATCACCCACACAAATGTTGTGCATGTGGAATAAATTACAGCTTCTTGGTCGTATCGAATGCTGCAACATGAGATAACACCATCCATTTTCAGTTAAAAGTTAAAACCTCATGTATCTGTAAATATGGCTGCCCTCCTTTGAGATCTTTCGTTTTCGTTTTCGTTTTCGTTTTTCTGACATCTGTAACATGTCCTATTAGAGTTAAAAGAACGATCGTATGTGTTATATGTGCTTTTTACGTGCAGAAAAGTTTCGAATGCAATAGAGATGCTCTTTTTTTTTCAAAGCAAAAGGAAAAAAGTGACAACATGAGTGGGCAAATGGGTTTGTAAACGACAGCCTGTTTGAAATTAATTTAACAGTTAGGGCATGTTTGGGATTACTTTTGAAAACTACTTTTGACTTTTTGGAAAAGTAAGTCCCTACTTGTTGATTTTTAACTTTTCCATCTTTTAAAAATCAACTTTTACACCCTTATCGAAACTAACTTTTGACTTATTGACTTCTTGAAGAAGTTAATAAGTCAATAAGTAGGTTCCAAAAGTAATCCCAAACATGCCCTTAGACATCGTCGTTTGACTATTTAGTAACATTTTATTCAGTTTCGAAATACACAATTATATATTTGTATTTGATGACGTAGGAGGATTCATCTCCCATTACCATCCACTAATTAAGAGATCCTCAGCATCCTGAAGTAACAAAAGGGGAAGACCTCTCCTTCCGGTAAACAAATAATACGACAACACAATAACCAATAAGCATCTTGTTCACGCAAACCAAGTCCTGAAGAATTAGGCAAAAGAGATGTTGACTCAGTGAGAAGACAAAGGAAAGTTAGCTATTTGCAGAGGAAGAAGTCAACTTATTACCTGAAAGACGGATGTTCAGAAAAAAGAGAATTCTAAGAGGAAGAAAGTCCCCTGAAGAACTTCCTCTTCTGGAGAGGTCACGGGTTTAGCTAGGAGAAAGAAGAACTCGTTGAAGACATTATAATACGAACCTTGGGCTTCATTCAAACACACACCGGATTCAAGGCTTCAACATATTCCATAACTTTATCCTCTCCTACTTACTTCTCCTAGTATTCGCTTACATCTCCTAGTAATCAGTTACCTTTCCTATAGTCTTTTGTCATTTACACTTGTATCCATTATTGTGATCATACCACTTAACCTTGGAACTCTCAAGGATAAGTGAGTCATTATATTAATAAAACATATTTAATCCCTATCGCATAATCGTTGTAGCAACAGTATCATGCTGATAACAATCTTTTTCAATTTGAAAAATTTTGATACAAACTAACAATTATTAAAAATTATTAAAAAGTAATTCTATTCTAATGGTCAATAACAACCTAACCCTTAAACCGCAAGCCCTCTGTCTCACCACTTGGTTGAAATTGAAACCATTCAGGTTGAATGCCATACTACTGATACCTAAAGCGGTGAACCAGATACCTACTACAGGCCAAGCAGCTAGGAAGAAATGTAAAGAACGAGAAAGGTCCCCTTTTTTGAGAAAGGAGAATAGGAACGAAAAAAAGACTGAATGAAATTGCACTATAAAAAATAGATTTTTTCTTTCTCTATCTCTACATAGAGATAGAATTATTGTCATGATTCTCGAACTAATGTAACGTCTAATTGGATTTTGTAATTGAAAACGTTAGGTGAAAATATCTATGTTAGGTTGAAATATCTATTAATATTGTTACAAGAAACATTTTATTCAAGGATTAAGTTATTACTCAACAAAGAAGAATTTAAATATTAAAATGGAGGTGACAAATCTAGTACGAGCAAAAGAAGAGAGGTTTAGCCCCAGACAGGGCAAAGGCGGTCAAAATGGAGGTGACAAATCTAGTACGAGCGGACATCCTCAATGAGGTCAAATACCAAACATGGATTGCCAACCCCGTTATGGTAAAAAAATCGGGCGGATCCTGGAGGATGTGCAGCGACTTCAAAGATCTCAACAAGGCATGTCCGAAGGACAATTATCCTTGCCAGAAATCGATTTAAAAGTAGATTCCTTGGTAGGATACAAGTGGAAATGCTTCCTAGACGCCTATAAACGCTACCACCAAATACAAATGAGTCGAGAAGATGAGGAGAAGACGACCTTCAACACAAATGAAGGAATTTTCTGTTACAAAAAGATGTCTTTCGGTTTGAAAAGCGTAGGAGCAACATACCAGCGACTGATAGATCAAGCCTTCAAGGATCAAATCAGGAAGAATCTAGAAGCTTACGTGGATGATCTCGTGATAAAAAGCCAATATGAGCAGTCACTTCTCCAATATATCAAAAGAACATTCAAGAACTTAAGAAAGATCAACATGAAGTTGAATCCCGCCAAATGCTCTTTTGGCATGGAAGAGGGAAAGTTCGTAGGGCACCTAGTATCCAAGCAAGTATCAAAGCTAACCCTGACAAAGTCAAAGCCATACTGGAGATGGCCTCCCCAAAATCGAAAAGAGAAGTGCAAAGTCTAAACGATAAGCTAGGAGCGCTACACCGATGTTGGATTTATATGGCCGGGTCGATAAATAAACGCTACCGACCGAGCTATGACCCGTAAGAGTTACACCTTGGACAACGAACAATAAATCCACTTAACACGTTCAACTGGTAAATATGAATGATTAACGGACGAGAAATAAATAATTATCTAGAATAATTATTTTTCAGGTTTTTATTATTTGTACCGGTTATAAATAATAATAGTTTAATTTCTTGGGCTTTAAATTAACTCTTGGATTTAATTTAAAGACAATGGGCTTAGGGTTCCATGAGTTTACTAATTAGGGATAAAAGAGATTGATTAGGTTAATATATATATATATATTATACTTAAAAAAAATCATGAAGACCTAATTCTTCTTGATAAACTCCAAGAAAGAAAAAACGGCACACACACTTTCTTTTGTTTTCTTGAGTGACGACAAAACAAAAGAAAAGGAAAAGGAACTTTTTGTCTGGCCACCGCAAAAGCCACCACCGGCGCCGCAATCTCCTTTGCGCCTCGGTGTTCTCGCGTGATCCGTTCCGCTCCGTACTCGAGTTCTAGCAACCGTTTCGTTGTACATCGGTGTCTCAACCGGTTAATCATGAACTACTAAGGTATAATTAATCTCATTGGTAGATTAATAATTATTTTCTGTATTCGTATGTTTCGTAACCCAGATCCTGTCAGGTTTCTTTTTGTGTTGAATCGGTTTCGTTCCGCTGCGTATTAATAATTACTTTTTAATTATTATTAATCTATAATTATTTATCAACCGTTTTTGATAACTAATCTAACTGATCACCACTAGGAAAAACCCAACAATGGTATCAGAGCCTTGGTTACGACATACGAATCGGATCCGGTCTTTTAACCTGTTATAGATCACAAACTTTAACTTGTTTAAAGTTTCCGATCTTGATCTTTTTTTGGGCAATTTTATATTTTATTTATTTTGGTCAAATTTTTATTTATTTTATTTGACCAAAAGGATTGCCCGATTATTTTGATTATGTTAAATATGTAAATCTGGCTAGACCCTGTCTTGTGTTTGTTTTCTGTTTTTGGTTTTATGGTTTTGGCCCACTTGATGGCTCAAAGTTGTAATAGGTTAGCTTTTATGTTTTGGCCCACTTTGATGGCTCAAAGTTGTAATAGCTTAGGGTTTTATTTATTTATTTTTATTCTATGTAAATATTGTAAAAATAAAGACCCGAAGACAAAACTGAAGACGACGACATGATCTTGGATTTAGTGAGAGTCACATGGAACAGCTAGACGCATGCACGGAGTCCATCCTTGTGGTTGTTTGTGTGTTGTGACCCCGTGACCTAGTTTGATCTTGCTATTAGGCTCTAGCAAGATCAAACATTTTTTCCTTGGCCGTATGATTTACATATTTTTGTGTTTGCTATTGTGGTTGCTTTTATCTTATAAATGTTATAACGTACCGACCAAACACCAAATTTTTCACAATCAAATTAATAACAAGTTCTAAACTTTTTTTTTTACAATTTGTGGATATTTTATATTAAAACAAGTAGTTTGTTTTTAAAAAAAATAAATAATAACCAATGGAGTTTTGCAATTTAAACTAATTTTAAAATTCCAACACTCATAACTTAATAGTTCTTTTAAACTATTAACTTTTTAATTGGTTAATTATATCGTGACAAACTTAGTTTTAATAGGTTATTTAAAATTAAGTGTCCTGATAGATGAAAGGGTTCATCACGTTGTCAAGATCTAATATATAGTAAAACTGGCTTTTACAACACACGTATGATTTATCATTCGTTGTGTTTGACCCTATTCGGTAAAACACTAAAATTAAATCCCATATTTAAAATCTTTAGTCTATGCCATCCTATTATAAGGAACACTTGGGGAATAACGTGAAACACCAGTGTTTGGAGCCACAACACCGCACTTGGTGTAACCTATCCCTCCAAGGTGCAAGGGTTTCGTTGACACATCCGGCCCTTCCACATGTACCTGTACTAGGGCGACTATTACTTTTCTCTCTAATACATGCCCCAGTTGTATGGAGACCAAAAGTGGGCATAGATGATGCTAAACGTATCAATGCACAGACAAGAGTTGTCTTAGCGGCCTCATACTCGAGAATTATGCATTTTTCCACAATTGGCAATTATTGTCAGTCTGCCTAAATCACTTACTAATGTTGCGTGCCACAGACGCCATTACTAATTGATATAACCAGATTCTCTATTCTTATTCTATTCTTGCCATGGGTCATTAATATAAGAATTTATTACATCCAAAATACTAATTAATATTTAATTTGCTTATTTAACAAATGTCTACTGAAAAAGGAATCCCACTCCTCCTTCTCTCTTAATTATTTGCTTGAGAACGAAAAATTGAATGACACCAACCTCATCTTGAACTCTCTCCATAGTTCTTATGACAACTTCGTAATGAACTTCAATATGAACACATGGCAGAAGACTATACCCTAACTGCACGGCATGCAGGAGAGGGCCGAGATGAGCATATCAAGTGAGACTAATCAAGAGTTGATGGTTAAATCTGTTGGTGTTAACAAGCCCAAAACCAAGAAAAAGGGTTATAACAGAAAAGGTAAGAAGCAAGTTGTTGTTGCTGCCAAACATGCCACCAACAATAACAAGCAAGTTGCAAAAGCACCCCTCCCGAGGAGCGTCAATGTTTTGAATGCAACAAGATGGGGCACTGGAAACGTAACTGCCCTGAATATCTGGCTAAGCTGAGATCGAAGAGAGCCAATGATGAAGGCACATCTTCAGGTATTTCCATTTATGATATTGAACTTTTCACTGTCTCTAGCGATACATGGGTATTTGATACCGGATGTGCTTATCACATCGTTAATGTATTGCAGGAGACTGAAAAATGGAAGAAGCTGAAACAAGGCGACATGGAACTCATCGTTGGTGATGGGAAGAGAGTACCGGTTCTTGCAACCGGAACATTTCACCTTTCATGTCCTTCTGGCCTTATGCACCCATAAACATTATTTCAGTTTCCTTATTGTTTGAACAAGGTTTTAAGTACGTTTTCAATGAAATTTTTTTTTCTGCTTACTTAAATGATATTTTCTATTTTGAGGCTAAACCTTGAAATGGTATTTATGAGGTTGATGTTGAAACTAATAATAACATATACAATCTTTCTAAACGTATCAAATTTAGCATTAATGATACATTTCTATGGCACTGTAGACTTGGTCACATAAGAAAGACCCGCATGAAAAGGCTCCAATCCGAAGGGATCCTTGAATCCACCAGACATGACTCCTTTGAAGACTGCAAGTCTTGCTTAGCTGGAAAACTCACTAAAGGATCCTTCACCGACATTGGTGAACGAGCCAAGGATCTGCTAGGACTCATACACACTGATGTATGTGGCCCTTTCAGTACTATGTCTAGAAATCATGAAAGATACTTTGTTTCATTCATCGACAATTACAGTCGATATGATTATGTCTGTCTTATGAAACACAAGCATGAAACCTTTGAAAAGTTCAAAGAGTTTCAAAACGAAGTAGAAAACCAACTCGGTAAAACGATTAAGGCACTTCGATCAGATCGAGGTGGCGAATATCCTAGCTCAGAGTTCATCAAACATCTCCAGGAGCGTGAATAGTTTCACAGCCCACTCCACCTGGCACACCCCAACTTAATGGCATGAGCAAGAGGAGAAATCGAACCCTACTTAATATGGTTCGATCGATGATGTGTAGAACAAACTTGCCTCACTCCTTCTGGAATTATGCTCTTATGACCGCCGCCCGCATTGTCAATCTGGCACCGACTAAGAAGGTAAACAAGACTCCATATGAGATATGGCATGGGTCTAAACCCAATCTGTCTTACCTTAGAGTATGGGGATGTGATGCATATGTCACCAGCGATTCTGATGACAAGCTCGATCCTAGAGGCGAAAAGGTTGTTTTCGTCGGATACTATAACATAAGCGGATATTTTTTCTACCATCCTGATGCAAATGTTATTTCCATCAAAAGGAAGGGACACTTCCTCGAGAAAGAAACTCTTGAACGAGGAACTGGAGATAATGTAGTGGATCTTGAAGAAATCCAAGAACCACAAACAACCGCTGATGAAGTCGGAGCATCTGAACAACAAGAAGTTGTTTCTAATGAATCAGACATAAACACAAGCGTTCGCAGAAGTGTAAGGACTCAAAAAGAACCTAACAGATACCTATGGCATCTTGAGGGTACCGAAGTCCTATTAGTAGCCGAGTCTAATGACGAACCTACTAACTACAAATCTGCTATTTCAGATCCAGAATCTGCAAAATGGTTGGAAGCCATGAACGCCGAGATTCAATCTATGCGTGACAATCAAGTCTGGGACTTGGTTGAGCTACCCCTGAATCTCGGGCAGTAGGGAGCAAATGGATTTTCAAGAGAAAAACCGACATGCATGGAAATGTAAACACATATAAAGCACGGATAGTTACGAAAGGTTTTAGTCAGACTCAAGGCATTGACTATGATGAAACCTTCTCACCCGTTGCTATGATCAAATCGATCAGGATATTGCTTGCCATAGCCGCGTACTATGACTACGAGATATGGCAAATGGATGTCAAAACCGCTTTCCTTAGTGGACATCTCTGAAGATGTCTATATGGTACAGCCTGATGGTTTTGTTGATCCAAAATATCCTAATAGGGTGTGTAAACTGATTAAGTCCATTTATGGACTCAAACAAGCATCTCGAAGTTGGAATCTTCGTTTTGACTAGAAAATCAAAGAGTTTGGTTTTGTCAAAAATGAAGATGATCCTTGTGTTTATAGAAAGGCTAGTGGGAGCACTATATCATTCCTCATCTTGTATGTGGATGATATACTTATCATTGGAAACAACATCCCTATGCTTAACGAAGTTAAACACCGGTTGGGAACTTGTTTTGCAATGAAAGATCTTGTAGAAGCAGCTTACATTCTAGGAATCAAGATCTACAGGGATAGATCTAAGCGACTTCTAGGGCTAAGTTAAGGCACATACATAGACAAAGTCATGGCACGCTTTCATATGAAAAACTCCAAAAAGGGAGGTGTTCCTGTGACTAAAGGCACCATGTTGAACAAAAACGCAATCTCCTTCAACGGGCATTGAAACTAAGCGTATGGAAGCAATTCCATATGCTTCGGCGATTGGTTCTATCATGTATGCTATGTTATGTACCAGGCCTGACGTCTCGTATGCTTAAAGCATGACCAGTCATTTTCAGCAAAGTGCTGGTATTGCCTATTGGACTGATGTCAAGAACATCCTGAACTACTTGAGAAGGACTAAAGACATGTTCTTAATATTTGGAGGAGTGGAAGAGGAGCTCACTGTAAGATATTACACTGACGCCAGCTTCCAAACTGACCTAGATGACTCTCGCTCACAATCAGGATTCGTATTCACTCTAAACGGAGGAGCTATCTCCTGGAAGAGCTCCAAGCAGAGTGTGGTGGCGGATTCAACCACCGAATCTGAGTATATAGCTGCATCAGATGCTGCAAAGGAAGCTGCTAGGATGAAGAAATTCATAACCGACCTCGATGTGGTTCCAAGTATTCGAAAATCAATCGAGATATTTTGTGATAACACCAGATCTCATCACAAAGCCAAGCACATTCTCAGAAAGTTCCACTACATATGGTAAATTGTGGAACGTGGTGACATCGTGATAAGCAAAGTAGACACAGATCAAAACCTAGCGGACCCGTTCACTAAGCCGATGACTCAGGAGAAGCATGATCAACACATAAATGCTATCGGTATTAGATTTGCTAGCGATATGTTTTGATTTAGTATTTGGATGTACAAACACTAAACAGTTGTACTTTTGAATTCAATTTGATTGACTAGTTAAATGCAACTTTGAATATTATAACCGTGTTTGATTTTAATACGTTTAATCCATGAATCTTGTATTCTTAATTATCCGTAGTCGAGCAGAATCATGGGAACGACTCTGAATTAAGACTATTCTGAACTTGGACTCAAGTAGTTGACTTCCAATTTCACAGACCTCATCTTGGATGTAACTCGATTCAAATCATCTTCATGGATTTTAATCATAAGATGTTTTGATATTGGTATACTCATTTAGTATCCTCTGACCTGAGATGCATACTAGAACTTTCGTTTACCAAGGACTATTCTTTAATCATCGTCAACCGCTGTCGCGTAACTGCCAGATATTGGTTAGGAACAGATCTGAAGTTCAGTGGGAACTGTATGTAGTCAATAAGGGATTATGTACTCTTACATGACATGTAACAGTTAGACATTGTGGTGCCCTCTGATTCAAACTGGTGAAGTGTAAGTCCTTACCCAAACTTACTGTGTGTTTGATTGGACCACTATGAATCTTGAACGAGAACAATAATGATTGAACACTGTATGAGAATGAATCTAATCCATGTCTCATTGATTCAATTTATTTCTTTTATAGAAAGGATAAATGACGATAATTGACATAAGTCTATTGTCTTGCAATAGCAAGATGTTTTGGTTAATGACTTTAAAGTGTCATACCTTTTCGGGGGCAGTCATGTGCAACTAGAGCGCCGCTGACTATTTGCGTTTAACATCATATCGAATACCGTCCAAGTGGGAGATTGTTAGATTTATATGGCCGGGTCGATAAATAAATGCTACCGACCAAGCTATGACCCGTAAGAGTTACACATTGGGCAACGAACAATAAATCCACTTAACGCGTTTAACTGGTAAATACTAACGATTAACGGAACGAGAAATGAATAATTATCTAGAATAATTATTTTTCAGGTTTTTATTATTTGTACCGGTTATAAATAATAATAGTTTAATTTCTTGGGCTTTAAATTAACTATTGGGTTTAATTTAAAAACAATGGGCTTAGGGTTCCATGAGTTTACTAATTAGGGATAAAAGAGATTGATTAGATTAATATATATATATATATATATATATATATATATATTATACTTAAAAAAATCGTGAAGACCTAATTCTTCTTGATAAACTCTAAGAAAGAAAAACGGCACACACACTTTCTTTTGTTTTCTTGAGTCACGACAAAATAAAAGAAAAGAAAAAGGAATTTTTTGTCCGGCCACCGCAAAAGCCACCACCGGCACCACAATCTCCTTTGCGCCTCAGTGTTCTCGTGTGATCCGTTCCGCTCCGTACTTGAGTTCTAGCAACTGTTTCGTTGTATCTTGTTGTCTCAACCGGTTAATCATTAACCACTAAGGTATAATTAATCTCATTGGTAGATTAATAATTATTTTCTGTGTTCGTATGTTTCGTAACCCAGTTCCTGTCAGGTTTCTTTTTGTGTTGAATCGGTTTCGTTCCGCTACGTATTAATAATTACTTTTTAATTATTATTAATCTATAATTATTTATCAACTGTTTTTGATAACTAATCTAACTGATCACCACTGGAAAAAACCCAACAACCGATTCCTCTCCAAGTTAGCGAAAAATATCATTCCCTTTCTTCAGGAAATGAAATCGTATATCGCTACGATCCCCGAGTTAACCGCTCCTTTGAAAGACGAGGGACTCCAGTTATACTTAGCAGCAGGACGCGAAGCATTCATTGTCGTCCTAATGATAGAACGCGATGGCAGGCAAATACCTATGAACTTTGTCAGTCAAGCCCTATGAGAGGCAAAGGTTCGGTATCCTCCTCTAGAGAAGTCAGTACTCGCCCTACTCCATGCCTCAAGAAGGCTACGGAGATATTTTCAAGGGTACCAAGTAAAGGTAACCACTGATCAGCCAATAAAAGAAGTGATGAAGAAACCTGATAAGTCAGGACGACTGGCGAAATGGGAAGTTAAATTAGAAGAGCATAGCCTCCTCTACTCTCCAGGAACAACCATCAAATGTCAGATACTGGCAGACTTTATGGTCGAAAATCCAGAGAAGATACAAAGGTAATTATGAATATTGGAGACGAGGAATCCCGCTCCGGTGATGTAAAGACATGGAAGCTCTACACGGATGGAGCCTCCGGCGCTGAAGGTTCCAGAGCAGATCTTATCCTAATTGACCCAAAGGGAGTGGAGCTCACGTACGCCTTAAGACAAAACTTCCCTAGTACAAATAATGAAGCTGTAAGGTCCCAAACCGGGCACCCTACAGTTGGTCCTCATCACTGAGATATTCTCTTTAAAAGTACTCGTTTTATTATTCGAACATACATCGAAAGTCTTTCTAAAAATAATAATTTCCCTTTTTACTCATTATCGCTATTAAATTTACCTCATTAATGCTTGCGCACCGATCTGAGTAACACCTCCCCAAGCCAAGATACGTTACCCAATAATCTCACCTACAAAACAACCTAACGTACATACAATGTCAGCTACGCTGAGTGAGTTCTAATATTTTAATTGAAGTAAAAACTGTTGGGTATAAAATTGAGACTGATGCTTTCAATCGAAACTACAATATCGAAACTAGTTGTTTCGATTGAACAATTGTTCAATCGAAACTAGCTAGTTTCGATACATGTTTTTCAAGCCTGTTTGGTGGTGGCTTGGAAAACAAGGCACATAAGCCTCCTATATATAGTAGAATACCTCATTAGAAGTGGGTGTATCTGTAGAGGGAATCACCACCCCATGGGGAGCTCACCCTGGGGTGCAAATAATTATTGAGTGTGTGAGGAGCTTTCAATTTAAAAATCAATGAAAGATTCATACGTTTTATGCTCTAATTATCTGTTCTTCTTTACTGTTTTATTTTTCTATTCGTGTATGTGATTCCCGCACCTGTCTCTACCCACTTTTCTGATTCGAGAGTGATACCGAATCCAGAGATTACGCTTCTTGATTAGGGCTGATTGAAGAATTTCTATGCAGATCTGTGTTTACAGGTCTGCTCAGGACCTACAAGTGGTATCAGAGCTATGGTGGATCTTTATTGCTCTCGAATCTGCTCCAAAATGAAAGAAACCCCGCCATTGAGACGTTGAACATGAAGAAATCAATGTGTAGCAGGTTCGTGACTGTTGTTCTACATTTTCACTGTCAAAATCTAAAGAAGTAAGGCTTTTGAAGCATATTTCAGACCTGGATTGGGGGTATCGAAAGTAGATGGAGGCTCAACATTTCTGTCGAAACTAGCTGGAGACTGAACATGTTCTATCGAAACTACTATTGAAGCCCTAAATCTGAAGTAGAAGACATCGAAACTAGGATGTAGAAACTAGGCCAACGAAACTTCTTGTCTTTACTTGTTGTATGAGAAGAGGTATCATCGAAACTAGTGAATTTGTCTTATCTATATCGAAACTAACTTTTGCAACGAAACTTCTGGCCTATCGAAACTAGTTTCAATCGAAACTTGTAGTTTATGCTATTTTCTCCATCATCGAAACTTGTTGTTTCGATTAAGATTTTCCCTATCAAAACTAGTTGTTTCGATTAGTGTGTTCTCCATCGAAACTAGTTCCTCAATCGAAACTAGTAGTTTCGATCATAGTTTCTGTTCATCGAAACCAGCTACTGTTCTGTTGAATTTTTCTGAGAAATGGCATCTTCAATCAACAATGAGTATATTGTGGGAAACAAACCACATGCCTTGGTGTTAACTAGAGACTTTGATGACTGGACCAAGAAGATGAAGACATTCTTTCAATTCCATGACCACACTCTCTTGAACTCAATCATTGATGGTCCACACAAGCCAGTGGTTACTATTGCTGATGTTCAGCGTCCCAAGACTGTTGCTGAATATGATGAAAAAGATATTGCATTGATTGCCAGAGACAACAAAGCCTATGGATCCATTGCTATGGCTCTTCTAAGGGAAGTGTTCAACATTTTTGTTGAGTATACCACCGCCAAGGATCTTTGGGTGGCTCTAAGTACTAGATATGAAGGAAGTACTGAGGTTAGGGAAAGCAAAAGAGACTTGATCAAGAAGCAGTATGAAATTTTTAGTAGTGTTCCTGGAGAGCCTATGTCTGAATTAATCAACCGGTTCTCAAGCACTGTATCTAAGTTTAAGGTTTTGGGAACTGAGTATCTAACTGTTGAGATGAACCAGAAGCTGCTTGACTCACTGCCTGAGGAATGGAACATGTACAGAATTATGATGAAGAAAACTGAGAATCTGAGTGATCTGTCACAACAAGAACTTTACAGCATTCTGGAATCTTATGAGTTGGAGATAAAGAAAGGTGCCGTCACTCTAACGAATCAGTTAGGAAATGCCACTCTTCTTGCTGGTCAAAGTTCTTCCAGCCAATCCAGCAAATCTAATATGGCATACTATCAGACTGAGTTTCCACCTTCTGTATCGGGAAGCAAGTCTTCCGGCTCCTCTACCACACAGAAGCAGTCTCCCATGATTCTTGATGACTACTTGTGTAAGGCCCCAAACCCGGGAGGCCTCACTTGTTGGATTTACTCATTCACAAACAGTTCTTAAACTTGATTATCAAATAACGCAGCGGAAAATACTTCAATAAAACATAATCATTACATTGTTTAACAACGGAAGCGTAACATAGCCTATTACATAAACATATCATAATCTAATCATAACGGGATGCCAGTCTTCATGATCAACCGGGTAACTCTTCTCGCTTGCCAAGCATCACCGTCCATCATCCATACCTGCCTTAACCTGAATGTACACACTAAAAAGTCAGCTACGCTGGTGAGTTCTAGTTTTCATTCAATTTAAGAAATGGTTCATCATTCAAAACATTCGTTAGGGTTTAACATCACGTATAAGAAAACAGGGCCTTTCATTCATCGTTGAAAACCTTCAAACATTTTTCCTCATCATAAACACATTGCACGGATCATTTGTTTAAAACATTTAACATGCATTTAAGTCATACATTACTATCTACAATCTGTATCTTTCTTTAAGCGTCTCTGTGTCCCCGAAGGAACCTTGCATGTCGTGGACAACCGTTACGTATCGCCGTCATTGCCACAATACCATACATTCCGTCAATTTCCTTTTTGTATTGCCCCCAAGGCTTAACTGCACGAGGACCGACAATACCCATTCAGTTGCCCCTGTGGCTCTCATGTCCATAGACCGACAACCTCCATCGACGGCTATGGCTCACGGCCATAACACCGTCGGATCATAATTTAACCTTACATAGGGTCACGTTAACCCCTGAGTAACCGTCGTTACTCCCTACCAGTTGTACAACATCAAACCATTGACATGCCACAAAGACACTGCCCTTGTTGTTCTTATGGCAACTATGGCTCGCTGTCCATAATCTACCACAAGGCTGGGAATTTCATTCCCAGACTTCATTCGTCAATTCCCTCCATCTTTTCATAAAACCTTTTCATTCATTTTTGAAACCCTTTACCTTTAGTTTAAACCATTTCTTTATAAACATTTCGTTCGTAAACATTCCATTCATAAAACTTTCTTTCCATAAACCGTTCATTCCAAATCATTTCATTTCGTAAACATAGTTTCATAAGCATCATTTTATAAACATAGTTTAATAAACATCGTTTCGTAAAAAAATCATTTCATATGTATGCACACCATCCCGAAAACATTATATAAAACATTTAAAAGAGGGCTTCTAGAACTCACCTGATAAGCTAATCCGGGTTGCCCTAAACAAAGGTCCCACTACGTCACTTCCGATCTGAATTTGATAGTTAAATACACATCAAACCCAATCCTGACTCTAACGGTTTAACCATTCTAAACATACTAACTTTACTTAAACAACCTGATGCCTGCGCACTTAGCAAGTGCGCAGACCCTGCTTCCTGCGTACTTGATAAGTACGCAGGACCTGCTCCGTGCGTACTTGGTAAGTACGCACGATCTGTTTCTTCGCAAAACCCTAACTTTCGCATTCAGGTCTGATCACGTCAAGATCCTGAACCTGTTTACATTCAAAACGTTTGTTTTCCATTAAGGAACTCAAATCTATGTTTATCTTTCAGTTTTATCCGTGAAAACGTTACCTTTCACCCAAAACCCGAAAAAACCCAAAAACGAACAAAAACTCAGATTTAGGCCCGATCGTTACCTGAATCTAGTTTCTGATCCGGAGGTTCTTCTCACGAGCTATGGAGCAACACTTTGCTGAAATCTCGGGTCGATCCGCCAACTTTATCTCTCTACGGTTTCTCTCTCTAGAACTTGCAAATGAGAGAAATGATGGAGGTCTAAGCTATTTATAGGGGAGGCTCCCCTTCCGGCCCGTCGGCCCATCCGACCTGACCCAACATGTCTCATTCGTTTATTTCGTCATTTTAACTGTCGTTTTATTTTTTTTTGGGATGTTACAAGTTTACCCCCCTTACAATAGGTTTCGTCCCCGAAACCTATCATAAGTCAAATAGATGAGGGTACGACTCCTTCATCTCCTTCTCCGTTTCCCAAGTGGCTTTCGATCCCTTTCGATGTTTCCATTGGACTTTAACCAATTGGATAATCTTATTACCCAAACGCTCTCCTTCTTGTCTAAGATGGCCACGGGTTCTTCGATGTAATTAAGGTTGTTGTCGACCTCGATGTCAGTAAGTGGTACGTGAGCTGATTCATCCGTTAAACACTTTCGCAAGTGTGATACATGGAAGGTAGGATGAATCCCACTCAACTCATCAGGCAACTTTAGCCGATAAGCGACTTCACCCACCCGTGCCATTATCCTGAATGGTCCGACAAACCTCGGACTTAACTTCCCTCTCTTCCTGAATCGTATTATTCCCTTCCAGGGTGACACTTTCAACATTACTCTGTCCCCAACATCGAACTCAATAGGCCTTCGTCGTTTATCCGCATAGGATTTCTGACGATCTTGTGCGGCCTTCATGCGTGCTTTGATTTGATCAAACCTTTCTGACGTTTCTCTTACTACTTCAAGACTCCCTAATTCCTTTTGTCCAATCTCATCTCAACAAATCGGGGTCCTGCATCTCCTCCCATACAACATTTCGTAAGGCGGCATGCCTATCGTCGTGTGATAACTATTGTTGTAGGAAAATTCGGCTAACGACAGATGACTGTCCCAACTGCCGCCGAAATCGATAATACAAGCACGAAGCATATCCTCCAATGTCTGAATGGTCCTTTTAGACTGACCATCCGTTTGTGGGTGGTATGCCGTGCTAACATTGAGCCTCGTGCCCATCGCCTCATGAAATCTTTTCGAGAACCTCGATGTGAATCGTGTGTCCCGGTCAGATACGATCGTCAAAGGCATCCCATGCCGTGCTACTACTTCTTTAATAAATACTTTCGCTAACCTTTCTGACGAGAACGTCTCATGAATAGGTAGGAAATGAGCACTCTTCGTTAAACGGTCCACAATTACCTAAATGGTATCATGACCTTTAGTTGTGCGAGGTAGCTTGGTTATGAAGTCCATGGTAATGTGTTCCCACTTCCATTTCGGTATATCAAGTGGTTGAATCTTTCCATACGGTTTCTGGTGTTCGGCCTTTACTTGCGAGCAAGTCAAGCACTTGCTTACGTACTTCGTCACTTCATGCTTCATTCCAGGCCACCAGTATTCCTTCCTTAGATCTTGGTACATTTTATTGGTACCAGGATAGATAGAGTACCAAGACTTATGAGCCTCATCCAAGATTTTGGTTCTAAGCTCGCCACCCATAGGTATCCATACCCGTCCAAAACATGTCTTAACACCAAGGGTGTTATATTCCAACGTGTCCTGTTGGCCAATCATTCTTTCCTTCTTTATATTTTCTTCTTTAAGTGCCTCATCTTGAGCCTTTTCAATTTCTCTCATCACATCCGATGTTATCACCAACTAGCAAGCTTTCATTCTAATAGGAGTAGGCACATCCTTTCAGCTTAGAGCATCAGCCACCACGTTTGCCTTTCCAGGATGGTATATTATTTCACAGTCATAGTCTTTCAATAGTTCCAACCATCGCCTCTGCCTCATATTAAGTTCCTTTTGTTCGAAGAAGTACTTCAAACTTTTGTGGTCGGAGTAAATAGTAAACTTTACCCCGTACAGGTTGTGCCTCCAGATTTTTAATGCGAATACGACAGCAGCAAGTTCCAAATCGTGAGTCGGATAATTAGCTTCGTGAATCTTCAACTGCCGTGACGCATACGCGATTACTCTCCCGCGTTGCATTAACACGCATCCCAATCCCTGACCCGAAGCGTCAGAGTATACCACTAAGTCTTCATTGCCCTCAGGATGGGCCAAGACTGGGGATTTGGTTAGCTTCTCCTTCAACTCCTTAAACGCTTCGTCCTGGGTCGAACCCCATTCGTACTTTACCTCCTTCCTAGTCAACTTTGTCAATGGCGAAGCTATTTTTGAGAAATCCTGGATGAATCTCCGATAGTAGCCTGCCAATCCCAAGAAACTGCGGATTTCAGTTGGCGTCTTAGGAATATTCCAATCCCTTACCGTTACTATCTTTGCTGGGTCAACCATAATGCCGTTCGGGTTAATGACGTGACCTAGGAATTGGACTTCTATAAGCCAGAACGCGCATTTGGAGAACTTAGCATACAACTTTTCCTTTTTTAGAGCCTCTAACACCTCCTTTAAGTGACATGCGTGATCACCCTCATTCTTGGAGTAGATGAGGATATCATCGATGAACACGATTACCGATCGGTCCAGCATCGGTCGACACACCCTATTCATCAAATCCACGAACGCTGCGGGGGCGTTCGTCAATCCGAAAGACATTACACGGAACTCGAAATGTCCATAACGCTTGCGAAATGCAGTTTTCGGTATGTCTTCTTCCCTCGCCTTCAACTGACGGTACTCGGATCGAAGGTCGATTTTTGAGAACCAACTTGCGCCCTGTAATTGATCGAACAGGTCGTCGATCCTTGGTAAAGGGTACTTGTTCTTCACCGTACGTTTATTCAACTCGCGATAATCAATACACATTCTCATCGAACCGTCTTTTTTCTTCACAAACAACACCGGAGCACCCCACAACGAGATGCTCGGTTGGATAAATCCTATCTCAAGTAATTCGTCTAGTTGTGCCATTAACTCTTTCATCTCCACTGGTGCTAGTCGATATGGAGCCTTAGCCACGGGCTGGGCATCTGGTACTAAGTCGATTTGAAATTCGATCTCTCTGTCGGGTGGTATCCCAGGCAAATCCTCTGGAAACACCTCCGGGTACTCGCGTACTACAAGTACATCGTCTAGCTCCTTCACTTCCTTACACTCGTCAATTACGTACACCAGATAAGCCTCGCATCCGCGCCTTAAGTAATCTGCTGCCTTAATCATCGAGATGACGTTTGGCATCGGGGCGTCACGATCTCCAAGAACCTCGACTTTGCTACCGTCCGGAGCCTTGAGTCGGATTATGTTTCATTTACATATAATTTGTGCTTCATTGGCAGTTAGCCAATCCATTCCTAACACGACATCAAACCCACCCAAAACCATAACAAACAACCTGACAGGGAACTCATGACGTTCTATTTTTATCGTGGAGTTGTCAACTACATCGGTCACTCTCGCAGTTCTTCCCTCAGCGGTTTCTACGCTAAAGGCCCTTGCTAGCTTACTGACAGTGTACTTCACTCGTTTACAAAAAGTCGCAGATATAAAACTCTTACTTGCACCCGAATCAAATAACACAGAAACAAAAGTGTTGTCAAGGATGAACGTACCTGACGCCACGTCGGGGTCTGCCCTGGCTTGGTCTTGCGTCAGTGCGTACGCACGAGTCTTTTCTCGGGGCCTCTCTTCTTTCCTTTCTGGGCCTTTCCCTTTCCCGGCTTCACCCATTCTCGGTTTTGGGCATTCCCTACTCAGATGACCGACATCCCCACAATTATGGGCATTCACGGGAGTAGTGCCCGGTCTTGCCACATTTAAAGCACAAGTTAGATCCCAGTCTACATTCACCCGCATGCTCCCTACCACACTTCTTACAAACAGTCGGCTCATTCACCCGAGCCCTTTTATCGCGAGTCCCAAACATCCTTCCACCAGTTCGCTTGTTCGAGAAGCTCGGCCTCTTCTTCGGTTCCTCAATGGCAACGACATTCAGCGCCAGATCATCGAATACCACACCGCTCAGTTCTACTACCGAATCATAGGTCGTAGGGGCGTTTGCCTTAACATAGGTGCGGACCTGGTCCGGCAGCCCTTGAATGTAACAGGAAATCTTTCTTTCCTCAGTCGTGATAAGGTGTGGCACCAGACGTGCCAGTTCATTGAATCGAGTTGTGTACTGCCGGTGCGTCATGCTCCCGGCTTTCAGACCTAGAAATTCCCTCTCTACCTTCTCAATCTCGTTCCTTGGGCAGAAATTCTTGATCACCAAAGTTTTCAAGTCAGCCCACATCATCGCATCCACAACCTCGCTCCCTTTTGCTTGACGTACCCCTTCCCACCAATGGGATGCTTCCTCTCTTAAGGAGTTAGCAGCAAACTTCACAACTTTATCCGTTCGACATTCGCTCAGACGAATGGCAGCCTCCATACGAATCACCCAATCAAACGTAGCTACCGCGTCTTTCTTCCCAGTCAAGACTGGCGGGTCACATGCCTTGAAGGACTTTTAGTCGCAACCACGGTTAAGCGGTGCGTTGATTGGCTCAGTGTTCGGGGTATCAACTGCCGTGTTAGACCCACCCGTCTCATTAACCTTCTTTAATGCTTCTGCCAACAGTCTTGGCAAAGAAACTTTCATCAAGTCTGTGAACTCTCGAGCTATGGCTGCTCTCACTTCTGGTTCAAAAGTGAAAGGTTGTTCTTCAACCTGTGTCTGCTCGGTTCCATGCACACTAACCGCCGGTTCAGTGTGAACACTTCCTTCTTCACTATACTCTTGGCGCGCAGGAGTCCTGCCGTGACCGCCGTTACGACCACCGGTACGGCCCCCACCACGCCTTCGGTTTCCTCTTCTTGTCATTTTGTTCTATAAGACAAGAATCCAATGTCATCACGCTAGTTAACAAATAAAATTCAATAAGTACTGTAAGATATTAATATACACCGGCCATCTGCAATTAACCATTACACTACCTTTCGATTTCTATTTGACCACCTTTGTGATTTCATCAGAACATAAGTCCTTACCTAACCCTTTCTAAGGCATACTATATACGTAAATATATACTACCTTCATACCTGATGTTGTGGCTCGAGTTACCCGTACTGGCATCCGCTTTAGGTCTCATTCATAGTTTAAGTTCAGACACTAGGAGTGTCCAAATCTCTCAAACTATTGCTCTGATACCAACTTGTAAGGCCCCAAACCGGGAGGCCTCACTTGTTGGATTTACTCATTCACAAACAGTTCTTAAACTTGATTATCAAATAACGCAGCGAAAAATACTTCAATAAAACATAATCATTACATTGTTTAACAACGGAAGCGTAACATAGCCTATTACATAAACATATCATAATCTAATCATAACGGGATGCCAGTCTTCATGATCAACCGGGTAACTCTTCTCGCTTGCCAAGCATCACCGTCCATCATCCATACCTGCCTTAACCTGAATGTGCACACTAAAAAGTCAGCTACGCTGGTGAGTTCTAGTTTTCATTCAATTTAAGAAATGGTTCATCATTCAAAACATTCGTTAGGGTTTAACATCACATATAAGAAAACAGGGCCTTTCATTCATCGTTGAAAACCTTCAAACATTTTTCCTCATCATAAACACATTGAACGGATCATTTGTTTAAAACATTTAACATGCATTTAAGTCATACATTACTATCTATAATCTGTATCTTTCTTTAAGCGTCTCTGTGTCCCCGAAGGAACCTTGCATGTCGTTGACAACCGTTACGTATCGCCGTCATTGCCACAATACCATACATTCCGTCAATTTTCTTTTTGTATTGCCCCCAAGGCTTAACTGCATGAGAACCGACAATACCCATTCAGTTGCCCCTATGGCTCTCATGTCCATAGACCGACAACCTCCATCGACGGCTATGGCTCACGGCCATAACACCGTCGGATCATAATTTAACCTTACATAGGGTCACGTTAACCCCTGAGTAACCGTCGTTACTCCCTACCAGTTGTACAACATCAAACCATTGACATGCCACAAAGACACTGCCCCTGTTGTTCTTATGGCAACTATGGCTCGCTGTCCATAATCTACAACAAGGCAGGGAATGAAATTCCCAGACTTCATTCGTCAATTCCCTTCATTCGACAGATTAGATTTGTAATGACTTCTTTAAAACCTTTGCCCTTTTTCTTTTCTTTTCATAAAACCTTTTCATTCATTTTCGAAACCCTTTACCTTTAGTTTAAACCATTTCTTTATAAACATTTCGTTCGTAAACATTCCATTCATAAAACTTTCTTTCCATAAACCGTTCATTCCAAATCATTTCATTTCGTAAACATAGTTTCATAAGCATCATTTTATAAACATAATTTCGTAAAAAAATCATTTCACATGTATGCACACCAGCCCGAAAACATTATATAAAACATTTAAAAGAGGGCTTCTAGAACTCACCTGATAAGCTAATCCGGGTTGCCCTAAACAAAGGTCCCACTACGTCACTTCCGATCTGAATTTGATAGTTAAATACACATCAAACCCAATCCTGACTCTAACGGTTTAACCATTCTAAACATACTAACTTTACTTAAACAGACCCTGCTTCCTGCGTACTTGATAAGTACGCAGGATCCTCTTCCTGCGTACTTGATAAGTACGCAGTGCCCTCTTCCTGCGTACTTGATAAGTACGCAGGACCGGCTCCGTACACGATATGTTTCTTCGCAAAACCCTAACTTTCGCATTCAGGTCTGATCACGTCAAGATCCCGAACCTGTTTACATTCAAAACGTTTGTTTTCCATTAAGGAACTCAAATCTATGTTTATCTTTCAGTTTTATCCGTGAAAACGTTACCTTTTCACCCAAAACCCGAAAAAACCCAAAAACGAACAAAAACTCAGATTTAGGCCCGATCGTTACCTGAATCTAGTTTCTGATCCGGAGGTTCTTCTCACGAGCTATGGAGCAACACTTTGCTGAAATCTTGGGTCGATCCACCAACTTTCTCTCTCTACCGTTTCTCTCTCTAGAACTTGCAAATGAGAGAAATGATGGAGGTCTAAGCTATTTATAGGGGAGGCTCCCCTTCCAGCCCGCCGGCCCGACCCGACATGCCTCGTTCGTTTATTTCGTCATTTTAACTGTCGTTTTTTTTGGGAAGTTACAACTTGCCTATTATGACTGCTTTCGTTGGTATTTCGTTACAAGAAGGACGATGGAGGAATCGTGGTTCGAAATAAAGCCCGCTTGGTTGTTAAGGGGTTTTATCAGGAAGAGAGAATTGATTTTGAGGAAGTATTTGCACCACTGGCACGCTTGGAAGCCATCAGAATGTTTCTTGCTTACGCAGCCTACATGGACTTCACAATCTATCAAATGGATGTTAAAAGTGCATTTCTATATGGAAAGGTTCAAGAAGAAGTTTATGTCAAGCAGCCATCGGGTTTCATTGATCCAACTTATCCAGACCGTGACTTCAAATTGGACAAGGAATTGTACGGTCTTCATCAAGCACCCCATGCATGGTATGAAACGTTATCCAAGCACCTTCTTGATAATGGTTTTACATGGGGAGCTATTGACCAAATTTTTTTTAAACGGAAGGACGGTGCGGATACCATTTTGGTGCAGATTTATGTTGAAAATATCATTTTCAGATCCACTAATCCGAGGTTGTGCAAAGAGTTTGAGGAAGTTATGCGTTCTAAGTTCAAAATAAGCTCCATGGGGAAATGAAGTTCTTTCTTGGATTGCAAGTTAATGAGTCGGGGTCAGGGATTCTCATTCATCAAGAGAAATATGTTAAAGAAATTCTGACCAAGTTCAAAATGACTGAGTCTCATCCATTCAAAACTCCCGTGGAAGTTTGACATTCTCTATCTCCTGATATGGACGGTGAAAGCGTTGATCAACACCTCTATCTCTCCATGATAGGATCTCTCATGTATCTCACTGTCAGTAGACTAGACATCATGTTTGAAGTGTGCTTGTGTGCATGCTTTCAAGCTAATCCTAAACTCTCTCATTTAACTGTTGTCAAACGTATTTTAAGATATTTAAATTATAAGCCAAAACCTGGCCTTTGGTATCCTAAAAATAACTTGTTTGATCTTGTTGCATGTCCAGATTCAGACTATCGGGGATGCAACTTAGACCACAAATATACTTCTGGGGGTTGTTAATTTCTTGGCAATAGGCTTGTGTCCTGGCAATGTAAGAAACATACCACCGTTTCTCACTCCACAGCGGGAGCTGAATACATTGTTGCAGCCCTTTGTTGTTCCTAGGTTCAGTGGATACACCATCAGATGCTTGATTATGGCATCACATTTCATGAAACCCCTATCTTGTGTCACAACACTGCAGTTCCACACATCACCAAAATTCCCGTTCAGCACTCCAAAACCAAACACATTGAAATCAAACACCATTTCATCCGTGACAGTGTCGAAAAGAAGCATATCAAGATTGTTAAAGTCAAAACCGACAAGCAAACCGCTAACATATTCACTAAAGCATTCGATTCTGCCAGATTTGAGAAATTGGTGGAAATGCTCGGAATGCTCAATTTTCAGTAACCCTTGTGCATAAGTCTTAACTGTTTAAACTTGTTAATCGGGAAGATTTTCAAAAATATTTTACTTTCAGTACAATTATTTTTTTGTTTATCTGTATTCAACAACAAATCTTTTGGGGGAGAAATTTGACGTAGTCAAGAAAGAAAAAGAATTGCTTTGTATATATATTTGTTTGCTAATGAAAATTTCTTATCCTCAACCTTACCGTTGTTATTGAAATTGTTTTAGGAAAATATGATATGACCCTGTGAGAAGTGATTGAGTTTGATCATACCTCTTGAAGCATGGAATGGACCATAAGCGATGGTGCTTACTGAAGAATAGCCGATAGGCCCTACATATAGTTATAACTCTTAAGTAGTGTGAAAATCTAAATCTCAATCGTACATGTGTATTTGAACCCATTTTTGGAACATCTAACCCAATTTTATCTTAGAAAACTGATTCGATCAGATACAGTCTTACGTGTTGGATTCTTTCACACCCCCAAATTCATTTACTTAATAAATAAATAAATAAAGGTTGTAACGATCGGTAACATTACACAATAGCGGAAGTATATTGAAGACATCTAAAGTTTTGAACACCATTACAAATAGTAAAATGAACTAGTACATTGTCCTAGAACCATAGAGGTCAAACCGTCTTAAGGTTTGATAATCATGCTTCTTCGGCTTCTAGGGTTTAATCCAATTGGCTAACCTATTCCAAGCGTGGCATAGCTATGTGTCACCTAAAAACAGACTTAAAATGTCAACGTAATATTGGTGAGTTCACAGGTTTAATTGTTGCAATGAAAAGTAGTTTTCCTTAAAAACCTTGATGTTATATACATAGCGATAGTATGAAACCGTTTTCCCGAAAACACGTGATGACTTCGTAGTCATAAAATGAGTCGTTTTCCCATTGAAAACATGTGATGACTTCATAGTCATAAAATTAGTTGTTTTTCTGAAAACATTGATACTGTGTACATGGCCATAATATGAAACCTTTTTTCCTTAAAAACATTGACAAAGACATTTGCACGTAAACAAATGGCAAAACCATTTGTAAGTAAACGATTGGCAGAACCATCTACACGAAAACGATTCAATGTATATGATAAAGAAAACAAGTAATGTTTGACCCATTTGTAAACTAGCTAGGAATACAAATAATATGTACATACATGAGGCATAACCAAACCAAGACCAGGTGTTTTGCCCCTCGTTCATACCTCACGAGCAATGTTTGAACACTATGCAGTCATTTGGCCAGAGGGACCCATGGTTTGAGCGACTAACCATGATCGGGGGTGTCAATCCCAATAGTACTATCCATAGAATCCCAGGCTAATCTATAGCTAATGATTATAAATATGACGGTCAGGGGACTTCCAGCGCTCTATATGTGTTAACTCATGCAAACATAAACACCGGGTCTTGTTTTCTTGTTACCATATGAACATGTTTATATGTATGTTTCATGTTTTCTCAAATATATCAGGTAATGATGTTCCCAAATGTATTAAACAATGATGTCTCATATTTTCAAATGTGTAAGTAAGTATGTTTCTCCCCCGATGTTTCTAAAATGTTTAAAAGTTAAAACGGGGCAGTGAAACTCACCTGGTGACGTGGCAGGAACACTAATGCCCTTCTGTTAGCAATGGAAACTAATGTCTACGTGATAGTCACGGGCTTACGTCTTATTCGAGTCCTACGATACCTGTAGGTACTTAATGAGCTTGACTAACCCTAATAATGTAAAGCGAGTCTGTACTTGTGTTGAGTTATCATGTGTGTGGTTGAGCCTGACTGATTTGTTAAAGTGTGGTGACTATTAGATAGCCATTTTCGAGTTGTAGATATACTTCGGGGAGTATTAGTTTTTCCTCGAGTATTTGGATACGTATAGCAGAAATACATGTACACATTTATTCATGTCAAACTATCATCCTAGTTTAACTAGTCTTAGAAAAATACATAATATACGCGTCACGCGTGTAAACATGTTTGTATAAAATTAGGTGTTGTAAGTTTATACATAGATACGTCTTGCCCTAATCAATGGCATTAAAGGTATTCAGACACATACGAATGTACATATATGTATCTATATATCTTATGTTCGAGTAAATGAATATTCATATAAGTATTCGAATCTAAATACCGAGTCACATAATAAGGGTTTGACTTTTATATAAAAATATGAATGCTTACATACATATGTATTTATGTGCATGTATATGTATTTATATATATATATATATACACATCTATATGGTACGCATTTATTTTCAAAAATATAGTAGTGTCAATCCTTGTTAATTATCAAATCCTCTTTTAGTTACATCGGTTATTAATATCGTTTAATGACCAATCAATTAGATATAAACTTATAATATATATATATATATATATACACACATATATACGTTTACTCAAAATACTTAGAGTTTGAAGATCATTCCAATTGTATTTACTCCGTATAGATCGTTTGATACCATAAGTACCGTAAAATTGAATTCACGTTTGTGTACTAGTATTAGAAAAGCGTCCGTATAGTTTGTTATCATATTCAAGATATAATTTATACCAAACGTACTTGTTGTTCAATTTATTCCCAATAATAATCGTCAATGTTCTATATATCATGACTATTTTTGTAAACATATATTTGACTAAAGTAATAATTATTATTTGTATAAACGAATATATAACGATCATTTGTGGTATTAGAGTTCCCTTCTTAGTTATTATATGTTTTTCGTCTAAAATTACTCATTTCATTTTAGCGGATTTCTTTTGTCAGCAATACGTTTAATACGACTCATTTAGTGTTCGCCGGTCGGGAGAACGGGTCTAAGAAGTGTTCGCCGGAAAAATGGCCATCGCCGAAAAATTGATCCAGCTGTCACAGCGGCTTCATCCCCCCCCCTGATGTTATCTAGATCCCTTAATACATGTCGTCGCCGTCGTTAACCCTTCTCCGCCGTGTCTGCCGCCAAGGCTAAGGCGGAACCCTAGCCGCCGCTACCTTTGGGTCGGAAAACCTTCACCACCGCCATGAATCAGCAATGTCTACCACCACCATCGTGTTTAGGACTTCGAGATCGGTCTGAAAAGCAACCCTACTCGCTGCCACTCATCGGAACCCGTGAACCGTCATGCTCCGTCGCCGCCGCCGCCGCACCGCGGTCGTTCGCTGCCTTGTGTTGCGGGGTTCCGTTGTCGACTGTCAGAGGGGAGGTTGCCGGAGGAGAGCTGGCGGCTCCTCCCCACCCTCCTGATCTCTCTCTCTCTCGTTCACTCACACACATGTGTGTGTTTGGTTGTGCAAATGGAGGCCTCACTTATAACTAGGTATTTATAGTTAGGGTTTTAATTGGGTGCACTCCTAGCCAGTATCGCGTATTGGCACTCCGTCTCCTCTTGCGTCTCGTCCGACTTTTCGTTGCGTCTTTATAAATTTAAATTCGTACTTTGTAACTAAATTAATTAGGAGATTTGTAATAATATGCATTTTTAATATATATGGTATTTAAACTTCGCGTTCAATAGTCAACCTAGCCGGTACACGCCTCAGTCGCGTCTACAAACGCTTCGGTAAAATCAACACCTTGCATTCTGATCATTAATATTATTTTCTAATAGTATTATAATAAGTATATTTTAATAATTTTCATAAAAAAGTATTGGTTGTTAGTATTTATACTATCAAGGTTGCTCGTTAGCGCGTCTAACGCGGTTTTGCGTTTCCGTATACATACTTCAAGTGAAATTATCTGAACGGATTTCTTAGATAACCATTAATAATTAATATTAATAGTTCGCTATCTTAAGTATTCGTACTGCCGGATATCCGTTTATAAACCGACATCTGGCACGTTAAACATTTAAATATACAGAATCACGTACATACATATATTATTTCTTAAATTCTCAGAATCGCATAATGAGTCATTAGGCGACACTGAATGGCAAGTTTGATGTTCGGATTATGCAACTTGGGCCTCTAACGGACTTGGATCCTTATTGGGCCTCAAATTGGCTTGGATTTCTATTGGGTCTTGTTGGGCCTAGTTGGGCCTAACCCAACAACTAGGTTTTAGATTCTGTTATATTTTTGCAGGTGTCACAGATTCTGATTCATGCGCCAGGTGACCGTCAAAGTAACGAAAATTACCGCTGATGACCCCGTATGTTTTGCTTACGGAAAGATCTCGGGTGTTCATCTTTTTCCCATCCACTTGGATGATTTGACCCGTCTGTTTTGTTTACGCAAAGATCTCGGGTGTTCAACCTTTTTCTATATGCTTGGATTTACGACTTCTTCTGTTTTGCTTACACAAAGATCTAGATTGTTCGTACTTTTTAATATCCACTTGGATATTTTTCATTTTACACCTTCTCAATCCACTTGGATTTTATTTTATTTTGGTGATGAATTTGACTTATCTAGATGGTACCCTGGTTAAACGGAAATATATGATAGGATAAATTCGGGTATTTCTCGAGGATTGATAGGTTTTCAAAACCATTTTACTTCAAAATGTGGGGTACGCTGTGTTTCGTGCTTAAATTGTACCTTATAATCACATGAAATCTTGTACAAACAAATGCTCGGGTTTACCTTGCACAAATATCGGCTATCTTCAGGATTCACAATAGCTGATTGCAAAACGAAGTGTTTCAAGAGTTTGACTCGGACATGATCTCACGTTAGATCTTTTCCAAGGCTAAGTGTACATATCCTTTTATTTGGTTTTTGCATTTATTTTCCCAAATGAAAATCTAATCTTCTTTATTAGCTTGTTTAAATAGTTGAACATATGATAATTTCCTTTGTTTATATTTTTCAAAGTTTTCCAGGTCAACCGAAACTACTGAGCTATTGAAACTTCCCTGGTCAACCGAAACTTATTTGCCTATCGAAACTACCTAGTTTCGACAGGTGCATTTTGGTCTTTTGTCTGCCTTTAAATTGAATTTGGTCTTTTGTC
Source organism: Smallanthus sonchifolius (assembly GCA_023525975.1). Classification (NCBI taxonomy): domain Eukaryota; kingdom Viridiplantae; phylum Streptophyta; class Magnoliopsida; order Asterales; family Asteraceae; genus Smallanthus; species Smallanthus sonchifolius. The sequence goes on along the minus strand of CM042025.1, from coordinate 37,578,945 downwards.
TGCCTTTAAATTGAATTTCTTCACAGTCATGCTCTCACTTCATGCTTTTCACTCTGAAACTCCCTACACTCTCATTTCACCCACAAAATTCCTTTTTCGAAGTGGTCTAAGTTGAAACAATCGGTTTATCTTTTCCGATTCCCCTCGTCTTCATCAGTCTCAGGTATGAAGGATTTCAGTTTTTGTTACGGTTTTGAAATGAAACTAGGGTTTTTGTTCTTGAATTTTTACGAATGAAAATGTGTTTTTAGGCTTTATTCTTGCTTATATCTTGTCTACGAGTACATCATTGTCCATTACTTACATATCTGCTGTGTATTTTTGCAGAATTTTACAAAGATTTTCGGTAAGATGGAGTTTCGACACACTCACAGGCTTCTCTTGACCTTTTTCTGTTTATACTTAGTTTTTCTACTTTGCGAGTATCTTGTATATATATTTGTCTTAGATATCCTGCTTTTTAGTGCTTGTGTACTTTTTTCAGGTCTTGGGTATCGAAACTACATGTTTCGGGAAAAAGGGTCTTCCCACTAAACTAATTTTTTTTTCTGATTTTGAACAAGTTCAGTCAACTGAAACTAGTTGTTTCGATACCCCTCTTTTGTTCAACCGAAACTAGTTGTTTCGATAAGTTTCGTTCAATCGAACAGGGTTTCTTTCAACCGAAACTAGTTTCGATTAGCCTGCTATGAAATTTATTTAAAGTGTTCATCCCAATGTTTCTAATGATTTTAACATATGCAGAATGGATCTCTTATTTGTGAAGAAGCACAACATCTATGCATTTTCGAATGATGCTGACGCCAAGAGTGAAGGCTTTGAGCCCGTGCTGAATTTTCTTGCTAACTCAAGTGTGAGCTTTGCAATAAGCTACAATCTTCCTATCTTTAAGTCTTCCATTAGACAATTTTGGTCAATGGCTGTTAGAGTCTCAATCAACAATGTGTCAGAGCCACAGTCTTTAACCAAGAAGTTCTTATCTCTGAGGCTGTTATAAGACAAGTGTTATTGTTCAATGACAATCCTACTGCTCCTACTGAGTATTCAAGCTTCTTCATCCGTGAAAGCTTCAGGAGAATGGGTCATCCAGAAGAGTTCAAAAGTGGCCAAATCACCAAAACCTTTCTAGCCCCTCACTGGAGATACATAGTTCACGTGATCATTCATTGCATCTCCATCAGGAAAGGAGGATTTGACTCTACCAATGCACAGGTAGCCTCTACCATTCTAGGCTGGATCAAAGGCAGAGACTACAATTTTTCATGGCTTGTATTTAGACAAATGATGGAGAACATAACAGGAAAGATCAAGGATAAATTCCTCGTATACCTGAAGTTCCTACAGATGATCATCAATCATCTTCATCCAAACCTACCCCAAGAAGGAAACCTGCTAGTACTTGATAACATGATTGCAAAAACCCAAAGCTACATGAAGAGTACTAGCTCAAGAAGCAACATAATCATTGTGAATGTACCTTTGTTTGGAAACATCATCGATGAAGCTGAACCCGAAGTCCCAGACATTGACCTTGAGGAAGTCATTGTCTCATCAAAAGGGGAAGAAGAGGTACAGAGTGAATGAGATCAAGAAATAGCAACTGAATTGGTTGTGCTTGATGAAGAAGAAATAGATTCTGATCATGAACTGGACGAGTTGTTAAAGCAGATTGATGGCTATGGAACGAGTGACAACTTCCCAGAAATTTGACACTTGGAGAAGAGCGTTGAGAAAAGGTCTGGTACTTCACTGAAACCGGATATGATATTCAAGCTTTATCTGACAATGATGAGGCGGACCCAAATATTCAAGTTGCTTTTGTTGAACTCGAAACCACTGCTGAGCCAGCAAGCACAACACAAGAAGCAACTGCGGCAACAACTAAAACACCTCAAGAAGAAGCACCTACTTCATAGGCCCCAAAACCAAGGAAACCTTGGATGAGAAAGTTTCTAGAAGAGGAACCTCCAAGACACTATGAATGGTTTGCTGAGTACTAGGAGTTGAAGCGACCCCCGGCTGGTTGGAAGTATGACAATGAGAGATCCTTGTTCATTGTAAGAAGGTACAAGGGTGGAGTGGAGCACTTCAAGACTCCAAATGACTTCAGCACCCTTCCTAGATATGACCTCCAAGCCTTAGACAAGTTACCTCTACAAAATCCAAGCAAGGTCGGGATGGCAAGTTATTTTGAGCACTTTCTTCACAGGAAAAATTTCAATGATTTCAAAGGTATGAAAACCACTCAGCCAAGAAGAATCATCTCCAAGACTAGAATCCACCCTCAATCTCAAAGACCATGGGTAAGTATGCGGTACAAGCTGGCAACAACTATCAAATCCATCCTATTACCAAGGTCAGTACTTGTTCAGCTCCAGACATTCAGAAGGTGGTTCTATAATTCAACCATAGGTAGTGCAGTGATCGAGTGCGAAGGAAAAGAAGACATTCTTATTCCCGAGCCCATGGAATTGCTTAAATTCAAACTTGAGGATCTGGAAGTTCTGTTCAACAATCCCATCCCGGTTTTCAATGAAGATGATGAGGCTGATGCCAAAGCATACCAGAGGGTTGTCACTATGAATGTAAAGCATTTCATTCCGAGATCCGAAGACGCACCTGTTGTCTGAATACCTTGAAGACATTGATGCAATAGCTTAGGGGGAGATTGTAGGGATGAATATTTTGAAGCTATGTCATCAATGTACTTTTGAACAACTGTCCTTTGTGTATGTTATTTATGTATTTATGTAGTTTTCATTTGATGTAATTTACTGCTTTCTTAGTGTTAAGTCTGGGCCATCGAAACTACCTAGTTTCGGTTGAGGTTTGTTCAATCGAAACTAGTAGTTTCGATAGATGCGTTGTTTCGACAGGGGTACTTGTGTCTGTATGTAAATGCTCAATCGAAACTAGTTATTTCGATGAGTATAGTTTCGATGCCTGTTAGCAGCCTATAAATAGCCATGTTTAGAATGTTGAGGGTGTGAGTGATGGCTGTAAATCTTGCATTCCATTTTCATAGTTTTCTATGAATCAATACAAACGGTGAGGTTATTCATTGTGTTCTTGCACTTTCATATCTATTTGTATTGTGTTCTTGAGTGTGGTTAGCCTGTGATCTTCACCATTTGCTATTGTTCTAGTCTGTTTCACCACCATACACACCTATTTCGCAGGGGGGTGTGTGTGTAATCGATCACTTTCTGTAATTTTGGATAAAATCAGGACCTACAAAAACCGTCTCGTCATAAAAGTCATTTATATCAACTCAGGACATCCCAATCCTTTATAAAAATAGTTTGTCATTTTAAGGACATGTTCATCACCCTCATTACCCACCATATTCCCATAAGGGTTTACTAACCCAAGACTCATCCTATGATCTTACCCAGTAAGTGTGACTAACACGGATCGTGCTTACTACACTAATAACTCGTAATCTACCACATGTATTAACTCAAAAACCTGGTTAACACAACCAATCCCTAGACATCGACTTAACCAGCCTTTACCAAGACTCTCACAAGTCAACTGACGCAACAGTTGTAATCACAACGTCATCATCCCAACACAACGGTCGATCTAACGCTACACACCACATCAATATTATCTCATGCACAATAAATATAACTCAACACTTGCATGCAATTTAAACACATATAAATGCACACAAATACTTACCTCGTCGCATGCACCCTTGTCAGGGTTACCCTCGTCAGGGTTACCCTCGTCAGGGCATTCGACACACCCCGAGCTCATCGGTGTCCAGTTGGACATTTGTCACACTTGGTGACCACCCGAAGGACTTCATCCTCCAAATCCCGTTTACCGTGTCGCAAAGAAAACAATGCAAACACAATAACATCACATATCATTTACATGACTAGTTAACTAGGCATGCACCCCACACACATTCCCCATGATAACATATCCTAGACATACTCATAAGCGTCTAGCTCATATCCCGGCTCATCCCGACTAACTCGTAACATGACACGCATCTATAAATCTTTTACCTTAGCTCACCTAATCACAAGGACATCACATAGACCCTCAACCTCGTCATTTAATGTTTTAGTTCATAAACACATAGGATTTAACCCAAAACTCTTAAATCGTTTAATATAATAAACACATCTTGCAAGTATGTACAATAACCACCAAAATAGTAAAATGTTTAAAAGTAGGGGATTAGAAACTCATAGGTTACGCCGAATCCCAATCCTTTCTCTGCACCTCGTCCACTCACTTTCTGCACCTCGTCCACTCACTTGAATCCCGACCTTGTCAAGCGTACGATCTCATGATCAGAATACGTTCTACACATATGTCGTATAATGCATAATATATAAACCCCAACGTCGCCTTGCCAGCTCGTCCTTTCTTTCCACGAAACCCTAGCCTCACGGGTTTACGTATAACGTTGCTCCTGAACTGGATCTTCCAGGATTCGATTATAACTCGAATACCTAAACTGGGTTACATGCATGAATGCATGTGTCCATGCAAACCCAATCCCATGAGTGTACACGTACTCGAACCGGGTTCCATACGCGTATACACGCCATGCAACAATTAAAACCCTAACCGACGTTTCTCCGATTTCCCTCCTCCACCGTGCACCACCACCACCTCATCACCATCCTCCTCGTCAGGTAAAACCCTAGCTAAACCACACTAGTCTCGTCCACCGTATCACATTGTTGTCGTGTTGCCATACCTCGCACCGTCCTCCGCCCGCTCACTACCGCACCCTCACAGCCGCACAACGACTGTCGTCTTCCTCCCTCACGCACCTCCATGGCTGTCGCCACCATGCTATGCTCGTAGCCTCCACCACCGAGCCAAATTAGCCGACGGGTCACCCCTTCGCACCACCATCTTCGACTCTCCCTCTATGGCAGTAGACCACGCACCACCGCGTCATCCTCACGCCGCCTCCTCCTACACTCGTGACCACCACCACAGTCGGCCACCTATCTCCCCATTTCCTCCATTGTTCACCGTGACCACAGCTGCAAAACCCTAATCGGGTTCTTCATGTGCTAACCGAAAACATAGAACAAAAAGAACAAGGATGGACGGTAACCTTACGCGTAGTGAGTCTACGCGCTTATCGCCGTCGTAGGTCAACCGTTAGACCACTACCGTCGTCCCCTTCTTCTCCGGCGTCTTTCTCCTTTCTGCCGTCAAGCACACCTAGGCTGAATGGCCTATGGTTGGTGTTAAGGTTGTTTTTAGACTTTCCCGGGTTTACAACCGGTCCCCTCCAGTTCTGATTTGCACGATTCGGTCTCGAACCTCTCCTTAAATGACTATCCAAGTCTTAATTGTCGTAAAAAAAATGCCTCATACGTGACAGACCATGCTCATCATTATAATTAATAGAGAGTCAGGTCGTCCACTAACATGAACCTTTAGTTTACGGATTTTCGGGATGTTACAGAAGCAGAGTATGAAAACACTGATCGCAGGACTACAAATGGCAGGAAGATTAAAGGTACAGAAGCTGATGGCACATGCAGGAAGATTAAAGGTATAGTTGCTAACCAAGTCAACGGGAAATACGAAGCAAAGGAGCCAACCATGAAGAAGTACTGAGACAGAGTAAGACAGCTCCTCGAACAATTTGAAGTTTCTCAACTAATACAAGTTTCAAGAACACAAAACAAGAAGGTTGATGCCCTCTCCAAACTAGCATCATTAACATTTTCACGCCTAACCAAAAAGGTGTTAGTCGAGGTGCTAGAAAGAAAATCAATTGAAGAGAAGGCAATTGGTGATGTGGTTTATGAAGAAGGCGACACTTGGATGACTCCTCTAGAATCCTACCTCTCCAAAGGGGAACTACGACCAACGAAGCAGAAGCAACAAAGGTAAAGCTAAAGGCAAAGCAATACACAATCAATGAAGGAGTATTATACAGAAAGTCCTGCCTTTCCCCACTCCTCCGGTGTGTTGGTCCACTCCAGAGTAATTATCTGATTTAGGAAGTTCACATGGGAATTTGTGGAGGGCACATAGCCCCTCGATCGATAGTTGCAAAAATCATGAACATGAGTTATTACTGCCCACCATGTATAGAAATGCAGTAGAAGAAATCAAGAAATGCGAAGGATACCAGCTCTACGTCCCAATACAGTGAACGCCTAAGCAAGACTTGGTCCCAATCATGTCGGCGTGGCCTTTCCATAAGTGGGGCATGGACATAGTTGGTCCTTTCCCAGAAAGTAGAGGTAAAGTCAATTTCCTTTTAGTAGTCGTGGACTACTTCACAAAATGGCCGGAGGTCAAGCCTCTTGCTACCATCACCGGGAATCAAGTCATCACATTTGTATGGGAAAATATTATTTGCAATTTCGGTCTCCCTGGAGTGATAATCACCGACAACGGGAAACAGTTCGCAGAGAATCTCTTCAAAAGTTGGTGTGAAGGTTTAAAAATCCGATAATGTGTCACCTCAGTAGCTCATCCACAAGCCAATGGGCAAGTGGAAAGAATGAATACGAGCATCGTCGAAAGATTAAAGACAAGGCTGGGAAGGTATGGAACAGATTGGGTAGAGGAACTCCCCGACATGCTTTGGGCAATACGAACAATGGAAAAGACAAGTCATGGACGTACCCTATATAGTCTCACCTTCGGGTCGGATGCAGTCATACTCGCCGAGATTGGCAACCCCTCCAGAAGGATCCTGAACATCGAAGAAGAGGCGAATGGGAAAGAGCTCCTCCTAAATCTGGATCTACTAGAAGAAAGACGACTTAATGCTGGAATTCAGGAAACAAGATACAAATCCAAAATGGAGAAGTACTACAACTCAAAAGTCAGAAGAGATGCATTCCGACCCGTAGATTTGGTGCTTCGCAAAAACGAAGCCAGCCACAAGGAAGATTCTAGAAAAATGGGACCAAAATGGGAAGGCCCGTACATAGTCAAGGAGGCGCACACAAAACGGTCATATAAGTTGGAAACTATGGAAGGAAGGGACGTCCCTCGACATTGGAACGCGGTGAACCTACGCCACTTCCACGTTTGAAAAGCTAAGAAGCAAACATCACTTAGGCACCCGGAACAAACATGCAAGAATAATAGGTGATAGCGTGTTTTTAGTGTGGTTATAAAAATATATATATATACATGTTCCTGGTAATGGCTCCAAAAATTTGATGCCAAATACGAGAGACATAATATATATCTTTAATAATGTTCTGTTTAGAGTTACACAAAATCAGGTTTTAAATTTATATATTAAAATGATAATTACTTTTAACTTAAAACACACACAACAGGCAAGTGCACATATCGCAGCGTAGTATAGTCTGGGTAACGAATTCCGTACTCAACCCTCACTATTGTCTAACTAGGATAACAAGTTGGAAAAAGAGATTTTGTTTTAAAAGAAAGTAAAAAGGATAAGTAACGTAATTAGAAATGTTTTCTTGTTTAAGATGTTACTCTGGTTGTTATCAATTGTTAATTAATGTTGTATTTTGTTGGTCATAGTTACTAGTACTAACCCTTTCGATATGGGAGTTAGTAGTTCGTAACGGAACAGTGGATACGGTCGGCCAACTGTTCCTAATAATTCTCGGGATCCTAACGGGGTCTCAAGTCCGTCGGCTGTTCCGTGAGTTATTATTCGGACTAAGATTATCATGTCGACTGGCGTACGCCAAGTCGTGTAACTTATTTTGGAAAGTCGTTATGCGCAACTTCCTCCAAAGGTACTTTATGAACGCTAGGACCTAACAATTTATATTCTTAAAATAGTTGTCTTTACTTATAAAAACATGTTAATTAAATATAACTTTCATTCTCAAGATCAAGCCTCATGGCTCCCGCTAGAAGTCCTCTGCAAGATAACACAAGAAAAGTAAAGAAATACCGACACGAACCATAAGGTCTGGCTAGGACTTAAACGACTCGTTGAATATCCAAACCTCCAATCAACCCATAAGATTAAACCTATACTAACCCGACCGTTGGTAGCACCAAGATTTGTATATAGACCGTACAAACTCAAATAAGCTTTTCAAACAAGAAGTCTGGTCCAAGAAACTCACAAGATTTAAGGTTATTAAATTGATTTAAAGATTACTTATTCTTGTCTTTTTAAGATAAGTTATAATAAAGACTTTAAGAACATAACATACTAAAAATACTTCATTAATTAATTAAAGTTCAACTAACCCGAGCAACGCAAGAGGACTAGCCATGAATGACCAAACAAGTGACTCCACTAACCCTTAGACATTGTGTGGAAGTATTCCAACACCAAGGGAGAGTGGGTATAGGTTGCCTTTTGTTTACTCGAACGAGAAGAATCATTTCATATTACAAGACTTAGGAAAGGAAAATAAACAAAGAAAACCTAAAACGGACCAAAAGTGAGAGAGTTCCGGCTGTAGCAGAGCACTAGGGCCTTCACACCCCTCAATCTTGGACATCTAAAACACTAGAATGAGCTTGCTATTTATAGGCTGAGATTTTGGCAATGCACGACCGTGTATTGGATTGCACGGGCGTGCAAAGTACGATAACACAATAACCGAGAAGCATCTTTTTCACGCAAACCAAGTCCTGAAGAATTAGGCAAATGTTGACTCAGTGAGGAAGACAAAAAGGAAAGGTAGCTATCTGCAGAGGAAGAAGACAACTTATCACCTGAAAGAGGGATGTCTAGAAGAAAGAGAATTCTGAGTGGAAGAAAGTCCCCTGAAGAACTTCCACTTACGGAGAGGTCATGGGTTTAGCTAGGAGAAAGAGGAACTCGTTGAAGACATTATAAATACGAACCTTGGGCTTCATTCAAACACACACCGGATTCAAGGCTTCAACATATTCCATAACTTTATCCTCTCCTACTTACTGCTCCTACTATTCGCTTACCTCTCCTTGTAATCAGTTACCTTTCCTATAGTCTTTTGTCATTTACACTTGTATCCATTCTTGCAATCATACCACTTGACCTTGGAACTCCCAAGGATAAGTGAGTCATTATATTAATAAATCATATTTAATCCCTATCGCATATTCGTTGTAACAACAGTATCATGTTGATAACAATCTTTATCGATTTGAAAACTTGTAATACAAATTAACAATTATTAAAAATTATTAAAAAGTAATTCTATTCTAATGGTCAATAACAACCTAACCCTTAAACCGCAAGCCCCATCTCACCACTTGGTTGAAATTGAAACCATTTAGGTTGAAAGCCATACTACTGATACCTAAAGCAGTGAACCAGATACCTACTACAAGCAAAGCTGCTAGGAAGAAATGTAAAGAACGAGAAAGGTCCCCTTTTTTTGAGAAAGGAAAATAGGAACGAAAAAAAAGATCGAATGAAATTGCACTAGAAAAAAAAGATTTTTTCTTTCTCTATCTCTATATAGAGAGAGAATTCTTTTCATGATTCGCGAACTAATGCAACGTCTAATTGGATTTTGTAATTGAAAACGTTAGGTGAAAATATCTATGTTAGGTTGAAATATCTATTGATATTGTTACAAGAAACATTTTATTTAAGGATTAAATTATTACTCAACAAAGAAGAATTTAAATATTAAAAGATAAGATGAATTCAGAAGCACTTTATTGTATATATATATAGGGGAAAAATCATAAGAAAACTCTTTGTTCGTGAGAAAACTTGAGAAAACCGACCCAAACGAACTCCGAATGAACTCATTTTGCCGGCGTTGGAACCGGCTCGGCGTTCACGTTTTTAGGGGTGGGGTGGGGTGGGGGAGGGGGTTAGGTTTTTTTTGGGGTGGGGGTTTTAGGTTTTTAGGGGTGGGGTTTAGCTTTTAGGATTTAAATTTTGGGATTTAGCTTTAGGTTTTAGCTTTAAGCTTTAGATCAAGTTTGACGAGCCGGTACTAACGCCGCTGGAATGAGTTCAATCGGAGTTCGTTTGGGTCGGTTTTCGCGAGTTTTCTCACGAAGATAAGTTTTCTCATGAACTCAACCATATATATATATATATATATATATATATATATATATATATATATATATATATATATATATATATATATATATATATAGGAGTGAGTTCACTAGAAAACTCATTTTCATGAGAAAACAAAAAAAACTCCTCATTAAAGGTGCTGCATGTGTGTAGTACAACCAAAAACCTAACCCCCACCCAAAAACCTAAACCCCCCACCCCACCCCAACCCAAAAACCTAAAACCACCCCACCCACCCCCTAAAAACCTAAACCCCCCACCTCCCAAAAACCTAACCTAAAAGCTAAACTAAACCCAAAAGCTAACCCTACTACACATATGTAGTAAGGCGCTGTTTTTTTTTTTGAAAGAGGACGACGTGGGGAACAAGGTCTCCGAAGCGGTTTTTTAGTTTTTGATTTATATTTTGAGTTATGATTTTTGTATTATTTTTTTTACCTTTAATAAATAGTTTTTTTGGTTTTCTCATAAACAATGAGTTTTCTTATTCCCCTATATATATATATATATATATGGGACATATCAAATGAAAACCCTTTCTAACTATGAAAACCCTTAAACTCTATTATGGCCACACATTTAATTATGTATATTTTAACTTGTGGCTGAGATTTAATCTATATTTTTTTTCTTTTCTTTTTCTTTTTAAAATTCTTAAAATACCCTAAAAGGGTAAATATGTCAATAGACATTATTTGATTTAATAATAATCACTCTCTTTATTTTTTTCTCTCTCTATGTATATTCAGATCAGTGTGTAAATTTAGTTTACACATATACACAAATAAGAAAACTACAAATTTAGTTTACACATATACACAAATAAGAAAACTACATCCAAATACACAAAATATCCCATATACACAAATCAGAAAAAATAATTCACATCCAAATATCTTTACAAACAAGAAAAAAAATTATACATAATTCCACTTTCTAAAAGAACATTAAATACACATGTGTAAAATCAAATACACAAAGGTAAAAACTCTTTACACATGAAAATTCAATTTACACTTGTGTAAAAGAATCAAATACACATGTGTAAAATCTAAATACATATGTGTAAAATCGAAATACACGTGTGTAAAATCAAAATACACATGTGTAAAAAATCAAAACCAATTATAAAATCAAGCTACCTGGTATAGCAGATCTGTATATCCATTCAATTCCCCCATCAACAATTGTAAGAATAGGATCAAAGCAGCGAAAGAAAGCACCCATTATTAGCATTTTCCCTAACTTCGGGTGCGGTGGAAGCACTGCCAGATATTCACCTTCATTTAAAAAAAAAACAAATGAGACAAATTTGGAAATTTGTATCTGAAGTAATACATCTACTTCCACATCATAATGAAAGACAAAATACATACAAATACACAAGTGTAAAATCAAAATACATATGTGTAAAAACATAATACACAAGTGTAAAAATAAAATACACAAGTGTAAAATCAAAATAGTCAAATCTTTAGGTTCTTTTCGTAGGATTTGCTTTCTGGAACTAAACCAAACTCGTTTTAATCCAAAACTTAAAACACAAACCTCAATCGATAGTTGGGTTTCTGTTTCTGAAAGACTCCAAAAAAAACTCAAACCTGGAAACTGAAAGACTCCAAAAAATTGTCATTTTACTTCAAATAAGCAAGACCTACAAGTATCAACAAGCACATACGCGAGAAATACTCAAGGAAATTTGTTATAATTTCTAGTAAAATGAATTAATAATAAAATAACAGTTTACCGTGGAGGAAGTGAAGCTGCTGTAAGTGCAGGGGAGAGTTCCCATAAATGAAGAATTTGATTGCTTAGTTTTACTTCAAGATACTCAATGATTTCCTTTTCCTTCTGCAACATGTTTGGAAATATGGTCATTTTATATAAGAAGTCCATGTACAGTAAAAATGTAATGATATGTAAATCAACCTAATTACCCTAAAATTTGTGACAGAAAGACTACCTCTGAGTGTTCTTTTTGCTGCATAGGATCGACACTTTGAAATCTACTCGGTTCCGAATGGAACGAACTAGAGGATGGATGTTGAGATCCAAAAACCAACGGAACTTGCGAAGATCGAACCTGTTTCTTGCGGAGATCCAGAAACACACGGAACTTGCGGAGATCCAGAAACAAACGGATGCTGAGATCCAGAAACAAACAGAACGGAATGAACCAGAGGACGGATGTTAAGATCCAGAAACGAACGAAACGAACCAGAGGGCTGCAAATCCAGATCCTATTCTATAATTATGGAGATCGTCTTCCATCTTGTAAACGATTTCATCTTCGGTTAGGGAAGAAAGATGATCCGATCAACTAATTTTTGTGGAGATCGAACCTGTTTCTTGGTTCTTGGTAGAGATCGAACAAGCAAAATCAGGAGAGGGTTTGAATTTGGGGTGTTTAGAGAGAAAATGAGATCTGCGTTTTTTTAGAGAGAGAGAAAATGGTAGGGTAATAAGTTAGAAAGAGAGAAAAATGATATATATAAGGTAATGTAAAAGTACTAGAATGCCCTTTACTCATAAAGATAAATCAAAAATAAAAGAAAACTAATGTGTGGTCCAGAATGAGTTTAAGAGTTTTCACAGTTAGGAAGGGTTTTCATTTGATACGTCCCCATATATATATATATATATATATATATATATATATATATATATATATATATATATATATATATATATATATATATATATATATATATATATATATATATAGGGTTGAGTTCATGAGAAAACTCATTTTCATAAGAAAACCAGAAAACTCCTTATTAAAGGTACTGCATATGTGTAGTACACCCCAAAAACCTAAACCACCCAACCCACCCCACCCCCAATAACCTAAACCCCCCACCACCTCCCCAAAAACCTAAACCCCCCCACCCACCTCCCCAAAACCCTAAACCCCCCACCCACCCAACCCCCACCCCCTCCAAAAACCTAACCTAAAAGCTAAACTAAACCCAAAAGCTAACCCCACTATTTTTTAAGTTTTTTTTAACGAGGACGACGTGAGAAACATAGTCTACGAACCAGTTTTTTAGTTTTTGATTTATATTTTGAGTTATGATTTTTTTATTATTTTTTTTTACCTTTAATAAGTAGTTTTTTTGTTTTCTCATGATCAATGAGTTTTCTTATGATCATTCCCATATATATATATATATATATATATATAGGTATTAAATACAAAGGGCTCAAAGCGTACGAAGGAATATGGATGTGCCGCGTGTTCCTTTTTAATTTTAGTGGCAAGAATATTTTCGTCATTTTACAATTCATTATCGTGCGACGCAATTTGAGAATTGCGTGATTCTGTTAATTCATCGCTTATAATTGAACTTGATATTCATCGCTTGTAATAGAACCTGAAATTCATCTCTTAAATTCATCACTTGTAATAGAACTTGAAATTCATCGCTTAAGTGTAATTTGAGAATTGTGTGATTCTGTTAATTCATCGCTTGTAATAATGATGTAAATTTATGTAAGCCAAATTTGGAGGATTGAGAAGGGTATAAAAAACAAAAAAACAGAGACGTGAGTTTCTGCAAAATGATTTGGTAGAAATTAAATGACATTCACAAAGAAAAATGAAAAGATAGGAACTTACTATTGAAAGCGTGTATTAGTGTGAATTAGTGGTGGCAGGTCGTCTGTATCTGGAATGGTAATGACACTCTTAGTTATGCATTTGGTAAATTTATTTGCGTCGGTGTTCCCCATCTCCCAGGGATGTAGCAACCTTCAAAAGCAGTGTGAAACATCAAACATTGAGGAAGAAAACGTAATTTTAGATTGAAGAATAATAATTACGTAAAAAGCGTGGTAAGAAAAAAAATCACGCTTCGGTGTGTGATTTTCGTAGCGTGATTTCCGTAGTGTGATTAAATTGATGAATTGAATTACGTGAATTGCCAAAGCCTGATTTCCGTTTTTTGTTTAAATTGATGAATTGAATTAAGTTAATTGAATTAAATTTTTTAGTTTCATTAAAATCATTAAACGTGATTTCATTTTTTTCAAACGTGATTTCAAGATTTTGAATTACGTAATTTCATCAAACGTGATTTCATTAACAAACGTGATTTCATTAAACGTGAATTGAAAATTTGATATTAATACCCTTTTTTACCTGGACGCTTTATTTTTTTCAAAATATTTACGTTTATGCCACCGCGTTATCTCCAAACCTAGATCATATTAATCGGACGGTTGGGACCCCTTTGTACGATAACCGGCCCCTAAATATATATATATACATATATATACATATATATATATATATACATATATATATATATACATATATATATATACATATATGTATATATACATATATGTATATAGGGTTAGTTTCATGAGAGAACTCATTTTAATAAAAAAACTAGAGAACTACTCATTAAAGGCAAAAAAATTAATAAAAAAATCATAACTCAAAATATAAATCAAAAACTAAAAAAGTGGTTCGGAGACCATGTTTCCCACGTCATCCTCGTTCAAAAAAAAAAGCAATACTGCATATGTATAGTACCACCCTAAAAATCTAAACCCCCCACCCAACCCCCGCCCAAAAACCTAACCCCACCCCCTCCCCACCCAAAAACCTAACCCCACCCTCCCCACCCCCTCTCCATCCACCCCACCATCAAAAAACCTAAACCCTCACACCCATCTTCAAAAACCTAAACCCCCTACACCCACCCTCAAAAACCTAAACCCCCTACCTACCCCCACCCAAAAACCTAAACCCACCCACCCCTACCCTAAAAAACCTAACCCTAAAAGCTAAACCCAAAAACCTAACCGTAAAAGCTAAACTAAACCCAAAAACTAAACCCTAAAAAGCTAAACCGGACATTTTTACGTGTTTTTTAACGAGGACGACGTGGAAAACATGGTCTCCGAACCACTTTTTTAGTTTTTGATTTATATTTTGTATTATGATTTTATTTATTATTTTTTTTTGTCTTTAATGAGGAGTTCTCTAGTTCTCTCTATAAATATTAGTTTTCTTATAAACTTCACCATATATATATATATAGCAGACAAAATTCCAGTGTCCAATGGGGACCTTACAATAGATTTATTTTTATATCTATCCTACAAACATATCAAGAAAAATAATAATGGACGGGTATGTTGCCTATAAATAAAAAAGAAAGAAATTTTTTGAAACAAAAAAAGGCCCGGTTGAGTATTGACTAGGTCAGACACTTCGAACAAAATAGAAGTGTTAAAAAAATGACAAGATATGATCTATCTGAATAGAAAGTCTCAATTCCAACAAATTAGAGGGGGATTTCCTTAGTTCGAAATGGTTGATTATGAGATCTTTCAATGTTTATTATTTTTTTATTGAATTGAGTTGTGTATATTTCGATACATATGAAAGATCCCCAAAAGAGTTTTTTTTATACTTGTTCCACATATGTGTGCTTTGTCTCAATTCCAAAAAGGGGGTGGGGGAGATTTCCTTAGTTCGAAATGGTTAATTATGAGATCTTTCAATGTTTATTATTTTTTTTTTGAATTGAGTTGTGTATATTTCGATACATATAAAAGATCCCCAAAAGAGTTTTTTTATACTTGTTTCACATATGTGTGCTTTGACTCGAATGAATGTTCTGAAGAAACCTCAATCAAGTTATGTTCTATAAAAAAGAGGATTCTTACGTTTTTGCACTCCTTATGAGAAAGCATTCATTTATCGGCTCATTTCTTAAAATACTTCAATTGGTACACGCAAGAAATTAGCCAATTCAGCAACTATTTGTTCCATTTCCCGTGGAGTAAAATTCTCATCATTATGAGTCAATGGAATGGCTCCCTGGCCTCTAATATTCATATAAAGGACACGCTGAGCATAAATACCCTCTTTCACTTCTATTCTGACGGATTGAATATCTTTTATAAGAAATTGGAGGAAGACCCGACGAATTTTTTTTCAAAGAAATCCCTAGTGATGCTTTCAGCTACTGGACTTTCGTCATCTAGGGTGCAGCATTCTACCGCTTTACCTAGCAGAACGACGCTTGTATTGCTCTCCCATAACCCCGTTTTCACGGTTTAGGTTGCTCCCATTTCTCTCGCCGCTACTACGGGAATCGCTTTTGCTTTCTTTTCCTCTGGCTACTAAGATGTTTCAGTTCGCCAGGTTGTCTGGAGATAGTGCATCAAGCTGTATTTCGCTTTTGCTTTCTTTTGACGTATTCCCCAGAGATCTCCGATAAGGAAACCCTAGGAGAGACGCTGACTCCAACTACCGTCCATGTA
The DNA here is from genome assembly GCA_023525975.1 of Smallanthus sonchifolius. Lineage (NCBI taxonomy): Eukaryota > Viridiplantae > Streptophyta > Magnoliopsida > Asterales > Asteraceae > Smallanthus > Smallanthus sonchifolius. Next base: position 37,562,681 of record CM042025.1, on the reverse strand, counting down.
CGATCCATATTAGATCTGACCAACTACCTATCCTACATCCTCTACGTTCTTGACAGCCCATCTTTGTCTCGGTAGTCTTTCAGTGATGATTTGTCGTTTCCAGAAACCATAGTAACTTGGAATGTTTTCGCAAATAACTAGCATCATATATGATTAAAAATATACTGTCTAAAAGATTTTACGTTTATTATTTCATTAATAAAAAGATGGATCAAGGAAAGATTACAAAACTAGACATAAAATAGAACTAGATTTCATATCTTCTCATCAAACGTTGGAGATGGGTTGCATAAAATTTCACCAACAAAGCATCCTCCATTGGAGTGAACTTGGTAAGAAAACTAACAAATATATATATATATATATATATATATATATATATATATATATATATATATATATATATATATATATATATATATATATATATAAATGAAGCTTCATCATTACATAATAATGGCTCAGGGAAGCTCTACACATTATCTGTATTTTCATCCTTCATAACAGCAGGACCATCTTCAAGCCCTGAGCCCGGTGCCAGCTCATTTAGATCAAGAAACCCTCTTTTTTCAGCACCACCTTCACATTCCTCTTGAACCAGGTCATCATGCTTCACGGGCGGTTCAGCTTCACTCTGTTCTTCCTTTTCTGTTTTTGGTCTTTCTTCTATGACGGTTGACCGGTCAACCTTCCTGTCATCATCATTAGCATCAACATTGTCATCACGGTATTCATCAATATCATCACTTCCCATTAAAAAACCAAGAGTATCACTTGCTTCCGAGTTCTTATCTGAACCATTTGACTTGTCGGGCTTATTAGTCAACTCAGGTTGAGACTCTGAAAACTCGTACTGTCTGTAATCAATACGGTTACGAGTAGCCCGTTTACTGCGCCTTAGGGCTGACTGGAGTTCACCAACCGACCTCAATTTTTTGCCTAGCCTTGTTCGGGCAGGTAATTTCTTAAATCTTTGTGGCACACCACTGTCTTCACTTGCACTCATTGAATCGTCTCCATCATCATCTTCATATTCATCTTCACCATGTTCTTCCAAATGATATTCGTCTTCTTCATCGTCCTCAGAGCTACTGGACATCTTTCTCCTTCCTTTTCGTTGTTTCAAATATTCTTCATCATATACAGCTTCACCAACAATATCATCATCACTATTCATGTCAGCATCATTATCTGAAACTGCTTCTACAAACTCCAGTGCTGAATACCTTTGAGGCCTCTGTCTCTTCCTGTTGCTATTCATACACACAACACAAGTAAATTCATCATAAACTATACGCCAATTAGACATGGCAATTTGGGTCGGGTTGACTTGCCCATAATTAAGGTATTGGCATGATTTAAGAGGTCATAACATTAATATATACTTTGGGTCACTTATTACCCCCTTCATCTTTAACCCTTTCGAGGTAAAATCAATACATTTCTAAGTGTCTGAATTAAAACTGCCACCCCTATCTGATGAATCAAACTTGTAAAAGAAATAAGAGGCACCTTCTATCCAATGGTTCAGATGCATGGTCCTCATCAGTTTCATTAAAATTGAGTGAATCCGGTGATGATGGACTTAGTGAGGGTTGATGAGAATTTTGTGACGGGCCACCACCCAATGTACCATTTGCAGAAGCATCATGATGATGATGATGGTGATGATGATGATGCCTTAAGCCTTCTCTTCTCACACTAGGTTCTTGAGATGGTTGGGTCCTGTAACAGAAAAGGTCAAGAAAATGCCAAACTGTTGGGATATATGAAAGGAAATAGAAAAGGCGAAATGTAAGTACTTGGTTATCTTGATGGCCTCATTGATTGATCGGTCATAATCATCTGTGCAAATTCATGTTTCAATAATTCAACAGAATTAGAGAATGATAATTTGGATTAAACTGATTATCAAATACTTTGAATACAGTACAAATGCTTTCAGAAATGGCAATTGTTAGTAGTACAGAAATAGTAAACTTGGATTGGGCTAAATTAAATGATGAGTAATGAATTTAAAAATTATAGGAAATAAATATGTTGCATATTTTAGTGTAATTGGATTAACTTGTTTGATCAATACATATTATCATAAATATCAAATAAGTTAGGAGGTGCGGAGTGCACGCTTATTTGGGTTTATCATGATATAACGGGGGTCCGGGGGCAGCGCCCCTGGAAGCGGGGTCCAAGGGGCAGAGCCCCGAAAATTATTTTGACACTTATTGCTTTATAAAAAAAATGCATTAGAAATTAATTTTATATAATTTATTATATAAAATTTGTTGTCAAAAGATTAGGCGGAATTAATTAAATTCGAATTTGAATCTAAAAGAGATAACTGCCTTTGGCAGTTATCTGATTTCCCAGTTTTTAATCTTCCTTTTGATCATACGAATTCTCTCTGGTTCATAGAACATTCATCACAATTCTCCATATCGGTGTTCTTTAAAACTCTGATTTGTATCCGATCAAACATTTGGGTGAACCACCAAATAGTTTTGATCTGAAAGTGATCACATGCCTTTCAGAATCCGTTTTCTGCAATTTCAACAACAAAATATAAGATCCAAATCAGGTAAATAATCTTACCAAAAGTGTAGGACACAGGTTTTCTGCCACGCAGGGAACGCCCAGGACCAAGTGCATCGACAATCATGCCATCAAGAAGAAGAGCTTGACGATGCTGTTTCTTGAGCAGCTTCTCTTTCTTCTGCATCAACAAAGAATTATAAAACATGTAAATAATTAAAACATTAATTATACACTCTATTAAAAACAGATGTCCATGAACAGTAACCCAGCCAATGGGATTCTGCCATGTGGCAGCATTTGTTTGTATTTTTTTATTTCCCAATTTTATACATACATACACACATCTGTGTGTGTAACGTCAGAATGTAGACAAAGATTACTCTGCCTGATGCTTGGCGCGCCGCTCCCCGACCCGGGAGGCGCAGGTTCGGTCCCCCCCCGTTTCAACCCTTTCCCTTTTCTTTTTTTTTCAGCATTTAATTTTTAATTTTTTTTTTTTTGGCTTTTTCTTTTTTTGAACTTCTTTCTTTTATTATTTAACTAAAAATATAATTATAGCTTTTGAAATGCCAAATACCACCAAACCAAACCAAACGTACCCAGTATAATCCCACACATAGCTAACGCTATTAGTAGGGTCTGGGGAGGGTGTGATGAGGGCAAACCTTACCCCTATCCCAAGGGATAGAGAGGCTGCTCCCGTTTAGACCCCCGGCTCCATGGGAAAGAAAAAGATAAAAATATAAATAAAAGTAATGAGTAATAAAGTAAAATAAATCTAACAGTAATCTAACAATTAGCAGTGTATGACTAGAGTATATTAGTCCCAAGAAACACAACACACCTACAAGAAACAAGACATACGCAAAATCTTTGCTAAACAACTCTACTCTCCCACACAACGGGTCACTCATCCTAAAACCCTAATACGACGTCTCCATGAAATCCTATCATTGATCATGTCCTCTGAGAGGTGTAAATCTAGCAAATCAAGCCTAATCCTCTCATCCCACGTTAATTTCGGTCTCCCCCTGCTCCTTTTCCCCTCTACAACGAGAGTTTCCACCGTTCTCACTGGATCTGTGCTCTGTCTCCTCTTGAAATGCCAAATTAGTTATTTTAATTAATGAGCTATTATTTTTTTGAAAATCTTTTTTACAGTTCCAATTTTTTAATTATTTTAATCTTTATAGTTAATTTTTGGAATATTTTGTTTTTCTCATACAACTATTAATCTTTATAGTTAAAATAGGTCGTTTTACAAAACTTCGAATCCACAAAAATATTTCGGCCCGCGCCCGGGTTAAACCTGTTAGTTATGACCATTATTACAACAATTATTCCAATTTTCAAATAAAATGATTCAGAAGGTTGCATGCATTGAAAATGGACCTTGGGTAACTTTCAAACCATTCAACTCATTTGACTAGTTCACCTTTCAGGCAACTTTTTATTTAATCATTTGACCTGTTTGGGATTATAAACAACCCCAAAGTGTCTTTTGCTTGATTAAATCACTGGAAGTGGCGATTCTAACTCATTTACTTGAAAATATGCTGATTTAGGTTATATTTCATCTATAACCTGTCAAATGGGTTAAATACTTACATGTGAAAAGCAGAACTAAATAATGAAACAGGTCGAAAGTATACTAAAGTAGTAAAGTGTTATTCAAAAGTTTTTAACCTTTATATTGATTTGTTTGAACATATTAGCACAATAGTATAGTCAATTAGTTGTTTATAACCATGTTTTTACTCTTCTATTTGTTTCTGAGAAGGTACGAGGATGATCCTATAATCGGACAGAGATTATACAGTGAAATTAGGACAGTTGAGGTCAAAAAAGGGAGGGTAAAAAAGCACATTCGATTCCGTCTTACCAGTGGGAAACAGTTGCTACTAATTTAGATGAATTTCTAGATGTTTCAGTAAGTACTCCAACTGATTTACCTGTTTCCTCTTTCTCTTAAAATGCATCATTTTTCCTTTTTGCCAGTAGAAATTGTTGGTGATGAAATGTATCTATTAATAATCTTTTGATATTAAGAACCACAGCTTTTATCTTTGGTTCCCTGTTTTAAGGTTTTAATTTTTTAGCATTTAATTTTTTATTTTCTTTTGTTTTTTTTTCTTTTTTTTTAACTTCTTTCTTTTATTATTTAACTAAAAATATAATTATAGTTTTTGAAATGCTAAATTAGTTATTTTAATTAATGAGCTATTATTTTTTTGAATTCTTTTTTACAGTTTCAATTTTTTAATTATTTTAATCTTTATAGTTAATTTTTGGAATATTTTATTTTTCTCTTATAACTATTAATCTTTATAATTAAAATAGGTCGTTTTACAAAACTCCGAATCCACAAAAAAATTTCGCCCACGCCCGGGTTAAACCTGTGCTAGTTATGACCATTATTACAACAATTATTCCAATTTTCAAATAAAATGATTCAGAAGGTTGCATGCATTGAAAATGGACCTTGGGTAACTTTCAAACCATTCAACTCGTTTGACTAGTTCACCTTTCAGGCAACTGTTTTTTATTTAATCATTTGACCCGTTTGGGATTATAAACAACCCCAATCGACCCATTTACTTATTGCCACATCTAGAAAGGCTGTCCTGTTATCATGATTAATGTAACTCTTGACGATACAAATTTAGTAAATTACTCGGTAAAATAATTTATGCAAGAATAGAAAGCAGTTCAAAATACAGAGATAGATACGAGAATCTTCATCACCTTATGGACCTTCTCAATCCCGGGTAGCATGTCATTTTTCAATTTCTTCCCAAGTGAAGCCTCTGTTCGGTTTTTGCTGGAAGATAGTTTTTCCTATCAAAACAATGTTAAAAAACTTAAAACAGGGAACCAAAGATAAAAGCTGTGGTTCTTAATATCAAAAGATTATTAATAGATACATTTCATCACCAACAATTTCCACTGGCAAAAAGGAAAAATGAGGCATTTTAAGAGAAAGAAGAAACAAGTAAATCAGTTGGAGAACTTACTGAAACATCTAGGAATTCATCTAAATTAGTAGCAACTGTTTCCCACTGGTAAGACGGAATCGAATGTGCGTTTTTACCCTTCCCTTTTTTGACCTCAACTGTCCTAATTTCACGGTATAATCTCTGCCCGATTATAGGATCATCCTCGTACCTTCTCAGAAACAAATAGAAGAATAAAAACATGGTTATAAACAACTAATTGACTATACTATTGTGCTAATATGTTCAAACAAATCAATATAAAGGTTAAAAACATTTGAATAACACTTTACTACTTTAGTTTACTTTCAACCTGTTTGATTATTTAGTTCTGCTTTTCACATGCAAGTTTTAACCCATTTGACAGGTTATAGATGAAATATAACCTAAATCAGCATATTTTCAAGTAAATGAGTTAGAATCGCCACTTCCAGTGATTTAATCAAGCAAAAGACACTTTTGGATGATTATAATAATTATAAAATAGATCACTGACAAAGATTGGTAGAGCACCAGTAATAAACTCCATGAGAATCGCCACCTGTACGTTCTTTACGAAATGCTGAAAGTGGAACACCATTTTTTACAGAGTCATCTATGTAGCTTCTGATATCTTCTTGCTGCAATAGTTGAGCGATATATTTAGTGATTTGCTAAAATTATAATAGTTAATGAACCATTAAACAAAAAGTTCAAAGTCGGACACATTAAAAAAGGTACCTCAACACGAATATCACATAAGGCTTTCAATATGATCACACGGACACTAGGATCAAGTGTATTATATGTTTCAATCTCCGCCCTGAAAATATAACAAAATTATAAATGAAAATGAATGAGAGTTACAAAGATAATAAACGCACCATCACTTACCCATGTGATGCAAAAATAGGTAATTCCCCCTCTGCAACCTGGATATAAGGTTTCAAAAGTAATCTCAGTAATAAACCATTGAAAACTTACAGTTTTAATGCTGTCAAAATGCTGATAACATAATGTACCCGATGCCACCAATCTCTCAGCTTTCTGCATAGAACAGTAACCCATGTGTTTCTTCCTAATGCCATCCGAGTAACTGGAGGTATTGCCTAAATAAAAACATCAAAGAAAGATATTAATTATAATTCAATTTTGTCAACACTAAGGATAAGTGAAGATAACAATACCTAAGCATCAGAAATATACGTATTATTATATGTTACACATCAGATAAGCAGCCATGAAATAACAAATGAGCACACAATACAACTTATTTAAATGTGTGTTTTCAGCAATCGATTAGACAACTTCTTGTCTGGTTTGACATTCACATAGATATCATGATTTGACTTCAAAAATAATTATGCTACATCTTAAATTCAAATTGACAATTTAACTTCCTTTAGAAATTGATAACTCTCATTTTCCACAAGAAGCACCACAAGTTAGAAAAATTTATGGTGCTTACAACGAGAAAAAGCTCACTACCAAAACTGGGAGTACTGCGTTTCAGTAAATATTACTAGGACACTTGTCATGGAACTAACAAGAATAATGAAACATTAAATAGCATATTCAAGGTCATTTGAGTTGAGAGTTATAAATAGAATTCAGTAATAAAATTGTTATAAAACATAAAAATTCAGGCTCTAGTTTTTTCAACCTACTTTTTCATAATTCAGAAAGGTGATTGCTTTAGACTAAAATATACAATCAATATTTCAGAACTTAAAGCAGCAGTTTAAGCCAATTTAGTAAGCTGCGCCATTGTCTCCAAAATATTATGGTCAACAGACTTTAAATGCACATAAGATTTGATGGTCTTTAATGCATGCATAGTTATTAGCATGTGGAAGTAGTCTCATTTCATACATTATTTAGATAATTGGTATATTAAATACTTGAGTGCAATCTGCTAGATATTGTAAACGTTATAAAAGCTTATAAAGCAAGGTAGTTACAGTACAAAGTAAGATAATTGCACTTCATATAGTGGAACCGACATACAAGCACCATAACTATGGGGTGACTATAGTAGAATATGTATAAATCAAAAACTGATGTAAAGAAATGAAGGTAGTTTTATTTTTTAGAAATGATTAAACATGGTAACCGCACTTGCTTATGCAACTTTTTTTCCTTCTTGAACAAATCAAAACTATTTCCAAATTCTAACTGCCCTTTGAGGCTTTCTATATTCATTTACCCACTTCACTTCCATGCACAAACTCTGGATGGTGAGGGATTGCCGGTGTAAAAAACGACAGTTGACCTACCCGACTCAAACCTATTAGTCCATTAGTTAACCTTCCAAATTTCAAAACTATCACTACTTAACCTCCTATCACTTATATAATGACCATTATTTGTTTGTAATGTTTAGATGGCTTTATTTTTTAAACATGTTATGGGCTCGAGTAGGAGGTAGATGGTTAGGAGGCCCTAGGTGTATTCCTTTTATTGTTTGTTTGTTGAGGTGTATTTTCCAGTTGTATTGTCTCTTTTCTTTTTGGGTTTGTGTTTCCTTTGGGGAAATGTCCCGGGGTAACACTTACCTGTGTTTGTAGTTCCTTTTCTCATGAATAAAGTTTGGCAGGGCACTGCCCTTTTCCCAAAAAAAATAACCAGTTCTCTAACTATTACTCCAAAGCTACAAACTTTGAACTTGTCCCCTTTTGAGATTATAGTATCACAAGCCACAAATCACAATGATGCATAAACGCTTATGAACTAGCAAGACAAAATGCAAATGTGATCACTTTAGCCTTGAGTTCAAATCATGTCATATAAGCACACCATACCAACCTTTAATAACGGAATATGTATGTCAACCAAAGTAGCATTCGGTGTCATCAGAGCTGTTTCAAACTCCTCCACAGAGAACTCCACTTTGATATTCAAAAGAGGCCTAAAAACCTGCAAAACAAAATAAGTACTCACTTCAATGAAATAAACATTGAAAAACTGATTGAACATTTTGATTTTTCTCACATTAAAGAAATTAAGAATTGCTGCCAGCTCCCACATAGACCTAATACTCCACCGCGACAACTGTGACAACGGGGGCTCTCTCACCAAAGGCGTCACGACCTTACTGTACGGATTGGGAGGAGATGGCGGTGGCTCTTCTTCCTCATCGTCTGTTTCTCGCCGAGAAGGCCGCAATCTCGACTTGTGCTTCCGTCCTTCGGCCACATCCGCTTCCGCAGCGGCAGCCGCGTATAGCCGAGCGGCGGAACGAGCAGTACATGCGCGCGGCGGCCTCTCTCTCCTCACTACAGCGTTATTATTGTCGCCGTCGCAGTGGATCGGCGATGAGGAGGGTTCGTCAGACATAATGGGGGATCGTGCCGAGCAAAAACTGAGGGTTATGATTGTTTAGTTAGGGTAGACATTCGAGATCACCGGGTTGCATTCAATCGAAAGAAGACTCGTTTCTTAATTACATCAATAATAATTAGCAAGCTGGAATCAAAAACCGTGATCAAAGAATACAAAGCTCTCTCTTTTTGAAGAATCAAATAGAGGAGGAGAAATTGCGTAAAAAGGATTAGGGTTTGATTCTTAAGGAAGAAGAATTGGGGGAAAATGAGTTTGTGTTTGACAAGGGAAGGGTAAGGAAGGATTTTGAAACCAAAAGGACCGCATCAGCGCAGTTTCTCCTCAAATCCCTCTATTAGTGCTGTGTCTTTATCTCTCACTCATCACAAAGTTTTTTTGATTTTCGTTTCTCATTATATTAGTAATTTAGTATTAGTATGTCACACCCATCAAGGAGCCGAACACGATCTAACAAGCATATTGCATTGAACATAATTATAATAGAAACTAAATAAAAAATTATGCATTATATTGAACTATATTACATGTTTTTAACGAAAGTATAAATACATGCATTCTCAAATCAGTACAAAGAATCTAAAATTGTCTGACTACAACCAATAACTATTACCAAAGTATATAAAACCAAAAGTACACAACAATAATTCTTCTCAAAAGCAAGCCGTTTAAAGCTCGTGATCCTCATAACTGTCATCAGGGCCGGGCCCTTAGCATGTGCGGGATGGGCGACCACTCAGGGCCCGTTTTTTCGAGAGAAGGGGGACAAAATTATAAATTATATATATTATATAAAAATATATTTAATATAAACTGAGTTTAAAAAAGAAATTAACTGATGGGTAATGTACAAATTACAATTAACAATTAACTTATGGACCATATAAACTGAGTTAAAAACCCGTTAACAAATACTCTATCATTGGGCTATGTTCAAATTAACAATTTTACCTAATAAAAAAACATATGGCAATTACTCCATCAATAGTCGTCGACATCTTCTGCCTTCGAAATTCAGTCGGATGAATTCACTTAAGGGGAGGTTTTTGAATTGATTTTTTTTTTAAGAAAAATCAAACCTAGTGCTATTACAATTTTCATCATATTAATGAATTTTTTTTCCATATATTTAACTTTATATTTTAGATTTTTAAGGGACCATTTTCTTTAGGCGAAATTGGCCCCCGAAATCTCAGGGATGGCCCCGACTGTCATTAGGGGTGAGCAAACCTTAACCGTTGTGACACCTGCAAAATTCCAGAATCCAAAACCTAGTTGTTGGGCTAAACCCAACAAGGCCTAATAGAAATTCAAACCCATTTAAGGCCCAATAAGGATCCAAGCCTATTGGAGTCCCAAATTGCGTAATCCAAACATCATATTAGTCACACGGTTTCATCTAATGATTAGTTACGTGATTCTGAAAATTTAAGAAAAGATAGGAACTTACGCGATTTAGTAATTTTATCGTTGAACGCGTCAGATATCGGTTTATTACTGAAAATTCGGTAAGACAATTAAATAAGATAACGAATTATTGATATGAAGTATTATTATTCGTTCAAAAGACAGTTCAGATAAATACACGTGTAGTACGTTTATGTGAACGTTAAACCACGTCAGAGCCTCGTAAGATTAACGATATCGTTGAACGCGTCAGATATCGGTTTATTTTAATAATTAATAGTAAAATAATAATGATACTTGGAAGGCGAAACGTTTGAAAGGACGGATGCGTTAGAAACGCGATGCCGACGTGTACCGAGGTAGTTATCAAACGAAGCAAAAATTTCATGATTTAAATACTTAAACGATATTTATAATAACGTTTCATAACTCTAAGAAATTTAAAATAATAATTTGAAATTTTAATCTTGACAGAGACTCGAGTGGGTACGCACTTTCCCTAAACCAGTATTACTTCTTTTAGAAGCCTCCATCCAAACCCTAAGTATAAAAGCATCTTATCATTACCTTCTCCTCATTTCTCCCAAAACCTAACCACACAAACCACACACATGTGTGTGTGTAACAAGAGAGAGAGAGAGAGAACATATCGGGGGAGGAGACCGGCCACCTCCGGCGGCTCCTCCCGCGACCTCATAAACGGCGACTGTATGGCGGTGCCGGCCAGCTCAAGGCAGCCCTTCGACTGTCCTCTTCTCGTTATGGTGGTGGCAGATCGAGTGAAGAAGAAGACGACGGCTAGGGTTAGTTGAATATGGTGGCTTCGTGGTCCACTGAGACATCGACGGCTAGGGTTCCGCCATCAAACGCAGGTGTCGATGGTGGTGGGCTACTGACAGCAGGAGGAAGTTCAGACGGCGGAACCGGGATTCCAGCCAGGCTCGTTTTTCCGGCGACGAGTTCAGGCGGTGGCTGGGATTCCAACCACTCCAGATGATGGTTTTTCGGCTAAGCCTTCTCGTTTCAGGTGAGTTTCTTCCTCATTTCCTTGTTTTCCAGAATGAGATCTATACACTTGTACTGAAGCGTTCTCGGTTTGATAATCCGACGAGTCTCCCGTGACCAGATCCCGTTTTGCAGGGTTCCCGATCGTCCTGATCTACACGGTTGAGTTATACTTAGCCAAAATCTAGTAGGTTACATTTCGATTGGTTATTTTTCTTTAGATCGGTTGAAATTGTGGCCGGGTTTCATTCCCGAGTATTAAATGTAGTTTTTGGACAGGATACGTCGTCCCGAGCCTTAGTCAAACCTTTTCAAACCCGGTCAACAAAAGTCAAACGTGGTCAATACGTGAAACGTGAGGTTTTAGACGTGTCGATTCATAAAAGAGACTCCCGAAAGGTATAAAACGCACACTAATATGATTATATTTAATTACGCGTAAGTTAGACGTGTGTGCGGTTGATTTACGTTGAGTTCAAATGATTCGTTAACGGTTAAAGTAAATAATAATGTAGCGTTAAACATTAAACGAGTCGTATTAAACGTAGTGTTGACAAAAGAAATCCGCTCAAATGAGATAAATGATTTTAGACGAGAAATATATAAATATTAAGACGGAAGCTTTATCACAACAAACAATCGTCATACATTCGTATATATAAATAATAATTATTACTTTCGTCATATGTATATTTACAAAACTACTCGTGATATATAAAACATTGACGATTATTATTCGGGATGAATTGGACAAGTACATTTGTATAAACTTATATTTTGAATACGAAAATAAATAATACATGCAATTATTAGATATTATTATTTGATCCACGAAAACGTTCACGTTATGTCTTTAGTATAAAACAATTCATACAAAATACATATAACCTGAGAATTTGGACTTTAAGCGTTTTGCATAAAACATATACGTATCTAACTGGTATGTTGATGAATGGTATTTAAATATAGACCGAATGAACGAGTAAAAAACAATAAACAAAAGGCAATACAAATATACTTTTCGTAAATATAAACGTATGATATTAATATTATATATATATATATATGAGTATGTAAATACTCCTTTTTTTTCTAATCAAACGACTGATATATAACACGATATATAGAATCAAATATATATACATACACATTTTTATGCACAAATATAAAAGGTATATATATGTCTATATCATTATGATTATTGGTTATAAGACACGGACGGTTGAAAACCTAAACGATTATACCTAGAATAAATATGAAGACCTAAATCGTTATAACTTGAACAAATATTATGTTAAATATACGTACAATCGTATTCATATACAAATGTATATTTTATATAAACTCAAACGTTTATTTCAAAAGGGAATACTCGCATAATATATGGTGAGTTTTTGAAAAGATATATAGATATGTATACACATTCATATGCGTCCGAGTACATATAATACTATTGTGCGGGGCAAGCCAGACGGATATTATGTATCTTCCTAAGACTAGTTAAACTATGATTACGTTTTAGCAAAAATAAATGTGTACAAGTATTTTTATTATACGTATCCAGGTACACAAAGACGCATCAACGCTCCTCAATGTATAACTACAACTCAGAATGACTGTCAAATAGTCTTTACACCTTAACGAATCAGTCAAGCTCAACCGCACACATGATGACTCAATACGAGTTTAGACTCGCTTTACATTACTATGATTAGTCTATAAAACTCATAAAGAACCTACAGGTATCGTATGACTTGAATAGGATGTAAACCCGTGGATATTGGTTACCATTGTTACCAGAAGGACATTAGTGTTCCTGGCACGTCACCAAGTTAGTTTCACGGCCCCTCTTTACTTTTAAATGTTTTAAGAAACATCGGGGGATAAACATACTTACTTAACACGTTTGAAAACATGAAGCATCTTTGTTTGAAAACACAAAACATATTTACTTAATACGTTTGGAGAACATAACGCATACTTACGAACATTTTCATACGGTAACAAGAGAATAAGACCCGACTTTTTATGTTTGCATGAGTGAACACATTTAGGGCCCGTAAAGTCCCCTGTAACAACAACACATTTAATAACCATTAGCTATGAATAGTATGGGATTCTATGAATAGTACTATTGGGGGTGACGCCCCCGGCCATGGTTAGTCGCGCTAACCGACGACTTGGAGGGTCGAATGGCCGCATATTGTCTTAACACATACTCGTGAGGAGCGAGGGAGGGGCATTCTGTCACACCCCACCCCAGGAACACCCTAGACGTGTGCGAGCCCGATTGGTATCACATGACTTTGATTTCAGAGTTTTTATAAATACAGCGAAAGTCTTTTTTCAAAAGGATCGTTTCAACATTTATTATCCAGGGTTGATCAATCCCCTGGTCCTATCTCCTTTTTCATTTCTTTAGGATTTCCTATACACGTGGCCTGAGAATCCAACGTGTAAGTTATCCTTTTCATAGGTCAGATCTGATGTCTGCCGCTCACATTTTCTTTTCTTGGGTCAGATCTGATTTCTGCCCAAACCCCATTCTTATTTCAATTTATTATTTCTTGAAAACATTTTGAAAATAAAACATCAGCGCGAACACCGGTGAATACAATTATCTTGATGATAAAATCATTTGGCACAAACAAGAATTAATTTCATAATCACAACTTTATGTTCAATCCACACATTCAGCAGGCCCGTCCTGTTCTATCGCACCACAGTATACACTGGCGTCATGTATTATAACAAGGGACAGGTTTGCCTCCGAAGTTGTTATAAGACAAGCAGCAGTCGCAATCCGAGAATTTCACCCTTGACCCGTGTATCCCTTGCAAGTTTTACGCATACCTATGGCATGAATGCTTTGTTCGTAGAAGAACGTTGAGCATTATTCCCTTAACCTTTATTTGGCCATTTTCGTAAATAAAATGTTTGACACAAGTTTTCAGAGAGATAAAATATTCACCTTGGTTTATAGGAATGAGCCTCTAAGTTGAAAGCTTATAGACTATCTTCTTAACTTACTTTCTCTAGCGTATCAGCACCCCTACGAGCGTTTCTTCTTAAACTGAGCGCTACAAGGAGCGGGAGTTTGAACCGGGATCGTCGAGAGTGAGCTAGGACGTCTTTGGAACGGATTGGTGAAGAGAGAATTGATGTTGGTGTGAACAATGGAAATGAACTCGACCATCTATTTATAGGGCAAAACCTGAGCCTGTGACGGACCGTTACGGGTGGTGACGGTCCGTCACCACACTAGGGTTCGTGAGTCATCAGATACGTGTCATCGTCTGGTCAAATTATAGCGTGACGGACCGTTACCAGGCGTGACGGTCCGTTACGGAGTGATACATGGCGCACCAGGGTGAATCTGGGGCTGTGACGGACCGTTATCAGGCGTGACGGTCCGTTATAGGGTTTCCACGCGTCAGAATTCATTCCTTAGTCACTGGACACGTGGGGCGTCATCTGGGTTCGCGTGCCTAGCTTGTAACGGACCGTTACCGTCCGTGACGGTACGTTACCGTTGGATTTTCAAGTTTTCTACTTTTGAACCTTGATCTTGGTATATTTACACTTATAGTCCTTGTGGTTTGTACCTTAGTCAAATCTTGGACATTTTTGTGGCAGGTGTTACATCCTCCCTACCTTGTTTTAATCTCGTCCTCAAGATTATTCGAACAAGTGAGGATATTTCTTTTTCATTTCTGATTCCAGTTCCCATGTATACTCAGGGCCACGTCTTGAGTTCCATTTTACTTTCACGATAATCATTTTCTTTCTTTTCAATTTCTTTTTCTCCCTGTCCTTGATTTGCAAAGGTTGTTCCACAAATCTTAATTTCTCATCTACCTCTACATCTTGTAGGGGCATTACTCGAGATTCATCTGCCAAACATTTGCGTAAATTCGACACATGAAATACATCATGTACTCCATTCATCTCTTCTGGTAATTCAAGTTGATAGGCCACAGGCCCAACTCTTTTCAAGATTTTGAATGGTCCTACGAATCTAGAACTTAATTTTCCTTTCTTCCCAAATCTTACAACGCCTTTCCATGGTGAAACTTTCAACAGAACGTTATCACCGACGTTGAATTATAATGGCTTTCGTCTCCTATCAGCATATCTCTTTTGACGATCACGAGCTGCTTTCAATCTATCTTTTATTTGGATAACTTTCTCAGTTGTTTTCAAGACTATCTCAGGTCCCGATAACTGATTTTCTCCTATTTTAGACCAACAGATCGGAGTTCGACATTTACGACCGTATAAGGCTTCAAAAGCCTGTATACTCGTATGATAGCTATTATTGTAGGAGAATTCTATTAGAGGTAAGTGGTCATCCCAGCTTCCTCCAAGATTAATAACACAAGATCTTAACATGTCTTCAAGAGTTTGAATGGTTCTTTCGCTTTCCCCGTCCGTTTGAGGATGGTAGGTAGTGCTAAGATTCAATTTTGTACCTAGAGCTTTTTGGAAACTTTGCCAGAATCGAGAAGTAAATCTACTATCTCTATCTGATACGATAGATAGTGGCACACCATGTAATGATACGATTTTGTTAACGTATAACTATGCTAACTTATCTATGCTGAACGTTTCTTTCATGGAAAGAAAATGAGCAGATTTAGTAAGTCTGTCAACAATAACCAAGATTGTATCATTTCCACGACTGGTTCGGGGAAGTTTAGTAATGAAATCCATGGTTATCATTTCCCATTTCCATACAGGAATTTCAAGTTGCTGTAATAAGCCAGAAGGCTTTTGGTGTTCAGCTTTAACTTGGGAACACGTTAAACACTTTGCAACATAGATAGCGATATGTTTCTTCATTCCTATCCACCAATAATTGACTTTTAGGTTTTTGTACATTTTATCGCTTCCAGGATGTATGGTATACTTAGATTTGTGGGCTTCTTCAAGAATTTCTTCTCGTATGTTTCGATAGATAGGAACCCAAATTCTTTTGTTCATTCTAAGAATTCCATCATTACTCTTGACCAATTGGTCGAACATTCCACACAATCCTTCTTTCTCAAGGTTGAGTTCTTGCAAAGCAAGTTTTTGAGATTCCTTAATACGAGTGATAAGATCGATTTGGAGATTGAGTCTTAAAGAACGAACTCGTTTAGGTTTCTCGTGTTCTTTCCTGCTCAAGGCATCGGCTACAACATTGGCCTTTCCTTCGTGATAACAGATTTCGCAATCGTAATCATTCAGGACTTCCATCCAACGTCTTTGCCTCATATTCAGTTCTTTCTGACTTAATATATATTTTATGCTTTTATGATCAGTGAATACGATGAATTTGACTCCATATAGATAGTGCCTCCATAATTTCAAAGCAAAGATTATGGCGCCCAATTCTAAATCATGAGTCGTATAATTCTTTTCATGAGTTTTTAATTGTCGAGAGGCATAAGCAATAACTTTGCTTCCTTGCATTAACACACAACCAAAGCCGGTGTGTGAAGCATCACAGTATACTAAAAAGCCTTCATTTCCATCTGGCAAGGCCAGTATGGGTGCTTGTGTCAGTTTCTGTTTCAAAGTTTCAAAAGCTTTAGATTGTTTAGGACCCCATTCATACTTAACTAATTTGCGAGTCAGAGAAGTTAATGGTACAACTATTCGAGAGAAATCTTGAATAAATCTTCGATAGTAACCGGCTAATCTGAGTAAACTACGGACTTTTGTTGGAGACTTTGGGATTTCCTATTTGGATACAGCCTCAATTTTAACCGGGTCAACTTGGATGCCATCAGCATTAATGACATGTCCAAGGAATTGAACTTTTGATAACCAGAACTCTTATTTTGAGAATTTAGCATAAAACTTTTCTTTTCTCAAGAGTTCAAGAACGATTTTCAAATGATTAGCATGATCTTCCTTACTCTTGGAATAGACAAGGATATTGCATGAATACGATAATCAATTTATCCAAGTAAGGTTTGCAAACTCGATTCATCATATCCATGAAAGATGCTGGTGCATTAGTAAGTCCAAACGGCATTACCGTGAACTCATAATGACCATACCGAGTTCTGAAGGCAGTTTTGGGAATATCTTCTTCCTAGACTTTTAATTAATGATAGCTAGAACGAAGATCGATCTTTGAAAAGAATCGGGCTCCCTGGAGTTGATCAAAGAGATCATCAATTCTGGGGAGTGGATAACGGTTCTTAATCGTGACTTTATTTAGCTCACGATTATCAATGCACATGCGCATTGAACCGCCTTTCTTTTTAACAAACAAGACCGGAGCTCCCCAAGGTGACGAGCTTGGTCTTATGAATCCTTTATTGAGCAATTCATCCAACTGTTTCTTTAATTCTGCCATCTTCGTTAGAGCTAATCTATACGGGGCTTTGGCAATTGGTGCCGTACCGGGTACTAGATTGATTCTGAATTCTACTTCTCTTTCAGGTGGAATTCCAGGTAGTTCATCAGGGAAAACATCAGTAAATTCAGCCACAACCGGCACATCTTCAATCTTTTTTCTAGTGTCAGTGGTTACAGATACGAGGTATGCTAAGCATCCTTTTCGTAAATACTTTGTGGCTTTTAACATGGAAATTATTCCAACAGAGTTGGATAACTTATCGCCATGTATAGTAAGATATTGCCTTTTGAACGAAGTTTTATAGCTTTCTTATCACATAGGATACGGGCTTGGTTAGAGGCTAACCAATCCATTCCTAGAATAATGTCAAAACCTGCCAAAGTCATTGGCAACAGTTGTGTAGGAATAACATGTCCTGAGAGTGTGATATTACAATCATTTAAGACTTTAGAGATTTGAACTAGGTTGATGTTGGTAGTTTCTACCATGTATTTCTTATCTAATTTAGCTAAAGTTTTATTTAACAGTCTATAGAATCTATGATCTATAAAACTTTGGTTTGCACCAGAGTCAAACAAAACTCGAGCGTAAATATCATTGACAAGAAATGTACCCGTAATGACATCGGGCATACCTGCTGCTTCATGAGTATGGAGAACGAATGCTCGTGCATTCTTCTTCACTCCATCTGCAGGTTTGGGACCTGTCCCATCGTGTTTCTTCAATTTGGGACAATACGTTTTGATGTGGTCAGCTTCACCACATTCAAAACAAGTGATTTCTTTCTTTTTGAAACAATTCTCTGTTTTGTGACTGGACATCTTACAAAAGTTGTAGAAAGTCCAGCACGACATTGTCCTAAGTGCCTCTTTCTACACTTGGGATATTCCGGAATGGAAGAGTTGTTGTTTCGGGGAGTAAAATTGGATTTCTTTGATCCACTTGGGCCTTGCCAAGTTATTTCCTTCTTCTTCGTGATTTCTTATCAGGCTGCTGGTTAATGATGCTCCTAAATCCACAGCATTATCAAGATTTTCACAGTTTGTGACCTTGACCATGTCGCGAATTTCTCCGATTAATCCCCAAATATAACGCTTTATCAGATTTGCTTCAAGGGTAGCAAGATGTGGAACTATTCGAGCATACTCGAGGAGTTTAGTCGAATATTCTTGAAGATTTCTTCCCATCATCTTCAGGCTTAAAAATTTTCCCTCTATCTGTTCCCTTTCATTCTAGGGAACATATTTCTTTTCTTCTCGGGTTTTGAAGGCATTCCAGCCAATTGCATAGGCTGCATCTCTTCCCTTGGTGACAACAATGTTGTTCCACCATTCTAGAGCTTGATCTTTAAATAGATTAGAAGCATATAGAACCTTGTCTTTCTCAGCACACTTGCTTATAGCAAGCACAGACTCAGTTTTCTCAATCCACCTTAGTGTGGTAATTCCTCCTTCTTTTCCAGAGAAATTATAGGGTTTACAGTCTTGAAACATCTTATACGTACGGCCAATTATCTTTGTCTTCTTCTCCACATGACCAAAGTTATTACCCATACTCTCATCTTCATAAGAGTTATGGTAATATTCTCCTTTCCTAGTTTTCCTGGTTTTATGAGTAGTAGAGCCTTCGGGTCTAGGAGTAATAGGCTTGGATTGAGTGATAGTACGAGTATGTTGAGTCAAAGGTTAAGAATGAATAGATTTTAGAACTGATGGCCGGCCAGATAGTTTATCGGCTTATCTTTTTTCTAACTCAGTAAAGATCATTGGAAGAGAATCCTTGATCCCTTACGTGATCATTTTCTGGAGATCCATACGAGAATTAGGATTTTCAGCAGCGTTTTCAATCGTTACTTGTATTTTGAGAAGGTCCGGTATTTTTTGACATTCTATAAAAGAAATAGGATTATTAAAAGGATAATCTTCGGGATTTTCAGAAGCAGGTTCATATTGATGGGTTTCCTCAGATGGATCCTCTTCTGCTGATGTGTTCTGTTGAATATGACTAGATTCAGCTGTAGCAATATTCCAATTGCTAAAATCAGATCCAGCATTCATCCATTGGCTAGAAGAGTTTTAAGATTGAGGGTGGTAATCGGGAGAGTTTTTATTAGGGAGAATGGAAAACGGATCGTCGTTATAGTAGGGCGAAGAGATAGGGTTCATTCGTGATCCTAACGGATGATACTCAGGTGACTTTTGTTTAATTGGACGATTGGGGTCATAATAAACAGGGACAGAATTATCTCCAGTCATCTACAATCTTAAAATATTAGTACTTATCTTATTTTGGTCAAGACTTAGATACCAAGGCTAGTATCTTTATCTTAACTAAAGCTCTATAAGGATGGTTATCTTTCCAGAGTAGTACCTCCAACATATATGTTACCAGGTAAGAGCGACGGGTCTAGGAGAGATTTATACACCGCTCTTTCCTTAGATAGAACATTCCGTTTGTCAGATAACTACATACCGGTCAGAAGGTTACCTTGTTTTCTTATCTTAATTTTAAAATATTAATGGTTGAAGCCTAGATACTAGATTCAAGTATCTAATTCTCTAAAACTTGTGGCTCTGATACCAACCTGTCACACCCCGCCCCAGGCACCCCCTGGACGTGTGCGAGCCCGATTGGTATCACATGACTTTAATTTCAGAGTTTTTATAAATACAACGGAAGTCTTTTTCAAAAGGATCGTTTCAACATTTGTTTCAACCCCAAGGGTTGTATTTGTAAATATCAAAACTCAGTTGGAAGACAAAAGTTTTATATTTACTTCATAAACATAGGGATTTAAATACCCTTTTCATTTTGATTACAAAATAGAGTTTGAAATCAAATACATCTATAGTCACCGGAAATAGTATTATCCAGGGTTGATCAATCCCCTGGTCCTATCTCCTTTTTCATTTCTTTAGGATTTCCTATACACGAGGCCTGAGAATCCGTGTAAGTTATCCTTTTCATAGGTCAGATCTGATGACTGCCTCTCACATTTTCTTTTCTTGGGTCAGATATGATTTCTACCCAAACCCCATTCTTATTTCAATTTATTCATTTCCTGAAAACATTTTGAAAATAAAACGTCAGCGCGAACGCCGATTAATACAATTATCTTGACGATAAAAATCATTTGGCACAAACAAGTATTAATTTCATAATCACAACTTTATGTTCAATCCACACATTCAGCAGGCCCGTCCTGTTCAATCGCACCACAGTATACACTGGCGTCATGTCTTATAACAAGGGACATGTTTGCCTCCGAAGTTGTTATAAGACAAGCACCGGCCACAATCGGAGAATTTCACCCTTGACCCGTGTATCCCTTGCAAGTTTTACGCATACCTATGGCCTGAATGCTTTGTTCGTAGAAGAACGTTGAGCATTATTCCCTTAACCTTTATTTGACCATTTTCGTAAATAAAATATTTGACACAAGTTTTCAGAGAGATAAAGTATTCACCTTAGTTTATAGGAATGAGCCTCTAAGTTGAAAGCTTATAGACTATCTTCTTAACTTACTTTCTCTAGCGTATCAGCACCTCTTTGAGCGTTTCTTCTTAAACTGAGCACTACAATGAGCGAAAGTTTGAACCGGGATCGTTTAGAGCGAGCTAGGACGTCTCTGGAACGGATTGGTGAAGAGAGAATTGATGTTGGTGTGAAGAATGGAAATGAACTCGACCATCTATTTATAGGGAAAAACCTGAGCCCGTGACGGACTGTTACGGGTGGTGACGGTCCGTCACCAGACTAGGGTTCGCGAGTCATCAGATACGTGTCATCGTCCGATCAAATTATGGCTTGACGGACCATTACCAGGCGTGACGGTCCGTTACGGAGTGATACGTGGCGCACCAGGGTGAATCTGGGGCTGTGACGGACCGTTATCAGGTGTTACGGTCCGTTATAGGGTTTTCATGCGTCAGAATTCATTCCTTAGTCACCGGACACATGGCGCGTCATCAGGGTTTGCGTTCCTAGCTCCTAAACCGTTGGATTTTTAAGACTACTACTTTTTAAACCTTGATCTTTGGTATATTTACACTTATAGTCCTTGTGGTTTGTACCTTAGTCAAATCTTGGACATTTTTGTGGCAGGTGTTACACATTCACTGAGTCATGGTTTGGTTATGTCTCATGTATGAACATATTATTTGTATTCCTAGCTAGTCTACAAATGGGTCAACATTATTTGTTCTATTTATCATATACACTTGGAACTATTTGCGAACAACTGGGTTTACAAGGATTACATTACATGTTTTCAGTGGGAAAACTACTCATTTTATGACTATGAAGTCATCATTCGTTTTCATTGGGAAAACTACTCATTTTATTACTAAGAAGTCATCACTGGTTTTCATTGGAAAAGCTATTCATTTTATGACTATGAACTCATCACATGTTTTCGAGGAAAACGGTTTTACTATGCGGTCATGTACACTTTAATGATGTTTTCAAGGAAAAAAAATTATATTATGGCCGTGTGCACATTAACAATGTTTTCAAGTAAAACCACTTTACATTGCAATAATCAAACCTGTGAACTTACCAACCTTTGTGTTGATATTTTTAAGTATGTTTTTCAGGTAGCACATAGCTATGGCACGGTTGGAATAGGTTAGCCATTTGGATTAAACCCTAGAAGCTGAAGGAGTATGATTGTCAAACCTCAAGACGGTTTTGACCTATACGTGGTTCTAGGACAATGTACAAGTTTATTTTAGTATCTGTAATGGTGTTCAATATGTAGAAGTCTTTACTTTAGCTTCCGCTGTTGTATAATGCTACCAATCTTTGCAACCTTAATTTATTTATTTATTCATTACGTAAATGAATTTGGGGTGTGACAGATTGGTATTAGAGCCAATGGTTTTAGTAAATTACGTTTCCTTTATTTATTTATTCATTACGTAAATGAATCACCTAGGCTCTAACCAGACTCATTTAGGGACCAAGATTTCTAAGACCCGCATCACACTAAGAACACCCAAGACCTGAGTATAGAAATTCCAACCGTTTGCCGAACAACTTGAGTTGACCATTAGTGTGTGTAGTTACACTAGAGTATAATTAGCTATATTAATGCTAAATACAAATACATGGCATACGTAACTAGTATCTAATATGTATAACAATGTGAAAATAATAAAACACCTACTGTATGACCCAACCAAGTATCACTTTTCGGATTTCAAATCAGAATGACGGGTACTCAGCACACTGTAACCCTAGAGGATCGAGTTGCGAGCTGATCCCAGGTAACGACGGTAGTGATCACCAATTACCAATCTTGGTATCACATCCGGCTGAACTCGTATCTGAACCTGTACCTGCACCACACTGAGTACACATTCTATTAATGACTTACTTATTATACGAAAAGGACCCATCGGTTGTAATCTTTTTGGTTTATAGGACTCTAGTAATGGCATTATCACCTCATGGTATATCTAACGTCATTCATATGATGACAAAATCAAAGGAGTTCCTAAGTCTACTCATTTGATATAATATCTATTCAACAGTAGCGTACACCACTACATGATATAGTGATATCTCAAATCTTTACTGTAGAAGTATGTTTTAGTAACTATAGATTAAATTCTATGTATCAGCGTACTTAGCAAGTACACCAAATTGGTGTTGCGCACTTAGTAAGTACGCAAGGCTTTTGCCTTGCGTACTTGATAAGTACGCATGACCAATGCCCTACGTACTTAGCCAAGTACGCAGGTATTGTTCCTTCCCCCTATAAATTGAGATGATGGCCTCATTTGTAGGTGGAACTTTTAGGAACTAGGTCGAGAGGTGTCCGGGCGGGATGAGCTCTCCCGCCCCTGGACCGTGAGCGTAGACGAGAGATGTGTACTTCTTTGGTATGTAATGTGAGATGAATTCGTTGTTATGGATAACGTATCGTTTTTGTGTTAATTCTCTTCTTTATGTTCGTGTTCTTCTCTGTCTGTTCCTCACAGTTCCCACACGAACCGACGGACAGATCGTTGTTTTTCCGCTGCGCGATGAGGTTCCAGGGACCTACAAATGGTATCAGAGCCTCGGTGTTCGTTGATATGTGTTCCAGATTCGAGTTTTTAGGGTTTTGAGCAGATCTAAGTTCTTCACTGGTCGTAACTTTTTCTTTCAAAATCCTTTAGATTCGTCTTTGTTATCGCTTCATTTGGTGTTTGGAAGGCTAGGGGTTTGTTAGATGATGATTTCTAAGCTTTTGGAAGCATCAATTTCTCAGATCCAACACTTTTCGAGCATTCTCCTCAAGACCAGTCAAGAACGCTGC
This sequence comes from Smallanthus sonchifolius, assembly GCA_023525975.1. Classification (NCBI taxonomy): domain Eukaryota; kingdom Viridiplantae; phylum Streptophyta; class Magnoliopsida; order Asterales; family Asteraceae; genus Smallanthus; species Smallanthus sonchifolius. Next base: position 37,538,767 of record CM042025.1, on the reverse strand, counting down.
TACTTTTTGTTAAGTAAGCAAATTCAGCTTTTCTGCGTACTTACTAAGTTCGCATGGGTTTTGCCCTGCGTATTTATTAAGAACGCAAGAGTAGTTGTCCTGCGTACTTGCTAAGTACGCATGAGTATTTGGCTCTATGAACTTAGCACGTACGCATGGGCATTTGGCTTTGCAAACTTATCAAGTATGCATGTAGACTTGGCTTTGCGAACTTACTAAGTAAGCAGGAACACCCTATATCTACGTATTTGCTAAGTACGCATGAACTATCATATAGGATTAAAAAAAATTGGCGGGAAAACTTTTCTTGGCCAAATTTTTTAGGGATCGTTTGCACGCTTGTTTCGGGCCATTTTTTAGAAGATAGTGATTTTGGTTTTTCGGGACCGAAATTTGATGTGGCTTGGCGAAACAAGGACAAGATTTTTCTTGGATGATACCAATTGTCATACATTGTTTAAGTGTTCAACCCTGAAAATATGGGCTATGAGTATCCGGGATACTTTTTTAATAGGGAATGAATGCTGAATCAAGTTGAGCAACTGGGTCGTCATCAGCTAAAGGTCTCGTTTTATTTGTGAAGATGTTGCTACTTTGGGTCTTTGCAAAAAGAATCATATTGTTTAGCTACTCAAACCTGAATATGTAGGCTACGAGTATCTATGATACTTTTTTAATAAGGGATGAATACTGGAACAACTTGAACCCAAGGATTTGCTGTTTTGAATCTTTGCAAAGGAATAAAAAAAAGGAATAAAATCCTAGATTTAACTAGTTGTGGTTTTTGAAGATTTGAGTGAAGCGGTGATGAAGCTGGTCATAGTTCACACAGAAATGAGGGGGATAAAAATCTAGTATTCATGAGACATTAAAGAGGTGGTGGAAAAGCCGTTGGTACCTCCTATATATATACCTCTTTGACGTAACATGGATCTCAACTATGATTTCTCGTGTAAACTATATTTTTCGTGCTCGTTGGTCAAGCCTGTGTTCAAGATTTGATGTGATTTAGTTATGATTGGATTTCTCATTTGTGATCTGGGCGGAATGCCAGATAGAGAACCTAGTTATGGAACTTCACCGCGGGGAATGTATAAAGATTAGGAGGTGTCAACCAGGAATGAAGATCTAATTGAAGAATGTTGGACTTTGGATTCAGGATGAGCACTGTTGAGCATGATTTTGTGTTTGATTATATCACGTGTTTTCAAGAAGAAGCTGGATATTCGTTGGATTATTAGTTGAAGATGGAACCCTTTATCATTTGCCGACGGGATAGGAAACGTTCCCTTGTTTCTTGTCTAGTCATAAGAAGCTTACATTAAAAGGGGAAATTGGAAATGAAAATCTTTGGGAATTTGGTTGACTCGTGAATATACAGGATAGAGTTGGACACATCTGGTGTGAAGACATAAGTTTATCTTACTAGAATTCCTATGGGAGCTGATTGGTTTGATGCAGGTTATTGAAAATTCAAACTCTCTATCATATGCCAGTTGATTTGGAGATGTCTTAGTCTACTGATGTTACCTTGCGAGGAAGACGCGGTCAGACTCAGAATTCTAAGTCAGGGTGTAGCTTGCTACTGCTGAGAGGTTGAACTACAATGAGGTGTGTTGGGTTAGTTGATTCCTATTGAAGCACTTGGTTTGGTCTACATTGAAAGCTATAGTTAAGAGGGAGTCGGGTGTGTCAGATCACTCGGCAACTGAAGACTAAAGTTGGAAGATTTGAAGATCTCAAGTGGAATGCCAGAAGATCAAGTATTACCAGAAGACACGTGATGTTATTAGTTTAGAGGGAGTCTGTTAGGACATTCTTTGTAAAGTGATGATTGTTAGTGTTAGTGATAGATATAATTTGATGTTATAGTTAAGAGGGAGTCGGTAGAAGCATGTTTTTGTAACTATAGATTAAATTCTATGTATAAGCGTACTTAGCAAGTACACCAGATTGGTGCTGCACACTTAATAAGTACGCATGGCTTTTTCCTTGCGTACTTGATATGTACGCATGACCAATGCCCTGCGTACTTAGCCAAGTATGCAGGTATTGTTCTTTCACCTATAAATTGAGATGATGGCCTCATTTGTAGGTGGAACTTTTGGGAACTAGGTCGAGAGGTGTCCGAGCGGGATGAGCTCTCCCGCCCCTGGACCGTGAGTGTAGATGAGAGATGTGTACTTTTTTCGTATGTAATGTGAGATGACTTCATTGTTATGGATTAAGTATCGTTTTGTGTTGATTCTCTTCCTTATGTTCGTGTTCTTCTCTGTCTCATTCCTCACAGTTCCCACGTAAATCGACGGACAGATCAGTGTTTTTCCGCTGCGCGATGAGGCTCCAGGGACCTACAACTGGTATCAGAGCCTCGATGTTCGTTGATTTGTGTTCCATATTCGAGTTTTTAGGGTTTTGAGCAGATCTTAGTTCTTCACTTGTCGTAACTTTTTCTGTCAAAAATCCTTTAGATTCGTCTTTGTTATCGCTTCATTTGGTGTTTGGAAGGCTAGGGGTTTGTTAGATGATGATTTCTAAGCTTTTAGAAGCATCAATTTCTCAGATCCAACACTTTTCAAGCATTCTCCTCAAGATCCGTCAAGAACGCTGCTACTTTTTGATAAGTACGCAAATTCAGCTTTTCTGCGTACTTACTAAGTACGCACGGGTTTTGCCCTGCGTAGTTGTCCTGCGTACTTGCTAAGTACGCATGAGTATTTGGCTCTGCGAACTTAGCATGTACGCATGGGCATTTGGCTTTGCGAACATATCAAGTACGCATGTAGACTTGGCTTTGCAAACTTACTAAGTACGCAGGAACACCCTATATCTGCGTATTTGCTAAGTACGCATGAACTATCATCTGGGATTTAAAAAGTTTTTTGGCGGGAAAACTTTTCTATGTATCAGTGTAGAAGCATGTTTTAGTAACTATAGATTAAATTCTATGTATTAGTGTACTTAACTAGTACGCCGGAGGGTGTTCCTACGTACTTAGCAAGTACACCAGATTGGTGCTGCGCACTTAGTAAGTACGCATGGCTTTTGGCTTTCGTACTTGATAAGTACGCATTACCAATACCCTGCTAACTTAGCTAAGTACGCAGGTATTGTTCCTTCACTTATAAATTGAGATGATGGCCTCATTTGTAGGTGGAACTTTTGGGAACTAGGTCGAGAGGTGTCCGGGCGGGATGAGCTCTCCCGCCCCTAGACCATGAGCGTAGACGAGAGATGTGTACTTCTTCGGAATGTAATATGAGATGACTTCGTTGTTATGGATTACGTATCGTTTTTGTGTTGATTCTCTTATTTATGTTAGTGTTCTTCTCTGTCTCGTTCCTTACTGTTCCCACGCAAATCGACGGACAGATCGGTGTTTTTTCGCTGCGTGACGAGGCTCCAGGGATCTACAACTGGTATCAGAGCCTCGGTGTTTGTTGATTTGTGTTCCAGATTCGAGTTTTTAGGGTTTTGAGCAGATCTGAGTTCTTCACTTGTCGTAACTTTTTCTGTCAAAATTCCTTTAGATTCGTCTATGTTATCGCTTCATTTGGTGTTTGGAAGGCTAGGGGTTTGTTAGATGATGATTTCTAAGCTTTTGGAAGCATCAATTTCGCAGATCCAACACTTTTCGAGCATTCTCCTCAAGATCCGTCAAGAACGCTACTACTTTTTGATAAGTACGCAAATTCAGCTTTTCTGCGTACTTACTAAGTACGCTGCGTACTTACTATGTACGCATGAGTAGCTGTCCTGCTTACTTGCTAAGTACGCATGAGTATTTGGCTCTGTGAACTTAGCATGTACGCATGGGCATTTGGCTTTGCGAACTTATCAAGTACGCATGTAGACTTGGCTTTGCGAACTTACTAAGTACGCAGGAACACCCTATATCTGCGTATTTGCTAAGTACACATGAACTATCATCTTGGATTAAAAAAAAAGTTTTTTGTCGGGAATACTTTTCTTGGCCAAATTTTTTAGGGATCGTTTGTACGCTTGTTTCGGGCCATTTTTTAGAAGATAGTGATTTTGGTTTTTCGGGACTGAAATTTGATTTGGCTTGGCGAAACAAGGACGAGATTTTTCTTGGATGATACCAATTGTCATACATTGTTTAAGTGTTCAAACCTGAAAATGTGGGCTACGAGTATCCGGGATACTTCTTTAATAGGGAATGAATGCTGAATCAAGTTGAGCAACTGGGTCGTCATCAGCTAAAGGTCTCGTTTTATTTGTGAAGATGTTGCTGCTTTGGGTCTTTGCAAAAAGAATCATATTGTTTAGGTATTCAAACCTGAATATGTAGGCTACGAGTATCTATGATACTTCTTTAATAGGGGATGAATACTGGAACAACTTGAACCCAATGATTTGCTGTTTTGGATCTTTGCAAAGGAATAAAAAAAGGAGTAAAATCCTAGATTTGACTAGTTGTGGTTTTTGAGGATTTGAGTGAAGCGGTGATGAAGCTGGTTATAGTTTATAGAGAAATGAGGGGGATAAAAATCTAGTATTCAAGAGACATTAAAGAGGTGGTGGAAAAACCGTTGGTACTTCCTATATATATACCTCTTTGACGTAACATGGATCTCAACTTTAATTTCTCTTGTAAACAATATTTTTCGTGCTCGTTGGTCAAGCCTGTGTTCAAGATTTGATGTGATTTAGTAATGATTGGATTTCTCATTTGGGATCTGGGCGGAATGCCAGATAGACAACCTAATTATGGAACTTCACGCCAAGGTGAATGTATACAGATTAGGAGGTGTTAACCAGGAATGAAGATCTAATTGAAGTATGTTGGACTTTGGATACAGGATGATCACCGCCGAGCATGATTTTGTGTTTGATTCTATCATGTGTTTTCAAGATGAAGTTAGATATTCGTTGGATTATTAGTTGAAGATGGAACCCTTTATCATTTGCTGACGAGATAGGAAACATTCCCTTGTTTCTGGTCTAGTCAGGAGAAGCTTACATTGAAAGAGGAAATTGGAAATGAACATCTTTGGGAATTTGGTTGACTCGTGAAGATACAGGATAGAGTTGGACACATGTGATGTGAAGACTTAAGTGTATCTTACTGGAATTCCTATGGGAGCTGATTGGTTTGATGCAGGTTATTGGAAACTCAAACTCTCTATCATATGCCAGTTGATTTGGAGATGTCTTAGTCTACTGATGTTACTTTGCGAGGAAGACGCGGTTAGACTCAGAATTCTAAGTCAGGGTGGAGGTTGCTACTATTAAGAGGTTGAACTACAATGAGGTGTGTTGGGTTAGTTGGTTCCTATTGAAGCACTTGGTTTGGTCTACATTGAATGCTACAGTTAAGAGGGAGTCGGGTGTGTCAGATCACTCGGCAACTGAAGACTAAAGTTGGAAGATTTGAAGATCTCAAGTGGAATGCCAGAAGATTAAGTCTCACCAGAAGACACCTGATGTCATTAGTTTAGAGGGAGTATGTTAGGACATTCTTGGTAAACCGATGATTATCAGTGTTAGTGATAGATAGAATTTGATGCTATAGTTAAGAGGGAGTCTATAGAAGCATGTTTTAGTAGCTATAGATTAAAGTCTATGTATCAGCGTACTTAGCAAGTACACCAGATTGGTGATGCGCACTTAGTAAGTACGCATTTGCGTACTTGATAAGTACTCATGACCAATGCCCTGCGTAGTTAGCCAAGTACGCAAGTATTGTTCCTTCACCTATAAATTGAGATGATGGCCTCATTTGGAGGTGGAACTTTTGGGAACTAGGTCGAGAGGTGTCCGGGCGGGATGAGCTATCCCGCCCCTGGACCGTGAGACGAGAGATGTGTACTTCTTCGGTATGTAATGTGAGATGACTTCGTTGTTATGGATTACGTATCGTTTTTGTATTGATTCTCTTGTCTGTTGTTCGTGTTCTTCTCTGTCTCGTTTCTTTTTCCCACACGAATCGACGGACAGATTTGTGTTTTTTCGCTGCTTGACCGAGGACCCGGGACCTACAACTGGTATCAGAGCCTCGGTGTTCGTTGATTTGTGTTCCAGATTCGAGTTTTTAGGGTTATGAGCAGATCTGAGTTCTTCACTGGTCGTAACTTTTTCTATCAAAAATCCTTTAGATTTGTCTTTGTTATCATTTCATTTGGTGTTTGGAAGGCTAGGGGTTTGTTAGATGATAATTTCTAAGCTTTTGGAAGCATCAATTTTTTATAGATCCAACACTTTTCGAGCATTCTCCTCAAGATCAGTCAAGAACGCTACTACTTTTTTGTTAAGTACGCAAATTCAGCTTTTCTGCGTACTTACTAAGTACGCATGGGTTTTGCCCTGCGTATTTACTAAGTACGCAAGAGTAGTTGTCCTGCGTACTTGCTAAGTACGCATGAGTATTTGGCTCTGCGAATTTAGCATGTACGCATGGGCATTTGGCTTTGCGAACTTGTCAAGTACGCATGTAGACTTGGCTTTGCGAACTTACTAAGTACGCATGAACACCTTATATCTGTGTATTTGTTAAGTACGCATGAACTATCATCTGGGATTAAAAAAAATAAATTTGGCGGGAAAAATTTTCTTGGCCAAATTTTTTAGGGATCGTTTGTACGCTTGTTTCAGACCATTTTTGAGAAGATAGTGATTTTGGTTTTTTGGGAACGAAATTTGATGTGGCTTGGCGAAATAAGGACGAGATTTTTCTTAGATGATACCAATTGTCATACATTGTTTAAGTGTTCAAACATGAAAATGTGGGCTACGAGTATTCGGGATACTTTTTTAATAGGGAATGAATACTGAATCAAGTTGAGCAATTGGGTCGTCATCAGCTAAAGGTCTCGTTTTATTTGTGAAGATGTTGCTGCTTTGGGTCTTTGCAAACAGAATCATATTGTTTAGGTATTCAAACCTGAATATGTAGGCTACGAGTATCTATGATACTTCTTTAATAGGGGATGAATACGGTAACAACTTGAACCCAACGATTTGCTGTTTTGGATCTTTGCAAAGGAATAAAAAGAATAAAAATCCTAGATTTATCTAGTTGTGGTTTTGAAGATTTGAGTGAAGCGGTGATGAAGCTGGTCATTTTACATAGAAACGAGGGGGATAAACATCTAAAAGTATTCATGGGACATTAAAGAAGTGGTGGAAAGGCCGTTGGTACCTCCAATATATACCTCTTTGACGTAACATGGATCTCTACTATGATTTCTCATGTAAACTATATTTTTCGTGCTCGTTGGTCAAGCCTGTGTTCAAGATTTGATGTGATTTAGTTATGATTGAATTTCTCATTTGGCATCTGGGCGGAATGCCAGATAGACAACCTAGTTATGGAACTTCACTGCGGTGAATGTATACAGATTTGGAGGTGTTAACCAGGAATGAAGATCTAATTGAAGAATGTTGGACTTTGGATTCAGGATGATCACTGCTGAGCATGATTTTGTGTTAGATTCTATCGAGTGTTTTCAAGATGAAGTTGGATCTACGCTGGATTATTAGTTGAAGATGGAACCTTTATCATTTGCCGGCAAGATAGGAAACGTTCCATTGTTTCTGGTCTAGTCAGAAAGAGCTTAAACTGAAAGGGGAAATTGGAAATGAACATCTTCGGGAATTTGGTTGACTCGTGAATATACAGGATAGAGTTGGACACATCTGGTTTGAATACTTAAGTGTATCTTACTGGAATTCCTATTGGAGGTGATTGGTTTGATGCAGGTTATTGGAAATTCAAATTCTCTATCATATGCTAGTTGATTTGGAGATGTCTTAGTCTACCATGTTACCTTGCGAGGAAGATGCGGTCAGACTCAGATTCCTAAGTCAAGTTGGAGGAAGCTACTGCTGAGAGGATGAACTACAATGAGTTGCGTAGGGTTAGTTGGTTCTTATTGAAGCACTTGGTTTGATCTACAATGAAAGCTACAGTTAAGAGGGAGTCGGGTTTGTTAGATCACTCGGCAACTGAAGACTGAAGTTTGAAGATTTGAAGATCTCAAGTGGAATGCCAGAAGATCAAGTCTCGTCAGAAGACACCTGATGCCATTAGTTTAGAGGGAGTCTGTTAGGACATTCTTTGTAAACTGATGATTATCAGTGTTAGTGATAGATAGAATTTGATGCTATAGTTAAGAGGGAGTCTGTAGAAGCATGTTTTAGTGACTATAGATTAAATTCTATGTATCAGTGTACTTAGCTAGTTCGCAGGAGGGTGTTCCTAGCAAGTACACCAGATTGGTGCTGCGCACTTAGGAAGTACGCATGGCTTTTGCCTTGCGTACTTGATAAGTACGCATGACCAATGCCCTGCGTACTTAGCCAAGTACGTAGGTAGTGTTCCCTCCCCTATAAACAGAGATGATGGCCTCGTTTGTAAGTGGAACTTCTAGAACAAGGTTGAGAGGTGTCAGGGTGAGATGTGCTTTCCCGCCCCTGGACCGTGAGCATAGACGAGAGATGTGTACTTCTTTGGTATGTAATGTGAGATGACTTTGTTGTTACGGATTACATATCATTTTTTTGTTGATTCTCTTGTCTTTTGTTCGTGTTCTTCTCTGTCTCGTTTCTTTGTTCCCACACGAATCGACGGACATATCTGTGTTTTTCTGTTGCTCGACCGAGGCCTAGGGACCTACATTTACACATCTAATATCGTTAGTTGATGGGATATCCACTTCATATATATTACTGACTAATATTTGGAATGAGTCAACATTCTCCATAAGGTCCGAAAATGGAGTAAGGATACGAAACCCTAATCCATGTATGCATAACAAATTTCGAGGACGAAATTTCTTTAAGGAGGGGAGAATGTGACACCTGTAGATCCAAAACTTAGTTGTTGGGCTAAACCCATAAAAGGCCTAATACAAATCCAAACCCATTTGAGGCCCAATAAGGATCCAAGCCCACCGGAGGCCTAAATTGGGTAATCCAAACATCATATTAGTCACACGATTTCATCTAATGACTAGTTACGCGATTCTGAAAATTTAAGAAAAGATGTAGGAACATACGCGATTTAGTAATTTTATCGTTTAACGCGTCAGATATCGGTTTATTACTGAACAATCGGTAAGACGATTAAATAAGATAACGAATTATTGATATGAAGTATTATTATTCGTTCAAAAGACAGTTCAGATAAATACACGTGTAGTACGTTTATGTGAATGTTAAACCACGTCAGAGCCTTATAAGATTAACGATAGCGGTTCAGTTTTTACAGAGAAGTTTATGTATATTTATTTTAATAATTATTAGTAAAATAATAATGATACTCGGAGGGCGAAACGTTTGAAAGGACGAATGCCTTAGAAACGCGGTGCCAACGTGTACCGAGGTAGTTATCAAACGAAGCAGAAATTTCATGATTTAAATACTTAAACGATATTTATAATAACGTTTCATAACTCTAAGAAATTTAAAATAATAATTTGAAATTTTAATCTTGACAGAGACTCGAGTGGGTACGCACTTTCCCTAAACCAGTATTATTTCTCTTGGAAGCCTTCATCCTAACCCTAAGTATAAAAGAATCTTATCATTCCCTTCTCCTCATTTCTCCTAAACCCTAACCACACAAACCGTACACATGTGTGTGTAACAATAGAGAGAGAACAGATCGGTTGAGGAGACCGGCCACCTCCGGCGGCTCCTCCCGGTAACCTCAGAGACGGCGACTGTATGGCGGAGCTGGCCAACTCAAGGCAGCCCTTCGACTGTCCCCTTCTCATTATGGTGGTGGCAGATCGACTGAAAAAGACGATGACGGCGGCGATGTTCGTGTGGAGGAGAGGTGGCGGCGGTGACGGTCCGATGACCTCTAGTGATGGCGACGACTGGGGTGAATACGGTGGCTTCGTGGTCCACAGAAACATCGATGGCTAGGGTTCCGCAATCAAACGCAGGTTTCAATGGTGGTGGGGTACCGACAGTATGAGGAAGTTCAGACGGTGGAACCGGGATTCCGGCCAGGCTCTTTTTTTCGGCGACGAGTTCAGGCGTCGGCTGGGGTTCCAACCACTCCAGATGATGGTTTTCCGGCTAAGCCATCTCATTTCAGGTGAGTTTCTTCCTCATTTCCTTGTTTTCCAGAATGAGATCTATACACTTGTACTGAATCGTTCTCGGTTTGATAATCTGAAGAGTCTCCCGTGACCAGATCCCGTTTTGCAGGGTTCCCGATCGTCCCGATCTACAAGGTTGAGTTATACTTATCCAAAATCTAGTAGGTTACATTTCGATTGGTAATTTTTCTTTAGATCGCTTGAACTTGTGGCCGGGTTTCATTCCCGGGTATTAAATGTACTTTTTGGACAGGATACGTCGTCCCGAGCCTTGTTTAAACGTTTTCAAACCCAGTCAACAAAAGTCAAACGGGGTCAATACGTGAAACGTGAGGTTTAAGACGTGTCGGTTCATAAAAGAGACTCCCGAAAGGTATAAAACGCACACTAATATGATTATACTTAATTACGCGTAAGTTAGACGTGTATGCGGTTGATTTACGTTGAGTTCAAATGATTCGTTAACGGTTAAAGCAAATAATAACGTAGCGTTAAACATTAAACGAGTCGTATTAAACGTAGTGTTGACAAAAGATATCCGCTTAAATGAGATAAATGATTTTAGATGAGAAATATATAAATATTAAGACGGGAACTTTGTCACAACAAACAATCGTCATATATTCGTATATATAAATAATAATAATTATTACTTTCGTCATATGTATATTTACAAAACTACTCGTGATATATAAAACATTGATGATTATTATTCGGGATGAATTGGACAAGTACGTTTGTATAAACTTATATTTTGAATACGAAAATAAACAATACGTGCAATTATTAGATATTATTATTTGATCGACAAAAAAGTTCACGTTATGTCTTTAGTATAAAACAATTCATAGAAAATACATATAACAAAAGGAATTTGGACTTTAAGCGTTTTGCATAAAACATATACGTATCTAACTGGCATGTTGATGAATGGTATTTAAATATAAACCGAATAAATGAGTAAATAACAATAGAGAAAAGGCAATACAAATATACTTTTCATAAATATAAACGTATGATATTAATATTATATATATATATATATATATATATATATATATATGTGAGTATGTAAATACTCCTTTTTAATCAAACGATTGATATATAACACGATATATAGAATCAAATATATATACATACACATTTTTATGCACAAATATAAAAGGTATATATATCTATAGCATTATGATTATTGGTTATAAGAGACGGACGGTTGAAAACCTAAACGATTATGCCTAGAATAAATTTGAAGACCTAAATCGTTATAACTTGAACAAATATTATGTTAAATATACGTACAATTGTATTCATATACAAATGTATATTTTATATAAACTCAAACGTTTATTTCAAAAGGGAATACTCGCATAATATATGGTGAGTTTTTGAAAAGATATATAGATATGTATACACATTCATATGCGTCCGAGTACATATAATACTATTGTGCGGGGCAGGCTAGACGGATATTATCTATCTTCCTAAGACTAGTTAAACTATGATTACGTTTTGGCATAAATAAATGTGTACAAGTATTTTTATTATACGTATCCAGGTACACAAAGATGCATCAACGCTCCTCAAAGTATAACTACAACTCAAGAATGACTATCAAATAGTTTTTACACCTTAACGAATCAGTCAAGATTAACCGCACACATGATAACTCAATACGAGTTTAGACTCGCTTTACATTACTATGATTAGTCTATAAAACTCATAAAGTACCTACAGGTATCGTATGACTCGAATAGGACGTAAACCCGTGGATATTGGTTACCATTGTTACCAGAATGACATTAGTGATCCTGGCACGTCACCAAGTGAGTTTCACGGCCCCTCTTTACTTTTAAATGTTTTAAGAAACATCAGGGTAGAAACATACTTACTTATCACGTTTGAAAACATGAAGCATCTTTGTTTGAAAACACAAAACATATATACTTGATATGTTTGGAGAACATAACTCATACTTACTAACATTTTCATATGGTAACAAGAGAACAAGACCCGACTTTTATGTTTGCATGAGTGAACACATTTAGGCCCCGTAAAGTCCCCTGTAACAACAACACATTTATTAACTGGATAGCCTGGGATTCTATGAATAGTACTATTGGGGGTGACACCCCCGGTCATGGTTAGTCGCGCTAACCGACGACGTGGAGGGTCGAATGGCCGCATATTGTCTTAACACATACTCGTGAGGACCGAGGGAGGGGCATTCACCGAGTCATGGTTTGGTTATACCTCATGTATGAACATATTATTTGTATTCCTAGCTAGTCTACAAATATGTCAACATTACTTGTTCTGTTTATCATATACACTTAACTATTTGCGAACAACTGGGTTTACAAGGATTACATTACATGTTTTCAGTGGGAAAACTACTCATTTTATGACTATGAAGTCATCACTCATTTTCATTGAGAAAACTATTCATTTTATGACTAAGAAGTCATCACTGGTTTTCATTGGGAAAGCTATTCATTTTATGACTATGAACTCATCACGTGTTTTCCAGGAAAACGGTTTTACTATACGGCCATGTACACTTTATTGATGTTTTCAAGGAAAACGATTTTTATATTATGGCCGTGTGCACATTAACAATGTTTTCAAGGAAAACCACTTTACATTGAAATAATCATACCTGTGAACTCACCAATCTTTGTGTTGACATTTTTAAGTATGTTTTTCAGGTAGCACATAGCTATGGCACGGTTGGAATAGGTTAGCCATTTGGATTAAACCCTAGAAGCCGAAAGAGTATGATCGTCAAACCTCAAGACAGTTTTGACCTATACGTGGTTCTAGGACAATGTACAAGTTTATTTTAGTATTTGTAATATTGTTCAATATGTAGAAGTCTTTACTTTAGCTTCCGCTGTTGTATAATGCTACCAATCATTGCAATCTTAATTTATTTATTTATTCATTAATTAAATGAATTTGGGGGTGTGACAACCGTTAACCGAAATTAACCGATAACCGAACTACCACTGAACCGAATTAACCGATAACTGAAATTAAACGACGGTTATGGTTAAGGTTCTTTGGTTAATCGATCAAGCGGTTATGGCTATGGTTAAGGGTGTCCCATAACCAAACGATAACCGAAGCGAACCGATACAACCCTATGCATAAGATATATGCACAAAGTATAAATTATTTTCCTTATTCACTATAGTTATGCTTAATGGTGCCCAAAATATATATTCCCAAATTTTATATTCTTCCATTTTTAAATAAATTTGTAGATAACTAATGCATTAATTATGAATTTATGACTAGAAAAAAAATTAATTTTACTAACATAATCCTAAGTCTTTTACTAAAAAATGTAATTCGTGATTATGGAACGAAAGTGGTTAATTAACCGAAACCAACCCATAACCGACCAAACGGTTGTGGTTATGGTTTTGAAACAGGGCATAACCGACCAAACGGTTATGGTTATGGAAGATGCCAAAACCGACCCATAACCGACTTTGCACACCTCTAACTGTCATGACTGACTCGAGTGTATTGTCAATCCAAGCTAGGGCTTAGGGCCCCTAATTTCTTAAAAAATGATTTTTATATATGTGTTTTTGGGCAGACTAAAAGTGTTATCAATTAACCATTAAGCGTCATGTGTAAATAGAAGCATTACTGGATTTGTTGATTAAATATATTATAATCTAAGTTGACAAATCTGTGACAAATTGTTGATAATTGGAGTTGCTAATTAGTTAAGTTGTTATAATCTGTGACAAAGATGTTATTGTTCATTGTTCCTATCTAAGTTCTTGTGAATTTGCCCTAGTTTGTAATAAATTATTATACTTTTTCATGTCAAATTGTAATCTATAAGATAAATTCGGTTATTTTAAACGAAAAAAAAAGAAACAAGCCGACGATATGGACACAAAAGGGAGGAGAGTTTACAACATGACTGAAGGGGGTCAATTTTTAGTTCGCTTGAGGCCCCCAAATTGATTGAGCCGCCCCTGATAAATGTTTACCTGAAAAACATGTTTCGAAAACTGATCAACTATATAAATAGTTAGTTAGTTCGCATGTTTTGCGATTTTAAAAAAAATTTGCATTTCAAATCCAAGTGATAAAAAATCTATTACTGAAGTACACAGCTATTTAGAAACCATAATTACCATGAGCTATAATCAATTCTTGACGTTAAAACAAGTTGCCCCTAGATGTCTAATGGAAGAAAAACATCCCTAAAAGTATCGGCTGATTCTGCGCCCAAGTGACCACACACCATTCCGGTTGGCGCGACCAAACCTTGAGCGGGGGTGTCAACCCAAGTAGTACTACCCAAAATTTCAAACAGTTGCTCTCAGCTAACTGATTGTCTACATTGGGGACTTAGTGCATTTTTAACGCTCATGTAATTTACGTCTCATGTAACAAGTGCAGGAAATTATAATGAAACGATTTCCCCCCGAAAACAGTAAAAAGTAAAGTGGGGCCTCAAAACTCACATGAACAACATGGGTGAGTAGTGTAACTTAGTCGACACAAAATAGTATTTAGAACTCCTAAAGTATAAAAACGAGTATACTACTAAAAGTGGCAATGCAACACATTGCATACCCAAAACCTGTGTATACGCGTACGAACCGCTTATTATTATAAGAACCGACTTTTTATTTGTATCTTCAAAACTTAAAGTTTAATATTTAATAAAGTACATTAGTACATATATAAATAAATTTAATGAAATCTTAAGTCACGGGTTCATTTGTCCATAAATATCGTTACGCGCGTAAAGTCCAGTTACGGGTTAAAAGTCCGATTCATTCAAAATTAACATTTAAGGATGATCATAGCTTCCAAATATAAGGTCCAATATTAGGGTTTAATATAACTTAATATTTTGTCCAAAACCTTATTAAGTTTTAATAAACTAAATTTTATACAAAAAGTCCACTACACATCCATTTTTATAAACTTTTAAATGTCCATAAATCTAAAATCATGTAACATCTCGAAATAATGAAAACGAATAAAAAATGGCAAGAGCGGATTTAAAATAAAAAGCAGGGGAAACGGGCTCGGGCTTGGCTCCAATGGGCCGAAGGGGAGCCCAAGTTTATTAAGGCAAATCGAAACTCTTCCCTCATTTCCCCTCCTATTTGAGCAAACTTAGAGAGAGAAAGGAGAGCACGGGTCTAGAGAGAGAAAGCTCAGGAAACGACTCAAAGGTTCGGGAATCGTGGGTCATCATCTTTGGAACGTCTAGCAACGAAAAGGAAATGAAAACAGGTAACCACTAAGCGTGAATCTGAGTTTTTGGTTAAGAAATGGGTTTTAGGGTTTATGTGGGTTTTGAATCAAAAGAAGAGATTTTTACGTATGAATTGGATTAAAAAGAGTGTATTTAGCTACATGGATGTTATACTAAAGTTTTGGATGTAAAAAGATTCAAACTTGGATAAAAAACGACGATTTTGGCCAAGAACATATGAATCGTTCGAAAACTCTTTGAATGGGTCGAAAACTTTGGCCCGTCCGAAAAGTATTTCGGACACAATAGTTTTCGGACAGCATACATCGATCGAATTAGTTTTCGATCGAAAAGGATTTCGACCATAATAGATTTCAGAAGAAAATGTTTTCAATGGAAAGAGATTTCAATCGAAATAGTTTTTGGACAGTAAGTTTTCGAACAAAGGGAATAAAGACTTTTCGAATAATTAGTTTCTGGTCGAAAAAGATTTCGATCAAAATAGATTTCGATCGAAATAGATTTTGACCGGATTAGATTTCGGACAGAATGACGTGGTATTAAATTGACTAGTTCGTGACCCTTAAACATATCATTTAGCCTCCACCTAGCTTTAGTCTCTTGTTGAGAGAGTTAATCTTTAAGAAAGTCAGGTGAGTTCTATGTGCCCCTATATGTTATGTGCAAATCATTTAAATGTTTTGAGGCTGAAGTGTATACACTAAATGAATAAATGTTATGAATGTCAATGTGATCATACGTGATATATATATATATATATATGAAAATGAATGATGACCAAAGAATAAAACGTATGCATACAAAGAATGAAACAAATGAATGGCATAACATAAATGAATGAAATATTGCTTTATATTTATATATATTGCATGTTATGAATGAATGTAAACGTTATGGACGGAAATGATGCTAACGGCTACTACGGTAGACGGACGACCACTCGACTAAAACTTTTTATGCAGCCATAAATGAAAGTCTAGCAAGGTAGACTAAAACTAAGGCCACAACAGTGGAGTCAGTCCCTCAATCGATGCATGTCTGTATAAATAGTTCGAGTGGGAAACAGATGCCTTACGGCAAACGGGCGAATTATGGACTACGACGGTAGTACGATATGACGGACGGTAGGCCGGACGACCGAAGGTTGGTCGGACGATATAGCATGACGTATGGTCAAAGGAATCCATACGATCATGGAAGACGGACTACGGCGGTAGGACGGACCATCTGTCTTTGTGACTTATGCGAGCAAATGACGGGTTGATCACCCTTATGTGTATGACCAATGAATGTTCAATGAAACCAAAGATGTATGTATATGCTTATATGTACTTACATGGAATGATAAATGAATGAAATCGAAGTGTTAATGTGTATTTCTGTATATATATATATATATATATATATATATATATATACATATACTTATAAAGAAATGATTGTCTATACCTGATTGCTTTAAAGTAGAACTCACCAGCGTTAGCTGACTTTTAGTATGCACTTCGGGTAGCAAGAAAAAGGGACGTGTGAAGGCGTGATGGCTTCTCGGCACAACCGACATCCCACTTATTTGAGTTTCATGTTAAAACTATGTTATGATATGTTAAGATTCCGCTGTTATGTAATTGACTCTTGTACGCTTCCGCTATGTCGAATACCTTTAATTAATATATCAGTGCTTGATGACTATGTTTATGAGTAAATCCAACAAGTGAGGTTTCTAGGGAAAGGGGCCTTACAAGTTGGTATCAGAGCAATAGTTTGAGAGATTCAAACATCCCTAAAAGTCTGGACTCAAGCTGATAATGAGACCAACGCATGGATGTCAGTTTGGGTAGCCAACGCCAACGCCGGCACAGTAAGTAAGTAAAAACATTGATGCCCATAGTTAGGGATATATGCCTTAACTTAGAACGATTATATGTCAATGTCACTACTAATGTGAAGAGTTTTAAACCCGAAAAGCAAAGCAAATTATTAATCACAAACCGGTCACTGTAAGTAAGAATTTACCTTGCTCGTACTGTTCTAAACTATGATCTAAAGGAATGACATTGATGTATTACCTTTTTACTCATCAGGAAACCTATAAAACTATGGCTGGTAAAGGAAGAACCGGACGCAGAGGCGGTCATACTGGCCGAGTTGGTAGGCCACCTGTAGATCCCGGGAGCCTCGTCGCGCAGCGAAAAATACACATATTTGCTCGTGATTCGTGTGGGAACGAAGGAACATGACAGAGAAAACCATGAACATAAAGACAAGAGAACCAATACATAAACGAAACGTAATCCATAACAAACTAGTCATCCCGTCATTACAGACCACATACCGAAGGAGTACACATCTCTCGTTTACGCTCATGGTACACGGGGGCCGGGAGATCTCATCCCAGCCAGAACCTCTCTCAACCTTGTCCCAATTTTCACCTACAAATGAAGGGCTCACCTTATATTTATAGGGGCAGGAACATTTCCTGCGTACTTAGCTAAGTATGCAGGGCATTGGTCATGCGTACTTGATAAGTACGCAGGGCAAAAGCCTTGCGTACTTACTAAGTACGCGGGACCAATCTGGTGTACAAGCTAAGTACGCAGGAACACCTCATGCGTACTAGCTAAGTACACCGATACATAAAATTTAATATATAGTTACAAAAACATGCTTCTACAGACTCCCACTTAACTATAGCATCAAATTCTATCTATCACTAACACTAACAATCATCAGTTTACAAAGAATGTCCTAACAGACTCCCTCTAAACTAGTGACATCACGTGTCTTATGGCGAGACTTGATCTTCTGGCATTCCACTTGAGATCTTCAAACTTCAGTCTTCAGTTGCCCTGTGACTGACAAACACGACTCCCTCTTAACTTTATCTTTCATTGTAGATCAATCCAAGTGCACCTCATTGTACTCATCCTCTCAGCAGTAGCTTCCTCCAAATCAGCTGGTATATGATAGAGAGTTTGAATTTCCAATAACCTGCATCAAACCAATCAGCTCCTATAGGAATTCCAGTAAGATAATTTTCAGTCTTCAAACCAGATGTGTGTAACTTTATCCTGTATCTTCACAAGTCAACCAAATTCCCGAAGATGTTCATTTCCAATTTCCCCTTTCAATGTAAGCTCCTTCTGACTAGACCAGAAACAAGGGAACGTTTCCTATCCCGTCGGCAAATGATAAAAGGTTCCATCTTCAACTAATAATCCAACGAATATCCAGCTTCATCTTGAAAACACTCGATAGAATCAAACACAAAATCATGCTCAGCAGTGATCACCTTGTATCCAAAGTCCAACATTCTTCAATTAGATCTTCATTCCTAATCTGTATACATTCACCATGGTGAAGTTCCATAACTAGGTTGTCTATCTAGCATTCCGCCCAGATACCAAATGAGAAATCCCATCATAATTAAATCACATCAAATCTAGAACACAGGCTTGACCAACAAGCATGAAAATATAGTTTACAAAGAAATCTTAGTTACGTTAAAGAGGCTTATATATAGGAAGTACCAGCGGCGTATCCACCACCCCTTTAATGTCCTTTTATCCCCCTCATTTCTCTGTAAACTATGACCATCTTTTTCACCGCTTCACTCAAATCCTCAAAAACCACAACTAGTCAACTCTAGGATTTTATTCTTTTTATTCCTTTGCAAAGATCCAAAACAGCAAAACCTTGGGTTCAAGTTGTTCCAGTATTCATCCCCTATTAAAGAAGTATCCAGGATACTCGTAGCCTACATTTTCAGGTTTAAATACATAAACAATATGATTCTTTTTCCAAAGACCCAAAGCAGCAATATCTTCACAAGTAAAACGAGACCTTTAGTCGATGACGACCCAGATGCTCAAATTGATTCAACATTCATTCCCTATTATAGAAGTATGCAAGATACTCGTAGCCAACATTTTTAGGATTAAACACCTCACCAATATATGACAATTGGTATCATCTAACAAAAATCTCGTCCTTGTTTCGCCAAGTCACATCCAATACAAATTTCGGTCCTGAAAAACGAAAACTTCTATCTTTTCAAAAATGGCCCAAAACAAGCATACAAACGATCCCTAAAAAAATTGGCGAAGAAAAGTTTTCCCGCCAAAAGACTTTTTTTTAATCCCAGAGAATCTAGCTCATGCGTACTTAGTAAATACGCAGATATAAGGTGTTCCTGCATATTTAGTAAGTTCGCAAAGCCAAGGGTATATGCGTACTTGTAAGTTTGAAGAGTCAAATACCCTTGCGTACTTAGTAAGTACGCAGGTCAACTCCTCATGCGTACTTAGTAAGTACGCAGGGCTAACCCATGCGTACTTAGTAAGTACGCAGAAAAGGTGATTTTGCGTACTTATTCAGCACATAGTGTTCTTGACTGATCCTGAAGAGAATGCTCGAAAAGTGTTGGATCTGAGAAATTGATGCTTCCAAACGCTTAAAAATCATCTTCTAACAAATCCTTAGCCTTCCAAACACTAAATGAAGCGATAACGAAAACGAATTTTGGTTTTTTGGTCAACAAAAGTTACGAACAGTACATGACTTAGATCTACTTAAAACCCAAAAACTCGAATCTGGAACACAAATTAACGAACAACGATGCTCTGATACCAATTATAGGTCCCGGGAGCCTCGTCGAGCAGCGAAAAATACAGAGATCTGCTCAGGATTCGTGTGGGAACGAAGGAACATGACAAAGAAAACCACGAACATAAAGACAAGAGAATCAACTCAAAAACGAAACGTAATCCATAACAAACTAGTCATCCCATCATTACAGACTACATACCGAAGGAGTACACATCTCTCGTTTATGCTCCCGGTTCACGGGGGCCGGGAGAGCTCATCCCGGCCAGAACCTCTCTCAACCTTGTCCCAAGTTCCACCTACAAATGAAGGGCTCACCTTCTATTTATAGGGGCATGAACATTTCCTTCATACTTGGCTAAGTACGCAGGACCAATCTGGTGTACAAGCTAAGCACGTAGGAAGACCCTCCTGCGTACTAGCTAGGTACACCAATACATAGAATTTAATCTATAGTTATAAAAACATGCTTCTACAGATTCGTGAGGTTCAATTCTTAGGACATGTAGTCAATGAGAAAGGAATACAAGTTGACCCAGCTAAAGTAGAATCCATAAAAAATTGGGCAGCACCAACGACTCCGACAGAGGTGCGACAATTTCTAGGTTTGGTTGGCTACTACCGTCGATTTATCGAGGGATTTTCAAAGATCGCTCAACCTCTCACCGCCCTAACCCACAAAGGTAACCTTATAACTGGGTTGACACCCAAGAATCAGCATTTCAACTACTGAAGCAGAAACTCTATAGAAAAGAAACCAAACCCCAACGAGTGCGAGCGTTACAACTCACTATTCACACAAGATTACCCGAACAAATCCGTAATGCTTAATTCAAAGCCCTGAAAGAAGAGAACTTATCGTTGGAAGCCACTCGTGGTATGGAAAAGCAACTTGAGATCAAATCGGATGGTATTCGCTATTTCGCAGAGCTAATATGGGTCCTAGTGTACGGAAACTTAAGGTAACTTGTAATAGATGAAGCACACAAGTCTAGATATTCTATTCATCCTGGTTTCGATAAGATGTACCATGACCTGGAAAATTCTGTATTGGTGGCCGAACATGAAAGTCGATATAGCCACCTATGTGAGCAAGTGTCTGACTTGTTCCAAGGTCAAGGTTGAATGGGTAAAAGCCATCTGGATTGCTCCAGCAATCAGAAATCCCGATGTGGAAATGGGAGCAGATTTCCATGGATTTCATTAACAAATTACCCCGAACACCTAGGGGATGCGACACCATCTGGGTGATAGTGGATCTCTTAACCAAATCCGCTCATTTCCTTGCAATCAAAGAGACTGACAAAAGTTAACCCGCATGTATCTAAAGGAAGTAGTCTCTCAGCATGGAGTGTCAATTTTAATCATTTCTGAAAGAGACGCTAGATTCACCTCACACTTCTGGCAATCACTACAGAAATCTCTAGGCAAACGCTTGGATATGAGCACAACATATCATCCCCAAACAGATGGCTAGAGTGAGTGTACTATCAAAACCTTGGAGGACATGTTACAGGCTTGCGTAATCGATTTCAGTAACAGTTGGGAGACTCATCTGCCTTTAGTGGAGTTCTCCTACAATAATAGCTACCATTCTAGCATCAAGGCAGCACCGTTCGAGGCACTGTATGGACGGAAATACCGATCACCTCTCTGTTGGGCTGAAGTGGGAGGTAGCCAAATTACAGGTCCTGAACTTGTGCACGTAACTTCGAAGAAAATCACGCACATCCAAAATCGTTTGACGGCAGCTCGTGACCGTCAAAAAAGTTATGCAGACAAGCGTAGGAAACCGTTAGAATTTCAAGTGGGCGACAAAGTGCTATTAAGGTTTCTCCTTGGAAAGGTGTGATCCGTTTTAGAAAATGGTGCAAATTAAACCGCGTTACGTTGGACCATTCGAGATAGTGAAAAGGATTGGTCCAGTAGCGTATCAACTGAACCTACCAGATGAACTAAATGGAATGCACAATGTCTTTCATGTCTCAAATTTAAAAAATGCCTAGCAGACGAGACACTCGTGTTTCCACTCGAGGAGTTAGAAATCGATGAACAGTTGTGTTTCATCGAAGAACCAGTTGAAATCATGGACCGAGAGGTCAAAACGCTCAAGCATAGTAAAATCCCTATTATCAGAGTTCGCTGGAACTCGAAGCGTGGACCGTAGTTCACATGGGACCGCGAGGATCAAATGATGCGCAAGTATCCTCAGCTTTTCAAACAGTCAACGACAATCACAAAAGACAAGTAGCGACATTACTCTAATTTTCGGGACGAAAATTCCTTCAACAAGGGGATGATGTGACATCCGGCATTTTCAGGTTAACTTTGTTAACACAAACTCAGTTATCTCAAACATTCATTCATGCATTACACTTGATTAGGGTTAATTAAGTGTGCCAGTATTCGCACAAACACTCACGTAACAGTAATTCGACGAATTACCGAATCACACGAGTCTGTCCCCGAACGGTGGTGATTAATCAAGAATAATATTTCAAACAAATATTAATCTATAAATAATATATATTATGTGATTTTACGTGCTATGTGATTTTATGCGTAATTTGTTAACTTTCGTGAAATCGTGTACGTTTACGCGTAACGTTGTGACTTTTATTGCTTTAGTATTTTTTTATAAATAGATTTTATAAAAAATATTTATTAGAAACTATTTTATTTAGTTAAATTTAATTAATGTGTTTTAAATCCATTTAAATGAGTCCACGCGCCTCCTAGACTTACACTTTTATCCATTTTAGGGCCCATGGAGTGCATATATAAGGAATTCATAAAACCCTAATCCCCATTCCTTCATATTTTTCAAAAAACTCAGCCCCCTTTTACTCTCAAAACCGTCGACTTCCCTTCACCATCAAACCACCATTAAATCGTTTTCCTTTTCGTAATTGTTGGTGTATTCAAGCAATTCAAGTACCAACCTTCGTTTCTATTGGATCAAGTAAGATTTTTTATGCTTATTTATATATATATTTTCGAAATATAGATTATGTGAAACCCTAGTTTCACCCAACCAAAGATCCATTCAATAAAGATGCAAACTTTGATAATTAATTGAATATTGTTATGTTATTTGTTAGTTTTGATGAGTTGGTGAAACCCTAGATGCCTAAAACCGAGGGTTACTATAAAAGGAAACTTTATGTGTTTTCTATCGTGCATGTTAGACATGATTAGGATGATATAAATATGTTGATATGATTGTTGATGCATGTTTAATTGAATTGTGAAGTTAGATTTTGAATACCTAGCTCGGTTTTGTGAACTTTCCAATTAAGGAAACTTTAATTGTCAAAAGTGTTTATATCTTGCTATTTAGACACGTATAGTATGATTTGATGATAGATCTATGTTAGATAGGACATAATAACATGTTTTAACGTGTTAGATGTTTGAAATCACGCATGTTATTCATAGATTACTAAAAATATAAACTTTATCCTGAATTATGATCTGCATGTTAATTTCTAGGCAATTGTTATGTGATGTGATGATCTAGGACATGTTAGAGTGATCTTATGAACATATTAATGATAATAGTTTCTAGAAAACACGAGTCCTGAACATACTTACTATATATGGAAACTTACTATTTATGGAAACTTTCTAATTTTGGAAATTATGCTAGCATGCTAGAACAATAAGGTTTGTTGCTAAGTGTTATTGCATGATCTAGGTGTATAATATGTAGTATTTTGCTAATCAAACTCTAATTCATACACCAAGTCACCAACGGGTCGTCAGGTCAAACTTGAGTCAAACTTGTAACTACTTGAGTCAAACTTGTAAATCTTTTCAAACACTTAAACAGTGGGATTGTTTGGATGCAACGGGTCTTACGGACCCACACGAACACACACTCATAGACTCATTAATATAGGTAGCCGTTAGCGGATCGCTTGTCTTTTCACCAGTCATTCTAGCATACTCTAAGGTGAGTTTCACGGCCCCTTCTCTTTTACTTATTTTCCTTTTTAGGGGAGAAAGCATGCACACAAACATTTTAGATCTTGTATTATTGTATTATCGCTTACATACTAAAGTGCAAACATACCACAAAAGTTCTTACATCTCGACCGTTAGTATTGGAACATAGTGAGGTAATTTTCAGTAGTACTACTGGGTTTGACAACCCCACCCGCGTTAGTCGCGCTAACTCGACTGGAGGTCGAACGGGTGTAATATTGACCTAGACATTTAGCCATTGTTTGGTAGATGTAAAGCCCCAAACCAGGCACCCTACAGTTGGTTCTCATAATGGGTTATTCCCTTGAAAATACTCATTTTAGATATATTAAACCAGCGGAAGTATTTCTAAAAACATTAATTGGTATTTAATTTCATCAAGTTACCTCACGAATGCTTGCACACCAATCCGAGTATCACCGCTCCCAAGCCAAGATATGTCAACGCAACACCTACCTGCAAAACAATCTATCGCACACACAAAGTCAGCTACGGTGAGTGAGTTCTAATAGTTTAGTTTAATTAAAAGCCAACTCGTCTCAAACGTTATTTAAACTTTACTTAGGACCCACGGTCCTTGTAAAATAGGTCCACAATTCATTAACAAATAGATAACCCCTGTTATCTCTCGATATCCCATAGTAGCTCATTACCCAAGACTCATCCCATAATAACTCATCTTCAAGTACATGTATTAACTTGACACTTGGTTAACACAACAATCCCCTAGACCTCAACTTACTCAGCCTTGACCAAGGCTCTTACAAATCAACTGACATAATCGTTATGAACATCACATCATAATCCTGGCACCACGACCAATCTAACTCTACCCATCACATTAATATTGTCTCAAGCACAATAAATATAACTCAACGCTTGTATGCAATTTAACACAAATACATAAGCACACAAACACATACCTCATTACTGCACCCACGTCAGGGTTACCCTCGTCAGGGCGTTCGACACACCCCGAGCTCATCACTGTCTTGTTGTACATCATCACCTTTGGTGACCTCCCAAAGGAATTAGTCCTCCACAATCCCGTTTGCCATGTCATAATGACACAATGCAAACACATTACCCGCCGTGTCACAAGGACAACGACACAATGCACACAACACATGTATAATCACATAACAATATACTCTATATACATGATTCATTAACTGCACCTGCACTTCATGCCACCCTCACCGTGATCCATTTCATGCCGCAGCCACACACCCCCGCCGTCGCGCGCCACTACCGCTTCACTGTTGCCTCTTCTGGCTACCTCCGTGACCGTCACCACAGTCGACTACGGTCCCCATCTATCCTTTGATCTCCGCAAACAAACACCCAAACCCTAATCGGGTTTCTCACCCCACAACGCAAACAAACATGATAAGAAAACATAGTACGAGGATTACCTTGCCTTGACGTGAAGTTCCCGCTCGAAACCACTGCCAAACCAACACTGCGACGTCCCTTCCCTTTGTCGTTCTCCCTGTTTCCGCACGACACCACCTAGGCCAAATGAGGCCTATGGTTTACTCTTAAACTTGCTTTTAAAGGGTAGAAGGTTTCATTCCGGGTCCCTCCTGTTTCGTTAATTGTGTTTCCTTCTCGGATGCTCTAAAAACGACTATCTGGGTTTATTTTGGTAGCTAAACGCACCTCTAACCACAGTCCCGACGTCCTCTCTTAGTTCACATAGAGTCAGGTCGTCCTCTAGCCCGAACCATCTCTATTTAGATTTCCGGGATGTTAAAAGTCTACCCTCCTTAAAAGAGGATTCGTCCTAGAATACTACGCCGGTACAACCACACAACATATCCTCGTGCACCAATCATTTGGTGCCAACATTCATCTTGACACTGCCTCGTTGCTCTTACCGTTCTTAACAACATCGTATGTACCATTCCTGGTGCTATGTAGTACAACACTACCAATTGTCCTCTCACTGGTCACGTTTCATTCCAGTTCACGGGCACAATTGCCTTTGTCTCTCGTATAACCATAAAGGTCTCATCATTCCGACGATCACCCTCCCAAGTAGGTTCCTTGACTTTCATGGATGGATTCATTCGTCGTCCTTCCAACGTGAAGTCGTCGTACTTCTCGCCTCACACCTTGATCACCGGCATGCGATGATTTATTAAACTCTAGCCCATTGCCCTATCCATAAGGGCATCACTAATGTCTTTCTTTGATGATGTTTAGGAGCTCGTGCAAAGCTACCCTGGTCTCCACTAAATTTCTTTATCGTAGTATCTCTTTACTTCGTTATCACGCATTCAATACGCTCCTTAGACTTGCACATACACCCAACACAAGGGCCATCTTCAATAGCTCTCGATGTTTCTCAAGGCTCATATGCCTTTGTCGTGTCCGTTTCAATCCTCTAAGCGCTTGCTTTCCTTAAATGCTCCACAGGAGCTCATATTAAACTGGTCTTGGATTTACCAGCGTAGGCATATCCTTCTTAGTCACTTACGAGCAATCTTGCACGTGCCCCTCCTGAGTTTCACCTTTCTCTAGGTTCCTCTACCATTACTATGCGATCCCCGACCGCATCTCATTTATCATGTACGAACATGAAGTCCGCCTGCTCACAAGCCTCAGCTATTTGTCGTCTTGTTAACTTTGTGCTGATATCTTCAGCGTCATCACTTTGATCTCATCATAAACATTCCCGGTCAAGCGTCCACGTAAACACCTTCATCATTTACTCTTGAATCTCCGTCCAATGGCTTCGTGCTCCGAATTCCCTAGATATGAGCATAGACATCTCAATGGTCGCCTAGAAAGACGTCAAAACTCCTCGGATCACCTCGATGTATCCATGTCAAGAAAATTGTCAAGATAGAAATGCTATACTTGTTCACACTAACCATCCATCCTATGCACGACTAAGCGTGTACTACAAGGACACACATCGACACACATAACTGCAGAACACACAATGTTCTACACATGTACTAGTAACTCAACCTTCTAACTCGCACCAAGTGCACATATACAACTAGCTGGATCTAGTTACATCTACGTGCACACAATATAACATTGTCACCTATAAACACCCAAGTATATCATGTTGTCTGGCCCAAAGGCACAAGCAAACACGATATCCCGTCTGACTGCGGTCAGACACAATAATCTGTTAACAAAAGTCAACACCATATCAAGCTTACACTTGATCTCCCGCCTGACTAATTCCAGACACAATATCAAGCTTACGCTTGATCTCCCGCCACGACTATTAAGTACATGACACAAATGACTCATACTCATAAGCAACTCAATTAACGACATACAAGTTTATTCATAAACACTTTCATGTCCTTAAGCACTAGAACATTTACCTCGCAAAAATCTATGCCTGAAAATATAAGGACATTAAATATCGTGGTACGACTAAACACACCCTCTTGCACTTCACATATCACCTAAGAATAACACATAGGTGACACTATCTTAAGACCGTAGACACACCCAATTAATGAAAACTCAGGTCTACATTGGTCTATTCATATAGTCTAATCAACCAAGTCATAGCATCACATCAAAGATTACGTTTAGTATGAACTCACGTTGTTTAAAGTTAATCACATAATTAACACTGCATCACCCATAACAAGATATCACACATGCAATTATCATTTATCATACCCAAATCATCTCGCGGTATAACTCGCACTCAATGTTAAAATCAAATAGTCAATATCTGAAATAATCATCACACCACGTAAACGTCTAATCACTCAAAACGTTAAATCACCCTACAATCTCTCCCGACAACCGTCACGTCCAAAAGTCACCTAGAAGTTCAACGTCTCAAACAACGCTCGCAAGATTACTACGGGACCACATTAGGTGTATCTGGTGCGTCCTCCTCTGGTTCCTCCTCATCGGACACCGTGTCAATCATCGGATCCTCTTGAAATAGAGCTCTCTTAGCTGACGCACGTGGTCGATCTTTCAGCCATACATGTCCACATCCTGGAGGGAAATCGCATACTGCCGACAAGGCCCTCCTTTTCCGTCCTGTCACTCTAGTTTCAGCACCACACGGGACGCTGCCATCCTCAGCTCTAGTCACTCTTGACGCGGGAAGTGCCAACACTGTGACACCTCAGTAATTTTTTTTATTATTTTAATTTTCAGGATGAAAATCCCTTTCAACTAGGGAATGATGTGACAATCCAGAATTTTTAGTCTAACTCCGTTATTTAAATCCAGTAAAAGTTAACCTATTTAACTTATCTCAAACCCTAGGGACTAATTCTATCAATATTCAAACCCAAACTCCAAGGACTAGTTGTGTAATATCCTTAAACCATTATGTTGACTTTTCAAAGTCAAAATTATACTCCTGTTGACTTGTGCTAGTCAAACTAACCATGTTCTAACCTCAATTCAAACCACAAGGGTTATTTCGGCCAAGTTCTAAACTCCAACATAGAAATTAGAGGGACCAATTCTGTAATTAACCCTAAGTTGATTTCTGTTTGACTTTCTCAAGTCAAACTCATAGTATTCAATCCAAATCAATCCCACGATCGTTTCTACGTAAATATTGAAACTAATTACACACGTTTAAGGCATTAACGGTCATAACTAACGGATTAATCATCATCATTTACTCGAATTAACTCTAATTATGAGGATTAAACAAGAAACCGTCGACTTCATGAACTTATACTATCCAATTCTTCGAAATAGGATACCAATTCAAGAACTGAACCCCTGCGCACATTAGACAATCCCCATTGAAGCTTCTGCACGCATCATTTTGATCGGAATTTCAACAGAGGACACCAGAAATCAATCCAGACACCATCGACATCAGTTTTAGCCGACCTCACTCAATTCGACATCATTTCTGGTAATCAAACATACCCTCAGTTTCGTTTCCATGTCTACAATGAAAGCCCCTTATCAATTCGGGATTACATCATCGAATTGATCAAGAACCCGATTCTAGTGTTCATACGAAACCAGTTTGATCGAACCCTATTCTAGACCTGATTTAAATCCAATTAACCGGTATCACTAGACTCGTAATCACCTATTTGATGAAAGCCCTATGTTAATTTAAACAAATAACATCGAATTTTGTACAATCCAATAACTAGGGTTATTCTTAGTCGAATTTAGGGATGTTGATATAAACAACTTTTTCAACGGAATTAAACTGTTCCAATGGATTCGCATGGTCCAAATCTATGATATCCCTCTGGTTTCAACCGTTTTCATTGTCAAAATTGGTCGATTCAATCTAGTGTTCTTAATTTAGGGTTTCGGGATTACTATCTGCGAATTAACAATCCTAGACTCGATACTTTTGCAGTTAATCACGCATACGGAGTCGCAAACAACCAATTTACAAAACCCCCATGTTTTGATTTCAAATCGTAATCTAATTCTATGAGTTTGGGACTGGTTTCGATCGCGAATGGGTTTGAGGAAGGAGCTCACTGGAGTTCTTTGATAAAAACAATCTGATCCGGGTTCTAACGCGATGACCCTAGCGGGCGTGGTGGTAGAACATATGACTCGTAAGCAGGAGACCCGGGTTCAAGTCCGGTCTCCTGCATTATTCTTTTTGGGCCTTTTTCCACTATATTAATTTTATAAATATAACCCCTATAATAATATATTAATATATTAACGTGTTTTTGCCCCGAAAAACACCCGTATGCTCGGGTTTAATTTTATAATCTATTTTCTTTTTAAATAATATAATCCCATTATTTTGAAGCCGTGACTCCAATTGGAATGATATATTTATATTATTTAAATCCAGTGACCTCAAATAAAAATAATATATTTTCATATTATTTTTGCCACGAATATAAACTTAGTGTAATGTTTCAAACTATTAGATTATATAGTTATTATATTATTTACCCTCGAATAAAAAAATTATATTTATTATTTTTCACGCAATTGATTTTATTATTCTACGAACTTAAAAGTAATATATTTAATATATATTATTTTCTTAAACCATTTTGATGGTACGAACATATGAATATAAATATATATATATATATGAAGTATTATTCGTTCGACGCGAAACATATTTATCTTAATAAGTATTAATTAAGAAACCTATATTACCGTAGACACGCTCGTCTACACGTAAATCCTTAGAATGTTCTAAGACGTTCTAATCTTTCGTGTCATCGTCACAAATCCCATGTGTCCGTAATTGTTATGTTTATAATTCTAAGGCATATGTGAGCCGTTGCAGGCTAACACTTGTGTACCAAATCTTTTACTTGTGTGATACTACCTACTACGCAACGAAGGTGAGTTTCACGGCCCCTTTTTACTTGTTTTCCTATTGGGGGAGAAACATGCATATACACAAACATCATTTTACATGTTATCCCGTTGGGGAGAAACATACATACAAACAAATTGTATTTTACTTGTTTTCTCGTTGGGGGAGAAACATGCATATACACAAGCATCATCTTACTTGTTTTCCTGTTGGGGAGAAACATGCATACAAACGAGCATCATTTTACTTGTTTTCCCGTCGGGGAGAAACATGCACACGAACATACATCCGTTACTTGTCTTCCCGTCGGGGAGAGACATACACACAAACAGACATGGATCACATAGTATTTCACTACCACTTATGTACTTAAGCATAAACACTATCATGAAATTCCTCACATCGAACCGTAAATATGGACTTAGCAAGGTAATTTGAGTAGTACTACTAGGTTTGACAAACCCCTCCTGGGGTAGTCGTGCTAGCACGATTGGAGGTCGAACGGGTGTAGATTGGCCTAAACATATTAGTCAGAGTTGATAGACCTGGCTGGAGGCAAACAAACAAACAAACAGTCAGCTTCGGTTGCGAGCGCTTAGAGTAACTTCTACATTGTCTAGATAGCAATAGGTGTGACTTACGTATGTGAATCCTACAAACACACAAATAGTTTATTTACTTACAAACCTGTGAACTCACCAACCTCGTCTTAACACTTTTTCTTACATGTTTCTCAGGTCGCTCTGGCACAGATTGCACACTTAGGACATGCATGGAGTCCTACTGTCATGTCATTCATTTCTAACGTTTTAAACAATTCACTTGCCTTTATTAAGCTAAACTTTGGCGCGTTGTTTTGCGCATTTACTTTTTTTAAACGCTTCCACATTAACTCTGAACTTTTATGTTATGACATCTCAAGTCCCATATAGTGTCATTTGATGTAAATAATGACTGAGATCCTGGTGTGTCACCTCCCAAATGGTAAAACTCCGTTAGTGGAAATTAGGGGTGTGACAGATTGATATCAGAGCCATTGGTTATAGAGAACTAGGATTGCATACTAGACTATAAACGCACACATGCATTAGTTACACGACAAAGACACTCATATATGATACACATGGTATCCATACATACATTGCATTGCAGGCATGATGACAACATCCATATCACCCTCTTCTGACGAGGAACACGTCATTCTCATTATATCATCATTCCAGCTACACTAGGGGAGTCATCAGAACCACATCCACTCTCGTACGAGGGCAGCAAGACAGAGCCTTCGGAGAAGTCACTCACACCACCATCATCTGCACCATTGTTACACCATCATAGCCGAAGACGACACCGGCTTGAGCCTATCATGGACACAATCAGGGAATGGTTTGTCTTCTCAAGTTCGTGTTGGGGACAACACACAGAACTAGCACATATCTCTTTGGGAGTTGGGATCGTCAGAGGCGAGTCCCTACTGTACCCACTAGCAACAATACGTCGTGTGAAGGCAGACTGTTGCACGCATCATTGCAGAATCCATTGACACGTAGATGTCATCACTTTCCTGAGCCGTGGGCTCGCGCTTTGTTCGATATTCTGTTGAAGAAAGATTGATCACAAGGTTGAGAACGCTATGCTCATTGCATACCCAAACCCTATCCTGACTCAGTTGGAAGGACGACTACTTTGCCTCTTCCAGTAACACATTCATGAACTAGTTTCGCTCATCGAAGCCACATTTCATGTACATATTTGTTTCATGTGCAGGTTCTCATCTACAATCCACTGGATTGGACTCTCGTATTATGTTCCAACTCGAGTGAATACTCAGATCAAACGATTCCCGACTACTCATCCTAATATGAGTTCTAGTTGATCAATTTATGGTTGATGACTAAGCTTCTCGATGACTTATCATATCTGACAACACTCTGTACTCGGCAATACAAACTAAAGGACATTTTGACACAGGACAGGGAGAACTAGGGTGAGCATGCATAGCAAATTATCTTTACGGGTGCACACGTAATAGTAATTTGAGGTGCATGTAAGTCCTGGTGAAACCTAGTGTGTGGATGAATGGTCCTAATCTGTGATCTACATACTTATATTTCCATTGACAGTAGAAATTCAAGTAACCCGCTCAACGACTAGTTGATATCGTTAAACCTGTTCAACAGTTGATAGACACGACTATTAGGTTGAAGATGCTACAATGAACTATCATCAATAGGATCCATCATTTTATTTCACTCATGTAACAGTCATAGTGAACTTAAGACTCTCATCAAAACTTGATCAAGGAAACCACCTAGATTGAAACCCTAATAGAACCTCATGGTAAACCCACCGACTCCAGCTATGTAAGCGGAAATTGGGAATTCTTCCTAAACTAACACGTTATTCCTTACACTCCAACAATAGATTCCATTTGACTTTGTCACCTCATCTTGTGACTAATCCTTGGTCTAATTTGATTTTTACCCACAACATATCTAGTTATTTCAATGACCTCACAAATTTCTTACTATTGCAGTCGTACTCCAACCCTACTAGAAGCTAAGTACACCATAGAAATAGCTGATGGACAAATAATTGAAGCAACTCACAGGGTTGTAAACTTGAATTGGCTGATCATGACTTGACATTGGCCTTATGCCAGTCACACCCGGCAGCTTCGACGTAATTATCTGTATGGATTGATTATCTAAAAACCAAGCCGAAATTATTTGTCGTGAAAAATTTTGTTCGCCTTCCTCTCCCGAGTGGAGAAACCCTTTCTGTCCAATGTGAAAAGAGTGGTGCTGTCGTGGGCATCATTATTTTCGTGAAAGCACAAAAGCATCTACGTAAAGGTCATACTGCCATTTTGGCTCTCGTCACCGAGCAGCCATCTGAGGAGAAGAAGATTGACGAAATCCCGATCGTTCATGGTTATCCAGAGGTATTTCTCGAAGATCTACCAGGTCTTCCACCGTATCGTCAAGTAGAATTCCAAATTGATCTAGCACCCAAAGCAGCGCCTATTGCTCGGGCACCCTATAAACTTGCACCCAGTGAATTACAAGAGCTATCCACAGAACTGCAAGAGTTGTTGGATAAAGGTTTCATTAGACCTAGCTCATCGCCATGGGGAGCTCCAGTCCTAATTGTCAAGAAGAAGGACGGGACCTTCCGCATGTACATCGACTACCGTGAACTTAATAAAGTAACCAACAAGGACCGTTATCCTTTACCCCGCATCGATGATTTATTTGATCAACTTAGATCTGGTTATCATCAACTGAGAGTCCGAGATGAGGGCATCTCAAACACGGCATTCAGAACTAGGTATGGTCACTACGAATTCATGGTCATGCCCTTCGGATTGACTAATGCACCAGCGGTATTCATGGACCTCATGAACCGTGTGTGTAAATCGTACCTTGATCATTTCGTTATCGTCTTTATCGATGACATCCTCGTCTACTCTAAAAATAGGGATGAACATCAGGAACACCTACGTTTGATTTTGGGATTGCTAAAACAAGAGCAATTGTATGCCAAACTTTCCAAGAGCGAATTCTGAATTCGGGAAGTGCAATTCTTAGGACATGTAGTCAACGAGAGCGGAATACATGTCGATCCATCTAAGATAGAAGCCATCAAGAATTGGGCGGCACCGACAACTCCAACTGAGGTGCGATAATTTATGGGATTGGCTGGCTATTACCGTCGTTTCATCGAAGGATTTTCAAATATTGCCCAACCCCTCACCGCTCTAACTCAAAAGGGTAAACCCTATAACTAGGGTGACACCCAAGAGTCAGCGTTCCAACTCCCCAAACATAAACTCTGCAGTGCACCCATCCTATCTCTTCCAGAGGGAACAGATGATTTTGTGGTGTACTGTGATGCATCCATTCAAGGTCTTGGTTGTGTGCTTATGCAACGCGAGAAAGTGATCGCATACGCTTCTCGTCAACTGAAAATCCATGAGAAAAACTACACGACTCATGACTTAGAGTTGTGAGCCATGGTATTTGCACTAAAGATATGGAGACATTACTTGTACGGTACCAAATGCACTATGTACACCGATCACAAGAGTCTTCAGCATATCTTTGAACAGAAAGATTTGAACACGTGACAGCGTCGTTGAATTAACTCTTGAACGACTATGATTGTGCTATCAAGTATCACCCGGGCAAGGTTTAAGTAGTAGCCGATGCCCTAAGCCCGAAAGAAACTAAAACCTGATGAGTCCGAGCATTACAGCTCACTAGCCATCCTAGACTACCTGATCAGATCCGTAGTGCTCAACTCGAAGCCCTGAAAGAGGAAATCCTACCGTTGTAATCCACACATGGTATGGAAGAACAGCTTGGGGTTAAATTAGACGGCATTCGCTACTTCGCAGATCGAATATGGGTTCCAGTGTATGGGAACTTAAGGGAACTGGTTATGGATGAGGCTCCTAAATCTCGATACTCTATCCATCCTGGTTTCGACAAGATGTACCATGACCTAAAAGATGCTATATTGGTGGCCGAGGATGAAAGCTGATATAGCCACCTATGTGAGCAAGTGCCTGACCTGCTCAAAGGTCAAGGTGGAATACCAAAAGCCTTCTAGTCTACTTCAACAACCAGATATTCCTATGTGGAAATGGGAGCAAATCTCTGTAGATTTTATCACCAAATTGCCCCGAACTCCTAGCGGATGTGACACCATCTAGGTGATCGTCGATCGTCTAAATTAATCCAGTCACTTCTTAGCAATCAGAGAGACAGACAAAATGGAAAAAAAACTTACTCGTATTTACTTGAAGTAAGTAGTCTCTCGGCACGGAATGCCAATTTCTATCATTTCGGATCGAGACGCTCGATTCACATCACGTTTCTGGCAATCTTTTCAAAAAGCTTTAGGTATGCGTCTAGATATGAGCACGGCGTACCATCCTCAAACAGATGGCCAAACGGAACGTACCATTAAAACCTTAGAGGACTTGCTACGAGCTTATGTGATTGATTTCGGTAACAGTTGGGAAACTCACTTGACTTTAGTGGAGTTCTCCAACAATATCAGTTATCACACTAGTATCAAGGCAGCACCATTC
Organism: Smallanthus sonchifolius; assembly: GCA_023525975.1. Lineage (NCBI taxonomy): Eukaryota > Viridiplantae > Streptophyta > Magnoliopsida > Asterales > Asteraceae > Smallanthus > Smallanthus sonchifolius. Next base: position 37,503,473 of record CM042025.1, on the reverse strand, counting down.
GAGGCATTGTACGGATGTAAATACTGATCTCCTATCTGTTGGGCTGAAGTTGGGGATAGCCAACTTACAGGTTCCGAACTTGTATTCGAAACCTCTAAAAAGATCGTTCAAATTCGAAACCGTATTGCGACAGCTCGTGATCGTCAAAAGAGCTATGCCGACAAGTGTCGCAAACCATTAGAGTTTCAAGTAGGCGACATGGTTCTTCTGAAAGTGTAACCTTGGAAAGGTGTAATTCATTTCGGGAAACACGGCAAACTGAATCCTCGTTATGTTGGACCATTCAAAATAGTAAATAGAGTTGGCCTAGTAGCGTATCAACTAGACCTACCTGAAGGACTCAGTGGTGTACACGATGTCTTTCATGTCTCAAACTTGAAGAAATGTCTAGCAGACGAGACACTCGCGGTTCCTCTCGAGGAACTACAGATCGATGAACAACTGTGTTTCACTGAAGAACCGGTAGAAATCATGGACATGGAAGTCAAAACGCTCAAACGCAGTAAAATCCCTTTCAGGTAGGGGATGATGTGACAATCCAGACTTTTTACTCTAACTCCGTTATTTAAATCCAGTTAAAGTTAACCTATTTAACTTATCTCAAACCCTAGGGACTAATTCTGTCAATATTCAAACTCAAACTCCAAGGACTAGTTTTGTAATATCCTTAAACCATTACGTTGACTTTTAATAGTCAAAATTGTACTCCCGTAGACTTATGCTAGTCAAACTAACCATGTTCTAACCTCAATTCAAACCACAAGGGTTATTTCAGCCAAGTTCTAAACTCCAACACAGAAAACAAAGGGACCAATTCTGTAATTAACCCTAAGTTGATTTGTGTTTGACTTTCTCAAGTCAAACTCACCGTATTCAATCCAAATCAATCCCATGATCGTTTCTACGTAAATATTGAAACTAATTACACACGTTTAAGGTATTAACGGTCATAACTAACAGATTAATCATCATTTATTCGAATTAACTCTAATTATGAGGATTAAACAAGAAACCGTCGACTTCATGAACTTATACTATCGAATTCTTCGAATTAGGATACCAGTTCATGAATTGAACTCCTGCGCACCTTAGACGATCCCCATTGAAGCTTCTACAAGCATCATTTTGATCGGAATCGCAACAGAGGACACCATAAATCAATCCAGACACCATCGGCATCGGTTTTAGCCGACCTCACTCAATTCGACATCATTTCTGGTAATCAAACATACCCTCTGTTTCGTTTCCATGTCTACAATGAAAGCCCCTTATCAATTCGGGCTTACACCATCGAATTGATCATGAACCCGATTCTAGGGTTCATACAAAACCAGTTTGATCGAACCCTATTCTAGACCTGTTTTAAATCCAATTAACCGGTATCACTAGACTCGTAATCACATATTTGATGAAAGCCCTATGTTAATTTAAACAAATAACATCGAATTTTGTACAATCCAATAACCAGGGTTGTTCTTAGTCGGATTTAGGGATGTTGATACAAACAACTTTTTCAACAGAATTAAACTGTTCCAGTGGATTCGCATGGTCCAAATCTGTGATAGCCCTCTGGTTTCAACCGTTTTCATTGTCAAATTTGGTCGATTCAATCTAGTGTTCTTAGTTTAAGGTTTCGGGATCACTATCTGCGAATTAACAATACTAGAGTCGATACTTTTGAAATTAATCACGCATACGGAGTCGCAAAAATCCAATTTACAAAACCCCCATGTTTTGATTTCAAATCGTAATCTAATTCTATGAGTTTGGGACTGGTTTCGATCGCGAATGGGTTTGGGGAAGGAACTCACTGGAGTTCTTTGATAAAAACCATCTGATCCAGGTTCTAACGCGATGACCCTAGCGGGCGTGGTGGTAGAACATATGACTCGTAAGCAGGAGACCCGGGTTCGAGTCCGGTATCCTGCATTATTCTTTTTGGGCCTTTTTCCACTATATTAATTTTATAAATATAACCCCTATAATATTATATTAATATATTAACGTGTTTTTGCCCCGAAAAATACCCGTAGGCTCGGGTTTAATTTTATAATATATTTTCTTTATTAATAATATAATTTCATTATTTTGAAGCCGTGACTCCAATTGGAATGATATATTTATATTATTTAAATCCAGTGACCTCAAATAAAAATAATATATTTTCATATTATTTTTGTCACGAATATAAATTTGGTGTAACGTTTCAAACTATTAGATAATATAGTTATTAGACTAAATTATAATTTTTGTCATTTATGTTTGCATAAATTATGGAATGAATCCTTTAAACTTTTGACTTTCACTTATTGTCCTTTATTTGGAAAGTTACATCGTTTCTTGTCCTTTCCACTAACGGAGGTTAAATTTTTCAGTTAACTCACCCCTTATGCACTGCACATGAGGGTGTTTTAGTCTTTTTTATCTCTAAAGGACAAAAATTGTAATTTAGTCTAGTTATTATATTATTTACCCTCGGTTTTACCCTCGAATAAAAATAATATATTTATTATTATTCACGCAAATGATTTTATTATTCTACAAACTTAAAAGTAATATATTTAATATATATTATTTTCTTAAACCATTTTGATGGTACGAACATATGAATATATATATATATATATATATATATATATATATATATATATATTTATGAAGTATTATTCGTTCGACGTGAAACGTATTTATCTTAATAATTAATAATTAATAAACCTATATTCCCGTAGACACGCTCGTCTACTCGTAAATCCTAAGAATGTTCTAAGACGTTCTCATCTTCCATGTCATCATCACAAATCCCATGTGTCCCTAATTGTTATGTTTATAATTCTAGGGCATACGTGAGCCGTTGCAGGCTGACACTTGTGTACCAAATCTCTTACTTGTGTGATACTACCTACTACGCAACGCATGTGAGTTTCACGACCCCTTTTTACTTGTTTTCCTATTGGGGGAGAAACATGCATATACACAAACATCATTTTACATTTTATCCCGTTGGGGAGAAACATGCATACAAACAAACAGTATTTTACTTGTTTTCACGTTGGGGGAGAAACATGCATATACACAAGCATCATCTTACTTGTTTTCCCGTTGGGAAGAAACATGCATACAAATGAGCATCACTTTACTTGTTTTCCCGTTGGGTAAAAACATGAACACGAACAGACATCTGTTCCTTGTCTTCCCACCGGGGAGAGACATACACACAAACGGACATGGATCACATAGTATTTCACTACCACTTGTGTACTTAAGCTTAAACACAATCATGAAAGTCCTCACATCGAACCGTTAATATGGACTTAGCGAGGTAATTTGAGTAGTACTACTAGGTTTGACAAACCCCACCCGGGCTAGTCGCTCTAGCACGATTGGAAGTTGAACGGGTGTAGATTGGCCTAAACATATTAGTCAGAGTTGATAGACCTGGCTGGAGGCAAACCAACAAACAAACAGTTAGCTTCGGTTGCGAGCACTTAGAGTAACTTGTACATTGTCTAGCTAGAAATAGGTGTGACTTACGTATGTGGATCCTACAAACACATAAACAATTTATTTACTTACAAACCTATGAACTCACCAACCTCATGTTGACACTTTTTCTTACATGTTTCTCACGTCGCTCTTGCACTTATTGCACACTTAGGACATGCTTGGAGTCCTACTTTCTTGTCATTCATTTCTAACGTTTTAAACAATTCATTTGCCTTTATTAAGCTAAACTTTGGCGCATTGTTTTGCGCATTTACTTTTGTTTAAACGCTTCCGCATTAACTCTGAACTTTTATGTTATGACATTTCAAGTCCCATATAATGTCGTTTGATGTAACTAATGACTGAGATCCTGGTGTGTCACCTCCCAATCGGTAAAACTCCGTTAGTGGAATTTAGGGGTGTGACAGATTGGTATCAGAGCCATTGGTTATAGAGAACTAGGATTGCATACTAGACTATAACCGCACACATGCATTAGTTACACGACACAGATACTCGTACATGATACACATGGTATCCATACATACATTGCATTGCAGGCATGATGAAGACATCCATATCACCCTCTTCTGACGAGGAACACGTCATTCTCATTATATCATCATTTCCGGTGACGACATTCGGGGAGTCATCAGAATAACATCCATTCCCGTCCGAGGGCAGCAAAACGGAGCCTTTGAAGGAGTCACTCACATCACCATCATCTGCACCTTTGTTACACCATCAGAGCCAAAGAGACACCAGCTTGAGCCTATCTAGAACACAATCAGGGAATGGTGGGTCTTCTCAAGTTCATGTTGGGGACGACACACAGAACTAGCACATATCTCTTTGGGAGTTGGGATCGTCGGAGGCAAGTCTCTACTGTACCCACTAGCAACAATACGTCGTGTGAAGGCAGACTGTCGCACGCATCATGGCAGAATCCATTGACACATAGATGTCATCACTTTCCCGAGCCATGGGCTCGCGCTTTTTTCAATATTCTGTTGAAGAAAGATTGACCACAAGGTTGAGAACGCATTGCTCATTGCATACCTAAACCCTATCCTGACTCAGTTGAAAGGACGACTACTTTGCCTCTTCAAGTAACACATTCATGAACTAGTTTCGCACATCGAAGCCACATTTCATGTACATATTTGTTTCATGTGCATGTTCCCATCTACAATCCACTGGATTGGACTCTCGTATTATGTTCCAACTCGAGTGAATACTCGGATCAAACGATTCCCAACTACTCATCCTGATATGAGTTCTAGTTGATCAATTTATGGTTGATGACTAAGCTTCTCGATGACTTATCATATTTGACAACACTATGTACTCGACAATACAAAATAAAGGACATTTTGACACAGGACAGGGAGAACTAGGGTGAGCATGCAAAGCAAATTATCATTACGGGTGAACACGTAATAGTAATTTGAGGTGCATGTAAGTCCTGGTGAAACCTAGTGTGTGGATGAATGGTCCTAATCTGTGATCTACATACTTATATTTCCATTGACAGTAGAAATTCACGTAACCCGCTCAACGACTAGTTGATATCGTTAAACTTGTTCAACAGTTGATAGACGCGAGTATCAGGTTGAAGATGTTACAATGAACTATCATCATAGGATCCATCATTTTATTTCACTTATGTAAGAGTCATAGTGAACTTAAGACTCTCATCAAAACTTGATCAAGGAAACCACCTAGATTGAAACCCTAATAGAACCTCGTGGTAAACCCACCAACTCCAGCTATGTAAGCGAAAATTGGGAATTCTTCCTAAACTAACACGTTATTCCTTACACTCGAACAGTAGATTCCATTTGACCTTGTTACCTCATCCTGTGACTAATCCTTGACCTAATTTTATTTTTACCCCAGCATATCTAGTTATTTCAGTGACCTCACAAATTTCTTACTAGTGCGGTCGTACTCCAACCCAACTAGAAGCTAAGTACACCATAGAAATATCTGATAATTGAAGCAACTCACAGGGTTGTAAACTTGAATTGGCTAGTCATGAACTTGACATTGGCCTTATGCCAGTCACACTCGGTAGCTTCGATGTAATTGTCGGTATAGATTGGTTATCTAAGAACCAAGCCGAAATTATTTGTCGTGAACAATTTTGTTCGCCTTCCTATCCCGAGTGGAGAAACCCTTTCTGTCCAAGGCGAAAAGAGTGGTGCTGTCGTGGGCATCATATCTTTCGTGAAAGCACAAAAGCGTCTACGTAAAGGTCATACTGCCATTTTGGCTCTCGTCACCGAGCAGGCATATGAGGAGAAGAAGATTAACGACATCCCGATCGTTCGTGATTATCCGGAGGTATTTCCCGAAGATCTACCAAGTCTTCCACCGCATCGTCAAGTCGAATTCCAAATTGATCTAGCACCCGGAGCAGCGCCTATTGCTCGGGCACCCTGTAGACTTGCACCTAGTGAATTGCAAGAGCTATCCAGACAACTGCAAGACTTATTGGATAAAGGTTTCATTAGACCTAGTTCATCACCATGGGGAGCTACAGTCCTATTTGTCAAGAAGAAGGACGAGACCTTCCGCATGTGCATCGACTACCGTGAACTTAATAAAGTAACCAACAAGGACCGTTATCCTTTACCCTGCATCGATGATTTGTTTGATAAACTCCAGGGATCAAGATTCTATTCCAAGATAGATCTTAGATCCGGTAATCATCAACTGAGAGTCCGAGACGAGTGCATCTCAGAGACGACATTCAGAACTAGGTATGGTCACTACGAATTCATGGTCATGCCCTTCGGATTGACCAATGCACCCGCGGTATTCATGGACCTAATGAACCATGTGTGTAAACCGTACCTTGATCAGTTTGTTATCGTCTTCATCGATGACATCCCCGTCTACTCCAAGAATTGGGATGAACATGAGGAACACCTGCGTTTCATTTCGGAATTGCTAAAACAAGAGCAATTGTATGCCAAACTTTCCAAATGTGAATTCTGAATTCGTGAAATGCAATTCTTAGGACATCTAGTTAACGTGAGCGGAATGCATGTCGATCCATCTAAGATAGAAGCCATCAAGAATTGGGCGGCACCGACAACTCCAACTGAGGTGCGATAATTTCTGGGATTGGCTGGCTATTACCGTCGTTTCATCGAAGGATTTTCAAATATTGCCCAACCCCTCACCGCTCTAACTCAAAAGGGTAAACCCTATAACTAGGGTGACACCCAAGAGTCAGCGTTCCAACTCCCCAAACATAAACTCTGCAATGCACCCATCCTATCTCTTCCAGAGGGAAAAGATGATTTTGTGGTGTACTGTGATGCATCCATTCAAGGTCTTGGTTGTGTGCTTATGCAACGCGAGAAAGTGATCGCATACGCTTCTCGTCAACTGAAAATCCATGAGAAAAACTACACGACTCATGACTTAGAGTTATGAGCCATGGTATTTGCACTAAATATATGGAGACATTACTTGTACGGTACCAAATGCACTATGTACACCGATCACAAGAGTCTTCAGCATATCTTTGAACAGAAAGATTTGAACACGTGACAGCGTCGTTGAATGAACTCTTGAACGACTATGATTGTGCTATCAAGTATCACCCGGGCAAGGCTTAAGTAGTAGCCGATGCCCTAAGCCCGAAAGAAACTAAAACCAGATGAGTCCGAGCATTACAGCTCACTAGCCATCCTAGACTACCTGATCAGATCCGTAGTGCTCAACTCGAAGCCCTGAAAGAGGAAATCCTACCGTTGTAATCCACACGTGGTATGGAAGAACAGCTTGGGGTTAAATCAGACGGCATTCGCTACTTCGCAGATCGAATATGGGTTCCAGTGTATGGGAACTTAAGGGAACTGGTTATGGATGAGGCTCCTAAATCTCGATACTCTATCCATCCTGGTTTCGACAAGATGTACCATGACCTAAAAGATGCTATATTGGTGGCCGAGGATGAAAGCTGATATAGCCACCTATGTGAGCAAGTGCCTGACCTGCTCAAAGGTCAAGATGGAATACCAAAAGCCTTCTGGTCTACTTCAACAACCAGATATTCCTATGTGGAAATGGGAGCAAATCTCTATAGATTTTATCACCAAATTGCCCCGAACTCCTAGCGGATGTGACACCATCTAGGTGATCGTCGATCGTCTGAATTAATCCAGTCACTTCTTAGCAATCAGAGAGACTGACAAAATGGAAAAAAAAACTTACTCGTATTTACTTGAAGTAAGTAGTCTCTCGGCACGGAGTGCCAATTTCTATCATTTCGGATCGAGACGCTCGATTCACCTCACGTTTCTGGCAATCTTTTCAAAAAGCTTTAGGCACGCGTCTAGATATGAGCACGGCGTACCATCCTCAAACAGATGGCCAAACGGAACGTACCATTAAAACCTTAGAGGACTTGCTACGAGCTTATGTGATTGATTTAGGTAACAGTTGGGAAACTCACTTGACTTTAGTGGAGTTCTCCAACAATATCAGTTATCACACTAGTATCAAGGCAGCACCATTCGAGGCATTGTACGGATGTAAATTCTGATCTCCTATCTGTTAGGCTGAAGTTGGGGATAGCCAACTTACAGGTTCCGAACTTGTATTCGAAACCTCTAAAAAGATCGTTCAAATTCGAAACCGTATTGCGACAGCTCGTGATCGTCAAAAGAGCTATGCCGACAAGCGTCGCAAACCATTAGAGTTTCAAGTAGGCGACATGGTTCTTCTGAAAGTGTAACCTTGGAAAGGTGTAATTCATTTCGGGAAACACGGCAAACTGAATCCTTGTTATGTTTGACCATTCAAAATAGTAAATAGAGTTGGCCTAGTAGCGTATCAACTAGACCTACCTGAAGGACTCAGGGATGTACACGATGTCTTTCATGTCTCAAACTTGAAGAAATGTCTAGCAGACGAGACACTCGCGGTTCCTCTTGAGGAACTACAGATCGATGAACAACTGTGTTTCATTGAAGAACCGGTAGAAATCATGGACATGGAAGTCAAAATGCTCAAACAAAGTAAAATCCCTTTCAGGTAGGGGATGATGTGACAATCCAGATATTTTAGTCTAACTCCGTTATTTAAATCCAGTAAAAGTTAACCTATTTAACTTATCTCAAACCCTAGTGACTAATTCTGTCAATATTCAAACTCAAACTCCAAGGACTAGTTGTGTAATATCCTTAAACCATTTTGTTGACTTTTCAAAGTCAAAATTGTACTCCTGTTGACTTGAGCTAGTCAAACTAACCATGTTCTAACCTCAATTCAAACCACAAGGGTTATTTCTACCAAGTTCTAAACTCCAACACAGAAAACAGAGGGACCAATTCTGTAATTAACCCTAAGTCGATTTCTGTTTGACTTTCTCAAGTCAAACTCACCGTATTCAATCCAAATCAATCCCACGATTGTTTCTACGTAAATATTGAAACTAATTACACACGTTTAAGGCATTAACGGTCATAACTAACGGATTAATCATCATTTATTCGAATTAACTTTAATTATGAGGATTAAACAAGAAACCGTAGACTTTATGAACTTATACTATCGAATTCTTCGAATTAGGATACCAATTCATGAATTGAACCCTTGCGCACCTTAGACGATCCCCATTGAAGCTTCTACACGCATCATTTTGATTGGAATCGCAACAGAGGACACCAAAAATCAATCCAGACACCATCGACATCAGTTTTAGCCGACCTCACTCAATTCGACGTCGTTTCTGGTAATCAAACATACCCTCATTTTCGTTTCCATATCTACAATGAAAGCCCCTTATCAATTCGGGCTTACATCATCGAATTGATCATGAACCCCATTCTAGGGTTCATACGAAACCAGTTTGATCTAACCCTATTCTAGACATGTTTTAAATCTAATTAACCGGTATCACTAGACTCGTAATCACTTATTTGATGAAAGCCCTATGTTAATTTAAACAAATAACATCGAATTTTGTACAATCCAATAACTAGGGTTGTTCTTAGTCGGATTTAGAGATGTTGATACAAACAGCTTTTTCAACGGAATTAAACTGTTCCAGTGGATTCGCATGGTCCAAATCTGTGATAGCCCTTTGGTTTCAACCGTTTTCATTGTCAAATTTGGTCGATTCAATCTAGTGTTCTTAGTTTAGGGTTTCGGGATCACTACCTACGAATTAACAATACTAGAGTCGATACTTTTGAAATTAATCACGCATACGGAGTCGCAAACATCCAATTTAAAAACCCCCATGTTTTGATTTCAAATCGTAATCTAATTCTATGAGTTTGGGACTGGTTTCGATCGCGAATGGGTTTGGGGAAGGAACTCACTGGAGTTCTTTGATAAAAACCATCTGATCCGGGTTCTAACGCGACGACCCTAGCGGGCGTGGTGGTAGAACATATGACTCGTAAGCAGGAGACCCGGGTTCGAGTCCGGTATCCTGCATTATTCTTTTTAGGCCTTTTTCCACTATATTAATTTTATAAATATAACCCCTATAATATTATATTAATATGTTAACGTGTTTTTGCCCCGGAAAATACCCGTAGGCTCGGGTTTAATTTTATAATCTATTTTCTTTTTTAATAATATAATTTCATTATTTTGAAGCCGTGACTCCAATTGAAATGATATATTTATATTATTTAAATCCAGTGACCTCAAATAAAAATAATATATTTTCATATTATTTTTGTCACGAATATAAATTTGGTGTAACGTTTCAAACTATTAGATAATATAGTTATTAGACTAAATTATAATTTTTGTCCTTTATGTTTGCATAAATTATGGAATGAATCCTTTAAAGTTTTGACTTTCACTTATTGTCCTTTATTTGGAAAGTTACCTCGTTTCTTATCCTTTCCACTAACGGATGTTAAATTTTTCAGTTAACTCACCCCATGTGCACTGCACATGAGGGTATTTTAGTCTTTTTTATCTCTAAAGGACAAAAATTGCAATTTAGTCTAGTTATTATATTATTTACCTTCGGTTTTACCATCGAATAAAAATAAAATGTCTATTATTTTTCACGCAAATGATTTTATTATTCTACGAACTTAAAAGTAATATATTTAATATATATTATTTTCTTAAACCATTTTGATGGTACGAACATATGAATATATACATATATATATATATATATTTATAAAGTATTATTCGTTCGACGCGAAACGTATTTATCTTAATAATTAATAATTAATAATTAAGAAACCTATATTCCCGTAGACACGCTCGTCTACTCGTAAATCCTTAGAATGTTCTAAGACGTTCTAATCTTCCGTGTCGTTGTCACAAATCCCATGTGTCCCTAATTATTATGTTTATAATTCTAGGGCATACGTGAGCCGTTGCAGGCTGACACTTGTGTACCAAATCTCTTACTTGTGTGATATTACCTACTACGCAACGAAAGTGAGTTTCATGGCCCCTTTTTACTTGTTTTCCTATTGGGGGAGAAACATGCATATACACAAACATCATTTTACATGTTATCTCGTTGGGGAGAAACATGCATACAAACAAACAGTATTTTACTTGTTTTCCCATTGGGGGAGAAACATGCATATACACAAGCATCATCTTACTTGTTTTCCCGTTGGGGAGAAACATGCACATGAACAGACATCCGTTACTTGTCTTCCCACCGGGGAGAGACATACACACAAACGGACATGGATCACATAGTATTTCACTACCACTTGTGTACTTAAGCGTAAACACTATCATGAAAGTCCTCACATCGAACCGTTAATATGGACTTAACGAGGTAATTTGAGTAGTACTACTGGGTTTGACAAACCCCACCCGGACTAGTCGCGCTAGCACGATTGGAGGTCGAACGGGTGTAGATTGGCCTAAACATATTAGTCAGAGTTGATAGACCTGGCTGGAGGCAAACAAACAAACAGTCAGCTTCGGTTGCGAGCGCTTAGAGTAACTTGTACATTGTCTAGCTGGCAATAGGTGTGACTTACGTATGTGGATCCTGTAAACACACAAACAGTTTATTTACTTACAAACCTGTGAACTCACCAACCTCGTGTTGACCCTTTTTCTCACATGTTTCTCAGGTCGCTCTGGCACAGATTGCACACTTAGGACATGCATGGAGTCCTACTGTCATGTCATTCATTTCTAACATTTTAAACAATTCACTTGCCTTTATTAAGCTAAACGTTGGCGCGTTGTTTTGCGCATTTACTTTTGTTTAAATGCTTCCGCGTTAACTTTGAACTTTTATGTTATGACATTTCAAGTCCCATATAGTGTCGTTTGATGTAACTAATGACTGAGATCCTGGTATGTCACCTCCCAAATGGTAAAACTCTGTTAGTGGAATTTGGGGGTGTGATAAACACCACTTCTATGTCACTGTTTTTCTTATCTACAGCCGCCGCCTGTTTGTCCTGACGATCTGCCCCTCCCCAGGCCGGAGCTCCCCGTCTGACAGATCTGGTACGCTTTGTCTTAGCCATCAGTACCTGCACAAGATAGAACGTTGGAGTGATTACTATGGGCGTCAAATTCAGAATATGAGAGTAATCATAGACTGCCAAATTAAGGTGATCAAATGCAATTTGGTGGTCCACATTACTGCTCGGATTCTAAACCTTCCTCATCATATTAATACTGGTTTTCTATCTTTCATACACCCCAGATGCACATGCATCCTACACAACTCTCATAGCACCGCACAATAATCTAGCAAGTCATCATCTTTATCACAATATCACACCATTCAAGGTTACACACAAAATCACTAAATCACATCGACACACCAAACTATCTCACATAGTTACAACTAATGCTATTCCACATTACTCAACTCACAATATAGTCCCATTCAATCTCACCACACAGCTTCAAGTTGTTCTACATAATACTACAACGCATACCTAACTACATGATCCTACACGGAACCATAAATCAATTACTCACACCGATTACTTTACCTAGTGTAACACTACACAAATGGTAAATAAAAATTACTGCTCAACTCGAAAGACGTACCTCTTGGCTTGCGGTTACTCGTGGTGGCATTCGTTTCACCCTCATCCCATTTTCAGTTTAAGTTAAGGCATTTTATTTGTTTAAAAACACCAGTTTTCACTTAAACCTCGTCTCTGATACCAACTTGTAAAGCCCCAAACCAGGCACCCTATAGTTGGTTCTCATAACCGGTTATTCCCTTGAAAATACTCATTTTAGACATATTAAACTACAGCGGAAGTCTTTCTAAAAACATTAATTGGTATTTAATTTCATCAAGTTACCTCACGAATGCTTGCACACCAATCCGAGTAGCATCGCTCCCAAGCCAAGATATGTCAACGCAACGCCTACCTGCAAAACAATCTATCGCACAAACAAAGTCAGCTACGCTGAGTGAGTTCTAATAGTTTAGTTTAATTAAAAGCCAACTCGTCTCAAACGTTATTTAAACTTTACTCAGGACCCACGGTCCTTGTAAAATAGGTCCACAATTCATTAACAAATAGATAACCCCTGTTATCTCCCGATATCCCATAGTAGCTCATTACCCAAGACTCATCCCATAATAACTCATCTTCAAGTACATGTATTAACTCGACAATTGGTTAACACAACAATCCCCTAGACCTCAACTTACTCAGCCTTGACCAAGGCTCTTACAAATCAACTAACATAATCGTTATGAACATCACATCACAATCCTGGCACCACGGCCAATCTAACTCTACTCATTACATTAATACTGTCTCAAGCACAATAAATATAACTCAACGCTTGTATGCAATTTAACACAAATACATAAGCACACAAACACATACCTCATTATTGCACCCTCATCAGGGCGTTCGACACACTCCGAGCTCATCACTGTCCTGTTGGATATCATCACCGTCCTGTTGGATATCATCACCTTTGGTGATCTCCCGAAAGAATTAGTCCTCCACAATCTCGTTTGCCATGTCATAATGACACAATGCAAACACATTACCCACCGTGTCACAAGGACAACGACATAATGCACACAACACATGTATAATCACATAACAATATACTCTATATACATGATTCATTAACTGCACCTGCACTTCACACCTAGCCCTAGGATAAGATATCCTACACGTATTCATAAGCGTTTAGCTTATAACCCAACCCACCCCGACTAACTTGTAACACAATACAATGCTAATATAGCAACACACATACAAATACTATATCTCATTAATTAAGCATATACCACGTACATGCACACCCTGTGACACTTCCTAGTCGTACCCGTATGACCCGTTTACTACAATCCCGACTCACCCTTGCTAAGTCACTATACGACCCGTGATCATACACCCACCTTTAACCTACACGTATTAAGGGTAACATCTAGTCCCTTAGCCCATATTTAAATAATTAACTTCATAAACTCGTCGGATTAGACCCCGAAGCTCGATACACAGTTAATGTAATAAAACATGTCTTGAATGTATGTACGATAGCCCCAAAACATTAAAATCATTTAAAAAGGGGGATTAGAAACTCACTGGATATGAAGATCCAATTCTCGAACTACAAAGGTCTCCTTGTACGAACCCGAACCTGCCAACGTACGATCACATGGTCAGAGTACGTTCCAACATGTCTCACTACTTAAAAACATAAATGTTCCCGATAATTGTCTCATCCACACAACCCCATCAATCATGCAAGAACCCTAATCCATCTGTCTGCTTGGAACAGTTCATCCCGGACCCGTCTGGACCCGCATGCATGCATGTTCACGCGCCACACAAAGTCTTAGACTCGTAGGTCACACGTTCACGAGCCGAGATCCCCATGCACGTCCAACTCCACATGTGTGACAACCGGCAATTTCAGGTCAAAATCCGTCCTTGTATCAGTCATAAATTGCATATATCATATACGTGTTAGACTTAATTATGGTTAACTAATGACGTTTAATACATAGCAAAGTCCATTCATAATCGGGTCACACGCAGCATAACCGGCACACATGAACGTTGGTGAAAATTAATATTTATGTTTTAATAAATATTTCAAAGTGTTACAACTCTATTTTAGAACCTAAATATATGTGTGCATTTATTTGTTTCAACTGGGTATTTCAACGCGCATCTCTACCGTTTCACCGACATACTTTATTTTAACTCACTATTTCACTATATTAAATTACTAAACATATGTTCAAATGTTAGTAGATCACTAAATATTTATATAATGTATGGTTTTATTAAACTCGGCTATAATAAAAAGTGTCATTTTTATCGTGTCTAATTTATACCCGTTACCACCATAATACATGTATATTACTAATCTAATATATGTTATTACCAAATCCATATTTTCTACTTCATTTTCACGACCAAAATGGGCCCCCACACAAATAGTCAACCATAAAATACTTAGTACAAAACCAATACTACAATCCATACTTTTCCTTTACCGAATTACGGCTAAAGGGGACCCCTGTACACATTTTCAAATCTCCAAATCTCCAAATCTTGATTAAAAACCTATACTCACCTTTTTCGTTTTCTTCGTTCAAGGCAGTAAGGGTACTATCCCTTTACACCATTTTGAAAACTCTTTCTCTACAGCAGCAAGCTAGAGCAACAAATCATACAATCACCCATCCTCCTTTCTTTCCTTTTTGTTTACAACAGTAAAGAAGGACATAGGCCCCCCAATTTCAATTCAAGGATACCATACTCTTAATCATTTCCAAAGATAAAAACCATGCCACAACACTACTATAAATAACCCTTGTATGGAAAGCAATTCATACTCCTAAAACACTCACAAAGAAGTTGGTTTTGATCTTCCTTTGGTGCTACTTGTTGTTCACGGTTTTTACATACAACACCAAGTCAAGTTACAAGCTTCAAGATCATCATCTTTACTCCTCCTTCTTCCTTTCTTGCTTCTAGTGAGAAAACCCTCCTACTTATTTATATTTTTACTCTTGTTTTATATTTCTTTACCTACAAGTTGTTATGTACCAACTTTCACCAACCAAAAATCCATATTTGTAAAATATGGAGCTTTCTATAAACTAAAAACTACATGAACCTTACTTTAGTATAAAAATATTAATAATAACTTAATATTGGTTCTTGCACAAAAATAAATGTTTAAGTTGGAGACCTTAGCATGTGTTAAAATATCTATATAGTTTGTTTTCAAGTTGTTGGTAGTTTGGTAAAACTTATGACAAATTACAAATATGTATTATTACTAGTTGTAAAGTCAGTATTACCGGGGGCTAGTTATGGAGTTTGAAACATATACATTTTAGGTATTAATATTTGGTAAATGTAACTATTTAAAATGTCCGAGACTAGATTCTAAAATATATAACTTTATAAATATATATATATATATACTTTAGTCGTAAAACGAAAACTGACATTATTTTAAGAGTAATAATTTTCAAAGTTATATTTTGTAGAAATAATATAAATACTATTTTTTACGTAAAATCACGACGTGCTTCGAAAACGTTATTTTAAATAAATATAGATGATATATTTATTTACCGTTCGTACGAGTTACGACTTGGGTCGGGTCAAACCTTACTTTGAAAACCAAACTCTAAGTTGTTACCAAATTACTTATAGACATATACATGATCGAATTTATAATTTATATTTATTTTATGTAAATATATATTTTCGGGTAACAAATACATATCACCAACGGTTCGTCGAGTCAAAACATTTTAAACCAAAACTTACACACATAACATAACGAGTTGGGTGAAACTGTTACATGACCAACTTGCATGTAGAATCATTACTTAGACTTTAAGGTGTCTTATATTCTAGGGCACACATAGGTCGGTTTACTCTCGGACTTTTGCTACTTGCACGTTTCTAGTACTCACGCTTCAGGTGAGTCTCACGGCCCCATTTTACTTATTTTCCTTTTGGGGGAGATTACATGCATACTTACAGTTTTCATTGGAAACAATTACATTTATATGATTTCACGTATTACATAAGCAGTTTACTTACCGTACTAAGTCCCCTCACAACTAGACCGTTAGTTTATTTCACAAAGCGTGGTAATTATGGATAGTACTATCGGGTTTGACAACCCCCACCCGAGTTAGTCGCGCTAACTTTGATTGTAGGTCAAAACGGGTGCATCATTAGACTAAACACCCCCATATATTCGGTAGGCATGGGTAGGGGCATGGGATTACAGTTACATTTACAGTTATAGTCTAGCTTCGGTTTCGGTATGCATATGGTAATATAGTAGCATTGTCTATATAACAATCAAATCATAGAAAGTCTTGTGGTCCATTACAATGATTTACTTTTACAATTAAAACATGTGAACTCACCAACATTATTTGTTGACCCGTTTTACGCATGTATTCTCAAGTAATTGATATTGCTTGGAAGTTAACTACATACTTTCATGGAGTCGCACTGCCACCTAGGGACACAATTACTTTTGGACATTTAACATTACCAAATGTCGTCTTTTGAAACAATTATTACTTTCACATTTGCTTCCACACTAAAACTTTGTTAAACAATTATGTATTTTGAAATGATTTTCTACGTATGATTTTCAAACCACTTAGTGGTCGTTCGATGTAATCGATGATGATGATTTCCATGACCGTCACACCCCGCGGGAGTTACCGCCGTGGTTGGGGGTGTGACAACATGCAAACCTCATGATCACAAACCCTAATCGGGTGTAACCCGATCCCACATTCTTCCCCGTTCACCACCGTGAACCACCACCATCGTGAACTACAACCACACGTCATCACAGACTTCACCGTTCCCTTCAAGCACCGTCATCGTCTTCCTCGTCTAAGCCTAATTCTAATTGGCAAAGCACCATCCTCCTCGTTGGCAGCCCTAGGCAGCCCTCCACCGTGCACCACCGGGTTGCCCGTCGCCATGAACCACCCTTTTAACCCTCGGCTTGCTGTAAACACCCCCATCCTAGTCGCCGGACCGCCGCAACCCACCACCTTTGTCATCCCTGCTGCGTTCCACTACCGGCCACCCTCACCGTGATCCACTTCATGCCGTAGCCACACACCCCCACCGTCGCGTGCCACTACCGCTTCACTGTTGCCTCTTCTTGTTACCTTCGTGACCGTCACCATAGTAAACTACCGTCCCCATCTATCCTTTGATCTCCGCAAACAAACACCCAAACCCTAATCGGGTTTCTCACCCCACAACGCAAACAAACATGATAAGAAAACATAGTACGAGGATTACCTCACCTTGACATGAAGTTCCCGCTCGAAACCACTGCCAAACCAACGTTGTCGGCGTCCCTTCCCTTCGTCGTTCTCCCTGTTGCCATGCGACACCACCTAGGCTGAATGAGGCCTAGGGTTTACTCTTAAACTTGCTTTTAAAGGATAGAAGGTTTCATTCCGGGTCCCTCTTGTTTTGTTAATTGCGTTTCCATATCGGATGCTCTAAAAATGACTATTCGGGTTTAGTTTGGTAGCTAAACGTACCTCTAACCTCAGTCCCGACGTCCTCTCTTAGTTCACACAGATTCGGGTCGTCCGCTAGCCCGAACCATCTCTATTTAGATTTCCGGGATGTTACAGTAGACGTGGCGGAAGGCAAACAAACCAAACAGTCAGCTTTGGTTGTGAAACACTTGTAGTAGCATGACATAGACTAGCTATCTATCAGTATACATTAATTACATTATCTGGAAAACATCGAGCTGTTATTTACTTACAAACCTGTGAACTTACCGACCATTGTGTTGACACTTTTAGCATGTCTTTCTCAGGTCGCTAAGGTACATTCTCAGGATAGGATGCATGGCAGTGCATGGTTTTCATAAATATTTTAAACACATTTACTTGCTTTATTTACTTTGGTTTTGGCGCGGTGTTTTGCGTACTTGGTTATTCTTGTACTTGATTTCATTTACGCTTCCGCGGTACTTTCAAATAAATGGTATCGTCTCGTGACTATGAGCAATACTGGTATTTTTAAAACTCATATAGTGGTCGTTCAGTATAACTAATGACAATGATCCTGGTTTGTCATGCGCTTCGCGGTAAAACCCCGCAGGTGGATTTTGAGGGTGTGACATGCACCATGGCCCAAAAGTACTTGCGAAAGAAGTACGTAGCCTTCCTGGCACATGTTTTTGAAAAGAAGGATAAAGGGAAAGATATTCAAGACATTCCAATCATTCGAGATTTTCCTGAGGTATTTCCCGAAGATCTATCTGGTCTGCCGCCCGTACGTCAAGTGGAGTTTCGCATCGACCCCGTACCCGGAGCGAATCCCATAGCCAAAGCTCCATACCTACCCGCACCTTCAGAGATGCAAGAACTTGCAAGTCTACTCCAAGAACTTGCTAATAAAGGTTTCATCTGCCCAAGTCATTCAGCCTAGGATGCACCTGTCTTATTCGTCAAAAAGAAAGACGGATCATTCCGGATGTGCATTGACTATCGTGAACTTAACAAACTTACCATCAAGAACCGTTATCCATTACCAACGATTAATGATCTCTTTGACCAACTTCAAGGTTCAACCTGCTTCTCAAATATTGATCTTAGATCCGGTTATCACCAACTTCGTGTGCATGAAGAAGATAATCTAAAGACTGCCTTTCGTACGAGGTACGGTCACTACGAATTTATGGTTATGCCTTTTGGGTTAACCAATGCACCTGCGATTTTCATGGATCTTATGAACCGTGTGTGCAAACCCTATTTAGAAAAATTCGTAATCGTCTTTATTGACGACATCTTGATCTAATCCAAGACTAAAGCGGATCATGGGCAGCACCTTAGATTGATTTTGGACCTTTTGAAGAAAGAACAGCTCTATGCCAAATTCTCCAAGTGTGAATTTTGGTTGAATGAAGTTCAATTCTTAGGTCATATCGTCAACGAAAAGGGAATTCATATGGATCCGGCTAAGATCGAATGTGTAAAGAATTGGAGTACACCTAGAACCCCTATCGAAGTTGGTTCATTCCTTGTTCTAGCGGGTTATTACCGTCGATTCATTTCTAACTTTTCCAAGATTGTTGTCCCTCTCACTGCTTTGACACATAAGGGTAAACCTTATGAGTGGGGACCAAAGCAGGAAGAAGCCTTTCAAATTCTCAAACAGAAGCTTTGCAATGCCCCTATTCTAACCCTTCTTGACGGAAATGATGATCTTGTTGTCTACTGTGATACATCAAACCAAGGTCTTGGTTGCGTTCTTATGCAACTAGGCAAAGTGATCGCTTATGCATCAAGACAACTTAAAATCCATGAGAAGAATTACACGACGCACGATCATGAGTTGGGTGCGGTCTTCTTCGCATTGAAGATATGGAGGCATTACCTTTATGGCACCAAATTTGTGGTGTTTACCGACCACAAGAGCCTCCAGCATATCTTCAATCAAAAGGAACTCAACATGAGGCAGCAAAGTTGGGTTGAACTTCTTAACGACTACGATTGCGAGATTCGTTACCATCCCGGCAAGGCGAATGTCGTAGCCGATGCATTAAGTCGTAAAGAGCACATTATGCTTCATAGCGTCAAGATTCAAACCGACATTCAAATCCGCATTCTTGAAGCTCAACACGTGTCGGTTAGGGTAACATGTACGATTAAATGTCATGTGGAGTTGAACTTCAATTGGAAACCAAACCCGATGGCTTGCTTTACTTCTTGAATCATATCTGGTTCCCGATCGTGACGATCTCCGTACATTCCTTATGAACGAGGCACACAAAACTCGTTATTCCATACATCTTGGAGTGGATAAAATGTACAAAGACCTTCACCTGCAATATTGGTGGCCCGGTATGAAGAAAGATATTGCCCTTTATGTAGCAAAATGTCTTACTTGCTCAAAGGTCAAAGCCGAACATCAACGATCTTCCGGATTACTTGAACAAACAGAAATCCCCATGTGGAAATGAGAGAATCTAGCCATGGATTTCATTACCAAACTCCCTCACACCTCCAGTGGTCATGATAGTATATGGGTGATCATTGACCGTCTCACCATATCAGCTCACTTCTTGCCAATCCGTGAAGGCTATCGAGTTTAGAAATTAGCTCGAATTTACATTGACGAAATTGTGAGTCGTCACAGTGTTCCGTTGAATATAATTTCTGATCGAGATGCCCGATTTACCTCCCGATTCTTGCAATCACTCCAAACTGCCCTTGGTACACAATTGGATTTAAGTACGGCTTACCATCCTCAAACTAATGGTCAAACCAAACGAACAATCCAAACTCTCGAGGATATGCTTAGAGCGTGTGTCATTAACTTTGGTAGCAATGGGGATTCTCATCTAGCCTTGATCAAATTCTCATACAACAACAGCTACCATATGAGCATTAACATGGCTCCTTTTGAAGCCCTTCATGGTCGTAAATGTCGTTCACCTATTTGTTGGAACGAAATTGGTGAAGCACAAATCACCGGTCCTGAGTTGATACAAGAAACATCCGACAAGATCATCCAAATCCATGACAACATTCGAGTAGCGAGGAGTCGGCAAAAGAGCTATGCCGAAAAACGACGAAAACCCTTAGAATTTCAAGTCGAGGGCCTTGTACTTCTAAAGGTGTCTCCTTGGAAGGGCGTGGTTCGTTTGGGGAAAAAGGGTAAGCTAGCACCTCGCTATGTGGGTCCATTCAAAATCCTTGAAAGGATTGGAAAAGTGGCTTACAAACTCGAGTTACCTCCAGCACCTGGCAATGTGCATCCTACATTTCACGTATCTAACCTAAAGAAATGCCTAGCTGACGAGAATCTTCACGTTCCGCTTGACGAAGTGCACATTAATGATACTATGCACTTTGTTGAAAAACCCGTGGAGATTATGGATCGTGAGATTAAACAACTCCAGCGAAGCCGCATTTCTATTGTCAAAATTCGTTGGGAATCTAAACGTGTCCCAGAGTTCGCTTGGGAACGTGAGGATCAGATGAAGCTCAAATACCCTCACCTCTTTCCTCATTCAGCAGTTTCAACTAGTTGAATTTCGGGACGAAATTCCCTCAACTAGGGGATACTATAACATTTAGGGATTTCTCATGCTTTAATTTGAGCAGTAACATTATTTCAATTTCAGTTCTGGATCATTTTATTGTGTTACATTAATTACAAGTTGTGCATTCATAATACATCATCACTAAGGATATATATAATATAATGTATCTGCTTATACATACATTTATTTCATTTAATTTAGAACTTAATTCACATATGATTAAGCATAAATACAAGGCAATGTGTTTTTGATAAACCACCTAAAATAATTATTTAAAGTCCTACTCTTTAATAAACCTATAAGTATGTGCGTGTTATTTATTTAAATTCCAAATAATATATATACATATATTACATTTTCATATATTATTAGTAACCATATCAATAATTTTCTAGTTTTAAAATATATATATATATATATATATATTTTGGATAATTATATAAAAGATTTCAAACTTATAATTCTAATTCTATAAATTTTATAAATTTATTTGTATACACAATAAAAGATTTAAAAAAAATAAATTTAGTTTGAACCCCCTTAAACCATTGAACCCCTTGAGTGCATTAAACCCCTCAATTTGAATCCCTTGTGATTTTGAAACCAAATTTGAGTAGGTTTGACTTTGGAAAGTCAAACCGAGCCCAATCCCACGAAATTCATGAATAAATCCTTTGAAATCGAGTGTTGAAGTGTAACCAATCATTTGGAAACTAATGTGCGACCGTCCTAAGCGTTTGTAATGAACCAATTTCATCTACAATCAATGGAAATCGAGTTCGATCGACCCGTAACCGTCCTCAATCAAACTCGACTTCAATTCGAGAATTAAACATGAAATTGGACTATAAAACTGAACCCGCACCTTCATAACATTCACCAAGAACTTCCTATACCTCTGTTATCGTCGCATCCCATCTCCAGAACCTCGCCGAGCTTAAGAATTCCCAATTCAGTCGTTCCAGCCGTTCTCACTCCATCCTCAATCATTTCAGGTAAGATTGGTGTCATTAGTTTTGTTTTGATACAGGGATAGAAAGCCCCATGAATTCGAGTTCGATCGGGTACGAATCGGGTGAGATTGGAACTAGGGTTTGGGACGGGTGCGTTTGGGGAAGGAGACGAGTGGGATATGTTTGTTATAATGTTTCCGCGTCTGTTTTAAACCATGGCACAAGCCCACTGTTAGAGAGGAGGTCGCGGGTTCGAGCCCAGCCCCGCACCTCACTCCCTTCTTTTTGCGCGCGTGGAACCTGGCTTCCCTACCCCCTCTAGTTAAAACCGTTTAAACACCCCCTTAAACCACTACGGGACCATTGGTCCAGTGGTTAATGTGCTTGGCCTTCACTCAGGCGACCCGGGTTCGAGTCCTGTGGTCCATTTTTATTTTTAAAACCTATTTTTAATCCAATTTTTCACCATAATTGCCTCATTAAAACATGTATCATATGAATTGTACACAAACTCTTGATAATACTCGTTGTGCTAAAACCTATGTATGCTCACCAACTATTTTAGTTGACTTTGTTTTCATCATGTTTCAGGTGCTAATAATTGAGAATCATGTCCAAGGTGCTCACATAGGAATTGCCGACCTAGTTAAATAAGAAAATTGGGATTTTGTTAAATTACTTTATTTCCTTGTTTGTTTCTGTTTGTTTGAAACACTTGTTTTGGAAATTGAATTAAATGAAATATGAAACGTTAGTTTGATCATGTGCTTATGAACAGTCTACACATCCGCCCCGGCGTATTCCGCAGTCAGTTGGGGTGTGACATTATAACTATTTTTGATCAAGCGTCCACGTACCGCTTCCACCCTCACTTCTTACAGCTCCGCTCCTTGGCTTCGTGCTCAGAATTCTCGAGATATCAGCATAGGCATCTCTTAAGAGCACCTCGTCGACCGTCTAGAAAGACATCAAAACTCTTCGCACCACCTTGATGTATCATGTTTGAGAAACGTCGAGTTAGAAATGTTCTACCCGAGCACACCACCCGCCTGTCCTATGTACGAGTAAGCGTGTACTACAAGGACACATAGCGTTAGGTTTAAATAATAACCTACCATGTTCAGTTTATATATATCTATGTATATAGTATCCCTAACTCTCCTACCCACACCAGTGCACACACAACTAGCTATACTCGAGTAGCCCTGGGTGCA
The DNA here is from genome assembly GCA_023525975.1 of Smallanthus sonchifolius. Taxonomy (NCBI): domain Eukaryota; kingdom Viridiplantae; phylum Streptophyta; class Magnoliopsida; order Asterales; family Asteraceae; genus Smallanthus; species Smallanthus sonchifolius. The sequence goes on along the minus strand of CM042025.1, from coordinate 37,479,772 downwards.
TGCAGTATGACCTTGTCATTTATAGACACACAAACTCCTGAATCCTACCTTCTATTTAACGTAACGGTAGCCCCTGCTACACGTCATCATCTATTCATACGGAATACCCACATTCGCACCCCATACGGGTCGTATCAATGTTTCAAGACCACCACTACTCAGTCTAGACACAAAACATTTATCTAAACATTCGTACACACAAGTTACACAAATATAATAAAATTCCTCACCGGAATTTGTCCTGAACATTTATACATGTACAAATATATATACATATATTTATTAATTCCCACAGGACCAAGCCCTGTTCATTTGCACAGAGTGCAATGCACCTGTCACACTCCAAACCTCTCCTAACGCATTCACATAAACGACCACTACCTTAGATTGTGATCACAAGCAATTTCATCTTTATGTTCATCAAAGTCTACTTACACATACCGGCTAACCATATTTTAGCATTACAACAAAAATTATATCTATAAATGAACACACATCGTTAACGAGGTAATCACATAACCACACAAACTTCAACACTGCACCTATATTAGTATGTCCATCACAAATGCAACTAATATTATTGTTACTTAACACCATCCCATAATAAGACTCAAGGTCAATATCACAATCACGCAATAAGAAATCTAAACACATATCTCGCCACAAAAGAGTTAAACCACCACTACTCAAAACACGCTAATCCTCACGTGGTAATGCACCACCGATCTAATCATCGAATAAGTCAAAGTTATCACCCACCTGCTCCTCGTCGTCGGACTCCTCAAGCCATCTGTTGCGCGACCCTGAATCATGCCTTGGAGGCTGATGCATGACTTCAAATGCATCCCTTCCTCTCCAACCACTCCTCCTGTAGAAGGAGCTAGTGTGTCCTCCTCTTACAGCCGCCCTAGTGACACCGGGAGCATTAGGCGCCAGAAGCGCCAAAATCACCTCCTGGGTCTGTAGCTCATGCTCCTCTTCAGCTGTCGGTGGTACTACCGTCAGTGGAACAGGTGCTAATACCCGCCTCCTACCGACGACTACTGTGCGTGTAGCAGCCAAACGTCTCGCCCAGCGTTCTGCCATCCTTCTTGTGAGAGCTCCCCGTCTAATCCACCTCGTCCTAATCGTCACAACCATCAGTACCTGCACAAGATAGAATGTCGAAGTGATTACTATGGGCACAAATTCAGAATATGAGAGTAATCATAGACTGCCAAATCACAGTAATCAAATGCAATTTGGTGGTCCAGATTACTGCTCGGATTCTAAATCTTTCGCATCATACACACACTAGCTTTCTATCTTTCACACACACCGGATGCACATGCATCCCACACAACTGGCATAGCATCACACGATAATCTAGCAATTCATCATAATAATCACAATTGCACACCACGTATGGTTACATACAATTTATCAAACCATGCTAACACACCAAACTATCTCACATAACGCAATTAATGCTACTCCACATTACTTAACTCACACAAGATCTCACTTAATCACGCCACACAACTCCACGTAGTATTACATTACACAATTAATGCTCTAATAGTTTATGCATAACTCAAAAGACGTACCTCTTGGCTCGCGGTTACTCGTGGTGACATTCGTTTCACCCTCGTCCCATTTTCAGTTTAACCTAAGGTATTTTATTTTTAATAAAAACAACGATTTTCTCTTAAACCACGGCTCTGATACCAACTTGTAAGACCCCGACCTGGGTATCCTACAGTTAGTTCTCATAACGGGTTAACTTTAAAATGAATATGTTACTACTCAAACTACAGCGAAAGTCTTTCAAAAATATATAATTGTTACTTAACATCGTTATCATCATAAATTTACCTCACGAATGCCTACACACCAAACCGAGTAGCACCGCTCCCAAGCCAAGATACGCCGATCCCAAAGCTTACCTGCAAGACAGTCTAACGTACACACAAAGTCAGCTACGCTGAGTGAGTTCTAATAGTTTAATTTAATTAAAAGCCATCACGTCACAAAGTTATTTATGTCAACTCTGGACATTTCTGTCCTTTATAAAATAGGTTTATCGTTTCAAAACATATAGGTAACTCCCGTTATCCTACAACATCCCTTAAGGGTTCACCACCCTAGACTCCACCCACCATGTTAACCCAGTAAGTCTCACCGACATGGATCAAACTTACAACACTAATAACTCCTAACCTACTAAACAATGACACAAACACACAACACTAATAACTCCTAACCTACTAAACAATGCCATGTCATAAAGATAAGGACGCAAACACAATACCTATCATGCCACCACGACAATGACACAAACACACAACACATGTATAAACACATAATAAATAACATCATGCTATCATTTACATAACTCATTAACTACACTTGCATCTCACACATAACACTGGGATAACGTATCCCACATGTAACCATAAGCATTTAACTTAAAGCCCGACTCTTCCCGACCATCCCTTAACCCGTCACACAATAATAACTCTTATTCCTAGCTCATATATTCCTATGGACACACCATAGGCCCTACGACTCCTTAATAATCATTTTATTACGCAAACACATCGGTTTAGAATCCGAAACCTTTAACACATTTAACATATTAGTATTGACTCATAAGCATGTACGATAGCCCCAAAAATGTTAAAAACATTTAAAGAGGGGAATTAGAAACTCACTGGTACGGAGATCCAACTTCTTGCTCTGCAACCGGCCCGTTCACGCTTGAACCCAAACATGTCAGTCATATGATCACATGATCAGGTAACGTGCTACACACACATCGAATAACGTATTCCTAATACGAAACCCCGACACTCATCTTGCATTCCCGAACCGGGTTTCTTGCATGCACGCATGCGTGCCATGCGAAAACCCTAACCTCCTCATTTATCAATGCTACTCGCATGGGACCGTCTCGACCTGTTTAGAAACCGAACGCCCGATCGGGTTTCCATGTACACATGTACGCATGATCATGTAAGACTCTAATCCACGATTTGCATGAACCCGACTCGGGTCTCCCATGCACACACGTAAACCATGCCACATGCAACCGTAGTCAAGTAAACCCTATTCGGTCATGTTCCCGGCTTCTATGTCCCTCTCCTCGTCCGCCCGTGCCCCTTGCCACCTTTGTACACTGCTAACCGGCCGTCCAACATCACCGTCTTCCTTTTCGGGTGAAACCCTAGCTGATCACCACCCAAACATCACCACCACGTGTCCCGTCTTTCTCCTCCCCTCGCCGCCACCATGCTACCATTGTTGCTACCGCACCCGTTTTCCATGGCCCGATCCGCGTACCACCACATCCGCTGTTACAACAGTTGTCGACCGCCGCCTCGTCATCCTATCACCGCCTGTCACCACTGCACGTCAATACCATGTCGTCGCTGGCCTGTTTCCCGTAGCCACCTCCACTACCGATTTCCATACTTACCACCAAGTCAATGCCAAAATGACTCTGCAACACCCGTGACCCTCACATCCACAGCCGACCATCCCCACCAACTCCATGGTTACCGGCGACCTAGACCAACTAACCCCAAACCTTAATTGGAACCCTCAAACAAGAATCGATATAAAGAAAAGCAAAGAAAACGAATAAGTATTACCTTTCGCGCAATGAGATTCTTCGTCTTTAATGTCGCCGTCGGCTTGGCTCCCTCCCCCTCCGGCTCACCTTCCTGCCGTTGAATACACACCTAGGCTGAATGGCCTAGGGTTTGTGTTTAACTTGCTTTTAAATGGTTGTGGTTTACGCTCTAGTCCCTAGTTTTCCTGTTCGCGCGTTTTCGATTCCAATCGCTCTCATATTGGCTAACCGGGTCCTCTTTGTTTCCATAACATGGTTTTATGTGAAAGTCCTTACAATCCCGTCCATTTAAAAGAGACTCTGATAACTCATCGACCCGACCCGTTAGTTTATGAATTTAAGGATGTTACAGGCGTACCAACCACCCCTTTAACACTTCGTGAGTACTCCGTTATTCCATTTTAGGGTTCGGACTCGTTCCCATCATACATTCACATTTAATACGTATATCATGATTCTTTATCATACATTAACATATTCACATTCAGCACGTATTGCATGATTACTCATCATGCATAGCATGATTTCTGATCATGCTTTCATTCCATCTCTGCTCTAATTCGTCGTAAAGGTTTTTTCATGTTATATTAAAGGCGTTTATATATAGGGTGTACTAGTGGCATACCCACCACCCCTTTAACATACCATGAATACTCCTTTATTTGGAATTAAGCCTTTCTGATTTGTATTCACATATTCCCATTTATTTAGCATGCATTCGTGCCATGCTATTTCATCCTTAGTCTTTACCCCTAAACCTTTGTAATGGTTTCAGCTCGAGGTATCAAAGAGGCTTATATATAGGGTGTACCAGCGACGTACCCACCACCCCTTTGATATGTAGTGGATACTCCATTATTCCAGTTCAGTGTTCATTTTTATGTTTTAAGATTAATTGAATACCATGTCTAGAGCTTATTTTATTTAGGAAAATTCTTAAGAATACTTGTCAAACGATTTTCAGTTTTTCACTACAAACAACAACATATTTTGAAATCTTCAGGTATAAAAAGTATTCATGATCTTCGTTATTAAAAATTTATCTTAATTTTTTATATATTTAAAAATAAATTTTATATACGTGTAGATAGTATCTATCATAACCGATTCAATTAATCTTATTTTAGATCTAATTGATTTTGTGTATCCTACTATTCTTGAACATGCATCTAATCCAGAATATTTTTAAGAACGAGCGATGCTTGCACCAAAAAATGAAGTCGTACAAGAAATTAATATTCACTTCCTATCAATGTTTCCAAGAGATTCAAATGAATATCTAAGTGCAGATAGTATCGGTTAATCAAAGCATCTTGATGATAATTTGGATGAGAATTTATACTCTCCTTATTTTCTAAATGGACTTAAATTATCAGTTTTGTCAAACCATAAATTAGTTCTAAATGTCGGTGTTCCGGTTATGCTACTAACAAATATTGATAAAAAATGATTTATGTAATGAAACAAGACTTCAGGTCAAATCACAAGATAATCGCGTTATAGAAGCGGATATTATATACGAAAGCAACAATGGTCATCGCAAATTTATCCCTATAATTGGGTTAACACATTCAGATAAAATAATTTTATTTAAATTTCAAATAAGAAAAAAATACAATCGTTGTATGTTTTGCAATTACCATGAATAAAAGTCTAGGACAGTTACTTTCAAAGGTTGGTTTGTATTTGAAAGATCCAGTGTTTATTCATAGCCAACTGTATGTTGCATTATCAAGAATTTAAAGTAAAGATTGACTCAAACTATTAATCTTTAATAAACATAGAAAAATTAGCAATACCACGTTAAATGTTGTATACAATGAAGTATTTTCAAATTTCTAATTCATCATTGTAAATTTTTAAAGTTTCATTTGACATGTAATTTAATATATTGTAAAAAGTACATCACTTATGAAATGTATTTTCATGTATTTTTTTGATGTTTTGATTACTCTCATCCATGTAATCTTAACATTTAACAAAAATAAAAAGTTACCAATACAATATCAATTTTTTTATAAAAAAAAATGTGTTAAGATATTTATCAATATAACCTTAATGTTTCATCTCGTGTAACACACGAGTTTAAAGCTAGTTAACCAAATCCTTTATATAGTGACTAATCAAATAACAAAACACATCATTTGTTAACTTAATTTAATTATTTATAATTAATACCTTAGATGAAATTGTACTTTTATTTGAACTAGAGGGTTGTCCGCCCTCGCGTTGTGGCGGGAACTTCACCACGATTCCAAATATCAAAACGCGTGTGCGAGAAATCTAATGCATAAAATATCAAAACGCGTGGTCGGAAAAATAAGACATCAATAAGAAAAAAACAATAAACCCAATGCGATCTTAACTAAACGTATAAAGTTAAAAAAAAAATAAAGTGGAAAATGAAAATTGGCAAAAAATAAATAAATTCAAAGCAAGTGGTCTGGAAGATGATTCGAACTCGGGTCCAGTGTAGGGGAGGACATCGCCTTAACCAGACCAACCAGATCCCATTTGAGGTTTTAAAACGCATCAAATTCTATCTAACCACACAACAGAATCGTTTTTTTCCAAAAAAAAATAATTTCACCAATCTTAGCTTGCCACGTGTCATGGACATCCACTCACAATCAAGAACTGTTCCTAAGGGTTTTGTTTTAATATAGAGTATAATTAAAGAGGGTGAATGTGAAATTTGCAACTTATTTTCGATATTTTACGTTGATTTTCTCCAAAGGGCCTCTATATAATGATAATAGTACTCTCGATTTTTCAGTGACACCAAGAAAAGACAATAGCACCTCTTTAATTCTTCAAAACACTCCATAAGAAGACTATAGTCCTCATAAGTTCTCCAAATTAAGCTGAAACATACAAATTTTTTATATTTTTTTACAAGAAAACGTGGGTTGGTTAAGGCGGCCTTTCCACCCCCTCCTGAAACGTTGGATCCGCTAATGCCTATATGCATGCTTACTAACAAAAGGTAAACCACTCGAGAGATCTACTTTTAAACCTAGTGAATTATTGTGTATTTATTGATATACTAGTTTTGTCATTCCTTTATTGTATGTATGTTTAAAGTCTTTGATGTTAAAATATTTTGCGCCCATATGTTAGGGTATACAAACTTAACCTTATCATGGTATCAGAGCCTAAAGGTCATGCACCTCCCACGTATGTCGCTTCCCTCTCAGCTTCATCTTCTTCTTGCCTCCCTCCTCATCGTCGATCTCCTCTTCACCATGTCTTCTTCGTCTGCATCAAACTCCTACAACACACTACCAATGAACACCATACTCCATATGATTACAATCAAATTAACACCTTCTAATTACCTTCTCTGGAAAAATCAGTTGGTGCCGTTATTATCATTCCAGAATCTTCCTCCCATCTACCGACCCACATCTCAACTGAAGTTGTTAATAAATACTTATATTTTTCACATAAATGAAAATTGTGATTTAATCATTCGAGTTGGGCGGGATAGAAATTGTTTGTAGTACACTTAGAGAGCTTAATTCTATTTTAGTTTGTGATAAAACTAGTAATGTTAATATGTCCTAGATTATTAGGCTTACAGTCGGAGTGTGTCATCTGATTTTTTTTTTTTTTTTTTTAAAGGTAGATTTCTTAATTCTTAGTGTTTCTAGAGGATTTTCCTCTACCATTGGGCCACCAACCCCAATATGTGTCATCTGATATATTGTCGTCTTAGTTGTTCATTTGTTTCCTCAAATTAAATAAATAAATAATAGGAAAACTTATATCTCATCACTTTTTAAAATATGACACGACCTTAAGACCTATTCATCCACAAATTTTGGTTTATTATTTTTTACTATGGTAATAACTAGACATGAGTGAGTATATGACAAAGGACATGTCTTAATCCCTGAATATATGAAATAGCCCAAAATCTAACCAATCCAACATGTATTATATTAGAAGGAAATGTAGGAACAATAAAAACACAGATTCTTATACCTTATTTAATGAAATCACAAACACAACTTTAAAAAACCAAAGAAAAAGACAAGTAAAACACAAACCCACCATCACTGAGTTACTGGAACGTCAGCTGAGTTATTTACCACTGAGTTGACTCAGTAAGACCAAAAACCAAAGGCTTGATCATCTCCAGGGAGCCCAAGATAGTAAGAGTTCACCGATTGTGGGTCCGTGTAGTTGCCATTTTCGATCTTTGGTGATGTGTAACCGTCTACAGAAGGCAGAAACATCTTGCTCAAGTTATTTTCTTCATCTAACGATCCATCGATTTGCTCTTGTTCAAATACATAAGATGAATCAACTAGCTCAATAAGAGATGTGTGAACCCGATTGTCAAACTCAACGATTTTCTCTGCGAAATCACCATTTTTCCCATTTCCCATATTCATGTTTTTGGATACATCTTCCTCAGGAACATGTTGGCATAATTGTGATTGAGACAGGCTTTTAGTACTTGAAGAATCCGAGGTTCCCTTCTGTTGTATCATCATTTTTTCACCTAATTCATCAACCTAAAACAACAATCCACTCAGATTTAGCATATGCTAAGGATCAAAATCATGAAATTCATAGTTTAAGTTATTTTATTACCTGAGATTTTAGTTTCTCCTTTTCTTTAACTAGATTCTCATAGTTGGCATTCAGTTTATTATAACTTTCTTGCAAATCATCAAAATCTTTTTCTAGCTGCTTGTTCTTCGAACGTGCACGACGGTTTTGAAACCAAATTGCAACCTGTCTAGGCTGCAGGCCGAGCTCTTTCGCAAGCTGAATCTTTCGTTCTGGCTCGAGCTTGTTATCTGACTCAAAACTTTGCTCCATGAACTTAACTTGATCAGCTGTGAGCCGCCTTTTCTTCTCAGGTTGGTGAAAGTATTCATCATCTCCATTGTCTTCATGATCAAACAATCGCCAAAATTGTCCCCCTTTATCTTCAAAACTAAGCATCGATGGGGAACCTGAAATGATTCAAAAGAAGACATGCTCTTGAAGGGCCAACAGATGTTTTGATTTTTGATGAAATTGGTTGTTGTTCTTACACCCCATTATTATTATATTCAAAAAGTCAACCACCAAGATTCATACATACATAGACTAGATCGTATGAAAAATCTATCAGTTATGACCTTCTGAGTGGTAGTTTCCAACACCCTGTCGGATCCACAAGCAGGCAACATGAAGTCAACAAAGATAAAGAAGATGAATATTACCCTGGAAAGAAGACGATCGGGATATGGAGAAGGGATCAGCAGGAGTAGGAGAAGAAGAACAATGAACCCTTTTGTTTGTCAGCACAACGGAGCCGTAGAGAAAGCTTCGAGCTGCCATGGCTTAATCAACCATATATTATATTTTTGTGGGTTTTCAAAATCAGAATCTTAGATTAATAAAAGACTGGGAATTATGAACAAGGGTGTTTAATAAATCTTGTGGCGGAAGAAGCTGGTGATGATGATTTCTGTGATGTGGGAAGTATGGGAACACCTTGTGCTCACACCCATCACAGTCAAAACTCGCCGCCGGCCAAACAAACAGGGACAGAGAAATGATCACGATCTTGTGAAAGGAAGCCGGGGGATTTGGATTTGGATTTGGATTTTGTCTGTGAATCAAGATTGAAGGAGTTGAAGACGATTAAAATATATAAGAGGGGAAGAATGTCGGATTCCTTTTGGTTGGATGAGAGTGTGGAAGGGGCAGTGAATGTCGTTTTTTTATAACATGCGTCCCCACTCTTTGGAACTTATAAGCTACCCAGATTTATTTTTAATAATACAAACTATATTAGAATCCCGTGTATTATACGAGATTGTATATTAAAAAAAAATAAAACTTATAAATTTATAAATACGTCCTAACTTGTCAGAATATTATGATAGTCTCGAGATATATCAAGTGAAAATGTGTGTGTATATAACAAATTAGTATTTTTCTTTAATTAGTTATATTTTAAATTCTTATTATATATTCTTATTTAATATAATTATTATTCTTCTTTAATAATATATTTATAATATAATTATTATTTAATAAGATAGTGGTGCATTTATTAGGAGAGAGAGGCGGGAAAACCAATATGAGGAGGCATGAGGGAGTGACATGTGGCACCCCAAAACCTTTATTTATTAGTATGTATAGATTATTACTAATTTGCTCATAATAATTTAAATTTGTAGTTTGGCCGGTGATAATGTTCACTCTTATTTTTATTGTCAATATCAGTCTCAGTAGCATAATTATCATAGATTTATACTTATTTTTCATTAAAGATGACGATTTTAAATGAAATGGATAAACGTACCATCGAAATCGAGTGTAAATATATGATGATTATGCTTCCGGGACTATAATTGACATAAAAAGTGAAATTTGAGATTATTATCAGCCAAACTGTTAGTTTAGATTATTATCAGATAATGGATTATAGTTTCAATTATTAAAAACCAATTTACCTATAAATTATTATCTAGTTTTCATTGAACTCATAATGTGTTTTTATTCACGTAAACTTTTATCATATGAGTAATATGAAATATTTGATGTTTTTTTGGTTCCAAGAAGGTGTGAATAGATACTCTAGAGTTTTTTTATTTGTGACAACCGGCTATTTCAGGTCAATGACTGTTCTCGTCACTATTATAATCATGTATAAATTGTGCATATCATACTTAATTTATAGTAATTAAGTTCATTTGTTGCATATCAAAGTCCGATCGATTCATATCAAGCGTCGGTAATTATCTAAGATAGATAAGTATTGGTGATATCTAAGATAGATAACTAAAGTTTGATTTAGAATCTAAAAATTATACGTAACACTCGAATTATTATTTCGAGTCAAAAATAAAAGTTTGAGAATTTTTAGCAAACGTTTTGTCAAAACGCAGTCCGGTATAACACTGTATATTACACTGGTTATTAACTAATGAATACAAGAATTTAATAATTTATTGCAAATGACTAAAAACTATTTATAAAAATTAATTTCCTAAATATCAAACATAATCATTACCATATTTCTATAAAATCCCCAAAATCTCTCTTCCCACACTCCGCCACCCTACACACCACCCTACATCACCAATTGTAGGTCCTTCGGGTGTGGCGGATCGTCACATGCAAGTGGGTCTACTAGTCGGACCGGGTGCGGAATGCCCGTGACTAGGTGGAGAGTCTAGCTAAACAAAGTAAACCGACAAGAGAAAACACTTTAAACGTTCTTTGTATTATAAACACTTGAAGGTTACAGAGAAAAGCACTGAAGTTACAATCTGCGTATTTGCTATAATGCCTGCGTACTTAACTTCTGTCAACCTATCCTATTTATACAAGACCCGATGCCTGCGCACATATAAGTGCGCAAAACACTTAGAAAGAAATGCAACATTCAATATGTAAAAGTAAATACAACTCGATAAACTAATACATAAAGACTCTTACATACAAAGACAATTACAGATATGAAAATACAAACTAAGACTCTATCCAGAGTGTTGTCACAGGAAAGTGCTTCAACAAACTCCCCCTTGACAACAGCTCGGGATCTTCATCGTCTTCAGTCTTCAATCTTCAGTCTTCACAGCTGTGCATCATTAGCTTCCATCTTCTTCTTGTAATCAGGGCAGAACTTAATCACCTTGTCGTATTTAGAAGCAAGGAGCTTTGTCCACTCATCCGTGTAGACGCAGTTGCGTTCTGTTAGTACCTCCAGATCTTTCACAGAAAAGTTGATGAAGCAGACTTCATCAAAAATTCTGATCAGTTCCTTTGGCACCATGTTCCCGCTCTCTGAACGTCCTTTACCCATGATCACAGCCTCGCCCGTTTTTGGATCTACGTACCAGTACCACATGTCACCAAGAATATCCTGAGATAACTTGCTCAGGGGAATCTTAGTTTCACATCGCACTGGCTTGTATACCAATTTCTTTAAGTGCTTCTTAGTCACAGGATGTACAGCGTGCTTATCCTTGACTCTCTTGGGCACTTGAGGCTTGAACATCTCAAACTTCCCTGATCTTGCTTCTCGCTGCAGAACCACCCACAAACCCATCGTCACTGCGTGATTGGAATGACCCAGCAGCTCTCGGTTTGCTAGGTTCACAAGGTCGTATTTGGGCAAGGAGTTGAACGCTTCACTGGTGGGTTTCAAGTATTGAACCCCACCAGATCTTTTGATGGCGAACAGCTGCTTGTCCTCCTCGAACCTTACAGCCAAGATCATCCCTGTTGCTCCGTGTTTGTCTATTATAGACGTCTTTTGCCACACAAGAGCTGGACCCTTTGATGAAGTAGAAGGCATGTCTGTTTCTTTCGGTGCCTCTGGGTCCACAGGTTCAGGGTCAACTGGGGAGGCTTCAGTCGAGGCTTCTACATTACTAGCCTGCTCGAATGAACCTGTGTCGAGCGGAGCGTCGAAGGATGGAAATTCAAAGATCTCTCCATCTTCTAGCTCGTACTCTCCTTCCCCGTCACCCTTGGGAATCTCTATCACCACGTCTTCATCATCATCATTCCAGTCATCACCAGAGTCGATCTCTCCTTCTTCTAGATTAAAAAGAGCATCGATCTGTGCTTCCTTGGAATAGTCAGGCTCTAGATAAAGGATCTCATCATCAGATAAGTCCTTAAGTACTTCAGTTGCTGACTTTCCTTTCTCACCACCACCACCAGAGGTATCACCACCCTCTTGCTGAGTAAACTCCCCCTCAGCCATTGGAATAGCAGAGATGGGCACAATTGCCAAAGCTTGGTGCTCACCTCCACTAGGACCGGCTTCAGGATCCTTGTCTTTATCGTCATCCTTAGTCAAGTCGACTGGATGACAAGGCTCAGCACCAGTGGATTTCTTTTCTTTCTCTTTCTCTTTCTCCTTCTCCTTCTCCTTCTCCCCCTAAGCATCAAGCTTCTTGGTCAGTTCTGCAACTAATTTGACCATCTCTTCGTGCTCTTTTCTTTGTAAATCCAGCCTTAGGTCAAGTGAAGTTCTGTGGCCTAGAATCATTTCATTTGTCTTCTCTAACAGCTCGTTCTGTGCCATTACGTTCTTCAGTCGCTCATTAGTCCCCGTTCTTTGGCTATGTAGAATCCTAACTTCATCGGCCAGTGAATTGATCTATGCTTGTTGAGCATCAGATTCCTCCTTTGACTTCTAAATAGTCTTCAGCAGTCCAGCAACTTGGGTTTCTAGCACATCGATCCTTGCATCATTCGGATCAGGATGCCTAGACGATGACGCTTCGGCATTACGGATAGGGGAGGCGAAGATCGTGTCGAAGTCAAACCCTTGTGTGAAGTCACCATAATTAAAGGGTTGGCTTGACGGCTCAATGGTGGGTGTTGGGATTGTGGATGAGATTATGGGAGTGGGTGTTGTGGTAGGGGTGATGGTGACAGACTCTGTGATAATTGGAGTAGTCACCACCACTTGGACTGATGTTGTAGGGAGGGTCACTGTCACAGGAACCTCCTATGTGACTGTTGTGACTACCACGTCAGCTTGAACTTGTCGTCTTCTCCTCCTACGGTACAATTGCTGTGCTGGTGGGGTAGAGGCTGAATCTGGACTGGCAGCTGGAACTTGTACTTGCTGCACAGTCGGGACCTCTACTACCCTGGAAATAGCAACCTCTTGCCTATCTCCACTGTTCTTATGAACATTCTCTCGTCTTTGTCTTTGTAGAGCAGTGTCAGAGTCAGAGGATGGCTCATATTCGCTGCTCGAGCTCTGTCGCTTTCTTTTGGAGGACGACTCAGGTAGGGTTACCTGTGCCGATCTCCTGGGGTGTGCCTGCGATGGTGCGTCATCGGAATCAGAAGAATCTGATTCTGTTGCTTCTGAATCGGATTCCTCAGCACCACCATCACCACCTTCATCGTCTCCATCCTCAGACGAACCATCATCACTCTCCATTTCCTCCTGTTGTTGCTCATCAGAGTTTTCACTCATTTCTGGTGCCGAATTGGGACTATACCAATTCCAATCTTCAGGTGCGACATATGCTTCATTGAGTAGGTGGCCAAAGAGTTCTGTATGCACAGGGGTGGGTTCTACACTGCCTGGCTTTAAGAATTGAGCAAATACTCTTTTGTCCACCCGCTTGACTTGCAGTCTCTCCCCTATAGCAGGAAGGTTTGACAACGCGTCATCAATCAAGAGTTGCACAAACCTAGGGTACAATAAGAATCTAAACTTCTCCGCTGTGTTGATCCGGTCATTGATTGCTTTAAAGATGTAGCGCGAGAAGTTGTAGCCCCTATTAAGAGACAAGCCCACCATGGCTGCTGCAAGGTCATGACCCATGGCATCTTTACCAGCTTTCCTTGACGAGATGCACACGATCATGACGTGGGCGAAATACCGCCATTGGTCTAATACCCACATCTTTTTGTATGAGGCATAGTCCCTCACTCCGACGTATCCCATTCTTTGCCTCCAACACCCATCCACATAGTAGTCTGGATAGGCTGTCGGGTCGGTAGCAAGGTCTCTGAACTACAGGACCCTTCTTATGGTGTCTTCAGACAAAGCGATAGCCTGACCAGCAACGGTAGCCCTTATGACATTGGTGGATACCGTGCAGTCGTGTTCCGCTGTCTCCCAGAATTGCTCCAAATAAGGTCTTGACACGGTCAGGTCAGCCGAGATATCATAGCTGATTCTGGAGCGGTTCAAGAAATCAACTATCTCCCTATATTGCAATGCTGCACCTTTCCATTCGGGTTGAGTGTTTGCTAACAGGTTGAATTCGTTAGTAAACGTCCGAGCCATAATCTGCAAAAACACACAGAAAACACAATCAGAACAACACGTATCATTCGAAATGAACAAACATGACATGGTACAGTAGTTACTCTTTGAACAGAATTTTTCAGACTTAGAATTTTTCCCAAGTGTTGGTCCTGCGCACTTGCCAAGTGCGCAGTCTTTTCCTCTTGCGTATTTAACAAGTACGCAAGAATTGCTTCTTGCGTACTTGCTAAGTGCGCAAGAACACCACTTGAAAAAAATTCCAGATTGTTGAAAAATACACTGATCGTTTAAAACACGGGTCGATTAGGTCGCCACTAGGTCGGAATCGATGATTCTAACCTATGGGACCAGTATCAACACGACAAACTACTTAACCACGACCAATTTTGACCTAAAAATCGCCCGACCCACTGTCGATTAAAATTCAACCGACGGCTCAAAATCGAGGACCATAAGGATGATTAAGAGTTAATTAAGGTGCCTATTTGCATGTTACAGACAATAAGTTACCCAAACAACCTATAATTTCCCCAAAAATTCACGGATTTAACCTAAATTTTTCTAAGTCAATAATCGGTCCAAATGTTACGATTTCACGGATGGATTTAGCCTAGATTCTCACCAAATTGATGAAATGAGATGATGAAACTATAGACGGGACGAAAGGATGGTTTAGGAACACTCGGTTTTGAGTAAAAATTTGTAGAGGGAAAAGTTTTCGTTTGAAAGCATGAAACTGAGAAAATTTTCTAAGTGTCACTTTTATACCCTTCACTAATCAGTCGTGCGCACGAGTTAACTCTTGCGCATTTACAAGTGCGCAAGCTTTAACTCTTGCGTACTTGTTAAGTACGCAAGGCTTACTTCGTGCAAACTTGACAAGTATGCACAACCCTTAAGTGCTCAAATTTTAAACTCAGAATTTATGAAGTATTTCAAGTCAAGTAACGAACAAGATAAAAATATTCAATCATGAGGATTCAAATACAATTCAGGAAGATTAAACACAAATATTTTTGGCTTTTCTTAATAAAATTAAACTATGCATAAACTTAAAATCTTTTTGATCTTTTCTAATAAAATATACAAGAATTCACACAAACTATTTTTGATCAAAGACACGAGCAGAGGATCATATCAGGCTATCTTTTAGCAAAAACGATACAATATAAACATCAAAGAATATGGGATCATGTCATGGATTACTATTTATTCATACGTAATAAGCACATAAACAAGTAATTCAAGTTGACAATATTATAAGATTTGAAACTATAAGCATCTTTGTATCACATTCTTGTGTATTAAGGTATTTTTTATAAGATATACAACGTGTACCCCACTGATATGCTATACTAATGTAAGCTGCATTATCTCAAGGCATCTAAGATTTTTCCAATGATTTTCTAAATTTTCAGAATGAAGTTACATCTATTAGCACAGGAAAAATCAAGCAGAATCCATAAGGATTATCAGGAATCATAAGATTTAGAATCGAGTGATTCATTTGTCTTGGTTTCATTTGATTTTCTTCATTGAATATCGGTATGATGATTCAGGATAATATATATGGTGTTTGAGTTTTAGGGTAAGGGGATCCAACTTTTATCTAGATTTGATTTCAATGAATCAGGAGTGATTCAAGGGTGAATACATGCACAACGGTTAATGTAGAGACATGTCTTGATTCAATCTCTCCTTGCATACTTGTGAGTATGGGCAGTGAGATGAACCGCATTAATTGTGCTAAAGACATAACCCGAAACTGACCTCAAAAGAAAATTATTGCCAAAATCTAACATCCTTTATCTGATAATGATCTTTTCTATTCTTTTACGCACACACACTTGCAAACATGGGTTCAAATCACAGTTGTAGTTTAGATTTAGTTTCCACACTACTAGTGATTAAAATACGCATACAGCGTACTGACAATTTAAATTACTTGTAAATAAGCAGATTAAAAACACAATAATTTAAACAATTAAGTAAGCATGACGCAATCATTTCCCATATGAGCAGTCTGTGACGTTTAGATCATTTCTGATGTACTATCATTTCCTCTTTTCTCAAGTTAACTTGGAAATTTTCTCCATTTTCTATTTTGTTTTTGTTTTTGTAAAGTATTTTGAAACTTAAAAGAACTATACAGAAAATTTAAAAGAAATAAAGTTTAACTTCCATGAATTGAATTGATATAAGAAAAATTAATTTTCACTCAGGATTGAACATTCCTATCAAGTTGACAAGATGCTCAAAACGGGATCGATCAAATGCCTTTGTGAAAAGGTCAGCAAGATTGTCATCCGTGTGAACTTTTACAAGTTCAATTAAATGCTTTTCAGCTCAATCACGGATGAAATGATGGCGAATCTCTATATGTTTAGTTTTGGAATGTTTCACCGGGTTATTTGTGATAGACATTGTGGCATTGTTGTCAATGAATAGAGGAGTTCCAGTGAAGTTTAAGCCGTAGTCTCTCAATTGCTGCTGAATCCACAATATCTGAGAACAACCGCTCACCGCAGCAATGTATTCTGCTTTACAAGTTGAGACAGAAACCGTTGACTGCTTCTTGCACTGCCATGAGACCAGTCTGTCTCCTAAGAATTGACATCCACCAAAAGTTGACTTTCTGTCAAGGTTACAACCGCCATAATCTGAATCAGTGTAGGCTTTGAAGTCGAATGACTGCTGCTTAGAGTACCAAAGACCTAATCGGGGTTTCCCTTTTAGATATCTGAAAATTCTCTTCACGGCTATCATATGTGACTCCTTCGGTTGAGACTGAAACTTTGAGCACAAGCACACAACAAACATTATATCGGGTCTTGAAGCTGTGAGATACATAAGTGATCCGATCATCCCACGGTACAATCTGCTATCTACATCCTTTCCATCTTTGTCAGGATGCAGACCATGATTGACTGGGATAGGTGTGCCATAAGTACTGCTATCATTCATCTTGTATTTTGACAAGATGTCCTGCACATACTTAGCTTGATGTAGATAAATGCCATCCTCTCTTTGACTGACTTGCAGACCCAGGAAGAATGACAATTCACCCATATTGTTCATTTCAAACTTGGACTTCATCACCTGCTCGAATTCCCTACACATCCCTTCATTGGTAGATCCAAAGATAATGTCGTCGACGTATACTTGTACAAGAAGAATGTCACCTCTTGCTTTCCTAATGAAGAGAGTCGAGTCAATCTGTCCACGGTCGAAACCATTAGACAGTAAATGCTTAGATAATGTCTCATACCATGCCCGCGGTGCTTGATGAAGACCATAAAGTGCTTTGTCGAGCTTATACACTTTATTGATATTATGCGGATCTTCAAAACCGGGAGGTTGAGTGACATAGATCTCTTCATAAACTTTACCATAAAGGAAAGCACTCTTCACATCAAGTTGATAGACCTTGAAGCCGACATATGTGGCATAAGCCAAGAACAGTCGAATGGCTTCAATTCTAAAAACTGGGGCATATACTTCCGTGTAATCCAAGCCCTCTTGCTGATAAAAACCCTGAACAACCAATCTTGCTTTGTTCTTCACAACAACATGACGATCATCCATCTTGCATTTGAACACCCATCTGGTTCCAATTGGCTTAAAGCCTTTTGGAAAGTCAACTAAATCCCACACGTGCAACTTTTGGAATTGAGACAATGTAATCCCTAGAAAATTCTGGCCTATATTTTTACTTTTTTCGGCACTTATAATTTCTTTTTGGTTTGCATCAATCCATCTAAATAAATTCTACTATTTATCTATTGCATTTCATGAGTATACACACATACGCATATTCAAAAATAATATGGAATTTGTATGCTAAGTTATATTCTAAACCTATATAAATATATATATATATAAACCCATAAAAAAAATCTAAATTATAAATTCTATAAATATAGAGTTTATAAAAGTACATTATTTTAAAGTAAATGATTTTAATAAAACGATTGTAAGTTATAAAAAGTTATATAGTATAAGTGTAACATTTAATAATAACTAAAAATGATATTTAGTTTTTTTTATATATAAAATCAATTGTTATATAAGTAAGTAAAATGATTTTTGTTTTCTTTGAAACAATTAATTTGAACTATTGAACCCCTTGATCCCATTAGACTCCTCAATTTGAACCCTTATCAATTTTGAAATCAATTTGATGCAGGTTTGACCTTGGAAAGTCAAACCAAGAACAATCTTTCAAATTCATGCAAGATTAATCAAATTCGTGGATTTTAACTTCGAATCAACTTGTATAACCAATCATGCGGCTGTTTTAATTGTTCTTAACAAACTAATTACGACGAAAATTAAATGAATGCAAACCCAATCGTCACATAACCGTCCTAATCAAAGTGAGTAATCAATTCGTGCATTAAACGTGAAATTGGCCTATAAAAATGAACCCACACCTTCACTACAGATGCCAAAAACTTTCTACACCTTTGTGGTCGTTGCATTGCTCCTCTAGAACTCCGACGAGCTCAAGAAAATCCGAAGTCGGCCTCGATCCCGTTCTCCCTCTATCGCTAACCATTCAAGGTAAAATTAGTGCCTTTAGTTTCGGTTTTATGTAAGAATTGAAAGCCCCATGTTTTCGGGTTCGATCGGATACGAATCGGGGGGATTGGAACTAGGGTTCAAATGGGATGTTTGGGGAAGAAGATGAAACAGGGCTGGGTGAGAAACAAAACAATTGCGCGTTTGTAAATAAACAATATTCAGGCCCAGGTCAACCGGTTAAGTCGTTTGTCTCATAAGGCGAAGGTCGCGAGTTCGAAACCAGTCCCACACCTCATTTTTCTTTTTTTCGCGCATGGAACCTGGCTCCTCTTATCCTTCCTGTTAAAACCATTTAAACCCATTTCTAAACCACTACCAGACAACTGGTCTAGTGGTTTATGAGTCTGGTTGTTTCCGAGAAGACCCGGGTTCGAGTCCCGTGGTCTGCAATATTTTTCTTATTGTTTTTAAACCGAATTTTAGCAACATTTTTCTTATAAAAATTATTTTATACAACTCCCGAGGCTCGGAATATTTTTATGAACCAAATTATTAACCTTAAATAATTATTTAATAGTTTTAGAGAAATAAAAACTAATTAAGGAACTATACAACCGTTTTAATTAAAACATTTATTAACTACTTTTAATATACAATTATTTAGTATAATCTATACTCTTTTATTGTCCATTTAACTAATTAATTAATTAAAACGTATAAACTATTAATCTAATTACGTATATATTCAGGTAAATATTATTTAAATACTTATTCACAAAATAACTATTCATATATATATATATATATATATATATATATATAAACTTGTATTCAACCCTTTATTAACGATCATATTATTTTCATTATTAAACAAACATATTAGTTTCTTATTAGCAAACACATTATTCCCAACAAATAGATACGTACTCATTCAACCTAGCTCAACCGTTACTACCTAAATCTTTTGAGCATATCATTGATACATATATAAATGCAAACATAGGTTAACTTTGTGGTTAGCTAAACAACTTGTGCAACTTCACGTACTTGTGATTTCAAGCTACCGAACCAATGTGAGTTTACATAGCCCCTTTTTACTGTTTTTGCTTTTGGGGTGAAACATGTTATCAACTTTATCTATTTAAACAATTCAATATATCTTGTGCTTGATCTTTATGCTTTATATTTGAACTACTTGGTGACCATTGCATGTGTTTATGCCAGTACATTCATTAACTTGCAGCCCAAGCCTAAGGTAGAACCTAACATGATCATTTATATGGGAAACTGAAACTATAACTTACCACAAGACCTTGGCAGGTTTTGTTGGGTATCAACTATAACTTGGAGTATCCGCTTGCTCCTTTTTTAAAATGGCAATCAGTGGGATTGCGTATCTAGTTTTCTATTATCAGGATGAATTGTACGCTTGGAACCTTGTATGTTCTCACATATATGCTTTAGACATGCGTTGAACATATTGAATTGTAATCTATACTAACTCTTTGGTGTCAAAACCTGTGTATCTCACCAACTACTTGTAGTTGACAGTTACTTACATGTTTGAGGTGTACCTGTTTGAGGACTACTTGCTCACCTAGGACTTGGACCTGTTTAATTTAAATTATGTTTTAAACGTTTCCTTTTCCTATGTAACGGATGCTTTTAATTTGAATAATAAATATTATCATATTTAATAGATGATCATGTGCTTATGAACAACCGCGTCAGCCCCGACGTTTAATCCGCTGTCGGTCGGGGTGTGACAGATTGGTATCAGAGCCATGGTTATAGGGAATTAGGTTATTAGACACATGACCTAGACTATAACCTAGGAGTCCCAAACATGAGTTTAACTCGTGTCTTTTGTTAGGAACTGCACTCTATACTTACTATGCATACTTACCTACATTTACCTACTTCTGATTTCTTGATGTAACTACATGAACTACAATATTCAAGGGTCCACATGAAACTATTTGGAACTACTTGAACTACATGAAACCTACATTTAGACTTAATAGTCTGATCCGAATGAAACTCTCGTCAAAGGTATGTAAGTTCTAACTAATGAATGAGAACTTGTGCAATCCGGAATGGTGGATGCCTGTATTCTAGAAGTTCTGTCTAGGAAAGCATTTCGTATAAATCCAAATCAACCGATGGACCAGTTATGCTTTCCTGGAAATTCTTGGGATGAGTGTCCACTTATAGGCTAACGCATGACTTCTCAAACATTAGAAAGACTTAAAGTACCTTGATAAGTCTATGTGCCCATTACGGTACCATCTATGTTTTAGCTAACATATCATGATTAAATTGCAAACTCTTATACATGATTCACACCTTATGAACTTTTTATTCACCCATTTGTAGAATGCCTCCCCGTCATGAGCGTAGGAACAACCTCACCGATAGGATCATTCAGCAAATGGCTACAATCCTACCGACCATGGTCAATCAGCTGAACCAGAATGCTGCACCGAGAAATCCCGCGTGTACATTCAAACACTTCAACTCCTGCAACCCCACCAAGTTTTACGGGAATGAAGGAGCTACTGGACTGCTCCAATGGTTTGAAAGCATTGAGGGGACTTTCATCAATGTGGACTGCCCTGAGAACCTGAAGGTTCTCTATGCTACTAGTGTCTTCCAGAAGAGGGCACTCACATGGTGGAATGGAGAAAAACTAAACCGTGGGATTGAGGTTGCACTAGCCTTGCCTTGGGCGGATGTCAAGACACTCATGACAGATGAGTTTTGCCCCCGTAATGAAGTCAAGAAACTAAAAGCTGAGTTCTGGGATCTCAAACAAGACAGTGGTGAAAGCCTTGCCTACACCACCCTCTTTCATGAGCTTAGTCTACTGGTGCCCCATATGGTCACTCCTCTCTCGCGAGCCATTGAGAAGTACATCAGTGGTCTGCCCATGCAGATTCAGGACACTGTTTTGGGTAGTAACCCAGCCACTCTCGAGGAAGCCATCCGTCTTGCAGCAACCCTGTCAGACAATCATGTTAAGGCAGGGACTCTATCTAAAAAGGGTGCCAAGAAGACTTTTGAGAAAGCCACCACTGAACCCCCCAAGGAGACCAAGTCTGAGTCTTCCTTCAATAACAGGAAAAGGAAGGGCAAAAATTTTGCCATTATCACACCCGCTACTCCTTTAGCCCAAGTGGCCCCTACTGCCTTCAACCCCACCAACAAACAATATGCGAGGACTTCACCACTTTGTAATACTTGCAAACTCCACCACCCTGCTCACGCACAATGTCGTCTGTGCACTACTTGTGGACGTTATGGACATTGGGCTAACACCTGTCGTATTCCACCAACTAATCAAGTCTACCAACCTGCTGCTCCTGTTCCTATTCCTGCTGCTATCGCCCAGGGTCGCGCTTGTTACGAGTGTGGTGACCCTAATCACTTTAGGAACCGTTTCCCTAGGCTAGTCATTGTGAACCAAGCAAATCTAAACCAGGGCAACATGGTTCAAGGAAACATAAACCAAGGGAATATGAACCGAGGGAATGTGAATTAGGGGAATGCAAACCCGGTAGCTCGTGGACGTGCCTTTAACATCAATGCCAACGAGGCTCAA
Source organism: Smallanthus sonchifolius (assembly GCA_023525975.1). Lineage (NCBI taxonomy): Eukaryota > Viridiplantae > Streptophyta > Magnoliopsida > Asterales > Asteraceae > Smallanthus > Smallanthus sonchifolius. The sequence continues at coordinate 37,457,269 of CM042025.1, read as the reverse complement.
GCCAACAACGATGTGGTGAATGGTACGTTTCTAATTAATCAGCAATATGCTTCTATCCTGTTCGATACTGGTTCCGATAAGAGTTTCGTGTCCTTTGAATTTGAACCACAACTTGCTATGAGTCGAGCTAAGTTAGACAAACCCTTTGATATTTTAGTAGCGGATGGTTATTCTGTTTCATGTGACACCATTATTAGAGATTGTACCTTAACCTTGAGCGATCATGACTTTTCAATCAATCTTATTCCCATGGCTCTCGGAGGTTTCGACATCATAGTAGGCATGGACTGGCTGACCAAGCACCATGCTGAAGTCGTCTGTTTTGACAAGTATATTTGTATCCCTCTTGACTCGGGTGAATTTTTGAACGTTTATGGTGAGAAACCGTCAAAGGGACTCAAGCTTATGTCTTACACTACCGCACAGAAGTATTTACGGAAGAAATGTGTGGCATTCTTGGCCCATATTGTGGAACGAAAAGGCAAAGATAAGAGTCTCCAAGACATTCCTATAATCAAATACTTCCCTGAAGTTTTCTTTGAAGACTTACCTGGTCTTCCTCCTATACGCCAAGTCGAATTCCATATTGACTTAGTGCCAGGAGCAAACCCCGTGGCCAAGTCACCTTATCGTCTTGCACCATCAGAGAAGCAGGAACTTTCAAGTCAACTCCGAGAACTTTCTGACAAAGGATTCATTCGTCCTAGCGTTTCCCCTTGGGGAGCACCTGTTCTATTCGTCAAGAAGAAGGATGGTTCTTTTTGGATGTGCATCGACTATCGGGAACTTAACAAGCTTACCGTGAAGAACCGTTATCCACTTCCTAGGATTAACGATTTGTTCGATCAGCTTCAAGGCTCGACTTATTTCTCTAATCTTCGTTCTGGTTATCACCAGTTATGGGTGCTCGAATCCGATATCCCCAAGACAGCCTTTCGTACAAGATATGGTCATTACGAGTTCATGGTTATGCCATTCGGACTAACCAATGGTATTCATGGATCTTATGAACCGCGTGTGTAAGTCGTACTTGGACAAGTTTGTAATCGTCTTCATTGACGACATTCTCATCTATTCAAAATCAAAAGCAGAACATGAGGAACACTTGCATTTGGTTTTGGACCTATTGAAGAAGGAGCAATTATACGCTAAGTTCTCCAAATGTGAATTTTGGCTAAAGGAAGTCTAATTCTTGGGACACATAGTCAACGAGAAGGGTATTCACGTAGATCCCACTAAGATTGAGGCGGTAAAGAACTGGCAAGCTCTAAAGACCCCTACCGAAGTCCGCTCATTTTTAGGTTTAGCGGGCTATTATCGTCATTTCATAGCAAACTTTTCAAAGATCGCGGTACCCCTCACAGCCTTAACTCACAAAGGAAAACCCTACGAGTGGGGACCAAAACAAGAGGAAGCCTTTCAAACCCTAAAACAGAAACTGTGTGAGGCTCCTATCCTGACTCTTCCCGATGGAACCGAAGACTTTTTCGTTTACTGTGACGCTTCCCACGTAGGCCTTGGTTGTGTACAATGCAGCGAGGCAAAGTGATTGCTTATGCGTCTCGACAACTCAAAATCCATGAGAAGAATTATACGACACACAATCTTGAGTTGGGTGCAGTCGTATTTGCTCTTAAAATTTGGAGACATTACCTATATGGTACCAAATGTGAGGTTTACACCAATCATAAGAGTCTCCAGCATATTTTCAACCAAAAGGAACTCAACATGAGGCAAAGGCGTTGGGTTAAACTCCTGAACGACAACGACTGCAATATTCGTTATCATCCGGGTAAGGCGAATGTCGTGGCCGATGCTCTTAGCCGTAAGGAACCTATCAAGATCCACAGCATTCGAATCCAAAATGATATTCAAACTCGCATCCTAGAAGCACAACATCTTTCTGTCACTGAAGGAAACATGTATGACGAAATGTCATGTGGTGCTGAACTCCAACTTGAAACCAAACCCAATGGGTTACTTTACTTTCTAAATCGTATCTGGATTCCGGACCATGACAACCTTCGTACCTTTATCATGAACGAGGCTCACAAGACGCGTTATTCTGTGCATCTTGGTGCAGACAAAATGTACATGGATCTCCGTACCCAATATTGGTGGCCTGGTATGAAGAAGGACTTTTCCCGCTATGTGTCCAAATGCCTTACTTGTTTAAAGGTTAAAGCCGAGCACCAGCGTCCATGTGGTTTACTTGAACAACCCGAGATTCCCGTATAGAAATGGGAGTGTATTGCCATGGACGTTATAACCAAACTCCCACACACATCTCGTGGTCATGATAGCATTTAGGTAATCATCGACCGTCTGACAAAATCTGCTCATTTCATACCCATACGTGAAGACTATCGAGTGGAGAAACTAGCTCGAATCTATATTGATGAAATCGTTAGTCGTCACGGTGTACCTCTCAATATTATTTCTGATCGTGATGGACGATTCACCTCTCGCTTCTGGCAATCCCTGCAATCAGCTTTGGGCACTCAACTAAATCTTACTACTGCTTATCACCCACAAACTGATGGTCAATCTGAGCGAACGATTCAAACTCTCGAAGACATGCTTAGAGCCTGTGTCATTGACTTCAAGGAAAATTGGGATTTACATCTACCCCTAATTGAGTTCTCGTACAACAACAGTTATCACACGAGCATTAGCATGGCTCCTTTTGAAGCACTTTATGGTCGGAAGTGCCGATCTCCTATCTGTTGGACTGAAATTGGTGAATCACAAATCACTGGTCCTGAACTTATTCAAGAGACTTCCGACAAGATAATATTAATCCGAGACAACCTTCTGGTAGCAAGAAGTCGGCAAAAGAGCTATGCCGACAAACGTCGAAAACCCATTGAATTTCAAGTTGACGATCTGGTTCTTCTCAAGGTATCCCCTTGGAAAGGTGTAGTTCGTTTTGGAAAGAAAGGGAAACTTGCTCCAAGATTCGTAGGTCCTTTTAAAATCCTTGAGCGGATTGGGAAAGTAGCCTACAAATTGGATCTACCTGAAGGACTCAGCAACGTTCATCCGACATTTCATGTCTCGAACCTAAAGAAATGCTTAGCTGACGAGAATCTCCACATACCACTTGAAGAGGTTCACATTGACGAAACAATGCACTTCGTGGAAAAGCCCGTGGAGATCATGGACCGAGAAGTTAAGCAACTCAAGCGAAACCGAATTCCAATCATTAAGGTTAGATGGGAATCCAAACGTGGCCCTGAGTTCACTTGGGAACGTGAGGATCAAATGAAAGCCAAATGCCCACATTTATTTCCAGGACCCTCTTCTTAAGCAATTTCGGGACGAAATTTTCTAAAGTATGAGAGACTGTAATCCCTAGGAAATTCCGGCTTATATTTTTACTTTTTCCGACACTTATAATTTCTTTTTGGTTTGCATCAATCCATCTAAATAAATTCTACTATTTATCTATTGCATTTCATGAGTATACACACATACGCATATTCAAAAATAATATGGAATTTGTATGCTAAGTTATATTCTAAACCTATATAAATATATATATATATAAACCCATAAAAAAATCTAAATTATAAATTCTATAAATATAGAGTTTATAAAAGTACATTATTTTAAAGTAAATGATTTTAATAAAACGATTGTAAGTTATAAAAAGTTATATAGTATAAGTGTAACATTTAATAATAACTAAAAATGATATTTAGTTTTTTTTTTATATATAAAATCAATTGTTATATAAGTAAGTAAAATGATTTTTGTTTTCTTTGAAACAATTAATTAGAACTATTGAACCCCTTAATCTCATTAGACCCCTCAATTTGAACCCTTATCAATTTTGAAATCAATTGGATGCAGGTTTGATGTTGGAAAGTCAAACCAAGAAAAATCTTTCAAATTCATACAAGATTAATCAAATTCGTGGATTTTAACTTCGAATCAACTTGTATAACCAATCATGCGGCTGTTTTAACTGTTCTTAACAAACTAATTACGAGGAAAATTAAATGAATGCAAACCCAATCATCACATAACCGTCCTAATCAAAGTGAGTAATCAATTCGTGCATTAAACGTGAAATTGGCCTATAAAAATGAACCCACACCTTCACTACAGATGCCAAAAACTTTCTACACCTTTGTGGTCGTTGCATTGCTCCTCTAGAACTCCGACGAGCTCAAGAAAATCCGAAGTCGGACTCGATCCCGTTCTCCCTCTATCGCTAACCATTCGAGGTAAAATTAGTGCCTTTAGTTTCGGTTTTATGTAAGAATTGAAAGCCTCATGTTTTCGGGTTCGATCGGATACGAATCGGGGGGATTGGAACAAGGGTTCGAATGGGATGTTTGGGGAAGAAGATGAAACAGGGCTGGGTGAGAAACAAAACAATTGCGCGTTTGTAAATAAACAATATTCAGGCCCAGTTTAACCGGTTAAGTCGTTCGTCTCATAACTCATTTTTCTTTTTTTTTCGCGCATGGAACCTGGCTCCTCTTATCCTTCCTATTAAAACCATTTAAACCCATTTCTAAACCACTACCAGGCAACTGGTCTAGTGGTTTATGAGTCTGGTTGTTTCCGAGAAGACCCGGGTTCGAGTCCCGTGGTCTGCAATGTTTTTCTTATTGTTTTTTAACCGAATTTTAGCAACATTTTTCTTATAAAAGTTATTTTATACAACTCCCGAGGCTCGGAATATTTTTATGAACCAAATTATTAACCTTAAATAATTATTTAATAGTTTTAGAGAAATAAAAACTAATTAAGGAACTATACAACCGTTTTAATTAAAACATTTATTAACTATTTTTAATATACAATTATTTAGTATAATCTATACTCTTTTATTGTCCATTTAACTAATTAATTAATTAAAACGTATAAACTATTAATCTAATTACGTATATATTCAGGTAAATATTATTTAAATACTTATTCATAAAATAACTATTCATATATATATATATATATATATAAACTTGTATTCAACCCTTTATTAACGATCATATTATTTTCATTATTAATCAAACATATTAGTTTCTTATTAGCAAACACATTATTCCCAACAAATAGATATGTACTCATTCAACCTAGCTCAACCGTTACTACCTAAATCTTTTGAGCATATCATTGATACATATATAAATGCAAACATAGGTTAACTTTGTGGTTGGCTAAACAACTTGTGAAACTTCACGTACTTGTGATTTCAAGCTACCGAACCAATGTGAGTTTACATAGCCCCTTTTTACTGTTTTTGCTTTTGGGGTGAAACATGTTATCAACTTTATCTATTTAAACAATTCAATATATCTTGTGCTTGATCTTTATGCTTTATATTTGAACTACTTGGTGACCATTGCATGTGTTTCATGCCAGTACATTCATTAACTTGCAGCCCAAGCCTAAGGTAGTACCTAACATGATCATTTATATGGGAAACTGAAACTATAACTTACCACAAGACCTTGGCGGGTTTTGTTGGGTATCAACTATAACTTGGAGTATCCGCTTGCTCCTTTTTTAAAATGGCAATCAGTGGGATTGCGTATCTAGTTTTCTATTATCAGGCTTGAATTGTACGCTTGGAACCTTGTATGTTCTCACATATATGCTTTAGACATGCGTTGAACATATTGAATTGTAATCTATACTAACTCTTTGGTGTCAAAACCTGTGTATCTCACCAACTACTTTTAGTTGACAGTTACTTACATGTTTGAGGTGCACCTGTTTGAGGACTACTTGCTCACCTAGAACTTGGACCTAGTTTAATTTAAATTATGTTTTGAACGTTTCATTTTCCTATGTAACGGATGCTTTTAATTTGAATAATAAATATTATCATATTTAATAGATGATCGTGTGTTTATGAACAACCGCGTCAGCCCCGGCGTTTAATCCGCCGCCGGACGGGGTGTGACAGACAATTCATCTTGCATCGCCTCAATCCAGCAGTTGTCAGTGAGAGCCTCCTTCACATTCTTCGGCTCTAACTGGGACACGAATGCAGCATGCAGACATGTTTCCATGACACCAGTGTCAAGTATCTCTGTGTAAAGACTGGTATTCTCAGTGATGGTTCGATGACGAGTCTGAACATCGACATAAGGATCACCAATAATGTTTTTGATTGGATTATTCCTATGCACTCTCGTCTCCAGTACAATTGGTTCCTGAATTTTTGGATCAAGATTCGTGCTTAACTCCCCCATTTCCTGTGTTCCAGAGGAAGAAGATTCAATGTTGATTGGATCAGCTAGAGCCTCATTTCCTACAGTTGTGTTAGGATTAGCTTGAGCGTCATTTCCATCAACAAGAAGATCTTCACTATTATCACTGTCATGAGTTTCTGATGCAGATGCAGCATTGGAATCAGGAGTTACAATCGGTACAGTGGCACGAGTAGAGAAGCTGGAGTCATTGTCGCCACCCAATAATTCATAAACATTTGCGGCGTCAACTGCAGATATATCAGGAAGATTGAATGACTTGAATAGCGCATCATAATCAAAACCCCAAGCTGGACCTGTTGGTTCGGGTGGAATGCTGTGTTTACTGCAATCCACTTCAAACCATTCCTCGACAGTACAAGTTCCTATGTTGTACACTCTCTTGCAAGGCGAATTGGCAACGTATCCTAAGAAGATGCCGTCCACTGCTTTTGCATGAAACTTAGACCGGCGGTCTTTGTACTGTAGCAACAAGGAACACGGACTACCAAAAGGAATTAGGTAATCAAGATTGGGAAGTCGATTGTTGATCAACTCATAACAAGTCTTGTTGTGCCTTTTCACAACCAGAACTCTGTTTAAGACGTGACAAGCTGTATTAACGGCTTCTGCCCAGAAAGTGACAGGAAGCTTTGCATCCGACAGCATAGTCCTTGCAGTCTCAATCAGTGTTCTGTTCTTCCGTTCAGCAACTCCATTCTGCTGAGGCGTGTACGGCGCGCTGAATTCGTGACGGATCCCTTTCTTGAGACAGAAAAGCTCCATCAAACTATTCTTGAAATCAGTTCCGTTGTCGCTCCTTATCCTTCTAATTTTCAGCTTGCAAAGAGATTCCAAGCTCAGGATCAAGTATTGAAGAATATCAGCAGTCTCGTCCTTAGTACCTAAAAAATGCACCCAAGAAAAACGTGAGAAATCATCAGTTACAACCAGACAGAACGACTTACCTCCAATACTCCTGATACTTATGGGGCCAAACAGATCCATGTGTAATAGCTCCAAAGGGGTATCAATAGAGTTTTGGAGCTTGGGCTTGTGAGACTTCCGTTGCTGTTTGCCCTTTTTACAAGGCATGCAGTCATCTACAACGATAAATCTCAGCTTAGGAACCCTAGTTACCAAACCGTTTCGGACAAGATGATTCATTTTACGATACGAAATATGTCCGAGTTTCCTATGCCACAAGATGGGGTCGAGCTATGTCGCTTTTGTAAGCAAACAAGTAGCAACTGATAAGGTGGTTGTTGCCATGCTCATATCGATCTGATAGGTGTCGTTTGTTCTTGGCGCTCTCATCAGGATCCAATCTTCGGGAACTTCAAAACCAGGTTTGAGAATCAGGCATTCTAACTTGTCAAACATCACCGAGTACTCCTTATCACACATTTGGGAGACACTCAACAGGTTATGCTTCAGCTGCTCGCAGAAGTTGACATTGTCAAAGCTGACACAACCGTTCGAAACCACGCCTTGACACGATGCTGCCGCCTTTTTCTCCGACAAAGGCCACATAGCCGCCTCTGAATGGTTTAACGTCTTGAAGCAAGGCCTTGCTTTCTGTCATGTGCCGGGAGCATCCACTATCTACATACCAGCGGTTAGAGATAGTACCCTTCGGACATCCCTGCACGAGTCACAAAAGAATTAGTTAGTTTTGGAGACCCAAGCCATTGTGGTCTTGGGTCGTCCATCCTTTTCAAAATAAACTACTTCCTTTAACTCACAGTCATGATGACTGTTCAAAATTGATGAATCTTTGAAAGAATTAGAATTAGGAGATTGAGAATTTTTGGATTTGGCAGTCCAGGATCTCTTCTGTTTCTTAACCGGAACAGGAGACTTTGATTCAACAACAGCAGGTGAACTTGTGGAAGTTTCACCTGATTGAACTGAAATCAGCTGTTCCAGCATTCTCAATCTCTTGTTTCTTCTTCTTCTCTATGGCTTTGAGAGTCTCGCCACAGGTTTCTCACCAGTGCGTGTACTACCAGATGTAGATACACGAGGTATAGCATGTTGCGTTACGCTTCTAGTAACAGATGGTTTAGCTTCAGATTTTATCTTAGGCTTTACCAACGGTTTGACTGGTGGTTTCACCACATTTTGTTTTGGGTTTTTGGGAGCTTTCACTGATGGCGACCTGGGGATAACAGCTGGTTGTGGAACAGCATATCGTTTCCCTTGGTTCTTAGAAGGACAGTTCACAATAATGTGACCAACCAAGCCACAGTGAAAACAATTCCTCTTGTCTACATAAGTTCTCTTGTAAGGCTCATTAGATCTGGCCTTAGATAACTCAGCATTATGAGAAGGAGGATTTGGTTTATGAACATTAGTCTGAACCTTTACAGTTTGGTTTTTGGGGGTATAGTATTTTTCCAAATTTTCATTATACCCAAGCCCATAGTGAGCTGAAAAAGCCTCTTTCTTTGCATGGTTAAGACTTTTATAACCGCCATAAAGCATTACCTTTAGATTATCATTTGTTTCAATGATATTGGGTTCAGTTAAAATGCAATTATCACCATTAGTGATAACGTTTTTCTTTACCTTTTGTTCAGTTAACAACTCCTCAGATACTGCTCCTTCAGAGTAAGTGTTAACCGACCCATCTTCAGAAGCTGTAACAAACTCCTCACTAGATGTGGAGTTAGCCTTACTTGAGGATTCATCCTTTTTAGGGGAATCATCCTTATCAGAGGACTCATCTAGACAAGTGAGATCAATGTCTATCAAGCTATTGACAAACTTCCCGCTCACTGGTGGAGGAATGGCATTAGTACCCAAACCTAACCCATTCAGTTGTCTCACCATCGATTCGTAGTGTTCCACCACAAATCGAGAGTTTTTCAACTTCTCATTAGTGCATTTTAACTGCAAGATCTCATTTTGCAGTTTGTTGATTTCATTGTTCCGTTTTTCTAACCCCGTGTATGCAACATCTAAGTGAAGTTGTTTATCACTTATTTTTAAAGAATATTCACATTTTTCCTTTTTCAACGTTTCAATAGAATCTTTAAAACATTTTTCATTTTCTTTATAGTTTAGAGCAGCCAAACTTAGGGGTTCGATTTTGTCTTGGAGCCTAGAATTTTCAAGTTTTAGCCCTAGACATTTAGAACATGAAATAACAGAGAAAGGGTTAGAGTCTACCTCAGAAGAGAACTTGTTGCTTCTCCGATGGCCATGAGAGCACAGCTGTGGTCGATTCCTCCTTATCAGCTACAGGAGCTTCCATATCTTCAGCTTCCTTCACCTTCTCTGTAGCAACAGTTGTAGATTCTTCTAGGACAGCCATAGAAGCTTCCCTTTTCTCTACTTCCATCATCTCCATGATCTCAGCCATGAGACCAACCTGGGTTTGTGCGATGATGGCATCCTCAAGATGAACACCCCAATCAAAGCTTTCGTCCTGTTGGGCTACCAGTGCATTAGACGTTCGAGCTTGGCTTTGATTTTGGTGGTTTGAGTTGTTGTGGCCATGGCTGTTTCCTTGGCTGGGTCGGGTATAACCAGAGGCCGGTGCTCTATCTTTCTGACACTCACGAGCAAAGTGTCCATAGTTCAGACACTTGTAGCATTTGGCCTTAGATTTGTCAAATCCGACCTTGGCATTAGGATGCCCGCCAATAAACTTTCTTCCTGTTCTGTTCAGGAAACGTTTGGCTCTCCTCAAAAGCATGGCCATATTCCATTGAATATCCATATCCTCCATGTCATCAGGATCCACTTGATTAAAATCTTCTTCAATCGTCTCTGGATCAGTAAGCTTGCCACCAATGAAATTCTCATACGCAAGCATACAAGATGAGAATAGTGCTACATGATCTTCAGCTATTCTGGCTATAGCTGAGTGGTTAGCTGAAGACGTAGTAGGAAGATTTCTTGAGGTATTTTGATGATGAGTCCCCAACCCTGATCCTGAAGCATAGCAAGCAAGACCACCACACCCAGTTGAGTGGTCTTCTTCAGTAGGATTTCCAGTGAAGAGGGCAATTCCAGAGCCCGATGATTTGGAAGTAGATGTCGTCCCATGATACATAGAAGGGTCTTGTATCTGGGGTCTTCCAGAGCTCTCCTTTCTTCTTAGGTTCATGTCATGAGCTTGAACCTTTCCTATTGCCTCCTCTACTGTCAACTCATAGAATTTAGGATTTTCCCTCATCAGGGTTGTGTACATCTCAAATTTGGGTGGTAAAGCATCCAAAAACTTTTCCACCATCTCCTCAGCTGGATACTTGAGCTCAAAAGCCTCAACACAGTTTGTAAATGATAGAATCTAGAGATGAGGTCATCTAAAGATTTGTTCTCTAAAAAACTGAAGCACTCATACTGCTTCCTGAGAATATCCCTCTTACTCTTCTTGATGTCACTATTTCCTTCGAATCTCTTCTGTAAAGCTTTCCAGAGATCCTTAGAATTGTCATACCCTCGGAAACTGTGGAACAATTCCCGAGTTAATGCCATAGTGATCGAACCAAGTGCCTTCTTTTCACGATCATAAGCTTTCTTTTCTTCTTCAGTAAGCTTAGAGATAGGTTTGGGCATGGTTTCATCAAGATAGATGTGTGTGGGATGCTTATATCCCTCAAGGATTGGTATCCATAGTAATGAGTCGGTATACGAAATGTAGTGCTCAAAACGTGCTTTCCAATTAGAATAATCATTCACGTTCAGCAACTTTGGTGGTTTCTGTGGTGTACCGATCTCATTATCATAATTCAACAGGTTTCCAAGATTCTGAAGATTCGACAAAGTGAACACTTAGTCAAATTTCAGAAAAGTCAGACACAATTGCGCACTTGATTTTTGTCCTGCGCACTTAAGAAATGGTCTTGCGTATTTAGATTTGCTCTTGCGTACTTGTAAGTACGCAGGATATACCTTAAGTTCGCACAAGTTCAGTCTTGCGCACTTATAAGTACGCAGGATATAAGTCTTGCGTATTTAGTAAGTACGCACAAAACTGTACTTTTTGCCAGAAATGGTAAGTACGCAGGATACCTTTTCAGCAACTCTCACCAAACTTTTCCGGTCACCTGAAACTCGCCGGAGATGGAAAAAATTGGTCTGATGATCAATGCAAATGAGCCAAAGGGTCAGAAACTTGTTTCTAACCAACCTTTGATGCTCAAAACACTCAAATACACAACAAAAATCAGTTTTTGAGTGATTTTTGTTTCTAAAATAGTGCTCAAGAGCTACCCCTATTTTATCACAAAAATCAACCAAAATACCTCTTTTTGCTTGTAAAAACTCTCCACACTCACTCACAACACTCAAAATCAGGAGCAATGCTCTGATACCACTTGTAGGTCCCTCGGGTGTGGCAGATCGTCACATGCAAGTGGGTCTACTAGTCGGACCGGGTGCGGAATGCCCGTGACTAGGTGGAGAGTCTAGCTAAAAAAAGTAAACCGACAAGAGAAAACACTTTAAACGTTCTTTGTATCATAAACACTTGAAGGTTACAGAGAAAAGCACTGAAGTTACAATCTGCGTATTTGCTATAATGTCTGCGTACTTAACTTCTGTCAACCTATCCTATTTATACAAGACCTGATGCCTGCGCACTTAGCAAGTGCGCAGGGCAAAATGCTCTTGCGTACTTAGCAAGTACGCAAAGGTACTCTTGCGTACTTGCTAAGTACGCAGGAGCTTTCTCCTGCGCACATGTAAGTGCACAAAACACTTAGAAAGAAATGCAACATTCAATATGTAAAAGTAAATACAACTCGATAAACTAATACATAAAGACTCTTACATACAAAGACAATTACAGACATGAAAATACAAACTAAGACTCTATCCAGAGTGTTGTCACAGGAAAGTGCTTCAACACCAATCCACCACCCTCGCCCCGCCCCCTCTCCATACCCCCCCCCCCCAACTGAAACCATAAGGATGGTGGAGTGTGGGGAGAGAGATTTTAGGGATTTATTTTACAATCTTCTCGGTTGTCTCATGAACGATCTCTGGACCCCACCCCCTCTCCATAACCCACCCCATTAATCGACTTTGAATCTGAACAATCTGCTCAGTTGTCTCATGAATGATCTCTGGACCAGTGAGTTGACTATCACTGAACTCGGTCCAACATAATGGTGATCGAAACTTTCGTCCATAAAGTGCCTCGAACGGTGTTGCTTTGACGCTAGTGTGGTAACTGTTGTTGTATGAGAACTCAGCTAAGGGTAGATGAGTGTCCCATTTGTTTCTGAAGTCTATCACACAAGCTCTAAGCATGTCTTCTAAGGTCTGGATAGTTCTTTCACCCTAACCGTCCGTTTGTGGGTGATATGCGGTACTCATGTCCAATCGAGTACCCAAAGCTTGTTGTAACGATTTCCAGAATCTAGAAGTGAAACGGCTATCTCGGTCCGAGATAATTGAAATTTCCACTCCATGCCTCGAGATGACTTCCTTTAGGTAGATTTTGGTCAACTTCTCCATCTTGTTTGTCTCCTTGATTGGTAAGAAGTGTGTAGACTTCAGCAGGCTATCGACGATTACCCAAATGGTGTCACATCCACCAACGGTTTTGGGTAGTTTGGTGATGAATTCCATGGATATTTGCTCCCACTTCAATCTCTTTTCCCACACTCAACCACCCTACTTCACCCTACATCTTTCTAGGATCAAGCCTTCATCTTTTTCGGTTTCTCTAAGTAAGAAAACTTAAACTATTAACTTTTTATATATTTATTTTGAGTCTGTTATTCTTAAATCATAACACCCAACAAAACTTACATTCTTTTGTAAAAGAAATCTAAATATGTAACATGCATCATGTAAAAATTAGTTTATATATTTTCTATTATGATTTATTGCATCTATATATCTTAGATGATACATGCATGTTGATGGATCATCATTTTGATCACATGCATGTTGATTAATCGTGTTTCTAATAATGGTAACTTTGTTGTTCTTAAAAATGAGTTTTATATTAAAAATGGATATTTCGTCATTTGAAGTTACAAAGAATATTTATATATAAAATATAAGTATATTTTATGTTTAAATCATCCTTTTACTACATGCAAGTCGTTATAATCATTTTCTATTTAAGAAAACTTTGTTGAATCAAAAATCGGGCCTTTATCCTTACAGTAATGTTGATGGTGAAACTACTTTTATTATTATTCATACATCTATTTTTAACTCATGGATGATTAAAAATACTTTATTTATTTGCATGCATATATCTTTAAACTTGACTAAATAATATTTGGAGGTTCGTATAATATTTTTAACCATCAAAAAAAAAAATATATATATATATATATATATATATATCTTAATATACCAAAAGTATATCTTATGACATGCCTAATTTCTATCATACGATTTATTGTTAATATGTGTGATGCGCCATTGGGGTCTAGGGCAAAATCATAACAGGTCAGCTTCGGTATAGGAGTTCATGTAAATCAATACAATTATTGTCGGATGACAAAAGATATCAATTGCTATGATTTTCAAAAGAATGTTTCAAAACCTTTTATTGTCGAGTGACAATTTCTATTACTATGTTTTAGTTTTCAAATAAACATTTTCAACTATTTACACTTGTAAACTCACCAACTTTATGTTGACACACTTCAGCATGTTTTTCTCAAGTCGTTGATTGCATGGAGTCGCACGGAGTCACATGGCATATAGGATCATGCTAGAGTCCTATGCATTAGAAGCTTTTGGTCATTAATAACGTTTTCCAAACATTTGAATTTACAAACTTATTTTATGGAGTTATGTAACCTTGTGAACTCCATTTATGTTTAAATTTGGTTTAATATTTAAATGTTGAATTTCGAACTCATCTAGAGGTCGTTCAATGTGATCAATGACTATGGTATTCATGAACGTCTTCCCGTGGTTTCCGCCGTCAAGCGGGGTGTGACATTATTGGCTTCGGTCTATGTTTGCTTATATAAAGATTCTTTTATCGGGACGAGTCATCGAAATGTTTTCTTTATCAAGTCGGGTAGGAACATAAAAAAAAATACAACTATTTATATTATTACAAAAGTTCTATGCGTGTTAGCAAATAAACATACCTGGAGAAGTTGTTCATAAAAAGCTATTTTGTGAAGAAAGACAGTTGTTCACAAGTTTATCATATTTCTTCTAAAACATTGTGACATTTCTTCCTAAGGGGGTGGGAGTGGTACCCGCCCAACCAAAGTACCCTTTCAATTTTCATCAATCATAAGATGTCACCTCAATTATCCAAAGTACTCTTCCAAAGTACCCTCTTAGGTGGGAGTGGTACCCTCCAAGTACCCTCCAACCCTCTTATTTTAAAAAAAAAATTAAAACAAATAAAATTAATAAACTAAAACTTTAATTAATTAAAAATACATAATAAATTAAAAGACAACAAATAAAAATACATAACAACAAATAAAAATTCATCTACTCTTCGTCTTCGTATTCGTCCAAATCCGGGGTGTTTCTCGCAATATGTTCCACGAGATCAAATCGAAGACTAATATGTGTAGCTACATCGTGCAACTCCGAAAGGACGTTATCGTCAATAACTTGTTCGACTGGAGGATCCCGTATGTAGACAGGTGATATTGCGTTCCCGTCATCCTTTAAGATCATATTGTGCAATATCATGCACGTATATACCTCGTTCCTAATCTTCAGCAATTTTAAATGTCGGTTTGGTCGACGAAGTATACCCCATTTCCCTTTTAACACACCAAAAGCTCTCTCGACATCTTTTCTTGCCGACTCTTGCACCTTCTTGAATGCCTTTTGTTTAGGGATTGTTGGATATGGAAACGATTTAACAAACGTAGACCAAGTAGGGTATATCCCATCCGTAAGATAGTATCCACGTTTGTATAGCCGTCCATTAACTACAAATGGACACTTAGGTGCGGTTCCAAGTTCCTCGTTGGTAAAAAGTGGCGATTGTTGGAGAACATTTATGTCGTTGTTAGAGCCGGGTGAACCACAAAACGCATGCCAAAATCATAAATCATTTGAAGCTACCGCTTCTAACATGATCGTCGGGTATTGGTGATCGCCTCTAATGTATTGTCCGCGAAAACTTGTCGGACAATTTCGCAAACAAAATGTGTACAATCGATGCTACCGACCATACCCGAAATACCATGTTTTACTTCATGTGCGTTGTACAAAATTATAATGTCATGGCTTGTCGGTCTGCGTAAGAACTCTTTGCCGTATATTTGAATTATGGCATTACAAAAATACTCTAGACATTCACTTAAGGTTCTCCTAGCCATACTTAAATATTCGTCGAATTCGTCGGGAGGATTACCGGTTCCGAGTTGTTTAATCGTCGATGTGCATTTTTGTAGCGTCGTGAAACTCTTCTTCTT
The DNA here is from genome assembly GCA_023525975.1 of Smallanthus sonchifolius. Classification (NCBI taxonomy): domain Eukaryota; kingdom Viridiplantae; phylum Streptophyta; class Magnoliopsida; order Asterales; family Asteraceae; genus Smallanthus; species Smallanthus sonchifolius. Next base: position 37,441,680 of record CM042025.1, on the reverse strand, counting down.
CCTAGCGTCTTCACCCTCTTGAAAATATTCAAACCTAGCCTCTACGACGCCAACTATTTTTAAAAATAACCTCTTCGACATCCGAAATCTATCTCGTAACGTCGCTTCCCCGTGTGTTGGGTTTTCGTCGAAATATTCTCTTTTTAGAATCTCTAGAGCATGTTCACGATCATGCTGTACATACGCCCTTGATGATGTAACTGTGTCTTCCTCTTCGGCTTGGGCGGCAATATCACATACGAATTGCATACTATCACCGCCGAACACGAAGTCGAGCGATTCGTCCGATGATTCGGGTGGGTAGTATAACGTACGATTCATATTTTGGTTGAGTGGATACAATAGTAATGGTTTATATTTAGAAAGAATGTATTTAGAAAGAATATATTTTAGTTAAGTGGGTAGTATAAAATGATTGAGTATGTATTTATAGGGGTAAAAAAAAATTTTAAACAGTTATATAGCCGTTCAACGGCTATATTTTACAAAAGTTCAACGGCCATTTCTAGCGGGTATATGTAGCTGCTGAAAGTACCCGCCTTCCACTACCCGCCGAACCCGCTTTGCATGCGGCGGTGTTCCACCCAACCAGCCCACTACCCGCTTGGTACCCGCCTTCCACTCGCACCCCCCTAATCATTATCATGTGTCTTCATATCACAAACTATAACATGAATCAGAATCAAACAACAGAAGTAATCCTAGAATCGTAATCCTAAAAACACAACATTCATCACATTTCTTCAAGAACACAATTCGTCTTATGTCTCCATTCGTGGAACCCAGAAAATCAAAGATGTAAATCTATCAAGAAATTTCCTTCCAAAATAGATTTGATGAAAATAAACCAAAATCGATCAAAAAGCTACCATCACCAAAAACCCAAAATCAAGAGAATAGCCCATCAATTCCCAAATGTAATCATTAGTTCCTTGTGCAGGATCCATTCTTAAACTTCTACTATGAGCAAAATTTCGATCAAAAAGTTACAATTGGAAACCAAAAATCAAAAGAATAGCCCGTTAATTCATGAACGTAATCATCATGTTTGTTAGTTGGGAGAAGGAAACAGAAACAATAGAAAGATATACCAATTAAAAAAAGAAGGTTTATTTGAGCTAAGTCGTTAGTTGTTTAAACTCTTACTAATGTCATTATTCACTATTGAACATTAAACAAGTGAACCCGAAACACGATAAGAACAAGATGTGATTTTAAGTATATATGAGTTAGGGTGAATTCTATTGACACGGTTAAATATAAGAGTTGTGTTTTGGGTTCATCCGTCAAGATTAAATCCTTCAATTTTGTGACACCCACATCCTGGATCACCCGAGATGCCGGTCACTTGTCGGATTTACTCATGAGCATATAGTATACAGAGATCGTACCCAACGGAAGACTTTAAAATATTGTTTTATTTCATAGTAAAGGTTTGTACATTCTAAAAAAAGTACATGTACATCTATTTACTAATGTCGGTGTCACACCCCGTCTAGGGCGAAAACACGGGGCACGATGGTTCATGGTGTTCATAGCCTTTGATTACAACAAACGACATCTAAATGCATTTATTATCAAAGGTATAAGTCATTATACAAAACGATAAATTGTTTCAAGACAATACATGCCAAAATACCGCACTTAACCAAGTGGACGGTTTAAATAACAAGTTTGTTAGCTATGACCTAGATGCCATAGGTTATAACCAGAAAACTTCAAAAGTGATTCTACGTGCATGCATGCCTTTCCTTCCATGATTAGTTACCTGAGAAAACAAGCTTAAAAAGGTCAACATAAAGTTGGTGAGTTCGCAGGTTTAGTTGATATGTTTGATGTTTGGACCACAAGATTTCTAGTTGTGTATTGTTTCTCCGAACAATGATGTGTATTGTTTCTCCCGAACAATGATGTCCCACTATCATTGATTAAAACAATAGTGTATGTCTATTATTATTACCATGAGCTCCTGTAACCAAACTCGACGTTGTAGTTGTGCCCCTAACCCAATGTTCTTAACGCTAAACATTGTAATAGTTGATGAAAATTATGCACCCGCTTTGACCTCCGGTCAAGGCTAGCGCGACTAACCACGGGTGGGGGTGTCAACCCAAATAGATCTATTTATGCATTCCACGTTCATACCATAATTAACAGTTACAGAATAAGAGAGGACTTTGATGCGTTAAACGTGTTGACTCATGTAACAATGTAGGTACTTGTGTCCAGTTGTAAGTTGAGCAAGTTTTCTCCCCCGTATGTGTAAAACAATTTAAAACAAGTAAAAGTGGGGCCGTGAGACTCACCATATCAACAAGGTGGTGAGTGATGTATGCAGTCAGTCCAACGAGTGTCCGATCTATCCATGCCCTAAATTAATTACGACACCTTAGGTCCTAAGTAGTATTTTTAAGTGTGGTTTGGTCACATGACCAATACCCGAAGTCTTGACCCTTGCCTTATAATAACTTACAAGGATCTGACCCGATCGCCGTTGGTGATACGACTTGATGTTCAAATTATTATATTTATTAAGTTCTTTAATAAATATTATAACTTAATCTATTATTTGTCCAAAACTTTATTTTTGGTCTAAGTTGTTTAATAAATATATTTAACATATATGTTTATTAGAATCGATCGTTTAATTATTAATTAATAAAGTTGTCGTAAAATTATATTATTTTAGTATCGACATGTATACATATATATATTTATTTTATTTTTTTTTTTATAACACATATACTTAATTAAATTGATGTAAATAAAATGACTAAAATAATTATTACATTATTTTAGTTTTTGTTTTTCCAACTCCATATTAAAGATATGTTTCATAACAACCCCTTTATATTTATTATTATTTTGTTATTACTTAAATACAAAAATTTATATAAAGAAAAATAGGGTTTTTAACCTACTCTTTTTAATCCTTAATCATTATATCCCGAACCCGTCTTTTATAATTTAAAAATACGAATCGTCCTTTATACGTTTACACTCGGTTTTTAAATTAATAATTCCGGTTTGAACCTACTATATCACCACGTATGATAACGTTAAAATAAATTAACCGAAAACTCACGAAATTGTCGGGAGAAGGTGACGGTAATGACGCGAGGTCTGGTTCCTTCCCGTAACGTCCCGTATGGCTCTGTAGGCTCCCGAAACGTCCCGTAAGCTTCCCGTAAACGTAACCCGGTGACTGTAGGAGAGAAACGGTGACCCGTATGAATCAGTGGAGCTTGATTATCGTCCCGCGAAAGCCCGCAAGGTGGCGGAGACTGTGACGGGTAAGGTGGTGGTGTGCTACGGTGGTGGAGAAGGCTGAGGTGGGGCTGTCGAGAGGCTGGGGAGTATTGTATAATAGGGCTCGAACTAAACAGAAGAAAATGAACAGGAAAAACTACAGATCAATCTTGAAAGTAACTTGGATATTCTTGAAGTCGTGATAAGAATTCACTCTCAGATCAAATCAATTTTTGGCATACGAAATTGTTTGATCGGATGAAATCAAGAAGAAAATCAAAAGAACTGAAGATGCGGTTGTTGAGAGAGATATATATCATGCCCTAGAAACTGCCTCTGTTTGATCGATTATATAAAACTGAATTCTGGAAATCCCTTTTAATTCCCATCGGGTCAATAGGTGGACTTCAACCTATGTGATGGGCTTCAAACTTGTGCAAACTATAATCACATGAGCCCACATAGAATTAATAATATGAGCCCACAATTATAATTAATAATAACACTAGAAGTATTATAATTTCACAAGCCAAGAAAACGTTAATATATTCATTAGTTTAAACGAGTCCATCTACATCTCCTAACTCGTTAATAACCAATGATATTTGCTCGATCAAAGAGTTAATCCAATATCACAAAATCTACATTGATAATTAGTAAAATTACCAACATTCCTCCCCCATTTTAGTAATATCAATGATTAACTCAAATTTTCTCTCTCACAAGTCAAACTTATGCATAAATGGAAATGTCCTATGGATTGAATTTCCAAATTAGTATAATACACGATTCAAATATTCGAATACCAAAGGTGTCACAAGGATTGAACCATCGTTATTCTGTTGAATACCTGAAGGTAATATACACACAAGTTTACAAATTCATTGTTCTCACTTGACACTTTATTTTTACTAGCTTGTGTCCTTATCCTTCAATGAGTATATCAAAGCCAAGTCCATAACTTCTTGAAGCAGCTAAACCTCATACTCATATAGGTAATTCTTTAGATTCTTGCACCTGCAAATGCAATTTTTCAAAGAACTATTAAGAAGCTAAACTTCAACCTAACGTATCTTGCAGTCTGAACACATACCTTGGGATGATTTAATAATGTGCTCCAATATCTTTATGACAAGCTTTCCACATTGAATTCAACATCTAACGTTGTATTAGATGGGAATTGGGTGTCTTGACATAAAGACATTTAGGTGGACTTTAAACCCATCCCCACAGCTGATTTCTTTACGAGATCTCTAGTCAACCCTTTGGTTAAGTGATCAGCCATGTTAAGTTCTGATTTTACAAACTGAATAGATATCACATCATTCATGATTAGTTCCCTAACCATGCTATGCCTAACACCCAGGTGCCTAGATTTTCCATTGTATACATGACTATAGGCCTTAGCTAATGTAGCTGCACTATCACATCTGATAGATATGGGTGATATTGGTTTTGGCCACAATGGAATCTCATAAATCAGATTTCTTAGCCATTCAGCTTCTTTACCAGCTGCTGCTAAAGCTACAAACTCAGATTCCATAGTCGAATTCGTGATGCAAGTTTGTTTCTTGGATGCCCAGGTAATAGCTCCTCCACCAAGAAGAAATACCCAGCCACTAGTAGATGAGTGATCTTCCATATTTGTAATCCAACTTGCATCAGAATAACCTTCTATAACTGAAGGAAAGCCTGAATAACACAATTCATGGTTCATTGTCCCATTCAGGTATTGTAACACTCTATTCACAGCCTGCCAATGGTGTGTACTAGGATTACTGGTAAACCTACTCAGTTTTCCTACAGCATATGCTATATCTGGTCTGGTGCTAATCATAGCATACATCAGACATCCAATCACTTTTGCATATTGCAGTTGAGAAATAGAATTGCCTTTATTAGGCATTAACTTGACACTTGAATCCATTGGAGTACTGACCGGAGAACAATCCAGATGATTGAATTTCTTTAACACTTTCTCAATATAATGAGATTGTGACAATGAAATTCCATGTTTGCCTCTCTTTATCCTTATTCCCAGGATAACATCAGCCTCCCCCAAATCCTTCATATCAAAATTAGATGACAACAAATTCTTTGTTTCATCAATTTGTGCTTGGTCAGTGCCAAATATAAGCATGTCATCCACATACAAACAAATGATGACTCCTTTTCTTGAGGAATCAAATCTGCTGTAGACACATTTGTCAGCTTGGTTCAGAGAGAACCCATTAGACAAGATCACCTCATCAAATTTCTGATGCCATTGTTTAGGTGCTTGTTTCAGGCCATACAATGACTTGATGAGTTTACAAACCTTGTGCTCATTTCCCGGTAGCACAAAACCTTCTGGTTGTTTCATATACACTTCTTCATCTAATTCACCATTCAAAAAGGCTGTTTTAACATCCATCTGATGAATTAACAATTTATAAATTGAAGCAAGTGCAATTAACAACCTTATAGTAGATATTCTAGCAACAGGTGCATAAGTATCAAAGAAGTCTATCCCTTCTTTCTGTCTAAAGCCTTGGACGACCAACCTAGCTTTAAACTTATCAATACTACCATCCACTTTTGTCTTCTTCTTGAAGATCCATTTGCATCCCAATGGTTTACATCCAGGGGGCAAGTCTGTCAGTTTCCAGGTATTATTTTGCATGATGGAATCCATCTCATCCTGTATGGCTTCTTTCCAGAAAGCCACATCTCTAGAGTCCATAGCTTCCTTATAATTCCTTGGATCTTCTTCAATGTTGTAACAATAATGAATTTGAGATTCAACTCTTTCCCTTGTTCCTTCAACCAAGTATAGTTGAAAATCATCTCCAAATGACTTGGCCTTTCTAGCCCTGGTACTTTTTCTAGGCTCAGCACTAGTTGGTGCAATTGATGTACTAGTAGAAGCATTAGCTGAAGGATTAGCTTCAGCTGAAGTCTTCAGGTTGTAAGACACATCTTTCAGCCTTGGTACAGAGGTAAATCTATCCTCATTTCCAAAATCAGCATCCCTCGACTCAATCACAGTATGAACCGAGACATATTCATTTGGTTCCACTACATAGAACCTATACACAGGAGAGTGCTCAGCATACCCAATAAATATGCAATCAATGCCTCTTTCGCCTAAAGTTTTCTTTTTAGGTTCTGTAATCCTTACTACAGCTCTACAACCCCAGACCCTGAGGTAACTTAGCTCTGGTGCTTTCTTTTTCCAGAGTTCATATGGAGATGCCTTGGTTTGTTTGTTGGGAATTCTGTTCAACAGGTGACAGGCTGTTAACATAGCCTCTCCCCAAAAACCTTCACCTAGACCAGAATATGACAACATGGAATTAACCATTTCTTTTAATGTCCTATTCTTTCGTTCTGCAACACCATTTTGTTGTGGTGTGTACGGTGCTGTTGTTTGGTGTATTATTCCAGTTGATTGAAAATAAACTGGATTATAATATTCCCCACCTCTGTCAGTACGAAGGTTCTTGATTAAACCATTTTGTTGAAGCTCTACCTCTTGTTTATAAATTCTAAATTTATCTAGAGCTTCATCTTTAGAATGCAATAAATAAATATAGCAAAACCTAGATGCATCGTCTATGAATGTAATGATATAATTTTTATTTCCTAAAGAGGGAGTACTATGAAAGTCACATAAATCCGAGTGTATGAGTTCTAGTAACTTTGAATTTCTTTTGACACTTTGAAAAGGTTTTCTTGTAATTTTAGTCAATTTACACGTGTGGCAATTAGTTTTACACATATCAAAGCCCGGTATAAGACTCATTTTTGACATATCTTTCATCTTAAAATAATTAACGTGACCTAAACGAGCATGCCATAAAGAAGACGTCTTGTCAATCGGGTCACTAAATGTGGATGTCATACACACAGATTCACAAGTGAAAGGAACATGGATATTTAATTTAAACATTCCATTACATAAGTAACCAAAGCCAACGAATGTGCCATGTTTAGATAATACATACTTATCGGATTCGATTACTTGTTTGAATCCATGACAATTTAATACAATCCCGGATATTAAATTCTTTCGAATTCCGGGTACATAAAGTACTTTATCTAATACAAGTTTCTTTCCAGAAGTAAATACAATACTAACACTTCCAATGCCCTTGATGGGTTCGGTAGCTACGTTCCCCATTCGTAACACAGATTTATCATCAATTGATTTAAGACTATCGAACCATCTTAAATCTTTACAAACATGAATCGTAGCTCCAGAATCCACCCACCAAGCCACCGAGTCATCCTGTATAAACAAAGATTCGGTCACATATGACACATAATAAATGTCGGGATTAAGGTCGGAAACACAATTAATAGGTGATCCAGACGGACCGAATGAACCATTACCTGCCTGACCCGGCGGGTCCTTGGCACCGCTAGTTCCAGCAGCGTCGACTGCTTTGTTTCCCGCTTTCTGCTTCACCCGGCAATCCCGTTTGATATGCCCCGGTTTCCCGCAATTCCAACAAGTAGGCTTTGGTTTTTTATTAGAGTTTTGGAAATTACCAACAAACTTTCGTTTCCCTTTGTCTGACTTGTCAAATTTCCTTTGTTTCTTATTTCCAAATTCCACCATATTTACGGCCGACGGCCCAACATGGTTATTCACAGATTGATTTTCAACAGACTTTCCTTTCCCGATTTCTTGTGAGCGCAACGACTCTTCTATTCTCAAGTGACTTCCCAATTGAACAAGTGACAAATCGTCCTTTCGGTGTTTGAGCGTATGTTTAAAATCTTTCCACTGTGGTGGAAGTTTGTCAATGATACTCGACACCGAAATCGATTCGTCCATATGCATCTCGTGTTGTTCAAATTGACCGAGTATATGAAGCAATTCATTAAATTGCTCCATAATCGGCCTACTATCCACCATTTTGTAAGAATTAAAATTTGTTACCAGGAATTTCTTGGATGATGAATCCTCCGCCATGTATTTTGCCTCCAACGCGTCCCATAATTCCCGAGCAGATTCAGCGTTTTGATGGACATCGAACAGGGCATCGGACATGCCGTTCAATATGTGCCCCCGGCAAATATAATCATCGTTTTCCCATTTCAAGCGACGACGTTGTTGATCCAGAGTCTCCTCTTCGGTTGCTTCGGGCATAGGAGTCGACAGAACGTAGACAACCTTCAACGTCGTTAGAAGAAAATGCATTTTCTTCTTCCACCGACGAAAGTCTTGGCCTTGAAATTTGTCAAGTTTTGCGAATTTGCTTGACATCTCTTTTACAGATTCACCAGTCGCCATTTCCAATTGATAAGAACAATTGATTTGATCTTTATTGTATAATAGGGCTCGAACTAAACAGAAGAAAATGAACAGGAAAAACTACAGATCAATCTTGAAAGTAACTTGGATATTCTTGAAGTCGTGATAAGAATTCACTCTCAGATCAAATCAATTTTTGGCATACGAAATTGTTTGATCGGATGAAATCAAGAAGAAAATCAAAAGAACTGAAGATGCGGTTGTTGAGAGAGATATATATCATGCCCTAGAAACTGCCTCTGTTTGATCGATTATATAAAACTGAATTCTGGAAATCCCTTTTAATTCCCATCGGGTCAATAGGTGGACTTCAACCTATGTGATGGGCTTCAAACTTGTGCAAACTATAATCACATGAGCCCACATAGAATTAATAATATGAGCCCACAATTATAATTAATAATAACACTAGAAGTATTATAATTTCACAAGCCAAGAAAACGTTAATATATTCATTAGTTTAAACGAGTCCATCTACATCTCCTAACTCGTTAATAACCAATGATATTTGCTCGATCAAAGAGTTAATCCAATATCACAAAATCTACATTGATAATTAGTAAAATTACCAACAGGGAGGGGCTGTGATGGCTTGAACGGGTGGTGGAGTTGGTGTTTCTTGCCGTTCTGTGGAAGGTGTTGCATGGTTGTGTGGTTGTTTGAGGTGCATGGATGGTCTTTTTATACTAAACAAGATGGGTAATAACTCTTAGTCTAAGAGTTAGAAGGAGACATGGTTGTCTCTTGTAGGGAAACTAGGAAACAAAAATTCAAAAGGTGGTGAGGTGGTTTGTTCGAAATTCGGCTGAGAAGGAGAAAAGGGAGGCGGCAGGGGGTAGGGGTAGGAGTAGTAGGGTGTGGTGTGATGTGTGATACCCGCTAGTCTAGTCCGGTATAATACCCGCGTATCGTCGTTCTCATTCGTTGTTATGGGTCGGGATTTAGTCGGGTTTCGAGTTGACTAGATTTAATATTAGTTTAGTGGTTCTGGTATAATACGTGTCCGGAATATATTGAAATTATAATCTCGTTCGACTGGGATTTCTCTAATATATAAATAATATATAAAAATGGAAAAATATATATAAAGAGAATATTTTCGAGTCGTTTAAATACTATTTTTATTCTATTACCAACGCGATGTGCGGTTTGTCGTGTCTCGTAGATTTCAAGTATTTCCCATGTAGTTGTGTGTTGGTTGGACTCTACTGGACCGGGTTAGATCTAATTAATTAAAATTCGTCTAACAAGCATAATTTTTGTATATTTATATTTAAATAATTATGTGATAAATTACCGGTTGTCAACCTAATTAATTAAAATTAGTCTAATAAGCATAATTTTTGTATATTTATAAATAATTATGTGGTAAATTACCAGTTGTCACAGTCAATCTTTCTCTTGGATGCCAGATAGCATGCATGATGTCTCTAATCTAGCCCCTTGCCTTTACTACTTGAGGCTACATCTTTAAATGATACGCATGCTTAAACACATGTCAGTTTACGTCGATGAGTTCTAAGTTTTAATCAAATATCTTTGATCTGTACAATTGGTTTTATATGACACGTTTCAAAACATCACCTTTACCTTGCACATAAACCTTGCCTAAACATAATATTTATTCTTGCACAATTTATATCTTATTTAGGTTATGTTAACCTCTAAGCAGTCGTCACTGCTTAACCTAACCTTTGCACAAAGGGTCCCATGTTACATCCCACAAAGGAAAGTAACAGTCTGTATTTAATTCGTTCCCTTTCAGGGATATAGCAATCACTACCCATAAGTTTCAAGATATTATGTGGGATTTGGCCAGATATAGCAAAACATTTCACTTACTGTCACACCCCAAATTTATTTACTTAATAAATAAATAAAGGTCGCAACGATTGGTAACATTACACAACATCGGAAGCTGAAGTGAAGATTTCTAAAGTAATAAGTACTTTTACAATTACTAACATGAAGTAATATAATGACCTAAATCCTTCTAGATCAAAGATGGACTTGAGACTTGATAATTATACTCCTTCGGCTACTAGGGTTATATTCAAATAGCTAGCCTATTCCAACCAAGCCATAGCTAAGTGTTACTTGAAAAACATACTTAAAAGTGTCAACACAAAGGTTAGTCAGTTCACAAGTTTATTTGTTTTTGTGTAACGTTGTTTTCCTTGAAAACATTGATATCGTGAATATGGTCGTAATATAAAACCGTTTTACTCCGAAAACATTTAATATGTATACATGACCATAATATGAAACCGTTTTCTAAAAACCTTGAAACTATGTTCGTGGGCTTATAGTAAAACCGTTTTCCTTGAAGACATTTGACAATCTTATAGTCATAAACTGAGTCGTTTTCCAAATGAAAATATAGGGATGACTTAATAGTCATAAAATGAGTTTATACTCATGATAAGCCCTTTAAGATCATTAATCAAATTGAGTAGTAATTTTGTGTGTTTTAATCAATTAGTTCTTGCATATCCAAGTGTTCGTAAATTGTTTCAAGTGTTTATTGTTTTGGGTAAAAATTATAAAGACCAATTTTGTAACCAAACTTAGTATGTGAGGTAGCGTGCTTGATAAAAATGTGAAACAATGAACGTAAAGGTAAAGATTGACATGATGATGTACGAGAAAAGCCCTTAATCCTTGAGGATCTCTGGCATAAAACCTCGGTAAGTGACCGAAAGTCACCTGCCTTATGTTCTTGTATTAAAACGAGTACAATGAGAGCATTATACGATCGATTGCTAAGTGTTACATATGGTTGCGAGTGTGCTGTGTGTTTTTTCTAGTCGATCTACTGCTGATTAAATACAAAAAAGAAGCTAACTAACTATCTAAGAATCTTGGATCTCATCTAGTCTTCCAATATGATCGTTATTAGCCTCTTCGTGCCTATTCCACACGTTTTCCACGTTGTATTGAGCGATTCTTCAAGAAAGACTAAGTCCACACATGTTACCTGCGAACATAAATCGAGATGAAGAACAAATAACCGTTAGTAATATTAATGGTCAGGATACCGAAGTTACCAGGGATCTTGGATTCCGAATCTTACTATACTCAGGATCCTGCACATAAAAAAATTGTCCCCAAGATATTTACAACTGTTATGCATGATAAACGGCTGAAATATTTTTAAAATTCAAACTATTAACCCATGACTGGATTTGATAAGACGTGGAGCGGTAATCGAGGTGCCAAAACGACGCCGTTTAAGGTGGTTAATGATCACACCTTATATTTACTCCATTTCTTTTATCTTTTTTACTATCTTCTTCCTTTTTTCTCTGCATTTTCAGGTAATCTCTTCTCTCCCAATCTTCAAACTTTTTGCTTTATTCTTCTAAAAATGGGAAAGAAGATAACTAGATCGGCCTCCTCCTTGGCTAATGATTACGAAGATGATTTTACAAGTCAAAATATGCTTAGTCATCCGAAATCTGAGAAATGCACTTTCTCTGACCAAGAGATTGGTCTTTTGAAAACCGGAGTCGTATATCCAAAAAGCACCATTTTTAGAGCTTTTGATCCCAAAGTAAAATCTGATTTTGTTTCTGAAACTTGGGTTTGCTTTCTGGCCTTCCCGTTGTAGAAGCATCTTTGTGACAGGCACTCTGGATACTGCGCTGAAGCTTTTGTTTATCTACATTTCAGTCTTTCTGTTTATGTATGTACTTGTATTTGTCTGTTTATCTACATTTCAGTCTTTCTGTTTATGTATGAGTTGTATTTGATAAGTACACAAAGATGGCCATGCGTACTTAGGTAAGTACGCATGAAGAGTGTTCATGCGTACTTACAAGTACGCATGAGTCTGGCCTATAAATAGCTTATCTTGTTTCTCAATTGTAAGTGACAGATGCACACACACAAGTACGCACTCATTAACCTTGTATCAGTTCAGAAGTCATTTCAAAGTCTGTACTTGTGATTGTAAACGCTTTGCTATAATAGACCGAGTATTTTGAGTATGAGTGTTTGTTATTGTCATGTTTACATTTGTTGTCTTTCGTTCCATCTAGTCACAAGGATTTCGCACTCTTGTTGACTAGACTACACACCTACATGTTCACGATCCGACACACACACCTAGGGAGCTACAAGTGGTATCAGAGCCTTTGCTCTTGTTTTCGAGTGTTGTGAGTGTGTTAGGAACATTTTCCGACAAAGTGTTGCATTGATTACACATCCCTTGAACCAACATTGGTGATTTCAGAACCAAGTATTACACTTGTTCATATACTTGTTCATCTTTGAAAATCCCAACATTAATCTTTGTTTTGTTGTTGTTAGGATGATCCGTTCATCAACAATTGATTAGTATCAAAAATCTTATTCTTTGATTGTATCACATTGATCATACACAACAAACATTACATATTCATCATAGTAATTAATCCAAACTGCAAGACATCCACGAATAACATACGGAACTATAAGTAATCGTACATCAGATCAAAACATGCATATTCATCATAGTAATTAATCCAAGATTGTTTACAAAATCATTAATCCATTCAAAATAACCAAAAACCGATAAAAATAAGAACTTTATCAAGTAATCATCACAAACCTAGATCGCTACTAGTGTTTAGCCGAGAAACATGGTCCAACACATCAAAACAGAAGTATAAGACAGAATCATGGTAACAAACACAACAATTCAAAGATAAAAATTCAAACTTGAAACCAAAAACGCTAAATCTAACGAACCCGGATCCAAAGCTTCAAACTCTGCACTCCGATTGCCTTTTCAATTCCAGAAATCGCCAGACTCTATTACAGACGGCTAAAACTCCAACTTCTCCAAGAATGGCCGTTCAAAGCCTAATAAAATAAATTTAGGGCTTTTTACGAATTTACGGGCCCCTCGGGTACCGTGAGAGATTCTGGCCAGTCCTTCGCGTACCGCGAGGGATAAATTAGTCGGGGCCGGTTCCGGAGATCCTCGCGTACCGCGAGACACTTCTTTTGTCTCCTCGCGTACCGCGAGGGAGTAATTTTCCAACTTTTTGACTTTTGTTCTCCGGGATTTCTTCTCGTGCTCGATATCTTCATGTATTGATTTGTAGTCCACACGAGCTCCTGTAAACACAACAAAGACTCAATAGGGAACAAAAACAAGTAAAAACGAACACAAAACTAACTAAAACGCACGAAAACAAAAGGAATAAAGATGTATGCTTCGCACTACATCATGTGTACAAAGTCCTCTCGGAGTCAACCGTTAATTTGTCCGTAAGCGAGGTGATCATGAACAGTACTGTTGGGTTTAACAACCCCTACCCGGGTTAGTAGCGCTAACTTCGACCAGAGGTCGAACAGGTACATTTTTAACCTAATACATTCATGTGCAAGGCACAAAGAGGCGAACCACGTCCTTTTCCTTTTACAGTGGCTACAGTTGAGCGTCGGTTGATGGACTTATGATAGTTTTTGGTTTTGTCTAATCAACAATGATTGTGTAGTGTACATATGTTTTTCCATACATTTTATAAACATGATTTCCATTACATTTAACTTGCGAACTCACCAACATTATGCTGACCCATTTTAGCATGTTTATCTCAGGTCGTTGATTGCTAGGTTATGTGGCTAGAATGCACCCACCGGAGTCACACACTACTCATGCATGGACATTCTCTTTTGAAAAACAATATTTATCATTTATTTCCCAAATGATTGTAAACTTTTAAACATAGCTTCCGCACTTTTACTTTGAACTATGTCAACTTTATTTTGGGCTCGTTCGAGCCATGCATAAAACAGGTATTTTTGAAAACCATTTAGTGGTCGTTCAAAGTAATTCAATGGTAAAGATCCTCTCGGGTCACGCCCCACGGGTATAGCCCGAAGTGGAATTTGGGGGTGTAACAGTTGTCATTCTTTAAAACCTTTAGAAACATTCGTGCTATCATTCTTTTCAAAACATTCACATTCAATTAACATTCAAGCAAACCTTTACATTCATTCATTCTTTTGTTCACATTCTTATCATTGAGCGACTAGCACTCGAATGATATCATTTCGTCTTAACTATCCCAAGTCCCTGAGGCTCAGAACATTATGATTGCTTGAATGCAAGACTCATTTGTTGCTTGTGTACAAGACTCCTCTGTTGCTTATTACAAAGATAAGACTCGTCTGTTTGCTCGTCCGAAGACAAGTCTTACACTGTTTCTTGCACAAGATTTTCTGTTCATTCTTTCTTTCGCCCCGGGGTAAGATGCACAAATAGTCACACACACATATATATACATGCTACCATACAATTAACTACATTAACACGTTTATTGCATATATTATAACAATACTTAATAACATATACTTTTCATCAACGTTCGATAAAACATTATTCTTTCATTTCATTCAAAAGCATGCAACTCAGCCCAAAACATTACAAGGGAAAATGGGCAATAGAAACTCCCACCAGTTCTGATCTTACTATTCGGTTCCTTAACTGTTCGGGCTAGGTAGAATGCTAGAAATATGTAGTAATTCAACGAGTAAAAACTATTAACAATTTGCTAGTGCCGCATATAGTGTCGCCTAGAATAGTGTCGCCAATTAGTGTCGGTGAACTAGTGACATTCAAACACTCAGTGTCGTCGAACAGTGTCGCCCGGTGACAGTGTCGCCAAGGACAGTGCCGTCAGAATAGAGTCGCCGGAACTTTCATTCTGGACTTAGTGTCGTTACGTTTAGTGTCGTTACGTTTAGTGTCGTTCAGGTGCATGGCGACACTATTAGTGTCACCAATTTAATGTCGCCAAAAGTAGAATGGCACGTGTCCCAGTCATTGGAAACCTTGGTGACGACGCCACACCTTAGTGTTGCTGCGTGAAATAAGGTCGCCATGTCAGTGTCGCCGTCTTCTTCAAGTGGTCACGACTAGTGTCGCGACATGAAACAATGTCGCCTATTAGTGTCGCCACTTAAAGATCTTTAATTCCATGCCCGTTTTCAACCCAAGTTTATAACTTTTTACGTTCAAATCGTTTGTTAACTTCCATGAAGTCAGATCTAAGCTTATTTCACCATTTTACATGTAAAAATCCATGCTTTGAGTTCAAAACCCTAGTTTTACCTCCAAAATTCATTTAAACTGAAAATCAGATGTTTAGGTTTGATTCTTACCTCAAAACCTTGGTTTCTTCGTGGATTTTTCTTTTCTATCAGTGGAGAGATGGATTGGAGCTACTTTGGAACCAAATGCTTGAGTTCTTGAGCTTTCTCTCTCTAGACTCTCTCTCTCTCTTTCTCTCTCTACAGATTTGAAGGTGGGTGGTGAATGGTGGCTAGAAGGGGAGGCTACCCAGATGTACTAGGGTTCTAGGGTCTACATGGGCCAAGCCTATGACCTTTGGCCCATCATTATTTACTCTTTCTCTTCATTTAACCCATTAGAAACTTTTGAGTTTTACGGATGTTACAATTTACTTGAGGAATTATAGGAAAGAAGCAAAAGATAATGAATTATATGTGGATAATAAGTCTACAATTGCTTTGATGAAAAACAAGGTAGAAGTAAGCATATTAACACTCGGTATCATTATCTATAAGAGTGCATTGAAAAAAATCAAATTTGTGTTGATTTTGTAAGTGGTGATATGCAAAACGAAGACATCTTAACAAAGGCTTTACCTAGAGTTAAATTTGGTGAAATGAGGTTTTTACTTGGAGTAGAAGAGTTGAAGGGTAGTGCTTGGAATTAGAGGGAGTATGTTGGAGGTTTGATTGGTAATTCCAAGTTTTTAGAGGGACTTGCTTTGTATTTTCCTTATTTTCTTTCTTTTATAAGTAGGTTAGTATGTTTATTTGTAAGGTCAGCTATTCCCAAATCAGATTAATAAAATTCCGTAGTTCTTCCTAATTCAAGTTCGTTATTGTTTGTTATTCCTGGTGGCTTGCTTCACTAACGAACAGGCATAGGTCTTGTATTGTACTTTCAATTTGAAGACTTGTAGTTGCAACATTGTTTTTTTTGTAAATCCAGAAGCGACAACAAGAACATCTCTTATGGGCATGGAACCAATTAAAAAACCATGATTATACCCAAAAGAATTAGGGAAATAAATCTTTAAGTAGCCAAGTTGCTTTTAAAGTGATAAAAATAAGGGAAAAATACGAAAATGAACATTTGATCAAAAAAATACTCAAAAATGGACATCCTTATTTAGCCTACTGTTTCATGGACATTGTTATTGCGAGAAGGCTAAAGACGGCTAAGCTAGCCGGCTAAAATTTCCGTGCCAACATTCCATTTGTCAGAGTACGAGCCAATAAGCATGTGACACGTGGCAGGCTTAGCCGTCTAATGCATTTAGCCGTCTAAATAAACAGTTATAGCCGTCTATTAGACAGCTAAGCCTCCGAAAATTTTCAAAAAATGTTTTCAAAGGCTAAGCTGTCTAATAGACGGCTATAACTGTTTATTTAGACGGCTATAACTGTTTACTTATACGGCTATAGCCGTCTATTAGACGGCTAAGCCTGCCACGTGTCGCCATATTAATGGTTCGTACTCTGACAAATAGAATGTTGACACGGAAATTTTAGCCGTCTTTAGCCGACTGTCATGACCAATGTCCATGAAACAGCAGGCTAAATAAGAATGTCCATTTTTAAGTATTTTCTTGGTCAAATATCCATTTTCGTATTTTTTCCGTTTAATCACATTTTGTCATTGTCATGTTAAAAATAATCACCTTTTTGGTGAAACATTTGCAAGTTATGCATCGTATGAATTAAGAAGCCAAACATATATTTAATGTTAGTGGTCAAATATTGATGAATTAATTAATAAAGTAAAGTGTCATTTTTGTTCATGTGGTTTGACCATTTTAACCAGTTTCATCCAAAAACTTTTTTTAGCTTTTTCGTTCTTGACTTTTCAAAATTTAACCATTATCTAACAGACTAACTCCGTCTACATTTTAACGTTAAATCAATGGTCGATTTGAACTTCATAGGTTAAAATCTAACTAAATTACCCCTAATTTAACGTTAAAATGTAGACGAAGTTAATCAGTTTGATGGATTTTTAAAAGTCATAGACGAAAAAGCTAAAAAAAAAGTTTTTAAATGAAACTGACTAAAATGGCCAAACCACAGGGACGAAATGTTTACGTGTTTAAGTAAATATGATCATAAACTTAATGGAAATAGTTTAGAAGGTGGGAAAAATATTGAATCATGGGTGGAATGATGAACGTTGATTTTGAAAGGGTTACAATCACAATTGCTGTATTAAACGCACATGGTCCATCCCAATTGACCTAGGTGAAATAAAAAGTATATTAAGCATTATATGGCTAGATAGAATAATTGGTGAAATATTTTTATGATATTTGAACACAAACATAGATAAAGTTAGCGGCGAATTATTGGTGAACGTTGATGATAAGTAACCAAGAGGCAAAATAAGTTTAGTTAGTGACATATTTGTGATTGTCTTGGATGTTTCCTACCGAGAAAAGTTCGTACTTATATGGAGTTTCTTTTATCAAATAAATTACCTTTTGCGTCCCTGCGGTTTACATGATTCAACACAATGCGTCCTTAACACGAATTTTTAACGCTTTGAGTACTTGTGATATACAATCTGTAACACTCTGAGCCCCTAGGCCTAACTTCGTTAAATTCTTTCCGTTAAGTTTAGTTTCAACATGCTGCAGATAGTTAAGTTTTGCTGTTGATCTAGTTTCGACAGGGGTATCTGCGGATAGCCTTAACTAGATCAGCAACAAAACTTAGTAGTTTCGGGTGAACTTAGCAGTTTCGGGTGAATATCAGTAACCATCTTACCCCCTATCGAAACTAAACTTAACGGAATTTTTTAACGAAGTTAGGCCCAGGGGCTCAGAGTGTTACAGATTGTATACCACAGGTACTCAAAGCGTTAAAAATTCGTGTTAGGGACGCATTGTGTTAAATCGTGTAAACCACATAGACGCAAACAATAATTTACTCTAAAGTTTAAGATAAAAGATTTTGTTATTTGTACTCAAAGAAGTTGAAAGAGTTAACTTATTCCTCCTCGTCCACATTGAACCCATCAATCCGCTGTCGCCTTTTATCAAAAACAGCTTTGAATGACTCGCGTTCTGCACGTATCCGATCTTGGAACACATTTTGAATTTTGGGTTCAACTGCATTCCGGGCTGGCTTTTTGTACTCTTCTTCTGATAATGGGTTTGATTTCTGTAACAATCCCAAAGCAATGATTAGCCTCGTGTTCGTATGAATGAAAACAACACTTTGACTCCGGGCTGAGGTTTGACCTGACACTGTTTGTTACCCTTTAGTAATTACAAACAATATACGACTTGCTTACCAAGTCGTAGCCAGGACCAGGCCCGATAACTAATGATCTTGTGTTTGTTTTCCTCGTTGCACTTATTGAGAAGCCAACATTTCCACCCTGAAAGAAGTAAAGTCAAATCCCGGGTCGGATAACAGATCATAAGTTCTGGTCAAAACAAGTCAACTTTTGGTATGGTCAGACAAACGATGTCCATATTCCGACTGGGTTAAATAATTTTTTATCTATTTAAAATAAATTAGTGTATGACAAGTACAAAGCATACCTGGTCACCCCAGCACACGGATTTAGCTCCCTTGCTGCTATATGCTTGAACTAACCCTGAAAGGGCCCCACCCCTATTCATTTTGTTTCCACCTTCTTCTTCTTCTGCATCAAAATCATTTGACCATTTACTTCTGCTCAAATCCTTCACCTCTTCTGTTTGATGGTTTGTGACAGTAACATCCTTTAGCTCATCTGCGAAGAGAATTAAGAAAACCAAATATGATTATAAAAGTAAAATTATTAATCTAAAGCTGAAATATTAAAAGATCACTTTCTGTGACTTTCAACCCATTTAGCCAGAGTTCCATTTTTACCTAATTTATTTTATCTGTTTGGATAAAACATAACCCAAATCTACCCGTTCAAAAGTACTTTAAATTGCCAACACTACTAATTCTTAAATAATGTAGCATCATATACACAAGGATTTAATAAACAATAGAACCTAGAGACACTATTATATGTTAGGTAGTAGCATGCCTTGAGAACATACCATGAGGTCTAAAATCATCCACCTGATCTTTAGTGTCATCATGTGACTTTTTAGCATCAGATCTCTGTGAAGCATCTATAGCTTCCTCATCTTCCATGTCCATGTCTACCTGTCAAACTCATAGGGGTCATATTTCATACAATAATGAAACCAAACAATGGAAGGATTTGTAGCTTTCTTTCAGTTTACCTGTATCCGTGATCCATGAGATTTCAAACAAATAGGATATATTAACTTGCTAAATGAAACATTTTTTCTCTCTAAATTACAGACCCATCTTAAACCAAATTTCTTCTTTAGGAAAAATCATGCATCCTATATTCAATCTACTTGTAGATATGTTTATGCAGAGTACTTGAAGCATATTGGCAAAAGCAATCGCAGATGTAGGTTGTGTTGACATAAAAAAAAGTAGCTAACAAAGCTTACCTCTTGAATACCGCTTTCATCAAAACCATCTCCATGGAGTAAAGACTGCACGACCAAGTAAAAAGATTAAAAAAGCCCGTAACTATACCAATGTTCTAACAGTATCTTCACGTATATATTTAATTCCTAGATGGTCTCATTCTCAAACTAAAATCCTCCACACATCCGATTTGAAATAGTGTCGGATACTCGTTGATTTGTGATGGTAGGAATAAAAAGTTTCAAGCCATTGGATATTGTAATCAGAACACAGAAGAATATATATAAACAGAGAATTTATTTGTTATTTCTCAAGTGTGAAGTATACAACACATCTATTTATAGGAAAGAAAATAGCAACTTGACAAGTTGGCAAGCCAACTTGTAGGGTACAGAAAACTTATCTTTTCTAACACTCCTCCTCAAGCTAAAGCATATATATTGATCACGCCCAGCTTGTTACAAATATAGTTGATGCTACGAGGCAGGGGTTTAGTGAATACATCTACCAATTGATCTTCACTTCTTGTTGGGTTATGACGGCCTAATTGGGCTTTTGGGTCGACATCGAGAAATTAAATGGGGGGCGGCTCTTATGTTTGAGATGGAAGGCTCGGTTTTGGTTTCTTGGTCCATAAGTTTCTTAACCCAGTTTTATCTCTATATATATTTAGTCATGTAATTGTAATCTCTTGTACTGAGCATAATAAAAATACCTAGTTGCAGCCAGTGGACGCATGTCTCCCACCAAGACCAAACCACGTTAAATTGTCGTGTTCTTATTTGCTTTTATTTTTTGTTCGTTTTGCGTGTTTAAATCGTTAGTGTGATTGTGTGTAGGTTTCCGTTACGCCACTTGATTCCTAAGACTTCTAACATGAGGTGTTGTGATTGTTCCATCTTCAAGGTTTTCCCGAGTGAAGTGACAATCAATTTCTATGTGTTTGGTTTCGTCAATAATATTCTCAACCCAAATTAGCTCACAAGTGGTCTGTGTCATTGCCCTGTATTCTGATTCTGCACTAGACCGAGATACAACGGTTTGCTTCTTGCTCCTCCAAGACACCAGATTACCCCCCACGAGAACACAATATCCAGTAGTGGAACGGCTTATAGTTGGGTCATTATATAATCAGCATCTATAAATCCTTCTACTATGTGATGGCCATGGTTTTGGTACAGAATCCCACGACCTGGAGCACCCTTCAAGTACTTAAAAATGTGACAGTGTCTCCCATTGTGAGATTCTAGGGATGACATGAACTCACTAACCACACTTACTGAGAAGGCAATATCCAGTCTAGTAACAGTCAGATAGTAGAACTTACCAATGATTTTTCTATATTTTCAAGAAGATCGCCTTCATGTTCTTTTAATTTTCCGTTCGGTATCATTGGCGCATCAAAACTCTTTGCTTCAATCATCCCAAAATCTTTTAGTACATCCAACAATAGTTCCGCTGATTTAAACAAATCTCCTTTCTGCAACGATAAACCTCAATTCCCAAGAAATACTTCAGTGTTCCTAAATTTTTTTTTGAAACCGAGTCCCAAGAAAATCTTTCAATTTCTTAATGCCAACTTCAGCACTTCCAGTGTTTACTATATCATCTACATATACCACGAGAAGAATACATCCCAAATCTGATGAAGTGAAAAACACCGAATGATCATAGGAGCCTCGTCTCAATCCAAATTCAGTGACCACAGTACTGAAATTTCCAAACCAGGCATGAGGAGATTGGTTGCTCAATATACACCTCTTCCTTAAGGTCTCCATGTAGGAAGGCATTTTTTACATCAAGTAGATAAAAGGCACCAATTATATGTAGCTGCCAAGGAGATAAAGAGGCGTATAGATGACATTTTGACAACAGGAGAAATGTCTCGGAATAATCCATTCGATATGTCTGAGCATAACCCTTTCCGACTAAACGAGCCTTTAGCCGAGCATGAGAACTATATGGATTAGCCTTCACCGTGAATACTCATTTTTTTTGCGATCAATTGCTCTTTTGGTGGCGGGTAAATCTACTAAGGTCGAAGTATCATTCTGATCAAGGGCTTCAATTTCCTCAATCATAGCCCTGCGCCAACCAGAGTGAGCAAGAGCTTCACCGACGGTCTTACGAATGGAGATTGAAACGATGGTAGCAACAAAAGAATGAGAGGCTGCAAATAACTTGTCTTATGAAACAAACGAAGCAACCGGATAGAAAGGTCATTGTTAAGAGGGTCACTCGATGGATCTTTCGACAAAGCTGGTGGCTCAGGAACAGGATCTGATGTCGAGCGATGTCGACATTGATATACTTGAAAAAAAGGAGTTCGATCGGGAACTGAAGGTTGCTGAGAAGCGGCTGGTTGTTCAAGGATATAGAACTAGTTAGATTCTGGTTGTGTAAGGTCCGTGGTCGGGTGAGGTGGTGGTGGGGACCGATACAATTAATGGGTAGACAAGAAACTCATTATCTCTTACAAGAATCTCAGCATCTTCCTTGGATGGATGAGTATGTGATACAGGGCAAAAAGAAACATTTTCATGAAATGTAACATCCCGAAATACTAGATATCGCTGAAGAGTAGAAGAAAAACACCGGTAACCTTTTTGGTAACCCTTTTGTAGATGACAATAACCAAGAAATACACACTTAAGAGATATTGGATCTAACTTGGTAAGGTGAGGACGAGTATCCGGACAAAACAAGTGTTGCCAAATACCTTAGGAGGAATCGGATAAAAAGGTTTCATGGGAAACAAAACAGAAAACGGAATGTCACCATTGAGGATGACTGATGGCATGCGATTGATAAAGAAACAAGTTGTGGAAACCGAATCTGTCCAAAATGGTTTGGGAACGGTCATCTGAGATAACAGTGCTCTAGTTACTTCAAGAAGGTGTCTGTTTTTTACGTTCAGCAACTCCATTTTAGGCTGGTGTATCTACACATGAAGACTCATGAAGTATACCATTTTACAGAAAGACTGAAATGGTTCTGCCATATATTCTTTTGCATTTTTTAACTTCGCAAGGTTCGAATAGAAACATTAAATTGTGTTCTTATTTCAGCATGTAAGGAACAAAAATGAGAAAACACTTCAGAATGATATTTTCATAAAATAGATCCAAGTTACACGAGAATAGTCGTCAACAAACGTTACAAAGTATTAGAAACCAAGTTTTGAAGGAACAGAACAGAGACCCCAAACATCATAATGAACCAATTCAAAATGGGACGTAGCCCGCTTATTGACTCGAGGACTCTAATAAACACATTGGTGTTTAGCAAACTAACATGACTCACACTGTAAAGACGACAAACGAGAAAATTCAGGACATAATTTCTTCAGAATTTGGAGGGACGGACGGCAATGTGTCTCAAATGGAGATGAACTTGGACAAGCTAGAGAATAAGATGTCTCATTTTCAAGTATATATAGGCCATCTCCTTTACAAATAATCCTCTTCGTCGACAGATCCTGGAAAACACAAGAATCATGAAGGAATAAGGCACTACAGTTCAAACCACGAGTAATTTTACTAACAGGTAGTAGATTAAAAGGGAAATTGGGTAGATTCAAAACGGAGGATAGATGGATTGAGTGAGTAATACTTGAACTTACGGAACCAAGCACTTTTGGAGTAGATCCATCAGCAATAGTGACATGAGATGATGGTGCATGGTTATGAAAATTAGAACGGAGCTGAGTCATATGTTCAAAAGCTCCAGAATCAATAACCCATTTGGAGGTAGTAGATACAAGACATCTAGTAGAGTTACCTGTCTCAAGTCTCAACAAATGTAGCGGTTGGAGGCATAGTTGGATGGTATGTTCTTCTACTAAGATGATAACATTGTTATCCGTTGTTGCATCAAGATGAGCTGAAGAGTTTATGGAGTTTCGGGCCAATCGTTTCTTGCAGTTGTACATGGTATGCCCAAACTCATGACAATAATAAAATTCAAGTGACCATACCCTGCTACAGAAGCTCGATCACTTTGACTTGAAGGAGCACGATCACGTGAGTCACCTTGATGGCCGCCTCATGATCCTCCTCGAAACTGTCCTCGGCTAATTAAGGCACTAGTATGAGGTGAGGCATAGTCACATGGTTCGCGGTACGCTCCGGTACGGGAACGTGGAACGGGTACGCAATTCGCTAGGTCCCTAAAATTCGGTACGAGAGGGGGTAGGCTCATTTCGGAACGTTCCGGTCCGATGTACCATCTAATGTGGTACGATGTACTATACAAAGTTTATACTACTTTTCTACATTAATCTGTTGGGTTATGAAGGCTTTTGGGCTGGATCGGGATGGGCCAGGTTTGGGCCTGGGCTACTTAGCCTGTTACGGCTGGAATAGAGGGAAGAGGGGCTGCCGGCCCTAATTCCTATTGTTTAGTAATTGCCTTATTAACCAGCCCTAATCTTGGTTTATAAATACTCAGTCTTGTAATTGTAATTTCTTGTAGCACCTATCAATAAAAGTAAACCCTAGTTGCAGCAAGTGGATGTAGGTCACCTTGACCGAACCACTATAAATCCTTGTGTCGTTTATTGCTTTCTTCTTTTCGTTTAAGTGTGTTTGTGTGTGTTGTGTCCGCTGCGCTACCGACTCTGGTTCCTAACAACTGGTATCAGAGCTTTGGCTCGTTGTTACACACGGTTTTCGCACGGAAAAACGATCTGAGAGGCTGTCAGAATTGCGATTGGTGCTGAACCAATCTGCTGAGTTCTGGTTCAAAGCCGCAAGGGCTGCTGTTTCGATTTTTTGCGGCTGTTTTTGTCGCTGGAGATCCAGTCGCTGACTGTTGCTGCTGTTCCGTTTCTGTTATGCTTCTGTTCGGCTGTAACAGGGATGATTGGAGCCTGTTTTGGCTGCTAATCACTGTCGCAGGAAGGGAGGAAGTGTAGAGCGGGTTCGATTAGGGTTTTGAGGTAGCCGCCGGACAAACTGTTGGTCACCGGGACTGTGGTGGCTGGTTTTCTGGTCGCTGTTGATTTGGGTTGCTGCCAGGTTGATCGCCGATTAGGGTTCTAACCCTTGAGATCCAGTCGCTGACTGTTGCTGCTGTTCCGTTTCTGTTCTGCTTCTGTTCGGCTGTACTGTCGCAGGAAGGGAGGAAGTGTAGAGCGGGTTCGATTAGGGTTTTGAGGTAGCCGCCGGACAAACTGTTGGTCACCGGGACTGTGGTGGCTGGTTTTCTGGTCGCTGTTGATTTGGGTTGCTGCCAGGTTGATCGACGATTAGGGTTCTAACCCTTGAGTCGACGGGTTAAGTTTTTTTTTTCGTGTTCAAGTTCGTTTATCTGTTTTCTGTTTGCTATTGTGATGGCTGAGGACGGGAAGGTACAGATTGAAAAGTTCGACGGGACAGACTTTGCATGGTGGAAGATGCAAATTGTAGCTCTGTTGAGTCAAAGGGACTTGGATGTGGTATTGGAAGAAAAAACTGATAAGATTAGTCAAGATGTTTGGGATTCGAAGGACAAGAAGGCCAAGGCGGCTATTACATTGTCTTTGACGAGGAGTGTTGCGTTCAACATCATGAAGGAAACCACGGCTCGTAGCATGATGACAGCTCTGTCAAACATGTATGAGAAACCGTCGGCGGCAAATAAACTGTTCTTGTTGAGAGAATTTTTCTTGACTATGATGAAGGAAGGAGACGTTGTGACAAAACATATCAAAAATTTAAATTCACTTTTGTCCAGATTGAGTTCTGTGGGAATCAATTTTGATGATGAAACTCAAGGTCTGGCGCTGTTATCTTCACTGCCGAATAGTTGGTCCGGAACGGTAACTGCTATTACCAATTCTACAGGGCCAGTGGTTTTACATTTGAAGGGATGAGAGATTTGATTCTTGGAGAAGACATAAGACGCAGGAAGCAAGGTAGCTCATCTTCTTCTGAATTGTTAAGTGTAAGCAGGGGAAGAGGGAATAACAGGGAAAGTGGGAGCAGGGGTAGGAGTGCATCCAGAACTCCTAAGACTGTCACATGTTGGGGCTGCAAAGAAGTTGGGCATTTTAAGAGTCGGTGTCCAAAGGCCAAAAAGGAAAAGTCTGCTGAAGTGAACACTACTGAGGTCGTCTGTTATGATGATGTACTGGTTTGTAGTGTGGAAAGCAGTGTGGGCTCTTGGGTCATGGATTCAGGAGCATCGATTCATGCTATGCACAGCGGTGAATCAATGGTGAATCTAAAAGAAGGTGATTTTGGACAGGTAAGACTAGGAAATGGTGAAACCTTAAAGGTTACGGGCATGGGAGATGTGAATCAGAAGACTCCATTAGGAACTGCATGGAACTTGCAAAACGTCAGGGTAATTCCAGGTCTGATGATGAATCTTATTTCTGTTAGTCAATTGGATGAACAGGGACTGGATGTCAAGTTTGGCGGTGGAAAGTGGAAAGTGTTAGATGGAAATCTCGTTATTGCTCGGGGAGAAAAACGAGGATCATTGTATTTAGTTGAGGTACCTGCTGAGGGATGTGTGACCGTCCCGGTTCAGAGTGATAAAGTCCGGTTCACTGAATCTCGCACTAAGAGGGTTCACTTTGCAAACGTGAAGCCTGAAGCTACTGAGATGTCAGTTGAATGTGTTCGGAGGGTGAAACCAGTCAGGGGGTTTGGGAACAGTGGGAGCACGGGACGTGTTCCGGGTACAGTTCCAAGAGTCCGTTGGGTTTTGAAGACCAAGATTCCGAATGAGAAAGTCTCTCATGAGGATTGTTTGCTGAATTTGGAGAGTGATGATGGTCTTCGGTGCATCTCTGGAGCCGGCGGAACGTGCAAGTCGGTTGAGACAGAAGATGGGTCGGTGGTAGAGATAATCACGGCTGGGTCTTGTATGACTGGTATTGGGTTGAAGCTCGGTGGAGCTTCAACGGGCCTTTCAGGTAACTGATGATAAGGGCCGCTGCAACTAGGAGGGTTTGACATGGAGTCTTAGCTTGGGCTTGGAGGACTTGTTTATAGAGATTACTAGAGTTACTGGTGCTGAGTTTGCTTGGATGTTTTGTATGGGCAAAGCCTTCAAGTGGGAGATTGTTGGGTTATGAAGGCTTTTGGGCTGGATCGAGATGGGCCAGGTTTGGGCCTGGGCTACTTAGCCTGTTACGGCTGGAATAGAGGGAAGAGGGGCTGCCGGCCCTAATTCCTATTATTTAGTAATTGCCTTGTCAACCAGCCCTAATCTTGGTTTATAAATACTCAGTCTTGTAATTGTAATTTCTTGTAGCACCTATCAATAAAAGTAAACCCTAGTTGCAGCAAGTGGATGTAGGTCACCTTGACCGAACCACTATAAATCCTTGTGTCGTTTATTGCTTTCTTCTTTTCGTTTAAGTGTGTTTGTGTGTGTTGTGTCCGCTGCGCTACCGACTCTGATTCCTAACATAATCTTCATAAATAAAGTATTAAAAAGACATACATGATAAACTTAAAAGTATTATTATATTTATCTTGAAAGACTTATTTTACTGTGTGAAATGAAAACTGTGAGAGAGAGAGAAAGAGTGTGTCACGGGTTTATCTTGAAAGGCTCTTATTTCACAGTCCTAGGATCCTAGATCACAGACACATATTGTCTTCTTCCTCTCTACATAACCCAAGGCAGCCCCTGCCCTTCTACTTTCATCTTCCTTTCTCTCTCTTCTTCTCTTTTTTTTTGGAACGACTCTCTCTCTTCTTCTCTGGAAGTAATAATTCTTCCTCTCTACACCCATCTTCACCAACCCTCAACAACCACCTTTATCTCTCTCTCAAGAACCTTGAACAACAACACTCAGAACAAGAATCTAACAAACGGTTTGATATATAATCGGAAACGCCTATTTGGAGCTAGAAATCGCGATCCCGAGCGAACCAGGTATGCAACTGTACCGCAATTGGGTACGAACGATTCAAATCGAAAATCGTGGCTAGTCCAGCGAACCATGTGACTATGAGGTGAGGATGTGGATGAGGGAATACTTTCATGACGAAGAATGCGGGCAAATGTCTCTTGCAGAGAGGGAATGGTAGGTTCATTCAGAAACTGAGATCTAATAGCATCAAACTCTGAGACCAGTCAAAAAGCTCATTACTGCTATCTGTTCTTGTTGGGTTTGCGTGCTAAAAGGCAGAAAAGAGTTTAATTCTTCATAAGTTTTCTTAAACTCCATAACATAAGCAGTCAGAAGTCGATCAAGTTGCTTCACCCCGATGAAAAGACTTAGTCCAGAATACAG
The DNA here is from genome assembly GCA_023525975.1 of Smallanthus sonchifolius. Lineage (NCBI taxonomy): Eukaryota > Viridiplantae > Streptophyta > Magnoliopsida > Asterales > Asteraceae > Smallanthus > Smallanthus sonchifolius. Next base: position 37,413,382 of record CM042025.1, on the reverse strand, counting down.
ATACTCCATGTAGTCGAGTAATTCTTTGACATACTCACAGAGATTGATAAGTAAGATGACAGAATTGTCAACAGAGTTCCTAATTTGAAGAACAATCATGCATCATTTTGCAGCCATTGATCTTTAGTGTCATCTGTAGGAGAATAAGAAGTGAGATGAAAAGTCTTTCCAATACTTTGTAAGTAGATACGAATAGTTTTGCTCCATTCAAAAAAAGTTAGGCCCATCAAGTTTGTTGTCTGTGAGTCGGGTTGCTGTGGAAAGAACTTCACCATCTTTAGTAGCCATACCCGAGTCACCTTTGGTTTCTTTCCAGTCACCCATACTTGATCAGAACAAAACAAATGAAAGAAGGATAATTTGAAGAATAATAATCAGAAAACTTTCTAAGCTAGAAATATCAGAAAGTTGGCGCAAAAGTCAAACAGGAAGTCTGGAATATAATGGACCGAGGGTATGTGGGGGTGAAGTGGGGGGTTTAGATTTTTGGTGGTGAGTTAGGTTTTTGGGGTGGTACTACACATGCAATATTGCGTTTTTTTTTTTTTTTGAACGAGGACAACGTGGGAAACATGGTCTCCGAACCACTTTTTAGTTTTTGATTTATATATTGAATTATGATTTTTTTATTATTTTTTTTTACCTTTAATGAGGAGTTCTCTAGTTCTCTCATGAACCTAACCCTATATATATATATAGGGGAGGGATCAAGAGAAAACCACAAAGTTAGGCGAAAACCGAGAAAACTACTAAAACAATGTGTAAGCATTTTTTTTGAATTTTTTTGTTTTATGTTTACGTATACGTAAGCCAATATTTAAATGATTTTTTGGTAAAAATTTGTAATATTACATTGATACTCTTATAAAAAAATAAAAATAAAATAAATATTATTATATTATTGGTTAAATTGGTTTTTTTAGTGGTTTTCTCGGTTTTCGCCTAACTATTGGTTTTCTCTGGAACCCACCCCTATATATATATATATATATATATATAGGGGACGATTCCACTAAAAAGTGGTTTTTCGCTAAGAAATCCTAAGAAGCGGGTCAAACGAACTCCGATTGAGCTCATTCTAGCGGCGTTGGAACCGTCTCATCGAACCCTAACCCGGACCCAAAAACCTAAACCCCTCTCCACCCACACCCCCAAAAACCTAAACCCCCCTCCAACCCCACCCCGAAAAGCCTAAAACCACCACCCTCACCCCCCAAAAACCTAAACCAACCCCCCCCCCCCCAAAAAAAAAAAAACCTAAACCATAAAATCTAAACCCTAAGGCTAAACCATAAGGCTAAAACCCTAAAATTCAAACGTAAAATCTAAACCTTAAAAGCTAAACCCTAAAAGCTAAGATGGTAGAGTTCGACGAGACGGTTCCAACGCCGCTTAAATTAGCTCAATCGGAGTTCGTTTGATATCGTTTCTTAAGGTTTTTGTCATTTCTTAGATTTTTTAGCGAAAAATCACTTCTTATTTGAACCTCCACCTATATACGTATATGTATATGTATATAAAGATGTACAAAATAAAAATAAGTACCATTATATAATTAATAGTTTTCAACAACGTATCTTTAAGTGAAAATAAAATCATTTTGCAAGCCTGAGAAGGTCCAAAGTTAGTTTAATACATTTAATTTTTAAATGAAAATAAAAGCAACATTAAATGTTGCAGTTTCCAATACACGTTCTCTTAATTCACTTCCCAATACACGCTAAGTTTTCAAAAAACCTTTCATTTTTGCTTTATTCTCTCTGTTCTCACCGAAAAGAATTTAGTTTCTCTTTTTTTAGTTCTCTGTACACGACGCGCAGAAGCGCTCGCCCCGTCGCCTTCTCCCGAATCGCTTTGAAACGCGCGCTTCCTGTACAGCCTGCGCCTTTAGTAGGCTAAAGCGCAACAGCCTTCGCCTGAGGTCGCCTCGCACCTAGGCGCGCTTTTGATATACAAGAATTCAGAATCAAATAATCAGAGTAATCGTTAACCAGATTTTTTTCTTCCCCCCACCCCCCCACAATTAATTAGATCAGAGTCAGAATTAAATTTTCAGTACCCAAAGTTCATAATCAGGAGGTTGACGAGAAGTCAACACAGAACCAAGCCATCAGTGGATCAGAAGATAAAATGGTTGGTTTGGGCTGGTCTTGGCTGGTCTGGTCAGGGTTGGTTGTGGTTAGTCTGGGCTGGTCTTGGCTGGTCTGGTCAGGGTTGGTTGTGGTTAGTCAGGGCTGGTCGTGGGCTAGTCTGGCCTGGTGGTAGATGTATCGGTGGCAAAAAAAGGTTCCCGAAATCATAAAATAATTTCACAGATGTGATCAGAGTACCAAGGCGACGATGGCGACGAAAAGACGGCGGCAGTCCGGCAGAAAACGCGCTCTCACTCGTCGGCGCGTAGGAGACAGACGTTGAGTTGTGGTGGCGTGTGGGTGATCGGAACGGCGACGGCGAAGGCAGGGTTGGCTAATCGGAGGGTGGGAAAGTAGGAAACAAGGTGTTGATGGTGATGAGGTGAGAAGATTCTGCGAAAAAAGATTTCTAGAAAGGTAGAGGGTTATTCGGGTACAACAACACTCAAAACATGGTGTAAAACTCTCAGAAGCAGATGGCTCTAATACCATGTAATCAGAACTCGGAAGAATATAAACAGAGTAGAACTTATTTGTTATTTCTCAAATTTGAAGTATACAATACTATCTTCCATTTATAGGAAAGAAATAAGACTATCTAGCAACTTGGCAAGTTGGCAAGCCAACTTGTAGAGTTGTAGGGTACAGGAAACTTATCTTATCTAACAGAAGATATCTACTGATTAAAATGGGCACAACAAACCTTGATATCCATTTTCAAGTATAAAGGCGGAGCTTCTTCCCATTCTCCAGCCATCTTCTGTATATCAGGCAGAGTAAAATTGTGTACATTTCTAGCTGCACAACCCTAAACATAACACAAACAAATGGTTAAAAGGACACTCTTTTTCCCAATCAGAAGACTTCAAAGTTTAAAACTCACCGCTGGATCCTTGTATGAAGCTTCCATCAAGTATACTTCATAACCCGATCTCTGCAAGAGAACAGGGAACAAATGAATAACCGCAGGATATATTCAAACTAAACAAGGCCAAACAATTTTATCTAACTTAATGCCATCAGGCAGTTTGAGCTTCCATAAGATTTTCATTCAAGCATGACATAATATTCTGGAAATATATTGAAAGAGCATTATACCCAAATCATGATAGGAGTTGTATTTCAGGTCAAGCAGTAGGTTTTAGATTCTTAAATCAGTAAAACCTTTAGAAACAGTACATTAAAAGAGAGCCCAGAATCCAGATACCATTTGTAACTAAATTGGGTAATAAATTACAAAAATCACAAAAAACAGTGAGATTTTTTACCACTGGAGAACAACTTTGCACTTCCCAAAAGGACACCAAATCATGTCATTTCTTGCCCCCTTTTTTATCACCACCATGTCACTTTGTAGGAAAACAACTACCATACTTTGCTAACTCTTAGTCAACACGAAAGATGATGCAAAACTAGATGGTCTTAAATTGTAAATTCACTGATGCACCGGTTGGAAATCTAATTCACTCATTAAACTAATGGCCATCGAGTAACATCTAACATTTTTTTATTATAAGCTGTGAATTTAAAAAAAGTAGATCAGTTTTGCATCAAGGCTCAAGCATAGGCCGACTATCACGACAGTTACCATATTTATATCAGTAACCACAACACCAAACTATGCTTGTGTACTTCGTAAAATTCCAAATTGCCCTTCAAATATAAGAGATGATCAATCTCCAGATCCTTACATTTCACTTAAGAGCAGTCTATTGCCACACAAAATCTAGCAATGGATATTTGATTGCCAAGCACAACTCCATAAGCTACAAATTGCATATGCAGTTCAGAGCATATGCATATGCCAGCCAGATTTCCATTATTTATGGTAAATAAAAATACAAAAAATTTTATTGGAGGTCTATAACTCTATCCAGATGACAGTTTTGCTATTCCCATATGTGTGAGTCTATATGGCTAGGGGTACTAGTTAATCATGTTTTATTTGCTATTAAATTAGGGTAACCGAGCATCGCTCTTCTATTTGTAATATAAGGATTATTCGAGTCCTACCAAGTGCCAGTCATTGAAATAATAAAGGCATACAGTCATCTAAGGATAAAAAGACAAGTATACCACCTCAAACGAAAAAGAATAAGATAAAAGAAAAAAATAACGTACTTGATAAATTACATAAAATAGTCAAGAAATGTTGTATAAATTACAAAGAATCATGTTCCGTCGAAATGTTATTTCAGCTAGTAGTGAAAATAACAGGCAAGCCAACAAATGTTGTATATACAAATAATTTGAAATATGTATTATTATAGTGTATCTACACACACACATATATATATATATGTAAAACTAATACTTATATGAAAATTAGTATATTAGTACTTCTAAACATAAATATCATTCTTTATATGAACCACCTTTAATCCTTACCATTCCCTACCCTCTACAATCTCCGACCAAGCACCCCCTAATAATTGTGTTCTATCAAAATCCTGTCCAAAACAAGCCTCTGCAACCTACCTGAGTGCCTTTTACCACATATTTGAAAAAACAAACACAACTCAATAATTGAGAAAATATATATATATATATAATTCTTCAAGATAGTTGACTTGTATTTGACCCAAATTGCTATACATTCACATCAACTACTGTTGGCAATGGACAGGCATTTCTTAAAATATGACAAAGAAAAACCAATACAATGTTACTCAAAACGATACCCAGTTTACTGCTAATGCAGAGAGAAATATAGAATAACAATATAATAAAACACCAAGCCTTCATTGTCTTAGATTTTATCAATCTATCCACATAGTAAGAGCTTGCCGAAAAGCATCAAAATATACAAAACAAATAAAGTGATGACGTGATGTAATGATGTTCTCTAAAAACTCACAAAATTGACGAATTATGACATTTTTAATAAGTGATTAACAAGTTTGCATCTCTAGCACAAGAAATCTATGTAAATCCCCATCACATACTTCACTAAAGTTTATAGACACGGTGACATTGTTACTTTAAAACGATGTGCTATCAATAATATCTGCAAATAAACCTCGCTTGAGTTGGAAAATCTCATGCCTTATTAAAACAAACTCACCTTATTGGTTTTCTTAACTTAAAATTGTATCCAACTTGGAAAAAATAATACACAGAGAAAATGTAAGACAGGCCCCACCAGATAACACAGAGATTCTGAGGATGAGAGAATTGAGGGTATACCTTAGCAGTTGCCCAAAACTGAGCAAAATCAGCTACCCGCAGATTGCGGTCATCCACTAAGCCGAGGCAACAACAAAAAAGTCAATTTGGTCAACAACAAAACTGCATCCGTTGTTAGTGTAAATTGACCAGTGTTCAATCACCACTTATTCTATAATGGTTACAATCATTGTCTTTTTTAAATCATATGTAAGGAAGGAACTTGTGACAAAAAATCGTATTAAACTTCTCCAAGGCTTATATGTAAAATGGTAAGATGACCAACTTCAGACAGCTAGTTATTCAAATAAATAATGAAGTGGGCCAATAATTAACCATACGAAATTTAAAAACACAAAATGCAAGATAAAAACAAATATAAACCCTTAATACACTAAAAGTCTGGCACTTGTGCCCCAGATAAATCATACCAATTATGAAGGAGTAAACTCCCTCATCAAGGGTCTTTCTAAACGCCTTCAGCATGCTTGCTCGATAAGCCTATGCAAAGACAATATATCCAACGTTAGAAATAATGGCTGTTAAAATGTAAACAACTAAACAAACTTCAGAGTGAAAATGGAATGATATATAAGAGATTAATGAAATTGTAATGTGAAAAGCTCAAGGCCGCTTAAAAATAAAAGCAAATATAGCCATATAGGTAGTAAAATGGGCATGTTGGGTTACAGCTCAAAAGGGGTAACTTTGGTGTGCATTGGCCTAAAACACTTTTTGTCCAAGTTTTGAATAAATAACTAGTTTTTGGCAAAAAGATTACAAAAACTATATTTTGTTGGTAGCAATTTAATAATTTAAGTAGAATGATTTAGGAGGTTTCATGCATTAAAAATACACTTCGGGCGACTCTGCCCATTTGGCTGTTTCCATTTGTGCTAACTTTTTTTGTATTTAAACAGTTTGACCCGTTAAAGCATAACCTGAAACAACCCAGTTATAACCAAATGGGTCAAAGTCACCACCTCTAGAATCAATCACGAATATTTACGAAATTAGAACAAGCTTTTTGCCTCATCCGAACACTTGCATAGCAAACAACAATATGACCCTTTTTACAGTTTGCTTGCATAAACAGAATGCATAAAATCCATACATAAAACAGAATATACATGACTGAGAATTAATGCCTTAAAAGATGAAAATTCAGGATGCAAAAAGAAACAATTCTGCATGAATGCAAAAAGAAGAATTTAGATGTAAAACTAGATTAAATCTTTAAAGCTTTAACAAAAACATAATATAACAATATATATATATATTCATTATTTAAGTAACAATTCTGCATGAATGCAAAAAGAAGAATTTAGAAAGATCGAAATGACCTCTCATTAAAACATCAAAAAAGAACAAATCCTAAATGATAGCACACTGAAGAGATGAAAAAATAGATGCATTACTTAGAATCAAAGTAGAAAGCCTCAAACCACAAGCATGCATACATGCATTTAGAAAAAGAAGCCCTTCTAATAACATAAAACATAGTAAAAATATATCCACTCACTGGGCAGCCACAAAAAAAGATACAAATGTGAGAAACGAAATGGCCTTAATTACAAGAAAATAAATAATAGACATACACAAAGATCACAGCTTAAAAGCATAAAACATAACATATAAAGAAAACATAAGAACATAATATATGAAAGAAAACATGAAGACTTTTTTAGTACCATCAAAATTTATAAAAGCACAAAAAGTAAAATATATGGAAAAGAAAAAATTGCATATCAACATCAAATAATTCCTCCTTAATCAACTCCGTGACAGTTGAGAAATAAACAATGAACATAAAATAGACAAGCCAAATCAGAATGCCGATACTTTAAGAGCACACTGTTAGAAGCAACTGTTACATATAAATAGATACTTAAATACCTCCTCCATCTCAGGTTCATAACAATACTCCATCACTGTCTTCATTACTTGTCTCTTACCTCTGAGAGAACTAGACGACTTTGACAACTCGCAATCTTCAGCCTATAAACTCCATACGATACTTGAGTCAGAACTTTGGAATACTAAATTTCTTGAAGCAAAAAATGGAAATAAATAGAGCATACTATTTGGAATAGAATGTAAGATGGTTAATGGGTCAAAGTGGGTTCGGGTCAATAAGGGTAACTGAATATGCTTACCAGAAGTATATTATAAATAAAATGATACAAGACAAAGCACTTGAATACCGTTAGGTGACTTTTTACCTGTCCAACCCCTTCAACCCATTTGACCTGTGTCTCATAAATTTTTAAATTTAATACTAAAGTTGCTGAAATAAAATAAGGAAAAGAACAGAACATACTACTAAGAATAGAATGTTAACGTGTAATGGGACAAAACAGGTAAATGAACATGATTAGAAAAATTATATTATAAATAACAAGATTTAGGACACTATAAGCACTTGAACACACGTTAGGTGACTTTTGACATGTCAAACCCGTTCAACCATTTGACCTGTTTCTCAGAATTTTTGGATACTAAAGTTGTTGAAATAAACTACAGTAATAGAAATAAATAGAGAATAGTCAGAATAGAACGTAAGATGAGATCAGGTTAAATTGTTCGGGTCAAAACTGTAAATGAATATGATTACGAAAAGTATGTAGAATAGTCAGAATAGAACGTAAGATCGGGTCAAAACTGGTAAATGAATATGATTACGAAAAGTATGTTGTAAATAAACGATTCAGAACACTGTAAGAACTTGAACACACATTAGGCGACTTTTGATCTATAGACCTGTTCAACCCATTTGACATGTTTCATTTTTGGCTAATTTTATATTTTATTCATTTGACCCGTTACCGATATAATACAGCCCGAATTGACCCCTTTCCAAACATATGGATTGAGATTTCCACCTTTTCAACTTCAATCATGAAGTACTCATCCATGGAATGAATTCGTGGTGCTTCTCCACCATTTTCAACCTCAATATCACGCAACACTTTTGCCAAGTAACTCTTTCCACTACCTGCAAATGTGGATGTAGGTTTAAGTATTAGTTGGCAAACGTTGGCATGTCAACCCACATCAACTCATTAACACAAACAACAATAATGATAAGAGAATGCAGCTTGAGATAAATCTTAATTCTTTCAATACAATACTTTGGTAAATGAATTGTAATAAAAAAAATGATACATATGTATCAGAACCATAGTTGTTAAAGGCTCAAGGCGCAAAGGGTGAGCCTTGGGCCTAGGCCTTAAAAATCGAGGGCTTTTTTAAGCAAGGCGCACTATATACAAATGCCATTTTTAGGGGTTTTAGACATGTTTTAAACTGGTTTAAGCATGTTCCAGGTCATTTTTAGATGTTTCAGACCATTTTTAGATGTTTCAGGCCTGGTTTAGATGTTTCAGACCAGATTTGGCCGGAATCTGGCCGAAATTTGACCGGAATGTGCGTCCGTGAGCCTTGATGGATGCAAGGCTTTTTTGCTGCGCCTGGGCGCGCGCCTCGCTCGCCTTTGACTACTATGATCATAACAAACCATTTTTTTCAAAAAACAAAGATGAAGAAAATTGATTTTTAAACTAAACGTATGAAAATATTTAATATGATAGTCATGTATAATTTTGAATAAAATATAGGTGGCCTAAATTACACGTTGCATGACAACTTTGTTTGGCAGGGGACTCATTTGGCCATGAACTAAACAGGAAAATGAAAAAGCCATTCAGCCGGTAGACAAACCATCGGACTTGGGCATGGGCTATTTATTCAACCCACTATACCTATAATCCATAAAAAATTTAAACATGACCCAAACAAACCAAAATATTATATAAATAACCAATGTAACCCATTATTAGATCTTTGAGTCAAAGTCCCCCATCTACTAACAGGTCATCGTGCTTAATCCAAATTCATTTGAATGCATGACAAACAAAAATACATATAAATACATGCAATTAATTCTTTGTTTGCATGAAACCAAAAGGTAGTAAAAAATGGATCCTAAATTTAGTAGACGAAAGAACAAAACTTTGCTACAACTGTCACTACTAACCCCAAAAAAGTAGAAAAATATAAATATGGTTAAGTTTTAGTTTGATAAGAAAGAAATACTACTTTGGTAATGAAGATTTGACAGCCCTAATTATGATTAAGCAAACTACCTGGAAGGCCTCGTAGGATTATCACAAAATGATCAGGACGAGATGTTCGGTGTGGCTGATTAAATATGTGAGAAGCATCAATGCTATTTTGCTTCTCTGAAGATAAATGCCTCAATGGAAATGGTTGAATATCTCTCGCATGTTTTTCAGATGAAGATTGTCGAATGTGAAATTCCTAATAAGCAGAATGTTGGTTATTAGTGAAAGAAAAATTTGATATACTAAAACCACATATTACATTACATACAAAATATTTTGTTACATATATATTTTAAGCATGCTCATGATTGTTATGGTTATCACACTTCATTATATCCACTTTAGTTAACAATAGAAGTTTACGAGTTACATCAAATAGCATTCTAGGATTACAATATTTAATTATAATTCACAAAAAATAGGAACCTATTGTGCTCATACTTGTTTATGTTGTTTCTCAAAGGGAAAAATATAAGAACACAATCAAAAGCTAATGTCTTCCACCTCTTTTCTTGCATTTTTAGTCTTTCAGACCATTCTACAATCCAAACAGAGATATATTGGCTCAACTATGACAAATAAAAATACCTCACCTTCAGTCAAGAAGACCGGTACCAACCACGGTTCTCACAACAACTTATTTCAAGTCATTCCAAGAACATAAAAACTACGAGTATGTCACCATCACTAAAACCAGAATTTTAGTCGAAAACAGAAGGAAAACAGTACCAAATGTATATATTATCCAATACATAAATTCAAAAAATAAAGATGACAACTGGGATAGAGCATATATATGACAGCTACGTTAACAATATTGATCGCACTAACTTAAGATTTCATGTGCGTCAGCGTCAGTAACTTCAACATATTAAAACTGGACTAACTAGTGAGTCTAGTTAATCCCCACTTAACCAATAAGGGCTAGAAGGCTAGCTGTACTTTTAACATTTAAGAACAACGAAGAACCAAAATTGTTAAGTGAAGAGTTAGGCAAACCACTAAGCATTATAACAATGTAACAAACACAACTGGAAGTTTAAGGTACTGAATTACTTATGAACTCCAAATGAAATTTTTCTATTTCCAAAAGGAGTTCAGCTTTAAAATGTCCAAGTATGCCCTTTTATTGCAACAAATGATATATTATTTCTAATACTATAATCTACTACAAAAGAATTAAAAAAAAAAAAAGAATCCCCGAGTCATACCTCTGCAGAAGAAAGAAATGAAGCATTGCAACTTGCACTATTTGTATAATAAACCGGCGCAGATGATTGGTTTTCAAGAACTGCAGAACATAATGATGAATCTGCTGAAGAACTAACAGAAACAGAAAACAGAGAGGGCTTTTTCGGTAGTGGTGGTGTAGCAAGTGGCTCAAGGAAATGGTTCCGTGGTATGTTTGTCGGTAGTGGTGGTGGAGGGGAAGCTGGAAGGGGAGGCTGGCCGCCATAACCGTGATGAACCTCCAATGAACCCAAGTTTCCCCCAAAAGAATTAGGTGCACAATGACCATCTATGGGTACACGTGACGATAACATGTTACGATTTGGCTGCATTGCATCAGCAGCTGATTGACTACTATGCCTACTGTAATCTGAACGATGGGGCAGGGGGCTCCGATCATACAAATATGGTTCCTTTCTCTCAAAAGACCCCATGCCCATACTTGAAATCTCATTCACTTGGCGTCTGCGTTTTAATCCAACGTCACTGTTGGGCGCTGAAAATAAACCAGGTGTGGCATTGACAGCATTGCCATGATCATGAATCAACTTCAATATCCTCTCACTGTCAGATGGAAACCTGGACATATCCCCAATTTCACCACCCAATACTGGTCTCCTGTTATTATCAATGGGTTCAATTTTCGTTCTCTTAATTCCACCATTATCATATCCATAATTGGCAGACGCGAGACCACCTCCTGGACCTTCATACGGACTAATATTAAAATTAGGGTTACTACTACCATACCACGTGGGATTGCTACAATAGTTGTAGTTTAACGAGCTCTGGGGATTGGGGAAAGGATGATGGTGATCAAAAGGAGGTCGTTGATAATTGTAATCGTTTTGTGGTTGTGAGTAATGAAATCTAGGGTTTTCGATGAACGGGGAAGGAGGGCAAAAAGGGAAGTGCGAAATTGAGCAGATAGGGCAGATGTTGGTGTTGTTACCTGGTATTGGTGGCAGCAGCGGAGGACGCCCTGAATGATCCATCGGATGAACAATTATGGGATTCCAAGAACCGGAGGGATTCAGAAGAGGTCTGTTTTGATTTATAAAACACACCGAAATCATTGTAAACCTTATTTATATGACCACAGTTTCATTAGATAAATAATCAAAGTAAATTAATAATGTGACCCAGGTTCTATCCTGTCCTCCTATTAGTTTCTGTAGCATGCAATTTTTTTTTTAAACGCAACACCTAGATATTCTAGGATAATTGGGTTTTCTTGGGGCAACACTTAAAACATCCAGGGCAGCCCACCACAAGAGGAACCCCTCAACAGGGTAAACCTCCTTACCTGGCCACAGACCCATTTTTTATGTGGCCAGGATTCGAACCCAAGACCTCCACTATGGGAAGTCTTGGGGCTACCATTGCACCAAATGGCCAACAGTTGCAGCATGCAAATGAGGCCTACCTCATACGCTGATGCACTTGGGTTTTACCTACGCCTATCCAGGGTTCGAGCCTCGGCTCTCCCTCAAATCCGGAAGGGGGCGTATTGGGTGGGGTTTTTCCTTGGATGCTCTCCAACTTTGACGCCAAGTGGGCCCGGTTAAGACAACATATTGGCCGGAGTTGGACGAGGCTCTCCCATATAACGAGGGGTGCGACGTCACAATATTCAATGTTCGTCGTTCAAAAAAGAGTAAATTAATAATTAATAACAACTTAAGCACAAGCCAACAAATTCAACCATAGCCTTTGTGAAATAGCAAAATTGACCCCTAAGCTTGTCTTTGTGAAATAGCAAAATTGACCCCTAAGTTTTATAGAATGTCAATTTAACCCTTTTAAGTTTTTAAATTTTTAAGTTTACCCCCTATAGTATATACAATCTGATTTTTTCTTAATAATTTTTGTTTGTTTGTTTACTTTTTTATCTTGACGTCATAGTATAAATTTTGTTAAAAACGGAGTCGTATTCAAAATAGAGTATTTTTTAAGTATCTTGGGTTATATCTACTGATGGTGACGTGCTGGTACCGTAAAAAATGAGACCGAGATCAACACCGACTGAAAAACATCGATACCGTTATATAACTGTCTTTTATCTATGTTTCGATCTCCACAACCGAGTCGACGTAACTTAATACGTTTCTTTTATGTATTTAACCATGTTTCTTTTTGTGCTTAGCCACGTTAATGTCATCGCCTCAACCGTTTAAGGTCTGCCTCCTGCCGCGTAGTGTGTGACAAAATTTATTTAACCACGTTTCTTTTTATGCTTAGCAACGTTAATGTCACCGTCTCAACCGTTTAAGGTCCCGCCTCCCACCACGGAGCGCGGGGCAAAATTTCTCGTGTTAAATTTTTTCAATAGATGTAAATAATTGGTTACCCGGCGCGTTGCGACCTCTCCACATGTTAAACAACAGACGCTAGACAGCATCGAATTTTACCAAAAAAAGGAAAGTTAAACTGTTAAGTAAATCAAAGTCTTCTAAAAAGCTTAAAAAAACCGACACCAAACGGCTTCGAAACTCTATAAAATAAAAAGCAAAACTGTTAAATAAATCAAAGTCTTTGAAGATGCAAGCGCGTTGCGGTAAAACATGTAATGATGGAATAGATCAAGGAAATCCAACCGAAAGCATTAAAAGAAGAAAATATCAAGAAGGAACGTATGGTTGGGAAACAAAAGTTGTTTATCAAAAGAGATGATGGAATCGTGAGATTCAATCAAAGAATATGGATTCCAAAGCTTGGAGACATTAAGGAGAAGGTGATGGATGAGGCACATAAATCAAAATGTTCCATGCATCCTGGTGCAAACAAAAGGTACAAAGATCTGAAGAAATATTACTGGTGGCCAAACATGAAGAGATCACTAACCCAGTACATAGATAAATGCTTAACTTGTCTTCAAGTTAAGATTGAGCATCAGAAGCCGGCAGGTCAGCTACAGTAGTTGGAGATACCTGTTTGGAAATGGGATTGCATTACAATGAATTTCATTACTAAATTACCCAAAAAACAGAAAGGGCACAATGCCATATCGGTCGTGGTTAATAGACTGACCAAGTCAGGCCATTTTATACCCATCAATGAAAGCTACTCCAAGGATAAGTTAGCCAGGACCTATATCAATGAAATTGTGAGCAACCATGGCATACCACTGTCTATTATTTCTGATAGAGACATCTGGTTCACATCTAGATTCTGGATAAGTTTCCAGAAAAGAACTGGGAACGCGACTTACCATGAGTACTCATATCACCCTCAAACAGATGGACAGAGTGAACGATCGATTCAAACTCTGAAAGATATGCTAAGAGCTTGTGTTATCAATTTCAGAGGTAACTAGCATAATCACCTACCGTTAATCGAATTCTCCTACAACAATAGTTACCATTCAAGTATCAAAGCTGGACATTTGAAGCACTGTACGGAAGGAAGTGCAGAACTCCAGTCTGTTAGACTGAAGCAGGAGGTAGTCAATTATCTGGACCAGAAGTCATACATGAAACAACTGATAAAATAGTCCAGATTAAACAACGACTAAAAGTTTCTCAAGATCGACAAAAGAGTTACACTGATAAACGACGATGACCTTTAGAATTCCAACTCGGAGATTTCGTGATGTTAAAGGTTTCACCTTGGAAAGGTGTTGTAAGGTTCACGAAATTAGGAAAGTTAGGACCAAGATACATCGGACCTTACAAAATCATTGAAAGAATTGGAGCAGTAGCCTACAAGTTAGAACTACCCAAAGCTTTGCAAGGAATCCATGATACATTTCACGTATCTTGCTTACGCAAATGTTTAGCCGATCCAACTTAGGTTATTGCACTATACGATGTGCATGTGGAAGATAAGCTTCTATTTACCAAACAACCGATCAAGATTCTGGATATACAGGAACGGAAATTCAGAAAGAAAGGTATACCAATACTATTAGTTCAATGGCAAGGTCGGATTGGAGCCGACAAGACATGGGAATTGGAGGAACGGATGAGAGCCAAGTATCCTCATCTATTCACACCTTAATTTCGAGGACGAAATTTCTTAAAGGATGGGAGATTTGTAACACCTCGAAAATTCCTTAGAATATAAAGGACTAAACTTGCCAAAACTCAAAGTTGAAGGGCTAATATAGAAATATTCAAAGTTCAAGGAGTAAAAATAAAAAAAATCTGAAATACGGGCGGTAGCGGACCGCCACCACCTAGTGTAGCGGACCGTCACCACCTAGTGTAGCGGACCGCCACCACCTAGGGTAGCGGTCCGCCACGGGTGCAAATTTTGCCTATAATAAGAAAGCTTGAATTCAATTGAATGCATCAGTCGTACACACCAAACACACTTCAAAAACACACACACACACACTCTAAAGGATCCGATCCCCAGCCTCGATTCGTGTACGGAAGTCCAGTTTCTAGCGGTTCGACCCCAAATTGCCGTAGATAGTGCTAAGGTAAGGTTCCGACCTACTGTTAAGATTTGGTTAATTACCATTAAGCTAGGTTTGTGTAATTAAGTAATGTAATTATATATCTAGGAGCTTTGTTCAAGGTGTTTGCCGTAGATATTGCAGATACGTTAAACCGAAATACTGTTAAGGTGAGTTCTTAAACTATGATGCATTTAAAATTACCATGGCTCTATTCTACTTTATTTTTAAGCATGTTTAATTTATGAAAACAATTTGAGTATATTGGAACGATTACATCGATTGTATATATATAACGCATTCTAAGGGTTTATTGTGTTTCATATGACCCATGGAACGACATGTTGGACAGGACCCATGGAACGGTCTTCCGTTATATATATACTGACTGGTTTTTTTATAGTTGTCTATGAAAGGGGATAGAACCCCATGCCTGTGTTCAATATACTTTGATGGGTCAATTTGATAAACTGATTTAGTTTATGAATTCACCAGCTTTGTGCTGACCCATTTTCTATCAAATGTTTTTGAACGCATCACAGGTAATCAGTAGAAGAGGCATTCTAGGACTAGAACGAACAGATGAAATGAACCAGATGATGGGCATGCCTCGAACTATAAGTCCCAAATTGATATGTTCCTTGATAGTAACGGTGATGAAATGATGTAATAAAGAATGATGGGTTTAGTTTCCGTTGTGTGTTCTACACCATGCGTCACCTCTAACCAGTACCTGGGACTGAGATGTGACAAAGACAATGTTTTAATTTACTGTTATTTTGAGACAATGTATGAAGGCTATTTCTGCTGCTTAATGTTATTTAAAGTTTAAGAACTGATTGTGAGTTAGTAAATCCAACACGTGAGGCCTCCCGAGATTGGGGCCTTACAAATTGGTATCAGAGCAATAGTCTGAGAGATTCAGATATCCCTGATGTCTAGACTTAAACTAAGAATGGGACCAAACAACGGATTCCAGTATGGGTAACTTAAGCCACAACACCAGATACAAAGGTAATATGTATAGTTATGCCTTAGAAAGTAACATATAAGGACATGTGTTCTGATGAAATCATAAATGTGATCAAATAGAAGCCAAAAGGTAGTGTAATGGTTAATTACAGATGACCAGTTGATAGGCTTATGTTTGTATAGTGTATTTATAAAAATATGTATAAATACCCTTGTAATGACACCAAAAACTTGATGCCAAATACGAGTGACATAATATATATATCTTTAATGTTCTATTTAGAATTACACAAAATCAGGTTTTAAATTTATAAGTTAAAATGATAAATACTTCAACTAAACAATTGGACCATGTATAAAGACATACTGTTCCCAATATATGTTGACAAATTCTTAGTCTCATAACAAGTTTGTATAAAGACGTACGACGCCATTTATATTAACCAAGCCTTGGCTTATCAATTTCTACTTGTATAAAAACGTACAAGTATTAAGAGAAGTTTGATTAAAAAGGTTTTACAGTCTTACGCTTTAAAATCAAGAACACTCACAAGTGTAAAGACAAATTTAGATAATAATAATAAAAAGCCACCTAGAAGTTGGTTTTAAGAGCGAATAATTAAAGACATAAACATACCACTGGATTAATACGTTAAACATTAACATACACCAAACTTCATCTTCACCCTAGCAATACAAAGAGTTTAGCCACGAATGGCCATACTAACTAGCGTTAAGCTGAGTTTCGTAGGCTCACCTATTGCGGACAAAGAGGAGAAGCCTCTCTACTCTCTACTCTAACTGCGAAAATGCTCTCTCTGGATAGTGTTTCTTTTTTTCTTCCTTTTTCCGGCAAAGACTTCTGCAAAATATTCACATACATAATAAGTATATAGGAAGAAGAATAGTCTGTTATTTCTTTTTGAAAAAGAAGAACTGGCTTTCTTTGAATCTGAAGTAATAAGACTATCCCACTTATGACACTCATGGAGAAAGAATCTTAATAAATGCAAAGAGGAAGCATCTTTTAACCAATAGCGAAGAGCTTGAACCAAGATTTCCAAATGAGATGGGTAAGGTATTAGTATATCTAATACATAATTTAAATGTGAAAAGTTGTCCTCTAAAAAAGAAAATATTGAATGAATTGATCGTAAATTATCGGATTTAACTACCCATTTCCTTTCTAGGGAAGATATTAATCGCAGAGACAATGGAATTTTCATAATGGTTGAAGAAACCTCTAACATTACTTGCGAATAAAAATTGTTGATGTGCCCCAAATGTAATATCCGAGATTTCTCCGATCTATCTAAAACCCTTGCACGTGTTACTAAGTTTAAAATTCAATTTCATGATAAAACTATTTCCTTAAATCAATAAATATTAACTTTAAATTAATATATAAAGTATGTATTCTTGAAACATGCAAATATATATATATATAAGAGTCCTTAAAACTTCGTAAATTTATAAATAATATGAGTTTATTTTAACTACTTAAAATTTTAACAAAACTTATAAATCCTTAAGCTTAGAAATTGTTTGATAATCTTATAAAACAATAAAATTTATAAAAACAATCTAAGTTTTATAAAAATAAAATATATATATACTTTTACATAAAGTTAAGGGACCAAAACTGCCATTCTTTGGAACCTTCTTTAAACTGAAACTAAACTCTTAAACATAAAATGTTAAATCAGTGAAACTTTAAGGACCTGTTTTGCCAGTTGCCCAAAACTCCAAGACCCAATCCCGGTCACGAGTTCGACTCCCGCAAGGGGCGGTTTTGAGCTCATTTTTTTCGAAAACGCAATTCCGGCCACATTCAACGAACCTCGAGCTCCACCTCGAGCGTGCGACCGTAACCCGAGATGTCTCGGTACCCATTTTCGACTTTAATGGCCGCGTGGGGTTCTAATTCGAGGCCATCGGCTCAACCCCTACCTCCCCAACCGTATGCGTAATCAATGCCAAAATTGGTTATAAATATCGATTTCTAAACATCAACAACACACCACTCATACTCTCCATACTCTCAATTCTACCAAATTAAACTCGCATTTGCCGATTAAGGTGGCGTCGGCCGACTCCAGAAACTACAACTCGATCTCCCTCGTTTCTCCATCATATCAGGTAATTCGAAGCTCCTCCTGCATCGATTTCGTGCTATAAACATTTGCCCTCTGTCAATTTACGATGACAAAGGGATTCCAATTCAAATTTACGGATTCTAGTTTCTAGGGTTCATAAGGGAATTGGGGCTTGATTGAACTTGTGTGTAAAATTTTCTTTTTCCATGTTTATACTCAACAAGACCCGTAGTCGGAATGGTTAGTTTCGGGTGTGTGTTGGTGACCCGGGGCAGACGCGGGTTCGATCCGGTCAGCCCCCATTTTTATTACACTCATTTTTTTATGCTTTTAAATCAGATTTAATACTTCTATTAATTTTTATAAAATCTGTTAAACATTTATAAACTTAAAACCAATTCTTATTTATACTTGTATTCCCTGAAAACATTTATCTAATTAAACTTAGCTAAAATTTATAAATAATTAATCTTTAATATTTGTTTTAAATGCTTAAAAACTGCAAAAAATTATATACTTTTAAACTTCTATAAAACTTATAATTTCTTTGTTTAAACCTTGATAAATATAAAAACTTCAATTAGACAAAAACTTATATAAATTTTATCAAATCAGAAAAGATTTATAAAATTTATATTCAAAAGATTTGTAAACTTAGATATAAACTTATATATATACTTTTAATAAACAAGAACTTATAAAACCTTTATTAAAAATTTATGTATATTTAACTCAAGAGTTACTTATTAAAGGAAATAAACATACTTGAAATTGTTTATAAATTTTATAAAACTTCAATGAAAACCCTATTTATAAACTTATAGTCAATATGCAAACTTTATAAGAAATCATATTCTTTTTATAAACTTATAAGACTTAACATTTAGTTAGACTTATAAACATTATTTATTACAAGGTAGGTTGGGAAATAAATATTTAATACTTGAAAACCTAAATGATTTATATTGTTTAGATATCTATTTATCCTTAAATATTTATTTAATTATGAAGTTTTGACAAATATTTATTCTTTAGATGTTTATTGCTAATCTTTAATAAATATTTAGTCTTACAATTACCTATTGTTACAACCCTACTTACAAAATACTTAATTATTACCTAATTAGAGTAATCAATAATGATAAAACTTTTAAATAATTATTCTAAACTATAATTAAACATTTATACAAGGTCTTGTGTCATTTATTCAAGATCTTTATTTTAAACTTGATCTAAACTTCATAAACACAATTAATCCCGTCTCCCATTGGAACCCTAGTCAATCTTGAAATCCTAGATCGTTTCCATAGACTTATAGGGTCATACTTGAGATTTTATACTTATATTCTTAGGCTTATTGTGAGGATATTCTCCCTCTCCAACTCTTGCAAACACTTACTCTTGACGGATACTCTTTCATCAAATCCAAGTGAGTATACTTAGCCCCTTTTTACTTTCTATGCTTTTGGGGTGAAACATGTTCAAAATTCTTAAACTTATACAATTCTTGTACAACTATGACTACATGCTTATTCTTATGTTAAACTTGAGATTTGTACGCTTAGATTAAACTTAAAACTAGCACATTCATTAGCTTTGATCAAGCCGATAGTAACAATGATAGATCTATTGTATTTGACCAATCCACCTTGATTGATTGACTTCTTCGGGGGGGAGCCCTTGGTGATTGTTACTAAACTAAACTTTAAACTTGAGACTTATAAGGGTAACCTGCGGGTTATGCCTAAACTTCGTTGGAGGTTTGAAGTGCACAATGTTTAAGATGCTTGTTCTCATACTTACATTATAGAATGCATATATCATAGTGAATTGTAATTCTTTTCAAATACATGTTAAACTGTGTCAAAACCTTTGTATCTCACCAACTATTTTGTAGTTGACAGATTCTTTCACATGTTTCAGGTTCTACATCGTGAGACTTATTTGTGATCACATAGGACGCTTTGGACCTAGACTACTTATTAAATAAATGTTGTATACTTGTTATTTCCATTGTATTGAACCTTTGAATCTATTATAAATGAAATATTGAAACTTTAATAGTCAACCTTGTGCTGTTGAACAACCGCGTCCGCCCCGACGTATAATCCGCCGTCGGTTGGGGTGTGACACCAAAAATGGAGTCTGTTTAGAATCATTAACAGAAAGAATCAAATGATTCCGTTGATACATTCGAATTATTAAACGTTTCACAATTAATAAACTGGATTTATTGTCATAACCTGCATTTTCCAACAAAACCGATCCATTTAAACCATGATCATGAGTAAGTACATAAATATACTACTGAAAGATAAGTGGATATAAGAACTAGTGAGATCTATCTAGCCCTAAATAGCTTTGGAATTTCTCCATTTGAAATTCTATTTAAATAAAAGGAAGAGGATTTTGGGGGTTATAAATGATACATAGTGCGATACAGTCAAAACAAGGTATTATAGTACAAACCGAATATATACCTCGGATACAGATAAACTTATCAACAAATTCTCTATCCTCTCCTTTTCCATTTAAATTGAAGTATTTATGTTCGTTAATAACAAGATGATTAGAAATCCTTTACTCTTTTTTAACCCAGTTGCTTTTTTGATTTTGGAATTTTTTTTTATCAATATACTGTTTCTTATACACATACTTCTCCATTATGGAATGGAAAGTTGTAATATTTAGGATTCATTAAAAAAAATTTTGAGCTATCAGAGCTTAGTGTGTTTATTTGAAGGTGTTTGTGTGTGCCAAGATCTGAAATCGATCTATCTATTTATAGGCTGATTTGTAACACCCCAATTTTCAAAGAAATACTAGTATAAGGGTTGAAATGATCATTTGATGAAACCCTAAGGGGTTAAAGTAACATTAAGTTAAAGTGTAAGGGGATAAAATATAAATAAATCAAAGTTTAGGGGCTAAAAGTGAAAATTGGGAAAAGAAGGCAGATGTCGGACCGACATCTTAGGAGATTGCGGTCCGCTATGTAGGGGCAAGGAATCACTCAGGAGGTGACACGTGTCGGGTGATTAATCGCTGAAAAATAACACGTGGAGGATCGATAGCGGACCAACATGGGATCCGTTGGGGTCCGCTAGCCGCAATTCATTCATTGCAGACTGATATGAAAAGTATAACGGTCCGTTATGTGCTGGTTAATCAAATTACACCGCCACAATGGATAGCAGACCGACATGTGTAGGGATAACGGTCCACTTCGGACCCGTCGGGTAGCCTATAAATAGATGGGAGTTGCGATCGATTTTAGAGCATTCACACAGTCCTTGGTAGGCGTGCCAAGAAGCCCCGGTTCGCGTAGAGAAGTCCGGTTTCCAGCTTTTCGACCCAATACACAGGAGATAGTTCTGAGGTAAGATTCTGACTAGTTCCTAATGACTTGGTTACTTTCACTAAGCTAGGAACTTATGATTAAGTGATGTTATAATGACTTAGGGCCCTGATCACGGTCGTTGTGCTGTTTACATTAGCACGAAAGAATTGTGTGAAGGAGAAGGAAGTAAGAGGTGAGTTCTATGAGGCCCTTTTTAAATGTTTTACTTAAAGGTTTTGGACCAGTATGCATGCTAGAAAGATTTACATAAATGCTATATACCTTGATTTAAATATTTGGGATAGCATTCATGTTGCTAGAGGTTATGTATAAAAGATGTTATGTCTTAAAACTAAGTAACGGATTATTCATGAGACATCAAAGAAGTGTTGGGTAACCATCTGACCGATATGTATTTATCATAGAATGTTCTGTATAAGGAAAGAATGGTGTATAAATCCCTCCTTGACCCATCATTCTTTACTTGGAACATTTCTGTTGGAGGTACTAATCTGGGAAGATAACCACCTTACTTCTTTGATATACTATGGAGAAACCTTTTCGAGGGTTTAAGATAAAGGTTGATTTTGAAAGAAAGAAAAGAATCCTTGCCTTCTAGCATGATTTCATAAAGTAAATATTTTGAGAAGGAAAATGGTTTTGACACATAAAACGTTTTAGAACTTATCATGGTATGCCTAGATAAGTAATGGCAGAGAAGTCAGGGTTTTACCTTAACTAGTAGAGGTCTTAACAATCATTGTCTTGGCAAAGAGTACAGAGGAAGAGAAAGAGTTTTTGGCATGTTTTGCCATGTCAAATATTTTGACCATGTTGGTTTGTAAAGAAAGAAAGATTTTGCCATGTCTGGCCAAATGTCACATAATATCTTGCAACTTAAGACGTAGAGATGTACTGTATTCCTTTGTAGGATGTAGTATGAATGTGACCTCAAGAAATACAAGTATAAGGGTTGAAATGATCATTTGATGAAACCCTAAGGGGTTAAAGTAACAATAAGTTAAAGTGTAAGGGGATAAAATACAAATAAATCAAAGTTCAGGGGCTAAAAGTGAAAATTAGGAAAAGAAGGCAGATGTCGGACCGACATCTTAGGAGATTGCGGTCCGCTATGTAGGGGTAAGGAATCACTCAGGAGGTGACACGTGTCGGGTGATTAATCGCTGAAAAATAACACGGGGAGGATCGATAGAGGACCGACATGGGATCCGTTGCGGTCCGCTAGCCGCAATTCACTCATTGCGGACCGATATGAAGAGTATAACGGTCCGTTATGTGCTGGTTAAGCAAATTACACCGCCACAATGGATAGAGGACCGACATGTGTAGGGATAACGGTCCGCTATGGATCCGTCGGGCAGCCTATAAATAGATGGGACTTGTGATCGATTTTAGAGCATTCACACAGTCCTTGGCAGGTGTGCCAAGAAGCCCCGGTACGCGTAGAGAAGTCTGGTTTCAGCTTTTCGACCCCAATACACAGGAGATAGTTCTGAGTAAGATTCTGACTAGTTTCTAATGACTTGGTTACTTTCACTAAGCTAGGAACTTATGATTAAGTGATGTTATAATGACTTAGGGCCTGATCCCAGTCGTTGTGTTGTTTACATTAGCACGAAAGAATTGTGTGAAGGAGAAGGAAGTTAGAGGTGAGTTCTATGAGGCCCTTTTTAAATGTTTTGGACCAGTATGCATGCTAGAAAGATTTACATAAATGCTATATACCTTAATTTAAATATTTGGGATAGCATTCATGTTGCTAGAGGTTATGTAGAAAAGATGTCTAAGTCTTAAAACTAAGTAACGGATTATTCATGAGATATCAAATAAGTGTTGGGTAACCATCTGACCGGTATGTAGTTATCTGGCCAATAGAATGTTTTGTATAAGGAAGGAATGGTGTATAATTCCCTCCTGAACCCATCATTCTTTCCTGGGAACATTTCTGATGGAGGTACTACTCTAGGAAGATAATCACCTTACTTCTTTGATATACTATGGAGAAACCTTTACGAGGGTTTAAGATAAAGATTGATTTTGAAAGAAATAAAGGAATCCTTGCCTTCTAGCATGGTTTCATAAAGTAAATATTTTGAGAAGGGAAATGGTTTTGACACATAAAATGTTTTAGAACTTATCATGGTATGCCTAGATAAGTAATGACCGAGAAGTCAGGGTTTTACCTTGACTAGTAGAGGTCTTGACAATCATTGTTTTGACAAAGAGTATAGAGAAAAAGATAGAGTTTTTGGCATGTTTTGTCATGTAAAATATTTTGACCATGTTGGTCTGTAAAGAAAGAAAGATTTTGCCAAATCTGGCCAAATGACACATAATATCTTGCAACTTAAGACGTAAAGATGTACTGTATTCCTTTGTAGGATGTAGTATGGACACCTTGTGCAAGGGTATGTATAAGTGGTGATGACCACATAGGGGTTAACGTGACCTCAGGAAAGACAAGTGTGCAAATTTAAAGTATTATGTATGGGCAAGAAGTTAATGTGATGTTTTGAATACGTGCCATATAAATCCATTTATGAATGAGACATAAGTCAAAGATATTATGACTAAAACTTAGAACTCACTAGCGTAAGCTGACATATGTTTAAGCATGTGTATCAGGTAAAGATGTAGCTTCGAGCAGTAAAGGTAGGGGGCTAGAATAAAGGCATCTTGCGGGCTATCTGACATACTTGGCAACTGGCATTAGAATAGTTATGTTGTACTTTCTTTAGAATGTATATAAAACAAGTTATGATATAAAAATTAGTACTTTAAAGTCTTCCGATGTGTATGATCTCTGTTTACTATATGTTCATGAGTAAATCCGACAAGTGGCCGGCATCTCGGGTGATCCGGGATGTGGGCACCTTGCCGACCTTGACACTCTACTAGTACCGTGTCAATAGTTAATTTAAACTAAATAATATTATTTTCTTGTATCCAAGATTCGTCCAGATGATTATTAACACTCTGTTACCTGATCTACCAACTGATGGAATAGAATTACCGCTCGAGCATATGTCAGAGTCTATCTTCAGTAGTGATATGCACGTGATTTAAGTTAGTAAATATTATATAATAATATTTAGAGATTATGATTTCACGAGATCGGGTTTTAAATTTATAAAATGATAATTACTTTAACTTAAAACACACACAATAGGCAAATGTACTCATCGCAGCGTAATATAGTTTAGGTAAGAACCAAGTATGAAACCAATGGACACGGTCAAGTTCCACTACTCAACTTTTGTTTTCGTTTAGCCGGATTAATTAGTGAGTGAGTTTTGTGTGCTTGTAAAGCAGATAAGTAAATGATTGAAAAGTAAATGACGGTAAAGTAAATAGCATAAAAGTAAAGACGTGTGTGATGTGTGTAACAGGAATGTAACAAACAGAATAGTAAATAGCAGAAAAATAAATATCTCGGAAATGATTTGGTCACGAAAGGGTATTGCTTTGGGCTTCGAATCCGCTTTGAACGTGATAATGTTAAGTTGACTAATTCAGTGGTATGATTACTACAAACTTGTGACCCAGGTCACCGCTAGAGCCTCGTCCTCATGACATTTGATTCACGAATTAAAATCTTTAATAACAAAATAGCAATGCCTCCCGCTAGGGACAACATTACCCTCAACCATTTGAATGTTCTCTCCAGGCTGGTTTAAGACATCGACTTAATTGCTTTAATATTATTGTTAAATAGGTGATTATATTTTGCTCACCGAGAGGCGGTGTAACAATGAGACCAAGTATAAAAACGTACCGTTCCCAACATGAGTTCACCAATTCTTGGTCGCATAATAAGTTCGTATAAATACGTGCGACCTTAATAATGTTAACCAAGCCTTGGCTTGTCAATCTCTACTTGTATGAAGACGTACAAGCTTCAAAAGAAGTTTGATTAAAAAGGTTTTACGGTCTTATACTTTAAAATCAAGAACACTCACAAATATAAATACAGATTTAGACAATAATAAAAAGCTCAGCAAATGGTGGTTTTAAGAGCGAATAATTAAAGACATAAACATACCACTAAATTAATACGTCAAACATTAACATGCACCAAACTTCATCTTCACCCTAGCAATACAAAGAGTTTAGCCACGAATGGCCATACTAACTAGCGTAACGCTGAGTTTCGTAGGCTCACCTATTGAAGAACAAAGAGGAGGAGCATCTTTACTCTCTACTCTACTATAACTACGAGCTACTTGTTGGATATATGATGTCCGATCGTTAATTAAATCAACGTTACTATTGAGGTACGATCCAAAGAGTTACACCTTAGGCAACGAACAAATATATAATATTTAATTGGTTAAATATTGTCACAACCCCGGGCTACCCCTACCCGGGCGTCGTGAGACAACGCTGGTATCTGAATGAGGTCCCATAAATTTGGACAGCGGAAGTCTTTGTTTTTACTTGATGCCCTTTTTGTAATGAAATGTCATGTAAATAACCTCAAGGGTTAATTCTGTACTTTTTGTCAAAACTTGGGATCCACGTCCCTTTTCATTTCATGATAATAGACATTCAAAAGTCTATTATATAATGTACATCTGTTGAATTAATTTACATAATACAAGCCAATTAAAATGTTTAGGATCTACGTCCGTTCCAACATTTGGTCTTGTATTAGTCTGCCACAGGGATTTAAATATGCCTAAAGATCTTGTCTTTACTGCACCACCCTGAATTTAATGATTTCTTTCACTACCTGTGAAAAACGTTTTGAAAATGAACATCAGCATAAAGCCGGTGAATCACATTTAACTGACACGAAAATGATTTCTAACATAAACCAAATTAAAGCCTTTAAGCACGTTTCTGTATGGTAAATCTACACATTCAGCAGTCTTTTTCACCTGAAATATATACCACCTACATACACTGGGTTAACTGCCATGGGGTCAACTGGCTGAGCTCTATGTCTCAGACTGATAGCCTATTCCCAGGGTCGTGATGCTAAGAACCTTGTTCTTAGTCTTATATGATACTCAGGAACTCGTCCCTCGTATAATCTGCTAAGGAACCATATCCTCAGTCTTATGATACCCCCTTTCATGATCTGTACCCAGCCACGGACCGGACTTTCACCCGTCACATGTATACCATTTGATCAAATCTACGTATGCTTATGGCCTGAATGCTATCACGTAGATTACCCTTATGATTAAAGCATTTAATTTGTTTCATGCCGTTTTCGTAAATAAAATGGTTTTATCGTTTGAAAAGCGTTGAATGTGTTCACCTTGATTTTGATGGCTGGTAGGGTTGTAGGCTTCGGAATTTGAGCAGAACCTCGACACGTTTCTTCCTAGGGAAGACACGATTAACGAGAATATATATGAGAGAATATATATATAATTGCGGCTATATATATATGAATAGTTTTAACAATACCTACTTTGCGGGATTTGGACAGGACTACGGCTTGAACAGGATTTCGTAGGATTCTTGAACAGCGCTTCGGGACGTTGTGGAGTTTTGAGAGATTGGGTTTGTGTGAAACGAATGTTTGGAAACTGTACAGAATTTCAATCCCCTTTGAAGGCCTTTTATAGGCTGATTTTCCAGTCCCTCGCGTACCGCGAGGCCGGCCAAGGAAATCTCTCGCGTACCGCGAGAGGATGAGGTGTCACGAACGGTGCTGAGTCAGCATGACACGTGTCGGCTGGTGGCAAGGGTGAATGACACGTGTTTTCTGGTCCTGACGCGTGTACTATTCCCTCGCGTACCGCGAGGCTTGGTTGGGAATCTTCTCGCGTACCGCGAGAAGATGTAAATCTGGCGTATAAGCAGTCCCCTCGCGTACCGCGAGGTTTTGTCAAAATCTCCCTCGCGTACCGCGAGGGAGTGAAATTTTGAATTTTATTTTCTTTTTATTTTGGGTGTTACATCCTCCCCTCCTTTAGAATAATCTCGTCCTCGAGATTCATTGAAAGAGATGTGGATACTTTTTGCGCATCTCTGACTCAAGTTCCCAAGTATATTCTGGGCCACGCCTGGAGTCCCATCTTACTTTGACTAACGCCAATTGCTTTCGTTTAAGCTTTTTGATTTGTCGGTCTTCAATTTGTAACGGGCGTTCGATGAATTTGAGCTTTTCATTTACTTCCACATCTTGTAAAGGCATAAGCAAAGATTCATCAGCTAAACACTTACGTAAGTTTGATACATGGAATACATCGTGTACTCCACCCATCTCTACTGGTAGTTCAAGCTGATAGGCAACAGGTCCGATTTGTTTAATGATTTTGAAGGGTCCAACAAATCGTGGACTTAACTTTCCTTTCTTTCCGAAACGAATAACACCTTTCCAAGGTGAAACTTTTAATAACACCTTGTCACCGATTTGAAATTCTAACGGCTTTCTTCGTTTATCTGCATAACTCTTCTGTCGATCTCTAGCCATTTTTAGACGTTCTCGGATTTGCAAGATTTTATCGGTAGTTTCTTGGACTATCTCTGGTCCTGATAGTTGATTTTCTCCGATATCTGACCAACATACAGGCGTTCGACATTTCCGTCCGTACAATGCTTCAAATGGTGCGGCCTGAATACTTGTGTGATAACTATTGTTGTAGGAAAATTCCATTAGAGGTAAATGATCATCCCAATTACCTCCAAAGTCTATCACACAGGCTCGGAGCATATCTTCTAGGGTTTGTATAGTTCTTTCGCTCTGCCCATCAGTTTGTGGATGGTAAGCAGTACTAAGGTTCAATCGAGTTCCTAGAGCTGTTTGAAAACTTTGCCAGAATCGAGATGTGAAGCGACTATCTCTATCTGACACTATGGATAGAGGCACACCATGTAACGTTACAATTTCATTAACGTAAATTTGCGCCATTTTGTCCATACTCATGGTGTCCTTGATAGATAGAAAGTGAGCTGATTTGGTTAAACGGTCAATGATAACCCAGATTGCATTATTTCCACGAGTGGTTCGAGGAAGTTTGGTAATAAAGTCCATAGTTATCAATTCCCATTTCCAAACTGGTAATTCTAACTGTTGCAATAATCCAGCTGGCTTTTGGTGTTCAGCTTTGACTTTGGAACAAGTCAAACATTTTGCTACGTAGATAGCAATGTTCTTTTTCATACCAATCCACCAGTAACTTTCTTTAAGGTTCTTGTACATTTTATCACTTCCTGGGTGCATGGTGTATTTGGACTTGTGTGCTTCTTCGAGGATTCGCTCTCGAAGATCTCCTGTAACTGGTACCCAAATACGTTTATTCATGCGAAGGATATTATCTTCTCCTTTGATCAGTAAATCAAGCATTCCTTTCATTCCTTCTTTTTCAAAGTTACCTTCCTTCAAAGCTAACTCTTGTGCCTCTTTTAACTGACTTACAAGATCAATTTGTAGTTCAAGTCTGAGAGAACGTACTCTCTTTGGCTTGACGTTTTCTTTTCGGCTCAAGGCATCTGCTACTACATTTGCCTTTCCTTCATGATAACAAATTTCACAATCATAATCATTCAGGATTTCCATCCATCTTCTTTGTCTCATATTTAACTCTTTCTGGCTAAATATGTACTTGAGACTTTTATGATCAGTGTAGATTGTGAACTTAACCCCATAGAGATAGTGTCGCCATAACTTTAAAGCAAAGATTATAGCGCCCAACTCTAGATCGTGGGTTGAGTAGTTTTTCTCATGAATTTTCAACTGACGAGATGCATAAGCAATGACTTTCTTGCGTTGCATTAATACGCAACCTAAACCAGTATGTGAGGCGTCACAGTAAACTACGAAGTCTTCAATACCATCTGGTAAGGATAAGATAGGTGCGTTTGTCAGTTTTTGTTTCAAGGTTTCAAAAGATTCAGATTGTTTGGGTCCCCATTCGTATTTTACAGATTTCCGAGTTAGGGATGTGAGTGGGATTGCTATACGAGAAAAATTTTGAATGAACCGGCGGTAATATCCCGCTAATCCCAGAAAACTACGAATTTCGGTGGGTGACTTGGGAATTTCCCATTTGGATATAGCTTCAATTTTTGAAGGATCTACTTGAATTCCGTTCACGTTGATGACATGACCAAGAAATTGTACTTCTGTTAACCAAAATCCGCATTTGCAAAACTTAGCATATAGTTTTTCCTTTCGAAGAAGTTCAAGTATGGTTCGAAGATGAGTTTCGTGTTCAACTTGGGTTTTGGAATAAATAAGTATGTCATCAATAAAAACTATGACAAACTTATCCAAGTAAGGTTTGCAGACACGATTCATCATGTCCATAAATGCGGCAGGAGCATTTGTAAGTCCAAATGGCATAACCGTGAACTCGAAATGTCCATACCGTGTTCGAAATGCAGTTTTCGAGATATCGTTATCATGTACTTTCAACTGATGATAACCTGAACGAAGATCGATCTTTGAAAAATGACAAGCTCCTTGGAGTTGATCGAATAAGTCGTCAATCCGTGGAAGCGGGTATCGGTTTTTTGATGGTAACTTTATTTAATTCCCGATAATCAATACACATGCGCATTGATCCGTCTTTCTTCTTAACAAAGAGAATTGGAGCTCCCCAGGGTGAAGAACTTGGTTGGATAAAACCTTTCTCAAGAAGTTCATCCAATTGTTTCTTGAGTTCTGCCATTTCTGTGGGTGCCAGTCTATACGGGGATTTGGCAATTGGAGTTGCACCAGGTACAAGGTTGATTTGAAATTCTACCTCTCGTTCTGGTGGTAATCCAGGCAGTTCTTCAGGAAAAACATCTGGAAATTCAGATACTACATGTACTGATTCTATCTTCTTCTCCTTTTCCAAGGCAGTAATTGATACCAGACATGCCAGATATCCTTTTCTTAAGCACTTGGTTGCTTTAAGTATGGAGATTATCTGGATAGGTTTTGTGGTTTTATCACCTTGGATAGTTAGAGTTTTGTTTGCTGGTGTAACGAGTTTTACAACTTGTTGATTACAAAGGATTTCGGCTTGGTTATTGGATAACCAATCCATCCCCAAAACAATGTCAAAGCCAGTTATTGACATTGGTAACAATTGTACTGGGATAGTGAAACCAGCCAATGTAATGTAACAATTGTTCAGTGATTGGGATATTTTTATCAAATCACCGTTCGCTGTTTCTACTTCATATGTTTCAGCTAAGGGACTTAATGGTTCGTTTAATAGATTACAGAAATTATAATCTATAAAACTCCGGTTCGCACCTGAGTCAAATAAGACCTTAGCATAAACATTATTAAGAAGAAATGTACCGGTAATTACGTCCGGCGTTCTCTCAGCTTGGTTAGCATTCATGACAAAAGCTCGTACGGTCTTTTTGTTTTCTGGAGTGATCTTGGCTCCTGATCCTCCAGCTCTTCCGGTCCTTGCAAACTTAGGGCAATTAGTGCTGATGTGCCCCAGCTCTCCACAATTGAAACAAGTAATCATTCCCTTTCTCTTGAAGCAATTCTCAGTAGTGTGACCTGAGACCTTGCAATGATTACAGAATGGAGTTTCAAAAACACACTTTCCACTATGCCTGCGTCCGCACGTTTTGCATGATGGATTGTTAAATGGTAACCCCTTTTGCCCAAAGTTCTTGCTAAATCTTTTGGCCTCGGGTTTTGATTTTATAGAGGATTCGACTTTCTTCTTTTCCTCTATATTTCTGATTAGTCCAGCTGTCATGATACCGGTCAATTCTACAGTGGACTCAATGGTTTTTGGTGAGACAACCTTCACCAAATCACGGATCTCTGGAACTAAACCGTAAATATATCGAGTTATGAGAACTGACTCAGGTTTAGCCAGGTGAGGTGCCAAACGGGCATATTCAAAAAATTTGGTAGTATACTCTCGATCATTGGTACCCACCATTCGGTGCTCCAGAAATTTTCTTTCAGCTTGTTCTTTTTCAGTCTTGGGGCAAAATTTCTTTTTCACCTTTGCCCGAAATTCTTTCCAATCCATGGCATTGGTCTTTCTCCTCCCTTTGGCAGAAATGATTGAATTCCACCATTCCAACGCTTCATTTTTGAAGGAGTTTGAAGCATACAGTACTTGATCTTTCTTAGCACACTTGCTAATTGCTATTACTGACTCCATCTTCTCTAGCCAGTGAAGAGTAGCAATACCGCCTTCGGTGCCCTTAAATTCATAAGGTTTACAGTCCTGAAAGGTTTTATAAGAACACCCTTTGTGTCTATACCTTTTTGTTTCATTCTTTTCTTCTGAGCTCTCACTGCTTAGATTTAACGATTCTTCAGATTCAGAATACTTATTGCTTGATGTTCTGGATCTTTTCGAGGTTTGGGTTCTACGAGAGCTTGCTACTTGCTCTGTGTGGGTTTTCGAAGGGTTTTCCATTCTTTTTGAAGGAAGAGTTATGTGGCTTGGAGTTTTGATGTTTTCTTGTACTTCCTTTATTATGGCAGGAAGCATTTCTTTAATGCTTTGTTTGACCAGTTGTTGCAATTCTGGTTGTTGAGTAGCTATTTCAGGATTATTATTAACTTCTTTTCCTTTTTCCTTGATAATGTATGTAGATGGACTGCTATTGTCATTGTTTTGTTGAGACATCTAAGAACACAAGCACGAATTTGGGTCAAAATTTGAAGTTTATTATCGCTTAAACTTCATCTATTTGTTACAAATACAGAAATATAGATATGCATCTATATCACTTAAAGTTAACTAATTATACAAATACTATCATTAACTTTAATCGAGAAGCACATCTCCCAAATCTTGATAGAATCTCCCCAGGGTCTCGGTCATAGCACCTTTCTGGATCAACTGATCTGCCACCCATTGTTCTGCGTACTTCCTGTCTTCCTGGGCTAGTTCGTAGTCAAATATAGTTTGTTCGTTTTTAACTACAACTTGTCTGGTGAAGTACAGTTCAGCACGTAGATCGTCAGCCTCTCTAAGAGCACGATCGAGGTGTTCATCAATTGAATTTGGCAGTTCATCATGGTATCCATAACAAGGAGGTGGTTCCCTGTGTCCCATCCTAAGATCGTGATATGCTGAATTAACAGACCACACGACTTTTCCGTCGGTTGCATACTGACGTCCATCGGAGGGATCTACATAGAAGAAAGGTTCCTTGAAAACGGGATGTTCTGGAATAGGATCAAAGAAATACTTTCCACCACTGCCTTCACAAACGGCAGCCTTGTCGGATTCAGAAATCGAATGTGGAGTTTCTTCACTTGGACTGGGTGGATGTTCTTGAATTGTTCCGGGATGATCTACCACATCTAATGATTGAGGTAGTGGCATAGATGTCATAACAGGATATAAATATTCTCTTGAATCTTCCATTTCCACTGAATACTCTGATTCTTCCCTCAGAGGTTCAAGCCTTGCTTGAGTCTGCTCCACTTGTTCTGCGACCATTCTGTTCCAATTCTCCGGGGTCGGTAGGTAGTGGACATAATCATCATAGCTTGGTACTACTTGATTAGATGATTCTCCAGGGAAGTAGTTTGAGTAATTATAAGGATAATAGTATGGATCTGTCATCCTGAAATTTATTGGTTATGTTAAAGGCATCTTCCTACCGTTCGTTCAGTAGGCACAACTATT
This sequence comes from Smallanthus sonchifolius, assembly GCA_023525975.1. Taxonomy (NCBI): domain Eukaryota; kingdom Viridiplantae; phylum Streptophyta; class Magnoliopsida; order Asterales; family Asteraceae; genus Smallanthus; species Smallanthus sonchifolius. Next base: position 37,380,327 of record CM042025.1, on the reverse strand, counting down.
GGTTAAAGCTAAGATACTATCATACAAGTATCTAATTTTGCTAAAACCCTTAAATGCGGCTCTGATACCAACCTGTCACAACCCCGGGCTACCCCTGCCCGGGCGTCGTGAGACAACGCTGGTATCTGAATGAGGTCCCATAAATTTGGACAGCGGAAGTCTTTGTTTTTACTTGATGCCCTTTTTGTAATGAAATGTCATGTAAATAACCTCAAGGGTTAATTCTGTACTTTTTGTCAAAACTTGGGATCCACGTCCCTTTTCATTTCATGATAATAGACATTCAAAAGTCTATTATATAATGTACATCTGTTGAATTAATTTACATAATACAAGCCAATTAAAATGTTTAGGATCTACGTCCGTTCCAACATTTGGTCTTGTATTAGTCTGCCACAGGGATTTAAATATGCCTAAAGATCTTGTCTTTACTGCACCACCCTGAATTTAATGATTTCTTTCACTACCTGTGAAAAACGTTTTGAAAATGAACATCAGCATAAAGCCGGTGAATCACATTTAACTGACACGAAAATGATTTCTAACATAAACCAAATTAAAGCCTTTAAGCACGTTTCTGTATGGTAAATCTACACATTCAGCAGTCTTTTTCACCTGAAATATATACCACCTACATACACTGGGTTAACTGCCATGGGGTCAACTGGCTGAGCTCTATGTCTCAGACTGATAGCCTATTCCCAGGGTCGTGATGCTAAGAACCTTGTTCTTAGTCTTATATGATACTCAGGAACTCGTCCCTCGTATAATCTGCTAAGGAACCATATCCTCAGTCTTATGATACCCCCTTTCATGATCTGTACCCAGCCACGGACCGGACTTTCACCCGTCACATGTATACCATTTGATCAAATCTACGTATGCTTATGGCCTGAATGCTATCACGTAGATTACCCTTATGATTAAAGCATTTAATTTGTTTCATGCCGTTTTCGTAAATAAAATGGTTTTATCGTTTGAAAAGCGTTGAATGTGTTCACCTTGATTTTGATGGCTGGTAGGGTTGTAGGCTTCGGAATTTGAGCAGAACCTCGACACGTTTCTTCCTAGGGAAGACACGATTAACGAGAATATATATGAGAGAATATATATATAATTGCGGCTATATATATATGAATAGTTTTAACAATACCTACTTTGCGGGATTTGGACAGGACTACGGCTTGAACAGGATTTCGTAGGATTCTTGAACAGCGCTTCGGGACGTTGTGGAGTTTTGAGAGATTGGGTTTGTGTGAAACGAATGTTTGGAAACTGTACAGAATTTCAATCCCCTTTGAAGGCCTTTTATAGGCTGATTTTCCAGTCCCTCGCGTACCGCGAGGCCGGCCAAGGAAATCTCTCGCGTACCGCGAGAGGATGAGGTGTCACGAACGGTGCTGAGTCAGCATGACACGTGTCGGCTGGTGGCAAGGGTGAATGACACGTGTTTTCTGGTCCTGACGCGTGTACTATTCCCTCGCGTACCGCGAGGCTTGGTTGGGAATCTTCTCGCGTACCGCGAGAAGATGTAAATCTGGCGTATAAGCAGTCCCCTCGCGTACCGCGAGGTTTTGTCAAAATCTCCCTCGCGTACCGCGAGGGAGTGAAATTTTGAATTTTATTTTCTTTTTATTTTGGGTGTTACAAATATTATTCACGAAAGACGGATATATTAAATGGTGAATAAATATTTAGAGAAATATTTATCGGAGATTGAGATAATTAATTATGTGATTGATTAATTATGGGGATTAAATGTTTAAATCTGTTAAACATTTAAAAGATTGGATTTTACTAATTATTGTTAATTAGTAAAATGAAAAGGTTAATAATTAAACACTTAATTATTATTGGGTATTAAATGTTAATATCTCAGGGGCTAGATTGTAAGTTACAGTTTTATAAATATAACCTTAACTCTAACCCTAAAATCTAATTGAGATCTTAGCCACCAAAGGAATTTTCGAAAACCCTCTCCCCCTCTCCTCCGAATTCCGGTCGACGCCACAAGGGGCCGCCGCCGCCCTCCGCCACTCGCGCGGACCACCACTGCCTTAACAGTCGCCGCCGCCACTGCCTTTGCGCCGCTGCTGTGATCGGTTTCATCCGCGTGTCCGTGTGACGTGTTTGCTTGTTTGCGGGTTTTTTCGTGTACGAGTCAACTAGCTTGACGTTCGTTGTACTAAGGTGTTACAGATCTGGTTATGGTCAAAGGTATAAATCTGAACACCCTATGGTTGGTTATTTAATATTGTTTATACGCGTGTAATCGGATCACTGAAAGGAATCCAGATTTGATCTGGTAAAGGTACTATTAAATTGCTTTCGCTAAAATACATCTGATTTATTTATTTAAAAGTTTTAAATAATTATTGTTTTAAAAGTTAAAACAGGTACCTGATTCCCAACACTACTCTCTATCTGGATAGTGTGTTGATTGTTCTTGAGGTGTGTGGAATGAAGAACCCAAGCCTGCTATTTATAGGCCTCAGACCGGGCAGTGCACGGCCGTGCATTTGATTGCACGGGCGTGCAAACACCTAGGGAATCATAGGGTACGAGTGTCAGTGTACTAGGAGCCGTGGGGAGCAAGCAGGGCAGATGCACGCCCGTGCATTGGGATGCACTCTGCCTGCTGCCCACTTTTGACTTTTTGCTGTTGGTTGACTCTTGTTGACCAATTTTAACTCTCCTGAAGCAATAGCAACTGAAACTCAAAACAAAAGAAAGGAACCTGAAACTGATAAAACCGTGCCTTCTAGACCTTCTCCGTCTAAGGGTATCGTGTTTAAAAGTCCTGAAAGAAAGAGATTGAAGACAATGGCTCAAAGTGAGTCTTGCAAAGGTAAAGGTAAGGAGATTCCAGACCCTGCAAAGTTTAAAGCATCGAGAGATTATAGTCTGATTGACGAGGAGTTTGCAAACTTTGCAACTCAAGAAACTGCCAATACTGTAAGCCTGCTAAAGACTCATATTGCAAATCTTCAAAGCAGATAAGTAGTGAGTTCTAGATAGATTAGAGAGTTAAGGGCTGAGAGTAGCCATCAACAAACTCAATTGAATCAACAGTAGTTACAAATCAATCAGCTTCAAGGCTTGGTGCAGGATTTGTTGAAACATCTTGGTTTACAATCTCAGAATGATAAAGTTATTCCTCAACCCAACCCTACTTATAAACAAGTGAACAATGATCAGGAAGTACCGTCTACAACTGAACTTCCATAACAAATTCAGTCTCCTGTGATTGAAGCAAGTTTATTTAGTTCACAAGAAACTTTTGATGTGGATGATCTGTTAAATAATCAAGGTGAAGGAATAGAGATTAGTGATGATCAATCACAAGGTAAAGAAGGAGATAAAGAACATAAAGATGAAGAGAAAGAGGAGGATGAAGAGGTTGAGATAACCGGAGAAAAGAAAGACGATGATAAACCTTCTGATGATGACAATAACATTGATGGTGCTGGTAATCTTAATGGTGGTTTGGATAATCAAGAGTCAGATAATGAAGGTCAATTAAACAAAGAGTACACAAAGTATGAGTATGAACAAAAGCAAACATATGTAAAATGAGATGGGTCGGTGATTGGTAAATTGGATAATATAGTTGATGACAGAATTCTGTTTGAGATTCCAACTGAAGAAAGTAATGAAGATGAAGCTCAAATAGATGCTACACCAGAACCAAATGTGATTGATAAAAGTTTATGGTGGAAGAAGACCGAGAAGCCATCTATTGTGGAAAAGATAACACAAAAGATCAGGAATCCAAATAAAGCATTGATTGCTCAAATACTTGGGTGGAAATATGATCATGAGAAAATGATGTACGTGATTAAAAGGGTTGAGGGAGACATTCAATACTTTGAAGCTAGTCAAAAGCTGAAGTCGTTACCAAGATGGGATGTTCGTGATTTAAGTCATCTAGACTTAATCAATCCATCCAACAACAGTTTTGCAACAAACTTTGAAAGATATCTGATGGAACAATGAAGTTTGGATAGCTTTACTGGTTTCAAGCCTCAAATTCCTAAGTGTGTGAAGCTGAAAAGGAAGGACAAAGACGGTAAGAGGATGTTTAAGTACATCGTGCAACCGGTTGAAACCGTTTCAACCGTCTATATTCCAGAAAGAAAAGAAAGCTTTATCAAAGCATTTGATCGTTGGATCTATGATAGTATTACTCATGAGGCAGTGATTACTCAAAGAGGCCTACCTGAATTTAGAATCTTTGATCCGATGGATTTATTTAGTTTCTCTGATGAAGATCTAAAGATTCTTTATTACAATGCAATTCAATGTGATATGAGTACGCTGATCAAGACTGAAGCTAAGTTGTACATGCGAGTAGTGGCTCGGTGTCTCTCGATGCGATATGAAGCTAAAATGATCAAGAAAAGGTTGCAGGAGTTGGAATCCGAAAGAATTAAAGTCGAAGCGAAGCCATCTGAAGACAAAGACTGAAAACTTGACATTCAATGGACTAGGGGGAGATTGTTAGAACCTGGTAGTCCATAAAATTCAAGTTTAAAGCTTTAAATGTACAAGTATAGAGTTTTCGGTCGACAAATTTTTCGGACGAAAACTTTTTCTTATAAATAGTCTTTTGTTTGAATTGAAATTAGAAATTTTGGTCATTTGTCTTAGTGTGATTATCATTGTGTTAGTCTGATTGTAGTGTTTCTACACACAGTTAGCAATTGTATCATCATTTGATTCAATAGAAGATATCGTTTTGTGATTCATCTCGATCTTATGGTGTTTTCATCTTATTTCGGTGTTTGATTCGGTATTACGATCGTGTTGTCTCTTGGATTGATTTCCGCCTTTCCAGGAGTTGGTTGGTGATTCGTTGGCTTGATTACAGCAGATCAGTGGGTATAACGTATTTTATTAAAACTTACTAAATCATAAGAAGATTTCAATTATTTTTTATCTTACAATATAATTTTATAATTGTTAAATCTTTATTATTTGTTATTTATAGTTCTTAAATCTTCATTATTTGTTATTTATAATTCTTAAATCTTCATTATTTGTTATTTATAATTCTTAAATCTTCATTATTTCTTATTTCACTTGTGGCTGATGACATCTAACATACAAATCTTCATATAAACTAATGGTTTACAACAAGTTGGATTTATTCAACCTGTGGAATACATTTGTTTCTAACCTAGTATGAGAATATAGAAAACTTTTAAGCCTTTTAGATCCAAAACTTTTTTTTAAATCATTTAAATAAATATAAGAAGGACATTACAATAAAGTGGCAGGTAAACGGGCAACAAGCTGCACCGCAACCCCCTTTTGGATAGTAAAACCGATCCTACTAAAAACAAAGCTTTAGATCTTAAAGGCCAAAAAATTACTATGCATGACCCGCTAAACCCTGTTCCGAAAATCCACAGCCTCCGGGCCAGGAAACCAAATGGATCAAAAGTAAAAGGGATAAACGCGTGTTGATTCTCTAAACAAGCTTTCTCGTGGTTAGCAACTTTGCCTAATTCCGCCTTCAACGCAACCTGGCCCCCAACAAACCCATTGTACATCAAACGCGCATACCCGGTAATGCATGTGTGGTATTTGAAACATCTTCCTAGTTATATTGTGAATCTTTTAGATAAACCTCTTAAAAAATTAGAAGACCTAGTATACTGCGGGGTGTGATTTGATCAAAATTACGATTTTACATATTCAAAACGAGAAACTATCATCCCATTTAATCCAATAGGGATGCTCTTACCTGACCCCTAAGCCCCCACAAAGGGACACTTCTGTAAGGTCCACACATGCGTGTTTCCTCTTGCCCACCTAAACACAAAAATATCAATTGGCCATAAAGTAGACCTCCCTTCAAGAGGATCTATAAGAAAGTTCACAGGGGCCTCCATTTTAGCAGAAATTCATGCCTGCTTAAGAACATCCCATAGAACATCCCTAACAAAATCATGCCTTTATTTAAACCTAGGTAGCTCCTTACAATGGACCGCATGCTCACCAAAAGAATCCAAACAAACCTTGCGACAAACTGGGCAGGGCTCATCAGTTGGAAACATAGGGATCATTAGCTGGTACTTAAGGATAGCCCAAAAATCTGATAGATAGAGATCTAGGTATAGAAGAAGTATTTCTGATCTGTTCAATTGGATTTGGACAGTTCCTTCTTCAGATTGTATAATTTCTAAAGGGTTATTATTAACATATTGTTGAGATGTTGTGGCCTTATCAAGGATCCAATTTTCTGGAAAGTTTATTTCTTCCCATTTTATCTTTCTTCTGGTAGTTATATTAGACTTACCAAAGTTAGTTTCTATAACTATTGTTTCATTTAATGGTTTATCAACTATTCTACACTGAGGATTTAAAGTGTATAAAGGTTTATAATATATTCTATAACAGATACAGATAACTTCTGAACCAGGAGCATAGTTATAACCATGAGTTTTAATATTTAAAGTTAAAGCGTCTGTTATATTAACATCTGATAAAGATAATTGTAAATTTGGATAAACATTAAAATAGACTGGTCCATGAGCCAGACTAGTTTGAACAATTCATATTAGAGATTGTTTCCAGTCAAGATTTCTAGCATCTCTTAGAGCTGCTACAAAGCTTTCTGAAAGACCTTCTAATGTCAAAGGTTTGAATGCTATTTGCACTAAACCTATATGAAGGAATTTATAATCCTTCTTATATTTATTTAAGTCTTTATTTGACAATAGTTTAATTACCATGTCTTCTTTATTTAAAGAAAATGTTTCTTCAGTTGTTTTTACAACTTGTTTTAATCCCAATTTTTCAAAGGTTCTTAATTTATAAATTAGTTTGTGTTCCATTTTTGGAATAGTCCATTTATTTAATAAATCAAGATTGTGAGGAATTTCATACTCCTCTTCAATACTGTTTTTAACAGTATCGTTGCTCTTCAGAATATTCATTTTTGAATGAATATAAGTAAGTGTTGATCTGCACAGTCAAACTTGAACAAACTTTTTATTTTAAGAAATGTAAAAGATCTTTACTTAATAACTTAAAATAAAACAAATAAATAACTTAAAATAAAACAAATAAAACTTAAAAATCATAGTTATAGTATAAGATTAAAAACATTTAAAAATTTTAGACCAACAAATAAAACTTAAAAATCATAGTTATAGTATAAGATTAAAAACATTTAAAAATTTTAGACCATAGGATATTTTACAAGAACAGGGTAGAATTTTAAGATGAGGTTAGTGAAGGTCAGACCATAAAAAGCCTTTGCGCCATTTCTCGGCATTAGCGGCTACAAGGTCCCCAGAATTCAACCACCACCTTATAATTCTATTCGGTTCTTAACCTGTCTAAATTCTATTTGAAAACATTTACAATTTTTATACTTTTATACTTTTTTTTAACCTGTTCATGTTTTCATGGCAGCTCAACACTTATGAGCTTAGCCTCTGAAGGAGGCGATCATTAGAGAAATTTAATAAAAAGAAGTAAATAAAATATTACCAGACTTGCGTTTATAGCCGGCACACTTCAAACTTGATATTAAAACTTAGAAATTATTACAAGAGAGAGAGATTGGAGAGTTGTGTTTCTCCGGTGTGTTTTTTTACAATACATAAGAGTCCCCTTATATAGGCGAAGAAAAAGGAAAAGACAAACATACAATGGTCCCTTCATGGGACCTATAAAACAAATTTGTCAAAAAGAGAACAGTAATGTAACAATTATTTTGCTAGCTTTTCTAAAAGTAAATAGTTTCTGGCCATTATTATGCCAGAATGCATGATTTTGTCGTCCACTCCACCTATTATTGGAGTCTGCTTTTTTAAGAATGTGATGTGGGGCCTATTGTGGTCCCTTGCCTTTGAGTTTTCCTGAAGATTCTTCTGGGATGAAAGCTTGCTTGTATTCTGCAAGGACGTTGTTGATATAATCTTTATCTAAAGGATCAGTATCCTGTCCTTCATGAAGAATTGAGTCTTCGTCTTCTTCAGTTTGAGAAGATGTAGACATTGTTGAAGGAGATGCTCCTTCTTTTCTTCCTTCATTTCTAAGATTCTTCATCATGTCTTTCTTCATTTCTGAAAGATAGAAATCCATGATTTCTTTATTGCTGATATTATCAGTACCTTTGAGAGTTTGGATTCTTCTGACAATGTGTCTGAAGGGACTAGGAGCTTCCTTATGAGGATTGCTGTTTTGTTGATTCGTATAGTCAGCAATAGTCTTTTTTATTTTTTCGATAGTATCGAAACTTTCTATGACACCATCAATGTTTTTTGGGTCATCTTTTTCCAGAATTTTGTGAAAAAGGTTCTTTGAATGCAAAGAATGTTTTGGTCATCATAATCGACCTCTAGTGACCATTTCCATATCCATGGGATACTAAATTCAATATAAAAATGTGAAGCAACATATTCTTAATAAAATTATCATCCTGCTGAGCCTCTATTAGAACTGGAGAGACTTCCACCCATTGAGTATAAAGGGTCTTAAATAAATCAGGGAGAATTTTCACTGAAGGGCCAAATGATTTCCACCATTTATAAAACCAGACTGGAATATCCTGTCCGTAAACATGAGAACATATTTTTATAAACCACGAATGCTTTTGTTTCGGATTTTCATATAAAAATGTTTTATAAAAAGCATTTTTATAGTCTCAATAGTTATAACGAATTGGGGCTTTGGTTTGGGGATGTATAAGCTCTCTTTCCTTTAATGGAGAAGTTCCCCATGTTTCTACAGATATAATCTGCTTCACCACTATTTTACTGAAGTTATAGACATCAGGTTGACCAGTATGATAGTGTTCTATTTCGCAACTCTCTTTTTTTCAGAATTTGCTCATAGAAGTATCTGGGCTTATAAGCCTCCATAGGGTAGAACCCTATGTCCATGTATCTGTTTATTAACAGCCATGGATTATCTTTCCATTTTATGTCCTTATTTTCTAGAAGAAGTATGACTTCTTTATGTGGACTTTGAGCCCAGTTTGTGATATCATCTTCTGTTTCATTAGAAACAGTTCTAGCATATGATGCTGATGATCCCGAATCTTTATTAGATTCTTCTTTTGAGGCTTTATAGGCCAAGAATTCCTTATAAAGGATATTATTGGGCTTTGAAGAAGATCCCGATGATGAAGCTATGTTTTCGGCTATGAGCCTCTGACTTCCAATTTGGGATATAACCCTTGGATGAGGATTGTATCCTCCTCTACCTCTGTGGGAAGAAGATCTTCCTCTGCCTCTTTTTCCTTGCTCCCAAGGAATCATATCTGAAAAAGTCATCCACATGAGATAATTTTCTTTCAAGGGTTATATGAAGATTAAAAATTTTCAATCATTTTTCTTTTTGTTTGTGAAGTTAAAAAATTGTTTTCAAGAATGTCTTCTTTTGCTACTTCTTGATTATTAATCCGAAGAGTGAGTTCTTCTATCGTCTCATGAATTTCTAGGAGAGTTCTTTTAATTGGTCCTCTAGAATGAGACATTATTCCAAATATTCTCTGGTAAGAAAATCAGGGAGACTATTATCACTACTTTTTTTATATACAATAATAAAATCAAAAGGAGCTAAATGCGATTGCCATCTGGCAAACATTTGCTTTGAAACATCATGTTTAAAATCTTTAGTAAACATAAATTTTGCTGCTTGGTAATCAGTTTTTATTATAAACTTCTAATTATATAAATCATCCTGAAATTTTAAAACATATTTTACTATTGCTAAAATTTCTTTTGTAATAGTTGCATAGTTTTTCTGGCTAGTATTCCATTTGCCAGAATAAAATCTAACAAGACTTTCTTGTTTATTAATTGGGGAAACTTGTTTTAAGATTCCTCCATAACCGATATCAGAGGCGTCGGTTTCAATGATTTTATCCCACCCAGGGTTTGCTATCATTAAGCAGGGGAGGTTTTGAACCTTTTGTTTAATTTTTTGAACAATCCTAGTATGATCATTTGACCAAGGTTTTGGATTGGTTTTTAATCTATCATATAGGATAGCAGTATCTTCTGCTAGATTTTTATAATAAGGAAGGATATAATTTAGACTTCCTAGAAATCTTTGGAGTTGAGTTTTATCATATATTTCATCCGGAAATTTTGATCCAAACTCAATACTTCTGTTTATGGCCACCTGTGTTCAGGAAGGAATAAGCCTATGCAATGAAATAAAACTTAATCAACAGATTAAGAAACATTCTTTAAATGAAAAGAAACAATTAGGAGATTTCTGTGGCCAATTTGGCATAGAAAATAAACCTGATAGGTATATAGAAACCAAGAAAGAAATAACGGGATCTTTCCAAAACAAGGAAATATATTTTCCTTTTATCACAAACCCTTTTTCAAGGACTTTAAACAATATAAAAGAAAATCTTTTACAAGCTAAAATAAATCAAATTGGATTTTTATAAAAAGAAATATTTTCTCTAAATGTCCAGGACAGGATAAACAATCCAAAGTTACAGGACAAGATAAAAATGGTTTATAATCAGTTTACTTTACTTATATGCAATGAACACCCAAATGCTTTTTGGGACAGAAAGAAACATATTGTTTCTCTCCCTTATGAAGAAGATTTTAATGATAGTAAAATCACTACTAAGGCTAGGCACTGTCAAATGAATTCCGAATATATGGAGTTATGCAAAAAAGAGATTAAAACTCTTCTTGACAAGGATCTTATAAAACGATCAAAATCACCATGGTCATGTACAGCTTTTTATGTTAATAAACATTCTGAGAAAGAAAGAGGTACTCCAAGATTAGTTATAAACTATAAACCTCTTAATAAGATTTTAAAATGGATTAGGTATCCTATACCTAATAAAAAAGTTTTGCTAGGTAAATTGTATAATGCCATAATATTTTCAAAATTCGATTTAAAGTCGGGATACTGGCAAATCCAGATCGAAGAAAAGGATAGGTACAAAACCGCTTTTACAGTACCTAGTGGCCATTACGAATGGAACGTAATGCCTTTTGGGCTAAAAAATGCCCCCTCTGAATTCCAAAACATTATGAATGATATTTTCATCCCATACAGTAAGTTCATAATAGTCTATATCGATGATATTCTAGTCTTCTCTAAAGACATTGAAACTCATTTTAAACACCTTGAAATATTCAAGAGTATCATAATAAAAAATGGTTTAGTTATATCAAGACCAAAAATGCTTCTTTTCCAAACTAAGATAAGATTTTTAGGTTATAATATTGAAACAGGAAAAATCGTTCCTATAAACAGAAGTATTGAGTTTGGATCAAAATTTTCGGATGAAATATATGATAAAACTCAACTCCAAAGATTTCTAGGAAGTCTAAATTATATCCTTCCTTATTATAAAAATCTAGCAGAAGATACTGCTAACCTATATGATAGATTAAAAACCAATCCAAAACCTTGGTCAAATGATCATACTAGGATTGTTCAAAAAATTAAACAAAAGGTTCAAAACCTCCCCTGCTTAATGATAGCAAACCCCGAGTGGGATAAAATCATTGAAACCGATGCCTCTGATATCGTTATGGAGGAATCTTAAAACAAGTTTTCCCAATTAATAAACAAGAAAGTCTTGTTAGATTTTATTCTGGCAAATGGAATACTAGCCAGAAAAACTATGCAACTATTGCAAAATAAATTTTAGCAATAGTAAAATGTGTTTTAAAATTTCAGGATGATTTATATAATCAGAAGTTTATAATAAATACTGATTGCCAAGCAGCAAAATTTATGTTTACTAACGATTTTAAACATGATGTTTCAAAGCAAATGTTTGCCAGATGGCAATCGCATTTAGCTCCTTTTGATTTTATTATTGTATATAAAAAGGGTAGTGACAATAGTCTCCCTGATTTTCTTACCAGAGAATACTTAGACTGATGTCTCACTCCAAAGGACCAATCAAAAAGACCCTTCTTGAAATTCAATAAGAAATTGAGTATCGTTCTCTTCAGATTATTCGTGAAGAAGTTCTTATTCTTGAAATTCAAGCAAACACGTTCATAGGACAAAATTATAAAGATGTCCAAATAAAAAATAGAAAAATGTGGAAATCTGAATTTATAGAAAGAATTCGTATATTACGAGATCTTAAAATTATTGTTTCATGTGGATAAACTCTTCAGGTATGATTCCTTATGAACAAGGAAGAAGAAGAAGAGGCAGGTCTTCCTCTTATAGAGGAAGAGGAGGAAACAACAACCCAAGGGTCATATCCCAGATTGGGAATCAAAGGCTTATAGCCGAAAATATTGCTTCATCATCTGGTACTTCACAACCAGACGACCTCCTTTATAAGGAATTTTTGGCTTATAAAGCCTTTGTAGAAAAGTCTAAAAAAGACTCTTTTCAGACAGCTCCAGCATCATATTCAAGGGCCACTGCTAATGAAGCAGAAGACGACATTTCCAATTGGGCAATAAACCCAGAAAAAGAAGTCATACTTCTTCTCGAAAAAAGGGATGTAAAATGGAAAGATAATCCATGGTTGCTTATACGCAAATATATGGATACGGGATTCTATCCCATGGAGGCTTATAAGCCTAGATTTTTCTATGAGCAAATTCTTAAAAAAGAATTTTGCGAAATAGAACATTATCACACTGGTCAACCTGACGTTTATAACTTCAGTAAGATCGTCATCAAACAGATCATATTTGTAGAAGCTTGGGGAACTTCCCTATTAAAAGAAAGGGATTTAATACACCCTCAAACAAAAGCCCCAATTAAATATAATTATTGGGATTACAAAAATGCTTTTTATAAAACATTTTTATATGAGAACCCAAAGCAGAAACACTCTTGGTTCATAAAAATTTGTTCTCATGTATACGGACAGGAAATTCCAGTCTGGTTTCAAAATTGGTGGAAGTCTTTTGGTCCATCAACTAATATTCTACCAGAATTATTTAAAACTCTTTATAAACAATGGGTAGAAGTCTCTCCGGCCATTATAGAGGCCCAGCAGGATGACAACTTTGTTCAGAATATGCCTGCTTTACATTTTTATGTCCAATTTAGTATCCCATGGATATGGAAATGGACTCCTGAGGTAGACTATGATAGTCAGAATATCCTCTGCATTAAAAGAATCTTCTATACAAAATTCTGGAAGAAGATGACTCTTACTAATATAGATGGCCTTATAGAAAGCCATGATACAATCAAATTGATTGAAAAAACCATTGCTGATTATAAAGAATAGCTGGATAATATTCCCCAAAGGGAAGCTCCTAGCCCCTTCAAGCATATTATCAGGAAAATACAAGCTCTCAAAGGAACTGATGATATCAGAAATAAAGAAATAATGGAGTTTTATCTTTCCGAAATGAAGAAAGATATGATGAAAAATTTCAACAAAGAAGAAGCATCCTCTTCGAAAACAATGTCAATTTCCTCTCAAACGGAAGAAGAAGAGGAAAATGTTTCAGATGAAGCACAAAATGATAACACAGAAACAGTTGATGAAGACTACATCAACAATGTCTTGGCGAAATACAAGCAAGAATTCCAAATTGAAGAATCTTCAGCAAAGCTAAAAGACAAAAGATAATAGACCCCTAGTAAAGACGTGATAATGTCAAAAGACTCCAATAATAGATGGAGTGGCTGACAAAGTCATAAACAGCTGGCCTCATAATTGCCAGAATCAATCACTTTATCAAAAGAAGACTTAAATTATTGATCTTTACTGTTTTCTTTTTGACAAATGTGTCATATAGGTCCCACAATAGGACGTGTATTTTGTTTGTTTACTTTTCATCCCCGTCTATATAAGGGGATCTCTTCTCATTGTAAAAGACACCGGAGAAACACAACTCTCCAATATTTCTCTCTCTTGTAATAATTTCTAAGTTTTAATATCAAGTTTGAAGTGTGCCGGCTATAAACGCAAGTCTGGTAATATTTTATTTACTTCTTTTTATTAAATTTCTCTAATGATCACCTCCTTCAGAGGCTAAGCTCATAAGTGTTGAGCTGCCATGAAAACATGAACAAGTTAAAAAAAAAAGTATAAAAGTATAAAAATTGTAAATGTTTTCAAATAGAATTTAGACAGGTTAAGAACCGAATAGAATTATAAGGTGGTGGTTGAATTCTGGGGACCTTGTAGCCGCTAATGCCGAGAAATGGCGCAAAGGCTTTTTATGGTCTGACCTTCACTAACCTCATCTTAAAATTCTACCATGTTCTTGTAAAATATCATATGGTCTAAAATTTTTAAATGTTTTTAATCTTATACTATAACTATGATTTTTAAGTTTTATTTGTTGGTCTAAAATTTTTAAATGTTTTTAATCTTATACTATAACTATGATTTTTAAGTTTTATTTGTTTTATTTTAAGTTATTTATTTGTTTTATTTTAAGTTATTAAGTAAAGATCTTTTACATTTCTTAAAATAAAAAGTTTGTTCAAGTTTGACTGTGCAGATCAACACTTACTTATATTCATTCAAAAATGAATATTCTGAAGAGCAACGATACTGTTAAAAACAGTATTGAAGAGGAGTATGAAATTCCTCACAATCTTGATTTATTAAATAAATGGACTATTCCAAAAATGGAACACAAACTAATTTATAAATTAAGAACCTTTGAAAAATTGGGATTAAAACAAGTTGTAAAAACAACTGAAGAAACATTTTCTTTAAATAAAGAAGACATGGTAATTAAACTATTGTCAAATAAAGACTTAAATAAATATAAGAAGGATTATAAATTCCTTCATATAGGTTTAGTGCAAATAGCATTCAAACCTTTGACATTAGAAGGTCTTTCAGAAAGCTTTGTAGCAGCTCTAAGAGATACTAGAAATCTTGACTGGAAACAATCTCTAATATGAATTGTTCAAACTAGTCTGGCTCATGGACCAGTCTATTTTAATGTTTATCCAAATTTACAATTATCTTTATCAGATGTTAATATAACAGACGCTTTAACTTTAAATATTAAAACTCATGGTTATAACTATGCTCCAGGTTCAGAAGTTATCTGTATCTGTTGTAGAATATATTATAAACCTTTATACACTTTAAATCCTCAGTGTAGAATAGTTGATAAACCATTAAATGAAACAATAGTTATAGAAACTAACTTTGGTAAGTCTAATATAACTACCAGAAGAAAGATAAAATGGGAAGAAATAAACTTTCTAGAAAATTGGATCCTTGATAAGGCCACAACATCTCAACAATATGTTAATAATAACCCTTTAGAAATTATACAATCTGAAGAAGGAACTGTCCAAATCCAATTGAACAGATCAGAAATACTTCTTCTATTCCTAGATCTCTATCTTCTAGGTCTTTGACCTCTCGACAACATATATCTCCTCTAGGATATACTGTTAGAAGCCCTTCTAGAGCTTCAACTTCAAGAGTTAGGGAAACCTTCCCTGCTACTGAAACATTTAATAGATTAAATTTAAATGCTGACAATATAGTCACAGGAGTTCATGGAGTTCAAGTTGATCCGGAATTAACCGAATCAGAAGTCAATTTTGTTTAATGAATTTTAAAGAAAAAATTAATTTTAATCCGGGATCTCCGGTTAGAAAAGAAATTAATAAAGAATTTCAATTACCCAAATGATAATTATTTAAAAATTAGTTTTTTAATAATTTTAAAGAAACCGAGACAAAATTTTTTAAGAAAGAATACTATAAGGATTTAATTATAAAAAATGAGATTATACCATTTATTCTTTGGTATATAGAAAAATATACGGGAAGTATTATTTCTGTTATTGAAAGAGAATTCATTATTAAAGGAGAAAAAATAATTTTCTAATGTTTTTCCTCCTACTCAATCGTCTTTTAAAATCGAAAAGGATAATGAAGTAAGATATTATCAAACATTCCAAGAATTATTAAAAGGGGATATCTTACCTATCACAATTTCCCACCTAAATGATTTGATTAAACAGCAAAATTATACAAATTTATATTTGATAATCCTAGGAGAACAAATCCAGGATTTGTCTGCTAAGATGGATAGGATAATATCCCACTTGAAAGAAAAAAATATATCTGCCAAGCCAGTTTCTCTTCAAGAAAAGATTGCTACTTCTAGTATACAACTTTCTTCGGAAGTCACAGATTTTAAATTAAAATCTAAGAATAGTCTAATAGCAACTTTAGATGAGACAATGAATGCTCTAAAAAGTCTTAAAATAAACACTCTAACAGAATTCTCTGAGAAAAATTACCAAAAGAAAATTAGAGATCAAATTTCTAAACTTTTTAAATGGGCAGATAAGCCTACTCAAAAAAAAATATATATATGTAATTTATATTTTATAAGAATAAATGAAAGAATAACACGTGTAGCGGAAGGATGGAGAAATTGAATGGTCCAAATCTGACACCTCATCTCAGCGTGTCACTGCACGTGACAATCACAGTCTTTTAAGTTTTAACGTCGTCTCGAGGGTTCGATTTTCCACAAGCAGATCAAAGAAAAAATGTCAGTTTTCCGGCTCTCGAAAGGAATCAGATCAAATGTTTGTCGTAAAACAGCTTCAGATTACTTTCCTTCTCTCAGATT
The DNA here is from genome assembly GCA_023525975.1 of Smallanthus sonchifolius. Lineage (NCBI taxonomy): Eukaryota > Viridiplantae > Streptophyta > Magnoliopsida > Asterales > Asteraceae > Smallanthus > Smallanthus sonchifolius. The sequence continues at coordinate 37,363,766 of CM042025.1, read as the reverse complement.
CTCAAGGTATATGTCGTTAATTTAATCGTTCGATTGTGTTGTGATCATGTTTATGTAAGGGTTTTGTGATCTAACTGTTCGATTGTGTTGTGATTCGATGATTGAACCTGTTATGTGTACGGCATTTTCAGTTCGATCATTAATTATGTTGATGTGTATGATTGGCAAATTAGGGCTTAAGTTGGGTACTGTAGATCTGGATACACATGACAGGATGAATAAGGTAAAACGTTGATGGATTAGGTGTGGGTTTCAGTATCCTTGTCTTTGTTGAATTGCAACTTTTTTTTGAGTGTTTATATGATTTCCATGATTGTGCTTCTGCTTTCATTCTATGTGGAAGAAAATACTGTAATGTGATGTATACTTTTAACACTTGTGTTTATTGAAGTTAGTTGTTGGTATGCAGACTTGTTCATTCCCTTGGATTTGCAACGGTGAAAGCTAAAGAGATATCTGGGTCTCAGCCAGCTGAAGTACACAACTTGGGTAACAACTTTAGTTTGAGTGATATATGTTGTAGGTCTGCGAAACTATATTAATCTGGTTTAGTTAAAAGTGTTCTATATGCCATGAAATAGCAGGGGTTAGTGATCAATCTATGCTCTCAATATTTGTGGTGTTAATTGGTTAGATTACATCTGTTGCGTGGCATGATGCTGTTAATCTATTTCTTAATCGAGTAATAATTTTGCCTGTTCTTTTTTTATCGTTAACTTTGTAGCTCCAGTCAGACATATAAGTTATTAAGTTGCTACACATACAATCTACTAAATAAGCAGATTCAGCTAACTGATTCTAGAAGACTACATTAAAGTAAATGCATTGTAAGAAATATATAATCATCAGAATGTTTACATGGTTTGTAATCTTTCTACAGTCCAGGGCAAATGGATTAAGTCGGCTAATTGGAATACAATTGTGGACCCCTTAAATGGAGAATCATTTATCAAAGTTTCAGAAGTAGATGAAAGTGGAATTAAGGTCTGTATCTTGACTGTATTATACTATCATCCAAATTACCATATTTCCGTATGGGATCAGCACTTTTTGTTCAGCCTGGATTACTTTTATTATTAGCATTCTTTTTTTTTATAGTTTCTTTTAGTTGACTTATCAGATACCTATTGACTTAACTTGCAGCCTTTTGTAGAGAGCTTGTCCAAGTGTCCCAAACATGGAATGCACAACCCATTTAAATCCCCAGAGAGGTTGTATACAATCTTTATATCGTGAACATGTTTTCTTTATACATTTATATTGCGTATGATTAGGTATTAATACAACCCATTTTTTCCAGGTACCTTTTGTATGGAGACATATCTGCAAAGGCTGGTCATATGCTTTCCGTGCCGGAGGTATTACACTTGTATTGAAAAAAACGCATCGAGTTTGCCAATCCAAATTTTGTCTATCTGACTTACTAAACACGCCATTAGTTTAGTGATTTTTCAACTTCTTTTCCTTTCAGGTTTCTGATTTCTTTGCTAAGCTGATACAGAGAGTAGCACCTAAGAGTTACCAGCAAGCTCTTGGTGAAGTTTATGTTACAGGGAAGTTTCTAGAGAACTTCTCTGGTGATCAGGTACATGCTGGTTAGATACCGTTTGAAACTTTTCTGCTGTCTTTTTAACCCAAATGCAAATGGTAAATGTGATATCATCCATTGCTGTTAATGTTTGATCACCAAATGTAAAATAAATAGGTGGGTTATACGGGTTATAAAATTATATAGTACGATGTTGCATGTGTATGATGTTTTCTGTTATTATCATTTTATAAGTTAGATGGGTTATCGTCATTGATTCCAGATTATATATTTTTGCTTGTTTAATAGGTACGTTTCCTGGCAAGGTCATTTGGAGTTCCTGGGAATCATCTTGGGCAGCAAAGTCATGGTTTCCGCTGGCCTTACGGACCCGTAAGATTTTTTTCACTTATTTGTTTATTCATTCAATTAGTTCAAAATTTCAACAGATGGGCTTTAAAGAATCATTAAGTATGCCAGGGAGCCTGTTTTATGTGTAAAAATAAACTGCATCTTGTATTTTTGATTAAATTAATTGTCTTGGTTTTAAAAATCGCGAGTACTCGCGCTGAACTCGTAACTCGACATAGGGCGCCACTTCCATCGAGTCATGTAACACAATTCAAGCTCTGTACAAGACTCGCAAAAAAATCGCACAGGTTCATCCGATTCTTGTACGGAACTTTGTATTTCAAACAAATGGACTTTCAAATGGTTACCAGCAGCTGTTCCAGCCCTTGCGGCTGTTTGCTGCAGCTGTTCCAGCCCTTGCACCTGTTCTGAATGGTTACCAGCCGGCGGCTGTAAACCTAATAGAGGCTGGCACTAAACCTAAACCTAATAAGGGCTGGACATATACCATTGACTTGGGCTTAAGTCAGCCCACTTACTTAACATTAAGATTTGTACAGACCTGGGCTTTTATCAAAATAAGTTTGCAGCCCAAATAAAAATAAAACAAACAGACCCAATATAAACCTAAACTAATTAAATAGCCCACATGTTTATATATATATATTATATATATATATTATAGTGTTTTAGATGTTTATATTAATGTGTTTTAGGTGTTATAACTTATAAGTGCTTTATATATAGTTTATAGATTTATTTTAAACATGTGCGCTTCGCGTACGAAAATCAGTCCGCTTTTGCGCTTCGGATTTAGACCTTGTCGCTTCGGTGCGCTTCTTGCTTTTTAAAACCAAGCTCATTGTATTTGTCTTCTACTTTTATTATCATTATACAAGCTTAAGTTTGTAATAGTAATTACCTAAATCTTAGTACATTGTTATTTAATATTTAACATTTCTGAATGGTATACAAGTATATACGCTTGACGAGGTAGGGTCCTCGCTTCCTCAGTTTTATTTGTGCATGATCAACTATGAATTCTTTTTTACCTTAAAGTACACTAAATTATGTAATCATCTATTACCTTTAATCCTGCAAATAAATTTTTTTATCAGGTGGCAGTGATTACCCCTTTTAATTTCCCTCTAGAGATTCCTCTACTTCAGTTGATGGGAGCACTTTATATGGGAAATAAGCCTGTTCTCAAGGTTGATAGCAAGGTGGGTTTTATGACGTACAAGTTGGATACAGTGATACACATCATACACTGGCTAATGTTTCAGAGTTTAATATGTTGCTCTTAGCACCATCTTATCATATTTATTAACTCTTTTATTATTATTATTATTATTTAATAATATTACAATTTTGCATTTTATAGGTATGCATTGTTATGGAACAAATGCTTCGCTTGCTCCATGATTGTGGGATGCCTATGGATGATGTCGATTTCATCAATTCCGATGGAAAAACAATGAACAAGCTACTGCTAGAGGTTGGTTTTTGTGGTTCCACTTGCACTCTTGGATAATTCTTTGGAGGAAATGATATTTTAATAAATAGTATACTTTGGAGTTTAAGACTTTAGTAATTGTAGTTTATTTTTATATTTGTTAGCCTCTTCATTTTCTATAAACTATAAATGCTATATTCAGGCAAAACCACGGATGACACTCTTCACTGGTAGCTCTAGAGTAGCAGACAAGTTGGCATATGACTTAAATGGTAGAATCAAGTTAGAAGATGCTGGATTTGACTGGAAAATTCTTGGCCCTGATGTTCATGAGGTACATAAATGTTAAGAGGTGGCAAAATGGATGGGTTGGGTGGGTCGGGTAATGGGTCAAAACGAGCTTGGGTCAAAATCGCTAAAATTCTGGTATGGGCTGAAATGGGTTAAGTTTCATTACTAGTAATCTAATTTATTTTATTAAAAGATTTGTTAGGTTTTACACACTTTGAATATACTTGGGCGCCTTTCGATATGTTTTACCCATTTAGCCCTTCGTTTTAGCTATAAGTTGTCAATGTTACCTATTAAATCCATTAGAGAAATAATGTAACCCAAATCAACTCATTCACCTTTATGTGAATAGAAAGTGGCAAAGTGCTAAATAAATGTTAGTGCTAACTTTAAACCACAAAATGTGGAAGCGTGGAACTTTCTGCGTGTATTTTTCATTCACAATTTGAGTATTTTCGTTGATTATCAGGTGGATTATGTGTCATGGGTTTGCGATCAAGATGCATATGCATGCAGTGGTCAAAAATGTTCAGCACAATCTATGCTTTTCATCCATGAGGTAGTTGCCACATGATCTCATTACCATATCTTTTCATAAACTCCTTAAATATTTGCCCTTTTTGTCCTAAAAGATGTCTACCTAAAATCAGAAAAAAAGTTGATACAAAAATTATCATAGGCAATCCTACACATGTGCGAATACAAATGTACTAAATGTTTCTTCACCCAATCTAACGAAAACGAGTATTTTATAAACATCAAGTAGTTGGTGTTAAAATTTAAATATGATTTTCTTTGGACAAAGAAATTGCAAAGTGGATCCTGATAGAACTCTCTAATTTTTGTTACGGTTTTTCCAACTTTCTTTATAATCACTATATGTAGAATTGGAGCAAAACATCACTCTTGAGTCAACTTACTGACCTTGCTGCGAGGAGGAAGCTTGAAGACTTGACCATTGGGCCAGTTCTTACTGTAAGTGGACCTATTTTTCTTTACTCAATCTAGGGAAATTGATATAATATGAAATTTGAAACTGCAATATTTATTTGTTTTATGCAGTTTACAACAGAAGCTATGTTAGATCACATGAAGAAATTGCTACAGATTCCTGGATCCAAGCTACTCTTTGGTGGTGAAGAGTTGGAAAACCATTCTATTCCTTCCGTATACGGGGCTATAAAACCAACAGCTGTTTTTGTTCCTATTGAAGAAATACTCAAGGGTGAAAATTATGAACTTGTTACAAAAGAAATATTTGGACCGTTTCAGGTATGCTAGTATAGTATTATATTCTAAGAAATTTAGAGGTGGGAATTTCAATCCATTTACTTATGAATGAAATGATTGGTCAATTTGGGTAATCATCTTATCTCCAAATCAAAAGGTTTATCTAAAAGAGAAACGGGTTGAAATTCGACGAAGTCTATATGATGTATAAAACCTCCAAAATTGTTTTACTCAAAGATTTAGATTATTAATATTGTAATGTAATTGCTTTTGTAACCATAATTAATGCACTAATATTATTATATAAAAATTGGTAGATAAGTGTTTGCATTATAACCCAGCCCGTTTTGAAACGTACTAAAAGTTGACTTGGTTCAAACCTGCTACCCTATCCACACATCCACTTTTAAATAAACTAAATGTAACTTTTCCTAAATTTCTGCTCTTATATGACTGTTTTTTCTTTTTCACTCAGATTATCACGGAGTACAAAGACAATCAACTCCAACTGGTGTTGGATGCCCTTGAAAAGATGCATGCACATTTAACAGCTGCTGTGGTTACCAATGATCCACTGTTTATTCAGGTTTCACCAGTTTTCTCTTTGTCATATTGTTTATTCTGAAATATCAAATTGTTCTTTTTTCTGCTATGCCTTCTCTCCACCATATTTTTTTGGTATAACCAGGATATCATTATGTTTGACTTATTAGGTAATATATTTTAGACTTCCTGATGCTACTAGTTTGTCAGGGCAAATGCTACTACAGATCATAAATTCAAATTAATAGCTTGACCCGTGTTAAAGAAATAACTAATAACTGTCTATGTACAATTTTCTAAAAGTGGCAAAATGGGCAAGTTGGATAGGCAGTCAAAACAGGCAACTTTTAATATGCATCCAGATGGGTTGGTTCTGTTTGGGATGACTTGTAACATATTCTTCCTAATTTAATTAATAACTGGTGTTAAATATGATTATAAACACGATTCTGTTGAAAATAATAATGTTTCAATTTATTTATGTTGATGGTTGCAATTCCTTTCCAGGAAGTTGTTGGAAAAACAGTAAATGGAACCACTTATGCTGGACTTAGAGCAAGAACGACAGGGGCACCACAGAATCACTGGTGAGTACCATGAATCAAACTCGACTTTCTTTCCATCTTGTTTTGGTTTCTAGTGGTCGACTTGTGGATTAAAGATGACAAAATGGGCACGTCAGTTGGGTTGGGTAATGTATCAAGACAGGTGAGCTTTGGTTTTGTCCAAAATTGTAGATTCCTATTATGAAAAATTAGCATGCAAAATATGATTAGAAAAATATACTATCCACTAGTGACCTATTTGTCTTAATAAAATAAAATGATTTAGGAGGTTTGATGCATTAATAATGCCCTTTGAGTGACTTTTGACCTGTTAACTTGGTTTATACTTTTTCCATCTGTTTGACCTGTTAGCGATAAGAGCATATTCCATTTTATTTTCGAAGAAAAGATTTGAAAAATAAAGCACTCATAATATATGGGTTGTGAGTTCAGGTTTGGGCCGGCTGGAGATCCAAGAGGAGCAGGAATTGGGACTCCAGAAGCTATAAAACTCGTGTGGTCGTGCCATAGAGAGGTCATTTATGATGTCGGTCCAGTCCCTCAAAATTGGCAAATCCCGCCTTCTACTTGAACTGAAATACTTTTGCAGTGAAAAAAGACTTCATTCAGTGATGACATGGTGGTTGATGTCTTTCTGTCATAGCAGGCAAACCAATAGTGAAAGTAGCTAGTGTCTAAGGCAGATGGTTTATGAGCTTAGTATTTAAAAGTATTGGGAGTGGTTGAGTTGTATAGACCAATGCTGCAAACATGAAGAGTGACTTCTTTAATAAAACACCACCCCAACTATGGGCATGAAACATGATGGTTTAGCTAAATGGGTAAAGGTGGTGGGTTGGATCATGTATTCTTAAAAGGTTTTTTATTTCTTAACTTAAACTGGATACTTTAAGATCTTTCACGAAACAATTTCATATATATATGATATATCTAAATCAATGGATACTTTAAACCATCTTGCTTCTAATAAACAATTCTACTTAATGCCACATCTCCTATTTCCTCAAAATTTTTACCCACTACAGGGCATCTCAAATAGCAAGCGGATATAACCCGGTTCGTTAGAAATCCTATTTATTCTTATAACCTGTTGCAATTAATCAAACCCTAAAAGATCATTTTGCACGACCCACTCTTCTTCACCGTTCAACACCACCACTCTATTCATCAAACCCTAAATCACTACACCGCTGCTCAAACCCTCCGGACTCAGCTTGCACTACTCAGCTTGCTGGGGAATGTTGGCGTTGGAGCGCCTCTCATTGGGCATCAATTGGCATGTCTTTCGAGCTCTGCTGCTTCGTTTGCTTCCGTTTCCGGGGGAGGTGGTGTAAATGGTGGCGGCGGCGGCGGTGATGGAGGGGAAGTTAAGCCGGATCCGATCGGTGTTGGATCTGATCATTTTTCTGCTCTTTCGTCTGATGTGATCATCCTTGATGTTTGGATAAGGATTATTCTCATGTTATTTGTTTGTTTACGGATGATCTTGATAATTGATAAATGATCATGATAATACATATACCATTTGTTAGAATTTGAGAGTTTACGTTTCATGTCAAATCTACAATGATTCACGATGAGGTCAGTTGTTACTTTCTATCTGTTTAGAGGATTCAAATTTAGATAGAATAATCATGTATGTATTGTGTCGAGAAAAAGAATTTTTCATATTGAAATATCAATGAGCATATCAGAATTTTCTATATAGAAATGTAAATGAGCATATCTTTTGATTGAAATGGGTTGGGTTGGACACACTCACAAGTAATTTCTTATTTATCTTTTTAGTTCCATAAATAATTAACGTGTTGGATATGATGAGGAAAACGCTATTTAAACAATAATATGTAATCATTAATTAATTGGTAGAATAGAGACTCATACAACTTAATCATGTTTCAGGAACCAAATTTGATCATTTTTTTGGCAAATTTGGAGGTTTCATGCATTTATACATCTTGATAGACTTTCAACCAACTTGATTTTCTTTTTTACATTATCTTTTAACTTAACCTATTTGACCCGTTAGACGTATGTAAATGGATCGAAACTGCCTACCTTTATAAACATCTTATATATAAACTTAAACAATCTTTTTTTATATGTCGGACATAATTTTTACACTATACTTTACATTACATGTTGCAGGATTTTCTGGGACTTGTGGAGAATTTCTTTTATCTCTCCAGGAAATATGATATGAAGTTGACAGTGGGTGATTGATGTAACATCATTTATACATGTTTTGCATGCATAATAATCCTCATATTATGGTACTAATTGAATAATAACCTTGCAGTTGATACTTAAAACGTTTATATTTTGTAATTGCATGTTATTCGGTGTTGAAAATATAAATCAAGATAAAATCTATCAAAAACACCAAGAATTCAAGCTTCTAGAAGGATCATTCCCGAGCTTTGACCCCCAAGAAGTGAAAATTGGTCAACAAGAGTCAACCAGCAGCTAAAAGACAAAACTGGGCAGCATGGGAGGGATGCACGGGCGTGCATTGCCCAATCTTGCTCCCCACGGCTCTCAGTACACTGCCACTCGTACCCTATGATTCCCTAGGTGTTTGCACCCTCGTGCAATCCAATGCACGACTGTTTGCTCAGTCTGAGGCCTATAAATAGAGGCTTGGGTTCTTCATCCCACACACCTCAAGAACAAGCAACACACTATCTAGAGAGAGTATCTCGTAGTTAGAGTAGAGTAGAGAGTAGAAGGGCTCCTCCTCTTTGTTCCGCAATTGGAAAGCCTACGAAACTCAGCGTTACGCTAGTTAGTATGGCCATTCGTGGCTAAGCTCTTTGTATTGCTAGGGTGAAGATGAAGTTTGGTGCTTGTTAATGTTTGACTTATTAATCTAGTGGTATGTTTATGTCTTTAATTATTCGCTCTTAAAACCACCACTTGGTGGGCTTTTATTGTTGTTTAAATCTGTCTTTATATTTGTGAGTGTTCTTGATTTTAAGTGTAAGACCGTAAAACCTTTTTAATCAAACTTCTTTTGAAACTTGTACGTCTTTATACAAGCAGAGATTGATAAAACAATGCTTGGTCAATACTAGTAAGTTAATCTGTGAGGATTAACAGTTATTAATAGTTAATTAACTGGGGATTAAGTGTTAATACCCCGAGGGTGCAGTTTGTAAGTTAATAGGTTATAAATATAACCTTAACTACAAACCCTAATCAAAATCCCAGCCACCACCAAGTTTGCGCAGAGGAGTAGCACCTCCCCCGCGCGCGCCAATCGGAATCCACCTTCACTGGCCACCGTGTGCCACCTGCGCCGCGACCGCTTGATCGTCGGCGTCCTCCTCCCTCACAGTCGCAGCCGTCGCCAGCTGCCACCTTGCTGCCGTCGGCGTTTCGCGTTAAACCTTGAGACGGTTTTGTAGTGTTGCAGGTTTTTGTAATTAGTCACTAGCGAGATGCTCGCTGTACCAAAGTGTTGATCTTTCGGTTAATCGTCAAAGGTATGACTGTTATACCCTCTATGGTTAGATTTAATTATTTTTTATACGCGTGTAATCGGATCACTAGCGGGATCCCGGTTTAGAACCATTAATTGTACTAAATGCTTTTGCTGTTTAAATCTGACTTGATTATTTATTTATTTAAAAGGTTTAAATAATTATGTTTTAAAAGTTAAAACTGGTACATGGATTCCACAGTTTTGATTTTACGTATTACAGATGCAAATGATTTTATGTTTAAAAGAGGTGGATGCCATATGATTATGCTTATGAGAGGTACTATGTTTATGTGATGTATTATGTTTTAAGGACTTGCCATAGACGGGTCAACTTGACTATGCTCAACTGTAGGATATGCTATAGTGGGGTATGTTGAGGAGTCCCCTAACAGTGCTACTACCTTAGGGTTTGGTCTGTCCTTAGGGCAATCTTAAGGTACATTTATGAGGTATTCTAAGTCCTCTTTAAGAGGCAAACTAAGAGGTACATTTATGAGGTATTTAAAGTCCTCTTTAAGTGTCAAACTATGAGGTACATATTAAGAGGTATTCTCTAACCCCTTACTTAGCGTTTGGATTAGTTAGAGACGTGATGGACCCTCATAGTCTAGTGCAATGGCTTGACCCTTTTTATGTTATGTTACGTATGTTTGATAAATGCCCTAATAAGCCCTATGCTATGTTGTGTATTTTATAGAGATTTATTATGTAGTACGTACGTTAAGTGTGTATATTTAGAGACCTTATATGTGATACGTATGTTAAGTATGTTTATTAAAGAACTTCATATGTTTATACTATGACAAGAATGTTTATTAACGACTCATACGTTTTACGTTATGCCAAGTATGTTTTTAAACAACTTTATACCTTTTTGCTACGTTTAATGTTATAATAAATATGTATTATAAAGATTCTCCTATGTAAAATGTTTTGACAGAGTACGACTTTCAAATATCATTTTATGTAGCCACTTATTTACAAACCTGAACTCACTCAGCCTAGCTGAATTTGCATGTATATTAGATTGATTTCAGGTTGATGATTTACATGGACCTCTTGGCATCCTGATGAAGCTACCTATACCCGAAGGCTGGCATTTTCACCTTTTTGATGTTTATCTAAACTAGACTCGGATGTTGGTTTTATCCCATATATTTTGGGACTATGATTCTATACCGCTGTGATGTTTTTCATTGTTCATTTGAAGTTTTTACTTGAACTGTGTGTGATGCTATGTTTTCTAATGGTGAGGCCTCCTGGGTTTGGGGCCTTACGGTAGGATGTGGGAGAGATTTTATAATGATCAATTTAATCATTAATAATAAGTTTTATAAACTACAGTGTATTTTCACAAGGTTATAAAACTTGGAAAGTATTTTTATAAACCTAAATACATAAATCCTAATGATTTAGTTGGATTTAAATTTTGAATACAAATTGGAACAAATGTTGGTGGTCTTTTATTTATGGAGTGTATCTCAACATAATCTTGCATTGGAGACACAAACATACCACAAATGGATTAAAGCCAAAACATAATGGAAAATATATTTTCTTGCAAAAGGCAACTCTTTCTATTTTAGGGAAAAAGGTTACTATTCATGATATGAATCAAATGGATGGTATGGTAAAGTTAAAATCCAGTGTACTTAAGTAAAAAATGACTCTAGGATGTGAGATTAGACAATCTCCAATTTTCAAAATTTTGACCAAAATCTGGCTCATACGCCGACGGTTGATGGGACGGTCGATTGTGGCTAGGTCAGTCCAATTTTGCTTTTTGGTTATAAATAGTAGCTCTTATCCAACCTTCACACTCACTCTTTTTACTGTAAACTTTTTAAATACATATTTGATACATTATTCTCTAACTCTCTTGATATTCAAATCATTTGAAGAGAGAAGATCAAGATCAAGAGAAAAAAGAATTTATGCTACAACTTATATCGTTATTCTTGTATTGTATATGATGGGTTTTCATTAATAGTGTTTAGTGAATGTTGTGTAACTTGTGAGTAATAACATTATCTTGATATAGTGTTGATGTGTGAGAGATAGCAATATCTTAATATAGTGTTAAGTTGTGAGGTTATACACTATCTTGATTATGTATACTTGTGAGAGTTCACTATCTTGACATAGTGAGAAGTGTAAAAACCACTATCTTGACATAGTGTGTTGAAGAAAGTAATCACTACCTTTGATTAGTGAGACGTTGTACATGATGATAATTACCTTCTAACTAGTGAGACGCTGGGGTATCTCATTTTATATGATATTGTACATTTTTTGCATCAATGTTTTTCACTTTATGATTCCACCTTTCCTTGCTATTCCTCTCGGTTTTTCACAGCCAACTTTGGGCAAAAAAGTTGAGTTCAATACTACTCTCAAAGTGTGGTGAAAGTGTGAAGAACTGTTAAAAATAAATACAATTTGATAATTTTTATGATGATTTTTTCCTTTTCTCTTTGCATATTGGGCTTGCCTCTGGTTGGGTTCGTGAGCTGATTTGGGCCAAAGTGTTGCTGGGCCTTGAGAATAGGACTGCTTTTTTTTTTTATCTCCCCTTATGATTGTCGGTGTCTCATTTCAAGACTAAAGTCTTCTTCTTCAGCCGCCACGTCCATGGGAGATCTGTTGATTGCTCCAGTGATTGCGATCGTTTCCTTATTTGGGTCGTCTCCATCCGCTATTTATTTGAACTTGCTGCCTCTGTTCAGAGATACGAACGATTCATCTTACGATTGCAATGTATTGTCTCTTTTGATTAGGATTTCAAACCCCATCTCTGTTCGTCTTATTTTTTCTTTGTATTAGTGTTGATTGAAGGAATAAAACCGTATTTTCACGTTTTTTGACATGGTATAAGAGACAGGTTGCTCTTGAATCAACGGTTTCCTTCAAAATCACACTTGGTTCTTGTTCTGTTCTTGGTTCCTGCTGACTGGTTTAGGGTTATTAAACCCTATAATAAACTTAGCTCGTGGGTTGCTCTTGGTATTTCTGTTATTTATAAAGAAAAAAACATAAAATTTTGTTGTTCGAAAAAAAATGAATTTTTTTATGTGATTGAGTTCTTGCTCTTGAATCAAGTTACTACTGCCATTTGATAAGAATTGTTTGATTCAAGTTGTTGCTTCAATTCTTTCTACTTTATGGATTGACAAAAAAAAAGGGTAAGGTTTATGTTTCTGTATGAAGAAATTTTTTTTGTTAGTGTTCTTGGTAATTGCTGCACTTGGTTGAAGGTCTCTGTTTCTGTGTTTGGAGAAGGAAAATATTGTTGTTCTTGGCTGACCAAAAAAAGTCTTTTTTCATAAAAAAAAAGAACCGGTGCATTATTGTTTGGTTGTGGTTTCTGTCCATTGCCACCTAATCGGATCCTAAAGGAATCCTTCGGTTCATACTTGGTTGATTGAAGACTGTCTTTGGTATATGTTTTCGCTGCTATGTTGACTTGGTGAATCTAAACAAGAATCTCAAGAAAACATTAACTCATGTTGATTTCTCTTCAAAGCACCGTAAGTGTCTCTAAAACCTTCTTTAACTATTTTTTAACATTCTGTCACACATATTGTTTATGTCTAGGCATATTGTGGGCGGGTTAGGAGGACTGGCATTGGATTTATTTACGGTAACAGACCACCGGTTTTATTTGTGCATTATACGTGTTGCATTCTGTCTTGTTTTCAGTTGCTTTGTAGGTTTTTTAATTTATTTTGTGTGTTTTTTATGTGTGAGTTGGTGCGAGTTCTTGTGCTTTAGCTTTTCTTTCTTAAATGAAGAAAAAAAGAAAAAAAAAACTTCAAATCTTTTGTTTTATCGTTTACCAAGTTTAAATAGTGTGTTTATTCTATGGTCTCTTAGTTCAATCTGTGTGACAAATCTTATGTGTCTTGAATTTAATCTTAATCATGATTGCTAGTAGTAATAATCATAAAGTTATTACTCTTCTAAAAATCTTATTATGTCTCGTGTGACTCGTTTTTTGAAAAATGATAAAAGTTGTTTTGGCATGTATGTTCTTTCTCTTATGTTAGAGATTCTTTGACAGCCTATTCTTTCTCTTGTGTAAGAGATTCTATGAATTCGTCTTTCATTTAAAAAATCTGTTTGGCTGTGTCTTTCTTGTCTGATATAGCTTATGCTATTCTTATTATTATCAGACTTATGTCTTGAATCTTGTGATTCGGTATTTTTGTGTGAAGTTGTAAAAGTTTTTGCTTGAATCAAATTAGTCTTTATGTTCTTTGCGAGTTCTCTTCTTATATTATTCTCTAAAGTTGTAAAAGTTTTTGATCATATCAAATTAGTCTTTAAGTTCTTCACATGTCTTGTCTTTCAGTTATGGTTCTGAATTCTTAAAAATGCGTGTGCATTTTATTTTCATATCAGATATGTTTCTGATAGTCTTATAAGAATCTCGTGATTCATTTTTTTCTAAAAGTTGTGTGACTTTCTTGTCTTATAAAATTTTTCTAAACAACATGTGTGAATCTATATGGTTAATAAATGTCTTGAAAGAAGTGTGAATCTATAAGGTTGATAAATGTCTTGAAAGAAGTGTGAATCTATAAGGTTGATAAATGTCTTGAAAGAACTACATGTTCCTATCTGTCTTTATAATATGTTTGACATGTCTGCCAATTCAATATTTAAGAATCTTTATATTATTATCTAATATGTTTGACATGTCTGCCAATTCAATATTTAAGAATCTTTATATTATTATCTAATATGTTCCTTTTATCTCACATGTATGGGCTATTGAACTTCATGGATCTTGTTTGTTGGGCTCCTTTTATCTTGGGTTGAGAGTTATATGGGTTCAAGTCTTTCTAAAAGATATGCATTCTCTAGGGCTTCCTTAAAGGTTTGTTAGCTTTCCAACATGATTTTTTACTTGACAAATTATCTATGATTGATTTGTTTGGATTATCAAATTGAGGGGGTGTTAAAAATAAATACAATTTGATAATTTTTATGATGATTTTTTCCTTTTCTCTTTGCATATTGGGCTTGCCTCTGGTTGGGTTCGTGAGCTGCTTTGGGTCAAAGTGTTGCTGGGCCTTGAGAATAGGCCTGTTTTTTTTTTTATCTCCCCTTATGATTGTCGGTGTCTCATTTCAAGACTAAAGTCTTCTTCTTCAGCCACCACGTCCACGGGAGATCCGTTGATTGCTCCGGTGATTGCGATTGTTTCCTTATTTGGGTCGTCTCCACCCGCTATTTATTTGAACTTGCTGCCTCTGTTCAGAGATACGAACTATTCATCTTACGATTGCAATGTATTGTCTCTTTTGATTAGGGTTTCAAACCCCATCTCTGTTCGTCTTATTTTTTCTTTGTATTAGTGTTGATTGAAGGAATAAAACCGTATTTTCATGTTTTTTTGACAAGAACACACACATAAAAGAACTTTTCAATCTAACCTTTTGATGGTGTAGTTTTCTAAATTCCCAAGAGTTCTATTCATCTATTTGCATACACTTTTAAGTGATGACATACACTTTTAAGTGATGAAAAAAGTAATCTTGTTGGTCACTTATTCTTGACATTTGGTGGTTGAAGACCTTCTTGGATCAAAGTTCTTCTTGGATTACCTTTAGAGAGAAAACATTTGGTTTGTTGTTCATCATCTACATCAAAGGACTACCAATACTCTTCAAATGTTATTAGTTTTAAACACCCTATGGTTGAGTTTTAATTTCTTAGTACTTACGTATGGATCCTTGGTGGGTTTGGTTTAAGAGTTTTAAAAGACATGCATGTTCAAAGCTTTCGTTGCCAAATGATTTTGAGAAAACTCATGCATGAAACGCAATAAGACCTAAGAGATATTCGATTATTCTGGTCTTATGATGAGGACTTGGGTGCATTTTCAATCATAAAGGAAGTGGGAAGATCACATTTTAATATATTAGAATCGTAACTCATTGTAATAGAAACAATACGATTATTGTTTTTAATAAAAATGTTTACGATTCCGAATTTATGTGTTCTTAGTGTCCCTTAATTGTTTTTAATACTTCCTCTCCTAATAAACTAAAACAATCTTAATCAAAGAATAGGTTAATCCCAACAGGGTTACGAGACAATGGTGGTGAAAATGATAATTGAATAAACATGGAAGTATTGCACTCGTTGCTATTCATTTTCAAATATTTAGGAGAAACGTGAAGGGACGAATTATGAGTAAAGATATAATCATATGAATGGCCACGTCGGGAGTGTGATAGTCTAGGAATTAATACGGAAAAATATCGGTTATCGGTCTAGCACCGATATTTGAGATATCGGTTCTCGCGGTGGTATATCGGTAACTTTTATATCATGCATAAACTTATATATATACACACACACACACACACACACACACACATATATATATAATATTAATAGTCACAACTAAAAAGTGTCAATATTTTATATTAGAAACATGATCTAGCAGGTGTGCGAAGTGTGAACGTGGGTGTATTAAGGAGTTAGGGCATTTATTTTGATGGTTTTGGCTACGGGTACAAGGCATTGGGCCAACATTTTTAAACGGGAATGGGCTTTGGGACAGAAAAATGTTAAAAAAAGGGGCCAAGATTAGTAAAATGAGAAACTCGGTGAGACAACCGATATTATGGAATCAAAATCTCGGTAAATGTCACCGATAATATCAGGACCGATATTTTTACATAGGACCGATAGCCGATATATCACCGATATATCACCGGCATAGTAGGTAGTATGCGATGGAAGGCCGGAGAGGTCAAAGTCTAGATAGACATGCCACACTGTCATAATACAATGGAAATGGGATGATCAAGAACTAATTGGGTACGCGTTTAGGTAAAAGAGTTTGATGTGAAAAAGAGAGTAAAATATATCATTGCTGATTATTACTCATTCTAAGCCAAGGTGGGTTGTTGCATCAAGAACCATCCAAATATGTAGTACAATCTGTCGTTGCTCCGAAATTAGGAATCAACGTTTAAGCTATCAGACGTTTAAGCTTTTTACGTCTCACAATTGAATTTTGAATAATCCGTACATGTTTTGTTGCTTGGATCCAATACAAGTTCCATTTAGCTAGGAAAGGTAACAATTTCTAACTACATATAACAGAAAATGATTACAACTTGCTATCACAGTTGACTTTGACTCGAGGCCTGCAGGCTTTAACAAAACTCATGATTTATTTTTAACATTTAGGCTTTGTGTTTCCTGGAACATTTGTAAAATTTATCTATTAAACTGTCTACTTTTTATGTAAAAAGGAAGCATTATCTTTCATCAATCACTGGTCTTGCAAAAACTCATATACAATACTGTAACAGTGATTAAAAACTACCTACCACAATGCAATACAACATCTACAAACCAAACAACAAACATATAGTGTTAATCAAGATGTTGAATTACTAATTTCATTCGGGTCAATAACGATCCCACGAGTTGGCCCAGATCGGCTGAAGAAGTTTCTTCGGGATGGAACATTGCTGAGCTGGACATGAGGCGGTATTGGTGTTTCATTTGAGTAGCCTGAGATGCAGAGAGCACCTGCATCATCTTGGCCCCAGAATACTTCCACCATAGATCCTCTTGGATTTTCTCTTGTAATTGTTTCTGGAATTCCAATGTATCTTGCTCCAACTGGTATCTGCATAAGTCATATCATGTTTTTTATTAAACTCTGTCATGTTAAATGTCCCAAATCTTTTACGAAGCCAGAATCAGAACATGGGTGGGGATTTTGACCCCTTTACTGATATACAGGTCGATTTGAGTTGTGTTTATCTCAAATGGATCGAACAAAAGATTTTACCTAAAAGGGAAAGGTTCTGATAAATGGTATATTTCCTTGTCTTTCCATTACAATAAACTAGCTATATATAATACTAGCTTTAACCCCATGTGTTACACGGGGTGAAACGTTAGGATTATATTGATAAATATATTAACAACTCTTTTTATACAAATTTCTCATTAGAAAAAATAAATAAAAAGATACAAATAAAATTTAAATTTCAACAATATATCGTCTTTTTAATTCAAAATTTAAAACTCTAAATTTTAAAAATTTAACTCCTTAATATTTTGACACAATTAAATTTAAAATTCCAAAATTAAATATGAAAAAAATTAAAACTAATAAATTAGAATTGAAACTTGTAAACATATTTTTTTGAAAAAAAAAATCTCATCATTTAAAGAAAACCAAAGTTTAAAATATAATAACTTTTTTAAAAATAAATATTTGCATGTTTCTTAATTTTATTAAAAACTAACTATTAAAATTTATAAATCAAAATAAAAAACTTACTTAAAAATATCAAATTTAATTAAAAAACTACTAATTAAATATTAGTGAACTTTATTCTAACACATATTTATTTAAAATATAAACGTAGTATTTTCAAATTTTATATGTAAAATTAAAAAAATCTTTTTTTTTAATAATAAAATTTTTAAAAATCGTTTTTTAACAATAAAACTTTAAAAACTCGCTTTTTTAAAATTTCCTATTTTTTAATTCTTGATTTTTTTAAAAATATTCACTTTTGATGATAATTTTAAAAAAATGTGAGTCAGTGGTAATAATAATGAATTGATTTGGTAAAATGTTTATTTATGTAATTTAAAAAAAAGGCTAAATATAAAAATATTAAATGGAGGATATAAATGTGGTTTTGGGGGGAAAAACTTGTGAGATGGAATGTGGTGATGCCAAGTGGCAAAACCAATTAGTCTTTTATTAGAAGAGGGATAAGAGACCTATTCTAAATATGGACAGATTACAAAATTCAAAATTGACAAATTTGTCACTCAATCATATCTAAATCAGTTTCCTGATTCTGAGCATGGCCTTAATCTTCGGCTCTAATAGGTTCAAATGGGTAACAGTCACCCCAAGTCTATTTCTTAAGCATATAACCTCCTAATTATTCATTCAAAGATTTAGATTATTATTGTAATAGAACTTTTTTGTAATAACAGTCAATTAATTAGCTATTTATAAAAACCAATAAAAATGATCTAATGGTCAACTCATCCCAACCCAGCCCGTTTCAACCTGAACCCGTTAACACCACCAACCCCCCAAACAAAACCAACTAAAACGTCTAAAAAGGGAAGAAAAATTATAGAAATCTGAAGTGGAAAGACTTACTTGAAGAGAAGTTCCTGAGGTCAAAGTCAATGTGGTGAATCTACCTTCGGCTGCAGCACTTTCAAACTCGGCTTGCTTTGCAATGTTGAGAAAAACTTCTTCAAGAGTTGTAAGGCTGAGCTGGATGTCCGATATACCAAATTCCTCCTCTCTATTTTCCAACTCCTCAAAGAAATTCTATTATGACAACCATTTAAACATAATCACTTAAAAACGAATTTAAGCATAAACTGTAAGTGTGTGTTTGCTACTATCAACAGTGAATCTTCATTTAAAGACAATCTCAGTATTAAATCCTTTTGAGTTGCAGCAATAACAACACATGAGCTGCACAAATTTTGTAGAAGAAAGCCAAATTATTAAAAATGAGAATATTTAAGTGCAGAACCGCCAGTAGGGGACACAACCCAAAACATGACAAGAAAATAATCAGGTTTTGGGTTGTCATATCTTACCCATTTAATAAACTTGGGTTGACATGTTTAACCCGTTTAATTAAACAGGTTGACCCGTCACCCGTTTAAATAAAAAAGGTCGACCCATCAACCCGTTTAAATAAACAGGTTGACCCGCCAACCCGTTTAGCAAGTTTACAACTTGATTATAACCCATTTACAACCCGTTAACTAGTTTAGTACTCGCCAACACGTCAACCTGTTTGACTCGTTTAGATAAATGGGTTAAACATGTCGTGTTTGGGTTGCACAATTTAAAGTGTGTCCAGGTTAGGGTTGGTGTCTTTCACAAAAATAAATATATAGGCTGTGTTCGGGTTCAATGATTTAACACCCCCCAGCCTGACACGATTGCCCTTGTCCACCAGCAGCATAAGGCAAGTTATTCATAAACTCCCTTTAAACCTAGAAACTAGAGGTACAAAATGGGCGCAGGTCAGATGATTTAGGTAACGGAAAACTATTTAATGGTTGAAAAACAGGTCGGTGGGGTTAGCAGGACCGCCAACATTCTCAGGAGAGAACAACAGAAGCAAATCTACAGTACCAACAGAATGACAATTCTTACCGTTAGTAGGCCTTCCTTGTCATGTGGAATAACAAAAGTGAGGAAGGATTTGTTTTCCTCATTAGGAAGAACATCTAAACGCTGCAAAAATAATCCTCAAATCAATAATTAGAGTATATAATACAATTATATATCAAACAAGTTATACCATACATCTTTAAAGAACATTTTCACTTCCTCATGAGGCGCATCAACAGTGGTCCCGGAGAAGCTTATATTAGCAATGTAACCAGTACCAAATCTTGACTTTAATCTGATTGAATTTCCAATGCAGCGAAGCCTACCTTTTGTCATAATTCCTATTCTATCACTTAAAATATCAGCTTCTTCCATTGAATGTGTTGTGAGAATAATGGCTCGACCTTTCTTTGCATTTTCAATAATGTCCCAAACATGCCTTCGAGTTATCGGGTCCATACCAGTAGTCTGAACATATAAAGGTAGACGAAGATGGAGATTAGTGGTGTCAATTTTGAACAATGAATCGATTCGGTTTATGTTTATGAGTTTATCTCTACAGGTCAAACGGTTAAAATTAAAAAAAAATGTATAGTGGGTCAAATGGTCGAAAGTTGTGTATTTTATTAGCTGTACATTTATTTTGTATTAATTAGCATAATTAATCTTATTGTATATTAGCTAGTCAAATTCCTCCTAAATTAGAGGATATTAGTTTCCTGATTTGTAGCTTGTAATCTGTATTTGTGATAGTTCATGGAATGAATCACTTTTGGAATCCTATCTCTATCATGATAATCAGAGCATAGGCGCGATACCTTTTTTTTTTTTGCCGCCAGTTTCTCTATTCTCTTTTCTTGTTTTGTTGCGGTCACGACCGCAAGAAACATCCATTCTCAACCCTAATTTCGCTCACAGATGAGTCCCATGGCTGACAATAATGACAACATGGAAAATGCTCTCACCAAGACCCTTCATCCCGTCTACACCGTGACCAACATAACGTCCGAGTGCTCGACGGTGTGAAGGTTTTGTACTCATTGTGGGTCAAGCTCTTCCTCCTACACGCCAGGGGCTATAAGGTTCTGGCACACATTGGCGGTACGCCGCCACCGGCCAAAATCGAATCCGGCTATGAAGCATGGTCTAAGATTTACGCGATTGTTCTGCAATTGATTTATGGAACGTTATCCGATGATTTACTGGTTCGTGTCTTAGAAACTGAGTCCACTGCTTATTAGGCCTGGTGTCGAATCAAAACCATATTTCTCAACAATAAGGGATCTAGGGCGGCTGCCCTTGAACATGAATTTAATAATTTTACGTTGAAAGTCATGCCGTCTCTAGAAGCCTACTGTCAAAAACTCAAGAAACTAGGTGATCAACTCAATGATGTGGACTTCCCAGTTAATCATCAACGGCTTGTTCTTCAACTTGTTCGAGTACTACCTGCTAAATATGACACAACGGCATCGTATATTAATCAAAGTCTTCCCACGTGGGAGACTGCATAGAATATGCTTCAGTTGGAGCACCAAAGACAGTCTGCCTGGGAAACCCTATCACCGCCGACCGCCATGGCAGGCGTCTCCCAAGAGTCCAAGACACGTCCCTTGATTAATCCAATTCAAATATTGTCAACAGAAGGCGCACAGGAAACAGGCGGCCCAACACTCAATTTGGAGGCTCTTCTTCCACCTGCCCAAGATGCAGCCCAGCCCAATCTCAGCCTAATCAATCGTCTTGGTCTTCACAGAGTAACCGGCCACCATATTGGGCCTACTGGAAACCACCGACGTGTCCTTACCCAACTAATGGGCCACCCCTTGGTTCAGCTCACCGACGCCACCCTGGAAACCGTAGGGCAGGCCCACGACCATCAGGCCCAGCCCAAATTAGGCCGATCTCACTACATTTGATCCACTGGAGCTGACCCAAATTGGGTAGGCATATCAGGCCATGAATTTGGAATAGGTGGACGATCAATGGTATATGGACTTGGATGTCACGGATCATCTCACAGGAGACCAAGGTAAAATTTATAATCCCTCGTTATCTTGTCATGTTGGTTTGATATTTGTACGTAATGGTGCTCGTATGCCAGTTCGTGGATCAAGTAACTCAACCTTACCAACCCCCACCCGGGACCTTTTTTTTGTACCCGAGACCTACACCTTAATAATATCCTTTACACACCGAATATCATTAAAATTCTCATTTCAGTTCGTAAATTTTCTATTGATAATGATGTTTCCATGGAATTTGATCCATATGATTTTTCTGTGAGAATTACCAGACTGGCCAGATGCTATCCCGCCACAGTAGCTCGAGTCAACTCTATCCACTCACTTATCCGGTCACCGCGTCCACCTTTTTTACATCTAGTGCTCGGGATTTCTGGCATGACCGTTTGGGACACCCCGGTCTTCCTATTTTAGATTTCTTAGTTTGAATAATATTATTCCATGTAATAAACGTAATCAAACATTGGTTTGCAATTCTTGCCAACTTTCAAAGCATAAACGTTTATCGTTTTCTGTTTTACCATATGATATTGTTCATTGCGACTTGTGGACCTCACCTGTAACGAGCAAAACCGGACTACTCTTTCTTGGAGTCCGACCCATCTCCCACCATATTCCAGCCTCCTATCACCTCCCAACCTGAACAAACACCATCACCTTCCACCCCCACACCACCGACGCCCACCCCTATGCCCGGCCACACCTCACAATCCACACCCCTCATACACACATATCACCGTTGAAACAGACAACCCCCGCCTACAAACACCCAACAGTCACCACCTTCTCCCATTCCTTTTCCTCTTCACAGCCCGTCAACCGTGACCACCCAACCATCTCCCCTACCTCCACCGCCGCCACTAACCCACCCTTTGGTCACCCAGTCTCGAGCCGGCACATTGAAGACTTGGGTTCCACTCAACCTTCACACTACTGCCACCTCTACTACCTCTACCGTCCCTACTTCCCACCTCAAAGCCTTATCCGATCCACATTGGCAAGACACCATGACAGACGAATACCGAGCCTTAATGGACAACCATACGAGGGATTTGGTACCCCGGCCCCCAAAAGCTAATATTATTCGGTCCTACGGTTATTCAAACACAAGTTTAATGAAAATGGTACCTTACAACGGTATAAAGCTCGGTTAGTCATCAACGGGAAATGTCAACAGGTCGGCATCGATTGTGATGAGACTTTTAAAACGGTACTCAGTTTAGCTGTCTCCCGGTGTTGGACAATTCACCAACTTGACGTCAAAAATGCTTTTCTTCACGGGGACTTAAATGAGACAATTTATATGTTCCAGCCTCCGATCTCACTTATCCTAACTATGTTTGCAGGTCACGCAAGTCACTTTATGGTCTTAAACAAGCACCTAGGGGTGGCATGACTAATTTGGTACCTATATTACTAAGTGTGGTTTTCGGAGTACCGTAAGAGACACCTCCCTGTTTGTCTATAAAATGGGGACTAAGATGGCCTACTTGCTTTTGTATGTTGATGACATCATCGTAATGGCCTCTAATGGCAAGCTTCTCAACAATATCATTGCTATTTTATCTTTGCTATGTCAGGTCTCGGTGCACTTCACCATTTTCTCGGGATCCATGTTAAACGCCAAGATGGCGGCCTCTTCCTCTCACAAGAAACCTATGCCGCTGACATCTTATCCCGAGCACATATGGCCGAATGCAAAGCTAGTTCCACACCTGTCGACACTTCACCTAAATCGAGTGCAATGAGCGATGAACAACTATCAGATGGGACGCTATATCGCAGACCGGCAAGCGCTTTGCAGTTCTACCTTACTATTACATGTCCTGGTCTTACTTCTGCGGTACAACAAATTTGTTTATTCATGCATGCTCCGCGTGTCAACTTTTCACTCGGTTTCATCCTCCTGCTCAGACTGAGGGGGTGTATTAGCTGTACATTTATTTTGTATTAATTAGCATAATTAATCTTATTGTATATAAGCTAGTCAAATATTCCTCTTAAATTAGAAGATATTAGTTTCCTGATTTGTAGCTTGTAGTATGTATTTGTATCGGATAGTTCATGGAATGAATCACTTTTGGAATTCCAATCTCTATCATATTTTAACTGCATAAAATCTACAAAATCATTTAATCAAAAATATAGATTATTATTGAAATAATATAGTTTATGGAATCATATTTGACGGTAATAGTATATAAAAATATAACAATTTAAAAAAAAGGTCAACCCTAACCCACACCCAAAAATACCCATTTTGACCCGTAGCTATCAGACCTTATCCGCCAATTTTAGCACCTCTATTGGAGATGATTGAACGCTTTTAAGAATAAAACAAAATTCAACTCTGTTTACCGGTTCATCTAAGATGACCAACTTTGGTTCACCAATTAGAGCTATTGCAACACTAAGGCGGCGTTTCATCCCTCCGCTGTAGCTACGAGTTCTCACTCTGGCTGACTCGGTGAGTCTCACCTCTGCCAATGATTTTTTCACAACCTGTAAACCAGTGGGATAATAATACAATTTAAACACAATCAGAAAGCACAACAGGGGATCCATTCTGACAGCGATAATAGGAATGTTAATTTCCGATGATTTCATTTACACTCATAAAGGAGAATATATAGTACAATAGGGCTAATTCTATATTTGGCTAATATACAAAATTGACTACCAAATATTCATTCTAAAACTATTCTAATAATATAATAATCGGTTACAGCTGATACACCCCCGCAGTAGAAACGGGAGGAGGCCGAATGTTGAAACTGGATCTGAAATCATCAAATAGAACACACGGAAGACCCTTAGTGAAGATGTCAGCGATCTGAAACCGAGAGGGAATGTGGAGGACCCGGACATGGCCCCGAGCTACCTTCTCTCGAACGAAATGTATGTCTATCTCAATGTGTTTTGTTCGTTGGTGTTGCACCGGGTTGGTAGATAAGTAGACGACACTCACATTGTAACAATAAACGAGAGTTGCTTTGGATGGAGGATGGTGAAGCTCGCCTAGTAAATTACGTAGCCAACACGTTTCAGATACGACATTTGCAACGCCACTATATTTTGCCTTAGCACTGGAGCGTGAGAGTGTGTGTTGTCGTTTTGAGGACCATGAAAGAAGATTGTTCCCATATAAACACAGTAGCCCGAGGTAGAACGTCGGGTGTCGGGGCAGCCGGCCTAATCGGCATCGGCATATGAGATTAGAGAACTAGTGGGGGACCGATGTATGTGTAACCCATAAGATAAAGTTCCTTGTATGTACCTCAGAATACGTCTAAGGGCATGCATGTGAGTTGAACGAGGGGCATGCACGTGCATGCATATTTGTTGCACCCCATAGCTGATATTAGGTCTTGTAAATGTGAGGTATTGAAGGGTTCCACACAATTGTCGATATTCAGTAGCTGTATCAAGTGGTGTACCATCAGTGGAACTCATTTTCTGATTAGTACCGGTGTGACAGCTGGAATACAATTAGACACGCCCGCGCGTTGGAGAATCTCTTTGTCATACTTTTGTTGGCTCAAAAACAGGGACTGATTTGGAAGTTCCGTAACTGCCACCCCGAGAAAGTAACTGACGAGGCCGAGATCTTTCATGGCGAACTCATTTGCCAAAAGAGCCATAAACCGGTGCCTCAGCTCATGTGAAGAAGTAACTAGAAGAATGTGATCCACGTAGAGTAGGATGTAAGCTGTGTCACGGCCATGTTGGTATATAAAAAGAGAGTTGTCAAACCTACTTTGTTGAAATCCCATATTGTAAGCATACTCAGCAAACCGTTGATACCATGCTTTTGGCGCTTGTTTGAGGCCATAGAGAGACTTTTTCAATACACAAACATGATTAGGAAACCGTGTATCCCGGAACCCCATGGGTTGATGCATGTATATGTTTCGTTGAGTGTACCATGGAGGAATGCATTCTTCACATCTAACTGCAGAACGGGAGATAGTGGTTTGTCTTTTAGATGACCAGGAGAGGAGATTATCGCCCAAGAAAACACAATATCCCGAGGTAGAACGGCGGGTATCGGGGCAACCGGCCCAATCGGCATCAGTGTAGGCCGTAAGGGTAACTGGACGGCTGGGGCTCATGTGCAGACCCATGGTGAGCATCCCTTTGACATAGCGGAGAATTCGTTTCAGAGCATGCATGTGGGCATCGTGATGGGCATGCATATGCATACAAACTTGCTGCACATCGTAGGAGATGTCGGGCCTAGTGAAGGTCAAATATTGAAGGGCGCCAACGAGACTCCGGAAAAGAGTAGTTGTGGTGGCGGGGTCCAACGGTGTGCCGGATGTGGCACTCAATTTTCCGGCTGTGTCAACGGGAGTATGAACCGGATTGCAAGAGTGCATGTTAGCTCGATGGAGAATTTCTTGAGCATACTTTGATTGAGATAAGAACAGACCATTTTTGTTACGGGAGACGGAGATGCCAAGGAAGTAGCTGAGAGGGCCGAGGTCTTTCATGGCAAACTCAGTAGAGAGGTGGTGTAGTAAGCGGGTCTTTAGGCCTGGGGAGGAAGTGGTGAGTATAATATCATCAACGTAGAGTAATAAATAAGCAATGTCATATCCCTTGTGGTAAATAAATAGAAAGTGGTCACAAGAGCTGTGATGGAACCCCAATGTGGTGACATAATCCGTGAAACGTTGGTACCACGCCCTCGGAGCTTGTTTTAGACCATAAAAGGGACTTCTTGAGACGACAGACATGGTGAGGCAGTGTGGGGTCCCGAAACCCCATGGGCTGATGCATGAAGACTGTTTCGGATAAGAAACCATGTAGGAAAGCGTTCTTCACATCGAGTTGATTAATTTCCCAATTGTGGAATAGGGCAATACTTAACACAGTACGGATGGTTGCTGGTTTGACCACTGGACTAAAAGTCTCATCACAATCCACTCCTTTTTGTTGAGACCTGTCATCACAAACTAAACGCGCTTTGTAGCGCTCAAGGGAACCGTCAGATTTATTCTTGTGTTTAAAAATCCACATATCTTATAATGTTCATGTCCGGTGTACGAGGTACCAACTCCCAAGTGTTATTTTCGATAAGAGCATGAAACTCATCTGTCATGGCACGGTTCCAAACGGGTATAGCTAAGGCCAGGGCTGGGCTACGAGGAAGGGGCTCGATGTGAGCAGTGTGGAGGTTAAGGGCAGGGCTGGTTTGGGCATTCTTTGCCATGCTGCGGGTAGTCATTGTCCGAAGTGGAGGGGGAGGAGGGGGTGGTGGTGGAGTGGGGGCTGGAGGCTGTGGAGAGGAGGGCTGTTGTGGAGGAACCGGGGCTGGTTGGGCTGCTTTTGGCGTAGGGAATATGTCTGGATTAATGGAGTAGGTTGGTTGGCGGTAGAAGGCTCAGGCCGGGGTTGGGGAGGAGGAGTGGTATGGGCTGAGTGAGTCGAGGAAGGAGGGGATGGGGCTGGGGCTGTTGCTGGTTGGGTGGGTGGGGACGGTTTGCACTGATTTAGGAGGGAAAGTAGTGGGCTGGACGTTGTCCCATATGAAGGGGTGAAGGGTGGGGGAGAGATTGGTATAAAGAAAATCATAGGAGGGGGGGTAGGGTGTTGGGTGGCGAAGGGAAAAATAAATTCATCGAATACGACATGGCGGGAAATGATAAGTTTACGTGTGGAGAGTTCATAGCACTTGTAGCCCCGATGATTAGAAGGGTAGCCTAAGAACACACATGGTGAGGAACGACTTTGAAGTTTGTTTATAGAAGTGGAGGGTAGTAGAGGATAACATAGACATCCAAAGGTTTTAAGGTGGGTGTAGGTGGGTTGTTTTTTGTAAAGGAGATAGGTGGGGGTGTGGTTGGCTTTAGTTTTGGAGGGAAGGATATTTAGGAGATAGGTTGCCATTTGGAGGGCATGGTGCCAAAAGGTGAGAGGTAACGAGGCATGAGTAAGAAGGGTACGGACAATGTTATTGATAGACCGTATTTTACGTTCGGATTTGCCATTTTGGGAGGATGTATAAGGGCATGAGAAGCGAACTCCATGCCATTTTGGGTGCAAAAGTTGTGAAAGATAGTGTTGTTGTATTCGGTTCCGTTATCACATTGAAAAGCTTTGATTTTTCTTTCAAATTGGGTGTGGATGAGGGCATAAAATTTAAGGAAGATGGAGAAAACATGGGATTTGTTTGTTAGAGGATAAGTCCATAGGTAATTGCTATAATCGTCCAAAAACAGTATATAGTATCGGTAACCACCCGAGCTACGAATCGGGGAGGTCCAAACATCGCTATGTACAATGTCAAAAGGTAAAGTAGTGAAAGATAATGAGTCATAAAATGGAAGTTTAATATGCTTGCCAAAAACACAAGATTGGCACAAATGTTTATTATCAAAAGTACGAACTGAAATAGACTTGTCTTTATTCAAAATACGTAATAAAGAGGATCCCGGGTGACCTAAACGGTAATGCCATAAATCTTGAGACAAAGCCGCAAAAGTGGAGGGTCTTGTAACTTGAGTAGTAGGCAAGGATAGCGGGTAAAGATCTCCGGTGCTATCACATCGAAGGATAGGAATCCGCGTCTAGTAGTCCTTCACAAGAAAACCAAAGGGGTCAAATTCTATAGAAATGAGGTTGTCCGTAGTAAGGCGACTGACGGATAACAAATTTTTGATAAGGTTAGGTGCGTGTAGGATGTTATTTAGTTTAATGGGTGGATACGGTGGTATGTCCAGTGCCGTGTATGGGTATGTTGGAACCGTTACCGACAACAATATGGCTTGACATGCTATTATTGAAATAAGTTGAGATGTTACCTGTGGTGTTGGACATATGGTTGGTTGCCCCAATGTCGAGATACCAATTCTGATCTGGATTGAGGGTCATCGTGTGCAGAGCTTGCTCAATATTTGTAGGAGTAAAGGAATGATCCGAGGCTGCATAGGCATGTGATGGCGGTGCCCCAAGGAGTCCTGCTCCTGCTGATCCAGTCTGGTTCTGTGGACAGGGGCTGGTGTAGTAGGGTACGGGGCAGGAGGTCCGATCCATGGTGAGGTATGCCAAGGGGAGTTTGAGTAGGAAAAATGTTGCCCCCAGGATGGAGGAGATTGACCCCACTGAGAAAAAGGGTTCCCGCTGTTGTAGTTTGCCCGTCCGCGAGACCGACCTCTGCCTCGTCCTCGTCCAGATCTGCCCCTACCACGATAAGAGCGGTCATGGTACCCCCTGCCACCATAGCGCTGGGTGGGTCACTGTTGGTAGGACCCCGAAAGTCAGGGGACGTTGTTAGGGGTCTGGAGGCTGGGCCAGTAATGGTGGTAGCATGAAGGGCAGTGGCAGAGATGGGTTGGGACTGGTTATTTTTTTCGTGTTTCTTCCAAAACAAGTCTGGAACGGGCAGTGCAGAAATCAGGAAGAGGGGTTGTTTGTTGTAGAAGCATAGCAATACCTTCAAATTGGTCATTGAGCCCAGCGATCAGTTGTAGGACCAAACGTTGATTGGTGATTGGGGCTTCAACACTGCTCAATTGATCAGAGATAGTCTTGAGTTCCTGACAGTAAGCAGACACATTCGGGAAAGAGTCCAACTTGATATTCGAGAATCTGTTTTCAAGGTAGAGAGCCCGTGATGAGCGATTGTCAATGAAGTGCTCTCTAGGGCCTGCCATGCCTGGGCAGCAGTGGCACCAGGCTTGAGGATGGTATGAAGGAGATCGTTAGAGATCGTCCCATATATCCATTGTAAGACAATGGCGTCAAGACGAGGCCATAATTTTTCTACAGCAGCCACATCTTCTTCTTTGGCTTTATCTTTGGAAGATGAAAAAGGTGCGGGTGTAGGTGGTAGTATGTGGTCGATAACCTCGAAGGCACGGCAATGGATCTTGAATAACTCAACCCAAGAGGTGTATTGGCCATTTTCCATCTCTAGAACGATGGGGATGAAGTTTCTGATATTTGTGACAGTGACAGCAGGGTGTAGGGATGCCATTTGGGGTCAGGGTGGGGATCGGAAGGCTGTTTCAGGGTTGAGATGAGAAGGAAGAAGGGAGGAAGATGATCGGAAGATGGCAGGGAGGAGGGGGAAGGCGGATGGGAAGGTAATCAGAGGGCCTGGAGCTCTGATACCATAATGAGATATAATTGTGGCTAAACTCCTTGCCTTTCCATTATTATTGAGAGGTTAATATAGATACAATAGTTACACATAAGTACCTTGACTAATATAAATGTATACAAATCTAATATAAATGTCTAGTCTAATAATTTTGATTTGGTTCATAGTTTGTATTTGGAGATTAGCCATTCTCGATATTGGGCACTATCTGTACATGTTTTTTTGTAAAATCCAAGCATTCGATTTCGGTTCCTATCACCCTGTTTGACCTGTTACCCAACCCGCATTTTCCACCTCTACTTGACGGATTAAAGTGAGAATCCAAATTACACAATGTTTTAGGACGCACCGTTTTAAGAATCCAAATTACACAATGTTTTAGGACGCACCGTTTTAAGTGAAGCAGGGGGCAGGCCTTTGATACTGGCAAATAGATAGAGGTGTTCTTGACCAGATAGTGCATCCCAAAGAATATCAAACTTCAACCAATAGACAGAATATTAGTCCCATCCTGTAAAACTGCGTTAATGAAAGGCTGATAAAAGGGCCCAAACCTGGGGGCAAACTCCTATCATTTTCTGGATATTTGACATGCCAACAGAGCTTCGGATGGAATGTCCATATATGAGAGCTGTTGACAAGACATTTATATTAAGATATTCTCATTTAAAAAGATGTAAAAAACATATTATTACCATCTCCTTCAGTGACTGGTGTGATTCCAGTTAAGCAATTGATTGCAGTAGTTTTTCCAGCTCCATTTGGTCCTAAAAGACAAAATAGTTGATCCTTTGGGAAGTTCACCCATAAACCCTGAATATAATTTTTAAGTTAAATCTGCTGATTTACAAACAGGTTAAAAAGCATACAGACCAGTAAACAAGAGTATGTACCTTAAGTGCATGGTAAGGTGCAGTTTTCTTGCAATTGAAGCAACCAATGTTGGTTCTTCCAGGATATACTTTCACAAGACCATGTATTTGAACTGCAAGATTTGGGTCAACAACACCTTCTGTATGTTGCCGCTTCACAATGTTTTCCTCTTCAAGCACATCCTCATCATCCGGAGACGTTTGATCCGATGGCG
Source organism: Smallanthus sonchifolius (assembly GCA_023525975.1). NCBI lineage: Eukaryota > Viridiplantae > Streptophyta > Magnoliopsida > Asterales > Asteraceae > Smallanthus > Smallanthus sonchifolius. Next base: position 37,332,952 of record CM042025.1, on the reverse strand, counting down.
GAGGAGAGCGCATGCAACTACAAATCCGACCTTCTCAAAAAACATGGATTAAGATGGATTAGTGAAAACAATAGACTAGAGATGACAAAATGGGCGGGTAAAAACGGATATGTGTGGGTTGAAATGAGCTTGATCAGGTTTGACCGGCATACAAACACAATTTTTTTGTTTAATCCTTTACTTAAACCCATTTATACATCAATGGGTCAAAAATGCTGAAAATAAACATTGCAAGAGTGCAAAGAGTATATGGTTACTAGTTCACTAAATTACCTTCCACCCTGTTTCCTCCATTCCCTGACCAGTATCCTGGGTTCAGAAAGTAAAAAGTTCGTTTTCTTACACCTGATGAGTTGGGGAATATATTATCAAAGTAGATTGCCAGAGCAACCCACAAAATAAATGTTGATAAAAGCCACATGTAGATATCATTCTGCCAAAACAGACAAAATTAATATGAAATGGGTCAACTTCAAACAAGATAGTGTTTATTGTGGCACAAAAAACACCATACACATACCACTGTAATTAGACAGTCGGTGTCATTTGGCGCACACTTCCCTTTACTGGCCCAGCTGATACCAGGGTCTTGAGGAGTAGAAGTAGCGTCAGAAAGCAACAGAAGGGCTTTAGCAAGAAGATTAGGTGGATAAAAGGACCAAATTACCCTGTATGTGTTAGAGAAGTTGTCACTGTAGGGAAATCCAAATGCCGTAACCACCTGCAAAAATTAGAGAAAGAAAAATTCAATCTTAAATGTGAGAAAGTGAGTAAAACCTTGCAGAGGTCGCTACATGGGTAGGTCATGTTGGATCACTAGTCAAAACCGGTCTAGGTTGGAACGGGCCACAAGTCAAGTTGGGTTGATCCGCCGACAATTTTGTTAATTTATTATAGATGGTTAATGTGTTAATCATAATTACAAAACAATATCATTATAATGATATTCGCCTCTTTGAATAAAAATGATTCAGGAGCATGTATGGATTAAAAATAGACCCTGGGGGTTTTCTACCTGTTTGGCCCATCCTCCTTTTAGCTGATTTTCTTATCAGATCCATTTGAGATAAAACAGAATGCAAATTGGCCCCATTCATAGGTAAATGGGTCAAATTACATCATCTAGCTTTTGGTAAACGGAATAAAAAATGAACTTACTTGTGTCAAAAAGCCAACTATATATATGGAGAAACCGACAGATGTAGAGGAAGTTGACTTGCTGATGAATGATGAAAACATGAACGCAAACCCAACCTGATAGCAAAAGAAAATGGTAATCCAGCAAATACACTGAATGAAATAGAATTTGGAAAAAGAAAATATCTTACCATGTTTAATTGGAAAAGAAAGAACACAAAAAACACAACTGCAAAACTGTTGTGTAAGAAGAAATCAAACTGAAACATCATTCCAAAGAGAACTGTGAAGAGAGATGAAAGTAGGGTGATAATTCCCTCCCATGTAAGCCATGATAACCAATAAGCCGTATCATAAAGACCCATCATAGCCATCGCCTATAAAAGAAACAACACGGAATAATGAGAAATAACTTCAAATATGTAAACAGCATTAACACAAAAATAGTAAATATTAGTACCTGGCGAAGCTTGAGTTCTTTCTCAACAATCAAAGAACTAATCTGTAACACAAAACCAAACATGGCAATTGCCAGGAAAAAACTTGGTCCAACAGTGCCCACGGAGGAGAATGTTTCAACCACAGGATGTGCAAATTCCTTCAGATTGACAACCCAACTGAACCCAGGATCTGTCATATTTTAAAATGTTGTTCAGATATTTGTAAAAAATAAGAAAGACATGACAGTATATAATTACAAAACAGGGATTTAATGAAGCGATACACGCAAACACACTATACCTCCAATTAAAGACCTTGCAATTTCACGTTCAGCAGCAATTTGGAGTGGTAATTGGAATTTGAATGTTGGATCTTCAAAATCTCCTCTTTTTGCAACAGGTGTAGAATTTGTTTGTAAACCGTAACTAATTACAGTAGAATTTCTCACTACAAAATGCAGAGCTCCAGGACACGTCAAAGGATTAACCAAAAGCCATGCATCCACGTCATTCTTTGTTCGAAATGATTTAACCTATCCACAAAATCATGAATTATCATTCCAATGAGAAATGTTTTTCAGTTACCACAGAAACTACCAATTTGGTAAGGTGTTAATATTCACCTTTTTGATAATTTCCACAATCGGGGGAATACAACTGCTTTACCCTTTCTGTTTATGATTAAATGTTTTGCCGTTTATGTCAATAAAAAGATTTTTCAGTTCTAGACTACGGAAATATTCTGCTGAACTAGCTACACGTAAATTGTATAGGGTATCTCATTTCAAAGATTCCAGATACCTAATTGCATTCTTTTCAATTGTTTAGTGTGGGTTTGTTTCTTATCATGGTAGTTACCTATTAATTTCATGAATTTTCAAAAGAAATTATCATAGGACAGGCCTTGAAGCAACTGGTAAAGTTGATGTTTTGTGACCTTGAGGTCATGGGTTCGAGCCGTGGGAAACAGCCTCCTGCACAATGTGTAGGGTAAAGATACTTAAATCATATCGCAAAGCAATCCGGCCCCTCCCCGGACCCTATGCAAATGCGGGAGATAAGTCAAACACCGGATACGCCCAACTTATTGGCCATTGAGATGGATGAAAGTCAACAAGTAAGAATCCAACCCGTTTGAATTGCTTGTGTGGTCTAAATGCTTGAAATTAAAAATGTCTAGTACATCTTTAGACAAGGAACGCAACACATAAAGAAGCTCAATTTGCAATTTTATTATTGTTCTCTTTACTACCTAGCACCATTAATTCCAAATAACAGAAAATCAATTGCTGAAAGTTTTAACTAATGATCACAGTATTCTATCATCTGGCAGGGTAGGAATTTATATATACCAAGCATTTCAATGACTGATTATCATCATAATAATATCTTTGTTAAACACGGTGTCGAACTTCTATAAAATTGCAATAAAGTGTAACAACGGGATGATTAACTAAAAATTGAAAATCAATGATGATTACCTTGGTAGAAGGAATAGGCCTGGCAGGATTATTAGCCCTAATTCGATCCACAATCGATCCGATCCTCGCACTGTCATTTCCGCTCCACACAAAGTCAAAGCACGGAAGCTTAGCGTAATACTTATCCTCACACGGAGGGATCGGAGGATCGATTAGCGCCTCAGGATCACGTACGGTCTTGAAGGCCGTCGAAGAACCGAATCGAGCTTCGATTGCTTTTTGTATGATGAAGAGCAAAAATATGAAGAATATCGATGAAAATAGTTGAAGGAATGTAGCTCTCTTGTTCCGCCATGCGAGCAGCAAGTTCTTCGTGAACAAAGCTTTGTATTGTTGTAGCAGGAGCTTCAAACCCTTCTGCAATTCCATTTTCACTATCGTTGTGTGTATGAATCTATATATCTATATGCATATATGTGTGTAGTGTTTATGATTTGGAGAACTGTAAGATGGAGTAAACTGAATCGTCTCAGTTTGAGCTGATTCGTTATCGGTCGGACTGATGAATCGAAATAAAGTAGCTAGTTAGATTGATTAATGATTTATATAATTGATTTACGATTTATTATATCAGATATAACGCTCATCGTTTATAAATTGAAACCCAGCTTGTAACCAAACCATATATAATAATAGTTGTAATATCTTGATGTAGTATCTGGTATGCATGAATGTACAATCGAATTGAATGAGTCATTACGATCGAATGAAAAAACATGTTTGGTAAACATATATGAATGAAATGAACAATTACATAAGAAATTTGATTCCTTTCATTTTAATGATTTTTATTCCTTGGTGGAGGGATGTTTTTTTCATTCCTTCAAGTAATGGAATGAATTTGTTTAATTAATTACCCAAACCATGGCTCGACCCAAACACTAACCCATGATCCGATCCATGACATGAACTATGACCCGAACCATGCCACGTCTCATACTCGACCCATGATCAGACCCATGGCTCGTCCGAAGATCGGTTATCGTTTTTTTTTGTACCCTCTGTTAACCGAAATTAACCGAACTGAACCGAACCATCCATATTTTCATATATTTCTAGCTTTTATACCTCCATTTCATGTATTTCAAGTTTTATACCTTCATTTCATGTATTTATACATCTATTTCTTGTATTTGTACATCCATTTCATGTATTTATACCTTCATTTCATTTATTTATACCTCAATTTCATGTATTGACAAACAAAAATTATAGCCGAAGTTTAGTTTGGTTATTAACCAAATAACCGAACCGAACAGAAAACCGACAAACTAACCGAATAAACCGAACCGATTAACCGAAAACCGATCTGTTAATAAAATAGATTAACGGATGACTTCGATTTCGGTTAAGGCTAATAAGCCAACCGAACCGTGCACACCCCTACGTGCATGGGTCTAGTCATGGGTCAAGTCACAGATCGAGTCATGGGTCGGGTCGTGTTTGGTCCATGGTTTGGGTTACAGGACGAGTCATGGGTCGGTTCTTAGTTAGGGTCATGGGTCGGGTCATGGTTATGGGCATGTATCGGGCCTTGGGACGGGTCATGGTTCATGTCATGGGTACGGGCATGGGTCGGGTCATGGGTCAGGTCACGGGTCGAATCATGGGTCGGGTCATGGTTGGTCCATGGTTCAGGATACGAGACGGGTCATGGTTCGGGTCATGAGTCGGTCCTTGGTTAGGGTCATGGGTCGTCCTTGTTTAGGGTCATGGGTCGGGTCATGGTTCTAGTAATGGGTCGAGTCATGGTTCAATTATTAATTAAACAAAATAATTTCATTAAAAATGAAAAATTATTAAACACTCATCCCCCAAGGTATGAAAATTATTAAAAATGAGAAAAAAAAACACTCATGCCCCAAGAAATGAAAATTATTAAAAATGAAAAAATCACATTCATTATGTAATGGTCCATTATATTCCTATGTGATACCAAACATATTTTGTTTCATTCCAACGTAATGACTCATTCCATTCCACTCTCCATTCATGCATACCAAACAGTACCTAAGTGTTTTCGAGTCTTTTTTAAAAAGAGAAGTGAAAGAAAACTGGAAAATATTTGTGTTCGTGATTTTTTTAATGTAAGAATGTGAAAATAAACTCAAAAAATTTGTGTTTATGAGTTTTTTTAATGTAAAGAGAAGAATGGAAGATTTTTAACAATTGTTTTTAATTTCTTTTTGTTTCCTTGGAACTATGAAACATAAAATTACGTTATATGTTTTTCTTTCTCTCTCTTTCTTTTCTCTCCTTAATTCCTTTACCTTTTTTTCTTTCCTATATTAAACTCAGAAACACAAACATCTTTTTAATTTTACGGTAAAAATAAAGATAAAATTATTGATTTTGTCCATTGTTCGCCGTTACATTACATATTTTTTTCACGTAAAAAATAAAATAGTTTTAATTTAATTTTTTTAACTTTAATGAAATAAAAAATGATTAAATTAATAAATTATATAGATTGAAGATTGTAGGAACAACGGCAAACACACTCCATCTCCCAAAGAATGTGAAAAGGACACTATACATTCCCATTCCCATCTCATTTAAAAGGAAAGGTCGGTGAGGGATAGTTAGCAGGCTGCTGAAATTTTTGTTTTTCATCCCATACTATATATAATTTACATTTTTTACCCGTTTAATTATGAATTAATTTAGTTTTCCTTTAATAACTTTCGTTCGTTATTTTTTTTTAAAAAACGGAATGCACGGCTATTTTTAATTCTTTTTGTCGACGTTTCGATATGAATTTTTTTAAAACGGACTTATATTCAAAGTCGAGTATTTTTTGGTATCGTAGCACATAGCGAGTGCCGTTATCGTCATGGTACCGCGACGACCCGAACCTATTATGCCGCGTGACACGGGAATTCAAGTTATGGTACGTTTCGAAGCCGCCGCAAAGCACGGCTTCGACGCTTTTTACCCGTTTAATTATGAATTACTTTCGTTCGTTAACTTTTTTCAAAAAACGGAATGCACGACTGTTTTTAATTTTTTCTGCCGACGTTTCGATATAATTTTTTTTTAAAAACGGACTTGCATTCAAAGTCGAGTATTTTTTGGAATCGTAGCACATAGCAAGTGCCGTTATCGTCATGGTACCACAACGACCCGGACCTATTATGCCGTGTGACACGGGAATCCGAGTTATGGTACGCTTCGAAGCCGCTGCAATGCGCGACGGATAAAACTACTAGTTACAAGTAAAAAGAAACAAGGGTATGCTAGAAAAATAGAAAATATGCGTCGACAGTTTGCATAGTTGAAAACGTCAAAAAGAAAATGAAAATGAAAATAAATAGTTAAATACTTGTATGTGAAGGAAACATACTCAACGAAAACCAAAATGCTTGGTCAAACTAATCATGAACGGGTACCAAATTGCTTGGTCAAAGATCATGGTTATGTCAATTGTGATTACAAGTTTGAATAATATTATGGGAGATATTTTGATTAAGAAAATAACACAATAATGACTAATGGAATGAATTTATAAATCTTAGAAAATGAAACTCGTAATATTATAGATTTATATTATGGGAAACTCGTGGATCTAGATATTTTGATCAAGAAAATCACGAATCTAGATATTGACTTTCAGTTGATTTGCAAATAAACATCGATAAATACAACCAATAGACATTCGCCCAACCGGCTAAGTCCGCTACATTTTAGCCGACACTAAAATCATGTAAAAACATTTGGGTCTACCAGCAAACCAATCTGAAGGATACATGTGTACAATCACCGGCTACGTTAGCCGGTCATTCTACAAATACAACCAACCTTATCACATGATTATGTCGGTTGTAGTACCGGTGACGGATCTAGAACAAAAGTTCAGGGGTAACGATTTTTTTTTACCATACTCTCATGTAAATGAAACAAATTTTTTTTTGACGGGACTTTCATCTAAACAGAATTTTTTTTACCGTACTTTCATAACGAAACAAATTTTTTTTTACCGTACTTTCATGTAAACAATTTTTTTTTGACGGTAACATGCGACTGGCGAGGCGGAGGACTGGGGTTTAGCGGAGGCACCGCCGAGCGGTGGTCTCAGCTCAGGTCGAGCGGTTGGTCTCTGGCTCTCACAGTCTCACAGTTCCCGCTCTTTGTCTTTCTTCTTGGCCGGTCGCTTGGGTAAGTTGGGTTTGAGAATTGAGACTTTAAGGTATTGGGGTTTAATAAAACATTTGGACTGGCTAAAGCCCAAATGTTTTATTAAAACCCAATACCTCAAAATGTTTAATAAAATGTGGGACTTTTTATAAAGTATTAGGTTTTTTATAAAATTTTGGACTTTTTATGAAGTGTTGAGCTTTTAAAAAAATTTGAGGGGTAACGTAATTTTTGCTCAAGGGTAACGTAAGGGGTAACCGGATACATAAAACCGTAAAAAAAAATTTACACTGCGCGTAAAAGTTGAGGGGTAGCGGAGGCTACCCCTACCCTAAGGGTAGGTCCGCCCCTATGTAGTACGCTTTATGTCGGCTTAGCCTGCGTTAATTTAGATATCGATTCCAACTTTTGTTGGCTTCTCGAGCTAAGCCGGAGACGTTTATTTGTTATGTTGAACACCTACTGGCCCTTTTCGACGAATAAAAGTTGCACCATATGGCCAATGACGGCTAGTATTTAGTCGGCTCCATTTTTTCCTCTTTATCATTTAATATGAATTTATAGTCTCTACTAATTGTTTTCAAGCAAACCACTTCATTTTTTCCAGATATTTTTAAAATATTTGTAAACAATGTAATATTTACCTGTGAAAAATGATATTTTGTTAATGGGACTATTGAATACGTTCTTTCCGATTGTATTTTGATTTAATATCATTGCTTTTCTGAACGATGTGAGCTAAAAAATTTCAGTAATTATCATATAAAATGTCTATGTTTACGGATCCAATCGGTACATTGGATGATCATGATATTTCATTTATTTTTAGAAATTGCTAAAACATGTATGAAGATGAGAGAGCTTGGAATGGATGGCTGCTACTGATCAAGACTTACATTCCCATGAATTTAGCTTTATGAATGTTGAACAATGTTTATTTAAAAGTTTTAATTGATTCAGAAACTGTAATAGACTTCCGCTGTTTGACTTTAATGTTTATTCAAAATTTAATAACTATCTGTATGCTTATGTGTGCCAACTATAAGAGGTACCCGGTTTGGGTCATTTCATTGCGTGTAGCGTTGGCAAAATAGAGAGTGGTGAATCTTGGACATGGTTTTTTATCAAAACTTAAAGAATGTATTAGTGTTAATCTAGACTTAGCGATCATATCGGATAGAGCAACTTCGATTGACATGGCTATTAGGATAGTGTTTCCACATACATATCATAAACTTTGTGGCCGACATTAGGTGATGAAGTTATGCTTAAAATCTTCAAAGCAAAGAAACATGGTACATTTGGTGGAAAACATGTAAAGCTTATATAGAATTTGATTTTGATGACTATTTCAATGCGTTGTGTGAAGTTTTTCCTAATGTTTGTAATGCCCTTGTCAATGTTAGTTTGTAGAAATGGGCAATAACATACTTCCCTAGCCAAACGATAAAGTATTATGACATTTTAACATCCTAAGTTTTGTGTCTAATTTTGCAAATTCTATCTTTCAAGGATTTGAATAAAGTTCATCTTGGAAATGGAGGGGGTATTTCAAAAAATGGATTTAAACCGGGGGGAGACCCTTAGCCGCCATTCACCTCACATATTCACCATTGTGTGTCTGTATGTTTCGATCGGAGAAAGAGGAGAGGAGGGAGAGAGAGGGAGAGATCGACCTTGTATTCGAAGGTATTAACAAGTTCACCGACACTAAAGCAAGTAAAGGTGTGTGACCTGTTGTTTCTCGCTAGAAGAAGGGAGGGTTTCACCTAGCTCATCTTGGTTATGCTCAAACGACATAAAGGTGAGAACTTCACGTCAAATCTCGCATGTTATCGTTGGATAATGGTTGAATTAGGGTTATATGATGATTTCAAGACTTTATGGCAGATAAAGTAATGATCTTGGCGTGTTTTTCAGATCTGGAACATACAACCGCCGACGGATGCAAACTAAGGTTTTGCTAAGGAAGAAGAAGGTATGTTTTGATTGAAAGTTCAGTCGAAAGATCACAGGTTTCGATCAAAGTTCCAATCGAAAGGGTAGTATAAAGTTTACAACTTTCGACTGATAGTTCGATTGAAAGCTTCCAACTTTCTATTTATAGTTTGATCGAAAGTCCAGTCGAAAGCTTCCAACTTTCGATTGGTATGTTTCGATCGAAAGTTCCATCTTTCGAGTAAGAGTTTTAATCAAAACTTCCATCTTTCGAGTAAAGGTTTCTAACGAAAGTTAACTCTATGTTTATATGTAAACTTTGACCAGATTTTTGAGTGTTCTAGCGTCAGTGAGAGTCAAGACTTTTCAGCTTACATCAGAAAAAATTGCTTCTTACAAGTGAGTTCTAGAATCCCCGTTTTACCTACTTTGGGGCGGTGTGCATTCTTGATAAAGTAAAATGTGTTAATTGAATGAATGAAAGTGTTTAATGAACGAATGGTTATATTTTTAATGTATGTTAAAGGTAAAGGTTAAATAATTAATGAAAGGGCTATAGTGTTATGTGTTATAAGTCCCACTAAGTGTATGTGTTACAGGTCCTGCTAAGGGCATGTGTTACAGATCCCGCTAAGGGTATGTGTTACAGGTCACACTAAGGGTATGTGTTATAGGTCCCGCTAAGGGAAAAGGTTACAAGACCGCTAAGGAAACATGTTATAGGTCCCACTAAGGGCAAACCTTAGGGGAGTGCCTTTGTGGCTTGCATATAATTGTTTAACTGAGTGTGTTTAAAAGATAGTGATAGCCAATGGAAAGTGTGACGATGGTCATACATAACATGTATGTTACATAAATTAGACATTAAAATATATGTTACATAAATTAGACAGTTAATGTTTGATTTAATTTGAATGTTCACAGTATGTCTCAAAGAGGAGGATTATACCCAAATGCATCTATTGTGTTATTTATAACTAAATGTACACGTTGTATGTTAATGTTTAACGTTGTTTATAAACTAGAACTCACTCAGCGAAGCTGACTTTTAGTATGCACATCATGTTAAAGTGTAGGTTCATTTTGGATTCTTACGAGGATGCGTGGCATGGATGGAGTGGCTATTACGTGTACGGGTCGTACTATTACATGTACAACCGTTCTGATACGTCCAGCTCAGCATTGACTTTTCTTCCACTTTCTTAACTCTCAGCGACTGAATCTTACTAAACCATACTCACTTAGACACTAACTTAGACCAAATTGTTAAGACACGGGTTAAAAACAAAATAAAAAAAGGCTAAAAGGGCTTAATGGCTAGTAACGTGGGTTAAACAATTGAAAGTTATAGGCTCAAAATGGTGTACTAAGGGTTAATGTTTGGGTAGGTAAAAACAAACAAAAAAGTCTAAAAACTAGGGGTTTATCCTAATGCCTCTATCATTTCTACATAAATCCCAGTCATGATCTCGAGTTGTATAACATCCATAAGTTCTAAAATGTAGACAATCATGCTAGTATAATCTCTCAACAAATGAAAATGAGCTATATATACATATGCTCTAATTAGGCTCAAATCCTCACTAAGAAAATAGTAGATTCGGGTTACCGATGTGAGTTAAAACACATTTAAAAGCTGTCAAGTTCATTTTCGCTCTCCTAGTGATTCCAATACAATTTCCTTTAAAAAACACTTGTTTAAGACAACTATTCACAAACACTTAAAAGTCAGTTATTCTTTTCAGTTCAAGGGCATCACACAAGCGAGAATACTTAGGCTATGGTTTATGTTTTTGTGTAAGAGAGAATTTTGTTTGAAGCTATGGCACCTACCAATTTACGGTCCCAATATCGACGGGAATATTTATAAGAAACGATGGGAATATTTATAAGAAATGGCGGGAAATGTCGGAAACCTAGAAGATAGAAAAATAAATTAAGAGGGTCTGGAAACACGGGGTAGGGGACCGCTATCCAGCAACTAACGGTCCGCTACGGGGCTCTAGAATTCTGCCGCTGAAGGCGTGGCGGACCGACATCACAGACTGTGACGATCCGTTACAAGAAGGGCATGGCTGGCGGACCGCCAACTGCTTGGCTAACGGTCCGCTACGCATGTCCCTAGACACCCTCTGCATCAGACATGTGTCCTGGACGCGTGTAGGGCATGCGTCAGCCCTAGTGACGCGTGGTTGGTGGCAGACAGCCTCTGCAGGCCCACACGGTCCACTATGAAAGTGTGGCGCGTCTGCTTTGCATGGCCACCACGTGACATGCATGCGGGCAACGTAAGGCGGTAGTGGACCGCCAGCGCCCCGACTAACAGACTGCTACGGGTTTGCTTCCAGCCTATAAATAGAGGGCCATTGCACCTCATTTTCTCACAACATCACAACTAACACTCATTCTCTCGAGTTTTCTCTGCCCCTGAGCTGTTCTCTAGCCTTCCTACTGTCCCGACACCTGAGCTGCTCCTCCGAGTTCGACTATATTTTGCTTATCAACCGGACCCGAGCGTTTAGAGCCGAAGAAACCTGAGAAAAGGTTAGAAGTGCATGTTAAGGTGCTAGAGCCCTAAGAGCTGATTCTAAGAGCTACATTGCACTAAGATTATCATCTTTCAAAGCTTCATTAACCAAGGTGAATATGAGTCTTTCAAAAACGATTTAAAGTCGTGAGTATGCTACAAAAACACTCACGCAAAAGATCAAACTATTTACATTTACGAAAAAAGGGCAAAACACAAAAATTAGATACTTACTCATATAATCCTAGACGGGGTTAACCAACATAATCAACCCCAGCGGATGTTATTTACCCACGGAAGAAAAGTATACGTAAAGTTTGATCAAATATTATACTCGCTCCGGATCCAGTTAGGGCCGAGCGGGGTTGGCATGTATGGTCGGGTGATTGTGTAAAACGAAGGATGGCTTATAAGGTCACGTGGCCCTCGAGTACGTGACCAATGTATACGCATATAAAAAGGGAAAGAAGTGTGTGTTCACTAGATTCCAAAGAAGAATGTTAAATTATTTAATTTAATTGTTTTGCCATGATTATGAAATGATTTGAGGTCATAAAGTATTCACCAGCGTATAGTTGACGTTCATTTTCAAATGTATTCAGAAAAAGATTAAAATGACCTCAACATACCCACACTGGGCACGACTTAAGTCCCGAGGATAATTTTGTTACATAGCCAGGTCAGTCCACACACCTAGACTCGGTGCAACCCAAAAATATATATTATACAGGTTCGTGCTATGCACAGGAAGAACCTGGGAAATGACAAGGTTAAGGTCCCCAAGGGATTTCGACACGCTAGGCAAAATACCTCATTGTAGATTTTACTGAATTTGGTCAGGGTTTTTAATTTTAAATCAAATGTACAAACAATCGGGTTTTATACCCAAGTATTTAAATAAAATAATCTTTTGTCTACGCAAAGAGATTCTAATAATTACAAACTAGCCCTTGAGGTTGAGACGATTGATAAAAAGATCACTTGTTAAAACATTATTCCGCTGCACAAAAACAAACTCTGCAATCAAAGTAGGTACCAAAGGTGCCAACTGACGTCGCCGCCCATGAGCGTCCCGCGGGTGCCAGGGGCAGGGTGTGACATTGTTTGGTATCATAGCCTGAGGTTTTAGCGAATTAGATACTCAGAGTTAGTATCTAAGCTTTAACCAGTATAAGCAAAGACATGCCTACTAGCAAAAGTAGGTAGACACATGCCGTAGGCTAATAATGTCATACATGCAGGTAGAAGTTATGTCTGGTGGACAAGGGTACAATAGTTACTATAACGCTAGTGCTATTAAGCAAGAGCCTATCGAAAATCCATTTACGCCCATAAAAGCAGACAATTTCGCATGGTATCATGCCTACCAAAGGTTCCGATCAAGGAGGAGTACGAATCCGACCACCTGAGTCAAATGGGTGGATCCGACTTTAGCAATTGGAGATGTGCACCTCCTCATCTACCGATACCTCCTTATCCCGTAAATCAATTTGAGGATGGTCCTAGCAATAAGGCAACTAATCCCCGAATGTGGAAAAGGGAACCTATAGAGAAGCTCTACATCACTGGAGCGAGTTTGGAAGAAATATATAAAAACATGGAGAACTATGAAAGTTCTGAATCCAAGGGATTTCTCCCTTTTCCTCCGATGGAAGTTTACTCACCACAATCGGCAAGCTACGAACCATACGTCGATTATCTTAACTATCCCCTAGTATCGGGTTCGAACATGGCTGAATTTGAGGACACGTATGGATCCATATATTCAGGATTAATATGATCATGTGGCTGAATTTGACGACGTGTATGATGATCCTAATACTTATCCCGCCGATTATAGTCCTCGAGCAACGCTGAAGCACAAGCCCACTCCTGCCTACAATAATGTCTATAATGACATTGTTTTAGGTTTAAAGGATCCTCCGCCTAAATTAGGATATCCTACATCCACTCCTAGATCTCCAATTGAATTCCTCGATCGGTCGCTCCGTGAAACTGATCAAGTTAAGAAAGAACTTATCTTGACGAGGGAAATACTGATAGATGCCGAGAGAGATCTATCGAAGGCGAGAAAGGAAAGCGTGTGGAAGAATAAGAAGCTTAAATCCTTCGCTAAAAGGATTTGGCTCCAAGGAAAGGGGCTTATGAAGGATTCCAAGAATATCGTAAAGAAATAGGCGTCATACTGTTGTTTTTCTCTATTTTTGTATTTTCTAATACAAAATATTGTAACCTTTCCATTTCTATTAATAAAAATATTTTGTTTTCATTTTCTTTAGAATGGCAGGAAAAGGAAAAGGACCTATCTTTGTTCGTAGGTATGCACCACCTGGAAACAATGAACGAAATACGAAATCAACCGAATCCTATTCTGAAACCAATTCCGAGAATACTAGTGGAACTTTCCAAAACTTAGGGGATATAGAAACTATAGAAGCATGTTTTAGTAACTATAAATTAAATTCTATGTATTAGTGTACTTAGCTAGTACGCAAGAGGGTGTTCCTGCTTACTTAGCTTGTACACCAGATTGGTGCTGCGTACTTAGTAAGTACGTATGGCTTTTGCACTGCGTACTTATCAAGTACATATGACCAATGACCTGCGTACTTAGCCAAGTACGTAGGTATTGTTTCAGCCCCTATAAATTAAGATGATGACCTCATTTGTAGGTGGAACTCTGGAACTAGGTTGAGAGGTATCCGGGCGGGATGAGCTCTCCCGCCCATGGACCGTGAGCGTAGACGAGAGATGTGTACTTCTATGGTATGTAATGTGAGATGAATTCTTTGTTATGGATTACATATCGTTTTTGTGTTGATTCTCTTCTTTATGTTCGTGGTTTTCTCTGTCTTGTCTCCTTCGTTCCCACACGAATCGACGGACAGATCTTTGTTTTTCCGCTGCGTGACGAGGCTCCCGGGACCTACAACTGGTATCAGAGCCTCGGTGTTCGTTGATTTGTGTTCCAGATTTGAGTTTTTAGGGTTTTGAGCAGATCTAAGTTCATACAGGTCGTAAATTTTTCAGACCAAAATCCTTAAATTCGTCTTTATTATCATTTCATTTGGTGTTTAGAAGGCTGAGGGTTTGTTAGAAGATGATTTCTATGCTTTTGGATTTCTTACATAGCCAGAACGGCCCTCACAAATTGCAAATACTAATTTGTTAAGAATTAATCGGATTGAAGATATAGCGTCATCATTCGCTGGAATCGAAATATCTGTGAGATCGGGGTCACAATTTGTATCGATTAAACAAATTGTTGGAATTCCCAATGTGATACATTCTTGAAGGGCCGTATATTATTCGTGTTGATCAACGATGATTACAATATCGGGTAACCCTGTCATATATTTAATCCCGCCCAGATATGTTTGCAAATGAGATAATTGTCTTTTCAACATAGCCGCATCTCTTTTCGGAAGACGGTTGAGTCCCCCTGTTTTTTGTTCAGTTGGACCGATTCTTGATTATTCAATACCAGGTTTTTGATGATGATTTTTTGACCATGTTTGGTTGTTCTTGACACAAATTGAGACCTAAAACTAGTTTATGATCATCAATAGAAGCTCTAGCATTCTAAATTCGTCCTTAACTGTTCTTGATTTTGGTTTTGACCCCTTGGTGTCCGTGGTTTAGCGTCGGAACAAGGATAGGTCAACATGACCAGGTTTTAGCATGATAGTGGTGATGGGTTTTGGTTCCATAAGTCGTAAATGTGTTTTTCGACATTGTGGTGACCATAATTCATCACCAAATCACCCGGTTTTGATTTTGGATTTTGAAATTTTTATAAGTGCACTTCCTACGTACTTAGTAAGTACGCAAGAAGTAACTCCTGCGTTAAGTACGCAAGAACAATCTCCTGCATACTTATTAAGTACGCAGGAAGGGCAATTCAGAAAAAAATTTAAGTCTGGAAATTAGTTCATCGTGCAAGTGCTATACCAAGTCATGCTTGTTCTATTCCAATGATTTTGTTTGATCTAATGTTGTTTCTCTTATGTTCTTGCAGAGATGACTAGAGATGGAGGCGATGAAGAAGAAGGAGGAGATGGTGCTGAAGAGTCAGATTCCGAGGTGACTGAATCTGATTCATCTGACTCTGATGATGCACCAGACCAATCACACCCACGGAGAATGGCGAAGGTTTCCCTTCCCGAGTCGTCCTCCAAGAGACAAAGACAAGGGAGTTCAGACAACAAGTATATCCCTGAACATGAGACTGAGATATCATTTGAGTTGATGACGTGGAGCGCGTTAGCCATGCTGGCGTTAGTTTCACGGAGCTCAAATTTGACATAGTCATCCTTCAGCTCACGGATTTTGACCTTGGGGAACCTCTGTTCACGGAGCTCAAATTTGACATAGTCGTCCTTTAGCTCACAGATTTTGACCTTGGGGAACCTCTGGTACGATGTTGTTAGAAAAATACTACTTGCATACAGATGATAGAGACTGAAGACATCTCAAGAGCTGCTGTCAAGGGGGAGTTTACTGAAGCAATTCTTGTGACAAGCACTCTGAAGCTGTTAGAGACTGAAGACATCTCCAGAGCTGCTGTCAAGGGGGAGTTTGTTGAAGCAATTCTTGTGACAAGCACTCTGAAGATTGTTCTTGCTTATTTAATGTTTTTATGTATTTGTACTTGTATTTCAGTGTCTGTATGTATTGGTTTATCGAGTTGTAATCATGTTCGTGGGTACTTATCAATGTATTTGTCTTGTAAAGTGTTTTGCGCACTTAACAAGTGCGCACGTTGTTTAACCTGCGTACTTAGCAAGTACGCAAGAACAAATGTCTGCGTACTTTCTATGTACGCATGAAGAAAGCCCTGCGCACTTGCTAAGTGCGCATGCAACAGGTCTAGTATATATAGCTGGTTTGTGTTGTGATTATGTACTCACTCACTAACATCTTGTAACCGGTTGTGATTATCAATAGACGAAGTTTAAAGTATCTTGTTGTTGTCAGTTTACTTTGTGTTGCTTGAATCTCCACCTAGTCACGGGCATTCCGCACCCAGTTAGACTAGCCAACGCACTTGCATGTGACGATCCGAGACACCCGGGGACCTACAACTGGTATCAGAGCCTCGGTGTTCGTTGATTTGTGTTCCAGATTCGAGTTTTTAGGGTTTTGAGCAGACCTGAGTTCATACGGATCGTAACTTTTTCAGACCAAAATCCTTAAATTCGTCTTTGTTATCGTTTCATTTGGTGTTTGGAAGGTTGAGGGTTTGTTAGAAGATGATTTCTAAGCTTTTGGAAGCATCAATTTCTCGGATCCAACACTTTTCGAGTATTCTCCTCAAGATCAGTCAAGAACGCTGCTGTACTGACTAAGTACGCAAAATCTCCTTTTCTCCGTACTTACTAAGTACGCATAGGTTAGCCCTGCGTACTTACTAAGTACGAACGAGTAGTTGACCTGTGTACTTGCTAAGTACGCATGTGTATTTGGCTCTGCGAACTTATCAAGTACGCATGAATATTTGGCTGTGCGAACTTGCTAAGTACACATGAACTATCATCTGGGATTAAAAAAAAAATAAAAAAAATCATATTGTTTAGGTATTCAAACCTGAAAATGTTCCTAACATTAGTTTTTTGGCGGGAAAACTTTTCTTGGCCAAATTTTTTAGGGATCGTTCGTACACTTGTTTCGGGCCAATTTTGAGAAGATAATGATTTTGGTTTTTTGGGACTGAAATTTGATATGGCTTGGCAAAACAAGGATGAGATTTTTCTTGGATGATACCAATTGTCATACATTGTTTAAGTGTTCAAACCTGAAAATGTAGGCTACGAGTATCTGGGATAATTCTTTAATAGGGAAGGAATGCTGAATGAAGTTGAGCAATTGGGTCGTCATCAACTAAAGGTCTCGTTTTATTTGTGAAGATGTTGTTGCTTTGTGTCTTTACAAAAAGAATAATATTGTTTAGGTATTCAAACTTGAAAATGTAGGCTACGAGTATCTATGGTACTTCTTTAATAGGGGATGAATACTGTAACAACTTGAACCCAAGGATTTGCTATTTTGGATCTTTGCAAATGAATAAAAAAAGGAATAAAATCCTAGAGTTGACTAGTTATGGTTTTTGAGGATTTGAGTGAAGCGGTGATGAAGCTGGTCATAGTATACAGAGAAATGAGGGGGATAAAAATCTAAAAGTATTCATGGGACATTAAAGAGGTGGTGGAAAAGCCGTTGGTACTTCATATATATATATATACCTTTTTGACGTAACATGGATCTCAACTATGATTTCTCGCGTAAACTATATTTTTTCGTGCTCTTTGGTCAAGCCTGTATTTAAGATTTGATGTGATTTAGTTATGACTGGATTTCTCATTTGGGATCTGGGCAGAATGCCAGATAGACAACCTACTTATGGAACTTCACCGCGGTGAATGTATACAGATTAGGAGGTGTTAACTAGGAATGAAGATCTAATTGAAGAATGTTGGACTTTGTATACAGGATGATCACTGCTGAGCATGATTTTATGTTAGATTCTATCATGTGTTTTCAAGATGAAGCTGGACATCCTTTGGATTATTAGTTGAAGATGGAACCTTTATCATTTGATTACGGGATAGGAAACGTTCCCTTGTTTCTGGTCTAGTCTGGTGGAGCTTAAACTGAAAGGGGATATTGGAAATGAACAACTTCGGGAATTTAGCTGACTCATGAATATACAAGATAGAGTTGGACACATCTGGTTTGAAGACTGAAGTTTATCTTACTGGAATTCCTATGGGAGCTGATTAGTTTGATGCAGGTTATTGAAAATTCCAACTCTCTATCATATGCCAGCTGATTTGGAGGAATTCTAAGTCAAGGTGGAGGTTGCTACTGCTGAGAGGTTGAACTACAATGAGGTGTGTTGGGTTAGTTGGTTCTTATTAAAGCACTTGGTTTGGTCTACAATGAAAGCTACAGTTAAGAGGGAGTCGGGTTTGTTAGATCATTCGGCAACTGAAGACTGAAGTTTGAAGATCTCAAGTGGAATGCTAGAAGATCATGTCTCGCCAGAAGACACGTGATGTCATTAGTTTAGAGGGAGTCTGTTAGGACATTCTTTGTAAACTGATGATTATTAGTGTTAGTGATAGATAGAATTTGATGCTATAGTTAAGAGGGAGTCTGTAGAAGTATGTTTTAGTAACTATAGATTAAATTCTATGTATCGGTGTACTTAGCTAGTACGCAGGAGGGTGTTCCTGCGTACTTAGCTTGTACACCAGATTGGTGCTGCGTACTTAGTAAGTACGCATGGCTTTTGCCCTGCGTACTTATCAAGTACACATGACCAATGACCTACGTACTTAGCCAAGTATGCAGGTATTGTTTCAGCCCCTATAAATTGAGATGATGGCCTCATTTGTAGGTGGAACTCTAGAACTAGGTTGAGAGGTGTCCGGGCTGAATGAGCTCTCCTGCCCCTAGACCGTGAGAGTAGATGAGAGATGTGTACTTCTTCGGTATGTAATGTGAGATGACTTCTTTGTTATGGATTACGTATCGTTTGATTCTATTGTCTTTTATTTGTTCTTTTCTCTATCTGTTCTTCACCGTTCCCACACGAATTGACGGACAGATCTTTGTTTTTCTGCTGCGCAACAAGGCTCCCGGGACCTACAAAAACTTCTAAACATTTCTATGAAAACCCCATAAGTTATTACGCCGCACCAACACTGGACAGCTATAACCAAACCTACATGAATAACTATTGTTATCAAGAGAGGTTACCTGAAACCACATTTGAACACCATTATGCGTTGAAAGGTGAGGAAAGGGCTGATTCCAACAGACCCTACGGAACTTACCATTCCACTAATCCCACTCCAATCAATACTCCCCGGGTTAATGAAGAAACCCCGGGAGAAGAAAGGATTGCAACTATGCATGCCCGAATAGCTGAATTGGAGAGGATTGAAGCAGAAAAAGACGCAAAGATCGCAGCTCTACAACAAGCATTGATTAGAGCTAGAGGATGTTAAGATATAAAGCTATGTATCGTCTATGTTATTTTTTATCTAATGTATTGTATTTTAAATTTTGAAGCAATAAAACCTCGTATTTCTTTTATCTTCTAAAGATAACAAATACTTCGTCTTTTTTCGTTTAGAATGTCAATGAGAACCGAACCCTCCACTAACACACGAGGGAGGAAGAAACAAGCCGACAATGCCTTAAAACTAGAGGCTCAGGCTGCTGAAATGCAGAAACTCATTAACAAAGGAATTGAGGACGCAATTCCAACTATTCTCGAGGCTTTTGAAAATGCTCAGGCTGCCCAAGCCGAAGCCAAAGGCAAAGCCAAAAATAAGGGCAAGGAACCTTCAATTCATAACTCTAAGCACCACGAGTCAAATCATACTGTTTCTGTAAGAAAGGAGCATACAAAGACGTATACTCACCAAAGTTCAAATACTAAGAGGACCCGTAATGAGGAACACTACTCTTTGAGTGATAGTTCCGCAGAAAGTTACAGACCTCATCATAAGAGGAACAAACAATTAGGTTGCTCCTATAAGACCTTCCAGGCTTGTAAGCCATATGACTTCTTGGGTAAAGAAAGAGGAGGCGCTGCACTTCGATAGATCGAAAAGACCGAGTCAGTTCTAGCCATTAACAAATGCGCCGAGTAAGACAAAGTCCTCTTCGCCTCTAACCTGTTCAAGAATTTTGATCTAGAATGGTGGAACGCGCTGGTTTCCGCCAAGAGGGGAGATAAGGCATATCGAATTAGTTGGAGCTTATTCAGGGATGGAGTCAAAAGAAAATTTTTCCCGATTAATGAAGTCGAGCATAAATTTCTCAACTTGAGAATGGTTGGCTCCAACCATCAAGACTACATGACCAAGATACTGGTGTACGCATGGCTAGTGCCACATCTGGCCACTCCGGAATCTAATCTCATTAAGAGATATATCTACGGATTAGTTAGTGAAATCCGGGACATGGTTAAGGTCTCTGAGCCTAAGACCATCGATGACGCCATGGATTTAGGCGCCTAGCTAACAGACGAAATGGTCCAAACCTTGGAAGAGAATAGGAAGAAGGAAACTCCAACAAAGGGAAACCTGATCACAAGAGACCCAACCGAACCTTTATCGTGAAGGAAGGGCAATCTAGTTTCCCTGAATGCAAGACCTGTAGAAGGAGGTATCTAGGAAAATGTCAATTCCTCACACCAACATCGTGCCCTGTCACACCCTAGATTTAGCTTACCCGGGCGTGCAACCAACAGTTGGTGCCTGTCTCTTATTTTATATCATCAGAGTTTATAAATACAGCGGAATAGTTTATAACTCAGGGTCTTTTCAAAAGACGGGGAATCTCCCGTTTCATTTTATTATAATAGGGATAAACCCTGATATTATACACAAACGTTTAATTTACTAAACCAAGGGTTACAAGAGCCATTTCTTTCAAACTGATGTCTAGGGTGGACGTTCCCTTTTTGATTACATCATTAATCTATTCATTCCATGGCTAATCAATATTTAATCATCCTTGGTTACTTGTAAAACATCTGAAAATATTTTAACAGTATAAGCTGGTGAATACAAGTATATTTGAAATCATAATCTGACATGTGTGAATAAATAGAACAATTTTCCCATATTTGAATGGTTGATTTACACATACAGTGGACCCCCGGCCCGAACGTATAACCACTAGCCACACTAGGCACTTTTGTTGGATCATCGTTGTTTTACGTTTAATGGGACCCTGCCTTCCGCCTCAAGCGTCAGGTCTTACGTATTATAAACAACCAAGCCATAGCCCTAGCCACATTACAACGTTTCATCTGTAACATGTGTATGCATACGTGACTCTATGGTCTGAATGCTATGTAGTAAATCACCTTATGCGACCAATGGTTGTATTAGTTCATTCAAGTCATATCACAATCAGAACATCGTTTAGTTTTAAAATCATTTTATAAAAATACAAGTATTCACCTTGACAGCGCCTTTGCTTAACGACCTGAGCTTGGATTCTCAAAATGAGCGTTTCCTAGCTTCTTGATTTGTTCTAAGATGATCCGGCACCTCGGGAACTTAATTGTATGAGCGGGAATGATTTTGGGGTAGTGGGATATCAACTAATTGCTCAAGAGTTCGTGATTTTGATGTGAGAAATGCCTAAACCCGACCTTGCTATTTATACAAAAATTTAGCGGCTGTGACAGACCGTTATGGACGGTGACGGCCCGTCACCGCTTGGTCGTAACAGACCATTACCGCTTGGTGACGGTCATTGGACGCGTGTCAACTTCTGGTCATTTTGCGGAATGACGGACCGTTACGAGGTCGTGATGGTTCGTCATAGGGTTTCCACGCGTCATAATCCACCCATTAGTCACCGGACACGCCATTAATGATGTATATTTTTATATATAAATATATATTGCAACTCGGAAAGATGTGTTATGACACAAATGACTTCCACTCTTGTTCACATTCGTTACAAATATATATTGTATTTTATTTTTGCATACCAAGTCACCAATGGGTCGTCGAGTCAACCTAAGTCAACTTGGTCAGCTTAAGTCAACTTGGTTAACCTAAGTCAACTTGGTCAACCTAAGTCAACTTTTAATGGCTTTCTGAATCTGCCTTTGGTGTAATGTTCCTTCCTTAGATCAACATATGTTGTTGATGATTATTGATCTGATTCTTTATCAATTCTGATTTTGACGTCAACTGCTTCGGTCATTGGTTTTGTTTCACCATCAGATTCATTGTATGACTATGTTGATGGTTCAGTGGATTGATCTGAATCATATTCACTTTCTTCACTATCTTTTGTGGATAGATATTCTGAATTGCTTTGACTGTCACATTGACTTGTTGATATGGGAGTAAAGATTGGAATCTCTTCTGTCATGAATCTTTCAAACTGATTTCTTGCTATAAAGTTAACCGAATTATTAAAACATAAAGCATTGATAGAATTAAAGTCATTACAACTATTGAGTTCATTACAATCAGAATCGATTTAAAGTCATTACAACCAAGTTTGTGGTATTTCCAAGTTTGTGGTATTGCCATGTTTACGGTATGTCCAAGTTTGCGGTATTCTCCAAGTTTGCGGTATTATCAAGTTTGCGGTATTTACTTCAAGGTTGCGGTATTCTCCAAGTTTGCGGTATCATCAAGTTTGCGGGTTTCTCTGTTAGTTGTTCTTATTGCAAATCACGTGTGTTCCTCTGTTTAATAAGTCATGACTGATACTAATGCTATGAATAATGAGATTGGTATCACTAATAGACCTCCTCGTCTCACCAATGCCGATGATTTTGATAACTGGAAATACATATATGAAAATTTTGCTAAGTATAAGGATTTATCTATATAGAAGTCCATTAAGAAGGGTCCTACAATTCCTATGGTTAGAAATACAAACAACGAATTTGTTCCAAAGGACCTTGATCTTTATGTAGGTGAAGAGATTACTCAGAATGAGAAGGATGAGAAAGCTTATGCTGGTTTTACAATGGTTTTGTCAATAGAAATTTCCCAAGGTTTCAAAGAGTATAAGACTGCAAAATCTCTCTGGGATGCATTGGTGGAAAGGTTCGAAGGCAACTTAGATATGCGAGAGAGTTGAAAGGACATGTTAAGACATAAATTTAACATGTTCAAGTATGTTAAATGGGAAAGTCTTGAATCACAGATAAACAGGTTTACTCACTTAATGACTGAAATGAGTAGTGCTGGCATTGAAATGACCAAGGGTGAGATAAACAAGAAGCTACTAAACTCTTTGCCGATAAACTAGAACTTCAACATCACTACCATTAAGAGAACCAAAGACATGTATTCCACCTCGCTAAGTGAGTTAATCTCTATTTTAAGGTCATATGAGATGGATGATCAGCAAAGGCAAATCATGTTTATGTCTGATACAGAACACTTAGTGTCTCAAGAAAGTGCTTTACTCTCCGGTATGTCATCTACTCATACTCCAAATGTGTCTGCTTTTTCCAACCAAATAACCTTCGCTGCTCTAGTTCAACAGAATAACTCACCGTGCTCAAATACTGTCAAATCTGTTGAAATGAATGTTGCACTGTTCAGTGTTTTCTTGAACAGCTATAATGCAATGCTGGCTGGAAAGCTCTCACCTGCCAACCTGGTGCAAGATGACACGGAGCAGATTCCTCCTTATGACTTGGAAGAGATGGATATCAAGTGGCACATGGCAATGGCTGTGCATCGTGCTAAGAAGTTTATCGAGAGAACTGGAAGAAAATCATTTGATGGGATGGAGTCGGGAAAAAAGAAGATTGGTTTTGACAAGTCCAACTTGAGGTGCTACAACTTCAACAAGCCTGGGCACTTTTCTAGGGAATGACCCGAGCCTAAAGTTGAAAAGGGAAGTTCATCTGGTAGCTCAGAAGAGAAGGAAACAGCTACTGCCAGTGACAACAAAGCTTTGGTCAGTCCGCAGACTGCTGGATATGATTGGAGAGACCAAATTCATGAGTTATCGATGAAGGTGTCAAATCATGCTCTCATGGCAAAGGTTGAAGAAGCTGAGGTACACACACATACATGTTCTCATAATTGTGTAGAAAAAGTAAATAGATATAAGTGTGATAATGAAATGCTTATAAAGGAAATAACTCAACTTCAGTATGCCAATGCTGAGCACAAGCGATCTAAAAACATTTTAAAGACAAAATAGGAGCAAGTGAAAATGATTTTTCTAAACTTGAAATGGACTTTAGCAATAAGGAATGTCTTTATCATGATGCTTTAAAAAGAATAGACGACCTTAGTTTAAAGTTGAATGACGATGTGACTCAATTGGCAAACACTAAACTAATAATCGAGAAAATTGAACACTCTCAATCGATAGTTTATGACATGATAAATTCTCAAGTCAGAAAGAAAGGGAATCCAGGAATTGGATATCATGTAGTTGAGCATCCATTCAATGGAAATTTTATTTCAATGCCAAGTGTTCAACATGAAGATGTTGAAATGGAATATGGTGTAGGCCGTAAACCAGATCAACCTTCTTCATCCACACAGTCAACGCCTGTAACTGTTAGTCCCACGGTAGAATATGTAAACGTTACTAACCCGTCTAAGTCTTGTGCAAAAATAGGATTAGTAGAGGGCATAGTGGAGGATTGTGGGATTGATGATGAGGAGGAGGGTCGTGTTTTTAATTCTAATTCTAAGTCTATGTTTTTTAAAAAACACTTTGGTTGGTTTTCAAAATTCTGCTACTTTTGTTGGTTCTGCTTTGAATGTTGGTTTAAATAATGGTACTTTTGAAAAAGGGGATAAGTTGAAAACTAATTTGAAATCCACATTTGTGAAAGGTGGTACTTTAGAGAAGGAAGAAAAACATACCATGAATGGTAAAAATCACCAGTTCGTTAAAAACAAAAAAATCGTTCTTCTAATCGTGAAAGTAGCAAACCATCAACAAGTCAGTCAAACTCTAAGCAATTGCCTCAACGCTTTACCAAAAGCGAATTTTATGCAAATTTTGATAATCATCATCGTGATTTCGAACAAAATGTTAGGAACTTTGATAGGAATTGCTTTAGATCAAATCACATAAATTATAATAGAAATGATGATCAAATGCATGATAGAAGGTTTTCTAGGAACTGTGAAAATACAGGTTACTTCACAGGTTCTCCTCAACGGTCATCATCATGGGACACCGAATACTATGCCCCGTATCCGAGAAGGCAAACGTGCTATGTCTGTGGGAATCACGGACACTTAGCAAGAAATTGTATTCACAATCGTGAACACTCTGGTAGATATCCGAATGTTTCTCGATGGGATAATGTGTATCAAAGGCCAAATGTGTCTGAAAGACCTAAGGCCCAAAATCACAACATGCCCAAAGATAAACAATCAGATAGAAAAACTGGTGCTGTGCATAAAACTCAACGTCTTGTTAAAGAAAATAATGTTTTGAAGCATAAACAAAAGAAAGTTGAGAAACCCATCAAATTTGAAAAGGGTAAAGAAAAGGTCGTCCCTCCAACAGCAAGCTTAAATTTTCAAAAAGCAAAGCCTGTTTGGATACGAAAACCAAATGCACAATCAACACCAGTTGAGTTCAATAACAAAAGAGATATGAAATTGAAGAAGTCTCATATTTAGATGAGTCAGGGCAACCCAATACAACCATGTCTTGGGTTCCGGTTACTAATTAAAGCGATCTATCGTGCAGGTACAGCCAAAGAGGCCTATCAATAACCTCTGGTACATTGATAGTGGTTGTTCCCGGCACATGACAGGAGACATCTCTCAGCTTCACGACATTAAATTGTTCGATAGAGGGTATGTTCCCTTTTCAGGCGATAAGGGTGGACAAATCACCATGAAAGGTACTGTCACTAACGGTACTCTCTATTTCGAATATGTGAATTATGTGTCTGAATTGAATCACAGCTTGTTAAGTGTGTCTCAAATTTGTGATAAAAAGTTTTCAACTCATTTTACAGATAAATAGTGCTTGATTTTAAAACAAGGGTTTGTAGTCCATGAGGATTGGATTTTAATGAGAACACCGAGGTGTAAGGATTCATATTTGTTGGATATGAATAGTGAGTCAGCTTTAACCAACACTTGTTTATTTTCTAAAGCTTCTGAAAATGACTCCATGCTATGGCATCGCGTTTAGGTCACATAAATTTGGAAAACCTAAATAGATTTGCAAAAGGAGCACATGTTGTTGGTTTGCCTATGAAAGATTTTTGTGAGGTCAAAAAATGTATTTCTTGTGCTAAAGGTAAACAATACAAACGGTCACACAAGCCCAAGCTGTTTAACTAAATAGAGCATGTTCTTTAATTGCTTCATATGGATCAAACGAACTTGAAGATCAAGATAATCAGAAGTGACAATGGGATAGAATTCCAAAATGCAGGTCTTGATAGCTTTTGTGAAGAAAAGGGATTGCTCGACAATTCAGCGCTGCTAGAACTCAACAAAATGGAGTTGCTAAACAAAGAAATCGTACCCTAATAGAAGCTGCAAGAACCATGATCTCTGACTCTAAATTGCGTATATTCTTCTGGGCTGAAGCGATCAATACAACTTGCTACGTGCAAAATAGGGTACTGCTCAATAAGCATCAAATGAAGACGCCGTATGAGATCATGTTTAATCAGAAACCTAAGGTTGGCCATTTCAGGGCTTTTGGATGCCTGTGCACACTGTTGCATAACGATACAATTGGGTCCAAATTCGATGAAAAGGCTGATGTTGTTTTGTTTATTTTGTTGGATACTCATCAAGCAAGACAACATACAAGGTTTATAACAAGAGAACCAAACAGATTGTGGAGTCCTACTACATTGACTGGCAGGATTTGAACAAGACTGATGTAGACTTTGGTCCAAATTGGTTGTTTGATTATGACTCTCTGTTTAAATTATTTAATGTTTATTCTGATTTTTCTGCAGTATCAGTTGACGGATTCTACAAGTACAGCAAAGTTGACTATCGAATTGATGAGGACCCTGATCAAGCATCATCATCGACCTCTAGAACTCCTGTAACCTCCACTCAAGAAAGTTGTCAACAAAATGCTGATCGAGTTAACACTGAGACCGCTGCATCTGGCAGTGGGCATGCTTCACAGGATACGATTCCTGACCCAAATGTTATTGAGGAGCCGGTTCCCATAACTGAAGAAGCAGAACAGCACATCACCAACTTACTAGAAATAGTACAGGAGGAGGAAATACCAACACTGCGGATTCATAAAAATCATCATGTAGAGGATATCATCGGTCCTATCTCTAACAAGGTGAAAACTAGGAGTCAATCCGGAGTGATCATCATATGCATGTACTCTGATTATATTTCTCAGATAGAGCAGAAGAATATCAAAATGGCAGTGAGTGAAGCAAGCTGGGTAAAGGCAATACAGTAGGATCTGATGCAATTTGAGAAGCTAAATGTTTAGGAATTAGTCCCGCTACCACAAGGCAAGTTACCCATCGGAACTCGCTGGGTGTTCAGAAGCAAGAAGGATGACAGTGGAGTTATTGTAAGAAACAAAGCAATACTTGTTGTTCTAGGGTTCTATCAGCAAGAGGGAATAGATTATGAGGAGGTATTTGCACCAGTTGCACGTCTTGAGGCCATTAGAATCTTTTTGGCCTATGCCTCATATATGAATTTTAAGGTATTTCAAATGGACGTGAAGATAACATTCCTGTATGGAAATGTTCAAGAAGAGATTTATGTGTGTCAGCCACCGGGGTTTGAAGACACGAATCACCCACAACAGGTCTACAAATTAGACAAAGCTCTGTATGGTTTACATCAATCACCACGTGCATGATATGCCACTCTGACGGTGCATATACTCGCAAACGGCTACACGGGGAGCCATAGATCAGACGTTGTTGCTTAAGAAGCTGGGAGATGATCTTATTCTTGTTCAAATCTATGTTGATGACATCATCTTTGGATCAACAAATGTTGCACTGTGCAAAGAATTTGAGGAAGTTATGAAGAAAAAGTTTGAGATGAGTTCCATGGGAGAAATGGCCTTCTTTCTAGGGTTGCAGGTAAAGCAAAGCAATGATGGGATCCTGATTCATCAGGCTAAATATGTCAATGCCATACTAATCAAGTTCAATTTTGCTGACTCCAAACCGGCCTCCACTCCTATGGAAACTCGACCTGTTCTTTCTCCAGATCTAGGTGAACCGAGAATTGACCAACATCTCTAAAGGTCAATGATTGGCTCGTTAATGTACCTGACTGCCAGCCGTCCAGACATTATGTTTGCGGTTTGTCAGTGTGCACGACATTAATTTAATCCTCAACTTTCTCACCTTAATGCTTTCAAAAGAATTTTTAAATAATTAAAGGGCAAGCCTCGGCTCGGCCTTTGGTATCCAAAGGATTCCAAAGTTAACTTGTTTTCTTTTGCAGACAGTGATCATGGAGGTTGCAATCTTGACATGAAATCAACAACTGGAGGGTGCCAGTTTCTGGGGGAGAGACTCGTGTCATGGCAGTGCAAGAAACAGACCATCGTTTCGACTTCTACTGCTGAAGCTGAATATGTTGCCGCATCCGCATGTTGTTCTCAGGTTATCTGGATGCAACACCAATTGCTGGATTACGGTTTGAATTTCATTGACTCTCCTATTTTCCTGTGATAACGAAGCTGCTTTACATATTGTTATGAACCCGGTACAACACTCTAAAACTAAGCACATAGACATAAGGGTGCATTATATTTGTGATTGCTTTGAAAGAAAGCTCATGCATCTTGAGAAAGTTTTCACTGATAGTAATGTTGCTGATGTCTTTAGTACAACTTTTGATTTGGCTAGATTCAATTTTATGGTTGAATGTCTGAAAATGATCTCCTTTGATTAGAGGGTCGCAGGTTTGGTCACCAAAAAATATTTTTATTAGTTTTTAGTGTGTTTAAATTTTGATTTTCTTTTCGTATTTTAAAAATGCAAAAGTTTAGGGGGAGAAATTTCCTAAAAACGCCAAAAAGATTTTATTTTTAAGTGTTTATTATCTTTATTTCTTGGTCTAGTGTCTAATAAAAACAAAGAAAAATACAAAAAAGATTTTATCTTTAAGTTGTACTTTATTATTAAAAAAAATTAAGAACTCTGTGAAATGGGAAATGATAGTACATCATTTTAGAGGTTGGATAATCATATGTAAGACCTATAGTTGAAAATATTAGGATCTTAGGGCGATATACTGATAGGCTATGCTAAACTGTAAAGACAGCATGATAGTGTTTCACTTAAACAAAATAGTCATTGACAAAGTGGGGAACATCTCATAGATTAGTGTAATTAGCTTTCCTGCTAATAACTGAGCATTTAAACTTAAAGTTTGATGAACTGTGGATGAACATACTATCTTTGGATTGTACAAACCGAGACCCCTCACAAAGGGGTTGCGAGCTGACTTATTACAAGTCACAGTACATACTAAGTATATAAAAGACATGTGTAGACAGACAATCAATGAAGTGCAAAGTTGATCTGGAAAGCAGAATTTTTGAGCAAAAAGACACGCAATGTCGTCCTATAGGAATAAATGAAAAGATATGTGTAAAGACGTACATATAAGTATATTTGTATATATATATATATATTTCTTTTTGGGAATATGTGACTGGGAAGGGATCTCTTATCAAGGCATGTAAGTCCGTAGTGCTATGACATGTAAGTCCGTCGTGCTATGTTTATGATCAAATTTGTTAGAGATTTCCTGACCAGTTTATAGACCCGTGCTAGTTATTCTCCTTTAGTTATTATTTAGGCGCTCAAAAGATCATGAGGAAGGAAGGTTTATCCGATAAGTTATGGGGTCTATTAAGTTCATCAAAAATTAATATAATCCACGTTAAAATAAATGCAGGTTTCTAAGATGTGAGTGTGGGACCCACTAAGTAATGAATAATTCTTACCCAGAAAACATGATAAATTCATTCACTTCTTGCTTGTCAACTAAGGTATAAAGGCTTGAGTTGAGAAGGATACTACATATTGGCAATCACCAAGACCTATCTTAGAAAATGAATGGCTGATAAGTTTGTAGTGGTCTGCACTAAAATGATATGATCCCATAACAGAGTTTCTCTAAAAAAATAATGTGTTTCAGTGTTTAAAAGTAGTCTGCTATTTATGAAAAGAACAAAAAGATTTTATGTTTTTAACTTAATTTAAGTTATTTTTATTTTTTGTCTTTTGTCTATGCTTCATAATTATTAAAATGACCGTTCCTGTTTGACCTGACAATCCAAAGGATAGACAGCATTTCTGAAAAGGTTCGAAGTTGCTCGCAAAAGTATGCGGCCGCATACTTGAAGTTTGCGGTACCACATACTTGGTTTGCTCTATATAAGGTTCAAAGTTTGCGGTTCCTGAGTTCCACAAACTGCATACTTTGAAAGTGTTCTCTCAAAACCGATTACCCGTGTGAGTTGTTTTCAAGAGAAATTGTTGCATTCATAGCTACTTGAGTCCTTTGCGACATAGAATGTACTAGTTTCAGGCATCATAAGTGTTGGATTGAACCATTTTTTACCAAGATAATCTTAAAACTGAACTTTTGAGTTTTTGATCAAATCAAACCATATTTCTTGGGTTAAAGCAGAAATTGATAACATAAGTGGGGTCGCAATACCTTGGCGACCAAGTTTCACTAGAAATCCAGTCTCAAAACTTGTTCAAAACTGAGATTTAACATTTTTAAAAAGTTTGCGGTTTCTGTAACTTTGAAGTTTGTGGTATTTGTAACTTTAAAGTTTGCGGTTTTTATAACTTTGAAGTTTGCGGTTTCTATAACTCTAAAGTTTGCGGTTTGTGGAATTTAAAGTTTGTGGTTTTTGTACTTTAGACCAAGTGCTTTTAATCTGTCGTTTTGAGATCTAACTTGTTCTATTGTACAACAGTTATAAGGGAATTTCTGAATTTTGGCGATGATGCAACATATCCTACAAGTTTTACTGCTGAGCAAATGAGTGGAACGTACAAAAGAATTAGTTATGAAGGGGGACTGCCATCTTTGGAAAAGAGATATCTGCCACCCTATTGGAAGTACTTGGCACATGTGGTGAATCAATGCATCTCTAGCAGAAAGGGTGGATATGATGAATTAAGTGCAAATATGACGTCAACTATCTATGCACTTGTGACGGGGGAGAATTTCAATTTTTCAAGAGTTGTGTTTGACGAGATGAAGAGCAACTAAGCTGGGAAGAAGAAAGCAGTCTTCATTATGTATCCAAGGTTATTGCTGATGATAATTAACAGAGATCACCTAGAACTAGTAATGACACCGAGGAGACTGAATGTGAAGGTGATGGATAAGAACAAAATATCCTATATGTGCATGAATAAGAAGGGGTACTTTCTCAATCTTACTCCATTAGAGAAGTTTGGTGCATTTGCAGAGATAGAGGGCATACAACCACCACCTCAACCACAACAACCACCACCAATACCTCAACCACAACAACCACTACCACCACCACCAGCTCAACCTCCACAACCACAACAACAACCGCAACCACGTCGTAGACGTAGGCGTGCACCTCAACAGGCTCATAATCAAGCTGAAAATCCCATTGTTAATGAGCCTATGGTCCCAAATGTACAGCTGACCGATGAACACAAAGATGAATTTAATTACAATATTGAAGGGCCAGTGTACGTCGAGAATGAAGAAAATGTGCAAAATCTCGAAGACATGGCAGATCTAAATCTAGATGATCTGATATTTTTTGATACTGAAACTCAAAGTGTAAGTGGTGAAAACATGGAAACTGAAGCTCAAAGTACTAGTGGTGAAAATGTTGAAAAGAAAGATAACGAGTCTTAAGGAGACTCTGAAGGTGAAGAGTTTGAGTCTTCTGAAATAGAGAGTGAGAAAGAAGAAGTACCGATAAACAAATATCACAAGAGCTTGCTAATTAAAAGAAAGGCTGCTGGAAAACCTCCTCTCACCAACCCTTCTAAACCACAAAGTGATACTTCCGATGAAGACTACAATTTTGAAGTTGATCTAGGTCTGAGGAAGAAGGCTAAAGTTTCCGAACAACTCCCGCAAAAGTCCACACAAATCATTACACCAACCGTCACCAAACAACAAGATAAAGGCAAGGAAAAGGTGGTCTATCAACCTGCGCCCGTGGATGTTGAAGCCCTACAACAAAGAGTGTTTGTTCTTGAACAGGATTCTGTGGCAAAAGACTCAAAGATCAAGAAACTAGATGCTGAAATTGATACTCTCAGAAAGACCATAAACATACAAAGTGGTCAGATTAGCAGCTTAAAAGACAACATGGTGTTTTTGCTGAAAGAGTTGCAAAAGTTGAAGAAAAAGAAAGATAAAAAGAAGAGAGAAGACGGTTGTAGCCGTGACGGTTGTAGCCGTGACGGTAATAGTAAGGGTGATGACATTGATGGTGATGGTGATTATAAAGATGGAAAAAGTGATGAGAAAGATAAAGACAAGGACCAGGGAAATCAACATGAAGGCAATAGTTCTCTGAAGACTTATCAAGAGCTATGGTCGTTTATATCCCCGTGTCAGAGAACAAGGAAGCACAACAGTCTGAAAATGACTTATCGTTCAAATTTGAGCAAGATATTAATGAGTTGCTTAAGTCTGGGAAAATGTTCTCGTTCGATAATGATTCGACTGTATTTAATGATCAAATTATGGGGGAGCAGGATATAGATGAAGTTGAAGATTTCTTTGATGCAAATGTGCCTGCCTCTTCTATATATATATATATATATATATATATATATATATCAGTGCTCAGGGAAAGAAGATTACAGGTATTGACAGCGATTTATTCGCCGAAGGTAATTCTGATGAACCAGTTACTGAATCATCAAGCATTCCAGAGGCAACATCATCTTCAACTGTTCCAGATGAAAAGAGAGAGATGTTAAGGATCATTCCTCCACATGAAGTTCACTACGTCACATCCTCAAATGAGCTAAACTCAAAGAAGAACGATCTTTCTCCAATTCTTAGCTGGATGTTTGACAATGAGAAGAATCTGTTCTTGATCAAGAGGAAGAATGGTCGACTAGAGTATTTTGCATCTGTAAACGAATTTAAGTCACTTTCCTGATTCAATCTCCAAGCACTAAAC
Organism: Smallanthus sonchifolius; assembly: GCA_023525975.1. NCBI lineage: Eukaryota > Viridiplantae > Streptophyta > Magnoliopsida > Asterales > Asteraceae > Smallanthus > Smallanthus sonchifolius. Next base: position 37,299,623 of record CM042025.1, on the reverse strand, counting down.
AAAGATCCTTTTTACAATCCGGGGAATAATGGAGCAGCAAGAAACTTTGTTTCGTTTCTTGATAGAGAGTGCGATAATGGTTTTAAGATAATGAAGTCTGCTCAATGCAAGAGCGTAACATCAAAGTACATAATTGACAGAATCAGTAAGAAGCCCCTTGTAATGTAAATCTATCCTCCTCCCAAAACAGTGGAGTATGTTACAGTTCATAAATCCCTACCGGACAACACGTTAAGTCAACTTGAATACTGGTCTTTTAGTCTGATGACAGGTTATGTTGACATCCATTGTACAGATAGAGAATTTACCATTGCTGATCCTATGGATCTTCTGAAGTTTGGGAAGGAAGATATGATGAGATTGTCCAAGAAGCAACTATATTGTGAAAGAGATACAAAGCCATTTGTAAAAGTTTTGGCAACTGCTATAGTGAAAGGCCTCTATGCGGGAGGTGGTGATCACTCTGCTGATATTGAAATACTTTGAGTATCTTGAATGCATTAGCCTAGGGGGAGATTGTAAGGATCAAACCTAATAGGCTAACGCATCAAGAGGTCACCGCGATGTTCGGAAGACGAAGATTTGGAGATAGATGGAAGTATGCGGCCGCATATTTCAACGCCAGCCGCATACTTGAAGTATGCGGTACCCAGCCGCATACTTGAAGAATGCGGCTCTGGTCCAGGCCCATCCAAATACTTGTGTTTAGTATAAATAGTTGTTTGTATTTTGTATTCGGGGTAGACGAGTTATTGAACGAAATTGAACTATGTTCCAAGGATTATTTAGTAATACAAATCGTTTGATATTTTATTGTGTCTCTTCCTCATTGTTCTTACCTACAAGTCACATGTCGAGTCTATTTCTACCAGGTTCAACATGCCGTTGAATCCGTCGATTGAAGATCCTCAGGATTTCGGACCTTACATTGACGGTCTCGCTTCTTGAAGAAGTTAATTTTTCTGCTAGATCGGTAATTAAAAATTCTTTTCTATACACAAAATCTTTTACGGTTTGGATTTCATGTTTAGCTTGATTCAAACTGATTTTGAGAGCAACCTCACTTTTCTTGATTTGTTTAATGAGACCAAGAGCATCGTCCTTTTCACGAATTATAAGAGTATTCAAGGTGCGTTAATGAACAATCATATCAACACAATCGGGAGAACATAAACGAGATTTTACCTTAGGCGGAATCAGATCTGCAGCAGCCTTTTTGCAGATACATCCATGATTTGAGCTTCCATCGCCTTCAGTTTTAGTTCCATCACAGCGCTCGTTGGAGAGTCAACTCGATCCATTGAGCTGAAACTAGAGCAATCGATCTTCTCGTCACAAACATTCTTCTGATCAACACACTTGCCTTTCTCAATCTTGATACTTGCATTGTGTTTCATGTTGCCTTCAGTATCAATCACCTGACTTTCAGTTCCTTGAGTGGCAAATTGTTTCAGGTGAGCAGCTGGTCCGATTGAACCGGTGTTGATAACAATCTTTCTAAGAACCTCCTTCTTTTCTTCTTCTACAAGGCAAGCTTCCATACCATGAACCACGAATTGAGTTAAGGGAACATTAGACATAAGAGCCTTGCAAATATCCACCTGAGCTTCCTCGATCTCATCACTCCACTCTAAGTTGTTGACGACCAATGCATTAATTGATTCCTTTGCCTTCTCGGTTTGTTCATTTCCTTAAGTGATGGCAACAATGGTAGGAAGGGGTAGGGCATTGTTGATAGGATGAAGACATTCCCTTTTAAAATGACCTAGTTGCTTGCATTTGTGACTTCTCCGCTTCAACTTATCAAAACCAGCATATTTTCCTCGTAGACGCTTCTTTCCTGTGCGATCCATGAATCTTATCGCCCTTAGAGTCAACATGGCCATCTACCACTACTGATCAACTTCTTCCATATCGTCAGGATCCACCTGAAAGATTTCAATCTATGTCCATTTCAAAAGATTTCAATCTATTGATCACATCGCAAAGAATCCAACAACTTCTTGATTTGATCATAATTCTTGATCACAACCCCTGCTTGTTTCAACCTACTAGAAATTTCCATAAATATTGCAATGTGTTTGGATAACCCTTCTCCTTTGATACTTTCTAAAGTATTGTACTGCTTCTGATTCTTTCCCTTCTTTAGATTAGAGTTCCCTTCATAAAAATCACATAACTCTTGCCACAATGTTTGAGTGGTTTTGTATTCTTTAAACATATTCATTATGTCTGCCGGGATAGCCATGTTCAAAGCACCAAAGGCTTTATAGTCTCTTGTGATTAGAATTTTGTCATTCTCGGTGTATTCTGTTGGATCAGTTTGAGCAGTGAATCCATCTGTTCCAGTAGACATAGGACAGTGAGGACCATTAGTAGTCGAAATCCACTTACAAAGTCAGTCACATACAAGTACGCCTTCATTTGGTTTTTCCAGTTCGGGAAATCATCAGTAGACAGAAGCTTGGGGGGTCTAGACGTGGAACCGGTTTCCAAGTCAGCTTGAGTGATGGATGTAACAGACATATTGAAAGACAGAGAATTGAAATAAAACAAAAATAGAGAAAAGTCACAGAGAGTCGGCTGGACAAACAGAGAGTCGGCTTGAGAGAGTCGGCTGGACAAACAGAGAGTCGGCTTGAGAGAGTCGGATGGACAAAGTGAGTATCGGCACCCACCTTGAAGATTTCAAGGAAAAACTCACGCTGAGTGTCGGCTCGAGAGAGTCGGCAGCTCACTTAAGATAGTCGGCTAGACAAACTCAGTCACTATGAACTTAAGTTCAAGTGAGTCGTAAACTTGTGTTTACTGAGAGAATCGACAGAACAAGAGATAGTCGGCCAGCAACAGTCGGCTCGAACAGTCGACCGGAACAAGCAGAGTCGATAGATAGTCGACTCTAAAAGAGAGAGTCGACTCAGAGAACCGGCTCAAGAACACAAAAGCACCCTTTTCACTAAAACACACAAAATCAATCCATGAATGCTTAGATCTAAACTAAAATGCAAATAAGATCTGTCAAACTCCTCAAAAACAAGTTTCTGAATGAATTTCAATGCCAATTTCTGAACTTGATGTAGATCAAATCTAGATTTTGATGAAATACAAAACTTTTGAAAAACCACAAAACCCCCAATAAGATCACTAAAATTAAGGGCACATAGGCTCTGATACCAAATTGTGGGTCTTGAGAGATGGATCCTTGTACTAGAATGATTTTAGACATGATCAATTCAACAAATCATCTATTAAGAAGCTGTTTGTTGATGAATCAATGAAAAGCAAAGATGAAGAGCAATAAACAATGAACATAAAATACTCAGATTCTCAGTAACATCCACTAGAATGATTACAGATTAGCACCTGGACTACAAACGATTACAAAACCCCTCTAACCGGTTATCTAAACACAGATTATAACGAAACACAATCAAAAAGGTCTAATTGCTAAGATTTTGGTCAGCTATTTATAGAGGATAGAGAGAGTCGACCAAGCAGATTGCCGACACTCAGCGAGAGTCGGCTGTAACCGACCTAGCGACTCTCTTACCAAAATCTTAACTTTTACATTAAGTACAATCTAGCCCCTATAATATGTCTCGAATAGGTTTGACAGGTTCCAACACATGTATTTCTTTTTAAAGCATTCTATCAAAGGTTTTACGACTTAAATTCCATTTTTCTAACTTGATTTGAAGTTTCACAGTCTCAATGAAAGATTCATTCAATTTTTTAGTAAGATCATTAATTAGAAAATCTTTTCTGTAGACAAACTCCTTTAACTTTTGAACTTCCATTAACAATGAATCCTCCCATTGTATAAAATCTACCTAATTTCTCTTCATCTCGTTATTTATGGTTTTAACTGTATCACGTTCACGAACAAGACATTGGTTAATTCCATGATATTTCAACACTTTATTTATGCAATCATCTATACAAAGATCAGTGAATACCTTAGCATGAACATTCGGATTATCAGCCATGAGAACTTCCAGAACCATTTCCTTCCTATTCACAGTTAGCTTCTCAATATTCTATTTCTTTTCCTCAACAGTGACAAGAATAGAAAGATGAATGTCTTCAAGACAAGGAGCTTTCAGGTTTTCATCATTCTTCTTGATTCTAGTACATGTGGCTTAAGATCTTTTCTCAATGACTTCTTTGGCCATTAGAGCATGATTCACCTCTTCCTGAACTTCTTCATTTTCTCCACTCCAATCAAACTCCTTAACTACCAAAGCCATGGTGGCATCTTGTTAGGCTGGTTGAGTGCCTTCTCCCTTCTTGGTGATAGCCACAAATTTGTAGGTAGTAGCTCGAACATCATAAGTGATAGGTGAAGAACATTCTCTTTTGAAATGGCCAAGTTGTTTGCAGTTGAAGCACCTCAGCTTAGACTTATTAAATCTAATTCTTTTGCCACCAAGTCTCTGCTTCGCAGTCCTTTCCATAAACCTTCTTGCCCGAAGAGTCAACATAGCCATTTGCCATTCCATGTCTATTTCTTCAATATCATCAGGATCAACCTGTTGCATGTCTTTGAGAGAGTAAACAGGTGGTTTGATATTTCCAACCACAAGAGCCTGTAGCTGTTAACAAACATTTCAAATTGAGCAATATGATCAACATGCATCTGTGCAGCAACATTGTTGTGAGCTTGATTAGGAGTAACAAGTGAACCAGTGATAGATGAGGGAGTGTGCTAGTGTCACACCCCCAAATTTCCACTAACAGAGTTTTACCATTTTGGGAGATGACAAACCAGTATCTCAGACATCAGTTACTTCAAACGACACTATATGGGACTTGAAATGAAATAACATAAAAGATCAAGGTTCAGAGTAAAAGTTGCGGAAACGTTAAATAAAGTAAATGCGCAAAACAACGCGCCCCAAACCAAAATACAATAAATCATAAAGATTATTCAATAAGTAGTTGTTTCAATTGCAGTCCAAGACACATGCATGACTTAACGTGATCCTGAGTGCCAACCTGAGAAAACATGTAAGAAAAATGGGTCAACACTAAGTTGGTGAGTTCACAGGTTTCAATCGTTTCAAATAAAGCGTTTGTAGATTATTGTACATTCAATATGCATATCAAAAGTTAGCTAACCAATATTCATGTTTTACTAAAGCGCTCGCAACCGAAGCATGACCGGTTGTTTGCCTCGTGCCAAGTCTATCAACTTTGGCCAAAAGAGTAGGCTAACATTTCACCCGTTCGACCTACAATCGAGTTAGCGCGACTAACGCGGGTGGGGCTAGTCAAACCCAGTAGTACTACTAAACATTACCTCGCTTGTCAAATTAACGGTCCGATGTGTTGTGAGGAATTTCAGTGATAGTGTGTTACGCTTAGCCACAACAGTGATATCATATGAATTACAATAACCCAAAATAGTTTGCATCAAGTTTTCTCCCCCAACGGGAAAAACATGTAAAATGATGTTTGTTTGCGTATCTGTTTCTCCCCCACAGGAAAACAAGTAAAAATATGATTGCTTGCGTGTATGTTTCTCCCCCAACGGGAAAACAAGTAAAAAATGTTGATTTGTGCACATGTTTCTCCCCTAACAGGAAAACGAGTAAAAAGGGGCCGTGAAACTCATCTGAGTTGTGTACGAGTAGTAGATAGCACCACACAAGGATGCAGGTAGGAAACACAACCACACAAGGATGCAAGTAGGAAACACAAGAGTTTGCCTGTGAACTGCTTACGTACGCCTTAAAATTATAAGCATAATAGTTAGGGATACAATGGGATTTTGTGACGACGACACGAAAGATTAGAACGTCTTAGAACATTCTAAGGATTTACGAGTAGACGAGCGTGTCCACGGGAATAAGAGTTTCTTAATATACTTATTTATATAAATACGTTTCGTGTCGAACGTTTCTAATAACGAATAATATATATATATATATATATATATATATATATATATATATATATATATATTCGTGTGCTCGCACCATTTAAAATAGTTTAAGAAAATAATATATATACCATATATTATTTTTAAGTTCGCAGGATTAATAAAATGAACATTCGTGTGGAAAAATAATAAATATATTATTTTTAATCGAGGATATAAACCGAGGATAAATAATATAAATAAACACACCATTTATTAGTTTGAAACGTTTTACATTGTTTATAAATGTGACAAAAATAATATAAAAATATATATTATTTTTAATTGAGTTACGGGATAGAAAATAATATAAATATATCATTTTATTTGGAGGGGTGGTTTGAAAATATTATAAATATATATACTACTTTAAAAGTGAAAGTAATATAAAAATATAAATTATAACATTAAACCCGAGCCTACGGGTGGTTTACGGAGTTAAAACACTTTTAATATATTAATCTAATAATATGGGGGTGGGTTTTATATTAGAAGTATCATTAAAACAAAGGTTTAAAAAGAATTGGGTGTGGAGAGACTCGAACCCGGGTCTCTCCCACATACGCACAAAGCTTTAACCAGTTCCACCCGTTAGGGAATCACATACAAGTCCAGATTGTTTTGGTTTTAAACATCAACTCTCATGAGTTTTTCTCCCAAGCCCATTCGTGATCGAAACCAGTCCCTACCGTCCAACTCGATCGTGAATCAGTCGAAATATCAGATGGGGTTTTGATGGTTGGTTCATGACGAACTTGTGGTTGTGTTTAATTGCAAGGATATCATGCTTAGGACCGTTAATTTTGCAGGTTGAAGGACCGAAACCCTAGGTATGAGCATCATATCAATTTGATCAATTTCTATAGTAGAATTAGCTGAAATCATAGGGCTTTAATAAACTTAAGCATTGCGAATCTGTTCCTGGTGTTTAATTGGATTAATAAAACTGTTAAGATCGAAAACCCCCTAATTAGTTTTAAGAACAAACCCTAGATTCTGTTAAATCAAGACTGTATGAACCCTAGACATCAGATTATGTTAAATCCGATAGTGGAAGCCACAATTAGGATAGGGCTTTTGATTAACAGGCTAAGACAAAGGTGATAGGAGTTTCAATTACCAAAATGGATGCCGGGTTGATACTGATCGACTAAAAATCAGGTACGCCGGCTCGTTCTTGCTTTCCGGTGGTTCCTGCTGCACTCCGCCCAAAGTGATGCGTACAGAAGCTTCAGGGTGGTTCGTTTAACGAGTGCATATGGTTCAATTGCGGAATTATCAGACGAATTGATGTGAATTTGATGAAGATATGATTATGGTCGACGGTTAAGACATAATCACCCACAATTGTAGTTTAATTCTCAATAAAAGCAATGATTAGGGTCTTAATGGTGTCGTGAATGTCATTGATGTGCATAAGCGTTATCAATTTCAACAGACTTCACGAATTTGTGTCAAGAACATACGGGTTGTCCTTTTAAAGTCAACATAATCGAAAATCACCAAATTATAGGATTAGTCCCTCTGTTTTCAAGTTCATAAGTTTAGAAATAGGCAGAATTGGTCCCTATAACTTGAATGGAGTTAGAACTTGGTTAGTTGACTTTCAAAAGTCAACAGGAACACAAATGTATAAAATTTGACCTTTAAAGTAAATCAAAATTGAGTTTAGACTAATGACACAATTAGTCCTTCTGGTTTGAGTTTGAAGAAATGACTGAAATAGTCAGGAATAGTCCCTGGAGTTTGTGATGAGGTTAAATAGGTTAATATTTAACTTGAATTGTTAACGGGATTAACCCTAAATTGTTGGATATCAAATCATCCCCTAGTTGAAAGAATTTTCGTCCTGAAAATTAAAATAGAGAAAAAAATTTTCTGGGTGTTACATCATCCCCTAGTTGAAAAAAATTTCGTCCCGAAAATTAGGATAGTAACTTACGTTTTTGACGTGGATTGCTTGAACAGATGAGGATACTTGTGCATCATCTGATCCTCGCGCTCCCAAGTGAATTCCGGTCCACGTTTCGAGTTCCAACGAACTCTGACGTTAGGGATTTTACTGTGTTTAAGCGTTTTGACTTCCCTATCCATGATTTCTACCGGTTCTTCAATGAAGCATAGTTGTTCATCAATTTGTAGTTCCTCAAGAGGAATCGCGAGTGTCTCGTCTGCTAGACATTTCTTCAAGTTTGAGACATGAAAGACATCGGGTACACCACTCAGTCCTTCAGGTAGGTCCAGTTGGTACGCTACTGGGCCAATTCTCTTCACTATATTGAACGGTCCAACATAACGAGAATCGAGTCTGCCTCGTTTCCCGAAGCGGATTACACCTTTGAAAGGTGAGACTTTCAATAGAACCATATCGCCTACTTGAAATTCCAACGGTTTTCGACGTTTGTCGGCATAGTTCTTTTGACGATCTCGAGCTGTCGCCATATGGTTTTGGATTTGAACGATATTTTCAGAAGTTTCGAATACAAGCTCAGGACTCGTAAGTTGGCTATCCCCAACTTCAGCCCAACAGATATGAGATCGGCATTTACGTTCGTACAATGCCTCGAATGGCGCTTCTTTGATGCTATTGTGATAACTGTTATTATAGGAGAACTCCACTAAAGGCAAGTGAGTTTCCCAATTGTTACCACAATCAATCACACAAGTTCGTAGCATGTATTCTAGGGTTTGGATGATGCGTTCCGTTTGACCATCGGTTTGTGGATGATATGCTGTACTCATGTCTAGATGTGTGCCTAGGGATTTTTGTAGTGATTGCCAAAACCGAGAGGTGAATCGAGCGTCTCGATACGAAATGATATAGATTGGCAACTCCGTGCCGAGAGATTACTCCCTTCAAATAAAAGCGAGTTAGTTTTTCCACCTTGTCGGTCTCTTTGATTGCAAGGAAGTGTGCGGATTTTGTCAAGCGATCTACGATCACCCAGATGGTGTCGTATCCGCTAGAGGTTTGGGGTAGTTTGGATATGAAATCCATAGAAATCTGTTCCCATTCCACATTGGGATCTCTGGCTGTTGAAGCAGACCAGAAGGCTTTTGGTATTCCACTTTGACTTTTGAGCAAGTCAGGCACTTGCTTACACAGGTGGCTATATCAGCTTTCATCTTCGGCCACCAATATAGCTACCTTAAGGTCATGGTACATCTTGTCGGAACCTGGATGAATAGGGTATCGGGATTTGTGTGCTTCATCCATGACCTGGATGAATAGGGCATCAGCTACCACATTAGCCTTGCCAAGGTGATATCTGACTACACAGTCATAGTCGTTCAAGAGTTCGAACCAACGACGTTGTCGCATGTTCAACTCTTTCTGCTCAAAGACGTGTTGAAGACTCTTGTGATCAGTGTAAATAGGGCACTTGGTATTGTACAAGTAATATCTCCAGATCTTTAGTGCAAATACCACGGCTTCTAACTCTAAGTCACGAGTCGTGTAGTTTTTCTGGTGAATTTTCAGTTGACGAGAAGCGTATGCGATCACTTTCTCGTGTTGCATTTAAGACACAAACAAGACCTTGATTGGATGTATCGCAGTACACTACAAAGTCATCCGTTCCCTCGGGAAGAGATAGGATGGTGCACTGTAGAGTTTCAGGTTAATCTGTTGAAATGCTGACTCCTGAGTGTCACCCTAGTTATAGGGTTTACCCTTCTGAGTTAATGTAGTGAGGGGTTGAGCAATCTTGGAGAGTCCCTCAATGAAATAACGGTAATAACAAGCCAATCTCAGAAATTGTCGCACCTCAGTTGGAGTCGTTGGTGCCGTCCAATTCTTAATGCATGGAAGTTTATTTTTTCATACAAAAAGTTTTTAAATTTATAATTACATTCTTGTATACATAATTATAATATAAAAACTTATTAATGTAACAACAAACATAAATTTTGTTAGGATATGCATTAGAGATAGTAATTTCTGACACAAACCGAATACGACAAAAAAACAGGTTTTGAGTCAGTTGACACAATCGGTTTATTAAACAGGTAAACTCGAACACAACTCGTTTAAAATGGACCGACCTACTTATTTATTAATTATTTAAACAATTAATAACTCCGAGTCAAATAACATGTTTTTATTAAATGGTGTGTATTTAATTGTTTTTGTTTTTTTATTTCTCTCTCTCTCAATTAACAAACTTCAGTTTATAAAATTAACTTGAGATTAGAAGAATCGAATGAAACTAGAGAATAGGTAGTTAAAACGAATTGATTAAAATTGTTAGAAGTTAATTATTTTTTGTAAAAAAATAAAAATCTATAAATAAAATTATATTTTACATAAAAGAATTAAATTAGTTAACTAATAATATTTAAGATAAAATAAAATTCTATAAATAAAATTATATTTTACATAAAAGAATTAAATTAGTTAACTAATAATATTTAAGATAAGTTTATAATAAAAAAAGTAATGAAAAGGTAAAAGAAAAATAAAAAAAAGTAAAGTAATAAAATAAAAATAGAAAGTAGAAAAAGAAAAGAATAGTGAAAATTACACAATTGGTCATTAAGAAAAACTAACATAAAAAATTAACTTCTACCAGTGGAAAAGACGTGATGTGTTATAAACCATTTAGTTTAAGAATATTTAATGTAATTAATGGAGATTAAGAAGCAAACCTACAAGTTGGTATATATATAAATGATGTTTTTTGTAATAATTTAATACAACACAACTAAAAGTTTGATAACTGAAACAGAAATTACATTGAAGATGACAAAAGTCGTGTCTTGCTTGCCATCGATACTTGGCTGTTCTTATAATAAATTAAAAAAACATTTTTAGAGAAATCCATGCGTATCTAAAAAGTCAAAACCAATTTGGTCGACAATATGTGAGCATCATCACAACCTACCAAATTACTAAGAAATTGCAAGTGAAATGACGAGGAGGATACAAATTCAACTTTTGTTGTCTATGTGTATGGTTTATTTTTCTATTAACTTAATAAATAAAATTATATTTTACATAAAAGAATTAAATTAGTTAACTAATAATATTTAAGATAAAATAAAATTCTATAAATAAAATTCTATAAATAAAATTATATTTTACATAAAAGAATTAAATTAGTTAACTAATAATATTTAAGATAAGTTTATAATAAAAAAAGTAATGAAAAGGTAAAAGAAAAATAAAAAAAAGTAAAGTAATAAAATAAAAATAGAAAGTAGAAAAAGAAAAGAATAGTGAAAATTACACAATTAGTCATTAAGAAAAACTAACATAAAAAATTAACTTCTACTAGTGGAAAAGACGTGATGTGTTATAAACCATTTAGTTTAAGAATATTTAATGTAATTAATGGAGATTAAGGAGCAAACATGCAAGTTGGTATATATATAAATGATGTTTTTTGTAATAATTTAATACAACACAACTAAAAGTTTGATATTGAAAGAGAAATTACATTGAAGATGATAAAAGTCGTGTCTTGCTTGCCATCGATACTTGGCTGTTCTTATAATAAATAAAAAAAAACATTTTTAGAGAAATCCATGCGTATCTAAAAAGTCAAAACCAATTTGGTCGACAATATGTGAGCATCATCACAACCTACTAAATTACTAAGAAATTGCAAGTGAAATGACGAGGAGGATACAAATTCAACTTTTGTTATCTATGTGTATGGTTTATTTTTCTATTAACTTAATGAGTCGACAAGGGTTATACATAATCTTTTAATATGTTAAAACGAAAAATAAAAAAATATATTTAAATGGGTGAATGAGTTGACGAGAGTTAAATATAATATTTTAATATCTTAACCAAAAAAAAGTTGAATGGGTCAATGAGTTCACAAGTGTTACACGTAATCTTTTAATATCTTTAAACGGAAAAAAAAAATTTAAATGAGTGGATGAGTTGACAAGTGTTATGTATAATTTTTTTGGTTGTAATAAACTACACCTTTGTTCTTTTTAGTTGTTATTATTTTTGCTATATTTATAACTTATTTGAGAATTACTTTTTTTAAATTTTAAGTAATACATCTATTATTGCTAAATGTACAACACTTATCACATATTAATCTATTTCTGTCTTTTTAAAATAATACTTACGTATTTGTCCCCAACTTTTGTTTATTTAATTCAATGTTCGCCGTTCAAAAAAAAAAATAATTACAATTTCTCCCCTTATTTTAAACCAACTACCCCACGATTTACTATAACTTTTTCATACGTTAATAATTTTAAAAAAAACTTACATAATAAAAGCGAGCATTTTATTCTATTTAATTTGAGTATACTATTGTTATAGTTTTTTTTTTAATTTAAAAAAAAATGATATGTTACGTGATTACCAGTGTCAAGGGGTGAGCAATAACCGAACCATTAACCGAAACCGAATCGAAAACAGACGAAACCGAACCGAAACCCGATTTAATCGAAATCAGTTATTTTTTTTTGTACCATCGGTTAACCGAGATTAACGGAACTGAACCATTCATATTTTCATGTGTTATACCTCCATTTCATGTATGCATAAGCAACAATTTTAGTCCAAGTTTGGTTTTGGTTATTAACTGAAATTAAACGAATCGAACCGAAAACCGACAATCTAACCAAATAAACCTAATCGATTAACTGAAAACCGATTGGTTAAGAAAATAGATTAACCGATGACTTCGGTTTCAGTTAAGGCTAATAACCGAACCGAACCGTACACACCCCTGGCAGTGTCTGTGTTCCTTGTCGCATCGCACGGACACCCTTCTAGTTATTATTATAAAAACATGAAACAATTATTTATTTACTTAATTTTCACGTTATTTATCTTTTTATATTATTACAAGAATTATTCTAAAAATATAATAATTTGAAACGTCTAAAAAAGTCTTAACAAACTAGTACTAAAGTTATATACATGTATAAAATTTATGAAAAATTAGAAGTAGCAATTTATTTGTCAGGATCAGATATGATAAGAACATGGTTGTTCAAATAAATCAAGCCACGGAATACATTCAATTCATGTCATTGTAGATTGTCAATTTGCAAGAAGTAATCAAGAACGTGTGAATGTAAATATCAATTTTAGGGTTTATTTCATCAAGTTCTTGATTGTTACAAAGGATATATCAATGAATTGTTACAAATTCAAGACTATGTGTGACACCACGATTTCTGGTATCTTTCTGTTATACAAGTTTGTATAAGATTGTATAAAAAAAACCCTCGTGCTAGTTACTTTGGGATTATAGCGCATAATTAAAGAACCTTGGAGGCCCTAGGTGAAAAAAAATCCTTTGGTTTAGCCTATTCTTTCTTGTTACTCAACCCATTAACGTGAAAAGAGAAGGGAACGAAGAAAGATTTTGGTTTGGTTCCCTCTATTGAATTACAAGTATATTCTATGCATTAATCAACTCGTTTGACCCAGTCGTTAATTCTCTTGATTTCTAGACTAGATGATGGTGAGGATATTTGTTGATGTACTTGGTTATTATATAGGTTATTAAGCTCACTCTTGGCTTCGTGCTTCGTTTTGGATCTCTAGCTTTTTCAAACGCGAGATTGTACATTACGGTGAGTTCTTGATGCCCTCTGATAAAGGTTTTAATGTTTTAGGGTTGCTATACATGCAATGATAAACTTAATAGAATGATGATAAACGAAAGTAGGAAAAGTGTATGATTTTACATACAAACGTATGATTTTCTGTATGAGGCTTATGTATGACGGTATGTATGAAGATGGATGCTTTATGACGCTATGTGTTTATGATTTATAATGGTCATGCACGGGTTAGGTCACTTGAAGGTTTCTTTATGATGCAAATAAGACGTTCTCTTATGAGGCAAAACTTTAAAGTCCCCTAACAGTACCATGACTTTGTGTTTGGTCTGTCCCTAGGGCATAGACGGACCCATTACGACCTCGCTATATTATATACTATATTATGATATGTGATGTTTTCCCAACAAGGTTGATTTTATAAAAGATGCGTTTATTAAAATTATATCTCACTCACCAACACTGACTTTTCACATGTATATCAGATTGATTTCAGGTTATGATGGTGAACAAGCATCTCTTGGCTGGATTATGAAGCTACTTGCACTATTCATATTTATGACGCTATTTAAGAAACTTGACTTGGTTTAGTTATTGTTGTTCGAATGGTTATGAACTGTATGAATTTTCCCGCTTAATTGTTTTTATGGATTTCTAGTATTTAAGTATGTATGCCTATGATTTGCCATTTATGGGACCTCCCAGGTTTAGGGGTCTTACACTCTGAGCCCCTATTTATAGCCTCTGAACAAACCCTAAGACCATTTGATAAGTGATATGACGTAAATTATACATGTTTTGTACGCATAATTATCCCCAAAATCATCACAATTAGAGATAATATGATAATAATTGATGCCTAATCCACTCATTTGTGTTCTGATAGGATAATTGACCCAGATTTACAAAAACATGAAGAAAACACTCAAAATCAAGGTAAAATCAGCATTCGGGGGCCAATTGAACGAAATCGGACGCAGAAGGTCAAAGCTGGAACTCAAAAAGTCAATAGGGACCAGAAAAGGGCAATGCACGGCCGTGCATTGCCTTGCACGGTCGTGCAAACCCAAATCTGGGTCCCTGTACTCCCATGTACTGCCAGATCGTGAAAGAAATGGGTACTTTGCACGCCCGTGCAATCCAATGCACGGCCTTGCATTGCCAAAATCTTTGCCTATAAATAGTAAGCTCATTCTAGTGTTTTAAGTGTCCATTACCAAGAGGTGTGAAGGCCTTAGTGCTCTGCTAAGAGCCGGAACTCTCTCGGTTTTGGTCCGTTTAGCTTTTCTTTGTTTATTTCCTTTTTAAAGTCTTGTAATGTGAAGCGATTATTCTCGTTCGAGTAAAACAAGAGGCATTCTATACCCACTCTCCCTTGGTGTTGGAATACTTCCACACATTATCTAAGGGTTAGTGGAGTCACTTGTATAGTCATTCATGACTAGTTCTCTTGTGTTGCTCGAGTTGGTTGAACTTTAATTAATTAATGAAGTATTTTTAGTATGTTATGTTTTTAAAGTCCTTACTATGAGTTATCTTAAAAAGACAAGAATAAGTGATCTTTAAACCAATCTAATAATCTTAAATCTTGTGCAAGACTTCTTGTTTGGGAAGCTTATTCGATGTTTGTACGGTCAATATACAAATCTTGGTGCTACATGGCCAGTTAGTATAGGTTTAATATTATGGGTTGATTGAAGATTTGGGTTTTCAGCAGGCCGTTTGAGCCCTAAACAGACAGGGCGGTTTATGCTGGTAATTCTTTACTTCTCTCGTATCGGCTTGCAGAGGACTTCTAGCGGGAGCCATGGGGTTTGGTCTTGAGAATGAAAGTCTTATTTATTTAAAATAATATTATAAGTAAAGAAAACTATTTAAGAACATAATTTGTTAGGTCTGAGCGTTCATAAAGTAGCTCTGGAGGGAGTTGCGCATTCCGACTTTCCAAAGGAAGTTACAAGATATGACGTACGTCAGTCATAGGATAATCTTAGTCCGAATAATGAATTGTGAGATACCGACGGACTTGAGACCCCGTTTAGGGTCCGTTATATTCATTAAGGAACAGTTGGCCGACCATATCCACTGTTCCGTTACGAAATACTAACTCCTCTATCGAAAGGGTTAGTACTAGTAACTTTGACCAACCTTACTTTAAATATAACATTAATTAACAAGGAATAACAACTAGAGTAACACCTTAAACGGGATAATACTTCTAATTACATTTCTCATCTTTTTATTTTCCTTTTAAAACAAAACCCATTTTCCAACTTATTATCCTAGTCAGAAAATAGCTAGGGTTGAGTACGGGATCCGTGTCTATAGTTCGATACTTGGTTCTTACCCATACTATACTACGTTGCGATAGGTACACTTGCATATTGTGTGTGTATTTAGTTGAAGTAATTATCATTTTAATTTATAAATTTAAAACCTGATTTTGTGTAGATATAAATAGAATATATTTATTACTACTAAAAACACGCCATCATGTCTTTGGCGTTGTTGCCAGGGTTATATATATATTTACATTTTTATCTACATATAAAAACACATGCATCAATAAGCTCACATTGTCAACTCATATAAACAAAAAGTCAACCAACTACAATTACAAAGTCAAACAAAATTAACCCGTCCAAACTTATATTTACTGGTCCGAAGTAACTCAAATCTTAGTCCGATAAAACTAAAAAAGGATCAGACTAACACTTCAAATGTTCTTTCCAAGACTTCAAAGGTTTTTACTAAGGCTTGTTAGTCCAACGTATTCAGACTTAGAAAAATTGTTAGTTCGGACTTGAAACTTCGACTTTGACTTTGATAGTTTTGATGAGCATCAGACTTTTATAAACCCAACAATCTCCCCCTAGGCTTATGCTACCAAAACTCTTTCCTTTATCTTTCTTCATTGATTCTTGACTTGATTATTCATGAACTTCATATCAGTTGCATAAGCAAATTGCGGTTTCATACAATACTCCCCCTTTTTTGGTAGCATCATCTTTAAAAGATGATCTAGACTTTGAATAATAAGAAAAGCATGTAACAATAACTCCAGAAACTATACTTTTCTCCCCCTCAGAGTAAGAACTTGATATGAGTAGAATCTGAGTTAACACTGACCAAACGGAGGCTTTGAGGGTGTGAAGACTGGGCGACCGTATAGGGTTCACGTTCTAGAAATGGCCTAATTTTTTTTCTCGTTTAGGTATCGTAAGTTGATTAATATATATAAGAAAATTTATAAACTTATTAGTAATCACACGTTATAGAGGGGACCCAATAAGACTATTTTTGTTTTTGTTGAAATGATGTTGTTTTTGCTAAAAAGGTATCCTAAAGGGCCCAATAAGTCTAGTTGTTTACCTATTAGGTTAAAATATATTTATTCTTTAATCTTTAGTCTTAAAAAAAAGGAGATAGACTACCGAATTGTGATTGCCGTCAGACGATAGTCAATACTCGAGACATAAAAAAAACCACAATAGTCGACTACTAATAAATGAAAAACACCCAGGCTGTTGAAGCATTTCTGGTGACAGGAACTCTGAAGATTGTCCATGCTTGTATTGTCTCTTGTATTCTATTGTTTTGTATTCAGTTTCTGTTGTATGTGTCTTATCGAATTGTAATCATGTATGTTTGAACTTATGTTTGTAGTTGTCATTTAAGTTGTATTGTATGCTTTGCGTACTTAGTAAGTGCGCAGGAGATTTGTTCCTACGTACTTAACAAGTGCGCATGAGTATACCTTGCGCACTTGCTAAGTATGCAGGAAGGTTTTTCCTGCGTACTTGCTAAGTATGCAGGTACTGAGCCAGTTAGTATAAATAGCCGGTTGTAGGAGACTCTAAGTACACTTTCATTGTATCCGAGCTGAGTTCTTGGAAAGCCTATTGTAATCGGTTGTTGTTGATAATAGACGAAGTATTTGTTACTTGTGTTTGTTGTTGATTACCTTGTCATTTGCATTCCATCTAGTCACGGGCATTCCGCACCCTGTTCGACTAGAAACACACCCACACGAGTACGATTCGAGTCACCCGGGGACCTACAAGTGGTATCAGAGAATTTGCTATTGATTTTGAGTGTTGTGAGTGTGTTAGGAGTATTTTCGACCTAGTTAGACACCGATTTACTCGTATTTGGACTTGAATGTGGTAATTTTTGTGTGAAAAATCATCCCTGCTTTTACCGCTACTTTTCAAGGCTGAGAAACAGAAAATTCAACCTTTGTTGTTGTTGTTTGAGTGTTTTGATCAGTTTAGAATCAAGTTTCTAACCTTTTGGGTAGATCAATTTCGTGTTTAAAACAAGTTTGGAAGATTTTAAAATTTTCCGGTGCCGGAAAACTGACCGGAAAAAGTGGTTGGAGCAGGTTCAAAAAGTGTCTCGCGTACTTACCATTTTAGCATAAACTCATCTGTTCCTACGTACTTGACAAGTACGCAAGACCAAATCCCTGCGTACTTGTTTTTGTTTATGCGCACTTACTTAAATACACAAGACTAAATTCTTAAGTACGCATTACCATTTGCTAAGTACGCAAGCTGTGTTGAAATTTCTGAAATTTGACCAAGTATTTCGCCATGTCGATCATTCAGAACATTAGTATCATGTTGAATTATGATAATGAGATAGGGACTCCATAGAAACCACCAAAGTTGCTGAACGTGAATGATTATTCCAATTGGAAAGCAATATTCGAGGAGTACGTTTCGTATACTGATTCAAACATGTGGATACCCATTCTGGAAGGTATAAGCATCCAACACATGAATTTTTGGGTGAGACTGTTCCCAAACCTCTGTCTAGGCTGGACGAAGATGAAAAGAGGCTCATGACTTAGAAAAGAAAGCTCATGGTTCTATCACCATGGCACCGACGAGAGAATTATTTCACAGTTTTCAAGGTTATGACACTTCTAAGGATCTATGGAAAGCTTTACAGAAGAGATTTGAGGGTAACAGCGATGTGAAGAAGAGTAAAAGAGAGCTACTGAGGAAGCAGTATGAATGTTTTAGGTATCTGGAGAATGAATCTACTGATGACCTGATCTCTAGATTCTATCATTTGCAGACTGAGCTGAAAGGTTATGAACTGAAGTATCCTGATTATGAGTTGGTTGAAACTTTTCTAGATGCACTACCCCCAAAGTTTGACATGTACACAACAATGCTTAGGGAAAGCCCAAAGTTCTACGAGATGACTATTGATACTGCGATAGGGAAGATGCAGGCCCATGACATGAATTTGAGGAAGAAAGAAACCGGAAGTCGACCGCAAGTTCAAGACCCTTCACTTTACTTTGGGAAATCTTCCATTTCGAAGTCATCTGGTCCGAGAATTGCTTTATTCTCTGGGAATACTAATCAAGATGATGACAATTCCAATAGTTGTGGAAACTCTACATGTTTTGCTGCTTTAGGATCTAGTTCGTTAAGAGGTCCTACATCTTTATCATCAACTCACCAAAATGTTGTTGCTAAGATTGCTGAAGATCATGTTGCCTTATTCCCATATTGTATGGTTGCCTATGAGAATTTCAGTGGTGGGAAGCTTACAGATCCTGAAACCATTGAAGAAGATTTCAATCAAGTTGACCTTGATGATATGGAGGATGTTGATATTCAAGGGAATATAGCGATGATCTTGAGAAGGGCTATGCGTTTTCTGGGTAGAACTGGAAGGAATTTTATTGGTGCACATTCTAATGCGAGAGTTGGGTTTGACAAGTCAAAGGCTAAGTGTTACAAATGTTAGAACTTCAGCCACTTTGCAAGGGAATGTCAGAAGGATAAAGCACCAGCTTCTGGTTTTACTCGACCAAGTCCAGGAAACAACCAAAGTTACAACAATCAGAACAACCGAAGTCAGAACCAAGGAGCGTCATCCAATGCATTGGTGGTTCAACATGATGAGAGTTTTGACTGGGGAGTTCATCTGGAGGATGTCATAGTTACACAAACTCAGTTGGGATTGATGACAGAGATTGTTGAAATGATGAAAGCTGAAGAAAGGGAAGTAGAAGCTGCTGACCAACTAGAATCTGCACTTGCACTAATGGCTATTGGTGAAGCTTCAAACACTTTTAGTGAGGTAGATTCTAATTCTTTTGCTATTGTTTCTTGTTCAAATTGTATGATCTTGAAGGATGAGAATGATCGCATCCATGATCAAGTTGAACCTCTTCGTAGTGCAACTCTAAATAACACAAAAAATGAAAAACGTTTCAAAGGATCAATTGAAAACCTAAAGAAAGATAAGTAAGATTTTTCAATTAAAATCAGTGAACAACAATTTCATTTAGATGTTGCCTATAAAGAGCTAGAGAAGAAAAATGTGGAATTGGCCAAACTGCAAAATGAGATCCTGCAGCTAAGTGGCAAACTTGAAAAGTTGAAAAACTCTCGTTTTGTGTGAATCTGTAGTAAGGCAAGTGAGTGGCAAAGGTTTAGGTACTAATGCCAATCCTCCACCAGTGAACAACAAGTTTTTTAACAAGCCAGTTGATATTGATATGTCCTTTTAAGATGAATCTTCAAGTAAGGCTGATTCAGTTTCTGAGCAAGATGAGGAGTTTTATTCTGATGAATTGAATGATGACAACAAGGTTGATGGAGTTGTCTCAGATGAGATTTTTGATAAACCTAAGTTACAGAAAGATACTATCACTAATCGTGATAACTATATCTTGACTGAACCCGACGTTGTTGAGTCAAATAACAAACTGAAAAATTTGCTATATAGATGTTTCAAAACAATTAAGCAATCAAAGAAAGAAACATTTGCTAATAAACTTGGAAAGAATTTTCATGAAAACATCAAAAAGAATTATTTATCCAAGAGTCAAGCAACATCGGTTCAGGCACAAGCTGCTATTCATCAAAATCCTCTTGTTGCTCATTAAAATGAATCCTCCACTTCCCAAGTCAAGGAGCCTTACACGAAAATTTAAAAAGAAAGAAGAGTGTGCTTTCATTGCGGTGTGGCAGGTCACATTCTTGTGAACTGTCCTGACAAAAAACAGGAGAAAAAGGCAGTTGTTTCACAATAAGCTACATCTCCTCCAAAACCCCTGGTGAAGCAAAAGTACAGTCAGATTCCAAAAGTGGTGAAACCACCGGTCGAACAAATGGTAAAGCAACAAGCAAAACCTGTGGCTGTACCATCTGTTGTGAAACAAGAAAGGCAACCTGCTAGTCCTGGTGCATCTACATCTGGTAGTACACAATCTGGTGAGAAACCTGTGGTGAAACTTTCTAAGCCATAGAGGAGAAGGTTGAATAAGAAATTGAGAAAACTTGAACAAAAGTTTGTTGAAAGTCAAAAGGGTGAAGCTTCCACTAGTTCACCATTTGTTGACGATAGTAAACCCACTATTCAAAAGAAAAAGAAGCGAAGATCCTGGAAAAAGAAAACCAAGAGTGTTGATGCACTTTCCTGTGACAACACTCTGGATAGAGTCTTAGTTTGTATTTCTAATGTCTATAATTTGTCTTTGTATGTAAGAGTCGTTATGTAATAGTTTATCGGGTTGTATTTACTTTTACATAATGTATGTTGCATTTCTTCTAAGTGTTTTGCGCACTTACATGTGCGCAGGAGAAAACTCCTGCGTACTTAGCAAGTACGCAGGAAGACCCATGCGTACTTGCTAAGTACGCAAGAGCATTTGGTCCTGCGCACTTGCTAAGTGCGCAGGCATCAGGTCTGTATAAATAGGTTTGGTTCACAGAGGATAAGTACGCAGAACTCATATCTTAGACGAACTCAGTTTGTTAAGTACGCAATTTGTAATCTCTCTGTAACCGTCGAGTGTTTATAATAGAAAGAGCTTTTATTGTGACTCTCATGTTTGGTTTACTTTGTTTTAGTTAGACTCTCCGCCTAGTCACGGGTATTTCGCACCCGGTCCGACTAGTAGACCACTTGCATGCAACGATCCGACACACACGAAGGGACCTACAAAGAGTTCTCAATCTTCTGATTCAGACTCTCCAAAAGAGTCACCAATTTTGAATAGTCATGATTGTGAGTTAATTGAAGTTGTTTACTTTGAGAAAAATGGACGACCCAAGACCACCATGGCTTGGGTCTCCAAATCTAACTAACTTCTTTTGACTCGTGTAGGGACATCCTAAGGGTACTATTTCTAATCGATGGTATGTTGATAGTGGATGCTCCTATCACATGACAGGCAACATGGCTCTGCTTCACGATGTAAAACCATTTATAGGCGGCTATGTGGCCTTTGCATGTGAAAAAGGTGGTAGTATGACAAGTCAAGGCATGATGTCAAATGGTTGTATTAGCTTTGACAATGTCAACTACTATGAGCAGCTGAAGCATAACCTCTTGAGTGTCTCCCAAATGTGTTACAAGGAGTACTCAGTAATGTTTGACAAGTCTGAATGTCTGGTTCTCAAGCCTGGATTTGTGGTTCCTGAAGAATGGATTCTGATGAGAGCGCCAAGAACAAACGACACTTATCAGATTGATATGAGCGTGGCAAAAACCACCTCATCAGTTGCTACTTGTTTATTTACAAAAGCGATAGAGATTGACTCAAACTTGTGGCATAGGAAACTCGGACACATTTTTTATAGAAAAAATGAATTAGCTTGTCCGAAACGGTTTGGTAACTAGGGTTCCTAAGTTGAGATTTTCTATTGCAGATGACTGTATGTCTTGTAAAAAGGGCAAACAACAATGGAAATCTCACAAGCCCAAGACCCAAAACTCTATTGATACCCCTTTGGAGCTCTTGCACATGGATTTGTTCAAGCCTATAAGTATCTGGAGTATTCGAGGTAAGTCATATTGTCTAGTTGTTACTGATGATTTCTCACGTTTTTATTGGGTGGGTTTTTTAGGTATAAAGGATGAGACTGCTGAGATTTTTCAATATCTGATATTGAGTTTCGAATCATTATGCAAGTTGAAGGTTAGAAGAATCAGAAGTGATAACGACATAGAGTTTAAGAACAACATGATGGAGCTTTTCTATCTCAAGAATGGTATTCGTCATAAATTCAATGCGCCGTACACACCACATCAGAATGGAGTAGCAGAAAGGAAGAATAGAACGTTGATTGAAACGGCTCGGACCATGCTATCAGATGCAAAGCTGCCAATTACCTTCTGGGTTGAGGCGGTGAATACAGCATGCCACGTTTTGAATCGAGTTCTAGTGGTAAAGCATCACAACAAGACTTGCTCTGAGTTGATCAACAATCGACCTCCCAATCTAGACTATCTAGTTCCATTTGGTAGTCCCTGTTCCTTGTTACAATCTAAAGATCGTAAATCAAAATTTCGTGAGAAGGCAACAAAAGGCATCTTCTTAGGCTATGTTGCTAACTCTCCATTCAAAAGGATGTACAATAAGGAGTCTCGTTCAGTTAAAGAGTGGTTTGAAGTGGATTGCAGTAAGCACAACATTTCACCAGAACCAACAGGTCCAGCTTGGGGTTTTGATTATGATGCTCTTTTCAAGTCGTTCAATCTTACGGATTTATCTGCTGAAGATGCCGCCAATCTGTATCATCACTGTAGCGGTGGCGAAGACTCTAATTTCTCAACAAGATCCACTGTACCTATTCCTACTCCTGATCCTAATGTCGCATCGACATCTGGGACTCATGAAAGTGACAATGAAGAGGATACTAATGTTGAAGGAAATGATGCTCAAGCTGATCCTAACAATGTGGAAGGAAATGAACCTCCAGTTGACTATATCAATATTGAATATTCTTCTGGTACACATGATATGGGGAGTTAAGCACAAATCTCGAGTCAGGTATCCAGGAACCCTTAGTGCCAGAGACGAGAGTGCATAAGAATCATCCAATTGACAACATCATTGGTGATCCTGATGCTGGCATTCAAACTCGTCACAGAACCATAAATGAGAACACTAGTCTGTATGCAGAGATACTTGACACAAGAATCATGGAAACATGTTTGTATGTTGCTTTTGTATCCCAAATTAAGCCAAAGAATGTGAACGAGGCTCTAACAGATAATTGTTGGATTGAGGCGATGCAAGATGAGTTGTCTCACTTCCTCAAGTTGCATGTGTGAGATTTAGTTAACTTGACGACAGGTGTACATCCGATTGGTACCAGATGGGTGTTAAAATGTAGACAGACGATCGGCATGTTGTAGTGAGGAACAAAACAAGGTTGGTTGTCCAGGGTTTTTATCCGCAAGAGGGCTTGGATTACACCAAGGTGTATGCCCCAGTTGCTAGACTTAAGGCCATCAGACTGTTTATGGATTATGCCTCCTTCGTTGGCTTCAGGATCTATCAACTTGATGTGAAGAGTGCTTTCCTGTATGGAAAAGTTCATGAAGAGGTCTACGTCACTCAACCACCTGGTTTTGACGACCCACAATATCTAAATAAAGTGTACAAGCTGGATAAGGCACTTTATGGTCTTTATCAAGCTCCCAGGGCGTAGTATGATACTTTATCAAAACATTTATTGTCCAACGGTTTCGATAGTAGACAAATTGACTCGACTCTTTTCATAAGAAAAGCAGGGGGTGATATTCTACTAGTACAAATTTACGTGGATGACATTATTTTTAGGTCTACAAATGAAGATATGTGTAGAGAATTTGAGAATGTGATGAAGTCAAAGTTTGAAATGAGCAACATGGGAGACAGTCAAAGGGAAGATGGCATCTATCTACATCAAACTAAGTATGTACACGACATTTTGGAGAAATACAAAATGAATGACTATTCTACTTATGCACACCAATCCCAGTCAATCACGGTTTGCATCCAGACAAAGATGGCAATGATGTGGATTGTAAATTGTACTGTGTGATGATCTTACAGCTTCAGGACCTGATATTATATTTTCCATTTGCTTGTGCTCGAGGTTTCAGTCACAACCCAAGGAATCTCACTTGATAGCTGTGAAGAGGATATTCAGATATCTGAAAGGGAGTCCCCAATTAGGTCTTTGGTATTCCAAGCAGCAGTCATTTTATTTCAAAGCCTACACTGACTCAGATTATGGCGGTTGTAACCTTGATAGAAAGTCGACCTTAGGTGGATATCAGTTCTTGGGAGACAGGCTGGTCTCCTGGCAGTGTAAGAAGCAGTCAACGGTTTCCGTTTCAACTTATGAAGTTGAGTACATTGCTGCTACGAGCTACTGTTCTCAGATCTTGTAGATCCAGCGACAACTGAGAGACTACGGCTTGAACTGCACTATAACTCCGTTGTTCATTAACAATAATGCCACCATGTCTAAAACAAATAACCCGATGAAACATTCCTAAACTAAACATATTGAGATTCGTCACCATTTCATCCGTGATTGTGCTCACGGATGACAACTTTGACGACCTTTTCACTAAAGCATTTGATCGTGCTCGCTTTGAACACCTCGTCAACTTGATAGGAATGTTCAATCCCGAGTGAAAAACCTTTTTCAAAACAAAATGTTTCTTGGAAGTTAAAATTTATTTCTTTTAACTATTTTCTGTACAGTTCGTTTATCTTTGAAAAATTTCAGAAAAATCCAAAAGAAATAGAAAATTAAGAAAATTTCAAAGTCATTTGAAGTTAAGAGGAAATGATAGCACATCAGTAAGTGATCTAAATTTCTTAGACATCACATTTGGGAAATGATTGCTTCATGACTACTTAATTGTTTAAATTATTTTATCCAGCCTTAATTTGATTATCTGTAGGTTAATTTGAATTGTTAATAGGCTAGAAGCGTCATTGGATAATTAGTAGCGTGAAAACTTAATATCTTATCCTACTACCGTGATTTGAACCCATATTATGTTGTGTGTGTGAGTAAAAGATCATTTAACCGTGATTTGAACCCATATTATGTTGTGTGTGTGAGTAAAAGATCATTTATCAGATATAGAATGTAAGATTTTGACTAGTATTGTTCTATGAGATCAGTTTCGGGTTATGCCTTTAGCATAATTTTTTGGTTCTCTTCACTGCCCATGCTCACAAGTATGCAATGGGAAGTTGAGCTAAGATATGTATTGACAACATCCGTCAAGCATATGCTACTCCCTTGGATCACATCTGATTCCATTAAAGACATATCCATATAACAGTTGGATCCCCTTACCCAAATCCTCAGATTCCATATCTATTAGCCTGAATCATCACAATTATTCACTAAAGATATCCTCACAAACCAAGACAAATGAATAAACCGATTCTAAATCTTATGATTCTTGATAATCCTTATGGATTCTGCTTGATTTTTCTTGTGCTAAATGATGTAACTTCATTATGGAAATTAGGACAATTCTTGGGAAAATCTTATATGTCTTGAGATAAATGCAATTTAATGTCTGTTAGCATAATTGTGGGGTACACGTTGTATGAATCTTAATAATTACCTTAACTCACGAGAACGTTTTACAAAGGCGCTTGTAGTTTCCAATCTTATAATATTGACAACTTAAATTAACGTGTTGTATATTTCAAATTCGTTGTCTGAATAAGTAGTATGTCATGACACGATCCCATTCTCTTTGAAGTTTATCATGTACCATTTTTGCTATATGTTTAGCCTGGTATGATCCTCTGCTCATGACTTTGACCAAAAAGAGATTCATTGTATATATTCCTGTACATTCTAATTTGTATCTTGTTTATATCATCTTCTATCCAGAAAAAGGCAAAAATATTTTCATTTTGTTTCGTCGTATTTATTGAAAAATACTAACACGATTTTAAGTACAGTTTATAAAATTTTAGAAAATCCAAAAATATTTTAGTTTAACTTCCTTGAAACGTCATTGTAATTCTTAGGATTGAACATTCATATCTGGTTCGCTTTTTGATCAAATTTTCTTCATAACTTGAGGTGCTTTTTGAGCTGGCTAAGATTCATGCGTACTTAGCCAAGTACGCAGCCTTCGTCGTGTGTACTTACTAAGTACGCATGCATTACTTCTTGCGCACTTAGATAAGTTCGTAAGTGTGTTTGTGGGTGAGTATATAAACGGGTGTTAACCACTATTTCATCAGTTCAAACCATTCACTTGTTTATACGCTCCTACATACACCTGCTCATTACTCTCGAAAATTTCGTGTGTTCCAAAGCAATTTTTCGTCCCATCTCTAGTTACAACTTCATCTTAACATCATTTGGTGAGAATCTCACCTTAAATTATCCGTTAAATCCTATGTTCTTGATCGATTTAGTATTCTTGAGACTAGGGTTTTGATGACCAAAATTCTTGGAATTTTGGGTGTTTTGGAGTGAAATTGGGCTTCATTACATGTTTCTAATCATCACTCTACTCTAAGGGTTACAAATTTGGGTCTTAATTCAGCCGATTTTGTGTTTTGATCCTTAGGCCGACATTTGGTTGTGACATCCGGCATTTTCAGGTTAACTACGTTAACACAAACTCCGTTATCTAAATCATTCATTCATGCATTACACTTAATTAAGGTTAATTAAGTGTGTCAGTATTTGCACAAACACTCACGAAACGGTAATTCGGAGAATTACCGAATCACACGAGTCTGTCCTCGAACGTTGGTCATTACTTAAGAAAATAATTCTAACAATAATTAAATTTTATTTAATATAATTTATGTGAAATTACATGTTATGTGATTTTATGCTTAATTCGTGAACTTTCGTGAAATCGCGTTCGTTTACGCGTAACGTTGTGATTTTTATTGCTTTAGTAATTTTTGTAAATAGATTTTATAAAAATATTTATTAGAAACTATTTTATATAGTTAGATTTAATTAAATGTATTGATAATCCATTTAATTAGTTCACGAGCCACATAAACTAAATTTTAATCCATTTTGGGGGCCATGGAGTTAATATTTAAGGTTAAGGTTAAAACCCTAACCTCATTTGTGTTTCTTGAAGCCGTAGCCCACCCCCACCCCTCCCTTGC
Source organism: Smallanthus sonchifolius (assembly GCA_023525975.1). Classification (NCBI taxonomy): domain Eukaryota; kingdom Viridiplantae; phylum Streptophyta; class Magnoliopsida; order Asterales; family Asteraceae; genus Smallanthus; species Smallanthus sonchifolius. The sequence goes on along the minus strand of CM042025.1, from coordinate 37,272,228 downwards.
GATCGTGAAACCTTCACCACCAACAAACCATCACCAAATCAACTTCCATCTTGCAATTGTTGGTGTTTTCGAGCAATCTGAGTACCAATCTTCTCCATTAACGCAACTAGTAAGAATTTTTATTCGTTTTTATATATTATTTTCGAAAATCAGGGTATGTGAAACCCTAGTTATATCCAAACAATGATCTTTACCATTAAAGGTGTAAACTTTAAGGTTAAATCGAGTCTTGTTATGATATTTGCTAGATTTGATGTATTTGCAAAACCCTAGATGCTTAAAACTGAGGGTTACTATAAATGGAAACTTTATTGGTTTTCTATATTGCATGTTAGACATGATTAAGGTAATATGATGATGTTTATATGATTGTTGGTGCATAATTAAGTGATTTTTGAAATTAGAATTCATGTACCTAGCTCGGTTTTGTAAACTCGGTTTTGTAAACTTTCTAAAAGAGGAAACTTTAATTGTCATGGATGCTCATAGCTTTCAATTTAGACATTCTTGTTATGGTTTGATGATAGTTCTATGCTAGCTAGGGGATAATAACGCGTTGTAACGTGTTTGATATTTGAAATCACGCATGCTATTCATAGCTTACTATAAATAGAAACTTTAACTTGAATTGTGATATGCATGTTGAGTTCTAGGCAATTGAGATGTGATGTGACAATATAGGACATGTTAGATTGATCTTATGAGCATATTAGTAATGATAGTTTCCAGGAAACGCTAGTCTCGAACATACTTTCTATTTATGGAAACTTACTAATTATGGAAACTTACTAATTATAGAAAGTTTCTAATTACATAAACTTGCTATATGTGGTAACTGTGCTAGCATATTAGAACGATAAGGATTTGTTGCTAAGTGTTACTACATGATCTTATGTGTACAATATGTTATTATTATGCTAAACAAACATTAATTCATACACCGAATCACCAAAGGGTCGTCGGGTCAAACTTGGTCAAACATGAGTCAAACTTGTAACTCTTTTCAAAACACATAAACAATGGGATTGTTTGGATGCAACGGGTCTTATGAACCAACACGAACACACACTCATAAACTTATGAAATATAGGTAGCCGTTAGCGGGTCACCTGTCTTTCACCTGTCACTCTAGCACATACTCTAAGGTGAGTTTCACGGCCCCTCTCTTTAACTTACTTTCCTTTTTGGGGGAGAAAGCATGCACACAAACATTTTAGATCTTGTATTATTGTATTATCAATTGCGTACTAAAGTGCAAACATACCATGAAAGTCCTTACATCTCGAACCGTTAGTATTGTAACAAAGCGAGGTAATTTTGAGTAGTACTACTGGGTTTGACGAACCCCACCCGCGTTAGTCGCGATAACTCGACTGGAGGTCGAACGGGTGTAATATTGACCTAGACATTTAGCCATTGTTTTGGTAGACATGGCGGAAGGCAAAAAACAAACCAAACAGTCAGCTTCGGTTTAGAAACACTTGTAGTAGCATGACATATACTAGCTATCTATTGATATACATTAATTACACTATCTGGCAAACATCGAACTTTTATTTACTTACAAACCTGTGAACTCACCAACCATTGTGTTGACACTTTAAGCATGTCTTTCTTAGGTCGCTAAGGTACACACTCAGGACTAGGACGCATTGAAGTGCATGGTTTTCATAAACATCTTAAAACACGTTTTCTTACTTTAGTTTTGGGCGCCATGTTTTGCGCATTTGGTTATTCTTGCACTTGGATTTTATTTACGCTTCCTCAATATTTTTAGTGAACTTGGTATTTTTAAAACTCATATAGAGCTTGTTTAGTATAACTAATGACAATGATCCTGGTTTTTCACACGCCTCGCGGTATAACCCTGCACGTGGATTTTGAGGGTGTGACAGATTGGTATCAGAGCCACTGGTTTTAGTGAACTTGGTTTGCATTAATGGTAGACTTAGACTATAACCACACACATTGCATTAGTTACACAGCACAGACACTCATACATGGCACTTATACATTACATTACAGGAAATGTCTACATCACATAAATCCCCGACTAGCAAGGAACCCGTTGTTCCTACGGTACCTTCACTTGAACCCAAGAGACGCCGATTGAACCCTATTGATAACACTCTGGTGTATGGAGAGCCCTTTACTATGCGTGTCAGGGATAACATGCAGGACTGGCACTTGTATCCTGACGTGATTAGGAGTTGGGTTCGCCAAGAACAGGTCCCACCCCATACTTTGCTGACACTGCCTCTTCTTTGCAAACCCTACCACCCTTACAGTACCCGCTAGAGCAGGCTTTTGCTGCCTTAGTGGCAAAGATGGACCGAGAGATCGGGAACATGCGCGACGCTGCGGGCGAGATTACTAGATTGTTGCAACGAGGAAATCAAGCTGATCAGAAGCTATAGAAACTGACAGCGAGTCTAGGCGAAACTGATGTGGTGCATGAAAATCTAGTGGCAGCATTCAAGGAATTATAGAACCACGTGATTGGGCTAGAGTTTAGTCTTGTAGCATATGAGAATAGAATTGAGGAGTTAGAGGCGCAGCTCGAGGATGCTAATGCAGCAGGACACGCGCAGGATGTTGAGCCCGAGGGAGAACCAGCTGGGCATGAGGACGAGGGATCAGTTGTTTCTTTAGCTGGCAGTGGAATATGATAGTCTTTCTTCATTTCTCTTCTTTATAAACCTAGATGGGCAGGGTTGTTCCCATCCAACAGATGTTTCTAGATTTAATGTTTTGATTGAATTTATTTTGTAGCCCTTACAATTTATTTAATCAAGAATTATTATTGAAATGTTAGATGTTGTGGTTTATGTTTACTTTTATTTACTTGTACTTGTATGATGATAATATGTGGTATATTTTTCTCATTACTGTATTTGTGAATGTAAAGATTATGTCTGGTCATGGACGTGGACGCGGTGGACGTAATGGTGGTCGTGGCCACATCAGCATGACTACAGCTGAACTCATTGCAGTAATCAATGACCGAGTGGCTGAAGCTGTGGCAGCCAATCCAGCCGCACAAAATGCTGGAGGTAAATCTATCAAATGTATCTTTGTCTTCAATCCAGGTCAACACAACAATCCGCAGGCCTGTACTTTTAAGACCTTTATGGACTGTAAGCCCCACACGTTTAGTGGAGCTGATGGAACAGTCGGTTTGCTCCGCTGGATGGAGAAGGCCGAATCGATATTCGCAATGTGCAACTGTCCACAGGTCAATCGGGTGAAATATGCATCTGGTACACTTGAGGGTCCGGCCCTTACGTGGTGGAACTCCCAAGTGCAGATGTTGACTCTGGAGATGGCAAATGCATTTCCATGGTAAGTGTTCAAGACTATGTTACGAGAAGAGTACTGCCCCCGTGACGAGGTGTAGAAACTGGAGGGTGAATTCTGGAACCTAAAGATGTAAGGTTCAAAAATTGAAGCTTACACAACTCGTTCGCACGAGTTGGAAATCCTATGACCTCAAATGGTGACACTAGCCTACAAGAGGATTGAAAAGTACACCGAGGGTCTAGTCCCTCAGATCCAAAGTATGGTGACATCTTTCAACCCTACCACTATCCAGCAGACCATCAGGCTGGCTCACAAGTTGACTGATCATGCAGTAGCTCAGGGAACCTTACCCCCGAGAGGTGCAGTCACCAAGACTAATGAAAACAAGCGAAAGTTTGATAACATCACCCACTCTAAATCCTTTCAGTCTAACCCACCCCCGTAACAGCAGCAGCGTAGGTATGAACCTACTAAGACCCTTACTCAGTCTACCTCATCCCATCAGAACCAGGGTACGTATGCTAGAAAGTACCCGAAATGCAACAAGTGCGACTTTCACCATAACGGACCGTGTGACAAGTACCGATGCCAGCGGTGTGGCAAGATGGGCCATGCGGCCAAAGACTGTAGAGGAGAGCTTCAAACTAAACAGACACCACCTGGTGAAACACCCAAAGGCTGCTTTGAGTGTGGAAAAGAAGGGCATTTCAAGAGAAACTGTCCTCAGTTGAAGAAGAATGGAAATGGTAATGGCAACGGTAACAACAATCAGGGTAATAACGGCAATAACAAAGGAAATGCTGTGAAGGGTCGAGCCTTCATGATTGGTTCAGGGGAGGCTAGGAATGATCAGAACGTCGTTACCGGTAAGTTTCCTCTAAACGATTGTTTTGCTTCTGTTCTTTTCGACACTGGTGCTGATAGGAACTTTATATCTAAAAGCTTTAGTAAACAGTTAGAAACAACCCCAATCCTATTAGAACCCATGTACACCGTAGAGATAATGGATGGTAAGATAATCAAAGCAACCCACATCCTCAAGGGATGTAAGCTAGGACTGTCTGATCATAAACTTGATATTGATCTCATGCCAGTTACACTGGGCAATTTTGACATAATTGTCGGTATGGATTGGTTATCTAAAAACCAATCTTAGATCATATGTCGTGATAGAGTTGTTCGTATTCCTTTCCCTAGTGGAGAAATCCTTTATGTCCAAGGCGAAAAGAGTGGTGCGGTCGTAGGCATCATATCTTTCATGAAAGCGCAGAAGTGTTTACGTAAAGGTCATGCCGCTATACTAGTCCTTGTCACCGAACAACCTTCCGAAGAGAAGAAGATATCTAACATTCCTATTGTTTGTGACTTTCTAGAAGTATTTCCAGAGGATTTTCCTGGACTTCCACCTCATCGTCAGGTCGAATTTCAGATTGATCTAACACCCGGAGCAGCGCCAATAGCTCGAGCACCATATAGACTTGCACCGAGTGAGTTGCAAGAGTTATCCACACAACTGCAAGAGTTGTTGGATAAGGGTTTCATCCGACCTAGTTGATCACCATGGGGAGCCGTAGTCTTATTCGTCAAGAATAAACATGGGACTTTTCGTATGTGTATTGATTACCATGAGCTAAGCAAAGTAATTGTCAAGAACTGTTATCCACTTCCCCGCATTGACGATCTGTTCGATCAACTTCAAGGGTCGAGCTTCTATTCAAAAATCGATCTAAGATCAGGTTACCATCAGCTGAGAGTTCGAGATAAAGACATATCCAAAACTGCATTCAGAACCGGGGACGGCCATTACGAATTTTTGGTCATGCCATTAGGATTAACCAATGCAGCCGCGGTATTCATGGATCTCATGAACCGAGTATGTAAACCCTACCTCGATCAGTTCTTCATCATTTTCATTGACGACATCCTCATCTATTCCAAGAACTGGGAAGAACATGAGGAGCATCTGCGTCTAATTCTTGAACTGCTGAAGCAAGAGCAGTTATACGCCAAGTTTTCCAAATGAGATTTTTGGATTCGCGAAGTTCAATTCTTAGGACATGTAGTCAACGAAAAATGAATACATGTCGATCCAGCTAAAGTAGAAGCCATCAAGAATTGGGCAGCACCAACGACTCCAACGGAGGTGCGACAATTTCTAGGTTTGGCTGGCTACTAATGTCGACTCATTGAGGGATTCTTAAAGATTGCTCAACCCCTCACCTCCCTAACCCACAAAGTAACTGTGTATAAATGGGGTGACACCTAGGAATCAGCATTCCAGTTGCTGAAGCAGAAACTCTGTAGTGTACTCATCCTATCTCTGCTAGAGGGAACAGATGATTTCATAGTGTATTGCGATGCTTCCATTCAGGGTCTCGGTTGTGTGTTAATGCAACGCAAGAAGGTTATCGCATACGCTTCCCGTCAGCGAAAAATCCATGAGAAGAACTACATGACTCACGACTTGGAGTTGGGAGCCGTGGTATTCGCACTAAAAATCTGGAGACATTACTTGTACGGTACCAATATTTACACCGATCACAAGAGTCTTAAGCACATTTTCGAGCAGACAGGGTTGAACATGCGACAGCGTCGCTAGATCGAGCTCCTGAATGATTATGATTGTGCTATCAAGTATCATCCGGGCAAAGCTAACGTAGTAGCTGCCCTAAGCCGAAAAGAAACCAAACCCCGACGAGTTCGTGCACTATAACTCACTATCTACACCGGACTACCTAAACAAATCCGTAATGCTCAACTCGAAGCCCTGGAAGAAGAGAACCTATCGTTAGAATCCACGCGTGGCATGGAAAAGCAACTTGAGATCAAATCGCACGGTATTAAGGGAACTTGTAATGGATGAAGCACACAAGTCTCGATATTCTATTCATCCTGGTTCCGATAAGATGTATCATAACCTGAAAGTTCTATATTGGTGGCCGAACATGAAAGCTGATATAGCCAAGTACGTGAGAAAGTGCCTGACTTGTTCTAAGGTCAAGGTTGAGTACCAAAAGCTGTCTACTTTGCTCCAGCAACCAGAAATCCCGATGTGGAAATGGGAGCAGATTTTCGTGGACTTTATCACCAAATTACTCTGAACTCCTAGCGGATGCCAAACCATCTGGGTGATCGTAGATCGCTTAACCAAATCCGCTCATTTCCTAGCAATTAAAGAGACTGGTAGAATAGAGAAGTTGACTCGTATCTATCTGAAAGAAGTAGTCTCTCGGCTGCCAATTTCTATCATTTCTGATAGAGACGCTCGTTAAACCACAAACTTCTGGCAATCGTTACAAAGAGCTCCGGGCATGCGCCTGGATATGAGCACATCATACCATCCTCATACATATGGCTAGAGTGAGCGTACCATTCAAACCCTGGAAGACATGTTACGGGCTTGTGTGATTGATTTTGGTAATAGTTGGGAGACTCATCTGCCATTAGTGGAGTTCTCCTATAATAACCGCTACAATTCTAGCATCAAGGCAGCATCGTTCAAGGCACTGTATGTTTCAACCCGACAAGGGGGCTAGGCGTGATGATCGAATACCAAAACAAAACACAGCGGAAATAACGTGACATATATTTTATAAATGTCATGGGTCCAACTAAGTCAAAATATACATTTACAAAGGTACACATGTAAGGCCCCAAACCCTAGAGTCCTCACTCGTTGGATTTAATTAATAACAAATAGTTCTTAAACTTGAATATCAAATAATGCAGCGGAAAATTTCGTTCGAACATAACGTCAACATTGTTAAACATGCGGAAGCATAAACGTTGTCTAAAACATAAACACATCATAACTAAAACATAACGGGATGCTAGTCATCATGATCAGCCGAGTAACTCTTCTCACTTGCCAAGCATCACCGTTCCTCGTCCATACCTGTCCTTAACCTGAATGTGCATACTAAAAGTCAGTTACGCCGGTGAGTTCTAGCGTTAACATAAAACTTTTAACTTCAAATAATTTGCCAAAAACATAACATTTAAACTTCATTAAAAAAAGCGTACGTAAAGCATGCAAAATCATAACATAACACATAAGTCAGCAAACATATCGCGCCTTCTTATAACCGTTAATTCCAAACTTCAAGTACGATACCTCATAGGATATACGTACCAAACTTCAAGCACGGCATCACAAGGATGACACGTACCAAACTTCAAGCACGATACTCTGAGGAGTAGTCGTACCTAACTTCCAACACGATTACCCCGTAGGGTAAAAAGTACCTACTTCAAGGATCACGGTAATCCCCATGGTGACCGTCATCACCCCAGTTGTACAACAGTTGGCCAGCCACAAAGGCCCCTAAAGGTAAGGCCCATAACCTCAATTCCCTAAGGAATAATGGCAGATTCGTTCGTTTGTGACTTCCATAAACATTCACTTCTTTACATCAAACCTTCAGTTAAAGCATTCATACGTTTTATTAAAAATCATTCGTTCGTAATCACATCGTAAATCTCATTTGGCAAAACATTTCATAAACACATCGTTCATAACCTTTCTTTCCAAAACATCGTTCATAAGCATCGATTTATAAAACATCAAACATCGATTTTATAAAAGTGTCACATCGTTACGTATGCACACCAGCCCGAAAACATTATTTAAAATATTTAAAAAGGGCTTCATAGAACTCGCCTTAGCTAATGCTCAATTCACAAGTTATCATTTCACCACGTTTTTCACTTCTACCTACAAATTATCATGGACTGGTCAATATAAAAACTATACTTGAAGACTTCTGATCGTAAATTTCTTTGGTGAAAATAATCATCTATATGTTAGGAATCTACAGTCCAAATTTCATTTCATTTTAACGGTCGGATATCCGGGAAAATCCGATCTCTGTAGCTGCGTTTTTTAGAAAAAAACACAGCTCCGATCTGCTGTCAAAACGGCTATAAAAATCAAACTTAAACAACTCCATTTCTTCTTTCCACCTTTCAAAATGATCATCTAAGTGTTATAAACCCTCTGTTTAAAAATCAAGATGATCCAACGGTTCCAGATCGTTCGATTCTTTAAAACCGCGCACATAAAAACTATTCTGGACAAATTCTAAAAACTCAATTTTAGCGACCTTAAGACAAGATTCAGGGAAATCGGAGCTTACCAACCCGTTCAGAACGTCGAGAAATAGTTTAGGGTGAAGACTCGTAACTCCCATCACCGTGCACCACCGCGTCGAACCACCAACGGTCGCCGGAAGTTCTTCATCTCTCTCTCTTTGGTCTTTCTCTCTCTAGCCTTTCACTCTCTCTCTCTCTCTAAAATCTAGAAAATGATGAGAGATAGGATTCTATATATAGATTTTTGGGTTTGTTAATGTGATGACAAGTGTTATGCCACTTGGCGCAATGTGGCGCTTTGTCCTTGAGGCGGTGACATGTGTTGTCGTGTGTCACTGTGTGGTACCTCCTTATTAAGGTAATGACACATGCACCTACACTTTATCATTGACAAATTTTGCCCCTCGAATTTATATCTAACTTCTAACTTTTAACGATCTGACTAAAAATTCGGGGTGTTACAAGTCTACCCCCTTACAAAAGGTTTCGTCCCTGAAACCTGTCATAAGTCAAACAATTGAGGGTACGACTCCCCTCAATTCCGTCTCTGTCTCCCAAGTGGCTTCAGATCCCTTCCTGTGTTTCCACTGTATTTTGACCAACTCGATGACTTTATTACGTAAATGTTTCTCTTTTCGGTCAAGAATGGCCATGGGTTCTTCGATATAGTTTAGGTGGTTGTCGACCTCGATGTCGGTAAGTAGTGCGTGAGCAGATTCATCCGTCAAACACTTTCTCAAGTTTGATACATGGAACGTAGGATGAATCCCACTTAACCCCAACCGATAAGCGACTTCACCAACCCGTGCCAATATCCTGAACGGTCCGACAAACCTCGGACTTAACTTCCCTCTCTTTCTGAATCGTATGATTCCCTTCCAGGGTGATACCTTCAACATCACTCTGTCCCCAACATTAAATTCAATAGGCTTTCTCCGTTTATCCGCATAGGATTTCTGACGATCTTGGGCGGCCTTCATTCGTGCCTTAATCTGGTCAAACCTTTTTGACGTCTCTTTAACGACTTCGAGACTTCCCAATTATTTTTGTCCAATCTCACCCCAACAGACCGGTGTCCTGCACCTCCTCCCATACAATATCTCATAGGGCAGCATGTCTATCGTCGAGTGATAACTGTTGTTGTAGGAGAATTCGGCTAACGGCAGGTGACTGTCCCAACTGCCACGAAGTCTATAATACAAGAACGAACATGTCCTCCAACGTTTGAATGGTCCTTTCGGACTGGCCATCCGTTTGCGGGTGGTATGTCGTGCTGATATTAAGTCTCGTGCCCATCGCTTTATGAAATCTTTACCAGAACCTCGATGTGAATCGTGTGTCCCGGTCAAATACAATTGTTAAAGGCATCCCATGTCGTGCTACAACCTCGTTAATAAATACTTCCGCTAACCTTTATGACGAGAATGTCTCACGAATAGGTAGGAAATGAGCACTCTTCGTTAAACGGTCCACAATTACCCAAATGGTGTCATGACCTTTAGCTGTGCGAGGTAGCTTGGTTATGAAGTCCATGGTAATGTGTTCCCATTTCCATTCCGGTATATCAAAAGGTTGAATCTTCCCGTACGGTTTCGGGTGTTCGGCATTTATTTGTGAGCAAGTTAAGCACTTGCTTACGTACTTTGTCACCTCATGTTTCATTCCAGGCCACCAGAACTCATTCCTCGGATCTTGGTACATTTTGTTGGTACCGGGATGGATAGAGTAATGAGACTTATGATCATCATCCAAGATTTTGGTTCTAAGCTCACCACTCATACATATTCATACCCGACCAAAACGTGTCGTCACACCAAGGGTGTTATATTCCAACTTGTCCCATTGCCCGACCATCCTTTCTTTCTTTATATTCTCTTCCTTAAGTGCCTCGTCTTGAGCCTTTTCAATTTCCTTCATCACATCTGGTGTTACCACCAACTGGAAAGCTTTCACTCTAATAGGAGTTGGCACGTCCTTTCGGCTTAGAGCATCAGCCACCACATTTGCCTTTCCAGGATGGTATATGAATTCACAATCATAATCTTTCAAAAGTTCCATCCATCGCCTCTGCCTCATATTCAGTTCTTTTTGTTTGAAGAAGTACTTCAAACTTTTGTGGTCGAAGTAAATGGTAAACCTCACCCCGTAAAGGTAGTGTGTCCAGATTTTCAATGCGAATACGACAGCAGCAAGTTCCAAATCATGAGTTGGATAATTGACTTCGTGAACTTTCAACTACCGTGATGCATACGCGATCACTCTTCCGCGTTGCATTAGCACGCACCCCAATCCCTGACCCGAAGAGTCAGAGTATACCACCAAGTCTTCATTACCCTCGGGAAGGGCCAAGGCTGGAGCTTGGGTTAGCTTCTCCTTCAGTTCCTTAAACGCTTCTTCCTGGGTCGAACCCCGTTCGTACTTTACCTATTTTCGTATCAACTTTGTCAATGGTGAAGCTATTTTCGAGAAATCCTGGATGAATCTCCGATAGTTGCCTGCCAATCCTAAGAAACTGCGGATTTTAGTTGGCGTCTTAGGAATACCCCATTCTCTTACCGTCATTATCTTTGCTGGGTCAACCATAATGCCGTTCGGGTTGATGACATGACCTAGGAATTGAACTTCCCTAAGCCAGAACGCGCATTTAGAGAACTTAGCATACAGTCTCTCTTTCTTCAAGGCTTCTAACACTTCCTTCAAATGACATGCGTGATCACCCTCATTCTTAGAGTAGATGAGGATATCATCGATGAACACTATTACTGATCGGTCCAGCATCAGTCGACACACCCTATTCATCAAATCCATGAACGCTGAGGGGGCGTTCGTCAGTCCGAAGGATATTACACGTAACTCGAAATGTACATAACGTGTGCAAAATGCGGTTTTCGGTATGTCTTCTTCTCTTACTTTTAACTGATGGTACCCGGATCGAAGGTCAATTTTTTAGAACCAACCTGCGCCCTGTAATTGATCAAATAGGTCGTCGATTCTTGGTAAAGGCTACTTGTTCTTCACTATACGTTTGTTCAACTCCCTGTAGTCGATACACATTCTCATAGAACCATCTTTCTTTTTCACAAATAATACCGGAGCACCCCAAGGCGAGATGCCCGGCTGGATAAATCCTTTCTTAAGTAACTCGTCTAGTTGTGCTATTATTTCTTTCATCTCCACTGGTGCTAGTCGATATGGAGCCTTAGCCACGGGCTGAGCATCTGGTACTAAGTCGATTCGGAACTCAATCTCTCTGTCAGGTGATATCCCAGGCAAATCCTCTCGAAACACCTCTGGGTACTCGCGTACCACGGGTACATCATCTAGTTCCTTTACTGCCTTACATTTGTCAATTACGTACACCAGATAAGCCTCGCATCCATGCCTCAAGTAATCTGTTGCCTTAATCATCGAGATGACGTTGGGCATCGAGGCGTCGCGATCCCCGAAGACTTTGACTCCACTACCATCTGGAGCCTTGAGTCAGATTATCTTTCGTTTACATATAATTTGTACTTCGTTGGCAGTTAGCCAATCCATACCCAGCACGACATCAAACCCTCCCAAAACCATAACAAACAACCTGACGGGGAATCTATGACCTTCTATTTTTATCGTGGACTTGTCAACTACTTTGGTTACCCTTGCGGCTCTACCCTCAGCGGTTTCTACGCTAAAGGCTCTTTCTAGTTTACTGACTGAGTATTTCACCTGCTTACAGAAAGTAGTCGATATAAAGCTCTTACTGGTGCCCGAATCAAATAAAACAGAAATAAAAGTGTTGTCAAGGATGAACGTACCTGACTCCACATCGGGGTCAACCCTGTCCTGTTCTTGCGTCAGCGCATACACTCGAGTCTTCGCTCGGGGCCTCTCCTCTTTCTTTTCCGGGCCCTTACCCTTTCCAGCTTCACCCATCCTCGTCTTAGTGCATTCTCAACTCATGTGGCCACTCTCCCCATAGTTAAAACACTTGAATCCTTGGGGGCATTCACGTGAGTAATGTCCCGTCTTGCCGCATTTGAAGCACAGATTCGAATCCAGTCGGCATCCACCGGCATGCCTTCCTTCACACTTCCCATAGACTGTTGACTCGACAACTCTAGCCTATTTGTCCCGAGCTCAAGACAACTTCCCACCCGATCGCTTGGCAGGAAAGCTCAACTCCTTCTTGAGCTCGTCAATGGCGACGACATTCAGCGCCAGATCATCAAATACCACGCCACTCAGTTCCACCACCGAATCGTAGTGCAGCCCTGGTCCGACAGTCCTTGAATGTAGCAGGCAATCTTCCTCTCTTCAGTCGTGACAAGATGTGGCACTAGGCATGCCAATTCATTGAACTGAGTGGTGTACTGCTGGTGCGTCATGCGTCCGGCCTTCAACCCCAGAAATTCCCTCTCTACCTTCTCGATCTCATTCCTTGGACAGAAATTATTGATCACCAGAGTTTTCAAATCATTCCACATCATTGCATCTATAGTTTCATCCCCCTTGGCTTGACGCACACCTTCCCACCAGTGTGAAGCTTCTTTCCTTAAGGAATTAGCAGCAAATTTCACAACCTGATTCGGTCGGCATTCGCTCAAACAAAGGGTGGCTTTCATATGGATCACCCAGTCAAAAGTAGCCACCGCGTCTTTCTTTCCATTCAGGACCGGCGGGTCACATTCCTTAAAGGACTTATAGTCGCAACCGCAAGCAAGTGGCGCGTTGACAGCCTCATTGTTCAGGGCACCAATTGTCGTATTAGTCCCGCCTACCTCATTAGCTTTCCTCAAAGCTTCTGCCAGATCTGGCAAGGAAGCCTTCATCATTTCAGTAAATTCTCGAGTCAGGGCCGCCTTCACCTCCGGCTCAAAGGAGAATTGTTGTTCTTCAATGCGAGTCTGTTCGGTTCCATGCACACTATTTTCCGGTTCTGTATGAACACTTCCTTCTTCTATATACTCTTGACGAGCAGGGATCCTGCCACGTCCAATATAAATGACCTTCGGTACGGCCCCCACCACGTCTTCCGCCTCTTCTACCAGCCATTTAGTTCTATAAGGCAAGGAATCCAATGTCATCACACTAGTTAACAAATAGATTTCAACAAGTATTGCAAGATGTTAATATACACTGGCCATCTGCAATTAATCATTACACTACCTTTTGACTTCTATTTGACCACCTTTATAATTCAATCAAAACACATGTCCTAACCTACCATTTTCTAAGGCATTCTACATATGTAAATATATACTACCTTCATACCTGATGTTGTGGCTCGAGTTACCCGTATTGGCATCCGCTCTCGGTCCCATTCATAGTTTAAGTTCAGACACTAGGAGTGTCCAATTCTCTCAAACTATTGCTCTGATACCAACTTGTAAGGCCCTAAACCCGGGAGTCCTCATTCGTTGGATTTAATCATTCCCAAACAGTTCTTAAACTTGAATATCAAATAATGCAGCGGAAAATTTCGTTCGAACATAACGTCAACATTGTTAAACATGTCGAAGCGTAAACGTTGTCTAAAACATAAACACATCATAACTAAAACATAACGGGATGTCAGTCATCATGATCAGCCGGGTAACTCTTCTCACTTGCCAAGCATCACCGTTCCTCGTCCATACTTGTCCTTAACCCGAATGTGCATACTAAAAATCAGCTACGCCGGTGAGTTCTAGCTTTAACATAAAACTTTTAACTTCAAATATTTTGCCAAAAACATAACATTTAAACTTCATTAATAAAAGCGTACGTAAAGCATGCAAAATCATAACATAACACATAAGTCAGCAAACATATCGAATCTTCGCCTTCTCATAACCGTCAATTCCAAACTTCAAGTATGATACCTCATAAGATATACGTACCAAACCTCAAGAATGGCATCACAAGGATGACATGTACCAAACTTCCAGCACGATACTCCGAGGAGTAGTCGTATCTAACTTCCAACACGATTACCCCGTAGGGTAAATCGTACCTACTTCAAGGATCACGGTAATCCCCATGCTGACCGTCATCACCCCATTTGTACAACAGTTGGCCAGCCATAAAGGCCCCTAAAAGTTAAGGCCCATAACATACATCCCATACCCATAACCTCAATTCCCTAAGGAATAATGGCAGATTCGTTCGTTTGTGACTTCCATAAACATTCACTTCTTTACATCAAAACTTCAGTTAAAGCATTCGTACGTTTTATTAAAAATCATTCGTTCGTTAACACATCGTAAATCTCATTTGGTAAAACATTCCATAAACACATCGTTCATAACATTTCTTTCCAAAACATCGTTCATAAGCATCGATTTATAAAACATCATAAACATCAAACATCAATTTTATAAAACCGTCACATCGTTACGAATGCACACTAGCCCGAAAACATTATTTAAACCATTTAAAAAGGGCTTCATAGAACTCACCTTAGCTAATGCTCAATTCAGAAGTTATCGTTTTACCACGTTTTTCACTTCTACCTAGAAATTATCATGGACTGGTTAATATAAAAACTATACTTTAAGACTTCCGATTGTAAATTCCTTTGGTGAAAATAATCAACTATATTAGGAATCTACAGTCCGAATTTCATTTCATTTCAACGGTCGGATCTCCGGGAAAACCCGATCTCTCTAGCTGCGTTTTTCAGAAAAACACAGCTCCGACCTGCTGTCAAAACGGCAATAAAAATCAAACTTAAACAACTCCATTTCTTATTTCCACCATTCAAAATGATCATATAGGTGTTATAAACCCTCTGTTTAAAAATCAAGATGATCCAACGGTTGGATTTTCCAGATCGTTCGATTCTTTAAAACCGCGCACATAAAAACTATTCTGGACAGATTCTAAAAACTCATTTTTAGCGTCCTTAAGACAAGATTCAGGGAAATCGGAGCTTACCAACGCGTTCAGAACGTCGAGAAATGGTTTAGGGTGAAGACTCGTAACTCCGATCACCGTGCACCACCGCGTCGAACCACCAACGGTCGCCGAAAGTTCTTCCTCTCTCTCTAGCCTTTCACTCTCTCTAGCCTTTCACTCTCTCTCTAAAATATGGAAATTGATGAGAGAGAGAGGCTTCTATATATAGATTTTTGGGTTTGTTAATGTGATGACAAGTGTTATGCCACATGGCGCGATGTGGCGCTTTGTCTTTGAGGTGGTAACATTTGTTGCCACATTTAACTGTGTGGTACCTCCTCATTAAGGTAATGACACATGCACCTACACTTTACCATTGTCAAATTTTTCCCCTCGAATTTATGTCTAACTTCACACTTTTAAAGATCTAACTAAAAATTCGATGAGTTACAACACATCATCTATACACTAACTAAAAATAAAATAAAATAATGGATTCTATCTTCTCATCAAAGCTTTCTCGGGTGGAATATATGGCTCGATATAAGTCTTCTAAATGAATCATCTATCTTCAAGCAAGCTCGTGTCTAAGTTTTTAGTTTCCATACTCGAGAAGGGTACCTGAATACATGCTTAAAAATATTGTGTCAACTAAAAAGTTGGCGAGTTCACGAGTTTAGGTAATAACGCATATGTATAGAGAATCCAAAAATGTATGGTGCAAAATTAAACAAGTTCACAATCAACCATGTGCCCACAACCCGTGGACATCTAGAAATAATAATATACCCCTAACTCATAACCCTTATTCTTGTGGGTCTAATTACTCATGCCTGCCAACATAAGTTTAAAATGTTAAACGTATATATGTCACAAGATATATATCATCATTCTATGATTATCATTCCATGGGAGGTTGTCCCGGTTACGTCGGGCCCATGGTGTGCGGGGTTTCACCAAATAGTACTACCCATATATTCGTTGGCTCCAAAGGAGTTAATGATTGTGTGCTAAAGATCGGGGATTCGTTACGGCAGCTAGAACGGCTTTATTTAATTATTACAACAATTATGTAAACAGTATTGAAGCATGTAATCACCCCAAAAGTTTAAGTAAAAGAGGGGAAAAGCACATGAACTCACCCGGTAATCTTGTATATGCCACATCAGTATGCTAAAGTTGCGAGCTTGCTATCGTGTGTGTAGTCATTAAGACAAATCCTAATTATGATTGTAACATTAGAATATTGTACTAGAGTAATGTCATTCACCGTGTGGTTGAGCTCGACCGATTCGTTAAAGTGTTGGGTCGTTTGGTAAAAATCTCAGGTTGTAACCTCCATTAGTTATTCTAATAGTTGTACTATAAAAGTGTTGGTTCGACTTTGTATTCTTGTGTAGTAGTAATACTTGTCTATATGTTCTATTATAAGTAGTAAAAAAATAATGTTTCGACTCGAATTAAAGTAATACTAAGTATTATAATGATTGTTCGATTCAATTAAAGTAACACTAGATATTATCTACTTACGTGATGTATATATTTATATATGTATGTATATAATATGTAAAAATAAATATATATTCGAATAGCTATATTCGCTTTGAAAATATAAATCAAGGTATTTAGTTATGTATATAAATATGAAAGATTTATCAATATATACGTATGTTATATATCGTAAGTATCGACGAAATTAGTCATGCTCGTCTAATATTAAGCATAGTTATAGGGATTGGTTTGCAAATATTGGTAAATGTTTAAACTTGTATTTACATGAAGCCACATAAAAATTTATGTATATCGAGAGTAAATATTTGGAGTCTATAAAATATTTGTATATATAAATATACATAATATATTAATAAAGTATTATGTCAACTATCGTTTTCGCTAACTATTGCTAAGTAAAATAAAATATGGTTAAGTATGCAGATCAAAAGTATATAATATATGAAACTTTAATTATTATATAACGAATCCTAGAAAATATATATATGATGTGTTTGTTATATGAAGTAGCTAATACTTAATATCTTTAACTATACACATTCGTACTAAAATAAATATTTTGGTTTTTAAATATAGATACGTGATTGCCTCGAATATAAGTAGCCCTACGTATTATCTACACGATGTATATATATATATATATATAGTATTTATAACAATAAATATATTTGAGTACTTGTAGTTGTTTCAAAAGTAGTAATCAAGGTTTATAAATACACGGTTGTGTGGTAATAAGTATAGATGTAACTATCATAACTTTATATGTATCAAGAGTAAAATATTGTATCTTGGTGTTACAATTACTAATCATAATAAAATTAACGTTATCCTTAATAGCCATAATAATTAGTAGAAGCAAAAATAATACTTAGAGTATCTCTATACTAACTATAAGAATAATAGTAATAATATTAACAATGTTACGAATTGTGTTAATAAAGTTGTATTAAGTAAAGTTAGTAGTCATAATACTTTAAAATAAAGTTAACAATAACACTAATATAAAAATTATGATGATTATAACACGTTAACAATAACTTTAGTGTTTAAAAATAAAAACATCAATTGAATAATATAAAAGAATCCCTCTTACAAGCAAAAATAAATCAAATTGATTTTTTACAAAAAGAGATATTTTCCTTAAACATCCAGGATAGGATAAATAATCCTAAACTCCAGGATAAGATTAAAATGATAAATAATCATTTTACATTACAAATATGTAATGATCACCCAAATGCTTTTTGGGATAGAAAGAAACATATTGTCTCTTTACCCTATGAAAATGATTTTAGTGATAGCCAAATCACTACCAAGGCTAGACCTTGTCAAATGAACTCCGAGTATATGGAGTTATGCAAAAAAGAGATAACTTCTCTTCTTGATAAAAACCTAATTAGAAGATCCAAGTCTCCTTGGTCATGTACTGTTTTTTATGTTAATAAACATTCTGAAAAAGAAAGAGGTGTTCCTAGATTAGTTATAAACTATAAACCTCTTAATAAGGTTTTAAAATGGATTAGATATCCTATACCTAATAAAAAAGATTTGCTGGATAAATTATATAACGCTATAGTATTTTCGAAATTCGATTTAAAGTCTGGATATTGGCAAATTCAGATTAAAGAAGAGGACAGATATAAAACTGCTTTTACTGTCCCTACGGGCCATTATGAATGGAACGTTATGCCTTTTGGGCTAAAAAATGCCCCTTCAGAATTTCAAAATATTATGAATGATATTTTCATCCCTTATAGTGAATTTATAATTGTCTATATTGATGACATATTAGTCTTTTCAAAAGATATTGAAACTCATTTTAAACATCTTGATATATTCAAAAATATAATAATAAAGAATGGTTTAGTAATTTCGAGGCCAAAAATGATGATTTTTCAAACTAAGATAAAATTCTTAGGACATAATATTGAAACAGGAAATATTATTCCAATCAACAGGAGTATTGAGTTTGGGTCAAAATTTTCGGATGAAATTTATGACAAAACCCAACTTCAAAGATTTTTAGGAAGTTTAAATTATATTCTTCCCTATTATAAGAATTTGGCAGAAGATACAGTTATCTTATACGATAGATTAAAAAAGAATCCTAAGCCATGGTCAGCTGATCATACTAAGACTGTTAGAAAGATTAAGCAAAAGATTCAAAATCTTCCTTGCTTAATGATAGCCAACCCAGATTGGGAAAAAGTTATAGAGACAGATGCCTCTGACATAGGTTATGGTGGAATTCTAAAACAAATCTCACCAATAAACAAACAAGAAAGTTTGGTTAGGTTCCATTCAGGAAAATGGAATAATAGTCAAAAAAATTATGCCACTATTGCAAAAGAAATTCTTGCAATAGTAAAATGTGTTTTAAAATTTCAAGATGATTTATATAATAAAAAATTCATTATAAAAACTGATTGCCAAGCAGCGAAATTTATGTTCACTAAAGACTTCAAACATGATGTTTCAAAACAAATGTTTGCAAGATGGCAATCCCATTTAGCCCCCTTTGATTTTGAAATAATTTATAAAAAGGGTAGTGATAATAGTCTCCCTGATTTCCTTACCAGAGAATATCTGAACTAATGGCTCATTCTAAGGGACCAATTAGAAGAACTCTCCTAGAGATCCAGGAGATGATAGAAGAATACACCCTTCGAATCAATAATTATGAAATAGCTATGGAGGGTATAATGCGAAACGATTTTCTCAATCCTTAAGCAAAGAGAAGAATGACTGAAAATTTTCACATACATCTCTCTTATTGTAGATTTCAGATTTGTTTATTAAAACAAAAAGAGAAAATAATCTCATGTGGATAAATATTTTATTTATGACCCATGCAAGTGGACCATTAAGAAAAGTTCTTCTTGAAATTCAAGAAGAAATTGAAGTACGGACTCGACAAATTATTCGAGAAGAAGAATTCCTGGATAGGATTCAGCGAAATTACCCATTCTCTAGCTCTATTAAATGGATAATTGTTCATAACACAGAAAAAAGAATTGCTTACTTTAAAGAAAAAATTTGTTCTTTAAAGCAGACAGAAATTATATTATCTTGTGGATAACATTTATTATTTTTCAGCCATGATTCCCCATGATCCAGGAAGAGGCAGGGGAAGAGGAAGATCATCCTCGTCATATAGAGGAAGAGGTTATCCAAGAGTTATAGCCCAGATGGGAGGACAAAGGCTCATAGCTGAAAATATTGCATCCTCATCAAGTTCTTCAAAATCTGAAGACATCCTTTATAAGGAATTTCTGGCTTATAAAGCCTTACAGGAAGGGTCTAATAAAGGCTCGTCTTCATCAGCATCATATGCTCGAACTGTTTCAAATGAAGCAGAGGATGATATTTCTAACTGGGAAAAAACTCCAGAAAAAGAAGTCATACTTCTTTTGGAAAAGAAAGACGAAAAATGGAAAGATAATCCATGGATGTTAATACACAGATATATGGATACAGGATTCTATCCTGTTGAGGCTTATAAGCCTAGATTCTTTTATGAACAGATTCTTATAAATGAATCCTGTGAGATAGAGCATTATCATGCTGGTCAACCTGATGTTTATAACTTCAGTAAGATCATTATCAAACAGATTATATCTGTTGAAACCTGGGGAACTTCCCCACTTAAAGAAAGGGAGTTAATACACCCCAAAACTAAAACCCCAATTCGTTATAACTATTGGGACTATAAGAATGCCTTTTATAAAGCATTTTTGTATGAAAACCCGAAGCATAAGCACTCGTGGTTTATTAAAATTTGTTCTCATACCTACAGACAGGAAATTTCAGTCTGGTTCTATAATTGGTGGTTAACCTTTGGTCCTTCAGTTAATATACTACCGGATCTATTCAAGAAGCTTTATAAGCAATGGGCAGAGGTCTCTCCAGCCCTTATAGAGGCCCAGCAAGAAGAGAATTTCATAACTAATCTTCCTGCTCTTCACTTTTATGTTCAATTCAGTATTCCATGGATCTGGAAATGGACGCCAGAGGTTGCCTATGACAACCAAAACATTCTTTGCATACAGAGAATCTTCCATACAAAATTCTGGAAGAAAATGACTCTAAACAACAGTGATGGTGTAATAGAAAGCCATGATACTATAACTCTAATAGAAAAAACTATTGAAGACTATAAAACCCGAATAAATAGCCTTCCTCATAAAGAGGCTCCCAGTCCATTTAAGCATATTATTAGAAAGATTCAGACACTTAAAGGTACTGATGAAATAAGCAATAAAGAAATTATGGATTTCTATTTGTCCGAAATAAAGAAGGACATGCTGAAGAATTTCAGAAAAGAAGGAGCATCTCCTTCCACAATGTCCACTTCATCACAGGCCGGAGATGATGAAGAAGAAGCTCAATCGATTAATGATGATCCAATTGATGAAGATTACATCAATAATGTTCTGATAGAATATAAAAAAGATTTTCAAGAGGAAGCATCTTCCGGAAAGCAAAAATCCAAGAAACAATAGGCCCACATTCACGTGAAGAAAAAAGGCAACAATAATTCAGCCGACAAGAGGATATGCTCTGGAATCATAATTGCCAGCTGCCAGCAAAATAATTGCTTTTACTATTCTCTTTTTGACAATTTAGTCATGTAGGCCCCAAATGAGGCCATTATGTTTTGTTTGTTTCTGTTTTCCCCATCTATATAAGGGGACTCTTGTATTTTGTAAGAAGACACCCCGGAGAACCACTCCAGCTCTCTCTCTCACTCTTGTAATATCTCTTTTATAATAATATCAGAAGTTTGTTTGAAGTTTGAAGCTTGGTGCAAGCCCTAGTATACTGGTAAATTTTTTATTCATTTTATCTTATGATTGCCTCTTTCAGAGGCTAAGTTCTTAGTGTTGAAATGCCAGGATGACTTGAACAAAAGATAAAAAAAAAAAAAAAAAAAAAATAAGTATGAAATTGAAAATATTTTTAAATAGAATTTAGACGGGTTAAGAACAGAGTAAAATTATAAGATGGTGTTAAATTCTGGGGACTCTGTAGCCGCTAATGCCATGGAATAGGCGCAAGGCTTTTTATAGTCTGACCTTCACCTACACCATCTTAAAAGTTTTGCCCTGGTCTAGTAAAATTTCCTATGGTCTAAAATTTTTGAATGTTTTCAAAATTATACTTAAACTACTATTTATTTTATAAAAATTTTATTTTAAGTTTTAACGATCTTTTAAGTTTTAAATTTGGTAGATTTTATAACTAGGTAAAACTAGAATGATAATAATAGTATTCTAATTAAAATAATAATAATTATGTTATCAAAGTATCAATGTTTATAAATAATGTTTATATAAAATTGGAGATCATAGGTTTATAAAAATAACAATATATATGTTACTATTATAGCTTTCACGTATCGTATAAATACTCGACTTTAACTTATATTTATTATTATTGTCGTTCATATATCTCTAGTTTTCTAAATAATATACTTTATAATTTCATAATCGTGTATATATACATTTTATGTTTGTAATTAAAACAATCTATATTTACAACTAAATGCATATACATGTATCTATATTTTCAAGTCGATGCACATGTTGCCGTATTTCTTCTTTACAAATAATATCGGAGTGTCCCATGGTGAGATGCTCGGTCGGATAAATCCTTTCTCTGTCAATTCTTTAAGTTGAGTCATTAATTCTTTCATTTATGGCGGAGCCAATCGGTAGGGTGCTTTGGCAACGGGCTCAGCTCATGGCAGTAAGTCAATCTGAAATTCTATTTCCCGATCGGGCGGCAAGCCAGGTAGGTCCTCTAGGAATACTTCTGGAAAGTTGCACACCACGGGTACATCACTGAGCTCTTTCGTTTTCATTCTATCGTCAATAACGTATGCCAGATAAGCTTCGTAACCACGCCTCATGTAGCTTTCGGCTTTGATCATCGAGATGACATTTGGCATCATGTGATTCTGATCACCATAAACCGTAATCAGACTACCGTCAGTGGCTTTGAGATGTATCATCTTTCGTTTACATACAATTTGTGTTTCGTTGGCAGCTAACCAATCCATGCCCAACACTATGTCAAATCCTCCTAAGGTTAGAAGGTACAATTTAGATGGAAACTTATGACCCTCTATTTCTTTCATGCAATCGTCAGTCATTCGGATGACTACTGAGTTTCTACCAACAGCGGTTTCTACGCTAAAGGCAATTACGAGGTTTGTGATTGTGCAGTCTAATTTGCAACTAAATGCAGTCGATATAAAGCTTTTACTAGCATCGGAGTCAAACAGAATAGCAGCATGTTCATCATTAACTAGGAACGTACCTAACACGACATTAGGATTTCCTCTTGCTTAGCATAGGCTCGAGTCCTAGCCTTAGAATGTTCATGCTCTTTTTCCTTTCCCGAACCAGATGGTCCGATCTTCCTGCAATCCTTAGTTGCATGCCCAAACACGCCACATTTTTGGCACTTGGCATTACCCCTACAATCTTTCGAGTAGTGCCCAGCCTTCCCACATCGGTAGCATATCGTAGAGCCAGCCAAACATTCACTGCGATGTTGTTTCCCGCATTTCGGGTAATTTTCGCCCTCGTCCATTGTTGGCTTCTTAGCCTCAGTTGTGACAACTACCTTTCCAGTACCCCTAGACAGGTTTTCCCACCACCTCTTCTGTGTCTCAGGTGCCGGGTCCTCATGTGCATAGTCGTCGTAGACGATCCCACTCAGATTTACTACTGACTCGAAGGTCGAGGGTAGGTTGGCTTTAACATGAACACGGACCCTTTGTGGCAGGCCCTTGACAAAGTACTTAATCAATCGCTCTTCAATCTCTACCAAGTGGGGTACCAGCTCATTGAATCTAGAAGTGTACTAGCGATGAGTCTTGTTACCAGTCTTGAAGTTCAGAAACTCACTTCTCTACCCGATCTATCTCATTCTAGGGATAGAACTTTTGGAGTATCAGCTTTTTCAGATCTTCCCAAGGCATCCTTTTGAGAGCGTTTGGAAACTTAGTCCTTTGAATGTTCCTCCACCAACTCAGTGCCTTGTTGGTGAAAGAGTGAGCCACATACTTCACAGCCTGGTCAGTTCAACACTCGCTTATGTTGATTACTCTATTCATCCTCTCAATCCATTCAAACGTAGCCACCGAATCCTTGTTCCCATCAAATTTGGGTGGGTCACCGTCCTTAAACCCCTTGTAGGTACACCCTCGGGTGTTTAGTACCACAGTCACCTCATCCCCATCACTATCATAAACATTTTCCTCATGGTTCTTTTCTTCCTCTTCCTTTCTCTTCTTCGGTGCCTCAGATAACAGATCAGGCAATACGTTCTTCAGAGTTAGTACAACCTCACGAGCGATAGCATCCCTAACCTCGGGTTCTAGTCGTAGTGATTCTTCATTGCCATCTCCCAGTGGGGTCACATTAGTTTCATGCACACTCTCTTCTTCCTATTGTCTTCGGTTCGATGGTGGTCTACCGACTCGGCCAGTGCGACCGCCTCTGCGCCCAGTTCCCCCTCTATGAGCCATAGTTTTCTAGATTTCCTGATGAGTAAAAAGGGAATACATCAATGTCATTTCTTCAGATCATAGTTATGAACAGTACGAGAAAGGTAAATTTTTAATTACAGTGACCGGTTTGTGATTACTAATTTACATTTCTTTTCAGGTTCAAAACTCTTCACATCAGTTGTGACATTGGCATCTATGTGTTCTAAGTTAAGGCATCTATTCCTATCAACATGAATTAACTTTAGTACTAACTTACTGTGCTGGCGTCGTCGTTGGCTACCCAGACTGACATTCATGCGTTGGTCCCATTATCAGCTTGAGTCCATACATTTAGGGATGTCTGAATCTCTCAAACTATTTCTCTGATACCAACTTGTAAGGCCCCTCTTTCAGGAAAACCTCACTCGTTGGGTTTACTAATAAACATAGCCATTGATACTGAATTATAACATTTAAAACATTCAAAACGCAGTGAAAACATTCATCATTCAAGTACAAAACAGTGGAAGTCTTAGCATTTAAAACATAAACATTGTCTTAACATAATTTAAAGTGGGATGTCAGTCTCAAGCAGGATAGCCATCATGCCTTCGCACGACCTTTCCTCTTGTTACCTGAAATGTATACTAAAAGTCAGCTAACGCTGGTGAGTTCTAGTTTAAAGCATTAGGTATAACGTTAGTCATTCATTCGTATAATTGGTTCATATATATATATATATCTATATATCATGGTTTCGGTGAACATACTTTGACTATACACGCAAATAGGTGCATATGCATTCATTGAACATTCATTGGTCATACACATAAGGGTGATCAACCCGCCATTGATTACGTAAGTCACAAAGACAGACGCTCCATCCTACCGTCGTAGGCCGTAATTCATATCGTGTCTACCGAAGTAGTCCATCCTTCATTACCGTCCGACAACCTTTGGCCGTCCGTCTACCGTGTCTACCTTCGTAGTCCGTCCTTTCGCCCGTCTGCCCGAAGGCATTCGTTTCCCATGCGAACTATTAAACATGAAACCGTTCTAGTTATCATTGATAAGGCGTTTACTTCGACCATCCATTGATGCCTTTCATACGTCCTAGCTGATGAAGGAATGTATATGTCCCGGTTGCAAAATAGTCACATGGTCGTCCGTCTACCGAAGTAGCCGTTATCTTCGAAGCGTACATAACGTTTACATACATTCAAAACATGCGATATATATAATATAAAGCAAGATGTCATTTATTTACGTTATATCATTCATTCATTCATTCTTTCATTCTTTATAAACATACGTTTCGTTCTTTATTCATTATCATTTCCATATATCACGTATGATCACATTGGCATTCATAACATACATTCTTTTAGTATATACACTTCAGCCCCAAAACATTTGAAAACATTTGCACATAACATATAGGGGGCACATAGAACTCACCTGATGAGCAGTTCCCGAAGGATACTTAGGAGCTCCAAGTTAGGTGGGTGTTAGTGGATCTGTCAAAGGTCATGTATGGAACAAGGTTATAACCTACATGTTTCATCCGAAATCTATTTCGATCGAAATCTATCTCGGTCGAAATCTTTTTTCGATCGAAAACTACATAGTTAGAAAACATCTTTTACTAGTTAAACATTTCGTTCGAAATCTTTTGTCCTAGAACTTTTTCGTTCGAAATCTTTTGTCCGAAATCATGCCGTCCGAAAATACTTTTTAAACGAAAAGAGTTTTCGGACCATTCATCCGACTTTTTGGACGACTCAACTGTTCTTGATCTTATTCTTCGTTTTTGATCCAAACTTTAATCTTTTTACGTCCAAAACTTGTATCTAGCTTCCATGAAGCTAGATACATACTTTTTATGTGATTTCATATGTAAAAATCCCATATTTATGTGAAAAACCTATATAAACCCTAAAACCCATTTCTTGACTAAAAGCTTAGATTCAAGCATGGTGGTTACCTGTTTTCGTATTCTCTTCATTGCTAAATGTTCCTGAGATGGAGAGTGATGATTCCCGAGCATTTGAGCTGTTTCCTTTGCTTTCTCTCTCTAGACCCGGTTCTCTCTCTCTACAATCTTGCGAAAATGGTGAAAGTGGGGGAGGGTTGTGGTGTTGTAGCTGAGTTGAGGCCTCCCCCCTTTCCCAGGGCCCACGGGCCGGCCCACAGGTTTTCCTTTTACCTTGTTTTGTTAGTCTTGACCGTTCTCTCGTTTATTTGAGTTTATTAAATTTTGGGATGTTACAGTAGCTGACTTTTAGTATGCACATTCAAGTTAAGGACATGTATGAAGGTTGAACAGTGATGCTTGACTGGCGAAAGGAGTTACCAGTTTATAATGAAGACTGGCATCCCGTTATGAGTTTTTTATGTTATGTTTACATTGTAGACAATGTTTACGCTTCCGCATGTTGAACAATGTTATGTTATGTTTAAAATGAAATTTTCTGCTGCGTTATTTGATATTCAAGTTTAAGAACTATTTGTGAATGACTAAATCCAACACGTGAGGCCTCGCGGGCTTGGGGCCTTACATGGCCTTTGCAGGTGATAAAGGTGATAGTATCACAAGTCAAGGCGTGGTATCAAACGGATGTATTAGCTTCAACAATGTCAACTATTGTCAGCAGCTGAAGCATAACCTGATGAGTGTCTCCGAAATGTGTGACAAGGAGTACTCGGTAATTTTTTACAAGAATGAATGCCTGGTTATCAAACCTGGATTTGTGGTTCCTAACGAATGGATTCTGATGAGAGCGCCAAGAACAAACGACACCTATCAGATTGATATGAGTGTGGCAAAAACCACCTCATCAGTTGCTACTTTTTTTCTTACAAAAGCAACAGAGATTGACTCAATCTGTGGCATAGGAAACTCGGACATCTTTCTTATAGAAAAATGAATTATCTTGTCTGAAACGGTCTAGTTACCGGTGTTCCTAAGCTAAGTTTTTCTGTTACAGATGACTCTATGCCTTGTAAAAAGGGCAAACAGCAACGAAAATCTCACAAGCTAAGTTTTTCTATTACAGATGACCCAAAACTCTATCGATACCCCTTTGGAGCTCTTACACATGGATTTGTTCGGCCCCATGAGTATCAGGAGTATTGGAGGAAAGTCATATTGTCTTGTTGTAACTGATGATTTCTCACGTTTTTCTTGGGTGCATTTTTTAGGTGCAAAGGACGAGACTGCTGAGATCCTTCAATATCTTATTTTGAGCTTGGAAAATTTATGAAATTTGAAGGTCAGAAGAATCAGGAGTGAAAATGGAACAAAGTTCAAAAACAATGTGATGGAGCTTTTTGGTCTCAAGAATGGTATTCGTCATGAATTCAGTGCACCGTAAACACCACAGTAGAATGGAGTAGCAGAAAGGAAGAATATAACGTTGACTGAAACAGCTCGGACAATGCTGTCAAATGCAAAGCTGCCAATTACCTTCTAGGCTGAGGCAGTAAATACAGCTTGTCATGTTTTGAATCTAGTTCTAGTGGTGAAGCATCACAACAAGACTTGCTATGAGTTGATTAATAATCTACCTCCCAATCTAGACTACCTGATTCCTTTTGGTAGTCCCTGTTCCCTATTGTTATAATCCAAAGATCGTAAATCAAAATTTCATGAAAAAGCAGTGGAAGGCATCTTCTTAGGATATGTTGCCAACTCTCCATGCAAGAGGGTGTACAATAAGGAGACTCGTTTGGTTAAAGAGTGGTTCGAAATGGATTGCAGCAAGTATAGCGTTCCACCAGAACCAACAGGTCCAGCTTGGGGTTTTGATTATGATGCTCTATTCAAGTCTTTTAATCTTCCTACTGATTTTTCTGCTGAGAATGTCACGAATCTATATCACTACTGGAGTGGTGGTGATAACTCCAACTTCTCTACAAGATCCACTGTACCTATTCCTACCCCTGATCCTAATGCCGCATCTCCATCTGGGACTCATGAAAGTGATAATGAAGAGGATACTAATGTTGAAGGAAACGATGCTCAAGTTGATCCTGACAATGTGGAAGGAAATGAGGCTCCAGTTGATCCTATTAATACTGAATCTTCTTATGGTACACATGATGTGGGGGAGATAAGCACAAATCTCGAGTCAGATATCCAGGAACCTGTAGTGCCAGAGACTAGAGTGCATAAGAATCATCCAATTGACAACATCATTGGTGATCCTGATGCTGGAGTTCAAACTCGTCATAGAACCATCACGTAGAACACTAGTCCATATGCAGAAATACTTGACACAGGAATCATGGAAACATGTCTGCATGCTGATTTCGTATCCCAAATTGAGCCGAAGAATGTGAAAGAGGCTCTCACAGACAATTGCTGGATAGAGGCAATGCAAGATGAGTTGTCTCTGTTCCGAAAGTTGCATATGTGGGAGTTAGTTGACTTGCCGAGAGGAGTTCATCCGATTGGTACTATATGGTGTTCAAATGCAAGAAGGACGATCGGCACGTTGTAGTGAGGAATAAGGCATGACTGGTTGTTTGGAGTTTTTATCAACAAGAGGGCTTGGATTACAGAGAGGTGTATGCCCCAGTTGCTAGACTTGAGGCCATCCGACTGTTTCAGGCTTATGCCTCATATGTTGGCTTTAAGGTATTTCAACTTGATGTGAAGAGCGCTTTCCTGTATGGTAAAGTTCATGAAGAGGTTTATGTCTCTCAACCACCTGGCTTTGAAGACCTGCTTCACCCAAATAAAGTGTACAAGCTGGATAAGGCACTTTATGGTCTTCATCAAGCTCCCAGGGCATGGTACGAGACGTTATCAAAGCATCTATTGTCCAATGGTTTCGATCGTGGGCAAATAGACTCAACTCTTTTCATAAGGAAAGCATGGGGAGATATTCTACTAGTGCAAGTTTACGTGGATTACATCATATTTGGGTCTACAAATGAAGATATATGCAGAGAATTCGAGACGGTGATGAAGTCAAAGTTTGAAATGAGCAACATGGGAGAACTGTCATTTTTTTAGGTCTGCAAGTCAGTCAAAGGGAAGATGGCATTTATCTACATCAAACTAAGTATGTACACGACATTTTGGAGAAATACAAAATGAATGACTCTTCTACTTATGGTACACCAATCTCAGTCAATCACAGTTTGCATCCAGACAAAGATGGCAAAGATGTAGACTGTAAATTGTACCGCGGTATTATTGGTTCTCTTATGTATCTTACAGCTTCAAGACTTGATATAATGTTTGCCGTTTACTTGTGCTCGAGGTTTCAGTCACAACCCAAGGAAGCTCACTTGATAGCTGTGAAGAGGATATTCAGATATCTGAAAGGAAAGCCCCATTTAGGTCTTTGGTATTCCAAGCAGCGGTCGTTTGATCTCAAAGCCTACAAAGATTCAAATTATGGAGGTTGTAACCTTGATAGAAAGTCGACCTCAGGTGGATGTCAGTTCTTGGGAGACAGGATGGCTGGCAAACGGTTTCTGTTTCAACTTGTGAAGCTGGGGACATTGCTGCTGCGAGCTGCTATTCTTAGATATTGTAGATCCAACAACAACTGAGAGACTACAGATTGAACTACACTAGAACTCCATTGTTCATTCACAATAATGCTACCATGTCTATCACAAATAACCCAGTGAAACATTCCAAAACTAAACATATTGAGATTCATCACCATTTCATCCGTGATTGTGCTGAAAAGCACTTAGTTGAACTTGTAAAGGTTCACACGGATGACAACTTTGTTGACCTTTTCACTAAGGCCTTTGATCGTGCTTGCTTTGAACAACTTGTCAAAATGTTAGGAATGCTCAATCCCGAGTGAAAATATTTTTCAAAATAAGTGTTTCTTGGAAGTTACCTTTTCTTTATTTTAAAACTTTTCTGTATAGTTCGTTTTCTTTGAAAACAAATTCAGAAAAATCCAAACAAAATAGAAAATTATGAAAATTTCAAAGTCATTTGAAGTAAAGAGGAAATGATAGCACATCAGTATGTGATCTAAACTTCTTAGACTGCACGTTTAGGAATTGATTGTGTCATGACTGCTTAAGTGTGAAAATAGTTTTATCTAGCTTTAATTCGAATATTTGCAAGTTATTTGAATTGTCAGTAGGCTAGAAACGTTTTTGAATCATTAGTAGTGTGAAAACTTAATATCTTATACTACAACTGTGATTTGAACCAATGTTATGCAGTGTGTGTGTGTGTGTGAAAGATCTTTATCAAATAAAGAATGTAAGATTTTGGCTAGTATTATCATATGAGACTAGTTTCGGGTTATGTCTTTACCATAATTTTTCGGTTCTTTTCATTGCCCATGCTCACAAGCATGCAATGTGAAGTTGAGCTAAGATATGTCTTGACAACAACAGTCAAGCATATGCTACCCCCTTGGATCACATCTGATTCCATTGAAGACAAATCTAGATAATAGTTGGATGCCCTTACCCAAATCCTCAGACTCCATACGTATTAACCTGAATCATCATAAATATTCACTGAAGAAAGACCTCTCAAACCAAGACAAATGAATCAATCGATTCTGAATCTTATGATTCTTGATAATACTTTTGATTCTCCTTGATTTTTTCTGTGCTAAATGATGCAACTTCATTTTGGATATTATGATAATCCTTGGGAAAATCTTAGATGTCTTTGAGATAATGAAAATTACTTTCTGTCAACATAATTATGGGGTACACGTTGTATATCTTTAAATCTTACCTTATCTCACAAGAACGTGGTACAAAAACGCTTGTAGTTTTAAATCTCATAATATTGACAACTTAAATTAACATGTTAGTATTGCAAATTTGTTGTCTGAATTAGTAGTATGGCATGACTTGATCCCATTCTCTTTGAAGTTTATCTTGTATCATTTTTGCTATATTTTAGCCTGATATGATCCTCTATTCATGATTTTGATCAAAAAGAAAGTGACTGTAAATAGTTCCTGTATATTCTAATTTGTATCTTGTATGTTCCTTCTCTTATTCAGAAAAACAACAAAAAGATTTTCGGTTTATTTCATCTTAAACATTGAAAAATACAAAAAGAACAAAAATTACGTACAGTTTATCAAAACTTAGAAAAACCAAAAATATTTTAGTTGTAACTTCCTTGGGATTGAACAATCATATCTGGTTCGCCTTTTGATCAGATTTACTTCATAAAATTTGAGTTATGTTTTGAGCTGACAATTTGTTCATGCGTACTTACTAAGTACACAAGAGTTAAATCCTACGTACTTAGCTTGTACGCAAAACTTGCCATGCGTACTTACTAAGTACGAAAGAGTAACTTCCTGCGCACTTAGTTAAGTACGCAAGGGTTGTTGAGTTTGAGTATATAAACGGGTGTTAACCATATTTCATCAGTTCAGTCATCTTCACTCAGTCGATACTCCCAGCTCATACCACTCAAAATTTCATGTGTTCCAAAACTGATTTTCGTCCCATTTCCTGTTGTAGAATCATCCTAACATCATTTGGTGAGAATCTTAGCTCAAATAATCCGTTAAATCTTCCGTTTTTGACAGATTTGTGTTCTTGAGGACTAGGGTTTTGATGACCAAATTTCTTGGATTTCTGGGTGTTTTGAAGTAAAACTAACCTTCAATACATATTTCTAATCATCATTCTACTCTAATGGTTACAAATTTCATCATTAAAATGTTTGATTTTGAAATTTTGATCCCTGGTGTGTCGTAAGTTAGCGTCGGCCATGGGTTGGTCAATTTGGACGTGCTTTGGTTTGACATCGGTCTTGATCTTGGTTCTATTGGTCTTAAACATGTTTTTCGACACTATGGTGACCAAAATCATCGACCAAAACACTGATTCTCGAAAATTTCAATTTTGAAAAATGGCAAACTCTTATGTTCCTGTGTACTTGCTAAGTATGCAAGAGCAACCTTCATGCGTACTTAGCTAGTACGCAGGGGAAATTTCCTGCGTACTAGCCTAGTACGCAAGAAGAGGTTTTTGGAATATTTTCTAAGTCTGGAATTTTTGAATTATGTGTTCGTGATATTCCAATTGATGTATGCTTTATTTTAATGACCGTATCTATTCTTATGCTATTTATTGTGTGTTCTTGCAGGTATGGCTCGTGCGTTTACCGATGAATTCAACTTGTTGGCACTTACAAATCCTTAATGGAAAGGCGCAGCGGTTAACTATCAGGAGATTGTAACTTTTCTAAATCGATCCAATATCGCCTAAGCTATTTTGGCTGATCCTATCGTTTCAAGACTCTACATAGAGAAATTCTGGGAGACTGTTGATCGTGACTATAATGTTAATCCTAATGTTATTCGGGCTACTGTTGCGAGTCAAGAGATTGCAATTTCTGAGGATATCATTCGACTTGTGTTGCAGTTCCAAGACCAAGTTAATGATTCGGTTGCTTATCATGATTATGTTATTGATGGGTGTTGGAGGCAGAGGATGGGTTATGTGGGAAGAGCAGACTACGCTTCCTACATGAAGAAGTGGGTGCTCGATCAATGGCGATACTTCGCGCACATTATGATCACATGTATTTCTACAAGGGAAGCTGGAAAGGATGCCATGGGTCATGATTTGGCATCAGTAATGGTTGGATTATCATTGAACAAGGGGTACAACTTCTCTAGATATGTCTACAGATCCATGGTGGATCAAATCAATGCTGCTAAGAAGTTCAAATTTCTGTTGTATCCCCGATTCACTCAACTACTGATCAATCATTTCCTGCCCAATCTACCTCAGATTGGAGAGAGACTTCAAGTAAAGAGAGTTGACAAAAGGGTGTTTGTTCATTTCTTGAAACCGGGAACTGAAGAGCCTATTCTGGTGCACACGCCGCTCTTTAGTCATCTTATTAGTGAAGCTTATGTGGCACCGCCTGATGATTGTTAGTATAGCATTAAGTCAGAGCCTGAAGCAAGTGAAGAGCATTCTAATGAACAACATGAAGAGGTACAAGAAGAAGAAGAAGAGCATGATGGTGATTCTGATGAAGAAGAAGGAGGAGATGGAGATGATAGTGAGGGTGAAGGTGCTAAAGAATCTGATTTAGAAAAGACTGAAACTGATTCATATGATTATGATGATGCACCAGATCAGGCACACCCAAGAAGGCAGATTAAGGTATCCCTTCCTGAATCGTCTTCCAAGCAACAAAGGGAAGATAATTCTGACAGTGATTATAGACCTGATTCAAAGATTGAAGCTGCAAGGAAGCAAGAGATAGAGAGAAGGAAAAAGTCTAGATCTGACAGGCCTTGGGAGACAGTCTTAAGTGACTTGAATGCCCGTGTCCAGGTACAAAGAAACTCAGTTGTTCCATCTCAGCTGTACCAAAGGAGGAAGCAACCTAGATTGACGAATGTGGTTGTTTCAACTGTCTCAGAGGGGGTTCTTGAGATAGTCTCTCTTCCTATGACGACAACACCAGTGTTGATGAGTACCATCCCCATCATGACGAAGTCTGTTATTGCCACACCATCAACAACTCAACCTGCAACTATACATGTTACCACATTACATCCCATCTCACAACCTTTTGCCTTTAGAGATTTTACCCAGGGCTTTGACTTTGCTGACATCTTTGCATCCCCAATCCATGAGACTAGTGAGGCGTCCACATCTAGGGACCCTGATCCTAGAGATGCTCGGATTGCTTATCTTGAAGCATAGGTCGCTTCACTGCTTGAAAATGTAATCATCTTATAGAGTGAGTCTAAGGCTCAACAAACTCAGATTAACTCTTTAGGTTATGAATCTACTCACCTCAGACACTAGTGGGTTGGAACCCAAGAGCAGCTAAGGACCTTGAAGGAACAGAATCAAATTCAGATTCAGGTCATCAACTCTATCTTATCCCACGAACAATCCAGTGAGGCAAGACTTACCCTTCAACTAGCTGAATACCAGACAATGGTTGCCCTGGTGCAAGAATTATCAAAGAAGCTTGCTGCTCATGGGGAGAAGAAGAAGCCTCACTCCAATAATGCGTGTCACCAGGTTGATCTAACCGGTGATGACGATGCAGACAAGGATCCCGAAGTCGTTCCTAGCAGTGGTGAGCATCAAGCATTATCTGTTGCTCCACTATCTGTTGTGCCTCTGGCCCGAGGGAGTCTACTGGAGCTAGTGGTGAAAGATCTGGAGGCGGTGATAAAGGAAAGTCGGCTGCTGATGTTCTTGAAGAATTATCTGACGATGCCATTCTGATGATTGAACCCGACTATTCTAAGGCTGTGATGGTCGAGGCTCTTGATGAAATTGAAGAAGGATAGATCGATTTTGATGGTGATGAATGGGGAGATGAGGATGAGGATGTAGTGATTGAGTTCCCTAAGGTTTTTGGCAAGGGTGTGTATGAGTTGGAAGATGGTGAGATATTGGAAGTTCCTTTCTTGGATTTTACTGAAGGTTCAGTTGAGTCTAAAGTTGCTGAGGCTAGTGGTGCAGCAACCTCAACTGAAGCCTCCCCTTCCGACCCAATTCCCGCTGACACGACTGACACCTGGAGAAGCAAGCTTCCTCAGGAGTGGTTCAAAAAGAGTCAGCCTCCAGCTTGGCAAAAATCTCATTATACAGACAAGCATGGAACGGCGGGAATGATCCTTTCTGTCCGTTTTAAAGATGACAAGGTTTTTTTTGCCATCAAAAGAGCTGGTGGGGTTCAATACCTGAAGCCAACCAGCGAGGCATTCAACTTTTTGCCCAAGTATGATCTGGTAAACCTGGTAAACAAAGATTTGATCGGTGAAACTTCGTTTGCAGTTGCTAAAGGTTTATGGGGCGCACTTCAGAGGGAAGGGAGATCCGGGAACTTTGAAATGTTCAATCCACAAATGCTAAAGAGAGTAAGGGATAAGACTTACAGAGATCTCGTGACTAAAAAGTAAGTGAAGAAGTTGGTCTACAAACCGGTGTTGTGTGAGACCAAGATACCGTTGAAGAAGATCCCTCAGGATATTCTAGGGAATATGTGGTACTGGTTTGTGGATCCAATAACCGGCGAAGCGGTGATGGTGGAGAAGACGACATCGAAGATGGAGGGTGTGGAGCGGAGGGAGTTGATCAAAGTCTTTGATGAAATCTGCTTCATCAATTTCTCTGTGGATGACTCGGAGGTTCTACAGGATAGGTACTGCATCAGTTCTAATGAGTGGACGAAGCTTCTGGCATCCAGATATAACAGGCTAGTCAAGTTCTACTATGACTACAAAAAGGGGATGGGAAGCGGATCAAGAGCTGAAGACCCATAGAGACTGAAGACATATCCAAAGCTGCTGTCAAGGGGGAGTCTGTTGATGCATTTCTAGTGACAAGCACTCTGAAGATCGTCCCTGATTGTTTGTGTCTTTTGTGTTGTAATCTTTGTATTCAGTCTCTATTGTTTGTGTTTTATCGAGTTGTAATCATGTATGTTTGAACTTGTAGTTGTGCTTTGTTGTTTCAGTTCATTGTATATTGTGCGTACTAAGCAAGTACGTAGGAGACTTGTTCCTGTGTACTTAGCTAGTACGCATAGGTGTACCTGCTTACTTAGCTTGTATGTAGGAGGTTTGTCCTGCATACTTGTTAGTACGTAGAAACTGACTTTGTTGGTATATATAGCCTTACAATAGTCTCTAAGTACGCTTTCATTGTATTGTTCCAGAAATCTTGGAAAGCCTCTTGTAATCGGTTGTTGTTGAAAATAGACGAAGTATTTTGTTACTTGTGTTTGTTGTTGATTACGTAGTCGATTGCATTCCACCTAGTCTCAGGGCATTCCGCACCCTGCTAGACTAGTCACACACCCACACGAGTTAGATCCGTGACACCGGGGACCTACAGTTTGTCTCTAAAATTTTACATTTTTAATTATTATACATTCTATTAAAAATGGATGACAATGAACAGTAAAACCCAACCAACGGGGTGTTGCCATGTGAAAACTTTTATCTATGTATGTACGTGTGTATACATATGAAATTGATTAAGAGCAAGAGTGAGCGTTAGGGCAGTTGGTTCGCGTGCCACACCCACACGTAGGTGGCGCTGGTTCGAGCCCAAACCCCAACCCCACCCCCGGCGTACACGACTAGTTCTTCTTTTTTTCAAGTTGCTTCATTTATTTATTTATCTATCTAATTGTTATATACATATACAAACAGAAGCGGATGTAAAACAGAAATGGGCGCCGACACAAGTGGATCGAGGCCATATCCACATGCGCACACACATGGCGCAGGTTCGAGGACTCCCTGGTGGTTCTTCCCTTTTGCAATTATTATTATTTTTCTATTATTTTTTTATTTTCTTATTATTTAACTAAAAATACAATTATAGTTTTTTGAAATGCTAAATTAACTTAATTAATCACCTATTATTTTTATAAAAAAATTATAATTTTAGTCTTTAAATTAACTAAATCTTTATAGTTAATTTTGAGAATATTTTGTTTTTTCTTATAACTTGTAAAATAAGAAATTTTACAAAACTTAATACTTGATTTAAATAGTATTTAGTTATAAAAAAAATAGGGGCAATTTCATATATATCCTTACAAATTTGAAAAATATCATATATACTCAACAAAAACTAAAAATATCATATATACCCTTACAAACATATAATAATATCATATATACCTATTTCATTAAAAACCATTTAAAAGATGATCAT
Organism: Smallanthus sonchifolius; assembly: GCA_023525975.1. NCBI lineage: Eukaryota > Viridiplantae > Streptophyta > Magnoliopsida > Asterales > Asteraceae > Smallanthus > Smallanthus sonchifolius. Next base: position 37,235,294 of record CM042025.1, on the reverse strand, counting down.
TTTACCCTTATTTCTTTAAACTTTAATATTTCATATTTACCAATTTTTAACATTGAAATTTCATATTTACACATTTTCAACTTTAGAATTTTATAACCATAAAAAATAGTTTTCTCAAAATACCATTTTGAAATTTTCACATTTCTTTTAATAATTTTACCAATTTTCTTTTACAGCTTTAGCGTTTTGTAACTTTCTCGCAATCATTTCTTCTGAATCGATGCCTTGTGAATGGATTTGGAGAATCGTGATAGTCACCATCAAGAATAGGAGAACGGGTGATCTTTTACGTATTGAATAAAACTAAAAAAATAGGTTATTAAAAATCATATAATGGATAAGGGTAAAATAGTCATAAAGTAACAAATTATTTAAATTGGGTATATATGATATTTTTAATTTTGGTTAGATATATATGATATTTACCTATGTTTGTAGGGATATATATAATATTATCCCAAAATATAAATAGTAACTGTAAATTTAAATCTTAATTTTAAGTATTATAAATAAAATAATACTTAATGTAGTGAATTAAATAATGATAATTATTAAGTGTTGTACTTTAATTGTAGTGTTAAATGGTAAATAAACACATTTTATGCATTGATAATATGTACCTTATGCATAACAATTTGTGTTAAGTGTCTTAAATTTTTTGATAAATTACAATCATTTCCTTCTAATATGTATTATATAGTAGTATAGATATAGATAATTATTTAAATTTTTAAGTATATTATTACTAAATATTTACATAGTTATAATAATAATAATAATAATCTATACTCTATAATAAATAAAGGTTTTGGTGAAACAAGTTTTTCCGCTTCACTCTTCTATTAATTGCACAAGTTTTCTTTAATTGTTTTTTAATGAGTTTTTGTTTTCCGTCTCCCTCTACTATTAAATAATAATAATTTCTATAATTGTTTTTATAAACGTTTTTTATTTTTAAAAAAAATATAGATTTGTTCATAAAACATTTTTAGAATTTGAACATTTATTTCATTCTTTTTATAAAACATTTTTAAAAAGTAATTATATGACGTTTCTAAAATTTGTATTAAAAAACTATGTAATATATCATAAATATGTAATATATAAATATTTATTATTAAGTATATAACATTGTATTTATTCAACCCGTGTAATAAACGGGGTTTCTAACCTAGTACTCAAATATAATCAATCTTTAAGGCATTTCAGATTAAATTACGTTTTTCAAAATATCTCGATGATACCCGACGCTTTACACGGACTAACCCGCTGCAATGAAAAGAAATTGAAGTAAATGTTCATAAGATGTGGTTTTATGAGGTAAACAAAAAAAAACGTGAAAAGAAATTGAAGTAAATGTTCATAAGATGTGGTTTTATGAGGTAAACAAAAAAAAACGTGTATCTCAAAGTCAAAGCAAAACTTTGATGGTAACGTGAATACACGGTATGAAAGGGTATATATGTCATTTAAGCTAAATTAAATAAACAGAAAAGGACAATACCGTCCCGTAAGATCGGTGGCGAAAAGCATCTGTAGAGACAGACAGGTGAAGCAAACTCGATTCGACTTCCTCAATCTCTAAAAATAAAATTCTTGTATTGGCGCCAGATTCCTATTCGTACGATCACGATTTGAATCCAGCTACTGTGTGTTTTATGTGTTAGTGTGCGAGAGAGAAAGAATGGCATCTAATTTCTGGACGCAGGCTGACGCTTTGTTCAGAAAGAATTTGACATTTCAGGTTTGCTTTTTTTGTGTTTTCATGTGGTTGATACTTGATTTTAATTTTTAAGCTTTAGTTTTCATCGTTCAGAGAAGGAATTTGAGGACGAATCTGAGGCTCACATTATTCCCAATCGTTCTGTGCTTGTTACTTGTGTTGCTACAAGCAGTAATCAACAAGGAACTAGATAAACCTTCCAATAAGTGTGGTTGCACCTGTATTGATGATCAAGATGGGGATGGCCGATGTGAGAGAGTGTGCGGAATTCAATACTCAGATTTGGACCAAGTGGCCACCTGTTCGATCCCTAATCCGCCTGAATGGCCTCCCCTATTGCAATTACCTGATCCAATGTTTCGAACTGATTTTGTTTCATTTGGTGATTTGCCTGGTGACTCATGTAGAACTACAAGTTCCTGTCCTACCACTGTATTAATGACTGGGAATAATCAATCTCTTGGAGAGAGTATGTCAATTTGATCCATTGCAATTTGTATATCTGGGATCGAAATAAATTTATGATTGGTATTTGTTTGACAGGTTTGGTCCGAAATATGTTCCCAAGTTCATCCAGTTTTAACTCATCCAATGGCCTGGCTGGGGTTGTATTGGTTAGTTATTGCAATTTCTGTGATAAAATTAGGTTAATAATTCTTTTTCTGATGTGATCTTTAAAATAATCAGGGGTCAGCTTCAAAGACTGAGATATCAAACTTTCTCGACCCGGCTTTCATCTCTAGTCTTCCTTTATACTATGTTCAATCTCAGTGCGGAGCCAACTCCACATTCTCTATCTCGGTTCCAGTAGCATCGTTGGAATTGGATAAAGGTGTGATTTCTTTAGATATCTGTAACTTGTGTTTGGTGATTTTGAGAACCTAGTATTTGATGAAGTTAATCTTGAATAGAAGAAAAAAAGGATTTATTTTATTAATTAGAGTTTATGTTTATCTAGTATGGGTTCCTAGTTTGAGTTTAATTAGGAGTTAATTTCTTTAATTAGTTTAATAGAGTTTGAGGTAGAATAGGTTTGAGTTTAGATTAGTATAAATAGATTTGTATTATTTACATTTTTTCAAATTAATAAAAAGAGTCGTGGGAGTTCCACAAAATAACCGTGTTCGTGTGTTTGATTTTGATCCAATTGCTCCAACAGTATTTTGCAGTGAACATGATAAAGAATAATCAAAATGATTTTATGGTTCAGATTCTCATGGATGTGTAATCTTGTTATTGTTTTGTGATTTTATTGTAGAAATTAGATGTGTTCAAGGTCAGCATTTATGGCGCAACAGCTCCTCTGATATTAACAATGAGTTATTTGCGGGATATAGAAAGGGAAACCCTGAGGAGAAAATCAATGAGATATTAGCAGGTTGGACAGACCAAACTAAGTAAATGATTTAAGCTTTGATTATAGTTCTTCAATATTTAAGTTTATTTTCATCTTTTCTACAGGCTATGATTTCTTGAATTCGAATATCAATAATTATAATGTGACAGTATGGTACAACTCTACCTACAAGAACGATACAGGAAATGGTCCTACTGGAATTGTCCGGGTTCCTCGCTCAATAAATTTGGTACACATTCTAAACTTGTAGCATGCATATAATTCTTGTTGTAAACAAGAACTTTTCCTGTTTCGGTCAAGATAATGGTTCTCATTTCAGGTATCAGCAAACACCTGTTCAAAAGAAATTAACCTTTTTATTGAATGTGAACATATTACTTATTTCTCATAATCCGATGCCATCAAAATGCGGATTTCTTTTGTTGGCTATCTGAAATAAGATTTACTGTTTTTTTTTTCTTTTTATTAAAAGTTATAATGCAAATTCTAACATTTTGAACATATGCATACAGGTGTCAAATGCTTTTCTACAACTACTGGTTGGGCCTTCTACACAAATGGTGTTTGATTTTGTAAAAGAGATGCCCAAACCTGAAACTGAAATCAGGCTTGATTTCTCTTCTCTCCTTGGACCATTGTTCTTTACATGGGTCATTTTGCAACTGTTCCCTGTTAGTAAAATATTAAAGATTCAAAATCACTTTGAATGATAGTGATTTCTGTGAAGTAAATTTTAATTACCATACTTGTTTCAGATTGTACTAACAGCTCTGGTGTATGAGAAGCAACAAAACTTAAGGATCATGATGAAAATGCATGGGCTTGGGGATGGTCCTTATTGGATGATTTCTTATTCATACTTTCTTGCCATATCTTTGGTGTATATGTTCTGTTTTGTGGCATTTGGCTCAGCTGTAGGTACAAATTAGAAAAAAAATACTTAATTACACTGCCATCGTTTTTGATTTTATAAATTGCTTAACTAATGATATTCAATTCATTGCAGGGTTGAAATTCTTCACATTGAATGACTACACCATCCAGTTTGTATTTTTTTTCATCTACATAAACTTACAAATTTCTATGGCGTTTCTAGTGGCTGCACTTTTTTCTAATGTGAAGACTGCTGCAGGTTCGTTGTTATATTTTTTCATATCTTTTGGATTAATTTAATTTCTTGTAATAGTAATATTGTTACATTTGGGTTATGACTTGGACGAATATGTTTATGGACAGTTGTGGGGTACATGACTGTCTTTGCAACTGGTCTCTTGGGTGGTTTCTTCTTTCAATCCTTCCTTCAAGATAAATCATTTTCAAGTAAGTAAAGATGTTAATGTAGCAGTCCTTATCAGATCATTTTGCACAAATGTTCATGAAACATGTATAGTGACAGTAGAATTTGAATTGTTTAGAGCTATATATGATATTTTATAGAGGTGGCAAGATGGATGGTTCAGGTAGGTTGGGTAATGGGTCATAATGGGTCAGTTTTTAGTACTGGATGGCTCAGGTAGGTTGGGTAATGGGTCATTCTGTTTATATTCTACTGATAATTATGACATTGCTTATAATTACAAAAAAAACAATATTATTACAATAATATCAAAATTTTTGCACAAAATGATTTAGGACGTTCAAGTTTGTATGCATTATAAATCGACTTTGAGTGACTTTCAACCGGTTTATCCCACTAGACCAGTTCCAATTTAGATAAAAGAAATTAATTGACCTATTTGATTTAAAAGACGATCCAAATATAATATTTTTGGTTACTTGTTTGTTTGAATATTTGTACTTCTCTTTTTATGCAGGAGTTTGGATTGTTGTGATGGAGTTATATCCAGGGTTTTCTCTATATGGTGGATTATATGAATTTTCACAGTATGCTTTTACTGGAAATTATATGGGGACTGATGGAATGCGTTGGGGAGATTTAAGTGACAGCAATAATGAGATGCGCCATGTGCTAATAATCATGGTTTTGGAATGGTTGATGGTTTTCTTTATTGCATATTATATTGATCAGGTTGTAACATTGGGAAGTGGGGCCCGAAAAAGTCCACTTTTTTTCTTGGAGAAGTTCAAGAAGAAGCAGTCAACATCGTTCAGGAAACCCAGTTTACAAAGGGAGGGTTCAAAAGTATATGTGCAACTGGAGAAACCTGATGTTGTCCAAGAGGCAAGTAATACATCTTTGTTCGTTTAGGGTTACTTTATATTGTATTTCAAGTAACAAAATGATAGGTGGTTACTTCGACCCATTTCGATCGGGATTGTACTGCATTCCAAACGGGTTGAAAGTCACCCAAAGTCAGTTATTAATGCATACATGATACAACCTCCAAAATCAATATATCAGAGATTTAGATGTTTATTGTAATAATGTAGTTTTTTTTGTAATTAACTCATTATCTATAAAAATGGACAAGTACTGGTTGCGGATCAACTCAACCGTGCTAGAAAATGACTTTTTTCAACCCGTTATGCATAGGATAGTGATTAATCTAGATTCAATGGATAGTTTCCTTAGACAGAATAGGTGGATTTGTCATCTATTTCTTATGTAAGATACAGTAAGTTGTCAATAACCTCTCTTAAAGTGATATCATGTATATATTTTCTATTAGTTGCAACCAGCCAACCATGATGAAAACTATGTTTTTATTCTTCTCTTTTTAATGTAGTGCCCACAGTATGTCTGCTGTACCTTATAAATTGAACTTCGTGTATATTACACCAGTTTGGTTACGTATAATTATGGGTATAGAAGGCAATTTTAAACTATTTTTCTAAAAATGGGTCAATTTGTGTCCTAGTTAATTTCTGTTAGATTATGTCACTTATTTGTTTACTTTGTTGACCAATGGGCCTTAGGGTTTAACTTAGAGGTGGTTCCCCCTTTTTATATAAATAAGTCTGTCTAATGTAAAGAAGATATGAAATACACAACTATTTAGTATATACATTGAATTATCTCTGATTACATGTCAGAGTCTACCCTCTTAGACCATGCGTTATTCCCATCTTTCACTTTCCATCATCTTTCGCTTTCTCGGCGTCACATCGCCATCTTTCAATTCATCTTTAGCTGTATGTTATGGTCATTATTCACCCTCCTCATCTTTCACTTTTCTTTATTAATTTTTTAATACAAATAATATTACATAATAAAATAATATTTTTTTTCAGAAAAACAATGTTACTTACTAAACAAAAATAAAACATAAACTAAGACTAATTAATAATAAATAAACATTACATAATAATAAAAAAATGATTAAAACATTACATATATTCTTTTTGCAATTCGGACAAAGGTGCTGATGGGACGTTCGAACATTACTACCCTGCCCGCCTGACCCACCCATTCTGCCATCTCATTGTTTAACATACCTCCTGTCAATTTTTTATTTAATCTTCTTGATTATTGTTTTCTCTAATCTTTCATGTCCTAACAGAGAGAGAGAGTGGAGCAGTCACTACTTGGACAAGAGACGAGCCATGCCATCGTCTGTGATAACCTGAAAAAGGTGTATCCAGGAAGGGATGGAAACCCTGAGAAATGTGCAGTTAGAGGGATGTCACTTGGATTATCTCAAGGAGAGTGCTTTGGTATGCTTGGTCCAAATGGTGCTGGCAAAACTTCCTTCATTAATATGGTCAGTTTAAAACCATCTTAATTCACAAGTTGTTTTTGTTTTATTTAAATTCTAAACAGATAGATGCATATTCTGTTATCCAGGGAGATACGTTACTTAATCCTCACATTTTTGTCTTATTTGTTTGTGTAACAACTGAGTTCATTTCTTAATGGTTTGTTATTAGTATATATGGTGTCAGGTTGGGTTGTCCCACACATTTTTATGCCCAGTGTTTATAAATAGTTAATGAGGTAACCAATATTACAAACTATGTAATTATAATGATTTTGATTCATTCAAAATAAAACTATTTTGGATGTTGTAAGCATTAGGAACATCCTTAGGTGACATTGAACCCCGTTTATCTTTTAGCTATTTTTTTGACCCGTTAGGGATAAACACTAACCCAAATCTACCCATTCCTAAGTATATGGGTTGAAATTACGACCTCAATGTTTCAATGTTGTTTTCTAGTGGAATGTGTTGTTTTTCGGGAAAATTGAAACTAACAAAAGAATGTTGATGTCGACAGATGATTGGGCTCGTTAAGCCAAGCTCTGGCACATCATATGTTCAGGGTCTGGATATAAGAACCGACATGGATCAGATTTATGCCAACATGGGTGTATGTCCTCAGCATGAGTAAGTATCAAGATTCCTTCGGAAGTTCTTAACATTTACTAATTATGCTGGTTATTTTACATGTTAATGACCAATATTTGGTATATCTAGCTTGCTATGGGAAACCCTAACCGGTAGGGAGCATCTTCTTTTTTATGGAAGACTTAAGAACCTCAAAGGTTCCACCTTGACACAAGTAAGTTGGCACTCACTTTCTCACATTTCCTTGCTGAGGAACTTGCATTCAATTAAGTATCTAACAGCACAGGTGGAAAGATGGTCGGTAACAGGTCAAAATGTATTTAGATTGAAACGGGCCGTTTTTAACTTCGGTTTTGGTTAGGTTGACACTCAAAACACTTTGTTGTCCATTTTTAATTTTCTTTTATAGATACTTATTAATTATGATAACTAAAACAGTATTATGACAATAATATTCAAAATCTTTTAATAAAAACGATTTTGGAGGTTTTATACGTTAAAAATAGACTTTGGCAACTTTCAACCTCTTCATCCCATTCCACTTGTAGCTAAAAAAAATTATTTAACTCATTCCAGGATCTTTATTGGTCTTTTTATTATCATCAAACTTATTCACTTCTAAATGCTTTTATTTTAGGCGGTCGAAGAATCTCTTAAAAGTGTGAATCTCTTCAATGGCGGGGTTGCTGATAAGCAAGCCGGGAAGTACAGTGGTGGCATGAAAAGGAGGCTTAGTGTTGCCATTTCATTGATTGGAGATCCCAAGGTATTGAGTGACTTTTTGACTATCCTCGCACATGCCTTGCTAATATTGGTATCCAACAACTTAATTATCTAGGTTGTGTACATGGATGAGCCAAGTACCGGATTGGATCCAGCTTCAAGAAACAATCTATGGAATGTGGTCAAACGGGCTAAACAAAATCGTGCAATTATTCTCACTAGTAATTCTCTAATCTATTTTCCTTCCATTTTACATGGTGGAGCACTATAGGTGACGGATATGTCCATTTATCTATGAATGGATCGATTTGGGTTGTGTTTTGTCTCAAACGGGCAAAAAAAAATTAGCTAAAAGGGGAACATGTGAAGCGAGTTGAAAGTGTCCAAGTCTATTTTTAAGGCGTGCAACGTCCAAAATCGTTTTATTCAGTAACTTAGATTATTATTGTAATCACAAATAGCACATTATTTATATAAATTAGACATAAAAGTGTTGGCGGGTCAACCCAACCTGAGTGACTCGTTTCGACCCGTAAAAAATAACCAGCTTTAGACTGACATGTTTATCTTGCCACTGCTACAATCTATGAAGCACACTTAGGGTGCTTGCTCAACAAATTTGTAGCAACCACTATCATGATTTTCTTTTACCAGTAAGAAAAAAGAGACCAAAAACTAGTCTTAGTTTCTTAACGATCACTTTATTTTTTGAAGCAAAGAGAGCATATTTTTTAAACTTGTTTTCTTGCAATGAGAAGACCATCCAGGCATTTTTCTTTCAAAATCAAGATTTTTAATCGGCTAGTGTAATGTTTCAGCACATTCTATGGAGGAAGCAGAGCATTTATGTGATCGGTTAGGGATATTTGTGGATGGAAGCTTGCAATGTATTGGAAATCCTAAAGAGGTAATGTGCAAGTTCGACCTATTTATATGTAAAAGATTAAGCTAAAATAAACAAGTCAAATTGGTCATAAAGGTTGTATTTAAATGCCTACTACATCACTCTAAAAGAAAATGTTATTTTATTTGTGTTATAATACAACTTTTGTAATCTATCTTTTGTACATTACCTAAATATAAAATCCAAAAATGGATAAAAATATGTATTTGTGGGTCGGCCGATCTAACAAAAACCCATTTAGACTGGCATTTAAAATTTACCCATTTTGGCCTGACCCACCCATTTCACCACTGTCAAAGGTATGATTCTTTCTTTTATCATTGTATCTTACTATCTTTCTTTTTTCCTTAATAAATGAGGATAGTTGAAGGGTAGATACGGAGGTTCATATGTGTTCACAATGACAACATCCTCAGATCATGAGGCGGATGTAGAAAACCTCGTAAAAGGTCTCTCACCGAACGCTAACAAAATATACCAAATATCGGGGACACAGAAGTTTGAGTTGCCAAAACAAGCCATCAAAATAGCAGACGTTTTTCGTGCAGTTGAAAACGCTAAAAACAGGTTCCAAGTTCAGGCATGGGGGCTTGCAGACACAACTTTAGAGGACGTCTTCATCAAAGTCGCTCGAGAGGCTCAACCGTTTGATGTTCTCTCATGATAGCTTCATTTGTTGGTAGCAAGCTATAAGAGAGGGTATGCATTTTGAATTTTGTGTAGATTTGAATCATTAATTCATTTAAAAAATTAAGTCCATATGGTGTTGTATAATATTGTATCTCATAAACATACAAGTTTTTGGTTTAGTGATTGTTTATATATAATATGAAGTATGTAATGTCTGTTTTTGTTACGTTAAATAATTATTCGTTTTCGTTGTAAAGGAACTAGTTGGGAGATGTCTTTTGTATTTGCATTGTTTATTTATTCATGTAGGTATGATGAATGGATATGCTTGGTATTTTGAATTCCTTCCTATTCTCGTAGTTTCTCTCATTATCTAATTCTAAAGTAAAAGGTATCAGAGTATTTCCAGGCGATCTTTATCGGATTCACGCATTCACGATGATGAACACACCGGTAACCATGACATTGATAAGGCGATTAAAGGTCACGACAAAGCCATTGTTGATCTCCAAGCTACTCTCACCACCATGATGAAGTAACAAGAATAATCAATGAAACAACAGAAATAGATAATGATACATTGTGATTGGATGCAACCAGAATTAAGCAGAAACAAGCTTCTGTTGCGTCATCCACACCACCACCAACATCTACCCTAAAACCACCCTAAAAAATACCACCACCTGTGTTGCATGTACCAAAACTAGCCAAGAAAACCAAACCAGCAGCACTGAAGTCAGGCCCACGGCAAGCACCACAACCTGCTCCGACTACACCTAAAACAGTCCCAAAGCTCATAACATCCATCAAAACCACACTAAGAACTACCCAAAAATCTATGCAAGCAGCCCCTTCAACCACCTCAAACCCGCACTTAAACGGGCACCAACAATCGCACCCGTACCGGTGCCAAAAACCACACCATCAATGGTTTCGAACCTGTTGAAGCAAGCGGTGAAACCGGTCTCCGCAAAGGAAGAAATGACATTGATAGAAGATGCATCCGAGAGAGCGAATGACGTCCACCATGGGGTCCCGTTGACACAGCCTCGAATGCCATCGGACGGACCGAATGGCATCCGCCGTGGAATGGGTCGACCCAAAGACTCCACGGATGCTGCAATTTGTGTTTCTTTATGTTGTGATTCTTGAGGTCAAGACTCTTTTCTGTGTTCCCAAGTCCTTTTTAAAGAGAGAAGTGAAAAGAAGTGGAAAGAAACTGAAAAAATTGTGTTCCCGAGTTTTTTAATGAAAGGAAGTAAAAAGAAACTCAAAATTTTGTATTCTCGAGTTTTTTAATGGAAGTAAGTGGAAAGAAAAGAATAGAAGATTTTTAATAATCTTCCCTCCCAACTTTCCTTCCAAATTGAAATGAAGTGGAAAGAAAGGAAACGATACACATAAAATCTCTAATTTCTTTTCCTTTCCTTTGAACTCTGTAACACAAAATTACATTATATCTTTCTCTTCCCTTTCTTTTCTCTCCTTAATTCTCTTCTTTTCCTTCCACTCCCTTTATTTTCTCTCCTTAATTATCTTTCTCTACTCTTCTTTCCTTTATTAAACTCGAGAACACAACGTTAGGGGGTAGTATCTCACGGGTGGGAAGGTGTACGTCATGCTAAGGGGGATGAGGTGGTCGACTCGATGATGTGGAATGACTTGAAAACTCTGGTGATCAAGAATTCTTGTCCAAGGAACGAGATCGAGAAGGTAGAAAGGGAATTTTTGGGATTGAAAGTCGGGAGCATGATGCACCGGTAGTACACCACCCGGTTCAATGAACTGGCACGTCTGCTTTTTAGATGTTAAGTTATTGCATGCTTTACGTACGCTTTTGTTAAATAAACGAATGTTATGTTTCTGGCAAAATATTTATGTTAAAGTTTTATGTAAACCTAGAACTCACCAGCGTAGCTGACTTTTAGTATGCACATTTAGGTTAAGGACAGGTACGAAGGTTGAACGGTGATGCTTGGCTGGCGAAAGGAGTTGCCCGGTTGATCACGAAGACTGGTATCCCGTTATGATTTGATTATGTTATGTTTATGTTTTAGACAATGTGTACGCTTCCGTATGTTGAACAAGTTTTTAATTACGTTGAATGAATGATTCCACAGCGTATTTGATATTCAAGTTTAAGAACTGTTTGTGAATGAGTAAATCCAACAAGTGAGGCCTCCCGGGTTTGGGGCCTTACACACTATGTATGCCCTCATTATTAGGCGGGTTAACATTCTTTCAGACAGCTGCCCGCTCTGTCTGCAGTGCGTTGAAACCACGAATCACTTATTCACCTCATGCTTCTACGCCTCTATGTTGTGGGGTTTTGTTAGCACTTGGTGTAACATCCCCCCCATTTTTTTGTTCTCTGTAAGGGATGTGCTGGAGTTATCCAAATCTGTCTCGCTTGCTAATCATCGGCGGAATGCATTTCATGTGGTCGTTTTAGCTGCTGTTTGGAGCCTGTGGAGGCTCAGAAACAAGGTTGTTTTGGGGGTAAAAAGGCGTCTTTCAAGTGGCTATGTGAAGATATCAAGAGTACTAGTTTCTTGTGGGCTAAGAATAGAAAAGGAACTGGGGTTGTTGATTTGGGATAGCTGGTGGAAGTTCAATTTCTAATTTATATTTGTTGTAGGGTCTATAAGTTGGCTGTTTGCTTACTTTTGTTTGCGTCTGTAATTCTGTATTGCCTTTTGGCTTTTTTTTAATATACCTCTGCCTTTCAAAAAGAAAAAAAGGTTATGTTTAAATAATGTTTTTTAACAAATTAAATGTAAAACACAAAACTATTAGTCCTTTCATATCATCATATTAAATGCTCATGTTCACCGTTGATGAATAGATATCCAATCGGACCAATTATAAAGGGAAAATCAGTAAAATAACGTGTTGGCTTAAAAAACTTGTAAAATGAACATTAACTTATTTGTTTCATTGAATTTACATAAAAACTTTTACTGATTGTAGCCATCAATTATTGAAAGTATACCTCGACCCAAATAATAATCAGCCAACCAAAATTGCCACGAAAAAAGTTGAGAGCTGATACTTAGCCGACAACTAGTGCTTAGCCAGATAATTGTGGTGGAGGCTGGTGCTTAAGCCGACGGCTAGTGCTTAGTCGGGTCAGCCTAGAATGGGTTACATGGTCTTTTATAAAAAAAAATTATCAACTTGTTCATTTTCCAATCATAAAACTATCAATCCTAAAATTGCTTTTTCATTATAAAACAGCAAACCCAAAAGTTTATTGGGAAGATAATTATAAAGATTATTACTAGTTCAAATCAACCCAAAAGAAACCTACAATTAGGACAAGATATGTTGTGTGTTAACCGGTAGTTAATGCAGTGCTCATGGAAAAGATGCATACAACGAAGCCTACCAACCATTGACCCAGGGGCGGCTGGAAGGCACTGCGGGCAACACGACCGTAGGGGGCCCAACATTTCGAGGGGCCCAAAAAAAAATTATATATATATTTAAAATTTACGAGGCTTTAAAAAAAATTATTGGGCCTTTTTAAAAAAGTAATTTTCATTATGGGCCTTTTTTTACGGCTCGTGTAGGGCATTCGAATTCTCGGAGACGGCCCTGCATTGACCCCACCAACGTCTCTACCAAGCAGATGCTGCATACACCCCCTCTTCCTGCACCTCTACCATGCACATGAACGGTGTGGGTGTCACATATGGTCTGGCTGGCATGGTCAAAACCAGAAATGCCTCAAGTGGGAGCACCATGCGCCCTTCGTTGCCTGTGTTTCTCATCATATCCGATCCGTAGATGGTGAGACGCAAGTGCGCCTCACACACATCACCTGTTCCATGAATTTAACAGCCGGATGCCATGCCGATATGTTTAATCTTGTGTTCATGTAGCATGGAGCAAATAACTCCAACACATGTCTGCTGGCAAGCTCGCGAACACAATCACCACCAACTTTAAGAAGAACAAGCAAAGTAACGTGCAAGTTACAATGTAAAACTATTTGAAATACAAGTAAAGTAAAGTAAAGATGTTAGACTAATGCGGTTAAACAAACAACAAAAAAGGTTATTTATGTATCCAAAAGGTTGCATCCTCTCTTTTAAGGGTTGCGACTATTATATATATATATATATATACACACACACACAGATTGATGTTTGAACATTCCGCATATGATGGATGTAATATATGTGTATAAAAATCTTATGTTGTGATAATAAAAGATTTTGAAGTAGGATTTGATACCAGAGCCCATTACAAGACATGAGACACAAGATCACATCATGGTGCAATAACTTCAATTATATCCATGGATGCAAATACGAGTGGTACATTACCACCACAACTTCCAAAAATCTGTGGATGAAATTACCATCGCATGGACAGTCTGATAATCATGAAAAGTGGCTTTAACACCCCGTCAATTAAAAGAAAGATAGAAAGGTCTTATTCTTCATTTACCAAGAAGTGGATTAAATGATTTACCACCACTTTTTTCATGCCATACAACTTTCGTCGGTGAGCTAGCTTTCAGTCGAGAACTGTTGCACGCAAGAATAAAGGCATGGATTCAAATTTATTTGAAAATTATCGCAACTCCGAAAGAAACTTTACGACTGAACCTTGTAACATAAATATGTTTGGGGAAGCAACTTATGATAAAAGGACTTCTAAATTGAACCGGATGTCAGGTTTTTGAAACTGGCTCCATAGTCCATACACTTCTTTTCTTCGATCCATAACTTCTATTTTTCCTTATTGAGCCCACCCCCAAAAATCTCGACGAGCCGGTTTTCAACGCCGCTGGAATGAGCTTAATCAGAGTTCGTTTGACCCGTTTTCGGTTAAAAAATAAATCATTTCTTAGCGAAAAATCACTTCTTATTTGAACAAACCCTATATACATATAGGGTGAGGTGCAAATGCTAACCAATATTTATATGATAACCATGATAAGCACTCTAAAACATAGTGTTACGTATATGTAACAATTATCATTTTTGTTAGTGTTTCATATGTAACACTAAGTGTCACGTATATGTAACATTATGTGATACGTATATGTAAGACTCCTCATTTTGTATTTATATTCAAGATATATGTTCAAAAGGTATTTAACAACTAAAAGAAAAAATAATTTATAAATTATGTGATTGTTTGATAACGGTTATCACGGTTATCACATAAAAAACTGGTTAGTATTTGAACCCTTCAATATATATATATAGGGAGGATCAAATAAGAAGTAGTTTTTCGCTAAAAAATCTAATAAATGACAAAAACCTTAAGAAACGATATCAAACGAACTCCGATTGAGCTAATTTCAGCGGCGTTGGAACCGTCTCGTCGAACTCGACCATCTTAGCTTTTAGGGTTTAGCTTTTAAGGTTTAGATTTTACGTTTTAGGGTTTTAGCCTTATGGTTTAGCCTTAGGGTTTAGCTTTTAGGGTTTAGATTTTATGGTTTAGATTTTTTTTTGGGGTGGGGGTGGGGGGTTTAGGTTTTCGGGGGTGGGTAGGGGTGGGTTTAGGTTTTTGGGGGGATGGGGTGGGGGTTTAGGGTTTTGGGGGGTGGGGGTGGTGATTTTAGGCTTTTCAAGGTAGGGTTGGAGGGGGGTTTAGGTTTTTGGGAGTGCGGGTGGAGGGGGGTTTAGGTTTTTGGGTCCGGGTTAGGGTTCGATGAAACGGTTCCAATGTCGCTGGAATAAGCTCAATCGGAGTTCTTTGGCCCCACTTCTTAGGATTTCTTAGCGAAAAACCACTTATTAATGAAACCGTCCCCTATATATATATAGGAAAAGGATCAAATGAAAACCAAGTTTAAATGTAAAAACTAATAAACTAAATTCTGGCCACATATTTATTAAAGTGTATATGATGTTTGACTTTTGGGGAGTGGATTCAAATAAGATGAAAATAAATGTGTGGTTAGAATTTGGTTTATTAGTTTAAGAGTTTGCATTTGATCCTTACCCTATATATATAGGGGACGTATCAAATGAAAACCCTTGGTTATTGTGTAAACCCTTAAACTCAATTATAGCCACATATTATATTTTGAATATTTTATTTTGTGACCATTATTAAATCTAGGTTTTCTATATTTAATTAAAAAAACACGTGGTTCATATTTTTTCATAAGGGTATAAAAGTAATTACACTTTTTATTTCTTTTTTATTTAAATCTGAATTTTTCTTTTTTTTTACAAATATCTCTAGATCTACCAAACAAATGAAGAACACGTTTTTTTACACCTGTGTAAAAACAAAATAAACCTGTGTAACAATCAATATATATATATATATCAATATCCAGATCATGATGATTTTTAAAGAAACCATGTGTAAAACTAGTTTACACATATTTATAAATCAGAAAATTACATTCAGTTGTATACAAATATTTTTACGAAAAAAAATATATACACAAGGAAGCCGACTTTTACTCCATCTTGAACCAAGATCTTCGATCCCTCATATGCTTGCTACCCCATCTAAAACCCATATTCAAAAATCAATTTACATGAACAATGTTCAGAGATAATTTACATTGGTATATACACATGAACAAAGACAATTTCATATATGTTCAGATCATAATCAACATAAAAAACACATGAAAAATAACTCTTTACACTTGTGTAAATTCAGTTTACACATGTGTAAATTCAATTTAAACATGTGTAAATTAAAAATGGTGGCTTTCCAAATCTGTACAAAAACAATTTTATACATGTTCAGATCAGAATCAGTATAAAAACACATGAATAACAACTCTTTACACTTGTGTAAATTCAGTTTACACGTGTATAAATTCAATTTAAACATGTGTAAATTAAAATTGAGGCTTTCCAAATCTGTATAAAAACCCTATTTTGTGGTTCAGACCCGTTTAAATCATAAAGCCCCAATTTAAACCTCCTATATATATAATGGTCTACTTCATGTCTAAAAAAATGCAAACATTGGGGTTGTAAACTATAAATGGAGTATACCAGTGGAGCAAACACTTAAAAATTATTTTATTTTAATCAAAATATGAGTTATTTCATGTTGTCCACACTAGTTTTGAAATTAAATCCCTATTAAAAAATCATTTTACACTTGCGTAAATTCGTTTTACATTTGTGTAAATTCATTTTACACTTGTGTAAAAAAATCAAAAATGAATCTAGAAAAAAAAAACCCTCAAAATCAAGAGGGAATGTCGTGGTTTTTTTTTCCAGATCCAAACCTTCAAACCTAGATTTGGTTTGTTACACTCTCTCATATTTGAGATTGAAACAACTAGAAATACTTAATCTTCTATTCAAATTCAATATACTAACAAAATTAAACAAAATTTTCAAAAACCTCACAATATATTTGGTTTGTCAAATGCATCAGTCATGCACCACTCATATGCAGCGAATGACTGACCAGGCTTCAAGACTCTAAACATATCTTTGTAGCATCCAACCTTCAGTCAAATAAGATCAAGATATACCAACATATTAAATAGCAAATGCCAAAATAAAATAAAACTATAAAGTTCTAAAATTTTATATACCACATCAGAAGCATGGCATGTAGCCTCAATTGCATACACTGCATCAAAAAAATTTAGAAATATAAAATTTCTAAAATCCATCTTGCTAAGTAATTAGCATCATAAGAGAAATACCACGATTTTAAAAAAACCAAAAAAACTTGAAATTACGCATAAAAAGGGGATGAAACAGATCTGACCTTCTTTCCCACACACAAGTGCAACCATCTGACATTCGTCCCCCAAAACCACCACGAGACGAAAATTGGCAGAAATCCTTAGTAGGAATCGGAGACCTGCGGGCCATGCCATGGATAATTGCATGGACACAAACACGATTCGTCCTTCCAGTTTGGGTTAGGTACAGAGATGAGCGGGATCTAGGGTTTAGGTTGGGTAGAGAGAGATGAGCGGCCAGCGGTGGTGGATGGACGACATCGAGGTGTAGAGTGACCGATCAAACGGCAGCATGTCGTCGTTTTGCCGCTGGTGCTGGAAAAGGAGAGCGACAACGATGGCATGTTCGTGAATAACAACATCATCAACGTTTTTCTTCTTTATGCGTTTGGAGTAGATTCTAGTTGATCTTGTTGATTTTTTTGAGAAACATATTCCCACTTTTTGATGATTTGTTGGTTTTCAATTCATCAATTGAGGGAAATTAGAGAAGATATGGGTGTTTAGAGAGAGAGAGATCTGGTGGTGAAGGGGATAAAAGATGGAAATGAATGGATGGCAAATTTAATAGAGAGAGAGAGAGTGGGAAAATTACCCAAATACCCCTACAGATTAAAAATAAATCAAAAAATCCTACAAATTAATGTGTGGTCTAGAATGGGTTTATGGGTTTACACAATAAGCAAGGGTTTACACAATATATATATAGGATAGAGATCAAATCAAAACCCTTGTTTAATATGAAAACCCTAAAACCCTATGTGAGCCATTGATTTAATCTAGAATAATCCAGATTGCAAATCAAAGGTTAAGATGAGATCAGGGGTGATAATGTAATTTTGCTTCCTCACTTTTTTGACTTCGTCCTTTTTTTCTGACTTGATCCCACCTACACTTCTCTTTATATTTTTTATTTGCAAATCTATCTTCTCTCATCTCTCTCTATAGAACTCAAAAGCTGTATGATTACATTCAAGAAATGGAAAAAAAAAATTGAAACTTATGCATATAACCAAACCAAAGGTAAAATGGATGATTACATTCAAGAATTCGACGAGGGAAGCATCACCGATTGTACCAGGTACTCTTTATCTTTATCTGATTTCCTTCATCTTCGTATCAAAATCCCCAATTTCCAAACCCTAAAAACTCATTCTAGCTTCTCATTAAAAGTTGATGCATTTCATCTGATTTCAACAGCCATGTGTGACACCTGACAAATTTCAGGTTGACATCCATACCCGATTGAGATACATATTACATTATTAGACATGCATCACACTTAATTTTATAGTAATTAAGTCCATTTCACACTTAGCAAGTCAATCTGTTACACGTGTCAGTAATCCGGAAGATTACTCGGTCAAACACGCGTCCTCAAGCACGACCGTTGGTGATAATTTAAAACAAATACCTAGACATATAATCTGTCTGTGAAAATTATATGTAACACTGTGATTTAATTAATCATGCCTATATGAACTTTTCGGTGATTTATGGAAATACTTTTATTTCCAGCACAATCCGGTAGACACGCAGTGTGCACTAGCTAGGTCCATAATTCTAAGCAGACACTTAGATATATATTTGGTGTGCACAAATTACATATAGTACTGTGATATGTTATTTCAAGACTTTGTGAATTTTTCGGGAATTTTCTGAGAAACTTTCTGTTTTAACGTTGTCCGGCCAGTCTGAAGTATGTACCGACATTTCCAAATAAAAATCTGAAAATTTTATATGTTAAAGATACCAATATGAGTCAAATTATTTTTAAATAATTTCATTCATACCCATTCGGGATTTCTGTCAATAAATCGGTGACTATTCATTTTCCACCACCCGGAGTCAAAAGACCCATAAATACCCCATTTCCATCTTCCACCATCACCACTCTCCTGTTTCTCTGTCTCTCTTGGAGCCGAGAACCCACCACCACCACCATTTCTCCATAATTTTGTTCTTTTGATCTTGATTTCATCCAAAATCAAGCATTAAAGTGAATATTATCAAGTTTGCAAGAGATTTCATCAATCATTTCCTTCATATCTTCAAGTTTGGTAAGATCAAAACCGAATTTTCTCCATTTTTTTCTTCATGTTCATATGAACATGCATCCAAAGAAAACCCATTTTTATGAAAGATTAACCACGGATTCTTAAAGAAATGTGTTTTAAAACTCAAATGGTACATATTGTTGGTGATTTTGAACCTGGATTTTGTTCATAGGCTCGGTTTCTATTTAAGGAAACTTTTATATTTGTGCATGTGTTAGATGATGAGATTTTGTTGATTTGATGGTAAAATCACATGTCCATGATGCTTTTAAGCTCGTTTTCTATTTTTAAAAACTTTATTTTTTTGACATGTATGAAAACTTGGTGTTTGGGTGTATTCAAAGCATGAAACTAGTATAGTAAACATTGTGGAAGAATGATTGACCAAAATGATGGATTAAAATGCATGTGTATGAGTTTTAGAGCCCGGTTTCTAAATAAGGAAACTTTATGTTTCCACAATATGTGTTTGCAAGTTGTTAACACAATTATAAGGTTTAAATAACTTAGTAACACTTAACTAAGTGCATTGTATGATAGTATATGATGTTTATCCATGAACTTGACAATTTGACATGATCTTGCTATAATAGGAAACTTTAATCATCTGAAACTCACATGTTTGTCTATTTTTAGCAAGTAAACCTTGGGATGTTTTATATATGTTATAACATGCCTAATTCCATGTATGAACATTAACTTTACATAGTTGCCATGTTTAGGAATCAAAAACTTGACTTTCCAATTAAGGAAACATTAATGTATCAAAAGTTGTGTTTCAAGTTCTAAATTCCAATCGAATATGCCAATGTGTTTATTAGACGATAATAGACTATTTCAAAGGAGGTTTGAATTCCATATTAGGATTTGAATGTTTAAGTCCAACGTGTCACCAACGGGTCGTCAAGTCAAAACATCTTTGAAACGTCAAAGTCACTTTTCAAACAACTCTTTGGATGCATAGAGCTCATAGTCAAGCATTTACAATACTTAGACCTTAAAGTCCTAAATGTTTCCTAGGGTAAGAGTAGGTCGTCTCATTTAGCCGGATTTGCTAAGACTTGCATATCATTACCGCTTTATCAGGTGAGTTCTCACAGCCCCGTTTTACTCATTTTCCGTTTGGGGTGAGATACATGCTCAAGTACATTTTTCAAAAATCATATTTCCAAGCTTACACAGTTACATTAATTATATAAGTTGTACTAGTGTGTACAAAGTCCTCTCAGAGTCAACCGTTAATTTTTTCACAAGCGAGGTGATCATAAACAATACTGTTGGGTTTAACAACCCCTGCCCGGGTTAGTAGCGCTAACTTCGCCTGGAGGTCGAACGGGTACATAATTGACCTAATCCATTCATGTGCATGGCACAAAGAGGCGAACCACATCCTTTTCCTTTTTCAGTGGCTACAGTTGAGCTTCGGTTAGCGGACTTATAATAATTTTTGGTTTTGTCTGATCAACAATGATTGTGTAGAGTACATATGCTTTTCCATGCATTTTCAACATATGCTTTTCCATGAATTTTCAACATATGATTTTCCATGCATTTTCAACATATGCTTTTCTATACATTGTCAATATATGATTTTCCAATACATTTCATGATATGATTTCTATTACATTTAACCTGTGAACTCACCAACATTATGTTGACCCATTTTAGCATGTTTATCTCAAGTCGTTGAATGCATAGGATATGTGGCTAGGATGCACCCACAGGAGTCATACACTATTCATGCATGGCATCCTATTTTGACAAACGCTTTTAATTCATTTGTTAAGCGTTGTAAACTTTTAAACATTGCTTCCGCTTATTTACTTTGAACTTTGCTAAACTTATTTTGGGCTTGTTCAAGCCATGCATTAAAACAGGTATTTTGAAAAACATTTAGTTGTCGTTCAAAGTAATTCAATGGTAAAGATCCTCTCGAGTCACGCCCCTCGGGTATAGTCCGGAAGTGAAATTTGGGGGTGTGACACCATGTTTGCATTTTCTAGGAAAGGGAAGAAGCTTGGAAGGTTAGGGTTTCTCTGATTACTTGCGTCCTCATCTTCATCTTCGTCAAGCTCCTTAGTTTTTATTCATGAATTACAAAGACCTTATCTTCTCGTCATATTAATTCATGATTTGCTTATGGTTACACCTTTTGAACTAAAAGTAATAGTAACTGAAACAAATTAGTTTCATAAACTTTATTCAGGTATTTGCTTATGGCTCGGAATGATGAGTTTGGTATGTTGCTTTTATTAATCAAGTATTTGGTGTATATTGTTCTTGATTGTAGCTTTGTATCTTTAAAATGATTGAATGCTTAACCAGCAAATTGTTTTCTCCTTTTTGTTTTTTTAAATACAATCAGGTATTTTTTTTTAAATACAATCAGATATTGTTCTTGACTGTAGCTTTTGTATCTTCAAATGATTCCCCCTGATGTAAGTCTTGAGAGTAGGCCCAACATATTTTATTTACCTTTTGTTGTTGTATTTAGACAATTTTTTTAGGAAAAATGTGCCATTAATTACGAAAATACCATTAATGAGGAGTTTCTTGGTTCCCTTCCCAAGAAAGAGTTTTCTTGTGATATTCTCCCTTATATATATATACTAGTAGGAAACCCGCGTGATTCGGCGTCGGCGACAATTTACAGCGCGGTATTCGTTTTCTGTTTTGTATTTAAAAAGTAAAAATGCTAAAAAATATGAACCATTAATCAAAAAAATATTAATTGTGAGATCCACTTAGGGAGGAAGGGGTCGAGCTCGGGTTCGAGGTCGGGCCGTGAAGGGTTCAATCGGGTAGTGGAATCGGCTTCGTATACCCATTCGGTTTGCAATCTGTGATGACTCATTCGTGACTGAATATAGATCGATTCTGTTACATCTTCTATTCTGTGTTCGTTTTGATTGTTTGATTCGCTTCTGCTTCCGTCTCATAGACGAATCATAGAGTAATTCATGTTGATCGTGGCTGTCAGGGACACCACAGGGACTTATATCAATCCATACAAAGCCCAATCACTGACCAATACATATGTTTTTTTTTCCACTTATATGAACATAAAGAATAGGGTCGGGCGGGGACTCATGTGGTTAAAATGTCGGGAAATATGGTCGAGTGAGCTCCAATTATTGTACCACCAAGATCCAAGAAATTCCCATACCCAGAAAAGGAATTCACATTCCCTTCCACGTTGATTTGTAAAGGATACTTTAGGATGTGACCTTGTAGCTTTGAAAACTTATTAGATGTGTACGTTTCCAGTTGTCTTCTGCTACTTCATTAACCTTTATATAACACTAAAAAAAACAATTTCACTCTCAATAGTCAACGATAATATCACACAGTCAAACCCGATGTCACTCGGGCGAGTAGGTGGGCCTCGATTTAGAGGATCATAAACTCCCCAAAACCCTAGTTTTCTTCTTTGATTAACCTCCCAAAACCCTAAACAACAAGGACTCGTCTCCGCCCTCCACTTAATCTCTCTGTCGAGATTAACAACAATTTAGGGTTTTAATCAATCGACAGCAGGCTCCTAAAATGGTGGCTGACAAGGGTAAGAAGCCCAAGATCGCAGAGAAAACAGTGGAAGACGCCGAACAAATCGACGCTGAGCTCCTTCTATCCATCGAAAAAATGCAGGAGGTCCAAGATGAACTCGAGAAGGTACTTCAATTTCTACTGGATTTCAAGAACTCAATTCAGTAATTCTGAAAAATGTCTGCAAGTTATGTTCATTGCTTAAGATTTTACATCCATTTGTTAGAAATTTGATACACTTAGAACTTAAATTTATTTTTGATACTAGTTTTTTATGATTGTGATTATCTGAAACCGATTCCATACCTGTTTACCCCAATCAAAATTAAATATATTGATGATATATTATACAAGCTTTAGAAAGTATAACACATAGTATTTTGAAGTCATCAGAAACTTAAAATTATTCAAAAAAAATATAATAAATGGAATTTTAAAGTTATTAGAAACTTAAAATTATTAAAAAGGGAAAATGTCAGAGAGAATAGTATTTCACATATGTTCGATTAGAGTGGTCTTTCTATATGGTTATGACTCGGATTTGTATGTCTTACTGTTCTTGTATCTGTTATGGCTACTTGAGTTCTTGTATGTTTTTTGTATGGGTCAGTTTTTAGATTTAGGGATTGTGATGCCTGCTCTGCTGCTCTTTCTATCTGCTTATGTTACGGACTTATATGTCTTGTTTTTATATATGCTTTCTACCGGATATTTGTTACTTGCTGTTTATTGTATATTTGTATGCATGTTTTTTGAGCCGGGGTTCACTTTTGGTGCAACCTCTCTACCCTATGGGATAGTGGTAAGGTTTGCACTCATCCCAACTTCCCCCGACCCTACTCTTTGAGTGGGATTTTGCTGGGTATGTTTGTTTGTTTTATATGTTCTATTTTAGTATTAAAATCACTCAAGTTTCAACTGCAATGCCAATCTTACGTAACTAACAAACTAACATGTGATGTGGTTCCAACGGTTTAATCGTAGGCCAAAGCAAAAAGAAAGAAGCCAAAAATAATTTTAGGGAGAATTTTAAGACTTAACATTTCATTCATATTCTCATTTCCAAAACATGAGGCCTTTTATATAGGCTATTTAGAAATAACTTACCACTAAAAAATAACTTATAACTACCCCACTCAACCGATACCACTAACTCATGTAAACTGAAATTGTGCAAAACAAGGAATTAAAGGAATCACAAAACACATTACGGGTGCATGCATAACTGCTCATGGACTTCGTGGGCTTGGAGGAAGAAAGCACGTATCATTCCCTCCCGCTTGAAGAAACCTTGTCCACAAGGTTTGGGAATGCAAACACGACATGGGCGAATGTGTACGGAGGACGCCACTCGGTTCTCCCGGCTACATTCGGAGAACTCAAATTTGTAGCCATGCCCCACGGTGGCCTCCATTCAGTCACCTCGGTGGCGTCCTTGGCTGGTGACGAGATAGTTATGAGCAAGGTATGAATTTGATGAGAAGAAGTAGAAGAACCCACTGATGGTGGTTTAGGAGGGATCTTCAATTGTGTTATCGGAACAATAGTGGTTGTGGTCATCTGGATAGGATAAAAGAATGGGAAGGGAATTGTCGGAGGTGGAAGCCATAGCAGCCTGTTTCGGTGGTGGTGGAGTCAGTAACCAAAATGGTCTTGTATGTGTCGAGGCATCGGCAATGGATGGTGGTGCAAACAGTACAGTGGTCGGTGCGGGATTAAGGATGGTGTTTGGGTCTTTGGTGGTATTACGGGTGTTGCGATTCTTTATTTGGCGGTTTGGTTTCGGATCGATTGGAGCTCGTTGAAGATGTTTTGAAACTGGGACTCGAGTCTCGCAAAGGACTCATTCACCCATTGACCAAACTCGGTTTCAGATAGTGTTTGAGCAGCCATGGGTCACAAAGAGGGATCACGACAACCCTGATACCACTTATGTGGTTCCAACGGTTTAATCGTTGGCCAAAGCAAAAAGAAAGAAGCCAGAAAGAATTTTAGGGAGAATTTAAAGATTTATCATTTCATTCATATTCTCATTTCCAAAAGATGAGGCCTTTTATATAGGCTAACAAGAAATAACGTACCACTAAAAAATAACTTATAACTACCCCACTAAACCAATACCATGTTAGGTATCAAAGTCGGTAACGCAGCGGAATCACACACACATGCACAATATCAATAAACAGAAAAGAAAAGAGACACGAGAGATTTATAGTGGTTCGGTCAAGGTGACCTACATCCACTGTTGCAACTAGGGTTCTTTATTATTAGGTGCTCAAGGAATACAATTACATCATAGGGATATATATAATACCAAGATTAGGGTTAATTAAATAAGGCAATAACTTAATCAACAAGAAATAGAACCAAGCAACCCTAAGGCTGCCGCCTGCTCTGATCTTGTTCTTTCAGCCTTAATAGGCCCAAGGGGCCCAGCCTCAGATGACCCAAAAGCCCAGCCCAAATCAGTACAGGCCCATCGGGCCCATTTGGCCCAGTCCGGCCCAATAAGCCTTCACACCCAACAATCTCCCACTTGAAGGCTTTGCTCAATCCACAAACACCATCCAAGTAATCCCTAATCTAGTAATTCCAGTATCCTCCTTATCCAAAGTCTCCCGAGCCTTCAGTCCCCATAAACAAGCTCAGACTTCATCAAAGTCCCCCTAGTTGCAATCCCCCTCTCATCAAGTACATGAAAGGGCAGTTGAGGCTCCCCCGAGCTCCAACTCATTCTCTATCTCAACTGGTTTGAACGATCCACCAGTTCCAGAGATAACCCGAGAACCACCACTCTCCTCCTTTAGCAAGACTTCCATAGTAGAGATTTTCACAGTCGGACTACCGGTCTTCAAAACCCAACGTTGTTTTGTAACTGTACCCGGAACACGCCCCATGCTCCCACTGTCACCAAACCCCTGACCCGGTTTTGACCTCCGACCCCGCTCAGCTTGAATCACCTTGGCACCAGGCTCCCCTCTTGCAAATTGAACCTTCTTTCGCCCCTTTGATTCAGCGAACCTAACTTTGTTTTGAGGGACGGTCATACTTCCCTCAGCAGGTACCTCCACCATGTATAAAGAACCTCGCCTGTTTCCACGAGCAATTACCAGATTACCTTTAGTTACCTTCCACTTGCCTCCACCAAACTTTACTTCTAGTCCCTGTTTATCCAGCTGACCGACAGAGATAAGCTTACTCTTCAAAGCTGGAATAACCCTGACATTCTTCAAGTTCCATGTGGTTCCCAAAGAAGTAACCAAATTCACGTCACCCATGCCCGTAACATCAAGAACATCACCATTAGCTATTCGTACCTTCCCAAAGTTACCAACCTTTAAATTCTCCATCGTCTCCCCGCTGTGCATCACGTGAAACGAAGAACCAGAATCCATAACCCAAGAATCTGTAGAAGACTCTACACAGCAAACCAAACCAAAACATCATCATCAGATTCCTCATCTGCCTGAACCGTGTTTACCTGCCTTTTGCCCTCATTCTTCCCAGACTCTTCCTTATTCCTTCCTGGACACTGACTTTTCACATGCCCAACTTCATTGCAGCTCCAGCACCTCACATTTTTCCGAGCTCTAGACGAACTTCTTCCCCTACTCCCATTGCTCCTGTTATTTTCCCTTCCTCTGCCCACATTGAATATATCAGAAGACGAAGATCCTCCACTAGTGTTCCTCCGGCGAATATCCTCACCTAGAATACTATCCCGGACCACTCTAAACTTCAAATTCCCAGCTCCACCAGAATTAGTGATCGCCGTCACATAACCTGACCAGCTGTCAGGCAAAGAGGATAACAGTATCGCAGCTTGAGTATCATCATCAAGCTTTGTCCCAACGGTCGATAGCTTGGACAAAATTGAATTTATATTATTTATGTGATCGGGCACCGAGCTTCCCTCATTCATCCTTGTCATGAATAACTCTCTCAACAGGAACACTCTATTACCGGCAGACGGCTTTTCATACATGTTTGACAGAGCCGTCATCATACCATAAGCCGTGGTTTCCCCTTTGATATTGAACGCTACGCTCCTCGTCAAAGCTAGTACAATCTTACATCTCGCCTTTTTGTCCTTAGTGTTCCAAACCACTTCGTCAGCCTTACTCATTCCATCCGGTTTTTCTGCAAATACCATCTCCAAATCGTTTTCACCGAATAACGCCTCTATTTGCATCTTCCACCATGCAAAATCAATCCCGTTAAACTTTTCGATTCGAATTTTCCCGTCTTCAGCCATTGCAAACGAGAATCAGAATAAAATAAAAAAAAACCAGAATTAAGAAAGTCCACCAACCGAAGTCAAGCAACCTCCAAAGAAACCCTAAACCCTGAAACACCCGAACCGGCGCTTCACCTGCAAAACCCGTGACCAGCAGCAACTTCAAGGGTTCAAGAAACCAAACCCTACTCGCAAGATCACAAAAAAAAACCGAACAGAAAAATTTCAGCAGTACTGTTCACGCGAATCACTGTTCACGACGGAATCACTGTTCACGGCGGTGGTACTGTAGCAGCTTTCTCGAACAGCCTTTCCTCACCTTCGCGATTGAAACAGTGCAGAAACCGTGTATAACAACGAGCCAGAGCTCTGATACCACTTGTTAGGTATCAAAGTCGGTAACGCAGCGGAATCACACACACACGCACAATATCAATAAACAGAAAAGAAAAGAGACACGAGAGATTTATAGTGGTTCGGTCAAGGTGACCTACATCCACTGTTGCAACTAGGGTTCTTTATTATTAGGTGCTCAAGGAATACAATTACATCATAGGGATATATAATTAAATAAGGCAATAACTTAATCAACAAGAAATAGAACCAAGCAACCCTAAGGCTGCCGCCAGCTCTGATCTTGTTCTTTCAGCCTTAATAGGCCCAAGGGGCCCAGCCTCAGATGACCCAAAAGCCCAGCCCAAATCAGTACAGGCCCATCGGGCCCATTTGGCCCAGTCCGGCCCAATAAGCCTTCACACCCAACATACCACTAACTCATGTAAACTGAATTTATGCAAAACAAGGAATTAAAGGAATCACAAAACTCATTACGGGTGCATGCATAATTGCTCATGGACTTCGCGGGAGGAAGAACGCAAGTATCAACATGTTACATTTTTTGGATTTCATTTTGTGAATACTATGAAAATATTGGTTTCATTGTTGCAAAAATCCCGACTAGTCAGCGATTAATCCGTAATCGCCGTTTTACATAGGAATTTAGCCCTAATCGGACTAAAAAACGCTAATCGGAAAAATCTGGTAAAACTCGGGCCTAGGCGGACCTAGTCGGCCAAAAATTGGCCACTTGCCGTTTAATCGGCCAAAAATCGGTCACTTCTCGTATATATATGTAAATATGAAAATTACATATAAAAGTTCCATCTAATCACTAGTCGGTACCCACTGTCTGACTAGCGCCTGGCGATTTTTACAACACTGATTGGTTTAGTCTTTTTGGATTTCATTTTCACCTTATCCATATAATGAAATCCCAAAAAAGTAACGGTAATTGCGTAAGATTGGAACAACATGTGAAACTTGAGTGACTTTAATGAGACAAAAAAAGTTTGAGTGACTAAAATGGAATAGACAGGAAACTTGGTTACTATCAGAACTTTTAGAAGTGTATGTTAGTACATGATATTTCAATTCGGTTTTTAGGGTGAGTTTAAGATCGAGTTTCAGGTAATGGGGATCCAAACGGGCCCTGTTGTCAATAGCGGCTATAGCGACCGCTATAGCGCGCTACCCAGCGTTGCGGTCATATGGCGCTATATGGTGTTTAGCGACCAGATAGCGAATATTCTGTAATTTCCCCTTTTTTTATGTGATAAATATAAATAGCGTTACTAGGTGAGCCGGAATATGAAGATTTAGATGATTAGTGATAGCATATTGATTATAATTGCTCAATAGTTGAATGTAAAATATTTCTTAAAATTTCTGCTAGTTTATCGCTAAACATGAAATAGCGGGCGCTATTTTATCGCTATCGCTACGTAGCATATATGTAGCTTGTCGCTATTTACCGCTATTTGCCATTGACAACTATGCAAACAGGTAGTTTTTAACACATGGTATTATAAACCGGATACTCATCAGGAACCCGCAGTTGGGGTAACCAATGGGGCTATAGGGTTGGGATTACCAAATCTCGTCCTGTTGTGGTCTCTAACTTTGAAGGGAACTTTAAGTCAAACTGACTGTGATACTAAATGCAAAATTTGTGATCATAATTGTCAAATCTATGTGTTTTCATTCGTTGGTTTGTCTGGATTCAGATTAATGAGGAGGCAAGCGATAAAGTCTTGGAAGTTGAACAAAAATACAATGAGATTCGGAAGCCAGTGTATGATAAACGTAACGAAATCATTAAATCAATCCCTGATTTTTGGCCAACTGCTGTGAGTGATTCATCTTGATTTGTCACTTTTGAATGTTTAAAGTTTTCCCAATTCAAATCCAATCTCTACTTGTTATTCCAGTTCTTGAGCCACCCTGTTCTGTCTGATCTTTTGACTGAAGAAGACCAAAAGGTTATAACTTTAGACTTTAAATCATATAAAAGGATATGTATTAATCTTTATTTTTTGAGGGTTTCTATTTTTACAATTTTTGCTTTTAGATCTTCAAGCATTTAACCTCTTTGGAAGTGGAAGATTTCAAAGATGTGAAATTGGGTTACTCAATCTCATTTGTGAGTAATTGATTAGTCAAATTCATTTTTTATATCCATTTGCTTACTCTTTTTAAATAAATTTTATACGTGTTTCTTCAGAACTTCAGCCCCAACCCATATTTTGAAGACACAAAACTCACCAAGACTTTTACATTTCTTGATGAGGGTACCACAAAAGTTACTGCTACCTCAATAAAGTGGAAGGAGGGAATGGTAACTTATTTTTGTTTGGTTTACTTTTTACTTAGCGCGAATGTGATCTTATTTTATTGTTTTACTTTTTAAAGGGCGTTTCTAATGGGGTTTGCCGTGAGAAGAAAGGAAACAAGCGGTGCCATGACTCCTGCGAGGACTCCCATGAGGATGACGGGTTACTAGTTTTTTTTTACGATAAATTAAAGTTATTTAGTTAATCCTACTTTTAATATAATCAAAGGAATGTCTTTTTTTTGTCATTTTATGTGTTAATTTATTAATTATTAAGAATTTACCTAACACTCAAACAACTATTTATCTTATTATTTCAACTTTGAACACATCCAAAGACTATCTTCTATTCATTTTAGTACAAGTTTATTTGATTTTGATGATTAGAAAACACAGAACTTTCAGAACGCACATTGGAGCACCCCCGTATTATTATTGCCGTATGTTTGAATTTTTTAAGAGTAAAGTGCCATTTTCATCCATGTGGTTTGGCCATTTTAGCCACTTTTATCCAAAAAAATTTTTTTTAGCTTTTTCGTCCTTGACTTTTCAAAATCTAGCCATTTTCATCCACATGACTAACTCGGTCTACATTTTAACGTCTACAGTTTATGCTATTTTGATCAAAAACAGTTGGTATGGCTGTAATCTGTCCAAGAATTTTTTGAAATGACCAAATTGCCCATGATTTAACGTTAAAATGTAGACGGAGTTAGTCAGGTGGATAAAAATTGCTAGATTTTGAAAAATCAGGGACGAAAAAGCTAAAAAAAAGTTTTTAGATGAAAGTAGCTAAAATGGCCAAACCACAGGGACGAAAATGACACTTTACTCATTTTTTAATTATATTATTATTGCCGCCTGTTTGAATTTTTTAAATATATTATTATTGCCTCCTGTTTGAAATTTTTAAATATATTTTTATTGATGCAGCTTCTTTAGCTGGTTCAGTGAAAATCAACAGAAAGATGAGGTGGAGGAACTCCATGATGAAGTATGGTCTTCGTGTATTAATTGAGGGAATAACCTTTTGTTGACCCCTATGTTTATAATTATTTATTTATTTTGTTTTAATTTTTTTTTTCAGGTTGCTGAAATAATTAGGGAGGATTTGTGGACAAACCCTCTCACATATTTCAATAATGTAATTCCTTAAATCTTTTTATAAAACAATTGATGTTTTATTAGCTTATATTATGATTTACTAATTGGGTTTTGGACAATGTTAATATCTTTAAGGATGCTGATGAAGAAGAGTCGAGTGGCGATGAAGAGGTAAAAACAAATGCCAAAATGTGCTCGGCTGACCCACGGACACTTCTTTTGTTCATCCTTTTGAACTTTATAAATAGTCAGCGGGCTAATTATAACTAAAATAACTATATTCCTATCAGTGATTTAACCTTTTTAATAAAGCAATTTATAAGTTTTTTTATGCATTTATTTTCCTAACAGGAAAACGGGACAGATGACTCTGAGGAAGATGATGAAGGGAACTGAAGTGTAAAGGATTCTATAACATTCAAAAAGTTTTCAAATTTAGATGGTTAGTTAACTATTTCTCTATAACTATGTTTATCGGTTCATCGATCTATAGCTCATTTTGTCGGGTTTTATGGTACATTAGGAACTAAGAGTTTCTTAATCATGCGTGTGAACAAAGCAAAATGGAGAAGAGAAGTTTCATTACTTAATAGCCTTTTGAATGTTTATTAGGTATTGAAAATTGGTAATCTTGAATCTGGTCATTTTTTTATTCTTTTTTTTCTCACTTGAGTTAAATATTTTTTTAATCTTGAAAATTGTGGATATTTATGAAGAATAAAAAAAATATTAACTCAAGTGAAAAAAAAAAGAATAAAAAATCTTATAACCCAAGGTGTCGAACCCGGGTCAAAGAGAAGGAAGCAAAATGGTTTAAGATATAGTGCTTAACCCGTCAACCCAACAACCCTTTGGTGTTTCATTGAGGCCAAACTATTATATAACATCAAAGATTTTCTGATTTTTTTCAAAAGAAAAAAAACTTTCAAACAGCGGTCCAATCAGTATTTGGTATTGTAGCTGACAACTTACCTTTTAAATAGGATTAGTAATAGTAATTATATACAGCATGAATAATAGCATTAACAATATAATGTACACAATAAACTATATTTTTTGTACATTTACTATTTACTAATATATACATTTATCAACATGTAAACGGTATTTTTATTGTTTTTTTAATTATGCATCTAGTAGTTAAATAAATTTCAGCTTCAAAATAGTTAACACTTACTCTCCAGATGTCTCATTGTCCCCTTTCATATGGAACCGAATGCCTCTTTGTTCCTTTTTTTTATGCTAAAACTGTGTAATAGAATCACTAAAAAGTGATATACGCATCATCACATCACTGCCACGTCAGCAGTGGACAATTACTAAACAGAATCATTAAGTCTGTATCATTGTTCCCTTTTATATGGAACCTAATGCCTCTTTATTCCTTTTTTTTTGCTAGGATTGTGTAATATAATTACTAAAAAGTGATTTACGTGCCGTCACATCATTGTCACGTTAGCAGGGACAAGTACTAAACATAATCATTAAGGTCTGTAGTGGTTACACTATTAGCATTAAATTTTTAATCATTAACTAATCATTACTTTAAAAATATATATATATATGAAAATAAAAGCATAAAAATAAAACATTATATTTATAAGGATTATTGGATTTTAATAATCTCATATTTTACCAATTGGTCAATAATAATCTCAACTAAGAATATTCTTATCACGAGTCCCTACTTTCAAACTATTTTCTTACATTGGACCCCCGTTAAAAAAACTTAACGTCGTTAGATTTTATATGACGTTGACATCTGCAAACCGTCGGAAAGTCGAGCCAAGCTAGCAGTGGTCTCGTGGTGGGTTTTGAAATTGGCTCTGGTGGTGTTTAACCGTTCTCGTTAAACACCACTGTTGTCTCTGTTTGGATTTGCCGGAAAAAAGAGATTAGTTAAACACCACCAAAGCCAATTTCAAAACACACCACGAGACCAATGCTAGCTTGGCTCGACTTTCCGGCGGTTTGCAGATGTCCACGTCATATAAAATCTAACGGCGTTAAGTTTTTTTAACGAGGGGTCCAATATAAGAAAATAGTTTGAAAATAGGAACTGGTGGTAAGAATATTCTCAGTTGAGATTATTATCGACCAATTGGTAAAATATGAGATTATTAAAATCCAATAATCCTATTTATGAAAATAATAATAGAACAAACATAAAAAAATACATCAGATTTAAAAAAAATAATAATAAAAAAACAAAAAATATATAATTATCGTCTCTTTGGTTTGGTATCGTCTCTTGAAATTGTCCCCATCAAATTATAGATATTTTTTTCTGATTTCTTCTTTCCGCATTTCCATGAGTTGAAGATATATCCCGGTCAAGGTTCGTCACGAGAAATTTCATATTTAAGGTATTTTTGAATATTTTTTAAACCCGAGTAGCTTATTAAGTTTCGAGTCTAAGTTTTCATATCGGGTATCCGATACGTTTGACGATATTGCCTGTTTCCCTTTGTTATTTCTCCTGGCCGGACGAACCGGTTCAACCGGTGTATCAATCTCGTCATCAGTGTCATTGAGATTAATTTGGGAACACATATTCGAGGCCGATTGCGATGAAGTATAATCGTTGGACGATAACGTTCTGGACTATTTAGACTATTGCCCATCAACGGGACTTGTGTCCACTTTGAACATTTTTTCAAACTCTCCCATGACTTCTCGGAAGTAAACAACGCACCAATTTCCATTTTATACTCTTGACACGCTTCTACAAAAATATCGTGCCCACTTGCACCACTACGACGGTTGTCGGTGTATTTGTTATAGTAGACGTTAAACTTAGAAACCTTGTGACGAAGATCCCTCCATTTCCCTGATATCTTGTCGGGGTTACAATATTCGCCCCAACCGATTGTAATATAAAATTTCTAATGAATGTGTTTCCAAAAATCTTTTGACGTTTGATGATTCCATATAAATTATAAATAATACATATTAATAAAAGTAAAATAAATAAATTTGATAAAACGTACCGGTTTTTAAGGTCATTGGATACATCCACCCATGCTTGTACCAAAGCTAGTTCGTCTTCTATGGCCCAACTTTCATGCCTACGTGTGGTTGAATCGGGACTTGGTGTTATTGGTTGCTTTTTTTGTGAACGTTTGGTTTTTGTAGGTTGTGTTTCAGATACGGATTTGGGTATCAGTTGTGTTTTGGGTAAGGATTCGGGTATGGGTTGTGTTGGAGGTAGGGGTGTTCACGGTTCGGTTTTAAACCGTGAAACCGCCCAAACCATTC
The DNA here is from genome assembly GCA_023525975.1 of Smallanthus sonchifolius. Taxonomy (NCBI): domain Eukaryota; kingdom Viridiplantae; phylum Streptophyta; class Magnoliopsida; order Asterales; family Asteraceae; genus Smallanthus; species Smallanthus sonchifolius. The sequence goes on along the minus strand of CM042025.1, from coordinate 37,201,141 downwards.
ATCGATTTGGTTTCACGGTCGGTTTTTTAATTAACTTTCGGTTGGTCAGTTTTAAAAACTGAAAACTGTAACGCACGGTTTGGTTTACGGGGCTTGGTTTTGTTTCCAAAAACCAAACGAGAATTGCGGTTCAGGTGGTTGAGGTACATATGTGTTGGGATAAAAATTTGTATCTAATAGATTGCTACGGTTGTTATCTTCGTAGTCGTTGAAACCATGTTGGTTAGCGAAAAACAGTTGTTTGGGTTCTAAGGATTTATGGTTGGAGAGGAAAAATGGTTGTAGATTGAGAGAGATTTATATGTAATTTTATAATAATCTAGTGCGGTTTTAAGGTTATAAGGTTTTGTATTTTCTAGGGAAATTTTTTTGTGCCGCTGAATGCCCCACACCCGTTATTTCTCTCACCCCTCCTTTCACACCCTCGGGGGGTTGTTTTAAGCCCATTATCGGGCTACGTGTCCATGCCCCCCAATCACATAGCCATTACACATGGCTTCAGGCCATGTGTAGCGGGGGCATGGACCACTTGGCTCGTGAATGGGCATGGGGCAAGTGGCGTGGGGCGGATCATGGACGTTGGGCGCTCTCTCATTTGCATACAACCAGTCGGGTTAATTTAAATAAAAAAAATCAAAGTTTAAATTAATTTTGGATAGTGAAGCCATTACACACTTTAGTGGTTGCCCTCTGCTAATGCGACAGTAACGTTGCGGGGTGTGAATCACTTTTGAACGATTCCACTACCCATAGCTTAATGCAACCTCCTCCTTCCCAAAGTCCTACCCTGCTGCCACATCTTCATCTTCGGCCTTCTAATGTTTGTCGTTTAGATTTTTTTTTTTACAACTATATCATACTTTTTTGAATTAATTTTAGAGCAAATTATATTTTACGTCTTTTAGGTATTTACCAAATTTCACTTTACGTCATTTAACTAAGGAAATTACAGAATGTCCTTTATGTTTGAAAAAGTTTACAAGTGTTCAAGGTAAACCGACCGTGAAGGAAGTGCAACAGATCCTCATGGCTTGCTCGTCTCCGTCTTCAGGTGTGATTGTGAGACGCCCCGAAACCAGGTTGCCTTGTACGTTGGATTGTTTAGCAACATCGAATAACTGAACATATTCTTTTATTGCAACGGAAACTGAGTTTCTTACAAACAATAAGATAAAATACAATATATATTGTCTCTACTATTTATATATCGGATGTCAGTCCTCTATTCAAGTAGCGTTCATCTTTGTAGTCCTTCTTAAGTATCTGATATACATACTAAAACATGTCAGTTTTCGATGATAAGTTCTATAGTTACAAGATACATGAATCCTATGTTTACTTCCACTCACCTATCGTTTTCTTAATTTGATAATAGGACGAAAGGTATAACTGTGGATTGACCATCCCAAGACGAGACATAATTGTAAAATCAAAACTCAGATGTATAAATTGTTCAAATATATGAAATATATATTATGTTCCAAACTTGGAATTGAACAACATTCTTTTTAGGTAAGTTTTGTACTAACTAGTAGATGTAAAGTCGTAAACTCACGTGTTGCGGCATGACATTAATAATATTAAGAACTTTATATAAAAAAACAAAACGTGACGTAAACCCGTGCGTTGCGGCATGGGCAATGATATCATTCAGAAATTTATATAAGAAACGACACCGGGAAAAAAATTCATGTCGAAACGTAATAATATATATTAAAATAATAATTAGTATACATAAAATTATGATAAAAATAACTGAATAATATATATTCTGTTATATAGAAAAATTATAATAATATTTATTTAAAAATAATTATAAATATATATAAATGATAGTTACTCTTAATATGAAGTGTCGGTGGCCTTTTGCCACCGAAAAATCCCCCCTTAACTTTAGTCAAATGGCAAAATCACCCCTACACTTTATAAAGTTTAACTTTGATTCCTTCAAGTTTTTAAAGTTTCGAGTTTACCCCTTGGTATATATAATCTGATTTTTTCTCAATAGCTTTCGCGTTTTTTTTGTTTATTTTTTTTTGTTGACGTCCTGGTGTAAATTTTATTAAAAACGGAGTCGTATTCAAAATAGAGTATTTTTTAGGTATCGTGGGTTATATCGACTGACAAACGTGAAAAATGAGACCGACACCGCCTGAAAAACATCGGTACCGTTATTTAACTGTTTTTCCTATGTTTCGACCTCCACAAATGAGTCGCCTTAATTTCATACGTTTCTTTTTGTATACAGTCACGTTAATGTCACCGACTCAACCGTTTAAATTCCGTCTCCCGTCGCGGAGCGCGTTAGCCACGTTAATGTCACACCCTCAACCATTTAAGATCCGGTTCCCGTAGCGGGGCGCGGGGTATAATTTCTAGTTAATTAATTAATAATAAACGAGCCGAGCTCGAGCTTGAAAAACTACCCACGGGCCAAGTCCGAGATTTAGATATAGAGCTCGAATCGAGTCGAACTCGAGCTCACGGAAAGTTAAACGAGCCGAGCTCGAGCCTAGTCTCGGGCTCGTCTCATCTCGTCTCGTCTCGTCTACACCCCTAAAGTTGATGCAGAGAAATTATATAAAGATTTATTTTCTCGTATTTTCAAAGAAAATGAGAAAAAGGGAGCAATGCTTCCAAACAGAAAAGCCCAGATCTTCAAATTATCTTCTGTAAATTAGGTTCTTCTCAATTAAGATCCGGGTAAACAAAATCAATCTTCAAATTCTCTTCTTCCAAACAGAATTTTATTATTTGTAAATTAGTTACCAATACCGGTGAATGGTGAAACCGTGTAAGTTGTGAAATTGTGTAAGAGGTGAAAAAGGTCAAATAAATAGAAAACAACATATATACACTACGTCAAGAAGGTAACATGCATAGGTCATCCTCAGTCTAGTCATCCTCAAGGCTATACCAAATCAGACGACATGGCACACCGCCGTATACCTTTTCCATGTCAATGAACACCATATGCAGATCTCGTTTCTGTTTCTATACATTTCCATCAATCTCCATAAGATGTGTATCGCCTCCCTAGCGGACCTCCCTGGCATGAAACCAAATTGGTTTAACGTAACCCGAGTTTCCCTTATAATTCTAGTCTCATAACTCTCTCCCACAATTTCATAGTATGATTTAACAACTTAATTCTCCTACAGTTCCCACAACATTGAGTGTCACCTTTGTTCTTATACAGAGGGACGATGATAGTACTCCTCTATTGATCCGGCATCTTACCGGTTTTGAAGATAGAGTTGAAGAGGACTGTTAATCATTGAACTCCTTCCTCTCCCATACACTTTCACACCTCAATGGGTATGTTTAGGTATGAGATCGGTACTGTACCGGTACCAAAAATACCGATGCCAAATTTATGGAAAAGTAGTTACCGAATCTATCAGTACGGTACCTGTACTCAGTACCAAATGATCATCCCTAGGTACGTTGTCCATGCCAACTGCCTTAACCCTTCCCATCTTTGTAAGTGCTGTCCTACGCTCTTTTTCTGTGATACCACTAATACATAATCCTTTATTTGTATGAAGCATAAGTCTAGATTGATATTGGGAAAATTTTCATGTTAAGGAAGAAACTATCGATGATCTCTACCGTATTAGACTAAAATTTATGAAGAACTTCTCTACCGGTTTAGAAAGCCAGCAGTAAAGACCCTAATCACCGATGTAACACACATATTTTTGAAGCTCTTTTATGTGATTTTTTAAACAATTTCACTATTACAGATAAACAATATCCCAATTTTTCTTTAAAAAATGTATAAATTTCCAACCCAGGCCAGAATGGGTTTAGAAATGACCCAAAAAGTATACATAACATGAAACTCCCAGAAATACAGAAAATTATACCCATCTTAGAAGTTGCTAATATCCAAATGGTCATGGTGTTTGAGTTCACTACTATCATGTTGCACTCTCCCACTAATTTCCAAGCACAAGCCAGTAGATATCCCTTTTCTCACATGATTTGCCTTTACATTGCCGGTTTTCTTGCCATTGTTCGGGTCTATGAAGATCGGTTGTATCTCGAGGGTCGGGTTGGGCTTGATCCGGTTCACTTCTCGTTCATTAGCAGGTTTTAGTAAGATACTTTTCTGCAATTCATCCGAAGCTTCATCTTCATTCAGAAGCACCTAAAATGAATTTCCCATAGCTCAGTACTTGTAATAATATAACAAAATATATATATAATTTATTCCTCAACAAATACTTTAAAAATTATCATATTAATTCCATCAATTATCCATTTTTTTCTTAATAATGTTGATAACCCGGGGTGTTCATAAACCGTTGAAACCGACGAACAGTCGAACTAAAGCAACGGGGCTGGTTTTAGATTTATGCAATTTGGTTTTAACGGTGTAACAACCCGGTCCATAGTTAGCGTTAGCCTTTTTTATTTATTTATTTTTGAAATCTGCAGTTATGTATATGTATTATATTCATGAACCATCTTTATCATTTTAATTTTTTAATACAAGCTAATGATTTTGAAAAAGTAAAATAAAAAAAAAACAGTTCAAACAGTAAACACCAAACCACTAAAACTGGTCGGTCCGCTAACCCACTCAACCCAGCCGCTTTGGTTAGTCGTTTTCTGAAACCGTAGTTAGTATTCGGCCAAAATTTTTGTCAAAGAGGCAGGACTGTAGACACCCCTCCAAAGTAGTCAAAGGCTCCAGGCGCAAAGGATGAGCCTGTCACCCAGGCGCAAGGCACTTAAAAAGCACGCGTCTGAGACAAGCAAGGGGCACAATATAACCAGGCCAGTTTTAGCTGGTTTAGACTGGTTTTTGGCTTGTTTAGATTGTTTTTAGACTAGCTTAGACCAGTTCAGACAGGTTTTTTCGGCAGGTTCAGGCCAAATTTTTCCAGCTTTTTTGCGTCTTGCTGCAGTCAAGGCGGTCTTGGTGCGCCTTGCCTCGCGTGGGCACGCGCCTTTGGCGCCTTTGACTATTATGCACCTTTCAATAAAAATCGAGGGTAAAAGTGTTCAAAAGAGCGTAAAGACAAGTAAATATGTAATCTGGAGTACTAATTTTTCCTTCATTATCAGATGGAATGAAACTCGTTATTTAAAACTATTTGATCCCTAAATAATTAAATAAACACGATCATAATCATAGTATCCAAGTGCTAAAAACTGATTATTGGGACTTGAAGGTTGAATGCATGTCCCAACAACCTCTTATCTTAAAGAGGATGCCTTAAATCTTGCATGCCTTTACATTTTTAACATATTCAAGGGAAAAGGGACAATGCGGAAAAACAACAAAGGTTAAAAAGTAAATAAAAAACAGTTACCTTACGACCAACTAGATCGAAAGATATGACAACTTTGCTGCGGTTAGCACGTTCAGCCTCTTCTATCTCCTCCTTTTTCTTCCTCAAAAGTTCCTTTTCCTGTGCGCGATTGAAATGATTATAGTTAAAAACAACCACTTATTCATACTTATTTTATTTAAAAATTATAGAATTAACTAACGAGATACCTCCATTGACAGCCAAGTGTTCCCTTCCATCTCATAATAATCACTCTGATCATCAATCACAGTCGTACGTGCAGCAGAGTTTCTGTCATAATCAACAAGCCTCTTCGCATAAGCTTCAGCTGCAGCCTCAGCATCAGACATGGGACCCACTTCTTCCTCTAGCCCGGCATACATGCTTCCTTCTCTCAAAACAAGCGCCCCACAAAAACTACAAGGCCCCTCACCTTCTTGTTCACATACAATCTTCCCACAAGATAAACAATTACTCACAAGTCTGTGCCTACGCGCTTCACATGAACACGGTTTCCCCTTCTGAAATATGATAGACCCTTTGGAAGCCTCTGCAAGAGATATGACTTTCCCAGATTTTTTCTTCTTTGACTTATTTTGACTTCCGGTTTGTTGGTTTTCTGGCTGTATAATCTGATTTGGTGCATTCTTCTCCTTGGAAGCGGATTGTGCAGCTTCTTTTGGAGGTTTTACTGGCCTTTTAGTGTCATTAATCGGTTCTTTTGCTGGCGGTTTTACATACTCACGAAACCGGCTAGTTTGACTTTGACCATCTAGTGAAGCGTCGGTAGTATCAGTATAACCTCTTCTTTTCAAATATTCACCGATTACATGCCGGCCGGCTTCCTCACCAACTATGTTCTGTATACATAAATGAAAATAGAAAGAGTAAATGGTAGAAAACTAGAAACCTTATTTTCTACCTTGGTTTTAAGAAGCGCGAGGCTCACCAAGGCGATAGGTACCACGACGAGGCGTAAAGAGCACCGCTTTTTGTACGCGAGGCGCAAGGTATTTATATAACCTTTTTTATAATTCTCATAGGTTTTTAGCATCACCTACCTAACATTTAGCTACAAATAAGCTTTATATATGATTTTGTAGATAAATAACTTATATGTACAACCTAAAAGGCTATATATACAACATCCTGATGCACAAAAAGTCCCCATGTACAAGAGGTGTGTGCCTCAAGCCACTTTTCTGTGCGCTTTTAGTACACTGAGCCTCACCAAGTCAGAAGCGAGAGACCCTGAGCATGAGGCTAGGCGCACTTTATAAAACCCAGCTTTCTACTAAACACAATTTCATCAACAAGATCCATTGGTGCTTTGAAAGCATCAATCTGAAGGAAAATGCATACCAATGAAGCTTGAAGTCCAATAAAATATTTATGACTGTCGACTGATAATAGCAGTTTATCACATAACCGTTAACATGATCTAGAACTGTTATTAGGCTATCAGGAAACAACAATTTGATTTCAATCTTAATAAACCCTAAATACATATAATAATAATAATAATCAAGACACCTTAAGTCAGTAAAACGATATTGTACGAAACCCTAGTTATTAACCAGACCTAAAGATGAAATTGTGCAACTAATTGTATAGAACTAGAATGATGAAATGATATGAATTTATGAGAAATTACGTCGAGGTACTCCTTGGCGTCAAGAGGAGGAGCGAGGTCACAGTAGGAGACTAAACCTGAGATGAGATCTCCGTCTAAATCCAAACCCTCCGTTTTCCGGCAAAGGTCCAGTAACGCCTTCTCCAACCACTGTCCCGCCGTCTCCATTCTCTCAGTTCCGTACAGGCTCTTCGGTGTGTTCAATCCCCTAAACCTTCTTTCGACACCCTACATCATTCTAGTCGTATACAGTAATACGATCCGTATGAGTACCAACTAGTATAGTTAAATACGACTCGTATTAGTTTATTTTTTTATGTATTTATTTATTTAAAAATATTTTAAGCGACATAATATTATCAATAATTTGTCCAAATAATTTTGAGACGACGTAAGATTCTTCGAAGTACGTGTATTTGACGGGATGTAAGATTCTTCAAATTGTGTGTCAGTTATTTGACACGACACAATATTCTGTTAAAAACGACTATATAAACTGTTATATGTTATTTAGTTTTTCTCATTTTTTATAACTTTAATCCCCTACTATATAAATCGTTTCTTTCATATTTCAATCCGTTGATATATAAATCGTAAGATTTCATAACGATGTCGTTTTGGAATACGATTAATTTTTTCGGTGCTGAATCTTCTTACGATGTGTTTGGTGAAAATTTTTACAATATGAGTGGTGGTTGGAAGTTAGAAAGATTGTGGTGATTGGACCATGAAGTGCCCCAATTTCACAAATCAAGCAAAATCCCTCATTAAGTGGCTCAATTTCACAAAACAACGATTTTCCCCAGTTTTTTATTTTTAATAACTTCAACTTTTTTGCGCTAAAACGGGTGAATCATTGATTTATGTAATTCCAAAGTCTTTTTATAGTTTTAGTTTTTAGTTTGGATAGATTGATTTGAAAATTTTGAAAATTTTTGTAAACCTGTCAAATTTAGAATGCTCAATGGAAGAGCACCTAAAGAAAATAGTATAATTAAATCACGCCACCACCATTTGAAAATTCCTAGACGAAACTTCAAGACACCCATGTAGTGAAGGAGACAGGTCACCCCGATATGATAATTTTGTCACGTAATTTTCGTTGGATGAACGTTGTTTCTTCCATGAGAAGTGGTCCTCAGAGTGATGTGTCGTATCATGTGGCTTATGTGATTCATGGAATGATTCGCTGATATGCTTGGTCACGGGCCAACTATCACTCTTGCAAGGAAAAGGTGCCATCATTGTCATTTGTTTGTTGGTGATCACATTCTCCTGCATACTCTCCTCCTGGATGTTGGTCTCACAATCTAGATCTTCATATGATGTTGTCTTTGAAGTGACAGGAACTCCAGACTGTTTCATACATCCTTCTTGTGCTTCCATATTGAGGATTCCCACCAGTTCTTCTTTAAATCTTCGCTCTTCTGGCTCCTTTGATTGTTTATCATCTAGCTTCTCAGAAAGTCAAGAAGTGAATGTATAGTCGCAGTAACCCTCTCTTCTGAATCATCTGGTGTAAGACCCGACCCAGGCATCCTATAGTTGGTTCTCATAACGGGTTATTCTCTTTAAAATACTCAAGTTATTTAACAAACAACAGCAGAAGTCTTTCTAAATACAATAATTATCATTTAACATTGTTATCCTCATAAGTTTACCTCACGAATGTCGTTACACCAATCCGAGTAACACCGCTCCTAAGCCAAGATACGTCGACCTCAAGCTCACCTGCAACAAAATCTAACGTACACGCTGAGTGAGTTCTAATAGTTTAGTTTTAAATAAAAGTCAATTCATCACAAATAATATTTATCTGCGCTTAGGACCCTCCGATCTTTGTAAAATAGTTTTATAAATCATCAACGTATAAAAATTGGAATGTTTGTTTAGTATTGGACTATATTATTATTAGGGTTAATTAGTATAAGCCCACAGGTCCATTAGGTTAATTAGGGTGTCCTTGTAATATCTATATTGGACTATATTATTATCAGGGTTAATTAGTATAAAGCCCACGGGCCCATTAGGTCAATTAGGGTGTTCGTGTAATATGTATATATTGTAAGGTAACCTACTCAGTAATGATCAATTCAGTATTCCATTGTCTTACATTTAGTTTTTGAACATTACTGGAAGGACCTACTAACTTATGATTGGCAAAAGGTTCGTATTGGTGTTCTTTTTCTCGATGTCCTGGATGGGGTTCAATTTTTTGTAAAAAACCTTGACCACTCCCCACGCGGAGCGAGGGGTGCAACCATCTAGTTACTATTTAATGAAATGTTTTCTAATATCAAGTGGTGACAACGGTCGAGTCATCCCGTTACTACCTTCACTGAATGGGGGGCAGCCGCCCTCCATAAAAAAAATTAATGTTATATATGCGATAAAATCCCGATGGCCCCCGTAAAATTTTTGCAATCGCCCCCCATGAACTTTGGAAACCGACCCCTAAGAAAAACCAAAATAGAAATTTATAAGTTTTCAAATATAAATAATTAATCTCAATTAAACACTAATATAGTAGTTTATATAAAATAATAACTATCTAATTAAATTACAAGTTGATGATTTAACTTTTAAGCCCAATCCCAATCCCAATCCCAATCCTAAATTGAAAATTCAACTCTTAACTCTTAAGCTCATTAGTCTACACACAATCCTCAAATTCAAGTTTTAAGCCCACCATAATTCTAATAATCAAACATTCATTCAAACTTGTTATTTGTTTGAAGACCGAAGACTAAAACGGTACGGACGCACAGTTCTAAAAAAAAGGAGGTCCGATTTGCGTAATCGGATTGGAGATGAGAATTTAAATAATAGTTGTATTTGTTATGTTGAAAAGGACTTGCTTAAGAATGTCTGTCTGGATGATGTTATGACTAGATTTCAAAAAATGAAAACCTGTAGAGAACAACTTTAAATATATTGTATTTCATTATGCATTTTGTAATGACGTTTGACGTACCTTTGTTAATTATATGAAATTTAGTTTCATTATCTTTTTTTTATATGACCCGAAACAATCCGACCCGAAATGGACCCAAAAATTTTCAACCCCCTTAAAAAAAATTTATGGGTCCGCGATACCGACTCTTCATGCTTTGCTTCGTAGGAACATTATCACCCAATCCAATGTATGTCTACTTTGTGGTGAAGAAGTTGAAACGAGTGAGCATATTTTTCTTTCCTGTGAGATTGTAAATCAGATTCGCTATGCGCTCAGTCGATGGATTGGTATCCCTCCTATAGATATGCGTTTTTCTTAAAGGACGCATTTAAACAAGGTATTCAATAACAAGCAAGTTCCAATATCAAGAATTGGTTTTTCATATGGGCGAGGCATAGATAAGTTGGGAGTGGTTGTGAATTGGAATAAAAATCGCTTTCCATTCGCATAACATATTTTTCATTGTATTTTTCTAAGTGCGTATTTTTAGTGTTTATAACTAGTTGGTTGTCTTCACCGGTATTTTTTTTATTATTATTATTATTTTGTTAATTAGACAAATTATGTGTTATATCATTATTTAATATTTGATTAATATCAACATAATATTTATATTATATCATTATTTAATATTTGATTAATATCAACATACTAAAACAAAATATTTCTTGTAATTTTTTTTAAATAAGTAATGAACATATGATATAAATTGACCAAATAAAATTAAGTCATCTGTTAACTATAACTCTTTAAAACCTAATAATAATTTATCAACGTATTAGATATTTATTTATGATATTGTTTTTATTATTCAGACCGTATAATACAAGGAATCAAAGTAGCATGCTAAATATATTTATGTGATGTAAATAAAGAAAGAAAAAAAAGTATAAATGTTACCTTTTTTATTATTTGAATTAGCTGTGTATTTTGAAATATTAATTATCTCATCCCCCAAGACTACATTCATGACATGTCTTCTTCCTAAACAACAAAAGCATGAAAAGAATTCTCAAACAAATTCTTGGATGGTGGCTCATGAATTTACAGAGTAAGATTCACATGATATTCTTTCCCGATTCTTCATTTTAATATGGTTTGACTGTTAATTTCCAGTTTTTTGAAGATTAATCTGTGAGTGTTCTTGAATTAGTTCAATGGCTGAGAAGGGAGTATTTCTGTCGCGATCACTTGCATACATATTCGCCATCTCAGTGTTGTTCTTGATCCTTTCTTCATCACTCCTGTTTCAATTTGGTGATAATTCAATAGTACCCAGATCAATTTACAATCTAATTATCGTCAACAACACACCAGATTACATCAGAATTGATGAACCCAAATCTCCCCCTTTCCCGCCGTCATCTGATCATGCATCATGCTTTCGTTCCAGACCCGTTAACCCAGCCAGTTCTTGTGATCAAAATCAAGCTCTGTTAAAAGTTTTCATGTACGATCTGCCCCCTTCGTTTCACTTTGGATTGCTAGGAGATCAAAACCCGAATCGAATCTGGCCCAATCTGAGTCATGAAATCCCCAAATACCCGGGTGGGTTAAACTTACAACACAGTATGGAATACTGGCTCACTCTTGATCTTCTATCTTCAATCGCCTGTACCGCGATATTTGTACAAAACGCGAGTCAATCGGATGTGATCTTGGTGCCATTCTTCTCGTCTTTGAGTTACAATCGGCATTCGAAGATTGGTGGGAATGAAACAACGAGTATGGATAGGATGTTGCAGGCGCGTTTGGTGAAGTATTTGAAAGGTAGAGATGAGTGGAGAAGATCAGGAGGGAAAGATCATTTGATCATGGCTCATCATCCAAATAGTATGCTTTTGGCAAGAAAACACTTTGGTTCTGCTATGTTGCTTCTTGCTGATTTTGGTAGGTACCCTGTTCGAATTGCCAATATTCATAAAGATGTTATCGCGCCTTACAAACATCTTGTGCGACGTCTTGATGCGAATGATTCGCCTTCTTTCGATCAACGACGTTTGTTGGTGTACTTCCAAGGAGCGATTTATAGAGAAGATGTGAGTTTCTTTTTGTTCCTCTGATTTTTGTTTTAGATAACCAACTTTATTTTCACTAAAACACAAATAAAGGATTTAAAGTAATCGTGCGGGTGGGTAGGTTTAGGTTTTTGGGGGTGAGGTTCGGAGGATTTAGGTTTTTTTGGGATGGTGGTGGGGTGGTTAGGTTTTTTGGTTTAATTTTTAGGATTTACCTTTAGGGTTTAGGTTTAGCTCTAGACTTTATTTCGACGAGCCGGTTCCAACGTCGCTGGAATTAGTTCAATCGGAGTTCGTTTGACCCAGTTTCTTAACGAAAATTCACTTTTTAGCGGAACCTTCCCTATCGTATATATAACTGCATATCAAATAAATAAACAAAAACAAAAAGGTTAACAGCAGGGTCAGTCCCAAATTCCAAGTCATGAATGGGACCGTCAAAACAGAACCATGAACCAGCCATACCAACCGATTTTCTTTGGTTTGAAGGTTTCAACTACCTTACTTTTTATGAACAGGGTGGAATGATACGTCAAAAACTATACCACCTAATGAAAGATGAAAAAGACGTACACTTCACATTCGGATGCGCGTCATTACTCGGGATCCGCAAGGCGTCCCGTGGGATGACCTCTTCCAAATTCTGTCTACACATTGCGGGAGACACTCCATCATCTAACCGTCTGTTTGATGCCATTGCTAGTCATTGTGTTCCTGTGATAATTAGTGACGAAATCGAGCTGCCATTTGAAGATGTTCTTGATTACTCAAAATTTGCCATATTTGTCCATGCATCAGATGCTGTTAAACAAGGGTACCTTATGAAACTTCTTAGAGGGATTCCAAGGCAAAAATGGATTCAAATGTGGGAAAGATTGAAGGAAGTGGCGCCACATTTTGAGTATCAGTACCCGTCGCAGGCCGGTGATGCTGTTGACATGATCTGGCATGCCGTTCATCGGAAAATATGTTCTGTCCATGATAACAGTGTTCATCGGAGAAACAGATACCAGATGTCACAAAAAGTTCTTAAACTCATAGATTAGCTCCTGGTTTAAGAATTGGTTGTTTAACTTTTTATTTTTTAATTTGTATGGTTAGGAAGAATTTTGGGGATGTATATGAATATGAAGTAGGCTAGAACATTTTTAGAAATGATAATTCTGTGATAGCTTGTATGGCATGCATTAATGGTTGTATTTTGCTATGGATTTGAGATTTTGGGGCCGTGAGCGAAAAGGTTTATTGGAGATTGTGCAGAAATTGGGTTCTGAGCCCAAACCGGTTCGAATTGAAACCGGTATTTAAAGAGAAATGATCATGTTTGATCAGTTTCAAACCAGGTTTAACCGGTTTTAAAGTATAAGATTACATTTCAAATAATTAACTTGTATTGTTATGAGCTTAATAGCAGTTTGATGTTAGCTAATAACATTATTTCCATGTATTTATTTATACTCGACGGATTTGACCCAATGGCATCAAACCTGGCAGGCTAAGATTGACTAAAAGGCTTCGACCTGTACCAACACTTATTATTAGTAGGGCCGGACCATCCTCCAAAGTAAACCCCAGGCCACAGCTACCATAAATTTCATCAGCAGCAAGTAATTAAACAGGTTTAACAAATTTACCATAAGCTTCCAGAATATATGCACAAATTGACTGTTAATTTAGTTTACAAACACAATTCAGTTAATAAAACCTCTTAATTTTCACAGTTACTGCACGTATGTGCTAAAAACAACAGGACAACAAAGTCGTATCTGTGCATTATTACCTCGGTAAGCCACATATTATTGAAATGGCTCACGGGCAGGAGGCGAGGTAAGAGCAGGTGGTGGTGGTGCCACAGCGGGTCCTGGTGCAATGGTGACTTGTAAGCCTCTGTGTTGACCTGCTTGCATCATGAATGCCACATCAGCAGCTGTTGCCAGTCCTGCCAGCCTTTCAGCTTCCTGTTTATTGAAGTTGTTTCATAGCCATTGTTAACATTTTTCAACATAATCAGCACAAATTCATATCGAGTATAACGGGCCGAATTTTCAAGAACGAGTAATTAGATAAAATGGGGGGATATTATTAAATATTAATTAATGATATCATTTTTGTGATCATAACTGATGCATTAAATATTTATAAAAAAAATTAAGTGGAGAAAAAAGTATTTGTGGATCAACCCGACCGAGGCTGTTTCAGCCAATACTAAATATGACCAAAAGAGTGAAGGGGCGTTTTTTAGCCCATTTCTTGGATAGAACAAATTGGGTACTTTTCTTGTGGTCAAGAAAAGCTAAATTGACATTTTGTAGTTGCAAAATATTAATTTTATCAACAAATAATAGTTTAGAACTTCATTTAATATACTCATTGTTCATAAAACTTTGAAGAGAAGGCACATAAAATGTCAAATCGACCTGTTTGACAAAAATATAAACATGCCAGTTTTGACCCTAAATAACAGCAATAACTATGCTCAAGACTTCACTAAAAATGGTGAGGTCTTGGGTTCAAGTCCCACTTGTGACAAAAAAAGGGGGTCCAGGTTGGGCCAGTGGGTTTTCTCACCTATGGTGGGTTTCCTCCTGAGGGGGTGGAGATGATCGGGTGGGCCAGTGGCCCGTTAGTGATCCAAATTGCCGTTCAAAAAAAAATAACAGCAATATCAAAGCCTCTTACCTGCACTTGTCTTCTGCGCTGCAAGATACTGATCGCCCATGCCATGATGTAGCAAGGAAGAAGAAAACCAGCTGCCCGAAGCATGAAAAGCTGCACAAAACCAAATGTCAACTTTTAGAAAAGATAACAAATGTCATATGGGGGTGTTTAGATTCTCATTTTGAAACTCATTCAAACAAAAGAAGCACATCCAAAGTCCAAACACTATTTTTATATGCAAATTTTATTACAGATTCTGATTATTCAATGTCACATAATTAATTTCAAAACGCACATCCAAACATCACAATAATAAAAAACAAACTCCACTTACAGCAAAAAAGGCAGAAGCATCATCGTCGTCATCATCACCGTCTCCAATAGTGAGAGCATGCCTCAATAGCAGTAGAGCCATTAACTTCCCACAAAATTATCCGAAATTAAAAATTTTTAAAATACAAATTTCTTTAATTAAAATAGAAAATATATTTTATAAAATTCTTACTATGAGAGCAGCTGAGCGACAGAATGAAGCTCCATTGACACTTGTATCTTCATATTCATCATATTCAGCATCTATAAGGTTTCGTTCAGCGGCCGCCATTGCTAAAAATCGAGGATCATTTAGGTCTAATGGAGTCCCATGAACTGTCCAACTTGCACTGCAAGCAACCAACTATTATTAGATACGACAAAGGATTTTCTAGAAAAAAAAAGTATTTAATTTACGTGCATTCAAGACACTATCTCTACAACCCACTTTATTACAGCTGATTGTTTAATTCACTAGTTATTCAGTATTACATAATCACTTTGAAAATGCATATCCAAGCACCACCTTAAGCTCCAACACTAGAATCAATTTTTATATTATTAATATAAATAATAAAAATTAAATAAATAGAAATTTAAAATACCTGATATCAAGGACGGTATTTTCTGACTGAGGGGGTGCAGTGTAACCAGGTTCATAAGCCTGTTAAATCAACATTCTTTCGATAAGTCAGCAACTCAATGTTGGTACAAAACTCATTACAGTATATCCACAGCATGCATAAAATATTATAGACTACCAAAAGAAACAATATATCCTTTGACACATCAATGCTTACTGTTTCTAATGATCATGTAAAAGAGAATGGATTAATAATATTATATCTGAAAGTTGTAATTACAATAGAAGGGGAACCCTCAATATATAGGAAACGAACTAGAAACCCCACTTTCTCGGATGAATCAGCAGCGGATGAGAAACTCGAATAGGAAACATGAACTCTTGAACAGGCTTTCTCGGATGAATAATATGTGAACATCAACTTTCTGGAACAAAAGACAACCGTCAGAGAACGGAACAGGAACTCTGCGAACCGCGGACTCGAACAGAAGATATCCAAACAAAAACTTGTCAGATCCAAAAACCAAAAGTACGGGGCTGGTCGGAATGCTCTGCTGACTACACCGGAGAAAAACAGCGACCGGCAACGGTCTCACGCGCTCTCATGCACCGGCGCGTGGGAGGCAGCGGCAGAGTACCGGTGGCGCGTCCGGTGGTGGTTCGGCGTCGGATTTTGGGGTAACCTAATCGAGGGTCTCTGAAGATGATGGCGGTGGCGGTGAGATGCAACGGTCTCTCGAAAAAGATTTCGAGAATAAGCGAGACTGGAAACAGAAACGGGAAAATGAACAATGACAGGATCTTGAAAAATAAACTAGAAACTGAAACTTGAAAGGAACGGGGGAAGGGCAGCGGCAGCAGCGCCACCGCCCCATCTAGGGTTTATGTCGTACCTAGAGCCTTTTCTCTGATACCATGTAAACAAGACTGGATTAGTAGTATTATATCTGAAAGCTGTAATTACAATAGAGGGGGACCCTTAATATATAGGAAACGAACTAGAAACCTGACTGGGCCCGTGGACTTATTACCAATAAACCTTAATATATAAAATATAAAATACTGAATATATAATTAGCAGATCATATGAAAATTGTAAAATTTTCGATTTTGTAATCCTCAAAAAAAGGGCTTCTACATACTGCAGACTTTTTAGTGTGCCAAGTACATAAAAAAATTTATTACAAACCCTCAACTAACAAATGTTGTATCAAAAACAACTCTTAGTGTACGTAAGATTTAAATTGATATTTGCCACATGTGTTTGGTAAAATGTTTATGATCAATTGAATTTAATCGAGGATGTACAAGTTTACAGCATTTGTCTTCATTCTCCAACTCAAAACTTTCAAGAAGTAAATTATCAAGACTATTCTAATCCTTTTAAACATGTTGTGATACTATAACTGGAGTTTACAGGTGAAAATAAGATTCCCGACTTCTTAACTATTCAAAAGTTGGGGTCGAATTTCACATAAGACCCGATCACCCAAAGTTAATTATTTGAAAGAAATTTTGAAGCAAAAATATGAAAGTAGACGGTGAGATACCTTGTGACAAATTTCACAAATTGTGTCTCCTTTTTCGTTGCACCATCTTTGAACACATTTTCTATGAGCAAACTGCAATCAACGCACTTCATTATTCAAATGTTATAGACTGCCAATGGATACTTGACAAATTACAAAAACAGTAAGCTTCCTGTTTAGCACTTACAGGCAAAAGGTGCAAAAATAGTTGCAAGAACTAGCAAGATAAGAGGGTCCCGCAGGTCGGCTAACGGGTCCGGCCTGAGTTGACCCCCAAACCATCTCTTTGCCCATATTTAAAATGTTCACAAATATGATTGCAAAAACCAGTAATTATGATTCAGGAGGTTGCAATGAAAACAGACTTTGACACATTCAACACATCAGAGATAAATACCACCCTAATCGACCCATTCATTCACCTCTAGTTGTTTTTAGTTAGAAGTAACAACCATGCACAGTCATTGAAAAAAAGGTAAGCGCGTAAAACCACCTTGAGGCTGCCACTACAAGCGCAAGGAACCTCCAGGTTTTTTATAGCATCCACCTCTTGACAGATGCGACATTCAACTGACTGAATAAGCGGCACTTTTTCACCATCTGAATCATACTTTACATCTTCGGTCATGTCACTAACAGCAATAGACACATCAGCAGCATAACTGGATGAAGCATCCACTGATTCTGATGAATCCAATGACTTGTTATTCACCAGCTGATCCGCACGTAAAACCAGGTGTTCTTCCATCTGCATACACCACACAAATTGAAATGGTATGCTTGAAACCAATGTTTTCAGAACCGGACTGGACAACGAACCGGCCGCCCTAGAGGTCCAATGGTCGGACCGGGTTTAAGAACCGGATGACATCATAAATAATATAAATATTAAAACCATGTATATACATAATATGAAAACATTTTGTGCTTCGGTGTCAACTTAATGACACATGAAGACTTAAATAAATCAAATATGTAACTTGAGATAATAATTAATTAACAAAATATGATTTTGAAAGAATTTTTTTTTATAAAAAATTGGAAATCCGGTCCAACCACCCGGTCCGGTTCACCGGTCTGGTCGGTAATCGGCCGGTTCAAACGAAAACGGTTCAAATAGGCATAATCAGATCGGTTCCAGGTCCGACCCACCCGGTCCGGTTCTGAAAACATTACTTGAAACAAACCAAATATATAGCAATTGTTTAAATGTTTGATTTCAACACACATTGTTGTTTTCTACATCAATCCAATTGCAATTATCAACGAACACAACATCATATTCAATATTTCGTAAATCTAGGGTTATGAAAGAAATAATATCAGGTCAATCATCTAGAAATTCCAAATTTAAGCATAAAATTGTTATCTATGCTGCGATAATTTCTTCTAGTAGTAACAAAATAGAAATCTAAACAAAAAAATTATATAAACGATCAGGATAACAAGGTAAGAAAAGTAGAAAACCCTAGAAATTGAGCATCACAGGACATTGAAACAGATCAACTGCAATGGAAATCAATATGTGAAATAAAACTATAATGATTCTTCGATTACCTCTGAACAAGTGTGGTAGTGTTTAACGATCAGGCGTTGATTTTTGTAGATAATCTGGAATTTAGTACTTGGAGATGAACGAGGGGTTAACTCGAAGTTGCAAAGAGGTTTCAATGTAATTACAGATAAAATACAAAAATAAATAAATAATATTATTATTTTTATAATTTTTTTTAACGGGACACCTAAATATTCTAAGATAATTGAGTTTTCAAGGGCAACACCTAGAATATTCAGGGCAGCCCACCACAGGAGAACCCTCAACTGGGTAAACCCCCTAACCTGGCCACAGACCTTTTTTTTGCTGTTGCCGGGATTCGAACACAAGACTTCCACTATGAGAAGTTTTGGGGGTACCATTGCACCAAATGGCCAACGGTTATTATTATTGTTGGGGCTACCATTAAAAATAAGAGAGAAACTATGGAGAGGGAAACGGGTTTCATTGATTCATCAGATATTACATCCATACAATACATTATATAGAGATACAATAGGAAAACCCTAAAACTCATACATTTGGGGCTGAGCCTAAAATAATATGATATTATTGTTATAATCATACTATTTTAGGCCCAGCCCAATATGTATGGGTTTTAGGGTTTTCCTATTGTATCTCTATATAATGTATTGTATGGATGTAATATCAGATGAATCAATGAAACCCGTTACCCTTTCCTAGTTTCTCTTTTATTTTTTACACATTATCAGCATCTTGCTCTATCCAAAAACCCTCATTCAATTCCATCTCTCAGCCCGATTTCCTAGAAACTAATACATAGACACGAAGGAATCATCGATCACCACCAAAAATAAGTAATGGAAAATGTTCTGGATATTTCAATAAAGAATTGGAAGAATATGTTCAAAATCCAAGTGATAGCGGAACTCCATTCAATGTCCAACCCGGATGAACATTTAGAGATTGGTATCACCACTTTAATGTTGCATTGCCGCCATCCAGACATCACAACCCGCTGCACCGTCGATCTGGGTTTCATTCCCCTCTTCTTGACCAGTCTTCTCCTATGAGACTACCAGGTATCAAACCTAACTATTTTTATGTGCTGCTATATACAGTCGATTATGCTTTAGATGTATATATATGTATATAGGGGAAGAATCAAATAATAAGTAGTTTTTCGTTAAAAAAATCTAAGAAATGACAAAAACCTTAAGAAACGATATCAAACGAACTTCGATTGAGATAATTTCAGCGGCGTTGGAACCGTCTCGTCGAACTCTACCATCTTAGCTTTTAGGGTTTAGCTTTTAAGGTTTAGATTTTACGTTTGAATTTTAAGGTTTTAGCCTTATGGTTTAGTCTTAGGTTTTAGATTTTATGGTTTAGGTTTTTTTTTTGTGAGGGTGGGGGGTTTAGGTTTTTGGGGGTGGGTGGGCATGAGTTTAGGTTTTAGGGGGGGGGGGTGGGTGGGGGGGGGGTTTAGGTTTTTGGGGGGTGGGGGTGGTGGTTTTAGGCTTTTCGGGGTAGGGTTGGAGGAGGTTTAGGTTTTTGGGGGTGCGGGTGGAGGGGGGTTTAGTTTTTTGGGTCCGGGTTAGGGTTCGATGAGACGGTTCCAACGCCGCTGGAATGAGCTCAATCAGAGTTCGTTTGACTCACTTCCTAGTATTTCTTAGCGAAAAAACCTAAACCCCCCACCCCCCTAAAAACCTAAACCCACCCCCAAAAACCTAAACCCCCCACCCAAAAAAAAAACCTAAACCATAAAATCTAAACCCTAAGTTTAACCATAAAACTAAAACCCTAAAATTTAAACGTAAAATCTAAACCTTAAAATCTAAACCCTAAAAGCTAATATGATAGAGTTCGACGAGACGGTTCCAACGCCGTTGAAATTAGCTCAATCGGAGTTCGTTTGATATCGTTTCTTAAAGTTTTTGTCATTTCTTAACGAAAAACTACTTCTTATGATCCTCCCCCTATATATATAGTAAACTTTAAAATTTAATCCTTGTTTTTCCCCTTGACTGAACCCTATAACCGGACGAAAACTCATCAATTAATTTACAGCGAAGGATTTAAGTTAAAAGACTCATCAATTATATACATATGAACTTTGAAATCAAACGGTTGAACTTCGATAGCCATGGTTGTCAACTCTGTGAATATTTGTTTTGAAACACCGGTCACATGCACACACACCTCACTTGTGATAGATCGAACTTCGACGGCATCTTCAAAGATCAGAGGGTAATCAAGAGATACGAAGATGGTCGTCTATTTCTGATGGGTTCGACCGATGGTGGTAGCGGTTGTGTTGTCATCGTCGGCCATGTTTTCACAAGAAGCACCACGATAAAGAGCAGCAGGGAACATCAGCAACTCTGTGAATATTTTTTCCAGTATTTTGTCGTCTGTGACGCAGTCCTCGCCGCACTTTTCAGGTGAGTTTCGCGGCCCCACTTTACTTACTGTTTACTGTGTTTTGGTGGAAAGCTGTTTCTTTATTTATTTTTAGTCACATGTTATATGATACATAGATAAATGAGTTATTTTTTTTAATGCCTTAAAGTCCTCAATTTTGGGCAATCAATTAGCTGAGCGTAGCCGTTGAGAATTTTGAGTAGTACTACTTGGGTTGACACCCCCGCTCATGGTTTGGTCGCGCCAACCAGACTTGTAGGGTCACATGGGTGCGAAGTTAGCCAATTTTTAGGCGGTTGTTTGCATTAGACTTCCGTATGGGATACTTTATTTTTATTTCGTCGAGACTTTGATTGCGATTCATGATAATATGTTGTCTAATACATGTGTACTCAATCAATAGATTTTTGATCGCTTTGGATTTTTATCAGAAACTTTTTATAGAGTCGCAAAACCTGCGAACTCACCAACTATTTTTATAGTTGACCCGTTTTCGAAACATGCTTTCAGGTAAACAGATTTGAAGAAGAGATTTTTAAGAGGGCTTGCTTTTGGATTAGAATTATTGTTTTTAGTTTTGAATATGTACTTGGTTGTAGTCAGGCATTTTAGACACATTGTACTGATTTGGGATTTTTGTTTTTGGTACTTCTGTTAGAAGCATGTAGTATGGTTCAATGTAATGCACGATTTTTCTTTTTAGTTTATCTTATACTTGTGTTCAATGCCATATACCAGTTACATCCCGTACTTCTGCCTAGGCGGGGTGTGACAGCAATAGGTGTTGTCCCAGGTACAAGATTAATTCTAAACTCCACTTCTCTCTCTGGTGGTATTCCAGGCAGCTCATCAGGAAATACGTCAGAGAATTTATCAACTATCGACACTTCTTCTATCTTCTTTTTTCGTGTCGGTGGTTATGGATACAAGGTATGCTAAGCATCCCTTTCTAAGATATTTAGTGGCCTTTAGGATTGAAATTATTCCAATAGAGTTGGATAACTTATCACCATTCACAGTAATGGTGTTGCCTTGCAGCGTATTAAGTTCTATGGCCTTCGTATCACATAGGATTCGGGCTTGGTTAGAGGCTAACCAATCCATTCCTAGAACCGTATTAAATCCTGCCATGGTCATTGGCAACAATTGTGTAGGGGGTGACACGTCCTGATAATGTCCTTTTACAATCATTTAGGATTTCAGAGATTTGAACGAGGTCTCCATTTTGCAGTCCCTTCTAAGTATTTCTTGTCTACTTTAGCTAGGGCTTTATTTAATAGACTATAAAATTTATGACCTATAAAACTTTGGTTTGCACCAAAGTCAAATAAAACCCGAGCATAAACATTATCGACAAGAAACGTACCCGTGATTACATCGGGCATTCCTTCTGCTTCATGAGCGTTTAGAAAGAATGCTCGTGCATTCTTCTTGACTCCCTCAACAACTTTGGGACCTGTTCCTTATGGTTTCTTTAGTTTAGGACAGTAGTTTTTAATGTGGTTGGCTTCTCCACATTCAAAGCAAACTATTGGTTTCTTCATGTAGCAATCCTCTGTCCTATGACCCAACATTTTATAATAACTACAGTAGGGTCCAGCTCTACATTGTCCCAAGTGTCGTTACTTACACTTCTGGCATTCTAGGATAGTAGAGTTGTTATTTCTAGGGGTAAAGCCCGAGCTTGGCTTTTTGAACCCACTTGGGCCTTGCCCACTCACCTCCTTTTTCTTCTTTCCCTCTTCCTGACTTTAATTAAGCTGTCAGTCAAAGATGCGCCAAGTTCTATAGCATCATCTAGGGTTTCACACTTGGCCACTTTGACCATATCATGAATTTTTCCAATCACCCCCCAGATATATCTTTTTATCAGATTAGACTCCGGGGGGGCTAAATGTGGAACTATTCGTGCATACTCCAAAAGTTTTGTCGCGTACTCTTGGTGGTTTGTACCCACCATTTTCAAACTTAAAAACTTTCTTTCTATCCGTTCTCTCTCATTGAGAGGAACATACTTCTTCTCAACTCTTGCTTTAAATGCACTCACCCAATGTATAGGCTCCTTCTCTTCCTTTATCAGCAATGATGTTGTTCCACCATTCAAGGGCTTGGTTCTTGAATAAGTTGGAAGCATAGAGGACCTTGTCCTCCTTAACACACATACTTATCGCCAAGACAGATTCTGTTTTCTCTATCCACCTTAATGTGGCAATTCCTCCTTATTTTCTGGAGAAGTTGTAGGGTTTGCAGTCTTGAAACATTTTATACATGCTGTGACATTTCAAAGATTTTCGTTGCGAAATTTATCGTGTAAATATTAACATTTTATTTCAAAACATATACACGTATATTTAATCAAATTTATACAAATCGGTGTATTGGCAAATTTCAATTTAGATATTTTTAATTTAAAAAAAAAATATATATATTTGAAGGTTATAAACTATATAAATCATGTTATCAAATTAGATAATTTATATAAATAAATCAATGGTTTTCAATTTTATTAACCATTCAAAATGATTGATTTTAAATAAAAACATAAGTTTTATAAAATTTTATATGCTTAAGTTTTATTTGGTTTTATACAAATAGGTATCTTATTTTATGGATTTAAACTAATTAGAAATTTATAAATTTTAAAACTAATATAAAATTTTATATAAAAATCTAAGTAAAAAAAAAAAAAAAAGTTACATATTTAATAAAATAACCCATTTGAATAAGATGAATAACCTTATAAAAATTATTTATAATAATAATAATAAGTAAGTTTATAAAAACATTTAAAATATAATGTTAAAGTAAATTGATTTAAAAGAAATTAAATTAATTTATTTAATAAAAAGTTTAGGGTTCGTTTTGTAATTAACTAAACTAGAAGGTTTTAAAACTAAAATCGTTTGAGGGACTATTTCTGGACAAATGAAACCACAAGGATCCATCCGTAATTATTTTAAGGGTTGTTTCGAATTAAACCAAACTCCAGGGACCAAAACTGTCAATCCCCAAATCGCATTTCCGGTCACCCCTTTCCTTTGTCCGGCGGTCCAAGTTAATTTCCGGCGACCCGCTCGACAAGCCTGTCCCCTGCACCTCAACGCCCGACAAAAGCATCCCCGACTTCGTCTCCCCCTCGCGAACTAGACCCCTCGACCAATTGGTCTCCCAAACACACGGATCGTCTGATCCTGTTGGTGGCCGAGAACCCACGCCCGAATTCAGGCCCGACAGGCCACCTCCAAGCCTGTCGAATGTCGGGTTAGCTTCGCCTCGTCCAGACTTATGTCGGAATGTGTTCAATTGCACGTTCGAGCATAAGAATCAGGCCCGACCATAAATAGCCATTACCGGCCCTGCTCGAACTCGTTACCCTCCGTCCACACATTCTCACTCCAAATTGAGGATACCATCACTTTCTTCGTTACTAAGTGAAGCTACAACCTAAATTTCGAAGTCAAATTTCATCCAGAGGATCGATTTCCACCTTGGACATTTTCGGTTCAAAAGTCTCTGCCGACCAAGCCCTTCGCGACTAGGTTCGAGCCTCGATTCGATTCTTGTACCTTCTGTTATCTTCAGGTAATCTATTCCAGTCGAAAACTCGACCATCGCACGAGAACTACCGGGCAAACCCAGTGTCCTCGGACACGGTTTGCCGGTCACCGAGAACCAGCGACCAGTTGTTCCTTTGTGTATTTAAATTAACGGATACACACATAACCAGCGATGGGCAGTAGCCCGGCTGGTTATGCGTGTTTGTGTCTGAAGCGAAGGTCGCGGGTTCGAACCTTCTGGCCTTCGGCCCATTTTTTTTTACTTCTGTTTACATTTTAATTATTTTATTAATTTAACCTAACTTATTTTAATAACATTTTTATACAATAAAGACTAAAACGAGTCGGTTTACTCGTTCGTTTATTTAAAATCAATTAAACTATATTTTTATAAACCATCCCATTTTTTTTATATAAACTTATTTAATTACATTTTTAGATATAAAATGTCCTATATTTATATAAATCTTGTAATATCTTTATAAACTTATTTAATTACAGTTTTGATATAAAATGTCCTATATTTTTTTATAAATCTTGTAATACCTTTATAAACTTATTATATTTTTAAATATAAAGTGTTCTATATTTTTATAAACCTTGTAACATTTCATAAACTTAATAAAATACACTTAATATATAAAATGTCTCATTATCTTTATATGAACCTAGCAATATTGTTAATAAACTTGTTAAAATAAATTTTAATATATAAAATATCAACATAATTAATCAAATAAAGATTTATCTTTTTATTTATTATTATTGTTTAAATACATTAAACATAATGATTAATTATTTAAAAATGTAATATTTTATAAGTCAAAGTTTTACAAAATCATATTCATTTCCTACCACATTTTATATTAAGGATATTATTATAAAACCTATACTCATTTAAATACAAATACGCACATACATATAAACATACAATAATACCCATTTCTACATAGGGTTTCATTGTGCTTAGACTTCAACATACTTATCACCTACACGCGTGGACAAATACCCGCTTGCAAGGTGAGTTACATAGCCCCTATTTTACATTTTTATACGTTTTGGGGTGAAACATTACACATACTACTCACATTGTTTATACGTGTTATACATGAGACTATATGCTTATTCTTTGGATGTACATACATTTAAACACAAGACAACCAACTGTAATATTGATAGATCTATTGTGCCTGACCAGCCCACCCGGTTAGGGTGTTTATTACTGCATACTCGGATATAACCGCGTGTTATATTCAAACATATCGGATATAGTGGGTAACTATATTCAAACATACCGGACTTAGCTGTTGTGCTCTGTTCAAGCGCGTCAAACTCGGTTTGAATTATGATTAAATAAATGTTACATCATCTACTATGTTTAACAATATAAATAATGAGTTGCAAAACGATTTACACTACTATTTACTGGATTTTACTAAACCTATGTACTCACCAACTTTTTAGTTGACACTTGATTTAAATAATGTTTCAGGTTTGGATATGTGACTGCTTGCCGAGGATCTCTCTACTTAGGAACCATGGACCTAGTTAAATAAATTAATGTTTTGAACTAGACTAGGTTATTTGAAATGTATTGTATTTGGAACTTGTTGTCTTTAAAATTAAATTAATGAATTATGCAACCTTTAGTTATCATGTGCTTTTGAACAATCATCACATTGTCCGCCTCGATGATTCCGCCATCGGTCGGGGTGTGATAGATTGGTATCAGAGCCATGGTTATAGGGAATTAGGTTATTAGACACAATGACCTAGACTATAACCCTAGGACTCCCTTTTTATGTGTTATGTGCTAAATGATTAATTGCTATGTGAATTATTTGTAGTTAGGAATTGCCTGAATTTTCCCGAGTTTGGTACATGAGACTTATACACATACATACAAGATTTTGATACATGATACATACTATACATACACATTTGATCAACACACTTATGCAAACAAATACACTACATATCCTTGTCCATACTCTCTCCTAATCCTTATAAATCGCAACATCCCTACACGTTTTATACTCATGGACTCTCAAATCTATTAAAATCTTGAAAATCTCGTCAACGACTTAATTTCCTGAAATCAGTAAAAGACACGTGCAATCTGGAAGGGTGACACCTGTACATTGGGTTTTCTGTCTAGGAAAGCATTTCGTATAAATCCAAATAAACGGACCCGTATGCTTTCCTGGGAATTCCTGAAGTGAGTGTTTACCTATAGGCTAAAGCATGTCTCTTTGAAAGTTTTGGGGAATTATTTAACGTTGATAAGTCAATGTATTCGCAAGGATACAATCCGAACTTGAACTCAAAATCTGGGGACATTATAGCAAAATAGGAAAAACTAGACGAACATGCAAACAAATCATTGTTTCGGGTGCACACGTAATAACAATTTGTAGTGCATGCAAGTCCCGGCAATTCCTATTACGCGAATAATGACCTATAACATCATGTTCTATCCGGAATAGATGACTTAGTTTCCTCCATCAACCTAGAATAAATACACATGCACTGGCACGCGTCATGATGAATCCCGTTTTTCTGCTTACATTATTTCCCGCTATAACTCATATATATCCATCTTATCTAAAATATCATTGTCTTTTCTTATGGTGTTAGAATGCCTCCTCGACATGCTAACTCTAGCAACTCCAACGTTGACCTTGCTGCACTACTTACTCAACTAGTAGGCCAAATGATCCAAGCTAACAACAATGGTAATGGGTCTAATACGCAAGGGAAGGGTGCAAACCCACCATACTGCACATTCAAGCATTTCAATTCTTGCAACCCCACCAAATTCTTCGGGACGGAAGGTGCTACTAGCCTTCTTCAATGGTTTGAAAGTATGGAGAGTACTTTCCTAAACAGCGGTTGTCCCGACGTCCTCAAAGTCCGTTATGCTGCCAGCGTCTTCCAAAAACGAGCACTCACCTGGTGGAACGGTGGGAAGCGTACTCGAGGCAACGAATCTGCTATGTCCTTGTCTTGGGACGAAATGAGACGACTTATGACTGACGAGTTCTGTCCTCGCAACGAAATGAGGAAGCTCGAAGCTGAGTTTTGGGATCTCACCCAAGATAGCGGAGAAAATTTGGCTTACACCACTCGTTTTCAAGAACTAAGTCTGCTCGTGCCCCACATGGTTACTCCCTTAGCACGGAGAATTGAGAAATACATAGGTGGACTGCCTATGCCAATCCAAGACACCGTATCGGGAAGTGATCCCTCCACTCTCGGGGACGCTATCCGTTTATCTGCTGTATTGACTGACAATCACGTCAAAGCGGGTACCTTATCTAGGAAGAGTACCAAGAAGGTGGTCGACAAAGCTGCTACTTCTGTGTCCGACAAAGACGAAGAGCTCAAATCTTCCCATCATGATAGGAAGCGCAAGGCCCAAAACTTTGCGGCCATCATTCCTGCCGTACCTATGACCCAAGTTACTCCTACGGGTCAAATTCCGAGAAACTATGTAGGTTCATTTCCCCAATGCCCTACTTGCAAGTATCACCATGCCCCGCATGCTGCATGCCGTCTATGCTCAAAATGTGGACGCTATGGACACGTTGTTACTACTTGCCGTGCTCGCACTATCGTTAATCAAGCTACTCAAGGCAATCATTCAATGCCTCTCACTGTCACCTATGGACGGGCCTGTTACGAATGTGGAGACCCAAACCACTTTCGGAACCAATGTCCAAGACTTCAAAATCAAGGTGGTCCTCGTGGACGAGCCTTTAATATAAATGCTAACGAGACTCCGGCCAATGACGACACTGTTAACGGTACGTTCCTTTGTACACTATCTTTATACATCCGATTTATTCAATATTCATGCCAATAGAAAAATTGTGTCTCTTGCTTTTAACCAACTGTTTGCTAAACCATCAATCAATCTTGATAACTCGTATATCATGGAAATAGCGGATGGGAAATCCATTGCTATGAGTTTTATAACCCGTAATTGCATATAACAGCTATGCTATCACCATTCATCTCATTCCTATACTTTTGTGAGACAAACCTATTAGGTTTAAACTCGGTCATACAACTTGCTAGCTCTGTTAAAGTTTACCTAAATTGTTGAAGTCCCAAATCCTAGTAATTATGCGCGGGGAATCCCCGGTATATCAAAGGGGTGGTGGGTTAGCCGCTGGTACACCCTATACATAAACCCACTTGATATAACGAGTATAAACCGTGCATAAGTACTAAGAGGAGGACCGGTTTTAGAAAATGTTTTTGCAAAATTTGAAAATATGAACACCCGTGGGGTGGAGTTTTAAAGGAAAATGCCATGTCACAAAGTGATTGGCACCAATATTGTTAAATCTGGGTTCTAGTAGTTTACATTCATGCATTGTACGAACAATTGTATGCATAAATCTCATTATACTATTAGATCAACTAATTGACAACTCGACTCGAATTACCATCGTCATCCGTTATCATACGATATTTCCCCGCTGAATCTTTCTCTTGTGAAGTAATTCCATTCTAAGTCTATTGGCACCCCTTTTCCCGTTCCCATAACCTTCGCTAATCGAATTTCGGGACGAAATTCCTTCAACTTGGGGAGACTGTGACATTTCAAAGATTTTCGTTGCGAAATTTATCGTGTAAATATTAACATTTTATTTCAAAACATATACACGTATATTTAATCAAATTTATACAAATCGGTGTATTAGCAAATTTCAATTTAGATATTTTTAATTTAAAAAAAATATATATATATTTGAAGGTTATAAACTATATAAATCATGTTATCAAATTAGATAATTTATATAAATAAATCAATGGTTTTCAATTTTATTAACCATTCAAAATGATTGATTTTAAATAAAAACATAAGTTTTATAAAATTTTATATGCTTAAGTTTTATTTGGTTTTATACAAATAGGTATCTTATTTTATGGATTTAAACTAATTAGAAATTTATAAATTTTAAAACTAATATAAAATTTTATATAAAAATCTAAGTAAAAAAAAAAAAAAAGTTACATATTTAATAAAATAACCCATTTGAATAAGATGAATAACCTTATAAAAATTATTTATAATAATAATAATAAGTAAGTTTATAAAAACATTTAAAATATAATGTTAAAGTAAATTGATTTAAAAGAAATTAAATTAATTTATTTAATAAAAAGTTTAGGGTTCGTTTTGTAATTAACTAAACTAGAAGGTTTTAAAACTAAAATCGTTTGAGGGACTATTTCTGGACAAATGAAACCACAAGGATCCATTCGTAATTATTTTAAGGGTTGTTTCGAATTAAACCAAACTCCAGGGACCAAAACTGTCAATCCCCAAATCGCATTTCCGGTCACCCCTTTCCTTTGTCCGGCGGTCCAAGTTAATTTCCGGCGACCCGCTCGACAAGCCTGTCCCCTGCACCTCAACGCCCGACAAAAGCATCCCCGACTTCGTCTCCCCCTCGCGAACTAGACCCCTCGACCAATTGGTCTCCCCAACACACGGATCGTCTGATCCTGTTGGTGGCCGAGAACCCACGCCCGAATTCAGGCCCGACAGGCCACCTCCAAGCCTGTCGAATGTCGGGTTAGCTTCGCCTCGTCCAGACTTATGTCGGAATGTGTTCAATTGCACGTTCGAGCATAAGAATCAGGCCCGACCATAAATAGCCATTACCGGCCCTGCTCGAACTCGTTACCCTCCGTCCACACATTCTCACTCCAAATTGAGGATACCATCACTTTCTTCGTTACTAAGTGAAGCTACAACCTAAATTTCGAAGTCAAATTTCATCCAGAGGATCGATTTCCACCTTGGACATTTTCGGTTCAAAAGTCTCTGCCGACCAAGCCCTTCGCGACTAGGTTCGAGCCTCGATTCGATTCCTGTACCTTCTGTTATCTTCAGGTAATCTATTCCAGTCGAAAACTCGACCATCGCACGAGAACTACCGGGCAAACCCAGTGTCCTCGGACACGGTTTGCCGGTCACCGAGAACCAGCGACCAGTTGTTCCTTTGTGTATTTAAATTAACGGATACACACATAACCAGCGATGGGCAGTAGCCCGGCTGGTTATGCGTGTTTGTGTCTGAAGCGAAGGTCGCGGGTTCGAACCTTCTGGCCTTCGGCCCATTTTTTTTTTACTTCTGTTTACATTTTAATTATTTTATTAATTTAACCTAACTTATTTTAATAACATTTTTATACAATAAAGACTAAAACGAGTCGGTTTACTCGTTCGTTTATTTAAAATCAATTAAACTATATTTTTATAAACCATCCCATTTTTTTTATATAAACTTATTTAATTACATTTTTAGATATAAAATGTCCTATATTTATATAAATCTTGTAATATCTTTATAAACTTATTTAATTACAGTTTTGATATAAAATGTCCTATATTTTTTTATAAATCTTGTAATACCTTTATAAACTTATTATATTTTTAAATATAAAGTGTTCTATATTTTTATAAACCTTGTAACATTTCATAAACTTAATAAAATACACTTAATATATAAAATGTCTCATTATCTTTATATGAACCTAGCAATATTGTTAATAAACTTGTTAAAATAAATTTTAATATATAAAATATCAACATAATTAATCAAATAAAGATTTATCTTTTTATTTATTATTATTGTTTAAATACATTAAACATAATGATTAATTATTTAAAAATGTAATATTTTATAAGTCAAAGTTTTACAAAATCATATTCATTTCCTACCACATTTTATATTAAGGATATTATTATAAAACCTATACTCATTTAAATACAAATACGCACATACATATAAACATACAATAATACCCATTTATCTACATAGGGTTTCATTGTGCTTAGACTTCAACATACTTATCACCTACACGCGTGGACAAATACCCGCTTGCAAGGTGAGTTACATAGCCCCTATTTTACATTTTTATACGTTTTGGGGTGAAACATTACACATACTACTCACATTGTTTATACGTGTTATACATGAGACTATATGCTTATTCTTT
Source organism: Smallanthus sonchifolius (assembly GCA_023525975.1). Lineage (NCBI taxonomy): Eukaryota > Viridiplantae > Streptophyta > Magnoliopsida > Asterales > Asteraceae > Smallanthus > Smallanthus sonchifolius. The sequence goes on along the minus strand of CM042025.1, from coordinate 37,169,629 downwards.
GGATGTACATACATTTAAACACAAGACAACCAACTGTAATATTGATAGATCTATTGTGCCTGACCAGCCCACCCGGTTAGGGTGTTTATTACTGCATACTCGGATATAACCGCGTGTTATATTCAAACATATCGGATATAGTGGGTAACTATATTCAAACATACCGGACTTAGCTGTTGTGCTCTGTTCAAGCGCGTCAAACTCGGTTTGAATTGTGATTAAATAAATGTTACATCATCTACTATGTTTAACAATATAAATAATGAGTTGCAAAACGATTTACACTACTATTTACTGGATTTTACTAAACCTATGTACTCACCAACTTTTTAGTTGACACTTGATTTAAATAATGTTTCAGGTTTGGATATGTGACTGCTTGCCGAGGATCTCTCTACTTAGGAACCATGGACCTAGTTAAATAAATTAATGTTTTGAACTAGACTAGGTTATTTGAAATGTATTGTATTTGGAACTTGTTGTCTTTAAAATTAAATTAATGAATTATGCAACCTTTAGTTATCATGTGCTTTTGAACAATCATCACATTGTCCGCCTCGATGATTCTGCCATCGGTCGGGGTGTGATACATGCATCCCACTATCCTTCTCTTCTTCTCAGGATAACCAAAGTTATTTCTAGTGCCTTCCTCAGCCAAGGAATTGTTATAATATTCCTGATGCGTGTAAACTATATATATATTTTTATAAGTATTTTACACAATTAGTTTTAAAAAGGGTTTTCACCAAATACTAATCACACACACCGGACAGTGTACCCGTCGGATAGCAATATAGTAAAGGTAAGAACCGGATATCAATCCGTGGACACTGTGGAATGCGATAATAAACCGGGACTAAAATTCAATCAAGTATGGATAAAAGATGTTTAAGTTGATTTTTAATTAAACTAATATGTAAGAATATAAAACTAAACTAAAATCACAAATCAAACAATCAAGGAGAAAATATCACTTCGGTGTCGAATCCATTTAGATTACATTCAATACACTCATAGAAACATGGCAAATACACGATACATAAATTGACTAAATTCTCGTCAAAGATATCTAATCAAATGACTATTCGGAAAGCTAGCATGAATTACACAAACCAACCACCTAAAGTCATACAATGAGGCTCACGTGTTTAATAATCATGTCAATGTTTATAAAGATTGAACTAGCTTCCGATTAAGGTACACTAATCCAACAACTAGTTGGAAAGATAATATGAACAACACACTATCCACCTCAAGTTGATTAATTTAGACAACAATATGCATTTCAACATACAATGTTCATATAAAGGTTATATAAATTAGGAGGATGTGTCAACAATTCCTAGATAAACATAATACTAAATATGACACATCATAACAAATACTTTGTCTTTCCAAACATAAGCATAAGGTTATACATACAAATATAATGATTCATAAACAAGACTTCATTCACCATTCCTAGTCAAATGCCATAAACTAGTATAAATACATACACCAATCCATGAATATAAGCATAAATAACAAGTTTTCCAACATAATATGACATACACAAATACAAGTCTTGTAAACAACTCCAAATACTTGAATACATAATTTCATCAAAGAATAATCATACAGTTATCATAACATTAACACAATAATTGCTAATAATCCATGAATGTTGTCAAATGTATCTAAACTTCATCTAAATCAAAGTGAACAAGAGTTTTAGCTCATCATGAGCACCAAAATTACAAATAAGCAGGGAAAATAGTGAGAAACATGATATGAAAACAAAAATCAAACCACTCCTCCAAGCCTAGATGTTGTTGTTGATGTATGGTGATCCTCTTGATGTTGTATCCTCTCCAAGAATCTTGAAATATGGCTGGAACAAAGAAAACTCGAGCTGGAACAGTAGGTTTTTCCCCTGGTTTGCTGAATGTTTGAATGAGAATTAAGTTCTGTTTAAATAGAAAAGGGGAGGCACGACCGTGCCAGGAGAGAAGGCACGACCGTGCATAGTACAATGACGCCGTCGTGTCTAGGTCTTGGCACGACCGTGTGACAGAGGTTTGACCGATCCGTAGCTTCCATTGGGCACCACTGATCGAGGACGTACGGTTGTTCAGACTCACGAGATGACACGCGACCGTGGGCGGCCAAGGCACGGTTGTGCCTTGGATTTTGGCTTGGCGCGGTCGTGCCAGATGTGGGTGCGACCGTGCCTAGGGTTTGGGAGCTTGGCACGACCGTGCCAAATAGGGGCACGACCGTGCCTCCATCACAGAAACCCTAAAACTTCACTTTTTTATCCTGGAATCTTCTTGTTTATTCACCAAGCTTCACAAAAACCTACAAAACAGGAAATGAAGCAAATAAGTGTCTAAACATTGAATATAACCAAGAATTTATCATTAAATGAGCGAAGTTTTGTGCCAAAAAGATGTGTAAATACTAACACATCAATTCCTCTCACTAGGTTCTCTTGGTTTTAGATCCTTGATAGCTGGCGGATCCTTCCGGTTTGTGAGAAACCGGTTTGGATTGAGTGAGGGTTCTGGTATGAGTAACGGGTTCTGAATGTATTGAATTTGGGATTGAGGGTTGAACAGATGGTTCCTTTAATTTATCATTTTGCCTTTTCTCTATCTCGGAAAAGATCATGGGTAGAGCATCCTTGATTCATTCGGAAATCAATTTCTGGAGCTCATTTCATGGTGTATTTATTTCAGCAGTATTATCAATGACTACTTGTTTCTTTTTCCCACGAGTGTTTTGGGAAGGTCCTGTTTGTTTCGAAATTCTAGACGAGAAATAAAACTGGAATCAAAACGAGAATTTTTATTAATAATATTTACATTAAACAGAATACAACATAGTCTACTTCTAGAGATCTCCAATCGAAAATTCCTTCGGTGGGAAGTTGCATCTATGAGTTGCGAAGCTTCTGTCCAAATTTCAGCTCATTCCAACGGTCGGATCTTCGGGAATCTCCCGATCTTCAAAACCGCGCAAGTGCGTAATTTTGTGGAAAAATTGTTCTAGAAGATTTTTAAAACCCTTAAGTAAATATTTAGAGAAATCAGAGCTTACCATCGTGTTCATAGCGTCGAGAAATGGTTCCGGGTGAAAAACCATACATCTGACCGTCGCAAAATCACCGCGAACCGCCGCCGGCCGCACTTTTGGTTAGAAACCTCTGCTCTCTTTCAAAACTCACTTCATATTTGAGAAAATGAGTGTTTGTGGAGGTGATGCCGATATTTATGACCCGTGGTCTCCGATCGTGTGTCGGTGTCTCGCTTAAACAAACCCGAAAAAATTAGCGGCGTTTTATTAAAAAATAACTCGTCATAATTTATTATTTCTCCGAGTCCTTTCGTCCCGAAAATATATCCATTTGGGTTTAATTAATTAACTTACGAAACCACTTGGGTCGAATGTTACACGCGTTGACCGAAACCAATAATTTTTTTGTCGTTTAACATCCAAATAGATCTTGCTATTATTTGTCACTCGTAAACGAATTAGTTTCGTCTAAAACTGTATTTTGACATAATAATATTATTATTATTGTTATATGAACTCGCCAAACATGAATGTTACACGTGATGATTCGGTAAACAAAGTCAAATAATTTATTTTGTATTAGGAGTTGGGCCTCTATTGGGCTAAGTCTCTCTATTATCTAATAGGATAAAATCTCATATATTACACGACTTGAATAAATATAATATTACATATTAAGTAATAAAAAAATTATTTTTTAAAAACTCGTGTTTTACACGAGTTGAGTAAACTCGTGGTATACAATATAAACTGTTAACACATACACTCGTCAAAATATGTTAGAAGATTTATTAATATAAAGATTAGTATTTTATTTAAAAATATATTATTATTAAAAGATAGAGATGTATTTAATAAGAGAGAGATACGAGAAAAAAATGATAACAATGAATATTAAGACGACACGTGTCATGAAAAACCTTTATATATTATTTTTAAAAGATAGGGGTGTATATAGATTGACCTAATCTCGTGGGCCGAGTTATATTTAATTCGTTCGCTTACATGTTAGTTCTCCGAATTAAATGTTGAATCTATACTATATAATAAATAAATGTTTTTGTATGCCACGTGTCGTCACCATATTCAATCTCATCATTCTTTTCCAGCCTCTCTCTCTTATTAAATGCACACATATCTTTTAATAAATTACTAATCATACTAATAAAACACATTTATTTTAAATTATCCTTTATTATAAAAAAACTTTGAAATCTAATTATATAATTTTTTTTTTCAATCAAATAATAAATGAAAGTCAAATGACATTAAATAGTAATTGACGTATTTCAAAACCCAATTATATATTATTTTTTATGTTTTTGAATTTTGTTTTATATACTTAGTATATGTATAGTAATACATTTTTACACATGTAAAATACATAAATACAATTTGATAAATTTATGTATTGATATTTTTCACCCGTATGTATTACACGGGGTCTAAGCTAGTTTATATATATATTAAATAAACTCTTGGGAATTCAGAAAAGTTAAAATTGGATTCGAATTTGCAGGTGTCATAATACTCAATGGGTGCGATAGAGAATGCTAGGGACAGGAAATATAACTCCCTCCTCCCTCCAACCTTATGAGATATATCATAATACTCCATGTACTATTCTACAAATCATCTTTTCATTTCTAAACCTATCAAAAGAATTTGATTTCAATTAAGTTTAATCTAACGTTTACTATAACTAATTTTTTATATGTGTTATGTATGTTATATTCATTTTACATTTCCAATCAAGCCTTGGTTTCGTTTTCTTATGTTATCATTGACACTTGCTTGATTTTTTGTTTTTTTTTATTGCTGAAATTAAACTTGCTTAACCTTGTTTTTCTTTTTCATATAAAACAATGTCTATCTTTTTTTTTCTTATGAATAATTATAATTATTTAAAAATTTTAAATTATGCAAAAAATTATTTGTAACACATTACTATTATTAATTTTTGCGTCGGTATGTACAGTATCAGCGTACAACCAAGACAGCGCATGACACAAGCTGCCGATACGCCTTTTCTTATAGTTTACAGCTTTCTTTTTTCATCATATATAAAATGGATTTCAAAGTGATAACAAAATAATCATCTGGCCCTAATGGTTGGCACCATGCCTTTTACGAAACCAACCCGGGTTCGACTCTCCAAACAAATCCTCTCAGGCACTTTTGACCTTCTCTTTGAATATTTTTAATTCTTTTTTCTCTGAATATTTTTTTTTAAATTCGTTTGATTTTCTGTTTTCTTTTATTCTTTTTCTTTATTTTAATATTTTGCTTATAACGGTTTTGTTTTTCTTTTAAAAAGTTTCAAGAGTTGTCAATGCAAATTCTCAATTTTTTTCACGGTTTAACACCCCTACCGCAGCGTGTGTGTTAGCGTTCTCATTGTGTTTTTTAGCGCTCATTTCATAGCGAGTTAGCGACATAATATTTCCTTGATTTCTGAATGTTAACTCATTTTTACAACGATATTTTTCCATGTTTTCCATGTATATTGCCGCACCGTGTTTTTTGTTTGCGTACTTAACCACGTCTAAAACCCGTTGGGTTAACGGTTTAGCTTTCCTTTTTTTTTTTAAAGTTTTGAAGTTGTACGATTTTTCAACTTCATCGATGACTTTGATTTGTTGAACGGTTTATAATGTCACACCGCGGGTTTAGCCTACCCGGTGCGACCAACGATTGGTACCTGTTTCTATATTTTATCTCATCAGAGATTTATAAACACAGCGTAATATTTTTATAATTCAGGAACTTTTCAAAAGACGGGGAATCTCCCGTTTCATTTCATTATAACAGGGATAAACCTTGATATTGTTTACAAATGTTTACTTTACAAAACCAAGGTTTTACATGAGTCATTTCTTTCAACTGATTTCTAGGGTGGACGTTCCCTTTTTCATGACATCATTTTCTTTGCCATCAAATGACTAATCAATTCAATTCACCATTGGTTACCGGTAAAAACGTTTGAAAATATATTATCAGTATAAACTGATAAATACAAGTATATTTGGAATCATAATCTGCCAAGTGTGAATAAATAGAACAATTTGCCCATAGTTTCTGATCAATTTACACAGTCAACTGACTAACCACCAGCCACACCAGGGACCTTGGATATATTTTTAGGTCTATCTGCCTTACACTTTTAGCGATGAGCTTTACAACAACCAAGGGGTCAACCCCTAGCCTTGTTACAACGTATCATCTGTAACACGTGTATATATACGTGACTCTATGGGCTGACTGCTATATAGTAAATCAGCTTATGCAACGAATGGTTGTATAAATTAATTCAAGTCAGAGTATAATCAAAACCATTTTCAATTTTGAAGTCATTTTCTAAAAATACAAGTATTCACCTTCACAGAGTCTCAGCTTATTAGGCTTCTAGAATGAGTGTTCTAGTGGGCAGCGTCTCTGCTTAGATCGTCTAGCTTGTATTATCCAATTGAGCGTTTCCTAGCTTCTCGGCTTTTTCTTACGTGAATCGGTACTTCCGAAACTTAAATGTACGAGTGGGAATGGATTTGTGAGAGTGGGATATCAGTTTTGATCTTAAAAGTTAGGAATTTGGATGTGATAATGGCTTAAACCTGACATTGCTATTTATAGTGTGAAATTGCGGCAGTGACGGACCGTTATGGGTGGTGACGGTCCGTCACCGCTTGGATCGTAACGTACCGTTACCGATGGTGACGGTCCGTCATCGCTCTAGGGTTGCGGAGTCAGCTGACACACGTAAGCGTCTGGTCGGCGTGACGGACCGTTACGGAGCCGTGACGGTCCGTCATAGGGTTTCCACGCGTCAGATTCCAACCATTAGTCACCGGACACGTGGCGCACCCTCATTATACGCGTGGGCAACCCATAACAAACCGTTACGGGCTGTGATGGTCCGTTACGGCCCGAATTTTTAAATTTTTCACTTTTGGTCTTTGTTCTTATATATAATTATACTTCTAGTCCTGTAACTTTTATTTTTATAATATTTGGCACGAAAATTTTACAAATGTTACATTCTCCCCACCTTTTGAAAAATCTCGTCCTCGAGATTTTTCGGAACAAGTGTGGATATTTATTGGGGCTAATCCGTATGGAGCTTTGGCAATAGGAGCCGTTCTTGATACAAGATTGATTTTAAATTCGACTTCTCTTTCGGGTGGTATACCAGGTAACTCATCTGGAAATACATCCGTATAATTAGCTACGACCGGTACATCTTCAATCTTCTTTTCTTTTGTACTGGTAGAAATCTGAACCAAGTATGCAATGCATCCTTTCTGAAGGCATTTAGTTGCTTTCAGCATTGAGATGATTCCCGGAGGTTGATTTTGTTTGTCGCCATTTTATCACAAAGGATATGGGCTTGGTTACTGGATAACCAATCTATTCCTAAGACAACATCAAATCCTGCTAATATCATAGGCATTAATTGCACAGGTAAGTTGTGTCCTGTTATTGTGATAACACAGTCAGAAATTCGGAGATCTTGACGAGATTTCCTTCAGCCGTTTCTATTGCATGTATCTTATCTAGTGGAACTAAAGATTTATTTAATAGATTACATAATTTATAATCTATAAAACTTAAATTTGCACCAGAGTCAAATAATACTCTAGCATAAATATTGTCAATGAGGAAGTACTAGTGACTGCATCTGGAACAGCTGCAGCATCACGAGTATTAAGTACGAAAGCTCGTACATTCTTTTTATTTCCTTCATTAGCCTTTGCCCCACTAGATCCTGCTTGATTGAGCTTTGGGCAAGCTGATTTAAAATGACCAGTATCTCCACAATTAAAACATGAGATATTTTTCTTTCTTGGGCAGTTCTCAAACACATGCCCAGTCTGTTTGCAAAAGTGACAATAAATTTTCTTGAAAAAACATTCTCCCGTATGCCTTTTCTTGCAAATCTTACATTCTGGGGTGGAAGAATTAAGTCCTCCTTTGACAGGTTGATTTATTCTCTTCCAAGGAGAATTATTTTTCTGGTTTTTCCATAGCCTTCTTGGCCACTTCCCTTGCCTTCCCTTCCCTTCTTCCTGTTTTCTTATCATACCGTCAGTTTAGATTCCTCCTAACTGCAAGGCAGATGCAATGGTCTGAGGCATAGTAGTGTTGACCATATCTCTGATTTCCTCCGCAAGACCCCAAATATATCTCTTGATGATATTGGGTTCAGGAGTAGATAAGTGTGGAACCAAACTAGCATATTCAAACATTTGGAGACATACTCCTGATGTTTAGTTCCTTCTATACGGAGATTTAAAAATTTTGTTTCAATTCTTTCTCTTTCATTGATGGGATAAAATCTTTGTATTACCATTTCTTTAAATTCTTCCCATTCCATGGCATAGGCTTTATGCCGGCCCATGGCTTGTATAATGGAATTCCACCATTCCAACGCTTCATCTTTAAATAAATTTGATGCATAAAGCACCATATCTTCATCAGCACATTTGCTGATGGAGATAATAGATTCAGTTTTCTCCAGCCACCTCAGGGCTTCCACGACTCCCTCATTTCCAGCATATTCCAGAGGTTGACAAGCTCGGAATGCACGGAATGTACATCCCTTCACTCTCTTTCTTTTCTTACTAACTTCTTCATCTTTACTTGATGAATTATCTCCATTTGAACTATGGTTTTCTTCATGATGATTATTTTTAGATTCATCCACTTTATTTTTCATTTTATCTTCCTTCATATCTTTCAGAATTTTAGAAAGAGCTTCCTCTATTCCTTCTGCAACCATTTTCTTTATTTCTGCTTTTTGTTGCAGTTGTTCAGAATTTTCATTTTGAATTTGTTTGCTCTTGTCCCTTGTATTATAAGAAGGACCCTGTTTTGATATTCTATTCACAAGAGGACTTTTATTAATATTTATAATACATATTATAGAAGTCTGAAAGAATTTTACATATATCCTTGGTTACGGGAATTTTCTAGCATTTGTCTTAACTCTTTATTCTGGGCGTCTACAGATGCTAATATATGATTTTCTTTTTCCAATTCTGCTACTCATTCCTGTAAGGTTCTAATATGATCATTATCAGAACTTTCCTCATTTTCTTGAGGATTTTGTATATTCGTAGGCTCATAATACTCATATGGCCTATTTGAATCTTCTCTTTCTTCTCCTTTAGGAACAGAATTACTTTCATAAGGAATTTCAGGTAACCCTTGATAATAATAAGGATTATAGTATGGATTTTCTCCATAATCCGGATTCCGACTTATGGCTGTAATAGCAGGATGAAAACTGATGGAAGATACATAAGGATTTGCCCGAGGTGTTAATTCTCCTAAGCTTCGATATGTACTTCCCGAGTGTCTTGAACTTGTTTCAGTTTCTAAATCCGTTTCATTTGTAAGCTGGAATTCATATCCAGGTGGAGCATATTTTTGAACATAGAAGGGACCTTTTCCTTTCAAGTCATCTGAATAAAACAAAATACTTTTATTTATACTTTATATTTTACATATTGAAATAATAAATTGTCCTATTTATTATTTTTAGTAGACTAGGATGGTTATCGTTCCAGAGTAGTACCTCCAACTAAATGTTCCCAGGAAAGAATGACAGGTCTGGGAGAGATTTATACACCATCATTTTCTTAGACAGAACATTCAGTTTGCCAGATAACTACATACCGGTCGGATGATTACCCTTACGCATAGTTAATTTATTCTTTTTATCTTATCTTTTCTTTTCTTTTTCTTCCTCTAGTTGACGAACCCTTTTCTTGAGCTACCTTGATTCTTTCTTGACTTCATCAGTTTCTTTTAAGGCACGATCAAGGAATTCTATGGGTGTTCCAAGATGAGCTAAATAATAATTATACTGAGGAGGGGGTTCACGATACCAAATAATATGTCGTTAAACACATTATGGTATGGATCACTAGGACCATCAGCTGGTTCTTCAATATACTCCTCTAACATTGTTGGAAGAGTATAAGGATTTGAAGTACCTTCAGGATATATATATAGATCTTTCATTTCCATTTCATTAGGTTCTTCTTCTTCCGATAATTCCCGGTAGACTTCCTCCATTTCTTCTGAAGACACATGCACATGCTCGGTCGGAGTTCGTACATGCATCCTTGGTTTAGTAGACCGACTGGGTCCAGGTTCATTTATATCTACTTGTTTTACTAAAGGTGGAGTATCAGTTCTCCAGTTTTCAGAATCTGAAGTAGCTTCCATCCAGGATGAGCTAGATTGATTTTGATGGCAAGATTCATTGTCAGAGACAATTATAGGATTAGAAAGAGATTTACCGGTATTAGAAATGATTACAGGATTTTCCATGGATCCAGTAGGATGATAACGTTCTTCTTCAGATTGTCCGAAGATATAAGTATAGTAACTATTTCCAGACATCTGTATAGTTATCACTTAATTATTATAGAGATCTACCTACTTTTCTTGGCAGACAGTCTATACTGGTTTAAGCTTAGATACCTTACCTGAGTATCTTAATTGCTAAAACCAAATAATAATAAAATAATCATGTTACAGCTTAGATACTAATCACTAGTATCTAATATGCTGAAACAAATGACCCTAATACCAACCTGTCACACCCCCGGTTTAGCCTACCCGGGCGTGCGACCAACGATTGGTACCTGTTTCTATATTTTTACTCATCAGAGATTTATAAACATAGCGGAATATTTTTATAACCCAGGAACTTTTCAAAAGACGGGGAATCTCCCGTTTCATTTCATTATAACAGGGATAAACCCTGATATTGTTTACAAACGTTTACTTTACAAAACCAAGGTTTTACATGAGCCATTTCTTTCAACTGGGGTGGATGTTCTCTTTTACATGACATCATTTTCTTTGTCATCACATGGCTAATCAATTCAATTCACTCTTGGTTACCAGTAAAAACATTTGAAAATATTTTATCAGTATAAACTGATAAATACAAGTATATTTGGAATCATAATCTGACAAGCGTGAATAAGAAGAACAATTTGCCCATAGTTTCTGGCCAATTTACACAGTCAACGGACTAACCACCAGCCACACCAGGGACCTTGGATATATTTTTAGGTCTATCTGCCTTACGCTTTCAGCGATGGGCTTTACAACAACCAAAGGTTCAACCCCTAGCCCTGTTACAACGTCTCATCTGTAACACATGTATATATACGTGACTCTATGGGCTGACTGCTATATAGTAAATCACCTTATGCAACGAATGGTTCTATAAATTCATTCAAGTCAAAGTATAATCGAAACCATTTTCAGTTTTGAAGTCATTTTCTAAAAATACAAGTATTCACCTTGACAGAGTCTCAACTTAGTAAGCGTTTAGAATGAGTGTTCTAGTGGGCAGCGTCTCTGCTTAGATAGTCTAGCTTGTATTCTCCAATTGAGCGTTTCTTAGCTTCTCGGCTTTTTCTTACATGAACCGGTACTTTCAAAACTTAAACGTACGAGCGGGAATGGATTTGTGAGAGTGGGATATCAGTTTTGATCTTAAAAGTTCGGAATTTGGATGTGAGAATGGTTTAAACCCGACATTTTTATTTATAGTGTGAAATTGCGGCTGTGACAGACCGTTATGGGTGGTGGCGGTCCGTCACCGCTTGGATCGTAATGGACCGTTACCGATGGTGACGGTCCGTCACCGCTCTAGGGTTGCGGAGTCAACTGACACGCATCAGCGTCTGGTTGAATTACGGCGTGACGGACCGGTACGGAGACGTGACGTGACGTCAAAGGGTTTCCACGTGTCAGATTCCAACCATTAGTCACCGGACACGTGGCGCACCCTCATTATACGCGTGGCCAACCCGTAACGGACCGTTACGGGCTGTGACGGTCCGTTACTGCCCGAATTTTCAAATTTTTCACTTTTGGTCCTTGTTCTTTTATATAATTATACTTCTAGTCCTTTAACTTTTATATTTATAATATTTGGCGCGAAAATTTTACGAATGTTACATATAATCTCTTTTTTTATAAAGTTTTAAATCCTTTAGCATCTGTTGTTTAACGTGTCGCAACGTGCGGCGGCCGCAACGCGCCAGGTAAAATACTAGTTTATATATATAGTTCCATGGCAATTACCTTCTCTAAAAAAATATGTCGCAAAGTTTTTAACTGTAATTTTGTGTGATAATGGAGTCGTTACAAATGTAATTCGTCGCAAAAGATTCCATGGTAAATCCCACTACAAGAATTTTAGGCAGATTCAACGACCTGTATCGACGACATGTCGTCGAGATAGGCTTTCTCGACGACATCTCGTCGATATTGCTCTCGTTTCAAAATCTTCGTCGAGACTGCTTAAAATGTCGTCGAGAAATAGTCGTCATGAGAAATATGCCCTTTGCGACGACATGTCGTCGCAAAAGGGGTGTCGGGATAGCTTTTTCACCATTTAAAAATAAAGATAAAATAAAAATTAAAACCCCCCAATCTCGACGACATGTCGTCGAGATAGGGTATTTAATTTTTATTTTATATTTATTTTTAATTAAATATATTATGCCTCAATCTTGACGACATGTCGTCGAGAAAAGTATAATTTTTAAAAAAATATTTTTTTAAATTTTATAAATTTCCAGATTTTTAAACTAAGCAAACATTCAGAACCTGTTATATATACATTAAAACATATTATACAAAACATTCAACAAAAATAAACATAATGTGTAAGTTATTACAAATCGTTCAAATATTACAACCAAGTTTAATCATCTTCATCGTCGTCATTTTGTTTGCTGGATCGACTGCGGTACTCTTGCATCTGTTTGACGGTCTCATTCAGTTGCTGGATTTGTTCTTTCAATTCGTTGAATTTATAGTCGGACAAAGGCGAAACATTAGTCGGTATGTTTCTTACTTTTCTTCCAACCTGTCGGCTCCAACCGCGTCTCTCGCCAAGGGCACGTCGTAAGACCTCTTTTTCAACAATCTCTTCGCCGGCTTGTTGCATCCGGGTCAACTATTCTTGAATTGAATTCTGTAATAAACAAAAAATAAACATATATAAAAAATTATCTTGACGACATATGTCGTTGAAACTGCCTTGTGGAATCTGCTTAAATTTCTTGTAGTGGATCCGTACCAAAATTAGCGATCAAACGTGTGGTCCCTAATATCCGTCGCACGACTATATCTATTCAAATTTCATAGTAAATTTATTTAGCGATGAAGCTATTTAATACAATCTTTTTGTAATGTACAATAGGCTTTTTACGTGATGGTGATGTAAATATAGTTGAAAAACTATCCTTTAATTAGTTAAATAATTAAATAAGAAAAAACAATAACTCTATTTAGCTTAATTAGTGGTTATTTTTTCAAAGTTTATTCTTAAGAAAAAAGTAGGGGTGACAATCTTGACCCATTCTTCAAAGAATGGGTTAATTTGGGTATAAAATCAATTGTATATGAGTCAATTTGGGTCATATTAGATTAGTCAACGGGTCAATTTGGGTCACCTCATATTAGTTGACGGGTCAATTTGGGTCACCTAATGTTTTATAAAACTTGTTAACTTAAAAATAATGCAAATGGGATAGCCTCCCCACCAACGTCACGCCACCACCCACCGCCACCCACTCTACCGCCGCCTCGCCGCCACCACCCCCGCCGCCCACCACCACCACCACATCGGCGCCCCTCGCCACCCCTCTCCCGCTGCTGCGGCCTACCGCTGTACTCCTCCCCCACCGCTGCCGCGCCACTAACACCACCCCTTCACACCACCACCACCACCCCTTCACACCACCACCACCATCACCCGACGTCCTCTTGCGTTCGACGCTTTGCCGCCGCCACCACCACCACACGCATTCGCCGCCAACCACCCGCCACCGCCTGTTGCGGCGACCTACCCACCCCCACCCCCACCCCCACCCCCACCACACCCACCCCACCCACCACGCCGCCATCGCCCGATCCTACCCATCACCGTCGCCACCCACCCCACCCATACCCACCCCACCCACCGCCACCCTACCCCCACCCCACCCACCCCACCCCACCCCACCCACCACACGTCGCCATCTCCCGATCGCCGCCACCACCGTCGCCACCCACCCCACCCCCACCCTCACCCCACCCTACCCCCACCCACCAACCCCCTTCCTCAGGCGGTGGCGACGTAGTGGGGTGTGATGGGTGGGGGTGGGGTGGGTAGGGTAGGGGTGGGGTGGGTGGGTTAGGGTGGGGTAGGGGTAGGGTGGGGTGGGTGGGGACGATCTTGCGATGGCGGCATGGCGGGTGTGGTGGGTGGGGAAGGGGGTAGGGTGGAGTGGGTGGGGGTGGGGTAGGGGTGGGGTGGGTGGGGTAGGGTGGGGTAGGGGTAGGGTGGGGACGATCTTGCGATGGCGGGTGTGGTGGTGGGGAAGGGGGTAGGGTGGGGTGGGTGGGGGTGGGGTAGGGTGGGGTGGGTGGCGACGATCTTGCGATGGCGTGGTGTGGTGGGTGGGGTGGGGTGGGGTAGGGGTGGGGGTGGTGGGGTAGGATAAGGTGGGGTGGGGTGGGTGGGGACGATCTTGCGATGGCGGCATGGAGGGGTGTGGTGGGTGGGGATGGGGTTAGGGTGGGGTGGGGTGGGTGGGGGTGGGGGTGGGGTTGGGTGGAATGGGGTAGGGTGGGTGGGGGTTGGGTGTGGTGGGGGTAGGTGGGTGGCCGCGATCGGGCGATGGGGGTGTGTTGGGGTGTTACGGGTGGGGGTGGGGTAGGGGTGGTGTGGGTGGCGACGGTGGTGGCGATGTCATTTGGACTCGAACCCAATTGATAGTTTTTTTTTAAAACAACCCGTTTTGACCCGGACTAATTTTGCTCCAAATCCGTTTTGACCCGAAGTTATTTTGCTCCTAACCCATATTGACCCGAACCCATTCTGACCCGAACCCGTTATGCCCCGTGACCCGAACCCGTCCGACCCGCCCAGTTTGCCAGGCCTAGAAAAAAGGTAAAGAATGAATAACACAAAACTTGCAACTTGTTTTATTTAGAAACACAAACATATTACATGCGACTTTATTATGAGATCCAACTTCAAAAGATGAACCTAACAAGTTGAAGATATATGAAACCCCACATCATGAAGAACGGAAACTTAAACACTGATAGCATCAACAAATAAGGATTTGATATGACCCTTGAGTTCTTCACCAACGCGTGTGAAAGTATCATCATATTTATATAGGGTATCCATTACGCGTGCGAGGTTAATCACACACATTATAAGTGATAGAGGAACGACTTCTTTACACTTGAGTGATTCTTGGTTCATAGCTTTCCATGCTTCTTCTACTTCTTGATTGAACACATCGTAGACATGCTCTTCCTCATTGACATCATGTTGTTTCATGTAGGCTTCAACGATTGACGCAACATGCTCTCTCTTTTGCTCCTCCTACAATTTTAAAAATATATCAAATAAAGTTAAGTTGGCAGAACCAGAACCTTACTCGGAGGGTCATCATAAGGTTCTATTCTCTTAAAAAAAAGGAAACTCAATTTTTATATAAAATTTGACAAATTCTAAGTAAATCCATCTCATGTCAAATAACTAGAGAATATGTTGAAGTTCGATGTTATATGTACCTTGTGACCAACTATATCATCCATAAGCCTGCAAATTTCGCTCGAAGCTTTGATAAGTGGAGGATTACCGAGAACCCATTCGAATGACTCGTCTGTGATCATATCACCCATGCCAACAAAACCTGCTATTGTAAGCATTTTGTAGCCACAACTCATGAATGAAACTGACTTATGCTCCTCCACTGTTGGTATATACCTCTCATGTCTCCATTTTGCTTCCATCATGAAATTTCTGATCATCTCTTTCATCTATATATGATAAATGAATCATTTCCTTCAATTCAAATCTATATATTTATCAAGTATATATATTACAAAGTTAAAAACGTTCGATCTAACCTCCTCTTTGGCGTAATTAACATGATGGGCTTTTCCTTCTTTTGCCATGATATCCTCCATTTCATCATAAACATCTAAGAGGCTTTTGTATATCAGTTTCATGTAATCTGGAAGTTCATCCATGCAGGTAATCGACCACCTGTAGACAATGTATAAGTTGTTTTTAATTTGATCAACTAATCAAGTAATAAGAACAAGATTGTGCCTTTGGTTAACATGTGTATATGTCTATCTACCTTTGAACCGCTTCTGTGAAGATAACAAGTTCTTCATAAGTACCATAAGCATCATAAGTGTCATCTAAAATCGTCGAAACTGCAATCACTTTTGTTAAAAACATTCTAGCCCGGGAATATTGAGGCTCAAAGTAGACACCAAGTATCCAAAAATAGTTTTCAACCAATCGATCTCTCATGAAATGTAGATTCTTTGGAACGTCGAGACCTTTCCACCACCTGCAAACACGCTAACTATGCTTAATAACGAATAAAAGATCAATTCTTGCTAAAATAGAGGACTCCGAGTTTTCATTTTGGTTGGAAAATGAAAACAATTTGGTTTATGGGGAGAGCCAGCTATCTCCATTTTGGCTTGAGTCCACTTGCCACGTCCGCAGTCCAAATCTTTAGTCCGCTCGTGGAGACAACAAACTCCACATAAACCAAATTCCTTTCATTTTCCGCCCAGAAACCAAAATGAAAACTCAAAGTCCCTCGTTTCAGCAAAAAGTTCATAAAAGATTGATCTAGCAAGGGTTTATTAGTGTATACTTGGAAAGTTGGCTAAGCTCCTTCTTATGTAGGGATTGAAGGTGGTTGTATCCCAACTTTGCAAGCCTTAGTAATGACTTGTTATGCGAAACGTCTTGTTGGTAGATAGGTATGTAGCTTAATGCATCTAGTCGTGGCAACTTTTTCCGTATGGGCCTCTCGAGTGCTTCCTTTATCTGATTAGAAAGAATACCATTGCATCGAGGATCGTTTGCAATGTTACTGAGACGGGTTTTTGTGAAAACAAGAGCATCATCGAGTACCGTTTCACCCGGAACCCGCATATACGTTGCCTCGTACAACTCCAGCATGCCTTGGACATCGTCGGTTATGGCCTTATGCTTGTTAAAACAATCTGCATATATATAGACACAATCATTAATTAACATGGTTTGTATAATTAGGATTAGTAAAAGGATTTTGATGTGCACAAACCGCTGGAAACATAAAAGCCTTGTTGTCGTAGGATTCGGAACCAAAGAGGTGTGTTATCACCCTTCCAGTCATCACCGTGTATCTCATAAATATGTTGCAGTGCTTGCTCAATATCGCTTTCGAAATAGTAAGCTATGCCGAGGCGTTGAATAGCATCGATCAGTTTCAACAGATTTGTATGTTGTGCTACATCATTCAAAGCTACCAATAGTTCTTTCCTCACTTCTTCTCTCAAACCATTGATTGTTCGTTCCACCACAGCCTGTTCTTCTTGCTATATTACACATGAATCATCATTTAAGTCATTGTAGACTATATACAACCTGTTTGTCTTAAGTTGCAAACTAGTTAAACAAGTTGACGGTTGACCCGTTTAATTGTAATACAACTGAATATGACCCACTTATTAAACGGGTTAGCTAGGCAACACAAAATATAAACCGTGTATGTTAGTTAACCCAAAACCTCATTATTATTATTTTTATGTCATGTAATAAAAAGACTTAAATCATCATTTATTTGATATTTTAACGTCTTTTAGTATAAAAAGAAATATGAGAAGTTATATTGGTTATAAAATTAAAAAAGTTTGTTCATACCTCCTCATCAAAGAGAAGAAATTTATCTCCCCAAAGGTTGGGATGAAAATTTGCCGTGGGTCGGATAACCTCCTCTTGTGTTGATGCCATATACACGATCTAGTTGCTATGAATGGAAATGTGAATGTAAAGAAGAGTTTAAGGGGTATATATAGAAGGCATGGATGAGATATTTACGAGAGAATTAAATTTTTGGGCATCATTAACCGACAAACGTCGTTCACAAAAATATTGTAATATAATTTTAATAATAATGTATTTACTTGTGTTTATATGGATCAGTCCGTAATTACACAACATCTATTAAATAATTAATGTGTTTTTACATTAATTCCAATAATCACCTTAATTACGAAATATCAGCGCATAAATAAAATTTTCATATGTCTAAAAGTTCTCAATTTTAAAAATGATCTTAAATATTGATTTCTTTAAAAACACATACTTAATTAGGAAAGAAGGAGACAGTGACATGTGGCATAGTTAGAAAATAAGTTTAAGAGGCATTTTGATTAACACCCCCTTCCCCTTTTCAAATATTACTTTTTTTGAACGGCGTTGGCTCAACTGACACGTTCCACCAGGGGATGCTAGTGTTTCTAGTTTTTATGAAGTGCACCTTACAAGATTCGAACCCATGACCTCCACAGAGAGGGAAACCCTTTAGGAAAACCCACCTGACCACCAAGACAGAACCTTGATAGCCCTTTTCAAATATTACTAGTTATTGATGAAATATGATTCAAGTACTCGTCAGAGTTTCAACATGCACGTACTTTTCCTTTATTGTTGATTAATTCAAAATAAATGACTTATTCTAGGTTGTTTAGATGAGTCCTAGTCTTTAGCTTTGAGCCGTTTGTTTCTAGTTCTATTTAAGAGAATTGATATTCTCTTCTTTATGTATTCAGTACTCTTTGATTATCACTTATTTCTTATCGTATTCCATCAGATTGGTATCAGAGCCAGGTTGAACGATCCTATCCGACCCTTATTTATCTTCTCTCATGGCTGATCAAACCAAACTCTCCCCATTGCTCAGACTCCTATTCCGGTGTTCAAAAGCGAAGGGTACGAATACTGGAGCATACGTATAAAGACCATACTGAGATCAAGGGATCTATGGGACCTGGTTGCTGAGGGAATTGATGAAACAGAAAAAGATCAAGGGAAAATAAAGAACGCTCAGAAGAGAGATGCTCATGCTATGGCCATCATTCAACAAGCCGTTCATGACCAACTCTTTTCTCGTGTTACTGCTGCTTCCACGACCAAGGAAACGTGGGAGATATTGAAAATGGAATATCAAGGAGATACACAAGTCAAAGCTGTAAAACTACAAGGCTTACGGAGAGATTTTGAAAATCTGTCCATGAAGGAAGGGGAGGCCATTGGTGATTATTTTGGGCGTGTGATGGCCCTTGTAAGTCAAAAGAGGGCATATGGAGAAGTCATCCCTGACCAAACATTGTTGAAAAAAATACTTCATAGTCTTACTTCAAAGTTTGACTATGTTGTACCCTCTATTGAGGTTGCATATGACTTGTCCCAACTCACTCCAGTCAAACTAATTGGGTGTTTACAGTCACAAGAAGAACGAATTAACAGCAGAACTACACCAGAAAAACAAACTGCATGAGATGAACAAGCCCTGCAGGCAATGCATGAAAGTAACCGGTCATTTAGAAACAACTCTTTTAGAGGGAGAGGAAGACTATCCTTCAGAGGTAGAGGTCGAGGCAGAAGTCAAGACAGGAGCAAGATTCCTCAATGCAGTCACTGCAACAAACTTAGTCATGTCAAAAAGGACTGTTGGTACCTTGAGGAAGCACCAACAGCTAATGTGGCTGCAGAAAATGAAGACAATCAGGCCGAAGATGACCAGCATCTATTTATGGCATGTACCGATGATCAACTTTCACTAATGGCTGACTCTGGTCACAATGGTAACTCTTCCTACCTCTTGTTTCTAGACTCAGGAGCATCTAATCATATGACTGGCTCCAAAGAGAGCTTTACTCACCTAAATGAAAATTTCAAAATTGTGGTAAGACTTGGTGACAAAAAGGAACTAAAAGTTGAAGGCAAATGCACTGTTAAAATAATTACCCCTAGTGGTAGTACAAGACTGCTTGATGATGTTTACTTTGCTCCACAAATGGGTTATAACCTGTTAAGTGTAGGTCAGCTTATGAGAAAGGGATACTCCCTTCTCTTTGATGATGGGCAGTGCACTATTAAAAGCAAGACAAATGGCCTAGTTCTAATGCAGGTGCCAGTTCAGAACAATAATATGTTCCTGTTGGATGCTTCTGAATCCAAAAATGATGACCTATCACACACCAATACCACAAGATCTCCAACTGATGAAGTGTCTATTCTATGGCACAAGAGGTATGGGCATTATCACTTTTAAAGTTTAAAATTACTGCATGATAAGAAGATGGTAGTTGGTTTGCCTAGTATAAAAACATGCAGATAAATGTGAAGGGTGTGTAATTGGAAAGCAAGCTCGAGAATCCTTTCCATACAAATCTTGGAGAGCCACCAAACCACTAGAACTTGTTCACACAAACCTATGTGGTGCCATGCAGGCTACTAGCCTAGGTGGTAGCAGGTACTACTTATTGTTTATTGATGACTACACTAGAATGTTGGGTATATTTTGTGGCTGAAAAATTTGAAGCATTTGCCAAGTTTAAAAGCTTCAAACTCATGGTAGAAAAAGAAAGAGAATGTTCCATCAAAGTTCTAAGATCAGACAGAGGAGGTGAGTTCTGTTCTAATGAATTTAACTCCTTTTGTGAATCACATGGGATCAAAAGAGAGCTCACTGTGCCCTATACTCCTGAGCATAATGGTGTGGTAGAAAGAAAGAACCGAACCATTATGGGGATGACAAGAAGTATGCTCAAGCAGATGGCATTACCAAACTACTTCTGGGCTGAGGCTGTTTCCACCTCAATCTACCTTATCAATCTGGCCACTACCAAGGCAGTTCAAAATCAACACCACTTGAAGCCTGGTCTCACCGAAAGCCTTCTGTCAACCACTTAAGAGTCTTTGGGTGTGTTGCCTATGGAATGGTTCCTTCTCAGTTTAGAAAGAAGTTAGACGATAAATCTGAGAAATGCATCTTTATTGGGTACTCACCTCAAAGCAAAGGGTAAAGACTCTATAACCCTATCACAAAGAAATTCAATACCTGTAGAGATGTTACCTTCTTATAACAAGAGAAATGGGCATGAAATAGCAGCTCTACTAATCACTCACAAACTTCTTACATTGACCCATTTCCTGTTTCTCAAAATGAACCCATGCAGGCTGACCAGAACCAAGACCTTAGCCCTACTCAATCTTCCTCTTGTCAAACACCCAGCCAACTCACATCACCTCATTCCACCAATACCTCAACCATTGCATCATCATCACGTCATAACCTTCTAAACAGTCCATCATCAGAATCTCACCCTCCTAAATACAAAGATCTTCAAGATGTGTATGTCAATGCTAGAGAGGTAGATGCTGTTTATACTGACTTGTATTCATGTCAATTTGCCTTAAATGTAACAGATCCTACTACTTATGAAGAGGCGGTCAGTAAGCAGGAATGGCAGGATGCCATGATTGAAGAATTACGATCCATAGAAAGAAACATGACATGGGAACTAGTTAAACTTCCATATGACAAGAACCTTGTTGGTTTGAAGTGGCTGTTCAAGACCAAAGTAGGGGCAGATGGGAACATCCTACGCCATAAAGCAAGACTTGTGGCTAAAGGATACTCCCAACAACATGGTATTGATTACCAAGAAACATTTGCTCCTGTTGCTCGATTTGAAACTATTCGGATTGTTCTAAGTATTGCCGCTCAAAGAGGGTGGAAAGTTCATGAACTAGATGTTAAATCTGCATTTCTTAATGGAGATTTAACTGAGGAAATCTGTGTGGAACAACCATGTGGGTTTGAAGTCCAAGGCAAAGAAGAATATGTCTACAAACTAAAAAAGGCTCTCTATGGCTTAAAGCAGGCACCAAGGGCCCGATATTCCAAAATTGATGGGTATTTCATCAATAATGGATACTTAAGAAGTGAAAATGAACCAACTTTCTATGTGAAGAATGGAGCAGATCAAGAAGTTATGTATATATGTATGCTTATATGTTGATGACATAATATGCACTAGTCCTTGTTCTAATCTTATTGCAGACTTCAAAGATGGCATGAAACAAGTGTTTGAAATGACTGACATGGGGCTGTTGAAGTTCTTCCTAGGTCTGGAAGTGAGGCAAACCAAAAATGGTCTGGTCCTACGTCAAGAGAAGTATGCAAAGAATCTGCTAAAGAAATTTGGTCTGCTAAACTGCAAATCTGAGGACACTCCAATGAACACAAGTGACAAACTTCAATTAGATGATCAAGCTGATAAAACAAATGAAGTTGCATATAGAAGTCTGGTTGGTGGGTTAATTTACTTAACTCACACTAGACTTGATCTGGCCTATGCTGTGAGTATGGTTTCTCGATTTATGCAAACTCCTTCCAAGATTCATTATGGAGCAGCTCGACGCATTTTAAGATATGTTGCAGGCTCTACATATTTTGGTCTCTAGTATACAAAAGGTAAAAATATTGATCTGGTTGGCTTCACAGACAGTGATTGGGCCAGTTGTGCAGATGACAGAAAAAGCATTTCAGCGTGTGTTTTCTCTCTTGGAATTGGGGTTGGAAGCAGACCACAGTGGCTCTCTCAAGTACAGAAGCCGAGTACATAGCTTCCACTGCAGCCACATGCCAGGCTCTGTGGCTTCGAAGGGTTCTAAATGATCTAGGAATAAAGCAAACAAGGGCAACAATCATGTATTGTGATAACAGGTCTACAATCAACTTGAGCAAAAACCCAGTGATGCACAACAAATCCAAGCATATAGAGCTCAAACACCATTTCATACGTGAAATGGTGAGTCAAGAACAAGTGAAACTGGAATATTGCAACACTAATGAACAATTGGCAGATGTGTTAACTAAAGCTCTATCTCGAGAAAAGTTTGTGTACTTTCGTCATTGTCTGGGTGTTATAGAGCTTGAATCAAGGGCCGGTGATGAAATATGATTCAAGTCCTCGTCAGAGTTTCAACATGCACGTGCTTTTCCTTTATTGTTGGTTAATTCAAAATAAATGACTTATTCTAGGTTGTTTAGATAAGTCCTAGTCTTTAGATTTGAGCCGTTTGTTTCTAGTTCTATTTAAGAGAATTGATATTCTCTTCTTTATGTATTCCGTACTCTTTAATTATCAATCTAAGAATCATTTGCTTCCGCTTATTTCTTATCGTATTCCATCAGTTATTGAGCCTGGATGATTCAAACAATATTTTATGTTTACACCTTTTTACAATTAATTCAATTTACCATTGCATTTGTTGATCCCAAACCATTCATTACACGAGTAACCAATTTCAACAATGTAACTGAACGTACGGAATATGAAATTGACATATGATTGGGAATAATTACAATCTTCATGTTCGTCTTCACTCTTAGGTGTAAATGAAAATCCTATCAATCTCTCCAATACAACGAAGGGATATTACTTGTGGAAATTCCATAAGGTTTGGGCTGTTGGTTTCATCGGCATTATTCAAATAAGTCATACGTTGTATGCTTTTAAAAACAAATAGAATAGTTTGGCATATAAAGAGATGCACAAAAAAACCGGTTTGAAAACCCAAACCGATACCCGAACCGGTTTAGACCAAACCGGTTTCAAACGGCTTCAAACCGGCGGTTTGAAAACTATACATTTAAACCGAACCGAACCACTTAAAAACTGGTTTCAAACCGGTCAAACCCGGTCAAGGGCCCATCTCAAACCGGTTTCAAAACGGTCCGGGTTGAACTCAAACCGGTTTTGACTTTTTGTTGATCAAACCAGTTTGGTTCGGTTTTGAACCGGTTCGGGTTAAAAACCGTTTTGTGCACCACTATGGTTTTTGACACTTACATTGAGGTTGTAATTTGAGAAATCGGGACCAGGTGTAGATACATTTTTTGACACTTACATTAACTGATTTTAGAGTAAATTATTGTTTACGTCCCTGTGGTTTACACGATTTAACGCAATGCGTCTCTAACACGAATTTTTAACACTTTGAGTCCCTAGACCTAACTTCGTTAAAAAATCCCGTTTAAATTCAGGTGAAATGTCCGTTATACCCTTTTACTGTATAACAGTCGGCGTCCCTAGAAACATGTAATATCTGTTTGAGTCCCTGTCTGAGTCCGTGCACCTAACTCACCCGAAACTACTACATTCACCCGAAACTATTAAGGACACATTGTGTTAAATCGTGTAAACCACAAAGACGCATTGTGTTAAATTGTGTAAACCACATGGGCGTAAACGGTAATTTACTATAAAAGTTACATAATTAGATTTCAACCAAGCCATTGAACCAAGCCATTTTGAATCACCACTTATTTAAAAGGAATTCATCAATACCATTGAATCAAGCCATTTTGAAAAAAAACATTCACGTCCTACGAATAATAGAAATATATTGTAAGATTTATTATTTTCTCTATGTAAGGTTTTAAGATGTGAAAAGATAAAGAAAATCTAATAAATGAAATAATTATGAAAAAAATAATGAAAACACGAATATATATATCTACATATAAACCTGAAAATCATATTTAGATATTCAATATAACTTCTTCATGCATTTATAGATTTACATGAAAATTTGAAATGTCAATCTCATATTCTCATTCATTCTTGTTTCATTGTGTCACAGTGTGGGAAATTAGTGCTATCCTATAATTAAAACATGAGTAAATTATCGTTTGTGTCACTGTGGTTTACACGATTTAACACAATGCGTACCCGTGGTTTACATGATTTAACACAATGCGTCCCTAGTAGTTTCGGGCGAATGTAGTAGTTTCGGGTGAGTTAGGTCTAGGGACTTAGACAGAGACTCAAACAGATATTACATGTTTTTAGGGACGCAGACTGTTATACAGTAAAATGGTATAACGGACATTTCACCTGAATTTAAATGAAAATTTTTAACCAAGTTAGGTCCAGGGATTCAGAGTGTTACAGATTGTATACCACAGGTACTTAAAGCGTTAAAAATTCGTATTAGGGACGCATTGTGTTAAATCGTATAAAACACATGGACGTAAACGATAATTTACTCTTGATTTTATTAACATTTCCGTTAGGCACAATAGAGCCTAGAAATTAAACTCCAAAAAAGCTGCTGAAAATACTTTTTTTTTGAAGGGCAACACATATAATAAATATAATAATGACAGTTAGTCCCACGTGATGAATGTAATGGTGGAAGCTCGATCTACGTGGTGAATATCTAGCCGAAAATTCATCCCGCGTAATTAATGTAAATTGTGAAAGTTTGGCCCACATAATTAACGAATGCAAAAAGCACGTTCTCTAATTTCTTGGGTCATGGTCGGAATCAAAGATTTAATACCCCAACCACATATCCTTCTTTTTAAACTAATTTCTAATTTTCATACCAAGTCTGTGTATATTTTGACCAAATTTGAATGAGACATAGCCACAAATTATAGAACACAATAGCGAAATTCTAAGAAATACGTAAATTTGTTAAAGAAGAACTAAAATTAAAAAGAAAATAAAACAACTATGACATTTTGAAGGAAAATGAAAAGAAATCTAAAAACCCTTAAAATGACTAGAGATTACACAACAAGAGTAAATATGAAATCCTCAACTTTTGAGGAAAATAATGGTAGAATGTATATATTCTAAATTATTTTTAATTAAATAAGTTAAAACGGGTAATATGATATTTTAACTATGTAAAAAAGGGTATATATGATGTTTTAATTTTGGTTTAGGTACGTATAGTTTAGAAATTTTATAGGGATATATATCAAATTTTCATATTTTTTAACATAGCCGTAATTATAAAAAAAGAGGGAAAGTTGTCTATAGAGTTGGTTAATGAAAAGATAATCGGTTTTCAACTTGATCATGTAATTAGTAGGGCTGTAAACTGTAACATCCCAAAAATAAAACGACAGTTAAAATGACGAAATAAACGAACAAGACATGTCGGGTCGGGTCAGGTCGGGTCGGATGGGCCGGCGAGCTGGAAGGGGAGCCTCCCCTATAAATAGCCAAGGTCACCACCCTTTTTTCTCATTTGCACCTTCTAGAGAGAGAAACTGTAGAGAGAGAAAGTTGGCGGATCGACCCGAGATTTCAGCAAAGTGTTACTCCATAATTCGTGAGAAGAACCCACGGATCAGAAGCTCGATTCAGGTAACGATCCGACCTAAATCTGAGTTTTAGTTCGTTTTTGGGTTTTTCGGGTTTTGGGTGAAAATGTAACATTTTAACGGATGAAACTGAAAGGTAAACATAGATTTGAGTTCCTTAATGGAAAACGAACGTTTTGGATGCAAACAGGTTCGAGATCTTGACGAGATCAGACCTGAATGCGAAAGTTAGGGTTTTGCGAAGAAACAGGTCGTGCGCACTTACCAAGTGCGCACGGAGCAGGTCCTGCGTACTTATCAAGTGCGCAGGAAGAGGGGTCTGCGCACTTGCTAAGTGCGCAGGCATCAGGCTGACTAGGTAGAGTCGGTATGTTTAGACGGTTAAACCGTTAGAGTCGGGATTTGGTCTGATGTGTATTTAACTAATCAATTCAGATCGGAAGTAACGTAGTGAGACCTTTGTTTAGGGCAACCCGGACTAGCTTATCAGGTGAGTTCTAGAAGCCCTCTTTTAAATGTTTTATATAATATTTTCGGGCTGGTGTGCATACATATGAAATGATGTTTTTATAAAATGATGTTTATGAAACTATGTTTACGAAATGAAATGATTTGGAATGAACGGTTTATGGAAAGAAAGTTTTATGAACGGAATGTTTACGAACGGATGTTTATAAAGAAATGGTTTAAAGTAAAGGTAAAGGGTTTCGAAAGTGAAGGAAAGGTTTTGCGAAAAAAAAAGAAAAAGGGCAAAGGTTTTTAAAGAAGTCATTACAAATCTAATCTGTCGAATGAATGGAATTGACGAATGAAGTCTGGGAATGAGATTCCCAGCCTTGTGGTAGATTATGGACAGCGAGCCATAGTTACCATAAGAACAACAGGGGCAGTGTCTTAGTGGCCTGCCAATGGTTTGATGTTGTACAGCTGGTATGGAGTAACGACGGTTACTCAGGGGTTAACGTGACCCCACGTGAGGTTAAATTATGATCCGACAGTGTTATGGCTGAGAGCCATAGCCGTCGATGGAAGTTGTCGGTTTATGGCTGAGAGCCATAGCCTTCAATGGAGGTTGTCGGTCTATGGCTGAGAGCCATAGGGGGGGCAACTGAATGGGTATTGTCGGTCCTCGTGCAGTTAGCCTTGGGGGCAATACCAAAAAGGGAATTGACGAAATGTTGTGGCAACGACGGTGATACGTAACGGTTGACCACGACATGCAGGGTTCCTTCGGGGACACAGAGACGCGTAACGATACAGATTTTAGATAGTAATGTATGACTTAAATGAATGTTAAATGTTTTAAACAAATGATCCGTTCAATGTGTTTAAATATGTGAAGGTTTATGAATGAAAGGCCCTGTTTTCTTATACGTGATGTTAAACCCTATTGAATGTTTTGAATGATGAACCATTTCTTAAATCGAACGAAAACTAGAACTCACCAGCGTAGCAGACTTTTTAGTGTGCACATTCAGGTTAAAGCAGGTTATGAGGATGGACGGTGATGCTTGGCTAGAGATGAAGAGTTACCCGACTGCTTTTGAAGACTGGCATCCCGTTATGTTTAGTTATGATGTATTTATGTATTAAACAATGTTTACGCTTCCGCATGTATGAACAATGATGACGTTATGTTTGAATGAAATTTTCCGCTGCGTTATTTGATATTCATGTTTAAGAACTGTTTGTGAATGAGTAAATCTAACAAGTGAGGCCTCCCGGGTTTGGGGCCTTACAAGTTGGTATCAGAGCAATAGTTTGAGAGATTTGGACACTCCTAGTGTCTGAACTTAAACTGTGAATGGGACCGAAAGCGGATGCCAGTACGGGTAACTCGAGCCACAGCATCAGGTATGAAAAGTAGAGTATGTGTATGTAGTATGCCTTAGAAAGGGTTAGGAAAGGACTTGTATTCTGATGGAATCACAAAGGTGGTCAAATAGAAATCGAAAGGTAGTGTAATGGTTAATTGCAGATGGCCAGTGTATATTAACATCTTACAGTACTTGTTGAATTTTATTTGTTAACTAGCGTGATGATATTGGATTCTTGTCTTATAGAACAAAATGGCAAGAAGAGGAAACGGTGCGTGGTGGCCGTACCGGCGGTCGAAATGGTGGGCGTGGCAGGATCCCTGCGCGCCAAGAGAATAGTGAAGAAGGAAGTGTTCACACTGAACCGACGGTTAGTGTGCATGGAACTGAGCAGACACTGGTTGAAGAACAACCTTTCACTTTTGAACCAGAAGTGAGAGCAGCTATAGCTCGAGAGTTCACAGAGTTGATGAAGACTTCTTTGCCAGGTCTGTTGGCAGAAGCATTGAAGCAGGTTAATGGGGATGGTGGGTCTAATGCGGCAACTGGTGCCCAGAACAATGAGACCGACAACGCACCGCTTATACGCGGATGCGATTACAAGTCATTTAAAGCATGTGACCCACCAGTCCTGACTGGAAAGAAAGACGCGATAGCTACGTTTGACTGGATAATCCATATGGAGGCTGCCATCTGCCTCAGCGAATGCCGGGCGGATCAAGTGGTGAAATTTGCTGCCAACTCCTTGAGAGAAGAAGCATCCCATTGGTGGGAAGGTGTACGTCAGGCAAAAGGGAGCGAGGTTGTGGATGCGATGATGTGGGCTGACTTGAAAACCTTGGTGATCAAGAATTTCTGCCCAAGGAACGAGATTGAGAAGGTAGAGAGAGAATTTCTGGGTTTGAAGGCCGGGAACATGACGCACCGGCAATACACAACCCGATTCAATGAACTGGCACGTCTGGTGCCACATCTTGTCACTACTGAAGAGAGAAAGATTGCCTGCTACATTCAGGGGTTGCCGGACCAGGTCCGCACCTATGTTAAGGCAAACGCCCCTACTACCTACGATTCGACAGTAGAGCTAAGTGGCGTGGTATTTGACGATCTGGCACTGAATGTTGTTGCCGTTGAAGAGCAAAAGAAAAGACCGAGCTTCTCAAACAAGCGATCTGGGGGAAAGATGTTTGGGACTCGTGATAAGAGGGCTCGGGTGGATGAGCTGACCGTTTGTAAGAAATGTGGGGTAAGACATGTAGGTGAATGTAGACTGGGTTCTAACTTGTGTTTCAAATGTGGCAAGACCGGGCACTACGCCCGTGAGTGCACACAACACTACAAGTGCTACAACTGTGGGGATTTCGGTCATCTGAGTAGGGACTGCCCGAAGCCCAGGATGGGGGAAACCGGGAAGGGAAAGGGTCCGGAAAAGAAGGGAGAGAGATCTCGTGCGAAGACGCGGGCGTACGCACTGACGCAGGATCAGGCTAGGAAGGACCCTGATGTGGCGTCAGGTACGTTCATCCTTGACAACACTTTTGTTTCTGTGTTATTTGATTCGGGTGCAAGTAAGAGTTTTATATCTGCAACTTTTTGTAAACGAGTGAAGTACATTGTCAGTAAGCTAGCAAGGGCCTTTAGCGTAGAAACCGCTGAGGGTAGAACTGCGAGAGCGACCGATGTAGTTGACAACTCCACGAAAAAAATAGAAGGTCATAGGTTCCCTGTCAGATTGTTTGTTATGGTTTTGGGAGGGTTTGATGTCGTGTTAGGAATGGATTGGCTAACTGCTAATGAAGCACAAATTATATGCAAACGAAAGATAATCCGACTCAAGGCTCCGGACGGTAGCAAAGTCGAGGTTCTTGGAGATCGTGACGCCCTGATGCCAAACGTCATCTCAATGATTAAGCAACAGATTACTTGAGGCGCGGATGCGAGGCTTATCTGGTGTATGTAATTGACGAGTGTAAGGAAGTGAAGGAACTAGAAGATGTACCCGTGGTACGCGAGTACCCGGAGGTGTTTCCAGAGGATTTGCCTGGGATACCACCCGACAGAGAGATCGAATTTCGAATCGACTTAGTACCAGATGCCCAGCCCGTGGCTAAGGCTCCATATCGACTAGCACCAGTGGAGATGAAAGAATTAATGGCACAACTAGACGAGTTACTTGAGAAAGGATTTATCCAACCGAGCATCTCGCAGTGGGTTGCTCCGGTGTTGTTTGTGAAGAAGAAAGACGGTTCGATGAGAATGTGTATTGATTATCGTGAGTTGAACAAACGTATGGTGAAGAACAAGTACCCTTTACCAAGGATCGATGACCTGTTCGATCAATTACAGGGCGCAAGTTGGTTCTCAAAAATCGACCTTCGGTCCGGGTACCATCAGTTGAGGGTAAGGGAGGAAGACATACCGAAAACTGCATTTCGCACGCGTTATGGACATTTCGAGTTCCGCGTAATGTCTTTCGGATTGACGAACGCCCCCGCAGCGTTCATGGATTTGATAAATAGAGTTTGTCGACCAATGCTGGATCGATCGGTAATCGTGTTCATCGATGATATCCTTATCTACTCCAAGAATGAGGGTGATCACGCGTGTCACTTGAAGGAGGTATTGGAAGCTCTGAAGAAGGAAAAGTTGTATGCTAAGTTCTCTAAATGCGCGTTCTGGCTTAGGGAAGTCCAATTCCTAGGTCACGTCATTAACCCGAACGACATTATGGTTGACCCAGCAAAGATAGTGACGGTAAGGGAATGGGACATTCCTAAGACGCCAACTGAAATCCGCAGTTTCTTGGGATTGGCAGGCTACTATCGGAGATTCATTCAGGACTTCTCGAAAATAGCTTCGCCATTGACAAAGTTGACTCGGAAAGAGGTTAAGTATGAATGGGGATCGACCCAAGATGAGGCGTTTAAGGAATTGAATGAGAAGCTAACCCAAGCTCCAGTCTTGGCCCTTCCCGAGGGCAATGAAGACTTAGTGGTATACTCCGACGCTTCGGGTCAGGGATTGGGATGCGTGTTGATGCAACGCGGAAGAGTGATCGCGTATGCGTCACGACAGTTGAAGATTCACGAAGCTAATTATCCAACCCACGATTTGGAACTTGCTGCTGTCGTATTCGCATTAAAAATCTGGAGGCACTATCTTTACGGGGTGAAGTTTACTATTTACTTCGACCACAAAAGTTTGAAATACTTCTTCGAACAGAAGGAACTTAATATGAGGCAGAGGCGATGGTTGGAACTGTTGAAAGACTATGACTGTGAAATAATGTACCATCCTGGAAAGGCAAACGTGGTGGCTGACGCTCTAAGCCGAAAGGATGTGCCTACTCCTATTAGAGTGAAAGCTTGCCAGTTGGTGGTAACATCTGATATGATGAGGGAAATTGAAAGAGCTCAAGATGAAGCACTTAAGGAAGAAAATATAAAGAAGGAAAGAATGGTTGGCCAATAGGACAAGTTGGAATATAACACCGTTGGTGTTAGGACACGTTTTGGACGGGTATGGATACCTATGGGCGGCGAACTTAGAACCAAAATCTTGGATGAGGCTCATAAGTCTCGGTACTCTATCCATCCCGGTACCAACAAAATGTACCAAGAGCTGAGGAAGGAATACTGGTGGCCTGGAATGAAATATGATGTGACGAAGTATGTAAGCAAATGCTTGACTTGCTCACAAGTAAAGGCCGAACACCAGAAACCGTATGGAAAGATTCAACCACTTGATATACCGGAATGGAAGTGGGAACACATTACCATGGACTTCATAACCAAGCTACCTCGCACAGCTAAAGGTCATGACACCATTTGGGTAATTGTGGACCGTTTGACGAAGAGTGCTCATTTCCTACCTATTCGTGAGACGTTCTCGTCAGAAAGGTTAGCAGAAGTGTTTATTAACGAAGTAGTAGCACGGCATGGGATGCCTTTGACAATCGTATATGACCGGGACACACGATTCACATCGAGGTTCTGGAAAAGATTTCACGAGGCGATGGGCACGAGGCTTAATATCAGCACAGCATACCACCCACAAACGGACAGTCAGTCTGAAAGGACCATTCAGACATTGGAGGATATGCTTCGTGCTTGTATTATTGATTTTGGCGGCAGTTAGGACAGTCATTTGCCGTTAGCCGAATTCTCCTACAACAATAGTCATCACACGACGATAGGCATGCCGCCTTACGAAATGTTGTATGGGAGAAGATGTAGGACCCCGGTTTGTTGGGGTGAGATTGGACAGAAGGAATTAGGAAGTCTTGAAGTCGTAAGAGAAACATCGGAAATGTTTGATCAAATCAAAGCAAGAATGAAGGCCGCTCAAGATCGTCAGAAGTCCTATGCGGATAAACGACGAAGGCCTATTGAGTTTGATGTTGGGGACAGAGTAATGTTGAAAGTGTCCCATGGAAAGGGATCATACGATTTAGGAAGAGAGGAAAGTTAAGTCCGAGGTTTGTCGGACCATTCAGGATAATGGCGCGGGTTGGTGAAGTCGCTTATCGGTTAGAGTTTCCTGATGAGTTAAGTGGGATTCATCCTACCTTCCATGTATCACACTTGCGAAAGTGTTTGGCGGATGAATCGGCTCACGTACCACTTACTGACATCGAGGTCGACAACAGCCTTAACAAAATCGAAGAACCCGTGGCCATCTTAGACAAGAAGGAGAAGCGTTTGCGTAATAAGATTATCCAATTGGTTAAAGTCCAACGGAAACATCGAAAGGGATCGGAAGCCACTTGGGAAACGGAGAAGGAAACGAGGGAGTCGTACCCTCATCTATTTGACTTATGATAGGTTTCAGGGACGAAACCTATTGTAAGGGGGTAGACTTGTAACATCCCAAAAATAAAACGACAGTTAAAATGACAAAATAAACGAACAAGGCATGTCGGGTCGGGTCGGGTCGGATGGGCCGGCGGGCTGGAAGGGGAGCCTCCCCTATAAATAGCCAAGGTCACCACCCTTTTTTCTCATTTGCACCTTCTAGAGAGAAACCGTAGAGAGAGAAAGTTGGCGGATCGACCTGAGATTTCAGCAAAGTGTTACTCCATAACTCGTGAGAAGAACCTCCGGATCAGAAGCTCGATTCAGGTAACGATCCGACCTAAATCTGAGTTTTAGTTCGTTTTTGGGTTTTTCGGGTTTTGGGTGAAAATGTAACATTTTAACAGATGAAACTGAAAGGTAAACATAGATTTGAGTTCCTTAATGGAAAACGAACGTTTTGGATGCAAACAGGTTCGAGATCTTGACGAGATCAGACCTGAATGCGAAAGTTAGGGTTTTGCAAAGAAACAGGTCGTGCGCACGGAGCAGGTCCTGCGTACTTATCAAGTGCGCAGGAAGAGGGGCAAGTGCGCAGGCAGCAGGGTCTGCGCACTTTCTAAGTGCGCAGGCATCAGGCTGATTAGGTAGAGTCGGTATGTTTAGACGGTTAAACCGTTAGAGTCGGGATTTGATCTGATGTGTATTTAACTAATCAATTCAGATCGGAAGTAATGTAGTGGGTCCTTTGTTTAGGGCAACCCGGACTAGCTTATCAGGTGAGTTCTAGAAGCCCTGTTTTAAATGTTTTATATAATGTTTTCGGGCTGGTGTGCATACATATGAAATGATGTTTTTATAAAATGATGTTTATGAAACTATGTTTACGAAATGAAATGATTTGGAATGAACGGTTTATGGAAAGAAAGTTTTATGAACGGAATGTTTACGAACGGATGTTTATAAAGAAATGGTTTAAAGTAAAGGTAAAGGGTTTCGAAAGTGAAGGAAAGGTTTTGCGAAAAGAAAAGAAAAAGGGCAAAGGTTTTTAAAGAAGTCATTACAAATCTAATCTGTCGAATGAATAGAATTGACGAATGAAGTCTGGGAATGAGATTCCCAGCCTTGTGGTAGATTATGGACAGCGAGCCATAGTTACCATAAGAACAATAGGGGCAGTGTCTTAGTGGCCTGCCAATGGTTTGATGTTGTACAGCTGGTATGGAGTAACGACGGTTACTCAGGGGTTAACGTGACCCCACGTGAGGTTAAATTATGATCCGACAGTGTTATGGCTGAGAGCCATAGCCGTCGATGTCGGTTTATGGCTGAGAGCCATAGCCTTCAATGGAGGTTGTCGGTCTATGGCTGAGAGCCATAGGGGGGCAACTGAATGGGTATTGTCGGTCCTCGTGCAGTTAGCCTTGGGGGCAATACCAAAAAGGGAATTGACGGAATGTTGTGGCAACGACGGTGATACGTAACGGTTGACCACGACATGCAGGGTGCCTTCGGGGACACAGAGACGCGTAACGATACAGATTTTAGATAGTAATGTATGACTTAAATGAATGTTAAATGTTTTAAACAAATGATCCGTTCAATGTGTTTAAATGTGTGAAGGTTTATGAATGAAAGACCCTGTTTTCTTATACGTGATGTTAAACCCTATTGAATGTTTTGAATGATGAACCATTTCTTAAATCGAACGAAAACTAGAACTCACCAGCGTAGCTGACTTTTTTGTGTGCACATTCAGGTTAAGGCAGGTTATGAGGATGGACGGTGATGCTTGGCTAGAGATAAAGAGTTACCCGACTGCTTTTGAAGACTGGCATCCCGTTATGTTTAGTTATGATGTATTTATGTATTAAACAGTGTTTACGCTTCCGCATGTATGAACAATGATGACGTTATGTTTGAATGAAATTTTCCGCTACGTTATTTGATATTCATGTTTAAGAACTGTTTGTGAATGAGTAAATCCAACAAGTGAGGCCTCCCGGGTTTGGGGCCTTACATAAACGAGCCAAGCTATGATGGGCTCAGGCTCGACTCGTGAAAAGCTCGGGCTAAAATATTTTGAGTGAGAGATTCTGACACCAACTCTTTGAGTTATTTTTTAAAATAATTAATAAAGTAACTAAGTGTGTGTGTATATATTATTGAGATGAGCCAACGAGCCGAGCCAACCCTGGCTCAGGCTCGGTTCATTTACAACCGAACTTTCTTTGAGCCGAACTTTTTTCGAGCATTTTTCAAGCAAAATTCGAACAAGCCACGAACCGCGAGTTTTTTAAACAGCCCTAGCAATTAGGGCCATCTAGCTTCTTGGTACTTACTCCCTAAAAAAATTCATTAAACATGGTAAAGTTAAGGGTTCAAGTAAATTATGTTAAATTAGGTTGATGCTTACATAGTCTATATAGGCTTCAACCATTAACAAATTTCATCGGGGTCAACTTAAATGCATCCAACCTATAACGTGAAATCTACTTTTACACCATCTTTTGTAACATCCACAAACCGACACCCATTTTGGGCGAAGGAAGAAAGAAAAAATAAAAGAGGTGGGTTTGGGGACTTGGGCTTCGCCCATTAAGACCTCCATAAACCCTAAAGATCACCCTGACCCGCCTCCATTCACCAACTTCATCATTTTCGTTTTAGAGAGAGAAAGCAAAGAGTTTAGAGAGAGAAAGTGAAGAATTCTCCATCTTTGGGTGCAGAATCACTCCAGAGTGCTTCTTCATCACTCTACAATAAGAAACCACGAATAATCGCCGTCTTTGAGGTATGAATCGAACATAAATCTCTATTTTTGTTCAAAAATAGGGTTTTGGGGGTAAAACTAGGGTTTTCATCTCAAAGTCAGGATTTTTACGTGTTAAAAGATGAAATAAAACTAGATCTGACTTCATGGGAGTGAAACAAACGATTCATACGAAAAACGTTAGAAGCTTGAATTGAAAACGAGTCTGGTTGATGAAGCGTTCTTCAGGTGACACTGGTCAGGCTTGCCATGGGAGTGGCATGGATCCTAAGAGTTCAATGATTGGGGAAACGTGTCATTCTCCTGGCAACACTAGGGTTAGTGACAGTAGAAGAAAGAATCCTAATGTATGACACAAAGTCCAGAACGCAAGTTATGGCGACATTGACCATGTCACTCGTGACACTGTCCTTGCGACACTAAGATAAGCGACACTAGTGTTTTGTTGACAAATTTCACTCGTTGACTTACTACGGATCTCTTGGTGTCCCACCGAACGCAAACAGTTAAGAAGTTAGAACTGGTGAGTTTCTATTGGCCATTTTCCCCTTAAAGTTTTGGGCTGAAGTGCATGCTTTTGAATGAAATGAAAGAATAATGTTTTACAAACGTTTATGGCAAACATGTGTTATTTACTTACGTTATAATATATGCAAATGTTTATAAACGTGTCAAGTAGTTAATTGTGTGGTAGCATGTCAATATGTATGTGACTATTTGACTATTTGACTATTTGTGCATGTTACCCTCGGGGCGAAAGAAAGAATGAATAGAAAGTCTTGTGCAAGCAATAGTGGAAGACTTGTCTTCGGACGAGCAAATATAGAAGTCTTATCTTTGTGATAAGCAACAGAAGAGTCTTGCATCCGTGCAAGCACAACGTTCCGAGCCTCCGGGACTTGGGACGGTTAAAAATGAACGGTATCATTTGAGTGCTTGTTCACTCAATGATAGAATGTGAATGGAAGAATTAATGAATTAATAAATGAATGCAAAGTCTAGCTTGAATGTTAAATGTGTTAGATATAGGATGTCCGATCGTCAATTAAGTCGATGCTACTATCGAGGTATGATCCAAAGAGTTACACTTTTGGCAACGACCAGATAGATAATATTTAGTTGTTAAATATTATAGTTCACAAAATGACGTTTTATTAAAACAGAATATATATATTTAGAGAAATATTTATTCGGTTTATTCGGTCCTTCATTATTTAAAGAAATAATTATATACGAAGAGACTTAGTATTTAAATGTTAAACAGTAAAAGGGATTAATTTTACTCGTTATTAATAATTAGTAAAACATATGAATTAAAAGTAATTAACGATTAATTTCTAAGGGGTTAACGGTTAATACCCTAGGGGTGCGGTTTGTAAGAATAATGATTATAAATAAACCTTAATTCTCAAACCAATAAACCTAATCTAGTTTTTGAAAACCCCTCCCCTCTCTTTCTCGGTTTGCGTGCGACTCCACCATCACCGCTGTGACGCCGCTGCCCTATCGCTGGCCTCTTCCGCTGTCGCCATCGCTAGCCGCCGGATCCCTTTTGCACAAACCGTGTGACGTGTTCCTGCAGGTTTTGTGAACGTGTCATCTGGCGTGACGCTTGTTGAACCAAGGTGTATTATTCGGTTAATCGTCGAAGGTATAATCCTTAACACCCTATCGTTGCATTTATTATATTGTCTATGCGTGTGTAATCGGATCACTGACGGGATCCAGATCTGATCTGTTATTCATACTTATTGCTTCCACTGATTAAATATGATTTATTTATTAAAGTGTTTAAATATTATTTAGTTCTAAAAGTTAAAACTCGTACGATGATTCCCAACCGTGGTATCAGAGCAAGATTTACACGCGTTTATACATATTATTTATTTTTATCAATCTATTGTTTTATTTGTCAAAACTTTTGCTTGATAAAAGATCGAGCCTTTTTCGTTTAGTATGATTGTGTTGGTTGACTCGAGCACTAGTCACCCGTGGTTATGTTGTTTGTTATTGATTTGTTTCTCTTTGTATTTTTATGGGTTATTTGGAACCCATTGTAATAGTTAGGTTTATTTTTATTTATTTTTAGTGTATTTGTAAAAAAAATAAACTAAATGAGGGACTAGGTTTGCCACTTATGGGGCATTTCAACAACGATGAACGTCATGGTTAATCATTCAAAAGATGGTTTGAGATCGTAGCCTGCGATTAAGGAAAAGACGAGGACCCAGATGCAACTTTTAGATGTTTATAACCCATTTTGTGAGAAAACCCTAGGCCATTTGGCCTAGGTTACGGGTGAACGGCAGGAGAAAGACGAAAGAGAGAGAGAGACGCAGGAGGAGAAGGAAGGAGTTAGCGACAGGGCAGCGCGACGACGGTGTTACGGCAAAGTGATCCCCAGAACGCGATTAGGTAACCTTCGTTCTCATCATTTTCTCTTTTCACATTAGTGTGACATGAAAATAGGTTAGGGTTTTGGTTTCCCTCCGGGTTTCCCGATATGGTGATCGGCTTTGAGTAAATGGTGCTTGGTGATGATGATGGCGTTGAGGGAATAGCCGGCAAAGGCTAGATGGGGATGGGAATGGTGATGGGTACAAGTAGTAGCGGTGGCGGGGACTGCATGCGGTGGTGGTGGTGGTGCCCGACTGCTGAAGATGGGGACGGAGACGGGGAAAAGCCGAAGGCGGTTACCGGCGAGTACGGTTTGGTGTTTGTCCG
The DNA here is from genome assembly GCA_023525975.1 of Smallanthus sonchifolius. Taxonomy (NCBI): domain Eukaryota; kingdom Viridiplantae; phylum Streptophyta; class Magnoliopsida; order Asterales; family Asteraceae; genus Smallanthus; species Smallanthus sonchifolius. The sequence goes on along the minus strand of CM042025.1, from coordinate 37,131,441 downwards.
ATGGTGCACGAAGGTGGTGATGGTTCATGGTGGTTCACGGTGTTCGTTGGCGGTGATCGGCGATGACGATGGAAACGGACGAAGACGACGAGGAGACATGGTAGTGACCATGGTGACGGCGGGGTGGCCACAGTGGTGGCTCAGGACGAGAGTCAGGGTACCCATGGTGGTGCGTGGACGAACTCGGGTGCGGGTACGTGACGAGCTAGGGTTTGCATTCGACGTATGTTTTGAATGTATTCTGATCACGTGATTGTATGTGTGATAGGTTTGGGTTTAGAGCGTCAACATATGAGTTCGAGAGCATGGATTTGGATTCTTCGCAACCAGTGAGTTTCTAATCCCCTCTTTACCGTTTTTACTATTTTTGGGGCTATCATACATACCTACATGTTTTACTTTGTCAATCGAACATGTTACGAGTTTTGGTTAAACCTGAAGAGATTTATAAGTTATATATTATATAACGAACTTGAGGTCTATATGGTGTCCTTAGGTCGGGTGGGCTAGAAGTCAGTATGATGCTTGGGTATCGTGTAATGACTTATTCGGGATAAGTCGGGTAATGAGTTTAGGCATTTTGAGGGTATATCTAGGATGTGTTATCAAGAGAGCATGTACGTGGTTCGTGCTTAGGTAACGAGTCATGGTAAATGCTTGTGTGTTGCTATGTCTTGCTTGCTTGTTGTTGTGTGTGCTTGTGTTGTTGTCGTTGTGATACGACAAACGATGATGTGAATGAAGAGGTCCTTCGGGTGGTCACTGTGGGTAACAATGCCCTTCGAGGGTAGTGATGAGACCCAGTGGGGATCTCGGGGTATGACGAATACCCTGACGAGGTCAGTGGTGACGAGACCGTTAAATCCTTCAAAAGTAATTGTTGTGTGCATAAAATTTGGTTTAATTAAATGCATCTCTTAATTTGTGTTCATGGTGTTATGATGATATAGCTTTCGGTGTTAAGCATTAGATGTACTACCATGTTGGTACAATGTCGTGTGTACGATTGATGTGTTAGTAGACCCTGTGCGGGTTTTGGCTAGGGCGTGGCAGGTCGATGCCTAGAGGTGGTTGAGTTAACTAGACTTCGTGTTAATACATGTGGTAGATTACAAGTAAGTAGAGTAGTAAGTTTGACCCATGTCAGTGAGGCTTACTGGGTCATGGTTATGGGTTGAGTCTTAGGTGGTTGGACCCTTATGGGGAATTGTAGGTAGCTTGGATTACTGTTATCTAATAAATGACAAGCTGTTTTATAAAGGACTCGAATGTCTTGAGTCGGAAATAAATGATATTTGTGACGAGAATGTTTCTGTTTAAAATAAACTGTTAGAACTCGCTAAGCGTAGCTGAATTTGTGTGTATGTTAGACTGTTTTGCAGGTGAGTTCCGAGGACGACGTATCTTGGCTAGGGAGCGGTGCTACTCGGGTTGGTGTGTATGCATTCATATGGTAAGGTGAAATGTAATAACGGTTATAAATGATAAATATTATTTTTAGTTAAGACTTCCATTGTATGTTTTTATACAAGGAGTTACGTGTTTTCAAAGAAAAACCTGTGATGTGACCCAACTATATGGTGCCCGGTTTGGGGCCTTACAAGTTGGTATCAGAGCCAGGTTTAAGAGAAATTCGGTGTTTTTAAATACCAAAACTTAAACCGAAAATGGGACGAAAGTAAACGAATGCCACCACGAGTAACCGCGAGCCAAGAGGTACGTTTTTTTGAATTGAGTTTAATTGATAGGGTTTCACATGCGTAGTGTTACACTAGGTAAAGTAGTTTGGTGTGATTATCTGGTGTGGTGTTTCCATGTGGAATTATGTTTTGTAAGCTGCGTATTGTGTAAATTGTAATACGTATAACTACGTGGTAATTAGTGCATTGTGTGGGATGCCTGTGCATCGATTGTGTGGAAGGTAGAAAGCTAGTGTGAATATGATGAGACGTTTAGAATCCAAGTAGTAACGTGGACAATCAATAACAATTGATCAACGTGATTTGCTGGTCTATTGTTACTCTTATATTCTGAATTTGTTGCCTATAATAATCACATAAATGTTCTATCTTGTGTATGATCAGGTGGTCATGACAATTTAGACGATGTGGATCAGGCGTGGGGCTCTTGCCAGGAGACAGGCGGAGCGTCGACATAGAGTTGCAATTGCTGTTGCTGCAGCTACTGTTAGGAGAGCATGTGAGGAGATCACAACACCTACTCCCGTGATGGTACAACCATCAATGACCGGAGTTGAGCGAGAGTTCCCAGCACAGGGAGTGATCTTCGTGCTTTCGGAGCCAAATGCCCCCGGGACTTTTGGAGCGCCTATTAGAGGCGAGCTTCGTGGATCCTTTTATAGGAGGAGCAGCTGGAGGGGGAGACACACATTTGCAATTAAACATCAGCCTCCGAGGTACGATTCAGGACCAGGAAACAGATGGCTAGAAGAAGAGTCGTATGAGTTTTAAATGGTGGTAACTGTGTTTGGGATTGTGTACATGTTGGGAATCATCGTACGAGTTTTAAATTTTAAAACATAATTATATTTAAATGCTTTAAATAAATAAATCAGATTTAATCAGCGGAAGCGATTTTAGTACAAATATCAGATCAGATGTGGATCCCGTTCAGTGATCCGGGTACATGCGTATAAACAATAATATTAAATGCAACCATATGGTGTTCAAGGATTATACCTTCGACGATTAACCGAATCAGAACACCTTGGCTCAACAAGCGTCAAGATAGATGACACGATCACGAAAACCTGCAAAACACGTCACACAGTTTGCGCGAGGTGGTTCCGGCTCGGCTCGGCTCGGCGCCGGACGGAAATCGGAACAAGGGCTGCAGGTTTTGATGTGGAGGCAATCAAATGTAATTCGGGTTTAGACTTAAAGTTATATTTATAACCATTCTAATTACAGACAGGGCCTCTGAGGTATTAACAATTAATACCCAACTAATTAACTCTTAATTATTGTTAACCCTTGCATTTTAACTGATTACAAAGAATCAGTAAAAACTTAATTTGTTTAATGTTTAACATTTAAACATTAATCCCCGTAAATAATTATTTCTCTAAATAATTAAATCACAATTTTTTCGATAAATATTTATTTGCCGTTTAATAAATCCGTCTTTCGTGAACTATAATATTTAACAATTATTTATTATCTATTTGCTTGTTGCCTACAGTGTAACTCTTTGGATCGTACCTCGTTAGTAACATTGACTTAATTGACGATCAGACATCATATATCCAACAATCTCCCACTTGGACGATTCATCAATTAATCGGTTTAACGTAGATAGTGGTAGACGCCTAGCTGCATCTCACTCCCCCTAGCAAGGTATGACGTATTACAATCGTCAAACTATTTCCTTATGTACAAGTAACTTTTACTTTACTAAGTGTAACAGTCATGTAAACACATCTATGTATCCTTTTTGTTTAGGGCATCGATTGAACATGAGACATGGATACAAGACACTTCTCATATGTTGTTCAACTATTCTTGTTCTCGTTCCCAATTCAAAGTGGTCTAAACAAACTACTACTCTTAGTTTGAGCAGGGACATGCGTTTTATACCAGTTCGAATCAACGAGGGCGCCAGAATGTCCAACTCCTAATCAAAGGAGAACAGAATTCCTTTGGTCACGTACAACTCCCACTTAACTTCAGATTTACTCCTGATCATACCCTTATTACTGCGTATTAAGGTACATCGTTAGATAAGATCAAATAACAAACTTTAGTCAGAGTTAGTTCTAGTACGTGCCTCGGGTCGAGGATTGATAGATCTTACCATATTCAAAACATCTCAAGACCTTGATCCATGAAGATAGTTTTGAAATGAATTACGTCCCATAATCATTCTCTAATGATTATCTGTGAATATGATCTCCAACTACTTGGACTTTCATTCATAATGAACCAACCATCCAATTCATAATAGTCTTACATTCGGATTGATTCCCATGAATCTGATTGACTACGGACATTTAGAATACAATATTCAAGGACTTCTAAAATGTATAAAGTATCGAACATAGTAACATCTATTTATAATGCATTTAACCATTAAATCAAATATAAAAACCAATGTAACTGTATTGTTCCAAAGCACCAAATACTAAATACAGATCAAACCCATTGTCTAGCAAATCTAAGACCTATCTTATCAGCATGCTCCTCATGTTTAGAATGAGGCATAGGCTTAGTGAATGGGTCGGCCAGATTCTGATCTGTGTGAACTTTGTTTAACACGATGTCTTCCCGTTCCAGTATATCACTGATATAGTGAAATCTTCTGAGTATGTGCTTCGTGCTGTGGTCTGACCTTGGTTCCTTGGCTTGAGCAATGACACCAGTATTGTCACACAGTAACTCGATTGGTTTCTGAATGCTAGGCATTACCCCGAGATCAACAACGAACTTCTTCATCCAAGCAGCCTCCTTTGCAGCTTTTGAAGCGGCAATGTATTTTGACTCGGTGGTGGATTGAGCAACAAAACTTTGTTTAATACTCTTCCAAGTGATAGCACCACCATTCAAAACAAATACAATTCCCGTTTGTGATCTAGAATCATCTCGATCAGTTTGGAAGCTAGCATCAGTGTAACATTTAACAACTAGTTTTTCTTCCAATCCTCCATATGTCAAGAACACATCCTTAGTTCTTCTCAAGTACTTGAGGATGTTCTTCACAGCTATCCAGTGACTCTCCCCAGGATTCTGTTGATATCTGCTAGTCATGTTTAAAGTGTGTGATATGTCAGGTCTAGTACATAGCATGACATACATGATGGAACCAATTGCATAAGCATATGGAACCTTTTCCCTTTTCTTCTTTTCCTCGTAAGACTGAGGCCACTGTTTATTATTCTATATGGTTCCATGTGCCATGGGCAAAGATCCTCTCTTAGAGTCTTACATGAAAAAGTGTCGAATGACCTTATATCTATAGATCTTTATTCCCAGAATATAAGCAGCTTCACCAAGATCTTTCATTGTGAAACATTTATCTAGACAGGACTTTACGTCTTGTAGCATAGGAATATGGTTTCCAATGAGCAGTGTATCATCTACATACAAAATCAGATATGTGGTACAACTTCCACTTGCCTTCCGGTAGATAAATGGTTCATCTTCGTTCTTGACAAAACCAAACTCTTTAATCTTTTGGTCATGCCTGCTTTAATCCATAAATGGATTTGCTTAACTTGCACACCTTATTAGGATTCTTTGGATCTTCAAAACCTTCCAGTTGAACCATATAGACATCTTTAGTAAGATGCCTATTTAGGAACGCGGTTTTGACATCCATTTGCCAAATCTCGTAGTCATAATACGTGGCAATGGCAAGCAAGATGGTAATCAACTTAAGCATGGCCATTGGCGAGAAGGTTTCATCATAATCAATTCCTTAAGTCTGAGTGAAGCCTTTCACTACCATCCTTTCTATGAAGGTTTACACATTCCCATCCATGTCTATTTTCTTCCTGGAAATCCACTTGCTTCCTACGGTCAGACTCTCGGGAGGAAGATCAACCAAGGCCCATACATGGTTGTCGTACATGGAATGGGTTTCGACATCCATGGCTTCAAGCCATTTCCTAGATTCTAAATCCAAGATTGCAGATTTGTAACTAGTGGGCTCAGCCTGATCAACTATCAGGATGTCGTCAATATGGTGAATCCCAATATATTATGACGATCATTGGTACTTCTGTGAATAGCTTGTGTCACAGTTGAATCATGAACATTTCTAGATTCAGCTTTAGCAGTCTCATGTTGAACGACAATTTCAGTTTGGGGTTCGGTTATTTATGGTTCTCGGATCTCATCTATATCCACATGGTTCTCTCTAATTCCTCACGCAAGAAGTTCCTTCTTCAAGAAGTTAGCTCTGCGTTTAAGGAAAACTCGGTTTTCAGCAGCATTGTAGAAGTAGTAACTGATTGTTTTAGGGTATCTGATGAAAATGACTTTATCGCCACGGGGATTTAGCTTGTCCGTAGATTCACTAGTAACATATGCTTTGCATCCCCAAACCTTAAGGTAGGACACTTTGGATTTCTTCCCATGTGAAACATTCTTCTTATTTCTTTATTTTATCAGAGTTTTATAATGCGGAAAATGGTCTCAGTTTTTCAAATCCTTGTCATTAAATGACACATGTATATTTTATTTATAAATATTGTTTTACATGTACAATATTCTGTTACACAAAAGTCTAGGGATTCTTTACTTCTTCCGGCCTAGTCCACAGGAAGCTCTATTCCATATGCTTCTTTCGTGCAGTGTTTGGAAAACATTTTTGAATTAGCTTATGATAAGTAAGTACACTTCATTGTTCATTTTATTATGAACCCTTTAGGTTCTTATTATTGTTCAAGTTTCCCGGGCTTTCGGCGCCCCCGTGACCATCTCCGAACATACCTCCGGTCACGTCATTCGTATATTTTATAGGTGTGCTAACCCCTTCATGACCATCTTCGGACTTACCTCCGATCATAGTATTCATTTCATTCATGGGTGTGCTAACCCCCTCATGACCATCTTCGGACGTACCTCCAGTCATAATATTGGCAAGGTCCTTATTGTCACACCCCAACCGACGACGGAATATGTTGGGGCGGACGTGTGGACTGTTCATAAGCTCATGATCAATTAAAGTTTCATATATTAAATACATCAAGATTTTATTACAATAGTTCAAATCAACAACCAAAATCAAATACATCAACATGTTCAATTTCTTTGTTTACTAAGTCCAAATTCTATATATAGTATGTTGCATATGATCTCATACCCTAGTACCTGAAACATGATGAAAACAGTGTCAACTAAAAATAGTTGGTGAGCATACATAGGTTTTGACACCACAAGTAAAGTTCAAATGTTTTGTGTACAAATCATATGATACATGGTTTATAAAGCATTTATGGAGAATCTAAGTTAAGCTAGTTGCACAAATGTAAACTTCTAACTGAAGGGCATAACAACACATGTTATCCTGATGTAAATGTAGGGCATAACAACACATGTTATCCTGATGTAAATGTAGGGCATAACAACACATGTTATCCTGATGTAAATGTAGGGCATAACAACACATGTTATCCTGATGTAAATGTAGGGAATAACAACACATGTTATCCTGATGTAGGGCATAACAATCAAATGTTATCCTAATGTAATTTGTTAATGATTACACGAGTATGTCATGTATATGTAGCCTTAACAGTTAGCATTCAAGCACAAAGCACAAATAAACACATATGATCATATTGTAGAATTGTACGTATGTAATTGTAAATAGTGTGTTATTGAGTAATCATGTTTCACCCCAAAAATGTACAAAAAGGAAAAAGGGGCTATGTAAACTCACTTGTATAGATGGTGTAGATAGCACGAACAATAGGTAGTAAAAGTGATTCTTGTAAATCACAAAGTTAACCTAGAGTGAGAATGTATGATCTTGAATTAATAATGTGTACGAAGTCTATGTCATGATCAAATGTTCATCGATTTGATATGTGTGGATTTGTACAAGGGTTGTGTCATTTTATGTGACAGGATGTAAGTCGAGAAAAGTATGATATGTAAAATTGTAAGTTCAAAGTATATATGAAAAATAATATTTGTCTTTAGGGTTTATGTTTAATTAATTTAAATAAATAAATTCATTTAGGGTTTAAATAAATAAATCTATCTTATTTATTCATTTAATAATAATGTGCCAAGAAATATTGTAAATATATATTAGTATATAAATAGTTTGTATAGGTTTTGAATAAAATAATCATATAAACTTTTTATTTAGAATTTTTAGTTTTATATCCACTAGGAAGGATCAAATAAATGGTTTAAAATTTCCAAGTTGATAGTTGGGTTTATAAAACAATTTCCGTGTCTTGGGGTTTTATAAAATAATTTTTATAAAGAAATTTGGGTTTAAACAAAATATATTAAAATGATTTAAAAAAAAGAAAAAGAAAACTGATCAGGGGATACACGACCGTGCCAGGGTATGGGCACGACCATGCTTAGGCATGGCAGAATCATGCCTGGGCACGAGGCACGACCGTGCTAATCGATTAGCACGACCGTGTCTGAACTTTTCCAGAAAATGAATTGGTTAAATCTTATAAGGTTAAATGCTGGAATCATAGGGCTTTCAAAGAGTAGGTGATGGCGAATTTGTCCATATAGTTTAATTGAATTTAGATTGATTCTAGGGTGCTGTTCGATCAAACCCGAATGAATATGAACCCTAGAATTCGTTTGTGTTAATTTCGATAATGTAAGCCCCAATTAACACAGTGCTTTTAATCTATGAATGAAAACGAAGCTGTGGACATGTTTAATTACCTCTAACGATATCGAATTGATGGAGTTCGAGCAAAAGCAGGTTTGCCTTCGAGTGGCTTGTTCTCCGGCGGCTCTGTTTCCTTCTCCGGTGAAATCGAATGATGTTACAGGTTCCGTGGAACTCGTTTGAGGTGTGCAGATGGTTAATTGCAGAATGAAACGACGGTTGGTGCGAATTCGAGTGTAATCGTTGGGGCTTCGACTGTTATGACTTAAAGTCCGTAATTGGAATTAATTCGGGTTAATTGGCAGCGATGAATGGTTAGAAACGGACTAATGATGTCCGAAACAATCAATGTCGAGTTATGGCTGCGAATTCGAACGTTTTGAGGCGTACAGATTGAGTTTGCGTCTTGACTGTGCATGAGGCGTGACCGTTAGGCACGACCGTGCTTGGGCATTTGGTGTGACCGTTCTCATGCACTGGCGCGACCGTGTCTACTTGAGTTTTGATTAAATATAGAAATAATCCTTGTAGTTTGGTATTTGAGTTTGAGGAATGGCAGAATTAGTCCCTGGGGTTTGTGATTGGATAACTTGGACTAACTGGACTAATTGAGTTTGTGCGAGATAACAAAACTTGAGTTAACGGATTTATCTCTAAGTAGCCGGATGTCATATCATACATATATATATATATATATATATATATATATATATTTGTAAGGCTAAAAGATAAATTTGTATGAATGAAATTATGAGTTTAATACACTTTTGTAATTATGGTTAATGTGACACAATGAAATTAACCAGCATTGAAGTTGAAATATTGTTAATGCACAAAACAAGCATAAGGAAATCATGGATGTTACACTTATAGTCGTCAGTATATACCCCATGCATTGGTCACAAAGAATTATTTGCCATGACGACTTATTCATTTCTTAGATCAGCCCCGTAGGCTTTTGATCTTTCCCTTTTGTTTTCTTCTTCTTTATTTTATTAAGATCCACCTTATAGGTCGGGTATCTCTTTTTATTTGGAACTTTGAGTATGTTTGAGTCACAGCCTCCCAAATATAGCAAGCATTTGTTTTCATCTCACGTATATGCTTGATTCATTTCCTAACCAGTCCTCCCCTTAAAACTTGATAACGGTTTCTCCACGAGTCACTAAAAGGGTTTATTTATAGGAAGTACTAGCGGCGTATCCACCACCCTTTTAACACTTCGTGAGTACTCCGTTACTCCATTTTTGGGTTTAGATTCGTTCCAACATACTCATTCATAATTGCACGTATCATCACGCATTCACGTATTCATATTTATCATGCATTCACATATTCATGCATTCACATATTCAGTTTCATCATGCATTTACACTTATCATATTTTGTTAAACCGAGGTGATTATCCTAACAGAGCAGTAACTCCAACAGAGATGTTCCCAGGAAAGGATGACGGGTCCACGAGGAATTTATACACCACTATTTCCTTAGACAGAACATTTTGTTTGTCAGATAACTACATACCGGTTGGAAGATCGCCCATTCGTTATTATATTTTCATTACTCTCTTTTAGTCTATACCCCTAAACATTCATAATGGTTTCACAACAAATCATCAAGAGATATATATATAGGAAGTACCAGCGGTGTATCCACCACCCATTGGATAGCCCGTGGCTACTCCATTATTCTAGTTTAGTGTTTAGACTAAACCCTTATTACCCCGTATGTGACACCCAGAATTTCAGGTCAATATCCATATTTAGTATAAACACGTTCATACTGCATATTTCCTGAACTATTTAGTTTTGACAAGTGATGTCATAAGTCTAGCAGAAAAACATATGTTACACTACTTGCATTTTTAGTAATTGTGAGAATTACTAGTTTATGAGCTCTTATAACCCGCAAGTTACGATCATTGGTGATTAACTAATAATAATACACATGAAGTCTAGAAAATTATATTGATTCAAAATAAATAATTATGAGATTATTTTTGTCAAGTAATATAAAAGCTTTGTTACACCCGGTTATACTTATCTACCTATAGATATATCCATAACTATATTCAAACTGTCAACTATGTAGGGAAATATTAGTGATTTATGAAAAACTAGTCTTTTACAACACAATCCCTAAGTTTACTACCACTAAAGTTTAAGAACCAAACGCTACTATCGTTAGAACACCAAACGAGATTACACCACCTAAGGGTCTAACTATCTACCATTGAAACTCAACTAGACTTGAACTAAACCCAAACCCCCACCCCATTTGGCCTTCTCGGCCGTAACCCACATGTGGGGGCCACCCACACCAAAATACAAATCTAAACTAATGATGCATGTCATAAGACCCATTCTCAATCAACTCGCATGCACTCAACCATCATCACATCTTTTCCATCCATTACATGTAATCATTATACCTAGTTTGACACACAATCTCTCTCTCTCTCTTTCTACTCTTTTGAATGGCAATATATATACACTCACAAACACACTTTGTACAAAGATTCAAACCCCATTAGTTGGAATCTAGCAAAAATCTCAAAGATCCAAGTGTTGCTTGAAGTTTTTAGAGCATTTCAAGAGGATTCAAATCACCATCTTCATCCACATTTGAAATCTTCCCTAGCATAGTCTAGTGGTAAGCAAAACTAGTTCTTAATCTAAATTCTTCATCTTTAACTTGAAATCATAACTTTGTTCACCTTTAAAAACAAAAACTCTCATGATCTTATTAAATCTAAGAAAAATAACATGTTTCATACACTAAACTACAAGTTAAAACATAAAGAATATGTGTATAATTATAAGTTGCTAGATCAAGAAGAGTTGTTAGATTTCATGTATATGAAAAGAGTTTTTAAAAACTTTAGTGAAATACCTAAAGGAACATAAAAGTGGTTGGATCATTTGATCTAAACAAAAATCAAGTTATATATGTGTGAATCATGAGTGTGTATATAAGTATATAGACATGATGGTGTGTGTATCGTATGTATGTGTGTATGTACCGTATGTATGTGTGTATATACATAAAATATGAGAATATGTAGATTTACGTATGTATATATTTATATATATATTTATAGTAAATAAATATACAAATGTACATGCATGCATGAAGGATACAACATTTGAGGATTTCTCTAGTATAACCCATTGTACATGGGTCATATTTGCGAAATCTTGATATTTTGTAAACTCAAACTGATATTTTGGGGTTGTAAAACTTTAAACTTTAAATTATGTATCCAGTTTGCATGTATGTGTTTGCAATAATCATATGTTTCGGAAACTATGAACGTTACGCCTCACGTTTCCGCCTTGGCGGGGTGTGACAGATTGGTATCGGAGCCATTGATTATAACAAACTAGGAGTCTAAAATTGAATCTAGTCTATAATGTAAATGACTCACTAAGACGTTTTCATTAGCATATGTATTTCATAACCTATCATCGTATAATACGGATATCATAGACACTGAATATCGTCACACACTAACCCCATTCTGACGTTAGACCCCGACACCGAGACGACATCGCACCGTTTAGATTTCGTAATTAGAAAAGTGACCCACGAGATGGTTGAGCCGACAGAAGAGCCCTTACCTAGGAGACCTAGGGTGGATATTACCGATTGGGAATGGCTATCCCGGGCAATCCGGATATGGAGAGTACATGAGGATATTCCTACGACTGCTGACATCACCGGATCATCATGCACGTCTCGACCCTTACTACTCACGGGGGAATGCGTGGAGTGAACCATCCCCATACTCGTGGCCCGTAGTTATTCACACGAGGAGCAGATCCACACATTGAAGACTGACCTAGGAAACATCCAGGAGGATATGGGGATCATGCAAGGCTTGTGAGAGCATGCTTTAGGGATGATGGAGGATCAGGAGCTGTACGATCAGGCCCTTTATACCACATGTGATCGATTGATGAAGGTCGAGAGGAGACTAGTAGATTTGGAGCATAGGACCACTGCTGCTGAGTGGAGAGCAGAGGCAGCCGAGCAGAGGGCGATCGAGGCTGAGCTCTGAGATACTGTAGACGGGGCATGCGTTAAGACTATGATGATCTCAGCTACCGTTCTGCCAAGTACGCTTTCCTATTTCTAGACCTATTACGGGTGGGTTGTGCCCGTAACACGTTATGTAGTTGAAACTTAGTACGGATGGTTTATGCAAAACTTATTTGTTTTGAGTTCCTCTGTTGGAACTATGTACTGTTATGTGTTAAACTATGTATGTGATGGTTGTTTTGCGTTGACGTTGTTGTATCCTTATCTCATGATATGTCATTATCTCTATATAATGCTCGTTTCTTTTGAATTGTATAATTAGAAAAAAAAACGCCATGGCACCTAAACAAAGGATGCTCCATGACACCACTGGTGAAAACAACGCGACAATTTCCGTAGAAGTGGAGCAACTCATATCACAACGTGTAGCCGCCACCTTGGAGCAGTACGAAGCCAATCAGAATAACAACGGAGGAAATGGAAGTGGTACCGGCGGAGGAGGTGCAAGAGCTAGTGGCACGGCTGGAGATTCTGGAGGTAATAGAATGTGTAATCACCTCTGTAACACATAGTCACGATCTAAGGTAACAACATTATTAAAATAGTGACTTGTGACTTTACAGATGCTTCGAGCAAGAAGTGCACCTATAAGGCCTTTCTATCTTGCAAGCCTCGCAACTTCAATGGCACCGAGGGTGCAGTAGGCCTGATGAGGTGGATTGAGAAGATGGAATCGGTGATTGATATCAGTGAATGCACAGTTGACTGTATGGTGAAATATGCCACTTACACATGTACTGACAAAGCATTAACCTGGTGGAATTCTCAAGTGAAGACTCTGGGGAGACAGACAACATATCAACTATCATGGGAAGATCTGACGAGCATGATGATCGAGGAATACTGTCCTCGAAACGAGTTGCAGAAGATTGAGGCTGAGATGCGGAACTTGTAAATGATCAGAGATGACGTAGCTGGCTACACTGCCGTTTTAATGAACTGACAATTCTGGTGCCGCACATGGTCACACTAGAACATAAGCGTGTCGAGAGATACTTGTGGGGTCTCGCGCCCCAAATCCGTAGCATGGTACCTTCATCAAACTTTGGGGATGCCAAGAGTGCTATAACTCTAGCGTTTAAGTTAAGAGATGATGTTGTGCGTAATGTATTATTTGCAAAGAAGGAGACTGAGGAAATGAAATCCGGAGAAAAGATAAAGTGGATGGGAAAGCCAGGTAATAAATTTGGGAAGCAAGAATTCAAGAAGCAGGAGACCGTGAAGGCCTTTACAACCAACACTATGGAACAAAAAGGATACAATGGGACTTTTCTGAAATGTAATAGATGTGGTTATCACCATGGAGGGAGATGCACTCGATGCGAAAAGTGCGAAAAGCTTGGGCATGCAACTCAAGGTTGCAGAACCATTATCAACCCATGGATAGGGCTAAGCAAGGATGTTATGAATGTGGTGATCCAAAACATTTCAAAAGAGATTTTCCCAAGTTGAAGAATCAGAACAAAAATCAGGCCCGTGGAAGATCATTCGTGTTGGGAGTAGGGGATGCACGCCAGGACCCGAACATTGTCACTGGTACGTTCCCGGTAAATAATCACTATGCCTATGTACTTTTTGATACGGGTGCTGATATGAGCTTTGTGTCAAATGACTTTAAGTCCTTACTTGGTATTAAGGCAAGCAAACTAAATCAAAGTTACATAATCGAATTAGCAAATGGGAAATTAATTAAAACCGGAGAAGTCATTCAGGGTTGTACTTTATGTCTAGAAAACCATACATTTAGTATAGACCTTCTACCTGTTGATCTGGGGAGTTTTGACATTGTTGTTGGCATGTATTGGTTGTAAAAAATTCATGCCGAAATTGTCTATTTTGAAAAGATTGTACGCATTCCACTCCCGAACAGAGAAGTTCTTTCGATTCAAGGAGAAAAGAGTGGAAAGACACTGAGAATGGTTACTTGCATGAAAGTCCGCAAGTACCTACGCAAGGGTTATTGCGTATTTTTGGCTCACATTGTCGAGAAAAAACCGAAGGAGCGTCTTGTCACACCCCAACCGACGGCGGAATACGTCGGGGCGGACGTGTAGACTGTTCATAAGCACATGATCAACTATAATTTCATATTTTCTTTAAATCATGATTTCATTACATAAGTTCAATCAATAACCAAAAATCCAATACATCAACATGTTTAATTTATTTGTTCACTAAGTCCAAACCCTATATGTAGTCTCTTGCATATGATCTCAAACACTAGTACCTAAAACATGATGAAAACAGGGTCAACTAAAAATAGTTGGTGAGCATACATAGGTTTTGACCCCACAAGTATTATCAAGAGTTTGTGTACAATTCATATGATGCATGGTTTAATAAGGCAATTATGGAGAATCACTATAGTTTAAACTGGGGCGCACAATCAAACCTTGTGACTTATAGGCATAACACAACAGTTATCCTTAAGTGTTTTCGGCAACAATCACCCTAACTGGGTGGGTTGGTCAGACTCAATAGATCTATCATTGTATACCGTCGGCTTCTACAGAGTTAATGATTGCACTTGCACTATGCACAAAAAAAGTATGTAAATGTTGTTTGCACAAATAGTGTTCAAGCATAAGACACAAATTGCACACATGATTATAATGTTTGAATTGTAATAATTGCAAATAATTTGAATGTAATCATGTTTCACCCCAAAGAATGTAAAAGTGAAAAAGGGGCTATGTAAACTCACCTGAGTTGTGTACGAGTAGCACCACACAAGGATGCAAAAGGGACCACAAGTATTGCCTGTGAACGGTCTACGGATGCTCTAGAATTATAAGCATAATAGTTAGGGACACATGGGATATTGTGACGATGACACGGAAGAGTGACGTCCTAAGACGCACTAATGATTAACGAGTAGACGAACTTGTCCACAAGAAAAAAAGATTTTCTTAATATAACAATTAAGATAGATTCGATTCGTATTGAAAGTCTCTAATTACGAATAATATTATTAAATATATATATTCATGTGTTTATACCATTAAACATTGGTTTAGGAAAATAATATACATTATTTATTATTTTAAGTTTGGAGAATTAACACGATGACTATTTACGTGACAAAAATAATAAATATATTATTTTAATTCGGAAACGTGAGCTTGGGTGATAATATAAATAATTATATTATTTATAAATGTGGGAATAATAATTAAAATGAGTTATAAAATCAAACCCGAGCCTACGGGTGTTTTTCGGGGTCAAACCATATTAATATATTAATAAAATAATATAGGGTTTGATTTTATTTAAATATAATATTTTAAAACTTGTTTAAAAAATAAGAGTGGGTGGAGAGACTCGAACCTTGGTCTCTCCCACAATAGCACACAGACCCAACCACTCCAGCCCGCTAGGGAATCGCATACATAGCCGGACCAGAATTGTTTTAATCTTTAACACCTCAGTGTTTTTCCCCCATGCGAGCCGAACCAAACCCGACCCCAATTCCATCGATTTTATTACTGATTTGAAACAAGAGTTTAGGGGTTTTGTTCATCATTGAATTATGAATCTGAGGGTGTATCTAATTGTAAAAACCATCGATGTTAATTCCTGTTTAAAAGAGCCGAATACCCTAGGTTTGAATCACGAATCAATTGATCGATTTTGATAAGATTATGGATTGAAATCATGGGGCTTTCAATGAGTGTGGGATTGCGAATCTACCCATGTAATTTAATTGTATTGAGATGGTGTTTGGATCAGGGTTTGATCAAATCGAATTTGTATGAACCCTAGAAATCGGTTTATGACAAATTCGATAATGTGAGCCCGAATAATCATGGGGCTTTTGATCTAGAGACTGAAATGAAACTAGGGATGTAATCAATTACCGGAATGATGCTCGAATTGATGGTGTTCGACTAGAATGGACTCCGACGGTTTTGGTCCCCGCCGACTCGGACCACTTCTCCGACCATATTAGATGGTGTAACAGGCTATGTGGGACTCGATTTAGGTGCACATGTGATTGGTTCGTGAGGATGTCGATCGAAATGAACGAATTTGATGAATACGTGATGATGGTCGACAGTTTCAAGATTAATGCCCATAATTGGGTTTAATTCGATTCAATGATGCTGTTTAAAGCCCTAATGATGGTCGTTTATGACATCAACGTGCATTTCAGTTACAAATTTCAAACGAATATCAGTTATAGATTGTGAATTTGGATCAAAGGCTACGAGTTTGACTTTTAAAATCAACAGGAACCAAAATCCTTCAATTTTGACTTTCAAAGTCAACAGAATTGGGTTTTGCCTATTTACACAATTAGTCCTTGTAGTTTTGTTTAAATAATGGCAGAATTAGCCCCTAAGGTTTGTAACTGAGTTATCTAAGTTAACGGGAATTTGTCGGGTGTCACACGTCTACTCGAGGATATACCCATCGTTAGGGATTATTCCGAAGTGTTTCCCGAAGACCTACCCAGATTGCCGCCACCAAGAAAATTCGAATTCCGAATTGACTTAGTACTTGGAGCCGCACTAGTTGCGCGATCGTCGTATCGACTAGCACCTTCTGAGATGCAGGAACTGTCAAGTCAACTGCAAGAGTCGCATGAAAAAGGCTTCATAAGACTGAGTTTCTCACCTTGGGGAGCTCCGGTCTTATTCGTAAAGAAGAAGGATGGAACCTTTAGGATGTGCATCGACTACCGGGAATTGAACAAGCTTACGATTAAGAACCGGTATCCGCTTCCAAGAATAGATGATTTATTTGATCAACTTCAAGGTTCTAGCTTCTACTCCAAGATCTATTTATGCTCGGGGTATCACCAACTAAGAATCCAAGAAGAAGATATACCAAAGACAACATTTAGGACTCGTTACTGCCACTACGAGTTTCTAGTCATGCCGTTTGGTTTAACAAATGCACCGGTTGTCTTTATTGATATTATGAATAGAGTGTGCAAGCCATACTTGGATAAATTTATGATTGTGTTTATCGATGACATATTGATATACTCATGAACCAAGGAGGATCATGAGCATCACTTGAAACTAATTTTGGAATTGCTCAGGAATGATAAATTATATGTCAAGTTCACCAAGTGTGAGTTTTGGATCCGAGAGGTCCATTTCCTTGAACATGTTATCAATAAAAAAGGTATACACGTAGATCCCTTGAAGATTGAGGCGATTAAAAATTGGGAAGCACCTAGGACTCCGACCGAAGTGCGTCAATTTCTAGGGTTAGCCGGTTACAATCGGTGATTTATCGAAAATTTCTCAAAGATAGCCCTACCTCTAACTTCACTCACCCACAAGGACAAACAATTTAATTAGACTGACAAACAAGAATCAGCCTTCCAATTACTGAAACAGAAGTTGTGTAGTGCACCGATCCTATCACTCCCCGAAGGAACCGACAATTTCGTCGTGTACTGTGATGCAGAACATCAAGGTCTGGGTTGTGCATTGATGCAGAAAGAAAAGGTTATAGCCTACGAATCGAGGCAATTGAAAGTGCATGAGAAGAATTACACGACTCATGATTTAGAATTGGGCGCCGTCGTGTTTGCGCTCAAAATCTAGAGGCATTACTTATATGGTACAAAGTGCACTATCTTTACATATCACAAAAGCCTCCAGCATATTTTCGATCAAAAAGAGCTTAATATGAGACAACGCCGTTGAGTGGAACTACTGAACGGTTATGATTGTGATATCAAATATCACCCTGGAAAGTCCAATGTTGTAGCAGACGCCTTAAGTCTCAAAGAACGAGTTAAAACTCTTCGTGTTCATGCCCTTGGATTAACAATTCATACGAGTCTTACTACTCAAATTCGGATGGCACAACAAGAGGCGCTTAAGGAAGAAAACATACAGAATGAAGCACTGCGTGGGATGATTAAACAACTAGAACCTAAGACAGATGACACGTTAAACTTCATGAACAGAACTTGGGTGTCGAGTACTGGTAACCTACGTGAGCTGGTCATGGACGAAACACATAAGTCCAAATACTCAATACATCCAGGTTCAGAAAAAATATATAAAGATCTCAAGGAACTTTATTGGAGGCCAAATATGAAAGGAGATATTGCCACATATGTCGGTAATGCTTAAAGTGCTCAAAATTAAAGGCAGAATATCAGAAATCGTCTAGTTTATTACAACAACCAGAGATTCCCCAATGGAAATGGGAACAGATTTCCATGGATCTCATCACGTAATTACCTAGGACGTCTAGTGGTTATGATACTCTATGGGTAATTGTCGATCGCTTGACAAAATCCACCCACTTTCTGCCAATTAAGGAAACCGACAAGACCGTGAAACTTGCAAGGTTGTATATTAAAGAAATAGTGGAAAGACATGGAGTACCAATTTCTATTATCTTTGATAGAGATAGTCGTTTCGTGTCAAGGATCTGGCAATCCTTACAAGAAGCCCTAGGCACGCGCCTAGAAATGAGCACAACATATCACCCGCAAACGGACGCTCAGGGAGAGAGGACTATCCAAACATTAGAGGATATGCTCCGTGCGAGTTGTCACACCCCGACCGACGACGGATTATACGCTGGGGCTGAAACGGTTGTTCGAAAGCACATTATCAACTATTAAATAAGTTTCAATATTTACTCAACCATATTAAATATTCATTACAAGGAAATAAGAAATACATAGTTCAAAGAAACATGACATAATCAAGTTTGAATTTAATATAACTAGGTCCATAGTCCTATATGATCAAGACTTGTCCTCAAACGTGTGCACCTGAAACATGTTAAGTAAATGTCAACTACAAGTAGTTGGTGAATAGCATAGGTATTGACACCAACAAAAGTTGAGAAAGATTTACAATTCAATATGTTCAAATCAAGTCTAAGGCATAAATGTGAAAACATATAAGGTTCCAAAGTGTACAATCAAGCCATGTCATATGTATGCACAATCCCCCGGATTGCATGAAGTAAGGTACCAAAATGTATACACAAATCCGCCAAGATTTGTGTTAAGTAATGAATCGGATTCCCATATAAATGATCATAAAATGTACTACCTTAGGCTTGCCACACAAGTTAATGATTGTACTAAACATGAACACATGTATCACCAAGTAGTTTAAGACATAAAGCACAAAGACCTTTGCATAAGAACATAGGTAATTGAATTGTGTATGTAAAGTAAAGTAGACATGTTCCACCCCGAGTATTTGTAAACAAAAGTAATATAAAAGGGGCTATGAAACTCACCTATAATGAAGCTAGTAGATTGCATGAATTGTAAATGAAAGATAGGCTTCGTGAGGATTTCTCACAATTAACCTACACAGGTAATTGTATTCTGGACTCAATGTACGTCTAACGGAAATGGAAGTATGGAATTACAAATTTATTTGAGATTCTAGGGTGTCTTAGAATTCGGGTCGGATATGGGATTTGTATAAGTTTTCAGGGATATATATGTTTATCCCCAGTATTGAATAATAATGACAAAGTAGTTTATATAATTAATTCCAATTAATTAGAATGTCTAAGTATTCATGTAAGTATAGGATTTATAATAATACGTTTGAATTTATTTAAATAACTATCCTAAGAATAATTAATAAATAAATTGTGGATTAGAAAAGGTTTAAATAATTGTTTTATGTAAATAAAATAATTATTAAAATTATTTAAAGGAGCCAGAGCAGTACCTCCAACAGAGATGTTCCCAGGAAAGGATGACGGGTCCAGGATGAATTTATACACCACTCTTGCCTTAGACAGAGCATTTTGTTTGTCAGATAACTACATACCGGTTGGAAATCGCCCATTCGTTATTATATTTTCATTACTGTCTTTTAGTCTATGCCCCTATACATTCATAATGGTTTCACCACGAATCATCAAGAGATTTATATATAGGAAGTACTAGCGGCGTATCCCTTGGATAGGCCTTGGCTACTCCATTATTCCAGTTTAGTGTTTAGACTAATCCCTTATTACCCCGTATGTGACACACAACTTTTCAGGTCAATATCCATATTAGTATAAACACGTTCATACTGCATATTTCTTGAACTATTTAGTTTTGACAAGTGATGTCATAAGTCTAGGAGAAAAACATATGTTACACTACTTGCATTTTAAGTAATTGTGGGAATTACTAGTTTATAAGCTCTTATAACCGCAACTTACGATCACTGGTGATTAACTAATAATAATACACATGAAGTCTAGAAACTTATATTGATTCGAAATAAATAATTATGACATTATTTTATGTCAACTAATATAAAAGCTTTGTTACACCCGGTTATACTTATCTACCTATAGATATATCCATAACTATATTCAAACTGTCAACTATGCCAGGAATTATTAGTGATTTAAGATAAACTAGTCTTTTACAAAACAATCTCTAAAATTCCTACCGCTAAAGTTTAAGAACCAAAACTACTACCGTTAGAACACCAAACAAGATTACACCACCTAAGGGTCTAATTATCTACCATTGGAACTCAACTAGAGTTGAACTAAACCCAAACCCCCACCCCCTTTGGCCTTCTCGGCCGTAAACCCATATGTGGGGGACACCCACACCAAAATAAAAATCTAAACTAATGATGCATGTCATAAGACCCATTCTCAATCAACCCACATGAACTAAACCATCATTACATCTTTTCCATCCATTACATGTAATCATTATACCTAGTTTGACACTCAATCTCCCTCTTTCTCTTTCTACTATTTTGAACGGCGATATATGCACACCCACAAACACACTTTGTTCAAAGATTCAAACCCCATTAGTTGGAAAATCTAGCAAAAATCTCAAAGATCCAAGTGTTGCTTGAAGATTTTGGAGCATTTCAAGAGGATTCAAATCACCATCTTCATCCACATTTGATATCTTCCCTAGCATAGTCTAGAGGTAAGAAAAACTAGTTCTTAACCTAAATTCTTCATCTTTAACTTGAAATCATAAACTTTGTTCACCTTTAAAAACAAGAACTCTCATGATCTTGATAAATCTAAGAAAAATAACATGTTTCATAAACTAAACTAAATGTTAAAACATAAAGAATATGTGTATAATTATAAGTTGCTAGATCAAGAAGAGTTGTTAGATTTAATGTATATGAAAAGAGTTTTTATAAAAACTTTAGTGAAATACCTAAAGGAACATAAAAGTGGTTGGATCATTTTATCTAAACAAAAATAAAGTCATATATGTGTGAATCATGAGTGTGTATACAAGTATATAGACATGAAGGGGTGTGTGTGTGTGTGTACCGTATGTATGTGTGTATGTACCGTGTGTATGTGTGTGTATATGTATATATAAAATATGTGAATATGTAGATTTATGTATGTATAGATACATATTTATGTAAATAAATATACAAATGTACGTGCATGCATGGTGGATACAACTTTTGAGGGTTTCTCTAGTATAACCCATTGTACATGGGTCATATTTGCGAAATCTTGATATTTTGTAAACTCAAACTGAAATTTGGGGGATGTAAAACTTTAAACTTTAATATATGTATCCAGTTTGCATGTATGTGTTTGTAATAATCATATGCTTTGAAAACCATGAACGTTACTTTCACACCCTGAAATTTCACAGCGGGTTACCCGCGGGTTGTGACTGTCAAGGATCATAAGTCCTGGTCATTTTGAATGACCTCTAAATGGTTTTCGAAAAGGCTTTCCTTTGGAACATCATACAAAAGCAAATAAGTAATACCGAGTTCGAAAATGCGAAAAGTAAAGTGCAGAAGCAAAAGTATAATCTTTAGGTTCCCATAAACCTAAACTTCTAATGAAAACATGAAATGAGACTCCTAAAGCGCAACCCTAGTCCATGGATGAATGTTTAGAGACGTGAGATAAACATGCTTAAAAGTTTCAAAACAGGATTGGTGAGTTCACAGGTTTAAGTAATAAAAACAGAAATGAAAACAGTGTAACAGTACGTATGTTTACTAGTGATTCGATTGTTGATCAGACAATAAACATTAACTATATAAGCAACACCGAAACCGAAGCTCAACGAAGGAATGCAGAAACTAGCATTTTGCCTCTTACGTGCCCAACACGCAATGGATTAGGTCAATTATGCACCCGTTTGACTCCCAGTCAGAGTTAGCGCGACTAACTCGGGTGGGGGTTGTTAAAACCCAATAGTACTATTCATGAATCACCTCGCTTTGTGTAATAATTAACAGTTCGAATATGAGAGGACTTTATGTGCGGGAAATGCACCCACTTATATACGTTAAAGAGAAATCAAAGTAATCATCATACGACTAAGTAAGAAAATGGTTTAGCATGTATCTCCCCTAAATGGAAAGGTACGTAAAATGGGGCCGTGAAAACTCACCTGGGAATGAGGTGAATGAAGTATGAAAGCAACGCGAGAAATCTTGCAACTCCGGATAACCGACCTAAGCGAGCCCTAGGAATAGTAAGGCTATAAGGTCTATGAAAGTAAACATGGTTTATGTAACCACATTCATCCAAACGACTCAACGTTGAAAGGTTACTTTGACTTTTGAAAAGGTTTGACCAAAGTTGATCGAGGTTTGACTAAGGTTTGACCAAAGTTGACCGAGGTTTGACCAAGGTTTGACCAAGTTTAACCAAGGTTGAATGTGGTCAGAAATCCATAATAGAGTCCGACCACAACGACCGAATTGATTATCTTCATGCATAAGGATACTAGATTACCTAGTAGAAAAGATTTCAAAATCATCACAAACCTCCCTTTTTCTTTTCTATTGCAATTTCTGGATTATTATATGATGATTTTGAAACTTTCCATATATAGAAAAGAAATAGACCTGGGAATGAGGTGAATGAAGTAAGAAAGCAACGCGATAAATCTAGCAACTCCGGATAACCGACCTAACCGAGCCATATGAATAGTAAGGCTATAAGGTCTATGAAAGTAAACATGGTTTATGTAACCACATTCATCTAAACGAGTCAATGTTGAAAGGTTACTTTGACTTTTGAAAAGGTTTGAACAAAGTTGACCGAGGTTTGACCAAGTTTGACTAAGGTTTGACCAACTTTGACCAAGGTTTGACCAACTTTGACCAAGTTTGACTAATGTTGACTAATGTTGATCAGTGTTGACTAATGTTAACCAATGTTGACTAATGTTGACCAATGTGACACGACGACCCGTTGGTGACACATGGTGGAAACGTGTACAAGTAGCACATAAGTAACATATGAGTAACACATAAGTACATATAAGTAGCACATATGTAACACATATGTAACACATAAGTAACATACAAGTAACAAAGTTTCCTATTAACATTATTTCAATTCATTTGAACAAATAACATAACATGTCATTTCTATATTATAGTTATTAACATAACAAAGTTTTCCTTTTTCAGAAATTAGGGTTTTTAGTGCACCTTAGGTGTCATGACTCAACTAAACAAATGATACATGAAGTAATACTAGTAACATACTATAAACATGATTCTACACATACACTTTCTATTTTAAGCAAAGGTGAAGTTCACAAACTAACAAAGTTTCCTTATTTAGTAAGGTTCCCCAAAACATGTCATAATACAATTCCAAATTACATATTCTTGCATAAGACATCTATTCATATAGTAATAAAGCTATTTATCCTATTTTAGACCTTTATAACATACAAATATACAAAATATGAACAATTAAGATTCTTTTTTAGGAAAGTGGTCCAAACGAACCTTTGCGCATGTGTAACTTCAAATGACCCTTTCTACTACTTTAATAGATGTTATAGAACCATATTATCAAGTATTTATCTATTAGAACCTCATAACAAAAAAATATGACAAAATAAAGTTTCCTTATATAGTAAGTCGACCATAGCATAGAGTAAAACAACATTTCAACCAAAAAAATTACATTTTCTACTTATTCTACTATTATGAGCATCATTTAAACTATCAAACATATCATATACACATTTATGCAAAATGTAAACCAACAAAGTTTCTATAAATAGAAACGAGCAAATAACAACCTAATTGAATATTTCAAACACAAAAAGTGCAAATATGTGTCAACAAATTCATTTTATGAAAACTCTTTGATAAAACATGGATTTAAAGACGTTAGAACATGGAGATTTGTTTGGATGGGTATGGTACCTCATATGGCCAAAAATGATGAGAAAGAATGGATAGATTCTTACCAAAAGCAAGTATGATGAAGAAATGGTTGTGATATTAGCTTCTAGCACCTTGAATCACCTTGGAATGGACCTAGAACCACTTGGATTGCTTGAACAAGTTTGAAGGAGGTGGTGGCTAGTGATGGGGGTGGAGGCCAAAACAAGAGAGAGAGGGAGAGAGGAGTGTTTTAGGTTTAGGGTAAAAATGAGGGTGGAAGTGGTTTATGGGTGGTTTTAGTGAAATGATATTTGGGCTTTTTACTCTTTCAAGGCTTTTTATTAATTAAATGGGCTACTAATTGGATTAAAAAACTAAAGTGCTGAATTATTAAGCCCAATTTATAAAACCATTATTTTTATAAAATCAAATTAAATGATGTTGGCACATATCGCGTATCCGCTTAAAAAGCGTTAATTTGAAAGTTGCTCTAAAAATTCCTGAAAATTTCATATAAGAATGAAATATTAAATCACAATATTACATATAATTTTTGCACACCAATTATATGTCTAAGTATTATTTCTGAAAATCACCAACGTTCGTGTGACAGGATGCGTGTGTGACCCGGTAATCCGCCCGATTACCGATGCATGTAATGAAATGAAACGAATGGACTTGATATATGAAAAATGTACTTAATTACTCTATAATTAAGTATGATGCAAGTGTAATCATGTGAATTCAAGTAATAGTCGGGTATGAATATTAACCTGAATTTGCCGGGTATCATATACTCCCCCTATTAAAAGGAATTTCGTCCCGAAATTCAGTTCACGTCACTGGTAGATGTTGTAGTTTTGAACAAGTGAGGGTATTTACACTTGAATTGATCCTCATGCTCCCAAGTGAATTCTAGTCAGCGTCTAGAATTCTAACGAACCTTAACTATAGGGATGCGGCTTTGTTTTAGCTGTTTGACCTCACGGTCCATGATCTCGAAAGGTTCTTCAACGCAGTGAAGCTGATCGTCTATCTGAATCTCCTCCAATGGTATGACCAGTGTCTCATATGATATGCACTTCTTCAGATTCGACACGTGAAACACATCATGAACTCCACTGAGGGTTTCCGGTAGGTTGAGTTTGTAAGCAACAGGGCCAACCCTTTTCAGAATCTCGAAAGGTCCAATATAATGAGGGTTCAGTTTTCCACGCTTGTCGAAACGTATCACTCCTTTCCATGGCGAGACTTTCAGTAGCACTTTGTCTCCCACTTGAAATTCTAATGGTTTGCGTCTCACGTCAGCGTAACTCTTCTGACGATCACACGCGACTTTGATACGTTCGCGTATCTGTACTATCTTTTCTGTAGTCTCATGAATAATTTATGGACCTGTGAGTTGGCTATCTCCCACTTCTGTCCAGCAAATTGGCGATCTACACTTTCGTCCATAAAGTGCTTCGAATGGAGCGGCTTTGATGCTAGTGTGGTAGCTGTTGTTGTATGAAGATTCGACCAACGGTAGGTGGGTATCCCAACCATTTCCAAAGTTAACCACACAAGCTCTAAGCACGTCCTCCAAGGTCTGGATGGTCCTTTCACTCTGACCGTCCATTTGAGGATGGTATGCAGTACTCATATCCAACCGAGAACCCAAGGATTTCTGTAATGATTTCTAGAATCGGGATGTAAATCAACTATCCCTATCTAAAATGACGAAGATTGGCACTCCATGTCTCGCGACTACTTCCTTTAATTAAATTCTGGTTAGCTTCTCCATCTTGTCCGTTTCTTTTATGGGAAGGAAGTGTGCAGATTTTGTTAGCCTGTCGACAATTACCCAGATTGTGTCACAACCGTTAGAGGCCCTGGGAAATTTTGTGATGAAGTCCATTGAAATCTGTTCCCACTTCCACTGTGGGATCTCTGGTTGTTGGAGTAACCCTGATGGTTTCTAATACTCCACTTTGACCTTAGCACAGGTCAAGCATTTGCTGACGTAGGTAGCAATTTCGGCTTTCATGTTAGGCCACCAATAGTGTTCCTTGAGGTCATGGTACATTTTGTCAGCACCGGGGTGAATCGAGTACATGGAATTGTGTGCCTCGTCCATCACTAGATCCCTTAGATTCCCAAAGTTCGGTACCCAAATCCGATCCATGAAGTAAACAATGTCATCAGATTTGACCTCAAATTGCTTGTCCATACCTCGTAAGGACTCATGGCATAGGTTTACCTCCTTGCTTGCTTCGAGTTGGGCATCGCGGATTTGTATGGGTAAATTTGTGTGGATGGTCAACTGTAATGCCCATACTCTTCGCGATTTGGGTTGATCTTTCCTGCTCAAGGCATCAGCAACAACGTTTGCTTTTCCAGGATGGTAGTGGATGGCGCAGTCGTAGTCGTTTAGCAATTCGACCCATCGACGCTGCCTTATGTTAAGCTCCTTCTGGTCGAAGATGTGTTGAAGGCTTTTGTGATCGGTGAAAATCGTACATTTTGTGCCATACAGGTAGTGTCTCCAGATCTTTAGTGCGAATACTACCTCTCCCAACCCCAAGTCGTGGGTAGTGTAGTTTTTCTCGTGCACTTTCAGTTATCGAGAAGCATATGCAATGACTTTCTCCCTTTGCATTAACACGCACCCGAGTCCTTGGTGTGACGCATCGCAGTACACCAGTGTGAGAATCTTGGTCTGATGAAACCTTTGTCTAACAGTTCTTGTAATTGGTTAGACAATTCCTGCATTTCCGATGGCGCCAGTCGGTAAGGTGACCTTGCTATTAGAGCAGCTCCTGGTGTGAGATCAATCCGGAACTCGACTTGCCGTTGCGGTGGAAGTCCGGGAAAATCGTCAGGAAATACTTCCGGGTAGTCTCGGACGATCGGTATATCTTCTATCCTCCATTCTTCTGCTTTTTTTTCTGTCACATGTGCTAGGATCACATGGTAATCCTTTCGCAAGTACTTTCGGGCCTTCATGCAGGTAATGATCCTTAGTGCGGTACCATTTCGTTCTCCCTGGATAGTTAGTGGTTCCCCGTCCGGCAGTGGAATGCGGACTATCTTCTCGTGAGAAACAATTTCGGCTCGGTTCTTGGAAAACCAGTCCATGCCGATGACTATGTCGAAGCTTCCCAATGTTACCGGCAATAAGTCTGTAGTGAAAGAGTGATCGGCTAACGTTAAGACACAACCGAGAATCACTTGTTATGTCTCTATTAGTTTAGCATCTGCTAGTTCTACCATATATAGGTAATCTAGAGCGATCGGAATAATACCAAGTAATGAACTAAACTCAGTGGATACAAAGCTTTTATCAGCACCCGTGTCAAACAAGATAGAAGCATAACAGTTGTTTACGAGAAACATACTAGTAACAATGTTGAGGTCTTGTCTAGCCTCGCCGGCTCCAATCACAAACACCCTGCCCCGAGCATTTGCATTTCCAGGTCTCCAATTCTTTGGGCAGTCTTTGTGGAATGTCCGGGATCACTGCACCTGAAACATCCGCGGTTTCCTCCACCAGCCGGGGCTTGTTCAACTAGTCGAAAGTTCTGGGCAGTGTGGTCAAAACGCTTGCATTTCTGACAACGGGAATATTCACAAGTGCCGTTGTGGTGGAATTGACACTTATTGCATTTAGGTAGATTCCCAGTGTATGGGCCCTTCGGTCTCTTCTTTGGCTGATTAGCAACGAACACCCTTGCTGGTTCTTGTCTCTTTGGATTATTGGGCACATAGGGTTTAGCAGGAGCGTTTTCCCACTTTCGTTTGTTATAGAATACTTTCATGAAATTCTCCTTCTTGGTAAACAGCCCTTGACGGACTGCCTGATCAGTAAGATTATGGGCCAGTCTCACAGCGTTATGTATAGCTGCGGGTTCAATATAAGTGACCATGCTCTGTATCTGAGGTGCCAAACCCCAGATGTATTGCTCTATCCGCTTGAATTCGGGCAAAACCATGTGTGGTAACAACCGAGCCAAGTCGTGGAACCTCTTGGTGTAACCCGCAATGTCAACACCCTCCATTCTTAAGTTCCAGAACTCCTGTTCCAGCTTTTGTAGTTCATTGCGAGGAAAATATTCCTCCTTCAACATGTCTTTGAACTCTTCCCAAGGGATGGCGTTGGCATTGTCCAACCCCAGAGTTTGGACAAGGGAATTCCACCAAGAGAGGGCCTGACCCTCGAAAGTTCTAGCTCCATACATAACTCGGTTTTCTGGCGTGCAATGACTCATGCTGAAGACCGAATCGATCTTCTCAATCCATCTGAGCAGTTCCACTGCTCCTTCCACTCAGGTGAAGGTATGGGGCTTGCAATCCATAAAGGATTTGTAGGTGCAAGCCTTATGCCCATTTCCGGTTCCTGTAAGTCAAGATAGAGTGCAGTTTGGTTAAATTTTCCTGGGATAGGATTATATTAGTCGTAGAGTGTATGTTGCTTCTGGCATGCACTATACCTCCACTCTCGTCGTAACCTCCCGATCCTCCACTGGACCGATTGACTTCATGGTTGGCGAGCGCGTCTGCCACGCGTTGCGCGATGAGGGCCTCTATCTGAGCAGTGGTCATGGAGTTGGTACTTTGTCCTGAGTTGCGTCTTGTCCTTCGTGGCGGCATGTTTCTTTATAATCATAATGATAACAAAGGTTAGATATTGCGTAATAAATAACAATCAACACACGTGTATAAAATAACACATAACAATCAACAACCAATTAACCATACAATATAATCCAAACACAAACACTTGATAAATAAGTTGCACGAAATACAAAGTATTTTCAGGAGCAAACACTCATCCAAAACAAGTAACATCTCAAAAATATTGCGTGAGCACAGCCCGCTCACGATAGGCTAATCAACTGGAAGGTGGAAAAGTACCATTCTGTAAAGCGGTAAAAAGCAACAGGGCACAAAGAATCATCAGAACTCTGGCGGGCTCTAACTCTTCTCGAACCGTGTTTGCCCTGAGCTCTGCTACTAGGGCGGTAGAGTCAGCAAATGAGGCTCTATGCTCTGCTACTGCGGCTCGCTGATGGGCTATCCTAGCTACTATTCGGTCTTCTCTAGGCGGCAAGACAGGGCAGTGGTCCTAGCAGTCTCTCTTGCGATCCTCCAGTAAACCCGCTACCTGCCCCTACAAGGTCTGCAGTGCGGTCTCTGTCGTTGTGGCTCTTTGTTCTGCCTCTCGAGCTTTCTCCTCAGCAGTCTCGATCCGGTCTCGCATTATCAAGAGTTCCTGCTCTATCAAGGCAAGCTCGTCCAGAAGGGAAGATATATCAGCGTCATGTAACTTGCTGCGCGTCGCAAGTATCGGTAGCACCTCCCTCGTAGGCCGGAGCCAATAGGGTGGTGGATAGGATGGTCCAGATGACTCCTCAGTGGATGTGGTGTCAGATGAAGAAATCCGGGCCTTCTTGGCTGACGGCCCTGCACTGTCGGATGGCTGAATTGGTCATTTCCCCAAATGGATGTTCTTCTTTCGAGCGGTATGCTTGGTCTTGGCTCCTATAGGTGCCAGCAATGGTGACGGTGGAGTCGGGTCTGCCTGGCGAGGTGGTGACGGTAGGATAGAGCCGTCATCGGACGATGAGTAACCATGCAACACTAAGTAGGGCACTGACTCGCCCGAATCTCTCCCCTCGTCGGCGTCTCCATCGCCTCCGTGGGCTGTTGCATCATTCGCCTCCTCCTCAGGGTCCTCCTCAGGATCTTCCTCGGAGTCCATCTCTACAAACTCCTCTAGGTCTTCTGTCGGCTCTTCATCACTAGGTGAGTGTGGTGATGAGGGTGGGGTGAGGGGCTCAGCAGGTGATGGTGGTGTAGTCGGAGTGTACTCCTCCCCTGAGTCCGAGATCACGATGGGGTCCGAAAATGTAGACATCCTGTAACAAGTCAATATCCAGTAATCCAATGTACTCATGTATGAATATGCATGTATGATGTGATGTGAATTTCGTGAGCCTATAGTTATAGTCTAAGCACACTAAATGCAACTTAGTTCTCTATAACCAGGGCTCTGATACCAATCTGTCACACCCTGAAATTCCACGACGAGTTACCCGCGGGTTGTGACTGTCAAGGATCATAAGTCCCGGTCATTTCGAACGACCTCTAAATGGTTTTCAAAAAGGCTTTTTGTTTGAACATCATACAAAAGCAAATAGGTAATACAGAGTTGAAAATGCGTAAAGTAAAGTGCGGAAGCAAAAGTAATGTAACAAAATACAGAAGCATAATCTTTAGGTTCCCATAAACCTAAACTTCTAATGAAAACATGAAATGAGACTCCTGAAGTGCAACCCTAGTCCATGCATGAATGTTTAGCGACGTGAGATAAACATGCTTAAAAGTGTCAAAACAGGGTTGGTGAGTTCATAGGTTTAAGTAACAGAAACATAAATGAAAACAGTGTAACCGTACGTATGTTCACTAGTGATTCGATTGTTGATCAGACAATAAACATTAACTATATAAGCAACACCGAAACCGAAGCTCAACGAAGGAATGCAGAAACTGGTATTTTGCCTCTTACGTGCCCAGCACACAATGGACTAGGTCAATTATGCACCCGTTTGACTCCCAGTCAGAGTTAGCGCGACTAACCCGGGTGGGGGTTGTTAAACCCAATAGTACTATTCATGAATCACCTCACTTTGTGTAATAATTAACAGTTCGAATATGAGTGGACTTTATGTGCGGGAAAATCACCCACTTATATACGTTAAAGCGAAATCAAGGTAATCATCATACGACTAAGTAAGAAAATGGGTTAGCATGTATCTCCCCCAAATGGAAAGGTAAGTAAAATGGGGCCGTGAAAACTCACCTGGGAATGAGGTGAATGAAGTAAGAAAGCAACGCGATAAATCTAGCAACTCCGGATAACCGACCTAACCGAGCCATATGAATAGTAAGGCTATAAGGTCTATGAAAGTAAACATGGTTTATGTAACCACATTCATCTAAACGAGTCAATGTTGAAAGGTTACTTTGACTTTTGAAAAGGTTTGAACAAAGTTGACCGAGGTTTGACCAAGTTTGACTAAGGTTTGACCAACTTTGACCAAGTTTGACTAATGTTGACTAATGTTGATCAGTGTTGACTAATGTTGACCAATGTTGACTAATGTTGACCAATGTGACACGACGACCCGTTGGTGACACATGGTTGAAACGTGTACAAGTAGCACATAAGTAACATATGAGTAACACATAAGTACATATAAGTGGCACATATGTAACACATAAGTAACATACAAGTAATACTTAAATAACACATGAGTCATACTTTGTGACATAACATTCATGCTTCAGGTAGTTGCATAAGTCATTAAGATGTGACAAGTAGCATGGCATTTGTACATCTTCATGGTATATTTCATACATGTTAACCATTTATACACATAAGTTATGTCATTATATTAATAACCTATTAACATTATTTCAATTCATTTGAACAAATAACATAACATGTCATTTCTATATTATAGTTATTAACATAGCAAAGTTTCCCTTTTAAAGAAATTAGGATTTTTAGTGCACCTTAGGTGTCATGGCTCAACTAAACAAATGATACATGAAGTAATACTAGTAACATACCATAAACATGATTCTACGCATACACTTTCTATTTTATGCAAAGGTGAAGTTCACAAACTAACAAAGTTTCCTTATTTAGTAAGGTTCCCCAAAACATGTCATAATACAATTCTAAATTACATATTCTTACATAATACATCTATTCATATAGTAATAAAGCTATTTATCCTATTTTAGACCTTTATAACATACATATATACAAAATATGAACAATTAAAGTTTCCTTTTTAGGAAAGTGGTCCAAACGAACCTTTGCGCATGTGTAACTTCAAATGACCCTTTCTACTACTTTAATAGATGTTATAGAACCATATTATCAAGTATTTATCCATTAGAACCTCATAACACAAAATATGACAAAATAAAGTTTCCTTATATAGTAAGTCGACCATAGCATAGAGTAAAACAACATTTCAACCAAAAAAAATTACATTTTCTACCTATTCTACTATTATGAGCATCATTTAAACTATCAAACATATAATATACACATTTATTCAAAACGTCAACCAACAAAGTTTCTATAAATAGAAACGAGCAAATAACAACCTAAATGAATATTTCAAACACAAAAAGTGCAAATATGTGTCAACAACTTCATTTTATGAAAACTCTTTGATAAAACATGGATTTAAAGACCTTAGAACATGGAGATTTGTTTGGATGGGTATGGTACCTCATATGGCCGAAAATGATGAAAAAGAATGGATAGATTCTTACCAAAAGCAAGTATGATGAAGAATTGGTTGTGAAATTAGCTTCTAGCACCTTAAATCACCTTGGAATGGACCTAGAACCACTTGGATTGCTTGAACAAGTTTGAAGGAGGTGGTGGCTAGTGATGGGGGTGGCGGCCGAAACAAGGGAGAGAGGGAGAGAGAAGTGTTTTAGGTTTAGGGTAAAAATGAGGGTGGAAGTGGTTTAAGGGTGGTTTTAGTGAAATGATATTTGGGTTTTTTACTCGTTCAAGGCTTTTTATTAATTAAATGGGCTACTAATTAGATTAAACAACTAAAGTGCTGAAATATTAAGCCCAAGTTATAAAACCATTGTTTTTATAAAATCAAATTAAATGTTGTTGGCACATATCGCGTATCCGTTTAAAAAGCCTTAATTTGAAAGTTGCTCTAAAAATTCCGGAAAATTTCATATAAGCATGCAATATTAAATCACAGTATTACATATAATTTTTGCACACCAATTATATGTCTAAGTATTATTTCTAAAAATCACTAACGTTCGTGTGACAGGACGCGTGTGTGACCCGGTAATCCGCCCGATTACCGATGCATGTAATGAAATGAAACGAATGGACTTGATTTATGAAATATGTACTTAATTACTCTATATTTAAGTATGATGTAAGTGTAATCATGTGAATTCTAGTAATAGTCGGGTATGGATATTAACCTGAATTTGTCGGGTATCACAGTTACGCCTCACGTTTCCGCCTTGGCCGGGTGTGACTGATTGGTCTTGTTCTTTTGTTAATATACGAAAAATTGTTACAAGTATGCTTTACCCCCAAATTGTAGAAAACAGTAAAAAGTGGCCGTGAAACTCACCTCGAGATCCGTGAATTCTAGCAAATAACAGTTTGTGCTAATAGGACTTGCCTATCCTTACCCTAATTATGAAAATGGTACCTTAGTGTTAAGACTGTTCGTCTTACATACAAGTTGTTCACCCGACTTAACGAATCCGGTTAAGGATACTTTGGTTTAGTAAAAACGATGTTTTTGCGTTATGACTCATTGGTGATTATTATTCCTATCTAAATGTTTATACAATTTCTAGTAAGAAGGTTATATACGAATGACTTAATGGTGATACGTTATGGTTAAATAATCATATTTTAGCCCAACTATATACTTACTTAAAATAATGGTTAAATATCAAGATTAATCATGAGTATACATTATTTATATATATATATATATATATATATATATATATTCAAATATATATATTAAATTGCTATTTTAGTGATCGTTTTTAAACGAAGGTTTTAGTCCCGGGTTTACGTCACATGATGATCTATTTTATTATTGCGTCAAAATATTCTTTGTTATTTATGTTGCTCGTTAGCATGGATTTGTTCATACTTTTGAAAATAGATACATATATTTGTAGATATAGTTTAAAACTTACATACGTCCTTATATATTTTTAATATTTCGTACCGTATATTCGTATACTTTTACTTTCACATGCATTTTTACTTAAATATAATAATAAAACATACTTACTAATATGTTTATGTTCACACATGCATACATGGCGGATACAACTTTTGAGGATTTCTCTAGTATAACCCATTGTACATGGGTCATATTTGCGAAATCTTGATATTTTGTAAACTCAAACTGATATTTTGGGGATGTAAAACTTTAAACTTTAAATTATGTATCCAGTTTGCATGTATGTATTTGCAATAATCATATGCTTTGGAAACCATGAACGTTACGTATCGCGTTTTGGCCTTGGCGGGGTGTGACACCGTACCCTTGTCTTACATATAACACATAATACATATCATTTAGTCACATAATCATGTCTAGGGTATGGGTACAATGTACTTACTTTATCCTCAGGTGGTTCGTAAGTTTTTTCCTTGCATAAACGTTTCTCCGAATTCGAACCGCACTCGTACTTAAATGCGCCACACCGGGTCCTTTGCACGCTTCTTAATGCTAAGTGTGTGTGTATGGAGTGTGATTTGTGTTTTGATGTTTCAAAAAATGAACGACCAGCTTCAACTATTTATAGGTTGATTCATGGATTCGTGACGGACCGTTATCATATGGTGACGGTCTGTCACCATTGCTGCTTAGTCTTTAAGTCCTTCGCCAACACGTAATGGACCGTTATCCTTTCATGACGGTCCGTCGTAACCCGTAACGGACGGTTACCTATCTCGACGGTCCGTCATAGAGTTTACACGCGTCACTTCGCAATGATGAGTGACCGGATACGTGTAATTCTCCTGATCAAACCCTTGCTGATCCCGTAACGGACCGTTACCGTCCGGTGACGGTCCGTCATGAGCGTAACGGGCCGTTACCGTCCGGTGATGGTCCGTTACAGACGAATTTTCCGTATTTTTCATTTTTGACTTGAATTTTGATTTACTTGTCGTTTCTATTACTTGAGCTTTGAAATTTTGGGATATTACACAATGCCACATCTCATAAGTGGCAGTCTCGATAGCAAAACTCTAGAAGGATTGTGGGAGGTTTGTACGACACATCATTGATCGAACCATATCTAATAGAGTTCGATTTCTCCTTTCGAACACACCATTAAGCTGTGGTGTTCCTGGTGGAGTAAGTTAAGAAATGATCCACATTTCTTTAGATGTTCATCAAACTCTTGACTAAGATATTCACCACCTCGATCTGATCTAAGCATCTTAATCGTCTTACCAAGTTTATTTCACACCTCGTTCTGCTGTTGTTTGAACATTTCAAACGTCTCATGTTAAGGCTTCATAAGATAAACATAATCATATCTACTGAAATCATCGGTAAATGTATCGAAGTATCTCTCTCCACTTCTAGACATTGTTCTGAATGGACCACATACATCAGTATGTACGAGTCCTAACAGATCCTTAGCCCTTTGACCGATACCGGTGAAAGGAGCCTTAGCTAACTTTCCACTTAAACAAGATTCGCAATCATAAAATAACTCTTGACCTGTGGAATTCAAAATTCCTACGGTGTGGAGTTTCTTCATCCGATTCTTGTTTATGTGTCCAAGTCTACAATGCTAAAGATACGTATCATTGAAATCCAATTTCTTATGTTTGGAAGAGATGTTAAATAGAACGTTATTATCATGGACTTCTATCTCATAGATTTCATTATGAGGCTTTGTAGAAAAATAAAACAAACCATTTAAATATGCAGAAATGAAATCATTATCAAAAGCATACGTAAATTCTTGTTCCAGCAAAGCGTATACTGAAACAATATTCCTAGTCAAATTAGGAATAAAATAAAAATTGTTCTAAACCAGAAGGAAGTAAAAGAATGTATTCACTTACAGCCTTCACTACAACCTTTTGCCCATTTACCACATGGAGCTCAAGGACGCTATGCTTCAGCTTCCTAACCTTCCTTAGTCCCTGCAAATCATTACAAATGTGATAACCACATCGAGTGTCAAACACCCAAGATTTGCTAGACACAGAGACGATCTAAATAACGAACATAACTGAGGACCGTCCTCCAGCAGACTTCTTCTGCTTCAACTCAGCTAGATACTTTGGGTAGTTCCTCCTCAGTGTCTGACTTCATCACAGTGAAAGCATTTGACATCCTTTAGAGGTTTCTTAGCAACAGCTTTGCCCTTGCCCTTGTAGCTTTTCTTGCCCTTTACCTTGGCTTCAGATTTCCTGACTCGACCCTCCTTGATCATCAGCACTGGACCAGACTTAGCAGAAGTCGATATGATCATTTCGACAGTTTTTAGCATCATATGTAACTCCGGAACAGTCTTGTCCCAAGCATTCATATTGTAGTTCAAAGTGAACTGATCATATGATTTTGACAGCAAGTTGAGGATTATATCCCCAGCCAATTCATTGCTTAAAGGGAGACAAGACGTGCTAGGTGATCAATATATCCCTTCATCTTCAACACAAGAGTGCTGACCGAAGAACCTTCCTACATACGACAGCTTATAAGTGATCTCATCACCTCAAAGCATTCCTGACGGGCTTGCTGCTGTAACATTTCCTGCAATTTCCAAATCATGTCGTATGCTAGCATGTCTACCAGATTCTTCTGAAGTTCCGGTATCATAGATGCCAGCATCAAGCAAAAGACCTTGATAGAATCATCAACATACTTATCCCAGGTCTTACAAGCTAGGCACGTAGAAGCATCAGGTTCTTCTGGGATTGGTTCCTCAAGAACATACATTTTGTTTTCAGCCCTGATGACAGTCTTCAGGTTTCGATACCAGTCCATGAAGTTGGAGTTGTTAAGTTTGTCCTTTTCAAGGATTGACTTCGGGGAGAATGAGGAGTTGGGATTTGATTCGTTAGACATCTACAAAATTCAAAAATAAAGTTTTAGTAATTTCATGCATAACGTCCTAATTAAATTTATAACCCAATTACAAAAATTATATAATTAATGTAACATCCTTGATTTTCTTATGCCTTGTTTAGTACAATGATAACATTTCAATCACAATTCTAGTTCAATACATTGTGTTATATAAACCATGACTACTAGTGTTTTAATTTCAAGATTTCCATCCATACAATTTCATGTTCTAAAGTTTACAATAAATACATATGTATATATACATAGTGAGACTTTTAAACAAACCATGTCAAACGTATTGTTTGTTCTCAAACTAAGACTTATATGTATATATATATATATATATATACACTAGGTTAGAAACCCCGTTTATTACACGGGTTGAATAAATACAATTTTATACACTTAGAAATAAAAATTTACATATTACATAGTTTTTTAATACAAATTTTAGAAACATTATATAGTTATTTTAAAAAAAAAATATTTTATAAAAGTAATGAAATAAATGTTCCATTTCTAAAAATGTTTTATAAACAAACCTTTTTTTTAATGAAAAAAATAAAAAAAAATAATTATAGAAATCATTATTATTTAATAGGAGAGATAGATGGGAAACAAAAAAATTATAAAAAAAACAATTAAAGAAAATCTGTGTAATTAATAGGAGAGATGGACGGGAAAGAATAATGAGGATGTATAGAAGAGTGACAAGTGTTCCACTAAAACCTTTATTTATTATATAGTATAGATATTATGGTTTATTTTTAACACTATAAATGCATTTAAAATAACTCTAAGTTTCATTGTACAAAACTTTTATAAAATAATCTAAATGTATATTTAGAAATAAATATCTTTTTAAACCTAATGATTTTTGTTTTTGAACCCCAACTATTGCATTGAACCCCCCTACATAATTGGACCTTCTAATTTGAACCCTTCTCCCTAAATTGAACTTATACTATGATTTGGACCCTTCCCCTCAAATTTTGACAGCCTAAAGTCAACAAGAACATTTTTCCCGTAGTTTGACCTCAAAAAGTCAACTTGGACGAAATATCCACCAAATCAATCTCAAAACGGACGAATTCAAGGTTGTTAATGCACGCGGATCATATGGGAACGTTATTGCAACTGTTTCGAACCATAATTATGATTCAATTACACGAAATTCAATGAATTGATTCAAATCCAACTCATAACCATCCCAATATCAAACCCGCTTTCAAATCGAGCGTTTCTGGCAGAATTGAGGCTATAAATCAAACCTCATACCTTCACGACGCCTCCTTTGATATTTCTAAACACTCGAACACACTGCATTTCATCGTTGGAACTCGATCGAGCACCAAGAACCCCGGATCTTGAGCGTCAGCTGTTCTCCTTCATCGCTTCACCATTCCTGGTAATTCTTGAGCCTCTAGATTCGTTTTTATACTAGGAACATTAGCCCTACGAATCCGGGAACTATCAGACGGGCTATCAGACTAATTTTGGACGGTTAGGGTTTGGGTTTTCATCGGGGACGATAAGGGAGGGGGGACGGTTAGCCTTACGGGTTATAAGGATCGGGAGACCGGTCATTACCAAGGCAAATGCTCTAGTCTACCGGTAAATCTCATACATGTCACTAGCAAGGTCGCGGGTTCAAACCAGCCCCGCACCATGCTTCCGTTTTTTACTACCCATGTTTTAGTCTGGGCCCCGCCTAGCCCATGACTCACATTAAAACTTTTCAGAACCAAGTTCTTGCACCTTTAGGCCTGGTAGTCCAGCCGTAGAACACATCAGTCGCGCAGGAACCACCCGGGTTCGAACCGGGTGGCCTGCAATATTTTTTTAAAGCATTTTTATATTCCAATTTAACTATAAAAAAAAATATTTATAAACCCTAGACTATCTAGGTTTATTTTAGCATCTCAATTGTCAAGTTTTTAAAGAGGAACAATTACTTTGTTATTAAATCTCTTTTAAAAACTTTAATAAAACACAAAAAACATTTTAAACTTAATTTAAATAAAATTGTTATTTTAAAACAAAAACATTTAAATTTACCTATTTTAGTTTATATGATTTGGTATTAAATCCATTATTATTTTTGTAATGTTGTTACACAAACGTTTTTATAATTTTCAAAAAAATCCTTTTTACCCTAAAAATAAATAATCAAATTATAGTTTAAAAACATATTAAACATAAATTCTCTAATTATAATAAAATATATTTAGATTATTATTATACTTGATTCTACGAAACCCTTTACATAATAATTAAATAGATGAAAATAGTTTTATTTATTTAGTTACATAATTTAGTTAAAACTAAAGAGTTTTATAAAACTCTAGCCACCTATTTATTCTTTTTCATAAAGTACATACTTTGGTTTAAACATTTTTATTCCTAAACTTTTATTTAAAACAAACACCTTTATACTTACCTCTACATACATCCTTTTCATGTACTTACATAAACACCCTTTGTACACAAACAAGTCTCCACATCCAATCAACCAAACTTTGACTCAACTCCTTTGTACTATAGGTTTTACCCTAGCCATTTGTGCATACTATTGATTTCACTCATGTAATACATTTATAGGGTAACCTTGTGGTTAGCTAATCACTTGTGCAACATCTTGCTCGTGTGACCTACAAACAACTTACAAGTGAGTTACATAGCCCCTCTTTTTAATTTTTACATATTTTGGGGTGAATCATGATACATTGAAAACGATTTGCAATACACTATACAATTCTACATTTATGAACATATGTGCAGTTTGTGCTTGAATACTATGAGTTGAAACTACATATACATGACATACACGTGCAATCGTTAACTTTGTACAAGCCAACGGTAACATTGATAGATCTATTGTGTCTGACAAACCAACCCAGGTTGGGTGATTGTTACCGACAATACATTAGGGTAACCTGCAAGGGATTTGCCGAAACAGCAACACTTATCCTTGATCTATTAAGAAAGTTAATGATTTCTCGGTAATTCACCGCTTCAGATAAATTTGGATCCACCAACGCCACTTGGTTATGTTTATATTCAACTCGACGATCCATCTGTAAAAATGACATAGCAAAAAAAAACCACACACAAAACATGTTAAAACATGAAAAAAATTAAAAATAAAAAAAATAAAATAAAAAAAATGCCAAGTCAAAATCACTTCTGTCCCCTGAGGCGAACTTATTAAGTTCGCTTAGAGTTGCAAGAAGCGAACTTAATAAGTTCGCCTTAGCAAGTTTGCTCCAAGCTCAGAAGAACCATCGGAAACCAAAAACCATCCAATCGATGAAATCCGATGTTTAAATTGAACACCACATGATTGATAATGATCTTTTAACACACACACCCAGGCATAAAATGGGTTCAAATCACAGTTGCAATATATATATAATTATGTTTTCACACTACTAATGGTTCAAAGACGCTTTTAGTCTATTGACAAGCTAAATTATATGCATACACAACACTATCATTTCCTATTTGTGCAGTCTCTGAAGTTTAGATCAAAACATATATAATTCAGAAATATTGAATAAACATAAATCACCAACCAGTCAATCTAAGGTCATGTGCGAATGAATATCTACTGATGT
The DNA here is from genome assembly GCA_023525975.1 of Smallanthus sonchifolius. Taxonomy (NCBI): domain Eukaryota; kingdom Viridiplantae; phylum Streptophyta; class Magnoliopsida; order Asterales; family Asteraceae; genus Smallanthus; species Smallanthus sonchifolius. Next base: position 37,090,620 of record CM042025.1, on the reverse strand, counting down.
ACTATCATTTCTTCTCACGCTCAAATGATGTCAATTTTAAGATTTTTCAATTTGTTTTGAACTTTTTATAAATAATAAAAGTTTGACAGTAAATTGAAATGCAGAAATAAAAGAAAGCAGTAAAAAAAATAAAAATAAACCTCCACGAGAATTAAAAAAATTATTCGGGATTGATCTTACCAATCATCTTTATCAGAAATTCAAACCTTGTGCGATCTAATGCCTTGGTGAACAAATCTGCAAGATTGTCATCAGTATGAATTTTCACCAGCTCAATCAACTTTTTATCTGCACAATCACGAATAAAATGATATCTGATTTCAATGTGCTTTGTTTTACTATGCTTAACTGGATTATTTGTTATAGACATTGTGGCATTATTATCAATGAATATGGGGGTGCAAGTGAAATTCAAACCATAGTCTCTTAATTGTTGTTGAATCCACAGAATTTGTGAACAACAACTTGCAGCAGCGATGTATTCTACTTCACATGTTGAAATTGAGACATTAGTCTGCTTTTTACATTGGCATGACACAAGACGATTACCCAAAAATTGGCAACCTCCTGTTGTAGATTTCCTGTCCAAACAACAACCTCCACAATCTAAGTCAGTATATGCATTAATATCAAAATTAGAACCATGCGGAAACCATAATCCTAATCTCTTTCAGGAACCGAAAAATACGTTTGACTGCAATCAGATGTGATTCCTTTGGTTTTGCTTGAAATCTGGAACAGAGACACACGGCAAACATTATATCTAGCCTTGATGCAGTTAAGTACATGAGAGATCCAATCATTACCCTATATAAGTGGCTGTCAATATCCTTTCCTTCCGAATCTGGATTCATCTTGTGATTTACCGGAATCGGAGTGTCATATGGGGTACAGTCTTCCATTTTGAACCGACTCAAAATGTCTTTCACGTATTTGAACTAATGTATAAAGAAACCATCCTCTTTTTGATTAACTTGTAATCCTAAAAAGAACGACAACTCTCCCATAGCGTACATTTCAAACTTCAACTTCATAACACTCTCAAACTCTTTGCATAACTCTTCGTTTGGTGAGCCAAATATAATATCATCTACGTAGATCTGAACCATCAGGTAATCTCAGCCTGCTTTCTTTATGAACAAGGTGGAATCCATTTGAACACGATCAAAACCATTGTCCAAAAGATGTTGCGACAACGTTTCATACCAAGCACGGGGTGCTTGATGAAGACCGTAAAGAGCCTTATCGAGCTTGAACACTTTTGAAGGATACAATGGATCCTCAAACCCCGGTGGTTGGCAAACATACACTTCCTCTTTTACCTTGCCATACAAGAAAGCACTTTTGACATCTAGTTGATAAACCTTGAAACCTTTGAACGAAGCAAAAGCTAAAAACGAACGAATTGCTTCCAACCTTGCTATTGGTGCGTACACCCCAGTGTAATCAATACCCTCTTGTTGATTAAAGCCCTGTACGACCAATCTTGCTTTGTTCCTTACCACAACACCACGATCATCCTTTTTTACATTTGTAAACCCACTTGGTGCCAATAGGATACATTCCCTTTGGTAAATCAACTAAATTCCGCACCTTTAGCTTATCAAATTGAGCAAGCTCTTCCTGCATTGCTTCTATCCAGTTGTTGTCTTGTAAAGCCATCTTCACATTTTTAGGTTCTACCTGAGAAAAAAACAAGAATGTAAACAAACATCAATTACTCCAGTATCTCTAATGTATGAATATAAACAAGTATTTTCAGTTAAAGAACGAGTTTGAACTCCATCTTGCAAATTCCCAATGATATTCGTCACCGGGTGATCTTTGAATTCTTTTATGGAAGCCACCTCCGGAACAGGTAAAATATCAACTTGAGAAGTATTTGATTGAGAAGATTGATCAACTGATATTTCTAAATCTAAGAGTGTAGAATTCTCCCTCTGGACATGTGCAGTGTTGGATGAATCATCAACAATTAATGGATCCGCCGAAGAATCCTGAAAAATTTATTCATCATCCTCACTATCAGTCTCATGAGTTCCCAAACTCGATGTAGCATTCGGATCAGAGTGAACTGATGATGATGGAACGAAAAATGGAACCGTTGGTTTTGGAATTAAACCACAATCGTGGTCACCTTGACATGAATTGTATAGTAATGCAACTTCTTCATCAGATAAGTCAGGAGCAAAGTTAAAAGACTTGAACAAGCTGTCATAATCAAACGCCCACTCTGGACCAACCGCCTTCTGAGGAATAGATCGATTGGAACAATCGATATGAAACCATTCTTCAATCTGTCGTGTTTCCTTGTTATACACTCTTTTATTCAACGAATTGGCAACATAACGCAGAAAAATTCCTTCGATCGCCTTTTCGCTAAACTTGGTAGAAACATCCCGGATCTTCAAAAGAGTACACGGATTCCCAAAAGGAAGAAGATAATTCAAATTAGGCTTTCGACCATTTAACAACTCATAACACGTCTTGTTGTGTCGCTTGACGGTCAGAACATGATTCAGGACATGGCATGCCGTATTCACAGCTTCTGCCCAAAAAGTAACCAGTAGCTTGGAATTTGCCAACATAGTCCTAGCTGCCTCAATCGGAGTTCTATTCTTTCGCTCAGCAACACCGTTTTATTGAGGAACATATGACGCGCTAAATTCATGATGTATGCCCTTTTGTAAACAAAAGAGTCCCATCTTGCCATTCTTAAATTCACTGCCATTGTCACTTCTGATACGACTAACTTTCTGATTCAAAAGATTCTCCAACCCAAGAATTAAGTATTTAACTTCTCTGCCATTTCAGACTTTGTTGTCAAAAACTTAACCTATGAAAATCTTGAGAAGTCATCCGTTACCACCAGACAGTACGATTTACCTCCAATGCTTCGAATACTTATCGGTTCGAACAAATCCATATGCAGTAACTCCAAAGGAGTAACAATAGAATTTTGTTTCTTAGATTTATGAGACTTCCTGTGTTGCTTGCCCTTTTTGCAAGGAATGCAGTCATTAGGCACAACAAATTTCATTTTTTGAATACGAGATACCAAATCATTCTTCACCAAATAATTCATTTTTATGAAGTTGATATGAGCTAGCTTACGATGCCAAAGAATAGAGTCAGATTCAGATGCTTTTGAGAGTAAACATGTAGGAATTGAATCCATTGTTGTAGCAACACTCATGTCTAAAACATATGTCATTTCTTCTCGAAGACTTCATCAGAATCCATTCTTCAGGTATTTCAAATCCCGGCTTCAGAATATAGCATTCAACATTATTAAAATGAAATGAAAACTTCTTATCACACACTTGAGATACACTGAGTAGATTATGTTCGAGTTACTCAACATAATTGACTTTCTCAAACTTCACCTTCTCATTCTTTAACGTTCCTTGACCTGTTATGTACCCGCCTTTATTACCAGCAAAAGCGACATAACCTCCATCAATTTTAATAACATCTTCAAGCAAATGAAGGTTTCCTGTCATATGTCGGGAGCAACCACTATTCACATACCATTTGTTGTTGATAGTCTTCCTTGGTTGACCCTACACAAACAAAGGAAATCAGCTAGAAATGGGGACCTAAGCCATTGTGGTCTTGGGTCTTCCATTAGCATCAAAATAAACAACCTCAAGCAATTCACAATCTCTATTATCATCTACCTTTAGTGATTTAGGCAAATCAGAATCAGACATTTTGGATCCTGAAACATTCTTTTTCTTATAAAAAATTGATTGATTTTGAAATTAAGATTCAAATAGATCATTTTCCAAAGGTTTTCTTAACCGTCTGTTCCTTCTTCGCCTTTGAGGTCTTGAAAGTTTGACCACAGGTTGTGAATTCTTTGTGAATCCAACTTTAGGATTCTCAACAAACTTATGAAAAACACCATTGTTTCTAACACCAGATTGGACAAACTCTGGTTTAGAATCAAAAAATCTATCATGTCATCCTCTCTTAAACCCAAAAGTTTAGAAACATGCTGATTAGATACATTTCCCTTGACAGATTGTTTCATCACATTCTCAGATGTAGGCTTTCCCATTATCGGTCTTTGCAGAATTTTCACTACTCTTGATTGACCATGAACAACAGCAGGTGTAGCTTTTTCTGTAATGAGAAAATTCTTCTCTTTGTTTTTGTAAGTACAGTATAATACTATATGTCCCACTTCATTACAATGAAAGCAAACTCTCTTATCCTTTTATTCTCTGATGTAAAGAACCTTTGTTGAAGTTGAGGAACTTCTTGATGAATAACCTTCAGTAGTTTTAGCATCACTACTTCCTTGTTTCTTTGAAACAAACATCTTTCTGAATGGTTCACCAACATAAGTCTTTGAAACTGACGATTGACTGTCTTTGGCTTTTGCCACATTCACCTTTTGCTTAATGAAATCACTTGATGATTTATTTTCATCCTTTGAAACCTCCTTCTTGATATCACCAGCACTAATAAAGCCACTTTTAGATACAATTGGTAAAATAGTTGGTTATTCAACTTCATCGGGCTCTGTAAAGATACATCGATCTCTTGTGACTTGTTTTACCACTTTTGGTTCATCAAACTTCACATCTTTAGGAACACCATCCATTTTCTGAGCATCAAATATCTCATCATCACTATCAGAATCATAAACCATTTCTTCTCTTGTGACTGGATTAATCTTTAAAACTGTCTTAGGATCAATATCCTCTTCAGTAATGATCTCTGGTTCTACAGCATAATTCCCGTTAAATGGTGGAGGTGCAAATCCAATTCCAGTTATTCTCTTAACATGATCAACATTTTCATTGAAATAACCTAACAATAGTGATGAATTTCCAAAACATTCCAGTTTTCTATGTAATCTGATCACTTCTGCTTCTTTGTCTGAAATTTCTTTGTTTTCCTCAGCAACAATTTCATTTCTCTTCTCAATCTCAGCATAAGTTATATCCAACCTATATGCTTGTTCCTTAATCTTCATAGTTAGAGAATTAATGTCTCTCTTGAGTGATTCAATTCTATCAATACACACCTTATCATTGTCCTTTAGTTTCTGATTCACTGAGTGCATCGATTTCATATCACAAATCAAGTTTGTGTTATCATCCATTACTTTCATCATTTTGTCCTTCACCAAAACACAGTTAGAACAATATATATTACAGATCACATCTTTTACCTTTGATGGATCTGACATGTCTGCCATGAAGACTTTAGCAGTTGGAATCTCTTCAGTCATCTCACGTACTCTTTTAGGCAACAAAATCTCATCATCAGACACACTTGTAGTAGACACATTTTCTTCAGAAAGAACTCCATTAGCACTCTCAGTATCAATTTTTTCAGAAATTTCTTCTGTAATGACATTCTCAAAAGATTCATCATTCTGACTATCAACTTCACTCCCTGAACTTTCACTATCACTGAAACTTTCATCTTCAGATGTCTCATTAGTATGAATTTCAGCCACAAACGCTTGAATCACAGTGTCACACCCCCAAATTCCACTAACGGAGTTTTACCGTTTTGGAAGGTGACAAACCAGGATCTCAGACATCAGTTACTTCAAACGACACTATATGGGACTTGAAATGTAATAACATAAAAGTTCAAGGTTCAGAGTGTATATGCGGAAGCGTTAAACGAAAATAAATGCGCAAAACAACGCGCCCAAGTCCAATTACTAACAAAAGATAAATATTATTCAGTAGATAATTATTTCAATTGGAGTCCAAGACACATGCATGACTTAACGTGATCCTGAGTGCCAACCTGAGAAAACATGTAAGAAAACGAGTCAACACTAGGTTGGTGAGTTCACAGGTTTCAATCATTTAAAGGAAAGCGTTTACGGATTATGTACATTCAATATGCATATCAATAGGTTGCATGCCTATATTCATGTTTTGCTAAAGCGCTCGCAACCGAAACTGACAGTGTGTTTGTTTGTTTGCCTCCAGCCAGGTCTATCAACTCTGACTAATGTGTTAAGGTCAATATAACACCCGTTCGACCTCCAATCGAGTTAGCGCGACTAACACGGGTGGGGTTTGTCAAACCCAGTAGTACTACCAAAATTACCTCGTTCATACCATATTAATGGTCCGATGTGTGTGAGGACTTTTCATGATAGTGTGTTACGCTTAGCCTCAACAGTAATATCATATGAATTACAATAAACCAAAAAGTTGTGACATGTTTTCTCCCCCAAATAAAAACAGTAAAAGGGGCCGTGAAACTCACCTGCGTTGCGTAGTAGGTAGTATCACACAAGTATGAGATTTATAATCTCAAGTGTTAGCCTTCACGGCTTACATATGCCCTATAATTATAACACATAAGTTAGGGACATATGGGATTTGTGACGACGACACGGAAGTTAGAACATCTTAACGCTTTCTAAGGATTTAAGAGTAGACGAACGTGTCTACGGAATTATATAAATTTCTTAATATAATCATTAAGGGAAAAGTGTTATGTGTCGTACGTTAATAATGAATAATAAATAAATAAATACATTCGTACGTTAAAGTCGTTTACAAAAGTTAGGAAAATAATATAATTTAATATATTATTTTTAGGTTCGAAGGATTAACTAAATAGTCATTTGTGTGGAAAATAATAAATATATTATTTTTAATCGAGTATACAAACGTGGGTAAATAATATAACAATTATATTATTAATTGGTTTGAAACGTCACACGAGGTATAAAACGATACAAAATAATATACACATATATATTATTTAATAAGATTAGTCACGGTTTAAAAATAATATAAACATATTATTTTATACGAAGTTACGGTTTGAAAATAATATAAATATATTATTTTTATTCGATAATAACATAAATATATTATTTATAAAAGTGGGAAAGATAATAAAATGGATTAATAAATTAAACCCGAGCCTACGGGTCGTTCCCCTGGCTAAAACACATTAATATATTATTATATTAATAATGGGTTAGTTTTTATATTAAAATAATGCTAGAATAATAATTCTAAAAATGAAACAGGGTGGAGGGACTCGAACCCGGGTCTCCTCCCCCTAGGTCCAACGAGTTAATCAGTACACCCGCTAGGGCAATCACAACAAGATCCAGATTCAAATGGTTTTAACAACCAATTCAACAGGTTTCTCCCACCACGCATGCCTGGTTCGAAACCCGTCCCTAAACCACATATTTCGACAACGAATAACTAAGATTGATTAGAGGTTTTGATAATCGAGTATTGGCGATTAAGTGGGTGTGTTTAATTTTGGAAATCATCAATCATAGGTTCGTTTAAATTTAGATTCAAATGTCGAAAACCCCAACTATGAACTCAGAATCGATTCGATCGAATATTATGTTAAAAACTGTTGAAACCATGGGGCTTTTACAGATTAAGGCCTTGCGAACCTATCCCCGTGGTTTAATTTAATTGAAATGGTGTTTAAGATCAAAAACCCCAAATCATCTCAAGAACAAACCCTAGATTATGGATTTTGAATAATTCGATAATATGAAATCAAATTAGCATAGGGCTTTTGATGTGTGGATGTTTTCGAAACTACTCGTATAAGTTAATTGGATTGAAATCGTGTTTAGGTTTGAGTTTGATTAAAACGTTTTCTTAAGAACCCTAGAATCAAGATCATGAACAATTCGATGACGATTGGTAAAATTAACATGGGGCTTTTATTAAAAAGGAGATTTCGAGTCTGGTGATTCAAGTTAATTGGATTAAAATAGGGCTGAAGGTAGTGATCGAGTAAACCGTTTTCACATGAACCCTAGATTACGGATCGGATCAAATTCGATAGTGAAAGCCTCAATTAGGTTAGGGCTTTCACTCAAGGTATGGAAACGATGCTAATGGTGTATTTTGTTACCTGAAACAATGACGGGATAGTGGAGATCGACTAAAACTCAGTCGTGGCTTGCTTGGTTTGATCTTCGGCTACTGCAGCTTCGTCTCCGACCAAATTAACACGTATGATAGTTTCAGAGGATCTCTTTCAGTATGCGCAGAGTATTTGTGTAAGGAATGGCAATCCAATTGCCCGAATTCGTTTGAAATGGAGATGGGTTTCGACGGTTATGGTTTGATTAGCCATTATTGAGTTTAATTGTGCGTAATGTCGATGATTAAGACCTTAATTAAGATTGTTAATGTCGTGAACATGGATATCAGTTACTAACAGTAACAAATTTCAATTATGGAATTCGGATTTGGGGAAAAAAACTGTGAGTTTGACTTTAGAAAGTCAAAATGGAATCAAGTTCGGGTTAATTACAGAATTGGTCCCTCTGGTTTCATGTTATGAAGTTTTGAAATGGCAGAACTGGTCCTTGAGTTTGTAATTGGGTTAAATACAAGGTTAGTTGACTTGTAAAAGTCAACATGGCTTAAACAATCGGATTTTGACTTTACAAAGTCAAATAGAATTAGGTTTAGGTTAATTACATAATTAGTCCTTGTAGTTAGGTTTTGAAGAAATGACAGAAACAGTCCCCGAAGTTTGAATTAAGTTAATTAGGTTAACTTTAACTGGATTTAAATAACGAAGTTAAACTGAAAAAGTCCCGATTGTCACATCATCCCCTAGTTGAAAGAATTTTCGTCTCGAAAATTTAAAATAATAAAAAAATTTTGAGGTGTCTTATCATCCCCTAGTTGAAAGAATTTTCGTCCCTAAAATTGGAATAGTGCCTTAAGAGTTTGAAGTATATTGCTTGAACAGATGTGATACATGCGTATCATCTGATCCTCGCGCTCTCACGTGAATTTCGGTCCGCGGTTCGAGTTCCAACGAATTCTTACAATAGGGATTTTACTGCGATTCAGCGTTTTGATTTTCCTATTCATGATTTCCACCGGTTCTTCAACGAACCGCAGTTGTTCATCGATGTGTAGTTCCTCAAGAGGAACAGCGAGTGTTTCATCTGTTAGACATTTCTTCAAGTTTAAGATATGAAAGACATCGTGTACACCACTAAGTCCTTCAGGTAGGTCCAGTTGATACGCTACTGGGCCAATTTTCTTCATTATCTTGAATGGTCCAACATAACGGGCATTCAGTTTGCCTCGTTTCCCGAAGCGAATTACACCTTTTCAAGGTGAGACTTTGAATAGAAACATGTTGCCTATTTGAAATTCTAACGGTTTATGACGCTTATCGGTGTAGCTCTTCTAACGATCACGAGTTGCCGCCATACGGTTTCGGATTTGAACGATCTTTTCAGAGGTTTCGAATACAAGATCGGGACCTGTAAGTTGGCTATCCCCAACTTTAGCCCAACATATAGGAGATCGGCATTTACATCCGTACAATGTCTCGAATGGTACTGCCTTGACGATAGTGTGATAACTATTATATAGAAGAACTCCACTAAAGGTAAGTGAGACTATTATTTGTGCATTCATGAAGGATATGATACCCATAACAGCACCACTCATTTCACCTTGGACGGAGAGGGTTTCTCCATTAGGAAGAGGAAGGCGAACGATTTTCTCGCGACAGATAATCTCAGCTTGGTTCTTAGATAATCAGTCCATTCCGACAATCACGTCGAAACTACCGAGTGTGACCGGCATGAGATCAAAGTCAATTTGGGACTAGTCAGTTCGAGTTTACAACCCTTAAGATCATGGGTTGCTTCTATTATTTGTCCATTGGTTATTTCTATGGTGTATCTGTCTTCTAACAGGGTTGGGGTTTTTCTTAGTAGGTTGCTAAGTTTATTAGTCATAAAATTCCTATCAACCCTAGTGTCAAATAGTACAGAAGCAAAATAGTTGTTTAATAAGGAATTTACCGGTAACCACGTTGTGGTCATAACGAGCTTCTCCGGATCCTAGCACAAAGGCTCGCCCCTTTGCACCATTCCCTGCATTATTTCCCTGGTTGTTATTATCGCCTTGGTGGTTGTTGTTGTTGTTGTCGTTTCCACCCCTCTTTAATTGTGGATAATCCTTTCGGAAGTGTCCCTCTTTTCCACATTCAAAACAACCCTTGGTAAAACCCGGTTGTTGGAAAGGCTGCTTGGCTTGTAATTCCCCTCTGCAGTCTTTGGCAGCATGACCCACCTTGCCACACCGCTGGCAACGGTTTTTGTCATAAGAACCGAGGTGATGGTAATTACATTTGTTACACCTGGGGTGTCTCCCAATATAACCCCTTTGATGCTGACCCGAAGAGGTCGACTGGTTGAAGTTCTTCGTAGGTTCAAACCTACGCTGTTGTTGTTGTTATGATTTATTTGGCTGAAATCCCATGTTGTTATTGCTACTGTCAAAATTCCTCTTGTTGTTTTCAGTAGACTTGGATGCTGACTTCCTGGGAGGTAGTGTCCCTTGGGTAACGGCTTGGTCCGTCAGTTTGTGAGCAAGACGGATGGTTTGTTGAATGGTAGTGGGGTTGGATGAAGTAACCATGCTCTGGATTTGTGGTACTAATCCACTGATAAACATTTCAATTCTCTTGTAGGGTGGTGTGACCATGTGAGGACACATCCCCGCTAATTCATGCGAGCGAGTGGTGTAGAGTTCTATTTCAGAACCCTCCATTTTCAGATTCCAGAATTCTCCCTCGAGTTTTTGAATTTCATCCCTGGGACAGTACTCTTCCTTCATCAGGATCTTGAAATCTTCCCATGGTGATGCATTGGCCATGTCCAGACCTAGCATCTGGACCTGTGCATTCCACCATGTGAGGGCAGGACCCTCTAGAGTTCCCGATGCAAATTTGACTCGGTCGGCTACAGGGCAGTTACACATGGAGAACACAGATTCAATCTTTTTAAACCATCGGAGTAATCCGACAGCTCCCTCAGCTTCACTGAATGTGTGGGGCTTGCAGTCCATAAATGTCTTGAAGGTACAGACATGCTGATTGTTCTGTGGATTGTTCGCTTGCCCTGCAATGTGTGCCGCTAAGGCTTCAGCAACACTGTCATTAATTAACGCAGCCAGTTCGGCTGGTGTCAGGTTGATATTTCCACGACCACCGTTGCGACCGCCACGTCCACGTCCGGCCATGATTCTTCATATTTACAAATACTAGAAATGAGTAAATACATCGCATATTGACATCACTCAAGTGTAAGCAAACAGAAGGAGATGTGTAAAGACATGCAGGTTTATGATTTTAGTACAAGGCTAACTTAAATCATAAGGCCATAGAATAAATGGTTCAACTCAAACAGTTCACTAAGATTTTATTGGAATGGGAACATCCTTACCCATTTAGGTTTTTATTTGAAACATAAAGAAATGAAAAAATAAGATAAGATAGAATGGAATGGAATATCAAGCTCCACTGCCGGCGGATGAGATGACTGACTCGGCATCATCCTCCTCTACTTCTTCGGGCTCATCCTCAGGCTCAAAATTGGGTACTTCGGCTGGCTCTAAAGCAGCTGCAAGTTGTATCTCTAATTTCCCAATTCTTTCCTGGGATTCTACCTCAGCCTCCTCGAGTACATTCACTCTAGCCTGCAACGCCCTTACCTCGTCCACTAATGCATTATGCAAGCGGTCAGTGCTTGCCAGTTCTGCTACTAGCAGATCTATCCTGTGATCCGTTTGTTTCTCTCCTCTTAACAGACCTGTGATTGCTCCTGCTGCGTCTCTCATATTCCGGATCTCTCGACCCATAGTTGCTACAAATGCTGCAAAGGCTTGCTCCAAGTGGCAAGGTAGTAATGGTAAACGTGGTCCTGATGATGATGAAGCTCCAAAGTACGGTGATGGAACTCGTTCCTGTCTAACCCATTTGCTCAGTAAACCGGGGGTACCAATCCCAGTCACTCCCATTCCGGATATGCATAGGCTCTCCATACACAATAGAGTTATCAATGGGCTCAAGCCTACGCCTCTTGGGCTCCGGTGATGCAATGGCAGGAATGTCATGTTCCTGATTGGTAGGTGGTGAAGATGGTGGTGTAGACATAATTCCTGAAACATAAGGAGTAAGTGTCTATGCCAAGTAACTAATGTGTGTGGCTATAGTCTAGAATGCAGTCCTAGTTCTCTATAACCAATGGCTCTGATACCAATCTGTCACACCCCCAAATTCCACTAACGGAGTTTTACCATTTTGGAAGGTGACAAACCAGGATCTCAGACATCAGTTACTTCAAACGACACTATATGGGACTTGAAATGTAATAACATAAAAGTTCAAGGTTCAGAGTGTATATGCGGAAGCGTTAAACGAAAATAAATGCGCAAAACAACGCGCCCAAGTCCAATTACAAACAAAAGATAAATATTATTCAGTAGATAATTATTTCAATTGGAGTCCAAGACACATGCATGACTTAACGTGATCCTGAGTGCCAACCTGAGAAAACATGTAAGAAAACGAGTCAACACTAGGTTGGTGAGTTCACAGGTTTCAATCATTTAAAGTAAAGCGTTTACGGATTATGTACATTCAATATGCATATCAATAGGTTGCATGCCTATATTCATGTTTTGCTAAAGCGCTCGCAACCGAAACTGACAGTGTGTTTGTTTGTTTGCCTCCAGCCAGGTCCATCAACTCTGACTAATGTGTTAAGGTCAATATAACACCCGTTCGAACTCCAATCGAGTTAGCGCGACTAACACGGGTGGGGTTTGTCAAACCCAGTAGTACTACCAAAATTACCTCGTTCATACCATATTAACGGTCCGATGTGTGTGAGGACTTTTCATGATAATGTTTTACGCTTAGCCTCAATAGTAATATCATATGAATTACAATAAACCTGTGACAATCCGGAATTTTTCAGTTAACTCCGTTAGAAAAATCCAGTTAAAGTTAACTGAAATTAACCTTATTCAAACTTCAGGGACTATTTCTGTCAATACTCCAAACTTAAACTTTAGGGACTAGTTATGTCAAAAGCTTAAACTATTCTGTTGACTTTTGGAAAGTCAAAATCCAATCTGTTGACTTTAAAAGTCAAAGTTAACCATGAGTTAACTTCATTTAAACCTAAGGGACCTAATCTGCCAATTTACAAACTTCAATTTCTCAGAAACCCTCAAGGACCAATTATGTAATTAAGCTAAAGTCAATTTGTTGACTTTCACAAGTCAAACCAGATGAAATTCGAATCCCAAACATCGAATTCGTGCGAATTGAAACCGTTTTGCACCATCATTCTCATTAACGATCGTGGGTATCGTAGTTAATCGTATTCAATTACAGAATTAAGCGGATTAATGACCATTAAACCGTAACCATCGACACATGGACAAGCATCATCGAATTCGACTAAATTCGACTTCCATTGTGAAGTATAACTCTCTGCACGTTTCATTCGCACCCCACTGAACTTGTAACACCATTCAATTCCAACGGAGAGGGAACCAGAGCCGCCAGGGACTAAGCTCATCGAAGCCGGAAGTCCTTTTAGTCGAGCACCTGCAATTCGATACCCAGGAAGGTAACCAAACACTTCATCTCATTCGTTTCAATGCCTAGATCAAATGCCCTATCCTAATCGAGACTTATAACATCGATCCAATCAAGAATCGATCCTAGGGTTCATATACATTCGGATTTAATCGAACCCTACTTCAGATCCATTTTAAATTCAATTAAACTGTATGTGTAGCATCGCCCTCACCCACCCGTTAAAAGTCCCATCCTAATTTGAAACTATATCATCGATTTCATGGCAAACGGATAGCTAGGGTTCTTCGAGAATACGGTTTAGTCGAACACCACCCTACACTCAACTTAAATCCAATTTATTTACATGGTTGGAATCGCAATCCTTTGTTGGTTGAAAGCCCTATGATTTCAGTCCATGATCTTATAGAATTCGAACAAATTAAACATGTGTTCTTAAACTAGGGTTTCATTTTTAAAACATGTAATTAAACGAACCTAAACTCGATCATTTTGCAATCAAACTCACCCTCAGATTCGTATAATACCGATGAACAAAACCCCTATGCTTTCTGGTTCAATCGAAATCCAAATCGATGGATTTGGGAGGGAAGTTGGGATCGAGTCGCGTGGGAGGGATGAACACAGAGGTGTTCATGATTAAAACGATTGAGAACCGGTTTTGAATGCGAAACCCTAGCGGGCTGTAGTGGTTAGTTCGTTGGACTGTGGGGGAGGAGACCCGGGTTCGAGTCCCTCCACCCCCATCTTTTTATTTAGCCACTTTTTACAATATATTTTTAAATAAAACTTATCTCTATAATATTAGAATATTATTTTAATATGTTTTGAGCCCAAAAACAACCCGTAGGCTCGGGTTTAACTTTATAGCTTATAATTATTAATAATTCCACTTTTAAGATAATATAGCTATATTATTTTCAAACCCCGACTTAGTATAAAATAATATGTTTATATTATTTTTAACCCTTGACTCCTAGTGTAAAATAATATATATATTTTATATTATTTCGCCTCGTTTATTACCTCGTGAAACGTTTCAAACAAATTAATAATATAAATGTTTATATTATTTACTCACGTTTATATCCTCGAATAAAAATAATATATTTATTATTTTTCTCACGTAAATGATTATCGTATATTTTATACGAGTTCAAAAATAATATATTAATTATATTATTTTCCTAAACCATTATTGAATGGTACAAACGCACGGATATATTTAATTATTATTATATTCATAATTAAGAAACATTCGACACAAAACGTATTTATCTTAATAATTATATTAAGAAACCCTATATTCCCGTAGACACGTTCGTCTACTCATTGATCCTTAGAATACGTTAAGACGTTCTAACCTTTCGTGTCGTCATCACAAATCCCAGTGTGTCCCTAACTTATGTGTTTATGATTCTAGGGCATACATAACCCGTACAGGCTAACACTTGAGGTTCTAAATCTCATACTTGTGTGATACTACCTACTACGCAACGCATGTGAGTTTTCACTGCCCCTTTTTACTGCTTTTAAACTGGGGGAGAAAACATGATACAAACTCTTTTTGATTTTTGTACTTCATTTTATATCAGTTGTTATGACTATGCGTAAACTCTATCATGAAATTCCTCACATCGAACCGTTTAAATATGAATATAGCGAGGTATGTTGGGTAGTACTACTGGGTTTGACAAACCTCACCCGCGTTAGTTGCGCTAACTCGATTGGATATCGAACGGGTGCAATATTAACCTAAACGTGCACCGTGGTTGATAGACCTGGTGGGAGGCAATACAAACAGTCAGTTTACGGTTGCGAGCGTAATAGCAAACATGAACATGGGTTAGCTACTCATTGGTATATATATGTTGATTGTACATTAATCTGGTAAACGCTTTATTACTATACTGAAACCTGTGAACTCACCAACCTTGTGTTGACACTTTTCTTACATGTTTTCTTAGGACGCTAAGCTATGGCACAGGTTGCACAATTAGGACATGCATGGAGTCCTACTGTCATTTCATT
Source organism: Smallanthus sonchifolius (assembly GCA_023525975.1). Classification (NCBI taxonomy): domain Eukaryota; kingdom Viridiplantae; phylum Streptophyta; class Magnoliopsida; order Asterales; family Asteraceae; genus Smallanthus; species Smallanthus sonchifolius. The sequence continues at coordinate 37,075,185 of CM042025.1, read as the reverse complement.
CATTTCAAACATGATAAACAGTTTACTTAATTATATTGATTAACGCTTGTTGCGTGTAACTACTTTAAATTTTATATCAACGTTTACGCTTCCGCATTAACTCTGAACTTTTATGTTATGACATTTCAAGTCCCATATAGTGTCGTTTGATGTAACTAATGACTGAGATCCTGGTTTGTCACTTCCCAAAACGGTAATGTTCCGTTAGTTGAAATTGGGGGTGTGACAGATTGGTATCAGAGCCATTGGTTATAGAGAACTAGGATTGCATACTAGACTATAACCTCACACATTAGTTACACGGCACAGACACTTATACCTGATACATATAGCACCTATACATACATTGCAGTGCATGCATGTTTATACCAGCCGTATCACCCTCAGTTGGCGAGGGACACATCATTTGCATTGCATCATCATTCCCAGTGGCGACACTCGGGGAATCACCGGAACATCATCCACTCCCGTTCGAGGGCAGCGAGACGGAGCCTTCGGAGGAGTCACTTACATCACCATCACCCGTTGAGTATGGTGGGCTTTCTCAGGTCCATGTTATGGACGACACTCAGCACTAACGCATATCTCTTTGGGAGTTGGGATCGTCGGAGGCGAGTCCCTACTGTACCCACCAGCAACAATACGCCGAATGAAGGCAGACCGTTGCACGCATCATTGCAGAATCCATTGACACGTAGATGTCATCACTTTCCCGAGCCATGGGCTCGCGTCTTTGGTCAAAATTCTGTTGAGAATAGATTGACCACAAATCTGAGAACGCATTGCTCAATGCATACTCAAACCCTATTCTGACTCGGTGGGAAGAACAACTACCTTCCTTCTTCTAGTAACACATATCCATGAACTAGTTTCACTTCTCGAAGTCGCATTACATGTACATGTTTGCTTCATATGCATGTTACCATCTACAATCCGCTGGATTGGACTATCGTATCGTATTTCAACTGGGGTGAATACTCGAATCAAACAATTCCTGACTACTCATACTGATATGAGTCCTAGTTGATCAACTTATGATTGATAACTAAACTTTTCGATATCTGACAACACTTTGTACTCATCAATACAAACCAAAGGACATTATGACACAGGACAGGGAGAACTAGGGTGAACATGCAAAGCAAATTATCATTACGGGTGCACACGTAATAGTAATTTGAAGTGCATGTTAGTCTTGGTGAAACCTAGTGTGTGGATAGATGGTCCTAATCAGTGATTTACAGACTTAAGTTTTAACTGTCTGTAGGAATTCTAGTAACCCACCCAACAAGTAGTTGGTATCGTTAAAACCTGTTCAACAATTGATAGACGCACACTGGACCATCATTAATGAAATCCATCAATATTATTTTCACTCATGTAAGAGTCTTAGTGACCTTACGACTCTCATTCCAACTTAATCAATGGAACCACCTAGAGTGAAACTCTAGTAGAACCTCAGGGTAAAACCATCGACTCCAACTATGTATACAGAATTTGAGGAATTCTTTCTATGCTAACACGTTATTCCTTACAACCCTATAATAGATCACACTTGAACTTGTTATCTCATCCTGTGACTAATCCATAGGCTAACTTCGAATTTTACTCCAGCATATTCAATCCTGTAAACGGATTTCTTTCTTCATGAAATGATCCGTTGATCCAATGACATTAGGAAACGAATATTTAACCTAACCAACCATCAATTGAACGCAACTACTTAAACATACACCCTACCTCTTATGCTACTGGAATCTATATCTCATTAGACTTTTCTTCCTTACATGTGAACCTCTTCTCTTAGCCTATGCATTGGCCGACACTTGCCTTATAAACACTGGTCTCACTAGAAGTCCCTGCATGACTTCATGAAACTAAGTACACTATAGAGATAGAAGACGGTCAGGTAATCGAAACAACTCACAATCTTAAGGCGTGTTAACTAGGATTGGCTGGTCAAAAGATTGACATTGACCTTATGCCAGTCACACTCGGCAACTTCGACGTAATTGTCGGTATGGATTGGTTATCTAAGAACCAAGCCAAAATGATTTGTCGTGAGCAAATTTGTTCGCCTACCTCTCCCGAGTGGAGAAACCCTTTCTGTCCAAGACGAAAAGAGTGGTGTTGTCATGAGCATCATATCTTTCATGAAAGCACAAAAGCATATACGTAAAGGTCGTATGGCCATTCTGGCTCTCGTCACCGAGCAGCCATATGAGGAGAAGAAGATTGACGACATACCGATCGTTTGTGATTATCCGGAATTATTTCCCAAAGACCTGCCTGGTCTTCCACCACATCGTCAAGTCAAATTCCAAATTGATCTAGCACCCGGAGCAGCGCCTATTGCTCGGACACCTTGTAGACTTGCACCTAGTGAGTTGCTAGAGCTATCCACACAACTGCAAGAGTTGTTGGATAAAGGTTTCATTAGACCTAGCTCATCACCATGGGGAGCTCCAGTCTTATTTGTCAAGAAAAAGGACAGGACCTTCCACATGTGCATCGACTACCGTGAACTTAATAAAGTAACCAACAAGGATCGTTATCCTTTACCCCACATCGATGATTTGTTTAATCAACTCCAAGGGTCAAGTTTCTATTCCAAAATAGACCTTAGATTTGGTTATCATCAGCTGAGAGTCCGAGATGAGGATATCTCTAAGACTGCTTTCAGGACAAGGTACGGCCATTACGAATTTATGGTCATGCCTTTCGGTTTAACCAACGCACCTGCGGTATTCATGGATCTCATGAACCGTGTGTGTAAGCCTTACCTTGACCAGTTTGTTATCGTTTTCATCGATGACATCCTTATTTATTCCAAGAATGAGGAAGAACGTGAGGAACATCTGCGTCTAATTTTGGAACTACTTAAGCAAGAGCAAACTTTATGCTAAGTTTTCCAAATGTGAATTTTGGATTCGAGAAGTTCAGTTTCTAGGGCATGTGGTAAATGAAAAAGGGATACATGTTGACCCATCCAAAATAGAAGCCATCAAGAATTGGGCAGCACCGACGACTCCGACTGAAGTGCGACAATTTCTGGGATTGGCTGGTTATTACCGTCGTTTTATCGAAGGATTTTCAAAGATTGCACAACCTCTCCCCGCCCTAACTCAAAAAGGAAAAGCCTATAATTGGGGCGAAAACCAAGAGTCAGCTTTCCAGCACCTCAAACAGAAACTTTGCAGTGCACCTACTTTAGCTCTTCCAGAAGGAACCGACGATTTTGTGGTGTATTGTGATGCATCTATTCAAGGTCTGGGTTGTGTCTTAATGCAACGCGAAAAGGTAATCGCATACGCTTCACGTCAGTTAAAGGTTCACGAGAAAAACTACACCACTCATGACCTAGAGTTGGGAGCAGTAGTTTTTGCACTTAAGATATGGAGACATTACTTGTATGGTACCAAATGCACCATCTACATCGACCACAAGAGCCTCCAGCATATCTTCGAGCAGAAGGAGTTGAACATGCGACAACGTCGTTGGGTTGAACTTTTAAATGATTACGACTGTGCGATCTGGTATCATCCGGGTAAAGCTAACGTTGTGGCTGATGCACTAAGCCGAAAGGAAATGAAACCCAAACGAGTTCGAGCGTTACAACTTACTATTCACCCTGGATTGCATGACAGAATCCGTAGTGCTCAACTTGAAGCCTTTAAAGAAGAGAATCTACCGCTAGAAGGTACACGCGGTATGGAAGCACAACTTGAAGTAAAATCTGATGGAATTCGTTACTTCGTCGAACGAATATGGATTCCAGTGTTCGGAAATTTAAGGGAACTGGTCATGGATGAAGCGCACAAATCTAGATATTCTGTTCATCCAGGTTCTGACAAGATGTACCACGACCTTAAGGTGTTATATTGGTGGCCAAAGATGAAGGCCGATATAGTCACCTATGTAAGCAAGTGCCTGACTTGCTCAAAGGTCAAGGTGGAATATCAAAAGCCTTCTGGTCTCCTGCAGCAACCGGAAATCCCAATATGGAAATGGGAGCAAATATCCATGGACTTCATAACAAAATTGCCCAGGACTCCCAGTGGATGTGATACCATTTGGGTGATCGTCGATCGTTTGACGAAATCTGCACACTTCCTGGCAATTAAAGAAATCGATAAAATGGAAAAGCTTACCCGCATCTATTTAAAGGAAGTCGTTTCTCGGCACGGTGTGCCTATCTCTATCATCTCGGATCGAGACGCTCGATTCACATCTCATTTCTGGCAGTCATTACAGAAAGCTCTTGGTACGCGTCTAGATATGAGTACGGCTTATCATCCACAGACCGATGGTCAAACGGAGCGTACTATCCAAACCCTAGAAGACATGCTCCGAGCTTGTGTGATTGATTTTGGAAATACTTGGGAGTCTCACTTACCCTTAGTGGAGTTCTCCTACAATAATAGTTATCACACTAGCATCAAAGCGGCACCGTTTGAGGCATTGTACGGACGTAAATGCCGATCACCTATCTGTTGGGCCAAAGTTGGGGATATCCAGCTTATAGGTCCCGAGCTCGTATTCGAAACTTCTGAAAAGATCGTTCAAATCCGATATCGTATGGCGGCAGCTCGAGATCGTCAAAAGAGCTATGCCGACAAACGTCACAAACCGTTGGAATTTCAAGTCGGTGACATGGTCTTACTTAAAGTCTCACCTTGGAAAGGTGTCATTCGCTTTGGAAAGCGAGGAAAGTTAAACCCTCGTTATGTTGGACCTTTCAAGATAGTGAAGAGAATTGGTCCAGTCGCGTATCAACTGGACTTACCGGAAGAACTTAGTGGTGTACATGATGTCTTCCACGTCTCAAACTTGAAGAAATGTCCAGCGGACGAATCTCTCACGGTTCCTCTTGAGGAACTGCATATTGATGATCAGCTACGGTTTGTCGAAGAACCGGTAGAGATCATGGACAGGGAAATCAAAACGCTGAAGCGTAGCAAAATCCCGATTGTCAGAGTTCGTTGGGACTCGAAGCGTGGACCGAAATTCACGTGGGAACGCGATGACCAGATGATGCGCAAGTATCCTCATCTGTTCAAGCAATCCACATCAAACTCTTAAGGTACTATTTTAATTTTCGGGACGAAAATTCTTTCAACTTGGGGATGATGTGATACCCTCAAAAATTTTTTTTTTGTGTTACTTAATTTTTGGGACGAAAATTCTTTCAACTTAGGGATGATGTGACAATCCGGAATTTTCCAGTTAACTCCGTTAGAAAAATCCAGTTAAAGTTAACTGAAATTAACTTTATTCAAACTTCAGGGACTATTTCTGTCAATACTCCAAACTTAAACTTCAGGGACTAGTTATGTCAAAAGCTTAAACTATTCTGTTGACTTTTGGAAAGTCAAAATCCAATCTGTTGACTTTAAAAGTCAAAGTTAACCATGAGTTAACTTCATTTAAACCTAAGGGACCTAATCTGCCAATTTACAAACTTCAATTTCTCAGAAAACCTCAAGGACCGATTCTGTAATTAAGCTAAAGTCAATTTGTTGACTTTCACAAGTCAAACCAGATGAAATTCGAATCCCAAACATCGAATTCGTGCGAATTGAAACCGTTTTGCACCATCATTCTCATTAACGATCGTGGGTATCGTAGTTAATCGTATTCAATTACAGAATTAAGCGGATTAATGACCATTAAACCGTAACCATCGACACATGGACAAGCATCATCGAATTCGACTAAATTCGACTTCCATTGTGAAGTATAACTCTCTGCACGTTTCATTCGCACCCCACTGAACTTGTAACACCATTCAATTCCAACGGAGAGGGAACCAGAGCCGCCAGGGACTAAGCTCATCGAAGCCGGAAGTCCTTTTAGTCGAGCACCTGCAATTCGATATCCAGGAAGGTAACCAAACACTTCATCTCACTCGTTTCAATGCCTAGATCAAATGCCCTATCCTAATCGAGACTTATAACATCGATCCAATCAAGAATCGATCCTAGGGTTCATATACATTCGGATTTAATCGAACCCTACTTCAGATCCATTTTAAATTCAATTAAACTGTATGTGTAGCATCGCCCTCACCCACCCGTTAAAAGTCCCATCCTAATTTGAAACTATATCATCGATTTCATGGCAAACGGATAGCTAGGGTTCTTTGAGAATACGGTTTAGTCGAACACCACCCTACACTCAACTTAAATCCAATTTATTTACATGGTTGGAATCGTAATCCTTTGTTGGTTGAAAGCCCTATGATTTCAGTCCATGATCTTATAGAATTCGAACAAATTAAACATGTGTTCTTAAACTAGGGTTTCATTTTTAAAACATGTAATTAAACGAACCTAAACTCGATCATTTTGCAATCAAACTCACCCTCAGATTCGTATAATACCGATGAACAAAACCCCTATGCTTTCTGGTTCAATCGAAATCCAAATCGATGGATTTGGGAGGGAAGTTGGGATCGAGTCGCGTGGGAGGGATGAACACAGAGGTGTTCATGATTAAAACAATTGAGAACCGGTTTTGAATGCGAAACCTTAGCGGGTTGTAGTGGTTAGTTCGTTGGACTGTGGGGGAGGAGACCCGGGTTCGAGTCCCTCCACCCCCATCTTTTTATTTAGCCACTTTTTAAAATATATTTTTAAATAAAACTTATCTCTATGATATTAAAATATTATTTTAATATGTTTTGAGCCCAAAAACAACCCGTAGGCTCGGGTTTAACTTTATAGCTTATAATTATTAATAATTCCACTTTTAAGATAATATAGCTATATTATTTTCAAACCCCGACTTAGTATAAAATAATATGTTTATATTATTTTTAACCCTTGACTCCTAGTGTAAAATAATATATATATTTTATATTATTTCGCCTCGTTTATTACCTCGTGAAACGTTTCAAACAAATTAATAATATAAATGTTTATATTATTTACTCACGTTTATATCCTCGAATAAAAATAATATATTTATTATTTTTCTCACGTAAATGATTATCGTATATTTTATACGAGTTCAAAAATAATATATTAATTATATTATTTTTCTAAACCATTATTGAATGGTACAAACGCACGGATATATTTAATTATTATTATATTCATAATTAAGAAACATTCGACACAAAACGTATTTATCTTAATAATTATATTAAGAAACCCTATATTCCCGTAGACACGTTCGTCTACTCATTGATCCTTAGAATACGTTAAGACGTTCTAACCTTCCGTGTCGTCGTCACAAATCCCAGTGTGTCCCTAACTTATGTGTTTATGATTCTAGGGCATACATAACCCGTACAGGCTAACACTTGAGGTTCTAAATCTCATACTTGTGTGATACTACCTACTACGCAACGCAGGTGAGTTTTCACGGCCCCTTTTTACTGCTTTTAAACTGGGGGAGAAAACATGATACAAACTCTTTTTGATTTTTGTACTTCATTTTATATCAGTTGTTATGACTATGCGTAAACTCTATCATGAAAGTCCTCACATCGAACCGTTTAAATATGAATATAGCAAGGTATGTTGGGTAGTACTACTGGGTTTGACAAACCTCACCCGCGTTAGTCGCGCTAACTCGATTGGATATCGAACGGGTGCAATATTGACCTAAACGTGCACCGTGGTTGATAGACCTGGTGGGAGGCAATACAAACAGTCAGTTTACGGTTGCGAGCGTAATAGCAAACATGAACATGGGTTAGCTACTCATTGGTATATATATGTTGATTGTACATTAATCTGGTAAACGCTTTATTACTATACTGAAACCTGTGAACTCACCAACCTTGTGTTGACACTTTTCTTACATGTTTTCTCAGGACGCTAAGCTATGGCACATGTTGCACAATTAGGACATGCATGGAGTCCTACTGTCATTTCATTCATTTCAAACATGATAAACAGTTTACTTAATTATATTGATTGACGCTTGTTGCGTGTAACTACTTTAAATTTTATATCAACGTTTACGCTTCCGCATTAACTCTGAACTTTTATGTTATGACATTTCAAGTCCCATATAGTGTCGTTTGATGTAACTAACGACTGAGATCCTGGTTTGTCACTTCCCAAAACGGTAATGTTCCGTTAGTTGAAATTGGGGGTGTGACAAAACCAAAAAGTTGTGACATTTTTCTCCCCCAAAAAAAAACAGTAAAAGGGGCCGTGAAACTCACCTGCGTTGCGTAGTAGGTAGTATCACACAAGTATGAGATTTATAATCTCAAGTGTTAGCCTGCACAGCTTACGTATGCCCTATAATTATAACACATAAGTTAGGGACATATGGGATTTGTGACGACGACACGGAAGTTAGAACATCTTAACGCTTTCTAAGGATTTAAGAGTAGACGAACGTGTCTACGGAATTATATAAATTTATTAATATAATCATTAAGGGAAAAGTGTTATATGTCGTACGTTAATAATGAATAATAAATAAATAAATACTTTCGTACGTTAAAGTCGTTTACAAAAGTTAGGAAAATAATATAATTTAATATATTATTTTTAGGTTCAAAGGATTAACTAAATAGTCATTTGTGTGGAAAATAATAAATATATTATTTTTAATCGAGTATACAAACGTGGGTAAATAATATAACAATTATATTATTAATTGGTTTGAAACGTCACACGAGGTATAAAACGATACAAAATAATATACACATATATATTATTTAATAAGATTAGTCACGGTTTAAAAATAATATAAACATATTATTTTATACGAAGTTACGGTTTGAAAATAATATAAATATATTAGTTTTATTCGATAATAACATAAATATATTATTTATAAAAGTGGGAAAGATAATAAAATGGATTAATAAATTAAACCCGAACCTACGGGTCGTTCCCCTGGCTAAAACACATTAATATATTATTATATTAATAATGGGTTAGTTTTTATATTAAAATAATGCTAGAATAATAATTCTAAAAATGAAACAGGGTGGAGGGACTCGAACCCGGGTCTCCTCCCCCTCGGTCCAACGAGTTAACCAGTACACCCGCTAGGGCAATCGCAACAAGATCCAGATTCAAATGGTTTTATCAACCAATTCAACAGGTTTCTCCCCCCCACGCATGCCTGGTTCGAAACCCGTCCCTAAACCACAGATTTCGACAACGAATAACTAAGATTGATTAGAGGTTTTGATAATCGAGTATTGGCGATTAAGTGGGTGTGTTTAATTTTGGAAATCATCAATCATAGGTTCGTTTAAATTTAGATTCAAATGTCGAAAACCCCAACTATGAACTCAGAATCGATTCGATCGAATATTATGTTAAAAACTGTTGAAACCATGGGGCTTTTACAGATTAAGGCCTTGCGAACCTATCCCCGTGGTTTAATTTAATTGAAATGGTGTTTAAGATCAAAAACCCCAAATCATCTCAAGAACAAACCCTAGATTATGGATTTTGAATAATTCGATAATATGAAATCAAATTAGCATAGGGCTTTTGATGTGTGGATGTTTTCGAAACTACTCGTATAAGTTAATTGGATTGAAATCGTGTTTAGGTTTGAGTTTGATTAAAACGTTTTCTTAAGAACCCCAGAATCAAGATCATGAACAATTCGATGACGGTTGGTAAAATTAACATGGGGCTTTTATTAAAAAGGAGATTTCGAGTCTGGTGATTCAAGTTAATTGGATTAAAATAGGGCTGAAGGTAGTGATCGAGTAAACCGTTTTCACATGAACCTTAGATTATGGATCAGATCAAATTCGATAGTGAAAGCCTCAATTAGGTTAGGGCTTTCACTCAAGGTATGGAAACGATGCTAATGGTGTATTTTGTTACCTGAAACAATGACGGGATAGTGGAGATCGACTAAAACTCAGTCATGGCTTGCTTGGTTTGATCTTTGGCTACTGCAGCTTCGTCTCCGACCAAATTAACACGTATGATAGTTTCAGAGGATCTCTTTCAGTATGCGCAGAGTATTTGTGTAAGGAATGGCAAACCAATTGCCCAAATTCGTTTGAAATGGAGATGGGTTTCGACGGTTATGGTTTGATTAGCCATTATTGAGTTTAGTTGTGCGTAATGTCGATGATTAAGACCTTAATTAAGATTGTTAATGTCGTGAACATGGATATCAGTTACTAACAGTAACGAATTTCAATTATGGAATTCGGATTTGGGGAAAACAACTGTGAGTTTGACTTTAGAAAGTCAAACTGGAATCAAGTTTGGGTTAATTACAGAATTGGTCCCTCTGGTTTCATGTTATGAAGTTTTGAAATGGCAGAACTGGTCCTTGAGTTTGTAATTGGGTTAAATACAAGGTTAGTTGACTTGTAAAAGTCAACATGGCTTAAACAATCGGATTTTGACTTTACAAAGTCAAATAGAATTAGGTTTAGGTTAATTACATAATTAGTCCTTGTAGTTAGGTTTTGAAGAAATGACAGAAACAGTCCCCGAAGTTTGAATTAAGTTAATTAGGTTAACTTTAACTGGATTTAAATAACGAAGTTAAACTGAAAAAGTCCCGATTGCCACACACAGCACCAACTAGATCTTCTAAATGAATTCCTCAGTCATAGTTATCATCTCCTTGAGCAACCAAAGCAGATGATGTTGGAACATTTGCTGAATTTCCAGGAGCACTTGAACTTGGTTGATTTCTGTTACTTTGATAATTGTTGTTCTTCTTTTGAGAATCAAACTCAATTTTTGGCTTATTACATTCTTTAGCAAAGTGACTATATTCTTGACAGTTGTAACATCGAAATTTAGTCTTGTCAAAACCCATTCTTCTTCTGCTGTTTGATCCAATGTACTTCCTTCCAGTCTTCTTAAGAAAATCCTTTGCTTGTCTCATCAACATTGCCATATTCCACTGAATATGCATTTCTTCTAGATCAATCAGATCAATTTGATGATAATCTTCTTCAATTGCTTCTGGGTCATGAATCTTTCCTCCAATAACATTTTCATATTAAGCAATAAAAGATGAAAACATTGCCATATAATCTTCAGCTACCCTTTGAGTCACATGATGTGAATTCAATGGTTGTGATCTAGGATAATTTGATGTAGTTGCAGAGAAACCAGATTGATAAGAACATCCAGAACCATTTTCATTAAAGTTATCTTGACTATCTCCTGAAAATAAAGCAACTCCTGATCCAGATTTTCCAGCTGTTTTAGCAAAATACATTGATGGATCTTGCATGTGCTCCATATTAGTTTCCTTTTTCTTTAAGTTCAAATCATGAGATTTAATTTTTCCAAGAACATATTCAAGTGACATTGTCTTATATTTTTCATTTTCTTTGATGAGAATAGTATACACATCAAATTTTGATGGTAACGCTTCCAGAAACTTGTCATTTATCTCTTCAGGTTCATAAACAACCTTTGCACTTGCTAATTCACTCAGAAGATGATAAAATCTTATAGCCAGATCATCCAAATTCTCATTCTGAAAGTGTTTGAATACTAAAAACTGTTTCTTCAGTAATTCTTTACAGCTTTTCTTCACATCCAAACTACCTTCACATCTCTTTTGTAAAGCTTCCCATAACTGTTTAGAAGATTTAAACTGCTTGAAACTGTGATAAATTTCTTTTGGTAGTGACAATGAAATACTCTCCATCGCCTTCATTTCACGATCAAATAACAGCTTTTCTTCAGTTGTTAAAGCAGAGACATGCTTTGGAACATTATCACTATCCATCCATGAATAAGTCGGATGAGTATATCCTTCTAGAATAGGAATCCATAAACTGGTATCAGTGAATGAAACAAATTGATCAAAACGATCCTTCTAGTTTGGATAATCAGCAATACTTAGTAACTTTGGCGGTTTCTGAGAAGTACCAATTTCATTTTCATAGTTGAACATGTTTGTTACCTACACCATGTTAGCCATAACAAAAAAATATATGTAAAATATCACAAGAAAACAGAATTGAAACAAATTTACCCACAAGCGAACTTGATATGTTCGCCTAACACTTTCCTTAAGCGAACCTGTGCCAAGCGAACTTGATAAGTTCGCCTAAACAAAAACTTAGAATAAGTTCGCCTCTTAAATTCGCCTGTAACAGAATATGTGTTAAGTTAGCCTGTTTCAGCTCAAAACTCTCAGGAAGACGAATTCTTCAGCCAAAACACGAACTTGAAACCTCAAAAATCATCATAACTTGTTGAATTGATTGAATTTGAAGAAATTAAACCATAGGATTGAATATAATATGAATTAGAACACTTTGAACAGATCAATTTCTTCAAAAACCACTCTAAATTGATGAAATCAGCCAAAATCTTCTCAAGAACATGAAAACTCCATGGAAATAAAAGATGATCAAAAATTCAGTCTTTTTGGTGTCAAACCATACACAAACCGTCACAAATCAATCACAAATTACGAGCACGATGCTCTGATACCACATGTAGGTCCACACGGGTCTTCAATGGATCTAACTCGAGACATGACGTGTATCAAGCATACGGAGTGCTGAATCCAACGTACGCATGATAGTGTAAACAAGACATTCATAAAGACTAGAATCAACAAGAGATGTAATTAATATTCTCTTTGATTTCCACCAAACTCAGAGTTTACAGAACTTGAACACAAATTGCAATGCTCTTTAAAACTAACATGTAAACTCCTATTTATAGACTCACAGCCATGCAGGCGAACTTAGCAAGTTCACCTAAACTAGGCCTAGGCGAACTAGTTAAGTTCGCCTATATCAAAACTTAAGCAAAAATTACAAAAACATAAAGACATAGAAGATCTAATCTATTACAAGGCCTATTGTCACACAACTATGTCCTAACAGAAACCTTATGGTTAGCTAATCACTTGTGCAACATCTTGCTCGTGTGACCTACAAACAACTTAGAAGTGAGTTACATAGCCCCTCTTTTTACTTTTTACGTATTTTGGGGTGAATCATGATACATTGAAAACGATTTGCAATACACTATACAATTCTACATTTATGAACATATGTGCAGTTTGTGCTTTGTGCTTGAATACTATGAGTTGAAACTACATATACATGACATACACGTGCAATCATTAACTCTGTACAAGCCAACGGTAACATTGATAGATCTATTGTGTCTGACAATCCAACCCAGGTAGGGTGATTGTTACCGACAATACATTAGGGTAACCTGCGTATTATGCCTCAGTCACAAGGTTCGATTGTGGTCCTAGTTTAACTATAGATTCTCCATACATGCCATATTTACCATGTGTCATATGAATTGTATAAAACATTTGAAATCTAATTGTGGTGTCAAAACCTATGTGTGCTCACCAACTATATTTTAGTTGACCTCGTTTTCATCATGTTTCAGGTACGAATAATTGAGTTATAATCAAGTTGCTTCACTTAAGTTTGAGGACCTAGTTAATGAAATAAATGGAGTTTCTTTATGTATTTGAATTCGTGTATTGTTGGATTTTGTTATTTGATTTTATTTTTAAATGAAATTGGATGTTTTAATATATTACAACTTTAGTAAATCATGTGATTATGAACACTGTGCATGTCCCACTCCAACATGTTCCGTCGTTGGTTGGGGTGTGACAATTAGGAATGAGATCTCGGATCACCATAACTAAGTGAATGGCTGAGCACTATCCACTGGCATAGCTATGTAGGTAGGTAGGTAACGATTACCAATTGTATCAACTATACAATTCTTAGTTTCATGGGCATGACGAGTATTGTCAAGCTTGGATATGTTTCCCTCAACTACGCCCACTTAAACGACGTAAGTGATATTTGTCCTTCAATTGTAACTGTAGACCCAGCATAAGTAACTTAGGAATCGCGGTTCTACCTTCAACCAAAACTGTAGGGTCGGATGCAGGGTACTTCACTAACATCGGGGGTTTGGATAGATCAGTTGAAGTGTTGCAATTTAGGGTGGCGCATAAATATCGATTTTATTTTCAGATTTCTTTAATGTTTTAAAATTACCGATTAGGGTCAAAAACATTTTGGACGACGAGAAGCATAATTCAGGTCGTGCAATTTTAGTAAACTGGTTTTACTAATTTAGTTCGTGAAACGCCTTTCAACACTCGACACGTTCCAATTTTAAATACCTTATTTAATCTAAATTGGATGTTTATCGCGAACTATATTTTAAACTAATCAACTCTTTAATTAATTTAAAATTGTTTTAAATAAAACTATTGAATTTAAAACTTTTTTTACTTTTAAATAAAACATCTTTTTATTTAATAACTTTTCCGAGAAAAATAAACAATTTAAAAACCTTGTCGTTTTAAGATTGTGTCAAAAGTTTTATAAAAAAATTGCGGTTTAATTATTATTAACCTAAATAATTATATCACAACCACAAAAATAAACAAAACACATGAATCGAGCAAGTAGTAAACATTGTCTAGTTTCATTCGAGTTATCAAACGAAAAACCGGACTGGTCTAAGGGATAACAAAATCAACAAATCAGCTATCTCCCATTTAGTCCAAGAGCTCCATCTTTAATCCTGTCATTGTCCGCCTTAGTCTACAAATCTTCGTCTCTTTAGGATTACAATTTTATTTACAAATACACTAATAATAAATAAACCTAACTATTACAACGAGTTCAAAATAACCCATAAAAATACAAAGAGTAACAAACCAAAACAAACATCACAACCACAATTCTCTAGTGCTCGATTCAATTAACACAATCACAACAAACTAAAAAGGCTCGATCTTTTGTCGAATACAAGTTTTGACAAATAAAACAATAGATCGATAAAAATTAATAATATGTCTAAACGCGCGTAAAGGTGGCCCTGATACCACTGTTGGGAATCATCGTACAAGTTTTAAATTTTAAAACATAATTATATTTAAACGCTTTAACTAAATAAATCAAATTTAATCAGCGAAAGAGATTTTAGTACGAATATCAGATCTGGATCCCGGTCAGTGATCCGATTACACGCGTTTAAACTATAATATTAAATGCAACCATAGGGTGTTCAAGGATTACATATTCGACTATTGACCGAATCAGAACACCTTGGTTCAACAAACGTCAAGCTATATAACACGAACACGAAAACCTGCAAAACACGTCACACGGTTTGCGCAAGGCGGTTCCGGCGTGCGAAGGCAGGGGCGGTGATGGCGGATGCGGCTTACGGCTGTGGCCAGCTTGCAACGGCGTAGAGCGGCGGCTCGGCGGCGAACAGAAACCGAAACAAGGGGCACAAGTTTTGATATGGAGGCGATCAAATGTAATTAGGATTTAGACTTAAGGTTATATTTATAACCATTCTAATTATAGACTGCCCCTGAGATATTAACAATTAATACCCAACTAATTAACTCTTAATTATTATTAACCCTTGCATTTTAACTGATTACAAAGAATCAGTAAAAACTTAATTTGTTTAATGTTTAACATTTAAACATTAATCCCCGTAAATAATTATTTCTCTAAATAATTAATTTACAATTTCTCCGAAAAATATTTCTCTAAATATTTATTTGCCATTTAATAAATATGTCTTTCGTGAACTACAATATTTAACAACTAAATATTATCTATTTGTTTTTTTCCCAAAGTGTAACTCTTTGGATCGTACCTCGTTAGTAACGTTCACTTAATTGACGATCGGACACCATATATCCAACAGTACAATCGTGCTTACGTTAGTTAATTATGTGCGGCAATGTTTGATTATGTGATTACATTTTAATGGAGTGATCTCGTAATTAAATGTAATCTTTGTTGTGATGCTAGAGTGTGGTTGGTTAGATTGTATGAGCAGACTTGTATAGACATGAGTTTCGAATTTGTTAGTGTCTACGATCCTAAGTTAGTTCCAAGTATGTTCTAATGTTAGGCGATGTCTGGTGTGCATCGGGGGTTATACATCTCATGTATAGGAGAATGTTCAGGACGGTGTACTGTGTAGGGTAATAGTTTTACATCTTATGTATGTATGAATATTTAGGATCATGTCTGGTGTGAGATATCTGTGTTGTAACCCGTGTGATGGGGTCTTGTGGCTAGTCTGAGTAGTGGGTGCTCTGAACCGTTGGTATTTCCCGTGTCGGGTACAACTTGTGAACTCTATATTAGTATGTGGTGACATGTGGCATGATTCACCGTTGTGATGTATAGGTGATGGGGTTTAGAGGTTGTGAATCTATGAAGGACGTGGTCATGTAGTATACATGTGGATTTACTCAAGTCTAGCAGTTTGTGTGTGCACATTAGGCGAGTTAGGAGTCTGGGTTACTAGTTATGGATGTAGAACTTTGTAAGTTCTGTCGTTTATTATGTTGACTTGTATCCTTTTTTATACCCGTGTAGTCGTGAGTAGGAAGTGTAGTTTGTGTGCTCAAGTAGAGTACTCTTTCATTAGTGTTTTCTCAACATGTGATGTATCGAGAAGATACGAAGTGTTATGACGCTTTTTCGGACGATGGGTGAGGTGCTCTTATGAGATGCCTATACTTATATCTCAGAATTTTGGAGCGTGAAGCCAATGGACGGAAGTGTGGGAGTATGTTTCAGAAAGCGTTTGCATGAACGCTTGATCGGTAGATATTTATGGTGTGATCAAAATTACGATGGACATAGGATATAGGAAGAACGGTGACGTTCCCTCAGAACGAGACGAAGGATGGCCAAGGCATATGTTGGGACGGACTTCATGTTCATACATGACGGATGGGACACGATCGATAATCGTATGATATTGATAGGGGAACGACGAGGAAAGCGAAATGAAGAAGGGATAAGTGCGGGTCTGCACATAAGTTTCTGGAAAGGAAAAGCCTACGCTGGTAAACATATGACTAGCTTAAAGGCAAGCTACTATGGAGCATTAGTTGAAGTAGAGGTTCCGTTTTTGAAAACGGACATGGTTCTGATACGCAGATTCTTAGGAATCGTCGGAGGTTAAGGATTACAGCACTAGTTTTGGGCAATGGGTGCTTGTTTAAAGGGAGTGTTGGATGCATGGTAATGAAGTAAAGGAATACTTCGGTAGGATAACTTTTATGTTGTAAAGACTGGATGATTTTTTTCACAAGTTTCTGTAGATCATATGAGAAATACGAGTGAATTACCCTTATGATTAGGTACATGATGATGGGGGCATAGACTTCGGGAAATCATCGCAGGATGGTAATCAGAGTATGGGAAGGAGGAATACAATGGACATATCATGGAAGTAGCAAATGATTCTATCTGTGAAAAGTAGGAAACCTACTTAAGGGATGGTCATCAGGGTGACGAGACCATCATTATTGTATGAGAAATTACGGCAAAGGTGCCGATGAGTTAGAAAAAAATGAAAAATGTTACCGGTGAGCGGGAATTTAGTGGTGTTGTGCTATGTAGTACTAGAGACGGTGTGTATGCTATGGTTAAGAATGACCCTTATGAATAGGTGAATGGCAATTGTGCTTAAACCTCGGGAAATCATAACAGGATGGCGATCAGGATATGAGATGAGGAACATGACAATCTTACATTGCTACGTAGTACTAGGGGCAGTACCTGCGACGTGGTTAAGAATGACAAGACGATGAAGTATTGTTAAAGAAATAACAATGAAACCTTCATGAAAACGTTGGTATTCAAAGGAATCACATAATGTCACTTCTAGCAAGTGCTAGGATGGTGGGAGTTGGATAAGCAGCTTTATGATTTTGCTAGTTAAGGATGCAGAGTTGGGAAACGTGTAGAACAGTGATGTGTCGAGATAGGAAGGAATACGTAGGTGAGACCTACTAATCACAAAGTTGAAAACAGGGCAACGGAGAAGACTTCTTTAGACACCCAGGATGGAGGCCGGGGTGTAAAGTAAAGTGATAGTACGAAGGTGAACGGATGGCGTCTAAGGATTTGGACGCACCAGCCAGAATAGACGGTTATGCTGAGTTGAATTATATCGACGCAGGATTTTAGAACTAATCCTACTTTAAGGGGGTAGACTTGTAACATTCCTAGAATCCGTAAGTTAACGGGTTGGGCCAGGGAACGACACGAATATCTACTAAATTAAATAAGGGGCTTGGTTTGTCACTTATGGGTCGTTTCAACAACGATGAATGTCATGGTTAATCGTTCAAAAGATGGTTTGAGATCGAAGCGCGCGATGAAGGAAAAAACGAGGAACCGGATGCAACTTGTAGATGTTTATAACCCATTTTGTGAGAAAATTCTAGGCCATTCGGTCTAGATTACGGGTGAATGACAAGAGAAAGATGAGAGAGAGAGACGCTGGAGGAGAAGGAAGGAGTCGGCAACGGGGCAGCTCGACAACGGTGTTACGACAAAGAGATCCCCAGAACGCGATCAGGTAACCTCCGTCCTCATCCTTTTTCTTTTCACATTCGTTTTGCATGAAACCAGGTTAGGGTTTTGGTTTCTCGATATGGTGATCGGTTCCGAGTAAACGGTGCTTGGTGATGATGACGGCGTTGAGGGAACAACCGACAATGGCTAGATGGGGATGGTGATGTTTATGGGTGGTAGCGGTGGCGGGGACTACACGCGATGGTGGTGGTGGCCGACTATTGAAGACGTGGACGGGGAAAAACCAAAGGCGGTGACCAACCAGTACGGTTATGGTGTTGGTCCGATAGTGCACGAAGGTGGTGATGGTTCACGGTGGTGCACGATGTTCGTTGGCGGTGATCGGCGAGGACGATGATGACGATAGAAACTGATGGAGACGACGAGGAGACATGGTAGTGACCATGGTGACGACGGGGTGGCTCACGACGATGGTGAGGGTACCCGTGGTGGTTCATGAATGAACTCGGGTGCGGGTACGTGACGAGCTAGGGTTTGCATGACAAATTTTAAGGATTTAGGGTTTTGCATGAGTATGCATGCAGGGATCTCGGTTCGGGTATTCGGGTTCTAAAAAGGTTAAGGACGACTCGATTCAAGTGAACTGGTGAAACTAGGGGTTTCGTGAAGGAGGAATGTTGAGCTAATGAGACGAGTGTCGTGGTTTATTTATTTACGCTATTCGACTTATGTTTTGAACGTATTATGATAACGTGATCGTACGTGTGACAGGTTTGGGTGTCGAGCGTGAACGGACGGGTTGCAGAGCAAGGATTTGGATTCTTCGCAACCAGTGAGTTTCTAATCCCCTCTTTACCGTTTTTACTGTTTTTGGGGCTATCGTACATACATGCATGTTTTACTTTGTTAATCGAACGTGTTATGAGTTTTGGTTAAACCTGAAGAGTTTTATAAGTTAAGTATTATATAACGAACTTGAGGTTTTATGTGGTGTCCTTAGGTCGGGTGGGCTAGAAGTCAGTATGATGCTTAGGTATCATGTAATGACTTATTCGGGATAAGTCGGTGATATGTCCTAATTTATAATGTTTTGGTACTAATGGAATAAAAACCCCATAAGTCGGTGCATAATAATCCCCATATTATGGTACTAATGAAATAAAAACCTTGCAATTGATACTTAAAATGCGAATATTTTATAATTGCAGGTTAAACCGCATCTCAAGAGAAATAGAGCGAAATCGAGCCAAAATCATCAAGAAATCAATCTTTATCGGAGGATGGGAAGAATCACCCGAGTTTTGACCCCCAATAAAGTCAAATTTGGTTAACAAAAGTCAACAATCAGCAAAAGACAAAATGAGGAGGAAAAGCAAGGATGCACGGCCGTGCAAAGCCTTCCTTGGGCTCCAATAATCGTCGTACCCTACCACATGTACCTTTGAGCATTTGAAAGACCGTGCATTGCCCATTTTAAAGCCTATAAATAGATGGTTTGGGTTCTTCATTCTACACACCACAATTCAGAGAAATTACACTCTCCTAAAGTCTGTAGTTGTAGTTTAGAGTATGTAGTAGATAGTTGAGAGGCTCTTCCGCTTTGTCGCAATGGGGGAGCCCACGAAACTCAGCATTATGCTTGTGTGTATGGCCATTCGTGGCTAAACCCTTTGTATTGCTTGGGCGAAGATGAAGATGGGTGTATGTTAGTGTTTAACTTATTAGTCTAATGGTATGTTTATGTTCTTTAATTATTAACTCTTAAAACCATCTTCATGATGGACTTTTTATTATTATCTACATTAGTCTTTAAACTTGTGAGTGTTCTTGATTTTAAAATGTTAGACCGTAAAACCTTTTTAATCAAACTTCTCTTGAAACTTGTACGTCTTTGTACAAGCGAATTTTGATAAGCCAATGCTTGGTTAATATTGATAAGATCGTACGTCTTTATACGAGCTTGTTATGAAACCAAGAGTTGGTGAACTCACGTTGGGAACGTTATGTCTTTATACATGGTCCCATTGTTGCATCGCAACCCGGTGAACAAAGTATAATCACTCTTTAATAAAAATAAAGGTATTTAAGTTTGATGTCTTAAACCAACTCGAAGGTAGATCTTAAGCAAACAAATGTACGAATCTATTGAAGAGTTGAGGGTAATGATGTCCCTGACTGGGTGTCTTACTATTTTATTATTAAGGAACATAATTCGTGAACCAAATGTTGTGAGAATGAGGCTCTAGCAGTGTACCGTTCACACATTTGTATTAGTCATAACATCGGATTAGTTAACATAACAATATCACATACCAAACGGATTCGAAGCCCAAAGCAATATTCATTGTGATCTGATTATTCTCAAGCTGTTTACTTTCCTGATATTTACTATTATGTTATTTACATTTCTGTTACACACTTCATGCACATTTTTCATTTTATGTTATTTATTTTACCGTCATTTACTTTTCTGTTTCACAAGCACACAAAATCCACTCATTAATTAAACCGGCTAAACGATAACAAGCGTTGAGTATTGGAACTCGACCGTGTCCATTGGTTCGAAACTTTGTTCTTACCTAAACTATATTACGATGCGATAGGTGCACTTACCTATTGTGTGTTTTAAGTTTGAGTATTTGTCATTTTATAAATTTAAACCTGATCTCGTGAAAACGCTTTTTAACAAATAATAAAATATTTATTATATTATATTAACTTCTTATCTCACAACGCATCAGTCGAGTAATGAGTTTAGATGTTTTGAGGGTATATCTAGGATGTGTTATCATGCGAACATGTACGTGGTTCGTGCTTAGGTAACGAGTCATGGGAAATGCTTGTGCGTTGCTATGTGTTGCTTGATTTTTGTCGTGTGTGCTTGCTTTGTTGTCGTTGTGATACGACAAATGATGATGTGAACGACGAGGTCCTTCGGGTGGTCACTGTGGGTGACGATGCCCTTACAGGGTGTTGACGAGACCAATAAATTCTTTGAAGACAATTGTTGTGTGCAGAACATTTAGTTTAATTGCATGCATATCTTAATTTATGTTCATGGTGTTATGATGATTGTAACAGCCCAAGCAAACCATACCAAGATATTGTCTGCTTTGCCCCCGATGGGTTGCTCATCCAAGAACTCATGGTTTTGTTTTCACCTGACGAGTTGCTCGCCCAGGCAAAACTAGTCTTAATAGAGAAAGTATCCACTCCCCTTATAAGGAAGGCTTCGTTCTTCCCCTCAACCGATGTGGGATAATACATCCACCCCCTTACGGAGCCCAGCGTCCTCGCTGGCACACCAGTCCGGCCCCTGTCTCTGGTACCATCTGTAACAGCCCAAGCTGTAGGTCCACACTGGTCTACAGATCGATCTCTCTCGTATAACACACGACACATACTCGTAGTGCGGAATCCAAACGAATAAACACGTCTCAAACAGATAAGAACACAATACAAACACACAAGACAAGATTCTCTGAAAGCTCTCTGTATTACTCTGCAAAATGTGCTTACAAGTACAAAATCTGTTTACGTTTTACAACTTAGCACTATTTATAGGTAACACAAAATCTGCCACAGGCGAACTTAACAAGTTCGCCACACCCATGGCTTAGGCGAACTTGTTAAGTTCACCATTCACAAAACTTAACTACAAAACACTAATTACAATACTAAAGATTACAAAAAGACCTATTCTATTACATAAAGCTACATGTCACACAAAATACTCCAACAGACTCCCCCATGACATTAGCTTGGTCTCTTAATCTTCAGTTGTTCTTCTAACTCTCCAGCATCTTGCTTCCAGCATGTAATTCCTGATTAATACATAATTGTAACACCCGTTTGTATTACATAGCATGTTCTCTCCATTCATCTGTATACATGATCTCTTTTCTCTTCAGAGTCTAATGATCTTTCTTTGAAAAGTTTATCAAATTTAGTGCATCATACAATCTATACAAAATCTTCCCTTCTTTTCTTCAATCACAGCCTCCCTAGTATCTACATCAACAAACCACCACTTCATGTTTCCTATGAAATCTTGTGGGACTTTCTTTAAAGGAATCTTCTTCAAAGTCTTTACTGGTTTGTACTTTTATTTCACCACTTTCTTGTTTAACACTGGATCATTGACTTTCTTTCTTACTCCTTTCTAAGGTTTTAAATATTCAAATTTTCTAGAAGTACTCTCTTTCCTTATCAATCTGGCTATTGTATCAGAAATACCATCTCCTGATCTATGTATCAAAGGCTTAGAAGATAATCCATTCACCTCACATTGAGGTAAAGAATTCAGATACTTCAATCTTGGCTTCAAATATTGAACACCATCAGTTCTTTTTATCACAATCGGCTTAAAATATTCCTCATAAAACCAACTAAGAATTCTTCTATTGTAATGACTTTTGTTCACATACTTCTCTTTTTGAACATGTGACGGTGGTGTCACAGGCAATACCTTCTTCCAGCTTTTAAGTACCTCTAACCACCTCTCCTTAGTCATTCCAGAGTCTTTATATAGGATAGGCTATTCAGTCTCAATATTTGGAGTAACAGGCTTTATAATTTCAGGTTCTTTGTCCACAGACTCTTCAAATTCCTCAGAACTCATCTCATTAATCATATTGTCTTGAACAAAATCTAATGTTATAGTCACCCCGCTACATCCTTCATAAGGCACATTAGCTACATCCTTCTCTAACTCTACCTCCACTATCTCACCCTCTTCAATATTAGATAAATCTTCATCATCATCAAGAAACACATCAAGATTAGATAAACACTCAAGCTTGTCGGCATTCTCCAAATCATCATTAGAATCTTCATAGAATTAATCATCTAAAATACCTGTAATAGCTTGAATGTCCTTGTCTTGTTCACTATCCTTTGATGCATCTTCTCCAGAACCAGAATCACCACGAACTATGGAAATTGGAACTATATCAAGAGCACCACTAGTAGCACCACTAGCGTCTTGACGTTCACCTCTTTGTTTATCCATGTTAGGTTCATCATCATTATTCTTTTGAATTTCAACATTATGACAAGCATCATTCCCAGGCTTCTCTTGCATCTCCCCCTGAGCGTCAAGGCGCTCTAATAACTGTGATAATAGAATTGCATCTCAGCTATTTGCCCATTCTGGGAATTAATCTGTTGTTGATAATCACTAGCTTGTAACACATCTATTTGACCTTGAAGCCCAACAACCTGTGCTTCTAAGGTAGATACTTTATGTTCCAAAACTTGTATCTTTTTGTCTTTCTCACTAGAAGAATGCTTTGCTTGTGATGTAGATTGATGAGGTATGGATGGAGTAGCAGTTGGAGTAGAATTATATGATGTTGTTGGAGTGATAAGCAAGGTATCCATAAATTCAATATTTTCATTCACATTAGAAACACTTGTTGTAGCTTTTGATTTCTTTGAAACTGGAGGATCGGGAACATAGTCGGAATTCGAAGATTCATCTCGTAATTGTCTCTTTCCAAGTACAACATCAGGAGAAGGACCCCGAGCTGAATTTCTCCTAGGTAACTTCTTTTTAATCCTTGGATGAGCAGCCAGCCGAGAATAGTGCTCAGGATTGAAATCTTGTTCTGTTTCCTCTGAGTCAGTTGACTCATTCTATTTTTCAACATGATCACTTAAACTAGAACTAGAACTTGTGTCAACAGCTTCTACATTCTCTGGCTGTGGTGATGGTGGATTCACATCCATGTTCTCATTATGCACCTCATGTTCTATGTGTTCATCATGATCTACATTCTCATCAACTGCTTCATTTTGTTGTTCAACTTCAAGATTAGGTTGTTCTTGTTGTGGTTGTTCTTGTTGTTGTTGTGCTTGTTGTTTTTGTGTGGGTTGAGGTTGTTCTTGAGCTTCATTAGCATGTATCCAATTATCATATGGAGGAGCCACATAATTAGGATTAACCATGTGTCCAAATAAAGTAGTAGGCACTGGAATCAGTGCAGGATTTTGTTGCTTCACATTATGACAGTCTGTGAAATTTCTCTTTGTCATCGGAGTCAAAGTAAGTCTTGGATTCAACGGTTGTAGATTAGGAATGAGATAATTGATAATGACTTGTAAAAACCTTGGGTACATGATAAAACCATGTCCCTCAGGTGGTGTGATCTGTGCAACCAACTCCTTGTAGATATACAAAGCAAAATTGAATGGTCTGTTCAGGGTCAAAGCTACCATAGCTCCTTGTAATGCAGACGTAAGACCATCAGTTCCTGCTTTCCTCTGTGACAAGAATTGAATGATGACGTGCATCAAATACCTCCATTGACCAACGAGACCTCCTTTACGTGCATGTGAATCATTAGCCCTGCCCCTATATCCCATTCTATTAAAGCATCCTGTGATTAAAGTAATAGGAAATCTAATTGGATCAGTATCAACACCTCCTAAGCTCAAAGATTCTCTTATAGTCTCCACAGATATAGAAATCTCTTGGTTATTCATAGTTGCTCAGATCACATTTGGATCAACTATAAAATCATGGTCAGATGTATCCCAAAACTGTTGAATGTACTGTAGACTGATCACAGGGTTA
Organism: Smallanthus sonchifolius; assembly: GCA_023525975.1. Lineage (NCBI taxonomy): Eukaryota > Viridiplantae > Streptophyta > Magnoliopsida > Asterales > Asteraceae > Smallanthus > Smallanthus sonchifolius. The sequence goes on along the minus strand of CM042025.1, from coordinate 37,050,316 downwards.
GCAGATAATGCTCCTCTCAGCCTTGATCTGTTCAAAAATGTTATGATTTCCTGGTAATTGACAGCTTCCGGTAACTCAGGATCAAGTAGAGCGACCTGATTGTGCTTATATTCTACTCTTCTATCCATGATCTGCACAAAATTAATTGATTAGACTTTTGCAAACAAAAATAAACAAGAAATAAAACAAAACAAAATAAAAAAATGCCAAGTCTGAAATCAGTAAGGCTCCATGTGGCGAACTTAATAAGTTCGCTACTAGTCCTTGTGGCGAACTTAATAAGTTCGCCTGAACAAGTTCGCTAGAACTCTCAAACGACTCCAGAAATTTGATAACTCCAATCAAGCAGTAATCAACCGATCCAAAGTATTAAATCCAATCGCAAACACTCGACTATCATTTTTAAACCATCAATTTCAAATTTCAACCATCAAACCATTAGGAACAAGCACACAACAGACCTTAAGTCTAGAACATCCAAATTAGACGAATTACTGGATAAAAACAAGTGAATTTACATTCAATGTACTCGCAATACAATATAGAATAAGATGCAAGTCACAAAATCACTAGGTATCACACAGAATCTGAAAATCGATCAAGTTCGCTAACAAGTTCGCTAGAGTTTAGTTCGCTCAAGTCAAACAGGTAATAAACAAGTTCGCCCCACTGTAATATTTATACCCTATTGACAAGTTCGCCTACCAAGCAAACTTAACAAGTTCGCCACCCTAGGCGAACTTAAGCTTTCTCAAAATTCACACAAGTTCGCTAGTTCATAGCTCAAAGTGAAAAATATCAACTTTTTCAATTTTCACTCAGATTTTTAATTCGATCCACTTCCATCCTGTAACCTGTACAAATAAAATGCAAATCCTGTAAGTTATGATTTCATGGAAATTGGAAATAAAATCTTTTTGGAATTTTCATGTTTAATAAAAAAAAATATTTTTGATTTTTCAAAGTTTATGCTAAAACACACTTAAAATCTTTTTGGATTTTTCTGAATTGAAATAAAGTAGTAAAACAATATAAACAAATCTTTTTGGTTTTTATCTGTACATACTGAATCACATGTTTTTAGTTGAATACTGCGAGTAAGAAGATCATATCAGTATATATGATGAAACACACACACACATTTCAGATATAAATTCCCTAGCAGATCTAAGGGTGACCTATGGTATTCTGTGTACATATATATCTTGACTCATCAATTATGTTACTTATACAACTCTCATCACAAATTTTCAACTTTTTAAAGATCATGAAATGAAACGCGATAAACTTCAAAGTAAACAGGATCAGATCATGACGTGCTACCTTATTCGTACCGAATTTGCAACATACTACATGTCAATTCAAGTTGTCAACATTTTAAGATTTGAAACCAAAAGCATTTTTATCCCATGTTCTTGTGAGTTAGTACCATTTGTATGAAAACAACGTGTACCCCACAAGTATGCCAACAGAAAGTAAATTGCACTATTTTCAAGACATATAAGACTTTGTGCAGAAGAATATATATATATATATATATATCAATCTCCATGATGAAATTACATCAATTAGCACAGGAAAATAACCAGATCCTGAAGGATATAAAGAATCATAAAGATTCAGAATCAAGTGATTCATATTAGATTGGCTTGGCTTTTATGATTCTCAATGATATCATGTAACAGATGAAAGATTGAATAAAGAATCGATTGATTCAATAATTCAAGGTAATGTGGTCCAACAGTTATCTGAATTTGTTCAATGAATCAGGATAATCAAGTGATTTTGATTCAAGGGCTAGCATATGCTTGACAGATGTTATCAAGACATATCTTAGTTCAACAACACAATGCATGTTTTTAAGGGCATGGGTAGTGAAGTGAACTGAAAATTATGCTAATGACATAATTCGATACTTGTGTCATGAAATTCTTAAAGTCTCATATTCTTTAACTGATAATGATCTTTTAACACACACACCCTGCATATCATGGATTCAAATCACAGTTGTGACATAGAACATTATGTTTTCACACTACTAATGGTTTAAAAACGCTTCTAGCCTACTAACAATTCAAATTACATGCAAATATTCAAATTAAAAATTATAAACATGTAAGCTATCATTTCCTGTTTGTGCAAACTAAGAAGTTTAGATCAAATCATATACGCACAAACTTTAATCATAAATACAGAAACTAGGTAGTCATTCTATGTGTAAGGCCCCAAACCCGGGAGGCCTCACTCGTTGGATTTACTCATTCACAAACAGTTCTTAAACATGAATATCAAATAACGCAGCGGAATCATTCATTCAACATAACTAAAAACTTGTTCATACATGCGGAAGCGTACATTGTCAATTACATAAACTTAACATAAATAACTCATAACGGGATGCCAGTCTTCATGATCGACCAGGTAACTCTTCTCGCTTGCCAAGCATCACCGTCCATCGTCCATACCTGCCTTAACCTGAATGTGCATACTAAAAAGTCAGCTACGCTGGTGAGTTCTAGCATTTCATAAAAACTTTAACATCAACATTTGCCAAAAACATATCATTCATTCATTTAGTAAAACCTTTCACAAAAGCATGTAATAATAACATCTTTAAAAAGGTTTTGTACCCATATCATCATCAACATCATAATCATAAACACCGTTAAACGGATCGTTCATTAAAACTTTAACATTAAGTCATACATTATTATCTAAATTCTGTATCGTTACGCGTCTTTGTGTCCCCGAAGGGACCCTTGATGTTGTGGGCAACCGTTACGTATCGCCGTCATTGCCACAACCATTCAATACGTGGGGTCAACCGTTACGTATCGCCGTCATTGCCCAACACGCATCTTTCCTTTGGAAATTAACCGTTACGTATCGCCGTCATTAATTTCCCATTACCATTCACTACGTGGGGTCAACCGTTACGTATCGCCGTCATTGCCCAACACGCATCTTTCCTTTGGAAATTAACCGTTACGTATCGCCGTCATTAATTTCCCATTACCATTCACTTAGGATGATCGTCATCACCCGAGTAACCGTCGTTACTCCCTTACCAGTTGTACAACATCAAAACCATTGACATGCCACAGAGGCACTGCCCCTGTTGTTCTTGTGGCAACTATGGCTCGCTGTCCATAATCTACCACAAGGATGGAAATCTCATTCCCAGACTTCATTCGTCAATTCCATTCATTCGACAGATTAGATTTGTAATGACTTCTTTAAAACCTTTACCTCTTTCTCTTCTCATTAAACATTTCCTCATTTAGACCGTTCATAAAGCATTCGTAACTCTTTTTGGCAAAAACACTTCAAAACCTTTCCTTTCGTAAACATCGTTTCGTTAAACATCATTTCGTTAAACATCATTTCGTAAGTATGCACACCAGCCCAAAAACATTAACAAAACATTTAAAAGAGGGCTCTAGAACTCACCTGATACGCTAAATGGGTTGTCCTAAACGAAGGTCCAACAACGTCACTTCCGATCTGAATTGATTAGTCAAATACACATCAGACCAATCCCGACTCTAACGGTTTAACCATTCTAACATACTGACTTCACTTAATCAGTTCTGATGTCTGCGCACTTGCCAAGTGCGCAGACCCTGCTGCCTGCGCACTTAGCAAGTGCGCAGACCATGCTGCCTGCGCACTTAGCAAGTGCGCAGACCCTTCCTCATGCGCACTTAGCAAGTGCACAGGACCCTCTTCCTGCGCACTTAGCAAGTGTGCAGACTCCTCTTCCTGCGCACTTAGCAAGTGCACAGACTCCTCTTCCAGCGCACTTAGCAAGTGCGTAGACTCCTCTTCCTGCGCACTTAGCAAGTGCGCAGGACCTGCTCCGTGCGCACTTAGCAAGTGCGCACGACCTGTTCTTCGCGAAAAACCCTAACTTTCGCATTCGGGTCTGATCATGTCAAGATCCCGAACCTGTTACATTCAAAACGTTCGTTTTCCATTAAGGAACTCAAATCCATGATTATCTTTCAGTTTCATCCGTTCAAACCTTACCTTTTCACCCAAAACCCGAAAAACCCAAAAACGAACTAAAACTCAGATTTAGGTCGGATTGTTACCTGAATCGAGCTTCTGATCCGGAGGTTCTTCTCACGAGTGCAAGAGACACGAGCGGGTGCAATCTTGTGCGATTCCGACACTTTCTCTCTCTCTACGGTTTTTCTCTCTCTAGAATTGCAAATGAGAGAAACATGTGGTGATCTTGGCTATTTATAGGAGAGACCTCCCCAAGCCCGGTTCGCGACTGACCCGGCCCGACTTCGGCCCGCTTGAACTCGTTAACTTTATTTCTCGACATTTTGGGATGTTACAAGTCTACCCCCCTTATAATAGGTTTCGTCCCCGAAACCTATCACAAGTCAAATAATTGAGGGTACGACTCCCTCATTTCCGCCTCCGTTTCCCATGTACCCTCTGATCCCTTTCGGTGCCTCCATTGGACTTTAACCAATGGAATAACTTTATTACGCAAACGCTTCTCCTTTCGGTCTAAGATAGCCACGGGTTCTTCGATGTAATTAAGGCTGTTGTCGACCTCGATGTCAGTAAGTGGTACGTGAGCCGATTCATCCGCCAAACACTTTCGCAAGTGTGATACATGGAAGGTAGGATGAATCTCACTTAACTCATCAGGCAACTCCAACCGATAAGCGACTTCCCCAACCCGTGCCATTATCCTGAACGGTCCGACAAACCTCGGACTTAACTTTCCTCTCTTCCTGAATCGTATGATTCCCTTCCAGGGCGACACTTTCAACATTACTCTGTCCCCAACATCAAACTCGATAGGCCTTCGTCGTCTATCCGCATAGGATTTCTGGCGATCTTGTGCGGCCTTCATTCGCGCTTTGATTTGATCAAACCTTTCCGACGTTTCTTTTATGACTTCCAGACTTCCTAACTCCTTCTGTCCAATCTCACCCCAACAAACCGGGGTCTTGCATCTTCTACCATACAACATTTCGTAAGGCGGCATGCCTATAGTCGTGTGATGACTATTGTTGTAGGAGAATTCGGCTAACGGCAGATGACTGTCCCAACTGCCACCGAAGTCGATAATACAAGCACGGAGCATATCTTCCAATGTCTGAATGGTCCTTTCGGACTGACCATCCATTTGCGGGTGGTATGCCGTGCTGATATTAAGCCTTGTGCCCATCGCCTCATGAAATCTTTTCCAAAACCTCGATGTGAATCGTGTGTCCCAGTCAGATACGATCGTCAAAGGAATCCCATGCCGTGCTACTACTTCGTTGATAAACACTTCTGCTAACCTTTCCGACGAGAACGTCTCGCGAATAGGTAGGAAATGAGCACTCTTCGTTAATCGGTCCACAATTACCCAAATGGTGTCATGACCTTTAGCTGTGCGGGGTAGCTTGGTTATGAAGTCCATGGTAATGTGTTCCCACTTCCATTCCGGTATATCAAGTGGTTGAATCTTTCCATACGGTTTCTGGTGCTCGGCCTTTACTTGCGAGCAAGTCAAGCACTTGCTTACATACTTCGTCACATCACGTTTCATTCCAGGCCACCAGTATTCCTTTCTTAGATCTTGGTACATTTTATTGGTACCGGGATGGATAGAGTAACGAGACTTATGCTCCTCATCCAAGATTTTGGTTCTAAGCTCGCCACCCATAGGTATCCATACCCGTCCAAAACGTGTCCTAACACCAAGGGTGTTATATTCCAACTTGTCCTGTTGGCCAACCATCCTTTCCTTCTTTATGTTTTCTTCTTTAAGTGCCTCATCTTGAGCTCTTTCGATTTCTCTCATCACATCCGATGTTACCACCAACTGGCAAGCTTTCACTCTAATAGGAGTAGGCACATCCTTTCGGCTTAGAGCGTCAGCCACCACGTTTGCCTTTCCAGGATGGTACATGATCTCACAGTCATAATCCTTCAGGAGTTCCAACCATCGTCTCTGCCTCATATTAAGCTCCTTTTGTTCGAAGAAGTACTTTAAACTTTTGTGGTCGGAGTAAATAGTAAACTTCACCCCGTACAGGTAGTGCCTCCAGATTTTCAATGCAAATACGACAGCAGCAAGTTCCAAATCATGAGTCGGATAGTTGACTTCGTGAACTTTCAACTGCCGCGACGCATACGCAATCACTCTACCGCGTTGCATCAACACACACCCTAATCCCTGACCCGACGCGTCAGAGTATACCACCAGGTCTTCACTGCCTTCGGGAAGGGCCAAGACTGGAGCTTAGGTTAGCTTCTCTTTCAATTCCTTAAACGCCTCATCCTGGGTCGAACCCCATTCGTACTTTGCCTCTTTCCGAGTCAACTTTGTCAATGGCGAAGCTATTTTCGAGAAATCCTGGATGAATCTCCGATAGTAGCCTGCCAATCCCAAGAAACTGCGGATTTCGGTTGGCGTCTTAGGAATGTCCCATTCCCTTACCGTCACTATCTTTGCTGGGTCAACCATAATGCCGTTCGGGTTAATGATGTGACCTAGGAATTGGACTTCCCTAAGCCAGAACGCGCATTTGGAGAACTTAGCATACAACTTTTCCTTCTTCAGAGCTTCCAATACCTCCTTTAAGTGACACGCGTGATCACCCTCATTCTTGGAGTAGATAAGGATGTCATCGATGAACACTATTACCGATCGGTCCAGCATCGGTCGACACACCCTATTCATCAAATCCATGAACGCTGCAGGGGCGTTCGTCAATCCAAAAGACATTACGCGGAACTCAAAGTGTCCATAACGTGTGCGAAATTTTGTTTTCGGTATGTCTTCTTCCCTCACCTTCAACTGATGGTACCCGGATCGAAGGTCGATCTTTGAGAACCAACTTGCGCCTTGTAATTGATCGAACAGGTCGTCAATCCTTGGTAACGGGTACTTGTTCTTCACGGTACGTTTGTTCAACTCGCGATAATCAATACACATTCTCATCGAACCGTCTTTCTTCTTTACGAACAACACCGGAGCACCCCAAGGTGAGATGCTTGGTTGGATAAATCCTTTCTCAAGTAACTCGTCTAGTTGTACCATAAGTTCTTTCATTTCCACTGGTGCTAGTCGATATGGAGCCTTAGCCACGGGCTGGGCATCTGGTACTAAGTCGATTCGGAACTCAATCTCTCTGTCGGGTGGTATCCCAGGCAAATCCTCTGGAAACACCTCCGGGTACTCGCGTACCACGGGTACATCGTCTAGTTCCTTCACTTCCTTACACTTGTCAATCACGTACACCAGATAAGCCTCGCATCCGCGCCTCAAGTAATCTGTTGCCTTAATCATCGAGATGACGTTTGGCATCGGGACGTCACGATCTCCAAAAACCTCGACTTTGCTACCATCCGGAGCCTTGAGTCGGATTATCTTTCGTTTACATATAATTTGCGCTTCATTGGCAGTTAGCCAATCCATGCCTAACACGACATCGAACCCTCCCAAAACCATAACACACAATCTGACAGGGAACCTATGACCTTCTATTTTTATCGTGGAGTTTTCAACTACATCGGTTACTCTTGCAGTTCTACCCTCAGCGGTTTCTACGCTAAAGGCCCTTTCTAACTTACTGACAGTGTACTTCACGCGTTTACAAAAAGTCGCGGATATAAAACTCTTACTGGCACCCGAATCAAATAACACAGAAACAAGAGTGTTGTCAAGGACGAACGTACCTGGCGCCACGTCGGGGTCCATTCTGGCCTGGTCTTGCGTCAGCGCGTACGCACGAGTCTTTGCTCGGGGCCTCTCTTCCCTCTTCTCTGGGCCTTTCCCCTTCCCGGCTTCACCCATTCTTGGTTTGGTGCATTCCCGGCTCAGATGACCGGCATCCCCACAGTTATAGCACTTGTAGTGTTGTGTGCACTGACGGGAGTAGTGCCCGGTCTTGCCACACTTAAAGCACAAGTTAGATCCTAGTCTGCATTCACCTACATGCTCTCTTTCACACTTCTTACAAACAGTCGGCTCGTTCACCCGAGCTCTCTTATCACGAGCCAAAAACATCCTTCCCCCAGTTCGCTTGTTTGAGAAGCTCGGTCTCTTCTTTTGCTCTTCAACGGCAACAACATTCAGTGCCAGATCGTCAAATACCACGCCACTTAACTCTACTGCTGAATCATAGGTAGTAGGGGCATTTGCCTTAACATAGGTGTGGACCTGGTCCGGCAACCCTTGAATATAGCAGGCAATCTTTCTTTCCTCCGTCGTAACAAGATGTGGCACCAGACGTGCCAGTTCATTGAATCGGGTTGTGTACTGCCGGTGCGTCATGCTTCCGGCCTTCAAACCCAGAAATTCCCTCTCTACCTTCTCAATTTCGTTCCTTGGGCAGAAGCTCTTGATCACCAAAGTTTTCAAGTCAGCCCACATCATCGCATCCACAATCTCGCTCCCTTTTGCCTGACGTATACCCTCCCACCAATGAGATGCTTCCTCCCTCAAGGAGTTAGCAGCAAATTTTACAACTTGATCCGTTCGACACTCGCTCAGACGAATGGCAGCTTCCATACGGATCACCCAATCAAACGTAGCCACTGCGTCTTTCTTTCCAGTAAGGACCGGTGGGTCACATGCTTTAAATGACTTATAATCACATCCGCGAGCAGGCGGTGCATTGTCGGTCTCATTGTTCTGAGCACCAATCGCCGCGCTAGACCCACCCACCGCATTGACCTTCTCTACCTTCTCAATCTCGTTCCTCGGGCAGAAATTCTTGATCACCAAAGTTTTCAAGTCAGCCCACATCATTGAGTCAACAACCTCATCCCCCTTAGCCTGACGTACACCTTCCCACCAGTGGGATGCTTCCTCCCTCAAGGAGTTAGCAGCAAACTTCACTACTTGATTAGCTCCACACTCGCTCAGACGGATGGCGGCTTCCATACGTATTACCCAATCAAAAGTAGCCACCGCATCCTTCTTCCCAGTCAGGACCGGCGGGTCACATGCCTTAAATGACTTATAGTCGCACCCGCGAGCAGGCGGTGCGTTGTCGGTCTCGTTGTTCTGGGCACCAGTTGCCGCACTAGATCCGCCTTCCCCACTAACTTTCTTTAACGCTTCAGCCAACAGACTTGGTAGAGAATTCTTCATCAACTCGGAGAACTCTCGAGCTATGGCTGCTCTCACTTCTGGTTCAAAAGTGAAAGGTTGTTCTGCAACTTGTGTCTGTTCAGTTCCATGCACACTAACCGTCGGTTCAGTGTGAACACTTCCTTCTTCGCTGTGCTCTTGGCGCGCAGGAATCCTGCCACGCCCACCATTTCGACTGCCGGTACGACCACCGGTACGGCCACCACGCCTTCCGTTCCCTCTCCTCGCCATTTCGTTCTATAAGACAAGAAATCCAATGTCATCACGCTAGTTAACAAATAGAGTTCAATAAGCACTGTAAGATGTTAATGTACACTGGCCATCTGTAATTAACCATTACACTACCTTTCGATTTCTATTTGACCACCTTTGTGATTCCATCAGAACACAAGTCCTTACCTAACCCTTTCTAAGGCATACTATATGCGTAATATATACTACCTTCATACCAGATGCTGTGGCTCGAGTTACCCGTACTGGCATCCACTTTCGGTCCCATTCAAAGTTTAAGTTCAGACACTGGGAGTGTCCGAATCTCTCAAATTACTGCTCTGATACCAACTTGTAAGGCCCCAAACCCGGGAGGCCTCACTCGTTGGATTTACTCATTCACAAACAGTTCTTAAACATGAATATCAAATAACGCAGCGGAATCATTCATTCAACATAACTAAAAACTTGTTCATACATGCGGAAGCGTACATTGTCAATTACATAAACTTAACATAAACAACTCATAACGGGATGCCAGTCTTCATGATCGACCGGGTAACTCTTCTCGCTTGCCAAGCATCACCGTCCATCGTCCATACCTGCCTTAACCTGAATGTGCATACTAAAAAGTCAGCTACGCTGGTGAGTTCTAGCATTTCATAAAAACTTTAACATCAACATTTGCCAAAAACATATCATTCATTCATTTAGTAAAACCTTTCACAAAAGCATGTAATAATAACATCTTTAAAAAGGTTTTGTACCCATATCATCATCAACATCATAATCATAAACACCGTTAAACGGATCGTTCATTAAAACTTTTAACATTCATTTAAGTCATACATTATTATCTAAATTCTGTATCGTTACGCGTCTTTGTGTCCCCGAAGGGACCCTTGATGTTGTGGGCAACCGTTACGTATCGCCGTCATTGCCACAACCATTCAATACGTGGGGTCAACCGTTACGTATTGCCGTCATTGCCCAACACGCATCTTTCCTTTGGAAATTAACCGTTACGTATCGCCGTCATTAATTTCCCATTACCATTCACTACGTGGGGTCAACCGTTACGTATCGCCGTCATTGCCCAACACGCATCTTTCCTTTGGAAATTAACCGTTACGTATCGCCGTCATTAATTTCCCATTACCATTCACTTAGGATGATCGTCATCACCCGAGTAACCGTCGTTACTCCCTTACCAGTTGTACAACATCAAAACCATTGACATGCCACAGAGGCACTGCCCCAGTTGTTCTTGTGGAAACTATGGCTCGTTGTCCATAATCTACCACAAGGCTGGAAATCTCATTCCCAGACTTCATTCGTCAATTCCATTCATTCGACAGATTAGATTTGTAATGACTTCTTTAAAACCTTTACCTCTTTCTCTTCTCATTAAACATTTCCTCATTTAGACCGTTCATAAAGCATTCGTAACTCTTTTTGGCAAAAACACTTCAAAACCTTTCCTTTCGTAAACATCGTTTCGTTAAACATCATTTCGTTAAACATCATTTTGTAAGTATGCACACCAGCCCAAAAACATTAACAAAACATTTAAAAGAGGGCTCTAGAACTCACCTGATACGCTAAATGGGTTGTCCTAAACGAAGGTCCAACAACGTCACTTCCGATCTGAATTGATTAGTTAAATACACATCAGACCAATCCCGACTCTAACGGTTTAACCATTCTAACATACTGACTTCACTTAATCAGTTCTGATGTTTGCGCACTTGCCAAGTGCGCAGACCCTGCTGCCTACGCACTTAGCAAGTGCGCAGACCCTTCCTCATGCGCACTTAGCAAGTGCGCAGGACCCTCTTCCTGCGCACTTAGCAAGTGTGCAGACTCCTCTTCCTACGCACTTAGCAAGTGCACAGACTCCTCTTCCTGCGCACTTAGCAAGTGCGTAGACTCCTCTTCCTGCGCACTTAGCAAGTGCGCAGGACCTGCTCCGTGCGCACTTAGCAAGTGCGCACGACCTGTTCTTCGCGAAAAACCCTAACTTTCGCATTCGGGTCTGATCATGTCAAGATCCCGAACCTGTTACATTCAAAACGTTCGTTTTCCATTAAGGAACTCAAATCCATGATTATCTTTCAGTTTCATCCGTTCAAACCTTACCTTTTCACCCAAAACCCGAAAAACCCAAAAACGAACTAAAACTCAGATTTAGGTCGGATTGTTACCTGAATCGAGCTTCTGATCCGGAGGTTCTTCTCACGAGTGCAAGAGACACGAGCGGGTGCAATCTTGTGCGATTCCGACACTTTCTCTCTCTCTACGGTTTTTCTCTCTCTAGAATTGCAAATGAGAGAAACATGTGGTGATCTTGGCTATTTATAGGGGAGACCTCCCCAAGCCCGATTCGCGACTGACCCGGCCCGACTTCGGCCCGCTTGAACTCGTTAACTTTATTTCTCGACATTTTGGGATGTTACACTATGGTCATGTGTGTATGATCACCTACCGATGTACTATCATTTCTTCTCTAACTTCAAGCAGTGTCGATTTTATCTTTTTCAATTTGTTTGGTTTTTCTAAAGAAAATTTTAAGAAAGAAAAATAAAAGTTATATACACTAAAAGAAAACACAAAATAAAAACTTCCATGAAAATTATTTTGAAAAACCTTTTTCAAGCAGGATTAAACATTCCAATCATTTGAGTAAGAACTCAAACCGTGAGCGATCAAACGCTTTAGTAAACAAATCAGAAAAGTTGTTATCCATGTGGACTTTCACCAACTCAATCAATCTTTTCTCTGCACAATATCGAATGAAATGATGACGTATATCAATATGCTTTGTTTTCGAGTGCTTCACTGGATTGTTTGTGATGGAAATCATGGAAGTGTTGTCAATGAACATTGGTGTCTCTGTGAAATTCAAACCATAATCCACAATTGTTGCTAAATCCATAGGATTTGGGAACAACAACTGGCTACTGTGATGTATTCGGCCTCGCATGTTGAAATTGCAACCGATGTTTGCTTTTTGCATTGCCAGTACACGAGTCTGTTTCCTAAGAATTGACACCCACCAGACGTCGATTTCCAATCCAAACTGCAACCTCCATAATCTGAATCTATAAAAGCTTTGAAATCAAAGTCAGAATTATTAGGATATCACAATCCCAACCTTGGTTTACCCTTTAAGTATCGAAAAATCCGCTTTACAGCAATCAGATGAGATTCCCTCGGCTTGGACTGAAATATCGAACACAAGCATACTGCGAACATAATGTTAGGCCTGGACGCAGTCAAATACATTAAAGACCCAACCATTCCTCTGTATAACCTAAAATCCACTTCCTTCCCTTTCGAGTCAGAATCTAGCTTGTGATTTACAGGAATAGGAGTAATGAACGCTGAGGTATCTGACATCTCAAATTTCTTCAAAATATCCGACACATACTTCGTTTGTTAAATATAGAAACCAAATTTCTTCAAAATATCCGACACATACTCTTCAAAATATCGACACATACTTGGAGACCCAAAAAGAATGACAATACTCCCATGCTGCTCATCTCAAACTTCAGCTTCATAACTCTCTCAAAGTCTTTACACATATCCACATTCGTCGACCCAAAAATTATGTCGTCCACATAAACTTGAACTAATAAGATATCTCCCCCTGCTTTTCATATGAAAAGAGTGGAATATCTGACCACACTCAAATCCGTTCTCTAGTAAGTGTATCTGACCTTATAACGCTTTATCAAGTTTAAACACTTTGTCTGGGAACTTGGAGTATTCAAAACCAGGCGGCTGTTTCACGTATACCTCTTCCTTCACCTTTCCATATAGAAAAGCACTTTTCACATCTAGCTGGAATACCTTGAACCCCTTGAAAGATGCGTAAGCAAGAAATAAACGGATCGCCTCAATCCTCGCAACCGGAGCATAAACTTCCGTGTAGTCAACACCTTCTTATTGGTTAAATCCTTGAACAACAAGCCCCGCCTTATTGCGTACCACCACACCTTGATCATCACATTTGCACTTAAACACCCATCTTATTCCAATTAATCTTGAACCTTTGGGCAATTCAACTAAATCCCAAACATGTAGTTTGTTAAATTGAGCTAGCTCCTCTTGCATAGCCTCAATCCAACAATCTTCATCAAGCGCTCCAGCCACATTCTTTGGCTTAGTTTGAGAAATAAAGCAAGCATGCAAACATGTTTCCATAATACCTGTATCCATGATCTATGAATATAAACATGAATTTTCAGCAAGTGAACGATGTCTAGTTTGAACACCTGCATTCAAATCACCAATAATGTTATCAGTCGGATGATGTTTATGCACACGAGATTGAGGAATATCAGAAGTTTGAATCACATCATCAAGATTAGAAGGCATCTCCCCCTCAGACTGTGCCGGTGTAGATGAATCATCAACTATGTTCTAAATATCATTAGAAAACTCCTGAAAGTCAGTTTCATCATCACCACTATCACTGTCATGTGTTGTACCCGAGGTCGAAGCTACATTCGGATCAACGGGAGGAGGAACCACAATTGGAACAACCGATCGTGGCTCGACAATTGAATCATCGTTACAGCGTGACTGATACAAAATTTCTGCTTTAACAGGAGACACTACTGGAGGAACAATAAAAGATCTGAACAAAGCATCATAATCAAAAGCCCATGACGGTCCTTTGGCATCCACAGGAACCGTGCGATTATCACAATCATTATGAAACCACTCCTCAATATGTCTGCTCTCTTTATTGAACACCCGTTTGTTGTGAGAATTTGCAACATATCCTAAGAAAATTACTTCATTTTCCTTTACACTGAACTTCATTGGAACATCTCTTGTCTTCTATAAAGTGCATGGATTTCCAAAGGGCAACAGATAATCTAGATTCGGCTTTCGATTGTTCAGCAATTCATAACACGTTTTGTTGTGTTTCTTCACGGTCAAAACACGATTAAGGACGTGACACGCCGGGTTCACCGCCTCTGCCCAAAAATGTTATTGGCAACTTCGAGTCGGATAACATTGTGCGAGCCGTCTCAATCAGCGTTCGATTCTTCCATTCAGCCACACCATTTTGTTGAGGAACATAGGGAGCACTGAATTCACGATGGATGCCTTTTTGTAAACAAAATAAACCCATATTTCCATTCTTGAATTCTGTCCCATTGTCACTACGAATCCTCCTGACCTTCTGTTTAAACAAACTCTCAGGTCCCACGATCAGGAACTTAAGAATTTCAGCAGTCTCGTCCTTTGAAATAAGAAACTTCACCCAAGAAAATCTGGAATAATCATCAGTCACTACCAAACAGTATGATTTGCCGCCTTCACTCTTAACACTTATAGGTCCGAACAAATCCATATGCAACGACTCGAGAGGAGTCACAATTGATTTAATCAACTTAGACTTGTGAGATTTCTTGTGCTGCTTCCCCTTCTTACATGGAATACAGTCTTCGTTCACATGAAATCTCATGACAGGGACACCAGAAACTAGCCCATTCTTCACTAAAAAGTTCATTTTTCTAAAATTTATGTGAGCCATATTCCGATGCCACAAAGTTGATTCGGACTCAGAAGATTTAGAAAGAAGACATGTTGGGACTAACGAAGTTGTCGTCGCCATGCTCATATCGAGCATGTATGTATCATTCTTCCTTAGAGCTCGCATTAGGATCCAATCTTCAGGTATCTCAAATCCAAGATTCAACACCAAACATTCAGATTTGTTAAAGTGAAATGAGAAATCTTTATCAAATACTTGCGAAACAGATAACAGATTATGTTCAAGCTGCTCCACATAATTGAGTTTCTCAAAGCTCAATCTTCCATTTGATACAGTTCCTTGACCAGAAATATTGCATCCCTTCTTTCCTGCAAAGGCTACATATCCGCCTTGTATCTCTTTCTCATTTTCCAATAAATTAGGATTTCATGTCATGTGGCGAGAACATCCACTGTCGACGTACCAATGGTTGCCTACAGTCCTCCTTGGAGTTCCCTACACAAAGACATTAAGATTTAGTTAGTAGTGGACACCCAACCCATTGTGGTCTTGGGTCGGCCTGATTCATCAAAATAAACAATTTATTTTAGAACACAATCAAATCTCTCCTCAATTTTAGGAGATTGTTTCATAGAATCAGACACTTGAACTTTTGATTTCTACTTTAATTAACCACTAGCACTTGGCTTGGAATTCTCAGAAGTTTCACTAATTTCTTTCTCAACATGTTGTTCCAAAAGTTTATTAAGCCTCTTGTTCCTTCTTCTTCTTCTTTGCGGTCTTGACAACTTAACCTTTTCCGTTGTATCTCCACTTGACGATACACTAGATTTAACTCCAGATGAGTCAACCTTTGCCTTAACCTGAACCTTCGAAACTTTGACAATTGGTTTAACATCAGCATATTTCATCATAGATTTTGTCTTTGGCTTAACAAATGATCTTCACATCCTAGGATCTTCCAAACGCTTTCCAACATTCTTGTCTGGACAGTTCATCAGAATGTGACCAACTATTCCGCAATGAAAACATGCACGTTTTTCCTTGTATACTCGAGCATACCGTTCTTTCTGAACACTTCCTGAACCAGATGATTCACACTACGAGATAGTGTTAGACGAATGAACAACCTTGGGTTTATTAGCTTCAACCTTTTCTTTTATAAACTCAACAGTTGAAATTTTCTTAATTTTATTAATCTCTTGAAAATCGAACCTAGCACTCACAAAAGGTTTTAAAGATTTAGGTTTTGGTTGCTCAATATCTTCATCAGGTTCTGTCAAGATACACCTATCTCTGGTGACTTTCTTAACCACAACAGGTTCATCAACCTTACACTCTTTGACTTGTCCTTCAACCTTCTTTGAATAAAAAAATTCATCTTCACTAGAGTTATCATAAACCATGTCTTCTCCTGTCACCGGATTAACCTTTTTTGGCTCTAGATCTTCTTCAGTCACTGTTTCAATGCTACGAGCTGTGTAGTTTCCATTGAATGGAGGGCAAAAACCAACTCCCCCAACAACTTTATCATCCTGTTGTGAACAATAACCAACTCCACCAACTACTTTCTCACCACTAGCTTTCTCATTATAATATTCCAACAAAAAACTGGAATTCTTATAACCCTCAAGCTTTCTCATCAATTTGGTGATTTCACTCTGTGACTGGGCAAGTTCATTTATTTTCTTTTCATACTCAGAGTATGCTACATCAATGTGAAAAGCTTGTTCATTTACTTTTGATTGTAAAACTTTGATATCATCTTTCAATGATTCAATTCTTATATTTAAAAGCTTCTCATTTTCTTTCAAAGTTTGATTAGTTAAGTAGCTTGCCTTCAAGTCACAGATGAGGTTAGTATTGTCATCACACAATCTCAGAATTTTTAAATCAGAATCAACACATTTTGAACATGAAAGAGAAACAACCTCTTTTACCTGTTTAGTATCAGCCATAAATCCACTTGCTTCAGTAAACATTTCAGCTACTTTCTCTATCACTTTTTCATCATTGGCTTTAACATCAGTCAGCTCTTTCACATTCACAGCCTCCTCTTCAACTGTCTGGAAGCTTTCTTCAGTCTTCACGTTACTTACGCTGGACTGAGTGCTCTCACCAGATTAAACACTCCCACTATCACTTGATTTTGTAGAAATGTCACTCTGCTTCTCTAATTCTTCTTTAATCAAGGCCACGAACGCTTGAGTAGTAACTTCTTCCTTGAGGGCAACCTTGACACTCTCTTCACACTTCTTTTTCAATGCTTCCCATATATCTTTTGAAATTGTAAAATTCTTGAAGTTACAGGAAAATTCTTTTGGTAAAACCATTTGTAGACTAGCAAACGTCTTCGTCTCTCGATCATACGTCTTCTTTTCTCTTTCAGTAAGAACTAACACTGATTTAGAAATATTATTTTGACTCATTAATGAATATGTAGGATGTTTATATCCTTCCAAGTTGGGTATCCAAAAATCTGTATCGGACAAAGAAACATACTCCATAAACTGAGCTTTCCAAGTAGAGTAATCCGTGAGAGATACGAGTCTACGAGGTGATGAAGTTCCTAACATATTGTTGAACGTCAACATGATTGTAACGTTTGAAAGAATCAAAATTTTCAACAATTAAACCAACTTAGAGCACGTCCAAACCGATTTAAAACGAAACCGAAACAATCTCGAACTTTCACGTCCAACTAAAAATCACGTTCTAGTTTGACCGAAAATTATTTGTTTCAACCGGCGACGTTATCACCCCGGAAATCACGGTCGATAAACCCGAAAGGTAATACTTAGAAATAATACACACTTTCTCGTTGCACTTTGACACCAACCGAAACAGCTTTAAACGAGTTCTGAATAATCCAAGAATTTTCCGAACAGCTAGAAGTCGTGCTCAAATCTCTAGAAAACCAAGTCGTATTTCCCGGAAACAACGTTAAACCACCGAAAACCAGGTCCGAAAGTCTCGAAAAATCACTTTTAAGCTTCAATGACATGTTTTTAAGCTATTCGAAACAGCTCGAAACGAGTTCGAAATCTTTCACAATTTTCCCGTTCCAATCCGCGTCACATCAGAGATACTTGAGATTACTTTCGTTTTCCCGAACGTACACATTAGTGTCCCGAAAACTAGTCATATAGACAAATCAGCAAGTGCCTTTTTCTCTCGATCGTACAAAGTTTTCTCTTCAACGGTAAGAGCTAAAACTGGTTTTTTGGCATCTGATACACCCATATGAGAATGAGTAGGATGTTTATATCCTTCTGCAATTGGAATCCACATACTCGTATCATTGATGTTGACATAATTCTCAAAGCGACTTTTCCAGTTCGAGTAATCTTTTAATTTCATCAACCTTGGTGGTTTAGTTGGAGTACCAATCTCATTATCATAGTTCAGAATATTAGTCATGTTGCTCACGCTAGCATTAGAAGTTGACATCTTTGAAATCTTGAAAAAAATCAACACTTAGAAAAAATTCTAAACAAGTTCTGCCTTAGGCGAACTTAAGCAAGTTCGCCTGATCAAGATGAAGCGAACTAAATAAGTTCGCTAGCTAAGTTCGCCTTCTAACAGAGTGGTTATGTTCGCATGTATCAGTTGAAGAACAAGGAGGAATTGTTCTATCACCCAAACGCACGAACTTGACTAAAAATCATCATATTTTTCAATTTTGTAGGAATTAATTGTAACATCTCAAAAATCCTAAATATAAGATGGGACACGTGTCGGTTGAGAAACGTGGCCAAAGTACCCAACCGGGTTCAAAACTGGAAGACTATTCGCCGGGAATTAGCTCAAAACTTCACATAAGCATATCTCTAGTTAGAAAATGAGTTACAGGAGCCATAATATATGAAAATGGGGTGTTTCGACGAGGAGAATCTAAAAAATGAGGTATATCGGACCGATATCTCAGGCATAATTGTCCGACATGTGTTGCTGAAGCATATCAGGAGGCTCTGACGCGTGTTTGGTGACTCAGCTCGACGTCGGACCGATATGGTTTTAGACGTCGGTCCGACATGCGGACGTCTGACCGACTTTGTTTTAGATGTCGGTCCGACTTCAACGCAGTTTCAGCCTATAAATAGAAAGTAATTGCCGTTCAAAATGGAAACAAAACACCAACACCATTACACACACACTCTCTCTGGGAAAGGGTAGAAGTCTCGGTGCGGTGGGTTTAAGTGCGAGTGCGGTGCGCTACGAGTGCGGTTCAAGTTCGGAGAAGCGTTTAAAAGCGAGGGATGAACTTAGGAACTACCCAAGGATAAAGTAAGTACACTGGACCCGTACCCTAGACACGATTATATGAAATACGTGCTTTAATGATATGAATTATGTGATATGTGATATTTGTTATGTGATATGACAAGGGTACGGGGTAATGACTGATTAGTCTAAACACTAAACGGGAATAATGGAGTAGTCACGACGTATCCAAGGGGTGGTGGATACGCCGCTGGTACTTCCTATATATAAATCTCTTTGATACTTCGTGGCGAAACCATTATGAATATTTAGGGGTATAGACTAAAAGACAGTAATAAATTATAGTAAACGTATGGGAGAACTTCCAACTGGTATGTAGTTATCTGACAAACGAAATATTTTGTTTAAGGAAAGAGTGGTGTATAAATCTCTCCTAGACCCGTCACTCTTTCCTGGGAACATCTCTATTGGAGGTACTGCTCTGGAAGGAAAATCAACCCAGTTTACAATATATGACGAATACGAATATGAGATGAAAGCATACCATGCATGATACATGTGAATACGTGATGGATATGAATACGTGAAATGCATGATGAATATGTTAATGCATGATGATACGTACAATATAAATAAGTATGATGGAACGAGTCTAAACCCTAAAATGGAATAACGGAGTACTCATGAAGTGTTAAAAGGGTAGTGGATACGCCGCTAGTACTTCCTATACATAAACCCTTTTAATGCATCGTGGAGAAACCGTTATGAAGTTTTATGGTAAGGACTGGTTGGGAAGTAAATCAAGCATATACACGAAATGAAAAATAATGCTTGATACATTTGGGAGGCTGTGAGTCAAAGATACTCAAGGTCCCAAATTAAATGAGATATCTTGCCTGTAAGGTGGATCTCAATAAATAAAAAAGAAAAGACAAGAAAAGAAAAGGAAACTCTAGACCTACGGGGCTGAAAGAGTAAAAGATTCCAACCCTACGGGGCTGAGGAATGAATGAGTCTTCGTGACAAATGCTAGGGGTCTATACTGACGAGTATAAGAACCTTGTCAATACTTGGACCGGAGGTACGACCTAAGATGGTTGCGAGGGGGTTAGCACACCCATAAAATACACGAATACCGTGATCAGAGGTACCTTCGAAGATGGTCACGGGGGCACCGAGAGCCCGAGAAAATGTGAACAATAATAAGAACCTAAAGGGTTCATAATGAAATGAAAAGATGCAGTGTACTTACTTAGCGAAAACTAATTCATAAATGTTTTCCAAACACTGCAGGAAAGATGCACGTGGAATGAAGCTTCCTGTGGACAGAGCTATCGGTATTGGAAAATCCCTATATAGGATGATGTAATTATATTATCCTTTGTAAAACATTATTATTATAAATGAAAAAGTTACCTTAGCCGTTATGGCAAGGTTTTTATTAATCTGGGACCGTTTTCCGCATTAAAATACTCTGATAAAATAGTAAAATAAGTAGGGTGTTTCAGGTTGGTATCAAAGCACGGTTTGAGGGATTTAAGTATCAAAAGGGGATGCTTAAACTCAAACCATAAGTGCTCATGATATAAATAGGGATTCAATCCGAAGCCATCCAAGGAAGCAAGTATGATTAAAGTCAAGTGCTTAAACAGAAATGTGTGAGTATACGTGGGCAGAAATTTGTATGAGATAAGCTCCATGTGATAGTTGGGAGTATCATGATAAGTAACATACATTGCCTTATGCCTGGCCAGTATAGGAGCTAATGCATAGGACCATTATGATATCGCAAACGTCATATGATAACTTATTTCAGCAGATAGTAAGCCGGGAATGTGAACATGCATGAATGAATGTGCATATGTGTAAAATGCATAGATGGGGACTTATATGAAACCCTAGAATACTTTAATAGGGTTAAGTTAAAAAGAGGCCTGTAGTATAAAACCCTAGACTATGATTAGGGTAAACGAACAAGAGACTTAAAATGATACCATGTTTCAGCAAACGATGGCTGAACATCAAAACGACAAAATACGTGATGAGGGAAGCCACAGGAGAGCTGAATCTCCACTTCATGATGAAAATGAAGTTGAACAAGTCCCGGAGAATATCCGGCGACAAATCGCAATAGAAGTAGGGAAAGAATTTGATGCGAACTTCTCGATCTTACAAGAAGATTTACAGAATTCATTAGAAAGCTGATAGAAAACCACAAAGATGTTACTCATAACGGAGAAAGAGGAAATCCAAAAGTTGATGCGAAATTAACTCGTTGCACGTATAAGGATTTCATGACATGTAAACCTTTAGAGTTTAAGGGAGCTGTAAATCCCTTAGAAAGTCAGAGGTGGATTGCCTCAATAGAAAGGGCATTCGATACATGCCATTGTGAGAAAAAAGATGAGGTTACCTTCGCTACCAACCAATTGAAAGAGCGAGCTGACGATTGGTGGGGAGTAGTGAAGAGAGAGAAAGGTAGGGAAAGGATTAAGGAGATGAGTTGGGAATAGTTCAAGGATATTTTCTTGAAGCATTATTGCCCTAGAGAGGCAATTGAAAGAATTACCGAGGAGTTTCTTCAACTCCGTCAGACAACGGAGTCTGTGGATGAGATCACGGGTATTTTCTTTGACAAGGCTAGGTTCTGTCCGGCTTTATTAACAACCCCTGAGATGTGGATAACAAGATACCATCTCATTTTGAAAATCGAGATTAGAGAGTTTATTTATCCGTCCAAGTGTGCGAACTTGGAGGAGATGATTAATTGGGCCAGGGAACGTGAAACAGAGCTCAAAAGGCAAGCTGAGAGAGACGAAAAGAGGAAAGGAGAGAGTTATCCTTCTCCTATGCCTCTTAAGAGATTCAAATTTAGTAAATCGGGTGGCGGTTCCACCCAAAAGAAAGGTATACGTGACTGTAAGACTTGTGGAAGAAGGCACCCAGGAGAGTGCCGATTCAAGTCTACAACTTGTTACAAGTGTGGAAAGACCGGGCACACTGCATTGCAGTGCATGAGTGGCACCCGATTGTGCTACAATTGTTACAAGCCAGGACATTTTAGCATAGAATGTCCTGAGCTAAAACCACAGACAGAGAAGACCGGAGAAGTATCAAGAGTGGCAGAAAATGAAGTAAAAAGAATCAAGGCTCTGAAACCAAAGGGTAGGGCTTTTCAGATCACTATAGAGGAAGCAAAAGATGTTCATGGCGTTGTATCAGGTACATTCCTCTTGAATTCCCTACCTGCTTGTGTTTTATTCGATACTGGAGATAGTCGATCATTTATTTCTTTAAAGTATGCAAACACTAGAAACTTTAATAGAAATAAGTTGGCTAAGGCATTAGAAGTCAAAATCGCGAGTGATCGAAACTGCTTAGTGACTGAAATATGTCGAGATTGCCGACTACTAATAGAGGGAGAAGAATATCTTGTCGACCTAATTCCAATGTTGATGCAAGAATTCGACGTGATCATTGGATTGGACTGGTTGTCTTCACATAATGCAACGGTTATATGCAATCAGAAGATTGTACGATTCATGACACCTACAGGAAAAGAAGTTAGTGTCATTGGTGAACGACGAAACCAGATCACACTATGTACGATGACCAAGATAAGTAGCTACGCGAGACAAGGTCACCAAGCCTTCTTAGCCTACGTAGCTGATGTAAAGATGAAAGGGAAGGAACTAGATCAAGTTCCAGTAGTGAAACAATTCCCAGAAGTATTCCCAGACGATCTTCCAGGTGCTCCACCCGAGAGAGAGATCGAATTTAAAATCGATTTAATTCCAGAAGCTAAGCCGGTAGCTAAGGCTCCGTACCTGTTAGCACCAACTGATATGAAGGAATTAATGTCACAACTGCAAGAGTTGTTAGACAAGGGATTTATACGTCCAAGTGTATCCCATTGGGATGCACCAATTCTCTTTGTGAAGAAGAAAGACGGTAATATGAGGATGTGTATAGACTACCGCGAGTTAAACAAGATGACTATCAAGAATAGGTATCCTTTACCTAGAATTGATGATCTGTTTGATCAATTGCAACGATCTAGTTAGTTTTCCAAAATTGACTTAAGATCCGGTTGTCATCAAGTTAAGGTACGAGAAGAAGATGTACCTAAGACATCATTTAGAACTCGTTATGGACACTATGAATTTAGAGTGACAAATGCTCCAGCAGTTTTCATGGACCTCATGAATAGAGTATGTCAGCCAATGTTAGACAAGTTTGTTATTGTCTTCATTGATGATATTCTGATTTATTCAAAGAACGAAGAAGAGCATGCACAAAACCTTCGTGAAGTATTTAGTACTTTACGGAAGAAGAAATTGTATGCCAAATTCTCAAAATGTGCATTTTGGTTAAGAGAAGTTCAATTTATGGGCCATGTTGTGAATGCAGAAGGCATCTCGGTGGACCTAGCAAAAGTAGAGGCTGTAATGAAATGGTCTCCACCTAAGAATTCATTGGAGATTAGAAGTTTCTTGGGATTAACTGGCTATTATAGAAGGTTAATCCAGGACTTCTATAATATAGCCACCCCATTAACTAAGCTAACTCGAAAGAACTTGAAATACGAATGGAATGCGGCACAAGAGAAGGCATTTCGGATATTGAAAGAAAGATTGACACAAGCTCCAGTTCTGGCATTGCCGGAAGGAATAGAAGACTTTGTGGTATATTCCGATGCCTCGAAACTTGGGTTAGGATGTGTTCTAATGCAAAGAGGAAAGGTGATAGCCTACGCCTCTCGACAGATAAAGACACATGAAGTAAACTATCCAACCCATGATCTAGAACTAGCTGCGGTTGTATTCGCACTAAAGATTTGGAGGCATTAATTGTACGGGACGAAGTGCACGATTTACACAGACCACAAGAGTCTTAAATATTTGTTTGACCAAAAGGACTTAAATATGAGGCAACGACAATGGTTAGAACTGGTAAAAGATTATGATTGTGAGATCTTATATCATCCCAGAAAGGCTAACGTGGTAGCCGATACCCTAAGCCACAAGGAAGAGCATCATCCTATTCAGGTAAAAGCATATAAGTTAGTGATAACTCCTGATTTCATGAGCAAGCTTCGAGACGCGCAAATCGAAGCATTAAAAAGTGAGAATGTTAAGAAAGAAAGAATGGCTGGTCAGAAGAAATTTCTAGAGGAGAATGGGTATAAAGTGAAGACTCGATTTGGTCATATGTGGATACCACAATCAGACGAGTTTAGACTTAAGATTCTCTGAAGCTCATAAATCACGATATTCTAATCATCCGGGTACTACAACATGTACCAAGATCTACGCAAGGATTATTGGTGGCCCGGAATAAAATTTGATATCATGAAATATGTAGCTAAATTCTTAACTTGCCTACAAGTTAGAGCAGAACATCAAAAGCCATACGGAAGGTTACAAGCATTAGAAATCCCAGAATGGAAGTGGGAACATCTCACTATGCACTTCATAACCAAGCTACCAAGGACAGCAAAGGGTTATGATAGCATTTGGGTGGTTGTAGATCGGTTAACTAAGAGTGCTCATTTCTTTGCAATACGTGAGACATACTCTTCAGAAAAGTTAGCCAATTTATTCATCAAAGAAATCATTTCTAGACATGGAGTGCCGGTATCGATTGTCTCTGATCGAGATACTCATTTCACTTCATGTTTTTGGAAAAAAGTTCCATGAGGAGATGGGAACTAGGTTATTGATTAGCATGGCATATCATCCTCAAACTGATGGACAAAGTGAGAGGACAATACAAACTCTTGAAGATATGTTGCGTGCTTGTATAATTGACTTCGGAGGAAGTTGGGATAGCCATCTGCCATTAGTAGAGTTCTCATATAATAACAGCTACCATTCCAGTATTGGTATGCCACCTTATGAGATGCTATATGGTAGAAGATGTAGGACTCTTATATGTTGGGGGAGAAATTGGTCAGAAAGAGTTAGGCAGCAAGGAAATAGTTCAAGCCACGTCAGAAAAGCTTGACTTAATCAAGGCACGTTTGAAAGCTGCACAAGATAGACAGGAGTCATACGCAGACAAGAGACGTAGACCAATAGAATTCCAAGCAGGAGACTATGTCTTGTTGAAAGTATCTCCTTGGAAAGGTCTAATCCGATTCAAGAAACGTGGAAAGTTAAGTCCACGATTCATTGGTCCTTTTAGAATCATTACAAGAGTCAGAAAGGTAGCTTATCAGTTAGAGCTACCTGAAGAATTAAATAAGATACATAACAAATTCCATGTATCTTATTTAAGGAAATGTTTGGCAAATGAAGTTGCACACGTTCGTTTAGAAGAGATAGAGGTTGATGATAAATTAACTTACATTGAAGAACCTATCAAGATTCTAGACACAAAAGAGAAGCATTTATGTAACAAAACAATCAAAAAAGTACTAGTGCAATGGAAGCACAAAAAAAAGGTCGGATATGACCTGGGAAAGTGAGGAAGAAATGAGAAGGAGTTACCCTCAATTATTTAAAAGATTAACAGGTTTCGAGGACGAAACCTAAATTAAGGGGGGGAGAGTTGTAACATCCCAAAACTTCTAATATAAGATGGGACACATTTCGGTTGAGAAACGTGGCCAAAGAACCCAACCGGGTTCGAAACTAGAAGACTATTCGCTAGGAAATAGCTCAAAACTTCACATAAGCATATCTCGAGCTAGAAAATGAATTACGGGAGCCATAATATATAAAAATGGGGTGTTTCGACGAGGAGAATCTAAAAAATGAGGTATGTCGGACCGATATCCCAGGCATAATGGTCCGACGTGTGTTGCTGAAGCATATCAGGAGGGTGTGACGCGTGTTTGGTGACTCAGCTCGACGTCGGACCGATATGGTTTTAGACGTCGGCCCGACATGCGGACGTCGGACCGACTTTGTTTTAGATGTCGGTCCGACTTTGGCACAGTTTCAGCCTATAAATAGAAAGCAATTGCCATTCAAAATGGAAACACAACACCAACACCATTACACACACACTCTCTCTGGGAAAGGTTAGAAGACCCGGTGCAGTGCGTTTAAGTGCGAGTGCGGTGCGCTACGAGTGCGGTTCGAGTTCGGAAAAGCGTTTAAAAGCGAGGAACGAACTTAGGAACTACCAATGATAAAGTAAGTACACTGGACCTGTACCCTAGACACGATTATGTGAAATACGTGCTTTAATGATATAAATTATGTGATATGTGATATTTGTTATGTGATATGAAGAGGGTACGGGGTAATGACGGATTAGTCTAAACACTAAACGGGAATAATGGAGTAGTCACAACGTATCCAAGGGGTGGTGGATACGTCGCTGGTACTTCCTATATATAAATCTCTTTGATACCTTGTGACGAAACCATTATGAATGTTTAGGGGTATAGACTAAAAGACAGTAATGAAATTATAGTAAACGTACGGGAGAACTTCCAACCAGTATGTAGTTATCTGACAAACAGAATGTTCTGTCTAAGGAAAGAGTTATGTATAAATATCTCCTAGACCCGTCACTCTTTCCTGGGAACATCTCTGTTGGAGGTACTGCTCTGGAAGAAAAATCACCCCAGTTTACAATATATGACGAATACGAATATGAGATGAAAGCATACCATGCATGAAAAATGTGAATACGTGATGGATATGAATACGTGAAATGCATGATGAATATGTGAATGCATGATGATACGTGCAATATAAATAAGTATGATGGAACGAGTCTAAACCCTAAAATGGAATAACGGAGTACTCATGAAGTGTTAAAAGGGTGGTGGATGCGCCGCTGGTACTTCCCATATATAAACCCTTTTAATGCATCGTGGAGAAACCGTTACGAAGTTTTAAGGTAAGGACTGGTTAGGAAGTAAATCAAGCATATACATGAAATGAAAACAAATGCTTGATAAATTTGGGAGGCTGTGAGTCAAAGATACTCAAGGTCCCAAATGAAATGAAATACCCGGCCTGTAAGGTGGTTCTCAATAAATAAAGAAGAAAATAAAAGAAAAGGAAACTCTAGGCCTACGGGGCTGAAAGAGTAAAAGATTTCAAACATACGGGGCTGAGGAATGAACGAGTCTTCGTGACAAATGCGAGGGGTCTATACTGACGAGTATAAGAACCTTGTCAATACTTGGACCGGAGGTACGGCCTAAGATGGTTGCGAGGGGTTAGCACACCCATAAAATATACGAATACCGTGATCGGAGGTATGTCCAAAGATGGTCATGGGGGCACTGAGAACCCGAGAAAACGTGAACAATAATAAGAACCTAAAGGGTTCATAATGAAATGAAAAGATGCAGTGTACTTACTTAGCGAAAGCTAATTCAAAAACGTTTTCCAAACAGTGCTGGAAAGAAGCACGTGGAATGAAGCTTCCTGTGGACAGAGCTATCGGAGTTGGAAAATCCATATATAGGATGATGTAATTATATTATTCTTTGTAAAACAATATTATTATGAATGAAAAAGTTACCTTAGCCGTTATGGCAAGGTTTTTATTAATCTGGGATCGTTTTTCGCATTAAAATACTCTGATAAAATAGTAAAATAAGTAGGGTGTTTCATTAATCAAATTCAATCCGTAGGATTCTTCAAAACATGAATTAAAACACTTCTAACGGATCAGTTTTATCACAACACTTCGACAAATGATCAAATCAGCCTTAAAATGATCGAAAAAAGTCAAGAAAGCCAGCAACACGAAAAACTTCGAAAATCTCAATCTTTTGATTCAAATCCGAACGAAACGGTGTCACACGATGATCTCTAATCAAGAGCAAAGCTCTCTGTATTACACTTCGAAAATCTCAATCTTTTTATTCAAATCTTGTCTACGGATCGATCACTCTCGTATAGCACACGACGTATACTCGTAGTGCGGAATCCAAACGAATAAACGTGTCTCGAACATATAAGAACACAATACAAACACACAAGACAAGATTCTCTGAAAGCTCTCTGTATTACTCTGCAAAATGTGCTTACAAGTACAAAATCTGTTTAAATTCTTCAACTAAGCACTATTTATAGTTAACACAAAATCTGCCACAGGCGAACTTAACAACTTCGCCACACCCATGGCTTAGGCGAACTTGTTAAGTTCGCCATTCACAAAACTTAACTACAAAAGACAAATTACAATACTAAAGATTACAAAAGACCTATTATATTACATAAAGCTACATGTCACACAAAATACTCCAACACAAGCAAACCGTACCAAGATATTGTCTGTTTTGCCCCCGATGAGTTGCCCATCCAGGAACTTACGGTTTTGTTTTCACCCGACGAGTTGCTCGCCCAGGCAAAACGCGTCTTGATAGAGTAGATATCCACCCCCTTATAAGGAAGACTTCGTTCTCCCCCTCAACTGATGTGGGGTATTACAATGATATTGCTTTTGGTGTTAAGCATTAGATGAACTACCGTGTTGGTACATTGTCGCATGTACAATTGATGTGTTAGTAGACCCTGTGCGGGTCTTGGCTAGTGTGACAACCGTTTACAATATTATATTACTTTATATTATTTTATATTATTTTATACGTTTCTAAGAATACTAGGAACATTACCTTAGACGAACACTAAGAATTATACAGAAAATACCCGGTTAAATACGCGAAAACCGACAAAGTTTATACCTCAAAAATAAATTTTATATTTTTATCTATATTTAGGATGATAATAAACTATTTATTATTTTATTACTAACCTCTCCATTGAATCTTGTAAACTAACGATCATCGATGGTTTGCACGTTTATTATTCCGTTTTAAGTTCTAAAATTATTTAAACGAACGTTGTTATTTTATATTAGTGACACCCGTTAAAGATTAGTATCTTTAGTGATTTATAAAAAGTTCCCGGTGTAATTTTTAATTCGGGTTTTATATCGCGTTTTTAACCGTTTAACGAGATTTTTACCAACTTTGTATAAAATAAGCACCCACTTTATTAATTCCCTATAAAAGCCACCCAAACCCCTACCCTTTCCTCTTTTTGGTCGTAACCCACAACCCATACCCCCACTTTTGTATTTCAAAATTCTCAAGAACCAAATCCTTGAATCTTGGTGTTTTAAGCTTGAATCCAGAAGGTTTGAGGCTGATTCAAGGTAGTTATGATGATCTAAATCATGTTTTAACTTCATGCAATGACGATTTTTGCTCATCAAGAACACCTATACACCCACTTTGATTTTGTGTTTTCTTGAGTTTTTATGGTTTAGATCTCTGTAATAAAGCTTTAGTTAGTGTTTTTAAACAATAATTCATGGATGGTTTTGATTTTTACACCTTCATGATGAGTTAAAAAGGCTGGTCTCGTAGAAAATTTTGGGTTGAAACCCAAGAACACCAAGTGTTCTTCATGGGGTTAATATTTAGAATCATGTAGATTTTAATTTGTTGTTATTATGAAGCATCTTTGATTGTAAGTTGTTATAACAAGGATTACAGAGATTTTAAGCATATATAACATTATCATCTTCCTTTCATCTTGAGGTATAACACATTTTTAAGAAATCATTCAGATAGTGAAACCAAGAAAATAAATGTTCTTGGTAGTATTTTTCAAAGTTTGATTTGACTTCCAAGCTTATTTTTACTAGATTTTTACTAGAGTTTGAGCTTCCAAATCTTAAAAACCGATTTACTAGATTTATTTTAAGAAATAATCAATTACACGGGTGGATATTAGGAAAAATAGTAAAAAGATTCCGAAAAATCCCAAAAATTCACATCGACTTTCTAATGATATGTAATGACTCCAATAATTATTTTGTGAGTTTTTACAAAGTTTTAGTATTTATTTATGTTTTGTTACGGTTTAATCGAATGAAATTTGAAAACGGCTTTCTTAGAAATGTTTTGGAGTTAAAAATGGAATTGAGAATTAATAATAGAATAAAACCTTTATAAATTGGTTTTCCAGCATTTTTGAAGTGTGTGACTATTTTTCTCAATTTTTTGCGTTTCGACACCGTAAAATCTATACTATATAATAAAATAAAGATTTTTTCATGTCAAGTGTCGTCAACATATTCATTCTCATCATTTTTTTTCCTGCTATCTCTCTTATTAGAGTAAATTACAGAAATCGTTATTTATGTTTAAATTACAGAAATCGTTATTTATGTTTATACCCTTTTTGAGATATTATCATTTACCACAAAAATTGTTAGAGATCGTTCTTTATGTTTACAAATCTTGCATGTTATGTCATTAAAGTATGGTCATGTACAAAGCACATGAGAATACTTTTGTTATTTTACTCATTTAATTAAAAAATATGTTAATTAAAATATCTATAAACACACACACACACACTCTCTCTCTCTCTCTCCCTCTCTCGCTACGAACCCACTTAGAGAGAGTGTGTGTGTGTGTGTGTTTTATAAATATTTTAATTAACATATTTTTTAATTAAATGAGTAAATTTTTAAAATTACCCTCATGTGTCTTGCACATGACTAGACTTAACTGAGAATTTTAACTGGGTTAGGGTCAAATGACATAATGTGCAAGATTTGTAAACATAAAAGACGATCTTTAACAATTTTTGAGGTAAACGACAATATCTGAAAAAAGTTATAAACATAAAGGACGATTTCTGTAATTTACTCATCTTATTAAATACACTTCTATCTTTTAATAATAGTATATATTTAAAGAAAATATTAATTATTCTAATAAAACACATTTATTTTTAATTATCCCTTATTGAAAATACTTTAAAATCTAGTTATATAACTTTTATTTTCAATCAAATAGTAAAATGAAAATCAAATTACAGTAAATAGTAATTAATGCATTTTTGAAACTCAATTATATATTAACTTTAAATATTTTTGAATTTTGTTTTCTATCCTTATTATATGTAATACATTTTTTACACATATAAAATATATACATTTTTACACATATAAACTCAATTGATATTTTTCACTCCGTATCTAGTACATGGGTTGTAAGCTAGTAATCAATATATATATTCTGAAAACGGGAAAAATACGAAACTCGGTCCGAAAATCTTTTATACATATATGAACTTAGTATATTTTTCCAACGCCTTAACAAAGTGTATAAATATGTTTTTTATGTTTTTAGCCATTATAAATATATAAAAATGTGATATTCGTGGGATTTTGTATAAAAATAATTTTATAAAAAAATTAAAAAAATTTGGACAGTAGGTTTTGTCTAATAAAACTTCTAAAATGATCTGGACTAATGGAAGCCAAACTCATACTTGAACGTTTATTTTAAACGAAAACAGATGTTTATATCCGTAACCGTAAATACGCGCGAAACGATATTTTTGGACAAACGGACTCGTGACTTAGGAAATTATCAAAAATGCATTTATATACTGATATATATACTTTAATTAAGTTTGAAAACTTAAAAATTTAAAGTCACGAAAGATATAACAGGTTTTCTTAATAAACGGTATAAACACACATATGCATGGATTTAGGTATGTCATAGGTTGCATAGCCACGTTTGAGTTGTAGACTCGGTTATATATTTAGGTAGCCCTAAAATTCATTTATATGTCCACTTGATTAGTAGGACACAGGTACGGGCGATTCACTGAGTTCAAGTGAGTTTCGCCCACTTTACATTTTTATCGTTTTACGGGGGAAAAGTTATTTCGCACACTACACGCTGTTACATGGGATTTGGATTATCTGAGTTTTCTAATAAATGCACTTAAGTCCTTACTTTATGCAATCAATTAACTGGTATAGCCGTTTGAGAATTTTGAATAATGCCAACCGAACTTGTAGGGTCAATTGGGCGCATAATTAGCCATAGTAGGTATTCACATTTGACACCTAGATTCTGTAGGGGCAAACAACTAGTCTGATAGTTTTGATTGTGGCTCAGGGTAATAAAATCTTAACACGTGTACATGATCATCTGTAGATGATTAGATTTAAATTTTGATTACTTACTTTTTCTTATCGAATCGCAAAACCTGCGTACTTACCAACTATATTTCTAGTTGACCCATTTTTTAAACATGTTTTTCAGTTAAACAATTATAGGGATCACAAGCTTTAAATGGCTTGCTTTTGGGAAGAATTATTATTGTGCACCGTTGGTTGTAGTCTAGCCTTTTAAACACTTTGCATTGATTCAGGATTCTTGTGTATTCGTACTTTCATTAGAAGCATGTAGTATGGTTCAATGTATGCACAATTTTCCTTTTAGTTTTTCTTGTACTTGTGTTCAATGCAATATACCAATTACATCTCGTACTTCCGCCTTAGCGGGGTGTGTTATCTAAGGCGTGGCAGGTCGATGCCTAGGGTTTGGTTGAGTTAACTAGACTTCGTGTTAATACATGTGGTAGATTACAAGTAAGTAGAGTAGTAAGTTCGACCCATGTTGGTGAGGCTTACTGGGTCATGGTTATGGGTTGAGTCTTGGGTGGTTGGACCCTTATGAGGAATTGTAGGTAACGTGGATTACCGATATGTTAATAAATGATAAACTGTTTTATAAAGGACTGGAATGTCCCGAGTCGGAAATAAATGATATTTGTGACGAGAATGTTTCTGTTTAAAATAAATTGTTAGACCTCATTCAGCGTAGCTGACTTTGTATGTACGTTAGACTGTTTTGCAGATGAGTTCTGAGGATGACGTATCTTGGCTTGGGAGTGGTGCTACTCGGGTTGATGTTTATGCATTCGTACGATAAGGTGAAATGTAATAACGGTTTTAAATGATAAATAATATTTTGAGTTAAAACTTCCACTGTATGTTTTTATACAAAGAATTAAGTGTTTTCAAAGAAAACCCTGTGATGTGACCCAACTGTAGGGTGTCAGGTTTGGGGCCTTACAAAAAACCTTTTGGGTTTGACCATATTCATTTTTAAAAGAAATTAAGTTATGCAATTGATGTCGCCCAGACGGTCTATAAAAATAACAAATAAAAAACCTAATCTAGACTCCTAAGTAATAAATGGAATACCTATGAACTAGACCGCGCTGACAGGCAAGTGAACCTATCGAGTGTAGCACAGCTTAATGGTAAACCGGATTATCGAACCCTAGAGACACTGAATAGCTAAACTAGACTCTGACTTGAACTAAGAATATTTAGTTTTGGGGGTTTTCTATAACTACTGATTAAACTAATGACAAGAGATGACAGATGAACGACTCTAACTATCAAACAAAGACTTGGGAATATCAAGAATGAGAAGAATACTACCTAGGTCGGAATCCTACTTGTAAAGCTAAGACTTCTACCGGTTATGGAAACGATGATGGATCTGGGTATCTAAGGATAACAGCTCAAGACAACATAGTGGATCCCTAATCACTCTCAGGGTGTCACCAACAGGAAACACTAAAGATGTACAACGCTCACCAGGTAGTCGAATTACCTTTCAGTCTCTCCAACAATGATAATGTTCCCAAAAGACAGATCACCTCTCAGTCTCGCTACCCACAATACATCAAAGATGCATGGGGTAATCTCAGATCAACAAACTATGACACGGATTAGCAATAATCACTAGAAACCTAAAGCAACTTCCTCTCATACAGTTTACACTCGGAATCCTAATAACGAAGACTAACCAATTCTCTATCACCTTTCGGGTATTGAGACAAGATTAACACTCAAATCTAACCTACTCTCGATTGCAATTCCTATGGAATACTATGTCTAGCAAACCAAACAGACAATCACAAACACACAGTCTATGACCTAGATACGATACTCAAACTGAAAGACATTCACAAGCAGCATATGGAACTATAATCAATTGCAAATCAGAATTAAAGCATGCATAATCATCATAACTACTAAACCAAGATCGTTACACAATCATCAAACCAACATATGAATCTAAAAACCGATAAAAATCTAGCCTTTTAACAAGAAATCATCACAAACCTAGGCAGTATCAATTGTTTAGCCCAGAATCATACTTGAAACATTCAAACAAAAGTAAATAAGCAGAAACATGGTATTAACAAAACCATCAAAGACAAAAAGATGTAAACTTGCGAACCGAATACGTTAAACTAACGAACCCGGGATCCAAAGCCTCCAACTTTGCACCAAGAACCTCTGTAGATAGCTAAAACTCGAACTCCTTGACATAATGGCAATACAATTCTATTTAATTCGAATTTAGGGTTTTTTCTCGGAATTTCCCTCTCTCGCGTATCGCAAAACAATATGGCCAGCCCCTCGCGTACCGCGAGGAACAAACTAATCGGGCTCGGTTATGGGATTCCTCGCGTACCGCGAGGACTTGGTTTTCCAACATTGTTCAATCTTTTTCTTGGGACTTCACTCGTGCTCGGTTTCTCAATGATTTCACTTTCTATTTCACACGAGCTCCTGAAAACATAACAACGACTCAAAACAAATACGAAACTATCTAAAAACATACTAAAACAATAGGAAATAAGATGTGTGCTTTGCACTACATCAAACATCCTCACACTAAACCTTTTTTCGTTCTTGAAAAAGTCTGCAATGGAATCATAACTGGAAATAGCTTAACAATCTCATTAACTTATTAGCATAAATATACTCACGCTTTAAAAAGCAATAATCGGTATTTCTATCCGATTAAACCCAACCACCAACTATCAAGCCCCCGTTTTGTGTTCTAATTCCATTTTATACATCCTATCAATTAATTTATGCGATTCACTGTGACAACCGGCAATTTCAGGTAAATACATGTACCCGTCTCTGTCATAATTTGCATACATTATATTCGTCTTAGACTTAATTATGATTAATTAAGGTCATTTCATAATTATCAAAGTTCATTCATAACATTTCACGCATCGGTAATTCGGTAAATTACCGGGTCACATGCAGTATAACCGGCTCACACGTACGTTGGTGATAATTAATATTTATGTTTTAATAAATTTTCTGAGATGTTACAACACTATTTTTAGAACTTAAATATATGCGTGTATTTATTTATATCAACCGAGTACTTAACGCGCACCTTTACCGTTTCACCGGTATATTTTATTTTAACGCGCTATTTCGACGTATTAAATTTCTAAACATATATTTACGTGTTAGTAAACCCCTAAATATATAACGTATAATTTTATTAAGCTCAGTTTTAATAAAATCTCTATTTTATACCGTGTCCGATTTATACCTGCTACCACCCGAATACCCGTTTTAAACTACAAAAATCC
Source organism: Smallanthus sonchifolius (assembly GCA_023525975.1). Lineage (NCBI taxonomy): Eukaryota > Viridiplantae > Streptophyta > Magnoliopsida > Asterales > Asteraceae > Smallanthus > Smallanthus sonchifolius. The sequence goes on along the minus strand of CM042025.1, from coordinate 37,015,035 downwards.
TCATTTCCATATTAACCCAAATAAATAAATAAAAAAAGGGTTCATTTTCCTTTTTGTTGGTTGTCCGAGAAAGTATGACACACAAATAGAATTGTGTGTTGGTTTTTTCCAACATCAAATTGTTTTCTTGTTCTTTTTTTGAGCTACTATCTTTTACACACTAGACACTTACAATTTCAAGCCTCTAGTCCCATCCACCTCTCCACCTTTTTCCTCATTGGATTTCGGCCAACATAGACACACACAGACTATCTTTTACAAATACCCAAACTCGCCATTTTTACACCAAGTGTCCATCAAATGACCAATTTAAAACAAGTCCCTTTTGACCCCATTTGACCGAAACTTTGAATTGGATACCAAGTTCCAATGCCTTATATCTTCCATATGATCTAGACTCTTTAAAATCTCCACATTTCATAAGATAACCACACAAACCATCTTGCAAAACTCCCACTCATCCTCCTCTCCCTTTGTTACGGCATACCACTTCACCAATCAACATCCATTTTTTTAAACATTACTCCAAGCATTCAAGGTGTTTCAAGCCTCCCATAGTGAAGATCAAGTGGTCTTTGTAGATTTCAAGTAACCTACAACACTCATTCCTTCTTCCTTGCTTGCTTCTAGTAAGAAAACCTTCTTCTTATTTATGTTTTTACACTTGTTTTATATTTTGTTAATATGTTGTTATGTATCAACTTTCACCTACAAAAATTCATTTTTGTTAAATTTGAAGTTATTATAATCTAATCCCTACTTAAAACTAATTTGTATAAAAACAACTTATGGTAGGTCATGAACTAAAATAAATATTTAAGTTGGTGATTTTAGTTTTTGTTGATTATGTTTCACTTAATAAAAATTGTTACTAATAGAAACTAAATATATGTTAAACCTTGAATACGCATCAAGTTGTTTTATTAGGTCCATGGGTTACTTAGTGACTATTATTATATGTTATTATATATTTTAGTTATTTACAAAGTTGTCAGTATTTTGGTAAACTTATGACGAGTTATGAAAAAATATTATTACTAGTTGGTTGATAATATTTTAATAGTTCATATGATTATTGTTATGTTTTATTTATTTTTTTGGAAATGTATATATATTAAGATTTATGTTTGTATAAAAAGATGATGGAACAACTTAGTCCCTATTTTATATATGTTAAAGTCCATCTATTTTAAATATATAAGTATTTGAAGAGTAAGACTAGATCTTAAATTATATATATATATATATGTATGTCTTTATAAATATATACTTGTATATATTTTGGTAGTGAAAATGAAAACTGACAGTTTATTTTGAAGTTATATTCATAAAAGTTATATTTTGTAGAAAATAATATAAATATTATTTTTACTTAAAAATGTGTAGTATTTCGAAAATATTACTTTAAATAAATATATAATATTTTTATTTACCGTTCGCATCGAGTTACGACTCAGATCGAGTCAAACTTTATTTTGAAACCCGAACTCTAAGTTGACACCGAGTTACTTGTAGACATGGACACACTTGATCGAGTATATGACTTATAATTATTTTATATAAATATATATATATTTTTGGGTAACAAATATATATCACCAACTGCTCGTCGAGTCAAATGGAATTTCATAACGAAACTAAGTTGGGTGAAATGGTTACATAACTCACTTACACACGGATACATTAATTAGACCTTAAGGTGTCTTAATTACATTTTAGGGCACGCGTAGGTCGAAAATCACTCGGAAGTTGCTACTTATACATTTTTATACTCACGCGCCAGGTGAGTCTTACGGCCCCAATTTACTTATTTTCTTTTTGGGGGAGATTACATGCATACTTACTGTTTTTATTGGACACAATTTCACTTACATGATTTCACATATTACATAAGCAATTTCATATCGTATTAAGTCCTCTCAAACTGGACCGTTAGTTTCGTTTCTAAGTGAGGTAATCATGGATAGATCTATTTGGGTTTGACAACCCCCACCCGCGTTAGTCGCGCTAACATTGACCGGAGGTCAAAACGGGTGCATCATTGACCTAATCACCCCACGCATACGATAGGCATGGTAGAGGCGTTACATTACATTACTGTTACAGTCTAGCTTCGGTTTCGGTGTGCTTATGGTAATATTGTAGCATTGTCTGTACACCAATCAAATCATTGAAAGTTTTGTGGTCCATTACAACGATTTGCTTTTACATTTAAACCTATGAACTCACCAACATTATTGTTGACTCGTTTAAGCATGTTTTCTCAGGTCGTTAAGCTTGCACAAGATTAGGTTGCACATCATGCATGAAGTCTTTTTTTGTTCCATGACAATGAACTTTTGAATGTCTTTTGCTTGGCAATGTATTTTCAAAATAGTTTATTTTCATTTCGCGTTAACTCTGTAAAACAATGTTATATTTTGGAACGACTTGGAATGCATGATTTTCAAAACCATATAGAGGTCGTTCTATGAATCAGTGATGATGATCCATGAGCGTTGGGCCCCTCGGGAAACCGTCGTGGTCGGGGTGTGACAGATTGGTATCAGAGACATTGGTTGTGCGAACTAAGTTGCATTTAGTGGGCTTAGACTATAACCGTAGTCTCATTAAATTTACATTATCTCACACATACACTGCAAACTTATGTTACATAGTATTTCAAATATTGCCTTGTCACAGATATGTCCTGAGTTGATCCCATCATTATACACGCTTCTGTCGAGGACTACACACCCGCGACCCCACCGCCACCACCAGCTGGGACACCACCAGCATCACCAACTGCGCCCACACCGTAGGGAAGCTACGAGACCGACCCAGAGGAGGAGTCCAGAGGGTCAGCCACCGATAGTTCAGGCGGAGCGGCCGCCGGGAGTGACAACACTAGCTTAGGGGAGACGGTGCCACGCTCTATGGTCTACGGGGAGTCTACCTCAGAGGAGAGTGCCCCAGATTTTGCACCACGAGCTCCTATGTCACCGAGTTCTGTACCATCACCCCCACATGTCCTTCGCATCAGAGCAAGGACAAGGCAGACTTCTCGGAAGCAGGTCCCCATACTGGGAAAGAGGCCCACACAGTCACCACCCGCACCTGCCGGCGAGGCCGCAAAGACAGACTCCACTTCATGTGAGCCTCCACAAAGAAGGCCTTGACCACTGCTAGGAAGTGGTCATGGATACTCCACACCCTCAATGGGTGGTTGGCCGAGGAAGGTTTACTCTCTATTCACGAGACGGGTGAGTCGCCTCAGGCACATTCGAGGGGCAAGCCCTGTCATGGTGAAACTCTCACGTTTAGACTTTGGGTTTGGGTGTAGCTAATGCAATACCGTGGGAAGTGTTCAAGGAAATGTAGAAGAATATTTCCCTCGCAATGAATTACATAAGATATAGCAGGAGTTTTGGAACTTAACCATGGAGGGTGCCGATGTGGACACTTACACCACCAAATTCCATGACTATGCACGGTTGTGCCCACACATGGTCACACCCAGTATAAGAGAATCGAAAGGTACCTTTGGGGTTTAACACCCTAGATTCAAAGCATGGTGACTTCTGCTGAGCCCGCTACAATCCAGAGCGTAGTGAGACCTGCTCATCACTTGACTGATCAGGCAGTTCGCTAAGGTGTACCGGTGAAACAGGGTTCCTTTGTGAGAAGCACTGACAACAAGAGAAAGTGGGATAACCACCATGGCAAAACCTATGTACCCCCGGTCTAGAAGAGGTGGGTATACCGGGAACCTACCTAAGTGTAACAAATGTGGTTTTCACCATGTAGGTATATGTGAAGACTCTAAGTGCCAGAAATGAAAAAGGTTCGGCCACACAACTAAAAATTGTCGAATGACTGAATCAGCCGCCAACCCAGGAGCCAACCGTGGTTGCTTCGAATGCGAGAATATTACACACTTCTGCAAGGATTTCCCAAAACTGAAAAATCAAGGGGGCGGTAATGCACGCGATAGAGCCTTTGTGATAGGAGCAGGAGAAGCCCGCAAGATCCAAACACTGTTACGGGTACGTTTCTCATTAATGATCACTATGCTTCTATTTTGTTCGATACGGGTGTCGATAAGAGTTTTGTGTCTAGCGAATTTAGTCCATTACTCGGTATTAAACCAACCATGTTGACTAGTAAGTATACCATAAAGTTAGCGGATCACCCTTTTGTCATAGATTTACTACCTGTAATGCTTGGAAGTTTTGACATCGTCTTCAGAATGGATTGGTTATCAAAGAATCGAGCTGAAACCGTTTGTCATGAAAAGATTGTTCGTATTCTGCTTCCGAAAGGGGAAACACTTTCTATTCAAGGAAAAATGAGCGGTAATATGCTAAGGATCATTACTTGTATGAAGGCCCGGAAGTGCTTACGAAAGGGTTATCATGCAACTTGGCGTACATAACAGAAAAGCCAGTGGAGGAGAGGAAAGTCGAGGATATACCGATCGTTCGAGACTACCCTGAAGTCTTTCCCAAAGACTTGCCCGGACTTTCACCTCTGAGACAAGTTAAGTTTCGAAACGATCTAGTACCCGGAGTCGCACCGATAGCGCGATCACCATACCGGCTAGCGCCATCAGAAATGCAAGAATTGTCTAACTAACTGCAGGAATTGTTAAACAAGGGATTCATAAGACCGGGTTTCTCGCCTTGGGGAGCCCCGGTCTTATTTTTCAAGAAGAAGGATGGATCCTTCCGAATGTGCATCGATTATCGGGAATTAAACAAGCTGACTATTAAGAACCGGTATCCACTTCCGAGGATCGATGACTTGTTCGAACAACATCAAGGATCCAGTTATTATTCAAAGATCAACTTACGTTCAGGATACCATCAGTTACGAATTCAAGTGGTGGATATTCCTAAGACCGCGTTTCGAACTTATTACGGTCACTACGAGTTCATGGTCATGCCATTTGGGTTAACCAATGCACCATCTATATTCATGGATCTCATGAATAGAGTGTGCAAGCCCTACCTGGATAAATTCGTGATTGTTTTCATCGACGACATCTTGATATACTCACAAACTCAAGAAGAACACGAGCAACATTTAACACTAATCTTGGAATTACTTAAGAATGAGAAGTTATACGCTAAATTCTCAAAATGTGATTTCTAGATTCGAGAAGTGCAATTTCACGGGCATGTGGTCAACGAGAGGGGTATACATGTTGACCCATCCAAGATTGAAGCGTTAAAGAATTGGGAAGCACCGAAAACTGCGACCGAGGTGAGACAATTCCTAGGTCTGGCCGGCTACTACAGACAGTTTATGTAACATCCTAGAAACTGATGAGTTATTATTTTGGGTTAACGGATAACCCGGGTCCTTGGAAAACAAACTTTTTTAGCAAAGTTTTCGCGTAAAGCTTGGATTGTCTAACGTATTGGACCCGGATGGTCGTTATTGAAAAGTTCAAGTTAAAAACGCACGGTTTAGAATAAACAGAAACCTAGGGACTAAAGTGTAAACCCTTAAGGGTTTAAATACACTTGACAAGAAACCCTAGGCCATAATCAGCCTAGGTGCGCATACGACAAAGAGGGAGAGCGAAGGAGAAATCGGAATCCGATGACGAGGAATAACCGAACGGAGGAGGACAGCGTCGTCAAGCGAAGGAGACTTCACCACGCGTTAAGGTAACCTCTGGTCTCATTCTCTTTGTATCCTGCTTCCGGTTGGCACACAAACCCGATTAGATATTTGTGACTGTGGTCACGGTTGACGTTGGAAGAGACGGGGGAGGGGTGGCCGGCTGTGATGGCGGCTACGGGTGTAGGAGAAGGCGACGCAGAGGTGCGTGATTACTGCCATAAAGAGAGAGATGGATACGTCGAGCATGGTGGTGCAAGGTGGTAACGGCTGTTGCGGGGTCACGGTAATGGCTGGTGGTGGCCGTAGGTGGTGTAGTGGTGAGAGGACGACGGGGAGCCGACGAGGAGAGTGAGGGTGACTGCGGCGGTACGACGACAACGGTACATGGTGGTAATGTGGAGCCATGGTGGTGCATGGCCTATTAGGGTTGCGGTTAGATGAAGAAGACGAAGGCGGAGCTCGGTGGTGGTTCACGGTGGTAGACGGGGAGAGAAGGGAAACGGGTCACACCCGATAAGGTTTATGGTAAGCTTAGGGTTTTGCATGGCGGGTTACGTGCATCCATGGGAACCCGGTTTGAGCTTACGTTTTCCTAACGAGCCGAGAACGATTCGTTGTGAGACAAGAACGGTAAGGAGATTTGCATGCCATGCATGCGTGCATGCAGGAGAGATCGGATTGGGTACACTGGTCCTATCCGGTTCAGCAGCAGCGTTGCACGTAAACCGGTGAGGCTAGGGTTTCGGGGGAAGAAAGGATGAGCTGACGAGGCGACGCCGCGGTCTACATTTTTTTATATTTTACGACGTACGTTTAGAACGTGTTTGATATTATGATCATACATTTGACAGGTTCGGGTTTCGAGCATGATCAAGCGAGTTGCAAAGCAAGGACTTGGACTTGGCATATCCGGTGAGTTTCTAATCCCCCTCTTTTAAATGTTTTAAACGTTTTGGGGCTATCGTACAAACTTTCAGGACGTGTTTTATTACATTAAATGTATATCAAGCTTCGGGATCTAACCCGATGAGTTTACGAAGTTAATTACGTAAATTTGGGCTAAGGGACTAGATGTTACCCTTGATACGTGTAGGTTAAAGGTGGGTATATGGTCACGGGTCGTATAGTGACCTAACAGGGGTGAGTAGGGATTGTAGTTACGGATCGTATGGGTACGATTAGGAGGTGTCACAGGGTGTGCATGTACGTTCTATGTGCTTAAATAATGAGATATAGTATTTGTATGTGTGGCAGCGTATTGTGTTATGAGTTAGTCGGGGTGAGTCAGGATATAAGCTAAACGCTTATGAATACGTGTAGGATATCTTATCCTAGAGCTATGTGTGAAGTGCAGGTGCAGTTAATGAATCATGTATATAAAGTATATTGTTATGTGATTATACATGTGTTGTGTGCATTGTGTCGTTGTCCTTGTGACACGGCGGGTATTGTGTTTGCATTGTTGTCATTATGACACGGCAAACGGGATTGTGGAGGACTATGTCCTTCGGGAGGTCACCAAAGGTGACGATGTCCAATAGGACAGTGACGAGCTCGGGGTGTGTCGAATGCCCTGACGAGGGTAACCCTGACGAGGGTGCAACGAAGAGGTATGTGTTTGTGTGCTTATATATTTGTGTTAAATTGCATACAAGTGATGAGTTATATTTATTGTGCTTGAGATAGTATTAATGTGATGAGTAGAGTTAGATGGGCCGTGGTGCCAGGATTATGATGTCATGTTCATAACGACTATGTCAGTTGACTTGTAAGAGCCTTGGTTAAGGCTGAGTAAGTTGATGTTTAGGGATTGGGTGTGTTGACCAAGTGTCGAGTTAATGCGTGTACTTGAGTATGAGTTATTAGTGTAGGTAAGATCGATCTATGTCGCTAAGACGGTGGGATTATTATTATTATTATGGGATGAGTCTTGGGTAATGAGCTATTATGGGATATCGGGTGATAACAGAGGTTATCTATTTGTTAAAGAATTGTGGACTATTTTATAAGGACCGTGGGTCCTGAGTAAAGATTAAATAACTTTTGAGACGAGTTGGCTTTTAATTAAACTAAACTGTTAGAACTCACTCAGCGTAACTGACTTTGTGTGTACGATAGATTATTTTGCAGGTAAGCGTTGCGTTAACGTATCTTGGCTTGGGAGTTGTGCAACTCGGATTGGTGTGCAATCATTCGTGAGGTAACTTAATGACATTAAATAGTAATTAGTATTTTTAGAAAGGCTTCCGATGTAGTTTAATATATATCTAAGATGAGTATTTTCAAGGGAATAACACGTTATGAGAACCAACTGTAGGGTGCCCGGTTTGGGGGCCTTACAAGTTGGTATCAGAGCCGTGGTTTAAGAGAAAATCGGTGTTTTTAATAAAATAAAATGCCTTAACTTAAACTGAGAATGGACGAGGGTGAAACGAATGCCACCACGAGTAACCGCGAGCCAAGAGGTACGTCTTTCGAGTTGAGCAGTAATTATTATTTACCATATGTGTAGTGTTACACTAGGTAAAGTGATTGGTGTGAGTAAACGATTTATGGTTCCGTGTGGGATCAGGATGTGTGCTATGTGCTATAGTAGTATGTAGAACTACGTGAAGTTGTGTGGTGTGATTAAATGAGACCATGATGTGAGTTGAGTAATTTGGAGTAGCATTAATTGTAACTATGTGAGATAGTTTGGTGTGTCGATATGATTTAGTAGTTTGGTGTATAACCGTGGATGGTGTGAAATTGTGATAAAGATGATGACGTGCTAGATTATCGTGTGCTGCTATGTGAATTGTGTAGGATGCATGTGCATCCGGGGTGTATGAAAGATAGAAAGCTAGTGTGAATACGATGGGGAAGGTTTAGAATCCGAGCAGTAACGTGGACCACCAAATTGCATTTGATCACCGTGATTTGGCAATCTATTATTACTCTCATATTAACAATTTGACACCCAGAGTAATCACTCCAACGTTCTATCTTGTGCAGGTACTGATGGCTAAGAGAAAGCATACCAGATCTGTCGGACGGGGAGTTCCGGCTGGGGGAGGAGCAGGTTGTCAGGATAAACAGGCGGCTGTTGTAAGAAAGAAGGACAGTGACATAGAAGTGGTGTTGGCACTTCCCACGTCAAGTGTGACTAGAGCTGAGGATAGCAGCGTCCCACGTGGTGCTGAAACCAAAGTGACAGGATGGAAAAAGGAGGGCCGTGTCGGCAGTACGCGATTTCCCTCCAGGATGTGGACATGTATGGCTGAGAGATCGACCACGTGCGTCAGCTAAGAGAACTTTATTTCAAGAGGATCCGGTGATTAAAAAGGGGTCCGATGAGGAGGAACGATATTAGGACACAGCAGATACACCTAATGTGGTCCCGTAGTAATCTTGTGAGCGTTGTTTGAGACGTTGAACTTCTCGATGACTTTTGGATGCGACGGTTGTCACGAGAGATTGTGGGGTGATTTAACTTTTTGAGTGATTAGACGTTTATGTGGTGTGATGTTTATTTCCAATATTGACTATTTGATTTTGACATTGAGTGCGGGTTATACCGCGAGATGATTTGGGTATGATAAATGATAGTTACATGTGTGATATCTTGCTATTGGTGGTGCAGTGTTAATTAGGTGTGATTATGTGATTACCTTTGAACAACATGAGTTCACACTTGAATGCAATCATTTATATGATGCCAGAGCTTGTTTGATTTGACTATATGAGTAGACCTGAGTTTTGATTACTTGTGTGCGTCTACAGTCTTAATATAGTGTCACCTATGTGTTATGCTTAGGTGATGTGTGAAGTGTAAGGTGGTGTTTAGCCTTACTATGATAATGAATGCCCTTATATCTTCAGGCATAGATTTCTGCGGGAAAAATGTTTTGGTGCTTAAGGACAAGAAAGTATTTTGTGAATAAACTTGTATGTCGTTAATTGAGTTGCTTATGAGTATGAGTTAATTGTGTCAGGTACTTAATAGTCGTGGCGGGAGATCAAGCGTAAGCTTGATATTGTGTCTGGCATTAGTCAGGAGGGAGGTCAAGTGTAAGCTTGATATGGTCCTGACTTTTGACAACAGGTTATTGTGTCTGATGGCAGTCAGGCGGGAGATCGTGTTTGCTGGTGCCTTTAGGCCAGACAACATGATATACTTGTGTGTCTATAAGTGACGAGGTCATATTGTATGCACGTAGATTTACTCAGATCTAGCTAGTTGTGTGTGTACCTTGTGTGAGATAGAAGGTTGAGTTACTAGTACATGTGTAGAACAATGTATGTTCTGTAGTTATGTATGTCGGTGTGTGTCCTTGTAGTACACGCTTAGTCGTGCATAGGACAGATGGTTAGCGTGCTCAAGTATGGTATTTCTATCTTGACGATTCTCTCGACGCTGATACGTCGTGGTGATACAAGGAGTTTTGACGTATTTCTAAGCGACCAGTGAGGTGCTCTTAAGAGATGCCTATGTTCACATCTTGGGAATTCGGAGCACGAAGCCAATGGGCGGATCTATGAGAGTAGATTATGAAAGCGTTTACGTGGACGCTTGACCAGAAAAGTTTACGATGAGATCAAGGTGACGACACTGAAGATTTCAGCACAGAGATATCAAGGTGATGAAGGACCTTCATGGAACACGTTCTACATGAAGAATTCAGTCGAGATGAGACACCAAAATATTTTGGATGTTTTTCCCGAGGCGAGGCGACAAATAGCTGAGGCATGTGAGCAGGCGGACTTCATGTTCGTACATGATAAATGTGATGCGGTCGGGGATCGCATGGTAATGGTAGATAAACGTAGAGAAAGGAGAAGCTCAGGAGGGGCATGTACAAGATCTCACGTGAGTGACTAAAAAGGATATGTCTACGCTGGTAATTCCAAGACCAGCTTAATATGAGCTCCTGTGGAGCATTTAAGGAAAGCAAGCGTATAGATGATTGAAACGGACACGACAAAGGCATATGAGCCTTGAGAAACATCTAGAGCTAATGAAGATGACCCTAGCGTTGGGTGTGTACGTACTTACGGGACGTATTGAATGCGTGATAATGAAGTAAAGAGATACTTTGGTAGAGGAATTCGATGGAGACCAGTGTAGCTTTGCACGAGCTCCTTGAGATCAGCAGCAAAGGAAAGAAGCAATGCACTTATGGGTAGGGCAGTGGGATTGAGTTGGAGAAATCATCGTAAGATGGCAAATTGAGTATAGAAGAGGAGTGTGACGGACACATGATAGTAAAGCGACTATTACTCTTCTCTATGAAAGACAAGGACTTACTTGAGAGGATGATCATCGGAATGACGAAATCATTTAGATTATACACGAAGAAAAGGCAATTGTGCCTTTGAACTTGGATGAACCATGACATGTGAGTGGACAATTGGTAGTATGGTGTTGCGTAGTACTAGAGGTACTACGTACGACGATGTTAAGAAAGTTAGGAGCGACAAGGTATTGTCAAGGACAATGACAATGAAACCTTCGTGAAAGGGTTAGTAACTAAGACAACCACGGAAGGAAACTTCTAGCAAGTGTCGGGAAGGCAAGAGTTGGAAATACAGTCGTTTGGCTAATGGCTCGAAGGACGAAAGGTGAGTTAAGGTGTAAGTGAAACCTACAAGTCCTAAAGTAGGAAGCGGGCAATGGAGAAGACTCCTTTGAAGAGCAAGGTGGGTGGTCATGTGGCAAAGCCGAGTAATGAGAATGATCATTGTAGAGATAAATTCTTTGCATCGGATGGATTTGGTGCACGTGTAAGAACGAAAGTACATGTCGGGTTGGTTAGTACCAACGCAGGATTTGAGGACGAATCCTCTTTTAAGAGGGGTAGACTTGTAACATCCTAGAAACTGACGAGTTTTTATTTTGGGTTAACGGATAACCCGGGTCCCTGGAAAACAAACTTGGTTAGCAAAGTTTTCGTGTAAAGCTTGGATTGTCTAACGTATTGGACCCGAATGGACATTATTGAAAAGTTCAAGTTAAAAACGCGCGGTTTAGAATAAACGGAAACCTGGGGACTAAAGTGTAAACCCTTAAGGGTTTAAATACACTTGACAAGAAACCCTAGGCCATAATCGGCCTAGGTGCGCATACGACAAGGAGGGAGAGCGAAGGAGAAATCAAAAGCCGACGGCGACGAATAACCGGACGGAGGCGTCAAGCGGAGGAGACTTCACCACACGTTAAGGTAACCTCTGATCTCATTCTCTTTGTTTCCTGCTTCCGGTTGGCACACAAACCCGATTAGAATTTTGTGACTGTGGTCACGGTTGACGTTGGAAGAGACGGGGGAGGGGTGGCCGGCTGTGATGGCGGCTACGGGTGTAGGAGAAGGAGGTGCAGAGGTGCGTGGTTACTACCAAAGAGAGAGAGATGGAGACGACAAGCATGGAGGTGCAAGGTGGTAACGGCTACTGCGGGGTCACGGTAATGGCTGGTGTGGCTGTAGGTGGTGTAGTGGTGAGAGGACGATGGGGATCCGACGAGGAGAGTGAGGGTGGTTGCGGCGGTACGACGGCAATGGTACACGGTGGTAATGTGGAGCCATGGTGGTGCATGGCCTATTATGGTTGCGGCTAGACAAAGAAGACGATGGCGGAGCTCGGTGGTGGTTCACGGTGGTAGACGGGGAGAGAAGGGAAACGGGTCACACCCGATAAGGTTTTTGGTAAGCTTAGGGTTTTGCATGGCGGGTTACGTGCATGCATGGGAACCCGGTTTGAGCTTACAGTTTCCTAACGAGCCGAGAACGATTCGTTGTGAGACAAGAACGATAAGGGGTTTGCATGCCATGCATGCTTGCATTCAGGAGAGCTCGGGTTGGGTACACTAGTCCTATACGGTTCAGGAGCAGCGTTGTACGTAAACCGGTGATGCTAGGGTTTCTGGGGAAGAAAGGACGAGCTGACAAGGCGACGCCGGGATCTACATTTTTTATAATTTACGACGTACGTTTAGAACGTGTCTGATCTTATGATCATACATTTGACAGGTTCGGGTTTCGAGCGTGATCAAGCGAGTTGCAAAGCAAGGACTTGAACTTGGCATATCCGGTGAGTTTCTAATCCCCCTCTTTTAAATGTTTTAAATATTTTGGGGCTATCGTACATACTTTCACGATGTGTTTTATTACATTAAATGTATATCGAGCTTCGGGATCTAACCCGATGAGTTTACGAAGTTAATTAAGTAAATATGGGCTAAGGGACTAGACGTTACCCTTGATATGTGTAGGTTAAAGGTGGGTATATGGTCACGGGTCGTATAGTGACCTATCAGGGGTGAGTAGGGATTGTAGTTACGGGTCGTACGGGTATGACTAGGAGGTGTCACAGGGTGTGCATGTATGTGATATGTGTTTAAATAATGAGATATAGTATTTGTATGCGTGGCAGCGTATTGTGTTATGAGTTAGTCGGGGTGAGTCGGGATATAAGCTAAACGCTTATGAATACGTGTAGGATATCTTATCCTAGAGCTATGTGTGAAGTGCAGGTGCAGTTAATGAATCATGTATATATAGTATATTGTTATGTGATTATACATGTGTTGTGTGCATGACGGGTATTGTGTTTGCATTGTTGTCATTATGACACGGAAAACGGGATTGTGGAGGACTATGTCCATCGAGAGGTCACCAAAGGTGACGATGTCCAACATGACAGTGACGAGCTCGGGGTGTGTCGAATGCCCTTACGAGGTGCAGTGAAGAGGTATGTGTTTGTGTGCTTATATATTTGTGTTAAATTGCATACAAGTGATGAGTTATATTTATTGTGCTTGAGATAGTATTAATGTGATGAGTAGAGTTAGATGGGCCGTGGTGCCAGGATTGTGATGTGATGTTCATAACGACTATGTTAGTTGACTTGTAAGAGCCTTGGTCAAGGCTGAGTAAGTTGATGTTTAGGGATTGGGTGTGTTGACCAAGTGTCGAGTTAATGCGTGTACTTGAGTATGAGTTGTTAGTGTAGGTAAGATCGATCTATGTCGCTAAGACGGTGGGATTATTATTATTATTATGGGATGAGTCTTGGGTAATGAGCTATTATGGGATATCGGGTGATAACAGAGGTTATCTATTTGTTAAAGAATTGTGGACTATTTTATAAGGACCGTGGGTCCTGAGTAAAGATTAAATAACTTTTGAGACGAGTTGGCTTTTAATTAAACTAAACTGTTAGAACTCACTCAGCGTAGCTGACTTTGTGCGTACGATAGATTGTTTGGTAGGTAAGCGTTGCGTTAACGTATCTTGGCTTGGGAGTTGTGCTACTCGGATTGGTGTGCAATCATTCATGAGGTAACTTAATGACATTAAATAGTAATTTTTATTTTTTAGAAAGGCTTCTGATGTAATTTAATATATATCTAAGATGAGTATTTTCAAGGGAATAACCCGTTATGAGAACCAACTGTTGGGTGCCTGGTTTGGGGGCCTTACAGTTTATCGAAAATTTCTACAAGATAGCCCAGCCAATGACGACCTTAACCCAGAAAGACAAGAAGTTTGATTGGGGCGAAAAGCAAGAAGTAGCTTTTCAGCTGTTGAAACAGAAACTATGTTGTGCTCCGATCTTGTCCCTTCCAGAAGGAATAGACAGATTTGTGGTATACTGTGACGCATCACGTCAAGGTCTTGGTTGCGTATTGATGCAACACGACAAGGTTATTGCTTACGCGTCCTGACAGCTTAAAGTACATGATAAAAACTACACCACCCATGACTTAGAACTAGGAGCCATAGTTTTTGCACTCAAGATCTAGAGATATTACATGTACGGTACTAGATGTACTATTTTCATTGACCACAAGAGTCTCCAACACATCTCCAACCCATGACTTAGAACTAGGAGCCATAGTTAAACATGAGGCAACGCAGATGGGTCGAGTTACTTAACAACTACGAATGCGAGATTCGCTATCATCCTGGTAAGGCATGATTGATGTCGTTTGGGCGGTCAAAAAATAAGATTTTTATAGTAACTGGGAAGTCAAGTCGTCTCCACGAGGAGTTCGTGGAAAGTGAAGTTTTGTCACAAATATTGAAAGACGGAAAATTGCAAATATTGATTTGAATTGGTTTTAGACAATAATAAGAAAAGCAATCCTCTCTGGGGTTCAGGTTTGTAAACACAAGTCAGTTATAGTTTACTCAGCAAGCAATCACATAGACATAATCGCACAAGGTTCAATTAAATTCAGTGAAAATATTAGAACGAGTTGTAAAGAAAGCCTATTCATGTAAAATCAGTTTTATATTCACCAATTGACACTCAACCCTCACAACGTCCCTGATGTAAAGAAACCTGAGACTGATGAGACTTGAACAGCAATTTGAAATCAATAAAAACAGTTTAAAGCATTCAATCAACAAATGTAATTATATGGCTTAAGATGCCAATCAAAATCACAACCCAAGTCTACGTATTCCAGAAAAGAACAAGTGCATACACAAACCCTACACCCAGAGAAGATCACGGGTGGTATAGCTACTCATACTCATCACAATAATCAAAACTAGTGTTATGGAACTTACAATCATCAACTTTGATGAACAATTGACTCAAGAACAAGGAAAATCGCCTTCTTGGACCTCTGGAACGGCTGGAATCGAATGAATTTCGATAACGGGGGCTGAGAATGGTTAAAACCTAAATTAGGTTAATTTTCCCATAAAAGTAGTTTCTCGTGTACCGCGAAGAGGTAGCGGCCAGTCCTTCGCATGGCGCGAAGGACAAAATAGTCGTGCGTCTAGATTTTGCTTTCCAGATCTTCGTGTACCGCGAACATACAACTCAAACTCTTCGCGTACCGCGAAGAGTAGAAATTCATCATTTTCCTCTTTTGGTCTTTGACTCTTCCCGTGCTTTGTATGCACTTGATTAGTTCTCGTTTCCCGCTCATTTGGCACATAAACCTGGGAGGCACACATATACCAAATACACACATAAAAATACTCAAAGTACATGCTAAAATGACTAAAATGAATACAAGCTGACATATTAACCAGGGTTATTTCACATTACATCAAGGAAAACGTCGTTGCATAAGCCTTGAGTAGAAAGGAGGAACCAAAACTCTACGAGTGCGAGCATTGGAGATGACAATTCACACAAGTTTAACCACTCAAATTCGCAACGCTCATTAGAAGCTCTTAAGGAGCAAAACCTAAAAGATGAGTCCTTACGGGGTATGGACAAACAATTTGAGATCAAATCCGATGAAACCCGTTACTTCATGAATCGTATTTGGGTACCAAGCTTTGGGAGCTTGAGAGATCTAGTAATGGACGAAGCACACAAGTCCAAGTACTCGATTAACCCAGGCTCTGACAATATGTATCAGGATCTCAAAGAACTTTACTAGTGGCCCAACATGAAAGCTGACATCTCCTCCTACGTTAGTAAGTGTCTGACATGTTCAAAAGTCAAGACTAAATATTAGAAACCATCAGGGTTACTACAACAACCAGAAATTCCACAATGGAAATGAGAGTAGATTTCCATGGATTTCATCACAAAGTTACCCAAGATATCTAGTGGTTATGATACGATTTGGGTAATTGTCGACTGGCTGACAAAGTCTGCACACTTCTTGCCAATTAAGGAAACTAATAACATGGAAAGGTTGACTATAATTTATCTCAAGGGGGTTGTCTCGAGACATGGAGTGCCAGTCTAGATCATTTCAGATCGAGAGAGACGATTCACCTCTAGGTTCTGGAAATCTCTACATAAAGCATTGGGTACGAGGTTGGATATGAGTACCGCGTACCACCCCCAAACTGATGGTCAAAGTGAAAGGACTATTCAGACTTTGGAGGACATGCTTAGAGCTTGTGTGGTTGATTTCGGGAACAAATGGAATACTCATCTACCATTGGTTGAGTTCTCCTATAACAACAGTTATCACACTAGCATCAAAGCCGCACCTTTTGAAGCATTGTATGGACGAAACTGCCTATCACCTTTACGCTGGGTAGAAGTTGGAGATAGCCAGCTTACTGGACCAGAAATGATACATGAAACAACAGAGAAGATCGTCCAGATTCGGGACAGACTTAAGGCCACGCGTGATCGTCAGAAGAGTTACGCTGACGTGAGACGCAAACCATTGGAATTCCAGGTTGGAGATAAGGTGTAACTCAAAGTCTCACCCTGGAAGGGAGTTATTCGCTTCGACAAGCGTGATAAGTTAAACCCAAGATACATCGGACCATTCGAAATCCTTGCAAGGATTGATCCCTTAGCTTATAAGCTCAAGCTGCCGCAAGCACTCAGTGGTGTTCACGTCACTTTCCACGTGTCAAATCTGAAGAAGTTTTATCAGACGAGACACGGGCCATACCACTCGAGGAAATCCTGGTCGATGATCAACTCCATTTCATCGAAGAACCAGTTGAGATCATGGACCGGGAGGTCAAGAGAATGAAACAGAGTCACATCCCCATAGTGAAAGTTCGGTGGAAATATAGACGAGGACCGGAGTTTACTTGGGAACGCGAGGACCAGATGAAGCGCAAGTACCTGCAGTTGTTCGAAACTGCACCAGTTATGGGTGACACTAGCTGAGTTTCGGGACAAAATTCTTTTTAATATGAGGAGTATGTGACAACCGGAAATTTCAGGTCAATACCCGTCCCCGTCTCTGTCATAATTTCCATACATTATATTCGTCTTAGACTTAATTATGGTTAATTAAGGTCATTTCATAATTAGCAAAGTCCATTCATAACATTTCACGCATCGGTAATTCGGTAAATTACCGGGTCACACGCAGTATAACCGGATCACACGAACGTTGATGTCGCCCAGACGGTCTATATAAAAAGTAACAAAACCTAACATAGACTCCTAAGTAATAAATGGAGTACCTTCAACTAAACCGCACTGACAGGCAAATGGACCTATCGAGTGTAGCAAGCTTAATGGTAAACCGAGTTATCGAACCCTAGAGACACTATTATAACTATACTCGACTCTGACTCGGACTAAAGATTGATTGATGGGTGGTTGACTACATTACTGATTAACTACTAATGCAGCAAACAAGGTCGACTCAAGCTATCAAGATGAAGAACTAAGGAAGAAATCAGAGATGGGAAGAATACCACCTAGGTCGGAATCCTACTTGCAAAGCACAACTTCTACCGGTTCTAGAAACTAAGATGGATCTGGGTTTCTAAAGAAATAGCTCTAGACTACCTAGTAGATCCCTAATCACTCTCAGGGTGTCACCAACTAAGGAACCTAAAGATGTAATAACTCACAAGATAGTGGATTACCTTTCGGTCTCTACAACAATGATAAAGTACCCGAAAGATAGATCACCTTTCAGTCTCACTATCCACAATACATTCGAATAATGCACGGGGTAATCTCAAGATGACAACTATTACTCAGAATAGCAACAATCACTAGACACCTAAACCAACTTCCTCTCAGACAGTTGACACTCGAATTCCTAATGACGAAGACTAAACGACTGACTCTCACTTCTCGGGTATTGAGACAGGATACACATTCAAATCTAATCTATACTCAATTACAACTCCTATGGATCACTATTTCTAGCAAACCACACAAACAATCACAAACCCTAAAGTCTATGATCTAGATACGCAAATAAAACTGGAAGACATCCACAATCAACGCACGAAATTGAAATCAAACACAAATCAGATCTAAGCATGCAATATTCATCATAATTATCAACTCAAGATTCGTTACAAAATCATCAATCAAACATTAGATCCAAAAATCGACAAAAGTCGCAAACTTTAACAAGAAATCATCATATGACCTAGGCAGTATTAAGGTTTTAGCCTAAGGTCATGCTCAAAACAACTAGAACAGAAGTATCAAACAAGAACATGGTTCAAACGCAAACAATCAATGATAAAAATCAAAACTTAAAACCGAAGACGCTAAATCTAAGGAACCTGGAAACAAAGCTCCAACCTTTTCACTCCAATTACCTTCTCTAGCCCTAAAATCGCCTCTGGTCTCTCTCTGACCGGCAATAATTCGAACTCCACTCATAATGGCATTCAAAACCTATTTAATTTTATTAGGGTTTTTTTTCTTGAAGTTTTAGTCTCCCGCGTACCGCGAGAGATTGGCATGGGTTCCTCGCGTACCGCGAGGAACAAATTAGTCGCTGCCCTTTCTGGATTCCCTCGCGTACCGCGAGGGCTTGAAGCTCCTCCCTCACGTACCGCGAGGGACTGATTTTCACACTTTTCTTCTTTAAACTCTTGGGTTTCACTTTCTTGCTCGGTTTCTTCTTGTTTTCACTTGTAATCTTCACGGGCACCTGTAGACATAACACAGACTCAATAGTATAAAAAACGACTCAAAACAAGATAAAACTAATCAAAACGAATGAAAAAAATAGGAATAAAGATGTGTGTTTCGCACTACAACAAACATCCCCACACTTAACTTTTTTTCGTACTCGAAAAAGTCTACAATGGAATCATAATGGAGATCTGACTTAACATTAATCAATTGCCAATTAGCACAAACATACTCACGCGTTAAAAGCAACAATTAGTATTTCTGTCCGATTAAACCCAAGCACCAACTATCAAGCCCCCGTAATGTGTTCTAATGTAACACTCTAATTTCAAAAACCGATTATTAAATCATTAAAACACGCGGAAGTATTCGTCCCAAGAAAATATATATATTTTTTTACATCTTCGCGTGTCGTGAAAACCGGGGCCCCTCCCTTCGCGTGGCGCGAAGGAGTCCAAAAAGGGCAGGTCCGGGAAACCAGGTCTTCGCGCAGAACACAGATTTTCGCGTCGCGTGAAGAGCTCCTTTTTCCAGAAAGTTTCCAGACCTGCAGAATTTAACACTTAACCATTTTTTTCAATTTTTACCATTACAACATGATACCCAAAAATTCCCAACACTTGGGTTTTGACCAAAAATATTCATACCACATTTTTTAACATCAAACTACATTTTCAAGTATCCATTTACATCCAATAGATGGACTTCTAATTACACCCAAAATCACCAAAAAGTGCATACGAATCCAACATTCGCTATAGACTTGACCTTGACTATCCCGGAGCTTTTCCTACATAACACCACATAAAACACCATTAGTAATGAAGATAAAACATATCAAACAAGTAAATACTACTTGTTTTCACCCATTCACCCATTTGAACCGTTTCCACCCAATTTGTCATTAGGCTACATATCATTTGCATTTCACCTACAAGTTTCATTCTTTTCATTTATCATTCATAATTAACACATTTCCATTTCCATTATGGCACATAGGCCATAACCTCATTTACATTATGATACTTAGATCATAACCTCCTATCTCATTTCCATTATGGTACTTAGACCATAACCTCATTTCCATTATGGTATTTAAACCATAACCTCATTACCACATTTTCATCATGATTCTTAGATCATAAACTCATATTCACATTTCCATTATAGTAATACAATTATAACTACAATCAATCACATTTATATCACTTAAAACATTATGCATACAACATTGTCTATCACACCATTTATCATCAATACTAAGTAAGTGCAAAAGCACTTACCTTTCGGGTTAGAAGACCCCGCATCACCTTCAAGTTTTACAATTTGATTACCTAAACATATACACCTAGTTTAGTAAACTAACGTACAACAAAATCACATTATAATTGGGTTCACAACCCAATTTTCCCATTTCCAACCCAAATTGACCCGTTTGAGTTATACTCATATCCAAACACCCTCTATCACCCCAAACTCACCTACTTGAGTTTCATTATCCTTACCTTAACACTAATTTTTCGTTCAATTTACATCATTAGATTAATTTGGTGTCTGCTCAAGTGTCTAACATCATATAAACACTTAATCATCATTAATTCATCATCTTATCATCATAATCCAAACACCCCCAAATTTCTCCATATGAACCCTAACTTCTCATAATCAAAATCAAAGGGTTCAAGGATGTTAATCACCATTCTTTACCTTTAGTTTAGCTACATTATCAACAATCTAACACCAATTTACCATATGCATTCAAAATTCTGGATTTTACCCAAAACCCACCAAGAACACCATAAATGGTGGATTCAAGAGATGAAGGAGGAACTTACTTGATGTTAGGAAGGTATTGTGTGAATCAACACCCTAAATCCCGAGCATGCAAGCCTCTAATTTCGTTTTTGACCGGATTCTCCTCTTTCTCCTTCTTCTCTTGCAAGCATCGACCAAAACACCACAAATGAGGTTCAATTTTGACTTCCACTAGTCAAATATGGCAGATTTTACCATTTTACACTTTTAGCCCCTCAACTTCCATTTCACCCATTTCATTCCATAATTAATTAAAAACTAATATAACCCCATTACTAAATTGAAACCCAATTGTTTCAACTTATTTCTAAAATATTATTTTCACCATAATATTTATTAGAATATATATTTACTTATAACGAAACCCGGATTTTGGTTCGTTACAAATCACCGACGAAACCCGATTTCACATAAAAAGGTTCGTATAATACTTGAGCATTTCTTTATCGGTTTCCCAAGTCATTTCCGCTCCCTTCTTATGTTTCCATCTCACCAAAACTTGGCAAATCTCTTTATTGCATAAACGCTTCACCTTTCGATCCAAGATTGCCACCGGTTCCTCAACATAATTCAACTTTTCATCCAATTCAATATCATCCAATGGAACAAAAGTAGATTCATCCGCCAAACATTTTCTCAAATGAGACACATGAAACGTGTTATGAAGTCTACTTAGTCCCTCCGGTAGCTCCAAACGATAAGCCACCGCACCCACCCTTGCTAACACCTTAAACGATTCGATGAAACGTGGACTCAACTTCCCCCGTTTCCTAAACCGTATCACCCCTTTCCAAGGAGAGACTTTCAAAAGCACAAAGTCCCCCACTTGAAACTCAATCGCCCGCTTTCTATTATCCGCATATGACTTTTGGCGATCTTGAGCCGCCTTCAAGCGTGCCCTTATTTGGTCAATACTACTATTAGTTTCCTTGACCAGCTCTTTACTACCAAGTTCCTGTTGACTAATTTCACCCCAACACACGGGTGTTCGACATTTCCTCCCATACAACACCTCAAAAGGCGACATACCAATACTAGAATAGTAGCTATTGTTATAAGAAAATTCCGCCAACGGCAAATGGTCATCCCAACTACCCCCAAAATCCAATGCACACGCTCGCAACATATCCTCGAGCGTTTGAATAGTCCGCTCGCTTTGACCATCCGTTTGTGGATGATAAGCGGTGCTAAGATTCAATCTAGTCCCCATAACCTCATGGAATTTCTTCCAAAAATGAGAAGTAAATCTCGTTCACGATCCGATATAATCGACCCCGGTACACCATGACGTGACAATTTCCTTCACATACATTTCCGCCAATCTATCCGATGAATACGTTTCTTTTTTAGGAAAGAAATGTGCACTCTTTGTCAACCGATCCACTACTACCCAAATCGCATCATAACCCTTTCGAGTCTTTGGTAGTTTAGTGATCAAATCCATGGTTATGTTCTCCCATTTTCAAAGCGGTATTTCAAGAGGTTGAAGTTTTCCATACGGCTTTTGATGCTCCGCCTTTACCCTTAAGCATGTAAGACATCTTTCCACATACTTAACAATATCACGCCTCTTACCCGGCCACCAAAAATGACACCTCAAGTCATAAAACATCTTTGTGGCCCCCGAATGGATAGAATACTTGGATTTATGCGCCTCATATAAAATAGTTGTCAAAACGATTGACAACCTAGGAATCCAAATCCTATCAAAACATGTCTTTAAACCCGTGCTATTTGCCTTAATTTTACCAACATATGGAACCATCCGTTCCTTCTTCAAATCACCACCAAGCCTCCCGGATTTCATCAATAAGATATGATAAAATTGTCATCTTAAATGACTTCACCTTGATAGGTGTATGGCTCGTCCTCCGACTAAGAGCATCCGCCACCACATTCACTTTACCCGGATGATAAAGTATCTCACAATCATAGTCCTTGACCAATTCAAGCCACCTCCTTTGCCTCATGTTGAGGTCCTTTTGGTCAAAGAAGTACTTCAGACTTTTGTGATCCGTGTATATCGTACACTTAGCCCCATAGAAATAATGCCTCCAAATCTTGAGCGCAAAAACTGCGGCCGTAAGTTCTAAATCATGGGTAGGGTAATTCACCTCGTGAGTCTTCAATTGCCTAGACGCGTAAGCAAATCACTTTCCCCCTTTGAATTAATGCACACCCCAACCCCGAATTCCAGGCATCCGAATACACAACAAAATCTTCGGTCCCATCCAGCAAGGATAAAACAGGCACCTTAGTCAACTTTTCCTTCAAGAGTTGAAAGGCGGATTCTTGATCGAAACCCCATACAAACTTAGTCTCCTTACGTGTTAACTTCATCATCGGCAAGGCAATCCGAGAGAAGTTCTCAATAAAACTCCGATAGTAACCCGCCAACCCCAAGAAACTTCTAATCTCCGAAGGCGTCTTCGGTGATGACTAATCTTTTACCGCCAATATCTTGGATGGGTCGACTGTAATCCCTTTCTCATTAATCACATGACCCAAGAATTGGATTTCGCGTAACCAAAATACGCACTTAGAAAATTTTGTATAAAGCTTTTCCTTTTGAAGAACTTCAAGAATCTCACGCAAATGACAAGCATGATCACCTTCGCTCCTTGAATAAATGAAAAGATCTTCAATAAACATAATGACCAAACAGTCGAGGAATGGCCTACACACCCGGTTCATAAGATCCATGAAAATCATGAGTGCGTTGGTTAAACCGAATGGCATAACCGTAAACTCATAGTGACTTTAACGAGTGCGGAAAACCGTCTTATGAACGGCGTCTTCTTTCACTTTCAGCTAATGATACCCGGACTTCAAATCAATCTTAGAAAACCATGACGCCCTTTGCAATTGATCGAAAAGGTCATCAATCCTAGGTAATGGGAACCTATTCTTCACCTTTAACTTATTCAACTCCCGATAGTCCATACACATCCTCTTGCTTCTGTCCTTCTTTTTAACGAAGAGAACGGGTGCACCCCAAGGCGAGACGCTTGGGCGTATGAAACCTTTATCAAGAAGTTCCTGTAATTGCTCCATTAACTCTTTCATCTTCGGCGGTGCCAACCTATAAAGTGCCTTGGCTACCGGCTTAGCACCTGTTATCAAATCAATCCCAAACTCTACTTCCCTCTCCGGTGGGACCCCCGGTAACTCATCT
The DNA here is from genome assembly GCA_023525975.1 of Smallanthus sonchifolius. Taxonomy (NCBI): domain Eukaryota; kingdom Viridiplantae; phylum Streptophyta; class Magnoliopsida; order Asterales; family Asteraceae; genus Smallanthus; species Smallanthus sonchifolius. The sequence continues at coordinate 36,991,121 of CM042025.1, read as the reverse complement.
GGAAACACATCCTCAAACTGATTCACAACCAGAACATCGCGAATTTCTTTAACTTTCTCGATCACATCCGCAACACAAGCCATGTACGCCTTGCACCCACGTGCCATGTACTTTGTTGCCTTCACATAAGAACACAATCTTACTTTGCCTTTCTTCTCACCTTCTATGTAAATGGACTCACCCGACGGGGAGTCGAGTTGTATCGCCTTAGGTCCACATAGAACATTTACTTTGTTCTTCGATAACCAATCTATCCCCACTATCACATCGAAGTCCCCCATGGTCATAGGAATTAGGTCTATAAAGATTGTTTCCCCTCCTGCCCTTAACATGCAATTTTTATAAACATCGAAAACTAGAAAGCTCTTATCATTAGCCGCCTCAATTTCTAAAGGTTCATCTAACTTGCTACTTAGAAATGAAGAATGCTTAACAATGTCAAGGAAACAAAACAACGACTAGCCCCCGTATCAAATAGTACTAGTGCAGGTAATGAGTTAATCTTGAATGTACCTGACACCACTTCCGGGTTAGTCTTTGCCTCTTTCCCCGAGATAAGGAAAACTCTACCCTTTGGCTTTGGTATTTCAACCTTCCTTTCACTTCCACCTTGCTTCAGCTCGGGACAAGCCGCCCTATTATTCCCGGGCTTATAACAGTATAGCATATACGGATTTGGCTTGGACATTGATTAGCCATATGCCCTGGCTTCCCACATTTATAACAATTAAAAGTCCCCTTCCTACATTCCCCGAAATGATCTTTCCCACAAACTTTGCACCCTCCAGGAGAGAACTTGCTAAAAGGCTTCTTACTAGGGCTCCCGCCTTTTATCTTATTCACTACTTGATCCACAATCTCCCTTTTCCTCTTTTCCCCTCTAGCTTCTTGCCTCAGGACAAGTTGGAATATAACACCCTTGGTGTTAGGACACGTTTTGGACGAATATGGATACCTATGGGTGGCGAGCTTAGAACCAAAATCTTGGATGAGGCTCATAAGTCTCGGTACTCTATCCATCCTGGTACCAATAAAATGTACCAAGATCTAAGGAAGGAATACTGGTGGCCCAGAATGAAGCATGAAGTGACAAAGTACGTAAGCAAGTGCTTGACTTGCTCACAAGTAAAGGCCGAACACCAGAAACCGTATGGAAATATTCAACCACTTGCTATACCGGAATGGAAGTGGGAACACGTTACCATGGACTTCATAACCAAGCTACCTCGCACAGCTAAAGGTCATGACACCATTTGGGTAATTGTGGACCGTTTAACGAAGAGTGCTCATTTCCTACCTATTCGGGAGACGTTCTCGTCGGAGAGGTTAGCGGAAGTATTTATTAACGAAGTAGTAGCACGGCATGGGATGCCTTTGACGATCGTATCTGACCGGGACACACGATTCACATCGAGGTTCTGGAAAAGATTTCACGAGGCGATGGGAACGAGGCTTAATATCAGCACGGCATACCACCCACAAATGGATGGTCAGTCCGAAAGGACCATTCAGACATTGGAGGATATGCTTCGTGCTTGTATTATTGATTTTGGCGGCAGTTGGGACAGTCATCTGCCGTTAGCCGAATTCTCATACAACAATAGTCATCACACGACTATAGGCATGCCGCCTTATGAAATGTTGTATGGGAGGAGATGCAGTACCCCGATTTGTTGGGGTGAGATTGGACAAAAGGAATTAGGGAGTCTTGAAGTAGTAAGAGAAACGTCAGAAAGGTTTGATCAAATCAAAGCACGAATGAAGGTCGCACAAGATCGTCAGAAATCCTATGCGGATAAACGACGAAGGCCTATTGAGTTCGATGTTGGGGACAGAGTAATGTTGAAAGTGTCACCCTGGAAGAGAATAATACGATTCAGGAAGAGAGGAAAATTAAGTCCAAGGTTCGTCGGACCATTCAGGATAATGGCACGGGTTGGTGAAGTCGCTTATCGGCTAGAGTTGCCTGATGAGTTGAGTGGGATTCATCCTACCTTCCATGTATCACACTTGCGAAAGTGTTTGGCGGATGAATCAGCTCACGTACCACTTACTGACATCGAGGTCGACAACAGCCTTAATTTTATCGAAGAACCCGTGGCCATCTTAGACAGAAAGGAGAAGAGTTTGCGTAATAAGGTTATCCAATTGGTTAAAGTCCAATGGAAGCATCGAAAGGGATCGGAAGCCACTTGGGAAACGGAGACGGAAATGAGGGAGTCGTACCCTCAACTATTTGACTTATGATAGGTTTCGGGAACGAAACCTATTGTAAGGGGGTAGACTTGTAACATCCCAAAAATAAAACGACAGTTGAAATGAAGAAATAAACGAACGAGGCATGTCGGGTCGGGTCGGTCCGGATGGGCCGGATGGGCTAGAAGGGGAGCCTCCCTATAAATAGCCAAGGATCATCACCATTTTCTCTCATTTGCAACATCTAGAGAGAGAAAGTTGGCGGATCGACCCGAGATTTTAGCAAAGTGTTACTCCATAGCTCGTGAGAAGAACCTCCGGACCAGAAGCTCGATTCAGGTAACGATCCGACCTAAATCTGAGTTTTAGTTCGTTTTTAGGTTTTTCGGGTTTTGGGTGAAAGGGTTACGTTTTCACGGATAAAACTGAAAGATAATCATAGATTTGAGTTCCTTAATGGAAAACGAACGTTTTGAATGCAAACAGGTTCGGGATCTTGACGTGATCAAACCCGAATGAGAAAGTTAGGGTTTTTGGGAAGAACAGGTCGTGCGCAATTATCAAGTACGCACGAAACAGGTCCTGCGTAATTACCAAATACGTCGGAAGAGGGCACTGCGTACTTACCAAGTGTGCAGGAAGAGGAACCTGCGTACTTATCAAGTACGCAGGAAGCAGGGTCTGCGCACTTGCTAAGTGCGCATGCATCAGGCTGATTAGGTAAAGTCGGTATGTTTAGAAGGTTAAACTGTTAGAGTCGAGATTTGGTCTGATGTGTATTTAACTAATCAATTCAGATCGGAAGTAACGTAGTGGGACCTTTGTTTAGGGTAACCCGGACTAGCTTATCAGGTGAGTTCTAGAAGCCCTCTTTTAAATATTTTATATAATGATTTCGGGCTGGTGTGCATACAAATGAATGATGTTTTTACGAAACGATGTTTATGAAACTACGTTTATAAAATGATGCTTATGAAACTATGATTACGAAATGAAATGATTTGGAATGAACGGTTTATGGAAAGAAAGTTTATGAACGGATGGTTTACGAACGAAATGTTTATAAAGAAATGGTTTAAACTAAAGGTAAAGGGTTTCGAAAATGAATGAAAGGTTTATGAAAAGAAAAGAAAAAGAGCAAAGGTTTTAAAGAAGTTACAAATCTAATCTGTCGAATGAACGGAACTGACAAATGAAGTCTGGGAATGTAATTCCTAGCCTTATGGTAGATTATGGACAACGAGCCATAGTTGCCATAAAAGCAACAGGGGTAGTGTCTTGGTGGTCTGCCAATGGTTTGATGTTGTACAACTGGTAAGGGAGTAACGACGGTTACTTGGGTGATGACGATCATCCTAAGAGAATGAGGTAAGGGGAAATCAATGACGGCGATACGTAACGGTTGATTTCCAAAGGAAAATGCGTGTTGGGTAATGACGGTGATTCGTAACGGTTGACCCCACGTATTGAATGGTTGTGGCAATGACGTCGATACGTAGCGGTTGCCCACAACATCAAAGGTTCCTTCGGGGACACAGAGACGCTTAAAGAAAAGATACAGATTTTAGATAGTAATGTATGACTTAAATGAATGTTAAATGTTAAAGCAAATGATCCGTTCAATGTGTTTATGATGAGGAAAAATGTTTGAAGGTTTTCAATGATGAAGGAAAGGCCCTGTTTTCTTATACGTGATGTTAAACCCTAATGAATGTTTTGAATGATGAACCATTTCTTAAATCGAATGAAAACTAGAACTCACCAGCGTAGCTGACTTTTTAGTGTGCACATTCAGGTTAAGGCAGGTATGGATGATGGACTATGATGCTTGGCAAGCGAGAAGAGTTACCCGGTTGATCATGAAGACTGGCATCCCGTTATGATTAGATTATGATATGTTTATATAATAGGCTATGTTACGCTTCTGTTGTTAAACAATGTAATGATTATGTTTTATTGAAGTATTTTCCGCTGCGTTATTTGATAATCAAGTTTAAGAACTGTTTGTGAATGAGTAAATCCAACAAGTGAGGCCTCCCGGGTTTGGGGACTTACAAGTTGGTATCAGAGCAATAGTTTGAGAGATTCGGACACTCCCAGTGTCTGAACTTAAACTGTGAATGGGACCGAAAGCGGATGCCAGTACGGGTAACTCGAGCCACAGCATCAGGTATGAAAAGTAGAGTATGTGTATGTAGTATGCCTTAGAAAGGGTTAGGAAAGGACTTGTGTTCCGATGGAATCACAAAGGTGGTCAAATAGAAATCGAAAGGTAGTGTAATGGTTAATTGCAGATGGACAGTGTATATTAACATCTTACAGTACTTATTGAATTTTATTTGTTAACTAGCGTGATGACATTGGATTCTTGTCTTATAGAACAAAATGGCAAGAAAAGGAAACGGAAGGCGTGGTGGGGGCCGTACCGGTGGTCGTATCGGCGGTCGAAATGGTGGGCGTGGCAGGACCCCTGCGCGCCAAGAGTATAGTGAAGAAGGAAGTGTTCACACTGAACCAACGGTTAGTGTGCATGGAACTGAGCAGACAGTGGTTGAAGAACACCCTTTCATTTTTGAACCAGAAGTGAGAGCAGCTATAGCTCGAGAGTTCACCGAGCTGATGAAGACTTCTCTGCCAGGTCTGTTTGCTGAAGCATTGAAGAAGGTTAATGGGGAAGTGGGTCTAACACGGCGGTTGATACCCCGAACACTGAGGCAATCAACGCACTGCTTAACCGTGGTTGCGACTATTAGTCCTTCAAGGCATGTGACCCACCAGTCCTGACTGGAAAGAAAGACGCGGTAGCTACGTTTGACTGGATAATCCGTATGGAGGCCGCCATCCGTCTCAGCGAATGCCGGGCGGATCAAGTGGTGAAATTTGCTGCTAACTCATTGAGAGAAGAAGCATCCCATTGGTGGGAAGGTGTACGTCAGACAAAAGGGAGCGAGGTTGTGGATGCGATGATGTGGGCTGACTTGAAAACCTTGGTGATCAAGAATTTTTGCCCGAGGAACGAGATTGAGAAGGTAGAGAGGGAATTTCTGGGTTTGAAGGCCGGGAGCACGACGCACTGGTAATACACAACCCGATTCATTGAACTGGCACGTCTGGTGCCACACCTTATCACGACTGAGGAAAGAAAGATTTCCTGTTACAATCAAGGACTATCGGACCAGGTCCGCACCTATGTTAAAGCAAACGCCCCTACGACCTATGATTCGGTAGTAGAACTGAGCGACGTGGTATTCGATGATCTGGCGATGAATGTCGTTGCCATTGAGGAACCGAATAAGAGACCGAGCTTCTCGAACAAGCGAACTGGTGGAAGGATGTTTGGGACTCGCGATAAGAGGGCTCGGGTGAATGAGCCGACTGTTTGTAAGAAGTGTGGAAGGGAGCATATAGGTGAATGTAGACTGGGATCTAACTTGTGCTTTAAGTGTGGCAAGACCGGGCACTACTCCCGTGAATGCCCACAACACTTCAAGTGCTATAACTGTGGGGATGTCGGTCATCTGAGTAGGGAATGCCCGAAACCGAGAATGGGTGAAGCCGGGAAAGGGAAAGGCCCGGAAAGGAAAGAAGAGAGGCCCCGAGCAAAGACTCGTGCGTACGAACTAACGCAAGACCAAGCCAGGGCAGACCCCGATGTGGCGTCAGGTACGTTCATCCTTGACAACACGTTTGTTTCAGTGTTATTTGATTCGGGTGCCAGTAAGAGTTTTATATCTATGACTTTTTGTAAACGAGTAAAGTACACTGTCAGTAAACTAGAAAGGGCTTTTAGTGTGGAAACCGCCGAGGGTAGAACTGCGAGAGTGACCGATGTAGTTGACAACTCCACGATAAAAATAGAAGGTCATAGGTTCCCTGTCAGATTGTTTGTTATGGTTCTGGGTGGGTTTGATTTCGTGTTAGGAATGGATTGGCTAACTGCCAATGAAGCACAAATTATATGTAAACGAAAAATAATCGGACTCAAGGCTCCGGATGGTAGCAAAGTCAAGGTTCTTGGAGATCGTGACGCCCCGATGCCAAACGTCATCTCGATGATTATGGAAACAGATTACTTGAGGCGCGGATGAGAGGCTTATCTAGTGTACGTAATTGACGAGTGTAAGGAAGTGAAGGAGCTAGACGATGTACCCGTCGTACGCGAGTACCCGGAGGTGTTTCCAGAGGATTTGCCTGGGATACCAACCGACAGAGAGATTGAATTTCGAATCGACTTAGTACCAGATGCCCAGCCCGTGACTAAGGCTCCATATTGACTAGCACCAGTAAAGATGAAAGAGTTAATGGCACAACTAGACGAGTTACTTGAGAAGGGATTTATCCAACCGAGCATCTCGCCGTGGGGTGCTCCGGTGTTGTTTGTGAAGAAGAAAGACGGTTCGATGAGAATGTGTATTGATTATCGCGAGTTGAACAAACGTACGGTGAAGAACAAGTACCCTTTACCAAGGATCGACGACATGTTCGATCAATTACAGGGCGCAAGTTGGTTCTCAAAAATCGACCTTCGATCCGGGTACCATCAGTTGAAGGTGAGGGAAGAAGACATACCGAAAACCGCATTTCGCACGCGTTATGGACATTTCAAGTTCCGCGTAATGTCTTTTGGATTGACGAACGCCCCCGCAGCGTTCATGGATTTGATTAATAGAGTTTGTCGACCAATGCTGGATCGATCGGTAATCGTGTTCATCGATGATATCCTCATCTACTCCAAGAATGAGGGTGATCACGCGTGTCACTTGAAGGAAGTATTGGAAGCTCTGAAGAAGGAAAAGTTGTATGCTAAGTTCTCCAAATGCGCATTCTGGCTTAGGGAAGTCCAATTCCAAGGTCACGTTATCAACCCGAACGGCATTATGGTTGACCCAGCGAAGATAATGACGGTAAGGGAATGGAATATTCCTAAGACGCCAACTGAAATCCATAGTTTCTTGGGATTGGCAGGCTACTATCGGAGATTCATCTAGGATTTCTAGAAAATAGCTTCGCCGTCGACAAAGTTGACTCGGAAAGAGGTTAAGTATGAATGGGGTTCGACCCAAGATGAGGCGTTTAAGTAATTGAAGAAGAGGCTAACCCAAGCTCCAGTCTTGGCCCTTCCCGAGGGCAATGAAGTCTTAGTGGTATACTATGACGCTTCGGGTCAGGGATTGGGATGCGTGTTGATGCAACGCCGAAGAGTGATCGCGTATGCGTCACGACAGTTGAAGATTCACGAAGCTAATTATCCAACCCATGATTTGGAACTTGCTGCTGTCGTATTCGCATTGAAAATCTGGAGGCACTACCCGTACGGGATGAAGTTTACTATTTACTCCGACCACAAAAGTTTGAAGTACTTCTTCGAACAAAAGGAACTTAATAAGAGGCAGAGGCGATGGTTGGAACTGTTGAAAGACTATGACTGTGAAATAATATACCATCCTGGAAAGGCAAACGTGGTGGCTGGCGCTCTAAGCCGAAAGGATGTGCCTACTCCTATTAGAGTGAAAGCTTGCTAGTTAGTGGTAACATCAGATGTAATGAGGGAAATTGAAAGAGCTCAAGATGAAGCACTTAAGGAAGAAAACATTAAGAAGGAAAGGATGGTTGGCCAACAGGACAAGTTGGAATATAACACCCTTGGTGTTAGGACACGTTTTGGACGAATATGGATACCTATGGGTGGCGAGCTTAGAACCAAAATCTTGGATAAGTCTCATAAGTCTCGGTACTCTATCCATCCTGGTACCAATAAAATGTACCAAGATCTAAGGAAGGAATACTGGTGGCCCGGAATGAAGCATGAAGTGACAAAGTACGTAAGCAAGTGCTTGACTTGCTCGCAAGTAAAGGCCGAACACCAGAAACCGTATGGAAAGATTCAACCACTTGATATACCGGAATGGAAGTGGGAACACATTACCATGGACTTCATAACCAAGCTACCTCGCACAGCTAAAGGTCATGACACCATTTGGGTAATTGTGGACCGTTTAACGAAGAGTGCTCATTTCCTACTTATTCGGGAGACGTTCTCGTCGGAGAGGTTAGCGGAAGTATTTATTAACGAAGTAGTAGTACGGCATGGGATGCCTTTGACGATCGTATCTGACCGGGACACACGATTCACATCGAGGTTCTGGAAAAGATTTCACGAGGCGATGGGAACGAGGCTTAATATCAGCACGGCATACCACCCACAAATGGATGGTCAGTCCGAAAGGACCATTCAGACATTGGAGGATAAGCTTCATGCTTGTATTATCGATTTTGGCGGCAGTTGGGACAGTCATCTGCCGTTAGCCGAATTCTCATACAACAATAGTCATCACACGACTATAGGCATGCCACCTTACGAAATGTTGTATGGGAGGAGATGCAGGACCCCGATTTGTTGGGGTGAGATTGGACAAAAGGAATTAGGGAGTCTTGAAGTAGTAAGAGAAACGTCAGAAAGGTTTGATCAAATGAAAGCACGAATGAAGGACGCACAAGATCGTCAGAAATCCTATGCGGATAAACGACGAAGGCCTATTGAGTTCGATGTTGGGGACAGAGTAATTTTGAAAGTGTCACCCTGGAAGGGAATAATACGATTCAGGAAGAGAGGAAAGTTAAGTCCGAGGTTCGTCGGACGGGTTGGTGAAGTCGCTTATCGGCTAGAGTTGCCTGATGAGTTGAGTGGGATTCATCCTACCTTCCATGTATCACACTTGCGAAAGTGTTTGGCGGATGAATCAGCTCACGTACCACTTACTGACATCGAGGTCGACAACAGCCTTAATTACATCGAAGAACCCGTGGCCATCTTAGACAGAAAGGAGAAGCATTTGCGTAATAAGGTTATCCAATTGGTTAAAGTCCAATGGAAGCATCGAAAGGGATCGGAAGCCACTTGGGAAACGGATACGGAAATGAGGAAGTCGTACCCTCAACTATTTGACTTATGATAGGTTTCGGGGACGAAACCTATTGTAAGGGGGGTAGACTTGTAACATCCCAAAAATAAAACGACAGTTGAAATGACGAAATAAACGAACGAGGCATGTCGGGTCGGGCCGGATGGGCCGGAAGGGGAGCCTCCCTATAAATAGCCAAGGATAATCACCATTTTCTCTCATTTGCAACATCTAGAGAGAGAAACCGTAGAGAGAGAAAGTTGGCGGATCGACCCGAGATTTTAGCAAAGTGTTACTCCATAGCTCGTGAGAAGAACCTCCGGACCAGAAGCTCGATTCAGGTAACGATCCGACCTAAATTTGAGTTTTAGTTCATTTTTGGGTTTTTCGGGTTTTGGGTGAAAAGGTAACGTTTTCACGGATAAAACTGAAAGATAAACATAGATTTGAGTTCCTTAATGGAAAACGAACGTTTTGATTGCAAACAGGTTCGGGATCTTGACGTGATCAGACCCGAATGAGAAAGTTAAGGTTTTTGCGAAGAACAGGTCGTGCGCACTTATCAAGTACGCACGGAGCAGGTCCTGTGTACTTACCAAATGCGCAGGAAGAGGGCACCGCGTACTTACCAAGTGCATAGGAAGAGGAACCTGCGTACTTATCAAGTACGCAGGAAGCAGGGTCTGCGCACTGCTAAGTGCGCAGGCATCAGGCTGATTAGGTAAAGTCGGTATGTTTAGAAGGTTAAACCGTTAGAGTCGAGATTTGGTTTGATGTGTATTTAACTAATCAATTCAGATCGGAAGTAACGTAATGGAACCTTTGTTTAGGGCAACCCGGACTAGCTTATCAGGTGAGTTCTAGAAGCCCTCTTTTAAATATTTTATATAATGCTTTCGGGCTGGTGTGCATACAAATGAAATAATGTTTTTACGAAACGATGTTTATGAATCTATGTTTATAAAATGATGCTTATGAAACTATGTTTACGAAATGAAATGATTTGGAATGAACGGTTTATGGAAAGAAAGTTTATGAACGGATGGTTTACGAACGGAATGTTTATAAAGAAATGATTTAAACTAAAGGTAAAGGGTTTCGAAAATGAATGAAAGGTTTATGAAAAGAAAAGAAAAAGGGCAAAGGTTTTAAAGAAGTCTTTACAAATATAATCTATCGAATGAACGAAATTGACGAATGAAGTCTGGGAATGTAATTCCCAGCCTTATGGTAGATTATGGACAGCGAGCCATAGTTGCCTTAAGAGCAACAGGGGCAGTGTCTTGGTGGCCTGCCAATGGTTTGATGTTGTACAACTGGTAAGGGAGTAACGACGGTTACTCGAGTGATGACGATCATCCTAAGAGAATGAGGTAAGGGGAAATCAATGACGGCGATACGTAACGGTTGATTTCCAAAGGAAAGATGCGTGTTGGGCAATGACGGCGATTCGTAACGGGTGACCCCACGTATTGAATGGTTGTGGCAGTGACGGCGATACGTAGCGGTTGCCCACAACATCAAAGGTTCCTTCAGGGACACAGAGACGCTTAAAGAAAAGATACAGATTTTAGATAGTAATGTATGACTTAAATGAATGTTAAATGTTAAAGCAAATGATCCGTTCAATGTGTTTATGATGAGGAAAAATGTTTGAAGGTTTTCAATGATGAACGAAAGGCCCTGTTTTCTTATACGTGATGTTAAACCCTAATGAATGTTTTGAATGATGAACCATTTCTTAAATCGAATGAAAACTAGAACTCACCAGCGTAGCTGACTTTTTAGTGTGCACATTCAGGTTAAGGCATGTGTGGATGATGGACTCTGATGCTTGGCAAGCGATAAGAGTTACCCGGTTGATCATGAAGACTGGCATCCCGTTATGATTAGATTATGATATGTTTATGTAATAGGCTATGTTACGCTTCCGTTGTTAAACAATGTAATGATTATGTTTTATTGAAGTATTTTCCGCTGCATTATTTGATAATCAAGTTTAAGAACTGTTTGTGAATGAGTAAATCCAACAAGTGAGGCCTCCCGGGTTTGGGCCTTACAAGTAAATATCTCAAAAATTTCAGGTCACGAAGAGTATTGCTTTGGGCTTCGAATTAGCTTGGTACGTGATAATGTTAAGTTGACTAATCCAGTTATATGACTACTACAAACTTGTGACCCGGGTCACCGCTAGAGCCTGGTCCTCACGACATTTGATTCACGAATTAAAATCCTTAAATTGAAATAGTAGTGTCTCCCGTTAAGGACAACAGTTATCCTCAACCCTTCGAATGGTCATCTCCGGTTGGTTTAAGATATGACCGTAAATTCTTTGTATTAAGGTTAAATAGGTGATTATATTTTACTCACGGGAGGCGGTGCAATAATGGGACCAAGTATAAAGACGTACCATTCCCAACATGAGTTCACCAACTCTTCGTCGTATAATAAGTTCGTATAAAGACGTACGACCTTATTAATGTTGACCAAGCCTTGGCTTATCAATCTTTGCTTGTATAAAGACATATAAGTTTCATAGGAAGTTTGATTAAAAAGGTTTTACAATCTTACACTTTAAAATCAAGAACACTCATAAATATAAAGAAGGATTTATTTCCATAAATTCCTTGCAGATAATATTTCCATAAATTCCTTGCAGATAGTTTGATTGTTTCTTCCTAATACATCCACCTTCTTGTATATTCCAATTCCTTTGAGTGAAACAGATTCTTTCCAAAGTTGCCTCAATGGTAATGAACTTGAAATAACGACATAAGATAATTTTTCCACTTTGAAGACATTCAGCCAATAACCAGTGTTTACGAAAAGCTGGTTGGTTGATAAATGTGGGTAGTAGAAAAGAAAAGGCTAAGGCTCAAATGGCTATCTAGGAGGATTATATTTTTGGGATTTTTTGGTTTAAGGATAATATATAAGGGTAATAAAGTCCTAGATGCCTCAATCACTTTCATACTTCTACTAGTTCATGGTCTTGATATGTATCAGTCACACAAGTTCTAATTATGCATAAAATCCGATTGAAAAACACTCAATATACCAAACGAAAGAGAATGCGAAAAATAATGATAATAATGCTCGTGATAAGGCTCAGATTACAAGTAGTCATGAATCTCTAATTCCCCACCCACACTTAAAACTGTGCATTGCCCTCAATGTACAAATGCATGTAATGGAATGTTATGTAGGAATTTAAATGCATGAAGTTTTAAGAAAAAAGAAACTGGTACGCCCCCGGTCAATTCGGTGTATAACCTAAGGCCAAAACTTTTTTCCGCTATTAGGTTGTGCCTATAAGCTACTTGTCAACACGTTGCTACAAAGACTTCATCGAATTTCAAAGAAATTTGATGTGGTTTTTGATTCCTCAGGTTGTAGAGATGGAGTGTGATTCCTCAAAGAAGTAGAGAGACTATCTGGTGATGATATTCTACCTGACACATAAAGGGAAACATAAAAGCAGACAAGTAAAATAAAAGTTAGTAGTTAAGCTACTAAGGTCCTAGTATCGAGAAGGGATACCTGGGGGCTGAAGTAATAGAAACTTAAATTTGAAAACCAAACCTGAGGTCCATGCTTTCTGTTGTATGCACCAACTTCTCAATTTATTCATGATCATCGGGTTGCCTCCCGGAAGCGCCACATTTATTTAAGGGTCGTTGGCCAGACCCGTACGTGCATCATCAGTTTTTCTTTAGGTGGGAGACATCGACTTCCACCGTATCTCTTGTTTCTTCATTCAAGTCCTTCAGTTTTGGTAGCTTATCAAAGTACTCATCGATCCCGTTAGTGTTGTCAAAATCCTTGGCAAGATCTAGTTTCTTTCCTTTGTTGAATTCTTTGTCTTTCTTTAGCTGGTAGTCCAGATTAGTATCGATGAATTATGAAACTTCAAAGGGATCATTGGATAAACACTCATTTCCTTTGATGTTGTAGGTCACTGATTGTTTTCCGACACGAAATGTCAAAATTCCTTCATTCATGTCAATGACGTCTCGGGCAGTGGCTAAAAATGGGAGACCCAAAATTAGAGGTAGGCACTAGTCGGGTCCCATTTATAAATCAATGAAATCGGCAGGGAAGACAAACTTGCCAACTTTCACTAGTAAGTTCTCAATGACTCTTGTACGTGATTTGACTAATCCATCTGCGAGTTCAATAGTTGCATTGACAGGTCGTCGATTTCCAATTTTTAGTCTTTTAAACATGACATATGGCATTACATTCACACTTGCTCCTAGATCAGCGAGCGTGAAGGTTATCGGGAGTGGTCCGATAGAACATGGTAGGGAAAACTTTCCAGGATCTGAAAGTTTCTTTGGAAGACATCTCTCAATAAGAGCGATACAATGGTTAGTCCTCTTTACCGCTTCTTCCATGTTTCTTTTGTTTGTAAGGAAATCCTTTAAGAGACGTCCATATTTAGGCATTTGTTGTATGATATCCAGGAAGGGAAGATTGACATGGATTTAACTTAGTAGTTCGATGAATTTCTCATATTGTTCGTCAGTCTTCTGCTTCACTAACCTTCCTGGGTATGGTATGTGAGAATGGAACGCTCTTTTTGTCAGAACTTTTGGAGGGGTATCCACTAGAGCAGGAGGTGGGATGACATTTGATTGCGATCCTTGAGTAGTTGTTTTTGCGATGTGCGGACGAAGTGGTACCCCGGTGAATATTTCTCTCCTTGGTGATTGAACTTCTTCTTCTGGCATGGGTGGTTCTAGATAAACCTTGCTATTTCTAAGAGTGATAGCACTTACATTTGCTTTTGGATTGGTTTCAGTATTACTCAGGAGACATCCTGGTTGTCTTTCGGGTAGAAGTTTCACAATTTGTCCTAATTGCGTCTCAATGGACTGAAGAGTTGCTTTCTGTGTCCTAAACTCAGCTTCGTGAAGACTAAACTTCTCCTCATATTGTTTGTGACGGGAATCTGCTAGAAGGGCTTGACTTTCAGTTGTAGATATTAACTTAGTTACCGCGTCCTCCAAGCTTAACCCGTTACTTGGCTTGTTAGTTCTTTGAAATTGTTGACAAGGCTAATAGTTTTGAGATTGTCTTTGTGGAAACTTTTGTTGTCTGAAGCCAGATTATCCCTCGTTGTTGTTATCCTTCGGGCTAAAATTTGGATAATTCCTCCATCCATGATTATAAGTGTTGATGTAGGCGTTGTTCTGTGGCCGGTTTGTTCCGATAAAGTCAACTTGCTCAATATTAGCAGTAATGCTTTTTACTTCTTCAGTAGTCTCAGTGATCGCTTTGTCCTTGCTAAGTTGATTGAGTCGACTGGTGAGGGCATCTACTTGAGCGGATAGTGAAGTGACAGTATCGATAGAATGAACTCCATGCCTATCTCCCCTGTTATTCCTTGGAATGTACCATTGATAGCTGTTCATAGTTGTTTCCTCAATTAGGTTCTAAGCTTCTTGTGGCCTCTTGTTTCCAAAAATACCACCTGCAGTAGCATCGAGTGTTTAACGAGCTTGATTGTGCAACCCATTGTAGAATGATGATACTTGTAACCAAACTTCTAGCCCATGATGTGGACATTTCCTTAACATGTCCTTAAAACGTTCCCATACCTCATATAGTGATTCACCATCTTCCTGGGTGAGAGTGGTGATATCATTTATCAGTTTTGCAGTTTTTGCTGGCGGGAAGTATTTTGACAGAAATTTCTAAGCTAGATCATCCCATGTAGTGATCGAACCGGTAGGAAGAGAGTTTAGCCATGCCTTAGCTCGTTCCCTTAAGGAAAAGAGAAACTTTCGGAGGCGAATTGAGACTCCGTTCAGTTTGAAGTGTCGCAAATTTTGAGGAAATTTGCAATGTGGGAATGTAGATTTTCATCGGATAATCCATGGAAAGTGCATGATGACTGGATCATGTGGATAACATGAGATTTAATCTCAAAGTTGTTAGCGTCAACCGCTTGCCTTGTGATACTAAGCCTCTAGTGACGGTCTTGCGAAATCGGAGATAGTGCGGTTTTCTATGGCTATTCTTCTCGTACGGTTTTCTCGTTTTCGGCGGTGAAAGAATCTTTCAGGCTCTGCTAAAGGCTGATATAAACCAATAGTGGAGCTATGGATCATACACTGCCTGCAACAAAATGTAAGAGAGAAACAGATGAAAATGACAAGGCTAATCCGTTAACTTGAATATTTCTTGAAATCACCGTGTCCCCGGCAACGGCGCCAAAAACTTGATGTGTCGTTTTTAATATATAAAAATATAATAAGTATATTTTTTTGATGGTATTACGAGATCAGGTTTTAAATTTATAAAATGATAATTACTTTAACTTAAAAACACACACAATGTGTACCTATCGCAGCGTAATATAGTTTAGGTAAGAACCAAGTATCGAACCAATGGAAACGGTCGAGTTCCAGTACTCAAATTTTGTTATCGTTTAGTCGGATTAATTAGTGAGTGGGTTTTGAGTGCTTGTGAAGTGGAATAGTAAATGACAGAAAAGTAAATGACGGTAAAGTAAATAACATAAAAGTAAAAATGTGTGTGAAGTGTGTAACATAAATGTAATGAACAGAATAGTAAATAGCAGGAAAGTAAATATCTCGGAAATGATCAGGTCACGAATAGTATTGCTTTGGGCTTCGAATCAGCTTGGTACGTGATAATGTTAAGTTGACTAATCTAGTGATATGACACTACAAACTTGTCACCCGGGTCACCGCTAGTGCCTCGTCCTCACGACATTTGATTCACGAATTAAAATCCTTAAATTGAAATAGTAATGCCTCCCGTTAAGGACAACAGTTACACTCAACCCTTCGAATGGTCATCTCCGAGTTGGTTTAAGACATCGAATGTAAATGCTTTGTATTAAGGTTAAATAGGTGATTATATTTTGCTCACCGAGAAGCGGTGCAACAATGGGACCAAGTATAAAGACGTACCGTTCCCAACATGAGTTCACCAATTCTTGGTCGCATAATAAGTTCGTATAAAGACGTACGACCTTATTAATGTTGACCAAGCCTTGGCTTATCAATCTCTGCTTGTATAAAGACGTACAAATTTCAGAAGATGTTTGACTAAAAAGGTTTTACGATCTTACACTTTAAAATCAAGAACACTCATAAATATAAAGACGGATTTAGACAATAATAAAAGCCCACCAAATGGTGGTTTTAAGGACGAATAATTAAAGACATAAGCATACCACTAAACTAATACGCCAAACATTAACATGCACCAAATATCATCTTCACCCTAGCAATACAAGAAGCTTATCCATGAATGGTCATGCTAACTAGCGTAACGCTGAGTTTCGTAGGCTCTCCTATTGTGGAACAAGGAGGAAGAGCCCCTCTACTCACTACTACTACTCTAATACTACTAGAAACAAACTATTCTCTCTATCTTGAGGTATGGAATGGTGTGTTGAGGTGTGTGGAATGAAGACCTCAAGCCCTCTATTTATAGGCCTCAAAATGAGCAATGCACGGTCGTGCATTGGATTGCACGGGCGTGCAAACACCTCGGGAATCAAACAGGGTACACGGGACAGTGTACTAGAGCCTTGGGGAGCAAGTAGGGCATTGAACGACCGTGCAATGGGATGCACGGCCGTGCATCCCCTATTTGCTTCCCAGTTTTGTCTTTTAGCTGTTGGTTTGACTTCTATTGACCAATTTTGACTTCTTGGGGGTCAATGCTTGGGTTTGGTCCTCTGAAAGCTTGATTTCTTCATGTTTTAAGCTGGTTTTTGCTCTGTTTATCTTGGGACACCGAATAACCTGCAATTGTGAAATATTAATGTATTAAGTATCATTTGCAAGGCTTTTGTTTGATTAATACCATAATATGGGGATTATTATGCATGGAAAACATGTATAATTTATGGCATATTAACTTAGAAATTTTTGCACCCCTCAAACTTTTTTCACCCAAATTCTATAAAAACATGCTCCAAGCATAAAAATAAATGTAAAAATACGTGGAACTTCGTTCCCGACGATTTCCTCACCGAATCAAGCGCGAATTCCTGCAAGACACACACAAACCAAAGCACACATACCGAAAAACACAAAAATGACACGGACTCAAACCAAGGAATGCATACAAACTCTACATCCTTGGTACTTGCCCGAGACTCAAACAAGCCTATCAGGAGGCTTCTCCTTGATCCTAATCGGCACCGCCTTCATCCTATGCGGTCTCCCGGTCCTCCACAAACCTAACAACCAAACAAAAACCACATCTCTCTTGTAACTAACACGCAGGTCCTTCCACCAAAACTTATACCTACCTGGTCTGAAAATGACAATGTTCAAATAACCAAGCAGTTCATCACCCTTAAACTTCCCCACACTTGGGGTTAGCACTACCCTAAAATCAGATGAATCTGTCAAAGTACGGGTTCTCTTACGGGGTGGCATAGACCTAGGGCAACTGGAACTAGGGGCTGGCTCAGCAGTCCTCCCCTCAGAATAAAGAATAGGCGGAGGTTCAGGAATAGGATTTTATGTGGATGTGACCTCTAAACCTTCACCAGGATCATCAGGATCATCTACACTCTCCACCAACTTTCCCACACTTGGGGTTTTGCCTATGATCTCATCTAACTCTGCCATTATCTCCAGCAGATCATCAGGCACATCTTCGTCACCGTAATCGTCCGGCTCAGCTAACAACTTATCTAACTCTATCGCCCAATCAGATGGTTCTTCTAAATTAGGGGCGGGTTCATCAACTTCTCTCTTTGGATCAGAGTCCCGATGATAGGCCGTATATGTATCTATCATGCACACGGAGTGGCTCTGCTCACCAACATCCCTCACGGACTTTGTAGCATTGAAGGTGATCGACTCATCCCCCACACGAAGTGTGAGTTTTTCGTCAAAGACATCGATCAATGCCTTGGTGGTGCGTAAGAAAGGGAGCCCGAGGATGACTGGGACTCTGTCATCCACATCCATATCCAGGATGACGAAATCCACGGGGAAGACAAACTTGCCTACTTTCACTAGAAGATTCTCCATAATTGCTTGACTGAACGGTCAGCCAAGGATATACCCATGCGTGTCGGCTACGGTTCACCTAGGTCTAGCTGTTTATAGACAGAATATGGCATCAAATTGACGCTAGCACCCAGGTCAGCCAACATGTGGTTTAAGGGAAAACCGCTAAGCAGACACGGGATCGTGAAACGACCCGAATCTGCCAGTTTCTCTTGCAGTTTGTTCTGAACCACCGCAGAATATTGCTCACTAAGTGAGACTTTAGAGACCTCCTCTAGCTTCTTCTTGTTAGAAAGAAGATCTTTGAGGAATTGCCATATTTCGGCATGTGCTGGAGGACCTCTATGAATGGGAGATTAACCTTGAGTTGTTTGAACATATCAAGAAAGTGACCGTATTCCCTAACGTGTTTATGTGGCAGCAAGCGCGCTGGATAGGGAACACTACTCAGGTCAATCTCGAGGGTCTTCATCTTCACCCCCTTCTTCTTCTCCTCTGCCTTCTCGGCAGGCTTCTCCACGACAATATCCTCATCCAACGGCTCTTCTTCTATCGGTGGGCTCTCCTTCACTTCTACTCTTCTACTCCTAGTCGACACAGCATTCACTTAAGTCCCTGGTTTCATCACCTCAGCTGACTGGGCTCCTCTAACATCCTAGCATCGATCTCAGCAAATCGGGCCCTCCAATCTATCTTTTTCACCTCTTCAGGCGAAGTGATGCCATAGTCAGCGTTGTGGGAGACTTCCTCCTCTACTCTCTCTTCCTCTCTATAACTCCTGATCGACACGGCCATCACCGAAGCATTAGAACTCTTAGTGGCCGCAGATGCTTCACCCTGCTTCTCCTTCAAGCTCCTCGCGATGTCTCCTACCGTGCGTTACAAGTCCTGAAATGCCGACTGCTGATTCTTTAATAAAGTGTCATGGGCATCCGGTCTTTGCCGAGCGTCCCTGTTCTGCTGGACTAAGTGGGCAAGCATCTGTGTCTGATTCTCTATCATCTCTTCTATCCTCTTCGTGGTGACACTGCTTCCCGAACTCGCTCCTGCTTCAGCTCCTCCATACTAATTCTGGCGACCATTAAACCCAGGTGGGTTGTTTCCAGATCTCCATCCCGAGCCATAAGAATTATTGTAGTTGTTGTACCCTCGGTTCTGGTTCTGGTTCTGGTTGCCAGCAAAACTCACCTGCTCCTGATCATTGACGGGGCAATCTGGTGTCGTGGCCTCCCCTACACACCTCACACCGTTGAGCACTGAGCTTCAGCTCTTTGATCTCATTAGCCATAGCTGCAAGTGCAGCAGCCACGCTAGTATCAGGAGTGACCTGATGCACACCTCTAGGAGAAGAGGCGGATGCTCTAGCGCTAGGAATGGAAGTCCTAGTAGATGGCCGCTGCTGTTCAGCGAGAGCTCGCACTCAGCAGGTTCGAGTTTGTCAATGATAGGTTCAAATGGTTGAAGAAGGTCCTAATGTTCAAAGGGATTGGGTGTGGGTGTACTTGGTTACGTAGGAGAATACTTGTTTGAGCCTCAAATGATGTTTATGAAAATTTCTTGTAAAAAGTATAAGTGTATGAATATATGCTTTCATTTGTTTTGCAACCAAATAGAATAATGTATATATGAATAACTAATTGGTGCTCTTTTGTTTATAAATAAATAGATAAATGAATAAGTAATTTGCTCTTGTTTGTAAATAAATAAATGAGTGAATGCGTAATAATTGGTTGGATAAATAAATAATTAGATGCATAAATAACTAAATAAATAAACCCTTTTATTTATTTATAGTTTGATCTCCATGAAAATTAAGTGTGAACATAATTCTCTAATTAATTACTAATTAAATCATAATTAAATATTAATTAAAGGCATGAAATATGTTTTTAAATGTTTTACAAAAGATTGTAAAATTTCTTTGCAAGGTAAAGGGTTTATCAAAAAGATTATAGTTAAGTTACCATTATACCTTATAAGCTAAGAAAAAATAAATAACCATTTTGTTTAAAGTAAAACTGTTATTTAGATTAAAATTTATTAGGTTTTTAATCTAATAATAACGAAATAAATTAGTTTTTTCTTGAAAACTTATCAGTTAAATTTATTAAAACATTTCTAAATACCCTCTATAAATCCAAGATTTCAAATATGAATTAGTAATGAAACAATACACATGTTAGAAATAGTAAAACTCGCATATTATTCGTTATACGTTTATGATAATAATTAATATAATTATAAATATATATATATATATATATAATGTTAGTTGTAAGCCTTTGAACATTCACAAAAAGGGTTGGTTTGTAATAGTCATTGCATACTTTTATATATATATATATATATATATACTAGTTTAGATCCCGTGTATACATACGGGTGAAAAATATCAATAAATAAAATTTTTAAATCTTTATGTGTATATTTTACATGTGTAAAAATGTATCATATACTAAGGATAAAAAACAAAACTCAAAATATGCAAAAACTAATATATAATTGAGTTTTAAAAATAAATTAAATACTATTTAATGTAATTTGTTTTTCATTTATTATTTCATTGAAAATAAAAGGTAAATAATTAGATTTTCAAAGTTTATAAGGGATAATTTAAAATAAATGTGTTTTATTAGTATAATTAATAATTTCTTTAAATATATATTGTTGTTAAAAATTCAGAAGGTGCATTTAATAAGAGAGAGAGGCGGGAAAAAAAACGATAAGAATGAATGTGGAGGCGACACGTGACATGAAAAAACATTTATTTATTATATAGTATAGATTCCAATCATAAAATGACATTTATGAAATAAGGTTTAGATGTCAAAAGTTATTCGTATGAGCTTTGGTTATAATTCTAAATATGTAAATTTTACTCCTTTCTATTTATAAAAGACTACACGTATATTAAATCTATACATATATATAAATATATGTGTGGGTGTGTGAGAGAGTATCAAACAAGACAAAAGAAAAATAGAAGAACAAGAGACAAGTGCTTTAACCATACAAGCTGGGCATATGCTTTAATAAGGAATGGGATAGTTTAATTTTTAACATAAAACCTCAAGAACCCTTCTTCCCCAAATCATCCCAAACGAAACCCTAGCCTCAAATTCACATCAAAACGGTTCTGGTTCAAAGGGCTTTGGAAAGGGAGGGTTCAATCGAGTAAGAGGGAATGATTTTTACCTAGAACTGGGTCTTTAATTTGCAAAGAAGGAGAGTTCCTGCCCTTGCTGCTGGTCGCGACTGAGAGAGAACCAAAGAACGGGAGGAAACGGATTTGAGGGTGTATTCAGGTCGCTAAGGGTGGATAGATTACAAGGGACGGTTAATACACGCGTTACAACCTTCAATTGACTGGATTTGCGAGGATTGGAGGCCCGTTTCATGGTTTCAAACACCCTGTAACCGAAATCCCGTAATGACCATTAAGACCTTGATTTTTCAATAAAAAATGATGCTTTTCCAGTGATAAATGATCGTAAATGAGTGGTAGAACGTTTTGGGAAGAATTTAATTCCGCAATTTCAGGGGAATTGTAAGATTTGAACGAGTTTGACTTTGGTAAGTCAAAATTGAGCCTAGATATTATTCAGAGGGTTCAAATGAATGTGAGAGGGTTCAAGGCATTGAATGGGGTTCAAATGTAATACGAGAGGGTTCAATTGCTATAAATGGTGTCCAAGACTTTACTTATTTGATTTAAACCATTTTAGTTATTTATAACATTGTTTTTAGTAAAGTTTATAAAACTCTAAATATTATTTGCTTAGTTATAATTAGTTTATAAAATAAAACCTCAAATTTAAAATTTAAGAAAAGGATCAAAAGTTGTATAAGTGATTTTATTTAATAGAATCAAATATATATACTAACTTATGTATTTATAGGTATATATATATATATATATATATATATATATATATATATATGATAAAAATGTACATATATGTTTTAGACTCACAAGTTTTATTTTGATTTAATTCATATAACAAAGTATGTATTTATATCAATATAAATATACATACATATGTTACATATAATATAGAAAATAGTAAACAATGCAAAGTTTAAACTTTGAATTTGATTCACATTGAAAATATTAATTAGTGTAACATATTGTGTTGAAGAAGTACGGGTTTGAAATGATTTGTCATTGTTATATAAAAAGAAAAGAAACTATCTCAGAAAATCATGGATGTTACAGCATTACATTACATTACATTACTGTTACAGTCTAGCTTCGGTTTCGGTGTGCTTATGGTAATATTGTAGTATTGTCTGTACAACAATCAAATCATTGAAAGTTTTGTGGTCCATTACAACAATTTACTTTTACATTTAAACTTGTGAACTCACCAACATTATTGTTGACTCGTTTAAGCATGTTTTCTCATGTCGTTAAACTTGCACGGGATTAGGTTGCACATTATGCATGAAGTCTTTTGTTGTTCCCATGACAATGAACTTTTGAATGTCTTTTACTTGGCATTGTATTTTCAAAACAATTTATTTTCCTTCCATATTAACTGTGTAAAACAATGTTATATTTTGGAACGACTTGGAATGCATGATTTTCAAAACCATATAGAGGTCGTTCTGTGTAATCAGTGACGATGATCCATGACCGTTGCGCCGCGCGGGAAACCGCCGTGGTTGGGGTGTGACACTTACACTTAAAAGTTACAGCTCTACATAATTCCGTCTCACAGTCATGTCTAGGTCCGGGTTAAACCATGTAGATTTCCCACCACGGTAAACTAGAATTTACATGTTTAAGAAATTAAGGTGAATTAACGAATGAATGGATGAAAATGAGCATTAAATTAAGCAAATGAACCTTTGTCTAGAGGCGTTTCAACCAAGTCGCTATCCCGGAGGGTAACACATAGACTACAGTTCTAATCAATGAAGTACTTAAGAGTCACTTAGTGGTGTTTCAACCAGGTTGCCATCCCGAAGGATAACACATAAGCAAAACTTAGAAATCTCATGAATAATGGAATTAGAGATTGCGGGCGCCACCAACACTCGGATTTATTCTCATAAAAAGAAAGTGGTGTGCCAAATAATTTCAAAAACAAATATATTCTAGCTTAACGTGGTACCTATCACCTTATTTTGACAGTTTCAGTTTTACCGATTACCCCTAAGATGAGTACCCACAAGATTTCATGATTTTATTCAATTATTAATCATAAACAACACGCACAGACTATTTAAGTTTTCAAATTGGCTGGGACTACCAAAACATCACTAATTAGACTCGTTTTCTATCATTTATATTCATTTAAACTCAACAGCAAATCCAGTTCTAATATCATTTTCTATTTTATTTTGCAAAACTTATACTTTCAAGGGCATTTTTGAATTTTTTTTTTTTTTTTGTATTTTTGTATTTTTTTTTTATAAAGAAAACATCCTAGACAACTAGACTCAACGAAATCTCCCATCCCCACACTTGAAACACACATTGTCTCCAATGTGAACCGAGAAACAACGAAAAATAAAAATACAAAAATAATCTGGAAAAGACTTAGCTGGTAATGTATCCAAGATTAGTCCAGATTTACTCTTCCACTTGTGCAACCGTATAGCATTTCCTTTGCGGCTGCACAGACTCTGTCGGGCTGCCTTTACAAATTAAAGATCCAAATCGACCCCGCACGAATGGAGATTGAGTACGGACGGGGTGATAAATTCCTGCAAAATCAAGCTTACACAACCAACGGCATTAAACTGACACATAGTACAGACTCAAAGTAAAATGAAAAGACTCTACTAACCTGAATCAGGATAGAATACAGGGAAACGTACCCGATGGTTGACAAACACATAGGCATGAATATCAACAGCAATGTAAATCACTTAGAACGATCCTTTAATTTCCCATGGTAATGGTAGGCGGTGAAGGATATTGATGTTGGTATGATGGTGATGGATTGTGAGTGGTGATGGATGGTAATGGTAATGGGGGTGGTGAACGGGTACGAGGAACCATGGGAAACAAAGGAAAAAAGGAGGAACTAGAGTCCCGTCGCGTACCGCGAATGGCTAAGGGCAACTCCTCGCGTACCGCGAGGAGATGAATATCAACCTAGCCCCATTTCTTGTCCTTTGCGTACCGCGAATAAGGGGCACCAAGGTCTCGCGTACCGCGAGAAGGCTCCATTCATAGAAAGTTAAGAGGGTTTATATACTTAGAAAATTTTTCACCCCTCAAACTTTTTTCACCCAAATCCTCTAAAAACCTGATCCAACTAAAAAAACCGATGTAGAAATACCTGGAACTTCGTTCCCGATGATTTTCCTCACCAATTCAAGCACGGATCCCTGCAAAACATACACAAAGCAAAACACACAAACCAAAAAACATGAAAATAAAGCCAAATATTATACAAGCTCTACACCTCGGGCACTTGCCCGAGAGGCAATTTAGCCTAATCAGGAGGCTTCTCCTTGATTCTAACTGGAACCGCTTGCATTCGACGCGGTGTACCAACTCTCTTCGCCCACAGAACCTCAACAAACACCGAATATCTCTTCTAACTATCACTCAGGTCCTTTCACCAAAATTTAAACCTACCCGGTCCGAAAATAATACGGTTCAAGTACCCTAGCAGTTTCTCACTCCTAAACGTCCCTTCACTTGGGGTTTTCATTATCCTTAAATCACGTGAGACACTCAACGCTCAGGTTCTCTCACGGGGCGGCCTAGACTTAGGGGACCTAAAACTAGGGGTAGACTCAGTATTTACCCCCTCAGAATGAACAATAGTGACGGGCAAGGGTTTCAGAACAGGTGTCTCTAATGGAATGACCTCTAAACTCTCACTAGGATTTTCAAGATCCTCCACATTCTCTAACTTCCCCAAACTTAGGGTATGCCAAATCATCTCCTCCAGCTCTGTCATCTTCTTCTGCAGATCACTGGGCACCTCATCGCCGTATTAATCCGGCTCATTTAACAACTCCTATAACTCCAACGCCCAATCAGATGGTTCTCCTAAATTAAGGGCGGGTTTATCAACAACATCCTCTCCTGGATCAGAGTCCTGATGGTCGTCTATGAAGGCATTAATCATGCAAACAGAGTGGCTTTGCTCACTCGCTTCCTTTATGGACCTTGCAGCATCGAAAATGATCTTCTCATCCCCCACACTATACGGGTTGAATAAGGGATAAAATGTAAAGTGTAAAGTTATAGGCTTTGCTCACTCGCTTCCTTCCTAGGTTATAGGCCCGTGTACTATACGGGTTGAATAAGGGATAAAATGTAAAGTAAAAAATAATGTTCATAATTGATCTAATAGATGGGTTGAATAAAGGAAACACGGTGAAGTAAAAGAAAGAAGTTCGTAATATGACTTAGAATATCTCATAGATATCTTAAAGGAAAACGATATAATTCATAATTCTATAAATACTTCTAATAACTTATATTAGATATTACATATAATATTAAAAAATAAAAAGTTACGGTTATAATTCAGAAATGCACATATGACTGGCCTGTTTCATTTTCGGTTTAATCATTTAATTAAATATAAGTCTAATTAGAAAAATATAAACAAAATTTGTAATGAAACTTGACTACAACAAAATTCTTTTATTTCCTAATTTAAATTCTAAATAATTAGGAAATTAACACGTAGCAGAAATGGGTTAAGAATGTGACAAGTGGCAAAATTATGTTCCTTTATTATAACAGGAAGATATTTAGAACAATAAAGATAAGTATAAGTGAAGTTATTATAATTTAGCAATTAAAATTGATTTTTATTTAGCATCCTCTCTATATATAACATAAAGTTTGTTGATGTATATGATATGTCCTAAATTATACATGTTTTGCATTCATAACAATCTTCATATTACGGTAGTAATTGAATAATAACCTTGCAATTGGTACTTAAATCGTTTATATTTTATAATTGCATGTTAAACAACGTCCCAAGAGAAAAAGAGCGAAAACGGGCCAAAAACTTCAAGAAATCAAGCTTTCTCTTGAGATAGGAAGGAGCACACCCGAGCTTTAACCCCTCCCCCTCCTAATAAGTCAAAATGGGTCAACAATCAGCAAAAAACAAAATAAGGGAGGAAAAGATGGAGCACGGTCGTGCATTGGCCATCCGGAGTAGGGCTGGAAAAACATGTCAATTCGTATCTAAACAGGTTAGAGGCGACGCGGATAACACATGTATCAAACATGAATACAACTCGTTTAACTAATCTGCAGGCCTATAAATAGGAGGCATGGGTTCCTCATTTTACACATCAATCCAGATAACAAACTACACTCCTATAGTCCGTTTCTGTAGTTTGTAGTAGAGAGTAGAAAGTCTCTTCCGCTTTGTTCGCAATAGGGGAGCCTACGAAATTTAGCTCTATGCTTGTTCGTATAGCCATTCGTGGCTAAACTCTCTGTATTGATTGGGTGAAGATGAAGTTTGGGGTATGTTAATGTTTAACTTATTAGTCTAATGATATGTTTATGTTCTTTAATTATTCTCTCTTAAAACCACCTTAATGGTGGACTTTTTATCTTTATCTAAACTAGACTTTAAACTTGTGAGTGTTATTGGTTTTAAAGTGTAAGACCGTAAAAACTTTTTAATCAAACTTCTCTTGAAACTTGTACGTCTTTATACAAGCAAATTTTGATAAGCCAACCCTTGTTGATCTTGATAAAAATCGTACGTCATTATATGAACTTTGTCATGAAACCAAGAGTTAGTGAACTGATGTTGGGAATAATACGTCTTTATACATAGTCTCATTGTTGCACCGCATGTGACAATCCGGACTTTTCTCGTTAACTTAGTTAGCAAAACTAGTTAAATCCTAACTTATTTGACTTATCTCAAACCCCTGGGGACTAATTCTATCAATAATTTAAACTCAAACTCCAAGGAATAGTTATTTAATATTCCTAAACTATTCTGTTGACGTTGCAAAGTCAAAATCATATTTCCTGTTGACTTGTAATAGTCAACAGAATCCATAGTTCTAACTCCATTCAAACTCTAGGGACCAATTCTGTCTACTTCAAAACTTCAAACCAGAAACCACAAAGATTGAAACTGTAATTTATCAAATGCTGATTTCTGTTGACTTTCAGAAAGTCAACACAGCCGATTCTTGGCTCAAATTCGTGCTCTACAACTGAAATTCGTCTGAGTTTGTAACCGTTATACATGATCAGTCCATTAACGAACCTAATTAAAGCTTTAATCATCGCCATTATGTCGAATTAATCCCAATTATCGGTAATCAATCTATAACCGTCGAGACCCACCTTCAATTCAGTCGAATTCAATCATTCCATTCGTTATCATCTCAATCAGCCACATGCGCATCTCAAACAAGCCCCTCTGAGTCTTTTGCACACATCGTTTTCACCGGAGACGCAGCAGGAGACGCCGGAGACTAACTCACCGGAATCGCAACTGTGAACTACTCGAACGCCATCAATTCGAACTCGATTCAGGTACCTAATCACACCTACAGCTTCGTTTTTATCCCTAGATTAAAAGCCCCATGCTATTTGGGGCTGATAACATCAAAGCGATCACGAACCAATTCTAGGGTTCATATGAATTTCGGTTTAATCGAACCCTGACACAGACTTCACCTCAATCAAATTAAACTATGGGGTAAGTTTTTTAAACATCAACTCTATAAAAGCCCCATGAATCCAACCTGAAACACTATATGATTTAGTCAATTCAATTCTTGATCAAATCTACGGTTTTCAAATTCTAAAACAGGAAATTAACGATCTAGACTCGATGTTTTTACATTTAAACCCGATCACAGATTCGTAATGCACCGATTAACAAAAACCCTATGATCCCTAGGCCAATTGTGATCGAGATTGATGGAATCTGGGACTAGTTTGGATTCAGTTTGAAAGTGGGGGAGAACACAGGGGTGTTAGGCGATAAAACCATTTGTGTCCGGATTCTATCGCGATTGCCCAAGCGGGTGTAATGGTTAAGTCTGTGTGTTGATGTAGGTGAGACCCGGGTTCGAACCTTACTAGCACCATATATTTTTCTAGACACTTTTGAAACTATATTTTTACATAAATCTGTTTTAATACTATTATGTTAATATATTAAATGGGTTTTAGCCCGGGAAACCACCCGTAGGCTCGGGTTTGATTTATAAAACATTTTAATATTATTTCTACACTTTTAAATAATATATATATTATTTTCAAACCACAACTCCGAATAAAATAATATGTTTATATTATTTTCAAACCGTGACTCCTAGTATGAAATAATATATATTTTTATATTATTTTGCCTCGTTTATTAATCTCGTGTAACGTTTTAAACTAATTAATAATATAATTGTTTATATTATCTACTCATGTTTAGTATATCGAATAAAAATAATATATTTATTATTTTCCACACAAATGATTATTTTGTTAATCATACGACAAAAAAAATAAAATAAAATAATATATATAGTTATATTATTTTCCTAACCATTTTAAATGGCAAACGTACGAAGTTATTTATTTACTTAATGTTATCCGTTATTAACATTCGACACGTAGCGATTTGATCTTAATTATTATATTAAGAAACATATATATTTCCGTAGACGCGTTCGTCTACTCTTAAATCCTTAGAATGCGTTAATATGGATCTTCATGTTTAGTAGTACTACTGGGTTTGACAAATCCCACCCGCGTTAGTCGCGCTAACTCGATTAGAGATCAAACGGGTGAAATGTTAGCCTACTCACACCGCCAGTGTTGATAGACCTGGCAGGAGGCAAATAAACAAACAGTCAGCTTCGGTTGCGAGCGCTTTAGTAAGACATGAACATAGGCTAGCTACTTATAGATATGTATATTGAATGTACATAATCTGGCAAACACTCTCTTATTACAAACTTGAAACCTGTGAACTCACCAACCTCGTGTTGACACTTTTTCTTACAAGTTTCTTAGGTCGCTATGGCACAGGTTGCACACTTAGGACATGCATGGAGTCCTACTATCATATCATTCATTTTAAACAGTTTTACTTATTTACATTAATTGACGCTTGTTGCATGTAATTACTTTTGATTTCCTATTAACGTTTACGCTTCCGCATTTAACTTTGAACTTTTATGTTATGACATTTCAAGTCCCATATAGTGTCGTTTGATGTAACTAATGACTGAGATCCTAGTGTGTCACATTCCAAACGGTAAAACTCTGTTAGTGGAATTTGGGGGTGTGACATATTGGTATCAGAGCCATTGGTTATAGAGAACTAGAATGGCATACTAGACTATAACCTCACACATTAGTTACATGGCACAAACACTTATACCTGATACATATAGCACCTATACATACATTGCAGTACAGGCATGTTAATACCATCCGTATCACCCTCAGTTGGCAAGGGACACATCATTTGCATTGCATCATCATTCCCAGTGGCAACACTCGGGGGATCATCAGAACAGCATCCACTCCCGTCCGAGGGCAACGAGACGGAGCCTTAGGAGGAGTCACTTACATCACCATCACCCGTTGGGTATGGTGGGCTTTCTCAGGTCCATGTTATGGATAACACTCAGCACTAACGCATATCTCTTTGGGAATTGGGATCGTCGGAGGCGAGTCACTACTGTAACCACTAGCAACAATACGCCGACTGAAGGCAGACCGTTACACGCATTATTGCAAAATCTATTGACACGTAGATGTCATCACTTTCCCGAGCCATAGGCTCGCTTCTTTGGTCGATATTCTGTTGAGAATAGATTGACTACAAATCTGAAAACGCATTGCTCAATGCATACTCAAACCCTATCTTGACTCAGTTGAAAGGACGGCTACTTTGTTGCTTCCTGTAACTTGTATTCATGACATAGTTTCATTTCTCGAAGTCGCATTTCATGTACATGTTTGTTCCATGTTCTCATCTACAATCCGCTGGATTGGACTCCTGTATTCTGTTTCAACTCGAGTGAATACTCAGATCAAACCATTCTCGACTACTCACCGGATATGAGTTCTAATTGATCAAAGTATAGTTGATGACTAACCTTTTCGATGACTTATCATATCTAACAACACTCTGTACTCAGCAATACATGCTAAAGGACGTTATGACACAGGACAGGGAGAACTAGGATAAGCATGCAAAGCAAATTATCATTACGGGTGCACACGTAATAGTAGTTTGAGGTGCATGTAAGTCCTGGTGAAACCTAGTGTGGATAAATGGTCCTAATCTGTGATCTACATACTTATATTTCTATTGACGGTAGAAATTCATGTAACCCGCTCAACGACTATTTGGTATCGTTAAACCTGTTTAACAATTGATAGACGTGACTATCATGTTGAAGGTATTTACGAACACACTGAACTATCATCCATGGGATCCAATTTGATTTCACTCATGTAAGTGCCTTAATGAACTTAAGACTCTCATCCAGACTTGATCAATGAAACCATCTCGGTTGAAACTCTAATAGAACCTCGTGGAAAACCCACCGACTCCAACTATGTAAGCGGAAATTGGGAATTCTTCCTAAACTAACACGTTGTTCCTTACACTCCAACAATAGATTCCATTGGACTCTATTACTTTATCATGTGACTAATTCTTAATCTAATTTGATTTATACCCCAGGACATCCAACTCTATAAATGGACTTCTTTCTTCATAAGATGATCTAGTTATCCTAATGACATTAGAAAATGGGGATTTAATCTAACCACCATAAGTTGAACGCGATTACTTAAACGGATATCCTATCCCTTATACTACTGGAATCTATATTTCATGGAAATTTTCTTCCTTGCATATGAACCTCTTCCCTTAGCCTTTGCGTTGACCGATGCTTACCTTATAAGCGCAGGTCTCACTAGAAGTCTCAGCATGACTTCACAAACTTCATGTGGGTGCGGTCGTACTCCAACTCTATCAGACTTTAGGTATACCATAGAGATAGCATACGGTCAGATAATCGAAGCGACTCACATTCTTATAGGATGTAAACTCGGATTAGCTGGTCATAAGCTTGACATTGACCTCATGTCAGTCACACTTGGCAGTTTTAGACATGATTGTCATTATGGATTGGTTATCTAAAAACTAGCCGAAATCATTTGTCGTGACAAAATCGTTTGCATTCCTCTCCTAAGTGGAGAAACCCTTCTGTCCAAGGTGAAAGGATTGGTACTGTCGTAGGCATCATATCCTTCATGAAAGCACATAAGTGCTTACGTAAAGGGCATACTGCTATTCTAGCTCTTGTCACCGAGAAACCACCCGAAAAAAAAAGAGATTGATGACATTTCGATCGTTCATACTTTTCCGGAAGTAATTCCTGAATACATTCCTAGTCCTTCACCTCACCGTCAAATAGAATTCCAAATCGACCTAGCACCCGGAGCAGCGCCGATTGCTCGGGCACCGTACGTACTTGTACCTAGTGAGTTACAACAGTTATCTACACAACTGCCAGAGTTGTTAGATAAAAGATTTATCAGACTTAGCTCGTCGCCATGGGGAGCTCCAGTCTTATTCGTCAGGAAGAAAGATGGAACTTTCTGTATGTGCATCGATTACCATGAGCTAAACAAAGTAACTATCAGGAATCATTACCCTCTACCTCGTACCAACGCACCCACAGTATTCATAGACCTCATGAACTGTGTGTGTAAACCTACCTTGATCATTTCGTCATCGTTTTTCAATGATAACATCCTCATCTATTCCAAGAATAAGGAAGAACATGAGGAACACCTACGCTTAATCCTTGAATTGTTGAAACAAGAGCAATTGTATGCCAAATTCTCTAAGTGTGAATTCTGGATTCGTGAAGTACAGTTGTTAGGACATGTAGTCAATGAGAACGAAATACACATCGATCCATCTAAAATAGAAGCCATCAAGAATTGGGCGGCACCGACGACTCCAACAGAAATGCGAAATTTCTGGGATTGGCTGGCTATTATCGTCGATTCATCGAGGGATTCTCCAAGATCGCCCAACCTCTCACTGCTTTAACCCAGAAGGGTAAAGCTTATAACTGGGGAGACACCCAGGAGTCATCATTCCAACTCCTTAAACAGAAACTTTGAAGTGCACCCATCCTATATCTTCCCGAGGGAACGGATGACTTCGTAGTGTATTGTGATGCCTCCATTCAAGGTCTCAGTTGTGTACTAATGCAACGCGAGAAGGTTATCGCATATACTTCCCGAAAATTGAAAATTCATGAGAAAAACTACACAACCCATGATTTGGAATTAGGAGCTATAGTATTTGCACTAAAAATCTGGAGACATTACTTGTACAGTACCTAATACACTGTCTACACCAATCACAAGAGTCTTTAGCACATCTTCGAACAAAAGGAGTTGAACATCCGACAACGTCATCGGTTCGAACCTTTGAACGACTATGACTGTGCTATCAAGTATCATCCGAGCAAGGCTAACGTAGTAGCCGATGCCCTAAGCCAAAAAGAAATTAAGCCCAGACGAGTTCGAGCATTACAACTCACTATCCACCACTGATTACCTGATCAGATCCGTAGCGCTTAACTCTAAGCCCTGAAAGAGGGAAAACCTACCGTTGGAATCCACACATGGTATGGAAAACCAACTCGAGGTTAAATCAAACGGTATTCGCTACTTCGCAGAGCGAATGTGAGTCCAAGGTACGGGAACATAAGGGAACTTGTAATGGATGAATTTCACAAATCGCGCTATTCTATTCATCCTGGTTCCGATAAGATATATTATGACCTAAAGGTTCTCTAATGGTGGCCGAACATGAAAGCTGATATAACCACTTATGTTAGCAAGTGCCTGACCTGCTCGAAGGTCAAAGTCGAGTACCAAAAAAAAAAAACCTTCTAGTAGGCCCCAACAACGGGAAATCCCAATGTAGAAATGGGAGCAGGTTTTTATAAACTTTATCACTATACTACCCCGAACCCCTACAGGATGCGACACCACCTGGGTGATCATAGATTGTTTGACTAAATCCGCTCACTTCTTAGCAAATAAAGGGATGGATAAGATGGAGAAGTTAACTAGCATCTATCTGAAAGAAGTAGTCCCTCGGCACAGAGTGCTAATTTCAATCATCTCCGACCGTGACGCTCGATTCACTTCATATTTATGGCAATCGTTACAAAAACCCCGAGGCACGTGCCTAGATATGAGCACAGCATACCATTCTCAAATAGATAGCCAAACTGAACGTACCATTCAAAACCAAGAGCACATGCTATGAGCTTGTGTGATCGATTTCAGAAACAGCCAGGAAACTCACTTGCCCTTAGTGGAGTCTTCCTACAATAACAGTTATCACACTAGCATCAAGGCAGCACCGTTTGAGGCATTATTTGGGCAGAAATGTCGACCACCTATATGTTGGGCTGAAGTTGGGGATGGCCAGCTTACAGGTCCTGAGCTCGTACTTGAAACTTCTGAGAAAATCATTCAAATTAGAAACCGTATGGCAGCAGCTCGTGACCGGCAAAAGAGTTATGCCGATAAGCGTCATAAACCGTTAGAATTTCAAGTAGGGGATATGGTCTTGTTAAAAGTCTCACCTTGGAAGGGTGTCATTCGTTTTGGGAAACGAGTCAAACTAAATCCTTGTTATGTTGGACCATTCAAGATAGTGAAGAGAATTGGGCCAGTAGCGTATCAACTGGACCTACCTGAAGGACTTAGGGGTGTACACAACGTCTTTCACATCTCAAACTTGAAGAAGTGTCTAGTAGATGAGTCACTCGCTGTTCCTTTTGAGGAACTACACATTGATGAACAATTGCGTTTCATCGAATAACCTGTCAAAATTATGGATAGGGAAGTCAAAACGTTAACACGCAGTAAAATTCCTATTGTTATAGTCCGTTGGAACTCGAAACGCGGACCGGAATTCACGTGGGAGCGCGAGGATCAGATGATGCGCAAATATATTAATCTGTTCAAGCACTCCACGTCAAACTCTTAAGGTACTATTTAATTTTCGGGACGAAAATTCTTTCAACCATGGGATGATGTGACATCCGAAATTTTTTTATTATTACTACTTAGTTTTCGGGACGAAAATTCTTTCAACTAGGGGATGATGTGACAATCCGGACTTTTCCCGTTAACTTAGTTAGCAAAACCAGTTAAATCCTAACTTATTTGACTTATCTCAAAGCCTAGGGGCTAATTCTATCAATAATTTAAACTCAAACTCCAAGGAATAGTTATGTAATATTCCTAAACTATTATGTTGACATTGCAAAGTTAAAATCATATTTCCTGTTGACTTGTAATAGTCAACAGAATCCATAGTTCTAACTCCATTCAAACTCTAGGGACCAATTCTGTCTACTTCAAAATTTCAAACCAGAAACCACAAGGATTGAAACTGTAATTTATCAAATGCTGATTTCTGTTGACTTTCAGAAAGTCAACACAGCCGATTCTTGGCTCAAATTCGTGCTCTACAACTGAAATTCGTCTGAGTTTGTAACCGTTATACACGATAAGTCCATTAGCGAACCTAATTAAAGCTTTAATCATCGCCATTATGTCGAATTAATCCCAATTATCGGTAATGAATCTATAACCGTCGAGACCCACCTTCAATTCAGTCGAATTCAATCATTCCATTCGTTATCATCTCAATCAGCCACATGCGCATCTCAAACGAGCCCCTCTGAGTCTTTTGCACACATCGTTTTCGCCGGAGACGCAGCAGGAGACGCCGGAGACTAACTCACCGGAATCGCAACTGTGAACTACTCGAACGCCATCAATTCGAACTCGATTCAGGTACCTAATCACACCTACAGCTTCGTTTTTATCCCTAGATTAAAAGCCCCATGCTATTTGGGGCTGATAACATCAAAGCGATCACGAACCAATTCTAAGGTTCATATGAATTTCGGTTTAATCGAACCCTGACACAGACTTCACCTCAATCAAATTAAACTATGGGGTAAGTTTCGTAAACATCAACTCTATAAAAGCCCCATGAATCCAACCTGAAACACTATGATTTAGTCAATTCAATTCTTGATCAAATCTACGGTTTTCAAATTCTAAAACAGGAAATTAACGATCTAGACTCGATGTTTTTACGTTTAAACCCGATCACAGATTCGTAATGCACCGATTAACAAAAACCCTATGATCCCTAGGCCAATTGTGATCGAAATTGATGGAATCTGGGACTAGTTTGGATTCAGTTTGAAAGTGGGGGAGAACACAGGGGTGTTAGGCGATAAAACCATTTGTGTCCGGATTCTATCGCGATTGCCTAAGCGGGTGTAATGGTTAAGTCTGTGTGTTAATGTAGGTGAGACCCGGGTTCGAACCTTACTAGCACCATATATTTTTCTAGACACTTTTGAAACTATATTTTTACATAAATCTGTTTTAATACTATTATGTTAATATATTTAATGGGTTTTAGCCCGGGAAACCACCCGTATGCTCGGGTTTGATTTATAAACCATTTTAATATTATTTCTACACTTTTAAATAATATATATATTATTTTCAAACCACGACTCCGAATAAAATAATATGTTTATATTATTTTCAAACCGTGACTCTTAGTATAAAATAATATATATTTTTATATTATTTCGCCTCGTTTATTAATCTCTTGTAACGTTTTAAACTAATTAATAATATAATTGTTTATATTATCTACTCACGTTTAGTATATCGAATAAAAATAATATATTTATTATTTTTCACACAAGTGATTATTTTGTTAATCATACGACAAAAATAAAATAAAATAATATATATAGTTATATTATTTTCCTAACCATTTTAAATGGCAAACGTACGAAGTTATTTATTTACTTAATATTATCCGTTATTAACATTCGACACGTAGCGCTTTGATCTTAATTATTATATTAAGAAACATATATATTTCCGTAGACGCGTTCGTCTACTCTTAAATCCTTAGAATGCGTTAAGGTGTTCAATCTTCTGAGTCGTCGTCACAAACCCCATATGACCCTAACTTATGTGTATATAATTCTAGGGCATACGTAAGCCGTGCAGGCTAACACTTCAGATTCTAAATCTCTTACTTGTGTGATACTACCTACAACGCAACGCAGGTGAGTTTCACGTCCCCTTTTTACTTGTTTTACTATTGGGGGAGAAACATGCTTACACACAAACATATTTTATTTGTTTTCCTATTGAGGAGAAACAAACATGTACACAAACTATCATACCCCGTGGGAGAGAAACAGGTACGCAGACATACATTATGTTACATGTTTTTCCCGTTGGGGGAGAAAACATGACACAACTATTTTAGATTATTGTAATTCATATGTTATTACTGTTGAGGCTAAGCGTGACACACTATCACGGAAAGTCCTCATCATACATCGAACCGTTAATATGGATCTTCATGTTTAGTAGTACTACTGGGTTTGACAAATCCCACCCGCGTTAGTCGCGCTAACTCGATTAGAGATCAAACGGGTGAAATGTTAGCCTACTCACACCGCCAGTGTTGATAGACCTGGCAGGAGGCAAATAAACAAACAGTCAGCTTCGGTTGCGAGCGCTTTAGTAAGACATGAACATATGCTAGCTACTTATAAATATGCATATTGAATGTACATAATCTGGCAAACACTCTCTTATTACAAACTTGAAACCTGTGAACTCACAACCTCGTGTTGACACTTTTTCTTACATGTTTCTCAGGTCGCTATGGCACAGGTTGCACACTTAGGACATGCATGGAGTCCTACTGTCATATCATTCATTTTAAACAGTTTTACTTATTTACATTAATTGACGCTTGTTGCATGTAATTACTTTTGATTTCCTATTAACGTTTACGCTTCCGCATTTAACTCTGAACTTTTATGTTATGACATTTCAAGTCCCATATAGTTTCGTTTGATGTAACTAATGACTGAGATCCTGGTGTGTCACATTCCAAATGGTAAAACTTCGTTAGTGGAATTTGGGGGTGTGACACCGCATCCTGGTAAACAAAGTTTAATCACTCTTTTAATAAAAATAAAAGTATTTAAGTTTGATGTCTTAAACCAACCTGGAGGTAGATCTTAAGCATACAAATGTACGCGATCTATTAAAAATCTGAGGGTAATGGTGTCCCTAACTAGGATTCTTTCCATTTTATTATTAAAGAACCTAATTCGTGAACCAAATATTGTAAGAATGAGGCTCTAGCGATGTACCGTTCACACTTTTGTGTTAGTGATGCCATCGAACGAGTTAACATAACATTATCATATATCACGCAGATTCGAAGACTAAAACAATACTCATTGTGATCTGATTATTTTCGAGCTATTTACCTTTCTGCTATTTATTTTTCTGTTATTTACATTTTTGTCATACACTTCACACACATTTTACATTTTCTATTATTTACTTTACCGTCATTTACTTTTCCGCTTCACAAGCACACAACACCCACTCATTAATTAAACCGGCTAAACGATAACAAACGTTGAGTATTGGAACTCGACTGTGTCCATTGGTTCGATACTTGGTTCTTACCTAAACTATATTACGCTGCGATATGTGCACTTGCCTATTTTGTGTTTTTAAGTTGAAGCATTTATTATTTTATAAATTTAAAACCTGATCTCGTAAAAACCTTTTCAATATATAATAAAATATATATTATATTTTATTAACTACTTAAAAAGAACACGTCAGTATGCATGTCCATTTTAAAATGTTAATTGGATGATCTTAAAATTCAAACATATAATTAAATAATATAAGTTCTAAAATGTCTATATATTTATAAAATATGTTTCTCAATTTAGTATCATCAAACCATAATTCATCAAATGAACATGAAACACTGAATAATCGAATGATCAATTATCAGCAACCACGGGAACTAGTCAAACACTAAAATGTTTATATACTTAATATTTTTTTACTCAACCCGTGTAATATACGATATTTTAACATAGTATAGAAATATAAAACACCATAAAAAATACTATTTTTTATAAACTGTCATTTTTGTCCTCGTGGTTTTGTCATTTTCATCCAAAAGTTTGTTTTTCTCTTGTATATACGCGTGGTTTACAAAACTTGTCATTTTCATCCAACAAACAAACCCTGTCCATTTTTTAATGTTAAATAAAGGTATTTTTATCTTTTTATATATTTATGTTATCCATTTTTAAAAACCTTAGTTATATAAAAAAGACAAAAATACCCCTCGTGAGTGAAAGTAAAAAGAATAAATAAAGAATAAAAGAAAAAAGTATAGGGGGAATTTCATATACCCCTACAAACTTGAAAAATATCATATATACCTAACAAAAACTAAAAATATCATATATACCTTTACAAACCAAACCAAACCAAACGTACCCGGTATAATCCCACACATTTACAAACATATAATAATATGATATATACCTATTTCATTAAAAACGATTTAAAATATGACCATTTTACCCTTATTTCTCTAAACTTTAATATTTCATATTTATCAATTTTTAACATTAAAATTTCATCTTTACACATTTTCAACTTTAGAATTTTATATTTAACCATAAAAAATAGTTTTCTCAAAATACTATTTTGAATTTTTCTCATTTTTTTTATAGTATTAGCATTTTATAACTTTCTCACAATCATTGCTTCTGAATCGATACCTTCTGAATGAGTTTAGAGAATCGCGATAGTCACCATCATGAATAGGAGAATGGGTGATCTTTTACGTATTGGGTAAAACTAAAAAAAAAGGTTATAAAAAATCATATAATGGATAACGGTAGAATAGTCATAAAATAACAGATTATTTAAATTGGGTATATATGATATTTTTAGTTTTTGTTGGGTATATATGATATTTACCCATGTTTACAGGGGTATATATGATATTATCTAAAAAATAAAGTAAACTTTACATTTTAAGAATTGTCCTTTAGGCTTAAAATATAATAATGTCATTGACTTAACAGAAATATTTAACTTCAGTTAGTCAAAATGACAAGAAATAAGAGAACTATTCAAATAAAAAACAGTAACTAAAAATAAAAATTTTAATAGACTAATTCCATAACTTTAAAAAACATAAATGCAAAAATTATAATTTAGTCTTTTTTATAATTAACCAGCTTGAATTTAGCCCACCTATAAAAAAAAAAGCGGAATCAGGGTTTACGGTTAGGGTTTTGTGTCTTTCTACCTTTGCTGAAGACGAACGAACGATCAATGGCCGAAGAACAATCCGCCGCCGAGACAACCTTCGTACCGACACCAAAAGAAGATCCATCAGCAGCCGCACAAGAGATGGATCTTGAAACCCTAGACTCCACCACTGATGCCGCGGCTAACGGCGGTAAACGAGAGAGAGAGGAAGATGCGGCGACGGAATCGCCGGAAAATGGAACCGAAGCTAAAAAACCGAAGGTGGATGAGGAAGAGAAGTCCGTGGAAGAACAGAGGCTCAAGAAAGAGGTAACAAAGGCCGGTCCTGTTTCGGTTGGGTATAAGAAGTTTGAAGAGTCTGTGGAGATGTTTGATTACTTCTTCAAGCTTCTTCATTACTGGCCTCCGAATTTGAATGTCAATAAGGTATATGGATTTATCTCTGATTTTAATTTTGTTTTACTATTTGTCTTTGATTTGTTTTAAT
This sequence comes from Smallanthus sonchifolius, assembly GCA_023525975.1. Classification (NCBI taxonomy): domain Eukaryota; kingdom Viridiplantae; phylum Streptophyta; class Magnoliopsida; order Asterales; family Asteraceae; genus Smallanthus; species Smallanthus sonchifolius. Next base: position 36,951,329 of record CM042025.1, on the reverse strand, counting down.
CTTGGCTTATTGTATTGGGATATCTGGTGTTTGGATGTGGATTAAGTGTTTAGGTGCAGTGGTTCAACCCGATTAGGAAATGACATGTCCTAGAAGTCAAAGGCGCCTTGCGTCTAACCGGCCTAAAACAGTCTAAACAAGCCAAAAACTGTCTATAGTAGTCTAAATCAGTGTTGTCAAAAGTGCACAAGGCGCGTCTAGGCGCAGAAGCGCAGCGTAGCATTTGTGCCTCACCTGGATAGGCGCAGTTTCAGGCTCTCAGGCGCAAATTCTATACAGGTCTAAACAGCGTACACTAGTCCTAAACAAGCCTGGAATCAACCTATAACAGCCCAAACAAGCTTAAAACATGTCTAAAACCCCTAAAAATGGTATTTTTATATTATGCGTCTTGCTTAAAAAAGCCTCTTTTTTTGCTCCTTGACAACTATGGTCTAAAATGACCTAAACCAGCCTAAACTCGGCTAAAGCAGCTTAAAACATGTATTAAACAACTAAAAATGGCCTGGAATACACGTGTGCCTTGCTGGTCTTAGGCGCGCGCTGTCTTGCGACTAGGCGACTGGCTCACTTGTTGCGCCTTGATTCTTTGACTACTACGTGATACGTCAATCCAAAATAGAAATGATGCGTTGTGAGCTAGAAAATCACAAATGGTGAGGTTTTATTTCTTTGATGTTATTGGTGCCATAAATATGGTTGAGATGGTGCTCAACGGCACAGACCCTGCTTTCAAGGGAAGTAGCGGGCGGGCAGTGGCTGTCGAGGAAAAGGGGGGAGGAGGCGGGCTGCCAGGGCGAGGGACTAAGGGAGTGGCAACAAGGAGGGAGACGGGAAGGAAGTGAGTTGGGAGTTGTAGCACTAAGCATTTGTTAGAGAATTCAAACACAAGAACTATGCAATCCCACTTGTACATTTGGTTAAATGGTCTATTTAGTAATTCATTATGTCAGCATCACTTCATTTATTTTTATTGCAGTATGAGCATGCAATGCTGCTGGACTTACTAAAAAAGGGTCACCTGGAAGCAGAAAAAAAGATCGGTACAGGAATCACTGCATTCCAAGTGAAGTACCACCCACAGTGGAAAAGCAGATGCTTTTTCCTTGTGAGAGATGACGGGTCAGCCGATGATTTCAGTTTCCGCAAGTGTGTTGACCACATTCTTCCCTTGCCTGAAAACATGGTGGTTAAATCTGATGTGAACAAGGCGTTGGGTGGCGGTCATGCTGGTGGTGGCCGGGGTGGTGGCCGTGGAAATTGGCGTGGACGTGGTAGAGGAGGTAAACCAAGGCACTGATGAATGATTCTCATTTTGGTTGTTTTTGGTATTATTGGCAAGAAAATGCACTCGCATGCCTGGATTCTCAACTTCAGTTATTATTATATTTTGTTACCGCGTTTAGCAAGTGAACCAGGAAATTGAGTTGCAATGTCTCCTTTGATCTATACTTTTATTTCAACCCTTTATTTAAATCGTGTTGCAATTGTACATGCGTAAATGTACACATGAATTAGCCTGGCCAAACTAGGTTGACAATTCCTCACACATGTTAAAATTTATTAAGCTTTTAGATCTTGTATAATCTGTTTAATAAAAATACTGTATTGAATGTTGCCCCATTTTAAGAAAAAATAGAAAATATATTTTTTAAGATCAACTCATTTAACCCATAAACCTCTAAATAACTTTATTACAACCCATCAACACGTATTGCTTGTTAAGATAAACTAATAGTAGTCTTTTTATGTTATAAAGTTTGAAGTATGCTGAAGTAGTGGTGCACAAATCGGTTTTTTAACCCAAACCGGTTCAACCCGACCCGAACCGGTTTGGTCAACGAAAAGTCAAAACCGGTTTGGACCCAAACCGGTTCGGGTTAAACCGGTTTTAGTGATGGGAAATGTCAAACCGGTTAGGGTTGGTTTTAAACCGGTTTGCCCTTTAAACCGGTTTTTATTAAAAAAAAAATTCAAATAAAGAGCGGTTTTGGAGATTAGAGAGTGTAAAGAGAGGTGTGATCAACCCTAAACGCCCCCCACCTATTTATAGTGTTTTAAGGGTGCAAATGGAGCCAAAAAAAGGGCTAAAATCGACCCCAACGGCCATATAGCCGTTCCCCAACGGCTATTTTTTTGCCCAGCTCGAAAACCGGTTTGTTTGAACCGGTCCCTAACCCGATCTCATCCAGAAAGCATCAAACCGGTTTTAAACCGGCGGTTTTTGGGTAACCCAAACCGGTTTGGTCCAAACCGGTTTAACCCAAACCGGTTTGCCGGTTTGGACCGGGTTAAAAAAAAACCGGTTTTTTTTGTGCACCACTATGCTGAAGTGTTTTTAACCAAAAAATATACATGGGGCGAGTTTGGGTTCAGCTAGTCAATATGCTAGCCTGACATGACTCTCACCGTTAAGCCAATGCATCAAAGACATGCACGTTTGACCTTGGTTTTGATTAGGGATGTCAATGCCACAAAGTAACCGGATCCGAATCCGATCCGACGGATTATCCGAAATCGGATCCGGCAAGAACCGGGTAAATGGGAACCGGACCAGATTTTATAGGAACCGGGGGATCCAGAACCGGTTCCGGGAATTTATAAGGACCGGATAAAAATCGGACATTTTGGAACCGGACAGAACTGGTTCTAGCCGTTGGGTAGGAAAAAAACGGCTATATAGCCGTTAAAGTAGCCTTTTTTTGGGTTTTTGAGACTTGAAACTTAGTATAAATAGATATTGGGGGTATGGGTTAGTTCACTACAACATTCTAGCTCTAAAAACTCAAAAACGCAAAAAAAACGCTCTCATGGCTTCCGCTTCTGCAAGCACTCAAAATTCGGTTGGTGGTTCTACTAGCGAAGCCACGGTGGAGAGTACTTCCTTGCTTCCGAAACCAAGAGATATGGGCTTATTTCGATTTATTCGAAATGTCGAACAATTCGCAAAAGGCTCGTTGCAAACATTGTGGTAAAATTTTGGGTGCTGCGGGAAATAACACGTTGAGGAAACATATTGGTATTCACGCAAAACACACTCAATGTGAAGATCAAACTCAAATTGGTAGGGATGGAGGAGTTTGGCAAGACAATGTCGAGAGGGTTCGTAAGAGAATAACACATTTCGTCATTCAAGAAGGATTGCCTTTTGATCACTTTGATAACCCGTGCTTGACGAGGATGATACAAGAGACGCTTCAACCGAGTTACACAAATGTAAGTCGTTCTACTTTGAGAAGAGATTGTTTAAAAATGTGGAAAAGAGCTAAAAAAATAATTAATCTTAGGTTTTGAAAATTTAAATCCCGACATTAACTTAACCACGGACGTTTGGTCCGCTCCACATGGTTTACCCGAATCGTACCTTTGCGTTACCGCACATTGGGTTCAACCCGAGTCGTGGCAAATGATGAAGCGTACGATTGCGTTTGATTATTTTGGATATCCACATGCCGGTGAAAACCTATTTTATATTTTAGACTCGGTAATTCAAACTTATAAAATTCAACCAACAATATTTTCAATATATTTTGATAACGCTTCAAATAACACAAACGCGGTGAAAAAATTAAAAATAAAATATGAACCGCCTTGTAACGGTGTTTTCTTTCATAGTCGATGTGTTACACACATCATTAACTTGATTGTGCAAGACGGTCGCGAAAGAAAATTTTAAAGTGATGTTACGGGAAGTTTTTAGCACAAGCAAAAAAAGATATATAAACTATAGAAACTTGTGCCAACAAACGGATTCCATCTTTTTAGGTCCGAATTGGAACGTACCTACTAGATGAACTCGACATGGAAAATGTTTGAATCGGATTTAAAGCAAAGAGTTACTTTAAAACATTTTCATGATGAACTTGACCAAAAGAAACGTTGTTCACCAAAATTTGATAATATAAGTTGGGATACGATCGAGAAACTAACTAATTTGCTTGAGGTTTTTAAAAATGCAACTACATGTTTATCGGGAGTTTATTATCTCACGTGTTCGCTAATACTTCAATCATTATATTTAATATGTAATAAATTAAAAGAGTTTGAATATCATGGCCCTATTTTTGAAAAAATGGTAACACCTATGAAAGCTAATTTTAAAAAATATTTTTCGGAAATGCCGGCCGTTGTTACATGTTCGGCCGCTTTAAACCCAACGATTAATGTAACCGGTGTTGAAATATTAATTGGATCAATATCGAACGATATAAATATGTTCGAGGAAGACCCAAATTTTGAATCAAAGGCAATAAGGGATTTCAATTCGGCTTTTTAATAATATGTTTGATAATTATTTACGCAAATATGGTGGAAGTGGTGATCCATTAAACATACGTGAATCAATGGCTTCGGGTTCAAGTTCTAGTAGTTCAAGGAACCCAATGCTAAATTTATTTAACAATTTAAGAAACGAAAATACTAACCGTCCAGTAGCGAGCTTTGGAGATATCAAGCTACCGATTTTATTTCAACTCTAATATTCGAAGAGTTTGAAAACTTTGATATCTTGAGTTGGCGGCAAGGAAGGGAATCTCAATATCCCATTCTAGCCGCAATGGCCCGTGACCTACTAACCGTCCAAGCTTCCACGGTAGATTCGGAATCTGCCTTTTCTCTTAGTGGCAGGGTTTTGTATATTCGAAGAACGAGGCTTACATCGGAACCTATGGAGATGTGTATTTGCTTGAAGGACCATTTGGATGCCGCCGAACGTGTACAACATGTTGCAAAACTAGAAGGCGAGCTTGACATTGAACAAAAAATACACGAGTTCGAAGTAGAACAAGGGGCGGCGAATCCACTTTCGGACGAAAAACAAACTTATGATGAAGCCCAACGTATCTCAAGCGAATAAGATTGAAAACCGAAGTTACGAAGACTAAGACGAGTAGACGACGAATAACGAGTCACAATAAATAATATATATTTTGTTATTCAATTATGTTTTTTGTAATTTTTTGTATGAACTATTGTTAAATAACTTAAAAAATATAAAAAATAAATAAAACATGTATTTTATAGTGTAAATTTGTTAATTTTATTAAAAATGATTTTTTTTAATCCGGTGGAACCGGATTTTTTTGTCCGGTCCGGTTCCAATAATCCGGTCCGGTACCAATAAGTTCCAACTTTTCATGCCCATAACCAGATCCGATCCGGAACTGGTTCCCCCGTGTCCGGTCTTTGACCAGCGTTGACGGATCCGGATACGAAAAAAATCCGGTTTGTGCACCTCTAATCACAATCATATACCTGATTATAAAACTGTCATATACATGGCCCAATACCCATTTGGGTATTTTGGTAATTACCCGTCATATATGAGACAAACATACAAGTATTAAGTATACCCATTAGATTGTTAAAAAGTAGTCGTCAGAACTAAACCAAACTAAGATCAAATAACAAGTTAAGCCGAGTGATCAATCAAATGTGTATAATCGAGCTCAGGTATGAAAGCATGCAGAGAGAAATTTGTAGTGTACAAAAATCCAGAAAAACAATGATATTTCTTCAAAACATCAACAAAGCATCTCAAATTCTGCAAGAAGGAACTTCTTAAATTCTACAAAAATGAAAATTTGAAGACAAAATATGCCGAATGTTATTCCCTTTCTCTCAAACCTACATTACCCTTCAAGCAGTAACCTTTTCCTTCTGTGCAAAGGCTACCCCCTTCTCTATGCTCCCCTTCAACTCCACCTTCAAAGCTTCCAAACCTTTGACTTCATACTCGCTCAACCCTTCAAGATCCGAAGAGATAACCGCCTCCACTCCCTGCTTCCCGAGCTTAACCCTCGATGCAAAAAACGGGAGTTCAGTAACATCCGACTGAACAAACGAGCACTCGTAAACGTCACTGTCTCCATCAAGTGCCCGAAGAGAAGATTCTAGAAACCTCGCAGCCGCATACGCCATCGACAAAGTAGCAGACCCCGCTCCGGCCTTCGCCTCAACCACCTCGGTCCCACCGTTTTGAATCCTGACCGTCAGATCATCCACTTCTTGATCAGTGAATGTAACTGACGGTTTCGTTTTCGAAAGCAAGGGTAAAATGGTAATTCCCGCATGCCCGCCTATCACAGGGACGTCGACGTCAATCAGCTTTAAATTCTTCTTCTGCGCGACAAACGTGTTTGCTCTCACGACATCGAGAGTGGTGACACCAAAGCTTCTTTGGATTATACACACCTTTTTGTTTCAACACCTCAGCAGCAATGGGGACGGTTGAGTTAACCGGGTTGCTGATAATATGAATAAAAGCATCAGGACAATTATCAGCCACGGCTTCAATCAATGTCCTCACGATTCCCGCGTTTATGTTGAAAAGGTCATCACGGGTCATCCCGGGTTTCCTTGGAACACCAGCAGGAATGACAACGACATCAACGTCTTTTAAACAGTAGGCGAGTTCATCGTTTCCCGTGAAATCCCGAACGTTTGAGGGAGTGTTGCAGTGGCTGAGATCAGCAGCTACTCCCTTAACATTTGCAATATCATAAAGGTGGAGGTCAGAAACTAAGGGTGACATTTTGACCAAAAGTGCTAGTGGTTGTCCGATACCGCCAACGGCTCCAAGAATCGCGACTTTGAAAGACGCCTGAATTTGAAGCGCAGTGCGAGGGTAATTTTGGGATTTTTGAGAAAGAGAGTATCGAAGAGCTGCAGTGCTTTCCTTGCCCAAGAAGGACGACTTGAGGCCTGTGAAACACTTGATATTGTATCGAGAGTTGAAACAGAAACTCATGCCACACGCCTTCGACTGCGAAAGTAGGCCAGCTTTCGATCCATGGGATATTGTTGATCCGGTTGAAAAGGCACTTGCTGATGTGGCTGCCATGTTAGACCCTGAAGAACAATATGAAAAAGAAAATCGATTGATTCATGTTATGTTTTTCTTTAAAAGATCAAACACGTAAAATACAAAAGAGCTTAAAAGAAACAAGTCAAATGGGTCGATAGTCGCTAAACTAGTAATTTTAAAGCATATAGCAGATTATTATGGAAATAATATACAAACAAACATACCTAGCAAAAATCTCACTTCAACAGTAGGGTCTGGGGAGGATGAGATGAGGGCAAGCTGCTCTCAGAGAGACCCTCGACTCATGAAAACTTCCTTTTTCATTTTATATTATTTTATTTTTGTTTGTTAATATGACATTTATAATCACATATAACACTGTTTATTTAATAAAAATTGATTGTCTGAATCAAACGAGTAAACCCCACTCGACCAGGTTTACGCTTTTGACCCAAATCCAGTTTGGTACCTGAATATTAACTATAAAAAGTGCATCTAAGGTAGTGTTTGGGAGGATGTAACTCAAAGCTAGGAACATGATCTTGTTGAAACTTTGAGCTAATTTAGCCTCAATTCCAAGCCACAAAATAGGTCCATACCCAACATATCCAATATTCCTATTAGTTTGAAAACCATTAGATATAATTAAGGACGATTACAATAGAGTGGCAGGTAAACGGGCAACAAGATGCTCTGCGGCCCTCTTTTGTATAGCAAAACCAATCCTACTAAAAACAGAGTTCAAAATGACTACTTGGGATGTTAATGGGTTGAGTATTTGACATGGTCTCAGTCTCATACCCGATAGTAAAACCGTGTCCCATATACATCAGGTACCCGCTGCTCATTACGCTCCGAGTTCATGGGTTTCTCCATGGGTACCCGCTTATGATCAAATGTGGTTAAATTACCCATTAGGATTTCTATTACCCACAACATGATCTTTTTCTCAACCCAAAACCGACTTGAAAATCAAATACACAGTTACAGTTCTAACAGTTCTATAATTTTGATAATTTCAAATTTCTAACTTTAAAATACTATTAATTATATATATATTTTTTTAAGATTACATAATCTATACCTAATAAATAAGTAACCGATTGTGACACGTATCACAATTCTGTAAGCCCAAGATTCTTTTTCTCGCTTATTTTTCCTTCACTTCTAACTATTTAATATTTTCTTACTAACTATTTAATATTTCCTTTATTAATTCCTAAATTTATCACTATTTAATATTTATTTTATAATTCTAAATCTTCATTACTAACTATTTAATATTTACTTCAATTTTTTTGAACGGCCTACGAATACTATATGCCTAGTCACTCGGGTAAACCCAATGGCGAAAGGCTACCCACGCCCGCGAACGCAGACAGCGCTGGTGACCTGGCCAGCCCACTATAAGGGAACCCACCACCCGAAGGCCGCTGTGTAAAACCCCTGGCCGAACCCAAACGAAATTTATAACTAACATAATACACTGCTATATCTGAATAGGCATAACTACAACTACCAGACCCGTAATTCATAAAAACAATAATCAAAACGCCACCTAGAGATGCAGAAGATATACACACCTGCGTCGAGAGCAGGTCTGGATCTGGATGAAAGAAATGTGTGTGATGGCGAGGTACGATTAGTAGGCGGAGGAAGGATGGTGCTCTCGGAGACTACTTCAGGCTTCTCCGCCAACGAGCCTTGAAGTAATCTACTGCTGGCGTGGAACCATCAGAATCTCGGGTACTTTATTCCGATTCCCTGTATTGAATCCTGGCCGTTGGATCCATGACCAGTATGAACGGTCTTGATTTAATCTACTTTGGTTTGATATCTACGCTGTTGTACTCACTTTGGGGTTTTACCTTTTTAGTATTAAGTTTTAGACTAAATTATAAATTATGTTATGTTCTTTGACTTTAAAAATTACACTGAATGTTCTTTTTTTGAAACCTTTGCATATTTTTAGTCCTTTTCACTAACTCCAGTTATCTTTTTCAGTTAAATCTAGTCATGTGCTTAGCACATAAGGATAATTTAGTCTTTTTATCTTTTAAATAAAAAATTAAAAAAGAAATTTAACCACCTCTCTTTATTGTTAATTAGTTCAGAGACGAATAGTCCTTTCCGATTGACTATTGTAATGATTCCACCACACTCGTGGCTTTCAAACACGAGTGGCAAGAAGAAACGCCGCTGAGATGGTGGTGTTGCGTGAGGGTTTAGAGATAAAATTGTTGACCGGAATAAAAAGACCTAGATCCAGAAAAAGATCCTAACCTCTTTGTTTATCTTACGCATCATGAAATCCCATTCATCTTCCGGCACCAGATGCAGCAAACCTTACGCATCATGAAATCCCATTCATCTTCCGACACCAGATGCAGCAAACCATCGCTGCTGCCATTAACTCGAAGATGCGATCTAACAGAGGTCTCACCATCGTTTGGGTGTGGGGGTAGCCGAGTATAGTGGAATCACCAAAGATAAAGGGTGGCCGGATTTGGTGGGCGCCACCACCTGCGCATCGTCGGTTTCTTTGGCTGGGAGACGGAGGGAAGCTGGATGTAGAAGACGATGATGAGTTTGACCTAGAAATATCAATATTTACATATAAATATATATTTATTTACGTATAAGCTTATATCTTTGAGTTAATTACATTAATAATCCTTTAAAGAGTAAAAAGACGAAATTACCCTCACATACATTGCACATGACTGAACTTAACAGAAAAAATTAACTCCAGTTAATGGAAATGACTAAATGTGTGCAAAAGTTTCAAAAAAAAAAGAACATACAGTGTAATTATTAAAGTCAAAGGACACAATCTGTAATTTACTATATAGTTAAAGGACATAATTTGTAATTTACTCTAAGTTTTATAAGTTATAAATAAGACTAAATTATAATTTTTTTTGTCTGTTACACTAAATTATGAAAACAAATTTAAAAATTTTTGAATTCTAATGTTTGTCCTTTATTTCAAAAGGTTCTTATAAATTTCGTCATTTTCACCAACGAATGTTAAGTTTTTCAGTTACGTCACCTCATGTGCAATGCACATGAAGGCATTTTAGTCTTTTTACTTTTAAAGGATAAATCTTGTAATTTAATTATATTTTTTATATAGATGATGGAAGCATCAAAGATTTGACATTTTCAAACTCTGTCTATAACTCACAAGAGGCCCCGAAAACAAAGAGAAGGTGTGTACAAACGATATATGCAACAACAAGAAGAAGGAAAAGGATTGCATAGAGGAACTCCCGAACATTTGTCAGATGTTTCGATATCAATGATGACTCATTATTTCGATAAATCATTTCTTCGGACAAAAGAAGATTATGGAAACACTTACTCGAAATCTCATTTATCAGATTCCATTGTGGAAGACAGAACTTTTTCTAAAGAATTCGCCTTGATATATCTGATCTATGCATAATATCATGAAAAATGGATACAAATTTTTGGTTGCTACTTAGTGTCGGCAATAGGTCTGAAAAAGTATCTAAAAATAAAACTTTAGATATTTGTACCCCAACCTGGGCATTATGGTGGAGACACGAGAGATCACATATGATCCTATGATCCATCCTGCAATTAAAATGAATTTTATTAAATTATTTTATTTATTAAAATTCTTGTAATCTAATTTTTTATCCCTTCACTCCCTCCCTCTTTCTCTCTCTCTCTCTTCAATTTTCCATATTTGCAGCTTCAAAATCAACGATGAACTATATGGGGGTAGAGCTTCTGATTGAACACCATGATAGGAGTAGATCAAAGCAAAATCTCACCAAATAAAGTAAATAACCATGGATCGGTAGAGCTTCTGATTGAAACATCCGTCTTGAAAATGTCTGTAGGAGTCCACCAGCATCGTGAGTTGATTTCACAGGGACGATTTAGGAACAAACGAGTACATCTTCAAGGGTGAATTTCGAAACCAAGAAAGTGTTTTGTTATTTCGGGACTCCAAAACATACGTTTGTTTCAAAGCCATCCAAGTGGTGCGAGTCGAAATGCTTTTAAGTCTAACCATCACTTTGATGTACCATCACACTAGATTGGTTTGATGATCGTGATGCCAAGTCATATGTCCTGCTGTCTTTTTTGCATATATAAAGTTGTTAGAGTCTAGGAGTAACTGGCATGTATGTCAATACCAAATTAGTTTGTCTACCATTTGCCTTGTAACGAGATTCACTACACACTCCACAATGAGACAACTCTGAAATATCTTTGTAAAATAGCATGCAATGGTTTTTGCAAGCATGAATCTTTTGACATGGTAGGCCAAGTTCTTTTAATTGTTTCTTCACCTCATAAAAGTTACTTGGTAGTTTCACACCGTCGGGTAACATGCCTTTTATGATGGCAAGTAATTGATTATAACTTGACTCGGGTATGCTACAAGATACTTTCCAATTCAACAATTTTGTTGTAGCTTCTAATTTGAATAATTTTGACAACCATCCAAGAAAAAGCTCATCATCAGCTTCTAACATGTCAATATATTTCCTCGCTGTCGGATTAGGTTCTTCCTCTACCCTTGTTTCTATATATACCATATTATCTGACACAATTTGAGTTCAACCGTCAAAATCATCATCTACATATTTGGTACTTGAATTAGACGAGCCTCTATCTCCCGCTTTTGTTCACCATAGTTCCACCACATATATTAATTAGACATGAATCCAAATTTAAACAAGTCGGACGTCACATCATGACGCTACTTGAACTTCAAATTTTGATATTTGGAACAAGGATATCTAATAGTAGTAATCGTTCCCCTTAAATTTTGATATTTGGAACAAGGAAACTACCGAGAAAAAGCTTAGATCGTCAGAAACCCATCGGTAATTAGCGACAAAATACACATCCATCGGTAATTACAGATGGGTTTCCAATGATAGGTTCCTCACTCATTTTTTTCATGCCTTGTTTTCTAATAAATGTAGGTTATTGTTATGTTTTACATTGCACAAACACACATAATATGATAATAAGTGTTTTAAAAATATGTGTATTTGATATTAGTGTTACATTGTTCAAACCCGTTATTAAACATCGGTCGTTCAAAGCATCGAGATTAATTTTAGTAGTGACTGTTAGTTACACAATCTTACATAAAGATGAACTACATTAATATCCGTTGAGATCATTCATATATAACAACTTTATATATTAAATTATGTTGCTCAAAATGTTAAAAATAAATTACACTACATCTGCAGTTGTTATATTTAGAATTTCATACAACAACAGAGTTGTACTATTTATTTTATGTTATAGTGATCGAAAACTTCATGTCATATTTAAGCCTGCAGGTGCTAGAAATTATTGAGCCAATGATTGTTCTTAGTAAGCAAATACTTTTATTTTGAGTTATTTCATCATCACTCTGACAAGCTTGTAGCATTGGTTGCAGATAAATTACATTACATTTCTAGATCTTACAAATAAAGGTGAGAAATGTTGGTAACTGTAACACATAAATGTGTGCGCATGGGAGAATCATGAACACAAGTTAATTCAACTCCTGGTACGAGACTACATTCCCATATCAAGAGTTGAGGAATCTAACTGACTTATTGCATCGATCCTCAACTCTATGTTGATCTGTGACATTGTCAATAAAGGATTTCATGCTGAGCTAGATTGAAACGTACGCCAATTGACATTCTCCATATTCCAAGACCACAAACTCCCACTAACCTTCTAACAACATATTTGCTGCTCAAATGACGGATCCAACGTTACATTCGCCATATTTAACTTTCGAGACCACCAATTCTAGTTATAACTATTATGTGTGGTGTATATACATTGTTGGTCACCAAAGTTATAGAAATGAAAATGAAAATATGTTAAGTTATAGAAATGAAAATGAAATATGTGTTTGAAAAAACAAGGTTGGGTTCATGTGTTATATAGACTGTCTCTTAAGGCATTTCTGTAACATCTAACCCTTCATACCACCAATATTGTCCGCTTTGCTCACTTGCTCACAGATTTGTTTTTGGTTGCCCGGGTGAAAACTATCGAGGGGGTCACCCATCCCTGGATTACTCTCACCCTAGCATGCTTAACTGTGGAGTTCTCCTCTCATCAACAACCAATGCGCCCAAAACGCGTTGATGGTATTTGAGGCAAGGCATTCCTTATGAACCAAGAATCTCTCCTGGGCACGGCCGATGTGCGATTTTCCTAGGGTGTTACAATGGGCCATTCTAATCTTCTATGTATCGTTACAATCACACCCCCTTATGGACTCATCGTCCTCGATTAGGTTTGCCCCACCATCCCAATCAGAGATGTGAGATTTGCCTAAGGTGTCCTCATGGACACCCCCGGGGACTCACCATTCTCGAGGAAGTTTGCCCCACCATATCGAACGGCATAGGAGTGACTCTTATACTATTTGTGACATCCGACCCCTCATACCACCAATATTGTCCGCTTTGCCCACTAGGGGCTCACGGATTTGTTTTTGTTTGCCGGGTAAAAATCCCAAGGGGTCACATAACCCTGGATTACTTCTACCCAAGCACGCTTAACTTTGAAGTTCTCCTCTCATTCACAGCCAATGCGCCCAAAACGCGTTGACGGCATCTGAGACGGGGCATTCCTTATGAACCAAGAATCTCTCTTGGCCACTGCCGATGTGGGATTTGCCTAGGGTGTTACAATGGGCCATTCTAATTTTTAATGTACCGTTACAATTTCCGACGGAAATCTTTCGGAAACCTTTACGAGACAAATCAGGAGGTGGTGGGGAAGTGTGTTTTTTTTTTAAATTCAAAATTTCCGACGGGTGGCCTGTCAGAAACCATATCTTAGACAAACGAGTGGGAATTATTCTGAAAAAAAGCTCTGGCTGGGGAATTATTGGTCTGAGATTACCTTCGAATTATTGGTTTGAGATTACCTTCGAATTAAGACGGACCAGGTATCCGTTGGTAATTAGCGACGAAATGCCGAGGTTTAACCAAAATTCTAAAAACTAACTGAAGTTATGAAATTAGATGGATTCTGTCTGTGGTAAAGTCCCAATAGTAAAACGCAGAAATAGAGAATCATGAAAACTATTATGTTTTTTCTTTGGGATATTACACATATAACATTTAGATAAATATGTTTTTTTCTTTGGGATATTACAAATATAACATTTAGATAAACTCGAAACAGATATAAAGTAAGGTTTAAACTACAAAAAGTAAAGATATAATATTCAGATCAAATAAAAAAGTAGTTGTAATAATACAAGTCATTTACACACCAAACCATCTTTCATATTTCTTGCGTTCAAAACCTCATACATATGAATATTTGAACATAGAAGGTTGTTTATTCAATATACGCATGATCAACTTTTTTGCCGATATTATTATTTGAATTAAATTACATGGATAACGTATAACACATCCTTTGTTAAGGCCTTGGCGTGTGACGATCATTCGCACCAGATCCCGGATAATCGTTTGTTGATATATTCTCCAACATCCTTGAAGGAGGATGAGTTTTTGGAGGGCTATAATCATTTGTTGATATATCCATCCTTCTTGATAACCTCCTTCCATCCCAATTGTCTTCTAAATTCTCATGAGTCTGTTACAAGCAAAAAATGAAGATCAATAAGATTTGGAACCCTAAAAATGCATAGAACTTGTAACTAATAATTTGATTTCAAGAAAATTACCAAATGGTTATTGCTTGAAACATCTAGAGATCCTTCATCAATAAGATTTATAGTTCCTGAAAAAGAAAACAAATATATACTCTTACAAAATCTAAAATACAACAAAGGGCGGACAGTTGAACATTACTTATGCCATGGACATCCAAGGATTATTGCCCTGCTTTTCATGGGTTTGTCCTCCTACACAGACACCCACTATTGAAGATTGAAGGCTTAAAGATGCATTGAAACCAATATATATTCAAAATGAAGGTTGGTTTTAAACTGGTGTGCATGTACATGTTCTTTTTTACTACCTTTTAAAAGACATACAATAGTAAAACAGAAACAAAAGGGAAAAAAAGGGTTTGATTACTTGTGATAGGGATGGCATTGAAGGTGGAAACAAGCAAAGAGAACCCAAGTAGAAAAGCAAGAAAAGTGTTCTGTGATGCCATTACTTTACACACACAACTTCACACACTTGCTGTAAACTAATTGTAACCAAATGCTAGACCTATATATATATATATAGGGAGGTTCAAATAAGAAGTAGATTTTCACTAAGAAACCTAAGAAATGACAAAAACCTTAAGAACCGATATCAAACGAACTCCGACATTTCAGCGCCGTTGGAACCGTCTCGTCGAACTCTACCATCTTAGCTTTTAGGGTTTAGCTTTTAAGGTTTAGATTTTAGGGTTGAATTTTAGGTTAGTCTTAGGATTTAGCTTTTAGAGTTTAGGTTTTTTTGGAGGGGTGGGGGTGGAGGGTTTAGGTTTTTGGGGGTGGGTGGGGGTGGGTCTAGGTTTTTGGGGGGTGGGGTGGGGGGGTTTAGGTTTTTGGGGTGGTGGGGGTGGTGGTTTTAGGCTTTTCGGGGTGGGGTTGGAGGGGGGGTTTAGGTTTTTGGGGGTCCGGGTGAAGGGGTTTAGGTTTTTGGGGGCGGGTTAGGGTTTGATAAGACGGTTCTAACGCCGCTAAAATGAGCTCAATCAGAGTTCGTTTAACTCGTTACTTAGCATTTATTATCGAAAAACCACTTTTTAGTATGACTTTCCCTATATATATAATGTTCGAGTTGTCCCCACGTTATACATGTATTGCAATATTATATATGTTGGCTTTTGTTGTTGGTGAGTTTGTCTTCTTCAAATGTCAACTATTGTATCATAAAATTGTCAACTTGTCTCATCCATCATGAAGAAAAGAAATGAAGAATGCAATTTGTCTAATTAAGGATATATCCATTTACCAACAATAAAAAATACAAAGTCTGAATATTATACATGTATTTTTTATTTATAATCCACAGTCAATATAAGTTTATTTCATAAATTATGATTTTCGGAATCTTTTGGATATCAAAGTGCATACACTAGCTAATTTTAAATGAAAAATAATTATACAATATTTTTGGAACTAACAAATGAGTTTTTAATACGACTGGTCTAAAGGGTGGCTCAACCTTTTTGGTAGCCTAAAACGAAATGAAATTTTAAAATTTGGTTCCATTTTCTGAATTTACTTGTTATTAGCAAAACATCAGATTAACTATATCTGGCTAAAAGTGCGGGTCGGACGAGGTACATGTCAAGACATAATCGAGTTAAAATGAGTCTTTTTAAAACATAATGTTTTTTAAGATCAAGAAGATCAACATCACAAACGGGTAACTCTGATCAAATAATGATAACATAGTACGGCAAAATTCATAATAAAAAAGGTAACTTAAAATTTAAACAAGCCTGACCAGAGTTGGGCAAATCACTATTGCTTCCATGTTCTAGTTGTATGTAAAATTAAAATCGTATTGTTGTGCACGTATCACAAAAACAGTACATTTGTCTTTAACCATTATGAAACCACTATCACCTAAATTAATGCCATTAAAACCCTGAAAAAGAAAAATATGAATAATTTAAAATATTAAGAAAACAAAAGATAACTTAATATGGTTGATTAAAGGATGTTGAAAGCTCTATACTTGATTTTTGTTCTTACTTTCTTTTCCTATATTACTAAATGATTTGTGAGTACTCTAATGTATATAAAATAAAGAAATAAGTAAAGAACCAACTCCAAACATAAACCTTGAATTCTATAATAACTAACACATATAATATGCAACACAATTCACATTTATCTCAATTTTCTATAGTGAGTGTATATCAAAATGATGAAGTAATAAAGAACCAACTCAATCCTGAATCAATTAAGATTTTCAACAGAATTCAATCTAATAATAAACAAAAACAATACCCATTTTTTAAGCGCATGGCTCCGGTCCATCCCTTATCCTTAATGGCTATCAAGAAGGAAAACGACTAAATAGAAATCAACTACTGAGACGACACACAACGGGATAGAAATTGAAAAGCAGAGAACTCTTTGGTTTCACCATTTCAAGCTCTGGGGAGAAATGGGAATTCATTTCAGCTTCACCTGGCAATTGAAAAGAAGGGGCGGGAACGGGTCATGGACCAGGCTTCTAGAAATGTGTGTATATATATATATATATATATATTATATATATATATATATTATATATATATATATTAGGTTAGAATCATGTGTATTACACGAGTGTAATAAAATATAACGTAATCTGTTAACACATACACTCATCAAAAATATGTCTTAAAATGTACTTTGACGTGACAGATATAAATTCTGTTAAGTTAATTTTTAAAACATTTTTTTCAACTGCGTATTAATTTTTTTTATGTAATTAATAAATAAAAATTCATATTAAATTCATTTGTTTAAT
Source organism: Smallanthus sonchifolius (assembly GCA_023525975.1). Lineage (NCBI taxonomy): Eukaryota > Viridiplantae > Streptophyta > Magnoliopsida > Asterales > Asteraceae > Smallanthus > Smallanthus sonchifolius. The sequence goes on along the minus strand of CM042025.1, from coordinate 36,934,067 downwards.
GATATAATAAATATCCATAATTAGATTTATATTAAATAGTTAAATATATATATTTTTAATATCATTATTTAAAAAGCGGGGCAGGCGAAAAAAAAAACATGTTGAGTATGTACTAGAAAGCGACAAGTGCCCCCATATATATATATATATCAAAGTGTATACACTAGCTAATTTTAAATGAAAAATAATTATAAAATATTTTTGGAACTAACAAATGAGTTTTTAATACGACTGGTCTTAAGAGCGGCTCAACCTTTTGGGTGGCCTAAAGCGAAATAAAATTTTAAAATCTGGATCCATTTTCTGAATTTACTTGTTATTAGCAAAACATCAGATTAACTATATCTGGCTAAAAGTGCATGTCGGGTCGGACGGGGTACATGTCAAGACGGATTCGAGTTAAAATGAGTCTTTTTAAAACATAATGTTCTTTAAGCTCAGGAAGATCAACATCACAAACGGGTAACTCTAATCAAATAATGATAAAATAGTATGGCAAAATTCAAGATAAAAAGGGTAACTTAAAATTTAAACAAACCTGACCAGAGTTGGGCAAATCACTATTGCTTCCATGTTCTAGTTGTATGTAAAATTAAAATCGTATTGTTGTGCACGGACCACAAAAACATTATATTCATCTTTAACCATTATGAAACCACAATCACCTAAATTAATGTCATTAAAACCCTGAAAAGAAAAATATGAATAATTTAAAATATTAGGAAAACAAAAACAGTTCTCTCATGATCCCAACCATATATATATATATATATATATATATATATATAGGGGACGGTTCCACTAAAAAATAATTTTTCGCTAAGAAATACTAATAAGTAGGTCAAACGAACTCCGATTGAGCTCATTCCAGTGGCGTTGGAACCGTCTCATCGAACCCTAATCCGGACCCAAAAACCTAAACCCCCTCCACCCGCACCCCCAAAAACCTAAACCCCCCCTCAAACCCTACCCCGAAAAGCCTAAAACCACCACCCCACCCCTCAAAAACCTAAACCCTCCCACCCCAAAAACCTAAACCCACCCCAAAAACCTAAACCCACCCCCACCCACCCCCAAAAACCTAAACCCCCCCACCCCACCCAAAAAAAAAACCTAAACCATAAAATCTAAACCCTAAGGTTAAACCATAAGGCAAAAACCTTAAAATTCAAACGTAAAATCTAAACCTTAAAAGCTAAACCCTAAAAGCTAAACCCTAAAAGCTAAGATGGTAGAGTTCGATAAGACGGTTCCAACGCCTCTGAAATTAGCTTAATCGGAGTTCGTTTGATATCGTTTCTTAAGGTTTTTGTCATTTCTTAGATTTCTTAGCGAAAAACTACTTCTTATTTGATCCTCCCCCTATATATATATATATATATATATAGGGGAGGGTTAGATTGAAAACCCATATGGGTTATGAAAACTCTAAAAACCTTAATTGGGCCTTATGTCACACTCCGTCAAGGCGGAATTACTGGATGTAACTGGTATATCATATTGAACACAAGTAAAAGAGAAAGTAAATGGAAAATTATGAATTACATCGAACCATACTACGTGCTTCTAACAAAAGTACAAATACAAAACAAAATCTCTAAAACATTACAAATTGTCTAAATGTCTGACTATAACCAAAACTAAAAACAATAATTATAATCCAAAAGCGAGCCCCCATAAAAAAATCTCTTCTTCAATTTTGTTTACCTGAAAGCATGATTCAAAAACGGGTCAACAATATAAATAGTTGGTGAGTTCGCAGGTTTTGCGACTCTATAAAAAAAGTTTCTGATAAAAATCCAAAGTGATCAAAAATCCATTGATCGAGTACACATGTATTAGACAACATATAACCATGAGCCGCAATCAAAGCCTCGACGAAATAAAAATAAAGTACCACATACGGAAGTCTAATGCAACAACGCCTAAAAATTGGCTAACTTTGCACCCAAGTGACCCTACAAGTCTGGTTGGCGCGACCATACCATGAGCTGGGGTGTCAACCTAAGTAGTACTACCCAAAATTCCCAACAGATACTCTCAGCTAATTGATTGCCCAAAATTGGGGACGTTAAGGTATTAAAAAAATAACTCATGTATCAATGTATCATATAATATGTGACTAAAAATAAATAAAGAAACAACTTTCCCCAAAAACAGTAAACAGTAAGTAAAGTGGAGCCACGAAACTCACCCGGACAATGCAGACGAGTGATGCGACACAGTCGACAAAAACCGATAAAATCTGAGTCCTAATAGGTCCTATTAGTCAAGTGGACACAAACTATCCATTTAGTACTCCTAAAGGTTGTGACCAAGTCAACAAAACAAAAAGTTGCTATGTAATCGGTTGCATACCCAAAACCCGTGCATATGCGTATGAACCGTTAGAAATTGTAAAACCGGCTTTATATAAATTCGTGACCTTAAAACCTTAAGTTTTAGATTTTAATAAAGAACATAAGTAGTTATAAAGTTGTATATAATAAAATCTCAAGACACGGTTTCGTTTGATCAAAAACGCGTTTACGTGCGTAAAGTCTGGTTTTGCGGTTTGAAAATCTGATCCGTCCGAAATTAGGGTTTTAGTGTGATATTAGCACCCAATTTAAAAGTCCAAATTTATTTTTTTAATGTGATCATACTTCTGTCCAAAATCCCCTAAAACTTTTTTATAAAAACAATTTTATACAAAAATTTCTAAAAATAGTAACTTTTTATAACGTTTTAATGGACCAAAATTCCAAAATCATACATAGACATAAAGTTACTGCTTGAAACTTTCACCAATTGATCATATACATAAATAAGAATTTCTGACCAATTTTCATAGTTTTTCAATATCTAGATTATTTATTATGAACATAATATTGTTAAAAATTAACAAATTCGGGAAAAATAGTTAAACTTGTCAAAACTTCACCAAATTTTTACCAGTTTAGTTTTAGGTCCATATGAGATTTTATTCAAAGTTTCAAGACCAGAAATGTATGATCCCAAATTCATTTGTTTAAACTCTATAAATACTAAACATTTACTTAAACAAATCCAATTTTTACGAAATTTGGACAGGAGACATCTTTTATAATATATTAACCAGTAATTTTCTAATACACAGAGATATTTTTCCCAAGTTTCATGTATTAAACATGTATTTCATTTATTAAACTTGTAGGAATTTTAATAAATAATCCATAAAGAGTTTGGTTACCAAAATTTTCAGATTTTCATTTTAAAACATAACCTACTGTTTAAAAGTGATTTTGGGTGCTAGATCAACAATTTTTTATAAAAATCCATCAAAAACAATTTTTGTATAAAAAAAATATATTAGTTCCATTATTTGTTTCACGTGAACCGGGGTTAGGTTTATAACCTAATAACCACTCAAAATACCAAATATCTTAATACTAAATATTTTCGGATTTAATTCCTAACCAATGACTCATAAAACTATTGTAGCATAAAATCAAATCTTAACGGATAAAGTTTATACATTCCGTATAAATGGTTTGCGTACGCGGAACCTTCCGTATTTCACATGTAATACGAACCAAAACCACCATTAGGATCGTTTTTATCTCCCGAGCATTTCCACTTGCTCAAAATCGACATGCAATGTCGTTTGGATGGCTATACAACCCGATCAATTTCTTGTTTTTGATCCTACAAACTGTTACAATCTGTTCGTATTTAAAAATATAGTTCCCAACATCTAATCGGAATTTCCTTTAGTGAAAACATTCATATGTGTGTTTAGAAACCAATGTCCAAAAATCGTCATTCCTTTAGTGAAAACATTCATATATGTTTTTAGAAACCAGTATCCAAAAATCGTCACGATCCAACGGTCGGATCTCCAGGGATCGACAATTCTTTGAGACCCAATTTTTCGAATCCGAAAATCCGATCAGTCTCATTCGAGGGTATAAAAAGCATACCTAGAGAGCTCTGATAAAAAATCCCTCTGGTAGGGTTTTGCGTCTATGAGTTGGGAACCTTCTGTCCAAATTTCATCCATTTCTAACAGTCGGATTTCCGGGTATCGTCCGATATTTGAAACCACGCATGCATAAAACTTTTCGGACAGATTTTAAAAACTTTTTTTAACAAACTTAAGCAAGGATTCAGGAAAATCGGAGCTTACCATAGTGTTCGTAGCGTCGAGAAATGGTTTCAGGTGAAAAAAAGGCTTCAGCCGCCACCGACCACCACGTCGGACCACCGTTGACCGCCACGCACCACCGCCGGACCACCACTATTTCGCTGGAATCCTCTCCAGCCATCTCCTCTCTCCTCTCTCTCTAACTTTTTTTTTTGAATTTGCAAAATGAGAAAGTGGGGAAAGATGGGGTATTTATAGCCCCCATGGTCTTCGATCGCGTGTCGTTTTTCGCTTAAACGAACCTGATAAAAAAATAGAGGCGTTATTTTACCCAAAAATAACTTATTATAATTTATTATTTTCCCTCGAGTCCTTACGTCTCGTAAATATATATCTTTTCGGGTTTAAATTAAAATTTTACGAAACCGCTCGACTACGGTGTTAACGTGTATAGACCCGAACTTGATCAAAATTTTGATATTATAACACCCAAATAAACCTTGATATTATTTATCGTTCTCCAACGAGTTGTTTAAACGTATATTTCAACATAATAATAATACTATTATTATTATACGAACTCGTCGAACATAGGTGTTGACCGTAATAGTCGCGGTTGTCACACCTTAGATTAAAAGGGATCAAAGGCTGAGATTGAATCAGCTTTTTCAACATTTGTTTTAGTATTATTTTAATAAGTAATAGTACATAAATGATAGAATTGTAAAATAACTTTACACTTATCAAATCACCTTTTCTTGTTTGACCAGATAGTACACACATTATATCACATCACATTTTTTTCCCCACTTTCAAAATGAGTTTTTTTTAATAAATTCGATTTTTATTAAAACGTTTTCTTTTAATTCCAATTTTTTTAAATGAGATTTTTTTAAACATGACATTTTTTTAAATTCCAGTTTTTAACACATGTTACATATGTAACTAGAATTGTTACATAACATTTTTTTTTAATTTTAGTTTTTTTTAAATTCCAATTATTTTGAAACAAGATTTTTTTGGTCGATGAAGTTTTTAAATTCTTGTTATAAAAAGCAAGATTTTTTAACAAAACTTTATAAAAACGATCTTATTTTTAAAACATAATAACGTGTTACATATGTAACGTTTGGTAGTTACATATGTTACACATGCTAATTAACAACCGTTACAAAAAGGTATTGAAGAAACCACCATGAAGTTATCAATCAAATCATCTCAAAAATCAACTTTCTTTCACAAAAAAGTCAAATTCAAAATCCATAAAATTTGAAAATATGAGAGACAATGTAATAAAAGTTGACACCAAAATATAACTACAATGTTACTAGTAATGTTACATGTGTAACTAGCAATGTTACATATTTGATTGCGAGAAACTTATAAGAAATAAAAACGACACTTAAAAAAATTACCATTTTTGCCAAAAGCTCTCCACAAACATCCCGTCATCTTCACTATCATTGCCATTATTTTCAACGTCGCGGTCGTCTTCGTCGAAACCTCTCTGCCTGTGTACACATAACCCACTTATACAAACACAACAACAAAAACTTTGAGACAGAAATACCACTTTTAAAATCTTTGAGAAATAAAATAAATATTATTTAAGCTTAAAAACGTATAAAATAAATAATATTATAATAAAATAAATATTTTTAAGCTTAAAAAACACATAAGTTCTTTATTTTTTTCTCAAACAATATGAACGTATCAGAATATATATATATATATATATATATTGTTTATATTCAATTGGGTCTCCACGTATATTGGCATAACAATGGGCTGGTAGATAAAAAAAGTTAATGGGACCCCAAAATGAGTTTCAGTAATTATTCCAGAAGATAATGCATTGGATCAAAAATAGCATCAAATATTTGGGCAAATGAAATGTGTCTAAGTGGGTCATTCGCTTCAGATTTCAATAAATATTCATTTTAATTTACACTAATCATTTTCATACATGATCACCAAATAATAAGAAATTTTAAAGCCAAAATTTGTAAAGAACCCATGAAATCTGACACATATTTATTTCAAGAAATATTGTTAACAGAGTAACCTGCAAAAAAAATGAACATTACCAGATCTGTCAACTCTCTCACTCTCTAAACTGCGGCTCTCAAAATTTTTTTGATTCTTTTTAGATCTGACCCGTCTTCCATTTCCAGATCTGTCCCGTTCTCAAATTAGGTAACTAATCTGAACTGAATATAAAAAAAAGTAAATAACTTTTCTTAATGGAGGTTCTAAAAATGATGATGGGAGATCTAAAAATGGAGAGATTAAAAGAAATGGTTGTGGTATATCTAGAGAGTGGTAGAGATAAATGGTGATGGTGAAGGAAAGAGAACAATAAAATATTAATGAAAGGTTGAAGACATGGAAAAAGAGAAAGTAATAAGAAAAAAGTTGAAGAAATTAATGAAAGGTTGAAGAAATGGAGAAGACATTAATGAAAGGTTGAAGAAATGGAGAAAGAGAAAGTAATAAGCTCAAATCGTGAGAAATAGAAAAAAGAGAAGAAATAATTTAATGAGTAAAGAAGTATGATAGGAAGGGTGGTGGTGATAAATCAAAGTGAATGTCTTGTAATAGTTAAATTACATAAATACCCTTAAGGGTTTGAACATGTGGGGAGATGAATTAAGGATGTGGAGAAATGAGAACCATAAAATGGGTTTGGAGGGTTTTCACAACTACAGTGGGATTCCACCCAATACATACCCTATATATATATATATATATATATATATATATATATATATATATAGGGTATGGATAAAATGAAAACCCTTCTTAGATGTAGAAACCATGAAAACTTGATAATGGCATTTGATCAAAAATTTTAAATGACTAAGATGATGTGTTACTTTTATGGATTTGTTTTATAATTTTTTAATCAGATTAAGGTAGAAAAAGGTAGAACTGTCATTTGCTTTGAGTCTGCTTTATGTATTCCCTATTCATACATCAAATCAAAAAAAACCTTCATTTCATCTTTTCACCATATCTAAATTTTAAAAAACCATCATATCTAGATCTCTTTCCATCATTTTATCTTCCCAAAAACTTCATTCATCCTCCAAACCAAGGTCTTATTTCGAATAATTATCTTCACCGAGAAGAAGATTAGGGATTCTCAGAAGTTGATTTTGCGATGTTTTCAACCATTTTACAAATAAGGAGAAGTGGTATGTGCTTTGACTTGTTTCACATGCTCTTCGATTTCTTTTCTTTATGTTCTTCGGTGGTTGTCGTCTACTCTTTTGTTAACTTCGATTTTTTTTGTTATATATTAATCTGTTCTAGGTCGGAGAAGTAGTAGAATTGCCAAAAAAATCACTCAGCTGAAGGTTTAAGAATACACTTGCGGATCCGATCATATTTGACTCAGATGGAAAGAATACTGAAGTGTTGAAGAAGAAAACACAAAGTGGTATATGTAGTAAGTTATTGAATTTTTTATTAATTATGTTTTTTGTTTGAGACACCAAAACTGAAAAAGAAAAGAGAAAGTCAATTCAAAATTTCTGAAATAATTGTGTTTGATCAAATCTTAACTTCACACACAATTTGGATACTCCAATTATTAAATTCGTGTTTGAGGGGGAAAAACAAGAAAGGCAGTTCGAAACAATCAGTCTTGGGGATAATCAAACAGGTACATATGTAAATTCATATGCTATTTTACTTATAGTAAGCTACATATGTAACATATATTTCAATTTAACTGAAAAATATGAAAAACTCAGGTTCAAGGAGAAAAAAGTTGGAAAAGAAAAGGAAAAAACGAGAGGGTCAAGGAAAAAAAGAAGAGTGGAAAGTATGGAGGAACAAATACATTGTGAGCCAAAAAAAAGGGAAAACAAGAAAGGAAGTGAGGCTTGCTGGGAAAGTAAGAAAATTTCTTTGAGGAAAAACATTGAAGGTATGTCTTTTACATATAAATTTCAGTATTAGTTAAGAAATGTGATCTGATTATGTGGGATTTCATATGTAAATAAAATAATGTGCTTAATAAAGTACTTGACCTAAAACTTATTTTGTTTTAAATCATAGGAAAAAAAGTTTTATAGGGTGGAAGTTCAAATTCTAAAAAATCAGAAATGGAGGAGAGTAGGGAACTACAAACAGGTAATAGAGTATATTATACTTAGTTACATATGTAACATAAATTGCAATCTAACTAAAATAAATTGATAAACAGAAACTAAGGGGAAGAGAATTGAGAGAGAGGATGAGAAAAGAAAAATAAATGAAGAGGGGAAAGGAGAAACGCCAGGTTCAAGAAAAAAAAGGAAAAGGGGAAACTAGGGAGGATGTAATGGTTGAAAAAAAATGGGCGAAAAATAATTTGAAAGATTGGTTTGGCTTAAGAACTAGGTCGTCCCCTGCTCAACTGTCTAAGTGTGTTGCAATTCTGAAAAAAAAACCAAAAAGAAGCCGTAAAGAAGATGGGGTTTGGGCATTTATTTAAGTTTGATGGTTGATAAAATACCTGCAAAGATAAGACATTTTGACAAAAACTACCGGAAGGCAAATTACATACCTCATTCTTCAAAGAAGTGACGACTATTGAGACTAAACAAGAAACTGCATGAACTTGGAAATCAAACTAATAATGTTACATATGTAACATAATACATACATGTAACTGCAAAAATGTTACATGTGTAACATTGTAATGTTATGTATTTACCGATTATAAAAGCAAGCTAATAATGTTACATGTAACAGCAAAAAAATATTACATATATAACATTGTAATACAAATTCAAAATCAAACAGTTCCATACACGCCCTAATGTTTGTATTTTATAACATATCACCGGCAACATATGGAAAAAAAATTCATTAATCAATACAATTTATATGAAAACAAGGTTTTTATAAAAAAAAGAAATTTTGGTTTATTTAGTAATGTTACATTTGTAACTATCAATGTTACATATTGGATTATCAAAAGCTTACAATAAATCAAACCGACGCTTTTTTAAAATGAGACTTTTCTAAAATCATTTATAAATCATAGTACAATAAATCATATATACATTCATAACATTTCGCTAGTTGCTTGTGTAACATGCGTAGTTATGTATGTAACATGGCATTACATTCTTTTATCATATTAACTATTGACTTTTTAAAAAGATTTGTAAGATTTTTATTATTTAATTTTTTAATAACTAATTGGTGAGATGTTTTTAGTAACAATTGTGGGTGTGTTTAAAACTAGTTTAATTATGTCCTTTTTAAAGAAGTGGCCACGTGTTGGAGGAAAAGTTCTAATGTGACATCGCATTACAAAATGTAACATTGTTATCTACATATGTAAAATTTCGATAGTTGCTTATGTAACATTCTAGTTACATATTTAACACCGCATTACATAATAGAACACTGTTATCTACATATTTAACATTTCGGTAGTTGCTTGTGTAACATGTCTACTTACATATGTAACATCGCATCCACATATGTAACCTTTATGTGCTTTTTCTTTGTAGCTTGGTATATTTTTTAGTTTAAATAACGTGTTTTAAACTTGACATGTTTAAAATTCAAGATTTTTTAGAAATGAGAATTCTTTTAAACGAGATTCTTTTAAACATTATTTTTTTTTAAAACGTGATTTTTCAAAGCGAGATAGTATTACATATATGTAACAAGAGGATGATTGTGTTTTTCATTAAAATTATACAAAATAAACCTAGACGTTTCTTTGCAAACTTGAACACTGATGTGGGCTTTGCAATCAGACACAATAATGTACTTTGCCTGATATACAATGAACTTTCAGAAATTGTACCAAATTTACGTTTCATTTAGGGTTTGCCAGCCTTGTTACATCTCAAGTATTTGTGAGAAACAACACCTTTCCATTTCTTGGTTTGACCAATCCGAACAGAGAATCCACATCTTTCGGCATAATTGGCATACATACTCACAACATGTAATATCCCAAAATAAGATGGAAAGAATAAACGAGCGAGGAATGGGCCGACCATGGGCTTGCGCGCGAATGGGCTTAGGGGAGGGTAGCCTCTTCCTATAAATACCTTAGCCCATCTCATTTCCCTCCTTTGCCATCCTAGAGAGAGAAACCGTAGAGAGAGAAAGTTGACGGATCGGTCCGAGAAGCTAGCATCTTGTTCCTACACTACTCGTGAGCAGAACCTCCGATTCAGAAGCTCGAAAGAGGTAACAACTCGACCTAGAATTGAGTTTTTAGTTTTTGTTGGGTTTCTCGGGTTTTTGGATAAAAGATGGCATTTTTACGTATGAAACTTTGAAATAAACATAGATCTAGCATCTAGTGTAGAAAACAAACGTTTTGAACTTAAAAAGTTCCCAACTTGACGAACCAATCGATCCAGATCTGAATCCATGCAAAAACACGGTTTTTGATGAAGTTCACGGTTTTGGGAAGTTCACGGTTTGGAAAGTTCACAGTTTGGAAAGTTCACGGTTTGTGAAGTTCATGGCTGGTGAAGTTCACGGCTGATGAAGTTCACGGTTGGGTAAAGTATGCGGTTAGGGTGAAGTATGCGGTTAGGGTAAAGTATGCGTTTAGGGTGAAGTATGCGGTTATGGTAAAGTATGCGGTTTGGGTAAAGTTTGCGGTTTGGGCGAAGTTCTCGGTATAAAAGGATGAAATGTAATGAGTTGTATGAGAAGCTAAGACCAGGTTGTGCACGTACAGGTTAGAAGATCCTTTAGAGACCTTTGACCCTGTTTATTTCAGGTGAGTTCTAGAAGCCCTTATTTTAATGTTTTAAATTTTATTTTGGGCTGGTATGCATACTTACGAAACGGTTTACGAAATGATGTTTACGAAATGATGTCTACGGAATGATGTTTATGAAACGGGTTACGAAATGTTTTGTCAAAAGAAGTTTAAGAAGTGTTTACGAAAGAAATGTTATTTAATAAAACGTGTGATGCGCTAACTAAAGTGAAGTAAAGGTTTTTTTATGAAAGTCACTAAAATGAACAAATCTACCATGATTCCCCTGGGAATCGAAGTATGTATGTTATGTAAAGGTTTACCTTTATAGGGTCCTTTGTGGCTGGCCAACGGTTGTACAACTGGGTGGGAAAGGGGTGACGACAATCATCAAGGGGATTACCGTGATCCTTGAAGTGGGTATCGTTCTTCGCGAGGGAATGGTGCTTGAAGTTTGGTACGTGCTATCCATTGGGACGCCATGCTTGAAGGGAATTGACGATTATGTGTGGTTACGAATGGTTACGTTGGTACGTGTGCTATATGAAGCACCGTGCTTGAAGTTGGTACGTGTGCTCTATGAAGCACCGTGCTTAAAGTTGGTACGTGTGCTCTGTGAAGTACCGTACTTGAAGGGAATTGACGGTTACGAGAAGGCGCAGATTCGATTTATTATTGACTTATGTTTTATGATTATGTTACAGCATTATTTACATACGTTTTTATTAAATGAAGTTTGAAGTTATGTTTTTGACAAAACGTTTAAAGTTAATGTTTTACGTAAAGCTAGAACTCACTAGCGTAGCTGACTTTTTAGTATACACATTCAGGTTAAGGCAGGTTATGATGATGGATGGTGATGTTGGGCGGCTTGATGAGTTACCCAGGTGATATGAAGACTGGCATCCCGTTTTGAAGATGGTTATGATATGTTTATGTAATAGACAATGTTACGCTTCCGCATGTTGAACGAGGTTATGTTATGTTTGAAATGAAATTTTCCGCTGCGTTATTTGATATTCAAGTTTAAGAACTATTTGTAAATGAGTAAATCCAACAAGTGAGGTTTCCCGGTTTGGGGCCTTACAAGTTGGTATCAGAGCAATAGTTTGAGAGATTTGGACACTCCTGGTGTCTGAACTTAAAATGTGAATAGGACCGAAAGCGGATGCCAGTACGGGTAACTCGAGCCATTGCATCAGGTATGAAGGTAGTATATATTTACATATATAGTATGCCTTAGAAAGTGTTAAGGTTAGGACTTGTGTTCTGATGGAAATCACAAAGGTGGTCAAATAGAAATCGAAAGTTAGTGTAATGGTTAATTGCAGATGGCCAGTGTATATTAACATCTTATAGTACTTGTTGAATTCTATTTGTTAACTAGCGTGATGACATTGGATTCCTTGTCTTATAGAACGAAATGGCAAGGAGAGGAAACGGAAGGCGTGGTGGGGGCCATACCGGTGGTTGTACCGGTGGTCGTAACGGTGGGCGCAAAAGGACCCTGCGCGCCAAGAGTATAGCGAAGAAGGAAGTGTTCACACTGAGCCAGAAGTCAGTGTTCATGGAACGGAGCGGCCTCCCATGGATGAACAACAATTTACTTTCGAGCCGGAAGTGAAAGTGGCCCTGGCACGTGAAATTACTGAGATAATGAAGACTTCGTTGCCGGATTTACTGGCTGAAGGGATGAGGAAAGCCAATGAGACAGGCGGGTCTAGCCCTGCAACTGATGCCCCAATCACCGAGGCAGCTAACGCGCCGCTAGCTCGTGGTTACGACTATAAGTCCTTCAAGGCATGTGACCCACCGATTCTGACTGGAAAGAAAGACACAGTGCCTACTTTTGATTGGGTAATCCGGATGGAAGCCACCATTCGCCTGAGCGAATGCCGAGCGCATCAAGTGGTGAAATTTGCTGCTAATTCACTATGGGAAGAAGCATCCCATTGGTGGGAGGGAGTGCGACAGGCCAAGGGGTATACCACTGCCGACTCTATGCTATGGAATGATTTGAAAACCTTGGTTATAAGGAATTTTTGCCCAAGGAACGATATTGAGAAGGTGGAGAGGGATTTTTGAGGTTAAAGGCTGGGAACATGACTCACCGTCAGTACACCACTCGGTATAACGAGTTAACATGTCTGGTGCCACATCTGATCACCACTGAAGAAAGGAGGATCGCATTCTATATCTAGGGATTGCCAGACAAGGTCCGCACGTTTGTTAAGGCAAACACCCCTAGCACCTTTGACTCAGTAGTGGAACTCAGTGGTGTAGTGTATGATGACTTGGCGTTGAACGATGTTGCCGTTGAGGAACCTAAGAAGAAACTGACTTTCCCTACCAAGCGAACCGGTGGGAAACTACTGGGGTCTCACGGTAAGAAAGCTAGAGGGAATGAGTCGGCGATCTGTGGGAAATGTGGAAAGGAACATGCAGGTGAATGCATGCTAGGGTCAAATATATGCTACAAGTGTGGCAAGCCCGGGCACTACTCTCGAGAATGCCCACAAGGCTTTAAATGCATAACTGTGGAGTGGGCGGTCATATGAGCCGAGAATGTACTAAACCGAGAATGGGGGAAAGTGGAAGGGGAAAGGCCCTGAGAGGAAGGAAGATAGGCCCCGAGCAAGGACCCGAGCATATGCACTGACGCAAGAACATGCTAGGGTAGACCCCGATGTGGCGTCAAGTACGTTCATCCTCGACAACACTTTTATATATGTGTTATTTGATTCAAGCCCAATTAAAAGTTTTATATCTGCCACCTTTTGTAAATGGGTAAAATACTCAGTCAGTAAACTAGAAAGGGCCTTCAGTGTAGAAACCGTTGAGGGTAGAACTGCAAGGGTGACCGAAGTAGTTGACAATTCCACGATAAAAATAGAAGGCCATAGATTCCCCGTCAGGTTGTTTGTTATGGTTTTGGGTGGGTTCGATGTCGTGTTAGGTATGGATTGGCTAACTGCCAATGAAGCGCAAATTATATGCAAACGAAAGATAATCCGACTCAAGGCTCCAGATGGTAGCAAAGTCGAGGTTTTTGGAGATCGTGACGCCCCGATGCCCAATGTTATTTCGATGAATAAGGCAACAGAATACTTGAGGCGCGGATGCGAGGCTTATCTGGTGTACGTGATTGACAAGTGTAAGGAAATGAAGGAACTAGACGATGTACCCGTGGTGCGTGAGTACTCGGAGGTGTTTCCAGAGGATTTTCCTGGGATACCACCTGACAGAGAGATTGAGTTCAGAATCGACTTAGTACCAAATGCCCAGCTCGTGGATAAGGCTCCATATCGACTAGCACCAATAGAGATGAAAGAACTAATGACACAATTAGACGAATTACTTGAGAAAGGGTTTATCCAACCGAGCATCTCACCTTCGGGTGCTTCGATATTATTTGTGAAGAAGAAAGATGGTTCTATGAGAATGTGTATCGACTACAGGGAGTTGCACAAACGAACGGTGAAGAACAAGTACCCTTTACCAAGGATCGACGACCTGTTCAATCAATTACAGGGCGCAAGTTGGTTCTCAAAAATCGACCTTCGATCCAGGTACCATCAGTTGAATGTGAGGGAAGAAGATATACCGAAAACCGCATTTCGCACGAGTTATGGACATTTCAAGTTCCGCGTGATGTCCTTCGGATTGACGAACGCCCCCATGGCGTTCATGGATTTGATGAATAGGGTGTGTCGACCGATGCTGGACCGATCGGTAATTGTGTTCATCGATGATATCCTCATCTACTCCAAGAATGAGGGTGATCACGCATGTCACTTGAAGGAAGTGTTGGAAGCTCTAAAGAAGGAGAAGTTGTATGCTAAGCTCTCCAAATGTGCGTTCTGGCTTAGGAAAGTCCAATTCCTAGGTCACGCCATTAACCCGAACGACATTATGGTTGACCTGGCAAAGACAATGACGGTAAGGTATTGGGATATTCCTAAGACGCCAACTGAGATCCGCAGTTTCTTGGGATTGGCAGGCTACTATCGGAGATTTATTCAGGATTTCTTGAAAATTGCTTCGCAATTTTCAAAAGTTGACACGGAAGGAGGTAAAGTACGAATGGGGTTCGACCCAGGATGAGGCGTTTAAGGAATTGAAGAAGAAGCTAACTCAAGCTCCAGTCTTGGCCCTTCCCGAGGGCAATGAAGACTTGGTGGTATACTCTGACGCATCGGGTCAGGGGTGCGTGCTGATGCAACGAAGAAGAGTGATCGCGTATGCATCACGACAGTTGAAAGTTCACGAAGTCAATTATCCGGCTCACGATTTGGAACTTGCTGCTGTCGTATTCGCATTGAAAATCTGGAGACACTACCTTTACGGGGTGAAGTTCACTATTTACTTCGACCACAAAAGTTTGAAGTACTTCTTCGAAGAAATGGAGCTTAATATGAGGCAGAGACGATGGTTGGAACTCTTGAAAGATTATGACTGTGAAATCATATACCATCCTCGAAAGGCAAATGTGGTGGCTGACGCTCTAAGCCGAAAAGATGTGCCTGCTCCTATTAGAGTGAAGTTTGCCAGTTGGTGGTAACATCAGATGTGATGAGGGAAATTGAAAGGCTCAAGATGAGGCACTTAAAGAGGAAAACATAAATAAGAAAATGATGGTTGGCCAACAGGACAAGTTGGAATATAACACCCTTGGTGTTAGGACATGTTTTGGACGGGTATAGATACCTATGGGTGGCGAGCTTAGAACCAAGATCCTAGATGAGGCTCATAAGTCTCATTACTCTATCCAACCCGGCACCAATAAAATGTACCAAGATCTGAGGAAGGAATACTGGTGGCCTGGAATGAAACATGAGGTGACAAAGTATGTAAGAAAGTGCTTGACTTGCTCACAAGTAAAGTTCGAACACCAGAAACCGTATTGAAAGATTCAACCACTTGATATACCAGAATGGAAGTGGGAACACATTACCATGGACTTCATAACCAAGCTACCTCGCACAGCTAAAGGTCATGACACCATCTGGGTAATTGTGGACCGTTTAACGAATAGTGCTCATTTCCTACCTATTCGCGAGACATTCTTGTCGGAAAGGTTAGCGGAAGAATTTATTAATGAAGTAGTAGCACGACATGGGATGCCTTTGACGATTGTATTTGACAGGGACACATGATTCACATTGAGGTTCTGGAAAAGATTTCACGAGGCTTATAATCAGCACGGCATACCACCCGCAAATGGACGGTCAGTCCGAAAGGACCATTCAAACATTGGAGGATATGCTTCGTTCGTGTATTATCGACTTCGGTGGCAGCTAGGACATTCATCTGTCATTAGCCGAATTCTCCTACTACAATAGTCATCACACGACGATAGGCATGCCACCTTACGACATGTTGTATGGGAGAAGATGCAGGACCCCAGTCTGTTGGGGTGAGATTGGACAGAAGGAATTAGGAAGCCTTGAAGTCGTACGAGAAACGTCAAAAAGGTTTGATCAAATCAAACCACGAATGAAGGCCGCCCAAGATCGTCAGAAATCCTACGCAGATAAATGACGAAGGCCTATTGAGTTTGATGTTGGGGACAGAGTAATGTTGAAAGTGTCGCCCTGGAAGGGAATCATACGATTCAGAAAGAGAGGAAAGTTAAGTCCAAGGTTTGACGGACCATTCAAAATAATGGCACGGGTTGGTGAAGTCGCTTATCGGTTGGAATTGCCTGATGAGTTAAGTGGGATCCATCCTACCTTCCATGTATCACACTTGCGAAAGTGTTTGGCGGATGAATTAGCTCACGTACCACTTACTGACATCGAGGTTGACAATAGCCTTAACTACATCGAAGAACCGTGGCCATCCTAGATAGGAACGATAAACGTTTGCGTAACAAAGTTATCCAATTGGTTAAAGTCCAATGGAAGCACAGAAAGGGATCGGAGGCTACATGGGAAACGGAGACGGAAATGAGGGAGTCGTACCCTCAACTATTTGACTTATGATAGGTTTCGGGGACGAAACCTATTGTAAGGGGGTAGACTTGTAACATCCTAAAATAAGACGGAATTAATAAACGAGCGAGGAATGGGACGACCATGGGCTTGCGTGTGAATGGGCTTAGGGGAGGGTAGCCTCTCCCTATAAATACCTTAGCCCATCTCATTTCCCTCCTTTGCCATCCTAGAGAGAGAAACCGTAAAGAGAGAAAGTTGGCGGATCGGTCCCAGAAGCTAGCATCTTGTTCTTACACTACTCGTGAGCAGAACCTCCGATTCAGAAGCTCGAAAGAGGTAACAACTCGACCTAGAATTGAGTTTTTAGTTTTTGTTAGGTTTCTCGGGTTTTTGGATAAAAGATGGCATTTTTACGTATGAAACTTGGAAATAAACATAGATCTAGCATCTAGAGTGGAAAACAAACGTTTTGAACGTAAAAAGTTTCAAACTTGACGAACCAATCGATCTAGATCTGAATCCATGCAAAAACACGGTTATTGATGAAGTTCACGGTTTTGTGAAGTTCACGGTTTGGAAAGTTCACGGTTTGTGAAGTTCACGGTTGAGTGAAGTTCACGGCTGGTGAAGTTCGCGGTTGGGTAAAGTATGCGGTTAGGGTGAAGTATGCAGTTAGGGTGAAGTATGCGATTTGGTTAAATTTTGCGGTTTGGGCGAAGTTCTCGGTATAACGGGATGAAATGTAATGAGTTGTATGAGAAGCTAAGACCAGGTTGTGCACGTACATGTTAGAAGATCCTTTAGAGACCTTTGACCCTGTTTATTTCAGGTGAGTTCTAGAAGCCCTTATTTTAATGTTTTAAATTATATTTTGGGCTGGTGTGCATACTTACGAAACGGTTTACGAAATGATGTTTACGAAATGATGTCTACAGAATGATGTTTATGAAACGGGTTATGAAATGTTTTGTCAAAAGAAGTTTAAGAAGTGTTTACAAAAGAAATGTTATTTAATAAAACATATGATGCTTTAACTTAAATGAAGTAAAGGTTTTTTTATGAAAGTCACTAAAATGAACGAATCTGCTATGGTTCCATTGGGAATCGAAGTATGTATGTTATGTAAAGGCCTTGCCTTTATAGGGGCATTTGTGGCTGGCCAACGGTTGTACAACTGGGTGGGAAAGGGGTGACGACGGTCATCAAGGGGATTACCGTGATCCTTGAAGTGTGTATCGTTCTCCGCGAGGGAATGGTGCTTGAAGTTTGGTACGTGCAATCCTTTCGGACGCCGTGCTTGAAGGGAATTGACGATTATGTATGGTTACGAATGGTTACGTTGGTACGTATGCTCTATGAAGCACCGTGCTTGAAGTTGGTACGTGTGCTCTGTGAAGTACCGTACTTGAAGGGAATTGACGGTTACGAGAAGGCACAGATTCGGTTTATTATTGACTTATGTTTTATGATTATGTTACTGCATTATTTACGTACGTTTTTTATTAAATGAAGTTTAAAGTTATGTTTTTGACAAAACTTTTAAAGTTAATGTTTTACGTAAAGCTAGAACTCACCAGCGTAGCTGACTTTTTAGTATGCACATTCAGGTTAAGGCAGGTTATGATGATGGACGGTGATGCTGGGCGGCTTGATGAGTTACCCGGGTGAAATGAAGACCGGCATCCCGTTTTGAAGATGGTTATGATATGTTTATGTATTTGACAATGTTACGCTTCCGCATGTTGAACGAGGTTATGTTATGTTTGAAATGAAAATTTTCGCTGCGTTATTTGATATTCAAGTTTAAGAACTGTTTGTATATGAGTAAATCCAACAAGTGAGGCCTCCCGGGTTTGGGGCCTTACACAACATCATGCCAAGTATTGAAAAAACTACCAACAAACGTTGTAAACTAAGAAGAAACATTTGGACACCAAAACTTGGTTCCATTTGGTGTAACAAATACATAATATGGATCTGCAGCTTTGTTTCCTTAAATAAAGGCAAAAAAAATAATAAGTATGAGGGATACAAAAACTTCAGTACATATATAAATATATATATTAGATGTGAAAATCTCAGAAGAAACATATGGTGAGGACGTTACATATAATGTTACATATGTAAATTATGTAAAATACGAATGACTGAAGCATTAAATGTTAGGGAAAGTCAATCAACTTGGGTAGCTATAAGTACCTTGGCCTTGTGAAACAACAATGGAAAGATTCGAGCTGGAAGCAATAAATGAAGGATCATTAACTATCTCAGTGTGATCATTAAAGGGAAATATCTCTAAAGAAGAAGACATTGATGGAATGTGTTTAATGGGTTAGTTAGAGGTATGTATTAAATGAAGATTCATTTAATGGAGGTAAGTTGGGTTGAGAAGATAAGTTAGTTAGGAAGATTGAAAGAAAATAAATAAGAGGTAGAAAATGAGGGAAAAACGAAATCTTGGAGCTAATTATTGATGTGACCTGGGCCATTAAATGAAGTAAGGGCATAGAGACTATTAAACCTTAATGCCATTAATGTGATGCCTAACATTAAATGAAGTGAAAAGATAAATGGAGGGAAACTAGATTCTCGATGTGTGCTTGTAACCATTAATGAAAGATGGAGTAATGAAGGGAGGTAAGTAATGAAAAACGAAATAAAGATACATTTAAGATGTAACTAGAAGTATTAGAAAGAAACTAGAAGTATTGAAAAAAAAGATTTATTGAATGAAGCATTTCAAATTAAAAATATTAAAGATTGGAGGATTGTATTGAAAGTAAAAGTCTTGGGAAAATGTGTGTAATTTAACGAAGTGAGATAATCAAATCAAAAATAAAAAGGAGTTTGATGGGGATATAACTTGAAAATCTAAGAAGCATTTAATGAAGGTGATAGAATAAAAGAATAAATAAAAAGTACATAAAAAATTGGATTTAATCTAAAAAAATATGCAAACAACCTTAAGAATCCGACTTCATTATTCACAATTCAAAGAAATATATAACTATAGAAGTTATATATAAAACAATTAGCGTTACATATGTATTTCGGAGCTGTTAAATGAAACAGAACCTACATAACATTACAATAATATTATTTAAAACAAAGACAAACTTTAAAGATAGAAAATTATGGTGTAGGGTGAAACGGTAAATTTAATGATAATACAAATAATGATTTAAATAAATATATAATAATGAAAAGTTAGTAAAAATGAAAAAAAAGAAAAGGGTAATTTCAATAAAAAAAAACGTGATTTTAAAATTTAAATAGAAAAAAAATCACAAGGAAATATTAAATTTGAAAATGAAAAGATTAAATACATAATTAGATAAAATTTTAAAAAAGAAATAGATTAAATAAAATCAAACGGCAAAATGACGTTCCATGAATTGGAAATGTTTAGAATATAAAAAGCCTTTTAATTAAAAAGAAAAAATTAAAACAAGAATGTATATTAGAGATGATAAGATGTACCTTGTGTAGATTTTAAAAATAAAAAGAGAAAAGTTGATGTCCCTTCAGTGTAACAAAAAAAGTACAAGAAAGGTTTAAGGTATAAAAGGAATTAATTAGTGAAAGTGATAGATTACGAAAATGCCCTTACACAAATGCGTTTGAAAAAGTTAAAAATGGGGAGGTGGAAGTTAAAGACTACAAAATAGGTTTTTTAAGTTTTCATAACTAAATAAAGTTTTCATTATATATATTTCATATATATATATAGGGAATGGTTCTAATCAAAATCTATCTTTATCAAGAAAACCCAAAAACCCTCATCTAGTGGTTACTTTTAACTCAAACACACAAGATATTGTCATGTGTCCCATTTATTATTTTAATTAAAAAGGGTAAAAATGTCATTTTAACCACATTTAAAATCAGATTTAACAAGAGTGTGACAAGTGTCACTCTTAAAATACCCAACTTTCTTCTTTTTTTTAAAACCTTCTTGAGTTGGAAAAACCCAATAAACCCTTTACAAAAATTCAAAAAAATTTTTATAAAATTTGGGATTGATTATTTACCAAAAAAAAACGTAGGTTCGCAAAAAAATAAAAAAAAACGCCGAATAAATATAAAAATAAAAAAACATGTAAAAAACAAAAATCATCGTTTTTTTATTACGTATGTTTACGTCAGCACTTACATATGTAAAAAACAGCATTTACATATGTAAAAATGTTAGATTTAAAAAAAATTAAAAAAAACCGCTCGGGTTTTTTTATAATTTTTTTTACCAAAAGTGTTAAAATTGAATGTAGAATCCATCTCAAAAATAAAAAGTTTTTTTTACATATGTAAACAAGGTTTAGTGGGTTTCTTCAACTCAAGTATGTTTTTATTAGAACCACCCCCTATATATACCGTTGGCCATTTGGTACAATGGTAGCCCCAAGACTTCCCATAGTGGAGGTCTTGGGTTCGAATCCTAGTCACAACAAAATATGGGTCTGTGGCCAGGTCAGGGGTTTACCTAGTTGGGAGGTTCCTCTTGGAGTGAGCTGCCCTGGATGTTCTAGGTGTTGCCCCGGGAAAACCCAATTATCCTAGAATATCTAGGTATTGTCGTTCAATATATATATATATATATATATATATCTTTATAGGGGGACGGTTCCACTAACAAGTGGTTTTTCGCTAAGAAATACTAAGAAGTCGGTTAAACGAACTCTGATTGAGTTCATTCCAGCGGCGTTGAAACCGTCTCATCGAACCCTAACCCAGACCCAAAAACCTAAACCCCCCTCCACCCGCACCCCCAAAAACCTAAACCCCCTCCAACCCTACCCCTAAAACCACAACCCCCACCCCCCAAAAACCTAAACCCCCACCCCACCCCCCACAAAAAAAAAAAACCTAAACCCCCCACCCTACCCCCCCCCCACCCCACCAAAAAAAAAAACATAAACCATAAAATCTAAACCCTAAGGCTAAAACCCTAAAATTCAAACGTAAAATCTAAACCTTAAAAACTAAACCCTAAAAGCTAAGATGGTAGAGTTCGACGAGACGGTTCCAACGCCGTTGAAATTAGCTCAATCGGAGTTCGTTTGATATCGTTTATTAAGGTTCGTTTGGTAAAAAACTCTCAAAAAAATAGTGGGCTTAGCTTTTGGGTTTAGATTAGATTTTTGGAGGGAGGGGGTGTAGGTTTTTTTTTTGGGAGGGTGTTTAAGTTTTTGGGGGTGGGTGGGGGTGTGGTGGGGGGTTTAGGTTTTTAGAGGTGAGTTGGGTTTTTTGGGTGTACTACACATATGTAGTACCTTTAATGATAAGTTTTTTTGGTTTTCTCATGAATTCAACACACACACACACACACATATATATAGAGGACGATTATCGTACAAAGGGCCCAAATCGTACGAATCGTACGAAGGGCCCCCAACCGTCCGATTAATATGATCTATGGTTGGAGATAACGCGGTAACATAAACGTAATTACTTTGAAAAAAATAACGCGTCGTACAGGTTAAAAAGGACATAAATATCAATTTGTATCCATAAGCGTTGATTTTTTAATAATAACGTTTTTACGAAAAAAAATTAATTATCACGCAACAAGCGTGATTTTTTTTAAATTCACGTTTAGTGCGTTTTTTTTTATAAATTCACGCTTAATCGGGTCAAATTTTTTATTTATTTAAAGGTGGCCCACGATATCCAAGCAAATTGAATGTCGTGTATTGACCGACCATTCAACCACCGCATAAGCACCGAGTTACCGACACATAACATGATAAACGTCATTAACTTCCTTTTCTTTTTCCAACCATGTATGGTTATCGACTTGAAAGACTTAGAAAAATACTATAATACTAAAATACATGCGCGTTTATGTTTTTATATTGTGATGAAGTAAATACATAAATTATTTTTACAAACTTGTCACTACTACACACAAGATAATATATATGGTCTGGTTATATTTTTTTAAATTCACGCTTGGTGCGTGATTTTTTTTATTAAATTCAACAATCACGTTTTTTTGAAAATCAACTTTTATTTATATATATATATATATATATATATATATATATATATATATATATATATATATATATATATATGGATTTCAAACGTGAATTTCAAATTTAATTTTTTTATTAATTAAAACGTGAATTAATAAAAGTGAATTTATGTGGATTTCAAACGTGATTTCAATCGTGGATTTCAAAACGTGAATTTCAACTTCAAGTTTTGTGAATCCTACGATTCGTCAATTGAATCACGTTTTTTATTAATGAAATCACTTAATTACGCATGTATAATTAATAACTAATAGAATGACAAAAATATCACTCCCACTCAAAATTAAAAAGAACACGCGGCGCACTGCTATGCCTTCGTACGCTTCATACGATTTGGGCCATTTATATTTAAAACTTTTCATATATATATATATATATATATATAAGAGTATTCTAGAAAAATTCATAGAATTAGAGAAACTCCTCTTCTTAGAGAAAATGATCAAGGAATACCCGGAGACACATCTACAAAACCTTCATGTTTCCCATATCTTCTCGAGAAACAAGTGGGCTATTTCTTTGCAAAATTGTGCTCAATTTCATATGTGGCAATTCCGCCACGATCTCTTCGTTAGTTGGGGGAAGAATCCCCTCGAATCGTATTTTTTTAGGAACGTATCGAGAGAGAATTTGATTTGGTTAGACAATATGTGGTTGGTAAACAAGGATCGGTATATATATATATATATGGTTAGGATCAAATGAAAACTTATAAATACTTGAGAACTCGTCAAAATATCAATTAAAACCATTTTTCTTTGTTTTCACTACCTTTATTATTAAAATACAACATAAAAAATGATTTATCTTTCCAATTAATTCATCTCTTCTTTCTAAATTTGTATTAAAAAAATTTAAACACATATGTAAATAGTTAACACTTACACATGTGTAAGTGGTAAACTTACAAATGTGTAGATTTTTTTTAATAAATAAATACATGTAAATTTACATACATAAATTCATTTTTTTATGTTGTATTATAATAATAAAGATAGTAAAAATAAAAAAATGGTTTTGATTGGTTTTTTGACGATTTCTCAAATGATCCATTCCCTATATATATAGGGAAGGGTTCAAATACTAACCAACTTTTTATGTCATAACCGTGCTAACCACTATAAAACAATCACATAATTTATAAATTATTTTTTCTTTTAATTATTAAAATAGTATTTAAGTATCTTGAATAAATATTTTGAACGTAAATACGGAAATGATGAGGCTTACTTATACGTACCAAATAATGTTACATATACGTGACACATAATGTTTGCATATATGTAACATTAACATAATGATAATTATTACATATACGTAACACTATGTTTGAGAGTAGTTATCACATAAATATTGGTTAGCATTTGAACCTCACCCTATATATATATATATATATATATATGGTTGAGTTCATGAGAAAACCAAAAAACTCCTCATTAAAGTTAAAAAAGAATAATAAAAAAAATCATAAATCAAAATATAAATAAAAAACTAAAAAAGTGGTTCGGAGACCATGTTTCCCACATCGTCATCGTTAAAAAAAACGCAATACTACATATGTGTAGTACCACCTCAAAAACATATCCCACCCCAAAAACCTAACCCCCCACCCAAAAACCTAACCCCCCACCCAAAAACCTAACCCCACCCTACCCACCCACCAAAAACCTAAACCCCCGACCCCCAAAAAACCTAAACCCCCACACCCCCACCCACCCCCCCACCCCACCTCTAAAAACCTAACCTAAAAGCTAAACTAAACCTTAAAGCTAAACCGACTGTTTTTTTTATTTTTTTTTTTATGATACGAGAAAAAACGAGAGAAACGTTTTGTTTTTTTTTTGTTTTATAATTTTTTATATTTTTCTTTATTTTTTTTTTGAGGGTTTTTTTTTGCCTTACAAAAAATGTGCTAATGAGAAGTTTTTGGTTTTCTCATGATCCTTCCTCTCTCTCTCTCTCTCTATATATATATATATATATGGCTTGTATTCAAAATAAACCAATCTTTAGAGGATAAACCATTAAACTCAATCTAGGCCACATATTAGTTTTCTTATATTTTTATTTTATTTTTAATATACAAGGGTATTTGTGTCCTTTTGCCCGTCCCTTTTAAAACCCCAAATCTGCCTCATAATCCTTTGTCCCGCTCTTTCTCTAAAAATTGATCTGCTCTATCCTCTCTCTCTCTCTAAAAAAACCCTTTACCCTCTTCCCTTCTCTCTCGTTTAAAGAACGGAGCACCAGATCCGAATCCTAAGAAAGCTACCCTACCCAAACTCTTTCATACGGATCTCATTACCGACCTATAACTCTTTCACGCTTCTGTCGTTCCTCATTACCGACCCATAACTCCGTTTTTACACATGTGTATTTTGAATATACACATGTGTAACCTGAGTTTAGACCATACACTGTGTAAACTGAGTTTTTTTTTAGGTTTTTTGAATATACACATGTGTAAAATGTATACATACATGTAAACCCTATTAAATTTTCGTTTCCTTGCTTTAAATAGTTGCTAATTCATGTTAAATATTCGTTTCTTTTTTCAGAACATGTTGAATAGTCCAAGACGATGTAAAAGTCAGATCAAATCGCCTGGTATATAGGATTTTGCACTTTTTAAGAAAAATTAGGATAGATTTTATAAGAATTTTTTTATTATAATTTTGATAATTTTAGTTATTTGAAGACCACATCTTCTTGTCTTTTGCCTTTACACATGTGTATTTTTGTTTTACGCATGTGTAGTTTTTTTAATATACACATGTGTAAACTCAATTTTTTGAGAGGGAGAGGGAGAGAGAGAGAGAGAGAGAGAGAGATATGAATTTTTAAATCAAGATTTAATCAAAAAATAAGAAATGTATAATTATCTTTCTACCCTTTCATTAAATCTAGACCACATGTTTTCTTCAATTAAAATAAAAAAAATACAGATTTAATCTACACCACACATCTTTTTCCCATTAATTTAACATATGGTCAAGATTTGCTTTATTAGTTTTCTCTCTAAAACTTGGTTTACAAAATATATATATATATATATATATATATATATATATATATATATAGTGTGTGTGTGTGTGTATAGAGGGAAGTTTAATTCAGAACAAGAAAATTTACGAAAACAGAGGGAACAAACCTAAATCATTAAATTTTTTGATCCATTATAATTTTTTTTTTAATTTTACACTTATTACATACAAATATGTATATAAAAAACCATTAAACTAGTTTTTTTCATATATTTTTATATATTTAAAAGTTTCCTACGAATGTATATGTTATGTGAAGGTAAAAAAACCTATATATCACATACACATGTGTAGGTATGTACATAAACGAAATTTGTTCATATTTTTTTGTTTGAATTTTATGAAAAAACGAATAAACATTACATTTATATCATTTTTTTATATTTTAAAACTTTTTAAGATTGAAATAATGAATGATTCGTTTTGTTCTGCGTCTTCTCGTAATATTTATTGTTTTAAATTGAACCCTCCCCTATATATATATATATATATATATATATATATATATATATATATATATATATATATATATATATATATATATATAGGAAGGTTCTTTGGGGAACAACAAAAAAATGGGGAACCGGGGAACACCCCCACAAAAAACCTAAACTATTCTTAACCCTCCAAAAACCTAACCTATCCCACCCCCACCCACATCCCCTAAAAACCTAAACCTTCCCCCTCCCCTACCACAAAAACCTAAACCCTCCCCCCACCCCACCCCTAACCCCCCAAAACCTAAACCCTAAAGCTAAAAAAATAGGGAACCGGCTCAAATGAACTTCGATTGAACTCATTCTATCGGCTTTGGAACCGGCTCGTCGTACCCTAAACTAGAAACCGTAAATCCTAAAGCTAAACCCTGGACCCTAAAGCTATCTCTAAAATCTGAAATATAAACCCTAAAGCTAAAAGTTAAACCCTAAATCTAAACCTCTCCCCCCTCCAAAAAAAAAAAAACCTAAACCCTCCCCCCTCCCCCAAAAACCTAAACACACCCCAACCCCCCCCCAGAAACCTAAAAGCTCGTCGAACCGGTTCCAACGCCGGTGAAATGAGTTCAAT
The DNA here is from genome assembly GCA_023525975.1 of Smallanthus sonchifolius. NCBI lineage: Eukaryota > Viridiplantae > Streptophyta > Magnoliopsida > Asterales > Asteraceae > Smallanthus > Smallanthus sonchifolius. Next base: position 36,907,146 of record CM042025.1, on the reverse strand, counting down.
CGGAGTTCGTTTGAGCCGGTCCCCCTCTGTTTCTCCCCTATTCCCCGTTTTTTTGGTGTTCCCTTTTGAACCACCCTCTCTATATATATAGACTATGAGTAAGCTCAAATATGTGTGAATTATTATTGAAAATTCAATAAGTTGGCAATGACCCGATTTGATCCATAAAACAAAAATTTCCCAAGTTGATAGATCTCCAAAATCATAGCATCCATAAACAAAAATTTCCCAAGTTGATAGATATCCAAAATCATAACATGGTACGTTGTCTAAAAAGTTTTGGATTCGCCAATCATCTCCTAAGTCATTATGCTAATTTATCCGCAAAATTAAAGAAATAAGTAGACACAAGTATAATTAAAGAAGCGCCTAGAGTGCTTAGTCCCACATATATGAAACGTTGAAAATCGATGATTATGATCGTCGGATTACAAGCTTCTTGTTAAAGGAACAGGAAAGTAAAAACTTTTTACACCTTTTTGTTCATTTAAGACATATTTTTCTTTGGTAATATAAGAGCATTCATAGTGGAGAGCGTGCAACCTGGGACGTGATCCATATAAGCAAAAGGGCGTGAATGGGGCGTGATTAGAGGGGCGTGGGGGCAATGACGGTGGAGGGGGCAAGCAACGATAGGATTACAACGGGTATATGACTGTTGCATTTAATAAAGAAAAAAATATTTTTCACTTATAAATAACAACCCATTTTACTCAACAATCACCAAACCATCTTTCCATCTTTTTCGCTAAAAATATCAAATTATCTTTCACCCATTTTACTCAACAATGAATCATTGCAACCCAAATAATCCACATTTTGCGAACATATGCAACAACCCCAATACCCGTTTTTTCCTCTAAATCCCGACCCAAACAACGACTCGAGCAACCTCTTCAATCAAAATATTTAAGACGCTTACGTTCCGAGTACGTCACCAGAACCAAACATTTATCAACAACTCAATCCTCATCTTTTTCCCGCAAACTTTAACTTTCAACAAATGCACCCTCCTACCCAAACCTTTCCCACACCGGATCCGTCCCCGAGACACAACCATCAACTCAACCAAAGAAACGTTCTCATAGAAAGAAACAACCAATAACCGCCGACACAACCAAAGAACCGTCACGTGTTCATGAAAAGTGGACACCGGAAGAAGAAATTTGCATTGACACAGGCTTGGGTAGACGTATCAGAGGATCCGATAATTGATAAGGCGTTTATATTTTTTTATAAATTGTTATGTAGTTTTTTTTTAATTTTTAATAAGTTGTTTTATATTTTTTTTTATATTTGATAGGAAATAATCAAAAAGGAAAGGATTTTTGGTGGTATGTTCGTGCGAGATTTCACGCCGCAATGGGGAGGGGCGAATAGCGTAACGCCGACAAGATCTCGAGTAAATGGCGTGACTATAACAACAAGATTGCTAAGTTTAACAACTTTTATAACAAACACTACAACAATCATAAATGTGGTCAAAGAGACCACGATATATATTTAGAAGCTTGCGATGAGTGTAAAGTCGTAGTGGGTACGGTTTTTAATTCTAATAAATCATGGGAGATTATTAAAAAATCTTCCAAGTGGGGCCAAGTCCCGTTGATAACCCAGTCGTCCAAATGAACAAAAACGTCATTGACCGGCGATTATTCGCCTGATGTAACTTCACACATTAATCTAAACGATACCGATGATGAAGTTGAAACACCGGAAGAACCGGTTCGTCCGCCCGGAAGAAACAAAGGTAAACGGGCTACTACTTCGTCCGCCTCGGACACCCAGTTTGAAAGAATAGACTCGAAGCTTGATAAGCTACTCTATTTTAGAAAGGATAAACAACAACAGGATCTCTGATGGCCTAACGCTAGGAACTATTTCACCATCCTAATACATGCTATTTTCAATATTTCTATGTCATGAATTGTGGCATATACATAATCCAGAAACTTTACCAGCTTATTTTGCTCCGTACTCCTCGTCTCAGTTTTGCCTTCGCCTTTAACGTGTTTTACCCCTTTTTACCATATCTGCTCTATCTTGCCTCCTTTGATTTTTAGTATTAGTTACTTTAGAATGAACCGGATGTCAAGGAGTGCCGGAATCTATAACTAGACCCAATGTTATATCCTGCCGGTTGCGATCCAGAAATATTTTTTTTACTGGTGTCACTCTTCAGATGAACCACGTGTTCTATATTTCCTTAGTTTTCTCATCTAGGTACAACAGCAGATTTTTCAAGAAATTTCATGACTCCATCCATTGGAGAATTCAAATCTAATCTCTTTTCCACAATTGGATTACTTCATCCAGTGACGTGCAACGTTTAAAGAAGAAGAAATCTGATCATCTACAAGAACTTACAGAGAAACTACCTGTTGGGTCTAGTCACTTTTGCAAGAACTTGCTTAAGATCATGATAAGTTGCAAAAAATTATAAAGTTGTACAAGGAAGACCGACCCATTATTTCTTAGTCAATTTTGAGAAAGACACATCATTTCTTAAATTCTTCATGGAAGTTACCACGAAGGTCTCCTGGCAACTTTACACCAATAAAATGGACAAAAAGTCAATTTCCACCGATATTTTCCAAACCAAGGGAGGCGGTATGTAATTTCCTGAATTCATACTTTGATCTGTATTCTTTCTTTAGACTAATTAATATAGAAAACTCCCCTACAAATAACATGAATCACCATTTCGAAACACAAGTTAAATAAAACTGCCTGTTGAATATTCATCTTATGAAAGAGAATATCTAGCAAGCCACGAGATCAAGGAGGTATGATCTTCATGGAGCTCAAGTATTTCACGATCCTATGCATCTTTGTACAATGGGTAATACTATTACATGATTGTTATTCTCTTTGGGCACGGCCCATGTGGCGGTTTATCTTTGCTAGACAAACCACCACTTGTGCAGCGACACCAACCGGTGCCGCTGCTCAACCTCACAACACCATCAAGATTCGTCGTGTTGAAAATGGTGGCAAGAAGTTGCTAGGAGTAGATCTAAAGATAATTATGGATAGATTAGGGATATGTTGGGACCGCGAAGATAAGAGACACGTTATTATTAGCTCGGAGGAGATGTTAGGTTTGTTCAATGAGGACGAGCCAAGCTTGGATGAAGTGAAGGAAGCGTTTAGTGTGTTTGATAGAAACAAAGATGGTTATATAGATGAGAAAGAGTTGCAATACACGCTTTCGGAGATGGGATATGTACATGTATCAGGAAGCGATTGTAGACGGATGATTGCTGGATATGATGTTGATAACGACGAAAAGATTAGTTTCAGAGAGTTTTTGAAGCTCATGGAAGACTGTTTTTCATGATTTTCCATGTTCTTATATACCTCCATTCTCGTTACATTGAATATCTTGAGAAAAAGATATCTCAGACAAGCCATTCAATCCGTTACGTACTCTCTTTTCAATGAATGTTACTAAAGCTTTGTATGTATCGTCTAATTGATACAATAAGATGTGTTTTTTTGCCTAGCGAACGGAGTTCAAAAATTCTGAAACATGATAGTTGTAGAACATGTCAATATTTACGTTAACATAGTTTTTCTAACTTTATTTGTAATAGGTTAACTTTATTTATGGGGTTTTTCTTTCAGTTACAATTCATGATTGTGGTAATGCTTGGTTTGATACGTTGAAAATTATAAAATGCTATTTTTTATTTTTTTTAGACTCAGAAGTACTAACTCACTTACTAATAAACAATGGCGGAGCTTGAAAATTTTCGCAGGGGGGGCCGGGAATTTTTTTTCATATAGGGGGGGCCGGAACTATAAAATTTTCGGCCGAATACATATAAGTTAACACTAATGAGCGAAAAATCGACCGAATACATATATATTAACACTTCTGAGCGAAAAAAACGGGGGGGGGGGGGGGGGGGGCGGGGCCCCCTCGGGCCCCTTATATCCTCCGCCCTTGCTAATAAACACTACAAATCAAATGACTTTCACTAACGACATGATCCATCAGCATTCAATGACTTTCACTAACGACATGATCCATCAGCATTCCATAAAGACTTCAAACATGGATCACCAACAGAACTTACTGATGATGCTTCATGAATGGCGGATCACCGACAGTACAGTCATCAACAGATTATCGTCGGACATTACCAATGAATGTTTAAGGATCACGAACGCATTCACCGATGGATTACCGATGATCATATCACTACTAGATCTCAACAACAGACTTCTCACCGACATGTCACTGACGATTTATTCCATTTTAATAAAATGAAATAAATAAAAAAATATGTCAACTTCAATTTTAATTAAAAGAATCTATTCTAATAAATAAAAATAAAACTGGGCACGTGTCGCTATGTGGTACAACCTAACCTTTATTTTCCCGTCTCTTTCTCTTATTAACTACGACACTCTCTTTTCAAGATTTTCCATATTAAACATGAAGCACAGGAAATTAAAGGGAAAATTTGAATAATAACATTAATCATAGATATTAATTACCAATCACAACTATAATTATAGATATCATTTAAAATAGTTAATTTTTAAAAAAAATTTCAATTTCGTTTCTTTATTATTATTTGCATTTTACATAATTTTGCTAAACCAATTATATTTGCTAAAAATCTGTTTCAACCAGAAATGCTAAAAGCTGTTGCTCCAGTGTTTGGAACTGGTCCTCTCATCCTACAATGCTTGGCCGCATGGCCAATCCTCTTACACTTTTGGCACCTCGCCTCTTCACATGTGCCACTGTGGTGTAAATTACATCGATTGCACTTTGGTAGGGTTCTCGTGTAAGCTCTCCTTGGCTTATTTTCAGCTTGACCTGCGGTGTAGGCTCGGGTAGTTTCTTGCCTTTTCTGTGGTGGTGGCGGATTAAATGACCTTGAAGAACTACCTTCGCACTTTCTCTTGTTATCAGTAGTTTTGTCAAAGAGTCCCTGACGAACGGCCTGAGACGTCAGGTTATATGCTTTCTTACATGGGGATCTTGATGAAGACATTTATATGCTTCCTCCTAGGGGTGAATGTGTTTCCCGTTTTCCCGAATTACCCGGACCGAAAATACCCGAACCTGTACCGTAGGACACTATTTTGGGTAGGTCATCGGTTCTGATTATTTGGGAAAGTCGGGATCGGGTCGGTATTCAGTAATAGACCAAGGGAAACCGATTTGCAATGTTAATCCCGAAATACACTACTAATTAATAAAAAAAAACTACAAAACTGGGCTGGCCCATATGAAATACTGAATTTAATCAGAGTATACCCAGTCTACTATCTTTGACCATATTGACCGAAATTTAAACAAAAAATAGAATTATTATCCTTCCTAGTTTAACAAAAATTCCTATCAAAAGGCATTACAAGATCATCTATAATTTCTTTCAAATTGCTCTTCCAATATAACAAATTACGTAGGTTTAATCACCAAACTTCAATTGGGGACGGCAACAACTAAAACCCACCCGGGCAGAAACCTCGACCATCAGTCATTCGATTGAAATCGCCACCCAATTCTTGCTAGTATGTAAAGAAATTCCCTTATGACTATCTTTTATTCATCGTCTGTTTTCTGCAATTTAAACAATGGAAAAACTTTAGTTCTTGAATTCGGGAACAAATTTGTTTTCTCAAACACCTGCGTGTTGATATATTCTTTTCTGGTGATTAAGAATATTTCTGTGTATAGGTCTCATTTATAGAAAATACCAGCTTGCATTTATTAGTTAAAAGCAGAAGACCTTAACAGCAGTTAAACTAACATGCAGTCTTTAATAACAATTAAAATAAATAAGACTCTAAAGTCAAAATAGCAAGAATGGGAAATCCAAAATTACTAACTTATCAATTTGTTTTCTTTAAATATTACCTAACTTATCAATATGTTTGCTTCAAAATTAACAATGAAAACATGATGTTACCAATCTGTTATGAAGTATGAGGTTGAGTCAAGCTGATTGTACATCTTTAATAGTATACATGTCTAATATGCAATTCCATTTTGCATATCTTTACTAGCATACATCATCTGCATATTCCATTTTGCATATCTTTACAAACTCAGTTATATATGAGAAAACAAGTTCAACAAAAACATTCACAAAATAAACGAACTCAGTTATATATTGCTTCATGTACACCTTAATGCCTTATTCTTATGGCACATTCTTATCACTTACGTGTAATGTGTTCCTTTTTTATTGTACGCAGATGGAGCCATTGAATGTCGAGCAGTTATCAAATAAAACGAAAGGTTCAAAATATTGTGCTGATTTTGAGAAGTTTATTGACGAGAACGGGTTGAAAAGAGCAAGATGTAAGCACTGCTCGAAAACTTTGGCTCCAGACCCGTATAGAAACGGAACAACAGAATTGAAACGACACATTAAAACATGTGAGAAACACCCTTCCAATTTTGAGAAGATAGTGATTTTGGTTTCTCGGGACTGAAATTTGATGTGGCTTGGCGAAACAAGGACGAGATTTTTCTTGGATGATACCAATTGTCATACATTGTTTAAGTGTTCAAACCTGAAAATGTAGGCTACGAGTATCCAAGATACTTCTTTAATAGGGAATGAATGCTGAATCAAGTTGAGCAACTGGGTCGTCATCAGCTAAAGGTCTCGTTTTATTTGTGAAGATGTTGTTGCTTTGGGTCTTTGCAAAAAGAATCATATTATTTAGGTATTCAAACCTGAATATGTAGGCTACGAGTATCTATGATACTTATTTAATAGGGGATGAATACTGTAACAAATTGAACCCAAGGATTTGCTGTTTTGGATCTTTGCAAAGAATAAAAAAAAGGAATAAAATCCTAGATTTGACTAGTTTGTGGTTTTTGAGGATTTGAGTGAAGCGGTGATGAATCTGGTCATAGTTTACAGAGAAATGAGGGGGATAAAAATCTAAAAGTATACGTGGGACATTAAAGAGGTGGTGGAAAAGCCGTTGGTACTTCCTATATATATACCTCTTTGACGTAACATGAATCTCAACTATGATTTCTCGTGTAAACTATATTTTTCGTGCTCATTGGTCAAGCCTGTGTTCAAGATTTGATGTGACTTAATTATGATGGGATTTCTCTTTTGGGATCTGGGCGGAATGCCAGATAGACAACCTAGTTATGGAACTTCACCGCGGTGAATGTATATAGATTAGGAGGTGTTAACTAGGAATGAAGATCTAATTGAAGAACTTTGGATACAGGATGATCACTGCTAAGCATGATTTTGTGTTAGATTCTATCAAGCGTTTTCAAGATGAGGCTGGATATCCTTTGGATTATTAGTTGAAAATGGAACCTTTATCATTTGTCGATGCGATAGGAAACGTTCCCTTGTTTCTAGTCTAGTCAGGAGGAGCTTAAACTGAAAGGGAAATTGGAAATGAACATCTTCGGGAATTTGGTTGACTCGTGAAGATACAGGATAGAGTTGGACACATCTGGTTTGAAGACTAAAGTTTATCTTACTAGAATTCCTATAGGAGCTGATTAGTTTGATGCAGGTTATTAGAAATTCAAACTCTCTATCATATGCCAGTTGATTTAGAGGAAGTCTAAGTCAAGTTGGAGGAATCTACTGCTGAGAGGATGAACTACAATGAGTTGCGTTGGGATAGTTGGTTCTTATTGAAGCACTTGGTTTGGTGTAAGGCCCCAAACCCGGGAACCCTACTTGTTGGCTCAAACTCAAGCTAAGTAGTCATAGACATAAAACTAAACTCAATTCATTGCAACAGAAATCAAATAGTCAACAAAGGTCAAGGACCCGACCCAAACATAATTCAAACCAAGTATTAATATCAAAATGTCTCAATGAAACAACTAATAAATAATGTAATCACGAACGTCCACGGTAACCAAATGCCCTCCAGAAGCCGCCAGCTCACACCTTCTTTTCACCTGAAATACATGCTTAAAAGTCAGCTACGCTGAGTGAGTTCTATAGTAGTTCTTTAGGGAATATATAATCCCAAAACCGTTATAAAAAGGGTTTTCATCTCAAAAGTTTATTCATAATACTTTCTCAACAATTCGAACAGATATATTTTATCGACAAACAAATATACCATGTAGTCTGGTCCGAAGACACAAGCAAACACGATCTCCCGCCTAACTTTCGTCAGACACAATATCCCGTTGACTACCGTCAACACAATATCAAGCTTACGCTTGATCTCCCGCCTGACTAATGCCAGACTCAATATCCCGTTGACTAACGTCATCACAACATCAAGCTTACGCTTGATCTCCCGCCACGACGTTTAAGTACGTGACACAAACTCATACACACATGCAAGCATAACGGTCATTTAAAAATATATATTTCGTTACCAAAAGCGTCGTCTATGCATGCAACTTACTAAAAACACGTTTTACATGTATTCATGCCCAAAGCAATAAAACATTTAAAGGTGGGCGATAGAAACTCACCTTTACCTGACATACCTCGTTCTCTAGAACTCGCTAACGTCTCGTGCTCGCCTTTCGACCTCGCACCTATAATACATAATTCACGAGTCAATATACGACCCGACATTAAACCCGCCCCTACACGACTATCCCTACGTCGTGCAAGGATGCATGCCCGTGCATGGCACCATGCATGGCCTTCATGCTCTACGTGAATCCCATGTTCACGTTCCCGACTTTCCAACGCTTCCCGTGCATCTCCTCTAGCCATCATACACATGAATTATCACTTTAGGCATCTCGGTTCTCGTACTCGGCTCTACCAAACATGAACGAACCCAACCCAACCCTATTCCGGGTTCCCCATGACTTCGAGCAGCCCGCCGCCCCATTCCAGCCGTGAACCGCCCTCACGAAGAGATGCCGCCACCTTCTCGCTTCCGAACAACCGTGAACAGCCCTTCGACAACTTTGTAATATATTGATTCCCTCACTCTTTGGAATCAAATCACCAAGAACTCGTCTCCTTCCCTCACTCGTCACCTACGAAACCCTAGAATCATGAAAATGATTATCACGATTAACCGAGGCGTAAAACACGTATACAATGGTTAGAGGCTCATGACTTTACCTTGATCCGGACAAGAAACACCACGATTGGCCTCCTCCTCGCTCTCCTTGTTCTCGGCAGTCGTAGACTTCAAATGGGGAGTCTCCCCCATGCATAACACCCTAAAAGGGGTGTTCTTTGGACCGGGCTTGGCCCCTCACGCGACTCTGGCTCCCCGGGATTGGCCCGTCTAGTGATTTTTAATAATAACCCCTTTAAAATCTTGTTAATTACTCGCCATCCCTTCTAGGTTTATTTATATAAAGGGAAACCCGTTACTACACCTTTGCTAGGTCTCGTTACTATCTCGTAGCAATCCGTCCATTATGTTACAACATATACACATATGTACATTAATCCCATTAGTTCTATAAAAACCGGGATGTTACAAGTCTTCCCCCCTAAAAGAGGTTTCGTCCTCAAAACCTGCGTCATCTGGAAATAAATGCGGATAGCGTTCCCGCATTTCTGCTTCTGGCTCCCAAGTAGCCTATGATCCTTTACGATGCTTCCACTGCACCTTAACAATTGAGATTACTTTCCTTCTCAATCTCTTTTCCTTTCTATCCAGTATAGCCACTGGTTCCTCTACATAATTTAGCTTATCGTCCACCACAATGTCATCTAACGACACGTGTTCCGTAGCGTCAGCAAACACTTTCGTAAATGGGACACATGAAAAGTCGGGTGTATCCCTGCCAGTTTGTCAGGCAACAACAGTCGGTAGGCGACACTACCAACATGCTCCTTAATCATAAACGGTCCGACATACCTTGGACTAAGCTTTCCCCGTTTCTAGAAACGGATGATGCCCTTCCAGGGTGACACCTTAAGCATCACATAATCCCCTGCGTTAAACTCTATAGGTCGTCGCCTCTTATCAGCATAAGACTTTTGTCGATCCTGTGCGGCGTTCATTCTCAGTTTCAGCATTTCTAACTTCTCAGATGTTGCTTTCATAACGTCTAAACTTCCTAACTCTTTCTGTCCTATCTCTTCCCAGCACACCGGGGTTCTACACCTTCTCCCACAAAGCATCTCGTATGGCGACATTCCAATAGTCGTATGATAACTATTGTTATAAGAGAATTCCGCCAACGGTAGGTGACTATCCCATGAACAACCAAAATCTATCACACACGCACGAAGCATGTCTTCCAATGTTTGTATCGTCCGCCTAGACTGTCCATCAGTCTGAGGGTGATACGCTGTGCTAATATGTAATCTCGTTCCCATAGCCTCATTAAATCTCTTCCAAAATTTGATGTAAACCTCGTATCTCGGTAAGATACAATAGAAATCGGCACTCCATGCCGTGCAACAATCTCATTCACGAACACCTCCGATCTCTTAGAAGAGAAGGTCTATCTAATCAGTAGAAAATGAGCGCTTTTCGTTAACCGATCTACTACTAACCAAATAGTATCGTGCCCCTTTACCGTCTTAGGCAACTTTGTAATAAAATCCATTGTAATGTGCTCCCATTTAATGTGCTCCTATTTCCATTTTGGAATCTCTAACAGTTAGATTTTGCCGTAAGGTTTCTAATGCTCGGCCTTGACCTGCAAACATGTCAAGCACTTACTCACAAAATGAGTTACGTCGTACTTCATTCCCGGCCACCAATAGTCCCTTTCATATCTTGGTACATCTTTGTCGTCCCCGGGTGGATCGAATACCTTGACTTATGAGCCTCGTCGAGTACCTTCTCCCTGAACCCTCCGAATTTTGGTATCCAAATGCGGTCACCCTTGACCCACACCCCTTGGCTGTTCTCAGTCAGTAACTCACGCTGACCAAAGATCCTTTCTTCCTTTAACCTCTCGTTCCACAATGCTTTGGTTTGCACATCCTTCAATAACCCCAGAAAATCTGGTGTCACGATCAATTAACACGCTTTAACCTTAATTGGAGCGTGTTACTCCTTGCGACTCAACGCGTCCGCAACCACATTTGCTTTACCAGGGTGGTAAAGGATTTCACAATCATAGTCTTTAATTAGCTCTAAGCACCTCCTTTGCCTCATGTTTAATTCTTTCTGCTCGAAGAAGTACTTCAAGCTCTTGTGATCCGTGTAGATCGTGCACTTGATTCCACACAAATAATGCCTCCATAACTTAAGTGCAAACACCACTGCTGCTAGCTCTAAATCATGGGTAGGGTAATTCACCTCGTGAGTCTTTAATTATCTTGACGCATAAGTGATAACTTTTCCTCGTTGCATCAACACGCAACCCAGACCCAAATATGATGCATCTGAATACAACATTAAATCGTTCATCCCTTCTGGTAACGTTAACACTGGCGCTTCAGTCAATCGCTTCTTTAGCTCTTGAAACGCACCTTCTTGATCTGCTCCCCAAGTAAATTTTACTCCCTTTCGAGTCAATTTAGTTAATGGCGTTGCTAGCTTGGAGAAATCCTTAATGAACTTCCTATAATAGCCCGCCAACCCCAAGAAACTACGCACTTCCGTTGGAGTCTTTGGAGCGTTCCACTTCACCACTACTTCAATCTTCGTAGGATCCACCGTTATCCCTTCTGGGTTAATAACATGACCCAGAAACTGTACCTCCCGTAGCCAAAATGCACACTTAGAGAATTTAGCATAGTGCTTTTCTCGCCTCAGCGTCTCTAACACTTCTCGCAGATGTTCTCCATACTCCTCCTCGCTCTTAGAGTAGATTAAAATATCATCGATAAACACAATTATCGATCTGTCCAACATCAGCCGACACACATGATTCATTAAATCGATGAATGCTGTAGGAGCATTCGTTAACCCAAAGGACATAACTAAGAATTCGTAATGCCCATAACGTGTCCGAAATGCAGTCTTCGGATTATCCTCCCCCTAACCTTCAACTGGTGATACCCCGACCTCAGATCTATACGCGAAAACCACTTCGCTCCTTGCAGTTGATCGAACAAGTCATCAATACGTGGTAGAGGATACTTGTTCTTAATAGTCAACTTATTAAGCTCTCGGTAGTCGATGCACATACGCATGCTACCATCCTTCTTCTTCACAAACAAGACCGGTGCACCCCACGGTGAGATGCTTGGTCTTATGAACCCCTTATCCAACAAATCTTGAAGCTGCTCCATGAGCTCCTTCATCTCTGTCGGTGCTAAACGATACGGCACTTTAGCGACCGGCTGTGCTCCTAGCTGTAAATCAATCTGGATTTCGATTTCTCTCTGTGGTACTCCCGTCAAGTCATCAGGGAAGACATCAGGAAAGTCTGGTACCACCGAAACTTCTGACAATTCTACACCCATTGCTTTAGTATTAGTGATATAGGCTAGGTATGCCTCGCATCCCCGTCTCAAGGACTTTACTGCTGTCATCATCGATATCACTCTCGGTAGAGAGCCCTCTCTATCTCCATACACCGTTACTACCGTACTTTCCAAGGATCTCAACTTTATCATCTTCTTTCTACATACTATATCCACATCAAACGCGGCTAACCAATCCATACCCAGTACCACCTCAAAGCCTCCCAAAGCGATTATAAATAATCTAGCGGGAAACCTATGACCCTCTATATCGATATAGCAATCGTATAACGCTTCGATCACCCTGGTGGGCGATCCCATCGCAGTCTCAACACTGAACGACTTCTCTATCATTCTAGCAGTTCTACATAAATTCTTACAGAAAGATGGGGCCGCAAAACTCTTACTTGCCCCAGAATCAAACAAAACAGAAGCCAGTACATTGTTAATAAGAAAAGTAGTTGAGACCACGTCCAAGTCATTCTTTGCCTCAACTACAGTCATAGTGAAGGCTCTCGCCTTCGCCTTAGGCTTCTCATCCTCTTTCTTCACTGGAACCGTTTCCTTGCTTGGTCCCACACCCTGACTTGCTTTACAATATTTCGCCCTATGCCCGACGCCTCCACACTGATAACACTTAGGATCACGCGGGCAATCTCTAGAGAAGTGTCCTGCTTTGCCACATTTGTAGCACAGAACATAATCAGCCTTACACTCACCCGAGTGCATCCTCCACACTTGCGACATGGATCTGGACCCTTGGTCCTTGCCTTCTTTCCAAATGGAACCTTTTGGTCTCTAATAAATCCCTTGCTCATTATGGTCCATTTCTTTTCTTTTGGCCTCTTTTCTTGCACCTCGGTACTCATGACATCATCATATAATGTCCCGCTTATTTCAACAGCTTCGTCGAAGCTCGACGGTTGCTGAGCCTTGGCCAAATGCCTCACCTTATCAGGCAAAACCTCTACATACAGTTTCTTCCAACGCTTATCATTACCAGCTAAGTGTGGCACAAGACGTGCCATCTCAATGAACTTTGAAGTATACTCGCGGTGTGTTAGTTTACCCGCCTTGAGAGTAAAAAACTCTCGCTCAACCCTCTCTATCTCCCATGGAGCACATAACTTCTTCCTCACTATCCCCTTCAGATCATCCCAAGTCATATCACCTAATTCTTGAACAATCTTCCTCTCTTTAACCGAGTCCCACCGCTGTAGAGCCTCCCCAACAAAAGAGTGTGAAACGAATTTCATAATCTGGTTCGGTCTACACTCACTGATTGAGATGGTAGACTCCATCTCAGTGTGGTACGTAGCCACCGCATCCTTACGCCCATCAAACTTAGGAGGATCGCACTTCTTGAAGTGCCCATAATCGTAGTTACTGCCATTCCCAGACGGTTTCTTCTTCTCCTTCACCTCATCCAGAACTCTCTTCTCTAACTCTTCAAATGCCGCTTTCACAATGTCCGGCAAGTACTCGTGGATCATCTCCACCACTTCTTTCTTCATCGCATCACGAACTGCTGGTTCGAACTGGAACTCTTCATTGTGCTCAGAGTGCACTGAAGGTTCAATATCCACAGATGGTTCAGTGTGAACCGACACCTCATCTCCATTAACATCCTCGTTCTGAACATTCCTACGACGCCTTCCAGCGTTAGTATTAGAAGAAACTTCTCTTTTTGGTGCCATCTACTTTCTGAAATTATAACAAACAGAGCAATATTCAGGTATAGTTTAAAACATTACGAGCATTGCAATTAGTTAATGATGGTGGCCAATCGCCATTACCCTCTTGCCTTGCTTTTCAGGTTTTAAACCCTCCCTGTACTACATCATGGCATAACGCCCCTGTCTTAGCCTACTAACGCAACAAATTAACATGGCACACTAACACGACACACTAACAAACTCATACCTGGCGCTTCTGGCTTTTGTTTACATGTGATGACATTCCCACTCATTGGTCCCATTCTCAGTCTAAGTCTAGGCATCAAGGATGCCCAGATTATTTAAACCACCGCTCTGATACCAACTTGTAAGGTCCCAAACTCGGGAACCCTACTTGTTGGCTCAAACTCAAGCTAAGTAGTCATAGACATCAAACTAAACTCAATTCATTGCAGCGGAAATCAAATAATCAACAAAGGTCAACGACCCGACCCAAACATAATTAAAACCAAGTACTAATATCAAAATGTCTCAATGAAACAACTAATAAATAATGTCATCACGAACGTCCACGGTAACCAAATGCTCTCCAAAAGCCGCCAGCACACACCTTCTCTTTACCTGAAATACATGCTTAAAAGTTAGCTACACTGAGTGAGTTCTATAGTAGTTCTTTAGGGAATCTATAATCCCAAAACTGTTATAAAAAGGGTTTTCATCTCAAAAGTTTATTCGTAGTACTTTCTCAACAATTCAAACAAATATATTTTATCGACAAACAAATATACCATGTTGTCTGGTCTGAAGACACAAGAAAACACGATCTCCCGCCTGACTTTCGTCAGACACAATATCCCGTTGACTACCGTTAACAAAATATCAAGCTTACGCTCGATCTCCCACCTAACTAATGCAAGACTCAATATCCCGTTAACTAACGTCATCACAACATCAAGCTTATGCTTGATCTCCTGCAACGACGTTTAAGAAAGTGGTCACAAACTCATACACACATGCAAGCATAACGATCATTTAAAAATATATATTTCGTTACCAAAAGCGTCGTCTATGCATGCAACTTACTAAAAACACGTTTTACATGTATTCATGCCCAAAGCAATAAAACATTTAAAGGTGGGCGATAGAAACTCACCTTTGCCCTACACGCCTCGTTCTCTAGAACTCGCTAACTTCTAGTGCTTGCCTTTCGACCTCGCACCTATAATACACAATTCACGAGTCAATATACGACCAGACATTCAACCCGCCCTACACGACTCTCCCTACGTCGCGCAAGGCTGCATGCACGTGCATGGCACTATGCATGGCCTTCATGCTCTACGTGAATCCCATGTTCACGTTCCCGACTTTCCAACGCCCGTAAACCCCCACCCTAGCACTCTTAGGGTTTTCGGCCAACTCTCACTTGTCACACACAAGTTTAAAACAACAAAAATGATTATATGTTAGGAATATAGGGATTATACCTTTGATCCGAGTGACTCGTGTGAATCGAATCACCAAGAACTCGTCTCCTTCCCTCACTCGTCACCTACAAAACCCTTGAATCATGAAAATGATTATCACGATTAACCATGGCTTAAAACATGTATACAATGGTTAGAGGCTCATGATTTTACCTTGATCCAGACAAGAAACACCACGATTGCCCTCCTCCTTGCTCTCCGTGTTCTCGGCAGCCATAGACTTCAAATGGGGAGTCTCCCTCATGCTTAACACCCTAAAAGGGGCGTTCTTTGGACCGGGCTTGGCCCCTCACGTGACTCCGGCTCCCCGGGCTTGGCCTTTCTAGTGATTTTTAATAATAACCCCTTTAAAGTCTTGTTAATTACATGCCATCCCTTCTAGGTTTATTTATATAAAAAGAAACCCGTTACTACACCTTTGCTTGGTCTCGTTACTATCTCGTAGTAATTCGTCCATTATGTTACAACATATACACATATATGCATTAATCCCATTAGTTCTATAAAAACCGGGATGTTACATTTGGTCTACAATGAAAGCTACAGTTAAGAGGGAGTCGGGTTTGTTAGATCACTCGGCAAGTGAAGACTGAAGTTTAGAGATTTGAAGATCTCAAGTGGAATGCTAGAAGATCAAGTCTCGCCAGAAGACACGTGATGTCATTAGTTTAGAGGGAGTTTGTTAGGACATTCTTTGTAAACTGGTGATTATCTGTGTTAGTGATAGATATAATTTGATGCTATAGTTAAGAGGGAGTCTGTAGATGCAGGTTTTGGTAACTATAGATAAAATTCTATGTATCGGTGTACGTAGATAGTACGCAGGAGGGTGTTCCTGAGTACTTAGCTTGTACACCAGATTGGTCCCGCGTACTTAGTAAGTCGCAAGGCTTTTGCCCTGCGTACGCATGACTAATCACCTGCGTACTTACTAAGTACGCAGATAGTGTTCCTGCCCCTATAAATTGAAGACTTGTCTTCATTTGTAGGTGGAACTCTAGAACTAGTTTGAGAGGTGTCCGGGCGGGATGAGCTCTCCCGCTCCTGGACTGTGACCGTAGACGAGAGATGTGTACTCCTTCAGTATGTAATGTGAGATGACTTCTTTGTTATCGATTACCTGTTGTTTGATTCTATTGTCTTTTATCTATGCTTTTCTCTATCTGTTCTTCACTGTTCCCATGCAAATCACGAGCAGATCCGTGTTATTTTCCGCTGCGCGACGAGGCTTCCGAGGCCTACATAACTTGATACTTTAAGTTTGGTTTTCATATGTTGGATGTGATCATGTGAATTCACTATTTTTTTGAAAGGATGTTCTAATGAATTAATGGAAAAAGTATTAATGAGATACGAGAATGGTAATCAATATTCAATAACCAACAGTAAAATCAATACATAATAGATATAGAGCTGCAACACAAATAACCAGTGGGTCACTTAGACATTTCAACAAACAACTTGTGTGCATTATAGAATCAAGCAAATAAACGAACTAATTCATTTCAATCCATCCGAAAATTCTCTATTAATAAGCAATAATCAAGATGTAGTGAAGATGCAAACCATAATTAAGCCCTAATTCAAGATGTAGTGAATATTGTTTGTAGATTTACCTTAATTGACTTTTAGGAAGCTGGGCGTAGTTATTTGTATAGCTTTTGAATCTGAAATTTCAATTCAAACAAGATTAAATGTCATAGGAAGCTTGCAATAGAAGATCAACATTTGATTTGCAATTGAAGATGCAGTGAAGATTGAATAGTTGAACACTTGATTTGCAGAGGAACTCATTTTAGGGCGGTCCGGGTATTAACTTAGATCCCGATTTGTATTTCCCGACCAAACCCGACAACTGATTTAAGATATAGGTCCGGTATTCGGGTGTGAGTATGTAGTATTTTCAGAAATCGGGTTCGGGTCGGGTAACCCTATTTGGTCCAGGAAACCCGATTTGCTCAGCCCTACTCCCTCCTCCTAGAATTCCTTTATCCTCTCCTGATCATGTTCTTTGTAGAACCAAAGACTGATTGCTACAAAATTGTTCTAAGTACATCTGCTGCGGACAACACAAGATTGCTGCTGACCAAAACAGCTGCTGATACTTTGTCTGCTGCTGAAGAACAAAGTAGCTGCGGATAGGCTTATCAGCAGCATTCAACACATGTTGCTGCTGATAGGCATATCCTCATCAGCTGCGGATAGATCAATCTTGCTGCTGGTCCTCATCTCTGCTGCTGATAGCTTTATTATCTGAAGACCAAACGTTGCAGCTGACTATCCATGCAAAGCGCCTCTGACACCTTTCTGCAAAAGCAACTGCCACACTCCAAGCAGAAGGAACCTCACTGGTGCAACCAATAAAGGACAATGACGCGCTTCTCCAAGCATGCAAACAATGATGCCTAAGAAGACGTTTCAGTAAAGTTAACTAGATTAGCCTTTGCGTGTAATTTAGAGTAATAAACAAGATCAACGGCTTGTGTTAGATCTGATCCTTAGAATCAAGGGTCTGTCTTGATTCTAAGTTACTATATATATCTTGTAAACACTTCAAACAAAGTGTGCCTTCATAGTGCTTCTTGATAGTGTTTTACTTGTAAACTTGTAATCTCAGAAGTCTAATACAACAGTGCATTTATCAGTATTCTTGCTGTTTACTTGTTTACTTTGTTGGTTGCTATTGTTTCCGCCAATATCAACTAGAATAGAATCACCTTGTAATCTTACGATCCTACAAGTGGTATCAGAGCTTTGGCTCAAGATTAAACAAACTAACATTTGTTTAATCACTTTCTGATTCTATTCAAAACTCTATTCTTGATTAAGTCACACAAAACAAAATGGCACAATATAATGGATCTGAAGACATCGGCAGTATCAACCGACCACCGAGGTTGGTGTCTGGGGAGAACTATGATATGTGGAAGAACCGTATGGAAAGTTTCTTCTGCTACCATGAATACGGAATGTGGAAATCCATAAGGGATGGACCTTATGTTCCCATGGTGGCCTCTACTAACTCCGGAGGACCACTAGTTCCGAAGGAACCCTCCAAGTATTCTGAAGAAGACATCAAGAAAATGGAGGTGGACTTCAAGGCATTAGGAGCTATCCAAATGTGCCTTCCAAATGAACACAAAACTGCAAAGGAATTATGGGGAGCCTTGGAAAAGATGTTTGCTGGATCTGAGGAGGTCAAGGAGAACAGACGTGACATTCTCAAGCAACAGTATGAAAACTTCGTCTGGAAGGAAGGTGAGTCACTAACAGTTTTATAGAACAGGTACACGTACCTGGTTGGAGAACTGCAGTGCTCCAAGGTAAAACTGGAGAATGAAGACATTCTCAAGAAGTTCATAAGATCTCTTCCTAGTTGTTGGACATTATATACAGTGTCCATCAGAAGAACAGAGAATCTGAAGACTCTTCAGATGACTGAGCTCTTTGGCATGCTCAAAACCTATGAATTAGAAATGATTCAAGCTAAAGAAAGGAGCTCCAGTTATCAATCAGCTACCACTTCCTCCACCACCACCTCAGCGCTTCACTCTGATCATTCTGGTCCTAGTGCAAGCAACTACTATCCTCCCATTGTTACTCATCCTCAAACACCAACTGCTTCACAATCCAACTCATCACCATTTCTTCTTGAGGCACCTCCTCAACAGCCAACCTCTACTGCTTTTGTCTCTAACAACTCAAGCAGCATGCACTTCATAAAGGAGGATCTGGAATGCTTTCATCCAGATGATCTTGAAGAAATGGATATTCATCACTCATATGCCATGCTCTCCTTCAGAGCAAAAATGTTTTATTCTAGAACCGGGAGATCAGTTCCAAGCAACAGCTTAAACACCAGAGTTGGGCTTGATAAAAGCAAGATCCGATGTTACAACTGTAACCAAATGGGTCACTTTGCTAGGGAGTGCAAGGCACCCAAAGCTAATCAGGGTGCCAGCCATCAAAGACAAGGTTACCAAGGTCAGCCCAGACAGCAGCAGCAACAGCAAGGAACTCCTCCAGCACAAACTGCAGCCTGTGCAAATGTTGGAACTACAGAATTTGACTGGAGTTTTCAATATGAAGATGTTCCTGCCTCCAACCAAGCACTTATGGCAGACAACACATAGATACCACCTCAGGTATTTGAACATCTTTGCTCTTAAGCTTGCATTGACAAAGTTTTAGGTTATAGAAAGCATAACCAAAATCTAATAGATCAAAATGAAGAGTTTCACCAAATGAAATCTGAATTCAAAAAGGTCGAAGACAGTTACAAAGAAAAGACTAACTGCCTTAACAAAGAGATTTCTTCATTAAAACATGAACAAACCAATCTTGAAACTCAGATTGATGATCTATTAGTAAAACTTAAAGCTACCAGAGCTGAACTGGCTGAACAGAAAGTTCATGTTGAAAAATATGAATTTTCATCTAAAAAGTTACAAAGATTGTTAGATATTCAAGTCCATGAAAGGGTAAAAACTGGACTTGGATATCATAATGACGAGTACAAGACAGTTCCTCCTCCTGCTGACTATGTTGCCATTCACGAACCAAGCTTCAATACTGCAAATCTTGACACGGTAAACCGAAACCTTGATCCTTCAATGGATGCATGTTTTGTGGAAGACTGCTCCACCTCTTCAGAACCTGAGTCAACCTGCTCAGACCACTGTGAAACTAGTGTAGTCCCATCTGATCCTATCTCTGAAGCTGTTCTGAACAAAACTGAATGTCCTGTTGTTACTCCAACTATTCCAGCTCCCATCCCATTCAAACAAATCAAGATTAGCTATCCTCAAAATGGAAGAAAGCTAAACATTGAAAAGGGAGAGATATCAGGTTTCACCAACCCCAAGTCTCAGTTAAAGCCAAAGGTGTTTGATAGTTTTCATACACCTGGAGAAAAAGGTCCATATGTTCAAAATACACTAGAAGAAGCCACTTTTGAGCATAACAAAGCTCATCCCTGGAACTTCAAAGATTTGTTTCAAAGTAAGAACTATGTGGACTTTCACCGGGACAAGATAGCACTATCCTGCTTTATGTGTGGCAAATACAATCACACTGCCAGCACCTGCTTTCACTACCGTGAACACCAAAGAAACTCAAAGCAGCATGCCTTTGAGAAAACAAACAGAAACAAACAGGTGAGAAGCTATGATGCAAAGGCAACAAAGTTCAGAGAATCTCTATCCCCTCAAAGAGTGAAGATGCAGAAACCTCAACAAACTTGCATCATATGTGGGGAATCAAACCACTTTGCTGCAACATGCAAGTTCAACCCTTTTAACCAGATTGCAAATCGTTCATCTGTGTTCAACCCATCAGCAGCAAACAAAATCGCTGCTGATAGAGTAAAGTCCAGGAAACCAAAGGCAAAGCCTTCAGTAGCAAAAGTCTCTGCTGCTGACAAAGCAAAATAAAAAACAACGGCATCAGCAGCAAAAGTATCTGCTGCTGACAAAGCAAAAGTGTCTACTACTGATAAGGCAAGATCCCAGGCAAAGCCTTCAACAGCAACAAAAACTCCAGCAAAGCCTTCAACAACATCTTCTGCCGACAATGTAAAGAAAGCTAGAAAACCACCAACACATCAATGGAAGGCCAAACAATCTCCATGCATAACTATTGGTTCCATTGACTGCAAGCATGCTGACAATGGCAAATTAGCAACGATCTTCTACAATGCTGCATGCTACAATGATCTTCCCACTAATTAGATATCTTCCATGTGCAGGGACAGCCAGGCAACAAACACAATACTTGGGAGGCACATGACAGGCAACAGGTCCATCCTCTCTAACTTCAGACATTTCAATGGAGGATATGTTGCCTTTGGGAGTGACTCAAAGGGTGGATCTATCACTGGACAAGGAACTGTGTCCAATGAAAGGATGAGTATTGAAAGAGTCAACTATGTTAAAGAACTTGACTTCAATCTCATGAGTGTTTCCCAAGTATGTGATCAAAAGCATTGGATGCTATTCACTGACAAATAATGTTTCGTGTTAGCTCCTGGCCTATCTAAACCCCCTCCAGAGAAGATTCTCCTAACTGCTCGTAGAAAGGACAACTTATATGTGCTTGACATGAATGAAGCCACTCCATCTGGTAGTGTTTCAAGTTTTCTGTCAAAGGCATCAGTTGATGAATCCGCTCTCTGGTACAGGAGGTTAAGCCATGTTAACATCAAAACAATCAATAAATTAGTGAAGGACAATCTTGTCAGAGGGCTTCCTGACAAAGAATTCCAGCTAGACGATCACTGCATTGCCTGCTTGAAGAGAAAACAACACAAGAGTTCCCACAAGCCCAAGACATTGAACACCAATGACACCCCTCTCCAGCTACTGCATATGGATCTCTTTGGTCCTACGAATGTCATGTCAATGGGAAAAAAGTCCTACTGTCTGGTGATAACTGATGACTTCTCCAGATTCTCATGGGTATTCTTCCTAAGAACAAAAGATGAAACTGCTGAGATTCTCAAATCCTATATTCTTAGGGTAGAGAATCAAAGCAATCTGAAGGTAAAGATCATAAGGTGTGATCAGGGAACAGAGTTCAAAAATCACACTTTGAACAGTTTATGTGAGAGCAAGGGCATTGAAAGGCAATACAGTGCTCCAAGAACCCCTCAACAAAATGGGGTTGCTGAAAGAAGAAATAGGACTCTGATTGAATCAGCAAGATCTATGCTGGCTGACTCAAAGCTGCCCCTTACTTTCTGGGCGGAAGCAGTAAGCACAGCTTGTTATGTGCAGAATAGAGTCCTTATTGTTAAGCCTCTCCAGAAAACACCCTATGAACTATGGCTCAAAAGAGTTCCCTACATTGGCTTCCTGAAGCCCTTTGGATGTCCATGTACCATCCTCATCACACATGGAGTTCTTCCTAAATTCGGTGCAAAGTCTGATGAAGGTTACTTTGTGGGTTACTCCTCTCAATCAAAGGCCTACCGAGTGTTCAATTCTAGGACTCGGATTGTGGAAGAATCTGCTAATGTGGAATGCAGGGAACATGTTGTCTGTGAACAAGGCAAAGGTCCTAAATGGCTCTTTGATATAGACTCCTTCACCCAGATATTTGAGCCTCTCATATTCTCAAATATGGAGTTTTCTTCTTCAAAATCAACATCTTCTGCCTCAACCTCCTCTGCTGACTACAGACTGGATTTTCCCAGTCCCTACCTCAGGATGAAAAGGCCATCCATTGATCCTCCATCAGTGGCAGAAGCTATTGAAGCCAGTACAGGTGAAGCCGGTACTTCCAACACCACAAGCAGCAATCTCTCTGACCAAGAAATCTTTAATGAAGCCTCCTCAATCCATACTGAAGAGGCCTCTGATGCTAATACTGCTGACAATGTGGAACACAATGATCAGAACCTCCAAGCTCCTCTCCTCACAACTGAAGACAATCCTGATCTAAACCAAAGTAATCTTGAAGAGGGAATACGGCTGGATGTGATACCAGCACAGAGAATAAACAAAGAGCATCCTTTGGAAAACATCATTGGCCAAGTCCACACAGGTATCCAGACAAGAAGTAAGTCTCATGAAGCCAACATTTGTTTGTTCTCTTGCTTTCTATCTCAGGTGGAACCCAAGAAGATTGATGAAGCTCTCAAGCACAACAGCTGGATTGAAGCAATGCAGGAAAAATTGCTGCAATTCAAAAGGCAAGATGTTTGGAAGCTTGTTGATCTTCCACCTGGTCAAACAGCCATTGGAACAAGATGGGTTTTCAGAAACAAGCAAGATGAAAGGGGCATTGTGGTCAAGAAAAAAGCCAGACTGGTAGCTCAAGGTTACACTCAAGAAGAAGGCATTGACTATGATGAAGTCTTTGCTCCTGTTTCCCGTCTGGAAGCCATCAGAATCTTTCTGGCATATGCAGCATCCAAAAACTTTATGGTCTATCAAATGGATGTGAAGAATGCCTTTTTGTATGGCAAGATTGGTGAAGAGGTCTATGTCAAACAGCCTCCAGGCTTTGTGGATCCTGCACATCCAAATAAGGTCTTAAAACTGGACAAAGCTCTCTATGGATTACACCAAGCCCCAAGAGCCTGGTATGAAACTTTATCTGGATATCTACTTAGCAACAACTTCTGAAGGGGGGCCATTGATCAGACACTTTTCATCAAAGATGAAGGGGGATAAATTTTGTTGGTCCAGATTTATGTTGATGACATTATCTTTGGATCTACAAGAAAGAAGCTCTGCAAACACTTTGAAGTTCTGATGCATTCCAAATTTGAAATGAGTTCAATGGGTGAACTAAATTTCTTTTTAGGACTTCAAGTCAAACAGGTACCAAATGGAATCTTCATAAGTCAATCCAAGTATGTCAAAAGCATCTTGGAGAGGTTCAAAATGGCTGACTGCTCTGCTGCAAGAACTCCTATGCAAGTGCACCATCAATTATCTCCGGATAAAGAAGGACAAGACACTGATCAACATCAGTACCGAGCAATGATAGGGTCTCTCATGTATCTCACTGC
Source organism: Smallanthus sonchifolius (assembly GCA_023525975.1). Lineage (NCBI taxonomy): Eukaryota > Viridiplantae > Streptophyta > Magnoliopsida > Asterales > Asteraceae > Smallanthus > Smallanthus sonchifolius. The sequence continues at coordinate 36,883,142 of CM042025.1, read as the reverse complement.
CTCAAGACCAGATATCATGTTTGCAGTTTGTCTATGCGTAAGATTTCAAGCAGCTCCAAAAGTGTCTCATCTTCAAGCTGTCAAAAGGATCCTTAGATACCTAAAGGGAGATCCAAAACTTGGGCTATGGTATCCAAAGAATGGAAATGTCAATCTCTATGCCTACATGACAGTGACTATGGGGGTTGTAACTTGGACAAAAAGTCCACATCTGGGGGATGTCAATTTCTTGGAGGAAGGCTCATCTCATGGCAATGCAAAAAGCAAACATGTGTCTCTACTTCAACAGCTGAAGCAGAATACATTGCAGCTTCAAGCTGTTGTGCACAGGTCATCTGGATCCAAAATCAAATGCTTGACTATGGAATGACCTTCATGCAGACTCCAATTCACATTGACAACATGAGTGCTATCTCTATCACGAATAATCCAGTGCAACATTCCAAGACTAAGCACATCGACATCAGGTATCACTTTATCAGGGATCAAGCTGAGAAAAAGAGAATTGTCCTATCCAAGGTTCACACAAATGAGCAATATGCTGATTTGTTCACTAAACCTTTTGATGAAGCAAGATTTCGATATCTAGTTGAATCAATTGTCATGATGAACTTTGAATAAGACATGTCTCTAACTTTTATCTTTTCTTGTAAATATGTCTATGTTTTGTTCTTAATAAAAGGTTATAGTTAGCAGCACTTTTTTCACTGCTGACAGATTTACTCTTCAGCAGCAAAGCCTTTGCCACTGATCGCTTTAAGTTATCAGCAGGAACAAGTTTCTTGCGGACAGCTTTAAGGCGGTCAGCAGCAACCTTTTTGCTGCGGAATGAATACAACAGTCAGCAGCACCCAAATCTGCTGCTGAAAGACTTCACTATCCGCAGCAACTAAGTTTGCAGCGGATAGCTCACCATCGGCAGCAACCAAGTTTGTTGCTGATGGGTAAAACAAATCTACATTAACTTTTACCCGAGGTAAAAAAAAAACTACTCTCAGTCTTTACCATGACTGCTCGAGTGCTTTACAGCTGTAACAATGAAAAGTGAAACAGGTTGTACTGTACAAGTAAAGTTGCTTTTTCTTCGTCTGCCGTTATATCACAATCTCAAACGTTCCCACAACCTCTTCATATTCAATTTCAAACCTATCTCCTATCACTTTCTCTCCCATCCCCACAGCATTCAAAGCCCTAAATAATTAACCACCATTCAAACACCCTTCTCTCTTCCCTCCAAATCCATAACAATGGCAGGCGCAGACATAAACAACCCCAACGACAAGTTTTACCCATATCACAACCTCACTGCATGCCTAATAAAGGGCAAGAAATCCAAAGGTTTCGATGATATGATCGACTTCCTTTGTCGGTCCAAAATCCACCATGCCCTAACAGTCAACCCAACCATCTATACTTCCCACATGGAAGATTTTTGGAGCTCAGTCGTGTATTCTACTGACCAGGGCACTCCCCAAATCAGAGGCACAGTAGACGGCAAGGAGATGATTATCACTGAAGCAAAGCTCCGCCAACACCTCAAGCTTCAAGATGAAGGGGACGCCATCTCTTACCCAAGAGACGTATACATGAGGACCTTTGTATCCATAGGGTACACTGGGAATCAAACAGAGTATACGATAGAGAAGGCACTCATGGGTCCCAAATGGAAGTATCTCTGCCACACTCTTCTCCAATGCATATCCCAGAAGAGGAGTGGCTGGAACCAACTTAGCTCCGGACTTGCGTCGGCAATTCACGGTATGATAACTGGGGCGGGTTTCAATTTTTCCCACCTCATTCTTGAAGGTTTGAGATACAACCTTCAAGAAGGGGTGAAATCACAGTTCTTTATGTACCCAAGATTCTTGCATGAAGTGTTCAATATTGAGCACCAAGATCTTTCAAAAACTGCATGAATCTACATAATGCTGGGACATAAGAACAACATTTTTCAAAGCATGAGAACAGTTTCATCAAAGTTCTCAAGGGCCGATGTTCCATTGTTATCTACAATGTTGAACACACAAAGTGCCCAGGGTGACAGTTCAGCAAACCCAGCTGATACTGATCCCACACCCTCCACCTCACTGCCACAAACTCAAATTGCTGCTTCCCTTGATCGAACCCCTGTGCATTCTACTGAGGATGTACAGGCACATACTTTACTCATCCACAGTTTGATTGCTCAACCGGAACACAGGGCCCCGGTTGCAGCCAAATATACAAGAAAGAGGGGCAAGAGAACTCCTTCTTCTCTTGCCTCCAAGGCCCAAACCCAAGCCAACATCCCTCACTCAGAATCACAACATTCTAGTGAGAATATCATAAGGGAAAGCCACACTGTTAGGGAGACTCCTTCGGAAGTCTCTCTATTAGGATTAGGATCACTTCCCGGATCCATAGAACAGCCCTTTGAGCCATTCCTATCTTCTTTGGACTTAAGTGTTGAGGAACCTGACCAAAGTGATGTACCTTCTCCAACTACCACTATCAAGGAGGTACTGATTGGTCTTGCTTCCGAAACACCCAACCCAAGTTGTTCACCCTTGAAGGTCCACTCTAGGAGTAATGAAAGAGTGGATGGAGTAATGAAAGAGTGGATGTGGAAGAGGCTGTCACTACTGCTGGTCCATCAAATGACCAGGAGGATAGTGACAACATCTTTAAGACCTCAACCACGGCAACTCATGGTGAGGGTGTTTCCTTGGAAACTCCCCTCACTGAGAGGAATCCCAGGCGCTAAGAAACCACGGGTGATGGGGATGCCGAGGCTCGGCCTACGGCCCCATCTGGGTCCAAGGATTCCACAACTGTGGATGAGGACAGACTGAAACTTCATAACTTGGAATTGACGGCCAGGGTGGCTATTCTAGAGGCTGAAGTGTCCAAACTAAGACACCAAGTCTCTATGCATGAAGCCCATCAATGCCTAACTTTAGCCACTCCCTCTCTTGTATCAGTAGGCACCCAAACTGATGCTTACCTGTCTACTGATGCAACCAAAAAGGGGGAGATGGTCTCTATGGAAGAAGATACAGACAGTCTTGATGACTGGATTCAAGAGCAGGTTGTACTTCAAAGCTCACTATTCAAGCCGCCTTTTGTACAAATTCATGACTTGCCAGTCTCAGATAACGAAGAAGAAGGGACATCTGAAGACTGGAAGTTGGTCGTCAGGGCTGTTGATGAAATGCTGAATGATGCTGAAGACACAGAACAAACAAATACATCATTCAGCATCCTTCCTGAAGCAGCAACTATCATTAGTCAATCCTCTACCCCCAACTATTCAGATCATCAAAGAAGCTAGAATTTGACTCCATTCTAGCTTGGGGGTATGATGGATCAGCTGAGAGGTTTTGGATTGGATGGGAGTTCAGCGGAGTAGAAGAGCTGAACTGGAACTCTCTTATTGCCCTCCAAGTCCTACAACTATACTTATCAAACTGCATCAACAACTCAGCAGATCTCTCAGCAGAACTTGCCATTGGCAGGTTCTATGACCTGATGGAGGATAATCTACCCAGGCTCCAAAGACTCCTACAAGCAGCACATCGGGTAGCTTATCCTGAATCCTACGCGGCCGCAGAAAGGAGACTGACTCCTAGCAATCTTGAAATAACAAGGAGCAGTCTTCTCACTGAAGAAGAAGTTCTGGGCCTTCGAAGATTCCTGTATGCCTTCCTGGTCATGGACTTGGACGTGCTAGGTTGGGTGAGCACTAAGTCCCTTGACCACACTCTTCTGCTCAACAACGGCTCCTCTCTCACCATCAACACCAGGAACATCTTGTCACTTCCTACGGACTTTCTCTACAAGATCTTTCAACTCAGGGCAAACATCTGCAATGTCAACTCATTTGAAAGCCAGGCACTGATAGCTACTGTCAGAGCCAAACTTGAACAAGTAGGAAGAATTACTGAGGCAGTATATGTGTCAAACTTTGACACTGACACTGACTCATCTTCCCCTCGAGTAGACATCTGCACTGCAGCATATGGGTCAAGATCAACTATCAAAGAAATGCTGAAAGAAGTCACAAGTCCTGAGTGCAAATCGAACGAGGCCAATGACCTTCCCATGTTCACATCCCAAATTGCCAATGAAGCTGAGGCAGAGATCCCAATAGCAGCATCATCATCTGCTGTTGTGATCAGTGAAGCTGAAGCAGAGGCATCCAATGTAAACAAAGGAAAGGGAATCATGACTGATGAAGATGAAGAGAGGTTGCTAAAAGAGAAAAGAGAGAGGGAAGAGAAAAGAAGAAGAAGAGAAGAAAAGGAGATGGCTGACATGAAAAAGGCTCAAGAAAGAAAAACAGCCATTCTCCTAAGAGAACAAACCATCCAGCTGTATGCTAAACAGCTGGATGAACTGAAAAGAAAGATTCCTGCAGTTGACCGGATTGAAGAAGATGCAGCTCTTGCTCTTCAACTGCAGGAACAATTCAATAGAGAAGAGGAAGAATTGGAGAAGAAGAAGAAAGAAGAAGCTAAGTTCAGAATAACCGATTCTGAACTAGCTAAAGAAATGAGGGAGGAGTGGGTAAAGACTCTAGTCTCTCAAGGTGAGGATGCAGACTACCTTGAGAAACTATCAACTAAAGAAGTCTACAGAGCCTTCATGGGTCAGCAAGGTCAGTTGGCAAAGAAGAAAAAGGCTGAAAAAGAAGAAAAAGCCAAACAACAGTCCAAAAAGACCATTGCCTTTAATAAACGGACCCATGAAGAAAGGAAGGTCATGATTGACTTCCTTAAGGCTAGAGGAGATAGTGGAAAGAGGCTAGGTCCCATGAATTTTATGAACCTGCAAGCCCTCTACTTCAAAGTTAAAAAGGATGAGGAAGAAAGACTAGGGAAGAAGGGCTCCAAGAAAAGGGTACTTATCAAAGAAGAAGAAAAACCAAAGACAAAGAAACCCAAGCCTTCTCCCTCACCTACCTCTTCCTCAGTCCATCATCCTTCCACTCTCCTCCCCAAACCTTCCACTCCTCCACCCAACAAGTCCAAGTCATCCCACCCAGCTCCCACTCATCAACAGCCTCCCTTGAAGAAATCCAAATCCTCACCTGAACCTGAAGACTCAAGAAACATAGTTGAATGGGTCTACAATCCACAGGATCAAAGGTTTGAGATCTTCAGGGGGAGAACTGAAAGAAGAAGATCTACATACAGGTCTGTTGATGAGGTTCAGCAACTACCAGATTCAGACCTAAGAAGAATTTTGGAGCTGGGTGAAGCTCATGAGCCTGCAAATGAGAGTGGGAAACATCTTATGCTAGCAATCAGACATTACTTCAACCCTAGCAAAGATGTGGTCATGAATATCAAACCACTCAAGTCCCACTCTCCATTTGTATCTTGGTCCTACAATGCTGATTTGGATGAGTTCACTCTGATTGATGTAAAGAAGCAGCAGATGAGATGTTCAAGCAAAGCAATCTACAAAATGCCACACAAAGACATCAAGACTCTGTCTGAACTTCCACTGAACAATCCCAGCATGGATCCAAGAGGCTATGAGGTTGAAAGGATAGTCAGCCACATGCAAAAGCTTTAGCAACAGAGGGACTAGAAGAATTTTGGTAGCATCAGTCTAGGGGGAGTTTGTAGAACCAAAGACTGACTGCTACAAAACTTTTCTAAGTACAACTGCTGCGGACAACACAAGATTGCTGCTGACCAAAACAGCTGCTGATACTTTGTCTGCTGCTGAAGACCAAAGTAGCTGCGGATAGGCTTATCAGCAGCATTCAACACATGTTGCTGCTGATAGGCATATCCTTAGCAGCTGCGGATAGATCAATCTTGCTGCTGGTCCTCTTCTCTGCTGCTGATAGCTTTATTCTCTGAAGACCAAACGTTGCAGCTGACTATCCATGCAAAGCGCCTCTGACACCTTTCTGCAAAAGCAACTGCCACACTCCAAGCAGAAGGAACCTCACTGGTGCAACCAATAAAGGACAATGACGCGCTTCTCCAAGCATGCAAACAATGATGCCTAAGAAGACGTTTCAGTAAAGTTAACTAGATTAGCCTTTGTGTGTAATTTAGAGTAATAAACAAGATCAACGGCTTGTGTTAGATCTGATCCTTAGAATCAAGGGTCTGTCTTGATTCTAAGTTACTATATATATCTTGTAAACACTTCAAACAAAGTGTGCCTTCATAGTGCTTCTTGATAGTGTTTTACTTGTAAACTTGTAATCTCAGAAGTCTAATACAACAGTGCATTTATCAGTATTCTTGCTGTTTACTTGTTTACTTTGTTGGTTGCTATTGTTTCCACCAATATCAACTAGAATAGAATCACCTTGTAATCTTACGATCCTACATTCTTAAGCTCAAGAAGTCTCTTTATGGTTTGAAGCAAGCTTCAAGGCAGTGGTATGGAAAGCTTTCTGACGCTCTTAAGACCAAAGGTTATATGAGCTCTCCCAATGATTATTCTTTATTCTCTAAGACGATGGATGCTTCTGTTGTTCATGTGGCTGTCTATGTTGATGACATTCTTCTTACTGGTAATAATGAACAAGAGATGTCTGATCTGAAGGCTTTATTACATTCCACGTTTCAGATCAAGGATCTTGGCAGTCTTAACTATTTTCTAGGCATTGAGGTTCTCAAAAGTCCCTCTGGTCTTATCATGACTCAATGCAAATTTGTTAAGGATTTGCTGACTAAGTTTCCTATAGACGATGTTTCTTCTGTTTCGTCTCCTTTGCTTTTTGCATTTACAACTCAAGCTCCACGGAGGTCAAGTTCTGGATGATCCTTTGGCCAATCGTCGACTTGTTGGTAAACTCAATTATCTCACTCATACTAGGCCTGATCTTGCTTTTGCGATTCAGTTTCTCAGCCAGTTTATGAGTGATCCGTGTGTTCCTAACTGGGATGTTGCGTGGCATACTCTTCGGTATGTCAAAGGCACTTGTTCTCAAGGGTTGTTCTTTAATGATGATCATGATATGTCTTTATATGCTTATTGTGATTCTGATTGGGCGGCTTGCCCTAATACTCGTCGTTCTGTCAGTGGCTATTTCTTTTCTCTTGGGGGCAGTCCTATTTCTTGGAAATCCAAGAAGCAAGCTACTGTTTCTCTTAGCTCTTGAGGCTGAATATCGATCTCTTCGCTGTGTCACACATGAACTTGATTGGCTGACTTGGTTATTTGTGGAGTTTAGGCTTGACAATCTTACTCCCGTTCCTCTCAAATGTGATAGTCAGGCGGCTATTCAAATTGATAAGAATCCAGTTTTTCATGAGCGAACTAAGCATATCGAGTTAGATTGTTATTTTGTCCATGAGAAGCTTCAAGCCGGATTGATTCTGCTTTCTCACACACGGACTTCTGATCAACTTTTCGATTTATTCACTAAGAGTCTGGCTGGTCAACCGTATTCTGATATAATTTCCATGTTGGGGTTGTATACGCCTCCAACTTGAGGGGGGGGGGGGGTGTTAGCAAACTTAATAAGTGCGAACTTATTAAGTTCGTCCGGTTTAGTTTAGTTTGTTAGTTTTTCTTTTCATTGTATATAAATAGCTCTTTGTAATCATTATTTGAGTTATCAATGAAATCATTCAGTTTTACCCCCAATCATTCTCTCTCATTTTGTTTCTATCGTTTATCATTCTCACTTGTTTCTAGTGATCATTCTCGATATCATAACAACTTTAGTTTAGTTATTGAGGAAAACATAACCAGAAGATTTCAAGTTCAGAAACTAGAATTTAGAGTAACAGTTCACAATAGCAATCAACACACTTAGCTCATGCTCATTCTGTTACACATGTAGTAGTGGATGGATGACAAGTGGCGCCAATAATAATCGTTGATGCATAATCGCTTACATCAATTTCACTATATATAACCGTGTGTAGATTTCCTTTGTGAGTTTCTATTTTGAGATATTTGTTCTTTGAATGTTTTGAGCATTCTTCTCTGAGAGCTTTATCAATCAATCAATTGTTCTTCGTTGTCATCATCCGACTTCAATTATATTGAAAACCTTTTCTAGTTCAATTACCATTGGTTGTGTCTGATTTCTCTTTTCGCACATTTTAGAGTTCTATCTTATTATTGAGTTGTTCTTATATCTATTCAAGACCCCAATTGGTAGCAAAGTTGTGCAACTAATTCATAGTTGAGATCTGTGTCTTGATTGAATTCGGTTTTGAAAGTTGTTTAAGCTGAATTTATAGAATCAAAGCATACCTTGTTCACTATTTACATCGATGTGGCAAACAACCAACAAGCTCGTTCCTCTCCTTAAACAAAGCTCCCTCTTGTTACTTCCTTCTCCTTGCTAAACTATAAATGATCTCTTACGACTAGCTGTGGAATGCTACAATGAACATTGGATCTATAGCCAAACCTCAAACACTTATTTAATAAGAATATCCTCAATGGAAGGTACATTTGATCATTTTCTTAACAACACAAACAGAACACTATACGAGACCATCATCAATGGTCCGAGGATTCTAATGGTTACAATCAATGTTGCCATTGAAATTTCTTTGGAGATTCATGCGCATAAAAAATCCAAGCTCGTCAAGTACTGGATTGAAGACGATGACAACAAGCAAGCAAAAATCAACAAGAAGGCTCAAACATTGTGGATCATGGCACTCCCAAATGACGTATTTCACTACACTGAATCATGTGCAACTATCAAGGAGATATGAGATCAACTTGTAAACCTGCTAGATGGCGGTGATAAAGTAAACAGAAGAAACCATGGCATAAATAAAAAGCATGCATTCAAAATTGTTTTTGGTGAGTCACTTTCAGAAACTTAGTCTCTTTTTCATGTTGTTAAACAAGTTGACGCGATATGATATTGTTAAGAATCTAGAAAAGAACAATATCAAAATCCTAAAATCGCTACTGCCATAACGAAAGTTTCTCAGAATGTCAATTAACTCTAACCATGATTTAGAAGAAATATCGTTTCCTGGGTTATATGGTAAGGTCAAGAAAATGAAATTTTAAGACTTCAAAGACTCATAGCCCCGACACTTGTATCTGACAACAAAACAAAGCGTAAAACCTCTGGAAATGGAAAGCCAAAGACAGTCATTGCTACGTCAAATGAATCTAAATAAGAATATGTGTTTTAGTACTTGGATGGGTAATCTACACTCATGGTCTGCTTTCTTCCAAAATGATCAAAATCAGTACATCTCTATCAAGAACTCAAAAATGATGAAAAAGTCTTCAAAAATCAATAAACTTTGATGTTGATTGTACATGAAAACACCACGAATCGGCTGCAAATTGAGAGCAAAAGCTCTGATACCACTTGTAGGTCCCACCAGGGTATGACGGATATCTGGACTCGTGGTACGACTCGGTGATGATGTGCGGAATCCATGATCAACGTGCAACGTGTAAAGCAATCAACACAACAGGTAAATAACACTCTTTGTATTTCACACAAAAACACCGTTTACAGACTCTCAGGCTCTGGTTTCTTTCACACTTAACTCAGACATGTAAACACCTATTTATAGGAAACCACAAAGATCCTTAGGCAAACTTGACAAGTTCGCATATCAAGTTCGCTCTAAGATTCATATGCGAACTTGACAGATTCACTAACTTACAACACAGAATTTTATCGACAGTTACAAAACATGTCCTAACAGACTCCCTCTTAATTGTTGTTAATAATTCTAACACATTACAAGCCAAAGACTCTAAGACTAAGACACCAAATCTTTAAGCTCGTTGTCACCAGAATATGCTCCAACAGAGCCCCTTCTTGACAACGGCTTCAGAAGATTGTCATCAGTCTTCAAAATCATCAAATAGATTGTAGTCTTCGTCTTGTTCATCTGCACACTCTCTCTTTCTAGAAGAAAACTCGAGAGAATGACCCCTTATCAACTTCTGTCTGCAAATTTCAGTTTTGGCAAAGAAGAACCACCAAGTATAACCAACAAATAAAATTTCCATGGAAGTTGGAAAAATAAAATCTTTTTGATTTTCTCAAACAATTAAACACAAAATCTTTTGGAATTTTCTCTGTACAAACTGAAATGCAACATACGAAATCACATATTTTGTTCGAACATCACGAGTAAGAAGATCATATCAGTGTATCTGATAAATCAATCACACATACTGGATATCTAATCCCTAATCAGCTCTACGGGCAACCTATGACATTTTGTCAAACAACATTCCACAGATTATCAAACAAACAACTTTTGATAATTTCAACGAATTACCAGAATTGTAACCTTCAAGATTATCATAATTGTAACTTGCAATTTTGAATATTTTTCAGATTTATTCAGAATATTCCTTTTCAAGACAAACACATTGCATGAATTGATACGCGATAAGCTTCAAAGAAAACAAGATCAGATCATGACTTACTTAAGAATTCACACTGAATTTGCAATATACAACATGTAAACCTAGGTTGTCGGTATTATGGAATTTGAAACTACAAGTGTTTTTCTCCCATGTTCTTGTGAGTTAGTGTACCATTTATATGAAAACAACGTGTACCCCACAAATATGCCAACAGAAATTTAAAATTACATTATTTTCAAGACATATAAGACTCGGAACAAGATTAGATCAATCACCAGGATGAAATTATATCGGTTAGCATAGGAAAAACAAACATAATCCCGAAGGATTATAAAGAATCAGAGTGGTTCAGAATCGAATGATTCATATGGCTTGATTTGGATGAAGTATCATGATTCATGGTAACAGAGGAATCTTCAACAATAAGATTTGAATAAGGAATCGATTGATTCAATGATTCAGGGTAAAGTGATCCAACTGTTATCCGGATATATTCAGTGGAATCAAGATATTGATCCAAGGGCTAGTATATGCTTTGACAAATGTTGTCAAAAACATATCTTAGTCCAACTTCAATCACATGCTTTTCGGGACCTGGTCATGAAGTGAACCGAAAAATTGTGCTAAAGATATAACCCGATACTAGTCTCATGAAATTCTTAGAGCCTTATATTCTATATCTGATAATTATCTTTTAACACACACACACACTCACCCGACATAATATAGGTTCAAATCACAGTTGTGGCATAGTTAATTATTTTTTCACGCTACTGATGGTCCAAAAACGCCTCTAAGCTACTGACAAACTAAATTACATACACATATCCAAATTAAAGATTATATAGATTTTCAAATTTAAGCAGTCATGACACGATCATTTCCTGTTTGTGCAGTCTAAGAAGCTTAGATCAAAACATATAAGCACCTACACATTATATAAAAGTTACCAACCGGTTAATCTATGGTCATGTGTGAAAGATCATCTACCGATGTACTATCATTTCTTCTCCAACTTCAAGTGATGTCGATTATAAATTTTTCAAATTTGTTTGGAATTTATAAATCTTTTTGAAAGAAAATAAAACTTCCATGAAAACATTTTAAGGAAAACATTTTACTTAGTTACTTGGGATTTAGCATTTCAATCAACCAAAAACTCAAACCAGTGTAATTGAATGCCTTTGCCCTTGTCACCAACACAATACTGTACTCCCCTGTTGTATAGACTCCACCTCAACTAGTGAAATGGTTGCTGCATCAACGACTTTATGCTCACCATCGTGACAATAAGTTTCAGGTTGTCTTTTGGACTTGATCAAACTCTTTCCAAAACAACATTGTGTGGGACATTATCTCCCCATGTCAAACTCTTTTCAAAACAACATTGTGTGGGATATTATCTCCCCCTAAGCATCAAGTCGTTGAATTAAATAAATTTATCAGTTATCGAACAACTCTTTGCTCCTGCAGATGCCATTCCTTGTCCTGTGTTATGAACAACCACTATTATTGAACCAAATGTTATTAATAGTCCTTCTTGGTTAATCCTGCACATCTAACAAGAAGCATTAATTTAAAAGTGAGACCCAAGCCATGGTGGTCCTGGGTTGTCCATATGTATCAAAATAAATGACTTCACGTAATTCACAGTCTAATCTCACGTCAATTTTCGGAGATTATTTTGACGAGTCAGAAACAGAAACTTTAGATTTCCAAACACTCTTTTGTTCATTAAGTTCTTTCTTCTTAAAATGTGAAGTGTTTAAACATTTTGATTCATTTGAAACATGTTTAGATTGTGAAACTTCTTGTTGTTCTAAAAGTTTTCTAAATCTTCTTTTTCTCCTCTGTCACTGAGGTCTAGAGAGCCTAACCTTAGATTGTGGATTACCCTTTGGTGTAGCACGCGGTTTAATCACCTTTGGTTTAATATCAATAGGGTTTACCACAGGTTTTACCAAGGGTTTGACAACAGGTCTAGCCCCGTCTGGAAACACATGTCGTTTACCTTTGGCTTTGTGAGGACAATTGATCAGAATGTGACCCACAATACCACAGTAAAAACAAGATCTCTTCTCACAATATTGTCTCATATAAGGAACCTTCACATGACAAGCTGAACTTGAAGAAGATTCACCAACAAGAATTTCTTTTGGAATTTGAGACTGAACAACCTTAGGTATAACACCTGCCAAAATTGCGATCTCAATTCTTGCCCGGAACTCTTATAAGACAACCAGAATTATTGGAAGGCCAAAAGTAAGAGGAATAAATTAAGAAATTTAACTTTCAAGGGGTAGCGGACCGCTATCTATAGGTTAACGGTCCGCTACGAAATAAGGAAATCTGGCCGCCTAAGGGGTGGCGGACCGCTAGCTGCCTGGCTAACGGTCCGCTACGGGAGAACCTTGGCTGGCGGACCGCCTGCATCCAAGCTTACGGTCCGCTACGCAGGTCCCTAGGGACACTCTACAGTTTACACGTGTCTTGCCACATGTAGGGCATGCTTCAGCCCTGATGACGCCTGGGGCTTGGCGGACCACCAAGAAAAACCCACACGGTCTGCTAAAGACGTGTGGAGCGCATGCACCCCAGCGTTTGACACTTGTCAAGCATGCGTGAAAGTGGGTGGTAGCGGACCGCCAGGGATCTGGCTAGCGGTCCGCTACGGGGCTATTATCAGCTTGTAAATAGAAGAGCCCTCCATTTGCATTTTCACACCAAACTCAACCAACTCTGAGTTTCTTCTGAGTTCTCTGGTCCCGAGCTTCTAGTAGCTGACCTGACTCCCGAGCCGATCCTCCCGGTTCGACCGACGTTCTCTTATCAACCGGACTCGAGCGTTTAAAAGCCGAAGAACCCGAGGAACTCATAGAAGTGCAAGTTAAGGTGCTAGAGCCCTAAGAGTCAACTCTAAGAGCTACTTAGCAATAAGATTATTATCCTTCGATCTCCGACTGCAAACTAAAGGTGAATACTCGTCAATATAAAAAATACTCGTTCTCATGGTGAGAACAAGCATTTCAAAATGGTTTACAAAAGACATACATGTATATGTCATAAACGGAGTCTGTCAAAAACGATTTATAAGACGTGCTTGGGCTATAGGCTATCATCACGCAACAAGACAGACTATCATGTTTTATAAGACGTGATTGTGCTATAGGGACCTTCATGCAAAATGATCAAATGATTCACATTTACGAAAAAGGCCAAAACACGATAATTAAATATTTACTCATAATAGTCCCGGAATTAGGGGTTGAGTTCAACCCCTGTGGACAAGATTAAATCCCAGAATTAGGGGTTTACCCCTATGCCAGTCTGGTCACGTAGCCCCCGAGTACTTGTCCAATGTATATAAATGGATAAATCGGAAGAAAACGAAGTGTTCGCTAGAATCCAAAGATGAAATGTTTAACTGTTTAATTAAACTGTTTTGACATATTTATGAAAATGATGCGAGGTCATAAAGTATTCACAAGCATGTTGTTGACGTTCATTTTCAAATGTTTTCAGGAAAGGAATGAATTGACCTCATCGTACCGGGACCTGCTATGGCCTGGGTCCCGATGACAGTTTTGTTGCACAGCCGGGTCAGCCCACACACCTAGACCCGGTGCAACCCGAAAATATGTTGTTACATGTCGTGCATTGCACAGTAAGAACCTGAAGAGTAAACAAGGTTAAGGTGACCGAAGGACTACGTTTTCCTTAGGCAGATTGCCTCCTTGTAAACCTACTGACTTTGCGTCGGAGTTTTGATTTGAAATCAAATGTACAAACGATCGTGTTTTCATACCCAATTATTTAAATAAAGATAATCTTTTGTCTACACGACGAGATTTCTATATTTTCAAAACCAACCCTTGAGGTTGAGTTGAAACGATCCATTTTCAAAAGTTATTCCGCTGCACAAAAACAAACTCTGAAATCAAAGTAGGTACCGAAGGTGCCAACGGATGTCGTAGCCCGGTAACGTCTCAGGGGTGCCTAGGGCAGGGTGTGACATTGGTTGGTATCAGAGATCGAGGTTTTAGCGAATAAGATTCTTGGGATTAGTATCTAAGCTCTAACCATATTAAGCAATGACTTGCCTACTAAGCAAAAGTAGGTAGACACTTAGGCGGATAGTGTCAAAACATGAAGGTAGTATTATGTCAGGAGGACAAGGATACCATAGCTACTATAACTCTAAAGTTACAGTTAAACAAGAATCAATGGCAAATTCATACGCACCCATGGAAGTAGGAAATTTCTCATGGTATCATACTCTGCCAAAGGCTCCAATAAAGGAGGAATACGAATCAGATCACCTGAGCCAAATGGGTGGCTCTGACTTTAGTAACTGGAGATGTACACCACCACATTACCCAGTACCTCTTCCACCAAACTATTCTCCACCTCAAACACCTCCACCACCTATGTATCCCCCTTCCACTAATCAATATGAAGCAGGGTCTAGCAAGAAGGCCACTAAACCTCGAATGAGGGTGAAAGAACCTGTTGAGAAGCTTTCCATCACAGGAGCTAGTTTAGAGGAAATCTATAAAAATCTGGAGAACTACGAAATTTCTGAATACGAAGGATTCCTTCCTCTACCTCCTCTGGAAGCCTATTCACCATAATCAACCAGTTATGAACCGTTTGCTGATTACCTCAACTATCCTATCATATCGGGTCCATACGTGAGTAATAATTCAGAAACCGACGGAAATTACGCTAACACAAGTTCCATAAGAGCCTACTCCGGAAGTTCTGGATCGTACATCGATTATGCAAATCATCCACAGTTCATGGATCCCTATATCAAGGATGAATACGATCTGATGGTTGGATTTGAGGTCACATTTGACGATCTTAACACTATACCTGAGGACTTTAGCCCACGAGCTACCTTGAAACATAAACCTACTCCTTCCTACGATAATGTCTACAACGACATAGTCTTAGGACTAAGAGACCCTCCATTGAAATTTGGATATTCCGCATCCACACCAGGATCTCCAATAGAGTGTCTCGATCGGTCGCTTCGCAAAACCGATCAAGTCAAGAAAGAGCTTATATTGACTAGGGAGGTATTGATAGAGACCGAGAAGGATCTATCAAAGGCCAGAAAGAAGTTAGCCCAAAAGGACAAAGAGCATAAGTCCTTCGCCAAAAGAATTTGGTTTCTAGGGAAAAGCTTAATAAAGGATGCCAAGAGCGTGGTCAAGAAATAGGCGTCCTACTATCGTTTTTATGTTATTTTTATGTAACCCAAATAAGATCTTGTAATCGTTTTACCCTATTAATAAAAGTATTTATTTTCCTTTCATTTTTCTAGAATGGCAGGAAAGGGAAAAGGACCTAACTTCATTCGTAAGTACGCACCACCTGGAAATAGCGAACGAAACACAAACTCAACCGAATCCTATTCTGGAATAAATTCTGAATACACTAGCGGAACCTTTCAAAATCTAGGAGAAACAGAAATATCCAAAAATTTCTATGAAACCCCAATGAGCTATTACGCCACTCCAACACTCGAAAGCTATAACCAAACCTACGTAAACAATTATAGCTACCTAGAGAAACCACCCGAAATCCCATATGAACACCACTACAATTTGGAAGGTGAGGAAAGGGCTGACTCCAACAGACCCTACGGAACTTACCATTCACCAATCCTACTCCAATCCATACTCCCCGGACTAACGAGGAAACCATGGGAGAAGAAAGGATTGCAGCAATGCAAATAGCTGAATTAGAAAGGATTGAAGTTGAAAAAGACGCCAAGATCGTTGCTCTACAACAAGCGTTGATTAGAGCTAGGGGTCGTTAGAATATGTCTTATCTATGTTATTTTCTGTATCGTATTTTGAAGTTTGTAAATAATAATAAAAAAATCTTGTATTTCCCTTATCAAAAAGATCTTCGAATTCTAATGAATATTATGTCTTTCGTCTAGAATGTCAATAAGAACTGGACCATCCACACATACGTGTGGTCGAAAGAAACAAGCTGGAGAGGCCTTAGAAAAAGAGCCCCAAGTTGTAGAAATGCAGAAAATGATAAACAACGGAGTTGAGGATGCAATTCCAACAATGCTAGAGGCATTTGAAAAGGCTCAGGCTGCCAAAGCCAAGGCCAAAAATAAAGGAAATGAAAAGGAGCATACGCTTCATAACTCTGAGCATAACGAATGAAATCACACTATTTCCGTAAGAAGGGAACATTCAAAAACTCATACCCATCAAAGTTCCAAAACCAATAGAACCCGAAATAAAGAAAAATATTCCTCAAGTGACAGCTCTGCAGATAATTACAAATCGCGTCACAAAAAGAGTAAACACATGGGTTGCTCAAACAAGACTTTCCAAGCTTCTAAGCCCTATGATTTCCTTGGAAAGGAAGGCGGAGTAGCAACACTATGATGGATAGAAAAGAAAGAATCGGTCTTGGCCATAAGTTAATGTGCCGAGGAAGACAAGGTCCTCTATGCCTCTAACCTCTTCAAGAACTTCGCTCTTGAATGGTGGAAAGCCCTGGTATCCGCCAAAGGAAGAGAAAGGACATACGAAATGAGTTGGGACTCATTTA
Source organism: Smallanthus sonchifolius (assembly GCA_023525975.1). Lineage (NCBI taxonomy): Eukaryota > Viridiplantae > Streptophyta > Magnoliopsida > Asterales > Asteraceae > Smallanthus > Smallanthus sonchifolius. The sequence goes on along the minus strand of CM042025.1, from coordinate 36,866,228 downwards.
AAGACCGAGTCAAGAGAAAATTATGTCCTATCAATGAAATTGAATAAATAGAACAAAAATTCCTAAACCTAAGAATGGTTGGCTCTAACCATCAAGATTACATGGCCAAGTTGCTAGAATATGCACGACTAGTGCCGCATCTAGCTACGCTTGAATCCAATCTCATAAAGAGATACATCTATGGGCTGGTCAGTGAGATCCGTGATATGGTAAAGGTTTCAAAACCTAAAACCATCGATGATGCCATGGATATAGGTGCTCAATTAACGGATGGTATGGTCCGAACCTTGGAGGAGAATAAGAAAAAGGAAACCTTCAGCCGAGGGAAGATAGACTTCAAAAATACCAATCAAGGTTCTAGCACAAAGGAAAGACAACCTAGTTCTTCCGAGTGCAAAACATGCAAGAAAAGGCATTCAGGAAAATGTCGACTTCTTATCACCTGCCCCGAATGCAAGTGTACGGGCTATCACAACAATCAGTGTCCACGACGGAAACTAGCCACATGCTACAACTGTGGCGAGACCAGGCACTACAGGAGCGAATGCCCGAAACCAAAAGTCGTTAGTGGCTCAGGTACTAAGCCGGCCACCGAAACTAAGAAGAATGCTAGAGCGTTTCGCTTAAACGCCAAAGAAGCTGCCAATATGACCGATGTCACATATGGTAATTTTCTTGTCAATAATGCTTATGCTAGGTGCTTTTTGACTCTGGGGCAACCCAAAGTTTTAGAGATCATAAGTTCTGTAAACTAGTTAATAAGCACTTAGCTAAGCTAGACAAAACTTACCAAGTTGAAACCGTGAACGGAGACCTGACCCTAGTCTCCAAATCTTTGAATGGTTGTTCAATTACATTATCTGGACATGTCATACCCATACAACTCTTGCCAATGGATTTGGCTGGCTTCGATATATTCCTTGGAATGGATTGGTTAGCAACTAACCAGACCCATAACCTCTGTGACTCAAAAGCCATTGAATTACGCATACCTTCAGGAGAAGTAGTGACGATTAAAGGAGACAAATCAACCAACCCTATTGGTTTAATATCTATGATAAAAGCAACAAAGTATCTACGAAAGGGATGCCTTGCTTATCTCATATCCGTAACCACCTGCAATACCGAGCAAGAACTAAAGGATGTACCAATCGTCTCCGAATATCCTGATATCTTCCCTGAAGAATTATCTGGAACACCGCCAGATCGGGAAGTTGAGTTTCAGATAAATCTTGTACCAGGCACGGCTCCGATAGCCAAAGCCCCGTACAAATTAGCTCCAACCAAGATGGCTGAATTAAAGAAACAACTCGATGAGTTATTGGAGAAAGGATTTATAAGACCAAGTTCCTCACCATGGGGAGCTCCGGTACTTTTTGTAAAGAAGAAAGACGGATCGATGCAGATGTGCATAGATTACCGGGAATTGAATAAAGTCACGATTAAGAACCGGTATCCACTTCCAAGAATCGACGATCTGTTTGATCAACTCCAAGGAGCAAGATGCCTTTCCAAAATAGACCTGGGATCAGGCTATCATCAGTTGAAAGTCCAGGAAGATGACATATCTAAAACTGCGTTCAGAACTAGATATGGTCACTTTGAGTTCACGGTTATGCCGTTCGGACTTACAAATGCTCCAGCAGCTTTCATGGATATGATGAACCGAATCTGTAAACCCTACTTGGATAAATTCGTAATCGTGTTCATAGACGATATACTTATCTACTCCAGAAGTAAGGAAGATCATGCCAATAATCTAAGGACGATACTTGAACTATTGAGAAACAAGGAACTTTATGCCAAATTCTCGAAGTGTGGATTTTGGTTGTCAAAATTACAATTTCTCGGTCACTTCATAGACGAGAAAGGAATTCAAGTAGATCCAGTTAAGATTGAGGCTATATCCAATTGGGAATTCCCAAAGACACCAACTGAAGTGAGAAGCTTCCTCGGATTGGCAGGATATTATCGAAGATTTATTAAGGACTTCTCAAGGATCGTCGTTCCTTTGACTTCACTAACCCAAAAGGCAATCAAATATGAATGAGGTCCAAGGCAGGATGAGGCATTTGAAACTCTAAAACAGAAATTAACTCAAGCACCAATTCTATCACAACCCAAAGGCAACGAAGGTTTTGTAGTCTTCTGCGATGCATCACACACTGGTTTAGGATGCGTATTGATGAAAGGAAACAAAGTCATCGCTTATGCATCTCGACAACTTAAGACTCACGAAAAGAACTATACGACTCATGACCTGGAGTTAGGTGCCATAATCTTTGCACTGAAATTATGGAGACACTATCTCTATGGAGTCAAATTCACGGTTTTCACAGATCACAAGAGTCTAAAGTATGTCTTCGGCTAGAAAGAGCTGAACATGAGACAAAAACGATGGATGGAAGTCCTAAGCGACTATGACTGCGAGATATGTTATCACGAAGGCAAGGCTAACGTAGTAGCCGACGCATTAAGTCGAAAGGAACATGAGAAACCAAAGCGAGTACATGCCTTAAGACTCGACCTACAAGTCAGTCTTATTTCTCAGATCAAAGAGGCACGTATATCAGCCTTGAAAGAGGCAAACCTCGAAAACGAAGGAATGATAGGAAGGACCAAACAACTTGTCAAAGGAAATGACGACATCCTTAGAATGAATAAACGAATATGGGTTCCAGTCTATGGAAATCTCCTCCAAGTACACAATGCACCCCGGTGGTGATAAGATGTATAAAAATCTAAAACTAGAATACTGGTGGATCGGCATGAAAAAGCACATAGCCGAGTATGTAGCCAAATGTCTAACCTATTCCAAGGTTAAAGCCGAACACCAAAAGCCATCTAGGCTATTTCAATAACTTGAGTTGCCAGTGTGGAAATGGGAAATGATCACCATGGATTTTATCACTAAACTTCCCCGAACCAGTCAAGGAAATGACAAAATATGGGTTATCGTCGATCGTTTAACCAAATCCGCACATTTCCTACCCATGAAAGAAACTTTTAGCATGGATAAATTGTTACAATTATACGTTAACAAGATAGTATCTTTACATGGAATGTCGTTATCCATCGTATCAGATAGAGACAGTCGATCCACGTCTCGATTCTGGCAGAGCTTCCAAAAGCTATCGGAACTCGTTTAAACCTTAGCACTGCATACCATCCTCAAACGGATGACCACTTACCTCTAATGGAATTCTCTTACAATAACAGCTACCACACAAGTATACAAGCTGCACCATTTGAAGCCTTATATGACAGAAAATGCAGGACTCCTGTGTGTTGGGCTGAAATAGGAGAAAACCAATTGTCCGAACCTGAAATAGTCCAGGAAACCACTGATAAGATATTACAAATCAGGGAAAGGTTAAAAATGGCTCGTGATCGTCAGAAAAGCTATGAAGATAGAAAGTGAAAGTCGTTAGAGTTTAACATTGTAGACAATGTTTTACTTAAAGTATCGCCTTGGAAAGGTGTGGTACGATTCGGAAAGAAAGGGAAATTAAGCCCTAGGTTTGTAGGGCCATTTAAAATCCTAGAACGAATCGGGCCAGTGGCATATCGATTAGAATTGCCAATAGAAATGAATGGAGTACACGATGTATTCCACGTCTCCAATCTGTGCAAATGCTTAGCAAATGAAACCTTAGCCATACCATTACAAGATGTAGTAGTGGATGAAAGGATTAATTTTGTGGAACAACCGTTGCAAATTGAGGATTGGCAGGAAAAGAAATTGAAACAGAAAAAGCTTGCATTGGTCAAGGTGAAATGGAATTCTAGACGTGGACCTGAGTACACATGGGAACTAGAATCAGAAATGAGAAGAAATATCCACACTTATTCAGAAAATAATCTCGAGGACGAGATTTTGAAAAAAGTTGGGGATGATATAACACAAGCCAAAATTCCGATCTCAATTCTTGCCCGGAACTCTTATAAGACAACCGAAATTATTGGAAGGCCTAAAGTAAGAGGAATAAATTAAGAAATTTAACTTTCAAGGGGTAGCGAACCGCTATCTATAGGTTAACGGTCCGCTACGAAATAAGGAAATCTGGCCGCCTAAGGGGTGGCGGACCGCTAGCTGCCTGGCTAACGGTCCGCTACGGGAGAACCTTGGCTGGCGGACCGCCTGCATCCAAGCTAACAGTCCGCTACGCAGGTCCCTAGGGACACTCTGTAGTTGACATGTGTCTTGCCAAGTGTAGGGCATGCTTCAGCCCTGATGAGACGTGGTGCTTGGCGGACCGCCAAGAAAAACCCACATGGTCCGCTAAAGACGTGTGGAGCACATGCACCCCAGCGTTTGACACTTGTCAAGCATGCGTGAAAGTGGGCGGTAGTGGACCGCCAGGGATCTGGCTAGCGGTCCGCTACGGGGCTGTTATCAGCCTATAAATAGAAGAGCCCTCAATTTGCATTTTCACACCAAACTCAACCAATTCCAAGTTTCTTCTAAGTTCTCTGGTCCCGGGCTTCTAGTAGCTGACCTGACTCCCAACCCTCTCCTCCCGGTTCGACCGGCGTTCACTTATCAACCGGACTTGAGCGTTTAAAATCCGAAGAACCCGAGGAACTTATAGAAGTGCAAGTTAAGGTGCTAGAGCCCTAAGAGTCAACTTTAAGAGCTACTTAGCACTAAGATTATTATTCTTCGATCTCCGACTTCAAACTAAAGGTGAATACTCATCAGTATCAAAAATACTCGTTCTCATGGTGAGAACAAGCTTTTCAAAACGGTTTACAAAATACATACATGTCTATGTCATAAACGGAGTCTGTCAAAAACGATTTATAAGACGTGCTTGGGCTATAGGCTATCATCACGCAACAAGACAGACTATCATGTTTTATAAGACGTGATTGTGCTATAAGCCCCTTCACGCAATATGATAAAGCGATTCACGTTTACGAAAAAAAGGCAAAACACGATAATTAAATATTTACTCATAATAGTCCCGGAATTATGGGTTGAGTTCTACCCCTGTGGACAAGATTAAATCCCAGAATTAGGGGTTCTACCATGCCAAAATTCTGCGCAAATGCTTAACAAATAAAACCTTAGCCATACCATTACAAGATGTAGTAGTGGATGAAAGGATTAATTTTGTGGAACAACCGTTGCAAATTGAGGATTGGCAGGAAAAGAACTTGAAACAGAAAAAGCTTGCATTGGTCAAGGTGAAATGGAATTCTAGACATGGACCTGAGTACATATGGGAACTAGAATCAGAAATGAGAAGAAATATCCACACTTTTTCAGAAAATAATCTCGAGGACGAGATTTTGAAAAAAGTTGGGGATGATATAACACATGCCAAAATTCCGATCTCAATTCTTGCCCGGAATTATTGGAAGACCAAAAGTAAGAGGAATAAATTAAGAAATTTAACTTTCAAGGGGTAGCGGACTGCTATCTATAGGTTAACGGTCCGCTACGAAATAAGGAAATCTGGCCGCCTAAGGGGTGGCGGACCGCTAGCTGCCTGGCTAACGGTCCGCTACGGGAGAACCTTGGCTGGCGGACCGCCTGAATCCAAGCTAACAGTCCGCTACGCAGGTCCCTAGGGACACTCTGTAGTTGACACGTGTCTTGCCAAGTGTATGGCATGCTTCAGCCCTGATGACGCGTGGGGCTTGGCGGACCGCCAAGAAAAACCCTCACGGTTCGCTAAAGACGTGTGGAGCACATGCACCCCAGCATTTGACACTTGTTAAGCATGAGTGAAAGTGGGCGGTAGCGGACCGTCAGGGATCTGGCTAGCGGTTCGCTACGGGGCTGTTATCAGCCTATAAATAGAAGAGCCCTCAATTTGCATTTTCACACCAAACTCAACCAACTCCGAGTTTCTTCAAAGTTCTCTGGTCCCGGGCTTCTAGTAGCTGACCTGACTCCCAAGCCGCTCCTCCCGGTTCGACCGGCGTTCGCTTATCAACCGGACTTGAGCGTTTAAAATCCGAAGAACCCGAGGAACTCATAGAAGTGCAAGTTAAGGTGCTAGAGCCCTAAGAGTCAACTTTAAGAGCTACTTAGCACTAAGATTATTATTCTTAGATCTCCGACTTCAAACTAAAGGTGAATACTCATCAGTATCAAAAATACTCGTTCTCATGGTGAGAACAAGCTTTTCAAAACGGTTTACAAAATACATACATGTCTGTGTCATAAACGGAGTCTGTCAAAAACGATTTATAAGACGTGCTTGGGCTATGGGCTATCATCACGCAACAAGACAGACTATCATGTTTTATAAGACGTGATTGTGCTATAGGCACCTTCACGTTTACGAAAAAAAGGCGATTCACGTTTACGAAAAAAAGGCAAAACACGATAATTAAATATTTATTCATAATAGTCCCAGAATTAGGGGTTGGGTTCAACCCCTATGGACAAGATTAAAATCCAGAATTAGGGGTTCTACCCCTGTGGATATGATTACCCAAGAAGTGTACGTAAAGTTTGATCAAATATTTATACTCGCTCCGGATCCAGTTTGGCCTGGCGGGGTTGGCTTGTATGTCGGGTGATTGCGTAAAACGCAGGAGTACAAGTCTGGTCACCTAGCCCCCGAGTACTTGTCCAATGTATACAAATGGAAAAATCTGAAGAAAACGAAGTGTTCGCTAGAATCCAAAGATGAAATGTTTAACTGTTTAATTAAACTGTTTTGCCATATTTATGAAAATGATGTGAGGTCATAAAGTATTCACCAGCATGTAGCTGATGTTCATTTTCAAATGTTTTCAGAAAAGGAATGAATTGACCTCATCGTATCGGGACCGGCTACAGCCTGGGTCCCGATGACAGTTTTGTTGCACAGCCGGGTCAGGCCACACACCTAGACCCGTTGCAACTCAAAAATATGTTGTTACAGGTCATGCATTGCAGAGTAAGAACCTGAAGAGTAAACAAGGTTAAGGTGACCGAAGGACTACGTTTTCCTTAGGCAGATTACCTCCTTGTAAACCTACTGACTTTGCGTCAGAGTTTTGATTTGAAATCAAATGTACAAACGATCGGGTTTTCATACCAGTTATTTAAATAAAGATAATCTTTTGTCTACACGAAGAGATTTCTATATTTACAAAACCAACCCTTGAGGTTGAGTTGAAACGATCCATTTTCAAACGTTATTCCGCTGCACAAAAACAAACTCTGAAATCAAAGCAGGTACCGAAGGTGCCAACGGATGTTGCAGCCCGGTAACGTCTCGGGGGTGCGCGGGGAGGGGTGTGACATTAGGTTTTCCCAAAATCACTTTTTGATTAATAAAATCAAGATTTGATTTGTTAGCAATTTTAGAAACCTCTGTTTTGATGTCACCAACACTTACACAAACTTTTGAAGGATTGGGTTTATGGGTTGTTCAATTTTATCAAGTTAAGTAAGAATGCACCTGTCACGAGTCACGGTTTTAACTGTCACACCCCAACCGACGGTGAAATACGTCGGGGCGGACATGGAGACTGTTCATAAGCACATGATCAACTAAATTTCATAAGTTTATTAAATCAAGATTTCATTACATAAGTTCAATGAACAACCAAAATCAAATACATCAAAATGTTCAAATTCATTGTTTAACTAAGTCCAAATCCTAAGTGAAGCATCTTGCATATGATCTCAAACATTAGCACCTGAAACATGATGAAAACAAGGTCAACTAAAAATAGTTGGTGAGCAAACATAGGTTTTCACACCTCAAATAATTTCCATATGTTGTGTACAATTCATATGAAACATGGTTTAATAAGACAATTATGGAGAACCACTATAGTTAAAACTAGGGCGAACAATCAAACCTTGTGACTGCACACAATGTTATCCCAAATGTAATGTCGGCAACAATCACCCTACCTGGGTGGATTTCTCAGACATAATAGATCTATCATTGTTACCGTCGGCTTGTACAGAGTTAATGATTGCACTTGCACTAATGTAGTTTAAACTCATAGTGTTCAAGCATAAGGTACAAATTGTACACATGTTCAAAATGTAGAGTTGTACGAATTGCAAATAGTTTCAATAAAATCATGTTCCACCCCAAAAGTATAAAAATATAAAAGGGGCTATGAAAACTCACCTTGCAATAAGTAGTTTTGAATGTCACACGTGTATGTTGCTTGTTGCATAAAATTTTAGCTAATCACAAGATTCAACCTACGTTTGATGGAGTACATGTATTAATGATTTATACAGAATGAAATAGGGAATTCTAATGCGCAAGGGGTTGATGTGCGTTTCCTCATTTTAATAATAAAATAGTCATTTGGGTTGCAAATTTATGTAAATCTTTGATAAATAATTATGTTGTAATAAGTGAAAGAATAAATAATTTCATTTTGTTTGTAAATAAATATATAAATAATTTGTGTCCTCTTGTTTGTAAAATAAATGAATCAATAGATAAATACAAGGTTCCTTCTTGTTTGTAAATGGACAATTTAATAAATAATTGAATAATAATCAGTTGAGTAAATAGGTATTTAGATACATAAGTAACTAAAAACCTTTTTATTTATGTTTTAAAGAGGGTAATGATTAAAGCACAATAATGTCATAACTAAATAATTAATCAAATTATAATTAACTATAAATTAACAGAACGAAATATATGTTAATGTTTTATAAAGTAAATGTATAAAAAGGTTATTAAATTTCTTTACAAGATAAAGGGTTTATAAAAAAAATTAAGTTCGTGTACTAATTATATTTTATAAACTTAGAGTTTTGAACGATTATTAGAGTAAAAGAATATATTAATTTTTAACTAAAGTTTATTGGTTTCTAACCCTAAAAATAGTTAGTAAAATGGTTTCTTTTGAAAATTAAATATTTTAATTTGTTAAAACCATTCTGAGTTTTGGGGGTTTCATAAAAATAATTTTTATAAAAAGTTTGGATTAAAAATCAATTTTAAAACTAGAAAGCAAAAGAAAACAGCCAAAACAGGCCTGGTCGGGGTCAAACCCGCGACTTCACGCGTGTGGGGTAATACTCCTAACTGGCTGATCTGGGCGAGTGCCTTGATGAGGAAGAGATTGCTTAATTTAAAACCATCAGTCCCACATCCCTTTCTTCCCCAAAACGTGAAAAGCCGTAAACCCTAATCCTAAATCACCACGAATTCTCATCGATGCGAGGTCAAAATGATAGGGCTTTCAATCAGGGGGTTATGACGAGCAACATGGTATGAGAATGACCTGCAATGGGTTCGTGAGGAGGACGAACGGCTGGAACCTTTGGTTCGGTGTTCTTCGAGCTTGATCGAGATCCAGCAGTGTTAAGCAAGGCGTTTGAGAGTTTGAGAAGTGATTTAGGGGTGTAGTGAAGGTGTATGACCGGATTATATGACCCAATTTCATTCGAAACGCACAAATTAGTATTGGGTTTAAGAATGCCGATTACGGACATGATTTTGAGTTAATTCGTTTAAATTGGTTCATAATTGGCACTTGGTTTTGGTCGTTTAATGCCTACGCATGATTCTTGTGCATTAACAGCTTCGAATTCAAATGTTTGGATTGAATTTGACGACGGGTTTGACCTGGAAAAGTCAATAACAACGAATGGGGGAGGGATTGAGTTTAACTTGTAATTTGAATCATTGAAGTGGTGCAATTAACTCCCGAAACTGATTCTATGACGCATATGCACCATCAAATGGAGTAAATTCGTATGATTTTGAAACCAATTAGACTGATTTCTTCCCTGTTTGACTTCGAATGTCAAAATTAGGGGGGGGGGTTCAATTTAAAGGAAAAGTCCAATTTGAAATGTGGGGGTTCAAGTTGAGGGTTCATGGGGGTTCAATGGCATTGTGTGGGAGTTTAAACCATCCTTATTTGATTTAAAAAAAAATCATTTCTAAATATATATATCTAGATTAGTTTTTTTTATAAAATTTGTATAAACTAATCATATTAGATTTAATTTAAATAAATTTATAATGGTTTGTTTAAAATGTCAAAACCAAACCAATCTTTTAATAGGGTTTGTTTAATGAATTCAAATATAAAAATATATTTGCATACTTACATTTATAAATGATAACATATATACCTATATATATATTTATAAAATCATGGATGTTACATTAACAACCTTAGGTTCCTCAATTTTCTGCTCATCTGGTCTACCTTTGACCTTTTTCTCATCAAACAACTCACATCACCTTCATCTTCATAGATCATATTGATATGACATGTATTATACATGTTTTGCACGCACAATTATCCCCGAAATCATCACAATTAGAGACAATATGATAATAATTGATGCCTAATCCACTCATTTGTGTTCCGATAGGATAATTGACCCGGATTTACAAAAACATGAAGAAAACACTCAAAATCAAGGTAAAATCAGCATTCGGGGGCCAATTGAACGAAATCGGACGCAGAAGGTCAAACTTGGAGATCAAAAGTCAACAGGGAGCAGTATATGGCAATGCACGGCCGAGAAATGCCATGCACGGTCATACAAAGACATATCTTCCTCCCAGTACTCCCATGTACTGCCAGATTCCGCACGTGAAAGAAATGGGTACTTTGCACGCCCGTGCAATCCAATGCACGGCCGTGCATTTCCAAAATCTTTGCCTATAAATAGCAAGCTCATTCTAGTGTTTTAGGTTTCCAGTACCAAGAGGTGTGAAGGTCTTAGTGCTCTGCTAAGAGCCGGAACTCTCTCGGTTTTGGTCCGTTTAGCTTTTCTTTGTTTATTTCCTTTTAAAAGTCTTGTAATATAAAGCGATTCTTCTCTTTCGAGTAAAACAAGAGGCATTCTATACTTGCTCTCCCTTGGTGTTGGGATACTTTCACACATTATCCAAGGGTTAGTAGAGTCACTTGTATGGTCATTCATGGCTAGTTCTCTTGTGTTGCTCGAGTTGGTTGAACTTTAATTAATTAATGAAGTATTTTTAGTATGTTATGTTTTTAAATTCTTTACTATGATTTATCTTAAAAAAGACAAGAATAAGTGATCTTTAAACCAATCTAATAATCTTAAATCTTGTGATTTACATAAGCAAGACTTCTTGTTTGGGAAGCTTATTCGATGTTTGTACGGTCTATATACAAATCTTGGTGCTATCACGGCCAGTTAGTATAGATTTAATATTATGGGTTGATTGGAGGTTTGGGTATTCAGCAAGTCGTTTGAGCCCTAACCAGACCGGGCGGTTTACATCGGTATTTCTTTACTTCTCTCGTGTCGGCTTGCAGAGGACTTCTAGCGGGAGCCATTGGGTTTGATCTTGAGAATGAATGTCTTATTTATTTAAAATAATATTATAAGTAAAGACAACTATTTAAGAACATAATTTGTTAGATGCGAGCGTTCATAAAGTAGCTCTGGAGTGAGTTGCGCATTCCGACTTTCCAAAGGAAGTTACAAGGCCAGACGTACGTCAGTCACTGGGATAATATTAGTCCGAATAATGAATTGTGAGATACCGACTGACTTGAGAACCTGTTTAGGGTCCGTTATATTCATTAAGGAACAGTTGGCCGACCGTATCCACTGTTCCATTATGAAATACTAACTCCCCTATCGAAAGGGTTAGTACTAGTAACTATGACCAACCTTACTGTAAATATATCATTAATTAACAAGGGATAACAACTAGAGTAACACCTTAAACGGGATAATACTTCTAATTACATTTCTTATCTTTTTATTTTCCTTCTAAAACAAAACCCATTTTCCAACTTATTATCCTAGTCAGACAATAGCGAGGGCTGAGTAAGGGATCCGTGTCCATGGTTCGATACTTGGTTCTTACCCATACTATACTACGCTGCGATAGGTACACTTGCATATTGTGTGTCACACCCCCAATTTCAACTAACGGAGTTTTACCGTTTGGGAAGTGACGAACCAGGATCTCAGACATTAGTTACTTTGAACGACTCTACATGGGACTCAAAATGAAAATATCATACTAATAAGAGTTTCAATGCGGAAGCGTAAGGAAAGTAAATGCGCAAAACACACGTGCCCAAAACCAAAGTCCAAAAGTCCAAAACGTCCAACCATACCAAGTACAATAAAATAATCCAAACAAATATAAATAAGTCATAATCAAAGTAGTTGAATCCCATGCATGCCCTAATGTGCACCTGTGTCTTATCTTAGCGACTTGAGAAAACATGTAAGAAAATATGTCAACACGAGGTTGGTGAGTTCACAGGTTTCAATATATAAATAAGCGTTTACCAGATTTATGTTCATTCAATATGTATCTATAGGTAGCTAACCTATGTTCATGTTCAGCTCAAGCGCTCGCAACCGAAGCTGACTGTTTGTTTATTTGCCTCCTGCCAGGTCTATCAACACTGGCGGTGTGAGTAGGCTAACATTTCACCCGTTCGATCTCTAATCGAGTTAGCGTGACTAACGTGGGTGGGATTTGTCAAACCCAGTAGTACTACTAAATATTACCTCGCTAAGATCCATATTAACGGTCCGATATAAGTTGAGGACTTTCTGTGATAGCGTGTTACGCTTAGCTTTAACATTGATAACATATGAATTTGCAAAATCTCAAAATAATTTAATCATGTTTTCTCCCCCAGATTAAAACAGTAAAAAGGGGCCGTGAAAACTCATCTGCGTTGTGTTGAAGGTAGTTTCACACTAGAGGTACGTTGAAACCACGAGTGTAAGTCCCAAATGACTTACGAATGCCCTAAAATTATAAACACATAAATTAGGGATAAAAATGGGAATTGTGATAGTGACATGGAATGAGAAACGTCCTAAAGAAATGCTCTAATATTCAAGAGTGGACGAAAGTGTCCACGGAGTTAGGAATTACTTTACGCGACGAATGACAGAAATAATAATAAATATAATTGGGTGTCTTGTCATTCACAATTATTAAGAAAATAATATATATATATATATATATATATATATATATATATATATATACGAGTAATTAATATAACTAATTGTATTATTATTTACTCTCAATCGATACACGATGTTATAAAATGATTCAAAATAATATTAATATATATTATTTAATAATATGGGTCACGGTTTGAAAATAATATAAACGTATTATTTTATATGAAGTTACGGTTTAAAAATAACATAAACATATTATTTTTTTACTTGATAATAACAACAATAATTTATTTATAAAAGTGGGAATAATATATAAAAATATGTTAATAATTCAAACCCGAGCCCACGGGTTGTTTCCCGGGCTAAAACACATTTATATAATAATATAATATTATAAAGTTTGATTTTTATTAATTAAATATAATAGAAAACTGTTCAAAAAATAGATGTGAGAGCCCGGTCTCGAACCCGGGTCTCTCCCACACACGCACAAGTCACTAACCAGTTCCGCCCCCTAGGGTATCGCGATAGATACCCGGATTAAATTGTTTTAACAATCAAACCTCGTGGGTTCTTCTCCCCCACTCAAGCCGAGCCAAACCAGCTCCGATTCATTCGATTTCGATCACGATAGATCCAAGATTCGAAACTGTTTATATAGATTAATTGGGCTTTTAACAATTTGAACTTTTCGAAACTGTTTATATAGATTAATTGGATTGAGATCGTGATTAGGATTAAAACCCCCAAATCAAATTATGAACAAAACCTAGTTTTCAGATTACAAACGATTCGATGTTGATTCATAAAATATAAATGGGGCTTTCATTAAACATGGGTTTGCGAATCTGCTGATACAGTTTAATTGGATTTAAACAGAGCTTAGAGTTGAATTTGATTAAAACGGTTTCACTTGAACCCCAGAATCTCGATCAGATTCAATTCGATAATGTAAGCCTCTAGAAGTACAAGGCTTTTGATCTAGACGTCGAGACGAGTCTGGGGACGTGGTCAATTTCAGTATTTGATATCGAATTGTTAGGGTTCGAATAAACTAAGAGTGCATGAACCCTAGGTGATCGATCGGGTGAAATCCGATAATTTAAGCCTCAATTATGTTAGGGCTTACGATCTGGGTGTTGTAACGAAGCTAAAGGTATAGGCAATTACCAGAAACGGATTCGAATTGGGGGTGCTCGATTAAAACCGACGCCGACCGCGACTGTGATGTTCTCCGGCGAGTGTGAAAGCTTCTCCGATCAAATTGACGTGCGCAAAAGCTTCAGAGAGGATCGATTCCGGTGCACCTGTGCTTGATTTGAGAGAGTAATACAAGAGTTCGTCGAATTTGATGATAATAGATAATGAGGTCGACGGTTACAAGATGATTAGCCATCAATTTGTTTAATTCCAGTGTAATGAAGATGATTAAGGCTTAATGATGGTCGAAACTGTAAATAATGATCGAATCAGTTACGAAATCAAGCAAGATTCGGTTATAGTTTGCGAATTAGGATCAATTTTTGCGATTTTGACTTTACCAAGTCAAACAGAGCTCACACTTGAATGATTTTGACTTTTCAGAGTCAATATAATAGTGTTTAGGTTAATTACAAGTTTGGTCCTTGCTGTTTGAATTTAGATGTTGACAGAAATAGACCCTGGGGTTAGATTTTGTTAAATAAATTAAGATTTAACAGAATATTTAACGGGATTGTTAACGCAATTAACATGGAAAGTCCGAATTGTCACATCATCCCCTAGTTGAAAGAATTTTCATCCCGAAAATTAAAATAAATAATAAAAAAAAAATTTCCCGGGATATCACATCATTCCCTAGTTGAAAGAATTTTCGTCCCGAAAATTAAATAGTACCTTAAGAATTTGATGCGGAGTGCTTGAACAGATTAGGATATTTGCGCATCCTCTGATCCTCGCGCTCCCACGTGAATTCCGGTCCGCGTTTCGAGTTCCAACGAACTCTAACAATAGGGATTTTACTGTGCTTTAACGCTTTGACTTCCTTATCCATGATTTCTACGGTTCTTCGATGAAATGCAACTGTTCATCAATGTGTAGTTCCTCAAGACGAACCGCGAGAGACTCGTCTGCTAGACATTTCTTCAAATTTGAGACGTGAAAGACGTTGTGTACACCACTAAGTCCTTCAGGTAGGTCCAGTTGATACGCTACTGGGCCAATTCTCTTCATTATCTTGAATGGTCCAACATAACGAGGATTTACTTTGCCTCGTTTCCCAAAACGATTGACACCTTTCCAAGGTGAGACCTTTAATAAGATCATGTCACCTATTTGAAACTCTAGCAGTTTACGACGCTTATCGGCATAGCTCTTTTGACGATCACGAGCTGCTGCCATACGGTTTCTAATTTGAACGATCTTTTCGAAAGTTTCGAATACAAGTTCAGGACCTGTAAGTTGACTATCTCCAACTTCGGTCCAACAAATAGGTGAACGACATTTCCGTCCATAAAGTGCTTCAAATGGAGCTGCCTTGATGCTAGTGTGATAACTGTTGTTATAGGAGAACTCCACCAACGGTAGGTGAGACTCCCAAGTGTTACCGAAATCGATCACACAAGCTCGTAGCATGTCCTCCAGAGTTTGGATAGTACGTTATGTTTGGCCATCAGTTTGAGGATGGTATGCTGTGCTCATATCTAGACGCGTGCCTAAGGCTTTGTGTAATGACTGCGAGAAACGAGAAGTGAATCGTGCATCACGATCCGAAATGATAGAGATTGGCACCCCGTGCCGAGAGACTATTTCTTTCAAGTAAGTACGAGTAAGCTAATCCATTTTGTCGATTTCCTTGATTGCTAAGAAGTGAGCGGACTTTGTTAAACGGTCAACAATTACCCAAATGGTATCACATCCGGTAGGAGTTCGATTAAACTGGTTTGTGATGAACCCTAGAATGAAGATCTTGATCGAATTGATAATGTAAGCCCTAACTAAGTTAGGGCTTTTATTTAAGAGATAAAAACAAAGTTGTAGATGTATCCAATTACCTGTAACGATACCTGACTGACAGAAAATGACTAAAACAGGTGTCGATGATGACTGTGTTGATCTCCGACACTCTCTGTTGCAATTTCAACCAAGTTGACGCGTACAGAAGTTTCTATGGAACTCGTATAGCGTGTGCAGGTGCTCAAATGAGAGATTAACAAACGAATTGGTCGAAATAGATTGGTAAATGATGATGTGGTCGACGGTTTCTTGTTTAATACTCATAATTGAGTTTAATTCGTGCATTAAGGATGTTTAATCTGATAGTTATGACAGTTAATACCGAATACGTGTTATTTCAGTTACAATTTCAAACAGAAATTGGTCAAAGCTTACGAATTAGCCTCAAGAACCATCGGTTTGACTTTTTGAAAGTCAACTAAATCAAGAATGGGTAAATTACAGAACCAGTCCCCGTGGCTTCATACTTTAGAGTTTGGAATATGGCAGAAGTGATCCCTAGGGTTTAGATTTGGTTATCCAAGTTAAGGATTTGGTTAGTTTGACTTTCAAAGTCAACAGAAACCTTAAATATTGAATTTTGACTACACAAAGACAAATAGAATAGAGCTTAGGCTAATTACACTATTAGTCCTTGTAGTTTATGTGAATCAAGTTTTGAGAAAATAACAGAAGTAGTCCTTGGAGTTTGAGTTTGGTTAACTAGGTTAACTTTAACTAAAAATGGTTAACGAGGTTAACCCTAAATTGCCGGATGTCACATCAACTTGAAACTCTAAGGGTTTACGACGCTTGTCGGCATAACTCTTTTGACGACCATGAGCTGCCGCCATACGGTTTCTGATTTGAACGATCTTTTCAGAGGTTTCAAACACAACTTCAGGACCCGTAAGTTGGCTATCCCCAACTTCAGCCCAACAGATAGGAGATCGGCATTTACGTCCATACAATGCCTCGAATGGTGCTGCTTTGATACTAGTGTGATAGTTGTTATTGTAGGAGAACTCCACTAAAGGCAAGTGAGTTTCCTAGTTGATACCGAAATCTATCACACAAGCTCGTAGCATGTCTTCAAGGGTTTGGATGATACGTTCCGTTTGACCATCAGTTTGTGGATGATATGCCGTACTCATGTCTAGACGTGTGCCTAGGGATTTTTGTAGTGACTGCCAAAACCGAGAGGTGAATCAAGCGTCTCAATCCGAAATGATAGAGATTGGCACACCGTGGCGAGAGACTACTTCCTTCAAGTAAATGCGAGTGAGCTTTTCCATTTTTTTAGTTTCTTTAATTGCAAGGAAGTGTGCATATTTTGTCAAGCGATCTACGATCACCCATATGGTATCGCATCCAATAGGAATTCGGGGTAGTATAGTGATAAAGTTCATGGAAATTTGTTCTCATATCCACATTGGAATCTTTGGTTGTTGGAGTAGACCAGAAGGCTTTTGGTATTCCACTTTGACCTTTGAGTAAGTTAGGCACTTGCTCACATAGGTGGCTATATCGGCTTTCATCTTCGGCCACCAATATAACACCTTTAGGTCATGGTACCTCTTGTTGGAACCTGGATGAATAGAGTATCGAGATTTGTGAGCTTCATCCATAACCAGTTCTCTTAAGTTCCCATACACTGGAACCCATATCCGCTCTGCTAGGTAGCGAATGCCATCTGATTTGACTTCCAGTTGTTCTTCCATACCACGTGTGGCTTCCAGTGGTAGGTTTTCCTCTTTTAGGGCTTCAAGTTGAGCACTTCGGATTTTGTCAGGTAATCCGGTGTGAATAGTAAGTTGTAATGCTCGAACTCGTTTAGGTTTGGTGTCCTTACGGCTTAGGGCATCGGCTACCACGTTAGCCTTCCCTGGATGATATCTGATTACACAGTCATAGTCATTTAAGAGTTTGACCCAACGACGCTGTCGCATGTTCAACTCTTTCTGTTCAAAGATATGCTGAACATTCTTATGATCGGTGCAGATGGTGCATTTGGTACCGTACAAGTAATTTCTCCATATCTTTAGTGCAAATACCACGGCTCCTAACTCTAAGTCATGAGTCGTATAGTTCTTCTTGTGGATTTTTAGTTGACGAGAAGCGTATGCGATCACTTTCTCGCGTTGCATCAGTACACAACCAAGACCTTGAATTGATGCATCACAATACACTACAAAATCATATGTTCCCTTCGGAAGGGATAGGATGGGTGCACTGCAGAGTTTATGTTTGAGAAGTTGGAATGCTAACTCCTAGGTGTACCCCAGTTATAGGGTTTACCCTTTTGAGTTAGAACAGTGAGGGGTTGGGCAAGCTTGGAAAATCCTTCGATGAAACGACGGTAATAGCCAGCCAATCCTAGAAATTATCGCACCTCCTTCGGGGTTGTCGATGCCTCCCAATTCTTGATGGCTTCTATCTTGGATGGATCGACATGTATTCCGTTCTCATTGACTACATGTCCTAAAAATTGTACTTCACGAATCCGGAATTCGCACTTTGAAAGTTTTGCGTACAATTGTTCTTTTTTTAGCAATTCTAGAATCAAATGAAGATGTTCCTCATGTTCATCTCTAGTCTTGGAATAGATAAGGATATCATCAACGAAAACAATGACGAACTGATCAAGGTACGGTTTACACACATGGTTCATGAGGTCCATGAATACCACAGGTGGTTTGTTAGACCGAAAGGCATGACTATAAACTCGTAATGGACGTAACTTGTCCTAAATGCAGTTTTTTTTAGATGTCATCCTCTCGGACTCTCAACTGGTGATAACCTGGCCTAAGATCAATTTTAGAATAGAAACTTGATCCTTGAAGTTGGTCGAATAGTTCATCAAAACGAGGTAAAGGATATCGGTTCTTGATTGTTACCTTGTTCAGCTCACGATAGTCGATACACATTCAAAAAGTCCCGTCTTTCTTCTTGACGAACAGGACTGGAGGTCCCCATGGTGATAAGCTAGGTCGAATGAAACCTTTATCCAACAACTCTTGCAGTTGTGTAGATAACTCTTGTAATTCGCTGGGTGCAAGTCTGTAGGGTGCCCGAGCAATAGGCGCTGCTCCGGGTCCTAGGTCAATTTGAAATTCGACATGACGATGTGGTGGAAGACCAGGAAGGTCTTCGGGAAATACTTCCGGATCATCACGAATGATCGGGATATCGTCAATATTCTTCTCCTCAGATGGCTGCTCGGTGATTAGAGCTAGAATGGTAGTTTGACCTTTACGTATACACTTTTTGTGCTTTCATAAAGGATATGATGTCAATGACTTCACCACTCCTTTCGCCTTGGAAAGAAAGGCTTTCTCCACTCTGGAGAGGAAGGCGAACAAATTTGCTCATGACGAATAATTTTGGCTTGATCCTTATATAACCAATCCATACCGACAATTACGTCGAAGCTGCCTAGTGTGACTGGCATAAGGTCAATGTCAAGTTCATGACCAGCCAATTCTAGTTTACAACGCTTAAGAACGTGGGTTGCTTCAATTATCTGTCCATCAGCTATTTCTGTGGTATACTTAGCTTCTAGTAGGGTTGGAGTACGACCTCACCAGTAAGAAATTTGTGAAGTCATGATGAGACTTCTAGTGAGACCCGCTCTTATAAGGTAAGCGTCGGTCAATGCAAAGGCTAAGGGAAGATGTTAACATGTAGGAAAAATTTTAATGAGATATAGATATCCCGGAGTACAAGGGATGGGATGTCTATTTAAGTAATCGCGCTCAATTGATGGTCAGTTAGATTAAATCCCCGTTTTCCAATGCCATTGGAATAACTGGATATGCTGGGGTATAAATCAAATTAGACCAAGGATTAGTCACATGATAAGATAATAGGGTCAACTGGAATTTATTGTTGGAGTTTAAGGAATAACGTGTTTGTAGGAAAAGAATTCTTTCAATTCCGCTTACATACTTGGAGTCGATGGGTTTTGTCATGTGGTTCTACCAGAGTTTCAATCGAGTTGGTTTCTGTGATCACGTTTGGATGAGAGTCTTAAGTTCACTAAGGCTCTTACATGAGTGATATAAAATAATGGGTTCTATGGATGATAGTTCAGTGTGTTCGTATATACCTTCAACATGATAGTCGCGTCTATCAACTGTTGAACAGGTTTAATGATACCAACTAGTCGTTGAGCGGGTTACAAGGACTTCTTCTGAAAGTAGAAGTTTAAGTTTGTAAATCATTGATTAGGACTATTTATCCACACAATAGGTTTCACCAAGACTTACATGCACCTCAAATTACTATTACATGTGCACCCGTAATGATCATTTGCTTTGCATGCTCACCCTAGTTCTCCCTGTCCTGTGTCAAAATGTCCTTTATTTTGTATTGCCGAGTACAGAGTGTTGTCATATATGATAAGTTATTGAAATGTGTAGTCATCAACCATAAGTTGATCGACTAGGACTCATATTAGGATGAGTAGTTGGAAATCGTTTGATCCGAGTATTCACTTGAGTTGAAATACACTACGATGGTCCAATCCAGCGGATTTTAGATGAGATAATGCACACAAAATGCGACTTCGAGAAGTGAAATTAGTTCATGGATATGTGTTATTGGAAGAGGTAAAGTGTCGTCGTTCCAACTGAGTCAGGGTAGGGTTTGAGTATGCAATGAGCAAGGCGTTCTCATCCTTGTGGTCAATATTTCTTCAACAGAATATCGACCAAAGCGCGAGCCCATGGCTCGGGAAAGTGATGACATCTACGTGTCAATGGATTCTTCAATGATGCGTGCAACAGTCTGCCTTCACACGGCGTATTGTTACTAGTGGGTACAGTAGGGACTCGCCTCCGACGATCCCAACTCCCAAAGAGATATGTGCTAGTGTTGTGTGCCATCCCCGACACGAACTTGAGAAGACCCACCATTCCCTGATTGTGTCCTCGATAGGCTCAAGCCGGTGTTATCTTCGGTTCTGGTGGTGTAACAAGGGTGCAGATGATGGTGGTATGAGTGACTCCTCCTGAAGGCTCTGTCTTGCTGCCCTCGGATGGGAGTGTATGTTGTTCTGGTGATTCTTCGAGTGTCACCACTGGGAATGATGATGCAATGCGAATGACTCGCCCCTCGTCGGCAGAGGGTGATATGGATGATGTCAACATGCCTACAATATAATGTATGTGTAGATGCTACGTGTAACATGTATGAGTGTTTGTGTCGTGTAACTAATGTGTGTGGGTTATAGTCTAGTATGCAATCCTAGGTCTCTATAACCAATGACTCTGATACCAATCTGTCACACCCCCAAATTCCACTAACGGAGTTTTACCGTTTGGAAGGTGACACACCAGGATCTCGGTCATTAGTTACATCAAACGACACTATATGGGACTTAAAATGTCGTAACACAAAATTTCAGAGTTAATGCGGAAGCATTTAAACAAGAAAGTAAATGCGCAAAACAACGAGCCAAAGTTCAGTTTAATAAAAGTAAGTGAATTGCTTTAACGGTTTGCTTATTATTGAAATGATAGTAGGACTCCATATATGTCCTAGTCGTGCAACCTGTGCCTTAGCGACCTGAGAAAACATGTACGAAAAGTGTCAACAAGGGGGTTGGTGAGTTCACAGGTTTCAAGTTTACAATAAGAGAGTGTCTACCAGATTATGTACATTCAATATGCATATCTATAGGTAGCTAGCTAGCCTATGTTCCTGTCTTGCTAAAGCGTTCGTAACCGAAGCTGACATGTGTTTGTTTGTTTGCCTCTAGCCAGGTCTATCAACTCTAACTAATGTGACTAGGCTAATATTTCACCCGTTCGACCTCCAATCGAGTTACTTGGAAATAATATATTTCATTATATTATTTTTAAGTTAGGAGAAAAAGCACAATAACTATTTACGTGGAAAAAATAATAAATATATTATTTTTATTCGAGAATAATAAGTGTGGGTAAATAATATAGATAATTATATTACTTACTAGTTTGAAACGTTACACGAAGTTTATAAATAAGGTGAAAATAATATATAAAATATATTATTTTTAATTGGACTCACAGGGTTGAAAATAATATAAATATATTATTTTTAAAACTGAGAAACAATATTAAAACGGGTTATAAAACAAACCCGAGCCTACGGGCGATTTACGGGGTTAAACCCCTTTAATATATTAAAATAATATTAGTGGGATGATTTTTATAATAAAAATAGTAATTAAAAATTGATTTAAAAATAATTGGGGGTGGAGGGACTCGAACCCGGGTCTCCTCCCCCACACCCAAACATCCTAACCAAACTGAGCACGCTAGGGTATCGCGATATCAACCAGTCTGGAATGTTTAAAACATACAAGTTCAGTGGTTTCCCTCCCCATACATACATAAGTTTGAATCAAGACCCAAAACCATCGATTTCGACACTAGAATTGGAATCAAGGGTTAGGGGATTGTAAACCGGATGATTTCGAACCTGTATGTATGTTTAATTTCAAAAACATCAGTTAATTTTTGTTTTAATTCACAAAATTTGGATCGAAAACCCTGGATATGAACGTAGAATCAATTTTCCCAAATTTGATATTAAAACTCTAACGATGTCTTTATCAAAAGAACAAACCCTAGATTCCGGATCGAGATCAATTCGATAATAAAATATTGAATTAATAGAGGGCTTTCAAAGAGGACGGAATTGCGAATCAAACCATATAGATTAATTGAATTATGTTTGAGTCTAGACTAGGGTTAGGTTCGATTAAACTGGTTTGTGATGAACCCTAGAATGAAGATCTTGATCGAATTGATAATGTAAGCCCTGATTAAGTTAGGGCTTTTATTTAAGAGATAAAAACGAAGCTGTAGATGTATCCAATTACCTGTAATGATACCGGATTGACAGAAAACGACAAAAACAGGTGTCGATGATGACTGTGTTGATCTACGGCGCTCTCTGTTGTAATTTCTACCAAACTGACACGTACAGAAGTTTCTATGGAACTCGTATAGCGTGTGCAGGTGCTCAAATGAGAGATTAACAAACGAATTGGTCGAAATTGATTGGTAAAAGACGATGTGGTCGACGGTTTCTTGTTTAATACTCATAATTGAGTTTAATTCGTGCATTAAGGATGTTTAATCTGATAGTTACGACAGTTAATACCGAATACGTGCTATTTCAGTTACAATTTCAAACAGAAATTGGTCAAAGCTTGCGAATTAGCCTCAAGAACCACTGGTTTGACTTTTTGAAAGTCAACTAAATTGAGAATGGGTAAATTATAGAACCAGTCCTTGTGGCTTCATACTTTAGAGTTTGGAATATGGCAGAAGTGATCCCTAGGGTTTAGATTTGGTTATCCAAGTTAAGGATTTGGTTAATTTGACTTTCAAAGTCAACAGAAACCTTAAATATTGAATTTTGACTACACAAAGTCAAATAGAATAGAGCTTAGGCTAATTACACTTTTAGTTCTTGTAGTTTATGTGAATCAAGTTTTGAGAAAATAACAGAAGTAGTCCTTGGAGTTTGAGTTTGGTTAACTATGTTAACTTTAACTAAAAATGGTTAACGGGGTTAACCCTAAATTGTCGGATGTCACACAATTCGATAGGCCAGTGGTAAGTATGGAAATGCATGATTGTGTGCGCTTCAGGATGGCTAGGCATTGGTATGAAATGTCACTGGCACAGTTTGGGGTAAAAATGGGATTATATAGGCACAGGGAGATTACAGAGCCGATATTTACTGACAGTAAAGGGGAGTTCGCCGAGGGAGAAGCATCAACGTTTTGGCATAGGATCGGATCTGGACCTTTTGACCCGCACAATCAAAATAGCACCAAGATCAGACATCCCCTCCACCGTTACCTGCACCGATGCATTATCCTTTCCATCGGGGGAAGAGAGGATAGCACAGGTGTTGTGAACGTTAGAGATCTCCTTCACTTACACTACTTGATTGATGGGATTCCTTGTAACTTGGCTTACAGCTTGGCCAAATTCTTTACTAGAGCTACTGGCTACTGTTCCAACATCCACATATTTGATGGGCCATACATTACTCACCTTGCTTCCTACCTAGGATTCTTGTCTCCTGTGCACCTCGGTATACTTACAGAAATGGGCACACCCATTCTACCTGTTGACACCCAAGTATTGATCAACATGCATATGATGAAGAAGTTCAATGGGGTGTACCGATTAGTAGGCCATCGGGGAAATATTTGGACGGGTGTAGTTGAAGAATCAGAGGACGAGGGAGCACCTGTGGGACAGCTGGGGCATCAAGGCCCAGGTATGTACCACACTACTGCTGACCCCACGATGTTAGATTTAATGATCCGTATGGGTCAGTTGGGTCAGACGATAGATGGCGTGCGACAGGACTTCTATGATCACACTCATGATCCGTATGCCCATCTGCAACATCAGCAGCAGCCTCCCGGCCCGCACCAGCAGTGGCAACGTCTTCCTTTTCAGTAGCAGCTCTGTTCACCCTTCATCTTTGGTACCTGTGGTTCTTTTCTAACATAGTTTGTGGTTGTTGAATTTTGACGTTGGTTTACTAGACATGATACCATTTTTACCAGTTACAGGGGTAGCCATTGACATGGTGGCACTGCCACCAACCTTATTCAGTCGCTTTGTTACGCGAATATTAGTTTAATTTTTTTCTTTTAGTACTTACTTTATGTGTTGAGCATTGCATTACAGGTGATACAGATTTTGGTTCGTGCCCGGAAATACGATTTAGACATTGATGAGAATCGATTACACGCCCGACAATTACGTCTCATCAGGGGAGTATTAGTTCACCACACTCTTATTATTCATAACATATATCATATTGCATACATTCATATTGTTAGAAACTAAGTGTGAGGTGGAACCCCATAGATATTTTGACTGCCTGATCTTGTCTTAAGTATTACAATTGCATGATTAACAAATACCCAATTCATGAAATCAAAATTTATGTATAGAAGTAATAAAAACATTTTCTAAATTAATCTTAAAGCAAAAGTCTTAAAAATCATTTGGGATAAAACGAGCTTATAAAAACAGCAATTTGAAATACCATTGAAGTGAATCAAGGAAACAAATAGAGAAGATTAGGAAGCACAACAGAAAGAAAGAAAGAAATAAGTTTATGCACATTTTTACTTTATTACCCTTTACCTTCCATTTCCATGTGAGAGGTTTGAACCTATCCGAGCATTATCACTAACACATCAAGTTTTTTACATCATTGATTTTCACATAATTCACATGCTCATTTCGTTTGATTAGAGTAATTGCTAATTATTGCTTTGCATGTTAGAACTTGTGTAAAATATACATTTCAAGATCATGGACTAAAAGAATGCATAAAAATGATTGAGACATTAGGATTAACCCATTTTCTTTACCCTTTTCTTTTCCTTCACCTACCCTAAACGTTATCTCCTAGTTAGCCCCTTTGAGCCTAAACCTTTTCATTTCTAAACCCACATATCAAAACCATTAAACCCAAAAAAATTAGCCTTTTTATCTTTTAAACCTTTTTGTTGAAATCAACTTGGCTATGAATGAAGAAATGATTATCCACCAAAATTTTATAGATCCATCTTATGTTTGAAGAAAGAAATTCATCTAATATGAAAGAAGAATTATTGTGAAAAGAAAAAGGGACAACCAAAAAGAAATTAGTAAATCGCCCAAGCTAGTGAAAAATCTCATCAAAAGAGAATCAAACTTACTCGAAAAATTGGAGTATGCAAAGCTGATCAAAATGAATGTATTAGAAAGAAACAGTCGAACGATTCATGAAGAATTGATAGCAATGAATATTTCAACGATAAGAAGAAGTTGACATTCTTGAAAGAATGGATTTGGTCTTGACAATCTGACCTTAAAAGAGTCCTTAGATTAGTCACAATGTCTAATCTAAGTTGAATAGGAAATCATTCACCTTTTAGTCATCAAGCCAAGTCAGATTTTCAACATTTAGCCATTTTTCCCAAAAACTTCCTACCCTAACCCTAAGCCAATACTTACAACCCTTTACAAAGCCCTCTTGATTTATGCATATTTTATGTCAATTGATGGAGATTTGATTTCTATACAAGCCTATGACTATGCAAGCATTAATTGTAGCATTGAGTGTTCTTCTTAACATACAATATCCATATATTTAACCGAGTGTTGAGTGAACATTTGTGAGACCGTAACTTTGTGCATAATCATAGTTCCATCAAGTATGTTGGGCTTGCTACCCTATTGTGGAGAAACTCTCAAAAGGTATAACCACCAAATAATTGTTTTTAAGAGGCCATTCATCCATTTGAGACAAAAGCTTTGGATTAGCATTTAATCAATATCTTACTTTTACAGGTATAATCATGCATGAGTTTGCTTGAGGACAAGCAAAGTTTAAGTGTGGGGTATTATGATATGACATAAATTATACATGTTTTGCACGCATAATTATCCCCGAAATTATCACAAATAGAGACAACATGATAATAATTGATGCTTAATCCACTCATTTGTGTTCTGATAGGATAATTGACCCGGATTTACAAAAACATGAAGAAAACACTCAAAATCAAGGTAAAATCAGCATTCGGGGGCCAATTGAACGAAACCGGATGTAGAAGGTCAAAATTGGAGATCAAAAAGTCAACAGGGAGCAGTATATGGCAACGCACGGGCGTGCAATGCCATGCACGGTCGTGCAAAGCCATATCTGCCTCCCTGTACTCCCCTGTACTGCCAAATTCCGCACGTGAAAGAAATGGGTACTTTGCACGCCCGTGCATTGCCAAAATATTTTCCTATAAATAGCAAGCTCATTCTAGTGTTTTAGGTGTCCATTACCAAGAGGTGTGAAGGCCTTAGTGCTCTGCTAAGAGCCGGAACTCTCTCGGTTTTGGTCCGTTTAGCTTTTCTTTGTTTATTTCCTTTTTAAAGTCTTGTAATAGAAGCGATTCTTCTCGTTCGAGTCAAACAAGAGGCATTCTATACCCGCTCTCCCTTGGTGTTGGAATACTTCCACACATTATCTAAGGGTTAGTAGAGTCACTTGTATGGTCATTCATGGCTAGTTCTCTTGTGTTGCTCGAGTTGGTTGAACTTTAATTAATTAATGAAGTATTTTTAGTATGCTATGTTTTTAAATTCTTTACTATGATTTATCTTAAAAAGACAAGAATTAGTGATCTTTAAACCAATCTAATAATCTTAAATCTTGTGACTTACTTAAGCAAGACTTCTTGTTTGGGAAGCTTATTCGATGTTTGTACGGTCTATATACAAATCTTGGTGCTATCACGGCCAGTTAGTATAGATTTAATATTATGGGTTGATTGGAGGTTTGGGTATTCAGCAAGTCGTTTGAGCCCTAACCGGACCGGGCGGTTTACGTCGGTATTTCTTTACTTCTCTCGTGTCGGCTTGAAGAGGACTTCTAGCGGGAGCCATTGGGTTTGATCTTGAGAATGAAAGTCTTATTTATTTAAAATAATATTATAAGTAAAGACAACTATTTAAGAACATAATTTGTTAGATGCGAGCGTTCATAAAGTAGCTCTGGAGTGAGTTGCGCATTCCGACTTTCCAAAGGAAGTTACAAGGCCAGACGTACGTCAGTCACAGGGATAATATTAGTCCGAATAATGAATTGTGAGATACCGACGGACTTGAGAACCTGTTTAGGGTCCGTTATATTCATTAAGGAACAGTTGGCCGACCGTATCCACTGTTCCGTTATGAAATACTAACTCCCCTATCGAAAGGGTTAGTACTAGTAACTATGACCAACCTTACTTTAAATATATCATTAATTAACAAGGGATAACAACTAGAGTAACACCTTAAATGGGATAATACTTCTAATTACATTTCTTATCTTTTTATTTTCCTTCTAAAACAAAACCCATTTTCCAACTTATTATCCTAGTCAGACAATAGCGAGGGTTGAGTACGGGATCCTTGTCCATGGTTCGATACTTGGTTCTTACCTGTACTATACTACGCTGCGATAGGTACACTTGCTTATTGTGTGTGTATTTAGTTGAAGTAATTATCATTTTAATTTATAAATTTAAAACCTGATTTTGTGTAGCTCTAAATAGAATATATTTATTACTACTAAAAACACGTCATCATGTTGTTGGCGTCGTTGCTAGAAGTATATACATATATTTATATTTTTATCTACATATAAAAACACACATCACATATCCTCATCAGAAACAGGATTGACCTTCAACACAGTCTTGGGTTCTAAATCTTCATCTTTTACAATCACAGGTTCAACTGAATAATTCCCATTAAATGGTGGAGGAACATAGCCACTACCGTTAGTTCTCTTCCCCTCTTCAGTATTATCACTATAATAACCCAATAAGAATGATGAATTGCCAAAACCTTCCAGTTTTCTATTCAATATGAGCATCTCAGCTTCAGATTCTGCAAGTTCTTTGTTCTTCTCAGCAAGATCATTATTTATCTTCTCAATCTCACCATAAGACATATCCAGATGATAAGCCTTCTCCTTAATCTTCAACTAAGAGAATTAATATCCCTTTTCAATGCTTCAATCCTCTCAACAAATAATTTCTCGTTGTCTTTCAAGGTTTGGTTCACAGTATGCATGGATTTATATCACATATGAGATTAGTATTGTCTTCCATCAACCTCATAATCTTTTCCTGTAAAGTAAAACATTCAGAACATATAATTTCACAATGAATATACTTTACCTTTGAAGAATCTGATGTATCAGCCATGAATATGTGAGAATCAGCTTCTCTCTTTTGTTCAATGTTGACAGGCTCTGCATCAATTTTCTTTTCTGATGCACTCTGATCCTCTTCAACTGTCTAGAAGTTCTCTTCAGTCTTCACATCACTCTCGCTAGACTGAGTGCTTTCACCGGATTGAACACTCTCACTATCGCTTGATTCTGATGAAAAATCACTTTCAGAATCACCCTGCTTCTCTAATTTTTCTTTGATCAAGGCCACGAACGCTTAGAGTAGTAACTTCTTCCTTGAATACAACCTTGACACTTTCTTCATCACTTTTGTCACTAACTTCAGTCACATTGAAATTACTTTCACATCTCTTCATCAATGCTTCCCATAGATCTCTTGAAGTCGTAAACTTCTCGAAACTATGAAAGAGTTCTTTTGATAAAGACATCGTTAGTGTCGCAAGTGTCTTCATCTCTCGATCAAATAAAACTTTATCCGTAGCTGAAAGAGCAGACACAGGTTTTGGAACATCATTCTTCCCCGTGAAAGAATAAGTAGGATGTTCATATCCTTCAATAATAGGAATCCACAAGCTAGTGTCTGTGAACGAGACGAATTGATCAAATCTATCTTTCCAGTTTGAATAATCTGATATAGTCATCAATTTTGGCGGCTTTTGGAATGTTCCGATTTCATTATCATAGTTCAGCATAATCGAATCATTCGAAAAATTTGTCATCTCGAGAATCTTGTATAAATGTCCAAATAATTTTTTTCCCTCCAAAGCAATATAAATTTTAGTGAAGTAAAAAAATCCAAAATTACCACCTTCTTAAAAATGGCTCGAGACAAGTATATAAATGTTCCCTCAAAATTTTGAACAAGAAAAGTTTTCCCGCTAAAAACTCTAAGCGAAGATGCTTAAGCGAACTTGAGTAAGTTTTTTTTTCTTACAACTCTAGCAAACTTGGTAAATTCGCTTGAAACAACCTCTAAACGAACTTGGTAAGTTTGCTTGAATCAGCAAACACTCAGAAAATTAGCGAAGATGCTTAAGCGAACTTGAGTAAGTTCGTCTGGAACTGCACTGAGCGAACTTGTTAAGTTCGCTAGCGTAAGTTTGCCTGCAACAGAATGGACAAGTTCGCCTGAAACGTTGAAACTCCATAAAATAAGAAAACTCAGCAGCTTCAATAAATAACTCTTCTGAAAATCATGATTTCTAATTGATATGATCGAATTTGATAAATCTGAACCGTAGGAATGATCAGGAGGTGATAAGGACTAATCCTATCGGATCAAAATCTTCAAACGAATCTAAAATCAAACCAAAATGATCAAAATTAGTCCATCTCTATCAAGAACTCGAAAATGATGAAAAAGTCATCAAAAATCAGTAAACTTTGATGTTAATTGTACACGAAAACACCACGAGTCGGCTGCAAATTGAGAGCAAAAGCTCTGATACCACTTGTAGGTCCCACCGGGGTTTGACGGATCTTTAGACTCGCGGTACGACACGGTGATGACGTGCGGAATCCATTATCAACGTGCAACGTGTAAAGCAATCAACACAATAGGTAAATAACACTCTTTGTATTTCACACAAAAAACACTGTTTACAGACTCTCAGGCTCTGGTTTCTTGCACACTCAACTCAGACATGTAAACACCTATTTATAGGAAACCACAATAACGAGACGAACTTAACAAGTTCGCCACTCAAGATCCTTAGACGAACTTCAAGTTCACTCTAAGATGGCGAACTTGACAGATTCGCTAACTTACAACACAGAATTTTAGCGACAATTACAAAAACATGTCCTAATAGACTAAAATAGGAAAATTAACTTGTGTGAGTTGGTGAAATCAACTTGGTTGCTTTTTATGTGTGATTTAGACAAGTTTTTTTAATAAAGTCTGACATCTTACCTTTTTTGTATATTCTCTATTTTTTTTGAACGACGAACATTGAATGTTGTGACGTCGCATCCTCTGTCACATGGGAGAGTCTCGTTTAACTCCGGTCAATATGTTGTCTTAACCGGGCCCACTTGGCATCAGAGTTGGAGAGCATTCAAAGAAAAATCTCACCCAATACGGCCCCTTCCGGGCTTGAGGGAGAGCCGAGGCTCGAACCCTGGATCGACGTAGGTAAAACCCAGGTGCATCAGCCTAAGTCAGGCCTCATTTGCATGCCGTAGAAACTCATGTAGAGAGCATGGATTGAACCTGTGTCACTAGGAACACCAGTTCTCTCCCTTACCACTCCACCACTAGCTTATTGGCTTGTATATATCGATCCAGTAGTAAAGATGCTTGCCAATAAACCACGTCAGCTTTGAAACAGTGGAGTGAACTAAGAACGGTGTCTTTATATATTTAGTTGAAAGAGTAACTTCTTAATACTTCAAAGACATTATATTTGTCTCAGAATTTTGACTAAGTAGCACTTAAAAATACGATTTCTTTACAAATCTTTAAAGTCATTTCGAAGTTATTTGTCACCTTTTATGTGCTATTTTATTATTTTCTTAAAAGATTAAATTAAAGATACCGTCAACCATTTTTAAAATCAACTGACCAGGGTAACAAATTTAAATTTTAAAATATTGATTAAAACATTAACTTTTTAAAGCTTATTTCAAATTTATTTATTTGTTATTGTAATAAGATATAATAATATTCATTATTTATTTGTTATTGTAACTAGTTTAGAACCCGTGTACTACACACGGGTTGAAAAATATTAATAAATAAAATTGTTAAATCTTTTTATATATATTTTACATGTGTAAAAATGTATTTACTATACGAAGAATATAAAACAAAATTTAAAATATGTAAAAATTAATATATAATTAGGTTTCGAAAATACGTTAATTACTATTTAATTTAATTTGACTTTTATTTACTATATGATTGAATTTTTTTTTACATAATTATATTTCAAAGTTTCTTATAATAAGGGATACTTTAAAATAAATGTGTTTTATTAGTATAATTAGTATTTTCTTTAAAAATATATTATTATTAAAAGATACAGGTATATTTAGTAAGAGAGAGATACGAGAAAAAAATTATGAGAATAAATATGCAGAAGACACGTGATATGAAAACCTTTATTTATTAATATTATTTATTTGTTATTGTAATAAAATATAATACTATTCATTATTCGATTGTTTCAAGGTATAAAAAGGTCCGCACCTATCAGTTTTGTTCTATTTTCCAATAGAGGTGAGCGGTGTTGGTCCCACGTTCACAGACACAGCTCATTTTCCCTTTATCTGCAGCCCACGACCAACCATTGCAGATAAGCAATCCTATCCGACACATGTCCATCCTTTAATTCATTCTAACATTCATATACCAAAATATTTTATTCGCTCTCGGAAACCTTTCGATTTTACACCCACCAACTGTTTGATAAAAGGTTCCACCCATAAGAATGACAACTGCTTCTTTGAGCTCATCAACCCTCGTTCAATCCCAGATTAATGGGTTTGGCAAGCTTCTAAAACCCTCCACTTCGCTCACTTGCTCAAGGTAAATTTCTCTTTTCTTGATTTTCAATTTTGGCTTTATAATCTTTCACAGAATTGCATATATATTTTTTGGATTTGAAACAAGCTCCTTGGGGTTAATGGGTTTATTTCCTAGGCGACGAGGTCTAAAACTGATCGTTCCCACCTAAAATTTGAAGAATTTGTTGATAGTTAGAATACATACGTTGACCAGATCGGCTGATCTGTTTTCAATTTTGAAAAGTTCTGTTAGGTTCTTAGTAGCAATCGACGGACCTTTTTTTTCTTTTACTTCATTACTTTTCTTGCGTGGAGGCGACGCGCAAGGTCCTTATATAATTTTTTATTATATATCCTCCACACAAAATTTAATTATAAATAAGCTTTACATATAATTTAATGATAAGAAATTACCTACATGTACAATGCACAAAAAATCAGTGTGCACCTTTAAATCGTTTTTTCGTGCGCCACAACTGCACCCCTATACAAAAGCAAAGGGACCTGCGCGCCTGAGGTCTCCTTGCTCCTAGACGTGCTTTTTAAAACCAAGGTTATATATATTTATTGTTGAAATGAATTCATGTGCTAATTGTTGATCAACAAAAGTGATTCCGAATTTTCCTTCTGCAATATCATATCCTTAATGATTTACCTTGCTTAGATGACCTTTTGCACCTTGAGCCTTTGACTATTATGATTCAAATACAAAGAAATCTTCAATACAATATTTTGAATTTCCAAATTTGTGTATCTAGGAGAGCATTTAAAACTGTTGTGAAGGCTTCTCGGGTTGATCAATTCTCAAAGAGTGATATCATTGTTTCTCCATCGATTCTCTCTGCAAACTTTTCAAAGTTGGGAGAACAGGTACTATTCATTGTTTATTGATCTTGTTACCTAATAATAAGTTTTTTGCATCCTGATACTTGACGCAATTTGGTTTTGCCATCATCTTATTTCTTCTAGTTACACCATATGATCACTTTTATCTTCAAATTTGCTCTTATAGGTCAAAGCCGTTGAGGTGGCAGGGTGTGATTGGATACATGTTGATGTAATGGACGGCCGTTTTGTTCCTAATATAACAATTGGACCGCTTGTTGTGGATGCATTACGGCCAGTGACAGATCTCCCATTGGACGTGCATCTGGTAACTCTCCTCTAATACGTTAAAGGTTTTGGTTATCATTTTCTTTTGCTAATGAGAAATTGAAGTATGGCAGATGATTGTTGAACCTGAGCAAAGAGTGCCTGACTTCATAAAAGCTGGAGCAGACATTGTCAGTGTCCATTGTGAACAGTCTTCCACCATCCATTTACACCGTACCCTTAATCAAGTAAGATTTCCCATCTCTAATATTTGACTGGTTTTCATTTTGTAAAATATTTTTTCTGATCGATAAATACGCAAATATATGTATATTTCTTCAGATTAAAAGTCTTGGAGCCAAAGCTGGAGTTGTTCTGAACCCTGCTACACCGTTGACCACAATAGAATATGTCCTCGATGGTAAATTGAAGCCCCCCCTCCTATTCATTCAACTTTTCATGTGAAGTAATAATTTTTCATACAAGAAAACACATGAAAGCAATCGGTGTGATGATTTGTGCTCAAGATATGAGATAAAAACCTTTCATTATTGATAAAACAGTATTAGTTACATCTTTGCTTTTGTGAGCGTTACAGATTATTGATTTTAGTGCATTTAGTAAAAATGATTCTTTACCCTGGATATGTTGTTAATTCTCAAACAATACAAAGTTCATGTGACAAAGTGTAATTTTCTCATTTTAACAGTGGTTGATCTGGTGTTGATTATGTCGGTAAATCCTGGATTTGGTGGCCAAAGTTTCATCGAGAGCCAAGTGAAGAAGATCTCAGATTTGAGGAGAATGTGTGTGGAGAAGGTATTTATTTGTTTTCATTCTTATTATATAGGGCCTTAAATTTGTTACATGATTGTCTAGTAATATTTTCGTTTTTTTTATTTTTTTATTTTGATGAACAGGGTGTTAACCCGTGGATCGAAGTAGATGGTGGAGTTACTCCAGCCAACGCATACAAGGTATTTCGTGAAAGTATAAATCACAGGTGGCAATTTGACCCATTTAATTATAAAATGGACCAGTTTGGGTTGTGTTTTATCTCAAAGATTTAGATTGTTATCATAACAATTTTACTTTTGTAAGTACATTTCGCATATTAATTATTTAAAAAAGATTAAACAAAATGGACTAAAATTACTTTTGGGCCAACCTCCACCACCAGTAGAAATTATCAATACAGGCTCAGGTAACATGTTATACGTGGTGGCAGGTTATCGAGGCTGGGGCCAATGCTTTAGTTGCCGGTTCTGCTGTTTTTGGAGCTAAAGATTATGCTGCAGGTAATTAAAAGTTTTAAAAATCGAACCGCAATTTATTTTTCGTTTCTTACCTCTTTTCTCGGTGCAAATTAATTTGTTCAACAGCAATAAAAGGTATCAAAACCAGCACAAGACCGGTGGCAGTTCCTGCATAGAACATTTTCATGTACAGATGTGATTTCAGCACTCATTATCTCTGTAAGAAACTTCTTTTTCTAATATTGCAACATTCGGGTATTCGATATTTGAGATGAATTTATGAAAAAATTGTTTCTTGATGAATCTTGAAACTGGTTCTTATGATTACTAGTTTTCCATCTGCAGCAGATGACAGGGAGAATTCGACTTGTCGTTTCTTGCTGTTGAAGTAAATGAGATGAATTTATGACATTGAAGTTACATTTGTAGCATATTGAAGTAATTAAATTTTGTTTATAAGCAACAAACATACATGCTGGAGGATGATGAAAAAGATGGTAATATTTCAATATGCATACCGGAACTCAATTATATCATTGTGGTTGTGTTCATATCAGGGGTGGTTTATCATTGTGGTTGTGTTCTGTTAAACGCCCAAATCGAAGCAAACCAGCTGATTTGAAGTTTATACGGTTTGGATATTCTGGTTCTAATAGTTGGTTCACGGTTTGAAAGTTTAATCCGGTTATGTAAACTAAACAGGCCATTTATCTATATTTATATATTTGTTTCGTATCTAGAATATGCAGTTATGCATACGCATAGTATTCTATTCATGGACATAGACCGATTTGACCGGTCTAGCGGACCAACTAACCTGGTTTATCTCTATTTGGTCGGTTTTGACCGGTCTAGCGGACCCAACCAACCTGGCCGATTTGACTTTGTTTTTCAGAACCGTAGTAAGTTATGGAATTTTTTAAAATAAGTCGAACCAGACCGCCAAGTGACAACACCCGCAGATACGATAGTTTGGTTGTATGACAAAAGTATTTGTAATTTAAATGAAAAACGAGCCAAAACGAAAAAAAGAACTAGAATGGTAAACATAAGGGTAATTTTACTTTATAGGAAAACCCAGTTATTTATTTATAAGAATATAAGTGCTTCATGTACATTTTTATATTATGCATTTATAGTTTATTTACAAAGAAAATCTAATTACTTATAGGGCACACATACTAATGCTTAACGTATAAAATCATCATTCTTCTATCACATCACGAATTCCAAAATTGATTACCCATCAAACTGATATCACTGAGTTGAACTAGACTCGACCCGAAAATAAAAACCGACTCAGTAAATTATTCACCTTTACATTATGATGTCATGACTCAAAAGAATCAAAACTGCATACATAACCTCTCATATTCCCCATCAAACTCTTAACAACCTCATAAATCTTACCAGTAAGTGGATGATCACAATCTGCAGCTACAAACTCACTTATTTCACTTCCAACCTCAATCGCGCTACATCCCGGAACTCTCCTCCCCTTAACCCGGTTTCTCATCATCTCTTTTTTATCCCATACCCCTCTTGAAGCATATACATTACCCATAATAACATCATCACCTGCTAAACTCTCCTCAAACTCAACCAATCGCACACGTGCCTCTTCTGCAAGCTCAACGTCCCCACAAACACTACACGCGCCAAGCAACGTCCTCCATATAACCGCATTCGGCTTCACGGGCATATTCAAAATGAAATCCTTCGCTTCTTGCACACACCCAGCTCGACATAAAAGATCAACCATACAACCAAAGTGAGAAAGTCTCGGCCTCAACCCGTAATCCTGCATCATGCTATTAAAATACCGTTTCCCCTCGTCCACCATCGCTGCATGACTACACGCCATCAAAACACCAATAAACGTAACATCATTCGGGACAACTCTAGCATGACTTTTGGAACCGGTCATTGTTGTGAAAAGGGCAAGCGCGTCTTGAGCTCGACCATGGATCGCGTATCCGGTGATCATACAAGTCCACGTTGTAACGTTTTTTTCCTTGATGTTATCAAACAATACCTTGGCGGTTTCAATGTCTCCACACTTTGTGTACATGTTTAAAAGGGAATTGTATAAAGACAAGTCTTTGTTCATCTTCTTGTTTCGGCGAATAACGTTATGAATCCACTTGCCCATGTCCAATGCACCAAGATCAGCACACGCAGATAGCGCGACAGTGAGAGTGACATGATCAGGGTCCAGATTGTCCATTTGCATATTTCTAAACAATTTGAGAGCAGCATTTGGTTTCTGGTTGTGAACATAGGCTGATATCAATGCAGTCCAACAGAAGACATTTCTTGTTGGCATTTCATCAAACACTTGGTGTGCATCAGGAAGATTAGCTGCTGCTGCAGAGTAGTAGTTGACGAGTGATGTCTGGATGAAGATGATGGATTCATAACCGAGTTTTATGACGAGGGTTTGGAACAGTTGGCCTTCGTGTCGTGAAGGGTGTCGTGTGCAGGCGTTGATGATGTATAGTAGAGAGTAGCTGTCGACGGATGAAGGGCTTTTTCTGATCAAATCACGGAATAGGAGTAAAGCTTTAGATGTTGCCTTGAGTTTTACGTACTGTTTAAGCAATTCGTTTGGTCTTGGTTTAGTGCTGCCATGGCTATGGATTTGTGAAGGTTTGGTGAGTGGAAATTTGGAGATTAGGGATGAAGATTTCAAGAATCTCATTGGGGTTGAAGATTATAACGAAGACATACTTCATATGAAGAATTCACTTGTAAACATATTATGTATGGTTCAGGGAGTGTTTGGGATTACTTATTGAAACTAGTTATTAACACGATTATAACATCCATGGCCTCTGGGTTGGATGTCCATTAAGTTTATTCGTTAAGTGAGTGTAAAATAAATAAAATACCCCTTGTATTAAAAAAAATAAAAAATAAAGATTATAAATTATAAAACCCATCCCAAACACCCCTTTCTTCATCCCCAAACTCCTACCTTCCTCCACCATCACACTTCATCCCCCAACAAAACATATAAGGAAGTTGTTTGAATTTTCTTAGAAAACGATAAAGATGGACAATTGAGGACATACATCAACAATACTGAATATATGATGTTCTGGGCAGGTGTGCGCGAGTGTATCTTCAGAGTCAGCAAATATGAACGAATTGGTGCAATGGAACGAGTTATATAGAGAAGGTGGTTCTTGGATGTGATCGACGCATCAACTCATTAAAGTGTAAAGCAAAATCTTTAGGCTCCCCAAAGACGGGATTTTTTTCATCAGGCTTCTCTCCCTGTATAGCAGATTAATTAAATCAATTTGTAATGGTCTGTGCACTGACAAGCAACAACATTTAATCTTATATTTAGTTTCTACAGATTAAAATCCCTAAAGATGGGATTTTTTTCATCAGGCTTCTCTCCTTTTGTGTTTTGGTTCAATGTTGTTTAAAATTCATGAAATGGCTAATGATCTTCCTTCTATAGTTGTTGTTTGAATTCTTTAGTCGAATGTTGACTATATAATCGGGTTAGCTTGAAGGTTGGGGATGAAGTGTGGTGGTGGAGTAAGGTGGGAGTTTGGGGATGAAGAAATGGGTGTTGGGATGGGTTTTATGATTTATAACCTTTGTTTTTAATTTTTTTTTAAAGTAAGAGGTATTTTGGTCATTTTACACTCACTTAACGGACATCCATCCAGGGTCATGGATGTTACAATCGTACAAACTATTGGGCCAAACTTGTAGTTTTCCATATTTAGAGGCCAAAAGTGAAATCTGGGTAAATCACATAGTCATCTGTGTAATTAATTCTAACTTTTATAAGTTAAAAATATGTTTGAGGAATGTGACTTTTGCTAACTTTTTAAAAGGGAAAATGAGTTTTTGAAGAGTAAGGGGAAACTTACTTCTCAAAACTACTTATAAGTTTTTGCAAAAGTTAATAAAGATCTTAAAATAAGTAATCTCAAACATGCCCTTAATAATAATAATAACTATTAATTGTGCCCATGAATTGCATCCGGAATAAACTTTATAGGAAACAACTAAATCATTCGTTAAAGAATTTAAATCAAAGTAACGTGACGGTGCGTCAAGCCGTGAATTTACGTACCCACGTGCGTTCTGGCGAGTCAAACCGTGGGATTAATTAATCTCCTCGAAAGCTTATAAAATAAAGCCAAAACCTATCGGTAAACCCACCCCGCGTGAGATCGAGAAGAACGTATAAGATTTATGGCTATAAATTAAAACTCAAAAAAAGTAAAAAAATAAAAATAAAAAATGACATGAAAGCCTTTAAAACCGGCCAAGGGGTGGGGCTGCGGGTTTTGAACCCCCCATCACAAGCTTAACTGAAAACCAAAGGGACCGTTACGCCAAAGCCATCTTTTGTTTTCCGTTTTCTACAGCCCATATTTAAACATAAGCGGAATGTGAAAAAAATAACAAAACCGTGCAACAAAATCTTGTACAATATGTTGTCCCACTTGAAAAATTGAACGTATACACTAACGTTAAAAAAAAAACACGTCCTCCTTGTGAAAACGTACGTTAAAAAAATACAAAAACGAACTTTAAAAACGTGTAAAAGAAGTAATTTTTTTAAGAACAAAAAAATAAATAAAAAGGTTATTAAGAAAAAAAAATTTAAAAAGAGGAGAACAAAAAAAATTTTACTTTGGAAAAAGGAAATGGTTTCGAGGGTTTGAACCCCGACCAATAGACTTACAAATTCTAGAACTACCATTTGGTTAAGTGGTACTTCAAATGAAAAGAAGAATTAAAAAATAACATAAATTAAACCTTCCTTTATCAACTTCATGTTTTAACACTTTTAAAAAATGAATAGTGTTTTCCTCAAAAGACCAACGTTTGCCTTTTAATATTATATATAACAATGTTAAAAAAAAAAGTAAATATTCTATTTTGTTCTACTTTAAAAAATAGTTAAAATACTATATTTGATTCAATATAAATCAAGGGCCAAAGACCTTATTTTTAAGAGAAAGTCTTTTTTTAATTTTTAAGCAACTTCATAAATAGAAAAAAAACCAGCAAGAAACTACAATATACAAGAAAAGTCATAGGCTAGCGAACTAAAATACGAGGGGAATGCAACAGCAAAATATAAGACATAAACCTTACAACATCCAAAATAACCCAATTATAAAAAGTAAAGGGTAGGAGAACAACACCATGTAATCCAGCAAATAAAATTATGATTAGAATTATGACGGATCCACGAGAACAACTAAACTTTGACTTCTTCCACCGTTTTTTATACATGAATCTTGACCTTTTCATACACTATCCAAGTTTCGAGCGATCCATAGGAACCAGAATGCAACCACAATCTTTTATTGTTTAACTGTAAAGATGTTTGCATCAAGAAAAGAGATAGTAGTAGCGTGTCTTTGTTTTATTTTAAAATTCCATGTTGAGCAATCAATTATATAATCAAATGAATATGATAGGCTTAACATGTATGTAGGACCCTAGGTAGTTAAGAGAATTATGTATCAAACATTTTGGGTGTAAACCGTGAACTAGGAGTTCACGGGTTAGGTGTTTGGGTCGGCCATGGGGTCGAGAACACGTATGGGCTTAGTAATAGTTAGACTAAGTATATAAGGATGTTTACCATAACCTTCGAAGGTTAGCGGATTTGGGTATTTTTCTCTGTTATTTTCGTTTGTCAATCAATACAATCGGCTTTTACTTTGAATCCTTCTTCTTCTTGAATCACCACACGAGTAGATTCCGCATACTACGTGTGAGACATTGATATTGGTGTGTGTGTGTGTTTGAAAATCCATCGACTGATTTGGGACTTACAATTGGTATCAGAGCCATTGAAGTCATTCAAGGCTCGGTTTCAATATCAAGTATTCAAGATCTAAGGTATTCTTAAGTTTTCAGTTATTTTTGCTACTAATTGGTTGTTTTTATGCAAGTGTGTATTGCTGAGTTTCGTGGAAATAGTGCTGAAATCATCAAGATGCATCAAGAATCTCCTTCATGTTCATCGAGTTTGTTGAAAATCACAGCTGATATTTTGGGATTCAAATTTTGAAATCCCAAGATTTTCGGAACTATAGTTGGAAACAGAATCAGAAGTTCACGGCTGTAGTTCACGGGATAAGTTCACGGCATTCTGAAGTTTATAGGTATAGTTCACGGCATTCTGAAGTTTGCGGGTATCTTGAAAGTTCACGGTTGTTCTATAGTTCACGGGCTTCCTAAAATTTTGTGGGTTGTTGGAACTTCACGGGTTCTAAGGAAGTTTACGCTTTGTTCTCAATCTCACGGGGTATTAAAGGTCCACAGTGTTGACTCAAGTTCATGGGTTGTCGATAGTTCTCGGCCTTATTACAGGTTCACGGTTTGTATCCTGTTCACGACATTAGTATTACGGGTTTTAGATCCATCGGGATTAACACTCTGATAAAGTCAATTAAATGGCCTCACAACAACAAAGCTTGAACCTAAATAGTATGCTGGACCTTTAGATTGGTACCAGCACAAAACCACCAAGACACAAATCCGCTGAGGACTTTGTTGAGTGGAAATTCAGGTACAAGAACTATGTTATGCTCACTGATGCCAAGATGTGGAGAAGCATAATCAGAGGTCCACAGACTCCCATGTATACCAAAACTGATGGTTCACAGGCTCCTAAACAAATTACCAACTATTCTAATGAAGATTATGATCTCATTGAGCATGACTTGAAAGCTTTGGCTTCACTTACTGTGGCTCTATCACCTGATATTACACATGGTTTCAAGGAATGCACATCAACTAAAGAACTGTGGGAATCATTAGAGAAGGTATTTGAAGGAAATGATGACATGAAGACTAGCAGAAAGAAGATGTTACAACAAAAGTTCAATATGTTAAATCATATTCTTGGAGAGTCTTTGGAAGTCCAGCTACACAGGTATATAAAGATGGTGACTGAGATGAGGAGTGCTGAGATTGAAATGAGCACCGGTGATCTGAATAAGAAGTTGCTTAATGGTATCCCACAAAGCTGGGATATGAATGTTGCTCTGCTAAAAGGACTAAGGATCTAAACAACACTCCTCTAAATGATTTAATCTCTATCATCAATTCTTATGATCTTGATGACAAACAGAGGAAGCTAAATCATGCAAGTTGCTTGAACTCAGTTGGATCACAAAGTAACAACAGTGTCTTCCTCTCAAATGTGACTCAAGGAGCAGCTAGTTATGGAGAAGCTTCTACTGGTCAGTCTGCTATAGGCAAAGCTGCTACTAATGAATAACATGCATACTCTGCTCATAATGCTAAGTTGATAGAAGCTAATACATCTCTTTGTACTGGTATTATAAATTGTTATGATGCTTTTGCATCTGGGAATCTATCTCCTTCTGAAATACTCACTGCTGAGCTGAATCAGATCCATCCTGAGGATGTTGAGAAGTTAGACATCTCCTGGAAGCTGGCTATGGCAGTATTTAGAGCCAAAAACTTCATCAACAAGACAGGAAAGTTCAGATGGAGTCGGGATACTGGAAAGAAGACCGAGTTCAATAAGTCAAATCTTCGTTGTTATAACTATCATGAACCAGGTCATTTTGCTAGAGAGTGCTCAAAGCCAATGGAGCATATAAATGGTGAAGCAGGTGAGAGTAAACAAGTTGCAGGGAATCAAGCTGTAGATAACTCAAAGGCCTTGATAAGTCAGCAAGCTGGAGGCTATGACTGGGAGATCAGCTGAAAGAATTGAACCTGAATCATGCATTCATGCCCGACATCAATGAAGAATCTTCTTCTTCCTCATCTTCTACTCCTCCTGAGATAACTTCAAACCTACGCTCTCAGTTATGCATTGATAAAGTAGAGTTATATAGAAAACATAATGCTGATTGATTCTTGAAATTGAAAACTTTAAGTATCAAAAATCTAAGTTTTCTAAAACCGAGAAAGCATATAAAGAAGTAATAGAAGCCAATAAGAAAGATATTTCACTACTCAAATATCAATTTAGTGAAAAATGTTGTATGTTTACTGATGCTTTGGAAGAAATTCAAAGGTTAACTGCTGAACTAGAACAAGCTAGATCAAATTTTGCTGAAGCAAAGTTTAAAGTTGAATTTTTTGGTCAATCTAGTAAAGTAGTTGATATGCTGGAAAACCAACTTCATAAACCGGGAAAAGTGAATAAAGGGATTGGGTATAACAATATGCCTCATCCGTTTAACAGCAATTTCACCACTGTTTCACCATCTGTCGAGGAACAAGTAGCATGTGATAAGATGTTCTCCAATGGCAATTCGTCATACACTGATGAGTCTAAATCATCATCCTTAGCTGCAAATGATAAATGTGTGAAAAATTATAATGCCTCTACATTATGTGCAGACACAGTAGAAATACAGGATTGGAAGAGAGAGGATGCTGAGCCACGAGTTTGCAATTTGAATTTAAATTCTAACAAATTTAAAAACAATGTTTTTGTTGGTCCTGTTTTTAAGGGAAATAAACCTTGTGCTTGTGATTGTGATATTTTGAACAATTCTAGTGTGAAAACAAAAACTTCTTCTGTTTTTTAAACGTGTGAATATAGCTAACAGTCCAGTTTTTGTGAAACCATATGTAAATGGTAGTGTTGAAAAACATATTTTCAAGAAAAACAACCGTGTGACCAAGCAAAAGGTTGGTGTTCAAACCTTAAGTCCTTCACCTAAGCATTATACAAAGGATCAATTTTATTCAAAATATGATCATCACCATAAGAAGTTTGAACAGAACCATGCTCAACAACAACAAAAAAATTCTGAGAAGGTTTTAAATACTAAACAAAGTGGTTCATCTCATCAGTGGTCGAACATGTCAAGCTTTGCACCGTACGCAAAGAAGCAATCGTGCTATACATGTGGCAAATTGGTCATATGGCAATAAATTGTGTACATCGCCCATATGTACCATATTATGGGAACAATCAGAGGACTACACAAAGGGATAGAAATTACTCTAAGCCATGGAAGGCTAACCCGCCCAAGGCATTAAAGAGTCAGTCTCCCAAAGTTAAGCCATCTGATGGTGACTGGAACGTTGCAAAGAGAAACATACAGACTTATTTTGAAAGACAAAAGGTTAAACAAAATAAGCAAACAGTGAAACCTAAAGTCTCAGTTTCAAAATAAACAAAAATGTCTGTTCAATCAAAGCTTGTCTGGAAGACAATGGAGAATGTTGTGGAAACATCATGTAACATTCAGCAAAATTCCAGGTGATACTTTTGATATAATATATTATTAATATCAAATATATTGATACATAAATTAAACTCGTAAGAACCTATATATATTCTTGAGTTACTAGCATTATATGATATCTTATATGAACACATTGGGAGTGTCCTCTCGAATAAATTAATTCAAGATATATATATATGTGTGTATATATATATATATGTAAATACTCGCAAGCTTCAAACATGTATAAATTTTATACATATACCCGTATGACCAAATATATAATCGCTTACGACTTATTTATAGACTTTATAAATTTGTTCCATGACTCTCTACACCTACACGTCTAGTTAAAAACATTACATATATATTCAATGGGTGCCACATACACATATATAATTGTTGTCATACCCGCAGTCAACTAACTTTAATCACCCTACAATTATAAATCCTCGTTTATTTATAACAAGATACAAACACCTCATACTCAAATATGACTAATCTAATACAAGTTAATACCAAATCCATATATATTTTTCTTCTTTTATCACGACCAAAGTGGGCCCCCCAAATACACTTCTAAACTTTAGAATGTTATTTAAATATGACATGCTCCATCTTTTCTTGTATACGGCTGAATTGAGAGGACCATTTATACACCTTAATTCCTTGTTCAAATGAACAAAATCTATATACATATATCTATTCTTTGAACAAAATCTATATACATATATCTATTCTTTCTTTCCCTGCATACAACAACCACGGGGCCCCTCTTTACATCTTTTACTCCAAATTAACAAATCACTTTTATCCTTTTATTTTCTTTCATGTTGTACGACCAACATGGACCCACCTACAAATACTCAATTTCAATTCAACTAACAAAGCTATATGTACTACTTTTCTTTCTCATTCTTGCTCACGTAAATTTGATGGTGGGACCCATACCCAATCTAAAACTTTCAAGAATCTAGCAATAATTCCATGTAAACCAAGATTATGACCACAAGGAAACTTTACCCATACACATATATCTCAATTAAATAAAACCATACCACCACCTTTCCATTCTCTGATTTACGAAAA
Organism: Smallanthus sonchifolius; assembly: GCA_023525975.1. NCBI lineage: Eukaryota > Viridiplantae > Streptophyta > Magnoliopsida > Asterales > Asteraceae > Smallanthus > Smallanthus sonchifolius. The sequence continues at coordinate 36,821,481 of CM042025.1, read as the reverse complement.
CACAAAGGACCACCCTTCACACTTTTAAGCCTCCATTTAACAAACCATCCCATCAACATTCTTTTCTTGGTTCTTGTTTACGGGTTCAAGGAGCAAGCAAAAGAGGGCCATCTGTACATTTCATCTTCATCATGACTTACACCATTCCATTTTTATCATGACTTACACCATACATACTTCTTTTCAAGGAACAAATCCATACTCAACCCCACTATAAGTAGCTCTCACTTAGAAAACAAAACACATACACACACTAAAACTCACTCATCGATCCTTTGGTGCTTCTTGATACACAAATTCTACAAGACAAGTCAAGCTTCAAGTTCACCATCTTTGTTTCTTTCTCCTAAGTGGGTATGATCATCATCTTTAAACTCATTTTTCATACCTTCCATACTAAGATTTATACATGTAAAATCCTCATTTTCATAACTTTATAATCACATGCTAAAAAGTTATACATATAAGTGAAAATTTTCGTGATATATATATATATATATATATAGGGGGAGGATCAAATAAGAAGTTGTTTTCGGCAAAGAACTCTAAAAAGTGACAAAAACATTAAGAAACAGTATCAAACGAACTTGGATTGAGCTCATTCCAGCGGCGTTGGAACCGTATCGTCGAACTCTACCATCTTAGCTTTTAGGGTTTCGATCTTAGCGTTGAATTTTAGGATTTTAGCCTTAGGGTTTAGCCTTAGGGTTTAGCTTTTAGAGTTTAGATTTTAGGGTTTAGGTTTTTTTTGAGGGGTGGGGGTGGGTTTAGGTTTTGGGGGGGGGGGGGGGGTGGGGTGGGGGGGTTTAGGTTTTTGTGGTGTGGGGGTGGTGGTTTTAGGCTTTTCGGGGTGGGGTTGGAGGGGGGGTTTAGGTTTTTGGGGGTGCGGGTGGAGGGGGGTTTAGGTTTTTGGGTCCGGATTAGAGTTCGATGAGACGGTTCCAACGCCGCTCAAATGAGCTCAATCGGAGTTCGTTTGACCCACTTCTTAGCGTTTTCTTAGCGAAAAACCACTTCTTAGCGGAACCTTCCCTAATATATATATATGTATATATATATATATATATATGTATGTATATACACATACAATATGCTTTGGACTTTAAGATGGCCTAGACTCATGATCCTTTCACATATACATCAAATACGTGTTTTTAGTTTTATAAATTTGTAGAAACCCAACTTTGATTCAAGACGCATGGACTCCAACATTTTAATGTATGTGTATATGTATGATCATTTTGAAACTTTAACACATATAGTCTTATAATCTTTCCATTTTAGAATCATATTCACATTTATAGTTTTATTATAAATCAAGCTTTGATATCAAGACTTATGAAATTAGTTATTTAAAACAATGGTTAGGTTAAGTTAACTCTTATAATTACTAGGACCATAAATGTATTATGTCGTAGTTATAAATTCCTACACATATTTCGAAGTATGTTTTATTAAATTAAAAGATGGTTTTTATCTAAATACTTAGTACGTAGTACTTACAATGTTTAATAAATGCCTTAAAATGCATTACTTTATTTTCATGTATATAACAAGTGTATGATTTGGTCATTGTTATAAAAAGCCATAATCCATATAATGAACTAAGGAATAAATGTTTAGATAATTTTATGTTAATATAGTCATGACCATATTGAAATAAAACATACATTCACAAAATAGTCACAAAAGGGATAAATATATTATTTCTCTAGACATATAAATATGTACATATTATTTTATAAATCTTAGTTTTACTACAAAATATATATATATATATATATATAAAATTATACTATTAATAATATCTTTTACTAAAATGACTATAAAGTTATACTTATATTAAAAACGTTTACAAATATTAAGACATCTAAAAATATATATATTATACCTCTTTCTGTAAAAACCGACCATTAGGTATATTTTACAAAGTTAATATATATAAATCATTTTAAATCGAAATATCTAAAAACTTATCTTTTTACACTAAAGGATCATTAGGCCAAATTAGTTCATAAATATTGTCGAACTTTGTAAAAATATTATTATAAACATATATATATATATATATATATATATATATATATTTTCATAAAAAGTTGAGGACTTGTAAACTCAAAGATACAACCCAACATTCACAACAAATTTAATTCATAAGACCTCATTAGCATCCTCATAATTTGTAGGATACGTTTAGGTCAACCACAAGCTTACTCGGAGAAATTATCACTCACCATCATCGAAAGGTGAGATCTCGTAGCCCCTTTTTATATTTACTTGATTTGGGGGAAAAACATGCTCACTTATACAAACTCATTTTCATATATATGTGCCACCCGAAATGTTAATTGTATGAGTTTCTCTATCACATTAAGACCCTGTTACACACAACTATTTAACTCATGGATCGAGCCTTGGTTTAATATAGATAGTACTATCGGGATTGATAATCCCCATTCTCTAGTTTGTTGAACGCGTAAATCAACAGACAGCTATATTGGATGATTATTACCCAAACAAACAATATGCCTCGTGATAGGGCATGAATACTCATTGGGGCAAACTCAGTCAACAAGTTTAGTTGTTGTGGGCTCAAATTTGCATTACATTTCCTCTCGCACATATTTCAAACTTATATATTTATATATGTGATTTTGATCTTATTGTTTACTCGAGTCTTAAACCTATGAACTCATCAACTTTTTAGTTGACACTTTTTAGCATGTTTTTCAGGTAACAAATGACAAGTATCAAGACCCGCACAAATAGGAGCTTCTTGAAGATTTGTTTTTTTAATAGGCCATAGTTAATTAGCCTATTTATGTATGGGATTAAAAACTTGTAACCCCAAAAATGAATTATGAATGAATGAACTAGTATTTTCTGTTATTACCTTGTGATAGCTCGACATACCACATTTCGTCACCCTCTCGTGTTTCCGCTTTAGCGGGGGTGTGACACATCAGAACTTGAGTCTAACAATGATATGTGCTTGCAGGAAGTATCATACATTGATGCTTTAGGGATACCCAGATCTACTATGGCCTGGGTACCAATAACTAATTAATCGCCCACTTCGTGTAGGAACAGCCAAGGAGGACTGTCAATAATCTATGGTATGTTGATAGTGGTTGTTCGAGGCACATGACAGGAGACATATCTCTACTTCATGATTTGCAAAATTTCAATAGAGGTTATGTTTCCTTTGTGGGAGGTAAGCGTGGCAAGATAAGTATGAAAGGTACAATGGTTAATAGTTCTTTAAGTTTTAATGAAGTAAGTTACGTCTCAGAGTTGAATCATAGTCTATCAAGTGTTTCCCAAATCTGTGATACAAATTATTCTACACATTTCACAAACAAGGAATGCGAGGCATGGATTTTGCTAAGGACACCCCATAAGGGAAACTCATATGTTATTGACATGAACAATAAACATGTTTATGAAAATACATGTCTATTTTCAAAATATGCTGAAACCGATGCTATGTTGTGGAATCGTCATCTTGTTCATGTTAATCTAAAGAATTTAAATCGAAATGCAAAGGGTAATCACGTTCGTGATCTACCTGTTAAGGAATTTTTCTCAATCGAAAAATGTGTCACATGTGCTAAGGGGAAAAAACACAGGAAGCCTCATAAGTCAAATTTGATTAATTCAATTGACTGCATTCTCCATCTATTTCATATGGATCTTTTTAGTCCTGTGAATGTGCTGAGCATAGGGCAAAAATCTTATTGTTTGGTCATTACTGATGATTACTCACGTTTTTCTTGGGTTTTCTTTTTGGCTAATAAGAGTGAGACTACAGAGTTGATTAAGAAATTCATAGTGTTGGTTGAGGATCAAAGAGATGTGAAGGTAAAGGCTATTCGGTGCGACAATGGAACAAAATTCAAGAATGTGGTCTTGAATAAATTTTGTACTGAGAAAGGGATCTCCAGACAGTACAGTGCTGCTCGTACACCACAACAAAATGGTGTAGCAGAGCGAAAGAACAGAACATTAATTGAAGCTGCTCGAACAATGCTTTCTGAATCAAAATTACCATTGCTCTTCTGGGCTGAGGCAGTTAACACTGCATGCTATGTTTTGAATTGGGTTCTCCTAAACAAGCATCTACAGATGACTCCATATGAAATTCTCTACAATGAAAAACCTAGGGTTGGGTACTTCAGAGCTTTTGGATGTCCGTGCACTGTGTTCCACACGGATTCTACTCCAAAGTTTAATGAGAAAGATGATGAATGCTACTTTGTGGGATATAGATCCAATACCACTGCCTACAGAGTCTATAACAAGGTCAATAAAGTAATAAGAGAGTCAACTTATGTGGATTAGCAGGAACAAAACCCAACTGATGAAGAATGCGGTCCGGCATGGTTGTTTGATTATCATTCTCTCTTTAAGTCATTTAATGTTTACACTGATGTTCTTGCAGGAACAGGAAATGATTCGTTTGAGCTTAGTGACGAAGATGAAGGTCCATACACAGGACCAATGTTGACCGTTGATCCACCAAAAATTCTAAGGCCACAATCTACTGCCTCATCATCATCTCAGGAGCCGATTCCTGATGTCACACCGTCTCTGAAGGTTCACCAGCAACAGATGAGGGTTCTACCTCTATGGTAAATAAAGGTACTTCTACACATGATATCACATATGCCTCTAAATTCCAGGAGCCTATTCGTGATGAAAGTATAGTCGAGAAGCCGATTTCCGACAATACTGATGAACCTGATGAAGAGATCCATGATAATCTAAAAAATTTTCCCGACACAGTCCAAGTTCCTGAAACTCCATCCCATAGGATCAACAAGGTACATCCAGTGAGCAGCATCATTGGCTCACTGACTGAAGGTGTCAAAACTAGAAGCACAACTCGGGAAATCAACAGATGTCTCTACTCATGCTTTATTTCATATATTGTACCAAAGAACATCAAGATGGCTTTGCTTGAGCTACGCTTGGTCTATGCCATGCATGAGGTGTTGAATCAATTTGCCAAGTTGAAAGTTTGGGAATTAGTACCATTTCCACCAGGCAAGAAAGTTATTGGTACTCGTTGGGTGTTTCAAAACAAGCAGGATGAAAGCAAGGTCATAATTCAAAACAAAGCTCGACCGGTAGTTAAGGGGTTCTATTAGCAAGAAGGGATTGGTTACGAGGAAGTGTTTGCACCGGTTGCTCTTCTGGAAGCAATTATGATTTGCTTGGCATAAGCATCTTATATGAACTTCACATTTTATCAAATGGATGTCAAGACTTTCTTTTCGTATGGGAAAGTGGAGGAGGATATTTATGTATATCCACCACCTGGGTTTGAAGTGATCATACAGAATATGTGTATAAATTAGACAAAGCTCTGTATGGTTTACATCAGGCACCTCGTGCTTGGTATGCCACTCTGACAGACCATCTACTTGCTCATAGTTACACTCGTGGAGCAATTGATCAGACCAAGTTTGTTAGGAAGGTGGAATATGATCTCATTCTGGTGCAAATCTATGTGGACGATATCATCTTTGGGTCCACGAATGATGACTTATGCACAGAGTTCAGAAAAATTATGGAGAAGAAATTTGAGATGAGTGCTTTGGGGGAGATGACATTCTTTCTTGGTTTGTAAGTGAAACAATCAAGTGATGGTACTCTTATTCATCAAGGAAAATACGTGTATGATATTTTGGAAAAGATTAAGTTCGCTGACGCTCAAGCTGCTTCTACACTAATGTCTGCTCGGCCAGTTCTGGATGCCGACACCACCGGGGTCGCTGTTGATCAGAAACTATACCGATCTATGATTGATTCACTGGTGTATCTGACCGCCAGTCACCCAGACATCATGTTTGCAGTGTGTCAGTGTGCCCGTTATCAGGCCAAACCCAAGATGTCTCATTTAACTGCTGTAAAACGAATCTTTCGGTATCTAAAGGGCAAGCCTCGGCATAGCCTTTGGTATCCTAACGATTCTAACTTTGACTTGTATGCTTTTTCTGACAGTGACTATGGAGGGTGTCAGCTTGACAGGAAATCTACAAGCGGGGGATGTCAATTTCTGGAGGATAGGCTTATTTCATGGCAATGCAAAAAGCAACACACAGTCTCCACCTCCACTACTGAGGCTGAATACGTTGTTGCATCGGCTTGCTGCTCGCAAGTCATCTGGATGAAACATCAATTGCTGGATTACGGTTTGACTTTTCTAAACACCATAATTTCCTGTGATAATGAGGCTGTAGTAATTATAGTTAAAAATCCGGTACAGCATTCAAAAACCAAGCATATTGATATCAAGGTGCATTTTATTCGGGATTGTTTTGAGAAAAATCTCATTTGTCTTGAATGTGTTGATACTGACAACAATTGTGTAGATATCTTCACAAAAGCATTTGATACATCTCGATTCAATGTGCTTGTAGAATCCCTAAAAATGATTGGTTTTAAAGATTGAAAAAGTCACAAAAAGATTTTTCTTTATAGTTTAAATTTGTACAAAATTTTAATTTATTATGCACAAATTTAGAGGGAGAAATTAGAAAAATACAAAAAGAGTGCTTATAGTTTGTTTGAGTCTGCTTATAATCAAAAAAATACAAAAAGAGTATGCTTATAGTTTGTTTGAGTCTGCTTATAAATCAGAAAAATACAAAAAGAGTCTGCTTATAGTTTGTTTGAGTCTGCTTATAAATCAGAAAACAAAAGGAGTCTGCGTATAGTTTGTTTGAGTCTGCTTATAAATCAGAAAAATTACAAAAGAGTCTGCTTATAGTTTGTTTGAGTCTGCTTATAGTTCATAAACCAGAAAAATCCAAAAAGATTGTGTTTCTGTTTGAGTCGGTCGTTTGCTTATAAATGGGAAGTGATATGAATGTTCGTTTCTTAAGGAGTAGAACAACACATGTAAGGCACTATTTTGAAATGACTAGGATCGATGTGAGATGTAACATCTAGGGTTTTTCTCATACTTTGAATGGTGCAATAATATAACTTCAATATCATTTCATGGTGTTACACTAATTACAAATGGTGCATTCATATTTCAACATCATTAAGATTAAATATATCTACATATATATATATACTTATTTCATTTAATTAGAAATTTAATTTTACATTATGATGCATATGAATAAATGTGGTTAGGTATAAATGCATGACAATGTATTTTTTTAACAAAACATGGAAATATTTATTTAGATTCCACTCTTTTATAATCATGTAAGCATATATATAGATGTGAGTTAATTAATCCTAAATATATATACACTATACACTTTATAAATCAAGACAAAGTATGTATATATTATTAAGTAACCTAAATAAATAATGGGTCAGTTTTAAAAATATATATATTACATTTTTATAAAGCAATTTCAAACTCATTTTTATAAAGAAACAAAATAGAGTTTATTATATAAACACAAAAGGTTTAAAAGAATAAGTATAGCTTGAACCCCCTTGAAACAATGAACCCTTGAACATCTTGGAACCCTCAATTTGAACCCCCTACCTAAATTTTGCACCCCATTTCCGATTGTTGACTTATAAAAGTCAAACAGGCACAGTTTCTTGCAAATTCGACTTCGAATCCATTGAATACTGATAATTAAACCTATTCAATCGCGTCTAATCCATTAGTCGACCGTTCTAATCATCCATAACGGGACAATTACACCTGAAATCAATGAATTCAGTTAAGGACGGCTCGTAACCGTCCCCCATCATTCCCGACTTCAATTCGAGCATTAAAACGTGAAATTGGCCTATAAAATCGAATGCTACACCTTCATAACACTCACCTTAAACTTCCTGATCACTTGTACACTTCGAACACCATCGCAAACTCCCTGTCGAATTCAAGAACCGCCAAACTTGTCACCTCTGTCGTTCTCCTCTGATCCGTAACCAAATCAGGTAAAATTTATATCCATAGATTCGTTTTAATGTGATGAATAAAAGCCCCATGGTTGCGGGTTCGATCGGGTTCGAATCGGGCGGATTTGGAACTAGGGTTTGGGACGGGTTGATTTGGGGAAGAAAATGAACACGGGATGGGTGTTAAATCATTTTCGTTGCTGTTAATGACCAAGGCATGTGCCCAGGTCCACCGGTTAAAGCGTTGACATACACGGATGAGGTCACGGGTTGGATCCCAGCCTCGCACCTCATTTTTCTTCCCTTTTATGTGCGTGGAACCTGGCCCCCATTGCTCCTTTGTTAAAACAATTTGAACACCCCTTGTAACCACTACCAGACTCCTGGTCTAGTGGTTGTGTGCCTTGCTCTCCTCCGAGTAAACCCGGATTCAAGTCCCGTGGTTTACATTTATTTTTAAATCATTTTTATATCAAATTTTCACCCTTATAAAAATTATTTTATAAAATTTCCAAGACCCAGGAGTGTTTTAAGAACTAAATTATTAATCTAACGATTTTTAATAATTATTTAACCATTTTAAAGAGTTAAAAACCAATAAATTTTATTGAAGATTTATATAAATTAAATAAATTAAAACCCTATGAACTATTTTATTAAATACCCAATTATCTTTATCATTTATTTATTTAATCTAACTATTTAATTATTTGAGTCATTATAATAATTATCTATTCGAATAAATAATAGTCAAACATTTATTTGTAAACAAAATAACACACATACACACACACATATATATATATATATATACATACACTCATATATTCAATTCTTTATTAACAAACATATTATTCATATTTAAACAAACATATTATTTCAATAATAACAAACGTATACACACCATTCAATCTAGTCCAATATCTGTATACATTGGTCTTATGAACATGACATTGATACACATACAATATTTAAACATAGGTTAACCTCGGGGTTAGCTAAACAACTTGTGCAACTACCCGTACTTGTGCATTCAAGCTACAAATCCAATGTGAGTTTACATAGCCCCTTTTTCACTTTTACATTCTTTGGGGTGAAACATAATTACATATAAACCATTTGCAAACATTACAATTCAAACCTTATGGTCATGTGTGCAATTTGTGCCTTTTGCTTAAACACTATTTGTGACATTTACATACTTTTTCTGCATTGTGCAAGTGCAATCATTAACCCAATACAAGCCGGCGGTATACAATGGTAGATCTATTGTGTCTGACTAACCCACTCGGTTAGGGTGATTGTTGCCGAAAACACTTAAGGATAACATTTGTGTTATGCCTATCAGTCATAAGGTTTGATTGTGCGCCCCAGTTTAAACTATAGTGATTCTCCATAATTGCCTTATTAATCTATGCATCATATGAATTGTACACAAACTTTTGATAACACTTCTTGTGTTAAAATCTATGTATTCTCATCAACTATTTAGTTGTCTTTGTTTTCATCGTGTTTCAGGTGCTAATAATTGAGAGTTCTGTTCAAGATTCATCACGTAGGAAATTGCAAGACCTATTTAAATAATTAAGCTTTGTTTGAAGTACCTTGTTTCCTGTTTGCCTTTGTTTTGATGAAACAATTGTTATGAATTTGAGTTTAATGAAATATGCAACTTTAGTATGATCATGTGCTAATGAATAGTCTACACGTCCGCCCCGACGTATTCCGTCGTCGGTTGGGGTGTGACAGATTGGTATCAGAGCCATGGTTATAGGGAATTAGGTTAATAGAAATCCATAACCTAGACTATAACCATAAGACACCCATTTTATACAATACTACATGCTCTGTGATGCCTTACTTGTTAGATTACTCACTAGTACTTATATCCTAAGACTCTTATCATTCTTACCCCTACTTATGTCATCATCAAAATCCATAAACCTCGTCAAGGCTTTAAATTCTAGTAATTAGTTGGGAACGTGTGCAATCTGGAAGGGTGACACCTGTATTCTGGGTTTTCTATCTAGTAAAGCATTTCATATAAATCCAAATCAACCAAAGGACCCGTATGCTTTCCTGGGAATTCCTGGGATGAGTGTTCACTTATAGGCTAAAGCATGTCTCCCCGAAAACTATATGAATTTAAATAACCTTGATAAGTCATAGTATTTAAATGGTTATATTACCAACAGAATACAACCCGAATATAATTATTCTTACCCTTGTGTTGTTTCTTCTATAGTATGCCTCCCCGTCGTGCCAACGAGACAAACAACAACAACAATGACCTTGTTGCCCTCCTTACTCAACTTGTGAACCAACTCACTCAGGCCAACAACAACAGTAATGGAAATGCTACTGTTGGTGGTGGTGGTGCCCACCCGCCCCAATACACCTTCAAACATTTTAACTCATGCAACCCCATCAAGTTCTATGGTACCGAAGGAGCTACATGCCTCCTTCAGTGGTTTGAAGGCATTGAAAACACTTTCCTCAACAGTGACTGCCCTGACAATCTCCGAGTCCGTTACGCTATGAGCGTCTTCCAAAAACGGGCGCTCACTTGGTGGAACGGTGAGAAAAGGAATAGAGGTGTTGATGTGGCAATGGCTTTACCATGGGTTGATGTGAAGAGGCTGATGACCGAAGAGTTCTGTCCTCGGAAAAAATGAAGAAATTGGAAGCTGAGTTTTGGGACTGCCTATGATTATCCAAGACACACATGGTCACACCTCTGTCCTGGGGTATTGAGAAGTACATAGGGGGACTGCCTATGATTAACCAAGACACAGTGTTGGGAAGAAATCCCGTCACTCTTGAAGACGCTATACGCCTAGCCGCTACGTTAACTGACAACCACGTGAAGGCAGGTACATTGACAAGAAAGGGTGTGAAGAAGATCAGTGACCAGGCAACCCCATCTGAAACAGCCAAAGGTGACAAGCCCGAACCTTCTTTCCATAATAATAAGCATAAGGCTAAGAACTTTGCCGTCATTACCCCTGCTGCACCCATCACCCAAGTTGCTCCTGTGGCTCAAAATCCTGACAGAAGGCCATATATAGGTGTCAATCCCCAATGCAACATCTACAAGTATCACCATTACCAAACCATGCGGTGCCGTGTATGTACAAGTTGTGGGAAATATGGACATGTGGCTAATACTTGCCGAGCTGGAGCTCCTGTTGCCCAAGCCAATCCAGGAAACCGAGTCAATCCATCGGCTGCCAACCAAGCTGTACCGGCTATTGCTAATGGGCGTGCTTGCTACGAGTGTGGTGACCCAAACCACTTCCGAGATCGTTGTCCAAGGTTGCTTAATGCAAATCAGGGTGGTGCCTGTGGAGGTGCTTTCAACATAAACGTCAATCAATCCCAAGCTAACAACGATATTGTTAATGGTACGTTTCTCGTCAATAACCAATATGCTTCTATTTTATTTGATACCGGTGCCGATAGGAGTTTCGTGTCACACAAATTTAAACCATTACTTGCAAAAACACGAACTAAGTTAGAGAAAACTTTTACCGTTGAAGTAGCGGATGGAAATCCCATCACAATTGACTCTATTGTCCGCGATTGTTCTCTTGAGCTTAACGAACACACCTTCCATGTCAACCTCATACCAATGCAATTGGGAAGCTTCGATATCATCATTGATATGGATTGGTTATCCAACCACCATGCAGAAGTCATTTATTTTGAGAAATGCATTCGAATTCCTCTTCCTTCGGGCGACACATTGCGAATCTTTGGAGAGAAGCCAAATAGTGGACTCAAACTCATGTCTTGCACCATGGCCCAAAAGTACTTGCGAAAGAAGTACGTAACTTTCCTGACACATGTTGTGGAAAAGAAAGACAAAGGGAAGGAGATTCAAGACATTCCAATCATTCGAGATTTCCCCGAGGTATTCCCTAGAGATCTATCCGGTCTGCCGCCCGTACGACAAGTGGAGTTTCGCATCGATCTTGTGCCCGGAGCTAATCTCGTTGCTAAAGCTCCATATAGACTCGCACCTTCAGAGATGCAAGAACTTGCAAGCCAACTCCAAGAACTTGCTGATAAAGGTTTCATTCGTCCAAGTCATTCACCCTGGGGTGCACCTGTCCTGTTCGTCAAAAAGAAAGACTGTTCATTCCAGATGTGCATTGACTATCGAGAACTTAACAAACTTCCCATCAAGAACCGCTACCCACTACCGAGGATTGACGATCTCTTTGACCAACTTCAAGGTTCAACCTGCTTCTCAAAGATTGATCTTAGATCCGGTTATCACCAACTTCGTATGCATGTGGAAGATATTCCAAAGACTGCCTTTCGTACAAGATACGGTCACTACGAATTCATGGTTATGCCTTTTGGACTAACCAATGCACCTACGGTTTTCATGGACCTCATGAATCGTGTGTGCAAACCATATTTAGACAAATTCGTAATCGTCTTCATTGACGACATCCTGGTCTACTCCAAGACTAAAGTGGATCATGAGCAACACTTTAGGTTGATCCTAGACCTGTTGAAGAAAGAACAACTCTACGCCAAAGTATCCAAATGTGAATTTTGGTTGAATGAAGTTCAATTCTTGGGTCATATTGTCAACGAAAAGGGAATTCATTTGGATCCTGCTAAGATCAAAGCTGTGAAGAATTGGAGTACGCCTAAAACCCCTATCGAGGTTCGTTCATTCCTTGGTCTAGTGGGTTATTACCGTCGATTCATCTCCAACTTTTTGAAGATTGTTATCCCTCTCACTGCCTTAACACAAAAGGGTAAACCTTATGAGTGGGGACCAAAGCAAGAAGAAGCGTTTCAAACTCTCAAACAAAAGATGTGCAATGCCACTATTCTAACCCTTCCTGATGGAAATGATGATCTCATTGTCTACTGTGATGCATCAAACCAAGGTCTTGGTTGTGTTCTTATGCAACGAGGCAAGGTGATCGCTTATGCATCAAGATAGCTTACAATCCATGAGAAGAATTATACGACGCACGATCTTGAGCTGGGTGAGGTCGTCTTCGCATTGAAGATTTGGAGACACTACCTTTATGGCATGAAATGTGTGGTGTTTATCGACCATAAGAGCCTCCAACATATCTTCAATCAAAAGGAACTCAACATGAGACAACGACGTTGGGTTAAACTTCTTAACGACTACGATTGCTAAATTCGTTACCACACCGGTAAAGCGAATGTCGTAGCCGCCTTAAGTTGTAAAGAGCACATCATGCTTCATAGTGTCAAGATTCAAACCGACATCCAAATCCGCATTCTTGAAGCTCAACATGTCTCGGTCACCGAGGGAAACATGTACGAAGAAATGTCATGTAGGGTTGAACTTCAATTGGAAACCAAACCCAATGGTTTACTTTGCTTCTTAGATCGTATCTGGGTTCCTGATCGTGACAATCTCCGTACATTCCTTATGAATGAGGCACACAAAACTCGTTATTCCATACATCCCGGTGCGGATAAAATGTATAAAGACCTTCACCTGCAATATTGGTGGCCCGGTAAGAAGAAGGATATTGCCCTTTATGTAGCAAAGTGTCTTACTTGCTCAAAGGTCAAAGCTGAGCATCAACGTCCTTCCGGATTACTTGAACAACCAGAAATCCCCACAATCTAGCCATGGACTTCATTACCAAACTCCCTCGCACCGCCAGTGGCCATGATAGTATATGGGTAATCATTGGCAGTCTTACTAAATCGGCTCACTTCTTGCCGATCTGTGAAGACTATCGAGTTGAGAAATTGGCTCGAATTTATATTGACGAAATTGTGAGTCCTCACGGTGTTCCTTTAAACATAATTTATGATCGAGATGCCCGATTCACCTCCCGATTCTAGCAATCCCTTCAGACTGAACTTGGTACACGATTGGATTTAAGTACGGCTTACCATCCTCAAACTGATGGTCAAACCGAACGAACAATCCAAACTCTTGAGGATATGCTTAGAGCGTGTGTCATTGACTTTGGTGGCAATTGGGATTCTCATCTAGCCTTGATTGAATTCTCTTACAACAACAGCTACCATACAAGCATCAACATGGCTCCTTTCGAAGCCCTTTTATGGTCGCAAATGTCGTTCACCAATCTGTTGGAACGAGATTGATGAAACACAAATCACCAGTCCCGAGTTGATACAAGAAACATCCGACAAGGTCATTCAAATCCGTGACAACATTCGAGTAGCGAGGAGTCGGCAAAAGAGCTATGCCGACAAACGACGAAAACCCTTAGAATTCCAAATCGGTGATCTTGTACTTCTAAAGGTATCTCCTTGGAAGGTGGTGATCCGTTTTGGGAAGAAAGGCAAGCTTGCACCTCGTTATGTGGGTCCCTTCAAGATCCTTGAAAGGATTGGAAAAGTGGCTTACAAACTCGAGTTACCTCTAGAACTCAGCAATGTGCATCCAACATTTCATGTATCTAACCTAAAGAAATGCCTACCTGACGAGAATCTTCACATTCCGCTTGATGAAGTGCACATTGATGACACCATGCACTTTGTTGAGAAACGCGTGGAGATTATGGATCGTGAGATCAAACAACTCAAGCGAAGTCGTATTCCTATTGTCAAGGTTCGTTGGGAATCTAAACATGGCCTCGAGTTCATTTGGGAACATGGGGATCAGATGAAGCTCAAATACCCACACTTCTTTCCTGATTCAGTAACTTCAACTAGTAAAATTTCGGGACGAAATTCCCTCAACTAGGGGATACTGTAACATCTAGGTTTTTTCTCATACTTTGAATGGTGCAATAATATAACTTCAATATCATTTCATGGTGTTACACTAATTACAAATGGTGCATTCATATTTCAACATCATTAAGATTAAATATATCTACATGTACATATACTTATTTCATATAATTAGAAATTTAATTTTACATTATGATGCATATGAATAAATGTGGTTAGGTATAAATGCATGGCAATGTTTTTTTTAACAAAACATGGCAATATTTATTTAGATTCCACTCTTTTATAATCATGTAAGCATATATATATATATATATATGTGAGTTAATTAATCCTAAATATATATACACTATACACTTTATAAATCAAGACAAAGTATGTATATATTATTAAGTAACCTAAATAAATAATGGGTCAATTTTAAAAATATATATTACATTTTTATAAAGCAATTTCAAACTCAATTTTACAAAGAAAAAAATAAATTTATTATATAAACACAAAAGGTTTAAAAGAATAAGTATAGCTTGAACCCCCTTGAAACAATGAACCCTTAAACATCTTGGAACCCTCAATTTGAACCCCTACCTAAATTTTAAACCCAATTTCCGATTGTTGACTCAGAAAAGTTAAACAGGCACAATTTCTTGCAAATTCGAATTCCAATCCGTTGAATCCTGATAATTAAACCCATTCAATCGCGTCTAATCCACTAGTCGACCGTTCTAATCATCCATAACGGGACAATTACACATGAAATCAATGAATTCAGTTAAGGACGGCTCGTAACCGTCCCCCATCATTCCCGACTTCAATTTGAGCATTAAAACGTGAAATTGGCCTATAAAATTGAATGCCACACCTTCATAACACTCACCTTGAACTTCCTGATCACTTGTACACTTCGAACACCATCGCAAACTCCCTATCGAGTTCAAGAACCGCCGAACCTGTTACCTCTGTCATTCTCCTCCGATCCGTAACCAAATTAGGTAAAATTTATGCTCATAGATTCATTTTAATGTAATGAATAAAAGCCCCATGGTTGCGTGTTCGATCGGGTTCGAATCGAGCGGATTTGGAACTAGGGTTTGGGACGGGTTGATTTGGGGAATAAGATGAACACGGGATGGGTGTTAAATCATTTTCGTGGCTGTTAATGACCAAGGCATGTGCCCAGGTCCACTGGTTAAAGAGTTGACATACACGGATGAGGTCGCGGGTTCGATCCCAGCCCCGCGCGTCATTTTTCTTCCCTTTTACGCGCTTGGTACCTGGCCCCCATCACTCCTTTGTTAAATCAATTTGAACACCCCTTGTAGCCACTACCAGACTCCTGGTCTAGTGGTTGTGTGCCTTGCTCTCCTCCGAGTAAACCCGGGTTCGAGTCCCGTGGTTTACATTTATTTTTAAATCATTTTTAAACCAATTTTAATCCCATTTTGTTTTATAAAATTCCCAAGACCCGGGAGTGTTTTAAGAACTAAATTATTAATCTAACGATTTTTAATAATTATTTAACCATTTTAAAGATTTAAAAACCAATAAATTTTATTGAAGATTTATATAAATTAAATAATTTAAAACCCTATGAACTATTTTATTAAATACCCAATTAATTAGAACAACATATGACTCTTTATCATTTATTTATTTATTCTAACTATTTAATTATTTGAGTCATTATAATAATTATCTATTCGAATAAATAATAGTCGAACATTTATTTGTAAACAAAATAACATATATATATATATACATACATACATACATACATACACTCATACATTCAATCGTTTATTAACAAACATATTATTCATATTTAAACGAACATATTATTTCAATAATAACAAACATATACACACCATTCAATCTAGTCCAATATCTGTATACATTGGTCTTATGAGCATGACACTGATACACATACAACATTTAAACATAGGTTAACCTCGAGGTTAGCTAAACAACTTGTGCAACTACCCGTACTTATGCAATTAAGCTACAAATCCAATGTGAGTTTACATAGCCCCTTTTTCACTTTTACATTCTTTGGGGTGAAACATGATTACATAAAACCATTTGCAAACATTACAATTCAAACCTTATGATCATGTGTGTAATTTGTGCCCTACGCTTGAACACTATTTGCGCAAACAACATTTACATACTTTTTCTGCATAGTGCAATTGCAATCATTAACCCAGTACAAGCCGACAATATACAATGGTAGATTTATTGTGTCTGACCAACCTACCCGGTTAGGGTGATTGTTGCCGAAAACACTTAGGATAACATTTGTGTTATGCCTATCAGTCACAAGGTTTGATTGTGCGCCCCGGTTTAAACTATAGTGATTCTCCATAATTGCCTTATTAATCTATGCATCATATGAATTGTACACAAACTTTTGATAACACTTCTTGTGTTAAAATCTATGTATTCTCACCAACTATTTAGTTGACTCTGTTTTCATCATGTTTCAGGTGCTAATAACTGTGAGTTATGTTCAAGATTCATCACGTAGGAAATTGCAAGACCTAGTTAAATAATTAAACTTTGTTTGAAGTACCTTGTTTCCTGTTTGCCTTTGTTTTGATGAAACAATTGTTATGAATTTGAGTTTAATGAAATATGCAACTTTAGTATGATCATGTGCTTATGAACAGTATACACGTCCACCCCGACGTATTCCGCCGTCGGTTGGGGTGTGACATGAGATATGTTGATAGTGTCTGCATGTGATACACTTGAACAAAATAAGGTTATGTCCTTAGTGGAGAACATCTCATAGATTACTATAATTAGTATTTCCGGTTAATAATTGAAAATTTAAACATAAAGGTAGATGAACTGTGGATAAAACATACTCTATCGAGATTGCACTAACCGAGACCCTTCACAAAGGGGTTGCGAGTTGAC
This sequence comes from Smallanthus sonchifolius, assembly GCA_023525975.1. NCBI lineage: Eukaryota > Viridiplantae > Streptophyta > Magnoliopsida > Asterales > Asteraceae > Smallanthus > Smallanthus sonchifolius. Next base: position 36,803,964 of record CM042025.1, on the reverse strand, counting down.
TTGTTTCAAGTCTCCATACATAGTATATATATAAATAAAGACATGTGTTGTTTTGCAAAAAGTGAAAAGTCACTCAATGAAAGTGCAAAGTTAATCTTCAAAGCAGAATTCTTTAGCAAAAAGACACGCAATGTCGTGCTATAGGTATACTTCAAAAGATATGCAATGGCATACACCAAAAATATATGTCTAAAGGCGTACATAAATGTATATACATATTTTTTTATTTTAGGCTATGGTGACTGATCTAAATGTTTTTGAGAAATTCAGGATACATGAGTCTGTCGTGCTGTATTCCTGGGCAAAATTTTGATACTCCTCAAATCAGTTCACAAACCCAGGCTAGTTATGCTAAAATAGTTATTATTTAGGTGCTCAAAAGACCATGAGGAAGGGAAGGCTTACTTGATAAGTTGTGGGGTCCATTAAAGTTAATCAAGATTTCACATAATTCACAGTCAAATAATTACAGGTTTCTAAGATATGAGTGTGGGACCATTAAGTCATAAAGAATTCTACCAAAACATGATAATTAAATCACAGTGAAAGACGTATGTTTGACACTAAAGCATGAGTTTAAAAGGATTTTAATATTGGCAATCCATTTGACCTATCTGAGTAAATTCGTGCTGAAAAATATTCATTGGTTTGCCTAAAGAACGATATGATCCCATAGCAAACTTCCTAAAGGCTCTTTGTTGCAAGTCTGTGTAGATATGGTTTTGTTTATTTTTATTTTATTTTAAATCTTTTTTTTATTTTCCATTTTAATATTCATAAAAATGACCAAGTTCAAATTCTTTTAAACAAATTATCTAATTGGTTACACTCTTATGAAGTAGTCGGGTTGTTGATGAGGCCTACCAAGGTTCACGATGGGCCCCCACATTCAGTGAGCTGGGATCTATTTAAAGGAGGGTTAAACCCTAATTGGGTGTTTTATGTTCACGGCTACTCCTCATTATCTTTCTCTCGGTGCAAATCATCTTTGCTATTCAAAATCTTTATGTTTTTGCTTGATTAACAAAAATTATTGCAAGTTCAAGTACGTCTCGTAAGCTATCTAACATCATAAATTGCTCAATTAGATTACATGATCATCAATTCGGCCGTAAACCTTGAAGCAAAGGGTCTCATGTTCTTGTATCAACGATTTATGGGTGTAAAATGGAATTGAAGGCTTAGTAGTGGTCGAAATCAATAGGCAGCTGATGTAGTGCAAAGCACACATCTTTATTCCATTGTTTTAGTGCGTTTTTGATTAGTTTATCTTTGTTTTGAGTCATTTTGGTATACATTTGAGTCTTTGTTGTGTTTTCAGGAGCTCGAGTTAATTACAAGTGAATATACGAAGAAACCGAGCAAAAGAAGAAAGTCCAAGGTTCAAAAGTGAAAAATAGGAAATTTTAAGTCTTCGCGGTACACGAAGACCACGAGACCAAATCTCGCGGTACGCGAGGATCTTCAGAAACCGGCGCGACTATTTTGACCCTCGCGGTACGCGAGGGGCCTGCCATACTTTCTCGCGGTACGCGAGAAAGCTATTTTCCGAGAAAACCCTAAAAATCGATTTAAATAGAATTTGATTCCCATTCTTAGGGGAGTTCGATTTCCAACCGTCCAGAGAGAGTTCCGGGGGCGATTTTGGAGAAGAAGAAGAAGAAGGCTATTGGATTGCAAGATTGAAGCTTTTGAACCCGGGTTTGTGCAGTCTAGCTTATTCGGTTCTAAAGTTTGATACTTTGTGTTTGATTTCTGTGTTTGATACCATGGTTTATGTTTTTACTTATGTGTTTGGTTTTTTAAGCATGATCCTAGGCTAAAACTCTGATATTGCCTAGGTCACATGATGAATATTTGTTAAAGTTTCAATTTTTATTCGGTTTTTGGATTCCATTAATGGATTTATGATTTTTGTAAAAGATCTTGAGTTGATTATTGTGATGTTATTGCATGTTTAGATCTGATCTTGTGTTTGATTTCAATTCCTTGTGTTGATTATGGTTGTCTGCCAGTTTGATTAACGTATCTTGGTCATAGATCTTAGGGTTTGTGATTAGGGTGGTTTGCTAGACGTAGTAGCCATAGGAGTTGTCTTTGATTACGGATAGAGTTGAGTGTGTATCCTAGTTCAATACCCGAGAGGTGAGAATTAGTCGTTTAGTCTTCGTCATTAGGAATCCGAGTGTCAGATGTCTGAGAGGAAGCCGGTATTAGGTGTCTAGTGATTGTTCCTATTCGTGTCATAGTTGTTATCTTGAGATTACCCCGTGCATTCTTTGAGTGTATTGGTGGACAGTGAAACTGAGAGGTAATCTGTCTATTAGGGTACTTTATCATAGTTGGAAATACCTAAGAAGTGATCCAACATCTGGTGAGTTATTACATATGTAGGTTCCTTAGTTGGTGACACCTGAGAGTGATTAGGGAATCACTAGGCTGTCTAGAGTTGTTTCATTAGAAACCCAGATCCATTATAGTTTCCATAACCGATAAAAGTTGTGTTTTACAAGTAAGATTCCGACCTAGGTGATATTCTTCCCATCTCTTGATTTCATCTTAGTTTTAGTTCTTGATAGTTGAGTCGACATTAGTTTGATGCATTTTTAGTTAACATTTAGTGTAGTAAACCCCCTATCAATCAATATTTAGTCCGAGTCAGAGTCTAGTATTAGTATTCAGTGTCTTAAGCTGTGCTACACTCGATAGGTACACTTGCCTGTCAGTGCGGTTTAGTTGAAGGTACTCCTTTTATTACTTAGTAGTCTAGTTAGGTTTTTATTCATTAGTTTTATAGACCGTCTGGACGACATCAGCAACCACATGGACATGGTTAAACCCTGAACCACCTTATTTACCGAAAACCCTTGGGAAGCCGCAAACCTCTTGTTTCCCGAGAACCCTTGGGAAACCATGAACCACCTTATTTACCGAAAACCCTTGAGAAGCCGCAAACCTCTTGTTTCCCGAGAACCCTTGGGATACCGTAAACCTAATTCTATCCTGAGAACTTCCATGTGAAATAAACAATTTATAACCAGTGTTTTATTAATTATTATATATAGTGGTTCTAACTTGATTTGGTTTGTGCAGATATGGCTGAGTTAAGATTTGTACCAGACCATAATATTTGTGCTTTTACACTAGATCCACCAGAAGAATATGAGTATTTCAGAACCATGGTTGTGGGATTGACACTTTCTCCATCAACTTTGCTATTATGGAAAATCCAGTGATCTGTCGGAGCATCATAAGAGAATTTTGGGAAACTGCTACTATTCACCCGAACGTCATTGGTGAAGAATGCATCCTAGGAACCGTTAAAAACAAACAAGTTAAAGTGTAAGAGGCGGTCATTAGAGAAGCCTTACAGTTTGGAGATGAAGCTTGTCACCCTATCAAGCTTATTGCAGATGTGGTCACTCCAGTTATTCACAGAATGGGGTATGAAGGCAATTATCCCCTATCTACAAGAAGCTACTGCATCCATATTAGAGGTACTTGGCACATGTGTGCATGAACTGTCTGATTGGAAGTAAGGGTAGATTTGATGAACTGAATGCTACAATATCTTCAACAATGGTTGCTCTTACCATGAGTTGGAACTACAACTTCTCTAGGATGGTGTTTGAGGAGTTCTAGAGCAACTTAAAAGGAGAAAAGAAGGACATCTTTATGATGTTTCCTAGATTTCTACAAATCATCATCAACAGAAGTCATACCGATTTGGTACCCACTATGGAAACCCTGGATCTAAAGGCAATGGCGCCTTTAATATTCAAATACACGAATGTGTATAAGCAGGGAAAGAGAGTATATTAGGGTTTGCGTCCACTTGAAAAATTTGGAAGATTTGCTGAATTATAAGCAGAGGTACAAGAAGAACCGGCTATAAAACATCATGTCGAGTTTGCTGACGATCATGACCTACAACAACTACAATAACAAGAAAAACAACAACAACCTCAACCTGAACCACAACAAGAACCACAACAAGATAATCCAGATGCACCTGAGTCAGAAGCTACTGAAATTGTCTCTTCTTCTGACAGTGAGGGTACTCCGGAGAGACCACTGGTACCTATTAATCGGTATGTTTGTGAAATGGAAATAAAACGAAGAAGAGTTGAGATTCATCCTCTCGCCTCTTCCTCTAATCAAGAAGAAATTGACTCTGACTACAACCCGGATCAAGATCTTATCTCAAGACCTAGAAGACGAAGAGATCCGAGGATTGTAAGAATGCCACCATCAACACCTACTCCTACACTACAACAACCATAATCATCACCACCCACCTCAACCATTCTCCAATTATCATCAGAGGTGAGCCCAAGCACTGCTACTTTTGACACTAACCAGTTTCTTGTGTCATCTACTGAAGCATACTGTGCTGAAAAAGCAAAGGGCAAGACTCCTATAGATCCTTCCACTCCCGCTCCTGTAGATCCTCAAATATTGCAGGAAAGGGTATTCGAGCTGGAACAACAAGTGGAGGCTCAGAATGTGAGAATCATGTTTCTTGAAGCCAATCAGGGCTACTTAACTGCTCTTGTGTTTGAACTGAAAAAGAAACTTGAAGAGAGAGAGACAAAGGATGAAAACAAGAAAGATGATGATGACAATAATGATAATGATAAAGGGGATGGAGATACTGGAGGAAGTGGAAAGGGTGATGATACAGGAAATGAAGGAGATGATGATCTTTACAACTTTGAGATATTAAAAGATTAAACCAAGATATTGATGACGTGGTTAATTTGCCAAGTTTTACTGCTGGAGTCAATGAATCATCCACTCCAGAAGTCAACCCAGTAAAAGAACGACCTCCATGGATGCTGTCTCCTAGTCCTTCTACCGAGACCCATGTCACTACAAATATTGAAAGCTTTTATTCCAAAAGGGGTGACAGGTCTGGGATTGTTTCTTGGCAATTTGACAAGGAGAAAAATATGTATGTGGTGAAAAGGAAGAATGGAAGGCTGGAATACTACAAGAGTGCTAATGACTTTAGCTCCTAGACAAAACTTGATATCCGGGAGTTAAATGAAGCACACTTTACTAACAGAGGAAACGTTAGCAAGGCAGACATGTTCTACAAGTTCTTGAATCAACAATGCCTAACAAATTTTTCTAGTATGAAGACTGTAGAGTCTAAGCTGAAGAAAGCAAAGGGTGTTAAGGACCCTCATACCGGTAAAAGTTGGTACAACGTTATCTGGCCAACAACAAAGATTACAAAGCAGGTGCATGTTCATCAGAAGGTTCCGGTTAATTCACTGAAAGACTTTCAGTTCTGGACTTATGATCCTGTTTCTACTAAAGCTGTGATTGTAGCTGGAAACACAAAATTTTGAATACTAGATCCTTTTGATCTGTCAAAGTTTGGTGAAGCTGACATCAATGTGTTGGGTAGAAGTCAAATAAGAAGTGAGCCGTTATTTGAACAGCATGCCAAAGTATTTACCGGTGCCATTGCTGATATTATCCGAAAGAAGATCTACGATGGAAGAGGAAATCATTTGGAAGATATAAACTTCTGAAGATTGTTTGATAGCATAATCCTAGGGGGAGATTGTAGGACCCTAGATAGTTAAGAGAAATATGTATCAAACATTTTGGGTGTAAACCATGAACTATGAGTTCACGGGTTGGGTGTTTGGCGGCCATGGGGTCGAGAACATGTATGGGCTTAGTAATAGTTAGACTAAGTATATAAGGATGTGGCTTTGGGTATTTTCTCTGTAATTTTCGTTTGTCAATCAATACAATCGGCTTTTACTTTGAATCCTTCTTCTTCTTGAATCACCACAAGAGTAGATTCCGCCTACTACGTGTGAGACATTGATATTGGTGTGTGTGTGTTTGTTTGAAGATCCATTGACTGATTTGGGACTTACAATGTATTAATTTGAAAGATGTTTTATTCATCCTTAAACATATTTGAAATACTTCTTGACTAGTGTTCTTGTATTTGTTTGAAGTTAGTCACATCGCTAATCAGTTATCAGCAGAAACCAACGTTGTTGTTGATGGACCATTAGCACAAAAAGGTGTTAAGAAGCGAAGCCTAAATGAAGGCAAAGGAAGAACATGATGGCTACTGAAAATCCATCGACAGAAAATTCCATTCTTGCTGATAAGCAACAACTATTGTTACTTACAATGTATTATGACACGAATGGTATGACATTATTCATTTATTTGTAGTGGTGATCACCATGAAGTCTAATTATATGTTTTCTATAGTATTTATGTTAGGAAGCATATGAATTAGTATTAGACTATTATGTTATAGTGGATTGTGATACTCGGATAGCGACCCATCACTCCCTTAGGGTATATAGAATCTGCAACCGATGTCCGTGGATTGTACTATTATATTATTCATTGATAGTCTTTGATATGTACTATCTTTCCTTCTTTTATATAAAGTTTAGTTTGGTTTGGTTATATTTAGTTCTCTCATTAGGCCTGTAAACGAACCAAACGAACACGAACGGGGTTTATTCGTGTTCGTTCGTTTAACTTTAACCGAAAAAATGAATGAACATGAACACTTAAACGAACGTATTTTCTTGTTTGTGTTTGTTCATTAAGAAAATAATCGTGTTTGTGTTCGTTCATTAATAATTCTAAATAAACGGTTCACGAACATAAACGAACGGACATAAATGAACATAAACGAACATAAATTAAAAGTAAACATGCATATCTAAATTAAAGTTTAAAATATCATCCTTAGAGTATGAGGTATACTTCACTTGACACTCCCAAATGGTAGTAATTTTTCTGTCTCGTGGGCGCCACGTAAGTTTGGTTGGTTTCTCACTTGGGTCTCAATTGTCAAGGGAAATACCCAAGTGAGTGAAACTCTATTGAGCATTAAATGCCAACAATTATTTTAATATTAATTTTTAAAAATAAAACATAAATTCAAATTTCATTAAAAACATAAATAAAAATAACATAAATAAAAAAAATAAAATAAAAATTACATAAATAAAAAAATAGTCCTCAAGCCCATATTTTGTGTTGATCTCGTTTTGTTTTTTCTCGAAGAAGGCCCCGTGGAAGCCACTACATCGCCGTTTTGATTCATGGTTATTTTTTATAAAAATGAGAGAGTAGAGATTATTTTGATATTGGTGTATATAAAAAATTGGGCTAATGTGTTATTTATAGGGTAAAAAAATTAAATAAAAGTTTTTTTAATTTTGCAACGGTCATATTTTTTAAAATTCTTTACCATTCAACGGTCAAAAGAGGAATTCACCCGCGTGAAGCCACTCACGGGAAGCCCCTCATGGCATAAGGGGCGGTGTTCCAATGGTGGTCACGATGTGAAGGCCCTCACGGGCCACCGCCACCCTCACATTGAGGGTATACCTCATACCCTTACATCTAATATTTCAAAACTAAATAAAGATATCAATTTGATTTTAAATTAATATTGATATATAAACGAACAAATATAAATGAACGTAAATGAACAAACATAAACGAACGTTCATGAACGAAACATGTGTTCATGTTAGTTCATTTAATTAAAGGAACAAAAATTTGTGTTTATATTCAATGAACGAACATAAACAGACTTCACGTCGAACAGTTCACTGAACGTTCAGTTCGTTTACACGCCTATATGCCATGATATATTCGGTTATTTTCTATTACCATTAGTTATGTTACATGTTATGTTATGCCATTTTTCTTATAGACCTTTTCATCTGTTATTTATTCCTTTGTTTTGCTAAAACATTTTGATAAATAAACATAACAAATTACTATATTTACACTTAAGCATTACACTTTATAGCCTTTTCACTTCATCAAAGATTTACTATAATTAAATCTGACTTCTTTTACCGTATATAATATTAAAATCTATACTATATAATAAAGGAAAATCATTAAGGACACGTGTCATTTTCTGGTTACTTCTCACATTTATTTTCCCGTCTCTCTCCTATTAAATATTAATTTTTTCGTTTTTCTCTCCTATTAAATAATAATATCAACTAATAATCTTTATATTAATAAATAAAATTCTATGGACACGTGTAACTTTCTGGTTCATCTGTATCATTTTTTTCCCGGCTCTCTCTATCTCTCTCATATTTAATAATTATATTAAAAGAATTTATTTTTATATTTTTAATACACATCTAATTACGAATACTTATTATTTAATTATAAATAGTTCAACCGATGTAATATACCTGTTTATTCAATCCGTGTATTACACGAGTTTTTAAAAATATAAAAATTTTATTACTAAGTATATAATATTTTATTTATTCAACCCGTGTAATACACGGGATTTTAACCTAGTTTTGAAATAAAGAATAATATTAAAATTTTGGAATAAAGAATTTGGTTTACATTCTATACACTTTTTCTCTTACTTTTTTTCGGGTTTGTTAAATTGACAACTCTCTATGGTTTAAATGAATAAATAATTAGTGAATTTATATAAAACTTGAAGTATTACTAATTATTAAAATACAACTATAATATTTTAGTGTTTTATTATTATGTAAATGTAAATTATCAACTAAAGTGAATGAACTCAATAGTTTTATAAAGTTAAATTAAATAAAGTGAAATTTCATCAAATAAACAAGTGATGACGTTGAAATAAAGGAAAAATAATAATAAAAAATCCTTATTTTGGATGTAAAAGTTCCCAGTTTTAATAAAATAGAAATCGAGTAGTAGTAAAAAAAAATCCTAATTTCTTCATTTTCTACAAGATACATCATATCCCAATCATCTGAATTTTTTTTTTAAATCTCTACTATCTAAAAGAAATTTAATAATTTTTATTTCTTCCTTATAAATAAGCATAACTAGTTTTTCTCTCCGCGCTTCACGGCGGGAGTTTGGTCGTTTTTTCCCCGCGTAATGCAGATCGTCAAAAACCGTAGAAGTGCACTCGTCGAAAGCATAAAAGCGAATACCAATACCGGCAACGTTGTTATTCACTCATAATCTGTTTGATTTCTCACGGTACCTCAATGGTAACGGCGTCCGTTATAACCTATGATACAAAATAAAAACTCTATTTTAAATACAACTCCATTTTAAAAAAAAAGTTATATCGGAACGTTGACAAAAAAAAAACTAAAGACAGCCGCACAATCTGTTTTAAAAAAAAAGTTAATAAGCGAAAGCTACTACATAAAAATAAAATTATTAGAAAATAAAACATGTTAAAAACATATATTATATATAGTATGAAGGGGGTAAAATAAATTTTTTTAAAAAAACTAAAAAAATAAAGTTGCTATTTATTTGATTCTCTTTTAAATAAAGATAATAGATATAATTGGATTTCATAGAGTTGGCCACAAACTGGGCCTTACCTACATATCTCGAAAGATACATATCTTATTCTCAAAATATCTAATTGGTTATCTTCTCTATTCCTAATTGGTTATCATCTCACGCGCTCTTTTTGCACTTTTCGATCCACGTCTGCTCGTCGACTAACTTGCGCCACCACCCCTTTTACGCACCCCACCACTCACCTCGCATCCAACGGCCCATACTAATCCTCCCCTCCCCAGCGCATTTTAGTCTCCGCGGCCAAGAAAAAAAGTAACATTCTTTTTTCACATCCAACACGAAGACGACTTCGCTTCCTCACGCACTCGCAGCTGAAATCGGTGGTTTTTCCAGTCTCCGTTCGATCGCAGGCAGCCGGAGGTGCGATTTGAGCAGGTGATTTTGATTTGTTTTAGATCGTATCGAACTCTCGTTGCTGGTTCAGTTGAAATTTCCGATAATCAAGTGTAATTGAGTTTTCCGTTTCCGTTTGAATCTATTATGTTGTTGTAAGAAGTTCGATAACACGATTTTGTGTTTGTACTCGCTTTTATGTTATAAGAACTATACTGATCTGTTGTGGATGGGGGTTCGAGAATAGAAACCCTAAATCTAGATTCGGTGTGTATAAATAGCATCTGAATCGTGTTTTAATGGAATTTGTCTGTTTTAGATAGTTAGCAGTAGGATTGGGGGTGTTTTCTGTGATTGTGAAGGAGTGGATTTGATTGATGTGGAAGATGGAGCCGAACGAGATTCTGTTGAGCAGAGGTGGCGGTGGAGGAAGCGCCAACGGGAAGACTGGTGTGGGATTTATCGATCGGAGTAAAGTGAGAATTTTGCTCTGTGACAATGATACAAAGAGTTCAGAAGAGGTTTTATATCTTCTTTGTAAATGCTCATATCAAGGTATTATGTTCATGACCTTTGTATCTTCTAACTGTTTCTGATTAAGTGCTATTTAGTTGTTTTGATCTGTTTGATATACCTGTTAAACTTGATTAGCCTGTTGTGATTTAAACTTGATCAATTCTGTACGGTGGTGTGTACAGTGACTTCTGTGCGATCACCGAGGCAAGTGATTGATGCCTTGAATGCTGAGGGGCCTGACATAGATATTATTCTTTCTGAGGTTGATCTTCCCATGGCTAAAGGCTTCAAGATGTTGAAATACATCATGAGAGATAAAGATCTGAGGCGAATTCCTGTGATCAGTAAGCCTGTTGACAAATTATGACATATTTTTTCTTGTTTTCAGGTTTATGGAGATTGTATTTTATGATTATTTGTTTTTTTTCATAGTGATGTCTGCTCAGGATGAAGTTGCTCTTGTTGTCAAATGCTTGAGGTTTGGAGCAGCTGATTATCTTGTGAAACCGTTGCGAACGAATGAGCTGTTGAATTTGTGGACACACATGTGGAGGAGAAGACATATGGTATGTATAGGCTATATTCATTTTCCTTGAACCTAGCCTTTTAATACGACCCAAATGGTATTTTGTTAAAATAATGAAAATACAAAATCAGAAGCATGCAAAAGTAATTTCTCAATAACCTTCAAGGGATGAAGCAGTTGTAAGCACCTAATTCCTCTCTAGCAGAGGTCTCAGGGTTGAACCCTGCTTCCACTGGATTCCTGCCATAACCTCTTGAAGGCCACTTGCCCAACGCAAGATGCAATTTGCCTGATCTATTGACGGGTCCCGTAATGGGTTCTCATGATTACAAAAAAAAAAGAAAAAAAAGTAATATCTCAAACACCAGATGACTTGCTTTTGGTTTGTTTGGTTATTGCTGTTTTAACTCTACTTTGGACAGCTTGGCTTAGCTGAGAAGAGCATCATGAACTGTGAATTTGATCCAGTCCATTCAGATCCTAGTGAAGCTAATACCAACAGTACCACTCCGTTCTCGGATGACACAGATGACAAGTCACACAAGACTTCAAATCCAGAAATCTCATTGTCTATTCCTCAAGAAAACGAGGTAAGAATCTTGTTCACCGGAAACCCGAGTTTCTTGATGTTGCTAACAAAGCTATTCCTTTTCAGACTAATGTGATGACGCTTCCTAGTCTTGCCAACACACCACTTGTCAACTTATCAAACGAGCCACCTAACATCCCAGAAATTAATGAACAACAACGAGGTAAGCAGCTAATCCAAATTCTATTTACGGGTGTTTGGATGTGTTTATGTTCAGGTAATTAGTTCCAAAATGCGTATCCAAACACCCCATTAATGCATATCACATATCTTGTAGCTGTCTCTCCATGGAAATTATGTTTCGTTCAAATTCTATTTACTGATGTCGTTTTAAGATTTTCTTATGACTTGACATATCTTGTAGCTGTGTTTCCATGGAAAATTATGTTTGGTCCAAATTCTATTTACGGGGTGTTTGGATGTCTTTGGGTTTAGATAGTTCCAAAATGCAAATCCAAACACCCCTTAATGTTGTTTTAAGATGTTCTTATGACTTGACATATACTGTAGCTGTGTCTCCAGGGAAAAATATGTTTGGTCCAAAGAGGAGCGAACTAAGGACAGGTCAGTCTTCAGCCTTCTTTACATATGTCAAATCAAGCGTGTTCAGGGGCGATACACACTTGGATGAAGCCAACCCGCCAGCATTAAACACCAACACGGCTGATGAAAATGCTACTCGGTATCCACGGGGTGCACACTTGGTCAATGATCAGGATTACACACACGCTCATGAAAACTTACAAAGCAATAACACACCCCCTGAATCAATATCAGTAGACAGATCACCTTCGCCCCCTTTACCACCAGAATCCGCTCAGCAAATGAACTACACGATTTCAGAAACACAACAATCAGGAAATAATAATTACCATCCTGATGTTTCAGGTTATAACGCGTATTCTGCTTATCCTTATTACCTTTCGGGACCGATGAATCATGTTATGATGTCATCAGCATCATCAATATACCAACAGAACATGAACATCCCACCTCATCACATGCCTGGAATGACATCATTCCCTTACTACCCTGTTAATCTTTGCTTACCTGGCCAGATGCCACCTGGAATGCACGCGTGGCACTCATATGGAAGTTCTTCTAACAACAATGCGAAGGTACATAAACTTGACCGTAGAGAAGCAGCTTTGATTAAGTTCAGGCAGAAGAGGAAAGAACGATGTTTTGATAAGAAAATCAGGTATGTCAATAGGAAAAAGTTAGCAGAGAGACGTCCTCGTGTAAGAGGACAATTTGTGAGAAAGATTAACGGGATTAATGCGGATCTTAATGGTCAACCCACATCTACTGATCTTGATGATGAGGACGACGATGATGATGACGACGATGATGAGGAAGAGGAAGATTAAGCAGGTAGATATTCATCTCATGAAAACAATTATGCAGTTTTCAATGGATGAGACTATGCGATAATGTTTCACATACTCTCATCCATCTGGATATTAATTACTTCTAGAGCACGGGAATTCAGTTTCTTGTGCCAGAAGCAATATTTTTGCGCGACCGCTTGTCGTTTTTCAACTGAAAAATACATGGTCGTGCAGTTTTTGTTAGCATAAGTTGGAGATTAATGTACCTGTTTGTAAAGTTACCTTAAACAATTTAGCTAAGAAATTTGACATGATACTTTTGTTCATCAAATGGTAATTGGAAAACTGTTCAATGATTTTCTTACCTAAATCTGTAACTGTTTTGTTACTGAGCTTCTGAATTGATCTTCTTTTTTACTTCTTATGAACACCATTAATTAGTATCAAAAGACACAAATTAATGTGGTTCACTCTATCAATGTGATCGGCTTTTTCCTAGATAATTCTTCAGTGATTTCTATTTCGGGCTAATAGAGGCGGACTAGGGTTAATATAGGTGCTTGTATCTACAACTACAATTGCGTTAGTGTTGTATACATGGGCGAAGCTTAGTGAGGGCCCGGGGGGCCCCACCCCCCTCCCGATTTTTCGCTCAGTAGTGTTAATTTATACGTATTCGGCTGAAAATTTTATAGTTCTGGGCCACCTGATAGAAAAAAAATCCCGGCCCCCCTCCCGTGTGTTTTTTTTCAAGCTTCGCCACTTGTTGTATATATAGGGTTAATAGCTTTTTCTTCAAGACTTGCAAGTTGTCGAGAAAACCTGAAACTTTATACCCATTATTCTAATTTTTGTTTCAGGGGCAGTGTATGCATAAAATAAATAAAAAAAAATTAATAATAAGGGAATTGCCGCACTAAACCGACCCGCTAACCGGAGATCCGAATGAAGATTTGACCCACGTTGAAATCTCATTATTTGACCGAATCGTTTTTTTCTTCTTGATCACGCATTTGATTTTCAAATTCCTCTAATCACCTACAACAAACCGACGCACAAACCGGGATTCAATCCCACCCCACCAACGTCTCAATTCCAACGGCTCTCTCCCAACGGTCTCCCACACACCCGAGTAAATTTACTCGTTTCAAGTTACCCGGATGAACTACTCGCCCTACTCGATTCAAACGGGGTGGTGTACCCCCCTTTACCCGGTGACTTCTCTGCTACTCGGGTGTGATCGGGTATTGCACCCCTTTCACCCTTATATGCTATGATCTGCCATTTTATACCTTTCAACCACAATTTCAACTCTCAAAACCTTTCTGAGTCGCACTCTCGTCATCGTGATGTGTACTGATCGGGATTAGCAAAAAGAAAGAAGCTAGATAGAAATTAAGGGAGAGATATTTGAGACAATTTTTATAATTTCATTCATATCTTCATCTTTAAGATTGATTGCCATTTTATAGGCTACAAAGAAAAACAGAAAAGAACTACCCACTAAACTACTACTTAGGAAACTAACCCCACTTCTAGATAACCATTAACATAATGCATGAAACTAACTCAAATAATTGGAAGTAACACAAACGTAGGAGAGGCTACTGCATGGAGGACGTGGGAGGCTGATGCATGGAGTGGTGCACACAACACATCGTTGTTTCTGTACGAGGTAGCCACCGACGATTTGCCATCTACTGTGAAACCCACCACAACCAGTGGCGGATCTAGAACATAATTTCAGGGGTAGCACAAATTTGTTTTTTTACCGTACATTAAAAAAAAAAGAGGAGCACGGGAGCAGCGGCGGCTCCGGCGGACGGCGGCGAGTGGTGACAGGAGCTGGGTGGGTGGCTAGGATGCTGGAGTGCTGGGTGAGTGGGTGCCTGGGTGGGGTTGTTCGTGCGATGTGGAGTAAATTGAAAGTCCTGATTTTTTTTATTTTGTTAATTGTTAGATGGGTTTATTTTGGGGTTGGGCTTTTAAGTTTTAAATATTTTATTTAACTTGGGTTTTTTATTTTTATAAACTTGGGGTTTAGAGTTTTAATCAATAATTAGTTTTTACCTTTAAAAAAAACATTAAGGAGCCAAATATATTTTCAAGGGTAACGTAATACATAAAACGTAAAAAAAAAATTTCCACTTCGTCGGAGAAGTCGCTACCCCTCCGACCTTAATAGATCCCCCTAACCACAACAGCCATTAAATCACCCTATTCAATCGGTTTGTTAAAGACCGCTTCACTAGCTGCCGCTGCTGTAATCCACCGTTACTTCGTTGCCATCACGTGTAGTGATCAGTCTTTTTTTAGGCTCACGATCAAGTACTATCATAGTTGAATTACCTTCTTGCTTCTGTGAGATTTAATTTGAATGATTGTTAGTCAGTTCACGCACCACGCGCAGCTACTGTGACGCATTCGTGTACCATCGTTGTCATCTCCGATTCGTTTTGATTAACTGCTGCTGTTCTGTTTGATTGCGTTCTTCCCGTTTCGATTACACTCAGATCCGCGACGCACCATTGCTCTTCCGGTCTTCTTTTGATTAACGAGTAAGGTACCAACTGAACCATATTTTTTATTCTAATACAGAGGTATAATTCTCATTTGGTTTGATTGTTCCGGCGACTAGAATTGCTATTGTTGCTACACCGATGAAAGTAGCCCAAGGTAGTCTTGCCTTGCTAAGAAAGAAAGAAATCGTTAGACTCGTTGCAGGAGTGGGTCTCCTGCGATCAACCTTCGGCGTGAGAATCAGTATTGGTTTTTGGAGTAAAGAGTTGGAAGATAGGAGATGGAGTGGAATGTCTAACTTGGCGGAGAACATTTCTTATTTATACTAAGGTTGCTGGGGTCCCTTTGGCCCTATGTTATTTATTTTTGGTGGTGGGCAGGTCCTTGTACTTTGGCCCCTGCCTTCTGTTGGTGGAGATTCTCTTTTAAGCATGTAATGTGTTGACATTAGGTTTTTACAAACTTTTATCCTGAACCTCTGGCTTAGTAGGTGTTGACTTCTTTTTTCCTTTGGAGGTTAAAAGAGAGTCACTATTCTCTTCTGTCAGGTCAAGTCTATTCTTCTTCTATTATTTTTGACCCACAACATTTATTGTAGGGAGACCTTTTTTTTGTTTGCATTTACACGTTTACCGCCCATCCCAAGTTGGGCTTATTGGGCTAAGCAACCGTTGGGCTTGTCGGTGGACAACCCCACGTCATCAGCCCACCAAGTCAGGTAGGTTTAGAACTTTCGGTTTGAATGTGCCTGACTTCCGATCTCCCTAGGGTATTTTATAATAGTTTATTTCGGTCATGATTTACTTGTAACAGGGAATCTTGATAATTACCTTTTGACAGGCGGCGATGTGATGTGCTTGATTTGACGGTTTCATATCCCTAAGCGGTTTAATTTCTTCCTTTAAAAGGGGTAGGTTGGGCTTTATTTTCTTTGTATTCCCTGTTATCGATCGCTTCCTCTTCCTCAGGTCACTGCTTTCTCTTTAACTTTTTCTTGCCTCTTAATCTTTGTCAGCATGAGTGATCGCTTCGACATGAATCGCCGAGTGTCCTTGTTGAAGGAGTGTTCCTTCAAAGCATTGTGCGCGACATATCGTATTGGGGACGAGTTTCAGCCGACCCTTCCTCTTCCTGATCAAACCGTTCTCGATTGTCCTCCTAGTTTTGTTGCTCTGTATGCCAGGTTTTTTGAATTTTCTAACCATCGCTTGCCATTGTCTAATTTATGTATTAAAGTGTTAAGGTTCTATCGCTTAAATCTTGCCCAGTTGGCTCCTTTTGTGGTTAGTAAGATTTCTCACTTTGAGATTGTTTGTAGGGCTCATAACATCGAGCCCACTCTTAATCTTTTTCGTAAGTTTTTTCATTTTGCTAAGAATGGGGACTCGTTTACGATTCAACGCCGAAAGGAGCCTGCTCCCCGGTGTATTCATCCTGTAAATCCTACCATAAAGGATTGGAAGGGTGAGTTTTTCTGGGTTTCGAACAAGATTCTTCCATTTTCCCTTCCTTGGCGTGATCCGAAAGGGTCTGTCTCTGAGCCTAAAGTCCTTGATTCTTCTTTTGACCTCGAGCATTTCTCGCTTCTTCATGGCACTCTTACCTGGGCTCGCCCTTGAATGGAAGAGGTTTTGGTTCTGGCCGGGATGAGTCGTATCTGGGATAATCCGGCTGTTCTCCCAGCCTTTAGCAAACATGGTGTTGGTATGTTCGTTGTTTTTTCTTATGTTGTTCTTTTTTGCATGTCTAATTTTTTATTATTTTGTTTCTGCAGATATGGGTTTGCTTGATATTGTGTCTTTGAGCTCTGATAATAAGGTTTCCCATCGTCCTGTTTCTTCTAGGGAAGATGACGCTACTACTCTTCATGGCAAAACTACTTATGCGGGGTGGGAATCTTCTTGAAGTTTCTGCCTCTTTCCCGGGCGATGAAGATGTTCATCCGAATGTTCCTACTTGCGTTGTTTCTGCCACTGTTTCCCGGAAGCGTAAGAAAGGTGTCACCCGGGTGTTGAAAATGTCAAGCGTGTGAACACCCGTTTATCTAAGAGGAAAATCTCCAAGACTACCGATGACGTTGAGATTGCTCCCCTTACTCTTGTCTTTGTAAAGGCGGTTCATCTCGCACTCCTCCTGCTAAAGCTGTGGACTCCGAGGGGTCCTCAACTCTTCCGTCCCAGGGTAGCGATCCCCCTGAATTGAGCCCCGATATGTATGATTTGCCTTTCGTTCCGGGCTTTGGTATTTTGAACAAGGATCTTTTTTCGAGCTCTGCTGTTAGCAGACAGGTTCTTACCCGATTTTCTACCCCGAGGCAACAGCTGGTGAATCATTCTTTGAATATTGAACAGATTTTTAACAAGATGTCCGTAGCTTGGGCCCTACTTGGCAGCTATCTTCCTGATGCCTATGGGCGCTGGGCGTCTTGTGATTCTCTTCAGGAGCAGGGTCGTAAGAAGGTTTCGCTTCTCCAGAATAAGTTGTCTGATGTTAATAAACAGATGGGGTTGTTGACAGAGGATAAAGAAAAGAATACCTTTTTGCTGGAGCAGAAAATTTTAGAAGGACAGGAACGTGAGCGTAAGTTGGCTGATGAGTTATATGCTCTCCAACTTGAGACTGAGAAAGGTCGTGCTGACCTTAACCGTGATCGTGTTGCTTTTTTGGAAGAGAAGAAAGGGTTTAAAGTGACTGAGGAGAAAATGAAGACGTCGATGGGTCAACTTGTAACATCCGGAAAACCTGACTCACGTAATGGGTCGGGGGATGGGCCGAAAGAAAGAATGAAAGAAGGAAAAATAATGAAGGTGGACTTGAGGAGTAATGGGCTTGGCCCATCAGGGTTCTACCTAACCCTAATGCTCCTCCACCAGCCCCCATTATCATCTTCATTTACTTCAAATTCGTAGAGACAGAGAGGGGTTCTAAAGAGAGAAAGTGAAAGAAGCTTGAAGATTTGCCCAAGAGATTGCTCCAACCTGCTTCTCCAGCGATTGTGAGCAAGATCAGAAGAAGAACTATTGCTTTTGAGGTAAGAAATCCAACCTAAACCTTCTGTTTTCAGTTTAAATGGGTTATGGGGTAAAACTAGGGTTTTCATCTCAAAGTAAGGATTTTTACGTGTAAAAAGGGATATAAAGCCCAGATCTATGAATATGGAGGTTAAACAAACGTTTTGGACGTAAAAAGTTATGAACTTGGTTGGAAAACGGGCCTATTTGGAGATGGTGTTCATCAGGCGACAACTTTCAAGTGGCGACACTTGACGGGGATGAGGCTGGGGTGATGGCGTTGTGCCCAAGAAATCCAATGATTGGACACGTGTCATTCCCTGACGACACTAGGTGTGTCGCCAAAGACATCTAGCGACACCATGATGGCCGAAATTTGAGTTTCACGACACCAAGTCCAGAACAAGAGTTCTGGCGATTCTATAAGTGTGCCAAGCGACACTATGCCTGGCGACACTAGTCAGTATCAGGCGACATTGTGCCTGGCGACACTGACAGTGTTCCGACGACACTGCTCGACGACATTAGGGTTAATGATAGAATTTAGCGTGTTAACTTATGTGCAGATCGGTTAGCAAATTAGCACCAACTAGACGTCCGGATCAGTTTAAGTTACGAACGGACATGTGATTCAAGAATCCCTATTTACTTGTTTCTAGGGTGATGTGCATACTTAATGAATTTTTATGAAAGGATGAATGAAATGTAATGTTTACGAATAAATAGTTTTAGAAGGAAACGATGTTTGAAACAAGAACGTTAACGAAACGAATGTTCACGAAAGGAACAATGTAAAGGAATGGTTTTAAATGAATGAAAAGGGTTCTGTGAATGAATGTAACGTTTTAATGAAAGTAAATGGGCGAAAGTTTTAAAGAAATCATTACATGTCTAATCTATTAAATGAAGGAATTGACGAATGAAGTCTGCGGATGTAAGTCTCCAGCCGTATGGCATGAATTTCCATAAGTATAAAAGGGGTAGCGCCTATGTGGCCTATTAATGGGTATAACGGTTGTCAACTAACGGGGGAAGGGTAACGACGGTTACTCGGGGTTAATGTGACTCGGGAATGAAATTACTTGGGGCTTGCGGGTTCTAAAAGTGATAGAAGGAAAGTGATGACTTTGGACCTATGAGTCCCAAGGGCGATGAATGTTATTACCTTATGGACTTATGAGCCGTAAGGGTGACGATGTTACCTTATTGACATACGAGTCGTGAAGGCGATGGACGAAGGAAAACGAAATGGACGGAAAGAACGCTGATACAAATTTAGACAATTAAATGTATGACTTAATGAAAGTTAAACGATGAATGTTAAATGATGAACGAATGTATGTCCTATTTTCTTATAAATGTTAAAACCCTAACGAATGATTTGACGAACGATAAACCATTTCCTTAAACGAATGAAAGACTTGAACTCAACAGCGTTATCTGACTTTTAGTATGCATGTCAGGTTAAGAAAGAGGAAGATGATGATTGGATGTGGCTTGGCTTATTTAAAGACTTACCCGGCGCGAGAGAAGTCTGGCATCCCGTCTTGAATGATTGTTTGAGTGTAATAGACAATGTTTTAATTGGTTGTGTTTTATGACAATGTGTTGACGTTAAATTTCCGCTTCTTATGTTAATTTGAAGTTTAAGAACTTTTTGTAAATGAGTAAATCCAACACGTGAGCCCCCCGGGTTTGGGGCCTTACAAGTTGTTATCAGAGCAATAGTTTGAGAAATTCAGACATCCCCGACGTCTGGACTTAAACTGAGAATGGGACTGAGTAACGGATGCCAGGACGGGTAACTCAAGCCAAAGCATCATACACGAATGCAGTAAGTATAGTTATGCCTTAGAAAGTAATAGACCAGGACGAGAGTTTGATGTAATTACAAAGGGGATCAAATAGAAAATGGTTAATTGAAGATGGCCAGTGTATATTAACGTCTTACAATACTTGTTGTATTCTACTTGTTAACTAGCGTGATGACATTAGATTCTTTGTTTTTATAGGAAGAAATGGCAGGACGTCGTGGTGGAAGGCGTGGTGGGGGTCGTACCGGATGTCATGGTAGGGTACCCGTTAACCGAAGGTAGAATGATGAGGAAAGCGTGCATGTCAGCCAAGTGGTAAGCCAACATGATCCCGAGGATACCTCGGTGGTTGAACAGCAATACAGCTTCGAGCCTGAGGTGAAGACTGCATTGGCTCAGGAAATCATCGAGATAATGAAGGCCACCCTGCCATCTATGTTGACTGACGCAATGAAAAGCACGAATGAGTCGGCTGGTACTAACCTTGGCACCGAAGGACATGTTATCACTACTAATCTGCGATTATAAGTCCTTTAAGGCGTGCGACCCGCCGATACTCACTGGTAAAAAGGATGCAGTGGCAACGTTTGACTGGTTGATCCGGATGGAAGCCGCCATCCGTCTCAGCGAATGCCGAGTGGATCAGATTCTCAAGTTTGCAGCGAACTCGCTGAGGGAAGAAGCGTCCCACTGGTGGGAGGGAGTAAGGCAGGCTAAGGCTGACAACGCCGTTGATGCAATGATGTGGAATGAGCTGAAAGAGCTGGTAATCAAAAACTTCTGCCCGAGAAATGAGATCGAAAAGGTGGAGAGGGAGTTTCTAGGGATAACGGCCGGGAATATGACTCACCGACAGTACACCATGAGGTTCAATGAGTTGGCACGTCTGGTGCCACGCTTGATCACCACTGAGGAAAGAAAGATTGCTTGTTATGTCCAGGGGCTACCCGACAAGGTTCGCACGTATGTTAAAGAGAACACCCCTCGGACGTTCGATTCGATGGTGGATTTGAGTGGCGTGGTGTATGATGATCTGGCCTTGAATGATGAGGTGGTAAAGGAGCCCAAGAAAAAGTTGACCTTGCCTGGTAAACGCACGGGTGGAAAGTTATTCGGGCCGAATGATAAAAAGGCAAAGGTGAGCGGACAGACCGGTTGTGAGAAGTGTGGAAGAGAGCATCCGGGTGAATGTCGTGCCGAAAGTCAGGTCACTTTGCCCGTGATTGTCAAGGCGCCCTGAGATGCTATAACTGTGGGGGAACGGGGCATTTAATCCGGATTTTCGGAAGCCAAAGGATGCGGGGATAGGGAAAGAGGCGGAAAAGCCAAGGGCTCGAACGAGGGCGTACGCCCTGACTCAAGAGGAGGAGAGAGGAGACCCTGACGTGGTGTCAGGTACGTTTATCCTTAATAATACATTTGCATCCGTACTCTTTGACTCCAGCGCTAGTAAAAGTTTTATTTCCTCTACGTTCTGTGATCGAATAAAGTGCATAATTGATAAGGTAGAACGACCCTTTAGCGTAGAAATTGTTGTGGGTAAAACCATGAAAGTGATAGAGGTTGTAGACAATTACCCGATAAAGATAGGTGACCATAGGTTCCCTGCTAGTTTGTTTTTCATAGCACTGGGAGGGTTCAATATGGTATTGGGGATGGATTGGCTAGCTGCCAATGAGGCGCGAATTGTCTGTAAACGGAAGGTTATCCAACTCAAGGCTCCTGATGTTAGCGAAGCCACGATTTATGGGGATAGAGATATCCCGGGCCAAACATCATTTCGATGATTAAGGAGGAAGGTTATATGAGGCGCGGATGCGAGGCATATCTGGCGTACGTGATTGATAAAGAGAAAGAGGTGACAGAACTAAATGATGTACACGTGGTGTGTAATTATCCATAGGTGTTCCCAGAGGACTTGCCTGGAGTGCCGCCCGATCGGGAGATAGAGTTCCAGATTAATTTAACACCAGGTGCCCAGCCCGTCGCGAAAGCACCGTACCGACTGGCACCTCTTGAGATGAAAGAGTTGATGACGCAATTGGAAGAACTTCTAGATAAAGGCTTCATAAGACCGAGCATTTCTCCTTAGGGTGCTCCGGTCCTATTCGTAAAGAAGAAAGATAGGTCTATGAGGATGTGCATCGATTACAGAGAACTGAATAAACAAACGGTGAAGAACAGATACCCGCTACCTAGAATCGATGATTTATTTGACCAGCTGCAAGGCGCGAGTTGTTTCTCTAAGATTGATCTACGGTCGGGATATCATAAGTTGAAAGTAAGGGAGGAGGATATACCGAAGACCGCATTTTGCACACGGTATGGACACTACGAGTTTCTCATGATGTCCTTTGGATTGAAAAATGCCCCCAACAACATTTATGGATTTGATGAACAGAGTTTGTCGTCCGATGCTGGATCGGTTGGTAATCGTATTTATATATGATATTCTCATCTACTCAAAGAGTGAGGGCGATCATGCATGTTGCTTGCTAGAAGTACTAGATACTCTGAAGGAGGAGAAGTTGTATGCCAAATTTTCCAAATGTGCGTTCTGGCTTATGAAGGTTCAATTCCTAGTAGACGTTATCAACAAGAACGGCATCATGGTTGACCCGACAAAGATTCTGACTGTGCAAGAATGGGAGGACCCGAAGACACCAACAGAGGTGCGGAGTTTTCTAGGATTGGCAGTCCACTATCGGAGATTCATACAAGATTTCTTGAGAATAGCCTCACCTCTTACGGAGTTGACGAGGAAAGAGGTTAAGTACGAATGCCAACTCAGTCAAATGCATTTGAGGAATTGAAAGCGAAGTTGACTCAAGCACCGGTATTGGCTCTACCCGAGGGCAATGAAGACTTAGTGGTCTATTCTGATGCTTCTAATCTGGGATTGGGTTGCGTGCTGATGCAACCAGGAAAGGTGATTGTGTATGCGTCATGTCAACTGAAGACTCACGAAGTCAACTACCCGACTCACGACCTAGAGCTCGCGGTTGTTGTCTTTGCACTAAAGATCTGGAGTCATTACCTCTATGGGGTCAAGTGCACTATCTACTCCGATCACAAGAGTCTGAAGTATTTCTTTGAACAGAAGGAGTTGAATATGAGGCAGAGACGTTGGTTGGAGTTGTTAAAGGACTACGATTACGAGATCGTGTACCACCCGGGGAAAGCAAACGTGGTGACTGACGCTTTGAGTCAAAAGGAGAGGCCAACTCCTTTCAGAGTGAAAGCATGTCAATTGGTGGTGAGACTTGATCTTATGACCGAAATTGAGAAGGCACAAGTTGAAGCACTAAAACCGAAAAATATAAAGAAGGAAAGGATGGTAAGTCAACAAGAGTCACTGGAGATGAACACCCTTGGTGTGCGGACTTGGTTTGGCCGTATTTGGATACCCAAGGAAGGCGAGCTTAGGGCTAAGATCCTAGACGAAGCCCAGAAGTATCATTATTCTATACATCTAGGCACCACAAAAATGTATCAAGACTTGAAGAAGGATTATTGGTGGTCGGGCCTGAAGAATGATGTAACCTCCTACGTAAGTAAGTGTCTGACTTGTTTGCAGGTTAAGGCCGAGCACCAGAAGCCCTACGGTAAGATCCAACCTTTGGAGGTACCAGAGTGGAAATAGGAACACATCACGATGGACTTCAACACCAAGTTACCTCGCACAGCTAAAGGTTTTGACACCATCTGGGTGATCGTGGACCAACAGACGAAGAACGCTCACTTTCTTCCGATGCGTAAAAAGTTTTCATCTGAACAGTTGGCAGAAGTGTTTATAAATGAAGTTGTGGCTCGTCATGGGGTGCCGGTGTCCATTGTCTCGGACAAGGATACTCAGTTTGCTTAACCATTTTGGAAGAAGTTTCACGAAGCGATGGGTACTAGACTGAACATAAGCACGACATATCATCCAAAAACGGATGGTCAGTCCGAAAGGACCATTCAAACCCTGGAGGACATGCTTCGTGACTGTATCATCGACTTCGATGGTAGTTGGTACAGTATCTACCACTAGCGGAGTTCTCTTACAACAGCAGTTATCACTCGACTATAGGCATGCCGCCTTTTGAAATGTTGTATGGGAGGCGATGTAGGACTCCGATATGTTGGGGAGAAATTGGTTAGAAAGAATTTGGGAGTTTAGAGGTTGTCAAGGCTACATACATTGAGTTTGATCAGATTAAGGCAAGAATGAAGGCTGTGCAAGATAAACAGAAGTCTTACGCGGATCGGAGGCGGAGGTCCCTCGAATTCCAGGTCGGAGATCTTGTACTAATCAAAGTATCTCCTTCGAAATGGATAATCCGTTTTCGTAAAAGTGGAAGTTGAGTCCGAGGTTTGTCAGACCATCTAAAATCTTGGCACGGGTAGGGGAGATGGCATATAGACTTGATCTACCTGATGAGCTAAGTGGGATTCATCCTACCTTCCACATGTCACACTTGCGAAAGTGTTTGGCTGACGACACAGCCCACGTGCTTCTCTCGGACATCAAGGTGGATAACCGTCTAAACTATATTGAAGAGCATGTGGCCATTATGGATAGAAAGGAAAAACAACTGCGAAATAAGGTGATACGGTTGATAAAGGGGCAGTGGAAACACTGATGGGGTTCGGAAGCCATTTGGAAAAAAGAGGATGATATGAAGGAGTCGTACCCCCAACTGTTTGACTTGTAACAGGTTTCAAGGACGAAACCTCTTATAAGGTGGGTAGACTTGTAACATCCGGATAACCGACTCACGTAATGGGCCTGGGGATGGGTCGAAAGAAAGAATGAAAGAAGGAAAAAAAATGAAGGTGGATTTGAGGAGTAATGGGCTTGGCCCATCAGGGTTCTACTTAACCCTAATGCTCCTCCACCAGCCCCCATTATCATCTTCATTTACTCCAAATTCGTAGAGCGAGAGAGGGTTCTAGAGAGAGAAAGTGAAAGAAGCTTGAAGATTTGCCTAAGAGATTGCTCCAACCTGCTTCTGCATCGATTGTGAGCAAGATCAGAAGAAGAAACGTTGCTTTGAGGTAAGAAATCCAACCTAAACCCTCTGTTTTCAGTCTAAATGGGTTATGGGGGTAAAACTAGGGTTTTCATCTCAAAGTAAGGATTTTTACGTCTAAAAGGGATATAAAGCCCAGATATATGAATATGGAGGTTAAAAAAACGTTTTGGACGTAAAAAGTTACGAACTTGGGTGGAAAACGGGCCTGTTTGGAGATGGTGTTCATCAGGCGACACTGCCAGTATCGCCACCTTCAAGTGGCGACACTTGAGGGGGATGAGGTTGGGGTGATGGCGTTGTGCCCAAGAAATCCAATGATTGGACACGTGTCATTCCCTAACGACACTAGGTGTGTCGCCAAAGACATCAAGCGACACCATGGTGGCCGGCATTTGAGTTTCACGACACCAAGTCCAGAACGCAAGTTCTGGCGATGCTATAAGTGTGCCAAGTGGCACTATGCTTGGTGATACTAGTCAGCAACAGGCGATACTATGCCTGGCGACACTAACAGTGTTCCAGTGGCACTACTCGGCGACATTAGGGTTAATGATAGAATTTCGCGTGTTAATTTATGTGCAGATCGGTTAGCAAGTTAGCACCAACTAGACGTCTGGATCAGTTTAAGTTACGAACGAACGGTTGAGTCAAGAATCCCTATTTACTTGTTCTAGGGTGATGCGCATACTTAATGAATGTTTATGAAAGGATGAATGAAATGTAATGTTACGAATGAATAGTTTTCGAAGGAAATGATGTTTGGAACAAGAACGTTTACAAAACGAATGTTCACGAAAGGAATGATGTAAATGAATGGTTTTAAATGAATGAAAAGGGTTTTGTGAATGAATGTAACATTTTAATGAAAAGAAATGGGCAAAATTTTTAAAGAAGTCATTACATGTTTCCTCTGTTGAACGAAGGAATTGATGAATGAAGTCTGGGGATGTAAGTCTCCAGCCTTATGGCACGAATTGCCATAAATATAAAAGGGGTAGCGCCTATGTGGCCTATCAATGGGTATGACGGTTGTCAACTAACGGGAGAAGGGTAACGACGGTTACTCGGGGTTAACGTGACCCGTGAATGAAATCACTTGGGGCTTGCGGGTTTTAAAAGTGATAGAAGGAAAGAGATGACTTTAGACCTATGAGTCCCAAGGGCGATGAATGTTATTACCTTGTGGACTTATGAGCCGTAAGGGTGACGATGTTACCTTATTGACATATGATTCGTGACGGCGATGAATGAAGGAAAACAAAATGGACGGAAAGAACGATGATACAGATTTAGACAATTAAATGCATGACTTGATGAAAGTTAAACGATGAATGTTAAATGATGAATGTAAATGATGAACGGATGTATGCCCTATTTTCTTATGAATGGTAAACCCTAACGAATGATTTGACGAACGATATACCCGGTTAAGAACGAGGAAGATGATGATTAGATGCGGCTTGGCTTATTTGAAGTGTTACCCGGTGTCACTTCTGTAACACATGACAGTTATCTAACCAGAGTAATACCTCCAACAGATATGTTCCCAGGAAAGAACGAGGTTCTAGGAGAGATTTATACACCGCTCTTTCCTTAGACAGAACATTCCGTTTGTTAGAAAACTACATACCGGTTAGAATGTCGCCTTCTAGTTACTGTGACGTTGATACCAAAAACGCACAACGGAAGACTTAAAAGTAATAACTATTTCATTTCATTCATAATAATGTTTTACAATAAGGAATGACTGGTAATATAACATATTGTTCCTAGCAGGAACACATATAACTTCTGGTCTTATAGTTCAAGGAGAACGTGCCATCCATGCAGGCCTTACGGTTACCCAAGAAACTACCCTCAGTCATCCCTATCTCAAAACACATGTACACGTCCTGGAATGCCAACTACAAGTTAGTGGTCACCTATGCTCAAAAAAATTTGAAAACATTTTGGATCAGCACGAAGCTGGTGAGTTCATAAACAAAATCGTATTTTCACAACAAGTATCCATGATACAGATCACCCCAGGACCTCAGCTTTACTTGGGTCTGGGTCTAATAATCATCCCTCCTAATCCATCACCCAGTAACCTCAGCTTTACTCGGGTTCTGAGTCTACAACATACATATATACGGTTAATTCCTGGCTTCCGGATACAAGTCAGGCCAAATACGAGAGGATTAGTTCTCGCCCGTCAATCCCCCCAATCATGGCCATAATAAGTACTTATTATAGGATATATGCACAGATGATATTGGGATCTCAGATCAAAATCATTTATAAAACATTTTATAGAGAACAGTTTAGAGGAACTCACCTCAAGCAGAACCTCCCTCTGGATCAATATTATAGTCAATACTTTGACAGAACCCTAAATCATATTTGAAATTATTAAAATCAACATCCCTATCTTAGGTTTACACAGAGGAACCTCAGGATGTTCAGAAACCTTACCTTGGCACTATATACAGCAGTTTACAGACGTTTTGCTAGAAACCGGGCCCTTGTATGCGAACCACGGCTCGGGAATGGAATCACCAGAGAGTGTGTGTGTTAATTTGGTGTAAAATTCACTGGGATCGTGTATCTATTTATAGGGCAAAGATCAGGGTCGTGACAGACTGTTACCAATGGTGACGGTCCGTCACCCAATTTTGGGCGGCAAGCGTAACGGACCGTTACGCTCCGTCATGGACCTGATTCAGCTGCCACGTGTTGGCTTTAGGTTGAGCGGCATCATTTTGCGGCTGACGGACCGTTACCCATCATGACGGTCCATCATAGGGTTTCCACACGTCAAAAACGAACTGCTAGTCAGCAGACACGTGTCACTCCTGGATTCATTGTCGTGCCCAGCCCGTAACGGACCCTTACGACCTGTGACGGTCCGTCACCACCGTAACAGACCGTTATCTACCTGTGACGGTCCGTCACAGTAGAAAATTTCATTTTGTCATTTTTGGTCCTTAAACTTTTGGAACTTTACACTTTTAGCCCTTATATTACTTGAGAATTATCCGGGTGTTTCGTCCCCTCTTTAAAATAATTCCGTCCTCGAAATTTAAGATCCGTTAAATAAACGAGGATACTTAGCTTTCATCTGTTCTGTTAACTCCCAAGTTTGATCGGCACTTTTCCGACCTTTCTACTGCACCAACACCGTCGGTATCATTTTCTTTCTGAGCATTCGATCTTGTGTTCCTAAGATCTTAATGGGTTGTTCGATGAATTGGAGTTTATCATCAACATGGACATCATCTAATGTGATTGCCTGATCGGGGTCTACTAAGCACTTGCGTAGACATGACACGTGGAACGTGTTATGAATACCTTGCAATGCTTCAGGCAATTCTAGCTTGTATACTACGGCTCTAACTCTTTCTATGATCTTGTAGGGCCCAATATACCGTGGCCCTAATTTTCCACGTTTCCTAAAACGTACAACACCTTTCCAAGGTGATACTTTCAACATAACGTAGTCACCAACTTGGAATTCTAACGGCATTCGACATCTATCTGCATAACTCTTCTGTCGATCTTGTGCAGTTTTCAATCTTTGTTTGATCGGGACTATCTTATAAGTTTTTTTCCTATAAGATTTCTGGTCCAGATAACTAACTATCCCCAACCCCCGTGTGAGGTTCAAAGACCTCAAACACCACAACAATTAGTGAAGTTCATGACCTCAACTACTACCATGTGGGGTTCTTAGACTTCAACACCGACTCTTCAACATACCAACAAGTGTACACACACGACACCAATCAATCGTTATAACCCATACGTTATTTACCTACATGTGGGCTTCAAAGACCCCAATCCCCTTATTCCAATTGTGAAGTTCAATGACTTCAAACAACAATTCACCCTCCCAACCCTTGTATACAACATAGCCATACAAACATCACTACATAAACAAATAGCAAGCAAATTGCATGACCTACTCCTATCATTACTAACTAAGTGCAAAGCACTTACCTTGTGTTTGAGATGATTCCGGTTTAGCTTCAATTTTAGTCACGCGATCACTTAAACAATTCATCTCAAAATTAGTTTAGATATCCCAATTTACACCAATTGAGATTCTAACACACTCCTATCACCAAATCACCAACATTAATGTGACACCCGACATTTCAGGTCAATATTCGTACTTATCGCAAACGCGTGTAAATTTTTCATATTTCCAGAATCACTTGAAATCATAAAACTTGAACATTAAAAGTCTAGCAAACATGGTACATTGATTGTTTCATATCTAGTAATTTTAGGAATTACCGGTTCTTGCATACGTAAAACTCATATAATACGAACGGTAGTGATTAATTATTATAACAGAAAAATATTTAGAATTATATTCTATTTAAACGTTCATGTCCAGATGACTAAGTCCTTGATATTAATTCATGAAACAAATGACAAAACCTTGAGGAAACATCCCTAAAGTTATTGTGGTATTTTACCCTCGTTAGGTATTTATATATTTGTGTGATCACGTTTACCAATAATATTATATATAACTTGAACATTTTTCTTCCAAATATCCTTTGACTAGTTTAAACTATGACTTTAGTTTTCTTAAGAACTAAATCAAATTAGATCGTCGTTTACAATCCTAACCGAGACTTATTCCACTAATAACCTAAAAATCTAACATCAACTATCACCTAATGCTACCTAATCACCCAAACCACCCAACCCTTGACCCCCCCCCCCCCCCCGGCCGAGAGCCCCTAGTGGGCCCCACTCAACCTCCTAATCTTTTAAATAAGTTGTATAATCTATGAACCATACCATGTTGCTTCCAAAACTTGATGAAGACCACATCATGCTATCATGTCTATCCACTTACACACTCCAACTCCATCCCTTCTTCATAATGATTGTAAGTTCAATCCACTTCCAATCAACTAGATTTACACTATATCCATCTTTTCCCATCATATATATCCATCAAATCTTCATATGTAATATCACAATCTAACTGCATCTACCTCTCTCTATTTACGGCACACACACTAACACACAATTCATCCATTTTCCACTTGAAGAACATCCTATTTCTAGCTCAAAGATCATCTACCTTGGTGTTCTTGGAAGCCTACAAGTGATTTCTCAAGGGGATTTGGCTAGAGACTCATGAACTACCATTTTTTCCCTCTATAAATCATCCTCTAAGTGGTTATCTTCCCTAGCTTGTCTAGCGGTAAGGACTTCATCTATTTCATCCTTATATCCATGTTATTTTCTTCAAATCATGGTTTAAAATGTTTAAGGTTCACCCAAAGTAAAAAAAACATGATTTATCTCTTTTAAACATAAGGCTTCCTCTAAAATACATGTTCATACATTATGAACATACAAAAGCTTCTAAACAAGAACAAGAACTTTATACAAACGAGTCTTTATAAGAAAAGTTGGTCAAAAAGAAAGCTTGTTGGTGATTTCTTGTCTATATGAAAAGATCTTAAATTTTGAGTTATAAAAACATGTACATAGACATTATAACTCTTATGAGCAAGTATTATATGTAAATATATGTATAACATATAAGTCACACATGTAAATAAAGTTAAAATGAAGAGAAATCAACTCATAACCATGTTAAAAAGCTAGATCTACAAGTATGAAAACTCTAATTTTCAAATCTTGAATATATATAGATTTATATATATAACACATATGGAACAAAGTGAATTCTTGGACAAATCTGACTTGGGACTTCTAAATAAGTTAGAAAAGATATATTCATCAACTAGTATGGAAAACAAGAGTCAATCAAGTACAAATCTAGAGTAGTTGGTGATATTGAGTGTGCTTAAAGCAAAACAGTGAGCTGGCAGGAACTAGACCCGACTTTGGAAGGCCATAACTCAGTCCATACTCATTCAAACCTGTCAAATATTTGGTCTAAAACTAAGTACAAAGAGTCTAAAATCCTATCGAAGTGGTTTCATGAAATTTCGTTGAGTTTTGGTACCCCAAAGTGGTCATACAAGAAAAAGTGTCAAATATGTCTTTTTCAGCAGAATTTTAGTGTCACTTCTAAAAGCCATAACTTGGTCATAAAACGTCCAAACAAACTGATTCCAACTCCTAGAGTTGACATTTTGAGTATAGAATAAAAGTTGCAGGGTCTTGTGTCATAAAAATGAGATTTGGTATGTTAATTCAGTGAAGTCCCCAAGTCACTCCAGAAAAACCATTGTTGTACCTTCTGTCCAAAATAAATTTATTTAAAATACTTAGACATGTCACCAAATATTGATTAATACATCTTTGTAACCCTAAGACATGTAGGTAACTTGATATAAAATTTCATGACTTAACAAGTTCATTTAGTTAATCAAAAGGAGGACGCACGGACGACATAAAATTCTGGAAATCACTCTAAGCAAGGGTTTACTTTAGTCGTATAGTTTAAGGTAAATAACTATCAAAACTCTAACACGATCTATATACGACAACCTATGGACATATATCTATACATATAACATCAATAATGTATATATTTTATGATTAAACAAGTAAGCATGTCATGAAATTCAAAGACAAGTCACCAATGGTTTGACGGGTCACACTTTAATAACGTAACACATGTATCACCGAGTCTAACATTTTGGGTGGATCTTATACACGTACAACTTATATGTTGGCATCACATTATAAGGTCTTAAGACAACCGTAACTGTTAGGTCACGGTTATGACAGTCTTGCACACACATCGGCTTTGCTAGCACTTGCACATTGAAAGCTCATCAGGTGAGTTTCACGGCCACGTTTTTACTTATTTTGTAATATTTGGGGGAAGAACATACTTACAACTATTTTCCATGTGATAACAAGAAAACAAGACCCTACCTTTATGTTTGCATGAGTGAACACACGTAGGGCTCGAAAATTCCCTTGAACATCACATTTTACAACCATTAGTTGTGGATAGCCTGGGATTCTATGGATACTACTATTGGGATTGACACCCCCGGTCATGGTTAGTCGCGCTAACCATGGGTCCACCTTACCAAATGACCGCATATTGTCTAAACACGTACTCATGAGGAACGAGGGAGGGGCAAAACACATGTTGTCATGGTTTGGCTATGCCTCATGTATGTACATATTATTTGTATTCCTAGCTAGTCTACAAATGAGTCAACATTACTTGTTTTGTTTATCATATACACATGAAACCGCTACTTGTTTTAGTTATCGTTCTTATCTTTAACAATTTCTCTAAAGAGGGCTTGACACGGGTATAAATTCATTAACATGTTTTCATTGGGAAAACTACTCATTTTATTACTATGAAGTCATCACATGTTTTCATTGGAAAAGCTATTCGTTTTATGACTATGAAGTCATCACATGTTTTCATTGGGAAAACTACTCATTTTATGACTATGAAGTCTCACATGTTTTCATTGGGAAAACTACTCATTTTATGACTAGGAAGTCGTCATATGTTTTCGAGAAAAACGGTTTCATATTATGCCCATGTACACATTATCAATGTTTTCGAGGAAAACAGTTTCATATTATACACATGTACATATTATCAATGTTTTCGAGGAAAATGGTTTCATATTATGGCCACTTATACATCATCATTGTTGTTTTCGAGGAAAAGCACTTTACATTGCAACAATTAAACTTGTGAACTCACCAACTTTTGTGTTGACATTTTTAAGTATGTTTTTCAGGTAACACATAGCTATGGCATGGTTGGAATAGGTCAGCCATTTGAATTAAACCCTAGAAGCCCAAGAAGCATGATTGTCAAACCTCAAACGGTTTTGACCTATATGGTTCTAGAACGATGTATTAGTTATTTTAGTATTTTTAATGATGTTCAATACTTTAGATTTCTTCAATATGCTTCCGCTATTGTGTAATGTTACCAATCGTTGCGAACTTAATTTATTTATTTATTTATGAAGTAATGAATTTGGGGGTGTGACAATTAACATTTGTCTAGGTTAGATTAACATAATCAAACCCTTAACACCCATCAAACACTCCCCTAACCCAAATGACTTGTTAAGGAATCACCCAAGTTCCACCAAGACTCTCATTTTACAAATCACCATAAAAATTGGGGCTTTATAGTTCATTGTGTGTCTATTAACTACCTAGACACTTATCCAATCTCAATTTAACATTCTAACATCATTAATTAGAAAACCCCCAAATCTCCCTTAAGAACCCTAATTCTTGAATCCACAAATTGGGTGTTTAAATGATGTTATCTACCTCCCATTACCTTTAGTTAAGCTAGGTTATCACTTAATTCAATTTATTTACCAACCAAATAACCCAAATCAGCCCTAGTTTGGATTTCTCCCAAAACCCGCCAAGAACATCTACAATGGTGAATTAAAATATGGAGGAGATGCTTACTTGGTGATTAGAAGATGTGCACACCAAAATCTTCCAATTTCACATGAAAATCTTGGACCACTTGATCTTAGCTTCTCCTCTTTCTCTTCTTCTCTTTGCAAGACAAAAAAAACACACACAAATGGTGTGTTTTGCGCAACCCCCCCCCCCCCCCATTTACAATCAGATTTTCAAAAATTACAAAACAGCCCCTGGACTTCCCATTTGGCTCCTTTCACCCAAACTATAAAAAAAACTCCATTTTGCAACTAACCTTCCACTTTCACTTTATTTATTTACACCTCTTATAATATGAATAACATATTATAATAATAAACACGAAAGTTGGTTCGTTACACCATTGTTATAATGATTCATATTACATGTAATGAAGCTTGTTTATCCATTCTAGAGATGTATACTATATATGTAATGTGATGAGGATTAATATGTATTGTGTATTATGATCCTACACATTAGTTATATATTGTATAAAGTTTTAATTACATATATCTTGTTTTTTCTTGCAAAGACAATTGTGTAATGGTAACAAAATGCTTTTACCTTAATTTGAATCCTCCTTCCCTTTTGGTTTCCCTTATGGCCGTAAACAAGGAGAGGGTCCCATCCCTCTCTCTTGTTTGACTTCTACTTATGTAGACTTGGTGCCTTACATCTCTTTACAAGACAAAAGGGGTTAAGATGCTTTCCTTATGTTGAAGTTAAAAGGAAGGGACTTGTCCTGGACATACTACACTTAAAAAGCACTGAAAAATTTATGCATTCTTAACTCCTTAGGGCCGAGATTTCTAAGGGAACAAGAGGAAGGTGTTTTTGAATGATTTAAGTATTCAAAAAATCTTTCAAACTACTTCTTCATTCTTGTAGTTTGAGTTTGTTCTTGAAATCACTTTTGATTTCTTTGTAACACTACTAAAGAGATTTTAGTGAGTGTTCTGTTCTTAACATTATTGTTGAAGACTAGTATCTTGGAAACAATTTTTCTTGGTGTGCATCACTTTTGCTAAAGAACTAGTGCATCCATTGTTTGAGCTACCACTTCCCTTCAAATGTTGTTTTTCTTAAGCACCCTATGTATGTTTATTTTAAGTTTCAAAAACTTCATTTGAATCCTTGGTAGGGTTTTGTTTTCTAAATCATTAGATCCTAACATGTTAACCAAGCTTCCGTTGCAAAACTCTTTTAAAAGACATGTTAAAACCAACAATATGCACCTTCGGGGATGTAGTTTCGACAACACATGGTCTGATGAACTTTCCTGCTGAAGAGGGATAACCACCATAAAAACCGGTGCAGAAGCATTACTGATCGCTTCTGCCAAAGAAGCAATGGAACCTGGAGAAGTTGGTAGCACTAAGATAAGCATAAACCCTTCTTATAGGCTATAAGGGTTAACATCAATCTTAATAGAAGAAACCATAGAGAAGCTGAGAAGCTTACTTGAAAAGAACAAAGATGCTTTCGCGTGAGTCTTGCCGACATGACATGAGTACCAAGACACGTAGCTGAGCATTCACTCAATATATCATTGGTTGTTAAGCATGTGGTGCAGAAGAAAAGAAGCTTACTGACAGGAGCATGGCTGCCTATCAGGAAGTGGATAAGCTGGTGCAATCCGGAATACTCCGAGAAGTAAAGTACCAGTCTTGGGTAGCCAACCGGTCATGCTACGAAAAGCTGATGGATATTGGCGAATGCATGTAGATTTCAAGAACCTCAACAAAGCATGTCCCAAAGACTGCTACCCATTGCCCAAAATTAATTGGAAGGTAGACGCACTCACCGGGTTTGAGTTCAAATGCTACCTAGATGCATATAAAGGTTATCATCAAATCCAAATGAAGAAGGAGGATGAAGAAACGACCGCGTCCCACACTGCCAAAAGGGTGTTTTGGTACAAGAAAATGCCTTTTGGTATCAAGAACGCCAGTGCGACATACCAAAGGTTGGTCGATCAGACTTTTGAAGAACAAATAGGTAGAAACATGGAAGCCTGCATTGATGATCTGGTGATCAAGAGCAGAAGCAAAGAAGCTATGATTGGAGACATCGAGGAGACGTTTTGTAATCTCTGAAGAATAAACATGAGACTTAACCTAGGAAAATGCTCATTTGGTTATGAAGAAGGAAAGATCTTAGGTCACATAGTGGGGAAACGGATCATTAAAGCAAATCCGAGTAAAGTGGAAGCAGTGATGAGCATGAGCTCCCTAAAAACAATGTAAGAAGAGCAAAGCTTAAAAGGAAAAATAGCAGCTCTTAAAAGATTTCTATCAAAGTTAGCAGAAAAGTCGTTACCTTTCTTCAAAACCCTAAAGGGATTCTAAAAATGAAGACGCACATGTTGGACTTGTATGCTAGAGTAACGACATTTGACAATACAGCTAACGAGGTAAGATCCAAATAGTTACACTTTGGGCAACAATAACGATCAATGGATATATTAAAGGTTAATATTGTCACACCCCGTCGAAGGCAGAAAACACAAGGTGAGACGAGAGCGGTGCATCAAACACTTAAGCATAAGAGATACTAACGAGTACATTGCAAATTACATATAACCATTACATGATACTAAAAATAAAAAGTGTATTACAACAAACCATAAACCACACACTGAACCAATTATCTAAAATGCAACCGATAAACCCAAAGTACAAATTCCAAAACTAAAAACAAGTCTAATCCGAAACCGAGCCCCCATAAAGTCCTTTCGTCAATTTTGTTTACCAAAAAAATCATGTTTCGAAAAAGGTCAACTTTTGAGACTCTATAAAAAGTTTGTTATAAATCCAAGAGTTAAGTACACATTATTAGACAGCATATTACCATGAGTCGCAATCAAAACCTCGACAAAACCAGAAAGTGCCCCATACGGATATCTGATGCAAACAACCGCCTAAATATTGGCTAACTCTGCGCCCAAATGGCCCTACAAGTCCGGTTGGTGCAACCAAACCATGGGCGGGGGTGTCAACCCAAGTAGTACTACCCAAAATTTCCAACGGCTATGCTTAGTTAATTGATTGCCCAAAATTAGGGACTTAGTTCATTAAAAAAATAACTCATGTATCTATGTATCATATAACATGTCACTAAAAAGTAAATAAAGAAACAATTTTTCCCAAAAAACAATAAACAGTAAAGTAAAGTGGGGCAAACGGTTACGATAGATGTACTTACGATCGTAAGTAGTTACGATTGGGACCGCGAAACTCACCTTCATAAACAACTACTTATGATTGTAACTAGCACACTTATTTCTCTGTGCCGGTTCATACGGTTCTATACATTTGGTGTTCTAGATTTGCTTGTGATTCACACCACTGTGTTTCTTTGTTTCGATTAAGCGTTTACACCACCATATACATTGATTCTGATGGTGTATATGTGTTTTGATCCCTGGTAGTGTTTTGAGACTTATTATGGACCTACAGGTTCAGTGAGCAAGAGACCAATTAGCCTGTGAGAAGCAATATGAAGAACGGTGCTTGTGTGGGCCAAAGCAAGAAACTGATTAACCGGTGAGAGGTGATCGAAAGAACCTTGGTGATGGAAAAGGAACCCGAGTGAGTCAGGTGGTGTGAATAGAACTGAGTGGTTAAAATGTGAGTTGATCTGTGTGGTTTTGGTCAAACCAAAGTGCTTAGAGAATGGAAGATTAAGGATGTGATCGGTACGGTCGAAAAAGATGATGCAGTTGTTGTGATGAGAAGCAGGTACAAACCAGGATTAAGGGTCAGAATGAAGGTGTTAATACTAATTAGTTCACATATGAAACAAAACGGGACTTGAAAAAGGTTTAAAATCACTGGATCGAGTTCGAGATAAAAGAGTTGGAAGATAAAGTTAGTTTGAGGTTTAGAGATAATTGTTAGTATTTATCTCCTAGTTATTAGTTAGAGGTTGTTTGTTTGAGTTCGTATAGGATTGAGTTTCATATTAGAATAAGATTAGTTTGGGTTTTTTTAGTATAAATAGATGGTTAATGTAATGGTTTTGGTGTGTCTAGTTGAATGTATGATAACAAAAGAGTCGGTCCGATCATTGACATCAAATTCTTTTTCTTGTGGTTTTGTTTATCGAAAATCTAGGCCAACAATAGGATCCCTCTTCCTTGACCCATTCAAATAGTCAAATGGGTGTTGCCACGGTCTACTAGGGTTATGAGGTATTTTGGGTCCACATGATGCGAGAGACTGTCAACAAGGAGCAGATCATTTCGATGATAAAAGATGCCACTTTAAACCCTCACCACAGTTGTATGGTAATTCATACAACTCCCAAATGGAACCATCCAAATTTTCGTTGGAGAAAGATAACCAATTTATGCCACCGGGTATCAGTCAAAGCTAAAACTGTTGGCCCTATAAGCCAAGTAACCAATCCTTGCACTAAGGCAGCAATCTTTGATGCTAGCCAAGCACATAGTCGAGTAAGGGAAAAAAGGAACAATCACTTTGATGCGGCCTTTATGAACCAACAAACATCCGTACACACCATGGAGGAGACTAAACAGAGAGACACATTGGAAAGATGCTTGCAGAAAGACAATAGGGACACGAAGCCGAATCTAAGAGACAAAGAGCATGCACAAGCCAAGCCCATCTTTGCGGTCCAAGAACTTAAGGGGATGAACGAGGTAAGCAACAAAAAATCATACTCACAATGAGTGATCATTTTAACATCCTGACTTCTTAAACCACCAAACAAAAAAACTTAAACACAAATTACAATAACTGTCATTGATCCTGGCTAGCCAATATTGTTCAAAAGATGTAACTAAATCGAACCCGGATGATTAAATCGTGTACCATTATACATGAACCAAAACCCGAAACCCAATCCCCATTTAACCACCATCATATCCAAAATGAACATTTTGAAGTCGTTTCATTCGAGTTTCACCTTTATAGCAGCAGCCAAACACGAAGCGAGTTTTGGGCTTTACTTTTTCCGGGCTACAAAAGACTCGATGCTTCCCATCAAACGAATGTATTCGTTTTTACTTTTGTGCTGCATGCATTTGTGCAAAAACACAGCTAACTCATCATTTATTCCTCTGGTCTCCAAGAAATCATACAGTGAAGTCTGCAGCTCGTCGTCTAAATCACTGAAAATGAGCCAAACAAAACCATGATATTATAAAATCTATCGAAGAAATCATAAAGCATTTTCATGTGTTTTTGCTGTTTGAAGTTGTAAGAATGGAAAACTAATACAAAATCTGATTATAATACGGATTAATACATAAAAAGACAAAAAAAGACAAATCTTGTGAATAATGAAGAGATGGTTTGTAAGATGGGAGTAAAATTTAAAGTCTTAAAAGTTTAAATTACCCCCTTTGATCATCAGTATTTTTGCAGCTAGTATGGAACTGATATTTGAACTCTAAATAACCATAAAACCAAGATTAGAATCAGTTAATTTAAATTCAAAACCGATTATTACGAGTCTACAAGTTAAGATAATCAAACCGAAATGCAAACACTCCCTAAAATTTGTTAAATTTATGGAGAGATCAACTAGCCAATAGGTATAAAACTGTGTTACTAACTACCTATCTTTTAGTCTCTTCCCTTTTATGGTACAAAAATGAGGCGTCGAACAACAAATTTTTATATATTTTCTAAATGAAATACCAACTAAGGG
Organism: Smallanthus sonchifolius; assembly: GCA_023525975.1. Taxonomy (NCBI): domain Eukaryota; kingdom Viridiplantae; phylum Streptophyta; class Magnoliopsida; order Asterales; family Asteraceae; genus Smallanthus; species Smallanthus sonchifolius. Next base: position 36,764,903 of record CM042025.1, on the reverse strand, counting down.
TGTAAATGTGCCGAGCCACTCATGAGCTACTCAAGACCGGCTCGCTAAAAACTCGAATCAAGCCGAGATTAAACGGGCTCGAGGCCAAGCTTGAACTCGGCTTATATTGGAGCTCATTTAATAAACGAGCTTGTGAGTTGTGCCTGAGCTTCACGTATCGAGCTTGACTAGGCTCACGAGCCTAAACGAGCCTATTATTTTATATCAATTTTATTTATATATATGTTATTTTATATTATAAAAATTATAATCATACGTATAAAAATAATTATAAATATATATAAACAAAATAATTAAATAATTAATAAATAATAAATAAACGAGTTGAGCCCGAGCCAAGCTCGAGCTTTAGAAATAGAGCTCTAAACAAGCCGAGCTTGAGCTTAGACGAGCCTTGTTTACACCCCTAATACCAACCTAAACCACATTGAATAATACTGTTAACTAAGATAATAGCATCCCGTTTGAATCATATGACAAAGGATAAAAACTAAATCCCTACAAATTTCAACATAAAATTCAAGAATTGGAAGTACAAATATATAAATAACAAGAGAACAGAACTTACTTAAATGGAGGACCCAAATAAGGTTTACCCGTCATTCCATCTCGGTCACGCATAAAAACTTTGTCAATCTCTATGCTGTCAGGCCAAACATTGCACACAAATTCCAAAATACCACTTTTTTCATCCTTAAAGATGCTAATCACCATTGAAATGTAAAGCTCGAGATCATTTTCTGTGGTAAGACGACCATCTTTTGCAGCAGGAACAGAAACATGGAACATGGTTACCTCTAATTTTATCTCTTCATTCTCTCTGAATTGCTTATGCAATCTGATCCACTGCTCTCCGGTCCTCTCATCAATTGAAAAAGATTTAAACTTTGGAACAAGCTACAAAGAAAATATCCATTAATAAATGTACAAGAATCTACATTTCTGTATATTCAAAGATACATATAAAAGATCCATTTCCTTATATATCAAATCAAGACGTCTGCTACGCCAACTACGAGTAACAATGCAAAATCATTCACTCACACTGTATACGCCCCCGTACAATATGTTATATGCCCATATACATGTGCTATACACACGGATACATATGTTATATGCCCGTATACATATCAAATCAGATCACATCAATAGGGGTATAACAAGCAAATACAGGTAAATTTAGCCAAACCCTCGTAATAAATACCAAAAGATATATATAATTTGTACACCGGCCTCGATACGGGCCGTATTACCCTTTTTTTTTCGTCATGTGACACATCTGGAATGTGGTCTATTTGACCAAGCCCAATACGGTCATACGATCTGAAGCGGGGGTGGTGTACCGATGTAAGCTCCCTAAATATATAATAGTTAACTAACACCAATTCTATATGTTGAAGAGCCACATGAGATTATAAATAATTATGTGACAGAATTAATACTTGACAGAATTTAACTGGAATGAAAGGAAACCGAAAAATAGAAATTGAAAAGGGGGAAACCTGAGTAAGGGGAGATCGATCGAGTTCGTATTGAATGTCGTTTCGGATGAGTCTACGAATGCGGTCTTCGAAAGCTGATTTTCGCATCTCTGAGACGTAGCCTCTCCATTCTTGAATTGGGGATCGTTGGGGAGAAGGATGTTGAATTAGGGTTATAGGACGGTAAGAAGAGAGTGACGAAAAGATGGACGACTGTCTTCTTCCGATGTGTCCAATTAGCCGGAGAACCATGTTCGCCGACGTATGGTACAGAGGAAGATGTTCAAGTGCGGTGACAGGATTTAAGAAGGGTTTTGGATGGTTACCATATATAGAAAGAATTTGAAACTTAAAAATAAAAATAAAAAAAATAGGAAGCCGAACACCAGTTTATTGGAACTGTTCCGTGAATAGTCTTTACACTCATACATACGATTGGAACTAATAAATGTATGCGTAATTTTATTTATGATTGAATACAAAATTTATTTAAAACCGGTATTTGGGTATTTGTATTTAACCAGTTTTCAAGACTTAAAAAAAAAGGCCAACGGCAGCTTATTGGAACTGTTCCGTGAATAGTCTTTACACTCATATATACGATTGGAACTTATAAATGTATGCATAATTTTATTTATGATTGGATACAAAATTTATTTAAAACGGATATTTGGGTATTTGTATTTAACCAATTGTCAAAACTTAAAAAAAAAAACAGGAAGCGCAACGCCAGCTTATTGGAACTGTTCCGTGAATAGTCTTTACACTCATATATACGATTGGTACTTATAAATGTATACATAATTTTATTTACGATTGGATAAAATTTTTATTTAAAACCGAGTTAGGTCAAAATTTGGAATTCTATAACATTTTATAGAATTCCAAATATATCGTTACGAGATTTTTAATTTTTTCCTACGTTTTGATTTCTTTTTTAAAAATCTTTTTGCTTTACTATTATTATTATTGTTGTTTCGTTTTTCCAGACTCGAACGATGAGCACATTAAAAAAAAAGTTTCTACTACCTTCGCAGATATAAATTTTATTCAAAACAAAGCCAAGTTAAAATTTAGTTTTTATATATAACTTTTGATATATAGTGTTTTATAAAATTCTGAACATACCGTTGTAACATTATTATTTTTCATAAACAAACCCCCACAACATGTGGACATAACACGCTAGTTTTTTTATTAGTTACCAGTTAGAAGTACATATAATTGTTAATTAACTAGATGTTAAAACCCGCGCTACGCGGCGGAGACGTATTGTATAGTAAATCAAAACGTTAAAACGTACCAAAGAAAATTAAAAAAAGATTTCAAAAAAGAAAACTAAAAAAAGCCCAGATTAAAAAATACAAAGACCCCGTGCTTCGCGGTGGGAGCGTGGTCATTTCTTTCGCTATACAACTGCAGGAGTTTTGTCGTTATCGGTTCTGCTCGTTCATAAGCGGTTGGGTCTCTCACGATACCGGAATGGTAACATAGCTCGCTATACGATCAAAAAAAGTACTCGATTTTGAATACTACTCCGTTTAAAAAAACGACCGGAACATTCACAAAAAAAAAAACTAAAAACATCAGGTTTTTTTAAACTTAACGAACGAAAGTTATTACAGAAAAACAAAATTATTAGAAAATCAAACAGGTTAAAAGCGTATATTCTACATAGTGTAAGGGTTGCAAAATGAAAAAATAAAATAAGTGGACCACTCACAAGCTGCCACATTGCACTAGAGCCAATAAGAAAGAGGAATTATAGACGTCTGAGTTAAAGGCACTTTCAATTGTTGAGTTAAGTAGAAATTAAAAGCCGCGTAATGCGGCGGGGACGTATTGTATAATAAATCAAAACTTTAAAATGTAATGTATATCTCTAGGGGGAATTACGCTTACTTGTTTTTTAGTACAAGTGGCTACAGGATTTGCTATGACCTTTTACTATCGTCCGACCATTACTGATGCTTTTGCTTCTGTTCAATACATAATGACTAAAGCTAATTTTGGTTGGTTAATCCGATCAGTTCATCGATGGTCGGCAAGTATGATGGTCCTAATGATGATCCTACATGTATTTCATGTATATCTCACCGGTGGATTTAAAAAACCGCGTGAACTAACTTGGGTTACAGGTGTGGTTCTGAATGTATTGACTGCATCTTTTGGTGTAACTGGTTATTCCTTACCTTGGGATCAAATTGGTTATTGAGCAGTGAAAATTGTAACAGGTGTACCTGACGCTATTCCTGTTATGATCAAGGATTCCTTTATCAACCGCCATCTACCTCAGAGATTCCTCTTGAAACATTTTTCAAATACAAAAGTTCAGTATCTTCCCACGAATTAGTAAATTAGATAGGATTCCTTTGCACTAGGCCCGTTGATTTTACCCGTACCCGATTAACCCGACCCGACCCGACTTCACCTGAACCGATTAAACCCGTACCCGAATAACCTGTAACCGATTAACCCGAAAACCGTTTAAACCAATTGTTATTCGGGTCGGGTTTCGGTTAGACTTTCAAACATTAAAAACCCGATTAACCCGAATAAACCGAACATTTATATATTCTACTCTCTCTTCTCACCACCACCAAAATCCGCTTCTAAACTCAATTACATTCTGAATTTCATCTAATAAGATAAAATAAGATGAATATTATGGAATTTTGTAGCAAGGCTGATTCATTGACCCATTAGTAAATAAATATGAAATGTTTGTTCTGAAGGGCCATCTTGTTCCAGGAACACGGAATGGTTTTGTGGGTAGAGTTGCTGTCATCTTATTTGAGCTGAAACAGACCATAGCATCTTACCAATAATTTGATTCTCAGGTGGTGGTTGCTCGCAGGACATGACTGCATTCTTGTTTGTTGTTAATCTCCGAATTCTCCTATCCAGGCTATGAATTTAAAAAATCCACCATATAAACACGAATAGTTATATTTTAAGCTTTAATCTCTTGGAAATGTACTTATTTTTGTTTCACATACGTGTTTATTTTATGTTTTTAAACTTAATTCACTTATTTTTTTCAACCATGTGTCCCTACCCGAAACCCGATCCGATTAACCCGAACCCGATCTACCCGAATGTTATTCGGATCGGTTATCGGATAAATTTACACACATGAAAAACCGGATTAACCCGAACCGATCTACCCGAAACCCGATTAAATTACCCGAACAACACCCCTACTTTGCACAGAATAAAAAGTTGTGGCTCAATCTTCAGAAATTTCATCGTAAATCTGAAATACTTATAAAAAAATGTGGGAGAGATAAAAAAAGATGCAGGGTAATTTGTTTGTTTGGCTAGATATTAAGTATGAATCATAGTTCAAATATTTCTTAATCTATTTCATATATTCCGTGTTCCAGATACTAGAATAAATATCCGACGAAGGAGAACCATCTCTATCAAGATGACAGACTTATTTTCTGTACTATCAATAGGATCAATTATAATAAATCACACACTCATATTCTAGAAATACAGAAACAAAGAAATTCCACGGTCGAACTATCAAAATGACAGACCCATTGTGCTCCACCGTGAAGTAATCCTATCAGTAAATGGGGGCCAGGGCCGGCCCATAAGCTTTGGCAAATAAGCCTTTGCTTAGGGCCCCCGCTACTCTTGGGCCCATTTACTGGTTGTATGATATCTTTTTATAGGAGAGAGTTAGGAGAATGAAAGTTTGCACTTAAGTTCAAGTCATGCTATTTTTTTGCCAATCAGGTTCGACAACCTCATTTGACTATATCTTTTTTTTTTAATCTAGTTTTTGTTCCACCCGTTAGATTTGATTTGGTTTAGACAAGTATCACCAAAATTGACACATTTATAACCGAACGAGTCGTAGTTGCTAAAACAACATCCCACATAAAATCGCGTAATTTCATCATATTTCAGCATGTTAGGGTCGAAAGCAAAAAAATATATATGTTAAAGAAGGCCCAGGATTTTTACTTCGCTTTGGGCCACCAAATTGGTTGAGCCGCCTTCTGATGGGGCCCCAAGAGTAGTGGAGAGCCTAAGCAAGGGCTTATTTGCCAAAGCTTATGGGCCGGCCCTGGATGAAACGTCCCCTTGATTCACTCTATTAATTATAATTCAATGGAGAGTGAATCTATGCAATATAAGTGTAAAAATGAGATTTTGTAGACGGAAAAGTATATGGTTGACAACTAATTTGATTATAAATATTGCTTTTGAAATTACTGATTTGGTAAAGATTGTGGGAACGAACTAAATATGTTTCCTCGTTACTTATTAGCTTAAGTATTTAGATAGAGTGCAACAAATTAGTAGATCTTCAAGTTGAGCAAATTATGATCAGATAAAGTCTACAACTTCAGTATGCTACAACTTTAACGTTGTGTTCTCGAGTCTCATTTAAGAAGAGAAAATAAGGGAAAAGAAAGGAAGGGGAAGGAAACCCTTGTTACAGAGTTTTTTTTTAAAGAGGGAAAAGAAAGAAAATGAAAGGAAAGGAGTTCCAGATATTTTTTTAACGAGGGAAATGGAGAGAAATGAAAGAGAACATGACTTATTTCCATCCTCCTAAATTAGAGAGATTTGGAGTGAAAGAAAAAGAAGAGAAAAGAAAAGAAAGGAAAGAAATCATTTCTTGTCTTTTCTTCCCTTTAGTAAACTGGGGAACACAGCGTAAGCCTTTAATTTAAGCAGATTTGCTTATTTTATTTGTCCAACTCTTAAATATTCTCACGAAATGAGTTATCAACCATAATACGCCGACGCCGAGCTTGAGACTTCAACTTTTATTTGTTAGCTGAGTCTCAAGGTTAAATAGGAGCGATTTCCAGAACCGAAAAACTCATGGGGTCATACTCCTAAGCTTGTGAGCAAGTTAAGTTTTTTAAGTTCATTTGTTAATTCAGAATTTTTATGCAAAAACTTTTTATTTCCTTTATTTTGAGTATGTCATTATCAAATCTATATTTATCAAAACTAAAACTACAAAATTTGACCAAGACAATATAACTTTCAAATCATCAATTTTGAGTTTCCCCCACCCTTGACAGTAAAATGAATAACACTGTGTATTAAACAACCTTTACATATACTGTATCATATATAGGAAAGATGGGTAGGGGTAGATATTGAATTTGAACCTACATTAAATACCCAAAATAAATATAATTAAATTTAACTCAAAATAATTATTTAAGGCCACCAACAATAGAGGTTAGACCCTGAGGAAGATTATGATCCATGATCTATGAACCCTTTAACCCATATACCCTATTGGTTAACCAACCATCAAGTTTACTTAACCGCGAACAAGTTATTGATTTTGGACCCTTATTGATCCTCCAAAGGTTCAAGTTTCCACAACATTTTGACCTTCAAGAAACCTTGTTTTCTTAGTAAAGGGTCAATCATGTCAACAAGCATCTTTAATTCACTTGCCCACTTTCTTCCCTGCGCAAACAATAGGATTACAGAAGTCAATGGTTGACTAAGGAAGTCAAAATTGGTAAATAAGCACTTACCTCTTTGGAACCATGATCTTCGAACAGCTTGGCGAATCTGGCGTTCATGTCTCTCTAAAAGTTCATCAATCCGATTTGGTTGAGACAGCAAAGGTCCTGAAAACTCGACCTTCTCCTCATGATCTTGATAAATCTATAATACAACATTTAAAAATTTTAAATTTCATATTAATTAGTAAATATATCCTTAATCAACTAACCCACTAGGGGTGTAAACAAGCCAAGTCGGCTCGTGAGCTACTCGAGATCGGCTCGCTAAAAGCTCGAATTGAGCCGAGCTTAAACAAGCTCAAGAGTTGAGCCCGAGCCTAAAAATAAGCTTGTTTAATTAACAAGCCCCCGAGCTTCACTTATCGAGCTCGAGCTGGCTCGCGAGCCTAAACGAGCCTATTATTTACATAATTTTTATTTAATTATTAAATATATACTTATATAATAATAAATAGTATATATAAAATTATGATAAAAATAATTAAATAAAACATATTATGTTAAAATTATAATAAAAATGTATAATAATAATTATAAATATATATATATACATAGGGTGAAGTTCATAAGAAAACTCCTCCTTAGTGAGAGAACTATAGAACTCCTCATTAAAGGCAAAAAAAATAATAAAAAAATCATAACTCAAAATATAAATCAAAAACTAAAAAAGTGGTTTGGAGACCATGTTTCCCACGTCGTCCTCGTTCAAAAACAAAAAAAAACGCAAAAATGCCCGTTTAGCTTTAGGGTTTTTTGGTGGTGGGGTGGTGGGGTGGGGTTAGGTTTTTGGGTAGGGGGTTTAGGTTTTTGGGGTGTACTACACATATGCAGATGGGTTTAGTTTAGCTTTTAGGTTAGGTTTTTGGAGGGGGAGTTAGGTTTTTGGGGGGTTTAGGTTTTTGGGTGGAGGTGGGGTGGAGGGTTTAGGTTTTTGGGGGGTTTAGGTTTTTGGGTGGAGGTGGGGTGGAGGGTTTAGGTTTTTGGGGGTTTAGGTTTTTTGGTGGAGGTGGGGTGGAGGGTTTAGGTTTTTGGGGGTGGGTTAGGTTTTTGGAGTGTACTACACATATGCAGTACTTTTAATGAGTAGTTTTCTGGTTTTCTCATGAAAATGAGTTTTCTCATGAACTCAACCCTATATATATATATATATATATATATATATATAAATTAATTAATAAATAATAAACGAGCCGAGCTAGAGCTTGAAAAATTACTCACGAGCCGAGCTTGAGCTTTATAAGTAGAGCTCGAAACAGTCAAGATTGGCTCGGGCTTGGCTCGGCTCGTTTACACCCCTATGACCCACTTACCATATTCATTCTCTTCACAAACCCATCTGACCCTGCATCAAACGAATCAGGTCGCTCTAATTGGCTCCAGTTCTTAATGACCAGACTATTGGCCTCTCGGCCTCTGGAATTGGCCCGGTCAAGATTTTCATTACATTTTGACTCGTAGTTTTTCAAATGTAACGCGCCAGAAGGTTCAGAAATCAAGCTTCTTGAACTGGACCGGCTGCGTGACCTTATAGATAAAGAATCATCTAATCGTTTTCTGGCCCATGCAAACCCACTTGAGCCCGGAACTTGTAACGGGCCAGAATATGGAATGTCTTCTTGAGATGCATGTTTTGTATGTGAACTGTCATCTGTTCTGTTTGTAGACGGCTTCCGTAGCTCGAAACCCAAAATTATATCTCCTGCTTTCTTATTATCTAAACTATTTCCGTTGACTTTAAGCCTGGTTTGACTTTGACCTGGTAAATTCTGTAAATAATGTTCAATTAATCAAAAGATTATATGAAAAATGAACAGTAGTCCATAAGATTTGTGTAAATACAAAAACAGACCTCTTCTGGTGCCAATTTAGTCAAGCCATTTTGTTTTCTGGCTAACCTTCTTGAGATTTCGGGCCCACGAGTTCTCCCAACGGGCTTTTTCCTAAAAAAGACATGATTTTTTTCTCAATGGGGATTATTTGGATCACATACAAAAAGGGTACATTGAAATCAAGTTATTACCTTCTTGAATCTTCACGATGTTTTGCATCGATCTCTTTGTTTGGAGGGTATTTTGGTAAACTTGATGGATCACATGCATACGGCTTCGTCTTGAAATACTGTTGTTACACAGTAAAAATGTTGCAAAATCATTAAATTGGTTGTTTACCAGAGCATAAATTTTCATATGAGTGATGAAATTGTCTGCTGACTTTAAAATGTCAAACTTGTATTTTATAAAGTCAAAATTTTTCCATACTTTTACGTTTTCAACGTTAATTCTTCTTCTAGTTATACCGATTCTTGTAACCTTTACTAGCTTATTGAACTTGTACTTAAAAGCAAAAAAACACAACGGTGTCAGTTTTGAGTAATTGGCTTGACTTTCAAAGTCAAAATATGACAATTTCACAAAATTAATTAAATGGGGTACCTCAGATGCAAGAGCAGAAGAGGCGGTCCCTCGCTTATACGGTTCCACAGACAGCAAGGTTTGAATAAGTTCCACATCACATTTTGGCAAGTCTGTAAAAGTCTCCCATAGACAACTTTCATAAGCATGTTGTGGTTTAAACAATGTGGCATGAGGAAGCTTTGACTTTTTCCAATAGTCCTCCGGTGGTGAGCCACAAAGCTTAAAGATTTTGTGCAATTGCTCCACCTGTTCAAATAACTTTTAACAGGTTTCCAAGATGCAGCAAATAGTTTCTTAACTCTTGAGAGTCAAAAGTAGAGATTTTTTAACTATAAAATGTAAAAAACCTGTTAATTATTTTCAACAAAAATGGTTTTAGATGACTGATTGTTACATATCGTACAATACCCATCGTAAGGTTTTCGCCATAAATCATAATTTAGAAGTTATTTTGATGTTGAAAAGTAGCAGTTTGACTTTTGATAGTCAAACAGAGTCAATACCTCTGTTCTTCCTTGTAAAATTGGTGAACCAAGAAGCATCTCTGCAAAAACACACCCAATGCTCCATAGATCCACCGAAGCTTCATAATCCGTTGACCCCAACAAAAGTTCAGGTGGTCTGTACCATAAGGTCACAACCCGACTAGTCAACGGTTGTTTCTTTTCACCAACAGAATTGCAGAAATTCGCCAACCCGAAATCACCAATTTTCATAACTCCTTCATTATTTACCAAGAGATTCGCCCCTTTAATATCGCGATGCATTACACCGCGCGAATGACAATGTTCAAGCCCAGATAACAGCTGCTTCATGTAACATTTAATCTGTTTCAAAATTTATAAAAAGTCAACCTTTTTGACTCCAAGATCCTTAAATTTATAAAAAGTTCTTTAAACTAACCTGGGATTCAGTGAACTTGATATCTGGACATGAAAGTAGGCCTGAAATATCATGTTCCATATACTCAAAAACAAGATATATGCTACATGATAATCTAGATGTTATGATCCCATCCAATTTCATAACATTTGGATGATCAAGCCTACGAAGAATCACTATTTCCCTTGCCATAAATCGAACACTTTCGGGTTCAAAATTGTCAAACCGAACCTTCTTCAAAGCAACAATCCTCCCTGTTTCTAGCTCACGAGCGCGAAAAACACTACTGTAAGTACCTTGTCCAACCTATTAAACCAAATTCAAACACCCAAACTGTTATGATTTTGTTTTGAAATGATAAATTACACAATTTTGACCATCTAAAAAGAAATTACATAAATTACCCAATTTTGACCCCTAAAAAGAAATTACATAATTTTGACTCCCCAAAAAGAAATTACAGTCAATTCTTAACATTTTCCCCAATTTTGACCGACCCTTAATCCAAGATGGGATATTATGTTAATTCTTCATTAAAGAAGATTCATGACCAGAAAACAGTGTGTGTGTGTGTGTGTGTGAAATCAGAAATGGACCTTTTCTAACTTCTCAAAAGATTCAGCTCTGAGTGGCACCCAACCCTGAATGGCTTCACCGGCAACCGCACTGAGCCAAGCAGGCCAACCGGCAGCCACCTGCTCTGCTTCCACATACTTATGCAAATTCCCCAACCTAAAACTTACTGACTCACCACCGCCGTTGGTCGAACTAGCTCTCCCTGACTCACCCAACTCGCTCCCGGTCCCACTCAACCCTGACTCATTCTTCTTGCTCTTCTTATTCTCCGATTCCGCATTATCCCGGAAAACGCCGGAATGATCCGCCGCCGGCGTCACAGACACTGCCTGCTTCGATGTCACACAACCCATTTCTCATGAAAAATGATTGAAACCCAGATCAAGATTCAGGAGGAACTCAACTGGGTCATTGTTGATTCTTAGAACAGGTGTTTGTAGGTCACGGGAATCTATCGACTGGTTTTCCGGTTTATATATGTGTATTCGCTCACCATTAAAACACACTCGTTTTACATTTCTCTCACTAGAAATTAAAGCGACAATTGCGGAGGAGAGAGAAAATGGGGGTTTCAAACCATGCCAATCTTGCTAAATCAACGGGAAAGGAACCAACATAGATTTTATGAATTAATACGCGGCGGAGCATTAGTAACGACGGGTCGGTTAATGTAGATAAAAATATGTACTATGTAATGGTACATTTAAAATATAAAAAATATAATATTTGTAAAATTATAGCTCAAAATTAATTATAAAAATTTAAATTATCATAAAAAAAAATTAAAATAATTTTTTTCATTAAAAAATAAAGATAATAATTATGATGTCAGCAGAGAGACCTGCTGACGCAATGAACTGGAAACGGGGCTAGGATTCAATCCCGCGTCTCATGGTTGAAGAAGCTATGCACTTACCACCGGGCCGCAAGCCCAATTTCATTTACATACTGAATCATATATTTGTATAATCACCTGAAAATTAGAAGAAAAAAAAATCTTAATCAAAGCCGCCACATCTTAATGCCTCGTTAGGCGGCCTTAATGTTCATTGTGATGCACTTTATATATAGAGAGAGGGCATCAAATAAAAAGTGGGTTTTGCGTAAATAGCCTAAAATGATTTTTTTAAACTCGAACTCCGGCTCATACGAACTCCTATTGAACTCATTCCAACGACATTGGAACCGGCTCGTCGAGCTTTACTATATTAGCTTTTAGGGTTTAGCTTTTGGGTTTTAGCATTTAGGGTCTGTTTGGTATGAGATAATGGAATGAACGAGGAAATGGACGAGTTAATGGAATGGACAAGGAAAAGAAATGGATCATTAACATTTCATTGTCCTGTTTGGATACCCTATGGGGAAATGAAATGAGTCATTACTTCGTATTCATTGGTAGACAGGAAAATATTTTATGAAAAATAATATATTTTTAACTAGTAAATTTATATTATGGGTCGGGCCATGGTTCGGGTCATGGGTCGGGCCATGGTTCCAGTCATGGGTCAGGACAAGGATCGGGTCATGTTCGGAGCATGAATCGTGTCATGGTGCGGGCCATGGTTTAGGTCATGGGCCCGGGCAGGGACGGGTCATGGTTCGGAGCATGGGTCCGAGCATGGGTCAAGTCATGGGTCCGATAGTTGTTCGGGTCATGGTTCGGGGCATGGGTCAGGTCATGGTTCAGGGCATAGGTCCGAGCATAGGTCGGGTCATGGTTCGGGTCATGGGTCGGGTTATGAGTGGGGTCATGGGTCGCTTTAAGATTTGGCTTTAGGGTTTAGTTTTATGGTTTAGGGTTTAGTTTTATGATTTAGCTTTAGGTTTTAGCGTTTTTAACTTTTAGGTTTTAGCATTAGGGTTTAGTGTTAAGATTTAGGGTTTAGGGATTTGTGTTTAGGGTTCAACGGGCCGGTTCCAACGTCGCTGGAATGAGTTCAATCGGAGTTCGTTAAAGCCGGATATTCAATTTTTTAAAATCCTTTTTAGGCTATTTCGGCAAAATCTCCTTTTTAGGAGATCCTCCCTCTATATATATAACTAGGTTAGAATCTCGTGTATTACACTGGTTGAATAAATGTAATGTTATATACTTGGTAATAAAAAAACTTATGTCTTTAAAAACTCGTGTATTACACGGGTTGAATAAACCTGTGTATTACATGAGTTGAATAAAATATAATGTAATATGTTAACGCATACACTCGTCAAATTATGTCTTTGAAAAATTTACTTTCACGTGTTTAAATTTTTTTCAACTGGTATTCATTGTTTATGTAATTGATTGATAAATGTTAATTTATATTAAATTTATTTTTTTAATGATCTAATAATTATTCATAATTAAATAATAAGTATCCATATTTAGATTTATATTAATAATTTAAAAATACATTCTTTTAATATCATTGTTTAATAGAATAGAAAGACGAAAGAAAAATATGTTGAGAATACACCATAAAATAACTAGTGACACACTATGATTTTTATTAATTAGTATAAAGATTTTTATTTCATGTGAATCTATCATCTTCTTGTATAGAAATATTGTTTTAATAAAATGTTTGACTAACTTAAATTTCTAACTAGTTTTTTAACGGAAGGAAAAACAAACCTAACTTGTGAACTAGAGTTTTTATTAACGGCGTTTGGTACTACTCTAATATCCGAGTGAGTCTTTCTGAGACGGGATGTTAACCGTCCAGACTGTTTTTGACGTTCCAGGCCTGACTCACCGGGAACACCTTCAAGGAGGAAACCTACCACTGTGGGGAAAACCCCCCCTTGTGTCAGGTTTGAACCTGAGATCTCAAAGATCCCTAGCCCTTACTATCACCCTTATACCATTGGACCGGAACGCCAATTGCAACTTGTGAACTAGAGTTAATATTATTAAGGAACACGGATATATAGTTAGTGAACAATAATTACAAATTAATCTTTTTTCTTTGAAGGGAGGGAGAGGAATGGGGTATATTTAAACCAATGAGGGTGTCAATTGTCACAATTTTGTAAGCTCTTATTTATTTTTCCCGTTTCTATTTCTTCAGTTAATAAAAAAGTTTGTTTTCCGCTTCTCTTTCTTAATTCATAAATCTTTATAACTTTTTTCGCTTCTCTTCTTCACTTAATAAATAAGTTTGTTTCCCGCTTATTTTTCTTAATTCCTAAATCTTTATTACGTTTCTCGCTTCTCTTTCTTTACCTAAGAAATAAGTTTGTTTTTCGCTTCTCTTTCTTAATTCCCAAAATTTTATTACTAAGTAATTAATATTTAATTTAATATTTCTTTTATTCAACCGGTGTAATACAAAGTTTCACGCCTAGTGATTAATATATATATATATATATATATATATATAATTATATTAAATATTAAACAATAACAAACGAGTTAGGTTTGAGTTTTAAAAATAGAGCTAAAAATGAGTCGTGTAAACCTGTAATCGCGTGTGTTTAGTATATGAATCCAAACCTTTGGATTTTACATGATATTTAATGTTATATTTCATGAAATATTATTAATATGTTGTTCAAATATTTTGTTTTTTTATTAAAAAGAAGTTGTTTGATCATAAGTCAACAAACAAGGGTGGATGGTGGGACCAAAACGTGTCTCCTAGCCAATATGAAGTATTTTAGATGAGAATTTGTTTGATGGGTTTGGTGGGAATATTGGACTCGGTTTTATCCGCATATACATTTTTCCATTATTTTTTTTATTTTATTTTGTTACATGTAATTAAATTTTATAATGGATTTAGGGTTAGAATTTTGTAAAAGAAAAATAAGCTTTTAGATCGATGATACTTTGATCTAATACGATATTCAAGTATTATTGTAAATTGTAATGTGATTAGGACTATTATTATACGTTTTAACAAAATAAGCTTATGAGAAGGATGTTAGAGGACCAAACTGTCAATAGAATATTAATGTTGACTAAAGTGTAAATTGAAACATGGCCAGAAAGTTGCTCATTACTTATTTCGTCCTCTTTATAAGTCTGAACAATTTGGTTTGGAACTTATGGTCACAGGTCAACAAGAAAATGGGAAAGAGACTTAATGGGTATACATTTCAAATATTCTTTCAACTAATATATATATATATATATATATATATATATATATATATATATATTTATATATATGGTTGAGTTCATGAGAAAACCAAAAAACTCATCACTAAATGATATCATTTCTTAAGGTTTTTGTCGTTTCTTAGGTTTATTAGCGAAAAACCAACTTCTTATTTGATCCTCCCCCTATATATATATATATATATAGATATAGATATAGGGGGAGGATCAAATAAGAAGTTGGTTTTTCGCTAATAAACCTAAGAAACGACAAAAACCTTAAGAAACGATATCAAACGAACTCCGATTGAGCTAATTTCAGCGGCGTTGGAACCGTCTCGTCAAACTCTACTATCTTATATTTTAGGGTTTAGCTTTTAAGGTTTAGATTTTACGTTTTAATTTTAGGGTTTTAGCCTTATGATTTAGCCTTAGGGTTTAGCTTTTAAGGTTTATATTTTATGGTTTAGGTTTTTTTTAGTGGAGGTGGGGGGGTTTAGGTTTTTGGGGGTGGGTTTAGGTTTTTTGGAAGGGGTGGGGTAGGGGGTTTAGGTTTTTTTTTTTGGGGGGTGGGGTGGGGGTGGTGGTTTTAGGCTTTTCGGGGTAAGGTTGGATGGGGGGTTTAGGTTTTTGGGGGTGCGGGTGGAGGGGGGTTTAGGTTTTTGGGTCCGGGTTAGGGTTCGATGAGACGGTTCCAACGCCGCTGGAATGAGCTCAATCGGAGTTCGTTTGACCTACTTCTTAGTATATTGCGAAAAACTACTTTTTAGTGTAACCGTCCCCTATATATATATATATGTATGTATGTATTTAACAGCCTTAATAGACACTGGAGTAACAAAAAGCTTGATATCATATAGCCTAGCACCTACCCAATACCATAAACCGTTAACATATAAACTAGTAACTAGAACCGTAGAAAAGAGGCTAATCTGCATAACACACTATTTAGAATCAACATGAATACAATTTTTGGACTTCGCAAGTAACTATAGTGTGAAATATGAAATACCACAAGTAAATATAAACCCTCAGTATATTAAGTCTCAAGATTTTGTATTAGGACTAAACTTTATTTTATGATTAAATGGTGCAATAACAATAACAATAACAAAAAAATTTATAACCTTAAGTAAACATATTTATAGTTTTTCAACATTAAGATACAGAGTTCCCGTTAGTTCTGTATGAACTACAACAGAGAATAGTAAAAATAGCCTTTGAAGAGGAAACCTACAAAGGAGTAAAGGTTATGGAAAGAACATAAGAAGAAGACCCAACTGAAATAAATAGGTTAAAAGCATTAGAAGATAATCCTTATAATTTCATATCACAAATTAGAACTCTTATCTTAGGAATCGACCCAGCAAAAATTTATAGTTTAATACAAGATATAGCAATTAGAAACTTAGAACAGTTAAGCATAGCAGAAATGAGATACATAAATGAATTTACTTTAAGATTTCACAAGTGTATTATCACAAACAGGACAAGCTATGGATGACAATTTATGTGATAAATATTTTATAAAATTACTAGGAGATCTAGAAAAAAGTATACATGAAGCTTGGAAACAATAGTATGGTAACCAAAATAATCTAGGAATAGGACCTAGAATGTCACACCCCGACCGATGGCGGAATCATCGAGGCGGACAATGGAATGATTGTTCAAAAGCGCATGATAGCTAAAAGGTTGCATGATTCATTAATTATATTTAAAGACAACAAGATCCAAATACGATACATTCCAAATAACCTAGTCTAGTTCAAAACATTGATTTATTTAACTAGGTCCATAGTCCTTATGTGGAGAAATCTTCGGCAAGTAGTCACATATCCAAACCTGAAACATTATTTAAATCAAGTGTCAACTAAAAAGTTGGTGAGTACATAGGTTTAGTAATTCCGATAAACAGTAGTTGTAAATCGTTTTGCAACTCATTGTTTATCTTGTTAAACATAGTATGAATGATGTACCATTTATTTAATCACAATTCAAACCGAGTTTGACGCGCTTGAACAGAGCACAACAGCTAAGTCCGGTATGTTTGAATATAGTTACCCACTATATCCGATATGATTGAATATAACACGCGATTATATCCGAGTATGCAGTAATAAACACCCTAACCGGGTGGGCTGGTCAGGCACAATAGATCTATCAATATTACAGTTGGTTGTCTTGTGTTTAAATGTATGTACATCCAAAGAATAAGCATATAGTCTCATGTATAACACGTACAAACAATGTGAGTAGCATGTATAATGTTTCACCCCAAAACGTATAAAAATGTAAAATAGGGGCTATGTAACTCACCTTGCAAGCGGGTATTTTTCCACGCGTGTAGGTGATAAGTATGTGGAAGCTTAAGCACGTTGATACCCTATGTAGATAAATGGGTATCATTGTATGTTTACATGTGCGTATTAGTATTTAATTGTGTATAGGTTTATAATAGCATTTCTCAGTGTTATTTGCATAAAAGTTGGTCCAGATTTACTTGAAATTACTGATTTGATCGAAACTGCTTTATAGTTGTGACAGGTATCGAAACTATGTTCAGTCGAAACTACTAGTTTCGATTGACCATTTATAAGTGATACCCAGGCTGTCGAAACTACCATCTATCGAAACTACTAGTTTCGATTGATCATTTATAAGTGATATTCAGGCTGTCGAAACTACCTTTTATCGAAACTGCTAGTTTCGATTGATCATTTATAAGTGATACACAGGCTGTCGAAACTACCATCTATCGAAACTATTAGTTTCGATTGACCATTTACTCAATCGAAACTAAGTAGTTTCGATGGCCCAGACTTTAGCCATTAAAACAGTAATTCTTTTAGAACATTAGTTTGTCTGGTAATTGATGGTTTTGGAGTCGTAACTTCGATTGGTTTGGTTTGCCTTATGATAACAGAAAGTAAAGAAACGAAGTTGAGGATTCTTACGTGGTCGCAAAGGGTCGAACGGCAGAGCTTTTAATCCGAGAATATCAAGAATGGGAATTCAAGCATCGGGATGGAATTGGGCTCTAAGACTCTGGTCACAGCTTCACTCAGAGGCGACGAACACAATGCCGTCTTCAATTTGAAGTGAGAGTGGGTGAAAAAGGGGTCGCGAGCTCGAGCAGGTTCGACTATGGCTATTTATAGCCGAGCTTGATTTCTTTGTTAAAACGTGCAATTGGGCACGTTCCGACACTAGTCTGGACGAGACGAAACTACCCAGACATTCAACATGCGTGGAGGTGGTCTGTCAGGCGCGAATTCGAAAGTGGGTTTCTCGGCCACCAAAAGGATCAGACGATCCTTATGTTGGGGAGCCCAATTGGTCGGGGCCTTTTGTTCGCGTGGAGAAGACGAGCTCAGGGATGCCTGTAGCGGCTGTCGAGGTGCAGGGGACAGCCCTGTCGGGGGTTCGCCGGAAAATGGCTTTACTCGCCGGACCAACGAAGGGGGTGACCGGATAAACGATTTGGGAATTGGCAGTTTTAGTCCCTGGAGTTTGGTTTGACTTAAATTAGCCCTTGAAATAAATACGGATGGGTCCTTGTAGTTTAAATTGTCCAGAAACAGCCCCTCAACCGATTTCAGTTTTAAAACCTTCTAGTTTGATTAATTACAAAACAACCCCTGAACTTTTATTTAAATAAATTAATTTAATTTCTTTTAAATCAAATTAATTTAAAAATGTTTTTATAACTTATTTTATTCTTTATTATTATAAATAATTTTTATAAAAGTTATAAATAGGTTATTTTATTAAATATACAACTTTTTAACTTTAGATTTTTATATAAAACTTTATATTAATTTTAAAATTTATAAAATTCTAATTAGTTTAAATCTGTAAAATAAAATACCTATTTGTATAAAACCAAATAAAACTCTTACGCTTTATTAAAATAGAGAATGATTACACGATAATTATAATACAAGTGCGAGAACGAAAAATCCGAAACGTCACAGTCTCCCCATGTTAGAGGAATTTCGCCCCGAAATTCAACTAGTGGAGGCTATGAAAAGAGATGCAGATACTTGGTCTTCATTTGGTCTTCACGTTCCCAAGTGAACTCGGGTCCACGTTTAGATTCCCAACGGACCTTGACAATGGGGATGCGGCTACGCTTGAGTTTCTTAACTTCTCGGTCCATGATTTCCACGGGTTTCTCAACAAAGTGCATTTTCTCGTCAATGTGCACTTCATCAAGAGGGATGTGGAGATTCTCGTCGGCTAGACACTTTTTCAAATTAGATACATGAAAAGTCGGATGAACGTTGATGAGTTCTGAAGGAAGATCGAGTTTGTAGGCCACTTTTCCTACCCTTTCGAGTACTTTGAATGGACCCACATATCGAGGTGCGAGTTTTCCTTTCTTTCCAAATCGGACTACGCCCTTCCAAGATGATACCTTTAGGAGAACCATATCCCCAACTTGAAATTCCAAGGGTTTTCGTCTTTTATCGGCATAGCTCTTTTGCCGACTCCTTGCTACTCGAATGTTGTCACGAATAAGAAAGATTTTATCGGTGGTCTCTTGGATAAGCTCGGGACCGGTGATTTATGCGTCACCAATTTCGTTCCAACAAATCGGTGAACGACATCTTCGTCCATAAAGAGCTTCAAACGGTGCCATGTTAATACTTGTGTGGTAGCTGTTGTTGTAGGAAAATTCGATCAGTGGCAGGTGAGAATTCCAATTGCCACCAAAGTCAATAACACAAGCTCTAAGCATATCCTTGAGAGTTTGGATTGTTCGCTCGGTTTGTCCATCGGTTTGAGGATGGTAAGCCGTACTTAGATCCAAACGAGTACCAAGCGCAGATTGTAATGATTGCCAAAATCGGGAAGTAAAACGCGAATCACGATCGGAGATGATGTTCAAAGGGATTCCGTGACGACTCACAATTTCATCAATGTAGATCCGAGCCAATTTCTCGACTCGATAGTCCTCACGAATAGGCAAGAAATGAGCAGAATTTGTAAGTCGGTCGATAATAACCCAGATACTATCGTGCCCACTAGAAGTGCGTGGGAGTTTGGTGATGAAGTCCATAGCAAGGTTCTCCCACTTCCACACGGGAATTTCTGGTTGTTCGAGGAGTCCAGAAGGCTTCTGGTGTTCGGCCTTTACTTTAGAACAAGTTAAGCATTTTGCCACAAAGAGGGCAATATCCTTTTTCATGCCCGGCCACCAATATTGCTGACGAAGACCCATGTACATCTTATCAGCTCCTGGATGTACCGAATATCGAGTTTTGTGGGACTCGTTCATCAAAAATATACGAAGGTCGTCGCGATAGGGAACCCAGATACGGTCCAAGTAATACAATAGACCGTTGGCTTTGGTTTCTAGCAAGAGTTCTACGCCACATGCCATCTCTTGATACATGTTTCCCTCGGTAACCGAGGTGTGTTGTGCTTTGAGAATACGGGCTTGGATATCGTTATGAATATGAACACTATGAAGCATGATACGTTCTTTACGACTCAAGGCGTCGGCTACAACATTTGCTTTGCCGGGGTGGTAGCGAATCTCGCAGTTGTAGTCGTTAAGAAGTTCAACCCATCGTCGTTGCCTCATATTAAGCTCTTTTTGATTGAAAATATGCTGGAGACTTTTGTGGTCGGTGAAAACCACGCATTTGGTGCCATAAAGGTAGTCTCTCCAAATTTTCAAGGCGA
This sequence comes from Smallanthus sonchifolius, assembly GCA_023525975.1. NCBI lineage: Eukaryota > Viridiplantae > Streptophyta > Magnoliopsida > Asterales > Asteraceae > Smallanthus > Smallanthus sonchifolius. Next base: position 36,744,259 of record CM042025.1, on the reverse strand, counting down.
AAACGACAGCACCAGCTCTAGATCATGAGTCGTATAGTTCTTCTCATGGATTTTGAGCTGACGTGATGCGTATGCAATTACTTGGCCACGTTGCATTAGAACACAACCAAGACCTTGGTTGGATGCATCACAATAAAGGACAAAGTCGTCATTACCACTAGGAAGAGTTAGAATAGGAGCATTGCAGAGCTTGAGTTTGAGAGTTTGAAAAGCTTCTTCTTGTTTGGGTCCCCACTCGTAAGGTTTACCTTTGTGAGTCAAGGCAGTGAGTGGAACCGCAATCTTGGAGAAATTTGAGATGAAGCGACGATAGTAACCTGCTAGTCCAAGGAATGAACGAATCTCGGTAGGATTCTTAGGAGTACTCCAATGCTTTACCGCCTCGATCTTTGCCGGGTCCACATGAATTCCCTTATCGTTGACTATGTGTCCCAAAAATTGAACCTCTTTTAGCCAGAATTCACACTTGGAGAGCTTGGCGTATAGTTGTTCTTTCTTTAAGAGTTCTAAGATCAAACGAAGATGTTGTTCATGTTCCGCTTTCATTTTAGAATAGATGAGGATGTCGTCAATGAAAACGATCACGAACTTGTCCAAATAAGGTTTGCATACACGGTTCATGAGGTCCATGAAGACCGCAGGTGCATTACTCAAACCGAATGGCATGACCATGAACTCGTAGTGACCGTACCTAGTCCGAAAGGCAGTCTTCGGAATGTCTTCATCGAGAACATGAAGTTGATGGTACCCGGAACGAAGGTCAATCTTGGAGAAGCATGTTGAACCTTGAAGCTGATCGAAAAGATCGTCGACACGGGGTAAAGGATAACGGTTCTTAATTATAAGCTTGTTGAGTTCACGATAATCGATGCACATTCGAAACGATCCATCCTTTTTCTTTACAAATAGCACGGGAGCGCCCCAAGGTGAATGGCTCGGGCGGATGAATCCTTTGGATTAGAGTTCTTGTAATTGACTTGCAAGCTCCTGCATCTCGGAAGGTGCAAGACGATAGGGGGCTTTTGCCACGGGAGTTGCCCCGGGCACAAGGTCGATACGAAACTCCACTTGTCTAGGGGGAGGAAGACCAGGTAAATCCTCGGGGAATACCTCGGGAAAATCTCGGATGATTGGAATGTCTTGCAATTTCTTACCCTTGTCTTTCGTGTCAACTATGTGGGCCAAGAAGGCAACGTACTTTTTCCGCAAGTACTTTTGTGCCAATGTGCAAGACATGATTTGAAGACCACGACATGGTTTTTCACCGAACATAATTAACGTGTCGCCCGAAGAGAGAGGTATACGAATACACTTTTCGTAGCAAATAACCTCGGCATGGACGCATGGTGCTTGGATAACCAGTCCATGCCAATTATAATATCGAAGCTTCCCAATTGCATTGGAAGGAGATCAACAGAGAAATTGTGATTATTAAGCTCGAGATTACAGTCACGGATAACAGAATTTATAGTAATAGATTTTCCGTTTGCTATCTCCACGGAATAAGAATTGTCAAGTTTCGTTCTTTGTTTAGCAAGTCGAGATTCAAAGGTAAGAGATACAAAACTCCTATCGGCACCAGTATCAAATAAAACGGATGCATAATGATTGTTTATGAGAAACGTACTGTTTATCACGTCGTTGTTTGCTTGAGCCTCATTAGCGTTTATGTTAAACGCTCATCCTTGAGGACCACCTTGATGATGAAGTTTTGGGCATCGGTCACGGAAATGGTTTGGGTCTCCACATTCGTAACATGCCCGACCATTGAAAGGTGCCGGATAGATTGGGCGGTTGGCTGGAGCAGCTTGATGGGCGGGAGGACGAGTACGGAAAGTAGTGACCATGTGTCCATAACGTCCGCAACTTGAACACAATCGGCATGGTAGGTTGGCAGGATGATGGTACTTGCAGGTCTGGCATTGGGGATTCGGGCCCTGATAAGTTTTCGGGTTTTGACCCAAAGGGGCCGCTTGAATAACAGGCACATCGAGAGTTACGGCTGCGAAGTTTCGACCCTTTCGTTTCTTGTTGCGGTTAGAAGACTCGGGTTTTACATCCTTGACGGCCGCAAGAGTAGAAACAACCTTCTTGGAACCCTTTCTTGTTAAGGTTCCGGCTTTGACATGGTTGTCGGATAGTGTAGCAGATAGGCGGATAGCAGCTTCAAGTGTAGGAGGATTGCTTCCTAGCACAGCATCTTGAATTTGCATAGGCAGGCTGCCTATGTATTTTTCAATCCCCCGAGCAAGGGGAGTGATCATATGAGGCACCAGCAGACTTAGCTCTTGAAACCGGGTGGTGTAGGCCAGATTATCCCCGCTGTCTTGGGCAAGATCCCAAAACTCAGCCTCGAGCTTCCTCATTTCATTCCGAGGACAAAATTCATCAGTCATGGCCTTCTTCAGATCATCCCATGATAAGGATGTAGCAACCTCAGCACCACGAGTGCGTTTCTCCTCGTTCCACCAAGTGAGGGCTCTCTTTTGGAGTACACTTGTGGCGTAACGAACCCGAAGATTATCGGGACAGTCTCTGTTTAGGAATGTGCTTTCCATGCTTTCAAACCATTGAAGTAGGCCGGTAGCACCTTCAGTCCCGAAGAACTTTGTAGGATTGCACGAGTTAAAGTGCTTAAACGTGCAGTGAGGCGGGTTGGTACCACCGTTCCCTTGGATGTTGTGAGACCCGTCACTGTTGTTATTTGCTTGGGTCATTTGCCCTACCAGCTGGGCAAGAAGAGTAGCAAGATCCGGGTTGGAAGTGCTAGAGTTTGCACGTCGAGGGGGCATTCTAGCACCATAAGAAAAGACAATGATAATTTAGATAAGATTGATATATATGAGTTATAGCGGGAAATAATGTAAGCAGAAAAACGGGATTCATCATGACGCGTGTCAGTGCATGTGTATTTATTCAAAGTTGATGGGGGGAAGCTAAGCCATCTATTCCGGATAGAACATGATGTTATAGATCATTATTTGAATAATAGGAATTGCCGGGACTTGCATGCACTACAAATCGTTATTACGTGTGCACCCGTAATAATGATTTGCTTTGCATGTTCGTCTAGTTCTTCTTATCTTGCTATAATGTCCCCAAATTTTGAGTTTAAGTTCGGATCGTATTCTTGCGAATACATTGACTTATCAACGTTAAATAATTCCTCAAAACTTTCAAAGAGACATGCTTTAGCCTATAGGTAAACACTCACTTCAAGAATTCCCAGGAAAGCATACGGGTCCGTTTATTTGGATTTATACGAAATGCTTTCCTAGACAGAAAACCCAATGTACAGGTGTCACCCTTCCAGATTGCACGTGTCCTTTACTGGTTTCAATAAATTAAGTCGTTGACGAGATTTTCAAAATTATAATAGAATTGAGAGTTTATGTGTATAAAATGTGTAGGAATGTTGCAATTAATATGGATTAGGAAAGAGTATGGATAAGGATGAGTAGTGTATTTGTTTGCATAAGTTTGTTTGTCAAATATGTATGTAAAGTATGTATTATGTATTAAAGTCTTGTATGTATGTGTATAAGTCTCATGTACCAAACTCGTGAAAATTCAAATAATACCTAACTACAAATAATTCACATAGCAATTTATCATTTAGCACATAACACATAAAAGGGAGTCCTAGGGTTATAGTCTAGGTCATTGTGTCTAATAACCTAATTCCCTATAACCATGGCTCTGATACCAATCTTGTCACACCCCGACCGATGGCGGAATCATCGAGGCGGACAATGGAATGATTGTTCAAAAGCACATGATAGCTAAAAGGTTGCATGATTCATTAATTATATTTAAAGACAACAAGATCCAAATACGATACATTCCAAATAACCTAGTCTAGTTCAAAACATTGATTTATTTAACTAGGTCCATAGTCCTTATGTGGAGAAATCTTCGGCAAGTAGTCACATATCCAAACCTGAAACATTATTTAAATCAAGTGTCAACTAAAAAGTTGGTGAGTACATAGGTTTAGTAATTCCGGTAAACAGTAGTTATAAATCGTTTTGCAACTCATTGTTTATCTTGTTAAACATAGTATGAATGATGTACCATTTATTTAATCACAATTCAAACCGAGTTTGACGCGCTTGAACAGAGCACAACAGCTAAGTCCGGTATGTTTGAATATAGTTACCCACTATATCCGATATGATTGAATATAACACGCGGTTATATCCGAGTATGCAGTAATAAACACCCTAACCGGGTGGGCTGGTCAGGCACAATAGATCTATCAATATTACAGTTGGTTGTCTTGTGTTTAAATGTATGTACATCCAAAGAATAAGCATATAGTCTCATGTATAACACGTACAAACAATGTGAGTAGCATGTATAATGTTTCACCCCAAAACGTATAAAAATGTAAAATAGGGGCTATGTAACTCACCTTGCAAGCGGGTATTTTTCCACGCGTGTAGGTGATAAGTATGTGGAAGCTTAAGCACGTTGATACCCTATGTAGATAAATGGGTATCATTGTATGTTTACATGTGCGTATTAGTATTTAATTGTGTATAGGTTTATAATAGCATTTCTCAGTGTTATTTGCATAAAAGTTGGTCCAGATTTACTTGAAATTACTGATTTGATCGAAACTGCTTTATAGTTGTGACAGGTATCGAAACTATGTTCAGTCGAAACTACTAGTTTCGATTGACCATTTATAAGTGATACCCAGGCTGTCGAAACTACCATCTATCGAAACTACTAGTTTCGATTGATCATTTATAAGTGATATTCAGGCTGTCGAAACTACCTTTTATCGAAACTGCTAGTTTCGATTGATCATTTATAAGTGATACACAGGCTGTCGAAACTACCATCTATCGAAACTATTAGTTTCGATTGACCATTTACTCAATCGAAACTAAGTAGTTTCGATGGCCCAGACTTTAGCCATTAAAACAGTAATTCTTTTAGAACATTAGTTTGTCTGGTAATTGATGGTTTTGGAGTCGTAACTTCGATTGGTTTGGTTTGCCTTATGATAACAGAAAGTAAAGAAACGAAGTTGAGGATTCTTACGTGGTCGCAAAGGGTCGAACGTCAGAGCTTTTAATCCGAGAATATCAAGAATGGGAATTCAAGCATCGGGATGGAATTGGGCTCTAAGACTCTGGTCACAGCTTCACTCAGAGGCGACGAACACAATGCCGTCTTCAATTTGAAGTGAGAGTGGGTGAAAAAGGGGTCGCGAGCTCGAGCAGGTTCGACTATGGCTATTTATAGCCGAGCTTGATTTCTTTGTTAAAACGTGCAATTGGGCACGTTCCGACACTAGTCTGGACGAGACGAAACTACCCAGACATTCAACATGCGTGGAGGTGGTCTGTCAGGCGCGAATTCGAAAGTGGGTTTCTCGGCCACCAAAAGGATCAGACGATCCTTATGTTGGGGAGCCCAATTGGTCGGGGCCTTTTGTTCGCGTGGAGAAGACGAGCTCAGGGATGCCTGTAGCGGCTGTCGAGGTGCAGGGGACAGCCCTGTCGGGGGTTCGCCGGAAAATGGCTTTACCCGCCGGACCAACGAAGGGGGTGACCGGATAAACGATTTGGGAATTGACAGTTTTAGTCCCTGGAGTTTGGTTTGACTTAAATTAGCCCTTGAAATAAATACGGATGGGTCCTTGTAGTTTAAATTGTCCAGAAACAGCCCCTCAACCGATTTCAGTTTTAAAACCTTCTAGTTTGATTAATTACAAAACAACCCCTGAACTTTTATTTAAATAAATTAATTTAATTTCTTTTAAATCAAATTAATTTAAAAATGTTTTTATAACTTATTTTATTCTTTATTATTATAAATAATTTTTATAAAAGTTATTTACCTTATTTAAATAGGTTATTTTATTAAATATACAACTTTTTAACTTTAGATTTTTAAATAAAACTTTATATTAATTTTAAAATTTATAAAATTCTAATTAGTTTAAATCCGTAAAATAAAATACCTATTTGTATAAAACCAAATAAAACTCTTACGCTTTATTAAAATAGAGAATGATTACACGATAATTATAATACAAGTGCGAGAACGAAAAATCTGAAACGTCACATAGAATAACTTATATATTTGGAATATTATAAGAGAAATGTAAAGAAGTAGCCTTACAAGAACAACTAAAAAGAAATGCATATGCGTTTTGTAAAACAGCGATCTATACACCACAAGCATATGAATATTATGATAGAAAGAAGAAACTCAGAAAAAGTACGACCTATAAAAAAGATTATAAACCATATTATAAAAATAGATATGTTAAAAAACCTCAAACAAGGAGATGTATGTGCTTTATTTGTGGAGACGAAAAACATTTAGCTAATAAATGTCTGGATAAAAGTAAAAATAAAGAAAGAAGTAATTTAGTAGAACAATTAAAAGACTATGAGATATAAGCCATAGAAACTGATAATACAGATAATGAATCCATTTACAGTATATATAGCGAAGAAGAGCCAATAACAAAAGTTACATATACTTATATGAATACAAAAGACTGCAACCACAATTGGATACATAAAAAAGAATATAATTATATAAAATACTATAACTGTGGATATTATCCAAACATAGAAAAAAAATCCCAATGTAATAGATTGTTTAAAGAAATTTGTTATATTTGTCTCAAAGACATAGATAACATAGAAATATTTACAGATAACAAATATGAAACAAAAACATACACTAAAAAACTAGGATTGATAACGGAATTACATAAGCTCTTAAGTCTTTAGTTTTCCCTTATACTTCATATTATATCCCTTATACAAAAAAAAGTCTTTTTTTACCTTAGTATTTACCTTCCAACCATCCGCTGAGCATAAATCTTTCACCGGCTAGAACAGTCTGCCTCTATGTATCACCCTTCCTCTCTATGTAGTAAGCTACTTTTGATCTTTTACTATTACCTTTTACTTTTACTGTTACTTTTTTACTTTTGATTTGTATATATATATATATATATATATATGGGAGGGTTCAATTCAGAACACTAAATATTGCGAGAACACGCAGAACAAAACGAATCATTCACTTTTTCAAGAGAAAACCACAAAGTTAGCGCGAAAACCGAGAAAACCACAAAGTTAGGCGAAAACCGAGAAAACCACTAAAAGTTAATCAAATAATTTATAGATTTTTTTTAATTTATTTCTAAGTGTATTAATATAATATTACACAATTTACCAAAAAATCATTTTACGTATTGTGTTTTACGTATACGTAAGCGCAATTTTTTTGTTTTATGTTTACGTATACGTAACACTATGTGTTACGTATACGTAAGTCAATACTAAAATGATTTTTTGGTAAAAATGTGTAATATTACGTTGATACTCTTATAAATAAATAATAATAAAATAAAATAAAAAATAAATATTATTATATGATTGGTTAAAATTGGTTTTTTTAGTGGTTTTCTCGGTTTTCGCCTAACTATGTGGTTTTCAATGGAACCCTCCCCTATATATATATATATATATATATATATATATATATATATATATATATATATATATATATATATATGGTAAGGATCCATTGTCAACCCACTGTTATTGTGTAAGGTTTACACCGGTGTAAGGAAGTTTACCGGGTATAAACTCCCCTTACACTTGCGAATTTACAAAAAATGCAAAAACGAACATGACGTTGTATTGGTATAATAATGTTATTAAAAAATTAATGATTTGAATTGATTTTGGCGAAGTTAATTGAGTTAACACAATAACAGAGGGTTACTAAAAGATCCAAATCCTATATATATATGGGAGGTTTCATAAGAAAACCAAATATTATGTGAAAACCACATAAACCAAATATGAATCATTGATCTATTAGATGAATAGTTGATATAAACAATGGCGTTTAAGTAAGTAAATTCAAATTAAAGGTGATTAGTTTAGTAGGATAAGGATAAAACTGGTAGAAAAATAAATTAATTTTAGAAACTACCATCAAATCCGTGAATTCATTATTCTCTCTACTTTATCCTCTCTCATAAATTACCTTTAAAAAAAGAGTTAAATACGGTTTTAGTTCCTATAGTTTGCTTAAAATAACCATTTCAATACAAAAGTTTAAATTTGATTTTTTTAGTCCAATAGTTTTAGTTTTGTTTCAATTAAAGTCCAATCCACTAACCCGTATAAAAAGATCATTATACCATTGTTATTAAATATTTATTTATAAATATAAATTAAATAAAAAAAAGAAACAAAAAACCACCCTTAAAATTGAACAAATCCAAAATTGAGAAAGAAAGAGAGAATCATCCAACATAAAGCAAAATAATTTCTTAAGTCGTCGGCCGATGAGATGGAAATCCAAAATCTATTTTATCACACACAAGAATGTTCCGGCGGTTGAGAAAGAGAGAGTGAGATGTATTTGATCGGCTTTAAACGCTGTGGGTCGGAAAGATTTCACAATTAGGCACAAAATCAACCTATAAAGCAAAATACTTTCTCTCTCTCTTCTTCGTTTCTACGCAAAAGATCCCCACAAACCGAGAAAGAAAGAGAGAGAATCATCATATTCGTTCTTAATCCTCCAATTTTATGAGACTGTATAATCATCACCCTCCCGTTCCATGATTTTTCCTTGAAACCGAACAAATTCAATCGGCGACGACGATCTCTGTGTTCGGGCCGATTAATTATGCTGTCGTTAGGGGCGTGCATGGGTCGGTTTTGGGGTAAAACCAAATCAAAACCGAAAGTTCGGTTTTTGGTTTTTTTAAAACCGCTCGGTTTCGGTTTTTCGGTTTTTGGTTTTCGGTTTTTACAATGGGTTCGGTTTCGGTTTTAAAACCAATTGAGCTTGAAAATTTTAAGGAAAAAGAAAAATGACCCAAAATAATGAACATGAGTTTGAAATTTTGGGTCTAAATATTTTTTATTAACTAATGATTATTACATATTTTGGCCTAAATATTATGGGCTACAAAAATTATTAGTTTTTTAAAAAAATACTCAACATAAAAAATAAACTTTATAATTTATAAATTCAATAAATATAAATAATAACATACTATTAATGCAAATACGTGTAACACAAATATGTATACACTTTTAACATACAAGCACACAACACAATATAATATATATTATGAAACTTCTATGCACACAATATATAATTAAAGTATATGTATACGTTCGGTTCAGTTCGATTTTTTCGGTTTTCAAAAAATACAAAACCAAAACCAAACCGTAATTTTCGGTTTTCAAAAAATACAAAACCAAAACCGTCGGTTTTAGTTTGGGTCAGTTTTTTCGGTTATTTCGGTTTCGGATCGGTTAATTCGGTTTTTTGCTCACCCCTAGCTGTCGTTACAAATACAATCCGATGACGATCTCCGTGAAGGGGGCGGCTGAAGGTGAAGGGGTGGGTGGAGGTGGCGGACGGAGGTGGAGGTGGTGGCTGGTGGTGGAGGTAGATGTCCGTGAAGGGGGCGGTGGAGGTGGCGGCCGGAGGTGAAGGGGGCGGTGGATGTGGCGGCCGGAGGTGAAGGGGGCGGTGGAGGTAGACGATGGCAGCTGTCTTGACAAGGGGAAGAGGGAAGATGACTTAGGGTTTTTAAAGTAGAGACAAATATTTATATTTTTTTGTTAACAGGGGTATTATAGTACTTTTATACATACTTAACAGAAAATTCTAACGAAGTTAGTGGACTGGACTTTAATTGATACAAAATTGAAACTATTAGACTAAAAAAGTCAAAAATTTAAACTTTTGAACTAAAATAGTTATTTGTGTCAAACCATAGGTACTAAAACCGTATTTAACTCTTAAAAAAACAAATAAGTTGCATATACCTAACACCTATTTTTAATCAACCAAATTCCTAAATTCAATCCTTCTCTCTCGGTGTACGTTAACATTTTTTGGAAACTCTCATTATGAATAATTTACGTATATGTAACTATATAAACTAAAGTAGAACAAAAGTCCTAATAAAAATATTGAGTTACATATATGCTACATGATAATTTACATACATTTAGAAACCCTCATTATATATAATTTACGTATATGTAACTGCATAAAATAAAGCAAAGCAAAAAATCCTAATAAAAATACTAAGTTACATATATGTAACATGATAATTTATATATATGTAATAGCAAGAGTAACATATAAAAATAACAAAATTAAAATTCTAATAAAATTACATATAAAAAGGAAGATTTATAATAATCTTTCCTCCTAACTTTTCTCTTCTTACTTGTGTTCCCGAGTTTAATAAACGAAAGAAAGAAGAGAAAGGGAATTAAGGAGAGAAAAGAAAGGGAAATGAAAGAAAAGAACCGAAAGAGAATTAAGGAGAGAAAAGAAAGAAAATAAAAAGATATAATATAATTACGTGTTCTAGAGTTCAAAAGAAAGGAACATTTTGGGATGGAAGCTTATTAAAATCTTTCTTTCTTTCCAAATCCGTCCATTTTGGAAGGAAAGTTAGGAGGAAAGATTATTAAAAATTTTCATTTCTCTTCTTTTCATTTCTTTCTTTAAAAAACTCAGGAACACAATATTTTTCGGTTTCTTTCCACTTACTTTTATTAAAAAACTCAGGAGGACAGATCTTTTTCGACTTCTTTTCACTCCCTTTCACTTCTCTCTTTAGTTTCCCTTTATTTTCTCCTCTTAATTTCCTTTCTCCATTTTTAGCGTGTGTGTACATACAAACAATAAAAAGAAATTCACTATTATAAGTTCCTAGAAAATAACACTTGAGAGACTGAAAAAATCCAGCCTTTTCCAACACTTCAAAGGTTTTAATGTACAAGTGAAAATCGTGTTGAATTTGTCGGATGAGGTTCATGGGTTAAAATTTATAAACCTGAATACGACCTATATATATTTTTGATTCAAAGATATCAAATTTAACTTGAACACAATTAATATCATGTAACCTGAAAAACTGTTCATGTAGTTCTTTTATCTGAATAGGTCAAAACAGCTAGCATATCAAATCGGTTGAAGAATTATAAATGAGATGTAATTAAGTTGTGAATGGGTTAAATAGATTATAAAATGATCGACTTATACTCTTTATTTCAATTTAAATGGATTAACAACTCGACCGCCCTTTTAGTGTTAATATAACTCGAACATTACCCATTTATTTATTTTTTAGAAAATGGCGGGAATTTATTAAAAACACTAGCAAGAAGCTAGTGAAAAAGAGTACTTACAAAAACAATAATGGGTTTTTAAACAACTCGATCCAAGAAATTTTGCATTTTCGGTTCCTACTACTATATCAAAGGAACGAAAAATGAATGATATCATCAAACAACACATATTTTTTTACTCGGTTATTCTTGAATGGCACGTCATTCCTTGTATCTCCATATAACCCACCAAGCGACAAAAATAATTGACCCGATCAAGTCTTTCTTTATTTTTTGAACTTTCAATACTTCCAACCACTCCATCAAATCACCTGGATTTCTAGAAATCGGTAAGGGAAGGCCAAGCCACGCAGCGATAAAGCTCCAAATACGAGAGACAATCATACATTCTCCGAACACATGATCATTACTTTCCAAGAACTCATTGCAAATAAAACATGATCATTATTTAACCCGCCATGCACAAATATTTATTTTTCTAGAAAGAAATTTATACCATATAGTCTTTTGAGACCTCGTTGGGAGGATAAAATCATCTATAATCTTCCTTACACCTTTGACTGAAAACTCTGTCATATCACTCGATTTCCATACCCACTTATCAGGATGGCCATTCAACGAAGTCTGGTCCAAACCCACCATCAAGTTGGATAATTGCTCCTGTTCTATGCCGCCTCGAATTGGTCTACGCCAATTCCAACTATGCCCATCGAACCGATGGCTAACCATACAACCTTTATTTACCTCCAATGCAAACAACCGTGGGAAATTAAGCTTCAACGAAGTCGCCATCAACCAATTATTGTACCAAAAGCTAGTCGATTTTCCATTCCCCACTACCTTATGAAGAGCCGAGAGAGGTATAACATCCCGATCGTGAAGGTTAATACAAGATTTTCCATTCCCCACTACTTTCCAAGGTGATAGCTACCATTATTTATCCGAACCACAATCCCAAACAACCGATCTCAACTCCAACATGGTAATTTTGTCTTCAAGCTGTTCCCGAGACACATCATCTAGTACTTTGAATTTGTTGCTTCTATTATATAAATTCACTCCTGTAAAAGGTTGAAATTTATCTGAATAATAATAAAAAAAACCTTTTTAACTCGATTAGGATATGTAATCCACTCCCTTTTATATTTTATTCCCGACATAGCTATTCGCTTCCTTTTTTCTTCAATAAGGTATTAAATTTTTTTAAGTTTTCATCCCCTTCCAAAGCCCACTTATACTTTAATTTAGACTCCAAATCTTTGTTCTCCCGTTGGATATGCTTCGCTAATTCATCTAACACAACTTTCCTCTCAATAAACATCGCTTCATCATTAGATCCAACTTCGATTAAACGATCGAACTCTATCAATTTGGCTTCCAATTCAACTTTCTCATCTTTAGATTGTACTCTCTTCACACCCACCCAAGTTTTCACTCTCTCTTTAAGGAGTTTCAATCTATTATTAAGTTTAACTCGACCATTCCCAACCACCTCCTCTTTCCACGCATCCTCTAGCACCTTATCCAAACCTTCCCATGTAAGCCAAGAATTATAAAACTTAAAAGGAATATGGTCATACTGAACCAACTTAGTCCTCAATATTATTGGTCTATGGTCCGATAATCTCTCCGACAAAACGTGGCCTCCAACAAAGGCACTGCTTCCAATAAGTCATCTGAAACAATGAATCTATCAAGTTTGCTTAACTTTATACCCGAAGAGTCCAGCCGAGTAAATTTGAACCCTACCATAGGCATATCAAAAACCCCACTCTGTCAATAAAAGAATTAAAGTGCATCGCATTCACCTTCAAAAAAATATATCCCATTCTCTCAGATTGCTTCCTACAGGAATTAAGATATCCAAAAATAACATATAATCCTGGATTAGTCCTCTTAAATAACATGATAGAATCCCATAATTAAATAGTCTAAATAAGTATTGCTTATTAAATAAGTTAGTATAATCACCTAAGTCTAATTATTTTCATTCGGGTTTGTGTTGTGTTTAAAAATCACAATTCTAATGTACAATCATTGGCAGTGGCCCGGTGACAAAGGTGTACGCTCCTCACCCAAGAGATGTTGAGTTCAAACCTTAATTGAGGCATGAGGTAGATTTTAGGTTTGAGTAGAGTACGATTAGATTAGCGCCGTTTAAAAAAACTTTAAAACATGAGGAAAAAACTTCTCTAGATTTAAACAAATTATCCATATTTTTAAGTTTGAAATTTTTATTGAACTTTTTTGTACCTTTTTATTTTATTTCCACACATGTTTTCAATTTACTTAAGTGTGGACATATGCTACAAAAAGTGTGAAGAATTAAGTTATTTATTATATTGTACAATTACTTTTTGTTTAAAATTGCTTGTTTCTACATCAACTCCTTAGTAGATACTTGTTGAATATTTTGAGTGGATTTATAACCCAAACACTACACTACGTAATTGCCCTTGTTCCTAGCAACTTGAATGAAATAAAGTTAGGCAGTTCAAAAAGACTAATTATTAATTTAAAAAAGAAATTAAATACTATTATTTAAAAAGTAAACTACCCTTTTTGTTGATTTAGACGACTTTTTTATATGACATGTATAAAGCAAGGCAAAAAGAAATGATTAAAGTGGAAAAAAGAAAGAGGAAAAAGACAAGGAACGCAAGATTGATATATGTCTACTAACTATTCTTTTTTCTCACTTTTGCTCATGAAAACCAAAATATTATGAATCTTGACCCTACAAAGATATCTAAAGGCAATATCCAAAAGCAAAAAGGTAATAAAATTAATCACACCCTATGGTTTTTTTATTAATCGCAACACCTAGATATTCTAAGATAATTAGGTTTTTCTGAGACAACACCTAAAACATCCAGGGCAACCCACCACAGGAGGAACACCTCCAACTGGGTAAACCCTCTGACCTGGCCACAAACACATTTTTTGCTGTTGCCAAGATTCGAACCCAAGACCTACACTATGAGAAGTTTTGGAGCTACCATTACACCAAATGGCCAACGGTATCACACCCTATGTTATATTTAGAGTAAATTACACAGATTGTCCTTTAATTATACTAGAAATTACACTCTATGTCCTTTGACTTCAATAAGTATACCACAAGTCCTTTTCTTAGATACTTTTGCACGCTCCATGTCCTTTACACTAACTAGTATTAAGTTTTTCTGTTAAGTTTTAACATGTGCGTTGCACATGAGGGTATAAAGGTCTTTTTAGCCATTAAAGGACAATTTATGTAATTTCCCCCCTCATTTTTTCATAAAAATCAAATTAATCAAATTTGAACACAACCCAAAACACAACCTTCTTGGCTGCTTCCATCTCATCCACTCATGAATTCGACATAAGTTTCCAATAAAGAAGCAGTTAACCAATCTTCCCTGTTTATATAACGCACACAACCTTTCCCCTTTCCCCTTTCCCATCCACACTCTTCAAACCCATCTCATCTTCAAACAAATTACAAACCTTATTTTCTTTTTTCAGGAGTTTTAATCGATCTGTTTTCAAACCCATCAAGATTTCTAAAATGGGTAAAATCTTAAGCGTCTTATTTTGCATTTTGATATCTAGTCTGGCTTCTTCAGAAGAGCCCATCTTCAAACACATCTTCAAACTCTCAACGCAAACAGCGACGCCTAACCTGTAGAAGCTTAATCAACGGCTGTTTCAATCGAAACTCGTTAATAATAAATCAATCCTAACAATAGTATTTTAAGTTTCTAGGGCTTGAAACAATCCAATACCTCATAAGTAGGGAAATTACATAATTGTCCTTTAATGGGTAAAAAAACCATTATACCCTCATGTGTAAGACATATGTCAAAACTTAACAGAAAAACTTAACACCAGTTAGTGTAAAGGACATAAGGTGTATAAAAGTATGTACGAAAAACACTTGTGGTGTACTTATTGAAGTCAAAAAATACAAAATGTAATTTATAGTATAAATAAAGAATATGTATAATTTACTCTTATATTTACATTGCTGTACGGCCATAAATTTTGGCACTTACTTCCCTCTTTTGACTATTTCATAATTTAGTATTCATCAAGTAAATGATTTTATAAAAATTTTTTTAAGTATAATTTTTTTTTTCATTTTTAACTTTGTTTCGAGATGACCGTCACAATTACAAACTAATGGCAGGTAGACAGGCAACAAGCTGCGTCGCTACCCCCTTATGAATTATTGTAAATGACATGTATCACATATGATACTGTTTACGTATCTCTTATCTAATTGCTTTGTTTATTTATCCACATGGTAAAATTAGCAAACCGTCCTTTATTTTTTTTTTCTAATTCTTTATCTTTTAGTATCATTCTAAATTTTTGATATATTATAAAGGAATATCGTATATCTATCGGTTATAATAAATAAATATTTTAAGATGACACGTGTAATTATTTTAGAGCCTTTAGATCTTTGTTTTCCCGCCAAAACATTTTCCAATTATCTATTTTCTTTTTTTTAACTCCTAAATTGATTAAATAATATTTAAACTTTTCTATATTTCTTATTATCTCAAATTTTAAAAACTAAATGTAGGATAACTTTAGGTTAACTAATAACTTACCTTTTTAATTACATTATTTATAATTTAATTCAACTAATTCATTAGAATTCATAAGATTTAGAGGTGTTAATTTTTAAATTTTTGGAATATTATGAATTGTTACTATATACGTGTTTTATTTATACTAAAAACAATTACATACGTTTACACATACACATATTTAATTAATTCATTATAATTGTTATAAAAATCTAGACTTTATCAGAAATCGACACGTGACAGATAAAGTTAGTCATTTATTATAATAAGGATTTATTTATTGTATTTTTTTCATTATTCAGTCCGTGCAATACACGGAAATCTAACTTAGTTTAGTAATAATTGATAAAATCTCATCGAAATTTTGTTGCTATTATTTCACTTGAATTAGTTTAAATAAGGGTTCTTGCACTCCCAATGGAGAATTCGGTCGAACAACCCTTTGATTTGTTCTTGACATGCTTTGTTGAATATAAAAAAACCCTGTTTTGTACTTCAAAAGGATGGTGTAGGTCCCTGGAGCCTCGTAACGCAGCGGAGATACACGGACCTGTTCTGTGATTTGTGTGGGAACAAAGAAGAACGAGACAGAGAGAAACACGAACATAAATAAGAGAATCAACACAAAAACGATACGTAATCCATAACAACGAAGTTATCTCACATTACATACCGAAGAAGCACACATCTCTCGTCTACGCTCACGGTCCAGGGGTGGGAGAGTTCATCCCGCCCGGACACCTCTCGACCTAGTTCCAGAAGTTCCACCTACAAATGAAGATAAGTCTTCTATTTATAGGGGCAGGAACACTACTTGTGTACTTGTCTAAGTACGCAGGGTTTGGTCATGCGTACTTGACAAGTACGCAAGGCAAAAGCCTTGCGTACTTACTAAGTACACATGACCAAACTGGTGTGCAGGCTAAGTACTCAGGAACACCCTCCTGCGTACTAGCCACGTACACCGATACATAGAATTTTATCTATAGTTACAAAAACATGCTTGTACAAACTCCCTCTTAATTATAACATCAAATTCTATCTATCACTAACACTGATATGCATCAGTTTACAAAGAATGTCCTAATAGACTCCCTTTAAACTAATGACATCAAGTGTCTTCTGGCATTCCACTTGAGATCTTCAAATCTTCAAACTTCAGTCTTCAGTTGCCAAGTGATGACAAACCCGACTCCCTCCCTTTTAACTGTAGCTTTCATTGTAGACCAAACCAAGTGCTTCAATAAGAACCAACTAACCCAACACAACTCATTGTAGTTCATCCTCTTAGCAGTAGCAACCTCCACCCTGACTTAGAATTCTGAGTCTGACAATGTCTTCCTAAATAGGTAATAATAGTAGACTAAGACAACTCCAAATCAGCTGACATATGATAGAGAGTTTGAGTTTTCAATAACGTGCATCAAACTAATCAGCTCCCATAGGAATTCCAGTAAGATAAACTTAAGTCTTCAACCAGATGTGTCCAACTCTATCTTGTATCTTCACGAGTCAACCAAATTCCCGAAGATGTTCATTTCCAATATCCCCTTTCAGGTTAAACTCCATCTGACTAGACCATAAACAAGGGTATGTTTCCTATCCCGTTGCCAAATGATAAAAGGTTCCATCTTTAACTAATAATCCAACGAATATATAGCTTCATCCTGAAAACACTTGATAAAATCAAACACAAAATCATGCTCAACAGTGATCACCTTATATCCAAAGTCCAACATTCTTTAATTAGATCTTCATTCATGGTTTACACCTCCTAATCTGTATACGTTCACCGCGGTGAAGTTCCAAAACTAGGTTGTCTATCTGGATTCCGCCCAGATCCCAAATGAGAAATCCCATCATAATTGAATCACATCAAATCATGAACACAAGCTTGACCAATGAGCACGAAAAATATAGTTTACATGAGAAATCACGGTTGATGATACATCCCCCCCCATTTCTCTGTTAACTATGACCAGCTTCATCATCACGTCACTCAAATCCTCAAAAAGCACAACTAGCCAACTCCAGGATTTTATTCTTTTATTCCTTTGCAAAGATCCGCAAATCCTTAGGTTCAAGTTGTTCCAGTATTCATCCCCTATTAAAGAAGTATCCCGGATACTCGTAGCCAACATATTCAGGTTTGAATACCTAAACAAGATAATTCTCTTTCCTAAAGACTTAAAGCAGCCACATCTTCACAAATAGAACGAGACCTTTAGCCGATGACGACCCAATTGATCCCATTAGTTCAGCATTCATACCCTATTAAATAAGTATCCCGGATACTCGTAACCCACATTTTCAGGTATGAACACTTAAACAATGTATGACAAGTGGTATCATCCAAAAAAAATCTCGTCCGTGTTTCGCCAAGCCACATCGTATACAAATTTTGGTCCGGAAAAACCAAAATCACTATCTTCTAAAAAATGGCCCGAAACACGCGTACAAACGATCCCTAAAAAATTTGGCCAAGGAAAGTTTTCCCGTCAAAAAACTTTTTAGGGATCATTTGTACTTCAAGAGGATGGTGTAGGTCCTTGGAGCCTCGTCGCACATCTGAGATACACGGACCTGTTCTGTGATTTGTGTGGGAACAAAGAAGAACGGGACAGAGAGAAACACGAACATAAATAAGAGAATCAACACAAAAACGATACGTAATCCATAACAACGAATTCATCTCACATTACATACCGAAGAAGCACACATCTCTCGTCTACGCTCACGGTCTAGGGGCGGGAGAGCTCATCCCGCCCGGACACCTCTCGACCTAGTTCCAGAAGTTCCACCTACAAATGAAGACAAGTCTTCTATTTATAGGGGCAGGAACACTACTTACGTACTTGTCTAAGTACGCAGGGTTTGGTCATGCGTACTTGACAAGTACGCAAGGCAAAAGCCTTGCGTACTTACTAAGTACACATGACCAAACTGGTGTGCAGGCTAAGTACTCAGGAACACCCTCCTGCGTACTAGCCACGTACACCGATACATAGAATTTTATCTATAGTTACAAAAACATGCTTGTACAAACTCCCTCTTAATTATAACATCAAATTCTATCTATCACTAACACTGATATGCATCAGTTTACAAAGAATGTCCTAACAGACTCCCTTTAAACTAATGACATCAAGTGTCTTCTGGCGAGACTTGATCTTCTGGCATTCCACTTGAGATCTTCAAATCTTCAAACTTCAGTCTTCAGTTGCCGAGTGATGACAAACCCGACTCCCTCCCTCTTAACTGTAGCTTTCATTGTAGACCAAACCAAGTGCTTCAATAAGAACCAACTAACCCAACACAACTTATTGTAGTTCATCCTCTCAGCAGTAGCAACCTCCACCCTGACTTAGAATTCTGAGTCTGACAATGTCTTCCTAAACAGGTAACAATAGTAGACTAAGACAATTCCAAATCAGTTGGCATATGATAGAAAGTTTGATTTTCCAATAACCTGCATCAAACTAATTTGGCCAAGGAAAGTTTTCCCGCCAAAAATTTTTTTAGGGTTCATTTGTACGCGTGTTTCGGGCCATTTTTGAGAAGATAGTAATTTTGGTTTTTTCGGACCGAAATTTGTATACTATGTGGCTTGGCGAAACACGGACGCGATTTTTGTTGGATGATACCACTTGTCATACATTGTTTAAGTGTTCATACCTGAAAATGTGGGCTACGAGTATCCGGGATACTTATTTAATAGGGTATGAATGCTAAACTAATGGGAGCAATTGGGTTGTCATCGGCTAAAGGTCTCATTCTATTTGTGAAGATGTTGCTGCTTTGGGTCTTTAGAAAAAAGAATCATCTTGTTTAGGTATTCAAACCTGAATATGTGGGCTACGAGTGTCCGTGATACTTCTTTAATATGGGATGAATACTGGAACAACTTGAACCCAAGGATTTGCTGTTTTGGATCTTTGCAAAGGAATAAAAGAATAAAATCCTGGAGTTGGCTAGTTGTGCTTTTTGAGGATCTGAGTGAAGTGATGATGAAGCTGGTCATAGTTTACAGAGAAATGGGGGGGGGGGGGTGTATCATCAACCGTGATTTCTCGTGTAAACTATATTTTTCGTGCTCATTGGTCAAGCCTGTGTTCAAGATTTGATGTGATTCAATTATGATGGGATTTCTCACTTGGGATCTGGGCGGAATGCCAGATAGACAACCTAGTTATGGAACTTCACCGCGGTGAATGTATACAGATTAGGAGGTGTGAACCAGGAATGAAGATCTAATTGAAGAATGTTGGACTTTGGATATAAGGTGATCACTACTGAGCATGAATTTGTGTTTGATTCTATCAAGTGTTTTTAGGATGAAGCTGGATATCCGTTGGATTATTAGTTGAAGATGTAACGTTTTATCATTGGCCGATGGGATAGGAAAAATACCCTTGTTTCTGGTCTAGTCAGATGGAGCTAAAACTGAAAGGGGATATTGGAAATGAACATCTTCAGGAATTTGGTTGACTCGTGAAGATACAGGACAGAGTTGGACACATCTGATTGAAGACTTAAGTTTATCTTACTGTAATTCCTATGTGAGCTGATTAGATTGATGCAGGTTATTGGAAACTCAAACTCTCTATCATATGCCAACTGATTTGGAGTTGTCTTAGTCTACTATTGTTACCTGTTTAGGAAGACATTGTCAGACTCAGAATTCTAAGTCAGGGTGGAGGTTGCTACTGCTGAGAGGATGAACTACAATGAGTTGTGTTGGGTTAGTTGGTTTTTATTAAAGCACTTGGTTTGGTCTACAATGAAAGCTACAGTTAAGAGGGAGGGAATCGGGTTTGTAATCACTCGGCAACTGAAGACTGAAGTTTGAAGATTTGAAGATCTCAAGTGGAATGCTAGAAGATCAAGTCTCGCCAGAAGACACGTGACGTCATTAGTTTAGAGGGAGTCTGTTAGGACATTCTTTGTAAACTGATGATTATCAGTGTTAGTGATAGATAGAATTTGATGCTATAGTTAAGAGGGAGTTTGTAGAAGCATGTTTTTGTAACTATAGATAAAATTCTATGTATCGATGTACGTGGCTAGTATGCAGGAGGGTGTACCTGAGTACTTAGCCTACACACCAGTAGGGGAGGGGGCTTAAGTCCCTAGCCTCACTTGGTTCCCTCACTTTTTACCCAAACACTCAAGTCTAGAGAGAGAAACCGTAAAGAGAGAAAGTCGGTTTTGACTTCAAGGAAGCTTAAGGATCAAAGATACTCGTCTCTGGATAGCAAGGGAGGAAGAAAAAAAGCCAAAACAGGTAACAACTCACCTCAAATATGAGTTTTTAAGTTTTACGGGTTTTTGTACGATTTTGATCTAAAGGTAGCATTTTTACGTTTGGAATGTAAAAAAAAGCCTAGATCTAGTATCACGAACATGAAACACGAAGTTTGAACGTAAAAAGTTGCTACCTTGACAAGATCAGACCTTGGCCGCCATTCCCATGCAAAAACCCTAGGTTCCTGCTGGGGAAGACGACCTGGCGAAACTAAGCAGGCAGGTGAAACTGTTCATGTGGCGAAACTGAATAGATTCGCTAGGATATGTAGGGGTGTTCAAAACCGGATATCCGAAGTTTCGGATATCCGAAAATTTCGGATAGTTGATTTTACTATGGATTCAGATAGTAAACTGGATATTCGAACTCCGAAAAAAAAACTGCATAAGTGAATTTGAATTCTAAAAAATTAAGCATTTTCCAAGATATTTCCATTTTTTGATCATTTTCATTTGTCCAAATAGCATCAACATCAACCTTTGTCCAAAGAAGTTTCTAAGGTAAACCTTCAAATATTTTGCATAAAGCAAGTTGAATATCAAGGCCACTCGCATAATCATAATTTGATCCATAAAAAATAGCTGCCATAGAACCCTTTGCATAAAGACATGATCCTCAGCCTTCAAGATTCAACTCTGTTAAGATAAAAAGTGGTATGTTTGACTTTAACCTGAACAGTCAAAATCCCAGAAGCATGAACAAAGAGAGAAATTTGAAAAGCACTCTTACCGTGAGCCTGTGTTTTTCTTTCAATTTATAACACCTTAAGGCTTCAAACCTTGTAAGTCAGACCACCCCACTTCCCACACACACCCAGGCACCCACTCAAACACACACACAACAAAAGCATTCATGACCTCAATTTGGAACTGATTTAACATATTCTTAGGAAACATTCATTCTAATCCTACTTCAATTGATCTTATAAATTCGAACTAAGAAGTGAAGAACTGACGAGGATGAAGAACTAAGAAGCCAAGTCGTCTGAGAACTGAGAAGCGAAGTTTAAGGCTGATGGTCTGAGAGTCGAAATGTCGGAGATTGAGGTTGAGGTTTGCAGATCGCTTCGTCGTTTGAATCTGAGAGGCAGAGAGGCTTTAGGGTATCACTTTGAAAAGTAAAATATAAATACATAATTAATTAACTATAACTCTATATGTGTTAAATAAAAATAAATAATTAATAAAATGAAATTAAATTAAATTTTCGGATATCGGATATCCGAAATATTTGAAATTTTCAAATATTAATATCCGAATCCCCAAAAATTCGGATATCCGAATTTTCGGATAATTTGGATTTGGAATTTCGGATAATTAAGGTTCGGTTTCGGATTCAAATTTTTTTTAACACCCCTAAGGATATGGGAAGCAAAACTAGCCTAGTTTCGTTTGAAAGTAGTTTCGTCTGATGCCTAGATTCGCTATGTGTAAGGAAGCGAAAGTACTATAGTTTCGTTAGGAATGATGGGGCGAAACTAACCCTAGTTTCGCCAGGACAGAATGAGTTTGAAATTGACACGTTTGGTTATCGATTCAGATTTCGAGCGTCTTCAGTTGAGTTGAGATAGTACGTTGAGGTAGCTGATTAGGTGAGTTCTAGAGCCCTCTTTTAAATGTTTTAAAAAATGTTTTGGGCTGGTGAGCATATGTAACGAAACCATGTTTTATGAAACGAGGTTTATGAAAGATGTTTTAGAAAGTGAAGTTATGAATTGAGTTTACGAAATGTTTTGCCAAAGAAGTTTACGAAGTGTTTATGAATGATAGGTATTTAATAAAATGTGCAAATGCTTTAACTGAAGTTTTGAAGTAAAAGAAATGAATGTTTATGAAAGTCACAAATGAGCGAATCTGCCATGCGGGAATCGAAGTTATGTGGGTTACGTATGGTATGTATGTTATGTGTGACACCCGACAATTTCTGGTTAATATCCATACCCGACCATTACTTGATTTCATATGATTTCACGTGCATCATACTTAATTATAGAGTAATTATGTAGATATTTCATATAGCAAGTCCATTCGTTTCATTTCAATTCATGCATTGGTAATCTGGAGAATTACCGGGTCACACACGCGTCCTATCACACGAACGTTGGTGAATTTTAGAAATAATACTTAGACATATATTTGACGTATAAATTACATGTAATACTGTGATTTATTATTTCATGCTTAGATTAATTTTTCCAGAATTTTTAGAGCAACTTTTATTTTAAACGCTTTTTAAGCGGATACGTGATATGTGTCAACAATTCTAAATTGAATTTTATAAAAAAAGATGGCTTTATACTACGGGCCAAATAATTCAGATTTTATCATTTAAAAACCTTTTAGGAGCCCATCCCCTTACTAAAAAGCCTTAAAAGATAGAAAAGCCCAACACCCATTTCCCTAAAACCACCCTTAATCCCATCTTTAGTTCATTTACCCTAGACCTAAACACCCACACTCTCTCTCTCCCTCTCTTTCTTTTGGCCACCACCCCTCTCCCCTAGGCACCATCTATCTCAAACTCTTTCATCCATTCTAAGCATTCTAAGTCTACTCCAAGGTGGTTTCAAGTGATTTGGTGGTGATTTAAGCTAGCACAAGACTATACCAAAACCATATCTCGATTTTTTAAGCTTCTCATTCATATATTCTTGTTATATTTTGGCCATTTGGTGAAACCCACCTGTCCAAACGAATTTCTATGTTACTAGTGTTATAATCTATGTTTTTAACAAAAGGTTTTCATAATAAAAGGTTGTTGACACATATTGGTACATATGGATGTTTGAAATGCTGGTTTATGGTGTATATTGCTCGTTGCTATTTATAGAAACTTTATTTGTTATAATTTTGTAGAAATGAGCATATGACATGGTTGGAAGTTTGAATGATACTTATGTTGGTAGATTGAGGAGGAAGTATGAATTTTTTTGTTGAAATATTTGGTTTACACTATATTATGGTCGTTTATATAAATAGAAACTTTATTGTTTGATATTTTGAGTTATTAATTATTATAGCATGCTAAAATGGATGTATAATATCTATTAAAATGATATATAAGGTTATTGGAAGTTACACATGTGTAGGAGGTCGTTTGAACCACTTTCCTAAAAAGGAAACTTTAATTGAACATATTTTGTATGTGTATGCTATAGATGTCCAAAATAAGTTAAATGGCTTTATTATCATATGTATAGATGATTTATGCATGAATATGTGATTTAGAGTTTTGTTATGGCATGTTTTGGAAGACCTTACTAATAAAGGAAACTTTATTGGTTGGGAAACTTCAACTTTGCCTTAAATGGAAAGTGTGTGTATAGAATCATGTTTATGGCATTTTACTATTATAATTTCATATATAGTTTGTTTATTTGAGCTATGATACGTAAAGAATACTAAAACCCTAATTGTCCAAAAAGGGAAACTTTGTTATGTTAGAAACTATTGTACAAAAATGTCATGTTACATTACTTACACAAATGGGTTGAAATGATATTAGTAGATGACTAATACAATAGTGTAATCCCCAAGAAATTCCGGCCTATATTTTTACTTTTCTGGCATTGTAATTACATTATTATCTGATTTACATCTATGAACGTGTCCTATTTTCAAATTACATTTCATAATTGTTCATACATACATACATTGAGTGCATTCATTTCAAATTACATACATATTTATTTAGGTTATAAATGTTCTAAGACTATTAAACAAATGCATACATGTTAGGCTATGTATATATATACAAACATGCAAAAACAAATGTTATAAATCTTATAAATAAATTAGGGATTTATAAAGATTTAAATAAAACAAATAAGTATATAATTACATTTATCAAACATTTTAAATATAAATTATGTTGATGAAATGGAGTCATAAACATAAAATTTATGAACACTTAAGTTAGAATATATTATGAAATTAAAAACTATTATTCATCTTTTGCAATCTTAATCCATATAACAAATTAAATTTCATGAATAAGCCCCTGATTCTACCCTATAAATAGAGCCCTTATTTCTCATGTATTATTCGCACATCAATTATCCTCTAGGGTTCTCTAGCTACTAAAGGTCGTTCTTCTCATCTTTTGGAAGATTCTAGCTTAAATCCTTCCATTCTAAGTAAGTTCTTCTTATGTTCTTGCTTGTTCATACTTTTTCTTTCAAAAAATCCCTCATAACTAGCTAGATCTATGATTCCTAATATGTTTATGTTATAATCATAGACCTATACAAGATCAAAAGCCATATTTTAATTAAACTGGTTTAAAGCTTTTATTTAAAAGCTTGGTTTGATCTTTCTTATTCCTTTCAATTTCAAAAATCACGTTTTTACTAAAACTCACTATTTTCAAATTATATTATTTAATATTCAATTTCTATGTTTACTAAACTCATATTTCCACTTTAGCCCATTTACTTTCCAAACACACCCTAAACTTGGTTAAGTATGCAAATAGAGTAAATTTCAAACCAATATATAGTTATCTAGCAAACATTAAAGTTTTGGCTAGGAAAAGACGGGGTTCTGATCCGACCAACTCTTCGTAGGAACTTTTCTGTTGGAGGTACTACTCTAGAATGATAACCATTGTAGTGTATAACAAC
The DNA here is from genome assembly GCA_023525975.1 of Smallanthus sonchifolius. NCBI lineage: Eukaryota > Viridiplantae > Streptophyta > Magnoliopsida > Asterales > Asteraceae > Smallanthus > Smallanthus sonchifolius. The sequence goes on along the minus strand of CM042025.1, from coordinate 36,718,591 downwards.
CACTTTCAACTAATTATGATTATGATTATAAACCCATTTCTTTGCAAATATTTATACAAACTTTTATATAATTTATTTTTATTATATGAGAACATTTAAAATACAATTTTATACTTTTAATTAATAATTAATTATGATTTAATTATTAATTAATTAGAACATTATTATTATACTTTAAATTTTGGTTTAATTACCAATTAATTAAATCATTATTTTTAACATTTATTTTTCATAAATCAAATGAAAGGTTTTATTCATTTATTTATGTAGTAAATTATTTAATTACTCAACTAATTATTACTCATTTATTTATTTATCCATTTATTAATTTATGTGATTGCAAATAAAAAGAAAACTACTCATTTATTTATTTGTGTATTTATTTACAAACAAAAGAAACCTAATTATTTATTCATACATTTATATAATTATTACAAACAAACAAAATCTTTATTCATTATTTCAAAGATTTACATAAAATATTATTTATAACTCAAATAATTATTTTATTATTAAAATGAGCACACCCACATCAATCTACTCGCACATTAGGATTCCCTATTTTATTCGTACAAATCATTGATACATATATTCCATCAAACATAGGTTAACCTTATGATTAGCTAGGACATTTGTGCAACAAACAACATACTTGTGTGACATTCAAGCTACTTATTGCAAGGTGAGTTTACATAGCCCACTTTTTACTATTTTTACCTTTGGGGTGAAACATGTTTACAAACGCTTTACTTACACAATTCAATACCTATATTCTTATGCTTTGATCTTTATGCTTTATGTCTTGAACTACCTGGCGACCATTACATGTGTTCATGTCAGTACATTCATTAACTTGTAGCCCAAGCCTAAGGTAGTACCTAACATGATCATTTATACGGGAATCCGAAACTATAACTTACCATAAAACCTTGGCGGGTTTTGTTGGGTATCAACTTACAACTTGGGTATCATATTACCCCTTTTTCTTAAAATGGCAATAAGTTGGATTGCGTATCTAGTTTTCTATTACCAGGATTGAATTGTATGCTTGGAACATTGTATGTTTTCACATTTATGCTTTAGACATGCTTTGAACATATTGAATTGTAAAACTATACTTAACTTTGTTTGGTGTCAAAAACTATGTTACTCACCAACTACTTGTAGTTGACATTTACTAACATGTTTCAGGTGCACCAGTTTGAGGACACTACATGATCACAAAGGACTATGGACCTAGCTTTAATAAATATTAACTTTAATTTGTGTTATGCTTGAACCCTCTTGTTTTTCCATTTCTATTTGTAACGGATCCTTTAACTTTGATGAAATAATATTATCACTTATTAATAGATGATCATGTGCTTATGAACAACCGCGTCAGCCCCAGCGTATAATCCGCCGTCGACCGGGGTGTGACAAATAGCATGATTTATGTGGATTGTTTTGTTAACATGAATGGGATATGTTATAAGGATGTACAAATGGCATGTTACTTATTATATGTTACATACTTATGCAATTACTTGAGACTATGTGTTACCACTGATGACATGAACTTATGCAAACCATGTTACTTATTATACGTTACTTACTTATGCAATTACTTGAAGCATGTGTGTTATGTCATAAGGTGTTACTTATGTGTTACTTGTGTGTTACTTGTACATGTCTTCACCATATGTCACCAACATGTCGTCGTGTCAGATTGGTCAAGGTTGGTCAACATTGGTCAACGTTGGTCAAACTTAGTCAAACTTGGTTAAACCTTGGTCAACTTTGGTAAAACCTTTTCAAAACGTCAATGTAACCTTTCAACATTGAGTCGTTTGGATGAATGTGGATACATAAACCACGTTTACCTTTCATAGACCTTATAGCCTTAATGTTTCTAGGGCTCAGATAGGTCAGTTGTCCGGACTTTGCTAGGTTTCACGTATTACTTTTCATATCACATCACCTCATTCCTAGATGAGTTTTCACGGCCCCGTTTTACTTACTTTTACATTTGGGGGAGATACATTCTAAATCATTTTCTTTCTTAGTCGTATGACGTTATTTTGATTTCGCTTTAATATATATAAGTTGGTGCATTTCCCGCACATAAAGTCCTCTCATAGTCGATCCGTTAATTATTTCACAAAGAGAGGTGATCATGAATAATACTATTTTGGTTTAACAACCCCCACTCAGGTTAGTCACGCTAACTCTGACTGAGAGTCAAACGGGTGCATCATTGACCTAATCCATTGCGTGCTGGGCACGTAAGAGGCAAAATACTAGCTTCTGCATTCCTTCGTTGTGCTTCGGATTTGGTGATTGCTTATATAATTAATGTTTATTGTATGATCAACAATCGAATCACTAGTATACATGCGTAATGTTACACTGTTTTCATTTCTTTACTGTTACTTAAACCTGTGAACTCACCAACCCTGTGTTAAAACTTTAAGCATGTTTATCTCAGGTCGCTAAGCATTTGCACAAGAGCTGGGATTTGCATATCTGGAGTCTCATTTCATGTTTTCATTTAGAATCTTAGGTTTATGGGAACTTAAATGTTTATGATTCTGTATTTTGATACTATTGCTGTTGCTTCCGCAATTTACATTTCACATTTTCAAACTCTGTATTACTTATTTATTTTTGTATGGTGTTCAAACGGAATGTCTTTTCGAAAACCATTTAGAGGTCGTTCGAAATGAACAGGACCGATGATGCTTGATAGTCACAACCCGCGGGTAACCCGCTGTGGGAATTCAGGGTGTGACAAATTGGTATCAGAGCCCTGGTTATAGAGAACTAAGTTGCATTTAGTGTGCTTAGACTATAACTATAGGCTCACATAGTTCACATCACATCATTCACATTCATATACATTCACATGATCTATATTCCCTGATACTTAGACAGTGTTATTGTCACGACTATGTCTTCCGCATCTCACCCGATTGTCATCTTCAACTCTGAAGAGAAGTATGAGTACACACCGTCGGCATCGTCATCAGCACAATCATCACTTTCTGCACAATTCGCACCACTACTCCCGCGCTCATCCGGTGACGATAGTATTCCAATGACTGACGACGATGAGAACCCGAGCGAGTATTCAGGGGAACACATGGCCGACAACCATAAGGTTGATGAGGAGGAGCCCGAAGAGGTTTATGAAACTGTATCCTTCAAGGAGCTTGAGGCTCTCGTGGACACGAGTACCGGGAGGAGACCCCGAGGGGGTACCACACCCCATCCCATCCCCGTACCTTGCGCATTTAGGAGAAGCACTACTTGTCAAACCGTAAGAGGGTCACACTGCCTCGTCATGTTTCAACACCACCTACATCGTCATATCACTCGGACGACAAGGAGTTCGAGGTGGAGATTCACGCAGAGAGACCGTGTCTGTCCGAGGAGGGCTGGAAGGACTCAGAGAAACAAAGTACTGTTACTTCGGTTTGTGAACTGAACCCTACTCATATGTCCCAACTCAAGGAAGTTTGTAATTGAAATTCTTCTTTTCGAATCTATTCAGTCTGACTCTAAACCCGCCAGCCTTAATACAATGGCTAAATCCTACTATGTCCTGAGACACGGTTAACATTCCGTACCCGATGGTACAATTTAATAAACATTACAACCCTTTCAATCTGAAAACTCTGGTGAATCCTACAATCTGAGTTGACTTTTCTGTACAACTAGTACTCCTATTTCCAGTTCTCAGATGTCCGATTTTTGATCTCGTAGGATACTGCGAATGGATTGAGTCAAAGGATATCAACTGACACATCACACCATCTTTGATGGCATAGAATTATCCAACATCTTTTCTCATCTACGTATTTGAATAAAACTTATCCTGAAGCGAAGAACCTCTAGAAGGGTGGTTCATATAAGGTTGTTCTTGCATACAGACCCCGAAGTTTCTAGGGTAATGGAAGGGTCAGGGGTATTACCAAATGGCTTGATAAGACATAATATGTTCTCAGCATGAATAATTGTACCATGGATTAAGAAGTCAAACTCGCCACCGACACATTCGAAGGGCAAGACCTCACATGTTGAAATTCACATTACCACACTCTAAGTCTAGGAGCTGCTAACGCAATCCTATGAGAAGAATTTAAGGAAATTATGAAATAGGAATATTCCCTGAAATGAACTGCAAAAGTTAGAACAAGGAATCTGAAACTTGTCAGTAAAAGGTGTGAATATGGAAGGATATACCACGAAAATCCACAACTTGACCCGATTATGCTCACATATGGTCACACCGGTATCCTAAAGAATCTAAAGGTACATTTGGGGCTTATCGCCTCAGATCCAAAGTGTAGTGACATATGCTGAACCTATCACCATTTGAAACGCAGCGAGACTTGCGTTCAAATCTGACAGGCCAAGCAGTTCGTCAAGGTGTACTATTCAGAGATGAATCTCTTGTGAATTCGTTTAAAAACAAAATGAGATGGGACGATGCTTCCGATAAAACCCTTACACCACCAGCCCCGAGGAGACAGAAAATAGTTAAGGCCCTTGCCGCACGCCAACCAGATAAGGAAACCAGAGGTGGATACACTACGAACTGCCGACATGTAACAAGTGAGGTTTTCGCCACACGAGTTCATGTGAAGACTTCACGTGCCAGACTTACAAGTGTTTCGGCCATGCCACCCACAATTACAGGATTGTTGATCAAACCACGAACATAGGAGAAAACCATGGATGCTTCGAGTTTGCTAAACTCGGACATATCCACAAGGATTGCCCAAAGTCTAGAAGACATGGTGATAACAATGCACGTGGCTTAACGTTTATTGTAGGAGTTAGATAGAATCCAAACTTTGTCACCCGCATGTTCTTGTGAACAACCGTTAAGTTTCCATTCTATTTGATACAAGTGCCGATAAAAGCTTTGTGTTTACTGAGTTTAGCTCACTACTTGGTATTACATCGACTGAATTAGATTACCTATACATGGTAGAACTAGCTAATGGTGAATTGATTTAGGCAGAACATATAATTCCAGGCTGACCACCCATTCACTATATACCTGTTACTAGTAACACCGGTAAGTTTTGATATAGTCATTGATATGAACTGGTTGTCCAAGAACCGAGCTAAGATTGTATGTTAAGAGAAAATCGTTCGCATTCCACTGCCGAAGGAGAAACACTGGTGATTCAAGGAGAAAAGAGTGGTACACCACTAAGGATTATTACTTGCAGAAAAGTGCAGAAGTACTTACGAAAGGGTTACCATGCGATCTTAGCGCACGTGACGGAAAGAAAGGGTTACCAGCGGCAAGTTGAGTTTTGGATTGACCTCACACCTGGAGCTGCTCCAATAGCAAGGTCACCCTACCGTCTGGAGCCATCAGAAATACATGAATTGTTTAACCAATTGTAGGAACTGTTAGACAAGGCATTCATCAGACTAAGATTTTAGCCTTGGGGAGCCCCGATCTTGTTTATCAAGATGAAAGACGGATCGTTCCGTATGTGCATCGACTACCGAGAACTGAACAAAGTGACGATCAAGAACCGATATCCATTACCAAGGATCGACGATCTTTTCGACCAGTTACAAGGGCCGAGATATTACTGAAAGATTGATCTGCGGTCGGGATATCATCAGCTAAGGATTCAAGAAGACGACATACCAAAGACCGCTTTCCGAACTCGTTACAGTCACTACGAGTTCATGGTCATGCCTTTTAGGTTAACCAATGCACCAGCGGTATTCATGGACCTCATAAACCGAGTGTGCAAACCCTATTTGGAAAAGTTTGTGATTTTATTCATAGACGATATTCTGATATACTCACGGAATAAAGAAGAGCATGCTGAACATTTGAAGTTAATCATGGAATTGCTAAAAGATGAGAAATTGTACGCCAAGTTCTCGAAATGCGACTTCTGGATTCGGGAAGTGCAATTCCTTGGACACGTGGTCAACGAGAAGGGCATACATGTTGACCCATCCAAAATTGAGGCGATTAAGAATTGGTAGGCACCTAAGACTCCAACTGAGGTGCGACAATTCTTAGGTCTCACGGGCTATTATCGACTGTTCATAAAAAATTTCTCTAAGATAGCCCAACCCCTCACTACTCTAACACACAAGGATAAGAAATACGAATGGAACGACAAGGAAGAAACCGCTTTCCAATTACTCAAATAGAAACTTTGAAGCGCACTGATCCTTTCATTACCAGAAGGGACGGATGATTTCGTGGTGTTCTGTGATGCATCCCATCAAGGGCTCAGTTGTGTTTTGATGCAAAGAGAGAAAGTCATTGCTTATGCTTCTCGACAATTAAAAGTGCACGAGAAAAACTACACTACTCATGACTTGGAGTTGGGAGCTGTGGTATTCGCACTCAAGATCTGGAGACACTACTTGTATGGCACGAAATGTACCATTTTCACTGATCACAAGAGTCTTCAGCACATTTTCGATCAGAAAGAGCTTAACATGAGGCAACGTCGGTGGGTTGAATTACTAAACGACTATGACTACGCTATCCGTTACCATCCTAGAAAGGCAAACGTCATTGCTGATGCCTGGAGCAGGAAATAACAAACAAAACGACGACGAGTGCAAGCGTTACAGTTGACCATTCACACGAATTTACCTATCCAAATCCGTGACGCTCAACTCGAAGAAATCAAAGAGGAGAACCCGATCCACGAGTCCCTACGAGGTATGGACAAGCAATTTGAGGTCAAATCCGATGACGTTCGTTACTTTATGGATCGGATTTGGGTACCGAGCTTTGGGAATCTAAGGGATATAGTGATGGACAAAGCATACAAGTCCAGATACTCGAATCTCCCTGGTGCCGAAAAAATGTATCTTGACCTCAAGGAGCACTATTGGTGGCCCAATATGAAAGCCAAAATTGCTACCTATGTCAGTAAATGCTTGACCTGTGCTAAGTTCAAAGTGGAGTATTAGAAACCGTCAGGATTACTCCAACAACCATAAATTCCACAGTGGAAGTAGGAACAGATTTCAATGGACTTTATCATGAATTTGCCTAGGACATCCAGTGGTTATGACACAATCTGGGAAGTTGTCGACCGGTTAACAAAATCTGCACACTTCCTTCCCATAAAAAAAGCAACAGACAAGTTGGAGAATTTCGACCCAAATTTACTTGAAGGAAGTAGTCTCGAGGCATGGAGTGCCAACCTCTATCTTTTCAGATAGGGATGGTTTACGTACCGATTCTGGAAATCTTATAGAAAGCCTTGGGTACTTGATTGGACTTGAGTACTGCATACCAACCTCAAACGGACGGTCAGAGCGAAAGGACCATCCAGACTCTTGAGGACATGCTTAGAGCTTGTGTGGTTGACTTTGGGAATGGTTGGGATACCCACCTACCATTGGTCGAATTTTCATACAACCACAGTTATCACACTAGCATCAAAGCCGCACCATTCGAAGCACTTTATGGAAGAAAGTGTAGATCGCCAATTTGCTGGACAGATGTGGGAGATAGCCAACTCACTGGTCCAGAAATCATTCACGAGACTACAGAAAAGATTGTATAGATACGCGAACGTATAAAGGTCACGCATGATCGTTAGAAAAGTTACGCTGGCGTGAGACGCAAACCATTGGAATTTCAAGTGGGAGACAAAGTTCTGCTGAAAGTCTCGCCATGGAAAGGAGTAATACGTTCCGGCAAGCGTGGGAAACCGAACCCTCGTTACATTGGACCTTTCGAGATTCTGAAAAGGATTGGTCCCGTTGCTAACAAACTCGACCTACCGGAAACCCTCAATGGCATTCATAATGTGTTTCATGTGTCAAACCTGAAGAAGTGCTTATCAGAAGAGACACTGGTCATACCATTGGAGGAGATTCAGATAGACGACCAACTTCACTTCGTCGAGGAACCAGTCGAGATCATGGACCATGAGGTCAAATAACTGAAGCAAAGCCGCATCCCCATAGTTAAGGTTCGTTTGGATTCTATACGCGAACAAGAGTTCACTTGGGAACGCGAGGATCAATTCAAACGTAAATACCCTCACTTATTCAAAGCTACATGATGTAGGGTCAAATATCCCGTGTTTAAGAGTCGGTTTTGTATAGTCTTATAAGTTTTAAATTGTACCTTGAGTCGGGTTTTATGTGGTATTTGTAGTTGTGTATGTGACAGGTTAATGGTGCTATTTGAGCGGAAAACGAGACATATTCAAGAAAGCATCAAAGTATAGGGGGTTAAAATGTCAAAATGTCAATTTCAAGGATTTTAGGTCTTTCGCGCCACACGAAGACCTGGGAGGAATATCTCGCGACATGCGAGGAAATGGAAAAGCTGCCCCGACTAATTTGTCCTTCGTGCCACGCGAAGGACTAGCCAAGGCTTTTCGCGACACGCGAAGAGCCGACGGAACAGGAAAAAAAGCCCAAATTTCCATATTTAAAGAAATCAAACCCTAATTCGTAAAAAACTTTCATTGAGACGATTTGAGAGCAGGTTAGGGCGATTTTCAGAGTTCCAGATCATTCCAGATCATCAATTGAAGCTATGCTCGTGTGTCTGACAAACATGCGTGGCTAAGCTACGTGTGGCTTCTTCCCGGCGGATGGTTCGTATAGGTTTTTGTGTTGATTCAGTTTGTTTATGTTTTGGATCTTTTTAGTTTCTGAAAATAACTGATTAGATTGATGTATTGGTTGATTTAAATAATTTATGTTTGTGCTTTGAGTTTTCTCGTTTACAATCTTGTTCGGTTGATGATAAAACCTAGTAGCAGGGTTGGGTGACTAAAGGGGTAACTTGGCATTGATAAATTGGGTAGTTGGATTGTACTTGTTTGTGACGAAACTAGTCGTATAGGTTGCTGACAACAATCTGTCTTCAATTACTGTTTTAACTGATTTTTCAACGCTATGTCTATGTGGTGTCCAATGAACAACTGAGTTTTGCATAAACCTAGAACCTGAAGTTTGGAGGAAGTTACATCTTTGTTAAATCTGAATTCTAAGTAGCATAATTTACTAAACTAAACAATTATATCTTTCCACTGATTCTCTGTGGATTCGACAACCCTACTTCCCTGTCTATAGTCTAAGCTAGCTAAGGTGTAGTTTTTATTATAGTTTTTGATTGACATTAACACCACGATCAAAATGGCGCCGTTGCCGGGGAATCGGTGCGCTTAGTTTTTTTTGTTTTAGTTTAGTTTATTTTTTTTATATAAAAACAAAAACCCAAAATATTTTTTATTTTTATTTTGTTTTTAGTTAGTTTTATTTCTATGTTCAGAACTACTCTGTTGTGTTACTTGTGCGGGTTATAATGGACGGGGGTTATGATGATGGCCAATATTACTATGAGCCGTGCATGAACTTTGGCATCACTGTCCACTGGGCTCAAGATTGCCTAAGGTACAATCAACAGGGTGGTAGCCCAGACTATCAAAACTATCAGCATGATTACACCCAAGGCTACCACCCTAGAGGTTCATCTGGCCAAAGCAATTATCTAGACGAGTAGCAGAATTAGGGAGATTGATGTTGCCCAGACGGTCTATAAAAACTAACAAATGAACCTAACCTAGACTCCTAAGTAATAAATGGAAAACCTATGAACTAGACCGCACTGACAGGCAAGTGTACCTATCGAGTGTAGCACGGCTTAATGGTAAACCGGATTATCGAACCCTAGACACTAAATACTAATACTAGACTCGGACTAAAGATTGATGATTGGGGGGTTGACTACACTAAAGATTAACTAAGAATGCAGCAAACTAAGAACGACTCAAGCTATCAAGATCAAGACCAAGGAAGAAATCAGATGATAGGAAGAATACTACCTAGGTCGGAATCCTACTTGTAAAGAATAACTTCTACTGGTTCTGGAAACTATGATGGATCTGGGTTTCTAAGGAAACAACTCTAGACTACCTAGTGGATCCCTAATCACTCTCAGGGTGTCACCAACTAAGGAACCTAAAGATGTAATAAACTCACCAGATAGTAGATTACCTTTCGGTCTCTCCAACAATGATAAAGTACCCTAATAGATAGATCACCTTTCAGTCTCATTGTCCACCATACATTCGAAGAATACACGAGGTAATCTCAAGATAACAACTATGACTCAGAGTAGCAACAATCACTAGACACCTAATACCAACTTCTTCTCAGTCAGCTGACACTCGGATTCCTAATGACGAAGACTAAATGACTATCTTTTCCTTATCGGGTATTGAGACAGGATACACACTCAGTTCTAAAGAACATTCAATCACAACTACTATAGATCACTATCTCTAGCAAACCACACAAACAATCACAAACCCTAAAGTCTATAACCTAGATACGCTAATCAAGCTAGAAGACATCCACAATCAACGTACGGAATCAATAATGAAACACAAATCAAGTCTAAGCATGCATATACATCATAATCATTAAATCAAGATCTTTATCAAAATCATAAACCATCAATTAATTTCCAAAACCAGTAAAAATAGTAACTTTACGTAGTAATCATCATAAACCTAGGCAGTATTAATGATCTAGCCAAGAATCATACTCAAAACAACCAAAATAGAAGTAAAAGTATCACACATGGTATCAATCATAGCAATCAAAGAATAAAAATCGAACCTTGAAACCTAGAACGCTATAATCAACGAACCCGGATCCAAAGCTTCAACCTTTGACTTCCAATCTGCTTCCTCACTCCCGAAATCGCCTCTTGTCTCTCTCTAGATGGCTGGAACTAGAACTTGTGGTATTATGGCATTACAATTCTATTAAAATTTGAGTTTAGGGTTTTCCACGATTTTCCTGTCTCTCGCATACCGCGAGAACATGGGTTGGGTTCCTCGCGTACCGCAAGGAACAAAATAGTCACGGCCACTTCTGGTTTCCCTTGCGTACCACGCGGATCTGGTAATCTTCTCTCGCGTACCGCGAGAACTCAAAATTTCAACATTTTAGCTTTAAACTCTCGACTTCATTCTCTTTCTTGATATCTTCTTGTATTCACTTGTAATCTTCACGAGCACCTGTAAACATACAATAGACTCAAATACAGACTTAGACGACTAAAAATGAACACAAAACTAAGTAAAAACGCATAAAACACTAGGAATAAAGATGTGTGCTTCGCACTACATCAGAGATCCACAAACAGGTCAATCTGAATTGGATGACATCCGGTAAGATATGAAGGAGCTGGCAAAAGTGGTCCAAGCAGTTGTGTAGCAACATGAAAGCCAGGCAAAAGATCATCTAGTGTTGATAGAGCAAGTTGCCCACCTAACTGAGATTGTTGCAACCATCGTCAGAGATTTAAGTAAGCCCTGTAGTGCACTTCAGTCTTCAAGTCCCCAAACCATAAACAATGCACACCTAAATGCTGTAAGTCTTCAACCCTCAGTTGAAATTCCTGCCGATGAACAGACTCCACCACTGATAGTAGATAGAGTGGTGGAGCACAGTGAGTCCGACTCTGACCCTAATCAGGATTTTATTTCACAAAATAACATGAAAAATAATAATGTGAATAAACCTGTAAAAATCCCGGTTTCTGCTACTTTAATCAAAATAGTTTTAAAAGAAAAGGATCCAACACAGGATGAGAGATTGGAAAAGTTTGAAAAGCGTAAAATTAATTTGACATTTTTAAATACGCTTAAACAAGATCCTGATAATGTTGAGTGCTTGAAAGGTTTGAGTACCCAAAAACGATGGCACAAATGTCCCGAACAGGTTAAGCTGAGTGCTAGTGTGAATGCCGTGTTTATGGGTACCCTTCCCCCTAAACTCCAAGATCCTGGAGCACCTCTTATTTCAATACAAGTAGGTGAATTTAAACTGGATAGAGCGTTGCTAGATCTTGGAGCATCTATGAGTATTTTGCCATGGAGTATGTATGATCAGCATGATTTTGGTCCGTTAAAGAGAGTCCATAGCACTATGGTGTTGGCTGATCAGACTCTCACACGTCCTCGGGGGATTGTAAAGGATGTGATTGTGAAGGTAGGAGAATTTTATTACCTAGTGGACTTCTTGGTGTTGGATTGTGTCAAGAACACACAACCAACTATTATTTTGGGTAGACCATTCTTGGAAACTGCTTAGGCAAATATTAATTGTGCTAAGGGAACGGTGAGAATGAGATTTGGGGCTCAGAAGATGAGTCTTAGAATATTTTTAAACCTACCAAACCCGAAAGCTAACAAGTGTGAATCACCTGAAAAGGTGAATCACACGGTCGAGAATGATTGTGTTGTGAGTGATAGGTTAGCTGAGCAGAAGGATGGTGAAACTCCGGACAATGGGAAGAAGAGGGTCAGAAAGAGGAAACGAAAGGGACAGAAACATCAAGTTCCAGAGGCAGAGCGAGAATTGTTTGCCTTGTTTGTGAAGGCCTGGAGAGAATTTGATGACGAGCGGAATATAAGTGCGGGGAAGGAGGATTGCAAACATCCCACCCGACCACCATGACATCAGTAAGGTACACCGCGTCTGGCTGAAGACGTTAAACTTAGCTCTCTTGGGAGGCAGCCTAAGGTTAGTAGTTTAATTTTATCATCTAGATAAATGAACGTTGTGGATGTGTTCTCTAGAAACCCTCTCGAGACTAAACTCGTCCACTTGGGCCACCGAGGGGTTTAAAAGACTTGTTGCATACGCTAAATGCATCCGTGATTCCTACGAAAGTGAGTTGGATTTTATTTTCATTTGTGTGTTTTTGTGTGTGAACCGGCCAATTGTAGGTAACTCACATGGGTTTTCATGCACGAGGGGTGCAATTGGGTGCGTGTGCGAGTTTTGGAGGATGGAACAACTTTTTGAATTTTATGTGAAAATTTTTCTAAGTTAAAATTTTGCTCAAAACTTTCTGTGAAAGCGAAGACCCGTCCTCCAAAATTCACGACACGCAAAGAACAAAAGTCAACAGCCGGGTCAAATTTCACCTCTTCGCGACACGCGAAGAGTATCTCCCTGTCTTTCGCGACACGCGAAGACCCTGCCATGAAGTTTTTTTTTGTTTTTTTTATTTTTGTAATTTTGAGTCGTTTCAGTCCGTCGGGTCTTTTATTTTTGTAATTGAGTCTTTATATTAAGTCAGTGTGATGTGTGTGGGTTTGTTCGAGTTTAATTTTTGTAGGTTTTGATTGATCCACCTGTACTCAATCTCCATTCGGGTGGTGATTTCTGACTTTCACTTGATTCGTGTGTACAAGGCAACCCATTAGTATCTGTGGAACGCGATCGCGAATGAAATGCTATACGATCGCATATCCAGCTAAGTTTTTATTTTTTTAATTTTTGTATTTTTCTTTCGTTTTCAAGTCGCTCTTCCTACATTGAGGGCAATGTAGAGTTTAAGTATAGGGAGGGGAGTCCTTATTCCAGTTCTGTAGTTTGAGTCATAAATTTGAAAAAAATCATAAAAATTTATAAATTTTCAAAAATGTCCCTGGAATAGAATTTGTGCAACTAAATGGAAAATGATAGTACAATTGGAAACTTTGCATGTTTTGAGAATTGAATTGAAATAATAATAGAAAATACGTGTAATTTGTAATGTTTTGGTAGGCCCAACCAACTTAAGAGCTTAAATATCCTAATAGTGTTTCTAGATTTAAATGAATAATTAACTCAGCATGTCTTGTGGGTTCTCATCTTAGGGGTGTCGGTAAGGTCGAAACTGTCAACATAGGGTGATAGGTACCTCTATAAGCAATAGTTTATAAGTTTTTGAAATCTTTGGCACATTGCTTTCTTTTTATGAAAATAAATTCGAAAGTTGGTGGCGCCCACATTCCATAATCCGCATCATTAATGAGCTTTAATTAATTAAGTTGAGAGCTTGAGTTTCGCCTACATATTTAAGGTTCGTTTGGATTCTAGACGCGGACCAGAGTTCACTTGGGAGCGCGAGGATCAATTCAAGCGTAAATACCCTCACTTATTCAAAGCTACATGATGTAGGGTCAAATATCCCGTGTTTAAGAGTCAATTTTGTATAGTCTTATGAGTTTTAATTTGTACTTTGAGTCGGGTTTTATGTGGTTTTTGTAGTTGTGTATGTGACAGGTTAATGGTGCTATTTGAGCGGAAAACGAGACATATTCAAGAAAGAATCAAAGTATAGGGGGTTAAAATGTCAAAATGTCAATTTCAAGGATTTTAGGTCTTTCGCGCCACACGAAGACCTGGGAGGAATATCTCGCGACATGCGAGGAAATGGAAAAGCTGCCCCGACTAATTTGTCCTTCGTGCCACGCGAAGGAGTAGCCAAGGCTTTTCGCGACACGCGAAGAGCCGGCGGAACAGGAAAAAAAGCCCAAATTTCCATATTTAAAGAAATCAAACCCTAATTCATAAAAAAAACTTTCATTAAGACGATTCGAGAGCAGGTTAGGGCGATTTTTAGAGTTCCAGATCATTCCAGATCATCAATTGAAGCTATGCTCGTGTGTCTGACAAACATGCGCGGCTAAGCTGCGTGTGGCTTTTCCCGGCGGATGGTTCGTATAGGTTTTTGTGTTGATTCAGTTTGTTTATGTTTTGGATCTTATTAGTTTTTGACAATAACTGATTAGATTGATGTATTGGTTGATTTAAACAATTTATGTTTGTGCTTTGAGTTTTCTCGTTTATAATCTTATTAGGTTGATGATAAAATCTAGTAGCAGGGTTGGGTGACTGAAGGGGGTAACATGGCATTGATAAATTAGGTAGTTGAATTGTAATGGTTTGTGACGAAACTAGTCGTATAGGTTGCTGACAACAATATGTCTTCAATTACTGTTTTAACTGATTTTCCAACACTATGTCTATGTGGTGTCTAATGAACGACTGAGTTTTGCATAAACCTAGAACCTGAAGTTTGGAGGAAGTTACATCTTTGTTTAATCTGAATTCTAAGTAGCATAATTTTCTAAACTAAACAATTATATCTTTCCACTGATTCCCTGTGGATTCGACAACCCTACTTCCCTGTATACAGTCTATGGTAGCTAAGGAGTAGTTTTTATTATAGTTTTTGATTGATCTTGACACCGTGATCACTACATCGTCTACCAGTGACGCGAACTGAATTTCAGGATGAAATTCCTTTTAACAGGGGGAGTATGTGATACCCAGCAATTTCTGGTTAATATCCATACCCGACCATTACTTGATTTCATATGATTTCACGTGCATCATACTTAATTATAGAGTAATTATGTAGATATTTCTTATAGCAAGTCCATTCGTTTCATTTCAATTCATGCATCTGTAATCTGGAGAATTACCGGGTCACACACGCGTCCTATCACACGAACGTTGGTGAATTTTAGAAATAATACTTAGACATATATTTGATGTGTATAAATTACATGTAATACTGTGATTTATTATTTCATGCTTAGATTAATTTTTCCAGAATTTTTAGAGCAACTTTTATTTTAAACGCTTTTTAAGTGGATACGCGATATGTGCCAACAACTCTAAATTGAATTTTATAAAAAAAGATGGATTTATACTACGGGCCAAATAATTCAGATTTTATCATTTAAAAACCTTTTAGGAGCCCATCCCCTTACTAAAAAGCCTTAAAAGATAGAAAAGCCCAACACCCATTTCCTTAAAACCACCCTTAATCCCATCTTTAGTTCATTTACCCTAGACCTAAACACCCACACTCTCTCTCCCTCTCTTTCTTTTGGCCACCACCCCTCTCCCCTAGCCACCATCTATCTCAAACTCTTTCATCCATTCTAAGCATTCTAAGTCTAATCCAAGGTGGTTTCAAGTGATTTGGTGGTGATTTAAGCTAGCACAAGACTATACCAAAACCATATCTCAATTTTTTAAGCTTCTCATTCATATATTCTTGTTATATTTTGGCCATATGGTGAAACCCACCTGTCCAAACGAATTTCTATGTTACAAGTGTTATAATCTATGTTTTTAACAAAAGGTTTTCATAATAAAAGGTTGTTGACACATATTGGTACGTATTGACGTTTGAAATGCTTGTTTATGGTCTATATTGCTCGTTGCTATTTATAGAAATTTTATTTGTTATGATTTTATAGAAATGAGCATATGACATGGTTGAAAGTTTGAATGATACTTATGTTGGTAGATTGAGTAGGAAGTATGAATTTTTTTGTTAAAATGTTTGGTTTATGCTATATTATGGTCGTTTTTATAAATAGAAACTTTATTGTTTGATGTTTTGAGTTATTGAGTTATTAAGTATTATAGCAAGCTAAAATGGTTGTATAATATCTATTAAAATGATATATAAGGTTATTGGAAGTTACACATGTGTAGGAGGTCGTTTGAACCACTTTCCTAAAAAGGAAACTTTAATTGAACATATTTTGTATGTCTATGCTATAGATGTCCAAAATAATTTAATGTAAGGCCCCAAACTCGGTAGGCCTCACTTGTTGGATTTACTCATTCACAAACAGTTCTTAAACATGAATATCAAATAACGCAGCGGAAAATTTAATTCATTCATCATAATTAAAACTTGTTCATACATGCGGGAGCGTAAACATTGTTAAAAACATAATTACATCATAACTAAGCATAACGGGATGCCAGTCTTCGAAAGCAGCCGGGTAACTCTTCATCTCTAGCCAAGCATCACCGCCATCCTCATAACATGCCTTAACCTGAATGTGCACACTAAAAAGTCATCTACGCTGGTGAGTTCTAGTTTTCGTTCGATTTAAGAAATGGTTCATCATTCAAAACATTCATTAGGGTTTAACATCACGTATAAGAAAATAGGGCCTTTCATTCATAAACCTTCCAACATTTAAACACATTGAACGGATCATTTGTTTAAAACATTTAACATTCATTTAAGTCATACATTACTATCTAAAATCTGTATCTTTCTTTACGCGTCTCTGTGTACCCGAAGGAACCCTGCATGTCGTGGGCAACCGATACGTATCACCGTCGTTGCCACAGCATTCCGTCAATTCCCTTTTTGGTATTGCCCCCAAGGCTAACTGCACGAGGACCGACAATACCCATTTAGTTGCTCCTATGGCTCTCATGTCCATAGACCGACAACCTCCATTGAAGGCTATGGCTCTCAGCCATAGACCGACAACTTCCATCGACGGCTATGGCTCTCAGCCATAACACCGTCGGATCATAATTTAACCTGACGTAGGGTCACGTTAACCCCTGAGTATCCGTCGTTACTCCATACCAGTTGTACAACATCAAACCATTGGCAGGCCACTAAGACACTGCCCCTGTTGTTCTTATGGTAACTATGGCTCGCAGTCCATAATCTACCACAAGGCTGGGAATCTCATTCCCAGACTTCATTCGTCAATTCCATTCATTAGACAGATTAGATTAGTAATGACTTCTTTAAAACCTTTGCCCTTTTTCTTTTCTTTTTACAAAACCTTTTCTTCACTTTCGAAACCCTTTACCTTTACTTTAAACCATTTCTTTACAAACATTCGTTCGTAAACATTCCGTTCATAAAACTTTCTTTCCATAAACCGTTCATTCCAAATCATTTCATTTCGTAAACATAGTTTCATAAACATCATTTTATAAAACAACATTTCATATGTATACACACCAGCCCGAAAACATTATATAAAACATTTAAAAGAGGGCTTCTAGAACTCACCTTATAAGCTAGTCTCGGTTGTCCTAATCAAAGGCCCAACAACGTTACTTCCGATCTGAATTGGTTACAAAACACATATATCAGACCTAACCTCAATTCACACTTTTACTCAGCTGATATAGGCGAACTTAATGCTAAGTTCGCTTCCTCTGGCCTAGGCGAACTTATAGGCGAACTTAATAAGTTCGCTTACCTTTGGCCAAGCGAACTTGCCAGGCGAACATAATCAGGAGAACTTGATAAGTTCGCCTCCACTAAGCGAACTTGACAGGCGAACTTGCTAAGTTCCCCTGCACCAGCAATCATCTTCCCAAACAGTCCCGAAATTCACGGATTTGAGTTCGATTATGTCAAAACTTCAACTTTCTTTGCTCAAAACAACCGGTTTTCATTCCAGATACTAAACCTAAGCTTATTCTCAAGTTTCATCCGTAAAAACGTCCTATTTTCACCCGGAAACCCAACCTAAGCAAAAATCTCAATTTTAGCTCGAATGGTTACCTGGATGACGATTCTGATTTGGAGGTTTCCTTCACGAGTGCAAGAGACACGAGCTGGTGCAATCTTGTGTGATTCCGACACTTTCTCTCTCTACGGGTTTTCTCTCTCTAGAATTGCAAAAGAGGAGAAGTGAGGGCCTTGGGCTATTTATAGGGGAGACCTCCCCAAGCCCGGTTCGCGACTGACCCAGCCCGACTTCGGCCCGCTTGAACTCGCTAACTTTATTTCTCGCCATTTTAGGATGTTACAAGTCTACCCTCTTTACAATAGGTTTCGTCCCCGAAACCTATCACATGTCAAATAGATAAGGGTACGACTCCCTCATTTCCGCCTCCGCTTCCCATGTAGCCTCCGATCCCTTTCGGTGCTTCCATTGGACTTTAACCAATTGGATCACTTTGTTACGCAAACGTTTCTCCTTTCGGTCTAAGATAGCCACGGGTTCTTCGATGTAATTAAGGCTGTTGTCGAACTCAATGTCAGTAAGTGGTACGTGGGCCGATTCATCCACCGTACACTTTCGCAAGTGTGACACATGGAAGATAGGATGAATCCCACTTAACTCATCAGGCAACTCTAACCGATAAGCGACTTCACCGACCCGTGCCGCTATCCTAAAAGGTCCGACAAACCTCGGACTTAACTTTCCACTCTTCCTGAATCGAATGATTCCCTTCCAGGGTGACACTTTCAACATTACTCTGTCCCCAACATCAAACTCAATAGGCCTTCGTGGTTTATCCGCATAGGATTTCTGACAATCTTGTGCGGCCTTCATTCGTGCTTTGATTTGATCAAATCTTTCTGACGTTTCTTTTACAACTTCAAGACTTCCTAATTCTTTCTGTCCAATCTCACCCCAACAAACCGGGGTCCGACATCTTCTCCCATACAACATTTCGTAAGGCGGCATGCCTACAGTCGTGTGATGACTATTTTTGTAGGAGAATTCGGCTAACGGCAGATGACTGTCCCAACTGCCACCAAAATCGATAATACATGCGCGAAGCATTTCCTCCAATGTCTGAATGGTCCTCTCGGACTGACCATCCGTTTGTGGGTGGTATGCCGTGCTGATATTAAGCCTCGTGAAATCTTTTCCAGAACCTCGATGTGAATCGTGTGTCCCGGTCAGATACGATCGTCAAAAGCATTCCATGCCGTGCTACTACTTCGTTAATAAACACTTCTGCTAACCTTTCCGACGAGAACGTCTCGCGAATAGGTAGGAAATGAGCACTCTTCGTTAAACGGTCCACAATTACCCAAATGGTGTCATGACCTTTAGCTGTGCGAGGTAGCTTGGTTATGAAGTCCATGGTAATGTGTTCCCACTTCCATTCCGGTATATCAAGTGGTTGAATCTTTCCATACGGTTTTTGGTGTTCAGCCTTTACTTGTGAGCAAGTCAAGCACTTGCTTACATATTTCGTCACATCATATTTCATTCCAGGCCACCAGTATTCCTTCCTCAGATCTTGGTACATTTTATTGGTACCAGGATGGATAGAGTAACGAGACTTATGAGCCTCATCCAAGATTTTGGTTCTAAGCTCGCCACCCATAGGTATCCATACCCGTCCATAACGTGTTCTAACACCAAGGGTGTTATATTCCAACTTGTCCTGTTGGCCAACCATCCTTTCCTTCTTTATGTTTTCTTCTTTAAGTGCCTCGTCTTGAGCCTCTTCGATTTCTCTCATCACATCCGATGTTATCACCAACTAGCAAGCTTTCACTCTAATAGGAGTAGGCACATCCTTTCGGCTTAGAGCGTCAGCCACCACGTTTGCCTTTCCAGGATGGTATATTATTTCACAGTCATAGTCTTTCAACAGTTCCAACCATCGCCTCTGCCTTATATTAAGTTCCTTTTGTTCGAAGAAGTACTTCAAACTTTTGTGGTCGGAGTAAATAGTAAACTTCACCCCGTACAGGTAGTGCCTCCAAATTTTCAATGCGAATACGACAGCAACAAGTTCCAAATCGTGGGTTGGATAGTTAGCTTCGTGAATCTTCAACTGTCGTGACGCATACGCGATCACTCTTCCGCGTTGCATCAACACGCATCCCAATCCCTGACCCGAAGCGTCAGAGTATACCACTAAGTCTTCATTGCCCTCGGGAAGGGCCAAGACTGGAGCTTTGGTTAGCTTTTCCTTCAATTCCTTAAACGCCTCATCCTGGGTCGAACCCCATTCGTACTTTACCTCCTTCCGAGTCAACTTTGTCAATGGCGAAGCTACTTTCGAGAAATCCTGGATGAATCTCCGATAGTAGCCTGCCAATCCCAAGAAACTACGGATTTCAGTTGGCGTCTTAGGAATATTCCATTCCCTTACCGTCATTATCTTCGCTGGGTCAACCATAATGCCGTTCGGGTTGATGACGTGACTTAGGAATTGGACTTCCCTAAGCCAGAACACGCATTTAGAGAACTTAGCATACAACTTTTCCGTCTTCAGAGCCTCCAACACCTCCTTTAAGTGACATGCGTGATCACCCTCATTCTTGGAGTAGATGAGGATATCATCGATGAACACGATTACCGATCGATCCAGCATTGGTCGACAAACTCTATTCATCAAATCCATGAACGCTGCGGGGGCGTTCGTCAATCCAAAAGACATTACACGGAACTCGAAATGTTCATAACGCGTGCGAAATGCAGTTTTCGGTATGTCTTCTTCCCTTACCTTCAACTGATGGTACCCGGACCGAAGGTCGATTTTCGAGAACCAACTTGCGCCTTGCAATTGGTCAAACAGGTCATTGATCCTTGGTAAAGGGTACATGTTCTTCACCGTTTGTTTGTTCAACTCGTGATAATCAATACACATTCTCATCGAACCGTCTTTCTTCTTCACAAACAACACCGGAGCACCCCACGGCGAGATGCTCGGTTGGATAAATCCTTTCTCAAGTAACTCGTCTAGTTGTGCCATTAATTCTTTCATCTCCACTGGTGCTAGTCGATATGGAGCCTTAGCCACGGGCTGGGCATCTGGTACTAAGTCAATTCGGAACTCAATTTCTCTATCGGGTGGTATCCCAGGAAAATCCTCTGGAAACACCTCCGGGTACTCGCGTACCACGGGTACATCGTCTAGTTCCTTCATTTCCTTACACTTGTCAATTACGTACACCAGATAAGCCTCACATCCGCGCCTCAAATAATTTGTTGCCTTAATCATTGAGATGACGTTTGGCATTGGGGCGTCACGATCTCCAAAAACCTCGACTTTGCTACCATCCGGAGCCTTGAGTTGGATTATCTTTCGTTTACATATGATTTGTGCTTCGTTGGCAGTTAACCAATCCATACCCAACAGAACATCAAACCCTCCCAAAACCATAACAAACAATCTGACAGGGAATCTATGACCTTTTATCTTTATCGTGGAGTTGTCAACTACATCAGTCACTCACACAGTCCTACCCTCAGCGGTTTCTACGCTAAAGGCCCTTTCTAGCTTACTGACAGTGTACTTCACTCGTTTACAGAAAGTCGTAGATATAAAACTCTTACTGGCACCCGAATCAAATAACACAAAAACAAAAGTGTTGTCAAGGATGAACGTACCTGACGCCACATCAGGGTCCTTCCTAACCTGATCCTGCGTTAGTGCGTACGCTCGCGTCTTCGCACGAGATCCCTCTCCCTTCTTTTTCGGGCCCTTTCCCTTCCCGGTTTCCCCCATCCTGGGCTCCGGGAAGTCCCTACTCAGATGACCGACATCCCCACAGTTGTAGCACTTGTAGTGTTGTGTGCACTCACGGGCGTAGTGCCCGGTCTTGCCACATTTGAAACACAAGTTAGATCCCAGTCTACATTCACCTGCATGTCTTACCTCACATTTCTTACAAACGGTCGGCTCATCCACCCGAGCCCTCTTATCATGAGTCCCAAACATCTTTCCCCCAGTTCGCTTGTTTGAGAAGCTCGGTCTCTTCTTTTGCTCTTCAACGGCAACAACATTCAGTGCCAGATCGTCAAATACCACGCCACTTAGCTCTACTGCCGAATCATAGGTAGTAGGGGCGTTTGCCTTAACATAGGTGCGGACCTGGTCCGGCAACCCTTGAATATAACATGCAATCTTTCTCTCTTCAGTAGTGACAAGATGTGGCACCAGACGTGCCAGTTCATTGAATCGGGTTGTGTATTGCTGGTGCGTCATGTTCCCGGCCTTCAAACCCAGAAATTCTCTCTCTACCTTCTCAATCTCGTTCCTTGGGTAGAAATTCTTGATCACCAAAGTTTTCAAGTCAGCCCACATCATCGCATCCACAATCTCGTTCCCTTTTGCCTGACGTACACCTTCCCACCAATGGGATGCTTCCTCCCTCAAGGAGTTAGCAGCAAATTTTACAACCTGATCCGTTCGGCACTCGCTCAGACGAATGGCAGCTTCCATACGGATCACCCAATCAAACGTAGCCACCGCATCTTTCTTTCCAGTGAGGACCGGTGGGTCACATGCTTTAAATGACTTGTAGTCGCATCCGCGAGCAGGCGGTGCGGTGCGTTGTCGGTCTCATTGTTCTGAGCACCAATTGCCACACTAGACCCACCCACCCCATTGACCTGCTTCAATGCTTCTGCCAACAGACCTGGCAGAGAAGTCTTCATCAATTCTGTGAACTCTCGAGCAATAGCTGCTCTCACTTCTGGTTCAAAAGTGAAAGGTTGTTCCTCAACCAGTGTCTGTTCAGTTCCATGCACACTAACCGCCGGTTCAGTGTGAACACTTCCTTCTTCACTATTCTCTTGGCGCGCAGGGATCCTGCCACGCCCACCATTTCGACCGCCGGTACGACCACCGGTACGGCCACCACGCCTTCCGTTTCCTCTCCTTGCCATTTCGTTCTATAAGACAAGAAATCCAATGTTATCACGCTAGTTAACAAATAAAATTCAATAAATACTGTAAGATGTTAATATACACTGGCCATCTGCAATTAACCATTACACTACCTTTCGATTTCTATTTGACCACCTTTGTGATTCCATCAGAACACAAGTCCTTACCTACCCCTTTCTAAGGCACACTATATACGTAAATATATACTACCTTCATACCTGAGGCTGTGGCTCGAGTTACCCGTACTGGCATCCGCTTTCGGTCCCATTCAAAGTTTAAGTTTTGACACTGGGAGTGTCCAAATCTCTCAAACTATTGCTCTGATACCAACTTGTAAGGCCCCAAACCCGGGAGGCCTCACTTGTTGGATTTACTCATTCACAAACAGTTCTTAAACATGAATATCAAATAACGCAGCGGAAAATTTCATTCATTCATCATAATTAAAACTTGTTCATACATGCGGGAGCGTAAACATTGTTAAAAACATAATTACATCATAACTAAACATAACGGGATGCCAGTCTTCGAAAGCAGTCGGGTAACTCTTCATCTCTAGCCAAGCATCACCGCCATCCTCATAACATGCCTTAACCTGAATGTGCACACTAAAAAGGCAGCTACGCTGGTGAGTTCTAGTTTTCGTTCGATTTAAGAAATGGTTCATCATTCAAAACATTCATTAGGGTTTAACATCACGTATAAGAAAATAGGGCTTTTCATTCATAAACCTTCCAACATTTAAACACATTGAACGGATCATTTGTTTAAAACATTTAACATTCATTTAAGTCATACATTACTATCTAAAATATGTATCTTTCTTTACGCGTCTCTGTGTACCCGAAGGAACCCTGCATGTCGTGGGCAACCGATACGTATCACCGTCGTTGCCACAACATTCCGTCAATTCCCTTTTTGGTATTGCCCCCAAGGCTAACTGCACGAGGACCGACAATACCCATTCAGTTGCCCCTATGGCTCTCATGTGCATAGACCGACAACCTCCATTGAAGGCTATGGCTCTCAGCTATGGCTCTCAGCCATAGACCGACAACTTCCATCGACGGCTATGGCTCTCAGCCATAACACCGTCAGATCATAATTTAACCTGACGTAGGGTCACGTTAACCCCTGAGTAACCGTCGTTACTCCATACCAGTTGTACAACATCAAACCATTGGCAGGCCACTAAGACACTTCCCCTGTTGTTCTTATGGTAACTATGGCTCGCAGTCCATAATCTACCACAAGGCTGGGAATCTCATTCCCAGACTTCATTCGTCAATTCCATTCATTCGACAGATTAGATTAGTAATGACTTCTTTAAAACCTTTTCCCGTTTTCTTTTCTTTTTACAAAACCTTTCCTTCACTTTCGAAACCCTTTACCTTTACTTTAAACCATTTCTTTACAAACATTCGTTCGTAAACATTCCGTTCATAAAACTTTCTTTCCATAAACCGTTCATTCCAAATCATTTCATTTCGTAAACATAGTTTCATAAACATCATTTTATAAAACAACATTTCATATGTATACACACCAGCCCGAAAACATTATATAAAACATTTAAAAGAGGGCTTCTAGAACTCACCTTATAAGCTAGTCTCGGTTGTCCTAATCAAAGGCCCAACAACGTTACTTCCGATCTGAATTGGTTACAAAACACATATATCAGACCTAACCTCAATTCACACTTTTACTCAGCTGATATAGGCGAACTTAATGCTAAGTTCGCTTCCTCTGGCCTAGGCGAACTTATAGGCGAACTTAATAAGTTCGCTTACCTTTGGCCAAGCGAACTTGCCAGGCGAACATAATCAGGAGAACTTGATAAGTTCGCCTCCACCAAGCGAACTTGACAGGCGAACTTGCTAAGTTCGCCTGCACCAGCAGTCATCTTCCCAAACAGTCCCGAAATTCACGGATTTGAGTTCGATTATGTCAAAACTTCAACTTTCTTTGATCAAAACAACCGGTTTTCATTCCAGATACTAAACCTAAGCTTATTCTCAAGTTTCATCCGTAAAAACGTCCTATTTTAACCCGAAAACCTGGAAACCCAGCCTAAGCAAAAATCTCAATTTTAGCTCGAATGGTTACCTGGATGACGATTCTGATTTGGAGGTTTCCTTCACGAGTGCAAGAGACACGAGCTGGTGCAATCTTGTGCGATTCCGACACTTTCTCTCTCTACGGGTTTTCTCTCTCTAGAATTGCAAAAGAGGAGAAGTGAGGGCATTGGGCTATTTATAGGGGAGACCTCCCCAAGCCCGGTTCGCGACTGACCCAGCCCGACTTCGGCCCGCTTGAACTCGCTAACTTTATTTCTCTCCATTTTAGGATGTTACATTTAAATGGCCTTATTATCATATGTATAGATTATTTATGCATGATTATGTGATTTAGAGTTTTGTTATGGCATGTTTTGGAAGACCTTACTAATAAAGGAAACTTTATTGGTTGAGAAACTTTACCTTAGCCTAAAATGGAAAGTATGTGTATAGAATCATGTTTATGGCATTTTACTAGTATAATTCATGTATAGTTTGTTTATTTGAGCTATGACAGCTAAAGGGTACTAAAACCCCAATTGTCCAAAAAGGGAAACTTTGTTATGTTAGGAACTATTGTACAAAAATGTCATGTTACATTACTTGCTAAAATGGGTTGAAATGATATTAGTAGATGACTAATACAATAACATGATTTATGTGGATTGTTTTGTTAACATGAATGGGATATGTTATAAGGATGTACAAATGGCATGTTACTTATTATATGTTACATATTTATGCAATTACTTGAGACTATGTGTTACCACTTATGACATGAACATATGCAAACCATGTTACTTATTATACGTTACTTACTTATGCAATTACTTGAAGCATGTGTGTTATGTCATAAGGTGTTACTTATGTGTTACTTGTGTGTTACTTGTACATGTCTTCACCATATGTCACCAACGGGTCGTCGTGTCACATTGGACAAGGTTGGTCAACATTGGTCAAATTTAGTCAAACTTGGTCAACATTAGTCAAACTTAGTCACATTAGTCAAACCTGGTCAAACCTTGGTCAACTTTGGTCAAGCATTTTCAAAACGTCAATGTAACCTTTCAACATTGAGTCGTTTGGATGAATGTGGATACATGAACCACGTTTACCTTTCATAGACCTTATAGCCTTAATGTTTCTAGGGCTCGGATAGGTCGGTTTTCCGGACTTTGCTAGGTTTCACGAATTGCTTTTCATATCACGTCACCTTATTCCCATGTGAGTTTTCACGGCCCCATTTTACATACTTTTCCATTTGGGGGAGATACATGCTAAATCATTTTCTTTCTAAGTCGTATGACGTTACTTTGATTTCGCTTTAATATATATAAGTGGGTGCATTTTCTGCACATAAAGTCCTCTCATAGTCGAATCGTTAATTATTTCACAAAGCAAGGTGATCATGAATAGTACTATTGGGTTTAACAACCCCCACCCGGGTTAGTCACGTTAACTCTGACTGGGAGTCAAACGGGTGCATCATTGGCCTAATCCATTGCGTGCTGGTCACATAAGAGGCAAAATGCTAGTTTCTGCATTCCTTCATTGAGCTTCGGTTTCAGTGATTGCTTATATAATTAATGTTTATTGTCTGATCAACAATCGAATCACTAGTATACATGCGTACTGTTACACTGTTTTCATTTCTTTACTGTTACTTAAACCTGTGAACTCACCAACCCTGTGTTGACACTCTAAGCATGTTTATCTCAGGTCGCTAAGCATTTCCACAAGAGCTAGCATTTGCATATCTGGAGTATCATTTCATGTTTTCATTTAGAGGCTTAGGTTTATGGGAACCTAAATGTTTATGCTTCTGTATTTTGATACTATTACTGTTGCTTCCGCACTTTACATTCCGCATTTTCAAACTTTGTATTACTTATTTATTTTTGTATGGTGTTCAAACGAAATGTCTTTTCGAAAACCATTTAGAGGTCGTTTGAAATGACAAGGACCGATGATCCTTGACAGTCACAACTGGAAGGTAACCCGATGTGGAATTTAAGGATGTGACATTATGTATAGGCATTACCTTTATAGGGGCCTTTGTGGCTAGCCAACTGTTGTACAACTGGGGTGATGACGGTCATCGAGGATTATCGTGATTCTTGAAGTTTGGTATTTGTGCCTTGTGGGATACGGTACTTGAAGTTTGGTACGTATTACTCCACGGAGTTTCGTGCTTGAACTTTGGTACATGCTATCCTTGTGATGCCGTACTTGAAGTTTGGTACGGGTGCCCTATGAGGTACCATACTTGAAGTATGGAATTGACGGTTACGAAAAGGCGCAGATTCGTTATACATTGTTGACTTACGTGTTATGTTATGTTATTGCATGTTTACATACGCTTTTATTAAATGAAGTTTGAATGTTATGTTTTGGCAAATATTTGAAGTTAATGTTTTATGTAAAAGCTAGAACCCACCTGCGTAACTGACTTTTACCTGGCACATTCAAGTTAAGGAAAGGTATGGGTGCTGAACGGTGATGCTTGGCTAGTGAGAGGAGTTACTCGGGTGATTACGAAGACTGACATCCCGTTGTGTTTATGTTATTGTTTATGATTATGCTAAAACAATGTTTGTGACTTTTTTAATGTTGAACAAGTTTACGTTATGTTTTAAATGAATTTTTCGCTGCGTTATTTGATATTCAAGATTAAGAACTGTTTGTTTATGAGTAAATCCAACATGTGAGGCCTCACGGGTTTGGGGCCTTACAACTTGCTTCGTGGCCTCCATCATGAATTTTTTTGCTAAACATTTTTCTCAAAAGTTATAATTGTTGGTGTGAGAACAACCAATAACTTACTAAGAGTGTTGGTGTGTTATCCTTTTCTTGATTGACTTTGAGTGCACATCTTAAACTTGCAATCATACACTAGTAATGGGTTAGAAGAAGACTTCTTGGTATCTACTACTTATCATCTTGACTTGGCTAGCACCATTTTGAGCCACGTTGCTTGGTGTGGATACTTTTTGAGGGAGGCACTCGGTTTCTTTCAAACTCTACATCAAATTAGCACACTCAGGCTGACATTTTAGGTAACTAACTGTTCCGGGGAAAGAATTAGCAAATTGGGAGCTTACATTCCCAAGGTGAGTAAATAAGTATACACTAAATTGTCTATTTAAAGGATAAGAATGACTGGATTCTCCCAATTGTTTAATTCTCATGTAATTTATCATTTTGGTAGTTTGACTTGTATTTTAAACATTGTGTACTTATCTAGATGTGAATAACAAGTTAAGTTATAGGTGGATAGGCTAAGTGTTATATTTTGGTAGTTAGTGGTTACTTGCAAGTAAATATAACCTTGAAAATCATAATTCACAAAAAGTGCAGTTGAGAACAATGATTACTTATCACATATGCGTATTATTGAGGACTAAGATCCTCGCAAATCTCAAATCAAGAACGTTTGATTCTCATAAGGGTGAATTGAAAACAATGACTTTTACAAGGTGTTCAATTGGAGTATAACTTCTATGCGATTTGAAATCAATGACATTCACATTTAGTTTTTGAAGACTATAATCTTCACACTAATAAGACTCGAAAAAGAATGAGTTTTTCAATGACGTCATTGTTTCACCATCTATGTGGCATCCAAAATCATGACGTGATCTCTTAGCTACACCGCCTCCTTGGCGCGTGATATGGGGGCGTGATTTTTTTCACGGCTAGCAAAGCAATTGTAGCCGTTGAACGACTACTTTCAAACTAAAAAAAAATATTTATTTTATTTATCTCACATTCTCTATATAAACACAAAAAACCTCCATTTTAATCACACAATTTTTTATACTACTCAAACACTTACTAAATTTATAAATTTCTTCTTCAAGTGAAGAAGCCGGGAAATGGCGTTCGGCGTTTTCGCATCGGCGGCGGTTATGTGGTGGCAAGAGGCGGAATCGTTCTCAAGACCATTAAAACGAATTGCACGTCTCAACCGTGACCGGGCGGCTGCTAACGCACTTTTACTCAAATATTACTTTGACGAAGGGTGTCTGTATGGGGAGGAGCAATTTAATACCCGGTTTCGAATGAGTTGTAAATTATTTTTAAGAATTAATAATGATCTCGAGAGAGACGTGCCTTGGTTCCGTCAACGGGTTGACGCGAGAGGTCGGGTTGGTTTTACCCCTATTTAAAAGTGTACGGCCGCGATTCGTCAAATGACGTATAGCACCGCTAATGATTCGTTTGACGATTACTTGAAGATGTCAGAAAGAACGATCAGATCATGTATTTAAAGTTTTGTAAAGCTATAATTTTATTGTATGGTAAGAGATATTTACGTAAACCGTCGGCTAGCGACATTCAACAATTATATGCTTTTCATGAAGCTAAACACGGATTTTTTGGGATGCTCAGTAGCATCGATTGCACACATTGGGATTGGAAAAATTGCCCCAATGCATGGCGAGGGCAGTTTGCACGCGGGGATAATCCTCGTCCAAGTATTATGCTTGAAGCTTAGGCTTCAAATGATGTTGGGTAAGCAATATTCGTTATTGCCGATTATTTGGTTACAATTAGAATTTATTGTCAATTGTACATGCATTCATTTCTAAGTATATAGAGAAATGTTGGGTTGAATATATGTGAGGGGAAACTTACACACAATCCTTTTATTGTTACTTGATGGGTAAAAATCGAGGAAAAGTGTGATGTTGGGAAACTAGTTGGCAAATAACATGGCTGTCAGATTTTTTTATAGGCTCACATGGTTGTCGCCCAAAACCTGCATATATGTCCTACGCAGGTTTATTATGGGTATTACACTTCCTAAGTGTTATAAGATGATTTATGGGACACTATTCTGAGAGGTGTAGATGTGTTTTGTTAGTGGTTTAAGAACATATAAGAGTGTGCACAATATATAAACGTAAAGTGTGATTTGTGGCATTCGGTTTGCTATATTAATGACGGGAAGTTGATAATCGAGCCAACATTTTACAAAAAAAAAATCATGAGTTTGATTTGAAAGGAAATTATTAACTACATATGTCAGAAGCTATGCGACATCGCCTCGAAGATATGGAATTTTGTTGGAAAATGGCTTGACATGGTGTTCCCGGTGTCTACTCGTCCGTGCGACCTGGTGCATTGGGTTGATTCATCATCGAATTCTAAGGTATTATTAGGTCTACTTGGTGGGTGATTTGGAGGTTCAGGACGATTGCATGCTTCAGAAGAAGAATTGTCATCGGGAGTATTTTTTTATTCTATTCTTAATTATTCTTATTTGTGTTTGTAATAGAAATAAGAAGGTTAATATTAGATGGGAGAAGTGGTTACAAAACCCTTTCCTTATTTTGTAATTGGTTATTCTTCTCTGTCCTAGTTCCTTGCTAGATAAGGAACCACCTCCAAAGTGGCCTGGCGGTAGAACGTCTGGGTTCTTCAAAGGAGACCCAGGTTCGATCCTCACATGTAACACTTTGGGGTGGCCAACCCACGACAATGATCGAGGAATGTCAGGTCATTGGTTTGAGCGTAACAAGATCGTGAGGAAGCGATAGCCGTTCGAACCCCACACCATGACCTTGGTTTGGATCCGCGAGTCGATTGCCTCCTATGATGTTCTTGGGCGTGGGTGTCGCATGCTGGTTAGCTAGTCCGGTAAAACTCATTTTTTTTGCTAGGTTGGGAGTTTTATATACGTCCGTTAACAAAAAAAAATTAACTACGTAAATCCATTTTGATACTTTCACCCAAGTCATGATCAGAACATGTCGTTAACTCTTTATTGCCATCGAAATAATTCCTTATGACCCACCCATATGGTAAAAACATCATTAATAAAATCTTTAATGAATAAGATGCGAAATCTACAAAATGATTATATTTATCCTCTTTGAAAGGCAACAAGTTTTAGTCTAAAAATCAGTATAGACGATTGTTCTTGATATCTGTTATGATATCAAGAATGATCGATAGAACAGGCGAGAATGATAAACGAGATAAAGAAAATAAGAGAGAATAATTGAGGGTAAAAACTGAATGATTTGATTGATAACTTAATAATGATTACAAAGACGCTATTTATATACAAAGAGAAAAACTAACAAACTAGCCGGGCGAACTTGCTAAGTTCGCCCCTATACAAACTAGCGAACTTAGACAAGTTCGCTAACATCCCCCTCAAGTTGGAGGTGTATACAACCTCAACTTAGAAATGATATCTGAATACGGTTGACCAGCCAGACTCTTAGTGAATAAATCCGCAAGCTGATCAGAAGTCCGTGTGTGAGAAAGCAAAATAAAACCGGCTTGAAGCCTCTTACGGACAAAATGACAATCTAACTCGATATGCTTAGTTCGCTCATGAAAAACTGGATTCTTAGGAATATGAATAGCCGCTTGACTATCACATTTGAGAGGAACGGGAGTAAGATTGTCAAGCCTAAACTCCACAAATAACCGAGTCAACCAAGCAAGTTCCTGTGTGACACAGTGAAGAGAACGATATTCAGCCTTAGCAGAACTAAGAGAAACAATAGCTTGATTCTTGGATTTCCAAGAAATAGGATTGCCCCCAAGAGAGAAGAAATAGCCACTGACAGAACGCCGAGTATTAGGGCAAGCCGCTTAATCAGAATCACAATAAAAAGACAAAGTGTTGGAACCTAAGAAACCGATGCATTCCTCATATCTATAAGGGGCTTAAGTGTAACTTTTGTAAAATTAAGTTTTTGGGTCAAGAGTCGCTAGAAACTATGTCGGTTGCCGGCAGACTGTCGACAGTCGACAATCTGAATGGCGACTCTTGCTATCTTCTCTATAAATAGCAACCCAAAAACCTAACTAGTTAGCTCTTGCATTGTATGTCGTTACTATAGTCTTTTTGAGAGCCGGTAGGAGGTTGTAGTTGTTATCATTGTAATTCCAGGTGCTTTATTGTAATCGTTTCACAGTGGAAGTAATAGAATCAAACATTTTACGTTCTTGTGTGTGTTGCTCTTCATTTGTGTTTGTCATTATCATCATCAATCAGCTTCTCTATAGCTGATTTGCTGGTTGTTTCATGACTAGAATCATTCTAGCACAGGGACCCTATCGTAAGAACCTACAATTTGGTATCAGATCCTTCTGTGGTCTTGATTTTAGTGATTTTTGTGAGTTTTTGAGGTTTTTGTTGATATATGAATTTCTGGCTTGATTTGTATCAAGTTCAAAAATTGATTTTGAAATTCACTTAGAAACTTGTTTGTGAAGAGTTTGACAGATCTAATTGTCATTTTGGTTTAGATCTGAGCATTCAGTGATTGATTCAGTGTTATTTCGGGAAAAAGAGTATGTTGATGTTCTTGAGCCGATTGTTACTTGATCTGGCCGATTGTCCGGCCGACTGTTTGTGTTTCTAGCGATTCTCTCAGTAAATGCAAGTTTACGATTCACTATTGTGAGGTAGCGACTCTTTTGAGTCGACACTTCGAGTGAGATTTTCAAACACCTTGTGGTGGTGCCATCTGTTCCTTTTCATCAGCCGACTCTTTCGAGCCGACTGTCCTGCTTGTTTCGAGCCGACTCTCTGAGCCGACTCTTTGATTTTCTCATTTTATGAGTTTGTTTGTGAGCTCTTTGATTCAAGATGTCTGTTACTTCTATTACCCAAGCTAATTTGGAGACCGACTCCATGTCTAGACCTCCTAATCTCCTATCCACCGATGATTTCCCTAACTGGAAGAATCGCATGAAGGCATACTTTTACGTGACTGACTTTGGTCAGTGGGTCTCGATCATCGATGGTCCACATTGTCCAATGACCACTGGAACTGATGGTGTTGTGGCTCAAACTGATCATGCTGCTTATACAGAGAATGACAAACTTTTGATCCTAAGAGATTATAAAGCTTTCGGTGCTATCAATATGGCTCTTCCCTGTCACACGCCGCCTCAGGCACCCCTTGGACGTGTGCGACAAACGATTGGTACTTGCTTTGATTTCAGAGTTTTAATAAAACACAGAGGAAGTCTTTTCAACAAGGAATGTTCATCATTTGATCAACCTCAAGGGCTGTATGTGTAAATATCAAGACTCAGTTGGAAAACAAAAGTCTCGTATTTATTTCATAAACATAGGGTTTTAAATACCCTTTTCATTTTGATTACAAAACAGAGTTTGAAATTAAATACATATACAGCCACCGAAAATATTACTATCCAGGGTTGATCAGTCCCCTGGTCCTATCTCCATTTTCTTTGTTTAGGATTTCCTAAACACGAGGCCTGAGAATCCAACGTGTAAGTTATCCTTTTCACATGGTCAAATCTTATGCCTGCCCTCTCTTTCTCATATCATGGGAAGATCTGATGTCTGCCTTTATTCCATTTTCATCATATTTTATTCATTATCTGAAAACATTTTGAAAATAAAACGTCAGCGCGAACGCCGGTGAATGCAATTATCTTGACATAAAATCATTTGGCACAAATAAGTATTAATTTCAAAATCACAACTTTTATGTTCAATCCACACATTCAGCAGGCCAATCCTATTCAATCGCACCACAGTATACACTAGCGTTATGTCTTATAACAAGGGTCAGGTGTGCCTCCGAAGTTGTTACAAGATAAGCACCGGCCGTAATCCGGGAATTTCACCTGAGACCCGTGTATCCGTTGCAAGTTTTACGTATGCCTATGACCTGAATGCTTTGTTCATAGAAGAACGTTGAGCATTATTCCCTTAACCTTTATTTGGCCATTTTCGTAAACGTAAATGTTTGACACAAGTTTTGAAAGAGATAAAGTATTCACCTTGTTTATAGGAATGAGCCTCTAACTTGAGAATCTATAAAGTCAGCTTCTTAGCTTGGTTTCTCTAGTGTTTCGACCTTTTTACGAGCGTTTCCTTCTTAACCGGGCACTACAACGAGCGGGAGTTGGACCGGGATCGTCGGGAGCGGGCTAGGGAGTCTCTGGAACAGGTTTTGGGAGTAAGGGACGTTTTGGTGTGAAGAAAACTGAATGAAATTGACCAAGTATTTATAGGTTGGAAATGGAGCCCGTAGCGGACCGCTACGTAGGCGGGTGGCGGTTCGCCACCGCCCTGGATTGCGTCAGCCCTAAATGTCATTCGCTGATTGGACCAAACATGGAATTGCAGCTAGCGGACCGTTACCGTGGGGTGTAGCGGTCCGCCACCCTTCTACGTGGCAGATTCTCATTGTTTTGTGGCTGGCGAACCGTTAACACTTGGAATGGCGGTCCACCACGAGTACTCGTGTCAAGATTCAAGTTCATTAGTCATTGGACACGTGTCACATGCGAATGATTTGCTTCGTGACAAAGTAGCGGACCGTTACCGGGTATGGTGGCGGACCCCCACCCAACTAGTCAGGGTGGGGTTTCCTTAGCGGACCTGTACCTGGTTCCTACACCCGTAGCGGACCGTTAGATACAACAAGTCCTTAAGGTTCTAACCTCGGCATTTCTTTGACATTTTTGTGGCAGTTGTTACATTCCGGCACACATCATGAACATGTTAGAGGAATACAAGACTACTCAAACTATATGGCAAGCATTGTGTGAATTCTATGAGGGAAATTCTGACTTGAAAGAAGGGAAGAAAGACATGATCTGGAAACAATATGATACCTTCGAAAGTATCAAAGGAGAAGGTTTGTCTAAAAATATCTCAAGATTCATGGAAATTTCAAGCAAAATGAAACAAGTCGGGGTTGTCATTAAAAATTCTGATATGATCAAGAAGCTGCTAGACTCTCTACCTCAAGAATGGAGCATACAATGTATGCTGATCAAAAGACAGTATGTGAATAATGCATCCACTCAATCTGATGTAATTAATACCCTAAAATCTTTTGAAATGTACATTGAAAAGCGTCAAATGAATCAAACAGGGTACGCCAAAACCATGGCATCAACTAATGCAGCTTTTATTGCTCCAACCTTATCAAACAATGCTGCTAGCTCATCTGGAGTTGTTCCCGCTATGGTTTCCACTCTTGTCACCACTCAGCAGACTCTGTCAAGCAATGAATCAAAATGTAATCTAAGTAATACTGCTGCTCCAAATCATTCAAGTGAGCATATGGCCTTGTTCGGTTTGTTCGTCAACAGTTATCAAGCTCTCATTTAAGGAGAATTAAAGGCAAGGGTGATCCACATTGAAGATGTCTTCCAAGTTGACCTGGATGACATGGAAGAAGTTGATTTGCAATGGAAAATGTCCATGTTGACTCTGAGAGCCAAAAGATTTATGGATAGAACTGGAAATAAGCGTCTAGGTAGAAAATCCACAGGTTTTGATAAGTCTAAA
Organism: Smallanthus sonchifolius; assembly: GCA_023525975.1. Classification (NCBI taxonomy): domain Eukaryota; kingdom Viridiplantae; phylum Streptophyta; class Magnoliopsida; order Asterales; family Asteraceae; genus Smallanthus; species Smallanthus sonchifolius. Next base: position 36,683,209 of record CM042025.1, on the reverse strand, counting down.
CTGAGATGCTACAACTGTAAGCGACTTGGACACTTCAAGAGGGAATGTCCCCATCCTATTGCCGATGCTCTACCTATTCCTACAATTATCGCTATCACCGATGGTAAAGAATAGACTGAAAAGGCTAAAGAACCGGCAAATGCATTGGTAGTAAATGACTTTGATTGGATCAATGAAATTGAAGAAGCTCAGGTTGAAATGTGCAAGGCACTTGTGGCAAACACTTCATCTACTCACTTTGCGGTTCATGGGTTGGAAGCATGTCTGGTTGAAAAAGAGAAGAATGAGGTGCTGAGAAGGATAATCATCAACACTGACTCTTTTGGTCCTGCTGCTCTCCTTATACAATTTGCTATTCAGGGGACATAGAGTCAGGTTATTGACACTAAAGGAAGTATGACTGAGAATGCCAACATCAAGATCATGGATGCAGTGAAGGTAGGTGATGAAAAGAAAGACACCTGTCCCAGTTCCAGCTCAACGGATCGAGTTAACTCTCCGACGAGTACAAGTGATGGAACTCAAGCCAATGGTGATGGAAGCTCTAATCAAGGATGCATCTGCAGGAAAACTGTTGCTGAGCTAATTCCACCTAAGGTAAAATCTCGTCTCTGTTCCTCAGACTATGTTGACATGATTGTTCACTATCGCACTTTAAACGAGCTCATCATTCGTGAAAAAGATGATGCTCTTGCTATCCTTAATCAAATAAAAAAGAGCGAGGTTACTCTCAAAGTCAGTTTGAACCAAGCAAATCAAGAAATCCAAACCCTGAAAGAGTTTCTTTATAGAAAAGAATTTTTTATCACAGATTTAACTGAAAAACTAACTTTTTCCAGAAATGAATCTGTTAAATTACAAATTTTTATAGACAAATGGAACGTTAGCAAAAAGACACAAGATACTATGTTGGATTGTCAAAATACTCCCGGTTTTGTGAAAGGGGGGGTCGGATACTTGGATTCGAATGACTTTGAGAGGAAATTGTTTCATCGTCCCACAAATGGTCATTACGATCCTATTCCGTCTCCACATCCTCAAAATGATCTTGCAAAATTGTTTATTTCTGCAACTAATGTAAATACTGCAGGTTTAAAAGTATAGGACGAGGATGTTAGGGATGATTGTGGTGCTGGACTGGGCCACAAGGAATGCAACCGAGAATCTATTTTATCTTCGTTTTTGAATTTAAATTTCCAGAATCCAAAGTCATGAAATTCGGGCTCTGTTGATAGTAGTAGCGGATCATGTTCTAGGATAATTGACTTTATCTCTGATTGTAATGAACACAATAGATGTAATTACTTTACTTCTATGAATGATGTTTGTTTTAATGATTCGATTGATAATGTGTCAAGAAATTAGTTTGAAAGGTTTATGACAGAAGAAATTTTTGTCTTCACCCCAGCTTCAACAAGTCAAAGTGATAGTCAAAGTGACTCAGACTATTTGTCTACAAGAGACAGTGAAGAAAGTGCATATGGTTCAGACAGATCTGTCGAAACCTCCGCGGAATCATACAATGCATCTAATGAGGAAGCAAATCAAATGACCAATGTTGATAAAGAATCTGATCAAGAATCGTCAACCACTCATGTTGATCAAAAGAAGGAGAAATTCATCAAAGGCAAAAGCAAAAAAGCAAATCAAAGTGCCAGTTCAACATCAATCATCCTCATCTTCTTATCAACCGCCACATAAAAGAAAATCTCTTAAGCATGTTAATTGTTTTAGTTGTGGGAAGGGAGGTCATACTGCTAGGCAATGCAGTAGTGCATCTTATCATAATAATTGGGTCAAATTTGAACGACCTAAGATGCATATTGTGAGAAATTTTAATAGATATCAACATGATCTCAATCCTTTTTATCATAAAATTGACAAAATTCATCAAAATGTAAATCATTTTCTAAAGGGAACATGTTGGCGGAAAACCGGAACTAATAGAAATGCTAAAGTTGATGTTCAACCTAAGTTGAAAAAGACTAGGGTTCCGGTTTCTAAATAAATCGTCTTGTTTGTGACAGGGGTTTCCCAGGAGGACTATCGATAATGCATGGTATGTTGACAGTGGGTGCTCTCGTCACATGACTAGGCTAAAAGATCTGCTCACTGACTTCAAAATTAGCGATGGGGGATACGTTGCCTTTGTAGGTGAGGAAAAAGGAGGAAAGATTACCGGACAGGGAACTGTATGCAATGTAACTCTCACTCTGGATAAAGTGAATCTTGTTCCAGAACTATGCTATAATATGATGAGTGTATCACAAGTTTGTGATAAAGAGCTGTCTGTGCTGTTCAACAAAGCTGAATGTCTCTTTCTCAAGACTGGAATTATTATTCCAGAAGACCTGATCCTGCTGAGAACTCCAAGAAGAAACAACACCTACATCGTTGACATGAATGATTCTGAAACAAAATCTTGTATGGCTTGCTTACTGTCAAAAGCATCTGAATCTGAATCACTGCTCTGGCATCGTCGACTTGGCCATGTGAATTTTAAAAACATAAAATGTTTAGTAAAACAAGACCTTGTGAGAGGTTTGCCCTCCAAGGACTTCAATTTTTCTAAAAAATGCATGGCTTGTACTAAAGGCAAACAGCATAAAAAGTCATATAAGTCCAAAGCAGTGAATTCCATCTCTGTTCCTCTTCAATTACTTCATATGGACCTTTTTGGTCCAGTCAGTGTTAAAAGCATCTCTAAGAACTCATATTATTTGGTTGTGACAGATGATTTCTCCAGGTATTCTTGGGTTAATTTCTTAGCAACTAAAGATGAAACTGCTGAAGTATTGAAGAGTCTGATTCTCAAAATTGAGAAGATCTGTAAGCGTTTGGTTATTTCTATCAGAAGCGACAATGTCTCAGAATTCAAAAATCATGTCTTGAATGAATTTTGCGAAAGCAAAGGAATTTATCGACAATTCAGTGCTGCCAGGACTCCATAGTAGAATGGAGTTGCTGAAAGAAAGAACCAAACATTAATTGAAGCTACCAGAATGATGCTGATAGATTCAATGCTGCCAAACATTTTCTAGGCTGAAGCAGTTAACACTGCAAATTATGTCCTGAATCGTGCTCTTGTGGTCAAGGCTCACAACATTACTGCTTATGAGCTGTTTCATGGAAGGAAGCCTGTAGAACCAAAGACTGATGGCTACAAAATTCTCTAAGTAAAAATGCTGCTGATCTCAGAGTTTGCTGCTGACCAACAAATCTGCTGCGGATAGCCTTATCTACTGAAGACCAAAGTTGCTGCGGATAGGCTTCTCAGCAGCATCAACACTTGATGCTGCTGAAAGGCAAATCATCAGCAGCTTTGGATGGTTACATCTTGCTGCTGATCAACATCTTTGTTGCTGACAGCCTTGTGCCTTGAAGACAAATCGTTGCAGCTGACTATCCATACCAAGCGTCACTGACAACTTTTTGCAAAAGCAACTGACACACTCAAAGCAGAAGGAACCTCAATGTCACAACCAATGACGGACAACAATGCTCTTCTCCAAGCATAAAAGTAATGATGCATAAAGAAGACGCTTCATTAAAGTTAACTAGATATAGACAAAACGTGAAATAGTTAGCTAGATACAGCAGATCAATGGTCTGTGTTAGATCTGATCCTTAGAATCAAGGGGCTATCTTGATTCTAAGTGAGTATAAATAATCTGTAAACACTTCATTATAAGGGTGCTTTTTGTGCTTTCTGATTGAGTTTCAATTGTAATTGTTTATCTGCAAAAGCTTAATATAACAGTGTTCCTAAAAGTGTTCTTTCTGCTTGCTCGATTACATTTGTGTAGTTGTTATTGTTTCCGCCAATTTCAAATAAGAACATAACCATCTTGTAATTTCACGATCCTACAAAGACCCTGATCGAATTCTTCAGAGCTTTTGGATGTTCATGTACTCTATTGAACACAGCTTAGAATCTTGCAAAGTTTGGTGTAGTCGGTGACGAGTGTTTCTTTATCGGATATTCGTCATCAAAGAAAGCCTACCGTGTTTATAATAAAAGGACAAAGATCGTGAAAGAATCTTATTATGTTGATTGGCAAGAAGCTAATACTACAAACACTAGAACCGGTCCCGACTGGTTCTATGATGCAGATATTGTCTTTGATAATTTCATTCCTCCTGCACCACCCGCACATGAACCAGCATTCATTCCATCCATCCAAGTAGAAGATGAATTTATGCCTTTCTCAACAAGAATCACACCTATTGTTGCTGATCTACTGTCCGTTTCTGTCAACAGTACAATAAGCTCCTCTCACTCTGAGGCTGCTGATACCGCCCTTGTGAATACTTCTTGTGATTTCAGTTTTGATTCAACATCAACTGTAAATTCAATTATTGGCCAGAACTTGACAAATGATCCCTCTGTCAATTTTGACAGTGATTCTGATAATAATGATGGATCAATTATTCCTGATGAAAATTTAACAAACCTTCATGCTCATGTTGAAGTTGCTGATGGGCCATCCTTCAAAACCTTGTCTAATCATCCTTTAGAGAATGTGATTGGGCCAATCACGAAAGGTGTTCGTACTAGAAGTTATTCAACTCCTTACAACATGACCATGTGTGCTTATTTTCTTTCACAGGATGTTCCAAAGAATATCTCCATGGCACTGAAGGACTCTAGCTGGATAGACTCCATGCAGGAAGAACTGGTTCAATTCAGGAAATTGAAAGTTTGGGATCTGGTTGACCTACCAAAGAATAAGTACCCAATCGGTACTCACTGGGTCTTCAGAAATAAGACCGATGAAAGAAACATTGTTATCAAGAAAAAATCAAGATTAGTTATGCAAGGTTTTGCCCAAGAAGAGGGAATTGATTATGAGGAGGTGTTCACTCCCGTGGCTCGTTTGGAAGCAATAAGAATTTTCCTGGTTTATGCGTGTTTCAAGAACTTTAAGGTCTATCAACTGGACGTTAAAAGTGCATTCTTATATGGGAAGGTCAATGAGGAAGTTTATGTATGCCAGCCTACGGGGTGTGAAGATCCAGATTATCCGAGTCGAGTCTACAAGTTAGACAAAGCTCTGTATGGACTTCATCAGGCTCCTAGGGCTTGGTATGATACTTTGTCATCTTATCTTCTACAGAATGGCTTTGAACGAGGGAAGATTGATATGACTTTATTCAAGAAGAAGACTGGAAAGGATATTATGCTGGTACAAATCTATGTGGATGACATCATCTTTGGGTCGACCAATGAGAAACTTTGTAGAGATTTTGAGGATGTAATGAAGGCAAAATTTGAAATAAGCGAGATGGGTGAGCTCACGTTCTTTCTCGAATTGGAAGTGAAGCAGTCACATGAAGGAACATTGATTCATCAAGCCAAGTACATTCAAGATATGCTCAATAAGTTCTAGATGACTGATTCTAAGGCAACGTCCACACCGTTTGCTGCTCAAACTCCCATCTCTGCCGATCTAGAAGGAAAACCTGTTGACATGCATCACACATCGTTCAATGATAGGCTCTCTACTCTATCTCACTGCCAGTCATCCGGACATCATGTTCGCTGTTTGCTATTGCGCCCCTTATTAGACAAATCCCAAAGAATCCCATGAAATCGCTATGAAAAGAATCTCCCGCTACCTAAAAGGGTCTCCCAAGTTAGGGCTCTGGTATCCAAAGGCCAGTAGCTTTGATTTGGTTGCCTACTCTAATAGTGATCATGATGGATGTCATTTTGACAGAAAGTCTGTGTCAGGAGGATGTCAGTACTTGGGACACTGTCTAGTGTCATGGCAGTGCAAGAAACAAACTTCTATCTCCATCTCTTCTGCAGAAGCTGAGTATATCGCTGCTTCCAGTTGCTGCTCTCAAATCCTCTGGATTCAGCATCAAATAATGGATTATGGTATCAACTTGAAGCAGACTCCAATGTTCATAGACAATGAAGCTTGTGTGAAAATCATGAAGAACCCGATCTATCATTAAAAAACAAAGCACATTGATGTGCGGGTTTATGCCATTCGGGAAGCATATGAGAAAGAGTATATTCAAGTCCTTCTAGTGAACACCAATGATCAAAAAGCTGATATCTTCATGAAGGCATTTGATAAGTCCAAGTTTCTTGATATCGTGTAGAAATTGGGTTTGTTGAACTTTGAGTAACATCTTCTATCCCTCATGCATTGTATATTATCTCTATTCATAGTTGCTTTCAAAAATCCAAAAATATTTTCTTGACCAGAATGAGTAGATGATCGAGCTGCAAAAATATATTTTCTTCTATTCTAGAAAATTCTATTTAAAGAGGTTGTTTATAAATAAAATTTTCGGGGAAAGTTTTTGTGAATTAAAAAGAAAAAGAAAATAGTTTGAAAACGTTGTGCTTCATTGCTGCTTTCGCATAACTATTATTGTGGGAAATGATAGTTGAACTGACATTATTGATCAATGTTTAGGATCAAAAGGGGGAAGCAGTTATACTGAAGGACATGTTGGTAGGCTCAGCATTCAAACAAATAGACTGCAACTCAGTGACAAAGATAATGACTGCTAAAGAGTGTAGACCCACCTTGTCCAGGTCTGCACATAACCATAGTCCCACCACAAAGGGGTTGCGAGTCCTTATTATATATACTTATTCAAAAGAAAAAGCAAAAAGAACAAAAATACACGCAATGACATGCACTAGGTCAATAAAAGACATGCAATGCCGTGCAAATCCAAGCAAAAGACACCAATGATGTGCATTCTAGTACTGATTTAGTCAATCTTGAGCAAAAGACATGCAATGTCAATGGCGTGCATTAGGAACAAATACAAAAAGATACACAATGTTAGTGTGTACATACATGTATTATATACTTTTGTTTTTTTTGGGTTTCTGTGACTATGAAGTGATTTTCTTGACAAAAACATGGCTTGTAAGTCTGACGTGCAAGTAAGTCCAACCCTATTTCATATCATAGTCAGGGCACGTAAGTCCGTCGTGCTCTGTCCCTGACTCAAAATCATTTTAAAGATACCCTGAACAGTTCACGGACCCGTGCTAGTTATGCTCTATTAGCTATCCTAGGATTCTCGGTGATCAACTTCTTTCATTATGCGTTGGCATAGACCTGAAGCTCTCATCATCGCACTCAAACGACCATGAGGATGGGTAGGTTATACCTGACAAGCGTGGGGAACACCGACTTCATCTTAATTCTTACCAGAACATGATAAACTTTTGCTAGTTGTATGTTGAAAGAATGGTGCATGGGCTTCAGAGGACAGGCATACCAACAGTCATTCGTAGGCCGTGGACGCCCAAATGCAATAAGAAAGTGATATGTGACAAGTTATGTCGGTATGATTCCACGAGATCAGGTTTGCATGTTTTATGTCCTTGCTTAATATTTTGTAATCATTTGTGCCTCGTTTGATTTTGATGATTGCTCTAAAAAGCTTTTTGGTGTGTATATATCCTTGTACAAAGTCTTATGGGTCCTTATCTCAAAAATCAAGCTCGAAAGTCGATTTGTTTTGGTCAATTTTTCTCTTCAAATTTTCTGCCCTAGCGATTCTTGGGCCGACTGTCTAGTGTCGGCCCCCATATTTTTACCGTATATATAGGAATGAAAGGGGGGAATTTTTTTTACTAAAACCCTAGTTCGTACTGAAAACTGTTCCGGCGATTTTGCTTCATCTTCATCAAAGCTCCATTGTTTCCGATCAGTGATTTTGTGTGTGCATCTTGCATCATATAAAAGTACTTTTATGAATCTATGACCGATTTCTAACATCTTCTAGCCGATTAGATTACAGATATCTCTTCAAAATGGAAACTTTTGGTAGAAAGCAGCTCTTAAAGAACTTGACTGTTCATCTTCCTTTTCAAGCCGATTGTACAGAGGGAGAAGATGACCAGAATCGGCTCTAGCCAGCTGATTTTACTAATTAGTCCTGATCACTGATTCCTTGAACGCAAGTTCAAAATCGTGCCCGACTATTGTCAGACATATATGGTCCGATACTTCTGAAAACTTCATCAAAGGACTATCGACTGTTTCCTTATTAGAGCCCAATGTCATTTTGATTAACTATCGACTCTCTCATGATCAGGCCAAACTCTTGTCCCTGATCTTGTTGACTCTTTTCCTTTGATCAATAAACTCAGTCTACTCTGCTTCGGGTGACTGTCACATGTCAACAGGCGAATCTCAGTGGATGAATATGTTATTCCTCTATGGTCGATTCTCATCGGGAAATTCATCCTTTCTGTCGACTCTTGGGTCGACACTCTCTTTTTATTGTATATATTTAAATTTGTGATTGTTTCACTCACGATGGTTTCTATTGTGCTACAGATGATGGACGACGATCATCTTGCAAGTGATAATCGACACAACATGGTAATATCGTTTCGTGAATCAGTTCTAGAGGAATTTAATGATGTTGTGAGATGGATTCTTCGTAGCAGGATTGCATTTGCAATCACTTAGAATGAAGCAGTGAACAGAGACTTAATTGAAGAATTTTGGATTAATGTCGTGTATAAAGTCCATTCTGTTACCAAGAAGCCTCATGTGAGATCCACTGTACATGAGAGGGAAGTCCTGATATATGAAAGTACGGTTAGAAATGCACTGCAACTTGGTGATAATAGACAAGACCCAAGAGCTATTAATGAAGATGAGACAAGAAACAAATTTGTGCAAGAATTAGGGTATGAGGGACCATTCAGAAAGAATGAAATTCAAAAGAGATTTTTATCAAGAGATTGGAAGGTAATTATGTACGTGTTTATACACTATCTTTCCCACAGAAAAGGAGGTTATGATGCACTGAGTGTATATTGGTGTTCCATTCTGCTAAAAATTTTTGGGGAAGAAAAATTCAATATCTCATATCATATCTTCTCCCAGATAGTCAACTGAGCAAAAGAAAACAAGTGTCTCCTCTATCCTCGCTTTATACAAATGATCCTCAACTTTCTTCTTAAAGATTTGCCTCCATGTGGTCGGTCGATGACCTTTGCAAAAGTTGAATCTTGTATCTACACTGATGTAATGAGGGTGTACGAGAAGTTCTCTGGGAAATGGACTCCATTGTTTGATAATATGTATCGGGAAGAACCATTGCCAATGATCAAGGCTGCTCTTAAAACTGTTAAAGAAAAGAAAGAAGAGAAAGAAAAGATCGCCGAAAAGAAAAGAAAGGTTGATGATGACAAGATTACAAGAAAAGGAAAAGATAAAGGAAAGGCCATTGACCTTGATGCTGGAAAGGAAAGAAGCAAAGGTCTGGAGGTGACAGTGAAGGATTTATGAAATCCGCAAGAGACAGTTATGTTCATCAGCAAAGAAGCAAAGGTCTGGAGGTGACAGTGAAGGATTCATGAAATCCGCAAGAGACAGTTATGTTCATCAGCAAAGAAGTCCATCTAGACTAAAAACTCCTCCTCCCCATGGTATTACAGATGAAGACATTGAGACAGATCGCTTAGTCCGTGCCACTCTAGATGCCGAAGGACTTCCTCCGTCCAGGCAAACAGAAGGCACGTCAGGTTCAAAACACTCTCCACCAAGATCACAACAAGATTCTCCTACCATTACTCCTAAGAGACTGAAATCCATTGCCAAAAAGAAGTCAAGACCAATGGGAAAACATGTTCCTCCTCCTGTGAAAGAATCATCGGATCCAGAGTTAGTTGAAAAGGTCGGAGTTGAAGCTGCCAGCCTGATAAGATAGATGAAGGGGTAGATAGAAGCTTCAAGAAATAGAGAAGATGACAAAGATCATGAAATTGAGGAACTTAAAGGAACTGTAGCTGAGCAACAATTGGCTATTGAAAAGCTGAAGTTTCAAATTAAGAATCAAACCTCTTTGAACAATATTATGCAAACCAACATGAATGATATGGGTAAAGCTCTATTGATGTTAAAGAGAGGAAGTCGTAGCCTGACCATGGAAGTGAATAGGTTGCGAGAACGCCTGAATGAAGATCCTCTAATCTTTAATGATATATTTGACTCATCCATCTTCAATGATACAGTTATCTTTGACTTAGATCCAGATGAAAAGGAGGAAGAGAAGCATGAAAAGCCAACGAATCCAAAACCAAGCACAGAATTACCAAAGAACAATAATGATGATGATGAAGGACATGACGACATTGGTCTAGGAATAGGCGGCACAAGCTCTAGTGCTCCTGTTGTCAAGATAACAGGTAATGATGGTAACCAAGACAATAAAGAAGCCAGTGCATCCGATATTCCTGAATTGGGAATAGCCGAAGATGATGTTATGATAGAAAATGATGAGGAAGAAATGCCGGAAGTATTCATGGAAGAAGGAGAAGAAGAACCGACCACTTATGAAACTGTCTTTGGAGAATCCATTAACTTAACCGATGATAAGCCTCTTGACAAGTTTGATTGGTTCAAAGCTTTAAAACCAATCCCTCGCCCTCTCCATCAAAACATTGAGGTACTTCGTAAAGCATTTGACAAGAAAAATATTTCATGGGCATTTGATGGTTTGAAGCATCTGTTTGTTATCAAAAGAAGAATGGGAGAGATCCAATATTTCTGAAATGAATACGATCTTCAAACTCTACCATCTTGGGATATCTATGCACTAGAAAAGCTGAATATAATCAATCATGGCAATCACTACGAAGCCCAACGTTGAAATGATGATAATCTCTAAATGCCACAAAAGATTCCCGATGTTCAAGCCACAACAACCAAAGAAAAGAAAATCCAAGAAAGAAGTAGATCCGGTAACCAAGCGTCCAAAGATTATTATGTACGTTAAACTAGCAAAAGTCATGAACAGAGTTACAATTCCTCCAGAAAGAGAGACCTGCCTTCATCACTTCATCAAATGGTACTATTATAATCTCACATGAGAAGCTGTGATATGTAGAACTAGGACTCCATTGAATGACATTCGTGTGCTTGATCCAATGGACATGTTCTCTTTCTCAATTTCTGATCTTGAAACTTTGTTCAAAAGTAACATCAGAAGGGGTGCAAGTCATGCAACTGAAGAGGAAGCAACGTTATTTGCTCGTGCCGCCACCCGAGCTTTGGATTTAAAGAAGAAAATGGCTGAACTAAAAGGCAGCATCGAAGCTCAATAAAGAGATGTTCATACCAAGGATCCAGAGGAGGAGAGGCCCACGGGGCGTTAAAAGAATTAGGAGTGCAACGGTTTCGGGGAAAATTGTTGGAAACTGAGAAACAGATGCATTCCTGATATTTATAAGGGGCTTAATTGTAACTTTTCTAAAGTTAAGTTTTTGGGTCAAGATTCGCTAGCAACTCTTGAGAGTCGCTAGTGACTCTTGAGAGTCTCTATGTTGGTTTTCGGCTGACTGTCGACAGTCGGCAATCTGAATGGCGACTCTTGCTATCTTGTCTATAAATAGCAACCCAAAAACCTAACTAATTAGCTCTTGCATTGTATGTCGTTACTATAGTCTTTTGAGAGCCGGTAGGAGGTTGTAGTTTTTATCATTGTAATTCCAGGTGCTTTATTGTAATCGTTTCACAAAGGAAGTAATAGAATCAAGCATTTTATGTTCTTGTGTGTGTTGCTCTTCATTTGTGTTTGTCGTTATCATCATCAATCAAATTCTCTATAGCTGATTTGTTGGTTGTTTCCTGACTAGAATTATTCTAGCACAGGGACCCTTAGACATATCAGGAGCACCATTAAAGAACAACCCCTGAGAACAAGTTCTTTTGACATAACGAAGAATATGCCACGCCGCATCCCAATGAGCAACACGCGGATCACTCATAAACTAGCTGAGAAACTGAACCGCAAAAGCAAGATCAGGGCTAGTATGAGTGAGATAGTTGAGTTTACCAACAAGGCGACGATAGGCCAAAGGATCATCAAGAACTTGAACTTCGTTGAGCTTGAGTTGTAAATTCAAAGGTAAAGGAGACGAAACAGAAGAAACATCGTTTGTAGAAAACTCAGTCAGCAAATCCTTCGCAAACTTGCATTGAGTCATGATAAGACCAGAGGGATATTTGAGAACCTTAATGCCTAGAAAATAGTTAAGACTGCCAAGATCCTTGATTTGAAATGTGGAATGTAAGAAAGCCTTCAAATCAGACATCTCCTGTTCGTTATTACTAGTAAGGAGAATGTAATCAACATAGACAGCCACATGAACAACAGAATCTCCTATCGTTTTAGAGAATAAAGAATAATCATTGGGAGAGCGCATATAGCCTTTGTTCTTAAGAGCATCAGAAAGCTTTCCATACCACTACCTTGAAGCTTGCTTCAAACCATAAAGAGACTTCTTGAGCTTAAGAACATGATCAGGAGAGGATAACGACATTCCGGGAGGAGGAAGCATATAAATGTCTTCATCAAGATCCCTATGTAAGAAAGCATTATTGACATCCAATTGATACAAACCCCAATGTCGTTTAGTGGCAACAACAATAAGACTACGGATAGTAGTCATTTCAACGACCGGAGAAAAAGTCTTATTATAATCAATACATGCTTTCCGAGTATCACCACGAACAACCAAACGGGCATTGCAACGTTCAACTGTGCCATCAGCATTATACTTGACTTTATACACCAATTTGCACTTAATAGCCTTTTTACCTTTTGGTAAAAGCATAACCTCCCAAGTTTGATTACGTTCCAAGGCATTAAACTCCTTAGTCATAGCCTCTTTCCAAGCAGAATGTTTAGCAGCCTCCTGATAAGAAGAAGTTTCCTAAATAGAATCAAGATTGAGAAGAAGCTGCTGAGAATCAGGAGAAAGATCAGCAAGAATAACAAAATGAGAAGCTTAGCAAGCACTTGACAAAGTATGAAAACAAGATGAATCAACAAAAGAAGCACAATTACCAACATAATCATGTAGATGAGAAGGAGGAACAAAAGAACGAGAAGATATCCTGAGATCCGGAGGTGGTGGAGGAGGGACAGGAGAAACAGGAGAAGGAGGAGAAGAATCAACTTCAGGAGCAACCGAAGAAGATGAAGGAACAACAGCTGGATCTGTCTCCTCAAACAGATCATTTAGAGAAGGGAATAAATAAGAAGGATCCGAAGAATGTAAAGAAGGGAAACCATGCTCAAGAAAAGTCACATCCCGAGAAACAATGACTTGTCGAGTGTCAAGATTATAAAGCTTATAACATTTCTTTCCAAAGGGATAGCCAATAAAAATACAAGCTTGAGCTCTAGGATGAAATTTATCTCTACCGGGTGTAGAAGTAGAGGCATAACATAAACACCTGAAAGTACGAAGATGAGTGTATGGTGGAACTTTACCAAAAAGCAACTCAGAAGGAGATTTTCCCTTCAGAACCTGTGTGGGGAAAATATTAATCAAATGAGTAGTAGTGAGAACACATTCACCTCAAAAAGTTATTGGTAACTTGGATTGAAACATTAGAGCAAGGGCAGACTCAAGAAGATGCTTATGTTTTCGTTCCACCATCTCATTCTATTGAGGAACCCCAGGACAAGTAGTCTGATGAATAATACCCTTTTGTTTAAAATACCCGGCATGATGAACACCCGAACCAAGCTCAAAAGCATTATCAGATCGAACACGCTTCACTTTGGTACTAAACCGAGTCTCAACCATCTCAATGAACCCTTGAAGAATCATAAAGGCATTTCATTTAGTTGTCAAAAGATGAGTCGAAGTAGTTCTAGTAAAATCATCAACAATGGTGAGAAAATATTTATATCCATCATATGTAGTAGATCGATACGGTCCCCACATATCAATATGAATAAGATCAAACATTTGAGAACTGGATATACTACGTGAAGCAAAAGGCAATTTGTGATGTCTAGCTTTAGGACAAACATAACAATCATCAATAGAACAATCATGTGCACCAGTAAAAATATTCAATTGCTTAAGTTTATACAAAGGTAAATGACCAAGACGAGTATGCCAAAGTTTCAAAGAAACAACAGAATTACAGTGAGAAAAGGAATCAACTGTAACAGAGAAAAATTTATTGGGATGCAAAAGATAATGTCCGCTGAGAAGATCTCCAAGAACTAACGGACTACTCAGAGAAGGGGCCTGCAAGAAACAAGAAGTTTCAGAAAACTGAACAAGACCCTTTGTATCCCTACAAAGTTTAGGAACAGATAAAAGATTATGCTTGAACTGAGGCATAAAGAAGACATTAGAGATAGAAAACGTCTTGGTGAGATTAACTGTGCCGACCTGCGTAACAGTTAAGACATGCCCATTCGGAAGAAGAACATAAACAGACGAGTTAAGCAATTGAACATTAGAAAGCAAAGTGAAATCAAAGCACATATGATTACTTACACCGGTATCAATGATCCAAGTAATGTCGACCGTAGTCGAATTGCAAAAAATAATTCCAAGAACATAAACAGACGAGTTAAGCAATTGAACATTAGAAAGCAAAGTGAAATCAAAGCACATATGATTACTTACACCGGTATCAATGATCCAAGTAATGTCGACCGTAGTCGAATTGCAAAAAATAATACCTAAAAAAATTGCAAAGCTGAGTGACTGAACAGTGGGAACACCACCCTGAACCCCAAAATTATGTTGAAGAAGTTACAACAGATTGTTGTACTTTTCGGAAGAAAGACCAGTAGGTGCACTAAAAGTAGGAACAGTAACACCAACATCAGAAACAACATTTGAAGTAGCTTTGGGTCTAGTAAATTTGAAATCATTGGGAAACCCAATTAAACGATAACATTTGCTAGGATCATGACCCGACTTCTTGCAATAAGAACAAACAGAACCTTTCCAAGCACCGGAACTCTTTGGCACCTCCACAGAAGGATTTATAGAAGCATTCTAAGGAATAAACTAGGCAGATGAATGAAGGTCCCTTTGTTTCTCATCTTGAATGAGAAAAGCATAATCCTCATTGATTGAGGGAAGAAGCTTCATCATGATAATATGTTGGGACATTTTGTGTGTGACATATAGCTTTGTATAGGTGTTGTGCTATCTTTAGTATTGTAATTAGTCTTTATTGAGTTAAGTGTTGTAACAGGCGAACTTAACTAGTTCGCCTATGCCATGTGTGTGGCGAACTTAATAAGTTCGCCTGTGGCAGTTAGTATTTCTTATAAATAGTGCTTAGTTTTTGTATTTTGTAACAATCTGATATCTTGTAAGCACATTTATCTGAAGTAATACAAGGAGCTTTCAGTGAATCTTGTCTTGTGTATTTCATCATGTGTACTTATTTGTTCGAGACGCGTTTACTCGTTAGGATTCCGTACTACGAGTATTCGTTGCATGCTATACGTCTGAGATCGATACGTAGACCCGCTGGGACCTACAATTGGTATCAGAGCTTTTGCTCTTGATTAGAGATCAATGTGTGATTCCGTTTCGTTCTGATTTGTATCAAAAGATTGAGATTTTCGAAGCTTTGTATTTGGCTGAGTTCTTACAAGTTTTTGATCATGTCTAGGCTGATTTGATCGATTGTGGAAGAGTTTTTAGTGAAATTGATCCGATAGAAGTGTTCTAATTCATGTTTTGAAGAATTCTACGGATTGAATTTGATTAATTCCAACAAATTTGCAAGATATGATGATTTTCAGAGTAGTTCGTGCGTTTGGGTGTTAGAACAAGTCCTTTGTGTTCTTAAGCTGCTACAGGCGAACTTAAGGATTCTGTTAGCAGGCGAAATTAATCGGCGAACTTAATAAATTCGGTTCCTCTTGATCAGGCGAACTTGCCTAAGTTCGCTTACGACATAAGTTGTTCAAAATTTTTCTAAGTGTTGAAATTTTACAAGAATTAAAAAATGTCAAATTCTAATGCTAGTGTGAGCAATATGACTAATATTCTGAACTATGACAATGAGATTGGTACTCCAACTAAACCACCGAGTTTGATGAATCTACAGGATTACTCGAACTGGAAAAGTTGCTTTGAGAATTATGTCAACATCAATGATACGAGTATGTGGATTCCAATTGCAGAAGGATATAAACATCCTACTCATTCTAATATGGGTGTATTAGATACGGAGAAACCAGTTTCAGCTCTTACTGTGGAAGAGAAAACTTTCTACGATCGATAGAAAAAAGCACTTGCTGCTTTGTCTATGTGTCTGCCTTTAGACATTTATCACACATTTAAGAAGTTTAAAACATCGCGTGATCTTTGGGAAGGTTTGGCGAAGAGATGTGAAGGAAGCACATATATCAAGAAAAGTAGAAGGGAATTACTGAAGAAACAATTCAGTGTGTTTAAATCTTTTGAAGGAGAATCTATTGATGAGTTGATGTCTAGGTATTATCACTTGTTAAGTGAAATGGTAAACAATGACATATCTTACAAGAATAGGAAGGTACTTGAGAAATTTATGGATGCATTGCATGCTCACTTTGAGATGTATTCCATAATGATTAAAGAACAACCAGGGTTTGATGAATTGAGTCTTGAAGATCTTATGGGAAAGATTCAATCATATGATTTGAACAAGCACAAGAAAGATACAGTTTATCAAGATCCTAGCATTTATTTTGGAAAAGGAACATCGACACCAAAGTCTGGGGTTGCTATATTTTCAGGAGAAATTTCTGAAGGTCAAGGTTCAAAAGAAAGTTCATGTGGTGAATCATCATGCTATGTTACTTCTAGTTCTGGATGTTCAAAGAATTGCCACAATGATACTCATTCGTGTTCTCAAAAGGTGTCTTCTAAAGCTGCTGATGGCCATGATTGCTTCGTTTTTAACTTCGTATGAGAATTTTATTGGTGAAAAAATTACTGATCCGGATATGATAGAAGAAAATTTTAAGCAACTGGATAAGGATGCTCTTGAAGAAATGAACATTCAATGGAACATGGCATTGTGGATGAGACAGGGCAAGGAACATCTGAAGAAAACAGGAAAGAAGTTTATTGGAGCGACAAGCAAGACAAAGATGGGATTGGGTAAATCTAAAGTAAAGTGTTATAATTGTCAAGAATTTAGACACTTTGCTAGGGAATGCACCAAACCTAAAGCTCAACATCAAAGTGCTTCTTCAGGAAACCAGAATAATCAGAATAATCAGAGTTCTTCTACAGCTTTGATTTCACAACAGGATGAAAGATATGATTGGCGAATTCATCTAGAAGATATTGTTGCTCATGTCAGTCAAGCTTTTCTTGCTGAAATTCATACTGATGCAAGATCTGATAATAGTTCTTTAGACAGTGACTCGAGTGATTATGGGAATGTTACTGAAAATGATGAATCTACAAGTCAGAGTGTGAAAGAAAAAGTGACAAATGAAGATCTGATGAATGATAATGTAGCTGCAGGAAAGGTGACAGAGAAAGTTGTTGAGATAGTTGCTGAAGCTAGTGGATTCATGGCTGATTCTAAACAGGTAAATGAGGTTGTCTTTGTTTCTTGTTCTAAATACATTGATTCTGATTTAAAAATTCTGAGATTGTGTGATGACAATACTAACCTCATCTGTGACTTAAAGGCAAGCTATTTAACCAATCAAACTTTGAAAGAAAATGAGAAGCTTTTAAATACAAGAATTGAATAATAGAAAGATGATATCAAAGTTTTACAATCAAAAGTAAATGAACAAGCTTTTCACATTGATGTGGCATACTCTGAGTTTGAAAAGAAAATAAATGAACTTACCCAGTCACAGAGTGAAGTCACCAAGTTGATGAGAAAGCTTGAGGGTTATAGGAATTCCAGTTTTTTGTTGGAATATTATAATGAGAAAGCTAGTGGTGAGAAAGTAGTTGGTAGAGTTGGTTATTGTTCACAACAGGATGAAAAAGTTGTTGGGAGAGTTGGTTACTGTCCTCCATTCAATGGAAACTACACAATGTGACTGAAAAAGATCTAGAGCAAAAAACTGTTCTCAAGGTTAATCCGGTGACAGGAGAAGACATGGTTTATGATGATTCCAGTGAGGATGAATTTTTTTATTCAAAGAAGGTTGAAGGGAAAGTCAAAGAGTGTAAGGTTAATGAACCTATTGTGATCAAGAAAGTTACCAGAGATAGGTGCATCTTGACAGAACCTGATGAAGATATTGAGCAACCAAAACCAAAAACTTTAAAACCTTTTGTGAGTGCTGGGTTCGATTTTCAAGAGATTAATAAAATTGAGAAAATTTCAACTGTTGAGTTTATAAAAGAAAAGGTTGAAGCTGATAAACCCAAGGTTGTTCAATTGTCTAACACTGTCTCTCAGTGCGAATCATCTGGTTCAGGAAGTGTTCAGAAAGAAAGGTATGCTTGTGTATAAAAGGAAAAACGTGCATGTTTTCATTGCGGAATAGTTGGTCACATTCTGATGAAATGTCCAGACAAGAATGTTGGAAAGCGTTTAGAAGATCCTAGGATGGGAAGATCATTTGTTGAGCCAAAGACTAAATCTATGATGAAATATGCTGAAGTTAAACCAGTTGTCAAAGTTTCAAAGGTGTAGGTTAAGGCAAAGGTTGACTCAACTGAAGTTAAATCTAGTGTATCTTCAAGTGGAGATACAAAGGAAAAGGTTAAATTGTCAAGACCGCAAAGAAGAAGAAGAAACAAGAGGCTTAAGAAGCTTTTGGAGAAAGAAATAGGTGAAACTTCTGAGATTTCCATGTCAAGTGTGAGTGGTCAGTCAAAGTGGGACTGTTGGCTGAATCAGGCCGACCCAGTCTATGAAATAATCTCCTAAAATTGAAACAATCTCCTAAAATTGAGGAGAGATTTGATTGTGTATTAAAAGAAATTGTTTATTTTGATGAATCAGGCCGACCCAAGACCACAATGGCTTGGGTCTCCATTACAACCTAAATCTTAATGTCTGTGTGCAGGGAACTCCAAGGAGGACTGTTGGCAACCATTGGTACGTCGACAGTGGATGTTCTCGTCACATGACAGGAAATCTTAAATTATTGGAAAATGTGAAAGAGATACAAGGCGGATATGTAGCTTTTGTAGGAAAGAAGGGAGGCAATATTTCTAGTCAAGGAACTGTATCAAATGGAAGATTGAGCTTTGAGAAAGTCAATTATGTGGAGCAGCTTGAACATAATCTGTTATCTGTTTCACAAGTCTGTGATAAAGATTTCTCATTTCACTTTAACAAGTCTGAATGTTTGGTGTTGAAGCCTGGATTTGAGATACCTAAAGATTGGATCCTAATGCGAGCTCCATGGAGAATGATACATACATGCTCGATATGAGCACGGCGACGACAACTTTGTCTGTCCCAACGTGTCTTCTTTATAAAGCTTCTGAGTCCGAATCAAATTTGTGGCACCGGAATATGGCTTACATAAATTTCAGAAAAATGAACTTTTTAGTGAAGAATGGGTTGGTTTCTGGTGTCCCCGCCATGAGGTTTCATGTGAACGAAGACTGTATTCCATGCAAGAAGGGGAAGCAGCACAAGAAATCTCACAAATCTAATTTGATTAATTCAATTGTGACTCCTCTCGAGTTGTTTCATATGGATTTATTCGGACCTATAAGTGTTAAAAGTGAAGGCGGCAAATCATATTGTTTGGTAGTGACTGATGATTATTCCAGATTTTCTTGGGTAAAGTTTCTTATTTCAAAGGATGAGACTACTGATATTCTTAAGTTCCTGATCGTGGGACTTGAGAGTTTGTTTAAGCAAAAAGTCAGGAGGATTCGTAGTGACAATGGAACAGAATTCAAAAATGGAAATATGGGTTTATTTTGTTTACAAAAAGGGATTCATCATGAATTCAGTGCTCCTTATGTTCCGCAACAAAATGGTGTGGCCGAACGGGAGAATCGAACGCTGATTGAGACGGCTCGTACAATGTTATCCAACTCACAGTTTCTAGTGACATTTTGGGCAGAGGCGGTGAACACGTCGTGTCATGTTCTTAATCGTGTTTTGACCGTGAAGAAACACAACAATACGTGTTATGAATTGCTGAATAATCGAAAGCCGAATCTAGATTATCTGTTGCCCTTTTGAAATGCATGCACTTTATTGAAGACAAGAGATATTCCAATGAAGTTCAGTGGGAAGGCAATTGAAGGAATTTTCTTGGGATATGTTGCAAATTCTCACAACAAACGGGTGTTCAATAAAGAGAGCAGAAAAATTGAGGAGTGGTTTCATATTGATTGTGACAATCGCACGGTTCCTCAGGATGCTAAAGAACCATCATGGGCTTTTGATTATGATGATTTGTTCAGATCCTTTAATGTTCCTCCAGCAGTGTCTCTTGTTGAAGTAGAAATTTTATATCAGTCATGCTGTAACAATGATTCAATTGTCAAACCACGATCGGTTATTGTAACATCCCAAATAATGACAAGACAAATAGAAAAGGGAAATAAAGTGGGCTTGGCCAAAATTTCGGCCCATGGGCCGAAAAGAAAAGGGGGAAACCCCATTACAAAACAGCAGCTTCAACCCAAACCCCTCTCATTTCATCTTCCTGCGCAAGAATACTAGAGAGAGAGAGAGAGCGATCGGCTTGTGAAGAAAACCGCAAGGAGAAGACTCAAGGGCTCGGGAATCATCCGACTCCACCATTTCAACGCATAGCAACAGAAATCGGGCCTGTTGAGGTAAGCATCGCCTCTGATTATGAGTCTTTGCATGTCTCGGGTTTAAATCAAATAAAGATACGATTTTTGCATACGAAACTTGAAACAAATCACGTATTTGAACTCAAGAACGATAAAGGAAGGTGTTTAACATAAAATGCTCAAGGTTTAATCGATTGGAAATAAGTTGGCTGGAGCAAGGTTCTGGTCAGGGAAGATGCAGACCCATGACTCGAAACTATAGTTTCGATACATACAGACCCGTCGAAACTACTCTAGTTTCGATAGTCATGTTTGACTCGAAACTATCTAGTTTCGATAGCAGCCAATGACTCGAAACTACCATAGTTTCGATAGGAACTCAGGACTCGAAACTACCTAGTTTCGAGTGTCACCTTGAACCTAAACTAAGATTTTTCATAAGTTAATGACTCGAAACTACCATAGTTTCGATAGGATCTCATGACTCGAAACTACCTAGTTTCGATAGAAGGATTATGACTCGAAACTACCTAGTTTCGAGTGTAAGACCATAGCTCGAAACTACCATAGTTTTGATGCGACCCACCTCCCGAAACTACTGAGTTCAAGCATAGTAATGTCTAGTGTCATCTAGGAGCACCATCTTATGTGTATGACTTTATTATACAGATCGTGAGTGACATTAGTGAAGCCCAGTAGCCAGCTTAGTGTATTACAGAAACTACTCATCAGGTGAGTTCTATGTGCCCCTTCTATGTTATGTGCAAATGTTTTCAAATGTTTTGGGGCTGAGATGTATACACTAAGTGAATAAATGTTATGAATGTCAATGTGATCATATGTGTTATACAAGTATATATATATATATACCTATACATGAAAGAGAAATTATGAATAAAGAATGAAAAGCATGATTATCAAGAATGAATGAAAGTATAACACAATATGAAAGAATGAAATCCTGCTTTATATCCATGTATATATTGCTTGCCAAGTACAGAAAATGTTATGGACGCTTCGATGATAATGGCTACTTCGGTAGACGGACGACCATGTGATTATTTTACAACCGGGACAAGTGCGTTCCTTCATCAGCTAGGACGTACGAATGTCATTAAAGGACGGTCGAAGCAATTGGCATATTATAGTAGAACGGTTGTATAAATAATAGTCGCATGGGAAACGGATACCTTCGGGTAGACGGGCGAATTACGGCCTACGACGGTAGGACGGTTGTAAGTCATGACGGACGGACAAAGATTGCCGGACGGTTGTAAGAATAAAATGACGGACGGCACTAGTTGCCGGACGGTTGTAAGTATAGGTGGGCCATGACGATGGACCACGGCGATTGTCTTTGTGACATTCGTAAGCAAATGACGGGTTGATCACCCTTATATAGTATGACCCATGAAATTAAAGAAAGAAAGAAAAGAAAAGAAAAGGGTGAATGCATATATATATATATGAAATCACAAAAATACAGAAAAGAAAGATGAAAAGAAAGACAAAAGTTATGAATACGTATTTATATGAATGACTATACAGTAATGCATACTTATAAAGTAAAGAATAGAATATTTATATCAAATTGCATTAAACTAGAACTCACCAGCGTTAGCTGACTTTTAGTATACATTTCAGGTAAAGGAAGAAAAGGTCGTGCGATGGCGTGAAGGTTACCCGGCACAAGACTGACATCCCACTTTTGTTTGTTAAGACAATGTTGTGTTTTTAATTGTTAAGACTTCCGCTGTTATGTAATGTAATTGAATGATGAATGTTTTAAATTTAAGTTCAGTATTTATGGCTATGTTTATGAGTAAATCCAACAAGTGAGGTCACCCGGGAAAGGGGCCTTACAAGTTGGTATCAGAGCAATAGTTTGAGAGATTTAGACATCCCTAAATGTCTAGACTCAAACTGATTATGGGACCAACGCACGGATGTCAGTATGGGTAACCAACGCCAACGCTAGCACGGTAAGTAAGTCATAAAGTTAATACTCTTGCATAGGAATAGATACCTTAACTTAGAACAAATAGATGTTAATGCCACGACTGATTTGAAGAGTTTCGAACCCGAAAAGCAATGTAAATTAGTAATCACAAACCGGTCACTGTAATTAAGAATTTACCTTGCTCGTACTGTTCTAAACTATGATCTGAAGGAATGACATTGATGTATACCTTTTTACTCAAAAGGAAATCTAGAAAACTATGGCTCGTAAAAGAGGAACTGGACGCCGAGGCGGTCGCACTGGCCGAGTCGGTAGACCGCCATTGAACCAAAGATATGAGGAAGAGGAGAGTGTGCACGTGGAACACACTGAGAGCGTGCATGAAACAAATGTAACCCCACCAGCTGAGGGCAATGAAGGATCTCTACGACTGGAACCCGAAGTTAGAGATGCTATTGCCCGTGAGGTCATACTAACTCTGAAGAAAGTACTGCCTGATCTGTTATCTGAGGCACTAAAGAAGAGCAAAGAGGAGGAGGAAAACAACCATGAGGAGAAAGTTTATGATAGTGATGGGGATGAAGTGACAGTGAGACTGAACACCCATGGGTGTACCTACAAAGGATTTAAGGACGGTGATCCGCCCAAATTTGATGGAAACAAGGATTCGGTGGCTACGTTTGAATGGATCGAGAGGATGAATGGGGTAATCAACATAAGCGAATGCCGACCTGACCAGGCTGTAAAATATGTGACTCACTCTTTCACCAACGAGGCACTAAGTTGGTGGAGGACTATCCAAAGAACTAAATCGCCAAACGCTCTCAAAAGAATGACTTGGGAAGATCTGAAAAAGTTGATAATCCAGAAGTTCTGCCCACAGAACGAGATTGATCGAGTGGAAAACGAGTTTCTAAATTTCAAGGCTGGCAACAAGACTCCTCGCCAGTACACTTCAAGATTTAATGAGCTAGCTCAACTGGTACCCCACCTGGTAGAGACTGAGGAGCGATTGATTAAGTATTATGTCAAAGGCCTACCCCAAAAGGTCCGTGTTCATGTGAAAGCTAACCTACCCTCGACTTTCGAGTCGGTAGTGAATCTCTCCGGAATCGTCTATGACGATTTTTCTGGAATCGTCTATGACGATTTTGTGCAAATTTCGTACTCATCATTCTATGGCTTCTTTGCCTCAGCAGTAACATTTCCTCAGCAGTAACATTTTGTGCAAATTTCTCTGTTAATTCAAAGAATGAAGGTGATCACCACTGTCACCTAAGAGAAGTATTGGAGGTTCTAAAGCAGGAGAAGTTGTATGCAAAATTCTCCAAATGCGCGTTCTGGCTTAGGGAGGTCCAATTCCTAGGCCATGTCGTAAACCCGGACGGCATTATGGTGGATCCTGCTAAGATCGAAGCGGTAAAGGAATGGAACATCCCGAAAACGCCAACTGATATACGAAGTTTTCTGGGGTTGGCAGGCTACTATCGGAGGTTCATTCAGGATTTCTCGAGAATAGCCTCGCCACTGACAAAGCTGACACGTAAGGAAGTAAAGTATGAATGGGGACCAACCCAAAACAATGCGTTCGAAGAGTTGAAGACACGATTAACCCAAGCTCCAGTCTTGACCTTACCTGAGGGAAATGAAGACTTAGTAGTCTACTCTGACGCTTCAGGGCAAGGTTTAGGGTGCGTACTCATGCAACGAGGAAAGGTAATTGCTTATGCATCGCGGCAACTAAAGGTTCATGAAGTTAACTACCCAACACATGATCTAGAATTAGCAGCAGTAGTTTTCGCGTTGAAAATATGGAGACACTACTTGTATGGAGTTAAATGCACCATCTACTCCGATCACAAAAGCTTGAAATACTTTTTCGAACAAAAGGAACTAAACATGAGGCAAAGAAGATGGTTAGAGCTACTGAAAGACTATGACTGTGAGATATTGTACCATCCAGGCAAGGCAAACGTAGTGGCTGACGCTTTAAGTAGAAAGGAAGAATCGGCACCTATCCGGATCAAAGCGTGTCAGTTAATTATAACGCCAGACTTAATGGGTGAAATATCAAAGGCACAAGATGAAGCATTGTTAGAAAGAAATGTGAAACGGGAAAGAATAGTAGGACAACAAGGGAACTTAGATGCGAATGCATACGGAGTACGAACTAGGTTTGGCCGGATGTGGATACCTAAGATTGGTGAGCTTAGAGCCAAAATACTCGATGAGGCCCATAAGTCTCGCTATTCTATCCACCCCGGGACAAACAAAATGTATCAAGACTTGAAGAAAGAATACTGGTGGCCTGGCATGAAGAATGATGTGACAGAATACGTGAGCAAGTGCCTAACGTGTTCTCTAGTTAAGGCCGAGCACCAGAAACCATGCGGTAAAATGCAACCTTTACCAATACCGGAATGGAAGTGGGAAGAGATCACAATGGACTTCATTACCAAGCTACCGCGAACAGCTAAAGGCAATGATACCATTTGGGTGATCGTCGACCGCTTGACAAAGAGTGCTCACTTCTTGCCAATACGAGAAACTTCTTCTTCTGAAAAGCTAGCAGAAGTATTTATCAAGGAAATTGTGAGCAGACATGGTATGCCGCTGTCGATTGTGTCTGACAGGGATACTAGATTCACGTCAAGGTTTTGGAAGAAATTCAATGAAGCAATGGGCACTAGACTGAACATCAGCACCGCTTACCACCCCCAAACCGATGGACAATCGGAAAGGACCATTCAGACCTTGGAGGACATGCTCCGGGCCTGTATCATTGACTTCGGTGGGAGTTTGGACAGCCATCTACCATTGGCAGAATTTTCATATAACAACAGCTATCACTCGACTATTGGCATGCCGCCATTTGAAATGTTGTATGGGAGGAAATGTAGGACCCCGGTTTGTTGAGGGGAAATTGGACAGAAGGATTTTGCAAGTCTCGAAGTGGTCAAAGCTACTTCTGAGAAATTTGATCAAATCAAGGCTCGTATGAAAGCCGCAAAAGACAGACAGAAATCATACGCGGATAAGAGAAGGAGGGATTTAGAGTTTCAAGTAGGGGACATGGTACTATTGAAAGTATCACCGTGGAAAGGAATCATTCGGTTCAGAAAGCGTGGCAAACTAAGTCCAAGGTTTGTCGGACCTTTCAAGATTGTAGCAAGAGTGGGTCAAGTTGCTTACAGACTCGACCTACCCGTCGAGCTTAGTGGAATACACCCTACGTTCCACGTGTCGCACTTACGCAAGTGCCTAGCTGACGACACAGCTCACATACCTTACGACGAGATCGAAGTGGATAACAGTCTAAATTATGTAGAGGAACCAATAGCCATTCTTGACCGAGCTGAGAAACGATTACGCAATAAGTCGATTCCTTTAGTCAAAATACAATGGAAACACAGAAAGGGGTCCGAGGCTACTTGGGAGAAAGAAGACGAGATGAAGGAACTGTATCCCCAGTTGTTTAACGTGTAACAGGTTTCGAGGACGAAACCTCATTAAGGAGGGTAGACTTGTAACATCCCAAATAATGACAAGACAAATAGAAAAGGGAAATAAAGTGGGCTTGGCCAAAATTTCGGCCCATGGGCCGAAAAGAAAAGGGGGAAACCCCATTACAAACCCAAACCCCTCTCATTTCATCTTCCTGCACAAGAATACTAGAGAGAGAGAGAGAGAGCGATCGGCTTGTGAAGAAAACCGCAAGGAGAAGACTCAAGGGCTCGGGAATCATCCGACTCCACCATTTCAACGCATAGCAACAGAAATCGGGCCTGTTGAGGTAAGCATCGCCTCTGATTATGAGTCTTTGCATGTCTCGGGTTTAAATCAAATAAAGATACGATTTTTGCATACGAAACTTGAAACAAATCACGTATTTGAACTCAAGAACGATAAAGGAAGGTGTTTAACGTAAAATGCTCAAGGTTTAATCGATTGGAAATAAGTTGGCTGGAGCAAGGTTCTGGTCAGGGAAGATGCAGACCCATGACTCGAAACTATAGTTTCGATACATACAGACCCGTCGAAACTACTCTAGTTTCGATAGTCATGTTTGACTCGAAACTATCTAGTTTCGATAGCAGCCAATGACTCGAAACTACCATAGTTTCGATAGGAACTCAGGACTCGAAACTACCTAGTTTCGAGTGTCACCTTGAACCTAAACTAAGATTTTTCATAAGTTAATGACTCGAAACTACCATAGTTTCGATAGGATCTCATGACTCGAAACTACCTAGTTTCGATAGAAGGATTATGACTTGAAACTACCTAGTTTCGAGTGTAAGACCATAGCTCGAAACTACCATAGTTTTGATGCGACCCACCTCCCGAAACTACTGAGTTCAAGCATAGTAATGTCTAGTGTCATCTAGGAGCACCATCTTATGTGTATGACTTTATTATACAGATCGTGAGTGACATTAGTGAAGCCCAGTAGCCAGCTTAGTGTATTACAGAAACTACTCATCAGGTGAGTTCTATGTGCCCCTTCTATGTTATGTGCAAATGTTTTCAAATGTTTTGGGGCTGAGATGTATACACTAAGTGAATAAATGTTATGAATGTCAATGTGATCATATGTGTTATACAAGTATATATATATATACCTATACATGAAAGAGAAATTATGAATAAAGAATGAAAAGCATGATTATCAAGAATGAATGAAAGTATAACACAATATGAAAGAATGAAATCCTGCTTTATATCCATGTATATATTGCTTGCCAAGTACAGAAAATGTTATGGACGCTTCGATGATAACGGCTACTTCGGTAGACGGACGACCATGTGATTATTTTACAACCGGGACAAGTGCGTTCCTTCATCAGCTAGGACGTACGAATGTCATTAAAGGACGGTCGAAGCAATTGGCATATTATAGTAGAACGGTTGTATAAATAATAGTCGCATGGGAAACGGATACCTTCGGGTAGACGGGCGAATTACGGCCTACGACGGTAGGACGGTTGTAAGTCATGACGGACGGACAAAGATTGCCGGACGGTTGTAAGAATAAAATGACGGACGGCACTAGTTGCCGGACGGTTGTAAGTATAGGTGGGCCATGACGATGGACCACGGCGATTGTCTTTGTGACATTCGTAAGCAAATGACGGGTTGATCACCCTTATATAGTATGACCCATGAAATTAAAGAAAGAAAGAAAAGAAAAGAAAAGGGTGAATGCATATATATATATATGAAATCACAAAAATACAGAAAAGAAAGATGAAAAGAAAGACAAAAGTTATGAATACGTATTTATATGAATGACTATACAGTAATGCATACTTATAAAGTAAAGAATAGAATGTTTATATCAAATTGCATTAAACTAGAACTCACCAGCGTTAGCTGACTTTTAGTATACATTTCAGGTAAAGGAAGAAAAGGTCGTGCGATGGCGTGAAGGTTACCCGGCACAAGACTGACATCCCACTTTTGTTTGTTAAGACAATGTTGTGTTTTTAATTGTTAAGACTTCCGCTGTTATGTAATGTAATTGAATGATGAATGTTTTAAATTTAAGTTCAGTATTTATGGCTATGTTTATGAGTAAATCCAACAAGTGAGGTCACCCGGGAAAGGGGCCTTACAGTTATTCCAATTGTGGTTACTTCTTCTGTTGATCCAAATGTAGCTTCGACCTCGGGTACAACACAACACAAGACAGTGACAGTGAGGATGATGAAACTGTGTTTCAGGAATCTTCTAATGATTTCCAGAACATAGTTGATGATTCGTCTACACCGGCATAGTCTGAGGGGGAGATTCTAATCTTGATTATGTGATTCAAACTTCTGATATTCCTCAAATTCGTGTGCATAAACATCATCCGACTAATAACATTATTGGTGATTTGAATGCAGGTGTTCAAACGAGACATCGTTCACTTGCTGAAAATTCATGTTTATATGCACAGATTGTGGATACATGTATTATGGAGACATGTTTGAATGCTTGTTTTATTTCTCAAACAGAGCCAAAGAATGTGGCTGAAGCGCTTGATGAAGACTGTTGGATCGAGGCTATGCAAGAGGAGGTAGCTCAATTTGACAAATTACATGTTTGGGATTTAGTTGACTTGCCCAAAGGTTCAAGATCAATTGGCATAAGATGGGTGTTTAAGTGCAAACATGATGATAGAGGCGTGGTGGTACGCAATAAGGCATGGCTTGTTGTTCAAGGATTTAACCAACAAGAAGGTGTTGACTACACTAAAGTTTATGCTCCGGTTGCGAGGATAGAGGCGATCCGATTATTACTTGCTTATGCATCATTCAAGGGATTCAAGGTATTCCAGCTAGATATGAAAAGTGCTTTTATGCATGGAAGGGTGAAGGAAGAGGCTTATGTAAAACAACCGCCTGGTTTTGAAGATCCCAAGTTTCCAGACAAAGTGTTTAAACTTGATAAGGTGTTATATGGTCGCGCCTGTTATGAAACTTTGTCAGTGCACTTACTCGAGAATGGTTTTGAACGTGGCCAAATTGACTCCACTCTTTTCATTAGAAAAGAAGGGGGATATATCTTACTAGTTCAAGTTTATGTGGATGACATAATTTTTGGATCGACAAATATGGATATGTGTAAAGACTTTGAGAGAGTTATGAAGCTGAAATTTGAGATGAGCAGCATGGGAGAATTGTCATTCTTTTTTGGTCTTCAAGTTGATCAGAAAGAAGACTGTTTCTATATTCATCAAACGAAGTATGTGTCGGATATTTTGAAGAAGTTTGAGATGTCAGATACTTCAGCGTTCAGTACTCCAATTCCTGTAAATCATAAACTAGATTCTGACTCGAAAGGGAAGGAAGTGGATTGTAGGTTATACAGAGAAATGATTGGGTCTTTAATGTATCTAACTGTGTCCAGACCTGACATTATGTTCGCGGTATGCTTATGTTCGAGGTTTCAGTCTAAACCGAAGGAATCTCATCTGATTGCTGTAAAGCGAATTTTTCGATACTTGAAGGGTAAACCAAGATTAGGTTTGTGGTAACCTATTAATTCTGATTTTGATTTTAAAGCTTTTAAAGATTCAGATTATGGAGGTTGCAGTTTAGATAGAAAGACGACGTCTGGTGGTTGTCAATTCTTGGGAAACAGACTCGTGTCCTGGGCAATGCAAAAAGCAAACATCGCTTGCAATTTCAACATGCGAGGCCGAATACATCGCAGCAGCCATTTGTTGTTCCCAAATCCTGTTGATTCAGCAACAGTTGAGGGATTATGGTCTGAACTTCACAGAGACACCAATGTTCATTTATAACACTGCCACGATGTCCATCACAAATAATCTTGTGAAGCACTCGAAAACAAAGCATATTGAAATACGTCATCATTTCATCTGAGATTGTGCAGAGAATAAATTAATTGAGTTGGTGAAAGTTCACACGAACAATAACTTTGCTGATTTGTTTACCAAAGCATTCGATCGGTCACAGTTTGAATTTCTTACTCAAATGATTGGAATTTTTAATCCTGGGTGAAAAATGTTTTCAAAAGGGTTTTCATGGAAGTTTTCTTTTATTTTTTTTGTTAAGTAAATTAGTTTCATGCTTTAGTTTAGATAGTTTACTTGCTTTCTGAAAAACCAAACTAATTGAAAAAGATAAAAATCGACACTGTTTGAAGTTAGAGAAAAAATGACAGTATATCAGTAGGTGATCATACACACATTACCATAGAATGACTACCTGGTTTCTGTATTTATGATTGAAATTTGTGCGTATATGATTTGATCTAAACTTCTTAGTATGCACAAACAGGAAATGATAGCTTCATGACTTACCATTACATGTTTATAATTTTAATTTGAATATTTACATGTAATTTGAATTGTCAGTAGCCTAGAAGCGTTTTTAGACCATTAGTAGTGTGAAAACATAATGTTCTATGTCACAACTGTGATTTGAACCCATGATATGCCAGGTGTGTGTTAAAAGATCAATATCAGATATAGAATATGAGGCTTTAAGAATTTCATGAGATTAGTATCGAATTATGTCATTAGCATAATTTTTCAGTTCACTTCACTGCCCATGCCTAGAAAAACATGCAATGTGTTGTTGAACTAATATATGTCTTGATAACATCTGTCAAGCATATACTAGCGCTTGAATCAAAATCACTTGATTATCCTGATTCATTGAAGAGATCCAGATAACAGTTGGACCACATTACCTTGAATTATTGAATCAATCGATTCTTTTTTCAATCTGTCATCTGTTACATGATATCATTGAGAATCATCAAAGCTAAACCAATCTATATGAATCACTTAATTCTGAATCTTTATGATTCTTTATATCCTTCGGGGTCTGCTTCTTTTCCTGTGCTAATTGATTTAATTTCATCATGGAGATTGATATACATATATTCTTTTGCACAAAGTCTTATATGTCTTGAAGATAGTGCAATTTATTTTCTGTTGGCATATTTTTGGGGCACACGTTGTTTTCATATAAATGGTACTAACTCACAAGAACGTGGGATAAAGACGCTTTTAGTTTCAAATCTTATCATGCTGACAACTTGAATTGACATGTAGTGTATTACAAATTCGGTACGAATAAGCTAATATATCATGATCTGATCCTGTTTACTTTGAAGTTTATCACGTATCATCTCATGTTTTTCAAAAGGTTTGATAATTTGTGAATGATAAAATTGATAGTTCTAAAAAAAATTTCATTGCTGAGATATCAGGTTATGTTGCACAAAGTTGCATGCTTGTTTGCTGAGATGAGATTGATCTGTACACAGAATACCATAGGTCACCCTTAGATCTGCTAGGGATTTTATATCTGAAATGTGTGTTTTCATCATATATACTGATATGATCTTCTTACTCGCAGTATTCGACCAAACACACGTGTTTCAGTGTGTACAGATAAAAAACAAAAGGATTTGCTTTTATTGTTTTTATTGCTTTTTTTCAAATCCGAAAAATTCAAAAATATTTTATGTGTGTTTTAACATAAATTTTGAAAAATCAAAAATACTTTTAATTTTTGTTCAGTTTAGTAAACATAAAAACTCCAAAAAGATTTTATTTCCAATTTCCATAATTTGCAGGATTTGCATTTTATTTTTACAGGATATCGAATGAAAGTGGATCGAATTGTAAATCTGAGTGAAAATTGGAAAAGTTCAAAATTTTTCATCATGAACTATGAACTAGCGAACTTGTGATGATGGTGTTTACTTAAGTTCGCAAGTGGTGCCGAACTTATTAAGTTCGCTTGGTAGGCGAACTTGTCCACATGGTTTAAATGTTACAATGTAGCGAACTTGTCTGATTACCCTTTTTTGACTTGTGCGAACTTGACCATAGCGAACTTGTTCTTTATTTAGCGAGTTTGATCGATCTGTTTTTTTTCTGTGTGAGAACTTGGTGATTTTCTAGATCATTCGTATTCCAAATTGTTTTGCGAATTCATTGACGGTATATTTACAAGTTTTCATCCAGTACATAGATCAAATCGACTGTTCTTCGTGTTAGGGTTTGTTTTGTAACTGTTGGTTGTTTAATCTTACAGTGTTGTAGTTTTAAAACTAAAATTGAAACTTTAAAAATGTTAATCGAGTGTTGGCGAATGATATTGTTACATTGAATCATGATTTTATCATATGTTGTGTGATTTTCAAATTTCTGAGAAGGCTATGAGTTCTAGCGAACTTGTTCATGTGAACTTATTAAGTTCGCGCGAACTTATTAAGTTCGTCAAAGGGACTTTTAGCGAGCTTATTAAGTTCGCCACATGGTGCCTTAGTGATTCAGACTTAGCATTTTTTTTATTTTTTTTGTTGTTATTTTTTTTGTTTTACTTCTTGTTTAT
This sequence comes from Smallanthus sonchifolius, assembly GCA_023525975.1. Lineage (NCBI taxonomy): Eukaryota > Viridiplantae > Streptophyta > Magnoliopsida > Asterales > Asteraceae > Smallanthus > Smallanthus sonchifolius. Next base: position 36,650,877 of record CM042025.1, on the reverse strand, counting down.
TTTAAATGCTAAAGTCTAATCAATTTTATTGAACAGGTTATGGATAGAAGGGTTGAATATAAACATAATCAAGTGGCTCTACTTGATCCTGACCAACCAAAAGCTGTTAATTACAGAGAAATCATTACATTTCTGAACAGATCAAGACTGAGAGTAGCATTATCAGCTAACCCTGTGATAAGCCTACAATATATTCAGCAGTTGTGGGATAAAGATGACCATGACTGTACGGTTGACCCAAATGTAATCCGGGCTACTGTGAATAACCAAGAGATTGTAATATCAGTGGAAACAATTAGAGAAGCTTTGAGTTTGGGAGGTGCTGCAGAAGATCCTATTAGCTTGCCTAATCCGTTGATAACCGGATGTTTTCATAGGATGGGTTATTGTCACACCCCGCCCCAGGCACCCCCGAGACGTTACCGGACGGTGATGTCAGTTTGCATCTTCGGTACCTGCTTTGATTTCAGAGTTTGTTTTTGTGCAGCGGAATAACGTTTGAAAATGGATTGTTTCAACTCAACCTCAAGGGTTGGTTTTGTAAATATAGAAATCTCGTCATGTAGACAAAAGATTATATTTATTTAAATAACTGGGTATGAAAACCCGATCTTTTGTACATTTGATTTCAAATCAAAACTCTGACCCAAAGTCAGTTGGTTTACAAGGAGGTAATCTGCCTAAGGAAAACGTAGTCCTTCGGTCACATTAACCTTGTTTACTCTTCAAGTTCTTTCTATGCAATGCACGACCTGTAATAACATATTTTTGGGTTACACCGGGTCTAGGTGTGTGGCTGACCCGACTGTGCAACAAAGCTGTCATCGGGACCCAGGCCGTAGCCGGTCCTAGTACGATGAGGTCAATTCATTCCTTTCCTGAAAACATTTGAAAATGAATGTCAACTACATGCTGGTGAATACTTTATGACCTCAAATCATTTTCATTAACATGCCAAAACAATTTAATTAAACAGTTAAACATTTCATCATTGGAGGATTCTAGTGATCATATCACTTCCTTGGATTTCATCCAATTATATACATTGGAAAAGCACTCAGGGCCACACGGCCAAACTGGCACAACTGTGTTTTACGCATCACCCGACATACAAGCCAACCCCGCCCGGCACAACTAGATCAGGAGCGAGTATAAATATTTTATCAAACTTTACGTACATTTCTTGGGTATCGACATTCCCCAGGGGTAGAACCCCTAATTCTGGGATTAGTATGAGTAAATATTTAATTATCGTGTTTTGCCCCTTTTGTAAACGTAAATCGTTTTTATCTTTTGCGTGAAGGTGCTGACAGCACAAGCACGTCTTATTTGTGTGATGATAGCATACAGCCCAAGAACGTCTTACAAATCATTTTTGTAAAAGCTCGCTCTCGCCATGAGAACCAATATTTTTGTTAAAGACGACTATTCACCTTTAGTTTGAAGTCGAAGATCAAAGGATAATAATCTTAGTGCTAAGTAGCTCTTAGAGTTGACTCTTAGGGCTCTAGCACCTTAACTTGCACTTCTATGTGTTCCTCGGGTTTCTTCGGCTCTAAACACTCGAGTCCGGTTGATAAGCAAAAGCCAGTCAAACTCGGAGGAACGGCTCGGGAGTCAGGACGGCTGGAGGGCTCAGGAGTTGCTTGGGAGAAGAGGAGATTCGAGAGTGTGTGTTGTGTCGGGGTGGAAAATGAGAACCTTGAGCTCTCTATTTATAGGCTAATAACGGCCTCATGTCGGACCGTTATCCAGGGGATATCGGTCCGATATGCCTCCATTGTCTCGCATGCGCGCCACGTGGTAGCCATGCAATTCCGGAGTGCCACCCGTCCATGTCGGACCGAGTAGGCAAGCCATGTCGGTCCGACATCTGTCCACGCGTCCGACATGCTGACGCATGCCCTACACGTGTCTTGACACGTGGGTGTAGAGGGTTTCTAGGGGTTTGCATTGCGGACCGTTTTCTAGACCAAGTCGGTACGACATTTAACCGCTTAGATATCGGACCGATATCTAAGCGTATGTCGGTCCGACATCCAACCTCTTCCTATATCGTACCGATACCTGATCACATGTCGGTCCGATATCTCCTATCATTCAGAATTTCTTAATTTATTTTATGACTTTTGGGTTCTCATTAACTCCCGTTATTTCTTATGAGCTCCGGGCAGAAATTGAGATCGGAAATTTGGCAGGTGTTATAGTTATAGGGGCAAGGCTAATGATTCACAAGCCAGAAAGGGTGGTCTAGTCGGGCAATGGCGGTACTTCATGCATGTTATAATCCAATGCTTGTCACCAATGAAAGCTAGAACAGATGGGTTGAAGTCTGTTTACAAGGAGCCATGGTCGCTTTGACTTTGAACAGATGTTCAACTTTGCTTTATATATCTACAAAGAGTTAGTTGCACAGATAACATCACCTGCGGGTCAGGGTTTCATTATGTACCCTAGATTTCTATAGGTCATCATCAATCACCTCATTCCAAATTTGCCACGATTGAATCCGAGACTTACTTTGACTCCAATGACTAAAAGAATATTTTCTGATTGTTACAATATTAAGAGACATAATCCTGCATGGATACCAGTTCAAACACCTTTATTTGGACACATAGTTAACCCTAATTATGTGGCTCCTCCGAATGATAACTGGATAAATGCTAATGAAGATCAACAAGCACCATAACCACAAGTACAACAACAGCAAGTACAACAACAACAAGTACAACAGTAGCAGGTACAACAAACAACCATCATAACAACAAGCACCATAACCACAAGTGCAACAGCAACAACCTGAACAACCACAACAACCAGAACAAGCTCATCATGAAATTGAACAACATAATGAACCTATTAATGAGCACGTAGAACTTGAAGTGCATGATGAGAACTTGAATGTTAATCCACCATCACCACAGCCAGAGAATGTAGAAGCTGTTGATACTAGCTCAAGTTCTAGTTCAGGAGAAGAAGTTGAGAAAAGAATGAGTCAACTGACTCAGAGGAGACTATACCAGACTTTAGCCCTAAGAACTATGTTTAGTTGGCTAAACATCCTAGAGTTGAAAAGAAATTACCAAGGAGAAAGTCAGCTCGGGGTCCTCCTCCTAGTGCTATACTTGGAAAGAGACAATTACAAGATGAATCTTCGAATTCTGAATATGTTCCTGATCCTCCAGTTTCCAAGAAAACAAAAGCTACAACAACTGTTTCTAATGAGAATGATGATATTGTTTTTTGTGGATTCATTGTTTATTACTCCTACACCATCACATAACCTGACTCCATCTGTACCTCATCAATCTACATCAGAAGCAGAGATTTCTTCAAGTGAGAAAGATAAAAAGAAACAAGTTTTGGAACAAAAGGTATCTACCTTGGAAGCATAGGTTGTAGGGCTTCAAGGTCAAATTGATGTTTTACGAGCAAGTGATTCTCAACATCAACAACAAATCAATTCCTAAAATGGCCAAATAGCTGAAATGCAAATTTTGTTATCTCAAGTGATAGAGCGCCTTGACGCTCAGGGGGAGAAATTAGAGAAGCCTGGGAAGGACAGTTGTCATAATGATAAATTTCAAAAGAACAATGATGATGAACCAGACATGGATAGACAAAGAGGTGAATGTCAAGACGCTGGTGGTGCTACTGGAGGTGCTCTTGATATAGTTCCAATATCCATGGTGCGTGGTGGTTCTGGTTCTGGAGATGATATCCAAGATAGTGAACAAGACAAAGATATTCAAGCCATAACTGATATGTTAGATGATTCTTTCTATGAAGATTCTGATGCTGATTTGGGTGATAAGCTTGAGTGTCTGTCTAATCTAGATGAATTGCTTGATGATGAAGAAGATGTTTCTGATATTGAAGAGGGAGAGATAGTGGAGGTAGAGATAGAGAAGGATGAAGCTAATTTGATTTATGAAGGATGTAGTGGAGTGACTGTAACATTAGACTTTGTTCAAGACAACATGATTTATGAGATGAGTTCTAATGATCTTGAAGAGTCTATGGATAAAGAACCTGAGATTATTAAGCCTGCTACTCCAAATGTTAAACATAAAAAGCCTGAAGAGCCTATTCTTTATAAAAAATCTGGAATGACTAAGGAGAGGTGGTTAGAATTAGTTAAAAGCCGGAAGAAAGTATTGCATGTGATACCACCGTCACCTGTTCAAAAAGAGAAGTATGTGAACAATAGTCATTGCAGTGGAAGAATTCTTAGTTGGTTTTACGAGGAAGAGTTTAAACTGATTGTGATAAAAAGAACCGATGGTGTTCAATATTTGAAGCCAAGATTGAAATATCTGAATTCTTTGCCTCAATATGAGATGAATGGATTATCTTCCAAAACCATTGATAAACAGATCTGGGAATGGTATGGCTGATGCAATAGCCAGAATGATAAGGAAAGAGAGTACTTCTGGAAAGTTTGAGTATTTGAAACCTCATAAAGGAGTAAGAAAGAAGGTTAATGACACAGTATTAAACAAGAAAGTGATTAAGTACAGATATAAACCAGTAAAGACTTTGAAGAAGATTCCTTTAAAGAAAGTCCCACAAGATTTCATAGGAAATATGAAGTGGTGGTTTGTAGATGTTTACACTAGAGAAGCAGTGATTGAAGATAAAGATGGGAAGAATTTGTATAGATTGTATGATGCTTTGAATCTGATTAACTTTTCAATGAAAGATCAGAAGACTTTGAATAGAAAAGAGATCATGTATACAGATGAATGGAGAGAACATGCTATGCAATACAAGAGGGTGTTACAATTATGTATTAATCAAGGATTACATGCTGGAAGCAAGCTTTTGGAGAGTCAGAAGGACAACTGAAAATTAAAGACCAATCTAATGTCAAGGGGGAGTCTGTTGGGACATTTTGTGTGTGACATATAGCTTTGTATAGGTGTTGTGCTATCTTTAGTATTGTAATTAGTCTTTATTGAGTTAAGTGTTGTAACAGGCGAACTTAACTAGTTCGCCTATGCCATGTGTGTGGCGAACTTAATAAGTTCTCCTGTGGCAGTTAGTATTTCCTATAAATAGTGCTTAGTCTTTAACAATCTGATATCTTGTAAGCACATTTATCTGAAGTAATACAAGGAGCTTTCGGTGAATCTTGTCTTGTGTATTTCATCGTGTGTTCTTATCAGTTCGAGACGCGTTTACTCGTTAGGATTCCGCACTACGAGTATTCGTTGCGTGTTATACGTCTGAGATCGATCCGTAGACCCGCTGGGACCTACATAATATTCCCGCGAATCATGTCATAACAAGAGTTAAGATTCATCAGAAATTGCATCAATCGTTGATCTAGTTCGGATTTAGCCATAAGTCTTGAATTACCACAGGTGCAAGGAGGAATAGTCTCGATTGCATTAAGCTCATCCCAAACAAATTTGCATTTGGTAAAATAAGTAGCAATATCATCATTTCCTTGAGAAATAGCAGAAAGAGACTTCTTCAATTGATAATACTTTGCCCCATTACATTGGCCATACCGGTTATTTAACTCGTTCCAAAGTTGACGAGAAGTCTCAACATACAAAACACTCTCACTGATATCACTAGACAAAGTGTTCAGAATCCAAGAAATAACCATATCATTGTATCTTTTCCATAACTCCAGATTATGAGAGGAAAGAGGTCTGACAACATTTCCATCAACAAAACCAATCTTGTTCTTTGCAGATAAAGCAATGGACATGGCACGTTTCCAAGATCCGAATGCAGATCCGTCAAAAGTTTTAGAAACAATTAAAAGACCAGGAAGATCAGATGAGTGTAAGAACAAAGGATTAGAAGAATCCATAGGAACAACAACAGGGGGATCAGAAGTATTAGGCATTACAAGAGAAAAACAAACAAACGAAACTGAGAAAATAAGACTGAGGAAGGCGAACTTAACAAGTTCGTCGGAAAGCGATCTTAATAAGTTCGCTAGAAACACAAACAAGGAAGTGAACTTATGGAAGCAAGAAGAAGCAAGCGAACTTAACAAGTTCGACAGAGATGATCAAGTTCGCATGTACGAACAGAAAAACATGAAAACGATCCAGAAATCATCATAACTCGAAATCTGAAACGTATATGAAGAAATCCAACCATAGAAATGATCAAAAACATAAAAGGAATGTTTTGAACGGATCAAAACATCAAACGAAACCCAATCGACACGAAAAACAAGAAAACGAATGAAAAAAACGAAGAACGAGTGCGGAATAAGAGAAGAAGATCACATAATCGAGCATATATGCTCTGATATCATGTTATGATATCGAGAATGATCGCTAGAACAAACGAGAATGATAAACGAGAGAAAGAAAATGAGAGAGAATGATTGGGGGTAAAAACTGAATGATTTGATTGATAACTCAATAATGATTACAAAGAAGCTATTTATATACAAAGAGAAAAACTAACAAACTAGCCGTCCGAACTTGCTAAGTTGATAATTTAGGATATATTAATTTCTTTTTGCTTATAGTATTATTGTTGTTACGGTTATGAGTGTTAAATATGTGATGTTTGTAGGTTGCTAGTGTCGAATCTAAATCTAACTTGAAAATTATTTTAGACACATGAAATTATTAGGTTTACACCTTATTTTCGAGCCGAAGTTGAGACGCGGGCACGACTCGTTTACACCTTATTTTCGTGTCTTGTCAGAAACTCAAAACACTTTGTTTACTATTACTACTATTATCACCGCGGCTACTACCAACACAAGTACTCCCTCTGCTGACACTACTAATATTGTTGCCACTACCATGACTATAATTTTATACCTGTTATATTACTATTATTATTCTTTATATCGATTTTGAAAAAAAATGTTGATGGATACTCTCTAATGCTATTTCTAAGTATTAAGTGTTACTAAAAAAAAGTTAGTGGATCACATGCTTGTCTTATAAAGTTTAGGTAGTTGTTCCACTTTAGGACATTTTTGCATCCAGAAAAGTTACAAATTTTATTCTAAAAAGCTGGTTGAGTTACCTATTTAAAGTTTGAGATTAATATTTTAATGAGTTTTCTATTTAGATTTCATATGAGACCTGTGTTTATACCTTTTTAAAGTTTTAGTTTAATTCTTTTATTGAGTTTTAATTTAGATTTCGGATGTGTATATATCAATTTAAAATTCTATTAACTTTGGTCACCAAGTACTTATTTCAGGTAAGGCTTATAAAAACACCATAACCTGAAATTATCCGAGTAAATATTTCTTTCTAAAAAATCATGAGATCTCTATACGGGTGTGAACAAGTAGATTCGAGCCTAAGCTCGTCTAAACTTGAGTTTGGCACGTTTAATTTAAAAGAGAAGGAGCTCAACTCTTTTGTAGTTTTTCAATCTCGAGTTCTTGTCATTTATTATTTATTTAATTATACTATTTATAATTATTTTTATATACATTTATAACTATGAATTTTATAATATAACATAAGTTATATTATTTAATTATCTTTATCATAATTTTATACAATAATAGTCATTATACAAATATATATTTAATACATTAAAAATCATATAAATAACATGCTCATTTATGTTCGCGAGTGTAGTCAAGCTCCATTATAAAGCTCAGCTCGATGTCGTTTATTAAATGAGCTTGAATATAAGCTCGAATATAAGCTCAAGCTCAGGTTCGAGATCGTTTAACTCGGCTCGATTTAAGCTTTTAACAACATGGTTCTCAATTAGTTCACAGACGGTTTGGTTCATTTGAACCACCCTAATTATCCAAATAAAATGACGTCTTTTAGGTTTTTGGAAGTCTTTCCCCACAAACCTCAACTCCAAAAACCACATAAGATCAACGCCACAATGGGTGGTCCTTGCCCTCCCCATCCATGATTGTAACATAGACGTCATTGACCTCCCATTTCGAATGATCTTTTGTCATTTTAAGTTGATCTAAATTACGCATACGCCTCAATGAATATCGCATATAAAAGTGGTTGTGGTCAATTTGTGTATGTTAAGGTCGTGGGAGGCAGAATGATAGGTTTATAATAAAAGCAGCACCACATGCACTTTATTTTAAAGGGGGATAATTTATGTTATTGCAAAACTACCAAAAAGCGTGGGACACCTTTTAAAAGTGGTATGCATGAGATGGTCATAAGTACAATTCATTTCCACTTTCATGCATTTGTTGACGAAAACTATGTTAAGTTATAACTCTAGTTTCTTGATTTATATTGTTTCGTTTTTGTCCAAAATACTTGTTTAAAACCATCTTCGTCTTATGATGTTTATAAACTGTTAAAACCGACTGAACTGTCTGAATCAAAACTAATCAATCGGTTTGGTATTTATACATTTGGTTAAAGGTTTATGATTTGAAATTTGGAAACTGTCGTGTAAATCGAACCGGTCATTTACAATCATTTTATTTTTAAATTTCCGATATAAAAAGTTATGTGCATGTATAATATTCATGCATCTTTATATTTTTAAAAATTTAATACAAATCTACAATTTTAAATGTATAAAAAACCGATTCATATTGCTCCAACCGTCAAACCGAACTATTTTGTTATATCCGGACAACCCAATCAACCTGATAGCGTGCGTGCTTAGATATAAAATATATATAAATATATATTTGTTTTAGAAATGGTTTTACGAGATTAGGTTTTAAATTTATAAAATGATAAATACTCAAAATTAAAACACACACAATAGGCAAGTGTACCTATCGCATCGTAATATAGTTTAGGTAAGAACTAAGTATCGAACCAATGGACACGATCGAGTTTCAATACTCAACTTTTGTTATCGTTTAGCCGGTTTAATCAATGAGTAGGTTTTGTGTGCTTGTGAAGCAGAAAATTAAATGACGGTAAAGTAAATAACAGAAAAGTAAAAATGTGCGTGAAGTCTGTAACATAAATGTAAATAGCAGAATAGTAAATAACAGTAAAGTAAATATCTCGAGAATGATCAGGTCACGATAGGTATTGCTTTGGGCTTCGAATCCGCTTGGTATATGATAATGTTAAGTTGACTAATCTGGTGGTATGACTAAGCCTTTAGTGCTAGAGACTAGAGTACATAAGAATAATCTAATTGACAACATTATTGGTGATCCTGATGCTGGTGTTCAGACTCGTCATAGAACCATCACTTAGAACACTAGTCTATATATTTTGAGATACTTGACACGGGAATCATGGAAACATGCCTTCATGTTGGTTTTATATCCCAACTTGAGCCGAATAATGTGAAAGAGGCTCCCACAGACAACTGATCCGATTGGTACCAAATGGGTGTTCAAATGCAAGACAGACGATCTGCATGTTGTAGTGGGGAACAAGGCACGACTGGTTGTTCAAGGTTTTTATCAACAAGAGGGCTTGGATTACACAGAGGTGTATGCCCCAGTTGCTAGACTTGAGGCCATCATATTGTTTCTGGCTTATGCTTCATTTTTTGGTTTCAGTGTCTATCAACTTGTTGTGAAGAGTGCTTTCATGTATGGAAAAGTACATGAATAGGTCTACGTTTCTCAACCACCTAGCTTTGAAGACCCGCAATACCTATATAGAGTGTACAAGTTGGATAAGGCACTTTATGGTTTTCATCAACCTCTGCGGGCTTGGTATGAGACGTTATCTAAGTGTCTACTGTTAAATGGTTTCGATCGTGGCCAAATAGACTCGACTTTTTTCATTAGGAAAGCAAGGGGATATATTCTACTTGTACATGGGTACGTGGACGACATTATTTTTGGGTCTACAAATGAAGATATATGCAGAGAATTCGAAGCGGTGATGAAGTCAAAGTTTGAGATGAGCAACATGGGCGAATTGTCATTTTTTCTAGGACTGCAAGTCAATCAAAGGAAAGATTGCATTTATATTCATCAAACTAAGTATGTACATGACATTTTGGAGAAATACAAAATGAATGAGTGTTCTACTTATAACACACCGATCCCAGTCAATCACAAGCTGTATCCAGACTAAGATGGAAATGATGTAGATTGCAAGTTGTACCGTGGGATGATTGGTTCTCTTATGTATCTTACAGCTTCAGGATCTGATATTATGTTTACCATTTGCTTGTGATCAAGGTTTCAGCCACAACCCAAGGAATCTCACTTGATAGCTGTGAAGAGCATATTCAGATACTTGAAAGGGAAACCCTAGTTAGGTCTTTGGTATTCCAAGCAGGAGTCGTTTGATTTCAAAGCCTACACTGATTCATATTATGGCGGTTGTAACCTTGATAGAAAGTCAAACTCAGGTGGATGTCAGTTCTTGGGAGATAGGCTGGTCTCCTGGCAGTGTAAGAAACAGTCAACGGTTTCTGTTTCAACTTGAGATGCCGAGTACATTGTTGCTGCGAGCTGCAGTTCTCAGATTTTGTGGATCCAGCAATAACTGAGAGACTACGGCTTGAACTACACTGGAACTCCTTTATTCATTGACAACAATACCACCATGTCTATCACGAATAACCCGGTGAAACACTCCAAAACTAAGCATATTGAGACTTGTCACCATTTCATCCGTGATTGTGCTGAAAAGCGCTTGATTGAATTTATAAAGGTTCACAGGGATGACAACTTTGCCGACCTGTTCACTAAAGTCTTTGATCGTACTCGCTTTGAAAACCTTGTCAATATGATAGGAATGCTCAATCCCGAGTGAAAATCATTTTCAAAACAAGTGTTTCATGGAAGTTGCTTTTATTTTTTACTTTTATTTCTGTACAGTTCTTTTTCTTTGAAAAATATCAAAAATCCAAACAAATTTAAAAAATAATAAAAAAAATGAAAAACCAAAGTCATTTGAGAAATAGAGGAAATGATAGTATATCAGTAAGTGATCTAAACTTCGTAGACTACACCTTTGGGAAATAATTGAGTCATGACTACTTAAGTTTGAAAATTGTATTATCTAGGTTTAATTTGAATATCTTCATCTAATTTGAATTGGCAGTAGGCTAGAAGCGTTGTTGGTTCATTAGTAGTGTGAAAAACTTAATATCTTATATTACAACTGTGATTTAATCCCATATTATGTCGGGTGTGTGTGTATATAAGATCATTATCGGATAAAGAATGTAAGATTTTGACTAGTATTATCCTATGATACCAGTTTAGGGTTATATCTTTAGCACAATTTTTCAGTGACCGTCGTTGCCTATATCCCGAAACACATGCAATTTGAAGTTGAACTAAGATATGTCTTGACAACATCCGTCAAGCATATGCCACCCCTTGGATCAAATCACATGACTTTTCTTCTGATTCCATTGAAGATATATCTAGATAAAAGTTGGATCTCCTTACCCGAATCCTCAGATTCCATATCTATTAACCTGAATCATCAAAAATATTCACTGAAGAAAACATCTCAAACCAAGACAAATGAATCAATCGATTCTGAATCTTATTATTCTTGATAATCCTTATGGATTCTGCTTGATTTTTTCTTGTGCTAAACGATGTCTCTTCATTCTGGAAATTAGAATAATCCTTGGGAAAATCTGATATGTTGGCATAATTGTGGGGTACACATTGTATTTCATACTAAATAACACCTTAACTCACAAGAACGTGGAACAAAAACGCTTGTAGTTTCAAATATTATAATATTGACAACTTAAATTGACATGTTGTGTATTGCAAATTTGTTGTTTGAATAAGTAGTGTGTCATGACATGATCCCATTTTCTTTGAAGTTTATCGCGTATAACTTTTGTATATAATAGTTTGATATGATCCTCTGCTCATGACTTTGATAAAAAAGAAAGTCCCTGTAAATAGTTTTCTATAAATATTTTCCTGTACATTCTAATCTATCTTTTGTATTTAACTTTATCTTATTCAGAAAAGATCAAAAAGGTTTTCGGTTTATTTCTCTTAAATATTGAAAAACCCAAAAAGGATTTTGAATACAGTTTTACCTTATTTTAGAAAATTCAAAAAGATTTTAGTTTTAACTTCTGTGGAACATCTGTGTACAGCTTGGGATTGACCAATCTTATCCAAAACGGATTTGGATTTGAAATACTTCATAATAGAGTTGAAATTTGAAATAGCCAAGTGTTTTGCGTACTTAGCTAAGTACGCAAGAAGGAACTTCTACGTACTTAGCCTAGTTCGCAGGATTGGCCTTGCTCACTTGGTAAGTACACAGGAAGGACTACCTATGAACTTAGCTAAGTTAACAAGAGGGAAGTTTAGCGGGTATATAAGCAGGTGTTAACAGTTCTTGTTCAGTTCAAAACACTCTCACTGCTTGTATGCTCCGAAACCTCCCTGCTCATTTTTCACTCAAAATTTCGTGTGTTCCTATACTCATTTTCATCTCGTTTCTAGTTTCAGAATCACTCCTACGTCATTTGGTATGAATCTTGGTTACAATCATCCATGAAATCTTCATGTTTTTGGGACCGATTCTTGTTCTTGAAGACTAGGGTTTTGATGAGCAATTTTTTTTTGAATTTTGGGTGTTCTTAAGTGAAATTGATACTCAAAACTTGTTTCTTAGCATCAATCCACTCTAATGGCTTCAAAATCAGTCATCAAAAAGTTGGATTTTGAGTTTTTGATCCCTTGGTTGTTGTGGTTCACGTCGACCATGGTTTTGGTCAAACTGGATGGATTTTGACTTGATATTGTTCTTGTTTCTGGTCCTAAACTGCTTAAAACTCTTTTTCACTAGTTTGGAGAGCAAAATCATGGACAAATAACACAAAATCAGTGATTTCGTAAATTTGAAAAATGTCCAAGTCTGTTCCTGCGTACTTGCTAAGTACGCAAGAACAAGTTTCTGCATACTTAGCTTGTACACAGGTGTGATTCATGCGCACTTGCCTAGTACGCAAGAGTTATTTCATGCGTACTTACCTAGTACGCAGGGGGAGCTTTTCTGAAATTTTTTCTAAGTGTGAAAGTTTTGGTTCGTGTATTCGTGCCATTCCAAGTGATGTGTGTTCAGTTCTAATGATTGTATCTATTCTTATGTTGTTCTTTGTGTGTTCTTGCAGGTATGGCTAGCAATTTTACCAGTGAATTCAATCTGTTGGCACTCGAGAATCCGGAATGGAGAGGTGCTACAGAGAATTATAGGGAGATAGTCACTTTTCTCAACCGTTCAAAGATTGCATACGCTATCTCTGCAAATCCTATTGTATCCAGATCATATTTGGAGCAGTTCTAGGGGACGGCAGAATATGATTGCATAGTTTTTCCCAATGTCATTTGGGCGACTGTTGCGGTCAAGATATTGCCATTTATGAAGAAATCATCAGGCTTGTGTTGCAGTTTCATGACCAAGCAAATGATCCAGTTACTTATCCAGATTTCATGATCGATGGTTGCTGGAGACAGAGGTAGGGTTATGTTGGGGGAGAAGACTATTCGTCTTACATGAAGAAGTGGCTACTAGATCAATGTCGTTATTTTGCACACGTCATGATTATGTGCATTTGAGCAATAAAGGTGGGTAAAGATGCCATGGGACATGATTTGGCATCATCAACGATCGGGTTATCATTGAACAAGGGATACAACTTCTAGAAGTACGTCTACATATCCATGGTAGACCAGATCAACGCTGTTAAGAAGTTCATATTTCTGATGTATCCTCGCTTTGCTCAGCTGCTGATCAATCACTTCCTACCAAATCTTCCACAAGTCAGACAACAGTTACAAGCGAAGAGGTTTGACAAGAGGGTGTTTTCTCACTTCTTAAATCCGGGAACTGAGGACCCTATTCATGTGCACACACCACTCTTTGGTCACCTTATTAATGCCGACTATGTGGCACCAACTTGTGATCTTTGGTATAATCCCGAGTCTGAGCCTGAGGCTAGTGAAGAACACTCAGATGAACAACAAGAACAGCCACATGAAGAAGAAGAGCATGTTGGTGTTTCTGAAGAGAGTGAACAAGGAGGAGATGATGATGAAGAAGTTGAAGGTCAAGGTGCTGAGGAAACAGATTCAGAGAGGACTGAATTTGATTTTGACTCCAATGATGCACTAGATCAGGCACACCCGAGAAGGCGGATTAAGGAACCCCTTACTGAATCGTCTCTCAAATGACAAAAGGGAAGATAGTTCTGACTCAGAATATCAACCCGGTGATAACGATTCAGAGACTGAAGCTACCAGACTGAGAGAGACTGAACGAAGAATGAAGACTAAGTCTGATAGACACTTGAGATAGTTTCGAGTGATCTCAATCCTTGTCTAGCAGCTCAGAGAGTTTCTGCAAGTCCATATCAACTGTACCAGAGGAAGAGACAAAGATTGTCAACTGTTGTGGTAACTACTGTCTAAGGGGAGGTGCCTGAGATAGTATCTCTTCCAATGACTACAGATGAAGTTTCTGTGAGTACTGTCCCCATTATGACGGAGTCTGTGATCTCTACTCCCATCACCACAACACAAGCTGCAACTATTTCCGTTTCCACAACTCATCCCATTACACAGCCTATCACTTTTGGAGAATTCACTCATGGATTCAACTTTCTTATATCTTTGCCTCTCCAATCCATGAAACTGCTAAAGCATCCACATCTAGGGATCCTGATCCACGCGATGCAAGGATTGCTTACCTTGAAGCACAAGTTTCTTCCTTACTGGAGTCAGTTAGCAATTCCCGGATTGAGTCTGAGTCCCAACAAACTCAGATCAATTCCCTTATTGATGTGACTACTCTAGTAAGGCACCAGTAGCTTGGTGCTCAAGAGTAGATGAGATCCCTAAAGGAGAAAAATAAAATTCAGATGCAGCTTAACAACTCTCTACTAACCCACAGGCAGACCGTTGAAGCAAGACTGGTGCTTCAAAATGAACAACATCAGAAAATGGTTGCTTTGGTTGAAGAGTTGTCAAAGAATCTCTATGCTCAGGGGGAGAAAAAGAAGCCTGACACAAGAGACGCCTGTCATCAAGTCGATTTGACAGGTGATGATGAAGACAAGGATCAAGAGACTGGCACTGGTGGAAGTGAGCATCAAGCTGCTTTTTTTGTTGTTCCTTTGACAGCACTGGCTAAGTCTCAGGGGGAGTCTTCGGGTGTTGGTGGTCAAGGTTCTGGTAAAGAAAGAGGTAAATCGGTTGTAGGTGTTTTAGAAGAACTTTCTAATGAAGCCATTCTATTAATTAAGCATGATTACTCAAAGGCTAAGAGAATAGATGCTCTTGCTGAGATTAAAGAGGGAGAGATCGACTCTGATGGTGATGATTGGGGTGTGGATGATGAGGATGTGTTTGTTGAGTTTTTGAAGGGTTCAGGAGAGGGTGTCCATGAATTGGAGGATATGGAGATCTTCCATGCTCCTTATCTCTCGATTGATGATAGCACAGTTGATGAAGATGTTTCTGATAAGATTGCTGAGGCTAGTGGTACAACAATCTCAACTGATGCTCCCCTTCTTGAACCAAGTCCTGTTGTTGACCGTATTTATACCTGGAGAAGCAAGTTTCCATAGGAGTGGTTCAAGAAAAGTCAACCTCCTACTTGGAAAATGTCTCATTATGTGGACAAGCATGGAGCTGCAGGAATGATCATTTCTGTTCGCTTTGAGGATAACATGGGTTTGTTTGCCATCAAACGGTTTGGTGGAGTGCAGTATCTGAAACCTACCAGCGAGGCATTTAACTTTTTTCCTAAGTACGACCTGGTAAACCTTGCACAAAGAGAGCTGATTGGTGAAACGTCTGTTGCTGCTACTAGAGGTTTGTGGGGAGTACTACAGAGAGAAGGAAAGTCAGGAAACTTTGAGGTGTTCAAGCCGCAGATGCCAAAAAGGGTCAGGGACAAGACAAGAAAAGATCCCATGACTAACAAGTACTTGAAGAAGTTGGTCTACCAACCATTGTTGTGTGAGACTAATATTCCCCTAAAAAAGATTCCACAAGACATTCTAGGGAATACGAGTCACTGGTACGTGGAGCCGATTACTGGAGAGACGGTGATGGTGGAGAATAATGATCCCAAGTCAATGGGAGTTGAACCGAGGGAGTTTATCAGGGTCTTTAATGAAATCAACCTTATCAACTTCTCTCTGAAAGATCTTGAGGTTCTGAACGACAGGTACTGTATCAGCATGGATGAATAATAGACTGAGCATTTTGTTACTCGTGTTTGTTTTCGATTTCCTTGTCGTCATTATCCACCTAGTCTAGCCACACACTTGCACGAGAAAGATTCGAGACCCACGGGACCTACAGGAACATAGTCGAAAGAGGAAACTTCTCTGAGTGGTACCGTATATTAAGAAGTGTTCTTAAGGAGGAGGGATATCATATATTCTAGAAATTCCATTTCCCTCGATTCCACCCACTAGCGGCTCGAAAGTGCTTTGGAGACGACACGTTAAGGATTCAAATGAGGTTTCATTTGTGATGCTATAAACAATGTGTGACGAACTTCGTCGTGTGCTAGAATATTATCATGCATACGATATGGCTTACGAATTTAAGAAAAAGTGTCATCAAAATCGCAATGAGCATTTTAAAGTGCTTAAGTCCTTATCAAGTTGTATGGAAACGGGAACGGGTATAAGCTCACATTTTTCTAAGATGATGAGAGACATTGACAGCTTGAAAGATATTGGTTCCCCCATCAACCAAGATATTGCAATAGACTTCATTTTGATGTCTTGGCCGGTTGAGTACGAAGAGTTTGTAAGTCACTAAAAGGAAGATGTAGTTGGAGGTACCTTATCTGAACTACGAGGGTCACTTATGGCTGCCGAGATGACTATGGGATACATGAATACTCTGATATCTAAACCAAGAAAGCGTGGTAAGAAGAGAGCTATTTTTCGAAGTGATGACGTTTGTCATTATTGTGGAAAATTGGGCATTAGAAGAGTACATGTCCATCATACCTTGCTAAGAAAACCAAAGCATAAGAAGCAGACTCTTTAGGTATATTCGTTATTGAGATCTTCTCTCTGTCTAGAAAATCTTGGGTGTTTGACACTAGATGTGGTTTTCACATTTGTAATGATCTGCTTGGACTAAAGAAGGCTAGGAAGCTAAAGCATGGCAACTTAGAGCTCCATGTGGGAAATGGGCAAAAAGTCACGGTGAAGGTTGTAGGAGAATATGTTCTTTTACTTCCTTCTGGTCTTGAAACAGGCGCCTAAAAGCTGGAATCTTCGCTTTGACTAGAAAATCAAAGAGTTTGGTTTTGTCAAGAATGAAGATGAACCGTGTGTCTATAGGAAGGCTAGTGGGAGCTATATCACTTTTCTGATTCTGTATGTAGATGATATACTACTCATTGGAAACCATATTCCTATGCTACAAGATGTAAAGTCTTGACTAGGTAAATGTTTCGCAATGAAAGATCTTGGCGAAGCTGCCTATATTCTGGGAATAAAGATCTATAGAGCTAGATCAAAGAGGCTTATAGGTTTAAGTCAAAGTACATACGTTGACAAGGTCATTCAACGCTTTTCAATGCAAGATTCTTAAAGATGATCTTTGCCTATGGCACATGGAACCATACTGAACAATAAGTAGTGCCTTAGTCTGACGAGGAAAAGAAGAAAGTGGAAAGTGTTCCACATGTTTCTGCTATTGGTTCTATCATGTATGCCATGCTATGTACTAGACCCGACGTATCATATGCATTAAGCATGACTAGTAGATATCAACAGAATCCAGGTAAGAGTCATTGGATAGCTGTGAAGAACATCCTTAAGTACTTAAGAAGGACTAAGGATATGTTCTTGATATATGGACAACTGGAAGAAGCACTAGCTGTAAGATGTTACACTGATGCTAGCTTCCAGACTGATCGAGATGATTCTCGCCCTCAGATGGGATATGTGTTTGTTTTAAACGGTGGTGCTATCACTTGGAAAAGTATTAAGCAAAGTGTTGTTGCTCAATCCACCACCGAGTCAGAATACATTGTCCCTTCAGAAGCTGCAAATAAGGCTGCTTGTATGAAGAAGTTCATTGCTGATCTCGGGGTAATGCCTAGAATTCAGAAACCAATCAAGATACTGTGTGACATTACTGGTGCCCTAACTTAAGCCAAGGAACCAAGGTCACACCACAGCACGAAGCACATACTCAGGATATTTCACTATATCAGAGATATACCGAAACGGGGAGACATCGTGTTAAACAAAGTTCACACAGATCAGAATCTAGCGAACTCATTCACTAAGCCTATGCCTCATGCTAAACATGAGGATCATGCTGATAAGATAGGCCTTAGATTTGCTAGACATTGGGCTTGATCTGTAATTTAGTATTTGGTGCTTTCGAATAATATAGTTACATTGACATTTTATTTTGATTTAATGGTTAAATGCATTATAAATATATGTTTCTATGTTCAATATTTTATACGTTTTAGAATCCTTGAATATTTTATTCTAAATGTCCATAGTTGATCAGATTCATGGGAATCAATCTGAATGTAAGACTATCGTGAATTAGATGATTGGTTCATTTCGAATGAAGGTCCAAGTAGTTGGAGATCATGTTCATAGATATTCATTAGAGAATGAATATTTGACGTAACTCGTTTCAAAACTATCTTCATGAATATGGTAAAGATCTGTCGATCCTTCAACCCAAGGCACATATTTGAACAAACTTTGATTGAAGTTTGTTCTTTGACCATAACTAACGATGTTCCGTGAAAGGCAATAATAAGGGTATGACTGGGAATAAATCTGAAGTTAAGTGGGAGTTGTACGCGACCAAAGGAATTTTGTTCTCCTTTGATAAGGAGTTGGACATTCTGACGCCTTCGTTAATTCGAACTGGTATAATACGCGTGGCCACGCTCAAACTAAGAGTAGTTTATTTAAACCACTTTTAATTAGAGACGAGAACAAGAATAATTGAACATCATATGAGAAATGACTTGAATCCATGTCTCATGTTCAACGGATGCCCTAAACATAAAGGATGCATAGATAAGTTTACCATTACTGTTGTACTTGGTCAAGTAAGAGTTACTTGAACATAAGGAAATAGTTGACGATTGTAATACGTTATACCTTGTTAGGGACAGTGAGATGCAGCTAGGCGTCCACCACTTTCTATGTTGAACCGACTAATTGATGAATCGTCCAAGTGGGAGATTGTTGGATATAGGATGTCCGATCGTCAATTAAGTAAACGTTACTATCGAGGTACGATCCAAAGAGTTACACTTTGGGCAACGAGCAATTGATAATATTTGATTATAAATATTATGGTTCAAGAAACACGGTTTTATTAAACGGCAAATAAATATTTAGAGAAATATTTATCGGTGAATGCATTAATTAATTGTTTTAAGAAATAATTAAACACGGAGGGTTAAATGTTTAAGTGTTAAACATCAGATAATTATAGTTTTACTAATTATATATAACTAGTTAACTACGAGGATTAAATGTAATTAATTGTTAATTACATGGGGATTAAATGTTAATACCCTGGGGGTGCGGGTTGTAAGATTAAGGATTATAAATAAACCTTAACTCTAAAACCTTAAACACAATTCTAGCCACCTTAAGTTTGTGCCCCATTCCCCTTCCAGTTCCGTCCGTCGCTGCAAGACTGTCGCTAGCTGCCGCCACCGTCGTACGCCGCCTCAGTCGCCGTCGATGCCGGTGTTTTTCTGCGCAATCCGTTTGATGTTTTGTTGCAGGTTTTGTGAACTGTCACTAACGAGACGCTCATTGAACCAAGGTGTCTTTCGTTTGGTTAATCTTTTGAGGTATAATTGTTTTACCCGCTATGGTTGGTTTAATTTATTGTTTATACGCATGTAATCAAATCACTCATGGGATCCCGGTCTAGAACCGTTAACTTGTACTAAATGTTTCCGCTCATTAAATCTATTTTACTTATTTAATATGATTAAATTAATATGTTTTAGAAGTTAAAACTGGTACAAGGATTCCCAACACCCTTATCTCCCGCAAAGGAAACATACCCTCCATCAAATGGTTTGACATCGTGTAACAGAGATATGTCTCCTATCATGTGCCTTAAACAACCACTATCAACATAACATAGGTTATTGACAGTCCTCCTTGGTTGATCCTACACATTTCAAGCAGATTAGTTAGAGATTTGAACCCAAGCCAGTGTGGTCTTGGGTAGTCCTAACTCATCAATATAAGAAACTTCTTGTAATCTCATGTCCTTTTTGTCATTAAGGATTGGTGATGCACTTGGTTTAATTTTCCAAACTTGTTTGGGCTTCACAAACTATTTTACCACTTTTGGAATATTAAACTTTTTTTTCTCTTTTTCTGTTGGCAAAGGTTTTTCAAAGTTGTTTTGATTTAGATTTAGAAAACTTAATTTCTTTGAAAAACTTTTGGGAGTTATGTAGAGCACCTTTCTTCAAATCAGATTGTTTAACATTTGACTTTTGATGGTTCACTATCTTAGGTCTTTCAACCTTCCTTGGCTTAGAATGCATCTGAGTCTTTTTCATAAATTTCTGATTTCTTAAATAGTATGAATGATTGTGAATGCAATATCTAGCAATGTGGCATGGTTTGCCACACACATAACATGTTTGCTTCTTAGGGTAAAGAGCATATCTCGATCCATTTGAGCATCATGATGATGACTGTGAGGATGAACTTCTTGAACAACCAGTACCCTTAAAGTTTCTATAACTCTCCTTTCATGATACATCTCATTTTTTATTTTAAAGTTTTATTCATACATTCTGTGATGATTGTCAAACTTTGAGTAAAATTCATTCTTGGTAAACCTTTGAGGATTAGCTCTTTGATTTGATTGGTAAAATGAGGGTTTTTGGACATTATTTGCATTGTGTTTTCCTTGAGCATTTGTAACATGTTTTGAAGACTGATTTGCTCTATCTTTGAAAAATTTAGAGTTCTCTTGTTTAAAGATGTGCTCTTCATTTTCTAAGGTACCTTGTTTTACAAACTTTGTCTTACAGTCCTTTCTAAGCACATCCCATTCAGAAAATAAAACTTTGTTCAAATCAATTTTCAAACGAGAATTTTTTACAACTTCAGAATTTTTAAAAATATCACTATTTCTCTTATCACTCCTAGACTTTACTTCCACACACTCATCATCTTCCCTATCCCATTCCTCAATTAAAACTTCTTTTGCACATGACTTAAATAAAATAGAATTATTCACACAAGAAGTCACGGGATCAACAGTCAAAGACAAACTCGTTAGAAGATGAATCTTGATCTTTATAACCCACCCCATAAACCATATCCTTTTCCTTTTGAGAATCAAATGGTATGCCTGAGTAATTATGATTGAATGGTGGTGAAACATTTTTATACCCAATTCCCCCTTTCATCTTCCCTTGAACTTGAGTTGATCATATCATAAACCGGTGTACACGAATGTTCAAACTTTTCAACCGTGAGCTTAGTAAGTTAAAGTTCAGTTGCTATTTCATTCAATTTTTGATTTATTTCATCAATTATTTTCTTAGCATCTCGATACAGACACTCTTTTTCACTTAAAATCAATTTTAATTTTGAAACATCCCTTTCTTCAGCTTCTAGTTTCCTATTGTAAAGATTTTATGTTTTCTGAAATTCTGAGTTAAAATATTTTAATTTTGTAATTTCTTTGACCAGATCCACGTTATGTCTTTTATAAAGATTAACTTTTTCAATGCAAGTAGTAGAGCAAAGATTTTCAATTACCTCAGTTTCGGTAACCTCGGCTATGAAGTCATGATGCAACTTCACCTCCAGTTCCTGCAGCTGGTCACTCCAGTTATATCCAGCAATCTGCTGGCTCACCAGTGCCTTTGATCTAGAAGAAGATGATGCACCCGTTTCAGGCTTTTTCTCTGTTGCATTGCCTTGCTCCACCTTTGGTTCTTAACATTCCTTAGCAAAATGATTCGGCTTATTGCAGTTCTAGCAACGCGGGTTTGCTTTATCAAATCCCATCTTATTTCCAGTATTATCAAAGCTTTATCAAATCCCACAAAGACTTAGCACGGACATATTCTTTGAATCCATGAGAAATTTCTGTTGACAAGGCCATTATCAAAGTAGCATAAGCATTGTCAATTAATTTAAGATCCTCATCAACATACATTTCTACATCCTTAGGGTCACGTTCATGTGCCTCATTCTAATACATTGAAATATGTGGATCCTTTTCATTTGATCTTCCCATTTGGGGATCAGTGTATAGCACAAAGGCTTTGAACCTGAACTTCCAGTTTGAGAAGTCATCCCTAGACAACAGTCTTGGTAGCTTGTTTCTCGTCCTAATCTCATTATCCAAGTTGATGTATGAAGTGATATTGTTCAGATTCTGAAAAGTCATCTTGGAATTGTAGCTGTATACGCAAGTGAACCGTAGAAGTATACGCAGGAAGTATTCATAGAAAGCAAGTATCCGTAGACACCTTAAGTACTCGCAAGTGCCAAGTACCCGCAAGGGAGTATTCTTAAAAACTAGTATACGCAGAAGGTGGTATACACAACAGAGTACCCGCATGCCAAGTGTGCGCAAATCCTAAGAATACCTAAAGTACCCTAAATGAAGTATTCGTGCGTGAACTCAACAACGAATACCCAAGAAGCTATGCATGAACTTCATAGCGAATACCAAGTAACCGTGCGTGAACTTCAAGCGAATACCTTAAGTATTCGTGCGTAACTTGAGTACACGCAAAAAACGGTTATTTTCAGAATTTTTAGCGAATACTTTCAGCAGATCCAAAAACTTCGTGATTTCTCAAACAAATTGCCCGAAAAACTCTTAATCTTCAAACTTTATCCATTTTTGAGTCAAACAAACCACAAATCGAATTAAACAGTCCTTGAATCTTCCAAAAGTCGATGTCTTTTTATCGAAATACCTCCAAAAACTGTTTTGAACACTAGGAAATAGAAAATCAATCCAAAAATCAATAAAAATAGTTGCTTGATACCTCGAATTCGTTAAAAAACGATGTAAACCTCCACCATTGAGCTCTAAAAGCTCTAATACCAATTGTAAGGTCCGGATCTTCAATGAGTAAGAATCAACACGTCACTTTGATAAGGTCGGAATCCGAATCAAAGTGTGAAAACAAAGTTTCAAATGGACGAGACAAAGAACACACGAATCATTCAAATATTCTGTGTATATTACTGATAAAATGATTACACAATTGCTTCTGCTTACAATAGCTCATAAATCTTAAACAGAAAGTAAATACAAGTATTTATACTAACCTAGCAAGTGCATGCAAACAAGTATTCGTACGAATACTTGGAGTACACGCACCTAGTGCTCACACGAAGTTTTTAAAAAAGTTAATTTAAAAAAAAAAGTTAATGAATATACAAAACTTATTGGATATTAAAAAAAATTTAATGGGCTAGGTTTAAATAAAAAAATCAACTGTCATAAGTAAATTTCTCTTTTTACCTTTTAAGCCATATTTAAATTCTGATTATTTATAATTTTGTCATAGTGTTAGTTTTAATCATTAAATTAAAATCATTATTGTTAGAGAATCATTTCAATTAGAGTAAATTACGTTTTTAGCCCCTGTGGTTTGGGTATTTTAACCCTTTCAGTATAAAACTGAATATTTTGACATATCAAGCCTTAAGGTTTGTATTTTGTAACAATTTCAATATCTGACACTAATTTTGTTAACTTTTTCTATTAAGTTTAGAGGCATTTCAGTCATTTCATATTTAAAGGAATAGTTTAACCCTTTCAGTTTAAAAAATATATATTTTTTTTCATAAAAACTATTTTTTTAACTTATTTAAATTTCTTTTTTTTTTTACTTTTTTAAAAACACTTTTTTATTATTTTTCATAAAAATAGTATTTTAAATTTTTAAAAAGGATTTTTTTTATTTAAAAAAAAACAATTTTTAGTTCTTTCATTAAAAAGTTTTTTTTTAACTTTTTTAAAAACGTTTTTAACCTTTACGAAAACACTTTTTTTAGTTTTTTCATAAAAACATTTTTTTCAAACATGGGCTAAAAATGTAATTTACTATTTCTATTATACATATACTTAGGTATCCGTAGTGGTTTCACGTCTCACCACGTCACTGTCACATCAACACAGAGGTAATTACTGTCCAAAATCACTAAGGTGCGTAGTGGTTTTACCCCTAGCATTTAATTTTTAATAATTAAATAATTATTTAACTTAAATATGAATATTTATTTAAAATAAAAACAACAAAATACAAATTTATTTAATTAAAAAAACATATTAAAATACAAAAAATCAATCGTCATTTGAACGATTCCTCCAAATATGCTCTGCTAAATCACTGCGTAGGCTTAGATGTGTTTCTCTATCGCGTATTAGGTTGCAAATTGTGTGTTTCTCTTCGGAGCTTACTTCTGCCGGCGGCGTTTGCAGGTTATCATCATAATTTTAGCAAATGGCTAGGCCCTTGTATTTTAATTTCATGTTATGTAATATTATGCAAGTGTACATAACATTTCTTATTTTATCTTTGGACCAAATTCGACACGGATTTTTTCTCATAGCCCATTTTTGCTTTAGAACTTCAAATGCATGTTCGATATCCTTCCGTGCCGATTCTTGTGCTTTTTTGAAAAGTTCTCTTTTCTAACGAATTGGGCTAGTATATGCTTTGACAAACGTGACGTACTCCGGATATATACCATCGGAAAGATAATACCCATGCTCGTACTCGACATCATTGACAATGAATGAAGAATCAGGTGCAACTCCGTCTTTGATGTCATCAAATATAGGCGATTGATCCAAAACATTGATATCGTTGTTTGCTCCCGCAACACCAAATAATGCATGTCAAATTCAAAGATCATATGACGCCACGACTTTAAGTATTATGGTCGGATGTGAATGACCCCTCCTTGGTGTTGAGCTAGCTAATCAATTTACACATTCCCTCATATAACATATATTCGGTTGACTAATAATGATTTATTTATATGGACCATTGCCGAATTTTTAAAATGTCAAACAAACTCATTAATTTGATGAAAACATTAAAAAGGTGCTTTTTATTTTTTCTTTCCTTTCTCACTCTCTCTCAACAAAAAAAAATCCGACTTTTCAAATCACCATGAGTAGAATTTTGAGTTTCTTTAATATGCAAACCAACATAAAGTAGAAAGATAAAAATTTACTCTACTTATATGCAATATATAATGATTTCTTTTTCATTGATGATATTACGTAAGATGTCAATCGTGTCGGATTAGCTTGTTGATGTGTTGATGGGTTTCGGGTTGGCAGGTTAACGGATTGAATTCTTCAACCCTAACTCATCCCATATATTTATTCGTGTCGTGTCAACCCACTTAAAATAGGGTCGTGTTTCGGGTCGACCCGTTTTATTTTCATTCATAAATATGGGTAATACATAGCGACTTAGTAACAATTTGAACAATTAATACTCTTACTCAAAAGAAACCTTTTTATAATTGGTGTTTTTTTATTGTTTTTTTGTTTCTTTATCTTTCATTCCCAATGAACAAACTTGGGTATAAACATTTAGCTAGAGATTTAAAAAAACAAATGGATAGACTGAGGAATGTGTAGTTAAAACTAATAAAATAAATTGTTAGAAGTGAAAAGTTGATAAAATGGTTCAAAAGAGAATTACTTTCAATTTAAAAATCAAAATTTTTAACTTTAGCTATTAACACTTCATCTCTAAAATATAAATACTAACTTAAAAAAAACCCTTAAACAGGTTAACCCACTTATTAAGCGGGTCGTGTTCGGGTTGACCCACTTTTTAAACAGGTCGTATTCGGGTTAACCCATTTTTTTAAACGGGTCATGTCAGCCGACCCGAAACCTGTTTTTTTTCGTGTCGAGTTCGGGTCGTGTCAGGAATTATTTTGTAGGTGTTTATGTTCGTAAAGTAAGTTGTTTTACATTACGATAGTTATATTCCCTCTAAATTTAAAACTTAAGTTTAGGGGTGTTCATTAGGTCGGTTTTCAAGTTATTCAGATTTTTTGAATTGAGTTATTTGGGTTCGACATTTATGAAATTGAATTCGAATCGATTTGAATTCAAAAAGTTCAAAATTGATTGGGATTTGAATGTTTGAATTTGGTTAATTCAAATTCACCTGAATTATGAAGAAAAAAAATTATATATATAGGGGTGGGTTATTTTAAAAACCCATGTTACATATCTAACAGTTTAAAACATTTGTAATTTTTTTAGATAACTTCTGTATTTAAATTCACGACTTTTGGAAAAAAAATAAAAAAAAAACGTCAAGTGGCTTTTTTTTTTTTTTTAATTTTACCAAAATTTTATGTATATAACATCCTGTGTTACATATGTAACATGCTGACCTATGATGTAAAAACGAGGTTTTTAGTTAATTTTTCATAATTTAAAAAAAAAACTACTCGGCGTTTTTTTGATATTTTTTTTAAAGTGTCGAAATTATGTATAATACCCTAAAAAAGTTGCATATGGTTTTCACAGGTTTTCTCAACTCAATTGGGTTTTTTTTATTCTTTTCCTATATATATATATATATATATATATAAACACGTATAATATGTACATTTATTAAAAAAAAGTTAAAAATTATATAATTTTGAATAATTAGGCCGGTCTTCATAGGTTCTAATTCGATCCTAAACCTGAATTCGGAATTCAGTGTGACAAATATTGGGCTAATTTTGTTATAATCTAATAGTTTACGGGGTATAAGGAGCAAGTCTCAAATATACTAGATTGGGTTGCAAGTTTTTAGTTCTACTAGTTGTTTATTTTATTATTTGTTTATTATTTGGTATTATTTTGAAGTATTTGACTAGGATTATATTAGTTGGTTAACAATGTTTATTTTAGTATAAATACGGTTATATTGTATTGATTTTATTGTGTCAAGAATTATAATAAACAGAAATAGTCGATCTTTTGTTGAGATCAAATTATGTGTTCGTGTTCTTGACCCTGATTTCCAACAATTGGTATCAGAGCTTGGTGTCTACAGTTTTGAGAGTCGTTTTTCGCGAGGTGAACGCCCTCTGTGGCTGTGGGGCTGGGAAAAAGAAAGGACTGACGACAATTGGGAAAGTGTCTTAGGGCACGATTTTCAAGGGGGAGCCTTGCTGTTGTTGTCGGCAATCAAGGAATAAGGACGGGAGTTCTTTGATTGCTTTGCACATAAACCTAAGAAAGACATAGCCTTTTTGTTGTTGGCTTTGACCACAGCAGTTCTTTTGCTGATCAGCGCTCAAACCAAAGCCAGAAAAGGAAGTTACGAAGATCAAGAACGAGGGAGATTTTTTGTGGCATTGCTCAAGTCGGTGATCTGATCTAGTTGTGATAAGAAAGCTTTAATACTTGATCAATCGACCCGGTCCTTCCCGCCAAGGATAAAAACAGAGTAACCGGGGTAGGTTGTTTTTTGGCAGAAGATATCCGATCGGATTTGCGGATAGGCAGACGAAAAAGATTCGTCAAAGTAGAAGACTTTGAATCTAGTCTTGCCTAGCAGGTAAAGAAGAAAAACGGAAGAAGCAGCATGATAGCGGGCTTGTTTTTTTCTTTAACCGGTGGTCAAGAACGGGGTTGTTTTGGTGACCCGGGAAGAGGGAGATCGATAGTGGTCAAGTGGAATTGAAGCCGTGAAGAAAAGGAGATAACAATGTTATATGCAAAGGAGAAAAAACATGTGTGTGAACATTGTGATTGTAGAAGTTCATGTTGGGATGATCTAGTACGAGGCCAAGGGAAGGGTCGGTGGTCCAGGAAGGGTCAAGACAGTGAACGGGTCCAAGAGAAACGCATGACAAGATTATGGGGGTGATTATTGGGCTAATCTTGTCATAGTCTAATGGTATACGGGGTGCAAGGAGCAAGTATCAAGTTTACTAGATTGGGTTGCAAGTTTTTAGTCCTACTATGAGTCTAATAATTGTTTATTTTATTATTTGTTTATTATTTGGTATTATCTTTAAGTATTTGAGTAGGATTAGACTACCTGGTTAACAAGTTTTATTTTAGTATAAATAGAGTTATATTGTATTGATTTTATTCTGTCAAGAATTATAATAAACAGAAATAGTTGATCTTTTGTTGAGATCAAATTATGTGTTCGTGTTCTTGGGCCTGATTTCCAACAAGAAAGACTTTGTTTGAATATTTGAAACCCTAATTTAAATTTGTTATTTGAATTAGATTCCGTTTGAATTTTGGATTTTTCAAGTACGATTTAAATAATGAAAACCCTATATATCTTTTTAACTGATTAAACACTATGATTTAAAGAAGTAAGATATCATTTAGGGAGAAATCTATTAAATCGCCTCCTTTTTTATATTAATACAAAAAGAGTATTACTCTATAAAAATATATATTATTTATAGAATTGAATTTGGTATTGAAGGAAATGTAAGAAGTAACTAGAGGCATGCATGGGCTATGCTTGGAATTTAGGAATTCACTGAAGAAGCCATAAATGAAAGTGCCCCACAAAAGCATTTCAAATTTGTTGCGTCATATGCATGATGGCATTAAATTTGATTTAGCTATGTCGTTCCCCATTTAAAACTTCTGAAAAAATTTAATAGGGATGAACCCAATTTCATTTCGAAGCTACATGCATCTAGGATGATCAAATAGCCGTCTTTAAACCACCGAGTCTTCTGGTTTAGTGGTAGCTCTATGACTTTTCAAATGGAAGGTCATGGGTTCGAGTTTCGCTTGAGACCAAATGTTCCAGTTTGAGCCAGGTGGTTTTTTCAGTTCTGGGTTTCTTTCTGGGTGATGTATGGCCAGGTCACCACGCTTCGGTTCTCTGGGAGGGAGGGTGATATGTTTACCAGGGTGATCCTGGGTGTCGGGCCTTTGATGTTAATAAAAAAAATAACCGCCTTTAAACGATGAAAAATTTTACTATATATACTCATATGTCTGTTATCCTTTGTTTTCTTTGTATTTTAAACATGATATTCAAATAAATAAAAGAAAATTTTAGCCATTAAAACAAACTAAGTTGAATCTTATTGTAATAACTTTAAGAGTTGGTTTAATTTTGATCTTTGTGGTTTCATGATAGTTACGAAAATAATCTAAAGTTTCAAAATTACAAAAATGGTTCATGTGTATAGAATTTTATTTTGATTAAATAAACGAGTTCCTAACAATGTCACATTTGAGTTGTTTAGACTTCACTGTTGATCAGTTTCTGTAGCTATATAATGGAAAACAATAATATAATACATATCTGTTAAGTTCACCGATAATAAGGAAGACATTATGATCTCTGATCTAAGACTTAAGTAAACTTATGATCAAATTTATAAGTAAGCCCTTTAACGATGATTTGTATAATCAATGTCTATATGTCATTAGGCATGCATAACATATTTAGAGACAAACAAATTCAAATAAGTGAGGAAATTTCATTAATAAACGTAAGTAAGTACAGTTATGCTACTAAATAAGATCTTTAGAAAAGCCCATCTTCGAAAACTTTAGGTGGAAGACCTTTAGTTATCGGATCCGCAAGCATAACTTTAGTACTTATATACACAATACAAAGGTTATTTTCCTCAACTCGCTCACGTACGAACAAGTACTTTATATCAAGATATAATGTAAGGCCCTAAACCGGGCACCCTACAGTTGGTTCTCATAACGGGTTATTCGCTTGAAAATACTCATTTTAGATATATTAAACTACAGCGGAAGTCTTTCTAAAAAAAATAATTACTATTTAATGTCGTTAAGTTACCTCACGAATGCTTGCACACCAATCCGAGTAGCACCGCTCCCAAGCCAAGATATGTCAACGCAACGCTTACCTGCAAAACAATCTATCGTACACACAAAATCAGCTACGCTGAGTGAGTTCTAATAGTTTAGTTTAATTAAAAGTTAACTCGTCTCAAAAGTTATTTGAACTTTACTCAGGACCCACAGTCCTTATAAAGTAGGTCTACAATTCCTCAACAAATAGATAACCCCTGTTATCTCACGATATCCCACAATGGTTCATTACCCAAGACTCATCCCATAATAATAATAATCCCGCAGTCTCATCGACATAGGTCGAACTTACTACACTAATAAGTCATACTAAAGTACATGTATTAACTCGACACTTGGTTAACACAACAAATCCTTAGACATCAACTTACTCAGCCTTGACCAAGGCTCTTACCAATCAACTGACATAACCGTTGTAAGCACCACATCACAATCCTGACACAACGGTCAATCTAACTCGACTCACACATTATTACTATCTCATGCACAAAAAATATAACTCAACACTTGTATGCAATTTAACGCAAATATATAAGCACACAAACACATACCTCATCACTGCACCCTCGTCAGGGCGTTCGACACACCCCGAGTTCATCACTATCCTGTTGGACATCATCACGTTTGGTGACCTCCCGAAGGACTTTGTCCTCAACAATCCCATTTGCCATGTCATAATGATAACAATGCAAACACAATACCCGTCGTGCCACAAGGACAACGACACAATACACACAACACATGTATAAACATATAACATTATACTCTACGTACATGACTCATTAACTACACCTGCACTTCACACATAGCATTGGAATAAGATATCCTACACATATTCATAAGCGTTTAGCTCATACCCCGGCTCACCCCGACTAACTCATAACACAATACCCTTCTAATATATCAACCTTCATACAAATACTATATCTCATTATCTAAGCACATACCACGTACATCCACACCCTATGACACCTCCTAGTCGTACCCGTACGACCTGTAAATACCATCCCGACTCACCCCTATTATGTCACCCTACGACCCACGACCATATACCCACTTTTAAGCCTAGATCCCATGATCTCATAAACGCCCCCGTATACCCTCCGACTCATTACTGAATGTTTTAGTTCATAAACACCTCGGGTTAAAACCCAAAACTCTTAACACGTTAAATACGTTAAACATCTCTGGTAAGTATGTACGATAGCCCCAAAAATAGTAAAACGTTTAAAAGAGGGGGATTAGAAACTCACTGGTTATGCTGAGTCCAAACCTTAGCTCTGCACCGCGCGTACTCGCTTGAACTCCGAACCTGTCAAACGTATGACCACATGATTAGAATACGTTCAAAGCATACGTCCAATTACTGCGTAAATATAATTAAGCTCCAACACTCGCCTCCTCTGCTCATCATGATCCTTCGTAAAACCCTAGCCTCCCGGTTTACGCATATAATCATCCCAATTAGGTTAGGACTCATGTTCCCGATCTCCAACTCCGGAGCATACCCGTACGTGTGCCCCATCAGCTTAACCCCACAAGAACGCACGAACCCGAACCGGGTTCCCTACACACATGCATGCCATGCACGAAGAACCCTAACTGAGCACCCCACTAACGCCCTCCGCCATCGTGCCTCAACACCATGGCCATGCTACCCGCGTCGAACCGCCATCACCATGGCCCACCACCCAAGTCGTCCACGCCTCACGCCGCCGCAACGCACCACCTCGTCACAGCAGCTCTAATTGCTTTCCTCGTCGGCCATCACCTTCATATTTGAGCACCTCCCTAGTCCGCTTCCTCTCTTTCTCTCCCTCACAGCTGTCCACGGCTCTAGCCGGGTCACCACCGTGACCATGCGTGTCACCGGTAACCACCACAAATCCCCAATAGCAAGCTATCTGTTGAAGCACTTTCATGTGACAAACACTCTGGATAGATAGAGTCTTAGTCTTAGATTTTTTGTATTGTTTGTAATTGTCTTTGTATGTAAGAGTCTTTATGTATTAGTTTATTGAGTTTTATTTACTTTTACATGTTGTTTGTTGCAAAATTCTCCAAGTGTTTTATGCACTTGTAAGTGCGCAGGAGAAAGCTCATGCGTACTTAGCAAGTACGCAAGAACAACTTTGCGTACTTACTAAGTACGCAAGAGCATTTTGCCCTGCGCACTTGCTAAGTGCGCAGGCATCAGGTCCGGTATAAATAGGATAGGTTGACAGAAGTTAAGTACGCAGGCTTTAGTGCAAATACGCAGATTGTAATCTCAGTGCTTTTCTCTGTAACCTTCAAGTGTTTATAATACAAAGAACGTTTAAAGTGTTTTCTCTTGTCGGTTTACTTTGTTTAGCTAGACTCTCCACCTAGTCACGGGCATTCTGCACCCGGTCCGACTAGTAGACCCACTTGCATGTGACGATTCGCCACACCCGAGGGACCTACAAGTGGTATCAGAGCTTTGCTCCTGATTTCGAGTGTTGTGAGTGAGTTTGGAAAGTTTTTACAAGCAAAAAGAGGTATTTTTGTTGATTTTTGTGATAAAATAGGGGTAGCTCTTGAGCACTATTTTAGAAACAAAAATCACTCAAAAACTGAATTTTGTTGTGTATTTGAGTGTTTTGAGCATCAAAAGTTGGTTAGAAACAAGTTTCTGGCCCTTTGGCTCATTTGCATTGATCATCAGACGAATTTTTACCATCTTCGGCGAGTTTCAGGTGACCGGAAAAGTTTGGTGAAAGTTGCTGAAAAGGTATCCGCGTACTTACCATTTCTGGCATAAAGTACAGTTTTGTGCGTACTTACTAAATACGCAAGACTTATCTCCTGCGTACTTATAAGTGCGCAAGACTGATCTTGTGCGAACTTAAGTTATATCCTGCGTACTTATTATTTACTCCTGCGTACTTACAAGTACGCAAGAGGAAATCTAAATACGCAAGACCATTTCTCAAGTGCGCAAGGCCAAAATCAAGTGCGCAACTGTGTCTGAATTTTCTGAAATTTGACTAAGTGTTCACTATGTCGAATCTTCAGAATCTTGGAAACCTGTTGAATTACGATAATGAGATCGGTACACCACAGAAACCACCAAAGTTGCTGAACGTGAACGATTATTCTAATTGGAAAGCACGTTTCGAGCACTACATTTCTTATACCGACTCATCACTATGGATACCAATCCTTGATGGATATAAGCATCCCACACACATCTATCTTGATGAAACCATGCCCAAACCTATCTCTAAGCTTTCTAACGAAGAAAAGAAAGCTTATGATCGTGAAAAGAAGGCACTTGGTTCGATCACTATGGCATTAACTCGGGAATTGTTCCACAGTTTCTGAGGGTATGACAATTCTAAGGATCTCTGGAAAGCTTTACAGAAGAGATTCGAAGGAAATAGTGACATCAAGAAGAGTAAGCGGGATCTTCTCAGGAAGCAGTATGAGTGCTTTAGATTTTTAGAGAACGAATCTTTAGATGATCTCATCTCTAGATTCTATCATTTACAGACTGAGTTGAAGGCTTTTGAACTCAGGTATCCAGATGAAGAGATGGTGGAAAAGTTTTTGGATGCTTTGCCACCCAAATTTGAGATGTACACAACCCTGATGAGGGAAAATCCTAAGTTCTATGAGTTGACAGTTGAGGAGGCAATAGGAAAGGTTCAAGCTCATGACATGAACCTAAGAAGAAAGGAGAGCTCTGGAAGACCCCAAATACAAGACCCTTCTATGTATCATGGGACGACTTCTACATCCAAGTCATCGGGCTCTGGAATTGCCCTCTTCACTGGAAATCCTACTGAAGAAGACCACTCAACTGGGTGTGGTGGTCATGCTTGCTATGCTTCAGGATCAGGGTTGGGGTCTCATCATCAAAATACCTCAAGAAATCCTCTTGCTACGTCTTTAGCTAACCACTCAGCTATAGCCAGAATAGCTGAAGATCATGTAGCACTATTCTCATCTTGTATGCTTGCGTATGAGAATTTCATAGGTGGCAAGCTTACTGATCCAGAGACGATTGAAGAAGATTTTAATCAAGTTGATCCTGATGACATGGAGGACATGGATATTCAATGGAATATGGCCATGCTATTGAGGAGAGCCAAGTGTTTCCTGAACAGAACAGGAAGAAAGTTTATTGGCGGGCATCCTAATGCTAAGGTCGGGTTTGACAAATCTAAGGACAAATGCTACAAGTGTCTGAACTATGGACACTTTGCTCATGAGTGTCAGAAAGACAGAGCACCTGCCTCTGGTTTCACCCGACCCAGCCAAGGAAACAGCCATGGCCAAAACAATCCAAACCATCACAATCAAATCCAAGGTGGAACGTCCAATGCACTGGTAGCCCAACAGGACGACAACTTTGATTGGGGCGTTCATCTTGAGGATGCCATCATCGCACAAACCCAGGTTGGTCTCATGGCTGAGATCATGGAGATGATGGAAGCAGAGAAAAGGGAAGCTTCTATGGCTGACCTAGAAGAATCTACAACTGCTGCTACAGAGAAGGTGAAGGAAGCTGAAGAAAAGGAAGCTTCTGTAGCTGATGAAAAGGAATCAACCACTGTTGTTGCTCTCATGGCCATTGGAGAAGCAACAAGTTCATCGTCTGAGGTAGATTCTAACCCTTTCTATGTTATTTCATGTTCTAAATGTCCAGGGCTAAAACTTGAAAATTCTAGGCTGCAAGATAAAATCGAACCCCTAAGTATGGCAGCTCTAAACTACAAAGAAAATGAAAAACATTTTAAATATTCTATTGAAACGTTAAAAAAAGAAAAGTGTGAATATTCTCTAAAAATAAGTGATCAACAGCTTCACTTAGATGTTACATACAGGGGGTTAGAAAAACGGAACAATGAAATCAACAAACTGCAAAATGAGATCTTGCAGTTAAAATGCACTAATGAGAAGTTGAAAAAGTCTCGCTTTGTGGTGGAACACTAAGAGTCTGTGGTGAGACAAATGAATGGGTTAGGTTTGGGTACTAATGCCATTCCTCCACTAGTGAGCGGGAAGTTTGTTAATAGCTTAATAGACATTGATCTCACTTGTCTAGATGAGTCCTCTGATAAGGATGATTCCCCTAAAAAGGATGAATCCTCAAGTAAGGCTAACTCCACATCTAGTGAGGAGTTTGTTACTACTTCCGAAGACGGGTCGGTTAACTCTTGCCCTGAAGGAGTAGTATCTGAGGAGTTATTGACTGAACAAAAGGTAAAGAAAAACGTTATCACTAATGATGATAATTGCATTTAACTGAACCCGATATCACTGAAACAAATGATATTCTAAAGGTAATGCTGTACGGGGGTTATAAAAGTCTTAACCAAGCAAAGAAAGAGGCTTTTTCAGCTCATTATGGGCTTGGGTATAAAGAAAATTTGGAAAAATATTATACTCCCAAAAACCAAACTGTTAAGGTTCAGACTAATGTTCATAAACCAATTCCTCCTTCTCATAATGCTGAGTTATCTAAGGCCAGATCTAATGAGCCTTACAAGAGAACTTATGCAGACAAGAGGAACTGTTTTCACTGTGGCTTGGTTGGTCACATTTTTGTGAACTGTCCTTCGAAGAACGAAGGGAAACGGCCTGTTGTTTCACAACCAGCTGTTATCCCCAGGTCGCCACCAGTGAAACCATCTCCCAAACATCCAAAGCAAAATGTGGTGAAACCACCAGTCAAACCGATGGTAAAGCCTAAGATCAAATCTGAAGCTAAACCATCTGTTTCAAGAAAGGTAACGCAACCCGTTGTACCTTGTGTATCTACCTCCGGTAGTACACGCACTGGTGAGAAATCTGTGGCGAGACTTTCTAAACCACAAGAAGAAGAAGAAACAAGAGGTTGAGAAAGCTTGAACAGCTGACTTCAGTTCAATCAGGTGAAGCTTCCACAAGTTCACCTGCTGTAGTTGAACCAAAGTCTCCTGTTCCGGTTAAGAAACAGAAGAGATCCTGGACTGCAAAATCTAAAACTTCTCAATCTCCTAGTTCTATTTCTACTAAATACTCATCAATTTTGAACAGTCATCATGACTGTGAGTTAAAGGAAGTAGTTTATTTTGAAAAGGATGGACGACCCAAGACCACAATGGCTTGGCTCTCCAAATCTAACTAATTCTTTTGTGACTCGTGCAGGGACGTCCGAAGGGTACTATCTCTAACCACTGGTATGTAGATAGTGGATGCTCCCGGCACATGACAGGAAACATGGCCTTGCTTCAAGACGTTAAACCATTCAGAGGAGGCTATGTGGCCTTTGCCGGAGAAAAAGGCGGCAGCATCACGTGTCAAGGCGTGGTTTCGAACGGTTGTGTCAGCTTTTATAATGTCAACCTCTACGAGCAGTTGAAGCATAACCTGTTGAGTGTCTCCCAAATGTGTGATAAGGAGTACTCGGTGATGTTTGACAAGTCAGAATGCCTGATTCTCAAACCTGGTTTTGAAGTTCCCGAAGATTGGATCCTGATGAGAGCGCCAAGAACAAACGACACTTATCAGATCGATATGAGGCTGGCAACAACCACTTCATCAGTTCCTACCTGTTTGCTTACTAAAGCGATAGAGCTCGACTCCATCTTGTGGCATAGGAAACTCGGACATATTTCGTATCGTAAAATGAATCATCTTGTCCGAAACGGTTTGGTAACCGGGGTTCCTAAGCTGAGGTTTACCGTTGCAGATGACTGTATGCCTTGTAAAAAGGGCAAACAGCAACGGAAGTCTCACAAGCCCAAGCTTCAAAACTCTATTGATACCCCTTTGGAGCTATTACACATGGATCTGTTTGGCCCCATAAGTATCAGGAGTATTGGAGGTAAGTTGTTCTGTCTGGTTGTAACTGATGATTTCTCACGTTTTTCTTGGGTGCATTTTTTAGGTACTAAAGACGAGACTGCTGATATTCTTCAATACTTGATCCTGAGCTTGGAATCTCTTTGCAAGCTGAAAGTTAGAAGGATAAGGAGCAACAACGGAACTGAGTTCAAGAATAATTTGATGGAGCTTTTCTGTCTCAAGAAAGGGATCCGTCACGAATTCAGCGCGCCGTACACGCCTCAGCAGAATGGAGTTGCTGAACGGAAGAACAGAACACTGATTGAGACTGCAAGGACTATGCTATCGGATGCAAAGCTTCATGTCACTTTCTGGGCAGAAGCCGTTAATACAGCTTGTCATGTCTTAAACAGAGTTCTGGTTGTGAAGAGGCACAACAAGACTTGTTACGAGTTGATCAACAATCGACTTCCCAATCTTGATTACCTAGTTCCTTTTGGTAGTCCTTGTTCCTTGTTGCTACAGTATAAAGACCGCCAGTCTAAGTTTCATGCAAAAGCGGTGAAAGGCATCTTCTTAGGATACGTTGCCAACTCGCCTTGCAAGAGAGTGTACAATATATGAACTCGTACTGTCGAGGAATGGTTTGAAGTGGATTGCAGTAAACACAGCATTCCACCCGAACCAACAGGTCCAGCTTGGGGTTTTGATTATGATGCGCTATTCAAGTCATTCAATCTTCCTGATCTATCTGCAGTTGACGCCGCAAATGTTTATGAATTATTGGGTGGCGACAATGACTCCAGCTTCTCTACTCGTGCTACTGTACCGATTGTAACTCCTGATTCCAATGCTGTATCTGCATCTGGAACTCATGACAGTGATAACAGTGAAGATGTTCTTGTCGTTGGTATTCTAAGCAGCAGTCATTCGACTTCAAAGCCTGCACTGATTCAGATTATGGCGGTTGTAACCTTGACAGAAAGTCAACTTCTGATGGATGTCAATTCTTAGGAGACAGACTGGTCTCCTGGCAGTGCAAGAAGCAGTCAACGGTTTCTGTCTCAACTTGTGAAGCAGAATACATTGCTGCAGCGAGCGGTTGTTCTCAGATACTATGGATTCAACAGCAGTTGAGAGACTACGGCTTAAACTTCACTGGAACTACTCTATTCATTGACAACAATGCCACCATGTCCATCACAAATAACCCGGTGAAACATTCCAAAACTAAACATATACAGATTCGACATCATTTCATCCGTGATTGTGCTGAAAAGCATTTAATTGAACTTGTAAAAGTTCACACGGATGAAAATCTTGCCGACCTTTTCACAAAGGCATTTGATCGATCCCGTTTTGAGC
Organism: Smallanthus sonchifolius; assembly: GCA_023525975.1. Classification (NCBI taxonomy): domain Eukaryota; kingdom Viridiplantae; phylum Streptophyta; class Magnoliopsida; order Asterales; family Asteraceae; genus Smallanthus; species Smallanthus sonchifolius. Next base: position 36,612,962 of record CM042025.1, on the reverse strand, counting down.
ATCTTGTCAACTTGATAGGAATGTTCAATCCTGAGTGAAAATTAATTTTTCTTAAATCAATTCAATTCATGGAAGTTAAACTTTATTTCTTTTAATTTTTCTGTATAGTTCTTTTAAGTTTCAAAATATTTTACAAAACAAAAACAAAATAGAAAATGGAGAAAATTTCAAAGTTAACTTGAGGAAAGAGGAAATGATAGTACATCAGAAATGATCTAAACGTCACAGACTGCTCATATGGGAAATGATTGCGTCATGCTTACTTAGTTATTTAAATTATTATGTTTTTAATCTGCTTATTTACAAGTAATTTAAATTGTCAGTAGGCTGTATGCTTCTTTGAATCACTAGTAGTGTGGAAACGAAATCTAAATTACAACTGTGATTTGAACCCATGTTTGCAAGTGTGTGTGTGTAAAAGAATAGAAAAGATCATTATCAGATAAAGGATGTTAGATTTTGGCAATAATTTTCTTTTGAGGTCAGTTTCGGGTTATGTCGTTAGCACAATTAATGCGGTTCATCTCACTACCCATTCTCACAAGTATGCAAGGAGAGATTGAATCAAGACATGTCTCTACATTAACCGTTGAGCATGTATTCGCCTTTGAATCACTCATGATTCATTGAAATCAAATCCAGATAAAAGTTGGATCCCCTTACCTTAAAACTCAAACACCATATATATTATCCTGAATCATCATACCGATATTCAATGACGATAATCAAATGAAACCAAGACAATGAATCACTCTATTCTGAATCTTATGATTCCTGATAATCCTTATGGATTCTGTTTGATTTTTCCTGTGCTAATAGATGTAACTTCATTCTGAAAATTTAGAAAATCATTGGGAAAATCTTAGATGCCTTGAGATAATGCAATTTACATTAGTATAGCATATCAGTGGGGTACACGTTGTATATCTTATAAATAATACCTTAATACACAAGAGTGTGATACAAAGATGCTTATAGTTTCAAAGCTTATAATATTGTCAACTTGAATTACTTGTTTATGTGCTTATTACGTATGAATAAATAGTAATCTATTACATGATCCCATATTCTTTGATGTTTATATTGTATCGTTTTTGCTAAAAGATAGCCTGATATGATCCTCTGCTCGTGTCTTTGATCAAAAATAGTTTGTGTGAATTCTTGTATATTTTTATTAGAAAAGATCAAAAAGATTTTAAGTTTATGCATAGTTCAATTTTGTTCAGAAAAGCCAAAAATATTTGTGTTTAACCTTCCTGAATTGTTTTTGAAATCCTCTTGATTGAATATTTTTAACTTGTTCGTTATTTGACTTGAAAAACTTCATAAATTTGAGTTGAAAGTTTGCGCACTTAAGGGTTTGTGCGTACTCGAAAGTGCGCATGAGGTAAGCCCTGCGTACTTAACAAGTACGCAAGAGTTAAGTCTTGCGCACTTGTAAGTACGCAAGAGTTAAAGCTTGCGCACTTGTAAGTACGCAAGAGTTAAAGCTTACGCACTTGTAAGTACGCACGAGTTAAAATGTGCGCACTTGCTAAGTACGCACGGCCTTTTAGTGTTGAGTATAAAAGGAGGACTTAGAAATTTTCAGGGTTTTCACCACATTCAAACCGATTTTTCCCTCTACAAACTTACTCAAAAAATTTAAGTGTTCCAATCCATCTTTTCGTCCCACTACTAGTTTCATCACCTCATAACATCAATTTGGTGAGATTTTGGGCTTAATCCATCCGTAAAAACTCTCGATTTTGGACCGATTCTTGACTAAGTTAATCTAGGTTCATACCGTGATTTTTTTAGGGCAATTTGAGGGTTGTTTGGGTAACCTATTATCATTAAACATGATTAGATCTCATAATCGACACTTAATTGTCCTTTTTAATCTTCGATTTTGACCTTATGCATGAATATGAACCGATAGTGGTTCTGTCGAACAATTTTAGGTCAAATTCGGTCATGTATAGTAGTATTTGGTGTTGTTGTTGGTCCCATATGTTAGAATCATTGATTCCGACCTAGTGGTGACCCAATACACACCAATTTTTGCACATTGATTGAATTTCAAACTTCTACATTTTCACCAAGTACGTTTCCTGCGCACTTAACAAGTACGCAAGAAGCACTTCCTGCGTACTTGTTAAGTACGCAAGAGGAAACTCTTGTGTACTTGCTAAGTACGCAGGACCAACACTTGGCAAAAATTCCTAAGTCTGAAATTCAGTTTAAAGAGTAACTGCTATACTGAGTCATGTTTATCTGTTTCCAATGATACGTGTTGTTCTTATTATGTTTTTTGTGTGTTTTTGCAGATCATGGCTCGGGCATTTACTAACGAATTCAACTTGTTAGCTAACACTGAACCTGAGTGGAAGGGTGCAGCATTGCAGCACAGAGACATAGTTGATTTCTTGAACCGTTCAAGAATCAGCTACGCCATTTCTGCTGACCCGATAGTGTCCAGACCCTACCTCGAGCAATTTTGGGAGACTGCAGAGCATGACTGCACGGTAACCCCCAACGTTATAAGGGCTACCGTTGCTGGTCATGCTATTTCTTTCTCTGAAGATACCATACGAAGGGTCCTTCAATTCAGAGATCTTGCAACCGACCCGACAGCCTATCCAGACTACTTTGTGGACGGCTGCCGGAGACAAAGAATGGGATATGTCGGTGCAAGGGACTATGTTTCATATAAAAAGATGTGGGTATTAGACCAATGGAGATATTTCGCCCACGTCATGATCATGTGCATCTCATCAAGAAAAGCTGGGAAAGATGACATGGGTCATGACCTTGCAGCAGTCATGGTCGGCCTTTCTCTCAACAAGGGCTACAACTTCTCCCGCTACATCTTTAAGGCCATCAATAAGCATATCAACACAACGGAGAGGTTTCGGTTCTTGTTATACCCTCGGTTTGTGCAAATTTTGATTAATGACGCGTTGCCAAACCTTCCAGCTATATGGGAGAGACTGCAAGTAAAGCGGGTGGACAAAAGAGTATTCGCCCAATTCCTAAAGCCAGGCAGTGTAGATCCTACCCCTGTGCATACAGAACTCTTTGGCCACCTCATCAATGAAGCGTATGTGGCCCCAGGTGACTTGAGATGGTACAGTCACGACTCGGAGCCAGAATTGAGTGAACACTCTGACAAACAACAGGAACAACAAGAAGAGGAAATGGAGAGTGATGATGGATCGTCTGATGATGGAGACGACGAAGGAGGAAATGATGGTGCTGAGGGATCCGATTCGGAAGCGACTGAGTCAGATTCTTCTGATTCCGATGATGCACCGTCGCAGGTACACCCGAGGAGAACGGCTCAGGTAACCCTACCTGAGTCGTCCTCCAAGAGAAAGCGACAGTCCTCTAGCAGCGAATACGAGCCAGGCTCTGACTCTGACGCTGCTGTACAAAGACAAAGAAGGGAAAGCATTCACAAGACCAGGGGCGATAGGCAACAGCCCGCTATCCCTAGTGTGGTGGAGGCTCAGCAGCAAGTACAAGTATCAACTGCTAGTCCAGATTCAGCCTCCATCCCACCTTCACAACAGCTTTACCGTAGGAGGAGGAGGCCACAGGTACAAAGTGAAGTGGTCGTCACAACAATCACAGAAGTGATTCCTGTGATAGTGACCCTCCCTACTACAACTACTCAGGTGGCGGTGACTACTCCAATTCTCACGGAGTCCGTCACCATCACCCCTACCATAAACCCTACAACATTCATCACATCTTCCATCCCATCCACCACAACTGAGCCTTTAAGTCAACCCTTCAACTATGGAGACTTTACACAAGGGTTTGACTTTGATACCATATTCTCTTCCCCTACTCATAATGCCGAGGCTTCCTCATCCAGATATCCTGATCCGAATGATGCAAGGATAGATGTTCTGGAAACCCAAGTTGCTGAACTACTGGAGACTGTTCGGAAATCAAAGGAGGAGTCTAACGCTCAACAAGCACAGATCAATTCTTTAGTAGATGAAGTCAGAATCTTTCGTAGCCAGAGAACGGGGACTGAGGAACGACTGAAGAATGTCATGGCCCAAAACGAGCTCCTAACCAAGACAAATGAAATGCTTCTGGTTCATGGGTCGTCCTTGGAGCTCAGGTTTGACGCTCAAAGGAAGGAGCATGAGCTAATGGTCAAGCTGATTGCTGATCTGACCAAGAAGCTTGATGCTCAGGGGGAGAAGGACAAAGAGAAAGAGAAAGAGAAGGAAAAGAGAACTACTGGTGATGAGGCGTGTCATCCGGTTGACTTGACTAAGGATGATGACAAGGACAAGGATCCCGAAGCCGATCCTAGTGGAGGTGAGCACCAAGCTTCAGTAATCGTGCCCATCTCTGCTGTTCCAATGGCTCAGGGGGAGTCTACTCATCAAGAGGGTGGTGATACCTCTGGTGGTGGTGGTGATAAAGGAAAGTTAGTGGCTGAAGTACTTAAGGACTTATCTGATGATGAGATCCTATATCTAGAGCCTGACTATTCCAAAGAAGCACAGATCGATGCTCTCTTCAATCTAGAAGAAGGAGAGATCGACTCTGGTGACGACTGGGATGATGATGATGTTGTGATCGAAATTCCCAAGGGTGACGGGGAAGGAGAGTACGAGCTAGAAGATGGAGAGATCTTTGAATTTCAATCCTTCGATGCTCCGCTCTATACAGGTTCAGTCGAGCAGGCCAGTAATGTAGAAGCCTCGACTGAAGCCTCCCCAGTTAACCTTGAACCTGTGGACCCAGAGGCACCGAAAGAAACAGAAATGCCTTCTACTTCATCAAAAGGTCCAGCTCCTGTGTGGCAAAAGACGTCTACAATAGACAAAAACGGAGCAACAGATCTTGGCTGTAAGGTTCGAGGAAGACAAGCAGCTGTTCGCTATCAAAAGATCTGGAGGGGTTCAATACTTGAAACCCACCAGTGAAGCGTTCAGTTCCTTGCCCAAATACGACCTTGTGAACCTAGCAAACTAAGAGCTGCTGGGTCATTCCAATCACGCAGTGGCGATGGGTTTGTGGGTGGTTCTGCATCGAGAAGCAAGATCAGGGAAGTTCGAGACGTTCAAGCCTCAAGTGCCCAAGAGAGTCAAGGATAAGCACGCTGTACATCCTGTGACTAAGAAGCACTTAAAGAAATTGGTATACAAGCTAGTGCGATGTGAAACTAAGATTCCCCTGAGCAAGTTATCTCAGGATATTCTTGGTGACATGTGGTACTGGTACGTAGATCCAAAAACGGGCGAGGCTGTGATCATGGGTAAAGGACGTTCAGAGAGTGGGAACCTAGTGCCAAAGGAACTGATCAGAATTTTTGATGAAGTCTACCTCATCAACTTTTCTGTGAAAGATCTGGAGGTACTAGCAGAACGCTATTGCGTCTACACGGATGAGTGGACAAAGCTCCTTGCTTCTAAATACGACAAGGTGATTATATTCTGCCTTGATTACAAGAAGAAGATGGAAGCTAAAGATCAAGCGCTGTGAAGACTGAAGCTGTGAAGACCGAAGACTGAAGATTATCCAGAGCTGTTGTCAAGGGGGAGTTTGTTGAAGCACTTTCCTGTGACAAACACTCTGGATAGATAGAGTCTTAGTCTTAGGTTGTTTTATATTGTTTGTAATTGTTTTTGTATGTAAGAGTCTTTATGTATTAGTTTATCGAGTTGTATTTACTTTTACATGTTGTTTGTTGCAAAATTCTCCAAGTGTTTTGCGCACTTGTAAGTGCGCAGGAGAAAGCTCCTGCGTACTTAGCAAGTACGCAAGAACAACTTTGTGTACTTACTAAGTACGCAAGAGCATTTTGCCCTGCGCACTTGCTAAGTGCGCAGGCATCAGGTCCTGTATAAATAGGATAGGTTGACAGAAGTTAAGTACGCAGGCTTTAGTGCAAATACGCAGATTGTAATCTTAGTGCTTTTCTCTGTAACCTTCAAGTGTTTATAATACAAAGAACGTTTTCTCTTGTCGGTTTACTTTGTTTAGCTAGACTCTCTGCCTAGTCACGGGCATTCTGCACCCGGTCCGACTAGTAGACCCACTTGCATGTGACGATCCGCCACACCTGAGGGACCTACACTATCACACATGCAACTATCATTAACTACGTTTTAAACCATCCCATGGTAAGATTCATTGTCCAGGTTAAAATCAAGCAATTGAAAAACCAAGAACAAGTATTTCATCACAAAAGTGCCTAATGGGCACTACTCAAAATGCTCTAGTCCTTTCGTGGTAACCACCACTTCTCTTAATCACTGAACAAGTCAAAGTTCTCACCCACTTGTTACTCGTCGTCAGATTCGTCCAGCCATCCGTTTCCTGATCCCGAATCTTGCCTCGGAGGCTGAAGCCTGACCGCAAATACGTTCCTTCCTCGCCCGTCACTTCTCCTGTAGAAGGAGCTACTAAGTCCACCACTCATTGCTACCCTGGTAGTACCTGGAGCATTAGGCGTCGGAAGCGCCAGAATCACTTCCTGTGCTGGTAGCTCCTGCTCATCCTCTACCGCCGATGGAACCACCGTCAATGGAACAGGTGCTAAGATTCATCTTCTCCCTAAGATAACCGTACGAACAGCAATCGCACGTCTAGCCCGCCGTTCTATCAACCTCCTGATGAGAGCTCACCGACTAATCCATCTAGTCCGAATCGTCATGGCCATCAGTACCGGCACAAGATAGAACGTTAGAGTGATTACTATGGGCGTCAAATTCAGAATATGAGAGTAATCATAGAATGCCAAATCACGGTGATCAAATACAATTTGTTGGTCCACGTTACTGCTCGGATTCTAAACCTTCCCCATCACATTCACACTAGTTTTCTATCTTTCCCATCCCCCAAATGCACATGCATCCCACACAACTCACATAGCACCACACAATAATCTAGCAAGTCATAATATTTATCACAATTTCACACCATCCAAGGTTACATACAAAATTACTAAATCATATCGACACACCAAACTATCTCACATAGTTACAATTAATGCTACTCCGCATTACTCAATTCACATCATATTCTCATTTAATCACACCACGCAACCTCACGTAATTCTACATACTACTCTAGCACATTTCACACATCACGATCCCACACGGAACCATAAATCACTTACTCACACAAATCGCTTTACCTAGTGTAACACTACACAAAAGGTAAATAATAGTTACTGCTTAAATCGAAAGACGTACCTCTTGGCTCGCGGTTACTCGTGGTGGCATTCGTTTCACCCTCTTTGCTTAAAAACACAAGTTTTCTCTTAAACCACGGCTCTGATACCAACTTGTAAGGCCCCAAACCGGGCACCATACAGTTGGTTCTCACAACAGGTTATTCCCTTGAAAATACTCATTTTAGATATATTAAGCTACAGCGGAAGTATTTCTAAAAACATTAATTACGATTTAATGTCATTAAGTTACTTCACGAATACTTGCACACCAACCCGAGTACCACCTCTCCCAAGCCAAGATATGTCAACGCAACGCTTACCTGCAAAACAATCTATCGTATACACAAAGTCAGCTACGCTGAGTGAGTTATAATAGTTTAGTTTAATTAAAAGCCAACTCGTCTCAAAAGTTATTTAAACTTTACTCAGGAACCACGATCCTTATAAAGTAGGTCCACAATTCCTCAAGAAATAGATAACCATTGTTATCTCACGATATCCCATAATGGTTTATTACCCAAGACTCATCCCATAATAATAATAATCTCGTAGTCTCATCGACATAGGTCGAACATACTACACTAATAAGTCATACTCAAGTACATGTATTAACTCGACACTTGGTTAACACAACAAATCCCTAGACATCAACTTACTCAGCCTTGACCTAGGCTCTTACCAATCAACTGACATAACCATTGTAAGCACCACATCACAATCCTAACACAATGGTCAATCTAACTCGACTCACATTATTACTATCTCATGCACAACAAATATAACTCAACACTTGTATGTAATTTAAAGCAAATATATAAGTACATAAATACTCACAGCATATGTATAAACACATAACATTATACTCTATGTACATGACTCATTAACTGCACCTGAACTTCACACATAGCATTAAAATAAGATATCCTTCACGTATTCATAAGCGTTTAGCTCATACCCCAACTCACCCCGACTAACTCATAACACAATACCCTTATAATATATCAACCTTCATACAAATACTATATCTCATTATCTAAGCACATACCACGTACATGCACACCCTGTGACACCTCCTAGTCGTACCTGTACGACCTGTAAATATCATCCCGACTCACCCCTATTAGGTCACCCTACGACCCACGACTATATACCCACCGTTAAGCCTAGATCCCATGATCTCATAAACACCCCCCGTAGACCCTCCGACTCATTACTGAATGTTTTAGTTAATAAACACCTCGGGTTAAAACCCAAAACTCTTAACACGTTCAATACGTAAACATCTCTCGTAAGTATGTACGATAGCCCCAAAAACAGTAAAACGTTTAAAAGAGGGGGATTAGAAACTCACCGGTTATGCTGAGTCCAAACCCTAGCTCTGCACCGCGCATACTCGCTCGAACTCCGAACCTATCAAACGTATGACCACATGATCAGAATACGTTCAAAGCATACATCTAATTACTACGTAAATATAATTAAGCACCAACGATCGCCTCCTCTGCTCTTCATGATCCTTTGTAAAATCCTAGCCTCTCGGTTTAGGCATATAATCATCCCAATTAGGTTAGGACTCATGTTCCCGATCTCCAACTCCGGATCATACCCGTACGTGTGCCCCGTCAGCTTAACCCCACAAGAACGCATGTACCCGAACCGGGTTCCCTACACACATGCATGCCATGCATGAAGAACCCTAACCGAGCACCCCACTAACGCCCTCCGCCATCGTGCCTCAACACCATGGCCATGCTACCCCCGCCATCACTGCCGAATCGCCATCATCATGGCCCAACACCCAAGTCGTCCACGCGTCACGCCGCCGCAATGCACCACTTCATCACATCAACCCTAATCGCTTTCCTCGTCGGCCATCACCTTCATTGTTGAGCACCTCCCTAGTCTGCTTCCTCTCTTTCTCTCCATTACAGCCGTCCACGGCTCTAGCCGGGTAACCACCGTGACCATGCGTGTCACCGGTAACCACCATATAACCCCACCTAGCCATTACCGCCACACGCCACTACTTGAAGTCCTTCTGGCGTCGTCCTCGTCTCCCTTCTGCTTACCATGATTACCACCCCAAAACCCTAAACGTGATTTTCATACAAGAAATATGAAAGGAAAAAGAATCGGAACCGAGTTACCTGAACTCGTCCCAGGAGGCACACCTCCGCGTGACCGGCGTAGCAACGCCGTGAACCACCGCCGTCACCTTCCTCCTTGCCGGGTTCTCTCTCCCGGTCGTCTCCCTTTGTCGCAAAGCACACACCTAGGCCGAATGGCCTAGGGTTTGTGTTAACGTTGGCATATAAACCTTCCCGGGTTTACATCCGGGTCCCTAAGCTTCCTTTTTGCACAAATAGATCCAAACCGTTTCTCTTTTGGCTTACCGGCCCCCTTTTTAATTCATGGTTATGGTTTTACTTGGAAACCTTCTTTAACCATTTCAACTAACAAGAGACTTGGGTCACTTGTTAGTTCAAATAATTCGTATACGGGTTTTCGGGATGTTACATATAATCCAGCTCCAGTCTAACTATTACTGTTCTAGAAACTAACGACAGCTGAGTTATCACAATAAAGTTTCAATGGTCTAGAAATGGAATTAACTATTTTGAGTCCAGTGATCAAATTCTTCAGCAACATTCCATGATAGGTCGCGTTATACACATGTATGTATTCTGCCATCATAGTGGATGTTGTGGTCACTGTTGCTTATGACTCTTCCATGAGATAGGTCCGCCGGCTAACATAAAGATGTACCCCGAAGTGGATTTCTTCTCATCTTTGCACTTAGCAAAGTTAGAATCGGAATAACCAACCACTTCTAAATTATCACTTCTTCTATAAGTCAGTTTATAGTCTTTCGTCCCTTGCAGATATCGAAGTACTTTCTTAGTTGCTTTCTAGTGATCAAGGCCAGGATTAGTCTGATAACGGCCTAGCATTCCAACAATATAAGCGATATCCGGATGAGTACAGACTTGAGCATACATAAGACTCCCAACTACTGATGCATAAGGTATCATTCTCATTTGCTCCTTCTCAACCTCTGTTTTCGAACATTGGAACGAACCAAAAACATCTCCCTTAACTACTGGAGCTACAGAAGGAGAGCAGTGTTGCATATTGTAACGTGTGAGGACCCGTTCAATGTAGGCTTTCTTAGATAATCCCAAAATGCCCTTAGATCTATCTTGGTGTATTTCGATTCCTATAACATAAGAAGCCTCTCCGAGATCCTTCGTGTCGAAGTAATGTGCGAGTAAACGCTTCGACTCATGCAACATATCTAAACTATTACTTGCCAATAGAATGTCATCTACGTAAAGGACAAGTATAGTAAAGTTGCTCCCACTCATCTTGAGGTAGGTGCATTGATCCACTTGGTTCTTAAGGAAACCTTGTTTCTTCATGACTTCATCAAACTTTAGGTACCATTGACGCGATGCCTGCCTCAACCCGTATATGGATTTCTTCAACTTTCAGACTAGATGTTCTTGACCTTCAGGTTTAAAGCCTTCAGGCTGTTTCATGAACACGTCTTCATTCAAGTCGCCGTTGAAGAAAGCGGTTTTGACGTCCATTTGATGTAGCTCTAAATCAAAGTGAGCTCCTAAGGCCATCACGATCCTTAATGAATCCTTTTGAGAAACAGGAGAAAAGGTATCTTGATAGTCGATTCCTTCTTTCTGAGTGAAACCCTTCGCAACCAATCTCTCTTTATAGCATTCAATGTTTCCATTCGGATCTAGTTTAGTTTTGAAGACCCATTTACAACCTACGGGTTTAGCACCGTTGGGTAATTCAACTAAATCCCAAACATCAATTTTCTTCACGGAGTCAAGCTCGTCAATCATAGTTTTGTTCCATTCAGAAGACTGATCACTTCTAATGGCTTCATGATAAGAAGTAGGATCTGTAAACTTTTCGGCATCCATTTCAGCTTCAGTCAAGTAGGTAACAAAATCATAAAAGTTAGTAGGCCTTTTGGACCTAGATGACCTCCTGAGTTGATTATCGGGTTCGACATTATCTTCATGTCAGTCGTTTGATTTGCCTTCATTCTCTGGTATAAAAGGAGTAGCATTAAGATCTGATTGAGGAGGAGGTGGTGCAGTGACGTGCGGTGCAGCGTGGTGTACAAGAGGAGTAATCAGAGGTAAAGTAAGCGACGAATCTCCCCCCCCCCCCCCCGCGTCTTGTACTTCTTCTAAATATGGATAAAGATTTTCACTACTCCCACTGACCTTAAAATCCTTAAGGAATTTGGCATGCTTTGTTTCTACAATACGAGTGACGTGAGAAGGATAGTAGAATCTATAACCCTTTGAGTGATCGGGATAACCGATGAAGTAACAAGTGATAATTTTCATGTCAGGTTTCTTTAAGAAAGGATTATAGAGTTTAGCTTCGGCAAGACAACCCCATACTTTCATATATCTTAGACTCAGTTTCCTTCATGTCCATAGTTCATGAGGAGTTTTAGGGACATACTTTGAAGGAACTCTATTGAGTATATGAACAGCTACTTTTAAGGCCTCGGTCTAGAGGAATGAGGGTAAACCTGAGTTCGCTAACATATTGCGTACCAAGTTCATTAGGGTCATGTTTCTTCTCTCAGCTACACCGTTCTGCTAAGGAGTACCAGGCATGGTGTACTGGTTCACGATCTCCTGCCCCTTACAAAACACATAAAATGGACCAGGAGCCTGACTCACATCAGTATGTCTATCATAATATTCACCTCCTCTATCTGATCTCACAATTTTTATTTGAAGATCAAGTTGTTTTTCAACTTCAGTTTTATAATCTTTAAAAGTCGCAAGTGGTTCAATTTTTTCTTTAATAAGATACAAGTACATATAACGAGAGTAATCATCGAAAAAAATGATAAATGAAGTATGTCCTGTTATACCAGCAACGGGTTAAGGGCCACTAATATTAGTGTGAATGAGTTCAAATAAATTAGAGCTCCTATTGGCACCTTTCTTATTTGCTAAAGTCATTTTACCTTTAAGGCATTTGACATGTGTTCCAAAATCATTGAAATCGAGAGATGGTAACACTTCATCCTTCACAAGACGAGATAAGCATTCTCGTGAAATGTGGCCTAAGTGTTGAAGCCACAACATGGATGAAGTTTCTAAGTCTCGTTTGCGTTTAGTCTTTGTTAAGTTTTCATTTAAATTATATGATAACAAAGACTTGAAAAATTCATCATCTAGTTCTAATCTATAGAGACCACCATCCAGATAACCACGTCCAAATACTTGAGAATTTAACATAGTAGAAAGTTTGCCATGACCATGAGAACAAACAAAACTGTCAATGTCTAACTTTGGTCCTGATACTAGATTCTGAGTAATCTCAGGAATATATAAGGTATCATAAAGTTTAATACATAAACCAGTTTTCATTATTAATTCTAAGGTTCCCACAGCTTTGACAACTAGTTCTTCTCCATTCCCCATCTTAAGTGTTCTTCGGTTTCTTTCCAGCTTCTGGATTGTAAGGAATCCCTGTAAGGAGTTGGTTACATGAACCATAGAACCAGAATCAAACCACCATGTATTAGTTGGAACATTTAAATTATAGGACTCAAGTATCATATAAATATTATTACCTCTCTTGCTCAGCCACTCCTTAAAGTCTGGGCAGTCTTTTTGCCTATGTCCAGCCTTGCGGCAGAACTTGTAGTGAGACTTCCCTTTGAAGTTCTTAGAGCTGGAAGCACCACTCGCATCTTTTTTCTTGACCTTATAAGATTCCTTCTTATGGAAATTGCCCTTCCTCTTCTTTGAATCAGCGGACATGAGATAAGCAATATTCGGACTTTCTAGCTTCAGACGCTCTTCTTCTTGGACGCACATTGCAATCAACTCACTCATCGTCCACTTATCTTTTTGTGTGCTATAGTTTATCTTGAAAGCTTAAAAAGATTTAGGAAGAGAGGTCATGATAAAGTGCACTAGAAAACCGTCACTGATTTCCATGTCTAAGCCCTTGAGTTTACGGGACATGTCGTTCATCATCATGATGTGCTCACGAATACCGTTGATCCCGTCATATTTTGTAGTCACCAGCTTCAGAATAAGAATGATAGCATGCGCCTTAGAGGTTCCCTTGAATTTATCCTCCAAAGAAGCTAGAAAAGTCTTGGCATATTTAGAATCAAGTATAGCTCCTTTGATGATCAGACTGATGGAGTTCTTCATTAGGACAAGAGCCATGCAGTTACACCTCGTCTACTTCTCATGCTTGATAATGCCTTGAGGGGTGCTTTTATCAGTAAGATCAACAAGTGCAGGCTTGTTGAATGTGTGATCGAATTCCATCAAGCCGAGAGACAGCATTAGTGAATCTTTCCAAGATGAAAAGTTTGCACCAGTCAAAGTTTCGATTCCCAAGTTAGGGGCTGCAGTGGATTTTATACGAGAAAAAAATAAGATATTAATTGCTAAGGAAGAACTTAGAGTGTCTATGGGGTAACTTAGAACTAAGGCAGTAGAATATAAGGACCATTATATTAATGAAGCTGTGATAAAAGTCTATTATAATCACCAAAATAATAGATTAATTAGGTTCTACTTAAACAATGTAACACATCACCTTTGGGCAGAAGTGAAACATTTGTTTAGTATTAGGAACAATTTAATAGTGAGTATGTGCAGTAAGAATGTAAAACATCACCTTTGGACAGAGTGAAACATTTGTTTAGTATGCACATAATTAGTTTCACGAAAACCAAATGTGACACATCACCTTTGGGCATAAGTAGAAACATTTAGTTATATTAGGCGAAGTAGTGCTTAATTAGACTTAAGTAACTTTACAAGCGTAACATATCACCTTTGGGCAGAAGTGGAACTTTAGGTGTTATTTAAGTTAATCATGTTTTTCTAATTTAATTTCATGATATGCACTAAGTTATAATGCTTACTTAAGCTTGAATAAGTTTACACATGTATCACATCACCTTTGGGCAGAAGTGAAGCTAAGTGAATTTTAAGGTTTTGAATATGGTTTATCAAAACTAAAACATTTATTAATAGCAAACCCACTGTTAGGGTTCACGCCTCAGGAAGGGTTCACGGTTCTGGACGGGTTCACGGTTCAGATGAGGGTTCACGGTTCATTAAGGGTTCTCGGCTCAGGGAAGGGTTCATGGTTCATTAAGGGTTCTCGGCTCAGGTAAGGTTTAAGGGTTCAACAAAAGGTTCACGGCTCCCAGAAGGTTCACGGTTCATATTCACAAACAGTGAACTGTAAATCAACCCGTGAACTTAAACCGTAAACTCAAACTGTGAACTTGAACACCCGTGAACTGAGATAGCCGTGAAACATAAACTGTGAAGTCTAAACCCGTGAACTATACCCGTGAATCCTTAAACCGTGAAGAATGAACCCGATAAGGCAGTGCGAAAATTAAGGGATTTGATTGTGTTTTGATTTCAAAAAATCTTTTAGGTTGTTTAGTATATCCAAGTTTCTTTATTTAAAATAATATTTTAATTCAAAACTTGGAGATAAAGTTACAAGATTTTAGGAAAAACACAATCAAAATCATTATTCATCCTAAATTAAGGGGATTTCATGGAAAATAATGATGAACACGAAGAACAGTTTATGAACATCAGATAAACTGTTATTCAATAATATCAGATAAATGCCTGGAATCGAAATCTTGAAACATGATTCTTAACAGATTTAAAAATTTTTAATGGATCTCAAATTTTAGGAGATCAACAACGTTATATATTAATAAAACAGGAAACCATGAACTTAAACAAAACAATTTTCCATCAGGTTTTAGCAGAACTTTTGTTCTCCGATTTTAATCCAGTTTAGGGAAAGAAACAAGAAATGATTAATAAACATCTGCTCTGATATCACATGTTGATCAGTTCTTGTAACTATATAATGGAAAACAATAATATAATACATACCTGTTAAGTTCACCGATGATAGGGAAGACATCATGATCTCTGATCTGGATCGGGTTCCCGTTTAGGGTGTACGATAAGGATGGCTAAGGTGAGTTCTATGGAACTCACGGTTTGTAGTGAGAGTGGGATGAATTGTAAGTGGTGAAAGAATAATCGATTATTGATCATTCAATGATTAGTATATTCTCTCTATTTAACTCTCTATTTATATGTACACCCAATGGGAAACCCATTAATGGCCCATTAAGAGTAATTAGGCCCATCAACTAATTACTAGCCATAGGTTATTAAATAAATAAATAAATATATTTGATCATTTAATAATTAGATAAATGATTATAAAAGCACATATTAAATCGTGTCTTACATTCACACGTAATAGTATATTTGCCTTTTCAACTCTATCCCTCTACCTTTTATTTGATTTTGTTTATGGTATAAATCGTTCGATGTCTAACTTCATTTCGTATCTTCTATCGATTTATGCAAAAATGATTATATGTAATTTATGTGGTTCGTTAACTCGAACATCATCTACAAATCCTGTTGTCAATTTTATGTTTGTGCTTAAATGGTAAGTTTCTTATTAAAACATCAAATGGTTTTATTTTACCAAATTTATTAAGTCTGGTATCGATATCAGAACACAAGAAAATAAGATTTTTTTTATGGTTAACCTAACCACGAGTTGTCTTCCTTTTAATAATGAAAAATACGTAAACATAAAGATTCTATCAAACCCTATTTAAATTAAACAAATAACAATCCTAACCCAACTATAAAAGCAATAAAAACTAATTAAATAATCAAACCTATTCTATCTCAAAATTACACTATTTTGCCAACTCAAACAAGCAACTAAACCAAATAAACAAACGGACCCCTCTAACTATTAGATAATTACAAGATTAGTCCAACAATCACCCCTTAATCTTGTAACACTATCCTTCACGGTAGTGTCGGTCCGTCATCCTCGTCCCGGGTCAAATTAACCTCCTCTATTTTTTGTTCCCACTTCGGAAATATAATGCAAGAGCTCGTCGCACTTGTAACACCAGATGTGAGTTTTATCTCGTGGAGCCCCTTCTCCATCACCTCGACCTCTCCCGGACCCCCGAACTCTACCTCGACCACATCCAAAATCTTCCTGGTTTGAGCTCTCACAACCACAATGTTCACACCTTTGCACTTTCTCCTTTTCCTTCCCATCTGCTTTGGTGAATAACAGTTTACTTTGGTTCTCGGTTTGAATCTCCTCGTCCTTTATTCTTTCTTCGTAGGCTTTTAGGCGACCCACGACATCTTCGAAACCAATAGTATTTAGGTTTACTACTTGCTCGATTAAGGCTACCATGTGAATGAATCGGCTCGGTAATCTGTTGAGAAACCTTTTAACAAGCTTTGATTCCTCCATGACAGAACCAAGAGAGGCGGATTTTGAGGCTATACCTGATATCTTCCCAGCAAAATCATCTATTGAACTCGAATACCTCATCTTTAGACCTTCAAATTATGTCATTAAGGTTTGAAGTCTTGCTTCTCTCACCCTATTGACACCTAGATGTCGGGCTTTAATGGCATCCCACATCTGCTCTTGGAAGGTTGCCAACTTGCAGTATCTGCTCTTCGGGTATCGACTGAAACAAAAGAGCCATGGCCATGTTGTTCTTCTTGGTGTCTACCCCTGTTCCTGGTTCCACAGCATCCCAAACCCCATGAACATTGAAGATCACCTTCATCCGCATTGCCCATATCATGTAGTTTGTTGAAGACAACATCGGACATTGAAGGGATGTTGTATTATTTTCCTTAACAGTAACCATTGCTTGGTTATCCTGTTTATCACCCATACGAGGTCTTCCTTTTCTCCTACTGTAGGTGATCGGTGTACTCGGCCCTTGTCTGCTATTCCCGTTGTTACTAATAGAAAACTGAAAACTAGCCACCTGCCTTTTGTTTTCTGCCAAACGAATACTCAGCCACCTGCTGCTTGTTTATCTCGCGAATGTTGGTATACTTCTGCCAAAAGAACATGTCTGTTCTTATACCCTGCAAGGGAAAAAAATCTGGACGAGTCCCTGACCAAAAAACTTACTGATCATAGCCTTCCCTGGACCGTCAACCTCCTGCTGGAAGGCATAACTTGCAACCTTCCTTGATTGTTACCCTTCTCCTGCTGATTGCAGTTTGCTGCTCAAATACCCCCCCCCCCCACCAACAAAAAAAGATCAGGAAACATATTGGATGACATAATGCGATCAGCCGGATCGCTACTTCTTCTTCGTCAAAATTTCCATCTTGTTCCTGGTCGATGCCTCCTACTACTATGCCTTCGATCCCAGAATGAGCCTTGACAAGCTCTGATACCAATTGAAGTATGATATCGATATCTGAACACAAGAAAACAAGATTTTTTTATGGTTAACCTAACCACGACTCTTCTTTCATAAAGACTTTATCAAACCCTATTTAAATAAACAAATTACCAATCCTAACCCAACTATAAAAGCAATAAAAACTAATTAAATAATCAAACCTATTCTATCTCAAAATCACACTATTTTGCCGAATCAAACAAGCAACTAAACCAAATAAACAAACTTACCCCTCTAACTATTAGATAATTAAAAGATTAGTCCAACAATTTATATCAATCTCCACTTTCACATGGATCATTGTAGATTTCTTGGTTGGATTGACCCAACCGAATGTGGTTATCATTTGATAATTCTAGGTTTACTGAGAAAAATTAACAACCCTAAAATATATGTTAAGCAAGAGCATATGCATTACAGGTGTTTGACAGCCGTTGTGATCGATGCCTAGCTGAAAGAGAGAGGGAGGTGAGAGAGTGAAAAATATTCATGGTCATGGATGACCATAAATGAGAGGAAAAGAGGATGTGAGAAGGGAGAAGAGAGCAAGGACATCCTTCAAAGTGAGGTCCGTGGCTACATCAGTGAGATTGGAGCATTGCAGATGTTGTACGTGCAAATGAAACTCGAAAACGAAAACTAGTGTGTTGTATAAGTTTGGTGTTTTGTGTTTGTGCTCTTTTAATTTTCTAAATTATATGGTTTCCAGTAAAATCAGTTATTTATATAATAGTTAGCAATATCTAAATGAAAGTGTTGATCATTTTTGTCAATTTTGTATACAATCAATATTGTTGAGATTGTGAAATGAATAATATATAAAATATTGGCATGTTGGTCTATGTTTACATACAACCGGTACCAAACATGACAATACATTTCAATTTGGCTACATCTTGGTAAATATTTATCAATAGGAAATTGGTGATATATATACAAACTATATCGGTGAGATGTTAAATTGGTTCCACTTTAGTTATTTTTTATGTAATACGATCTCTTTTGGTAAGTTTTGGGAAATCTTAAGTCAATGTTTGTGAAATGGCAATAAAATTTATCAAAAATCAACTAAACTAGTTTTTTTCGGCCCGCGCTTCGCGGCGGGAGTTTGGTCGTTTTTTCCCACTTAATGCAGATCGTCAAAAACCGTAGAAACGCATACCGATACTCATTCCGATAATACCAAAACCAGTAATGATGTTAGTCGAAAGCATTAAAGCCAATACCAATACCGGCTCCGATAATACCAATACCGGCGACGGTGTTATTCGCTCATAACCCGGCGCCCGCTATAGCTTACGATACAAAATAAAAACTATATTTAACTCCGTTTTAAAAGAAAAGCCAATATTAATATCTGCTCCGATAATACCAATACCGACAAAAAAAACTAAAGACAGCCGCACAGTCCGTTTTTTAAAAAAAGTAAACAACCGAAAGTTATTACAAAAAAAACGAAATCATTAGAAAATAAAACGGGTTAAAAACGTATATTATATAAAGTATGAGGGTGAAAAAAATTAAAAAATAAAATCAAGAGAAAATGAAATGTTTTAAAAACGTATATTATGCAAAGTATTAGAGTGAAAAAAAAATTGGTCTAAAATAGAAAAGATAATAATAAAATATTACTGTTTAATTCAGTTTGTCTTTCAATATAAATATAATGAGGAATTTGATCACTTTTGACACGTGTTGCATAGATGGAGAATTCGACAATGTTATGAGCATTGATTGCATTTTGTGAGGGATGTTTTGAGACTGAGGAGCGAGAGATATCATGTAAAATTATTAAATTATATAGGTGGTATAAAACTAACAAAAAATTTGAGACCTCTTTTAATAAAAGTCATATCCTAAACCATCATATTTTATTTGGGATTGTGACCGATAATAATAAACTAAAAAGTTTATATTTGGTGAAGTTAAAAATATTTTCTTTCGTTTTTTTAATAATTTTGTACTTGTATAAAATGTTTAGATTAAGTTTATTTTTCTAGTTTTTTTAGAAGCAAACTCTTTAATAAAATTTTCCAAATCAATTTCTTCTAACAATTCCTTTTCAATTGACAAAATAACTAACCCGTTTAATTGTTCTTAAATAATTTTTTAACATTTTTAATTTGAAAAACTTTTTCTGCAAAAGCAACCGTTAGAGGAATAGTTAACATAACTTTATAGGCAATATAAGTATTTGAAAAAGAATTAAACTTTTTATATAATTAATTATATTAATAAGTGTGTCGCATTCTAAATGTATAACATGTATTAAAATTTTTAGTTCTTGAAATAAATTTATACCATCGATATCTAAGCTAGCATCATGTTTTAAAGAATTTTCAAGATCAATATAATGTTGTTTTAAACTGTTATCATTTTATGATTTTAATTTCTTTGTATTAAATAGAAAACCAAAAATACTTTCAAACTTTTTAAATTGATCAAATCTAATTTTAATTAAAGAAATAGCTTGATCTACTATGTATAAAAAATAATCAGGTTTAAATAAATTAATAGGAGTTTTTATATAAAAAATATAAATTAAAGCCCTTAGAATTTGATAACCTAAATATAGGGCTTTACTTGCTTTATACGAAGCCGTCAATGGACACATGAACCATCCAAAGGAATCTAAGTTGATTCTTTGAAAGTAGAAGTTGTTTTGAAGTGGTCTTCACCAGACATCAATTACACCTAGTTGAGTGATATTCAAAGATAATACCAACGTTGACTAAGTTGACCCAACAAGGTCTTGGCTATGTTTGGGTAGAAGGGAAATTATAATTATGGTGTCAAATGCACTATCTCCATCGACTATAAAAATAGTAAGTATTTCTTCAAAAATGTGATTTGAACATGAGGCAAATGAGGTAGTTAGACTTCACTAAGGATTATGATTGTAAAATATTTTATCGATCCATTAGTTAGAGTCAAACAGCCAAAACAGAAGTTGTGAAAGAAGAGAATTTGAAAAAAAGTAAGTCAAGTAAAGAGCTTTCTCAAAGATAGTCGTGGGTTGAAAGCTCGACTTAAATGAGTGTAGGTGTTCAATACTTATTATATTAATCAACTAGTTTAGAACCCCGTCCCGTGTGGTGAAAAATATCAATACATAAAATTCTTAAATATATATGTATATATTTTACATGTATAAAAATGTATTACATATACTAATTATAGAAAACAAAATTTAAAATATGTAAAAATTAATATATAATTGGGTTTAAAAAAAAACGTTAATTACTATTTAATGTAATTTAAGTTTCATTTACTACTTGATTGAAAATAAAATGTACATAATTAGATTTCAAAGTTTTATTATAATAAGGGATAATTTAAAATAAATGTGTTTTATTAGTATAATTATCAATTTCTTTAAAAATAAAATTATTATTAAATGATAGAGATGTATTTAATAAAATAGAGAGGCGGGAAAAAAATGATAAGAATAAATATGGAGGCGACACGTGGCATTGAAAAACCTTTATTTATTATATAGTATAGATATAGATTAGATCTTTGTGATTGCACACAAGTTAGAGTATTCTATGCATTAAGACAGAATAATTAAACGTGAATTGAAAAGAGATTATGGATGAGCATATGTCATAAGATGTTAATTAATTACATGGAAAAATGATGATAAAAAATAATTAGATATACTTGAAGAAAGCTGTGATCGAATTTCTGGTGGAAAAATAATACATATTGAAAAAATAAGTTGAAAGAAAACTTATAATAATAAGAAGTTAATTATTAAATGCTAGAAGGTGACATAGGTTAATGTATATGCATAGTATCCATTCGTTTTAAAATTTTGAAACTTGAAAGGCATGTAAGAAAGCTACTCTATATGGCGATATGAAAAGTAATGGAAGCATACCAAAACCAAAAACCTAATATACAAATATTATGAAATTTCTAAAAAAATGGTTTATAGTATAAGTGTTTGATTAGAGGTTATGGTTGGTGTGAACATTTATCGCAACAGTCTTTACGGTGTTGAGTATGTGATTATATAGTGTTCCAGACACCTTGACAATTCCTATATATAACACAAAGTATTGTTAGCCTTGTTATAAGTATGTATCATGTAAGCCAGCTCTGATACGAGAGTAAGTATATAGTGTATGGTAATCAAAAGAGATACGGTAAATGAGAGTAAATATGAGCAAGGGGTATTAAATGAGCTCACATGCTAGGAGAGTCACGAGTGTTGATATAGTATTCACGAAATATATTATAGCAAGCACAGATCGCAACATTGTCCGTTTTTACAAGAGTATGAGATTGTCATGTTAGTTTGTTAAAATAAAAATCAAATTAGTATTTTTGGGTTTTTAATAAAGAAAAGTAGGGAGCATACCATCGATGGCAATAAATGATGATACCAACTAAAGTTGAAGATTACCTATTCTAAGGGTCACCCAAGACTTGCTTTTTAAGTAGTTGATTCTAGTTTGAAAAATGACAATTCTTAAGAACAATATGGAAATTATAGAAAGATATATTGTTTCACCAAATCCAAATGAGTTTTAGCACTTAAAGCCAAAACACACATGACAATTCCATGAGTAAGTGGTGCAAATAGAATAACATTTTAATTTGTTTTTTTTTCTTTTTTAATTAAAAAACTATATTCAACAAAGTGCAAGAGTACAATTCCACTTTCAAATAATAAAAAAAAAATATAAAAATTAATTGGGGTAAAGAAAATTCATGCAGACAAGGATACCACCCCCATAATTCATAACATTTGTTACTAGAGTGACCATCATTAAATAAAGAAACTTGTACAAATAGAAGTCCAAGACGACAAATGATAAGAGTCGGCAAAAGGGCGTGTCGGAAATGGTTTAACGGGTCAAAACCAGAAACTTTGAAACGGGTTACGGGTCATCTGGATTGACTCAAAATACATTTTGTCCCTCACCTATAGTGGGTTTCCTCCTGATAGTGGTGGAGATGATCGGGTGGGCTGGTGGTCCGTCAGTGATCCAAATTGCCGTTAAAAAAAACATGTAAAAACAATGAAACTGAAGAAAAAAATTTCTTTAACTTTGCGAGCTTCCTTCTCTCTTTTGGGCCTCTCCTTGTTGAGCGTTGTTTCCTTATGCATTGGGCCGATGGTGGTATGTTGGGCTGATGATGAATTACTTTTTTAATATTTGTACATAATTTTTATTATATTATTTCAAAACTTATCGAGGTTGATGGTAATTGTGTGGCATATTTTCGCATGTAATTTGCTAGATGCACAATCAGTGGCGAAGCTTGAAAAAAAACGTAAAAAACGCATGGGGGCCAGGATTTTTTTTGCCTATCAGGGGGGCAGGAACTATAAAATTTTCAGCCGAATGCTTATAAATTAACACTAATGAGCGAAAAATCGGTCGAATACGTATAAATTAACACTAATGAGCGAAAAATCCCCGGGCTCTCACTAAGCTTTGCCCATGTGCGCAACGGAGGACAAATTTTTAAGAATGCACATGCACATACATGCACGAAATCAGAACACATCATTGAAGCATTTGGGCCAAATATAAAACATCTTAGGTTTGGGCCATCAGTCTTTATATTTTTGGGCTAATTCCAAAATGTGGATAACTGAGTAATAGTAGCAATTATGTTGTTATTGTATTGGGCTCACTTTTTAAAACTATGACGGTTGTAAATATAAATTTAGAAGGTATGGATGGGTACGCTTAATATGGGCTTGGGCTTAATGGTTGGCCCACTATCACCCTTATAAAAGAGGAAATAATGCCATGAAAGACTTCTTTTTAGCAATGTTACCGGAATCCAAGTCTAACTATGAAGATTTTGATGGCAACAAATGGGTTTGATGATAGAGATGTTTTTAAGGACGAAAACAAGTGATTAGTAGCTAAGCAGGTGATGTGACGCAATTTGATTGGCAAACTGATGACGTGGCGTCATTTGATTCGTTAAATTTCTTTTATTTTACATAACTGGCTATAGTTTAAATACAAAATGATTTGGTTTGATAAACAAAAAGGACATAGGTCTGATTGATTAGTGCACGGGTAGGTGATTCAAGAGACGCGGTTTCAAACCCGTCGCCCCACATTCCTTGGCCGGTTTCTTATTTTTTATTTTTTAAGTATACATAACTGACTATAAAGTAAATACAAAAGAGTTGGGTTTTTAATCGAAAAGGACCTTGGTCCGGGTGGTTTGTGTGCGCGTAGGTGAAGCCAGGGACACGGGATTGAACCTGTCGCCCCACACACATTGGCCGGTTTTCACTATATTTACCTTTTAATTTAGGTTTATTTTTTCTTACCTTATTTTAGTTTCTTTTTTCTTTTTCATCTTGGGTTTTTATTTTATTTTAACAACTGTATTCTTATCTAAGTTTTGATATGGTTTTTTTTTCTGTTTTTTAAAATAACTTGGGTCAACAACATGATGACGTAATTTCTTTAGTCAACATTTGGATGACGTAATTTCCGGTTTAGTTTGTGATCGTGTGAAGGGGAATGAGTTGTAACATTCGGAATTTCAAACAAATTTAAACTTTAAATTCACATGCGGAAGCTAGGTCCCCCAACATTAATTACAAAACATTGACAAGTTCTTAAATTTTATAACTCCACCACTTGATGAAAACTAGTTCATCATCACCAAACAAAGTGGTAACTACCATAAGGCAAGTCAATTAAGTTGTTAGACGATAAATTCTTTAGTTTACAAAAGCGTTACGACAACATAAAAGTAAACTAACACCAAAAACGTTAAAGTCTTTGTGAGAATCCAACTCCGCCTAACAAGCTTCACGAGGCTTACATTTGAGCTTTTCCTACACCACAAACACCGCAAAACATGTTAGTAATGATATATACAAGTTTCTATAGTACCCCATGGGTTAAACATAATAAAAACCCAAAAAATGGGTTTTAACGTAGAGAGAGGGCTTAAGGTCAGCGTAAGACAGTGTTCAGGGCGTAAGCAAATCCAACCCAGCGTAAGCTACGTCGGTTCAGCGTAGCTTACGCCAACACATGTACAAACAACCTTCTTTTTTAGATTCCTTACGTCGAGGCACCCAAGTTTCATATATTATGGCTTACGTAACTCATTTCCTAGATATGCTTATTTGAAGTTTGGAATTCCTCTATTATCCATATTAAACCAACTTAGTGGGATTCTAATGATCACAATCCCTCCCTATTTACCTCCTTAATGAAGTTGATGGACTTCAATCGGCCCATTATTAAACCCATACCAGTTTGGTGAGATTCTAATGTTCTCAAGTCCCCTAATATATGATTGTGAAGTTCTTAACTTCAACAACTCTCTAAGTGAAGTTCATAGACTTCAATCACCAATAAACCCTCATGTGAATTCAACTTAATCACCATTACACCTCAGTGAATTTCTTGTACTTTAAACACCCACCATAAGGTATCATGTGAAGTTCATTGACTTCAAACACCCACCATACACCATTATATGTAAGTAATCGAATCTCATGAATAATGTAAACTATCGAATTTCGTAGGTGATCTAACTTAGTGGATAAGCGTGTTGCTTGACGTTCATGCACAATGTAGGTAGTTAGGTTTTAAATTTTCAATTTTGTTGATGTTTATATGGATGGTTACCGGCTACGTGAAATGATTCATCTTCTTGAAGTGGCTAGTAAGCTAATACATTTCCGAATGTGCAAGATGATGAGAAAGTTTTCTAGGTATTTAGAATAACGTATACATGAATAACTAATTTATGCTCTTTGTTTGTAAATAAACAAGTAATTGAAATTTTACTCTTGTTTGTAAATTAGTAAATAAATAAGTGAAAATAATAAGTTGAATAAATAGCTAATTGAATAAATAAAATAAAATATTTTATTTATTTGATTTAATTATCATAAAGAGAATGTTTTTAAAAGAAATAATGGCCTAATTATTTGGTAGTTAAGCCAAGATTTATATATTAATTAGTTTAACGAAATAAAAGTCATAATGAAATAATTTATCAAGTCATAATTAATTATTGAATAAAGAATGAAATATTTGTTAATGTTTTTACAAAACAAGTTATACAAGATGGTTATTAAGTTTCTTTACAAGGTAAGGGGGTTTATAAATAATTTATATTCTAGATAATATCTATAAACCAAGGATTTGATAAATGTTTTGTTTAAACAAAATAACTATGATAACTAAATCAAGTAATAAAATAATTAGTTTACAAAGAAAGTTTAGGTATGTGTATCAAATTGCAATAGATAAAAGGGTGATGTTTAGATTGTACTAATTTGGTAGTATAACCAAATGGGTACTTTGACAATCAAAGTGATTTAAATTCATATATTTTCAAGTAGACATGCTTTAGCGTATATGTACACACTCACCCAAGGAATTCTCAGGAAAGCATACGGATCATTCGGTTGATTTGGATTTATATGAAATGCTTTCCTAAACAGAGTCTCCAGAGTACATGTGTCACCCTTCCAGATTGCACATGTTCTCTACTAATTAACAGAATTTAAAACTTTGACGGGGTTTCAGAATTTTAATGGATGATGTTTGGGTGATCTTGATGAAAATATAACGGATGTATTTCATACTTGCAATATTAAATCATCTAGTAATGGCATTTAAGTTGTAATATAAAACTTAACACTGACTGATATAATATTAAATACTTATTCCAAACATAGAGTAACTGTTTCAAACTGAAATTTAAAGACAAAAATAGAAAATCTGGCTAACGTCTCAGGTAGCTTTCCATCAAGAAGCAGATAAGCACCAATATGAACATCGTTATGGTTACTCGTATAGCAAACCGGGCCTCAGCTCTAGCTATCTCCGTGCGTGCATCAAATATCTCCCGGTCTCCTTCCATCATGTCTATGTGGGTACTTAGATTTGAAATTAAGTCCTCCTGGTACCGCACTTGACCCAATAGGCTATCTATTCGTTGTCACAGCAAGCCGTGCCTTATCCCATGCTCTATTCTCTGCCTCGGAAACTATGTGGTCCTCATTTATTGGTGAGTGGCATCAGCTAGAACTCTTATGGCACTGGTGGGTTCCATAGTCTGCCTTACTCCTGGGTTTGGGTGGTATGGGTTAGGTGCTAGGTAAGGGTCTCTCAGTGGGGGTGGTTCAGATGCTCGGAGTCTCAGGCCGGTGCTCCTAAGCCAATCTGCCCTCTAGTCAAACATGGATCTAGCAGTTGGATGTGTCAGTGAGCGTTTGTCTGGTGATGGGGATCCGATGTCTTCCTCCTGCTCGGACTCTGTTTCGGAGTGATATTCCGGTAAGGGAGGAGGTTAGGAGGCCATGTCTAGCACGAAAAGAAGAAAAAGTCATAAGTGATAATAATACGCTTAATGTTAAGTATAAGGGTTTTCATGAGGTTAAAATTTGACTAATCATAATACCAAGTTCTCATAATAGTATGTTAGGAGTAACACTTTACCTATAAGTAGTGTACCCACGAAGAGAATTCCCAGGAAAGAGAGGTGGGTCACAAGGGACGCACTTAAGTACCCAGTTTTTTCCTTAGTCAGAATCTCTTATGGACCTACACTCACTCTTCCAGCCATCATGTATTATTAATACCACTATTTGGACTCATGATTATGATGAGAATCATTATGGATTGGGCTTTGAGTCCCAAGGGTGAGATTCATCTACTCAAGCAGGCTTCCTCTCCTTGGAGGGTAAGTGGGCTCCTTTAGTTTCTTATTAATGGGCATTAGGCCTAAGGGTTTGAATTTTTGTTCACAAGTGATGATGATGACATAGTTTTCAATGTGGAGGGATGAGGGTGTATGAGGTCTTAGATGTGAATAAGTGTATGGTGAGACTTATGATAGTATTTAGTATAATCAAAGTAGGTAACATGTAGGCTAATCAAGTGTTTGTAGTAATTAAGGTATCACGTGAGTAGCAAATTTTGTAAACATATAAGTTATCAAGTAACATAGCACGTAAGGTATCACGTATTGTATCATGCAATGCAATACGTATGATAACATGTAGGATAATCACACAAGGGTATCCTAAGGTTATAGACTAGGTCATTGGTTTCTAATAATCTAATTACCTATAATCATGGCTCTAATACCAATCTATCACACCCCGGCCGATGGCAGATTATGCCGGGGCTGACGCGGTTGTTTAAAAGCACACGATCAACTATTAAATGCATTGCAATATTTATTAAATATTCGTTACAAAGAAAATAGAAACATATTGTTCAAATGAAACATAACATAATCAAAATTCAATTTTATTAATACTAAGTCCATAGCCCTAAGTGATTAAGCATGGTCCTGAAACGGGTGCACCTGAAACATGTAAGTAAATGTCAACTACAAGTAATTGGTGAGTAACATAGGTTTTGACACCAAACAAAAGTTGAATATGTTTTACAATTCAATATGTTCAAAGTAAGTCTAAGGCATAAATGTGAAAACATACAAGGTTCCAAAGTGTACTATCAGGCCATGTAATATATATGCACAATCCCCCCGATTGCGTGAAGTAAGGTACCAAAATGTACACACAAACCCGCCAAGGTTTGTGTTAATTAATGAATCAGATTCACTTATAAATGATCATGTTAGGTACTACATTAGACCTGCCACGCAAGTTAATGATTGTACTAAACATGAACACATGTATCACCAAATAGTTTAAGACATAAAGCACAAAGACCTTTGCATAAGAACATAGGTAATTGAACTGTGTATGTAAAGTAATGTATACATGTTTCACCCCGAGCATTTGTAACAAAGTAAAGTAAAATGGGCTATGAAACTCACCTTGTAATATGGAGCTTTGTAAGTCACACAAGTATATTGTTTATTGCACAAAAAGTTCAAGCCAACCTCAGGGTTAACCTATGATTTAATTATATGTGTATCAATGTTTTGTACAATATGATATAGGGAATCCTAATGCGCAAAGGGATTTAGGTGGGTGTCCTTATTTTAATAATAAAGTAATCGTTTGAGTTCAAATAATGTTTGCTTGAATCTTGATAAAATATTGTATTTTAATTTGAATAAATGAAAGAATAAATGATTTCATTTGTATGTAGTTAAATGGATGGATGTAGAAATAAATAGTAGATAAATAGTTTTACTTTGTAAATAATTGAATATATGAATAAATAGTTGAATAACTAAATAACATGATTACATAAATAAATAAACCTTTTATTTATTTAGCTTGGTTTTCATGAAAAATGAGTGCTAAAAATAATGATCTAATTAGTTTGTAATTAAACAAAAATTTAAAGTAGCAAGTAATATTAGTAATTATATCATAATTAAATATTAATTAAAAGGATAAATTTTCATTTAAATGATTTTATTTAATAACAATAGATTATATAAAAGTTGAACAAATCTTAGCAAGGGAATAGTTTTATCAAAATAATCATACCTATATTACAATCATAATTTATAAATTAGAAATTCTAGATAAATAATTTGTTAAGGAGTTTGTATTAAATAAATTAAGATTTTATTAGGTTTTTTATATGAATAAAATCATTTCCCTTGAGTATTTAACAATTCAAGTTATTACAATAAATTTAAGTATTCTATTGTTTATAAAATAATTTTTATACAATAGTTCTGTGTATTAAATCGAGTTTAAAGCAAATATTATGTATACATATATGTTTACATGCTCATAAAAGTTTATAAAAAGAAACTTTGTATAATTGTTAAAATTTGCATATTTTTATGTTTTGTTAAACAAAAATAATATGTACACCCTTTTTTTTTGTCTCCACTAGATTGTATGTGATTTTATGTAAATGGGTATATACAATATATATATATATATATATATATATAGGGGAGGGATCAAGAGAAAACCACAAAGTTAGGCGAAAACCGAGAAAACCACTAAAACAATGTGTAATACTATGGATTACGTATACGTAATCGTAATTTTTTTAGATTTTTTTATTTTCTGTTTACGTATACGTAACACTATGGGTTACGTATACATAAGCCAATATTTAAATGATTTTTTGGTAAAAAAATTGTAATATTACGTTGATACTCTTATAAAAAAATAAAAATAAAATAAAATAAAAAATAAATATTATTATTTTATTGGTTAAAATTGGTTTTTTTAATGGTTTTCTCGGTTTTCGCCTAACTATTGGTTTTCTCTGGAACACATCCCTATATATATAGGGGAGGTTCAAATAATAAATGCAATTTGGCTAAAAAGTCTAAGAAGCAATCTCATCCATTCAATTGAATGATCAAGTGTAGAGATTTAAGTGTATGAAAAATAAGAGATGGAAGGGTATTTAAGTAATACCACTTTTGTTGACTTTTTTCAACCTCCTTAACTTTTTTTAAACGTTCATAACTTTTTCATATGACTTTATTTTTTAAAAAAAAATTACACCATAAAATCGAGCGTTTTTTATCTTTAATTTGAGTATAGTATTGATATATTTTTTTGTAAAAACAAAATCGACACTTAATGAAATTGTGCTACTTTACGTAAATGTGCTGGTTTTTGGTAAAACAGCACAATTTAGCACATTAAAAATTTGCTGGTTTCTTGTAAAACAGCACAATTTACGTAAATGTGCTGCTTTTTTTAATTTGTTCTACTTTTAGTCAATTATTATGTGCCTAATTTGGTAGCATTCTTTAAAAATAAAAATTTAAAGCATCCATACACCAACAAAACGATTTAGTGGTGCTGGTTTATTATACTAGTTTTGTTGTGCTGGTTTTATTTGTGCTTGGTTAGCTAAGAAGAGTAAGTTACACAATTAACCGTGTTGTTTTGGTGTTGTTTTATAATAAAACAGCACATTTAATTGTGCTGTTTTAAATTGCAGTACGGTTACTTGTGCTGTTTTACTAGAAACCAGTACATTTAGTTGTGCTGTTTGGTGTTGTTTTATGATAAAACAATTAGTTGTTTTATGTTTGGTGTTGCTTTATGATAAAACAGCACATTTAATTGTGTTGTTTTAAAATGCAGTACGGTTACTTATGCTGTTTTATCAGAAACCAGTACAT
The DNA here is from genome assembly GCA_023525975.1 of Smallanthus sonchifolius. Classification (NCBI taxonomy): domain Eukaryota; kingdom Viridiplantae; phylum Streptophyta; class Magnoliopsida; order Asterales; family Asteraceae; genus Smallanthus; species Smallanthus sonchifolius. Next base: position 36,582,399 of record CM042025.1, on the reverse strand, counting down.
TTACGTAAAGTAGCACAATTTTATTAATTGTTGATTTTTTTTTACAAAAAAATATAGCAATACTATACTCGAATTAAAGGTAAAAAAACGCTCGATTTTATGGTGTAATTTTTTAAAAAAAATATGGTCGTATGAAAAGTTATGTACGTTTAAAAAAGAGTGGGAATTTTAAAAAAGTCAACAATTGTGGGTTTTCCAAGAATGCCCCTCCACTACTTATTTTTTCTACGCTTAAATCTCTACCTTTGATCATCCAATTGAATGAATTAGATTGCTTCTAAAGCTTTTTAGCCAAATTGCACTTCTTAGCGAAACTATCCCCTATATATATATATATATAGGGGACAGTTACAATAATAAGTGGTTTTTCGCTAATAAATATTAAGAAGTGGGGTCAAACGAACTCCGATTGAGCTCATTACAGCGGCGTTGAAATCGCCTAATCGAACCCTAACCCGGACCCAAAAACCTAAACCACCCTCCATCCGCACCCCAAAAAACCTAAACCTCCCCCTCCAACCCTACCCCGAAAAGCTTAAAACCCCCACCCCCCCAAAAGCCTTAAACACCCACCCCCACTCCCCAAAAACCTAAACCCCCCTACCCCACCGCCCCAAAAACCTAAACGCACCCCCACCCACCCCCAAAAACCTAAACCCCCACCCCCACCCCAAAAAATAACCAAAACCATAAAATCTAAACCCTAAAAGCTAAACCCTAAGACTAAAACCCTAAAATTCAAACGTAAAATCTAAACCTTAAAATCTAAACCCTAAAAGCTAAGATGGTAGAGTTTGACGAGACGGTTCCAACGCCACTGAAATTAGCTCAATCGGAGTTCGTTTGATATCGTTTCTTAAGTTTTTTGTCATTTCTTACATTTATAGCAAAAAACTACTTTTTATTTGATCCTCCAATATATATATATATATATATATATATATATATATATATATATATATATATATATATATATATATATATATATGAAAGTGTACAGGAATAATGGAAACAAACCCAAAATGAAAAGGAAAAAAGGAAAACGGTCTACCCGGACTTGAACCCCCGACCTGTGCGATATGGGTGATGTGTTTTAACCGAGTGATATGGGCATCATGCCTTGTCAAGGACCAGTTCGTTTAATATTTATCAATCAATACCATCCCACATTCTTCCCCAAATCACCCAAACATAAAACCCTAGCCCTAAATCCATGTCAATTCGTTCCAGATTCAAAGGGCTTTAGGAATAGGGTGTTAAATCGAGAAAGATGGAATGATTCCTTACCTGGAATTTGTCTTGGATTGATGGGAAATGGAGCGTCAGGGTCCTCCTTGTAGTCGCGAATCGAGAGAAGGAATAGGGGGCGATTTGTTGTACGATTTCAATGAGAAATGATCTGCGAGTTTAGGGAGTGCGAAGGGAGGTGCCGCGAACTTGTTAGACTCAATTATGTGCTTCAATTTCATCCAGAACTCAAGTATCAATTCGGTTTATGGCATAGGATGGTTTCGAGATGATTTGAATTCCAATCATTGAATTAGAGTAAATTAGGTCATCATAATAAATCTTAACTGTTATGGTAGTGTGTATGCATGATTATTGTAATTTAATACACACGAATTTGGATCATTGAGGTCGATTTGGTCATCTGTTGACTTCCTAAAAGCCAAAATTGACACTTACTTAGGGTTTATAAGTATTAAAAGGGTTCAAGGTGGGGTGGGGGGGGTGGGGGGTGGTTTAAACCTAAATTGAGGGGGTTCTAAAGCGTTTGAATGGGTTCAAAGTTCAATTTAATTACATTAGGTTTATTCTATTTGTTTATAAGAGTTGTTTTTATATGATTTATAAAAACTAAACATTACTTGTTAATTATAATATTTTATAAATGAATAAGTTTCCTTTTTATAAAATTACAAACAATTCATTTAATATAATCAAATGTATATATATAATCACACATTTATTTATAAATAAATACACGTGTATATATATATATATATATATATAAAAGAAATGTAAATGCATACTTTAAATTCAAAAGTTTTATTTCTATAAAATTAAGGATTGTATGATTGATTTACTTAGTATAACCATATATATATATATATATATATATATATATATATATATATATATATATTCACAACTAAATACTTGTGTATATATGTGATGAATATGAAGGATGTATTTACATAGTTAAAACTCACATGTTTCATTTATATACATTCATTATAACAAAATGTTTACTTATATAAATATAACTATGCTTACACGTGTTATGTATAATAGGAAAAATAATATGTAATGCAAGGTTTGAAAAATTGAATTGATATATGTTTTAAAATAATAATTAGTATGACATAATGTGTTTGGACACGTACGGGATTGAAATGGAATATCACTATTGAATAGAATAAAATAAAATAAAAAAATAACACTGGAAAATCATGGATGTTACACTATAGTGGTTCTCCATAATTGCCTATTTATACCATGTGAATTGTACACAAGAATTTGAAACTATTTGTAGAGTCAAAACCTATGTATGCTTACAAACTATTTTTAGTGGATCTTGTTTTCATAATGTTTCAGGTGCAAATGTTAGAGATCATATGCAAGACGCCCCACTTAGGATTTGGACCTAGTTTTAATAAAGAATGGAACTTTTGATGTATTCTGTCTTGAGTGTTTATTTGAACCTATGTTATGAATTTTGAATTTAATCATATAAGGAATTTAGTTTGATCATGCTTATGAACAGTCTCCGTGTCCCGCCTCGACGTATTCCATTTTCCTGTAATCTGGGTTTTCTGTCTAGGAAAGCATTTCATATAAATCCAAATCAACCGAATGATCCATATGTTTTCCTAGGAATTCCCGGGGTGAGTGTTTACTTATAGGCTAAAGCATGTCTTCTCGAAAGTTATATGAATTTAAATAACCTTGATATGTCAAAGTATTCAATTGGTTATATTACTAAGTGAATGCAATCCAAATATGATTATTTTACATGTTACATAACGTGACATAAGTTTGTTTCTTCCTTACCAGTATCCAAGATTCTCATGATTCTCATTTTTTTTTCCTTGTGTTGTCTTCTTCTATATCATGCCTCCCCGTCGTGACAACAGCACAAACAATGACAACAACAATGATCTTGCTACCATCATCACACAACTTGTAACTCAACTCACTCAAGTAAACAACAATGGTGGTGGTGGTTGTGCCAACCTGCCCCAAAGCACCTTCAAGCACTTCAATTCCTGCAATCCCACCAAATTCTATGGTACAGAGGGTGCTACCGGCCTTCTCCAATGGTTTGAAAGCATTGAGAATACTTTTCTCAATAATGATTGCCCTAACAATCTTCGGGTCCGTTATGCTAAGAGCGTCTGTCAAAAGCGAGCGCGCACTTGGTGGAACGGTGAAAAACGGACTCGAGGCGTTGATGTGGCAATGGCCCTGCCATGGGATGAGGTGAAAAGGCTTATGACCGAGGAGTTCTGCCCTTGGAATGAGATGAAGAAACTGCAAGCGGAGTCTTGGGATCTTTCCCAAGATAGTGGTGAAAACCTAATTTACACGACTCGTTTCCATGAGTTGAGTGTTCTCGTTCCACACATGGTTACACCACTATTCCGCTGCATTGAGAAATATATAAGTGGTCTACCTATGAAAATCCAGGACACCGTGTTGGGAAGAAACCCCATAACACTTGAGGACACCATACGCTTAGCCGCCACGTTGACCGACAATCACGTGAAGGCGGGCACGTTAACAAGAAAAGGTGCCAAGAAACTTAATGAGAAAGAAACCCAACTGAAATGACCAAAGAGAACATGCCCGAACCTTCTTTCAACAACAAGAAGCGTAAGGTCAGAAACTTTGTTGTTGTTACTCTTGCTGTACTGATCAATCAAGTTGCTCATGTGGCCCAAAATCTGATCAAAAAGCCATACGTTGGCAACAATCCCCAGTGCAACACTTGCAAGTACCATCATTTCCCGAATATGCCTTGCTGTCTATGTGCAAGTTGTGGAAGGTATGGCCATGTGGCTAACACCTGTCGATCTAGACCTCCTATCAACCAAGTCAACCAAGGAAACCGAACTAATCAGCAAGTTGCTAATCAAGTTGCACCGGCTATTGCAAATGGACATGCATGTTTAGAGTGTGGTGATCTAAACCACTTCCGGAACCATTGCCCAAGGCTGACTAATGCAAACCAAGGTGGTGCTCATGGGCGTGCTTTCAACATAAACACCAATGAAGCCCAAGCCAACAACGATGTTGTTAATGGTACGTTTCTCGTCAACAACCAATATGCTTCCATTTTATTTGATACCGGTGCCGATAGGAGTTTTGTATCACGTGAATTTGAACCCTAACTTACAAAAACACGAACTAAGTTAGAGAAAACATTTACAGTTGAGGTAGCGGATGGAAACCCCATCACTATTGACTCCATTATTCGCGATTGTTCCTTTAAGCTTAACGAACACATGATGTCACCCAGACTGTCTATTAAAATAATAACAAAACCTAACCTAGACTCCTAAGTAATAAATGGAAAACCTATGAACTAGACCGCACTGACAGGCAAGTGTACCTATCGAGTGTAGCACAGCTTAACGGTAAACCGGAATATCGAACCCTAGAGACACTGAATACTAATACTAGACTCGGACTCAGACTGAAGATTGATTTGGTTTGGGAGGTTGACTACACTAAAGATTAACTAAAAATGCAGCAAACAAAGGTCGACTCAACTATCAAGATCAAGAATAAGATGAAATCAAGAGATGGGAAGAAAATCACCTAGGTCGGAATCCTACTTGCAAAGCAAAACTTCTACCGGTTATGGAAACTATATTGGATCTAGGTTTCTAATGAAACAACTCTAGACAGCCAAGTGGATCCCTAATCACTCTCAGGGTGTCACCAACTAAGGAACCTACAAATGTAATAACTCACCAGATGTCAGGTATTTCCAACTATGATAAAGTACCCTAATAGACAGATTACCTCTCAGTCTCTCCGTCCACCAATACACTCAAAGAATGCACGGGGTAATCTCAAGATAACAACTATGACACGAATAGCAACAACCACGAGACACCTAATACCGGCTTCCTCTCAGACAGCTGACTTCCTAATGACGAAGACTAAACGAATAATTCTCACCTCTCAGGTATTGAACTAGGATACACATTCAACCCTAATCAGTAATCAAAGACAATTCCTATGGCTACTACGTCTAGCAAACCACCCTAATCACAAACCCTGAGATCTATGACCAAGATACGCTAATCAAACTGGCAGACAACCACAATCAACGCAGGGAATTGAAATCAAACACAAGATCATATCTAAACATGCAATAACATAACAATTATCAACTCAAAATCTTCTACAAAATCATAAATCCATTAATTGAATCCAGAAACCGAATAAAAACTGAAACTTTAACAAGTATTCATCAACTGACCTTGGCAATATCAAAGTTTTAGCCTAGAATCATTCTCAAAACATTCAAACAGAAGTAATAAGAACAAAACATGGTTTCAAACACAGAATTTAAACACAAAGATCGAGTCTTGAAAAACCTAGATCGCTCATATAACGAACCCGGAATCCAAAGCTTGAACCTTTAGCTTCAAAGCTGCTTCCTACACCCAAAATCGCCTTCTAACTCTCTCTGGACGACAAGAAATCAAACTCCTCAAAGAATGGCCGTTTAAAACATTAAATATTGGAAATTAGCGTTTTTGCGGATTCACAGGCCTCTCGCGTACCGCGAAGGACAATTTAGTCGCGGCTGATTCTTCGCGTACCGTGAAAGTTTTCTCTGGGCTTCTCGCCTACCGTGAGAGTCTGAAAATCTCATTTTTTGCACTTTGAACCGTGGACTTTCTTCTCGTGCTCGGTTCCTTCACGTATTCACTTGTATTATTCCCCAGCTCTGTAAACATACAATAGACTCAAATGTACATCAAAACGACTCAAAACAAACACAAAACTAATTAAAGACGCACTAAAACAACTGAATACAGATGTGTGCTTTGCACTACATTAAATATCTCCATACTTAACCTTTTTTCGTCCTCGAAAAAGCTGCAAATGGAATCATAACTGGCATCTACTAACTAACATCATTTACCAATTAGCAAAACATACTCACGCGTTAAAAAGCAATAATCAGTATTTCTGTCCGATTAAACCCAACACTAACTTTCAAGCCCCCATATAGTGTTCTAATTCATTTTATACAACTATCAATCAATATATGTGACTCACACTTAAAAGTTACATCTCTACCTAATCCCATCTCACTGTCATGTTTAGGCATGGATCAAAGCATATAGATTTACCCTACCACGTTAAACTAAAATTTACAGGTTTCAGAAATTAGATGAAATATGAATGAATTGATGATAATGAGCATTAATAAGCAAATTAAACTTCATCTAGAGGCGTTTCAGCCAAGTCACTATCCCAGAAGGTAACACATAGACTAAGTCATAATCAATAAGCACATAAGAATCAACTCAGTGGTGTTTCAATCAGGCTAGAACCCGACGTGTGACACGTAGGCAAAACTTAGATTTCAATCAAATAAGCTCAAGAATTATGGAATATGGATGCGGGCGCCACCGAAACTCGGATTTATTCTCATAAAAAGAGAGCGGTGTGCCATGAAATTTCAAAAACCTCTAAATTTTAACTTAACGTAATACCTATCACCCTATATTGATAGTTTCAGTATTACCGATTACCCTAAGATGAATACCCACAAGATATCATGAATTAATTCAATTGATTCCTAAACAAAAAAAAAACAGGATATTTAAGCTCTAATAGTTGACTGGGTCTACCAAAACATCACTAATTAGACGCGTTTTCAATTATTTAATCATTTAAACTCCAATAAAGATCCAGTTGTACTATCATTTTCCAAGTATAAGCAGTTATTTCCAAGGACATTTTTAGAATTTTTCAATTTTTTTATTTTTGAATTTTTATAAGACAAACATGCTAAACTAGACACTCACATCCCCACACTTGAAAGACACACTATCCTCAATATGAAGAAAAACACAACTAAAAATAAAAATGCAAAAATAAAAGAAAAACAGGAAGCGACTTAGCTGGTAAAGTATATGCTCTCGAATGTTTCCAGCTTCGTTCATCCTTGTGTGTACCGTATAGCATTTCGGTCGTGCCTGTACAGACTGTCGGGTTGCCTTTACATACCTCATATAAGTGATGATCGACCCGAATGGAGATTGAATACGGGCGGAACGATAAACCTGCAAAATAAACCTCACAACAAACCTGCAGTATTAAAATGACTCAAATTAAAATAAAGACTCGACTGACTCACTAAAAACTTAAAAGACTCAAGATAGATGGATATGCAGAGAAATGTACTCGATGTGTTGCAAACACATAGACATGAATGCCACAGCAAGGTAGGTCATCGGTCACGAATCATTTTCAAGTTCCCCATGGTCGTGGTGGTATGAATGGATGATGAACGAAAGTGATTGATGGTGTGAATGATAGTGGTGATAATGAATGATAATGAATGATGGATAAAGGATGATATGCGGTGTGATGACGGTGGTGAATGGGTATGGAAAACCACTAGAAACAAGGGAAGTGGGAGTGACACAGGCTTCCCCCGCGTACCGCGAAGAACGAGGAGCCACTCCTCGCGTTCCGCGGGGGTTGCAAATCAAGCCGACCCTTACTTTTGGCTGTCGCGTACCGTGAAGACCTTGGGGATTTCTGTTGCGTACCGCGAGGAGGTCGTGGTAACAAAAAGTTTTGAGGGTTTTTATACTTAGCCAAATTTTCACCCCTCAAACTTCTTTTCACCCAAATTCAATAAAAACATGTTCCAAGCATAGAAACAAATGTAAAAATACCTGGAACTTCGTTCCTGGTGACATTCCTCACCGAATCAAGTGTGAATCCCTACAAAACACTGACACAAACAAAACACACACCGAAAAACACCAAAAATGATACGGACTCACACCAATAAATGCACACAAACTCTACATCCCGGGCACTTGCCCGAGACTCAAACAAGCCTATCAGGAGGCTTCTCCTTAATCCTAACCGGTACCGTAGTCATCCTTCGCGGTCTACCGGCTCTCCACCTCCTCAATAAACTCCTACCCCTATCAGACCTTGAACTTCTACCACATTTAGCACTTAGATCCTTCCACCACATCTTAAACTTACCCGGTCCGAAGATAACATGATTCAAGTATCCTAGTAAGTTGTCACTTCTACACATCCCCACACTTGGGGTTTTCACTACCCTCACCCTATATGAATCTCTTAACGCACGGGTTCTCTTACGGGCTGGCCTAGACCTAGGAACACTAGAACTAGGGTTCGGCTCAGCAGCTCTCCCCTCAGAATGAATAAAAAGGATAGATAAGGGCTCGGGTACGGGTATTACTAACAGTGTCCCCTAAACCTTCACCAGGATCATCGGGATCCTCAACAGCCTCCACCAACTTCCCCACACTTGGGGTTTTTCCTATGATCTCATTAAATTCAGCTATCATCTCGAGCAGTTCATCAGGCACCTCATCGCCGTACCTAACAATCTCTCCATCTCCAACGCCCATTCAGATATCTCTCCTAAGTTTGGGGCGGATTCACCAACATCTAACATCGGATCAAAGTCCTGATGGTAGTCCATGAAGGCATCGAGCATGCACACATAGTGGCTATGCTCGCCAACATCCTTCACCGACTGTGTGGCCTAAAATATAACCGACTCATCCCCCACACGAAGTGTGAGTTTCCCATCAAAGACATCGATTACTACCTTGGCGGTGCGCAAGAATGGGCGCCTGAGGAAGAGTGGGACTCTGTCATCCACTTCGATGTCTAAAATAACAAAACCCACGGGGAAGACAAACTTTCCGACTTTCACTAAAAGATTCTCCACAATTCCCCGTGGATACTTGTCTGAGCGGTCAGCCAAGGAAATGCTCATGCGCGTCGGCTGCAGTTCACCTAGGTCTAGCTGTTTATAGATAGAATACGGCATCAGATTGATGCTAGCACCCAGATCAGCCAACGCGTGGTTCAAGGGTAAACTGCCTACGAGACATGTAATCGTGAAACACCCTGAATCTCCGAATTTCTTGGGAAGCTTGTTCTGCACCACCGCAGAGCATTGCTCACTAAGTGAGACTTTAGAGACCTCCTCGAGCTTCATCTTGTTGGAAAGAAGATCTTTTAGAAACTTGCCATACTTCAGCATGCGCTGGAGTATCAGTGGAAGATTGACCTTGAGTTGTTCGAACATGTAAAGGAAGTGACCGTGTTCCCTGGCTTGCTTAAATGGCAACAAATGTGCTGGGTAGGGAACACGAGTCAGGTTAATCTCGGGGGTCTGCATCTCAGCCCCCTTCTTCTTCTCCCCTGCCTTCTCGGCAAGCATCTCAACTACTTCCTCCTCGTCCACCTGCTCCTCTGCCATCTTAGCAACGATCTCAGCAAATCTAGCTCTCCAGTCAATCGTCTTGACCTCCTTAGGTGACGAAATGTTATACGTACTCGAGTGGGAGTCATCCTCTACCACCTCTTTCTTCTCCACACTCCTGACTGACACGACCATCACTGAAGCGTTGGAGCTTGAAGATGGACCTCCTTGTCAATCTTTCAAGCTCTAAGCGATGTCTCCTACCGTGCGTTGCAGATCCTGGAATGCCGACTGTTGATTCTTCAAGAGAGTGTCATGGCTATCCAATCTCTGCCTAGCATCCCTGTCATTTTACACTAACAGAGCAAGCAACTATGTCTGATTCTCTATCATCTCTTCGATTTTCTTTGTGTTGACATTGCTTCCCGAGCTTGCTCCTCCTTCAGCTCCTCCATACTGATACTGGCGGGCATTAAACGCAGATGGGTTGTTACTAGATCTCCATCTCGAGCCAAATGAATTGTAATTGTTGTACCCTCGGTTCTGGTTGCCCGCAAAGCTCACATGATCCAGATTATTTACGGGGAAATCTCGGCTGTCGTGGCCTCCCCTGCACACTTGACACCGCTGAGCACTGAGCTTCAGCTCCTTAATCTCGTTAGCCATTGAGGCGAGTGTAGCAGCCACGTTAGTCTCAGGAGTGACCCGATGCACACCTTTAGGAGAAGAGGCGGGTGCTCTACAGTAGAAATGGAATTCCTAACAGAATGTGGATGCTGCTGTTCGGCTTGAGCGAAGCTCTTTAATATTTCCTCACACTCATCAGGCTCGAGTCTCTCCATGATATGACCTCCCGCAGCTATGTTGAACATTTGCTACTTCTCGAAGGTGAGGCCATTATAGAGCTTCTCCACTAGCGCCCAGTCGGAAAGACCGTGCTCAGGACATCGGCTCAACAACGTGTTGAACCGCTCCCAGGCCATGTGATAAGGCTCGTCAGGATCAATCAGAAACGAATCGATTTGATCCCAAAGGCGAGCGGCTCTGGAAGGTGGATAGTACCTCTTAAAGAATTTGGCTTGAAGATCCTCCCAAGTGGTGATAGAATTGTCAGGGAGGGTGTCAAGCCAATTAGATGCGCGACTAGAGAGCGAGAATGGGAAGAGACGCAAGTAGATTGCGTCCTTAGACACACCCGTGATATTGAAGGTATCACATATGCGCGCAAAGCGGGACAAGTGTCCGGGTGCATCTTCATCCTCAAGGCCATGAAATTGAGTGGCATGAGTGATCGTGCTCATGACATGTGATGGGATCTGCCATGTATTGGTGTTTGGAATAGCGGGGTGTGTGATCGAAGTTCTCGCCCCGGTGACCCCGTCACTAGCCCTCTAGTGCACAGTACGTCTCACTGGTGGGTCAGCGTCGCCCATAGTAGGAAATGGAATTGGGCTAGTAGAATGTACCTGGGATTTGCAAAGCTCTTTCAAACGCTCCCGAAAGTCGCGGGTGCGCTCGTGTAGCTCTCTTTCGTGCTCTTGAAAAGCTGAATATGTTGGTGATCCCTACAAATGAGTGTGGTGCATAAACTGACACAAGAATGAAATAAAACAAATAAAGACTCAAATACAGAAAGACTCAATCCTATTTTAGACTCTCAGATAGCACGCAAGTAGCAGACAAGACAAAGACACACAATTAAGACTCAAAAACAAAACAAACCAAAAATTACTAAAATAACTAGTCAAATCTAATATTGCTATTGCCAAGTGTACCTGGCAACGGCGCCACAAAAACTTGATGTCACCCAAACGGTCTATTAAAATAATAACAAAACCTAACCTAGAATCCTAAGTAATAAATGGAAAACCTATGAACTAGACCGCACTAACATGCAAGTGTACCTATCGAGTGTAGCACAGCTTAACGGTAAACCGGAATATCGAACCCTAGAGACACTGAATACTAATACTAGACTCGGACTGAAGATTGATTTGGTGTGGGAGGTTGACTACACTAAATATTAACTAAGAATGCAGCAAACAAAGGTCGACTCAACTATCAAGATCAAGAATAAGATGAAATCAAGAGATGGGAAGAAAATCACCTAGGTCGGAATCCTACTTGCAAAGCAAAACTTCTACCGGTTATGGAAACTATGTTGGATCTGGGTTTCTAATGAAACAACTCTAGACAGCCTAGTGGATCCCTAATCACTCTCAGGGTGTCACCAACTAAGGAACCTACAAATGTAATAACTCACCAGATGTTGGATCACTTCTCAGGTATTTACAACTATGGTAAAGTACCCTAATAGACAGATTACCTCTCAGTCTCTCCGTTCACCAATACACTCAAAGAATGCATGGGGTAATCTCAAGATAACTATGACACGAATAGCAACAACCCCGAGACACCTAATACCGGCTTCCTCACAGACAGCTGACACTCGGATTCCTAATGACGAAGACTAAACGACTAATTCTCACCTCTCAGGTATTGAACTAGGATACACATTCAACCTTAATCAATAATAAAAAACAATTCCTATGGCTACTACTTCTAGCAAACCACCCTAATCACAAACCCTAAGATCTATGACCAATATACGCTAATCAAACTGGCAGACAACCACAATCAACATGTAACATTTCCGATTTTTCCATGTAACCGTTTTTGATGCAATGCACAAGTATTCAATTTCAATTCTTGTACAATAACTATGCTATAAGTACTTATATACGATTGATTATGTTGCAATAATAACTGAAACAAACCTTCGTCCTCTCACTAAACTCGAGGATCAAATTCGACTAAAACTCAAAACGACGTTAAGACTACAAAGTTACAAGGACTATTCTTGAAATTTCCAAAAATCTACACAAGCACGGTCGCGCTTAGCATAAGCACGGTCGCGCTTATAGTTTCGACCACGGTCGTGCTCACTATGAGGCACGGTCGCGCCTCCGACACAGTTTGACTTCTGAAAAGTCAAACCGACTCAAATCTTGTCCAAAAAATAGAATTGAGACGCGTTTTAGAAACCGCGGTGTATACAGAAGTCGATATTCGGTAAATTAAGACCTAGACACGGCCCAATACACATCCAATCGAACGAATCCTTGCAATTTTACCCGGACTTTCCATTCTTAATCGAATCGTGTAATTATGATAGAATCAAACGAATTAAACTATTATAATAACTTCGTACGACTTCCATAAACCTATCTCAACCCAAAAATCGTCTGATCATCACCGCTATTCCTCTGCCGATCCTCAAGAACCACGATTTCTTCCTCGAAGCCGACATCACTCGTTGCCCAATCTAAACAGGTTAGTAGTAGTCCAATTGGTTCGTCTCTTCACTATGATCAAAAGCCCTAACCTAATTCGTTGCTACATTACACGATTAATCAGTTTTGAAATTTAGTTTTGAAAAATAAACGATTTAATCAAACTACACGAAAGATGTGTTTTTAATCCAATTAAATAGTAGGAGTAGGTTCGAAAACACTTTATGAATGAAAACCCTTTGATTCCAGTGGATTTTAATACAAGAATCGAGCGAATTGTGTCTGAAAAAGACCAGACACGGTCACGCTCATCATGGAGCGCGGTCGTGCCTGACCAAGCACAGTCGTGCCCGAGTCATGGCCCGGTCGTGTTTGCCGAGCAAACAAAGTCCTGACCTAAACCAACCCTAGACGCGGTCGTGCCGGACACGAGCACGGTCGTGCTCTATGGACAGACCCTTTTGAAGCCTTCTGACTCGACCACGGGCGCGCCTCAGACACCACGGTCACGCCCGGACAAGAGCGCGGTCGTGCCTTGCACGAGCGCGATCGTGCTCCTTAAAAACAGAATCTTTATTTTTATTTTCTTCTTATTAAACTCGATAAGCTATATTAAATAACAATTCCTATAGTTATTTTTATATAAATACTTATATATCTCACACTTGGCCTTAAACGGAAATTATTTATTTAAACCTATTTTTAAATGAATAATATACCATAAAACGAACCCTAATCGTACCATCAACCAAATTCACTTTCGATATAATCTAACACAAACAATAACACATGATTATTATGCTTATTCATTAGGTCAAACCTAGTGGTCTACAACACGCCGCTATTAGCTTTTTGCTTGTGAGATCTACACTATCATACATGTGAGTTACATAGCCCCTCTTTTACTCTATTTTACAAACTTTTGGGGTGGAACATGCGTTCTATTTACATGTTTTCAATTATACACATATACAGTTTCATCCTATGCATATACAATTTTACGCTTTGTGCTTGAGTACTAGGTGTGTAGACCAATTATTATGCTCTTCATGTACAATCATTAACTATCAGCCGACAGTAAACAGTGGTAGATCTATTGAGTCTGACAAACCCACCCAGGTAGGGTGACTGTTACTAACAACACAAGTTTTGAGTGCAAGTTACAAAGGTTTGATTGTATAGGTCACACGATGGTTTCTCTCCATAATTGCCTTAATTGCCATGTTAGTATTGAACTGTATGCACACAACACGTATTTTGCTATCACACAATAAAACCTATGTATTCTCACCAACTTTCTAGTTGACGTCGTTTTAACCATGTTTCAGGTACTGACGTTTGAAGTGACTCAAGTTATGCTACACATAGGATTGTTGGACTTAGTATTTAATTAAATCAGTTTATTATATGTAATTTACATTTTTGCTTTGTGGATTGATTGTGTTTTGTTGAACTTGTTTGATTGCAATGAAAACAATTATTAATTATTTAAACTTTAGTAAACCATGAGCGATGAACAGTCTGCACGCTTCACGCCCCGACGTTTCCGCCGTCGGTTGGGGTGTGACAGATTGGTATCAGAGCCTTGGTTATAGGGAATTAGGTTATTAGACACATGACCTAGACTATAACCTTAGGACACCAATCATATGCCATACTCCATGTTACATGGTATTTGCTACATTACAAAATGCTACATGTTTACTACTTGTAAATTTCTTACATATTATGCTAACTATCTCATCACATGACACAATACATGAATATCTATGTGCTACACTACTTGATATCCTATATGCTTATAAACATTGCTATATACATGCTACCTAAGTTTACCACACACTTATTCACACCTAATACACCCTCATTCTTACACACTAAGACACCAACATCTTTCTTGAACAAAGCTCAAACCTCTGGGCCAAAGGCTCATTAATAAGAAACTAAGGAGCCTACTTACCATTCAAGAGGAGGAAGCCTGCTGGAGTAAATAAACATCATTGTTGGGCCTAAAAGCCAGATCCATAATGATTCTCATCATGACCATGAGCCCAAATAATAGTGTTATTAGTACATGATGATTGGAAGAATGTGTGTAGACTCATGAGAAATTCTGGCTAAGGAAAGACCGGGTACTTAAGTGTGTCCCTTGTGACCCACCCCTCTTTCCTGGGAATCTCTTATAGATACATCATTTATAGGTCAAGTGTACTTCTAAAATACTATTGTAAAGGCTCGGTGTTATGACTTGTCCAACGATAAATTCATGAACACTCATATATATACAACATCCACTATTATTATCACCACTTACAATCTTTTTCCTTTCTGTTAGACATGGACTCCTACTCACCTCCCTCCGCAGCATACGTCCCCGGAACAGAGCCTGAAGAGGAAGAAGGTGTTGAATCACCATCACAAGACCATCAGTCATCAACACCCCCAACTGTTAGGTCCATGTTTGACATAAGAGCAGACTGGTTTAGGAGCACCGGCTTGAGACTCCGAGCATCTGGACCACTCTCATCAAGAAATTCTTATCAAGCACCACACCTGTACAACCAACTATCATCTCTTTTGAGGGACCCTTACCCAACACTCGACCTATACCACTCAGACCCAGGAGCCAGGCAGAATACGAGAACCACCATTGCTATAGGAATTCCAGCAGATGCCAGTCACCAGTATGTAAGGACCACGAACTTTTTGAGGCAAGGAATGGAGCACGGGATGAGACATGACTTGACAAGCCAACAAATAGACAACCTTGTGGGACAAGTGCAGTACCAGGAAGACCTAATTACAAACCTAGGTACCCACATTGACATGATGGAAGGAGACCGAGAAATTTTTGACGCACGCACAGAAGCAGCTAGAGCCGAGGCCCGTTTTGCTATTCGAGTGACCATAACCATGTTCACCCTTGTACTCGTCTGCTTCCTTGTTGAAAGTTACCTGAGACGCTAGCTGGATTGTTTTACTTTGTTTTCTTTTTAAACTTCCTGTTTGAAACCGTTACCCTATGTTTGGTTTAAACTATTGACATTTTATCATTTATGCTAAGTTTTATTCTACAACTTCAAATGTCATCATTCGTTGATTCAATATTACCGTCATTATTTTCATCAAGGGCACCAAAAACATCACGTTCCCATTCATTGCGATTTAGTACATGTATATAAACCTTCTTGGTGAACTAATCATCTTACGATCTGATTTAAAACAACATAGTTATTTTCTTCAAACAAAGCATTTATCAAACCCTTGATTCATAAATATTACTTAGAAAATAAATTTTCACAAAACCGTCTCATTTTGTAAGAAATACAACACGACTCGTTTTATAAAACATCCTCTAAATAAATTATGATTTTTACTTTGTTAAATTAAACCTTGGCTTAATTAGTCAATAATTTAGCCATTATTTTTCTTGAGGCATTCTCTTATTCAAGATTTAAAAAAAAAAATATTTCTATTTATTCATTTATCTATTACAACCAAGGATAAATTACAATTTCTCGTCCATTTACAAAAAAAAAAAGCACAAGTCAATTACTCGTAAACACATCACTCTAACTACCCACAAAACCTTCTCGTTACCTTACACCTTCAACATATGAGTGTACTACCCACTTCCAAGATGAATCATTTCGCGTAAACCTTAACCACCCATATGAACCACAACAAGATTCCAAAACCCAACTACCCACATTATATATGAACAACAAAACAACACGTTTGTTCCGAAACACACGACCACCTACAGAATTCGTTAGTTTACGTCACTCACAAGATTCAATGGCTTACACACGAACATCCACATATCACATGAAACTTAGTTATTTACAAACGTACATGATACATGCAACATAGCTATTTACCATATACATGGTATATGATTTATTACATGCTACATAAACCCCAATTGTTTACAACACACATGGTGCAAGATTGATTACATGATACACACAAATTAGTTGTTTAACATACACATGATACAAGATTGATTACATGCTACATGAGCCTCAGTTGTTTACAACACACATGGTGCAAGATTGATTACATGATACATGGTACTTAGTTATTCACGGTACGCATTATACTCAATTGTTCACGTCATACATGAAAACAGGGTTGCATACAAGATACATAAATACTAAATTGTTCAAAGATCCATCTGTTTACTATATACATGGTACTACCCTATTCACATGAAACCTAATTGCTTACAATATGCATAACACTATATTATACATGAAACTTGAGTGTTTACATTATACACGACATTAATTGTTTACAAATTATTACGATTGATTGATCCCACTATACGAGACACAATCATACACTCTATTCACTAGAAATTCATACCCTTTAGGTTATATTACCTTATTACTCTTAGTTTTCCCGATTGACTACACTATCTATGAACACAGTCACTTGTTAACAACGCATACGTGGAACAATAGACATGAACTAAATAATTTTGAACCACCCCTTGACAACGCACATAAAGGAAGGACCTATATGGACCACGCGGTGATTCTAGTAATTACGGGTGCACACGTAATTATAAAAATCAGCTCATGGAAAATATAGTAAATTCTGTTGTGTGTTAAGACATAGAACCTATCGTAATATATGGTAACGAAACCAATGGGATATGATAAGGGCATGGTGGATACGCCGCTGGTACTTCCTATATATAAGTGTTTCCTGTCATATTGTCAAAGGAAGCGTTACTCGTGTCACGTAGAGTTTTATGTTCTTTTTGACCTGGACCAATGTTTGTGAAATCTTTTATCCACTTACAATTCTTAGGCATAGTAGACCACATCACAAACAAACACTAATCATCAAATCTCCATCGTTCCCATTTCAAGTAATGCAATGTTATCTTTAAAAGGCTAGAGTATTCTTGATAGTCTTCTCCTTAAACCTTTTCAAACTAAATCCACTACCACCCTCTATACCCGACATGATGACAAGTTCTAATCTTGAGTATCGGACCCGAACCCTGTCATCCGTTACCACACCTCTTCACTAATGCAGCAGCCTCAACCAGTTGAATTTCGGGACGAAATCCCCTCAACATGGGGAGACTGTAACATTTCCGATTTTTCCATGTAACCGTTTTTGATGCAATGCACAAGTATTCAATTTCAATTCTTGTACAATAACTATGCTATAAGTACTTATATACGATTGATTATGTTGCAATAATAACTGAAACAAACCTTCGTCCTCTCACTAAACTCGAGGATCAAATTCGACTAAAACTCAAAACGACGTTAAGACTACAAAGTTACAAGGACTATTCTTGAAATTTCCAAAAATCTACACAAGCACGGTCGCGCTTAGCATAAGCACGGTCGCGCTTATAGTTTCGACCACGGTCGTGCTCACTATGAGGCATGGTCGCGCCTCCGACACAGTTTGACTTTTGAAAAGTCAAACCGACTCAAATCTTGTCCAAAAAATAGAATTGAGACGCGTTTTAGAAACCGCAGTGTATACAGAAGTCGATATTCGGTAAATTAAGACCTAGACACGGCCCAATACACATCCAATCGAACGAATCCTTGCAATTTTACCCGGACTTTCC
The DNA here is from genome assembly GCA_023525975.1 of Smallanthus sonchifolius. Taxonomy (NCBI): domain Eukaryota; kingdom Viridiplantae; phylum Streptophyta; class Magnoliopsida; order Asterales; family Asteraceae; genus Smallanthus; species Smallanthus sonchifolius. The sequence continues at coordinate 36,564,044 of CM042025.1, read as the reverse complement.
ATTCCTAATCGAATCGTGTAATTATGATAGAATCAAACGAATTAAACTATTATAATAACTTCGTACGACTTCCATAAACCTATCTCAACCCAAAAATCGTCTGATCATCACCGCTATTCCTCTGCCGATCCTCAAGAACCACGATTTCTTCCTCGAAGCCGACATCACTCGTTGCCCAATCTAAACAGGTTAGTAGTAGTCCAATTGGTTCGTCTCTTCACTATGATCAAAAGCCCTAACCTAATTCGTTGCTACATTACACGATTAATCAGTTTTGAAATTTAGTTTTGAAAAATAAAAGATTTAATCAAACAACACGAAAGATGTGCTTTTAATCCAATTAAATAGTAGGAGTAGGTTCGAAAACACTTTATGAATGAAAACCCTTTGATTCCAGTGGATTTTAATACAAGAATCGAGCGAATTGCGTTTGAAAAAGACCAGACACGGTCACGCTCATCATGGAGCGCGGTCGTGCCTGACCAAGCACAGTCGTGCCCGAGTCATGGCCCGGTCGTGTTTGCCGAGCAAACAAAGTCCTGACCTAAACCAACCCTAGACGCGGTCGTGCCGGACACGAGCACGGTCGTGCTCTACGGACAGACCCTTTTGAAGCCTTCTGACTCGACCACGGGCGCGCCTCAGACACCACGGTCACGCCCGGACAAGAGTGCGGTCGTGCCTTGCACGAGCGCGGTCGTGCTCCTTAAAAACAGAATCTTTATTTTTATTTTCTTCTTATTAAACTCGATAAGCTATATTAAATAACAATTCGTATAGTTATTTTTATATAAATACTTATATATCTCACACTTGGCCTTAAACGAAAATTATTTATTTAAACCTATTTTTAAATGAATAATATACCATAAAACGAACCCTAATCGTACCATCAACCAAATTCACTTTCGATATAATCTAACACAAACAATAACACATGATTATTATGCTTATTCATTAGGTCAAACCTAGTGGTCTACAACACGCCGCTATTAGCTTTTTGCTTGTGAGATCTACACTATCATACATGTGAGTTACATAGCCCCTCTTTTACTCTATTTTACAAACTTTTGGGGGTGGAACATGCGTTCTATTTACATGTTTTCAATTATACACATATACAGTTCCATCCTATGCATATACAATTTTGCGCTTTGTGCTTGAGTACTAGGTGTGTAGACCAATTATTATGCTCTTCATGTACAATCATTAACTATCAGCTGACAGTAAACAGTGGTAGATCTATTGAGTCTGACAAACCCACCCAGGTAGGGTGACTGTTACTGACAACACAAGTTTTGAGTGCAAGTTACAAAGGTTTGATTGTATAGGTCACACGATGGTTTCTCTCCATAATTGCCTTAATTGCCATGTTAGTATTGAACTGTATGCACACAACACGTATTTTGCTATCACACAATAAAACCTATGTATTCTCACCAACTTTCTAGTTGACGTCGTTTTAACCATGTTTCAGGTACTGACGTTTGAAGTGACTCAAGTTATGCTACACATAGGATTGTTGGACTAAGTATTTAATTAAATCAGTTTATTATATGTAATTTACATTTTTGCTTTGTGGATTGATTGTGTTTTGTTGAACTTGTTTGATTGCAATGAAAAAAATTATTAATTATTTAAACTTTAGTAAACCATGAGCGATGAACAGTCTGCACGCTTCACGCCCCGACGTTTCCGCCGTCGGTTGGGGTGTGACACAACACAGGGAATTGAAATCAAACGCAAGATCATATCTAAACATGCAATAAAATCACAATTATCAACTCAAGATCTTCTACAAAATCATAAATCCATTAACTGAATCCAGAAACCGAATAAAAACTAAAACTTTAACAAGTATTCATCAATTGACCTGGGCAATATCAAAGTTTTAGCCTAGAATCATTCTCAAAACATTCAAATAGAAGTAATAAGAACAAAACATGGTTTCAAACATAGAATTTAAACACAAAGATCGAATCTTGAAAACCTAGAACACTCATATAATGAACCCGGAATCCAAAGCTTGAACCTTTAGCTTCAAAGCTGCTTCCTACACCTAAAATCGCCTTCTAGGGTTTTTGCGGATTCACGGGCCTCTCGTGTACCGCGAGAGTTAATCCCAAATCCTTCACGTACCGCGAAGGACAATTTAGTCACGGCTGATTATGGAAATCCTCGCGCACCGCGAAAGGTTTCTCTGGGCTTCTCGCGTACTGCGAGAGTCTGAAAATCTCACTTTTTGCACTTTAAACCCTGGACTTTCTTCTCTTGCTCGGTTCCTTCACGTATTCACTTGTATTATTCCTGAGCTTTGTTAACATACAATAGACTAAAATGTACCTCAAAACGACTCAAAACAAACACAAACTAATTAAAGACGCACTAAAACAACTGAATACAGATGTGTGCTTTGCACTACATCAACACACCTTTCCTGTCAAACTCATACCAATGCAACTGGGAAGCTTCGATATCATCATAGGTATGGATTGGTTTTCTAAGAACCATGCTGAAGTCATTTTCTTTGAGAAATGCATTCGAATTCCTCTTCCATCGGGGCGACACGTTAAGAATCTTTGGTGAGAAACCGTGCAGTGGACTCAATCTCATGTCTTGTACTATGGCTCGAGGGTACTTAAGAAAGAAGTACGTAGCCTTCTTAGCTCACATTGTTGAAAAGAAGGATATAGAAAACAGTATTCAAGACATCCCTATCATTCAGGATTTTCCAGAAGTGTTTCCCAAAGATTTATCCGGCCTCCCACCCGTTTGGTAAATTGTGTTTCATATGACATCGTACTCGGAGCTAATCCCATAGCCAAAGCCCCATATCGACTTGCACCTTCCGAAATGTAAGAGCTTGCAAGTCAACTCCAGGAATTTTCTAATAAAGGGTTCATTCGTCCAAGTCATTCACCGTGGGGTACACCCGTATAATTTGTTAAGAAGAAAGATGGTTCATTACGGATGTGTATTGACTATCATGAGCTTAACAATCTTGCAATCAAAAACCGTTATCCGTTGCTAAGGATTGACGATCTCTTTGACCAGCTCCAAGGATCGACCTGTTTCTCGAAGATTGATCTTCGATCCGTTTATTTTCAACTTTGCGTGCATGATGAGGACATTCCAAAAACTGCCTTTCGTACAAGATACGTTCACTACAAATTTATGGTTATGCCCTTTGGGTTGACCAATGCACCCGCGATTTTCATGGACCTCATGAACCATGTATGCAAACCCTACTTAGATAAATTTGTGATCGTCTTCATTGACGATATCTTGATCTACTCCAAAACAAAAGCGGATCATGAGCAATATCTTAGGTTGATTTTGGACCTTTTGAGAAAAGAACAACTATATGCCAAATTCTCCAAGTGTGAATTTTGGTTAAAAGAAGTTCAATTCTTAGGTCATATTATCAACGAGAAGGGAATACACGTGGATTCCGCTAAGATTGAAGCCGTAAGAAACTAGAGTACACCTAAAACCCCTACCGAGGTTCGTTCATTCCTTGGTCTAGCGGGTTATTATTGTCGATTTATCTCCAACGTTTCTAAGATTGTTTTCCCTCTCACCGCTTTGACACATAAGGGAAACCTTATTAGTAGGGACCAAAGCTAGAAGAAGCCTTTAAAACCCTTAAGCAGAAGTTGTGCAATGCTCCTATTCTAACTCTTCTTGACGGGAATGATGATCTTGTTGTCTATTATGATGCATCTAACCAAGGTCTTGGTTGCGTTCTTTTGCAATGAGGCAAAGTGATCGCTTATGCATCAAGACAACTTAATATTCATGAGAAAAACTAATATGTAAACCCTTTTTTTGTCTCCACTAGATTGTATGTGATTTAATGTAAATGGGTATATAAATCTATATAAATATATATATATATACACACACATATGAAAGTGTGTAGGAATAATTGAAACAAACCAAAAATGAAAAGGAAAAAAGAAAACGGACTACCCGGACTCGAACCCCCGACCTATGCGATATGGGGGATGTGTCGTAACCAATTGATCTCGGCATCATGCCTTGTCAAGGACCAGTTCGTTTAATATTTACCAATCGATACCATCCCACCTTCTTCCCCAAATTACCCAAACGTAAAACCCTAGCCCCAAATCCATTCCAGATTCAAAGGGCTTTAGGAATGGGGTGTTAAATTGAGTAAGAGGGAATGATTCCTTACCTGGAATTTGTCTTGGATTGATGGGAAAAGGAGCATCGGGGTCCTCCTTGTAGTCGCGAACCGAGAGAAGTGATATGGGCGATTTGTTATACGATTTCAATGAGAAATGATCTGCGAGTTTAGGGAGTGCGAAGGGAGGTGCCGCGAACTTATTAGACTCAAATTTTTGCTTCAATTTCATCCAGAACTCAAGTATCAATTCGGTTTATGGCATAGGATGGTTTCGAGATAATTTGAATTCCAATCATTGAATTAGAGTAAATCATCATAATCAATTGTAACTGTTGTGGCAGTGTGTATGCATGATTATTGTAAGTTAATACACACAAATTTGAATCATTGAGGTCGATTTGGTCCCCTGTTGACTTCCTAAAAGTCAAAATTGGCACTTCCTTGACTTAGGGTTCATAAGTATTAAAAAGGTTCAAGTTGGACTTGGGGGGGGGGGGGGTGTTTAAACCTGAATTGAGGGGGTTCTAAAGCATTTGAATGGGTTCATGTTAAAGCACTTTTGTGTGACAAACACTCCGGATAGAGTCTTAGTTTTGTACTTTCATTGTATGTATTTGTCTTTGTTTGTAAGCGTCTGTGTGTATTAGTTATCGAGTTGTATTTACTAATGCATATTGATTGTTGCTAAAATCTCTAAGTGTTTTGCGCACTTAGTAAGTGCGCAGTAATTAGTTTTTACGTACTTAGCAAGTACGCAAGAATACTCTGCGTACTTGCTAAGTACGCATGAGCAATTTGCCCTGCGCAATTGCTAAGTGCGCAGAGTTCAGGTCGTGTATAAATAGGATAGGTTGACAGTAAACAAGTACGCAGTCATATACGCAGATATTGTATACTCAGTATTTCTCTCTGTAACCTTTAAGTGTTTATAATAGACGGAAGTTTAATGTGACTCTCTTGTCGGTTTACTTTGTGTCGTTTGACTCTCCACCTAGTCACGGGTATTCCGCACCCGGTCCGACTAAGGAACATACTTGCATGTGACGATCCGCCACACCCGAGGGACCTACAAGAGGTATCAGAGCTTTGCTCTTGATTTCGAGTGTTGTGAGTATGTTTAGAGAGTTTTCTACAGAGATTTTACAAGCAAAAGTGGGTATTTTTGTTGATTTTTGTGATAAAATAGGGGTAGCTCTTGAGCACTATTTTAGAAGCAAAAATCACTCAAAAATCGACTTTTGTTGTGTATTTGAGTGTTTTGAGCAACAAAGGTTGGTTAGAAACAAGTTTCTGACCCTTTGGCTCATTTTGTTTGTTTATCTGTCCGATTTTTTCCATCCCCGGTGAGATTTCAGTGACCGGAATAGTTTGGTGAGAGTTGGTGAAAAGGTTATCTGCGTACTTACCATATCTGGCAAAAAGTTCAGTCTTGCTGCGTACTTATCAAGTACGCAAGACTAATCTTTCTGCGTACTTAAGTTAACTCATGCGTACTTATCTTCTACTCCTGTGTACTTATCAAGTACGCAAGAGCAAATCATAAGTGCGCAAGACCATTTCTCTAAGTGCGCAAGGACAGTATCAAGTGCGCAAGTGTCTTTGACCTTTATGAAATTTGACTAAGTGTTCACCATGTCGAATCTTCAGAACCTCGGTAACCTTCTGAACTATGACAACGAGATCGGAACACCTCAGAAACCGCCAAAGTTGCTAAATGTAAATGATTATTCTAACTGGAAAGCACGCTTTGAGCATTACATTTCTTATATCGATTCTTCGTTATGGATACCAATTCTAGAGGGATATAAGCATCCCACACACATTTACCTTGATGAAGTAATGCCCAAGCCTATCTCTAAACTCGATGAAGAAGAAAAGAAAGTTTATGATTGAGAGAAGAAGGCTCACGGTTCTATCACTATGGGCTTGACTAGGAAGTTATTCCACAGTTTCAGAGGATATGATAACTCCAAGGATCTTTGGAAGGCGTTACAGAAAAGATTCGAGGGCAATAGTGACATCAAGAAAAGTAAACGAGATCTCCTCATGAAGCTATATGAGTGCTTCAGATTTCTGGAGAACGAATCTATAGACGAACTCATCTCTAGATTCTATCATCTGCAGACGGAGTTGAAAGCTTTTGAGCTGAAGTATCCTGATGAAGAACTAGTTGAAAAGTTTCTGGATGCATTGCCTCCCAAGTTTGAGATGTATACAACCCTGACGAGAGAGAATTCTAAGTTCTATGAGATGACAATTGATGAGGCAATTGGAAAGGTTCAAGCTCATGACATGAGCCTAAAAAAGAAGGAAAGCTCAGGAAGACCTCAAATACAAGACCCTTCTATGTATCATGGGACGTCTTCTACAACCAAGTCATCAGGCTCTAGAATTGCTTTTTTCTTTGGAAACTCTCATGAGGAAGAAACTTTGAAGGCTTGTGGTGGTCATGCATGCTATGCAGCATCCGGATCAGGTTCTGGATCTCATCAACAACATCCCTCAAGAAATCCTCCCGCTACATCTTTAGCTAACCAGTCAGCTATAGCCAAAATAGTTGAAGATCATGTAGCTTTATTTTCGTCGTGTATGCTTGCCTATGAGAACTTCATTGGTGGCATGCTTACAGATCCTGAAAAAATTGAAGAAAATTTTAATCAAGTGGATCCAGATGACATGGAGGACATGGATATTCAGTGGAATATGGCCATGATATTGAGGAGAGCCAAGCGTTTCCTGAACAGAACAGGAAGAAAGTTCATTGGCGGGCACTCTAATGCCAAGGTTGGTTTTGACAAATCCAAGGCCAAGTACTACAAGTGTCAGAACTATGGACACTTTGCTCATGAATGTCAAAAAGACAGAGCACCGGCTTTGGGTTTCACCAGACCTAGCCAAGGAAACAACCAAGGCTATAACAACTCAAACAACCATAATCAAAGCCAAAGTGGATCGTCCAATGCATTAGTAGCTCAACAGGACGAAAGCTTTAACTAGGTTGTTCATCTGGAGGATGTCATTATTGCACAAATTCAGGTTGGTCTCATGGCTGAGATTATGGAGATGATGGAAGCTGAGGAACGGGAAGCTTCTGTGGCTGACTGAGAAGAGTCTACAACTGCTGTTGCCCTCATGGCTATTGGAGAGGCATCACATTCATCGAATGAGGTAGATTCTAATCCTTTTAATGTCATTTCTTGTTCCAAATGTCTAGGCTTAAAAATTGATAACTCTAAGCTTCAAGAAAAAATCGAACCCCTTCGTATTGCAGCTTTAAGCTACAAAGAAAATGAAAAACGATTTAAAGATTCAATTGAAACATTGAAGAAAGAAAAACATGATTATTCACTTAAAATGAGCGATCAACAGCTTCACTTGGATATTACATACAAGGGGTTAGAGAAAAGGAACAATGAGATCAACAAGCTGCAAAATGAGATCTTGCAGTTGAAATGTACTAATGAGAAGTTAAAAAATTCTCGTTTTGTGGTGGAACACTATGAATCTGTAGTGAGACAAATGAATGGCTTAAGGCTGAGTACTAATGTCATTCCTCCACCAGTTAGCGGGAAATTTGTCAACGGCTTAGTAGACATTGATCTAACTTTCCTTGATGAGTCCTCAGGTAAGGATGATTCCTCTAACAAGGATGATTTCTCAAGTAAGGCCAACTCCGCATCTAATGAGGAGTTCTTTACTGCTTTTGATGATGGGTCAGTTAACACCTGCCCTGAAGGAGTAGTATCTGAGGAGTTGTTATCTGAACAGAAAGTCAAGAAAAACATCATAACTAATAGTGACAATTGTATTTTAACTGAACCCGATATCATTGAATCAAATGATAAATTAAAGGTAATGCTTTATGGGGGGTATAAAAATCTTAATCAAGTTAAGAAAGAAGCTTTTTCAGCTCACTATGGGCTTGGTTATAAAGAAAATTTGCAAAAAATACTATACTCCCAAAAATCAATCTATATCGGGTCAAACTCCTGTTCACAAACCAACTCCTCCTACTCATAATGCTGAGTCATCTAATGCCAGATCTAATGAGCCTTATAGGAGGACTTACACAGACAAGAGGACTTGCTTTCACTGTGGTTTGGTAGGTCACATCCTTGTGAACTGCCCTTCTAAGAACCAAGGGAAACGGCCTATTGTTTCACAACCGGCTGTCATCCCTAAGTCACCACCAGTGAAACATCCCAAAAGTCTAAAAGTAAATGTGGTGAAACCACCGGTAAAACCGATGGTAAAGCCAAAGATAACCTCTGAGGCTAAACCATCTGTTTTAAGAAAGGGAAAGCAACCTGCTATACCTTGTGTATCTACCTCTGGTAGTACACCTACTAGTGAGAAACCTGTGGTGAAACTCTCTAAGCCACAGATGAGGAGAAGGAATAAGAGGTTGAGAAAGCTAGAACAGCTGACTGGAGTTCAATCAGGTGAAGCTTCCATTAGTTCACCGGCTGTTGTTGAACCTAAGTCTACTGTTCCGGTTAAGAAACAGAAGAGGTCCTAGATTACCAAATCTAAAAATTCTCAACCTCCTAGTCCTAATTCTCCTAAAGATTCATCCATTTTGAATAGTCATGACTGTGAGTTAAAAGAGGTTGTTTATTTTGAAAAAGACGGACGACCCAAGACCACTATGTCTTGGGTCTCCAAATCTAACTAATTCTTTTTGTGACTTGTGCAGGGACATCCGAAGGGTACTATCTCTAATCGTTGGTATGTAGATAGTGGATGATCCCGGCACAGGACAGGAAACATGGCCTTGATTCAAGACGTGAAACCATTCAGAGGCGGCTATGTGGCCTTTGCTGGAGAGAAAGGCGGCATTATCATGTGTCAAGGCGCGGTGTCAAATGGTTGTGTCAACTTTGACAATGTCAACTTTTGCGGGCAGCTGAAGCATAACCTGTTGAGTGTCTCCCAAATGTGCGACAAGGAGTACTCGGTGATGTTTGACAAGTCAGAATGCCTGATTCTCAAACCTGGTTTTGAAGTTCCTGAAGACTGGATTCTTATGAGAGCGCCAAGGACAAACGACACCTATCAGATCGATATTAGCGTGGCAACAACCACCTCATCAGTTGCTACTTGTTTGCTTACCAAAGCGACAGAGCTTGACTCTATCTTGTGGCATAGGAAACTCGGACATATTTCTTATCGTAAAATGAATCATCTTGTCTGAAATGGATTGGTAACCGGTGTTCCTAAGCTGAGATTTGCTGTTGCAGATGACTGTATGCCTTGTAAAAAACGAAAGTCTCACAAACCCAAGCTCCAAAACTCCATCGATACCCCTTTGGAGCTATTACATATGGATTTGTTTGGCACCATAAGTATCAGGAGTATTGGAGGTAAGTCATACTGTGTGGTTGTAACTAATGATTTCTCTTCTTGGGTGCATTTTTTAGGTACAAAAGACAAGACTACTGATATTCTTCGATACCTGATACTGAGCTTGGATTCTCTTTGTAAGTTGAAGGTTAGAAGAATAAGGAGTGACAATGGAACTGAATTCAAGAATAACTTGATGGAACTTTTCTGTCTCAAGAAGGGGATCCGTCACGAATTTAGTGCCCAGTACACACCTCAGCAGAATGGAGTTGCAGAACGGAAGAACAGAACCTTGATCAAGACTGCAAGGACGATGCTGTCGGATGCAAAGCTTCCTGTCACTTTCTGGCCAGAAGAAGTTAATACAGCTTGTCACCTCTTGAATAGAGTTCTGGTTGTGAAGAGGCACAACAAGACTTGTTACGAGTTGATCAACAATCGAACTCCCAATCTTGATTACCTAGTTCCTTTTGGTGGTCCCTGTTCCTTGTTGCTACAGTACAAAGACCGCAAGTCTAAGTATCATGCAAAAGCGGTAGAAGGCATCTTCTTAGGATACGTTGCCAACTCGCCTTGCAAGAGAGTGTACAACATAGGAACTCGTACTGTCAAAAAATGGTTTGAAGTGGATTGTAGTAAACACAGCATTCCACCAGAACCAATTGGTCCAGCTTGGGGTTTTGATTATGATGCGCTATTCAAGTCATTAAATCTTCCTGATTTGTCTGAAGTTGATGCCGCAAATGTATATGAATTATTGGGTGGCAGCGATGACTCCAGTTTCTCAACTCGTGCTACTGTACTGATTGTAACTCCTGCATCTGCATCTGGAACTCATGACAGTGATAACAGTGAAGATGTTCATGTTGATGGAGATGAAGCTCAAGCTAATCCTAACACTAGTGTAGGAAATGATGTTCCAGCTGATCCAATTAATATTGAATCTTCTTCTTCTGGAACACAGGATATGGGGGAGTTAAGCACGAACCTCGATTTAGAAATTCAAGAACCAAATGTACCAGAGACGATAGTGCATAAGAATCATCCAGTTGACAACATTATTGGTGATCCTCATGCCGGTATTCAAACACACATCAAACCATTACTGAGAACACTAGTCTCTACTTTGAGATACTTGACACTGGTGTCATGGAAACATGTCTGCATGCTGCATTCGTGTCCCAGTAAGAGCCGAAGAATGTGAAGGAGGCTCTCGCTGACAACTGCTGGATTGAGGCGATGCAAGATGAATTGTGTCAATTCCAAAAGTTGCATATGTGGGATTTGGTTGACTTGCCAAGAGGTGTACAACCAATTGGCACCAGATGGGTGTTCAAATGCAAGACGGATGATCGTCATGTTGTAGTGAAGAACAAAGCAAGGTTGGTTGTTCAGGATTTTTATCAACAAGAGGGCTTGGATTACACAGAAGTATATGCCCCAGTTGCTAGACTTGAGGCCATTCTACTGTTCTTGGCGTATGCCTCCTATGTCGGTTTCAAGGTCTACCAACTTGATGTGAAAAGTGTTTTCCTCTATTGAAAAGTTCATGAAGAGGTCTATGTCACTCAACCTCCGGCTTTGAAGATCCGCATAATATCAATAAAGTGTATAAGCTCGACAAAGCACTTTATGGTCTGCATCAAGCACCTCGGGCATGCTATGAGACGTTATCTAAACATCTACTGTCAAATGGTTTCGATCGTGGACAGATTGACTCGACCCTCTTTATTAGGAAAGCAGGAGGTGACATTCTTCTTGTACAAGTGTATGTCGACGACATTATCTTTGGGTATACAAATGAAGGGATGTGTAGGGAATTCGAACAGGTGATGAAGTACAAGTCTGAAATGAGTAACATGGGTGAATTGTCGTTCTTCCTGGGTCTGCAAGTCAGTCAAAGAGAGGATGGCATTTATCTGCATCAAACAAAGTATGTGCAGGACATCTTGTCGAAATACAAGATGAATGATAGCAGTACTTATGGCACACCTATCCCAGTCAATCATGGTCTGCATCTTAACAAAGATGAAAAGGATGTGGATTGCAGATTGTACCATGGGATGATCGGATCACTTATGTATCTCACAGCTTCAAGACCCGACATAATGTTTGCTGTGTGCTTGTGCTCAAGGTTTCAGTCACAACCGAATGAGTCCCATATGATAGCTGTGAAGAGAATTTTTAGATACTTGAAAGGGAAACCCCTATTGGGTCTTTGGTACTCTAAACATCAGTCATTTGACTTCAAAGCCTACACTGATTCAGACTATGGCGGTTGTAATCTTGACAGAAAGTCAACTTCTGGTGGATGTCAATTCTTGGGAGACAGACTGGTTTCCTGGCAGTGTAAGAAGCAGTCAACGGTTTCTGTCTTAACTTGTGAAGCAGAATACATTGCTGCAGCTAGCGGTTGTTCTCAGATATTGTGGATTCAGCAGCAATTGAGAGACTACTGCTTGAACTTCACTAGAACTCCTCTGTTCATTGACAACAATGCCACCATGTCCATCACAAATAACCCGGTGAAACATTCCAAAACGAAGCATATTGAAATTCGCCATTATTTCATCCGTGATTGTGCTGAAAAGCATTTAATTGAACTTGTAAAGGTTCACACGGATGACAATCTTGCTGACCTTTTCACTAAGGCGTTTGACCGATCCCGTTTTGAGCATCTTGTCAACTTGATAGGAATGTTCAATCCTGAGTGAAAAACTTGTTTTTCTTAAATCAATTCAATTTATGGAAGTTAAATTTTATTTCTTTTAAATTTTCTGTATAGTTCTTTTAGTTTTCAAAATATTTTACAAAATAAAAAAAAAGGAAATGGAGAAAATTTCATAGTTAACTTGAGAAAAGAGGAAATGATAGTACATCAGCAATGATCTAAACGTCATAGACTGTTCATATGTGAAATGATTGCATCATGTTTACTTAATTGTTTAAACTATTATGTTTATAATCTGCTTATTTACAAGTAATTTGAATTGTCAGTAGGCTGTATGCGTCTTTGAATCACTAGTAGTGTAGAAACTAAATCTAAATTACAACTGTGATTTGAACCCATGTTTGCTAGTGTGTGTGTGTGTAAAAGAATAGAAAAGATCATTATCAGATAAAGGATGTTAGATTTTGGAAATAACTTTCTTCTGAGGTCAGTTTCGGGTTATGTCGTTAGCACAAGTAATGCGGTTCATCTCACTGCCCATACTCACAAGTATGCAATGAGAGATTGAATCAAGACATGTCTCTACATCAACCGTTGAGCATGTTTTCACCCTTGAATCACTCCTGATTAATTGAAATCAAATCCAGATAAAAGTTGGATTCCCTTACCTTAATATTCAAACACCATATTCATTATCCTGAATCATCATACCGATATTCAATGAAGAAATCAAATGAAACTAAGACAAATGAATCACTCAATTCTGAATCTTATGATTCCTGATAATCCTTATGGATTCTGCTTGATTTTTCCTGTGCTAATAGATGTAATCTCATTCGGGAAATTTAGAAAATAATTGAGAAAATCTTAGATGCCTTGAGATAGTGCAATTTACATTATTGTAGTATATCAGTGGGGTACACGTTGTATATCTTATAATTAATACCTTAACACACAAGAATGTGATACAAAGATGCTTATAGTTTCAAATCTTATAATATTGTCAACTTGAATTACTTGTTTATATGCTTATTACGTATGAATAAATAGTAATCCATGACATGATCCCATATTCTTTAATGTTTATATTGTATCGTTTTTGCTCTATGTTAGCCTGATATGATCCTCTGCTCGTGTCTTTGATCAAAAATAGTTTGTGTGAATACGTGTATATTTCTATCTAGAAAAGATCAAAAAGATTTTAAGTTTATGCATAGTTCAATTGTAATTACAAAAGCCATAAGTATTTGTGTTTAACCTTCCTGAATTGATTTTGATTCCTCTTGATTGAATGCATTTATCTTGTTCGTTATTTGACTTGAAATCTTCATAATTTGAGTTGAAAGTTTGAGCACACAGGGGTTTCTGCGTACTTGATAAGTGCGCATGAGGTAAATCCTGCGTACTTAACAAGTACGCAAGACTTAAGTCATGCGTACTTAGTAAGTACGCAGGAGTTAAGTCCTGCGCACTTAGCAAGTATGCAAGACCAATTTGGGGTGGCTATATATACAGGACTTAGAAAAATTTCAGAATTTTATCATATTCAAATTATTTGCGCCTGTTGAATTCCCTCTGCCACTTTTACTCAAAAACTTCGAGTGTTCTTAACCGGTTTATTTTCGTCCCGTTTCTAGTTCCATCATCGTATTACAATCACTTGGTGAGAATCTAAGGACATTCCATCCACAAAATCACGACTTCTGGACCAATTTAGACTTTAATATAGTTAGGGTTGAATCTTTATTTTTGGTTGTTTTGGTAACACACTATAGTTAAAACTTGCTTAGAATTAACAATCGATCCTTATTGAGTCCTTAATCGTCCTTAATGTCTATTGATTTTGACCGTTGGTTCGTTGGTCGTCATTTAGGTCAAAATGTGAGTAATGTAGCGGCTAATTGGTGTTGATATTGGTCCCATAGGCTAGAATCATGTATTTCGACCTGGTGGTGACCATATTCCACATCAATTTTGATCATCTGTTGAAAAAGTTGGATTTCTGAAAAATTGAACAAGTGCGTTTCTTGCGCACTTAACAAGTACGCAAGAAGTAATTCATGCGTACTTGTTAAGTACGCAATGATAAATCCCTGCGTACTTGCTAAGTACGCAGGACCAACACTTGTGAAATTTTATTAGTCTGAAATTTCAGTTCAATGAGTAACTGCTATACTAAGTCATGTGTATTCAATTCCAATGAAACTTCTTGTTCTTATTATGTTTTCTGTGTGTTTTTGCAGTGATGGCTCGTGCGTTTACCAGTGAGTTCAACCTCCTAGCACATACAGAACCGGAATGGAAGGGTGCTGCACTACAATATCGAGAGATAGTTGACTTCTTGAACCGTTCAAGGATCAGCTATGCTATATCAGCAGACCCGGTTGTATCAAGACCGTATCTAGAGTAGTTCTAGGAGACCACGGAACATGACTGCACGGTAACCCCCAATGTTATACGGGATACCGTGGCGGGTCATGACATCGCCTTTTCTGAGGACACAATTAGACGGGTTTTACAGTTCCGAGATCTCTCCACCGACCCAACAGCTTATCCTGACTACTTTGTGGATGGATGTTGGAGGCAGCGTATGGGATACGTCGGTGTAAGAGATTATGCTTCATATAAGAAAATGTGGGTGCTCGATCAATGGAGATACTTTGCCCACATCATGATCATGTGCATCTCTTCAAGAAAGGCAGGAAAGGATGCAATGGGTCATGATCTTGCAGCAACCATGGTTGGTTTATCTCTCAATAGGGGTTACAACTTCTCAAGATACGTCTTCAAAGCCTTAAATGATCAGATAAATACGGCTGAGAGGTTTCGATTCCTGTTATACCCAAGGTTTGTGCAACTACTGATTGATGATGCGTTGCCAAATCTACCTGCTACTTGGGAGAGATTGCAAGTCAAGCGGGTGGACAAGAGGGTGTTTGCACAATTCTTAAAGCCAGACAGTGTAGAACCTAACCCTGAGCACACCGCACTCTTTGGCCACCTGATAAATGAAGCGTATGTGGCACCAGATGACTAGAGATGGTTTAGCCATGACTCGGAGCCAGAACTAAATGAACATTCTGACGAACAACAAGAAGAGGAGGATGTTGAAAGTGTGGATGAATCGTCTGAAAGTGGAGACGAAGAAGCAGGTAATGATGGTGGTGAAGGATCCGAAGACATAGTCTGATTCTTCTGATTCTGATGATGCACCATCACATGCACACCCGAGAAGAATGACGAAGGTGACCCTTCCTGAGTCGTCTTCGAAGAGAAAGCGACAGTCAACAAGCAGTGAATACGAGCCAGATTCTGACTCTGATGCTGCTATTCAAAGACAAAGACGTGAAAGTGTAAACAAACGTAGGGGGGATAGGCAGCAACATGGTATTCCCAGTGAGGTAGAGGTTAGTGCTCGGCAGCAAGTACAAGTTTCGGCTGCAAGTACTGATTCATCTTCTACCCTACCTTCACAGCAACTATACCGGCAACAACGGAGAAGGCCACAGGTACAACCTGATGTGGCGGTCACTTCTATCATAGAGGAGGTTCCTGTGATAGTAACCCTCCCTGTATCATCTGTCCTTGTGACGGTGACTACTCCGATTCTTACAGAGTCAGTCACCATCACACATTCCATCACTCCTACAACCATCATCACATCCACAATCCCTACTACCACCGTTGAACCTATCATTCAACCCTACAACTATGGAGATTTTACTCAGGGGTTTGACTTTGATACTATCTTCTCATCCCCACTTCATAATGCTGAAGCGTCTACATCCAGACATCCTGATCCAAATGATGGAAGGATAGAAACTCTGGAAACCTAAGTCGTTGCTCTACTTGAAACCGTTTGAAAATCAAAGGAGGAGTCTGAGACTCAACAGGCTCAGATAAATTCGTTGGTGGACGAGGTTACCATTCTGAGAAGCCAAAGGTCTAGGATGCAGGAGAGACTAGCTAATGTGATGGCCCAGAACGAGCTACTGATCAAGACAAACAACATGATTCTGGGACACAGGTCGTCTCTTGAGCTTCGGTTTGACGCGCAGCGAAAAGAGCATGAAATGATGGTCAAGTTAGTTGCTGATCTGACCAAGAAGCTTGATGCCCAGGGGGAGAAAGAGAAAGAGAAAGAGAAGGAGAAGACATCCAAACCTACTGGTGATGAGCCTTGTCATCCTGTTGATTTGACAAAGGATGATGACAAAGACAAGGATCCTGAAGTCGGTCCTAGTGGAAGTGAGCAACAAGCTTTGGCAATCGTGCCCATTTATGCTATTCCAATGGCTGAGGGGGAGTCTACTCATCAGGAAGGTGGTGATACTTCTGGTGGTGATAAAGGAAAGTCAGCGGCTGATGTTCTAAAGGATCTATCTGACGATGAGATCTTATACTTAGAGCCTGACTATTCCAAGGAAGCACAGATCAAGGCTCTCTACAATCTTGAAGAAGGGGAGATCGACTCTGGTGATGATTGGGATGAAGATGATGATGTAGTTATTGAAATTCCCAAGGGCGACGGGGAAGGCGAGTATGAGTTTGAAGATGGAGAGACCTTTGAAGTTCCATCCTTTGATCCATCCTTTGAATCTCAGCTTGACACAAGTTCAGTCGAGACTGCTAGTAATGTCGAAGCATCGACCGAAGCCTTCCCAGCCGACCCTACACCTGTGGATCCAGAGGCACAGAAAGATAAAGATTTGCCTGCTAGTTCATCAAAGGATCCTGCTCCAGTCTGGCAAAAGACTTCTATAATAGACAAACATGGAGCAACAGGGATGATCTTAGCTGTGAGGTTCGAGGAAGATAAGCAGTTGTTTGCTATCAAGCGATCTGGGGGGGTTCAATACTTGAAACCAACCAGTGAAGCTTTCAACTCTTTACCTAGATACGACCTCGTGAACCTAGCAAACCGAGAGCTGCTGGGTCACTCAAATCACGCAATAGCGATGGGTTTGTGGCAGGTTCTATAGCGTGAAGCAAGATCTGGGAAATTTGAAGTGTTTAAGCCTCAAGTGCCCAAGCGAGTCAAGGATAAAAATGCTTGACATCCTTTGACTAAGAAACGCTTAAAGAAACTGGTATACAAGCCAGTGCTATGTGAAACCAAGATTCCCTTGAGTAAGTTATCTCAAGATATCCTCGGTAACATATGGTACTGGTACGTAGATCCAAAAACGGGCGAGGCTGTGGTGATAGGAAAGGTATGATCAGATAGTGGAAGCTTAGTGCCAAGGGAGCTTATCTGAGTATTTCATGAAGTCTGCTTCATTAACTTCTCTGTGAAAGATCTGGAGGTACTAGCGGACAGGTATTGCATGCATATAGATGAATGGACGAAGTTCCTTGCTTCTAAATATGACAAGGTGATCAAGTTTTTCCTTGACTACAAGAAGAAGATGGAAGCTAAAGATTCAGAGCTGTGAAGACTGAAGATTGAAGACCGAAGATGATCCAGAGCTGTTGTCAAGGGGGAGTTTGTTGAAACACTTTTGTGTGACAAACACTCTGGATAGAGTCTTAGTTTTGTACTTTCATGGTATATATTTGTCTTTGTTTGTATGCGTCTGTATGTATTAGTTATCGAGTTGTATTTACTAATGCATATTGATTGTTGCTAAAATCTCTTAGTGTTTTGCGCACTTAGTAAGTGCGCATGAATTAGTTCCTGCGTACTTAGCAAGTACGCAAGAATACTTTGCGTACTTGCTAAGTACGCATGAGCAATTTGCCCTGCGCAATTGCTAAGTGTGCAGAGTTCAGGTCGTGTATAAATAGGATAGGTTGACAGTAGACAAGTACGCAGTCATATACGTAGATATTGTATACTCAGTATTTCTCTCTGTAACCTTCAAGTGTTTATAATAGATGAAAGTTTAATGTGACTCTCTTTTCGGTTTACTTTGTGTCGTTTGACTCTCCACCTAGTCACGGGTATTCCGCACCCGGTCCGACTAAGGAACATACTTGCATGTGACGATCTGCCACACCCGAGTGACCTACAGTTCAAAGTTCAATTTAATTACATTAGGTTCATTCTATTTGTTTATAAGAATTGTTTTTATTTGATTTACAAAAAACTAAACATTACTTGGTAATTATAATATTTTATAAATGAATATGTTTCCTTTTTATAAAATTACAAACGGTTCATTTAATATAATCAAATGTAAATATATAATCACACATTTATTTATAAATAAATACACGTGTGTGTGTGTGTGTGTGTTTGTATATATATAAGAAATGTAAATGGATGCTTTAAATTCAAAAGTTTTATTTCTATAAAATTAAGGATTGTATGATTGATTTACTTAGTATAACCATAGATATACATATATATATATATATATATATATTCACTATTAAATACTTGTATATAGATATGATGAATATGAAGGATGTATTTACATAGTTAAAAATCACATGTTTCATTTATATATATTCAATATAATAAAATGTTTACTAATATGAATATAACTATACTTAGACGTGTTATGTATAATAGGGAAAATAATATGTAATGCAAGGTGTGACAAATTGAATTGATATATGTTTTAAAATAATAATTAGTGTGACATAGTGTGTTTGGACACGTACGGGATTGAAATGAAATATCACTATTGAATAGAATAAAATAAAATAAAAAAATAACACCCGAAAATCGTGGATGTTACACTATAGTGGTTCTCCATAATTGCCTATTAATACCATGTTACATATGAATTGTACACAACAATTTGAAACTATTTGTAGAGTCAAAACCTATGTATGCTCACCAACTATTTGATGTATTATGTCTTGACCTTATTTTCATAGTGTTTCAGGTGCAAATGTTTGATATCATATGCAAGACGCCCCACTTAGGATTTGGACCTAGTTTTAATAAAGAATGGAACTTTTGATGTATTCTGTCTTGAATGTTTATTTGAACCTATGTTATGAATTTTGAATTTAATCTTATATGTAATTTAGTTTGATCATGTGCTTATAAACAGTCTTCGTGTCCCGCCCCGACGTCTTTTGCCGTCGGTTGGTGTGTGACAGATTGGTATCAGAGCCATGGTTATAGGGAATTAGGTTATTAGAAACCAATGACCTAGACTATAACCTTAGGATGCCCATTTTTGTACTATGTTTCATGCTATTTGTTATCTTTTGCTCTAAGTGCTAAATTGTTTGATACTTTCTTTGTTAGACTATTTGACTTAGGAATTCCTACCTTAAATGATAATTAGGTAATTACATAATAGCACTTCTATCCTAAGCCTCTCATCCTTCTTTCCCCTTGCAAAGCCTTCAACACCTTCATATATGGAACATCATACTCATAGACACAAGTCTAATAAAATTCTGAAAACCCCGTCAAAGTTTTGAATTTTGTTAATTAGTAGAGAATATGTGCAATCTGGAAGGGTGACACATGTACTATAGGTTTTCTGTCTAGGAAAGCATTTCATATAAATCGAAATCAACCTAAGGATCCGTATGCTTTCCTAGGAATTCCCGGGGTGAGTGTTTACTTATAGGCTAAAGCATGTCTTCTCGAAAGTTATACGAATTTAGAAAACCTTAATATGTCAAAGTATTCAATTGGTTATGTTACCAAGTGAATGCAATCCAAATATGATTATTTTACATGTTACATAACGTGACATAAGTTTTTTTCTTCCTTACCAGTATCCAAGATTCTCATGATTCTCATTTTTTTCTTTGTGTTGACTTCTTATATAGCATGCCTCCCCATCGTGACAACAGCACAAACAATGACAACAACAATGATCTTGCTACCATCATCACACAACTTGTAACTCAACTTACTCAAGCAAACAACAATGGTGGTGGTGGTGGTGCCAACCCGCCCCAACGCACCTTCAAGCATTTCAATTCCTGCAATCCCACCAAATTCTATGGTACCGAGGGTGCTGCTGGCCTTCTCCAACGGTTTCAAAGCATTGCGAATACTTTTCTCAATAGTGATTGCCCCAACAATCTTTGGGTCCGTTATGCTTCGAGCGTCTTTCAAAAGTGAGCGCTAACTTGGTGGAACCGTGAAAAACGGACTCGAGGCGTTGATGTGGCAATGGCCCTGCCATGGGATGAGGTGAAAAGGCTAATGACCGAGGAGTTCTGCCCTCGGAATGAGATGAAACTGGAAGCTGAGTTTTGGGATCTTACCCAAGATAGTGGTGAAAATCAAATTTACACAACTCGTTTCCATGAGTTGAGTCTTCTCGTGCCACACATGGTTACAACACTATCTCGTTGCATTGAGAAATATGTAAGTTGTCTACCTATGAAAATCCAGGACACCGTGTTGGGAAGAAACCAACAACTCTTGAGAACGCCAAACGCTTAGCCGCCACGTTGACCGACAATCATGTGAAGGCGAGCATGTTAACAAGAAAAGGTGACAAGAAACTCAATGACAAGGCAACCCCAACTGAAACGACCAAAGAGCTCAAGCCCGAACCTTCTTTCAACAACAAGAAGTGTAAGGTCAGAAACTTTGCTGTTGTTACTCCTGCTGTGCTAATCAATCAAGTTGCTCCTGTGGCCCAAAATTTGATCAAAAAGCCATACGTGGGCAACAATCCCTAGTGCAACACTTGTAAGTACCATCATTTCCCGAATATATAGTGCTGCCTATGTGCAAGTTGTGGAAGGTATTGTGTTACATCCGTGATTTTTATAATGTCATTGTATTAAAAATTTAAACAATAATGATACTTCATTTATATCCCGAGCTTACTCATTTCTGAATGGCATATTAACTTCGTTTATTTCATTTTGTTTTAAAACGCGTATTAGTTCAAAGTTCAAATATGCAACCCCATAGTATATATAACACATACATTTATATTTATATATATACTTTATTATAAAAATTAAATCAAAAATAAAATTTTATAAACTTAATGATATATTTACGTCCCTTGCAAATATATATTTATCAATTTAATTATAAATATATAGATGAACCATGTATACAAATTATAAGTTTATAAAAGAATTAAACAAAATTTTTCTTTATAAATTTATTTAATAAATCGTACAATGTTAAATTTTTCTTGTAAATCTTATAAAAATTATTTTTATAAATAATTTAAGAAGGTCGAAATCAATTAAAGGAGTAAACCCCAATTATTATATTTTGAACCCATTTATCTAGTTCTTCCCAATTTTGACTTCTAAAGTCAAACCAACCAAAACCAAATTCCATATCCACGAATTTGAGGGCCTTAACGTTTGATTAATCAGGAGGGGTGTTACTCGATCAATTATAAATGCGTATGACGATTCAATTCGATCTTAATCAAGGGTTTAAAAATTCATTAATGAAGTTTTCGGTTTAGGGTGTTGAAACCCCGAAATCGGATTTAAATTCCACAAATTCTTTTCCTTACGACGGTTACGAGACATCATCACTCTCCTAGCATTCCCTTTAATCATTCGCGATCATTCAGAGACCCAAAACAGCAATCGATTTCAGTCCCTGCTTCCCTCTCGGTCGCAACAGCAAAAAGGGTTCGTACCCCTCTTCTCCCGACGAATCCAAGTCCAATTTCAGGTAATTTTAATCGTTTTCCTCTGATGATAATCTAGTAATTAAAAGCCCCATCGTTTGATGATTATTGGAGGGCAATTCAGATGGTTTAATGATTAGGGTTTGGGGTTGGGACGATTTGGGAAGATACATTCAGTGGGCCTTCTTGTTTAAAAATCAAAATAACCATCCCTTTACCAAGGCATTATGCCCAGATCAACCGGTTTACACTCTCCACTCTCTCGGGTCAGGTCGCGGGTTCTAAACCCACTCATCCTGCCCCTTTTTGCTTAATGACAGTATCAAATCCAGACCCCTTGAAATTACGTGATAATAGTAAATTCGAAACCTTTTATTTCAAGGACTAGCCCCTGGCGCAGTGGTTTATGCCTTCACCTATCGTCGGGCAGACCCGAGTTCGACCCGGGCAAGCCCCAACCTTTTTAAAATCATTTTTCTACACTAGTTTAATTCTATAAAAATTATTATATAAGCCTTTGAATATTCAGATCAGTTTTTATTAAGTTAATTTTTTAAATTTCAAGAGAAACTATTTTGTTTGGGATTATTAAGATATAAACTTCATAAACCCTAATTTATTTAAAACAAATTCTTTAACAAATTAGTTATTTAAAATCCCCAATTTATAAATGGTATTTGGAAAATAAAGATGGGTATTCTATAGAAAAAATTTTGTTTCTTGAGAAGAATTATACATCCTCGCATAATGTAATTATATTAGATAAAACCATTAAATAAATTTTATACTTTAATTTTGAGTTAATCATAAATTAATTAGATCTTTATTTTTACACTAAGAAAATTCATGAAAAAGAAACTAAATAAATTAAGATAATTATTTATCTATTAGTTATTTATTTAGTCAACTATTTCTTAATCCATTTATTTAATTAGTTGAACGCAAACAAAGGAAAACCCTTTATTTATCCTTCCATTTATACAAACTAAAATGCGCTTTACTTAGCAAGATTTACATAACTATTATTTGAAACTCAAATAATTACCTTCTTATTAAAATGAGGAAAACCGCATCAACCTCCTTGCGCATTAGAATTCCCTGTTTCGTTTTGTACAAATCATTAATACCCATATTCCACAAATCATAGGTTATCTTGAGACTTGTCAGATCTGTGGTGCAACAACATCATATTGTGTGATATTCCACTACTCAATTGCAAGGTGAGTATTCACAACCCCTTTTTACTCTTTTACACTTTTGGGGTGGAACATGAACTCTATACACATTACACATTTACATTTACACAAACAACACAAGTGCAAAAATCCTATTTACATACATGTGTGCAAAATTTGAGCTTTGTGCCCGAGTGCTAGGTGTGCTAACCTTTGTATGCTCTTATGTGCAATCATTAACTATACAAGCCGACGGTTTTCAATGATAGATCTATTGAGTCTGACAAACCCACCCATAGTACGCGGTGATTGAAACCGACAACACATTTGTTTTGCATGCTAGTTACAAGGTTTGATTGTACATTTGGTTACACAATAGCTGCTCCCCATAAACGCCTTATTTTATCATGTTTTGTAGAGGATTTGGTTTACAAACTATATGTTATCTATATACAAACTTGTGTTATACTCACCAACTTTTTAGTTGACTTTATTTTATTCATGTTTCAGGTGCTTTCATATGAGCTAGATCAAGACATGCTACACATAGGCTTTGGACCTAGTTAATATTAAATCAAAGACAAATTGTATTTCATTATGTACTTTGAACTTGTTTCATGTTGTTTGAATGGAAATGGATTTAATATATTACAATCTAGTCAACCTTGTGCTCATGAACAGTCTTACATGTCCCGCCCTGATGATTCCGCCATCGGTCGGGGTGTGACAGATTGGTATCAGAGCCTTGGTTATAGGGAACTAGGTTATTAGACACTCTTGACGTAGACTATAACTTTAGGACACCCATACAATGCCATGCTACTACAGGTTACATTATCCATTCATGTGTGATTATTTTTACATGCTATCCTAAGTACTTACACTACCTGATACAATACATAATGACTTATGTGACACACTACTTGATAACTCTTGTACTTACACTCATTACTATCTACATGCTATATAATTATATTTTTATATGAATATTCTTACATGTTATACTACATAATTACATCCTAGGATACAACACTCAATTGTCAATGTGACACGTTACTTACCAACTTTTCCTACTATTTATTTCTACCTATTAGATTTATTTAAAGTACTATCCTAAGTTTAACACACACATATACACACTAAATTATTCATACACATTTGGACTCACATACATGACGCCATCACCCTTTATGAACAAAGACTTAAACTATTGGGCCTAATGCCCACTAATAGTAAACTAAGAAGCCCATCTATCCTCCAAGAAGAAGAAAGCCCACTGAAATGCGTACACCCTACTTTTGGGCCTCAAAGCCCAGTTCACAACAATTCTCATCATAACCATGAGCCCAACAATAGTATTATTAATACATGATGGCTGGAAGAGTGTGTAAGCCCACGAGGAATTCTGGCTAAGGAAAGATAGGGTACTTAAGTGTGTCTTAGCGACCCACCCCTCTTTCCTGGGAATCCTCCTCAGGGATACATTACTTATAGGTCAAGTGTACTCCTAAAATACTATTGTGAGGACTCGGCGTTATGACTAGTCAAACTCTAAACCTATGAGAACTCCTATGTTTGACACTCAGTATTTATTTATCGCTTACAACATTTCCATTGTTTTCCTGCTAAGCATGGACTCCTACCCTCCTACCTCCCCGGTATGCCGTCCCGAAGAAGAGTCTGATTGGGAAGAAGACACCGGATCACCCGTACATCGATCACCAACACCCGCAGCTGCTAGATCAAGGTTTGATGTAAGGGTAGATTGGATTAGGAACACCGGCCCAAGACTTCGAACACCTGGATCAGCCGCACCTATAAACCCGTATCATACACCCCATCTCCACAATCAATTACCACCCCCACTGAGAGACCCATATCTAATGCCCGACCCGTACCTTCCTAACCCTTGGGTAAGGCATACCATGGTACCCC
Organism: Smallanthus sonchifolius; assembly: GCA_023525975.1. NCBI lineage: Eukaryota > Viridiplantae > Streptophyta > Magnoliopsida > Asterales > Asteraceae > Smallanthus > Smallanthus sonchifolius. The sequence goes on along the minus strand of CM042025.1, from coordinate 36,539,234 downwards.
CCGTGGTGTTATGGGAATTCCAACCAATGACTTCCATCAATATGTAAGAAATTCAGAATTCGAGAGGCAAAGGATAGAGCAGGGAGTAATACACGACTTTCAAAGACAAAGAATGGATAGCCTAGCAAACCAATTAGGATACCAAAAGGAGTTAATCTCCATCCTCGAAAAAGAAATGCAAGAACATCGCACAGAGACCGCCAGGACTGAAGCCAGATCTACTACTCGAGTGACTATAGCGGTGCTCATCTTGGCAATTATCTTCTTCCTAGTGGAAAGCTACCAGAGACGTTAGAAGGAGTTTCTACTGTTTACCTTTAAATTTTCGATTTGAGAACCATTTCCTTATGTTTTGAGTAATGTTTAACATTTCAGCATCTAGTCAATTCCATATATTTCAACTCTACAGTTATTGTTCATTAATTTGACCCGTGGAGCGTAAATTACACCTGTTATATTTTCATCAAACTTTCTCAAATATCACTTCTTCCATTCAACATGATTTAGTACATTACCAACAATCTCTTTCATAAATAAATCATCCCATTTTGTGATTTAAACAAAACATCGCTATCTTGTTAAACAAAATGTTTACTGAAATTTTTTGATAATATCAAAAACATAAATTTTCCATAAAACCTTTTTCACCTATTAAGGAAAGTAATGCAATCAATTTTATAAAAAAAAAAAAAATTTAAAAAACTGATAAATAATTATGATTTTTATTCATTAAAATAAATAATTCCAAACTTTGGCTAAATTAATATGCTACTACTTGTTTAGCCAAAAAGTTGAAATTTTAAATTAAAAATATTTCCTCATAAATTACATATTCATTTAAAATGTGCGATTCAATGATTTCACTACTTTATATATCTACAACCAAGAACAATTTACCACTTTCTATGTTCAAACAAAGACCCGTATTTGTAAACACAATTCCCGAATATTTCCAAAACCTCCTCGTTACCTTTCACTTGACGCTTCAAGAGACGATCCATACCGTGTAAACATTAACCCTTCCCACCAACCTCAATGAGATTTGAGGACTTGAACCTAACTACCACATCATGTAAGAATGCCAAACAACACGTTTGTCCGCAACACTCGATCACATGCAAAACTCATTAGTACACATCGCACGCGAAGTTCAATACTCACGTATACACGTTCATAATATATCCAATGCTACACAAATTACGTAATACATGATAATAGTTTGCCTACAAATCACAATTTACTCGATTGAACACATGATACATGAAACTTAGTTGTTTGCAATATACGTGATACATAAGAACTGCTTCATTGATACACAATTCTAGATTGACCACACTATACATGAAACTCATTTGGTTACAAAGTACATCATACTAGGCTGTGCACATTGTACAATATACATGATGCTAAGTTGCCAACACCCTGCATGAAATTCATTTCCTACTATACACAAAATACTATGTTGTTTACACTACACATAAGAATTTATTGACTTACAAAATACAAGACGCTAAATTATTTACGCTATATATGAGACCTATTTGATTACGAACTACGTGACTTTAGATCATACATGAGACTTACGTGCTTACTATATGCTCGAAACTAAATTTGCTTACAATTGTTGCAATGGATTGATTACATTATACACAAGACATGGTCATGCACTTTGTACACCAAAGTTGAAGACCATAATACATGGAAACGACTCGGGGTTTGACGTATTCTTGTTCAAACACGAACAAACTAAGAAACTTTAAGTGTTACTACTTTACTACTCTTTAGTTGCGAACTGACCTGATTAGGGACTTAGTTACTTGTTAGCGACTTTCTATGTGTAAACATTAGACGTGATCATAGTGAAATTGTGCCCCCTTACCCGCGCACAACGAAACGATCTATACGGACCATACGATGATTTGAATAATTACGGGTGCACACGGAATTATAAAAATCAGCGCATGGAAACTATAGTGAAATTTTGTAGTGTGTTGTGACCTAAAACTTATCATGATATGTGACAACGAAACTGATGCGATATGACAAGGGTATGGTGGATACGCTGATGGTACTTCCTATATATAAGTGTCCTATCATATTATCATGAGTAGCGTTTTTCGTGTCACGTGAAGTTTTGACCCAGACCAATGTTTATGAAATCTTTTACCCACTAACAATTTTGAGCATATTAGACTATATTTTACACAAACTCTAAATGTCAAAATCCCATCAAATTCATTCCAAGTAATACGTTTCACATTTAGAATTCAAATTATTATTCGATAAGCTTCAATTCAAAACAAAATTTATTATCCCTCTTCATATTCAAAGTATAAGGCCTAAGCCATGTCAGCAGTTACACACCCCAGAATCCAACACTCAAAGCTACCTGAGAACCCAAAACTCCCTCCTCCTTCTTGACTTTTGCAGCCACCATTACTTAAATTTCGGGACGAAATTACCTTAACATGGGGAGACTGTAACATCCGTGATTTTTATAATGTCATTGTATTAAAAATTTAAACAATAATGATACTTCATTTATATCCCGAGCTTACTCATTTCTGAATGGCATATTAACTTCGTTTATTTCATTTTGTTTTAAAACGCGTATTAGTTCAAAGTTCAAATATGCAACCCCATAGTATATATAACACATACATTTATATTTATATATATACTTTATTATAAAAATTAAATCAAAAATAAAATTTTATAAACTTAATGATATATTTACGTCCCTTGCAAATATATATTTATCAATTTAATTATGAATATATAGATGAACCATGTATACAAATTATAAGTTTATAAAAGAATTAAACAAAATTTTTCTTTATAAATTTATTTAATAAATCGTACAATGTTAAATTTTTCTTGTAAATCTTATAAAAATTATTTTCATAAATAATTTAAGAATGTCGAAATCAATTAAAGGAGTAAACCCCAATTATTATATTTTGAACCCATTTATCTAGTTCTTCCCAATTTTGACTTCTAAAGTCAAACCAACCAAAACCAAATTCCATATCCACGAATTTGAGGGCCTTAACGTTTGATTAATCAGGAGGGGTGTTACTCGATCAATTATAAATGCGTATGACGATTCAATTCGATCTTAATCAAGGGTTTAAAAATTCATTAATGAAGTTTTCGGTTTTGGGTGTTGAAACCCCGAAATCGGATTTAAATTCCACAAATTCTTTTCCTTACGACGGTTACGAGACATCATCACTCTCCTAGCATTCCCTTTAATCATTCGCGATCATTCAGAGACCCAAAACAACAATCTATTTCAGTCCCTGCTTCCCTCTCGGTCGCGACAGCAAAAAGGGTTCGTACCCCTCTTCTCCCGACGAATCCAAGTCCAATTTCAGGTAATTTTAATCGTTTTCCTCTGATGATAATCTAGTAATTAAAAGCCCCATCGTTTGATGATTATTGGAGGGCAATTCAGATGGTTTGATGATTAGGGTTTGGGGTTGGGACGATTTGGGAAGATAGATTCAGGGGGCCTTCTTGTTTAAAAATCAAAATAACCATCCCATTACCAAGGCATTATGCCCAGATCAACCGGTTTACACTCTCCACTCTCTCGGGTCAGGTCGCGGGTTCTAAACCCACTCATCCTGCCCCTTTTTGCTTAATGACAGTATCAAATCCAGACCCCTTGAAATTACGTGATAATAGTAAATTCGAAACCTTTTATTTCAAGGACTAGCCCCTGGCGCAGTGGTTTATGCCTTCACCTATCGTCGGGCAGACCCGGGTTCGACCCGGGCAAGCCCCAACCTTTTTAAAATCATTTTTCTACACTAGTTTAATTCTATAAAAATTATTATATAAGCCTTTGAATATTCAGATCAGTTTTTATTAAGTTAATTTTTTAAATTTCAAGAGAAACTATTTTGTTTGGGATTATTAAGATATAAACTTCATAAACCCTAATTTATTTAAAACAAATTCTTTAACAAATTAGTTATTTAAAATCCCCAATTTATAAATGGTATTTGGAAAATAAAGATGGGTATTCTATAGAAAAAATTTTGTTTCTTGGGAAGAATTATACATCCTCGCATAATGTAATTATATTAGATAAAACCATTAAATAAATTTTATACTTTAATTTTGAGTTAATCATAAATTAATTAGATCTTTATTTTTACACTAAGAAAATTCATGAAAAAGAAACTAAATAAATTAAGATAATTATTTATCTATTAGTTATTTATTTAGTCAACTATTTCTTAATCCATTTATTTAATTAGTTGAACGCAAACAAAGGAAAACCCTTTATTTATCCTTCCATTTATACAAACTAAAATGCGCTTTACTTAGCAAGATTTACATAACTATTATTTGAAACTCAAACAAAATTACCTTCTTATTAAAATGAGGAAAACCGCATCAACCTCCTTGCGCATTAGAATTCCCTGTTTCGTTTTGTACAAATCATTAATACCCATATTCCACAAATCATAGGTTATCTTGAGACTTGTCAGATCTGTGGTGCAACAACATCATATTGTGTGATATTCCACTACTCAATTGCAAGGTGAGTATTCACAACCTCTTTTTACTCTTTTACACTTTTGGGGTGGAACATGAACTCTATACACATTACACATTACACATTTACATTTACACAAACAACACAAGTGCAAAAATCCTATTTACATACATGTGTGCAAAATTTGAGCTTTGTGCCCGAGTGCTAGGTGTGCTAACCTTTGTATGCTCTTATGTGCAATCATTAACTATACAAGCCGACGGTTTTCAATGATAGATCTATTGAGTCTGACAAACCCACCCATAGTACGCGGTGATTGAAACCGACAACACATTTGTTTTGCATGCTAGTTACAAGGTTTGATTGTACATTTGGTTACACAATAGCTGCTCCCCATAAACGCCTTATTTTATCATGTTTTGTAAAGGATTTAGTTTACAAACTATATGCTATCTATATACAAACTTGTGTTATACTCACCAACTTTTTAGTTGACTTTATTTTATTCATGTTTCAGGTGCTTTCATATGAGCTAGATCAAGACATGCTACACATAGGCTTTGGACCTAGTTAATATTAAATCAAAGACAAATTGTATTTCATTATGTACTTTGAACTTGTTTCATGTTGTTTGAATGGAAATGGATTTAATATATTACAATCTAGTCAACCTTGTGCTCATGAACAGTCTTACATGTCCCGCCCCGATGATTCCGCCATCGGTCGGGGTGTGACATATTGCCATGTGGCTAACACCTGCCGATCTAGACCTCCTGTCAACCAAGGAAACCGAACTAATCAGCAAGTTGCTAATCAAGTTGCCCCAGCTATTGCAAATGGACATGCATGTTTCAAGTGTGGTGATCCAAACCACTTCTGGAACCATTGCCCAAGGCTGACTAATGCATACCAAGCTGGTGCTTGTAGGCGTGCTTTCAACATAAACACCAATGAAGCCCAAGCTAACAACGATGTTGTTAATGGTAAGTTTCTCGTCAATAACCAATATGCTTCCATTTTATTTGATATCGGTGCCGATAGGAGTTTTGTATCACGTGAATTTGAACCCTAACTTACAAAAACATGAACTAAGTTAGAGAAAACATTTACTGTTGAGGTAGCGGATGGAAACCCCATCACTATTGACTCCATTATTCGTGATTGTTCCCTTGAGCTTAACGAACACACCTTTCCTATCAACCTCATACCAATGCAACTAGGAAGCTTCAATATCATCATAGGTATGGATTGATTATCTAACCACCATGCCAAAGTCATTTGTTTTGAGAAATGCATTCGAATTCCTCTTCCATCGGTCGACACGTTAAGAATATTTGTTGAGAAACCGTGCAGTGGACTCAATCTCATGTCTTGTACTATGGCCCAACGGTACATACGAAAGAAGTATGTAGCCTTCTTAGCTCACATTGTTGCAAAGAAGGATAAAAGGAAGAGTATTCAAGACATCCCTATCATTCAGGATTTTCCCGAAGTGTTTCCTAAAGTTTTATCCGGCCTCCCACCCATTTGGAAAGTGGTGTTTCATATCGACCTCGTACCCGAAGCTAATCCCATAGCCAAAGCCCCATACCAGCTTGCACCTTCCGACATGCAAGAGCTTGCAAGTCAACTCTAGGAATTTTCTGATAAAGGGTTCATTAGTTCAATCATTCACCGTGGGGTGCACCTGTCTTATTTTTTAAGAAGAAAGATGGTTCATTCCGAATGTGTATTGACTATCGCGAGCTTAACAAACTTACTATCAAAAACCGTTATTCGTTTCCAAGGATTGATGATCTCTTTGACCACCTCCAAGGATCGACCTTGTTGGAGCATATTCTAGTGACAACGAGCTTGAAGATATTATGTCTTAGTCTTAGAGTCTTTAACTTGTAATTGATAGAATTGTTAGCAACAGTTAAAGGGGAGTCTGTTAGGACATGTTTTGTAGATGTTGATAAAATTCTGTGTAAGTTCATAGAGAGGCAAACTTAACAAGTTCGCCTAAGCATCTTTGAAGCGAACTTGGTAAGTTTGCCTATAGCAGGTCTTGTGTCTATAAATAGGTGTTTACAGATTCAGTGAAAAAGGACAAGTAGCAGCAGAGGGACTTTGAACGAGTGTATTATGTGAATATGTGAACTCTGTGTTTTGTGGAATACAAAGAGAAGTTTATTTACCTGTTGTTTCTATTGTCGATTGTTATACGAACGTTAATACTATAGGATTCCGCACTCCGCGTTAACGATACGTCCTGTCACGAGATCGATCTAAGATGAGTCATGTGGACCTATAAGTGCTAGCTTTATAGACTCAGGTAGATACTCTTGTGTCTACTGATTCTCAGAGATAATTGGTTCTTCAAGCTCAAGCTACACAGATTGCTGATATGCAATTATTGGTGTCTAAACTTGTTGAGCGTCTTGACGCTCGGGGGGGGGGGGGGGGGGTTAAGACTACATGATACATGTCATGCTGATTCAATTCAAAGAAAAGATAATGATGACAATGATCCTAGTGGTAATGTTGAGGGTGATCGTCAATACGCTGACGTGAGTCCAATATCCAGAGCTCAGGGGGAGTCGACATCACAAACTATTGAAGGAACCAAGCATGATTCAGGAGTGAATGAAGATATATTGTTATTGGAATTCTTTCAAGACTCTGAAGAAGAAAAAGCTGAGAAATTAGAATGTCTGGATGATATAGACGAGTTATTTGATGACGATGAAGAAGATGTGTTGGATAACGAAGTTGAAGAAGGAGAGATTGTAGAGATTGAAATAGAAAAGAGTAAGTCTAAGGTTACATATGAAGGGAGTGATGGTCTGAAGGTTCCGTATAACTTCATCCAATATGATGTTATTCCTGAGTTTTCGTATGATGGAGTAACAGATTCTATGAAGACATCACTACACCTGATGATACTGCTCAATCCAACAAGATAGATTCTGATGTTGATACGACTCATGCTGTGTCTCCTAAGCTGAATGAAGAACCTGTGATGTATAGAAATATAGGTATGACTAGAGAACAGTGGAGAGAAGTCGTTAACAGTTGGATGAAGGTACTACCAAAGTCACCTATACAACCTGCTCCGAAAGAAAGATATGTGAATAGAGAGAGGTGTATTGGAAAGATCATAAGTTGGTTTTATGATGATGAAACTAAGTTGTTTGCTATTAAAAGATCTGATGGTGTTCAATACTTAAAGCCTAGGATCAAGTATTCCAATACCTTGCCAAGCTGTGAAATGAATGGTCTAGCTTTGAAACCATTGATAAATAGATCTAAGTGTGGATTAGCCGATGTGATTGCCAATTTGATAAAGAGAGAAGGTGGACCAGGAAAGTATGAAAGGTTAAAACCACAGAAGGGAAAAAAAGTGAAGCTTATAGATCAAAAGACTAAGAATGTGACTTGGAAGTATAAGTTCAAGCCAGTACGTGTTGTACAGAAGATACCATTGAAGAAAATTCCACAAGATTTTCTTAGGAATATGAAATGGTGTTATGTTGATGTGAAGACTGGTGAAGCTAGGATTGAAGATAAAGATAATAAGGTCATTGTTAGTTTCTATGATGCAATGAATCTTATTAATTTCTCAAAGAAAGATCAAAGAACGTTAAGAAAGAATGAGATCATGTTCACTGATGAATGGAGAGAACAAGGATTGCAGTATAGAAGAGTGTTGGAGATATGTCAAAGATATGGAGTGCATGCAAAAAGCAGATTACCAGACAACTGGAAGAGTTCGTCGTAAAGACTTAAGACAGAAGATCAAGCTATTGTCAAGGGGGAGTCTGTTAGTACATAGATTGAATGACAAAAGATTTGTAATAGTTTAGGTCTTATTGTCTTTATGTTTTTGTATGTAATTGTTTAGTTTTGTCTAAGTATAAATACAAGTTCTGCTAGAGGTGAACTTGATAAGTTTGCCTGGTCTAGTTAAGTTCGCCTAAGCATCTTTAAGCGAACTTGATAAGTTCGCCTATAGCAAGTCTTGTGTCTATAAATAGGTGTTTACAGATTCAGTGAAAAAGACAAGTAAGCAGTAGAGGGACTTTAATCGAGTGTATTATGTGAATCTATAAACTCTGTTTGGTGATATAAAAGAGAAAGTTTATTTATCTGTTGTTTCTATTGTCGATTGTTATACGAACGTTAATAAGGTAGGATTTCGCACTCCGCGTTAACGATACGTCATGTCACGAGATCGATCTAAGATGAGTCATGTGGACCTACAAGTGGTATCAGAGTTTTTGCTCATGATTTACGTTTGATTCTTGGTGATTAGAGGTGTTTTTGTGTACAATTTGACAAGAAATTGAGCATTTTTGTATCCATGGAGTTTTCAAGTTCTTGAAACTGATTTTGCTGCTGAATTCGTGAATTTGAGGTTGATTTTGGTGAAATTGATCCGATAGAAGTGTTCTGATTCATGAAATACTAAATCCTACGGTCCAATTTCTTCAATTTCCTTCTAATCTGTGAGAAATGATGATTTTTGGTGGTGTTTGTTCGTGTTTGGGTTAAAGTTCTTGCTGAGTTTGTTTCAGCTGTTTTAGGCGAACTTGCTGAAAGTTGTTGCAGGCGAACTTATTAAGTTCGCTTCTCACAGCTTAAGCGAACTTAGCAGGCGAACTTATCAAGTTCGCTTCACTCAGTGAAGTTCAGGCACACTTATTAAGTTCGCTCAGGCAGTGTCAGGCGAACTAATTTCATGCGAACTTATCTAGTTCACTAGTGTTCTTAAAATTTTTTTTCATATATGGTCGTTTTGAATCATTTTTGAAATTTTTAAAAAGAGTATTTTGGCGGGAAATTTTTTCCGGATATTTTCGCAAAAATTTCAAAATGTCGATTTCGTGTGATGATAATGATATTGAAACTATGCCACCGAGGCTTTTGTGTATATCAGATTACCGTAGCTGGAAAGTCCGGTTCGAACAGTTCGTATTAGAAACTGATGAAAATTTTTGGAGACCAATGACAGAAGGATATGTGCATACTACTTTTGACTTTCTAGAATTTCGTGATGTTCCTAAACCAGTGACAACTCTTACTAAAGTAGAAAAGCAGAAGTTTGATCGAGAGATGAAAACGTGTGAAACTTTAACGATGTCTTTACCAATTGAAATCATTCATAGTCTCGGGAAGTGTCCAACTTCAAGAGATCTATGGGAAGCATTGAAGAAAAAGGGTGAAGCAACTTCTCAAGCGTTTGTGGTCTTGATCAAAGAAGTATTAGAGAAGTCGAGTTATTCTCAAAGTGATTCTTCTGCAGAGTTAAGTGATAGTGAGAATATTCGTTCTAGTGAAAGTACCCAATCTACTAAGACTGATGTGATGGCTGAAGAAAACTTTCAGACAGTTGAAGATGATATGAGTGAATTAGAAACTGATGCAGAGCTTGTCATTATTGATCAAAAGTGTGAAGCTGATGATGACGTATTCATGGTTCATGGTGCATCTTCTTTAGAAGAAAAGGATATGGTAGTTTCTAACTCTGAAACGTTTTGTTCTAACTGTATTTCAGTGAAGGATAAAATGATGAGGGTTATGGATGACAACGTAAACCTCATTTGTGATATGAAATCCATGCACACGGTAAATCAGAAATTAAAAGATAATGAGAATGTGTGTATTGAGAGAATATAATCATTGAAGAGGGATATAAATTCTCTGACTTTAACGATCAAAGAGCAGGCATATCACCTGGATAGATCCTTTGTAGAAATTGAGAAAAGAAATAATGATCTTGTTGAGAAAGATAAGGAACTAGCTGAATCTAAAGCAGAGGTAATCAGATTGCATAGAAAGTTAGAAAGCTTTGGAAATTCATCATTCTTATTAGGACATTATCATGATAATATTAAAGAGGGGAAGGGAACTAGTGGTATTGGTTATGTTCCTCCACCATTTAATGGAAATTATTCTGTGACACCTGAGATTATAAAAGACGAGGATTTAGATCCTAAGACTGTGTTGAAGGTGAATCCAGTCACAGGTGAAGATATGGTGTATTCTGATGAGAGTGATGATGAATATTTTGATGAAGCTAAGGTAGAGGGGATACCGGAAGAGGTTAAGAAAGAAGACTCAAAGTTTGATTCTAATTCATCTGGAAATTATACATTTGGAAGTTCTTCAAATTCAAGGAGAGTTCCATATGTAAGAGATTATCAAGACAGACGTACATGTTTTCATTGTAATGAGATGGGACACATTGTGGTGAACTGTCCTTACAAAAATAAAGGAAAAAAGCATGTAGTTCCTGAGAAGATGAAGTCTGAATCAAAACCTGTTGAGAAAAAGTTTGTTCCGTCTCAAACTCCAAAAGAAGTTCATGTAGGAGAATCTTCTTCAAGTGCATCTTATCATGTGAAGATTCCTTATATGAGAGAATATAGTGAGAAGAGATCTTGCTTTTACTGTGGTCTTGTGGGTCACATTCGAATGGATTGTCCTCACAAAGACAAAGGTAACCGACATGTTACTCCAGGAAAGGTAAGAACTCATGGTAAGCCTTATGTTAACCCAAATGTGGTTAAACCTCGTGATACACCAAAGGGTAATTCAAAATCTGAGGTTAGGCTTTCTAGACCTCAAAGACGGAGGAGAAACAGAAGATTGAGAAAACTTTTAGAACAAGAGCTTTCACAATCTACACATTTTAAGCAAAAAGAACTTAATGAACAGAAGTATGTTTGGAAATCTAAAGTTTCTGTTTCTGACTCGTCGAAACAATCTCCAAAAATAGATATGAGATTCGATTGTGAATGGAGTGAGGTTTATTATTTTGATACAGATGGACGACCCATGACTACTATGGCTTGGGTCCCAATTTCAAATTAATGTTTCTTGTTAGATGTGCAGGATTAACCTAGAGGGACTATTAATAACATTTGGGTTGTTGATAGTGGTTCTTCATAGCACATGACAGAGAATGACATCTGCAAGAGTAAAGAGTTGTTGACAACTGAGAAATCTATTTGATTCAACGACTTGATGATCAAGGGGGAGAATATGTCACACACAATGTTTTGGAAAGAGTTTTACAAAGTCCAAATGATAACCTGAAACTTAGGATGACAATGGTGAGCATAAAGTCATTGATAAAACCATTTGACTAGTTGAGGGGGAGTCTATAGGACAGGGGGTGTACAGATTTGTGTTGGTGACAAAGGCAAAGGCATTCAATTACAGGATTACATCGGTTTGAGTTTTTATTTGATTGACTTGCTTAATCCCAAGTAACCAAGTAAACTGGTTTTCATAAAATATTTTCATGGAAGATTTTATTTTCGTTTGTTTTACTTCCTTTCATAAAGATTTTGAAAAATCCAAACAAATTGAAAAAGATAAAATCGACATTACTTGAAGTTAAAGAAGAGATGATAGTACATCAGTAGATGTTCTTTCACACATGACCTTAGATTGACTGGTTGGTGCTTTATGTTAATATATCTGAATTATATGTTTTGATCTAAACTTAAGAGACTACACACATAGGAAATGATAATGTTGTGTATGCATATAATTTGAATTGTCAGTAGACTAAAAGCGTCACTGAATCATTAGTAATGTGAAAACATAATTGCATATGTTACAACTGTGATTTGAACCCATTTTATGCCTGGGTGTGTGTGTTAAAAGATCACTATCAGATAAAGAATATTAGCTTTTAATAAAGATTGTCCAATGAAATCAGTTTCGGGTTATGTCCTTAGCACTATTCATTCGATTTGCTTCAGTGCCCATGTCCCGAAAAGCATGCAATTTGAAGTATAATCAAGATATGTACTTGACAACATCTGTCAAACATATACTAGCCCTTGGATCATATTGATAAATCATCTTTACTGATTCCATTGAATTCATAATCCAGATAACAGTTGGATCCACATACCTGAATCTTATGATTCCACATATATAAGCCAAAACATTGAATCATTCGATTCTGAATCTCATTAATTCCTATACAATCCAATTTGGATTCTGCTATTCATGCGCTAAGTGATGTCTCCTCATTCTGGAAATTCGGATAATCTTTAGTAAAATCTCATACGTTTTGAAGATAGTGCATTTACTTTCTGTTGGCATACTAGTGGGGTACACGTTGTATTTCATACTTAAATGGTACCTTAACTCACAAGAAAGTGGGAATGTGATGCTTTAGTTTCAAATCTTATAATATTGACAATTTGGATTTGTGTGTCATAGCCTGATCCTATTTTCTTTGAATGTTAATCGCATATCATAACATGTAATATGAAAGTCTTGAAAAGATAGAGTGTGATAATCTTGAAAGATATTGTTTTGATTGGTCAAGGCTTGAAAGAATGACATAGGATATCATTTGATATTATATGGATTTTATATCCAAGATGTGTGATTGATATCTCATATATACTGATATGATCTTCTTACTCGTGATGTTCGACAAAAAAAATGTGATTTTGTATTTTATATTTTAGTTTGTACAAAGAAAAACCAAAAAGATTTTATCTTTCTTATGTTTAAAAACCAAAAAGATTTTATTTTTTCCAGCTTCCATGAAAATCTTAATTGTTGGTTATTCTTGGTTGTTCTCCTTTACAAAAACTGAATATTGCAGACAAAAGTTGACAAGGGGTCCTTCTCCCAAGTTTTCTTCTAGATAGAAAGAGAAAGTGCAGATGAGCAAGACAAAGACTACAGTGTGTTTGATGATATATGAAGACGGATGACAATCTTCTAAAGCTGTTGTCAAGAGGGAGTCTGTTGGATCATATTCTGGTGACAACGAGCTTGAAGATATTATGTCTTAGTCTTAGAGTCTTTGACTTGTAATTGATAGAATTGTTAGCAACAGTTAAAGGGGAGTCTGTTAGGACATGTTTTGTAATTGTTGATAAAATTCTGTGTAAGTTCATAGAGAGGCGAACTTGTATCTTTGAAGCGAACTTGATAAGTTCGCCTATAGCAGGTCTTGTGTCTATAAATAGGTGTTTACAGATTCAGTGAAAAAGACAAGTAAGCAGTAGAGGGACTTTCATAGAGTGTATTCTGTGAATCTGTAAACTCTGTTTGGTGATATAAAAGAGAAAGTTTATTTACCTGCTGTTTCTATCGTCGATTGTTATACGAACGTTAATACGGTAGGATTCCGCACTCCGCATTAACGATATGTCCTGTCACGAGATCGATCTAAGATGAGTCATGTGGACCTACAGACCTGTTTCTCGAAGATTGATCTTCGATCCGGTTATCATTAACTTTGCCTGCATGATGAGGACATTCCAAAAACTGCCTTTCTTATAAGATACGGTCACTACGAATTTATGGTTATGCCTTTTGGGTTGACCAATGCACCCGCGGTTTTCATGGACCTCATGAACGATATATGCAAACTACTTAGATAAATTCGTGATCGTCTTCATTGACGATGTCTTGATCTACTCCAAAACAAAAGTGGATCATGAGCAACATCTTAGGTTGATTTTGGAACTTTTGAGAAAAGAACAACTATATGCCAAATTCTCCAAGTGTGAATTTTGGTTAAAAGAAGTTCAATTCTTAGGTCATATTGTCAACAAGAAGGGAATATACGTGGATTCCGCTAAGATTGAAGCCGTAAGAAACTGGAGTACACCTAAAACCCCTACCGAGGTTCGTTCATTCCTTGGTCTAGTGGGTTATTATCGTCGATTCATCTCCAACTTTTCTAAGATTGTTGTCCCTCTCACCGCTTTGACACATAAGGGTAAACCTTACGAGTGGGGACCAAAGCAAGAAGAAGCCTTTCAAACCCTTAAGCAGAAGTTGTGCAATGCTCCTATTCTAACTCTTCTTGACGAGAATGATGATCTTGTTGTCTATTGTGTTGCATCTAACCAAGTTCTTGGTTGCCTTTTTATGCAACGAGGCAAAGTTATCATTTATGCATCAAGACAACTTAAGATTCATGAGAAAAACTATACAACGCACGATCTGGAGTTGGGTGTAGTTGTATTCGCGTTGAAGATTTGGAGACACTATCTCTATGGCACGAAATGTGTGGTGTTTATCGACCACAAAAGTCTCCAACACATTTTCAATCAAAAGGAACTCAACATGAGGCAACGACGTTGGGTTGAACTCCTTAACAACTACGATTGCGAGATTCGTTACCATCCCGGCAAAGCGAATGTCATGGCCGATGCATTAAGTCGTAAGGAGCACGTCATGCTTCATTTTATCTAAATTCAAACCGATATCCAAATTCGTATTTGATGTAGTTTAAAGTACACATCCTTTATTCCTTTGTAATTGTGCATTTTAGATAGTTTTGTGTACGTTTTTACATGTTTTTGGTTTGTATTGAGTCTTTATCATGTTTACAGGTGCTCATGAGAATTACAAGTCAAATCATGAAGAAATCGAGCACAAGAGGAAATCCGGAGGAAAAAGGGCAAAATTGTTGAAAATCAGTCCCTCGCGGTACGCTAGAGAGGAGAAGGATTGTCTCGCGCTACTCTAGGAATCTCAATGTGTTTATCATCACAGTCACGGATGAAATGGTGATGAATCTCATTGTGTTTAGTTTTGGAATGTTTCATTGGGTTATTTGTGATAGACATGGTAGCATTATTTTCAATGAACAATGGAGTTCCAGTGTAGTTCAAGCCGTAGTCTCTCAGTTGTTGCTAGATCCACAAAATCTGAGAACAGCTGCTCGCAGCAGCAATGTACTCTGCTTCACAAGTCGAGACAGAAACCGTTAACTGCTTCTTACACTGTCAGGAGACCAGCATGTCTCCTAAGAACTGACATCCACCTGAGGTCGACCTTCTATCAAGGTTACAACTGACATAATCTACATCAGTGTAGTCTTTGAAATCAAACGACTGCTGCTTGGAATACCAAAGACCTAATTGTGGCTTCCCTTTCAGATATCTGAATATCCTCTTCACAGCTATCAAGTGAGATTCCTTGGGTTGTGACTGAAACCTCGAGCATAAGCAAACGACAAACATAATATCAGGTCTTGAAGGAGTAAGATACATAAGAGAACCGACCATACCGCAGTACAATTTATGATCCACATCCTTGCCATATTTGTCTGGATGCAAACCATGATTACTGGGATTGGTGTACCATAAGTAGAACATTCATTCATTTTGTATTTCATCAAAATGACGTGTACATACTTAGTTTGATGTAGATAAATGTCATCTTCCCTTTGACTGACTTGCAGACCTAGAAAGAATGACAATTCTCCCATGTTGCTCATCTCAAACTTTGACTTCATCACCCTCTCGAATTCTCTACACATATCTTCATTTGTAGACCCAAAAATAATTTCATCCACATAAACTTACACTAGCAGAATATCTCCCCCTGCTTTCCTTATGAAAAGAGTCGAGTCAATTTGTCCACGATCGAAACCGTTGGACAACAAATGCTTTGATAAAGTCTCATACCACGCCCTTAGAGCTTGATGAAGACCATAAAGTGCTTTATCCATCTTGTACACTTTATTTGGATGTTGTGGGTCTTCAAAACCAGGTGGTTGAGAGACGTAGACCTCTTCATTAACTTTTCCATATAGGAAAGCACTCTTCACATCAAGTTTATAGACCTTGAAACCAACAAAGGAGGCATGAGCCAGAAAAAATCGAATGGCCTCAAGACTAGCAACTGGGGCATACACCTCTGTGTAATCTAAGGCCTCATGCTAATAAAAACCCTGAACAACCAACCTTGCCTTATTCTTCACCACAACGTGTCGATCGTCTGTCATGCATTTGAACACCCACCTGGTACCAATTGGATGTACACCTCTCGGCAAGTCAACTAGATCCCACATAAGCAACTTTCAGAACTGAGAGAACTCATCTTGCATCGCCTCTATCCAACAATTATATGCGAGAGCCACCTTCACATTCTTTGGCTCAATTTGGGATACGAATGCAACATGCAAACATGTTTCCATGCTACGTGTGTCAAGTATCTCTGCATATAGACTGGTGTTCTTAGTAATGGTTCTGTGACGAGTTTAAACGCCAGCATCAGGATCACCAATGATTATTATGCACTCTCGTCTATGGCACTAGAGGTTCCTAGATATTTGTCTCGAGATTTATGCTTAACTCCCCCACATCAAGTGTATCATAAGAAGATTCAATATTGATAGGATCAACTAGAGCATCATTTCCTTCCACATTGTTAGGATCAGCTTGAGCATCGTTTCCTTCAACATTTGTATCCTCTTCATTATCACTTGCATGAGTCCCAGATGCAGATGCGACATTAGGATCAGGGGTAGTGATAGGTAAAGTGGATCTTGTTGAGAAATTGGAGTCATCGCCGCCGCTACAGTAGTGATACAGGAAGATCGAAAGACTTGAAAAGAGCATCATAATCAAAACCCCAATCTGGACCTGTTGGTTCTGGTGGAACACTGTGTTTACTGCAATCCACTTCGAACCACTCTTCAACAGAACGAGAATCCTTGATGTACACCCTTTTATATGGCGAACTGGTAACATATCATAAGAAGATGCCTTCCACCACTTTTTCATGAAATTTGGATTTGCGATCCTTGGAATGTAACAATAAAGAACAGGGACTACTGAATGGAACTAGGTAGTCCAGATTGGGAGGTCGGTTGTTGATCAAATTATAGCAAGTCTTGTTGTGACACTTTACCACTAGAACTCGATTCAAAACATGACATGTTGTATTCACTGCCTCTGGTCAGAAGGTTATTGGCAGTTTCGCATCTGACAGCATCATCCGAGAAATTTCAATCAAAGTTCTATTCTTCCTCTCTGATACTCCATTCTACTAAGGTGTGTACGGAGCACTGAATTCATGACGAATACCATTCTTGAGACAGAAAAGCTCCATCACGTTGTTCTTGAACTCTGTGCCGTTATCACTTCGGATTCTTCTAACTTTTAACTTGCATAATGATTCCAAACTCAAGATCAGATATTGAAGAATCTCAGCAGTCTCATCCTTTGTACCTAAAAGATGCACCCAAGAAAAATATGAGAAATCATCAGTTACAACTAGACAGTATGACTTACCTCCAATACTCCTGATACTTATGGGCCCAAACAAATCCATGTGCAAGAGCTCCAAAGGGGTATCAATAGAGTTTTGGGCCTTAGGCTTGTGAGATTTTCGTTGTTGTTTGTCCTTTTTACAAGGCATACAATCATCTACAATAGAAAACCTCAACTTAGGAACCCCGATTACCAAACTGTTTTGGACAAGTTGATTCATTTTTCTCTAAGAAATGTGTCCGAGTTTCCTATGCCACAAGATTTAGTCAATTTATGTTGCTTTGGAAAGCAAACAAGTTGCACCTGATGAGGTGGTTTTTGCCACACGCATATCAATCAAATAAGTGTCGTTTGTTCTTGGCGCTTACATCAGAATCTACTCTTCAGGAACCACAAAGCTAGGCTTGAGAACCAGGCATTCAGACTTGTCAAACATCATCGAGTACTCCTTGTCACACATTTGGGATACACTCAACATGTTATGCTTCAGCTGCTCGCAATAGTTGACATTGTCGAAACTAATACATCCATTTGAGACCACGCCTTGACATGTTATACTTCCACCTTTTTCACCTGCAAAGGCCACATAGCCGCCTCTGAATGGTTTCACTTCTTGAAGCAAGGCCATGTTGCCTGTTATGTGCCGGGAGCATCCACTATCAACATACTATCGGTTAGCAATAGTTCCCTTTGGAAGTTCCCGCACAAGTCAAAAGAAATTAGTTAGATTTGGAGACCCAAGCCATGGTGGTCTTGGGTCATCCGTTTTTCTCAAAATAAACAACTTCAATCAACTCGCAATCATGACTATTCAAAATTGGTGACTTCTTTGGAGAGTCTGAATCATAAGATTGAGAATTTTTTATTTTCTTTTTTCCAGGATCTTCGCTTCTTTTTACCTTGAATAGTGGGTTTACTATTATCAACAGATGGTGAACTATAAGAAGTGTCACCTAACCAGCAATCAACAAACTTTTGCTCAAGTTTTCTCAATTTCTTATTCCTCCTTCTCCTCTGTGGCTTGGAAAGTTTCACCACATGTTTCTCACCAGATTGTGCACTACAAGAGGTAGATGCACCAGGACTAGCAGGTTGCTTATCCCGTTTCATAACAGATGATACAGCCACAGGTTTTGCTTGTGACTTTACCATTTGCTCGACTGGTGGTTTCACCACTTTTGGAATAGGACTTTTCTGTTGCTTCACTTGTGGTGTCTTAGGGGCTGCAGCCTGTTGTGGGACAACTGGCTTCTTCTCTTGGTTCTTATCAGGGCAGTTCAAAAGGATGTGACCGACTGTACCACATTGAAAACAAACTCTTCTCTCTTTGTAAACTCTCTTGTAAGGCTCCTTGACATCAGATGTGGAACATTCAGCTTGATGAGCAACAGGAGGAGTTTGATGAATAGCAGCCGGTGATGTTGACTGACTCTTGGGAGTATAATGCTTTTTGATATTTTCATGAAAATTCTTTCCCACTTTATTAGCAAAAGATTCTTTCTTTGCTTGCTTTATGGTATTGAAACCCCCATAAAGCAAATTTTTCAATTTATCATTTGACTCAATCGTATCAGGTTCAGTTAAAATACAGTTATAACGGTCAGTGACAATGTTTTTCTGTATCTTAAGTTCATCGAACATCTCCTCTGAGACAACTCTCTCAACCTTGTTGTCATCAATAAATTCATCAGAATAAAATTCTTCATCTTTATCAGAAGCTTAATCAGCCTTACTTGAAGATGATTCATCTAAGAACGATAGATCAATATCAACTGGTTTGTTAACAAACTTGCCATTCACTGGTGGAGAAATGGCATTAGTACCTAAACCTTTGCCACTCACTTGCCTCACTATATATTCGTAGTGTTCCACCACAAAATGAGAGTTTTTCAACTTCTCAAGTTTGCCACTTAACGGCAGGATCTCACTTTGCAATTTGGCCAATTCCATATTCTTCTTCTCTAGCTCCTTATAGGCAACAACTAAATAAAATTGTTGTTCACTGATTTTAATTGAAAAATCTTGTTTGTCTTTCTTAAGAATTTCAATTGAACCTTTGAAACATTTTTCATTTTCTTTGTATTTTAGAGCTGCACTACGTAGAGGTTCGAGTTGATCATGGATGCGATCATTCTCGTCTTTTAAGATCATACAATTTGAACAAGAGACAACAGCAAAAGAATTAGAATCTACCTCACTTGACTTGTTTGAAGCTTCTCCAATAGCTATTGGTGCAAGTGCAGATTCAGGTTGGTCAGCAGCATCTGCTTCCCTTTTTTCAGCTTCCATCATTTCAACAATTTTAGCCATCAATCCCAGCTGAGTCTGAGCAATTATAGCATCCTCCAAATGAACACCTCAGTCAAAATTGTCATCAAGTTGAACCACCAATGCATTGGATGATGTTCCTTGGTTGTTTCTGGACTTGGTCGAGTAAAACCAAAAACTGGTGCTTTGTCCTTCTGACATTCCCTTGCAAAGTGCCTGAAGTTCTGACACTTGTAACATTTAGCCTTTTACTTGTCAAACCCGACTCTTGCATTAGAATGTCCACCGATAAACTTTCTTCCAGTTCTTCCTAGAAAACGCTTAGCCCTTCTCAATATCATTGCCATATTCCATTTAATATCAACATCTTCCATATCATCAGGATCAACTTGGTTGAAATCTTCTTCAATGGTCTCCAGATATGTAAGTTTCCCGCCAATGAAGTTCTCGTAGGCAAGCATACATGATGATAATAATACGACATGATCCTCAGTAATCTTGGTTATAGCATTTTGGTGAGTTGATGATGAAGATGTGGGGCCTTTTGAGGAATTTTGATGAAACAAACTACACCCTGATATAGGAAAACATGTAGAATTCCCACAACCATTAGAATTATCATCATCTTGATTAGTATTTCCAGAGAACAGTGCAAATCCAAAACCAAATGACTTCAATGTGGAAGACTTCCCAAAATAAAGTGAAGGATCTTGAACTTGAGGTGAGCTGCCGGTTTCTTTCTTTCTTATGTTCATATCATGTGCTTGAATCTTCCCTATCGCCTCATCAATTGTCATCAAGTAGAACTTTGGACTTTCTCTCAACAAGGTTGTGTACATGTCAAACTTTGGAGGTAAAGCATCAAGAAATTTTTGAACTAACTCATCATTAGGATACTTTAGTTCATAAGCTTTCAGCTCAGTCTGTAAGTGATAGAATCTAGAGATCAAATCATAAGTAGATTCATTCTCTAGATATCTAAAACATTCATATTGTTTCCTCAATAAGTCCCTCTTACTCTTCTTTACAACGCCGTTTCCCTCAAATCTCTTCTGTAAATCTTTCCAAATATCTTTAGAAGTGTCATAACCACGAAAACCGTGAAATAATTCTCTTGTCAGTGCCATGGTGATAGAACCATGAGCTTTCTTCTCTAAGTTATGAGCCTTCTTTTCATTTTCATCAAGCCTAGACAGAGGCTTGGGAACAATCTCACCTAAGAATTCATGTGTTGGATGCTTATACCCCTCAAGAATGGGTATCCACATGGTTGAATCAGTATACGAGATGTACTCCTCAAATCTTGCTTTCCAATTGGAATAATCATTCATGTTCAGCAACTTTGGTGGTTTCTACGGAGTCCCTATCTCGTTATCATAGTTCAACATGCTACTAATGTTCAGAATGTTCGACATGGTCAAGTACTTAGTCAATATTCAGAGAAAACAGCACAACTTGCGTACTTAATGATTGGTTTTGTGAACTTGTACAAGTGGTCTTGCGTACTTAGGTAAGTACGCAGGAGTAAGAACAAGTACGCAGAGAGATTGCTCTTGCGTACTTGACAAGTAGCAGGAACAAAACAGATTTTACCAAATCAGGTAAGTACGCGGGTCACTTTTTCAAACCTGCTCCAACTACGTTTTCCGGTCTGTTCAGGCCATCGGAAAACATTCAAATCTTCAAAACTTGTTGTAAACACGAAATTGATCTACCCAATAGGTTAGAAACTTGATTCTAACAAACCCTTAATGATCAAATCACTCAAACAAACAACAAACTAGGCTAAATTTGATGATTTTCAAATGAAAAATAGCGCTATAAACAGTGATTACTTTTCACAAGAAAATCAACAAATTCTCAGTCAAAAGCAAGTAATCAGACATCTAACTTGATCGAAAACACTCGAAATCAAGAGCAAATGCTCTCATACCACTTGTAGGTCCCCGAGTGTCACTGATCGTATGGTGTGGGTGAATCTCTAGTCGAATAGGGTGCGGAATGCCCGTGACTAGATGGAGTATCAACGACAATGGTAATCGACAACAAATGTAAGTCACAAAATACTTCGTCTATTATCAATATCACAACCGATTACAAGAAGTCTGACTAAATACAATGAGAGCGTACATTGAAACTTCTACAACTTGCTATATATACTAACAGACACAGTACATGCATAGTTATCAAGTGTCACACCCCCAAAATCCACTAACGGATTTTTACCACAATGCGTGTGACAAACCAGGATCTTAGTCATTAGTTATGTCAAACGACACTACATGAGGTTAAACAAAACCATAAATGTTCAGAGTAAATGCGAATGGGATAAACAAAGTATTTAATGCGCAAAATAAACGCTCCCAAATTCAATGAAGTAAAAGCAGATAAATTGTTCAAATGTTAAAGGACTCTAATGCATGTCCTAAATGTGCAACTGTGCTTAGCGATCTGAGAAAATATGTAAGAAAAGTGTCAACACTGGGTTGGTGAGTTTACAGGTTTCCGTTTCATAATAATATTTGTCAGATTACGTACATTCAATATATATCAATAGGTAGCTAACCTATGTTCATGTTTACTAAAGTGCTCACAACCGAAGCTGACTGTTTGTAATGTTTGAATACCTTCCACCATGTCTATCAACAATGGTGACGTGTTTAGGTCAATATTACACCCGTTCGACCTCCAATCGAGTTAGCGCGACTAACGTGGGTGGGGTTTGTCAAACCCAGTAGTACTACTCAAGATTACCTCGCTAAGTTCATATTAAACGGTTTGATGTGTAAGGACTTTCATGATAGAGTTTTACGCTTAGTCTTAACAAGTGATAATATAAGAATTACAGAAATCATATGTTTACGTCATGTTTTCTCCCCTTAGTTTAAAAACAGTAAATGGGGCCGTGAAACTCACCTGAGTTGTGTAAAGCGTAGTAATTAGCACCACACAATGATGCCATAGAAACCACAAATGGATCGCATGCGGACAGTCTACGAATGCCCTAGAATATGATTTATGGCAGTTAGAAACACATAGGATTTTGTGACGACGATATGGGAAATGTCGGATGTCCTAAAACATACTTAGGAATAATGATTAGGTGTTTGTCATCGGGGTTTAGGAATCCCTAATTTAATACTTAGTATAGACGTGGTACGCACGAAACGTCACCGAACACGAGATAATAATATCAAATAATAGTTCGTGTGTTCTTATTAATTAAATAATAGTTTGGGGAAATAATATAAATAATTATATTATTTATAATGTAAATAATTATTTAAGTGATAAAAATAATAAGTATATTATTTTTAATTTACAATATATGCTTAGGTTGGAGTAGGAATTAAATCCCGAGCACACGGGTGTTTTCCGAGGCCAAACCATGTTAATATATTAATATAATAACATAAGGTTTATTTTTATTTAAAAAAAATATATAAAAAACTTGTCTAAAAATAAAATGGGGGTGGAGGGACTCGAACCCGGGTCTCCTCCCTAACAACACAACAACTTAACCAGTCCCGCCCGCTAGAGTATCGCACACAAGACCAGACTACGATAACACAATTGCTTAGGGGTTTCGTTAATCGGGGTATTGCGAACCTGTGGGTGGATTTAATTGCAAAACTATCAAGTTTAAAGTCGTTAATTTCTCATTCGAAAACCGAAACCCTAGTTTAAGAACACAAAATCAAATCTGTTGAATTTGATAGTAAAAGTGGTTGGATTCATAGGGCTTTTGATGAGCAAGGCATTGCGAATCTATACCTGTGGTTTAATTGGATGGAGATTGGGTCTAGGGTGTAGTTCGATTAAACCCGCAATGTGATGAACCCTAGAATCGGTTCATCCCAAATTCGATTTTATAAGACTGAATTAGCATAGGGCTTTTGTTTCTAGGATGAAAACGAAGCTATGGGTGTAATCAATTACCATAATGGGGTTTTAATTGATGGTGCTCGGCTAGAACTCATTTCCGACTTACGTGGGTTGGTCTCCGGCAACTCCGGGTTCGTCTCCGACTAAATTAGGATGTGCAAAAGCTTGGCAGTGGTTTGTTTGAGGTGTGCAGAGTGTTTGCTTGTGAAATATTAATCCAAATGATTCAATTTGATGGTCTAGTTGATGGGAGTTGACGGTTACGGCTTTAATGGGTTTAATCGGATTAATTCTTGATCATTAGTGGTATTAAATGTCTAGAAGTGGTTTAACCATGATCGTGATCATTAATGCCATGCATAACCGACAAGAATTAGACTAGATTTGTGGTATACGGGCTTGATTAGGCTCAATGTGTGCTTGATTTTGACTTTCAAAAGTCAAGAATTAAGTATTGGATAATTACAGCTTTAGTCCCTAAAGTTTAGGTGTACAAGTTTTGAGGTTTTGACAGATTTGGTCCTTGAGGATTCTAACTGGCTAAATGGACTAACTGAGTTTGTGTGAGATAACGGAGTTTGAGTTAACAGTGTTAACCGTAATTTGTTGGGTGTCACATCATCCCCTAGTTGAAAAAAATTTTGTCCCGAAAATAAAAAAAAAAATTCTCGGATGTCACATCATCCCCTAGTAGAAAGAATTTTCGTCCTGAAAATTAAATAGTACCTTATGTGTTTGACGTAGATTGCTTGAAAATATGAGGATACTTGCACATCATCTGATCCTCGCGCTCCCATGTGAATTCCGGTCCACGTTTCGAGTTCCAACGAACTCTGACAATAGGGATTTTACTGTGTTTGAGTGTTTTGACTTCCCTATCCATGATTTCAACCGGTTCTACAATGAAGCGTAATTGTTCATCAATTTGTAGTTCCTCGAGTGGAACCATGAGTGTCTCATCTACTAGACATTTCTTTAAGTTTGAGACGTGAAAGTTGTGCACACCACTAAGTCCTTCAGGTAGGTCCAGTTGGTACGCTACTGGGCCAATTCTCTTTACTCTCTTGAACGGTCCAACATAACGAGGATTTAGCTTGCCTTATTTCCCAAAATGAATTACACCTTTTCAAGGTGAGACTTTTAATAGAACCATGTTGCCTACTTGAAATTTCAATGGTTTCCACCGCTTATCGGCGTAGCTCTTTTGACGGTCACGGGCTGCCGCCATACGATTTCGAATTTGAATGATTTTCTCTGAGGTTTTGAGTACGAGTTCCAGACCCGTAAGTTTGCTATCCCCAACTTCAGCCCAACAAATAGGTGATCGGCATTTCCATGAATATAATGCCTCAAACGGTGCTGCTTTATGCTAGTGTGATAATTGTTATTGTAGGAGAACTCTACTAATGGCAAATGAGTTTCCCAACTGTTACCGAAGTCAATCACACAAGCTCATATCCAGGCGCATGCCTAGAGCTTTTTGTAATGATTTCTAGAAACGTGAGGTGAATCGAGCATCACGATCAGAAATGATTGAAATTGGCACTCTGTGCCAAGAGACTACTTCTTTCAGATAGATACGAGTTAGCTTCTCCATCTTATTAGTCTCTTTAATTTCTAGAAAGTTAGCGGATTTAGTCAAGCGATCTACGATCACCCAGATGGTGTCGCGTCCACTAGGAGTTCGAGGTAGTTTAGTAATAAAATCCATAGAAATTTGCTCCCATTTTCACATTAGGATTTTTGGTTGTTAAAGCAAACCATAAGGTTTTTGGTATTCGACTTTGACCTTCGAGCAGGTCAGGCACTTGCTCACGTAGGTAGCTATATCAACTTTCATATTCGGCCACCAATATAGAATCTTCAAGTCATGATACATTTTATCAGAACCAGGATGAATAGAATAGCGAGATTTGTGAGATTCATCCATTACAAGTTCCCTTATGTTCTCGTACACTGGAACCCAAATTCGCTCTGAGAAGTAGCGAATGCCTTCAGATTTAACTTCGAGTTGGTTCTCTATACCACGCGTGGCTTCTAACGGTAGGTTTTCCTCTTTTAGGGCTTTTAGTTGAGCACTGTGGATTTGATCAAGTAGTCAAGGGTGGATAGTGAGTTGTAATGCTCGGACTCGTCTAGGTTTAGTTTCTTTTCTTCTTAGGGCATCGGCTACTACATTAGCTTTGCCCGGATAATACTTGATTGCACAATCATAGTCATTCAAGAGTTCGATCCAACGACCCTATCACATGTTCAACTCTTTCTGTTCGAAGATATGCTGAAGACTCTTGTGATCGGTGTAGATGGTGCACTTGGTACCGTACAAGTAATGTCTCTAGATTTTCATAGCAAACACTACAGCTCCCAACTCTAAGTCATGAGTCGTGTAGTTTTTCTCATGAATTTTCAATTAAGGAGAAGTGTATGTGATAACCTTCTCGCGTTGCATCAACACACAACCGAGACCCTGAATGGAGGCATCGCAATACACTACAAAGTCATATGTTCCCTCTGGAAGATATAGGATGGGTGCACTACACAGTTTCTATTTTAACAGTTGGAATGCTAACTCCTGGGTTTCACTCCAGTTATAGGGTTTACCCTTTTGGGTTAAGGCAGTGAGAGGTTGAGCAATGTTCGAGAATCCCTCGATTAATCGACAGCAGTAGCCAGCCAACCCTAGAAATTGTCACACCTCTGTCGGCGTCGTTGGTGCCGCCGAATTCTTGATGGTTTCTACTTTGGTTGGATCGACATGTATTCCTTTCTCGTTGACTACATGTCCTAGAAATTGAACTTTGCGAATCCAAAATTCACACTTGGAAAATTTGGCGTACAATTGCTCTTGTTTTAGCAGTTCCACGATTAAAAGTAGGTGCTCCTCCTGCACTTATTCGCTCTTAGAATAGATAAGGATATCATCAATGAATACGATAACGAATTAATCAAGGTAGGGTTTACACACACGGTTCATGAGATCCATGAACACCGCGGGTGCGTTGGTTAGTCCGAATGGCACGACCACAAACTCGTAGTGGTCGTACCTAGTTATGAATGCAGTCTTAGAGATGTCTTCGTCTCAGACTCTCAGTTGATGATAACCGGATCTAAGATCGATCTTGGAATAGAAACTTCATCCCTGGAGTTGATCAAACAGATCATCAATACGGGGTAGTGGATAACGATTCTTGATAGTCACTTTGTTTAGCTCATGGTAATTAATGCACATATGAAAAGTCCCATCTTTCTTCTTGACGAATAAGACTGGAGCTCCCCATGGCGATGAGCTAGGTCGGATGAAACCCTTATCTAACAACTCTTGCAGTTGTGTAGATAATTCTTGTAACTCTCTAGGTGCAAGTCTGTACCATGTCCGAGCACTAGGCGCTGCTCCGGGTGCTAAATCAATCTGGAATTCAACTTGACGATGAGCTGGAAGAACAGGCAGGTCTTCGGGAAACACTTCTTGAAAATCATGAGCGATAGGAATGTCATCGGTCTTCTTCTCTTCGGATGGTTGTTCGGCGACAAGAGCCAGAATAGCAGTATGACCTTTGCATAAACACTTCTATGCTTTCATGAAGGATATGATGCCTACGACAACACCACTCTTTTCGACTTGGACAAAAAGGACTTCTCCTCTAGGGAGAGGAAGACGAAAAATTTTGTCATGACAGATGATTTCAGCTTGATTCTTGGATAACCAATCCATACCGACAATTATGTCGAAACTGCCAAATGTGACTAGCATGAGGTCAATGTCAAGCTTATGACCAGCCAATCCTAGTTTACAACCCTTAAGAATGTGAGTTGCTTCGATTATCTGACCGTCTCCTATCACTATAGTGTACTTACTTTCTAATAGGGTTGGAGTTTCTTTTAACAGACAACTAAAGTTCTTAGATATGAAACTCCTATCGGCACAAGTATCAAAAATTACAAAAGAAAAACAGTCGTTCAAGAGGAACTTACCAGTAACAACGTTGTTATCGTTTCTTGCTTCCCCGGAACCAATCACGAAGGCTCGCCCCTTCGCACCATTTCCGTTGTTGTTACCATTTCCGTTGCCCTACTTGTTGCCGTTGTCGTTTCCATTACCATTTCCACTTTTATTCAACTGAGGACAATCCTTCTAGAAGTGTCCTTCCTTGCCACATTCAAAACATCCCCTGGTAGAACCCTGTTGCTGAAATGGTTGTTTAGGTTGGAGTTCACCCCTGCAGTCTTTTGCAGTGTGGCCCATTTTGCCACACCGCTGGCAATGATGTTTATCACAAGCACCATTGTGGTGAAAACCACACTTGTTACACTTAGGATATTTCCCAGCATAATTACCCTGGTTTTGACCTGAAGAGGTTAACTGGTTGAAAGTTTTGGTAGGCTCAAACCTACGCTGCTGCTGTTGACGTGGGTTAGGCTGAAAGCTCTTGGTGCTGGTGTTGCTATCAAACTTACATTTTTTATTGTTAGTTTCTTTGGTAGCTGTGCCCCTCGGGGGGTAGGGTACGTTGAGTTAGAGCCTGATCAGTCAGCTTATGAGCCAGTCAGATGGTTTGCTGAACGGTAGTAAGAAGTAACCATAGTTTGGATTTGAGGTACCAGGCCGTCGATGTACCTCTCTATCCTCTTGTATGATGGAGTTACCATATGTGGACACATGACTGCATACTCGTGTAATCGAGTAGTATAGAGCTCAATCTCAGAACCTTCCGTCTTCAAGTTCCAGAATTTACCCTCCAACTTCTGAATTTCATATGGAGGACAGTACTCCTCCTATAACATAGTATTGAACTCTTCCAATGGTAGGGTGTTAGCCATGTCTAGACTCAATATCTTGACTTGAGAGTGCCACCAGGTGAGGGCAGGACCCTCTAGAGTACATGAGGCATACTTGACCTGATTTGCTTGAGGGAAGTTGCACATAGCAAATACTGCCTCAACTTTCTCAAACCAACGGAGCAAACCGACAGCTCCCTCGGCTCCACTATAGGTGTGGGGCTTCACTCCATGAAAGTTTTGAAGGTACAGATCTGCTGACCTAGATTGAAAACAAAACAAAATTATGGATATAAGGTTTGAAAATGAGTTTAGAGTGATAAATTGACTTGCTAGAGTCAATGGATATTGGATTTACCTGCAGCATTATGTGCAGCTTAGCTTGCTGCCACAGCTTCTGCTACACGTTCATTAATGAGTGCTGTGAACTCAGTTGTAGTCATATTGATATTACCACGTCCACCACGACCGCGTTCGGACATGATTCTTCACATTCACAAATACAATAATGAGAAAATATATCGCATATTATCATCATACAAGTACGAGTAAACAAATGAAAACTAAACCACAACATCTAATATTTTAATAATAATCCTTGATTAGATAAATCGTAACGGCTAAAAAATAAACCAACCAAAACATCAAAATTTCATAAATATCAGTTGGATGGAAACAACCCTACCCATCTAGGTTTAGAAAGAAAATAAAACTAAAGATAGAATGTCAAATGCCACTGTTAGCTGAAGAAATAACTGATTCGTCATCCTCATCCTCAGTTGGTCTTCAGGCTCAACATCTTGCGCGTCTTCTTCCGCAATGGCAGCCTCGAGTTGTGTCTCTAATTGCTCAATCCTGATATGGGCTACATCGAGGTCAAACTCTAGAGTATTCACTCAATTTTCCATCTCATGGAATGAAGTCACCAAATTCTCATGATAGTGGTCAGTGTCTGCTAACTCTATTGTCAGCTTTTCAATCTTATCATTCGCTTGACTCTCTCATTGATTTCCCCTGCAACATCATGCATATTCCAGATCTCCCGGTCCATAGTGGCTACAAAGGCAGCAAAAGTCTGCTCAAATGGGTAAGGCAAAGGTGGTAGAGTCTGTAGAGTGGAAGTAGTGGTTGCAAAGTATGGAGGTGGGACCTGCTCCTGCCGGACCCAGCTCCTGATCATGTTAGGATACCACTCCTAATCCTGCATGTTACCTTCAGTCCACACATGGAATGGCTCTTCATACACGATGGTGTCCTCTATTGGGCTCAGCCGACGCTTCTTGGACTTTGGTGAAGGTATGATAGGTGTCACACCCCCAAATTCCACTAACGTAGTTTTACCATTAGGGATGTGACACACCAGGATCTCAATCATTAGTTACATCAAACGACACTACATGGGAGTTAGAATGTCATAACGTAAAAGTTCAGAGTTAATGCAGGAGCATTTAAACCAGAAAGTAGATGCGCAAAACAACGCGCCAAAGTTTAGTTTAATAAAGGTAAGTGAATTGTTTTAAATGTTTGCATATGAGTGAAATGATAGTAGGACTCCATGCATGTCCTAGGTGTCCAACATGTGCCTTAGCGACCTGAGAAAACATGTACGAAAAGTGTCAACACGAGTTTGGTGAGTTCACAGGTTTAAAGTTTGTAATAAGAGCATTGCAAGATTATGTACATTCAATATGCATATCTATAGGTAGCTAACCTATGTTCATGTCTTAATAAAGCGCTCGCAACTGAAGCTGAAAGTGTGTTTGTTTGTTTGCCTCCAGCCATGTCTATCAACTCTGACTAATGTGTTAAGGTCAATATTTCACCCGTTCGACCTCCAATCGAGTTAGCGCGACTAACGCGGGTGGGGTTTATTAAACCTAGTAGTACAACCAAAATTACGTTGCTAATTCCATATTAACGGTCCGATGTGTGTGAGAACTTTCATGATAGTGTGTTACGCTTAGCCTCAACAGTGATATCATATGAATTACAATAACCCAAAATAGTTTGCGTCATGTTTTCTCTCCCAACGGGAAAAACATTTAAAATAATGTTTGTTTGCGTACCTGTTCTCACCCGTAGGAAAACAAGTAAAGGTATGATTGCTTGCTTGTATGTTTCTCCCTTAACGGGAAAACAAGTAAAAGATGTTGATTTGTGTACATGTTTCTCCCTCAACAGGAAAATGAGTAAAAAGAAACTCACCTGAGTTATGTAAGAGTAGCACCACTCAATGATGCAATCGAAACCACGATTGGTTTGCCTGTGAATGGTTTACGAAAGCCCTAGAATTATAAGCATAGTAGTTAGGGATACAAATGAGATTTTTTTGTGACGACACGGAAGATTTGAACATCCTAGAGTATACTTAGGATTAACGAGTAGACGAACTTGTCCACGGGAATAAGGATTTCTTAATATTAAGATAAGTACGTTTCGTGTTGAACGTCTTTAATTACGAATATAATATATAAATATTCATTCGTGCGTTTGTAGCATTTAAAAATAGCCTAGGGAAAATAATATAATAATATATTATTTTTGAACTCGTAGAAAAATATACGATAATCATTTACGTGACAAAAATAATAAATATATTATTTTTATTTGAGGATATTAAACGTGAGTAAATAATATAAATAATTATATTATTTAATTAGTTTGAAACGTTACACGAGATTATTATTGTGGCGAAAATAATATAATAATATATTATTTTAATCGGAGACACGGGTTGAAAATAATATAAATATATTATTTTTAAAAGTGGGAAATAATATTAAAACAGGTTATAAAACCCAACCCGAGTCTACGGGTGGTTTCTGAGGTTAAAACATATTAATATAATATTATAATAATTATGAAAAAGGTTTTATATTAAAGTAATGCTTAAAAAGTGGCTAGAAAAATAAAAGCAGTTGGTGGGGTTCAAACCCGGGTCTCACCCACACCAACAAAACACTCTAACCACTCCACCCGCTATGGTAATCGCAACAAGGAGTGGGTGGAAATGGTTTTAACATAATGGTACCGTGTGTTCTCCCCCCCCCCCATTGTAGCCGAGCCAAAACCATCCCCAATTCCTCTGAATTTGATCGTGAAAGATAAAACAAGTTTAGAGGTTTTGTTAATCGGGTTATTACAGATCTGTAGGTGGGTTTAATTTGAAAATCATCAGGTTTTGGGTCATTTAATCCCAGATTGAAATGTCAAAAACCCTAGATACGAACACAGTTTCAATTTGATCGATCCTGATAATGAAATGATTTGAAATCATGGGGCTTTCTTTGTTTGAAGGATTTCGAAAACAAGGTCTAAGATAGAGTTCGATTAAACCGTTTTTTTATGAACCCTAGATTCTGGATTCTGATCGAATTGATGTTATAAGCCACAATTATGATAGGGCTTTCAATCTAAGGGTAAAGACGAAGCTGTAAGTGTATTTAATTACCTGAAATGATATCAGAAATAAGGAGATCGATTGAAATAGGTTCCGGCCTGCGTGGCTTGATCTTCGGGGAGCTTGACCCTTTTTTTGGCGAAACAGAGGTGTGCGAGAGCTTCTAATCGATGCGACTAAGGTGTTTGGAGAGTTTGATTGCGAGAGTAATACACCAAATGGTCGAATTTTTTATGATTTGATTATGAGGTCGAAGGTTTCGAGTTTGGTGTTATAATTCGCAATGATGAGCAATGATAACCAGTTGGAAACAGTTCAATAACATTCGACATCATCAATACCATCCGTTACATCTTCGAATTCGATCAATTTTCAGTTATGTGTTGCGAATTTGAATTCAAGACAAAGGGGGTTCAAGACAAAGGGGGTTTGACTTTGGAAAGTCAACAGGAGCTAAATCTCCTCAATTTTGACTGTTCTGAGTCAACATGTTGAGGTTGGGGATTTGGCAGAAACAGTCCTTGTAGTTATAGTTGGGATAATGATATAATAGACCCTGGAGTTTGAGTTAAGTTAATTATGTTAACTTTAACTGGATTTGGTTAACAGAGTTAACATGAAAAGTTTGAATTGTCACAATAGGAACATCAGGTTCCTAGACAAGTGGTGATGAAGGTGGAGTAGACATTCCCTGTAAGTAAGGTGTAAGTGCCTGTTTGAGTGTCTTTGTAGTGTAACTAATGCATGCGTGTGGTTATAGTCTAGTATGCAATTCCTAGTTCTCTATAACCAATGTCTCTTATACCAATCTATCACACCCCCAAAATCCACTAACGGAGTTTTACCGCAAGGCGTGTGACAAACCAGGATCTCAGTCATTAGTTACGTCAAACGACACTATATGAGGTTAAATAAAACCATAAATGTTAAGAGTAAATGCGGAAGCGATAAACAAAGTATTTAATGCACAAAATAAACGCGCCCAAAGTCAGTGAAATAAAAGCAGATAAATTGTTCAAATGTTAAAGGACTCCAATGCATGTCCTAAATGTGCACATGTGCTTAGCGATTTGAGAAAACATGTAAGAAAAGTGTCAACACTAGGTTGGTGAGTTCACAATTTTCAGTTTCATAATAATGTTTGCTAGATTATGTACATTCAATATATATATCAATAGGTAGCTAACCCATGTTCATGTTTACTAAAGTGCTCGCAACCGAAGCTGACTGTTTGTAATGTTTGAATGCCTTCCACCATGTCTATCAACAATGGTGACGTGTTTAGGTCAATATTACACCCGTTCGACCTCCAATCGAGTTAGCGCGACTAATGCGGGTGGGGTTTGTCAAACCCAGTAGTACTACTCAAGATTACCTGGCTAAGTTCATATTAAACGGTTCGATGTGTAAGGACTTTCATGATAGAGTGTTACGCTTAGTCTTAACAAGTGATAATATAAGAATTACATAAATCATATGTTTGCGTCATGTTTTCTCCCCCTAGTTTAAAAGCAGTAAATGGCGCCGTGAAACTCGCCTGAGTTGTGTAAAGCTTAGTAATTAGCAGCACATAAGGATGCAATAGAAACCACAAATGGATCGCACGCGGACAGTCTACGAATGCCCTAAAATATGATTTATGGTAGTTAGGAACACATAGGATTTTGTGATGACGATATGGGAAAAGTCGAATGTCCTAAAACATACGTAGGAATTCTGATTAGGTGTTTGTCATCGGGATTTAGGAATCCCTAATTTACTACTTAGTATAGATGTGGTACGCACGAAACGTCACCGAACACGAGATAATAATATCAAATAATAGGTCGTGTGTTCTTATTAATTAAATAATAGTTTGGGAAAATAATATAAATAATTATATTATTTATAATGTAAATAATTATTTAAGTGATAAAATAATAAATATACTATTTTTAATTAACAATATATGCTTAGGTTGGAGTAGGAATTAAATCCCGAGCACACGGGTGTTTTTCCAGGGACAAACCATATTAATATGTTAATATAATAACATAAGGTTTGTTTTTATTTAAAAATAATATATAAAAAACTTGTTTAAAAATAAAATGGGGGTGGAGGGACTCGAACCCGAGTCTCCTCCCTATAAGCACAACAACTTAACTAGTCCCGCCCGCTAGGTTATCGCACACAAGACCGAATCGAATTGGTTGTAACATCACAGTCCCTTGTGTTCTTCCCCCATGCGAGCCGAACCCAAAACCACCCCTGGATCCCTTGATTTCAACTACGATCGAACACAATTGCTTAGGGGTTTCGTTAATCGGGGTATTGCGAACCTGTGGTGGATTTAATTGCAAAACTATGAAGTTTAAAGTCGTTAATTTCTCATACGAAAACTAAAACCCAAGTTTAAGAACACAAAATCAAATCTGTTGAATCTGATAATAAAAGTGGTTGGATTCTTAGGGCTTTTGACGAGCAAGGCATTGTGAATCTATCCCTGTGGTTTAATTGGATTGAGATTGGGTCTAGGGTGTAGTTCGATTAAACCCGTAATGTGATGAACCCTAGAATCGGTTCATCACAAATTCGATGTTATAAGACTGAATTAGCATAGGGATTTTGTTTCTATGATGAAAACGAAGATAAGGGTGTAATCAATTACCAGAATGGGGTTTGAATTGATGGTGCTACGCTAGAACTCAGTTCCGACTTGCATGGGTTGGTCTCCGGCGACTCCGGCTTCGTCTCTGGCTAAATTAGGATGTGCAAAATCTTGACAGTGGTTCATTTGAGGTGTGCAAAGTGTTTTCTTGCGAAATATTATTCCAAATGATTGAATTTGATGGTCTAGTTGAGGGGAGTTAACGGTTACGGCTTCAATGGGTGTGTTAAACGTCTAGAAACGGTTCAACAATGATCGTAATCATTAATGCCATGCATAACCGACGAGAATTCGACTAGATTTGTGGTATATGGGCTTGATTAGCTCAATGTGTGCTTGGTTTTGACTTTCAAAAGTCAAGAATTAAGTATTAAATAATTACAGCTTTAGTCCCTGAAGTTTCGATGTACAAGTTTTGAGGTTTTGACAGATTTGGTCCTTGACGATTCTAACTGCCTAACTGGACTAACTGAGTTTGTGTGAGATAACGAAGTTTGAATTAACAGTGTTAACTGAATTTGTCAGGTGTCACACCAAGTGCACAGGAAATCCTTCGTGCGTAATTAGCAAGTACGCAAGACTACTCATGCGTACTTGCTTAGTATGCACGACAAGCTTACTACGCACTTACCTAAGTACGCACAACCTACTTACAAAAATGACAAGTACATACAAATGTTCAAACAAACCAGATTACAACTCGATAAGGCAAATACAACAGAGACTGAATACACTACAAAAGACACAACAAAAGCAGGGACAATCTTTAGAGTGCTTGTCACCAGAAATGCTTCAACACATTCAACAAGAACACATGTAGAATAATAATCAATGCTAAATCAGAAGTAAGCATGCAAATACATCATATCAATTGAACCAAGACTGATTACAATAATGTCAAACCATCATACGAATCAAAAAACCAATAAAAATCCAAACTTTAACAAGTATTCATCAAAAACCTAGATAGTATGTAAAGTTTAGCCAAGACACATGATCAAAAACATCAAAACTGAAGTAAAGGTCACGAACATAGTCTCAATAAAAGCAATCAAACACAAGAGAATCAAAAACATAAACCGAACAATTAATGCCTAACAAACCCGATGTCCAAAGCTTCAATCTTTAGCTTCACAATCCTTCTCTACTCTAGAAATCGCCTCAGAACTCCTCTCTGACGGCTGGAAATACAACTCCCTTCATAATGGCATTCAAATTCTTTAAATATCAATTTAGGGCTTTTTCACGGATTTTATGGTTTTCGTGTACCGCAAAACACACATCTCAGCCCTTCGCGTACCGCGAACAACTGATGCACCATCTTCGCGTACCATGAAGATCCTAATTTACAATGTTTTTAAATTATTTTCTTAGACTTCCTCTCGTGCTCGAATTCTTCATGATATAACTTCTTGTTCTACATGAGCACCTATAAACATAACACAGACTCAATACGAACCAAAAATAGATAAAAACGAATACAAAACTATCTAAAACGCACAAATACAATAGGATAAAAGATATGTGTTTTGCAACACATCATTACTCAAAGCGTCTGCTTTCTTGTTTTGGCTTCTGGGAATGTGTAGGACCTTGCACACTTTAAACTTTCTCATTACTAGAGTCACCTCTTCGAGGTATGCGATCATTGCTTGCTCTTTGGCTTCATAACCTTCATTTACCGGGTTAGCCACTAACAGAGAGTCCATGTGTGCCAGGACGTATTGTGCGTTCTTTTGATTTTCCAAGTTAAGTCCTGTAAGAAGGGCTTCATCTTTCACCTCGTTGTTTGCGTTTATTCAACTCCAGGCGGAGAGCGTATGTCAATTCGCTCTGGACCCCCTCGGCGTTTGACGCCCTTTCAGTATGCAGTGGCCACCACTGTGGTGTTGATTCTTCCTTTGGTGCAACGGTCGAGTCCTTTTCTATCTCTGTTTCACGGACCTCTGGTATTTCTACCAGGAAGTCCACAATGATTTGCTCCTTTATCATAGATCTCGGTTTATACGCCAACCCAAAGGCTCCTAGTTCAATGGCCCATTTGGACAATCGTCCGGAGAGTTCGGGTTTTTTCATTATGTGCTGTAGAGGGAAATTGGTAAGAACTTCTACCGGATGTGCCTGAAAGTAACGTCACAGCCGTCTAGATGAATGCCTTAAAGCCAATGCTAACTTTCCAGAAGGGAGTATCGCATTTTGGGACCCGTTAACACCCGACTGACGTAATAGATAGGAGTTTTAACTCCCCCCTTTCGACCATAAGTACAACACTAACTGTCGCATTGGCTGTGGCAATGTTAATTTTGAGGCCTTCTCCCTTTATTGGAGCCGTTAGGGTTGGGAGTTTTGCTAAATACATCTTAAGCTGCTAGAAAGCTTCTTCGGCTTCCTCCGTCCATCGGAATTGACCTTTAACAAAAAAATTTTAGTGTGTTAACGAAAGGCAAGGAGCGTTTTGCATGCTTTGTGAGAAAACTGTTTAAAGCTACTACACGTCCATTCAAGGATTGAACCTCCTTCAAGGAGGTCGGAGAGGGCATCCGGGTGATGCGGACACTTCTTCTGGATTGGCTCTGAATCTTTCTTTGGTTATCATTACCCCTAGGAACTTTCCATCTTCTACTCTGAATGAGCATTTAACCGGGTGTAGCATGATCTTGGCCTCTTTAAGGTTTTTGAAAGTCTCTCGGATATCTGTTAGAATATCTTCTTCACTTCTGCTCTTTACAACCAAATCATTAATATAGATTTCCAGATTCCGCCCAATCTGTGGTTTAAATGCCCCGTCCATGAG
The DNA here is from genome assembly GCA_023525975.1 of Smallanthus sonchifolius. Classification (NCBI taxonomy): domain Eukaryota; kingdom Viridiplantae; phylum Streptophyta; class Magnoliopsida; order Asterales; family Asteraceae; genus Smallanthus; species Smallanthus sonchifolius. Next base: position 36,501,917 of record CM042025.1, on the reverse strand, counting down.
TCTTTGGTATGTGGCTCCGACGTTTTTCAGCCCAAAAGACATCTTTGTATAGCAGAAAACTTCGATATCGGTTATGAAAACCATTTTTGCTTCGTCACCCTTTGCCATAGGTATTTGGTAACAACCTTTATACGCATCGAGGAAACATTTGAATCTGAAAGGTGCAAGGGAATCTATTTTCAAGTCGATCTCTGCAATGGATACACATCTTTTGGGCACGCACTGTTCATGTTTTTGTAATCGATACACATCTTCCATGTGCCATTGTTCTTTTTCACCATCAATGGATTTGCTACCTACGTGGGGGTATCGTAGTTCTCTTAAGATGCCCACACTAACCAAGTCTTTGACATGTACCATGACTGTACACGTTTAACCACGGGGTCCGCGGATTTGTTCACGTTTAACTTATGTTCCGCGAGTGTCCGGGGGACTCCTTTCATGTCCGTGAATTACCAGGAAAAGACATCAGAGTGCGCACACAAGAGTTGCTTTAAGCGCTCCTGGGCGCTTGTGCGTTTATACCTGTAAGTTCTCTAGGCGGGGTTTTATCAGTGCGGGCATGCACTGATTCACGTACTTGATCTACGTAGACCACGGCTACCCCTTTAGGGGTAGGAAAAGCTATGGCAGAGTGTACCGTTGATATCGCCGCATGGAAAGATGCTAAACCAGGGCGCCCTAGGATTAGGTTGTTTCTTAAAGTTGCTGGAACAAGTACGAAGTTCACAATTACCAACTGTATTTTGTCCCATCCTGGAGGGTCATATGTAGCATGATCTGTCCTAAAGGGGATATCGATTCTCCAGCGAAACCTATTAAATCAATGTCCACGGTCTCCAACAGTTTTTGATCTTCTATATCCATTCGTTGGAAAAGTTGCTCATACATCACATCTGTTATCACACCCCAACCGACGGCGGAATACGTCGGGGCGGACGTGTAGACTGTTCATAAGCTCATGATTCAACTAACGTTTCATATATTAAATTTACTTAATTTCATAACAATGTTCAACAATTACAATCAAAGAAAATACAACAAAAAAGTTGAATTTGTTTATTTTAACTAGGTCCTCATGTCCTATATGTAGTAACTTGAAACATGAACTCAAAGATTTGCACCTAAAACATGATAAAAAAACAAGGTCAGCTAAAAATAGTTGGTGAGTATACATAGGTTTTGACACCAAAATATTTTCTAAATGTTTGTGTACCATCCATATGAACCATGGCAAATAAGGCATTTATGAAGAATCACTATAGTCAAACTAGGTGTACAATCAATCCTTGTGACTGAGGCATAACACGCAGGTTACCATAATGTAATGTCGGTAACAATCACCTACCTGGGTGGGTTTGTCAGACATAATAGATCCATCAATGTTACCGTTGGCTTGTATAGAGTTAGTGATTGCACGTGTATGTCATGTATATGTAGTTTTAGCTCATAGTATTCAAGCACAAAGCACAAATTGCACATATGTTCATAAATGTAGAATTGTATAATTTATTGTAAATAGTTTTCAATATATCATGATTCACCCCAAAATACGTAAAAAGTAAAAAGAGGGGCTATGTAACTCACCTTGCAATGAGTAACTTGATAATCAAGTAAGTTGTTGTTGCACAAGTGTTCTTGTTAACCACAAGATTAACATATGTTTTGACGAAGTATAATGGATCAATAATTTGTACATATTTAATATAGAAAAGATTAAAAGGAATAAGAACGGGACGGTTGGGATCTTAGGGTTTTGGAACGAACGAACGAAGGAAAGATACGAATCTTAACAGTGACTAAAATGATAATATATAGATAGAATTGCATAAAATAATGCTTCAGGAAAGTTATTTATAAAAGAAACCTAGTGTCAACAATAAGTATTAATTGCAAAAAAATAAATATCTCATTAAGACCATTAAGTTCAAATTGTCCATATGTTGGAACATTTTAATATGGTATACTTTGAAATAAATAAATTTATTATTTATGAAAATCAAATTATTGAAAGAATCTTTAATATTTGTGAAAGCAATAATAATAATTTGATTAAAACACTTATGGTATTAATAAGACTCATTTAATATTATAATATGGATCATGTCGCTAAAATGGATTAGATAAAATATATGTTTAAGCCTTTTTGTTTAATAAAAGTTATGACGCGACTATAATTTTAAAATGTATAAAATTTAGGGGTTTATGAAACACACTCAACATTTGTCATCCTTTAGAAATATGTGTATTGGTAACGAAAATAATACACGTGTAGTGTTCATATAATTTATGTTATACATTTGAGATAATTAGAACAACTAATCATGGTTAAAATATATATATATATATATATATATATATACACATATTTATTTGAAAGGAATATTATTTGTAAACCCTTGATCGTTTCTAAAAAGATAGGTTTATAACGATAATTGTTTATAAGAAAATTATATGTATATATACATATTTACGTTTACACACCCATAAAAATTATAGAATAATGCATGTACGTGTGTGTGTATATATATATATATATATTAAAATTTATTTGTATACGTCTTGTCATAACTAACGGCATATATTTTACCTCTTTATCTTTATAAAAAGTTCATGCGTCTTGTACATATACATATATATATATATATATATATATATATATATAAATATAAGGGAGTGAAAACAAGGGAAAACAAAATAATAAAGAAAAAAAAGGGGGCAGGCCGGGTCGAACCCGTGACCTGTCCCTTGATGCGCGCCAGATCAAACCACTAGACAAAGCCTCAATTTAAAAAATTGTTTCACAAGTCTAAAACCCATACGAACAGTTCCTCCTATTCCTTACAAACCCCAGATCGCAACCCTCCCCCATTAAACCCTAAATCGATTTCAAGCTTGAATGCAGTAAATTAGTTACGATTAAACGAGGGGAGATCGATACCTGGAGACGAATTCCTCACAAAAAACTCTGAACCTTTCGAGGATTTGAGGTCCGATGACCACCTGCACCGGTCGGAAATAGGGAGAGAAAAAAATGACTTTGTGGTGATTTCGATTCTTAATTCGACGTGGGAATTTATAGAGTGGTTAACCAATGATTTGAAACGCGTTTTACAGCGAGATTAGCGGGATATGTGACTTGATTTATGGGTTTTGAAAGCCTTCATGATTGTAACCCCGAAACGGTTTCAAAATCGTGATTCCACAATTACTTGTTAAATTCCGAGTTGCCATGCATTCATAAACGTTTTATAAATTGATTGGAATGATTAGAATCCCGTAATTTCAGAGATTGAATGGAGATTCAAACGTGTTTGACTTTTTGCAAGTCAAAATTGGTTTATAATTGGGTTCCAGGGTTTAAGATGAGAAGGAGGAGTTCAAAGGGGTGTTCAAACAAAATAAAAGGGGTTCAAGGTTAAATGAGGGTTCAAAACTATAAAAAAGGGGGTTCTTGGGCTTGGAAAGGGTTTAAGACATATTCATTTGTTTTAATTCCATTTATAAAAATTGCTTTATAAGATATATATATAAAAAAAATATATCTAATTGCTATTATAATTATTTAAATAAATTTCATTTTTTTGTAGAATTATAAATTGCACAAATGGTTTATTTAATAAAATCCAATGTGTATATTATTACACATTCATTTGTATTTAAATACATAAATATCACTAAAAAGGTTTAAACACATGATTAAAGTTCATAAGTTTTGATTTAATTATTATAACAATGTATATTCACATATCTATATAAATATATATACATATGTTATATATAACAGAAAAAATAATATGTTAAATGCAAGGTTGAAACTTTGTATTAGATACACTTTGAAATGATAATTAATGTAACATATTGTGTTGAACAAGTACGTGATTAAAATGGATTGTCATTATTGTATAACTTAAAATAGAATAATGCTAGAAACTCATGGATGTTACATCTGTTGATGCCCCACTGTCCACCAATACTCGACTTATGCGGTAGTCTCCAACTAGGGCAGGAATCACTACTGGGCTAGTAGAGGAGGCCCTGCCCTCAGACGAGGGAAAAAATTAAAGGTTGCTCCATCCAAGCTTCCAAACGAGCACCGCCAAACTTTTGTCCCTGGGAGGCTGCTTGATCATAATCCCCAATCATACATAGGTCCCTGGTAGGCTTCTTTCCTAGGATCTGTTTCTTTCCTCCCGGACCATTGTGTATTTCTTTTAACAAATGTGACAATTTTTCGGTCTGGATAGCCATGTCAATCTACTTTTGGAGGTGCCAACAATGATTCGTATCTTGGCTGACATCTTTATGGAACTCACAGTGTCTTTTCGGGTCTCTGACCGTTTTTTGGGTTGAGGGTCGCAGAGGTTCTAGGTCCAATTTTTCAGTAGCCACCACTGCGTTGGGGTGGGGGGTTTATTAACTTGTTCATCCATGTTATCCCCCTCCAATCCGGAACATCCCGTTGTTTGAAAAATGGCACATTTGTTGTTCACCCAGAATCGCTTACTGGTTCCCGAGCTTCGAACGTTTTTATCAGGGCGTTCATGCTTGTGCTCTTTCCTATCTAACTCATGATTTCTCTGGATAGACCTCTCTGCGTGCACAAAGGTGAATGCCACGGTCATTAACTTATCCATTGTTTTGGGCAAACCATCCCGACCATGGATGCGCCTAATTAACTCATCACTTGGAACTCCCTAGATAAAACCTGCTATCATTAGATCTTCTCCAGCTCCAGCTATCTATAAGCTTTCCTTATGTAGGGAATCGTGCTCCGGTTTTTAACAATTAAAACAGTTAGTTTACAAAATCATATTTGCGTAGCGGAAGTAGTTAAGGCACCTGACTTATAAAGTTCTAAACTTTATTCCGACAATGATCCGATAACACGAACGAATAGACAATAATAAAATCAAAATAGCGTTTAGGAATTATACCTTTGATGGAAACCAAAAGCTTTACACTTTGGAACAAAGAGCGTCTCGCTAGTGACACGTTCACGAAACTCTACAAACTAGATCCCGTCTCACGGATCTTGCCCCAAAACGGAAATGAAAGTGAACCTGGTTCACGCCTGAGAAGGTGATTCACGGCTGAGTCGGACTTGCGTGACGGATCCGGACACGAAAGAAGTTCCCAGATATTGGCGGTGGCGTGCGATGGTGGTTTCTGGCTCTACACGGTGGCAACGGCGCTGTCTCCGGCAGCGGACGAACCCGGAAGGAGGGGGTGCCGGTTTTGCCCAAAAGGAGAGAGGGGAGGCAAAAAACCATTATTAGGGTTTACTTTAAGTTTATTTATATAATCATCATTATTACAAACTGAACCCCGGGTTATTAACAGCTAATTCCCTTGTAATTAACAGTTAATTACATTTAAACCCCACAATTTACTAATTACCTTTAATTAGTAAATTATAAACGTTTAAACGATTCTCTTAAACTTTAAATCGTTTACCCGATTGTCCATTAATTATTTCACCAAATAATTAATTACCGAATTAATTATTTCTCTAAATAATTAATCACTAAAATAACCATTATATATTCGTTAAATATTTATCCACCGAATTATAAATCCGTATTTTGTGAACTATAATGTTTACAAATAAACATTATTAATTGCTCGTTGTTCAAAGTGTAACTCTTTGTCCAAAGTGTAACTTTTTGGATCGTACCTCGATAGCAACGTTGATATAGTCGATGATCGGACATTTTATATCCAACACCTTATTGTAACATGTGATGAAATCTTCTACATATTCATTTTCTCTTCTTCGGATGTATAGGATTTCTGCTACCTCCTTGGTATGTCTTTTCCATTGGTCGAATTGTTGCATGAATTTTTGTAGGAGTTCGTCGAAGCTGTCAATTCTAGAGGCTGTGTTTGTAGGAGATTGGACATCTTATATCCAACACCTTTGAGTGTGTTTGTGTTTGTAGGAGATTGGACCAAAACATGCTTAATAATGGATCATTAGAGGCTGGGAAAGTCAAGAAGAAGCGAGAAATATGAAAGATGAAGTTGGAGTTTGAAAAAAAGATAAAAAAAAGGAGGAGAAAGTAAGCTATGCCCCCTCAGCATAGTTTACGCCCTATCAGCATAGGGTCTAGAGCGTAGGCAGAGATAACATAGGAGGTTTTGGGAAAGCGCAGGTTACGCCCTCATCGGCGTAGCTTACGCTCTAAAGAGAAAAAAATAGGGATTTTGCAAATTCTTGAGTTATATTCAATCCCAAAACCCTAAAAGTCGTATCAGAGCTTTCTTGGATGAACTTTGGATGAATTCTTTGCTTCCATGAAACACCCTACTTATCTCTTATTTTGTAAGAGTTTTATAATGTGGAAAATGGTCCAAGTTTAGCAAAACCTTGCCATAACTAACTAAGGTATAGTTTTTATTATAATATTGTTTTACAAAAGATGATATAATTACATCATATTATATAAGGATCTTTTCAACTCCGACCGTTTCGTCCTACGGAAGCTTTATTCCACGTGCTTCATTCCTATAGTGTTTGGAAAACATTTTTGAATTAGCTTATGCTAAGTAAGTACACTGCGCCGATCATTTTATTATGAACCCTTTAGGTTCTTATTATTGATCAAGTTTCCCATACTCTCTTCGCCCCCGTGACCATCTTCGGACGTACCTCCGGTCACGTCATTCGTATATTTTATGGGTGTGCTATCCCCCTCCTTACCATCTTCGGACGTACCTCCGGTCAAAGTATTCATTTCATTCATGGGTGTGCTAACCCCCTCCTGACCATCTTTGGACGTACCTCTGGTCAGAGTATTGGCAAGGTCCTTATACTCGTCAGTATAGACCCCTTGCAATTGTCACGAAAACTCATTTGCCACTAAGGCTCATTTATTTCTTAGCCTTGTAGGCTTTATTCTTTAGTTTTCTTCTTTATTATTGAGATCCACCTTACAGGCCAGGTATCTCTTTTCATTTAGGACCTTGAGTATCTCATACTCATAGCCTTTCAAATGTATCAAGAATTTGTATTCATTTCACATATATGCTTGATTTATTTCCCAACTAGTCATTACCTTAAAACTTCGTAACGGTTTCTCCACGATGCATTAAAACGGTTTATATATTGGAAGTACCAGCGGCGTATCCACCACCCCTTTAACACTTCGTGAGTACTCCGTTATTCTATTTTAGGATTTAGACTCGTTCCATCATACTCATTCATACTTGCACGTATCATCATGCATTCACGTATTCATATTTATTATGCATCACATGTTCATGTATTTATCACATATTCATACTTGTCATATATTGTAAACTGGGGTGATTATCCTTCCAGAGGAGTACCTCCAATAGAGATGTTCCCAGGAAAGAGTGACGGGTCTCGGAGAGATTTATACACCACTCTTTCCTTAGACAGAACATTCCATTTGTCAGAGAACTACATACCGGTTGGAAGTTCTCCCATACATTTACTATATTCTTATTACTGTCTTTTAGTCTATACCTCTAAACATTCATAACGGTTTCACCATGAAGTACCAAGAGATTTATATATAGGAAGTACCATCGGCGTATCCACCACCCCTTGGATACGTCGTGTTTACTCAATTATTCACGTTTAGTGTTTAGACTAACCCTTCATTACCCCGTACCCTCGTCAAATACATAACACATATCACTTATCATTTAATCACATAATTCACATAATCGTGTTACATTATCTTTAGGTAGTTCCTAAGTTCGTTCCTTGCTTTAAACGTTTCTCCGAACTCGAACCGCACTTGCAGCGTACCGTACTCGTAACCACCACGCTCGCAACCGGCGTCCTTGCCTTGCCTCGGTATGCGTTTTTGTATGTGTGTGTGTGATGATGTTAGTGTTGTTTGTTGTTGTAAAATGAACGGCTCAATGCAACTACTTATAGGGTGAAACTGCCACCCGTAGCGGATCGCTAAGCTGGGTGATAGCGGTCCGCTACCGCCCACTTCCAGCTGTTTGGCGTACTCCGCACATGGCGGACCATCATGCCTTTGGTAGCGGTCCGCTACCTAATCCTATTCATCGAGTCATCATACACGTGTCGTCTATTTGTTGTTCGAGCCAATTGCGGCTAGCGGACCGTTAAGGAACTTGGTAGCGGTTCGCTACCGCCTTCTTTTTCAGATTTTTCATTTTAAATCCTTGAACTTTGGGTTAATTACACTTTAACCCCTGGACTTTTATTTTCTTTAGAATTTGGGATGTTACATTCCAAAGGTTCTCAATCATTAAACCATCAATGAGAATGCTTAGAATGAAGATTGAAGGCGTTATGATGACCATGAGCGGGTAAATCACTTTTGATCTTTTTCGGGTGGACGGTTAGTGTTAGTCGTTGTGTTCAATTGGATATTATCATTGTTTGGTTGCAAAACTTATTAGGTCTTTGATTTGTTTGTTTTGTGAGTTTGATTCGTATGGTTAAACAAACCTGTTTATTTTATTCAATTGAGAAATCTCCAATATTTTTGTTCTTTTATCATTAACAAGTGGCAATCTTTGAATCTTGTATTTGTGGTTTCGTAATTGGGTAGATAATACCTAGAGTGTGTCATTAGTCGGTTTTGTATCGTCAAACAACAAAGTCCAGTTATTTAGTCTTACAATTATTTATTTGTCGAATCATTTAAGCGGTTCATGTCTACGTGGATTCCAAATTAATATTATATAGTTACATGTCGTGCTTCATAACCTGAAACCCAAGAACTGTTCTTTTTCTCTAACTGTTTAAAAACCCAATTTATTTTCATTTATTCGTGCAATCAAGTTTACAATCAATCACTCTACATAGTCAATTTTACTTTTAACCATCTAGGTTATTTAGTGTTTTCAAAATTAACATTTTCCACTAATTCTCTATAGATTTGATAACCCTACTCGTTATACTACACTCTAAGGTTGATAAAACACGATTATAAATATATTTTTGATTAGCCTTCAACACGCGATCAAATAACGCGGTTGCCGGGGAATACCTGCGCAAAGTGTTAATTTTGATTAGTTTATATTGTTCAGCACAACTCTGTTGTGTTTACTTGTGCAGGATACATGTTTATGCATACAAGATTTTATGGAAGGTCATCTCCACTTCAATTTGATCCAAAGATCGAAAAGAGAACAAGGGCTAACATAATCAAAAGGATTCTAGAGAAACTTGACAGTCCATCAGCAAGAATGGAACAACAACCCAATCCAATCAACCAAGAACCCAATCAAGGTGGAGTCCCAGTTCCACCTCTACCACCCATCCTATTCCAAAATAACCCAGCAAATCAAGGCCAAAGACAGCAACCACCACAACCACAAAACAACCAATTGCCAAATTTCCAGCCGGGCTTCCCTAACCAACAATACCAACACTGAAACAGTTGTTCTATTCATGTAGATTACGATGATGACATGTCATCACGAAGATTGGGAGAATGCGGATTGGTGTGACCCGTACCACCAGGAGGCAGTCCCACCTTGACAACAAATGTACGAGAGAGATAGAATTAACCGTTGTACGCAACCACCACCACAAGTGGTTGATGACCATCGCCAAGGTGGAGGATACAGTTAGTTGCAACGCAATCATTACCAAGGTAATTCACGGAATGTAGGTCAAGAAGACCGAAATAGGCAGCCCCTAGTCAACCGTTGAAACTTAAGGGGTGAGTCACAAAGGAACATAAACCATGATAGACACAACTATGGATACCAACCACCAAATCAAGGAGTGGATAGTCATTTTCGCCTGGCTGTTGCTGTGAATAATTATTTGAGAGAGAGGATTATAATTGTTTACTTTTATAATCAGAAGTTGAGAAAGTGAGACACAAGTTTGCCTTGAATAACACACACACTTTATATATATATATATATATATATATATATATATATATATAATGAAAAAGGAATCCGTGGATTGATAAATGATCTAGCTAGCAACAGTGACGTAATGAAGAGTGATATTTTTACTCGTCCACATAAATTATAAAAATTATAGACAAGTATAGAACAAAAACGTGTGGATGTTGAAAGTTTGAGTAGCTCTTGGAGAAAAAGGAGGTCAGGAGGCGGAGCAAGCGTGTGGGAAAAAAATAAGGAAGCCTCAAAAATTAAAAATTAAAAAAGAAAAGAAATGAGGGGCAAAGATTGATGACGACCACGTATATATGGGTATCCTCTCTCTCAACAATACTAGATTTAAGATTTCTATTCCAACATTTGCGGCACTTGAATACTTGCTTTTGAGTGAAATGTATGGATGACGAAAACACTTTATCAAAATCAAAATCCGGAAAATCCCTTTGTTTTCAGTAGTCAACACCGCGTGGGGTATTTTTTGTTAACTTGTCCATCCCTGTTGTCCCCCTCCAATCTGGAACATCCCTTTGTTTAAAAATTGACACGCTTGGTTTTTCTACTTCGCGCTGGGGAAGGCGTGTGGACGCATCCATTTGTTGTTCCCACGAAATCGCTTACCGATTCCCGAGCTTCCAGCGTTCTTAACAGGGCGGTCATGCTTGTGCTCTTTCCTATCCAACTCATGATTTATCTGGACGGACCGCTCCACACGCACGAAGGTGTGTGCCGCAGTCATTAACGCCTCCATTGTTTTGGGCAACGCATCCCGACCGTGGATGCACCTGATTAACTCATCACTGCAAACTCCTTGTATAAAACCTGCTATCATTAGATCTTCTCCGTGGATGCACCTGATTAACTCATCCGGCTATCTGTAAACTTTCCATATTGTAACGAGTGATGAAATCTTCTACATATTCATTGTCTCTTCTCCGGATATATAGTATTTCTTCTTTCTCCTTGGTATGTCTTTTCTGTTGGTTGAATTGTTGCATGAATTTTTCTAGAAGTTCGTCGAAGCTGTCAATTCTAGCGGTGGGTAGGCTATCGTACCACAACCGTGTTGGGCCCACAAGGGTTTGAACAAACATGTGACACCATTCATGGATAGCTCACTGCTTGACTCCGCCAGCACTGACGAAAACATTTACATGATTATCCGGATCCGTAGTTCCGTCATACTTTCCAACTGTGGTTGCCATTTTTAACTTTCATGTAATCTCAGCTTGGTCAAAACGGGTCGTGAATTTTGACTGAACCAACAATATTGTCGGATTATACGAGAGGTTCATGTCGTTCGTCCGATTGTCTCCTGCATGGACTATTGGTTTAGGTATAGTGCCACTTACATCGAGGACCCGGGGTCGTGCTATGAAGGCATACCTTTCCGTAATGTAGGAGATTCCAATACAAGGTAAAACTCCGGGAGTGACATGTGCAGTGTCGTCATAGGTTAGTCTTGTACGGAGCTCTGCTAAACAGGCTTCTTTCCAAAGCTTCTCATCCATCCGTACCCGACGCTGTTGTTCTATACAAGATTCGTTACCGCTGATGAGTGGTGATGCGTATGTTTTTGGATGGGAGTTTTTGTGTGTAATTTGTGATAATGGTTGAATTGTTGTGTGGAATATGGTTACTTTGAGTGAGTTTGTGTTTGCAGGAGATTGGACCAAAACGTGCTTAGTAATGGATCATGAATCCAGAAAAGGAGTTTGAGAAAAATATCAAACAATCAAGAAAAGAAGGAGAGCGTAAGCTACGCCCCCTCGGCGTAACTTACCCCTATCATTGTAGTGTCTAGAGCGTAGGTAAGGTTAGCATATGGGAAATAGCATAGAAGATTTTGGGAGAGCGTATTTTACGCCCTCATCGGCGTAGCTTACACTCTCAAGAGAAAAAATAGGGATTTTGCAAAATTTTGAGTTATATTTAATCCTAAAACCCTAAAATCCGTATCAGAGCTTTCTTGGAGCTTCTTGGATGAACTTTTGATGAATTCTTGGCTTCCAAAGGTTCTCAATCATTAAACAATCAAGGAAAATGCTGGAATGAAGATTGAAGGCGTTATGATGATCATGAGTGGCTAAATCACTTGTGATCTTTCTCGGGTGGACGGTTAGTGTTAGTCGTCATGTTCAAATGGATATTATCATTGTTTGGTTGCAAAACTTATCAGGTCTTTAATTTGTTTGTTTTGTGAGTTTGATTCGTATGGTTAAACAAACCCGTTTATTTTATTCAATTGAGAAACCTCCAGCATTTTGGTTCTTTTATGATTAACATGTGGCAATCTTTTAATCTTGCATTTTTGGTTTGGTAATTGTATAGATTAAACTTAGAGTGTGTCATTAGTCGGTTTTGTATCGTCAATCAACACAGTCCAGTTATTTAGTCTTGTAATTATTTATCCATCGAATCATTTTAGCGGTTCATGTCTATGTGGATTCCAAATTGATATTATCCGGTCACATGTCGTGCTTCATCACCTGAAACACGGGAACTGTCCTTTTTCTCTATCTGTTTAAAAACAAAATTTACTTTCATTTATTCTTGCAATCAAGTTTATAATCAATCACTCTACAAAGTCAATTTTACTTTTAACCATTAAGGTTGTTTAGTGTTTTCATAATTAACATTTTCCACAAATTCCTTGTGGATTCGACTACCCTACTCATTATACTACAGTCTAAGGTAGATAAGAACATGATTTTAAATATATTTTTAATTAGCCTTCGACGTGCGATAAAAATGGCGCCGTTGCCGGTGAATACGTGCGCAAAGTATTAATTTTGATTAGTTTATTTTGTTCAGTACTACTCTCGTGTGTTTACTTGTGTAGGATACAGGTTATACAAGATTTTTTGGAAGGTTATCTCCACTTCAATTTGATCCTGAGATCGAAAAGACAACGAGGGCTAACAAAATCAAAAGGATCCAAGAGAAACTTAACAGCTCATCAGCAAGAATGGAACAACAACCAAATCCTATCAACCAAGAACCAAATCAAGGTGGTGTCCCAGTTCCACCTCTACCACCCCTCCTATTCCCAAATAACCCAGCAAATCAAGGCCCAAGATAGAAACCACCCCCTCCCCCCCCCCCCCTCACATCCACCACCACAACAACTGCCACTACAACCACAACCACAAAACAACCCATTACCCAGTTTCCAGCTGGTCTTCCGTGACCAACAATACCAACACTGAAACATCCGTTCTATTCATGCAGATTATGATGATGAACTATCATCACAAAGATTGGGAGAATGATAGGCAGTCCCTACTCGACAAAAAATGTGTGAGAGAGATGGAATTGCCGGTTGGATGCAACCACCACCACAAGTGGTTGATGACCATCGCCTAGGTGGAGGATACGGTTACCAGCAACGCAATCATTTCCAAGGTAATTCGTGGAATGTGGGTCAAGAGGACCGAAATAGGCAGCTCCTAGTTAACCGTCGAAACTTAAGGGGTAAGCTACAAAGGAACAGAAACCCTGGTAGACACAAATATGGATACCAACCACCTCATCAAGGGGTGGATAGTCATTTTCGTCTAGCTATTGCTGTGAATAATTATATGAGAGAAAGAATTGTAATTGTTTACTTTTATAATTAGAAGTTGAGAAAGTGAGACACAAGTTTGCCTTGAATAACCCACACACTTATATGTATATATATATATATATAAATAAAAATAAATAAAAAAGGAATCCATGGATTGGTTAAAGATCTAGCTGGCAATAGTGACATAATAAAGAGTGATTTTTTTCTCTTCCACATAAATTATAAAGTGTAGATAAGTATGGAGTAGAAACGTGTGGATGTTGATAGTTTAAGCAGCTCTTGTAGAAAAAGGAGGTCAAGAGGCGGAGCAAGCGTGTGGGGAAAAATGAGGAAGCCACAAAAATTAAAAATTAAAAATGAAAAGAAATGAGGGGCAAAGATTGATGACGACCATGTATATATGGGTATCCTCTCTCTCAAAAATACTAGATTTTTTATTTCTATTCCAACATTTGCGGCACTTGAATACTTGATTTTGAGTAAAAAGTATGGATGATGAAAACACTTTATCAAATCAACATCTGGAAAATCCCTTTGTTTTCCATAGCAAACACCGTGCGGGGGGGTTTTGTTAACTTGTTCATCAATGTTGTCCCCCTCCAATCCGGAACATCCCTTTGTTTAAAAATTGGCACGCTTGGTTTTTCTACTTCGTGCTTGGGGAAGGCGTGTGGACGCATCTTTGTTGTTCCGCCGGAATCGCTTACAGATTCCATAGCTTCCGGCGTTTTTATCAGGACGGTCATGCTTGTGCTCTTTCCTATCTAACTCAAGATTTCTTCGGACGGAACACTCCATGCGCATGAAGGTGCGGGCCACAGTCATTAACTCCTCCATTGTTTTGTGCAAACCATCCCAACCGTGGATGCGCCTGATGAACTCATCACTTCGAACTCCTTAGATAAAACCTGCTATCATTAGATCTTCTTCGGCTCTAGCTATCTGTAAGCTTTCCTTATTGTAACGTGTGATGAAATCTTCTACATATTCATTGTATCTTCTCCGGATGTATAGGATTTCTGCTTTCTCCTTGGTATGTCTTTTCTATTGGTTGAATTGTTGCATGAATTTTTCTAGAAGTTCGTCGAAGCTGTCAATTCTGGTGGTGGGGAGGCTATCGTACCACAACCACGCCAGGCTCACAAGGGTTTGAAAAAACATGTGACACAATTAGTGAAGAGCCCATCGCTCGACTCTGCCAGCACTGACGAAAACATTTACATGATGGTCCGGATCCGTAGCTCCATCATACTTTCCAACTGTGGTTGGCATTTTTAACTTTTGCGTAATTTCGAATGAGCCAACAATACTTTCGGATGATACAGGCGGTTCATGTCATTCGTCTGGTTGTCTCCTGGGTGGACTATTGGTGGAGGCATACCTTTCCGTAAGGCAGGAGACTACAGTACCAGGTAAAATTCTGGGAGTGACATGTGCAATGTCATCATAGGTTAGTCTGGTACGGAGCTCTGCTAAAAGGCTTCTCGCCAGAGCTGCTCATTCATCCGTATACGTCGTTGTTCTATACACGAGTCATCACCGCTGATGAATAGGGATGCGTGTGTGTTTGGATGGGAGTTTTTGTGTGTAATTTGTTATACTAGTTGAATTGTTGTGTGAAGTATGGTTAATTTGAGTGAGTTTGTGTTTGTAGGAGATTGGACCAAAACTTGCTTAATAATGGATCATTAGAGGCTAAGAAAGTCAAGAAGAAGCTAGAAACATGAAAGATGAAGTTGGAGTTTGAGAAAAAGATCAAAGAATCAAGAAAAGGATGAGAGTGTAAGCTACCACCCCCTCGGCGTAGCTTACGCCCTGTCAGCGTAGGGTCTAGAGCGTAGGCCAAGCATAGCACAGGGGAAAGAGCGTAGGAGATTTGGGGAGAGCGTAGCTTACGCTCTAAACAGAAAAAATAAGGATTTTGAAAATTTTTAGTTATATTCAATCACAAAACCCTAAAAGCCGCATCGGAGCTTTCTTTGAGCTTCTAGGACGAAGTTTGTTTGAATTCTTGGCTTCCAAAGGTTCTCAATCATTAAACAATCAAGAGGAATGCGGGAAAGAAGATTGAAGGCATTATGATGACCATGAGTGGCTAAATCACTTGTGATCTTCTTGGGTGGACGGTTAGTGTTTGTCATCATGTTCAATTGGATATTATCTTTATTTGGTTGCAAAATTTATTAGGACTTTGATTTATTTGTTTTGTGCGTTTGATTCGTATGGTTAAACAAACCCGTTTATTTTATTCAATTCAGAAACCTCCAATATTTTGGTTCTTTTATGTTTAACAAGTGGCAATCTATGAATCTTGTATTTTTGGTTTGGTAATTGCGTATATTATACTTAGAGTGTGTCATTAGTCGGTTTCGTATCGTCTATCAACACAGTCTAGTTCTTTAGTCTTGCAATTATTTTTCTATCGAATCATTTAAGTAGTTCATGTCTATGTGGATTCCAAATTGATAATATCTGGTTACATGTCATGCTTCATACTCTGAAACCTAGGAACGGTCCTTTTTCACTAATTGTTTAAAAACCCAATTTAGTTTTATTTGTTCTTGCAATCATGTTTACAATCAATCACTCCACAAAGTCAATTTTACCTTTACCCATCTAGGTTATTTAGTGTTTTCATAATTAACATTTTTCACGAATTCCCTGTGGATTCGACAACCTTACTCATTATACTACAATATAAGGTAGATATGAACAGGATTTTAAATATATTTTTTAACGCCCTTCAACACGCAATCAAAATGGCGCCGTTACCAGGGAATACGTACGAAAAGTGTTGGTTTTGATTAGTTTATGTTGTACAGTACTACTCTGTTATGTTTACTTGTGCAAGATACAGGTTTATGCATATAAGATTTTCTGGAAGGTCATCTCTACTTCAATTTGATCCTAAGATCGAAAAGACAACAAGGGATAACAAAATCAAAAGGATTCAAGAGAAACTTAACAGTCCATCAGTAAGAATGGAACAATAACCGAATCCTATCAACCAAGAACCCAATCAAGGTGGAGTCCCAGTTCCACCTCTACCACCCCTCGTATTCCCAAATAACCCAATAAATCAAGGCCCAAGACACCAACCACAGCCCCAACAGCCACGACCACAATAACCACAAAACAACCCATTACCCAATTTCCAGCCTGTCTTCTATGACCAACAATATCAACACCGAAATAGCCATTCTAGTCATGCAGATTATGATGATGAACTTTCATCACCTGGACGAAGTCATCACCCAGAACATGGTCCACAACACGAAGATTGGGAGAATAAGGATTGGTATGACCCGTACCATCAGGAGGCAGTCCCTCCTCGACAACAAATGTACGAGAGAGATGGAATTGATGGTTGGAAGCAACCACCACCACAAGTGGTTGATGACCATAGCCAAGGTGGAGGATAGGTTACCAGCAACGCAATCATTACCAAAGTAATCCGCGGAATATTGGTCAAGAGGACCGAAATAGGTAGCCCCTAGTCAACCATCGAAATTTAAGGGGTGAGCCATAAAGGAACAGAAACCCTGATGGACACAACTATGGATACCGACCACCTGATCAAGGGGTGGAGAGTCATTTTCGCCCGGCTATTGCTGTGAACTCTTCCCTAGTCATACCACCGGTCTATAGGGGAAGAGCATTTAAGATACAACCATCATGTTCAGGGATTCTCTCTAGTTTCTGTAGAAGGGCTACTGAAGAACGTTACCACCTCCTTTTTTAGTATGAGGCCACCTATGGCACCGTTGGTGTTCAATGATTCTCACCTAAAGACATAAATGTGGTACTTCTCTAGTTTTCTCTAAAAGACAAAGCCAAGCAGTGGTTCCTAAAATTGCCTGCATGAAGCATTGCGATATGGGAAAAATTCCACAACAATTCTTAGATGAGTATTTCTCGCCACATAAAACGAATGAAACTCATATCACCATTGGAGAGTTCCAGCAGCAGTCAGGAGAACCGTTCTATGATATATTTAAGCTGTTTAAGGAATTGTTGAGGGTGTGCCCACACCATGGTATTGAGAAGTGGGAGTTAATACAAAAGTTCTATGATAGGTTGTCACCTAAAGATGTTCGAGATGTGACCTCCACAAAAAATGGTACGTTTTTCTCCAATCATGAGGATGAATATTGGGAAATACTAGAGAAGTTGAGTGTGACATCTAAGAGGCAGGCACATGCTAGTAGAAGAGTGAAATCATGATCTGCTTCAGCAAAGTCCGTGGACTATGAGACCAACAAAAGATTAGATGCCATAGAAATCCAAATGGCACGAATTGGTATACTATGAGGAAAAGAGGTATCCAACGTCTTGCAAGCATACGTAGTGTGTGAGGGATGTAATGACCTTGGCCACACATTGGTAGACTGTCTAACAGAACTGGGAAAAGCGGAAGAGGTGAACCAATACCCGTCGGATACGTGTCGCGTACTTTCCTATGACTCTATTTTTATATTTATAAATATATTCTTAAAAATAAAAATTATTTTCCACATAATTGTCACACCCCCGCCAAGGCGGAAACATGAGGGAGCGACGAAATTGAATCATTACACATGATTAAAAGAAATTTCTATTAACTGAGTAGTTGATTACATTGATTACAAAACAAAACAAAATAAGTAAAACAAATAAGTCTTTTGTTAATATCTAGCTAAGTCCACTAAGGCATAGTACTTGATCCTAGCATGAGCTTATCAATATCATAGTTAGCTTCACCTGAAAAACATGTTAAAATAGGTCAACTAAAAAGTTGGTAAGAACATAGGTTTAGATAGATATATAGTAATAGATAATACAGTGCAAGTCATAAACAAGTTTCATATTTCAAGTAAATAAACTTTTATACATGAGTCCACAACTAACCCTAGTGATCGATATCTCTCCCGTCCAACAACTTGTCAGGGTGTTAGACAAAGTGTGAATGTCTAGTATGTAATTTCTGTACACCCAACTCCTTCCAAGTTGATCAGAATCCACAACTTGAATTTAGGTTATAATGAAAAATATTAAACAATTTCCAAAAATTCTAAGATTTTTCAGATCCTTAATTTAGGTTATAATAAATAACGTTTGTTAATAAATATTTTTAATTTGGGCAACTTAAATATCCCCAATACGTGACACAAGATCAGAGGTCTAGAATAGACCTTTCTGTCTTGATTTATCATTATAGGGAGTATTACAAAGAGTTAGAACGTCAATTATGCATGGTTTTAAAGAATATTCAATAAAATTTTATTTGCAAAAAGATTGAACATGATTGGATTTGTAGATCGATAGATATGGTTCCGGAAAGTAATGACAAATATTCTGCCAAAAAATCAGAATTGACCTTTACCTCTAAAAAAATATGTTTAAAAGTCTTAAACTTGTCAAAAAAATTACGAGATTAGATTTTTTGGAAAGAAGACTCTTTAGACATGCTTTTAGACTCAAGAATCAACCTTTTTGGTTAAGGAATGGTCAAGATATGGCTATTCAAAGTCGACACAAGCATTCTATCGATACAAGGATGAAAGAACGAAAGACGAACTAGCTTATCATGTTGTTGCGATTTCTTCTTGGATGGAAGAGGGTGGCTCACGAATTTTGTAGGGGATTAGGGCAGAGATTTTTCTAGTAAAAGTTGTAGCAAAATGTGAAGAGAATGGGAGAATTAAGCTTTGTATTTATAGTTGTAGGTTAAGGGGTTTAAGTATGGAAAGACTTTGAGAACAAGTTTTAGGGTTTCAAGGGGTGCAAAAGGGCAAGGAGGCCAAAATTTTTATGTGGGTTGGGGCTTGGGTTTCGCAAATGGTCAAGTGAGTAAGGGTCTTGGGTCGTCTTGACCCATGGATGGTCCAAACGGTTCGTACACGCGCAATTTGATAGTTTTTCGATTTTCAGTGTTTATTTAAGGAAAGTTTTGTTCACGAAAAATGTTTTATATGATGAAATGAATATGTTAGTCATTTAAAATCAGAATTAAGGTTATATTATACATGGTTGTCGGCAGTGGACGGTACGCAGTAAACGAAGGTTTAAACGGCGAACGGACACGTATGAGCACCAACTAACATACTAGGGCATCAAATTGAATTGTTTGACAACTTGAATAAGTTAAATTACTCTATTAGGCACTTATGGTTGATACATTTCCCTTTAATTAGTAGGGGGTCAATGTCGTGTCGGTAAACGAGATTTTAACGGTTTAACGGTCCAAGTTGCAATTTGAGGCAATTTCAAACGTTGCCGACAATGTGTGACCATGTAACAAGTATAATGTGCATAAAATAATTATGTTACAAGCATGATACAAGTATAATGTACACACGAGATATGATAAGGGTTTCAAGCTTCATTAATTCGCGAATACGGTAATTGTTACAAGCATACGAAAAGTAGAAATGTTACATGGGCCCCACTCTTGTAACCGAAAATCTACTAGACAAATCTTTCTAAACCATTTCATGGGTTGTTATCCTATTATCGTACGTCTTCAGTCTCTAATGATCAAAAAATGTTTTATCTTTTCCCCTCTCTAATCACCTAATCGACATAACTAAAGATAGGAACACAAAATATAATATTTATGATGGTTAGCTTTTATTTTATTATTTTTTCTTCACCTAATTTATTATAATGTTTACACTAATATACTTTAACTTTACATGTTTTTATGATAATAATTCTACATTTTAGACATTTTACTGATAAAAATTTCGAACTTAATACTTAAATGTCTCATATTTAAATTACCAAAAGGAACGAGAACCCACGATTTAAAGGAGAAAATCAAAGGACGCAATCTTCTATTGATAGACAACTAACTATCTGAAACACATAGTACAAGAACGTGTAAAACTATGAAAACACACTTATAATTATATCACAAGAATTATCTTAAAAGAGAGAGATACAAACAATCTGAACGATCTATTACCTGATTCTTGCGTACATATGTGATTCCATGGTTTGATGAGAAGTTGATGATAACACCAACATGACACGTCTATGCTCATAATCCAACAACTAGGCCAACACCAACATTTTAATTCATCAATTTATACTTAAAAATCGAATATAGCCATTGAATCTCTTAAAATTTGCATTTTTAGATTATGTTTTATTTCATGTTGAATTCAAAATACATGGTGTTTTTAATATTTAAAAAGAATAAAATAAAAACAGAAAGAAGCTATTGAAGTTAAATGGTATACAAAATTCCTTTATAGGTAGGATATTATTTTAGGATTAAAACCAACTTTAAATAAAAAAGGTTTGATTTTGTGATTTGGAGGACCGCAAATTATTTTAAGCATTTGTTAATCATGTGATGGAAGAAACAAAAACAAAGAAGAACCACCATGGATTCATGCCAAAAGGCAAAATGGAGAGGTTGAAATTGCTCGGAAATGAAAGCCACCAAGGGGGTTGTTTTCATTTTTCAAAGTGGATTCTTTTTTAATCTCCCGTCTCACTTTTTGTCCAAATTGAATAAAGATAAACCTATAACATAATAATAATAATAATAATAATAATAATAATAATATGATTATTATTATTATTAGAGTTAATTACACAAATGGGTCCTATGGTTTGGACAAAATAACAAGATCGGTTACTAACTTTGAAAAGTAACAAGTTTGAGGCTTGTAATTTCAATTTTATAACGAATTTGGGTACTAACACTAACAGACGTTAATTTTTTTGTTAAATTTGTATTAAATGACTAAAATACCCTCATATAATCACACCCATTTATGTAATCAACTCAATTTTAATTAGAGGGACCATTTCTCACCCCTAACCGTCCACCACCACCACTGCCGGCCACCCACCTGACCAGTTTACGAAGGTAAAAGTTTCTAGAACAACAGTCTGCAAATTAATCCCAACTTAACTAATCTAGGGTTACCGAATCAACACCTGAAATTGAGAATTCCGAATATGTAAACCTTAACATTTTCCCCTTTAGGAAGATTTGCGGGATTCGTTCAAGGTGGAGATGAACAATGGTAAACCTGAAACGAGATCCGTTCGTCTTAATACCCAAAGATTTGAAGGATTCGTTCAATTTTGGCCGGAAAATCACCATTACCGCCACCAATTTCCTTCACCAACCCTTCGTAGCCAAATCTCCTACTATCGTCCAAGGTGGAGATGAACAAGGGCGGGTGTCGAGTTGCAAAGCTAGGTTGGTTTGGTGGTGGTTAGAATCTAACACCGCCGTCCACCATCACCGCCGTCATCGACCACCACCGCCGCCGCCAGCCACTACCATCGCCAAATCTGGTTCCAAATGAACACCTTGTCCCCTATAATCAAGTAGATGGTGAGAATCCGGTCCCTCTCCCCCTTAAATCATCGCCAAATCCGGTTGTGGAAATTAGGGTTTCGAGGTGAAGGATGGTAGATGGGGAGAAAGATGTGGAATTCGTACCTCTGTTTTTTCGTCGAGCCAATTAGGGTTCCGGCGAGAGCGAGACCAGGAAGGGTTGACGATGGTAATCGTGGCAGAGGGGGGTGGTGGCGGCAGAGGGGGGGTGGTGGTGGCAGATGGTCCATGCGATTTCTCTCCCCTGATCTTGCGATTATATGGACCTAATCTTGAAGGGTATTTTAGGTAATTCACTCTAACTTAACAGAAAAATTAACGTCAGTTAGTGTTAGTACCCAAACTCGTTATAAAATTTAAATTACAAGCCTCAAACTTGTTACTTTTCAAAGTTAGTACCTGATCTTGTTATTTTCCCAAAACCATAGTGTAACATTTCTGATTTTATTATCTTTATTTTCAACTCAATGTAACACAATTCAAAATTCAAATCTAGTGCAATGGGTTAAAGTTATTTGTGCGAACAACTAAACCCTAATTATCGATACGAATTCACGAATGCCAATTCTCATTCATTCTAAATTTCCTATATATGCACATATATATATATATATATATATATATATTTACATACAAGTATATAAACACACGATGGTATGGACACTAACCATTTAAATAGCTTGAAATCTAACCTTCAACCATTTGAACCTTCAAACCGTGAACTACAACTAGGTTGGAACCCTAGGACCCCATATTGTATCTAGTTCAAACCAAAGTCACCTGTTTGACTTTTAAAAGTCAAACAGGGCCGAATCCACCAAATTCAAGCCTCCTAATCTAGATCAAAACGAATCCATGGGCTTCCCAGGACTTGAGAAATCACAGATCGATCATGACATAACCCATTTTGTTAGCCCAATCCATTTCCATACGCGGTTCAATTGAATTTCAAATAGTTTGACTCCCTATAGTCAAAACCGGGTGTAATCCCTTCTAAACCAAAACATTTATTGCAATTATCACCCGCAAATCACTCGATGATTGACCTCGCACGGTTTATAGCCTAATTCCCGTCCCAATTCATTCACAACAGATCGAATTTACGCGTAATCTCAGCCAACAGTTGTTACACGCAAAATCGTAATCAAATTGAGCAATTAGGTCAGAATCAATTCAATTAAACCTATCTCTCACCTTCGCACGTCCCACTCCAAACTTTCTGAGCACTCAATTGATTCCCATCACGCTTCTGGACGTCGATCGAGACTCGAGAACATCGAGTCCGAAACTGTAGCCGACTGCAATTGTGCACAAATCATTCCTAGTAAGTTTTACATGATTCGATTTGTTTTTGACCACACATCGAAAGCCCCATACCAATTCGTATCAACAGGTTCCATCGGATTCAATTGTAAGTGGAGTTCGTGACTTGTTCATACGGGTTCGAAATTGGGGATTTCGTTCGACCTCTTGATCGTTTAAGTATTTCGGGTTTACCTGTTATACCAGCGAACCACTCGGTCCAACTGGCTAGGTCGTTGCACCATTGGATCGACTGGCATGGGTTCGAAACCCATACACAGCAACCCTTTTTGGCGTGTTTCATATAACCAAACTCAGCTCCTTCCCGATTCCACATTAATACAATTGTGAACCGGTTAGTATCAGCATCAGTCCTGGTCTAGTGGTATTACGCATTACCCACACAGAAACCACCCGGGTTCGAACCGGGTGGTCTGCATATATTTTTAAACCGATTTTTAAAGCTTCAAAAATTTTATAAAAGTTATTTTATAAAACCTCACAATATTTCTAACAGAATAAAACCAGATTCATTAATTTTCAATATAAATCCATTTTTGTTTTGAATTTATGATTTGAATTGTATATTAAAGGTTTAAAACAAAATTTTTAAAATATTTAGATTAATTTCCAACTAAGGACATTGTTTTTATAAAAGTTTATAAAATATTAACTCATTTAAAGCAAACTAGTATTTATTTTAAAGATGATAAATAAATAAAAATTTATTTATTATAATACACAAATAAAAATTTCTTTTCTAAATATAAATATATATTTACATTCTACAAATTTTAACATATTTTTCATAAATAAATAAATAAAAAAAATTATTTGTTCAATTTAATTTATTTAAATAAATAAAATTATTTATTTATTTTATTTAAATTAAACACTATTCATATAAGTATAATATCTTTTTCTAAACATATATTTACGTTCTATATATCCTAACATATTTTTCACAAATAAATAAATAAATAAATTATTTTTTTATTTAATTTATTTAAATAAATAAAATTATTTATTTATTTTATTTATTTAAATTAAACACTATCCACATAAGTAGAATTTTTTTTTCTAAACATATATTTACGTTCTATATATCCTAACATAGTTTTCACAAATAAATAAATAAAAAAATTATTTATTTAATTTATTTAAATAAATAAAATTATTTATTTATTTTTTTATTTAAATTTAACACTATCCACATAAGTGGAATTTTTTTTTTCTAAACATATATTTACGTTCTATATATTTTAACATATTTTTCACAAATAAATAATTAAAATTATTTATGTATTTAATTTATTTAAATCTAACCCTACGTCAATGACTAGTAAGTTCATACATATATACCTTGAACTCATAATATACATTAAATCCTTATACAAGCATAACATGCCTTTACAGGGATAACACAAACTTTTTGTACAAATCCACATAAATCAAAACCCGTTGAACCCTAGACTTAGACATAGACTTATGTACACACTATTAACTCAATATACATTACATACTAGGTTAACGTGGTGTGTTACAAGGATCGTTTTGCTACCTAGTCTTGCGTGCTAGCTACACTCTTGATCCAAGTGAGTTTTACATAGCCCCTTTTACACTATTTTACATATTTTGGGGTGAAACATGAATACTATATACAATGATTTGCAAAACGACACAATACAATTCCACCTTACATTCATGTATGCAATTTAAGCTTTATATTTGAGTACTAGGTGTGTTAACTACTTTTGAGTGCAATTTACATGTGCAATCATTAACTATACAAGCCGACGGTTAACAATGATAGATCTATTGAGTCTGACAAACCCACCCAGATTGGGGAGATTGTTACCGACAACACAATTTGCATGCTAGTTACAAAGGTTTTATTGTACTTTAGTTACACAATAGCTGCTCCCCATAAATGCCTTATTTATCATGACATGTAAGGATTTGCTTATTCATATTTATACACTATCTATGTACAAACCTATGTATGCTCACCAACTTTTAGTTGACCCTATTTTATTCATGTTTCAAGTACTAACATGTGAATTTGAGCAAGACCTGCTACACTTAAGTTTGGACTTAGTTAATTTAAATTCAAAGAACAATTTGTATTTTTATTTATGTACTTGTTGAATTTTGCTATTTGTGTTTGAATGGTTTGAAATGAAATTGATGATTAATTATTGAAATCTAGTGAACCTTGTACTCATGAACAGTCTACATGTCCCGCCCCGACGTTTCCATCATCGGTTGGGGTGTGACAGATTGGTATCAGAGCCTTGGTTATAGGGAACTAGGTTATTAGACACCCTTGACCTAGACTATAACTTTAGGACACCCACTTATACCATACTTCATGATTATGTGTTATGTGTTATGTGATGCATGCTATGTGTTACATGCTTATTATATTAATATTTATTTCATCTTGATACGTTATTTGTTAAAATTCATGACTTATTAGACTATACTTAAATAATAAATTAAATAAACAATATCCCTACCCTTACCCTAAGCCTCATAACCTTCTTACCTACTTCTTTATCATTATCATCATAGCATGTGGAAACTTCATGAAGTTAAATCTATAAAAAAAAAATTTCTTTATTTCCTCGTTAAGACTTTTAAACTTTGTTAATTATTTGAGGACACGTGTAATCTGGAAGGGTGACACCTGTATTCTGGGTTTTCTGTCTAGAAAACCATTTCGTATAAATCCCAATCAACCGAGGGACCCGTATGCTTTCCTGGGAATTCCCGGGATGAGTGTTTACTTATAGGCTAATGTAGAACCAAAGACTGATTGCTACCAAATTATTCTAAGTACAAATGCTGCTGATAGGCTTATCAGCAGCATTCAACACAAGTTGCTGCTGATAGGCTTATCAGCAGCATTCAACACTTGTTGCTGCTGATAGGCTTATCAGCAGCGCTCAACACAAGTTGCTGCTGATAGGCTTATCAGCAGCATTCAACACTTGTTGCTGCTGATAGGCTTATCAGCAGCGCTCAACACAAGTTGCTGATGATTGGCTTATCAGCAGTGTTCAACTCAAGGCGCTGCTGATGGACTTTCAGCAGCATTATTCTCATCTCTGCTGCTGATAGCCATATTCACTGAAGACCAAACGTTGCAGCTGACTATCCAGGTGAAACGCCTCTGACACCTTTCTGCAAAAGCAACTGCCACACACCAAGCAGAAGGAACCTCAATGGTGCAACCAATAAAGGACCATGTCGCGCGTCTCCAAGCATGCAAACAATGATGCCTAAGAAGACGTTTCAATAAAGTTATCTAGATTAGCCTTTGCGTGTAATTTAGATTAATAAACAAGATCAACGGTCTGTGTTCGATCTGATCCTCAGAATCAAGGGTTTGTCTTGATTCTGAGTTACTATAAATACTCTGTAAACACTTCATAGTAAGTGTGCCTTGATAGTGCTTGTAGTGCTTGTCATACTTATTCATTGAGTTTCTCACTTGTAATCTTTGCATTCACAAAAGCTTAATACAACAGTGTTTATCAGTATTCTTTGTGTTTACTTGATTATAAATTGTGTAGTTGATTTTGTTTCCGCCAACCTCAACTAAGAATAGAACCATCTTGTATTCTCACGATCCTACAGCTAAAGCATGTCTCCTTGAAAAATTATATGAGTTTAATTAACCTTAATGTGTCACAGTATTCAAGTGATTATATCACTATTTGAGTACAATCCAAACTATGATTTACTATTTTATTTGTTATCTTATCTTTTAAATTCAATCAACCTTCATAAGTTCTTACATATCTTCTTGTGTTGTGCAAATCTGTAGAATGCCTCCCCGTCGTGCTACCATGGCCAACAACAACACTGATATTGCTGCTATCCTTTCACAACTTGTAACTCAACTCACTCAAGTTAATGGTTCCACAAACGGTAACCATGGAACTAATGGTGGTGGTGCCAACCCACCGCAATGTACCTTCAAGCACTTCAATTCGTGTAACCCTCTTAAGTTCTATGGTACCAAAGGAGCTACGGGACTCCTTCAATGGTTCGAAAGTATTAAGGGCACCTTCCGCAATAATGACTGCCCCGATGACCTTCGTGTACGTCATGCCACAAGTGTCTTCCAAAAACGGGCACTCACATGGTGGAATGGGGAAAAGAGAACCAGAGGAGTAGAGACAACCATGGCCTTACCATGGGATGAGGTTAAGAGACTAATGACCGAAGAGTTCTGTCCTCGGAACGAAGTGAGGAAGTTGGAAGCTGAGTTTTGGGATCTTACCCAGGACAGTGGTGAAAGTCTGGCTTATACGACCCGGTTTCATGAACTGAGTCTTCTTGTGCCCCACATGGTCACACCCTTATCCCGTTGCATTGAAAAGTACATCGGTGGATTACCTAGGCAGATTCAGGATACTGTCTTAGGAAGAAATCCTGCAACACTCGAAGATGCTATCCGTTTATCTGCTACATTAACCGACAACCACGTGAAAGCAGGTACTCTGACTAGGAAAGGCACCAAGAAAGCTCCCGACACCACAACCCCTCCCGTACACATCAAAGAAGCCAAAACTGAACCCTACCACAATAATAGAAAAAGAAAGGCTGGAAATTTTGTTATGGTCACTCCTGCTATGACTGTTAACCAAGTTGCTCCCATGGCTCAAGCACCAGTCAAGAAGCCATATGTGGGGACCTACCCACTCTGTGCCACATGCAATTATCACCATCCCTAAACCATTCCCTGTCACCTTTGCACTCACTGTTGGAAATATGGCCATACGGTTAATGTTTGTAGTGCCAAAGCACTTGCAGGCCAAGTCAACCCACCAACCCGAACCAATCAACAAGTGACTAATCAAGGTGTTCCTGCCATAGCAAATGGGCGTGCTTGTTATGAATGTGACAACCCGAACCACTTCCGTGACCAGTGCCCGAAGTTCATCAATGCTAGACAAGGCGGAGCTCGTGGGCATGCTTTCAACATAAACGCCAATGAAGCTCAAGCCAACAATGATGTGGTCAATGTTACGTTCCCTGTTAATAGTCAATATGCCTCTATTTTATTTGATACCGGTGCAGATAAAAGTTTTGTGTCACTTAACTTTGAACCTTTACTTGCAAAAACATGGTCCAAATTAGAGAAATCCTTCACTGTCGAAGTAGCAAATGGTGACTCCCTTACAATAGACTCCGTTATCCATGACTGTTCTCTAGAACTTAATGATCATACATTTCCAATCAACCTCGTGTCAATGCCGCTAGGAAGTTTTGATATCATCATAGGCATGGATTGGCTGTCAAATCACCATTCCGAAGTCATCTGTTTTGAGAAGTGCATCCGAATACCCCTTTCGTCAGGAGAAACGTTGAGAGTCTTTGGTGAAAAACCCTGCAAAGGACTCAGATTAATGTCATGCACTACAACTCAAAAGTACTTACGAAAGAAGTACGTGGCCTTCTTAGCTCATATTGTTCAAAAGGATGTCAAAGAGAAGAATATTCAAGACATCCCCATCATCCGGGACTTTCCCGAAGTATTCCCCGAAGACTTATTGTAACACCCAAAATAAAAAGAAAAGAAAATTCAAAATTTCACTCCCTCGCGGTACGCGAGGGAGATTTTGACAAAACCTCGCGGTACGCGAGGGACTGGAAAATCAGCCTATAAAAGGCCTTCAACGGGATTGAAATTCTGTACAGTTTCCAAACATTCCTTATACACAAACCCGATCTCTCAAAACTCTACGACGTTCCAAGCCGCCGTCCAACCTTCCAACGAAACCCTGCTCAAGCCGTAGTTCTGTCCAAATCCCGCAAAGTAGGTATCGTTAAAACTATTCATATATATATATAGCCGCAATTATATATATATTCTCTCATATATATTCTCGTTAATCGTGTCTTCCCTAGGAAGAAACGTGTCGAGGTTCTGCTCAAATTCCGAAGCCTACAACCCTACCAGCCATCAAAATCAAGGTGAACACATTTAACGCTTTTCAAACGATAAAACCATTTTATTTACGAAAACGGCATGAAACAAATTAAATACTTTAATCATAAGGGTAATCTACGTGATAGCATTCAGGCCATAAGCATACGTAGATTTGATCAAATGGTATACATGTGACGGGTGAAAGTCCGGTCCGTGGCTGGGTACAGATCATGAAAGGGGGTATCATAAGACTGAGGATATGGTTCCTTAGCAGATTATACGAGGGACGAGTTCCTGAGTATCATATAAGACTAAGAACAAGGTTCTTAGCATCACGACCCTGGGAATAGGCTATCAGTCTGAGACATAGAGCTCAGCCAGTTGACCCCATGGCAGTTAACCCAGTGTATGTAGGTGGTATATACTTCAGGTGAAAAAGACTGCTGAATGTGTAGATTTACCATACAGAAACGTGCTTAAAGGCTTTAATTTGGTTTATGTTAGAAATCATTTTCGTGTCAGTTAAATGTGATTCACCGGCTTTATGCTGATGTTCATTTTCAAAACGTTTTTCACAGGTAGTGAAAGAAATCATTAAATTCAGGGTGGTGCAGTAAAGACAAGATCTTTAGGCATATTTAAATCCCTGTGGCAGACTAATACAAGACCAAATGTTGGAACGGGCGTAGATCCTAGACATTTTGAATGGCTTGTATTATGTAAATTAATTCAGCAGATGTACATTATATAATAGACTTTTGAATGTCTATTATCATGAAATGAAAAGGGACGTGGATCCCAAGTTTTGACAAAAAGTACAGAATTAACCCTTGAGGTTATTTACATGACATTTCATTACAAAAAGGCATCAAGTAAAAACAAAGACTTCCGCTGTCCAAATATATGGGACCTCATTCAGATACCAGCGTTGTCTCGCGACGCCCGGGCAGGGGTAGCCCGGGGTTGTGACAGGTTGGTATCAGAGCCGCATTTAAGGGTTTTAGCAAAATTAGATACTTGTATGATAGTATCTTAGCTTTAACCAATAGTTGTGCCTACTAAACGAACGGTAGGAAAATGCCTTTAACATAACCAATAAATTTCAGGATGACAGATCCATACTATTACCCTCATAACTACCCAAACTTCTTTCCTGGAGAATTATCTAATCCAAGAAACGATCAAATAGTACCAAGCTATGATGATTATGTCCACTATCTACCGACCCCGGAGAATTGGAACAGAATGGTCGCAGAACAAGTGGAGCAGACTCAAGCAAGGCTTGAACCTCTGAGGGAAGAATCGGAGTATTCAGTGGAAATGGAAGATTCAAGAGAATCTTTACGTCCTGTTATGACATCTATGCCACTACCTCAATCGTTAGACATAGTATACCCTACCGGAACAATTCAAGAACATCCACCCAGTCCAAGTGAAGAAACTCCACATTCGATTTCTGAATCCGACAAGGCTGCCGTTTGTGAAGGCAGTGGTGGAAAGTATTTCTTTGATCCTATTCCAGAACATCCCGTTTTCAAGGAACCTTTCTTCTATGTAGATCCCTCCGATGGACGTCAGTATGCAACCGACGGAAAAGTCGTGTGGTCTGTTAACTCAGCATATCACGATCTTAGGATGGGACACAGGGAACCACCTCCTTGTTATGGATACCATGATGAACTGCCAAAATCAATTGATGAACACCTCGATCGTGCTCTTAGAGAGGCTGACGATCTACGTGCTGAACTGTACTTCACCAGACAAGTCGTAGTTAAAAACGAACAAACTATATTTGACTACGAACTAGCCCAGGAAGACAGGAAGTACGCAGAACAATGGGTGGCAGATCAGTTGATCCAGAAGGGTGCTATGACCGAGACCCTGGGGAGATTCTATCAAGATTTGGGAGATGTGCTTCTCGATTAAAGTTAATGATAGTATTTGTATAATTAGCTAACTTTAAGTGATATAGATGCATATCTATATTTCTGTATTTGTAACAAATAGATGAAGTTTAAGCGATAATAAACTTCAAATTTTGACCCAAATTCTTGTCTTGTATTCTTAGATGTCTCAACAAAATAACAATAGCGGTCCAGCTACCTACATTACCAAGGAAAAAGGAAAAGAAATTAATAATAATCCTGAAATAGCTACTCAACAACCAGAATTGCAACAACTGGTTAAACAAAGTATAAGAGAAATACTTCCTGACATAATAAAGAAAGTACAAGAGAACATCAAAACTCCAAGCTATGTAACCTCTCATTCAAAAAGAACAGAAAACCCTCCGAAAACCAACACAGAGCAAGTAGCAAGCTCTCGTAGAACTCAAACCTCGAAAAGGTCCAGAACATCAAGCAATAAGTATTCTGGATCTGAAGAATCCTTAAATTTAAGCAGTGAAGACTCTGAAGAAGAAGAGAATGAAACAAAAAGGTATAGACACAAAGGGTGTTCTTATAAAACCTTTCAGGACTGTAAACCTTATGAATTTAAGGGCACCGAAGGCGGTATTGCTACTCTTCACTGGCTAGAGAAGATGGAGTCAGTAATAGCAATTAGCAAGTGTGCTAAGAAAGATCAAGTACTGTATGCTTCAAACTCCTTCAAAAATGAAGCGTTGGAATGGTGGAATTCAATCATTTCTGCCAAAGGGAGGAGAAAGACCAATGCTATGGATTGGAAAGAATTTCGGGCAAAGGTGAAAAAGAAATTTTGCCCCAAGACTGAAAAAGAACAAGCTGAAAGAAAATTTCTGGAGCACCGAATGGTGGGTACCAACGATCGAGAGTACACCACCAAATTCTTTGAATATGCTCGATTGGCACCTCACCTGGCTAAACCCGAGTCGGTTCTCATAACTCGATATATTTACGGTTTAGTTCTAGAGATCCGTGATTTGGTGAAGGTTGTCTCACCAAAAACCATTGAGTCCACCGTAGAATTGACCGGTACCATGACGGCTGGACTAATCAGAAATATAGAGGAAAAGAAGAAAGTCGAATCCTCTATAAAATCAAAACCCGAGGCCAAAAGATTTAGCAAGAACTTTGGGCAAAAGGGGTTACCATTTAACAATCCATCATGCAAAACGTGCGGACGCAGGCATAGTGGAAAGTGTGTTTTTGAAACTCCATTTTGTAATCATTGCAAGGTCTCAGGTCACACTACTGAGAATTGCTTCAAGAGAAAGGGAATAACTTGTTTTAGTTGTGGAGAGCTGGGGCACATCAGCACTAATTGCCCTAAGTTTGCAAGGACCGGAAGAGCTGGAGGATCAGGAGCCAAGATCACTCCAGAAAACAAAAAGACCGTACGAGCTTTTATCATAAATGCTAACCAAGCTGAGAGAACGCCGGACGTAATTACCGGTACATTTCTTCTTAATAATGTTTATGCTAAGGTCTTATTTGACTCAGGTGCGAACCGGAGTTTTATAGATTATAATTTCTGTAATCTATTAAACGAACCATTAAGTCCCTTAGCTGAAACATATGAAGTAGAAACAGCGAACGGTGATTTGATAAAAATATCCCAATCACTGAACAACTGTTACATTACATTGGCTGGTTTCACTATCCCAGTACAATTGTTACCAATGTCAATAACTGGCTTTGACATTGTTTTGGGGATGGATTGGTTATCAAATAACCAAGCCGAAATCCTTTGTAATCAACAAGTTGTAAAACTCGTTACACCAACAAACAAAACTCTAACTATCCAAGGTGATAAACCCACAAAACCTATCCAGATAATCTCCATACTTAAAGCAACCAAGTGCTTAAGAAAAGGATATCTGGCATGTCTGGTATCAATTACTGCCTTGGAAAAGGAGAAGAAGATAGAATCAGTACATGTAGTATCTGAATTTCCAGATGTTTTTCCTGAAGAACTGCCTGGATTACCACCAGAACGAGAGGTAGAATTTCGAATCAACCTTGTACCTGGTGCAACTCCAATTGCCAAATCCCCGTACAGACTGGCACCCACAGAAATGGCAGAACTCAAGAAACAATTGGATGAACTTCTTGAGAAAGGTTTTATCCAACCAAGTTCTTCACCCTGGGGAGCTCCAATTCTCTTTGTTAAGAAGAAAGACGGATCAATGCGCATGTGTATTGATTATCGGGAACTGAATAAAGTTACCATCAAAAACCGATACCCGCTTCCACGGATTGATGATTTATTCGATCAACTCCAAGGAGCTTGTCATTTTTCAAAAATCGATCTTCGTTCAGGTTATCATCAGTTGAAAGTGCATGATAACGATATCTCGAAAACTGCATTTCGAACACGGTATGGACATTTCGAGTTCACGGTTATGCCATTTGGACTTACAAATGCTCCTGCCGCATTCATGGACATGATGAATCGTGTCTGCAAACCTTACTTGGATAAGTTTGTCATAGTTTTTATTGATGACATACTTATTTATTCCAAAACCCAAGTTGAACACGAAACTCATCTTCGAACCATACTTGAACTTCTTCGAAAAGAGAAATTATATGCTAAGTTTTCCAAATGCGAATTTTGGTTAACAGAAGTACAATTTCTTGGTCATGTCATCAACGTGAACGGAATTCAAGTAGATCCTTCAAAAATCGAAGCTATATCCAAATGGGAAATTCCCAAGTCACCCACCGAAATTCGTAGTTTTCTGGGATTAGCGGGATATTACCGCCGGTTCATTCAAAATTTTTCTCGTATAGCAATCCCACTCACATCCTTAACTCGGAAATCTGTAAAGTACGAATGGGGACCCAAACAATCTGAATCTTTTGAAACCTTGAAACAAAAACTGACAAACGCACCTATCTTATCCTTACCAGATGGTATTGAAGACTTCGTAGTTTACTGTGACGCCTCACATACTGGTTTAGGTTGCGTATTAATGCAACGCAAGAAAGTCATTGCTTATGCATCTCGTCAGTTGAAAATTCATGAGAAAAACTACTCAACCCACGATCTAGAATTGGGCGCTATAATCTTTGCTTTGAAATTATGGCGACACTATCTCTATGGGGTTAAGTTCACAATCTACACTGATCATAAAAGTCTCAAGTACATATTTAGCTAGAAGGAGTTAAATATGAGACAAAGAAGATGGATGGAAATCCTGAATGATTATGATTGTGAAATTTGTTATCATGAAGGAAAGGCAAATGTAGTAGCAGATGCCTTGAGCCGAAAAGAAAATGTCAAGCCAAAGAGAGTACATTCTCTCAGACTTGAACTACAAATTGATCTTGTAAGTCAGTTAAAAGAGGCACAAGAGTTAGCTTTGAAGGAAGGTAACTTTGAAAAAGAAGGAATGAAAGGAATGCTTGACTTACTGATCAAAGGTGAAGATAATATCCTTCGCATGAATAAACGTATTTGGGTACCAGTTACAAGTGATCTTCGAGAGCGAATCCTCGAAGAAGCACACAAGTCCAAATACACCATGCACCCAGGAAGTGATAAAATGTACAAAAACCTCAAAGAAAGTTACTGGTGGATTGGTATGAAAAAGAACATTGCTATCTACGTAGCAAAATGTTTGACTTGTTCCAAAGTCAAAGCCGAACACCAAAAGCCAGCTGGATTATTGCAACAGTTAGAATTACCAGTTTGGAAATGGGAATTGATAACTATGGACTTTATTACCAAACTTCCTCGAACCACTCGTGGAAATAATGCAATCTGGGTTATCATTGACCGTTTAACCAAATCAGCTCACTTTCTACCTATTAAAGACACCATGAGTATGGACAAAATGGCACAAATTTATGTTAATGAAATTGTAACATTACATGGTGTGCCTCTATCCATAGTGTCAGATAGAGATAGTCGCTTCACATCTCGATTCTGGCAAAGTTTTCAAACAGCTCTAGGAACTCGATTGAACCTTAGTACTGCTTACCATCCACAAACTGATGGGCAGAGCGAAAGAACTATACAAACCCTAGAAGATATGCTCCGAGCCTGTGTGATAGACTTTGGAGGTAATTGGGATGATCATTTACCTCTAATGGAATTCTCATACAACAATAGTTATCACACAAGTATTCAGGCCGCACCATTTGAAGCATTGTACGGACGGAAATGTCGAACGCCTGTATGTTGGTCAGATATCGGAGAAAATCAGTTATCAGGACCAGAGATAGTCCAAGAAACTACCGATAAAATCTTGCAAATACGAGAACGTCTAAAAATAGCTAGAGATCGACAAAAGAGTTATGCAGATAAACGAAGAAAGCCGTTAGAATTTCAAATCGGTGACAAGGTGTTATTAAAAGTTTCACCTTGGAAAGGTGTTATTCGTTTCGGAAAGAAAGGAAAGTTAAGTCCACGTTTTGTTGGACCTTTCAAAATCATTAAACGAATCGGATCTGTTGCCTATCAGCTTGAACTACCAGTAGAGATGGATGGAGTACACGATATATTCCATGTATCAAACCTACGTAAGTGTTTAGCTGATGAATCCTTGCTTATGCCTTTACAAGATGTGGAAGTAAATGAAAAGCTCAAATTCATTGAACGACCGTTACAAATTGAAGACCGACAAATCAAAAAGCTTAAACGGAAACAATTGGTGTTGGTCAAAATAAGATGGGATTCCAGACGTGGCCCAGAATATACCTGGGAACTTGAGTCAGAAATGCGCAAAAAATATCCACATCTCTTTCAATGAATCTCGAGGACGAGATTATTCTAAAGGAGGGGAGAATGTAACACCCAAAATAAAAAGAAAAGAAAATTCAAAATTTCACTCCCTCGCGGTACGCGAGGGAGATTTTGACAAAACCTCGCGGTACGCGAGGGACTGGAAAATCAGCCTATAAAAGGCCTTCAACGGGATTGAAATTCTGTACAGTTTCCAAACATTCCTTATACACAAACCCGATCTCTCAAAACTCTACGACGTTCCAAGCCGCCGTCCAACCTTCCAACGAAACCCTGCTCAAGCCGTAGTTCTGTCCAAATCCCGCAAAGTAGGTATCGTTAAAACTATTCATATATATATATAGCCGCAATTATATATATATTCTCTCATATATATTCTCGTTAATCGTGTCTTCCCTAGGAAGAAACGTGTCGAGGTTCTGCTCAAATTCCGAAGCCTACAACCCTACCAGCCATCAAAATCAAGGTGAACACATTTAACGCTTTTCAAACGATAAAACCATTTTATTTACGAAAACGGCATGAAACAAATTAAATACTTTAATCATAAGGGTAATCTACGTGATAGCATTCAGGCCATAAGCATACGTAGATTTGATCAAATGGTATACATGTGACGGGTGAAAGTCCGGTCCGTGGCTGGGTACAGATCATGAAAGGGGGTATCATAAGACTGAGGATATGGTTCCTTAGCAGATTATACGAGGGACGAGTTCCTGAGTATCATATAAGACTAAGAACAAGGTTCTTAGCATCACGACCCTGGGAATAGGCTATCAGTCTGAGACATAGAGCTCAGCCAGTTGACCCCATGGCAGTTAACCCAGTGTATGTAGGTGGTATATACTTCAGGTGAAAAAGACTGCTGAATGTGTAGATTTACCATACAGAAACGTGCTTAAAGGCTTTAATTTGGTTTATGTTAGAAATCATTTTCGTGTCAGTTAAATGTGATTCACCGGCTTTATGCTGATGTTCATTTTCAAAACGTTTTTCACAGGTAGTGAAAGAAATCATTAAATTCAGGGTGGTGCAGTAAAGACAAGATCTTTAGGCATATTTAAATCCCTGTGGCAGACTAATACAAGACCAAATGTTGGAACGGGCGTAGATCCTAGACATTTTGAATGGCTTGTATTATGTAAATTAATTCAGCAGATGTACATTATATAATAGACTTTTGAATGTCTATTATCATGAAATGAAAAGGGACGTGGATCCCAAGTTTTGACAAAAAGTACAGAATTAACCCTTGAGGTTATTTACATGACATTTCATTACAAAAAGGCATCAAGTAAAAACAAAGACTTCCGCTGTCCAAATATATGGGACCTCATTCAGATACCAGCGTTGTCTCGCGACGCCCGGGCAGGGGTAGCCCGGGGTTGTGACACTTATCCGGTCTTCCACCCGTTCGGCAAGTAGAATTTCGCATTGACCTTGTACCCGGAGCTAACCCAGTGGCTAGAGCTCCATAGCGTCTTGCACCTTCCGAAATGCAAGAACTTGCAAGCCAACTCCAAGAACTCTCCGACAAGGGCTTCATCCGTCCAAGTTGCTCACCGTGGGGTGCACCCGTCTTATTCGTCAAGAAGAAGGATGGATCATTCCGCATGTGTATTGACTACCGCGAAGTCAACAAGCTTAATATCAAGATCCGTTATCCATTGCCTAGAATTGATGACCTCTTTGATCAACTTCAAGGCTCTACTTGTTTCTTGAAGATTGATCTTCGATCGGGTTATCACCAACTCCGTGTACAAGAGGAAGATATTCCAAAGACTGCCTTCCGAATAAGGTATGGTCACTACGACTTCATGGTCATGCCTTTTGGGCTAACCAATGCACCCGCGGTTTTCATGGACCTCATGAATCGTGTGTGCAAACCATACCTTGACAAATTCGTGGTCGTCTTCATTGATGATATCTTAATCTACTCCAAGACTAAATCCGACCATGAGCAACACCTTAAGTTGGTTTTGGACCTCTTGAGGAAAGAGGAACTATATGCCAAGTTCTCCAAATGTGAATTTTGGCTAAAGGAGGTTCAATTTCTAGGTCATATCGTCAACGAAAAAGGAATTCATGTTGACCCTGCTAAGATCGAAGCTGTT
Organism: Smallanthus sonchifolius; assembly: GCA_023525975.1. Lineage (NCBI taxonomy): Eukaryota > Viridiplantae > Streptophyta > Magnoliopsida > Asterales > Asteraceae > Smallanthus > Smallanthus sonchifolius. Next base: position 36,464,106 of record CM042025.1, on the reverse strand, counting down.
AAGAATTGGAATGCCCCTAAGACCCCGACCGAAGTTCGTTCATTTCTTGGTCTTGCGGGATATTATCGTCGTTTCATTTCAAATTTCTCTAAGATTGCTGTTCCTCTCACCGCTTTGACCCATAAGGGTAAACCTTATGAATGGGGACCAAAGCAAGAAGAAGCTTTCCAAAATCTCAAGCAAAAGTTGTGTGATGCCCGTGTTTTGACCCTCCCTGATGGGAATGATGACCTAGTTGTCTACTGTGATGCCTCCAACCAAGGTCTCGGTTGTGTCCTCATGCAACGAGGCAAAGTAATCGCTTATGCATCAAGGCAACTTAAGATTCATGAGAAGAATTATACTACGCACGACCTCGAGTTGGGTACGGTCGTATTCGCATTGAAGATTTGGAGACATTACCTTTAAGGCACGAAATGTGTGGTGTTCACCGACCACAAAAGTCTCCAACATATCTTCAACCAAAAAGAACTCAATATGAGACAACGACATTGGGTTGAACTCCTTAACGACTATGACTGCGAGATTCGTTACCATCCCGGCAAAGCGAATGTTGTAGCCGACGCTTTGAGTTGAAAGGACCATGTCATGCTTCAATGTGTCTGAATTCAAACCGACATCCAAAATTGCATTCTAGAAGCTCAACACTTCTCAGTCGCCGAGGGTAACATGTACGAGGAAATTTCGTGTGGTGTTGAACTTCTGCTTGAATCAAAACCCAATGGCTTGCTGTATTACTTGAACCGTATTTGGGTTCCCGATCGCGATGATCTCCATACATTTCTCATGAACGAGGCCCACAAGACTCGTTACTATCCATCCTGGTGCGGATAAAATGTACCAAGACCTTCGCCAACAATATTGGTGGCCCGGTATGAAGAAAGACATTGCTCTCTATGTTGCCAAATGTCTAACTTGCTCCAAAGTCAAAGCCGAACATCAACGTCCTTCCGGGTTACTTGAACAGCCGGAAATTCCCGTGTGAAAATGGGAGAACTTAGCTATGGATTTCATTACCAAACTCCCTCGCACCTCAAGTGGTTATGATAGCATTTGGGTGATCATTGACCGCCTCACCAAATCTGCTCATTTCTTACCTATCCGTGAAGACTATCGGGTTAGGAAATTGTCCCAAATTTACATTGATGAAATTGTGAGCCGTCACGGCGTTCCCTTAAACATAATCTCCGATAGAGATGCTCGATTCACCTCCCGTTTCTGGCAATCCCTTCAAACTGCTCTTGGTACACGATTGGATTTAAGCACGGCTTACCATTCCCAAACTGATGGTCAGACCGAGAGTACAATCCAAACTCTTGAGGACATGCTTAGAGCTTGTGTAATTGATTTTGGTGGCAATTGGGATTCATATCTATCCCTAATTGAGTTCTCTTACAACAATAGTTACCACATAAGTATCAATATGGCTCCATTTGAAGCTCTCTATGGTCGTAAGTGTCGTTCTCCTATCTGTTGGAATGAGATTGGTGAAGCACAAATCACCGGTCCCGAGCTAATCCAAGAAACATCCTACAAGATCATTCAAATCCGTGACAACATTCGAGTGACGAGAAGTCGGCAAAAGAGTTATGCCGATAAACGATGAAAACCCTTGGAATTCCAAGTCGGTGACCTTGTTCTTCTAAAGGTGTCTCCGTGGAAGGGTGTGATCCGTTTTGGAAAGAAAGGCAAGTTAGCACCTCGCTATGTTGGTCCATTTAAGATCCTTGAAAGGATTAGGAAAGTGGCTTACAAACTCGAGTTACCTCCATCACTTGGAAATGTACACCCTACGTTTCATGTGTCCAACCTAAAGAAATGTCTTGCTGATGAAAACCTCCACATACCTCTTGACGACGTGCGCATTGACGAAACGATGCACTTCGTTGAGAGACCTGTAGAGATCATGGATCGCAAGATCAAGCAACTCAAGCAAAGCCGTATTCCTATTATCAAAGTTCGTTGGGAATCAAAACGTGGTCCCGAGTTTACTTGGGAACGTGAGGACCAAATGAAGCTCAAATACCCGCACCTTTTTGCTGATTCAGTCGCCTCAACTAGCTAAATTTCAGGACGAAATTCCCTCAACATGGGGATACTGTAACATTTCTGATTTTATTATCTTTATTTTCAACTCAATGTAACACAATTCAAAATTCAAATCTAGTGCAATGGGTTAAAGTTATTTGTGCGAACAACTAAACCCTAATTATCGATACGAATTCACGAATTCCAATTCTCATTCATTCTAAATTTTCGATATATGCACATATATATATATATATATATATATATATATATATTTACATACAAGTATATAAACACACGATGGTATGGACCCTAACCATTTAAATAGCTTGAAATCTAACCTTCAACCATTTGAACCTTCAAACCGTGAACTACAACTAGGTTGGAACCCTAGGACCCCATATTGTATCTAGTTCAAACCAAAGTCACCTGTTTGACTTTTAAAAGTCAAACAGGGCCGAATCCACCAAATTCAAGCCTCCTAATCTAGATCAAAACGAATCCATGGGCTTCCCAGGACTTGAGAAATCACTGATCGATCATGCCATAACCCATTTTGTTAGCCCAATCCATTTCCATACGCGGTTAAATTAAATTTCAAATAGTTTGACTCCCTATAGTCAAAACCGGGTGTAATCCCTTCCAAACCAAAACATTTATTGCAATTATCACCCGCAAATCACTCGATGATTGACTTCGCACGGTTTAGAGCCTAATTCCCGTCCCAATTCATTCACAACATATCGAATTTACGCATAATCTCAGCCAACAGCTGTTACACGCAAACTCGTAATCAAATTGAGCAATTAGGTCAGAATCAATTCAATTAAACCTATGTCTCACCTTCGCACGTCCCACTCCAAACTTTCTGAGCACTCAATTGATTCCCATCACGCTTCTGGACGTCGATCGAGACTCGAGAACATCGAGTCCGAAACTGTAGCCGACTGCAATTGTGCCCAAATCATTCCTAGTAAGTTTTACATGATTCGATTTGTTTTTGACCGCACGTCGAAAGCCCCATACCAATTCGTATCAACAGGTTCCATCGGATTCAATTGTAAGTGGATTTCGTGACTTGTTCATACGAGTTCGAAATTGGGGATTTCGTTCGACCTCTTGATCGTTTAAGTATTTCGGGTTTACCTGTTATACCAGCGAACCACTCGGTTCAACTGGCTAGGTCGTTGCACCATTGGATCGAATGGCATGGGTTCGAAACCCATACACAGCAACCCTTTTTGGCGTGTTTCATATAACCAAACTCAGCTCCTTCCCGATTCCACATTAATACAATTATGAACCGGTTAGTATCAGCATCAGTGCTCCTGTCTAGTGGTATTACGCATTACCCACACAGAAACCACCCGGGTTCGAACCGGGTGGTCTGCATATATTTTTAAACCGATTTTTAAATCTTCAAAAATTTTATAAAAATTATTTTATAAAACCTCACAATATTTCTAACAGAATAAAACCAGATTCATTAATTTTCAATATAAATCCATTTTTGTTTTGAATTTATGATTTGAATTGTATATTAAAGGTTTAAAACAAAATTTTTAAAATATTTAGCTAAGGACATTGTTTTATAAAAGTTTATAAAATATTAACTCGTTTAAAGCAAACTAGTATTTATTTTAAAGATGATAAATAAATAAAAATTTATTTATTATAATACACAAATAAAAATTTCTTTCTAAATATAAATATATATTTGCATTCTACAAATTTTAGCATATTTTTCACAAATAAATAAATAAATAAAATATTTGTTTAATTTAATTTATTTAAATAAATGAAATTATTTATTTATTTTATTTATTTAAATTAAACACTATCCATATAAGTAGAATTTCTTTTTCTAAACATATATTTACGTTCTATATATCCTAACATATTTTTCACAAATAAATAAATAAAAAAATTATTTATTTATTTAATTTATTTAAATAAATTAAATTATTTATTTATTTTATTTATTTAAATTAAACACTATCCACATAAGTAGAATTTCTTTTTCTAAACATATATTTATGTTCTATATATCCTAACATATTTTTCACAAATAAATAAATAAAAAATTATTTATTTAATTTATTTAAATAAATAAAATTATTTATTTATTTTATTTATTTAAATTAAACACTATCCACATAAGTAGAATTTCTTTTTTACTAAACATATATTTACGTTCTATATATTTTAACATATTTTTCACAAATAAATAAATAAAATTATTTATTTATTTAATTTATATAAATCCAACCCTACGTCAATGACTATTAAGTTCATACATATATACCTTGAACTCATAATATACATTAAATCCTTATACAAGCATAACATGCCTTTACAGGGAATAACACAAACTTTTTGTACAAATCCACATACATCAAAACCCGTTGAACCCTAGACTTAGACATAGACTTCTGTACACGCTATTAACTCAATATACATTACACACTAGGTTAACGTGGTGCGTTACAAGGATCGTTTTGCTACCAAGTCTTGCGTGCTAGCTACACCCTTGATCCAAGTGAGTTTTACATAGCCCCTTTTACACTATTTTACATATTTTTGGGTGAAACATGAATACTATATACAATGATTTGCAAAACGACACAATACAATTCCACCTTACATTCATGTGTGCAATTTGAGCTTTATGTTTGAGTACTAGGTGTGTTAACTACTTTTGTGTGCAATTTACATGTGCAATCATTAACTATACAAGCCGACGGTTAACAATGATATATCTATTGAGTCTGACAAACCCACCCAGATTGGGGTGATTGTTACCGACAACACAATTTGCATGCTAGTTACAAAGGTTTGATTGTACTTTAGTTATACAATAGCTGCTCCCCATAAATGCCTTATTTATCATGACATATAAGGATTTGCTTATTCATATTTATACACTATCTATGTACAAACCTATGTATGCTCACCAACTTTTAGTTGACCCTATTTTATTTATGTTTCAGGTACTAACGTGTGAATTTGAGCAAGACCTGCTACACTTATGTTTGGACTTAGTTAATTTAAATTCAAAGAACAATTTGTATTTTTATTTATGTACTTGTTGAATTTTGCTATTTGTGTTTGAATGGTTTGAAATGAAATTGATGATTAATTGTTGAAATCTAGTGAACCTTGTGCTCATGAACAGTCTACATGTCCCGCCCCGACATTTCTGCCGTTGGTTGAGGTGTGACACATAGGACCCATTTGTGTAATTAACTCTTATTATTATTACTACTACTACTATTATATTATTATATTATTATTTGGTAGCAATCCAGATCTTGATTCCAGCTTTGTTTTTGAAAAAAAAAAGGTAGAGACGGGTTGTTGTGAGCCAAACAAACAATCAAATATGATAATAAACAAATAGGAGATCAAATCTAGAAATTTCATTGTTTTTTACAAGAAAATACATAACTTTCATTCACCCCGGGTGAACTCCCTCGGAGTGGTGGCTCACAGAAAAACCAACAATGACAAATGAAACCAAATGTGCTATTTATAAGCTTAGTTAGTGTCGCCAAGTCAGTCGCCTCTGCTTGAGAAACCCTAGTTAGTGTCGCCAAAGTACGCCGACGACACTAGCTTGGGTCGCCTGCGAACATGGCGACACTATTAGTGTCGCCAGCTAGTGTTGGCGGACACTAAAACCCCGTTTTTTGTCTGGATCGTTTGATTGATAATATCATTCTATTATTTATACCCAACAATCTCCCCCTAAAATGGTACTATCAATTTCTTCTGACTTGTCTTGCATCTTCATGAATCTACCGATAACCCAATGTCTTTCATTGTCATTCTCTCCCGCATATGTAGATCCTCCTATCTTGTAAGAAAAAGACATGACTTGAACTTCCAATGATTTAACGCAAAATATTTGGATTTAACATAAAGGTGTTTAACTCTGTCAATGTGTCTTGATATGATCCAACGAATCTTCAGATCCTGGTATCCAAAGATCAACTTTGTCACACGTCTTCACAAATAACTGATAATCCGATAATTTTCACTGTGATTCTCCCCCTCAAGTGTAGATCATCCTAACTTGTTGAAAAAATATAAAGGTTTGGACTTCCACTGATCAGCACCAAAAGGTTAGGTTTTCAGAAGACGACAAAACTCTAAATCCATTCTATGAAACCTCAAATCTTCAACTACTTGTCACTCTATTAAAGTAGCATCCTAGATGCTCGTAACCTACATTTTCAATATCCAAATACTCTCAGATGTGACATCCATGTCATACATTTAAAGTCTTGGACAATTGTGATGATCTTCGAACATCTCTGGATCCACTATTGCCAAAGAAACAAAATTTCTGAAAATCCAAAAAATGTTGTCTCCAAGTTTTTGCACAGTGATCCTCATTTTCTTTGTAATATCCTCTAAAAAATTCATCCAAGAAAATTTTCCTAAAATATTTTTTTAAGAGTACTTGGATAGAGTCGCCACCTGTATCGCCGACAATGTCGCGCCACTAGTGTAACATGGCGACACTGATTATTGTCGCCAAGTGAACTTGCGTTCAAGATTCTAGTGTCGCCAAATACTATTGTTGCCGGTTGAATGATCAATGTCGTCAGATGAATGATGAGTGTCGCTAGATAAATGAACATTGTCGCCCGATGAACTGTTCAACCTAGAAAACACGAAAAATACCCAAAATCTTTAGATCTAAAATCGTTTAATGTCTAGCGGGTTACCGATGAAGAACCGATCAAAAGGAAGTAGAAATCAGTAACCGAAGCTCTTATACCAATTGATAACCCTCCAGATCTTGATTTCAGCTTCTTTTTTTATAGAAAGAGTAGAGACGGGTTGTTGTGATTCAAACAAACAAGCAAACATAATAATTAACAGATAGATATCAAAGCTAGAAATTTCATTATTTTTGGACAAAAATTACATAACTTTCATCCACCCGGTTGAACTCCCCTGGGGTGGGGGCTCACAGAAAAACTAACACCGACAAATGAGACCAAATGCCCTACTTATAAACTCTTGAGCCTTGTTCTCCAAGTCAGCTGCCATTGCTTGAGAAACCCTAGTTAGTGTCGCGAAAGCACGCCGACGACACTAGCTAAAGTCACCTGGTAACATGGCGACACTATTAGTGTCGCCAGCTAGTGTCGCCGGACACTAAAACTCTGTTTTTCGTCTGAATTGTTCGCTTGATAATATCATTATATTATTTATACAACAACATCATCATCATCATCATTATTATTATTATTATTATTATTATTATTATTTAAAGCCAACAAAATGTTATGTTTGAGTGTTGATAAACATTTAAAATAAGTTTAACTTAAACTTGATCAGATATCAATGATATATCAACATGTTTCGTTAATATTTTAATTTATTTTCAAATTTAGTTAATATTCAAAATACAGAAACTAAATTATGTCAAAGAAAACATATAATATGTTTAAATAAAATAATTTAAAAAATTATAAACCATTCAATTTAGATGGTCCATTTTCATCTTTTAGATGATTTCTACTCGTCTTATCGTGTTGAACTATATTTGTTTTTGTGTTCTAACCTATTGAATCTGACAAGTTTTGTATTATGAACATGAAATTCGGTCTATAGAAATAATGAAATTATCAAAATGTCATTTAAAGGGAAATTGCAATTAATTTAAATGTGATAAAACCTCCTCTTTGGTTGATGTCACACGAAACACATTAATAAAAAGATAAAAGAAAAACAAATGAACACAACATATTTACTTGGTTTAATTGATTAATCATTCTCTTGTTCATTTCATTCTCTTAGGCATGTCGTCCATTCATGCATACCATTTCATAGCCTAAGGCACCTCGTTTATTCCCTTAGGCAACTCGTTTATTCCCTTAGGCACCTCGTCCATTCCCTTAGGGTCTGTTTGGTATGGGGTAATGAAATGGACGAGGGAATGGAATGGACGAGAGAATGGAATGGACGAGGGAATGGAATGGACGAGGGAATGGAATGGACGAGGGAATGGAATGGACGAGGGAATGGAATGGACAAAGGAATGGAATGGACAATGGAATGAAGTAGACCATTACCATTCCATTGTCCTGTTTGGTTAACCTATACGAATGAAATGAATCATTACTTCATGTTGTTTTCTAAACAGGAAAATACAAATGAATATAATACAATTCATTAAAAATGACAAAAATACTCCAAGAAAATACCCGGGTCATGGGTCGGGGCATGAGTCGGGTCATGGGTCGGGTCGTGTGTCGGGTCATGGGTCAGGGCATGGGTTCGGGTCATTGGTTGGTTCATGTGTTGGGTCATGGTTCGGTTCATGGTTAGGGCATGGGTTGGGTCAGGGTTTGGTTCGTGTGTCAGGTCACAGGTCGGTTCGTGTGTCAGGTCACAGGTCGGTTCATGTGTCGGGTCATGGATCGGTTCATGTGTCAGGTCATGGGTCGGGTCATGGGTACGAGCATGGGTCGGATCATAGGACAGGTCATGGGTCGGTTCATGGGTCGGTTCATGTGTCAAGTCATGAGTCGGTTCATGAGTCGAGTCATGGGTCGGTTCATGTGTCGGGTCATGGGTCGGTTCATGTGTCGGGTCATGGTTCGAGTCATTGGTCGAGTCATGGGAAGGGTCATGGGTTAGGGCATAGGTCGTCTCATGGGTCGGTTCATGTGTCGGGTCATGGTTCAGGTCATGGGTTCGAGCATAGGACGGGTCATGGGTCGGTTCATGGGTCGGGTCATGATTCGGGTTACGGGTCAGGTCATGGGTCGAGTCATGTGTCGGACCATGGTTCGGGTCATTAATTAAATAAAATCATTCTATTTCTTGAAGAAATGAAAAAAAACACTCATACCCAAAGAATGAAAATTATTAAAAGTGAAGGAATCACATTCCTTGTGTAATGTTTCATTCCATTCCAATGTGACTACCAAACATATTTTTTTTCATTCTATCGCAATGACACATTCCATTCCACCGGTCATTCATACATAGCAAACACTACCTTATAGATCAATCCACACCTCAAACCGTGCGGGATAATCTCCCACGCGCCTCCTTTGGGGAAAAAATATTTATAGAGCGCAACTTTCGTTAGGGTTGTACATGAGTCGGTTTGATTTGGTTTTTGGGTAAAAACGAACCTAAAACCGAAAGTTCGGTTTTTGATTTTTTGAAAACCGTTTGGTTTCGGTTTTTAGAATGGATTCGGTTCGGTTTCCGTTTTTTCAGTTTTACCAATTAGACTTTTACTTTTTGAAATAATTTTTTTTGTTAAATAATGATTAGTTTGATTAATACACATTTAGGTCTAAAATGATTTAGCTACATCATTTATTAGTTTCTTATAAAATTCCTTAACATTTAAAAATAAACATTAATGCAAATATGTGTAACACGTATATGCATGCAGACAATATATTAAAAAAATTTATATGTATACGTTCGGTTCGGTTTTTTCGGCTTTAAAAAAATATAAAACCGAAACTAAACCGTATTTTTTGGTTTTCAAAAAAATACAAAACCAAACGTCGATTTTTAGTTTGAGTGCGGTTTTTTTCGGTTGATTCGGTTTCGATTCGGTTAATTCAGTTTTTTCTTCACCCCTAACTTTCATACATAACTATGGTTCACCTATAACATCCACTTATTCTTTTAAAATCCCACTTTGAATCATGTTTTTTAGTACCGATTGAAGTCATAAATCTTTTCATGTCCCCAGTGGTGGATCCGGGAATTTTTTCCAATATGTTCACTGTTTTTAGATGCTCCAATTTCATAGGGCTGGAAATAAAAATTTTAGGTCGGGTAATGTTTATCACATAATAAAAATAAAAAAAACATTGTCATTAGAAATTAAAAAAACGCATAATATAAATAAAATAGTCTTTATGAATTAAAAAACTAGAGTTGTTCACCACGAGTTTTCATCTTTTAAAATCGTTGCATTACATTTTCGTCCGAAACTTATTGAAAGAACTCATTTTCGAACCCAAGACCTCTTTTTTACAAACCAAGGTGTTGAAAATCTAGTTTAAGTTTTTCAATTCAAATATCATAATTATTATATTTTCTTATTCTTGGTTTTATTGTTTTTATTTCATATTGGGCTTACAAGAATAAAAGGCTGGGCTTATATCAAAGAATGGCGCATGGGCTTACAAGAGAAAAAGGCTATTGACGTTTTGGATGTGCAGAAAAGATATTTTAGGGTTAAAAGAGGGTGCTAATTTCTATTAGAGTAAAGTGCAATTTGCACCTCTTTAGTTTATGTCCGTGGACACTTTCCAAGCCCGTTATAAAAGAAGTGCAATTTGTATCCCCGTGGTATATTTTCTCTTTCTTAGTGAGTCCCTCCATCAAGATTCCGTCTTAATACCCGTTAATGAGAAGGGTATTTTAGTACATTTGCCGAATAGCCAAGAAAAAAACATTTCTGGATCTCCAATCGCTCCTTTCTTCCCCTGAAAGAGATTACCTTGTTCGCAACAATGCTGATCAGGTATTCAGTTTCATTCATTCTCCTAGTATATATAATCTGTGTTTACTTTATCTGGATCGTAACTTTTACTAATTAGAAGTTATTTGCGAACATAAGAGTCTTTAATTACCTTGGAGTAGTAAGAATCGGATTTATTTTTTCAATTCGTTGTTTTCTGATTAACATATGTAGGATCGATCTTCACTGGTAACGTAAATTTGGTTGAATTCGAAAAATGAAAGGGAGAAATGCACCAAGTGTGATAAATTTGGGAACCGTTTTGAAATAGGTTTAACTATGTGGATTACTACTTCAAATTATAGAATTAGTGTTGATTTTGATGTCAGATCCGTGTATATTTGAACTTGGAAAGTTATAAGTTCTATTGGAAATTAAGTTATTGATTTAGTATTTGGAGTGATGTTAAGTTTTGGATTTTAAATGGCCTCATTCTTAGGATTTTATTTACACCAAAATTGGGATTTTATATATGGCTCCCCTGCCTTAATTTTATTGAAATTGGTAGATAATAGGTGAATGTTTGTTTTTGTAAGTGAAAAACTCTACATTTGTTAAAGGATGTTTTCTTGACAAATTTTGTATTTAACAGATTGCAATTAGCACCTTGAATGGAAAAAAGCTGGGCTTATATTTTTCTGCATCCTGGTGCCCCCCGTGTCAACGATTTACACCAAATCTGGTGGATATATATAATGAACTTGTTGTAAAAGGCGATTTCGAGATTGTGTTCATATCAGCTGATGAAGATGAAGAATGTCTGATGTAAAGGAAACAAGAGCAAAAATGACTTTTAACAAATAAATGGATGGAGATACTGACGGAATCTTGACGGAGGGACTCATTAAGAAAGAGAAAATATACAACAATGGTGCAAATTGCACTTCTTTTAAAACAGGGTTGTAAAGTGTCAACGGACATAAACTACAGGGGTGCAAATTACACTTTACTCTTTCTGTTATCCTCGCCTCTTATTTTCATCTTGTCATATTTCTGAGTAGTTCTAGGGTTTTCATCATACCGATGAACCCTTTTTATGTGGGGAGGTTTTTTAGTCTTGGATCTTAGATCGTCTTGCTATGTTCTTATTCTCTGTCTATTAGGATATACATCTCATATTTGTTCTTTCTATTTTGTGATTATGGTGATGTTCGAGTATTATGAAGTTAAGTTTGTTTAGATCTTGTATTTTTGACACAAGGCTAGGGGTTCACCCTATATTTTTTTAAGGGGTTCACCCCAGTTTTTCTATATAGGTTTCTACTACAATTTCGAAACTCGGGGGGTTCGGTGAACCCCACCGGCCCTATGTAAATCCGCCCCTGCATGTCCCTAAAGCAATTCAGTATCACACTTTTATAAGTTTACTAGTTTAGAACCTGTGAACTATACATGATAAAAAATATCAATACATAAAATTATTAAATCTGTATATATGTATCTTATAGTTGAAAAATGTATTACATATACTAACAATAGAAAACAAAATAAAAAAATATGTAAAAATTAATATAAAATTGAGTTTAAAAATATATTAAATATTATTCAATGTTTGACTTTCGTTTACAATTTGATTGAAATCATAAGCTAAATAATTACATTTTATAGTTTGTTATAATATGAGATAATTTAAAATAAATGTGTTTTATTAGTATAATTAATAATTTATTTAAAAATATATTATTATTTAAAATACGAAAATTTATTTATTATGAGAGAGAGGCAGGAAAAAATTTATAAGGATGAATATGGAGACGACACATGACATTAGAAAACCTTTATTTATTATATAAATATAAAGTGAAATGATGTTGCAATAATATGAGATCTTTTCATTCACTTTGGCTATGAGAGTGTAAAAGCACATGCTTCAAGCATCCCAAATGATTTTTTTTATTAAATCAGTTATTGATGGATATAAGTATTTAATATTGGCACCCTAAAATGACTACTCCCTTTTAGTCAGAATTATAAAACTGTATGATGATTTAAAATAGTTTACAACTTTTTATGGTTTTGCTTTTAACAGTAACTAGTGTTATGACCCCCCGTTGCGACGGGGCGTATAGCCGTGAAAAAAATAACGTTGAGACGTTGTCGTAAACTCGCGCGTTGAAGGAGACGTTGATAATATGTGTAACTTTATACAAGAAAAGCGAAACCTGTACGTTGCTGAAAACATTCGAAACATTATACAAAAAAGATGAAACATCACGTTGCGCAGGGATCGTAAAAACGTGAAAAGGAAAAAAAATACGACGTATCGTATATTTGGAGATGAGCGTTGAATGGTTTAAAAAACCGAACGGTTTAAGAAAACGTTTAAAACAACAGGTCGACTTAAAAATGATGTTACAAAAATTCACGTCGACATGTAAATAAAAATAGCCACGTCGCAGCGTCAAACTCAAAATTTTAGAAACATCATATTTTAAAAGTTGTAAAAGGAAAACAAAAATAAAAACAACGAAAAAGTAGAAACCTTGAAGTAGCTTTGACGACTCATACGTTTGTGCTTTTATAACTTGTACATTATTACGCGCAACTGCATTTCGAATGAAATTTACATTGAAACTTAGATAAAAATACACACGTCGCAACGGTGTATTTGAAATTTTGTAAAAGATCACATTTGAAAAGTTACAGGGAAAAAATAAAATAACTTCAAAATTAATTATAATAATAAAATATTCTAGCACAAAAAGAAAAAAAAAGAAAAAAAAAGTGTTTACATAGCGAAATTTGAAGGGGTTAATATGTAAATTCTCAAAGGTGTTATTGTAAATTAAGAAAATCATGTATAAACTGCTTGTACGCAAAGCGTTAGACTTTTAAGGTTTACTAATGAATAATGAATGATGGATTTGTTTAATACCTTTTATTACATTGATTAATTTGAATAAATGCTTTATAAATTACGGATAGTTATAGATTTAAGTAAATTTTATATTTTGTGAAATTACTAACAATTTAAGATTGGGTCTTTAGCTCTTTGGATTTCCTTATAATACCAACTAAGTAATTTTACCCGCCGCGCATTGCGGCGGCGTCAAAACGTACCTAAGTTGAGTTCCCACATCCCGCGGCGTGAAACGGATCATAAACGGTTAAGGCTGTTTCAAAAAAAATACCATTATGTACATAAAAAAACATATACGGTTATGGTTAATCGTTTAACCCTGAAAAAAAATGTAAAAAAAAAACAAAAGAAAAAAACCAAAGATAAAAAATGTTTTGACGTTGACACTAACGTGCTTAAGTAAATAAAAGTAACGTACGAATTTGAGCCGGATCGTTTTGAAGATCGAACTATAGATATAAAAATATATTATGTCTCTCACATTACGTCTAATAAATTAAAAGGCGTATTCAAAAGAAAAAAAAGAACAAAAAAAAGTTTGATGACCAGGAGTTTCGAACCCATGACCTGAGGGATAGGATTGGAAAAAGTATTAAATACATATAAAAGAAGTAGTGTTGTAGACAGAAAAAAAATTTGATAAAGTCGGTGGGAAAAAGCCTTGAACTTGCGACCTCTAATAAGTGAAATAAGAGAGTTTAATCGTTGGACCAACCCATTGAATTGTTCAGAACTTCTGTTTTAAGCTATTTATATAAAAAGGCTTTTATTAAAAAACTAATAATCTACTGTTCGTAACCGTTTCCTTTTAAATAGGTTAGGTAATGATTCTAAAGCTACAACATATAATATATAAAAATATTATTAAAACATTTACAATAACTTCTCTATATCTAACTTTTTGTGAATTTTGTTCACCTTTTAAAAAATTTCCCACGTTTTATTAAATGATACTTCTTTATTTTTTTTATATTCTTTTTTCTGTTTCTTACACTATACATTTATAGGAATGCATATAGAATGAACATTGCATCTTTATATTTAGATATTCATTGTAGAATTTCTAAAAAAATTTCTCTGTTTTAGATTATTCACATTAGGATCTACATCTTCATTTTTATCTTTATAATTTAGAGTTTTCTTTTATTATGAATCTGCATCATGATCTCTATCTCCATCTCTACTTTTAAATTTTTTAGTTTAGTAAATATAGATTCTGTAAATATAGAGATTCATTTTCATAAATCTCTATATTTTTTCTGAGTGTCTAGGAAAGAAAAAAAAATAAGAAATTAAGTGTTTGTGAGTGAGATAGAGAATGAGATGTGAGAGGGTAAAATAAATTTAAAACTTAATTTAAAAAAAGTGATATTTAGTTAAATTATAGAGTTATAGATGAAGGATTTGATATAAATGATCTAAGAGGAAAGGATGTAGGTAGTTTTTTTACCTTATTTTATTTTTTTCTTTAAATTTTAAGAAAAAAAAGATAGGAATAGGGACTCCAGTGTGAGTACTCTTATAATTATAAATGTGTACCCACATATATGATATGGGTGGCAGCCGCCCTCTTTAAAAGAAAAAAAAATCAGTGTTATATACGCGTTAAAATCCCTGATCGCACCCATAAAATTTGTAATAGTCCCCCGATCACCCACTCCATGAACAATTTTTATTATTATATACGCGTTATATATCGCTAGTCAACTGACCCTAAAAATATCCGACCCCATGAAAAAAATTTCTTGGTCCATCACTGGTTTGAGCGATTGCCGCTTTATTTTATTTTATGCTTAATAGTAAATAAGTGAATAAAAAATGAATTATTAAATAAATATATGAACTATTTTTGAAGCTCATAGAGAAGGGCACTAAGATATCGATCTTTCGTTGTGGAAAGCGTTTCATAACCCTCTTTGGACCATAAAATTTAGAGAATGTTTTGAATACAAAGAATTTTTTGGTGAGAAACGTACGAAAGATTTTGAAGCGTTGATCTAGAAAATCAATGGTTAAGATCAAATATAATTGTTTTAAGCGTGAAAAAATTCTGAAAAGTGTAAAATTTGAATAGCCTACCTTTATTGACTTTTTACAAGTTCCCCCATTTTTTTAAAACAAGCATAACTTTTTTATACGACATTATTTTTTTTTAAAGTTACACCATAAAATCGAGCATTTTATTCTCTTTAATTTGATTATAGTCTTGCTATAATTTTTTTAAATGTCGATGTGCTGTGCGTATACCATTCGTGATTATGTGATTACGTAATTATGGTCATGTGTATAACATGCGTGATTATGTGATTATGGTCATACATTATTATAAAGCATGCATGATTATAACGCGGACGCATTTACCCCTCGCCCACCGAACACGTGTCGCATGCTGGTGTCTTTGTACGCTAAAACCACTTTGTACAATAACCGGACCCATAAAATTTTTGGGTGTTCAAATTCGGATATCCGAAATTTTTCGGATAATGAAACGTATATTCGAAACAATTAAAATATATATATATATATATATATATATATATTTAAACTATTTTTTTCTAAAATATACATATATAAATATATAAATAAAATATTTTGGGTTTCGATTCAAATTTTTTATTTTTTAAATTATAAAAACAATTAAAATATATATATATTTAAATATAATATTTTGGATATTCAGATATGGAAAAATTTTGTAAATATATAAATTATAAAAACAATTAAATATATACATACATATAGGGGGAGAATCAAATAAAAAGTAGTTTTTCGCTAAAAAATCTAAAAAATGATAAAAACCTTAAGAAACGATATCAAACGAACTCCGATTGAGCTAATTTCAGCGGCGTTGAAACCGTCTCGTCGAACTCTACCATCTTAGCTTTTAGAGTTTAGCTTTTAAGTTTTATATTTTATGTTTGAATTTTAGGGTTTTAGCCTTATGGTTTAGCCTTAAGGTTTAGATTTTATGGTTTAGGCATTTTTTAGGGGTGGGGGTTTAGGTTTTTGGGGGTGGGTTTAGGTTGTTTAGGGGGGGGGTGGGGTGGGGGTTTTAGGTTTTTAGTGGGTGTGGGGTGGTGGTTTTAGGCTTTTCGGGGTAGGGTTGGATGGGGTTTAGGTTTTTGGGGGTGTGGGTGGAGGGGTTTAGGTTTTTGGGTCCGGGTTATGGTTCGATGAGACGGTTCCAACGCCGCTGGAATGAGCACAATCGGAGTTCGTTTGGCCCACTTCTGTCACACCTCGCCAAGGCGGAAATACGGGATGCAACTGGTATATTGCATTGAACACAATTACAAGAGAAACTAATAGGAAGATTGTGCATTACATTGAACCATGCTACATGCTTCTAACAAAGGTACAAATACAAAAAAAAATATCTGAAACGGTACAAAGTGTCTAAATGTCTGACTACAACCAAAGTACATAATCAAAACTAGAAACAATAGTTCTAATCCAAAAGCGAGCCCCCATAAAAATCTCTTCTTCAATTCTGTTTACCTGAAATCATGTTTCGAAAACGAGTCAACTATATAAATAGTTGGTGAGTTCGTAGGTTTTGCGACTCTATAAAAACTTTTTGATAAAAAAAATCCAAAGTGATCAAAAATCCATTGATCGAGTACACATGTATTAGACAACATATTACCATGAGCCGCAATCAAAGCCTCGACGAAATAAAAATAAAGTACCCCATACGGAAGTCTAATGCAAACAACCGCCTAAAAATTGGCTAACTTTGCGCCCAAGTGACCCTACAAGTATGGTTGGCGCGACCAAACCTTGAGCGGGGGTGTCAACCCAAGTAGTACTACTCAAAATTCCCAACGGCTACGCTCAGCTAATTGATTGCCCTAAATTGGGGACTTTAAGCCATTAAAAAAAATAACTCATGTATCAATGTATCATATAACATGTGACTAAAATTAAATAAAAAAACAGCTTTCCCTCAAAAATAGTAAACAGTAAGTAAAGTGGGGCCGCGAAATTCACCTGGACAATGCGGGCGAGTGATGCGACACAGTCGACAAAAACCGATAAAATCTGAGTCCTAACAGGGTCCTACTAGTCAAGTGGACACAAACGATGCACTCAGGACTCCTAAAGGTTGTGACTAAGTCAACAAAACAAAAAGTGGCTGTGTAATCGGTTGCATACCCAAACCCGTGCATACGCGTACGAACTGTTAGAAATTGTAAAACCGGCTTTTATATAAATTCGTGACCTTAAAACCTTAAGTTTTAGATTTTAGTAAAGAATATCAGTAGTTATAAAGTCATATACAATAAAATCTCAAGTCACGGTTTGGTTTGATCAAAAACGCGGTTACGGTTTGAAAATCTGATACATCTGAAATTAGGGTTTTAGTATGATATTAGCACCCAATTTAAAAGTACAAATTAATGTTTTTAATGTGATCATACTTCTGTCCAAGATCCCCTAAAATGTTTTATAAAAACAATTTTATACAAAAATTTCTAAAAATAGTAACTTTTATAACGTTTTAATGGACCAAAATTCTAAAACCATACTTAGACATACATTTACTCCTTGAAAATTTCACAAATTGATAATATACATAAATAAGAATTTCTGACCAATTTTCATAATTTTTTAATATCCAGATTATTTATTATGAATATAATATTGTTAAACATTAACAAATTCGGAAAAAATAGTTAACTTGTCAAAACTTTACCAAATATTTACCAGATTAATTTTAGGTCCATATGAGATTTTATTAAAAGTTTCAATTCCTAATGTTGTCCAGAAGTATATGATCCCAAATTCAATCGGTAAAATTTCATAAATACCAAACACCTACTTAGACAACTTCAATTTTTATGAATTTTGGACAAGAGTCATGTTTTATCATATACTAATTACTGACCAAATTTCAGATTTTTCCAATACACAGAGATATTTTTCCCAATTTTCATGTATTAAACTTGTAGAAATTTTAATAAATAATATATAAATAGTTTAGTTACCAAAATTTCCAGATCCCACTTTTTATATAAATACTACTTTTTAAAAATAAATTTAGAAGTTAAATCAAAAGTTTATAAAAATCCATCAAAAACAATTGTTGTATAAAAATAAATATATTAGTTTCACGTGAACCGGGTTTGGGTTTATAACCTAATAATCACTCAAAATATCAAATATCTCAATACTAAATACTTTCGGGTTCAATTCCCAACCAATGACTCATAAAACTATTCTAACATAAAATTAAATCTTAACGGGTAAAGTTTATACCTTTCGTATAAATGGTTCGCGTACGCGGAACCTCTCATATTTCACATGCAATACGAACCAAAAACACCATTACGATCGTTTTTATCTCCCGAGCATTTCCATATACTCAAAATTGACATGCAATGCCGTTTGAATGCCCATGCAACCCGATCAATTTCCTGTTTCGGTCCTATAAACTGTTACAAACTGTTCGTATCAAAAATATAGTTCCCAACATCTGATCGAAATTTCCTACCGTTAAAACATTTATATTTGTGCTAAAACTCTACTGTCCAAAAATCGTCACGATCCAACGGTCGGATCTCCGGGGATCGACGATTCTTTGAGACCCAGTTTTTCAAATCCGAAAATCCGATCAGTCACATTCGAGGGTATGAAAAGCATACCTAGAGAGCTCTGATCAAAACTTCCTCTGGTAGGGTTTTGCGTCTATCTGCTGAAAAGATCATATCCAAAATTCATGCATTTCTAACGGTCGGATTTCCGGGGATCGTCCGATTTTTAAGACTGCGCATGCATAAAACTTTCTGGACAGATTTTAAAAACTCTTTTTAACAAATTTAAGCAAGGATTTAGACAAATCTGAGCTTACCATTGCGTTCGTAGCGTCGAGAAATGGTTCCGGGTGAAAAATGAGCTTCGGCTGCCACCGACCACCGCGCCGGACCACCGTTGACCGCCACGCACCACCGTCGGACCACCACTACTTTGCCGGAA
This sequence comes from Smallanthus sonchifolius, assembly GCA_023525975.1. Lineage (NCBI taxonomy): Eukaryota > Viridiplantae > Streptophyta > Magnoliopsida > Asterales > Asteraceae > Smallanthus > Smallanthus sonchifolius. The sequence goes on along the minus strand of CM042025.1, from coordinate 36,444,727 downwards.
ACCTCTCCAGCCCTCTCCACTCTCTCTCTCTCTAAAATTTCTCTGAATTTTTGAAAAATGAGATAGTGGATGAAGATAGGGTATTTATAGCCCATGCGGTCTCCGATCGCGTGTCGGTTTTTTGCTTAAACATACCCGATAAAAATAGTGGCGTTATTTTACCCAAAAATAACTTGTTAGAATTTAATATTTTCTCTCGAGTCCTTGCGTCTCGTAAATATATATCCTTTCGGATTTAAATTGAATTTTACGAAACTGCTCGATTCGGGTGTTAACACGTATAGACCTGTACTTGATCAACCTTTTAACATTATAACACCAAAATAAATCTTGCTATTATCTTCCGTTCACTAACGAGTTCCTTTCGTATGAAAGTATTTTTCATCATAATAATAATAATACTATTATACGAACTCGTCGAACACAGGTGTTGACCGTAAAAGTCACGGTTGTCACATTCTCCCCCAGTTAACAGAATTTCGTCCTGAAATTCAACTGGTATAATAGTTGACAAGTTCTTTTTCGTAACTTGATTCATGTATGATCATCAAGGGAAATCTAGTTTTCAAAATATAGCATGGAGATTTGACAAATCGAGATCTAAGAATAACCGAGAGTAAGTTACATCTAGTTAGACTCAAAAGCAAATTGAATAATAATGAGAGAAAAATCCTTCGAATTCCAAAGAATCTATAGATCATTGTTTTACTGAATCAGTCAAACGGTACACTGTTAATGTTATTCAGAATATTAACAAATCCGCCATAGAATTGATTTACACAGGTATACAAAGATGGTACAAATCTAGAATGATATTATGTTACAAAATCCAGGTGATTTAGTATCCTTTTATAAGCAAGGAAAAGTATCATTCTGCTTGTTTTCATTAAGGAATACTATTATAAATAGTAACCATAAAGTTTAACATGAGAGGTGCTATTAAGGTTCAAAGAGTCGGTAGAATCACCACGACTCATTGAAATAAAAATGCGTCACAGCGATAACAAATACTATAGGTTATGAAGGATGATCATATCATGTACTTAGAATACAGAGAGATAACACCTCGTTAAAATGAAACTTGTCGTCAATACGAACTTCCTTAGGTTGTATAATTACGAATTCGTAGGTTAAACACCTTTTGAGACTCGATATACGATAAGCATCGTATATACCATTAAGCTCCTGAGGTAGTTTTAGTTTATACATAACAAGACCAATCAAATGATTACTACCAACTTCAGCACAATAAAATGGTGATCAACATTTGTGTCAAAACAGAGCTTCCAATGGTGCTCATTTAATGGTAATGTGATCACTGTTAGTGTAAGGAAATCGGACCAAAGGTAAAAGAGTATCCAAATTACCACCAAATTGTATCACACAAGCCCTTAGCATATCCTCCAAGGTATGAATGGTTCGATCACTTAGGCCGTCGGTTTGAGGATAGTAAGTGGTGCTCATATGTCACACCCCCAAACTCCACTAACGGAGTTTTACCGTTAGCGGCGTGACATACCATGATCTCAGTCATTAGTTACGTTGAACGACTCTATATGAGTTTAATAAAAACCACTAGTATTGCTCATAGTCACGATGCAACACTAGTAATGAAAACACTGATTTAATGTAAGACTTGCGGAAGCGAAAAAATAGATGAAAAGCATGCTCCAAAACAGTTGCGCCAAAAGTAAACAATCCAACGATAAATAAAACAAGAAGTTATTGAGTTTCAAAACGATGGACTTCGAATGCATGCATGCCTTGGCTTGTGCTTGTACCTTATTGACCTGAGAAAACATGCTAAAACGTGTCAACACTAGGTTGGTGAGTTCACAGGTTTCAATGTTTGTAAAGTTTACTAGATAATACCATTTACAATTTATATCATAGGTAGCTAACCTAGTGCATGTTACTAAAGCGTTTCGACACCGAAGCTGACTGTTTATGTTTGTACTGCCTCCCACCATGACTATCATAATCAATGGTGAATGTTTAGGTCAATGTTACACCCGTTCGACTTCCCGTCGTGTTAGCGCGACTAACGCGGGTGGGGCATGTCAATGCCCAGTAGTACTACTCAAGATTACCTCGCTAACCCATATACTAACGGTTCGATAAGTAAGGACTTTCATGATATGTTTGCGCTTAGTACACAAGTGATATAAAAGAAATGTAAGATCTAAATGTTCGTACCCATGTTTTCTCCCCCAAGTTTAAAACGTAAGAAAAGGGGCCGTGAAACTCACCTTAGAGTATGTGCGAAAGAAAGCGAACTTAGAATGCTTGACGACTAACTGCCACCTATAAACACCGGTTTATAAGTGTGTGTTTGTGCAAGTTGATACGAACCCTAAGTATCCAAACAATCTCATTGTTTTAAGGGTTTAGAAAAGAGTTTACAAGTTTGACTCATGTTTGACCAAGTTTGACCAAGTTTGACCCGACGACCCGTTGGTGACCCGTTTAACGATTAAATGTTTGTTCAGTATAATACTTCTATATTATACACAAATGATCATGCTGTAACACTTAGCAACAAAATCCTATTTGTTCTAACAAGATAGCAAGTTTCCATAAATAGAAGGTTTCTATAAGTAGTAAGTTTCCAAAAATAGCAGGTTTCTATAAATAGAAAGTTTCCAAAAATAGCAGGTTTCTATAAATAGTAAGTTTGTTTGGGACTCGTGTTTCCTGGAAACTATCATCATTGATATGTTTGTAGTATTACTCTAACATGTTCTAGATCATCACATCTCATAACAATTGTCTAGAACTTAAACATGTAAATCATAATTCAAGACAAAGTTTCCAACTTTAGTAACCTATGACTAGCATGCGTGATTTCAAACACCTAACACGTTACAACAAGTTATTGTGCCCTATCTAACATAGATCTATCATCAAACCATATCATGCATGTCTAAATAGCAAGTTATAACCACTTTTAACAATTAAAGTTTCATTATTTGGAAAGTTCGCAAAACCGGGTTATGTATTCAAAATCTGATTTCACAAATCATCTAAACATGTATCAGGTAGCTCATAACCATCATCACATCATCCTAATCATGTCTAGCATGCAAGATAGAAATCATAAAAAGTTTTCAATTTTAGCAAGTTGTCCATTACCCGCTTTATTCACAAAATTAACACGTCTAATCAATCTTACATCTTTCAACTAATATATTTACAACTGTATTAATCATATTTCACGTCTAACATGCGATTTCTATACTTCACATAATCAAAAAGTTCCAATATTTAACACGTTACTAATCACATGGATCTAGGGTTTTACAAATAACCATATAATCAACAAATACATGCAAAACAATAATAAAGTTAACATTTTTATTATAAAAATCCATGTTTGGATGAACTAGGGTTTTGATCTAAAATTTAGGGATCAAAAAGTGACGGAATTGAACGAAACGACTTACGTAGAGACGTTAGAAACGTCTAGACTAGCACGAATCTACTTCCGGATTCACGATCGGAGCTCGAACGAAGGTCCTATGCTTTCTTCTTGGTTTCAGTCGATGAGGGTGAGGAGTGGGAGAGGTCGACGACAATGGGGTGGTTCGGGTTTATGATATATTTATTTTTTTTTAAACTTTTATCCTTATCTAACACTTAATGGGTAATTAGATTGGTCTGCGAGCTTAATTAAGGCCCATAAGTCTAATTAATTAACTAACAACTTAATTAATAATTAAAACATTCGATATTTATTTTTATAAAACTACTAACTTTTATAAAAATACTAACTACGCTTTACACACGATAAACACGTACGAAAACAATAATATTCACATAATTCACGTAAATTCACGTAATCACATATAAATCATAAAAACTCATAATTTATATTAAATATAAATTATTAAATGTTCGTAATGTTAATTTCGATTAATCACCAACGTTCCGGGTTAGACTCGAGTGCGATCCGATGTGTGCGAACTGACCGACACATTTAATTAATACTAATTAAATGCAATGTACGTGCGACTAACTGAGATAACTGAGTTTGCAATGAATAATGTTTGAACTAACGAGGTTTGAGTTAACGGAGTTAACCTGAAAATGCCGGATGTCACATCATCCCCTTGTTGAAAGAATTTTCGTCCCGAAAATTAAACGAAGTCCGTAACGTCTGAAACAAAAAGTTTAGGTTTGTCACATCATCCCCTTGTTGAAATAAATTTCGTCTCGAAATTTAGTTAGTACCTTTCATATTTGCCGTTGACTGTTTGAACAGGTGAGGATAATTTTTCATCATCTGATCCTCGCGTTCCCACGTGAACTCCGGTCCACGTTTCGAGTTCCAGCGAACTCTGACAATAGGTATCTTACTGCGCTTGAGAGTCTTGACCTCTCGGTCCATGATCTCAACCGGTTCCTCAATAAAACGTAGTTGTTCATCAATTTCCAACTCCTCGAGTGGAACTACAAGTGTCTCATCTGATAGGCACTTCTTTAGGTTTGAGACATGAAATACATTGTGCACTCCATTGAGTGTGTCTGGTAGGTTCAGTTGGTATGCTACTGGACCGATCCTTTTCTCTATCTCGAATGGTCCAACGTAACGCGGGTTTAACTTTCCTCATTTTCCAAAACGAATCACACCTTTCCACGGTGAGACCTTTAATAACACTTTATCTCCCACTTGGAATTCTAGCAGTTTTCTGCGCTTGTCTGCATAACTCTTTTGACGGTCACGAGCTGCCGCCATACGGTTTCGGATTTGCACGATTTTCTCTGAGGTTTCATGCACAAGTTCAGGACCCGTAAGTTGGCTATCTCCAAATTCAGCCCAACAAAGTGGTGATCGACATTTTCTTCCGTACAAAGCTTCGAACGGTGCAACTTTGATGCTAGTATGATAGCTGTTATTGTAAGAGAACTCCACTAAAGGCAAGTGAGTCTCCCAGCTATTACCAAAATCTATCACACAAGCCCTTAACATGTCTTCTAGGGTTTGTATGGTACACTCACTCTGGCCATCCGTTTAAGGATGATACGCTGTACTCATGTCCAAGCGCGTGCCTAGAGCTTTCTGTAATGATTGCCAGAAACGTGAGGTAAATCGGGTGTCTCTATCGGAAATAATGGAGATTGGCACTCCATGTCGAGATACTACTTCTTTAAGATAGAGGCGAGTTAACTTTTCCATTTTGTCGGTCTCTTTAATAGCAAGGAAATGAGCGGATTTGGTTAGGCGATCCACTATCACCCAGATTGTGTCACATCCAGTAGGGGTTCGGGGTAATTTGGTTATGAAATCCATGGAAATCTGTTCCCATTTCCACATCGGTATTTCCGGTTGTTGAAGTAATCCGGATGGCTTTTGGTACTCCACCTTGACCTTTGAACAAGTCAGACACTTGCTCACATAGGTGGCTATGTCAGCTTTCATGTTCGGCCACCAATACAAAACTTTGAGATCGTGATACATCTTGTCAGATCCCGGATGGATAGAGTATCGGGATTTGTGAGCTTCATCCATGACTAGATCTCTTAAGTTTCCATACACTGGAATCCAAATTCGTTCCGCGAAATAACGAATACCATCTGATTTAACCTCCAGTTGTTTCTCCATACCACGAGTGGATTCTAATGATAAGTTCTCCTCTTTCAAGGCTTCAAGTTGGGCATTACGGATCTATTCGGGTAATCCTGTATGAATAGTGAGTTGTAATGCTCTAACCCGTCGGGGTTTGGTTTCTTTTCTGCTTAGGGCATCGGCCACCACATTAGCTTTGCCCGGATGGTACTTGATTGCACAATCATAATCGTTTAATAACTCGATCCAATGACGTTGACGCATGTTCAACTCTTTCTGCTCAAAAATATGCTGAAGACTCTTGTGATCGGTGTAGATGGTGCACTTGGTACCGTACAAGTAATGTCTCCATATCTTGAGTGCAAACACCACGGCTCCTAACTCCAAATCGTGAGTCGTGTAGTTCTTTTCGTGGATTTTTAACTGTCGAGAAGTGTATGCGATAACCTTGTCGCGTTGCATCAATACACAACCGAGACCTTGGATGGAGGCATCGCAATACACCACGAAGTCATCCGTTCCCTCCGGCAGAGATAGGATGGGGGCGCTACATAGTTTCTACTTCAGTAGCTAGAATGCTGATTCTTGAGTCTCGCTCCAATTATAGGGTTTATCTTTTTGGGTTAAGGCGGTGAGGGGTTGGGCAATCTTTGAAAATCCCTCGATAAAACGACGGTAGTATCCGGCCAATCCTAGGAATTGCCGAACTTCAGTCGGAGTTGATGGTGCTGCCCAATTCTTAATAGCTTCTACTTTGGCTGGATCGACATGTATTCCCTTCTCATTGATCGCATGTCCTAAAAATTGAACCTCGCGAATCCAAAAATCGCATTTGGAACACTTCGCGTACAGCTGCTCCTGTTTCAGTAGCTCAAGGATCAAACGCAGATGCTCCTCATGCTCATCCCGACTCTTAGAGTATATGAGGATATCGTCAATGAAGACAATGACGAATTGGTCCAGGTAAGGTTTACACACACGGTTCATGAGGTCCATGAACACCGCGGGTGCGTTAGTTAATCCAAATGGCATGACCCAAAACTCGAAATGGCCGTATCGGGTTCTGAATGCAGTCTTGGATATATCCTCATCTCGAACTCTCAGCTGATGATATCCAGACCTTAAATCGATTTTTGAGTAGAAACTTGACCCTTGAAGTTGGTCGAATAAATCGTCAATGCGGGGTAGTGGGTAGCGGTTCTTGACTGTTACTTTGTTTAACTCTCGGTAATCAATGCACATGCGGAAAGTTCCATCTTTCTTTTTGACAAATAGGACTGGAGCTCCCCATGGCGATGAGCTAGGTCGGATGAAACCTTTATCCAACAACTCTTGCAGTTGTGTAGATAGCTCTTGCAACTCGCTTGGTGCCAGTCTATAAGGTGCTCGAGCAATAGGCGCTGCTCCGGGTGTTTGGTCAATCTGAAATTCGACCTGACGATGAGGCGGAAGACCAGGTAGGTCTTCAGGAAATAATTCTGGGAATTCACGAACGATAGGGATATCTTCTAACTTTTTCTCCTCGATGGACTTGTCAGCGACAAGGGCTAGAATTGCGGTATGACCTTTATTGTAACATTTCTGGTTTTTACCATGTAAACGTTTCGATGCAATAAACGAGTATTCCAATTTCAATTCGCGTGCAACAACTGTAATGCAATTACACATACAATACATTATGTTACAATAACTCCATTATCTCACAAACCTAGATACAAGCACGGTCGCGCCTAGAGTCAAAGCACGGTCGTGCCTAATACAGACACGGTCGCGCTGCTGAAACCACGTGACTCCGCAGAGTCAGTCAGTGGTCCATGCTCGTCGAATCAAATCGCGTTAAGGCCGGATTTCACGCGTCCGACCATACGCAACTGTACACCATCTGAAACACGTCTCCAATTTCGTACTCCAATCGACCTATTTCAATCATCAACTACCCACTCCCACCACAATCATGAATTCGCAAATTTTACGTTATAAGGAGAATCCAATGCCCCCTACACCTTCACATGCACCCTCTCGACCTCTCGGAGCATTCACTCGACTCGCATACAACCACTGTCGTCCGATCGATCGTCGAGAAACCCGACCTCATGACTTGTAGCCGACTGCATTAAATTGCTCGAATTAAACAAGTAAGTAATATGTCTCTAGCTTCGTATCTACCTCTACCACGAAAGCCCTATGTCAATTCGTAGTAAAAATACGCGATCGATCCGATTTTGAACCTAAAAAGTCGAAACTACACTTTTAGTCGAACTACCACTTAAACACGATATAAATACAATTAAACTATGTAAATAGCTTCGCAAGCATCCACTAAGTGAAAGCCCTAAGAATACAGAAGCTTTTAATATAAGAATCGATCGATTTATGTCTGGAAAAGACCCGACACGGTCGCGCTCATCACTGAGCGCGGTCGTGCCTGACCAAGCACAGTCGTGGTCCGAGTAAGGCCCGGTCGTGCTTACCGAGCAAACAAGTCCTGACCAAAAACAAACACTAGGCGCGGTCGTGCCGGACACGAGCACGGTCGTGCTCCATGACCAGAACCTCTGTAGCCTTCTGACTCGACCACGGGCGCGCTCCAGACCACCACGGTCACGCCCGGAGGCGAGCGCGGTCGTGCCGTTGATGAGCACGGTCGTGCTCAGTCAGAACTGAATCTTTACAGTTTCTCAGATTTTATGATTTTTATAAAACTTATGTTATAAACTTAACTGTTTAAACAGAATCTCACCATTATTAAGCACAACAATTATTTTCATCGATTAAATTGTTTTAAACCGATTCTTACCATTTGAAAATACATTTTCATTTAAAATTTCTAAATTTATAAAAAGTTATAACAAGATTTTATAAAACACTTTATTATGAAAAAGACTTTTATAAACCAATTGTATAAATCCTAGTTACATCAAATAAAACTTATATAAATATAAACTACTTTATATTTTGTGACGTTTTCTAAAATAAGTAGATAAAACGAATTCGTTTGTTTATATTACATTCAATTAAATATACATACCACACTACCTTATATTTTAATTACGTAACTAAACGATACAATTCATTAGTGCAAATCCTTACGCTTGCAATACACTGAAACACTATAGTTACCTTAAACCTTATACACCGCATTAATATACGTCATACATTTACTCGATAGGTCAAGCTTCGTGACCCACAAACACTTAACATTTACTTGGTTGTGCAATCTACACTCTCCAACACATGTGAGTCTACATAACCCCACTTTTACTCTTTTTCACCTTTGGGGTGGACATGATTTACATTAAACAAATTGCAACTCTTTCATAGTACAATTCTTACTTGATTACATGAATTATTTGTGCAATATGCTTGAATGCTATGAGTCATTACTATACATACATGACGCAACTCGTGCAAATCATTAACTCTGTACAAGCCAACGGTAAACAAGGATAGTACTATTGAGTCTGACAAACCCACCCGGGTAGGGTGTTTGTTACCGACTTTATATTAGGGTAACCTGCGTGTTATGCCTCAGTCACAAGGTTTGATTGTGCACCTAGTATAACTATAGATTCTCCATATTTGTCTTATATACCATGTGAATCAAGGAATTGTATAAACAGTTTTGAACTCTTATTTGTGTGTCAAAACTTATGTATGCTCACCAACTTTTTAGTTGACCCTTGTTTTTAAATCATGTTTCAGGTGCTAACAATTGAGATGATTACAAGTTGCTTCCACCTAGTTTGAGGACCTAGTTAAAAGGCTCTAAAATAAACATTGTTATGTATTTTGTTATGTTTCGTGTACTTGTTGGATTGTTGTTTGATTTCAATGAAAACTGCATGTTTAAATATTTCAACATTAGCAAACCATGAGCTATGAACAGTCTGCACGCTTCACGCCCCGACGTTTCCGCCGCCGGTTGGGGTGTGACAGATTGGTATCAGAGCCTTGGTTATAGGGAATTAGGTTATTAGACACCATTGACCTAGACTATAACTTTAGGACACCCAACAATGCCATGCTACGTGTTTTATGTGATACGTGCTATTTGCTATATGTCACATGCTTTATGTGTTAGTTATTTGATACTTAAAATGTTTAGACTACATGACTTAATAAGCATACGTAAATAATAAATTAAATAAATCGTATCCTAAGCCGCGTATCCTCCTTAACTGCTTCTATGTCATCATCGCCATAACTTGTGGAAAAACTCATACTCGTAGACACTAGTCTATCAAAAATATTTTTATATACCAGTTAAGGTTTTAGACTCTGTTAATTATTAAAGGACATGTGCAATCTGGAAGGGTGACACCTGTATTCTGGGTTTTCTGACTAGGAAAGCATTTCATATAAATCCCAATCAACCGAGGGATCCGTATGCTTTCCTGGGAATTCCCGGGATGAGTGTTTACCTATAGGCTAAAGCACGTCACCTTGAAAATTATATAAGTCTAATTAACCTTAATATGTCATTGTGTTCAAGTAGAAATGTGATTACTTGAAAACAATCCGAACTATGAAATAAATGTGTTATTCCTCCTATCCTAAATTTCAACGGATTTTTTTTTAAATTCTCACAACACTTTTGTATCCATTCTCTTTTTATAGAATGCCTCCTCGTCGTAACATCAACCGCAACAACACCGACAACGCCAACAATAGCACCAACACCAATACCGGCAATGCCAACAACAACAATAATACCGACCTTGCTGCTCTCCTCACTCAGCTAGTAACTCAACTAACTCAAGCCAATAACAACAACAATGGGAACGCCAGTGGTAGTGCTAATACTGGTGGTGGCGGTGGTGCCAACCCGCCACAATGTACCTTCAAGCATTTCAACTCTTGCAATCCCCTGAAATTTTATGGTACCGAAGGAGCCACGGGACTCCTTCAATGGTTCGAAAATATTGAGGGCACCTTCCTCAATAGTGACTGTCCAGACAATCTGCGAGTCCGCCATGCCACTAGTGTCTTCCAAAAACGGGCACTAACCTGGTGGAATGGGGAGAAGAGAACAAGGGGAGTAGAAGTAGCAATGGCTCTGCCATGGGATGAGCTAAAAAGGATCATGACCGAGGAATTCTGTCCTCGGAACGAAATGAAAAAGCTGGAAGCAGAATTTTGGGATCTTACCCAATATAGTGGTGAAAGCTTAGCATACACCAACCGTTTTCACGAACTGAGCATGCTGGTACCTCACATGGTTACGCCTTTGTCTAGGTGTATTGAAAAATATATCGGTGGCCTACCGAGACAAATCTAGGACACTGTTTTGGGAAGAAATCCTGCAAGCCTGGAGGATGCTATTCGTCTGGCTGCTACTTTGGCTGATAATCACGTTAAAGCAGGAACTCTTACCAGAAAGGGGCCAAGAAAGTTTCTGACACCACAACACCTCCTGCTCATGTCAAGGAGGTCAAAGCCGAACCGAACCACAACACGAGGAAGAGGAAAGCTAAGAACTATGCCGTGATCACTCCGGCTGCCCCAGTCAACCAAGTTGCTCCTATGGCTCAGAACCAAGTCTTGAAACAATATGTGGGAAACAATCCGTTGTGCAACACCTGCAATTATCACCATTTCCCAAATGTACCCTGCCGCCTATGTGCCAGCTGTGGAAGATATGGGCATGTAGCTAACACCTGCAGAAGTAATCCATCTGGTAATCAAGTCAACCGGGAAAACGGGGCTAATCCAGCAGTTCCATCTATTGGTAATGGGCATGCTTGCTTCGAGTGTGGCGACCCAAACCACTTCCGAGACCGATGTCCAAAACTTGTGAACAATACTCAAGGCGGAGCTCGTGGGCGTGCCTTCAACATCAACGCCATCGAGGCTCAGGCCAGCGATCATGTGGTCAACGGTACGTTTCTTATGAATAACCAATATGCTTCTACACTATTTGATACCGGAGCCGATAAGAGTTTTGTGTCCCTTAACTTTGAACCTTTACTTGTAAAAACACGATCCAAACTAGAGAAAACCTTCACCGTTGAAGTAGCGGATGGAAATTCCATCACTATTGACTCCATTGTCCATGACTGCTCACTAGAACTCAATGGTCACACATTTCCAGTCAACCTAATACCAATGCCATTAGGGAGTTTTGACGTCATCATCGGCATGGATTGGTTGTCTAAAAACCACGCCGAAGTCATGTGTTTTGAAAAATACATCCGAATACCTCTTCCATCGGGAGACATATTGAAAGTCTTTGGCGAGAAACCTTGCAAAGGACTCAAACTGATGTCCTGCATCGCCACCCAGAAATACTTACGAAAGAAGTGCATGGTTTTCCTAGCTCATGTAATCCAAAAAGAAGACAAGGAAAGAAGAATAGAAGATATTCCCATCATTCGGGAGTTTCCCGAAGTCTTTCCCGATGACTTGCCTGGCCTTCCACCTGTTCGGGAAGTAAAGTTTCGAATCGATCTTATACCCGGAGCAAACCCTGTGGCTAAAGCTCCATACCGGCTTGCACCTTCCGAATTGCAAGAACTTGCAAGTCAACTTCAAGAACTCGCTGACAAAGGTTTCATACGGCCAAGTCATTCACCGTGGGGTGCACCAGTCTTGTTTGTTAAAAAGAAGGATGGTTCATTCCGCATGTGTATTGACTATCGAGAGCTCAACAAGCTTACAATCAAAAACCGCTACCCGTTACCTAGGATTGACGACCTCTTCGATCAACTCCAAGGTTCTACCTGTTTCTCAAAAATTGATCTTCGATCTGGTTATCACCAACTGTGTGTCCGAGAAGAAGATATTCCAAAGACCACCTTCCGAACAAGATATGGTCATTACGAGTTCACGGTTATGCCTTTTGGGTTGACCAATGCACCTGCTGTCTTTATGGATCTCATGAACCGCATGTGCAAACCATACCTTGACAAATTCGTGATCGTTTTCATCGATGACATCTTGATCTATTCCAAGACTGAGGAAGAACATGAATAGCACCTTAGACTGATTTTGGATCTCCTGAGAACCGAACAATTATACGCCAAATTCTCCAAATGTGAATTTTGGCTAAAGGAGGTTCAATTTTTGGGTCATGTTGTCAATAAAAAGGGAATACATGTCGACCCTGCCAAGATCGAAGCTGTCAAGAATTGGAGTGCTCCTCAAACCCCTACCGAGGTTCGTTTGTTCCTTGGTTTAGCAGGTTATTACCGAAGATTCATTTCTAACTTCTCCAAGATTGCTGTTCCCCTCACCGCCTTGACGCATAAAGGTAAACCTTATGTATGGGGACCGAAACAAGAAGAAGCTTTCCAAACTCTTAAACAGAAGTTATGTGATGCTCCTATTCTGACTCTTCCCGAAGGAAACGATGATCTAGTCGTCTATTGTGATGCCTCTAACCTAGGCCTTGGTTGTGTTCTTATGCAACGAGGCAAGGTAATCGCTTATGCATCGAGGCAACTCAAGATCCACGAGAAAAACTATACGACGCACGATTTGGAGTTGGGTGCAGTCATATTTGCCTTGAAGATTTGGAGACATTATCTATATGGCACAAAATATGTGGTATTCACCGACCACAAAAGCCTCCAACACATCTTCAACCAAAAAGAACTCAACATGAGGCAACGACGTTGGGTTGAACTCCTCAATGATTACGATTGCGAGATTCGTTATCATCCCGGCAAGGCAAACGTAGTAGCCGATGCGCTGAGCCGTAAAGAACGTGTCATGCTCCAAAGTGTCAAGATTCATTCCGAAATTCAAACCCGTATTCTAGCAGCTCAACACGTCTCGATTACCGATGGCAATATGTATGAGGAAATGTCGTGTGGTACCGAATTCCAACTAGAGACTAAAAACAATGGCTTGCTTTATTTCTTGGATCGTATTTGGGTTCCCAATCGCAATGATCTCCGGGAATTCCTCATGACTGAAGCACACAAGTCTCGGTATTCTATCCATCCCGGTGCGGATAAAATGTATCACAATCTTCGACCACAATATTGGTGGCCTGGTATGAAGAAAGACATTGCACTCTATGTTGCAAAATGTCTAACCTGCTCTAAAGTCAAAGCCGAACATCAACGTCCTTCCGGCTTACTTGATCAACCGGAAATCCCCGTGTGGAAATGGGAAAATCTAGCCATGGACTTCATTACTAAACTCCCCCGTACTTCAAACGGCAATGATAACATTTGGGTAATCATCGACCGTCTCACAAAGTCCGCACACTTCCTACCCATCCGTGAAGACTATCTATATGGCACAAAATATGTGGTATTCACCGACCACAAAAGCCTCCAACACATCTTCAACCAAAAAGAACTCAACATGAGGCAACGACGTTGGGTTGAACTCCTCAATGATTACGATTGCGAGATTCGTTATCATCCCGGCAAGGCAAACGTAGTAGCCGATGCGCTGAGCCGTAAAGAACGTGTCATGCTCCAAAGTGTCAAGATTCATTCCGAAATTCAAACCCGTATTCTAGCAGCTCAACACGTCTCGATTACCGAGGGCAATATGTATGAGGAAATGTCGTGTGGTACCGAATTCCAACTAGAGACTAAAAACAATGGCTTGCTTTATTTCTTGGATCGTATTTGGGTTCCCAATCGCAATGATCTCCGGGAATTCCTCATGACTGAAGCACACAAGTCTCGGTATTCTATCCATCCCGGTGCGGATAAAATGTATCACAATCTTCGACCACAATATTGGTGGCCTGGTATGAAGAAAGACATTGCACTCTATGTTGCAAAATGTCTAACCTGCTCTAAAGTCAAAGCCGAACATCAACGTCCTTCCGGCTTACTTGATCAACCGGAAATCCCCGTGTGGAAATGGGAAAATCTAGCCATGGACTTCATTACTAAACTCCCCCGTACTTCAAACGGCAATGATAACATTTGGGTAATCATCGACCGTCTCACAAAGTCCGCACACTTCCTACCCATCCGTGAAGACTATCGGGTTGAGAAATTGGCCCGAATCTATATTGACGAAATTGTGAGTCGACACGGTATACCTTTGAACATAATCTCCGACAGAGATGCTCGTTTCACTTCCAGATTTTGGCAATCTCTGCAAAAGGCACTTGGCACACGATTCGATTTAAGCACAGCCTACCATCCCCAAACTGATGGCCAGACTGAACGAACAATCCAAACACTCGAAGACATGCTGAGAGCCTGTGTCATAGACTTTGGTGGCAATTGGGATTCACACTTGACACTTATTGAATTCTCCTACAATAACAGCTACCACACCAGCATCAACATGGCTCCATTCGAAGCTCTTTATGGTCGCAAATGCCGTTCTCCCATCTGTTGGAACGAGATTGGTGAAGCACAAATCACCGGTCCCGAGTTAATTCAGGAAACATCAGACAAAATCCTTCAAATCCGTGACAACATCCGAGTAGCGAGAAGTCGACAAAAGAGCTATGCCGACAAGCGACGAAAACCCTTGGAATTCCAAGTGGGTGACCTTGTGCTTCTCAAAGTATCCCCTTGGAAGGGTGTGATCCACTTTGGAAAGAAAGGCAAGCTAGCACCTCGTTACGTAGGCCCGTTTAAGATCCTTGAAAGAATCGGGAAAGTGGCTTACAAACTTGAGCTACCTCCAGCACTCAACAATGTTCATCCAACCGTCCACGTGTCCAACCTGAAGAAATGTCTTGCTGATGAGAACCTCCACATACCTCTTGAAGACGTGCGTAAAGATGAAACGATGCACTTTGTCGAGAAACCGGTGGAAATCATGGACCGTGAGATCAAGCAACTCAAACGCAGCCGCATTCCTATAGTCAAAGTCCGTTGGGATTCTAAACGTGGTCCCGAGTTTACATGGGAACGTGAAGACCAAATGAAACTCAAGTATCCTCGCCTCTTCACCGATGCAGCAGCCTCAACTAGTTGAATTTCGGGACGAAATCCCCTCAACATGGGGAGACTGTAACATTTCTGGTTTTTACCATGTAAACGTTTCGATGCAATAAACGAGTATTCCAATTTCAATTCGCGTGCAACAACTGTAATGCAATTACACATACAATACATTATGTTACAATAACGCCATTATCTCACAAACCTCGTGGACCAAAATTGACAAAAACTCAAAAACGATAAAAAGTGTCAAACACGATCGTGCCTAGATACAAGCACGGTCGCGCCTAGAGTCAAAGCACGGTCGTGCCTAATACAGACACGGTCGCGCTGCTGAAACCACGTGACTCCGCAGAGTCAGTCAGTGGTCCATGCTCGTCGAATCAAATCGCGTTAAGGCCTGATTTCACGCGTCCGACCATACGCAGCTGTACACCATCTGAAACACGTCTCCAATTTCGTACTCCAATCGACCTATTTCAATCATCAACTACCCACTCCCACCACAATCATGAATTCGCAAATTTGACTTGTAGCCGACTGCATTAAATTGCCCGAATTAAACAAGTAAGTAATATGTCTCTAGCTTCGTATCTACCTCTACCACGAAAGCCCTATGTCAATTCTTAGTAAAAATACGCGATCGATCCGATTTTGAACCTAAAAAGTCGAAACTACACTTTTAGTCGAACTACCACTTAAACACGATATAAATACAATTAAACTATGTAAATAGCTTCGCAAGCATCCACTAAGTGAAAGCCCTAAGAATACAGAAGCTTTTAATATAAGAATCGATCGATTTATGTCTGGAAAAGACCCGACACGGTCGCGCTCATCACTGAGCGCGGTCGTGCCTAACCAAGCACAGTCGTGGTCCTAGTAAGGCCCGGTCGTGCTTACCGAGCAAACAAGTCCTGACCAAAAACAAACACTAGGCGCGGTCGTGCCAGACACGAGCACGGTCGTGCTCCATGACCAGAACCTCTGTAGCCTTCTGACTTGACCACGGGCGCGCTCCAGACCACCACGGTCACGCCCGGAGGCGAGCGCGGTCGTGCCGTTGATGAGCACGGTCGTGCTCAGTTAGAACTGAATCTTTACAGTTTCTCAGATTTGACGATTTTTATAAAACTTATGTTATAAACTTAACTGTTTAAACAGAATCTCACCATTATTAAGCACAACAATTATTTTCATCGATTAAATTGTTTTAAACCGATTCTTACCATTTGAAAATACATTTTCATTTAAAATTTCTAAATTTATAAAAAGTTATAACAAGATTTTATAAAACACTTTATTATGAAAAAGACTTTTATAAACCAATTGTATAAATCCTAGTTACATCAAATAAAACTTATATAAATATAAACTACTTTATATTTTGTGACGTTTTCTAAAATAAGTAGATAAAACGAATTCGTTTGTTTATATTACATTCAATTAAATATACATACCACACTACCTTATATTTTAATTACGTAACTAAACGATACAATTCATTAGTGCAAATCCTTACGCTTGCAATACACTGAAACACTATAGTTACCTTAAACCTTATACACCGCATTAATACACGTCATACATTTACTCGATAGGTCAAGCTTCGTGACCCACAAACACTTAACATTTACTTGGTTGTGCAATCTACACTCTCCAACACATGTGAGTCTACATAACCCCACTTTTACTCTTTTTCACCTTTGGGGTGGACATGATTTACATTAAACAAATTGCAACTCTTTCATAGTACAATTCTTACTTGATTACATGAATTATTTGTGCAATATGCTTGAATGCTATGAGTCATTACTATACATACATGACGCAACTCGTGCAAATCATTAACTCTGTACAAGCCAACGGTAAACAAGGATAGTACTATTGAGTCTGACAAACCCACCCAGGTAGGGTGTTTGTTACCGACTTTACATTAGGGTAACCTGCGTGTTATGCCTCAGTCACAAGGTTTGATTGTGCACCTAGTATAACTATAGATTCTCCATATTTGTCTTATATACCATGTGAATCAAGGAATTGTATAAACAGTTTTGAACTCTTATTTGTGTGTCAAAACTTATGTATGCTCACCAACTTTTTAGTTGACCCTTGTTTTTAAATCATGTTTCAGGTGCTAACAATTGAGATGATTACAAGTTGCTTCCACCTAGTTTGAGGACCTAGTTAAAAGGCTCTAAAATAAACATTGTTATGTATTTTGTTATGTTTCGTGTACTTGTTGGATTGTTGTTTGATTTCAATGAAAACTGCATGTTTAAATATTTCAACATTAGAAAACCATGAGCTATGAACAGTCTGCACTTCTGAGCCTTCATGAAAGATATGATGCCCATGACTGCACCACTTCTTTTCGCCCTGAACAGATAGGATCTCTCCACTAGAAAGGGGTATACGAACGATCTTATCACTACAGATGATCTCAGCTTGGTTTTTAGACAACCAATCCATGCCCATAATTATGTCAAAACTGCCGAGTGTAACTGGCATGAGATCGATGTCGAGTTTGTGATCAGAAAGTTCTAACTTACATCCCTTGAGAATGTGGGTTGCCTCGATTACTTTACCGTCTGCTATCTCTACGGTATAATGGTGTTCTAATAAAGTTGGGTTTATTCCTAACTGACTACTAAGTTCTCTAGATATATAACTTCTATCGGCGCCAGTATCAAAAAGTACAGAAGCAAAATGATCGTTTAAAAGAAACATACCGTTAACAACGTTCCGACCATTCCTAGCTTCTCCCAATCCAATCACAAATGCTCGGCCCTTTGCACCATTTCCGTTGTTATTACCATTTCCACCCTGGTGGTTATTACCATTTCCATTACCGCCCTGATGATTGTTGCCATTCCCATTCCCGTTTCCGTTTCTCCTCAACTGCGGGCAATTTTTCTTGAAATGCCCTTCCTTACCACACTCAAAATAGCCTTTGGGTGCGTCTCCAGGTGGTGTCGGTTTGTTCTGCAGATCTACTCTACAATCTTTGGCCAAATGACCCATCTTTCCACACCCTTGGCGACGGTACCGGTCACATGTTCCATGATGGTGAAAGTTACATTTATTGCACTTCGGGTACTTGCCAACATAAGAACCCTGATTCTGCTGAGAAGAGTTAGACTGATTGTTGTTCTTTGAAGGTTCAAGCTTACAATGTTGTTATTGCTGCTGAGAAGGTGGATTTGACTGGAAGGTTTTGGGGAATGAACTGTCAAACTTCCGCTTATTGTCAGTTGTCTTTGATAACGCACCTCTAGGGGGTAGGGTGCCCTGAGCGACTGCCTGATCGGTTAGCCTGTGAGCCAACCTGATTGCTTGCTGGATTGTAGTAGGATTAGAAGATGTCACTATGCTCTGAATTTGCGGAACCAGACCATCAATGAATTTCTCGATTCTCTTATAGGGAGGTGTTACCATTTGTGGACATAAGTTCGCCAGTTCATGTGAACGAGTAGTGTAGGCTTCAATTTCAGATCCCTCCATTTGAGGTTCCAGAACTCGCCCTCAAGTTTCTGTACTTCATCGCGGGGACAATACTCCTCCCGCAGCATAGTCTTAAATTCATCCCATGGCAATGCGTTTGCCATCTCAAGAGTTAGCATTTGCACCTGGGAGTTCCACCAAGTGAGGGCTGGAACCTCGAGTGTGCCAGATGCATATTTCACCTGATTATTCGGTGGAAAATTGCACATTGCAAAAGCGGATTCAGATTTCTCCATCCAGCGGAGTAAGCCAACAGCCCCTTCGGCTCCACTGAACGAGTGAGGCTTACAATCCATGTACGCCTTGAAAGTACAAACCTGCTGGTGGTTATGCTGACCTGAATTGTAAACAAGAATGCGTTTTAGGGATACTATATTCGAATTTGAGTTTAGGATGAATGATGACCCACTAGAGTCGATAATATGTTGCTTTACCACTAGCATTAATAGCGGCGTGAGTAGCTGCTACTGCTTCAGCCACACGCTCATTTATGAGTGCCGTGAGCTCGACTGCAGTCATGTTAATGTTTCCGCGACCACCGCGTCCTCCGGCGCGTCCACCACGTCCATTTCCTCTTCCAGACATTATCTTTACATTCACAACATACAATAATGAGAAAAATACATCGCATTTTATCATCATACAAGTACTAGTAAGCAAAGAAATTCAAACCACAACATCTAACATTTCAATAATAGTAATACTTGATAAAATAAATTGTAACGATTACAACTAAATTCAACCAAACATCAAAATTCTAGAAACATCTGTGGGATGGGAACAACCCTGCCCATCTAGGTTCAAAAGAAAAGACGTAAATAAGTAATGAAGATAGATGATCAAATGTCACTGCCAACTGATGTAACATCGGATGCTGCATCATCATCCTCATCCTGATCTCCTGCAGGTGCATCCTCTGGTGCAACTCCTACTACCTCAACTGCTGCAAGTCGTGCATCAACCTGCTCAATCCTAGTGTGGAGTATATCTAGGTTCCACTCTGCAGTGTTCAGCCGGTCCTCCATATCCACACATCCATTTGCTAAATTCTCAAGAGCTGTATCAGTTGCTGCTAAATCTGCAGTCAGTTTGGTGATCCTCTGATTCATCAACATCTCTCGCTGAAGTATGCTAGTAATCTCTCCAGCTGCATCTCTCATGTTCCGGATCTCCCGGTCCATGCTAGCCAAAAAGGCAGCTATCACCTGCTCATAGGGGTACTGCAATGGTGGCAAAGCTCTCACTTAAGATTATGATGAAGAAGAAGCAATGCCAGTAGTGAGTGGAGGTGGGACTTCCTCCTCGCGGATCCAGTTCCTGATCCTATCGAGGTACCAATCTCAATCCTACGTGTTGCCTCTGACACGCACATGAATAGGCTCGTCATGCCCTACTGTGGTGTTGATCGGGTTGAGTCGACGTCTCCTCGGCTCTGGCAAAGGTACGGTAGGAACATCGTGCTCCTGGACGACTGGGGATGCGGGTGAATTTGGCGGGGTCGACATTTCCTGTAACGGGATGAGTGAGTGCCATGTATGAGTGTAAGTGTTGTGTAACTAATGCATGTGCGTGGTTATAGTCTACTATGCATTTCCTAGTTCTCTAAAACCAATGTCTCTGATACCAATCTGTCACACCCCCAAAATCCACTAACGGAGTTTTACCGTTAGGGGCGTGACATACCAGGATCTCAGTCATTAGTTACGTTGAACGACTCTATATGAGTTTAATAAAAACCACTAGTATTGCTCATAGTCACGATGCAACACTAGTAATGAAAGCACTGATTTAATGTAAGACTTGCGGAAGCGAAAAAGTAGATGAAAAGCATGCGCCAAAACAGTTGCGCCAAAAGTAAACAATCCAACGATAAATAAAACAAGAAGTTATTGAGTTTGAAAATGATGGACTTCGAATGCATGCATGCCTTGGCTTGTGCTTGTACCTTATTGACATGAGAAAACATGCTAGAACGTTTCAACACTAGGTTGGTGAGTTCACAGGTTTCAATGTTTGTAAAGTTTACTAGATAATACCATTTACAATTTATATCATAGGTAGCTAACCTAGTGCATGTTACTAAAGCGTTTCGACACCGAAGCTGACTGTTTATGTTTGTACTGCCTCCCACCATGACTATCATAATCAATGGTGAATGTTTAGGTCAATGTTACACCCGTTCGACTTCCCGTCGTGTTAGCGCGACTAACACGGGTGGGGCTAGTCAATGCCCAGTAGTACTACTCAAGATTACCTCGCTAACCCATATACTAACGGTTCGATAAGTAAGGACTTTCATGATATGTTTGCGCTTAGTACACAAGTGATATAAAAGAAATGTAAGATCTAAATGTTCGTACCCATGTTTTCTCCCCCAAGTTTAAAACGTAAGAAAAGGGGCCGTGAAACTCACCTTAGAGTATGTGCGAAAGAAAGCGAACTTAGAATGCTTGACGGCTAACTGCCACCTATAAACACCGGTTTATAAGTGTGTGTTTGTGCAAGTTGATACGAACCCTAAGTATCCAAACAATCTCATTGTTTTAAGGGTTTAGAAAAGAGTTTACAAGTTTGACTCATGTTTGACCAAGTTTGACCAAGTTTGACCCGACGACCCGTTGGTGACCCGTTTAACGATTAAATGTTTGTTCAGTATAATACTTCTATATTATACACAAATGATCATGTTGTAACACTTAGCAACAAAATCCTATTTGTTCTAACAAGATAGCAAGTTTCCATAAATAGAAGGTTTCTATAAGTAGTAAGTTTCCAAAAATAGCAGGTTTCTATAAATAGAAAGTTTCCAAAAATAGCAGGTTTCTATAAATAGTAAGTTTGTTCGGGACTCGTGTTTCCTGGAAACTATCATCATTGATATGTTTGTAGTATTACTCTAACATGTTCTAGATCATCACATCTCATAACAATTGTCTAGAACTTAAACATGTAAATCATAATTCAAGACAAAGTTTCCAACTTTAGTAACCTATGACTAGCATGCGTGATTTCAAACATCTAACACGTTACAACAAGTTATTGTGCCCTATCTAACATAGATCTATCATCAAACCATATCATGCATGTCTAAATAGCAAGTTATAACCACTTTTAACAATTAAAGTTTCATTATTTGGAAAGTTCGCAAAACCGGGTTATTTATTCAAAATCTGATTTCACAAATCATCTAAACATGTATCAGGTAGCTCATAACCATCATCACATCATCCTAATCATGTCTAGCATGCAAGATAGAAATCATAAAAAGTTTCCATTTTTAGCAAGTTGTCCATTACCCGCTTTATTCACAAAATTAACACGTCTAATCAATCTTACATCTTTCAACTAATATATTTACAACTATATTAATCATATTTCACGTCTAACATGCGATTTCTATACTTCACATAATCAAAAAATTCCAATATTTAACACGTTACTAATCACATGGATCTAGGGTTTTGCAAATAACCATATAATCAACAAATACATGCCAAACAATAATAAAGTTAACATTTTTATTATAAAAATCCATGTTTGGATGAACTAGGGTTTTGATCTAAAATTTAGGGATCAAAAAGTGACGGAATTGAACGAAACGACTTACGTAGAGACGTTAGAAACGCCTAGACTAGCACGTATCTACTTCCGGATTCACGATCGGAGCTCGAACGAAGGTCCTATGCTTTCTTCTTGGTTTCAGTCGATGAGGGTGAGGAGTGGGAGAGGTCGACGGCAATGGGGTGGTTAGGGTTTATGATATATTTTTTTTTTTAAACTTTTATCCTTATCTAACACTTAATGGGTAATTAGATTGGTCTGCGAGCTTAATTAAGGCCCATAAGTCTAATTAATTAACTAACAACTTAATTAATAATTAAAACATTCGATATTTTTATTTTTATAAAACTACTAACTTTTATAAAAATACTAACTACGCTTTATACACGATAAACACGTACGAAAACAATAATATTCACATAATTCACGTAAATTCACGTAATCACATATAAATCATAAAAACTCATAATTTATATTAAATATAAATTATTAAATGTTCGTAATGTTAATTTCGATTAATCACCAACGTTCCGGGTTAGACTCGAGTGCGATCCGATGTGTGCGAACTGACCGACACATTTAATTAATACTAATTAAATGCAATGTACGTGCGACTAACTGAGATAACTGAGTTTGCAATGAATAATGTTTGAACTAACGAGGTTTGAGTTAACGGAGTTAACCTGAAAATGCCGGATGTCATATCATATCTAAGCGCGTTCTCAAAGCTTTCTGTATTGTCTGCCAGAAATGGGATGTAAAGCGACTGTCCCTATCAAAGATAGAGGAAACAGGCACTCCATGCCTTGCTACAATTTCACTACTACAAAGTCGGGCTAGCTTTTCTATCTAGAAGTCCTCTCGGACAAGTAGGAAATGCGCAGAATTAGTCATTAATTAGTTAACAATGTCCCAAAATGAATCATAGCCGCCTAAATTTCTAGGCAGGCCTAGTAAAGAAATCTATTGAAATTTGTTCCCACATTCACTGTGAAATCTCGGGTTATTGTACCATGTGATTGTCCTAGTAGTTACTACTCAATAGTTTATACATTGTTGCATCATAGGGGGATACAACATGGTTGGTGTGTATACGACATAACCGTAAAAGTAGATACAAGCGAATTTTGAAAATCAACATACAAAAAGACGAGATTCACACTTCTCGTACTAGAATTGAAGAGTGATGATTAGTCATTAGAGAATGAATTAATAACGAGAAATTCAAGCTTAAAGCTTTACAAAGCAAGTATATAATGAGTACCGGTATGATTGTACCAAACTCAAGTCGTGAAACCGAAGATTAACAAACAAAGGATATTATAATAGGATTATGTCAAGATAAATTTGCTAAGAGTCAAATTTACTCAATCCTATCAAGTGTTATAGGAAATGAGTCATAATCATAAAATAGATGTCAGCGATGACCCGTGCTATGTAACCTCACCACAAAGCATTAGGATTCGGTACTAACGCGCATATTAGTCTCGATATAATATAACCATGTTTGGTGATTTTCAATTAAAGGTTCATATACCTATTGTCGAAAGTTAGCAATGGACTATATGATAATCGAGTCACCACAAGATCTAGATAGAGAAAGTGACTAAAGATCTAGGACGATCTAATCAAGTAGATTAGTTAAAAGACTAGGTGCCAGTTCAATAGTTGGACATTGAATTGACTACCACCAGAAGTTGAATTTGGTTAACGGTTAGAAATGGAATTCTGAAATTTTAACAAGAAGTCCATATTAAAAGATGGTCTACTCCTTACAAAGAGTCGGCCAAATTTGATAGGATAACGTTAGACATCTACATCTTTCTTGATTTGTATTGAAATGATTCGAAAGTAATCCGTTATTCATCTAGATGAGGAAATAAACAGTCATGTTGTAGAAATAATCTCATAAAAATAGTGTCCCCCGAAAATGATTATGAGCTTGCTAATCCACAAAATGGGTAGACTTTGATATAATATTATTGTCAATTTAGCCTGGGGTTTAATTCTTATAAAGTAGACGTCAGAAAATAGGGGAGGATCAAGTAAAACTTCAGGAATTTTCCAAATGTGAGGATGTTATGCTCATAGGTCCTTTAAAGATAATGCAATCTCAAGTGGATCTTCAAGAGAGCAGAGTTAACTATGATTTGTCACTTGTTCCTCTTCCTGGTAACGTACAACTTTAATCGGTTAAGAATTCGTAGAACACAAAAATAAATTCAAAATTACTCTACTATGATTTAGGACGCATCTTTCAAATGATAAGGTTTTCAAATTTCAACTTAGGTCATTGCTTTTCCATTAAATTCGATGGAAATGGACCATAAGGTTTCAAATTTTGTCCTTAGATCTCGCGTTGAAGGGGGTCAAATAGATTATCTGCCAATAACTGGTAGTACAGTATGCCTGCAACTTTCTTGGCTTTCGAACGGTACCATTATGACTTACCGTTTCGTATTTCACCCATACTGGTTATAGCCTTAAAATCCTTTGCATAAGGGTTTAAGCCATAATGTTGAGGGAATGAGTGTTTAAATGTCTTAGATTCGTATTCCCTAGAGCACGTGTTAAGAAGTCGTTTCTAAACAGTAATTGCTCTAAGGCTTTCTAACTACAGGAGGCTGAGAATAAGGGATACGTATACGTCTCTTCCTAGATGGAAATCAAAAAGTCAATAAAAAAATGACATTTGAGAGAGAACAAGTACAAAAAGGATATGAGACTATCCTATTCGGATCTATAAGGACAGTATACGTAGAGTAACAAATAGCGATAATCACCATAAATAAACTTTGAATGATTACTAATAAAATTTTTGGTACACAAAGAATCATTCCAACATAAAGTTTCATTTTCTCTATCAAAATTGTTTTCAATAAGACATCGAAGCACCAGGAGAAATCAAGATTTGCAAAACATACGTAGCAATGTTCACAAAAAAGGGCATTAGTTTCATACTAAGTCATAGCTATCCCAAAATAAAAAGTTTTTGTAAATCTAACTAAAAGAATCCTAGGCACAAGCCGCTCGGTGTCCATAGTAGAACTACAAATGATAGAAATAAACATGACAATGAACGTCGTAAGGATGGCTCCTCCCAAGTAAACAAGTTTCTCAAGTTAAGTTTCCACAATATAAGCGTCGCGGTTAAGAGAATCGGGATTGAGTGTACCAAATTACCATAGTGAGTGCAGAGCACTTGCAATGGAAATTTCAAGTAGGTGTAAAGCTGAATTATTAAGAACATTTATCAGGAGTATACTGAGAATGACAAACACCGAAATGAGGATTTATGCGAACGATCGTATAGAAAGGTTATATTGTCTAAGAAAAAGAAGCTTATATTTCTTTAAGGAATTTCTCCATCATATTGTTACTCCATCGATATTAGAGTGCATTTGGATTATAAGATAAAATCCAAGATTATGTCGGGACCTCCGATGATAGTCGTACACTTGCTGTAAGTGTCAAGCGTTGTAAAGCCCATATTGAATTTACGTGGCCAGTAAACTCTCAAGGGATCTGATTTATCAAGTAAAATAGATGAGAGAAAATCGTCGTTGCTCAAGATTCAGTAAGGAGTTGATTAGATCAAATTCGAATTTCTCTTGTTCCTTAAGAACTACGAGAACGTTACATGAAGATCCATTAGGGGAGTCAGAAATGTCGAGGTCTGATTCACGCTATACCGAGAGTCGTCACATGCGTTGATAAACATATAAAAAAAATTGAAATGAGAGAATCTTTAGCTGGATCTCAAATGTGAAGCAATACTTAACAAATAATTGCCAAATTTGGTCCAAGTACCGAGGTTAAATCAACTGAGAACAGATCTCTTTAGTGTCTCGGTCTAAATTTTTATGCAAAAGAAATCTTGATAAGAGTTTTGGATCCATTAAGATTCAAAGATAAAAGAGACAATATAAATTCCCATGTCACTTGAGGTAGCCTATCGCATCATTCGATGTATTTGGCTCAACCCTAAGGTTATGATAGTTTCGATCAATATTCGGATGACTGGGAATCGGGACTAGAAATACAGATTAATCATGAACATTAACTCGGACAGTAAGACTCACTAGAGTTCTCATGCACTGCAGATTATGATTACGTGTGCACCCGTAATGATAATTTACTTTGCATGGTCCCTACAGTGTTTCCTCTATCTCGAGCTCTCAGATAAAAAAAAAACTGGAATGTTCATTGGATCACGTCATCGTGTTGCACTTTCGCGTAAAAGTGTGGATGTTCTATCTGATCACTTTTAATTATTTGTACCGATACTCATGGATCTGCAGACTAAGGCTGTTGTTGGATGGAGGTAAGGATAGAGGGGAACAACCGGCGTCCTCTAATAAAATAAAAAGTGTGTGGTGGAAGTCAGGCAGTAATAATAGGGCAGAGATCCCCAAATCAGAGTCGAGCAAGTCATGCTACAAATTTGTACATATACGTGGATCCAATGATCCAACAAAACAAACAAACAAAAAGTTTATGGGTCTCCTGACCCGTATTGTTCTCTCCCGTTTAGTCCTGCTTCTCCACCTCGACTTCCCTTTAGATCGAGCAATTATGGCTGTCATATCTCATGGCGAAAGTTCTAGCCATCCAATCCAGCAGATTACCAAAGCAAGTATATACCGCACAAAGTGAAAACAATAGATGTTAAATAAAAAAGTCGACTCCAGAACTGGAGTAGATGCAGGTGCGGTGTAGGTAGAGGTGCAACTCGAGGTAACACCAAGACAGATAGAGGCGAATATAGATTACCGCAAATGTAACCGGAATCATCAAAGAGTACGCGTAGTGTTGTGACGACGACATGATTATGACGAAGCAATGTGTCGTAGATAAGCAAGAGGTAGTATGCAATGCACATATAATTCCTACGGTTCAATGCAACAAACTTAGAGTTATAGTCTAGGTCTAGTCTCGGGTAAACCTAATTCTCTATAACCAGTGCTCTGATACCAAGTCTGTCACACCCCGCCAAGGCGAAAATACGGGATGTAACTGGTATATCGCATTGAACACAAGTACAAGAGAAACTAATAGGAAGATTGTGCATTACATTGAACCATGCTACATGCTTCTAACAAAGGTACAAATACAAAAAAAAGTCTTTAAAACGGTACAAAGTGTCTAAATGCCTGACTACAACCAAACTACATAATCAAAACTAGAAACAATAGTTCTAATCCAAAAGCGAGCCCTCATAAAAATCTCTTCTTCAATTCTGTTTACCTGAAAGCATGTTTCGAAAACGGGTCAACTATATAAATAGTTGGTGAGTTCGCAGGTTTTGCGACTCTATAAAAAGTTTTTGATAAAAAAAAATCCAAAGTGATCAAAAATCCATTGATCGAGTACACATGTATTAGACAACATATTACCATCAGCCGCAATCAAAGCCTTGACGAAATAAAAATAAAGTACCCCATACGGAAGTCTAATGCAAACAACCGCCTAAAAATTGGCTAACTTTGCGCCCAAGTGACCCTACAAGCCTGGTTGGCGCGACCAAACCATGAGCGGGGGTCTCAACCCAAGTAGTACTACTCAAAATTCCCAACGGCTACGCTCAGCTAATTGATTGTCCAAAATTGGGGACTTTAAGACATTAAAAAAAATAACTCATGTATCAATGTATCATATAACATGTGACTAAAAATAAATAAAGAAACAGCTTTCCCCCAAAAACAGTAAACAGTAAGTAAAGTGGGGCCGCGAAACTCACCTGGACAATGCAGGCGAGTGAGGCGACACAGTCGACAAAAACCGATAAAATCCGAGTCCTAACAGGGTCCTACTAGTCAAGTGGACACAAACGATGCATTCAGGACTCCTAAAGGTTGTGACCAAGTCAACAAAACAAAAAATGGCTATGTAATCGGTTGCATACCCAAACCCCGTGCATACGCGTACGGACTGTTAGAAATTGTAAAACCGGCTTTTATATAAATTCGTGACCTTAAAACCTTAATTTTTAGATTTTAGTAAAGAACATCAATAGTTATAAATTCATATACAATAAAATATCAAGTCACGGTTTCGTTTGATCAAAAACACGGTTACGCGCTTAAAGTCCGGTTTACGGTTTGAAAATCCGATACATCCGAAATTAGGGTTTTAGTGTGATATTAGCACCCAATTTAAAAGTATAAATTCATGTTTTTAATGTGATCATACTTCTGTCCAAAATCCCCTAAAATGTTTTGTAAAAACAATTTTATACAAAAATTTCTAAAAATAGTAACTTTTTATAACGTTTTAATGGACCAAAATTTCAAAACCATACTTAGACATACATTTACTCCTTGAAACTTTCACAAATTGATAATATACTTAAATAAGAATTTCTGACCAATTTTCATAATTTTTCAATATCCAGCTTATTTATTATGAATATAATATTGTTAAACATTAACAAATTCGGAAAAAATAGTTAACTTGTCAAAACTTTACCAAATATTTACCAGATTAATTTTATGTCCATATGAGATTTTATTAAAAGTTTCAATTCCTAATGTTGTCCAGAAGTATATGATCCCAAATTCAATCGGTAAAATTTCATAATTACCAAACACCTACTTAGACAACTTCAATTTTTATGAATTTTGGACAGGAGTCATGTTTTATCATATACTAATTACTGACCAAATTTCAGATTTTTCCAATACACAGAGATATTTTTCCCAATTTTCATGTATTAAACTTGTAGAAATTTTAATAAATAATCTATAAATAGTTTAGTTACCAAAAT
Source organism: Smallanthus sonchifolius (assembly GCA_023525975.1). Classification (NCBI taxonomy): domain Eukaryota; kingdom Viridiplantae; phylum Streptophyta; class Magnoliopsida; order Asterales; family Asteraceae; genus Smallanthus; species Smallanthus sonchifolius. The sequence continues at coordinate 36,415,461 of CM042025.1, read as the reverse complement.
TTCCAGATCTCACTTTTTATATAAATACTACTTTTTAAAAATAAATTTAGAAGTTAAATCAAAATTTTATAAAAATCCATAAAAAACAATTGTTGTATAAAAATAAATATATTAGTTCCACGTGAACCGGGTTTGGGTTTATAACCTAATAACCACTCAAAATATCAAATATCTCAATACTAAATATTTTCGGGTTCAATTCCCAACCAATGACTCATAAAACTATTCTAACATAAAATTAAATCTTAACGGGTAAAGTTTATACCTTTCGTATAAATGGTTCGCGTACGCGGAACCTCATATATTTCACATGCAATACGAACCAAAAACACCATTATGATCGTTTTTATCTCTCGATCATTTCCATATACTCAAAATTGACATGCAATGCCGTTTGAATGCCCATGCAACCCGATCAATTTCCTGTTTCGGTCCTATAAACTGTTACAAACTGTTCGTATTCAAAAATATAGTTCCCAACATCTGATCGGAAATTTCTATGGTGAAAACATTCATATTTTTTCTAAGAAACTACTGTCCAAAAAGCGTCACGATCCAACGGTCGTATCTCCGGGGATCGATGATTCTTTGAGACCCAGTTTTTCAAATCTGAAATTCCGATCTGTCACATTCGAGGGTATGAAAAGCATACCTAGAGACATCGGATCAAAAATTTCTCTTGTAGGATTTTGTGTCTATGTGTTTAAAAGATCATATCCAAAATTCATGCATTTCTAAAGGTCGGATTTCCGGCGATCGTCCGATCTTTAAAACTGCGCATGCATAAAACTTTCTGGACAGATTTTAAAAACTCTTTTTAATGAATTTAAGCAAGGATTTAGACAAATCTGAGCTTATCATTGTGTTCGTAGCGTCGAGAAATGGTTCCGGGTGAAAAACGAGCTTCGGCCGCCACCGGCCACCGCGCCGAACCACCGTTGACCGCCACGCACCACCGTCGGACCACCACTACTTTGCCGGAAACCTCTCTAGCCCTCTCCACTCTCTCTCTCTCTAAAATTTCTCTGAATTTTTGAAAAATGAGATAGTGGATGAAGACAGGGTATTTATAGCCCATGCGGTCTCCGATCGCGCGTCGGTTTTTCGCTTAAACAAACCCGATAAAAATAGTGGCGTTATTTTACCCAAAAATAACTCGTTAGAATTTAATATTTTCTCTCGAGTCCTTGCGTCTCGTAAATATATATCCTTTCAGATTTAAATTGAATTTTACGAAACTGTTCGACTAGGGTGTTAACACGTATAGACCTGAACTTGATCAACGTTTTGACATTATAAAACCAAAATAAATCTTGCTATTATCTTCCGTTCACTAACGAGTTCCTTTCGTATGAAAGTATTTTTCAACATAATAATAATACTATTATTATACGAACTCGTCGAACACAGGTGTTGACCGTAAAAGTCACGGTTGTCACAACTTCTTCGTGGAACCGTCCCCTATATATATATATAAATATAATATTATAAATATATAAATATCCGAATACGAAAATTCAGATATCCAAAATTTTGAATATGGGTAGAGACGGAATGGGTAGAGACTGGTGAGGGAATCAAATTCATGAACAAACATATATAAAAATGAAAAAAAAAACAGATAATTGGAGCATAAAACGTATAATTCTTTCATTGATTTTGAAATTGAAAAGCTTCTCACACACTCACAATTATTTATAACACCCAAAATTTCAACCAAATTTTAACTTTCAAAATACGCGGAATTTAGGTCACATTTAATGCTCTTGATTAAACAACATAAGCCAAAAGCAATGATACGACAAACGACATAGTTTGTTTATAGACAAACAACCGACATCTTAAAAATAAAGACAAGTTTTAACCTCCAAAATATAAATTAAAACAAGTCTAATGAACCCCAAATGAGTTCTAATTCCAACCACAAATAACCACCAAACAAATGAGAATCCAATCCACCACGAAGCATGACCTGAAACATCGAACCGGAGCTCGCCTACAAGAAAACACCATAAAAACACCATTAGTAATGATAATAATATGTCTGAAGACCCCCCCTCCCCCATGGGTATTACCAAAGAATACTCCAAAAAAAAATATTCTAAGGACCCAAAATTTCTGTCATGGTTGTGTTCAGATGAACACAACCATGTTCCCGAAACACAATCATGTTCAGATGAACACAATTGTGTTCCCTTTCAACATCAGAAAAAAACAAGATTTCTGATGTTCCCTGGAAATGATCATGTTCAGACCAACACAACCATGTTCCCTGCACTTTCACCAATATTTACCACACTTCTTTGTGAGATTCTAAGGACCTCAAACACCACAAAACGACTATTTGAAGTTCATGACCTCAAATAACTACCATGTGAGGTTCTTAGACTTCAAACTCCTCTATATGAGGTTCTAAAGACCTCAAACGCCACAACAAAACCTTGTGAAGTTCATGACCTCAAATTCCTTTCATGTGAGGTTCTTAGACTTCAAGCAACTATGACATTAGTGAAGTTCAAAGACTTCAAGCTAAAATGACATAAGTGAAGTTCATGACCTCAATAAACCACCGGGTGAGGTTCTTAGACTTCAAACACTGACTCTTTAGCATACAAACAAGTGTGTACACACGACACCAATCAACCATTATAACTCATTCGTTATTTACCGACACGTGGGATTCAAAGATCCCAACCCACCATTTATACTTGTGAAGTTTAATGACTTCAATTAAACTTTATTCACCCCATTTTGTTCGACTATACACCACATAAGTCAAATTCACCACATTTGTTTGACTCTAAACCACTTAAGTCAATTACCACATTTGTTTGACTATAAACCACTTAAATCAAATTCACCCAATTATCACATTTGTTTGACTCTAAACCACATAAGTCAAATTCACCAAATTAACACATTTGTTTGACTCTAAACCACATAAGTCAATTACCACATTTGTTTGACTATAAACCACTTAAGTCAAATTCACCCAATTACCACATTTGTTTGACTCTAAACCACATAAGTCAAATTCACCAAATTAACACATTTGTTTAACTATAAATCACTTAAGTCAAATCCACCAATTACCACATTTGTTTGACTCTAAACCACATAAGTCAAATTCACCAAATTACCACATTTGTTTGACTCTAAACCACATAAGTCAAATTCACCAAATCAACATACACACATTTGCACATATGATAATCAACAAAATCAACATGTATATCAACCATGTGCATTTACTACCACATATCTTTACTAAGTAAGTGCAAAGCACTTACCTTTAGCTAGAGACGATTCCACTTGGTCTTCCAAGCTAGCTCCTTTAACGCCTTAATCACCTAGAAATCAACTTACATTTAGAAACCTTATGATCTCAACCCACACACCAAAATGAGATTCAAGACACACCTATGACCTAAAGATCAACATCCCAACTTAATTTAGTTAACACAACCTTAACCAAATCTCCAACAACATTTTAATCTTTCAACCCATATTGACCCGTTTGACTTATTAAAGTCAAACTCTCAAATTCACCAATTCATAATTTACCAATAAAGGTATTACACCCACCGTAGACCTTATGGATTTCTCCCATTCTAAACTTGATTAATCACACCTTAATCAAGTTTCAAACCTCCCCAAACAACATTCACCCATATTGACCCGTTTGAGTTCCACCCAATTTCACCTAATTTCTCGTATTCCATCAAATTCAAAATTCACCAATTCAATTGGGTTTTCTACATTAAGTTGTGTTTATCTAACACCATAAACACTTATACATGCTCAATTACTCAATCAAACACCCAAAATCAAAAACCCCAAAATTTGATCCTCAATAACCCTAACTTTCAAATCATCAAATTGGATAAGGTTTCTTACATCAAAATGTGTCTATCAACACCAGAGACACTTATCCAACATCATTATATCATTTAAACACCACTAGGATGAAAACTCCCAATTTACCCTCAAGAACCCTAATTCTTGAATCATCAAATTGGATGTTTAGATGTTGGTATCTACCTCCCATTACCTTCAATTAAGCTAGGTTTATACTTTAAACAAGTTATTACCCACTTAATTCAACCAAATCAGCCTCAATTCGTATTTCACCCAAAAACTCCACCAAGAACACCAAAATGATGGATTCATGAGGTGAAAGGATGCTTACTTGATGTTTGGAAGGAGAGGATTGCACCAAAACCAACTGATTTCACTTGAATCTTCTTGATTTGTGATCTCAACCTCTTTACCCTTTTCCCTCCTGCCTTTCACGAACCAAACACATACTAAGTGTGTTTGTGTGAACTCCCCACCTCTTAAAATATGATTTTGGGAAGTTACACAACAACCCCTGAACTTTCATAATTGAATCCTTTCACCCAAACTTGTAAAAACTCTATATTTGCAACAAACCTCTAACTTTCCATTTTGTTTATTTACACCCTTATAATATGTTTCTAACATATTATATTATAAACTCGAAAGTTGGTTCGTTACAAATCATCCCCCCTAACTTTGGGTTTCGTCCCCGAAACCCGCCACCATATACACAACTTAGGGTAACAAATCAACATTACTCCTCTTTACTTTCTTAAGGTCACCTCCACCTTTGATTGTGCTTTCAAGGAACAAAACATGGTGGATTCCTCATTGCACAATAAAATCTCTCCACTATCTAAGATAGTCACCGGTTCTTCTACTAGATTCAAAACAACAACCTCATACACACCATGAGAAGCAACAACAATTTATCCCACCAAACATTTATGTGAATAGACCACGTGAAATGTTTCATGGAGTATACTCGACTCCTCTGGTAACTCTAATTGGAAATCCACACCATTACAGTCCATAAGTTGGATGACACAACAAAACGGGGACCTAGCCTCCCCTGTTTTCAAACCCGAAACACCCCCTTTCAAGGGGAAACTTCGATAATAACAAGCCCCCACTTGAATATTAACACACCTCCTCCCTATATTCGACTAGGGTAATCTATCTCATCTTAAGCGAACTTTCTATCATGCTCACTTACAAATATCTTCTACACTAAGTCTTGAATCACACCATTGATTCTAAACTCCCGGCAATCAATTCCAACCAATTAATCGGTGTGCGACACCGTCCACCATCTAATAAAATGGCACATCAACATCCATAAAGATGGATAAGATGACACCATATCTCCCGACAAATAATCACCCGATTCCTCCAAATGGACAAGTGAAACCGACATTTTAATCTAACTCAAAAGATACGGTCATGCCATGTCGTGTCACACCCTCCACTAAATCGACATTCTTCGATCAATCATAAGAGTAGGTTTCCTCCAAGAATAGGAATTGCATACTCCCCAGTCAAAAGACTCGCCACTACCCAAAATGATACATGATACCACCTTTTTCATATATTTTTGTAGTCAGACTACTACAAATTTATCCTACCTCGCATAGGTATATGAAGCCGTTGAGGCTTCCCGCACAACCTTTCTTTAACGTTTGGCTTTAGTCCACAAGCCAACGAGACGTTTTTCAACATCCTCGATTATGTCTCCTTCCACCTCTGGCCATCAAAAGTTTATGCTCCACAACCAAGCATTATTGTCACCCCGTGAGTATACATTTCTTGAATTTATGAACCACCTCGTAATTACAAATAGTCAATACGTTTTACAATTAAGGAATTTCAAGTTCTATCACACTGTTTCCCCCACCTAATAATTGGAAGTTTCATAACCTCCATACCAATCCGTCTATTGAGATACAAGGTCTCAAGTGTTTCATACTGTTGGGATTCAAGGATCCCAACGCCTGCATAACAACACTCATTTGAAGCTCGAGACTTCAATTCAACCACCTAATATTCACCTGCGTATACAGTCACCCGTTCCCTCCTCAAATTATCTCCTTTAGTTGCTACAATCAAGCTCATAATGGTCTAGGAGAATACACGACAATCCTGCCTCGTTGCATAGAGACATAACCGAGTCTAATGTGTGAGGCACCAAAATAACCGACAGGCATACGGTTTCTCCAAGTAAGGACACGACAATTTCCTTACCAAATTCCTCTTTCACAACTTTGAAAGGTAGCTCCTTATCCGTGACCCAACACTCAGTTCATCTCCAACGACTAAATCACAAGTCATCCTTTGAGATTCAAGGATCTCAATCACACAATCCCCTTTGAAGTTGGAAGACTTCATTCTCAAACACCATTGGTGAAGTTCTAAGACTTGAAACACCAGATGTGAAGTTCTAAGATTTCAAACACCACCTGTGAAGTTCTAAGACTTCAAACACCACTTGTGAAGTTCTAAGACTTTAGTCACAACTTTTGAAGTTCTAAGACTTCAAACACAACTTGTGAAGTTCTAAGACTTCAAAATGGATATACAAATATGCCTTCATAATTTTCCACCTTATCCAAAATGGATTTCCACCAAATCCAAAAATGGCACACCGCAATCTCGTAGTATCCGCAATGGATTTCATAACCATTTATGGGATATCACTCTCCTCTACATTCATTGATTGGATCTAGGACGTAAGTCACTTTTTCAACCCCGACAATTGATGCACAACACATTCTTCCAATCTTCTCTCTACAAAGAATAGTTACACCCCAAAAAGAGACACTTGGGTATATAAACCTTAATGAGCTTGTTCACGACTGGAACATCAAGTATTCCATTGCTCCGGTTGGTGTTAATGGCATAAGCCAGACATACACCAATTCATACGCCATGTGTTTCACCATATCTAGATGAGAACAGATCGACACGTCACCTCTTAATCATACACGACATTAGTATGATCACTAAGTAACCACACAAGTTCCAATACAATCGTAGGACTCCACTCCATGTGATTGCTTCACCCGCAACCTACAACTATCAATTTATACACTTGTCAACATTTAATCCACCAATGTTGATCACCTCCAAATCCATTGATCTACATAGCTTCTCACCCGACAATAAAACCAAAGGACTTCAGTCTCGTCCTTGGTAGTTAGAAATGTCTGACTCGAAGGCTTCGAAATTTCTATTTTCTCCCCATTATCACCCTTATACTTTAGCTCGAGACATTCACTTCGAATGTGTCTCAATTTATAACAACTGTAACACACATTATTAGGACTATAACACTATGGCATAGTGTGTCCCATCATTCTCCAATCGAGTTACTTTCCATACCTAAGGCAGTAGCAGGTATTGCCTCCCCAAAAGGTTTCTAGCTCGGCTAGAATACTTGGCTTTCTTGAAGCCACCTTTAACTCCTCCTTATAAACCACCTGTCTTCCGAGTTGATCTCCCTGCAACATAATAATCAATTCCACTAGAGTTGTAAACCATATAGGAAAATCCACTCTATATCGTCAACTAATATTATCGGGAAACCAACCTATCTCCATTATTTCTGATACTCCAAGATTTAGGTAAGACTGTTCTTAGTCATGCAGCATGCCCTTAATCTTAATCAATTCGCCGGTCTACCATACGTGAAGGAATTATCCAGGCACACAGTCCACTACTGCTTGTGGATAGAACAATTTCAAGATCGCCTCTTGAATTACCCCAGACACATTGCCTTCACGCCTTCAACTTTTCTCCTTGTCGAAACAAGATTTTCTTCCTCCTTAATTCGCCAAAGTTTTTCCTCCCACTCTTAGGCTTCATACGTTTCTTCCAAAGGCTCGCCTCGAAAAGCCTTATCTTCTTTAAGGAAGACTGGCATGACTAGGTAGAAAGCTCTAACCGTCCTCCACTAGAATGATGCTCTCTAACTCTCATAACTAATTTCAAGATCCTCACCATCCCCGAGGTGATACAGTCATAGACTCTTTCGTTCATGAGTATTTAAGACAACTTTTGTCTACTATTTATGCCTACTAACATCCGCCTCCGTCAGTCATTCCCCGACTGTGTTAAAACGACCGACTCGTCATACGTGTATAAGCATAACTATAGGCATCTATCTTAAGTTATACTCCTATATGTATATAAGTATATCTACATCTATATACATATAAATACATATATAATCACCTTCACTTACTCCTTGGTGATGGTTTTTATTACATGGCCACCATGAAAACACAAAAACATGTTACATTACTAATCATCTTGGCCAGCCACGATTAGAAATATACTATGCCTAAGTATAATCATTGTCCCCATGTGATAACTCCCAACATAAGTTTCGGCACACATAATCATCTTGGACACCAAATAAACTACCAACAATTATCATTACTAACCTCCAGCTTAGCTCCGTGTCTCGGTCATGCCTTCGTTGGATTCTCATTACACCCACCCATATCAAGAGCAAATAAGTTTGAGTTCGGTGTCTTGCACACCCGAATCCCTCAAACCAATGCTCTGATACCAAGTTGTAACACCCAAATTTTCACTTTCAAAATACGCAGAATTTAGGTCCCATTTAACACTCTTGATTAAACAACATAAGCCAAAAGCAATGATACGACAAACGACATAATTTGTTTATAGACAAACAACCGACATCTTAAAAATAACGACAAGTTTAAACATCCAAAAGATAAATAAAAAAAAGTCTAATGAACCCCAAAGGAGTTCTAACTCCAACCACAAACAACCACCAAACAAATGAGAATCCAATCAACCACGAAGCATGACTCGAAACATCATACCGGAGCTCGCCTATTACAAAACATCATAAAAACACCATTAGTAATGATAATAATATGTACGAAGAACCCCCCCCCCCATGGGTATTACCAAAGAATACTCCAAAAAAAATTATTCTAAGGACCCAAAATTTATGTCATGGTTGTGTTCAGATGAACACAACCATGTTCCCGGAACACAATCATGTTCAGATGAACACAGCTGTGTTCCCTTTCAGCATCAGAAAAAAACAAGATTTCTGATATGGTTGTGTTCGTGTTTAGATGAACACAACCATGTTCCCCGGAAATGATCATGTTCAGACCAACACAACCATGTTCCCTACACTTTCACCAATATTAACCACACTTCTTTGTGAGATTCTAAGGACCTCAAACACCACAAAACGACTATTAGAAGTTCATGACCTCAAATAACTACCATGTGAGGTTCTTAGACTTCAAACTCCTCTATATGAGGTTCTAAAGACCTCAAACGCCACAACATAACCTTGTGAAGTTCATGACCTCAAATTCCTTTCGTGTGAGGTTCTTAGACTTCAAGCAACAATGACATTAGTGAAGTTCAAAGACTTCAAGCTACAACGACATAAGTGAAGTTCATGACCTCAATAAACCACCGGGTGAGGTTCTTAGACTTCAAACACCGACTCTTTAGCATACAAACAAGTGTACACATACGACACCAATCAACCTTTATAACCCATCCGCTATTTAACGACACATGGGATTCAAAGATCCCAACCCACCATTTATACTTGTTAAGTTTAATGACTTCAATTAAACTGTATTCACCCCATTTTGTTTGACTATACACCACATAAGTCAAATTCACCACATTTGTTTGACTCTAAACCATTTAAGTCAATTACCACATTTGTTTAACTATAAACCACTTAAGTCTAATTCAACCAATTACCACATTTGTTTGAATTTAAACCACATAAGTCAAAGTCACCAAATTAACACATTTGTTTGACTCTAAACCACATAAGTCAATTACCACATTTGTTTGACTATAAACCACTTAAGTCAAATTCACCCAATTACCACATTTGTTTGACTCTAAACCACATAAGTCAAATTCACCAAATTAACACATTTGTTTGACTATAAATCATTTAAGTCAAATCCACCCAATTACCACATTTGTTTGACTCTAAACCACATAAGTCAAATTCACCAAATTACCACTTTTGTTTGACTCTAAACCATAAAAGTCAAATTCACCAAATCAACATACACACATTTGCACATATGATAATCAACAAAATCGACATGTAAATCCACTTGGTCTTCCAAGATAGCTCCTTTAACGCCTTAATCACCTAGAAATCAACTTACATTTAGAAACCTTATGATCTCAACCCACACACCAAATTGAGATTCAAGACACACCTATGATCTAAAGATCAACATCCCAACTTAATTTAGTTAACACAACCTTAACTAAATCTCCATCAACATTTTAATCTTTCAACCCATATTGACACGTTTGACTCATTAAAGTCAAACTACCAAATTCACCAATTCATCATTTACCAATAGAGGTCTTACACCCACCCTAGACCTTATGGATTTCTCCCATTCTAACCTTGATTAATCATACCTTAATCAAGTTTCTAACCTCCCCAAACAACATTCACCCATATTGACCCGTTTGGGTTCCACCCAATTTCACCTAATTTCTCCCATTCCATCAAATTCAAAATTCACCAATTCAATTGGGTTTTCTACATTAAGTTGTGTTTATCAAACACCATAAACACTTGTGCATGCTCAATTACCCTATCAAACACCCCAAAATCAAAAACCCTCAATTTTGATCCTCAAGAACCTTAACTTTCAAATCATGAAATTGAATGAGTTTCTTACATAAAAATGTGTCTATCAACACCATAGACACTTATCCAAAATCATTTTATCATTTAAACACCACTAGGATGAAAACCCCCAATTTACCCTCAAGAAACCTAATTCTTGAATCATCAAATTGGATGTTTAGATGTTGGTATCTACCTCCCATTACCTTCAATTAAGCTAGGTTTATACTTTAAACAAGTTATTACCCACTTAATTAAACCGAATCAGCCTCAATTCGTATTTCACCCAAAAACTCCACCAAGAACACCAAAATGATGGATTCAAGAGGTGAACGGATGCTTACTTGATGTTTGGAAGGAGAGGATTGCACCAAAACCAACTGATTTCACTTGCATCTTCTTGATTTGTGATCTCAACCTCTTTACCCTTTTCCCTCCTGCCTTTCATGAACAAAACACACATTAAGTGTGTTTGTGTGAACTCCCCACCTCTTAAAATTTGATTTTAGGAAGTTACACAACAGCCCCTGAACTTTCATAATTGACTACTTTCACCCAAACTTGTAAAAACTCCATATTTACAACAAACCTCTAACTTTACATTTTGTTTATTTCACCCTTATAATATGTTTCTAACATATTATATTATAAACTCGAAAGTTGGTTCGTTACATTATTCTCACCCCGGGGTGAGCTCCCCCTGGGTGGTGATTCCCTCTATAGACTCCTCCTATGAGATAATCTGCTATTTATAGGAGGCCAAACATATGCGCCTTGTTTTCCAAGCCACCTGCCAAACAGGCCTGAAAAACAAGTATCGAAAGTAGCTAGTTTCGATTGAAACAACGTTTAACCGAAACTAGTAGCTTCAATACTGTAGTTTCGATTGAAAACATCGGTCTCAATTTTATACCCAACAAAAAATATATATATATATATATATTTAAATATAATATTTTGGATATTCAGATATCCAAAAATTTTATAAATATATAAATTATAAAAACAATTAAATATATATATATAAATATAACATTATAAATATATAAATATCCGAATCCAAAAATTCGGATATCCAAAATTTTGGATAAATCGGTTTCGGTGTCGGATTCAGATTTTTTGAGTAGCCCTAATAAATATAATGATTTTTGTTGATACTTCACAAATCACATTAAAATCAATTCAGCCCCTACACTTGAATTATTGGCATTAATGGTAGGGGTGAGTAAAAAACCGAATTAATCGAACCGAAATCGAATTAACCGAAAAAACCGCATCAGAAAAACCGACCCAAACTAAAACGACGGTTTTGGTTTTGTATTTTTTGAAAACCGAAAATTACGATTTGGTTTCGGTTTTGTATTTTTTGAAAACCGAAAAAACCGAACCGAACCGAACGCATACATGTACTTTAATTATATATTGTGTGCATCCAAATTTCATAATATATATTATATTGTGTTGTGTGCTTGTCTGTTAAAAATGTATACATATTTGTGTTACACATATTTGCATTAATAGTAAGTTATTATTTATATTTATTGAATTTATAAATTGTAATGTTTATTTTTTATGTTAAGTATTTTTTAAGAAAACTAATAATTTTTTTAGCCGAAAATATTTAGGCCAAAATATGTGATAATATTAGTTAATAAAAAAATTTTAGGCCCAAAATTTCAAACCATGTTCATTATTTTGGGTCATTTTTTTTACCTCAAAAAATTCAAGCCCGATTGGTTTTAAAACCGAAAAAACCGAAACCGAACCAAACCCATTGTAAAAACCGAAAACCGAAAAAACTGAAATCAAACGGTTTTAAAATACCAAAAACCAAACTTTCGATTTTAGGTTTTGTTTTACCCAAAAACCGACGAAGAGTGACCCATGCACACCACTAATTAATGGTCATAATTGATCTCATCAAAATCACATGTAGATTTTAATGAAAACCTAAAACTGAAAAATCACATGTAGATTTTAATGAAAACCTAAAACTGAAAACATGCATTAGGAATCAACAACCTGTGTAGGTTCGCTTTCTTTAATTTGTGGTATTATATATAAAAGCTATGAGAGTGTCGAAACAACCACTATATCTATTATAAAATGATCATAAAGGAACTTATAGTGTATGACTCAGAAGTAGGGGTGTAAACGAGCCAAGCCGGCTCGCAAGCTACTCGAGATCGGTTCGCTAAAAACTCGAATCGAGCCGATCTTAAACGCGCTCGAGCCTAAAACTAAACTTGTTTAATAAACAAGCACAAGCCCGGCCTTCACTAATCGAGCTTGAGCCGGCTCGCGAGCTTAAACGAGCCTTCTATTTATATAATTTTTTAATTAATATATTAAATATATATTTATAAAATAATAACTAGTATATATAAAATTATGATAAAAATAACTTAAATAATATATATAATGTTATATATAAAAATTATAATAAAATTTATATAAAAATAATTATAAATATATATATATTAATTAATAAATAATAAACGAGCCGAGCCCGAGTTTGAAAAACTACCCACGAGCCGAGCCCGGGCTTTAGAAATAGAGCTCGAATCGAGCCGAGCTCGAGCTCGAGCCCACAACAAGTTAAACGAGCCGAGCTCGAGCCTAGTCGAGCTCGGGCTCGGCTCGACTCGTTTACACCCCTACTCACAACTCAAGAGCAAAGCTCTCTTCTCATTCCCTCTAGCCATTTTCGGCCACCACCACCCACCTACACCCCCATCATTATCGAATTCCAACTCAAGATTTCAAGATCATTTGGTGATTTCTCAAGTGCTAGGATTAAAGCTTTCATCATTTTTTTTCACTCATCCTAAGTAAGAAACTCACCTTATCTAACTTTTATTTCTATATTCAAGTATATTATGTTCTAATCATAACACCCAACAAAAACTAACTCTACTTTTATAAAAGAAATCAAAATATGTAACATGTATCATGTAAAATTTAATTTATATACTTTCTTTTATGATTTATTGTTTTTTTATATCTTAGATGATACATGTATGTTGATGGATCATCATTGTGATCACATGCATGTTGATGGATCGTGTTTCTAATAATAGTAGCTTTGTTGTTTTAAAAACGGGTTTCATATTAAAGATGAATCTTTCATTATTTGAATTTACTAGAATATTTCTATATAAAATATAAGTATATTTTATGTTAGATCATCATTTTTACTACATGCAAGTTATTAGAATCATTGTGTATATATGGGAACCTTGTTGCATCAAAACCGAGTTTTTATTTTTATAATACTATTGTTGATGAAACTACTTATATTAATATTCATACATTTATTTTTAACTCATGGATGATTAAAAATACTTTATTTATTTACATACATATATTTTTAAACTTGACTAAATAATATTTGGATATTTGTATAACACTTTTAGTCATCAAAATATATATATATATATATATATATATATATATATATATATATTAATATACTAAAAGTATATTTTATGACATGCATAATTTCTATTGTACGACTTATTGTTAGTATTTATTTTTGGGAAATAAATATATCTTTATCTATTCTAAACGAGTCACCAACGTGTCGTCAATTCAAACACTAAAAGATAAACACATTTTACAAAGATTTGAGTTAGGTGAATTGATCGCATAAATAAATGCAAATGTTTCATAGAACTTACTTCCTTACGCATACTAGGACACTAGTGGTTCGGTTTTCATACAAGCACTATCACATATCTAGGTCATACACTACATATACAGGTGAGTTACACGACCCTTATTTTGTTACTGATTTTATAACTGTTTTGGGGAGAAGACATGCAAAATATTTCAATAACAACTTATTTGAAACATGCAAATCATTTTCTAAACAGACGAGACGATATTTACAAATCATTTTATCATAACTATAACTATCGAACGTTAATTACATGAATTAACATAAGCATCAATATAAAAAAGTCCCTTACAATTCTAGACCGTTAATTTGGATGAAGCGTAGTAACTGTGGATAGATCTATCGGGTTGACAACCCCATTCGTTGGCTGGGAGCCAAGCGGGTGCATTATTAGCTAGTCAATTCAATGTGTGTGATGCGCCATTGTGTTCAAGGGAAAAAACATAACATGTCAGCTTTGGTGTAGGAGTTCATGGTAATTCAATACATTATTTGTCGTATGACCAATACTATTTCTTTGCTATAATTGTTGATACAAACATTTTCAACACGACTTATGGTCGGGAGACAATTACTTTACTTACTTGAGTTTTCAAAACAAATGTTTTCATTTACTGATACTTGTGAACTCACCAACTTTATATTGACACACTTTAGCAAGTTTTCTCAGGTCATTGATTGCATGAAGTCGTACGGAGTCACATGGCATATAGGAACATGCTAGGGTACTATGCATTAGAAGCTTTTGGTCATGAACAACGTTTTCCAAACATTTGATTTTACAAACTTATTTTATGGATTTATGTACCTTGTGAACTCCATTTATGTTTAAATTTGGTTTTATATTTAAATGTTGATTTTCAAACTCATATAGTGGCCGTTCAATGTGATCAATGACTATGGTATCCATGAGCGTCGCGCCCCGCGATTTCCGCCGTCGAGCGGGGTGTGACAGTTCCAGATGCAGTCACTGGTATAACCATCTATGATAACAAACAAAATCGATCTCTAGGAATCATTTCAATGCTAAAAGCAACGAAATGCCTTCATAAAGGATGCATGGCATATTTAGTTTAGATTTCTACCAGTATAAAAGAAAAGAAGATTGAAGATGTACCGGTAGTAGCTGACTATGCAGATGTATTCCCAAATGAATTACCGGGTATACCACCTGAGAGAGAAGTAGAATTCAAAATCAATCTTGTACCAGGAACGGCACCAATTGCCAAAGCTCCGTACCGCTTAGCTCCTACAGAGATGAAAGAATTGAAAAGTAATTTGGATGAATTGCTGGAGAAAGGATTCATTCGCCCAAGTTCATCTCCTTGGGATGCTCCAATTACTTTTGTTAAAAAGAAAGACGGTACAATGCGGATGTGCATTGATTACTGGGAGCTAAATAAAGTAACGATTACGAATCGTTATCCCCTTCCTAGAATCGATGATCTATTTGAACAATTACAAAACGCTTGCCATTTCTCTAAAATAAATCTTTGATCGGGATATCCTCAGCTGAAAGTACAAGAAGAAGCTTTTCGAACAAGATATGGACATTATGAGTTCACAGTTATGCCGTTTGGACTTAGTAATGCTCCTGTTGCATTTATGGATATGATGAATCGTATTTGTAAACCCTATCTAGATTAATTTGTTATCGTATTCATTGACGATATACTTATTTATTCTAGAAATGTGGAAGATCATGAGAATCATCTTAGAACGGTACTTGAACTTCCGAGAAAAGAAAAATTGTATGCAAAATTCTCTAAATGTGAATTTTGGCTTAGAGAAGTACAATTTCTGTGAATGCAGAAGTTATTCAAGTAGACCCATCTAAAATTGAAGCCATATCCAAATGGGAAATCCCAAAATCCCCGACAGAAGTCCGTAGTCTCTTGGGTCTTGCATGATACTACAGACGATTCATCAAGAATTTCTCAAAGATTACAGTTCCTCTAACTACTTTAACTCACAAAAATGTAAAGTATGAATGGGGAACAAAACAAGATGAAGCTTTCCAAACCCTGAAAGAAAAACTGAATCATGCTCCTATACTGGCTTTGCCAGATGGCAATGAAGACTTTATAGTTTATTGTGATGCTTCACACAACGGCTTAGGTTGTGTGTTAATGCAAAGAAATAAGGTTATTGCCTAAGATGGGATTCTTTTGTTTACAAAAGGGTATTCATCATGAATTTAGTGCGCCATATGTTCCTCAACAAAATGGTGTTGCTGAGCGAAAGAACAGAACTTTGATTGAGGTGGCAAGAACAATGTTGGCGGATTCTAAGCTACCGGTTACATTTTGGGCCGAAGCGATGAATATTGCATGTCATGTCCTGAATCGTGTTCTAACCGTGAAGCGACACAACAAGACGTGTTATGAGTTGTTAAATAATCGGAAGCCTAATTTGGATTATCTTCTACCTTTTGGGAATCCGTGTACTCTTCTGAAGACCAGGGATGTTCCTACGAAGTTTAGCGAAAAGGCGATCGAAGGAATTTTTCTGGGTTATGTTGCTAATTCGTTGAACAACCGAGTGTATAACAAGGAAATACAACATGTCGAAGAATGGTTCCATATCAATTGTTCTAATCGTTCTATTCCTCAAAAGGCGGTTGGTCTAGAGTGGGCGTTTGATTATGATAGCTTATTCAAGTCTTTCAATTTTGCACCTGATTTATCTGCTGAAGAAGCTGCTTTGTTATATAACTCATGTCATGGTGACCAAGATTGCGGTTTTATACCAAAATCAACGGTTCCATCGTCCGTTCCATCCTCCTCTAACCCTGATCCGAATGTTGCATCTAGTTCGGGCACTCACGAGACTGATAGTGATGATGATGAAATAATTTTCCAGGATTCTTCGGCTGATCCGTTAATTGTTGATGATTCATCTATTTCTACACAAGTTCAGGGGGAGCTTCCTACTAATTTAGAGTCTGTGATATCAGTTACTCAAATTGTTCCTTCTCAAGCAGAAACTACTCAAGTTAATGTTTTACCTGTTCCTGAGGTGGCTTCTATAAAAGAACTTAAAGATCATCCGGTGACGAATATCATTGGGAATTTGCAAGATGGAGTCCAAAATCGTTCTTTAACTGAAAATACTTGTTTATATTCTAGCATTAGGGATACTGGAGTACTTTATGTTTGCTTATATTCTTGTTTTATTTCTCAGATAGAACCTAAAAATGTGGAAATGGCTTTGCAAGATAACAATTGGATAGAAGCAATGCAGGAGGAGCTTGCTCAAATGGATAAACTAAAGGTGTGGAATTTAGTAGATTTTCCAAAGGGCGTGTATCCGATTGGCACCAAATGGGTTTTCAATTGTAAAAAAGATTATCGTGGTGTCGTGGTGAGGAACAAAGCAAGATTGGTCGTTTAGGGGTTCAATCAACAAGAAGGAATTGATTACACTGAGGTATACGCACCTGTAGCTAGGTTGTAAGCGATTCGTTTGTTTCTGGCTTTTGCTTCTTTTAAAGGGTTTAAAGTATATCAATTGGAAGTCAAAAGTGCTTTCTTGTATGGCAAGGTTAAAGAAGAAGTGTATGTGTTTCAACCACCGGGTTTTGAAGATCCTGTATATCCCCCAAGGGTGTTTAAGCTAGACAAGGCTCTTATGGTCTTCATCAAGCACCCCGTGCGTGGTATGAAACGTTGTCGCAACATCTTCTGGACAATGGTTTTAATCGTGGTCA
Organism: Smallanthus sonchifolius; assembly: GCA_023525975.1. NCBI lineage: Eukaryota > Viridiplantae > Streptophyta > Magnoliopsida > Asterales > Asteraceae > Smallanthus > Smallanthus sonchifolius. Next base: position 36,397,560 of record CM042025.1, on the reverse strand, counting down.
AATTGATTCAACCTTGTTCATAAAGAAAGCAGGGGGAGATTACCTAATGGTTTAGATATATGTGGACGATATTATATTTGGTTCAACAAACGAAGCGTTATGCAAAGAGTTTGAGAACGTCAGGAAATCGAAGTTCGAAATGTCCGCTATGGGAAAGTTGTCGTTCTTTTTAGGATTGCAAGTTAATCAAAAAGAGGATGGTTTCTATATTCACCAGTCTAAGTATGTGAAGGACATCTTGAGCCAGTTCAATATGGAAGACTGTACCCCATATGACACTCCGATTCCTGTCAATCACAAGTTAAATCCAAATCCGGAAGGAAAGGATATTGACAGTCGATTGTACAGAGCAATGATTGGTTCTCTCATGTATTTAACTACATCAAGGCTAGATATAATGTTTGTTGTGTGTCTCTACTCCAGATTTCAAGCAAAACCAAAGGAATCACATCTGATTACAGTCAAACAAATTTTTCGGTACCTGAAAGGGAAACCGAGATTAGGATTATGGTGTTCGCATGGTTCTAATTTTGAATTTAATGCTTATACTTACTCAGATTTCGGAGGTTGTTGTTTGGACAGGAAGTCTACGACAGGAGGTTGCCAATTTCTGGGTAATCGGCTTGTGTCATGGCAATGTAAAAAGTAAACTATAGTCTCAATATCAACATGTGAAGCATAATACATCGCAGCTTCAGTTGTTGTTCCCAAATCTTATGGATCCAAAAATCTACATACCGGTTGAAGGTCGCCTTCTAGTTACTGTGACGTTGATACCAAAAACACACAGCGGAAGACTTAACATCATAACTTATTTCATTTCATAACATAACGTTTGTACATAGGGACTGTCTGGGAAAATACAACAAAAACAACTCTGGACTTATAGCTCATGAAGAATCATGCCATCCATTTAGGCCTTATGGTCACATAGGGACCTGCCCTCAGCCATCCCTATATCCAACCTCTGTACATCCTCTAGAATGCCAACTACAAGCTAGGGTTCACCTGTGCTAAAAAAACATTTGAAAATATTTTGGATCAGCATAACGCTGATGTCATAAACAAAATCATATTTACGGGTATCTTTGATACATGGATGAATGCCTCGTCTGGGTCTTACAACCATCCTCTCCAATCCATCACCCAGTAACCTCTGCTTTACTCGGGTTCTGAGTCTACAACATATATATATATATATATATATATATATATATATATATACAGAGACCTTACGGCGCGCTGGTCCCATATGTACCAGATCTCAAACAAGAGGATCGGTCTTTTCCCTAGGTCCCACCCCAATCATGTCCATAATAAGTACTTATTATAGGATATATGCACGGATAGTATTGGAGTCACAGATACAAAATCATTTACAAAACATTTATAGACCACAGTTCAGAGGAACTCACCTTAAGCAGAACCTCCTTTCTGATCACTTATATTATTCAACACCTCGAAAGAACCCTAAATCACATCCGACATTATAAAAAATAATATCCCTATCTTAGGTTTACATGAACGAACCTCAAGGTGTTCAGAAACCTTACCTCGGCACTATCTACGGCCGTTTGCGGATGTTTTGATTGAAACCAGACCCTCGTACGCGAACCACGGCTCGGGAATGGAACACTAGAGCTTAAGTGTGTGTTTTGGAAGGTGTTTGTGTGTGCAAAATGGCTGGAATCGACCCATCTATTTTTAGGGTGAAATTGGACCCATAGCAGACCGTTATGCAGGGGTATAGCGGTCCGCTATCGACCTGCTTGCGTTAACCATACACGCGCCGCCCTCCCGTTGGGCCGTCTTTCATTTTGCGGTTGTTGGACTGCAATGGGTGGAGATGTCGGTCCGACTTGGTGCCACGCGTCATAATTACATCGGTGAGTCATAGGACACGTGTCGTTATCTCATTCATTACTTCCTCAACACATGTCGGACCGATATCTATCCGATATCGGTCTGATATCCGCCTCTTTTTCATAATTTTCACTTTTAGTCCTCCATCTTTGGAGAACTTACAGTTCAACCCCTGGACTTTGTCTTTTGACACTTTTAGCCTTTATTCACTTTGGAATTATCCGGGTGTTACAAATCTCCCCTCCTTAAAAGAATTTCGTCCTCAAAATTCACGATTCATTGAATAAAGAGGATACTTAGTTTTCATCTATTCTGTTAATTCCCAAGTTTTGTCGGCTCCTTTCCGACCTTGCCACTGTACTAGTACCATTGGTATTGTTTTCTTTCTGAGTTTTCGATCTTGGGTTCCTAAGATATTGACAGGTTGCTCAGTGAAATGGAGCTTATCATCAACGTGTACATCATCTAATGAGATTTCATGTTCAGGATTTGTTAAGCACTTGCGTAGACATGACACGTGAAATGTGTTATGTATGCTCTGCAATGCTTCAGGCAGTTCTAATTTATATGCCATGGCTTCAAGTCTTTCAATTATCTTATAAGGTCTAATATATCTTAGGCCTAACTTTCCACGTTTTCTGAAACGTACAACACCTTTCCAAGGTGATACTTTCAACATCACATAGTCGCCTACTTGGAATTCTAACGGCTGTCGACGTTTATCTGCGTAACTCTTTTGTCGATCTTGAGCCGCTTTCAATCGTTGCTTGATCTGGACTATCTTATCAGTTGTCTTCTGTAAGATTTCTGGTCCAGATAGTTGGCTATTTCCAACTCCGGTCCAACAAATTGGAGTTCTGCATTTCCTACCGTATAGTGCTTCTTTCGATGCAACTTTTATACTTGAATGATAGTTGTTGTTGTTGTATGAAAATTTTATTAATGGTAGATGATTATCCCAGCTTCCTCCAAATTCAATTGCACAAGCCCTCAGCTTATCTTCTAGGGTTTGGATTGTTCTTTCACTTTGTCCATAGGTTTGAGGGTGATATGTCGTGCTCATATTGATTCGATTTCCTAATTCTTTCTGGAAACTAGTCAAGAATCTGGAAGTGAACCGACTATCTCTATCAGAGATAATAGATAGCGGTATACCATGGCGGCTCACAATTTCATTGATGTAAAGTCGGGCTAGTTTATTCATTGAATAATTCTCGCTGATAGGAATGAAGTGTGCCATTTTGGTTAGTCTATCAACCACAACCCAAATAGCATCATATTCAATTCCTTCTGATTGAATATTCGCTGGAGACTTTTATGGTCTGTATGTATCACACACTTAGTACCATACAGATAGTGTCTCCAAATCTTTAGAGCAAACACTATGGCACCAAGTTCAAGATCATGTGTGGTATAGTTCTTTTCATGAACCTAAAGTTGTCGCGATGCATAGGCTATCACCTTTTCTCGCTGCATCAACACACAACCTAGACCAATTCGGGAAGCATCGCAATAGATGACAAAGTCATCATTCCCTTCGGGTAAAGCTAAGATTGGTGATGAAATAAGTTTCGGCTTAAGGGTTTTGAATGCCTCCTCTTGCTTCTGACTCCAGTCAAACTTCACAGCTTTCTGAGTTATAGTGGTTAATGGAGTAGCAATCTTAGAGAAGTCCTGTATAAACCTTCGGTAGCTAAGCGGAGAAAGCTTCGAACTTCAGTTGGTGTCTTTGGAGTCTCCCGTTTCATAATGGCTTCGATATTTGCTGGATCTACTTGGATCCCCTGATGATTTATAACATGCCCTAAGAATTGTACCTCTTGTTTCCAAAACTCTCATTTGGAAAACTTAGCGTACAGTTTCTCTTTTCTAAGAGTTTCCAGAATTATCTGAAGATGTTTGGCATGTTCTTCTTGAGTTTGGGAGTAGATAAGGATATCATCTATGAACAGTATAACGAATTTATCAAGAAATGGTTTACAAACACGGTTCATTAAGTCCATAAATGCTGTGGGAGCATTCGTTAGACCAAATGACATAACCAAAAATTCGTAGTACCCATATCGGGTTCTAAAAGCAGTCTTAGGTACATCTTCCTCCTGTACCTTCAACTGGTGATATCCAGATCTAAGATCAATCTTCGAGATGTATTTAGCTCATTGCAACTGATCTAACAAATCATCTATTCTTGGCAATGGATATTTGTTCTTCAAAGTGAGCTTGTTTAGTTCTCGATAGTCTATGCACATACGCATGCTTCCGTCTTTCTTCTTTACAAACAGTACCGGTGCTCCCCAAGGTGAAGTACTTGGACGTATAAAACCTTTATCCAATAATTCTTGAATCTGCTTCATCAACTCTTTCAATTCAGAAGGTGCTAGTCGGTATGGTGCCTTAGCCATGGGTTTAGCTCCGGGAATGAGTTCGATTCGGAATTCGATTTGTGTATCTGGTGGTAGACCAGGAAGTTATTCCGGAAATACATCTGGGTGATCACGTACTACCGGAATGTCCTCAATCTGCCGTTCGAGTGTAGAGTCTAAAGCATAAACTATTAATACACTATATCCTCTATTCATATATTTCTTAGCCTTGGCTACAGAAATCGTTTAAATCTTATTTTCATCACTATCGCACTGTATCAACATAGACTCTCCATTAGGCCTACAAATCCTAACAGTCCGCTGATCACAATTAATCTGAGCATGGCATTGGTTTAACCAATCCATTCCAATGATAACATCGTACTTTCTCATACTCATTGTCATTAATTCAATCACTGAATTCTCGTTGCTAGAGTCATCTTGCAATTCGCATACGATTCGGTTATCCTAATCTGTTCACCACTTGCTGTCTCAACTACGTAAGCATATTCAAGTGGGGTTGGTTTCATGCCTAAACACAAACTAAAGGTATCTGAAACAAAACTTCTACTCGCTCCCGTGTCAAATATGATTTTAGCATAAATATCGTTAACTAGAAACGTACCAGCTACCACTTTGGCATTGTCATTCCATTTTTCTTCACCTATCACAAACACCCGACCTTTAGCCCCTCCTCCGGGCTTCTGCTAAGAAGGTTTTGTACAATTCCTTGCTATATGTCCCATTTCATTACAGTTAAAACATCTAAGGGAAGGACAATATGTTGCAACATGCTCCGGCTTTTGGCATCTACCGCATTTCATTTCTTGGGGATTTCTAACTGAATTATTTCCCTCTCTCCTAGGGAACTTGAAATTTCTTGGTTTGAACTTTGAACCGATACATAATTTCCTCACTCTTCCTCTTTGTTTCTACTAGTTTTACCTCTGCCGCTTTCTCAGCCTTCTCCTTGGCTTCTTGAGCTGCCACATCATCATAAACCGTGGCACTTAATGCTAACGCCGCATCCATTGTGTGAGGTGCAGAGGTTTTCACCAAGGTACACACCTTTAGTGGCAAACCCTTAATAAAATGTTTGATTCTTAGAGGTTCGGGTGTCACCAGATGTGGCACCAGTTTAGACATCTCGTCAAATTTAGTCGCATACTCCTGATGCGTCATAGTCCCAACCTCCAAACGCTGAAATTCTTCCTCAATCTTATCAAGTTGAATCTGAGGACAGAAACGTTGTAGAATCAGTTCCTTGAATTCGTTCCATTTCATGTTATCTACAGCATGCTCCCCTCTAGATTGCTTCACAAATTCCCACCAATCTAATGCGATGGTTTCCAAGGAATTGGTAGCAAACTTAACTGCCTGATTGCTTCTACATTCCATTTTTGTAATCCATTGAGTAGTATCAATGACTCCATTCTTGCCGTCAAATGGCTTGGGTTTGTATCCTTTGAAGGTTTTGTAATTACATCCCTCGTGATTCTCAGTTCTTGTTACTGAGTTAGTATTGGCATTTCCATTTGCGCCTACGGTATTGCTGGTTCCTCCTCCAGCAGTTCCAGTACCCATCCTTCTTGTAAGAACTTCGTCTAATAGTCCGGGTAGTGTGGTTCGTAAAGCCTTTATTACTTCACTGGCCCCAACGTCTTGGAACTGGGCTTCAGACATAATCACTTCTTCAGCATGAGTATCGGTGTTACTAGCGTTCTCTTTTGTTTCGTGATGATCGTTAGTATCAGTGTTATTTTCAGTCTGCCTACGAGACCTAGTGACCGGGGTACAACCTGTTCCTCTACCTCTTCCTCGTCCAACCATCATAACCTACATACACAGATGTATGATATCATAATTCGTATAACCGGTTATGATCCAGAATATCAAAAATTAAAGACATTTGGCCAAGAATGTAAATAATATTTGTTTTCTCGGCATCTCCTCTTATATTCATAATGATAACCAACATCTCAACTTATATCTTGTGGCATTCCAGCTATTTTCAGAGCTCTTAGTTTAAGTCTAGATACTAATCTTTCCTATTATTATCTAAATCCTTTAAACTGCGGCTCTCATACCAACTTGTCACACCCGTAACACATGACATTCATCTAACCAGAGTAGTACCTCCGACAGATATGTTCCCAGGTAAGAGCGACGGGTCTAGGAGAGATTTATACACCACTCTTTCCTAGACAGAGCATCCCGTTTGTCCGATAACTACATACTGGTTGAAGGTCGCCTTCTAGTTACTGTGACGTTGATACCAAAAACACACAGCAGAAGACTTAACATCATAACTTATTTCATTTCATAACATAACGTTTGTACATAGGGACTGTCTGGGAAAATACAACAAAAACAACTCTGGACTTATAGCTCATGAAGAATCATGCCATCCATTTAGGCCTTTTGGTCACATAGGGACCTGCCCTCAGCCATCCCTATATCCAACCTCTGTACATCCTCTAGAATGCCAACTACAAGCTAGGGTTCACCTGTGCTAAAAAACATTTGAAAATATTTTGGATCAGCATAACGCTGATGTCATAAACAAAATCATATTTACGGGTATCTTTGATACATGGATGAATGCCTCGTCTGGGTCTTATAACCATCCTCTCCAATCCATCACCCAGTAACCTCTACTTTACTCGGGTTCTGAGTCTACAACATATATATATACAGAGACCTTACGGTGCGCTGGTCCCATATGTACCAGATCTCAAACAAGAGGATCGGTCTTGTCCCTAGGTCCCACCCCAATCATGTCCATAATAAGTACTTATTATAGGATATATGCACGGATAGTATTGGAGTCACAGATACAAAATCATTTACAAAACATTTATAGAGCACAGTTCAGAGGAACTCACCTTAAGCAGAACCTCCTTTCTGATCACTTATATTATTCAACACCTCGACAGAACCCTAAATCACATCGGACATTATTAAAAATAATATCCCTATCTTAGGTTTACATGAACGAACCTCAAGGTGTTCAGAAACCTTACGTCGGCACTATCTACGGCCGTTTGCGGACGTTTAGATTGAAACCAGACCCTCGTACGCGAACCACGGCTCGGGAATGGAATACCAGAGCTTAAGTGTGTGTTTTGGAAGGTGTTTGTGTGTGCAAAATGGCTGGAATCGACCCATCTATTTATAGGGTGAAATCGGACCCATAGCGGACCGTTATGCAGGTGGATAACATTCTGCTATCGACCTGCTTGCGTCAGCCTACACGCGTCGCCCTCCGATTGGGCCATCTTTCATTTTGCAGTTGTTGGACCGCAATGGGTGGAGATGTCGGTCCGACTTGGTGCCCCGCATCTGAATTACATCGGTGAGTCATAGGACACATGTCGTTATCTCATTCATTCCTTCCTCAACACATGTCGGACAGATATCTATCCGATGTCGGTCCGATAACCCCTTGACTTTGTCTTTTGACAATTTTAGCCTTTATTTCACTTGGGAATTATCTGGGTGTTACAAGCAACAATTAAGAGACTACAATTTGAATTTCACTTACACCCCTATGTTCATAGATAACAACACCACAATGTCCATAACTAACAATCCTGTTAAGCACAATAAAACTAAGCACATTGAAATCAAATATCATTTTATTCATGATTGTGCAGATAAAAGGTTGATTGGGCTGGTGAAAGTGCACACTGATGACAATTTTGTAGACATATTCACCAAGGCATTTGATCGAACTAGGTTCGAATTTCTGGTAAAAATGATTGGTATGATCAATCCCGAATAAATATTTTTCAAAATAATTTTCATGGTAGTTTTTATTTTTTTATTTTTTACTGCTTTATTACATTTCTGCATTTATTTTCTGTCAAAAAGTTGTTATTTATAAACATCTCAAACAAAATTAAAAAGATAAAATCGACATCATTTGAGGTTAGAGAAGAAATGATAGTACATCAGTAGATAATCTATCACACATGACCATAGATGACCTGCTGACATAATATAATAAGTTGTGTTTGCTGATCTTATGATTTGATCTAAACTTCTGAGTTTGCACAAACAAGAAATGATAGTGTCATGAATGCTCTAATCTTGAAAATCTATATTGTGTTTAATTTGGATATGTGTATGTAATTTAGATTGTCAGTAGACTAGAAGCGTTTTTGGACCATTAGTAGTGTGAAAAATTTATGATTTATGACAACATCTGTGATTTGAACCCATATTATGCCGGGTGAGTGAGTTAAAAGATCATTATCAGATAAAGAATATATGACTTCAAGTATTTTATGAGACCAATATCAGATTATGTCTTTAGCACAATTCATTCGGTTTGCTTCTTTGCCCATGCCTCGAAAAACATGCAATTTGAAGTAAAACCAAGATATGTTCTTGACAACATCTGTCAAACATATATTACCCCTGGGATAATATTGATACATCATTTTTACTGATTCCATTGAACTTTATCTAGATAACAGTTGGATCCTCATACCTGAATCTTCTGATTCTCACTTTATAAGCCAATACATATGAATCATTCGATTCTGAATCATCCTGATTCGTTTATCCTACGGGATCTGCTTGTTCTCTTGTGCTAATAGATATAGTTTCATCTTGGTCATTGATCTAATCTTGCTGTGAGTCGTATATGTCTTGAAGTTAGTGCAATTTTATATTTCTGTTGGCATATATGTGGGGTACACGGTGTTTTTTCATTTATATGGTACTAATTCACAAGAGCATACTTAAATTATAGTAATTAAGCCCACTAGATGCATAACAAAGTCAAATCAAATTCACTTCAAGCATCGGTAATTCGGAGAATTACCGGATCAAACACTAGTCCGGTCACACGCGAAGTTGGTGATCTCTAAAACGGATAACTAAAAGTTGAGTTAGAGTATTAAAATTATACATAACTGATGTCGTCCAGACGGTCTATAAAATAAACTACTAAACCTAACATATACTCTTAAGTAATAAAGATTACCTAGTGGATCCCTAATCACTCTCAGGGTGTCACCAACTAAGCTACCTAAAGTGTACTAACTCACCAGATGGTTGGATCACTTCTCAGGTATTTCCAACTATGATAAAGTACCCTAATAGACATATTACCTCTCAGTCTCACTGTCCACCAATACACTCGAATAATGCACGAGGTAATCGCAAGATAACAACTATGACACGAATAGCAACAATCACTAGCCACCTAATACCGGCTTCCTCTCAGACAGCTGACACTAGGATTCCTAATGACGAAGACTAGACGACTAATTCTCACCTCTCGGGTATTAAACTAGGATACGCATTTAATTCTAATCAGCAATCAAAGACAATTCCTATGGCTACTACGTCTAGCAAACCACACTAATCACAAACTCTAAGATCTATGACCAAGATACGCATATCAAACTGGCAGATAACCACGATCAACGCAAGGAATTGAAATCAAACACAAGATTAGATCTAAACATGCAATAACATCACAATTATCAACTCAGGATCTTTTACAAAATCATAATTCCATTAATTTATTCAAAAAACCAATAAAGATCAAAACTTTAACAAGTATTCATCAATTGACCTAGGCAATATCAAAGTTTTAGCCTAGGATCATGCTTAAATGACCAAAAACAGCATTATAAACAAGATTCATGGTTTCAAAAAATCAAATCAAAGATAAAAATTCAAACTTGCAAACCCGAAACGCTTAAACAACGAACCCGGATTCAAAGCCTTCACCTTTTCTCTCCGATTGACTTCCTATGTCCAAAATCACCCTAATGCTCTCTCTGGATGGCTAAGAATCGAACTCCTTGAATAATGGCATAAGAATTCTATTTAATTTGAAAAACTAGGGTTTTGCGGAAATTAGCTCTCTCGCGTACCGCGAGAGTTTTGGGTTGGGTCCCTTGCGTACCGCGAGGAACAAAATAGTTTGGTTATTTGTTTTTATTTTCTCTTTTTAGCTCAAGTCTAATTTGTCTTTTTGTTTTCTTTTCTATGTCTTAAGTTTAGGATTGAGTCTTTGTATGTGTTAAGTCTTTCTTTGTTTGACTTTGTTTCTTTCAGTTTATGCAACACACTCGTTCGCAGGGATCACCCGAGTTTACTGCTTATTCAGAGCCCGAGTGAGAGCTTCACGAGAGCACCTGTAGCTTTCGAGAGCATTTGAAAGTGTTATGAAAAAACTAGGTATGTGCTACTAGCCCTATTCCATTTCCTAACATGGGTGACGCTAACCCACCAGTGAGACGTACCGTGCACCAGAGAGCCAGTGGTGGGGTTACTAGGGCTAGATCTTTTATCACTCGCCCCACTGTTTCTACTAACAATAATTGGAAAATCCCATCACATGTCATGAACACAATAATCCAATATACTCAATTTCATGGACTTGAGGATAAGGATGCACCAGGACATCTGTCCCGCTTTGTGCTTATCTGCGATACCTTTCACATTACTATTGTATCTGAGAATGCAACCTACTTGCGTCTCTTTCCATTCTTGTTCTCTGGTCATGCTGCCACTTGGTTGGATACCTTCCCTGATGATTCCATTACCACTTAGAAGGATCTGCAAGCCAAGTTCCTAAAGAAGTACTATCCACCTTCCAAGGCCGCTCGCCTAAGGGACCAGATCCATTCATTCCGCATGGACCTTGACGAGCCTTACCACATGGCCTAGGAGAGGTTCAACGCCCTATTGAGCCGATGTCCCCAGCATGGTCTTTCTGACTGGGCGATAGTGGAGAAGTTCTATAAAGGCCTCACCTTCGAGAAGCAACAAATGTTTAACACTGCTGCAGGAGGCCATATCATGGATAAAAAGGAGCCAGCTGAATGCGAGGAGATGTTTAAGAGCTTTGCTCTGGCTGATCAACAGCGGCCATATACTAGGACTTCCATTCCTAGTGCTAGGACACCTGCCTCTGCCACTAGAGGTGTTCATCAGGTCACCCCTGATGCTAGCGTGGCTGCTGCACTTGCAGCTATAGCAAAGGAGATTAAGGAGCTTAAGCTGAGCACGCAGAAGGAGGCCACGACACCAGAGACTGCCCCGTCAGTCAGCAGAAGCAAGTGGATTTCGTGAGCAACCAGAACCAAGGATTCAATAACTTTGGAAATTCTTACAACTCGGGATGGAGATCTGGAGGCAACCCACTTGGGTTTAATGCTCGCCCAAATCAGTATGGTAGAGGAGATGCAGGAGCGAGTTATGGGAGCAGTGTAGGTAACAAAAAGACAGAGGAGATGTTAGAGACTCATACCCAGATGCTCGCCCACTTGGTAGCAAGGGATATGGAGACTCAGCAGAGATTGGATGCTCATGATACTTTATTGAAGAATCAACATTCTGCATTCCAAGATCTGCAGCACACGGTAGGAGACATCGCGAAGAATATGAAGGATAAGCAGGGAGGCTCATCTTCGGGTTCTAATGTTGCAGTGATGGCCGTGACGACTAGGACTGGAAGAGGAGAAGAGAGCCGGCGGTGGAGGAGGAAGAAGAGCCGGTAGATGAAGAGATAGTGGAAGAGAAGCCAGTTGAGAAAGCAGAGTAGAAGAAGAAAGGGGGGGGGGAGATGACGACCCCCAAAGTTGACCTGAGTCGTGTTCCCTACCTAGCCCGTCTTATACCACATAAATATGCTAGGGATTACAGTAACTTCCTTAATATGATCAAGCAACTTAAGGTCAATCTTCCATTCATCGAGGTCCTCCAACATATGCCTAAATATGCTAAGTTCTTGAAAGATCTTCTTTCTAACAAGAAGAAACTGGAGGAGGTCTCGAAAGTCTCTCTAAATGAGAGGTGTTCTGTGGTGGTTCAGAACAAGCTGCCAGAGAAATTAGCAGATCCGGGTCACTTCACGATCCCGTGTCTGCTCAGTGGTTTGCCTATGAACCACGCGTTGGCTGACTTAGGTGCTAGCATCAATATGATACCATACTCCATATATAAGCAGTTGGACCTAGGAGATCCTAAGCCGAGAATATGAGCATATCCTTGGCCTACCGCTCGGTCAAGCATCCATGCGGAATAGTGGAGAACTTATTGGTGAAGGTCGATAGATTTGTTTTCCCCGTGGATTTTTTCATTCTCGACATGGAGGTCGATGACAAAGTCCCGCTAATCCTAGGACGCCCATTTCTGCGTACCACCAAGGCATTGATTGATGTCTTTGACAGAACGCTCACACTTCGTGTGGGGGATGAGACTGTTACTTTTGATGCTATGAAGTCCATGAAGGAGGGTAGTGAGCATAGCAAGTCCGTTTATTCAATTGATACCTTCAAGGATGACCATTGGGATTCTTGTTTAGAAGAGAGTGGAGTAGGAGATACCTCTAGTGCTCTAGCTGATACTGATGTTGTAGAGCCTGCGCCAGATTTAGTAGAGTTATCAAACTGGGCGTTGGGTTTGGAGGAATTGCTGAATGCACCTGATGAGGGTGTTGATGATGAGTCTAGTGATCTGCAGGAGATGATGGCGGAGCTAGAAGAGATGATAGGAAAATCCCCAAGTGCGGGGATGGAGGAGACTATAGAGGATCCTGATGATCCGGGTGAGAGTAGAGAGGCCACACCGTTAGATATAACCCTTCCTGAGCCTTTGCTTATCACTGATGTTCATTCTGAGGGGAGAGATACCGAGTCACCCCCTAGGTCTAGGCCACCACGTAAGAGGGTGCGAGAGTTTTGATGTGAACACGAGTTGAGGATGGTGCAAACCCCAAGTGTGGAGACATTTAGGGGTGATAGCTTGCTCGGGTACATGATACAAGTTATCTTTGGACCTGGTCGATTTAAGTGTTGGTGGAAAGAACTGAGTGAGAGTAGTGGTGTTTACTTGAGAATAATTGGTAGTTGTTTGCTAGGGACAGTAGTTGTGCGGCGTCAGGTGACGGCGGTTCCGAAGAGGATCAAGGAGAAGCCTCCTTATTAGATTGGTATGTTTCTCGAGTCAATACCCGAGTGTAGAGTGTGTATATGTCTTTGGTGTCTATTTTCGTGTTATTTCAGTGTTTTTCGGTTTGCATGTTTTTGTTTTGTGTCTGTTTTGCAGGGATCCGCGTTTGATTCGGTGAGGAAAATCATCAAGAACGAAGTTCCAGGTATGTATGCACTTGATTATGTTATTGGAACAGGTTTTTAGAGGAATTGGGAGAAGAAGGATTTGGGGGGTGAAAATTTTTCTAAGTACAAAAATCCCTCAAAACTTCCTATCAACAACACTCCATCGCGGTACGTGAGACCCTAGGCTTCATCCTTCGCGACACGCGAAGGACAGGAATTAGGGTCGGGTGACATTTAGCCTCCTCGCGTTACGCGAGGACCACTTTTTCCTCACCTACTTCCTTTAGTTTCTCGTACCACCCACCATTCACCATCCACTCCCACTTATCATGCACCATTAAACCATCTATCATCATCACAACACCATCCATCACCATTCACCTACTATCACCATCATGGGAAACCTTAGAGTCGTTCGTGATCGATTTCACCTCCTTTTGCCATTCATGTCTATGTGTTTGTCATTCATCGGGTAAGTTTCCCTTTTTGTCTTGAGTCGTGTCAAGTCAGTAGAGTCTTTTGTTTTTTTGAGTCTGTACTTTGAGTCAGTTTAATGTTGTTTGGGTATGCTTGAGTTCAATTTTTGCAGGTTTGATCTGAATTGTTCGTACTCAATCTCCATTCAAACAATGAAGATCCAAGCTTTTACTTGTGTAAAAGGAAACCCTACAGAGTTTAATTGCAGCCGCGAATGAAATGCTATATGGTTGCATGAGTGGAAGAGCAAAGCTGGCCAAGATCAGTGCAACATTACCAGCTAAGTCTTTTCCAATTTATTTTTGTATAAGTTATTTTCTTGTATTTTGAGTCTTTATATTTTCAGTTCTTTCTCGGTTCACATTGGGGACAGTGTGTGTTTCAAGTGTGAGGATGGGAGACTGCGTCTAGATTAGTGAGTATGTTTAGTTTGTTTTCCTTAATAAAATATACAAAAAAAATTGAAAAATCTGAAAAAAATGTACTTTGAATCATAAGTTTTTGCAAATAAATGAAAAATGATAGGTATAACTGGGAATCTGCTTTTTGAGTTTAATTGTGAAATAAATAATAGAAATCGCGTATAATTTGTTATGTTTTGGTAGACCCAGCCAACGTGAAAAGCTTAAATATCCTAAAAATGTTAAATAGGTTAATTAATTGAATTAAATTAGGATATATTGTGGGTTCTCATCTTAAGGGAAATGGTAAAGCTAAAACTGTCAACATAGGGTGATAGTACCACGTTAAGTAAAAATTTATCTGTTTTTAAAATTTCTTGGCACGCCACTCTCTTTTTATGAAAATAAATCCAAGATTTGGTGCCGCCCGCATTTCATAAATCCATATAATCATGAGCTTAACTAATTAGAAATCTAAGTTTCACCTACGTGTCACACGTCGGGTTCCAGTCTGATTGAAACACCACTGGGTTAGATTCTTAAGTACTTAAATGCTAGAACTGCAGCCTATGTGCCACACGCCGAGTTGCAGCTTGGTTGAAGCACCACTAGGTGAGGTTTGATCATAATATTAATAAATGCTCATTTAATTCATCCATTCGTCCATAATTCACCTTAATTTTGAAAACAGATAAATTCTTGTTTATCGTGGTGGGAAATCTAAATGGTTTAACCTGGACCTAGTCATGACCTTGAGACGTGATTAGGTTGAGCTGTAGCTTTTGAGTGTGAGACCCATAGATAGATTGACAGCTTTGTAATGTGTAATTAGAACATGATCGGGGGCTTGATAGTTGGTGTTTGGGTTTAATCGGATAGAAATATCGATTGTTGCACTTTAACGCGTGAGTATATTGAGCTAATGAATTAATAAGATTGTTAAGCTTGTTTTCCAGTTGTGATTCAGTGTGGGGATGTTTGATGTGTTGCAAAACACATGTCTTATTTCCTATTGTATTTGTGCGTTTTAGATCGTTTTGTCTTCGTTTTTATCTGTTTTTAGTTGTATTTGAGTCTATTGTATGTTTATAGGTGCTCGTGTAGAATACAAAGTCATATCAGGAAGGAATCGAGCACGAGAAGAAGTCCAAAAGAAAGAAGAAGAATTATTGGAAAATATGTCCTTCGCGGTACGCGAAGAGGGAGTCCCAGAGCGTCGCGGTACGCAAGGAAATCCAGAACCGGCCCCGACTAGTTTGTCCCTCCATGTACACGAAGGGCCAGCATGCTTATGGCGCGGTACGCAAGGGCCATATAAATCCACAAAAAGCCCAAATCGATGATTAAATAGATTTTGAAGGCTATTGTGATAGAGGTTCGACTTTTGGCCACTAGAGAATACTTCTTAGGCAATTTTGGGAGTTAGAGAAGCAATTAAAGCTAAAGATCGAAGCTTTGGACCTCGGGTTTGTTAGACCATTTTGTCTTCGTTTTTATCTGTTTTTAGTTGTATTTGAGTCTATTGTATGTTTACAGGTGCTCGTGTGGAATACAAAGTCATATCAGGAAGGAATCGAGCACGAGAAGAAGTCCAAAAGAAAGAAGAAGAAGAATTGGAAAATATGTCCTTCGCGGTACGCGAAGAGGGAGCCCCAGAGCCTCGCGGTACGCAAGGAAATCCAGAACCGGCCCCGACTAGTTTGTCCCTCGTGGTACACGAAGGGCCAGCATGCTTATGGCGCGGTACGCGAGGGCCATATAAATCCGCAAAAAGCCCTAATCGATGATTAAATAGAATTTGAAGGCTATTGTGATAGAGGTTCGACTTTTGGCCGCTAGAGCATACTTCTTAGGCGATTTTGGGAGTTAGAGAAGCAATTGAAGCTAAAGATCGAAGCTTTGGACTGTTAGACATTAATCGTTTGGTTTATGTTTTTGATTCTCTTGTGTTTGATTACTTTGATTGAGACTATGTTCTTGACTATTACTTCTTGTTTTATGTTTTTGAACATGTTTCTTGGCTAGACTTCATTAGCTGCCTACGTTTTAGATGAATACTTGTTAAAACTCATATTTTTATCGGTTTTTAGATTCTTATTGATGGTTTAATTTAAAGTAGCGAACTTGATTGCAATTGATATGATGTGTATGCGTATTTAGATCTGGTTTGTGATTGATTATTGTTCCATATGTGTCTTTGTGAATCTCTTTCATGTATAGACGCATATTGTGACATCCGGACTTTTTAGGTTAACTCCGTTAGCAAATCCCGTTAAAATCCTAACCTAAATAACTCATTTCAAACCTCAAGGACTAATTCTGCCAATTTCTAAACATAGAAACAGGAAACTACAAGGACTAAAGCTGTAATTAACTCATTTTCGATTTTGTTGACTTTAGAAAGTCAAACAGTAGAGTTCTTGAGCAAAAAATCGATTCTACACTTGAATTTCGTTGCAGTTCGTAACTGTCATGCACGTCCTAAACATTAACGTCCATCATTAAAGCCTTAACACCACCATTGATTCGAATTCAAACCCAATTATGGGCATTAATCTTGAAACCGTCGACACATTAAGCCTAACCATCAAATTCGACGAATTCGTGTATCACCCTCACAATCAAACACCTTCGCACCTCTATCTCACATCCCAGAAGCTGTTGCACGCACCATTCCCGCCGGAGATAAGACAAGAGGCGTCAAAGACAAATCTATTCACAGTCTGAGTCCATTCTACTCGAGCACCCTCAATTCGACATTGAATCTGGTAATTTCTTACACCATTAGCTTCGTTTCCACCCCTAAATCAAAAGCCCTAACCTTTTAGAGGCTTATAACATCAAATCGATCAAGAACAGATTCTAGGGTTCATACTCTTTTCGGGTTTATTCGAACAACAACCTACACTCGATTTCAATTCAATTAAACTATATGATTAGTTTCGCAATGCCCTAATCTGTAAAAGCCCTATGAATTTAACCGTCTTTATTAACGGATTTAGCCTGATCGATTCTAGGTTCAAAACCTTGGGTTTTCGGTTTCTAAAACAGAAATTAAACGAACCTAAACCTAATGTTTTTGCAATTAATTCCACCCACTGGTTCGCCATTCACCATTGAACAAAACCCCTTTGCTTTTGTGATCAATCGATACTGAATTCGATAATTTTGAGGGTGGATTTGGATCGAATTCACGTAAGGGGGAAGAACTCCTAGGAGTTCTATGTTAAAAACATTTTGATCCGGATATGTTTGCAAAACCCTAGCGGGCGGGACTGGTTAAGTGTGTGTGCTGGTGGACAGGAGACACGGGTTCGAGTCTCCCCACCCCTGTTTTGCTTTAAACCATTTTTAGACTATTATTTTTAATATAAAACTTATCCCTATATTATTATATAATATATTAATGTGTTATGAACCCGGAAAACACCTGTAGGCTCGGGTTTGATTTTATAACCCGTTTTTAATACCAATTCTCCCACATTTAAAATAATATATTTTATATTATTACTCAAACCCATGACTCCGAATAAAAAATATATATATATACATATATATATATATATATTATTTTCACCGCATTGATAATTACCGTGTCATGCTTCAAACTTAAAAATAATATATTTATTATTTTTGCCACATAAATGATTATCATGTTATTTCTTCAAACTTAAAAATAATATAGTCAATTATATTATTTTCCTAGATCATTATTTAATGGTAGAACACACGAATACTTATTTAAATAATATTATTCGCAAGTAAAACGCATCTATCTTAATATTAAGAAAATCTCTTATTCTCGTGGACAAGTTCGTCTACTCGTTAATCATTAGTGCGTCTTAGGAAGTTCAAGCTTCCGTATCATCATCACAATCCCATGTGTCTCTAACTATTATGCTTATAATTCTAGGACACACGTAGGTCGTTCACAGGCAAACACTTGTGGTCCTAATTGCATCCTTGTGTGGTACTACCTACTCGTACACAACTAAGGTGAATTATCACGGCCCCTTTTTCTGTTTTAAATTGGGGGAGAAAACATGAAGCAAACTCTTTTGATTATTGTAACTCATATGATATCACTTGTTAAGACTAAGCGTAACACGCTATCATTGAAAGTCCTCACACACATCGGACCGTTAATATGGATTTAGCGAGGTAATTTGAGTAGTATTACTAGGTTTGACAAACCCCACCCGCGTTAGTCAGGCTAACTCGATTAGAGGTCGAACGGGTGTAATATTGACCTAAACACATTCGCCATGGTTGATAGACATGGTGGGAGGCATGCAAACACAAACAGTCAGCTTCGGTTGCGAGCGCTTTAGTAAGACAAGGACATAGGTTAGCTACCTATTGATACACATATTGAATATACATAATCTGGCAAACGCTTTTATTACAAACTTGAAACCTATGAACTCACCAACCTAGTGTTGACACATTTTTCTTACATGTTTTCTTAGGTCGCTAAGTACAGGTGCATGATAGGACATGCATGGAGTCTTATTATCTGTTCAAACATTGATTAAACATTTACTATACTTTCTATTTGGACTTGTCTTAGGCGCGTTTGTTTTGCGCATTTATTTCTTTGTTTAACGCTTCCGCACTCACTCTGAACTTTTATGATATTTCATTTATGTCCCATATAGTTTCGTTTGATGTAACTAATGTCTGAGATCCTGGTTTGTCACACGCCAAACGGTAAAACTCCGTTAGTGGAATTTGGGGGTGTGACACATATTAGGTTGCTTAATGTGTGTTTGTGACTAGTTTATGGTTTTTGAACATTCGAATCCATAGGAACGATGGTTGAGAGTTTAGAGGATTTACATATTCTACCTACTTCGATAGCTGAGAGGTGAGAAGTAGTCGGTTTGTCATTGGTGTTAGGTGTCCAGATGTAAATACTCTGAAAAGAGGTTTCCCCTAGGGTTCTTAGTATCCTTGCTAATCCGTGTCTTATCGAGAGTCTTCAAGTACCCCTTGCATTCCTTGAATGTACTGAGATAGTGAGACTGAGAGGTAATCTGTCTTTTGGGCACTTTAGTATTGTTGGAGAGACTGAAAGGTGATCCAACCAACCAGTGAGCGTCACACACCCCTTAGGGTTTCCTTCTAGGTCACACCTTGAGAATGATCAGGGATCTTCTAGGTAGTCTGAGGGTGTAGTATTCATAGATCCTGGTTCCATCATTAGTTTCCTTAACCGAGAGAAATCCGAGTTTTACAAGTAGGATTACGACCTAGGTAGTGCTTTTCTCATCCTTGATATCTTTCGAGTCTTTTGTCTGATAGTTAGCTGTCGATCGAGAGTTCTTATTACTTTTGATTTCCTTAGTTTGATCTTAGTAGTAGAAATCCCCCAAGCCATAGGGGCTATGTTATGCATGGTCGGTTTATGGACAGAGAACCATAGGGCTATGTATTCTTGGTCGGTTTATGGACAGGGAACCATAAGGGCTATGCATGCATGGTCGGTTTATGGACAGAGAGCTTTAGGGGCAATGTTATGATACTCTTAGACATTTGCATGCTTGACTTTATGAAGGTTATGGTTAAAAATAGTTTGTGCCAAAGATAAAAGCTTATTGATAAAGTTATTTTCAAAGTTAAAAGAGTGCAATTAAAGTTGGATTTGTGAAATGCTTTTAAATATGCTAAATGTTTCTAAATGTTTTTCTCTAAAAGCTAGAACTCACTTAGCGTTGATGATTTTTAGCATGTATGTTAGATTGAATCATGTATAGAATGTTTGGATGCTCACTCTTGGTATGGCTTGAAGGTTACCCTTGGGTGAAGACTAACATCCCTTGTTAAAGGACGTTTGTTTAATTGTAGTTTTATGTTTCCGCTGCAAGTTTTAAGAATTTCTCATATTAAATTTATTTCAAAGCTAAAAGGGTACGGTTAAAGTTGGATTTGTGAAATGCTTTTAAATGTGTTAAATGTTTCTTAATGTTTTTCTCTAAAAGCTAGAACTCACTCAGTGTTGCTAATTTTTAGCATGTATGTTAGTTTGAATCAGGTATAGAATGTTTGGATGCTCGCTCTTGGTATGGCTTAAAGATTACCCGTTGGGTGAAGACAGGCATCCCTTGTTGAAGGACGTTTGTTTGATTGTTGTTTTACGTTTCCGCTTCTTTTTTTTAAGAATTTCTCATGTTTAAGAACTGCGTTGCTATGAGTTAAGACCAACTGTGGGGTTCCCGGCTTCAGGGCCTTACATAAGCCCAATACCATTTAGTTAATCCATTGAATATTTATATTTTTAAACAATCAAGCCCAATATCATTTAGTTAACTCTTTACTTGTAACACCTAAAAATTTTAACCATCTTAAATCTTTCAAAACATGTGAAAGTAGGTCCCATATACACACTCTTAACAAAACGACATGTTTTAATAACAACAAAACGACCACGACATAAGTTTGTTTCAAAACCACCAACCAACCTCTTAAAGATAACAAGTTTTAACATCTACAAGATAGTTCAAAACAAGTTTAAAGACTCCTCAACCAGGACTTCTAACTCCAACCATTAACCTCCACCAAAATGAATGAGAATCCAAACCGACATGAAGCGTGACCCGAGACTTCAACCGGAGCTTTACCTATAAGAAACTGAAACGAACCAACTTTCAATTTGCCCTATAACATATTAATTATATTGGAGGGTGTGTTTTTAAATAAAGCAAAGTTGAGGGTTTGTTTTTATGATGGAAATACCTAGTTTGGGTACAAGGAGTCATTTTGATAGATGGAGGGGCTGAATTATATTTAACACAAACTCAATTTGTGTTAAATGACATGATCATGCAAAAACACACACTTTTGTGTGTGTTTGCGATTCTTGCAAGGGAGAAGAAGGGGGAGAAGCCAAAACCGGAATTGAAGATTTTCATGTAAAATCAGTGGGATTTGAGGTGTTCATCTTCATCAAGGCTCGAAGTAAGTATCCTTTCTTCTCCAAAACCTCCATTGATTCATTTTCTTGGTGGGTTTTGGTAGAAATCAAGCTAGGGGCTGAATTGATGGTTGTTTGTGGTTAATAACTTGTTTAAAGTTAAAACCTAGCTTGATTAGTGTTAAAGAATGATTAATAACATCCATTTAACACCTAATTCAAGAATCTTAAAGTTAGGGTTCTTGAGGGTGATTTGGGGGTTTTATATTTGGGAATGTTTAATTGATAGAATAATGGTTGGTAAGTGTTTATGGGGGTAACAGACACTTTTTTTATAAGAAACCCCAATCAACTTGATGATTTCAAAATTAGGGTTCTTTAGACCCAAATGGGGGGGTTTTGCAATTGAAGGTGTTTAAATGGTGAATTGAGTATGGATAAGTGTTTATGGTGTAATATAAACATATTTTCAAGTATTTTCAATTGAAATTGTGGAAATTGGGTGAAATCCTTAACGGGTCAAAATGGGTAGATTTGGATTATTAATGGTTAAAAGCTTGTATGGAGCTTAATAAACCAAGATTAGAGGATAGTGAAAATCATAAGATCTTGGGTGGGAGTTAAACTTCAATTGGTGAATGTATTGGGGTAAATTAGATTACTAAAACATGTGGAATGTTTAGGTGATCAAGGCGTTAAGGTGAAATGCCTCAAACAGGGTACATCTCATAGTTGACACAAAACATAATAACATAGTTCTTAAACCATAAATCAGAATCTATTATAGCGGAAGTCTTGTTTCAAACATTCAAATTCATACATAATAAGTAAACATTGTTCAATCATAAACTATCGGGAACAGAAAATGTCAGTCTTCAACACAGCAACCCAATGTCCATGTTATCCAGCCCTCACGGCTCCTTTACTTTACTTTCTCTTTACCTTTTCTACCTGTATTGCATACTAAAAGTCAGCTAACGCTGGTGAGTTCTATCTTTAATTTAAACTGTAAAATTTCTTTTTGGTTGCTTAGTTTTATAAAAAATAAAATAAGATTTTCTTTCTCTATCTTTAAAACACTTTAACTTTACTTTAAAACTCGTACAACGTTACAATTATAAAACTGTGACGTTATTGTCTTTTATTAAAACTTTAGCTTTGAGGAAACCCGCTAGGGTGTCCTCCTGTACTCTGTCTGACTATCATTTCACTTGTACAGGACAAGTGACTTTAACATACTTTAACTATCACATATAGATCATGATCTGAGGACCAAGACCCCTCTCTAGCTTACACCTCAGGGTAAGACTTTCACTTTACCGCTGCCTACACCTTAGGGTGGGACTTTCTTTATCGCTTGCACTTCTGTGCAAGACTCCTTTAGCATTGCTTACAACTCAGGGTAAGACTCCTTTAGCATTACTTACACGTCAGTGTAAGACTCCTTTAGCATTGCTCATACCTCAGGATTAGACTTCTACATTAGCATGCCTGTAAGACTTTCTACTATGCAACTACTATGCAATTATACTACGTCCCATAATACAATGTCATTGAAACACATAGACAAATAACACATATTAACACATAAGCATATAATATGGCATTTGTCACTGTCACTTTCAAGTTGCACGAAAATGCAACTTCTTTACCAATAATTTACTTTGCTTTTACTTTCTTGAAATTACATTTCAAAGATAGTACTATACTCTTTAACACTTTACCTTTCTTTTTATAAAAACTCTTTTTTATAAAAAGTCATGTCTTTCTCTTTCATTTATGTCTTTCTCTTTCATTTTATAAAATAACATTTTTATAAAATACTATACTTTTCATTTCAAATCTTTCTACCAGTATGCATGCCAGCCCAAAACCGTTAGGGAAAAAGGGCTATAAGAACTCACCAGACTATGGTATTCAACTTGTATCTGACGTCCTCTTTATTGCTAACGCATAGACTGATATGTACATAAGTTAAGACGTGGATTCTATCATTTTTGTATGGGAGTTGGCCAAAACTACTACTAGCGACACTCGAGTGTCGGCCGAGACAATCGCCAGCCACACTTGAGTGTCAGCCAGGAGTATCTGTAGGTCCCGGGAGCCTCGTCGCACAGCGGAAATAACACGATCTGTTCTGTGATTTGTGTGGGAACCAAGAAACGAGACAGAGAAACACAAACAAAGACAAAAGATAATGAAACGAAATGTAGTCCATAACAAAGAAGTCATCCCGTATTACAGACTACATACCGAAGAAACACACATCTCTCATCTAAGCTCATGGTCCAAGGGTCGGGAGAGCTCTTCCCGACCCGGACACCTCTTAACCTATTCCAGAGTTCCACCTACAAATGAAGACAAGTCTTCTATTTATAGGGGCAGGAACACTTCCTGCGTACTTGACAAGTACGCAAGGCAAAAGCCTTGCGTACTTACTAAGTACGCATGGTTTGGTCATGCGTACTTGACAAGTACGCAAGGCAAAAGCCTTGCGTACTTACTAAGTACGCAGGACCAAACTGGTGTGCGGGCTAAGTACTCAGGAACACCCTCCTACGTACTAGCCACGTACACCGATACATAGAATTTAATCTATAGTTACAAAACATGCTTCTACAGTATCGCCTGAAACACTTAAATGTCGGCCCGGAGTATCCGCATCGACACTTTGAGTGTCACCTGAACTTGTGTTCGAGACTTGTGTTAGGAGAGTCGGCTCTCCGTTCTCCTTCTTCCTCACTGTGAGGCAGCACATTGCCGGTGCCGACTCTTGAGGGTCAGCTCAAGAACACCACCTTCAAACAGGTTGGTTTTTTTATCCAAAACTCAAATATTTTAAGTACAAAACTTCTATCTAGCTTCCATGAAGATAGATATATACTTTATTTCCCCTTTTACACGTAAAAAACCGATCTTTATCTTAAAAACCAATGAAAACCCTAAAACCCATTTCAAAACAGAAAACTCAGATCTGAGGCCGTTTGTTACCTGTTGATGCTTGATTCCTTCTTCTCTATCATCCAGCAATGTCCAGCAACGATCCTTAGCTCTAGATGAAGGCCAACAATGGAGGTATTTGAGCTTTCGCTCTCTACTTTCTCTCTCTAGGTTTTTGGAATGAAGATGATGAATGATTGAGGTGGAGAGGTGAGTAGGGTTTTACCCTTATCCTCTTCCTTGTGTTTCCCAAGCCCGCTTCCTCTCAAGCCCGTTATTCTTGTTCCATCTTTTATTCCTTTAGCTTGTAACCCGCTTTATATGTTTCCTGTAAATTTCGGAATGTTACAAGTCTACCCACCTTACGAAAGGTTTCGTCCTCGAAACCTGTCATAAGTCAAACAGATGGGGATACGACTCTTTCATATCCGTCTCGATTCTCAAGTAGCTTCTGATCACTTACGATGTTTCCATTGTACCTTAACCAAGTAGATTACTTTATTTCGCAACTGCTTCTCTTTTCTATCTAGTATGGCAACGGGTTCTTTAATGTAATTGAGGCTATTATCTACCTCGATGTCGTCCAGTGGCGCATGTGCTAATTCGTCAGCTAAACACTTACGAAGTGTGACACGTGGAAGGTAGGGTGGATCCCACTCAACTCATCAGGTAGTTCTAGATGTTAGGCAACTTCACCAACCCTTGACAATATCTTGAAAGGTCCGAAAAATCTTGGACTTAATTTTCCCCTTTTCCTAAACCGAATTATCCCTTTCCAGGGAGATACCTTCAATAGTACTTGATCCCCGATATTGAGCTCCATAGATCTTTGTCTCTTATCTGCATAAGACTTCTGACGATCTTGTGCTGCTTTCATTCGAGCCTTAATCTGATCAAACTTCACAGAGGTCGTCGTGAATACCTCTAAACCTCCCAGCCCTTTCTGACCTATCCCCCCCTCCAAGAGACTTGGGTTCCGCATATTCTACCATACAACATTTCATAAGGCGGCATATTAATAGTGGTGTTGTAGATGTTGTTGTTGGAGAGTTCTGCCAGGTATAGGTGACTATCCCAACTGCCACCAAAATCTACAATGCACATGCTGATGTTCAATCTTATACCCATCGACTCCTGAAATCTTTACCAGAATCTTGATGTGAATCGTGTGTCCCAGTCAGATACAATCGACAATGGCACCACATGCCGAGTTATAATCTCATTGATAAATATCTCTGCCAGTTTCTCAGAGGAATACGTTTCTCTGATCGGTAAGAAATGTGCACTCTTTGTCAGACGATCCACTATTACCCATATCCTATCATGGCCCTTAATCGTGGCGAGGAAACTTTGTAATAAAGTCCATGGTGATACGCTTCCACTTCCATTCACGTATTTCCAGAGGTTGGATCTTCCCGTATGGTTTCTGATGTTCGGATTTAACCTGTGCGCAAGTTAGACACTTACTCACATATTCTATCACATCATTCTTCATGTTAGGCCACCAATACTCTTTCTTCAAATCTTGGTACATTTTCGTGGTTCCCGGGTGGATGGAATATCAAGACTTATGGGCCTCGCCAAGTACTTAAGCCCTAAGCTCACCGCCCTTTGGTACCTACATACGACCTCATCGGGTCCTTACTCCGTACGTGTTTATTTCCAACTTTTTCTGCTGTCCGACCATTCGTTCCCTCTTTATGTTCTCTTCCTTTCTGTTTGTGCTTTCTCTAGCTCTGTCATAAAATCAGGGGTTATTACCAACTTCTATGCTTTCACCCTAATAGGAGATTGATTCTCCTTACGACTTAGGACGTCGGTAACCACATTCGCCTTTCCCGGGTGGTAGGATTTCACAGTCATGTTCCGTTAGCAATTCCAACCATCGTCTTTGTCTCATATTCAAGTCCTTCTACTCGAAGAAATACTTCAAGGTTTTGTGATCCGAATAAATTGTGCATTTCACCCCGTAGAGGTAGTGCCTCCAAATATTTAACGCGAAGACAACCGCCGTGAGCTCTAAATCGTGAGTCGGGTAATTGATTTCGTGAACCTTTAACCATCGTGACGCATACACAATCACATTTCCCCTTGACCCGAAGCGTCGGAATATACCACCAGGTCCTCGTTACCGTCGGGTAGTGCCAACACTAGGTAAGACTCCTTTAGCATTGCTTACACGTCAGTGTAAGACTCCTTTAGCTTGGGTAAACTTCTTCTTTAACTCTTCAAATGCTTCAGACTGTGACTGACCCCATTCGTACTTTACTTCTTTACATGTCAGCTTTATCAAAGGTGAAGCTATTTTTTAGAAGTCCTTAATGAACCTTCGATAGTAGCCTGCCAATCCCTGAAAACTTTGAATCTCAGTTGGCATCTTCGGTATTTCCCATTCTTTTACTACTTCTATCTTAGCCAGGTCAACCATAATGTCGTTTGCGTTGATAACGTGACCTAATAATTGGACTTCCTTAAGCCAGAACGCGCATTTGGAAAACTTGGCATACAACTTTTCTTTCTGTAGCGTCTCTAGTTCCTCTCGTAGATGACAAGCATGATCGCCCTCACTCTTTGAATAAATGAGTATATCATCTATGAATACTATCACTGACCTGTATAGCATCGGCCTACACACCTGGTTCATCATACTCATGAATGCTACTAGCGCATTCGTCAAACCGAAACACGTGGAATTCGTAATGCCCATACCGCGTGTGGAATGCTGTTTTTGGTATGTCCTCCTCTCTTACCTGTAAATGATGATACCCCGACCGTAGATCGGTCTTTGAGAACCATTTCGCGCCTTGTAGTTGGTCGATTAAATCATCGATCCTAGGTAACAGGTATTTGTTCTTCACTATACGCTTGTTCAATTCTCTATAGTCGATGCACATTCTCATGGCACCATCTTTCTTCTTTACAAACAGAACCGGAGCACCCCAAGGAGAAATGCTCGGTCTGATAAAACCACTATCTAAAATTTCTTCCAACTATATCATTAGCTCTTTCATCTCCAGAGGCGCAAGTCGGTACGGTGCTTTAGCCACGGGCTGGGCACCTGGCACTAAGTCTATCTGAAACTCTGTCTCCCAGTCAGGTGGTAACCCAGGCCATTCCTCTAAAAACACCTCTGGAAAATTACATACCATTGGAACGTCTTTCAACTCTTTCACCTTTACATTACTGTCTATCACATAGGCTAGGTAGGCCTCGCATCCGCACCCTATATATTTCTCTGCCTTTATCATCGATATGAATTTTGTTAACGATCTGTCGCGATCCCCGTAAACCAAAATCTCGCTACCGTCTGGAGCTGAACTATCTTTCCTCAAAATCTCGCTACCGTCTAGAGCTGAACTATCTTTCATCTACATATTATCCGGGCTTCGTTGGAAACTAACCAATCCATACCCAAAACTATATATCAAACCCTCCCAAGGTCATAAGATAAAACCTCACTGGAATCTATGGCCATGTATCTTTATCGTGCAATTATCTACTAGTTCTATTACTCTTGTGGTTTTACCCACAGAAGTCTCTACAGTGAAGGCCTGATCTACCTTAGTAACCTTGCATTTCATTCTTCAACATATAGAGGATGATATAAAACTCCTACTGGCACCCGAATCAAACAGTACAGAGACAAAGGTATGATCAAGGATGAACGTACCTGACACCACATCTGGGTCACCTCTAGCTTCCTCTTGTGTCATTGCATACGCTCGGGTCCTTACCTTTGGATTTTCGGCCTCCTTTCCTTTCTCGGTGCAAGTAGCTTTGGGTTTACGACAGTCCTTGGCCATGTGGCCAGGGGTCCCACAGTTATAGCAAGAATGTGCCCCGGGACACTCTCGGGAGTAGTGCCTAGTCTTCCTGCACCTATAGCAGATATTCAAACCAACTCGGTACTCACCAGAGTGCTTCCTCCCACACTTAGCATAATCAACCTCATCCTCAATCCTAAGCTTCTTCATCTCCGGTCCCGCCCACTCTATTGTTTGCCGCTTAACGACATTAATCACTTTCTTCTCATTAGGCAGTGGGTCCGCGGATTCGAAGTCATCATATACTATTCCAGCAAGTGATACCACAGATTCAAAGCTTGTAGGAGCATTGGCTTTCACTTGCACATGGACTTTCTGTGGCAATCCCTTGCTGTAATACTTGATCCTCTTTTCCTCAGTATCCACTAGTTATGGAACTAAGTGAGCCAGCTCATGGTATTTGGAGGTGTACTGGCGATGAGTCAGGTTACCAGCACAAAGCCCCAGAAACTCTCTCTCAACTCTATCAATCTCTTTCTGTG
Source organism: Smallanthus sonchifolius (assembly GCA_023525975.1). Classification (NCBI taxonomy): domain Eukaryota; kingdom Viridiplantae; phylum Streptophyta; class Magnoliopsida; order Asterales; family Asteraceae; genus Smallanthus; species Smallanthus sonchifolius. The sequence goes on along the minus strand of CM042025.1, from coordinate 36,369,211 downwards.
GGCAGAACTTGGTGATTAGCAACTTTTTCATGTCATCCCATTTCATCTTTTTCATATCAATAGAAGGCTTGGTCCTCTCAATGGACCTCCACCAACTCAAAGCCTCGTTAGTGAATGAGTGAGCGGCAAACTTGATCTCTTGGACATCACGGCACTCACTGATTTTGATCACACCATTCATCCTCTCTATCCACTCGAAAGTGGCAACAGCATATTTCCGTCCATCATACTTCAGCGGGTCACACTTCCGCGGGTCACACTTCCGAAAGGACTTATAATTGCAACCTCGAGTTGCCATCTCATAATCAGAATCGTCACTATCAGTGACTTCAGTTCTCCTGTTGCTTTCCTCTCTTTCCTCTCTATACCAAACTCTTTAAGGGCCTCGCACTGGAAAACATATTAACACATCAGCATTACTTTATTTTAAAGGTGTTAGCTTTGAAGACCAAGTGGAATCTTCATTGGCAAAGGTAAGTGCTTTGCACTTACTTAGTAGTAGATAAGTAGTGGTTACATGTAAATAGATGCGTTGTTATTTCTATTTAAGTGTTGTATGTTGATTTTGATTAATGTGGTAAATGGTCAAACTAAAATATAGAATGTGGTGTTTTTATGTAAATTACCTTAATGAGTAATAAGTCAAACTACTGTGGAAAATGGTGAGATTGTTGTGAATTGACTTAGTGTGGTATAAGTCAAACCATTTGTGGATAAATGGTGAAATTGATATAAAATTGACTTAATGTGGTATAAGTCAAACCATTATGGAAAATGGTGAAATTGGTGTAACTAGACTATGTGGTTATTAGTTAAACTTGAAAGTGCAAATGTGGTAAATAGATGTAATTAGACTATGTGGTTAATAGTTAAACTTGAATGTTCAAATGTGGTAAATAGGTGTAATTAGACTATGTGGTTAATAGTCAAACTTGAATATGCAAATGTGATAAATATGTGTAAATAGACTATATGGTTAATAGTCAAACTTAATTGTGCAAAGGTGGTAAATAGATGTAAGTTGACTTATGTGGTTATTGGTCAAACTAATGTGCGATATGAGGATAAATGGTGTAAATGACTCAATGTGGTCAAGAGTCAACTAAAATGTAGAATGTAGTAACATTAGAATAAAATTGACTTAATGTGGTAAAAATCAACCGTTGGTAGTAAAACGGTAAATTGGTTGATTACATGAAGTGTGGATACTTCATGGAGGTGTTTACATGAAATCAAATACTTCACGGGTGGTAGTGAGGTCAAGTACTTCACGGGTGAAAGTGAAGTCAAATACTTCATGGTTGACATGAAGTGTGGATACTTCATAGGTCGGCATAGAGTCAAATACCCCATGCGAGAAAGCGAGTGCTGGTTCTCGCAATAAACATATGGATATGTCAAGTTGATGAACGGTGAAACGTTAGGACTTGTATATGTCACTAAGTGTCTAAGTTGTAGGTCGTTGTATGCTTAAACAATTAATTAGTAGAACTTGAAGTTAAACACTTCAAGAGTGAAATACGAGTAGTGGTGCTCGGTTTTGGGGGTTGAATTACTAACCAATTCATGTTAGTACATGTGGGTGATCATATATGTAGTTTAAACATGAGTTTATGATGGTTAATAGCTTAAATATGCAATCGGATCAGTCGACGGGGGGTTGCACAGGCTAAAATCAATTTTTGGGCATGTTTTACCTACAGGCAGCGCCTCATACGCATGGGCAGCGTATCATATATGCCCAAAGGGTATGATACGCCCATTTGGTTCTGGTAGACGCTGGAAATTTTGGATTTTCGGGGTTTTGGCCTATCGTTATTATAGGGACTTGTGGGAGGTCTCTAGGGCTACTTATCTTACTAACTATGTTCAAATTAATGTTTTGAATGTAGGGAAAGCTCCAGAGTGATCTTGGGTCTCGCATCATGTGGATTGGATTCTCGTGTTCAAGATTTGTAATTGGTTTTTGTTTATCTTCTCTTATGGAGCCTATACAAACTATTTGGGGTTGTTACAAGTTGTGGATAACTTGTTGGTAATCTTTGTTTAAACCAATTTTGTGGAAAATATGTTAGTTTAATTCGTGTTTGTAAAACTTAACGTGTAGATACGTTAAATGTTGTTTTGGGACCTAACTTCCGCATGTTTTAAAAAGTTTAGATTGGGTTGGATTTTTAGGTGTTACAAAAACACCATAAAACAACCATTAATAATGATATACGACACTACAACGTCCCCCACAAGTCCTTAAAAGAACAAGTAACCCAAACAACAAAATTCAGCATTTGGGCATATGATGGGCGTATGGCGGAGGATTTGTGCATACAGTACTCTGCCCCTGCACCTGCACTTCAACTTTTTGGTTTTTGGTCCAGCTTTCCCACTAGCTTGCGACCCTGGCCTGTTTTACTTCCCAAATACACCCCATTACATACAATACCACCTATGTATGCATACTTTGGTTAATTAATCTCCTACCAACCCGACCATACACCTTGTGAGGTTTTTTAGACCTCAAAACACCACAAACGACCTTGTGATGTTCATGATCTCAATAACACCCATGTGAGGTTCCTAGACTTCAAATACCATAAAACGACTTGTGAAGTTCATGACCTCAATAACACCTGTGTGAGGTTCCTAGACTTCAAATACCACAAACGACTTGTGAATTTCATGACCTCAAATAACTACCATGTGAAGTTCAAAGACTTCAAATGCCCCACAACGACTTTGTGAAGTTCATGACCTCAATTAACTCCCGGTGAGGTTCTTTAGACTTCAATCACCAATTAACACAAGTGAAGTTCAAAGTATTCAATCACTGACTCTTAACACACACATACAAGTGTACACACACTACCTCTATCCATCTTTTATAACCCTTACGTTATTTACCGATACGTGGGATTCAAAGATCCCAATTCCCACATTTCCATTTGTGAAGTTTAAAGACTTCAAACAACAACAATGGTGAAGTTCATGACCTCAATTACCACTTGAGTGGTTCTTTAGACTTCAAATACCGGCTCTAAACATACAAACAAGTGTACACACGCGTTACCAATCCATCTTATAACCCATACATTATATACCGACAATGTGTGGTTCAAAGACCCCAATCCCCATTTCCCAATTGTGAATTTCTAGGACTTCAAACAACAATTCACCCTCCCGACTCTTGCATACAACATAGTCATTCAATTACTCTACTTAATCACAAAAGTAATTCAAAGACTTTATCACCACACTACAATGTGAGGTTCATGGACCTCAAGCACCTTAAACACCCCCTCCCCTTGCATACATTGCCCATATGCAAGTTTACCAAATCAACATACGTATAATTACACACATGATAGTCAAAAAATCAACATGTATAATAAATATATGTGCTTACTACCACCTATCATTACTAAGTAAGTGCAAAACACTTACCTTTAGCTAGAGACGATTCCACTTGGTCTTCAAAGCTAGCTCCCTTAACTCCTTGATTACCTAGCAATCAACTGGCATTTAGTAATCTTATGATCTCAATCCATACACCAAATTGACACTCAAGACACACCTATAATCTAAAGATCAACACTCCAACTTAATTTGGTTAACACAACTTTAACCAAACCTCCAACACCCAAGAACAACCTTTCAACCCATTTTGACATGTTAAGGTTTATCCAAGTTCATCCAATTCCCCAAGGTTCTTGATTTACAAAACTGATTGAGTGTTTCTACTAAAAATTGTGTTTATTAACACCATAACACTTACCAACCACCAATTCATCATTTAACTTCATCAATTTGAAAACACTCAATTTTCACCTCAAGAACCCTAATTTTGAAATCATCAAATTGGATGTTAGAATCATGTTAATCATGATTCTCCACCATTTACAACACTAGATAAAGGGTTATAACCAACAGTAAACCAAAATCTCCACAACCATTGACCCAATTCGGGTTTTCTACCAAAACCCACCAAGAACACTTTAAATGGTGATTTAGAAAAGAATGGATGCTTACTTTTATGTTTGGAAGAAGAGGAATGCACCAAATCCAATTGATTTCACATGCAATCCGTCAATTTTAAGCTTGACATCCTCCCTCTCTTTTCACGCCAAGAACACACACGCGCCAATGTGTTCTTGCGCAACCCCCTCCCCCATATCAAATCAGGTTTGTTTAAATTACTCAACAACCCTTGAACTTCCAATTTTTGGCCATTTCCACCAAAAGTCAAGAATTCTTCAAATACAATTAAAACCTCCGCTTTAATTTAACCTAATCTCACCCTCATAATATTATTTAAGCATATAATATTTTATTTTGGATTTTTTGTTCGTTACATTACCCATTTAAATTTTTAAAGAAATAAACATAATTAAAATATCATTAGCGACAATCGACGATTTAGTGTTCGATTCCAATTTCAATAACAGCAATCGGCTTGTGAGCGACTGATAATTCCCCTTCAATTTGTTTAGATAGCAATCCAGCAAATCGGTGATCCCTTTTGGGCCCTTTCGATTTCAGATTTTAATACAATTAGCAAGTAGCAATCCCATCTTCCCAACCCTGCGATGTCGTCTTTTAACTTTTCAGGTAAATTTTTTTTCTCTAATTAGGATTTTTGCATATCAGCATTTGTGTGTGCAATGTGTTTTTTAAATTTTTTTATTATGCAGTATGTTGCTATTTGATCATTGCTAATTGCCATGTGGGTATTGCAATATTTTGATTATGTATTTATGTTAGATAATTAGATTGTTATTTGTTGGTCTATTATCGATGCGTTGTAAATTGTAATTTGATAATGTGGATATTTTGATTATTTGATTAGGAATATGAGTATTGAAAGTTTTTTTTTTTAAAATAAGATCTTTTTCTAATACTTCATAATCTATTGATTTGGCCTTTCTTTTTAATATGTGACCGACCCGATCCGAACCGGAAAAAAAATATTTACCGATATACAACTGATCCACAAAATATTTTGACCCCCATGGAAAAAATTCGTAGGTCTGCCACTGTCCACGTCAGCTACCGAGTGGTGTTCAAGTCAGTTGAGTTCGAATCACTCGTTCTCCAGCTGAATAAGACTAAGTCCTCGGAAGTTCAGAGGTTTTCCCATGATCTCTAATTTAGACGTTAAGTGCCCTTCTAAAGTATTGTTCAGAACTCTCTGAAGTTGAAGTTGAAGTTCAGAGGATTCTAAACTTAAACTTCCGAGACATATTTTTTGTCTTTTTGGTATTATTTTTATTTTCTTTAATACCCGACGTACTTTCTAAGGGGTTTATAAAAGATAAATCCTAACAAGTAATGTCTCCTAAGATGCTGATAGTATCACGTGAAAACAAGGAAGGATCTTCTTAACTTTATTTTCCATCACGAAGAACCTTAACTACAAAATTTCACAAACTGGGTATATATTTTTACTTTAAAAAAAATATACAATTACATGAGTAATTAATATATATATATTTTTTTGGAGCTGAACAAACCATCAATGTAGCCATTGCATTTCCCGTGTTGTTTTCCTCGTTGAAACTTCTTGTTGAATTTATTACGACTGAATAAATGATCCGCACAAAGTCATGAATCGAAGGAATCGATCTGCGATTTTTACAACCTGATTGAATCAATGGAACCGGTTTGTGATTTTTACAACCCGATTGAATCAATGGAAGTGATTTGTGATTTCTTCAAGAGTTTAATGGATTTGCGATTATGAAGGTATGGAGAAGTGAGAAGGATCGGGTGCCACCAAAATAGGTTTAAAAAGATCTTGTATTTGATAGGGGTAGAATGATCATAAACTAAAAATTCATTTAAATTTGGTATATATGATATAAAAAGTTTAAGTGAAGCATATATATTATTTTCTAAGTTTGTTCAAGTATATATAAAGTTCTCTCATGATTTTGAATTATAATAATTTCAAAATGCTTCTCTCTTGGATACGCTAGGATCTTCTAGAACGTTACTTGTCGTTTAATCCACGTCAGCTACTGAATGGTTTTCAAGTCAGTTGAGTTCGAATAATTCGTTCTCCAACTGAAGAAGAAGAAGAGTAAGTCCTCGGAAGTTCAGATGCTTACCCATGATCTCTATATTAGGCGTTAAGTGTCCTTCTAAAGTATTTTTCAGAAGTATTTGAAGTTCAAGTTCAGAGGAATCTAAACTTAAACTTTAGAGACAAAACTTTTATCTGTTTGGCATTATTTTCTTTAATACCTCACCTACTTTCTAGGGGTTTATAAAAGATAAATCCTAACAAAAATAGTCTCCTAAGATACTAATAATATCACATGAAACCAACAAGGAAGCATCTTCTTCACTCTATTTTCCATCAAGAACGGCGACGGAGCCAATAATTTTTTCTAGTGGGGTCGTTTTTTTCATTGCTCAAATTTCTAAGTTCCGGACTACGATTTTTTTGGACCGGCTCGATTCAGGTGATCGGGTCCGGTCACTCACATAATAAGATATGATACAATAAAGAAAATAAATCATCATTAGAAAATAAATGGTAAAAATACAATCTCATTAGAAATAAATAAAAAATCATTAGATCCTATAGTTATTTACTACAGGTTTTGACAAGAATAAAAAACAAGAATCAATAATCAATAACAAGAATCAATAATAAGTAATTTATTAAACAAAAAAGTTCTTAAAAAGAATCAATAATGAAGATTAAACATTCAATAACCTAAAATTTCAAGTTTGGAATTAAAAAAATTTGAAAACTAACCTTGTTTTTGCTTTATAATCGTTGTTGAAGACTTTGAGTGTTTAATTTTTTTTTTTTTTTTGGATTGAAATCGTCTTTGCGTGAGTTTTTTTCTTTTATATTCATCTACTCGACTAGAAAAATGAAAAACACGAATTTTTTTTATCGTAGCCTGTTGTTCGAAAGAGGCCAGGAGGGTTGGAACATAACTGTAATCGTCGTTGACAATTTGAGTGACTTTTTTTTAATTAGGTTAATAATAAATAAATAGGCTAGTTGGGTTAATCCCTTAATGAATAATGGATAACTTATGTGCTAGTTTAAGGTTTTTTTTATAGTTAGGTTTAAACGGGTTTATGGGCTTACAGTTAATTAACTTATTGGCTTAATTAAATTTAACTTATGGGCTTAATTAATAGAATATTTTTTTTCTAGGTTCGGGGTCAAATATATATATTTTTAAATCAATGGAGTCAATGTCAAAAAAAATACTGAGGTCACTCGACATTCGAGTAATATATTGTTACTTAAAATCTGAAATCGAGTTGGGTCAGTTGACTCCGGTCAATTCAAGAAGAATCTGAACCATAACATTTTTACTTTAAAAAGAAATACAATTACATGAGTAATTAATATATTGTTTTTTTTAGCTGAACAAACCATCGTTGTATCAATTGCATTGGATGGGCTGCATTGGATGTTTTAGGTGTTGTCTCGAGAAAACTCAATTATCCTATAATATCTAGGTGTTAGCGTTAAAAAAAGCAATTGCATTTCCCTTTTTTTTCCTCGATGAAACTACTCGATGAATTTATAACAAGCAAAAAAAATGATCAAAGTCATGAATCATTGGAATCGATCTGCGGTATTTACAACCCAGTTGAATCAATGGAATCGGTTTGCGTTTTTTACAACCCGATTGAATCAATGGAATTGATTTGTTGATTTCTTCAAGAGTTTATTGGATTTGCGATTATGAAGATATGAATAGGTGAGAAGGATCGGGTGCCACAAAATAGATTTAAAAAGATCATATATTTGATAGTGGTAGAATAGTTATAAACTAAAAATTTATTTAAATTAGGTATATAATATTTTGAACAAATTACAAATACGTCCTTTAAGTATTACCCATATTTCAGAATATGTCCTTTAAGTAAGAAAATTACAGAAAACGTCATTTATGTTTAAAAAATCTTGCACGTTACGTCATTTAGACTAACGGTCGTTAAATTTCACCGTTATATCAGGTCACGTGCCTTGCATGTGATGGCGTTTTGGTCTTTTTACCCACAATTTCATATACTTAGATCTGAGAATTGGTGAACCTTTTACAAATTTAGGGTTTTAAATTTATTTTTGTGGGTAAAAAGACCAAAACGTCCTCACATGCAAGGCACGTGACCTGACTTAACGATGAAATTTAACGCATGTTAGTCTAAAGAACGTAACGTGCAAGGTTTTTTAAACATAAAAGACGTTTTCTGTAATTTATTTAGTTAAACGACGTATTATGAAATATGGTTAATACTTAAAAGACGTAATTTGTAATTCACTCTAATAATCTAAATTTATGTAAAGTATATATACTATCTTCTAAGTTTGTATGAGTATATTATGATTTGAGTTATATAATAATCTCAAAATGCTTTTTCTTGTTTGCATAGTCGAACAAAGAACCAATTTTGTAGGCGTTAGAAGACTAATAAGTAAAGGGGGAAAAACAAAAGTGTGTGTAGTGGTGGGGGACTGGGAGGGGATAGGGGAGGCCCCCACAACTATTTGGCTGAAATATCATTTTCGTTTGAAAGGATCCGTTGTGAACATTGGACCTTATATGGTTAACATGTCTCGAGATATTTGGTCAGCATGTTCCCATTGGTTTTAAAAATCTAGATGTTTCGTCAACATTATATATTTATATTTGCCACGTATGTCTACATACACCCTCTCAATATATATTTCAAATCCCTAATTTATAAAAATAATATTAATAACTAGGCCCACACGCTATGACGGGGTGTTAAAATTTGTACGGCTCAGTTTCGACGATATATACACTGGTATTCAACCCGCGAAAAAATTAACCTAGGAACGCTGATATAAACAGATCGAAACCGTAAATCCGGAATTTTATAAAATATCATATTTTACAGGTTGTAATAGGAAAACATAAAAAAACTATTAAAACACCTTGAAGTAGTTTTGACGGTTTATAAGCTTGTGTTTCGATAACTTGTACATTATTATGAAATCTAGGTTTTAAATGAAATTTATATCGGAACGTATACAAAATAAGCAAATTGTAACGGTACATTAGTAATTTTGTAAAAATAAAATAAAACGAAAGCTGGAAACAATTTTGAGGGCTTGTATGTTGCATATCTATTACTTGTACATTATCACGAAAACTCGGTTTTAAATGAAATTTATATCGGAACGTAGATAAAAATAAATAAGTCACAACGGTACATTCAAAATTTCGTAAGACGTTATATTTTAAAAATTATAAAAGAAAAAAAAATGTACACTTTGGTAAATAATATCATTATTAAAGAAATAAAATAAAAAAATAACAAAGTAAAAAAAAAAGAAAAAATAGATTTTTAGATGAAAAAATTAACAAATTACATTTAAATATAAATATGTAATGTGATATTATGCAAGTGTACATAACATTTCTTATTTTTTATTTGGTCCAAATACGGCACGTAAGGCAATCACGTGTAATCACGTATTAGACGTTCATTAGCTGCTTCCTGATCCCGCACTACTTGAACTCGTCGTGTTACCCTCTGTGAACTATCGGCTTCTTCGAGTAGGTCGTACGAGTAACAAATCGCTACAGCAATCACTTCATCTTCTTCCGTTGAACCCGACGACGTAGATGACCATTCCATTTTAAATAAGATGAAAGAATTTATACTGGAGTGTTATTGGTTGAGAAAATATGAGAATGGGTGTGGGTGGTTATTGGTTGAGAAAATGCGAGATTATTAGTTAAGAAAATGTGATATATATATATATATATATATATATATATATATATATATATATATATAAAGAGAGAGAGAGATTAAAATTAAAATAAATGATTTTTTTAAACGACTATAAAGATCAACGGCTAGTTTGACTAAAAAGTCGAACAAATTTCAAGTTAGCGCCTGTGATTTGCCTCACTCCCCCCATTTTCACGCCTACGGGGAGGTGTTTATAGGCGTGAAAATCCAATGTAGCTCACGCCACCCCCTTCTCACGCTTGCATTACGGATGGTCTAATCATAGAAACTTTATATGGCCTTAAATCATATGTATGCAAATTAACTTATGTGACTTCGGTGATTGAACTATGCAAATTAACTTGCCAACCAATGACTCGCGGCAACGCGCGTTCAACCTAACTAGTTTTTTTTTAACGGCAACACTTAAATATTCTAGGATAATTGGGTTTCTTCAGGGCAACACCTAGAACATCCAGGGCAGCCCATCACAGGAGGAACCCCCAACTAGGTAAACCCCCAGACCTGGCCATAGACCCCTTTTTTGCTGTTGCCAAGATTCGAAACCAAGACCTCCACTAAGGGAAGTTTTGGAGTTACCATTGCACCAAATGGCCAACGGTACCTAACTAGTTAGATTTATGAATGGAAAGAGATTTCGTAAAAGATTTTAAAATGATTTGAATAAACATATGGTAACTCAAAATGTAAATATTTATGTGCACCGGGTTGAACCAAGTCAACCGACGATTTAACTCTGTCAACTTCATTTTTCGTGTTTTACAAGGCTAGCCGTAGTGGTTTCATGCCCCCCTTTCACGCCCATACACGTCAGTCCCACATCAACACAGGGGTTTTCACTGCCCAGAATCACTAAGGTGCGTAGTGGTTTCACGGCCCCTATTTAATTTTTAATCATTAACTAATCATTTAACTAAAATACAAATAAATTTATTTAAAATACAAAGATAACAAAATACTAATTTATTTAATTAAAAAACAAACATATTAAAATACAAAAAATCAATCGCCACTCGTACGATTAGTCCAAATATGCTCCGTCAAATCACCACGTAGGCTTAGATGTGTATCCCTGTCGCGTAATGTGTTACGAATTGTGTGTTTCTCTTCCGAGGTTAGTTGTGTAGGCGTCGTCTGCGGGTTATCATCATAGTATTGGCAAATGACTTGGCCCTTGTCTTCCAATATCATGTAATGTGATATTATGCAAGTGTACATAACATTCCTTATTTTTTTTCTTTGGTCAAAGTACGGCACGTAAGGTAATCACGTATTAGACGTTCATTAGCTTCTTCCCGATCCCGCATTACTTGACTCGTCGTGTTACCCTCTGTGAACTCTCGGCTTCTTCGAGTAGGTCGTACGCGTAACAAATCGCTTCAGCAATCACTTCATCTTCTTCCGTTGAACCCGACGACGTAGATAACCATTCCATTTTAAATAAGATGAAAGAATTTATAGTGAAGTGTTATTGGTTGAGAAAATATGAGAATTAGTGTGGGTGGTTATTAGTTGAGAAAATACGAGATTATTAGTTAAGAAAATGTGATATATATATATATATATATATATATCAAAATTAAAATAAATATTTTTTTTAAACGGCTATAAAGATCAACGGCTAGTTTGACTGAAAAGTCAAACAAATTTCAAGTTAGCGCCTGTGATTTGCCTCACGCCCCCCATTTTCACCCCTAGGGGGCGGTGTTCCTAGGCGTGAAAATCCAATGTGGCTCACGCCACCACCTTCTCACGCTTGCATTACAGATGGTCGAATCATACTTTGGTTAATTTCTTCCCAAATACACCCCATTATATACAATACCACCTATGTATGCATACTTTGGTCAATTAATCTCCTACCAACACGGCCATACACCTTGTGAGGTTCTTTAGACCTCAAAACACCACAAACGACCTTGTGAAGTTCATGATCTCAATAACACCCATGTGAGGTTCCTAGACTTCAAATACCACAAACGACTTGTGAAGTTCATGACCTCAATAAACACCCGTGTGAGGTTCCTAGACTTCAAATACCACAAACGACTTGTGAATTTCATGACCTCAAATAACTACTATGTGAAGTTCAAAGACTTCAAATGCCCCACAACGACTTTGTGAAGTTCATGACCTCAATTAACTGCCGGGTGAGGTTCTTTAGACTTCAATCATCAATTAACACAAGTGAAGTTCAAAGTCTTCAATCACTGACTCTTAACACACACATAAAAGTGTACACACACGACCTCTATCCATCTTTTATAACCCTTACGTTATTTATCGATACGTGGATTCAAATATCCCAATTCCCCCATTTCCATTTATGAAGTTTAAAGACTTCAAACAACAACAATGGTGAAGTTCATGACCTCAATTACCACGTGTGAGGTTCTTTAGACTTCAAATACCGGCTCTAAACATAAAAACAAGTGTACACACGCGTTACCAATCCATCTTATAACCCATACATTATATACCGACATTGTGAGGTTCAAAAACCCCAATCCCCCTTTCCCACTTCTGAATTTCTAGGACTTCAAACAACAATTCACCCTCCCGACTCTTGCATACAACATAGTCATTCAATTACTCTACTTAAACACAAAAGTAATTCAAAGACTTTATCACCACACTACAATGTGAGGTTCATGGACCTCAAGCACCTTAAACACCCCCTCCCCTTGCATACATTGCCCATATGCAAGTTTACCAAATCAACATATGCATAATTACACACATGAGAGTCAACAAATCAACATGTATAATAAATATATGTGTTTACTACCACCTATCATTACTAAGTAAGTGCAAAACACTTACCTTTAGCTAGAGACGATTCCACTTGGTCTTCAAATCTAGTTCCCTTAACACCTTGATTACCTAGCAATCAACTTGCATTTAGTAATCTTATGATCTCAATCCATACACCAAATTGACACTCAAGACACACCTATGATCTAAAGATCAACACTCCAACTTAATTTGGTTAACACAACTTTAACCAAACCTCCCACACCCAAGAACAACCTTTTAACCCATTTTGACCTGTTAAGGTTTATCCAAGTTCATCCAATTCCCCAAGGTTCTTGATTTACCAAATAGATTGAGGGTTTCTCCTAAAAATTGTGTTTATTAACACCATAAACACTTACCAACCACCAATTCATCATTTAACTTCATCAATTTGAAAACACTTAATTTTCACTTCAAGAACCCTAGTTTTGAAATCATCAAATTGGATGTTAGAATCATGTTAATCATGATTCTCCACCATTTACAACACTAGATTAAGGGTTATAACCAACAATTAACCAAAATCTCAACACCCATTGACCTAATTCGGGTTTTCTACCAAAACCCACCAAGAACACTTTAAATGGTGATTTAGAACAGAATGGATGCTTACTTTTATGTTTGGAAGAAGAGGAATGCACCAAATCCAACTGATTTCACATGCAATCCGTCAATTTTGAGCTTGACATCTTTCCTCTCTTTCTCCCTCTCTTTTCACGCCAAGAACACACACACGCCAATGTGTTCTTGCTCAGCCCCCTCCCCCATATCAAATCAGGTTTGTTGAAATTACACAACCCTTGAACTTCCAATTTTTGGCCATTTCCACCAAAAGTCAAGAATTCTTCAAATACAATTAAAACCTCCGCTTTAATTTTACCCAATCTCACCCTCATAATATTATTTAAGCATATAATATTTTATTTTGGATTTTTTGTTCGTTACATTACACGTTTAAACTTTTAAAGAAATAAACTTAATTAAAATATCATTAGTGACAATCGACGATTTAGGGTTCGATTCCAATTTCAATAACAGCAATCGGCTTGTGAGCAACTGACAATTCCCCTTCAATTTGTTTAGACGGCAATCCAGCAAATAAGTGATCCCTTTTGGTCCCTTTCGATTTTAGATTTTAATACAATTAGCAAGTAGCAATCCCATCTTCCCAACCCTGCGATGTCATCTTTTAACTTTTCAGGTAAATTTTTTTTCTCTAATTATGATTTTAGCATATCAGTATTTGTGTGTGCAATGTGTTTTTTAAATTTTTTATTGTGCACTATGTTGCTATTTGATCATTGCTAATTGCCATGTGGGTATTGCAATATTTTGATTATGTATTTATGTTAGATAATTAGATTGCTATTTGTTAGTCTATTATCGATGCGTTGTAAATTGTAATTTGATAATGTGTATATTTTGATTATTTGATTAGGAATATGAGTATTGAAAGTTTTTTTTTTAAAATAAGATCTTTTTCTAATACTCCGGAATCTATTGATTTGGCATTTCTTTTTAATATGTGACCGACCCGATCCGAATAAAAAAAAAAATATTTACCGACTGATCCACAAAATATTTTGACCCCCATGGAAAAAATTCGTAGGTCTGCCACTGTCCACGTCAGCTACCGAGCATAAGACTAAGTCCACGGAAGTTAAGAGGTTTTCCCATGATCTCTAATTTAGACGTTAAGTGCCCTTCTAAAGTATTGTTGAGAACTCTCTGAAGTTGAAGTTGAAGTTGAAGTTGAAGTTCAGAGGATTCTAAACTTAAACTTCCGAGACATAATTTTTGTCCTTTTGGTATTATTTTTATTTTCTTTAATACCCGACGTACTTTCTAAGGGGTTTATAAAAGATAAATCCTAACAAATAATGTCTCCTAAGATGCTGATAGTATCGCGTGAAACCAACAAGGAAGGATCTTCTTAACTTTATTTTCCATCACGAAGAATCTTAACTACAAAATTTCACAAACTCGGTATATATTTTTACTTTAAAAAAAATACAATTACATGAGTAATTAATATATATATTTTTTGGGAGCTGAACAAACCATCAATGTAGCCATTGCATTTCCAGTGTTGTTTTCCTCATTGAAACTTCTTGTTGAATTTATTACGACTGAAAAAATGATCCGCACAAAGTCAAGAATCGATGGAATCGATCTACGATTTTTACAACCTGATTGAATCAATGGAATCGGTTTGTGATTTTTACAACCCGATTGAATCAATGGAAGTGATTTGTGATTTCTTCAAGAGTTTAATGGATTTGCGATTATGAAGGTATGGAAGTGAGAAGGATCGGGTGCCACCAAAATAGGTTTAAAAAGATCTTGTATTTGATAAGGATAGAATGATCATAAACTAAAAATTCATTTAAATTTGGTATATATGATATAAAAAGTTTAAGTGAAGCATATATATTATTTTCTAAGTTTGTTCAAGTATATATAAAGTTCTCTCATGATTTTGAATTATAATAATTTCAAAATGCTTCTCTCTTGGATACGTTAGGATCTTCTTGAACGTTAGATGTCATTTAATCCACGTTAGCTACCGAATGGTGTTCAAGTCAGTTGAGTTCGAATAATTCGTTCTCCAACTGAAGAAGAAGACTAAGTCTCGGAAGTTCAGAGGCTTACCCATGATCTCTATGTTAAGTGTTAAGTGTCCTTTTAAAGTATTTTTCAGAAGTCTTTGAAGTTGAAGTTCAGAGGAATCTAAACTTAAACTTTAGAAACAAAACTTTTATCTTTTTGGCATTATTTTCTTTAATACCTCACCTACTTTTTACGGGTTTATAAAAGATAAGTCCTAACAAAAATAGTCTCCTAAGATACTAATAATATCACATGAAGCCAACAAGGAAGCATCTTCTTCACTCTATTTTCCATCAAGAAGAGCGGTGGAGCCAAGAATTTTTTCTAGTGGTATCGTTTTTTTTCATTGCTCAAATTTCTAAGTTTCGGACTACGATTTTTTTGGACCGATTCGATTTGGGTGATCGGGTCGGGTCAGTCACATAATAAGATATGATACAATAAAGAAAATAAATCATCATTAGAAAATAAATGGTAAAAATACAATCTCATTAGAAATAAATAAAAAAACATTAGATCCTATAGTTATTTACTATCGGTTTTGACAAGAATAAAAAACAAGAATCAATAATCAATAACAAGAATCAATAATAAGTAATTCATTAAACAAAAAAGTTCTTAACAAGAATCAATAATGAAGATTAAATATTCAATAACCTAAAATTTTAAGTTTGGAATTAAAAAAATTTGGAAACTAACCTTGTTTTTGCTTTATAATCGTTGTTGAAAACTTGGAGTGTTTAATTTTTTTTATTTTTTTTTGGATTGAAATCGTCTTTGTGTGAGTTTTTTTCTTTTATATTCGCCTACTCGACTGGAAAAATGAAAAACACGAATTTTTTTTTATCGTAGCCTGTTGTTCGAAAGAAGTCAGGAGAGTTGGAACAGAACTGTAATCGTCGTTGACAATTTGAGTGACTTTTTTTTTAATTAGGTTAATAATAAATAAATAGGCTAGTTGGGTTAATCCTTAATGGATTATGGATAACTTATGTGCTAGTTTAGGTTTTTTTTATAGTTAGGTTTAAACGGGTTTATGGGCTTACAGTTAATTAACTTATTGGCTTAATTAAATTTAATTTATGAGCTTAATTAATAGAATATTTTTTTTCTAGGTTCGGGGTCAAATATATATATATTTTTTAAATCAATGAGGTCAATATCAAAAAAAGATTTAGGTCGCTCGGCATTCGAGTAATATATCGTTACTTAAAATCTGAAATCGAGTGGGGTCGGTTGACCCCGGTTGATTCAAGAACAATCTGAACCATAAGATTTTTACTTTAAAAAAAAATACAATTACATGAGTAATTAATATATTGTTTTTTAGCTGAACAAACCATCATTGTATCAATTGCATTGGGTGGGCTGCACCGGATGTTATAGGTGTTGTCTCGAGAAAACTCAATTATCGTAGAATATCTAAGTGTTGTCGTTAAAAAAAAGCAGTTGCATTTCCCGTGTTTTTCCTCGATGAAACTTCTCGATGAATTTATAACGAGCAAAAAAAATGATCAAAGTCATGAATCATTGGAATCGATCTACGGTATTTACAACCCAGTTGAATCAATGGAATCGGTTTGCGTTTTTTACAACCCAGTAGAATCAATGGAATCGGTTTGCGATTTTTACAACCCGATTGAATCAATGGAATTGATTTGTGATTTCTTCCGGAGTTGATTGGATTTGCGATTATGAAGATATGAATAAGTGAGAAGGATCGGGTGCCACAAAAATATATTTTAAAAGATCAAATATTTGATAGTGGTAGAATAGTTATAAACTAAAAATTTATTTAAATTGGGTATATATAATATTTTGAGCAAATTACAAATTACGTTCTTTAAGTATTACCAATATTTCAGAATATGTCCTTTAAGTAAGAAAATTACAGAAAACGTCATTTATGTTTAAAAAACCTTGCACGTTACGTCATTTAGACTAACGGTCGTTAAATTTAACCATTATATCTGGTCACGTGCCTTGCACGTGATGGCGTTTTGGTCTTATTACCCCCAATTTCATATACCTAGATCTGAGAATGGGTGAAGCTTTACAAATTTAGGGTTTTAAATTTATTTTTATGGGTAAAAAGACCAAAACGTTCTCACATGTAAGGCACGTGACCTGACTTAACGATGAAATTTAACGCCTGTTAGTCTAAAGGACGTAACATGCAAGGTTTTTTAAACATAAAAGACGTTTTCTATAATTTATTTAGTTAAACGACGTATTATGAAATATGGATAATACTTAAAAGACGAAATTTGTAATTCACTCTAATACTTTAAATTTATGTAAAGTATATATACTATCTTCTAAGTTTGTATGAGTATATTATGATTTGAGTTATATAATAATCTCAAAATGCTTTTTCTTGTTTGCATAGTCGAACAAAGAACCAATTTTGTAGGCGTTAGAAGACTAATCAGTAAAGGGGGAAAAACAAAAGTGTGTGTAGTGGTGGGGGACTGGGAGGGGATAGGGGAGGCCCCCACAACTATTTGGCTGAAATATCATTTTCGTTTGAAAGGATCCGTTGTGAACATTGGACCTTATGGTTAACATGTCTCGACATTTTATGATATTTGGTCAGCATGTTCCCATTGGTTTTAAAAATCTAGATGTTTCGTCAACATTATATATTTATATTTGCCACGTATGTCTACATACACCCTCTCAATATATATTTCAAATCCCTAATTCATAAAAATAATATTAATAACTAGGCCCACACGTTATGACGGGGTGTTAAAATTTGTACAGCTCAGTTTCAACGATATGTACACTGGTATTCAACCCGCGAAAAAATTAACCTAGGAACGCTGATATAAACAGATCGAAACCGTAAATCCGGAATTTTATAAAATATCATATTTTAAAGGTTGTAATAGGAAAACATAAAAAAACTATTAAAACACCTTGAAGTAGTTTTGACGGTTTATAAGCTTGTGTTTCGATAACTTGTACATTATCATGAAATCTAGGTTTTAAATGAAATTTATATCGGAACGTATATAAAATAAGCAAATTGTAACGGTACATTAGTAATTTTGTAAAAATAAAATAAAACGAAAGCTGGAAACAATTTTGAGGGCTTGTATGTTGTGTTTTCATTACTTGTACATTATCACGAAAACTCGGTTTTAAATGAAATTTATATCAGAACGTAGATAAAAATAAATAAGTCACAACGGTACATTCAAAATTTTATAAGACATTATATTTTAAAAATTATAAGAGAAAAAAAAATAATGTACACTTTGGTAAATAATATCATTATTAAAGAAATAAAATAAAAAAATAACAAAGTAAAAAAAAGAAAAAAAGATTTTTAGATGAAAAAATTAAAAAAAAGAACAGTTTAAAAAAAAATGACATGATACTAATAACTTAAACTAAAAAAAAAGTTTAAAATTAAAAATTATAAAATATAAAACGCTTACTTTAAAAAAATCATTTTCAAAAATAAAAACTTTTTTTATTTAAAACTGAAATAAAATAATAATTTTAAAACGTAAACATATAAAAGAAAAAAAAGCTTAGTAACATTTTTTAATAATATCTTGTTAAAAAGCTGAAAAGTACATGAAACTAATTAAATTCAATATTATGAAAAATAGAGGTAGATTAGGACGCAAAAAGATACGTATAGAAAACACAAGGATAACAATGATAATAGTCGCAATAGTAGCATCAATACTTCTCATAGTAAAGGTTTTAGGTTTGAATTCGAGCCACAGCAAAAAAAAGGGTCTGTGGACAGGGAAATGAGTTTACCCAGTTGGGGGTTACTACTGGGTGGGCATCCCTGAATGTTCTAGGTGTTACCCCGAGGAAACTCAATTTTCCTAAAATATCTAGGTGTTGCGGTTAAAAAAAATGGATTGTAGGCTAGAAAATCAATTGAACCGGATGGGAGGGCGTGGGCGTGGGTGTCGGCGTGGACGTGGGCGTGGGATTGAACCCGTACCATATGGTAGAGGTGTTCACGATCCGATTTTAACGGTTTTAGATCAAATCATGAGCCAAACACCACTTAGACAACTCCAAAGTTTTTGTTATTACATGGTCCACGTGGTTTAAATATATTAAGTTTATTAATAAAAAATTAGAAGCAATTACATATATCCCTATAAAAACTTCATTAATTACATATATACCCAGCTCAAAAATATATTTACGTGTATCCCTTTCATTAATTACATATATACCCAACTGGATGATGGAATCGATCAGAAGCGACGCTGAATGTTAGAATCGATCGGAAGTGGAAATCAGAAGGTTAGGGTTGGGATCGATTAAATAAGAATAATCATATTTCTTGTAATGTTAAAAGGGTTATTTTATAAAAGATGGGTGTATATGTAATTTAAGTTTTGGGTTGGGTATATATGTAATTAGGGTTGAAAATTGGGGAATATATGTAATTTTACTAAAAAAAAGTAATATTCACTCTAGTTGATAATTGTATATATTTAAATATCATAATAAATAATTTATGGGTGAAGATCCTTTGTGAACTCGTAAACCAAAACCAAATTCTAACCACACATTTATTTTCATCTTATTTTAATCCAATCCTCAAAAGTCAAATATCCTATTAATTATAATAAATATGTGCCAGATTTTTGTTTTTTTGTTTACACATTTGATTATTTTTCAATAATTTATAACCGGTAATTATCATAATGATTTTATTTTTAGGAATGTTGTTAAGTTTACTAGTTAACTATGGTATTTATTTAGACAAAATATAAAGAGTAAATTACACAGATTGTCTTTTATTTATACTATAAACTAGCTTAGAACCTGTGTAATACACACAGGGTGAAAAATATCAATACATTAAATTTTTAAATCTGTATGTATATATTTTACATGTATAAAAATGTATTAAATATACTAAGGATAGAAAACAAAATTCAAAATATTTAAAAATTAATATATAATTGGGTTTCGAAAATACGTTAATTACTATTTAATGTAATTTGATTTTTATTTACCATTTGATTGAAAATAAAAGTTACATAATTAAATTTTAAAATATATTATAATAAGAGATATTTTAAAATAAATGTGTTTTATTAATATAATTAGTATTTTTTTAAATATATTATTATTAAAAGATAGATATGTATTTAATAAGAGAGAGAGACGGGAAAAAATTATGAGAATGAATATGAAAATGAAACATGGCATTAAAAAACCTTTATTTATTATATAGTATAGATTACATTCTATGTCCTTTGACTTTAATAAGTACACCACAAGTTATTTTCTTAGATATTTTGCACACCCTATGTTCTTTACACTAAGTGTTATTATATTTTTATGTTAAGTCAAGACATATGTGGTGTACTTATTGAAGTAAAAAAAAAGACTTACACATGAGGGTATAATAGTCTTGTTATACATTAAAGGACTATCATTGTAATTTTCTCACTTCATCTTCCACAAAAAAAAAACCTAACCCCACTTCCCCAATTTCATCTCAATTCTCGAGATTTTTGTAGAAAACTCGGATTTGCAGAACTTTTGATGGTAGGTGAGGAACTATTGGAATGTCGGTGACGGAGTTGGATCACCAACGATCGTTCAGAAAACTGACTGTCGGAATCGTACCACGACGATGTATCAAAGTCAGATGAAAATTCATACTTGGAACTATGCATATTCGCATCTGTACATCCGGGAAGCAACTGAATCTGCATAGTCCTTTGCTTGTGAACTGGCTGATTGACCTTCGTTGATCGTTGAATATGATAATTTGAAATGCGACGCCGTTCCGAATTTTGCTTCAGGAGAATCTCGTCTAAAGGAAACTGAAGCGACATCTGCTCCTTCATTTCTTCCACTCGTCAGCTCTTTCAAAAAAATTGAACACTCGGATCTCGTTGTGACTTCCGAATTCTCGATTCTGCAGACATCAACTGAAACCTCATCATCATTTTCTGCTTCAGCATATTTCAACACTGCAGGTCCTTTTCGAATCACATTCTTCGAGCTTGAGTTAGACAGGTCCTTTCAAAACATCAGTTGATAACTTGCAACTGCTGATGTAACAGGCATGAATTTAAATTTGGAATTTCATCTGGGGGGATGCCAGGAATATGTTTTCCTTCACACCATAGCATTCTCAACTACTCATGCAAAGGGAACAAGAAACATATTCTAATTACATACAGGTGCTTTTGGTTACCTATGTAAAAAGGTGCATTTTGGTCTGATTTTGGGTAACTAAATTACTTTGGTCAGAAATGATAAAAGCTAATTAGTTGAATGAAGAAGATGGGATCCAAGATTTGAATGAAGAAGATGATAATTGTGAAAATGATGATGACGATCAGGTTTCAATCGATCAAGAATGTGATACATGCAGGGTTGATGATGATGATGATGTTGAATTTGATAGGAATTGGGATGAAAATTAGGGAAGTGGGTTAGGGTTTCTTTAAGGAAGATGAAGTGAGAAAATTACACAAATACCTTCAATGTGTAAAAAGACTATTATACCCTCATGTGCAAGGCACATGTTTTGACTTAACAGAAAAAGATAACAGCAGTTAGTGTAAAGGACATAGTGTGTGCAAAAGTATGTAAGAAAATGACATGTGGTATACTTATTAAAGTCAAAAGGCATATAATGTAATTTATAGTATAAATAAAGTATAATATGTGCAATTTACTCAAATATAAAGGTATAAATTGCAATTCTTTAAGGATCCTATTCTAATAAAAGACTAAATTTTGTGCAACTTGTTAACACCATATTTATCCTCATACCCATTTTTTCCCCCAAAACCACATTAAAATCCTTAATTCAATCTTTCCATATTTATCTCCTTTTTTTAGAAAGTTATATTAATAAATATTTTACCAAATCAATTCACCGTTATTACTATTGACTTACATTTTTTTTTTAAATTATCATCAAAAATAAATATTTAAAAAATAATCAAGAACTAAAAAATAGGATATTTTAAAAAAGCGAGTTTTTAAAGTTTTATTATTAAAAAGTGAGTTTTTAAATATTTATTATTAAAAAAGCAAAATTTTAATTTTACATATAAAATTTGTAAATACTACTTTTGTATTTTAAATAAATGTGTTAGAATAAAGTTTACTATTATTTAATTAGTAATTTTTTAATAAAGTTTGATATTTATAAAGAAAATTTTTATTTTGATTTTTAAATTTTAATAGTTAGTTTTTAATTAAAGTTAACAAACTTGTAAATACATTTTTTTTAAAGTGTATTATATTTTATAACTTTAAATTTTTTTAATTGTGATATTGTTTTTCCAAAAATATATGTTTGGTTTAAGTTTAAATTTTTTAGTTTTAACTAAGTTAAAAACTGATGTATTAAACGGGTTGAATAAAAATCTAACTTTTGTAAACCAACAGTTTGTATAAAGATTTGCATGTTGGATATAATCAGCCATTGTGAAATAAATAATAATGAAGATTTAAGAATTATAAATAACAAATAGTGAAGATTTAAAAATTATAAGTAACAAATAATTAATATTTAAGAATTACAAAGTTATATTCTAAGATAAGATATAATTGATATCTTCTTATGAAATAATAAGTTTTAATAAAATATTAGAACAAATTCTAGGTATTTAACTATTTAAAATCATTAATTATTTAATAAGAGAGCTATTTAATATGAGAGAGACGGGAAACAAAAATGTAGACTTAAGCAGAAGTTAACCCGTGACAGATAAACTTCTTCACTTATTATAATAAAGATTTTTTCATATTTAATTTTGGAATTTTGAATTTAAATTGTGGCGATATATTAAGGAGAGAGATTTTTAAAATTTGGAGTTTTAAATTTTGAATTTAAAAGACGGTATATTATTGAAATTTAAGTTTTATTTGTATCTTTTATTTTAAAATTTGTTTATTGATTCTTATTATCTACATATAATTTCTTTGTTTATTTATGTTATTATGAACAAAATATTGTACAATAAGCGGATGTTTTTATTTATAAATACATTTGTAACAACACAATATATAAAAAAAAATGTGTTTCCATTAGTAGAATCCATTTTGTCTTTACTTCTCTTGATGAAAAGTATTTTTTTAAATTATTTTAATCAAATTTAAAAGGATCAAGATCATTTGAAGAAATTCACACAGTTAATGGACGTATATTATCTATCTTTAGATACACGTGTTATTCTCTTCGACTATTAGATGATGACATTGAATACATTGAAACAATTAAAGAAGCACGCCATTCAGGTTCTGGTTTTTTCTTAAAGAATTTATTTTCGACTATGTTAACATCTAATACCATGTCTAGAGCTTATTTTATTTAGGAAAATTCATGGGAATACTTGTCAAACGATTTTCACTACAAACAACAACATATTTTCAAGTTTTCAGGTATAAAAAATATTCACGATCGTCGTTATTAAACATTTATCTTAATTTTTTATATATTTAAAAATATTTTTTATATAAGTGTAGATAGTATTTGTCATAACCGATTCATTTAATCATATTTTAGATCTAATTGATTTTATGTATCCTACTATTTGATCTTGAACATGCATCTAATCTAGAATATTTTCTAGAACGAGCAATACTTGCACCAAAAAATGAAATAGTACAAGAAATTAATGTTCTCTTCCTATCAATGTTTCCAAAAGATTCAAATGAATGTTTTAGTGCAGATAGTATCTGTCAATCAGAGCATCTTGATAATAATTTTGATGAAAATTTATACTCTCCTTATTTTCTAAATGGACTTAAATTACCAGGTTTGTCAAACCATAAATTAGTTCTAAATGTCGGTGTTCCAGTTAAGCTACTAAGAAATATTGATAAAAAATGGTTTATGTAATAAAACAAGACTTCAGGTCAAATCACTAAGTAATCGCGTTATGGAAGCGGAGATTATATATAGAAGCAACATTGGTTATCGCAATGTTATCTCTATAATTGGGTTAACACATTCACACAAAAGAATTTCATTTAAATTTCAAAAAAGAAAAAATACAATTGTTGTATGTTAGGACAGTCACTTTCAAAGTTTGGTTTGTATTTGAAAGATGCAGTGTTTATTCATGGCCAACTATACGTTGCATTATCAAGAATTTAAAGTAGAGATTAACTCAAACTATTAATCTTTAATAAACATGTAAAAGTTAGCAATACCACGTTAAATGTTGTATACAATGAATTATTTTCAAATTTGTAAATTATCATTGTAAATTTGTAAAGTTTCATTTGACATTTAATTTAATGTATTGTAAAAAGTACACCGCTTATAAAATGAATTTTCATGCATTTTTTTGATGTTTTGTTTACTCTCATCCACATAATCTTAACATTTAATAAAAAGAATAAGTTACTAATACAATATCAAATTTTTATAAAAAAATGTGTTAAGATATTTATCAATATAATCTTAACGTTTCATCCCGTGTAACACACGGGTTTAAAACTAGTTTTAAATAAAGAGAAAAGTAATTATTGAATTTCAAATTAATAAATATAGTTCAGGTAAAATTAATAATAAGCTAAATAGAAATTAAGATATTATCATCCTATTATATAAACCTATTTAATAGGTAACGCTTAGCTAAGTATTAGTTTTTTTATTAAATCCACTTTTTGTACAAACTTTTAAAACACATTTACTTAGCCCGGTGGCAAAGTTCAATTACTATACGATTTCAAGGTCGCGGGATCAAGGCCGTCTATCCACAAAATTTTTTGTTACACCAACAATTTTACATTGAAACTTACGGGATCAATCTTTTTTTTTCTTTTTCTTTTTAATACCTTTTTTTTCATTGTTAGACGCAATGTGATAGGCATATTACATTTTTTATCTATTGTTCGATCTCAAAAACCAACCCAT
This sequence comes from Smallanthus sonchifolius, assembly GCA_023525975.1. Classification (NCBI taxonomy): domain Eukaryota; kingdom Viridiplantae; phylum Streptophyta; class Magnoliopsida; order Asterales; family Asteraceae; genus Smallanthus; species Smallanthus sonchifolius. The sequence goes on along the minus strand of CM042025.1, from coordinate 36,344,160 downwards.
CTCAAATTCGTACGTTACTTTTATGTATTTAAATACGTTAGTGTCAACACCAAAACATTATTTTTCTTTTGTTCTTTTTACATTTTCTTTAAGGGGTTCAACGAGTTGTCATAACCTCATATGTTTTTCTTATGTATGTAACTATGTTTCTTTTGTAACCGTCTCAACCGTTTAAAATCCGCTTCACAGCGCGTGACGCGCAAATTCGAGTTAGACTACGTTTCGAAGCCGCCCCAACGCGCGACGGGTAAAATTAATGCAATGCTCAGCTACAGTGCAAGCACCTGCCTGAACAAGTATATATTTTTTCTTACTATTTTACAAATTGATGGCTTGGTCTTTTGGTTTCTTATGTTCTCTTTTCAGTTGCATCTCATGGGTTCGATACTGCCTGCCTGTGTAATTTATTTTCGCCTCAACTTCCAAAGAGGTTTTCTTATTTTTTTAATCTTTACCTGGATATTTTTTTTACCTTTGCCCTAATCTTCACACGTGTATTGCTATCTACGCCTGCCACATACACCTTCCTTTCTTCCCCCTCTTACTATGTCAGCTTATTTTTTTCATTTGCTCTTGCATCTCACTCACCAATGTTTTCTATGACATATTTTGGCACGAATGTAGACGAAGCAAAAGGACAAGATACCCCGACCGACCAATAGTAGTTCCTTTTTTGGCCACCCTGGCAGCTCAAAAACATGAACACTGGCAGGTAAATTCGCATACCACACCAGCAAATCATCTTTTGTTCATTTTTGGCAGGTAAATAACGTTGGAACCCTACAAACAATTACTGTGTAACCATCTGTTATGTATGTATTCTACAATTATCAGCTGCTTCATGGCATCTTTAATCTGCACCACTTTATTATGCTATGTATATATCAACTTTTGTTCTTCAGTTTGTTGGTAATAATGTATGACAAAGTTAGATATATATATATATATATATATATATATATATATATATATATATATATATGTAGCAGGTTTATATATACGTATGGAATTCTTCATTTATTTGCATTTTCTACGTATGGAATTCCCGCTACAACACAACACGATCCCGCGAAAACGCTTGCCAACCAACGACTCGCGGCAACGCGCGTTCAACCTAACTAGTTTTTTTTTAACGGCAACACCTATATATTCTAGGATAATTGGGTTTCTCCGGGACAATACCTAGAACATCCAGGGTAGCCCACCACTGGAGGAACCCCTAACTGGGTAAACCCCCTAATCTGGCCATAGACCCCTTTTTTGCTGTTGCCAGGATTCGAACCCAAGACCTCCACTATGGAAAATCTTGGATCTACTATGGAAAATCTTGGATCTACCATTGCACCAAATGACTAACGAACTAGTTAGATTTATGAATGGAAAGAGATTTCGTAAAAGATTTAAAATGATTTGAATAAACATATGGTAACTCAAAATGTAAATATTTATGCGCACCGAGTTGAACCAAGTCAACCGACGATTTAACTCTGTCGACTTCATTTTTCGTGTTTCATAAGGCTAGCCGTAGTGGTTTCACGCCCCTCCACGTCAGTGCCACATCAGCACAGGGGTTTTCATTGCCTAAAATCACTAAGATGCGTAGTGGTTTCACGGCCCCATTTAATTTTTAATCATTAACCAATCATTTAACTAAAATACAAATAAATTTATTTTAAATACAAAGATAAAAAAAACTAATTTATTTAATTAAAAAACAAACATATTAAAATACAAAAATCAATCGCCACTCGTACGATTAGTCCAAATATGCTCCGTCAAATCACCGCGTAGGCTTAGATGTGTATCTCTGTCGCGTAATGCGTTACGAATTGTGCGTTTCTCTTCCGAGGTTAGTTATGTAGGCGTCGTCTGCGGGTTATAATCATACTTTTGGCAAATGGCTTAGCCCTTATCTTCCAATATCATGTTATGTGATATTATGCAAGTGTACATAACATTCCTTATTTTTTCTTTGGTCCAAATACGACACGTATGGTAATCACGTGTAATCACGTATTAGACGTTCATTAGTTGCTTTCCGATCCCGCACTACTTGAACTCGTCGTGTTACCCTCTGTGAACTCTCGGCTTCGTCGAGTAGGTCGTACGCGTAACAAATCGCTTCAGCAATCACTTCATTTTCTTACGTTGAACCCGACGACGTAGATAACCATTTCATTTTAAATAAGACGAAAGAATTTATAGTGCAGTGTTATTGGTTGAGAAAATATGAGAATGAGTGTGGGTGGTTATTTGTTGAGAAAATGCGAGATTATTAGTTAAGAAAATGTGATATATATATATATATATATAGAGAGAGAGAGAGAGAGAGATTAAAATTAAAATAAATAATTTTTTTAAACGATTATTAAGATCAACGGCTGGTTTGACTGAAAAAGTCAAACAAATTTCAAGTTAGCGCCTGTGATTTGCCCTCCCCCCATTTTTACGCCTAGGGGGCGGTGTTCCTAGGCGTGAAAATCCAATGTGGCTCACGCCACACCCTTCTCACGCTTGCATTACGGATGGTCTAATCATAGAAACTTTATGAACGTCAAACATATGGCCTTAAATCATATGTATGCAAATTAACCTATGTGACTTCGGTGATTGAAATATGCAAATTAACTTGCCAACCAACAACTCGCGGCAACGCGCGTTCAACCTAACTAGTTTTATTTTGAACGACAACACCTTGATATTTTAGAATAATTGGGTTTATCCGGGGCAACACCTAGAACATTCAGGGCAGGCCATCACAAGAGGAACCCCCAACTGGGTAAACCTCCTGACCTGACAATAGACCCCTTTTTTGTTGTTGCAAATATTCGAACCCAAGACCTACACTATGGGAAGTTTTGAAGCTACCATTGCACCAAATGGCCAACGGTACCTAACTAGTAAGATTTATGAATGGAAAGAGATTTCGTAAAAGATTTTAAAATGATTTGAATAAACATATGGTAACTCAAAATGTAAATATTTATGCGCACCGAGTTGAACCAAGTCAACCAACGATTTAACTCTGTCGACTTCATTTTTCGTGTTTCATAAGGCTAGCTGTAGTGGTTTCACGTCCCCCTTTTTCAAGCCCCTCCACGTCAGTGCCACATCAGCACAGGGTTTTTACTGTCCAGAATCACTAAGGTGCGTAGAGGTTTCACGGCCCCCATTTAATTTTTAATCATTAACTAATCATTTAACTAAAATACAAATAAAATTATTTAAAATACAAAGATAACAAAATAATAATTTATTTAATTAAAAAACAAACATATTAAAATACAAAAAATCAATCGTCACTCGTACGATTAGTCCAAATATGCTCCGTCAAATCACCGCGTAGGCTTAGATGTGTATCTCTGTCGCGTAATGCGTTACGAATTACGTGTTTCTCTTCCTAGGTTAGTTGTGTAGGTGTCGTCTGCGGGTTATCATCATAGTTTTGGCAAATGGCTTGGCCCTTGTCTTTCAATATCATGTAATGTGATATTATGCAAGTGTACATAACATTCCTTATTTTTTTTTTGGTCAAAGTACGGCACGTAAGGTAATCACGTGTAATCACGTGTAATCACGTATTAGACGTTCATTAGCTGCTTCCCGATCCCGCACTACTTGAACTCATCGTGTTACCCTCTGTGAACTCTCGGCTTCTTCGAGTAGGTCGTACGCGTAACAAATCGCTTCAGCAATCACTTCATCTTCTTCCGTTGAACCCGACGACGTAGATGACCATTCCATTTTAAATAAGATGAAAGAATTTATAGTGGAGTGTTATTGGTTGAAAAAATATGAGAATGGGTGTGGGTGGTTATTGGTTGAGAAAATGCGAGATTTTTAGTTAAGAAAATGTGATATATATATATATATATATATATATATATATATAGATTAAAATTAAAATAAATTATTTTTTTTAAACGGCTATAAAGATCAACAGCTAGTTTGACTGTAAAGTCAAACAAATTTCAAGTTAGCGTCTGTGATTTGCCTCACGCCCCCCATTTTCACGCCTAGGGGGCGGTGTTCCTAGGCGTGAAAATCCAATGTGGCTTACGCCACCCCCTTCTCACGATTGCATTACGGATGGTCTAATCATAGAAACTTTATCAACGTCAAGCATATGGCCTTAAATCATATGTATGCAAATTAACTTATGTGACTTCGGTGATTGAACTATATCAACGTCAAGCTGACGCCACCCCCCGGGCCCTCACTATACTTCGCCAATGCACACATACCCACATGAATCGTAACCCACGCCCGTCACAAACAAAAACATATCCACAAAACTTGAATCACAATCTATATATCTTTATAATCAAACCATGGCCCACACACACCCACACCCACACCCTCGAATTTTAACTCGTACGTGGAAAATGAGACATGGAACTTGAATTGAAGAGGAATATTGAACCGCAAGAGAAATCAAGAAACAAAATGAAGAACACGAGGTGATTGGTGTCCATGTGTGTGTAAATCGAGATGAATTTAGAAAGGTATGTATATGCGTGCGAAAAAAGTATGACTGTATGTGATTTTCATCTGATTGTTTGTGGAGGAGGTTTGAATTTAACTAAAGAGTAAAGTCTCATTTTCGTTCATGTGTTTTAGCCATTTTAGTCACTTTTATCCAAAAACTTTTTTTTTAGCTTTTTCGTTACTCATTTTTCAAAATCTAGTCATTTTCATCTACCTCACTAACTCCGTTTACATTTTAAAGTTAAATCAAGGGCAATTTATTTTTTTCAAAAATCCTTCTTGAATGTCTTAGAGAGTAGAAGACAGTTCAAAAGACCAAATTTCCCCCTGATTTAACGTTAAAATCACTACAAGAAATCTTAGCAGATTCGTCGAATCAATCTCGAAAACATATGTCGTCCAGATAGGGTACTAAAAAACGAAGACATGTCTTTGGCGATGGTCTAAGTCCACTTTTTGATTTTTTTCACCTTTTATCGACGACATGTCGTCGGCGATGGTCAAGCGGGAATTGCTGAATATTTTTGGCGCTCATCCTCAGCTAGTCTCGATGACATGTCGTCGAGAATGCTGATAATATTTTTTTCTTTTTTTTGCCCAGTAGAATAATAATTATTTTTTATTTAAGAAAATTACCTATTGTCGACGACATGTCGTCGAGATAGCTGTTTAATAAAAAATCATTTTTATTTATTAATTAAATTAATTAAAAAAACTCAATCTTGACGACATGTCGTCGAGACTGGTCTTATGATAACTTTATTAAAGTTTAGATGTAATAATGAAAACTGGTTAAAAGAAAAAAAAATAACTTAATTAAAGTGCAAGGGCAAAGTATAAATTATAGAAAAAAATAAATTAAAATTACTTATAGTATTAAAGACTTGTACTTACTACATTATATATATATATATATATATATATATATATATATATATATATAATATTTTCAATAAAGACAGTCTGATTTAGTTAATACAAAATAATAAAGTATTTTCTAAGTTATATATATATATATATATATATGAGAATGATCTTAAGAAAACTTATAGCAGAATCGCAAAAACCCTCATTTCACACAATTAATTAAATGTAATGTTTTAATTTATTTTTTAAATTTCATAACTATTAAATGTTTTCCAATTACTTTTTTTTTGTAGAATTACTTTGATCTTGAAAGCTGAAGTAACACACCGAAGTGGCAAAGAATATCAGCGGGCATCCATGATGATTGTGGTCGTAGATATCGTGACCGTAAAGTAAGTCTAAAGAGACATTTTGAAGCGGTCGGTGGTTACGAGGATATGGAAAAAGCAAAGGCTCATCCTTCTGAGTTCATCAGTTTCAACAATTGGAAATCCCTCATCGACGACTTGTTCCTAAATCCCGGGTATATGACACGCTCGATCCAAAATTCTGCAAAACGAGCTAAACAACATTATGCCAATACTAGTGGGAGCAAGTTATATGCTCAACGACGATACGAGGAGGTAACAAAAATTGTTAATATTATCTAAAAATGTATTTATAAGTTAGTCAAATATTAGTAATATTATTTTTGTCGTTTATAGGTGCAACAAAGTGAAAGCGCCAACCTAATTGATGGTTGGAGACGTATGCACACTTCTCACGGCACATGGGTCAACACTCGGGCGCAAAACGATTGGGTAAGTATATATATTTTGTTATTATGTTGCGAATCAATGTATAAATGAGTCAAAATGATACGTGCCTATTTTAAATGGGTTAAAATTACTCGTTTAACCCAAGTCCATTAATATATGTATATTATTGTGTTTTAATACCTTTACTGTAGGGTTATTGTAGTTTGAGAAATTATTTGCGTATTAAGTTTGTATATTGTATTTATAGTTTGGGAAATCCACTAAAATATTAATCTTATTGGTTATTGTTAGCGTTATTATAGGTTTTTATTGAGTTTTGATGAATTATTATGTTTATTGAGTATTGTTAAACTGGTTGGTTGTCCATTTTACATTAGTTATGTTGTCGGATTTTTAAATTTTTTTGATATATATTTATTTTTTGTTTATTACAGATTTTAATTCAAGATGAGTTGACCCGGATGCAACAACCCGACGAAGAGGTTGATGAGGAAGAGGTACTACGGCGTGCCATTGGTGAGAGACGTGGTTGGAGACGAGGGGTTGGAAGAAAAGTGAGAAACATACCCGCTAATGTCTCGTCTTTGTCCGACTCTCAATTCAACGAACTAAAAGAACAAATCCGACAATTGAATGAGACCGACGGTAGCCGATCCGGCAACCAAGATGATGACGATGAAGATGGTTAAACTGTGTTGTAACATTTAATTTGAACGATTTGTAATAACTTGACACATTTGTTTATTTTTTATAGAATGTTTTATGTATTATTTTGTGGAATGTTTTAATGTATATTACAGGTTTGCACTTTATTACTGGAACGCTTATTTTGTAGAAAAATCTGGAAATTTTTAAAAATTTATAATTTTTTTAGATTTAGACTTTTCTCGACGACATGTCGTCGAGTAAAGGGGGGACCCAGACATGAATTTAATTAAAAAATAAAGATATATTTTTTTTAAAATTTTACCCTTTCTCGACGACATGTCGTCGCTAAAGAGGTAAATTTATTTTTTTATCTTTATTTTTTAATTGTAAAAAAACTTTACCGACGACCTTATCGTCGAGAAAAGTCGACGAATCTGCCTAGTTTTCTTGCAGTGAATGTAGACGAAGTTAGTTGGATGAAAATGGCTAGATTTTAAAAAGTAATAGACGAAAAAGCTAAAAAAAATTTGGATGAAAATATCTAAAATGGTTAAACTAAATGGAAAAAAATGACACTTTACTCTTAAATAAAATTATTTTAAATTAATAGGAGCATGTTAAAACGTAACTGATATTATATTAAATAAAATATATTAGTTAGAGTTTATTGTAATTATTTTTATCATATTTAGCATATATAATTTGATTATTTTTTTTTTATAATTATAATCTTTCATTCTGCATCCATCGCTTCTTTCTTGCTCCCACTAATATTTATATATGTTTCATTTGCCTCATTCAATTTCAAAGAATTTAAATATTTATAAAAATATTACATATGATTGCAACACCTAGTGAAAGTTGAGTGACTTTAGAGGGACAAAAAAACTTTGAGTAACTTAAATTAAACACTTGAAAAACTTGGTTACTTTTAAATCATCATAATAGATTAAAAAAAAAATCCAAAATTACAATATGATTATATGAATACCTAGGAGTTCAGAAATTTATTTCTCGGGCAGAGGGTTTAATGCTCAAATAACCTAATTTGGTCCGGTGGTTATGGCAATGAAGATTCAACCTGCCCACGCAGGTTCGAATCCGAGCCGAACCAGGTTTTAGTCCGGAGTGCGTTGCGCTAGCGGGGTTTGGCCCGTGTAGCGGCGCAACTGCTGTCAAGTGGCAGCAGGCTCCATGGTTTCCCGGTGAAAGCCTAAGCCTCTCGTTCTGAACCCGCGGGCCCGGTTCAGACAACGTAGTGGTCAGGTTGAGGGGTAACGGGTCTCCGATTCGGAGATGCGGCTGCCACTTAAAAATGAAAGTCGTCTTTCAAAAAAAAAAAAAAGCATAAATCACCAAATGTTACAACTTTTTAGCGAGTAATGAAGTATTATTTTCGTATTTTATGCTCAATGCATTCAGCTGATCAATTTAGAGAACACGATGGAAGATTTAACAGAAGGTGGCAAACTTGAGGAAGAATATATATATATATTTGTCAAAACCTTACTAATATATTCTCCATAATATCGAATAAATCAAATGATAAGTAACGATACTGTGTAAAAGCTATATAATCAAACTAAAAATAACAATAAACTTTAAAGTTGACGAAAACAAAAGTAAAAGGTTACCTGATACGAGTGCACAACGTATACAAAAGCAAACATTATGTAATATGATTAGTACATGAGTATTATTTACAATTATTTTTACTATTAATCATCTCTAAATTAGCAAAGATGTATATCAAGACTTCATTAAAATGAAGAGATCTTGAGTTCAAGTCCCACTTGTGATAAAAAAGAAGGGGTCCAGGTTGGACCAGAGGGTTTTCTCACCTATAATAGATTTTCTCCTAAGGGGATAGAGATAATCGGGTGGGACAGTGACCCGTCAGTGATCCAAATTGCCGTTAAAAAAAATCTAACTTTAGGTACGTACCTTATTGTTATTCACTTATTTGTGTAGGTAATTAATACTTTTATTTAAAAACTAATTTGTATTTCTATATATTGTGATAAAATATAAAAATAGTAATAAAATATTTAAGTAGGCCACGTGCGTGCAACATTCACGACATGATTGAACAGAGACAAAAACATCGTTTGTTGTTGGGCAAAACGTATTATTAGATTTTATAATATGATTCTCTTAGTTACATGTTTTATTATTTTATATTTTTAACGGGAATTATAAAGCTTTAAAGGTCGGTGGCTCTATACGATCGGTCACGTGTCAACTTTTAATTGGACAGCTTAACTTTTTAACTTTTCTTTTTTTTTTTATATTAAAATAACCCATCTTCTTCACGTGTGTACCCAGCTCTTGCAACCCCATCCCCTTTTCGCCCCCATCGTTGTACCACCTTCAACCGGCGCTGTCGATCCCTTTCCTCATACATCGAACAGAGCTTCAACGGTGAGGTAGAAATCAGAATAAGCCATCGCCGTTCATCAGACTCCGTCAATCGTGGTTTCTAGATCTACGTTTTCACCCAAAAAACAGAGGTCAAAGGCTCCGGTTCGTGTTTTACAAGCGTTGGCGGTGATCGGCCATGGTAGCAGAGAGGGGTTTTCTCGATGTCAGGGGGAGGGTGGGGTTATAGTGAATGAGCGGTCGGTGGTGGTGGATGACTGCGACTGGTGGAGAGAGGAGGGAGGGAGGGAGGGTGGGGTGTGGACGTCTTGTGTAGATTGATTTTCAGAAGAGAAACATGGTTTTAGAGTAGGGTTTTTAAAAATGAATACATGTGTTGTGAACCCATGGTTTTATAATGGGTGATTCTAACCGCACACGGAATATTGCTAATTGGACCCGCCGTCGCCTTATACGCTCTCGTATAGGTCAATACGAGGGCGTATAGAGTTCAGTCACTGCCAACAGAATGCCACGTGTTATTCTCTGTCTGGCGGCTGGTCCAATACGTGGCGTATTGACCTATACGCAGCGTATGAGGCACGGGTTATATTTTTGATTCAAAAGTTGGAAGGTTTGGGAATTTTATGAATCCTATACGTGGCGTATTGACCTATACGCCACGTATAGGTATTTTTTATTTGTTTATATTTTTTTTATTTTTTTTATATTTTGTTTATTTTTATTTTAATTTATATAATTTTGTTAATATAAGTTTGTTAATCAAACAAAATATTAAACATTACAAACCAAACAAAATATTAAACATTACAACCAAAGAAATAAACTAAAATTATATACATTACATCAAAAAATTAAATATATACATCAAAATGTTTTACATACATAACAACAAAAGAAACAAAATACAAAGAAAAGAACTAAACCTAACCGGCTCCGCCGTCACCCTGACCGGCTCCGCCGTCACCCAAACCTCCGGAAGTGGTTGACACGTGGCGTCACGTCATCTCCATCAAGTCTCACACAAACCTCACTTGACAAGGGAAATACCCAAGTGAGTGACGGTGTTGTGAGCATTTAAATGAAAAACAGGTTTATAAGAAATCAATCGTAAAATAAAAAAAAAGATTAAATCTATACTAATAAATAAAGGTTTCAGCCGGCTTGGGTTTTAGAGCCTCCACGTGTCACTTTCTGGTTGGTTAAAAATCTGATAAATGGAAGTTGGGCACGGATTTTCAAGCAGACTGAACTAGCCGGTTTCAGCCGACTATTGGTCTAAATGACCACAACTTAGTAGGCTGAAAAAGTTTGTCCATTTTAGTAAGTTTGACTGGTCAAATGTTCATTTTGATAATTTTCCCTTATTATTACTCGAACAAACTTTACTATTGTTGTATTAGTGGCTTAGACATACGTAACCAATAAATATCATTATTTAATTTACTTACAAAGACGTAATCATAAACTAAACTACAAACATCCAATTTACACCTAAGTCCATGCTATATCAAATTTACCTCCTGGTGCTGACATATATAAAATTTAAAATTTGTTAATACACCTACACACACGTAAGCATATACATAATTAAAAATAAATCACTTTCACATATACTTCCCTAGGGAGGGTTCACAGAAAATCACATAATTAAGCGGAAACCATTAAAAAAATCATTTTTAACCAATCATAGAATAATTATTATTTTTTATTTATATTTTATTTACAAGAGTATCAATGTAATATTACAAATTTTTATCAAAAAATCATTTTAAGTATTAACTTACGCATACGTAAACAGAATACAAAAAAATTGCAGTTACGTATACGTAAAACACAATGCATAAAATGATTTTTTGATAAATTGTGTAATATTATATTAATACACTTTGAAATAAATGAAAAAATAAAAAATCTATAAATTATATGATTGGCTCTTAACAATTTTCTCCGTTTTCGACTAACTATGTGGTTTTCTCATGATTTTTTCCTACGTCCCTAATATCAAACAAATAAAACGTAAAGAAAAAAAAAGAATCATACTAATTACAAAACCTATACAGTTTCATTCTTGGCTTACTCATATGTAACCAAATATTATAAGTATTTAATTAACTTACACATACATAATCATAAAATAAACTATTAGTATACGATTTGGATATACCTCCCTGTTATAAAATCAAGAGATGATTCATTGAAATCGTAAATACTGTTAGATGAAGCTAGCAAAGAGAGATTTTTAAGAGAGAGAATGTGAGATTTTATTGAGATTTTGTTTATGATTGATTACCATTACCAAAATTAAAAAGGTATTGAAATACTCTATTTACCCTTCCAACATTTAAAACTAACACATATATGTGTGCAATTTACATTCTACCCCCTAAGTAATATAAACCATCGATCACAATCTATCAACGGTTAAGATTGGTTTTACGGTTTTCGTCTAAATATTAGTTTTCTCTTGAACGCACCCCCATATATATATATATAGGGTTAGGTTATAGTAAAAAGAGTTTTAAAAATAAGAAGGGTAAGAAGGATTCTAAGCTTGACATGTGTCATTTTATTGTTTTTAAAGGGATGGCATAATGGTCAATGTGTAATATACCATGTCAATGTGTAATATACCAGGTCAATGTGTAATACACCAGGTCAATGTGTAATACGCTAGGTCAATGTGTAATACAAGGTCTGATATTACACAATGAAGTGATATTACACACTGAGCATATTACACACTGAGCATATTACACAATGACATGACATATTTGAGCGAATTACACAATAATGAGCGAATTATACAATGAGCTGGAAAACGTAAAACACAATGATGAAAACATATAACACAATAATGAAAAATATTTGACACAATGAACTTGTATTACATAATGACCTGACTAATTACACAATGAACTTGTATTACACAATGACTTGACTAATTACACAATGAACTTGTATTACACAATGAACTTGTATTACATAATGACCAGACATGGTATTACACAATTAACTTGTATTACACAATGAACTTGTATTACACGATGACCTTGTATTACACAATGACCTGACTAACTACACAATGAGCTGGAAAACGTAAAACACAATGATAAATACATATAACACAATGAACTTGTATTACACAATGACCAGACGTGGTATTACACAATGAACTTGTATTACACAATGAACTTGTATTACACAATAACCTGACTAACTACACAATGAGTTAGAAAACGTAAAACACAATGATAAATACATATAACACAATAAACTTGTATTACACATTGAACTTGTATAACACAATGAACTTGTATTACACAATGAACTTGTATTACATAGTGACCTGACTAATTACACAATGAACTTGTATTACACAATGACTAGACGTGGTATTACACAATGAACTTGTATTACACAACGAACTTGTATTACACGATGAAATTGTATTACACAATGACCTGACTAACTACACAATGAGCTGGAAAACGTAAAACACAATAATAAATACATATAACACAATGAACTTGTATTACACAATGACCAGACGTGGTATTACACAATGAACTTGTATTACACAATGACCAGACGTTGTATTACACAATGAACTTGTATTACACATTGAACTTGTATTACACAATAAACTTGTATTACACTGTCACAACCCCGGGCTACCCCTGCCCGGGCGTCGCGAGATAATGCTGGTATCTGAATGAGGTCCCATAAATTTGGACAGCGGAAGTCTTTGTTTTTACTTGATGCCTTTTTTGTAATGAAATGTAATGTAAATAACCTCAAGGGTTAATTCTGTACTTTTTGTCAAAACTTGGGATCCACGTCCCTTTTCATTTCATGATAATAGATCTTCAAAAGTCTATTATATAATGTACAGTGATTGAAATAATTTACATAATACAAGCCATTCAAAATGTCTAGGATCTACGTCCGTTCCAACATTTGGTCTTGTATTAGTCTGCCACAGGGATTTTGATATGTCTAAAGATCTTGTCTTTACTGCATCACCCTGAATTTAATGATTTCTTTCATTACCTGTGAAAAACGTTTTGAAAATGAACATCAGCATAAAGCCGGTGAATCACATTTAACTGACACGAAAATGATTTCTAACATAAACCAAATTAAAGCCTTTAAGCACGTTTTTGTATGGTAAATCTACACATTCAGCAGTCTATTTCACCTGAAGTATATACCACCTACATACACTGGGTTAACTGCCATGGGGTCAACTGGCTGAGCGCTATGTCTCAGACTGATAGCCTATTCCCAGGGTGATGATGCTAAGAACCTTGTTCTTAGTCTTACATGATACTCAGGAACTCGTCCCTCGTATAATCTGCTAAGGAAACCCATCCTTAGTCTTATGATTTCCCATTACATGATCTGTACCCAGCCACGGACCGGACTTTCACCCGTCACATGTATACCATTTGATCAAATCTACGTATGCTTATGGCCTGAATGCTATCACGTAGATTACCCTTATGATTAAAGCATTTAATTTGTTTCATGCCGTTTTCGTAAATAAAATGGTTTTATCGTTTGAAAAGCGTTAAACGTGTTCACCTTGATTTTGATGGCTGGTAGGGTTGTAGGCTTCGGAATTTGAGCAGAACCTCGATACGTTTCTTCCTAGGGAAGACACGATTAACGAGAATATATATGAGAGAATATATATATATAATTGCGGTTATATATATATGAATAGTTTTAACGATACCTACTTTGCGGGATTTGGACAGAACTACGGCTTGAGTTGGGTGTCGTAGGATTCTTGAACAGCGCTTCGGGACGTTGTGGAGTTTTGAGAGATCGGGTTTGTGTGAAACGAATGTTTGGAAACTGTACAGAATTTCAATCCCGTTGAAGGCCTTTTATAGGCTGATTTTCCAGTCCCTCGCGTACCGCGAGGCCGGCCAAGGAAATCCCTCGCGTACCGCGAGAGGATGAGGTGTCACGAACGGTGCTGAGTCAGCATGACACGTGGCGGCTGATGGCAAGGGTGAATGACACGTGTTTTCTGGCCCTGACGCGTGTACTATTCCCTCGCGTACCGCGAGGCTTGGTTGGGAATCTTCTCGCGTACCGCGAGAAGGTGTAAATCTGGCGTATAAGCAGTCCCCTCGCGTACCGCGAGGTTTTGTCAAAATCTCCCTCGCGTACCGCGAGGGAGTGAAATTTTGAATTTTTCTTTTCTTTTTATTTTGGGTGTTACATCCTCCCCTCCTTTAGAATAATCTCGTCCTCGAGATTCATTGAAAGAGATGTGGATACTTTTTGCGCATTTCTGACTCAAGTTCCCAAGTATATTCTGGGCCACGCCTGGAGTCCCATCTTATTTTGACTAACGCCAATTGCTTTCGTTTAAGCTTTTTGATTTGTCGGTCTTCAATTTGTAACGGGCGTTCGATGAATTTGAGCTTTTCATTTACTTCCACATCTTGTAAAGGTATAAGCAAGGATTCATCAGCTAAACACTTACGTAGGTTTGATACATGGAATATATCGTGTACCCCACACATCTCTACTGGTAGTTCAAGCTGATAGGCAACAGGTCCGATTTGTTTAATGATTTTGAAAGGTCCAACAAAACGTGGACTTAATTTTCCTTTCTTTCCGAAACGAATAACACCTTTCCAAGGTGAAACTTTTAATAATACCTTGTCACCGATTTGAAATTCTAACGGCTTTCTTCGTTTATCTGCATAACTTTTCTGTCGATCTCGAGCCGCTTTTAAACGTTCACGTATTTGTAATACTTTATCAGTGGTTTCTTGGACTATCTCTGGTCCTGATAACTGATTTTCTCCGATATCTGACCAACATACAGGCGTTCGACATTTCCGTCCGTACAATGCTTCAAATGGTGCGGCCTGAATACTTGTGTGATAACTATTGTTGTATGAGAATTCCATTAGAGGTAAATGATCATCCCAATTACCTCCAAAGTCTATCACACAGGCTCGGAGCATATCTTCTAGGGTTTGTATGGTTCTTTCGCTCTGCCCATCAGTTTGTGGATGATAAGCAGTGCTAAGATTCAATCGAGTTCCTAGAGTTGTTTGAAAACTTTGCCAGAATCGAGATGTGAAGCGACTATCTCTATCTGACACTATGGATAGAGGCACACCATGTAACGTTACAATTTCATTAACGTAAATTTGCGCCATTTTGTCCATACTCATGGTGTCCTTGATAGATAGAAAGTGAGCTGATTTGGTTAAACGGTCAATGATAACCCAGATTGCATTATTTCCACGAGTGGTTCGAGGAAGTTTTGTAATAAAGTCCATAGTTATCAGTTCCCATTTCCAAACTGGTAATTCTAACTGTTGCAATAATCCAGCTGGCTTTTGGTGTTCGGCTTTGACTTTGGAACAAGTCAAACATTTTGCTATGTAGATAGCAATGTTCTTTTTCATACCAATCCACCAGTAACTTTCTTTGAGGTTCTTGTACATTTTATCACTTCCTGGGTGCATGGTGTATTTGGACTTGTGTGCTTCTTCGAGGATTCGCTCTCGAAGATCACCTGTAACTTGTACCCAAATACGTTTATTCATGCGAAGGATATTATCTTCTCCTTTGATCAGTAAATCAAGCATTCCTTTCATTCCTTCTTTTTCAAAGTTACCTTCCTTCAAAGCTAACTCTTGTGCCTCTTTTAACTGACTTACAAGATCAATTTGTAGTTCAAGTCTGAGAGAACGTACTCTCTTTGGCTTGACATTTTCTTTTCGGCTCAAGGCATCTGCTACTACATTTGCCTTTCCTTCATGATAACAAATTTCACAATCATAATCATTCAGGATTTCCATCCATCTTCTTTGTCTCATATTTAACTCTTTCTGGCTAAATATGTACTTGAGACTTTTATGATCAGTGTAGATTGTGAACTTAACCCCATAGAGATAGTGTCGCCATAACTTTAAAGCAAAGATTATAGCGCCCAATTCTAGATCGTGGGTTGAGTAGTTTTTCTCATGAATTTTCAACTGACGAGATGCATAAGCAATGACTTTCTTGCGTTGCATTAATACGCAACCTAAACCAGTATGTGAGGCGTCGCAGTAAACTACGAAGTCTTCAATACCATCTGGTAAAGATAGAATAGGTGCGTTTGTCAGTTTTTGTTTCAAAGTTTCAAAAGATTCAGATTGTTTGGGTCCCCATTCGTATTTTACAGATTTCCGAGTTAGGGATGTGAGTGGGATTGCTATACGAGAAAAATTTTGAATGAACCGGCGGTAATATCCCGCTAATCCCAGAAAACTACGAATTTCGGTGGGTGACTTGGGAATTTCCCATTTGGATATAGCTTCGATTTTTGAAGGATCTACTTGAATTCCGTTCATATTGATGACATGACCAAGAAATTGTACTTCTGTTAACCAAAATCCGCATTTGGAAAACTTAGCATATAGTTTCTCTTTTCGAAGAAGTTCAAGTATGGTTCGAAGATGAGTTTCGTGTTCAACTTGGGTTTTGGAATAAATAAGTATGTCATCAATAAAAACTATGACAAACTTATCCAAGTAAGGTTTGCAGACACGATTCATCATGTCCATGAATGCGGCAGGAGCATTTGTAAGTCCAAATGGCATAACCGTGAACTCGAAATGTCCATACCGTGTTCGAAATGCAGTTTTTGAGATATCGTTATCATGCACTTTCAACTGATGATAACCTGAACGAAGATCGATCTTTGAAAAATGACAAGCTCCTTGGAGTTGATCGAATAAATCGTCAATCCTTGGGAGCGGGTATCGGTTTTTAATGGTAACTTTATTTAATTCCCGATAATCAATACACATGCGCATTGATCCGTCTTTCTTCTTAACAAAGAGAATTGGAGCTCCCCAGGGTGAAGAACTTGGTTGGATAAAACCTTTCTCAAGAAGTTCATCCAATTGTTTCTTGAGTTCTGCCATTTCTGTGGGTGCCAGTCTGTACGGGGATTTGGCAATTGGAGTTGCACCAGGTACAAGGTTGATTCGAAATTCTACCTCTCGTTCTGGTGGTAATCCAGGCAGTTCTTCAGGAAAAACGTCTGGAAATTCAGATACTACATGTACTGATTCTAACTTCTTCTCCTTTTCCAAGGCAGTAATTGATACCAGACATGCCAGATATCCTTTTCTTAAGCACTTGGTTGCTTTAAGTATGGAGATTATCTGGATAGGTTTTGTGGGTTTATCACCTTGGATAGTTAGAGTTTTGTTTGTTGGTGTAACGAGTTTTACAACTTGTTGATTACAAAGGATTTCGGCTTGGTTATTGGATAACCAATCCATCCCCAAAACAATGTCAAAGCCAGTTATTGACATTGGTAACAATTGTACTGGGATAGTGAAACCAGCCAATGTAATGTAACAATTGTTCAGTGATTGGGATATTTTTATCAAATCACCGTTCGCTGTTTCTACTTCATATGTTTCAGCTAAGGGACTTAATGGTTTATTTAATAGATTACAAAAATTATAATCTATAAAACTCCGGTTCGCACCCGAGTCAAATAAGACCTTAGCATAAACATTATTAAGAAGAAATGTACCGGTAATTACGTCCGGCGTTCTCTCAGCTTGGTTAGCATTCATGACAAAACCTCGTACGGTCTTTTTGTTTTCTGGAGTGATCTTGGCTCCTGATCCTCCAGCTCTTCCGGTCCTTGCAAACTTAGGGCAATTAGTGCTGATGTGCCCCAGCTCTCCACAACTAAAACAAGTTATTCCCTTTTTCTTGAAGCAATTCTCAGTAGAGTGACCTGAGACCTTGCAATAATTACAGAATGGAGTTTCAAAAACACACTTTCCACTATGCCTGCGTCCGCATGTTTTGCATGATGGATTGTTAAATGGTAACCCCTTTTGCCCAAAGTTCTTGCTAAATCTTTTGGCCTCGGGTTTTGATTTTATAGAGGATTCGACTTTCTTCTTTTCCTCTATATTTCTGATTAGTCCAGCCGTCATGGTACCGGTCAATTCTACGGTGGACTCAATGGTTTTTGGTGAGACAACCTTCACCAAATCACGGATCTCTGGAACTAAACCGTAAATATATCGAGTTATGAGAACTGATTCAGGTTTAGCCAGGTGAGGTGCCAATCGAGCATATTCAAAGAATTTGGTGGTATACTCTCGATCATTGGTACCCACCATCCTGTGATCCAAAAATTTCCTTTCAGCTTGTTCTTTCTCATTCTTGGGGCAAAATTTCCTTTTCACCTTTGCTCGGAATTCTTTCCAATCCATAGCATTGGTCTTTCTCCTCCCTTTGGCAGAAATGATTGAATTCCACCATTCCAACGCTTCATTTTTGAAGGAGTTTGAAGCATACAGTACTTGATCTTTCTTAGCACACTTGCTAATTGCTATTACTGACTCCATCTTCTCTAGCCAGTGAAGAGTAGCAATACCGCCTTCGGTGCCCTTAAATTCATAAGGTTTACAGTCCTGAAAGGTTTTGTAAGAACACTCCTTGTGTTTATACCTTTTTGTTTCATTTTCTTCTTCTGAGCTCTCACTGCTTAGATTTAACGATTCTTCAGATTCAGAATACTTATTGCTTGATGTTCTGGATCTTTTCGAGGTTTGAGGTTTACGAGAGCTTGCTACTTGCTCTGTGTGGGTTTTCGAAGGGTTTTCCATTCTTTTTGAAGGAAGAGTTACGTGGCTTGGAGTTTTGATGTTTTCTTGTACTTCCTTTATTATGGCAGGAAGCATTTCTTTAATGCTTTGTTTGACCAGTTGTTGCAATTCTGGTTGTTGAGTAGTTATTTCAGGATTATTATTAACTTCTTTTCCTTTTTCCTTGATAATGTAGGTAGATGGACCGCTATTGTCATTGTTTTGTTGAGACATCTAAGAACACAAGCACGAATTTGGGTCAAAGAAGTATTTTCCACCACTGCCTTCACAAACGGCAGCCTTGTCAGATTCAGCAAATGAACGCGAAGTTTCTTCACTTGGACTTGGTGGATGTTCTGGAATTGTTCCGGTATGATCTACCACGTCTAATGATTGAGGTGGTGGCATAGATGTCATAACAGGACGTAAAGATTCTCTTGAATCTTCCATTTCCACTGAATACTCTGATTCTTCTCTCAGAGGTTCAAGCCTTGCTTGAGTCTGCTCCACTTGTTCTGCGACCATTCTGTTCCAATTCTCCGGGGTCGGCAGGTAGTGGATATAATCGTCATATCTTGGTACTACTTGATTAGATGATTCTCCAGGGAAGTAGTTTGGGTAATTATAAGGATAATAGTATGGATCTGACATCTTGCAATTTATTGGTTATGTTAAAGGCATCTTCCTATCGTTTGTTCAGTAGGCACAACTATTGGTTAAAGCCTAGATACAATCATATAAGTATCTAGTTTTGCTCTTCCTATCGTTTGTTCAGTAGGCACAACTATTGGTTAAAGCCTAGATACAATCATATAAGTATCTAGTTTTGCTAAAACCCTTGAATGTGGCTCTGATACCAACCTGTCACAACCCCGGGCTACCCCTGCCCGGGCGTCGCGAGATAATGCTGGTATCTGAATGAGGTCCCATAAATTTGGACAGCGGAAGTCTTTGTTTTTACTTGATGCCTTTTTTGTAATGAAATGTAATGTAAATAACCTCAAGGGTTAATTCTGTACTTTTTGTCAAAACTTGGGATCCACGTCCCTTTTCATTTCATGATAATAGATCTTCAAAAGTCTATTATATAATGTACAGTGATTGAAATAATTTACATAATACAAGCCATTCAAAATGTCTAGGATCTACGTCCGTTCCAACATTTGGTCTTGTATTAGTCTGCCACAGGGATTTTGATATGTCTAAAGATCTTGTCTTTACTGCATCACCCTGAATTTAATGATTTCTTTCATTACCTGTGAAAAACGTTTTGAAAATGAACATCAGCATAAAGCCGGTGAATCACATTTAACTGACACGAAAATGATTTCTAACATAAACCAAATTAAAGCCTTTAAGCACGTTTTTGTATGGTAAATCTACACATTCAGCAGTCTATTTCACCTGAAGTATATACCACCTACATACACTGGGTTAACTGCCATGGGGTCAACTGGCTGA
This sequence comes from Smallanthus sonchifolius, assembly GCA_023525975.1. Lineage (NCBI taxonomy): Eukaryota > Viridiplantae > Streptophyta > Magnoliopsida > Asterales > Asteraceae > Smallanthus > Smallanthus sonchifolius. Next base: position 36,323,912 of record CM042025.1, on the reverse strand, counting down.
GCGCTATGTCTCAGACTGATAGCCTATTCCCAGGGTGATGATGCTAAGAACCTTGTTCTTAGTCTTACATGATACTCAGGAACTCGTCCCTCGTATAATCTGCTAAGGAAACCCATCCTTAGTCTTATGATTTCCCATTACATGATCTGTACCCAGCCACGGACCGGACTTTCACCCGTCACATGTATACCATTTGATCAAATCTACGTATGCTTATGGCCTGAATGCTATCACGTAGATTACCCTTATGATTAAAGCATTTAATTTGTTTCATGCCGTTTTCGTAAATAAAATGGTTTTATCGTTTGAAAAGCGTTAAACGTGTTCACCTTGATTTTGATGGCTGGTAGGGTTGTAGGCTTCGGAATTTGAGCAGAACCTCGATACGTTTCTTCCTAGGGAAGACACGATTAACGAGAATATATATGAGAGAATATATATATATAATTGCGGTTATATATATATGAATAGTTTTAACGATACCTACTTTGCGGGATTTGGACAGAACTACGGCTTGAGTTGGGTGTCGTAGGATTCTTGAACAGCGCTTCGGGACGTTGTGGAGTTTTGAGAGATCGGGTTTGTGTGAAACGAATGTTTGGAAACTGTACAGAATTTCAATCCCGTTGAAGGCCTTTTATAGGCTGATTTTCCAGTCCCTCGCGTACCGCGAGGCCGGCCAAGGAAATCCCTCGCGTACCGCGAGAGGATGAGGTGTCACGAACGGTGCTGAGTCAGCATGACACGTGGCGGCTGATGGCAAGGGTGAATGACACGTGTTTTCTGGCCCTGACGCGTGTACTATTCCCTCGCGTACCGCGAGGCTTGGTTGGGAATCTTCTCGCGTACCGCGAGAAGGTGTAAATCTGGCGTAAAAGCAGTCCCCTCGCGTACCGCGAGGTTTTGTCAAAATCTCCCTCGCGTACCGCGAGGGAGTGAAATTTTGAATTTTTCTTTTCTTTTTATTTTGGGTGTTACATACACATTGACCTGATTAATTACACAATGAGTTGAAAAACGTAAAAAAAAATTCGTTTTTGTTTATAACGATACTATACTCGTTTTAAGGATAAAAAAACGCTCGTTTTTATGGTGTAATTTTTTTGAAAAAAAATGTAGTATGTAAAAGTTATGAACGTTTAAAAATGAGGGGGGAACTTGATAAAAAGTCAACAAAAGTGGCTAAGACTAAAATACCCCTTCAACAACTTTTTCTCCTACAATTTAATCTCAACCATTAAATCTTTTCTACAATTTAATCTAATGGCCCTAAATCATTCTCACCCTTCTTACAATTAAAATCTTTTTTACATGAACCTAATCCTATATATATATATATATAAAGGTTTGAATACAAAGTGGTTTTTACGTGCGAAGTAACAAAGGATTCTGGATCATTGGTCTAGGAAATCACGGGTTAATTTTAAAGATATATATAGAAAAAGGTTTGAATACCTTTGTTGACTTTTTTCAAGTTCTCTATTTTTTTAAAACACGTATAACTTTTTTATACGACATTATTAAAAAAAAATAAACCATAAAATCAAGCATTTAATTCTCTTTAATTTGAGTATAGTTTTGCTATACGTTTATTAAAAACAATCGACATTTTTAAAAAAAATGTAGATGTACTGTGCGTATAACATGCATGATTATGGTTATGCGTTATTATAAAACATACGTTATTATGCGTATAACATAAATGATTATGGTCATGCTTTATTATAAAACATACGTGATTATGGTCATTCGTTATTACATAATATGCGTAATTATCATTTTAAACATGGGTTATTATCATTTTAAATATGTGTTATTATAAAACATGCGTTATTATTATAACTCGGACGGATATACCCCTCGCCCACTAAACACGTGTCACATGCTGGAAGCTTCGTACGCTTCTAAAACTAAAACCCTTTGTACAATAACTAGACTCTATATATATATAATACAAATGGTCTTTATTTAACAAAGTGTAGGTTGGATTTTGGATCATTAATCAAGAAAATAGGGGTTGAGACGAAGAGGTTGTCTCGTCAGCAACATTTTAAGTGTGAAAATAATCTAGATGAGTAAAATTGAAATAACTATCATTATTATTTTTTTTTCAAGTTCCCTATTTTTTTAAACTTAGATAATTTTTTATACGACATTATTTTTTTTTAAATATATCATAAAAGCGAGCATTTTTTAATTTACGTATATTATTGCTACATTGATTTTTTACAAAAAAATCGACTTTGTAAAAAATGTCAATGGATGTGTGTATGTAACTAAATATGTGATAGTAAAAACATAGTGTGTTCTTATCATATATGTCCCGTAATTATTTATATATGTTGTGTTGTTGTGCCTAATTAGCTATATAAGGTAGCAATTATTTATAGTGTAGGTAATGTATAATTTTGTATGTATTTTTCGTGCAACATTACTATGTGATTGAATTTATCCCTCACCTAAGAACACATGTTAAATCCTGTAACTTTAAATCCTTCATAGAACAGAAGTTTTTTTTTATGACAATTCACCTATATATTTTTTTTTTGAGTAAACTATGGTTTTAGTTCCTAGGATTTGATCCAAATATTACTTTTAGTACGTTAGTTTTAATTTCACACTTTTTAGTTACTGTGGTTTAATTTTTTCATATCAATTAAAGCCTAACAAATAACACCTTTAATTTTTTTTTCTGTTAATTTTATGTTAAAGGACCAAATGCCCTTGTTCTTAAAAAATATATACATACAAAATCAAGAAAAACTTCAAACCCACACACACTCTCTCTCTCTCTCTCTCCTCTTCCCTCCCTCACTTTCTCTCTCTCCCTCTATCGGTGACAACCAAACCCCTGATTCCCGGCAAAGCTAGTGGCCGGCCCGAGAAAATCTCTTTGTTCTAATTTCCGTAAAATGCAGTCGCCGGCTAACAACATCAGTGATTTGCGACAAAGCCGGTCTTAGCTAACAACAAATATCTGAACCGAAACACGAAACCCAAACCCCAAACAAGTGATTTCATCTCTATCCCTACTCTACTCTCTCCACCTCTCCCCGATTAGAAACCCCAAACCCGAATGGGTTAGATCTCTAGGCGGCGGAGATAGTCACGTTGGTATTCGCTGGAGATGGCGTCTTTTTGTAGGACATGCTCATCAAACATATCTATAGGTTCTTATTTTGGATTTGAGTGGGAATTAGGGGTGGGTGATGGGTTGTTGTGGTGGTCGTAGAGGGATATGACAGGGGAGAGATGGTGGTGGTGGTAGTCGTAGAGGGTTAAGAAGTGGAGAGGTGAGTGACGGTAAGAACAAAAGCAAGTGATTTCATCTCCATCCCTATTCTACTCTATCCACTCTCTCCACCTCTCCCCGATTAGAACCCCCCCCCCCCAAGAAGCACGCCGGCATCGGAGCTGTGGTGGGGATCACATATCGTCGGCGATGGTAAAGATAAGAGAGAGAGAGAGAGAGAGGAGAGAGAGAGAGAGAGAGAGGAGGGGGGGAGTCAGAACTTAAATATATTTTTTCTTTTTTATTATTAGGGTATTTTAGTATTTTTTTTTAAAAAAAGTTAATAGAAATATTCGACGGTGTTAAAGGCATGTAGCTGATTGAGACAAATTAGATACCAAAATGACTAAAAAAGTAAAATTAAAACTAATGGAATAAAAACGATATTTGGACCAGATCTCAGAAACTAAAACCGTAGTTTACGTTTTCTTTTTCTTTTACATGCTTTTAATTTTACAAGAACCCTTTTTTTTCAAAGATCGCTGTCCTAAAATATTGTTGAAAAATCTCCCTCTGTTTATTGACTAATTTTTAATTTCCTTGAGGTGCTATTAGGTACACGTCCGATAGCGTAGTTATATTAGATTTATTGATTAGTGCCCTTAATTAGTCAACGAAATTGACATGCATCTATTATATTATGTTTCTTTTTTTCATGAAAGTGACTTATTTTTAGCTATTCTTCTTTTCCAATAAAGTTAACTCAAAACCTGCATGTTACAATATTAATTTTTATTACATTCACTTTAACCGATCCATCAGTGATAATTTAAAGAATCCAGAAACAAGAAAGCGAAACATTAGATGTGCTATTTGGGGTGCTTATAAACCGTTTAAATCGACCGAATCGTCCAACTTTAAAGAAATCGGCCGTGGCTTGTTTGAAATATAAATTGTTCGGTTTTGATGGTTTACGGTTTCAAAATTACAACCGGCCGTTTAACATTTATATATATATATATAAGGAAGGGTTCAAATACTAACCAACTTTTTATATAATAACCGTGTTAACCACTATCAAACAATCATATAATTTATAAATTATTTTTTCTTTTAATTCTATAATATTATTTAATTATCGTGAACATATATCTTGAACATAAATATGGAAATGATTAGTCCTATATATGCGTACCAAATAATGTTACATATACGTGACACATATACTAACAAAATGATAATTGTTACATATACGTAACACTATGTTTGAGAATGGTTATCATGGTTATCACATAAATATTGGTTAGCATTTGAACCTCACCCTTTATATATATATATATATATATATATATATATATATATATATATATATATATATATATATATATATATATATATATAGGGTAAGTATATGGAGAAAACTCATTGAGTTGAGAAAACTATGAAAACTCTCTATTAACGTATGTAACAGCTAAAAATTTGGTGAAAATTTAAAAAAAAATTTAGATCGATTCTATATCTAATTTTATAACCTTTGGCAAAAAAAATAAAAAAAAGCGCAAAACGGTTTCTTTTATAAATTTTTTTTATAAAATCATTGAACGTTGTTACGTATGTAAAATGTGAATTTTTGTCAATTTTTATGTGTTACATATGTTACTGCTGACGTAATGCTGACCAATATTTATAAAAACGTTAATTTCAGTTATTTTTTGAAGATTTTTTTTTAAAAAGTACTCGGCGGTTTTTTGTTTTTTTTTTGGACGAAAATAGTAATAAAAAAGGCTAAAAAAAACATAAGTTACATTGAGTTTTCATGCGTTTTCTCAACTCAAATGGGTTTTCAATCTATCCCTCCCCTATATATATATATATATATATATATAGGGGCCGATTATCGTACAAAGTGGTTTTAGCGTACGAAGGCACCAGCATGTGACACGTGTTCAGTGGGCGAGGGATAAATGCGTCCACGTAATAATAACGCATCAACATTTGTATAATGACGTAATCACGTAATCACTCTCAGAACGTCAACATTTGTATAATCACGCATGTTGTATAATAACACATTTTCCATAATTTAATCATGTAATCACGCAAAATCACGTAATCACTCTCAGCACGTCAACATTTAAAAAAAAGTCGATTTAAAAAAAAAAGTATAGCAAAAGTATACTCAAATTAAATAGAATAAAATGCTCGATTTTATGGTGCAATTTTAAAAAAAAAATAATGTCGTATAAAATAGTTATGCTCGTTTTTAAAAAAATTAGGAAACTTGTAAAAAGTCAACAAATGTAGACTATTTCAATTTTACCCTTTTAAGAAAATTTTCACGTTTAAAACAATTATCTTTGATCTTAACCATTGATTTTCCAGATCAACGATTCAAAATAATTTCTACGATTCTCATAAAAAAATATTTTGTATTTAAACCTTTCTCTCTCTCTATCTCTCTCTCTCTCTATCTCTCTCTCTCTCTCTATATATATATATATATATTCATTTTAGGTATATGAAGTTATATATGTATTATATTCATAAAACATCCTAATCATTTTTAAAAAAATTAATACAAAATTATGCTTTTAAAATATAATAACTATATTTTGTCCAAACCATCAAACTGCTAGAACCAGCCGGTCCAGCTGAAGATCCAACCTACCCAACTGGTTTACTTTGTTTTTTTTTCAGAACCGTCGTTACCGGTTTGGCCTAAAATTTTCATCCAAATCAGTCGAATTGGACCGTGAATACCCTTATGTCCTATTAATAAAGAAATCTTTCAACTGAAGGATCAATAGCCCAAACTTCATATGTATTGGATATTAAACAAAATATAGTTATGTTATTAAGTCTAGGGACTAGATATGTAATTAGGCTATTATTGTATTTAGAATAGAAATTGTATTGTTTAAACTAGAAGAACAAGAAGTATAAGAAACCAAACCTTGAAACCTACAAATCGGTGGATACGATGGATACAACAATGGACGCGACGATTAGAAACAACACATCGATTGGATATGGATGTTCTTGTGAAGCGATGCAATGGTTCAAAGGAAGGGACACGATGGATCATATTTCTAGTATAAATAGGTTTGATTGTAAACAGAAATTGTACCAGATTCGTTTATATACATATTGAATTTACAGCAACAAGTTTGTGTTCGTATGTTCCTGTTATTGTGTTCTTCATCTTGAGAGTTTGATTCGGAATTAGAGGGCAACAATATGTACAAGGGTTCCAACAATATCAGTACCTTTAGCCTATATATACCATAAATATCATTTTCGATGTCCAAAAGTGATCTATAAATTTTCTCGTATCATAAAACAAGAAAAAGGAAAATAAGGGTATATCAAAAATCAACTTTTGATCCTACTCGAGAAGAAAACTAGATCGAACATCAGTTCATACTTTAAGCAATATTTGATTGGCCAACATGACAATACCTATGTTGCAATCCAATGAACACATACAAAGGATCGTTATTGCCCTACCATTTTGCAGGCATGAGTGCACGTGCAATAAATTACCAACTTTGCCTTACATCATCAACTTGATCTACTTATCAAAGTCAAAGTTGATTTCCATATTAAAATATGGTAATTATGAGTAAAATCTTACTTGGTGTGCGCAACTACAGGACCACAAATTGGGTTTATGGGATTTAAATATGTATATAAAAATTATATCTATTTTTCATGTCAATTTAACATATTAACCTTCTAGAGGGTAGATAAACGTGTAAAGTTATAAAGTTGTATTGACAAGTGTATTTAGGTTTACAATGAGAGGGTTTATATAGAATTCATATTTACATAATCTACATCTATCTATCATTAATTACATTTGTGTCTAATATTCATCCGCAGGCTAAGGCCGAAGAACGACCTGTAGCTTGGAACGTAGGAAAGTGAATCTATGGGTTGAAAGAGGTTTTGGGAATATGGTTGCAATCTGATCTTTAGTATATATGAATTGTATGCGTAGTTTTTCTTGGACAACCTTTTCTCTGACGAAGTGAAAATCAACTTCAATGTGTTTTGTTCTGGTATGAAACACAGGATTGGCTGCTATATAGGTTGCTCCAAGATTTTCACACCAAAGAGTCGGAGCAGAGTTTGTAACCGCCCCAAGTTATGTTACTAAGGCTTCCAACCATGTTAATTCAGCCACCGTGTCAGCAAGAGCTTTGTATTCAGATTCGGTAGATGACCCAGATACCGTTTTCTATTTGCGAGCAATCTAGGATATAAGATGGAACCCATATATATATATAGCAAATCCCCCGGTGGATTTGCTGTCATCTAAACACCCAGCCCAGTCAGCATCAGAGAAAGCTTTGAAAGGAGAGGAACCCTGCTAGTAAGCATCTGTATATGCTTGAAGATGAGAGCCCGAGTTATGGCGAATGAGAAGACCATGATCAATTATACCCTTTAGGTACCGAATTCTTTTAGCAGCAGACCAGCGATTTTCTGAAGGGGCATGCATGTACTGACAAACTTTGTTTACAGCATAGGTGATGGCAGGATGTGACAGAGTGACATATTGCAGGCTCCAACCAGCTGACGAAATTTCACAGGATTAATGAACAGTGGACTGTCCCCAAGGGAAAGAGGTTGTGAGGTGCTTACTGGTTTGCATTCAGTAAAGCATGGTGTTTTATTAGATCTGAGATATACTTTTATTGTGAAAGAAGAATGTTTTCCCTTGAGGAACTAGTTCCAGTATGAGAAAGTAGTCAAGGGTGCCAAGGTCATTGATAGAAAAAGATTTGCTTAGCTGCTGAATAACTCGATTGACCATCTTTGTATCATTTCTTGTGATGATGATGTCATCCACATAAACAAGCATGTATAGGATAGTTCGCCTGTTTTTTGTAAATGAACAAAGAAGGATCTGTTTTGGAGCCACTGAAGCCCAAGTGGAGAAGGGCTTGAGTTAACCGTTGAAACCAGGCTTGCAGTGCTTGATTTAGATCATAAAGAGACTTATGGAGTAGACATATGTGATCCGAATGTTTGGGATCAAGTATTGGTAACGTAATGGATGTCAAACATACGGGGAAGGCTGTTATTATAGTCTTCTACGAGTCGGTCCTTGAGCGCTAGCTAATGGTGGTTCGATACGATGAATATTTCGTATTATCCATTCGGGGTATATCCGATTATGCGTTCACTTGTTTAGTGGTTTAAATCTTCAAGACAGATGATCCAATTTCCGAGGGCTTCCATGCGGTTTTCCCTAAAGGATGTAGGCTTGTCAAAGGATGGAATTCACGGGTTACACCGGTCCAGGAGTGGAATCCATGAGGTGATGGTGGCGGTGTCACACCCCCAAAATCCACTAACGGAGTTTTACCGCAAGGCGTGTGACAAACCGGGATCTCAGTCATTAGTTACGTCAAACGACAATATATGAGTTTAACAAAAACCATTAATGTTCAGAGTAAATGCGGCAACGGTAAATAAAGTATATAATGCGCAAAACAAACGCGCACAAAAGTCAAGTTTAATAAAAGCAGATAAATTGTTCAAATGTTTGAAATGATAAAAGGTCTCCAATGCATGTCCTAATTGTGCACCTGTGCCTTAGCGTCCTGAGAAAACATGTAAGAAAATATGTCAACACTAGGTTGGTGAGTTCACAGGTTTCGGTTCAAATAATGTTTGCCAGATTATGTACATTCAATATATATATATATATATATATATATATCAATAGGTTGCTAAGCTATGTTCATGTTACTAAAGCGCTCGTAACCGAAGCTGACTGTTTGTGTTTGAATGTCTTCCACCATGTCTATCAACAATGGTGATGTGTTTAGGTCAATATTACACCCGTTCGACCTCCAGTCGAGTTAGCGCGACTAACGTGGGTGGGGTTTGTCAAACCCAGTAGTACTACTCAAGATTACCCCGCTAAGTTCATATTAAGCGGTTCGATGTGTAAGGACTTTCATGATAGCGTGTTACACTTAGTCTTAACAAGTGATAATATAAGAATTACAGTAATCATATGTTTGCGTCATGTTTTCTCCCCGTAATTTAAAAACAGTAAAGTAGCCGTGAAACTCACCTGAGTTGTGTAAAGCGTAGTAATTAGCACCACACAAGGATACAACAAAAATCACAAATGGATTGCACGTGGAAAGTATACGAATCCCTAGAATATGATTTATGACAGTTAGGATCACATAGGATTTTGTGACGACGATACGGGAAAGGTCGGATGTCCAAAATGCTTATGAATAACGAATAGACATTTTGTCATCAGGATTACAGAATCCCTAGTTTAGTACCAAATACGGATGTGGTACGTGTGAGAAACCATTAAACACGGGATAATAATATAAAATAATGGTCCGTGTGTTTTTATGAATTAAATGATAGTTTAGGAAATAATATAAATAATTATATTACTTTTAATATGGAAATAACACTAAAAATGAGTTATAAATTAAATCCCGAGCATACGGGTGTTTTCCGGTGTCAAACCGTATTAATATACTATTATAATAACATAGAGATTGATTTTATTTAAAAATAATACTTAAAAAGCTGCTCAAAAAAAGAATGGGGGTAGAGGGACTCGAACCCAGGTCTCCTCCCCAACAGCACAACACCTTAACCAGTCCCGTCCGCTAGGGTATCGCATACACAACCACATCGGTTAAGTTTTAACACAGAAGTCCCCTGTGTTCTTCCCCCCATACGCGAACAGATCTAAAACCAGTCCCAAACTCCTTGAATTCGTTCGCGATTGATCTTAAAATCATAGGGGTTTTGTTAATCAGTGTTATGCGAACCTATGGACGAGTTCAATTGCAAAATCATCACGATTAGATTCGTTAATTCTTGTTTTGAAAACCGAAAACCCTAAGTTTGATCATAGAATTGATTTGATTAAATTCGATAATATTTGGAGTTGGAATCATAGGGCTTTCACTGAGTGGATGTTTGCGAATCTAACCATGTATAATAATTGAATTGAGATCGAGTCTAGGGTATAGTTCGATTAAGCCCGAAATCATATGAACCCTAGAATCTGTTCATGCTAAAATCGATGTTGTAAGCCTCAATTAGGATAGGGCTTTCAATATACGAGCGAAAACGAAGCTAAGGATGTATTCAATTACCTGATTCGACATCGAATTGATAGTGCTCAACCAAATGGAGTTCCGACTTCGAATGGTTTAGTCTCCGGAGACTCCGGCTTCGTCTCCGGACAAATTAGAATGTTCAAAAGCTTCTGAGAGACTCGTTTGAGGTGCGCAGGGTGTTAGACTGTGAAATGGTAATCGAATTAATGCGAATTTGATAGCATTCAACTCGAGTTCGACGGTTACGGGTTTAAGGATCATAATGGGATTAATTCATGATCATTATGGATCAATAATGCGTGTAAATGATGGGGAAACGATCGAAATTACTAAGGCCTTGCATAACTGTCATGAATCCAAACAGACTTGGAGAATTCGGTTGAAATTGGATCAAGAACATCCAAATTTTGACTTTTAAAAGTCAACCTAATTGAGGTATTTACATAAATAGTCCATGTGATTTCATGTGTTTGTGTTTGAATTTTGACATAATTAGTCCTTGTGGTTTGTAATTAGTTAACGGGTTAACCGGAATTTGTCGGGTGTCACATCATCCCATAGTTGAAAGAATTTTAAAAATTAAATAAATAAATAAAAATTTTCTAGATGTCACAGGCAGCAAGGAAGAAGGAGGGAAGATTTGTATTATCTTTTTTTAGTATTTGAGATTTGAATTTCTTAATTATTGTGATTTTTTTTCCTCTTTTAAACTATTACTCCCATCTATAAGTTATGAACTAGGGTTTTGTTTGTTGGTAGACTTTTGGATTATAACTTTTTATTGAGTTTCCAATCAAAGCTTTCGATTATTAAAGCTTTCAACATGAAGCATTTGATTTCCATTGTGTGTTCTTGAGTGCCATTTCATTGTGCTTTTATTCGCATCAGGTGGTATCAGAGCTACGGTTAATCAAATGGCTTGTGGAAGAGGTTGCCCTCCCTTGCATAGAAACGTTGGGGATGCGCCAGATCCGCGTGATGAGGAGACCACACGGTTGCAAGAACGAATAAGGGAGTTGGACGTGAACCAGGATCAAATGGAAGCAACAGAGACGGACACGATGGTGGAGAATGAGTCGGGAAGGGATGACGAGAACCCGTTCGGGGTTTTCCTTCAAAGGGACCGTGCCCATTAACATTCCGACCTTCTACGGGATCTCGGTCTCAAGGTGGAGATTCCGTATTTTGATGGTAGTGTTCTGGTGGATAACTTCATCGATTGGATCAGCATTGTTGACCTCAAAGATATCCCTGATCGGTTGAAAGTAAAAATATTAGCTATCAAGCTGAAGAATTCGACTTCCCTCTAGTGGGATCATTTCAAGAGACATCGACAGCAGGAAGGTTAGCCAAAGGGGGATCATGTCGCTAGTTGTTTATGACAGCGGGAAGGTTAGGACGGTAGCCAACGACAGTGGGATCATAAACAACTAGTGACACTTTTCGACAATGCTACCCCGGTGTATGATGAGTATAAATTTTTGTTCATTGTTCATTGTTAAAACATTAAATTGTTCATTCTTAACATTACAAAAATTCATACAAATTAAAACATTAAATTGTCAATTTTTCATAAATCAGGAATGTCAGTCTTCACAGATAATCAGCCCGTTGATCCATGAATTCCAAGCCCTCGTGGCTCCTTTCACTTTTCCATTATCTAGCCTGCAATGCATGCTCAAAGTCAGATATACTGAGTGAGTTCTATATTTACTTCATTACATAAGTACTTTATTTCTTCCTTTGAAACTAGCTTAAATATTTAAAATAAAATAAGCTTTTTCATTCAAAACATTCTGATTCCCAAAGTGGGAACCCTTTTCATCATTCTTTCAAAACGTTTATGCTAGCTTATCTTTCAAAATGTTCACATTCATTTAAACATTCAAGCTAGCCATTCTTTTATTCATTCCTTCTCTTTCTTATCACCAAGTGAACAAGCACTTGGATGATATCATTGCGTCAATACCGTCCTAAGTCTTATAGGCTTGGTCCGTTGTGCTTGTACGAATGCAAGACTCCTATGTCGCTTGTCACAAAGACAAGACTCCTCTGTTGCTTGTCCAAAGACAAGAATCCACTGTTGCTTGTACAAGACTTTTCTTTCTTTTTTCCCTCCGGGGGTAACATGCACATTTAATTATTCACACACATTTACATGCTACCACATAATAAAAGACATTAAGACATTTGCAAACAGTTACATATATTCTTACCTAAGTTAAAACACATAATTGTCACATTTGTTCGGTACAAGTAACATTCTTTCTTTACATTCGTCATTTGTAAAGACATAGGTTTTCAAAACATATCTTATTCTTTCGTTTATTTATTAAGCATGCATATCAGCCCAAAACTTTAAAGAAAATGGGCAATAGAAACTCACCAATTCTGTTTTTACTATGGTTCCTCAACTGTTCGGACTAGGCGGAGCATTAGAGATCTGTAGTATATCAACTAGTGAAAACTATCAGCATTTATTCTAGTGTCGCCAAATTAGTGTCGCCAGGCACTGGTTGAGAATTCGTGTACCAGTTTTAACTTTTTAAATGTTTTATTAATCAAATTAGTTTAACAAAATCATATTTGCGTTTAGCGGAAGCGATTGTATAGGTGAATGGTTCTAAACTGGGATCCCATGAGTGATCCGATTACAGGCGAATAGACAATTAAATTAACCAACCATAGGGGATTAGAAAGTTATACCTTCGGCGATTTTCGAAAGACTCACACTTTGAATCAGCGAGCATCTGCTAGTGACACGTACACCAAAAAACCCGCTACATAAACGGGTTCGTGAAGACGGAGTCACAGCGCAAGGCCGATTAGAGGGTGAAACTTGGTGGCGTCGCACAGCGGCGGGATGGCGGTGGTGGCCTCCGGCCGGCGGCGGATTGGCGCGGCGGTGGTGGTGGTTTCCGACAGGCCGGTCGACGAGGAGGGGGTTTCAGGCGGGTTTGTGGTTTACGCAAAGGGGAGGTGGCCAAAATTAATTTTAGGCTTTTTTATTAAGTTTGTATTTATAATCCCCATAAGTACAAGTCACACCTTGGGTAATTAACAGTTAATTCCCTTTGATCCTCGAACTATTCTAATTAAAAATACTTAGTAAACCACAACCGTTTAACGTTTAACTCTTAAACTTAAAACCGTTAAAACATTCGTCTTTTAATTATTTCACTAAATAATTAATTAACGAATTAAAATATTAAATATTTCACTAAATACTTATCCACCGAATTATAAATACGCGTTTCGTGAACTATAACGTTTACGACTAAACGTTTTTAATTACTCGTTGTCCAAAGTGTAACTCTTTGGATCGTACCTCGATAGTAACATTGTTATTATCGATGATCGGACATCTAATATCCAACAATCTCCCACTTGGACGATTCATCGATTAATCGTGTCAACGTAAACAGTGGTGGACGCCTAGCTGCATCTCACTGCCCTTAGCAACGTATGACGTATTACAATCGTCAACTACTTTCTTGTGTTCAAGTAACCACTACTTTACCAAGTACAACAGTCTTGGCAAATTTGTCTATTTATCCTTTCTGTTTAGGGCATTCGTTGAACATGATACATGGATACTAAAAATTTCTCATATATTGTTCAACCATTCGTGTTCTCATCTCTAATTCAAAGTGGTCTAACAAACTTCACTTAGTTTAAGTGTGGCCACGTGTTTTACACCAGTTCGAATTAACGAGGGCGCCAGAATGTCCAACTCCTAATCAAAGAAGAACATAATTCCTTTGGCCACATACAACGCCCACTAAACATCAGATTTATTCCCAATCATACCCTTATTACTGCCTTTCACCGAACAACGTTAGATATGCTCAAAGAACAAACTTTAGTAAAAGTTAGTTCAAATATGTGCCTTGGGTCGAAGGACAGATTGATCTTATCATATTCAAAACTTCTTATGACATATATCCATGAAGAAAGTTTTGAAACGAGTTACGTCCGAATGATATCTATGAATCTTGGTTCTCAACACCTTGAGGTTTCACTTTGCGAACTAAACAACCATTCATAATAGTCTTACCTTTAGATTGATTCCCATGAATCTGATTGACTACGGACATTTATGAAACACCCTACTTTTATCTCATTACTTTATCAGAGTTTTATAGCGGAAAATGTTCCCAGATTTTTTAAAACCTTGTCACTATAATGACAAAGGTATATTTTATTATAAATATTGTCTTTATATATACAATATTACATGATACACAACATAGGGATTCTTCAGCTCCGACAGCCCCGTCCTCATGAAGCTTCATTCCACGTGCCTTTTTCCATTAGTGTTTAGAAAGAGTTTTTACGTTAGCATACGCTAAGTAACTACGCTGCATTTTTTATTTTTATTATCCAGTTCAGGCCCTTCTGCCTCATAGACTCGGCACCTTTACCAGGCCCTTCCGCCTATAGACTCGACACATTTTTATTCAGGCCCTTTCGCCCGTAGTCTCGGCAACTTTCCATTCCCATTCACAAGGCCCTTCTACCCGTAGGCTCGACACCTTTTTAATTTCATTCATAGGGCCCTTCCGTCCCGTAGGCTCGGTCACCCTTTTTTCCATTAACCCCGTAGGTTATTTATTTACAAGTCTCTTCCGCCCCGTAGGCTCGACACCTTGTTTCCCATCGGGACCTTGAGTGCCATTGAGTCACAGCCTCCCAATTTATCAAACATTTATTTATATCATGCATGTTTATCATGCACGTTTATGCTTGATTTAATCACAACCATTCCTTAATTTAAAACTTCGTAATGGTTTCTCCACGCTGTACTAAAGAGGTTTATATATAGGGTGTACCATCGGCGTACCCACCACCCCGTTAACACTTTGTGAGTATTCCGTTATTCCGTTTTAGGGTTTAGACTCGTTCCCATCACACATTCACATTCATCACGTATTACATGATTGCATATCATGCATAGCATGACCCCCTTGTCATACTTTCATCAAATCCCTACTCTAATTCTTCGTAAAGGTTTCTCCATGTTACATTAAAAAAGTTTATATATAGGGTGTACCAGTGGCGTACCTACCACCCCTTTAACGTCTCATGAATACTCCTTTATTTAGAATTAAGCGTTATTTATTACCGTTTATTTAATGGCATGACTTCTTCATGCTTTTATCCAGTTCTTGCTCTAATTCCTCATAAAGGTTTCTTCAATTTTACATTAAAAAT
Source organism: Smallanthus sonchifolius (assembly GCA_023525975.1). Lineage (NCBI taxonomy): Eukaryota > Viridiplantae > Streptophyta > Magnoliopsida > Asterales > Asteraceae > Smallanthus > Smallanthus sonchifolius. Next base: position 36,308,351 of record CM042025.1, on the reverse strand, counting down.
GTTTATATATAAGGTGTACCAGCGGCGTACCCATCACCCCTTTAATACTTCGTGGATACTCAATTATTTCCAGTTTAGTGTTTAGACTAACCCACCATTATTTCCTCGTACCTTAATCTCACACATAACATATAATCACTTAAATCACATAGTAATTTATCTAAGGTAGGAAATGGTTCAAATGTTAACCAAGTTTTTAGGTGAAAACCATAATAACCACTTCTCAACCAATCAAAACATTTCTAATTATTTTTTATATTTATTATCAAAATGGTATTTTAGTAAGATTGCACTCTAGTATTTTAGGTAAGTATTAATTTTTTGAATTAAAATCAAAGATTAACATCTTATAAACCTAGAACCTTTCAGTCAATCCAGCCTCCTTCACCACCATGCCCCTCCACTGTCGTCTGTCTTTTTTTTTTATTGGAATGTGCTTTTGAGTTTATTTAAGAGAGGAAGTTGGAGAGTATCTTACCAATATTTATTATATATTTGTGTAGTCAATTTGTTTGTAAGTGTTATGATTTTGTTTCTTGAATTTTTGTATGATCTAAATTTCTAAAAAAGTTGTCATTCATTTCATCGTACGTGTTGGCACTTTACAAAGTTCTGGCCAATTTGTACCGGAAGGCATTAAAGAAGAAGCATCGCAGCCGGCTTCTGAAGAAAGGGTTGGTGATACAGAATGGCTATAGCGGAGGCGATATAACCAGCACCCCCCACCGGATCAGCATCGACGGGGCTCTGAATGGTTCATGATGAAATCGATTGACGCCGACGACGAGTTTATTGAGTTAGAAAATGAGATGCGGGAAATCAAGAAACCTTGGAACAGTTCCGGCGACAAAACGCGAAGCTGCCACTGTCGATGGTGGTTGTAGGGAGGTGTATGGCTGCTTGTGATCTCAGGACGCCGATCCAGGGTTCGAGCCTCGGCTCTCCCTCAAGCCCGGAAGGTGCCGTATTGGGTGGGGTTTTTCCTTGAAAGCTCTCCAACTCTGACGCCAAGTAGGCCCGGTTAAGACAACATATTAGCCGGAATTGGACGAGTCTCTCTCATGTGACGGGGGGTGCGACGTCACAACATTCATTGTTCGCCTTTCAAAAAAATAAAAGTCAAACTGACCATTAAAGTCAAAGACAAATATGGTTCATCTTATTATGATGTCCACGTTAAATCTCAAGCAAATTTTGGTAAAATATAAATAAAATATATTTAGTTACATATTTCAAATCCATTATTGCATCCAACTACACAAAGAAAGGTGTGTAGAAGCAGTGAAAAGACAAAGAAAAGGTGTTACGTATAGGTAACATAGTTGATACGCATATGTAACACGAGTGCTACGTATATGTAACACAGTTGGTACGTAGATGTAACACGGGCATTACGTATATGTAACTCGAACTGTTTCATAAACGTAACTTAGTAGCTTATCAAAGTTATGAGCCTGATACATATATGTATCACAATAATTTCTATCAATTTTTAAGTACGATTGTTTGTGTAAGAATATTACACTACTAGTTACATACATGTATTTAAAACTGAGGTACGTATATATAACAAACTTTTTGCTTGAATTTTATGTCCTGGTGTGTTTCTTTTTGTGATTGTTGATGAGTGTCGTGGTTAAGTTATAAAAAGATTTTAATGATAAGGTTTCACGAGATTAGGTTTTAAATTTATAAAATGATAAATACTCAAACTTAAAACACACACAATAGGAAAATGTATCTATCGCAGCGTAATATAGTTTAGGTAAGAACCAAGTATCGAAGCAATGGACACGGTCGAGTTCCAATACTCAACTTTTGTTATCGTTTAGCCGGTTTAAATAGTGAGTGGGTTTTATGTGCTTGTGAAGCAGAAAAGTAAATGTCAGAAAAGTAAATGACGGTAAAGTAAAAAAAAGAAAAGTAAAAATGTGTGTGAAGTGTGTAACAGAAATATAAATAGCAGGAAAGTAAATATCTCGAGAATGATCAAGTCACGAATAGTATTGCTTTGGGCTTCAAATCCGCTAGGTATATGATAATGTTAAGTTGACTAATCTGGTGGTATGACTAATACAAACGTGTGAACGGTACACTGCTAGAGCCTCATTCTCCAACATTTGGTTCATAAATTATATTCTTTAATAATAGAATGGTAGGACTCCCAGCTAGGGACATCGTTACCCTCAACTCTTCGATATTATCTCCGAGTTGGTTTAAGACATCAAACTTAAGTGCTTATTTATTATTATTAAAAGAGTGATTAGACTTTGTTCACCGGGAGGCGGTGTAACAATGAGACCATGTATAAAGACGTACCGTTCCCAACATGAGTTCACCAATTCTTGATCTCATAACAAGTTCGTATAAAGACGTACGACCTTATTAATATTAACCAAGCATTGGTTTATCAAAATCTACTTGTATAAAGACGTACAAAATCTACTTTAAAATCAAGAATACCCACAGGTGTAAAGACAAATTTAGATAATAATAAAAAGCCCACCTAGAAGGTGGTTTTAAGAGCGAATAATTAAAGACATAAACATACCACTAGATTAATACGTTAAACATTAATATACACTAAACTTCATCTTCACCATAGCAATACAAAGAGTTTAACCATGAATGGTCATACTAACTAGCGTAACGCTGAGTTTCGTAGGCTCCCCTATTAAGGACAAAAAGAATGAGCCTCTCTACTACTACTACTCTAAAGCTACTGAAACGAACTCTTCTCTCTATCTTGTGGTATGGTAAGGTGTGTGGAATGAAAAACTCAAGTCATCTATTTATAGGCCTCAAAATGAGCAATACACGGTCGTGCATTGGTTTGCACGGGCGTGCAAACACCTTGAGAATCAAAGGGTACAAATGGCAGTGTACTGGGAGCCGTGGGGAGTACGTTGGGGCAATGCACGCCCGTGCATTGGGATGTATGGCCGTGCATCCCCTCCCTGCTTCCCATTTTTGTCTTTTAACTGCTTATTTGACTTTTTTTTACCTTGGTTGACTTCTTGGGGGTCAAAGCTCGGGAATGATCCTACTAGAAGCTTGATTTCTTGGTGTTTTTATTGGTTTTTGCTTTGTTTATCTCAAAACACCGAATAACCTATAATTATGAAATATTAACGTTTTAAGTATCAATTGCAAGGTTATTATTCAATTAGTACCATAATATGGGGATTATTATGCATGAAAAACTTGTATAAATGATGGCACATCATAACACCCCACTTAAACTATGCTTGTCCTCAAGCAAACTCATGCATGATGAGACCCATAACTAAAACTTTATAAAAGGAAAGGGAGCTCCAAGTAGCTGGATACTCCGAGATAACTCATGAGTCGCTTATTTTATTTTTGTGTTTTTCTATTTTTAGGATGATGGAATCCAAGACTAGCCTACTAGAACTTCAATTATGCATAATCTTTCACTACTCACAATGTTCACTCAACTATAGGGTTATATATATGGATAATGTAAGTCAAGCAGAACACTCAAGTTCAAATCGAATTATGCAATGGTCATAAGCTTGTATGCAAATCAAGTCTCCACCAACTAACTAATTAGTATGCATGAATCAAGAGGACTTTAAAAATGGTTGTAATGTGGCTAAAAAGAAAATAAGAGGTGAAAATGAAAATCTTTTTGGGTTTTTAGGGATTTAAAGGGTTTTATAGGGCTGCAACCAACGTGGAACACACAGCTACGGCTTCATGGCTTAATATGGAAAATACTAGTGGGTCCCTCTACAGTACTCAGATAATGAGGGTATAACTAATCTAAGGGCTCGTTTATGGTCAGATTGCCAAGACCGATACTTCTTATAATGCTCAACTCTTCCCTTACTACGTAGTACACATTACTACCTTTCCATACAAAACCTTCGGCTTTTAGCCTAATAGCACCTACTTTGATCAGATGCGTATACTCATGGTGGGAATAAGTCTGATTCTTGTTGCATTTTCCATCGTGGCTATAGTTGCCACATTTCACACATTTACCAAATCTTTTGGCTCTTCTTTTGGAGGCGCTTATTGACAATCCGTAGAATCGTGGTCGTTGTTCTTGCTTGTGCCACCATTTTCTTACATCACTTGTTGCTTTGAAAACCTTTTCTCGTAGTTCGGGAGGTAATTTAGGCTTTGCGAAATGAAACAAGAAAGCAAATTAAAATCGAAAGAATGCACATCTAGCTCTTTAAGGTCTAACCGGTAAAAGACCAACTTCTCTCGTTTCTTTTTATTTTCTTATTTTTTTTAAACAACATGTCATCAAGACTAATTTTTCAATAAATCATTTTCCTCAATTTCCTTGAAATAATTTTTCCATATCTTCCTTGTAGATCGTTCGGCTTTTTCTTCCTAATACATCCACTTTCTTATGTATATTCCAATTCCTTGAGTAAATCGGATCCTTTCCAATTGTCTAAACGGTTGAAAACTTAAAATAACGACATAAGATAATCTAATAATTCTCCATCTTGAAGAAAATTAGCCATTAACCGGTGTTTACAAAAAGCTGGTTTGGTGATAAATATGGGTAGTAGAAAAGAAAAGGCTAAGGATCAAAGGGCTATCTAAGCGGATATTGTTTTTGGAATTTTGGGTTTAAGGATAATGTATAAGGGGGTGCCTCAATCATTTTCATACAAATACTAGTTCATGGTCTTGCTATGTATAAGTCACACAAGTTCTAGTTATGCATAAGATTCAATCGAAAAACACTCAATATACCAAATGAAAAAGCATGCGAATAATAATGATAATAATGCTCGTGAAAAGACTCAGATTATTCTCACATGAAAAACGGATGGGATAGAGTTTAGTGATTTGTTATGCATAATATCCATTTGATTCTACTTGTCATGTTTCCATTTATTCCTTTTAGTTTATTTAAGCGCGAACTCAAAGAGGTTTAGATTTTAGGGTTAAAATTTTCAAAATTTTTAGGGTTTTTAAGAGGGTAAGTTTTTAGTAAGGTTTTAGTCAAATGGGTAGAAAATCACGAGTTTAGTTTTACTACTTTGAGGAAATAAGTTTGTCCGGAATCTCAAATTCCCCACCCCACACTTAAAACTGTGCATTGCCCTCAATGTACAAATGCATGTAATGAAATGCTATACAAGAATTTAAATGCATGAAGTTTTAAGGAAAAAAACTGGTACTCCACCGGTCAATTTGGTATATAACCTATAGCCCATGTTTGTTGTTGTTGTCAACATTATGCTAAAGATTTCATCGAATTTCTCAGAATTTTGCTGTGTTTGCCAACGCCCAAGCTTGTAGAGGTGGAGCGGAACTCCTCAAAGAAGTAGAGAAACTACTTGGTGATGCTATGTTATTTGACACACACAAAAAAACATAAAAACATAAACGAAAAATAAAAGATGGTAGTTAAGCTACTAAAGTTCTAGTATCGAAAAGGTATACTTGGGGGTTGAAGTACGAGAAACTTAAACTTGTAAAACCAAACCTGAGGTCCATGTATTCTGCCATATGCACCAACTTCTCAATTTATTCATGATCACCGGGTTGCCTCCCGGAAGCGCCATATTTATTTAAGGGTCGTTGGCCGAACCCGTACGTGCTTTGTCAGTCTTTCTTCAAATGGGGGCTTTGGACCTCTCCCGTGTCTCCCATTCCTTCCTTCAAGTCCTTTAACTTTGGTAATTTTTCCCAGTAGTTATCAATCCAGTTAGTGTTGTTAAGGTCTTTGCCAAGGTCTGGTTTCTTTCCTTTGTTGATTTCCTTAGTTTTCTTCAGTTGGTAGTCCAGATTAGTATCGATGAATTATGCGATCTCAATGGGATCATTGAATAGGCATTCATTTCCTCCGATGTTATAAGTTAATGATTGTTTTCTAACACAAAGTGTCAGAATTTCTTCATTCACGTCGATAACAACTCTGGTAGTGGATAAAAATGGGCGACCCAAAATCAAAGGCATAGAATAGTCGGGCCCAATTTCTAAGACCATGAAGTCGTCCGGGAAGACAAACTTGCTGACTTTAACCAGTAAATTCTCAATGACTCCCATAGGTGATTTAACAATACCATCTGCAAGTTCGATAATTTACAAGTTGCGGATTCCAAATTTTTAATCTTTTGAACATGTTGTATGGCATTACTTTCACACTTGCCCCTAGATCAGCAAGTGCGAAAGTTATCGGTAGTGGTCCGATAGAACATGGTAAAGAGAACTTTTCAGGATCTGATAGTTTCTTTAGAAGGCATCGTTCGATAAGAGGGACACATTGATTAGTTCTTTTAACAGCGTCTTCCATGTTTTTTTGTTAGTGAGGAAATCTTTCAAGAAACGTCCATACTTAGGCATTTGTTGAATTATATCCAGGAAGGAAGATTGACATGAATTTGGCTTAGGAGTTCGATGAATTTCTCATATTGTTCGTCAGTCATTTGCTTCACTAGCCTTCATGGGTACGATATTGAAAGCTCTTTTTTGTCGGGAGGAGTGTTCACTGGAGCAGGTTGGACTTTCCTTTGGTGGCGATTCTTGAGCGGTTGATTCTGTGACAGGTGGTTAAAGTGGTATTCCGGTGAATATTTCCCTTAATGGTGTTTGAAGTTCCTCTTCTTATGGTAATTGCAGTTCTGGATAAACCTTGTTATATCTGAGAGTGATAACACTTACATTTGCTTTCAGATTAGGTTCAGTGTTGCTTGGAAGACATCCTGGTTATCTTTCGGATAGAAGTTTTGCAATATGTCCTAGTTGTATCTCAATGGACTAGAGAGTTGCTTTTATATGTCCTAAACTCAGCTTCATGAAGACTAAACTTTTCCACATATTGTTTGTGACGAGCATCCGCTAAGAGGGCTTGACTTTCAGTTGTAGATATCAACTTAGTTATCGCGTTCTCCAAGCTTAACACATTACCTGGCTTGTTAGTTCCCTGAAATTGTTGGCGAAGCTGAAAGTTTTGAGACTGTCTTTGTTGAAACTGTTGCTGTTGTCCAAAGCCAGATTGACCTTGGTTGTTGTTATCCTTCCGGCTAAAATTCGGATGGTTTCTCCATCTAGGATTGTAGGTGTTACTACAGGGGTTGTTTTGCGGGTGATTTGTTTCGATAAAGTCAACATGCTCAGCTTCGACAATGATGCTTTTTACTTCTTCAGCAGTCTCAGTGGTTGTTTTGCCCTTGCTAATTTGGTTGAGTCGAGTGGTGAAGGCATCTACTTGAGCAGAAAGTGAAGTGACAGTATCGACAAAATGAACTCCTTGCCTGGTTCCCTGTTACTTCTTGGATTGTACCATTGATAGCTATTCATATCTATTTCCTCAGTCAGATTGTAAGCTTTTTGTGGCCTATTGTTTCCAAAAATACCACCTGAAGTAGCGTCGAGTGTCTGACGAGCTTGATTATGCAACCCATTGTAGAATGATGATACATGTAACCAAACTTCTAGCCTATGATGAGGGCATTTCCTCAACTTATCCTTGAAACGTTCCCATGCCTCATACAGTGATTCACCATCTTCCTGGGTGAAAGTGGTAATATCATTTCTCAATTTTGCAGTTTTTGCTGGCGAGAAGTGTTTCGACAGGAATTTTTTAGCTAGATCATCCCATGTAGTAATTGACCTGGTAGGAAGAGAGTTAAGCCATGCCTTAGCTCGCTCCCTTAAGGAAAAAGGAAACATTTGGAGTCGAATTGTGTCATTCGAAACTCCGTTCAGTTTGAAAGTGTTACAAATTTCGAGGAAATTTGCAATATGGGCATGTGAATCTTCATCTGGTAATCCATGAAAAGTGCATGATGATTGGATCATATGAATGACATGCGATTTGATCTCAAATTTGTTAGCGTCAACTTTTGGCCTTGTGATGCTAGACCCCAAAGCCTCAAGTTACGGTCTTGCAAAGTCAGAAATAGTGCGGTTTTCTAAGGCCATTTTTTAGCACGGTTTTCTCGTAATCGCGGTGAATGAATCTTTTGGGCTCTGCTAAAGGATGATATAAACCAGTAGTGGAGCTATGGATCATACACTACCTACAACAAAATGTAAAAAAAACAAATGGAAAATGTTCAGGTTAAAAGGCTAATCCGTTAACTCGAATTTTTCTTGAAATCACCGTATCCATGGCAGCAGCGCCAAAACCTGGATGCGTGTCGTGATTAAGTTATAAAAAGATTTTAATGATAAGGTTTCACGAGATCATGTTTTAAATTTATAAAATGACAAATACTCAAACTTAATACACACACAATAGGCAAGTGTAGCTATCTCATCGTAATATAGTTTAGGTAAGAACCAAGTATCGAACCAATGGACACGGTCGAGTTCCAATACTCAACTTTTGTTATCGTTTAGACGGTTTAAATAGTGAGTGGGTTTTGTGTGCTTGTGAAGCAGAAAAAGTAAATGACAGAAAAGTAAATGAAGGTAAAGTAAATAACAGAAATGTAAAAATGTGCGTGAAGTGTATAACAGAAATGTAAATAGCAGAATAGTAAATAACAGGAAAGTAAATATCTCGAGAATGATCAGGTCACAAAAAGTATTGCTTTGGGCTTCGAATCCACTTGGTATATGAAAATTTCAAGTTGACTAATCCGGTGGTATGGCTAATACAAACGTGTAAACGGTACACCGCTAGAGCCTCATTCTCACAACATTTGGTTCACGAAATATATTTTTTAATAATAAAATGGTAGGACTCCCAGCTAGGGACATCGTTACCCTCAACTCTTCGATACTATCTCCGAGTTAGTTTAAGACATCAAACTTAAGTGCTTATTTATTATTATTAAAAGAGTCATTAGACTTTGTTCACCTGGAGGCGGTTTAACAATAGGACCATCTATAAAGACGTACCGTTCCCAACATGAGTTCACCAATTCTTGGTCTCATAACAAGTTCGTATAAAGACGTACAACCTTATTAATATTAACCAAGCCTTGACTGATCAAAACCTACTTGTATAAAGACGTACAAGTATCAAGAGAAGTTTCATTAAAAAAGTTTTACGGTCTTACGCTTTAAAATCAAGAACACTCACAAGTGAAAATACAAATTTATATTATAACAAAAAGCCCACCTAAAGGTGGTTTTAAGAGCAAATAATTAAAGACATAAACATACCACCAGATTAATACGTTAAACATTAACTTAAACCAAACTTCATCTTCACCCTAGCAATATAAAGAGTTTTGCCACGAATGGCCATACTAACTAGCGTAACGCTAAGTTTCGTAGGCTCCCCTATTGCGGACAAAGAGGAGGAGCCTCTATACTCTCTACTACTACTCTAAAGCTACTGAAACAATTTCTTCTCTCTATCTTGTGGTATGGTAAGGTGTGTGGAATAAAGAACTTGAGCCATCTATTTATAGGCCTCAAAATAAGCAATGCACGGCCGTGCATTGGTTTGCACGGGCGTGCAAACATCTTGAGAATCAAAGGGTACAAATGGCAGTGTACTGGGAGCCGTGGGGAGCAAGCTGAGGCAATGCACGCCCATGCATTGGGATGTATGGACGTGCATCCCCTCCCTGCTTCCCGGTTTTGTCTTTTAGTTGCTTGTTTGACTTTTGTTGACCTTGGTTGACTTCTTGGGGGCCAAAGCTCGGGAATGATCAATTTAGAAGCTTGATTTCTTGGTGTTTTTTTATTGGTTTTTGCTTTGTTTGTCTCAAGACACCGAATAACCTTCAATTATGAAATATTAATGTTTTAAGTATCAATTGCAAGGTTATTATTCAATTAGTACCATAATATGGGGATTATTATGCATGCAAAACATGTATAAATGATGGCACATCAATTTTATATATTTACATAATTACAAATTTGCCATTAAAGTATATCAACCATTGATTAACAATAATCAATGGTTGAGATGTGGTTTTCATGGTTATCAAATAAAAATCGGTTAACATTTGAACCACACCATGTATATAGGGGAGAGATATTTTATAAAGGCTCAAAACCTTACAAAGTGTAGGAAGCCACCATAGAGTGACATGTGTCCAAGGAGTGACCAAGGGGGAAGGGCAAAAACGTAAAACTAGCATGAATATGCTACTCAAATGACAAGAAACATGCACATGCAAATCACATGCATATTTCCCCATATTTTTTAAACGTTCATGGTTTTTTTATGCGTTATTTTTTTTTTAAATTACACCATAATAACGAGCGTTTTTTTATCTTTAATATGAGTACAATATTGTTATATAAAAATTTTAAAATAAATTTACGTGTTAAGTGGGTTTTTTAATTAATGGTGTTTTTGAACTACGTTGTACAAACTATATAAAAAACATCATAAAAATCGTTGTACAAACACCATAAAAAACGTCATGAATTAAAAATCATAAAAACATATAATTTATGGTTTATAGAGTTTTTGACTCTCGAAAACATCATAAAATTTTTTGGAAAAAACGTCATGAAAAACCAACCTAAAATGGTTTATGGTTTGTATGGCGCTCGAAAATAAAAAAAAAAACGTTTAATTTATGGTTTATAGTGTTTTGAACAATCGAAAACATCATAAAAACGCTCGAAAAAACATCATGAAAAAACACCATAAAATGATATATGATTTCTCTCGAAAACATCATAAAACACACTCAAAAAAACGTAATAAAAAAACATTATACAAACACCATTTAATTTATGGTTTAAATGACGCTCGAAAACATCATGAATTAAAAACACTATAAACACGTCATACAAACCCATTTTTTTTACAAACATTCGAAAAAACACCATAAAAACTTCAAATACAAGCGCTCGATTGTTTTTTTTTTCTTTTTTTGCATTTCTTTACAAACACTATAAAATGTCAAATACAAACGCACGAAAAAAACACCATAAACACGTCATACAAACCCATTTTTTACAAACACTTGGAAAAAATGTTGAAACACTTTCCTGTGACAAACACTCTCGATAGATAGAGTCTTAGTCTTAGGTTGTCTTTTTTGTAATTGTCTTTGTATGTAAGAGTCTTTATGTATTAGTTTATCGAGTTATATTTACTTTTACATATTGAATGTTGCAAAATTCTATAAGTGTTTTGCGCACTTGTAAGTGCGCAGGAGAAAGCTCCCGTGTACTTAGCAAGTACGCAAGAGTAACTTTGCATACTTGCTAAGTACGCAAGATCATTTTGCCCTGCGCACTTGCTAAGTGCGCTGACATCAGGTCTTGTATAAATAGGATAGGTTGACAGAAGTTAAGTACGCAGACATAGACGCAGGCATTATAGCAAATACGCAGATTGTAATCTCAGTGCTTCTCTCTGTAACCATCAAGTGTTTATAACACAAAGAACGTTTAAAGTGTATTCTCTTGTCGGTTTACTTTGTTTAGTTTGACTCTCCGCCTAGTCACGGGTATTTCGCACCCGGTCCGACTAGTAGACCCACTTGCATGTGACGATCCGCCACACCCGAGGGACCTACAAGTGGTATCAGAGCATTACTCCTGATTTCGAGTGTTGGGAGTGAGTTTAGAGAGTTTTTACAAACAAAAAGAGGTATTTTTGTTGATTTTTGTGATAAAATAGGGGTAGCTCTTGAGCACTATTTTAGAAACAAAAATCACTCAAAAACTGATTTTTGTTGTGTATTTGAGTGTTATGAGCATCAAAGGTTGATTAGAAACAAGTTTCTGACCCTTTGGATCATTTGCGTTGATTATCAGACCAATTTTTACCATCTCCGGCGATTTTCAGGTGACCGGAAAAGTTTGGTGAAAGTTGCTAAAAAGGTGTTGTGCGTACTTACCATTTCTGGCAAAAAGTACAGTTTTGTGCGTACTTACTAAATACGCAAGACTTAACTCCTGCGTACTTACAAGTGCGCAAGACTGAACTTGTGCGAACTTAGTTATATCCTGCGTACTTACCATTTACTCTTGCGTACTTACAAGTACGCAAGAGGAAATCTAAATACGCAAGACCATTTCTCAAGTGCGCAAGGCCAAAATTCAAGTGCGCAACTGTGTCTGATTTTTCTAAAATTTGACTAAGTGTTCACTATGTCGAATCTTCAGAATCTTGGAAACCTGTTAAATTATGATAATGAGATCGGTACACCACATAAACCACCAAAGTTGCTGAACGTAAACGACTATTCTAATTGGAAAGCACGTTTCGAGCACTTCATTTCTTATACCGACTCATCGTTATGGATACCAATCCTTGAGGGATATAAGCATCCCACACACATCTATCTTGATGAAACCATGCCCAAACCTATCTCTAAGCTTTCTGACGAAGAAAAGAAAGCTTATGACCGAGAAAAGAAGGCACTTGGTTCGATCACTATGGCATTAACTCGGGAATTGTTCCACAGTTTCCGAGGTTATGACAATTCCAAGGATCTTTGGAAAGCTTTACAGAAAAGATTCGAAGGAAATAGTGACATCAAGAAGAGTAAGCGGGATCTTCTCAGGAAGCAGTATGAATGCTTCAGATTTTTAGAGAACGAATCTTTAGATGACCTCATCTCTAGATTCTATCATTTACAGACTGAGTTGAAGGCTTTTGAACTCAGGTATCCAGATGAAGAGATGGTGGAAAAGTTTTTGGATGATTTACCACCCAAATTTGAGATGTACACAACCCTGATGAGGGAAAATCCTAAGTTCTATGAGTTGAAAGTAGAGGAGGCAATAGGAAAGGTTCAAGCTCATGACATGAACCTAAAGAGAAAGAAGAGCTCAGGAAGACCCCAGATACAAGACCCTTCTATGTATCATGGGACGACTTCTACATCCAAGTCATCGAGCTTTGGAATTTCCCTCTTCACTGGAAACCCTACTGAAGAAGACCACTCAACTGGGTGTGGTGGTCATGCATGCTATGCTTCAGGATCAGGGTTGGGATCTCATCATCAACATACCTCAAGAAATCCTCCTGCTACGTCTTCAGCTAACCAATCAGCTATAGCCAGAATAGCTGAAGATCATGTAGCACTATTCTCATCTTGTATGCTTGCGTATGAGAATTTCATAGGTGGCAAGCTTACTGATCAAGAGACGATTGAAGAAGATTTTAATCAAGTCGATCCTGATGACATGGAGGACATGGATATTCAATGGAATATGGCCATGCTATTGAGGAGAGCCAAGTATTTCCTGAACAGAACAGGAAGAAAGTTTATTGGCGGGCATCCTAATGCCAAGGTCGGATTTGACAAATCAAAGGCCAAATGCTATAAGTGTCTAAATTTTGGACACTTTGCTCGTGAGTGTCAGAAAGACAGAGCACCGGCCTCTGGTTTTACCCGACCCAGCCAAGGAAACAGCCATGGCCACAACAACTCAAACCACCACAATAACTCAAACCACCACAATCAAAGCCAAGCTGGAACGTCCAATGCACTGGTAGCCCAACAGGACGAAAGCTTTGATTGGGGTGTTCATCTTGAGGATGCCATCATCGCACAAACCCAGGTTGGTCTCATGGCTGAGATCATGGAGATGATGGAAGCGGAGAAAAGGGAAGCTTCTATGGTTGACCTAGAAGAGTCTACTGCTGCTGCAGAGGAAGAGAAGGAAGCTGAAGAAGAGGAAGCTTCTGTAGCTGATAAGGAGGAATCGACCACTGCAGTTGCTCTCATGGCCATTGGAGGCAACAAGTTCATCTTCTGAGGTAGACTCTAACCCTTTCTCTGTTATTTCATGTTCTAAATGTCTAGGGCTAAAACTTGAAAATTCTAGGCTCCAAGACAAAATCAAACCCCTAAGTATGGCAGCTCTAAACTATAAAGAAAATGAAAAACGTTTTAAAGATTCTATTGAAACGTTGAAAAAAGAAAAATGTGAATATTCTTTAAAAATAAGTGATCAACAGCTTCACTTAGATGTTGCATACAGGGGTTGGAAAAACGGAACAATGAAATCAACAAACTGCAAAATGAGATCTTGCAGTTAAAATGTACTAATGAGAAATTGAAAAACTCTCGCTTTGTGGTGGAACACTACGAATCTGTAGTGAGACAAATGAATGGGTTAGGGCTGGGTACTAATGCCATTCCTCCACCAGTGAGCGGGAAGTTTGTCAATAGCTTAATAGACATTGATCTCACTTGTTTATATGAGTCCTCTGATAAGGATGATTCCCCTAAAAAGGATGAATCCTCAAGTAAGGCTAACTCCACATCTAGTGAGGAGTTCGTTACTGCTTCTGAAGACGGGTCGATTAACTCTTGCCCTGAAGGAGTAGTATCTGAGGAGTTCTTGACTGAACAGAAAGTAAAGAAAAACGTTATCACTAATGGTGATAATTGCATTCTAACTGAACCCGATATTATTGAAACAAATGATAATCTAAAAGTAATGCTTTATGGGGGGTTATAAAAGTCTTAACCAAGCAAAGAAAGAAGCTTTTACAGCTCATTATGGGCTTGGGTATAAAGAAAATTTGGAAAAATAATATACTCCCAAAAACCAAACTGTAAAGGTTCAGACTCCTGTTCATAAACCAACTCCTCCTGCTCATAATGTTGAGTTATCTAAGGCCAGATCTAATGAGCCTTATAAGAGAACTTATGTAGACAAGAGGAATTGTTTTCACTGTGGCTTGGTTGGTTACATTCTTGTGAACTGTCCTTCTAAGAACCAAGGGAAACGGCATGTAGTTTCACAGCCAGCTGTTATCCCAAGGTTGCCATCAGTGAAACCTCCCAAAAATCCAAAACAAAATTTGGTGAAACCACCAGTCAAATCGATGGTAAAGCCTAAGATCAAATCTGAAGCTAAACCATCTGTTTCGAGAAAGGTAACGCGGCCAGCTGTACCTTGTGTATCTACCTCTGGTAGAACACGTACCGGTGAGAAACCTGTGGCGAGACTCTCTAAGCCACAGAGGAGAAGAAGGAACAAGAGGTTGAGAAAGCTAGAACAGCTGACTTCTGTTCAATCAGGTGAAGCTTCCACAAGTTCACCTGCTGTTATTGAAACAAAGTCTCCTGTTCAGGTTAAGAAACAGAAGAGATCTTGGACTGCCAAATCCAAAACTTCTCAATCTCCTAGTTCTAATTCTTCTAAAGATTCATCAATTTTGAACAGTCATCACGACTGTGAGTTAAAGGAAGTAGTTTATTTTGAAAAAGGATGGACGACCCAAGACCACAATGGCTTGGGTCTCCAAATCTAACTAATTCTTTTGTTACTCGTGCAGGGACATCCGAAGGGTACTATCTCTAACCGTTGGTATGTATATAGTGGATGCTCCCGGCACATGACAGGAAACATGGCCTTGCTTCAAGATGTTAAACCATTCAGAGGTGGCTATGTGGCCTTTGCTGGAGAAAAAGGCAGCAGCATCACGTGTCAAGGCGTGGTTTCGAACGGTTGTGTCAGCTTTGACAATGTCAACTTCTGCGAGCAGCTGAAGCATAACCTGTTGAGTGTCTCCCAAATGTGTGATAAGGAGTACTCGGTGATGTTTGACAAGTCAGAATGCCTGATTCTCAAACCTGGTTTTGAAGTTCCCGAAGACTGGATTCTGATGAGAGCGCCAAGAACAAACGACACCTATCAGATCGATATGAGCGTGGCAACAACCACCTCATCAGTTGCTACTTGTTTGATTACAAAAGCTATAGAGCTCGACTCCATCTTGTGGCATGGGAAACTCGGACATATTTCTTATCGTAAAATGAATCATCTTGTCCGAAACGGTTTGGTAACCGGGGTTCCTAAAGATTTACCATTGCAGATGACTGTATGCCTTGTAAAAAGGGCAAACAGCAACGGAAGTCTCACAAGCCCAAGCTCCAAAACTCTATTGATACCCCTTTGGAGCCATTACACATGGATCTGTTTGGCCCCATAAGTATCAGGAGTATTGGAGGTAAGTCGTTCTGTCTAGTTGTAACTGATGATTTCTCACGTTTTTCTTGGGTGCATTTTTTAGGTACTAAAGACGAGACTGCTGATATTCTTCAATACTTGATCCTGAGCTTGGAATCTCTTTGCAAGCTGAAAGTTAGAAGAATAAGGAGTGACAACGAAACTGAGTTCAAGAATAATTTGATGGAGCTTTTCTGTCTCAAGAAAGGGATCCGTCACGAATTCAGCACGCCGTACACGCCTCAGCAGAATGGAGTTGCTGAACGGAAGAACAGAACACTGATTGAGACTGCAAGGACTATGCTGTCGGATGCAAATCTTCCTGTCACTTTCTGGGCAGAAGCCGTTAATACAGCTTGTCACGTCTTAAACAGAGTTATGGTTGTGAAGAGGCACAACAAGACTTGTTACGAGTTGATCAACAACCGACTCCCCAATCTTGATTACCTAGTTCCTTTTGGTAGTCCCTGTTCCTTGTTGCTACAGTACAAAGACCGCCAGTCTAAGTTTCATGCAAAAGCGGTGGAAGGCATTTTCTTAGGATACGTTGCAAACTCGCCTTGCAAGAGAGTGTACAACATAGGAACTCGTACTGTCGAGGAATGGTTTGAAGTGGACTGCAGTAAACACAGCATTCCACCCGAACCAACAGGTCTAGCTTGGGGTTTTGATTATGATGTGCTATTCAAGTCATTCAATCTTCCTGATCTATCTGCAGTTGACGCCGCAAATGTTTATGAATTATTGGGTGGCGACAATGACTCCAGTTTCTCTACTCGTGCTACTGTACCGATTATAACTCCTGATTCTAATGTTGCATCTGGATCTGGAACTCATGACAGTGATAACAGTGAAAGTGTTCATGTGGTTGGAGATGACGCTCAAGCCAATCCTAACACAACTGTAGGAAATGAAGCTCCAGCTGATCCAATTAACAATGAATCTTCTTCCTCTCGAACACAGGAAATGGGGGAGTTAAGCACGAATCTAGATCCAGAAATTCCAGAGACGAGAGTGCATAGGAATCATCCAATCGACAACATTATTGGTGATCCTTATGCCGGTGTTCAGACTCGTCATCGAACCATCACTGAGAACACCAGCCTTTACACAGAGATACTTGACACTGGTGTCATGGAAACATGTCTGCATGCTGCATTCGTGTCCCAGTTAGAGCCAAAGAATGTGAAGGAGGCTCTCACTAACAACTGCTGGATTGAGGCGATGCAAGATGAATTGTCTCAATTCCAAAAGTTGCACGTGTGGGATTTGGTTGATTTGCCAAAAGGCTTTCAGCCAATTGGAACCAGATGGGTGTTCAAATGCAAGACGGATGATCGTCATGTTGTTGTGAAGAACAAAGCAAGATTGGTTGTTCAGGGTTTTTATCAGCAAGAGGGCTTGGATTACACGGAAGTATATGCCCCAGTTGCTAGAATTGAAGCCATTCGACAGTTCTTTGCTTATGCCACATATGTCGGCTTCAAGGTCTACCAACTTGATGTGAAGAGTGCTTTCCTTTATGGTAAAGTTCATGAAGAGGTCTATGTCACTCAACCTCCCGGCTTTGAAGATCCGCATAATATCAATAAAGTGTATAAGCTCGACAAAGCACTTTATGGTCTTCATTAAGCACCGCGGGCATGGTATGAGACATTATCTAAGCATCTACTGTCTAATGGTTTCGACCGTGGACAGATTAACTCGACTCTCTTCATTAGGAAAGCAGGTGGTGACATTCTTCTTGTACAAGTATACGTCGACGACATTATTTTTGGATCTACCAATGAAGGGATGTGTAAGGAATTTGAGCAGGTGATGAAGTCCAAGTTTGAAATGAATAACATGGGTGAATTGTCATTCTTCCTGGGTCTGCAAGTCAGTCAAAGAGAGGATGGCATTTATCTACATCAAACTAAGTATGTGCAGGACATCTTGTCAAAATACAAGATGAATGATAGCAGTACTTATGGCACACCTATCCCTGTCAATCATGGTCTGCATCCTGACAAAGATAGAAAGGATGTAGATAGCAGATTGTACCGTGGGATGATCAGATCACTTATGTATCTCACAGCTTCAAGACCCGATAAAATGTTTGCTGTGTGCTTGTGCTCAAGGTTTCAGTCACAACCGAAGGAGTCACATATGATAGCAGTGAAGAGGATTTTCAGATATCTGAAAGGGAAACCCCGATTAGGTCTTTGGTACTCTAAGCAGCAGTCATTCGACTTCAAAGCCTACACTGATTCAGATTATAGCGGTTGTAACCTTGACATAAAGTCAACTTCTGGTGGATGTCAATTCTTAGGAGAAAGACTGGTCTACTGGCAGTGCAAGAAGCAGTCAACGGTTTCTATCTCAACTTGTGAAGCAGAATACGTTGCTGTGGTGAGCGGTTATTCTCAGATATTGTGGATTCAGCAGCAATTGAGAAACTACGGCTTAAACTTCACTGGAACTCCTTTATTCATTGACAACAATGCCACCATGTCCATCACAAATAACCCAGTGAAACATTCCAAAACTAAACATATAGAAATTCGCCATCATTTCATCCGTGATTGTGCTGAAAAGCATTTAATTGAACTTGTAAAAGTTCACACGGATGACAATCTTGATGACCTTTTCACAAAGGCATTTGATCGATCCCGTTTTGAGCATCTTGTCAACTTGATAGGAATGTTCAATCCTGAGTGAAAATTAATTTTTCTTAAATCAATTCAATTCATGGAAGTTAAATTTTATTTCTTTTAAATTTTCTGTATAGTTCTTTTAAATTTCAAAATATTTTACAAAAACAAAAACAAAATAGAAAACGGAGAAAATTTCAAAGTTAACTTTGAGAAAAGAGGAAATGATAGTACATCAGAAATGATCTAAACGTCACAGACTGCTCATATGGGAAATGATTGCGTCATGCTTACTTAATTGTTTTAAATTATTATGTTTTTAATCTGCTTATTTACAAGTAATTTGAATTGTCAGTAGGCTATATGCGTCTTTGAATCACTAGTAATGTGGAAACTAAATCTAAATTACAACTGTGATTTGAACCCATGTTTGCAAGTGTGTGTGCGTAAAAGAATAGAAAAAATCATTATTAGATAAAGGATGTTAGATTTTGGCAATAATTTTCTTTTGAGATCAGTTTCGGGTTATGTCGTTAGCACAATTAATGCGGTTCATCTCACTGCCCATACTCACAAGTATGCAAGGAGAGATTGAATCAAGACATGTCTCTACATCAACCGTTGAGCATGTATTCACCCTTGAATCACTCCTGATTCATTGAAATCAAATCTAGATAAAAGTTGGATCCCCTTACCTTAAAACTCAAACACCATATATTATCCTGAATCATCATACCGATATTCAATGAAGAAAATCAAATGAAACCAAGACAAATGAATCACTCGATTCTGAATCTTATGATTCCTGATAATCCTTATGGATTCTGCTTGATTTTTCCTATGCTAATAGATGTAACTTCATTCTGAAAATTTAGAAAATCATTGGGAAAATCTTAGATGCCTTGAGATAATTCAATTTACATTATTGTAGCATATGAGTAGGGTACACGTTGTATATCTTATAATTAATACCTTAATACACAAGAACGTGATACAAAGATGCTTATAGTTTCAAATCTTATAATATTGTCAACTTGAATTACTTGTTTATGTGCTTATTACGTATGAATAAATAGTAATCCATGACATGATCCCATATTATTTGATGTTTATATTGTATCGTTTTTGCTAAAAGATAGCCTGATATGATCCTCTGCTCGTGTCTTTGATCAAAAATAGTTTGTGTGAATACGTGTATATTTTTATTAGAAAAGATCAAAAAGATTTTAAGTTTATGCATAGTTCAGTTTTATTCAGAAAAGCCAAAAATAAAAATATATTTGTGTTTAACCTTCCTGAATTATATTTGAATCCTCTTGATTGAATATTTTTAACTTGTTCGTTATTTGACTTAAAAAAAAACTTCATAAATTTGAGTTGAAAGTTTGCGCACTTAAGGGTTTGTGCGTACTTATAAGTGCGCATGAAGTAAGCCCTGCGTGCTTAACAAGTACGCAAGAGTTAAGTCTTGCGCACTTGTAAGTATGCAAGAGTTAAGTCTTGCGCACTTGTAAGTACGCACGAGTTAAAACGTGCGCACTTGCTAAGTACGCACGACCTTTTTGCGTGGGGTATATAATCCGGACTTAGAAAATTTTCAGAAACTTATCCCTTTCAAAACGGTTCATATTCCCTCCGACTTTCACTAGAAAATTCAAGTGTTCCTAAACCGATTTTTCGTCCCATTGCTAGTTTCATCACTACATTACAATCAATCGGTGAGATTTTAGGCTTAATCCATCCACGTAACCGTGACTTTGGACCGATTCACTGACTAAGAAAATCTAGGTTCAATCCGTGATTTTTAGGGAAAATTGTGGGTTGTTTGGGTAACCTCTTATCATTAAAACATGAATAGATAACATAATCGACCCTTAATCGTCCTTTTTAGTCTTTGATTGTGTCCCCGTGGTTGAAGTTGAACCGACAGTGTCGCCATTCGACTGTTAGGTCAAAATTGGTCACGGTTAGCAGGTACTTGGTGTCGATATTGTTCCCATAAGGTAGAATCTTCGATTCCGACCTAGTGGCAACCCAATACACACCAAATTGTGAACATCTATTGAATTTCAAAATTCTAAAATTTTTCACCAAGTGTAGTTCTTGCACACTTAGCAAGTACGCAAGAAGAAATTCCTGCGTACTTGTTAAGTACGCAAGAGGAAACTCCTACGTACTTGCTAAGTACGCAGGACCAAGCAAAAATTCGTAAGTCTGAAATTCAGTTCAAAGAGTAACTGCTATACTGAGTCGTGTTTATCCATTTCCAATGATACGTGTTGTTCTGATTCTGTTTTCTGTGTGTTTTTGCAGATCATGGCTCGGGCGTTTACTAACGAATTCAACCTGTTAACTAACACTGAACCATAATGGAAAGGTGCAGCACTGCAGTACAGAGACATAGTTGATTTCTTGAACCGTTCAAGAATCAGCTACGCCATTTCTGCTGACCTGATCGTGTCAAGACCCTACCTCGAGTAGTTTTGGGAGACGGCGTAGCACGACTGCACGGTAACCCCCAACGTTATAAGGGCTACCGTTGCTGGTCATGCTATTGCTTTCTCTGAAGATACTATAAGAAGGGTCCTTCAATTCAGAGATCTCTCGACAGACCCGACAGCCTATCCAGAATACTTTGTGGACGGCTGTTGGAGATAAAGAATGGGCTATGTCGGTGCGAGGGACTATGCTTCATACAAGAAGATGTGGGTGTTAGACCAATGGAGATACTTCGCCCACGTCATGATCATGTGCATCTCATCAAGGAAAGCTGGGAAAGATGCCATGGGTCATTACCTTGCAGCAGCCATGGTCGGCCTTTCTCTCAATAAGGGCTACAACTTCTCCCGCTACATCTTCAAGGCCATCAATGACTAGATAAACACAGCGGAGAGGTTTTGGTTCTTATTATAACCTCGGTTTGTGCAACTTCTGATTAATGACGCGTTGCCAAACCTACCTGCTATAGGGGAGAGACTGCAAGTAAAGAGGGTGGACAAAAGAGTATTGGCCCAATTCCTAAAGCCAGGTAGTGTAGATCCTACCCATGTGCATACAGAACTCTTTAGCCACCTCATCAATGAAGCATATGTGACCCCAGTGACTAGAGATGGTATAGTCACGACTCGGAGCCGGAATTGAGTGAACACTCCGACGAACAACAGCAACAACAACAGGAGGAGATGGAAAGTGATGATGGATCGTCTGATGATGGAGACGACGAAGGAGTAAATGAGGGTGCTGAGGGATCCGACTCGGAGGCAACTGAGTCAGATTCATCTGATTCCGATGATGCACCGTCGCAGGTACACCCGAGGAGAACGGCTAAGGTAACCCTACCTGAGTCGTCCTCCAAGAGAAAGCGACAGTCGTCTAACAGCGAATACAAGCCAGACTCTGACTCTGACGCTTCTATACAAAGACAAAGAAGAGAAAGCATTCACAAGAACAGGGGCGATAGGCAACAGCCTTCTATCCCCAGTGAGGTGGAGGCTCAGCAGCAAGTACAAGTGTCAGCTGCTAGTCCTGATTCAGCCTCCACCCCACCTTCACAGCAGCTTTACCATAGGAGGAGGAGGCCGCAGGTGCAAAGTGAAATGGTCGTCACTTCAATCACAGCGGAGATCCCTGTGATAGTGACCCTCCCTACCACTACTGTTCAGGTGGCGGTGACTACTCCAATTCTCACGGAGTCAGTCACCATCACCCCTACCATTACCCCTATAACTCTCGTCGCATCTCAATCCCAACCACCACCATTGAGCCTCTTAGTCAACCCTTCAATTATGGAGATTTCACACAAGGGTTTGACTTTGATACCATATTCTCCTGCCCCGTTCACAATGCTGAGGCATCCTCATCCAGACATCCTGATCCGAATGATGCAAGGATAGATTTTCTGGAAACCCAAGTTGCTGGATTACCGGAGACTATTCAAAAATCAAAGGAGTAGTCTGACGCTCAACAAGCACAGATCAATTCTTTAGTAGACGAAGTTAGAATCCTTCATAGCCAGAGAACGGGGACTGAGGAACGACTGAAGAACGTCATGGCCCAGAACGAGCTCCTAATCAAGACAAATGAAATGCTTCTGGGTCACGGGTCATCCTTGGATCTAAGGTTTGATACTCAAAGGAAGGAGCATGAGCTGATGGTTAAACTGATTGCTGATCTGACCAAGAAGCTTGATGCTCAAGGGGAGAAGGAGAAGGAGAAGGAGAAGGAGAAGGAGACAGAGAAAGAGAAAGAGAAGAGGACTACTGGTGATGAGGCGTGTCATCATGTCGACTTGACTAAGGATGACGACAAAGACAAGGATCTCGAAGTCGGTCCTAGTGGAGGTGAGCACCAAGCTTTAGCAATCGTGCCCATCTCTGCTGTTCCAATGACTCACGGGGAGTCGACTCATCAAGAGGGTGGTGATACCTCTGGTGGTGGTGGTGGTGACAAAGGAAAGTCAGTGGCTGGAGTACTTAAGGACTTATCTGACGATGAGATCCTATATCTAGAGCCTGGCTATTCCAATGAAGTACAGATCGATGCTCTCTTTAATATGAAAGAAGGAGGGATCGACTCTGTTGACGATTGGGATGATGATGACGAGGACGTTGTAATCGAAATTCCCAAGGGTGACGGGGAAGGAGAGTACGAGCTAGAAGATGGAGAGATCTTTGAATTTCCATCCTTCGATGCTCCGCTCGACACAGGTTCAGTCGAGCAGGCTAGTAATGTAGAAGCCTAGACTGAAGCCTCCCCAGTTGACCCTGCACTTGTGGACCCAGAGGCACCGAAAGAAACAGACATGCCTTCTACTTCATCAAAGGGTCCAGCTCCTGTGTGGAAAAAACGTCTATTATAGACAAACACTAAGCAACATGGATGATCTTGGCTGTAAGGTTCGAGGAGGATAAGCAGCTGTTCGCTATCAAAAGATCTGGCGGGGTTCAATACTTGAAACCCACCAGTGAAGCGTTCAGCTCCTTACCCAAATACGACCTTGTGAACCTAGCAAACCGAGAGCTGCTGGGTCATTCCAATCACGCAGTAGCGATGGGTTTGTGGGTGGTTCTGCAGCGGGAAGCAAGATCGGGGAAATTCGAGATGTTCAAGCCTCAAGTGCCCAAGAGAGTCAAGGATAAGCACGCTATACATCCTGTGACTAAGAAGCACTTAAAGAAATTGGTATACAAGCCAGTGCGATGTGAAACTAAGATTCCCCTGAGCAAGTTATCTCATGATATTCTTGGTGACATGTGGTACTGGTACGTAGATCCAAAGACGGGCGAGGCTGTGATCATGGGTAAAGGACGTTCAGAGAGCGGGAACCTAGTGCCAAAGGAACTGATCAGAATATTTGATGAAGTCTGCTTCATCAACTTTTCTGTGAAAGATCTGGAGGTACTAGCAGAAGGGTATTGCACCTACACTGATGAATGGACAAAGCTCTTTGCTTCTAAATATGACAAGGTGATTAAGTTCTGCCTTGATTACAAGAAGAAGATGGAAGCTAAAGATCAAGTGCTGTGAAGACTGAAGATGTGAAGACCGAAGACTGAAGATTATCCAGAGCTGTTGTCAAGGGGGAGTTTGTTGAAGCACTTTCCTGTGACAAACACTCTGGATAGATAGAGTCTTAGTCTTAGGTTGTCTTGTCTTGTTTGTAATTGTCTTTGTATGTAAGAGTCTTTATGTATTAGTTTATCGAGTTGTATTTAGTTTTACATATTGAATGTTGCAAAATTCTCTAAGTGTTTTGCGCACTTGTAAGTGCGCAGGAGAAAGCTCCTTCGTACTTAGCAAGTACGCAAGAGTAACTTTGCGTACTTGCTAAGTACGCAAGAGCATTTTGCCAAGTGCACTTGCTAAGTGCGCAGGCATCAGGTCTTGTATAAATAGGATAGGTTGACAGAAGTTAAGTACGCAGAAATAGACACAGGCATTATAGCAAATATGCATATTGTAATCTCAGTGCTTCTCTCTGTAACCTTCAAGTGTTTATAATACAAAGAACGTTTAAAGTGTATTCTCTTGTCGGTTTACTTTGTTTAGTTTGACTCTCCGCCTAGTCACGGGTATTCCACACCCGGTCCGACTAGTAGACCCACTTGCATGTGACGATCCGCCACACCCGAGGGACCTACAAAAACCATAAAAACTTTAAACAAAACCCTCGGTTGTTTTATTTTTTGCATTTTTTTTACAAACACTAAAAAAAACACCATAAAATGTCAAATACAAACGTACACTATAAACATGTCATACAAACCCATATTTTTTACAAACGCTCGAAAAAACACCATAAAAACTTCAAATACAAACGCTTGATTGTTTTTTTTTTTTACAAACACTCGAAAAAACATCATAAAAACGCCTAATTTTTACAAACACTCAAAAAAATACCATAAAATTAACCAGTTAAATTTCAGAGTTTAAAAACACCATAAAATTGCCCTGTTCAAAAGACACCATAAAATTCCCAGTCCAAAAACACCAAAAAATCGCACAGTTTAAAAACACCATAAAAATACTCACTTCCATAAACACCCAGTTCATGTCATTTTTTTAATATATCAATATCATAGTCGTTGGAAATATAAAAAAAAGCTTGATTTTATGGTTCAATTTTTTTTTAATAATGATGTATAAAAAAGTTATGAAAATTTAAAAAAAATGAGGGAAATGTCTTGTGACAGACATGTGAAGTGTTTGGTTGGATCTTCCCATTGTACCCCTCCAAGTGGATTCAAATTTGATATTATTTACCATTATGACATTGAGTCAATCTCAGCCACAAATCACAATAATATTGTGGCTGAGATTTCTTCCTAGACTTTTTAAGGTTTTGAGCATTTATAGAGGAACCTCATACATATATATATATATATATATATATATATATATATATATATATATATATAATCAATTTCCTCTATATTATGATACTAGGTTAGAATCCCGTGTATTACACGGGTTAAAATAAATGTAATGTTATATAATTCGTAATAAAAAAATGTATGTCTTTAAATATATTACAAGGGTTGAATAAAATATAGTTTAATCTTTTAACACATACACTCGTCAAAATATGTCTTTAAAAAATGTAATTTGACGTGACTATTATAAATTCTGTTAAGTAAATTTTTTATATGTAGTTGATAAATGTTAGTTCATATTACGTTCATTTGATTAATGATATAATAACTATCCATAATTACATTTTTATTAAATATTTAAAATATATTTTTTTAATATCATTATTTAATAGGAGAGAGAGGCAGAAAAAACATGATAAGAATGCATCAAAGAGTGACATGTGTCCTCTAATATTTTTATTTATTAGTATAAAGATTTGAGGATTCAAAGTGTGCTCTCTGATTTGTTTATTTTAGTTTCGTTAGAACAAACTTATCAATCAATGAGAATTATGTAAGGCCTCAAACGAGAGAGGTTTCACGTGTTGGATTTACTAGATCACAAACAGTTTTTAAACTTAAAATAAAATCATTGCAGCAAAAATTAAATGTCATTACATAGTACCAAAATACCAAGCAAATAAAACATTGTTTAACATCATATAGTTCTCATAACGAATGAATATAGATGTCAGAACTCAAGAGCCGGTAATTCTTCGGGAATAGCCAGGCACACATCCAGGCCGAATACTTATACAACTAACCCGACATGCATACTAAAAGTCAGCTAATGCTGGTGAGTTTAAGTTTTTCATTCAATTAGAAAATGGTTACATCAATAAATCAGTCATTAGGGTTTTAAATCGTTTGAAATTTAGTCTCGCCCCTACAGTTTCACCCACATATTAGTATCGCCAATATTAGTGTCACCAAATGATACTGGCGACACTACTAGTGTCATCAAGGAATGACAAGTGTCCCAATCATTGAAAACCTTAGGGATGACGCCACCATGGTCGTCTTCCCCGATTAGTGTCGCCATTTGAGATCTTCATATTCAGGCCTGTTTTCAACCTAAGTTTGTAGATTTTTACGTCCAAATCGTTTGTTTAGCTTCCATAAGCCCAGATCTGGGCTTTATACCCTATATTACACGTAAAAACCTTGTTTTTTAAGATTAAAACTCTACTTTTATCCCAAACCCATTTAAACTGAAAACAGAGGTATTATGTTGGATTCTTACCTCAAAAACAATGTTTCTTCGTGGATCCTTGCTCCACAACGGTGGAGAAGCAGTTTGGGAGCAACTTGAAGCTCAAAGAGATGATTTCTTGGACTTTCTATCTCTCTCTCTCTCACTAGACGGAAATGGGTGAAAGATTGCAAATGAGGAAGATGGTGGAGGCTGGTTAGGGTTAACACCCTCCTCCATGTGCAAGGAATGGGCCCTAGCCCATTAGCCCATTCTCCCTTTTCTTTCTTTCCTCCCTCTTGGCTCAAGTGTCGGGTTTTTCAGATGTTACAAATTATGAAACTTTGAAATAAATTTTTTCATTTAATTTTAGTATTCAACCCTTATTCTAGTCTAATCTATGGTCAATTCTATTCAAATATTGAGCCAACTAACTAAAATAACAACAATAGGTATCCCATGAGAACTATAATTAGGTTGTAGCATGGTTTAGGATTAAAAGGTAAGATAAAAGAGGGTATTGGTCAAGGTTTTGAAAACTCAAAATAGTCGTTAGCACCAGGGGTAGATACAGTTTATTGGGAGGGAGAACCCCGTAAGCTAGTCAACATCCCATTAAAAATTTCCAAATTTGTTTGTAAAGATCAATTTAGGCTATTTCGGATGAGAGAAGGGGCACACTACAAAACAAAATTAAGGGTAGGGGTACACTGTAAAAAAAAATTAAAGTGAAGGACACACTCACAAAACAAAATAAAATATCAAAACACTAGTATTTAACTTTAATGAACGACGTTACCGTTACAGACCCAACCGCTTATGAGCGAACACCATCGTTGCTACTATTTTGGTTTTATCATAGCTGGTATCATTTGTAGCAAACCAACTTTCGGGTTTCATCCTATAATATACTTATTATATTGTAAGGGGGTTTAATTAAATAAAATAAACTTGAGGGTTTGTTTTTATGATGGAAATACCTAGTTTTGGGTACAATGAGTCATTTTGATAGATGGAGGGGCTGTTTTGTATTTAACACAAACTTATTTTGTGTTAAATGAGATGATCAGGCAAACCATACACTCTTGTGTGTGTTTGCAATTCTTGCAAGAGAGAATAAGGGGGAGAAGCCAAAAACCAAAATTTAAGAATTGCATGTAAAATTAGTGAGATTTGAGGTGTTCATCTTCATCTAGGCTTCATGTAAGTATCATTTCTTCTCTAAAACCTCCATTGATTCATGTTCTTGGTGGGTTTTTATAAAAATCAAGTTAAGGGCTGAATTGGTGATTGATTATGGTTAGTAACTTGTTTAAAGTTAAAACCTAACTTGATTAGTGTTAAAGAGTGGTTAATAACACCCTTTTAACACCTAATCCAAGAATCATAAAGTTAGGGTTCTTGAGGGTGATTTGGGGGTTTTGTAATTAGAGATGTTTAAATGATGGATTGAGGGTTGGTAAGTGTTTATGTTGGTAATAGACACTTTATTTGGTAAGAAACCTCAATCAATTTGATGATTTTGATGATTTGGAAATTAGGGTTCTTGAGAACCTAATTTGGGATTTTTATAATTGAAGGTGTTTAAATGATGAATTGAGTATGGAGAAGTGTTTATGGTGTAATATAAACACATTTTCAAGTATAAATCTCAATTGAATTAGTGATTGATGAAATTGTGGAAATTGGGTGAAATCCTTAACGGGTCAAAATGGGTAGAATTGGATTAGTAATGGTTAAAAGCTTGTATGGAACTTAATAAACCAAGATTAAATGATAGTGAAGATCATAAGATCTTGGGTGGGAGTTAAACTTCAATTGGTGAATGTATTGGAGTAAATTAGATTACTAAAACATGTGGAATGTTTAGGTGATCAAGGCTTTAAAGGTGTTAGCTTTGAAGACCATTTGGAATCTTCATTGGCAAAGGTAAGTGCTTTGCACTTACTTAGTAGTAGATAAGTAGTGGTTACATGTAGTAGATGTATTGTTATTTCTATTTATATGTTGTATGTTGATTTTGACTCATGTGGTAAATAGTCAAAGTAAAATATGAATGTGGTAGGATTGTTGTAGTTGACATAATGAGAAAATTAGTCAAAATAATGAATGACACTTTGTATAAGTTGTGTAGTTGAACTATGTGGGATATAGTCAAACTAAACGTGGTGAATTGGTGTAATTGAATAGGGTGGCATATAGTCAAACTAAAATATAGAATGTGGTGATTTGTTGTAAATTGACTTACTGTGGTATAAGTCAAACCATTTGTGGATAAATGGTGAAATTGTTATAAGATGGACTTAATGTGGTATAAGTCAAACCATTGTGGATAATGGTGAAATAGGTGTAATTAGACTATGTGATTAATAGTCAAACTTGAATATGCAAATGTGGTTAATAGGTGTAATTAGACTATGTGATTAATAGTCAAACTTGAATGTGCAAATGTGGTAGATATGTGTAATTAAACTATGTGGTTAATAGTCAAACTTGATTGTGCATATGTGGTTAAATGATGTAAATGACTCAATATGGTCAATAGTCAATTAAAATGTAGAATGTGGTAACATTACACTAAAATTGACTTAATATGGTAAAAGTCAACTGCTGGTGGTAAAACAGTAAATTGATTGATTACATGAAGTGTGGATACTTCATGTAGGTGTTTACGTGAAGTGTGGATACTTCACGGGTGGTAGTGAGGTCAAGTACTTCACGGGTGAAAGTGAAGTCAAATACTTCACGGGTGACATCAAGTGTGGATACTTCATGGGTCGGCATGGAGTTAAATACTCCATACGAGAAAGCGAGTGGTGGTTCTCGCAATAGACATGTGGATATGTCAATTTGATGAATGGTGAAACGTTTGGACTTGTATGGGTTAATACATTTCTAAGTTATAGGTCTTTGTATGCCTAAACAATTAAATGAATGAACTTAAAGTCAAACACTTCAAGGGTAGTGGTACTCGGGTTTGGGGGTTGATAACTAAAAAAATTATGTTAGTATATATGGGTAAGCTTATATGTGGTTAAAATGTAAGTTTATGATGGTTTATGGTTTAAATATGCAAACGGGTCGGTCGACGGGGGTTGCATAGGCTAAAAACTGAAAAATGGTCATGTTGGACCTGCAGACAGCGTATCATACGCCCGGGGATCATATCATACGCCCGGGGATCATATCATACGCCCAGAGCGTATGATACGTCCAGATGAGTCTGGTATGACGCTGGAATTTTCGGGGTTTTTGGGGGTTTGGGGGTTTTGGCCTGTCGTTGTTGTAGGGACTTGTGGGAGGTCTCTAGGGCTACTTATCTTTACTAACCATGTTCAAATTGATGTTTTGAATGTAAGGAAAGCTCCGGAGTGATCTCGGGTCTCGCATCAAGTGGATTGGATTCTCGTGGACATATTTTGTAATTGGTTTTTCTTAATTTTCTCGTATAGAGTCTTTACAAACTATTTGGGGTTGTTACAAGTTGTGGATAACTTGTTAGTAACTTTTGTTAAACTAATTTGTGGAAATTATGTTAGTTTAATTCGTCTTTGTAAAAGTTAACGTGTGGATACGTTAAATGTTGTTTTGGGACCTAACCTCCGCGTGTTTTAAAATGTTTAAATTTGGTTGAATTTTTGGGTGTTACATCGTTGCTCGCCTTTATGATCTTCGACGACTCAAACCGATAATGACTAAACTCCTGCCACATAATGCGGGGGAAAACGACCACGATCTCGCCGCAAAACGCGGGGTCTAAATACTAGTTGTGCTATAAAACAAAATGTACACGATTAAATTTAAATGCATGAAATACAATCTCAATGATTAACAAAGTTCATTTAATTTTAATAATCATTTTAATTAATTAACCAAATAAGTAATAAAATTAACATTGAGAAATATACTAAATAAGAAAAATTAATTCTCATGCAAATATTTAAACAAGGTTTTATGTAAAAAATTCAAAATAATGAAAATGTCTAGCAATTTTTCTTATTTCTACTGAGCAAAGTCAAAACAGGGTTTTGATATTTCATTTTGTTTTGTAAATGTGTCTTTGCCCTTAATTTTGTTTTACAGTGTGCCACTTACCCTTAATTTTGTTTTCTATTGTGCCCCTTTCCCCTTTCGGAATTAGTCTAAGTTGGTCTTTACAAACAAATTTTATAAATTTTTAATGGAGGGTTGGTTGGCTTACGGGGTGTCCGCCCCTAGACCCGACTCATATTCGACCGACCCATTTTTTTGCCACCCTAACGGAAATTCCTGAATCCGTCACTGTACTTTAGCACGAACCGTTTTTTACAAAGTCTATAACCAACGTTTGAGAAGATAAGAAACCTTGTAATCAAACTTAAAACCATGTTAAGGTGTAATACCAGACGCTGGATAATTTACAAAAGCATCCAAAGTTGAATAAATATCTAATATTTATAAAACAAGATCCGATGATGACTCAACCAAACATGTAAGTTAATACCTTGTGATTCCTGCTAGCAACATAACAAAATAACTTATTACTATTTACTATCTAACATATAAAAAAAAACCTATATTAAATTAGAGGTGTAAACAAGCCAAGCTCATCATTGATTACTTAATATCGGCTCGTAAAAAGTTTGAATCAAGCCTAACTCGAGTTTATAAAATTACTCTTTAGCTCAAATTTGTTAAGATAAGCAACCTTAACTCGAGTCTAGTTGAGCCGAACCTAAAACACTCGAGTCTAGTTGAGCCGAACATCTAATATTTTGGAACAAGCGATGAAAGGCAACTTTCATGCCTTGTTTACAAAACTATTTTATATTTCAAAGTAGTTGGTTTGACCTCAACGAAAAACAAAAACGCACTCTTTTTTAATAATGGTACGAAAATGAAAGATTATAAATAATTAAACGATAATTAAAAAAAATCGGAGAAGAATAAGACCAACATATATGACACGAGAAAAACATACTCTGACTGGATTGAGGTTCAAATCTTGTATATGAACATGCAACAGTCAACACAGGCGGCTTTCTAATCTTCCCACCCAACGACAATTTATCAAACCTATGACTTCTTAACCTCTTTTTTGCACGAGTAATTTCATAAATCCTTTGAAATAATTAACTTATCTATACTATATAATATAAATAATTTTCATGACACGTGTCACCTCCATATTTATTATTATTATTTTTTTTAACCTCTCTTTTATTAAATACATCTCTATCTTTTAATAATAATATATTTAAAAAAAATATTATTTTATACTAATAAAACACATTTATTTTAAATTATCCCTTATTATAAAAAACTTTGAAATGCAATTATTAACTTTAATTTTCAATCAAATAGTAAATGAAAATCAAATTACATAAATAATTAACATATTTTCAAAAACCAATTATATATTATGAATTTTATTTACTATCCTTAGTATATGTATTACATTTTTACTTGTAAAATATATATTCAAAAGTTTAAGATTTTTATATTTTGATATTTTTCAAATCATGTGTATTAAACGGTTCTAAATTAGTATATCATATAAAAGAACAAACTCCACAAACAGTGGCAACTTGCTGCCACGTGGCAGCATGTAATAAGATCTTTTATTTTTAAATGGAACTAATGTGTGGATATATGCATTGATGTTGCTGCTGTTTACCAAAACTAAAAGGCACATCCAACGCAGCGTCAAATGCTTGGCCCTTCCCACCAGGCAGCACGGGTTCGAGTCCGGACCTGGCCGATACGCCCCCTGCTTACTTTTTGCAGCGCTTTTTTTCCTTTTTTTTCAACAAATATTTATTTTAGTTTTTTTATCTCCCTCGTCAAGAAAATAAACAAATAGAAATTATAGAATAGTTGCGTTACAAAAGCGTATGCAAATATGAAACTTGATGTGCGTTTGGAGATTAAATTTCGGTCCAATGCACGTGCGGAGTTCCAGGCGTAACGCGCTACCGGGATAAGCCACTAGTTCTTTTAAAAATATAAATTTTTAATAAATAATATTAAATATTTCACAAAAATATGATATTTAAGAAATTTAAAGAGTAAATTACAAATTATGTACTTTAAGTTTATAGAAAAACGCAGGTTATGCCCTTTGTCTTCAAAAATTACACTGCATGTTCTTTTTTTGAAACTTTTGCACACGTTTACTCATTTCCTCTAACAAAACTTAACTTTTTCTATTAAATATAGTCATATGTCTTGCATAAGAGAGCAATTTAGTGTTTTAACTATAAAGGACAATAAATCTAATTTTATTTAAAAATAAAATAGTTATTTCTTTTTTTTTTTTTATAAATCCCCCTCTCTTCCCAAGCCCCACCCCCCACGTTAACCCTAAGTCCTTCTCACCACCTGCAACACCACCGACGGTCACCACCTCCGCCACCACCAATCCTTGATCCTTGTTCAATGGATTAAAAAGAGGTGCTAATTTTGGATCAAAATTATGAACATGCAACTAATTTTGGGCCCTAAATCTCTCATCCTTCCATAATTTTCTGGCACCAAAAACCCCCCAATTTCTTACAACTCAATACAGACGGTTTCATCATGGATAGAGGATCCAGATACAAAGATTACACCAATCTTCGAGAATCAAAACTTAGGTTAAAATCCATGACAAACCCACTAACATTACCGCCTAAAGACCACCACTTTGCAAATATCTCCACCCCGGCTGGAAATCAAGTCAGTTTCCTGCCAACTAGCGAAAAGGGTCCTCTGTTTTAAGTCAAATTGTTCCTGACTTCTCATCTGCTTTGAGAAAAGAGAACCAGAAACCGTCATTGCCCCCGATAGAGAAGTCTGCAACACCATCAACAAAGAGTTCTTAAAGATTAATGCGAAATTGATGAGCAGTAATATCGTAATTTTTATTTTCTTTAAGGTTTCCAGGAGCTTTTTATTTTCTTTAGTTTTTATTGTTTAAGTTAATTCCACAAACAATCCTTTCAAAAAGTAAAAGGATAAAACCACCCTCACATAACTAGGTTTAACAGAAAAATATAACTCTAGTTGATGGAAAAGACTAAATGTGTGTAAAATTAAAAAAAATTATATATCCAACGTAATTTTTGAATGCATGCAATTTTTTATAAAGTTAAATTACATAATTTGTAATTTACTCAAATTTAAAAGTATATATATAAAATTACCTATTTTCATATAATCAAACAAGCCATAAATACGATTTAGTTATGAAAAATATATAGTAATTTTTGAAAAATCAACAAAAACTATTTTAGAGTTGACAATGTGATGTGTGCATCATGGGTTGAATTTATAGACACGCGAAATTTGAAAATTACAACTTACAAATAAATTGAGAAAGATGTCTTACTATAAATCGTCAGATAAGAAAATAATTTATAACTTTGTTATATTAGTGAATAAAACCCTAGAGAAAATCTATTTGATAAACCTTATAGAGTCCTATTCTTAGAAAAAAAAAACGTCGGCCTTATTACAATCTATAACAATTAAAAAGGTAAAAAAGTTTGCTTTTTTCCAAATAAAACTAGACTAAGTAAGATATTATAGTAAGCAACCCTAAATCTAAAAAAACGTGATCAAACGAACTACGATTCAACTCATTTCAGCGGCGTTGGAAGCGGCTCTTCGAAACAGTTCCAACACCGCTAGAATGAGTTCAATCGGAGTTCGTTTGAGCCGGTTCCACTCTGATCCCCTTTTTTGTTGTCCCCTTTTGAACAACCCTCTAAAAAATGGGGGATCTCGGGGAACCGACTCAAACTAACTCCAAATGAGCTCATTCAAGTGACGTCGGAACCGGCTCCTCGAACCGGTTCCAACGCCGCTAAAATGAGTTACATCGGAGTTCGTTTGATCCGGTTCCCCTCTATTTCTCCCTAGTTCCCCGTTTTGTTGGTGTTCCCTTTTTGATTTGAGAAAACCAAAAAACCCTATGTAACTTTTTTTAGGGTAGGTTTTATATATAATTTCGTCACTTTTATATAAAAAAACAACAAAAAACACCGAGTATTTTTTTTTAAATATGTAAAATATACAATAAAAACCAGTTTTATTGCATACGTCAGCATGTTACATACGTAACATAGAATGTTACACAAGTAAAATTTGGGTAAAACATTTTTTAAAAGAAAACCACTCGGTTTTTTTTTCGATGTCTGGACTTAAACAGAGAATGGGACCAAGTGGCACATACCAGTACGGGTAACTCAAACCAAAGCATCATACACGAATGTAGTAAGTACAGTTTTTTTCCCTTAGAAAACATTAGACTAGGACGAGGGTTTGATGGAATTATAAAGGTGATCAAATAGAAACCAAGAGGTAGTTGTTGGGAATCATTGTACCAGTTTTAACTTTTAAAACAGATTTAATGAGCGGAAGCGGTTTACAAGTTAACGGTTCTAAACCGTGATCCCGTCAATGATCCGATTACACGTGTATAAATAATAAAATTAAACCAACCATAGCGGTAAATAATTATACCTTGGACGATTAAACGAAAGATCAACACTTTGGTTCAACAATCGTCTCGCTAGTGACAGTTCACGAACCCGCAACACAACGGAAACCGTCGCACGGTTCATGCAAATCCGGCGACGACGAGAAGGCGGCAGTCGACGAAGAAGACCGGCGGACGGCGGCGGCGTGGAGGGTGGCCGGTGAACGACGATCGTCGGCGGCCCTGCGGTGGCACTCGACGGTGGACGAAACCGGAAGGGGGGACAACTCTTGCGCGGGTTTCAGGTGTGGAGGAAGAGGAATTGTATTTATGGTTTGGAGTTAAGGTTATATTTGTAACCTTCCTAATTACAGATCACACCCCCAAGTATTAACAGTTAATTCCTTATAATTAACTATTAATTACATTTAACCTTCATAGTTAACTAATTACAATTAATTAGTAAAACTTTAATTATTTAATGTTTAACAATTAAACATTTAATCCTTCCATATTTAATTATTTCTTCAAATAATTAATCACCGAATAAACCAATAAATATTTCATTAAATATTTATTTACCGAATAAGAAAACCGTGTTTCGTGAATTATAATATTTACAACTAAATATTATTAATTGTTCGTTGTTCAAAGTGTAACTCTTTGGATCGTACATTGATAGTAACGTTAATTTAATCGACGATCGGACATCCTATATCCAACAGTAGTGTAATGGTTAATTGGAGATGGTCAGTGTATATTAACATCTTACAATACTTGTTGCGTTCTACTTGTTAACTAGTGTGATGACATTAGATTCAGAAGGAAGATCAACCAAGTCCCATACATGGTTGTCATACATGGATTGGATTTCGGTGTCCATGGCTTCAAGCCATTTCTTACATTCAGAATCTAAGATCGCAGACTTGTAACTAGTAGGCTCAGCTTGATCAACTATTAGGATGTCGTCAATCTCGTGAAATCCGATATACCGATCGAGTTCATGACGATCCCTTGTACTTCTACGGATGGTTTGTGTCACGGTTGAATCTTGAACATTTCCCGATTCAGTTTCAACAGTCTCATGTTGATCAGTAGTTTCAGTTTGGGGTTCAGTCACTTGTGGTTCTCGGATCTCATCCAGGTCCACATGATTTTCTCCAATCCCTCGCGCAAGTAGTTCCTTCTCGAAGAAGTTAGCTCTATGTTTAATGAAAACCCGGTTTTCACCAGGATTGTAGTAGTAACCAATGGTTTTAGGGTATCCGACGAAAACAACTTTATCGCCACAGGGATTCAGTTTATCCGTAGATTCATTGGTAACATAAGTGTTACATCCCCAGACCCTAAGGTAGGACACTTGGGTTTCTCCCCATGCTATATCTCATAAGCGTTTTGTCCTCCTTCTTCGTAGGAGCTAGATTAATGATTCTTATAACAGTTTCAAGAGCAAAACTCCAAAAGGAGTGTAGGAGATTTGTACAACACATCATTGATTGAACCATATCTAATAAAGTTCGATTTCTCCTCTCAGACACACCATTATGTTGTGGTGTTCCAGGTGGAGTGAGTTGAGAAATGATCCCACATTTCTTAAGATGTTCGTCAAACTCATG
This sequence comes from Smallanthus sonchifolius, assembly GCA_023525975.1. NCBI lineage: Eukaryota > Viridiplantae > Streptophyta > Magnoliopsida > Asterales > Asteraceae > Smallanthus > Smallanthus sonchifolius. The sequence continues at coordinate 36,271,719 of CM042025.1, read as the reverse complement.
GCTAAGATATTCACCACCTCGATCAGGTCGAAGCATCTTAATCGTTTTACCCAACTGATTTTGTACCTCGTTTTGGTATTGTTTGAACATTTCAAACGTTTCATGTTTATGCTTCATAAGATAAACATAACTATATCTACTGAAGTTATCAGTAAATGTAACAAAGTATCTCTCTCCACTTCTAGACATTGTTCCGAATGAACCGCATATATCGGTATGTACAAGTCCTAACAGATCCTTATATACCGGTAAAAGGGGCTTTGGTCAACTTACCACTTAAACAAGATTCACAATCATCAAAAGACTCTTGACTAGTGGAATTCAAAATTTTGACAGTCTGGAACTTCTTTATGAGATTCTTGTTTATGTGTCCTAGTCGACAATGCCAAAGATACGTATCATTGAAATCTAATTTCATACGTTTGGAGGAGATGTTGCATAAAACGTTATTTTCATGGACCTCTAGCTCATAGATTCCATTATGAGGCTTTGCAGTAAAATAAAACAAATCATTAAAATATGCAGAAATATAATCATTATCAAAAGCATACTTAAATCCTTGTTCTCGCAAAACGGAGACCGAAACAATATTCCTATTTAAACTAGGAATGAAATAACTTTGTTCAAAACAAGTTCAAGACCAGCAGGAAGTAAAAGAAAATATTCCCCTCCAGCCTTCACCGCGACCTTTTGCCCATTTCCCACATGAAGCTCCAAGTCCCCATGCTTCAGCTTCCTAACCTTCCTTAATCCCTGCAAATCATTACAAATGTGAAAACCACATCCAGTGTCAACACACCACATCTAGTGTCAAACACCCTACAAATCTCAATAATGAATATACCTAAGGAATGTCCTCCTGAAGTCTTCTACTACTTCAACTCAGCTAGATTCGTTAGACATCTACAAAATTCAAAAATAAAGAGTTTTAGTATTTTCATACATAATGTCCTAATTAAATTTAAGACCTAATTGCAAAAATATATACTTATGAGTGAGATCCCGGTTCACTAGAGCACAATGAATGCCTGAGCATTCTTCACTAGCACAACTATGTAGGTAAGTAACGATTACCGAATGTGTCAACTACACAATTCTCGGTTTGAGGGGCATGACGAGTATTGTTAAGCTTGGATATGTTTCCCTCAACTACTCCCACTTCGAAGAACCTTAAGTGATATTTGCCCTTTAGTTGCAGCTGTAAAACCGACCTAAGTTACTCTGGAATCGCGACTATACCTTCAACCAAAACCGTAGGGTCGGATGCAAGGTAATTCACTAACACCGGTGATTCGGATAGATCAGTTGAAGTGTCACAATTTAAGGTGACGCAGAAATATCGATTTTAATTTGAGATTTGCTTCAATGTTTTAAATTACCGAGTAAGGGTCAAAAACATTTTGGACGAGCAGCATGATCCAAGTCGTGCAATTTTAGTAAACCAATTTTACTATTTTAGTTCGTGAAACGCTTTTCAACACTCGACACGATCCAATTTTAAATACCTTATTTAATCTAAATTGGTCGTTAACCGCGGACTATATTTTAAACTAATCAACTGTTTAATTAATTTAAAATAGTTTTATATAAAAAAATTAAATTTAAAACTCATTTTACTATTAAATAAAAACACTTTTATTTAATTATCTTTCCGAGAAATCTTTAAACAATTTAAATTTCTCGACGTTTTAAGATTGTGTCAAAAGTTTTATAAAAAAATATTTGTAGTTTAATTATTATCCAAAATAATATAAACAACCACAAAACATATAAAACATATAAATCGAGCAACTAGTAAATATTGTCCGGTTTCGTTCGAGCCATCAAATGGAAACCGGACTGGTCTAAGGGAGAACAAAATAACCAATCTTGCTATCTCCCACTTAGTCCAAGATCTCCATCTTCTAGTCCTGTTTGTATCCGCCTTTGGTCTTCAAGTCTTCGTCTCGTTAGGTTTCGAATTTAATTTATAATTACAATAAAAATAAATAAATAAAATAAACCTAACTATTACAACGGGTTCCAAATAACCCGTAAAAAATGCAAAGATAAATACAACCAAAATAAATAAACACAACCACGAGTCATTAGAGCTCGATTTATCAAACACAACCAAACCAAACGAAAATGTACGATCTTTTTGTCAAACAAAAGTTTTGACAAATAAAACATAAGATAAAAAAAATGTCTAAATACGCGTAAATGTGGCTCTGATACCACTATCGAGAATCCTTATACCAGTTTTAACTTTTAAACCAAATTAATTTAATCATATTAAATAAATAAATCAATCAAATTTAATGAGCAGAAGCGGTTTGTACAAGTTAACGGTTCTAAACTGGAATTCCGCCAGTGATCCGATTACACGCGTATAAACAATAAAATTAAACCAACCATAGCGGACAAATAATTATACCTTAGACGATTAACCGAAAGATCAATACTTTGGTTCAACGAGCATCTCGCTAGTTACAGTTCACGAACATGCAACACAACGGAAACCGTCTCAAGGTTCAAGCAAATCCGGCATCGGCCGGAGGAGAAGACCGGCAGACAGCGACGGCGTGGAGGGTGGCCGGCGAACGACGATCGGCCTGTGGTGGTACTCAACGGCGGACGAAACCGGAAGGGGGGCACCTCTTGCACAGGTTTTAAGGGTGGAGGCAGAGGAATTGTATTTAGGGATTGCAGTTAAGTTATATTTATAACCTTCCTAATTACAGATCACATCCCCAGTTATGAACACTTAATTCCTTCTAATTAACTATTAATTACATTTAACCCTCGTAGTTAACTAATTACAATTAGTTAGTACAAATTTAATTATTTAATGTTTAACACTTAAGCATTTAATCCCTTCGTATTTAATTATTTCTCCAAATAATTATTCACCGAATAAACCAATAAATATTTCATTAAATATTTATTTGCCGAATAATAAAACCGTGTTTCGTGAACTATAATATTTACGACTAAATATTATTAACTGTCCGTTGCCCAAAGTGTATCTCTTTGGATCGTACCTTGGTAGTAACGTTGATTTAATTGACGATCGGACATCCTATATCCAACAGTAGTATAATGGTTAATTGGAGATGGTCAGTGTATATTAATATCTTACAATACTTGTTGCGTTCTACTTATTAACTAGTGTGATGACATTAGATTCTTTGTTCTTATAGGCAGAAATGGCAGGGCGTAGTGGTAGACGGTGTGGTGGGGGTCGTACCGGACGTCGCGGTAGGGAGCCTATTAACCAAAATCAGAACGACGAAGAAAGCGTGCATGTCAGCCCGGTACTAAGCCAACATGAGCCCGAGGACGCCCCCGTGGTTGAACAACAGTACAGTTTCAAGCCTGAGGTGAAGACGGCACTGGCCCGAGAAATTATCAAGATAATGAAGGACACTTTATCGACTATGTTGACCTACGCGATGAAAAGCACGAATGGGTCGGCTGGTACTAATCCGGGTGCCGAAGGACCTATCCTCACTGTAAATGACGCACCGCCTGCTCGCGGCTGCGACTATAAGTCCTTTAAGGCGTGCGACCCGCCGATACTTACAGGTAAAAAGGACATGGTGGCAACGTTTGACTGGGTGATCAAAATGGAAGCCGCCATTCGTCTCAGCGAGTGCCGAGTGGATCAGATTCTTAAGTTTGTTGTGAACTCGCAGAGGGAAGAAGCGTCCCACTGGTGGGAGGGGGTGAGGCAGGCCAAGGGGGACATGGCCGTTGATTCGATGATGTGGAATGAGCTAAAGGAACTCGTAATCAAAAACTTCTGCCTAAGGAATGAGATTGAGAAGGTGGAAAGAGACTTTTTGGGGTTAAAGCGACACCCCTCGAACATACATCACAAGATACAATGAATTGGCACGTCTGGTGCCACACTTAATCACCACTGAAGAATGAAGGATTGCTTGCTATGTCCAGGGGTGGCCCCCTAAAATTCGCACGTTTGTTAAAGCGAACACCCCTCGGACATTCGATTCATTGGTGAAGCTGAGCGGTGTGGTTGGATAACCGAAAAACATTAAGAAGGAGAGAATGGTTGGTCAACATAAGTCACTGGATATTAACACCCTCGGTGTGCGAACTCGGTTTGGCCGAATTTGGATACCCAAGGAAGGCAAGTTTAGGGCTAAGATCCTCGACGAAGCCCATAAGTCTCGTTAATCCATACATCCAGGAACCACAAAAATGTATCAGGACTTGAAGAAGGATTACTAGTGGCCGGGCCTGAAGAATGATGTAACCTCCTATGTAAGTAAAAAAATCTACGCTTGTTGAAGGTAAAGTTTGGAAATAGAATAATTCCTTCTTTCGTGTATCCTCGATTAATGCAGCCTCAGATGCTATGTTTCAATTCTCGATTCTAGTATTGAGTAAAAGGTTATACCTATGGTGTCAAACCAATAGCGACTCAAACAAGCTAAATCATCTAATCGATAATGAGGCCAAAAAAAGAACTTTAATTTAATTAATTCATTTTTTTTCTGTCAAAATTTTCATTTTCATCCATCCCGTTTTTAATCTTGTTCTCCTTGCAAAAAAATTGATTTCTATGCACATTATTTTTATTTTTTAAATTGAAAGAAATATCTTAACGGTTGGCAGAAGCGTTTATAAAGGAAGTTGTAGCTCGTTATGGTGTGTCGGTGTCCATTGTCTCGGACAGGGATACGCGGTTTTGGATTTTGGAAGAATTTTCACCGAGCGATGAGTACTAGATTGAACATAAGCACGACATATCATCCTCAAACGGATGGTCAGTCCGAAAGGACCATCCAAAGCCTGGAGGACATGCTTTGTGCCTGTATCATCGACTTTGGTGGAAGTTGGGACAGTCATCTACCACTAGCGGAGTTCTGTTACAACAACAGTTATCACTCAACCATAGGCATGTCACCCTTCGAGATGTATGGGAGGTAATGTATGACTCCGCTATGCTGGGGAGAAATTGATCAGAAGGAGTTTGGGAGTTTGGAAGTTGTCAAGGCTACCTCCGATAAATTTGATCAGATCCAGGCAAGAATGAACGTAACGCAAGATAGACAGAAATCTTACGTAGATTGGAGACGGAGGTCCCTCGAATTCTAGGTCGGAGATCTTGTACTACTTAAAGTATCTCCTCGGAAAGGGATAATCCGTTTTCGCAAAAGAGGAAAGCTAAGTCCGAGGTTCGTCGGACCATTTAAAATTCTGACCTGTGTAGGGGAAGTGGCATATAGACTGGATCTACCTGATGAGCTCAGTGGGATTCATCCTACTTTCCACGTGTCATACCTACGAAAGTGCTTGGCTGACGACACATCCCACGTGCCGATATCGGACATCGAGGTTGATAACCGTCTAAACTATATCGAGGAACCCGTGGCCCTTATGGATAGGAAGGAAAAGCAACGATGAAATAAGGTGATTCGGTTGGTTAAGGTACAGTGGAGACACCAACGGGGATCAGAGGCCACTTGGGAAAAAGAGGACGAGATGAAGGAGTTTTACCCACAATTGTTTGACTTATGACAGGTTTCGAGGATGAAACCTCTTATATAGTGGGTAGACTTGTAACATCCGGAAAACCCGACACTCTTAACTCGACCTTCATGGGCCTAACGAAATGAAAGATGGAAAGAAATGGGGAATGCTGGGCTTATGGGAGGAATGGGCTTAGGCCCAATAAGGGGAATTGAAGGGGGGTTTTAACCCTAGTAGCTTCATGCACCAGCCATCATTTACATTCAAACATCCCAAATTCGTAGAGAGAGAAAGTCAATAATCATCCTCAAAGGCTTGAAGATATGTTTCAAGTTGTTGCTTCAGTGTTTATGAAGAAGATTACACGAAGAAACGTCCGATTTGAGGTATGGATCGAACCTAAAACCTCTGATTTTCAGTTTAAATGGGTTTTGGAGTAAAACTAGGGTTTTTATCTCAAAGTAAGGATTTTTACGTGTAAAATGGGGTCTAAAAGCCAGATCCAGCTTCAAGGAAGTTAAACAAATGATTTGGATGTAAAAAGTTGCAAACTTGGGTTAAAAACGGGCCGGTATGACCTTATGTCCGTCAGGCGACACTAATTAGGGAAGAAAGTGGGGGAGTGGCGTTGTTCCCAACATTTCCAATGATTGGGACACGTGTCATTCCCTGGCGACACTAAGAGCGTCGCCTAGGACACTTGGCGACACTATTATGGACGACAATTGAGTTCCACGACACTAAGTCAAGAACGCAAGTTCTGGCGACGCTGTGAGTGTGCCTAGCGACACTAGTCTAGCGATACTGATCAGATACTAGCGACACTAAGCCTAGAGACACTGATCATGTCCCGGCGACACTAGGTTAAATGATAGAATTCGCGTGTTGACTTATGTGCAGATCGGGCAACAAGTTAGCACCAGTTACTTCCGATTAAGGTTTAGTACGAACGATCAGGTGAGTCAAGAATCCCTATTTACTTGTTTCTAGGGTAATATGCATACTTACTGAACGTTTATGAAATGAAATGAAATGTAATGTTTACGAATGAACGTTTTACGAAAGGAACGATGTTTTGAAACAAGAATGTTTACGAAAAAGAACGTCTATGAAAGGAATGTTATAAGGAATGGTTTTAAATGAATGAAAAGGGTTTTGTGAATGAATGGAACGTTTTATGAAAAGAAATGGGTAAAAGGTTTTAAAGAGGTCATGACATGTCTAATCTATTAAATGAACGAATTGACGAATGAAATCTGGAGATATAAGTCCCCATCCTTATGGCATGTTTTGCCATAACTATAACAGGGTTAGTGCCTATGTGGCTTATCAATGGGTATGACGGTTGTGCAACTGGCGAAAGAAGGGTGACGACGGTCACTTGGGGTTAACGTGACCCATGAATGGTGAATGTTATTACGTTATTGACCTATGAGTCGTAAGGGCGAAGTTGTTATCTTATTGACCTATGAGTTGTAAGTACGATGTTATTACCTTATCGACCGATGAGTCATAAGGGCGATGAAAGGAAACGAAACGGAAGGAACGGTAAAACAAATTTAGACTAATAAATGTATGACTTAAACGAATGGTAAATGTTGAATGTTGAATGCTAAACGATAAATAAAATGTTATGCCCTAATTTCTTATGAATGTTTAAACCCTAACGAATGATAAACCATTTCCTAAAAGGAACGAAAGACTTGAACTCACCAGCGTTAGCTGACTTTTAGTATGCATGTAAGGTTAAAGATGAGGTGGGCGATTAGTGGACGCTGCTTGGCTATTCCGAAGAGTTACCAAACACGAGAAATCTGGCATCTCTTTGTGATTGACTTTTGAATGATGACTGTATTAGACAATGTTTTAATTGTTTGTGTTTTATGACTATGTAATGGCGTTAATTTCCCCTTCTATTGAATGTTTGAAGTCTAAAAACTATTTGTTATTGAGTAAATCCAACACGTGAGGTCTCCGGGTTTGGGGCCTTACAATTGTTCTCCAAATCGAACAAGCATCACTACAACCATCTCCTTCGGCCACCATCTGCAACATAATTTCTATTCTAAACCCGCTGGATAATCAAACTCCAATGGGCGAAACAACCGACGGATAAAATAAATTTCGATCAACAAACCCATAATGTAGTCAACCATTCTTATAAACTGTGGTCAACAAATCTTGAAACTTGAAAGGAAAACATCAAAATAAGCTTGACATTTATGGAAAGAAAACAAAAAATCAATGCCTGAACATAATAAAATCTGAAATCGCCAAGAATATGAAGCTGAATGAAGTGTGATTAGGCTTTGTTATGCTCTACCCATTTGGTTACTTTAGTAAACGAAAACAGAGGAAAATTTGTAATGATGAAAAAACAAATTAATATTCATAGAAAATAACCATAATATTCAAGTGTTCATTAGACAGGAAAGAAAATTCATATTTGCAGCAAAATAGTATAATGATGATGAAAACGTTGGAATACTCAAACTAGCATGTGTTTGACAATTATGGGATAAAAAACCTGCATATTAAAGAGTTGACTTACCTTTGATCAGACAATGTACCGATGATGGTATACAACCAGTAGAGGTTACCGGTCGATCGACGGCGGAGGGTGGTGGCTTGCTCAAATTTGTGAATACAGGAAGAAGAAGACGAAAAGTTTTATTTTTTATTTTTTTATTTTTACATTTGAAGTATTTTTAATTTAAATAAGCCCTACTTAATATTTCTTTTTTATTTATTTTTTTAGAAAAAAGGCATTTTGGGTATTTTATTAAAATTTAACAGAAACCTGAACGTTCATTCAATCCAGAGACCATCCGTGTTACGTTTAGACAAACTGTTAGACTATTAGTGTAGTTTTAAAAAGTTAGAGACCAAACTTATAATATGAAAATACGACAGGGACCATACATGTAATTAACTCTAAAATATAAATAGAAGTATCCAAAGTCTAGTTGAATGTTTGGGATGGTCCAACCACGCCTCTCTCCATTGAATTCTCAATATTTGTACATATATACTCTTCTATATTTCAATATTCACCTCTCTGCTCAACTTTTTTTAATTAAATTCATTCTTTAATTATTTTCTGATTTCTTTAACCAAGAAACTCCGGAATTCATACATTAACGAAGAAGAAGACGAAGCAACATGTTACAGTAGCCATGTCAGCAGACGAGATTACATTCATATTCTTCTTATATTTAATCACAGGTCTGAATTTTTTATTTCTCAATTTAGTTTTTCGAGAAAGATTTGAACAAGTTGGGATTGAATTTAATGCCAATTTTATTTATTTATTTTTTTCAGGAAAGCTTGTAATCGGAGACTCGCTGGATTCCGACAAGCAAGTACTCCTGAATCTAAAGACCTTTCTGGAACAAAAGAACAGAGTAAACCAAGGAATCTATACCAAATGGGACCCACAAGACCCAACGCCGTGCACATGGCCGGGGATTTCCTGCAATCCCGGCAACCGAGTCACCGGAATCAGCCTCCCGGACAACGACATAGCCGGAAATTTGTTCAACAACTTCTCCGCCTTGACGGAGCTTACTCACCTTGACTTGTCAAGAAACACAATCGACGGCACCATACCGGTTGATCTGGGCACGTGTCGGAACCTCAAAGTGTTGAACCTGTCCCATAATATAATCGGTGGTGACCTCAATTTCACCGGACTCAGCAGCCTGGAAGTTGTTGACTTGTCGGTCAATCGTCTCTCCGGCGAAGTCAACATGAGCTTCCCCATGGTATGCAACAACTTGACGGTTCTAAATCTCTCCTCCAACAACTTCACAGGAGAAATCACAAGCCGGATTGGTCAATGCCCCGATTTGGAATATGTTGATTTCAGCACAAACTTGTTGACCGGAAACTTGCTGTTTGGAGTCAACCGGTTTAAGGAGATTTCCCTTTCTGAAAACCGTCTAACCGGCACCCTCGTTGGCTCTATTTTTCAAGAAAATTGCAGTTTACAAGTGATGGACCTCTCAGGAAACGCACTCGCCGGTGGAATCCCGCCGGAGATTTCAAATTGTAAAAATTTGACCGTTTTAGACCTCTCCGGGAACAAATTCACCGGGAACATCCCGACAGAAATCGGACTGATCACCAGGCTCAAGCAACTTTTCTTGGGTAACAATTCTCTATCTAGAGAGATCCCAGAGTCTCTACTAGGCTTGATAAACTTGAACTACTTGGACCTTAGCCGGAACAATTTCACCGGAGATATACAAGAGATTTTTGGGCGCTTTACTCAGCTAAAATACCTTCTCCTTCATGCAAATAAATACACCGGCGGATTACACTCGTCGGGAATACTCAAGCTGCACAACATTTCAAGATTAGACTTAAGTTTCAACTACTTTTCCGGTCCATTACCGGCTGAGATATCTCAGATGACCGGTTTAAGATACTTAATTCTAGCTCGAAACAGTTTCTCCGGGAGGATACCTTCTGAGTTTGGAAACTTGCAAGGACTTCAAGCGCTGGATCTCTCGTCAAACGGGTTAAATGGGTCAATCCCGTCGAGTTTTGGACGGTTGAGTTCTCTGTTATGGTTGATGCTTGCCAACAACTCGTTAACGGGTCAAATACCGCCCGAGTTAGGGAACTGTAGCAGCTTGTTGTGGCTAAACCTTGCAAACAATCAACTTTCGGGCCCGATTTCCCCAGAACTGGCTAATATAGGGAAGGACCCGACACCGACGTTTTTACTAAACCGGGAAAGCAATCCTTTTGTCGCGACCGGAGAGTGCTCGGCGATGAGGAGATGGATACCTGCAGATTATCCACCTTTCAGTTTTGTGTACACACTTCTGAACAGGAAAAGATGTCGAACTTTATGGGATACTATACTTAAAGGGGATGGGATTTTCCAAGTTTGTCTCCCGGGTTCAAATGTTCGGAGCAGGCAGATATCGGGATATTTCCAGCTCAGCGGGAACCGATTATCCGGGGTGGTACCGCCGGATATCGCGAAAATGGTTAATTTCAGTATGCTGCATTTGGGGTATAATGAATTTTCAGGGTCACTTCCTGCTGAGATTGCACAAATGCCACTGGCTGTGTTGAATCTGACCCGTAATAACTTCTCAGGTCGAATCCCGGCCCAGATCGGTTATCTCAAGTGTTTGAGTAATCTTGATTTATCATACAACAATTTCTCTGGCACATTTCCTACCAGTTTGAACAATTTGAATGAATTGAGCAAGTTCAATGTCTCCTACAATCCATACATCTCTGGCATGATTCCAGAGACGGGCCAGCTGGCGACTTTCGAGAAATCATCATTCCTCGGGGACCCGTTGCTAAATCTACCACCGTTTATATATAATTCAACTAACAGCTCGTCTACAGACGTCGGCGAGAGATCAAACCCGATAAAATGGAATTCAGTTCTGGTGTCCATGTTTCTACTGTTAGCTTTCACTGTGTGTGGTGTCATGACAATACTAGTCTGCCTCGTGCTAAAAAGCCCGGTCGACCAACCCGGATATTTGTTCCAGGATTTCAAGCCCGAACACGACTTCACGTCAAATTCAAGTGATTCGTCACCATGGTTATCAGGCACCGTTAAGGTTATCCGTCTAGACAAAACCGCATTCACGCACGCAGACATATTGAAAGCGACAGGCAACTTTGCAAATGACAGAATAATCGGTAGGGGGGGTTTTGGAACTGTTTACAGAGGTTTATTACCGGATGGAAGAGAAGTAGGAATAAAGAAGAAACTGAGAGAGGGTATGGAAGGAGAACGAGAGTTCCGGGCTGAAATGGAGGTGCTGACCCGAAACGGGTTTGGCTGGCCCCACCCAAACCTGGTGACACTTTACGGGTGGTGTTTATACGGGTCAGAAAAACTGTTGGTTTATGAGTACATGGATGGTGGAAATTTGGAAGATTTAATTCCAGATAGAACCAGGTTCAAATGGAAACGACGTATTGATGCTGCCATCGATGTTGCACACGCGTTGGTCTTCTTACACCACGAGTGTTACCCTTCCATTGTTCATAGAGACGTAAAAGCCAGCAACGTGTTGTTAGACAAAAACGGGCGGGCCAAGGTTACTGATTTCGGGCTAGCTAGGGTCATGGATGTTGGTGACAGCCACGTCAGCACAATGGTGGCGGGAACAATCGGATACGTGGCACCCGAATACGGGCAAACATGGCAAGCCACTACAAAAGGCGATGTGTATAGTTATGGAGTGTTAATAATGGAGTTAGCAACAGGGAGAAGAGCAGTTGATGGAGGTGAGGAGTGCCTACTTGAATGGTCTAGACGGGTGATGGGAAATGGACGGTCAGGATTTAATCACAAAATGATCCCGGTTGAGTTGCTGGTGTCCGGGCTTGCTGACGGGGCAGTGGAAATGTGTGAATTACTTCGGATTGGAATAAGGTGTACTGCAGAATCACCACAGTTAAGGCCGAATATGAAAGAGGTGTTAGATATGTTGGTGCGCATTTTGGCCAATCGTACAGATTTTAGCTATGGTTCTTTGCTACCTTCCTCATAATTTCATGTTATTGTAAGTTATACATACATAGATTATAGAGAGATAATGAAACGCGTACGCTTATAAGGGATTATCAAAAACCGTTTCATACCTGCTCCATTGTATTTAATTTTCTAATAATCATTGTTTTATTTTAGATTGAACAGCTAAATTCTACCATCCTGCAAGGTAATCTCATAAAACCCTAAAATCGAAAACATCATGATCGAGTGGATAAAACTAGCATATGAAACCCTAAAATCGAAAACATTCATATAATTTCAATGGAGATTGCAATTCGACAAGATACAAGGAAGTAATTGCATATAAATGAATTAGACATACCTATGATTCATCTGCATTCAGCCAGTGGATCATTTGACCGCCTAAATGTCTGATCTGATTCTGAACACGAAACCCTAAAATCGAAAGCAATCGATAGAATTTTAACTGAGATTACAATTCTACAATAATCAAGGACCTAAACAAGGTAAGATCGAACTCGTATAAAGATACGAGAAGAAATGGATCCGGCTGGATGGCGAAGTTGCTCTGTACAACATTTCCAGAAAGGGTTTATTTTTTTGCTTTTTTGGCGCGCTTTTGAGCGTTCAATAAGACTGGTGAACGACATTCCTTTTGTCATAGATTTAGAGATAATTCCTTATAATTATATGAGTGAGTTTTGTATATTTTATGAAGTGGTTTAAAGTGGTTGTGAGTGGAGCAGAGAGAAAAAATATAAGGTTTGTGTAAATATAAGGATAAAAGTAGTGGTTTTTATTATAATTATAAGAATAAGGATAACGAGAGAGAAAAGTAGAGATAAAAGGTAGAAAAAATAGTGTTTTTTAGTGTAATTATAAGGATAAGGATATAAAATATAAAGAACGGGTTGGAAATGCTCTCAGCATCTCGATTAGCAGGCATACGATCCGTAGTCCATATTTAGGGGTGTAAACGATTACTCGAGATCGGCTTGCTAAAATTTTGAATTAAGCAAAACTTAAAAGAGCTCGAGCCTAAAAGTAAACTTGTTTAATAAATAAGACCGAGCCCGAGCTTCACTTATCGAGTTGAAACTTGCTTCGCAAGTCTAAACGAGTCTATTATCTATATAATTTTTTAATATATTAAATATATATTTATATATAAATAATCATCATATATAAAATTATGATAAAATAACAATACATATTATGTTATGTATAAAAATAATTATATATCTATATATACTATATAATAAATAAAGGTTTTTGTTGGACACTTATCACTCTTCTGTGCATCATTAACTTTTTTTTCTCGTCTCTCTCCTATTAATTATATAAATTTCTTTAATTGTTTTTATAATTTTTTATTTCTCACATCTCTCTCCTATTAAATGATAATGATTTCTATAACTCTTTTTATAAAACGTTTTATTTTAAAAAAATAGTTTTGTTCAAAAAATATTTTTATAAATTGAACATTTCTTTCATTCTTTTTATAAAACATTTTAAAAAAATAACTATATAACGTTTCTAAAATTTGTATTAAAAAACTATGTAAGCGCATTTACATCATCTCTATATTCATCTCTATCTTTATTATTTAGAGTTTTCTTCTGTTTTGAACCCACATCAGGATCTCTATCTCCATCTCAATCTTTAAATTTTATAGTTTAGTAAATAGATATTTTTTAAATATAGAGATCTACTTTCATAAATCTCTATATTTTTTTGTGAGCGTGTAAGAAAGAGAAAAAATAATAAAATAAGTGTTTGTGAGTGAGATAGAGATAGATAATGAGATGTGAGAGGTTAAAACAAATTTAAAGATAAATTTGAAAAAATGTGATATTTAGTTAAATTATAGAGATGAAAATGAAGAAGCTGATGTGTATGCTGTCATAAATATGTAAATATTTATTACTAAGTATACAATATTGTATTTATTCAACCCGTGTAAAACATCGGGTTTCTAACCTAGTATATATATATATATATATATATATATATAAATTATAAACGAGCCAGGCTCAAACTTTAGAAATAAAGCTCGAAACGAGCCCATCTCATGCTCGAGCTCTGTGTAAGTTTAACAAGCCTAGTCGACCTCGGGCTCGGCTCGACTCATTTACACTCCACGCATGTAGTAAAATTTGAAGGGTGTGGCATTAGCTTATTTCAATGTTTCTTTTACATTTTTTTTAAATACATTGTGTTTTAAACACAAATTATTTTCATTCTCCTTACTTTTTCTTTATAAAAGTACACTCTCTCTCTATATATATAGGCTTACAATGGTTTAGAAGAAGTGTACTGAAGTGATGGGTCATGACGAATGTAGTTATGGACTTATGGTTAATGATAGAATTCAAGATGGTCCGACCGGTTTATGAAAAGAGGCCCATGCACACGTTTATATCATTTATCCTTATTTTTTGGCATAGTGGCTGAAAACAGAAAGTTGGATCTTAGCCAATGTTTAAGGTTTTAACTCGAGTCATCAAGTAAAATTTTGAATGGTTTTCTATACGCTCAAATAGCAAAACTAAAACTGAACTAAACCCATCATGAAAACCGAAAACCGAAAGACCGAAACCGAATGGTTTTCAAAAGCCTAAAAACGAAATTTTCGGTTTGAGGTCAAACCAACTCATGTACTCCCTTACTGTCTCATATTGGTAAAATGAACATGTCCATTTTTATAGTCATAATAACCAACTAAAACTACTCAACATTTTCTAATGCATTTAAAGAATTTTAATGACCAATTAAAGTATTTTGATAATGCTAAAAAAATCTAATATTTTATTAAATGACACTAGTTAAAATGACTTGTAACTCTAGCAACTTCATCCAAGCGGTTTAGAAGGGAATGAACCCATAAGCAACAACTCATAGACCTTCAGCGGGCTCTAAATTTCAGAGTTGAAGTCTTTGGTACTGTTCAGAAGACTAGTCTCTAAATTTAAGAGTTAAAGTCTCTGGTACTATTCAGAAGGCTAGTCTCTATCTACTTCAGAAGTCTCCGAGACAACTAGTTCAGAAAAATTGCCATTCGGAAAAAAACTCAATTGCAAGGGCAGGGGGATTTTGAACTGTCTGCAGGTCGCGGACGTGCATAAGTTCAAATATTTTAGGTCATTCGAACCAAAATTTGCACCTCCCTTATGAATAACACAACTAAAGAAGGTAACCAAGCATATTAACTTTTTCAATATAAACCACTCCAAGGCTTATTCATTCAATTATGTGGGATAAGTTTTATCAATTTCATCATTTCAAGTTTCATATCAAAATAACTACTTTAACAATCGATATCTCATTTTTTTACCTTTGTTTTGGCAAGGAGAACATAATAAATTCTTAATTATATAACTTGTATAAAAATATAATTATGTGTGCCCAACGTTAGTGAAAAATAATCTCTTTTTAACTAATTTTCCAACAATCCTTAACATGAATGTGATCGATCTAGAACACATGAAATTCCTAATGAAACCTTGACGATTGTGTTGAATATGAGATGTACGATTATCAATTAGGTCAACGTTACTATCGAGATACGATCCAAAAAGTTACACTTTGGGCAACAAACAATTAATAATATTTAATTGTTAAATATTATAGTTCACGAAAGACGGATTTATTAAACGGCAAATAAATATTTAGAGAAATATTTATCGGTAAATGCGTTAATTAATTGTTTAAAGAAATAATTATTTACGGGGAATCAATGTTTAAAGTGTTAAACATTTAAAAGAATAAGTTTTACTAATTATTTATAATTAGTTAAACTATAAGAACTTAATGTAATTAATAGTTAATTACATGGGAATTAAAGGTTAATACCTCGGGGGATCAATATGTAATTAGCAGAGTTATAAATATATCCTTAACTCTAAACCCTAATTACAAGTTTGAGAGCCACCAAAACTCCTCCCCCTTGCGCAAAGAGAAGCCGCCGGCTCCCCTCTACCGTCGCCGGTCGGCCGGCCACCGCCGCCTCCGTCGCCGAAACCTCCTCGCACAAACCGTGTGACGTGTTTTGCAGGTTTTCGTGAACGTGTCATCTAGCGTGACGCTTGTTGAACCAAGGTGATTCTATTCGGTTAATCGTTGAAAGTATAACCCTAAACACCCTATAGTTGCATTTATTTTATTGTCTATACGCCTGTAATCGGATCACTGAACGGGATCCAGATCTAATATGATATTCGTACTAATTGCTTCCGTTGATTAAATCTGATTTATTTATTTAAAGCATTTAAATATAATTTTGTTTTAATAGTTAAAACTCGTACGATGATTCCCAACAGTGGTATCAGAGCCACATTTGCGACCGTTTAGACATATTATTTTTTTATTTTATCGATCTATTGTTTTATTTGTCAAAACTTTTGTTTGACAAAAGATCGAACCTTTTTTCATTTACTATGATTGTGTTGATTGAATCGAGCACTAGTGACCCGTGGTTGTGTTGTTTGTTTTTTGGTTTGTTTCTCTTTGTATTTTTTATGGGTTATTTGAAACCCGTTGTAATAGTTAGGTTTATTTATTTTTACTTATTTTTAGTGTATTTGTAAATAAAAATTGTAATCCTAAAGAGACGAAGACTTGAAGACCAAGACGGACAATAACAGGATTAAAGATGGAGATCTTGGACTAAGTGGTAGATAGCAGATTTGTTTTTTTTTTTGTTATCCCTTAGACCAGTCCGCTTCTCGTTTGATGGCTCGAACGAAACGGGACAATTTTACTAGTTGCTCGGTTCATGTGTTTTTTTTGTGGTTGTGACATATTATTTAGGATAATAATTAAACCGTAAAATATTTATAAAACTTTTTGACACAATCTTAAAACGACGAGATATTTAAATTGTTTATTTTTCACGGAAAGGTTATTAAATAAAAGTGTTTTTATTTAAAAGTAAAACAAGTTTTAAATTTAATAGTTTTATTTAAAACAATTTTAAATTAATTAAAGAGTTGTTTAGTTTAAAATATAGTTTGCGATTAACGACAATTTAGATTAAATAAGTTATTTAAAAATGGATCGTGTCGAGTGTTGAAAGGCGTTTCACGAACTAAATTAGTAAAATCGGTTTACTAAAATTGCACGACTTGAATCATGCTTCTCGTCGTCCAAAATGTTTTTGACCCTAATTGGTAATTTTAAAACATTAAAGAAATCCCAAACTTAAACCGATATTTTTGTGCCACCCTAAATTGTAACACTTCAATTGATCTATCCGAACCTCGGTGTTAGTGAATTACCCTGCATCCGGCCCTACGGTTTTGGTTGAAGGTAGAACCGCAATTCCTGAGTTACTTAGGCCCGGGTCTACAGTTACAATTGAAGGACAAATATCACTTAAGTCGTTTAAGTGGGCGTAGTTTAGGGAAACGTATCCAAGCTTGACAATACTCGTCATGCCCCTCAAATCGAGAATTGTGTAGTTGACACAATTGGTAATCGTTACCTACCTAGCTATGCAAGTGGAGAGTGCTCATCCATTCACTGAGTTATGGTGAACCGAGATCTCATTCCTAATTATATAATTTTTGCAATTGGGTCATAAATTTAATTAGGACGTTATACATGAAAATACTAAAACTTTATTTTGGAATTTTGTAGATATCTAACGAAATCCATTCCGACTCCGCTTTTGCTCTAAAGTCTATGTTTTATCGGAACATGCTTGAAGGAGGAAACTTCTTTGAGTGGTAGCATATCTTGAGAAGTGTTCTTAAGGAAGAAAAGAGATCCTATGTTCTAGAAATTCCATTTCCCTCAGTTCCACCCTCTAGCGGCTCCAAAATGCTTTGGAGACGGCATGTTGAAGATTCAAATGAGGTTTCATTCTTGATGATATCATCAATGTGTGACGAACTTCGTCGTGAGCTAGAGTATTACCCTGCATATGATATGGCTTGCGAATTGAAGAAAAAGTTTCATCAAAATCGCAGCGAGCATCTTAAAGTGCTTAAGTCCTTATCAAGTTGCATGGAAAGGGGAACAGGGATGAGCTCACATTTTTCTAAAATGGCGAAAGTCATTGACAGCCTGAAAGATCTTGGTTCGACTATCAACTAGGATATGGCAATAGACTTCATTTTGATGTCTTTTTCGGTTGAGTACGAAGGGTTTGTTAATCACTACAAGCAGTATGTAGTAGGTGGAACCTTATCTGAACTGCGAGGGTCGCTTATGGCTGCTGAGATGACTATGGGATACATGAACACTCTGATCTCTCTAAACCAAGGAAGCGTGGTAAGAAGAGAGTTGTTTTCCAAAGTTATGACACCTGTCATTATTGTGGAGATATTAGACATTGGAAGAGTATCTGTCCATCATACCTTGCTAAGAAGACCAAAGCTTCAGAAGTAGGATCTTCAGGTATGTTCGTTATTGAGATCTTCTCTCTGTCTAGAAAATCTTGGGTGTTTGACACTAGATGTGGTTTTCACATTTGTAATGATTTGCAGGGACTAAGGAAGGTTAGGAAGCTGAAGCAAGGCGACCTTGAGCTCCATGTGGGAAATGGGCAAAAGGTTGCGGTGAAGGCTGTAGGAGAATATATTCTTTTACTTCCTTCTGGTTTAGAACTTTTTTTGAACAATGTTTATTTTATTCCTAATTTGACTAGGAATATTGTTTTAGTATCCGCTTTACAGGAACAAGTATTTACTTATGCTTTTGATGATGATTACATTTTTTCATATTTAAATGGTTTGTTTTATTTTTCTACAAAGCCTCATAATGGAATCTATGAGATAGAAGTCCATGATAATAACGTCCTATTCAACATCTCCTCCAAACGTAAGAAATTGGATTTCAATGATACGTATCTGTGGCATTGTAGACTTGGACATATATGCAAGAATCGCATGAAGAAACTTCAGGCTGCCGGAATTATGAATTCCACAGGTCAAGAGTCATTTGATGAATGTGAATCCTGTTTAAGTGGCAAGTTAACCAAAGCTCCTTTCACCGGTATCGGTAAAAGGGCTAAGGATCTGTTAGGACTAGTGCATACTGATGTATGTGGTCCATTCAGAACAATGCCTAGAAGTGGAGAGAGGTACTTCATTACATTTACTGATGACTTCAGTACATATGGTTATGTTTATCTTATGAAGCATAAACATGAAACGTTTAAAATGTTCAAACAATATCAAAACGAGGAACAAAATCAGCTTGGTAAAACGATTAAAATTCTTCGATCTGATCGATGTGGTGAATATCTTAGTCAAGCGTTTGACGAACATCTAAAGGTATGTGGGATCATTTCCCAACTTACTCCACCTGGAACACCACAACTTAATGGTGTGTCCGAAAGGAGAAATCGAAATCTATTAGATATGGTTTGATCAATGATGTGTCGTACAAACCTCCCACACTCCTTCTGGAGTTTTGCTCTCGAAACTGCCACAAGAATCACAAATCTAGCTCTTACAAAGAAGGTGACAAAATGCCTTATGAGATATGGCATGGGGAGAAACCCAAAGTGTCCTACCTTAGGGTTTAGGGATGTAACGCATATGTCACTAGTGAGTCTACGGATTCATATTCGTAGAGATCGTTTTCGTCTATATTCTTAATAACTTCTTCTACCTTATCCTTCTTTCTACTCTCCTCTAGGCTGGCCAACAAGATAGGCAAAGCCGTATCTAAGGCTTTAGCTACAGCCGTGTCTATGGCATTTTGCATTTGTGGCTCCACTGCCGGTTCATTCACTTTTATATGATCTCTATTTTCTATTGCAGGTTCGGCATTTGCGGTAGACCGCGTCTGCCTTCTAGAAGTATTGGAATTGACCTTTCATCCTCTCTTACGTTTTCTTCTACCAACCATTTTCTACAAAAGATATGGAGTGTTTTAATATTCGCATGATGGATGAACACAAGTGTATTGTAAGTATTAATAAATGTGGCCACAACAGAATTAATCATTTACGCCACTTTTGGTGCTCTAGTTATCTTTCTATCATGTTTCCTATTAAATACTCATACCTCTTTCCTTTATCCTTGGCATCAGGCTATCTTGACTAGCATCTCTGCTGGCATTCTTACGGTCTTTTAAACCTTAGTTTAAGTCTAGATACTTGGGCAAGTACCTAAATCTATTAAACTATAGTTCTGATACCAACTTGTGACACCCACATCCTAGATCACCCAGAATGCCGGTCACTTGTCGGATTTACTCATGAACATATAGTAATCAGAGAAACATACACAACGGAAGACTCTAAAAACATCATTTCTTTTATTTATAAAACTTGTCTTAGTACATTTTTAAAGAAGTACAACATGATCCTAATGCCAGTCTTCAGCTTTTGATGCCAGATAACCTGCTCATGATGCCTCCTTATCCTTACTGCTTGAGGCTATATTCTTACCTGACACACATGCTTAAACATGGGTCAGCTTATGCTGCTGAGTTCTAAGTTTTAATTAAAATATCTTTAACATATCATCTTTTCTTTTCACATTCGCCCTTGCCCAACATAACTGTAGAACCAAAGACTGATGGCTTCTAAATTATTCTAAGTACAAATGCTGCTGATAGGCTTATCAGCAGCATTCAACACATGTTGCTACTGATAGGCCTATAAGCAACATTCAGCACTTGTTGCTACTGATAGGCTTATCAGCAGCATCATTCTCATTCTTGCTGCTGATAGCTATGTTCCTTGAAGACAAATCGTTTCAGCTGACTATCTATGCCAAGCGTCACTGACAACTTTCTGCAAAAGCAACTGACACACTCAAAGCAGAAGGAACCTCAATGGTGCAACCAATGACGGACGGCAATGCTCTTCTCCAGACATGCAAGCAATGATGCATAAAGAAGACGCTTCAATAAAGTTAGCTAGTTTAGCTTTAACGTGTAAAATTAGCTTTTGTATAAAAGATCAACGGTCTGTGTTCGATCTGATCCTTAGAATCAAGGGTCTGTCTTGATTTTAAGTTAGTATAAATACTGTGTAAACACTTCATTGTAAGTGAGCTTCTTCACTGAGTTTTTCATTTGTAATCGTTTATTCACAAAGCTTAATACAACAGTGTTCTTATTAGTATTCATTTTGCTTACTCGATTATATTTGTGTAGTTGTTATTGCTTCCTCCAATCTCAACTAAGAACAGAACCATCTTGTAATTTCACGATCCTACAAGTGGTATCAGAGCTTTGGCTCATATTAAACAAACTAACACTTGTTTAATCACTTCTGGTTCTATTCTAAACTCTTTTGTTTTATCAAGTCACCCAAAACCACGAAAAAAAAATGGCACAAAGCAATGGTTTTGAAGACATCGACATCATCAACCGACCACCAAGATTGGTGTCTGGAGAAGACTACGACATGTGGAAAAATCGCATGGAAAGTTTTTTTTGCTATCAGGAGTACGGAATGTGGAAATCCATCAGGGATAGACCCTACATTCCCATGGTAGCATCTGCTGACTCTGGAGGACCATCAGTTCCAAAGGATCCCTCCAAGTACTCGGATGAAGATATAAAAAAGATAGAGGTGGACTTCAAGGCACTAGGAGCTATCCAAATGTGCCTTCCAAATGAAGTTTTTCATAACTTCAGAAGTCACAAAACCGCCAAAAAGCTCTGGGAGGATCTTGAGAAGATGTTTGATGGCTCAGAATAAGTCAAAGAAAACAGAAGGGACATGCTGAAGCAGCAGTACGAAAACTTCGTATGGAAGGAAGGTGAGTCCCTAACTGTATTATATAATAGATTTACTTATCTTGTAGGTGAGCTGCAGTGCTCAAAGGTGAAACTGGAGAATGAGGATATTCTCAAAAAGTTCATCAGGTCTTTACCTAGCTGCTGGACACTCTACATGGTGTCCATTAGAAGAACTGAGAATCTGAAGACTCTCCAAATGACTGAGCTCTTCGATATGCTGAAGACTTATGAGTTAGAGATGATTCAGGCAAAAGAACGAAGCTCAAGCTGCCAAACAGCTTCAACATCCACCACCACCTCTTCTGCTTTTCACTCTGAGTACTCAGGTCCTAGTACTAGCAACTACTATGCTCCCATAGTCACACATCCTCAAACTCCTACCTCTAAAACAAACACATCACCATTTCTTCTTGAAGCTCCTTCTCAATCCTCATCCACTGCTGCTTTTGTTTCTGAAAACTCAAGCAACATGTACTTTATCAAGGAGGATCTTGAGTGCTTCCATCCATATGATCTAGAAGAAATAGATATACAGCACTCGTATGCCATGCTCTCTATAAGAGCAAAAAGGTTCTACTCTAGAACCGGAAGACCCATTCCAAGCAACAGCTCCAACACCAGAGTTGGCTTGGATAAAAGAAAATTGAAATGTTACAACTGTAACCAACTGGGTCATTTCGCTAGAGAATGCAAGGCACCTAGGGCAAACCCAGCAGCTCACCAAGCCCAACTAAGACATCAGCAGAAACAAGCTACTCCTCCAGCTCAAACTGCAGCTTGTGCAGCTGTTGGAACATCTGACTTTGACTGGAGCTTCCAGTATGAAGATCTGCCTACTAACAACCAAGCTCTTATGGCAGACACAACTGAGATACCGCCTCAGGTATATGAACATCTATGTTCCCAAGCCTGTATTGATAAGGTTTTAGGCTACAGAAAGCATAATCAAAACCTAATAGATCAAAATGAAGAGTTTCATCAAATGAATCTGAATTCAAAAAGGTTGAAGACAGTTACAAAGAAAAAATTAACTGCCTAAAGATAGAGATTTCATCATTAAAACATGAACAAACCAATCTTGAAACTCAGATTGATGATCTTCTTGTCAAATTAAAAGCTACCAGAGCAGAATTAGCAGAGCAGAAAGTTCACATTGACAAATATGAATTTGCATCCAAAAAGCTGCAAAGACTTCTGGATGCTCAAATTCATGATAAGGTAAAAACTGGTGTGGGGTATCATGCTGAACAATATCAAGCCGTTGCACCTCCTGCTGACTATGTTGCCATCCATGAACCAAGCTTCAATCTGGCAAATCTTGATATGGCCAACAGAAATCTTGATCCTTCTAAGGATGAACCATTGGTACAAGAATGCACTACCTCATCAGAGTCTGATTCAACTTACTCAGACTCCACTAAAACAAGTGAAGCTTCATCTCTTCATGCCCCTCAAGTCACTCTGACTAAAGATGAAGTCCATTCAGCACAAGTACCAGCCATTCCAGTACCAGTTCCTACACCATTCAAACAAATCAAAATTAGCTATCCTCCAGAAGGTAGGAAGCTAAATACTAAAAAGGGTCAGTCCTCATCTTCAGTCCAGCCAAGGAAGGTGTTTGACATATGTCATGCGCCTAGAGAAAGGTTTCCATATGTTTAAAAAACATTGGAAGAAGCTACTTTTGAGCACAACAAAGCTCACCCTTGGAATTTCAAAGACCTTTTCAAAAGAAAGGATTATGTGTATCTTTCAAGGGATAAAATGGCAAAATCATGTTTTGTCTGTGGAAAATATAACCACACTGCCAGTACCTGCTTCTACTACCTTCAGCAGCAAAGAAACATCAAGCAACATGCTTTTGAGAAGACAAAGAAGAACAAACAGGTAAGAGGTTTTGAAGCTAAGACAACTCAATTCAGAAAATCTCTTTCTCCACTAAGGGAACAGTTGTCAAAACCTCAACAATCTTGCATCATCTGTGGAGAATCAGACCACTTTGCTGCAAATTGTAAGTCAAATCCTTTCAATCAGATTCTTCTTCCAACCCTAGTTATACAAAAGCCTATCGGCAAGGTGAAGAAGGATAAGCATACATCTGTTTCTAAGCCATCAGCAGCCAAAATAACTGCTGCTGATCGAGTAAAGCCCAAGCAACCAAATGGAAGGCCTTCACCAGCAACAAAGTCTGCAGCTGCTCAAGTAAAACTATCAGCAGCAACAAAATCTGTTGCTGATAAGCCAAAATCCTCAGATACAACATCTGCTGCTGAAAAGACAAAGAGAGCTGGAAAACCACCAACTCAACAATGGAAGGTAAAGAAACCACCAAGCATCATCATCGGTTCAGTTGAGTGCGTCTATCCTTTGGTGTAAATATGTCTGTCTTATGTTGTAAATAAAAGTTATACATCAGCAGCATCCTTTTGGCTGCTTTAACTTATCAGAAGGAACAAGTTTCAGAAGGAACAAGTTTCCTGCAGATAGTTTTAAGGATGTTAGCAGCAACATCCTTGCTGCAGATCATTGCATCCATCAGCAGCAATTGAGTTTGCTGCTGACAAACTTAACCTTTCGCAGCAACCAAAGTTGCAGTGGACAGGCTTATTCATCCACGGCAACCAAGTTTGCTGCTGATGGATAAACTTAAGTCCAAATTAACTTTTACCCGCTGTAAAAGAAATTAACGTCAGTCTTTACCATGACCGTCTCGGTGTATTACAGCTGTAACAATGAAAAGTAAATAAGGTTGTACTGTACAAGTCATTTTGCTTTTTCTCTCATCTGCCGCTATAAGAACAACTCAAATTTTCTTTACCACCTCTTCACATTCAATTCAACCCTAACTAACTATCAATTTCACCCTAAGTCCCCACCACATTCAAAGCTCTCCATACTCTCCATACTCTCAAGTCTCCACCATACTCAAACCATATTCAAATCATCCCTCCAGAATTAAACGGCTATGGCAGATATCGACAACCCAGATGACAAGTTTTCCACATACCATAACCTAACAGCATACCTTACCAAAGGAAAGAAATCAGATGGTTTTGACGATATGATCGATTTCTTATGTCGATCAAAGATCTACTTTGCCCTCACCACCAACCCTACCATATATATCCCTCATATGGAGGATTTCTGGAGTACCACCGTCTACTCAACCGAACAGGGGATTCCCCAAATCAAAGCCAAAGTAGACGGCAAGAATATCACCATCTTGGAAGCTACACTTAGAAAACATCTTAAGCTTCAAGATGAGGGAGCAGCCATCTCATACTCGAAGGACGAATACATGAGGACCTTTTTCTCCATTGGATACACTGGAAATCAAACCGAGTATGCCATCGAGAAGGCGCAGATGGGCCCTCCATGGAAGTATCTCTGCCACACTCTTCTCCAATGCATATCTCAGAAGAGGAGTGGATTGCATCAGGTGAGCTCTGCACTGGCCTCTGCCTTCCATGGTATGGTCACTAACCAAGGCTTCAACTTTGCACATCTCATTTTTGAGGGTTTGCGATATAACCTTCAAGAGGGTGCAAAGTAGCAATTTTTCATGTACCCAAGATTCTTGCAGGAAGTTTTCAATCAAGAACTAAAAGAACTTTCAAAACCTGCAAGAATCTACATCATGTTGGGTCATAAAAATAACATTTTTCAAAGCATGAGGATTATTTCCAAAAAGTTCTCAGGGGTCAACGTTCCATTGTTATCTACAATGCTGAACGTACAAAGTACCCCGGGTGACAGTTCAGCAATCCCAGCTGATACTGATCCCACACCCTCCACCTCAAATCCTGAACAAAAGTCTGCATCCACCATTCGAACCCCTGTTCATACTACTGAGGATGTACAGGCACAAAAATTACTTACACCTCTTTTGGATGTTATTGCTCAACCGGAACAGGGCCCCGGTTGCAACAACATATACTAGAAAAAGGGGCAAGAGAACTCCTTCTTCTCTTGCCTCCAAGGCCCAAACCCAACCTAACAGCCCTCACTCAGAATCACAACATTCTGGTGAGAATATCATAAGGGAAAGCCACATTATTAGGGAGACTCCTTCGGATGCCTCTCTATTAGGATCAGGATCACTTCCCGGATCCGTAGAACAGCCCCCTGAGCCCTTCCTTTCTCTTCTGAACTTAAGTGTTGAGGAACCTGATCAAGATGATGTACCTTCTCCAACTACCACTATCTCGGAGGTACTGATTGATCTTGCTTCCAACACACCCAACCCAAAGTCATCTACCCTGAAGGTCCACTCTAGGAGTTATGAAAGAGTGGATGTGGAAGAGGCTGTCACTACTGCTGGTCCATCAAATGACCAGGAGGACAGTAACAACATTGTTAAGACCTCAACCACGGCAACTCACAGTGAGGATGTTTCCTTGGAAACTCCCTTCACTGAGAGGAATCCCAGGTGCCAAGAAACCATGGGTGATGGGGATGAAGAGGCTAGGCCTAAGGCCCCATCTGGGTCCAAGGATTCCACAACTGTGGATGAGGATAGACTGAAACTTCATAACTTGGAATTGACGGCCAGGGTGGCTATGCTAGAGGCTGAAGTGTCCAAACTAAGACACCAAGTCTCTATGCATGAAGCCCATCAATGCCTAACTTCTACCACTCCCTCTCTTGTATCAGTAGGCACCCAAACTGATGCTTACTTGTCTACTGATGCAACTAAAAAGGGGAAGATGGTCTCAATGGAGGAAGACTCAGACAGTCTTGACGACTGGATTCAAGAGCAGGTTGTAATTCAAAGCTCACTATTCAAGCCGGCTTTTGTACAAATTCATGACTTGCTAGTCTCAGATAACTAATAAAAAGTGACATCTGAAGACTGGAAGTTGGTCGTCAGGGCTGTTGATGAAATGCTGAATGATGCTGAAGACACAGAACAAACAAATACATCATTCAGCATCCTTCCTGAAGCAGCAGCCATCATAAGTCAATCCATTACCCCCAACTGTTTCAAACTACATAGAAGCTAGAATTTGACTCCATTCTAGCTTGGGGGTATGATAGATCAGCTGATAGATTTTGGATTGGATCGGAGTTTAGTGGAGTAGAAGAGCTGAACTGGAACTCTCCCAATGCCCTCCAAGTCCTACAACTGTATTTAACTAACTGCATCAACACTTCATCAGATCTCTCAGCAGAACTTGCCATTGGCAGGTTCCATGACTTGATGGAGGATAATCTACCCCACTTCGACAGACTAATACAATTAGCAAAACGGGTAGCTTATCCTGAATCTTCGGCAGCAGCAGAAAGAAGACTGACTCCTAGAAGACTTGACATTATAAGGAGCAGTCTTCTCACTAAAGAAGAAATTTGCTGCTTAAGAAGATTTCTGTACTCCTTCATTATCAAAGACTTAGATGTGCTGGGATGGAAAAACACTAAGTCTCTTGACCACACCTTCTTACTAAGCAACGGCTCCTCTCTCACCATCAACACCAGGAACATCTTGTCACTTCCTACAGACTTTCTCTACAAGATCTTTCAAATCAGGGCAAATATCTGCAATGTCAACTCACTTGAAAGCCAGGCAATGATAGCTACTGTCAGAGCCAAACATGAACACGTAGGAAAAATTACTGAGGAAGTATATGTGTCAAACTCTGACACTGATACTGACTCAGCTTCCCCTCGAGTAGACATCTGTGCTGCAGCATATGAGTCAAGATCAACAATCAAAGAAATGCTGAAAGAAGTCACACGTCCTGAGTGCAAATCGGATAAAGCCATTGACCTTCCCTTGTTCACCTCTCAATGTGCCAATGAAGCTGAGGCTGAGATCCCAATAGCAGCACCATCATCTGCTGTTATGGTCAGTGAAGCCGAAGCAGAGGCATCCAATATAAACAAGGGAAAGGGAATTATGATAGATGAAGATGAAGATGAAGAGAGATTGCTAAAAGAGAAAAGAGAGAGGGAAGAGAAGAGAAGAAGAAGAGAAGAAGAGGAGATGGCTGACATTAAAAAGGCTCAAGAAAGAAAAACAGCCATTCTCCTCAGAGAACAAACCATCCAGCTGTATGCTAGGCAGCTGGATGAAATGAAAAGAAAGATTCCTACAGTTGACCAGATTGAAGAAGATGCAGCTCTTGCTCTTCAACTGCAGGAACAATTTAACAGAGAAGAAGAAGAATTGGAGAAGAAGAAGAAAGAAGAAGCTAAGTTCAGAATAACCGATTCTGAACTAGCCAAAGAAATGAGGGAGGAGTGGGTAAAGGCTCTAGTTTCTCAAGGTGAGGATGCAGACTACCTTGAGAAAATATCAAATAAAGAAGTCTGCAGAGCCTTCATGGGTCAGCAAGGTCAATTGGCAAAGAAGAAATAGGCTGAAGAAGAAGAAAAAGCCAAACAAAAGTCCAAGAAGACCATTGCCTTTAATAAACGGACCCATGAAGAAAGAAAGGTCATGATTGACTTCCTTAAGGCTAGAGGAGAGAGTGGACAGAGTGGACAGAGGCTAGGTCCCATGAACTTCATGAACCTGCAATCCCTCTACTTCAATGTCAAGAAGGATGAGGAAGAAAGATTGGGGAAGAAGGGATCCAAGAAAATGGTACCTATTCAGGAAGAAAAAGAAACAAAATCAAAGAAACCCAAGCCTTCTCCCTCACCTACCTCTTCCTCAGTCCAACAACCTTCCACTCTCCTCCCCAAACCCTCCACTCTTCCCCCCAAAAAGTCCGATCTTGACAGAATTTTGGAGCTGGGTGAAGCTCATGAGCCTGCAAATGAGGGTGTGAAACTTCTTGTGCTAGCCATCAAACACTACTTCAACCCTAGCAAAGATGTGATCATTGACATCAAACCACTCAAGTCCCACTCTCCATTTGTAAGTTGGTCCTATAATGCTGATTTGGATGAGTTCACTTTAACTGATGTAAGGAAGCAGAAGATGATATGTTCAAGCAAAACAATCTACAAAATGCCACATAAAGACATCAAGACTCTGTCTGCACTTCCACTGAACAATCCCAGCAAGGATCCAAGAGGCTATGAAGTTGAAAGGGTAGTCAGCCACATGCAAAAGCTTCAGCAGCAAAGTGATTAGAAAAATTTTGGTCGCATCAGTCTAGGGGGAGTTTGTAGAACCAAAGACTGATGGCTTCTAAATTATTCTAAGTACAAATGCTGCTGATAGGCTTATCAGCAGCATTCAACACATGTTGCTGCTGATAGGCCTATAAGAAGCATTCAGCACTTGTTGCTACTAATAGGCTTATCAGCATCATCATTCTCATTCTTGCTGCTGATAGCTATGTTCCTTGAAGACAAATCGTTGCAGCTGACTATCTATGCCAAGCGTCACTGACAACTTTCTGCAAAAGCAACTGACACACTCAAAGCAGAAGGAACCTCAATGGTGCAACCAATGACGGACGGCAATGCTCTTCTCCAGACATGCAAGCAATGATGCATAAAGAAGACGCTTGAATAAAGTTAGCTAGTTTAGCTTTAACGTGTAAAATTTGCTTTTGTATAAAAGATCAACGGTCTGTGTTCGATCTGATCCTTAGAATCAAGGGTCTGTCTTGATTCTAAGTTAGTATAAATATTGTGTAAACACTTCATTGTAAGTGTGCTTCTTCACTGAGTTTTTCATTTGTAATCGTTTATTCACAAAGCTTAATACAACAGTGTTCTTATTAGTATTCATTCTGCTTACTCGATTATATTTGTGTAGTTGTTATTGCTTTCGCCAATCTCAACTAAGAACAGAACCATCTTGTAATTTCACGATCCTACAATAACATTAACCTTGTACAACTTATATCTTATCGAGGTTCGTAAACCTCTTAGGTGGTCGTCACCACTTTCCATTCCCTTTATAAAGGTCCATTCCCCGGTTACATACCACGAAGGAATGTAACGGTCCGCGTTCCATTCCATAAGTTTGCAAGATATTATGTGGGATTTGACAAAACATTTCCTTTACATACCAAATATGGTCAAAGCATTTCTTGTCAATGCAATCACTGCCAATGACATTCTTTCATCATCACTTATCTTGGTAACCCAAGACAAGTCTTTAAAACCTTTCACATTTCAAAATCATCATTCTTTTCTTATTAAAAACAAGGTGTTTATCTTCCCAGAGTAGTACCTTTAACAGATATGTTCCCAGGAAATAATGAAGGGTCCAGGAGGGATTTCACCACTCTTTCCTTAGACAGAACATTCCGTTTTCCAGATAACTACATACTGGTCGGATGGTTACCTTTTATTTTATAATCATTTCTCTTGCAACATCATGGATACTGGCTCATAGATTTAAATCAATGGCATACAGTATCTAAAACATTCATAACACATGCATCATGCCCAAAACATTTAAAAATGTTTAAAAGGGGCATCATAGAACTCACCTCTAACTTCCGTCTCTTTCACACAATCTTTTGTGCTAATGAAAACAGCACAATGACTTGGATCAAGGTCCTAAGCCTTCATAACATCTCTTAATCATAGGTTCCTAGTTTAGTGAAAATAATCAAGTCATTAGGAACTAGTCGGAACCTTACCTCGGAACTATCTACTACGTCTTGGGGCTGAAATACTTGAAACCGGACTTCTCTATGCGAACCAAGGCTTGGGAATACTTCTCAGATCTTAAGTGTGTGTTTGGGATGGTGTATTAGTGTGTGGAGATGTTCTTAAACTCAAAATCCCGACCTTTCTGTTTATAGGCAAATCTCAGCCCCGTAACGGACCTTTACCATTGGTGACGGTCCGTCACCCAATTTCTTGCGTCATCCGTAACGGATCGTTATCTCCTGTGACGGTCCGTCATGAGTATGAGTCACCTGCCACACGTTAACTTCTAGATGAGCAGTCTAATTTGTGGCTTGTACGGACCGTTACCCTTCGTGACGGTCCGTCATAGGGTTTCCACGCGTCCCTTAGTCAGCTGACACGTGTCATCCCCTCAATGATTGTCGTGGTCAAGCCGTAACGGACCGTTATGCCGTGTGACGGTCCGTCACCATCCGTAACGGACCGTTATCTCCCATGACGGTCCGTCACATGTTTAAAACTTCAAATTTTCATTTTCTGCCCTAAACTTTGAGTCAAATGCATTTTTAACCCCTTATACTTTAACATAATGTCATCTAAACCCCCTAGGGTTTCATTAAAGGACCAATTTAGTCCTACTTATTTTTCTTAAAAATTGGGGAGTTACACATACACATAGTTCTTAAACCTTGAATTAAACATTAACATTGAACAGCGAAAGTCTAATACAAATCAGAGTCAATTAAAACTTTTAACATATCATTGTTCAACATTCATAAACTAGGGATAGTGGGGATGTCATTTGATGTAGTGCAAAACACACATCTTTATTCCTAGTGTTTTCATGTGTTTTAGATAGTTTTATCTTTGTTTTGAGTCGTTTAAGTGTACATTTGAGTCTTTGTTATATTTTCAGGTGCTCATGATGATTACAAGTCAAATCGTGAAGAAACCGAGCATGAGAGTGAAGCCAGAAGAAAAAGTGAAAAATGTTGGAAAATAGGTCCCTCGCGGTACGCAAGGGAGTAGCTTCAAGACATCGCGATACGCGAGGATCTTCAGAACCGGCCGTGACTATTTTGGCCCTCGCGGTATGCGAAGGGCTGGGCTGAGTCTCTCGCGGTACGCGGGAGACAGGAAATTCGAGAAAAAACCATAAATTGAATTTTAATAAGATTCCATTGCCACAATTAGAGGAGTTCGCAATTTGGCCGTCTAGAGAAGAGAATAGGGCGATTTTGGAGCATAGGAAGGCTATTGGATTGCAAGATCGAAGCTTTGGAATCAGGGTTTGTGTAGTTTAACGTATTCTGTTCTAAAGTTTGAAACTTTGTGTTTGATTTCTGTGTTTGATACCATGGTTTATGTTTATTACTTCTATTTTGGTGTTTTGAATATGATCCTAGGCTAAAACATTGATACTGCCTGGGTCATTAGATGAATACTTCATAAAGTTATAATTTTTATCGGTTTTGGATTGTAATTGATGGTTTATTGATTATGTAAAAGATCTTGAGTTAATAATTATGATGAATCTATATGCTTAATTCTTATTTGTGTTTGATTTTAATTTCGTGCGTTGATTGTGGATGTCTTCCAGTTTGATTTGCATATCTAGGTCATATACTTTAGGGTTTGTGATTGTTTGTGTGGTTTTCTAGACATAGTGAACCATGGGAGTTGTGATTGAGTATAAGTTAGATTGAGTGTGTATCCTGTCTCAATACCCGAGAAGTGAGAGATAGTCGTTAGTCTTCGTCAATCAAAATCCGAGTGTCAACTGTCTGAGAGAAAGTGGATTTAGATTTCTAGTGATTGTTGCTATTCTGAGTCATAGTTCTTATCCTAAGATTACCCCGTGCATTCTTCAAATGTATTGTGGACAGTGAGACTAAAAGGTGATATGTTTTTCGGGTACTTTATCATTGTTGGAGAGACCGAAAGGTAATCCACTATCTGGTGAGTTGTTACATCTTTAGGTTCGTTAGTTGGTGACACCCTTAGAGTGATTAGGGATCCACTAGGTAGTCTAGAGTTGTTTCTTTAGAAACCCAGATCCATCATAGTTTCCAGAACGGGCAGAAGTTGTTCTTTGCAAGTAAGACTCCGACCTTTGCAAGTAAGACGCCGACCTAGGTGGTGTTTTTCCCATCTCTGATATTACCTTAGTTCTTCATCTTGATAGCTTGAGTCAAACTTTAGTTTCTGCATTATTAGTAGTGTAGTCAACCCCCCAATCATAAATCTTTAGTCCGAGTCAGAGTCTAGTATAGTTATAGTAGTGTCTCTAGGGTTCGATAACTCGGTTTACCATTAAGCTGTGCTACACTCGATAGGTCCACTTGCCTGTCAGTGTGGTTTAGTTGAAGGTACTCCATTTATTACTTAGGAGTCTAGGTTAGGTTTTATTAGTTTTTATATAGACCGTCTGGGCGACATCAAGTTTTTGGCCCCGTTTTCGGGGACACTTGGCAATAGCAATATTAAGTTTGACTAGTTCTTTGTTTGATTTTTGGTTTATTTTATTTCTTTTCTTTTGAGTCTAGTTTGTGTGCTTGTCCTACATGATATTTGTGTGTCTAATTTTGAATCGAGTCTTTTTTTCTTTGAGTCTTTGTCCCTTTCCTTCTAGTGTCTTTTTGTTTATGCACAATACTCGTTCGCAGGGATCACCACCTTATTAAGCTTTTCCAGAGCCCGAACGAGAGCTACACGAGCGCACACGTGACTTCCGGGAATGTTTGAAAGAGCTGTGCAAATCCCAGGTATGTTATACTAGCCCAATTCCATTTCCTAACATGGGCGACGCTGACCCACCAGTGAGGCGTACCATGCACCAGAGGGCCAGTGATGGGGTTACCGGGGCGAGATATTCGATCACACGCCCCGCTATTCCGAACCCCAATACATGTAAGATCCCGTCACATGTCATGAGCACGATCACTCATGCCACTCAGTTTCATGGCCTTGAGGATGAGGGTGCACCCGGACACCTGTCTCGCTTCGCGCACATATGTGATACCTTTAATGTCACGGGTGTGTCTAAGGACGCAATCTACTTGTGTCTCTTTCCATTCTCGCTCTCTGGGCGTGCATCCACTTGGCTTGACACCCTCCCTAACAACTCTTTCACCACATGGAAGGATCTTCAAGCCAAGTTCTTAAAGAAATACTATCCACATTCCAGGGCCACTCACCTTCGGGATCAAATCCACTCCTTCCGGATGGATCCCGACGAGCCTATCACATGGCCTGGGAGCGGTACAACGCGCTGTTGAGCCGATGCCCCAAGCATGGTCTTTCTGAATGGGAAATTGTGGAGAAGTTCTATAATGGCCTCATCTTTGAGAAGCAGCAAATGTTCAACACTGCTGCGGGAGGCGATATCATGGACAAATTGGAGCCATCTGAGTGTGAAGAGATGTTCGAGAGCTTCGCTCTGGTGGAACAACAGCAGCCATCTACTAGGACTTCCATTCCTAGTGCTAGAGCATCCACCTCTTCTCCAAGAGGTGTGCATCAGGTCACTCCTGATACTAGCATGGTTGCTGCACTCGAGTCTATGGCTAATGAGATCAAATAGCTGAAGCTCAGTGCTCAAAGGTGTGAGGTGTGTAGGGGAGACCACGGCACCAGATGTTTCCCCGTCAATCATCAGGAGCAGGTGAGTTTTGCAGGCAACCAAAACTAGAACCGAGGGTACAACAACTATAATAACTCTTATGGCTCGGGATGGAGATCTGGAAATAACCCGCCTGGGTTTAATGCCCTCCCGAATCAGTGTGGAGGAGCGGAAGGAGGAGCGAGTTTGGGAAGCAGTGTTAGCACAAGGAAGATTGAAGAGATGATAGAGAATCAGACCCAGATGCTTGCCCACTTAGTCCAGCAGGACAGGGACGCTCGACAAAGACTGGATACCCATGACACTTTATTAAAGAATCAGCAGTCGGCATTTCAGGACTTGCAACGCACGGTAGGAGACATCGCTAAGAGCTTAAAGGATAGACAGGGAGGTCCGTCTTCAGGCCCTAATGCTTCAGTGATGGCTGTGTCGATCGAGAGTCACAGAGAGGAGGAGAAAGCCTCCCACAGCGCTGACTATCATATTTCGTCGCCCGAAGAGGTGAAAAAGATAGATTGGAGGGCTTGCTTTGCTGAAATCGATGCTACGATGTTAGAGGAGCCCGAATCAACTGAGGTGATGGAACCAGGGACTTCAGTGAATGCTGTTTCGACTAGGAGTAGAAGAGTAGAAGAGAAGGAGAGCCCACAAGTAGAAGAAGAAGAGCCGGTGGATGAGGAGATAGTTTTGTAGAAGCCTGCCGAGAAGGCAGAGGAGAAGAAGAAGGGGTGGAGATGAAGACCCCCAAGATTGACCTGAGTTGTGTTTCATATCCATTGTGCTTGCTGCCATACAAACACGTGAGGGAATACGGTCACTTCCTTGATATGTTTAAACAACTCAAGGTCAATCTCCCGTTCATAAAGGTCCTCCAACATATGCCAAAGTATGGCAAGTTCTTAAAAGATCTTCTTTCCAACAAGAAGAAGCTAGAGGAGGTCTCTAAAGTCTCACTTAGTGAGCAATGTTCTGCGATGGTTTAGAACAAACTACTAATAAAACTAGGAGATTCGGGTCGTTTCATGATCCCGTGTCTGCTTGGCGGTTTGCCCCTAAACCACGCGTTGGCAGATCTGGGTGCTAGCATTAATCTGATGCCATATTCTATCTATAAGCAGCTAGACCTAGGTGAAACGCAGCCGACGCGCATGAGCATCTCCTTGGCTGACCGTTCAGTCAAGTATCCACAGGGAATTATGGAGAATCTTTTAGTGAAAGTAGGAAAATTTGTATTCCTCATGGATTTTGTCATCTTGGACATGGATGTGGATGATAGAGTCCCACTCATCCTAGGGCGATCGTTTCTACGTACCACCAAGGCATTGATCGATGTCTTTAATGGGAAACTCACACTTCGTGTGGGGGATGAGTCGATCACATTCGATGCTACGAAGTCTGTGAAGGATGTTGGTGAGAAGAGCCACTCCGTGTGCATGATTGATTCCTTCATGGACTATCATTGGGACTCTGATCTAGAGATAGGAGTTGATGAACCCGTCCCTGACTTAAGAGATTTATCTGCGTGGGCGGTAGAGTTAGAAGAGTTATTAGATGAGCCGAATGAATACGGCGATGAGATACCCAGTGATCTACAGAAGATGATGGCAGAGTTGGAGGAGATGATATGGCAAGCCCCAAGTGTGGGAAAGTTAGAGAAGGAAGATGATCCTGATGATCCTGTGAAGGCTTAGAGGTCATACCATTAGAAACACTTATGCCCAAGCCTTCAACCGTCATGAGTACCCATTTTGAGTGGATTACTGCTGAGCCGACCTCGAGTTTTAAAACCCCTAGGTTTAGGCCACCCCGTAAGAGAACATGTGCTTTGAAAAATTCATTTAGTTTGAGGGTAGTGCAAACCCCAAGTGTGGGGAGATTTAGGTGTGACAGCTTGCTGGGGTATTTGAACCAGGTTATTTTTGGATCTGGTAGGTTTAAGCTGTGGTGGAAAGACTTAATTGATAAATGTGATAGAGTTTCAATGTTTGTGGGTGGTATTTGTTTGCTAAGGTTGTGGAGGACCGGTAGACCACGTAGGATGAAGGCGGGTACCGGTTAGG
Organism: Smallanthus sonchifolius; assembly: GCA_023525975.1. Classification (NCBI taxonomy): domain Eukaryota; kingdom Viridiplantae; phylum Streptophyta; class Magnoliopsida; order Asterales; family Asteraceae; genus Smallanthus; species Smallanthus sonchifolius. The sequence continues at coordinate 36,235,814 of CM042025.1, read as the reverse complement.
ATCAAGGAAAAACCTCCTAATAGGCTTGTTTGAGTCTCGGGCAAGTGCCCGGGATGTAGAGTTTGTATGTATTCCTTGGTTTGAGTCCGTGTCATTTTCTGCGTTTTTCGGTGTGTGTGTTTTGTTTGTATCGTGTTTTATAGGGATTCGTGCTTGATTCGTTGAGGAAAATCATCAGGAATGAAGTTCCATGTATTTTTACATTTTTTTATGCTTGGAACAAGTTTTTATTGAATTTGGGTGAAAAGAAGTTAAGGGGTGAAAAATTTTCTAAGTATAAAAACCCCCTTTACTTTTGGTCATTGGGGGTCCCCGCGGTACGCGATGGTTTATTTGTGGTTTCTCGTGGTACGCGAGTGACAAAGGATAAGGCCAGGTTAAATGCCACTCCCACGCGGTACGCGAGGAGTGGCCGCCTGTTCTTGGCGGTACGCGGGGCACTCCTGGATTTGCCTTTCTTCCTTGTTTTCCCAGGGTATCCCTCACCCTCATCTACCACCACTCCCACCACTATCATCACTGCATCACATACCCTCTATCCAACATCCATTATCACCATCATCCATCACTTCCATTCATATCATTCACCGACCACCATTACCATGGGAAACTTAGACCGTTCGTAACTGTTAATCTACTTTGTTGTGGATTTCATGTCTATGTGTTTGCCATGCATCGGGTACGTTTTCCTGCCTTCTATCCGGAGTCTTAGCGAGTCAGTTGAGTCTTTTATTTTAATTTGAATCAGTCTTTGAGTCAGTTTGATGTTGCGAGTATTGTGTGTGTTTGTTTTGCAGGTATACATCATTTTGTCCGTACTTAATCTCCATTCGGACGGAATTGATCCTGATCTTATTGAGTAGCCCGGAAAAGATGTGCAACCGTGACCGAAATGCTATACAGTGCATACAAGGATGAACCAAGCTGGACATTCGAGAGCATATAACATTACCAGCTAAGTCGCTTCCTGTTTTTGTTTTTACATTTTTTATTTTTACATTTTTGTTTTTAGTTGTGTCTTGCTTCACATTGAGGACAACGTGTTTTTCAAGTGCGGGGTTGTGAGTGTCTAGTTTGTCTAGGTTTGTTTTCTTTTATAAAAATTCAAAAATACAAAAAAATCAAAAAAAATTTGAAAAAATGTCCTTTGAAAGTATAAGTTTTGCAATCAAAAATGGAAAATGATAGCACAACTGGATCTACTTGTTGAGTTTTAAATGATTTAAATAAAAGAAAACGCGTCTAATTACCGATGTTTTGGTAGACCCAGCCAGCTTAAATAGCCTATGAGTGTTACTTAGGATTAATCACTGAATAAAATCATGAAATCGTGTGGGTACTCATCTTAGGGTATCGGTAATACTGAAACTGTCAACATAGGGTGATAGGTACCACGTTAAGATAATATCTATTTGTTTTTTAAATTTTTGGCACACCATTCTCTTTTTATGAGAATAAATCCGAGTTTGGTGGCGCCCGCATCCATATGTCCATAATTCATGAGCTAATTGATTAGAATTATAAGTTTGCTTATGTATTACCCTCCGGGATGGCCACTTGGAGAAAACACCCCTAAGTAAGTCTTATGTGCTTATTGAATATGACTTAGTCTATGTGTTACCTTCCAGGATAGTAACTTGGTTGAAACGCCTCTAGACGAAAGTTCATCTGCTTTGATTAATGCTCATTTCCATCCATTCATACATGATTTCATCTAATTTCTTAAACAAATAAATCTTAGTTTAACGTGGTGGGTAAAATCTATATGATTTAATTCGTGCCTAGACATGACCGTGAGACGGGATTAGGTAGAGCTGTAACTTCTGAGTGTGAGTCACATAGATTGATTGATAACTGTATAAAATGAAATTAGAACACATTAACGGGGCTAGATAGTTGGTGCTTGGGTTTAATCGGACAGAAATACTGATTATTACGTTTTAACGCGTGAGTATGTTTTGCTAAATTGGTAATTGAAGAATGTAGAGTAGATCTGAGTTATGATTCCATTGCAGCTTTTTCGAGGACGAAAAAAGGTTAAGCGTGGGGATGTTTGATGTAGTGCAAAACACACATCTTTATTCCTAGTGTTTTCATGTGTTTTAGATAGTTTTATCTTTGTTTTGAGTCATTTAAGTGTACATTTGAGTCTTTGTTATATTTTCAGGTGCTCATGATGATTACAAGTCAAATCGTGAAAAAACCGAGCATGATAGTGAAGCCTAAAGAAAAAGTCAAAAAAGTTGGAAAATAGGTCCCTCGTGGTACGCGTGGGAGAAGCTTCAAGACCTCGCGGTACGCGAGGATCTTTAGAACCGGCCGTGACTATTTTGGCCCTCGCGATACGCGAAGGGCTGGGCTGAGTCTCTCGCGGTATGCGGGAGACAGGAAATCCGAGAAAAAAACCCTAAATTGAATTTTAATAGGATTCCAATGCCACAATTAGAGGAGTTCGCAATTTGGCCGTCAAGAGAAGAGAATAGGGCGATTTTGGAGCATAGGAAGGTTATTGGATTGCAAGATCGAAGCTTTGGAATCCAGGTTTGTGTAGTTTAGCTTATTCGGTTCTAAAGTTTGAAACTTTGTCTTTGATTTCTGTGTTTGATACCATGGTTTATGTTTATTACTTATGTTTCGGTGTTTTGAACATGATCCTAGGCTAAAACGTTGATACTGTCTGGGTCATTAGATGAATACTTCATAAAGTTATGATTTTTATCGGTTTTGGATTGTAATTGATGGTTTATTGATTATGTAAAAGATCTTGAGTTAATAATTATGATGAATCTATATGCTTAATTCTGATTTGTGTTTGATTTTAATTTCGTGCATTGATTGTGGATGTCTTCCAGTTTGATTTGCGTATCTTGGTCATAGACTTTAGGGTTTGTGATTGTTTGTGTGGTTTGCTAGACATAGTGAACCATGGGAGTTGTGATTGAGTATAGGTTAAATTGAGTGTGTATCCTGTCTCAATACCTGAGAAGTGAGAGATAGTCGTTTAGTCTTCGTCATTAGGAATCCGAGTGTCAAATGTTTGAGAGGAATTTGATATAGGTGTCTTGTGATTGTTGTTATTCTGAGTCATAGTTCTTATCCTAAGATTACCCCGTGCATTCTTCGAATGTATCGTGGACAGTGAGACAGAAAGGTGATCCGTCTTTCGGGTACTTTATCATTGTTGGAGAGACCGAAAGGTAATCCACTATCTGGTTAGTTATTAAATCTTTAGGTTTCTTAGTTGGTGACACCCTGATAGTGATTAGGGATCCACTAGGTAGTCTAGAGTTGTGTCTAGAAACCCAGATCCATCATAGTTTCCAGAACCGGTAGAAGTTGTGCTTTGTAAGTAGGATTCCATCCTAGGTGGTGTTCTTCCCATATCTGATATTACCTTAGTTCTTCTTCTTGATAGCTTGAGTCGATCTTTTGTTTCTGCATTATTAGTAGTGTAGTCAACCCCCCAATCATCAATCTTTAGTCCGAGTAAGAGTCTAGTATAGTTATAGTAGTGTCTCTAGGGTTCGATAAATCGGTTTACCATTAAGCTGTGCTACACTCGATAGGTCCACTTGCCTGTCAATGCGGTTTAGTCGAAGGTACTACATTTATTACTTAGGAGTCTAGGTTAGGTTTTGTTAGTTTTTATATAGACCGTCTGGGCGACATCATCAGTCTTGATCAGCAGCAGCCAGCAGCCATCCATTCCCAAGCTCTCGGAGCTTCATATCTTTTTTCTTTTATTTGTTACCTGATGCGCATACTAAAATAGTCAGCTAACGCTGTTGAGTTCAAATTTTTTTTAGCTTATATAAAAAGGATTTTTTTCCTTTTAAAATGCTTTTTAAACATACATATTATATTATATGCGTAATACAATAAAACTTTCTTTCTTCTTTTAAATACATACGTATTTACTTTATGCTCTTTTATTTAAGTCATACATTAACGTCTACAGTCTATTATGTGCCCCCAAATGGGCATCTTCATTCTTACTTCCCGAAGGAACATTTTTTCGCATGTATTGTTCCCTAAAGCTCAACATCCAAATGTCGATACCCGCTTTCTGTGCCCCCAAGCGGGCTTCTTGATTCTTACTTAGCAACCGTCGCCGCTAGAGTAACCGTCGTTATTCATCTTAACCAGTTGCAACATCACCCGTTACAGTGCTTTGTCAAGCACTGTCCCGATTATTCATACGGTAACACCATGGTCTTAGCCCATGACGCAACCATAGTCTTCGGGTAGCACTAGCCATCAAGACTATGCTACTAGCTCAAGACTTTCTTCGAATAAGCATACTCTTACAGATTAGACAATGCATTTTACGTTCTCTTTCTTTCTGTTTATAAAACATATAGTTAAATAAACCATTCTCCTTTCTTTCTCTTGTTTATAAAACATATAGTTAAATAAACCATTCTTCTTTATTTCTCTTGTTTATAAAACATATAGTCAAATAAACCATTCTCCTTTCTTATCTTTCTTTCTTGTAAAACATTCGGTTAAGCAACTGTTATCTTTCTTTCTTGTAAAACATTTGGTTAAGTAAACCGTTATCTTTCTTTCTTACAAAACGTTCAGTTAAATAAACCATTATCTTTCTTTCTTACAAAACGTTCAGTTAAATAAACCGTTATCTTTCTTTCTTATAAAACGATTAAGATGCAAACTTTTGTGATACTAGATCTATGATTTGTTTCTCATTCCATATATGAAAATCACATCTTTTATCGAAAATCATTCGAAAACAAATAATACACAAAAACTCAGATTTGGGGTCGAAGATTACCTCTGATCCGTTCAAATCCTCGGAGTTCCTGCTTGTGGATGATAGAGAGACTTGTAGCAACGATCTAGACTTGAAACCGGATTTTTCTCTCTCTAAGATCTCCCTCTCTAGAAAGCGTGGGAGTGGATGCAAGTGAGGAGAGGTGTGAAAGTGGATAAGGCTTGTAGCCCTCTCCCCCGTCCTTCTTCGGTCCAAAACCGGCCCACGGCCAATTCCTTTTGTTCCCTTTGTCCTTTTATTTCCATTACGAGACCAGCTTTTTATTTGATGTTATCTTCGACCAAAAACATTCTTATTATTTTTGGGATGTTACAATATATATATATATATATATGTGTGTGTTCAAATAAAAAGTGAATTTTCGTTAAGAAACCTAACAAATGATTTCTTTTTTAACCGAAACCGGGTCAAACGAACTCCGATTGAGCTCATTTCGGTAGCGTTGAAACCAACTCGTCAAGGTTTTTAGCGGGTGGGGGTGGGAGGATTTAGGTTTTTGGGGGTGGGGTTTAGGTTTTTTGGGGGTGGGGTTGGGGGGATTTAGGGTTTTGGGGGATGAGGGTGGGGGGATTAGGTTTTATGGGGGTGGGGTTGGGGGGATTTAGGTTTTTGAGGAATGGGGGTGGCGGGATTTAGGTTTTTTGGGGGGTGGGGGTTAGAGGATTTAGGTTTTTGGGGAGTGGGGTGGGGTGGTTAGGTTTTTAGGTTTAGATTTTAGGGTTTAGCTTTAGGGTTTAGCTTTAGAGTTTAGCTTATAGGGTTTAGCTTTAAGAGCATTTACATCAGCTTCTTCATCTCCATCCCTATTATTTAACTAAATATCACATTTTTTCAAATCTATCTTTAAATTTGTTTTAACCTACCATATCTCATTCTCTATATCTATATCTATCTCACTCATAAATAATTATTTTATTATTTTTTCTCTTTCGTATACAATCACAAAAAATATAGAGTTTAAAGAAAAAAGATCTCTATTTATATAGAATCTCTATTTACTAAACTATAAAATTTAAATATAGAGATGGATGCTGATGTAGGTTCAAATTAGAATAAAACTCTAAATAATAAAGATGGAAATGAAGATAGAGATACTGATGTGAATGCTCTAAGGGTTTAGCTTTAGGGTTTATGGTTTAGCTCTAAGCTTTATTTCGACGAGCCGGTTTTAACGCCGCTGGAATTAGTTTAATCGGAGTTCGTTTGACCCTGTTTTTTAGCGAAAATTCACTTCTTATCGGAACCTTCCCATATATATATAGGGACATGTTCAATTAAGAACCATTATTTTGGCGAGAACCAAAAGAACCATGTATTTCTACACAAATATAAGGATGCATATATGCATTTGTGCATATATAAAGTAAGGATGCATGTATGCATTTGTGTAATAATGTATGGTTCTTTTGGTTCTCGCCAAAATGATGGTTCTCAATTGAACATGTCCCTATATATATATCCATATATATATATATATATAGGGTTAGGTTATGGTAAAAACGGTTTTAAAAACAAGAAGGGTAATAAGGATTCTGGGCTTGACATGTGTCCTTTTATTGTTTTTAAAGGGAGGACATAATGGTCATGGTGTAATATACTAGGTCATTGTGTAATATAAGGTCTGATATTACACAATGACCAAACCTGATATTACACAATTAGCAAATTACACAATAACCAGACCTTATATTACACAATGACCTAACATATTTGAGCGAATTACACAATAATGAGCAAATTACACAATGAGCTGGAAAACGTAAAATACATTGATGAATACATATAACACAATGATGAAAAATATTTGACAAAATGAGCATATTACACAATGATCAAATTACACAATGACCAAACCTTACATTACACAATGACCTGACATATTTGAGCGAATTACACAACAATGAACAAATTACACAATGAGCTGGAAAACGTAAAACACAATGATGAATACATATAACACAATGATGAAAAATATTTGACAAAATAATGAAAAATATTTGACAAAATGATGAATACATATAACACAATGATGAAAAACATTTGACACAATGACCAGACCTGATATTACACAATGACCTGATATTAAACAATGAACTGATATTACACAATGAACTGGTAAATTACACAATGAGCTGAAATGATGAATGCATATAACACAATAATAAAAAATATTTGATAAAATGAGCAAATTACACAATGAGTTGGAAAACGTAAAACACAATGATAAATACATATAACACAATGATAAAAAATATTTGACAAAATGAGCATATTACACAATGAGCAAATTACACAATAACCGGACCTGACATTACAGAATGACCTGACATATTTGAGCGAATTATACAATAATGAGCAAATTATACAATGAGCTGGAAAACGTAAAACACAATGATGAATACATATAACACAATGATGAAAAATATTTGACAAAATGAGCATATTACACAATGACCAGACCTTACATTACACAATGACCTGACATATTTGAGCGAATTACACAATAATGAGCAAATTACACAATGAGCTGGAAAACGTAAAACACAATGATGAATACATATAACATAATGATGAAAAATATTTGAAAAAATGATAAATACATATAACACAATGATGAAAAACATTTGACACAATGACCAGACCTGACATTACACAATTACCAGACCTGATATTACATAATGACCTGATATTACACAATGACCAGATCTGATATAAAACAATGAACTGATATTACACAATTTCCTAACAAATTACACATTGAGCTGGAAAACGTAATTTTTTTCGTTTTTGTATATAACGACACTATACTCGTTTTAAAGATAAAAAAAGGCTCGTTTTTATGGTATAATTTTTTTAAAAAAATAATGTCGTATGTAAAAGTTATGAACGTTTAAAAAATGGGGGGGGGGGAACTTGATAAAAAGTCAATAAAAATGGCCAAGACTAAAATACCATTACAATAACTTTTTCTTCTACAATATGATCTCAACCATTAAATTTTTTCTACAATTTGATCTAATGGCCATAAATCCTTCTCACCTTTGTTATTTTAAAAATCCTTCTTATTTGAACCTAACACTATATATAGGGGGTGGATATTTTGAAAATCCACATGAGTTGAGAAAACATTGAAAACTCTCCCAAAAATAATTTTTTTTACATGCTTTTTTTTACAAAAATTAGAAATCATTCTAAGCAACTTTTATAAAATTTTCGTCAAAAAAATACAAAAAACGCCGAGCGGTTTTTTTTAATGGACAAAAATCCCTGTTTTTTGTGTAAAAACAAAAATTACATATGTAAAACAACTGGCCAGAATTTTTATAAAAACATCTGATCAACGCTTTTTTGATTTTTTTTCTAAAATTTTTTCAATATACATATAAAAACTTTTCAAAAAAAAAAACCTTGTAAAATTCCGTTTTTTGGAGAGTTTTCAATGTTTTCACAACTTGGGGGAGTTTTCATCATATACATTCCCTATATATATATATATATATATATATATATATATAGGGGGAGGTTCAAATAAGAATTGAGTTTTCGCTAAGAAATCTAAGAAATAACAAAAACCTTATAAAAAGATATCAAACGAACTCCGATTAGCGGCGTTGGAACCGTCTCGTCGAACTCTACCATCTTAGCTTTTAGGGTTTAACCTTTAAGGTTTATATTTTAGGGTTTTAGCCTTAGGGTTTAGCTTTTAGGGTTTAGATTTTAGGATTTAGGTTTTTTTGGGGGGCGAGGGTGGGGGGTTTAGGCTTTTGGGGGTGGATGGGGGTGGGTTTAGGTTTTTGAGGGGGTGGGGTAGGGGGTTTAGGTTTTTAGGGGGTGGGTGGGTGATGGTTTTAGGTTTTTCGGAGTGGGGTTGGAAGGGGGTTTAGGTTTTTTGGGGGTGCGGGTGGAGCGGGGTTTAGGTTTTTGTGGGCGGGTTAGGGTTTGATGAGACAGTACTGTCACACCCCGGTGGTCGGCGGATTATACGCCGGGGCTGAGGCGGTTGTTCATAAGCACATGATCATCTATTAAATATGATAATATTTATTATTCAAATTAAACGCATCCGTTACAGAGGAAAATGAAACGTTAAAAACACAATTTAAATTAAACTAGGTCCAAGTCCTAGGTGAGCAAGTAGTCCTCAAACAGGTACACCTGAAACATGTAAGTAACTGTCAACTATAAGTAGTTGGTGAGAAACATAGGTTTTGACACCAAAAGAGTTAGTATAGATTACAATTCAATATGTTCAAAGCATGTCTAAAGCACATACGTGAAAACACACAGGGTTCCAAGCGTACAATCAAGCCATGTTATATGTATGCACAATCCCCCGGATTACGTGAAGTTCTCAATGTAACACTAACCCGCCAAGGTTCGTGTTAAGTAATGCATCAGATTCCTGTATAAATGATCATAAAAGGTACTACCTTAGGCTTGCCACACAAGTTAATGATTGTACTAACATGAACACATGTAATGGTCACCAAGTAGTTTAAGACATAAGCATAAAGACCATAGCATATGAACACAGGGTATTGAATTGTGTATGTAAATGTATTTGTAATCATGTTTCACTCCAAAAGTAAAAATAGTAAAAAAGGGCTATGTAAACTCACTTGAATCAAAGCTAGAACGTATGAACTGGTAAAGATTGTTAGGCCTCGTGAGGAACTCTCACAACAAACCTACACGCGTAATGGTAACCTAATTTCAACATATGTCTAATTGGTATTTGGGAGATATCGGGACGTTTAGGGTTTCATGGGGATTCGGGACCGAACATAGGGTTTGTGAAAGTTTCATATAAAATTATATGTATTTATCTTGTTAAAATGTTTGGACTTATTTATATAATTATTCTACAACAATTAAATAAATAAATCATGGGGAGGTTTAAATAATATTACATTTGAATTTATAAATAATTAATAAACATATTATAGAATAGAAAAAGTTTGAAATATTGAGTTTGGATTTATTTATATAATCATTTGGGTATTTATAAATAGCAAAAAAATGTTTTAAATAATTATCTTTACTAGCTAATTATTTGTAGGCTTTAGAAATGTCTAATTGATCTTTTAATTAAAATTTGTGAAGTAGATATTATTAATAAATAATTAACATGATTAATTTGTGTAACGAACCAAAAATCCGGGTTTCGTCTTCAAATAATTAAATATTTATATTTAATATTATGGTGGAATTAATATTTTATAAATAAGTTGAAACAAGTGGGTTTCAAGTTTGTAATGGGATTATGTTAGTTTTAACTAACTATAGAACGAAATGGGTAAAATGGAAGTTAAGGGACTGAAATGGTAAATATGGCAAATCTGCCATATTTGACCATATGAAAGTCAAAATTCAGCATTTGGTCTTGTTGGGGTCGTTCATATCAAGAGAGAAAAAGAGAAATCAAGTTTGAAGCTCAAATCATGCAATTGAGGCTTGCTTTGTGAAGGTTTTGGCTCACACAACACCTTCATAACATCAAGTAAGTGATTCTCTTCCTCTTGATTCCACCATTTATGTGTTCTTGGTGCTTTTAGGTGAAACCCGAAATTTTGTATGCATGTGATGAAATGGTGTTAGATTATTGATAATCTAGCTAAACTAAAGTTAAAGAATGATGGTTAACATCCTAGAACCCTTTAATTTTGATTATGAGAAGTTAGGGTTCATATGGTGAAAATTGGAGGTGTTTGGATCATAATGCTAGAATGTTGAATTATTGATGATTAGGTGTTTTTTTATGATGTTAGACACATAAACAAACCCCAAATTAACTTAAAGAACTAATTTGATGAAAAATTAGTGTCAAGGTATTGGAAGGAGAATTCAAGAGGTTGAGTTCTTGGTTTAAAGGGGGTGTTTGGATGTGGGAATAACCCAAACGGGTCATTTTGGGTGGAAATGGGAAATTGGGTTGTGAACTCAGTTTTAAAGTGATTTTTATGTATGTTTAGACTACTGAACTAGGTGTATATGTTTAGGTAATCAAATTGCTAAACTAGAAGGAGGTGCGGGATCTTCAAATCCGCAAGGTAAGTGCCTTTGCACTTACTTAGTAATGTGATATGTGATGTATGTGTTATGTTGTGCATAGTATGAATGATACATGAAATAAATTGATTATGCATAAGTGTATGTATGAATGTGAATATGGTTATAATACTATATCTAATATGTGGAGGTTATGATCAAAGAATCATAATGGAAAAGGGGAGGTTATGGTCAAAGAACCATAATGGAAATGTGGTAAGATCTTGGTCTATGTACCAAGATGAAGAATGGAAAGAAAGTTATGACCTTTGTGTCATAAATGAAATGATAATGTAAAGAGTAAATAAAACTTGTAGGTGAAATACAAGTGGTATGCAATCAAACATCAATTTGAATGTTAACGGGTCAAAAGGGTTAAATGGGTGAAAATAACCGTAGTCGCTAATTCGATAAGATGATATGCACTATTAAATGTTGTGAAGATGTTATGTTAAGTAAAGAATGGAACTTGCAAGGTGTAATGCAAGTGTTTGCACCCAAATGCATCTTTGGGCGCAAACGGGTCAAAATGGGTGAATGGGTGAAATAAGTAGAAATTACTTATTGTTATGATATATATCTCAATACTAATGGTGATATGTTTATGTGGTTGTAGGAAAAGCTCCGAAGTAGTCCAAGTCAAGTCCAAGGTGATCGCGGGTTCTCGTATATGTTTTAGGTGCATATTTTTGAAGTAAATTCACTTTCCCGTAAAGGATGTATATTTTGAATCTAGGAATCGTGTTTTTGGTGTTAAATTGGTGGTATAAGTGTGTGTTCAAATGCCCAAGTGTTTGGGATTTTATGTTTAGATGTATTGGTGAAAAAGGTTGGAAAAATGGTTAAGTGTGAAAACTGCTGAAAACTGGAAACTTTATGAGTTTTTGACTCCCTCGCGATACGCGAGGGAGGAAGCTTGTTTTCTCGCGGTACGCGAGAGGGTAAAAAAAAATAAAAAATTTCCTGTGTTAAGACTTCCGCGCGTTAAAGTTTTGTTTTTTTAAAAGTGGTGTGTTTCAACTTGGTATCAGAGCAATGGTTTGAGGGATTTGGTGTGGGTGGCATCAAACTCAAACCGGATGCTCTTGATATGGGGGGGGGAATGATACGAGAATCCAAGAAGGACTTGACTAAGACTCGGAGCTTTCGGAAATGAAAGGTTTGTAATGTTATGATTAATGATAATTCCATATGGTGTTTATGTATATGTACGAATGATTGGCAAAGTGTTATGTGTGCCGAAACTTGTCTTGTGATTTGTTATATGAATATGATAATTGCAATTGGGCATAGCGCGTTATTAATCATGTCTGGCCAATATGATTAATATGACGAGATGTGCAAGGGTCTTTATAATAACCATATGACAATGAACATTTACAAGGATTAGGTGAAGGTGATTATATAGGTATGTATGTATATAAGTAGATAAGTATACATATACTTAATACATATAGGGGTGTAAGTGTGATAAGTATTTAAGGTATTGATAGTATAAGGGTGTTAAGGTGTTTGTTTCTAATTCCCAGTTAAGAGATGGCAGAAGAATCGAGCAATCGGGAACCGTTGGATCCACGGATCCAAGAGTTGATAAAAGAGGAGGTGGCCAAGGCCTTTGAGCAAGCCACAAATCTGTTGATGGAAGAAATGAGGGGGACTATTAAACTCTCTCTCGAGGAGATCATGAAAGAGAAAGATAAGGAACCTCGGGGTTGTACACTGAAGGATTTCATGGTGATCAAGCCCAAGGAATATAACGGGCAAGTGGACCCGATTCTGAGCCACAGGTGGGTGGTAGACATGGAGTCAAATTTTGAGACGACAAGGTGTAAGCCCGAGGATAGAGTGATGCTTAGCGTGCCACTTTTGACTGGGCGGGCTAAGGAGTGGCTGCTAAATCTCCGAAAGGAGAGGGGTGAAAGAGGGGTGACCTCCATGTCATGGGAGGAGTTTAAAGCGGCATTCCTAAAGTACCATTGCCCACAGGCCGCTATTGACAGGATGACAGAGGAGTTTCTCCTCATGAGGCAGACGACAGAGACTATTGATGAATTAGCTGGGACTTTCTTCGATCGGGCCATGTTCTGTCCAGATGTGGTGTCGACCGAGAAAGCCAAGATTGACAGGTTCTATGCTATGCTGACGGTGGAGTTCAGGGATAGCATATCTCCATCCTCATTTACCACACTTGTAGACTTAATAAACAGGTGTCGAGAAAGAGAGGTGGAGTTGAGGAGGCAAGAAGCTAGGGGAGAAAAGAGGAAACGTGAAATAGTGGATCAAGTGGTGAGTAAGATAAAGGGCGGGAGCCCTAGTAAGAAGCAGTTCATCAAGCCTTCGTCGCGGGGGTGCAAAATTTGTGAAAAGGAGCACATTGGGGAGTGCCGGAAGGGATCTCAAAACTGCTATAAATGTGGAAAACCGGGGCATTTTGCTCATCAGTGTTCAAGCCAAGTGCAAATATGCTACAATTGTTATAAACCCGGGCACAATAGGGCGGAATGTCCCGAGTTAAAGCAAGGTGGAAGTGGAAAGAAAGTGGAGACGCTAAAGCCAAAAGGAAGAGCCTTCCACATTTCGGCGGAAGAGGCAAAGAACAACTCGGAGGTGGTGTCAGGTACATTCAAGATTAACTCATTACCTGCACTAGTTCTATTTGATTCGGGGGCTAGCCGTTCTTTTGTTTCCTTGAAAATTGTTAAGCATTCCTCTTTTGTAAGTAGCAAGTTAGATGAACCCTTAGAAATCGAAGCGGCTAATGATAAGAGTTTCCTTGTCTTTGACATTTTTAGAGATTGCAAGTTGAGAGCGGGGGGCGAAACTTTCTTTATTGATTTGATTCCTATGGCTATGGGAGATTTTGATGTTATTGTGGGGATGGATTGGTTGTCAAAGAATAAGGCGAGTATTTTATGTGGACCGAAGGCGATCCAACTTGTTTCCCCATCGGGAGAGTCCATCTACATAGAAGGTGATAAAAAGGGTAAAGTAAGGTTGTGCACTTATGTGAAGGCGACCAAGTACATGGCGCGTGGGTGCAAGGCGTTCATGGCTTGTGTCGCGGATGTGAATGAAAGATTAAAGGAGATTCACGATGTACCGGTCGTGAACCAATTCGTAGATGTGTTTCCTGACGAGTTACCGGGGATTCCGCCGGATAGGGAGATAGAGTTTGGAATTGACTTGATGCCGGGTGCTAAACCGGTAGCTAAAGCGCCTTATAGATTGGCACCGCCAGAAATGAAAGAACTCATGGAGCAATTACAAGAGTTACTTGACAAGGGTTTCATACGCCCAAGTGTTTCACCTTGGGGTGCGCCCGTTCTCTTTGTCAAAAAGAAGGATGGGAGCATGAGAATGTGTATGGATTACCGGGAGTTGAACAAGTTGACAGTGAAGAATAGGTACCCATTGCCTAGGATTGACGATCTTTTCAACCAATTGCAAGGGGCGTCATGGTTTTCTAAGATTGACTTGAAGTCCGGGTATCATCAGTTGAAAGTGAAGGAAGAGGATGTTCATAAGACAGCTTTTCGCACTCGTTACGGTCACTATGAGTTTACGGTTATGCCTTTCGGTTTGACCAACGCACCTGCGATTTTCATGGATCTCATGAACCGGGTGTGTAGACCGTTCCTTGATCGTTCGGTCATTGTGTTTATTGACGATCTTCTCATCTATTCAAGGAGCGAGGGTGATCACGCTTGTCATTTGCGTGAGATTCTTGAAGTCTTGCAAAAGGAGAAGCTTTATGCTAAATTCTCCAAGTGCGCATTTTGGTTGCCGAGATCCAATTCTTGGGTCATGTGATTAATGAAAGAGGAATTACCGTTGACCCATCCAAGATTATGGCGGTTAAAGAATGGTCATCACCGAAGACGCCTTCGGAGATTAGAAGTTTCTTGGGGTTAGCGGGTTATTATCGGAGGTTCATCGAAAACTTCTCTCAGATTGCTTTGCCGATGACGAAGTTGACTCGTAAGGAGACAAAGTTTGTTTGGAGTCCCGAGCAAGAATCTGCCTTTCAACTCTTGAAAGAAAAGTTGACTAAGGCGCCTGTTTTATCCTTGCCGGACGGGACCGAGGATTTTGTTGTTTATTCGGATGCCTCGCATTCGGGGTTGGGGTGTGTTTTGATGCAAAGGGGGAAAGTGATTGCCTATGCATCTAGGCAATTAAATACTCACGAGGTGAATTACCCAACCCATGATTTAGAGCTTGCAGCCGTGGTTTTCACGCTCAAAATTTGGAGGTATTACTTGTATGGTGCTAAGTGTACGATCTACACGGATCACAAAAGTCTCAAATATTTCTTTGACCAAAAGGACCACAATATGAGGCAAAGACGGTGGCTTGAATTGGTTAAGGATTATGATTGTGAGATACTTTATCATCCGGGTAAAGCGAATGTTGTGGCGGATGCGCTTAGTAGAAAGTCAAGTCATTCACCTATCAAGGTGAAGTCATTTAAGATGACAATTTCATCATCTTTTATTGATGAAATCCGGGAGGCCCAAGTGTTAGCACTTGGTGGTGACTTGAAGAAAGAACGGATAATTGCTTATGTTGATAAGCTTGGTGAAAATAGCATGGGTTTGAAGACATGCTTTGATAGAATTTGGATACCTAGGTTGTCAAGTGTCTTGACAACTATTCTTGACGAGGCGCATAAATCCAAATATTCTATCCATCCGGGGGCCACGAAGATGTTTTATGATTTGAGGTGTCATTTTTGGTGGCCGAGTATGAGGCGTGATATTGTTAAGTTTGTGGAGAGGTGTCTCACATGCTTAAGGGTTAAGGCGGAGCATCAAAAGCCGTATGGAAAGCTACAACCGCTCGAAATACCGCTTTGGAAGTGGGAAAATGTAACCATGGATTTGATCACTAAACTACCAAAGACTCGAAAAGGTTATGATGCGATATGGGTAGTAGTGGATCGGTTGACAAAGAGTGCACATTTCCTCCCAATAAAGGAAACGTACTCGTCGGATAGACTAGCGGAAATCTATGTGAAAGAAATTGTGTCACGCCATGGGGTGCCGGTGTCAATTATTTCGGACCGGGATACGAGATTCACTTCTCGTTTTTGGAAGAAATTCCATGAGGATATGGGGACAAGGTTGAACCTTAGCATCGCTTATCATCCGCAAACGGATGGGCAAAGCGAGCGTACGATTCAAACGCTCGAGGATATGTTACGCGCGTGTGCTTTGGATTTTGGGGGTAGTTGGGACGACCATTTACCGTTGGCGGAATTTGCATACAATAATAGTTACCATTCTAGCATTGGTATGCCGCCTTTTGAGGCATTGTATGGGAGGAAATGTAGAACACCCGTATGTTGGGGTGAAATTGGTCAACGGGAACTTGGCAGCAAGGAAGTGGTCATGGAAACAAATGATAGTATTGACCAAATAAAGGCTCGCTTAAAGGCGGCGCAAGATCGCCAAAAATCTTATGCGGATAATAGGAAGCGGGCGATTGAGTTTCAAGTGGGGGACTTTCTGCTATTGAAAGTCTCTCCTTGGAAAGGGGTGATAAGGTTTAGGAAACGGGGGAAGTTAAGCCCACATTTCATTGGACCGTTTAAAGTGATGGCAAGGGTGGGTGCGGTAGCTTATCGATTGGAGTTACCAGAGGGACTAAGTAGACTTCATAACACATTCCATGTGTCTCATTTGCGAAAATGTTTAGCGGATGAATCTACTTTTGTTCCATTGGATGATATAGAAATTGATGAAAAGTTGAACTATGTGGAAGAACCGATGGCAATCTTAGATAGGAAAGTGAAGCGGTTGCGAAATAAAGAGATTAGCCAAGTGTTGGTTCGATGGAAGCATAGAAAGGGGGCGGAAATGACTTGGGAAACCGAGGAAGAAATGCTCAAATTCTACCCGAACCTTTTTATGTGAAGTCGGGTTTCGGGGACGAAACCCAAATAAGGGGAGGTGATTTGTAACGAACCAAAAATCCGGGTTTCGTCTTCAAATAATTAAATATTTATATTTAATATTATGGTGGAATTAATATTTTATAAATAAGTTGAAACAAGTGGGTTTCAAGTTTGTAATGGGATTATGTTAGTTTTAACTAACTATAGAACGAAATGGGTAAAATGGAAGTTAAGGGACTGAAATGGTAAATATGGCAAATCTGCCATATTTGACCATATGAAAGTCAAAATTCAGCATTTGGTCTTGTTGGGGTCGTTCATATCAAGAGAGAAAAAGAGAAATCAAGTTTGAAGCTCAAATCATGCAATTGAGGCTTGCTTTGTGAAGGTTTTGGCTCACACAACACCTTCATAACATCAAGTAAGTGATTCTCTTCCTCTTGATTCCACCATTTATGTGTTCTTGGTGCTTTTAGGTGAAACCCGAAATTTTGTATGCATGTGATGAAATGGTGTTAGATTATTGATAATCTAGCTAAACTAAAGTTAAAGAATGATGGTTAACATCCTAGAACCCTTTAATTTTGATTATGAGAAGTTAGGGTTCATATGGTGAAAATTGGGGGTGTTTGGATCATAATGCTAGAATGTTGAATTATTGATGATTAGGTGTTTTTTTTATGATGTTAGACACATAAACAAACCCCAAATTAACTTAAAGAACTAATTTGATGAAAAATTAGTGTCAAGGTATTGGAAGGAGAATTCAAGAGGTTGAGTTCTTGGTTTAAAGGGGGTGTTTGGATGTGGGAATAACCCAAACGGGTCATTTTGGGTGGAAATGGGAAATTGGGTTGTGAACTCAGTTTTAAAGTGATTTTTATGTATGTTTAGATTACTGAACTAGGTGTATTGTTTAGGTAATCAAATTGCTAAACTAGAAGGAGGTGCGGGATCTTCAAATCCGCAAGGTAAGTGCCTTTGCACTTACTTAGTAATGTGATATGTGATGTATGTGTTATGTTGTGCATAGTATGAATGATACATGAAATGAATTGATTATGCATAAGTGTATGTATGAATGTGAATATGGTTATAATACTATATCTAATATGTGGAGGTTATGATCAAAGAATCATAATGGAAAAGGGGAGGTTATGGTCAAAGAACCATAATGGAAATGTGGTAAGATCTTGGTCTATGTACCAAGATGAAGAATGGAAAGAAAGTTATGACCTTTGTGTCATAAATGAAATGATAATATAAAGAGTAAATAAAACTTGTAGGTGAAATACAAGTGGTATGCAATCAAACATCAATTTGAATGTTAACGGGTCAAAAGGGTTAAATGGGTGAAAATAACCGTAGTCGCTAATTCGATAAGATGATATGCACTATTAAATGTTGTGAAGATGTTATGTTAAGTAAAGAATGGAACTTGCAAGGTGTAATGCAAGTGTTTGCACCCAAATACATCTTTGGGCGCAAACGGGTCAAAATGGGTGAATGGGTGAAATAAGTAGAAATTACTTATTGTTATGATATATATCTCAATACTAATGGTGATATGTTTATGTGGTTGTAGGAAAAGCTCCGAAGTAGTCCAAGTCAAGTCCAAGGTGATCGCGGGTTCTCGTATATGTTTTAGGTGCATATTTTTGAAGTAAATTCACTTTCCCGTAAAGGATGTATATTTTGAATCTAGGAATCGTGTTTTTGGTGTTAAATTGGTGGTATAAGTGTGTGTTCAAATGCCCAAGTGTTTGGGATTTTATGTTTAGATGTATTGGTGAAAAAGGTTGGAAAAATGGTTAAGTGTGAAAACTGCTGAAAACTGGAAACTTTATGAGTTTTTGACTCCCTCGCGATACGCGAGGGAGGAAGCTTGTTTTCTCGCGGTACGCGAGAGGGTAAAAAAAAAATAAAAAATTTCCTGTGTTAAGACCTCCGCGCGTTAAAGTTTTGTTTTTTTAAAAGTGGTGTGTTTCAACTTGTCTAAACAAAACATTTATAATATTTTATTTAGAGTGTTACAAGTTTTTTAAATAAAATAAAGTAGTTAAAATACTAATTTATGTTAAAGGATGTATTGGCATAATATATAGAAATTTTTTTGGAAATTTTTTAGATGTTAAATGATGTGTTAAAAATGGTTTAAAATGAAAAAGGAGCAAACTCGGCTCCCATGGGATTCGAACCCGCGCCAGAGGCGGTTTATCCCTTGCACACACACACTAACCGCTGGACTGGGCATGATGCCTTGTCTAGTGGCCGCTCCGATTGGTTTTTGATAAGCAAACTCATTAACCCTTCGTACCCATTATGAAACCCGAAACCCTAGCTTCTCAATTTGCCTGATTGAGCATCGATTAGATCCCGAATCCTTATGGCTTTCAATCTAATGATCAAATCGAGTTCAATGACACCAATTTTACCTGAAATTGTTACGCAGAGAGGGAGAACGACTGTGATGAACAGGAACGACTTCGTCGGCTCTGATTCGCGATTAAGGGGTGATATAGGATGCAATTTAGAGTGTGATGAGTTTGTAGTGAGTCTTGTCTATGAGGGTGGGTGTCTATTTATACCCAATTTAGATCGTAATTACTAAAACGTTAAGATGTTTATTAGTGGGTTTATCGGTTACGAATTGGCCATGATTATGGTCATTAAAATGCGATTAATCGCATAGGGTGGGTCGTTTGATTATCTTAAACGAAAATTCACTAACCGTTATGCTCGAAAACACCTCAGGAATAATTTCTGGATAATAGGGTTGAGAACCGGTCGAAGGCGGGATTGAACTCGGGACTGGAATGGGAAAAAGGGGGTTTTTGAAATTGGCAAAACCGGCCCCTGTAGTTTCAGCTTGTTATTATATCATGTACAACTTTGTTTTAAATTGAAATTAACTTTCAGAAATTACATTCTTAACCCCTGGATTTTTATAAAACATAAAAATAACACCTTTATAAATTTTTATAAACTCAATTAAATGTTAGTATTATTTTTAAATATTTCAAATACAGAAGTATATTTTTTTATAAAATAAAATGGTATCAAATTATTTATTTTGAATTTTGAATATATATATTTTATAAACCCAAATTTTACTCATGGAATTTATAATTTAGATCTTATAAGTTTGTGTTTATACATCTATATATATATATATATATAGAGAGAGAGAGAGAGAGAGAGAGAAAGATTTAGAAATAACCTAGCATAATATAGGTATAGTTGTTTGATAGAATAATATCAATTATATAATCCCTTATAAAAAAAATTATTATTTTTGAATATGAAATAATGGTATTTAATTGTATGTATGTTTGTATACTCATGAAAGTGAAATGTGTAAATAGGATATTTTGTCACAAAATAATGAATTCACAAGAGTCGGAAAGTAAAAATATAGGCCAGAATTTCCTGGGGATTACACTAACGCCGCTGGAATGAATCAGAGTTCGCTTGACTCATTTCTTAGCGTTTATTAGCGAAAAATTACTATATATATATATATATATATATATAGGGTTAGGTTCAAATGAGAACTCCTAATATTTTGAGAACCGTTGAGACTCGTCAAAAAACTAATGAAAACCATTTTTTGTTTTCACTACCTTTATTATTAAAATACAACATAAAACATGATTTATCTCTCCAATTAATACATCTATTCTCTCTAAATTATTTTTAAAAAAAATTTATACACATGTGCAAATGGTAAACACTTACACATTTGTAAGTTGTAAACTTACACATGTGTATATTTTTTTAATATATGAATACAAGTAAATTTAAATATATAAATTTATTTTTTATGTTGTATTCTATTAATAAATGTAGCAAAAAAAAATGGTTTTAATTGGTTTTTGATGAGTTATCACGAGTTCTCAAAATATTTAGGAGTTTTCAAATGATCCATTCCATATATCTATACTATATAATAAATAAAGGTTTTCCATGCCACGTGTCGCCTCCGTATTCATTCTCATCATTTTTTCCCGTCTCTCTCTCTTCTTAAATACACCTCTATCTTTTAATAATAATATATTTTTAAAGAAAATACTAATCTTTTTAATAATAATAATATATTTTTAAAGAAAATATTAATCTTTATATTAATAAATCTCCTGACATATTTTTGACAAGTGTATGTTTTAACAGATTATATTGTATTCCACGTATTTATTCAACCCGTGTAAAACACGAGTTTATAAAAAATAAATTTTTTATTACTTAATATATAATATTATATTTATTTAAAACGTGTAATACACGTGATTTTAACCTACTATATATATATATATATAGGGGGAGGTTCAAATAAGAAGTGTAATTTGGCTAAGAAGCCTTAGAAGCAATCTCATCCATTCAATTGCATGATCAAGGGTCTTAAGTGTAGGAAAAATAAGTGGTGGAAGGGTATTTAAGTAATAGCCACTTTTGTTGACTTTTTTCAACTTTCCCCACTTTTTTTAAACGTTCATAATTTTTTGATATGACATTATTTTTTTTAAATTACACTATAAAATCGAGCGTTTTTTATCTTTAATTTGAGTATAGTATTGCTATATTTTTTTATAAAAACAAAAGCGACACTTAATGAAATTATGCTACTTTACGTAAATGTGCTAGTTTATGGTAAAACAGTACAATTTAGCACGTTAAAAATTTGTTGGTTTATGGTAAAACAGCACAATTTACGTAAATGTGCTGGATTCTTTAATTTGTGCTACTTTTAATCAATTATTATGTGATTAATTTGGTAGCATTCTTTAAAAATAAAAATTTAAAGCATCCATACACCAACAAAACAGTTTAGTGGTTGGCAACAAAAATCTTATGCATCAAAATGTTGTTTTGTGCTGGTTTGATATACTACTTTTTCTTGTGCTGGTTTTGTTTGTGCTTGGTTAGCTAAGAAAAGCAAGTTACACAATTAACCATGTTGTTTTGGTGTTATTTTATAGTAAAACAGCATAATTAATTGTTATGTTTGGTGTTGTGTTATGATAAAGCAGCACAGTTAAATATGCTAATTTACAATGCAGCACAATAAATTGTGTTGTTTTACCAGAAACCAGCACATTTACGTAAACTATCACAATTTCATTAAGTGTCGATTTTATTTTTTAAAAAAAATACAGCAATACTATACTGGAATTAAAGGTAAAAAACACTCGATTTTATAGTGTAATTTTTTAAAAAACACAAGGTCGTATGAAAAAGTTATGTATGTTTAAAAAAAGTTAGGGAATTTAAAAAAAAGTAAACAATTATGGGTTTTCCAAGAATGTCTCCCCACCTCTTATTTTTCCTACACTTAAATCTCTACCCTTGATCATTGTATTGAATGGATGAGATTGCTTGTTAGACTTGTTAACCAAATTACACTTTTTAGGGAACCATCTCCTATACACACATGAGGTGAAATGTGATTTTCCTTAAAAAAAAAATTATTAAAGTGCATTAACCATCATTTTTCATGTTGTGGAAGTGATGCATATAATATTTTTATAATATTGTTATAATAATTCATTGATGTATTGACACATTAATTTTGGACGGTTACGCATTAATACAGGGTCAAACCGTTTAAAGAATATTCAATATACACAAAAAGTTTACAAATTCACATATCATTGTTTCTTAAGGCAAGATTAAATAATTATTTTAAATTACATATAAATTACCCTGTCATGTCTCATTATTGAAAAAAGATTATGACTAACCCGGATATAGGTGTTTAGCAATAGTTTTTTAGCGGATATAGGTGTTTAGCAATAGTTTTTTAGGGCATTTACATATATCTCCTTTCTAAGTTCCTTTATTATAAATTTACTCAATACTAAAATTTAATTACATATTTCTCATCCCTAAAACCTATATATTACATATTTATCCAATTCATTTAAAATAACTTATTTTTTTACCATTTTACCATTAATGAACCAACTAAAGTACTATTTACAAATATTCTCTTCCTAAATATCTGTGAGGGGCAATTGGGTAATTTTAAGTTAATTGAGAAAATATGTAATTAAAGTTAGGGGTTGAGGATATATGTAATTTAGAAGTTTAATAGGTGGAAATATGTAAAAAAAAACCTAGTTTTTTAGTACCATGATATTTACATCTTTTGAGTTCGTTATTGTATGAGACTGACAGCGGTTCGTGGATAGCAATGAGACGGATATTATTAATCCTAATCTCATACCCGATTGAAGAATCATGTCATATATCGGTTGGGTACCCGATAACTATTGAATATACCCATGAGTAACGGGTATACTCCTTAGTTTGTTAAAAAAAATACCCGTTGGGATTCCTAGGTACATATCCTTTCAATTTTTATGTAATTTTATTACCTAAAGAATTAGAATTATAAAAACTAAAAAGCAGGTAGATTAATAAATTACTTTTTTAACCAAGGACAAATGAAATAAAATTAAAAATAATTTTTTTTCGGTGTAAGGTTCAGGTAAACGAGTATGCATATTTAAGGTAATCGGGTTGAGTACACCTACTACCGTACTCATCCCATACCAACATAAAAAACTTTAAAACTAATTTCATACCTTGTTGCGTACCCGAATACCCGTCCCATATCTTTCGGGATTACTCGTCAGATTCATGTTCATTCGCTATCACTAGAATTACAAAAGTATATTATAATTGTATTATTATTATTATTTATGAGTTTTAGAATCTATAATCTATAATAAATTGTCGCTCTCCTATGCATCCTTAAGTTTTTTTCCCGACTCTCTCTTCTATTAATTATACAATTAAATATCTTTAATTGGTTTTATAATTTTTTATTTCCCGCCTCTCTCTCCTGTTAAATAAGAATGATTTCTATAATTTTTTAATAAAATGTTTTTTATTTAAAAAAAAGTAGGTTTATTCATAAATCATTTTTATAAATTAAACATTTCTTTCATTCTTTTTATAAAACATTTTAAAAAGTAACTATATAACGTTTATAAAATTTATATTAAAAAACTATGTAATATGTTATAAATATATAATATGTAAATAATTATTACTGAGTATATATAACATTGCATTTATTCAACCCGTATAATACATGGGGTTCTAACCTAGTGATATAATAAAAAATGCTTAGACTAAACGTACTCCATCTGTTACTTGTCATACCTCGTAAAAAAATCACATTAACTTTTCATTTTTCCCCCTGAAAAATCATTATTTTAGAAAGTTTTTTTTTGAAAAAATGTTCAAAACACTTTCTTAAAAAAAAAATTTAAAAACGTTTTATAAAAAGTTAAAATAAATGTTTTTGATAAATTTAAAAAACTTTATGTAAAAAATTAAAAATGGCTTTTTAAATAATTAAAAAACTTTTTAATAAATAAAAAAACGCTTTCTCTTAAAAACGTTTTTATAAAATAAAATCAAAAAGGTTTTTATAGAATAAAATAAATGATTTTTATAAAATACATTAAAAAGTTTTTATAAAATACATTAAAAACGTTTTCATAAAACAAAAGAAACGTTTTTATAAAATACATTAATTTTTTTTAAAGTAAAAAAAATAAACGCTTTTACAAAACGATAAAAAACAAACGTTTTTTTAAATTATATAAATATTTTTTTTCTAAACCTAAAAACTTATCTATTAAAAACTTTATATATTAAAAACATATTTTAAAAAAGTTTGCAAAAACATGTTACATTTAGAAAAAATAAACAAAAAACAATAAAATATTAGGTTATGTATATGTAACAACTAAAAGAGTGAGACTATATGAATTAACAACTTCAAAAAAAGAATACGACAAGTAAAAATGAGGAAAAAGTATGTTTAGCAAAACCCATTGAAAAGGTATGTTGTTATGACCGGTGTTTTCAGAATCGGACCGGACTGGCCGGTCGGACTGGGAACCAGACATATAACCGGTACGGTTTGTCGTTGAACTGCTTCATTTGAATCGACGGTCACCAGTCGGACCGGTGAACCGGACCGGGGGTCGGACCGGATTTCAATTTTTTTATTTTTCCCGTCAAAATCTCATTTTCTTATTAATTTAGTATTACAAGTTGCATATTTTATTTATTTAAGCCTTCATTTGACTTTAAAATTGCAAATTCACATTAAAATAAAAAAAATGTTTTATACTTTGTATCTATATATATATTTTTAATTTTTATATTATTTATTACGTTATACGGTTTTTAAATTCGACCCAACCTGTTCGACCAGTGGACCTTTAAGGTGGGCGGTTCTAAAAACATTGGTTATGTCCTAAAAACAGAAAAAATAAAAATAAACATATAAGAAACTATAAATTTAAATTAAAGTTTGACTGAAAATATTTATGCAATATTTGGTTGATGGACTTAACCAACTCCAATGAAAATATACATATACTAAAACTAAGATTTCCTTCAAGTCTCCACTAGCCGTACTGAGGAGACCTTGCAGCAGAAATATTGTGATTTTTGATTTCATAATCCCCTGCAATCTTCACCAAAATCCATTTTCACAGATCATCCCCCTTGCAATCTCATCACAAATTTCTCACATTGTTTGCTGACTCCCAAACTGGTGAATTCCCTCCTTTTCATTCTTCCAAATTGATCCTGTTTACTGAATTTGTTATTGGAATGTCGGTTGAATTGTGTATCTGCATGTGTCATTTTCGTTTGATTCAGATGGAATTGCATAGATTTTTTAAACTTGTGATGAATGCCCTAATTTCTCTAGTTATGAATTAAATTATATTTAAGTTATCCTTAATATATGTTATTGAAACTTGTTCATCTATTGATTTGAAATAGTTTTTTCTGGCATCCAAATTATTGCGCCATGGAAACTATTTTTGCAATGATGGATATTTGATTCTTGTACTTGGATTGTGTTTCTACATCTTTTACATATATGATATGCATTATTTCATGTTTCATTCATCAAATACTCCATTTTAACCTTTTGAAGGCCAACTGTATTTGCCTGTTGGTTAGCTGGGTATTGGCGGGCCAGTGAGTTTTCTGGTAATGGATTCTTATGGTTATTCAAAAAATAGTTTCTTGAAAAATATTCTGCGATATTCAAATTATGTCGATCAAACTTCCACATGCATCGTATTTGGCAAGACGTAGGCTAAACGCCCCCTAGTGATATAATAACATACATGTCAATGCATTCGTCATGTTACTTTTATAAATAGGAAGCGAAGATAACAATCCTGTATACGCGCGAATCGTTGCTTTTAAGACGTATCCGTGTCTAATAGATTATGTTAAGTTAGGTTTGATTTATGCTTATTTGATACAACATATATAGTTGATTAGTTTTTATCTTAATTGTACTTGAAATGTGTTTATTCATGTATTCTTGGAGCTTTAGTTCATAAAAAAACCAAATGTCATGAATTTTATCTTACTTTGTACTTCAAATTCTTTTTTTTTTGTGTTTACTAAAATGGTAAACTTCTAATTTTGAAGGTCATATTATCACAAAATGACTGCTGCACGCGACCCTCATCAAGCGACTACACCATCTGGCATGAACTCGTCTCTGAAGTCGTGGAAGGAATCCACAAGAGTGACCATGGTCAACCATGAGTCCAAGTTCAAGCACCACAACAAACTTCCTAAACACACTTAAATACTTGGTTTTTCACACAATTAAAAGTGCAGGATTATGACTTGCCATAAATTAATCTATACATTCTTGCTAGTTTACACGCTTCGTGACTGAAAATATAAGCAGGAAAAACCCGTGTGACAAAAATGATCTATTTATAGAACACAAGAAGAAGTAATGGAAGAACTTAAGGCAACAGTAATAGGGCAATCCAATGAACCGTCTAACAGGCTCACTATCGTTAATGTGCAGGTTAGCCTGGATACAGATGAACCCATGAACCAGCCCATGGCAAACGAAGTAGACCATGCCATGTCAGCAGCTGAGGTGTTGGCTTCCATGTTATTACATTGGTTTGCCAACATAGCAACTTATGTCAAACATGATGATGACTTGGTATTTCTCCAAAAAAGGGCGCGAGTGGCACGAAAGCCAGGTCAGCAGGTGCAGATGCCAAGTCAGCATGGCAAATGCGTGAAAGCAGCGAAGGGAAAGCATACACGTGTGGAAACTAAAAAATGCATTGGCAGCTGGGGGAATATACAAAAAGGTAAAAGAAGCAAAAGGGTTCGCGACAGGAATCCTTTGTCTACTTTCCTCAGAGGAGGATTTCTGTTTAGATGGAGGTAAATACATCTGTGGATGAAGTCATATACATATACATACATGTTTATATTTATATATATATATATATATGTGCAGATCAACACTTACTCATATTCATTTAAAATGAATATTCTGAAAAGCAATGATACTGTTAAAAACAATATTGAAGAGGAATATGAAATTCCTCATAATCTTGATTTATTAAATAAATGGACTATTCCAAAAATAGAACACAAACTAATTTAGAAATTAGGAACTTTTGAAAAGTTAGGATTCAAACAAGTTGTTAAAACAACTGAAGAAACATTTTATTTAAATAAAGAAGATATGGTTATTAAACTATTGTTAAATAAGGATTTAAACAAATATAAAAAGGATTATAAATTCCTTCACATAGGGCTTGTGCAAATTGCATTTAAACCCTTAACCCTAGAAGGTCTCCCAGAAAATTTTATAGCAGCTCTAAGAGATGCTAGAAACCTGAACTAGAAACAGTCTCTTATAGGGATTGTCCACACTTGTCTGGCTCATGGACCAGTCTATTTTAACGTTTATCCAAATTTACAATTATCTATATCTGATGTTAATATATCAGATGTTTTAACTTTAAATGTTAAAACGCATGGTTATAACTATGCTCCAGGTTCAGAAGTAATCTGTATCTGTTATAGAATTTATTATAAACCTTTATACATTTTAAATCCACAGTGTAGAATGGTCGATAAACCATAAATATAGAAACTAATTTTGGTAAGTCTAATATAACTACCAGAAGAAAAATTAAATGGGAAGAAATTAACTTTCCAGAGAACTGGGTCCTTGATAAGTCCACAACATCTGAACAATATATAGATAATAACCCTCTAGAAATTCTACAATCTGAAGAAGGTACTGTCCAAATCCAGTTTGAACAGCCTGGAAATACTTCTTATATACCTAGATCGTTATCTTCTAGGTCTTTAACCTCTCGTCAACATATATCTCATTTGGAGTATACTGTTAGAAGCCCTTCTAGAGCTTCTACTTCGAGAGTCAGGGAAACTTTCCCTATAACAGAAACATTTAATAGATTAAGAATAAATCCTGACAATATAGTCACAGGAGTCCAAAGAGTCCAAGTAGATCCGGAATCAACCGAATCAGAAGTAGATTTTGTTTAATGAATTTTAAAGAAAAAATAGACTTTAATCCGGGATCTCCGGTAAGAAAAGAAATCAGTAAAGATTTTCAATTACCCAAATGGGAATTATTTAGAAATTGGTTTTTTAATAATTTTAAAGAAACTGATATAAATTTCTTTAAAGATGAATATTATAAAGATTTAATCATAAAAAATGAGATTATACCTTTTATTCCCTGGTTTATAGAAAGTTATACGGGAAGTATCATCTCAGTGATTGAAAGATCATTTAATGTGAAGGGAGAGATAGTCTCTAAGATTTTTCCTCCTACACAACCTTTTAAAATAGAAAAGGATAATGAAATAAGGTATTATCAAACCTTTCAAAAACTTTTAGAAAGAGATACCTTACCTATTACAATTTCTCATATAAATAACTTAATTAAACAGCAGAATTATACAAATTTATATTTAATAATTCTGGGAGAACAGTTACAAGATTTATCTACTAAGATGAATAGGATTATATCTCATTTTAAAGAGAGAAATATACAGACTAAAATTGTTTCTCTAAAAGAAAAAATTGCTACTCCTAGTATACAATTTCCTCCGGAACTAACAGATTTAAAATTAAAATCCAAGGATAGTCTAATAGCAACTTTAAATGAAACAATGAATGCTCTTAAGAATCTTAAGATAAACACTTTAACAGAATTCTCTGAAGAAAACTATCAAGAGGAGATAAAAGATCAAATCTCCAAACTTTCTAAGTGGGCAGATAAGCCAAACTCAGAGGAAATATTATTATCCTAGACCAACCCCACAAGATGTCCTTATAGAAGAACAAAAGTATATTGTTAATAACTCTTATAGTGGGAAAATGATCTATGAATGGAACATAGACGGTCAGTCAGAAGGACAGATTTATAATACTGTTCATAGAATTCTTATGTATAGCACAATTTGTAAGAATAATAACAACTCCGTCCAGACCATAGCAAATATGATTATATCAGGATTCACAGGTCAATTAAAAGGATGGTGAGATAATTATTTATCTCAAGAAGATAAAAATAAGATTTTAAATAGTGTCAAACAAGAAGAAGACACTAGTAGTACTGAAAATAATGCAGTCTAAACCCTAATTGTCAATATTATAGAACATTTTACAGGTATGTGGTCTGAAGATTCTGAGAATATTAGAACTCTTCTACAAAACCTAAGATGTAGAACTCTGATATCCTTTAGATGGTATAACGATACTTTCTTGTGTAGAGTCATGGAACTCCCCGAGGCTAATAGTTCTCATTGGAAGTCAAAATTCATAGATGGCCTTCCCCATTTATTTGCTGAAAGGATAAAAAGCAAATTAAGAATAGATGGAGTCATAAATTATGACAGTTACACTTATGGTAAACTTATAGGCACGTGTGTTCAGCAAGGAATAAGCCTATGTAATAAAATAAAACTTAACCAACAGATTAAGAAACATTCTCTAAATGAGAAAAAGCAATTAGGAGATTTCTGTGTCTAATTTGGCTTAGAAAATAAGCCTGATAAGACTATTGAAACTAGGAAAAGAAATTCTTCTCCTAAAAAATATTATAAAAGAAAGAAATTCAGGAAATATGATAAACCTTATAATAATAATTATAAAAGAAAAAAAATAAGGAAAATAAAGAATTTCCTAATGATTTTAAAAAATTTATAAAATGCAGAAAATGTGGTAAATTAAGCCACAAGGCAAAAACTTGTTGGGTTCGAAAGAAACTTAACAAGATCGAAGATAAAGATTTAAGAGACAAAATTAATGAAGACTTATTAAATGAAACTTTTGAAACTGATTCTGAGCAATCATTCTCAGAAGAAGAAAATCTAAATATTTTAGAAGATGAAAGTTTTAATTCCTCAGAAATAGAGGAAGACCACCGTCCAGCTAATTGCATAAAGGACTGTTGCAAAAACCCTTCTGAGATATCAGAAGAAGGTCTTTATCAAATAATTTCTCAGTTTTAAAATATGGAAATCAATGTTTTAAGCAATAAGATTTTAGATCTCTTAAAAGTGATAAATGATCCTCAGGTAAAAGAAAAATTAATTTCTGAATATCTAAATCAGCAGAAGACTGAGGAAGCATCTTTCTTAAGCAATCCACAACAGGATTTAAAACTTTTTCTCTAGCTGAGTTAAAAAGACAGCTAGCTCAAAGAAATCAAATTTCCAGACCTGTTAATATACATGATTTTAAAATTGAGATTGATAATCTAAAGATAGATATCAAAATCCTTCAAAAAGACAATAAAAATCTAGAAGAAAGGATTATGAGGCTTGAAACTCCTCAGAAAAGAAATACTGAAGAAATTCCTTAGAATAATCAAGGAGGATTCTTAGAAAGTATTATAGATATTATAACTACACAAAAGTGGAATATTAAAGTAAAACTTCTTATTGAAGATAACTTTTTATAACTGTTACAGCACTAGTTGATAGTGGTGCTGATCTAAACTGTATCCAGGAAGGAATTATTCCTACTAGATACTTTCATAAAACCTCCCATAACTTAAGTTTTGCGGGAGGAGAAAAATTAAATATTGAATATAAGATTCCCCAGGATCATATTCGTCATAATGAGACCTGCATTCTCATATTTGTCATAATAAGACCTGCATTCCAACTAGTTTTATTCTAGTTAAAAACCTTACTAGCCAAGTTATTCTTGGAACCCCTTTTCTAAATAAAATATTTCCTTTAAAGCATATTGATAATAAAGGGATAACTGGATCTTTCCAGAACAAAGAATTATATTTTCCATTTATTACAAATCCTTTTTCCAGGACTTTAAACAATGTAAAAGAATCCCTTTTACAAGCAAAGATAAATCAGATTGATTTTTTACAAAAAGAAATATTTTCTTTAAAAATTCAAGACAGAATAAACAATCCAAAATTACAGGATAAGATCAAAATGATTAATAATCAATTTACGTTACAAATATGTAATGATCATCCAAATGCTTTCTGTGATAGGAAGAAACATATTGTTTCTCTCTCTTATGAAGATGATTTTAACGATAGTAAAATCACTACTAAGGCTAGACCTTGTCAAATGAATTTCGAAAATATGGAATTATGCAAACAAGAGATCAAATCTCTTCTTGACAAAAACTTAATCAGAAGATCAAAATCCCCTTGGTCTTGTACTGCTTTTTATGTTAATAAACATCCTGAGAAAGAAAGAGGTACTCCTAGATTAGTTATAAACTACAAAGCTCTTAATAAAAATTTAAAATGGAATATGTATCCTATACCTAATAAAAAAGATTTATTAGACAAATTGTATAATGCCATAATATTTTCAAAATTTGACTTAAAATCTGGATACTGGCAAATTCAGATAAATGAAAAAGATAGGTATAAAACTGCTTTTGCAGTACCTACTGGTCATTATGAATGGAACGTAATTCCTTTTGGGTTGAAAAATGCCCCCATCAGAATTCCAAAATATTATGAATGATATCTTTATTCCATATAGTAAATTCATAATAGTCTACATAGATGATGTCCTTGTATTTTCTAAAGACAGTGAAACCCATTTTAAACATCTTGATATATTCAATAATATAATCATAAAAAACGGTTTAGTCATCTCTACACAAAAAAATGATGCTTTTTCAAACCAAAATAAGATTTTTGGGTCATAATATTGAAACAAGAAATATTATTCCTATCAACAGAAGTATTGAATTTGGGTCAAAATTTCCAGATGAAATTTATGATAAAACTCAACTTCGAAGATTCTTAGGAAGTTTAAATTATATTCTTCCATATTATAAAAATCTAGCAGAGGATACTGCCATTTTATACGATAGATTAAAAAAGAATCCTCAGCCATGGTCAGAGAATCATACTAAGACCATTCGAAAGATTAAGCAAAAGGTTCAAAATCTTCCTTGCTTAATGATAACCAACCCAGATTGGGAAAATATTATTGAAACAGATGTCTCTGATATAGGCTATGGTGGAATCTTAAAACAAATTTCACTAATAAATAAACAAGAAAGTCTGGTTAGATTCCATTCAGGAAAATGGAATAACAGCCAGAAAAACTATGCTACTATTGCAAAAGAGATTCTTGCAATAGTAAAATGTGTTTTAAATTTTCAAGATAATTTATATAATCAAAAATTTATTATAAAAACTGATTGCCAAGCGGCTAAATTTATGTTCGCTAAAGATTTCAAACTTGATGTTTCAAAACAAATGTTTGCAATTTAGCCCCTTTTGATTTTGAAATTATTTATAAAAAGGGTAGTGACAATAGTCTCCCTGATTTTCTTATCAGAGAATACTTAAATTAATGGCTCACTCAAAAGGACTAGTTAAAAAGGCTCTCCTAGAGATTCAGGAGATGATAGAATACTGCACTCTTCAGATTAATAATCAAGAAGTTGCCAAAGAGAGATCCAAGAAAATAATTTTTTAGGATCACAAACAAAAAGAAACATGATTAATAATATTAATCTTCACATTTCTTTTTACAAATTTAAATTTTGTTTATTACAAAAACAAAAAATAATTATCTCATGTGGATAACTTTTTTAGAAATAATTATCTCATGTGGATAACTTTTTCAGAAATTTGTTTATTACAAAAACAAAAAATAATTATTTCATAAATAACTATCTCGCCTTTCATTATATTCGTGTAATGGACTATATTAACTATTAATATATCTAATGATCGTAATCATTGCTCAAAGTGTAACCCTTTGGATCTTACCTCGTTAGCAGTATTGTCAAATGTCGTTACTCGGGCATAAATTTCCAACAATCTCCCACTTGTATGAGTCTCGATCATTTATCAATATAGACAGTGGTGGACGTCTAGCTACATCTCACTGACCCTATCAAGGTATGACGCTTTATCCAACAGTCGGCTATTCCCGATTAGTCTAAGTACTCTTACTTAACTATTCATAATAGTAATGACATTTCTTAAATAAATTATCCTATCTGTACCAGATATCCCTTCTGAACATGAGACACGGATCTCATTTATTCTCATATAGTGTTAAAACATTCTCTTTACTCGATCGAGATGCAAAGTGGTTCCTTCAGACACACAGTCCAAGCACGGCCGTGCAATTATACCAGTTTGGATGAACGAGGGCCCATGGATATCTTTCAATTACCGTAGTGTAACATCCCAAAAATAAAGATGGATAAATAAACGGGCTTCCAGAGGAAATAAAGAAAAGAATAAAGAAATCAAGACGTAGACTCGAGGGCTCGTGTAATGAGCCACGAAGGGAGGGAAGCACAGGCTTAAAACCCTAGCACTCACTCTTCCTTACCCTCATTTGCACCAAGCTCCTCCTCCCCCCCCATATTCTAGTGAGAGAAACCGCAGAAAGAGAAAGTGTTGGATTAGGCTCTTACCCTCATTTGCACCAAGGCCAGTGTATATTAACATCTTACAATACTTGTTGAATTATATTTGTTAATTAGCATGATGACATTAGATTCCTTATCTTATAGAACGAAATGGCTGGAAGAGGAGGCGGAAGGCGTGGTGGGGGTCGTACCGGATGATGCGGTAGGGCACCCGCTCGCCAAGCATACAGTGAGGAGGAAAGTGTCCATGCAGACCCAGAGGTTAGCGTGCATGAGACCGAACAGACTCCAGTGGAAGAGCAACAATTCTCCTTCGAACCGGAGGTAAAGGAGGCTCTGGCACGGGAATTCACTAAAATGGTGAAGGCTTCCTTGCCAGATTTATTGGCTAAGGCTTTGAGGAAGGCTAGCGGGGCGGGCGGGTCTAACCCGGTAACTGGTGCCCTGATCATTGTGGCAATCAACGCGCCGCTTACTCGCTGTTGCGAATATAAGTCCTTCAAGGCTTGTGACCCACCGATACTGACTAGGAAGAAGGACGCGGTGGCTACTTTTGACTGGGTGATTTGTATGGAGGCCACCATCTGATGTGTCATAATTTACACACCTTTTTGGCACAAAACTTCACTCATTTCACGATCAATTCCAGGTTATTTCCCAAGTTTATACACTGAATTGCTTCGTTTTCAGTTTTGAAGGTTTTTGTGGAGCAAAGTGGATAAAGGAGGAGATTCAAGGAGTTTTTATAAAGAATTAGGGTTTCTGAGTTGGAGGCACGGTCGTGCCCCCTACCTGGCACGACCGCGCCAATCTTCCAAACCCTAGGCACGGTCGCGCCCCGTAAATGGCGCGACCGCCCCAGCCAAAATGCCCGAGCACAACCGTGCTTTTGGAGCCCCTAGACCACGTGCAACCCCTTGACTTATGAAAAGCCATACTTCCTCGCCCAATGGGACCCAATGGTAGTTACGAATCGGTCAACTCTCTGTCCCACGACCGCGACAAATCCTAGGCACGGTCGCGCTAGGTCATCAGGCATGGTCGTGCCTCCTTGTTTTATATATATTAGATGTTTTCCCACAGAATTCAGACCGGAGACCTAGAGAGTTGAAGCCTTGAACACTGTTTTGTGCTCCGAATTTCCTTGTTTCTAGCCACATTTCACGCTTCTAGGAAGGATTACAACATCAAGAGGATCACCATACATCATCATCATTGTCTAGCTTGGAAGAGTTGGTTTGATTCTTGGCATCTCTTCATGAGTCTTGTAACTTTTCCTTGCTTTATTCTTGTTCTTATACTCACCATGAGCTAACTCTTGACATCACTTTGGTTTAGATGAGGTTTAATAACGTATGATAACATTTATGGAGTTTTGGCATAGTTTATGTTAATGTTATAACAATAACATGATTATTCTTCAATGGCATTGTGTATTTGGGAATTTGAGATTGTTTGCAAGACTTGTATTTGTGTAGACTATGTAATGTTGGAAAACCCATGGTTTATGCATGTATTCATTGATTAGTTTATGTATGTATGTATGCTAATTTATGGCTTTTGACTAGGAATGGTGGATGAAGGTTGTTTATGGTTGAAAACTCTTGAATGTGCATCCTTGTGCTTGTGTTTAGAAAGACAAAGTGCTTGTTATGGTGTGTCATGTTTAGTATTATGTTTATCTAGGACTTGTTGACGCAATCTCCTAATTTATGTAATTTTGATATGAACATTGTATGTTGAGGAAGTGCATGTTGTTGTTTACTTTAATCAACTTGAGGTGGGTTATGTGTTGTTCGTGTAATCTTTCCATCTAGTTGTTGAATTAGCCAACCTTGACAGGAAGCTAGTTCAATCTTTATTAAACATTGACGTATTCATAACACGTGAGCTTCATTGCATGAGTTTATGTGGTTAGTTTGTATAATTCATTCT
The DNA here is from genome assembly GCA_023525975.1 of Smallanthus sonchifolius. Classification (NCBI taxonomy): domain Eukaryota; kingdom Viridiplantae; phylum Streptophyta; class Magnoliopsida; order Asterales; family Asteraceae; genus Smallanthus; species Smallanthus sonchifolius. The sequence continues at coordinate 36,200,406 of CM042025.1, read as the reverse complement.
AACTTTCCAAAAAGTCATTTGATTAGATGTCTTTGACGAGAATTTGGTCAACATATGTATCGTGTACTTGTCATGTATCTATAGTTGTTGTTGGATGTCTACTAAATGGATTCGAGACTGAAGTGATATTCCTTCATTGATTGTTTGAATTGCATTCTTAGTTTAGTTTTACATTCTTGCATATTATTTTAATAAAAAAATCAACTTAAACATCTTTTACCCTCACTTGATTGGATTTTAGTTCCGGTTTATTATCGAATTCCACCGTGTCCACGGATTGATCCCAACCCGTAAAGCGCTATGAGGGCCCTACATTCAGCCCGGGGTGTGTGTGATTTGTCTTTGGTGAAAATACTTTTTAAAACTAATTGCGTAGAAACCTTAGTAAAAATATATATATAGTTTACACGCATCAAGTTTTTGGCACCGCTGCCGGGGACACGGTTTGGGCGAGAACGATTGGAATTATTATTTAGTTAATTTAGTATATATTTGTGTATATCTTGGTAAATAGTTTTCTTTATTTAATTTAATTGTATTTTTAATTTTACTTTTAATTTTATGATTATCATCTTATATATGTTTATAGCTTTTTGAATTATATTTTTCTTTTTATTTTCCATTTCATTTTTATCCGGTACCCGTCGTTTTATTTGAGTGTTCTTTGCAGTGATTTTCATGGATCGCGACTATAGGAGTTATAGTGACGAGTACCCGTTTGATCTATGGGGTTACCACAAGGAGATTTGGTGCGAGATTTGTGGGGCCCACATTACACATTGGATTGTTATCTGTTCCTGGACTACCCTACAAAACGCTATGAGGGCCCTACATTCGGCCCGGTTGGTGATTCTGACGAATTGGAAACTTTATTGTCTGAAGAATCAACCGTGATAATCAAAGGGGAGCCACACCACGAGGAAGATGTGCAAACGGATGTGTTCACCAACAAACCAATGACTATGGTGACACCCGATCCTCCGTTGTGAACCAAGGAGAGCCGGCCCGTGATTGATCATGATCATGATTCGTCATACGAGTCATCCAAACGGCGGGATAAGGTGAGACATTTCACGGAACAACCGACTTGGTAGGCGCGACATCGTTCCATAAAACACGGCAATTCAACACTATGTTGCCGGGATGATCGCCTCCTTCATTACATCATGTGCCTCAGGTTTGGTCTGGGCAAATACAAGTGTTGGTGGCATGACCCGTCACTTTGTTTTTGCATTTAATTTTGGTTGTCACTAACCGGTGGTAAATGCATTAAACCAAACGGGTCAGATGGATATTCAAGAATCATAGGCCACCAGTTTATTGATTTGCCCTATCATTTGTCCAAAATTGACGCGAATTAAGACACGAGTCTAGCTAACGACTCGTTAATAAACTTAGCATGTCCATGTTTCACCCATTAGTTGTGTTTGTTCATTTTTATCTTCCAAATTATTTTCCTAGTTTTCTTTTTTCTTTTTTCTAGGATTTTACTGTTTATTTTTTAGTTTAGTTCTTCGGAACGTGTTTTGGATCGAGCGGATTGGGGATATGAATTTGAACATCATAGGTATGTCTTCTAAATTTTTAGAAAGTTTAATTTGGAAGAATCACAGTTGGGTTTTGAATACTATTCATAAAAATCAGGTTTCAATGTTTGCTGGGCAAAAGACACGGCCGTGCCGGGGCACGACACGGTCGTGCCCCCTCCTCAGTGCCGTCGCGCAAGTTCCATTGGCATGGTCGTGCCTCACTTTTGGATATGCCCTATAAAAGGATTTTATGCTCATACATCAGAACTTTTACAAAAAAAAACCACACACAAAAACCCCCTATTGCGATTCCCCTTGATTTCCAGCTCTTTGATCTCCGTCTCAACGATTTAAGGTACGGCCCGACCTCCCTTCTCTTTTGTTCATGTTTAGATTTAGGATTGGTGTTGTGATTTTAGGTTTAAAGGCTTAGGTTTTCATTTAGTTTTAGGTTTTCTCTAATTTGTCCCTTTTGATCTTTGTTTGTAGCTTGTACTTACATAGAGTTATTAGGTTTACTTCCTGGGATGTTGTTTTATCAAAAGCCCCTTAACAAACGTGCTGAAAATGGAAAATTTTGAAGCTGAAACCCTAATCTAGGTTGAGCATGACCGAGCTCCTGTACTAGCACGGTAGTGCCTGGCTTGAAATGTTCCAGGAAGTGAGTTCTTGGTTGAGCGCGGTCGTGTCTCCTTGAGTTTGGCCTAGGCGCGGTCGTCCCCAGTCGTTGGAATCGGTCGTGGTCGGTCACAGGGCGACCGTGGGCCGAGAGATTGGCTTAGGCATGATCGTGCCATGCCCCAGGCACGGTCGTGCCCCTTCACTAACTGTTCTGATTTGCTGACTTTTTCTTGTAGATGGCAGGAAATAGGGACCACCCGTACGTCGATTCGACCATAGTGAGCATGTGTACGAGGCACGTTTGGAGGTTTTGTGGCCACGTCGGCACCGGATCTTGGTCGGGCGATGTCTTGATCTAGGAGCACTTGATGCCATCGGTCATAGAGACCAATGGAACGATTTGGTTACCGTCCCCTGGCGTCGGTTGTTTAGACTACACGCTGTCCAGTATGTCGAGCTCGTGATGGAGTTCTTCTCCACGTATGAATACCCTTATGATGATTTGGAGAGGCCGGAGACGATTCGATTTAGACTGGGCAGGGAGTGGCGTGTTATATCTGTTACGAGGTTCGGGAGGCTATTGGGTTTATATACCAGACATGAGATTCCAACTGAGCTTTTTACCGATGGGATTAAGGAGTTTCCGACCGAGGAGGATAAAGATCAGTTTAAGCACGAGTTTGGCTTTGGTATGTATAATCCGAGTTTGACCAAGGATTCGAGCCTTCAGGATCCATTGCACCGTGTCCTTCACCACTGTATTGTTTACTCTATCTCAGGATGAGGCAGGGGGAGATGGTAGTGAATTTGGGCAAGCTGTTTTACTTATTTTGCCTCGTACGCCCGTGCACTTGCAATCTTGCGCACTCTATTGCGGTGTACTTGGTGAATAACCCAGGGAGAGAGACTATGAGTGCCATCTGTGGTGGTCAGTTTGTGACCAAGATCGCCAGGCATTATCATTTGTAGACGGACAAGTTGATTGCAATTCATGTTTGCGTAAAACGACTCAAGAACACTAATCCAAATCAGGTCTGATACCCTCTGTCATCACGAAATTGATAGAGGGATTTCGATCATCAATGAATTACGAACCTAATGACATGAGCCTTACTTGATTTGGTGGAATAACATGTGCAAACGGCTGGAGCTTCTGGTTCAAAATCCTTCGAGTCTGATCGAGTTCCAGGGATGTTAGGCAATGTGTTTGAGAGCTCAGGGAGTAAGAAATGGGTGTCGCGAGCGTGTGTGAGCTGATTATAAGTTCCAATTTCAACTGAAATATACGTTTTGATTTGCAATCGCTTGGAACGGTCACGGGATTAATTTGCGAGTTAAATTCCTTAAATTCTTTCAAATTGGTTCATCAATGGTATGTGAATTTGAACGCATGACGTCTCCACATGATTAGTGTGCATTAACAGTCCCGAATTCCAAACGATTACCCGAATTTACGACGGGTTTGACCTGAAAAGTCAAAATCGTCGGGTGGGGTTCGAATTGGGGTTTAGGCATCGATTTCAGTGGTATTTGTTCATAATATGTACTTGATTCTGACCGTGTAATCCGCTCTGCAGGAATTGTGGTCAATAACCGTCTTGGATTGTTCGATTTGGAAACCGGATGTGGTTTGTTGACTTTGAAAGTCAACTTACGGTTGGGGGTCAAAATCAAGATCAATTTCAAATTTAGGAATGTGGGTTCAAATTGAGGGTTAAATTGCAAAGGAATGGGGTTCAAGGATTAAATTAATTAAATTAGGTTTATTTTAATTGTTTTATAAACACTATTTTTATTCGATTATAAAACTAAACATTATGGGTTTTAATTTTAATATTTTATAAACGAATAAGTTTCCTCGTTAGAAAATTTACGAACGGTTTATTAATATAATCAAAAGCATATATATAATTACACATTTATTTAAAAATAAATACATGTATATATATATATATATAAAGGAATTGTAATTGTATGCTTTAAACTTAGAAGTTTTATATTATTATTATTATTGTTATTATTATTTTTTTATAAAATTAAAAGTTGTAGGATTGGTTTATTTAGTATATTCCAATATATATATATATATATATATATATATAATTAAATACTTACATGTATATATGATAGAGGAAAGTGAAAATTTGATTACATGGTTAAATCTCACATGTTCTACTTTGATATATATTTATAATAACAAGGTGTATGTATATCTACAAATATGCATACATGTGTTATGTATAATAGAGAAACACCATGTAATGCAAGGTTGAAAATTTGAATTTGTACATGGTAAAACAATAATTGATGTGGCATAATATGTGGGACCAGCACAAAGTTTGAATATAGTGTTATTATTGCATAAAATAATTAATAAAAATAAATATGGTCGGAAAATCATGGATGTTACAGTATCCCCAAGTCGAGTGAATTTCGTTCCGAAATTCAACTGTTGAAGGCTACTGGATCATGAAAAAGATGTGAGTTTGGACTCCAAAGATGGGATGCATCACTCAAAAATGGGAATTTGATGTTCAACACTTGTTTAGGATATAACCTAATATGTTTAAAAGGTATCACTCGATATAGATCTCATAGACATTAGTCAAGGTCAAATTAATAGAGAACCTTACGTGACACGAATAACACTACTACTGACAATATGACAGGAGCACTTATATATGAGGAGTGCCAGCGGCGTATCCACCATACCCTTATTATATCACATTAGTTTCGTTATTGTATATCACTATAGGTTTTATGTCATCACACACGACAGAATTCACTATGTTTTGCATGCGCTGACTTTTATAATTACGTGTGCACCCGTAATTACTCAAATGGTCGTATGGTCCGTATAAATCATCCCATGGTGTGTGGGTCAAGAGAGGACATAAAAACACTTAGTTCATAACTATTGTTTTCACGTATGAGTTGCTAATAACTAACTGTGTATCTAGATAGTAAAGTCAATCAGGAAACAAAAGGATAATAATATGGCACAACCCCATACATGGGTGCCCTAGGTAGATAGCATAGCCCTCCAGATTACCCATAAGGTTTATAGCTCACTCGTGTTTGAACAAGAATGTGTCAAACCCCGAGTAGTTTAAAGTTTTATAGCTTCCTCGTGTTTGAACAAGAATACGTCAAACCCCGAAGTAGCTCAAAGTTTTATAGCTTCCTCATGTTCGAACAAGAATATGTCAAACCCCGAGTAGCTCAAAGTTTATAGCTTTCAACTTTCATGAATAAAGTGAATAATCATGCCTTGTGTATAATGTACCAATCAATTGCAATAATGTAAACAATCTAGTTTCGTGTATAATGTAAACAACCAAGTCTCATGTATAGTGTGAACAATCTAGTATCATGTATATTGTAAACAACCAAGTCTCATGTATAGTGTGAACAATCTAGTATCATGTATATTGTAAACAACCATGTCTCATGTATGGTGTGAACAATCTAGTATCATGTATATTGTAAACAACCAAGTCCCATGTATGGTGTGAACAATCTAGTATCATGTATATAGCAAACAACCAAGTTTCGTGCATAATGCGATCAATCAATTTTCGTATATAATGTAAACAGTTTAGTTTCATGTATATTGTGAACGTCCATATGTAACTAATTGAATCGCATGAGTAACGTAAACTATCGAAATTTGTAGGTGATCGAGTTTTGCGGACAAGCGTGTTGCTTGGAGTTCCATGTACAATGTAGGTAGTTGGGTTTTAAATTTTTAATTTTTGTTGAGGTTTATATAGATGGTTAACGCCTACGTGAAATGATTCATCTCCATGAAGTGACTAGTAAGCTCATACATTTCCGAAGTTGCAAGATAATGAGAAAGTTTTGCAGGTATTTAGAATAATGTGTACATGAATAACTTATTTGTGCTTTTTTGTTTGTAAATAAACAAGTAATTGAAATTTACTTTTTTTGTAAATTAATAAATAAGTGAAAATATTAAGTTAAATAAATAGATAATTGGATAAAAATAACCTCTTATTTATTTAATTTAATTATCATAAAAAGCATGTTTTAAAAGAGAATAATGGCCAAATTATTTAGTAATTAAGCCAAGATTTAAATAATAATTAGTTTAACAAAATAAAAGTCATAGTGAAATAGTTAATCAAGTCATAACTAATTATTAATTAAGATAATGAGATATTTGTTAATGTTTTTATAAAATAAATTGTATTAAGTTTCTTTACGAGGTGAAAGGGGTTTGTAGATAATTTATACTTTAGATAAAATCTATAAACCAAGCATTTGACAAAAGTTTCGTTTGAACGAATAAACTATATTAATTAAATCGAGTAATAACAAAATGATTAGTTTACAAAGGAGATGTAGGTGTGTGTTCCCAATTGCAATGAATAAAGGATGATGTTGAGATTGTACTCATTTGGTAACATAACCAAATGGATACTTTGACAAATCAACGTGATTTAAATTCATATATTTTCAAGAAGACATGCTTTAGTGGATAAGTACACACTCACCCCATGAATTCCCATGAAAGCATACGAATCCATCAGTTGATTTGGATTTGTATGAAATGCTTTCCTAGACATAGTATCCAGGGTACATGTGTCACCGTTCCAGATTGCACATGTTCTCTACTAATTAATAGAATTTAAAACTTTGACGGAGTTTCAGAATTTTAATGGATGATGTTTTGGTGATCTTTATGAAGATAAAATGGATGTATTTTATACGTGCAATAATAAATCAACGAGTAAAGGCATTTAAGTTGTAATATAAAGCTCATCACTGAATGACAAAATGTCAATTACTTATTCCAAACGTAGGGTAGTGGTTTCAAACTAAAATTTAAAGACAAGAATAGAAAATCTGGCTCACGCCTAAGGTATCTTTCCACCAGGAAGCAGATGAGCACCAAGATGAATATCATTATGGTTACTCGTATAGCAAATCGGGCCTCACCTCTAGTTACTTCCGTACGTGCATCAAATATCTCCCGGTCTCCTTCCATCATGTCTATGTGGGTACCCAGATTTGCAATTAAGTCCTCCTGGTACCGCACTTGACCCAATAGGCTGTCTATTCGTTGCCCGAGCAGGTCGTGCCTTATCCCATGCTCTATTCCCTGCCTCAGAAACTCTTTGGTCCTCACATATTAGTGAGTGGGATCGGCTGGAACTCCTATAGCACTTGTGGGTTCCATAGTCTGCCTTGCTCCTGGGTTTGGGTGATATGGGTCGGGTGCTAAGTAAGGGTCTCTCAGTGGGGATGGCAGCTGGTTGTGCTGGTGAGGTGCTTGATAAGGGTCTCTCGATGGGGGTGGTTCAGATGCTCGAAGTCTCAGGCCGGTGCTCCTAAGCCAATCTGCCCTTAGGTCAAACATGGATCTAGCAGCTGGATGTGTCTGTGATTGGTGGTCTGGTGATGGAGATCCGATGTCTTCCTCCTGTTCGGACTCTGTCTTGGGATGGTATTCTGGGGAGGGAGGCGGGTAGGAGGCCATGTCTAGCACGAAAAAAAGTAAAAAGTCGTAAGTGGTAATAAAACGTTTAATGTTAAGTACAAGGGTTTTCATGAGGTTAAAATTCGACTAGTCATAACACCGAGTTCTCATAATAGTATGTTAGGAGTAACACTTGACCTATAAGTAGTGTACCCACAAAGAAAATTCCTAGGAAAGAGAGGTGGGTCACAAGGGACACACTTAAGTACCTAGTATTTCCTTAGTCAGAATCACTTATGGGCCTACACACACTCTTCCAGCCATCATGTACTATTAACACTATTATTTGGACTCATGGTCATGATTAGAATCATTTTGGACTAGGCTTTGAGGCCCAAGGGTGAAATTCATTTACCCCAGCCCACTTACCCTCGGTGGGCTCCTCTAGTTCCTTATTAATGGGCATTAGGTCCAAGAATTTTAATTTTTGTTCACAAATGATGATGGTGATATAATTATCAATGTAAGGATGATGGTGTATGAAGTCTTAGATACGAATAATTGTATAGTAAAGCTTATGATGGCATTTAGTGGAATCAAATAGGTAGCATGTAGACTAATCACACAGTGTGGCTAATAAGATATTACGTGAATAGCAATTTTGTAAACATGTGAGTTATCAAGTAACGTAGCACATAAAATAACACGTATTGTATCATGAAATGTAATACCTAGGATAACATGTAGGATAATCACACAAGGGTATCCTAAGGTTATAGACTAGGTCATTGTTTTCTAATAACCGAATTCCCTATAACCATGGCTCTAATACCAATCTGTCACAATACGCCGGGGCTGACACGGTTGTTCATAAGCACATGATCATCTATTAAATGCGTTTCAATAATTATTCATCATATTAAAAGTATCTATTACAAAGAGGAATAGAAAACTAAGTGTTCATCATACTTAAATCGTCGTACGGTCTGTATAGATCATCCCCTGGTGTATGGGTCAAGAGGGTACACAAAAACACGTAGTTCATAAATATTGTTTTGACGTATGAGTTGCTAATAACTAAGTGTGTCTCTAGATAGTAAAGTCAATCAGCAAACAAAAGGATAACAATGTGGCACAACCCCATACATGGGTGCCCTAGGTAGATGACATAACCCTCCAGATTACCCATAAGGATTATAGCTCTCTCGTGTTTGAACAAGAATGCGTCAAACCCCGATTAGTTTAAAGTTTATAGCTTCCTCGTGTTTAAACTAGAATACGTCAAACCCCAAGTAGCTCAAAGTTTTATAGCTTCCTCGTGTTCGAACAAGAATACGTCAAACCCCGAGTAGCTCAAAGTTTATAGCTTTTCAACTTTCATGAATAAAGTAAATAATCATGCCTTGTGTATAATATACCCAATCAATTGCAACAATATAAACAATCTAGTTTCATGTATAATGTAAACAACCAAGTCTTATGTATAGTGTGAACAATCTAGTATCATGTATATTGTAAACAACCAAGTCTCATGTATGGTGTGAACAATCTAGTATCATGTATATTGTAAACAACTAAGTCCCATGTATGGTGTTAACAATCTAGAATCATGTATATAGCAAACAACCAAGTTTCGTGCATAATGCGATCAATCAAGTTTCGTGTATAATGTAAACAATTTAGTTTCATGTATATTGTGAACGTCCATATGTAACTAATTGAATCGCATTAGTAACGTAAACTATCGAATTTTGTAAGTGATCGAGTTTTGCGGACAAGCGTGTTGCTTGGAGTTCCATGTATAATGTAGGTAGTTGGGTTTTAAATTTTTAATTTTTGTTGAGGTTTATATGGATGGTTAACGCCTACGCGAAATGATTCATCTCCATGAAGTGACTAGTAATCTCATACATTTCCGAAGGTGTAAGATAATGAGAAAGTTTTGCAGGTATTTAGAATAATGTGTACATGAATAACTTATTTGTGCTTTTTGTTTGTAAATAAACAAGTAATTGAAATTTACTCTTGTTTGTAAATTAATAAATAAGTGAAAATAATATGTTAAATAAAGAGATAATTGGATAAAAATGACCTCTTATTTATTTAATTTATATGAAATGCTTTCCTAGACAGATTATCCAGGGTACATGTGTCACCCTTCCAGATTGCACATGTTCCCTACTAATTAATAGAATTTAAAACTTTGACGGAGTTTCAGAATTTGAATGGATGATGTTTGGGTGATCTTGATGAAGATATAATGGATGTATTTTATACTTGCAATAATAAATCAACGAGTAAAGGCATTTAAGTTGTAAGCTCATCACTGAATGAAAAAATGTCAATTATTTATTCCAAACATAGGGTAGTTGTTTCAAACTAAAATTTAAAGACAAGAATAGAAAATATGGCTAACGCCTTTTGTAGCTTTCCTCCCGGAAGCAGATGAGCACCAAGATGAACATCGTTATGGTCACTCGTATAGCAAACCGAGCCTCAACTCTAGCTACTTCCGTACGTTCATCAAATATCTCCCACACTCCTTCCATCATGTCTATTTGGGTACCCAGATTTGCAATTAAGTCCTCCTGGTACCGCACTTGACCCAATAGGCTGTCTATTCATTGCCCCAGCAGGTCGTGCCTTATCTAGTGCTCCATTCCTTGCCTCAAAAACTCTGTGGTCCTCACATATTGGTGAGTGGCATCGGCTGGAACTCCTATAGCACTGGTGGGTTCCATAGTCTACCTTGCTCCTGGGTTTGGGTGATATGGGTCGGGTGCTAAGTAAGGGTCTCTCAGTGGGGATGGCAGCTGGTTGTGCCGGTGAGGCGCTTGATAAGGGTCTCTCGATGGGGGTGGTTCAGATGCTCGGAGTCTCAGGCCGGTGCTCCTAAGCTAATCTGCCCTTAGGTCAAACATGGATCTAGCAGCTGGATGTGTCGGTGACTGGTGGTCTGGTGATGGAGATCCGATTTTTTCCTCCTGCTTGGACTTTGTCTCGGTATGGTATTCTAGGGAAGGAGGCGGGTAGGAGGCTATGTGTAGCATGAAAAAAAGTAAAAAGTCGTAAGTGGTAATAAAACATTTAATGTTAAGTACAAGGGTTTTCATGAGGTTAAAATTCGACTAGTCATAACACCGAGTTCTCATAATAGTATGTTAGGAGTAACACTTGACCTATAAATAGTCGTGCCCACGAAGAAAATTCCTAGGAAAGAGAGGTGGGTCACAAGGGACACACTTAAGTACCTAGTATTTACTTAGTCAGAATCTCTTATGGGCCTACACCCACTCTTCCAGCCATCATGTACTATTAACACTATTATTTGGACTCATGGTCATGATGAGAATCATTTTGGACTGGGCTTTGAGGCCCAAGTGTGAAATTCATTTACTCGAGCACACTTACCCTCAGTGGGCTCCTCTAGTTCCTTATTAATGGGTATTAGGTCCAACAATTTGAATTTTTAGAATATCATGTAATACACGGGTTGTATATTCAAAATGATATAATTCTTTGAATACAACATTAGGTTAGAATATCATGTAATACACGGGTTGTATAATCAAAATGATATAATTCATAAATATGTATATGCGTTTTTTTCAGAATTGAATTCATAAACCTTGATACAACTTTCATTTTGCAAATTGAGGAATAAGAACATGCGCGTCATTTGAAATATTTGTAATATATTCAGACATTTGTTTCGCATAAAAATCCCATAAAGTGACATAAAAGATACGCTTCCTTTTAAAAAAAAATATTCTATAAATAGTGCATAACAATATATTTAAAGTGTTACAAATAAGAAAAAAAATAAGTTGAAGATTCATTTTTGTGATTGGTGTATAGTGTGAATAATCTAGTTTCGTGTATAATGTAAACAACCAAGTCTTATGTATAGTGTGAATAATCTAGTATCATGTATATATTGTAAACAACCAAGTCTCATGTATGCTGTGAACAATCTAGTATCATGTATATTGTAAACAACTAAGTCCCATGTATGGTGTTAACAATCTAGTATCATGTATATAGCAAACAACCAAGTTTCGTGCATAATGCGATCAATCAAGTTTCGTGTATAATGTAAACAATTTAGTTTCATGTATATTGTGAACGTCCATATGTAACTAATTGAATCGCATTAGTAACGTAAACTATCAAATTTTGTAAGTGATCGAGTTTTGCGGACAAGCGTGTTGCTTGGAGTTCCATGTATAATGTAGGTAGTTGGGTTGTAAATTTTTAATTTTTGTTGAAGTTTATATGGATGGTTAACGCCTACGTGAAATGATTCATCTCCATGAAGTGACTAGTAATCTCATACATTTCCGAAGGTGTAAGATAATGAGAAAGTTTTGCAGGTATTTAGAATAATGTGTACATGAATAACTTATTTGTGCTTTTTGTTTGTAAATAAACAAGTAATTGAAATTTACTCTTGTTTGTAAATTAATAAATAAGTGAAAATAATATGTTAAATAAATAGATAATTGGATAAAAATGACCTCTTATTTATTTAATTTATATGAAATGCTTTCCTAGACAGATTATCCAGGGTACATGTGTCACCCTTCCAGATTGCACATGTTCTCTACTAATTAATAGAATTTAAAACTTTGACGAAGTTTCAGAATTTTAATGGATGATGTTTGGGTGATCTTGATGAAGATATAATGGATGTATTTTATACTTGCAATAATAAATCAACGAGTAAAGGCATTTAAGTTGTAATATAAAGCTCATCACTGAATGAAAAAATGTCAATTATTTATTCCAAACGTAGGGTAGTTGTTTCAAACTAAAATTTAAAGACAAGAATAGAAAATATGGCTAACGCCTTTTGTAGCTTTCCTCCCGGAAGCAGATGAGCACCAAGATGAACATCGTTATGGTCACTCGTATAGCAAACCGAGCCTCAACTCTAGCTACTTCTGTACGTGCATCAAATATCTCCCACACTCCTTCCATCATGTCTATTTGGGTACCCAGATTTGCAATTAAGTCCTCCTGGTACCACACTTGACCCAATAGGCTGTCTATTCATTACCCCAGTAGGTCATGCCTTATCTAGTGCTTCATTCCTTGCCTAAGAAACTCTGTGGTCCTCACATATTGGTGAGTGGCATCGGCTGGAACTCCTATAGCACTGGTGGGTTCCATAGTCTACCTTGCTCCTGGGTTTGGGTGATATGGGTCAGGTGCTAAGTAAGGGTCTCTCAGTGGGGATGGCAGCTGGTTGTGCCGGTGAGGTGCTTGATAAGGGTCTCTCGATGGGCGTGGTTCATATGCTCAGAGTCTCACGTTGGTGCTCCTAAGCCAATCTACCCTTAGGTCAAACATGGATCTAGCAGCTGGATGTGTCGGTGACTGATGGTCTGGTGATGGAGATCCGATGTCTTCCTCCTGCTCGGACTTTGTCTCGGCATGGTATTCTAGGGAAGGAGGCGGGTAGGAGGCTATGTGTAGCACGAAAAAAAGTAAAATGTCGTAAGTGGTAATAAAACATTTAATGTTATGTACAAGGGTTTTCATGAGGTTAAAATTCGACTAGTCATAACACCGAGTTCTCATAATAGTATGTTAGGAGTAACACTTGACCTATAAATAGTCGTGCCCACGAAGAAAATTCCTAGGAATGAGAGGTGGGTCACAAGGGACACACTTAAGTACCTAGTCTTTACTTAGTCAGAATCTCTTATATGCCTACACCCACTCTTCCAGCCATCATGTATTATTAACACTTTGGACTCATAGTCATGATGAGAATCATTTTGGACTGGGCTTTGAGGCCCACGTGTGAAATTCATTTACTCGAGCACACTTACCCTCATTGGGCTCCTCTAGTTCCTTATTAATGGGTATTAGGTCCAAGAATTTGAATTTTTGTTCATAAATGATGATGGTGATATAATTCTCAATGTAAGGATGAGGGTGTGTGAAGTCTTACATATGAATAAGTGTATAGTAAAGCTTATGATGGCATTTAGTGGAATCAAATAGGTAGCATGTAGACTAATCACACAGTGTGGCAAATAAGATATCACATGAATAGTAATTTTGTAAACATGTGAGTTATCAAGTAACGTAGCACATAAAATAACACGTATTGTATCATGAAATGTAATGCCTAGGATAACATGTAGGATAATCACACAAGGGTATCCTAAGGTTATAGACTAGGTCATTGGTTTCTATTAACCTAATTCCCTATAACCATGGCTCTGATACCAATCTTTCACACCCCGGCCGGCAGCGGATTATACGCCGGGGCTGATACGGTTGCTCATAAGCACATGATTATCTATTAAATGCGTTTTAATAATTATTCATCATATTACGTCGTAAATGTTTTCTCATGAATCATCTATTAAATGCGATATGGGATAGTGTCTCCAAATCTTCAACGCGAATACGACTGCACCTAACTCCAGATCGTTCGTCATATAGTTTTTCTCATGAATCTTAAGTTTTCTTGATGCATAAATGATAACTTTTCCTTGTTGCATAAAAACGCAACCAAGAACTTGGTTAGATGCATCACAATAGACAACAGGATCATCATTTCCGTCAAGAAGAGTTAGAATAGGAGCATTGCACAACTTCTGCTTAAGGGTTTGAAAGGCTTCTTCTTGCTTTGGTCCCCGCTCGTAAGGTTTACCTTTACGTGTCAAAGCGGTGAGAGGGACAACAATCTTAGAAAAGTTGGAGATAAATCGATGATAATAACCCGCTAGACCAAGGAATGAACGAACCACGGTAGGGGTTTTAGGTGTACTCCAGTTTCTTACGGCTTCAATCTTAGTGGAATCCACGTGTATTCCCTTCTAGTTGACAATATGACCTAAGAATTGAATTTCTTTTAACCAAAATTCACACTTGAAGAATTTGGCATATAGTTGTTCTTTTCTCAAAAGGTCCAAAATCAACCTAAGATGTTGCTCATGATCGGCTTTTGTTTTGGAGTAGATCAAGACATCGTCAATGAAGACGATCACGAATTTATCTAAGTAGGGTTTGTATATATGGTTCATGAGGTCCATGAAAACCGGGGGTGCATTGGTCAACCCAAAGGGCATAACAATAAATTCTTAGTGACCGTATCTTGTACGAAAGGCAGTTTTTGGAATGTCCTCATCATGCACACAAAGTTGATGATAACCGGATCGAAGATCAATATTCAAGAAACAGGTCGATCCTTGGAGGTGGTCAAAGAGATCGTCAATACTTGGCAGGTGTTTTTGATAATAAACCGTGGACACGATATCAGTGGACATAGTCGTTTGCGCTTTACGAACTGTCAGTTGGAACCCCACCCGATATCGATGTCAAAGAGATCGTCAATACTTGGCAGGGTTCCTAATACTTGGCAGCCCTGATCCAATTCATGTTTGCGCTTTACGGGTTGGGATCAATCCGTGGACATGGTGGAATTCGATAATAAACCGGAACTAAAATCCAATCAAGTGAGGGTAAAAGATGTTTAAGTTGATTTTTTTATTAAAATAATATGCAAGAATGTAAAACTAAACTAAGAATGCAATTCAAACAATCAAGGAAGGAATATCACTTCAGTCTCGAATCCATTTAGTAGACATCCAACAACAACTATAGATACATGACAAGTACACGATACATATGTTGACCGTGGGGTGCCCCTGTCTTATTTCTTAAGAAGAAAGATGGATCATTCCGGATGTGTATTGACTATCGCGAGCATAACAAACTTACTATCAAAAACACTAAAGAGCCCTAATCCAATTCATGTTTGCGTAAAATGACTATATCAGTGGGGTTCCTAATCCAATTCGGGTGGGGTTCCAATTGGGGTTTAGGCATCGATATCAGTGGTATTTGTTCATAATATGTACTTGCTTCTGACCGTGTAATCCGCTCCGCAAGAATTGTGGTCAATAACGGTCTTGGATCGTTCGATTTGGAAACTGGATGTGGTTTGTTGACTTTGAAAGTCAACTGACGGTTGGGGGTCAAAGTCAAGGTCAATTTCAAATTGAGGAATGTGGGTTCAAATTGAGGGTTCAATTGCAAAGAAATGGGGTTCAAGGCTTAAATTAATTAAATTAGGTTCATTTTAATTGTTTTATAAACACTGTTTTTATTCGATTATAAAACTAAACATTATGGGTTTTAATTTTAATATTTTATAAACGAATAAGTTTCCTCGTTAGAAAATTTACGAACGGTTTATTAATATAATCACAAGCATATATATAATTACACATTTATTTAAAAATAAATACATATATATATATATACATATATATATATATACATATATATATATATAGGGTTAGGTTATAGTAAAAAGGGTTTTAAAAATAAGAAGGGTAAGAAGGATTCTAAGCTTGACATGTGTCATTTTATTGTTTTTAAAGGGATGGCATAATGGTCAATGTGTAATATACCAGGTCAATGTGTAATACATCAGGTCAATGTGTAATACACATGGTCAATGTGTAATACACCTGGTCAATGTGTAATACAAGGTCTGATATTACACAATGATCAGACCTGATATTACACAATGAACTGATATTACACAATGAGCATATTACACAATAACCTGACATATTTGAGCGAATTACACAATGAGCTGAAAACATAAAACACAATGATGAAAACATATAACACAATGATGAAAAATATTTGACACAATGAACTTGTATTACACAATGACCTGAATAATTACACAATGAACTTGTATTACACAATGACTTGACTAATTACACAATAAACTTGTATTACACAATGACCAGACGTGGTATTACACAATGAACTTGTATTACATGATGAACTTGTATTACACATTAAACTTGTATTACACAATGAACTTGTATTACACATTAAACTTGTATTACACAATGAACTTGTATTACAAAATTAACTTGTATTACACAATGGCCTGACTAATTACACAATGACCAGATATTACACAATGACCAGACGTGGTATTACACAATAAACTTGTATTACACAATGAACTTGTATTACACGATGAACTTGTATTACACAATGAGCCGAAAAACGTAAAACACAATGATAAATACATATAACACAATGAACTTGTATTACACATTAAACTTGTATTACATAATGAACTTATATTACACAATGACCTGACTAATTACACAATGACCAGATGTGGTATTACACAATGAACTTGTATTACACGATGACCTGACTAATTACATAATGAGCTGAAAAACGTAAAACACAATGATAAATACATATAACACAATGAACTTGTATTACACATTGAACTTGTATTACACAGTGAACTTGTATTACACAATTAACTTGTATTACACAGGGAACTTGTATTACACAATGACCTGACTAATTACACAATGACAAGACGTGGTATTACCCAATGAACTTGTATTACACAATGACCTTGTATTACACAGTGACCTTGTATTACACAATGACCTGACTAATTACACAATGAGTTGAAAAACGTAAAACACAATGATAAATACATATAACACAATGAACTTGTATTACACATTGAACTTTTATAACACAATGAACTTGTATTACACAATGAACTTGTATTACACGATGAACTTGCATTACACAATGACCTGACTAATTACACAATGAGCTAAAAACGTAAAACACAACGATAAATACATATTACACAATGAACTTGTATTACACAATGAACTTGTATTACACGTTGAACTTGTATTACACAATGACCTGACTAATTAAACAATGAGCTGAAAAACGTAAAACACAATGATAAATAAATTTAACACAATGAACTTGTATTACACATTAAACTTGTATTACACAATGAACTTGTATTACACAATGAGCTGGAAAACGTAATTTTTTTTTCTTTTTTGTTTATAACGACACTATACTCGTTTTAAAGATAAAAAAACGCTCGTTTTTATGGTGTAATTTTTTTAAAAAAATAATGTCGTATGTAAAAGTTATGAACGTTTAAAAATGAGGAGGGAACTTGAAAAAAAGTCAACAAAAGTGGCCAAGACTAAAATACCCTTTCAACAACTTTTTCTCCTACAATTTAATCTCAAATATTAAATCTTTTCTACAATTTGATCTAATGGCTCTAAATCCTTCCCAACCTTCTTAGAATTAGAATCCTTTTTACCTGAACCTAATCATATATATATATATATATATATATATATATATATATATATATATATATATAAAGGAATTGTAATTGTATACTTTAAAATCAGAAGTTTTATATTATTATTATTATTGTTATTATTTTTTATAACATTAAGAGTTGCAGGATTGGTTTATTTAGTATATTCCAATATATATATATATATATACATAATTAAATACTTACATGTATATATGATAGAGGAAAACGAAAAGTTTGATTACATGATTAAATCTCTCATGTTCTACTTTGATATATATTTATTATAACAAGGTGTATGTATATCTACAAATATGCATACATGTGTCATGTATAACCGAGAAACACTATGTAATGCAAGGTTTAAAATTTGAATTAGTACACGGTAAAACAATAATTGATGTGGCATAATATGTGGGACCAACACAGGGTTTGAATATAGTGTTATTATTGCATAAATAATCAATAAAAAAATGTGGATGGAAAATCAGGGATGTTGCATCCACCACCAGCAAGAGGAGCCGAGGGAGGTGGTGCAACAGGCGTTGATCTTGACGCCATGCAGTGGGAGGAGTAGTGGCCTTCACTGCCCTTTTGGGATCATCTTTTAACGAGTGGTACAGGGTTTCATTTTGTACAAAC
Organism: Smallanthus sonchifolius; assembly: GCA_023525975.1. NCBI lineage: Eukaryota > Viridiplantae > Streptophyta > Magnoliopsida > Asterales > Asteraceae > Smallanthus > Smallanthus sonchifolius. The sequence goes on along the minus strand of CM042025.1, from coordinate 36,182,015 downwards.
TCTTTTATCACGCTTCGGCGTTTGTGGTTGTTGTACTTTCTATACTTTTGTTAGTTGTTCTATGTGGATATTTATCTTTACATTTCCTGTTTATATTTTTGGCTTGATGTTACTGATATGTGTTTGATGTTGTTAGTCTTGACTAGATCTTGGAATTTTGACACCACTTGGAACACCATTTTTGTGGGTAGGACGTTTGAGTTTGACCGACATAGACACGAGGGAAGTTTCAGTTATCCCTTCACACTCCATTGCATTGCATTCACTTTTGCATTGCATGTTTTTGTTTACATCGAGGGCAATGTACGTTTATAAAGTGTGGGGTTGGATGTTCATTCTTCACTTTGCATGATTTTTTATTGTACATTGAGGGCAATGTACGATTCTAAGTGTAGGGTGAGAATTTGTTCACGCGATGTTTGTGCTCTTAGCATTTTATGACTTCATTTTTTTTTTGCAAAATCTTCCTTCATAATTTTTATTGGCACTAAATCAATTTTATAAAAATTTAAAAACACAAAAATAGAATAAAGGTTAACCGTTTAGCGTTCACATTTTTAGTAAATATTTGAGGTTTAATTTTTCGAAAGCATTCGAGATAGAAACTCTATCGAGTCAAACCCATTTTTTTTGTGATAACCGTGAGTTTTAGTGGGCTAAACGAATGAATTGTATGTTAACCTTTTGCTTGCACCCATTCCTTTCTATTTCTGTGAGTTTATTTTTTAGCCTTGATAGCTGTAAACATTGTTTGCTCTCATTTTTGTGGATTTGAGTGTGCTTGAGCGTGCCGGATGTTTCATGCTTATTAGAACTTTATTTTGCTATACATTTCCAAATCATGAACATAAATATTGCATAAAAATGATTGAGGCATTAAGATTAAACCATTGTGAGCTTTTTTTTTTGTTTTCCCTCACCCGAACACATCCACTAGTTAGCCACGTGGAGCCTATCCCGTGTTTTTCTTTTATTACCCAAATTACACTACCAAGACAAGCCCGACTGGATAAAGAGAGGAAAAAAAGATAAACAATTAGTTCCGAGACTAAGATATTAGGCTATCGACTGGATCTGGGCTGGGAGAGGGCCGCCTATTCCTAACGACTTTCGAAAATAGCCGAAGGCAAAAAAGGGGGAGATAGAGAAAGCGTTCTTAGTTCAGTTCGATAGAAAGTGGGTCTCCAAAACCTGCCATCATTAGCCGTTTTATTTATTTTATTTTTACCCATGTTAGAAACCCGGTTGACTAATGTTAACTTTTTAGTTCCCGTCAAAAGAAAAGAAAAAAAAAGATATGTATTAAAAAAAGAGAGAAAATTCACCAAAATTAGGTGAAATATTGCCGATTAGAGCAATTTTGTGAGCAAAGAAGAAAAGAATATGAATCTTAGCTCTTATCTATAGAAAAATATTCTTTGTTTTATTTTTAGTTGTAAGTTGTAATAGTTTTTGAGTTAGCATAGCCGCCGATATTTTAGCCATTTCGCCACTTTCAAATTCCACTTCCTTACCCTTAACTATTGCTAAACTACAACCCGTTCAAAGTCCTCTTGATTTATGCTTTGTTTCATGTTAGTTGGTAGAGATTTGATCTTTTAGCAAGCATATGATTTATGCATGATTCATTTTCTTGGCATTTGAGTGTTCTATACATACACCACTAATTGTATGATCATATATAAACTCGAGTGTGTGTGAACATTGTGAGGAGTATAAGGTTGCATGCTAATGATTTTATAGGCATATTCATTTTCTCATTGGTTGTTACTTCATTTGGCTCCTTGGGTTTCATTTAGTCAACATTGCATTTCTTGAGAATTTTATCAAACCTTTATGATTTTATTAATGCTTTACGGTTTTCTGAATTGATCCATAATGCCACTGGAAGTTTTGTTTTAGTTTCATTGCTTGAGGACAAGCAATGTTCAAGTGTGGGTTTATTTGATGTGTCATAATTTACACATCTTTTTGGCACAAAACTTCACTAATTTCATGATCAATTCTAGGTTATTTCCCGAGTTTAGACACTGAATTGCTTCATTTTAAGTTTTGTAGGTTTTTTGTGGAGCAAAGTGGATAAAGGAGGAGATTCTATGCGTTTTTATGAAGAATTAGGGTTTCTGAGTTGGAGGCACGGTCGTGCCCCCTACCTGGCACGACCATGCCAATCTTCCAAACCCTAGGCACGACCACGCCAGCCAAAATGCCCGAGCACAACTGTGCTTTTAGAGCCCCACGACTGCGTGCAACCCCGTGACTTCTGAAGAGTCGTACTTCCACAGTCAATGGGACCCAATGGTAGTCGCGGATCGGTCAACTCTCTGTCCCACGACCACGCTAAACCCTAGGCACGTCATGCCCAGCACCCTGGCACGGTCGTGCCTCCTTGTTTTATATATATCAGATGTTTTCCCATAGAATTCAGACTAGAGACCTCGAGAGTTGGAGCCTTGAACAATGTTTTGTGCTCCAAATTTCCTTGTTTCTAGCCACATTTCATGCTTCTAGGAAGGATTACAACATCAAGAGGAACACCATACATCATCATCATCGTCTAGCTTGGAAAAGTTGGTTTGATTCTTGGCATCTCTTCATGATTCTTATAAGTTTTCCTTGCTTTATTCTTGTTCTTATGCTCACCATGAGCTAACTCTTGACATCACTTTGGTTTAGATGAGGTTTAGTAACGTTTGATAACATTTATGGAGTTTTGGCATAGTTTATATTAATGTTATAACAATAGCATGATTATTCTTCAATGGTATTGTGTATTTGGGAATTTGATATTTTTGCAAGACTTGTATATGTGTAGACTATGTAATGTTGGAAAACCCATGGTTTATGTATGTATTCATTGATTAGTTTATGTATGTATGTTAATTTATGGCTTTTGACTAGGAATGGGGGATGAAGTGTTGTTTATGGTTGAAAACTCTTGAATGTGCATCCTTGTGCTTGTGTTTGGAAAGATAAAGTGCTTGTTATGGTGTGTCATGTTTAGTATTATGTTTTTCTAGGACTTGTTGACGCAATCTCCTAATTTATGTAACCTTGATATGAACATTGTATTTGAGGAAGTGCATGATGTTGTTTACTTTAATCTACTTGAGGTGGGTTATGTGTTGTTCGTGTAATCTTTCCAACTAGTTGTTGAATTAGCTAACCTTGATAGGAAGTTAGTTCAGTCTTTATTAAACATTGACGTATTGATAACACGTGAGCTTCATTACATGAGTTTAGGTGGTTAGTTTATATAATTCATTCTAACTTTTTGAAAAGTCATTTGATTAGATGTCTTTGACGAGAATTTGGCCAACATATGTATCGTGTACTTGTCATGTATCTCTAGTTGTTGGATGTCTACTAAATGGACTCGAGACCGAAGTGATATTACTTCCTTGATTGTTTGACTTGTGTTCTTAGTTTAGTTTTACATTCTTGCATATTATTTTAATCAAAAATCAACTTAAACATCTTTTACCCTCACTTGAGTGGATTTTAGTTCTGGTTTATTATCGCATTCCACCGTGTCCACGGATTGATATCCGGTTCTTACCTTTACTATATTGCTATTCGACGGGTACACTCTCCGGTGTATGTGATTAGTCTTTGGTGAAAACCCTTTTTAAAACTAAATGTGTAGAAACCTTATTAATATATATATATATATATATATATATATATATATAGGGGGTGGTTTAAATAAGAAGTAGTTTTTTGCTAAGAAATCTAAGAAATGACAAAAACATTAAGAAACGATATCAAACGAACTCCAATTGAGCTAATTTCAGCGGCGTTGGAACCGTGTCGTCGAACTCTACCATCTTAGCTTTTAGGGTTTAGCTTTTAAGGTTTAGATTTTATGTTTGAATTTTAGGGTTTTAGCCTAATGGTTTAGCCTAAGGGTTTAGCTTTTAGGGTTTAGATTTTATAGTTTAGGTTTTTTTTTTGGGTGTGGGTGGGGGGTTTAGGTGTTTGGGGGTGGGTTTAGATTTTTGGGAGGTGGGGTGGGGGGTTTCGGTTTTTGGGGGGTGAGGGGTGGTTTTAGGCTTTTCGGGGTGTGGTTGGAAGGGGGTTTAGGTTTTTGGGGGTGCGAGTGGAAGGGGTTTAGGTTTTTGGGTCCGGGTTAGGGTTCGATGAGATGGTTCCAACGCCGCTGGAATGAGCTCAATCGGAGTTCGTTTGACCCACTTCTTAGGATTTATTAGCGAAAAACTACTTTTTAGTGTAACCGTCCCATATATATATATATATATATATATATATATATAGGGAGAAGTTCATTAGAAAACTCATTTTAATGAGAGAACTAGAGAACTCCTCATTAAAGGCAAAAAAAAATTTAAAAAAAAATCATAACTCAAAATATAAATCAAAAACTAAAAAATTAGTTCGGAGACCATGTTTCTCACGTCGTCCTCGTTAAAAAAAACGTAAAAATGCTCGGTTTAGCTTTAGGGTTTAGTTTAGCTTTTAGGGTTAGATTTTTGGGTTTAACTTTTAGGGTTAGGTTTTTGAGGGTAGGGGTGGGTGGGTTTAGGTTTTTGGGCGGGGGTGGGTTTAGGTTTTTGGGTGGGGGTGGATGGGGGGTTTAGGTTTTTGAGGGTGGGTGTGGGAGGTTTAGGTTTTTAGGGGTGGGTGTGGGGGTTTAGGTTTTTTGGGTGTGGGGTTGGGTGGGTGGGGTGGGGTTAGGTTTTTGTGTGGGGGTGGGGTGGGGGTTTAGGTTTTTGGGGTGCTACCACACATATGCAGTATTGCGCTTTTTTTAATGAGGACGATGTGGGAAACATGGTCTCTGAACCACTTTTTTAGTTTTTGATTTATATTTTGAGTTATTATTGAATTTATTATTTTTTCTCCTTTAATGAGGAGTTATCCAGTTCTCTCATTAAAATTAGTTCTCTCATGAACCCAACCATATAATATATATATATATATACACTATATATAATATAGATATTAGAAGGATAGAATGGTAATTTTACACAAAAGTCTTAAAATTAAGACATGTACAACTCTTATAACATGTAGTACAACTCATAAAGCTTAGAGAAATACACCCTCTCAAACCCACTCAAAAAACCAGACCTGAAACCCTAATGGATTTCAAAATTCAAAAGCGTTCGTCTCTCTCCCTCGATTGTGCTCTTCCCTAATCCACCATTTTCTATTCCACGCTCCGTCTCCCATCCCACTACCACCACCACCACCACCACCACCCCCTCCATTCTCCCTCTCCAGATCCCTACCCACCGCAGCTCCCTCTCCAAATCCCTAGCCATCGTGCAAACTTCAGTCTTGACATCATCTGCACTGATGCCAAAACCTTTGTTTTTTCGATTTCAAGCTGCGGCGATCCTGAAGAAAGTGAGTTCACGGTATTACGAATTCTCCCTGTTCTGATTCTTCTTTGTTCTAATGATTTCAGGCTATGGCAGTTCTGAAGAAATCGATTTCAGGGTTATTCCTCACATAATCGACATAAACCCTAACGAGATAAGCCCATTTTTCATCAGCTTTTCGTCTCCTCTGCTTTACCATCGTGCTTTAGCGTTACGATCCTCAAGGTATTATTGTCAAATTAGATGCTTAAAAGATAGCACAATTTTTAGTTTTTTTTTTAAAACATGACTCTGATTTTGGGTGAAAATGGTATGTTTTTATAGGATTTTAAGAATTTAACTGTTGGATCATTGGCTTTCTTTGTGATTTCAGTTGATTTTGAGTTTTTTTTATAAATGATCTACAAAAATGTAACAATCTTCATTTCCATTATGAATCTTCATGCAGTTAAATGGAGCTAAATAACCATTGACCGTATCACATTTGAGTCATAAATTAGGTGTAATAAATGTCACTCATATAGCTCAAGACCTCTTGGAAATGAAGTTATTGGGATTGATTTGGGTACCACAAACTCATGTGTTGCACTCATGTGTTTCATTGCTAGAAATTTAGATTAGTTTTTTTTTTGTATTTGATGTATGTTTTATTATGTAGATAAAAATATAAATATATATATTCTTGGCAACGACACCAAAAACTTGATGGCGTGGTTTTAGTAATAAATATATTCTATTTGGAGCTACACAAAATCAGGTTTTAAATTTATAAATTAAAATGATAATTACTTCAACTAAATACACACACAATAGGAAATTGTACCTATCGCAGCGTAGTAAAGTATGGGTAAGAACCAAGTATCGAACCATGGACACGGATCCCGTACTCAACCCTCGCTATTGTCTGACTAGTATAATAAGTTGGAAAATATGTTTTGTTTTAAAAGGAAAATAAAAAGATAAGAAATGTAATTAGAAATATTATCCCGTTTAAGGTGTTACTCTAGTTGTTATCCCTTGTTAATTAATGATTTATTTAAAGTAAAGTTGGTCATAGTTACTAGTACTAACCCTTTCGATAGAGGAGTTAGTATTTCGTAACGGAACAGTGGATACGGTCGGCCAATTGTTCCTTAATGAATACAACGAACTATAAACGGGGTCTGAAGTCCGTCGGTATCTCACAATTCATTATCCAGACTAATATTATCCGTGTGACTGACGTACGTCTTGTCTTGTAACTTCCTTTGGAAAGCCGGAATGCGCAACTTCCTCCAGAGCAACTTTATGAACGCTCGGACCTAACAAATTATGTTCTTAAATAGTTGTCTTTACTTATAATATTATTTTAAATAAATAAGACTTTCATTCTCAAGACCAAACCCCATGGCTCCCGTTTGAAGTCCTCTGCAAGCCGATACGAGAGAAGTAATGAATTACCGACAAAAACCGCCCGGTCTGTTTAGGGCTCAAACGGCCTGCTGAATACCCAAACGTCCAATCAACCCATAATATTAAATCTATACTAAATGGCCATGCTAGCACCAAAATTTGTATATAGACCTTACAAACATCGAATAAGCTTCCCAAACAAGAAGTCTTGCTTAAGTAACTCACAAGATTTAAGATTATTAGATTGGTTTAAAGATCACTTATTCTTGTCTTTTTAAGATAACTCATAGTAAAGACTTAAAAAACATAACATACTAAAAATACTTCATTAATTAATTAAAGTTCAACCAACTCGGGCAACACAAGAGAACTAGCCATGGATGACCATACACGTGACTTTAATAACCCTTAGATAATGTGTGAAAGTGTTCCAACACCAAGGGAGAGTGGGTATAGGTTGTCTCTTGCTTGCTCGAACAAGAAGAATCGTTTCGTGTTACAAGACTTAGAAATAGAAAATAAACAAAGAAAAACTAAAACGGATCAAAACCGAGAGAGTTCCGGCTCTTAGCAGAGCACTAAGGCCTTCACACCTCTTGGTAATGGACATCTAAAACACTAGAATGAGCTTGCTATTTATAGGCTATGATTTTGGCAATGCACGACCGTGCATTGGATTACACGGGCATGCAAAGAACCCATTTCTTTCACGTGCGGAATATGGCAGTACAAGGGAGTACAGGGACCCAGAATTGGGTTTGCACGACCGTGCAAGGCAATGCATGGCCTTGCATTGCCCTTGTCCGGTCCCTGTTGAATTTTTGATCTTCTGGTTTGACTTCCTGCATCTGGTTTCGTTCAATTGGCCCCCGAATGCTGATTTTACCCTGATTTTGAGTGTTTTCTTCATGTTTTTGTAAATTCGGGTCAATTATCTTATCGGAACACAAATGAGTGGATTATGCATCAATTATTATCATATTATCTCTAATTGTGATGATTTTTGGAATAATTATGCGTGCAAAACATGTATAATTTACGTCATATCATAATACCCCACACTTAAAATTTGCATGTCCTCAAGCAAACTCATGCATGATTATACCCGTAGAAGTAAGATATTGATTAAATGTTAATCCAAAGCTGTTGTCCCAAATGGCTGAATGGCCTCTTTAATAACAATTATTTTGTGGTTATACCTTTCGAGTGTTTCTCCACAATAGGGTAGCAATCCCAACATACTTGATGGAACTATGATTATGCACAAAATTACAGTCTCACAAATATTCACTCAACACTCGGGTTAAATATATGGATATAGTATGTTAAGGAGAACACTCAATACTATAATTAATGCTTGCATAATCATAGGCTTGTATAGAAATCAAATCTCCATCAATTGACATAAAATATGTGCATAAATCAGGTTTTAAATTTATAAATTAAAATGATAATTACTTCAACTAAATACACACACAATAGGAAATTGTACCTATCGCAGCGTAGTAAAGTATGGGTAAGAACCAAGTATCGAACCATGGACATGGATCCCGTACTCAACCCTCGCTATTGTCTGACTAGTATAATAAGTTGGAAAATATGTTTTGTTTTAAAAGGAAAATAAAAAGATAAGAAATGTAATTAGAAATATTATCCCGTTTAAGGTGTTACTCTAGTTGTTATCCCTTGTTAATTAATGATATATTTAAAGTAAAGTTGGTCATAGTTACTAGTACTAACCCTTTCGATAGAGGAGTTAGTATTTCGTAACGGAACAGTGGATACGGTCGGCCAATTGTTCCTTAATGAATACAACGAACTATAAACGGGGTCTGAAGTCCGTCGGTATCTCACAATTCATTATCCGGACTAATATTATCCGTGTGACTGACGTACGTCTGGTCTTGTAACTTCCTTTGGAAAGCCGGAATGCGCAACTTCCTCCAGAGCAACTTTATGAACGCTCGGACCTAACAAATTATGTTCTTAAATAGTTGTCTTTACTTATAATATTATTTTAAATAAATAAGACTTTCATTCTCAAGACCAAACCCCATGGCTCCCGTTTGAAGTCCTCTGCAAGCCGATACGAGAGAAGTAATGAATTACCGACAAAAACCGCCCGGTCTGTTTAGGACTCATACGGCCTGCTGAATACCCAAACGTCCAATCAACCCATAATATTAAATCTATACTAACTGGCCATGCTAGCACCAAGATTTGTATATAGACCTTACAAACATCGAATAAGCTTCCCAAACAAGAAGTCTTGCTTAAGTAACTCACAAGATTTAAGATTATTAGATTGGTTTAAAGATCACTTATTCTTGTCTTTTTAAGATAACTCATAGTAAAGACTTAAAAAACATGACATACTAAAAATACTTCATTAATTAATTAAAGTTCAACCAACTCAGGCAACACAAGAGAACTAGCCATGGATGACCATACACGTGACTTTAATAACCCTTAGATAATGTGTGAAAGTGTTCCAACACCAAGGGAGAGTGGGTATAGGTTGTCTCTTGCTTGCTCGAATAAGAAGAATCGTTTCGTGTTACAAGACTTAGAAATAGAAAATAAACAAACAAAAGCTAAAACGGATCAAAACCGAGAGAGTTCCGGCTCTTAGCAGAGCACTAAGGCCTTCACACCTCTTGGTAATGGACATCTAAAACACTAGAATGAGCTTGCTATTTATAGGCTATGATTTTGGCAATGCACAACCGTGCATTGGATTACACGGGCGTGCAAAGTACCCATTTCTTTCACGTGCGGAATCTGGTAGTACAAGGGAGTACAAGGACCCAAAATTGGGTTTGCACGACCGTGCAAGGCAATGCACGGCCGTGCATTGCCCTTGTCCGGTCCCTGATGACTTTTTGATCTTCTGGTTTGACTTCCTGCATCCGGTTTCGTTCAATTGGCCCCCGAATGCTGATTTTACCCTGATTTTGAGTGTTTTCTTCATGTTTTTGTAAATTCGGGTCAATTATCTTATCGGAACACAAATGAGTGGATTATGCATCAATTATTATCATATTATCTCTAATTGTGATGATTTTGGGAATAATTATGCGTGCAAAACATGTATAATTTACGTCATATAATAATACCCCACACTTAAAATTTGTTTGTCCTCAAGCAAACTCATGCATGATTTTACCCGTAGAAGTAAGATATTGATTAAATGTTAATCCAAAGCTGTTGTCCCAAATAGCTGAATGTCCCTCTTTAATAACAATTATTTTGTGGTTATACCTTTCGAGTGTTTCTCCACAATAGGGTAGCAATCCCAACATACTTGATGGAACTATGATTATGCACAAAATTACAGTCTCACAAATATTCACTCAACACTCGGGTTAAATATATGGATATAGTATGTTAAGGAGAACACTCAATACTATAATTAATGCTTGCATAATCATAGGCTTGTATAGAAATCAAATCTCCATCAATTGACATAAAATATGTGCATAAATCAGGTTTTAAATTTATAAATTAAAATGATAATTACTTCAACTAAATACACACACAATAGGAAATTGTACCTATCGCAGCGTAGTAAAGTATGGGTAAGAACCAAGTATCGAACCATGGACATGGATCCCGAACTCAACCCTCGCTATTGTCTGACTAGTATAATAAGTTGGAAAATATGTTTTGTTTTAAAAGGAAAATAAAAAGATAAGAAATGTAATTAGAAATATTATCCCGTTTAAGGTGTTACTCTAGTTGTTATCCCTTGTTAATTAATGATATATTTAAAGTAAAGTTGGTCATAGTTACTAGTACTAACCCTTTCGATAGAGGAGTTAGTATTTCGTAACGGAACAGTGGATACGGTCGGCCAATTGTTCCTTAATGAATACAACGAACTATAAACGGGGTCTGAAGTCCGTCGGTATCTCACAATTCATTATCCGGACTAATATTATCCGTGTGAGTGACATACGTCTGGTCTTGTAACTTCCTTTGGAAAGCCGGAATGCGCAACTTCCTCCAGAGTAACTTTATGAACGCTCGGACCTAACAAATTATGTTCTTAAATAGTTGTCTTTACTTATAATATTATTTTAAAAAAATAAGACTTTCATTCTCAAGACCAAACCCCATGGCTCCCGTTTGAAGTCCTCTGCAAGCCGATACGAGAGAAGTAATGAATTACCGACACAAACCGCCCGGTCTGTTTAGGGCTCAAACGGCATGCTGAATACCCAAACGTCCAATCAACCCATAATATTAAATCTATACTAACCGGTCATGCTAGCACCAAGATTTGTATATAGACCTTACAAACATTGAATAAGCTTCCCAAACAAGAAGTCTTGCTTAAGTAACTCACAAGATTTAAGATTATTAGATTGGTTTAAAGATCACTTATTTTTGTCTTTTTAAGATAACTCATAGTAAAGACTTAAAAAACATGACATACTAAAAATACTTCATTAATTAATTAAAGTTCAACCAACTCGGGCAACACAAGAGAACTAGCCATGGATGACCATACACGTGACTTTAATAACCCTTTGATAATGTGTGAAAGTGTTCCAACACCAAGGGAGAGTGGGTATAGGTTGTCTCTTGCTTGCTTGAACAAGAAGAATCGTTTCTAGTTACAAGACTTAGAAATAGAAAATAAACAAAGAAATGCTAAAACGGATCAAAACCGAGAGAGTTCCGGCTCTTAGCAGAGCACTAAGGCCTTCACACCTCTTGGTAATGGACATCTAAAACACTAGAATGAGCTTGCTATTTATAGGCTATGATTTTGTTAATGCACGACCGTGCATTGGATTACACGGGCGTGCAAAGTACCCATTTCTTTCACGTGCGGAATCTGGCAGTAAAAGGGAGTACAGGGACCCAGAATTGGGTTTGCACGACCGTGCAAGGCAATGCACGACCGTGCATTGCCCTTGTCCGGTCCCTGTTGACTTTTTGATCTTCTGGTTTGACTTCCTGCATCCGGTTTCGTTCAATTGGCCCCCGAATACTGATTTTACCCTGATTTTGAATGTTTTCTTCATGTTTTTGTAAATCCGGGTCAATTATCCTATCGGAACACAAATGAGTGGATTATGCATCAATTATTATCATATTATCTCTAATTATGATGATTTTGGGAATAATTATGCTTGCAAAACATGTATAATTTACGTCATATCATAATACCCCACACTTAAAATTTGCTTGTCCTCAAGCAAACTCATGCATGATTATACCCGTAGAAGTAAGATATTGATTAAATGTTAATCCAAAGTTGTTGTCCCAAATGGCTGAATGGCCCTCTTTAATAACAATTATTTTGTGGTTATACCTTTCTAGTGTTTCTCCACAATAGGGTAGCAATCCCAACATACTTGATGGAACTATGATTATGCACAAAATTACAGTCTCACAAATATTCACTCAACACTCGGGTTAAATATATGGATATAGTATGTTAAGGAGAACACTCAATACTATAATTAATGCTTTCATAATCATAAGCTTGTATAGAAATCAAATCTCCATCAATTGTCATAAAATATGTGCATAAATCAAGAGGGCTTTATAAAGGGTTGTAATGATTGACCTAGGGTTAGGGTAGGAAGTATTCAACTTAGATTAGACATTGTGACTAATCTAAGGACTTGGCTTTATGATAAAAATGAAAATGATTCCGTTATTCAACTTAGATTAGACATTGTGACTAATCTAAGGACTCTTTTAAGGTCAGATCGTCAAGACCAAATCCCTTCCTTTAAGAATGTCAACTTCTTCTTATTGTTGAAATATTCATTGCTATCAATTCTTCATGAATTGTTCGGATGTTTCTTGCTAATACATTCACTTTGATTAGCTTTGCATACTCCAATTTTTCGAGTAAGTTTGATTTTCTTTTGATGAGATTTCTTGACTAGGTTAGACAATTTAATAATTTCTTTTGGTTGCCCCTTTATCTTCACAGTAGTTCTTCTTTTCATGCCAATTCTTCTTTTTATGAGTTTCTTTCTTCGAACATAGGATGGATCTATAATCTTTCGGCGGATGATCATTCTTTAAATCATAGCCAAGTCGATTTTCAACTAAAAGGGTTAAAAGATAAAAGGCTAATTTTTTTGGGTTTAATGGTTTTGAGATGTGGGTTTAGAAACGAAAAGGTTTAGGCTCAAAGGGGCTAACTAGGGGATAATATTTAGGATAGGTAAAAAAAAAGAAAAGGCTAAAGAAAATGGGTTAATCCTAATGCCTCAATCATTTTCATGCATTATTTTAGTCCATGATCTTGAAATGTATATTTTATTCAAGTTGTAACATGCAAAGCAATAATTAGCAATTGCTCTAACAAACGAAATGAGCATGTGAAATATGTAATAATTAACGGCGTCAAAAACTTGATGTGTTCGTGATAATGCTCGGATAGGTTCAAATCTCTCACATGGAAACGGAAGGTAAAGGGCAATAAAGTAAAAATGTGCTTAAACTTATTTCTTTCTTTCTGTTGTGCTTCCTAATCTTCCCTATTTGTTTCCATGATTCACTTCAAAGGTATTCCAAATTGCTGCTTTTATAAGCTCGTTTATACCAAATTATTTTTAAGACTTTTGCTTTAAGATTATTTTTGAAAATGTTTTTATTACTTCTATATAACTTTTAATTCAATAGATTGGGTAGTTATTAGTCATGCACTCGTAATACTTAGGGCAAAATTTGGCAGCCAAAATATCAACGGGGTTCCACCACACACTTAGTTTCTGACAATATGAATGTATGCAATATGATATGTGTCATTAATAATAAGAGTGTGGTGAACTAATACTCCCCTGATGAGACGTAATTTCCATGCGTGTAGTCGATTCTCATCATTGCTTAGATCGTATTTCCGGGCATGAACCAAAATCTCTATCACCTTTAATGCTATGCAATGCTCAACACAGAAAGTAAGTACTAAAAGGAAAAATTAAACTAATATTTTCTTAATAAAGTGGCCGAATAAGGTTGGTGGCAGTGCCACCAAGTCAACGGTTACTCCTGTAACCGGTAAAAATGGTATCGTGTCTAGTTAACCAACGTCAAAAGTCAAGAACCACAAACTATATAAACAAAAGGAAGAGAGAGTTGCTACTGATATGGCAGGCGAGGCCACTGCTGGTATGGGCCAAGAGGTTGCTGATGTGGTTGGTGAGCATACGGGTCTTGTAAATGATCGTGAAAATCCTGCCGCATGCCGTCCATCGTCTGACCCAGCTGAACCATACGGATCATTAAATCTAACATTGTTGGGTCAGCGGCAGTGTGGTACATACCTGGGCCTTGATTCCCCAGTTGTCCCATAGGTGCTCCCTCGTCCTTTGATTCTTCAACTACACCAGTACAAATATTTCCTCGATGGCCTACTAATCGGTACACCCCATTGAACTTCTTCATCATATGCATGTTGATCAATACTTGCGTGTCAACAGGTAGAATAGGTGTGTCCATTTCTGTAAGTATACCGAGGTGCGCAGGAGACAAGACTCCTAGGTAGGAAGCAAGGTGAGTAATGTATGGTCCACCAAATATGTGGCTGTTGGAACAGTAGCCAGTAGCTCTGGTAAAGAACTGTAAGCCAAGTTACAAGAAATCCCATAAATCAAGCAGTGTAAGTGAAGGAGATCTCTAACGCTCACAACCCCCGTGTTATCCTTTCTTCCCCCGATGGAAAGGACAATGCATCGGTGCAGATAACGGTGGAGGGGATGTCTGATCTTGGTGCTCTTTTGACTATGCGGGTCAAAAGGTCCGGATCCAATCCTATGCCATAATGTTGATGCTTCTCCCTCGGAGAACTCCCCTTTACTATCAGTAAATATCGGCTCCGTAATCTCCCTGTGCCTATATAATCCCATTTTTACCCCAAACTGTGGCAGTGACATTTCATACCAATGCCTAGCCATCCTGAAGCTCACACATTCATGCATTTCCATACTTACCACTGGCCTATCGAATTGGAAGGATGCTAGGAACTCAAGAGTGAGTTCATAGTAGGTTGTTTCTCTGATAGCAAAGAATCTCTGCGATGGATTTGTGATCAGGGGAACTGCACTGTCTAAGAGATTTATATCCTCCAAGGTTGGGTAGCAAATGATTTTGTGTGACCCGAAGGTTTGCCTCTGTAATGTAGGAAGGATTTGGTAGGCATGGACCTTGATGGCATCATCGGGGTCAAAGATAAGCCACGGGTGCAAATCTTGTGGCCCTTCTGGCATGGGCTGTGAGTGAAAAGGCGGTGGAGGAGATGGTGGAGTCTGTGGTGAGCCACTCATGTGGGCAGATGAGGATGAACCCGACCTAGAACCTGATCGGGTGTTTCTTCTCATTCGCCCGCTTGTCGGGAAGACTCAGCCATAACCTACATAATCACCATTTAAAGGAGTTAGTACATAAGAATAAGAATAACCAAACATATATATTCTAATAGCGCCAAAAACTTGATATGATGTACATTACGATGCATATTGGTGCCAAAAACCTGATATGAATCATGTTTTTAGAGAAAATATATATGTATATAATTTTTGGACCACTCAAGGGAAACACAAATTCGGGCATGGTTATGGCACGATTGTGTTTCTTGAGTCCTTAAATGGTCAATTATAATCAATCGAGCAAGGCGCAAATTCCAACGGTGTAATTTGACTATCAAAATAGATGGTCAAAGTGTTGACTTTTGAAAAGTCAAACCCACCAAAATTCTTGACATAATTCAACTAATCAACAATTTCCTACTAATTATGTTAAAATCTAAACACATTCAAACAAGATTCATGCTTCAATTTGTAATTCCAAGTTCAAGAACTCTAAGTCAAAATTCATAAACTCATTCATACAAATAAAAAAAATCCTACCCAAACAAGGCTAAAATGGGTTACATTATGATCCTACCTAGTCAAATATGCATCTAGATCAAGCATTGAGTTCATATTCAAGCATATTCAAACCAAAGTTCAAAACCAAACCCTAGCCTCATTTGAACAAGATTAGCCACATTTGAAGCATAAATCACACCAAAATTGACAATGGACAAGTTTACATACCTCGAGGAAGAGATTGGAAGCAAAAATCAAGAGAAACCGTGAGAAATCGAGCGTTTTTGGTTGATTTTGGAGAGTTCCGAGCGTTTTCGGAGTTGGGGTTTTGAGAGAAAAGTGATTTTTCTGCAATTTTAACACCAGACGCGCACGAAGCCCAATGCACGGTCGTGCATTGGGTTGCACGGCCGTGCATCACCCTACCAATTTGACTTTTTTTTAACTAAAAATAGTACTAATTAAAAAATTATTTTAATTTATTAAAGTACAAATTTAAAAAAAAATAAAATAAATTGGTCAAGGGAGATTGTCATCATTAAAATCCCGATTTCACGTTAGAAAACTTACATTGTTTCTTGATATCCAATTTCAAAGTATCGAGCTTGTAATCATCGGGAATAAGGAGGAATGTAAAATCTAAACACGTAAAATCGTTCGAAAGTATTACGCCTATTCTTAAAATGCTTTCGAATGGCGGCACTTGTATCCGTTCATTTTTCTTAGCAATAATTCCTTGGTTGCGATCCTTGAAAGTTTCTACAACGATAGATTAGCTAGCACAAGTACCAAAACAAAAATAATAATAAAAATAAAAATAAAGTAGAAATAAAACAAAAATAAAATAAAGATGAAGATAAAATCAAAATGAAAAATAAAGTAGAGATAAAAAAAAGTAAAATAGAAATAAATAGTCAGTCCAACGACTTATATCTTTCGCAGAATTACCGTGTCCCCGGAAACAGCGCCAAAAACTTGATGTATGTTTTTATTATGTAGATAAAAATATAAATATATATATATTCTTGGCAACGACACCAAAAACTTAATGACGTGGTTTTAGTAATAAATATATTCTATTTGGAGCTACACAAAATCAGGTCTTAAATTTATAAATTAAAATGATAATTACTTCAACTAAATACACACACAATAGGAAATTGTACCTATCGCAGCGTAGTAAAGTATGGGTAAGAACCAAGTATCGAACCATGGACACGGATCCCGTACTCAACCCTCGCTATTGTCTGACTAGTATAATAAGTTGGAAAATAGGTTTTATTTTAAAAGGAAAATAAAAAGATAAGAAATGTAATTAGAAATATTATCCCGTTTAAGGTGTTACTCTAGTTGTTATCCCTTGTTAATTAATGATATATTTAAAGTAAGGTTGGTCATAGTTACTAATACTAACCCTTTCGATAGGGGAGTTAGTATTTCGTAACGGAACAGTGGATATGGTCGGCCAACTGTTTCTTAATGAATACAACGGACACTAAACGGGGTCTCAAGTCCGTCGGTATCTAACAATTCGTTATTCGGACTAATATTATCCCTTTGACTGACGTACGTCTGGTCTTGTAACTTCCTTTGGAAATCCGCAATGCGTAACTCCCTCCACAACTACTTTATGAACGCTCGGACCTAACAAATTATGTTCTTAAATAGTTATTGTAGGTCCCTGATTCGTTGCGTGACGGATCTCTAGACTCGCGGTACGACACGGTGATAACGTGCGGAATCCATGATCAACGTGCTCGTGTGACTCAATCAACAACAACGGTGTAAATAAACTCTTTGTATTCCACCAATATCAGGTTACAAGAATTCTCTCTCGTCTACTCTGATATCGTCTCACCTATCTCTTTCCGTTTCACAGACTCTGTTACTTCTATATATAAGCAACTGTTCTGCACCAGGCGAACTTAACAAGTTCGCTTCACTGTGCTTAGGCGAACTTATTAAGTTCGCCTCTAATAGGCTACGCGAACTTAATAAGTTCGCCTCTGATAGCCCAGGCGAACTTATTAAGTTCGCCTCTGATAGGCTAGGCGAACTTGTTAAGTTCGCCTCTAGCAGAACTTACACAGAATTTTATCAACAGTTACAAAACATGTCCTAACAGACTCCCCTATAACTGTTGCTAACAATTCTATCAAATACAAGTCAAAGACTCTAAGACTAAGACATAATATCTTCAAGCTCGTTGTCACCAGAATATGCTCCAACAGACTCCCCCTTGACAACAGCTTCAGAAGATTGTCATCCGTCTTCATATATCATCAAACATTATGTAGTCTTCGTCTTGTTCATCTGCACACTCTCTCTATCTAGAAGAAAACTTGGGAGAAGGACCCCTTGTCAACTTCTGTCTGCACTATTCAGTTTTTGCAAAAGAGAACAACCAAGAATAACCAACAATTAAGATTTCCATGGAAGATGGAAAAATAAAATCTTTTTGGTTTTTCAAACATAAGAAAGACAAAATCTTTTTGGTTTTTCTCTATTTAAACTGAAATGTAAAATACAAAATCACATCTTTTTGGTCGAACATCACGAGTAAGAAGATCATATCAGTATATATGAGATATCAATCACACATATTGGATATAAAATCCATATATTATCAAATGGTATTCTATGTCATTCTTTCAAGCCTTGACCAATAAAGCCAACATCTTTCAAGATTATCACACTCTATCTTTTCAAGACTTTCATATTGCATGTTATGATACGCGATAAACATTCAAAGAAAATAGGATCAGGCTATGACACACAAATTCAAATTGTCAATATTATAAGATTTGAAACTAAAGCATCTCATTCCCACTTTCTTGTGAGTTAAGGTACCATTTAAGTATGAAATACAATGTGTACCTCACTTGTATGCCAACAGAAAGTAAATGCACTATCTTCAAGACATATAAGATTTTACTAAAGATTATTCGAATTTCCAGAATGAGGAGACATCACTTAGCACATGAATAGCAGAATCCAAATTGGATTGTATAGGAATCAATGAGATTCAGAATCGAATGATTCAATATTTTGGCTTATATATGTGGAATCATAAGATTCAGGTACGTGAATCCAACTGTTATCTGGATTATGAATTCAATGGAATCAGTAAAGATGATTTATCAATATGATCCAAGGGCTAGTATATGTTTGACAGATGTTGTCAAGTACATATCTTGATTATACTTCAAATTGCATGCTTTTCGGGACATGGGCACTGAAGCAAATCGAATGAATAGTGCTAAGGACATAACCCGAAACTGATCTCATAGGAAAATCTTTATTAAAAGCTAATATTCTTTATCTGATAGTGATCTTTTAACACACACACCCAGGCATAAAATGGGTTTAAATCACAGTTGTAACACATGTAATTATGTTTTCACACTACTAATGGTTCAGTGACGCTTTTAGTCTACTGACAATTCAAATTATATGCATACACAACACTATCATTTCCTATTTGTGTAGTCTCTGAAGTTTAGATCAAAACATATAATTCCGATATATTAACATAAAGCACCAACAAGTCAATCTAAGGTCATGTGTGAAAAAACATCTACTGATGTACTATCATCTCTTCTTTAACTTCAAGTAATGTCGATTTTATCTTTTTCAATTTGTTTGACTTTTTCAAAATCTTTTTCAAAGAAACTAAAACAAACGAAAATAAACTCTTCCATGAAAATATTTTATGAAAAACATTTTACTTGGTTACTCAGGATTAAGCAAGTCAATCAATTTAAAAACTCAAACCGATGTAATCCTGTAATTGAATGTCTTTGCCTTTTGTCATCAACACAGTTCTGTACTCCCCCTGTCCTGTAGACTCCCCCTCAACTAGTCAAATGGTTGCATCAACGACTTTATGCTCACCATCGTCATCCTAAGTTTTAGGTTATCATTTGGACTTTGTAAAACTCTTTCCAAAACATTGTGTGTGACATATTCTCCCCCTTGAGCATCAAGTCGTTGAATCAGATATATTCTCAGTTATCAACAACTCTTTACTCATGCAGATGTCATTCCCTGTCATGTGCTAAGAACTACCACTATCAACAACCAAAATGGTATTAATAGTCCCTCTTGGTAAATCCTGTACATCTAACAAGAAACATTAATTTGAAATTGGGACCCAAGCCATGGTAGTCATGGGTCGTCCATCTATATCAAAATAATAAACCTCACTCCATTCACAATCGAATCTCTCATCAATTTTTGGAGATTGTTCCGACGAGTCAGAAACAGAAACTTTAGATTTCCAAACATACTTCTTTTCATTAAGTTCTTTTTGCTTAAAATGTGAAGTATTTGAACAATTTCTTTCATTTAAAAGTTGAATTGATTGTGAAAACTCTTGTTGTTCTAAAAGTTTTCTCAATATTCTGTTTCTCCTCCGTCTTTGAGGTCTAGAAAGCCTAACCTCAGATTTTGAATTACCCTTTGGTGTAACATGAGGTTTAACCACATTTGGGTTAACATAAGGCTTACCATGAGTTCTTACCTTTTCTGGAGTAACATGTCGGTTACCTTTGGCTTTGTGAGGACAAGCAATCCGAATATGACCAACAAGACCACAGTAAAAGCAAGATCTCGTCTCACGATAATCTCTCATATAAGGAATCTTCACACGATTAGATGCATTTGAAGAAGATTCTCCTACATGAACTTCTTTTGGAGTTTGAGACGGAACAAACTTTTTCTCAATAGGTCTTGATTCAGGCTTCACCTTCTCAGGAACTACATGCTTCTTTCCTTTATTTTTGTAAGGACAGGTCACCACAATGTGTCCCATCTCATTACAATGAAAACATGTACGCCTGTCTTTATAATCTCTGACATATGGAACTCTCCTTGAGTTTGAAGAACTTCCAAATGTAGAATTTCCAGATGAATCAGAATCAACCTTTGAGTCTTCTTTCTTAACCTCTTTTGGTGTCCCCTCTACCTTAGCTTCATCAAAATATTCATCATCACTCTCATCAGAATACACCATATCTTCACGTGTGACTGGATTCACCTTCAACACAGTCTTAGGATCTAAATCCTCATCTTTTATAATCTCAGGTGTAACAGAATAATTTTCGTTGAATGGTGGAGGAACATAGCCAATACCACTAGTTCCCTTCCCCTCTTCAGTATTATTATGATAATGTTCTAATAAGAATGATTAATTTGCAAAGCTTTCTAACTTTCTATGCAATCTGATCACCTCTGCTTTAGATTCAGCTAGTTCGTTATCTTTCACAGCAAGATCATTATTTCTTTTCTCAATTTCTGCAAAGGACATATCCAGGTGATATGCCTGCTCTTTGATCTTCAAAGTCAGAGAACTTATATCCCTCTTCAGTGATTCTATCCTTTCAATACACACATTCTCATTATCTTTTAGTTTCTGATTTACCGTGTGCATCGATTTCATATCACAAATGAGGTTTACATTGTCATCCATAACCCTCATCATTTTATCCTTCACTGAAATACAGTTAGAACAAAACGTTTCAGAGTTAGAAAATACCTCAGGTTTTACTTCTGAAGAAGATGCACCAGGAGCCATGAATACGTCATCATCAGCTTTACTCTTTTGATCAACAATGACAGGCTCTGCATCAGTGTCTGATACACTCAGATCATCTTCAACTGTCTGGAAGCTTACTTCAGTCTCTACATCACTCTCGGTAGACTGAGTACTTTCACCAGATCGAATACTCTCACTATCAGTTAAATCTACAGAAGAATCACTTTGAGAATAACTCGGCTTCTCCAATACTTCTTTGATCAAGACTACAAATGCTTGAGAAGTTGCTTCACCCTTTTTCTTCAATGCTTCCCATAGATCTCTTGAAGTTGGACACTTCCCGAGACTATGAATGATTTCTTTAGGTAAAGACATCGTTAAAGTTTCACGCGTCTTCATCTCTCGATCAAACTTCTGCTTTTCTACTTTAGTTAGAGCTGTCACTGGTTTAGGAACATCATAATATCCCATATAGTCATAAGTAGGATGCACACATCCTTCAAATATGGATGTCCAAAAGTTTTCATCAGTTTCTGATACGAACTGTTCGAACCGGACTTTCCAGCTACGAAAATCTGATATGCACAAAAGCTTCGGTGGCATATTTCCAATATCATTATCATCACACGAAATTGACATTTTGAAATTTTGGCGAAAATATTCGGAAAAAAATTTCCCGCCAAATTACTCTTTTTAAAAAATTTCAAAAATTCAAAATTTCAAAAATGATCCAAAACAAACATATAAACTTTCCCTAAAAAATTTGGACAAGATGAACTTTCGCGCCAATTTTTTTTTTTTTTTTTAAGAAGACTAGCTAAGTTCGCCTGCCTGAGCGAACTTAATAAGTTCGCCTGACTGAACCACCCAAGCGAACTTGTTAAGTTCGCCTGATTAAGTTCGCCTACTGATTAAGTTCGCTTAAAATGTGAGAAGCGAACTTAATAAGTTCGCTTGCTAAGTTCGCCTGCACAGGAACTAGCAAGTTCGCTTAAACTGCTGTAACAAACTCAGAAACCCAAACACGAACAAACTCGGCTGAAAATCATGATTTCTGATCAAAATGATGGAATTAAGCAATTCTGAACCGTATGATTGTGTAGAAACTGATTAGGAACAATCCTATCGGATCAATTTCTTCAAACCAATCCAAAATCAATCCAAATTGATCAAAAATCTTCCATTTTTATCAATAACACGAAAAAGATGAAAAATCCTTCAAATTCTCTGAATTTGATGTTGATTGGACACGAAAACACCACGAATCTTCTGCTAATCAAGAGCAAAAGCTCTGATACCACTTGTAGGTCCCTGATTCGTTGCGTGACGGATCTCTAGACTCGCGGTACGACACGGTGATAACGTGCGGAATCCATGATCAACGTGCTCGTGTGACTCAATCAACAACAACGGTGTAAATAAACTCTTTGTATTCCACCAATATCAGGTTACAAGAATTCTCTCTCGTCTACTCTGATATCGTCTCACCTATCTCTCTCCGTTTCACAGACTCTGTTACCTCTATATATAAGCAACTGTTCTGCACCAGGCGAACTTAACAAGTTCGCTTCACTGTGCTTAGGCAAACTTATTAAGTTCGCCTCTAATAGGCTAAGCGAACTTAATAAGTTCGTCTCTGATAGCCCAGGCGAACTTATTAAGTTCGCCTCTGATAGGCTAGGCGAACTTAATAAGTTCGCCTCTGATAGCCCAGGCGAACTTATTAAGTTCGCCTCTGATAGGCTAGGCGAACTTGTTAAGTTCGCCTCTAGCAGAACTTACACAGAATTTTATCAACAGTTACAAAACATGTCCTAACAGACTCCCCTATAACTGTTGCTAACAATTCTATCAAATACAAGTCAAAGACTCTAAGACTAAGACATAATATCTTCAAGCTCGTTGTCACCAGAATATGCTCCAACAGTTATCTTTACTTATAATATTATTTTAAATAAATAAGACTTTCATTCTCAAGACCAAACCCCATGGCTCCCGCTAGAAGTCCTCTACAAGCCGATACGAGAGAAGTAAAGAAGTACCGACATAAACCGCCCGGTCTGTTTAGGGCTCAAACGACCTGCTGAATACCCAAACCTCCAATCAACCTATAAAATTTAATCTATACTAACTGGCCATGCTAGCACCAAGAATTTTATAGAGACCGTACAAACATCGAATAAGATTCCCAAACAAGAAGTCTTGCTTAACTCACAAGATTTACGATTATTATATTGGTTTAAAGATCACTTATTCTTGTCTTTTTAAGATAACTCGTAGTAAAGACTTTAAAAACATCACATACTAAAAATACTTCATTAATTAATTAAAGTTCAACCAACTCGAGCAACACAAGAGAACTAGCCATGGATGACCATACAAGTGACTCTACTAACCCTTAGATAATGCGTGGAAGTGTTCGAACACCAAGGGATAGTGGGTATAGGTTGTCTCTTTGTTGCTCGAACAAGAAGAATCGTTTCGTGTTACAAGACTTAGAAATAGAAAACATAAACAAAGAAAAGCTAAAACGGACCAAAACCGAGAGAGTTTCGGCTCTTAGCAGAGCACAAAGGCCTTCACACATCTTATAAATGGACACCTAAAATACTAGAATGAGCTTGCTATTTAAAGGCTAAGATTTTGGCAATACAGGGTAGTACAGGGGCCCAGAATTGGGTTTGCACGGCCGTGCAAGGCAATGCACGGCCGTGCATTGCCCTTGTCTGGTCCCTGTTGACTTTTTGATCTTCTGGTTTGACTTCTCGTTCAATTAGCCCCCGAATGCTGATTTTACCCTGATTTTGAGTGTTGTATTCATGTTTTTGTAAATCCTGGTCAAATATCCTATCGAAACACAAATGAGTGGATTAGGCATCAATTATTATCATATTATCTCTAATTGTGATGATTTCGGGGATAATTATGTGTGCAAAACATGTATAATTTATGTCATATCAGTATTGTTATTGGGTTGATTTCAAATGGGTTTTATAGCAGCTGCTTTCTGTAAATGGGTAAAATACGCAGTTAGTAAAATAGAAAAATCATTTAGTGTAGAAACCGCTGAGGGTTAGGCCACGAGAGTGACAGAAATGGTTGACAATTCCACAATAAAGATAAAGGGCCATAGGTTCCTTGTTAGATTGTTTGTCATGACTTTGGGAGGGTTTGATGCCGTACCGGGTATGTTTTGGCTAACTTCCAACGAAGCACAAATTATATGTAAGCGAAAGATAATTCGACTCAAGGCTCCGGATAGTAGCGCAGTCAAGGTTTACGGGGTCGCGACATCCCGATGGCAAACGTCATCTCGATGATTAAGGCAAAAGATTACCCGAGGCACGCGTGTGAGGCCTACTTGGTATACGTGATTGAAAAATGCAAGGAAGTGAAGGAACTAAACGGCATGCCCGTGGTGCGCGAGTATACGTGTTCCCAGAGGATTTGCCTCGTGTATCGTCGGATCAGGAGATTGAGTTCTGAATTGATTTGATACCAGATGCCCAGCCCGTGGCCAAGACTCCATATCGACTAGCACCGGTGGAGATAAAAGAGCTAATGACCCAGTTGGATGAATTACTGGAAAAGGGATTTATCAGACCGAGCATCTCCACCTGGGGTGCCCCGGTGTTGTTTGTGAAGAAGAAGGATGGTTCTATGAGGATGCGTACTTACTATAGGGAGCTGAATAAGCATACCGAGAAGAACAAGTACCCTTTTCTAGGGATCAACGACTTGTTTAATCAATTGCAAGGCACAAGTTGGTTCTCTAAATTCGACCTGCGGTCAGGGTCCCATCAGTTGAAAGTGAGAGAGGAAGACATACCGAAAATCGCATTTCGTACGCGATACAGGAATTTCGAATTCCGCGTGATGTCCTCCGGATTGACAAACGCCCCAGCCGCGTTCATGGATTTGATGAATAGGGTGTGCCGACCGATGCTGGATCGATCGGTAATAGTGTTCATTGTTGATGTCCTCATCTACTCTAAAATGAGGGCGATCATGCATGTCACTTGAAGGAAGTGTTGGAAGCCCAGAAGAAAAATAAGTTATACGCTAAGTTCTCTAAATGCGCGTTCTGGCTTAGGGAAGTCCAATTCCTAGGTCACGTCATAAACCCGAACGAAATTATGGTTGACCCAGCAAAGATAGACACGGTGAGGGATTGGGATGTCCCTAAGACGCCAGTTGAAATCCACAGATTCTTGGGATTGGCGGGATACTATCGGAGATTCATTTAGGATTTCTCAAAAATAGCTTCGCTCTTGACAAATCTAATACGGAAGGAAGTGAAGTACGAGTGGGGTCCAACCCAGGATGAGACTTTTAAGGAGTTGAAAGAAAAGTTAAGCCAAACTCCAGTCTTAGCCCTACTCGAGGGCAATGAGGACTTGGTAGATTACTCTGACGCCTCTAGCCAGGGGTTAGGGTATGCATTGATGCAACGGGGAAGAGTGATAACTTACGCGTTACGACAACTAAAAGTTCATGACGTCAATTACCTGACCCGTGATTTGGAACTTGTCACCTTCATGTTCGCATTGTAAATCTGGAGGCACTACCTATACGGAGTGAAGTTTACCATATACTCCAACCATAAGAGTTTGAAGTATTTCTTCGAACGAAAGGAATTGAATATGAGGCAGTGGTGATGGTAGGAACTCTAGAAGGATTACGATTATGAAATCATATATCATCATGGAAAAGCAAACGTGATGGCCGACGCTCTAAGCCAGAAGGATGTGCCAACTCATTTTATAGTGAAAGCTTGCTAGCTGGTGGTAACACCGGATGTTATGACAGAAATTGAGAAGGCTCAGGTTGAGGCACTTAAGGAAGAGAACATAAATAAAGAAAGAATGGTTGGTCAACAACAAAAGTTGGAATATAACACCCTTGGAGTAAGAACACGTTTTTGATGGGTGTGGATACCCATGGGTGGAGAACTTAGAACCAAAACCCTCGATGAGGCTCATAAGTCTCGCTACTCTATCCATCCCGGTATTACTAAGATGTACCAAGACTTGAAGAAGGAACATTGGTGGCCTGGAATGAAGAATGATGTGACAAAGTATGTTAGCAAGTGCTTGACTTGCTCACAGGTAAAGGCCGAACACCAGAAACCATATGGGAAGATTCAACCTCTTGAGATAGCGGAGTGGAAGTGGGAACACATTACCATGGACTTTATAACCAAGCTACCTCGTACAGCTAAAGGTCATGACACCATTTGGGTAATTATGGACCGTTTGACGAAGAGTGCTCATTTCCTACCTATTCGAGAGACATTCTTGTCGGAAAGGTTAGCTGAAGTATTCATCACAGAAATTGTAGCACGACATGGAGTGTCGTTGTTGCATGTATCCGACCGGGACACACGATTCACATCGAGGTTCTATAAAAGATTTCATGAAGCGATGGGCACAAGGTTAAATATCAGGACGGCATATCACCCACAAACGGATGGTCAGTATGAAAGGACTATTCAAACTTTGGAAGACATGCTCTGTGCATGTATTATAGATTTCGGTGGTAGTTGGGACAGTCACCTGCCACTAGCCGAGTTCTCTTACAACAATAGCTATCACTCGACGATAGGCATTCCGCCTTGTGAGATGTTGTATGGGAGAAGATGCAGGACCCCGGTTTGTTGGGGTGAGATTAGGCAGAAGGAATTGGGAAGTCTCGAAGTTGTTAAGGAGACATCGAAAAGGTTTGATCAGATCAAGACACGAATGAAGGCCGCCCAAGCTCGCAAGAAATCCTATGCGGATAAACTACGAAGGCCCATTGAATTTAATGTAGGGGACTGAGTAATGTTGAAAGTGTCGCCCTGGAAAGGAATCATACGATTCAAGAAGAGAGGAAAGTTAAGTCTGAGGTTTGTCGGACCGTTCCGGATATTGGCACGGGTTGGGGAAGTCACTTATCGGTTGGAGTTGCCTGGTGAGTTAAGTGGGATTCATCCTACATTACACGTATCGCACTTGCGAAAGTATTTGGCAGATGAATCAGCTCACATACCACTTACAGACATCGAGGTCGACAACAGCCTTAACTACATCAAGGAACCCGTGGCCATCTTAGACTGGAAGGAAAAATGTTTACGTAATATAGTTATCTAACTAGTTAAAATACAGTGGAAGCACCAAAAGGGATCGGAAGCCACTTGGGAGACAGAGACGGATATGAGGGAGTCGTTCCCTCAGCTGTTTGACTGACGACAGGTTTCGAGGGGGAACCTTTTGTAAGGAGGGTAGACTTGTGTAAAGATAAAGACTGATGGCTACAAAGTTCTCTAAGTATAGATTATGCGGATTCTACAGTTTTGCTGACTTACAAGTTGTTGTGGATAAGGTATATGCTTCGGATAGTTAGGTTCTCCTACTGATGAACTACTAGGCTGCGGATAGCCTTATCTGCTAAAGTCCAAAGTTGCTGTTGATAGGCTTCTCAACAGCATCCAACATTGATGCTGCTGATAGGCAAATCATCAGCAGCTTTGACTTTGCTACTGACACCTTTTGCTGCAACTCTGACACATCTATCAGCCGAAGGAATGTTATTGGTGTGGATGATTAAAGACAAAGCTACTACTTCTGAAGTCTTCTGCAAAGATTCCTAAGAAGACTTTTGACCTGATTCATACTGTTTGCTGTAGTTTGTCTTTTAGTTGTCTACCAATTGTAGTGTATCTTGTAACTGTGAAAGATCAATGGCTTGTGGTTGATCTTTTTCCTTAGAATCAAGGGTCTGTCTTGATTCTAAGTTCCTATATATGTATTGTATCTTCTTATTATATAAGTGTGCTTCCTTAGAGTTTTCTTTGTAACTTGTGAACCTTAAAGATAAATACAATTTGCATATATCAGTATTATCATTGTTTCTTGTTTACATTACATAGTTGTGATTGTTTCCGCCAATCTGAACATAACCATCTTGTAAAACACCGATCCTACAAGTGGTATCAGAGCTTTGGCTCACATATTAAACAAACTAACACTTGTTTAATCACTATCTGGTTCTGTTATCTCTTTGCTGCTAAACCATCTATCTAAAGTATGGCACATAATACTGGATTTGATGATGTTGGAAGACTTCATAGACCACCAAGACTGGTGTCTGGAGAAGATTGTGACATGTGGAAGAATATAATGGAAAGTTTCTTCTGCTACCAAGAATATGGAATGCGGAGATCCATAATTGATGGTCCGTATTTTCCTATGGTGGCTTCTTCTGACTCTGGAGGTCCATCTGTTCCTAAAGAAGCCTCCAAATATTCTGAAGAAGACATCAAGAAGATGGAGGTAGCTTTTAAAGCTCTAGGAGCTATACAGATGTGCTTACCAAATGAAGTTTTTCATAACTTCAGAGAATACAAAACTGCCAAAGAGCTATGGGAAGCTCTTGAAAAGATGTTTGCTGGTTCTGAAGAAGTGAAAGAAAATAGAAGAGACATTCTAAAGCAACAGTATGAAAACTTTTTCTACAAGGATGGTGAGTCTCTTTCCACTCTATACAACATGTACACCTATCCCGTGAGAGAGCTACAGTGCTCTAAAGTCAAGCTGGAGAATGAAGACATTCTCAAAAAGTTTATTAGATCTCTTCCAAGTTGCTGGACACTCAACACAGTGTCAATCAGAAGAACTGAAAACCTGAAGACTCTCCAAATAACTGAGGTGTTTGGTATGCTGAAGACATATGAGCTGGAAATGATTCAAACCAAAGAAAGAAGCTCAGAATGCAAGGCACCAAAGGCAAACCCAGCTGTTGCACAACCAAGACAAGCTCATCAAGGTCGAGCAAGTCAAGGCAACACTCCACCTACTCAAACTGCAGCATGTGCAACTCAACATGTTGGAACAACTGATTTTGACTGGAGCTTTCAGTATGAAGATCTTCCTACCAACAACCAAGCTCTCATGGCAGACACAACAGAGATACCACCTCAGGTATATGAACACCTCTACTCTCAAAATTGCATTGATAAGGTTCTAGGATATAGAAAGCATAATCAAAACCTTATAGATCAAAATGAAGAGTTTCATCAAATGAAATCTGAATTCAAAAAGTTTGAAAACAGTTATAAAGAAAAGATTAACTGCCTAAAGAAAGAGATTTCATCATTAAAACATGAACAGACAAATCTTGAAACTCAGATTGATGATCTATTGGTTAAGTTAATAGCTACAACAACTGAGTTGGAAGACCAAAAAGTTCATGTTGACAAATATGAGTTGGCATCCAAAAAGCTGCAAAGACTTTTGGATGCTCAAATTCATGAGAAGGTGACTGCTGGTCTTGGGTTTCAAGCTGAAAAGCCCTACAAATCCGTCCCTCCACCTACTGACTATGTAACCATCCATGAACCAAACTTCAATCTCACAAACCTTGACCATGCAAACCGAAACCTTGATCCTTCCAACGAAGAATCATCTGTGCAAGACTGCAATACCTCATCTGAATCTGAGTCCACATGCTCAGAATCCAGTAAAACAAGTGAAACTCCATTACTCCCTACAAATGAAGTAATTCTCAAAACCACCAAATCTGGTAGAGTAATCCAAACCAATGGTCCAAGTCCCTTTATTCCCTCTATACCAGTACCTTAACTCACCAAAAATATCAAAATTAGCTATCCTCCTGAAGGAAGAAAGTTTATTATTGAAAAGGGACAATCCTCAATCTCTACAAAACATAAAGCAAACCAACCAAGGAAGGTGTTTGACATCTGCCATGCATCTGGAGAGAGAACTCTATATGTTCAAAAAACATTGGAGGAAGCCACTTTTGAGCATAACATAACTCACCCCTAGAATTTCAAAGACTTATTCAAAAGAAAGGACTATGTGTACTTTCAAAGGGATAAAATTGCTAAATCATGCTTTGTCTGTGGAAAATACAATCATACCGCTAGCAACTGCTTCTATTACCTTCAACAGCAATGGAATCTCAGGCAACAAGCTTTTGAGAAGACCAACAAGAACAAGAAGGTAAGAAGCTATGATGCCAAAGCAACTAACTTCAGAAAATCTCTCTCTCCACCAAGGAAGCAGATCCCAAAAGCTCAACAATCTTGCATCATATGTGGTGAATCAGACCACTTTGCTGCATATTGTAAATTCAATCCGTTCAACCAGATCTCTCAATCAGCTTCAACAGCAGTCAAGATTCTTCCTAACTAGAAGCAGGCCTACAGAAGAACTCTAACAGAAAAATCCATTTTCAACAGGAAGGTAAAGAAGGAGAAGCATGTGTTTGCTGAACATTGATGCTGATCACATGAAGCCGAAAAGGATGAAAAACAAACCCAAGCCTTCAGCAGCAACCAAATCTGCTGCTGATCAGTTAACACCATCAACGACAACCAGGTTTGATGTTGATCAGTCAAAACCTTCAGCAGCAAAGTTCGCTGCGGATCAGTCAAAACCATCAGCAGCTAAGACCACATATGCTGTTGATAGAGTAACAAGATCTGGAAAACCTACTCAACAATGGAAAACAAAATTAGCTCCCTCTCATAACATTTTCTTTGGATCCATTGAATGCCAGCATATTGATGATCTTGGTCTTAAAACACACTCACCCAAGTCTGCAAGCTCTTGGGTCCCTCCCTCTAACTAGATCTCTCTCATGTGCAGGAACAACCATGTAATAATGATAACACATGGGTTGTAGATAGTAGTTGTTCGAGGCTCATGACAGGCAACAGATCCATCCTCTCATATTGATGATCGTGATTCAAAGCCAACAGATCCATCCTATTACTGAACAAGGAACTGTGTCCAATGATAGAATGAGTATTGAAAGGGTGAACTATGTAAAAGAACTAGAGTTCAACCTCATGAGTGTGTCTCAAATATGTGATCAGAAGCATTGGATGCTTTTCATATATAAAGAATGTTTTGTGCTCTCCCCTGGGCTAAGCAAACCTCCTCCGGAAAATATCTTGTTGACTGCTCAAAGGAAAGATAACTTATATGTGCTTGACATGAACAAAGTCACTCCATATGGTAATGTATCTTGTTTTCTGTCCAAGGAATCAGTTGATGAATCCGCTCTATGTCATAGGAGATTAAGCCATGTGAATGTGAAAAATATCAACAAGTTTGTGAAAGGAAATCTTCTCAGAGGACTTCCTGACAAGGAATTCCAGCTTGAAGATCACTACATAGCATGCTTGAAGGGGAAGCAACACAAGAGTTCTTATATGCCCAAGACACTGCATTCAGATGACACTCCACTACAGCTGCTGCATATTGATCTTTTTGGTCCTACAAACGTCATGTCAATGGGCAAGAAGTCATATTGTCTGGTGATAACTGATGACTACACCAGATTCTCATGGGTATACTTCTTGAGAACAAAAGATGAAATTGTTGAAATTCTTAAATCCTACATTCTTAGGGTTGAGAATCAAAGCAATCAGAAAGTCAAAATCATAAGGTGTGATCAAGGTACAGAATTTAAGAACCAGACCTTGAATTTTTTTTGTGAGAGAAAAGGTATTGAAAGATAATACAGTGCTCCAAGAACACCTCAACAAAATGGGGTTGCTGAAAGGAGAAACAGAACTCTCATTGAGTCTGCCAGATCAATGCTGGCTGACTCAAAACTGCCTCTCACATTCTGGGCAGAGGCAGTTAACACAGCTTGCTATGTGCAAAATAGAGTTCTCATGGTCAAGCCTCTCAACAAAACACCTTATGAGCTGTGGTTCAAAAGAGTTCCCCACATTGTATTCTTGAAACCCTTTGGATGTCCATGTACCATTCTTATCAAAAATGGAATTCTTCCAAAGTTTGGTACAAAATAAGATGAAGGATTCTTTGTGGGCTATTCATCTCAATCCAAGTCTTACAGAGTATTCAATTCCAGAACAAGAATAGTTAAAGAATCAGCAAATGTGGAATGTAGGGAACCCATTCCATGTGAAAAGGGTAAAGGACCAGACTGGCTTTTTTATATTGACTCCTTTTCATAAGTATTTGAGCCTCTAATCTTCTCAAATATGGAGTCTACCTCTTCCAAAAAGGAAGCATCTACATTATTTGATGACTACAGAGTGGACTTCAATTGTCCCTCTATAAGAATCAAAAGACCATCCATTGATCCTCCATCTGTTGTTGATGCTATTGAAGCAAGTGAAGCTAGAACAAGCAGCTCAAATGTCACTAGTAGTGACCTTTCTGAACATGAAAATCAAGATGACCGTCTCAACAATGTTGCAGCTGACATTGGGACATCCACTGCTGTTGAAGAAACTGTACCTGCTGAGGCTGCTGACTTATTGGAATATGCTGCTACTGCTGAAGATTCCCTTGCAACCAACTCTCTTGAAGATATTTCGGATCAAAATCAAAGCAATCTTGACCATGGAATACAATTGGATGTTGTTCCAGCACAAAGAATCAACAAAGAACATCCCTTAGAAAATGTTATTGGTCAAGTTCAACAAGAAGTTCTAACTAGAAGCAAGACTCATGAAGCTAATATCTGTCTATACTCCTGTTTTCTGTCTCAAGTTGAACCAAAGAAGATAGATGAAGCTTTGCAACATAGCAGTTGGATTGAAGCAATGCAAGAAGAGTTGTTGCAATTCAAAAGACAAGAGGTGTGGACCCTAGTTGATCTTCCACCTGGCCAGACTGCTATAGGTACAAGGTGGGTCTTCAAGAACAAGCAAGATGAAAGAGGGATTATAATTAAGAACAAAGCCAGACTTGTGGCTCAGGGATACACTCAGGAAGAAGGAATTGACTATGATGAATTCTTTGCTCATGTTGCCAGACTGGAGGCTATTAGAATCTTCCTAACATATACTGCATCCAAAAGCTTTACTGTTTATCAGATGAATGTCAAGAGTGCTTTTCTATATGGGAAGATTGGTGAGGAAGTATATGTCAGACAGCCTCCAGGCTTTGTAGATCCCTCACATCTAAACAAAGTTTCAAACTAGACAAGGCTCTATATGGACTACACCAAGCCCCAAGAGCCTGGTATGAGACTTTGCCACGTTATCTACTGAGCAACAATTTCAAAAGAGGTGCCATTGATCAGACATTGTTTATTAAAGATGAAAGGGGAAAAATTCTATTGGTGCAAATCTATGTAGATGACATCATCTTTGGATCAACAAAGAATAAATTATGCAAAGACTTTGAGATTCTAATGCACTCAAAGTTTGAAATGAGTTCAATGGGTGAACTAAATTTCTTTTTGGGTCTCCAAGTCAAACAAGTTCCAAATGGAATCTTCATCAACGATTCCAAATATGTCAAAAGTATCTTGGAAAGATTCAAACTGGCTGACTACTCTGCTACAAGATCTCCAATTCAAGTGCATCATCAATTGTCTCCTGACAAAAATGGCCAAAACACTGATCAACATCAGTACAGGGCAATGATTGGATCTCTCATGTATCTAACTGCTTCAAGACCAGATATTATGTTTGCAGTATGCCTGTGTGCAAGATTTCAAGCAGCTCCAAAAACCTCACATCTCCAAGCATTCAAGAGAATCTTTAGATACCTGAAGGGAGCTCCAGGACTTGAGCTATGGTATTCTAAGAATGATAAATTCAATCTATATGCACACACTGACAGTGACTATGGAGGATGCAACTTGGACAAAAAGTCCACATCTGGAGGATGCCAATTTCTAGGAGGAAGATTGATTTCCTGGCAATGCAAGAAGCAAACATGTGTATCAACATCTACAGCAGAAGCAGAATACATTGCAGCTTCCAGTTGCTGTGCACAAGTCATCTGGATACAAAATCAAATGCTGGACTATGGAATGACTTTCATGGCAACTCCCATTCACATTTACAACAAGAGTGCCATATCAATTACAAATAATCATGTGCAGCACTCCAAGACAAAACAAATTGACATCAGGTATCATTTTATAAGAGATCAAGCTGAGAAAAGAAGAATTATTTTAACCAAAGTTTATACCAATGAGCAATATGCTGACTTATTCACAAAAACATTTGATGAAGATAGATTCAGATATCTAGTTTAATCCATTGGCATGATGAACTTTGATTAAAATCTTTCTCTAAAATCTTTAAAAAATAAATGTGTCTGTCTTTCTCTTATTGTAAATAAAGTCTTTTGAAAAATAAATGATCAGCAGCAAACATTTTTGCTGATGATGGGTTTAGTCCTTGGCAGCAAAGAATTTGCCACTGACTGCTTTAAGTTAGCAGCAGGAACAAGTTTGCTGCGGATAGCTTTAAGGCAATCAGCAGCAACATCTTTGCTGCAGACCATTATATTAATCAGCAGCAACCAAATTTGTTGTTGATAGACTTAACCTCCCGCAGCAACCAAGTTTGTTGCGGATGGGTAAAATGAGTTTACATTAACTTTTACCCGCTGTAAAATCTACTTTCAGTCTTTACCATGACTGCTACAGTGCACTACAGCTGTAAAACAGTGAAAAGTAAATGAGTTGTACAGTACAAACAAGCATTGCCCTTCCCAACTCTTGCCATTATAACAAAATCGAATTCCCACTTTCACCTCTTCACATTCAATTTCGACCTAACTTTCATCTGTTCTCCCTCTCTCCCAAGCATTCAAAACTTCCCCACACTTAACCAACTTTTAAAAGCTTTATCATTCCCTCCAAACCTCACCAAAATGGCAAACGTTGACATCAATAACCCTGATGAAAAGTTCTCAACTTACCATAATTTAACGGCATATCTTGTTAAGGGTAAGAAATCAGAAGGGTTCAATGATATGATCGACTTTCTGTGTCGGTCAAAAATACACTTTGCACTGACTGTTAACCCCCACAATCTACATACCCCATATGGAAGATTTCTGGAACTCTATCGTCTTCTCTACCGAACAGGGGACTCCCCAAATAAAATCAAAGGTAGACAGCAAGGATATCACTATTACAGAAGCTACACTCAGAAAACATCTCAAGCTTCAGGACGAGGGTGCCGCCAAATCATAGGGTACACTGGAAATCAGAAGAATACACCATTGAGAAGGCACTGATGGGCCCTCCATGGAAGTTTTTATGCGACACTCTTCTACAGTGTATCTCACAGAAGAAGAGTGGATGGAATCAATTGAACTCAGGTCTTTCCTCTGCTATTCATAGTATGATAACTGGGGAGGGGTTCAATTTTTCTCATTTAATATTTGAAGGTTTGAGATACAACCTTAAGGAAGGAGCAAGACAAGCTTTCTATATGTACCGTAGATTATTGTAGGAAGTTTTTAACCATGAATTAAAAGATCTTTCAAAACCTGTAAGAGTCTGCTGTTGGAACCTAGTAGTCCATCGAATTCAATTTTCTATTTTGATATATGCTCAAGTGTAAAGTTTTCGACCGAAAACTTTATTGATCGAAATCTTTATCTGTCAATTAGAGTTTTCGGACGAAATCTTGTTTCTATATATATGTCTTGTATTTGAAAGCTAGGTAGACAAGAACTTGTATCTGATTTGTATCTCTGCTGTTCATAGTATTGTACTACTGATTGGTACTGATTCTCTAAGTGAATACAAGATGATGTTTGGTGATTATCTCAGTTTGATGGCGTATTATCTTAGATTCGTTGTTTGATTCGTCGGTTTTCAATCTTAGAGTCTCTTGGATTGATTTCGCCTTTCCAGGAGATTATTCGTTATTGTGTTGCTTGGAATATTGCAGATCAAGGGGATTCACAAGTGGTATCAGAGCTTTCAGTTGAAGTTCTAGATATTTCAAGTTTTTACAAGTATTTTCTTTGATTGAAGATCGATTAGAGTGTAATCCTCAGTCATTATTGAGTTTACTGATCAATTTTTATGGAGATGACTAATGGGATTGAGTTTGGAGGTTGATATCATAGTCGGATCAGTTGAAGGTGCGGTTTGAAGGTGCTGAGTTTGAAGTGTCTGAAATCTCACTTGAAGGAGCCGAAATCTATTTTCGCTCAAAATCTCATTCGAAAAGTTGATCTTGTTCGAAATCTTTTTATCAGAAATCTGTTGTCCGAAATATCAAAGTTTTCGATTGAAAAGTCTGTTCAAAATAGATTTTGTTCGAAATCTCAAGAATTGTGAAAATTTCAAATTTTGATACGTTGTACTTGTTCAATGGCTGGTAAGGTTTATGATACTGAGAGAGTTGTGGGAAAGTCACCACCGATACTGAAGTCAATCTCTGAGTTCTCAAACTAGAAAATTATGATGAAAGCATATTTCAAGTTTACTGAGCACACTCTATGGGAGTCAATTGCAAAAGGTCCTCATATACCGAAAACTGCAAATACTGATGGGTTAGTTCCTATTGCAGATCCTGATTTATATTCCGAGGAAGACAAGAAGTTGATTGAAAGAGATAACGGAGCTTTGGGATCAATCATCTTGGCTCTTCCGACTGAATTGTATCTCAATTTTGAGCAACATGAGACAGGTCAGGTTTTGTGGAATGCGCTATGTCTAAGGTTTGAAGGAAATGCAGCACTACACGAGAGCCGAACTGATCTTCTGTTGAAGCAATATAATATGTTTAGTTACAAAAACGAATGAAACCCTGAGTGAACAGGTCACAAGTTTTACTACTCTGATTAACAGACTAAGGAAGATGGGTGTCAAGTTTGAGGAGTATGATTTGGGAAAGAAGCTGTTGGATTCATTACCAGACTGCTGGAGCATACCATGTATGTTGATAAAAAATACTACTCCATATTGGAAGAATAAGTCACTTGATGATATTATCTGCTTGCTTGAGTCATATGAGCTGGATGCAAAGAAACGAGAGTTGAATAATCCAGAAAAGCCAAATGGTTCGGGTTCAGCTAATGCAGATCTGTTTTCTGAAACAAGTAATGGAAGCAGTGGTTCTAAGTCTGAAAAGGGTAAGGGATGTTGTGAGCATTCTTCTGGAGAAAAGGGAAAAGCAACTAGTCAGATTCCTAAGGATCAGATTGCATTATTTGGGGCATTTATGAGTAGCTATGATGCATTTGTTACTGGAAAGTTACAACCAGCTGTTCTGGATGCTGAAGATCTAGTGCAGATTAATTCTGATGATTTGGAATATATGGATCTACAATGGCAAATGGCTATGATTGCAGTAAGGGCTAAGAAGTATCTTAAGAAGGTTGGAAAGGATAAGCTGCAATTCGGAAAGAAAGTCGGTTTTGACAAGGCAAAGCTGAGATGTTATAACTGTCAGCAACTTGGACACTTTGCTAGAGAGTGTCAAAAGGAGAAAAAGAAGAAAGCTGATGGTAATGGAGTGAAGCTAATCAAATTGATTGATGAGGATGAAAAGTCAAAGAAAGCTCCAACAACCTTGATGTCCAAACAGCTCAACAATTGTGAATGGGAGTCTGAGATTGGAGATGCTCAAGAAGATTTCGATGAAGCCTTGATGGCAGAAATTGGAGTACTTGAAAAGGAAGAACCAAGTGATTGTGCTTTGAAATCTGGTGATAAAGGCAAAGAAGAAGTTTCTACCTCTGAGGAAAAGTCATCTGAAAGTGAGGTAACTTCTGATGATGATTCATTCATATGTTCTTCTTACTGTATTGAGAAAATGCAGAATTATCATGCAGAAAACAAATTCTTTATTGCTGAAAATGATAAATTGAAAAGGGTAAATAAAGAAATAAAACAGAATGAGGTCACCTACACCAAAAATTTAATGCTTTGTTAAAAGATAACATGAACTTTAAAGAATACTTAAACAAAAAGGATGTGTTAATCAAGGATCTAACAGACAAACTCATTGCTGCCTAATCCGATCTTATCAAAGAAAGGGTTTTGATTTCTAAATGGGGAATGCAAAGAAAAATTTTAGAAAACTATGTTGATAAGCAAAGAAGTTGTTTTATTGAAGATGGTGTTAGTTACAAAGCGGTACCTCATCCTGGTCATTTCGAACCGTTTCCTGAACCTCATATTTCAAATGATTTACTTAGAGATGATAACTCTAATTTTCATGACTTATATGTTAGTGCAGCAAATAACACAGGTCATGTAGATGAGAAGGTTTCAGTTGATGATGTGAGGAGTTTTAATGAATTCAATAAAGTTTGTGTGAGAGAAACAATAAGGGATTGTAGACAATTTGTGGTTGATACATGTATTGCAAACAAGTTGGTTAAGTCACATGCTAACAATAGTTTTGATGTAAACAGTTTTTCAGATTCTGATAGTTCATATGTTTCTACGTGTTCTACTAACTCTCTGTGTGATGTTTCTGATTGTATGTCTGAGGTTTCTTCTGATTCTACTTTCTTCGATAAAGTGGTGCATACAGCGAGAGAGTATATTCCAATTCACAAAATGTCATGTCTAGCCAAAGATATCATGTTGGATGAATTTGGAAATCTATTAATACAAGATTATGATCTTTCTCATGAGAGGCCGAAGAAAAATGAATTCATAGTTCCTGAAAATCACATCCTGACAAGTGAAGGAGAGAATGTGAAGTCTGTACAAATTAAAATTAGTACACCAACAAAGAGTCAAAACGTTAGTGGAAGATCAAATCAAATGAATGTCAAAGGAAAATCAAATGATGTCAAAGATAAGTTCATTGACGTCAAAGATAAGCCCGTTCAAAGTAAAGGGAAGTCAGTAATAAGTCAGAGTTCAATGGAGTGTGAGAAAGGAAAATCCATGTTTGAAGTAGGCGAATGTTCAAAGTCAAAGACAAAGTCAAAATTGTTTCACTTGTGATCAAGTTGGACATTTTGCTAGAAATTGCAACACACAAGTCAAGTGAGTCAAAGGTCAAAGGGTACAATAAGAGAACAAAAAGCAATATCAACAAGTGGTTCAAGAAAGCATTTGCGAATGACAGTGTGGTTGAGTCCGGAGTGAATCATAGTTACAGTCGCGATTACTTGCTTTCTAGAGATCATAGTGAACTTTATTCAAATGCTTGTCATGATTATGTGCTACCTAATTTTGTGAACAAAAAGGTCCAGAACAGTCCAATATATGTGAAAAAATCAACCAAACCAAGCTATTTTGCTAAAGAAAAATTCAATAAGAAATATGGGAAAAATGTTGGTTGTTTTTGGAAAGTTAAAATTGAACAAACTTCACATATACCTGGAACAAAGAATGTTGAGAATTTGAAGGAACAAGTCGTTGTGACTAAGAATGTAAAAAGTCAAAGTCAGCCCGGGTCAAAGATGATCTAGGTACCTGTTTCTTATTAATTTGTCTTGAAATGTGAAAAGTCAAACCAGGAGGACTATTAATAATGATTGACATGTTGATAGCGGTTGCTCAAGGCATATGACGGGATAAAGAGAGACATTGAATGATTTTCGATCCTTTAAAGGTGGTTTTGTTGCTTTTGCTGGAGATAAAAAAGGTGGTAAGATAACTGGTCAGGGAACAATTTCAAATGACTTAATAACTCTTGAGAAAGTCAATTATGTATCACAGTTGGAGTTTAATCTGCTAAGTGTTTCGCAAGTATGCGATAAAGATATACCGGTTCACTTTACAGCAAAGGAGTGCTTATTCTTAAAGCCAGGACTGATTATACCTGAAGAAATGATATTGATGCGAGCTCCAAGAAAGTTCAATACTTACGTGGTAGATATGAACGACCATTCTACACTAGTGAGCATTTCTTGTTTGGTGTCAAAAGCCACAGACTCATAATCGTATTTGTGGCATCGACGAATGGGGCATGTGAATCTGAAAAACATGAACAATCTAGTTTATAAAGATCTGGTGCGAGGTTTACCCAGAAAGGAATTTATAATTCAAGAAAGTTGTATGTCATGTGCAAAAGGAAAACAGCACAAGAAATCCCATCCAAAGAAGACTGTGACAACATTTACTCGACATTTATTTCTTATTCATATGGATTTATTTGGTCTTGTTCGAGTAAATAGTATTGCGAAGAAATCTTACTGTCTTGTTATCACAGATGATTTTTCAAGATTTTCCTGGGTGTTCTTCCTTGCAACAAAGGATGAAACACCTGAAACAATCATTAAATTTATAAAACGAATCGAAAATATATGTGATAGCAAAGTATCAATTATTCGCAGTGATAACCCAACTGAGTTTAAGAATAAACTAATAAATTTGTTTTGTGCAGAAAAAGGCATAACTCATCAATTTAGTGCAGCAAGGACTCCGCAACAAAATGGAGTGGCTGAAAGAAAGAACAGAACTTTAATTGAAGCTGCTCGTACAATGCTTGTGGATTCAAAATTGCCCATTATTTTCTAGGCTGAAGCTGTAAACACAGCGTGTTATGTGTTGAATAGAGTTCTCATGGTGAAGCAACATACAAAGACTTCTTATGAGTTGTTTTTCAAAAGAAAGCCGTATATCAAGTTTTTTAGAGCATTTGGATGTTCGTGCACACTTCTAAATACACAAGATTCTTTGCCAAAGTTTGCTACAGTTGGAGATGAATGTTATTTCTTGGGATACTCGTCTTATAAAAAGGCGTTCAGAGTTTATAATAAAAGAACAAAGATTGTTCATGAGTCGTATTATGTGGAATGGCAAGAGTCATCTATTTCTCCTGAGCAAATTGGGCCAGAATGGTTCTTTGATGTGGATATAGTTTTCAAAACTTTTGATCAACAATATTTATCTGATTCTGATGGTGCAAGTTCTTCAAATATAGTTGATGATTCAGTAACAAGGATTGATCAAACTATTAACAATTTCTTGGTTGGTTCACAAAAAGTCATGATTCAAAGTGAAAACTCTAAGGATGTTACTAAATCTACACAAACACAAGAAGAGCAACTTGAAATTTCAACTACAAATGATGAAACTGAAGTACAGGTTCCTGTTACTAATGATGAACCATTTGTTTCTGAATATCAGCTAGAAGTTTCCAATGTTCAAGCTGAGAATGATTGTCAATCAAACTCTTCAAGTGTTTCAAGTGACCAATCACCAGAGTTAAATGACTATGCCAGAATCAGTTCAGGTTGAAGAAATTCAAATTCACAGAATTCATTCAGCTCATCCTGTTGAGAATATTATTGGATCTATTGAAGAAGGTGTGAAAACAAGAAGCCAATCTGGAAACATTAATGTATGTTTATACTCGTGCTTCTTGTCACAAGAAGAACCAAAGAATGTAACAATCGCACTTCAAGATTCAAATTGGATTGAAGCGATGCAAGAAGAGTTACTTCAATTTAAAAAGTTGAATGTGTGGCATCTTGTTGATCTTCCTGAAGGCAAGTACCCGATCGGTACAAAGTGGGTTTTTCGCAACAAAAAGGATGATTGTGGCATTGTTGTTCGGAACAAGGCTCGACTTGTTATACAAGGATTCTATCAAGAAGAAGGGTTGGATTATGAGGATGTTTTTGCTCCTGTTGCCCGAATTGAAGCTATTCGTATCTTTCTAGTCTATGCTTCTTTTATGAAGTTTAAGGTTTATTAAATGGATGTGAAGACTGCTTTTCTTTATGGGGTTGTAAAAGAAGAAGTTTATGTTAATCAACCACCTGGTTTTGAAGATCCTGATCATCCATTCCAGGTGTACAAGCTCGATAAAGCATTGTATGGGTTACATCAAGCACCTCGTGCTTGGTATGAGACCTTGTCGAATCATCTCACATCGAATGGCTTTGTTCGTGGTACAATTGACAAAACTTTGTTTCTAAAGAATGTTGATTCTGATTTGCTGATTTTTCAAGTCTACGTTTATGACATCATCTATGGTTCTACAAACGAATCTCTTTATAAAGATTTTGAAGCTATTATGAAACTAAAATTCGAAGTGAGTTTAATGGGTCAAATGCAGTTCTTTCTGGGATTGCATGTGGAACAATATGATGCTGGAATTCTTATTCATCAGGCGAAATATGTTAAAGATATTTTGACAAAATTCAACATGAATGATTGCAAGGCATCATCCACTCCCATTGTTCCCCATGAACCTCTCACTATGGATTTATCGAGAATTGCAGTTAATCAAAAAGCATATCGTTCAATGATTGGCTCCTTGATGTATCTGACTGCAAGTAGACCTGATATTATGTCCGCAGTTTGTTCGTGTGCTAGATATCAGGCAGATCCAAAAGAGTCCCATGAATCAGCTGTTAAAAGAATTTTTCGGTATCTTAAGGGTCGAGTTAATCTCGGTTTACGGTATCCTTCTGATTCTGAATTTAATTTTTATGCTTATACTGATAGCGATTATGGTGGATGTAATTTGGACAGGAAATCTACCTCAGGAGGTTGTCAATTTTTGGGGGAGAGACGTGTTTCATGGCAGTGTAAGAAACAAACAAATGTGTCCACTTCAACTGCTGAGGCAGAATACACAGCCGCGTCGAGCTATTGTTCACAGGTCATCTGGATATAGCATCAACTGATGGACTTTGGAATTAATCTCTTGGAAACCCCAATTTACTGTGATAATAAGGCAGTGCTAGGCATCATGAAAAATCCAATTCAACACTCGAAAACAAAGCATATCGCCATCAGGTTACATTTTATTCGTGATTGTTTTGATAATGGTTTAATTAAGGTGGTCCACATTGATACCTTAGAGCAAAAAGCCGACATTTTTACAAAAGCATTATCAACGGATCGGTTTAACTCTCTGGTACAAATGTTGGGGATGATATCTGAAGAGATGTAAAAACTCCATTTTGATAATAATTCCCGAATTCAATCAAGTACAAGCTCTGGATCCCTTTCATCTATGAGATCACCTTCTATTTATAGGATTTTTACATTCTCTTTCCTCTAACCGTATGATAGTGACAGCCCCTTTCTTATTGGTTCCTTCTTCTCGTGGGCCCTCATGGTGGTTAAGAAGTTAGATTTCTTTCTTTTAGGCCCCTTATGTATGATCCTTTCATCATACGTCGTCAATATCTTTTTGAGTAAATTTTTTATTAAAAAAAAGATTAATAAAATCCGTCTTTTTGATTGAAAGACCATATAAAAAGATTTTTCTTTTAGTATTAAAATTGTGTTGAATTGTGTGTTTGTTCTAAAATGTGCTTTTTATGTGTTTGTTTAGATTCAATTAATTGCATCACAATTTTAGGGGGAGAATAAAATAAAATAAAAGAAATTATCATCTGTGAAGTGTTTGTTTTATCTGTGTGTGTGCAAAAGAGAAAAAGAGATATTGAAATTCATATTGTGCTGTAAAATGAACTATGTGTGACTGATTGACTTGTAAATAGGAAATGATAGTATATTTATGTATTGAGCTTACACATGAATTGGATATGATGGTGATATCGGTTACAATTATTGATATGTTGGTAGGCTCTGCATGTATAAATTAGGCGATATTTGTGTGATTAACTAAATTGCAATCTTTGTGTTTTACCCACATCGAATATCAGTACTTTCATCATTCGAATGCAAAGTGAATCTAGTCATACCATGAGACCAGGATCTTG
The DNA here is from genome assembly GCA_023525975.1 of Smallanthus sonchifolius. Classification (NCBI taxonomy): domain Eukaryota; kingdom Viridiplantae; phylum Streptophyta; class Magnoliopsida; order Asterales; family Asteraceae; genus Smallanthus; species Smallanthus sonchifolius. The sequence continues at coordinate 36,138,505 of CM042025.1, read as the reverse complement.
ATGAGTTCTTAGCACAATTTGTTTTCTCTATTGACTATATCCGTCAAATATATGATTTAGAGTTAAACACCTACATACAGCTGATGGTTCTAGTGAAAATTTCGGATGGAAACCAGGAAGTCAGTCTGTTTCGCCCTTTGAATCATTCGTGATTTCAATTGACATATCCAATATCTTACGGATATCCGCATACCCAAATCATTCATGATTCTTCATATATACTCTTCATAACTCATATCAATCAACATGATTCCGTACTATCTCAGAAACCAAGACAATGAATCAAAATGATTCTGAATCAATATGATTCCGAATCAATATGACTCCATTCAAATCCACTTGGATTATTTTTCCTGTGCTAAGAACGCTACCTTCATGCTGGTGATTGGATCATGATCTGGTGAAACTTTGTGTTGATTCTCCGTTCTTTCCATCTCGGTTGTGGGGTACACATTGTATTGATTAATCTTACCTTAACTGTCACATAGTATTTGCTGAAACATAATGCATGAGTTTATGTGGATTAAGATACTGGCAATCAATGTTGAACTGAGTATATCCTGACTTGATATGAAGTGTGATTAAGAGAGTGTGCATTTATGATCCTATGTCAATTCAGTTTATCAACATGAGAAAAGGCTGTTTTTTTTCTGAAAAAAAGTATTATGGGTGTGTTTTTGTTTTAATATTTTGTTTGAAGTATAATTTGTTTTTCTTTGTTGTTTGTTGTATGTTGTTTTTCTTACATTTGAAAGCATTAAAATTTTGGAACAGGTTTTAATGATATCAGGATTGGATAAAGAAAAATAAAAAAAAATAAAATTCAAAATTTCACAAGTAAAAAGTTTTTGCCCGAAATCTTTTATCCGAAATTGTTTTCGATCGAAAAGTTGTATGCGAAAAGTCTTTTCATCCGAAATCTCAAAAGGTATATATATCTACTTTTCGATCGAAATCATTTCACCACCTCTGTATGAGTTTTCGAGCTTGATTTTTGATTTTACCAAGTGTTGTGTTTTCGTGCGAAATCTTCAAGCAAAGTTGAATGTGATTTCTGGTTAAAGTTTCCGACATCAAGTTATGCTTTTCTGGACTCTTAGAGTAAGATTAGATAGATCCATTGCCTTAGAATTTAAATGTTTATGAATCGTCCGAAATCTTGTATGAATCGTCCGAAAACTTTTATGAATTGATCGAAATCTTTTTCGGATGGAAATGAAAACAATTGATCTGTCCGAAGAGGTTTTCGATCGAAATTGTTTTCGATCAGGTTTTATGTGAGTTTTCGTTTGAAAACTTTTGAGTTGGAAATTTCTATAAAGAAATTTTTTTCATTCGAAAAGGATTTTTAACAGAAGTTTTCGAGCAGGAGTTTTCGATCGAAATAGTTTTTAGATTATAGTTTTCGATCGAAATCTTTGGAGTTGGCAAATTTTGGATTTTGACCGATTTATGTTACTTGTATTGAACAGTTATGAACAGGTTAAAGTTTGACTCAAGGCACAAAATCTGTGCGTGTTTGACACCTAGCACAAGAAAATCAAGAGGATATGAAGAAATAGTTTGGTTTCTGAACAAATCAAGAATTTTAACTGCTATATCAACACAAGTTACTGTTTATGAAAATCAAATTTGAGAATTCTGGAACAATGTTGAATATAAGCATGTTAACAAGGAAATCTGGATAGAAAGTACAGTTCCTGGAAAGAAGATCAAGATTACTGAACAAATTATCAGAGAGGTTCTAAATTTCAGAGACATTGTCAGTTTTCCATACAGAATAAGTTACACACGTGTGATGCAGATAATCAGAGAAATGGTCTATGAAGGAGATTTTCCAAGAAGGCAAGTGACAAAGACTTTGTTAGGGAAACAGTGGAGGTACTTAGTAGATGTATTCATTCATTGCCTTGGACCGAGGACAGGAGCATTTGATCAAATTGGTGAAGTGTTTAGTAGAGCTTTGGTTTGTCTGACAACTCACCGTAGATTCAATTTCTCAAGAATGATTTTTGAAGCTATGATTAATAATTTTGTGGGTCCAAGACAGAACAACAAGTTTCTGCTTTATCCAAGATTCTTACAAATGATAATCAATACACTATTGCCTGATCTACCTAATGACGGGGTTGAGCTTCCATTGGATTAAATGACAGAAATAATTTTCAGTAGCATGAACACCATAAGAAAGAAAAGCAAGTTTAATGGAAAATTGACACCTTTATTTCCAAATATGATTGAAGAGAATCCTGATCCCGAGTTCAGTGTCGAAGATGAATTGAATGATATTCAAGGTAGTGAAGTAGAGGATCATGATGGTGATGACGAAGGAGATGATGAAGATGAAGGTGGTGAAGGAGGTGATAGGAATGTAGTGCAAAAAAATCCTGAAATTGTTCAAGCTCCTGTGATTATTCCTGAAGTTGTTACAGAAGTTGTAGTTGAGAAAGAAACTGTTGATGAGCCAGTTAAAGAAACAAAGAAAGTTCAAGAAACTGAAAGTATTGAAACACCGGAAATTCCAGCAACAGCAACTGAAAATCCAATCAAAAGGAAAGCTACTGAAGCTGAAAAGGATGTGCCTTCTAGACCTCCTCCGTGTAAAGGTATCGTAATTAAAGAACCAAAACAAAAGAGATTGAAGACTATGGCACAGAGGTACTCTGGAAAAGGAAAGGGTAAAGAAGTTCCAGATCCTATTAGACAAAAGGCTTCTAAAGATTACAAATTGATGGATGAAGAGTTTCTAAACTTTGCAACTCAAGAAACTACAAATATTATAAGTTAATTGAAGACACAAGTTTCAAATCTTCAAAGTAGAGAAGCTGCAAATGAAAGAGAAATCAGAGAGTTAAAGACAAATGATTCCAAGAAGCAAAAGCAGCTTGTTGAGCAACAAGTACAGATAGATAATTTGCAAAGCATTGTGTAAGATCTTGTAAAACGTCTTGGAATGTCTATTTCAATACCGAATGTCACTAGTCAACCCATGCAAGAGAATAAAGAACAGCAAGGACCTTCAACGTTGAATCAATCACAACATACTGAATCTCCAATTAAAGGAGCTGATCTTTTTGGTTCACAAGATATGTTTGATGTTGATTCACTTATTTATCAACAAGGTGAGGGAATGGAGGTAGGTGATGACGATAAGGAGAAGGAAGAAGATGAAAAAGAGGAAGATGAAGATGTTATTATCACAAATATCAAGAAAAATGATGTTGATCCTTCTGATGATGATGATAGCAGTAGTGATGATTCTGGAATTGGTGGAAGTGGAGCAAATAATGAAGAGTCAAGTGATGACAAAGATTCTGATGTAATCTATGAGAAACATGAATATAAGGAAAAACAAACGTATGTTGAATGTGACGGGAAAGAAGTTGGAAGATTGGACAAAGTGGTTGAAGAGATATTTCCTTTTGATGAATTGTTTGAAGAGAGTGAAACAGATGAAGCTCAAAAGGATTCTACTTAAAATAAAGCTTCTTATGATAAGAGATTGTGATGGAAAATTAATGAAAAACCGTCAACTTTTGAAAGAATCACACAAAAATCAGGAATCCAAGAAAGGCATTGACTGGATTGATTTTGGGTTGGAAATTTGATAATGATAAGAAGATGTATGTGATCAAGAGGTTCCTGGTGATATTCAATATTTTGATACATGGCATAAGTTACAGACACTACCAAGATGGGATATAAGAGATCTGAGTCGTTTGAAGATGATTAATGAATCAAACAATACTCGATCTTCTGCTTTTGAGGTACTTCTCAGGAATCAATGTAATCAGGATAGTTTTACATCTTTTCAGCCTCAAATTCCTATACGAAGAAAGCTCAAGAAGAAATACAGAACAAATGAGAAGATCAAGTACAAATACATTGTCAAACCAGCTGATACTGTGACAGCTGTGTATATACCTGAAAGAAAAAGGAGCTTCATCAAGGATTTTGATAAGTGGTAGTATGATTCTTCATCACATGAAGCAGTTATTCAACAAAGGGGGCTTCCTGAAGTCAGAATCTTTGATCCGATGGATTTATTCAGCTTTTCAGATGAAGATCTAAAGATTTTGTACTATAACACAATTCAGTGTGATATGAGCTTGATGATAAAGAACGAAGCAAAGTTGTATATGAGAGTAGTGTCTCGTTTTTTGTCTCTAAGAGCTGAAGCTAGACTGATCAAGAAAAGGTTACAGGATCTGGATTCAAAGAAAGTGAAGCCTGGGAAGAAGCAGGATGCAGACAAGACATAGAACTTGAGATTCAATGGACTAGGGGGAGATTGTTGGAACCTAGTAGTCCATCGAATTCAAGTTTCTATTTTGATATATGCTCAAGTGTAAAATTTTTGACCGAAAAATTTATCGATCGAAAAAGATTTCGATCGAAATCTTTTTCGGTCAATCAGAGTTTTCGGACGAAATCTTGTTTCTATATATATGTCTTGTATTTGAAAGCTAGGTAGACAAGAACTTGTATCTGATTTGTATCTCTGCTGTTCATAGTATTGTACTACTAATTGGTACTAATTCTCTAAGTGAATACAAGATGATGTTTGGTGATTATCTAAGTTTGATGGCGTATTATCTTAGATTCGTTGTTTAATTCGTCGGTTTTCAATCTTAGAGTCTCTTGGATTGATTCCCCCTTTCTACGAGATTGTTCGTTATTGTGTTGCTTGGAATATTGCAGATCAAGGGGATTCACATCTACATGATTGGGGGACATAAAAATAATATTTTTAAAAGTATGAGAACTGTTTCTGAAAAGTTCTCAGGGGTTAATGTTCCATTGTTATCTACAATGATGAACATACAAAGTATCCAGGGTGACAGTTCAGCAGTCCCAGCTGATACTGATCCCACACCCTCCACTTCACAACCAGAACACACAACAGTCTCTTTTGTTCGAACCCCTGTGCATCCTACTGAGGGTGCCCAGTTACATCAAATACTTACACCCATTCTTCAAGCCGAACTGGAACAAGGGGCCCCAGTTGAGGTGAGCTATACCAGGAAAAGAAAGAAGAGCAAGAAAAGTCCTTCTATTCTTGGCTCAGAGGCCCAATCCCAACCCAAAAGCCCTCATCCAGAGTCACAACACTCTGATGAGAATATCATAAGGGATATCCACATGATTAGGGAAACTTCCTTGGAAGAATCTCTATTAGGATCAGGATCACATCTTGTATCCATAGAACAACCCTCTGAGCCATTTCATTTTGTTTCTTCACTGAACTTAAGTGTAGAGGCACCTAGTCAAGATGATATACCTTCTCCAACTGCCACTATCTCGAAGGTATTGATTGGCTTGGCTGCCAATGTACCCAGCCCAAGTTCATCACCCAAGAAGGTTCACTCTGGGAGTTCTGATATAGTGAATGTGGAAGGGGCTATCACTACTTTCGGTCCATCAACTGACCAGGAGGATAGTGACAACATCACTAAGTCCCCAACCACGGCAAATCTTAGTGAAAATGTCTCTTTTGAAACATTTTTCACTGAGAGGAATCCCATGTGCCAAGAAAACCAGGGTGATGGGGATGTAGAGGCTAGGCCTAAGGCCCCATCTAGTTCCAAGGATTCCACATCTATGGATGAGGACAGTTTGAAACATCAAAATCTGGAATTGACGGCTAGGGTTTCTATGCTAGAGGCTAAAGTGTCTAAATTAAGGCACCAAGCTTCTATGCATGAGTCCCACATATGTACCCGCTCTGTTTCCACCTCCCTTGTATCAGTGGGCACTCAAACTGATTCAACTTTGCTTACTGATACAACCAAAAAGGGGAAGGAAAGCCTTCAAGATGATGATGATAGCTTGGAAGAATGGTTCAAAGAACAAGAGGAATTTCAACGAACAATCTTCAAGCCCTCTTTTGTTCAAGTTCAAGAGATTGAATGGGAAGACTCTAGAGATGAAGAGGAAGAGGTCCCGAAAGAATGGAGAATAGTTACCAGGAATGTAGAGGAAGCATTTCCTGAGGAGAGGGAGATAGAAAGGGAAGAAGAAGCATTCCCATAAGTCCAAATACTTGAAGTTGTTGCTAACATCTCCAGGAGAGTCATAGCCCCAGAACTCCCACTAACTGCACACAACGTGGAATTTAACTATATTCTAGCATGGGGGTATGATGGCATCCTTAAAAGATTCTGGATTGGCTGGGAATTTGCTGGAGTCAAAGAGCTTATCTTGGATAACCTAAATCTGTTTGAAATCATGTCCCTGCACCATACTGAAAGTGTTAACACTTCCAAGGACCTATCTGCCAGGCTTGCCATTGAAAGATTTCATGATATATGTGAAGACAATATGCCTCGGTTTGAGAAGTTCCTTGAAGAAGCAAAAAGGGTGGCTAATCCAAGACTTGAGGATGTAGAAGCAAAGTCCTCTTCTCCAACTGAAGCTGATAAGAAGCAGGGTCTTAACTGAAGAACAAGTCCTATGTTTAAGAAAATTCCTATACAATGAGGTGGTTAGAGACCTGGAAGTTCATGGATGGTCAAGCAGTGAACCTTTAGGGTTTCAATTCTTTCTGTGTGATGGATCTACATTCATAATCAACAATATCCATGAGATCCTACTACTCAATCTAGACTTCCTTTGTAAGGTATTTGAACTCAGATCACACATCTACAACATCAACTAAAAGAAAAGTCAAGAAATGATCAAAATTATCAAAACCATTCTTAAGAAGAATGGATGGATTGCAATGGATGAATCTGATTTAGACTTGTCCCTTCCCTCTTCTCCAACTGTTATCCTAAACACTGAAGAAGAATATGCAAGAAAAGAGAAAGAGAAGATTATGACAGAATGGAAGGCAGTAACTGGAGAAGAATGGGAAGTATGTGGAGATGAAGAAATTGCCCCCCCCCCCTGTCCTCTCCTTAAATTGCCAATGAAGCTGAGGCTGAGATCTCAATAGAAACTCCCACATCTGCTATTGTGATCTATGAAGCTGAAGCTGAGGCATCCAATAAAGACATAGGGAAAGGAATCATGATAGAAGAACAAGAAAAGAAAATAGAGGAAGAAAAGAACGAGGTGGAAAGGAGAAAAAGAGAAAGAGAAGAAGAAGAGATGGCTGAACTCAAGAAAGATCAAGAAAGAAAAGATGCCATGCTCTTTAGAGAACAACAGATCCAGTTGCAGGCAAGGCAACAGGATAGAACAAAAGTTCAAGTTCCTGTAGCTTCACAAATAACAGAAGATGAAGCCTTAGCCTAACAGCTGCAGGAACAATTAAATAAAGAAGATGAAGAGACAGAGAGAAAGAGAGCAGAGGAAGCCAAGTTTAGAATTACTGATTCTGAACTTGCTAAAGAGATAAGAGAGGAGTGGATGGCAGTTCTAATTTCTCAAGGTGAGGATTAAGACTACCTTGAGAAATTATCCAATAAAGAAATATACAGGGCCTTCATGGGTCAATCTGGTGAACTGGCCAAGAAGAAGAGGGCTGAAGAAGAAGAAGAAAAGGCCAGGATGAAATCTAGGAAAGCCATTGCCTTTAATGTTAGAACCCATGAAGAAAGGAAGGTCATGATGGACTTCCTAAAGGCAAGAGGTGAGAGTGGAAAGAGGTTGGGTCCCATGAACTTCATGAACCTACAAGCCCTCTACATTAAGGTGAAAAAGGAAGAAGAAGATAGGCTCTAAAAGAAGGGTAGACACTTACACAGAAGAAAGAAAACCAAAGAAACCCAAGTCTACTCCCTCAACCTCTCCTCCTACTGTCCAACAACTTCCCTCTCACCCTCCTAGATCGCTCTCCTCCCCTCCCAAAGAGTCCAAATCCTCCCACCTAGCTCCCTCTCATCAACAGCCTCCCAAAAAGAAAACCAAACCTCCTAGCACATCTGAAGAATCAAGAGAAATTGTGATATGGTTTTACATTGAACCATATCATTGGTTTGAAGTGTTCAGGGGAAAGGCAGAGATGAAGAGATCAACATACAAGTCTGTGGATGAAGTGATGCAACTTCCAAAATTTGATTTAAGGAGAATGATGGAGCTGGGTGAATCTCATGAGCCTAACAATGAAAGTGGGAGACATCTGTTGCTAGTGATCAAACATCACTTCAACCCCAGCAAAGATGTTGTCATTGATGCTAAACCTCTCCAATCCCACTTTCCAATTGTCAAATGGTCCTATAATGCTATCAAGGATGAATATACACTGATAGATGTCAGCGGACAAAAGTTGAGATGTTCAAGCAAGGCTATCTTCAGCATGCCAAGCAAAGACATAAAATCTCTAGCTGAAATTCCTATTGACAATCCAAGCAAGGATCCAAGAGGCTATGAGACTGCAAGGATTGTCCTGAACATGCAAAAGATTCAGGAACAAAGACAGTAAGAGAAGTTTTGGTAGCATCAGTCTAGGGGGTTTGTAAAGATAAAGACTGATGGCTACAAAGTTCTCTAAGTATAGATATTGCAGACTCTACAGTTTTGCTGACTTACAAGTTGTTGTGGATAAGGTATATGCTGCGGATAGTTAAGTTCTCCTGCTGATGAACTACTATGTTGCGGATAGCCTTATCTGCTAAAGTCCAAAGTTACTGCTGATATGCTTCTCAGCAGCATCAAACATTGATGCTGCTGATAGGCAAATCATCTGCAGCTTTGACTTTGCTACTGACACCTTTTGCTGCAACTCTGACACATCTATCAGCAGAAGGAATGTTATTGGTGCAGATAATTAAAGACAAAGCTACTACTTCTGATGTCTTCTGCAAAGATTCCTAAGAATACTTTTGACCTAATTCATACTGTTTGCTGCAGTTTGTCTTTTAGTTGTCTACCAATTGTAGTGTATCTTGTAACTGTCAAAGATCAACGGCTTGTGTTTGATCTGATCCTTAGAATCAAGAGTCTGTCTTGATTCTAAGTTCCTATATATGTATTGTATCATCTTATTGTACAAGTGTGCTTCCTTAGAGTTTTCTCTATAACTTGTGAACCTTGAAGATTAATACAATTTGTATTTATCAGTAATATCAATGTTTCTTGTTTACATTGCATAGTTGTGATTGCTTCCGCCAATCTCAACTAAACAGAACCATCTTGTAAAATACCGATCCTACAACTTGTAACACCCCAAAATAAAAACGAATAAATAAATGGGCACTCAAACAGAACCAACTCATAAAACACCGATCCTACAACTTTGCTTAACCTATCATGAGCTTAATCACCTGAAACATGTATGAAAAACAATTGTCAACTAAAAATAGTTGGTGAGAAATTACAGGTTTTATAAAATCATAAGTTTGGCAAATGAATAAACTAGTTTTAGGGTAGGTTCGATGGTTACGAGTGTTAGATAGGCGGTTCGGGTCATAAGGTTAAGAATTAGTTAAAAAATTATAGTTTTAGTTGTTTTACTGATTTGGACGGCAAAGTAGCTTAACAGAAATGGGCTTGTTAAAAAAATCAAACGTCGTCCAAAAATTATGAAATTTTACAGGTGATTAGTTTAAATCGTTCCGAACAAGTTTCGTTTAGAAAGTTTTTTTCATTTTAGAATCGGATGATATCCAAAACAGTCCAACAAGACAGAAGGTACTGAAAAAGGTTTCTGTCCCGTTTTGGCTACTACAGAGTCATACGTTTGAATTAGAAAAAGAGCCAATTATGGTTGGAAACAAAGTTCGACGAACTACTTCGTGGAATTTGAGTTTGCTCAGTTTCGTTTAATTATGGTCAAGTTATGCTTAGTTCACAGTCAACAGTTGCACTTAAGTGGACCGTTTAGGGTTTTAAGGTTACTGAACGTGTAAATAAAAAATTAGATGAATGTTATTATGTTATTATAATACATAATATAATCAGATTAGGTTAGCCAAAACGTCCCGTGTCACTGGTCTAGCCATGATATTCACAGAAGCGTTTTGGAGAATCACATAATGCAATCGGCATAGCCGACACGAGCAAGCGGATTCTATTTTAAATTAGCGTGTGAGTTCATATAAGTGATAATACATAATTATTAACATGTTTTAAGTTATCAAAAACATACTAAAGCATCATTAGAGCCACTTTTGCAATAGTTGTCTTGAGGATTCACAGAATGTGATGGCATAGCCGCCATTGCAAACGGGATCCTTTGTTTGATTGTTGGTGATGTTAGCTTGATTTCTTGGTTTAATTAAGATTATTAGAGGGTTTTTAGGCTTGAGGTTTCACATGATCAAGTGATCACGGATAGAAAATAGAAAAATATTGAGGGGGTGAAGAAAGAATGAATTAAAAGATGGTATTGAACTTCGGAGGGTTACTTACGTGTTTGATCTTCAACTCTTGGAATCCTCTAGGGATTTTCAAAATCTTCAAAAGGGGAGGCAGGGATTTCACAAATTATAAAGGTTGGGGAGTGTTTGAGGGAGAATTAGCAAAGAAAACAAGTTTCTAAGCCTCCTATTTATACTAATGGGTGAAGGGTTGTAAAAATGGAATGTCTTGGAAAGGAATTTAGGGTTTTTAGGGTGTGTAAAGGGGGGTGGATGAAAATTATTGGCCTTGTGGGCTGCAAAATTCTTCCATGGGTCATGGGTCATGGGTGGCCTTTGACCCTTGGTTGATCCAACGGTTTGGTTTCACGGTTTTTGATTTTTTTTTTTGAATTTCAGGATTTATTTATGGAAAGTTTTGCAAACAAACTTTGTTTTAATTAATGAAATTAATATTTTAAACATTTAAAGCATAAATTAATGTCATGTTAGACGAATTTGTCGGGTGTGGACGGTACGCAGCTAACGGCGGTTTAAAATGCGAACGATCGCACGAAAGTACTAACTAACGTACTAGAGCATCAATTTGAATTATGTGACAACTTGAATGAGTTAAATAACTATGTTAGGTACATATGGTTGATACATTGCCTCTGAGTTAGTAGTGGATGAGTTTTCGTGTCGGTAATTGAGTTATTAAACGGTTTAACGGTCCAAGTTGCAATTTAAGGCAATCCAAGCGTTGCAGTCAACATGTGATCATGTAATAAGTATAATGTGTATGAAATAGGTATGTTTCAAGTATGATGTGAACACGAGTTATGATGTGGGTTTCAAGCTTCATTGATTCATGAATATGGTAAGCGTTACAAGTATGCAAAAAGCAGAAATGTTACAGTCTCCCTTAGTTAAGGGAATTTCATCCCCGAAATTCAACTAGTAGAGACGGTGATAACTAGAAAATGATAGGTTATGATATACGTTGACTAGGGCTAGTCCTTGATCTGACGCCTAGTCCTACCATTGGTATTAAAAGGGACCATGGCGTTGTTGGCAGCAGCAGGAGTAGGCATGCGGCAAGAGGTGTCTAGATGCCCATTTCTTCCGCACTTGGTGCACTTAAGACACGGTTGTGCAGAAGGGTGATTTTACTGGCACACAGAGGGTAAGGTCCACCGTATGGCTTCTTGGCATAAACATGGGCAACTTGGGTAATAGGAGTGGCAGGAGTTACTATAGCAAAGCCATTGGATGTCTTTTGTTTCTTATGACGGTACTCAGGCTCCATCAGTACTTCTTCGTTGGTCCTCTTGTCACTTTTACTGAACAAGATCCCAGACTTAACTAGATCATCCGTTAAGGACCCTGATAAACGAATAGCAGCTTCAAGTGTTATGGGGCTACTTCCCATGACAGTACCCCGAAGTTGATGCGTAAGGCCTCCAATGTAACAATCAATTTTCCAAGTCAGGGGCGTAACCAGATGCGGGACTAGGATGCAGAGTTCATGAAAGCGTGTGGTGTATGCCTCACTCTCCCCACTATCCTGGGTAAGGTCCCACAACTCAATCTCCAACTTCTTCATCTCATTGCTGGGACAGAACTCCTCGATCATAATATCCTTGAGCTTATCCCAAGTCATAGTAAGAGCTCCTTCCGGACCCCAAATCTTCTTTTCAGCATTCCACCAAGTCAGTGCCCTCTTTTGGAAGGCACTTGTAGCATACTTTACCTTAAGTTCATCAGGGCAGTCACTCATCTCAAACGTGTTCTCCATGCCTTCAAACCATTGCAATAGCCCTGTTGCACCTTCAGATCCAAGGTACTTGTGTGGGTCACAAGAGTTAAAGTGCTTGAGTGTACAAACACTCCGACTAGATCTTCCAGTTGAGTTGTTGATTTGAGTGACAATAGTGGGTAAGACAGCAGCAATTTGTTGAGTGAGAAGGGTGGCTATGGCGGAGGTTTCGGCGGAAGGGTTGGAGGCTTCACCGGTGTTGGCCACGGTGGTATCGGGATCACGACGAGGAGGCATCCTACGAAAGAGAAATCAAAAGTTGAAAGTTAGGATAAACATTCAAATAATAATAAAATCACTCATTCGTTAATATCAAATGTCTTACAAGATTAATAAACATATATTTTTGAAATTAAAGATAAAATTGACTAATCAAAACTCAAGGTCCGGATGAATAATACTAGTGAGACGTGTTTTAGCTTATAGGTGGGCACTCACTCCAAGGGTCTCCAGGTAAGTGCGACAAGTAACGAACGTGCCTCACTTTCCTTAGTGCCAAGACCCCTAGTGTACAGGCGCTCATTCTTCCAGATTACACGTGTCCCTAGTACCATTATGCGGGTCTTTGATTTTGATGAGAGTGTCATGGATTGGGCCTTGCCCAAGAATTGGATTCAGCTTCGTGCAAGCTTCTTCTTCCTTCTTGTTGTTAGGCTCCAATTTACTAGGAATGTAGATGACTTCTTCCCCGGGTCGTGAGTAGTGCGGGTTAGTTGTATCCAACAGTAGTTCTAGGTCTTCCTTCTTGCGGCCTTCTTGATCGGGCTTGGGCTCTCCGACATGTGACAGCGGATCCGAGTCTTCATGAGTGTGTGTAACGTGAGGGTTGTGGACAAGATTAAGTGAAAGCATAGTAATTACATGTAAGCACATAATTCCTAATAATTTAGCACTTAGGTTATAGTCTAGGTTATTGCTAAGGGAACCTAATTCTCTATAACCAAGGCTCTTATACCAATCTGTCACACCCTGCCAAGGCAAAAACACGGGAGTGCGAAGAAATTGAATAAAAGAACACAAGGCAATAAAGAAGATTACTAGTTGAAGCACTTTCCTATGACAAACACTCTGGATAGATAGAGTCTTAGTCTTAGGTTGTTTTGCCTTGTATGTAATTGTCTTTGTATGTAAGAGTCTTTATGTATTAGTTTATCGAGTTGTATTTACTTTTACATATTGAATGTTGCATTTCTTTCTAAGTGTTTTGCGCACTTACATGTGCGTAGGAGAAAGCTCCTGCGTACTTAGCAAGTACGCAAGAACAACTCTGCGTACATGCTAAGTACGCAAGAGCATTTTGCCCTGCGCACTTGCTAAGTGCGCAGGCATCAGGTCTTGTATAAATAGGATAGGTTGACAGAACTTAAGTACGCAGGCTTTAGTGCAAATACGCAGATTGTAACCTAAGTGCTTTTCTCTGTAACCTTCAAGTGTTTATAATACAAAGAACGTTTAAAGTGTTTTCTCTTGTCGATTTACTTTGTTTTAGCTAGACTCTTCGCCTAGTCACAGGCATTCCGCACCCGGTCCGACTAGTAGACCCACTTGCATGTGACGATCCGCCACACCCGAGGGACCTACAAGTGGTATCAGAGCATTGCTCCTGATTTAGAGTGTTGTGAGTGAGTTTGGAGAGTTTTCACAAGCAAAAAGAGGTATTTTTGTTGATTTTTGTGATAAAATAGGGGTAGCTCTTGAGCACTATTTTAGAAACAAAAATCACTCAAAAACTTATTTTTGTTGTGTATTTGAGTGTTTTGAGCATCAAAGGTTGGTTAGAAACAAGTTTCTGACCCTTTGGCTCATTTGCATTGATCATCAGACCAATTTTTACCATCTCCGGCGAGTTTCAGGTTACCGAAAAAGTTTGGTGAAAGTTGCTGAAAAGGTATCCTGTGTACTTACCATTTCTGGCAAAAAGTACAGTTTTGGGCGTACTTACTAAATACGCAAGACATATCTCCTGCGTACTTATAAGTGCACAAGACTGAACTTGTGCGAACTTAAGTTATATCCTGCGTACTTACATTTAATCCTGCGTACTTACAAGTACACAAGAGGAAATCTAAATACGCAAGACCATTTCTCAAGTGCGCAAGGCCAAAATCAAGTGCGCAACTGTGTCTGACTTTTCTGAAATTTGACTAAGTGTTCACAATGTCGAATCTTCAGAATCTTGGAAACCTGTTGAATTACGATAATGAGATCGGTACACCACAGAAACCACCAAAGTTGCTGAACGTGAACGATTATTCTAATTGGAAAGCACGTTTCGAGCACTACATTTCTTATACCGACTCATCACTATGGATACCAATCCTTGAGGGATATAAGTATCCCACACACATATATCTTGATGAAACCATGCCCAAACCTATCTCTAAGCTTACTGACGAAGAAAAGAAAGCTTATGATCGTGAAAAGAGGGCACTTGGTTCGATCACTATGGCATTAACTCGGGAATTGTTCCACAGTTTCCGAGGGTATGACAATTCTAAGGATCTCTGGAAAGCTTTACACAAGAGATTCGAAGGAAATAGTGACATCAAGAAGAGTAAGCGGGATCTTCTCAGGAAGCAGTATGAGTGCTTCAGATTTTTAGAGAACGAATCTTTAGATGACCTCATCTCTAGATTCTATCATTTACAGACTGAGTTGAAGGATTTTGAACTCAAGTATCCAGATGAAGAGATGGTGGAAAAGTTTTTGGATGCTTTACCACCCAAATTTGAGATGTACACAACCATGATGAGGGAAAATCCTAAGTTCTATGAGTTGACAGTTGAGGAGGCAATAGGAAAGGTTCAAGCTCATGACATGAACCTAAGAAGAAAGGAGAGCTCAGGAAGACCCCGGATACAAGACCCTTCTATGTATCATGGGACGACTTCTACATCCAAGTCATCGGGCTCTGGAATTGCCCTCTTCACTGGAAATCCTACTGAAGAAGACCACACAACTGGGTGTGGTGGTCATGCTTGCTATGCTTCAGGATCAGGGTTGGGGTCTCATCATCAAAATACCTCAAGAAATCCTCCTGCTACGTCTTCAGCTAACAACTCAGCTATAGCCAGAATAGTTGAAGATCATGTAAGCACTATTCTCATCTTGTATGCTTGCATATGAAAATTTCATTGGTGGCAAGCTTACTGATCCAGAGACGATTGAAGAAGATTTTAATCAAGTGGATCCTGATGATATGGAGGACATGGATATTCAATGGAATATGGCCATGCTATTGAGGAGAGCCAAGCGTTTCCTGAACAGAACAGGAAGAAAGTTTATTGGCGGGCATCCTAATGCCAAGGTCGGGTTTGACAAATCCAAGGCCAAATGCTACAAGTGTCTGAACTTTTGACACTTTGCTCATGAGTGTCAGAAAGACAGAGCACCTGCCTCTGGTTTCACCCGACCCAGCCAAGGAAACAGCCATGGCCACAACAATCCAAACCACCACAATCAAAGCCAAGGTGGAACGTCCAATGCACTGGTAGCCCAACAGGACGGCAGCTTTGATTGGGGCGTTCATCTTGAGGATGCCATCATCGCACAAACCCAGGTTGGTCTCATGGCTGAGATCATGGAGATGATGGAAGCAGAGAAAAGGGAAGCTTCTATGGCTGACCTAGAAGAATCTACAACTGCTGCTACAAAGAAGGTAAAGGAAGCTGAAGAAAAGGAAGCTTCTGTAGCTGATGAAGAGGAATCAACCACTGCTGTTGCTCTCATGGCCATTGGAGAAGCAGGAAGTTCATCGTCTGAGGTAGATTCTAACCCTTTCTCTGTTATTTCTTGTTCTAAATGTCTAGGGCTAAAACTTGAAAATTCTAGGCTCCAAGACAAAATCGAACTCCTAAGTATGGCAGCTCTAAACTATAAATAAAATGAAAAACGTTTTAAAGATTCTATTGAAACGTTGAAAAAACAAAAATGTGAATATTCCTTAAAAATAAGTGATCAACAGCTTCACTTAGATGTTGCATACAGGGGGTTAGAAAAACGGAACAATGAAATCAACAAACTTCAAAATGAGATCTTGCAGTTAAAATGCACTAATGAGAAGTTGAAAAACTCTCGCTTTGTGGTGGAACACTACGAGTCTGTGGTGAGACAACTGAATGGGTTAGGTTTGGGTACTAATGCCATTCCTCCACCAGTGAGCGGGAAGTTTGTCAATAGCTTAATAGCCATTGATCTCACTTGTCTAGATGAGTCCTCTAATAAGGTTGATTCCCCTAAAAATGATGAATCCTCATGTAAGGCTAACTCCACATCTAGTGAGGAGTTTGTTACTGCTTCTAAAGACGGGTCGGTTAATTCTTGCCCTGAAGGAGTAGTATCTGAGGAGTTGTTGACTGAACAAAAGGTAAAGAAAAACGTTATCACTAATGGTGATAATTGCATTTTAACTGAACCCGATATCATTGAAACAAATGATAATCTAAAGGTAATGCTTTATGGGAGTTATAAAAGTCTTAACCAAGCAAAGAAAGAGGAGTTTTCAGCTCATTATGGGCTTGGGTATAAAAAAATTTTGGAAAACTATTATACTCCCAAAAACCAAACTAGTAAGGTTCAGACTAATGTTCATAAACCAACTCCTCCTTCTCATAATGCTGAGTTATCTAAGGCCAGATCTAATGAGCCTTATAAGAGAACTTATGTAGACAAGAGAACTGTTTTCACTGTGGCTTGGTTGGTCACATTTTTGTGAACTGTCCTTCTAAGAACCAAGGGAAACGGCATGTTGCTCCACAACCAGCTGTTATCCCCAGGTCGCCATCAGTGAAACCATCTCCCAAACATCCAAAGCAAAATGTGGTGAAACCACCAGTTAAACCGATGGTAAAACCTAAGATTAAATCTGAAGTCAAACCATCTGTTTCTAGAAAGGTAACGTAACATGCTGTACCTCGTGTATCTACCTCTGGTAGTACACGTACTGGTAAGAAACCTGTGGCAAGACTCTCTAAACCACAGAGGAGTAGACGAAACAAGAGGTTGAGAAAGCTTGAACAGCTGACTTCAGTTCAATCAGGTGAAGCTTCCACAAGTTCACCTGCTGTTGTTGAACCAAAGTCTCCTGTTCTGGTTAAGAAACAGAAGAGATCCTGGACTCCAAAATCCAAAACTTCTCAATCTCCTAGTTCTATTTCTTCTAACGATTTATCAATTTTGAATAGTCATCATGACTGTGAGTTAAAGGAAGTAGTTTATTTTGAAAAGGATGGACGACCCAAGACCACAATGGCTTGGGTCTCCAAATCTAACTAATTCTTTTGTGACTCGTGCAGGGACGTCCGAAGGGTACTATCTCTAACCGCTGGTATGTAGATAGTGGATGTTCCAGGCACATGACAGGAAACATGGCCCTGCTTCAAGACGTTAAACCATTCAGAGGCGGCTATGTGGCCTTTGCCAAAGAAAAAGGAGGCAGCATCACGTGTCAAGGCGTGGTTTCGAACGGTTGTGTCAGCTTTGACACTGTCAATTTCTGCGAGCAGCTGAAGCATAACCTGTTGAGTGTCTCCCAAATGTGTGATAAGGAGTACTCAGTGATGTTTGACAAGTCAGAATGTCTGATTCTCAAACCTGGTTTTGAAGTTCCCGAAGACTGGATCCTGATGAGAGCGCCAAGAACAAACGACACCTATCAGATCGATATGAGCGTGGCAATAACCACCTCATCAATTCCTACCTGTTTGCTTACTAAAGTGACAGAGCTAGACTCCATCTTGTGGCATAGGAAAATCAGACATATTTCGTATCATAAAATGAATCATCTTGTCCGAAACGGTTTGGTAACCGGGTTTCCTAAGCTGAGGTTTACCGTTGCAGATGACTGTATGCCTTGTAAAAAGGGCAAACAGCAACGGAAGTCTCACAAGCCCAAGCTCCAAAACTCTATTGATACCCCTTTGGAGCTATTACACATAGATCTATTTGGCCCCATAAGTATCAGGAGTATTGGAGGTAAGTCGTTCTGTCTAGTAGTAACTGATGATTTCTCACGTTTTTCTTGGGTGCATTTTTTAGGTACTAAAGACGAGACTGCTGATATTCTTCAATACTTGATCCTGAGCTTGGAATCTCTTTGCAAGCTGAAAGTTAGAAGGATAAGGAGCGACAACCGAACTGAGTTCAAGAATAATTTGATGGAGCTTTTCTATCTCAAGAAAGGGATCCGTCACGAATTCAGCATGCCGTACACGCCTCAGCAGAATGGAGTTGTTGAACGGAAGAACAGAACACTGATTGAGACTGCAAGGACTATGCTGTCGGATGCAAAGCTTCCTGTCACCTTCTGAGCAGAAGCCGTTAATACAGCTTGTCACGTCTTAAACAGAGTTCTGGTTGTGAAGAGGCATAACAAGACTTGTTACGAGTTGATCAACAATCGACTCCCCAATCTTGATTACCTAGTTCCTTTTGGTAGTCCCTGTTCCTTGTTGCTACAGTACAAAGACCTCTAGTCTAAGTTTCATGCAAAAGCGGTGGAAGGCATCTTCTTAGGATACGTTGCCAACTCGCCTTGCAAGAGAGTGTAGAACATAGGAACTCGTACTGTTGAGGAATGGTTTGAAGTGGACTACAGTAAACACAGCATTCCACCCGAACCAACAGGTCCAGCTTGGGGTTTTGATTATAATGCGCTATTCAAGTCATTCAATCTTCCTGATCTATCTGCAGTTGACGCCGCAAATGTTTATGAATTATTGGGTGGCAGTGATGACTCCAGCTTCTCTACTCGTGCTACTGTACCAATTGTAACTCCTGATTCCAATGCTGCATCTGCATCTGGAACTCATGACAGTGATAACAGTGAAGATGTTCTTGTTGTTGGAGATGACGCTCAAGCTAATCCTAACACAACTGTAGGAAATGAAGCTCCAGCTGATCCAATTAACATTGAATCTTCTTCTTCTGGAACACAAGCACGAATCTTGATCCAGAAATTCAGGAACCGATTGTACCGGAGACGAGAGTGCATAGGAATCATCCAATCGACAACATTATTGGTGATCCTTATGCCGGTGTTCAGACTCGTCATCGAACCATCACTGAGAACACCAGTCTTTACATAGAGATACTTGACACTGGTGTCATTGAAACATGTCTGCATGCTGCATTCGTGTCCCAGTTAGAGCCGAAGAATGTGAAGGAGGCTCTCACTGACAACTGCTGGATTGAGGCGATGTAAGATGAACTGTCTCAATTCCAAAAGTTGCACGTGTGGGATTTAGTTGACTTGCCAAAGGGCTTTCAACCAATTGGAACTAGATGGGTGTTCAAATGCAAGACGGATGATCGTCATGTTGTTGTGAAGAACAAAGCAAGATTGGTTGTTCAGGGTTTTTATCAGCAAGAGGGCTTGGATTACACGGAAGTATATGCCCCAGTTGCTAGAATTGAGGCCATTCGACTGTTCTTGGCTTATGCCACATATGTCGGCTTCAAGGTCTATCAACTTGATGTGAAGAGTGCTTTCCTTTATGGTAAAGTTCATGAAGAGGTCTATGTCACTCAACCTCCCGGTTTTAAAGATCCGCATAATATCAATAAAGTATATAAGCTCGACAAAGCACTTTATGGTCATCATCAAGCACCGCGGGCATGGTATGAGACATTATCTAAGCATTTACTGTCTAATGGTTTCGACCGTGGATAGATTGACTCGACTCTCTTCGTTAGGAAAGCAGGAGGTGACATTGTTCTTGTACAAGTATACGTCGACGACAATATCTTTGGATCTACCAATGAAGGGATGTGTAGGGAATTCGAGCAGGTGATGAAGTCCAAGCTTGAAATGAGTAATATGGGTGAATTGTCATTCTTCCTGGGTCTGCAAGTCAGTCAAAGAGAGGATGGCATTTATCTACATCAAACTAAGTATGTGCAGAACATCTTATCAAAATACAAGATGAATGATAGCAGTACTTATGGCACACCTATCCCAGTCAATCATGGTCTGCATCCTGACAAAGATGGAAAGGATGTAGATAGCAGATTGTACCGTGGGATGATCGGATCACTTATGTATCTCACAGCTTCAAGACCCGATATTATGTTTGCTGTGTGCTTGTGCTCAAGGTTTCAGTCTCAACCGAAGGAGTCACATATGATAGCCGTGAAGAGAATTTTCAGATACCTAAAAGGAAAACCCTGGTTAGGTCTTTGGTACTCTAAGCAGCAGTCATTCGACTTCAAAGCCTACACTGATTCAGATTATGGCGGTTGTAACCTTGACAGAAAGTCAACTTCTGGTGGATGTCAATTCTTAGGAGACAAACTGGTCTCCTGGCAGTGTAAGAAGCAGTCAATGGTTTCTGTCTCAACTTGTGAAGCAGAATACATTGCTGCAGCGAGCGGTTGTTCTCAGATACTGTGGATTCAGCAGCAGTTGAGAGACTACGGCTTAAACTTCACTGGAACTCCTCTATTCATTGAGAACAATGCCACAATGTCCATCACAAATAACCCGGTGAAACATTCCAAAACTAAACATATAGAGATTCGCCATCATTTCATCCGTGATTGTGCTGAAAAGCATTTAATTGAACTTGTAAAAGTTCACACGGATGACAATCTTGCTGACCTTTTCACAAAGGCATTTGATCGATCCCGTTTTGAGCATCTTGTCAACTTGATAGGAATGTTCAATCCTGAGTGAAAATTAATTTTTCTTAAATCAATTCAATTCATGGAAGTTAAACTTTATTTCTGTTAAATTTTCTGTATAGTTCTTTTAAGTTTCAAAATATTTTACAAAAACAAAAATAAAAGTAGAAAATGGAGAAAATTTTAAAGTTAACTTGAGAAAAGAGGAAATGATAGTACATCAGAAATTATCTAAACGTCACAGACTGCTCATATGGGAAATGATTGCGTCATGCTTACTTTATTGTTTAATTTATTGTGTTTTTAATCTGCTTATTTACAAGTAATTTAAATTTCCAGTAGGCTATATGCGTCTTTGAATCACTAGTAGTGTGAAAACTAAATCTAAATTACAACTGTGATTTGAACCCATGTTTGCAAGAGTGTCTGCGTAAAAGAATAGAAAAGATCATTATCAGATATAGGATGTTAGATTTTGGCAATAATTTTCGTCGTTAGCACAATTAATGCGGTTCATCTCACTACCCATACTCACAAGTATGCAAGGAGAGATTGAATCAAGACATGTCTCTACATTAACCGTTGAGCATGTATTCACCCTTGAATCACTCCTGATTCATTGAAATCAAATCCAGATAAAAGTTGGATCCCCTTACCTTAAAACTCAAACACCATATATATTATCCTGAATCATCATACCGATATTCAATGACGAAAATCAAATGAAACCAAGACAATGAATCACTCGATTCTGAATCTTATGATTCCTGATAATCCTTATGGATTCTGCTTGATTTTTCCTGTGCTAACAGATATAACTTCATTCTGAAAATTTAGAAAATCATTGGGAAAATCTTAGATGCCTTGAGATAATGAAATTTACATTAGTATAGCATATCAGTGGGGTACACGTTGTATATCTTATAAATAATACCTTAATACACAAGAATGTGATACAAAGATGCTTATAGTTTCAAATCTTATAATATTGTCAACTTGAATTACTTGTTTATGTGCTTATTACGTATGAATAAATAGTATTCCATGACATGATCTCATATTCTTTGATGTTTATATTGTATCGTTTTTGCTAAACGATAGCCTGATATGATCCTCTGCTCGTGTCTTTAATCAAAAACAGTTTGTGTGAATTCTTGTATATTTTATTAGAAAAGATCAAAAAGATTTTAAGTTTATGCATAGTTCAATTTTATTCAGAAAAGCCAAAAATATTTGTGTTTAACCTTCCTGAATTGTATTTGAATCCTCCTGATTGAATATTTTTATCTTGTTCGTTATTTGACTTGAAATACTTCATAAATTCTGAGTTTAAAATTTGCGCACTTAAGGGTTGTGCGTACTTGTCAAGTTCGCACGAAGTAAACCTTGCGTACTTATCAAATACGCAAGAGTTAAGTCTTGCGCACTTGTAAGTACGCAAGAGTTAACTCGTGCGCACTTAACAAGTACGCACGACTGCTTGAGGATGGGTATAAAAGTGACACTTAGAAAATTTTCTCAGTTTCATGCTTTCAAACGAAAAAAAAAACTTTTCCCTCTGCAAATTTCACTCAAAATCAAAGTGTTCCTAAACCATTTTTTCGTCCCGTCTATAGTTTCATCATCTCATTTCATCGATTTGGTGAGAATCTAGGCTAAATCCATCCGTGAAATCGTAACATTTGGACCGATTCTCGACCAAAAAAAAAATTTAGGTTTATTCTTGAATTTTTGGGTAAAATTGGGGTTGTTTGGGTAATTTCTTATCACTAATACCGGATTAGAAAACTTAATCGACTCCCATTCATCCCTTTTGGTCATCGATTTTGATCCGTCGGTTGAATATGAATCGATAGTGGGTCGGGCGACTTTTTAGGTCAAAATTGGTCATGTGTAGGTAGTTTTTGGTATTGATACTGGTCCCATAAGTTAGAATCATTGATTCCGACCTAGTAGCGACCTATTCGACCCGCTTTTTGAACGATCAGTCAATTTATCAATATTCTGGAATTTTTGTCAAGTGGTGTTCTTGCGCTAACACCACTTAGCAAGTACGCAAGAGGAAAAGACTGCGCACTTAGCAAGTGCGCAGGACCAACACTTGGGAAAAATTCTAAGTCTGAAAATTATGTTCAAAGAGTAACTACTATACTGAGTCATGTTTGTTCATTTCCAATGATACGTGTTGTTCTGATTGTGTTTTCTGTGTGTTTTTGCAGATTATGGCTCGGGTGTTTACTAACGAATTCAACTTGTTAGCAAACACTCAACCCGAATGGAAAG
Organism: Smallanthus sonchifolius; assembly: GCA_023525975.1. Lineage (NCBI taxonomy): Eukaryota > Viridiplantae > Streptophyta > Magnoliopsida > Asterales > Asteraceae > Smallanthus > Smallanthus sonchifolius. Next base: position 36,115,561 of record CM042025.1, on the reverse strand, counting down.
GTGCAGCATTGCAATATAGGGAGATAGTTGATTTCTTGAATCGCTCCTGAATCAGCTATGCTATCTCGACTGACCCGACCGTGTCAAGACCTTATTTGGAGCAATTCTGGGAGACAGCGGAACACGACTGCACGGTATCCCCCAATGTCATAAGGGCTACCGTTGCTGGTCAGGCTATCGCTTTTTCTGAAGACACCATAAGAAGGGTCCTGCAGTTCAGAGACCTTGCTACCGACCCGACAGCCTATCCAGACTACTATGTGGACAGGTGTTGGAGGCAAAGAATGGGATACGTCGGAGCAAGGGACTATGCCTCATACAAAAAGATGTGGGTATTGGACCAATGGCGGTATTTCGCCCACGTCATGATCGTGTGCATCTCGTCAAGGAAAGCTGGTAAAGATTCCATGGGTCATGACCTTGCAGCAGCCATGGTGGGCTTGTCTCTTAATAGGGGCTACAACTTCTCGCGCTACATCTTCAAAGCAATCAATGACCAGATCAACACAGCGGAGAAGTTTAGATTCTTATTGTACCCTAGGTTTGTGCAACTCTTGATTGATGACGCGTTGCCAAACCTTCCTGCTATAGGGGAGAGACTGCAAGTCAAGAGGGTGGACAAGAGAGTATTCGCTCAATTCTTAAAGCCAGGCAGCGTAGAACCTACCCCTGTGCATACTGAACTCTTTAGCAACCTAATCAATGAAGCATATGTGGCACCTGATGACTGGAACTGGTATAGCCACAACTCTGAGCCTGAACATAGTGAACACTCTGATGAGCTACAGGAGGAAATGGAGAGTGACGATGGTTCGTCTGAGGATGGAGACGACGAAGGCGGTGATGGCGGTGATGGTGGTGCTGAGGAATCCGATTCAGAAGCAACAGAATCATATTCTTCTGATTCCGATGACGCACCATCGCAGGCACACCCCAGGAGATCGGCACAGGTAACCCTACCTGAGTCGTCCTCCAAAAGAAAGCGACAAAGCTCAAGCAGCGAATATGAGCCAAATTCTGACTCTGACGCGGCTATACAAAGACAACGAAGGGAGAGTGTTCATAAGAACATGGGTGATAGGCAACAGGTTGCTATCCCCAGTGTGGTAGAGGTCCCGACTGTGCAGCAAGTACAAGTTCCAGCTGCCAGTCCAGATTCAGCCTCTACCCCACCAGAACAGCAATTGTACCGTAGGAGGAGAAGACCACAAGTTCAAGCAGTCACGGCAGTCACAGAGGAGGTTTCTGTGACGGTGACCCTCCCTACTACATTCGTCCAGGTGGCGGTGACTACTCCAATTGTCACGGAGTCTGTCACCATCACCCCTACCATTACCCCCAACAACTCTCATCTCATCCACAATCCCAACACCCACCATTGAGCCGTCAAGCCAACCCTTTAATTATGGTGACTTCACACAAGGGTTTTACTTCGACACGATCTTCGCCTCCCCTATCCATAATGCCGAAGCGTCATCGTCTAGGCATCCTGATCCGAATGATGCAAGGATTGATGTGCTGGAGACCTAAGTTGCTGGACTGCTGAAGACTATTCAGAAGTAAAAGGAGGAATCTGATGCTCAACAAGCACAGATTAATTCACTGGCCGATGAAGTTAGGATTCTACATAGCCAGAGAACGGGGACTAATGAGCGACTGAAGAACATAATGGCACAGAACGAGCTGTTAATGAAGACAAATGAAATGATTCTAGGCCACAGAACTTCACTTGAGCTAAGGCTGGATTTACAAAGAAAAGAGCACGAAGCGATGGTCAAATTAGTTGCAGAACTGACCAAGAAGCCTGATGCTCAGGGGGAGAAGGAGAAGGAGAAGAAGAAACAGAAAGAGAAAGAAAAGAAATCCACTGGTGTTGAGCCTTGTCATTCAGTCGACTTGACTAAGGATGACAATAAAGACAAGGATCCTGAAGCCGGTCCTAGTGGAGGTGAGCACCAAGCTTTGGCAATTGTGCCCATCTCTGCTATTCCAATGGCTGAGGGGGAGTTTACTCAGCAAGAGGGTGGTGATACCTCTGGTGGTGGTGGTGAGAAAGGAAAGTCAGTGGCTGAAGTACTTAAGGACTTATCTGATGATGAGATCCTATATATAGAGCATGACTATTCAAAAGAAGCACAGATCGATGCTCTCTTCAATCTAGAAGAAGGAGAGATCGACTCTGGTGACGACTGGGATGATGATGACGAAGATGTTGTGATCGAAATTCCCAAGGGTGACGGGGAAGGAGAGTACGAGCTAGAAGATGGAGAGATCTTTGAATTTCCATCCTTCGATGCTCCGCTCGATACAGGTTCAGTCGAGCAGGCCAGTAATGTAGAAGCCTCGACTGAAGCCTCCCCAGTTGACCCTGAACCTGTGGACCCAGAGGCACCAAAAGAAACATAAATGCCTTCTACTTCATCAAAGGGTCCAGCTCCTGTGTGGCAAAAGACGTCTATAATAAACAAACACGGAGCAACAGGGATGATCTTGGCTATAAGGTTCGAGGAGGATAAGCAGCTGTTCGCTATCAAAAGATCTGGCGGGGTTCAATACTTGAAACCCACCAGTGAAGCGTTCAGCTCCTTGCCCAAATACGACCTGGTGAACCTAGCAAACCGAGAGCTGCTGGGTCATTCCAATCACGCAGTGGCGATGGGTTTGTGGGTGGTTCTGCAGCGAGAAGCAAGATCAGGGAAGTTCGAGATGTTCAAGCCTCAAGTGCCCAAGAGAGTTAAGGATAGGCACGCTGTACATCCTGTGACTAAGAAGCACTTAAAGAAATTGGTATACAAGCCAGTGTGATGTGAAACTAAGATTCCCCTGAGCAAGTTATCTCAGGATATTCTTGGTGACATGTGGTACTGGTATGTAGATCCAAAAACGGGCGAGGCTGTGATCATGGGTAAAGGACGTTCAGAAAGTGGGAACCTAGTGCCAAAGGAGCTGATCAGAATATTTGATGAAGTCTGCTTCATCAACTTTTCTGTGAAAGATCTGGAGGTACTAGCAGAACACTACTGCGTCTACACGGATGAGTGGACAAAGCTCCTTGCTTCTAAATATGACAAGGTGATTAAGTTCTGCCTTAATTACAAGAAGAAGATGGAAGCTGAAGATCAAGTGCTGTGAAGACTGACGACTGAAGATTATCCAAAGCTGTTGTCAAGGGGGGAGTTTGTTGAAGCACTTTCCTGTGACAAACACTCTGGATAGATAGAGTCTTAGTCTTAGGTTGTTTTGTCTTGTTTGTAATTGTCTTTGTATGTAAGAGTCTTTATGTATTAGTTTATCGAGTTGTATTTACTTTTACATATTGAATGTTGCATTTCTTTCTAAGTGTTTTGCGCACTTACATGTGCACAGGAGTAAGCTCCTGCGTACTTAGGAAATACGCAAGAACAACTCTGCGTACTTGCTAAGTACACAAGAGCATTTTGCCCTGCGCACTTGCTAAGTGCGCAGGCATCAGGTCTTGTATAAATAGGATAGGTTGACAGAAGTTAAGTACGCAGGCTTTAGTGCAAATACGCAGATTGTAACCTAAGTGCTTTTCTCTGTAACCTTCAAGTGTTTATAATACAAAGAACGTTTAAAGTGTTTTCTCTTGTCGGTTTACTTTGTTTTAGCTAGACTCTCCGCCTAGTCACGGGCATTCCGCACCCGGTCCGACTAGTAGACCCACTTGCATGTGATGATCTGCCACACCCGAGGGACCTACATTACTATTAAATTCCATAGAGTTAAAATCTCATTACATAAATCTCAACTTAAACCAACCAAATAACATGTTCAAAAGACAAAACAACTTATAACAGAGTTTCTTCATTTAATATCTAGGCAAATCCTATGTGATCCTTTGCTTGACCTATCATGAGCTTAATCACCTGAAACATGTACGAAAAACCAGTGTTAACTAAAAATAGTTGGTGAGAAATCACAGGTTTAATAAAATCATAAGTTTGGCAAAAGTAACAATTCACAATTCAAGATCATCATATAGCACATAAATAAAACAAACACATGATTAGCAAATCCAACCTAAAATGATGAATAACGAATAAGTGGTACAACTCGCAAGTTGCACTAATAACGAATAAGATGTCCAACCAAAAGTTGTCCATAAAGTATGATGTGGTTTCCATCCTATGGTCCATATCTGTACTACCGTTGGCTTGAAAGCTTCAAGTTAAGGATTTGCAAGTTTAACGTTTATCATGTTGTGTTTATTTATTCACATACATATAAGATTCACTTGTTTTAGAATAGTTTGAAAACGTGTTTTAATGCGTGCCAACGCGTACATGTTTCCCCCAAAACGATTTTAATAAAGTGGGGCTATGAAGTCTCACCTTGATAACTAGGAGCGATAAGAGACTTGAGCAAATAGACGAGGTGAATCACGGACCAGACCCTAAACAAATGAATAAACTAGTTTTAGGGTAGGTTCGATGGTTACGAGTGTTAGATAGGCGGTTCGGGTCATAAGGTTAAGAATTAGTTGCAAAAGTAGAGTTTTAGTTATTTTACTGATTTTGGACAGCAAAGTAGCTGAACAGAAACGGGCTTGTTAAAAAAATCAAACTTCGTCCAAAAATTATGAAATTTTACAAGTGATTAGTTTAAGTCGTTCCGAACAAGTTTCGTTTAGAAAGTTTTTCCATTTGAGACTCGGATCATAGCCAAAACAGTCCAACAAGACAGAAGGTACTGAAAAAGGTTTCTGTCCCGTTTTGGCTACTACAGAGTCATACGTTTGAATTAGAAAAAGAGCCAATTATGGTTGGAAAGAAAGTTCGACGAACTACTTCATGGAATTTGAGTTTGCTCAGTTTCGTTTAATTATGGTCAAGTTATGCTTAGTTCACAGTCAACAGTTGCACTTAAGTGGACCGTTTAGGGTTTTAAGGTTACTGAACGTGTAAATAAAAAATTAGACGAATGTTATTATGTTATTATAATACATAATATAATCAGATTAGGTTAGCCAAAACGTCCCGTGTCACTGGTCTAGCCATGATATTCACAAAAGCGTTTTGGAGAATCACATAATGCAATCGGCATAGCCGACACGAGCAAGCGGATTCTATTTTAAATTAGCGTGTGAGATCATATAAGTGATAATACATAATTATTAACATGTTTTAAGTTATCAAAAACATACTAAAGCATCGTCAGAGCCACTTTTGCAATAGTTGTCTTGAGGATTCACAGAATGTGATGGCGTAGCCGCCATTGCAAACGGGATCCTTTGTTTGATTGTTGGTGATGTTAGTTTGATTTCTTGGTTTAGTTAAGATTATTAGTGGGTTTTTAGGGCTTAGGTTTCACATGATCAAATGATCATGGATAGAAAATAGAAAAAGATTGAGGGGATGAAGAAAGAATGATTTAAAAGACGGTATTGAACTTTGGAGGGTTACTTACTTGTTTGATCTTCAACTCTTGGAATCCTCTAGGGATTTTCGAAATATTCAAAAGGGGAGGTAGGGATTTCAAAAATTATAAAGGTTTGGGAGTGTTTGAGGGAGAATTAGCAAAGAAAACAAGTTCCTAAGCCTCCTATTTATACTAATGGGTGAAGGGTTGTAAAAATGGAATGTCTTGGAAAGGAATTTAGAGTTTTTAGGGTGTGTAAAGGGGGGTGGAAGAAATTTCTTGGCCTTGTGGGCTGCAAAATTCTTCCATGGGTCATGGGTCATGGGTGGCCTTTGACCCATGGTTGATCCAACGGTTCAGTTTCACGGTTTTTGATCGTTTTTTTGAATTTCAGGATTTATTTAAGGAAAGTTTTGCAAACAAACTTTGTTTTTATTAATGAAATGAATATTTTAAACATTTAAAACATAAATTAATGTCATGTTAGACGAATTTGTCGGGTGTGGACGATACGAAGCTAACGGCGGTTTAAAATGCGAACAATCGCACGAAAGTACTAACTAACATACTAGGGCATCAATTTGAATTATGTGACAACTTGAATGAGTTAAATAACTATGTTAGGCACATATGGTTGATACATTGCCTTTGATTTAGTAGTGGGTGAGTTTTCGTGTCGGTAAACGAGTTATTAAACGGTTTAACGATCCAAGTTGTAATTTAAGGCAATTCCAAGCATTGCAGTCAACATGTGACCATGTAATAAGTATAATGTGCATGAAATAGGTATGTTTCAAGTATGATGTGAACACGGTCTATGATGAGGGTTTCAAGCTTCATTGATTCATGAATATGGTAAGCGTTACAAGTATGCGAAAAGCAAAAATGTTACACCTCTTCTTGCCATGATCCAACACAAGGTTCCCTTTGACCACCTTCCACTGCCCACTCCCGAACTTAACATCGTGCCCCTGATCATCCAACTGCCCCACTGAGATTAACATCTTCTTTAGGCTTGGAATAACCCTGAGATCTCTTAAAGTCCATATGAAACCGGCTGAAGTTACCAAATCAAAATCACCCTTTCCCGTAACCTCTAGAATATCATCATTTGCCAGTCGTACCTTCCCAAAGTCCCCTGTTTTCAGATTCTTCATCACTGTTGTGGGTAGCATGAAACGAGGCACCAGAATCCATAACCCAATAATCCACACTACTTTCCATGCTACATATCAGAACATCATCTTCTACGTATTCTTCTGTAGCGTTAACTTCCTTTTTCTCATTAGGACATTGATTCTTGAAATTTCCCACATGTTTATAGTTTCAACATGTCACATCATTTCGTTAGACTGACTCCTTTTCTGCTCTCACCACCTATGTTACTCTTCCTAAAATCGATGGGGCACTGATCTTTTCCTTCCTTTGACCATCAATTTTGTCTCGGTTAATATCAGTTGAAATCAAATTCGAGGATGAAGTTCAAGCTCTGATATCACTTGTTATGAATAAGCACACACAAACCAAACGAAAACATTAAATGACACGGAGATTTAACGTGGTTCGGTCTAAATTGACCTATGTCCACGGGCTACAGCTAGATAATCTTATTTATGAGGTGATAAGAATTACATGTACATAGGGGGTCCTATTTATAATAATAGAATTATGGTTACCTTTGATCCCTTTCCTAAAATACAAAAATATGAGATTAAGAAAACTTGTATTAGGCAACTTGCCTTTTTGGCATCCCCAAGACTTGCGCCAGGGCTAGGGCCGGCTGCCCCCTTCCTGCGCTAGCCTCCACAGCCCAACAGAGTGGTAGGGAGTGAAAACCGTTTTCATGGTTTAGTAGTGGGGGAGTAAGGAATGATGTGACGTTGATGCGATAGTGAAGAGTTAGGATACACCTCATAGCCTTACATCACATGAATATACAATGCTTCCTTACACTACATACATCTTTCTTGAAATTGGCTCTATCTTCATATTCTAATTTAGATTTAGATTCATGTTCTATAACGGAACTGAATTTCTTCCTTTTTCATCAATATTTTGATTTTTTCACAACAATGCATAGTTTGATACTACGAATGTTCCTGGACTGAAGAGCAAGTGTAAATCAAATGAATATTATATAATGAGTAAATTACGTTGCTTTAGTCGTCTTCGGGCGGTGAGGGCTATCGTTTTCTTGCTAGTTGTTCCAATGTTTTTCCTGACACATGGAGATTCGCAACGAGAGAGAAGATCGCAAACAGAATTTTACGAGATTGTGAGATATGTTGAATTAGCAAGAAAGATTTGGGTGCAAAAGGCTAAACCATAAGAAATAACATCACTTGTTTCCATTTAATGATCTGTGTGTGATGATAAACTTTGAATATCATTATGACATATTCATAGATGAAGGTGGTCAAGTGTCATTTTTATAACCCAAGGGGGGCACTTGAACCACATTCTATAAACAAAGTAGAAATATCAACTTTGCAATGCTGTTTCACAGCTGCAAAGTTCTACACTTGTTGTATTGATACATACAGAACACAGTAAAACAACACCAATCGAGGCAAGGTACGCACCGTAATATGTCATGTGCAACCCGACGCGTCAAAGTTTGGAAACTGGATGAACTTCATGGTCAAAGGAGGAATGACAACCGGAGAATTCACATCCACATCATTCGGTTTCAAATGTGGGATGTCTCCTGTTTGTGTAAGTTGTAATGGAAATCCATTTAGAAGCATTGTTTTACTTTTCAAATTGCCGCCTTGTGGGGTCAAATGGTACTCCTCGCGTGCAAGTTCATCATCCATTGACTTTGACCCAATCCATGAAAATGCTGACTTTATCCGAAGAATGAAAGACACTTTTTGGTCTTTTGTTTTATGCAAATTCGTGATCAAGACGTTGTGAATGTTGAGTTTAAATTCTGTTTGGTTGCTTAGGTTAATCAGAAGCAATGTTACGCCCGCCTGAAAATATAAAAATATAACGAGTAATCAACAACAAGCAAGCACTCGGTTTATATCAAATAAATAAACTTACTTTTCCTTTTGAACAATGAGCATAAGTGCGTAAATGTGGCCCAACATTTATCCTTTCTACAGAAAGAACCCCTGTGCCCATAAGCCGATGCCATAGAAGCGCACTGCATGATATTCACCAAACAAGTTAGTCGTGTATCGCGTATTGTAAAGTTTTTTTATAAAAAAAACACCATAAAGGAAGTTTAAAAGTGGGATCGAGTCACCTGTAATAATCAGGGTTAGGCGTAAATGTTGTTTTGTTGAGAAGACCATAATTTCCACCAATTAAGCTTTGCCTGCAATATACTTTAGTGTGGTACTTAGCTGCCATTGCAAGCTGATCCAAGTACCTATAAAGATTTTGTGCATAAACGATAATACGATATCAGCAAAAAAAATGTTATTTTCCTTTATTCCATAAAATGCAAAAAAAAAGAAAGAAAAAAAATTACCAGAAGCTATCGACAAATGTGTCTGAAACATGAAGACCGCCACTGTTGTATGCTCCACCAGATTCTCCAATCCAAGAAGATGCCCATGGGCCATTTGCTTTTAAGGTTTGTTGGAAATCACTAAATGTGACCGACGCCCTGCTCAAGAAATGTGGATCTAAAATCTTTTTCTCTAGATTTGGATCAATGCCTGAATAAAGAAAATTAAGTTATGATTTTTCTAAGATTTGTGGCGTATTTATAGTACTTTTTGTTATTTGTTTATTCATTTTGCGGGTCCCATTACCTAAAGGGGAAAAAGTAAAATGGAACAAACAGAAGGAAAATAAAAAGACTCAAAAGAAACGAAATTTCGTTTAAAAGAAAAAGTAAACTTAGAGAAGAAAACTTCGACTAATTTACTTATGGATGGGTCGGGGTGTCGGGTTGGCGGGTTGCATGATGAATCAAAACATGACCCATGTAACCCATTATTTAAATGAGTCAAATGAGTTAGTGGGGGTAAATGATTTGTAATCAATATGTAAATGGGTTAAATGGGTCATAAACGGGTTGGAGGGTTGTGTTTTATCTCAAATGGGTCAAATGAAAAAAAAATAGTTAAAACGGGTTTAATCAAAATTTAGACAATTATTGTAATAACATTGTTGTCGAAAATATAACACATTAAATATTTATAAAAAATAAAAATGGGCAAATGAGTATTTGTGGTTCAAATCAACTGAATTGGCCCATTTGACCCAACTAAATCTGACCCTTTTCAACCCGACTAACACACTCATCTTTCTGCTTCTAGATAAATACAAATAATAAGTACATTGGAAATATTAAATAGCACAAACCTGGTCCCAAATTATACAAATGGAGTGTCATTACATCAACAATTTCTGAACCCGAAACCTTAAGAAGCTTTGAAAACCACTCTTTATCAAAGAACCCACCGGGTGCTACAAGTAATGGTTTTGGCTGGACTTTCTGGTATAAACTGTCAATTATACCCCTGAGTTCAACCAAGTCACTCCCATACTGCTCAGCATGGACCATAGCACCAATGCCCTTGCCACTCAACTCGTTACCTGCAACCAATATAGGCAATAATAAATATATATGAAAGTGTGTATCATAAGCACGAAAAATCTTAATAGATTTGAATAAATGAAGTTATTACCAAATTCCCATGAATGTATCTGATACCCCTTGGAAATGGTATATTTTATAAAATCATGGGCATTTGTGGAATTCCAGTTTCCTCCCCACACTCCCTTCTTAATCTGGTGTCTTCCCCGGAGCGCATTCAACCCAAAGGTGGCAAGTGACCTACAAAAAATAATTTCAGTTTTAATAATGTAAAACAGGTAGTTTTTGACATTTTTACAGGTCGGACAAAACACTTTTTGTCCAAAAGTTATAAACTTTTTATAACTAATTAGTGTCTTAACTACGTTTAAGAAAGTTATATTTTTTTTATGATAGTCTAAACTTAATTTTAAAATAACTTACTAGGTTGTATGTGATAGATACACACTTTGGGCGTCTGCTGACAAGTTTACTTTTTAACTCGTTTGTCACATTATAGATAAAACATAACTCAAATCTGACACGTTCATTACTAAATCCACCAATGTAGAGTAAAAACAAAATCATATATGATTGGGCTTGCTAAACGGGTCGTGTTCACGGGTTGGCGGGTCAAACCCAACACTGACCCAAAAATTTTACACGAACCCAAATATCATTTTAGACACATGAACCCAAACGCGACACATGTATTCGCGGGTTCACACAAACAAAACCCGTCTAACCCGAAAAAAAAATTATATAACTTTTTTTTCATATTAATAGTTTAAAATTACACGAACCCGTTTAACCCATCGGGTTGACACGAACACGACCCCTTATTTTCTCCCAAGAAAACTCACCTTTTCCTCATGACACAACTTTGCGATATCAGATATCCTTTTCGTCGCACGCCCAATCCCATAAAAAATTATAGACATAATATTCATTTAAAACCCTTACTTTCACCCATACCAATTACCATATTCCTAAGATCCTCCGCAGACATCCTTTGACCATATAACTTTTTTTCATATTAATACTTTAAAATTACACGAACCCGTTTAACCCATCGGGTTGACACGAACACAACCCCTTATGCTAAACGTGTTTGCGAGTTCGACCCGACACAAACCCAAAAATTTTACACGAACCCAAATATCTTTTTAGACAACCCAAATATCTTTTTAGACACATGAACCCAAACGCGACACATGTATTCGCGGGTTCACACAAACAAAACCCGTCTAACCTGAAAAAAAAAATTATATAACTTTTTTTCATATTAATATTTTAAAATTACACGAACCCGTTTAACCCATCGGGTTGACACGAACACGACCCCTTATTTTCTCCCAAGAAAACTCACCTTTTCCTCGTGACACAACTTTGCGATACCAGATATCCTTTTCGTCGCACGCCCAATCCCATAAAAATTTATAGACATAATATTCATTTAAAACCCTTATTTTCTCCCATACCAACTACCATATTCCTAAGATCCTCCGCTGACATCCAATTACCATATAACTTTTTTTCATATTAATACTTTAAAATTACACGAACCCGTTTAACCCATCGGGTTGACACGAACACGACCCCTTTAGCTAAACGTGTTTGCAAGTTCGATCCGAAACTGGCCCGAACCCATTTAGACTAAACTAAACCCGCGAATTTCGTGTTAGATTGGGTCGTGTCAGAAATTCAGTCCCTGTATATAATAATCTAAGAAATAAAAAGGCTTTAAGCGCACCTTGTCTTGGCAAAAAACTCATTTAATTCATCCCACCTATCCATAGTAAGACAACCCTTAGAGAATCCAAACAATCCCCACTTCATTTTCATAAACGGATGACACGGACCCGAGAAATCCCCGACATTATACACCACTTGGTCTTGTAAAGAACCTCCCACACGTATCCTTAGATGTTCAAAAGCTGTTTGAAGTCATCAATAAACAAAGTTCAGCAAAATCAAAACACATTATCAGAAATTCTTGCAGTTTTAAGTTTTAATTCACGAAACCAAACCTTGAACCGCTTTGGTAAGAATCGGATGAGATAAATCCTGTAAACATGATACCATAAATCAGTTTTCTATCTTAATTCAGATCAAATATTACCCATTTGGAAAAGTTTACAACGCTTACTAGATTCAAAGCCGAAGATGACCCCCATGGGCAATGGTTGTAGTTACACTTATCGTTAGGCCACCAATCGATAGTAGCACAGATATAATTCGCATCCGTGTGAAATATTGGTAAAGTCCCATTAATTAAAAGTTCTGATTCTTGAACATATTGTGCTGAAATTGCAGAAATTGAAGCCAGAAATAGAAATAATGATGCACAAAACTCCATTGATGGATCCAGATGACCTCTAGCTCAACCTGGTTAGAATTAAGAGTGAAGAAGATGAATATATTGGTTCTTAAAATAAGATGAATACAGAATAGCAATTATCATCAGCAATTTTTCCAAAATTTGTCTAAAGTTTTCCAAAATTTGTCTAAAATTGTCCAAAATTTGTATACATTTTTCCAAAATTTGTCTAAAGTTTTCCAAAATTTATCCAAAATTGTCCAAAAAACTTATATAATCTGTCCAAAATTGTTCTTGTAGGCTGTAATTAATAATCATCCTCAGCAATTTTACATTTGCAGCAGAAATCACTAAAAGTGTTTATGGTATCAAAATAATTCGTGAATATTATTGATCAAGGGGGGAAACATAAATGGATACAAACTGTAATTATGGACTAGATAATTACAAATCAATTTAACTAAATATATAATCACATGAGTAAAACCTAAGAAATGAACAACATTATTCATAAATTAAACTAAACAAGATTTCACTCATTTCCACAAATCAGATCCCCAGACTAATTTCAAATTCTAAACAACAAACGTCAAATCTAGATTTCTACGTAACTTATTACACCCGCCGCAAACAACAAAATCCAAAAATTAAAACGAATATGTAAATAAAATCTCACGGATTTGAAAACCCTACCCTGAAATCGATTGATTATATAAACCCCAGTGCCGAAGAAAAATCCTGAATGGAGAGCCGTTGGTTGAGCTAGTTTATCCGAATTGAAGATGGAGTGGAATGAGCTGTTTGTCAGTTGATTTCACATGTTGGGTTGGGTGATTTCACATAATTGTGATTAGGAAAGGAAGTGATTTCACATATATACCTTGCACCAACTCTACTTCAATCATGTTTATATTCATATTCGTCGGCAGAATAATGGTTTTTAATTAATAAATAAATAAATAAATATATAGCTATTATTGGTAGACTGGTAGTGGTATAAAATATAAACCAAATCTAAACAAAACTTAGGTCATCTATAATCATGTCACATGACATATTTATTCTTCACTTAAAAAAATTTCAACTTTCTTTTGCCTGGTTATCACAATCTTATAATTATATATTTTGTTGTCAAATTATTTATTATAATAAATTTTTAGTTTTTCCTATAATATAATAAATTATAACTAAATAGTATATAACTAAAAATAAATAAAAAACTAATGAATTATATTATATATATTTATTTTTTCTTTTTTCCTTTGTTGTTATTGCTTTTCCACCGCATTTTTTCTCAATTTCGTGCATAGGCTCTCTGATTACTACTCTTCGACGGTCACTTCATTGACTTCTCTATTTTTCTCTACTTAATCGAATAAAGGTGTGAGCTATTAAATCATATTCTTTTGATGTTTTAGTGTTTTCTTGCTTGAATTTCTGATTTTTAGGTTTCGATGTTGCAAATGGATGAGGCTTATTATGATGATGATGATGATGATGATTCCTGGAGTTCTTTTCTCAAAATAGTGTTGCTTGAAAAAAAAAATTATCAAAATGGTCTTCCTTAAAAAGTATTTGCCAATAGTTGGATTAGATTCATCCCGTAAACAGAGTTTAGCGTCCACACCAGAATCCATGGTTCCAAGGTTTATAAGTGAACTGTAGGTTGATCATTTAAAGCATACAAAGCAACCTTATCAACCTAAAAGGAGTTATTATTGGGTTTACTTCGTCATGCACTAAATAAATTATATAAAAGAATGGTTTATATTCAAAGGAAAATGTACATCAACTAGGTTTTCCCCCGCGCTTTGCGGCGGGAGTTCGATTGTTATCCTTTACTCATCTCATTTACAGGACAAAACTTACGTTGAAACGCTGACTCGCTATAGCCTATAATACAAAAAAAAAACCAGTTTTAATACAAATCAATTTTCAAACGTTGCCGAAAAACCTTTTTAAAACCGCGCATTGTGACGGGAAGGTTAAAACCTGTAACCTTCCGATTTGACGACCCAAAAAAAAAAGTAACGTTAAATCATTAAAAAGAACCCAAAACTAAAAACATAATTAGTTTTTCACATAAATTTATTAAAAAAAAAGATAGAAACGTGTCTCCCGAGTAATTGAGGTTAAAAAAAACACCTTCCCGAAACACTATATTTATAATAAGTTGGAACTGGATTTTTTTGACTTAAAGATTTTTCTTAATTCTTTGATATGAGCTTCTCAACCATATATGTTGCATCTTTACAATGGTCTGGGCACCTTCTACCTCCACACTAATTCCAAATTGATTCATGTCCCATCAGAATCTCAACCTGTGTTCAAAAATTAGATTATTATTTCAATATCATAGTTTCTATAACCATATTTAACACATTTAGTACTGACTAAACTTATTAAAAAAAGAGCGCAATCACAAAGTGTAAACCAACTTGACCAGACCCGTTTTAATTCCTACTAAAACATAATCGTTTGGACTGAACCTGAGATGACCTTTTCTTGGCCAAAGCAAATTCAAGATCTTTTTAAAGCGCACCGCTTTGGCCTTACCTGTTTTGAATCGTTAAGTAACCTGACCTGACCCACCGTAATATTAATTTACCTGTTAAATATATCAATTTTAAATCATGCCTAAAACTTTCTTCACCAAAAGAAATTGAGATCTTTTTAAAACGACCGATTTTTATCTCACATGTTACCTAAGCTGACCCGAACCGCCATAATATTAATTAACCTCTTAAAGGTACCAAATTTAATTCCTGATTAAAACTTTTTATAAAAAACAAAATCGAGATATTTTTCAACCGTTAGGTAACCTAACCCGACGTTAAAATGACTGTGACAGTGGAGGTAATACAAATGTCAAGGAAAAGTGAAAAGGTAAATGCGCATAAGAAGAAAATCTCTTAACTTAAGTTGCAAACGAATCTATTGTTGCAAGCTAGTAGACATTGGTGGCAAAAGTGGATATGAATATGTAAACAAAGGACGACAACCTACAAACCCAAAACATCCAATGAAGCCACAATGAAAATACTCTATTAAACGCTAAAAAAATAAGCACATAATACACACAACTTTGGCTTTACATTGTAACCCTTTTTGTTCAGGTTGCAAGGGGGTTAGTATTAATTATAAAAATCTTAACAAACAGTTAAATCCCACATTGCAAAAAATGATTGAGCCTCTACTAAGTTTTTGGTTTGGTCGAGGTTGCGTTGCGCCTCACGTGATGAAATATTACTTTTTTATCTAAGGCCATCCATAGTGGTTTCACTAAAAAGTGAACCACAATGATATGCCTACCACTCAAAGAAGTGATGCGGGGATGGACGCGAGGTCAGGTTTTCTTGGCTCAAGTTATACGTAATTATATTAAAACTTAGATAGAAAAAACATAAAACTTAGGCATGAAAATAACCGTCTTTTAATAATAAAATTGGTATTCCAAATAAATAGAGAAGCTTACCTTGCGAAGCTTTCCAAATGATTGCACATTGTTTACTCTTCTTTGCATCTGAACATGTGAATTGCAGTCAATTGAGTAGATTTTATCATAGTTTAAAAGTAGCATAAAGTTAAAAGAAATTAAAGGGATAATTAAGCAAGCGCATAATTAGAAAAACTATATAAGTTTGAGTCAATAAATAACACTTATGTGGACAAACAGGTGAGTAGCAAACCACCAAGCCAATAGCCCATTTTTGTATTAAAACAGGTTTAATACATATTTATCATCCAAATAGTTCTTAATATTTGTAAAAAAAATAAGCATATGCAAAAGACGTGGTTTGGTGTTGGAAAATACGTTCACCATAAATGTCAGTGCAATACCACACATACTCCATTATGCTAATGCAGAAAAATGCAAGATAGTCAAATCGTGAGGTCTGATGTCAAACGGCCATACTTTAAATTGCAAATAACAAACTGAACTAATCTTTTCTTCTTTTTGGTATTTGGTAGATAGCTTAGGTAGTTACAATGGTTGCATGAATTTTTTTTTACACTAAATTTGAACTTGAAATCAAGAAAATCTTACATAAAAAATCCAAGCCTATTGTAGACAACATGATACAAATCAAAAACATATTGTAGTATTTGCAATACCAAAATTTCAGTGTTGGCAATACCAAAGTAACCATTTTCAGTGACGCACATACAGATCGCAGAACATCAAATCGCATATGTATTCTTTAGATCATACAAACAAAAATCGACATACAAATTGAAGAACATGAATACATATTTTATTCAACAAAAATACGGCAAAAATATTTACATATTTCAACTTGAAAGTTCTACACTGATATTACATATTTTTAACTATTTTAGTTTTAACAACTTTTAAGTTTTTCAAAATTTTCAAGCCTTCTGTTTCTACTACACTCTAAAAGGGGATACACTAAAAACTTATTTTAATTGATACATCAAGTATGCCAACGTTATTCTGTTTATAATGTTATGTTGCAATTATTTTGGTTTTACTTGCTATACATTTAATATTTAATAATTAAGCAAAAACTTTATGCAAGCTCATCCAAGTGCATACCTTATTATCTTGACCTTGAGCGGGTCTTGGGATTCGCTCAGATTCAATATCATATTTCAAAACTCTAAAGCACTCGAGTCGTTCTTCTAAGAAAATTCCATACGTACGCACCGAAGCAGAACAATCCCAAGCTAGCAGAAGATATTTTAGAAATAAGTAAGCACTCAAAAACATCGTAAAAATCTAATTATAAATTCATAACGAATTAGAAAGGGTTTAGACAACAACCAACAGGGCTTGAATCATCCTCGAAATTAGCCAACCAGAGAACACGTCCTCTTTGTTGGAAATTTAGAAGTTCTTCCCTGAAAGTAGGATCACCCTCCCTTAGTGTCCTATGGATAAGTATCAATGTCTTTAATGCCACCTGAATTGAAACCAAAATGTTAAGAAATAAAAAAGACTTAAGAAGCCATTTTAATCCTAAACTGTGTGAACAAATGACACTCATCATTTGATTCTTCTAAAACTAAAATGTTGATTCGAAATCAAAATAAGAATACGATGAGCATCTTGATGCACTTGTGACAAAATTCAATAATTACAAATAGTTTTTAACCTTTTTGAATATCAATATGACTATGAGAAAGACAATTAATACATGCTCTTGTTAGTCCATCAGGCTCTAAATTCTGAGCATTTGCAGTTAGATTAGAGAGTTCTAAGTTCCACAAAAGTTCACATACTTGCTGTATGGTTAACATATTAATAAGATTTCATCAATGATCAAACCCTAATTTCACATCTATCAACACCAACAAAAGAAACTTTAAAACAACATTAAACAGTACCGTCCAATTTCAAGTCTTGGCTAATCACACATCAATCAGCAACAAATCCAAGTTCATCAACACAGGTGTATCACCGGATGAGGGAGGCGCAGAAACCATAAGAATTTAGCGGTCCTCAACTACCGCCACCACACCGCCGCCGCCTAGGGTTCCGGGGAGGCAAAAATCAGTCGACAAAAGTCGTTTGATTTGGGCAAACAAACCCTAACTATCACCCCTATTCAAGAACCCGGCAGCTATCACCCCTATTCAAGAACCCGGCAGCGACGATCGGTAATGGCGGCTGTCAAAGAACTCAGAAGAAGACAGAGAGACAAACGACAAAAATCATTTGATTTTCCCCTAATCGGGAACCCATAGAAACACCACCACCACACCACCGCCACCTAGGGTTCAAAAGAACGCAGAGAAAAGGAGAGAGAGAGGTTGAGGGACAAGTCACCAACTGACGAACAGAGGATCGGCCGACCAAAGACCGGCCAAGGGGACGAAGATCGAAGGCAGAAGACTGCACCCACTCTTTCTCCTTCGTCTGTGTGTCTTCAGAAGTAACATCGGAGGACAAAGAGAGAGAGAGAGAAGGAGATGGCACATTTATCATTGGTACCTACGCATCAGCGGTTGTATCAAAAGCTGATAGGCTTGCACGTTACTATTCATCCAGTCTATAATTGTTTAGTCTATAATTCTATAAGATGATAAAGCACATACTAAATCACTATATTAAGTAACCGCCACAACTCTCCACTAACGAGGATTATTTTAAAATGCTCACAAATTTCTTTTTCGTATGACGATATCTAGAATATGAAATTTTGAAGATGATAAAAAAAGAAATATAAACAAAATGTGAAACAAAAGATGATAGCATGAAGACACTTATGACGAGACACAAAATTTAACATGGTTCATGACAAATATTCACTTAATATTATATTTTTAAAAGACGTGAACTCATGATTTATGTATTATTATCAGACATAAAAGTTGAATTCGAGTAACTTATTTATGTATTCTTTGAGGAATATAAATTATTAAATAAAACTAGTATGATTACCCGCGCGTTGCGACGAAGCGCGTTAAATGCATGACGCTCAGAAAGTTCAACATAACAAAGTCTTGCTTATAGTACTCACCGTCTAGACTAAACGATACCCAATACACCCACCCCAACCGCGCGCGTTGTGGCGCGCTAAACCACGAAAAAAATAACGTCCCATAAACTTTATAAAATAAAATCAAAACCTATACATAAACCCACCCATCGCGTTGCGGCTATGTATACAACTTCGACGGCGTGTACATAGGTGCTTAGACGACTTGTACATTATCACGCGCAGCTCTGTTTTAAAGGAAATTTACATGAAAACGCAGATAAAAATAGGACGTATTTCGACGAGTCGGTTCCAACGCCGCTGGAATTAGCTTTAGCGTTTAGCTTTTAGGGTTTAGCTTTAGCATTTAACTTTTAGGGTTTAGCTTTAGGGTTTAGGGTTTAGCTTTAGCGTTTAGGGTTTAGCTTTAGCGTTTAGGGTTTAGCTCTAGGCTTTATTTCGACGAGCCGGTTCCAACGCTGCTGGAATTAGTTCAATCGGAGTTCGTTTGACCCAGTTTCTTAGGTTTCTTAGCAAAAATTCATTTTTTAACGGAACCTTCCCATATACATATATATAGGACGTATTAAATGAAAACTCTTGCTTATTGAGTAAACTCATAAACCCATTCTAGACCACACATCAAATTTGGTATATTTTATTATGTGGCTGAGATTTAAACTATAATTTCGCTTTTACTTTTCTTTTTAAAATTCTTAAAAAAACCCTAAAAGGGTAAATATGTAAATTTACATTATTTAATTTAATTAAAATTATTCTCCCACTCTATTCTCTCTCTCTCTCTCTATATATATATATATATTATTTTTTATAAAGAACGCATGTGTAAAACTAATTTACAAATCAGAAAATTACAACCAAAATACACAAATATTTTTGCAAATGTGTAAAAAAACCATATAACTCAGATTGCACAGTCCATTACACTTAACAAATACATATCTGTAAATCCAGATTACATGTGTAAATTCAATTTACTAAGTTGTATTACAAATGTGTAAATATGAAAAACACATGTGTAAATATAAAAACACATGTGTAAATATCAAAAACGCATGTGTAAAACCAATATATATATAAAATATATATAAGACATCGAAGCTCAAACTTTTGAATTAATTACGAATAAATAGCAGTGCACTTTATTTCAATTCAGTTACTAAACTTTAAAACTTGTTACTAAACCCATCTAACCTATGAAAACTGTTATAAATACACAAAATATATACAAAACATCATTATTTAACAAGATAATAAACTATTTAACATTAGTTCATTCCAATATTTAAATCCAATGTCAAAGAAAAATGTTGCTTTTAACTTTTAAATTTTAAATAAATCAGCTATCTCTTCTTTTCATAAAACTTTCTCGAAACAAAATTACAAGAAACAAAATTACAAAATGAAAAGGAAAATGGAAAAAAACAAAATGGAAAAATCCCAAGTTCAGCACTTGAATTCAGCGTAATAAACAACAAATACAAACAATTCTCACCTTCAATCACATCTCAAATCCAGAAAATGCTTTCTTTAAGAGTTTTCATCACGTGACCCACACTATCATCCTCTTCAGCCAAAACCTCTAAAAACCCACACACACAAATCTAGAGACAGAGAAAGTTACGGGAGGGAGGGAGAGCGCAAACGGGGGAGGAGCCGGTGGTGTCGAGCTCGGGAGCGAACAAGGCCGCAAGCGGTGGTCTCCCAAAAGAAATGACGGCGAACGGGGGAACTAGGGTTCCTGTGGTGACGACGGCTTTGGTTTCTCCGGCGAATCGCCTAAGGTTCCGTTCTTCGCCTAGGGTCGCCTCTGCGCGCCACGGATCTGATGAAACCAACGTCCATAACAGATTGGTTTCCGGATCTCCACTGACTCTGATCTGGTGCTTCAAGTGCTTGTCGGATCTGGTGGTAGGTGTGGTGGTGGTCCGGGTTCAAAGAAGCAAAGGACATCTACGATCTTGGAGGTTGGTGCGGTGGTGGTCCGGGTTCAAAGAAGCAAACCACCCTGATTAGAAACTCTTAGATCTATAGATATGTGGTATGTGTTCTTTAGAAAGAGAGACGAGATGAGGATGAAAGAAAATCAAATGAGAAAAAGGTGGATGAAAGACAAAAAGATGAAATGATCTGCTTATTGGGTATTTTTAAAGAGAAAGAGTGTGGAAAAGACACTAATGCCCTTTTTGATTAAAAATAAAAAAAGAAAACCAAGAAAAAGAATATTTGGCTAAAAAAGGGTTTTTGAGTTTTCATAATAATTTATGGTTTTCATTTGATACGTCCCATATATATATATATATACACACACACATACATACATACTAGTCAGAAACCCGCGCGATGCGGCGGTGGCGACGACAATTTACAACGTGATACTCGTTTTCATTTAGTTTATAATCATCTCGTGATATATTATATAGTAGCCACTATTTGACATATTTAAGGTGTCGAATAATTTGATAAGGTAGCCAAATAATTATTGAATAAAATAGTAAGTAAAATAATGAAGATACAAGAAACTAAAAAAAATTGATTTTAGTGGCAATGTTCTTAAAGATGATAACAGTGAATTCGGGGCTCAATCCGGCTATGGCAATGAGGTTTTTTTTTTTTTGTTTTGGGCACGTACACAGGCTACCTGTAGATCCCCGGAGACAGACAAATTAAAGAATTTGATATCAAAGTTTTCTTTCTTGATTCACAAAGGAATACATCGAGGGCTAAATAACCACAGAGGTACTACAATTTCTCCTAATAAAAAGCTCTATTCAAGGAAAGAGATAGAGGTCAAAATAAGGAGATATGACATATATTTAGTCAAATAACCGATAGGAAAAGAATGGTAATTTACACTCCCCCTCAAGTTGGAGCGTGTAGGTCACGAACGCCTAATTTGCCAAAAAGAAAATACAGTTGTTGTGACCCTAAAGCCTTGGTAAAGAGGTCGGCGATTTGCGTTTTAGTATCGATGTCCTTTGGTTGTATTTCCCTTGATTCCACCCGTTCACGTACAAAGAAGCAATCCATTTCCACGTTCTTAGTGTGTTCATGATAAACGGGATTGTTGGCGATGTGTCTAACGGCTTGATTATCGCAAAACAATGGAGTCGGTTGGTCTTGAGTTAGTCCGAGTTCACTCAATAGCCAACGCATCCATAACTTTTCACTGACTGTGGTTGCCATCGCTTGATATTCTGCTTCAGCCGAGGAGCGATAGACCACCGATTGTTTCTTGGATTTCCATGAGATTGGAGATCTCCCCAGCTGTAACAAATAACCGGTTCTTGACTTTCTTGAGTAAGGGCAGCCGAGCCAATCTGAGTCAGAGTATGCTACAAGATTTGTGCCACCTTCTTTTGATAATAAAATTCCTTGTCGGTATCTCAAGACCCTCGTGGCTGCCTCCATGTGACTTTGTCGCGGGTCGGATACAAATTGGCTTAACACATTTACAGAGTAAACAATGTCTGGTCGAGTGGCTTGCAAATAAAGTAGTCTCCCTACGAGCCGTCTGTATTGGCTAGCATCCACTCTAGGCTCTTCATCACCCCAACTTTAAGTTTTGTTCCATAAGAAATGCACTCGGCCGAGAGCCTAGGACCCCACAATCTTCTAGTATGTCAAGCGTATATTTGCATTGACTAAGAACTAAGCCTTCCTTTGTCCGGGCCACTTCAATCCCTAGGAAGTATTTTAGATTCCCTAGGTCTTTGATGCTAAATCTCTTGTCGGGGTAGTCTTTCATCTCACTGATCTTTGATGAAGTGTTTCCCACAACAATAACTTCATCGACATATATAAGGGCTGCCACAAAAATGGTTCCTTCTTTGAAAATGAAAAGAGAATGGTCGGCCTTGGATTGCTTGAAGCCGAGCACTAAGAGGGCCGAAGTGAATTTTTGGTACCAGTTTCGAGAAGCCTATTTGAGACCGTATAGTGACTTTCTCAATCTGCAGACTTGGTTTTCTTTTCCTTTATCGAATCCTTATGGGATATTCATGTATACCTCTTCATTAAGATCTCCGTGTAGAAAGGCATTGTTCACGTCTAGCTGATGGATAAGCCAATCCTTCTTGACTGCCACGGCTAGGAGGGCACGGACTGTAACGAGTTTGGCGAGATAAGCAAAGGTGTCATGAAAGTCTACTCCTTCCAATTGCGTGAACCCTTTAGCTACGAGCCTCACCTTGTACCTTTCTACTTCTCCATTGGGCTTAAACTTCACCTTATAGACCCATTTAGAGTCTATGGCCCACTTTCCCTCCGGTAAGGTTTCGAGAGTCCATGTTCCATTTTATTCTAAGGCTCGTATTTCTTTCTCCATAGCTTCTCTCCAGTTTTCATCCTATACAGCTTGTTTGAAAAACTTTGGCTCATCGATCGAACCGATGGCCGCCAAGAAGGCATTATGAGTGTCAGAAAATTGTTTATAAGAGATAAAATTTGCTACGGAATGTACCGTTGAGGGTTCTTGATCGGCAGTGGGTAAAGCATTATCGATGGATGGTGGGAGATCAACAACGAAATCGTCTAGTCGTTTCGGCTGGATTCTATTTCTTTGTTGTCTGATTGGTTCGGACTCCTCATGTAATGTTTCATCTATGTTTTCTGTTTGAAGATTTTGTTGTGTTACTGATGCACTGTTAACAGTAGACTCATGTGACCCATTTTCATTTCCATTTTCGGTTTGGTGGCTTTGTTGTGTGGGCACTTCATTGGTAACAGGAGGCATGTTCTCATTTTGAGGTTGGGATGTGTCACATGAGTTCAATATTTCTGGCCCACCTTCATGTGATTCACTCCCATTTTGGCTTGTTATTATCTCTGTGATTCCGTCGGTGGCTGCATAATACCAAGGGGGAAAACAAAAAAGTTTGTTATTTTCTTCTTTGTCAATAAGCTTAGAGTTACCCTAGGGAAAGGTACTTTCAGCAAAGCTTACATCCCTTGACACCACTATTTTATTATGAACCGTGTCATATATTTTGTAACCTTTCGTTCCTGGTGGGTAACCCAAAAATACTCCGGGCCTCCCCCTTAATTCGAATTTATCTCCCTTAGTGTCGGTGTTTCAGAAATAGGCGAGACATCCAAAAACCTTCAGGTGCTCATAATCGGGTTTTCGTTCGAATAGGATTTCAAACGGGGTCTTGTTGTCGATGGACTTCGAAGGAAGACGATTGATTATATAGGCCGCGGTCATGACGCACTCGCCCCAAAATCTTGTTGGCAAATTCACCTCAAACCTAAGGGCTCGTGCGGTCTCTAGTAAGTGCCTGTGCTTGCGTTCCACGACACCATTTTGTTGTGGCGTGTGGGGGCAAGTCGTTTCAACGATTATTCCTTGCTCGGCATAAAAATTGTTCATTCGATTTGAAATAAATTCTCCCCCGTTGTCACAACGAATCCTTTTAATTAACTTTCCAAATTGGGTCTTAACCATTTTATGAAAGTTTATTATGCGGTCACCTGCTTCAAACTTATGTTTCAAAAGAAAAATCCAAACGGATCAATTATAGTCGTCCACAATTGTTAAAAAATAGTTTGCCCCCGTAAGTTACGGATGTCTATACCTTCCCCATATATCACAATGAATAAATTCAAAACAATCCTTGCTTTTATTAGAGCTTATTTGAAAGGGTGATCGGGTATGTTTAGCCTTAGCACATGAGTCACAATCCACAGTTTTAAAGGAAACATTCTTGACAAAATCAAAATGAGAGAGTTTGTTACTAGAAGTATGACCTAGTGTTTTGTGCCATACCTCGGTCGTGGACATCATTGCCTTCCTTTTACTCTCTACCATCTTGATGCGATATAACCCGTTTTTGCATTTACCCACTCCAATCAATTCCCGCGAACGCAAATCCTGCAAGTAACAAAACTCCGGGAAAAAGGTTATGGAGCATTGTTGCTCTCTTGACAGACGGCTTACCGATAAAAGATTACATTTAAACTTCGGTACATGTAAGACCCCTTTAATAGTGGTTCCATTTGGCAAACAATAGTTTCCCCTACCCTCGACGGGTATGAAATCACCATTTGGTATCATAACAGGAGACTCATGAATGGATATCGTTTTACCTTCTAGCCATTCGGCTTGGTGTGTTATATGTTCGGTGCAACCCGAATCAATTATCCAATCGTTACTTTGATTAACCTTGCCTGCCATGTTGGCTTCTGGTGGTGGCCCATCCTTGTTGTGCCCATCACGACCACAGAAATCACAGTGTTCTCTTCGATCAGTTTGGTTGTTGTTCACATCTCTTTGAATCGTTCTACTGCCTTCGAAAGCGTGAATATAGAATGGCGGGTTGGCGTCGGCATTGGTTTCTTCCTTTTTCTTTCCATCGGCCATGGTGGCAGATCAAAGTAGGCGATAGTTTTTCTTTTTTTTAGGGTTTGTTTATCGAGCAATTTGGGATCTTCGCTCTGATGCCATAAAGAATTTGATATCAAAGTTTTCTTTCTTGATTCACAAAGGAATACATCGAGGGCTAAATAACCACAGAGGGTACTACAATTTCTCCTAATACAAAGCTCTATTCAAGGAAAGAAATAGAGGTCAAAATAAGGAGATATGACATATATTTAGTCAAATAACCGATAGGAAAAAGATGGTAATTTACACAAATCACAGTCCGGAAAGTGTTGGAGAATAGTACATTGTCTATCGCTTCTTGCAACATCCGGTAATCATCGGTTCCGTCCTGCACCACCGTCAGTACTCTGGCCATCGATCTGTTTGATGTTCTTGATTAATAAGAGTAAATACTAAAGAACTGTTCTAAAAATAAATATTGACCAACAACTTTTTATAGATGAATTAAGTTTATTATAAATCATACCGTAAACATCAAGTCTACATACAACAACATATGAGTGATCTATTTACACATCAGCTTATACCAGGTTCGATCTTCTACATAGATACATGTAAACAGTTTGTTATAATTCAAAAGTGACAATTAAACGCCATAAAGCAGACTATGGTGTCCTAAATTCTACCAAAGCCAAACACTTTTAACTTAAGCTTTTTTCTATCATGGAGACCGATTTAAACAATAGAACCAAATACTCCTATCATCTAAACACGGGACTACAGGAGCTATATGCTAATCCCTTTCAATTTGAACATACAAACACGTCCTACTATGCTAGTCATTAGAATTATACCTCTAACCATTTACTGCTGCAGAAACTATAACATTCCATAAACTCTACGTCGTGTCGACTGCTCAACGGTTCTGAGGTGTGGCTGAGAACATTCAATAGTTTAAGGGATAAATGCTTACTGTCATTAGTTTAAGGGGTCTCAAACGGGATAGCATTTGTTCTTACTCAAACGGGTAAGAACAGTTGTGGCATGCAAGAAAATGTAAAAACACGATCGTGTTTAGTAATATCATCTCGCCTTTTTTTATGCTTTTGCAGGTTCCTGATTTTATACCCGTCCCGGATCAGGTTTTCCAAAATAAAAAAAAAAACATACTTAGACAAAATGGTAGCTTCCTAAGAACAACACAAAAACAAATGATGATATGTTTGTACAATGGTATTTAGAATTAAGTCATCCACCAGACCACATCAAGTCCTAGTCAAAGTTCATAATATAAATTTTAGTCACTCAAGATTCACAGTAAGTGCTAGAATCTTTGTCTAGATGAACACAAGAATTTGTCTAATTTCAGGTGTAGTCGTCTGCAATAGCTTCAAAACATATGGAAAAATTCCAACCGACAAAGCCTACCATGAAAAAAGTTATCTTAATAAAGAAATTTAATACATGATACCATCAAGAACATGGCGCACGCCAATGAATAACTTTTATAAAAATAAAAGAAGTTAAAATAACCAACCAATTTCTTATACACCTTGCATACCTAAAGTTGAAAAGGCAATTGACTGTGAGGTTAGGTTTTAAAACAAAACGAATTTATTTATAAAATTATCATAGGATTGGGTTGGTTGAAATACGTGTAGCACAAAGACAGGGCCAGCCCCCAAGGGGGCAAAGTAGGCTACCGCTCCAGGCCCGATAACCCCCGAGGCCCGAAGTTAAAAATTTTATATATATATGTATGTGTTTTTTTTTTAAATTCAATATATATTGTAAACCAAAAAAATTGAATATATAGAGGCCCAGATTTTTTTTATATGTCACTGGCCCAAAACGTTTTAAAAATTCTCGAGACCGGGCCTGCACAAAGAGTTGGTTAGCGTCTGCAATCCGTCTGCAGTGAACTTGTTCTCATCATACAACATATGATAGTGTGCTGGGCGGCTCGTTCCATGCAGAACACTCCCACCAAATCAAATTAGGCATGTATACTATTCTATCTAGAAGATTTATATACATCACTTGTTACATAGAAGCATACAAACAACTTAAATGTAAAAGGCTAACACCTATCAATTAAGTTATCTCTGAATAATATATACCACAAAAAGAAAATTAAAATACTAATAAACATAAAGTACGAATTGGTCGGGAGGTTCTCTTCCTTTGACGATAGCCGAGCATTCCTCGTTTAGAGAAATCTGAGGTTGCTCCTCCATCTTTTCTATGTTTGTTAGCATGTCCTTGAGAAACTTTGAGTGAGCTGGCATCTTGTAGAGGAATAACTCGTAAGGTAGATTTAGTTGAATTTGATGAAACAGAGATTGAAACCTTTTGTATTGTCTTTCCAATCTTGGTGGTCCTAAGATTTCTTCAATGTCTCCTTGTGGTATCTCAGCAATAGTGACATTGTCCTCGTTGGTATCATCGGTGCTTCGTACGGGTATCATGGTTACTACCTCGAGATCCTGCTCCCTAGATGCTTGATCGTTTTCAATGCTCTGTGGATGATCCAAGATTTCTGAGGGATCTTCATGTGGTTCCGTGGCATGGAGTTTAATAATCTGGCTTTTTATTTCCTCTAAATTGCGGAACAGCTTGTCTGGCTTCCAAGGATCTGGGTCTAAGAATGAGTAATCAGATTTTAAGGACGGTGGTGGTTGTGGAAGCAGATTTTCAAATGATGAAGGGTGAAGGTGCACGTCATGATCCATGGGTCGCCATACGGAAAGATAACACTCCTCGGTGTAGTGTGATCCCCCACACAACTTGCACCATGAATCTATGTAGTACCTTTCAGATTCGAAAAATTTTTCGTTGGTAAAATCGTCACTGTATGAATCCATGAGAATAATTTGCGAAATGTAAAGTAAAAAGGCTAATACGTTAACTCGAATTTTTCTTAAAATCATCGTGTCCCCGGCAACGGCGCCAAAAAACTTGATGTGTCGTGTTTAGTATATAGATAAAATATATATTTGTTTGGTTGATTTCACGAGATCAGGTTTTAAATTTATAATTAAAATGATAAATACTCAAACTCAAAACACACACAATAGGCAAGTGTACATATCGCAGTGTAATATAGTTTGGGTAAGAACCAAGTATCGAACCAATGGACACGGTCGAGTTCCAATACTCAACTTTAACATCCCAAAAACAAAACGGAAAGAATAAACGAGTTTCATACTACGCGAGGAACGGAACGAACAAAGCCCGATAGGTCGGGCAGAGACTGGGCCGACGAACAAAAGGAAGAGGGGGCGAACTTGGAGGGGTGCTTCCATTCAAATAGCCCAACACATCAACATTTCTCTCGTTTGCAAGTTTTAGAGAGAGAAACTGTAGAGAGAGAAAGTTGACGGATCGACCCGAGGATCTAGCATCTTGTTCCTCTACTGCTCGTAAGTAGGTGCTCCGATTCAGAATCTCAAAACAGATAACGACCTGAACCAAACCTGAGTTTTTATTCTTTTTGGGTTTTCGGGTATTTTCGTAAAAAGGATGAGTTTTTATAAACCAAATGAGAAAAGGATTATAGATCTGAAATCATAGGGGAAAATACACCTTTTGAACGTAAAAAGTTCTAAACTTGACGAATCCGTCGATCCAGATCTGAGTCCATGCAAAACTAGGGCTTAGTGGTGAAGTTTGCGGTTTGGGTGAAGTTTGCGGTTAGGTGAAGTTTGCGGTTTGGGTGAAGTTTGCGGTTTGGGTGAAGTTTGCGGTTTGGTGAAGTTCACGGTTTGGGTGAAGTTTGCGGTTAGGTGAAGTTCACGGTTTGGGGTGAAGTTCACGACTGTGGATCCTCGAGCTTAGTTCCCGGGGACACCCTAAGAATTTCCCTTGAACCATGAACCCCTAAGATCACGGGAACGAACCGTGAACTCCCAAAGTTTATGGGAAGGAACTGTGTACCCCTAGGTTCTCTAGTATGAAAGGATAAAAATATAATGAGTTGCATGTAAAGCTAAGATTAGGTTGTGAACGTACAGGTTAGAAGATCCTTTAAAGACCTTTAACCCTGTTTATCTCAGGTGAGTTCTAGAGCCTTCTCTTTTAACGTTTTAATAACCGTTTTGGGCTGGTGTGCATACTTACGAAATGATGTTTATGAAATGATGTTTACGAAATGATGTTTACGAAACGATGTTTACGAAATGATGTTTATGAAATGTTTTGCAAATGAAGTTTACGAAAGGTTTACGAAAGAGATGGTGTTTTGTTTAATAAAACTTATGAATGCTTTAACTGAGATGAGGTAAAGGTTTTATGAAAGTCAAGAATGAACGAATCTGCCACGAGTTCCTACGGGAGCTAGGGTATGTATGTATTGGCCTCACCCTTACGGGAGGCCTTTGTGGCTAGCTAACGGTTGTACAACTGGTTGATGATGATGGGGTGACGACGGTCACCCACGGGATTTCCGGGATCCCCGATGGAAGGCACTATTCCTTGCGGGGAAATAGTGTCTAAAGTACGGGTTGGTGTTGAATGACTTTGAGGTATCGGGCCCTAGGATTTCTTCACCTGAATGACAGTACGGTGTTGATGGGCCTAGTGGTGGCGTGCCTCAGGGTTTCTCTGCCAACCGATGATGTGGAATTGGCGGTTACGAGAAGGCGCAGATTCGGTTCATGTTGACTTATGTTATGATGCTATGTTACGATGTTTTGATGATGTTAAGTTACTACATGTTACGTACGCTTTTGTTAAATAAATGTATGTTATGTTTTTGGCAAAAAAGATTATGCTAAGGTTTTATGTAAAGCTAGAACTCACCAGCGTAGCTGACTTTTAGTATGCACATTCAGGTTAAGGACAAGTACTGAGGGACAGTGATGCTTGGCAAGCGATGATGAGTTACCCGGCTGATATGATGACTGGCATCCCGTTACGTTACGTTTATGTTATGAATGTTTTAGACAATGTTTACGCTTTCGCATGTCTGACAATGTTAATGTTTTGTTCAAATGAAAGTTTTTCCGCTGCATTATTTGATATTCAGTTTAAGAACGGTTTGTGAATGAGTAAATCCAACAAGTGAGGCCTCCCAGGTTCGGGGACTTACAAGTTGGTATCAGAGCAATAGTTTGAGAGATTTGGACACTCCCAGTGTCTGAACTTAAACTATGAATGAGACCGAAAGCAGATGCCAGTACGGGTAATTCGAGCCACAACATCAAGTATGGAAAAGTAGAGTATGTTTATGTAGTATGCCTTAGAAAGTAATAGATTAGGACGTGTGTTCTGATGAAATCATAAAGGTGGTTAAATGGAAATCAAAAGGTATTGTAATGGTTAATTGCACATGGCTAGTGTATATTAACATCTTACAGTACTTGTTGAATTCTATTTGTTAACTAGTGTGATGACATTAGATTCCTTGTCTTATAGAACGAAATGGCGGGACGAAAGAGCGGAAGGCGTGGTGGGGGCCGTATCAGTGGTCGTGGTAAGACTCATGCTCGTCAGGAATACAGTGAAGAGGGAAGTGTCCACACGGAACCGAAATACAGCGTGCATGGGACTGAACGGACTCCCGTGGCAAAACAACATTTCACCTTCGAACCGGAAGTGAAAGCGGCCCTGTCATGCGAGTTTACTGAATTGATGAAGGCTTCGTTGCCAGATCTGTTGGCAGAAGCGTTGAGGAAGGCTAATGAGGTGGGCGGGTCTAATACGACAATTGGTGCCCCGAACAATGAGGCAGTTAATGCACCGCCTGCTCGCGGTTGCGACTATAAGTCCTTCAAGGCATGTGATATGCCCGTCCTGACTGGAAAGAAAGACGCGATGGCTACATTTGACTGGGTGATCCGTATGGAAGCCGCTATTCGTCTAAGCGGATGCCGAGCAAATCAGGTTGTGAAATTTGCTGCTAACTCCTTGAGGGAGGAAGCATCTCACTGGTGGGAAGGTGTACGTCAGGCTAAGGAGGATGAGGTGGTTGACTCCATGATGTGGAATGACTTGAAAACTCTGGTGATCAAGAACTTCTGTCCGAGGAACGAGATTGAGAAGGTAGAGAGGGAATTTCTGGGTTTGAAGGCCGGGAGCATGACGCACCGGCAGTACACTACCCGATTCAATGAACTGACACGTCTGGTGCCACATCTTGTCACGACTGAGGAAAGGAAGATTGCCTAGTACATTCAGTGACTGTCGGACAAGATCCGCACCTACGTTAAGGCAAGCGCTCCTATTACCTACGATTCGGTCGTAGAACTGAGTGGCGTGGTATTTGATGATTTGGCACTGAATTTTGCCGCTACTGATGAGCCGAAGAAGAAACCAAGTTTTCCGGCCAAACGATCTAACTGAAGACTGTTTGGAGCTCGAGAGAAGCAGGCTAGAGTGGGTGAGGTCGCGGTTTGTGGGAAATGTGGTGCAAGGCATGAGGGGGAGTGTATGATGGGAACTAATCTATGCTTTAAGTGTGGCAAGACCGTGCACTACTCCCGGGAATGCCCGCAAGGTGTCAAATGTTATAACTGGGGGGGGGGGGGGAACGGACACATGAGCCGTGAATGCAAGGCATGAGGGGTAGTGTAGGATGGAACTAATCTGTGTTTTAAGTGTGGCAAGACCAGGCACTACTCCTAGGAATGCCCGCAAGGTGTCAAATGTTATAACTGTGGGGGAAACAGACACATGAGCCATGAATGCACTGAGCCAAGGGAGAAGAAGGAAGAAAGGCCCCGAGCGAAGACTCGAGCGTATGCACTGACGCAAGAAAAGGCCAGGGTAGACCCCGGTGTGGCGTCAGGT
This sequence comes from Smallanthus sonchifolius, assembly GCA_023525975.1. Lineage (NCBI taxonomy): Eukaryota > Viridiplantae > Streptophyta > Magnoliopsida > Asterales > Asteraceae > Smallanthus > Smallanthus sonchifolius. The sequence continues at coordinate 36,083,747 of CM042025.1, read as the reverse complement.
ACGTTCATCCTCGACAACACTTTTGTATCTGTGTTATTTGATTCGAGTGCCAGTAAGAGTTTTATATATGCAACTTTCTGTAAACGAGTGAAGTACACCGTAAGTAAGCTAGAAAGGGCCTTTAGCGTAGAAACCGCTGAGAGTAGAACTGCGAGGGTGACCGAAGTAGTTGACAATTCCACGATAAAAATAGAAGGCCATAGATTCCTCGTCGGATTGTTTGTTATGGTTTTGGGAGGGTTTGATGTCGTATTGGGTATGGATTGGCTAACTGCCAACGAGGCTCAGATTATGTGCACACGAAAGATAATCCGACTCAAGGCTCCGGATGGTAGCGAAGTCGAAGTATTTGGGGATCGCGACGCCCCGATGCCTAACATCATCTCGATGATTAAGGCAACAAATTACCTGAGGCGCGGATGCCAGGCTTATCTGGTGTACATAATTGACAAGTGTAAGGAAGTGAAGGAACTGGACGATGTACCCGGAGGTGTTTCCAGAGGACTTGCCTGGGATACCACCTGACAGAGAGATTGAGTTCCGAATACACTTAGTACCAGATGCCCGGCCCGTGGCTAAGGCTCCATATCGATTAGCACCGGTAGAGATGAAAGAACTAATGGCACAATTAGACGAATTACTTGAGAAAGGATTTATCCAACCGAGCATCTCACCTTGAGGTGCCCCGGTGTTGTTTGTAAAGAAGAAGGATGGTTCGATGAGAATGTGTATTGATTATCGCGAGTTGAACAAACGTACCGTGAAGAACAAGTACCCTCTACCAAGGATCGACGACATGTTCGATCAATTACAGGGCGCAAGTTGGTTCTCAAAGATCGACCTTCGATCTGGGTACCATCAATTGAAGGTAAGGGAAGAAGATATACCAAAAACCACGTTTCGCACGCGCTATGGACATTTCTGGTTTCGCGTAATGTCCTTCGGATTGATGAACGCCCCCGCAGCATTCATGGATTTAATGAATAGGGTGTGACGACCGATGCTGGACCGATCGGTAATAGTGTTCATCGACGATATCCTCATCTACTCCAAGAATGAGGGTGATCACGCATGTCACTTGAAGGAAGTGTTGGAAGCCTTGAAAAAGGAGAAGTTGTATGCTAAGTTCTCCAAGGATCTGGGTCTAAGAATGCGTAATAAGATTTTAATGACGGTGGTGGTTGTGGAAGAAGATTTTCAAATGGTGAAGGGTGAAGGTGCACATCATGATCCATGGGTCGTCATACTGAAAGATAACACTCCTCGGTGTAGTGTGATCCCCCACACAACTCGCACCATGAATCTGTGTAGTACCCTTCAGATCCGAAAAATTCTTCGTTGGTAAAATCGTCACTGTATGAATCCATGAGAATAATTTGCGAAATGTAAAGTAAAAAGGCTAATCTGTTAACTCGAATCTTTCTTGAAATCACCATGTCCCCGGCAACGGCGCCAAAAAACTTGATGTGTCGTGTTTAGTATATAGATAAAATATATACAAATATATATTTGTTTGGTTGATTTCACGAGATCATGTTTTAAATTTATAATTAAAATGATAAATACTCAAACTCAAAACACACACAATAGGTAAGTGTACCTATCGCAGCGTAATATAGTTTAGGTAAGAACCAACTATCGAACCAATGGACACGGTCGAGTTCCAATACCCAACGTTTGTTATCGTTTAGCCGTTTTAATTAGTGAGTGGTTGTTGTGTGCTTGTAAAACAGAAAAGTAAATGACGGTAAAGTAAATAGCATAAAAGTAAAAACGTACGTGAAGTGTGAAGCAGAAATGTAAATAACATAATAGTAAATAACAGTAAAGTAAATATCTCGAGTATGATCAGGTCACGAACAGTAAAGTAAAGAACAGTAAAGTAATTATTCAACTTAGCGTTGTGCATCCCCCTTCCTGCTCCCTACTTCGTATTTTAGCTGCTGGTTTGACTTTTGTTGACCTTGGTTGACTTCTTTGGAGTCAAAGCTCAGGAATGATCTTCCAAAAGGCTTGATTTCTTGATGTTTTTTGACTAGTTTTAGCTTTGTTTATCTCAGGACACCCAATAACCTGCAATTATGAAATATTAACGTTTTAAGTATCAATTGCAAGGTTATTAATCAATTAGTACCATAATATGAGGATTATTATGCATGCAAAACATGTATAATTTAAGACATATCATGAGTCCTTAGCTACTTGCATATGAACAATATCACCACAATTCTTCACAATTGATTCCAATAGCTTATCATAAAAAACAAATAAAGAAATTTTAACAGGGTTACCAAATCATACAAAGAAATTTTAACAGGGTTACCACAATTCTTATGAACACTTTGATGCATATTCATTCATGTTTGTGGCCCTTTTGGTTCAATTTTGACCCGTTACCTAACCCGACCAGCCCATTTGTCACTTCTAGTTTTGTAACTAAGTGGATATTAAATAGATAAAAATAAATAATCACTCACCTGGGAAAACTGAAAACTCCAAAGCAGCTTCAGTTATGACAGAGATAAGGCCAAGAAATTTCCTCACAACATAAAATACTCTTACCTAGAATGAGCTCAAGAATTAAATCAATTATATTAATGAAGATAACAATCAACAAGCCTATTCAAGTAACAAAACAATCAAAAGTTGGTCAACATATAATTTCACATTAAAATCTAAAATAAAATTATTCATAAAACTAGATGACAATTTAACGAAAGTTGGAAAAAAATGTAATTTTGACCCGTTACCCAACCCGGCCCACCCATTTAACGAAATGGTATAAATATTTAAAGATATGTTGATATTATGTGTTTAAATTTACCAAGAATACGCTTTCGCCCTTCCTTTGCTTGCAACAAAGCCTGCTCCATTGTTGACAAAGTAATTCCACCTACAAAGTACATCAGCCTCTTGTAATGCAAGGCAAATAAAAACACAGAATACCACATCAGCCTCTTGTAAGGCAAGGCAATTAAAAACACAGAATACCACAAATTGAGTAACCGTATGTCCTCTAATCTAACAAATCTGCACAATATGAAAGCAAATAAGCACCAATTTGATTTATTCCTTTCAATTAGCCATAAGTAAAACGAATATTACAAAATATAAGCGTGATCTATACATCTATTTGCGTAAAACACATATGAAATCGCAACTTAAAACATGTGAATATTACCGTAAAAAACATATGAAATCGCAAATAAGTTCAACAGAGAAATTAGGGTAGTTGAATGAATGATTGGGTTAGAACAGAAAGGATAATAACCTGTTGCTTGACCCTCATCGGAATCGGGCCACCGCCGCTGCATCACCACTACTCTCGAGTAATAAGCGCAAAGGGGCCAGCCTTCGAAATCCGTCCACCTTCAAGTCCCGTGGCCTCAAATGAGTCAGCCGGAGTTGCTAGAGCGTCGCTGGTCGATATGTGGTGAAGGGGGAGAGCGCGACAGAGAACGTGAAGAGGGTGGGGGGAGAACGAGAAGCTGTAGAACGTGAAATGGGATTAGGGTTTTCCAGGCAGGTTTTAAAATTCAAAGCTGGCTCGTTTGAGAGGGTTTTTTTACAAGCTTCATGACTTGTACATTGTGCTTAATACATTGTAAAGGTCTTAAATTTAAGACTTTTGGTCAAATGACCATCATGCCCTTCTAATATATATATTATATATATAGGGTCTGGTTATTGTACAAAGGGGTTTTAGCGTACGAATCGTACGAAGGCACCAGCATGCGACCCGTGTTCTGTGGGTGAGGGGTAAATGTGTCTACGTCCATAATCACATATGTTCATAATAACGCATGACCATAATCACATATGTTTTATAGTAACACATGACCATAATCACGTAATCATGTTATACATAATCACGTATGTTATACGTAATCACTCACAGCACATCGACATTTAAAAAAAATTCGATTTTTTTTAAATAAAAGTATAGCAAAAGTATACTCATATTAAAGAGAATAAAATGCTCGGTTTTATGGTGTAGTTTTAAAAAAAATTAATGTGGTATAAAAATGTTATACGTGTTTTAAAAAAATGAGAAAACTTGAAAAAAGTCAGCTGACCAGGCACACATTTCATCTCAACCCTTGAATTGCTAGATCAATTATCCATAATCTTTCGTACCCTTCGCACCATAAAAACCTTTTGTATTAAAAACTCTCTCTCTCTCTCTCTCTCTATATATATATATATATATATATATATATATATATATATATATATTTACAATTATAAAAAAGGCATTATCGCATAGGTGATGCTTCCCCTAAAAAGTGCAATTTAGCTAAAAAGCCTAAGAAGCAATCTCATCCATTCAATTGGATGATCAAGGGTAGAGATTTAAGTGTATGAAAAATAAGGGGTGGAGGGGCATTTTTGGAAAACCCACAATTGTTGACTTTTTTCTTTTTTAAACGTACATAACTTTTTGATACGACCTTATTTAAAAAAAAAATTACACTATAAAATCGAGCGTTTTTTACCTTTAATTCGAGTATAGTATTGCTATATTTTTTTGTAAAAACAAAATCGACACTTAATGAAATTGTGCTACTTTACGTATATGTGCTGGTTTCTAGTAAAACAGCACAATTAATTGTGCTGATTTATCATAAAACAACACCAAACATAACAATTAATTATGTTGTTTTAGCATAAAACAACACCAAAACAACACGGTTAGTTGTGTGACTTGCTCTTCTTAGCTAACCCATCACAAACAAACCAACACAACAAAACTAGTATATCAAACTAACACAAAACAAACCAACACAAAACAACATTTTGATGCATAAGTTTTTTGTTGCCTACTACTGAACCGTTTTATTGGTGTATAGATGCTTTAATTTTTTATTTTTAAAGAATGCTACCAAATTAGACACATATTAATTGACTAAAAGCTTTATGCACAACTCTTAACCTTTTTTAGCTCTTAAGTCTTAAACTTTTTATATTAGTCAATCAATGCTTTAATTTAATTAAAAGGCCAATGTAACTAAAGCTTCTGTTGGATTTCTTGTTCTTCTGAATGTGGTGGATTTTTATGATTTCTCGATGTGTTTGAATTTTTTTTAATGTACTAAATTTTGACTAAAGAGAAAAGAGATTTATGCTAGATAAAATACAGCACATGTGACTTTTCAAATTCAGCACTGAAAAAACAATACATGAATCAACATTGAAATTACAGCACAAAGAATCAACACAATAGTACAACATAGAAATACAACACACAAGTTAGCACAGTTACAAAAATACATCACAGAAAAATATAGCATAGAAATACAGCACACAAATTCAGCACAGTTATAAAGGGAAAAAAGTTAAACAGACACTTCAGATCCCCGAAAGTAGAGAAAAGAAAATTAGTCTATCACCTGCTCCGGCATGACCAAAGCAACTAATAGACTAGGGGAGGACTTGTTGGGATATGGTCCGGAAAGAAGACCGGACATATCCCAAAACCCAAGTCTGGACAAACATTTTCTCATCCAAACCCTATACTTACTCTCACGTCGGAGGCTGGTCATAGCGACACCCCTCGGGGTCCTCACTGTGACGAGACTAACGGTGTTCCTGTTTTGCTAGACTAACGGTGTTTCTGTTTTGCTAGGTTAAGCTCAGTATAATCCTTCTGGAGACTCTAGGAGAGCCCGACTTACCGAAGATCTTGGAGTTTACAATCACTTTTAGTCATATCACTCCTGTTATGCCAGCAGGTTTGTTTCGATTGCAACTCCTGCTTTCATCAACCACCCTTGTTGAGCTTTGATTTTTTTTATTTCTTTTCTCTTTTTTATTTTATTTTTTTAACTTGTGCACATTTCTAATGACTTTTAAACAAACAAGGACACAATACTCAAATGTAATAGTAAAAGCTGGTAAGAATATTCATGTGCTGCAAACATGTGTTTAACCGTAACGAGTTATCGAAATCATACAGACGATGAACAAACGAATACCAATTCTCAAGTGAAAATCACGAATCGGGGATGATCTATTTTCCAAGCAAACGTCGAGTACGTTGATTAGCACCTTTAACTCGGGAATTGAGCTCATCAACATCATCTTCAAGAGGATTAAGAGCTTTGTTTTGCCTGCAGATATCAAAATTAGTTTTCAGTAAACAAATCAACACAAACACCAAGTTTATGACAAAAGACCAAAATAACCCTAACCTTTCAATCTCTGAACCCATGTCAACCGCCATTTCTTTAAGCTCCCCGAGTATGTTACTCAAGTCTGAGAGTGCATCGTCTTGTTTTGTTTTCTCATACTGTTATAGTCACAAATGATTTATCAGAATTCATCATTATAATCAGAACATTTAACAGAGGTGGCAAAATGGGCGGGTTGGATGAGTTAAGTAAAGGGTCAAAACTAGTAACTTTTTGTACGGGTCGAAACAGGTCAGCTCGGGCTGAGATGAGATGATATGACCCGAACACATTTTGGCCAAAATTGTTTAACTTTACTTTTATAAAAAACTATGTGAAAGATACAACTGCAAAAACTATATTATTACATTATTAATGTTATAATGCAAATCGAACAATTAGGAGGTTGTATGTACTAAAACCACTTTGGGCAATGTTTGGCCGTTCAACCTATTTGACCCGTTTTCTTTTTAACTAAATATTTTGATTCTACCAATTGAACCCGTTAAAGATAAAAATATAACTCAAATTAACCTAAGCTGACTGTTGTTCTGCTTTATAAGTTAAAGATAAAACTTAAAAATACCTCGACTTTCTGTAAGGCATTTGTGGGTTCAGGGGGCGGAGTTCTTGAATGCCCCTGTCCCTTAGTCTGGGTTGTGGTAAGTCCCAGTTTTTCTCTTTGTTCCAAATGGGCACCCTTTCTTTGTGCAGGATCATCTGAAAATTAACAAACACCAAACTTTCACAATTTAGAAAATAACCACGAAAAAATGACTAAAATCGTTAAAAATCACATTGACGACAAGTTTTATATCCTAATCACCTCTGGTGATCACTGGCCCAGATATTGTATGACCCTTCTTAGGCTTCCAGGTTCTTGAGAATATGCCCCCAAGACTTCCCAAAAGCTTCTCGCCCTGCATCAGAAAGTACAACGTTAAAATCTAGATACACATTATGAATGTGTTGATTTCAGGTTGCATATTATCTTAAACGGGTCAAATGGGTTGCATCAGAAAGTATAATTTCAAAGTATGTTTTCTTATTTAAGGAGTTAGGTTATTACTATAACAATATCCTTTTTGTAATCATAATTATGCATTAATTACATATAAACAAAAAAGTGTTAGTGGGTCAACCCAACCCATTTTAATATGAGCCTCTTTTCACCTGCCTGACCCACCCGTCTTGCCGCCTCTAAGAAGAGCTTATGACATATAATATGAAGAAAAAAAAGATACCCTGCTAAGATCCTGCTCGATATCAGCAGCAGTCATGTGGGTCCTAGTGATCTGTTCACCCTGTTGATGCAAAGTGATCATAGTTTTAGTGGCATCTTCTCTTATGTTTTCAGCAATCTTTAACGCGCTGTTGACTGTTTTTGTAGTTTCTTCGGCTTTATAAGCAGCATAATGCTCCAATTCTTGAACATCTTGGTTCTCTAATCCACCAGAATCAACAAAATCATTTTTATATTTGTTTCTTGATGCATAACTAACTTTGTATCCTGATCCTTTAACCTCATTATCATCATCAAAAAGAGCAGATCTTGAATCTGGGGTCAGCAGAGAAGGTTCAGATGTAGTTCTTCTTTCCGGGGTTAGGGTTGACTTTTTGTCCGATTCGTCACCGGAATCAAATGGATTCGAAGAATGTTGACCAGGGAATCCAGGATCAACCGAGATGGTTTTAGCAATTCTGTGGTGGAAATGAGGTTTCTTGAGCCCAAACATATTGAATTTTGCTAGATTTTGCAGTCTTTGATGCAATATATTTGAAAAAGTAAAGAAACACTCCTGGAGATAACAAGAATGGGAGTTAAAAGATTTGTAAGAAAATCACAAACCATCATGGATTTTCAAGATTCGAAACACGTATGATTAACAAATTCATTTGTTTAATTTAGCAATTTCAGAAAGTTGAGATCAATAAATAAATACTCAATTAGAAAAATGTTTCTATGTGCATAAAATCAATTTTCAAAATGCTAATAACAGACATGCTTAATTAGTCTTTAGTCATCAACATTTTAAACGATTATACGCGAAGTTTCCTGGTAAATCAACCATGGTTCTCATGAAAATACTGAAAGGAAACTGAAGAACAAGAACAACCATTGAAAAATCATGTTACTTTGACAGTTTTGTTTAATTCACTCATTTTTATGATAATCTTAGTTGTATTCATGAGAAATTATTTGTTTCCAACAAAAAACTAGGCACCATGTTTCAATAATCCAACAAGTTTATCACTAAATTGGGGGAAATAGTTAATTTTGATTTTGACTCCTCCTAATTTTCCAAAATCAAGTGCATCCAACTCTTCGTTGCTCCATTTAATCAAGGATTAGTTAACCAAACTAACCACACATCAAAAATTCCAATTCTAATGAAAATCAAAATTTCCCGAATCTTTTAGGGCATTCTCCTTAGCCAAACCCTAGTAACTAAATCAAGAGAAAACTCAAGAATCAATTGAAGAAACTGATCCAGAAATTGGAACTAGAAAATTGAAATCTAAACTAAAATATATAGGAAAACGAAAGTAATACCTGAGATTCTGGAACAAATGGAGAGATCCTTGGGTTTGCGAAATGCGGAGATGGAGATGAATATAAAGCAATTTGAAAACTCAAGAACACAAAAGTCTACGATTGACTAATTAACGGATTGGAGTGAAATAGCGATTGATGTCTGGAACAGTTGAACGGATCAAAGAGAGGACAAGCGCGTACGATCGTGGACTTTGAATTTCTAAAGGGAAATTCTAACCGCACCAAAAAAATTACTAATTGAACACGTAGCAACCATATACGTCTTATATAGGCAATACGAGACATATAAGGTTTAAGTCTTCTGACAAGGAATGTCACGTGTCATTCCTTGTCTGGTGGCTGGACCGCCTATACAAGTCGTATGGGTCACGTGTAATATTTTTGTCTTAAAACTTGGCAGATTTTGGGATATAAAGACTAATTGCATAATATATCTCGTACACTAAACTGCATCGTATTGCCCTATACGATGCGTATAGCGGTTGAAATTACTAAGTGCATGATGTTGTCGGGCGTCGAAAACTGTGAAGCGCCTATACGCCTCGTATTGGCCTATACGAGGCGTATAGGTCCCGGTCCCTATAGTAATTCTTGTGTCTTGTTAGTAGTCCCCTTTCTAAAGGGTCCTAAGACGTCTCACTCCCTGATTTGACACCATGCTATACGAGGCGTATAGCTTTCCCATTTTCCAATGTCAGACATCTTGCAGGTGTCACCTCATACCCTATACGAGGCGTATAGGTACGAGGTGAACCCTACAAGATGTATGGCATTGGAAAATGGGAAAGTTATACGCCTCGTATAGACCTATACGAGGCGTATAGCTCCAACCACAACCCTTATATAATTCTCCGATTTCGTTCGATCATTATACTAAAATACTCCAAATTCGTTCAAAATACTCCCACATTTAACCCACATACTCAAGTATAGTGATGTCGTTTTGGCACAGCCAGTATGTTTTTGGCGAATATTCTAATGAGTCATGGGATAACAACCCGGTATAACATTTATTCACTTATTTGTTGTTTTGTTATAAAATACTTCTAATATCGTTGTTTTAGGAGGGTTCTGGCGTTCATTCTTCTTACGAGACAAGGTTGTTATATTTGAATCAGGATCCGGTCGTGTTCGACATTTATTCTAATCAAGAGACAAGGGGGTTCGATTTGAATGAGGTAAAGCATCTATTTATTTATTGCTAGCCGAGCTTTTCTAACGTCTAACCGTTATTTTTTTTTTCAGGAGTTCGTCCCTGACAATGAACCCTCTTACTTGGCACAACCTAATAACGAGTTCTACTTTACGGGTCAAAATTCATACGTGGAACCAAGCAATCCCAAATACATATACGGGGGTCAAAATTCGTACGTGGAACCATTCAATCCCGAATACGTATACGGGGTCAACCTTTGTACGAGGAACAAAGCAATCCGGAGTTCGTGTATGGTGATCAACGTTTTGACCCGATAGTTTCGTATGCAACTAACAAGGAAGACACTCCTTCACTTACGTCTTCTTCGTTATATATAAGACCTATACGTACCTTTTTTTCAGGATTTTATGTCTCGTGATGAGTTGATGGCTTGGGCTGTCACCAGAGAACGTGAGAATGATTACGTTATTGTGACCCGGCGATCAAGGAAAAGTGGCTTAGACACGTCTGCAATGGTCGTGAAGATATGGCTTGTGTGCGACCGTGGTGGTGAACACAAGAGTACAGCCACCATTAGACGTGGCGGTAGTAAAAAAAATAGGTTGCCCTTTTAAACTTATAGGTCAGTATGACGGAAAGCGTGGTGCTTTGAAGTTTGAGGTGAGGAATGACCAACACAACCACTAGACGTTTTATGTTACTCATGCATTTATATCGAAAAAACAGGAGGAAAACTTCATATAGGTGCTACAAATGATCAAATATATGTTGCAAAAAAGTATGAAGCCGCGTGTGATAATAACAGATAGAGACCAAGCTCTCATGAATGCGTGCGATAAAATATTCCCGGAGGCATCCAAGTGCCTATGTAGATGGCATATTCAAGAGAATATCTTAAAACATTGCAAGGCAATGTTTAGAAATGACGACTGGACAAAATTTAAGCATTCATGGGCGATATTGTGTGGTCTCCAACGCCGGAGATATACGAGTATAACTTCAACCGACTCTACGAATGACTGCACGAAGCCAAACGAGCAAGTAATTTTTTGGAGAACATAAACACACACACAAATACATACATACTTACATACATACATACTTACATAATAATTGTGGTTGTATTATATTTTCAGGAGTTATGAACTATGTTTACAAAATTTTGTTGGAACCACATAAAGAAAATTTTTCCCTAAATTACCATTTTTTCCCTAATTTTTATTTTTGTAATTTTTCGAGTCGTATCAGTCCGTCGGGTCTTTTATTATTATTTTGCGTCTGTTTATCGAGTCGATAAGATACTCTTGGGTTATTTCGAAGGTTATCTTTGTAGGTTTGGATTAAAATTACCCGTACTCAATCTCCCTAATCAAACACAAAATCATCAATAGCAATAACCGAATGATTTATGTCTAACTAATACAATCTCTAAAGCTCTAAACTTTGATCTCCCAAATCCTTCTCTGCTCAAAAAATCGTCTGGATTCTCCCCTCTGACGGCTAAAAGTCGAACCCCACTCATAATGGCATTACAATCTTTAAATAATTCTAAAATTAGGGTTTTGCCGGATTTTAGAATGTTCGCGTGTCGCAAACATGGGCTAAGGTTTCTTCGCATGGCGCGAAGGCCAATTTAGTCGGGCCCGGTTTTCTGGATCGTCGCGTGTCGCGAACTCTTGAGCTACCATCTTCGCGCGGCGCGAGGGACTGGATTTCCAACTTTTTTCTTCTTTCAATCCCTCTCCTCGTGTGCTCAATTTCTACAGGATTTAACCTTCGGTTCTGCTTCTTCTTCACACGAGTACCTGTATACACGACCCAGGCTCAGTACGAACCAAAAACGAACAAAAAACTAATACATAACTAACTAGAAATGCTACAAAATACAAGGATAAAAGCATGTGTTTTGCAGCACATCAACAAGAATCGATTATGTTAATTTGTTCTAAAAAGAACATTGTACCAGATTTCGTGAATAGATCTGGAATCATCGTTAGTTTTACCGAATCATCTTTCCAAACAACTAAATTATTTGTAAGCAAAATCGATCGATTATCAATATCTAAACACCAAAACAACGGTTATTTTTTATTTAAACCAATTGTTTATGAATTATTTGTAATCCGATTATTTTCTTATTGAAACTGGTTATTTTTTTTGGAACACAGAAAAGATTTTGAGTCCATTGTTCTTATCATAAATAACAAGAACAACGGACTAGGGGGACTTGAAGGGATAAACCCTAACCCCAATTTCAATATTAATGATACCACGACACTAAGAAGAAAAGAAGGACAAAAAAGGGAAAGATATCATCCCAAGGCCCTTCAATCAGATCTCTCTTTAGAAAGGAATAAGACAGAAGGATACGATCAAAGGAAAGAAGGCGGGAGAAGGGCATGCTTAGCATTAAAGGAAAGTACGAGAGTGCACTAAATGCGAATGATTAAGACAGAAGGAGATCTTCCATCAAGATCTCCAACCAGAAGCCCATAATCAGAAAAAAGGATAGTGGATACCTTTACCCGCTGGGTCAGGGCTGTTGGCCTGTAGGAGGCGTTGGAGCCACCAACGGGATGGTCTCACGTAAGAAAGCATTTAATGCCCCAATACCAGTCATAGAAGGAGGCAACAAACTCATGTATAAGTATTCTCTTCATGGTAGAAGAGGATTCATTCAGTCCCCCTTCACCAACCACTTTACTACTGCATTTACTTTCGTCTTTAAGTTCCTTCGCAGAACAAATTCTTATCCTCACGCCAGAGGTTTGTCGCGGAGACACCCCCCGGGTACCCCGCGATGAGACTAACAGTGGTCTGTTTTGTAGGACTGATTCTCGATGATTCAAGAAATGAGCAACCTTTTTCCATCACCAACGTGCGGATTTAGGTCGCGAAAGGGTTTTAACCTTTTTATGTTTCTTTCTCTGCATAGAATCAATGTGATGTGCTCCAAATAAAACAGATCTATTTAATGCCTATTCCTTAGATTTTGGATTGTTTTTATTACAAATCTGATAAGAACTGATACCTAATTGTGTTTTCTCATGATTTGCAGGTTTTGATGCTAAATAAAGAATAATGTGAAGATTCTTCTAGAAGAAAGTTTGAAGGAAGAAGATGAAGCAGAAGAAGAGTACGACTATACGCCTTTATGGGTATGATCCGTACTCGTTTATGAGGGTACGGGCAATATGCTGACTTAGAAGACGCGACCCACTTAATGACAATATGGCCCGTATGTTGACCGAGACAGAAACCCTAATGTGAGCCTATTTAAGCATTGTGACGGCTCTAGGGTTCAGAATCACAATTTGGAGGCTTTAGAGGTCTATTTTGGAGTAGAGGAAGGGATCTGAACTAGAAGGGACAGAGGAATCAAAGATATGGCCATCTGGTTTGCGTATATGTGCGTAGATCGATTCGGTTTGCTATTCATTTCACTTTCTATCTTTTCTATAATCATGCGTACTTCAGAATTGTGACTGTTTTTCATTTCAATGTCTGGCTAAACACATATAACCGTTTGGATGAGATGAATCTTTGATTGGTTTGATGATTAGATTGTGTAACTTATGGATGTATAATTTTAGTTAAGTTTGTTGTCATGAACTTATGGTGTATATGATTACAAGTTAATATTGGTTTTAGATCTGAATTGTGTGGTATGGTTGATCCTTCTATGAAGTTATGCATGTTGGATTCAATCTTTTCTATCTTTAGGTTATATAGTCGACCATTTACCTGAGGCTTTATGCCTTAATCGGTAATAGGCAATTTGGTGATAAAACTGGTAAAACTTTTGAGCTGCCTAGGGAATATATCTTAATAAAAGGGTGTAGAAACTTGATAGGGTTTTTTTCCTAGTCTAGTCACAGATTGTAAATCGCTAGGGCGCTTATCTGTCTAGATCAGTTAGAGAAATTTTATGTCATAAAGAACTGGTAATAAAACTTGCTTCACATGATTGAGGTATTAGTGTGTGTCTATAGCACTATCTCTTGGGTTTCATGGGATTAATACCTTGTCTGGGTTAACATCCGTTCTAACACTTTACACACTGTTCAATCTTAATAATAAATCCTTGGAACAGTTTCCATAAGTAAGCAATCATGTCGATCATTGCATGTTAGATAAGTCGAGTCTGAACGGTTATCTCCAAAATTTAATTTTCACTAAGCTTTCTAATATTTGTTTTTTCAATACTTTTTCAATACTTTTTCAATAATTAGTTTACTAAAAAAAACTCTTTTTCATTGATTGAATATTGATAGCGGATTTAGTATTAGGAACCAGCGTGTCTGATATCCGGTTATACCATCTACGATACTGCGCAATGAAATTCGGTTCTTGCCTATACGTGTGTAGTTTGGTCTGTTGGTGATTATCATTTAAAACTAAACATGTGCAAGGAAAATCTTAATCAATTTTATGTTACGAATCGCTCACGTCAAGTTTTTGGCACCGTTTCCTATGATACGGTGATTCTAAAAAAGATCCAAGTCAGTTGTTCAATCATTTTTTCTTTATTGTTATTAATTCCAAGTCCCTTTACCCATACATGTTAACTGTGCCTTTTGGATAGTTGCTTTAGTGCTTACTAGGACACTTAAGCGACATCATTGAAGGTAATCAATAAGAGGAAGCAATGGCGGACTGAATTGAAATGACGATACCCGACTATACAAAGCCATCACTGGAAGGAGCACGTCCTAGCGTTGTAAGACCAACAATAGAAGCAACTCATTTTTCAATTGATGGTATTTCCGATGAAGACCTCAATGCTCAGATTGCATATTGTTGGTGTTTCGTGCTAGAGTTTTAAAACTATTTTAAAATGGGTAGAGAAAAACAATCACGAACCGATCTAGGCCAAACCCTAGATCGCCCCGCCAAGAGTCTAGATGCAAACTAAATATTCAATACACAACCATAGGGGGTTTAAGGATATACCTTTCGCGAGTAGGAGACGGCAACCAAAGTGTAACACCACGTGACAACAACCCTGTCGCTAGATCCGGCTCCACGAACTAAAACTCGTAACTGCTAATCCACCCATACTAAAAACCTGTATCTCTATCCGGTTATCTCCAATGCTCCTGTACACCCAAAAAAGAACCCGGTTCGTTTTCCTCCTTCGAGTCACCCGGTGTCACCACGTACGAAATCGGTGTTAATGAACACCTATCGATACCAGTGGTACACGGCGATTCCTAGTGGCTCACAGACACAACCCGACTAACGGGTTTCTCGGTGACGGCTCAAGAATGGAAAAAATGGCATGAACGGTGTCTCCTCATGGCAACAGCAACAACGGCAATAAGAGGAGGCAGTTAGCGGACCCGGTTGTTGCGGCGGCGGTGATCCGACCGGATGAGGGTGCGGCGGTGGTGGCTGCCGGCGACGGCGACGGTGCCGAAGACTTGGGTATGGCGGCGGCGCAAAGAGAGGGGAGGAGAGGGATTATGGTTTCCAACTTGTTCTCCAAGAACGCTAACTAGTTGGTCTCTTATTTCCCTTGCCTAGACATTTTGTATTTGTAGGTTTCTAGTAACTTAATCCCCAAGTTTAGGGTTTTAAGTTACTAACTAAACCTTGTGATTATCTAATAATCACTAATTAACCCAAACTCTATGGTTAATTAAATATATAACATTTATATATTTATAAATACAATTAATTAACTTTTATATAATTAATTATATACATATATCTAATATACATATATATGTGTGTGTGAGTGTGTAACTTAATTATTTCATAATTCCAAATTACGATCTCTCTTTGCCATTGATTATCCCGGATAATCTTAGATGATTATTTCATAAATAATCATTTGCCTTTCGGTTTAGTTTCGTGTAAGGGTCGTTTAACTCTTAAACGGCCTTTAATATATATTGTTGTTCGTGGTGTAACTCTTTGGATCTTATCTCGATGGCCGTGTTGTCGCATGTCGTTACTCGGGCATATAAGTCCAACACATACTTCTTAGAAGTGTGCGATACATTCAAAATAAGTGACATTTCGAAGGACGAAGTCAAACTCAGATTATTTCCATTTTATCTTCGAGGGAAAGCCCGAGCTTGGTTGAGCTCATTACCAACTAGATCCATCACTATATGGGCTATCATGGTTGATAAATTTTAACTCAAGTACTTCCCTCCATCAATAACCACTCAGTTCATAAACAAGATTCTTGCTTCATGCAAGATGACGGGGAAACCCTATGTGAAGCATGGGAGAGGGTTAAGGAATTACTAAGAAGATGTCCACATCATGGGCTGGAGCTCTGGCTACAAGTTCAGACATTCTACAACGGGTTATACCCATAAGCTAGGCAGACAGTAGATACCATAGCGGGAGGAATTTTTAGCAGCCTAACACCAGAACGTGCATACGAAGTGCTTGAAAAATTGGCTACGAATGATTATCAATGGCCAACCGTTAGATATCATTTACCAGCACCTAAAGTAGGAGTCCATCAAGTGGATAATCAAAAAAACGGTGGAGGGTAAGGTGGAAGCTATGGAAGCCAAAATAGAGCAGTTACTTGCAGCCTAAATAAGTTGTGACAAGTGTGGGGTGCGCACAGAGCGAACATGTGCCCAATAGGAACCCAAAGCACTACTCCAGAGCAAGTGGGCTTTCTAGGTAATCAAACGTTTTATTCAAATCAATGGACCTTCACATGGAAGGATTAAATTAAATCCAATCCACCCAAATTCTGATGGAGCCAATCGGTATGGTGCTTTAGCGACGGGCTGGGCTCGTGACAACATGTCTATTTGGAACTCTATCTACTTATCAGGTGGCGCTCTGAGTAAGTCCTCGGGAAACACATCTGAAAAGTTGTGCACCACAGATACATCTTTAATCTCTATCGCTTTAGATTTAGCATCTATAACACATGCCAGGTAGACCTCACACCCTTGCCTCATGAACTTTTCAGCCTTGATCACAGAAATGACATTCGATAATGTGCAAACTTTATACCCATAAACCATAATTAAGCTACCATCGGGTGCTTTGAGATTAACAATCTTTCTCTTACATACTATCTGTGCTTTATTGTCAGCTAGCCAATCCATTCCCAATACTATCTCAAGCCCTCCTAAGGCTATAAGAAATAACATAGCAGGAAATTTATGACCCTCAAGTTCTATAAAAAAATAATCTTTAGCTTCTATTACTTTGTGGACTTGCTAATGGTAGTCTCCACCTCAAAGGCACTTTCTATCTTTCTAACTGGGCTTTTCAGTAATGGAAAAAATGCAGCGGCTATTAAACTTTTACTTGCACCAGAATAAAAAAGAATGGATGCGTAAATATCATTGATTAGGAACCCACCTGACACGACGCCAAGGTTCCCATCTGCCTCTCCTCGATTAAGGGCATAGGCCCTCGTCCTTGCCCTGGGCTTCTCTATGTCTTTCTCTTTCCCCGACCCTCCCGGCTTAGGTTATTGGCATTCTTTAGCTATGTGCCCAATATTTCTATAGTTGTGGCATTTGATGATGTTCGGGCAATCGGAAGAGTAGTGTCCAGACTTTCCACATCTATAGCAGAGATTCAACCCTAACCTGCACTCTCCCGAGTGCTTCCGTCCGCACTTTTTGCAGACACCCTGCTCCTCATTCCTTTCCTTCTTTTCCTTAGGCCCGGAAAAATCTCTTTCCGATCGCTTAGCGGGACTAGTCCACTTCTTTTGGGGTTCAGTAGGGATTAGGTCCTCAGAGTCCACATATGTTTGGAATTCATGTACCAGTTTTAACTTTTAAAACAATTTTAATTAATTTTATTAATAATTAAGAAATCATATGTGCATAAGTGGAAGTGTTTGTACATGTTAATGGTTCTAAACTGGAATCCCGTCATTGATTCTATTGCACGCATAAATACAATAAAATAAATCCAACCATAGCGGGTAAAAGTTTATACCTTTGACGATTCCCGGAAGATCTACACTTCGGAACAATGAACGTCTCGCTAGTGACTTGATCACGAAGCCCGCAAACAACCAATAAACCGTCTCACGGTTTGATTCACAATACCCTACAGCGGCGGTGGCGATTGCAGGCGGCGACGACCGGGAGGTGGCCGGCAATAAACGGTGGACGCGGGGGGGGGGGGGGGGTTCCCTTCTTTGCGCATGTTTTGGGTTGGAGGGTAATAGATTGATTAGGGTTTGAGGTTTAAGGATATATTTATAATCCCATAATTTACAAACCGCAACACTTGAGAAATAACTATTAATTCCCTATAATTAACTGTTAATTACTTTTAATCCTTGCGCTTTACTAATTACACTTAATCAGTAAATCTTAACCGACTAACGTGTAACTCTTAAACGTTTAAACCTTTCGTCTTTAATTATTTCTCTAAATAATTAATCCCTAAATTAATCGTTCAAATATTTCACTAAATATTTATCCACCGAATTATAAATTCGCGTTTCGTGAACTATAATGTTTACGACTAAACATATTAATTACTCGTTGTCCAATGTGTAACTCTTTGGATTGTACCTCGATAGAAACATTGATATTATTTATGATCGGATATCCCATGTCCAACAATCTCCCACTTGGACTATTTATCGATTAATCATTTCAACGTAGACAGTGGTGGACGCCGAGCTACATCGCACTGCCCCTAACAAGGTATGACGTATTACAATCGTCAACTATTTCTTTGTGTTCAAGTAACCCTTACTTAATCAAGTACAACAGCTCTGGTAAGCTTATCTATTTATCCTTTCTGTTTAGGGCATCCGCTGAACATGAGACATCATATGTCGTTCAACTATTCTTGTTCTCGTATCAAATTCAAAGTGGTCTAAACAAACTACTCTTAGTTTGAGCGTGGCCACACGTTTTACACCGGTTCGAATTAACGAGGGCGCCAGAGTGTCTAACTCCTCATCAAAGGGGAACATAATTCCTTTGGCCACATACAACTCCATTAAACTTCAGATTTATTCCCAATTATACCCTTATTACTTTCTTTCACGGAACACGTTAGATATGGTCACAGAACAAACTTTAGTCAAATTTATATCAAATATGTGCCTCGGGTCGAAGGACCAACAGATCTTACCATATTCAAAACTTCTTAAGATATCGATCCATGAAGATAGTTTTGAAACGAGTTACGTCCGATATCATTTTCTAATGCATATCTATGAATCTTGGTTCTCAACTCCTTGTGCTTTCACACTGTGAACTAACCAACCATTCATAATAGTCTTACATTCAGGTTGATTCCCATGAATCTGATCGACTACGGACATTTAGAATACAATATTCAAGGATTCCAAAACGTATAAAACATAGAACATAGAAACATCTATTTATAATGTATTTAACCATTAAATCAAAATAAAATACCAATGTAACTATATTGTTCGAAAGCACCAAATACTAAATTACAGATTAAACCCACTCTCTAGTAAATCTAAGGCCTATCATATCAGCATGCTCCTCATGTTAGCTTGAGGCATAGGCTTAGTGAACGGGTCCGCTAGATTCTAATCTGTGTGAACTTTGTTTAACACGATGTCTCCCCATTCCAATATATCTCTAACATAATGAAATCTCCTGAGTATGTGCTTCATGCTGTGGTGTGACCTTGGTTCCTTTGCCAGAGCTATGGCACCAGTATTGTCACACAGTATCTCGATCGGTTTCTGAATACTAGGCATTACCCCGAGATCAGCAATGAACCTTTTCATCCAAGCAGCCTCCTTTGCAGCTTCTAAAGTGGCAATGTATTCTGACTCGGTAGTGAATTGAGCAACAACGCTTTACTTGGTACTCTTCCAAGTAATTTCTCCACCGTTCAGAACAAACACATATCCCGTCTGAGATCGAGAATCATCTCGATCCGTATGGAAGCTAGCATCAGTATAACATTTAACAACTAGTTCTTCTTCCGGTCCTCCATATATCAAGAACGTATCCTTAGTCCTTCTCAAGTACTTAAGGATGTTCTTCAAAGCTATCCAGTGACTCTCACCAGGATTTTGTTGATATCTACTAGTCATGCTTAACGCGTACGATACGTCGGGTCAAGTACACAACATGGCATACATGATGGAACCAATAGCAGAAGCATATGGAACTCTTTCCATCTTCTTCTTTTCCTCGTCTGACTGAGGGCACTGCTTATTATTCAGTATGGTTCCGTGTACCATGAGCAACGATACTCTTTTGGAATCTTGCGTTGAAAAGCATCAAATGACCTTATCAATATATGTACTTTGACTTAAACCTATAAGCCGCTTCGATCTATCTCTATAGATCTTTATTCCGAGAATATAGGCGGCTTCGCCAAGATCTTTCATTCCAAAACATTTCCCTAACCAATACTTTACATGTTGTAGCATAGGAACATGGTTTCCAATGAGCAGTATGTCATCTACATACAGAATCAGAAAAGTGATAAAGCTCCCACTTGCCTTCCTGTAAACATACGGTTCATCTTCATTTTTGACAAAACTAAACTCTTTGATTTTCTGGTCAAATCAAAGATTCCAGCTTCGAGACGCCTGTTTCAAACCATAAATGGATTTGTTCAACTTGCATACCGTATTATGATTCTTTGGATCCTCAAAACCTTCCGGTTGAACCATATAGACATCTTCAGTAAGGTGTCCGTTTAGGAACACGGTTTTGACGTCCATTTTCCATATCTCTTAGTCATAATACGCGGCAATGGCAAGCAAGATCCTAATCGACTTAAGCTTGGCTACGGGCTAGAAGGTTTCCTCATAATCAATTCCTTGAGTCTGAGTAAAGCCTTTCACTACTAGCCTAGCTTTGAAGGTTTGCACGTTTCCATCCATGTCGACTTTCTTCTTGAAAATACACTTACTTCCTACAGTCCGACACTCGGGAGGAAGATCAACCAAGTCCCATAAATGGTTGTCATACATGGATTGAATCTCAGCACTCATGGCTTCTAGCCATTTCTTAGATTCAGAATCTAAAATTGCAGACTTGTAACTAGTAGGCTCAACCTGATCAACTATCAGGGTGATGTCATTTTCGTGTATCCCGACATACCGACTGGGTTCATGACGATCCCTAGTACTTCTGCGAACGCTTGGTGTTACATTCGAATCTTGAACATCTTTCAGATTCAGTTTCAACATTCTAATGTTGATCGGCAATTTCAGCTTGGGGGTTCGGTTACTTATGGTTCTCGGACTTCTTCCAGATCCACATGGTTTTCTCCAATCCCTTGCACAAGCAGTTCTTTTTCCAAGAAGGTAGCTCTACATTTTATGAAAACCCGGTTTTCAGTAGGATTGTAGAAATAGTAACCAATTATTTTATGGTATCCGACTAAAACAACTTTATCACCAAGGGGATTCAGTTTATTCGTAGATTCACCAGTGACATAAGCGTTACATCCCCATACCCTATGGTAGGACACTTTGGGTTTCTCCCCATGCCATATCTAATAAGGCGTTTTGTCCACCTTCTTTGTAGGAGCTTGATTAATGATTCTTGTGGCAGTCTCAAGAGCAAAACTCTAGAAGGAGTGTGGGAGGTTTGTACGACACATCGTAGATCGAACCATATCAAATAGAGTTCGATTTCTCCTCTCAGACGCACTGTTAAGCTGCGGTGTTCTAGGTGGGGTGAGTTGTGAAATGATCCTACATTTCTTTGGATTTTCGTCAAACTCTAGACTAAGATATTCTCCACCCCGATCTGATCGAAGCATCTTAATCGTCTTACCTAGCTGATTCTGTACTTCGTTCCGGTATTGTTTAAACATTTCAAACGTTTCATGCTTATTCTTCATAAGATAAACATAACCATATCTACTGAAATCATCAGTAAATGTGATGAAGTATCTCTGTCCATTCCTAGACATCGTTCTGAATGGACCACATACATCAATATGTATGAGTCCTAATAGATCCTTAGCTCTTTGACCGATACCAGTAAAAGGAGCTTTGGTCAACTTGCCACTTAAGCAAGATTCAAATTCATCAAAAAACTCTTGACCGGTGGAATTCAAAATTCCTGCAGTTTGGAGCTTTTTTATGCGATTCTTGTTTATGTGTCCTAGTCGACAATGCCATAGATACGTATCATTGAAATCCAATTTCGTACGCTTAGAGGAGATGTTGTATAATGCGTTATTGTTATGGACTTCTATCTCATAGATTCCATTATGAGGCTTTGCAATAAAATATAACAAACCATTCATATATGCAGAAATGAAATCACCATCAAAAGCATATTTAAAACCTTGTTCACGCAAAGCAGAAACCGAAACAATATTCCTAGTTAAACTAGGTTTGTAGCAAACATTGCTCAAAAAAAGTTCAACACCACAAGGAAGTAAAAGAACATATTCTCCTATAGCCTTCACCACGACTCTTTGTCCATTGCCAACATGGAGCTCCAAGTCACCTTGCTTCAGCTTCCTAACCTTCCTTAGTCCCTGCATATCATTACAAATGTGAAAACTACATCCAGTGTCAAACACCCAAGATTTGCTAGACAAAGAGAAGATCTCAATAACGAATATACCTGAAGTGCTAACTTCTGAAGCCTTGGCCTTCTTAGCAAGGTACTTTAGGCAAGTTCTTATCCATTGCCCAGCATCACTACAATGATGGAAGACGTCATCATTTTGGATAAAAGCTCTTTTCTTGCTACGCTTTCTTGGTTTGGAAATCAAAGTTTGCATGTATCCCATTGTCATCTCGACAGTTAAAAGCGACTCTCGCAACTTGGATAAAGTCCCTCCAAATACTTCCCTTTTGTAGTAATCCGTGAACTTTTCGTATTCAACTGGTAAAGATATTAGAATGAAGTCTATCGGTATATCTTGGTTGATTAGAGAACCGAGTTCTTTTAGCCTGTCGATGCGACTCATCATTTTTGAATAATGTGAGCTAATCCCTGTTCCAGTTTTCATGCCTTTTGATGGTCATTCAAGCACTTTAAAATGCTCATTGCAAGTTTGAAGATACCCATTCTTCAGCTCGCAAATCATATCGTAGGCGTGATAGTACTCTAGCTCACGAAGAAGATCACCGGAAATAGTTGACAACATTACAAATGAATTTCATTTGAATCTTCAACATGTCGTATCCAAAGCTCTTTGGAGCCGCTAGTCGGTGGAACTGAGGGAAATGGAATATCTAAAACATATGATCTTCCTTCCTCTTTAAGAACCCTTCTTAAGATACGGAACCACTCCGAGAAGTTTCCTCCTTGGAGCATGTTCCGATAAAGCATAGACTTAAGTGCGAATATGGAATCGGAATGAATTTTGTTAGATATCTACAAAATTCAAAAATAAAGTTTTAGTATTTTCATGCTTAACATCCTAATTAAATTTATGACCCAATTGCAAAAATATATAGGAATGAGATCCTGGTTCACCATTGCTTAATGAATGGCTGAGCACTCTACACTGGTATGGCTATGTAGGTTGGTAACGATTACCGACTGTGTCAACTACACAATTCTCGTTTTAAGGGGCATGACGAGTAATGTCAAGCTTGGATACGTTTTCCTTAACTACACCTACTTAATACAACCTTAAGTGATATTTGCCCTTCAATTGCAACTATAGAACCGGCCTAAGTTACTCAGGAATAGCGGCTGTACCTTCAACCTAAACCGTAGGCCCGGATGCAGGGTAATCTCTAACACTGGGGTTCAGATAAATTAGTTGAAGTGTCACAATTTAAAGTGGTGCAGAAATATCATTTTAATTTGGGATTTGCTTTAATGTTTTAAATTACCGTGTACGGGTCAAAAATATTTTGGACGACTAAAAGCATGAGCCAAGTCCTGCAATTTAGTAAAACCAATTTTACTGTTTAGTTCGTGAAACGCCATTCAACACTCGACACGATCCAATTTTAAATACCTTATTTAATCTAAATTGGTCGTTAACCGTGAACCAAATTTAAACTAATCAACTCTTTAATTAATTTAAATTAGTTTTAAATTAAACAATTTAATTTAAAACTCGTTTTACTTTTAAATAAAAACACTTTTATTTAAATTACATTTCTGAGAAATCTTTAAACTTTTTAATTTTCTCGTCGTTTTAAGATTGTGTCAAATTGTTTAGTAAAATTTTTGCGGTTTACGTATTATTCTAAATAATGTAAACAACAACAAACAAATAAAAATAAATAAATCGAGTCACTAGTAAAAGTTGTTTGGTCTCGTTCTAGCCATCAAACCAAAACCGAACCGGTCTAAGGGTCAAAACAAAAATCAACCATTCTTGTCGTCTCCCACTTAGTTCAAGATCTCCATCTTCGTGTCTTGGTCGTCTCCGTCTTCGGTCTTCAAATCTTTGTCTGGTTCGATTTACAATTTATTTACATTTACAATAAATAATAAATAAAAATAATCCTAACTATTACATCAAGTTCCAAATAACCCGTAAAAATACCAAGATAATAAAAACAAAAAATACACAACCACGGGACACTAGTGCTCGATTTAATAACACAATCAACTATAAACGAAAAAGGCTCAATCTTTTTGTCAAACAAAAGTTTTGACAAATAAAACATAAGATCGAATAAAAACAATTATGTCTAAACGCGCATAAATGTGGCTCTGATATCACTGTTTGGAATCCATGTACCAACTTTAACTTTTAAAACAGTTTTAATTAAATCTTATTAATTAACAAATCTGATTTGAATAACCGGAAGCATTTGTACATGTTAACGGTTCTAAACCGAAATCCCATCAATGATCCGATTACACGCATAAGGACAATAAAATAAATCCAACCATAGCGGGTAAAAGTTTATACCTTTGACGATTCCCTGAAGATCTAAACTTAGGAATAACGAACGTCTCGCTAGTGACTTGATCACGAAACCCGCAAACAACGAATAAACCGTCTCACGGTTTGATGCACAAAACCCTACGATGGCGGCGGTGATCACAGGCGGCGGCGGAGCACGGTGGTTTTCGACGATGGCTGGGAGGTGGCCGGCAGTGAACGGCGGACGCGGGGGGGTCGGTTCCCTTCTTTGCACAGGTTTTGGGGTGGAGGCTAATAGATTGATTAGGGTTTGAGGTGTAAGGATATATTTATATTCCCATAACTTACAAACCACACCCATTGAGAATTAACTGTTAATTCCCTGTAATTAACTGTTAATTACTTTTAATCCTCGCTCTTTACTAATTACACTTAATCAATAAATCTTAACCGACTAGCATTTAACTCTTAAACGTTTAACTTTTCGTCTTTTATTTCTCTAAATAATTAATCCCCGAATTAATCGTTCAAATATTTCACTAAATATTTTTCCACCGAATTATAAATCCGCGTTTCGTGAACTATAATGTTTACGACTAAACATTATTAATTTTTCGTTGTCCAAAATGTAACTCTTTAGATTGTACCTCGATAGCAACGTTGATATTATTGATGATCGGACATCCCATGTCCAACAACATCATCATATACAATCCCGCTCAATTTAACCACAGAGTCAAAAGTCTTAGGAATGTTGGTTTTCACATGGGTACGAACTTTCTGTTGTAGTCCTTAAATGTAGCACTTGATTCTTTTCTCCTATGTGTTAACCAAATAGGGAACTAAGTAAACCATCTCGTTAAACCTCGAAGTATACTTGCGATGAGTCATGTTGCTAGATTTAAACCCCAAGAATTCAAACTCTACCTTATCAATCTCGTTATAAGGACATAACTTTTTGATTACCAACTTTTTCAGATCATCCCATCTTATCCTTTTGATGGCACCCTTTGACTTGGATTGCTTAATGATTTCCCACCAGCTGAGAGCCTCAGATACAAACGAATGAGCACGAACTTGACAGCTTGGTCCTCACGGCGCTCACTGATGTTGATAACTGCAATCATCCTTTCTATCTAATGGAATGTGGTGATAACGTATTTCTTTCCATCGAACTGGGATGGGTCACAACCTCTGAAAGATTTATAAGAACACCCACGAACAAGTTCAGCATCCGAGTCATCATTTTCAGTCATTTCATTATCCATGTGACCTCCACTTTGTTTACTTTTCGTATCATCTTTCATCTTCATTGCTTCTCCAGTTCCTTTCTAGCCTATTTCTTAGCCTCAGTTAAAGTTGCAGGCAAAGTCGCTAGCAAGATTAGCGCCATTTCCTTTGCTACGGCTGTCCTAACTTTAGGCTCTAAAGTCAGACGCTCATTGTGTCCCGACTCATCATGGGTAGCACTGTGCTCTGACTCATTGTTCTGATTCTTATGGACGTTCATGGTGAGAATCCTCAACTTCCTATGTTTGCCTTCGGTTAACTGGCAGTCTAACTCGGCGACTAACACCTCTTCTTCCAGCTATTCTTATGGTTCCTATAAAAGATATGGAACGTCGATGTTTTCATTCTAGGTAATAATTCAAAACACCACAAGTAAGGTAAATTACTAATGATAGTGACCAGTTTGTAATTACTAATTTACTTCACTTTTCAGGTTCTAAATATTTCCCCTTAGGAATAACGCCGACATCCAACTTTCTATACTCTGTTCTAAGGCATGAGATTTTACTTTACTATTACTCATGGCATTGTGCTACCCGTATTAACATCCTTCGCTTGGTTCCATTCTTAGTTTAAGTTCAGACACCGGGATGTCCGAATCTCTTAAACTACTACTCTGATACCAACTTGTAAGGCCTTGATCCCGGGAGACCTCATAGTCGGATTTACACATCGCATACATAATTCTTAAACTGAACTTCCATTAAAAAAAGCAGCGGAAACTTTAAAACATTTCGTAATCCTTGTCTTTAAAGTAACATACAAGAACTTTTAACTAAACATAAACTATTAGAGCCAGGATGCCAGTCTTTATGATGCCGGGTAGCCTTCACATCCATTCCAAGCCATCGTATGTGTTCTAACTCATACCTGCTCAACCTGATATGCATATAAAACGTCAGCG
The DNA here is from genome assembly GCA_023525975.1 of Smallanthus sonchifolius. Lineage (NCBI taxonomy): Eukaryota > Viridiplantae > Streptophyta > Magnoliopsida > Asterales > Asteraceae > Smallanthus > Smallanthus sonchifolius. The sequence continues at coordinate 36,056,904 of CM042025.1, read as the reverse complement.
TTGCTGAGTGAGTTCTAGTTTTAACTTTAACACAATAACTTTAGCATAACGGAATTTACATGTACATGATTTTAAACAAATTATAACTATGCTCATAATCATACTTTAACATAACTATTTACTTTATCACTTTACATGTACTTTATCTTTACTTTATCGTAACTTTATCTATGCTTTAACTATACTTTACTGTATCTTTATGCTTGTACAAGTACAAGACTCCTTTAGCCATTGCTTGCGAGGTACGCAAGACTCCTTTAATGGTTACCTATGGAATACACAAGGCTCCAATAACTATTGCTTGCAACGAATAGACTCCTATCGCTTGTAGTGAATATAAGACTCCTATGTCGATGCTTGAAATACGTCAAGACATCTGTGCTTGCAAGACTTCTTTATCATACTTTAAATTTCACAACTGTGCTTTAGCAGGGTAATTGTTCTTGAAACATTGTTCAAGATTCATTATTATTTCACATGTGAAATTAGGGTTTAAGACCTACTTTATCATTCTTTGATTAATCACACCTTAGCATACTTTACTGTGTTACACTTTATCTTTCTATACTTCACTTTAAGCTTTACACAATATACACACACACACTATGTCTTTACACTTCGCATTACACATATGTAAGAAACTATGTTAAGACACCTACGTGTGGGATTTCTAATGTCTACGGTTCAAATCTGTAAATTCCAAGTTTACCGGTGAAATCAACATGTCCAAATTAGGTGGGAGGTGAAATCAAAGTTTTATGAAACCTCTTAAACTCGCAGTCCACTTGTAAACTCGTAGGGTACTATGTAAACTCGCAGGAACTTTGTACACTCGCATGAACTACTTGTAGTTTGTCATATTGCTAACTTTAACAACACTATTCTTTCACTTTATCATTAATTTCGGATCAAACATGACTATTCTAGGGTTTCTTTACACACTTTGTCATGCATGTATACATATATATACGTAAACATCATAAACCCTAACATAGTTTTATCAAGATGCAAACTTTAACATAAACTTTAGCAAAACTTTATCATTTGAAACATCACGATGCATACCACCCCAAAACCTTTGAAAACAATGTAAGCAAGGGGAATCTAGAACTCACCTTCTTGAAGCTTTGAAGAAAACCCCCAAATGGCGTCATCCACCTATAACATTTTAAAGATTCAAACTTTAATATCAAATTTTCTTCCAAATGATATATAAACATCATTTCATGCGTAGATATGCTAGTAGAGCAAAGATTCATAACTTTTTCTTTGATCCATGCGCTTTCTCTCTCTACTCTCTCTCTCTCTCTTGTTTCTCTTCTTTCTTCGGTCGTAAGTAACAAAAAGGAGGAGCGAGGCGGCACTTTTTCCTTTTATAGTAGGGTTTTATGGTTTGCCCCCTTAAGCCCCTTAATTCCTTTGGCTTTGTCTTTATTACATTCTTAACCTCAAAACTTTTAAACTCGACTTTAAAATATATTTTCTTTTTAAATTTTGGTCGTTACGCAAATTCAAGGGTTTAGTAAAATGGATTTGAAATCCAGGATTATAGTAAATTCTTGAAATTCCATTTTTTTTTGGGACTCATAAGATTTTAAATTCAAATCCCATAAAATCTAACAAAACCAAAGTCCCTGTATACATTAATTATTTATAAAAATTAAAATAAGTAAATAAATAAAACACAGTTATCAACCTAATCTATTCTATAGCCTCTAACCACCACTTGCAACGACCATCTTCATCACACATTCACACCTAGAGGTGCACAAACCGGATTTTTTTCGGATCCGGATTCGAATCCGGTACAGATCCGGACCGGATCCGTCAACGTTGGTCGTGACTGGACACGAGGGAACCGGTTCCGGATCGGATCCGGTTTTGGGAGTCGGTGGAACCTATTTGGAACCGGATCTGACTAAATATCCTGTTTTTTCCGATTAGATCAGGATTTTTTTCGGATTTTGTGTCCGATTTTGTGCGGTTCCATTTTGTCCGATTTTTATCCGGTCCACATAAATCCTTGGAACCGGTTCTGGATCCGGCGGATCCTAAAAAATCCAGTCCAGTTCTTTTTTATCCGGTTAGGGTCGGATTCGGTTTCGAATTATCTTTCGGGTAAGATCCGGATCCGGTTTTTTTTACACCCTCACACCTATTAATCTATTATGACTAAACCATCCATGCCAAATGGGCCGGCCGTCACCATCCAAGCCATTGAAAAATGGGCCGGCCGTCATTTTCAATGTCAACTCTTTTGGCCACAATATTTCCAAAATATTTAAGATTCTGATTTCTACAACTACAATTGTCATAATATTTTATAACATGTTCTACAGTACAAAACAAATGCTCCACACAATGTAAAGCTTAGGAAAAGTGTGTTGCCTACCTAAATTTGTAGGTCAAGCAACAAGTTAACATTAAATTCGTAAAGAACCAATGAAATATGTAAGTTCTAATAAAACCCGATGCATAAATACCCATATAACATATTTTAAAGAAAATAATTGAACGATTAAAACCAATATTTTTGTTTTGATTACCCATTATCAGAAACTTACGGTACCCTGCTAACCAATGGGATCAGGAAAATAGCAACTTGCGCTGGACATGTGGCCTTTAAGAGGTTGACATGAAACCAATAGAAGCAGGATTCAAACCTGGCCTCTGCTATAGAGGAATCAGGCCTTAAAATCATTTTACAAGTCTTAGCTTGTTGAGAATAATCCAAGAAGTGATGATTCATGGTTGTAGCCCCATGAATTGTACCTTGTCTCTGGAACTTGTGTTCATCATCATGGTCTCTTGTTGTTCGTCTTCTTCGACGTAATCATCAGGAGGCATGTTTAAATCAAGCAAACCTCGAATGTCATGAACCGGTTTATCGGATTTCTCAATCAAATTCAGGTTCTGTTGATTCAGTTTAGCCTCAGCAATCAAATGTGATCTCTTATGACCTCCCAAAGCCTGACCAGATGAGAAAATCCTTGAACAAATTGAACATTCATGAGCTCCTACCACCTTTGTGTTCTTCAAAGAACCACCAAGATTCAAACTTGATGGTGATTGATGATCATCAGATGTTTTTTCACAAGACCCATTAATCATATGATGTTGATCTAACATGGGTTCGCTTTTGATCGCATCTTTATCGATGGATTTCAAATCAGAACATCCTTTTAACTTCTTGTGACTTGCTTTATGCCCTCCAAGTGCTTGATAAGAGTGAAAACTCTTGTTGCAAGTAGCACACTCAAACTTTCTCTTGTTTTGATCATCAAATTTACTCGTTTTCTTTAATTTCTTCATCTTTTTATCCCATTTTCCCTCATCTCTTGAAAGCATGATCAAACACATAGCAATCTCGGCTTCTTGTTCATCATAAATATCAGAAACAACACTTGTTGAGGTATGATTAGCATTCATGGAGACCGAAGATGAAGCTGTATTGGTGGTGCTAGTTGTGACAGTAGGTATTCTTGATCTTGATTTCTTCATTTTTCGGCCCGAATTCGAGATCATCGATTTAGTGTTTGGCACTTTGTCAGAATGGCACTTCATGTGTCCAAACAAGGCCTTCAAAGATTGGAAACCTTTCCCACATTCCTTACAAAGTTTATCAAAAACAACAAAATCATTCGAATCCGAAGAGCCATTGATGACTGCTTTCATAGTCTTTTTTGGATCTTTTCTAAGCTCATAACCCAAATCATCCGAATTGGAAGACCCATTGATGATCAAGTTTCGACCATTGTTGTTAAGAGATGAGTGCTTGTGCTTCATCCTCTGATGATGGTCATTAGAGTTGATCACGTGAGACCTCATGTGACCTCCCAAAGATCTACCACAGGGGAAGCTTTTGTTGCATGACTTGCATATATGTTTCATCAGTTCTTGATCACTTTTCTCTATTGAATTTATATTGGAGTTCAACATTTTTAAAGAAAAAAAGTCAAAATCCAAATCAGATTGAAACCTAAACAGGGGATGATGATGAATTTCTTAAAGAAACACAAAACCCAACCTTGAAATTGAGAATTGAAGAACACCCAGATCAAGAAACAATATCAAAACCTCAAATCTTCCATTTTTCTGCAGATTGAAATGAAACCCATCTCAGATTGCATTTTATATATCAAATTTGAAAACTTTTGTAACACCCAGATCAAGAATCAAGAACAAATGCTCAAATCTTTAGTGGGTATGAAGTCTTCCTGCAAAACAATCCTTAGTGGAGAATTCAGAATCAAGATTCTTGGTGGGTTTGAATATTGAAGAAGAACCCATCTCAATCTCAAATTGCATTTTGTTATTCATCAAGAACAAGATCCAATCAAGTAGTAGTGAAGAAATGAAGCAAAAAATATCAAAATTCATGAAAAGAGATGATGGGTCGGCTACCTTTCTTGCTAATGATGACCATGAGCAAGCACACCCTTCTCTCTCTCTCTAAACTTTTGCAACTTTCTCTCTCTAGAAGGAGAAATCCATGCATGAAAACAAGGATAAAAAGAGGCAAAAGCAACATGTAATCAGCCAAACACCAATCCTACGGTTGTAATTCCCCCACATTGATGTCAGTAACTATCTACCCACAGAAATGTGAACAAAGTTTCCTTCTCAGCAACCAATGAGGGTGTGCCAAGTGTCACAGTTGTTCCTAAAGTATTTGGCCTAAGTTGGGAAAGGGCAGTTTGGTCATTCTGGTGTTGGTTAAAGAACCAAACTGTTTTAATGAGGAATGGTCCCACAGCCCTACAACAAATTTGTCAAGTAAAAGATTCTACAAGCCTGCAAATGGAAGCTAGAAGCTTTTTGTGCTAAGCAAGCATAGTAGGTAGTGGACTAGTGGTAGTTGGGTAGGGGTAATTTTGTCATTTCCATCCTAACACAAAATAAATAAATAAAGAGGAATTCTAACCAGACACGGAATATTGCTAATTGGACACACCGCCAAGTCTATACGCCTCGTATAGGCCAATACGGGGCGTATAGCCCCTAACCTTAAAAAACAGACCTGCAGGTGTCAGTTCTGGTCTGACGGCTGACCCTATACGCCCCATATAGGCCTATACGACCCCGTATAGACTTATACGACCCATATAGGTCTATACGCCACCTCTTTTTTTCAAACTTGAGCAAATTTTGATTTGTATATGCCGAGTATAGCCCTATACGAAGAAGCCTATACGCCCCATATAGCTTAGTATAGCTTAGTATAGGATAGTATATGATAGTATAGCTTAATATAGCTTAGTATAGCTTAATATAGCTTAGTATAGCATAGGATAGTATAGCTTTGTATAAGATAGTATAGCTTAATATAGCTTAGTATAGCATAGGATAGTATAGCTTAGTATAGCTTAGTATAGGATAGTATAGCTTTGTATAGCTTAGTATAGGATAGTATAGTATAGTATAGCTTAGTATAGTATAGTATAGCTTAGTATAGGATAGTATAGCTTAGCTTAGTATAAGTATCGGGGGTCCGGGGGCAGCGCCCCTGGAAGCGGGGTCCAAGGGGCGGCAGCCCTTGGCGGGGTCCAAGGGGCAGAGCCCCTGGCTGGGATCCAAGGGGCAGAGCCCGAAAATTATTTTTACACTTATTGCTTTATAAAAAATGCATTAGAAATTAATTTTATATAATTTGTTAGAAAAAAAAATACCTATACGCCACGTATAGCACTATACGCGGCGTATAGGCTGTTACCGAGTAACACGAGTCATACGCAGCCAAAGGGGCCATACGCGGCCCTTGTTACCGGGTAAAACAAGTCATACGCAGCCAAGTGGGCCATACGCAGCCCTTGTTACCGAGAACACGAGCCATACGCAGCGTATAGCACTATACGATGAGTATAGGGGTTGGAATGGCCAGGTGTACGATGTTGTCGGGCTTAGGAAATTGTGAAGGCTATACGCATCGTATTGTCCTATACGATGCGTATAGGCCGGTCCAAATAGCAATTCCCGTGTCCCATTAGTAGGCCCCTAAATAAATTAACAGGAATCCTTGGAATTATCTTATTAAAATTCTTGTTATATAAGACTTGACTTCAAAGAAATCTAAAGAGCGCATATCTTACTCTAGTAAAAAATGTTTTACAAAGAATATAACAGTTTTTTTTTAAATAAATACTTAAATACCACTAATCTAATTATAAAGTAGCCAGCAACTATTACTTGATACACTGAAAGTAATTTGACACGATTAGATAATACACGGTCACCATGTAACGTTAGATCTCATAGTTGATGGTATTTGAGGTCAGGTGTTTCTTATGACCATTAGCTCTCATGTAGATTATCGATGTTAGACTTACCTAAGTTATCTAACATTAACTGCCCGAGTGAATAATACTTCTATGATGGTCGTTGAAACCTAAGAGTTGGCAACCTTAATGTCTTATTATGGTTAACTAGTGTCTTAAGCTTTAATTGTATCGTTTAAGTCGGCATCTTAGTACAATCATTATTTAGCTGTAGCATTAGTGTTAAACAAGAAAACAACTAACTTTTATTTTATTAATTTTGGCCGTTACTTTTTTTATTCTTTTGGCATACAAGCACAACTCATGACATGTGCATGCACATTATGTGATATTAGTTTCCCCTAATATTCTAAACTAGAAGAAGTTTGGGTGTGTAATTTATTAAATAAAATAACTTTAATACCTTTTCTAAGCAAAATAAGTAAACCTAAAGTAATGTACAACTTTAATGCATGATGTACAAGTTGTTATAGCATTAGTGTACAAGTCATCCACTTGTCTTGAAGTTGTTGAGGGGTTAGTCCAACCACTGCCAATTATTTTGTTCCCAAAAAATGTAAAAGATACTTAACTGTTTATAAAGCAAAATGTTTTGTTTTAGCTACCATGTGAAGAAGTTAGTAAATTTAACTATTTGTTAAACAACACATCATTAAGTAGAATGAAACCACAAATAAATAATTCAAAATACAGTTTTTGAAAGAAAATAATATTTATTATGAAAGAATAAAAATTAAAGTAAATCCTTTTTTATAAGGCGAACCTAAATATACCATATTCGTTAAATCTTGAATTTTTTACAAACTGATGAAATCAAATTCAATTAACTTAGAGGCTGTTTGATAGCCTCTTAATGATTCCATTAACATGCTACATCTGAATCAGTCAGAGGTAGGAGGTGTTTGTTTCAGATTTTGTCAGCATCTTAATAGTTCATCCAGTCTTTTAATGGTTTAGCACATAAACCATGCTGAACCATTCAGAATTCTTAATGCTTCAGCTCTTAATGAACCAAACAACACCTTAGGTAAATAGACATAGGGACAGAACATTTAAAGGGCCAGAGGGGGGTCAGGCTCCCCTCCCCATATATTTTTTGCTTAAAATTATTGATTTCGGCTCACTAGGTTTATTTCATAGTGTTTGGCACCCTCCTAATCCAGACCAAAAGCCCATTTTTTCTCAGAGTTATTGATTTCGGGCCTTTTTTTACCAGAAGTATTGATTTTTGGCCCAGTAGGTTTATTTCATAATAAACCTCGTTTACGTGTAAGAACTGGTTTTTTTGGATCTATGGTCTTTTATTTGGTGAAAAAAATTTGGTTTTTTTATATATAATATTTTCGGCCCCCAATTTAATTGTTCAAGTTCCGTCATTAAATATTTATGCAAATTAATAAAACTTATGATTCATACGTTTTATAGCTAAAAACAAAATCATATGAGAGAGATAATATTATGGTGAATATTTGTTAATGATAACTAAATGAATATAAGGCATCATTGGATCTCATCAGGGACGTCTCTCAGGGACGTCTCTCAGATTTCGGGTGCCCCAGACTAGTACTAAAAAATGGGCCCTTAAATATAACTTTTTTTCCAAAGATCAATGATAATTATAATAACAATAAACAAAAAACGTTATTGTAGCGATAAACAAATACAAAACAAAGTTAAACAATAAACAGAAAAAAGTTAAACGAATCGATAGACTCTCATAGCATTTTTCAAAGCAAAGTTGTTGATCAATTCTTCATAATTGATATTATCTAATATAACGTTCTCGATAGCGTCATTTCCAATTCATTAAGTCTTTCTTAATACATTTTTTTATCGTACGTACAACTTCAATTTTGAGAAACTTCTTTCTACAGATGCACTGTTACTGAAATAGTCAACAATATTCGATATGCAATTAATGCATTAGAAAAAAAATGGACTTGATTCAAGTATTTTAAAACATCAGTAGGTTTGAGAATATCATTAGGTAATATAGTGTCAAACGACTTTAACTCCATATAAAGCTCAACACCATTAATATCTGATTCTCCTTCATACTTCAGGATTGCAAAGAACGATTGCCAAAATAATGTGATTAAGTGTTTCACATGATTATTTAATTACTCTTTTTTAATTAAAAATCCATATTAGCATTTAAAAGAAAAAGAGTATTGTTTATGAGTCTCTCAACAAAATTAAGTTATTGGTTTAAATGAGTATGGTAATAGTTAAATAGTTGATAATATGTTTATATTTAAATATTTTTTATTTATGGGTCTCTCAACAAAATTTTCATCTACTTATTTTGGTTCTAATTTAAAAAAAAATTATTTATATATACACATAAATTTTTTTTTAAAATTTAGGCCCCCGCAGAAACAGGCCCTAAGTGACCGCCGATGCCAGCTTGGGCTCCGAGACACCCCTGGATCTCATGAATAATTTTATGTAATGTATTTTCGGTTTCGAAGTCTATTTTGTAGGACCCATCTGGCCATCTTCATCACCTTACCAAAGATGGGAACCACATCCATCTAGTCTATACTACAAGAGAAAGCAAGATGTTGAGCTTTAAGTGGATGAAGGAGACTCGTAACTATTTCAAGTGCTTTGTTGCCCCAAAACCAATCTTGCTGTATAAAGTAAACCATGTGAGTGCTTATTTGGCCATCAACAATTAATTGGTGATTAATTACTACTTAATCCCAATTAATTAATTAATATTTTAACTAATTATGTATTTAATTATCATTGTTATTATATGCCTCTGACGTGTTGCAAAACACGTGTTTATTCGTGTATATTTGGGCGTATTCGTAAAGTTTTCTAATCGTTTTGTATTGTTTTGAGTTCGTTCTGAGTTTGAGTTATAGTTGCAGGTTATGGTGTGCCGAGGAAGCGGAAAACGAAGCAAATTCCTGGAGAAAAGTAGCACACGGAGTTGGAGAGCGAAGCAAAATAATGAAATAATAATTTTATGAGAATTTAGTTTCCTCGCGGTACGCGAGGCAGGAGGAGAAATTCCCTCACGGTACGCGAGGGAAGCCAGGAAGCGCCCTAACTAAATTGTCCCTCGCGGTACGCGAGGGACCGCCGCTAATCCGGTTTTTGAGAAATTTTTAGGGTTTTAAAGTTCTTGTCAGTCATTCTTCAAGGAGATAGACTAATTGCCATCAAAGCTTGGATCTTGGGCGATTTTGGCAAGAAAGATTGGATTTTGATCATGGTTTCAAGGTATTGGAGACAAATCGGGTTAGAATCAAGCATTCGGTCATGATTAATCATTCGGTTGTTCTTGATCTGTGTTTTATGACTTTGTTTGCTATCTTTAACTCTTATACTTCTTTCTTTATCATGTTTCTTGGCTAAATCTTTAGAACTGCCTAGGTTTAAGATGATTGGATGTTAAAGTTTGGATTTTTATTGGTTTTTGGGATATTGATTTGATTTTATGCTCTAGTCCAGATCTGATTTGATGTGTTTGATGAATATGCATGCTTGTTATTGATTGTTTGTTGGTTGATTAATCCATACTTGATTTGTTGAATGTCTTTCATGAAATAGCGTGTAGTAGATCGTTTACTACAAGTGATAGGTAATCGGTTAGTCTTCAGTGTTAGGGTTCTGAGTGCAAATTGTTTGAGAGTGCGTTTCCTTGGAGGTCTAGTATCGTTGCTAATTTGTGTCATACATAGTGAATTCAGATTGCTCCTTGCATCTTTGATGTATTGAGATAGCGTAACCGAGAGGTGAGTTGTCTATCGAGTCTATAGCATAATTGATGATACCAAGAGGTGATCCGATAACTGGTGAGTTTAATAGCCTTTGAGTAATCTTCTAGTCACATCCCGCGACCGAGAGTGATCGGGAATCCATTAGTCAGTCTTGAGGGTGTCATATCTTTAGATCCCAGTTCCATATCATATTCCTTAACCAATAGAAGCTGAGCTCAGCATTCATGATTCACAGCCTAGGTAGTCCTGACCATTCTTATTGATTTCATCCCGGTCCTTGTTAGATAGTCGTTTGTCTTCTTTAGTATTCATTACCTAGTTTAATCTTAGTTCGTAGAATCCCCCCAATCCAAACCAAATATTAAGTCCTAGTTAGAGTCTAAATTGTGTTAAGAGTCTCGTGGGTTCGATATCCAGACTTCTTTTAGCTGTGTTACAATTGATAGGTACACTTGCCTGTCTTTGTGGTCTAGTTTAGTAGAGTTGTCTAGAGTTTAACTAGAGTGTCTAGGTTAGTTTGTGTTTAATTTTATAGACCGTTTGACCGACATCAAGTTTTTGGCGCCGTTTCCGGGGATACTTGGCAATAGCAAAATTAGCTTTGATTAGTTCTTGTTTGGTTATTTGTTTTTTTATTTTTCCTTTCTAGTTTATTTCCTTAATTTGCTTGTTTTCTTTTGTGTCCTTATTTGCTATTTGTGTGCGTCTTAGTTTGAGTCTTTTCTTTGTTCTTAGTTCGTCTGTTTTCCCTTTGTTTTCTATCCAGTTTATGCAACATACTCGCTCACAGGGATCACCCGACTTTGAAGCCTATTCAGAGCCTGAGCGAGAGTTTCGGGAGCGCAGCCGGAAGTTTCGCAGTCGTTTGAGCGAGCTAGTTGAGAAAAAGGTACGCATTCCAATTCCTATTGCTAACATGGGTGATGCTAATCCACCTGCTAGGCGTAGTCCACCAGAGGGCGTGTGATGGTTTCACGGGTACTAGGTCCTCTATCGTCCTGCTATGGCTAACACTAATACTTGGCAGATTCCATCTCATGTGATGAACACTATCAGTAACTCTACTCAGTTCCACGGACTCAAGGACGAGGATGCACCGAGACATCTGTCCCGCTTTGCGCGTATTTGCGATACCTTTCGCATTACTGGTGCTACTGATGAAGCCATCCTGTTGCGTCTTTTCCCTTTCACCCTTTCTGGTCGCTCTGCCACTTGGTTGGATACCCTGCCCTAGGATTCTATTACCACTTGGGAAGATCTAAAGGCCAAATTCTTGAGGAAGTATTATCCACCATCTAAGGCCGCCTGTCTGAAGGATCAGATCCACTCTTTCCGTATGGACCCCGATGAGCCTTACCACATGGCTTGGGAGTGGTTCAATACTCTGCTGAGCAAGTGTCCACAGCATGGACTTTCTGACTGGGAATTGGTTGAAAAGTTCTATAATGGTCTTACATTTAAGAAACAACATATGTTCAATACTGCTGCAGGGGGCCACATCATGGAGAAGAAGGAGCCGGAGGAGTGTGAGGAAATGTTTGAGAGTTATGCTCAAGCTGAGCAACAGCAGCCTTCTACTAGGAATTCCACTCCTAGTGCCAGGACACCTACTTCTGCCACTAGAGGTGTTCATCAGGTCACTACTGAGACTAGCATGGCTGCTGCGCTCACAGCTATGGCGAAAGAGATTAAGGAGTTGAAGATGAGCGCGATGAAGTGTGAGGTATGTAGAGGAGGTCATGATACCATCGACCGTCCTGTCACTCAACAAGAGCAGATAGACTTCTGGGGAGCCAAAAACTCTGTTCAACCCTGGATTGAGAAACTACCCCAGCTCTAATTGGAGATCTGGCGGGAACCCACCTGGGTTTCAAAACCGTCAAAATTAGTATGGTGGAGATAAAGAAGCAGGACAGAATTCTGGTAGCAGTGCTGGTGAAAGTGGATTGAGGAGATGTTAGCTAACCAGACTCAATTGCTTGCTCATTTGGTGAAGACGGACCTGGAGACTCAGTATAAGCTGAAGGAGCACGATACTTTACTGAGGAGTCAGCAGCATGCATTCTTAGATTTACAGCGCACAGTGGGAGACATAGCGCGCCAGCTGACTGACCGATACGAAGGTTCATTTTAGAGTAGTACTGAGACTAACCCGAAAGCCACACTGAAGGCGGTGACCACGCGCAGTGGTAAGGGAGGAGAAAGTGAGCAGAAACCGGCATATAATGATGATGAGCCGGTTGATGAGGAGATAGAGATGGAGGCTCCTGGAGGGGTGCACGAGAGGCAAGTCCCAACAAGTACAGTGCCCAATAGTGAGTCTCCTACTGAGAATATAGGAGAAAAGGATAAGATTGAGTGGAAGGAGAAGACCCCCGATGTTGATCTTACTCATGTTCCATATCCTGCTTGCCTGATGGAGCAGAAATATGCTAAGGATTATGGACACTTTCTGGAGTTGTTTAAGCAGCTCAAAATTAATCTGCCTTTTGTTGAATCCCTCCAGCATATGCCGAAATATGCTAAATTCCTAAAAGATCTTCTGTCCAATAAGAAGAAGCTGGAGGACCTTTCAACTGTCACTCTGAATGAAAGATGCTCTGCGGCGGTTCAGAACAAGCCACCAGAGAAATTAGCAGATCCAGGTGTCTTCACGATCCCGTGTTTGTTTGGTGGTTCGACTCTGCACCACGCGTTGGCCGATCTCGGTGCTAGCATCAACCTGATGCTATACTCTCTCTCTTCGAGAAGCTAGGCCTTGGAGATCTAGCCCCTACGCGCATGAGTATATCTTTGGCCGACCGTTCGGTCAAATATCCAAGGGGAATAGTGGATAATCTGTTGGTGAAGGTTGATAAGTTTGTTTTCACCGCGGACTTTGTCATTCTTGATAGGGAGGTTGACGATAGAGTTCCACTCATTTCAGGACTCCCCTTCTTGCGCACCGCCAAGGCATTGATCGATGTCTTCGACTGTAAGATCACACTTCGTGTGGGGGATGAGAATGTCACCTTTTATGTCATGAAATCGATGAAGCATTCTAGTGGTCAGGACGATTCAGTGTTCTTTCTAGACACTTTCATATCTCACATGGATCGTTGCGTTGACTACGTGTGTGGCGCTGACCTGCTTGACACACAACACCTGGGTGAGGAAGACCAGGAGGTTGAGACTGATGCTCTCCCCGAGCAAAGTCCGAGCCACCCGGCTAGTAAACCGCCTGAGTACCCAGAGGTTTTTGAGGTTTATAAAAACCACGAGGAGGAGAAGAAGCCCTCGGTTGAGTCACCACCATCCCTTGAGCTCAAAGAGCTACCCTCTCATTTGGAGTATGCTTTCTTGGATGGCGAGGCCGATTTGTCCGTCGTGATTTCTGCTGCACTGACGGAGGAGGAGAAGAAGAGATTGATTGAGGTCTTGAAGGCGAATAAACAGGCCATTGCGTGGAAAGTCACTCATATAAAGGGCATCAGCCCGACTTTCTGCACGCATAGGATATTGATGGAGGAGGAGCACGAGCCAGTTGTGCAACCTCAAAGGAGGCTTAACCCGAACATGTCGGATGTGGTGAAGAAGGAGGTTCTTAAACTCCTGGATGCTGGATTGATATACCCGATTTCGGACTCCCCATGGGTAAGCCCGACTCAGGTCGTCCCGAAGAAGGGTGGGATGACAGTCGTGAAGAATGAGAAGAATGAGTTGATCCCTATGAGGACAGTCACCGGTTGGAGAGTGTGCATTGACTATAGGAGACTGAATGATGCCACTAGGATGGACCACTTCCCCCTTCCTTTCATTGACCAGATGCTGGAGCGCCTGTCAGGGCAGCAGTTCTACTGTTTCCTTGACGGTTTCTCGGGTTATTTCCAGATCCGCATTGCACCGGAGGATCAGGAGAAAGCCACCTTTACATGCCCGTACGGTACCTTCGCATACCGACGTATGCCATTCAGGTTGTGTAATGCTGCAGCCACCTTCCAGAGGTGCATGGTGGCTATCTTTCAGGACATGATCGAGACTTCCATGGAGGTTTTCATGGACGATTTTTCTATGTTTTGGACTTCTTTCAATCATTGCTTGCAGAACCTCGAGAAGATGATGAGGAGGTGTGTGGAAACGAAGTTGATGCTTAACTGGGAGAAGTGTCACTTCATGGTGACTCAGGGGATTGTGCTTGGGCACAAATTTTCACGGGCCGGTATCGAAGTGGATAGAGCGAAAATTGACACGATCAGTAGTCTTCCATCACCGACTAGTGTGAAATCGGTTCGTAGTTTCTTAGGTCATGCGGGTTTCTGTAGACGGTTAATTAAAGATTTTTCGAAGATCACCCAACCCATGACCCGCCTTCTGGAGAAGGACATCCCATTTGAGTTTGATGCGAACTTTTTGAAGGCATTCGAGTTCTTAAAGGAGAAGTTAGTCTGTGCTCCTATCTTGATCTCCCCCGACTGGAGCTTACCCTTTGAGCTCATGTGTGATGCGAGTGATTATGCAGTCGTGGCTGTTTTAGGCCAAAGAAGAGATAAGCACTTCCACCCGATCTACTATACTAGTAAAACTCTTAATTATGCTCAAGAGAATTACACGACTACCGAGAAGGAGTTGTTAGCGGTGGTGTTTGCATTTGACAAGTTTCGTTCATACTTAGTGCTCTCTAAAACCATTGTTTATGCTGATCATGTGGCATTGCGATATCTGTTCGCAAAGAAGGATGCCAAACCTAGATTGATTCGATGGATTATCTTGCTTTCTGAGTTTGATATTGAGATCAAAGACAAGAAGGGAGCGGGGAATGTGGCGGCCGACCATTTGTCGAGGCTAGAGGACCCCGATAGAGAGGAGATCTGGGAGGAGGCCATAGGGGACACATTTCCCCATGAGTCCTTGATGACGGTGAGTGTGAGACCAGCCGAGAAGCCAGTGTGTTACATGAGTGCTGAGGCGCAAGGTTTGCCATGGTTTTCTGACATAGCAAACTACTTGGCTGATGCTGTAGTGGTGAAGGGCATGACTTCACAACAGAGGCGTAAATTCTTTGTCGATGCCAACCACTACATTTGGGATGCTCCATATCTGTTTCGTGTGGGAGCTGATAGAGTTATGAGGAGGTGTGTGAGCAAGGAAGAAGGTGTAGAGATCCTTAAGCATTGTCACGAGGGCTTGACGGGAGGTCACAACGGACCCTCCTACACCGCCAAGAAGGTGTTTGATTCTGGATTCTATTGGCCGACAGTGTTTAAAGATGCTCATGTGTTAGTGAAGCGGTGTGACGCATGTCAACGCACCGGTAATACCTCATCCCAGAATGAAATGCCCCAAAACTCGATTCAAGTAGTTTAAGTGTTTGACATTTGGGGCATTGATTTCATGGGTCCGTTCCCTATCTCAAGAGGGAACCGATACATTCTCGTGGCTATAGACTATGTATCTAAGTGGGTCGAGGCTCAAGCTCTACCTATGAATGATGCCCGAGTTGTGGTGGGATTTCTGAAGAAGTTATTTAGTAGGTTTGGTACTCCTAGAGCCCTAATCAGTGATAGGGGCTCGCACTTTTGCAACGCCCAGATGGAGAAGGTGTTGTCACGCTATGGGGTCACCCATCGACTTTCAACTGCCTATCATCCACAAACTAGTGCGCAAGTCGAGAATGCGAATAGGGGAGTCAAGAGGATCTTGGAGAAAACTGTCGGGAAAAATAGGAAGGATTGGTTCGACAAGTTAGATGATGCGCTTTGGGCGTTCAGAATCGCGCTCAAAACACCTATTGGGTGTCATCTACCGGTGGAACTAAAGAACAAGGCATATTGGGCCTTAAAGGAAGTTAACCTTGACTTGCCACAAGCAGCACGACACCGGTTTCTGCAGTTGCATGAGTTGGAAGAATTACGCGATGAGGCATACGCACGTTCATGGAGTTATAAAGAGCGCACAAAAGTGTTGCACGATCGTCGTTTGAAGGGAGTGAAAGATTTCAAGTGTGGGGATAGGGTGTTGGTATACAATTCTAGACTGAAACTATTCCTAGGAAAGCTTAAGTCGAGATGGACAGGGCCTTACACAGTGAAAGAAGTATTTCCTTATGGCACGGTGGAGCTACACGATAGGGAAGGCAGCTCGTGGAAGGTAAACGGTCATAGATTGAAGCACTACGTCGGAGGACCTATTGAGAATGTCGAGGGGGATGAGATCCTCTTTGACAAGACCGGAAACCAAAACTGAAGGAGAGTAAGTCCTCGGGGAAGAGCCCGAGTGTAGAGTTTGTAAACTTCTTTGTTTTCATTTTTTGTTAGTTTTTGTATATTTTCGGTTTGTGTGTTCTTGTGTTTTCGTGTGTTTCAGGGAATCGTGGCAAAATTTTTGAAGGAAAACCATCAAAAACAAAAGGCCAGGTATGTTTGCTCAAAAATTCTAAGGCTGGAACAAGTTTTGAAACCAAGTTAAAAAAAATCTTAAGGGGTGAAATTTTTTCTAAGTATAAAATCGGCCATAACTTTCTGTGAATGGGGGCTCCTCGCGGTACGCGTAGCAATAGGGGAGTGTCTCTTGCGGTACGCGAGAGACAAATGAGTTTGCTGGATTTTAGGTCCACTGTGGTACACGAGAGATTCCCTAAAAGTTTCTCGCGGACGCGGGGCACTGAAAAGTCACCACCGCCCAACCGGCTCTCGCGGTACGCGAGACTATAAGCAAAAGTCTCTCGTGGTACGCGTGAGCCTGGAAATTTCAGAAAAAAATATTAAAAACCCCCCCTGTTGCTCGTACCCATTTCCACCCACAACCATCTCCATCACCGCCGTCGTCTTCGTCCTCCGTCGCCACCTGATTCCACCACCGAACACCGTCATCTCCCACCATCACCACCAAGCCGTCACCACCGATCACCATCATCCTCATCATCTCCGGCCATCCAAACGCTAGCCTCCACCACCGGTCACCACCATCATGTAATCCCCGAGGAATTTCCGACCTTATCTTAACTTCTCCGACATTGTAACCTATTTATGTTGTGAATATATTTAATGAATTATTGGAATTCTTTTATATTTAATACCATTACTACTATACGATAAACATTTATTCAAGAACAATTATATAGATATTTATTATATACATATGTTATACAAATGTATAAACAAATCTCAAGAACATTAATGATAATGATTAATAAACTCATTTGAGAAAAATGGAATTTAATCATAAAAAATATATATATATATATAATTCAAGTAATTAATTTGGGTTATAATAAATCTATTACTTTTTATTTTAATTAAATAACTTATGAAATTTATAAAGATTTATAAATTTAAAAGTTGTTATGGTTTGTTTTTATAAAACTTTGAAACATAAATTGGAATTAAAAACCTAACTTTGAACATGAAATAATAAACTTTGAAAGTCTGGGGGTTGACTTGCAAATTCTGAAACTAAATTGAGGCATGAAATAATAACATTTAAACCACAGGGACCTGCTATGTAAATTCTAAATTCTCCCTTCTCTCAAATGATCCCGAGTTCGAATCTGGCGAAAGCCGGCTTTGAAACCAAGACATTGATCTCGCGACTGAGGTAATAGCAATCGAAATCGAAACCGACAATACGTTCGCGAGACCCAATCGATCCATCTTCCACCTTTAATCGAACCTTTATGATCGTATCAATGGTGAAACCCGTAACCGCGGCGTTCTTGAATGTCGATTACTCAATCGATTCATTTCCGAGTGAATCAGCTATAAATAGCCACTCAAATCCGTCGACGGTACTCATCCCAAACTCCCCGAACCTTAAATCCTTTCGTTAACGGCCACCGGAGCTCGAATTACCGTCGGCGAACACCCCGATTTTGGCTCGATTGATCTCGCGATCCACACAATTAACTAAGGTAAAAATTATATCATTCGAACCGTTGGAACTAGAGGATCAAAAGCCCTATGAAATTAGGCACGACTGTTAGCCGGATCGACCGAAATTGCGGGCTAGGGTTTCGGTTGGATTTGGGGAAGATGATGGTCGTGGCCTTCAGGGTAGACACTAACTCGAACCGCGTTTAGGACAAGGCATCATGCCCAGTCCAGCGGTAAAGCGTGCGTGTTGGTGTTGAACCGGCAGAGGGCGCGGGTTCGAGTCCCGGCCCCTGCATAATTTTTTTAAGCCTTTTCTGTTTAACTTTTTATACATTTTAAATTCCTGAAAATTGTAAATAAAATTTATATAAATCCTAGAATCATAAAACTATATATCTAAAACTTATAAAAATGACTTTTATTTATTCTAGGTATTAATAGGAAATTCTTTTAACTTTTAATATATTATTTAAATATTTAAAAATCCAATTAAATTAATTTTCAAATTATATTAATCTCTCCATTTTATAAATTAAAACCATAAACCTTTGTGTTTATTTTTAAATTAAGAATACATTATAAACCCGTACAAATTCCTAAATAAATTAATTAGTTAGTCGAATTTACTAAATTATCTTATAAACTAATAATGTTTATTATTAGACATTATTAAAATCTTTTAAAACATAAAAATAATTATTTTTGACAAAGAATAATTATTTAAATACTTAAACGATTATTTTTAATAAATAATTATACAAATCTCTTTTATCTCACTTAAATCATACAAGTCCTTATTAACTTATTTGATTAGTCGTTTTAAAACTTACAAAACATTTTAGTTGAACCTAAATGTATAGAACTGTATCATTTCAAAATTCCAAATTATGATATAAACTACTTTTCCCAAAACTTATATAACCTCATCCTCAACCTCAGACTTTACTATCTCATGCAAGCTATCTCAACCTTAGAACCCAATCTATCGTGTAGGTGTGTTGTGAGAAATTCTCACGATATCTATTCAACTTATCAAACTCAATCATCTTTAGCTCCTCATTCAAGTGAGTATTCATAGCCCCTTTTTACTGCTTTTGTTTTTGGGGTGAAACATGCATTAACTATCTTATCTACACGATTCATTAACTTGGTTCTATGCTATGATCTACATGCTTATATCTTTAACTATTTGGTGACCATTGCATGAATGCATGCCAGTACGTTCATTAACTTGTGTTGCAAGCCTAAGGTAGTACCTAACATGATCATTTATAGGGGAAGCCGAAACTAAACTAAACTTACCACACGACCTTGGCGGGTTGTTGTTGGTGTGAACTATTGTCATGGGTGTATCTCCCCATGATGGATGTGAACTATTAGCATGGGTGTATCTCCCCATGTTGGACGTGAACTATAAAACTTCGGGTGTTATCTAACCCTTTTTATCAAAACGGCAATCCGTGGGATTGTGGCAGCTAGATTTCATTTACCAGGGTTGAACTGTACGCTTGGAGCCTTATGTGCTCTTATATCTGATTTAGATCTGCATTTGAATCTTCTGAATCGTAAACTATATCTAAACTTTAGTTTGGTGTCAAAACCTATGTTGCTCACCAACTACTTGTAGTTGACATTTACTCGCATGTTTCAGGTGCACCTGCTTAAGGCTATTGCTGCTCATGTAGGACCTGGACCTAGATAAGGAATTGAAATTATATTATGTTAGACTTTTGACTTTTCATTGTTCTTGTAACGGATCATTTAATATGGATTAATAAATACTTTCATATTAAATAGATGATCATGAGCTTTTGAACAGCCGTGTCAGCCCCGGCGTATAATCTGTCGTCGGACGGGGTGTGACACATCATCACAGGGGTCCACTTCTGTTTGGTTCGTCCCTTGGATTTCATTGATTTGCAATTTAGCTACACATTGAGGTAAGGTTCTCTGTTAAACCTGAACCTGAGTCCAATTTAGTGTAATTTGAGTCGTTTAGGGTAAATTGTAGTCGGTTCGAGTGTCGTTGGGTTTGTGGGTTCAAATTAATGTAAATGAGCCAGCTATTGCGTATATTAAGTCATTTGGGCATGTACTATTTGTGAAATGAGTCGTTAATTTATTGAAGTTTGATGTCGTTTAGAGTATTTTGAATCGTGTAGTCGTAATTTGAGTTGTTATAGGTTGAAGTTGAACTGGATAGGGTCGGATTACAAGTATCTAATGCTATTCATGTTGGTAATTTGTTTTGTATGATATTTCTAAGCTAGTTTAGTTTGTATCTTGAGTCTTGTAATTTTCTTTTAAATTAATTTAGCTCTAATTCTAATTAATCATAGATTTTTAGCCGTTGAGGTCTTGCAGTCAGTTGTACAGGTTCAGTTGCATTTGTAAATTGCGTCTTGGGATATGCCATGAATTTCTCCGCAGGTTTAGACCGCCTCGTCCGTACTCAATCTCCATTCGGGCGGGGTTGTCTGGTTTTTGAATAAACAAAAAGGGTATCCCGAATTTTTCAATTTTTTTATTTTTTGTAGTGTCCATTTGAGCTTCTGGCACGTCGGACGACCGCAAATGAAATGTTATACGGCCGTCCGACCGGTGATATAGTTTTGTTATTGTACATCTGTTTTCTAACTTGTAAATGCAGGTATGTCTGACCGCGGTGAGTCATCGACCGTGCCCAAGCGCAGGCGGGGCCCAATCCCCACCCTAGGGGAGAGGCTGAGGACGCGGTTCCTGAGGCACGTCCCACCCCAGACGCGGAGCCGACACCGATAAAGGACCGGGTTCTACGCCATCATACCCTCCTCCGATTCGAACTATTGACAAAGGAGGCTGTCCGGCTAGAGAGGTTCATGGATATGGAGTTAAATCAGCACAAAGGATTTGATTGGAGGCTCGTCGAGGAGTTAGGGCAGCTCCAGAGGTTACAAGAGCTTATTGATGCCCGTTGGACGGCAGCATTGGCCTGTGACGCCACACTGTACCTAGAGCTCACCGTCTAGTTCCACACTACCTTCAGGTACGTCACAAGCCAGTTCGAGGAGCCTGCTGCAGTGTCGTTTGCGTTGGGCCGACAGGTTTTTGAGATGTCGATGCCACAGTTTGCGGTTACCATGGGGTGGTACACCGAGGCTGAGGTGGCAGCACAGTCGTTTCTATAGAGCTTACGTGAGTTATTCAGGAGGCGACACGACCAGGGGGTCAGCGACATTCAGTTGCGTGACTTCTGGCATTCCATCGCCAATGGGCCGTACTCTTCCTCCTTGGTTGAGTCGTCCATTCTCGACCCCCTTATCTGCTACATTCATAGGATACTGGCTTGCACTCTCATCGGATGCCGGTCCGACATTGAGAAATGAAACCAGCTGGATCTTTTCTGCCTATATTGCATCGTTGGCCGCTGAGAGGCCAACCTGGCGAGCATTCTCATTTCATCTATTGCCAGGGATCGTCGCGGTGTACCAGAGGCTGGGCTGGAGCTTGGGCCTTATATCAGCAGGCTGGCGGAGCGTTTGGGAGTTTTTGACCGCTATCCGGGCCGTCTACTTACACCAGGACCGGATACCTTTCTGTACGGTCTTGTCGAGCTGATATTAGCGGGGATCATCACGATGGATGATCCCCTGCGATTCATGGAGATCCGGCAGGGTCCGCAGGTCCCACCACCTGCAGGGATGCCTGCCGCAGAGGTAGTAGAGATGGGGGCGCCGACAGCGCGCCAGAGGATTCTACACCACATAGAGCGCCCCCAGGTTCTGCACCCGTTGAGGGTTAGACCACTGGCACCACTGACTCTTGAGGCGCTGCGAGATCATATTTTTGACTGATTGGATCGACAGGACGATGCCATACAGTACATGATGACGCAGCAGGGCATAGAGATCCCACCGTTCTTCAGGGTACCAGACCAACAGTAGCCGGATCAGCCAGAGACGGGAGGTGACCAGCCGTGATCATCAGTTGCCTTTTGCCGGGTTGTATGTAGTTTAGTTCATGTATTTTCATTTATGTATTTCTTTTTATGTATTTCATTCTTGTATTTCCATTCCTTTACATAAACTCTTGTATATATAGTAGTGTACATATTTGGGGGTTTAGGCACGGGTTGGTTGTGTTGTTATTGTATATATATTATGTTTGACGTGGTTGATAGTATGTGTTAGAATTTAGCCGCTTTCGTTCGCGAGGAGTACTTGGAATAATTGTGAGCTGAGCGCGTTCGAATGGAGGGCGAGGGAGCACGACTTACGAGGAATTTCATAGCCATTTTACCAGGGAAGTTTGTTCCGATTTTTGTATAGTTTTTTTATTTCTAACTTATTTTTATTTGTTTATTCTTATTTTGTATTTTTATCTTTGTTTTATTTTTACCGTCGTTTCTCGGTCCACATTGAGGACAATGTTAATTTTAAGTGTGGGGATGGGAGACATTCGTCTAGGTTTTGTATATTGAGTCTGTTTTTGTAATTTGTAGAAAATTTTAAAAAATGTCCTTTGAATTAGAGTCTTACAAGTACATGGAAAATGATAGTACAACTGGTAATAGCATGCTAAAGTAAAATGAAATAAAAAAATAGAAAGCGTGTCTAATTTGTGATGAATCGGTAGGCCTCCTGAAGGTGTTGCTTAGGATTATTAACTAAATTAAATCATGGAATCTTGTGGGTTCTCATCTTAGGGAAACGGTGAAACTGAAACTATTAACATAGGGTGATAGATACCACGGTAAGCTAAGGTTTTTATGTTTCTGAAATATTTTGGCACACCACTCTCCGTTTATGAAAATGAATTTGACATTTGGTGGCGCCCGCATTCCATTTTTCCATCCATTATGAGTATAATTGAAAGCTTAAGTTTCAACCTTCGTGTTACCCTCCGGGATAGCGACTTGGTTGATACACCCATGGGTCGGGATTTTAGTGATCAATAATTGGGATAAATAAGGTTTGATTTATGTGTTTCCCACAGGGATAGTGACTTTGTGGATACGCCTCTAAGTTGAATTCTTATGTGCTTGATTGATAAGGCTGCATCCTATGTGTTACCTTCCGGGATGGTGACCCGGTTGATGCACCACTAGGTAAGGTTGATTCATACATCTTATAATACTCACTCCATTTCATTCCATCAAATCATCTATAGTTGGAAAACATAAAGATTTATCTAACCCTGGACTAAACATGACTATGAGACGGGATTAGGTGGAAGTGTAGTTTTAAGTGTGAGATCCATAGTTTGATTGACCCATTGTATAAATTGGATTAGAACACTTCTCGGGGGCTTGATATTTGGTGTTTAGGTTTAGTCGGATAGAAATACCGGTTATTGCATTTTAACACGTTATTATATATGTGTTGAAAAAACTGAGAATGATAAAGCTTTGCCAGTTATGATTCCATTGCAGATATCTTTTTCGAGGACGAAAAAAGTGTAAGTGGGGATGTTTGATGTGTTGCAAAACACATGTGTTTATCCATGTGTTTATCCATCGTTTTGTATTGTTTTGAGTTCGTTCTGAGTTTGGGTTATAGTTGCAGGTTATGGTGTGCAGAGGAAGCGGAAAACGAAGCAAATTCCTGGAGAAAAGGAGCACACGGAGTTGGAGAGCGAAGCAAAAGAATGAAATAATAATTTTCTGAGAATTTAGTTCCCTCGCGGTACGCGAGGCAGGAGGAGAATTTCCCTCGCGGTACGCGAGGGAAGATAGGAAGCGCCCCGACTAAATTGTCCCTTGCGGTACGCGAGGGACCGCCCATAGGTCTCTCGCGGTATGCGAGAGACCCGCTAATCCGGTTTTTGAGGAATTTTTAGGGTTTTAATGTTCATGTCGGCCATTCTTCAAGGAGATCGACTAATTGCCGTCAAAGCTTGGATCTTGGGCGATTTTGGCAAGAAATATTGGATTTTGATAAAGGTTTCAAGGTATTGGAGACAAATCGGGTTAGAATCAAGCATTCAGTCACGATTAATCATTCGATTGTTCTTGATCTGTGTTTTATAACTTTGTTTGCTATCTTTAACTCTGATACTTCTTTCTTTATCATGTTTCTTGGCTAAATCTTTAGAACTGCCTAGGTTTAAGATGATTGGATGTTAAAGTTTGGATTTTTATTGGTTTTTGGGATATTGATTTGATTTTATGCTCTAGTCCAGATCTGATTTGATGTGTTTGATGAATATGCATGCTTGTTATTGATTGTTTGTTGGTTGATTCATCCATACATGCTTTGTTGAATGTCTTTCATGAAAGAGCGTGTAGTAGATCGTTTACTTTGTGTTTGCGATTAGTTTGTGGTTGTCTAGACGTAGTCACCATAGGATTGTCAACTAATAATCAATTAAAATCAAGTGTTCTTCTTATCTAAGTATCTGAAAAAGTGATAGGTAATCGGTTAGTCTTCAATGTTAGGGTTTCTGAGTGCAAATTGTCTGAGAGGGCGTTTCATTGGAGGTCTAGTATCGTTGCTAATTTGTGTCAAACATAGTGAATTCAGATTGCTCCTTGCATCTTTGATGTATTGAGATAGCGTAACCGAGAGGTGAGTTGTCTATCGCGTCTATAGCATAATCGGTGATACCGAGAGGTGATCCGATAACTGGTGAGTTTAATAGCTTTTGAGTAGTCTTCTGGTCACATCCCACGACCGAGAGTGATCGGGAATCTATTAGTCAGCCTTGAGGGTGTCATATCTTTAAATCCCAGTTCCATATCATATTCCTTAACCAATGGAAGCCGAGCTCAGCATTTATGAGTCACAGCCTAGGTAGTCCTGACCATTCTTATTGATTTCATCCCGGTCCTTGTTAGATAGTCGTTTGTCTTCTTTAGTATTCATTGCCTAGTTTAATCTTAGTTCGTAGAATCCCCCCCCCCCAATCCAAACCAAATATTAAGTCCTAGTTAGAGTATAAATTGTGTTAAGAGTCTCGTGGGTTCGATATTCGGACTTCTTTTAGTTGTGTTACAATTGATAGGTACACTTACCTGTCTTTGTGGTCTAGTTTAGTAGAGTTGTCTAGAGTTTAACTAGAGTGCCTAGGTTAGTTTGTGTTTAATTTTATAGACCGTTTGACCGACATCAGCCTCCATCTTTCTCCCCCTCACTTTCTCTTCTAGTGCATACTAAAGTCTGATAATGGTGTCATGTTTTTTTTTCCTCACCAGCCATGCTTACAAAATACTCTTTAACAAAGAGCCATAAATGTTAGGAGGTGGGACCCACTCTCTTGGATCAAGCAAACGTTAAGGTTAATATTTCTGATGAAGACTCACTATCCATGATATATTTTTTAGCGGCAAACTCACACACACTCTAAATCTACCCCTTAAATTTACGTCACTTGTCCATGACGAGACTAGAACCCACAACCTTTTAGGAAGGGGACATCATGCAACACACCTGGATACCATTGAGATAAAGGCCCTTTGATATCCATGATATATTATTAGCTTAGCCGCTATATCTTCATAATATAGATATCTTATTCATTTGGTTACATTAACTTACTTTTTAATGTCAGTCCTATTTTATTGTGAAATATACGAGTCTTCATGACTAAGTGATATATTATTTGGAGTTAAATGTAGTTTTCGTCCTTGTTGTTTGGTCAAAAAAGCAGCTTTAGTCCAATTTTTAAACCTTTAATATGTTGGGTCACTCACTTTTATTTTTTTAACACATTTTGTCCCTAAAAGTGATGGCTATTAACTTTTTTGTTAACTCATATTCACGTACCCTCGAAAGCCCTGATCTCAAAAACCCAATTTCCTCCTCAATCATACAAGTATCCACCACAATAAAGAACACCTAAGGGATAACTTGTGAAAGGGGTATCTCGTTTTGGGGTTCGTATTCGATTGTTGTGTAGTGAGGGAAGAGCTCTACCGGAAGGTTGTCGTCGGAGATGGCTTGGTAGTGGTTGCGGTGGAGGCAGAAGGAGCAGATCTAGATTTTGGTGGAGAAATCGACAATGGAGAAGGAGTTGAGTACCGATCGGTAATTACGACAGCGGAGAGGGGATTAAGGGAGGAGGGGTGGCGGGGGGCGGGGGGGGGGGGTAAGGGTTTGATCGGAATGTAGATTGAGGAGATTGAGATGACGCATTGAGCGACTTTTTGTTTGGTGCCCGGGAGCACGTTCCATGGCATTCACATGGTGTCTTGGTTTTCCAAATCCAAGAATTCCATCATGTTTGAGGAATCAAAATGGGTGATCAGTGGACTTTGATTTTCTCGATTTGGATTTTGCTTAGTAAAGCAGAGAGATTCCAATTAGGCAATTACAGGGATGAACAAGTGAATTCCCAGAAATGTCCCCAATTACCCTCGAAAGCGCTACAGGGTCAATTGTTTGGAACCAAAATCGGTAGAAGTTCTAAATAACTTCAATACAACTCATGTGGTTGTAATAAAAACAGATTTCACGAACGGGTCGATGATAATGGAGATGGTGCGATAATGGTGTAGATGGTCCTTTACGGTGGTGTGGTGGCGGCGGGTGGTGTGGTGTGGGGGGTGTGCTTTGACGATGAAGGGGATGAACAAAGGTGGGGGTTTATTTTGTTGTATAATTTCTATTTTTTTAATAGAGGGGTATAAATGTGTTTTTTAAAAAGTTAACTTAATTTTTAACATTTGTTAGTGTTAGGGATGAAATTTGCTAAAAAAAGAAAAGTGGGTGACACAAGGTATTAAAGGTTTGAAAATTGGACTAAAGCTGATTTTTTTGACCAAACCTCAACACAATAGAACATTCCTTGTTCGATTTGGTATCAGAGCTAGTGCTCACAACCTCGTCAGAAAACCCTAGACGGGGTGCCGCGCCGCGCCATTGCCGCCCTTCGTCCAAAAACCTAATATCCATCATTTCCTTTCAAGTTCTTTACTACTTTCCTTCCCTTTGTTTCTATTCTAGATCAGATCCAGAACCGCCGCCACCACCAAACACTAGCGCAACTGCTACCACAACAGCCGTCGCTCTCACAGCAACCACAACCAACCCTAACACCGTTTCCCACCACATGCTTCCGCCGCTCTTATCTTCTCACTCACCACAAGCCACCATCGTTGTCAACCTGCTCACACTAGGGTTCACAGAAACAACCTGCCTTTGGAACCCTAGTCTTCGTCGCCACAATCGTGACGCTACCGCCCCCTTAATGCCAAGAATCAAATTAGATTTGAATTTTGAATTAGAAATTTGAAACTGAGTTGGTGAATCTTCTATATGTGGAATTATCTAAACATATTTCCACATGGAAGACACAACCTTGATTAAAATGGATTAAAGTAAAAAAAAAAGTGGTAAGTATCTTTCTAACTCTACAAGTGGAAATGACTTTAGAGTGTGATATTAGACAATACACAACGGCTAGAAAAAGTCACCAAAACTGACCACCCACGCTGGCGGTTGATGGGCGGTCGACCGCCAGGTGGCCAGCCCTTGTGGCTTTCTGTTTTTACTTGTGCCTATAAAAAGGTTGTTGTCCAACCTCCACATTCACCCTTTTTACTCACAAACATTTTCTAAGATATATCAAATAGATTTCTCTCTAGTTCCTTTCATATTCACACATGATTTGAAGAGAGATTCAAGATCAAAGATCAAGCACAAAAAGAAAAGTTGTTCTACAACTACCATTATTATTATTCGTGTATTGTAATGTGATCACTACAATTGTTAATGAGACGCTTGTAAGGGTATCACTACCTACCAATTAGTGAAATGTAGAAGGTGACCACTACCTTGAATTAGTGAAACAAATAAGGTGATCACTTCCTTGAGATAGTGAGACATTTTGTATAAGGTGATCACTATCTTTGGATTATTGACACGTTTGGTGTACTAGTGATCTCTACCGCTTAGGGGACCGTTTAGTTGAGCAACTCTCAATTGGAGAATTAGGGAGAGGGCGTAGAAGGAATTAGTTAACATCCACTTAAACATCTATAAATTTGGTTTTGTCTTCTTAAACCTTAACCTCTTTACTTCACTTGTTTGTTTAATTCTTGTATTCAACAAGTGATCTTCCATACTTAACTTCTTCAAACAAGAAAATTTTAAAATAAAACCTATACACCTCCTACCATCCGGTTCTCACAATATGGATTTCGCATGTCTAATAATCGGGTTTTCTTGGTGGATCGATGTGAGCCACCAACTGCAAAGATACTACAAAAGATTTTGAATCTGAAAAATGATTTAAAGCTATGAGCACCGAGATGTAATTCATGTACGATAGCCACTTACAGGACTTGGTTAATCTTCCTCCTAACAAAAAGGTTTTGGGGATCAATCATGGATGAAATGTACACACGTCTAATGAAATCCTAGTTGCGAAAGTTTTCATTCAAACTAATGGTAAAGACTATGAGGAGACTTTTTTCTCAAATTCCCTGAGATATGGGAAATGGGCATCAAAACAGATTTTCTTAATGAACACTAAGCGAAGATGTCTATATGGTGCGGTTAGAAGGTTTTGTTCACGTATCCAAATAAAGTGTGCATATTAAGAAGTCCATTTATGATTAAAGCAAGTATCATGAATCTAGAATCTTCGATCTGATGAAAAAAAAGAGTTAGATTTTTTCTAAAAATGAAAATGAGTTGTGTTTAACAAAAGTTAATGAGAATATGGTTGTATTCTTATTTCTTAGTCTTGTATGTGGATGTTATATTAGTCATTGGTAATGACAACATAATTTGCATGACATAAAGTCTTGACTAAGCTTATATTCAAAGAATAAAGTTCTACATAGATATATCTATGTGGTTTATTGGTTTGAGCCACAACCACATATCTTTAGGAGATCCTGAATTGATTCAAGATGCAAGATTTAAGTAATCGATAGGGTTCTTGGTTGTTATAATTAGGTTAATACATATATGAATTTAACATTATTGGAACAATAAATGGTTGATTGTTTCTACTACATATTACCATCACCGATTTTCTAGACAACAAGTTCATAATTTCTTGTAAGTTATTAAGAACTAAAAACATTGAAAACTATATTGTCATCCAATACATCTACCATATGCTTAAAAGTAAAAATTTTATAAGATAACATAATCTCAAATGTCAGGTTTAAGACTTCCCATAGTGGAGGTCTTGGTTTCGAATCCTGGCAACAGCAAAAAAGGGGGTCTGTGATCAGGTCAGGGGGTTTACCCAGTTAGAGGGTTCCTCATGGGGTGGGCTGTACGATGTTCTAGGTGTTGCTCTGAAGAAACCCAATTATCCTAGAATATCTAGGTGTTACCTTTAAAAAAAGCAACACCTTTTGTGACAATTACATCATCTTAGCATAGTTTATATTCAAAGACACATGACACGTCTACAGGGTGATAAATTATATACCCAATAACTCCATTAAGTAACTACTATGACCCTCCATAAAAGGGACTATGTTAACATGCGATTTCATTTCCATATAGTAAAATCAAGGGTACACAATTAGGATTTTTTTACATCAAAATATCACCTAACATTGCACTTGCAAATATTTAAATCCACACCATCTTTATGAAGAACAAAAATCATACCATTAAACCACTAGGTCATAGGAGTGATAAGGGTATTATGGGCGCAACCTAATTCAAAAAGTACCATAAGAAAATACCCAATGATGGAGTGTCATCTCATTTTTACTCAAATCCAACCCTAAGTACCATAAGTGTTGGGGGCACAATCCTACGTACCCTAAAGAATTTTTTTATTTCATTTTTTAAAATAAAACTAAATATATATTTAAAACTAATTTCATTTATTTAATTTTTTTTTTAAAATAGCGATAAATAAAAATAAAAAAACATAAATATTTAATCAAACTACTCTTCGTCCAAATGTATTGTGCTAGCAATATGTTCCACAAGATCAAATCGAAGTCTGAAATGTGAACTGGTATCGTGCAACTCCGAAAGGACATTATCGTCAATAACTGGATCGATCGGAGGATCCCTAATGTAGATCGGTGATATTGTTTTTCTGTCATCTTTTATGATCATATTGTGGAGTAACATGCACACATACACCACATTCATAATATTTTCCTGCTTATGAGACCGGACGGGTCGCCTAAGTATACCCATTTAGCTTTTAAAACACCGAAAGCTCGCTCGACATCTTTTCTTACCGACTCTTGCACCTTTTTAAACTTCTTTTCCTTTGGATCGGTTGCATAGGCGAACGATTTCACAAAGGTAAACCAAGTAGGGTATATCCCATCGGTAAGATAGTATCCACGTTTATATTCTTGCCCGTTTACATGAAATGGGCATTTTGGCACGGTTCCAAGCAGCTCGTCGGTAAATATTGGAGATTGTTGGAGAACATTGATGTCGTTGTTTAAGCTGGGCGGACCACAAAACGCATGCCAAAATCACAAATCATTTGAAGCCATCGCTTCGAGCATGATCGTCGGGTCTTAGTGATCACCTCTCATATATTGTCCATGCAGCCTTGTCGAACACATTCTCCAAACGAAATGTGTACAATCGATGCTACAGAGCATACCGGAATGCCATGTTTTTCTTCATGTGCGTTGTACAAAAGTTCAACGTCTTGACTTGTCGGTCTACGTAAGAACTCTTTGCCGTATATTTGAATTATGGCATTACAAAAATACTCTAGGCATTCACGTGAAGTCCTATTGACCATACTTAAATACTCATTGTATTCGTCGGGAGGATTACCAGTTGCGAGTTGTTTAACCGCATATGTGCATTTTTGTAACGCCACGAAACTCTTTTTCATCCTCCTGTCTACGCCCTCTTGGAACCATTCAAATTTTGATTTTACATCTCTAACAATTTTTAAAAAAATCTTTTTGACATCCGAAATCTTTTACAAAACGTATCTTTATCGTATTTTGGATTTTCATCGACGAAATAATCTTTTATTAGAGTTTCTAGAGCTTTTTCACGATCACGTGACACATATAATTTTTTTGAGGTTAACGTGTCTTCTTGTTCGGCTTATGCGACAATATCCGTGAGAAATTGGAGACTACCGGAGCCGCTATCGTGAAGAATAAACAAAGTCGAACTCATCGGATGAATCGGGAGGAATAAACAATTCACGATCCATCGTAGATAGAAAACTTCAGAGTATGTATTTGTTATTTTGTGTATAAAATTAATTTAAATGGAGATGAATTTATATAATGGTATTGGGTATTTAAATTAGTTATTTTTATAAATATTAACGGCTATATAGCCGATGTACAATGGAAATTAAACCCAAACATACGGGTAGATATACCCGAACAAGCCTACCCGCTTCACTACCTGATTCATTAGGGGCGGTGTACCCTTCTTACCTGTGGTACCCGATGGGTTACCCGAAGGGTGCCCCCAACACCCTAATTTTCAATGGATGGTTAATATTTTACCTTTTCTATATTTATTTCTCAATCACTAATGTTCCATTATTTTGTACGTTTCGTTATAAAAAATTAAAAGAGAAACAAATCTTTTACATCCTATATATATTTAATGGTTCTCGTTTAAAGTTTTCAAATTAATCATCGTTTTTTTAAAAGAAATTATTTATAATCAAGCACGAGAGCTTTATATGCGTTTGTTTTTTTAAAATAAAAATCTTAATGATGATTAGATAGAGAAGTACACTATTTTTTTTCAAATAAAATGATGATGGGATAGCAAAAAGTAGGTCAAAATTGAATAAATAGTTAATTACACGGTTGGTCCCTGTGCTTTGGCTAAATTACGGATATGGTCCATAAATTTGAGAAATCTCTATCATCAACCTTGCCCTTCCTCCCCTTCTTTCCCCTCGGCCACCACCTCCAAAACTGTCTCTGATCATCTAAAAATCGTCGCATCTCCAAAATTGAACAAAGATCAGACCATCACCGCTTAAAATTGAACATAGATCATACCACTACCGCCTGCATTTCTTCTTCCTCCTCCCCAAGAACTGATGGTCCGTTCCTCACCCCCTTGAAGTCGGCGGCAAGTCCTTCTACCCCTTAGAATTCCGACATTAAATTAATCGCCGCCCCTTAGAATTCCGACAATAAATTGTAGATCCTCACGATAGGGTCTCTGTGCTAGAATGATTCTAGTCAGGTAACAACCAACAGATCAGCTATAATGAAGCTGATTGTTGATGATAAAGATAAACACAGAATAAAGAGCAACACACACAAGAACATAAAGTACCCAAATCTATTAGATCCGTTGTGAAACGATTACAATTTAGCTCCTCGGCTCTCAAATTGACTATAGTAACAAGTGAATCAAGAGCTTCATATTTAGGTTTTTGAGTTGCTATTTATAGAGAACATATCAAGAGTCGCCGTGAAGATTGCCGACTGTCGACAGTCGGCCGACAACCGACATAGTGACTCTTGACCTAAAAACCTAACATTACAAAAGTTACAAACTAGACCCTATAGTTATCAGGAATGCATCGGTTTTTTAGGTTCCAACAATTTCCCCCGAAACCGTTGCACTCCTGATTCATTAATGCTCCTTGGGCCTCTCCTCCACAAAATCCTTGGGCTGGTCATCCTTTTCTTGGGCTTCAATGCTGGATTTTAGTTAAGCCATTTTCCTTTTTAAATCCAAAGCTTGGGTGGCAGCACGAGCAAATAATGTTGCTTCTTCTTCGGTTGCATGACATGCACCCCTTCTGACGTTGTTTTTGAAAAGCACATCAAGATCAGGAATTGAGAAAGAGAACATGTCCATTGGATCAAGTATACGAATGTCATGCAAAGGAGTCCCGACTCTACATAGCACCGCTTCTCCTGTGTTATTATCATAGTACCATTTGATGAAGTGATGAAGACAAGTCACTCGTTCTGGAGGAATCAGAATCCTATTAACTACCTTGGTTGGTTGAACATAAGTGATGATCTTAGGGCGGTTTGTCACTGGATCTATCTCTTTCTTTGACCTTTTCTTCTTAGGCTGCTGAGGTTTGAAAGTGGGAAACCTTTTGTGGCATTCAGAAATAATCATATGTTCAACATTATTGCCCTCTGAATGATTGCTATGATTGATCATACTCAGCTTCTCTAAAGCATAAATATCCCAAGTTGGTAAGGATTGAAGAACATGCTCATTTTGAAAGTACTATATCTCTCCCACTCTTCTTTTGATAACAAATAGATCCTTTAGACCGTCACATGCCCATGAAATAATCTTTCTTTCTGATGCTTTACGAAGAATGTCAATATTTTGATGGAGAGGGCGAGGGATAGGTTTGGGAGTTTTGAACCATTTCGACTTGTCGATTGGTTCATCGTCGTCAAGGTTGATGGACTTACCAAAAGTAGTTTCATAGCAAATCTTTTCTCCTTTTCCTTCTTCCATAAATTATTCTGGCATATCTTTCATGTCTTCATTCACAACATCCTCCTTGGCTTCTTCAGATACAGGAATATCGGAGGTTTCATTTCCTTCCTTATTGCCTTCTTCACCTCCTGATTGGGTAACAGGAGCATTTGAGCTTGTTCCTCCTGTTCCCAAACCAGTACCACCGTGTCCTTCATCATCCTCATTATTCTTGTTCTTTGGTATTTCTGTGCTTGGTTCCGGATCCATTGGATCTTCATGTTTCTTTTCCTCCTCTTCCTCCTTTTCATCTTGATCCAGGTCAAAGATAACTGCATCATTAAAGATGGATGAGTCAAAGATTTCATCATAGATAAGAGGATCTTCATTCAAGCGTTCTCGTAGCCTATTCACTTCCGAGGTCAGACTACGACTTCCTCTCTTTAACGTCAATAGAGTTGCACATATCATTCATATTTGCTTGAATCTTCGTGTTTAGAGAAATTTGATTATCAAGCTGAAAATTCAATATCTTGATGATAGTTTTTAAATCCTAAATCTCACAATCTCTATCATCTTCTCTGCTCTTTGATGCTTCAATCTGTCCTTTCATCCATCTAAGTAACTGAGCAGCCTCAATCCCAATATTTTTAACCAATTCTGGATCTAAAGGTTCTTTCATAGGAGGAGGAACGAGATCTCCACTTGGCCTAGTCTTCCTTTTGGCCATGGATTTCATTCCTTTAGGAGTGTCGGTAGGAGGGATAGATGTTGTTTGTGGAGAAGGAGAATGTCTTGTTCCTGACGTGCCTTCTGTCTGCCTGGATGAAGGAAGTCCTTCGGCTTCCAGAGCGGCGCGGGCTAAACGATCTGCCTCAATGTCTTCATCAGTAATACTATAGGAAGGAGGAGTATTTAGTCTTGACGGACTCCTTTGCTGACGAACATACCTGTCTCTTGCGGATTTCATGAATCCTTCACTGTCACCTCCAGATCTTTGCTTCTTTTTCTTCCCAGCATGAAGGTCAATTGCCTTTCCTTTATCTTTTCTTTTTCGAGCAATCTCGTCATCATTGATTGATGGTTCCTTCTTTTTCTCAACCTTTCTTTTCTGTTCAGCAATCTTTGCTTTCTTGGTTTCTTTTCTTTAAAGGCTTTAAGAGCGGCTTTAATCGTCGGTAAACATTCTTCCCGATACATATTATTGAACATAGGAGTCCATTTCCCAGAGAACTTCTCGTATACCCTTAGTACATCAGTGTAGATACGAGATTCAACCTTTGCAAAGGTCATGGGATGACCACACGATGGTAGATGTTTCAGAAGATAATTAAGGATCATTTATATGAATCGAGGATAAAGCAGCCACTTGCTTTCTTTTGCTCGGTTGATTATCTGGGTGAATAAATGATACGAGAGATTGAATTTTTCTTCACCTCAAATCTTTAGCATAATTCCACACCAATATACACTCAATGCATCGTAACCGCCTTTTCTGTGGGAAAGAGAGTGTATAAATATGTACATAATGAGCTTCCAATCTTTAGATAAAAATCTCTTTTGAATTTCGTTCTTTTTGAACGGTCCCTCATACCTTAACTCTTGCACGAATCTGTTCCTTGTCTCATATTCGTTGATAACTCTTGGGTCCCGTCTATCATCATCTAGTTGTAACGCATTTCTGACAGTACTCTCATAAATCAGTACCTCCTTCCCATGAACAATGGATCTCACATGAGGCTTCTTTGTGACAGAGTGAACTTTATACTCAACATTGATCCAGAATTCTTCGATCAGATCTCTGTAGACTGCTTCGTTCCAAGTGATTGCGTAAGCAATTTTACTTTGAAGAATCCATCTCACAACATCATTAAATTCCTTAGGAACTGATTCAGGAAACGATATTGCCATGTTGTGACGATTATCACTTGCAAGATGATCGTCGTCCATATTCTGTAACAAAAATAAAAACCAATATGAGTAATACAACTACAAATTTTAAATATATAAATAAAAGAGAGTGTCGGCCAAAGAATCGTCTGTAAGGATGAGTTTCCCGATGAGAGTCGACCAAAGATGGAATCGATGAAGATTTTGATCAAAGGCAAAGTGTCGACAGTGTCAGGGACAAACTTTTGCCTTGATTATGAGAGTGTCAGCTAGGAAATTGGTCATAAGGCAGAGAATCGACTAGATCAGGGGCAAGATTCTGCCCTGATCAAAAGAGAATCGGTCGAGAGAACTCGGCGACAGTCGGCAATCCCTTAGGTCAAAATCCGGAGAATCGGCCCATACCACCGGGCACGATTTTGAACTTGCGTTAAAAAGAATTTTTACATAATGATGATAGTGAGGAGGGAGTCGGCTTCCCTAGAGTTGATTCTTGTTATCTTCTTTACCAGACAATCGGCTCAATGGAATATGAACAGTCAACATATTCTCAGATCATAGATGGATCAAAGTGCTCATTTTGCGGCAGTATCTACAATCTAATCAGACAAAAAAAGTTAATAGGCAAGTGGAGAATCATAAAGTTACCTTAATGAAGTGAAATAGTCACTCAATAAACCACATATCGAAAAATATGGTGTTTGAACGGAATAGTGCGAAAATCGTCGGAGAAGACCGGTGAAAGCTAAGGTTTCAAAAAGTGAAAGAAAAATCCCTCTTTTCATATAATATATATACGGTAAAAGTTTTGGGAGCCGACACTAGACAGTCGGCTCAAGAGTCGCTTAGGGACAAAAATAAAAAAAATAGAACAATTGACCAAAACGAATCGATTCTCAAGCTTGATTTTTTTTAAAATGTGGACTCAAAAGGCTTTGTACAAGGATATATACGCACCAGCAATTTTATAGAGCAAGCATTGATGCCAAAGCGAGGCACAACCGATTCAAAACACTGAGTGAGGACATAGAACAACCAAACCTGATCTCGTGGAATCATACCGACATAGCTTGTCACATAACCTTTTCTTATTGAAATTTAGATGTCCACAACCTACGAACGACTGTTGGTATATATGTCCTTTGAAACCCATGCACCATACTTTCCACATACAACTAGTGAATGATTATTATGTTCTGGTAAGATTAAGATGAAGTGTTCTATCATGTATAACCTACCCATCCTCATGGTCTTTTGAGTGCGATGATGAGAGCTTCAGGTCTATGCCAACGCATAATCAAAGAAGTTGATCATCAAAAATCCTAAAATAGCTAAACGAGCATAAATAGCACGGGTCCGTGAACTGTTTAGGGTATCTTTAAAAGGATTTTGTGTAAGTGACAAAGCACGGCGGACTTATATGCCCTGATTTATGAAATAAGCTGGACTTACTTGCACGTCGGTCTTACAAGCCATATTTTTGTCAAGAAAATCCCTTCGCGGTCACACGAACCCAAAAACAAATATATATATATACTATATATATGTATACACTAACATTGTGTATCTTTTTGAGTTTTTGATCTTAATGCACGTCATTAACATTGCGTGTCTTTTGCTCAAGATTGACAAATTCAGTATTAGGATGCACATCATTGGTGTCTTTTGCTTGGATTTGCATGTCATTGCATGTCTTTTATTTGCCTAATGCACGTCATTGCGTGTCTTTTTGTTCTTTTTGCTTAAGTATATATAACCATGACTCGCAACCCCTTTGTGACGGGACTATGGTTATGTGCAGACCTGGACAAGGTGGATATACACTTTTCAGCAGTCATTATCTTTGTTACTGAGTTGCAGTCTATACGTTTGAATGCTGAGCCTACCAACATGTCCTTCAGTATAACCGCTCCCCCCTTTTGATCCTAAACGGTGAACAAGAATGTCAGTTTAACTATCATTTTCCACAATAACAGTTATGCGAAAACAGCCGTCTTTTTCAAACAATTTTCTTTTTCTTTTCTATTCACAGACACTTTCCCCCGAAAATTTTATTTTTACACAATCTCTTTAAATGGAATTTTCTAAATGAAAGATAAAATAATTTTGCAGCTTGATCATCAACTCATGTTGGTCAAGAAAATATATTTGGATTTTTGAAAGAAAAAATATAAGCAAAGATATATACACAATGCATGAGGGATGGAAGATGTTACTCAAAGTTCAACAAACCCAATTTCTGCACAAGATCAATAAACTTGGATTTATCAAATGTCTTTGTAAAGATATAAGCTTTCTAATCATTGTGTCTTCAGGAAGGACTTGAATATACTCTATAGATTATAGCAGAGTTCTCGAACAAGATTCACTTTCTTTAGTGTGAGAATTTCATTGCATACAGTTCCCTATTTAGTAATATTTCCTCCCTTTTGGTCACCCGTAAAGGCAACGTAATCCCCATCGATAATTCTGAAGTCAGTGAGCAGATCTTTTAGCCTGTTCATGTGACGAGAGCACCCACTATCAACATGCCATGCATTATCAATAGTCCTCATGGAAAACCCTGTCACACACAAGACAATTTATTGACAAACTGGAACCCAAGTCTTTCTCAACTTGGGTGGAACATCAATTTTAGCAATTCTATCAGTTCTGATTCTCCACCAACATGTTCCCTTTAGAAAATGATTTACATTTTGCTGAATTTTGTCAATTTTATAATAAAAAGAATTGTGATCTTGTTGGTGTCTTTTAAAATTTCTCACACTATGCATTTTAGGTCGTTCAAATTTGACCCAATTATTATGATAAGATGCACTACTGCACTTCCTGGCAGTGTGGCCGCCCTTCCCACAACTAAAACAATTAACATGCTTAAAAGTTTTTCTTTTATGTGGCGGTTGATAAGATGATGAGGACGATTGCTACTGAACTGACACTTTGATTTGCTTTTGCCTTTGATGAATTTCTCCTTCTTTAGATCAACATGAGTGATTGATGATTTTTGGTCAGATTCTTTATCAACATTTGTCATTTGACTTGTTTCTTTATCAGATGCATTGTATGATTCCGCGGATGTTTCGACAGATCTGTCCAAATCATATGAACTTTCTTCACTATCTCTTGTAGACAAATAGTTTGAGTCACTTTGACTATCACTTTGACTTGTTGATGCTGGGTGAAGACTGGAATTTCTTCTGTCATAAACCTTTCAAACTGATTTCTTGACACAGTATCAACTGGATCATTAAAACAACCATCATTCATAGGAATAAAGTCATTACAGCTACTGTGTTCATTTCAATTATAGTTAGAGTTAATTATCCTAGAACATGATCCACTACTGCTATCAACAGAGCCCGAATTACATGACTCTGGATTATGGGAATTTAAATTCAAAAATGAAGGTAAAACAGATTCTCGGTTGCATTAAGTGTGACCCAATCCAGCACTACAATCATCCTTAACATCCTCATCATGTCCTTTTAAACCTGCAGTATTTACATTAGTCGCAGAAACAAATAATTTTGCAAGATCATTTTTAGGATGTGGAGACGGAATAGGGTCATAATGACCATGGATGGGAGGGTGAAACATCTTCCTCTCAAAGTCATTTGAATCCAAATATCCTACCCCCTTTTTCACAAAACCTGGAGTGTTCTAACAGTCCAACATAGTATCTTGTGCCTTTTTACTAACGTTCCATTTGTCTATAATTATTTGCAATTTAAGAGATTCATTTCTTGAAGATGTTAGTTTTTCAGTTAAATATGTGATCAAAAATTCTTTTCTATAATCAAAATCTTTCAGGGTTTGGATTTCTTGATTAGCCTGGTTCAAACTGACTTTGAGAGTAACCTTGCTCTTCTTGATTTGATTGAGGATAGCAAGAGCATCATCTTTCTCACGAATAATGAGTTGATTTAATGTGCGATAGGGAGTAATCATGTCAATACAATAAGAGGAACAAAGACGAGATTTTACCTTAGGTGGAATCAGCTCAGCAGCGGTTTTCCTGCAGATGCATCCTTGATTAGAGCTTCCATCACCATTGGTTTGAGTTCCATCACCTTCACTCTACGGAGAGAAAACTCGATCCGTTGAGCTGGAATTGGGACAGGTGTACTTTTCATCAATCACCTTTACCGTATCCTTGATCTTGATGTTGGCATTCTCAGTCATGCTTCATTCAGTGTCAATAACCTAACTCTCTG
Organism: Smallanthus sonchifolius; assembly: GCA_023525975.1. NCBI lineage: Eukaryota > Viridiplantae > Streptophyta > Magnoliopsida > Asterales > Asteraceae > Smallanthus > Smallanthus sonchifolius. The sequence continues at coordinate 36,017,633 of CM042025.1, read as the reverse complement.
TCCCCTGAATAACAAATTGTCTAAGGAGAGCAGCAGGACCAATAGAGTCAGTGTTGATGATAATTCTTCTCAGCACCTCATTCTTCTCCTTTTCAACCAAACTTGCTTCCATTCCACGAACCACAAATTGTGTTGAAGGAGTATTTTCCATAAGAGCCTTGCACACCTCAACCTGAGCTTCTTCAATTTCATTGCTCCAATCAAAATCGTTTACTACCAAGGCATTTGCTGGTTCTTTTGCCTTCTCAGTCTGTTCTTGGCCATCGGTAATTGCAACAATGGTAGGTAAAGGTAGAGAGTCGGTGATAGGATGGGGACATACCCTCTTGAAGTGCCCGAGTTGCTTACAGTTGTAACATCTTAGTTTAGACTTGTCAAACCCTGCAGACTTTCCTCCAAGACGCTTCTTACAAGTTCTATCCATAAATCTCTTAGCCCTAAGAGTTAGCATAGCCATTTGCCACTATAGATCAACTTCTTCCATATCATCTGGATCAACTTGGAAAACATCTTCAATGTGGCTCACCCCAGCCTTCAATTCACCTGATATTAGAGCTTGATAACTGTTGACAAACAATCCAAACAACGCCATGTGTTCACTTGATGGATTTGAAGCAGAGGCACTATTACCCTTTGATTCATTGCTTGGTTGATTCTGTTGATTGGTGACGGGAGCGGTCATAATAACAGATGATTCCAGATGGGCTTGCAGCATTGCTTGATGAGATTGGAACAATAAAAGCAGCATTGGTTGGTGCCATGGTTTTGGTGTATCCATATTGATTCATTTGATGCTTTTCGATGTCCATTTCAAAGGACTTTAGGGTGTTGATTATATCAGATAGGGTAGAGGCTTCATTAACATATTTCCTTTTGATCAACATACATTGTATGCTCCATTCCTTGGGTAAAAAGCCTAGCAGCTTCTTGATCAGATCAGAATTTTTAATGACTACCCCGGCTTGCTTCAATTTGCTTGAAATTTCCATGAACTTTGAGATGTGCTTAGACAAACCTTCTCCTTTGATACTCCCGAATGTATCATATTGTTTCTGGAGCATGTCTTTCTTCCCTTCTTTCAAGTCAGAATTCCCTTCATAGAAATCACACAGTGCCTGCCATAATGTTTGAGCGGTCTTGTATTCCTCAAACATGTTCATGATGTCGGTCGGGACAGCCATATTGATAGCACTGAAGGCTTTATAATCTATTAGGATAAGAAGTTTGTCATTTTCGGTATAAGTAGCGGGATCAGTTTGAGCTACAACACCATCAGCTCCGGTCGTCATAGGACAGTGTGGACCATTGGTAGTCGAGACCCACTGACCAAAGTCAGTCACGTAAAAGTACGCCTTCATGCGGTTCTTCCAGTTAGATAAATCATCGGTGGATAGAAGCTTAGGAGGTCTAGACATGGAGCCAGTCTCCAAATCAGCTTAGGTAATAGAAGTAACAGACATCTTGAATCAATGAAATCACAAACAGGTTCAGAAAATAAGAAAATCCAAGAGTCGGCTCGGAACAAGCAAGACAGCCGGCTCGAAGAGGTGGCTGAAGACAAGGAACATACGGCACTACTACAAGGTGCTTGGAAAGCTCACTCGAGGTGTCGGCTCAGAAGAGTCGCTACCTCACATAAGTGAGTAGTAAACTTGCGTTTACTAAGACAATCGCTAGATGAACAGACAAACGGCCCGGACAATTGGCCGGATCAAGAGACAGCCGGCTCAGACAAGAGAGTCGACCCTGGACAATCGGCTCAAGAACATCAACATACTCTTCTTCACAAAACAATACAGAATCAATCACTAGATGCTTAGATCTAAACCAAAATGACAATTAGATCTGTCAAACTCTTCACAAACAAATTTCTGAGAGAATTTCACAATCAATTTTTGAACTTGATACAGATCAAGCCAAAGATCAAAGAAATTCAGAAATCACATAAAACCCCAAAAACTCACAAAAATCACTAAAATCAAGAGCACGGAAAGCTCTGATACCAAATTGTAGGTCCTTACGATAGGGTCGCTGTGCTAGAATGATTCTAGTCAGGTAACAACCAACAGAACAACTATAATGAAGCTGATTGTTGATGATAAAGATAAACACAGAATGAAGAGCAACACACATAAGAACATAAAATACCCAAATCTATTAGATCCACTGTGAAACGATTACAATTTAGCTCCTGGATAACAAAGATAACAACTACAACCTCCTATCGGCTCTCAAATTGACTATTGTAACAACGGGTGAATCAAGAGCTTTATAATTAGGTTTTTGGGTTGCTATTTATAGAGAACATATCAAGAGTCGCCGTGAAGATTGCCGACTGTCGACAGTCGGCCGACAAACGACATAGTGACTCTTCAAGAGTCGCGACCCAAAAACCTAATATTACAAAAGTTACAAACTAGCCCCTATAGTTATCAGGAATGCATCGGTTTTTTAGGTTCCAACATAAATCAATCGGCACCCTTGCAAATTCCGACATACACCCCCCAAATTCCGACTTACAGTCTTCCGACATACATCCCTCTCGACTCACACACTCTCACTTGTTGTCTTCCACGTTTCCTTCCCATATGAGGAACCCTAAAGTCGCCGGAATTATACAACTACACAGCGCACATGTAAATCGCACCGAAAAAAACAAGAAAGACACATACTTGGTAGTTCTCGACAGAAGTCCATCTTCTGTAAAGTAAACCCCCATTCTGTCACTGGCCGTACCGATCCTTCAATTTTCATTCCGATTGTTTCAACGCACTCTAGACGACCTAATTAAAGGCCTCCGCCTCCATCTCCTCGCCGCCGCCCAATCCTCCATCTCCAAATCTCTCGACGAGATCCGCCGCTAAATCAAATTCACGACTCACACACCAAGTCCACCGCCCTCCAGAAACTCAGCTACCTCCACTCCCTCTACGACATCGACATGGTGGCTTGAACGCCATGGTACTTCCGGTGACGGGTGAGGTTGGGTTAAAGATCGGTCATTTGGTCAAGGTATAATGGCAGGATGTATGCGTTATGTTTGTATTTAATGTTTATATTTTTTTTATTAAAGGATATTTTGGTAATCTCACACCCACTTATCTAGGGTGTCAATCGTGTCGGGTTAACGAGTTGAATTTTTCAACCCTAACCCAACCCATATGTTTATTCGTGTCGTGTCGACCTATTTAAAATCGGGTCGTGTTTCAGGTTGACCCATTTTGTTTTTATTCTTTAATATGAGTAATACCTAGCGACTTAGTAGCAATATAGACAATTAATACTCCGACCCAAATGAATTTTTTTTTTGTAATTGATGTCCTTATTGTTTTTGTTTCTTTATCTTTCATTCACAGTTAACAAGCTTGAGTTTAAACATTTAGCCCATGATTAGAAGAAACGAATGTAAAGATTAGAGAATGGAAAGCTAAAACTAATAAAATAAAATTGTTGGAAGTAAAGAGTTGATGAAATGATTCCAAAGAGCTAATGGGGCTTGCCCCAACGGCACTCCATAGTTTATTTGAGGCTTTGGCTAAAAATACGCCATGGATTCAAATCTTGCTGCCAATGGATTTTCTCCTGGGCAAGTCAGGGGTTTATGAGCCTGTCGGTTTCCTCCTAGAACAGTTGGCACCATCCTCGAGCGTCAAACTAATAATGGACGGTTGTAATTCAGTCTGAGGTATGGATATATAACTGGGCTATGAAGAGGCATGTCACTGAGCCCAATAACTCCGTCGTTCAAAAAAATGATTTAAAAGAGAAAATTAATTTCACCTTTAAATGTTAATAGTTAGAGGAAAACTTAAAAATCAAATATTTAACTTTAAATATTAACACTTTTCATCTCTCAAATATAAATAATAACATTTTTAAAAACCCTTAAACGGGTTAACATGTCAACCCACTTATTAAGCAAGTCGTGCTCGGGTTGACCCACTTTTTAAACGGATCATGTCAGCCGACCCAAAACCTTTTTTTTTTCGTGTCGGGTTCGGTTTGTGTCAGCAATTGCCACCCTACACTTAACTGAAAAAGTTAACCTCCATCCACTTTATAGACCATCAGTGAAACAAAATCAAAGTATCTTGAGACCAAACTCGTAATTTCTCAAAGTTAGTGATCATATCTATAATTTGAGCACATGGACCATCCATGTAATTAACTCTTAAATAAAAGATAAAATAAAAATAAACATTCACTTTTTATGTCGAAAAGCCCCATAATTTCTTTCTTAAAATTAACTCAAATAGTTGTTTTAACAAGTTCAGTTGGGAAAAAAATTATTAAATTATGACAAGTTTTAAAAAGAGCCTATTCATTGGAAAAAAAAGAACAAAACATTTTCGTTTAGTTTCAAAAGATAAAGAGAATTATGTTTAGTTTCAAAAGATAAAGAGAATTAATCAAGAGAAGAAAGTATACAGAATTGCATGCTTCAAATTTCTCTAAAGATTTCCAGTTTCGTAAATAAATAACAACTAGTTTTTTTCACCCGTGTTACGCGGTGGGAGTCTGATTGTTACCGGTTCAGCTGGTTTGCAGGGATAAAACTTACGTCGAAACGCATACTCGCTATAGCATACGATACAAAAAAAAAGTACTCGATTTTGAGTACAACTCGTTTTCGATAAAATTTGGTGGGGTACCATTCATCCTCATGCTTTTTAAATAGTTATATAATTATATATTGTATCTAGTATGATTATTTTATGAATTTAAAATTATTTTTATCTTTAATTAAATTGTTCAATCATATTTTTATGAATTTTATAAACTAAAAACAATTTTATAGTCAGATATTATCAAAATAAAAAACTTTTAATCATATATTTACATATTCAAAGATCTAATATTTGTTACGATTTGTTAAATCTTATGATATTTTTTGTTATATCATCATAGCTGAAAGTTTTCAAGTAATTTATTTCATTTTATTCTCATTTGGATTGATTTATTAAATTAAGTTTTAGAAAATGTGTTTTAAAATATAATTAATTTTTTGTCCTAATTCTATTAAAGAGGAGGGATATTTTTTACAATAACCGTTCTTCATGATTTAAGATTTAAAATTTGAAATCGTAATAAATATGAAAACGTATAAATTTTAATGAATTAATTTAGGAATTTAAAAAAAATAATAAACTAAAAAAGATAATTGGAAAGAAATCAAAATTTTTACTTTATTTTTTAGCAATGATGATTATGTATCAAGATTAACCCAACATATAAAACTATACGGGGCTCTAATTCAAGTTTTATCTCTAACGGTTGATCATTTTTATTATTAGTAGAAATTTTTTTATATCAGTGCTTCAATTAATAAAAATCCACTTTTTAATTTAATTTTTTAGACTGAAGTTAACAGTATCCAAAATATACATTGAATTGAAGAGGGTTGGAAATGGCTTGCTATGTTTTTAAATACTATGCCGACGAATATATACCCTTTAGTGGTACTTGAGGCTTTTCTTCAGACGAGTTTATATCATTGCTTATTTTAGCTCTTTGCATATATGTTTTGTAGATGTGGTAATTTCGACTTATATTCTTATGAACGGGTCGATTTGGGTTATTTTTTTTATCTCTAGCCGGTCAAACGGTTAAACATTAAATAAAGTAGTCTAAAATGATAATACATATCGGCTGAAAGTCATATAAGTTTAAATTTCATGCAAATAATTATATTCATATTATTATATTATAATCAAAATAATATATTTTTTTGTCATGTTTGACACACTAAGCTAGGGGTGTTCTTCAGGTTTTTTAATCGGGTTTCGGGTTATTCGAGTTTTTTGTTATAAGAATCCTACACGTTTACCGACCCACATAAGATTCGGGTTAATCAGATTCGGGTTATTCGGTTTCTGGTTTAATTGGGTCGGGTTAATCGGTATTCGGGTTTCTAAGTACAAGTTGCAAAGCATACTTTACAATTTAATTTAACATGATATTTATTAAATAATAAACACAAAATGTCAAATAAAAACACTCCTAATATGATATTTCATTCAAACTCATGCAGTAAACACATAAATTAACTAAAAAACACTAAATAAAATAAGTATAAAACCAAACCGTATCAACCAATCATATAAATTTAAAAAAAATGTAAAATCGTATCGACAAATAAAACGTTCACTCTTCGAATTGTCACATTCATATCCGCTCATCCGTTTCCAGTCATATATTAAAAAAATTCAAACAAAATAAGCATTAAAAATGGTTACATGTATATTGAGCTAAGTTTACAAATAAATATTAATAATAAAAATACCTTTTATTATTATTCGGGTTAACCCGATTAACATTTTTTTAACCCAATTACCAAACTGAATACTACCTTCGGGTTCGGATTCCATCTTAAACGGGTTCGGGTTTCATTTTAATCGGGTTCGGTTTAATTCGGGCCGGGTTCGGTATTCGGGTTTCGGGTAAAAGGGACACCCCTACACTAAGCTATACCTAATAAATAAGTAAATGATTGCGCCACGTGTCATAATTTTGTGAGCCTGATTCTTTTTTCCGTTTATTTTATCTCAATGAAACGCCCCAAAACCGGGTACATCTCATAGTTGCACAAAAGATAACAATTATAGTTCTTAAACCGGAAATCAGAATCTATTACAGCGAAAGTCTTGTCCCAAACATTCAAATTCATAAACAATAAGTAAACATTGTTCAAACATAAACTGTCAGTCTTCAGTGAGGCATCCCGCCAGTCCATGTTATCCAGCCCTCACGGCTCCTTTACTTTTCTTTAGCTCTACTTTACTACATGTCATGCATACTAAAATTCAGCTAACACTGGTGACTTCTATCTTTACTTTAAAATGTAAACTTTTTTTTAGATAGCTCAGTTTTATAAAGATAAAATAAGCTTTATTTCTTTACTTTAAAACAAACTTTACTTTACTTTAAAACTGTACAACGTTACATTTTATAAAATCGTTCCGTTACTATCTTTCTTTAAAAGTTTACTTTTGACCCGAAACCGAACCTTTACGCATTTTTAACCTGAAACCCATTAAGAGCTAAAAACTCAGATTCAACGAGATGTGTACATGTTTTAAGCACAACTACTTGATCCTTAGCTACTATTGACGATAACGATCGATCCTTGAGTTCCTTGGCTCGAATTTCTCTCTCTAAACACACTCAATCTTTCTCTCTCTAGATTTCAAAGTGGAGGATGGAAATGTGTAACATCCCGAAAACATACGCATTTATTATCTGAGCTAGTGGGTGACTTAAGTCTCTTGTAAATGAGACCGTTGATGAGGGTTACACGTAAAACCCTATTCATAGAAATAATGACACTCGCTTATCCGATATAGGAGCGGTTTGGAGTCACTTTGATCAAAATAAAACTAAAAGGACCTGGGAGGAACTTGAGGTGGTGTAAATACCACATAACGAAAAACCCTAAGCCAGTTTTGGCTAGGACTTGCGACAGCAAGGGCAGGAACAGGAAAAGGAATCCGGAGAAGGGAAGGAGAGGACGGACGCAGTCCCAAGGTGGTCCAACGATGGTAGTGAGCAAGGGGAGGACGTCACGCGTAAGGTAAACCTCCAAACTTACCCGCTTATTAGCCTTATGTACATAGGAACTCGATTAGGGTTTGTTGGGGGTGGTTCGACCATAGACGAAGGCTATGGTGAAGGAGGAGGCCGATGGGTATGGGCGACCGACTGTGTTGGTAGTGGTTGCGCAAGAGGAAAAGGTCGGGTAGCATGGTAGTGATCTCGTGAGCCGCCGGGATCGGCGGCAACAGTAAGGGGTGGTGTCGGAGACACACGAGAGTCGGCTGTGGTGGTGGTTCACGGCGGCGGACGGCGGGAGTAGGATGGTAGTGGTGTCCGGCGATGGCTACGACAAAAACAAAAACTGATGGCACAATGGTGATGTGTAGTTACGGCCGGCTAGGGTGAACAATGGATGAAGACGGGAACATGAGACCCGTAGTGGTGCACGGGTGAGCTCAAGTGCGGGTTCGTAACAAGCCGAAGGTGTATGGATAGAATCATGGGCTAGGGTTTGCATGGGAATGCACGTACGCATGCATGCATGAATTTTCGGATTTCCAACGACTCAAAGATGATCTGACATGTGTAACTGCGGAGCTAAGGGTTTCATGAAGTTGGATTGACAAGCAGATGGGACTCAGGGTTTTATTATATTGTTATACGTTATCCAACGTATATTTTGAACGTGTCCTGATCGGGTTATCATACGTTTGACAGGTTTGGGGTTTGAGCAAGTACGCACGGTGCAACGCTAGGATTTGGACTTGGTATAACCGGTGAGTTTCTAAATCCCCTCTTTTAAACGTTTTACTATTTTAGGGCTATCGTACATACTCACGTGTTTTACTAAGCAAACGTATTACAAGTTATGATTTAAAATGGAAGTGTTCTATGAAATCGTTGTGTAATAACAAAGCTAAGGGTCGTTGTGGGGTCCTTAGGGTGGGTGAACAAGAGTTGGGATGATCTGTGTATGTCATCTTATGACTTAGTCGAGATGAGTCGGGAATTTAGTTAAACCTGTGATGGTTATATAAGGAGAGTTAGCAGGGGAACCCGTACGTGGTTCATTAACGAGTCAAGTAAAGGCTAGTATGTTGTTAAGCATCATGTGTTTGATGTTGTGTGTATGGTGCCGTTGTCCTCGTGACACGGCGGGTATCGTGTTAGCAAGGGTCTATGGGGTGTCCATAGTGTATACGGGTTAGAACTCAGTATGGTGTTAGGGTGTCGTATAATTAATTATTCAGAAAGAGTTGGGTAATGTGTCTAGATGTTAAAAAGGAAATGTCTAAAGTATGTGTTAGTTTACACACGTAAGTGATCCATGAAAGTGGTGTGTCGAGTTAGATTGATTGTGTATAAGATGATACTGATGTGATAAATATATGGAATCAATGTGGTGTGTCGAGTTAGATTGACCGTTGAGTTGGGATGAGTACATTGTGTACAACTGTTGAGTCAGTTGGTTTATGAGAGTCCTGGTTAGGGCTGGTAAGTCGGTTTCTATAGGATGGATGAGTTAACCAGTGTATGGTTAATACATATGGTAAATTGTGTGTCATTAGAGTAGTAAGCTCGATCCATGTCGGAGAGACTTACTGGGTTTAAATGACGGGTAGAGTCTGGGGTGGTGAATCCTTTTGGGATATTATAAGATAACAGGGGTTATTTATATGATGAAAATCTATTAAAGTATTTTCTAAAGACTAGAGGGTCTTGAGTGAAGATAAACAATAAATGAGACGAGTTAGCTTTTGTTAAATTAAACTATTAGAACTCACTCAGCGTAGCTGACTTTGTATGTACGTTAGATTGTTTTACAGGTGAGTCTGCTAGATGAGGTATCTTGGCTTGGGAGAGGGGCTACTCGGGTTGGTGCGCATGCATTCTTCAGGTAACGTTATGAAAGTTAACGAGTTTAAAGGATAAAATTATTTTGGGAAAGACTTCCGCTGTTTATTTAAATGAAAGTTAAAGTGTTTTTAACGAGTTTACATAGTGATGAGATCTAACTGTAGGGTGTCTGGTTTGGGGCCTTACAAAATGAGGGGAAGGTTAGTGGCGGCTAGGGCTTGTAGCGCCCTTTCCCCACCTCTTTCCTTCTTTCGCGTATTGTTCCGACTAACCCCTCGATCTTTCGTTTCTTTTATTCCCAAGCTATGTCTATTAAAACGTCTTTATTATTCCGATATTTCTAGGATGTTACAAGTCTACCCCCCTTATAAAAAGTTTCGTAAGTTATACAGATGAGGGTACGACTCCTTCATTTCTGCCTCGGTTTCCTAAGTAGCTTCTGATCCTTTACGATGCTTCCATTGTACTTTAACCAACTGAATTACTTTATTTCGTAGCTGCTTCTCTTTTCTGTCTAGTATGGTCACGGGTTCTTTAACATAGTTGAGACTATTGTCTACTTCGATGTCGTTAAGTGGCACGTGTGCTGATTCGTCAGCTAGACACTTCCGCAAGTGTGACACGTGGAAAATAAGGTGGATCCCACTCAACTCATCAGGCAATTCTAGCCGGTAAGCAACTTCACCAACCCGCGCCAGTATCTTGAAAGGTCCTACGAACCTTGGACTTAATTTCCCCCTTTTCCTGAACTGCATAATCCCCTTCTAGGGGGATACTTTCAACAATACCTGATCCCCGACATCAAACTCAATGGGTCTCCGCCTCTTATCCGCGTAAGACTTTTGACGATCTTGCACTGCTTTCATTCGGCTTTAATCTGGTCAAACTTTTCAGAGGTTGACGTGACTACCTCCAAGCTTCCCAGCTCTTTCTGTCCTATGTCGCCCCAACAGACCGGGGTTCGAAATCTTCTACCATACAACATTTCGTAGGGCGGCATGCCAATAGTGGTGTGGGTGTTGTTGTAGGAAAATTCTGCCAGAGGTAGGTGACTATCCCAACTGCCACCAAAGTCTATAATGCACGCGCGGAGCATATCCTCCAATGTTTGGATGGTCCCCTCCCACTGACCATCCGTCTGTGGGTGATAAGCCGTGATGATGTTCAATATCGTACCCATTGCCTCATGAAATCTTTTCCAGAACCTCGATGTGAATCTTGTGTCCTGGTCAGATACAATCGACAATGGTACACCATGTCGCGCAAATATCTCATTGATAAACACTTCTGCCAGTTTCTCAGATGAATAAGTTTCACGGATCGGCAGGAAGTGTGCACTCTTTATCAAACGATCCACTATTAACCATATCGTATCGTGGCCTTTAGCTATGGGAGGCGGCTTTGTAATGAAGTCCATGGTAATACGCTGTCATTTCCATTCAGGTATGTCCAAAGGCTAGATCTTCCTGTATGGCTTCTGATGTTCGGCCTTAACTTGTGAGCAAGTCAGACACTTTCTCACGTATTCTGTCACACAATTCTTCATGTTAGGCCACCAGTAATCTTTCTTCAAATCCTGATACATCTTTGTGGTTCCCGGGTAGATGGAATATCGAGACTTATGGGCCTCGTCGAGTACTTTGGCCCTAAGCTCTCCATCCTTCGATACCCACATACGACCACATCTGGTCCTCACTCCATGAGTATTTGTCTCTAACTTTACCTGTTGACCAACCATTTGTTCATTCTTTATGTTCTCTTCCTTGAGTGCCTTTGTCTTTTTTCTTTCTAACTCTGTCATAAAATGTGGTGTCACCACCAACTGATATGCTTTCACCCTAATAGGAGATTAACTCTCCATTCGGCTTAGGGCATCGACAACCACATTTGCCTTTCCCGGGTGGTACAGGATTTCACAGTCATAATCCTTTAATAGTTCCAACCACCATCTCTGTTGCATGTTCAAGTCTTTCTACTCGAAGTAATACTTCAAGCTCTTGTGATCCGAATAAATGGTGCATTTTACTCTGTAGAGGTAATGCCTCCAAACTTCAATGCGAAGACAACTTCCGCGAGCTCTAGGTAGTTGACCTCGTGAACCTTCAACTTTCGTGACGCATACGCGATCACCTTTCCCTTCTGCATCAATACACATCCTAACCCTTGACCCGAAGCGTCAGAATATACTACTAGGTCCTTGTTACCCTCGGGTAGTGCCAACACTAGGGCTTGGGTCAACTTCCCCCTTTAGCTCTGCAAATGCTTCAGACTGAGCATGACCGCATTCGTACTTTACATCTTTGCGTGTTAACTTTGTTAGAGGCGAATCTATTTTTGAGAAGTCCTAAATGAACCTTCGATAGTAGCCTGCCAATCCCATAAAACTCTGAATCTCAGTCGGCGTCTTCAGAATTTCCCACTCTGTAACTATCATGATCTTTGCCGGGTTAACCATAATGTCGTCTGCGTTAATAACGTTACCTAGGAATTGAACTTCCTTAAGCCAGAACAAGCACCTGGAAAAGTTGGCATACAACTTTTCCTTTTGTAACGTCTCAAGTACCTCTCGTAAGTGATAGGCATGATCGCCTTCGCTCTTCGAGTAGATGAGTATATCATCTATGAACACTATCACCGATCGATCCAACATTGGTATGTACACCTGGTTGATCATACTCGTAATGTCCATACAGCATGCAAAACGCCGTTTTCGGTATATCCTCTTCCCTTACCTTTAACTGATGATACCCCGAACGCAGGTCGATCTTGGAAAACCACTTTGCGCCCTACAGTTGGTCGAGCAGATCATCGATCCTGGGTAGCGAGTATTTGTTCTTTATCGTACGCTTATTCAACTCTCTATAATCGATGCATATTCTCATGGCACCATGTTTCTTCTTTACAAACAGAACCGGAGCACCCCAAGAAGAAATTCTCGGTCTGATGAAACCTTTATCCAAAAGTTCTTCTATTTGTGTCATCAACTCTTTCATCTCTAGAGGCGCGAGTCGGTATGGTGCTTTAGCTATGGGCTGGGCACCTAGCACTAAGTCTATCTAGAAACTCTGTCTCCCGAACTAGCGGTAATCCAGGCAAGTCCTCGGGGAACAGCTCCGGAAAATTACACACCACGGGTACGTCTTTCAACTCTTTCACTTCTATGTCTTTGTCTATCACATAGGCCAGGTAGGCCCCGCATCCACGTCTCATATACCACTCTACCTTTATCATCTAAATGACGTTCGTTACCGAGCCGTCACGATTCCCGTAAACTGAGACTTCGCTACCGTCTGGAGCTTTGAGCTGAACTATCTTCTGCTTACATACAATTCGGGCTTCGTTGGCAGATAACCAATCCATACCCAAGACTACATCAAACCCTCCCAAGGCGATAACATACAACCTAACTTGGAATCTATGGCCATCTATCTTTATCATGCAATGTTCTACTAGTTCTGTCACTTTCGTGGTTTTACCCAAAACACTTTCTACATTAAAGGCCTGTTCTACCTTAGTAACCTTACATTTCATCCTTTTATACCTTGAAGACGATATGAAACTCCTACTGGCACCAGAATCAAACAATACTGAAACAAAGGTGTGGTCAAGGATGAATGTACCTGACACCACGTCGGGGTTTTCTCTAGCTTCCTCCTGTGTCAGTGCATACGCTCGGGTTCTTGCCTTTGGGTCGGCGACAATCTTTTTCCATGTGCCCGGAGTCCCACAATTAAAGCATGTAGAAGCACTGTGGCATTCACGCGAATAATGGCCAATCTTCCGGCACCGGTAACAAATGTTCTAACCCACATGACACTCCCTAGAGTGCTTTCTTTTGCACTTAGCACATTTATTACCACCCTCTATTCTCAGCTTCTTCGCCTCCAGGCCCGCCCACTCTTTTGCCGGGCGCTTAATGGCACTTGTCATTTTCTTTTCAGTAGGCAGTGGGTCCACGAAGTCAAAGTCATCATACACTATTCCAGCAAGTGCCACTAAAGATTCAAAGCTTGTATGGACATTGGATTTTACATACACACGAACCCTCTGTGGCAATCCCTTGATGGAATACTTAATCCTCGTTTCCTCAGTGTCCACTAGATGTGGAACCAACTAAGCCAACTCGTTGTACTTTGATGTGTACGGGCGATGAGTCATACTGCCAGCACAGAGCCCCAAAAACTCTCTCTACTCTATCAATCTCGTTCTGCGGACAGAACTTTGTGATTATCAGATTTTTCATATCATCCCACTTCAACCTCTTCATTGCAGTGAAGGTTGGTCTGCTGAATAGACCTCCACCATCTCAGCGCCTCATTAGTGAATGAGTGAGTGGCAAACTTGACCGCTTGGTCATCACGGCACTCACTAATGTTGATCACGCCATTCATCCTCTCTATCCACTCGAAAGTGGCAACACCATCTTTCCGTCCATCAAACTTCGATGGGTCACACCCCCGAAATGATTTGTAATTGCAGCCTCGAGCTGCCTCTTCAAAATCAGAGTCGTCACTATCAGTGACTTCAGTTCTCTTGCTACTTTCCTCTTTCTTTTCTTTCTTCTCTATGCAAAAATCCTTGAGAGCCTCCGCCAGTGCCTTCGGTAAGACGTCTTTCAAAACTGAAGAGACCTCTGCCACTATAGATTCCTGTAAGATTGATTCCAGAACCAATCCCTCATTGTGCACATCATTGTGAACTAATTTGTCGTTTTATAAGTTAATAAAATATTGATAAACCCTCCAAGATCTGGTTCAGCTCCGTTTTTTATAGAAATGGGTAAAGACGGGTGGTTGTGAGAATACAAACAGTCAAACAAGATAATAAACAGATAGAAGATCTAAAAAAGCAAGAAATTTCATTGATTTTATATAAAGAAACTACATAGCTCCCCCCGGGTGAGCTCCCCCAGGGGGATGGCTCAAACATAAACCAACCATTACAAATGAAGCCCTAAGGCCCTATATATAGCCCCTTGAGCCTTGGTCTCCAAGAAAGTCGCCTCTTCTTGAAAACCCTAAGAGAGTCGCCAATCACGCGGTCGACACTCTGAGAGAGTCGCTAATATGCATGGCCGACACTCTTAGAGTGTCGCCTGAGACCGACTTAACGAATCTTAGAGTGTTGGCTGAAGCAGACCTAGTGACACTCAGAGAGTCGGGCTGAAACCAACCTAGCGACTCTCAGAGTGTCGTCGTTAGCGACACTCAGACCAAAACGTGTGACGCGACCCTAAACTTCTCGTGATCGCTTGATTTGATAAACATCATTCTCAAACGAAACCCAACAACCTCCCCCGAGAATTATGCTATCAATGAGATCCAAAGATCGTCACACGTCTTCTCGGCAGTTGATAATCTGTTGCCTCTTCTTCTCTCCCTCGAAAAAAATTTCAATTTTCGGGGGGTTTGATATCTGACATTGTCTCGTAACTTCATGAATCCGCTGATAACCTAAAGTCTTTCATTGTCATTCTCCCCCTCAAGTTTAGCTCCCATATATATATTTCAGTCAAAGTCTCGTATCTCTTCATTAAGGATAAATTTGTAATAGGCTAGGATAAAGGTTCAATCATCCAATAATTAACTCTAAGTAACAGGCTTTATCACAAATCTCTTTGACTCAGTCAGACAAGGCTCAATATGATCATCACATAATCCAACGGTCTTCAATTCGGTTCTCGTTCATTATGAAAACCCTCCATTTTAGACTATGATGAGAATTCAAACATAATTGACTAATGTTAAATCACAAGATCCCGATCATTTTAAACATGGATGAACTCCCCCGAATGGCAACCCGATCTTCAACAATTCAGAAGACAATAAAAAGTCGTTCTTTGAATACTCTAATCAGCTCCCGATCCGATAATTCCGAAAACACTAAAATTCCAAATATTTGTTCCAAGTTTTTGGAAAATTAACCTTCTGTTCTTCGCAATATCCACCAAAAATATTCATCCAAGAGTCGACCCGGGTTGGTTGTTGTTCTTAGAAGAAGGTCGACCCGAAATCTTCACTTAGTAAGAGTCGCTTAGCCCGATGAGTATCGGCCTAGACATTATTAAGTGTCGGTTGGCTAATAGGCAAGAGTCTGCCCGGTAACTTCTAAGAGTCGGCCCGCATGAACTGGAGAGTCGGCCCGTAAAAGTTGGAGAGTCGGCCCGGACACACAAGAGTCGGCTGCGACAGTCGGCCTGATGACTCATGAGAGTCGGCCCAACTTTGAACTTGCATTCAATAAGGAGTATCGGCCCAAGATCCGACACTCATCATCTTCAACCTCTGAGTGTTGCTCCAAGAACATTCAGACGAGAAAACTCTGAAAAATCACCAAAAATCCTTAGATCCGCTCAGATCTGCTCCTGTTTAACGTCCCCAACGGTTTTCCTTTGTAGATCTGATAAAAAAACAAGCTGAAATGAGCCACTATGGCTCTGATACCAATTGATAAACCCTCCAAGATCCGGTTAAAACCCAACCTTTACGCATTTTAACCCGAAACCCATTAAGAGCTAAAAACTCATATTCAACGAGATGCGTACCTTCTTTAAGCCCAACTCCTTGATCATTAGCTACTGTTGACGATAACGATCGATCCTTGAGTTCGTTGGCTCGAATATCGAATTTCTTTCTCTAAACACTCTCAAGCTTTCTCTCTCTAGATTTCAAGCTGGAGGATGTAAATGAGGGGAAGGTTAGTGGCGGCTAGGGCTTGTAGCGCCCTTTCCCCACCTCTTTCCTTCTTTTGCGTTTTGTTCCGACTAACCCCTCTATCTTTTGCTTCTTTTATACCCGAGCTATGTCTATTAAAACGTCTTTATTATTCCGATATTTCTGGGATGTTACAAGTCTACTCCCCTTATAAAAGGTTTCGTCCTCGAAACCTGTCATAAGTTAAACAGATGAGGGCACGACTCCTTTACGATGCTTCCATTGTACTTTAACCAACTGAATTACTTTATTTCATAGTTGCTTCTCTTTTCTGTCTAGTATGGCCATGGGTTCTTCAACATAGTGAAACGCCCCAAACCGGGTGCCTCTCGTAGTTGGCACAAAACAAAATAACATAGATCTTAAAGTGTTAATCAGAATCTATTAAAGCGTAAGTCTTGTTTCAAACATTCAAATTCATAAACAATATGTAAAACATTGTTCATTCATAAACTATCGGGAAAAGGAAATGTCAGTCTTCAGTACAACAACCCGATATCCATGCTATCCAGCCCTCACGGCTCCTTTACTTTCTTTTTACCTTTTCTACCTGTCATGTATACTAAAAGTCAGCTAACGCTGGTGAGTTCTATCTTTACTTTAAATTGTAAACTTTCTTTCGGTAGCTGGTTTTATAAAAACAAAATAAGCTTTTCTTTCTCTATCTTTAAAACACTTTAACTTTACTTTAAAACTTTTACATCGTACAATTATAAAACTGTGACGTTACTGTCTTTTAATAAAACTTTAGCTTTGAGGAAACCCGCTAGGGTGTCCTCCTATACTCTGTATGACTATCGTTTCACTTGTACAGGACAAGTGACTTTAACATACTTTAACTATCACATATGGGTCATGGTCCAAGGACCAGTTCCCTTTTCTCGCTTACACCCCAGGGTAAGACTTTTACTTTAGCGTTACCCACACCTCAGGGTGGGACTTTCTTTCTCGCTTGCACTTCTGTGCAAGACTCCTTTAGCATTGCTTACACCTCAGGGTAAGACTCCTTTAGCATTGCTTACACCTCAGGGTAAGACTCCTTTAGCATTGCTTACACGTCAGTGTAAGACTCCTTTAGCATTGCTCACACCTCAGGGTGAGACTTCTGCTTTAGCATGCCTATAGGACTTTCTACTATACACTACTATGCAATGCAATTACACTATTATACAAAATAACATGTAATCACATAAACTTTCATATAGAAAAATATCACATATTAACACATAAGCATATAAAATGGCATCTGTCACTGTCGAGCTACACTGAAATGCAACTCCTTTATCTTTCTTTACTATAACTTTTTTACTTTCTTTCAAAACTCGTTTAAAAGATAATATTGTACTCTTTATCATTTTCTCTTTCATTTTACAAAAATATATAATTCTTATAAAATATACTTTAACTTTAAAAAAAACTATCTTTCTAACAGTATGCATACCAGCCCAAAACCGTTAGAAAAAAAAGGGCAATAAGAACTCACCTGGCTTCTACGGGATTTATCTCACTTAGCAAGGAAACTTCAAGCTAGGCGAGACGCTAACAAATCTGTCAAGGGTCACGAATGGAACAAGGTTATAACCTATATGTTTCATCCGAATCTTACTGTCCGAAATCTTTTTCGACTGAAATCTTTTTCGACCGAAATCTTTTTCGGTCGAAATCTTTTTTCGGTCGAAATCTATCTCGGTCAAAATCTTTTTTGACCAAAAACTAACCAGTTAAAAATGTCTTTTACCAGGTAACTATTTCGTTCGAAAACATTTGTTCGAAAACCTTTTCATTCAAAATCTCATGTCTGAAAACCTTTTCGCTCGAAAAGTTCTGTCTGAAAAACCCACCATCCGAAATACTTTTCGGACGAGGCATAGTTTTCGGACCATTAATCGAGTTTTCGGACGATGCATATGTTCTTGGCCAACTTCATCGTTTTTTATCCAAGCTTCGATCGTTTTATGTCCAAAACCTATATATAGCTTCCATGAAGCTGGATATATACTTTTTAGGGCAAATCCAACGTAAAACTTCAGACTTTTTATTGAAAAACCCACATAAACATTAAACCTATTTTCAATCTGGAAATCGATTCTGAGAACGTATTGTTACCTGTTTTCGCATGATATTTCCTTCTCCACGCTTCAATAATGTCCAGCAACGATATTAGGTCGAGTATGAAGCTTTCGGGTGTGCTTTTGATCTTTCTCTATACTCTCTCTCTCTCTAGGAAAAAGATGGTGAAGAAGATGATGAAATGACGAGGATGAGGAGGAGAACAAGGGTTTTACTCCCTCCCCCCTTGTGCCTCCCTTGTTCAGCCTAGAACCCGCCCCTACAAGCCCGCTATCCTTTCGTTCATTCCCGAATCTCGTTCATAAACTTTTATTTCTTTTCTCGTACCCCGTCTCATGTATTTGTCGTGGATGTCGGGATGTTACACACAGTTGAGACAATTGTTTACTTCGATTCCGTTAAGTGGCACGTGTGCTGATTCCTAAGCTAGACACTTGCGTAAGTGCGGCACGAGGAAAGTAGGGTGGATCCCACTCAACTCATCAGGCAATTCTAGCCGGTAAGCAACTTCACCAACCCGCGCCAGTATCTTGAAAGGTCATACGAACCTTGGACTTAATTTCCCCCTTTTCCTGAACCGCATAATCCCCTTCCAGGGGGTACTTTCAACAATACCTGATCCCCGACATTAAACTCGATGGATCTCCTCCTCTTATCTGCGCAGAACTTTTGACGATCTTGCGCTGCTTTCATTCGTGATTTAATTTGGTCAAACTTTTCAGAGGTTGACGTGACTACCTCCAAGTTCAGGTTGTTCGGCATCTAAATATTTAGCTTCAATATACAACACTAAACAAGAACTCTTTCGAAAGGGAAAAAAACTAATTAAGAAAACTACTTTTATAGAGTGATTTCTTTTTAAACAATAAATTTTACACCTAAATACCATCTAAAGTTACACTAAAAATCTAAACCCATATTATTTTTTTTGAGGACAAAAATCATATTATTAGAACACTAGGTATCATGGGTCACTAATAACTAAATAAATGTTATAAAGCAAGTTTGGGTTATGAGAGTATATTACTGTAGATAATGTACAATTGATTATGCATGTGGTACAAGCCTTTTGTTGCATGGTTTAGTTTTTTTTTTTCTCATGTTAGGCCATTGTTTAAAGTGATAATCATGAAATATAAAACAAAAGACTTCTTTGGTGTAGTGGTTTGCGTGACTTTCCCTTGGGTGACGACCCGGGTTCGAATACCGCAGCCCCACGCTTTACCAGATTTAAAGGCTTTTTTTGTCCCTTTCTTTCTTGCCTATTAATTTTTTTATGTCATTTTTTTCTTGCATTTTAATTTTTAGCCAGAAATCTTAAACGCTCTTCTCGTGCGGGGTGTATTTACCTAAAGGTTTTGAGTTTATTTTATAAGCTTTCGAGAACATTAATTTAATCCGTTTTTAACGCGCCGCAACGCGCATGGGTGCAATACTTTTGTAATCAACAGCTATGGTAAAAAAACAAACAAACTACTTATGTAAATATGTATGTCTATGTCTCAACTAAATCGAAATGCAAGAACAATCGGTCGGAATGCCAATATTAAATCGAAAAGCTATCTGTCAGAAGCCGCAACACGCAGGGCCTCTATCTAGTTTTCTATATTAGGAAACTAAACTTTGCTCACCATCATCAAATCGCCAGCAATTATTACTAACCCTTAAAACATAAGTTCGGTGGCTAATGGGAGGCCACCAACTCAATACTAGACTAATGTTTAAATATTTTCTTTTCAAATTAATAAACTAAAGGTGGAGTAGTTGGAGTGGTAAGGATTATACTCAACAAGAATCTACTCTTGGGTTCGAATCCTAGGTTTCATTTTTTTTATTATCTTAGGTTGTGTGTAATGGGTGGAGTGAGGGGCGTGACCAGGCTGACGTGGAGGGAGTGAGGGGCGTGGAACACCGCGTCACCCGGACGTAAAAGGGGGCATGGGGGCAATCGTGATTATGGTCACGGTCGCGAGGGGGGAGGACTTGCAGGTGGTGAGGTGGCCCAATGAGAGGGATGTTTAGGGCGTGGGGCGTGGGGGGTATTATGCATAGTCATATATATATATATATATATATTTACTTTTTTTCCAACAACTTTTGTTTTTACTTCTTTTTTCAATAAATTTATTTTTTTATTTTTTTTTCAATAGATTTTTTGTTCATGAGCGATTTTGTCGTTTCAATGTTACGTCATGTTTACACTATAGTCTTTTCTATTTATAACGAACCGTCGCAACTTCATAGGTTTCTTTTATGTATCTAACAACGTCAGTGTCACCGTCGCAGCACGCGTTGCTACGTTCACAAACGCGCTGTATCGTGCGAGCTTAATTTATAGTTATATATAATATAATAAAGTTAAATATACATTTCATTAAATGGGAACCATTAATTAATTATGAATTAAATAAATTACCTTTTAAGATTTGAAGTAGTATTAGTGGAATTTACCCATGAGTTGCGGCGGCTCGGTTCTGAACATCGAAACGTAGATAAAAATGTGTCACGACGGTACACGTCATTGTAAAAACGAAAGTTAAGAAAAACGAAAGCGAACTTTAAAAAATCCTTTGACAAAAATATAAAACCTTATAAAACTGAGCTCGAGCTCGGTTCGGTTAGAGCTCTATTTGTAAAGCTTGAGCTCGACTCGGGAGTAAATTTTAAAGCTCAAACTCAACTCGTTAATTTTTAGAACTCTATTTGTAAAGCTCGAGCTTGTTTTGAGAGTAAATTTTCAAACTCAAACTCAACTAATTAATTATTTATCTCAACTATGATAAGAATTAAGTAAAATTGGTTTATAAAGTTGTAATTAAATTTATTAGTTTTCTATTACAATGTTTAACTATGATGTGTCATTTAAGTCATTCGTAGCAGAATCTTCATTTTTATAATTTAATTAAATATTATTTTTTTATTAAATTTATCTTTAAATTTGTTTTAACATCTCATATTTCATTCTTTATCTCTATCTTACTCACAAATAATTATTTTATTAATTTTTTTCCTTCCCTATACACTCACAAAAAATAGTGATTATTAAAAATGTTTCTCTATATTTAAAGAATCTCTGTTTATTAAACTCTAAAATTTAAAAATAGATGAGATAGAGATCCTGATGAAGGTGTGAATTATAAAATAAAGAAATCTCTAAATAATAGAGATAGAGATGAAAAACTGTTATGAATGCTCTTAAAATAACACTTGTGCTTAGTTGAATAAAGTAAGAAAGCGCAATCCACTACAATAATGTGATGTTTTGATAACAAATTTCATATCCTTTTATTTATGTAGTAAAAAAGATTAAAAAATAATTAAAAGTTACTGTTTATTCTTTTAAGTTTCTAATTATATATATATATATAATTAAAAGTTACCGTTTATTCTTTTTCGCTAAAAGTAAAAAAAGTGTAAAAAGTCGTTTAAAACGCTCATAACCGGCTCATACGAACTCCAATTTTACTCATTTCGGCGGCGTTTGGAATCGTCTCGTCGAACTCTACGATCTTAGCTTGTAGGGTTTAGTTTTAGCCTTAGGATTTAGCCTTAGGGGTTTAACCTTAGGGTTTAACTTTTAGTATTTGGGTGGGGTGGGGTGGGGAGGGGGTTAGGTTTTTTTTTTTGGGGGGGGAGGGTTGGGTTGGAGGTTTAAGCTTTTGGGGGGGTGGTGGTGGTGTTTTTAGACGACTTTCTCGGCTTTTTAGGGTTTCGTTTGTTAGGATTTAGGTTTTTTGGGGTGGGGGTGGAGGGTTTAGGTTTTTCGGGGTGGGGTTAGGTTTTTTTTTTTGGTGGGGTTAGGGTTTTAGGCTTTTGGGGGGTGGTGATGGGGTTTTTAAAAGACTTTTTACACTTTTTTTTTACAGTTTTTAGACTTTGTAGAATAACCCTCCCCTATATATATATAGGGTGAGATTCAAATGATAACCAATATTTATGTGATAACCATGATAACCACTCTCAAACATAGTGTTACATATATGTAACAATTATCATTATGTTAATGTTACATATATGTAAACACTATGTGTCAAGTATATGTAACATTATTTAGTACAATTTTGGCCGGACCTCATGGCAACTGAAAAAATGAAGATAGACCGATTCTTCTCGGTTCTACCTATTGATTATCGAGAGTTCGTCTCACCCTCTTAATGCACTACTTTAGTTGAACTCATTAACAAGTGCCGAGAGAGGGAACTGGAATTGAAAAGGCAAGAGGAACAGGGCGAGAAGAGAGAAGGAGTAGAGGTGACTCCCAAAGAAGGTGGTCGGGAAGATTAGTTCCCGACAGTGTCAAACTTGTGGTAAAGAACACTTGGTGGAGTGTCGGGTCAAAACCCCTACGTGTTATAGATGTTGGAAGTCGGGGCATGTTGCTCAACAATGCTCTAGCCCCATTAACTTGTGCTATCATTGCTACAAACCGGGGCACAACCGTAGTGATTGCCCCGAATTAAAGCACAAGGACAGGGGAGGAAAGAAGGTGGACGTCCCTAAGCCGACGGGACGTGCCTTTCAAATTACTGCTGAGGTAGCAAAGAAGATTTCGGATGTCGTTGCAGGTATCTTTATGATTAATTCATTACCCGCATTTACTTTATTCGATTCGGGTGCTAGTAGGTCGTTTGTATCTTTGAAGTTTTCCAATCGTACTTCTTTTCTAAGTAAAAGGTTAGAGGAAGAGTTAGAAATAGAAGTGGCTAATGATATGAGCTTCTTAGTATTCGATGTCTATCGTGGGTGTAGATTGGAGGTTGATGGTGAGACTTTCCCTATCGATCTCATTCTTATGACTATGGCGGAGTTTGATGTAATTGTTGGGATGGATTGGCTTTCTAAATTTAGGGCCAACTTTTTATGTGGGCCTAAGGCGATTCAACTTATTTCGCCATCGGGAAAGACCTTGTTTATTCGTGGTGAGAAAACTAGCGGTTTGTTGTTATGTTCTTATCTTCAAGCAATGAGGTATATTGCATATGGATGTAAGGCGTTTTTAGCTTGTGTCATGGACTCAAGATGAGATGTGGTTGAGATTCACGATGTTCCGATTGTGAATCAATTCGTGGATGTCTTCCCGGAATAATTACCGGGGATTCCACCCGAAAGGGAGGTAGAATTTGGGATTGATCTTAATTGCCAAGGCCCTTATCGGCTAGCCCCATCGGAGATGAAGGAGTTGATAACCCAACTCCAAGAGTTGTTGGTTAAGGGCTTCATACGTCCAAGTATCTCTCCTTGGGGTGCTCCCGTTCTATTTGTTAAGAAGAAGGATGGAAGTATGCGGATGTGCATAGATTACCGGGAGTTGAATAAGTTGACTATCAAGAACCGATATCCATTACATCGGATCGATGATCTCTTCGATCAACTACATGAAGCTTCGTGGTTTTCAAAGAATGATTTGAGATCCGGGTACCATCAATTGAAGGTGAAGGAGGAGGATGTTCCTAAAATGGTTTTCTGTACTCGCTATGGTCATTACGAGTTCACGGTAATGCCTTTTGGTCTAACCAACGCGCCCGCGACTTTCATGGATCTGATGAACCGGGTGTGTAGACAATTTCTTGATCGTTCTGTCATTGTCTTCATCGATGACATCCTTATCTACTCGCGTAGCGAGGGTGACGATGCTTGTCACCTTCGTGAAATCCTTGAGGTTCTCCAAAAGGAGAAACTGTTCGCTAAATTCTCCAAGTGTGCCTTTTGGCTCCGGGAGATTGGTTGGATGTCGCCAAAAACGCCCACGGAAATTAAAAGCTTTTTGGGCTTAGCGGGCTATTATCGGCGATTCATTGAAAACTTCTCTCGTATTGCCTTGCCTATGACGAGGTTGACTCGCAAGGATATGAAATTTGTGTGGGTCCCGATCAGGAGTCGGCCTTTCAAATTTTTAAAGAAAAGTTGACCAAGGCACCTATTCTTTCTTTTCCTAAAGGGACCGAGGACTTTTTCGTGTGTTCGGATGCCTCGCATTTTGGACTCGGTTGTGTCCTTATGCAAAGGGGTAAGGTGATTGCCTATGCTTCTTGGAAATTAAAGGTTCATGAGGCGAATTATCCAACCCACGACTTGGAGTTGGCAGGCGTGGTATTCGCACTCAAAATCTGGAGGCATTACCTTTATGGGGTGCATTGCATGAATTACACGGACCACAAGAGTCTCAAGTACTTTCTCGACCAAAAAAATCTCAATATGAGACAAAGGAGGTGGCTTGAATTGGTCAAAGATTATGGCTATGAGATACTCTATCATCCGGGTAAGGCTAATGTGGTGCCAGATGCACTTAGTCGGGAGGCTAGTCATACACCTATCAAGGTGAAGTCGTTTAAAATGAATATCTCTTCATCTCTTGTATATCAAATCCGGGAGGCTCAAATTTTAGCACTCGGAAGAGATTTGAAAAAGGAAAGGATGGTTCCATTTGTGGAAAAGCTTGAAGAGAATGGCATGGGGTTGAAGTCATGTTTTGGTAGAATATGGATTCCTAGGTTGTCAAACTTTTTTACTACCATTCTTGACGAAGCGCATAAATCCAAATATTCTATCCACCCAGGGGCTACTAAAATGTTTTATGACTTGAGGTTTAACTTTTGGTGACCGGGTATGAGGAGAGATATTGTGAAGTATGTCGAAAGTTGTCTCACGTGCCTTAGGGTGAAGGCCGAACACCAAAAGCCTTTCGGGAAACTTTAATCTCTTGAAGTACCTCAATGGAAGTGGGAAAATTTTTCTATGGCTTTGATCACTAAACTTCCTAAAACTCGAAAAGGCTATGATGCAATTTGGGTGGTGATTGATCGGTTAACTAAAAGTGCACACTTCCTTTCCATTAAGGAAACTTATTCCTCAGAAAGATTGGCAGATGTCTACAAAAAGGAAGTTGTGTCACGTCATGGTGTGCCCGTTTCTATTGTGTCAGATAGGGACACAGGGTTTACTTCTAGGTTTTGGAAGAAATTCCATGAGGAATTGGGGACAAGACTAAATCTTAGCACCGCTTATCATCCACAAACGGATGGACAAAGCGAGAGGACGATTCAAATGCTTGAAGACATGCTTCGGGCATGTGTGCTAGATTTTGGGGGTAGTTGGGATGACCATTTACCATTGGCGGAATTTTCGTACAACAATAGCTACCATTCGAGTATTGGTATGCCTCCGTTTGAAATGTTGCACGGAAGACGGTGTCGAACCCCGGTTTGTTGGGGTGAAATTGGTCAATGTGAACTTGGTAGCAAAGGGGTTGTGGCGGAAAAGATTGACCAGATTAGAGCGCGCTTGAAAGCCTCTCAAGACCGTCAAAAGTCCTATGCGGACAAAAAGAGGAGACTGGTTGAATTCCAAGTGGGGGACTTTGTGTTGTTAAAAGTCTCCCCATGGAAGGGGGTGATTCGGTTTCGAAAACATGGGAAGTTAAGTCCCTGTTTCATCGGACCATTCAAAGTTATTGCACAGGTTGGCAAGGTGGCGTATCGGTTGGAGTTACCGGTCGAATTAGGTAAACTCCATAACACTTTTCATGTATCTCATCTACGAAAGTGTTTGGCGGATGAATCCACTTTTGTACCGATCGATGATATCGAGATAGATGAGAAGTTAAACTACGTAGAGGAACCGGTGGCTATCTTAGATAGAAAGGTGAAAAGCTTGGGGAATAAGCAAATTAACCAAGTATTGGTTCGGTGGAAACATAGAAAAGGGGTGGAAACTACTTGGTAATCGGAAGATGAGATGCTCAAGTATTACCCTAATCTATTTAATTAATGGCGGGTTTCGGGGACAAAACCCAAAATTAGGGGGAGTGATTTGTAACGAACCGATTTTGGGTTTATCCTATAATATGTTTATTATATTATGGGGGTGTTTTTAAATAAAATGAAAGTGGATGGGTGTATTGATTTCCCTAAATAACCTAATTTTGGGATGAAAGGGACTAATTGCATATTGGAGGGACTAGAGTTGTATTTGACCAAACTCAATTTGGTCTTGTAATGGGGGTGGCGACACACACACATCAGATATGTGTGTGTGTTGTGAATTAGAGAGAAAAAGGGATGGGGAGCAAAAAATTGATCAAGAACTTCATCTTCTGAGATTGCATGCTTGATTGGAAGCTTTGGTTTGCACATCTCTTCCTAGTAATCAAGTAAGTATCATCTCCTTTCTCTAATCCTCCAGGGATTCTTGTTTTAGTAAAGAGTTTTGATAAATGCTCTCTAATTGTCAAGCCCGTAACACAGGACAGTTATCTAACCAGAGTAGTACCTCCAAAGCCCGTAACACAGGACAGTTATCTAACCAGAGTAGTACCTCCAACAAAGATGTTCCCAGGAAAGAACGACGGGTCTAGGAGAGATTTCTACACCGTCCTTTCCTAGACAGAACATTATGTTTGTCAGATAGCTACATACCGGTCAGAAGGTCGCCTTCTAGCTACTGTGACGTTGATATCAAAAACACATAGCAGAAGACTAAATCATAACTTCTATTAATATCGAAACATTATTACATCATGTTTAACAGAAGTTACATCAATCGTTCCTAACAAAGAACATGTCATTCGGGACTTATAGTTCCAGGAATGCCCATCATCTGTATCGTTCATCTTTTCATTCTTGTCCTGGAAATGCCATGTCTAATGACTACCTGTGATGCGTTCAAAAACATTTGATAAAACATGGGTCAGCATAAAGCTGGTGAATTCATAAACAAAAATAGTTTATTAAAATGACCCGCCAACGTATCTCGAACACATTCATGGGCTTCAACACCCGATGGGCTTCAACACTCAATTTCATAGATAACTATGAATAATCATTCAGTCTATATATAACCAAAGACCGTTCCATGGGTCCTGTACAACATGACATTCCACGGGCAAGTGAAATACAATAAGCGCTTAGAATACGTTATATATAAACAATCAGTACAATCGTTTCAAGATACTCAAAATGTTTCATAAATAAATCATTCCAGACAAGGTCATGAAAGGGTTCATGCATCACAGTTTAAGAACTCACCTGGACAGTATTTCGGCTTATTAATTAGTAATGTGGTAAACACCTCGGGCAGAGCTCCTAGATAAGTAAGTACATTACTTATTTATACAAATCTAGCTTAATGATGTTTTACCATAGCTTAATAAGAGGTCGGAACCTTACCTTAGCATTATCTACGGCAATTTGAAGTCGAATGGTCAGAAACCGGACTCTCGCACACGAACCGGGGCTTGGGATCGGAATATCAGAGTGTGTTGTGTGTAAAAGCTCAAACACGTCCATCTATTTATAGGGCTAAATTCATACCCGTAGCGGACCGTTATGCAGTCCGCTACTGCCTCTATTTTCCTTCGGGCCTTCATAACGGACCGTTATGGACCCGGATGTCGGTCCGCTATCGGACCACGCATCTGATGAATCATAGGGCATGTGGCGCCTTCCGATTCATTGCTTGCTCCACACATAGCGGACCGTTATCCTATGGATAGTGGTCTGCTATCCCTCTGATTTTCAAAATTTTACATTTTTGGTCCTTGAACTTTCTTTCTTCACATGAGTACTTCTAAACTTTGAAACTTGGCAAGTTTGGTCCTTTATTTCTTATGAAATTTTTGAGGTATTTACACTAATGAACAAGAATTGGAGGTTTAAATGAGTATTTTGTTGATAAGAGTTGTTAATCTAGTGTTACTAAAGCTAGATGTACAACAAATTCAAGTTAATTTCACCTAATTGAATATTTGAAAATTAGGGCTCTTGAGACCCAAATTAGAGGTTTTGAATCTGAGGTGTTTGATTGGGTTATTGAGTTTTTACAAGTGTTTATGGAGTTAGATAAACACAATTTCATGTAGAAAACCCAATTGAATTGGTGACTTTTTGAATTGGATGGATTTAGGAATTTTGGGTGAAAACCTTGAACGGGTCAAATGGGTGACTGAGGTTTGGATTGATTAAAATCTTTTGTAGAAGCTTGATAAACCAAACCTTAACTAATGGATAAGAGTATAAGGTCTTGGGAGGGTGTGGATACCTAATTGGTGAATAACTAGACCTTAGATTACTAAAGTAAGTGTGAACTGTTTAGGTAATCAAGTGATCAAATTCAAGGAGCAATCGGGAATGTCTAACGCGAAAGGTAAGTGCTTTGCACTTACTTAGTATTAGATAAGTCGTTTGTGTGTAAGTAGTTGTGTGATATGCTATTTACATGTTGTTGATGTATTTGACTTGTTTGGTTTATAGTCAATGTATAATGTGGATATAGTAGGACTTGTATGTTTGACTTGATGTGGAAACTTAGTCAAACTAAACTATTGATGTGTGGTAATTTTTGGAATTGGCTTAAGTGGTAATTAGCCAAACTAGATTAGCTAATATGATTAAATGGTGTAATTGACTTGATGTGGTTAGAGTCAACAAAATTGTGAAATAAATGGAAAGTGGATTAAATTTTACTTAATATGCTAAAAAGTCTACCCATTTGTGGTAAACGGTAAATTAGTTTGTTACATGAAGTGAGGATGCTTCATGGAGGGGTTACGTGAAGTTAAATACTTCACGGGTGGTAGTGAGGTCAAATACCTCACGGGTGGAAGTGAAGTAGAATGCTTCACGGGTGACATGAAGTCAAAAACCTCATGGGTTGACATGGAGTCAAATACTCCATGTGGGAAAGCGAGGGGTGGATATCTCGTGGACATGTGGATATGTCAATTTAACGAATGGTATAATATAAGACTTGTATGGTTTGCTACATGTCTAAGGTTGTGGATTGATGTGTGCCTTAATGATCGAATTAGTAGGACTTGATGTTAAACTCTTAGTGAGTAGAAAACGAGTAGTGGTGCTTGGGTTTTGGGGTGGATTACTAACCAATGCATGTTAATATATGTGGGTGACCATTTATGTAGTTTAAACATGAGTTTATGTTGGTTAATATCTTAAATATGCAAACGGGTCAGTCGACGAGGAGTTGCATAAGCTGAAAATTAAATTTGGGGCATGTTGTACTTGATGCCAATGCATCATACGCCCGGAGCGTATGATACGCCCATTTGAGTCTGGTAGACGCTGGAATTTTTGGGTTTTTGGGGTTTTGGCATGTCGTTGTTGTAGGGACTTGTGGGGGGTCCCACGGGCTATTTATCTTTACTAACCTTGTTCCATTTGGTGTTTTGAATGTAGGGAAAGCTCCGGAATGATCTCGGGTCTCGTCAAGGTGTGATATTGGATTCTCAATAATGTTTTGAATGTTTGTTTCGTTTTAAACTAATCCTGTGGATGGGAATACATCATGTTGATGTATTTTGAACTTAGGGTGGTTTTAAAACTTGTTTAGTTCTTCCTTTTGGGATATGGAACGTATTACTCATTGTTTGTAAATAGTGGAACCATGTTTAACATGGTAATGTTGTCTGGGACCTATTTTTCGTATTATTTAAAAAGTTTAAATTGGTTTTGAAAATCCGGGTGTTACAAACTCGCACATCGATGTGCTTTGTTTTTGAATGATAGATAGGGTTTTTCACAATTTTCACACAAGCTTCATTGTCGATGAACATTGGAGTCTACTTCAAGTTGATACCATAATCCATTACTTGATGCTGAATCAAGAGGATTTGAGAGTAGCAACGGGAATCAGCGATATACTCAGCTTCTGCAGAAGAGATGGAGACAGGAGTTTGTTTCTTGCATTTCCATGACACTAGATAGTGTCCCGAGTACTGACATCCTCCTGACACAAACTTTCTGTCAAGCTGACATCCTCCATGATCACTATCATAGTAGGCCACCAAATCAAAGCTAATAGCTTTTTGATACCAAAGACCTAACTTCGGAGAGCCTTTCAAGTAGCAAAAGATTCATTTCACAACGATTTCATGGGAAACGGGCGCAATAGCAAACCGCAAACATGATATCTGGACGACTGGCAGTGAGATATAGCAGAGAGCCTATCATTGAACGATAATGGTGCCTATCAACGGGTTTTCCTTCTGGATCAGCGGATAGGGAATATTGAGCAGCAAAGGTGTTGACGCTGCTTTGGAATCAGACATCTGGAACTTTTTGAGCATATCTTGAATGTCCTTAGCGAGATGAATCAATGTTCTGTCATGTGACTGCTTCACTTCCAACCCGAGAAAGAACGTGAGCTCACCCATCTTGCTCATTTCAAATTTAGCCTTCATTACGTCCTCAAAGTCTCTACAAAGCTTCTCATTGGTCGACCCGAAGATGATGTCGTCCACATAGTTTTACAAAGAGTATGTTCATACATAAGTCTTTTAACCGGTCTGACTAAGTGAAAGCTCCCCCCCTTGCCCCATCAAGGACACGTGTTAAGACAATATGCTGTCAATTGGCCAGGTGGACCGAGGTTAGCGCAACTAACCAAGACCGGGATGTCAATCCCAGATAGTACTATTCATAGAATCTCGGCAAATCACCGCTAATGGTTAATAATTGTGTTGTGTTGCACATTGTTCCAGGGGGACTTTATTAGGCCCTTATTAGTGCTTATGCAAACATAGTTGTTCGGTGTGACACCCTGGTTTCAGGACACCCCGGGCGTGCGACCAGATTGAAACCTCCAATCTTATTTTATTTAGAAAAACAGAGTTAGTTTAGTAGCAGAAAATACTTTTGGATCGAACTTGTAATAAACCTTAACCCGAGGGTTGATATTGTATATTTTTCAAATCCAGGGATAAATAAAATATCATTTCATTTCACTAGGGATTTAAATACCCCTTTTCTGTACATAAAAACCATGGTCCACGACCATTTATAACTTACCTGCATAAGTAGGGTAAAACTAGAGCCACAAGGTAGTTGGCCTGTGCCTAGGGAGTTAACCCTGTCTAATACCAAGCTATACAAGCATTGGCATCTGAGGGTTTTACCTTCCGACACCTAACCCTCTGCATAACAAGGGAGTATCCATGTGTAGGAATACATCTTCCGAACATCTCCTCTTGTTTTATTCAGGCAGAGTTATCTCCATGCTAGCAGCACATAACCCTGTCAAAATTCCTTTATGTACACATTTATCCCTAAGTCTATCCTGTGGGATTAGTCTTAGATAATCATTGATTACCTGAAAATATTTTTGGAAAATAAAACGTCAGCACGAAGGCTGGTGAATATGTCCATCAGGACTCAATTCGTTTGGCAAATATAGCATCAAAACATTTAACTATAATGTGGGTACAATTTACCATTCAGCAGAACTATTTCATCTGAGTGTACAACCACGGTATACATCGATAATTTCTGTAAAAGGACTGCTGGCATTTGCAGACTTACTTACCGTGATATCCCTTAACTGAGACCCCGTCTTACATCCGGTTACAGACAATTACCAGCCCCAATATGGGAATTTCACCCATAAAGCGTGTATCCCTTGATCAAGTTTTACGTATACTTATGGCCTGAATGTTTTATGTAAACGCACTTATACATCAAACTTTTGAATATCAGTATTGCCGTTTCGTAAACATAAAACTTTCAAAGTTTTGAAGATAAAAATCAATAAACATATTCACCTTAAATGTAGCTTGATCTTATCTCAGGGTAGTCCTTGTAAAGTGTAAACCTTAATGCAAGTTCTAATTCAAGTTAGTATCTTAACGCACAAGTTCGGAAATAAGCGAAAGTGTGTAAATAAGCGAAAGTCAGTCAAATTACCGAATCGAAGGCACGTAAACCAAGGAATGGCTCACCTCCAAGAAGTGTGTAAGGTGTTGTGAGTTTGGATGTGCAAAATGAAGAGCCGGAGGGCTCTATTTATAGTTGGCCGCTCAGACCCATATCGGACCGATATGGAGGGCAAGTCGGTCCGACATCGCCCGGTGGACGCGTCAGCCCTAGATGTCACTTCCTAATTGGACCGTTCCTCAAATTGCGGCTATCGGACCGATATGGGTGGACATGTCGGTCCGACATGAGTACACGCGTAAAGTTTTTAGGGCTGAGTCATAGGACACGTGTCAGCCCAAAAAATTGCGGTTGGATTGCGGCTAAATGACCATTATACACATGGTTGCGGTCCGACATCCAACCCTCAGCACATAGCGGACCGTAAAGCAAAATGATAGCAGTCCGCTATCTGCCAAAAATCAATTTTTTTCATTTTTAACCCTTCGACTTTGGGGACTTGGCATATCCAACCCATAGGGTTTCAATTTTAGAAAATGAGGACTTTGGATTTGGCCTGGTGTTACATTCGGTCATATTAAATTGTTGTCATCAAAATAGTTTCGGTGTGTTTCTTCCCAAAATCTTTAAAAACAGTAAAAAGGGGTCGTGAATACTCACCTTATATTTTTTAATGCTAGCAGTTATATTTGATCATATCTGACCTTGTCTATTTGTACCCTAGTTACACGAGGGTAATTATTTGTTAAGACCTACTCGTCTTGAGTGCAATTGTTCACCCGCTTAAGTGTATCCCGTTAAGGATATGTTTATTTTAAAATAAAAATTGTTTCGTGATGCGACCCGTTGTTGATTATTATTTTTGTTAATTAAGTTTTCCTAGGCATAATCCTATTGTATCATGGTTTAATAATAGCATACCATATAACAAATATGTAGCACGTTTTATTTCCAAGTAATGGCACATATTGTTCATGTTTATTAGCACATAATATATATACACCTATAATATATATTATTCCGGTGTTCGTCATTTCAAGTGTTTATTTATCGATTTAACATCCCATTAATAAAAACAATTCAATCAAGTCACATCTTTTATTTCGCTTGACTTGAAACAATAATATATTTAAAACAATTTGATTCTTTTTCATATCGACATATCACCTACATATATATCCACATTTCTATTTTTATGAACTTTACTCTAGATCTATTTATTATGATCTCCATATTTTCACAAATTGCATATAGTTGTTTTTATCATTTGATTTCTAAAGGTTAATCACACCCATGTATATATACATATATACGATTTATACACATATATACATACAAGTTATCCTATTTTTAGTTTTCATTTATTTCCATGATTCAACATCTATATATATATATAAGTCGAGGTTAAAATGTTAACCAATATTTGTGTGATAACCATGATAACCACTCTCAAACATAATGTTACGTATATGTAACAATTATCATTATGTTAATGTTATATATATGTGAACACTATGTGTCACGTATATGTAACATTATTTAGTACGTATACAGTAAGACTTATCATTTCCGTATTTAGGTTCAAAATATTTATTCAATATACTTAAATACTATGTTAACAATTAAAAGAAAAAATAATTTATAAATTATGTGATTGTTTTATATTGGTTAGCACGGTTATCACATAAAAAGTTGGTTAGTATTTGAACATTTCCCTATATATATACACACACACACACATATGGTAAGATCTCCATAATTTTAAGAAACATTAATTGATTCTTGACAAATAATACACCAAACAAAACTTACTAGCATATATATATGTAAATCGACACATATGTATATTCTTTTACCATTTTTAGTTCCAACGAGTCCAACACTTTGCTTAGTTTATATTTATTTTTAGATTAAAGTAAAACTCTTGTGTTTTAGAGGTGAACATGCACATTATAACAAAGATTTAAGTGTGTAGAGAGTTGTAGCATTCCATACCACAAATGGAAGTAAATAGCTATTTTTGATGGTGGAAAAGATGATAGATCTTGATCCTTTACTCGGTTTCTCCTACTCCTCTTACTTGAAGCTCTTTAACTCCTCCAAAGGGTGTGGATTGTTCTTGCTTCCTTGGTGTTTATCTCATGAAAGTGTGGTGTAAGTGTGTGCCTTGTGTGTGCCGAGAGTGGGGGAGAAGAACAAGAGAAAACTCTTGTTCTTCCTCCATGAGTTCCTTTATATAATGGATAGATAGTGTGTAGATGTGGTAGTCATCATTGGTCATCATGGCATGGTATGGATGTTGAAGTGGAGTGTGAAAGAAGTAAAAATGATTGGTATGAGGTGATGGTGGTGGTGTCGTAAGGTGAGGGTGAGGGATGGGGGGTTGGGTGTTGCTTGTTGCTTTCACCAAATCATCATCATTGTCCATCATTATCTTTGTCAAAAATCTAGTTATTAGTTCCATGCTACATGAACTGGTTCGGTTACACCATGATTAGCCGAAAATGGGGTATGGGGTATAGGATATAGGTGTTTGGATTGTGATGATAATTATTGGAGTTGGTATATTAAATCAAATGGATTAGGTGTTGTTTGTAGTGTAGTTTATTTAATTTATATATATGTTAGGCCAAAAATATAGGGACAAATATAAAAATGATGAAGGCTTGGATGATAATTAGTTATGTTGATATTTTATGGTGTGAGTTGGACATTCAAATCGGTAGTTCATTATTTTATGCGACCTCTCATAGAAGTATTAAAATGTTCCTTCATTTTATGTTGAGGCTTATATATATTGAGTTGTTACTTTTAGTTGGACTCAAGTGTTGGAAATTTGTAACAATCACAGTCATAAACATAAATTCACATTTGTACTAATGACGTAATTAATTCAAATAGGGACTCGTCATGCTTTCATATATGCTAGGGTTTTCATTCCACGTTATTTGTTATCCTTACTTGTGATCACATATTTTTAGTCTCTAAGTATTGTTATAAATAATCACCAATGGTCGTGTCATGCGGGTGGTTAGTTATGCATTAATAATAGTAATTCTCAGAAATTACTAAACCGTGAGTATGCATTATGAGACACTTGCTAGACTTTAAACTATATAGTTTGATTTCAATTTTTTTCAAGAATTATCAATAAGTAAACACGTTAATTAATAGTACGGATAGTGACCTGTTTTGTCAGGTATCACATTCACCCAATGTTAAAAATAATTTCGTCCCGAAATTCAGTTGGTGCTATCCTGAGCTGGTGTTTCCTTGAATAATGATGGGTACTTGACTTTCATTTGGTCTTCACGTTCCCATGTGTACTCGGGTCCACGCTTTGAGTTCCAACATATCTTAACTAATTTAACTCGACTACATCACGTCTTTTGAACTTTCCGGTCCTTAACCCCAAGTGGTAATTCTATAATATGGATTTTGTCGTCAATGTGAATCTCTTCTGGTGGTATGATTAGTTTCTCCTACTCCTCTTCCTTGAAGCTCTTTAACTCCTCCAACGGGTGTGGATTCTTCTTGCTTCCTTGGTGTTTATCTCATGAAAGTGTGGTGTAAGTGCGTGCCTTGTGTGTGCTGAGAGTGGGGGGAGAGAACAAGAGAAAACTCTTGTTCTTCCTCCATGAGTTCCATTATATAATGGATAGATAGTGTGTAGATGTGGTAGTCATCATTGGTCATCATGGCATGGTATGGATGTTGAAGTGGAGTGTGAAAGAAGTCAAAATGATTGGTATGAGGTGATGGTGGTGGTGTCGTAAGGTGAGGGTGAGGGATGGGGGGTTGGGTGTTGCTTGTTTCTTTCACAAAATCATCAACATTGTCCATCATTATCTTAGTCAAACATCTAGTTATTAGTTACATGCTACATGAATTGGTTCGGTTACACCATGGTTGGCCGAAAATGGGGTATAGGAGATAGGTGTTTGGATTGTGATAATAATTGTTGGAGTTGGTATATTAAATCAAATGGATTAGGTGTTGTTTGTAGTGTCGTTTATTTAAATGATGAGGGTGCATTTATATATTTGTTAGGTCGAAAATATAGGGACAACTATAAAAATTATGAAGGCTTGGATGATAATTAGTTATGTTGATATTTTATGATGTGAGTTGGTCGTTCAAATCGGTAGTTCATTATTTTATGCGACCTCTCATAGAAGTATTAAAATGTTCCTTCATTTTATGTTGAGGCATATATATATTGAGTTGTTACTTTTAGTTGGACTCAAGTGTTGAAAATTTGTAACAATCACAGTCATATATATAAATTCACATTTGTACTAATGACGTAATTAATTCAAATAGGGACTCATCATGCTTTCATATATGCTAGGTTTTCATTCCACCTTATTTGTTATCCTTACTTCTGATCACATATTTTTAGTCTCTAAGTATTGTTCTAGACATTTATAAATAATCACCAATGGTCGTATCGTGCGGGTAGTTAGTTATGCATTAATAATAGTAATTCTAAAAAATTACTAAACTGTGACTATGCATTATGAGACACCTGCTAGACTTTAAACTATATAGTTTGATTTCAATTGTTTTCAGAAATTATCAATAAGTAAACGCGTTAATTAATAGTACGGATAGTGACCTGTTTTGTCGGGTGTCATATTCACCCAATGTTAAAAAGAATTTCGTCCCGAAATTCAGTTGGTGTTATCCTGAGCTGGTGTTTCCTTGAATAATGATGGGTACTTGGCTTTCATTTGGTCTTCGCGTTCCCATGTGTACTCGGTTCCACGCTTTGAGTTCCAACGTACCTTAACTAACTTAACCCGACTACGTCTCGTCTTTTGAACTTTCCAGTTTGTAACCTCAAGTGGTACTTCTATAAAATGGAGTTTATCGTCAATGTGGTGTTTTCAGTGGAACCGGATAGGAGCCTGAACAGGTTTGGGTATAGATGGACCCTACCCATGTGGAACCGGGTAGGGTAGTGTCAGGTCTGGTTTGGGTCCAGAAACCGGTTCTAGCCGGGTAGGGCAATTTTTTTTATAAAAATAATTATAATAACATTAAACAACATAAAAGGCATTTTTATTTATTTTTAATAGTTTCCAAACAAAAGAAAATACATTCCTTAAAACTAACACAATTTTAAAAACTGTATTACCAAAGACTGATTGCTACCAAATTATTCTAAGTACAAATGCTGCTGATAGGCTTATTAGCAGCATTCATCACATATGGCTGCTGATAGGCTTATCAGCAGCATTCAACACTTGTTGCTGCTGATAGGCTTATCAGCAGCAATCAACACTTGTTGCTGCTGATAGGCTTATCAGTAGCATTCAACACTTCTTGCTGCTGATGGGCTTATCAGCAGCATTATTCTCATCTCTGCTACTGATAGCCTTACTAACTGAAGACCAAATGTTGCAGCTGACTATCCATGTGAAGCGCCTCTGACACCTTTCTGTAAAAGCTACTGCCACACTCCAAGCAGAAGGAACCTCAGTGGTGCAACCAATAAAGGACAAGGACGCGCGTCTCCAAGCATGCAAACAATGATGCCTAAGAAGATGTTTCAATAAAGTTATCTAGATTAGCCTTTGCGTGTAATTTAGATTAATAAACAAGATCAACGGATTGTGTTAGATCTGATCCTTAGAATCAAGGGTCTATCTTGATTCTAAGTTACTATAAATACAGTGTAAACACTTCATAGTAAGTGAGTCTTTATGTGCTTGCTGTGCTTTCATAGTGCTTCTTGATAGTGTTTTACTTGTAAACTTGTAATCTCAGAAGTTCAATACAACAGTACATTTATCAGTATTCTTGCTGTTTACTTGTTTACTTTGTTGGTTGTTATTGTTTCCGCCAATATCAACTAGAATAGAATCACCTTGTAATCTTACGATCCTACAAGTGGTATAAGAGCTTTGGCTCAAGATTAAACAAACTAACATTTGTTTAATCAGTTTCTGATTCTATTCAAAACTCTATTCTTGATCAAGTCACACAAAACAAAAATGGCACAAAGTCACGGATCTGAAGACATCGGCAGCATCAACCGACCACCGAGATTGGTGTCTGGGGAGGACTATGATATGTGGAAGAATCGTATGGAAAGCTTCTTCTGCTACCATGAATACGGAATGTTGAAATCCATAAGGGATGGACCTTATGTTCCCATGGTGGCCTCTGCTGACTCCGGAGGACCACTAGTTCCTAAGGAACCCTCCAAGTATTCTGAAGAAGACATCAAGAAAATGGAAGTGGACTTCAAGGCATTAGGAGCTATCCAAATGTGCCTTCCAAATGAAGTTTTTCACAATTTCAAGGCTCACAAAACTGCAAAGGAATTATGGGGAGCCCTGGAAAAGATGTTTGCTGGATCTGAGGAGGTCAAGGAGAACAGACGTGACATTCTCAAGCAACAGTATGAAAACTTCGTCTGGAAAGAAGGTGAGTCACTAACAGTTTTATATAACAGGTACACGTACCTGGTTGGAGAACTGCAGTGCTCCAAGGTAAATCTGGAGAATGAAGACATTCTCAAGAAGTTCATAAGATCTCTTCCCAGTTGTTGGACATTATATACAGTGTCCATCAGAAGAACAGAGAATCTGAAGACTCTTCAGATGACTGAGCTCTTTGGCATGCTCAAAACCTATGAATTAGAAATGATTCAAGCTAAAGAAAGGAGCTCCAGTTATCAATCAGCTACCACTTCCTCCACCACCACCTCAGCGCTTCACTCTGATCATTCTGGTCCTAGTGCAAGCAACTACTATCCTCCCATTGTTACTCATCCTCAAACACCAACTGCTTCACAATCCA
This sequence comes from Smallanthus sonchifolius, assembly GCA_023525975.1. Lineage (NCBI taxonomy): Eukaryota > Viridiplantae > Streptophyta > Magnoliopsida > Asterales > Asteraceae > Smallanthus > Smallanthus sonchifolius. Next base: position 35,978,989 of record CM042025.1, on the reverse strand, counting down.
ACTCATCACCATTTCTTCTTGAGGCACCTCCTCAACAGCCAACCTCTACTGCTTTTGTCTCTGACAACTCAAGCAGCATGTACTTCATAAAGGAGGATCTGGAATGCTTTCATCCAGATGATCTTGAAGAAATGGATATTCAACACTCATATGCCATGCTCTCCCTCAGAGCAAAAATGTTTTATTCTAGAACCGGGAGGTCAGTTCCAAGCAACAACTCAAACACCAGAGTTGGGCTTGATAAAAGCAAGATCCGATGTTACAACTGTAACCAAATGGGTCACTTTGCTAGGGAGTGCAAGGCACCTAAAGCCAATCAGGGTGCCAGCCATCAAAGACAAGTTTACCAAGGTCAGCCCAGGCAGCAGCAGCTGCAGCAAGGAACTCCTCCAGCACAAACTGCAGCCTGTGCAAATGTTGGAACTTCAGACTTTGACTGGAGTTTTCAATATGAAGACGTTCCTACCTCCAACCAAGCACTTATGGCAGACAATGCAGAGATACCACCTCAGGTATTTGAACATCTTTGCTCTCAAGCTTGCATTGACAAAGTTTTAGGTTATAGAAAGCATAACCAAAATCTAATAGATCAAAATGAAGAGTTTCATCAAATGAAGTCTGAATTCAAAAAGGTCGAAGATACTTACAAAGAAAAAATTAACTGCCTTAAGAAAGAGATTTCTTCATTAAAACATGAACAAACCAATCTAGAAACTCAGATTGATGATCTATTAGTAAAACTTAAAGCTACCAGAGCTGAACTGGCTGAACAGAAAGTACATGTTGAAAAATATGAATTTTCATCTAAAAAGTTACAAAGATTGTTAGATATTCAAGTCCATGAAAGGGTAAAAACTGGACTTGGATATCATAGTGACGTGTACCAGACAGTTCCTCCTCCTGTTGATTATGTTGCCATTCACCAACCAAGCTTCAACACTGCAAACCTTGACATAGCAAACCGAAACATTGATCCTTCAATGGATGCATGTTTTGTGGAAGACTGTTCCACCTCTTCAGAATCTGAGTCAACCTGCTCAGACCACTGTGAAACTAGTACAGTCCCATCTGCTCCTCTCTCTGAAGCCGGTTGTCCTGTTGTTACCTCAACCATTCCAGCTCCCATTCCATTCAAACAAATCAAGATTAGCTATCCTCCAGGTGGAAGAAAGCTAATCATTGAAAAGGGAGAGACATCAGGTTTCACCAACCCCAAATCTCAGTCAAAGTCAAAGGCGTTTGATGTTTCTCATACTCCTGGAGAAAAAGGTCCATATGTTCAAAGGACACTAGAAGAAGCCACCTTTGAACATAACAAAGCTCATCCCTGGAACTTCAAAGATTTGTTTCAAAATAAGAACTATGTGGACTCTCACAGGGACAAGATAGCAGTATCATGCTTTGTGTGTGGCAAATACAATCACACTGCCAGCACCTGCTTTCACTACCGTGAACACCAAAGAAACAAACAGGTGAGAAGCTATAATGCAAAGGCAACAAAGTTCAGAGAATCTCTATCCCCTCAAAGAGTGAAGATGCAGAAACCTCAACAAACTTGCATCATATGTGGGGAATCAAACCACTTTGCTGCAACATGCAAGTTCAACCCTTTTAACCAAGTTGCAAATCGTTCATCTGTATTCAACCCATCAGCAGCAAACAAAATCGTTGCTGATAGAGTAAAGTCTAGGAAACAAAAGGCAAAGCCTCCAGCAGCAAAAGTCTCTGCTGCTGACAAAGCAAAATAAAAAACAACGGCATCAGCAGCAAAAGTATCTGCTGCTGACAAAGCAAAAACTGCTACTGCTCCAGCAAAGCCCTCAGCAGCAAAATCAGCTGCGGATAAGCCAAAATTGTCAGCAACAACATCTTCTGCTGCAAAGAAAGCTAGAAAACCACCAACACAGCAATGGAAGGCCAAACAATCTCCAAGCATAACTATTGGTTCTATTGACTGCAAGCATGCTGACAATGGCAAATTAGCAACGATCTTCTACAATGTTGCATGCTACAATGATCCTCCCACTAATTAGATATCTTCCATGTGCAGGGACAGCCAGGCAACAAACACAATACTTGGGTGGTAGATAGCGGCTGTTCCAGGCACATGACAGGCAACAGGTCCATCATCTCTAACTTCAGACATTTCAATGGAGGATATGTTGCCTTTGGGAGTGACTCAAAGGGTGGATCTATCACTGGACAAGGAACTGTGTCCAATGAAAGGATGAGTATTGAAAGAGTCAACTATGTTAAAGAACTTGACTTCAATCTCATGAGTTTTTCCCAAGTATGTGATCAAAAGCATTGGATGCTCTTCACTGACAAAGAATGTTTTGTGTTAGCTCCTGGTCTATCTAAACCCCCTCCAGAGAAGATTCTCCTAACTGCTCGTAGAAAGGACAACTTATATGTGCTTGACATGAATGAAGCCACTCCATCCGGTAGTGTTTCATGTTTTCTGTCAAAGGCATCAGTTGATGAATCCGCTCTTTGGCACAGGAGGTTAAGCCATGTTAACATCAAAACAATCAATAAATTAGTGAAGGACAATCTTGTCAGAGGGCTTCCTGACAAAGAATTCCAGCTAGACGATCACTGCATTGCCTGCTTGAAGGGAAAACAACACAAAAGTTCCCACAAACCCAAGACATTGAACACAAATGACACCCCTCTCCAGCTACTGCATATGGATCTCTTTGGTCCTACGAATGTCATGTCAATGGGCAAAAAGTCCTACTGTCTGGTGATAACTGATGACTTCTCCAGATTCTCATGGGTATTCTTCCTAAGAACAAAAGATGAAACTGCTGAGATTCTCAAATCCTATATTCTTAGGGTAGAGAATCAAAGCAATCTGAAGGTAAAGATCATAAGGTGTGATCAGGGAACAGAGTTCAAAAATCACACCTTGAACAGTTTCTGTGAGAGCAAGGGCATTGAAAGGCAATACAGTGCTCCAAAAACCCCTCAACAAAATGGGGTTGCTGAAAGAAGAAATAGGACTCTGATTGAATCAGCAAGATCTATGCTTGCTGACTCAAAGTTGCCCCTTACTTTCTGGGCAGAAGCAGTAAGCACAGCTTGTTATGTGCAGAATAGAGTCCTTATCGTTAAGCCTCTCCAGAAAACACCCTATGAACTACGACTCAAAAGAGTTCCCTACATTGGCTTCCTGAAGCCCTTTGGATGTCCATGTATCATCCTCATCACACATGGAGTTCTTCCTAAATTCGGTGCAAAGTCTGATGACGGTTATTTTGTGGGCTACTCCTCTCAATCAAAGGCCTACCGAGTGTTCAATTCTAGGACTCGGATTGTGGAAGAATCTGCTAATGTGGAATGCAGGGAACATGTTGTCTGTGAACAAGGCAAAGGTCCTAACTGGCTCTTTGATATAGACTCCTTCACCCAGATATTTGAGCCTCTCATTTTCTCAAATATGGAGTGTTCTTCTTCAAAATCAACATCTTCTGTCTCAACCTCTTCTACTGACTACAGACTGGATTTTCCCAGTCCCTACATCAGGATGAAAAGGCCATCCATTGATCCTCCATCAGTGGCAGAAGCTATTGAAGCCGGTACAGGTGAACCCAGTACTTCCAACACCACAAGCAGCAAACTCTCTGACCAAGAAATCTTTAATGAAGCCTCCTCAATCCATGCTGAAGAGGCCTCCGATGCTAATGCTGCTGATAATATGGAACACAATGATCAGAACCTCCAAGCTCCTCTCCTCACAACTGAAGACAATCCTGATCTAAACCAAAGTAATCTTGAAGAGGGAATACGGCTGGATGTGATACCAGCACAGAGAATAAACAAAGAGCATCCTCTGGAAAACATCATTGGCCAAGTCCACACAGGTATCCAGACAAGAAGTAAGTCTCATGAAGCCAACATTTGTTTGTTCTCTTGTTTTCTATCTCAGGTAGAACCCAAGAAGATTGATGAAGCTCTCAAGCACAACAGCTGGATTGAAGCAATGCAGGAAGAGTTGCTGCAATTCAAAAGACAAGATGTTTGGAAGCTTGTTGATCTTCCACCTGGTCAAACATCCATTGGAACAAGATGTGTCTTCAGAAACAAGCAAGATGAAAGGGGCATCGTGGTCAAGAACAAAGCCAGACTGGTAGCTCAAGGCTACACTCAAGAAGAAGGCATTGACTATGATGAAGTCTTTGCTCCTATGGCCCGTCTGGAAGCCATCAGAATCTTTTTGGCATATGCTGCATCCAAAAACTTTATAATCTATCAAATGGATGTGAAGAGTGCCTTCTTGTATGGAAAAATTGGTGAAGAGGTCTATGTCAAACAGCCTCCAGGCTTTGTGGATCCTGCACATCCAAATAAGGTCTTAAAACTGGACAAAACTCTCTATGGCTTACACCAAGCCCCAAGAGCTTGGTATGAAACTTTATCTGGATATCTACTTAGCAACAACTTCAGAAGGGGGGCCATTGATCAGACACTCTTCATCAAAGATGAAAGGGGAGAAATTTTGTTGGTCCAGATTTATGTTGATGACATTATCTTTGGATCTACAAGAAAGAAGCTCTGCAAAGACTTTGAAGTTCTAATGCATTCCAAATTCGAAATGAGTTCAATGGGTGAGCTAAATTTCTTTTTAGGACTTCAAGTCAAACAGGTACCAAATGAAATCTTCATAAGCCAATCCAAGTATGTCAAAAGCATCTTGGAGAGGTTCAAAATGGCTGACTGCTCTGCTGCAAGAACTCCTATGCAAGTGCACCATCAATTATCTCCGGATAAAGAAGGACAAGACACTGATCAACATCAGTACAGAGCAATGATAGGTTCTCTCATGTATCTCACTGCCTCAAGACCAGATATCATGTTTGCAGTTTGCCTCTGCGCAAGATTTCAAGCAGCTCCAAAAGTGTCTCATCTTCAAGCTGTCAAAAGGATCCTTAGATACCTAAAGGGAGCTCCAAAACTTGGGCTATGGTATCCAAAGAATGAAAATGTCAATCTCTATGCCTACACTGACAGTGACTATGGGGGTTGTAACTTGGACAAAAAGTCCACATCTGGGGGATGTCAATTTCTTGGAGGAAGGCTCATCTCATGGCAATGCAAAAAAGCAAACATGTGTCTCTACTTCAACAGCTGAAGCAGAATACATTGCAGCTTCAAGCTGCTGTGCACAGGTCATCTAGATCCAAAATCAAATGCTTGACTATGGAATGACCTTCATGCAGACTCCAATTCACATTGACAACATGAGTGCAATCTCTATCACGAATAATCCAGTGCAGCATTCCAAGACTAAGCACATCGACATCAGGTATCACTTTATCAGGGATCAAGCTGAGAAAAGGAGAATTGTCCTATCCAAGGTTCACACAAATGAGCAATATGCTGATTTATTCACTAAACCTTTTGATGAAGCAAGATTTCGATATCTAGTTGAATCAATTGGCATGATGAACTTTGAATAAGACATATCTCAATTTTTATCCTTCCTTGTAAATATGTCTATGTTTTTGTTCTTAATAAAAGGTTATAGTCAGCAGCACTTTTTCACTGCTGACAGATTTACTCTTCAGCAGCAAAGCCTTTGCCACTGATCGCTTTAAGTTATCAGCAGGAACAAGTTTCCTGCGGATAGCTTTAAGGCGGTCAGCAGCAACCTTTTTGCTGCGGAAAGAATACAACAGTCAGCAGCTACCAAATCTGCTGCTGAAAGACTACACTATCCGCAGCAACCAAGTTTGCAGCGGATAGCACACCATCAGCAGCAACCAAGTTTGCTGCTGATGGGTAAAACAAGTCTACATTAACTTTTAACCGCGGTAAAAAATACTCTCAGTCTTTACCATGACTGCTCGAGTGCTTTACAGCTGTAACAATGAAAAGTGAAACAGGTTGTACTGTACAAGTAAGGTTGCTTTTTCTTCGTCTGCCGTTATATCACAATTTCAAACGTTCCCACAACCTCTTCATATTCAATTTCAAACCCTAAACCCATCACTTTCTCTCCCGTCCCCACAGCATTCAAAGCCCTCCATAATTAATCCCTCCATTCAAACACCCTTCTCTCTTCCCTCCAAATCCATTATAATGGCAGGTGCAGACATAAACAACCCCAATGACAAGTTTTCCCCATATCACAACCTCACGGCATGCCTAATAAAGGGCAAGAAATCTGAAGGTTTCAACGATATGATCGACTTCCTTTGTCGGTCCAAAATCCTCCATGCCCTAACAGTCAACCCAACCATCTACACTTCCCACATGGAAGATTTTTGGACCTCAGCCGTGTATTCTACTGAACAGGGCACTCCCCAAATCAAAGGAACAATAGACGGCAAAGAGATAATCATCACTGAAGCAAAGCTCCGCCAACACCTCAAGCTTCAAGATGAAGGGGACGCCTCCTCTTACCCAAGAGACGTATACATGAGGACCTTTGTATCCATAGGGTACACTAGGAATCAAACAGAGTATACGATAGAGAAGGCACTCATGGGTCCCAAATGGAAGTATCTCTGCCACACTCTTCTCCAATGCATATCCCAGAAGAGGAGTGGTTGGAACCAACTCAGCTCCGGACTTGCGTCGGCAATTCACGGTATGATAACTGGGGAGGGTTTCAATTTTTCTCACCTCATTCTTGAAGGTTTGAGATACAACCTTCAAGAAGGGGTGAAATCACAGTTCTTCATGTACCCAAGATTCTTGCAGGAATTGTTCAACATTGAGCACCAAGATCTTTCAAAAACTGCAAGAATCTACTCAATTTTGGGACATAAGAACAATATTTTTCAAAGCATGAGAACAGTTTCATCAAAGTTCTCAGGGGCCGATGTTCCATTGTTGTCTACAATGTTGAACACGCAAAGTGCCCAGGGTGACAGTTCAGCAAACCCAGCTGATACTGATCCCACACCCTCCACCTCACTGCCACAAACTCAAACTACTGCTTCCTTTGATCGAACCCCTGTGCATTCTACTGAGGATGTACAGGCACATAATCTACTCACCCCCAGTTTGATTGCTCAACCGGAACACAGGGCCCCGGTTGCAGCCAAATATACAAGGAAGAGGGGCAAGAGAACTCCTTCTTCTCTTGCCTCCAAGGCCCAAACCCAAGCCAACATCCCTCACTCAGAATCACAACATTCTAGTGAGAATATCATAAGGGAAAGCCACACTGTTAGGGAGACTCCTTCGGAAGTCTCTCTATTAGGATTAGGATCACTTCCCGGATCCATAGAACAGCCCTTCGAGCCATTCCTGTCTTCTTTGGACTTAAGTGTTGAGGAACCTGACCAAAGTGATGTACCTTCTCCAACTACCACTATCAAGGAGATACTGATTGGTCTTGCTTCCGAAACACCCAACCCAAGTTCTTCACCCTTGAAGGTCCACTCTGGGAGTTATGATGGAGTGGATGTGGAAGAGGCTGTCACTACTGCTGGTCCATCATCTGACCAGGAGGACAGTGACAACATCTTTAAGACCTCAACCACGGCAACTCATGGTGAGGGTGTTTCCTTGGAAACTCCCCTCACTGAGAGGAATCCCAGGCGCCAAGAAACCGCGGGTGATGGGGATGCTGAGGCTCGGCCTACGGCCCCATCTGGGTCCAAGGATTCCACAACTGTGGATGAGGACAAACTGAAACTTCATAACTTGGAATTGACGGCCAGGGTGGCTATGCTAGAGGCTGAAGTGTCCAAACTAAGACACCAAGTCTCTATGCATGAAGCCCATCAATGCCCAACTTTAGCCACTCCCTCTCTTGTATCAGTAGGCACCCAAACTGATGCCTACCTGTCTACTGATGCAACCAAAAAGGGGGAGATGGTCTCAATGGAAGAAGATAAAGACAGTCTTGACGACTGGATTCAAGAGCAGGTTGTACTTCAAAGCTTACTATTCAAGCCAGCCTTTGTCCAAATTCATGACTTGCCAGTCCCAGATAACGAAGACGAAGAGAAATCTGAAGACTGGAAGTTGGTCGTCAGGGCTGTCGATGAAATGCTGAATGGTACTGAAGACACAGAACAACCAAATACACCATTCAGCATCATCCCTGAAGCAGCAGCCATCATTGGTCAATCCTCAACCCCCCAACTATTCAGATCATCAAGGAAGCTAGAATTTGACTCCATCCTAGCTTGGGGGTATGATGGATCAGCTGAGAGGTTTTGGATTGGATGGGAATTCAGCGGAGTAGAAGAGCTGAACTGGAACTCTCTCAATGCCCTCCAAGTCCTAGAGCTATACGTATCAAACTGCATCAACAACTCAGCAGATCTCTCAGTAGAACTTGCCATTGACAGGTTCTATGACCTGATGGAGGATAATCTACCCAGGTTCCAAAGATTCCTAAAAGCAGCACATCGGGTAGCTTATCCTGAATCCTCGGCGGCCGCAGAAATGAGACTGACTCCTAACAATCTTGAAATAACAAGGAGCAGTCTTCTCACTGAAGAAGAAGTTCTGGGCCTTCGAAGATTCCTGTATGCCTTCCTGGTCAAGGACTTGGACGTGCTAGGTTGGGTGAGCACTAAGTCTCTTGACCACACTCTTCTGCTCAGCAATGGCTCCTCTGTCATCATCAACACCAGGAACATCCTTCATCTGCCCTCAGACTTCCTATTCAAGATCTTTCAGCTCCGAGCCAACAGCTGCAACATTAACTCACTAGAGAGCCAGGCAATGATGGTCATCATCAAAGCCCATCTTGAAAAGGAAGGACTGATTCCTCCGAAAGAGACAGTGTCAACTTCTGATACTGACTCCAACTCAGATACTCCACATGTTGATATCACATCTGCAGCTTATGGCGTAAGATCTTCAATTAGGGATCAACTGAGGGAAATAGAAGGTCCTAATTATCAACTTGATGAAGACAGTGACCGTCCCTTGTCAATTTCTCAAATTGCCAATGAAGCTGAGGCAGAGATCCCAATAGCAGCATCATCATCTGCTGTTGTGATCAGTGAAGCTGAAGCAGAGGCATCCAATATAAACAAAGGAAAGGGAATCATGACTGATGAAGATGAAGAGAGGTTGCTAAAAGAAAAAAGGGAGAGGGAAGAGAAAAGAAGAAGAAGAGAAGAAGAGGAGATGGCTGACCTGAAAAAGGTTCAAGAAAGAAAAACAGTCATTCTTCTAAGAGAACAAACCATCCAGCTGTATGCTAAACAGCTGGATGAACTAAAAAGGAAGATTCCTACAGTTGACCGGATTGAAGAAGATGTAGCTCTTGCTCGTCAACTGCAGGAACAGTTCAATAAAGAAGAGGAAGAGTTGGAGAAGAAGAAGAAAGAAGAAGCTAAGTTCAGAATAACTGATTCTGAACTAGCTAAAGAGATGAGGGAGGAGTGGATAAAGACTCTAATCTCTCAAGGTGAGGATGCAGACTACCTTGAGAAACTATCAACTAAAGAAGTCTACAGAGCCTTCATGGGTCAGCAGGGTCAATTGGCTAGCAAGAAAAGGGCTGAAGAAGAAGAAAAAGCCAAGCTACAGTCCAAGAAGACCATTACACTGAATAAAAGAACCCATGAAGAAAGGAAGGTCATGATTGACTTCCTTAAGGCTAGAGGAGACAGTGGAAAGAGGCTAGGTCCCATGAATTTCATGAACCTGCAAGCCCTCTACTTCAAAGTCAAAAAGGATGAGGAAGAAAGACTAGGGAAGAAGGGCTCCAAGAAAAGGGTACTTATCAAAGAAGAAGAAAAACCAAAAACAAAGAAACCCAAGCCTTCTCCCTCACCTACCTCTTCCTCAATCCAACAGCCTTCCACTATCCTCCCCAAAACTTCCACTCCTCCACCCAACAAGTCCAAATCAACCCACCCAGCTCCCTCTCATCAACAGCCTCCCTTGAAGAAATCCAAACCCTTATCTGAACCTGAAGACTCAAGAGATATAGTTGAATGGGTCTATAATCCACAGGGTCAAAGGTTTGAAATCTTCAGGGGGAGACTGAAAGAAGAAGATCTACATACAGGTCTGTTGATGAGGTTCTGCAATTACCAGATTCAGACCTACGAAGAATTTTGGAGCTGGGTGAAGCTCATGAGCCTGCAAATGAGAGTGGGAAACGTCTTGTGCTAGCAATCAAACACTACTTCAACCCTAGCAAAGATGTAATCATCAACATCAAGCCACTCAAGTCCCACTCTCCATTTGTATCTTAGTCCTACAATGCTGATCTGGATGAGTTCACTCTGATTGATGTAAAGAAGCAGCAGATGAGATGTTCAAGCAAAGCAATCTACAAAATGCCACACAAAGACATCAAGACTCTGTCTGAACTTCCACTGAACAATCCCAGCAAGGATCCAAGAGGCTATGAGGTCGAAAGGATAGTCAGCCACATGCAAAAGCTTCAGCAGCAAAGTGATTAGAAGAATTTTGGTTGCATCAGTCTAGGGGGAGTTTGTAGAACCAAAGACTGATTGCTACCAAATTATTCTAAGTACAAATGCTGCTGATAGGCTTATCAGCAGCATTCATCACATATGGCTGCTGATAGGCTTATCAGCAGCATTCATCACATATGGCTGCTGATAGGCTTATCAGCAGCATTCAACACTTGTTGCTGCTGATAGGCTTATCAGCAGCATTCAACACTTGTTGCTGCTGATGGGCTTATCAGCAGCATTATTCTCATCTCTGCTGCTGATAGCCTTACTAACTGAAGACCAAACGTTGCAGCTGATTATCCATGTGAAGCGCCTCTGACACCTTTCTGTAAAAGCTACTGCCACACTCCAAGCAGAAGGAACCTCAGTGGTGCAACCAATAAAGGACAAGGACGCGCGTCTCCAAGCATGCAAACAATGATGCCTAAGAAGACGTTTCAATAAAGTTATCTAGATTAGCCTTTGCGTGTAATTTAGATTAATAAACAAGATCAACGGCTTGTGTTAGATCTGATCCTTAGAATCAAGGGTCTGTCTTGATTCTAAGTTACTATAAATACTGTGTAAACACTTCATAGTAAGTGAGTCTTTAAGTGCTTGCTGTGCTTTCATAGTGCTTCTTGATAGTGTTTTACTTGTAAACTTGTAATCTCAGAAGTTCAATACAACAGTGCATTTATCAGTATTCTTGTTGTTTACTTGTTTACTTTGTTGGTTGTTATTGTTTCCGCCAATATCAATTAGAATAGAATCACCTTGTAATCTTACGATCCTACAAAAACCTGTACATTTTTTTATTTGTCGTCTTAGTCGTCGTCTTCTTCGAATCACCGAAACTATTGCGAATGAACTGATGCATCATAGTCGAGTTATTCGTCGGATATGCCGAAAGATATTCCATAACGAGAGTAGAAAGTGTAGCAGGAGAGTAAAACGAGTGTAATGCGAGAGTATTTTTTGCGTTCCGTTTTGCGTTTTCAGTTGGGTACTTAACCAATTCATCCAACATCTATTTATACTAACTTAGGAGGGTTTAAAAGCCCAAAAAATGGTCCAAACGGCTATATAGCCTTAGGGGGTCTAAAAACCAAAAAAACGGTCCAAACGGCTAGTTTTTCGATTTTGGCAAAAAAACGGTCGGGTCGGGTTGGAACCGGTTCCGGGTAGGAACCGGCAAAGGCAAAAAATTACAGAACTAGGTAGGAACCACCGGTTTTTTTCAGGTCTAAACATGGTCCATTGTTGGCTGGGTAGGAACCGGTTTCGGTTCGGGTTTGGGTCCGGTTTCGGTTCGGGTTTGGGTCCGGTTCCGGTTCTGGAACCCGTTTTTTGTGCACCTTTACTTGTTGATATAAAAATGGTATCAGGAGCAAGGTATTGAAACACCATGAGCTATCAAATTTCTTTTTTAGTTACCTAAGTGAAAACTTCCCACATGGTCACCCATCCTAAAATTTCTGTCATCTACAACCAAAGCGCCCAAACGGCGTTGATAGTATCTCTCTTTTACACGAACGATGTGAGATTCGCCTAAAGTGTAACACTTGTTCTGAGAGAGCTCTAATAGTTCCAAGTGGATCAACCAACCATCTTGAGCTATGTGTGGGGCCCACTTGGATGCTTTCACTAAACCATTACACTTTTTTTATATTTCAACTATAAATGCAGTTTTAACATGTAAGTCAATATGTTTTCTTATGTACAATGAGTGGGGCTCCTTACCGGAACAAAAAATAAGTATAGACATATGTCAGAGAACCATAAACCGCCATTAATCATGCAATCAGCTTCGAGCCCTCAACAGACACCATCCTGCTAGTTATGGACGTCAAATGAAGCGAGTCGTTAGAAAGAAAGTCAAGTTAAAGGATTCAAACAAAGTCATGCGAAGAACCAATCTGCCTCGCCGGATGTGCATTTTGAAACTGATTATTGTGTATCAGTTTAGAGTGTTTGTATGAAACTATGTTATCTCTGAGTTTGAAGTTAGTTATCCAAACTAATTATTTCAAAATGCATAATCACTCTATAAAAGTAACCCAAACACCCTCTAATTACCAAACCTGAATATGCTTATCCAGAATACAAATCCAAACACTCCCTATATGAGTTATGATGATTACCTAAAATAGATTTCAGTTTAATATCACAAATCAACACCCTCATCATGGCCTTTGGAACCAATCATCACATTCGAATCTATCTGTTTATCAAATTTCTTTTTCCTCCGAGCTTCAAATTCTTCAAATCCTTCCATCTGAGATCAAATTTTAGAAGTGATCGTCACGTTTGACCAAACTAATTTGACTTCAATTGCAAGCATTGAATTTACCAATTGGAATTGATCCATAGATATGGGATTATCATGCAATGAAATATTTTGTAGGGTTTTGCATGCCTTCAATAAACTTGGAGGTATCTGTAGAATAAATAGTGTTTGGATGAACTACTGTTGACTTTTCAAAGATTCAAGAAAGTTTAAATTTAGTAAATTAAACAACATAATAAGAGTAAATATATGGCAAATGGAAGCTACCTGATTCACTTTGTTATGGTCCAAACATAGTGACTTGAGGTGAATAAGATTGCAGACTGAAGAAGGAAGTTCTTCGATGAAATTTTCTAAATGAAAACAAATTTAGAAAGACGAATAGGTCGATTAGGGTTATGTCACAGGTCTAATAAAAAAGTGTAGCTAAAAAAATAGGTCAAAGAACGGGTCAAACGTAGCCCAAAATGCATTTTAAATGCAAACAATCTCCAAAATCAATTAAATCAAATTTTAGATTACTAGCGTAAAATATACTTTTTATAAGCATATAAAAACCCATTAACTGCTTTTTTCAATGGAAAAAAATGACTGTGGGTTAACCCGACCATAAAAAAACTACAGTTTTTGACTTTTGACCCGTTACCCAACACTAGCCTGTTTTGCCATCTCTAGTGCAACCATTCCAAAAATGGCTGGAAAATAGTTTAGTTTTCAACAACATGCATTTTTGGACATATTTGTGGAAAACTAAACACAAATATCATAATTGATATTTTAATCCAAAATACGGCCTGGAAAAAGTTTTTTTTTTATTTTATTTTCTCAGGAACAATGGTCAGTTTGCAAAGTGATGTTTAGTACAAAGATTGAGCAATAAGTACCATTTGCTTGTAACTCTTCTAAAGAAAAGCAGCTTCCAATAGATTCTGGAAGAAACTTCAGTTGATTATTAGACACATTTAACAGCAACAACTGCATTTTCGAAAGCTCAATTAAATTCTAAATCTAAAGCGAAAATTAAAATTCAAAGTTCACTTGTAAGTTGGTAGCGGAAGTCACTTACATTGCGCAAGCTTCCAATTGTTTCAGGCAGGGTGGTTAACTTGTTTCCTGAGATGGATAGTCTCTCAAGTCTCACCAATTGTCCCACTAAACAAAAATTTTAAAGAAATCAAGAAAATGCCTCAACTACAGAAATTTATGACAAATAGACGCTCATCGTCTCAAGAAAATTGCACCATTTAGTTTAATGGGCGGATCGGGTAATGGGTCCAAACTGTAATTATTTGGTGTTGGTCAAGCCGGGTTGGGTTGACCTAAAAAGCACTTTTTTGTCGAAAATTTTATTTTGTATGTAAATAAATATTGTATTAAATATGATATATATTATTTTTAATATTAATCTAATTTTTTTGAATAAACTGATTTAGGAGATTTTATGCATAAAAAATACACTCTTTCCTTTAGCTAACACTTTTTCCTTTACCCTGTTTGACCCGTTAGAGATAAAACATACCCGGAATCAGTCCATCGTGTGATTCTTAAGGGTTTAAAACAAAAGGTAAAAACACGAAATTGTAGCAATTTTCATTGGGTGGAGGATATAATGAACATTTCATCTTATTACATTCATCAGGCAAAATAGAAACTCTATTTTGATCGAGATTAATTAACTTCAAGGACTTAAGTTTGCCCATGTTCATTGGAAGATGCGCGATTAGATTATCAGCCAAAATCTGAAAACAAAAAACTTCTTGTTTCAGAAATAAAAACAGATTCATAACAGTCAATGATCACTAGACATCCTGCAAAGCCCCAAAATGGATGCTTTATAAACTTCAAGGTTAGATTTTAAGAATAAAAATGCATAAACTTTTATAAACTAACCAGCCTTTGCATGTTTATTAATTTGCTGATCTCCTCTGGAATGTCAGCTGTGACAGCAAAAAAAAACAAAGCTGGTGAGATGAATGTTTGTCAAATTCAGCCTTCAAGAGGTGGTGCGGGGATAAGCGACTGTGTCCTCTCTAGATGAGGTCTCAGGTTCAAATCCTGCTTCCACTGGTTTCATGTCATAACCTCTTGAAGGCCACCTACCCAGCACAAGCTGCAATTTGACTGATCCCATTGGCTAGCAGGATATTGACAGGTCCTATGAGTTTTCCAGTAACAGCTTCTCATTTTTACCATAAATGAGACGTTTTGTGAGCAAGAAGCTTGCTTTTGAGAAAAAAATGAGACATTTTGTGAAAGCCCATGAAATTAGAGTAAAAGTGGAAACGTTTAGAAAACCAGACTACTTCAATGTTTCATTTGGTCTAAACGGTCCGAAAAACCGTACAATATGATATCATAATTATCTTTTAATAAATTTATAATTAGAAAATAAAAAGTTCCTAAAAGATTGATAAAATCCAATAAAAACCTAAAAACACAATATGAATGTGATTAAAGAGAGACCTAATTTGTTGTTTGTTAAATCAAGCGTCCGTACAGATCTATCCAGCTCAAGAACTTCATCCGGAAACGACTGTTTCATCAACAATTTCACAATAAAATATCCATTTGCATAATAAATTATTATTTTAATAAACCCTTTTTATTATTAAATATTAATAAAACAAATATGAACAAAAAAACCCAAATCTCAACAAAGAAATTCAATAGTTTGCAGATAAGAGTAATTTACCTTCAATTTGGCGTCGCGTAAGCCTACAATGCCGGTGGCGCTCCACCGTGACAGGCGGTCGGCTTTCGAATCCGCAGTATTGCTGGCGACACAGCCCATTAATCTGGATTCAGCAAATACAAAGATGCTTTTAAAATTCGATGGTAAAGAGGGATTTCTTGTTCGTTTGAAAATGATATGAATCCAAGGAAAAAAGCAAATTAAATGGTATCGCGATGATGATGAAATGTGAGACTTTTTTAAGGACAAAAAACGTGTTTTGACGACTTTCCAAATTATTAGAAAAAAAAAACGAAAAGTGGTTATGTTTTTGGTAAAGAGAGTATGACTTTTGTTTGAAAACCATAAAAACTACTTTTACCTTAATCTATTTTAAAATTAATTACATGACGTTGTATTTCAGTTTTGGTTTTTTCTTTTTAGAATTAGGGGTTTAGTCGTTAACACCTTTGGTACTAACGATGTGTTCCCGAGTCTCATTTAAGAATGGAAAAAAATGGAAAAGAATGGAAGGGGAATGAAACCCTTATTCCAGAGTTTTTTTTAAGGAGGGAAAAGAAAGGAAACGGGAGGATGGGTGTTCCAGAGTTTTTTTTAAGAAGAGAAATGGAGGGAAATGAAGGGAAAACAAGCATAATCTCCATCCTCCAAAATTGGAGAGATTTGGAGAGAAAAGAAGAGAAGAGAAAAGAAAGGAAAAGAAAAGAAAAGGGAAGGAACACTTTCTTTTCTTTTCACCCCTTTATTAAACTCGGGAACAGAGCGTAAGAGTATCGGTAATGGGAGCGTGAGGGGGGTGGCGTGAGCCACATAGGACTTTCACGCCCAGAAACACCGCCCCCTAGGCGTGAAAGAGGGGGGCGTGGGGCATTTCACGGGCGTAAAGAGGTTGAATAAGTGGTGCCAGGTCACACTAGCCGTTAGGCTAGCCGTCGAATAAAAAAAATTAATTATTTTATTTTTACTATATATATATATCCCATTTTCATATTTTCAACTAATAACCTCAGCCATTCTCATATTTTCATCCAATAACCTCACTCATTCATATTTTCTAAATGGAATGGTCTTCTACATCGTCGGGTTCAACGGAAGAAGATGAAGTTATTGTTGATGCGATTTGTTACGCGTACGACCTACTCGAAGAAGCCGAGAGTTCACAGAGGGTAACACGACGAGTTCAAGTGATGCGGGATCGGGAAGCAGCTAATGAACGTCTAATACGTGATTACTTTAGTTACACTCCAATGTATGATGAAAAAAAATTTCGAATCCGTTTTCGTATGAGCCGAGAACTTTTCGTGCGAATATGTGGTGATTTAGAAAGAAAGTACCAATATTTCCAACAAAGCCTACGCGGTGATTTGACGGAGCATATTTGGACTAATCGTACGATTGGCGATTGATTTATTTATATTTTAATATGTTTGTTTTTTAATTAAATACATTTGTATTTTGTTATCTTTATATTTTAAATAAATTTATTTGTATTTTAGTTAAATGATTAGTTAATGATTAAAAATTAATTGCGGGCGTGAAACCACTACGCACCTTAGTGAAAATGGGCAGTGAAACCCCCTGTGCTGACGTGGAGGGGCGTGAAACCACTACGGATAGCCTAATGCGGATTGTTGTTTGTTTTTGGCTTTAAGTTTTTTAAAAACAAAGTTTTATCCATTTATATAAAAACAAAAGATTTAAAATATATTAAAAAAACCAATCACCCTCCCCCTCTCACGTCACCTTCTTCGATCACAAATTTATAACCTTAACCATTTTTTTCGTTTTTATGTATGTTTTTAGGCTGCGAATGCAATAGGGTTTCATATAGTCAAAATACTGATAGCATGTGCAAAAAGAGCTTCTTCCCTTCATTCTTTGGTTTTTGGTCTGCAATTTGAGATGACGAACCCTAAAGTATGTCGTAAATTATGCAACTTACATTCATTCATGGACAAGGACATGAATTCTTCACCCTTTGATCATAACCAATATCTATTCCAGGTGTTTCTATCTTGTTCATTTAATTGTTACTACCCTAATTCCACTTTACCTTTTTCGATATTTAGGTTTCATCATTCTCTATTTTTTTCCACCTAAAATATCTTTAAGTTTTAATATGCCTTTGTAGGTTGTTCTCAATGCTTCACTACCATCACCACTAGTGCCTCATGTGAATGGTTAATTTGAGGGGACGAAGAAGAAGAAGAAGAATGGGAGAGAGGGCTCCATCGTCACAGGAGAAAGACACTAGAGATTTCGCATCAATAGTGAAGACAGAAGAAGAAAAAGGAGGCAGGGCTAGGTTTGGAGATGATATGGGGTTGGGTTAGTTGTAGTTTTTTTAATATTAAGGGATATAGTAGTCATTGTACCTTACCTTAACAAGTTCTTTAACTCCACTTACGAAAAAAAGGCCAAAAGTGATGTAACTGAATGAACAATAATATTATTGATGTAAAATCTGTAAAAAACCTGAAATCTTACCTTACCTCCGTGCAATTTACTTTTATTTTATTTCTCTCTCTTATTATATTTAGTCAATACTATATAAGATCAGTTTCAACCTTTTTACTTTGACACACACGTGTGTGTGTATATATATATATATATATATATATATATATATATATATATATATATATATATATATATATATATATGGAGAGTTCATGAGAAAACCACATAGTTAGGCGAAAACCGAGAAAACCATTAAAAAAATTCATTTTAACCAATCATACAGTAATAATTATTTTTTATTTTATTTTATTTTATTTATTTATAAGAGTGTCAATGTAATATTACACATTTTTACCAAAAAATCATTTTAAGTATTGCCTTACGTATACGTAACACATAGTGTTACGTATACGTAAACAGAAAACAAAAAAATTACAGTTACGTATACGTAAAACACAATACGTAAAATGATTTTTTAGTAAACTGTTTAATATTATATTAATATACTTAAAAATAAATTAAAAAATATATAAATTATTTGATTGGCTCTTGAGGGTTTTCTCGGTTTTTGCCTAACTATATGGTTCTCTCATGATCCTTCCTCTCTCTCTCTCTCTCTCTATATATATATATATATATATATAAAAGGATTGGTTTTGTTTTTGTTTCATCTTCCCCATATATGTTCCCCATTTATGTTGGGTCTTTTATGTTTCCTTTTGTGTTTTCATTCCCTTTTGTTTCCAGTATTTAAACTTAGTTTGGTTGCTTATTGAAGTATGAGTTTTGATTACCATATATCTTTATGGTATCAGAGCAATAGCTCATCAAAATTTTTCCTTCGGCACCAACATTGCTAAAGATGATGATAACTTAGGGACCGACGATAATACAAAGCCAGAGTTCAGTTCCATCGATTCCAACTCTCCTTTCTACATTAATGCTTCTGATGCACCAAGGCAGATGCAAGTAAACGAACCGCTGACCGCTAACAATTACAATGATTGGTTCCAAGAGATGTTGATATGACGTAAATTATACATATTTTACATGCATAATTATCCCCATATTCGTTACAATTAGAGATAATATGATGAGAATTGATACTTAATATATTCAATTATGTCACAACAAGATAATTACCCTTGATGTACAAAAACATGAAGAAATCACTCAAAATAAAGGGAAAGTCAGCATCCGGAAGTCAATTGAACAAAAATGGACATAGGAAGTCAAAGCTGGAAGTCAAAAAGTCAACAGGGAGCAAAACAAGGAAATGCACGGCCGTGCATTGCCTTGCACGGTCGTGCAATCCTTGTTTTACTCTCATGTACTCCCTAAAGCTGCCAGATTCATCACGTGAAAGAAAAAGGGTACTTTGCACGCCCGTGCAATATAATGCACGACCGTGCATTGCCAAAATATTAGCCTATAAATAGCAAGCTCATTATAGTGTTTTAGATGTCCAAGACCAAGGGTTGTGAAGGCCCTAGTGCTCTGCTAGAGCCGGAACTCTCTCAGTTTTGGTCCGTTTTAGCTTTTCTTTGTTTATTTTATGTTTTTGTTATTGTAATATGGAATGATTCTTCTTATTCAATTAACAAGAATCAACCTATACCCACTCTCCCTTGGTGTTGGATAACTCCTACACATGATCTAAGGATTAGTGGAGTCACTTGTACGGTCATTCGTGGCTAGTCTTCTCGCGTTACTTGGGTTGGTTGAACTTTAATTAATTAATGAACTATTTTTAGTATGTTATGTTCTTGAAGTCTTTCTTTTAATATATCTTAAAAAAACAAGAATAAGTAATCTTTAAACCAACTTGATAACCTTAAATCTTCTTGTTTGGAAGCTTATTCGAGTTTGTACGGTCTATATACAAATCTTGGTGCTACTAACGGCCGAGTTAGTATAGGTTTAATCTTATGGGTTGATTGGAGGTTTGGGTATTCAACGAGTCGTTCAAGTCCTAGCTGGACCTTATGGTCCGTGTCGGTTTTTCTTTACTTCTCTTGTGTTAGCTTGCAGAGGATTTCTAGTGAAAGCCACGAGGCTTGATCTTGAGAATGAAAGTTATACTTATTTAAAATAATATTATAAGTAAAGACAACTATTTTAAGAATATAAATTGTTAGGTCCGCTCATTCATAAAGTAGCTTTGAAAGAAGTTGCGCATTCCGACTTTCCAAAAGAAGTTACACGACCTGACGTATGTCAGTCGACATGATAATCTTAGTCCGAATAATAATTCACGGGACAGCCGATAGACTTGAGACCCGTTAGGATCCCGGGAGTTATTAGGAACAGCTGGCCGACCGTATTCACTATTCCGTTACGAAATGTTAACCCCCCTATCGAAAGGGTTAGCACTAGTAACTTTGACTAACCTTATTAAAATACAACATTAATTAACAAGTGATAACAACCCGAGTCACACATTGAAATAAGATAACATTCC
Organism: Smallanthus sonchifolius; assembly: GCA_023525975.1. Classification (NCBI taxonomy): domain Eukaryota; kingdom Viridiplantae; phylum Streptophyta; class Magnoliopsida; order Asterales; family Asteraceae; genus Smallanthus; species Smallanthus sonchifolius. The sequence goes on along the minus strand of CM042025.1, from coordinate 35,958,698 downwards.
TAATTACTTTCATGTTTATTTTCCTTTCATTAAAACAAAACTCATTTTCCAACTTATTATCCTAGTCAGACAACATCAAGGATTGAGTAAGGAATCCGTGTCCATGGTTCGATACTTGGTTCTTACCCAGACTATATTACGCTTTAATAGGTACACTTGTCTATTGTGTGTGTTTTAAGTTGAAGTAATTATCATTTTAATTTATAAATTTAAAACATGATTTTGTGTAACTCTAAACCGAACATTATTAAGAATATATGTATAAATTATATCTCTTGCATTTGACATCAAGTATTTGGTGCCATTATCAGGGATATAGTTAAATATATATATATATATATATATATATATAGGGTGAGGATCAAATAAGAAATAGCTTTTCGCTAAAAAATCTAACAAATGATAAAAACCTTAAAAAATGATATCAAACGAACTCCGATTGAGCTAATTTCAACGGCGTTGGAACCGTCTCGTCGAACTCTACCATCTTAGCTTTTAGGGTTTAGCTTTTAAGGTTTAGATATTACGTTTGAATTTTAGGGTTTTAGCCTTATGGTTTAGCCTTAGGGTTTAGATTTTATGGTTTAGGTTTTTTTTAGGTGGGGGTGGGGGGTTTAGGTTTTTGGGGGGTGGGTTGGTGGTTTTAGGCTTTTCGGGGTATTGGAGGGGGTTTAGGTTTTTGGGGGTGCGGGTGGAGGGGGTTTAAGTTTTTGGATCCGGGTTAGGATTCGATGAGACGGTTCCAACGCCGCTGGAATGGGCTCAATCAAAGTTCGTTTGACCCACTTCTTAGTATTTTTTAGCGAAAAACTACTTTTTAGTGGAACCGTCCTATATATATATACATACATATATATAGAGGGAGGATCAAATAAAAAGTAGTTTTTTGCTAAGAAATCTAAGAAATGACAAAAACCTTAAGAAACGATATTAAACGAACTCCAATTGAGCTAATTTCAGTGGCGTTGGAACCGTCTCGTCGAACTCTACCGGCTTAGCTTTTAGGGTTTAGCTTTTAAGGTTTAGATTTTACGTTTAAACTTTAGGGTTTTAGCCTTATGGTTTAGCCTTAAGGTTTAGCTTTTTAGGGTTTAGATTTTATGGTTTAGGTTTTTTGGGGGTGGGGGGTTTAGGTTTTTAGGGGTGGGTGGGGGTGGGTTTAGGTTTTGGGGGGGGTGGGGGGTTTTAGGTTTTTGGGGGTGGGGTGGTGGTTTTAGGCTTTTCGCGGTAGGGTTGGAGGGGGGTTTAGGTTTTGGGGGGTGCGGGTGGAGGGGGGTTTAGGTTTTTGGGTCCGGATTAGGGTTCGATGAGACGATTCCAACGCCATCAGAATGAGCTCAATCGAAGTTCGTTTGACCCACTTCTTAGGATTTATTAGCGAAAAACCACTTTTTAGTGAAACCGTCCCCTATATATATATATATAGGGGATGGTTCCTCTAAGAAGTGCAATTTGGATAAGAAGCCTAAGAAACAATCTAATTCATTCAATTGGATTATCAAGGGTAGAGATTTAAGTGTAGGAAAAATATGGGGTGGAGGGGCATTCTTGGAAAACCCACAATTGTTGATTTTTTTTCAAATTCCCCCACCTTTTTTAAACGTACATAACTTTTTCATACGACATTATTTAAAAAAAAAATACACCATAAAATCGAGCGTTTTTTACCTTTAATTCGAGTAGAGTATAAAATCGACAACTAATGAAATTGTGCTACTTTATGTAAATGTGCTGGTTTCTTGTAGAACAGCACAATTAACTGTGCTACATTGTAAAACATCATAATTAACTGTGCTGCTTTATCATAAAACAACACCAAATATAACAATTAATTGTGTTTTTTTACTATAAAACAACACGGTTAATGGTGTAGCTTGCTCTTCTTAGTTAACCAAGCACAAAGAAAACCAGCACAACAAAACTAGTATATCAAACCAGCACAAATCAACATTTTGATGCATAAGTTTTTTGTTGCCTACCACTAAACCGTTTTGTTGGTGTATGGATGCTTTAAATTTTTATTTTTAAAAAATGCTATCAAATTATGTACATAATAATTGACTAAAAGTAGCACAAATTAAAGAAACCAGCACATTTAAGTAAATTGTGCTGTTTTACCAGAAACTAGCAAATTTTTAATGTGCTAAATTGTGCTGTTTTCCCATAAACCAGCACACTTACGTAAAGTAGCACAATTTTATTAAGTGTCGATTTTGTTTTTATAAAAAAATATAGCAATACTATAATCAAATTAAAGATAAAAAACGCTCGATTTTATGGTGTAATTTTTTTACAAAAACAATGTCCTATGAAAAAGTTATGAACGTTTAAAAAAAGTGGAGGAAGTTGAAAAAATTCAACAAAAGTGGCTATTACTTAAATACCCTTCCACCCCTTATTTTTTCTACACTTAAATCTCTACCTTTGATCATTCAATTGAATGGATGAGATTGTTTCTTAGGCTTCTTAGCCAAATTACACTTCTTATTTGAACCTCCCCGTATATATGTATATATATATATACACCCACTAAAACACCCTATCAGATGTCAAACTTCTTATTTGCCAAAACAAGATGGGATTTGTCGATGGATCAATCCCTAAACCTGAGACAACAGCAGAAAGCTACATGGCCTGGATGCGTTACGATGCAATGATCAAAGGCTAGTTAACAATGGCAATGGAGAAGACCATTAGAGAAAGTGTTAAGTATGCTAACACGGCTTCTGAAATCTGGGCAGATCTGAAAGAAAGGTTTGGAAAGGAGAGCGCTCCGTGTGCGTACAAGTTAAAGCAGTCATTGACTTTCACACATCAAGATGGGTCGTCCGTTTCAGCCTACTACACCAAGCTCCGAGGTATTTGGGACGAGATTCAGTCCGTCTTGCCCACCCCTCGTTGTACTTGTGAAAACTGTTCGTGTGACGTCAGAAAAAGAATGAGAGAATTCAAGGAAAAGGAGCAATTATATGAATTTCTTATGGGACTCGATAATGAATTCTCAACAATAAGAACTCAGGTGCTGTCCATGAAACCATGTCCTACTTTAGGGGAGGCTTATAGGCTGGCTTCTAAAGACAAACAACAAAGGGCCGTTGCTGCCACCACGAAGATGCCTGTTGAACCTGCTACCTTCCACATCTATGGCCAGGTTCGACGTGATGGAGGATCTTTTCATTCTTGAAACAAACAGATGCAAAGGGAAGGAAAGCATAACGTGACTATGGGGATAGATCATTGTACTCACTGTAACCATGATGGACATAAGAAAGAAGGATGCTTTAAATTGATGGGCTACCCAGAGTGGTGGCTAGGGAAATCAAAACCTGAAAGGAACAAACCAAAAGCGGCTTTACGTGTTGAGATGGATCCCAAATTTGTGGGAGGTTTATCTGAAGAGCAATATCAATCCCTGAAGAAATACTTTGATGGGGGAGCCGACACTCAAGGTGACAAAACTCCAAAAGCTAACATGGCAGGTACTCTAAATAAAATGGATGAATGTATTATCGATTCAGGGTCTATGGATAACATAACGAATAATATAAACCTCTTTGATAGTAGTTGTGAAACCGAAAGCGAAGTTCCTGTCATGATTCCCAATAGGGATCGAATTCCAGTCAAGGCAAAAGGAAGTTGTTTCTTACTCGGAGGAATACTAGACTTTAACTGCAACCTCTTGTCTGTTAGCAGGTTGCCTAAAGATTTGCAATGCTCGCTGACTTTTTTTTGAATTTTTGTACCATGCAGGACTTACGCTCAAGGAGCTTGATTGGCATGGGTAAATGCGAGAATGGTCTCTATCGGATGGGGGTGGTGATCAAGAAGAAAACTGCATTATCAACATGCCTTGATGTTTCATTATGGCATAGAAGACTTGGTCACTCTTCCGATGACAAACTATCTCGAGTTCACTTTTTGAAAGATGTTTCTTTTAAATTCAAAAGTAGTCTATGTGATGCCTGTAATAAAGGGAAACATACTTGTTCCTCTTTTCCTAAGAGTTCTATAAAAACTGTTGATCGTTTTGATTTGATACACTGTGATGTTTGGGGAAAAATATAGAAAACCTACTACTAACCATGCTAGTTATTTTTTGATGGTTGTAGATGACTTTAGTAGGGCTGTTTGGACATTCCTCGTAAAATATGAAGACGAAGCTAGTGATTGCCTCATCAACTTTCACAAAATGGTAAAAACGCAGTTTGGAAAATCTATCAAGAGAATCCGATGTGATAATGGGGGGGAGTTCACCTCCAATCGTATGAAAACCTTCTATGCTGAAAAAGGAATAATACTTGAAACCACATGTCCTTACACACCTCAGCAGATGTGACACCCGGCAATTTCAGGTCAATATCAGTACCCGACTATTACTTGATTTCATATGGATACACATGCATCATGCTTAATTATAGATTAATTAAGTACATATTTCATATAGCAAAGTCTATTCAATTAATTTCAATTCATGCATCGGTAATGTGGAGGATTACCGGATCACACATGCGTTCTGTCACACGAACGTTTGTGAATTTTAGAAATAATATTTAGACTTATATTGGGTGTGTATAAATCACATGTAATACTGTGATTTATTATTTCGTGCTTAGATTAATTTTTAGGGAATTTTTAGAGCAACTTTTATTTTTAACGCTTTCTAGCGGATACGCGATGTGTGCCAACAACCCTAAATTGGATTTTATAAAAATGACTTTTTTTATATCTTGGGCTTATAAATTAATCTTTTTAACTTTATTAATTATAATGGAGCCCAATCCCTTGTAAAAAGCCTCAAGAATGCATCAAAATCCCAAACTCGTTTACTAAAACCACCCTTAAGCCCCCTTAACTCATTTTAGACTAAACCATAAACCTAACTCTCCCCTCTCCCTCTCTAAACTCAGCTGCCACCCTCTCTCCCTAGCAACCACCCATTTTGAAATTCTTCATCCAAATCAAGAGTTCTATGGTGTAATTAAGTCCATTCAAGGTGAATCCAAGTAGTTTTAAGCTAGCAATCTACATTCTAACCATCATACTTTGAGTTGTAAGTGTTTTATCCATATATTCTTTCTTTATTTCGGCCATATGGTGGTACACCATCCATCCAAACGAATCCTCATGTTACAAGTCTTAAATCCATGTTTTTATAAAAGGTTTTTCATAATAAAGAGTTGTTGACACATATTGGTGCATATGGTGTATAGAAATGCTTTGTTTGTGTGTTATATGCTCGTTTCTATTTAAGGAAACTTTGTTTGCTATGATTTTGTAAAAATATGTTTATGAGATGTTTGATGGATTTAATAGTTCAAGTATTAGTAGAATGAGTAGGAAATATGATTTTTTGGTTGAAATGGTTGATTTGCATCATTTTAGGTCGTTTCTATAAATAGAAACTTTATTGTGTTGTATTTTGAGTTATTGAGCTATGATGGATAATAACATGCTACAATGCTTTTATAACATCTATTGAAATGATATTTGAAGTTATTTGAAGTTACACATGTGTAGGATGTCGTTTGACAACTTTCCTAAAAGGGAAACTTTATTGAAACATATTTTGTGTTTGTATGCTATAATTGTCCAAAGTAGGTTAAAAGGTGTTATTATCATATGTTTAGATGATTTATGTAAGAATATATGAATTAGATCTTTGTTATGACCCGTTTTGGAAAACCTTACTAATAAAGGAAACTTTATTGGTTTGGAAACTTCATTTTTGCTTTAAATGGAATGTGTATGAATAAAACCATGTTAGTAGCATTGGATTAGGATAATTTCATGTATAGTTTATTAATTGGACTATGATACATAAAGGGTATTAAAACCCTAGTTTTCCAAAAAGGGAAACTTTGTGTTGTATTACAAGATATCATGTTACTTTACTTGTTCTAATGTGTTTGGAATGATACTATTAGATTACTAGTACAATAGCATGAGTTTATGTGGATTGTTTTGTTGACATGATATGGAATATGTTATGAGTATGTACAAATGCTATGTGTACTTACTAGATTTTATGAACTTAGACATGTGTAGTTGTATGTCATGGACTTATGCAATTATTTGAGAATGGGTGTTACTACTTATGACAAGAACCTATGTGAACCATGTTACTTATTATATGACATTTACTTATACAATTACTTGAGCATGTGTGTTATGTCATAAGGTGCTACTTATGTGTCACTTATACATGCTTTCACCATATGTCACCAACGGGTCGTCGTTTCACACTTGGTCAAGGTTGGTCAAGATTGGTCAAACCCTGGTCAACTTTGGTCAAACATTTTCAAAACATTAATGTAACCTTTCAACATTGAGTCGTTTGGATGAACGTGGTTACATAAACCACGTTTACCTTTCATAGACCTTATAGCCTTACGTTTCTAGGGCTCGAAAAGGTCGGTCATTCGGATTTTGCTAGGATTCTCGTATTGCTTTTCATACCACTTCACCTCATTCCCGAGTGAGTTTTCACGGCCCCATTTTACTTACTTTTCCAATTAGGGGAGATACATGCTAAACCATTTTCTTAGTCATATAACGTTACTTTGATTTCGCTTTAATACATATAAGTGGGTGCATTTCTCGCACGTAAATTCCTCTCATAATCAAACCGTTAATTATTTCCCAAGCGAGGTAATCATGAATAGTACTATTGGGTTTAACAACCCCCACCTGGGTTAGTCGTGCTAACTTTGACCGGAGGTCTAACGGGTGCATCATTGACCTAATCCATTGCGTACTGGAGACGTAAGAGGCAAAATGCTAGTTTCTGCATCCTTCGTTGAGCTTCGGTTTTGGTGAATGCTTATATTATTATTTTATATTGTTTGATCAACAATCGAATCATTAGTAGAAATACAGACTGTTACACTGTTTTCATTTCTTTACTGTTACTTAAACCTGTGAACTCACCAACCTTGTGTTGACACTTTTAAGCATGCTTATCTCAGGTCGTTAAGCATTGCATCAGGACTAGGGCGTACACGCACCGGAGTCACACTGCATTTCTTTTTCATTTAGAAGCTAGGTTTATGGGAACCTAAAACATTATGCTTCTGTATTTTTGATACATTACTTTTGCTTCCGCATTTCATTCTGCATTTTCTAAACTCTGTAAAACTTATTTATATTGTATGATGTTCAAACGGAATGTCTTTTCAAAAACCAGTTAGAGGTCGTTCTAAATAACCAGGACCGATGATTCTTGACAGTCACGACCTGCGGGCAATCTGCTATGGAATTTCAGGGTGGCTGAATGGTGTCGTTGAGAGAAAACATCGACATTCGCTGGACACGGCGAGGTCAATTATGTTCCAAGCTAGTCTTCCTATAATATTTTAGGGAGAATGCATTCAAACTGCTACTTACATCATAAACCGATTACCATCAAAAGTCACTGATAAGAAAACTCCTTATGAAATCATTTTTAAACAAAAACTTAATTATGACCACCTACGGGTTTTTGGTTGCTTAATGTATTATCGAAGCACTGAAACCAAGGGAGAAAAGTTCGAAGTGAGGGGGACGCCCTGTGTGTTTTTGGGACACCCAACAGGCGTCAAAGGCCATAAAATTTTTGATATTGAACATGGAAAGATGACAGTTTCTCATGATGTAAAGTTTATTGAAGAAGAATTTCCTTTTTCCCAAGTGAAGGCCACGTGCGAAAATGTTCAGGAATTTGATGTACCCATGGTGTATGAGGATAATGTGTTACCTACACCAAGAGAGGAGCCGAGAACGGTTTTGAATGAGACCGATTATACTAACCCTGTTTTTAACGGAGAGATGTTTTCTAATGGTGAACCCACTGATCAGCCTGAAGACAACCAACATGTTGAAGAAAACCAACACGTGGAAAATGAGGATGTTCCTAATGAATGTATATCTCCACCACAAGAGCCCACTAGAGAAAAACGACTTCGTTCTCAACCAAAGCACTTTGAAGACTTTCATGTGACATTACCACCATCCATTGACCACTCGAAACCCATGCCGAATCAACAGTCCTCAACGGTACATCCTCTTTCTCATTATGTCTCCTATGATAATTTTTCTAGTTCTCACCAAGCTTTTTTAGCTGCCATTTCCTCTAATGAGGAGCCGAAGTCTTTTCAACAAGCTATGCATGATCCAAATTGGAAAACTGCCATGCAAAAAGAAATTTAAGCTCTTGAGGAAAATGAGACCCGGTCTCTCGAGGAACTGCCAAAAGATAAAAAGGCTATCGATTCCAAATGGGTGTATAAGATAAAGTATAAACCTAATGGCGAGATTGAAAGATATAAAGCTCGTCTTGTGGCTAAAGGCATTACCCAAATGGAAGGGGTGGATTTTCATGATACTTTTGCTCACGTGGCTAAACTTGTTACTCTAAGAACCCTCCTTGGTGTTGCCGTTAAAAAGGATTGGTCCATTCACCAATTAGACGTCAACGATGCTTTCCTCCATGACGATTTACAAGAAGCAGTTTATATGAAGATTCCACAAGGTTTTTCAAAAGTGATGATACGATGGTTTGTCGCCTTCGAAAGGCATGATACGATCTTAAACAAGCATCTAGAAGCTGGTATCAAAAGTTCACCAATATCCTTTTGGATATCGATTTTAAACAATCTCATGTCGATCATTCTCTATTCACTTTTAATGAGAATAACTTTTTTGTTGCTATTCTCATCTGCGTGGATGATATTAACATTAAAGGGGATCATGTCGATAAAATCCTTCAAACCAAGAATTATTTGCATGAAAAGTTTAGTATTAAAGACCTCGGTCACTTAAGTATTTTCTAGGTAGTGAAGTTGCTCGAACTCGTGATCGTTTAGTCGTTAGTCAACGCAAGTATACCATTGACATTTTAGATGATTGTGGTATGCTTAGTTCTCGCCCAAGCATGTTTCCTATGGAGCAAGGATTAAAACTCGATCATTGTAGTGAAAGTGAAAAGGTGGATGCCACCCGCAACAAGCGTCTAGTTGGTCGTATATTCTATTTGCAGGTCACACGTCCGGACATTGCATACTCTATAAACATTTTAAGCCAATTTGTTGCTGATCCCCTTCAAGAACACATGGATGCAGCAACTTGGATCGTTTGTTATTTGAAAAACACTATGGGGCAAGGCATTCTTCTACCAAAAGCTGGTGATTTTAACTTCGTTGCATACTGTTACTCCGATTGGTTAGGGTGCAACTTCACTAGGCGTTCAAGAACCGGTTATGTTTTGATTATGGGCGGTGCTCTTGTCTCCTAGAAAACCAAGAAAAAGTCTGTTGTTTCTCGTTCTTCCGCTGAGGCCGAATATCGGGCCATGGCTAACACCGTCAGTGAAGTTCTATGGATGCGCTGGCTTCTCACCATCTTACAAGTTCCCTAGTTGGTCCTACGCCTTTATTCTGTGATAATCTTGATGCCTGCCATATTGCCACTAACCTGGTCTTTCACGAGCGCACAAAACAAGTTGAGATGGACTGTTTCTTTGTTCGTGAACGAGTGGAATCTAGGCATATTGTGTCTCTTCAGATTGATTCTAAGCACCAAATTGCTGATTTGCTCACTAAACCTTTGGGCGCTCAACACCTCAGATTTCTCCTTGGCAAGTTAGGCGTTCGGAATCTTCACGCTCCAACTTGAGGGGGAGCAAAGGTTTGGTTTTGTTTTTGTTTCATCTTCCCCATTTATATTCCCCATTTATGTTGGGTCTTTTATGTTTCCTTTTGTCTTTTCATTCTATTTTGTTTCCTGTATTTAAACTCAGTTTGGTTGCTTATTGAACTATGAGTTTTGATTACCATATATCTTTAATATATATATATATATATATATATATATATATATGTGGGAAAAATCATAAGAAAACTCACTGTTCATGAGAAAATAAAAAAAACTACTTATTAAAGGTAAAAAAAAATCATAAATCAAAAACTAAAAAACTGGTTCGGAGACCAAGTTTCCCACGTCGTCCTCGTTTAAAAAAAATCAAAAAAATAGTGGAGTTAGCTTTTGGGTTTAGTTTAGCTTTTAGGTTAGGTTTTTGGAGCGGGGTGGGTGGGTGGGGGGTTTAGGTTTTTGGGGGGTGGGTGGAGGGTTTAGGTTTTTGGGGGTGGGTGGGTATGATTGCTTCCGCGTTTTGACGCTTTTACGGAATTTTATCATATGATTTGCTGTGTTGATCTTAGAATCTCTGTCTCCACTGCTTGTGAATGGATATGAATACTGATTTGATGTGATTGCTATTGCATTACCATGTTTGAATGATGTTTGGCTGATTTTGTGTCTTCTAGATTTATTCTTGCTTGTTAGGACGATTATTTTGTGTTTTGTACGATTAGATAACTGACTAGAGATAGCGGTTAGTGTCTTGGCCTTGGTTTAAGTATTATTTTAGTGTCCTACCTAGACTTGAGACCGAGAGGTGATAGATTAGCCTAGAACCTCCTACCCGTTGTGTGTTAGGTCGAGCCTGCGAGAGCGAGATTTACCTTTCATTCGTGAATTAGTGTTCTTACGGTTTGTTTGGGGTCTAGTTAGAGATTGTCATTTGCTCTTGGGTTGTGGACCACAACCTTTAACAGCATTGTGAACGTTGGACCGAGAGGTGATCCTCCATTAGACATTTTGACATCACCCGTCCTGTTCTTTACACGATTTTAGTGTCTTCTTAGGAAGTCGATAACACGCCTAGTCGACACTAGATTCGTATCTTTAGAGACGGTTGTACGTATGAATTCCCTTTATCATTGCATGTTAGTGGGATTCTTACCTAGGTAGCTGCTTTTTATCCGATCTTATCTTTACGTCCAGTCTCTGTGTTCTTAGTTGTTTGCTAGAGTTCAGAGTCGTCTTATGTTTCGTTCTTCGTAGTTTGAATCATTCATTTATATTTCTAGGTTAGGACTCGATAGAGGTTTAGTATTGAGAGCCGCCATAGGTGTCCACGGATTGATATCCGGTCTTACCTACGCTTCTTACATTCCGACAGATACACTTGCCGTGTGTGTGTTTTATGATTGGTAATTCCTTTTTAAAACGGTTGTGTGAATTGACTTAATTTTATATATATACTTTACACACATCATACATCTTGTCAGAACCTGGGTGAATCGAGTATCTGGACTTATACGCTTCGTCCATGACCAACTCGCGTAGGTTTCTGGTACTCGGCAACCAAATTCTGTTCATGAAGTATAACGTGTCATCCGACTTAGGCTCCAATTGTTTAATCATCCCACATAGTACTTCATTCTGTATGTTCTCTTCCTCAAGCGCCTCTTGTTGTGCCATTCGGATGTGAGTAGTAAGACTCGTATGAATTGTTAATCCTAAGGCACGAACACGAAGAGTTTTAACTCGTTCTTTGTGACTTAAGGCGTCTGCTACAGCATTGGCTTTTCCGGGGTGGTATTTGATGTCACAATCATAATCGTTCAGTAATTCTACCCAACGGCGTTGTCTCATATTAAGCTCCTTTTGATAAGAAAATGTGTTGGAGGCTTTTGTGATCTGTAAAGATAGTACACTTTGTACCGTATAGGTAATGCCTCCAAATCTTAAGTGCAAACACGACGGCGCCCAATTCTAAGTCGTGAGTCGTGTAATTCTGCTTGTGTACTTTCAACTGTCTTGATGCATAGGCTATGACCTTATCTTTCTACATCAGTACACAACCCAGACCTTGGTGTGATGCATCGCAGTACATGACAAAGTCGTCGGTTCCCTCGGGGAGTGATAGTATCGGTGCACTACACAGCTTTTGCTTTAGCAACTGGAAAGATGACTCTTGTTTAGCATCCCAATCGAACGTTTTGTCTTTATGGGTTAACGTGGTCAGGGGTAAGGCTATTTTTGAAAAGTTCTCAATAAACCGTCGGTAATAGCCGGCTAAGCCCAGAAATTGACGTACTTCTATCGGAGTTCTTGGTGCTTCCTAATTTTTAATTGCTTCAATCTTGGACAGATCCGCGTGAATGCCCTACTTATTGATGACATGTCCGAGGTAATGTACTTCACAGATCCAAAACTCACACTTAGTGAATTTAGCGTATAGATTTTCGTTTCTGAGTAACTCCAAAATTAATTTCAGGTGATGCTCATGATCCTCCTTGGTTCGTGAATATATCAATACATCATCAATAAACACTATCACAAATTTATCCAACTACGGTTTACACACTCGGTTCATGAGATCCATGAAAACTACTGGGGTATTTGTTAAACAAAACGGCATGACTAGGAACTCGTAGTGGCCGTAACGAGTCCTAAATGTCGTCTTCGGTATATCTTCCTCTTGGATTCTCTGCTGGTGATACCCCGAGCGTAGATCGATCTTGGAGTAGAAGCTAGAACCTTGAACTTGATCAAATAAATCATCTATTCTAGGAAGTGGATACCGGTTCTTAATCGTAAGCTTGTTCAATTCCCGGTAGTCGATACACATCCTAAAGGTTGCATCTTTTTTCTTTACGAATAAGACCGGAGCTCCCCAAGGCGAGAAACTCGGTCTTATAAAGCCTTTGTCAAGCAACTCCTACAGTTGACTTGACAGTTCTTGCATCTCAGAAGGTGCTAATCGATATGACGATCGTGCAACTGGCGCGGCTCCTGGTACCAAATCGATTTGGAATTCAACTTGCCTTGGTGGTGACAACCCAGGTAAGTCTTCGGGAAAAACCTCGGGGTAATCCCTAATGATTGGTATATCTTCGAGTGGACACTCCTTCTGCTTCTTCTCGACGACATGAGCCAGGAATGCACAATAGCCTTTTCAGAGATACTTACGGGCCTTCATGCAGTTAACCATCTTCAGTGTCATTCCATTCTTTTCTCCTTGAATCGAAAGAACTTCTTCGTTCGGGAGTGGAATACGTACGATATTTTAAAAACAGACGATTTCAGCATGATTTTTCGACAAACAATCCATACCGACAACGACATCAAAACTTCCCAGTTCGACAGGTAGAAGGTCTATACTAAAAGTATGGTTTTCTAAGCATAAGGTACAGCCCTGAATAACCTCTCCGGTTTTAATTAATTTCCCATTCGCTAATTCGATTGTGTAACTTTGATCTAGTTTACTAGCCTTGATACCAAGTAAGGACTTAAAGTCACTGAACACAAAACTCATACCAGCACTCGTATCGAAAAGCACAGAGGCATAGTGATTATTTATTGGGAAAGTACTAGTGACGATGTTGGGGTCCTTGCGTGCATCCCTTGCTCCCATCATAAATGCTCTTCCACGGGCCTGATTGTTGTCCTGATTTTTCAACTTGGGTCAATATTTCTTGAAGTGCTTTGGATCCCCACATTCAAAATATCCCTGATTCATCCTTTCCGCCCCTGAATTGACCTTTCCTGCCACTTGATTGACCTTATTGGGGGTAGCACTGCTTCGATAGTCCTGGGCTAGATGTCCATGCTTCTTACACTTTCCACACTGGGTACACCTTCCTCCGTGGTGATACCCACACTTGTCGCATCTGAGTCGTATCCCAAGGTATCCCTTTTGTCCCACGGTATTGGCGGCAACGGCTTTCATAGTCTCCGATTTCTTGTGGGCTTGATTCTTAATTTGATTACATGGTTTTCCAAACCATTTCCTCTTTTCCCCAAACTTCCTTTCCTCAGTCTCCTTCTTCCCAAACAAACCATTATACCCTCATGATCTGAGTACTGTAGAGGGACCCGCAAGTATTTTTCACCTTAAGTCATGAAGCCATAGCTGTGTGTTCTACGATAGCTACAGCCTTTAAAACCCTTTAAATCCCTAAAAATCCAAAAAGATTTTCATTTTCACCCTTTATTTTCTTTTAGCCACATTACAACACTTTTAAAGTCCTCTTGATTTATGCATACTACTTAGTTAGTTGGTGGAGACTTGATTTGCATACAAGCTTATGACCATTGCATAATTCGATTCGAACTTGAGTGTTCCACTTAACTTACATTATCCACATATATATAACCCTAGAGTTGAGTGAACATTGTGAGGGGTGATAGATTATGCATAATTGAAGTTCTAGTAGGCTTGTCATGGATTCCATCATAGAAAAGCACAAAAATAGAATAAGTGACTCAAGAGCTATCCCGGGGTTTCCAACTACTTGGAACTCCATTACCTTTGTAAAGTTTCTAGTTATGGGTATGATCATGCATGAGTTTGCTTGAGTACAAGAAAAGTTTAAGTGTGGGGTTTTATGATGTGTCATCATTTATACATGTTTTGCAAACATAATAATCCCCATATTATGGTACTAATTAAACAATAACCTTGCAATTAATACTTAAAATGCTTATATTTTGTAATTACAGGTTATTCGGTGTTTAAAATATAAATCAAGATGAAATCTATCAAAAACACTAAGAAATCAAGCCTTTTGGAAGATCATTCCCGAGCTTTGACCCCCAAGAGGTCAAAATTGGATAACAACAAGTCAACCAGCAGCTAAAAGACAAAACTAGGCAGCAGGGGAGGGATGCACGGTCGTGCATTGCAATGTACGGGCGTGCATTGCAATGTACGGGCGTGCATTACCCTACTTGCTTCCCAAGGCTCTAGTATACTGTCACTTGTACCCTGTTTGATTCCCGAGGAGTTTGCACGCCTATGCAATCCAATGCACGGCCGTGCATTGCTTATTTTGAGGCCTATAAATAGATGGCTTGAGTTCTTCATTACATACACCTTTATATAGATCAAGAAGCTATCCAGAGAGAGTATCTCGTAGTTTAGAGTAGATAGTAGAGAGTAGAGGGGCTCTTCCTCCTTGTTCTGCAATAGGAGAGCCTACGAAACTCAGCTTTACGCTAGTTAGTATGGACATTCTTAGCTAAACTCTTTGTATTGCTAGGGTGAAGATGAAGTTTGGTGCATGTTAATGTTTGACGTATTAATCTAGTGGTATGTTTATGTCTTTAATTATTCGCTTTTAAAACCACCATTTGGTGGGCTTTTATTATTGTGTAAATCCGTCTTTATATTTGTGAGTGTTCTTGATTTTAAAGTGTAAGACCGTAAAACCTTTTTAATCAAACTTCCTTTGAAGCTTGTACGTCTTTATATAAGTAGAGATTGATAAGCCAAGGCTTGGTCAATACTAGTAAGTGTGTACGTCTTTATACGAACTTATTATGCGACCAAGAATTGGTGAACTCATGTTGGGAACGGTACGTCTTTATACATGGTCCCATTGTTACACCGCCTCCCGGTGAGCAAAATATAATCACCTATTTAACAATAATATTAAGCATTTAAGTTTGATGTCTTAAACCAACCCGGAGATGACCATTCGAAAGGTTGGGGGTAACTGTTGTCCCTAGCGGGAGGCACTACTATTTTAATTTAAAGATTTTAATTCATGAATCAAATGTCGTGAGGATGAGGCTCTAGCGGTGACCTAGGTCACAAGTTTGTAGTAGTCATATCACTGGATTAGTCAACTTAACATTATCACGTACCAAGCGGATTCGAAGCCCAAAGCAATACTTATCGTGACCTGATCATTTCTGAGATATTTACTTTTCTGCTATTTACTATTCTGTTAGTTACATTTCTGTTACACACATCATGCACGTTTTACTTATATGTTATTTACTTTACGGTCATTTACTTTTCTATCATTTACTTATCTGCTTCACAAGCACACAAAACTCACTTACTAATTAATCCGGCTAAACGACAACAAAAGTTGAGTATTGGAACTTGACCGTGTCCCTTGGTTCGATACTTGGTTTTTACCTAAACTATATTACGTTGCGATAGGTACACTTGCCTATTGTGTGTGTTTTAATTTAAAGTAATTATCATTTTATAAATTTAAAACCTGATCTCGTGAAACCAATATTTCTAAATATTATTATTATAATATTTACACTTATATCTACATGCACATCAATGAGTTGATACAAACCATCAGTAGCAAGTTTTCAACTACAATATGCCCTATGGGCACAACCCGCCCGTAATAGGTCTCTCATGGAAAATGAGAAAGTGCTCCTGTCCGGACGGCAGCTGAGGTCAGCATGACAAAAACAATCGCGAGTGTCATCGTGGACGCGGCGCGCTCCTCGGCTGTGTAGCTCAGTGCTCAGCCTCAGTCGCCCTTTGCTCCGCCGCCTCCACTCTCTGCTCAGCAGCAGTAATCCTCTGCTCCATGGCGGCTAGTCTCTCCTCAGTTGTAACAATCCTATCACACGCGGTACGGAGTGCCTAGTCGAACTGCTCCGGCTCCTCCATAAGTATGAAAGCAGTCTTTCTTAATTCATTCAGAATCCTCATGTCCTCTTGGACATCTTCGAGGTGGGTTTGAAGTATGCGGATCTGATGCTCATATAAGTTGCTACGGGCTACTAGGACGGGAACGGTGCAATCCATGGGCTCTCCCGTGAGTGGTAGTGGTCGTGGTGCATGTGATGACTCTCCGGTCTCGAAGGTTAAGGGAATACCCTCCAGATCTCTTTAGGTACGCAGTGTCCGGGACATCCAGTCCCACTTTCTGGTGTTTGCCTTGTGCCTCTTGGGCACAGGCTCATCAGTAGGCTCGACCGCCTCTGGGATTTCTGCTACTATCCCCTCGAGGTCATCAGCTCGTGCGACCTCAGTCGGATCCTCCTCAGTCTTAGAGGCCGGGTGATACTCTATTGTCTCATCGTCGGAGTCGGTGATTACAATGGAGTCGGAACGTGACGACATGTTGTGACTATAATATCCGTACGGTATAAGACAAGTTATGCAATGCACATGCAATGAAAAACGTTTTAATGAGTCATTTAAATTATAGACTAGGTTTAATTTTTGACTCCTAGTTCGCTATAATCAATGGCTCTGATACCACTCTGTCACACCCCTCCTAGGCGGAAACGCGAGGCGTAACATTCATGGTTTCTCAAAGCATATGAATATTGCAAACACATACACACAAAATGGATACTTAAATTAAGTTAAGGTTTACAAGCAAAATACTTGTTTTAAAATACAAAAGTACTGAGATTTTGGAAATGTGACCCTTATACGATGAGTTATACAAGAAAAATCCCCAAAAGGAGTATCCAAAGTGCATGCATGTTTCCTACGTTGTGTACCCGGGTTCCGCGATTTAATTTCCTGAAAAACATACTTAAAAATGTTAACACTAGGTTGGTGAGTTCATAGGTTTTGATCAATTAGTTCTTGTAAATCCAGTTATTTGCAAATAGTTCCAAGTGTATATGATAATCAAAATAAGTAATATTTGACCATTTGCAAACTAGCTAGGAATACAAATAATATGTTCATACATGAGGCATAACCAAACCATGACAACGGTGTATGCCCCTCGCTCGTTCCTCACAAGCGCGTGTTTAGATGCTATGCGGCCATAAATCCTCCAGATTGCGGTTAGCGCGACTAACCATGACCAGGGGACATCAATCCCAATAGTACTATACATAGAATCCTAGGCTAGATAGCTAATGGTTATTAAAGTGTTCCAGGGGACTATTACGGGACCAAAATGTGTTCAGCTCATGCAAACATAAAGGTCGTGTCTTATTATCTTGTTATCATATGAAAAATAGTTGTAAGTATGTTCTTCCCCCAAATATAGAAAACAATAAAAAGGGACCGTGAAACTCACCTCGAGTTTGTGTATGCTAGCAAACGATTGTTATTCTAGTCAGACTTGACTACTCGTACCCTAATTTCACAAGGGTAATTCGTGTTAAGACCGAACGTCTTATGTGCATATTATTCACCCGACATAATGTCGTTAAGGATGTGTTCGTTTTTAGAAAATGGTGTTCCGAGTTGCGACCCGTTGGTGATTATTATTTAGTCCTTGTTATATATACTTTTCCTTATGACATGATATGCTTACACAATTGTTCACATAAATATATTATGTTACCCTTATCTTTTATGTTATCACACAACAATACCACACAAGATTATTATCATAACATGTTAACCAGGTGTTTTTCTAAATATATTTCTTCCAAATCTTGATCCTATTCAATACGTCATTATAAATTTTATATAACTAGTTTTCGCCAACAATGTATTTAAAATTGTAAAGTCGTCATTTTTATTAAAAGTCATTTTTAAGTAATAATAGTCGAATCTTATATTTATTAAAAATCTAGAGTTTTACATACATGTATTTGGCATATTGTCGTACTCAAAACTTTCTTTATATTTATTTTTAGATCATGTATTCTAAAATAAGTTAATGTGATCCATGCTCATAAGTAATATCCTAATTATTTTACACATTCGTGTTCTAGTATATTTTTATGAACAAAAGCATCTACATACATACATACTTATATACAATATATATATATATATATATATAAATATATATATATATATATATGGGCCGGTTATTGTACAAAGTGATTTTAGCGTACGAAGGCACCAACATGCGACACGTATTCAGTGGGAGAGGGGTAAATGTGTCCGCGTAATAATAACGCATCAACATTTGCATAATCACGTAATCACTCTCAACACATCAAACATTTGTATAATCATGTAATCACGCATGTTGTATAATAACACAATCTCATAAAGTAATCACATAATCATGCAATCACGTAATCACATAACCACTCTCAGCACATCAACATTTAAAAAAAATCGATTTAAAAAAAAGTATAACAAAACTATACTCAAATTAAAGAGAATAAAATGCTCGATTTTATGGTGTAATTTTTTTAAAAAAATAATGCCGTATAAAAAAGTTATACGTGTTTTAAAAAAAATAGGGGAATTTGAAAAAAAGTTAACAAATGTAGACTGTTACCATTTAACCCCTATCTATAATTTGAAAAAAAGTTAACAAATAGTCTTTAATTCAGTCTTAAATTCACTCAATCAAAGCTTAAATTCCTTCGATCGTTTTCTTCTCCACGCTATTGAAACTTGAAAGGGTCGTTCTTTTTCCTCCATGGCCATTCCCCTACACTGCAATT
The DNA here is from genome assembly GCA_023525975.1 of Smallanthus sonchifolius. Taxonomy (NCBI): domain Eukaryota; kingdom Viridiplantae; phylum Streptophyta; class Magnoliopsida; order Asterales; family Asteraceae; genus Smallanthus; species Smallanthus sonchifolius. The sequence goes on along the minus strand of CM042025.1, from coordinate 35,939,735 downwards.
GAAGGCCTTCATCAATTACTCTCATCAGTTTCTGCTCTCCCGTACACTGCAATTGAATCGTTCTCCTTCAATGGTCACACTATTTTTAAGACGCCTGTGATAACCCTTTTAAGATGCCGGAAGACGCCAGACATCGCCGGCCATCAATCTCCCTTCGCCGGAGAAGCTTCATCTTGGTAACCGCCATAAAACCATTCAATGCCCGTGTTCAAGTCATAAAGCCCTAATTCAGAACATTGATCGAACATTGATGATGCGATTCTCGGCTTCTTCCCTTCTGATCCAGGGCAGGGATACTCAAAAGAGGTAATTCCATTCTTGGTTTTAATTAATTAGGTATTTTGAATACAGGGTTCAGTCGTTGATTTTTTTTTCTTTTTGATTTCATGATTGATTGATTTGCAGTTTTTGTGAAAAAAATTTGGGAATTAAATCCTATGAGCAATTTGTTTAATGATAAGCAGAGCTACCTGCTTTTCTGTGACATTTCGGGTTTTTAATTTACGCTTTTATATTATATGTCATGTAAACATTTTCTATTGGATGAAATGCAAGTATTTCTATTTAAATTTTATACAAAGTATACATTTTTTTATTTTTATTTTATGGATTTAAAATAATTAAAAAAAAATTTATAAGTTTTAAACTTATAAAATTTTATAAAAATCTAAATTTAAAAGGTTCATAACATAAATATGATAATCTATCTAAATAATAATTAACTTTTATAAAAATATATTTATAATAATAATATAAGTTTATAAAATATAATTGAAATTAAAAAGAAATCTAATTAATTATTTTTATAAAAGTTAAGGGTCTGTTTTGAAAATAATTAAACTACAAGGTTTTAAAACAGAAATCAGTTAAGGGACTAAATGTGGACAAATCAAACCACAAGGACTCATCCGTAATTATCTCAGGGACTATTTTAATACAAAAACAAACTTCAGGGACCATTTCTGCCAAATCCCAATTCGCTATTCCGGTTGTCTCCCCCATTGTCCGGCGGTCCAAGCCATTTTCTGGCGACCCCCTCGACACGCCTGTTCCCTGCACCTCGACAGCCGAAAATGGTCTCCCTGACCTCGTCGTCCCCACGCGAACAAAAGCCCCCGACCAATTGGTCTCCCCGACATACAGAAAGCCTAATCATGTTTGTGGCCGAAAGTCCACGCCATGAATTCGGCCTCGACAAGAAACCTCCACGCCTGAAAGATGGCTCGACAGTTTCGTCTCGTCCAGACGAGCGTCTGGACATGCTCAATTGCTTGTCTCATTATCGGGATCGAGCTCGGCTATAAATAGCCATTACCGGACCTGCTCGATCTCGCCACCCCTTTTTCACCCACTCTCACTTCAAATTGAAGATGGCATTGTGTTCGTCGCCTCTGAGTGAAGCTGTGACCAGAGTCTTAGAGCCCAATTCCATCCCGAAGCTTGAATTCCCATTCTTGATATTCTCGGATTAAAAGCTCTGCCGTTCGACCCTTTGCGACCAAGTAAGAATCCTCAAACCCGTTCCTTTACCTTCTGTTATCGCCAGGCAAGCTATTCCAATCGAAGTCACGACCTCAGGCCTTGAGTTACCGGGCAAACCAGTGTTCTCGGACACGGTTTGTCGGTTGCCGAGAACCAGCGACCAGCTTTGCATGTGTGTTTATAAATTAAACGATACACACATAACCAGCGATGGGCAGTAGCCCGGCTAGTTATGCGTGTGTGTGTGTTTGAGTCTTAGGTCGCGGGTTCGATCCTGATGGCCTCCGGCCCAACCCAAATTTTTTCTGTTTTTATTTTATTTATTTATTTTATCATATTTTAATATTATATCTATATAATAAAAACTATTACGGGTTGGTTGACTCGTTCGTTTATTTTCGAAATCATTAAATAACTTTTTTTCTTCACATATTTAACCCGTCCAATTTTTATAAAATAATAAACCCTATATTTTATAAACTTGTTAAAATAATTTTAACTCACAAAAATATATAATAATTAAACAAATAGAAACTTTTCCTTTTATTTATTATTATATATAAATACAATAAATATAATAACAAATTATTTAAAATATAAATATCTAACAAGATTAAATATATATTTAGATGTTAACTTTTACAAAAAAAAATCATTATTTTACTACAATATTTTATACAAATAATTTTAAGGAATGTTATTATAAACCTATACACATTTAAATACGAATACACATATACAAACATATAATAATACCCATTTATCCACATAGGGTTTCAACGTGCTTAGACTTCAACATCCTTATCACCTACCCACGTGGATTAAAACATTCGCTAGCCAGGTGAGTTACATAGCCCCTATTTTACATTTTTACATGCTTTGGGTGAAACATTATACATGCTACTCACCAAATTGTTTATACGTGTTATACATATGGATTATATGCTTGTTTATCGTGAATTATCTTGGGTGTCATTCATTTATTTTAAACACAAAGAAAACTAACAGTAATATTAATAGATCTATTGTGCCTGACCAGCCCACCCGGTTAGGGTGTTTATTACTGCATACTCGGATATAGCCGCGTGTTATATTCAAACATATCGGATATAGTGGATAACTATATTCAAACATAACGGGCCTAGCTGTTGTGCTATGCTCAAGCGCGTCAATCAAGGTTTGAATTGTGCTTAGATAAACATGAAGGATACAACCATATATGCTATGTTTAACAAGATAAACAATGAGTTGTAAAACGTTTTTAACTACTATTTATCGGTTCCACTAAGCCTATGTACTCACCAACTTTATAGTTGACACTTGATTTAAATAATGTTTCAGGTTTGGATATGTGATTGCTTGCTGAAGATTCTACCACTTAAGAACTTATGGACCTAGTTAATTAAATCAATGTTTTGAAATAGACTAGGTTATTTGAATTTGTATTGTACTTGAATGTTTGTTGTCTTTAATTAAATTAATGGATTATGCAATATTTTAGTTATCATGTGCTTTTGAACAATCATTCCATTGTCCGCCTCGATGATTCCGCCATCGGTCGGGGTGTGACATTTTCCTTTTTTATTTTTTCTGGAACTAATGTTTTTAGCGGTTTTTTTTGGCAGACTAGCTTCAGGGATTAGGAATTAGGGTTCATGAATTGGAACCAGAATCATAGATGATTGAATTGTTCTTCAATTAGGGTTTGGAAAGTTACAAAAAAAAGGTAAAAGGAGATGAACTATGGAAGTGGGTTTCCATTCGTTGAGTATAGAGATGCACAAATAGGATTTTTTTTGGAACCGGATCCGGATAAGTCAAACGTGGTCAAGGACTGGATCCGGTTTTGGGGTATGAGATTTGGAACCGGATCTGACTAAATATCCGATTTTATCCGATTGGATCCGGATTTTTTCCGGATTTTTTGTGTTCGATTTTGTCCGGTTCCATTTTGTCCGATTTTTATCCGGTCCGCATAAATCCTTGGAACCGGTTCTGGATCCGGCGGATCCTAAAAAATCCGGTCTGGTTCTTTTTTATGCGGTTAGGGTCGGATCCGGTTTCGGATTATCTTTCGGATCGGATCCGGTTTGTTTGTGCACCTCTAGTTGAGTATGGAAATAAAGATGGACTTTGTAGATGATAAGCCCAGGTAATTAAGAAGTATGTTGTTAGTTTGTTATTTTTTGGTTTATTTATTTTCTCTAGAGTTTATATTGTGTAGACATATACTGGATTCCTAATGAGCATGGATTACTGAAAACATTATTCACCCTTCATGTATATGGTTGAAAGATTTGAATGTTGTTGTTAATGGTACAGATCTAAATTTGTATCTTATGATGATTTGAATTCTGCTAATTGTTTAGTGTTGCATAATAATTATTTTCCTGCTTGGTATATGTTTATTTTTGGCCCTTAAATTGTTCTTTTATAGATTTTCAGTGTTAGTTGTAGTTGTATGAACTGAATCTTTGTTTTTATATCATTGATCGAGTCTACTGCATATTGATACACAAACTAAAAACTACCTGATCTTGTTTTCAATTTGATCATCTTGATCCATATACTGAATCTTGGGTAAAAAATAATTAGCTAAAAGGGAAACCGACCAAATGAGTTAAACGTTGTAAATGGGTTTTGAAAGTTGACCAAATGCAATGATTGACCAATTGCCCACCCATTTTGCCACTTCTAATAAATTCTTTTGAGAAATTTGATGTTGTAATTGATAAATTCTTCAGAAGGCTTAACTCCTGAACTAAAACTAGCCACTGCTTCAGCAATAGCAAAAGGTTAGTCTTTTTGTTTTTATTTATTTGAGGTTGAAAATGGGCGGGTCGGACGGGTTTGGTGACAGGTCAAAATGGGTCTGAGGCTGACCTGCCAATGCTTATCGCCCTTTCCTTTTAATAAATAAAAAATGTAGATATGATTACAGAGTACTGCACTATTAAAATAATTGTCCAATATTTTTTAATATGGCCATTTTGGAGGGTTAAGGGTGTAAGCATTGGAATACACTTTTGGCCACTTTTGACCTGAAGTATTTTTAATTTTACCCGTATGACTAGAGGTGTCTATTATGGGTCAACCTGTATTATATTTGATCTCTAACGGGTCAAATGCTTAAGCCAAAAGATTTACCCAGAAGAAAATAGATCAAATGGGTCAATCGGGTTGAAAGTCATCTCAAATGTATAAAACCTTCCAACTCGATTTATTAAATAATAGATAAATTAACTGTCAAATCGACCCATTCGTAAGTATATTGGTAAAAATTACCACCTTTAATTGCCTTGGCTTATGATTTTGATATCACAGGTTCATTTTATTGTGGCGGCTTGTGAGAATATGATAAGTGGAACCGGTATGAGGGCCGGTGACATATTAACCGCCTCAAATGGAAAGACAATTGAGGTATATCTCTTGCCAGTTGATGAATTCTTTAATTTTGATCTTTCTTAATAAAAAAAATTTTGAACCAAGCAAAACGGAAATCAAGGAATGTATCTGCAAGCAATGCATTTTACTTGATACAAAACGTCCCTTTGAGATTTTTTTCAACTTATTTGTTATAGGAAAAATCAAATAAATATTTGTTCTTCAACTTCACTGAACTACCGTTTGCAAGGTTCCCTTTTGTTTTATAAACTTTCTATCCCAGGTTATGTAAACAATTCATCATTTCTTGTCTCGGAAAAGGTTTATGTCTTGATCATGTTCGACCTGAAACTGACCCGAACCCGTTTAGACTAAACCTAAACCCGTGAATTCCGTTTTAGGTTTGTGTGGTGTCAGAAATTGACACATGTTTAGACTAAACCTAAACCCGCGAATTCCGAGAGGATTGATAAACTAACAGAAAACAAGTAACGCGTTGTAATTTGTCGCCGCCGCCGCATCGCGCATGCTTCAAGGAATGACGATGCTTAATGAATCTGCCAATAAGTTGGGAGAAGAAATGAATAGTTTAAAGAATCAAGTTGTTGAAATAGAAAAAAAATTGGTAAAGTCGGAGACGCAATGTTTATGAAGATGAATGCTTTACAAAGTAAAGCCGATGATATTGAGAACATAACAAATACTTCGTTAGACTGGCAAAAGCAACTTCTTGAAAGCCAGATTGCCGCCCTTGAGGTTCTCCAGGCTGTCACAAGTTTTCAGTCCCAAGCACTAGAAGAAAGCAGGTACTAGATTACATGTATGCATATATGTATGTATGCACGTACACATGCATGCTTATGTATGTATATATGTGTATACTAATTGACTTTTGAAATTTACTGCATGGGAAGTTTGCAACAGTTGATTTCGCTTGGTCATAGTCAACAATAGGAACTCATACAAAGGCAAGAACAAGTTTGAAAGATTCAAATAAAGCGAGACATTATATTTTATGTAGTTAATCTTTATTATGAAATATTTTACTTTATTAAATTTTGTTTTGGCTTTAAACCTGAATTGTGAATAAAATACATTACGTGTGATTTGCGTATGCAGAGGAGAACGCGCTCGTGGGTACAAAGAAGTCGATGAAGAAGAACTAGAGGAAACAAAGAGGCGTAGACGGGAAGTTGAAGAAGTAAGATATTTTTTTACTTTTTTTTAGTTACAAATTGAAACTCAGGCAAAATAAGGGATAAATTTACATGTGATTTAGATTCATCTTTTGTTGCATAAGTTGTACAATATTAGAATTATCATAATTTTGTCTTAAATTTAAAATTTTGCACAACTAATGTCAAGTGCTGAGTTTTGATTGATTACTGTGAAATTTGAACCACATAATTACAATTGGAATTACTGATTTACAACAAAGGTTTCAAAGCGCAACAAAGAAATATGTGAATTTGTAATACATATCAAAGAAATTAATCTATACATTCTTGAAATTTGATGAAATCTGAACAAAAATCTTTGTACAGGGGAGCTTGAATGATTATGTATATAGGGTGTGACATCCTATTCAGCTAACGTGAACAAAAATTAATTTGTCGAGGCCATATATACATATTTCTAAATCTTATGAGCATTTACGTGGTTGATAATTACAAGTCTAACACTATCAATATACATGCCAAACCTTATATACTCTCTTTATACACACACATATACGGCATATATATATATATATAAATACACTTCCATTTTTCAAGTGTTAAATCAAGATCTTTTTGTTAGTTTATCTAATAACAAGGTTTTTATGAAATCATTTCGTTTTTAGGTGAACAACAGTGCACTTTAAGCTCGGATCTTAAAGAAAAGAGAGTTTGTGAAGTGTTTTACCCACTAGAAGTGTAGATGACGGGTTTGAAGAATAGATGAGAGATCTCCAGGTCTTATGGCTAGAACTCCTTAAGAAATCCGTGTTTTGCCTCTTTAGAACTTCAAAGATGGTTGATTTTTCCTTTCTTTCTAGTAGGTGATTCAAAGAACTTAGTGTGTGTGTGGGTGTAGTGTGCCGAGAGAAAAGGGATAGAGATAGAGGTTATGAGTTTGTGATCTTGATAGGTTATTTGCTCCTATATATATTGTGATGGTTGAGTGTTAAAATGGATGAATAAGTACGCTCCCTACAAAACAATGATGGTGATTGGATCTTTAGACAAAATCTTGGTTGAATGAAGATGGTATGATGGTGATGGTTGTTGTCGTGAGGGAGGGGCCAAGAGAGTGGTGTGAGGGTTGAGTGGTTAAGTGAATAACATGATGAGTTTGGATGGAGTAAAGATTGCAATTATAATGGAGTGTTCTAGATGAATGGAAGTGGGTTCTAGTCACAAATCAAAGGATCTGAGGTGAAATTTGGTGTGGATGCCCCCTCTCCATGGGGTTCTCGGACGAACTAAGGGGCTAAAGGGGGAAGGTTGGGTTTGGTCAAGATCTAGTTAGGTTTGGATGGAGAATAGTTAGATCATTAGGAAGTTTGAATTTTACATAGGGTAGTACACGGTAATTTGGTTCGGGTGTAGTGCGGATTTATGTATATATAACTAGTTGACTGCTAGTATTGTCATATATACTTAATTCTTGTATTGTCTCGAGTGTAGATGTGATCATCCGTTTATTAAAGCGTTTAAACGTGTCCATTTGTAGTAGGGTTATTGAAAATGTTATTATGGATTTTAATTCGTAAATATTTATTTTATACATCTAAAGTTCATATTTTTGGCTCCTAAATATCATACTGGTTATTTTGAATTTAATCACCAACGTTCGTACCGTGCATGTCATAAGTGTACTAGTAATTCTCATAATTACTAAAAATGCAAGTTGTGAAACACATTGTTTTTGCTAGATTTCTAATATTACTAGTTAAAACTAAGTGGATCATGAAACATTATTGTGAACGCGTTTATAATAAGTACGGATATTGACCTGAAATGTTGGGTGTCACAGTTAGGGCCTGTTTGAAGGACATGTTAGTTGCATACCTGGATGAGCGAGGAAGCGGTTTGATTATGGTATTGTTTGTTATGTATCGACTTCTGCTCTCATCTTCCATCCTTCCATGGTGCTTGGCTAACGACGAGAATATCTTATGATTCTTGTCATACCTTGCAGGGTTAACCGTCACCTTAGCTTGTTCGATGGTGATCGTATTCATAGCTGCCAAGAATGCGTTCCTATTATCAACATCTCTGAATCTGACAAGACCAAAGAAATTCCCACGTGAGACTCATTTCCTGGCTACATAAACATCGGGTTTTCTCTTACACCTCGACTCTGATACTAACTTGTAAGGCCCCCAAATCGGCCACCCTATAGTTGGTTCTCATCACAATGCATCCTTTTGAAAACACTTACTTTTATTTAAAACATACAGCAGAAGTCTTATTTAAAATAGTAATTATCTTTTAAAGACGTTATTACGTTTCACCTTACCGTACGAATGCATAAACACCAACCCGAGTAGCACCGCTCCCAAGCTAAGATACGTCATCCACGGAACTCACCTGCAAAACAATCAAACGTACATACAAAGTCAGCTACGATGAGTGAGTTCTAACAGTTTATTTTAAATAGAAACATTCACGTCACCGATAATATTTAATTCATCTCAGGACATTACTGCTCTTTATAAAATAGTTTGTCGCTTATTGATATAATGATAACCCCCGTTATCTACAATATCCCATAAGGGTTCACCAACCCTGGCCTCAACCTGTACCCATAACCCTATAAGTTCTCCAACACGGACCGAACTCACCGTTCTACTAACTTGTATCTTACCACGCGTATCAACACAAAATCTAGTTAAAACACCCGACTCCTAAACATGGACCTGACTAGCCCTAACAATGACACTCACAAGGGCTTCTACACGTTAGTCATATACACGACCTCCTTCAAATACCATAATCAATCAATTGCTCATTATCAAAGCAATAATATCACAACACAATAATTATCAATAAACATTTGCATGCAATTTAAATCAAACATAAATGCACACAACAATTACCTTCGAAGGATTTTACCCACCTCTTCACATCCGCCCTCGTTAGGGTTACCCTCGTCAGGGTTTCTGTCAAATCCCGAGCTTATCACTGCCCCCAATGACATTATGACCTTTAGTGACTACCCGAAGGGCCCCGTCCTTCACATAACATTACGTCGTGTCACAACGACAACGACGCAAGCACACACACAACTTCAAGTATGTAGCATATAACATTATACTAGCGTTTACAATGACTCATTATCTAGTACGAGCCCCATATATATGCTCATGATAACACCTCCTAGATATACTCAGAAAACGTCTGACCCATTTTCCGACTCATCCCAACTAACTCGTAGTATGACACACACCAATCATCCCAACTCCTAGTTCACACAACCTAAGGACTCCACATAGACCCTTAGTTCCATTAATTCATAATTATCTCGTAAAACACTTCAGGTTTAATCATAACTCGTAATACGTTCGTTTAATAGAATAAAACACGCTAGTATATACGATAGCCCCAAAACGGTAAAAATAGTAAAAAAGGGATTAGAAACTCACTAGTTGCGAAGATCCAAGTCTTGCTCGGCAACCATCCTCTCACTCGAACTACGAACCTGTCAACGTATGATCACTTGATCAGACACGTTCTAAAGATATTTCAACTTCTTAAAACAATAAATAAATCCCGAAGCCCAGTTTCATCTACTCGTCCTTTCATCTTTACCAAAACCCTAGTTCACGTGTTTACCCGAACCGGTCATCCTTGATCCATCTAGAAATTCAAATACCCGCACTGGGTCTCATGCATGCACACACGTGACCATGCAAACCCTAACCCACGAGAACACGCGTACTCGAGCTGGGTTCCAATCACGCATGCAAAGCAAAACCCAAACCGTGCGGAATGTATAACTCATGTCGGGTCCCCACTTCATGCACGCCATGCAAAGCCCTAGCTGATCCGACCGTTGCTAATGTACGAGTCCACCTCGTACTCCACCGTCTCCAACATCTTCGTTTTCTTCGTTTTGCACCACCATCCCCTTCGTCCTCTCCATCATGTACTGCTAACCGGCCACCACCATGCACCACTATCTTCTTCCTCGTTAGGCAACCCTAGCCGACCCACACTCCCTCCGTCCTTCGCTCCACGTCACTGCCGTGTAACCGCAGCCCACACCGACCTCTGTCGGCCCTTCACCGTATCACCACAGCCATCCGAGGCTACCGTTGCATGTTGTCGAGCACCGCCATACTTACGCCGCTCCTCCTTAGCCTACCATGCTCTCACTCCCTATCTCTGTCGTCGTCAACCACCCCGCAACCACCTCCGTTTTCTACCACCGTCACACGCCACCACCACTACGCCTTTCCCCGCCATCATCGTCTCCTGCTACCCCCAAGATCACCACCTCATCCGGCCACCACTCTCATCCATGTCCTTATTGTCGGCCGAGATCAAGAATCTCAAACCCTAGTCGGGTTTTCAAGCAAAAACGATAATGAAAACACGTAAAAAGCATAAACGTGGGTTTACTTGGCTATGTGTGGAGTTCCCCGCTCGAAACCGCCATTGAACCACCGCTACCGGCCTCCCAATCCCCGGTGTCTCTCTCTTCTTCTCGCGTCTGTCGTCGTGCGCAAGCCTAGGATGATTATGGCCTGGGGTTTGCCATTAGGTAGCTTTTAAACGCCCCTAAACTTCCATCTGGGCCCTGCGTTTCTTTCTTGCACATTTTGAATCCCAAAGCGTTCCCTTTAACTGAATAACCGTCTCTCTTTCGTAGTTAAACGCACTTCAAACAACCACTCATACTAACTCTCTTATTCAATAAGGGGTCGGGTCACCCGTTAACTCAAACCACTAACATAAGGATTTTCTGGATGTTACAGTGGGGTTGGGTATTTATTCTTCACTTTGCCTTATTTTTTTATATACATTGAGGGCAATGTACGATTCTAAGTGTAGGGTGGGAATTTGTTAATGCAATATTTGTTCTCTTAGCATTTTATGACTTCATTTTTTTGTAAAATTCTTCCTTCAAAATTTTTATCGGCAGTAAATCAGTTTTATAAAAATTTAAAAACACAAAAATAGAATAAAAGTTATCGTTTAGCATTCACGTTTTTTAGTAATTATTAGAGATTTGATTTTTCAAAAGCAATCGAGATAGAAATTCCATCGAGTCAAACCTAGTTTTTTGTGATAACCGTGAGTTTTAGTGGGCTAAACGAATGAATTGCATGTTAACCTTACACCCATTTCTTTCCGTTCCCGTGAGTTTATTTTTTAGCCTTAATAGCTTTAGACATTTTTGCTCTCGTTTTTTGCGGATTTGAGTGTGCCGGATGTTTCATGCTTATTAGAACTTGCTTTTGGTATATATTTCAAAATCATGAACATAAATATTACATAAAAGTGATGAGGCATTAGGATTAAACCATCATGTTAACCTTTTATTTTTTTTTTCGATCCCTTACCCGAACACATCCACTAGTTAGTCACGTTGAGCCTATCCCGTGTTTTCTTTTGTCACCCACATTACACCGCCACATAGCCATATTAGTCTTTTTTATTTATTTTATTTTCACCCGTGTTAGAAATCCGGATTGGTTAATGTTTAACTTTAAAGTTTCTATTATTGTAATTTTATTTCTTTGGAAGTTTTTATCTAAGGAAAGATGTATATGGACTTAGTTCTCTTCAAAAGAAAAGAAAAAAAAAACAAAATATATGTCAAAAGAAAAATAATGAAATTTCACTACAATTAGGTGAAATATAGCCGATTAGAGCAATTTTTTGACCAAAGAAGAAAAAATCCGATTGTTAGCTCTTGTTTATAGAAAAATATAGTTTATTTTTAGTCGTAATTCGTTGTAGTTTTTGAGGTAGCATAACCGTTGGATTTTTAGCCATTTAGCCACTTTTAAATTTCTACTTCCTTACCCTTAACCATTGCCAAGTTACAACTCGTTCAAAGTCCTCTTGATTTATGATTTTTTTCATGTTAATTGGTAGAGATTTGATCCTTTAGCAAGCTTATGATTTATGCATGATTCATTATCTTGGCATTGAGTGTTCTATACAAACACCATTACTTGTATGATCATATATACACTCGAGTGTGTGAACATTGTGAGGAGTATAAGGTTGCATGCTAATGATTTCATAGGCATATTCATTTTCTTTTCGGTTGTTACTTCATTGGGCTTCTTGGGTTTCATTTAGTCAACATTGCATTTCTTGAGAAGTTTGTCAAACCTTTATGAGTTTATTAATGCTTACGGTTTTCTGAATTGATCCATTGTGCCATTGGAAGTTTTGTTTTAGTTTGATTTGCTTGAGGACAAGCAATGTTCAAGTGTGGGGTTGTTTGATGTGTTAGAAATTACACATCTTTTTGGCACAATACTTCGCTCATTTCACGATCAATTCCCGGTTATTTCCTTAGTTTAGACACTTATTTGCTTCATTTTCAGTTTTGTAGGTTTTTGTGAAGCTAAGTGGATAAAGATGGAGATTCTTGAAATTAAATTGAAGTTTTTAGGGTTTCTGAGTTGGAGGCACGGTCGTGCCCCCTACCTGGCACGCGGTAAGCACGATCGTGCCTTACCTCCACCATGACCGCGTGTAAACCCGTGAGTCTGAGAGCCGTACTTCCTTGATCAATGGGACCCAATGGCAGCTGCTGATCGGTCAACCAACTGTCACACGACCACGCCAAGCACTTGGCACAGTCGTGCCTCAAGACCAGGCACGGTCGTGCCTCCCATTTTATAAATACCAGACGATTTTCCCCCAGTTCATTATTCAACACTCTTGAGCAAAAACCTTTGTTTTGTGCTCCGAATCAACATTGTTCCAGCCACATTTCAAGCTTCTAGGAGGGATTACAACATCAAGAGGATCACCATACATCATCTACAACATCTAGCTTGGAGGATTGGATTCTTGCACAACATTCATGTTTCTTACCATTTTTCCTTGTTTATTTGTTGTTCTTATACTCATGATGAGCTAAAATTCTTGTTCACTTTGGTTTAGATGAAGTTTAGTTATATTTGACAACATTTATGGATTATTGGCAAGAATTATGTTAATGTTATGACAATCGTATGATTATTCTTCAATGAAATTATGTATTTGAGAATTTAAAGTTGTTTGCAAGACTTGTATTTATGCATGCTATATAATGTTGGAAAACTTACAGTTTATGATTATATTAATGAATTATGTTTGTATGCTAATTTATGGCTTTTGACTAGGAATGGTGGATGAAGTCTTGTTCATGATTTATGATTCTTGAATGTGTATCCTTATGCTTATGTTTGGAAAGAAAAAGTATTTGTTATGATGTTTCTTGCTTAGAACTATGTTTATCTAGGATTTGTTGACACAATCCCCTAATTTATGTAATCTTTGTATGAACATTGTGTGTTGAAGAAGTTTGAGCATTCCTGATTAAAGCCAACATTTCGCATTGAACTAGGGGACTCGCACAGCATGACTTACACCAAACCCAAGAGTTTGGTTACACGTCGCATATATGTTTTGATTATACGCTCCATTACTCATGGGGCTTACTTGCCGCATGGTCCTTCGATCCAGCGCTACATCCTCACGGAACTATGTGTTACATTACCTTTCGACTACTCGTAATCATTGTATTACATTTTCGCAAAGTCCGATCTCCATTTTTCTCTATTTTGACTATACGTTCCATTACTCATGGGGCTTACTTGCCGCATGGTCCTTCGATCCAGCGATACATCCTCACGGAACTATGTGTTACATTACTATTCAACTACTCGTAATCATTGTATTACATTTACGCAAAGTCCAATCTCCATTTTTCTACGTGCCACTTCCTTACTATTCGGCTACGCGCCCGCTCATCGAATATGTGTTTGCTTATATGCCACACCATTATTCGGCCACGCGCCACACTTTACTGGGTTACATAACATATCATTATTTGGCTTCAAGTTACATCTTTATTTGGTTATGCGACATTTCATTATGCGTCCGCACACCACGCCACATCCGTATCTGGTTTAAGGTATGACTTTCATATATACTACGTTATTTATTGGTGTAAACTCCCCTTACATTTGCGAATTTACAAAAATGTTAAAAAGAACATGACGTTATATTGGTGTAATAACATTATTAAGAAAATAATGATTTGAATTGATTTTAGCGAAGTTAATTGGGTTAATACAATAAAAGTGGGTTATCAAAGAATAATTACCCTATATATATTATATATATATATATAGGGAAGGGTTCAAATGATAATCAGTTTTTTATGTGATAACCACTCGTAAACAATCACATAATTTATAAATTATTCTGTCTTTTAATTGTGAAATACTCTTTAAACATATATCTTGAACATAAATACGGAAAGAAGGTGTCTTACATATTCGTATCACATAATGTTATATATACGTGACACATAGTGTGACGTATATATTACACTAACATACTGATAATTGTTACATATACGTAACACTATGAGGAGTCTTACATATACGTATCACATAATGTTACATATACGTGACACATAGTGTTACGTATATGTTACATTAACATAATGATAATTGTTACATATACGTAACACTTTGAGGAGTCTTAGATGTGCGTATCACATAATGTTACATATATGTGACACATAGTGTTACGTATATGTTACATTAACATAATAATAATTGTTACATATACGTAACGCTATGTTTGAGAGTGGTTATCATGGTTATCATATAAATATTGGTTATCATTTGAACCGCACCCTGGTGAACACATATATATTCTGTTAGTGTAACATATACGTAACACTATGTGTCACTTATATGTAACATTATGTGATACGTATATGTAAAACTTCTTATTTCCGTATTTTTGTTCAAGATATGTGCTCAAAAGGTATTTAACAATTAAAAGAAAGAATAACTTATAAATTATGTGATTGTTTGAGAGTGATTATCATGATTATCACATTAAAAACTGGTTATCAGGTTCAAATGATAACTAGTTTTTTATGTGATAATCGTGATAACCAATCTTAAACAATCACATAATTTATAAATTATTTTTTCTTTTAATTGTTAAAAGAGTATTTAAGTATCTTAAACATATATCTTGTATATAAATACGGAAATGAGAAGTCTTACATATACGTACAACATACGTGACACATAGTGTTACGTATATGTAACACCAACAGACTGATAATTGTTACATGTATGTAACACTATGTTTGAGAGTGGTTATCACATAAATATTGGTTATCATTTGAACCGCACCTTATATATATTAAAATAACCCGAGTCAAATATAATATATTTTTATTTTCTTCGTTAAATTGACAAACTAAATCAAACTTGTTTGCTATTCTTCTTGGCAATGCTTTTGAGATCGGAACGATACGGTCAGTCATACTAGGAACCGGTGCTGTCAGTGGTCCGATTGTTCAGGTCGAACCGGCGGACAAACCAGAGGTGACAACGAGAACCAAAAAATCTTTTAGCAGACCCTTAAACCTCATCCGTCGCTCTCATTTGTGAGATTTTGGTTGACAAAACGAGAATCACAAAATCTAACAACTTTTAGATCGAAGTTTTATTGAGTACTTTTAGATCGATTTTTTATTGAATAGAAGAAAGAATGCAGGAAATTTCATGCTATGGGGGGGAGGGGGGAGAGAGAAGAAGATAAAGTTATAATAGAAGAAATAAAAAATTAATGAAAATTTGAAAGGATAAGGCCATTTTTTTTGTAGAGATTTATCGACAGAGAATCTTTTTCTTATTTTATTTTAGTTTCTATATATGATTTGTGTTTTTCTAATTTAGAATATAACTTTTTGTGATTTTTTTTATCTATTATCATTTGTTAATTTGTCTTTATATTTAATAAATTATAAATAATTTATAGTGTTACGTATACGTATCAAATAATGTTACACATGCGTAAACACTATGTATCACGTATATGTAACATTATTTGTGATGGATTAATCTTGATTAAATATATTTATTAATATTAATTTATTAAATGTTTGGTTGAGTTAGTATTAGACTAGGAGTGAGTCTGCTTATTTATTTGATTTTTTAATTGAGTTTGAGTTTGAGTTTGGTTAGGATTAGTATATGATTTATTATAAATAGATGGTTAGAGATTAACTGTAAAGTGTGACTTGCGTTTTATTAATAAAAGGGTAGATCTTGGTTTAGATCAAAATTTATGTTCGTGTTCTTGGGACTGATTTCCAACAATTTGGTACGTATATGTAAGACTCATCATTTCCGTATTTATGTTCGAGATATATGTTCACGATACTTAAATACTTTTTTAAGAATTAAAAGAAAAAATAATTTATAAACTATGTGATTGTTTGATAGTGGTTAGCACGGTTATCACATAAAAAGTTGGTTAGTATTTGAACCCTTCTCATAATTTATGATGTCATCTGGTTCCTATCTGGTCCGACCAGTGAACCTTTAGGACTTCTGGTTCGATTTTGAAAACATTCCTTCTTGGGTCTACGACCGACCCACCCCCACTCCAAACTAAGCTGTTAGAGACCGATTTGATATGGTCATTCTCCCGATAGATACCCGCTGAGTATTGGTTACGGGATTTTGAATACCAATTGGTTTTAGTTTTAGGTATTGGTTTGGTGAAATAAAAATGGGCTAAAAATAGTGAATTTGAATTGATCCTAGACGACTAGATTCCAATTGATGAAAAAGAAAAGAAATTTGAATATTTTATTACATGAAGTACATGGGACACAATGGTATTGCTAAATCACAACAACAAAATTAAAAGAACATATGTTTAACAATGGATCAAATCCTCATAAACTCAAACAGCAGGCATATCCTTCAACCATGAGTCCAATGGCTTCCCAATTGAGTACACAATGAAACCAATCTCCCTCAACTTGTGTGGATCCACAACATTTCTTCCATCAAAAACAAATGCGGGTTTCGGCATGTTGTCGTAAATCTGCTTATAATCAAGATTCTTGAACTCATCCCACTCCGTCAGAATACACAGCCCGTGTGCACCCTTGGCCGCCTCATACACATCCCAAACCACACTCACTTGCTTCACTGAGCTCGGGCTCATGGGCTGCAGGTGCACCGGGTGGTCCCAGTCAAACTTGTTCATAGAAAGATCCCTTTGAATCTGTTCTTCGGTCACTTGTGGATCATAGATGCTCAAATTAGCCTTATCTCCTAACAATCCTTTGCAAACATCAATGGCGGGAGTTTCCCTCGTGTCACCCGTGTCTTTCTTGAAAGCGAATCCCAAAATCGCAATTTTTTTGCCTGAAACTGTGTTGAACATTGATGAAACGATCCGGTTGACAAAACGATTCTTTTGGTAATCGTTAACTTTGATCACTTGTTTCCAGTAGTTAGCCACTTCGAGCAACCCGTTGCATTCGCAAATATAGACCAAGTTGAGAATATCCTTCTGGAAACAAGATCCACCGAACCCTACACTGGAGTTCAGGAACTTGTGTCCAATTCTGGTGTCCTTTCCCACTGCATGGGACACCTGTGCAACGTCAGCGCCTGTAGATTCACAGAGCGCTGACATTGCATTCACAGAGGAAATCCTTTGTGCCAAAAACGCATTGGCAGCGAGCTTGGACAGCTCGGCTGACCAAAGGTTAGTGCAAAGGATCCGCTCCTCAGGCACCCAATGAGCATATACATCTTTTAATGCCTTAATCGCCCTTTGACCATCGGGGGTTTCTCTCCCTCCGATCAACACACGATCAGGGGCGAAAAGGTCTTCTATCGCAGTCCCTTCTGCTAGAAACTCAGGGTTGGACAGGATCTGGTAGTTTACCCCTTTGCTATTGTGGGTGAGGATCTTCTCTATGGCCTCGGCTGTTTTCACGGGAACCGTTGACTTCTCGACCACAATCTTGTCGGATTTTGACACGTCAGCAATCATACGAGCTGCACTTTCCCAGTACGTGAGGTCAGCAGCTTTCCCAGCACCAAGACCTCGGGTCTTCGTGGGTGTGTTGACCGAAACAAAGATGATGTCAGCCTCAGAGACATGCTTCTCAACATCAGTGCTAAAGAACAGATTCTTGCCCCTACATGACTTGACCACATCTTCCAGCCCTGGCTCATATATAGGGAGCTGGTCACTGTTCCAGGCAGTGATCCGAGAGACCGATATATCAACCACGGCTACCTCGATGTCAGGACACTTGAGGGCTATAACTGCCATTGTTGGTCCTCCAACATAACCAGCTCCAATACAGCAAATCTTCACCATTTTTTACCAATCTAGCCTTCAAATGTAAAAAAGATTAAATTTTGTTAAACTCCCACAAATATTTCATCATGGGAATTCAGAATCTAAATAAAAAGTTTGATCTTTTATTGGTTCTTGAAAAGTTAAAATCTGAATTCAAATCAAGAAAATGTTAAACCACAAAGAACAATGAACAGGAAGCTGAAAGAAACCTGAAACCTACAGCAAAATACAGCTTATTTTTTATAAAATCAAGTAAAAAAAGTTTATAATTCTTAACAGCAAATGGAAGAAATTTGGGAATTGGGATAAAAGTTTATACCTTTTTTTCTGTTGCAAAGAGAAAGAAGATGGAAGAGAAGTAGTTTTGGGATGAAGTGGAGATAGGGGGGAAATCTATTTAAATACCCATAAAAAAACTAACTTAAGATCTGAGTTTTTTGGACACTCAAAAAACAAGCAAAGTGCCAAAAGTAAGATTTACAACATTCAACACGTTTACAAACTACACCTTTCAGTAGTTAACAAGGGAATTTTGAACTGAAATCTTCATAAGTTTATTGTTTTCTTTCTATTTTCAAGTTCTTATTTTGACTTAACATTTTACTGAAATAATTATTTGACCAAATCTATAAAAATACACCCATCACCATTGGCGCAGGGTTGGGCTTAAAATTCGTCATTGATGTTGTTTTGGCCTCATTGACCTGTCACATGTCATCACTTTATTTTTAGCCTACAAACTTTTGTAAATCTTCATTTGTGGTGGGACTTGTCATTTCCCATTAGCTGAAATGTACGGTTCCGTTATTTCCGTGCATATCTCTATTTACGCTCTCACATGTCGTCATACAAGTGGACTTTATATGATTATTGGGTTAAGATTTGTGGGTATACATGTAATAATTTAAATTTGGTCAAATTGTTATTTTTTTAAAGGTCGGTTAAAATGACTATTTATGTAAAAAAAGAATTAGTCAAAATAGCTTTTACGTGAATTTCTTATAAAAACCAGTAAGAAATTATGTATTATTAATCATTATTTATTTAAAACAAATAGAAAATTACAAGAAAAACTTTATCAAAACACATATTGTAATAGAAATAACCAAGATAAATCTTCTTAAACTAAAATTATTAAATAATATATTCTATATAATACATTAATTTCCCTAAAATATTAAAGTTGGAATTCTGTTAATTTGTATACTTTTTACCCTTTATTTGTGGGGTAGAAAAAGAAACACATACCAAGTATTAGATGATAGATGATGGAGTTGAATTGGCAAGAATTCAGGAAAAAAAACATGTTTTAAGAAGCATTTCCTTCCAAGAATCATCCCTATCTTTTTAATATTTCTCATATAACTTAAGCTAAAAACCAACATCTATAAAATTTACTTTTGAGTTTTGATTAATCTTTTAAATTTACCTTTAAATGATTCATGGTTAAAAAGCCATTCTCCAACATAGGGTTGTTAATAGAGTCGAGTTAGCATCAACTCGGGACTCGTAATCTTTAATCCGAGTTGGAATTTAAGTTCTTTTTTTTCATATTTAACTTGAGCCGGCTCGTGGCTCAGTGAACTGACTCGTTTATTTTAAATTTTGATGAATTTATATGTTTTATATTCAAGTATCAAATAATAAGTTAACAAGAATAGCAGCTTATTCAAGATTCAACAACTAAGTTACCAAACTACCAATATACAAGAAAAATCATAATGAGAGTTTATCTAAGCGAGCTACCATCTAGTCAAATGTTTACATGAGTCAAGACCTCAAGCCAAATGAAATAGAGACGATTTTTTGGTCAAGCTAATTACGAATAAGTTACGACTCACAAGCAAGGTGGACAGCAATGTAACATTATTCCATGAGGTTATTCTTTTATTATCTATACCAAGTTAATAAAAATGGATCTTTAACAATGTAGGAATGTGGATTTGAGATGACTTGGATTTTCTGATAATCGTGTGTTCACTTTCAGATTGAATAATTTTGATGGTATACTCGAATATTCAATCGGATAAGAATGAGAGATTCAAGAACGAAAATGTGAAATATGTTAGGAAACTTGTGTGTGTGAAACTGACCAAAAACTTATATTTATAGGGATGATCGGATGCAATGAAACGTCAAAATTATTGGCTGACAACCACCTTAACTAATGTTTCAATTTACTCCGGATGACCAAATCTGGTCCGGCTGGCCAAATCTAGTCCGGATGGTCCAGCTTAACCCCAGCCAGTTGCGTTGTGTTGCCCCTTAGACCTAATAGGGGATGCTGCCCCTAGGATCCTGCTGACCAAGGGCGCTGCCCCCGGACTCCCGTTGTTCTATGGGCTTCGCCTCCTTGAAATAAGAAGGTGTCTTTAGCACCAGAAATTATAAGATTCTCAAACAAGTATGAACTCCACACTTACAAACGTGTTTGATGTTTCATTATGACTTCTTATTTGATCATTGAGTAACTCACCAACAAACAAAACCCATGTTTCAAAACTTTTCAACAATTTGGGTAAACCCCAAGAACATGAGCTTTCTGCGAAAAAAAAATGGTCAAAAAATGTGAAAAAGGAAGAAAACATGAATAATGATGGGAAAAAATAATAATAATACAAAAGGGGCCGGTGTTAGATGAGTAAGATCCAAGAAATAATTAAAAAAACCCAAAAAAAGAAAAATCATAATTATAAAGAGAACTTGATTTAAAAGGAACATGCAGGCAAGAAGGTCTTTAAACGTGTTGATTAGTCATTACCTGATCAAAATGCAGCCTACTCCATCCAATGAAGCTTCAAATGTACTCCGTTTACGGAGAAGACACTATGATTAGGGTTTAAAAAGTTGTCAATTAAGCATTGAATCGACGGTGATTTTTCCATTAATTGCTTGCCTAGTGTTAATTGAACAAAGAGTGCGTAAAATGGGGAAAAGTACACGCAAAAAGGTCATACCAAAGCCACAATTAATAATAATTATTTATGCGCATCGATGATTGTCCCCCACAAAAGTAATGTGAGTTCAAATCCTGCAAGTGTAGGTTTATGAGTAAAAAAGTTGTTAAAAAACAATTGTTTGCAACTCGCTTGTTATTATTTCAGTAAAAACCTGTTTGTAATTCAACTTGAGATGATTTGACACGAGCTACTTGGTTTGTATAAACATTCAAGTAGCATGGTGTTCAGTTGTTGGCTCGCTCAAATAATTTTTTTCTCCTTAATTTTGTATTTTGGTACTTTGGTATTTGAGAAAATGTATGATGAATTTTTTGTTACCTTGTTATTTAGGACTTCTATGGAAAATATACAAAATTGTCAAATACAAAAAATAAGTCTAACTCATTGAGCCATGAACTAAGTTGAATTAAATACGAACTCAACTTCAAGCTTTGATTGAAGATTAAAAGTAGAGCTCTTGGCTCGTGTTTTTAGAAACTCAAGTCCGAGTTAACATTGACTCGATTCCACTCGTTCAATGGACAACCTAATTGTGGTCATAGTAATAGCCAAGAGGATAGAACACTCGTTTATTAGAGAATGATTATAAGGGTGGAAGGGGTGGACTCGGGTTTGGGGGTCGGGTTGGGACGGGTTCACGGCTAAACTGGCGCAACGGTCACGGGTTGGGGCTCTGGTTCGGGTGACGGGTTCACGAAGCCGTGTATTGTGTGTTGTTTTTTACCCGTTAAAATCTAGCCGTTAATCCATTTATAGCCGTTAGGCTATTTCATAAAATAAAAAATAAAAAATTCCCCCTATAAATACAAACCTTAAATGCATAATTTAATACCAATCAAATACTCTCCTACTCCTAATTTTCTACTCTACTACTTTTATTTTTATACTCCACTCATGGATCCAAGGAAACAACCGTCATCCGCCCGCAAAACCTTTAAACCAAAAGTCTGTTCGGGTCCAAGCGAAGCGACTCCTCCACAATCGTTTCAATATCCTCAATTCTACCAAAATCCTATAACCCAAACGTCAATGCCCGTCCAAATTGTGCCGGGTCATTTTGTGCTTCCACAACCCGAAGTACCCAACCAGTTTTCATTCTACCAAAATCTACCCAACCCCTTTCGTAACGTAACCCAAACCGTTCCACAAACCGAATATGAGCAGGAACAAGATGATGGTAACGAAGATGAGGAAGAAAAACATTATGAGGTGGAAGAAGAAGAGGAACAAGATGACACCGTTCAAGGTAAATAGAAATTCACAAACCGGGCGCCTCGTAAGGTTTGGGAGGATCATGAGGAAGTTGCCTTAATCAAGGCTTGGATTCGGGTCTCCAAAGCCCTTATAACCGGATATCAACAAAAAAGCTCATCGTTTTGGGGATGAGTGCTTAATCATTTTAAAAAGAATGTTGGTCGAACCGAACGAACATTCCACCAACTAAATTCAAAATGGGACGTGATAAATACGGAGATGTCCCATTCAACGGACTATACATCCAAGCGGTATAATTTACTTTAATATTAATTTATTATTTTATTAGTTTCATTTTAACTTACTAGCTAATATTTTAAAAAAATGTAGAAACATCGATGGGCTAGTGGAACCAATAATGAGGATATAATTAAGAAAGCGTTGAAGGAGTATAAAAAACAATACGAGAATAGAGGTTTCTCCCATTTGAGCATGTGGGAGATTGTAAAAGACCATGACAAATGGGAACCTGTTCCGGTTATAGGTGCAGAGTTTGAATCTCAATCCCAAAAAAGAACAAAAACATCGGAGTCGGGCAATTATACAAGTTCAAATGACGTTTTAAGTAGTAAGGTCCCTAACCCAAACGATGACACAACACCAAAACGACAGGCACGTAAAGGGAAGAAAGTGGCCGAGTCATCAAGCAAGAGTAAGGAAAGTTTGATTGAAGCTCTATACGGATATATTACGATGAAAGAGAAAGAAAAAGATGAAAAGAAAATGGATGAAACAAAATTGGTCATGATGGAAGAACAACGAAAAGCTATCCGACAAGAAAAATATGACCGGGACATTAAGACGCTTCTAGAACAGCATGACGGTATCCCCGGACCGTTCTTGCAAATCGTCCTACAACGTAAACGTGACATAGTCGCAAATACGGTTGGCCTTGCGATTTTTAGAATTTAGTTCTTTTATTTTTATTTTAATGTTTTTTTAGTTAATTATATATTTATTTTTAATTTTTATGTTTTATTTGTATGTTTTACTTTTTAAATTAACTTTAATTTTATCTTTAATGTATTTTATTTCTGTTTTTAATTTTTTTTAAATGCTAGGGTACCCATTTTGGTTCGCGGAATTCAAAGGAAATGAAATTGGAATTTGAAAACTTTTCATCAAATTTTGTGTTTAGTTAGCCAATGAAGGAATTAAAATTGAAATTAATTCCACCAAATTCTTTGGTTGATGGAATTCAACGATCTTTCCACCCATTGAAGGATTATTTTAAATCTATTGGAATTCTAACCAATAGACAAAAATATCCTTACGTTCTTTTTTTTCTTTACACGGACTAAAGTCACAAAAAAATGAAGATGATGGAGCTGATGAACTTATGGCCATAAATACAAAAAACAAACGCACACCAAGTCATCAACAAACCACAATTCATAAATTTACAAATCCAAAAATCAAATACAGTAAATTGAACCAGATAAACCAAAAGTCATTATCTATGAACGAGAAGCTTCCATTAATTCAATCAATTTGATTTCCAAAATAAACCAAAAGCCATTATCGTCCAGAGAAGCTTCATATTTTGCCCAAAAAGTCAATTTTTGTGAGTTGGATGATTAAAGGTGAACTGATAAGCAACTCTCAATGGTTTTTTTGGATTGAACGATTGAAGTGGACGGGTGAAGGAAGAAAAAGTTGTGACAAGAATTTGGGAAATAGGGTTGGGTAGAGTATTGAAGGGAAGTGAAGAGGGTATTTGTGTAATTCGCTTTTCTTTGTAATTCTAAATCCTTTCATCAGTTTACAAACCAAACAAATTATAACTTTTTATTGGAATTAATTCTAATTCCTTAATATTCCGATTGCAATTCCGTTTCCAGTTTCTTAAAAAAAACATTTCGCGAACCAAACGACCCCTTAGGGGTTCCTACCCCTTGTGTTTAAGGTAGTTTAGGGTTCAAATGACGTGACATTACATGACGTGTTTTGATTGTGTCACATCCGTAACACAGGAAAGTCATCTAACGAGAGTAGTTCCTCTAACAGAGATGTTTCCAAGAAAAAACGACAGGTCTAGGAGAGATGTATACACCACTATTTTTTTAGACAGAACATTCCTTTTTCCAGATAACTACATACTGGTCAGAAGGTCGCCTTCTAGTTACGGTGACGTTGATACCAAAACACATAACGGAAGCTAAACCATAAACCTCATTCGTTAATTACTAAACTGTTTTATAACATAAAAAAATGTCAATTTAAACTAGACAGATCATAACCATCTGTTCCTATCAAAGAACTCAAAACCAGGCCTTATAGCTCTTCCAAGCATGCCTTCACTTATTAGAGTATTTGACCAACAACCATCCATAGCTATGGTCTATCTGGAATGCCGTCTGCTAACCTGTCTAAATAATTAGAAAATAACTACCTCAACATAAGTTGGTGAGTTCACTTTTAAAATCATTTGGTTTCGAAATCAGGGTTCAAAATGATATCTATTAGCAACGACTAACAATCTTCTTCCAATACCGACGACTATTGGATTTCATAAACATTTTAGGTTTCACAATATCTTGTATTAATCTATATCACAGTTAGATAACAAGCATTTCCATCATCTGTCCTATATATGAAACAGATGGCAATTTGACCATAGTGTTCACACTAGACAATAGTCTACGGCCGAAACTGAACAGTATACCGCCCCGAAACTGAAGGCTTGATTGACACAGAAATTACAATCATGAGACACCCCACCATATGAAAGATTTTATTTGACGCAATGATAATAATTCAAGGTACTTGGTTTCAAAATATTGTTTCCACAAATCGTATTCAAAATATGGTTTCACATCCTCATTCGGAGGAATAAATTCATTTCATAGAAAACATCTTTGTAAAATCATTCTCAGTTAATAATCAAAACCATTTATAAAATATTTCCCAGTATAGTTGAACTCACCTCGACAGTATCTTAGCTCGTATAACTGCAAAGGATATCTCGTACAATATCCTCGGAACTATCTACAGCTATTTCCGGATGAAAGCTAGAAACCGGACTTCCGAACACGTACCGGCACTTTTGCATGACTTCCTAGGTTGAGTGTGTGTGTTTGAGTGTGAAAAGTATGTGTGAAAGTGTCTAAAACTCGTCTGCCATCGAAATCTATTTATAGGCAAACTTTGGCTCCGTGACGGACCGGTACCGGGCGGTGATGGTCCGTCACCGCTTACTTTGGCGGCCACGCTCTTGCCCAACACGTGACGGGCCGTTATGCACTCGTGACGGTCCGTCATAGCTCGTAACAGACTGTTATCAATGATGACGGTCTGTCATAGTGTTTCCACGCGTCAAACCTTAATCATGAGTCACCGGACACGTGTCCTCATCTGCGCAACCCCTTAGTCAACCCGTAACGGACCGTTATGGTCCGTGGCGGTTCGTTACCGTCAAAAAATCCAAAATTTTCAATTTAAAACCTCCAACTTTGAGGTAATTATATTTTAACCCCTGGAATTTCGTTTTATAATATTTTTAGCTCTTAAATTCTTACGGGAAATTTCAGGATGTTACAAATCTCTCCTCCTTAAAGAGATTTTGTCCTCGAAATCGATTATGCGTAATTAATAAATAAGTCCTTTTATTCTTTCAGGTAATACTTACCTAATTTTCTTGTCAGGTTTTAGGGCAATCATTCTTGAAATGCCCGGTATCCTTGCAGTTATGGCATCTAATCTTGGGGCAATATCTTGATACGTGTCCTGTTTGATTACATCAGTTACATTTAATTCCTTGAGCACCTCTTCCCAAGTTATCTATTTCTATCCTTGGGATCTTGTTATCAGTGAGTTCATAGGTTGTCTTTTCCAGGCTCCTCTTGTTGGCCACCTCCTGAGCTTCTATCTCATCATACATTACTGCACTAAGTTGTACTGCTGAATCTATAGTTGCAGGTGCAGCAGTTTTCACTAAGGTTCAAACTTTTGGTGGTAATCCCTACACATAACATTTGATTCTCCTGGATTCATGAGTCACAAGATGTGGTACCAGCTTGCCCATCTCATTGCATTTGCTGGTATATTAACGATGGCTAAGATTTCTAGCTTCGAATCGGTGAAATTCTAATTCAATCTTGTCCACTGCATTATGTGGACCGTATCTATTGACTATCAATACCTTCAAGTACTCCCACTTCATTCTATCCGTACATTCCTATCCCTTAGTCTACTTGACTAATTCCCACCAGTCAAGTGCATCTTCCTCGAACAAATGTGCAGCAAATTTGATGGCTTGATCTGGTCTGCACTGACATCCATAGAAGTTATCCACTGCATGGCTGCAATGGCATTCTTCTTGCCGTTGAAAGGTTTAGGGTGACAATCACTAAAGTTCTTGTAAGTACATCCTTGGTACTTATCGCCTGTTGTTTGGTTTGTAACGGTTTTAGGGACTCGAGTAGCATCAATATTATTTCCTACAGAGTTGGTATGAACAGTATTCACCGCTCGTGGGTTTACACTACTGGCTACTTCGTGTATGTTTCCCTGATTACTAGAGCCCATTCTCCTATGAAGAGCATCGTCCATGATTCCTTGTAAGGTTGTTTGGAGCACTCGGGTGACCTCAGATGCCACCACTCCTTGAAATTGGGATTCTGTCATAATCACTTCCTCAGTATGTTGTTCAGGTTCAGTATTGACATTCGTTTCTACATTCAAGTCAGTATTCGTTGTTTCACGGTTACGAGACCTAGTATTAGGAGTCCTACCCCTGCCACTTCCTCGTCCTCTACCTCTTCCAGCCATTTAGTACCAATATGCACAGATGTATGACATCAGAATTCGTATAACCGGTGATAATCCAGAAAATCATAAATTAAAAACATTTGACCATGGATGTAATTAATTCTCTGTTTCCTTGGTATTACCCGTTATAAGTCATAACAAGAGTCAACATCTCAACCTGAGACTCAGCCTATGACATTCCATACTAATCTCAAAGTCCTAGTTTAAGTCTAGATACAAACTTCCTATTAGTATCTAAATCCCTTAAACTGAGGCACTGATACCAACTTGTCACACCTGTAACACATGACAACCATCTAACCAGAGTAGTACCTCCAACAGAGATGTTCCCGGGAAACAACGATGGGCCAAGGAAAGATTTATACACCGCTCTTTCCTTAGACAGAACAATCCACTTGCCAGATAACTACATACTGGTCAGAAGGTCGCCTTCTAGTTACTGTGACGTTGATACCAAAACACACAGCGAAAGGTAAACCATAAACCTCATTCATTAATTACTAAACTGTTTTACAACATAAACAAAATGTCTATTTAAACTAGACAGATCATAACCATCTGTTCTTATCAAGGAACTCAAAACCAGGCCTTATAGCTCTTCCAAGCGTGCCTTCACTTATCAGAGTATTTGACCAACAACCATCTATAGCTAACAATCTTCTTCTTATAGCGACGAAATCAGGGTTCAAAATGATATCTTAGAGCAACAACTAACAATATTCTTCTAATAGCGACGACTATTTGA
This sequence comes from Smallanthus sonchifolius, assembly GCA_023525975.1. Taxonomy (NCBI): domain Eukaryota; kingdom Viridiplantae; phylum Streptophyta; class Magnoliopsida; order Asterales; family Asteraceae; genus Smallanthus; species Smallanthus sonchifolius. The sequence continues at coordinate 35,911,776 of CM042025.1, read as the reverse complement.
TTTCATAAACATTTTAGGTTTCACAATATCTTGTATTAATCTATATCACAACTAGATAACAAGCATTTCCATCATCTGTCATATAACTTAAACAGATGGCAATTTGACCATACTGGACAATAGTCTACTGCCGAAACTGAATAGTAGACCGCCCTAAAACTGAAGGCTTGGTCGACACTGGAATTACAATCATGATACACCCCACCACATGAAAGCTTTTATCTGACGCATTGATAATAATTCAAGGTACTTGGTTTCAAAATATTGTTTCAACAAATCGTATTCAAAATTTGGTTTCACATCCTCATTCGGAGGAATAAATTCATTTCATAGAAAACATCTTTGTAAAATCATTCTTAGTTAATAATCAAAACCATTTATAAAATACTTCCAAGTATAGCTGAACTCACCTCGACAGTATCTTATCTCGTATAACTGCAAAGGATATCTCGTACAATATCCTCGGAACTATCTACGGCTATTTGCGGATGAAAGCTAGAAACCGGACTTCCGAACGCGTACCGACACTTTGGCATGGCTTCCTAGGTTGTGTGTGTGTGTTTGAGTGTGAAAAGTATGTGTGGAAGTGTCTAAAACTCGTATGCCATCGAAATCTATTTATAGGCAAACTCTGGCTCCATTACGGACCGTTACTGGGCGGTGACGGTCCGTCACCGCTTAACTTGGCGGCCACGCTTTTTCCCAACACGTGATGGACCGTTATGCACTCGTGACGGTCCGTCGTAACGGACTGTTATCAATGATGACGGTCCGTCATAGGGTTTCCACGCGTCAAACCTTAATCACGAGTCACCGGACACGTGTCCTCACCTGCGCAACCCCTTGCTCAACCCGTAACGGATCGTTATGGTTCGTGACGGTCCGTTACCTTCAAAAAATCCAAAATTTTCAATTTAAAACCTCCAACTTTGAGGTAATTATATTTTAACCCCTGGACTTTCACTTTCTAGTATTTTTAGCTCTTAAATTCTTACGGGAAATTTCAAGGTGTTACAGATTGGGTAATTCTTATGGTAGTTAGGGGTTCCATCTCCTCCACCCTAATTAAGGAGTGCAAAACCTTGTTCAAACTTATACTATTAAAATGCTGAACTTGGATACAAACCGACTGCGTTTTAAAACTCAATGACCAATGAGTACACATATGGTCTAGTAGCATCTTGAAGGTGTATTTCCTAAAGTAATTAAGGTTCTGTTTGATTGACACGAATTTATGGTATTTTAATGGAATTGAAATTTAAATTATATTCTTTAACATGTTTGCTTGGCTAAGATAAGAAATTGGAATTGGAATTAAGTTCAACTAAATCTCTCAATTACTGGAATTCAAAATCCCTCTCAATTTCAATAGAATTCAGAATTACTTATCATTTTAAGGAATAATTTTGTATTTTAGGTATTTTTTACATTACAATTCCGTTAAAAAATATGCTAACCAAACAAATTATTGATTTCAAAGGAATCATTTAAATTCCAATTCCAACGAATTTCGTGAACCAAACGCCTCTTAAGGGTTCATCGTCTACACACAAGGATAGAGAGTGGTTTAAAAGATCTAATATATATGTAATACGTATGTTGGTAATTTTGTATAACAAGATTTAGTTACTTAGATGAGATCATTAAAAATCATAATCCGAGATGTTATCAACATTGTTGTCGTTGGAATTCTATCAATGTTATCCAATTACTTAATTAATCGGTTAACGTCTTTAAATGATATATTTCTAATAAAAAAGATATTATAAGAATATAATTAAGGTATTAAAATTAAATAATGGATAAACCGGTAAAGTAGTAAACCACACTCGAGCATTGCCAATCGGCCCAATCCCTTATGCAATATTAGTGCTGATATGTGTAAAAAAATTCGCAGCGTGATGTCTCCAAAAAGTCCTATCACCGATCATGTTTTTGAAAAGGTGCAAATCTAGTAAATCCTACATAATTTGTTCATCGCATGTTAGTTTCGGCATGCCTTTGCTCATCCTTCCCTCAACTAAGAGTGCTTCCTCGGTTCCAACATGTGTCGTCGCCTGTCTTCTTCGCACATGCCTAAAACATGTCAATCACCCTCTCTTAGGGTGTTGGGGGCCATTAACCCCAATACCCATTTACTCATCAAAACTGGCTAATAGAATTCTGTCACCTCAAAACTACTCATTTACTCATTTACTCAGATTTCATTGGAAACACCTTACTCATTTACTCATTTACTCACCAACTTTTTTTTATAATTAAACATTTAAATAATCAAAAACATACTTTTTAATTAATTAAAAAATCAAAATACAACTAAAAATAACAAAATACAGTAATAAAGTTACAAATAAAAAAAATAAAAAATTAAACATAATCGTCTTCCGAATCGCTGCTGGCCCACTCCGGTAGTGTAGCAAAATGTTCAACAAGATCATATCGTAGTCTAAAGTGTGTCTCTTGATCCCGCAATTCATTAATTACACCATCGTCTACTACTTCATTGGTTGTAGGGTCTATCACGTAGCTGGGTGAGATTGCATTTCCGTCATGCTTTAAAAGCATATTGTGCAATATGATACATGTGTAAACCACATTTTGTATTTTTTGACGTTTATGTGACCGTTGCGGACGATTAATTATTCCCCATTTAGATTTTAAAACACCAAACCCGCGTTCGACGTCTTTTCTAGCCGACTCTTGAACTTTCTTAAACCTTTTTCTTTTGGGTCGACAGGGAATGGAAATGATTTCACAAAAACAAACCAAGTGGGGTAAATCCCATCCACAAGATAGTAGCCACATTTGTATTCACGACCGTTAACTTGGAAAGGACACTTCGGGGCGGTTCCATGCATTTCGTTATTGAACAACGGGGATTGATTGAGAACATTTATGTCGTTATTGGAATCGGCAGGACCACAAAACGCATGCCAAAACCATAAGTCATTTGACACCACTGCTTCCATCATGATCGTAGGGTATTGGTGATCATCTATCATAAATTGGGCACGCAAACTAGTCGGACACATCCTCCAAACGACATGCGTACAATCGATGCTACCGATCATCCCTGGAAGGCCCCATCTAGTTTCATGCGCATTATATAAACGTGCAATGTCGTGGCTTGTAGGTATACGTAAAAACTCTTTGCCGTATAACATAATAATAGAATTGCAAAAGTATTCTAAACATTCACGAGCAATCCTATCCGACATAGATAAATATTCATCATATTCGTCAGGAGGGTTACCTGTAGCAAGTTGACGAATAGTAGCAGTGCATTTCTGAATCGACGTGAAGCTCTTCTTTAACCTCCCGTCATACCCTTCGTGAAACCAAGAAAACCTTGAATCTATGCTTATATCCCTTACAATGCTTAAAAACAACTCTTTCGGTAAGCGAAATCTCGATTTAAACGTATCTGCGTCGTACCTGGGGCGTTCGACGAAGTAATCATTCAACAAATTTGTGTTAGCAACTTCACGATCACGATTTACACATTTTTTCTTTGATTTTGCCGTATCCTCAAGCTCACTAGCCGCAACTTTGGACAAAAATTCAATGCCACTTGAGTCAGAAATGTCGGAAAGAAGATAATCAAAATCATTAGCATCGGATAATCCCGAAGGAACAGCACTAGAACCGGATGAAGACATTTTGTTAAAAAAATTGGAGAGGAGAGTGATTTGTTTTATATATAGATGATAGGTAAAAATATATGTGTGTGGAATAGGGTATTTATAGGTAACAATTTTTTTTTTTTTAAACCACCCAACCCACCCCCCACCCCACCAACGGCTACTCAAACGGTCACAAATGCAACGGACAGATCGAGTAAATATACTTGAATTCACCTACTCGCCACCCCTCGGGTATACCCGAGTCGATGGGGGCGGTGTTCCATTTACTCGCTTACTCGGATGACCTACTCGATCACGTTTGAGTCTTCCGCCCCGTATACCCTTATCTTATTCGAAATGCAGGTCAATCACATACCATCTCAGTCGTCCCTCCCTTATATTATCCGGATCTCCTCTCTAAGTTTTTTTAAAAAGGAATGTTTTGAGAAAACTTTAACTCGTCTTTTTAAAGTAAATGATTTTACAAAAAATAAATTATTTTTACAAAATGATTTTTTATATATAAATGTTTTTAATATGAATATCAACTGTTTTTATAAAAAGTATGCAAATTTTTACATAAATAAATGATTTTTTTTACAAAAAAAATGACTTCATATTAAATATAATGATGTTTTTATAAGAAGAATTATTTTATAAAAAGACTTTTTTTTAAAAGATGTTACAGACACTAATGTGGAAACATAAGCAGAAACAAGGGTGTGAACATTTACATGGATGCAACGTGGTATGTGACAAGTTTATGAAAGTTAAATATAATAAAGTGAACTAAATTCTCATTTGACTAAACATTAGTATAATTAACCTTTTCTAAAACAAAAATTAAATAAATTTGAGTTTGAATTAATCCATTTTAACCGGGATAATGAGATTTTAGTGATAATCCTTCATTATCAATTGTGAAAGAAGTGCGGTGGATTCGAAATAGAGTTACGCATAAGGGAACTCAAAACATAGATCTCTATAATTTTGGGTTTTTATCAACAAAATACAGTTAGTTTTCTTTTCTACAAAGTCAAGTTGAAAATGAAAGATTTAACGTTATATCTTATGCTTGATTTTTATAAATTGGATAATCCACGCATCAACTAGTGATGACCATCATGAGAGTGGTAAATCACAGACAAATGACACGAAGAGACTGATTTCTATACACGGTCATACATAGGGTCGGTTTCGGTACAATGTTTTAACAAATTAGACAATTTTTTGTAAGACTCATTATTAATTGTGTGTCCAATATTATCATTTATTTATTATTAATCATTGACTTAAATACCTCTATGACTAATTGGTAATTATTCAATAGACATAATTACTCTTACTGTCATAATTAGGGTTTCCCCTTGGGTGTATAAATAGAGATCATTGGGTAGAGATTAAGGGTTGTTGTTGAACTCCATCACTAAGTCATGAGTTCTCTCTATAATTCGTAACCCTCTCTATCTCTCTAAACCATGAGACTCCTCTCACCTAAACCATCATTACGGTACATCATAAACGGAACCCGATCACCAGCAAGATCATGGCGTCTTCCTTCTCCAACCTTACTGGATTACTAGGTAACGTTTATGTTTATTATCGTTTTCCATTATCATGTTAAAGAACCGATCAATATGTGGTATCAGAGCATATGTTGATAAATCAGTTTTTTTTCGTTCCCTAAAAACTGGAATGAATCGGAAAATCGTTTTTATAAACGTTTTCGGCTTTGGACTTACGATTTCCAGACCTGTTTCGCTTGACACTTTCTAAAACCTGTTTTGATCCCTTATTTGGATCAAATAAACTGTTTTTATGATATATTAAAGTTCTCGGATCAAAATCTCAAGTTTTCGGTTTTGATATTTTTTAGTCTTTTCAGGTCTGAATAACCCGTTTTGATCCATAAAACTTTGATAATTTTCGAAATCCTTAATTATTATTTTCTATGATTTCGATTCAAGGCCAAAACATGTTTTTAATCAAGAACAATTATGATGTTCATCAGAATTGTTCTTGATGTTCATCCTTATTTTCGATGAAATCATGCTTATTTTGGTAGTAGATTGGATTTAATCTTGTTTCCGAAAATTATTTAACTTTATCTCCAAGTTTTCGTATAAAGTATTTAAATTTTAAATCTTTTGAACTAATCAAATCTTGGATATAATTAAACACTTAAATTTCGAAATAAAAGATATCCCTAAAATCTATTCATTATTTTCGGATTCCATAAAGTATACGCAATTCATTTAAGTACACGGTTTTAACAAGTTCTCGGATTATTTTCCCGTGAACCTTGCTCTACCCGTAAACCTCCTTTTTCCCGTGAACATAACCTTTCCGTGAACATCAGTTTTCCCTTGAACATACATTTTCCCGTGAACTTAACCTAAAACCCAAGAACTTACTATTTCCCGTGAACATCAAATGTTAGCGGCTCACCCAGGTTCTTGGCTAATGACATAGTTCACGGCTCATTGACTGTTCTCGGCTCACTTCAGTTCTCGGCTAGTTATAATAGTTCACGGTTACTCACTAGTTCTCGGCTCATGTCTAAAGTACTCGGCTCCTTATGTTTTCGGGCCCACAAAATTTTTGGGGCAGGGGCACACTGCCCCCCGTAAAAAAAGTTCGATCCACAAAAAATATTCGATCCGCGCACTTAACTTACATACCTTATTTGTTATCAGATTATTTTCCCGTGAACCTTACTCTACCCGTAAAAAAAAATTCGGGCCGAGGTCCACAAAAAAAGTTCGATCCGCGCTAACAGGGGGTTTGCTATTAACTAATGCTTTTATATTTTTTTGTGAAACCTTAAAATTTAAATGTTTTACAACTTTTAATTTACTTGAATAATACCTAACCGTTTCACTTCTGCCTAAAGGTGATGTGATACATGTGTACATTTTTCAAGTATAATTAAGCATTTTCACTTAGTGTATATCATTAAATTATTAGATATTCACATGACACCCGCCTTAAATACATAAATTTTTCACTTCTGTCCAAAGATGATGTGTTGCATTTGTGTCCTGCAAACTTAAATTGTGTAAATTAAATGTCCCACTTCTGTCCAAAGGTGATGTGTTACATTTAACTTACATACCTTATTTGTTCCTAATGCTTAAATAATTGGTCATAGCCAAAGCGAAAGCCAATTGTTTAAGTAGAACCTTAATTAGTTTATTATTTTGGTGTTATAATAGACTTTATCACAGCTTCATTATTATAATGGTCCTTACTTTCCGCCTGCCTTAGTCTAGTACCCCATAAGTTCACTCTAGGTTCTTCTATTAAGTTATGTATCTTATTCTTCTCATCTAAATTCACTGCAGCTCCCAATATGGGAATTGAAACTCTTACCAGTTCTAACTTTCATTCTTGAAAAGATTCTCTAATGCTGAATCTCGCAACGCTGGATTTTGATTATGCACTGAGAGAGGCTGCACCCCCTGCTCTCACTGATAAGAGTACTGCTGATGAAAAAAAATACTCAATGAGAAGTGGAATAGGTGCAATCGATTGTCTCTTATGCTCATAAAGCAATCCATCATCATCGCCATCAGGGGAGCAATTCCAGATTCGACTGATGCTAAGACTTATCTGGCTTCTGTGGAGGAACAATTTAAAGGAACTTCTAAGGCGCATACTAGCACTCTTATTCTGAAGATGGTGACTACTAAGAATGACGGGATCAACGGTATTCGTGAGCACATCCTGATGATGCACAACATGGCCCATAAGCTTAAGGGACTTGAAATGGAGATCAGTGATGGTTTCCTGGTGCACTTTATTATGACTTCTCTACCCGCGTCTTTCGAGGCATTCAAGATCAATTACAACACTCAAAAAGAGAAATGGAAGATAAGTGAGTTGATTGCTATGTGTGTGCAAGAGGAATAGTGCCTAAAGCTGGAGAAACCCGATGTGACTTACCTCATGACTGGTGATTCTAAGAAAAGGAAGGGAAATTTCTGTAAAAAGGAATTTTCAAAGGTCCAAAAGCAAGATTCAAGTGCTGCTTCTAGCTCTAAGAACTCCAAAGGAAAGTTTCACTGCAGGTTCTGCCGCAAGGCCGGACATAAGTAGAAAGAATGCCAAGACTTCAAGGAGTGGCTGACTAAGAGAGGTAATCATCTTTATATGATATTTGAGTCCTTTAACTTAAATGTTCCAACTAACACATGGTGGTTTGACTCTGGTTCTATGGTTCATGTAACCAATTCTACTCAGGGATTCCTTATAATCCAGAAGCTAGAAAGAAACCGAAGAACACTTAAACTGGGGGAATGGAAAAAAGCTAGTTGTCGAAGCCGTGGGAACCTTAGAATTAATAATGAAAACTGGTTTATGTATTAAACTTTATGATACCTTATATATTCCTGAGATTACTCGGAATCTTGTATCAGGACCAAAGTTACACGTATACGGTTTGATGTTTCACATGGTCATGGCAAACTTACTATTAGCTTTAATTCTTAAGTGTTTGGACATGGTTTTCTGGATGGTGGTCTCTATAAATTAGAACTAGATGATGAATTTTCCAAGTCTTTGTTATCATATAACATCAATGAGAATTTAACAAAGACTAAACGAAAATGAGACTTAGAAACTTCATCCATATTGTGGCATCAACGTTTAGGCCACATTTCACGAGAACGTTTATCGAGGCTCATGAAGGATGAAATCTTACCCTCTCTCGATTTCAATGATTTTGGAACATGTGTCAAATGCCTTAAAGGTAAAATGACAGCAGCGAATAAAAAGGTGCCACTAGGAGCTCTAATTGATTAGAACTCATTCACACTGACATTAGCGGCCCTTATCCCATCGCTGGAATAACCGGACATACTTCATTTATCACTTTTATCGATGATTATTCTCGTTATATGCAATTGTATCTTATTAAAGAAAAATCTGAATCACTTGCAACCTTTAAAGATTATAAAACTGAAGTTGAAAAACAACTTGATCTTCAAATAAAAGTTATGAGATCAGACAGAGGATGGGAGTATTATGGTAGACATACTAATGTAGGTCAGGCTCCTGGTCTATTTTATGAGTTTTGTAAAGACCAGGGGATCGTGAACCAGTACACTATGCCCGATACTCCTCATCAGAACGGTGTTGCTGAGAGAAGAAACAGGACCCTAATGGACATGGTACGCAGTATGTTAGCCAACTCAGGCTTACCCACTTTCCTCTAGACCGAGGCCTTAAAAGCAGCTGTTCATATACTCAATAGAGTTCCTTCGAAATCTATCCCTAAAACTCCTTATGAACTCTGGAAGGAAGGACACCGAGTCTAAGATATATGAAAGTATGGGGCTGTATTGCCGAAGCTAAACTTTATAATCCTTTCTTAAAGAAACTTGACATGAGAACGGTCACTTGCTACTTCATCGGGTATCCCGATCACTCAAAGGGTTATAGATTCTACTGTCCTTCTCACGTCACTCGTATTGTAGAAACCAAGCGTGCTGAGTTCCTTGAGGATTTTAAGGTCAGTGGGAGCAGTGAAAATCCTTATAACGATTTGCAAGTAGTACAAGAAGGGGGGGGGGGGGAGAGAGATTCGTCGCTTATTTTACCTCCGATTACTCCTCTTGTACACGACGCTGCACCGCACGTCACTGCATTACTTCCTATACACACAGAACTTAATTCTACTCTGTTTATCCCTGAAAATGAAGGAACATCAAACGACCGACATGAAGACAATGTCGAACCCGATAATCTACTCAGGAGCTCGTCTAGGTCCAAACGACCTACTAACTCTGATGATTATGTTACCTTCCTGACTGAAGCTGAAATGGATGCCGGAAAGTTTACAAATCCTACTTCTTATCATGAAGTCATTAGCAGTGATCAGTCTTCTGAATGGAATAAAGCTATGATTGACGAGCTTGACTCCATGAAGAAAAATGATGTTTGGGATTTAGTTGAATTACCCAACGGAGTTAAACCTGTAGGATGTAAATGGGTCTTCAAAACTAAACTGGATCCGAATGGAAACATTGAACGCTTTAAAGCGAGATTGGTTGCAAAGGGTTTCACTCAGAAAGAAGGAATCGACTATCAAGAGACCCTTTCTCCTGTTTCTCGAAATGATTCTTTAAGGATCGTGATGGCCCTAGTAGCTCACTTTAATCATGAGCTACATCAGATGGACGTCAAAACTGCTTTCCTCAATGACGACATGAATGAAGATGTGTTCATGAGACAACCTGAAGGCTTTAAACCTGAAGGTCAAGAACATTTAGTCTGTAAGTTAAAGAAATCCATATACGGGTTGAAGCAGGCACCACGTCAATGGTACCTAAAGTTTGATGAAACCATGAAGAAACAAGATTTCATTAAGAACCAAGTGGATCAATGCACCTACCTCAAGATGAGTTGGAGCAACTTCACTATACTTGTCCTTTACGTAGATGACATTCTATTGGCAAGTGATAGTTTAGATATGTTGCATGAGTCGAAGCGTTTACTCTCGCGTAATTTCGACATGAAGGATCTCGGAGAGGCTTCTTATGTTATTGGCTTCGAAATACACCGAGATAGAGTCAATGGGATCATAGGATTATCTCAAAAGTCTTACATTGAGCGTGTCCTCACCCGTTATAACATGCAGCACTACTCTCCTTCTGTAGCTCCAGTAGTTAAAGGAGATGTTTTCGGTTCATTCCAATGTCCCAAAACAAAGGTTGAAAAGGAGCAAATGAGAATGATACCTTATGCCTCAGTCGTTGGAAGCCTTATGTATGCTCAAGTCTGTACTCGTCCAGATATCACTTATATTGCTGGAATGCTAGGCCGTTATTAGACTAATCTTGGTCTTGATCATTGGAAAGCAGCTAAGAAAGTGCTTCGATATCTGAAAGGGACGAAAGACTATAAACTGACCTATAGAAGAAGTGATAGTTTAGAGGTGGTTGGTTATTCTGATTCTGACTTTGCTAAATGCAAGGATGACAAGAAGTCCACTTAGGGGTATATCTTTATGTTAGCCGGCGGACCTATCTCATGGAAGAGTCATAAGCAACAATTGACTACAACATCCACTATGATGGCAGAATATATCATTGTTTATAATGCGACTTGTCATGGCATGTTGCTAAAGAATCTTATCACTGGACTCAAAGTAGTTAATTCCATCTCTAGACCATTGAAGCTTTACTATGATAACTCAGCTGCCGTTAGTTTCTCGAACAGTAACAGTTCGACCGGAGCTGGATTATATCTTGATACAAAGTACTTGTTCGTTCATGAGCGAGTTGAGGAAAATAATCTTTGTATCGAGTATATAAGTACTAAAGTTATGCTTGTGGATCCGATGACTAAAGGTCTCCCTCCTAAAGTATTCGAAGAACATGTTTCGAAGATGAGCTTTTCTAAAGACCTTATTTAGTAGCATAATGTACTTATTTACGTTTAATGAATTTTTCATCATTTATTTGAATTTGTTTGTCTCTTAATATGTCCATGCATGCCTAAAGACATATAAACAGTAATTATACAACTCAACGTTAAAGGTTTAATTGTCAATTTGATCCTAAGTTCTCTTAAGTTTTAAATTTGTGATTGTAGTATGATTAATGGGGGTCTTGAGTTTAATATTAATTCAATGAATGTATTTCTCTTCTATAGTTTCTGTTTAGAACTAAAATGAGTATTAACATCTGGCCAGACTTACTAATGCTCATCACAAATGATCACTAGACCAAGTGAGAGAATGTAAGACTCACTATTAATTGTGTGGCTATTTTTATCATTTATTTATTATTGATCATTAACTTAAATACCCATATGACTAATTGGTAATTATTCGATGGACATAATTACCCTTACTGCCATAAATAGGGTTTGCCCTTAGGTGTATAATTAGAGATCATTAGGTAGAGATTAAGAGTTGTTGTTGAATACCATCACTAGGTAACGAATTCTCTCTAGAATTTGTAACCCTCTCTACCTCTCTAAACCATGAGACTCCTCTCACCTAAACCATCATTACGGTACATCATAAACGGGAACCCGATCATCATCAAGATCATGACGTCTTCCCTCTCCAACCTTACTGGATTACTGGGTAACATTTATGTTTAATATCATTTTCCATTATCATGTTAAAAAATTGATCAACACTTTTGTGTAATAGTGATAAAGCATATCTTGATTAATACCTAAATGAGATAACTAATAAACAAACATATTGCCATCATGCTTCTTGTATGGTGGTCAGGGGTTTTCCTGTAAAGGGTTTCCCTGGGAAGGTCATGAGTTCGAATCCCGACGAAGGAAATTTTGTCAGTACCCTTTACGGACTACAAGTTAGGCGTTCAAAAAAATAAGCAAATATATTAGATTTGTTAAAGTCAAAGAAACAAGAAAAGGTCAAACATAGGAAACGTAGGAAACTATGTTCTCCTTGGAAACAAGAAAACTCCACGTTACTTGCAAAGAAAATCAAAATCACATGTGCACATCTCACATTAAAAAATAACCACCCTCATCACTAGTGTTGTTAAACCCGGACCAGACCATTTTGCAGCATCCCAATATGGAAAAACCACCACCAAAACACCCACCCTCCACCACCATCATAAGCCCCACGACCCCAGTCAGCAACCTCTACGACTCGTATGAATTCCGTGCCATCTCAAAACAACTCAACCATGCAATCAAAGGCTCCAACAGCCCCTTGTCTCCTTACTCCTGCTATCTCAGATCAGCAACCCCTTTTTACTCGAAGCAGGTCAGACGAATATGCGGAACCAACACAAGAAATGGTGTTTTGTGCATCAAGACGAAAGACTCACCGCGGGCTAAGGGATTCGTACGGCGCCTCTGGGCTAAGGTTAAAGGCACTTTTATACGAACTAGCTGATCGCTTCTAAACTCTTCATCTTTCTATGTGTTGTTTTATGTATAACTAATTGTTCACAAAAGTTCTCATATTTATAGTATATTGGGTTGCCTTAAATGGTTCATTTATAAATATGTTGAAAGCATATAATTGCAAGCTATCATTATGATACGTTTTCGTAACTTTGCTTAACTTAATTCCTAAAATGACAGGGGGAATTTCGTTCTTAGTGATCAAATTAGTAACTGAAATGCCATCATGCCTTTGGTCTGGTGGTCAGGGGGGTTTTCCCATAAGGCTTTCCTCCCGTGGAGGTACCAGTTTCAATCCTCACAAGGTGCACTTCATAATTTCAGTCACACCCTCTGCGGCAGGACTTGAACTTTGAGCTAGGTGGGGTTAGCAGCATCCTAACCGATATGCCATTCTTAAAAAAAAAAATTAGTAACCGAAATATAAAATGAAACAAACATACTCAAAACCGTTATTTAAGTAACAATTTGATACTTGCCACCTAAAAACAATAACTCTTGAATTTATAGTAATATCAACCTTGAAATGATGTCAATCGGTAATTTTGGTCCTTATGTTTCATGTTAAAGTAATATCATAAACAGTCTACCTTATTTATCAAATGAAGTCCAAAAAAATGCGTTACTATAAACCTTATTGTTTTTGTTAAGAGACATATGGCCACATTAGTGACTGTGCTTTTTTCCAATATAGTCATTATATCTTATTATTCATGGTTATACAATACATTAATTATACATGTTTTGAAAAAGGATTTACTAATCAAACCAACGATTTTGGTTAATTACGTTATACTTAGAATACAAGGCTAGGTAACTTATTTACCTAAGCCTATACCATCTTCCCTTATGGGTAGAAAGGAAAGAAAAGGAGAGGAGAGTCATAGGCCTGTGAAGTGGATCTTTTTTTTTGAAAGGCAAATTTCTTTAATCTTGCTGGGAGTGGGACTTGAACCCATGACCTTCTCAATCCTTAGTGTTCCAAGATGTTTTACCTATACCACTGGGCCACCAACCCCAATGGCGTGAAGTGGATCTTTTGAAAGAAGGTTATATATGCTGGGAAGTACATGACTAGGTGATGTCACGACCATAGTTATGTAAGTTTCTGCAGTTGTAAGAATTTTGAAGACAATCTACACGGCTAGGGTAATACAATAAGATTTGGTTGTGTGCCGCGTGAATCTAGTAGTATGAGAGGCAGCACAACAATATAAAATCCGACATCGGTTGACCTAATCAAGTGTCTTGAATTTCAAGAGCTACGACGAGACTCAAGAGGGCAACTTTATCAATGTTCAAGATGTCTACTTTCCTTAGTTAAATTAAGTTTTCTTTCATCATTATGGAGTAATTTTTTATAGTTGCAATGATGATATAAACACTTTCATAGTTGCTTTAATTATGATTGTGTTGGGTTTTGAATTTCCATATATTTGGTCAGATGAAAACCATTGTAATAGGACTTAGAAATATGATGTATATGCCGAGGGTAAGCAGCAGTAAGAAATGATATTGATCAGTTCTCATCGACAACGATATCACTGCTCGAGACTCATTGACACTGAAGAGATCGAGTCCCAGTTACCACTGATGGAACTTTCCACTTAGCGAGTAAGTTTCCACTAATCATTTACACTAATGGAGTGTAACTGAGCAAGCAATGCCACTGAGCAATTGTCATGACGAAGTCGCCACTGAGTTGAAACTGTGCATTTGAGTCGACGTCACTATCAAAGTTTGTTGGGAATGTTTTATGTCACTATCATTGACGTCGACATAAAAAAATGCAGAACGTGAGTAGGGTCTCTAGGTGTCTTCTATATACATATGCATCATTCTCCTTCATGGAGTGTGTGTTATTGTGTGTGTCATTCATTGGTGTCTTGAGTCTGTAAATCATCCCGATGGATTGATCGTTGTAACATCCCAATTTTTGTTGAATTTAAAATATATTTTATATATAAATATTGTTCCACCAAAGTGAATTTATTTTTAGTGAAATAGTATTTTATTAAATACTACAATATAATTTTTATTATAAGAGGTTTTGAAGAAATTTGTTGCTAACCTCATTATTTAAAGAACTTGAACTTTGCTTAAATAATTAAGTGTTGCAATGAATTGAAAGTGAATGGACCAAAGCTATCATGGGGTGAAAGATGTTAATTTTTGAACTTCAAATATATTAATTGTAATTTGGGAGGACCAAACTTGTCACACCCCGACCCCAGAGGCTAGATGGAATGATCGATACCAAACTTAGAGGCCAAGACAAACCATCCATAAATAAATTTAAATCAAACTATGTCTAATTACAATCCAAATAATGTCTAAGTCTAGTACCAATCGTTAGTTCTCCAATACGCAATCAAAATAACTAAATTATCTCCAATTTGTCATAAGGGAAAGCTATCCATAGATTCACATGGGTCACAAGCTATCCACTTCTCTATGTGTAACATCCCGAAAACCCGAGTCTCGTAATGGGCCGGAAATGGGATGAAAGAAAGAAAGAAAGGAGGAAAAGGGGAGATGGTGGGCTTGAGGAATGATGGGCTTGGCCCATGAGGGTTTACTAAACCCTACTCCTTTGTTCAGCCTCCATTCCATCTTCAACCTTCAAACCCGTCTAGAGAGAGTGAGAGGTTCTAGAGAGAAAATTTCAAGATCGAGGTTTTTGAGCTTCAAGAATCACTCCAAATCGTCTCTCCAATGTTTGAGAAGAAGAATACACGAAGAAACGTCCGATTTGAGGTGTGGATCGAACCTAAAAGCTCCGATTTTCAGTACAAATGGGTTTTGGGGTAACACTAGGGTTTTCATCTCAAAGTAAGGATTTTTACATGTAAAAAGGGGTATAAAGCCCATATCTATGATTATGGAAGTTAAACAAACGTTTTTGACGTAAAAAGTTACGAACTTGGGTGGAAAACGGGGCTGTTTGGAGATGATGTTCTTCAAGCGACACTGTCAGGGTTGCCACCTTCAAGTGGCGACACTTAACGGGGGATGAAGCTGGGGGGTGGCGTTCTGCCCAAGAAATCCAATGATTGCACACGTGTCATTCCTTGGTGACATTAGGTGTGTCGCCTAAGATATCCGGTGACACTATGGTGGCCGACAGTCAGATTCCACGACACCAAGTCCAGAATGCAAGTTCTGGCGATGCTATGAGTGTGCTAAGCGACACTATTCCTGGCGACAATAGACAGTATCGGGCGACACTATGCCTGGCGACACTGACCATGTTTCGACGACTATGCCTTGCGACACTAGGGTTAATGATGGAGTTTCACGTGTTTGCTTATGTGTAGATCGGTTAATAAGCTAGCACCAACTAGACATCCGATTCAGGTTAAGTTACGAACGAACAGGTGAGTCAAGAATCCCTATTTACTTGTTTCTAGGGTGATGTGCATACTTAACGATGTTTATGAAAAGATGAATGAAATGAAATGTTTATGAATGAACGGTTTTCGAAAGAAACGATGCTTAAAATAAGAACATTTTATAAAATGAATGTTTACGAAAGGAACGATGTAAAGGAATGGTTTTAAATGAATGAAAAGGGTTTTGTGGATGAATTTAACATTTTAATGAAAAGAAATGGGTGAAAGTTTTAAAGAAGTTATTACATGTCTAATATGTTAAACGAAGGAATTGGCGAACGAAGTCCAGGGATGTAAGTCCACAGCCTTATGGCATGTTTTGCCATAAGTTTAACAGGGATAATGCCTTTATAGCATATCAATGGTATGGCGGTTGTACAACTGACGAGGTAAGGGTAACGACGGTTACTCGGGGTTAACGTGACCCGGGAATGATGTCACTTGGGGCTTACGGGTCCTACAAGTGATAAAAGGAGAAGTATGACCTTTGACCTATGAGTCTCAAGGGAGATGAATGATATTACCTTATTGACTTACGAGTCATAAGGGTGATGTTATTACCTTAATGACTTACGAGTCGTAAGGGCGATGAATGAAGGTTAATGAAATGGACGGAAAGAATGATGATACGATTTAGACAAATAAATGTATGACTTGATGATTGTTTTAATGATGTATGTAAATAAGGAATGAATGTATCTCCTAATTTCTTATGAATGTTAAAACCTTAACGAATGATAAACCATTTCCTAAAAAGAATGAAAGACTTGAAATCACCGGAGTTAGCTGACTTTTAGTATGCATGTCAGGTTAAGAATGAGGAGGTTAATGATTGGATGTGGCTTGGCTTATTTGAAGAGTTACCCGGCGTGAGAGAAGTCTGGCATCCCGTTTTGAATGATTGATTCAATGTAATAGATAATGTTTTAATGGGTTGTGTTTTATGACATTAAATTTCCGCTGGTTATGATAATTTGAAGTTTAAGAACTGTTTGTGAATGAATAAATCCAACACGTGAGGCCTCCCGAGTTTGGGCCTTACACTATGCCCATCCAACATTCTACAACCTGAAATACATGCTTAAAAAATAATTTGGTCAACATAAAGTTAGTGAGTTCATGAGTTTAAATAAAACAACATTTAGGTAAATTCTGCATAACATAACATAATATAATTCTTAATGACAAGTCACACAATCAATCTTGCAATCATTATCGATCATATATGAAAGTTACCCTTCATGACATACACTTTCTACAAGTTATAGGACTTCTACTACATGTTTTCATGCCGAATCCAAATCCTAGAATCGATAGTGGGGTTTTTCGTTACCCAAGAGGGGAAGGGGGTTACCCGACCCATTGGATAAGGACACCGGCGTAGGGGATTCCCCAAGTAGTACTACCGATGCAATCATGAGGCTCTATCCAGAGTTAATGACCGTGTTCTTACCGGAAGGAATTGTAGAGATTCTGGTCTTGTCAATGGCACAACACGTAACCAAGATTCTAGAAGCATGTACTAACCCAAAAAGTAAGGGGCTGTTTGATAGCCTCTTAATGATTCCATTAAGAGGCTACCTCTAAATCGGTCAGAGGTAGGGGTGTTTGTTTCAGGTTTTGCCTGCCTCTTAATAGTTCATCCAGCCTCTTAATGGTTTAGCACAAAAACCATGTTGAACTATTCAGATCTCTTATTGGTTCAGCTCTTAATGAACCAAATAGCCCCTAAGTAAAAAAAGGGCACATGAAACTCAACTTGTTCTTAGGTAAAGACGGTTCCTTGTAGGGTTCTTCAAACAGTGTGCATCTCATAAGTCATGAATAAAGTGTTACTAAACCATATGCATTATGATTCAATGCATGCTTGCGTTAAGGTCTATATGATATTCTTAAAGCTTATTATTATTCTTGTTACGTTGTAATATAGGGTTCCTTATTTAATAAGTTTCCATATTTGGAAAGTTTTCCAAAATGGGAAGGTTTCCACAAATAGTAAGTGCTCAAATTTTAATATGTTTCTAAGGTTGATAGGCACCTTGGTTTCCAAGTGTGGTGTTATGATTATCATTAATTAAGTTTGGTTAAGTATTTTTAGACTTAGGCATTTTCTTGAGTTTTAACACTTAGGTAGTGTTTGGTATGCATGAATGTATGGTGGAATGGAATGAGTCATTACGTTGGAATGAAATAAAACATGTTTGGTAACCATGTAGGAATGGAATGGATCATTACATAAGGAATGTGATTCTTTTCCTTATAATGATTTTCATTCATTGGGGGATGAATGTTTTTTTTCATTCCTTCAAGGAATTGAATGATTTTGTTTATTAGTGACCCGAACCATGACCCGACTCATGACAGAACCATGACCCGACCCATGGCCAGATCCATGACCCGACCCATGACCCACCCATGCCCCAAACCATGACCAGTCGCTTAACCCGAACCACGCCCTCCAGGCCCGTGACCTGAACCATGACACGTCCCATGACCCGAACCATGGCCTAAACCAAGACCCTTCCCACGCCCCAATCCAAGACCCGAACAATGACCCGACCCATGCCCCGAACCATGACCAGACCCATGCCCTGACCCATAACCCGAACCATGACCCAACCCATACGATAAATTTATTAGTTAAAATATTTTATTTTTCATGAAATATATTTTCTTGTCTACCAAACAGCACGAAGTAATGATTCATTTCATTCCCATAAGGTAACCTAACAAGACAATGGAATGGTAATGATTCATTTCTTTTCTTTGTCCATTCCATTCACTCGTCCATTCCATTACCTCATACCAAACATACCCTTAGCATTTTTGTTAGATTCATGAGTTGTTGTTGGGCCACATTGGGCCTTCTAAGATCCAAACCATGACCTAAACCAAGACCCTTCCCACGCCCCAATCCAAGACCTGAACCATGGCTCAAACCATGACCTAACCCATACCCCAAACCATGACCGGACTCATGCCCTGACCTATAACCCGACCTATAAGATAAATTTATTAGTTAAAAATATTTTATTTTTCATGAAATATATTTTCCTGTCTACCAAACAGCACAAAGTAATGATTCATTTAATTCCTATAAGATAACCTTACAAGAAAATGGAATGGTAATGATCAATTTCTTTCCTTTATCCATTCCATTCACTCGTCCATTCCATTACCTCATTTATTCCATTACCTCATACCAAACAGACCCTTAGCATTTTTATTAGATTCATGAGTTGTTGTTGGGCCACATTGGGCCTTCTAAGCCCATATTCATAAGAACATTTTAAAATACTGAAGATTACTTAAAGTTTCTGATTTTAAATATCCAAGTGAGGTTTGGGCTCTTAGTCCATTTGGTTTGTACTAAAAGGGGCTATTGGGTTGGTTAGACCCAACTAAGTCATTTTTGATGTTTAAAGCTTTCTTTGTGGCCCAAAATTCTTGTGATCCATATCAAAATTATTCAAAACATTTTCACAAAGTTTTTAGTAAAAATATTCTGCCCAAGATGTTTAGTGGGTCGGCCATAGTCTTATTGGGTCGGTTAAGTCCAAAACTTACGGTTTTATGTGTTTTAACTTCTAATCAAGGCCCAAACTTATATTCTAACTTATTTCTATAAATTATAAGGTATGTTAGCCTTATTATTCTGTTTGAAAGGTTAAAAGTAGTTTTCTTGATATAAATCTCAAATACGGGTTTGTAAAGGTGCGGTTTAACGACTAGTTTCGGGTTCTAACAAATTAACAAAGCTCTACCACTTTCATCTTTTAAAAAACCCTTTAATATGTCATTTTAACTTATAAAAACATCTCATAATTTAACTTAACCAAACTTTTTAACCCTATCTGGGAGCCTGCCCATTTTACCTTCGAGGAACATAAGTGATTAATTTGGATTTCAGACGAGTAGTCCTGCATGAAACTCTATAACTAACCACATTTTAACATAGATCAATTCGTGCATCAGACAAGTAGTCAGACATCGATGCTGCATGAACCCCATAACTGACTACATCATTAACCCTAAAATATTAAATTACACTAAGCGGATTCAAACCCAAATGATTTCTTGTTTGATTGATAGTTTTCTACTCTGTTGTTTTTCTTTTATTTTATCTCACCGCATTCCATCCACCTTTTATTTTAGTCAGACAATAACAAAGATTGATTATTAAGACCCTGTGTGCCCACGTTCGATTATAAAATGAAGCGACAAGACACGTTTATTCCACTCCAAAATTTGTTTACACAACTGGATTTCAGTAGAGGTGTCAATTGTGTCGGGTTGCGGGTTGGCTGGTTGACAGGATTAATTATGCAACCCGAACCCGACCCATA
Source organism: Smallanthus sonchifolius (assembly GCA_023525975.1). NCBI lineage: Eukaryota > Viridiplantae > Streptophyta > Magnoliopsida > Asterales > Asteraceae > Smallanthus > Smallanthus sonchifolius. The sequence goes on along the minus strand of CM042025.1, from coordinate 35,891,511 downwards.
TTCTTATTCGTGTCAAAAATTTCAATCCTAACCTGAATACCCATAAATTCGGGTCTACCCGAACCTGGCCCGTTTAACCCATTCATCTAAATCAAAATCATAAACTACTAAATCCAAAATCTAATTCATTTAAGGTAAACCGAAAAATAATTGAATAGTTATCTCTCCAAAGGAAAAACAAAAAAGTTTTCGTATAAACCAGTTTGTTTATGGTAAACACTAAATACAAAAGCAATTGAATAGTCATTTCTAGAATGAGAAAAATAAAAACAAAATATTTTGAAACCTAAACGGGTTAACGGGTCAACCCGAACCCGGCATGTTTATTAAACTGGTCAACCCGAATACGATCCTTTTTTTAAAACGGGTTAAAACGACCAACCCAAAACCTGATTATTTTTGTGTCGTGTTCGTGTAGTTTAAGGAGGTGTCACCCCTGGATTTCTGTCATAAATAAAAGGGATAATCACCGAAATGACCATTGACCGATTACTTTGCAAAAATAACCATTGACAGCGAAATATTCCCATAATATTTCGCCTTATGTATCGCTGTGCAAGATTAATCTTTCCAATTTTTTTTTGGTACTAAATTTGAAATGGGCGAAACATTAAATATTGGTTTGGCGAAATGTAATAGCGAAATATTGGTTTGGCGAAATATAATAGCGAAATATTGGTTTGGCGAAACATTAAAGCGAAATTTTCAATAAAATTGTTTCCGGTGATGGCGAAATATCAGAGTGAAATTTCGCTGACGGGGAAATTTCAGATATGGGATAGCGAAATTTCAGAGCGAAATATCAGAGAATCTAGCGAAAAGTAGACTTGATTTGACATAAAGGTGACAGCGAAATATCATAGAATCTAGCGAAACCTAGGGGCGAAATATCAGAGAATCTAGCGAAATATCAGGGAATCTAACGTTATGATGTGACATTTATTTCGTTGTTTGACCAAAATTTTGAATATCTTCTATATATATCGAACCCCACTCCATTATATCGAACTCCACTCTATTTTATCGACTTTCACTTGCGCTTTATCGACTTTTTCTTGATCCTAACGCCATACATCATAATTTCTTTCATTATATCCAACTTGCAACGGGATAGAAGTCTCTAAGGTTTAATGGATCTTAATGTAAGTTTATTATTTATTTTTATTTCATCAATCTCATTAAACTATTTTAAACTGATTATATATTTTTGTTTATTTTATACAGGATCACTTTTATTCCGCTCATGTAGCTGTTAGATTTAATATGAAAATTGTTAAACAAATACTTTAAAAGTTAAAAACATATCCAAGGGCACTCATTATTTTTAGTAACACATGTTTTGGTCAATGGTTAAATTGTGAATCTATTATCAGTGATCCACCATTAGTTTATTTGATTTTTCAAACTTAAATCTTCACTGAGAATCCAGAAAATAGCATAAAATTTTCAATAGCTGTGTGGACTTAACTTTTGGTCCTAAGGAATTTTGTTTGGTTACGGGATTTAGATTTGGGGAAGTTAAACCTTACGTAAATTACTAAAGTGCTCCATTTTTTAAAGAAATGTTATTTGGTCAATGTAACGTTAAGTTAGAAGATTTATTATATATTTTTAAAAATGATTTTCTAATTTTAGAAGATATAGATTTTGTTCGGGATTGTTTGTTATTATTGGTTGAAAATGGATTCAAGAGGTTAGAGGGTAAAAATTTGTTAGATCCATTTCTTTTAAAGATGGTTAATGATCTAGGGGCGTAGAATGATTATCCTTGGGGTTCTTATATTAGAAAACACACCTACCCACATATTCATAATGCCCTTTCTAAAAATAATAGAGACGAACAAAAAATAAAACTAAGTTATATCATCAAAAGATTTATCTAAGCATTCAAGGTTAGTCTCTATTATTTTGTTATATAATACATTATTTACTTATGTTTTGTATTCTATTATTAATATTTTTTAATTTTTATATTTTTAGATGTGGATATTTGAGATATTTATGTTTATTGATAGGGACGGCACTTTACCCCCGTGTCTTGGATGAAAAAAATATAGTCGACTAACGTGGGAACAAGCAATTTCAATATTAGAGCGTTCTCATTTTGCTAGTTATCATCTCGTTAAAATTATATTTTATAACTTATAATTAAAAAAAACATCTAAGGCTGTATTTTTAACTATTTTTTTTTAAATATATCAGCCATGTTACGAGCCCCTAGTAATATCTCCGACTAATTTAGAATTACAACAAGATTACCGGAGATATAGCTGTAGCGTTTGGGGTGAGGTTCCGGATGATGATACATCCAAATATTTTTATGAAAGTCCAAAAACCGGTCCCTTTCCGACACAGACTGAGTTTTCTAGACAAAATAAATCATCACCCGATGACGTTATCAACAAAATTTTGGAGCGTTTACAGGTACATTTATTTACATTTTATTCAACTTATTTATTAATTATATAAAATTTTATTAAGTTAATCATATTTTATCTTATAGAAGGTAGAGACGTTGGTAGGACAAAATTATTGTAAAAATCATAGTGAAGCAACATCAACTAAAAATGATGACGTATATACGCCCCACCAACCGTTTAGCCAAAATTTTTAAACGGATGTAAACGTATTTGCTTTTAATAAATATATTTATTAATATTTTTATTTAAAATACTAACTTTGCCATACTTTTTTATTTTAGTTTGGCCAATATATTAATATCGAGGATACTCCAGCTAAGTCTATTTATAATGAAGAAAAGGTATAATTTTAGTTTTTATTTTAATGAGGTTCGACGTACCTATTTTTCACATTTGCTTTTTATTAATTATTTTTTACAGCCTCTCTCTAAGCCTATGGCCTAAAACCGGGAAAAATGGATATCCGAGCCATCAGCAGTTTTGCTTTCACCGTTCGGGGTCATATCATCGACTCCTATTGTAAAGAAACATAAAAGCATAGACATTAAAAAAATTATTAGTTACTATAAAAGTGGAAAGAATTTTAAAACTTCTCTTACTATGACATTCACTAATGAGCCCAAGTTTTGGAAGAGTTTGTTGGTTTTAGATGGATCAGATGGTTGGCTTAAGTCGAATGTACGCAATTTATTTAACTATAAATTATTAGAAAATATGGATTTTCTTATTCCTGGTTGGTTATGGTATACCGGTTTTTTTCATAAGCGCAATATAACCCAACAACCGATGCCATTCAATAGGGTCATACCACCTAACGTGCCACAACAAAGTCCCGGGTCAGGCATTGTGGTGTTTGGGTGTGTATTTATTTGGAACGGTTAATCAGTGAAAGAGTCTTAAATCCACCAGAGGATACTCGAGAAACGGTCAAAGAATTCTGTAAACGATTAGCAAAATTATGTTATAATAATATAACCGAACATGTTCTTCCTGAGTAGTTAAAAGTAACCTTTCTTTTATTTTTTTTAATATTATGTTGTTAGATATTTTAATTATATTGTTTTTATGTTATTTTACTATTATCTTTATTTTTTGCAATATTATTATCTTTTGTTGTTTAGAATATTTCAAAGAAATATAAAATTAAATAGTGTATAAAGATGATGCAAAGTTTATAGAAATTACTACAAAAACACACATTATATGGTACGCATAGCATATAATTCATCAGCCATAAAACGTCTGTATCTCAGGCAAGCATCTTGTAAATTTATTTCTTGCCACGCCAATGACCTGTTTTGAACTGGTCTACGCAATAACATACAAATTACTACCCCTGAATCTCGCCCAATATGACCACCATTATAAGGTCATACTTTCCCCAGACACTAGTAATTCAAGTATCTCATCTAGGCCAGAGTGTTAGCAATACGATATATGTTGTAGAAACCATATAAAGTAAGACTCAAATTCCACAACAATTTGGCGAACACCACGATGAATGCATGAAGAATCATTGCAAGTATTTGGACGACAATTATACGGAAAGAAAATATGAATTTCTAGTGTCACCATAGAAATTTGGAAAAGATACCAGTTTTCATCGTCTATGGATATCGGTATATATACATACAAAAGCCGTGTAACAATTATAGTTTGGTGTAAAAAAAGTTAATTAAGAGCACTTTATCATATCAACATCCCACAACGGAGGATATTCTATGTTCGTCCCATCGCCATATTTGTCGGCATCAACTGATCCTTCAATAATTAGATAGAAAACGTTAGACGGGAGAATCGTCCAACGTAGTTCATCTAACCGTCGACCCAACATATCAGTTCTTTGTATTTCATCTAACCGCCATGCCATTAGCCTGTTTGTCTAAGCCTGAACATGCTGTAAAAAATAAATGTTATTATCATTAGAAATAAAATAATACGTCGTCTCTATGTTTTCAAAACTTACCATTTGGTCGATATAACCAATTCCACGTAACCCTAGAAGGATACCCCAAAAATCTCTGTCAAGTGGAGTAAGACCCATATAAAATACCTTGCACCAATCAGCATCTCCGTTGTACAAGAACTGGACAACATTTCGTGACCAATTATTACATGTCTGGAATTGCCAAACATGGTTCTCTACTGCTGCCGGAATGTCGTTAGAAGATGACCCATTCGAACGTCTTTCGTTTCTTCTTCTTCTTCTGTTTATTCCGTTTCTTTCGTTTGATGACATCTTAATCACAGAAGTTGGGTTTTTCTCCTTTTTAGTGACCGGATGTGTATGTCGAGATTGTGTATGTTTGTTGGCTTGTATGCACAATTTATAGTTACGAGTGTTCATTCTTGGAGGAAATTTTTTGTTAAAATTTATTTTAATACATTTACAAATTTCAAACTACCAACTTAACCCATTATTTTTTTTATGAAAATTTATTTTAATGAAGATAATCTAATTTTAATAATTTTTTAATTCTTCCCCCACCTACTTTTTTTTCCAAATCACACTATACTGAGAAATCCTCCATGGCTGTATGCGACTATGGAAGAATTGCCATCATTCGTACTTCTTGGACTGATCATAACCGTGGCCGAAGGTTCTACTGTTGTCCACTACCGGTAAGTACATGGGTTTCTTTTTACTTGAATGTCATTTTTTGATTTTGGGTTGTTTATGCAGATTTCAAGATGCCGATTTATCGGTTGTTTGACCCACCGATGTGCCCACGTGCAATTCAGATTATTCCTTGTCTTTTGAAGTCAAAAAAACAAACTTGAAAGGGAGGTGATGGTGTTGGAAGCTGAAATTCATAAAAAGAAACTTCAAAATGTTTTCATGTTCTTAGCATTAGGGTTTTTAATTGTGATCATCGATTGGCTTGTGTAAAGTTAGACAAATCATGTATTGCTGAAAGACCCTACTTCGATGTTGTATTGTATTATTACTAGTTTTAAGGTGTTGAAAGACCCTACTTTGATGTTGTATTTTATTATTTATAGGTTTAAAGTGTTGAAAGACGTTACTTTGATGTTGTATTGTATTATTACTAGTTTTAACGTAATGAAAGACTCTACTTTGTTGAAGTTGTAATATTTATAGAGTTTTTGTAACTTATTCTTTTGTAGCTGTAATATTTAAATAAAAATTTTTTTGCTAGAAATAATTGAAAAAACTAATTTTTTTTAAACTGTTTTTCTCTAACTTTGAATCAAGTTATTTATATTTAACAGATATTAATAATATTTTTCGTGAACTCGTACCCTTAGTATTATGTGAGCTCTACGTAACGAACCAACCCGTGTTCAAAACCGATAATATACGAGGGAGATATCTGTGCCTAAAGTTGCTTGTTTCAACTTCAGTAAATTGAAAAAAACTAATTTTTTTAAAAAGTCTTTTACTCTAACTTTGAAGCAAGTTATCTATATTTAACAGATACTAATAATATTTTTCATGAACTCGTCCCCTTAGTATCACATGAGCTCTACGTAACGAACCAACCCGTGTTCAAAACCAACAATATACGAGGGATATATCCGTACTTAAAGTTGCTTGTTTCATAAGATAACATAACATTTCTATTAAAAAATTACAACGAAAACATAAACATAAGTTAACAATAACACCATAAATATAAAAACCTAACATGGCAAACAACGCCAAAAATAAATCTAATCAGCCATAAACCGTCGGTATGCCATGCATTTATGTTTCAAATCTCTGTTTATATTTAGTGGTTTACCCGTTATCAGATGTTCAATTAGCATACAAACAAACACCCCTTCATTACCAACCAGTTCGTCGTGGGACTGAACAAATTCGTCATTAGCTTCGTACAACATCAGTAACAAATGTTCACTAACAACGCCGTGAAATATACCGAGATATTCATTAATTTAGGGTGAACCAACCTTGAATAAACATTCCCGGAGATGTTTTCACTCCAATACAATACCATATTTAGTGTCCGCATTGTTGATTTTGAATACAAAAAGGAAAAAAAAACGTAGTCGACCTCCCAAAATGGAGGAAAGGGGTTGAGTTTTCCATTTGCAAAGGAAACGACACCCTTGTCAGTTGAGTCTAGCAAGAAATCATAAAATTGCGGTGGTAGTATTGTCCACCGCATATTTGACGTCCACGATTAATTATCTCTCTATGTCTCCAATTCATGAATCGTCCGACCCAACCTTCTATGTGATGTAAAATAATATAGGAATATTAGTAAAGAAATACTTTTAAGCAAAAATAGTTGAAATGAAATATATCGAATTTTTACATCCGGTAGTAGGTAACCGTTATTACGATAACCCAAAAGAGTACCCCAAAAACGTTTGTCAAGCTTTATATGACCAAAGAACACGGAAGAATAACAGAATGGCTTGTCCCCGTTTTTATAGAATTAAAGAACATTTTAAGACCAATTATCACACTCATCGTCGGGATTGCCCTTCTGCGTACAGTAACATTGTGTCTGGGATGCTGAAAGTTGTCATGACCGGCCACCGCTGGGTTTTCGGGTGGGGTTTGCTGGTCGGGTGACGAGGATCCCTCGTTGTTCTTTGGACGCCTCTATTTTTGAAGAATCCAACTTCAGTGTTTAGTGACCGGTTGAGAATTGTATTGACCATCAGACATTTTTAATGAGATGATAGATAGATGGTTAATAAGATTTTGATGTTGAATGAGACTTTGATCCTAATTGAGAGTTGAAGGATGGTATTTATAGAGAAAGTTGTTGGTTGATTTAATTTAAACAATATAATAGTTTTTTTAATTGTTTATTTTAACAAAATTATGTTAAATTTCGGTATTTAACAAAATCCTAAATATTGAAATAAAATATTAATCTTAAAGAAAATGTCTTGTTTATTTTTAATTAAAATTGTCTTCTTGCAAAATCTCTTACAACAATTCTCCCTATATAAGACTTGCAAAATCTCTTACAACAAATTCAACCACACACATTACTACAACACCCAAACACTTGCAAAACCTCTATCTCTCTCTTTTTATTTCATATAATCAAGTTACAATTTTCTCTTGCAATTCTCCCTCAACTTCCACATATAATGCCTACAACTAAAAAACCCCATGATTTATGTACTAATGTACTTTAGTATAAACGTTGGAATGTTGAACTCGGAAATATAATACAACCCTAAAGGTGGCATTGGGTAGTTAAAGCTGATGTATGGTCCGACTTCTTGATTCTCCCCTAGTACAATGGTGGTGGAAGAAGCCCGAGTAGCTGAGGTTCGCTAAACCGATCGTTGCACCATCACCCCAGCTGCAATTGTGTCACCCCGGGAGTTGAGGATCACCTGCCGAGCTGCAACTGTGTCACCCTGGGAGTTGAGGATCACCTACCAAGTAGTAGAAAATTATAGCCCGTCATCAAACCAATCACTATCGTATTCTGTTCAGTTTTACAACTTTTTAATCGTTCAAATGGAAAGTGTATAGACTCTAATGTTTTTATATGTTATATTATTTATGTTATAAATAAAATGTAATTTATTTATAACAAAAAGACAAATAATTATTTAAATGCTAGTTTATTTATAACAAAAAGACAAATAATGTGAAACTATCTCGCCTACCATTATAATTAAAAAATAAAAAAATCACATAAATTTATCTTAAGTTATACGAAAATAGCTATTTTATTTTTTACCTATAAGTTTTCTTTAAACACTAAAAAAAATTATTTCTCTAACTTAAAAAAAAAACATTCATAATTAACCAACTTCATAATTAACCCATACAAAATTATCGGAATACAACTTCATAATTAAAAATACATAATGATCGGAGAAAATCAAAGTTGTCTTCGAAGGCGATAACAGTTGTTAATTACTTCAAATGACAATCGTCATTTGACCGGTCTGAATCATGCTCGTCTACGTATGGGTCGTGAAACTCACCTTCGTATGGGTTTTCATAAACAAACTCGTCTTCGAATGTGTCTTCTGGATCGACAACCGGAGGGTGTTCCGGGTTGACAGGAGGGTGTTTCGGGTCGAGCAAAGGAGGGTGTTCCTGCTTGACCACCGGAGGGTGTTCCTGCTCGGTCACCGGAGGGTGTTCCGGGTCGACCACCGGACGGTGTTCCGGGTCGACCACTTCAGGGCATTCTGGTTCAATAATCAAAGGTTGTTTCGAAACCGAGAAGATGTTGTGTTTGTTTGCCATTTTGAAAATTTTAGAAAGAAAAGGATGTGATGAAGATGGTAAATAAAAAAAGATAGATGGTCATATTCATAAGGGGGTTTCATAAGTTATATTTTTTTATTTATAATCATAAAAAATAATTTTTAGAAAACTCATTTTCTCTAACTTTGTACCAAGTTATTTATATTTAACAGATAAAAATAATTATTTTCGTTTACTCGTCCCCGTAATATTACGTGAGGTCTACTTAACGAACCAACCCGTGTTCCAAACGCAGAATATACGAGGGAGATATCCGTGCGTAAAGTTTTGTTTCAACTTCAATAAATCATAAAAAATAATTTAAAAAAAACTCATTTTCTCTGACTTTGGACCAAGTTATTTATATTTAACAGATAAAGATCATATTTTTCGTTTACTCATCCCTGTAATATCACGTGAGGTCTACGTAACGAACCAACCCATGTTTCAAAATCCGAATATACAAGGGAGATATCCGTGCGTAAAGCTGCTAGTTTCAACTTCAATAAATCATAAAAAAATAATTTTTTAAAAACTCATTTTCTCTAAATTTTGACCAAGTTATTTATATTTAACAGATAAAAATAATATTTTTCGTTTATTCGTCCCCGTAATATCACGTGAAGTCTACGTAACGAACCAACCCGTGTTCCAAACACTGAATATACGAGGGAGATATCCGTGCGTAAAGTTGCTTGTTTCAACTTCAATAAATTATAAAAATGTAAGGCCCCTTTCTCACGAGACCTCACTTGTTGGATTTACTTATAAACATAGTCATTGAGCATTGAACTTTAATTAAAAACATTCAAACATGGAGAAAGCATTCATCATTCAATTACATTGACAGCGAAAGTCTTAACATTTAAACATAAAGCGTTGTCTTAACATAAATTCATTTTACAGGATGTCAGTCTTGAGATAGGTAGCCTTCACGCCTTAGCCCGTCCTTTTCTCTTGTTACCTGAAGTGTATACTAAAAGTCAGCTAACACTTGTGAGTTCTAGTTTAAAGCAAGTAAGCATAAACATTATTTCTTCTCATAATTTTCATAGGTGTAAATATGTATATGTATATATATTTACCATTTCAATTCTTTCTTTCATATTTCATTCATATGTGAGTATGTTTACAGATACATACACTGGCATTCATTTGTACCTTCATTGGTCTTACACATAAGGGGATCAACCCGTCATTGATTACGTAAGTCACAAAGACAAACGTCACGGTCTACCGTCGTAGTCCGCCATACTTATAACAGTCCGGTAACTAGTGACCGTCCGTCATTTTCTTACAACCGTCCTACCGAAGTAGTCTATCATTATCTTTCAACCGTCCTACCGAAGTAGTCCGTCATTATCTTACAACTGTCCTACCGAAGTAGTCCGTCATATCTTACAACCGTCCTACCGTCGTAGTCCGTCATATTTGTCCGGCTACCCTAAGGTATATGTCTCCTACCCGAACTAATTATATAGTTGTGCATCGATTTAGGGACTTACTCCACCATAGTGTCCTGTTTAGTCTACCTTTCTAGACTTTCATTTCTGGCTGCATAATAGTCGAGTGGTCGTCCATCTACCGAAAGTAGCCGTTATCATTGTTCCGTCCATAACGTTCGTTCATACTTAACAAGCAATATATACATGTATATAAATCAAGATTTCATTCTTACACGTTATGTCATACATTTCATACTTGGCAAGCAATATATACATGGATATAAAGTAAGATTTTATTCTTACATGTTATGTCATTCGTTTATTTCATTCTTTGCATACATATGTTTCATTCTTTGTTCATTATTCATTTTCATATATCACGTATGATCACATTAGCATTCATAACATTCATCCGTTTAATGTATACACTTCAGCCCCAAAACATTTGAAAAGGGTTTGCGCGTAACATATAAGGGGCATATAGAACTCACCTGACGAGCAGTTCCTAAAGGATACTTAGAAGTTCCGAGTTGGGTGGGTGCTAACGGATCTGTCAAGGGTCACGAATAGAACAAGGTTATAACCTATATGTTTCATCAGAAATCTATCTATCGGAAATCTTCTTCGACCGAAATCTTTCTCGGTCGAAATCTTTTTTTCAACTGAAAACTATTTAGTTAGAAATATCTTTTATTAGGTAACTATTTCATTCGAAATCTTTGGTCCTAGAACTTTTTCGTTCGAAAACATCTGTTTGAAATCATGCCGTCTGAAAATAGTTTTCGGACCATTCATCCGACTTTTCGGACGATTCGTCTGGTCTCGATCAAACTCTTCATTTTTGTTCTAAGCTTTGATCTTTTTACGTCCAAAACTTGTATCTATACGTTTCCTTTATATACTTGGGCTCCCCTTCGGCCCACTGGAACCAAGTCCGAGCCCGTTTCCCTTCCTTTTATTTTAAATCCTGCTCTTGCCATCATTTATTCGTTATTTATTATTTCAGGATATTACAAGTCTACCCTCCTTATAGAGGTTTCGTCCTCGAAACTCGTTACTAGTTAAACAACTGAGGATACAGTTCCTTCATTTCGTCTTCTTTCTCCCACGTAGCTTTTGACCCTTTTCTATGCTTCCATTGTACTTTGACTAAAGGAATCGACTTTTTGCGTAATCGTTTCTCGGCTCGGTCAAGAATAGCTATTGGTTCCTCTACATAGTTTAAATTGCTATCTACTTCGATCTCATCGTAGGGTACTTGAGCTGTATCGTCAGCTAGGCACTTGCGTAAGTACGACGTGTGGAATGTCAGGTGAATCCCACTAAGTTCATCGGGTAGGTCGAGTCTGTAAGTAACTTGTCCAACTCTTGCTAAGATTCTGAAAGGCCAGACAAACCTTGGACTTAGTTTGCCACGTTTTCTAAATCGGATAACTCCTTTCCATGGCGACACTTTCAATAGTACCATGTCCCCTACTTGAAACTCTTTCTTCTCTTATCCGCATATGATTTTTGTCTGTCTTTAGGGGCTTTCATGCGTGCTTTGACATGGTCGAATTTCTCAGAAGTAGCTTTGACCACTTCGAGACTTGCAAAGTCTTTTTGTCCAATTTCCCCTGTTGAAGCAATTCTATGTGACAAGCACTCCGAGATTGTCTCAGCTTTTGTATTGTACTTATGATTGTATTTGTCTTGTGGTCTTTGTAATGTGCTTTGCGTACTTGGCATGTACGTAGGAATTATGTCCTACGTACTTAGAAAATACGCATGAAGCAAGTCCTGCGTACTTGCTAAGTACGCAGGAAGGATTTTCTGCGTACTTGCTAAGTACGTAGGAAGGATTTCCTGCGCACTTGCTAAGTACGCAGGTACTGGGTCTGTAAGTATATATACCCGGTTATAGGAGATGTTAAGTACGCTCTCTTTGTATTCTCTATAATTGGCTGATATTGATAATAGACGAAGTTTTTCAGTGACTTATGTTTGTTGTCAGTTTACTTGTTGTTGATACTCCATCTAGTCACGGGTATTCCGCACCCTGTTTGACTAGAAACTCACTCGCACGATACCATCTGTGACACCCAGGGACCTACAAGTGGTATCAGAGCTTTTGCTCTTGATTTCGAGTGTTGTGAGTGTGTTAAGAGCATTTTTGACACATTTAGAAGCCTCGTTTCTTGAGATTTGACTGAGTTTTGTGGATTTTTGGACTGAAAACAGCCTTTGACGTTAGCGTTGTGTTCATACTGAATATCCTTCAAAATTCGACCCATTTGTTGTTTGTTTGAGTGTTTTGGTCATCAAGGGTTTGTTAGAAACAAGTTTCTAACCTTTTGGCTTGATCAATTTAGTCATTACATCAACATTTGAAGATATGAGCACTTTCCGGTGACAAGAAAAAGTTGTTGGGAGCAGGTTTGAAAAAGTGACCCGCGTACTTACCTTGTTTGGAAAAATCTCAGTTGTTCCTGCGTACTTGACAAGTACGCAAGACCAACCTTACTGCGTACTTGTCATTGTTCATGCATACTTACTAAGTACGCAAGGCCAGTTTCACAAGTTCGCAAGACCAATTTGATGTGTACGCAAGTTGTGCAGAAATCTCTGAATTTTGACCAAGTCTTTCACCATGTCGAACATTCAGAACATCAGTAGCATGTTGAACTATGGCAACGAGATAGGGACTCCATAGAAACCACCAAAGTTTCTTAATGTAAATGATTATTCAAACTGGAAAGCATGATTTTAGGAGTACGTCTCATACACTGATTCAACCATGTGGATACCCATTCTTGAAGGGTATAATCATCCAACACATGGATTCTTAAATAAGTCTGTTCCCAAACCCATTTCTAGGCTTGAAGAGGAAGAAAAGAAGGCTTACGATCTAGAGAAGAAAGCTCATGGTTCTGTAACCATGGCACTGACATGAGATTTATTTCACAGCTTCAGAGGTTATGACACCTCGAAAGATATTTGGAAAGCGTTGCAGAAAAGGTTCGAGGGTAACAGTGATGTCAAGAAGAGTAAATGGGAGCTGTTGAGGAAGCAGTATGAGTGTCTTAGATACTTGGAGTATGAATCTATTGACGAGCTTATCTCTAGATTCTATCACTTGAAGACTGAACTGAAGTCTTATGAATTAAAGTATCCTGATGATGAACTGGTGGAGAAATTTCTTGATGCTTTACCTCCAAAGTTTGACATGTACACAACTCTACTGAGAGAAAACCCTAAGTTCTATGAATTATCAGTTGACAAAGCAATAGGAAAGATTCAAGCACGTGACATGAATTTGAGAAATAAAGAGACCTCAAATAGACCTAAAATTCAAGATCCGTCAATGTACTTTGGGACGTCTTCCACAACAAAGTCATATGGTTCTGGAATTGCATTGTTCTAAGGGAATACTACTCAAGATGAGGAGAATCCTAAGGGTTGTGGTGGTCCTACATGTTTTGCTACATCAGGGTCTGGTTCATTTCATCAACATTCCTCAAGAGGCCTACATCTACATCTTCAACTCACCAAAGTGCTATAGCCAAGGTTGCTGAAGATCATGTTGCCCTATTCTTATCATGCATGCTTGCCTATGAGAACTTCATCGGTGGGAAGCTTACAGATCCAGAGACTATTGAAGAAGATTTCAATCATGTGGATCCTGATGACATGGAGGATATGGATATCAACAGAACCGGAAGAAAGTTTATTGGTGGACATTCAAATGCTAAAGTTGGGGTTGATAAGTCTAAGGCCAAGGGTTACAAATGTTTGAACTATGGCCATTTTGCAATAGAATGCCAAAAGGATAAAGCACCAACTTCTGGTTTCACTCGACCAAGTCCGGGAAACAACCAGAATTTGAACAACCAGAACAACCTTAATCAGAATCAAGGAGCATCGTCCAATGCATTTGTGGTTCAACAGGATGATAGCTTTGATTGGGGAGTACATTTGGAAGATGCCATAATTTCACAAACTCAACTCGGGTTAATGGCAGAAATTGTTGAAATGATAGAAACTGAAGAAAGGGAAGCAGTTGCTGCTGACCAACCAGAATCTGCTCTTGCTCTCATGGCTATTGGAGAAGCTTCCAGTTCATCAACTGAGGTAGATTCTAATTCTTTTGCTATTGTTTCTTGTGCTAATTGTATGATCTTGAAGGACGAGAATGATCGCATCCATGATCAACTCGAACCTCTACGTAGTGCAGCTCTAAACTATAAAGAAAATGAAAAACGTTTTAAGGGTTCAATTGAAAATCTTAAGAAAGACAAATAAGATTTTTCAATTAAAAATAGTGAACAACAATTTCATTTAGATGTTGCCTACAAGGAGCTAGAGAAAAAGAATGTTGAGATAGCCAAACTGCAAAATGAGATCCTGCAGTTAAGTGGCAAACTTGAGAAGTTGAAAAACTCTCGTTTCGTGGTGGAACACTATGAGTCTGTCGTACGACAAGTGAGTGGCAAAGGTTTAGGTACCAATTCCATTCCTCCACTAGTTAACGGCAAGTTTGTCAATGGGCCAGTCGATATTGATCTGTCCTTTTTGGAAGAATCTTCTAGTAAGGCTGATTCATCTTCTGATGAGGAGTTCTATTCTGACGAATGTATTGAGGACACCAACATTGAGGGTGTTGTGTCAGAGGAGTTGATTTATGAACCAAAAATTATCAAAAACATCGTCACTGACCATGACAATTGCATTTTAACTGAACCTGGCATGATTGAAACAAATTATAAGTTGAAAATGATGCTTTATGGAGGTTTCAAAACCATAAAGCAAGCAAAGAAAGAAACATTTGCAAACAAACTCGGAAATAATTTTCTAGAAAATATTTAAAAACATTATACTTCCAAAAGTCAATCAATGTCAGATCAAGCACAAGCTGATGTTCATCAAACCACTCATGCTACTCACCAGGATGAATCATCAACATCCAAAACCAGATAGCCTTACAAGAGAGTTTTTAAAGAAAGAAGGACTTGCTTTCACTGTGGTACAGTCGGTAACATCCTTGTGAACTGTCCTGATAAGAATCAGGAGAAATGACCAGTTGTCCCACAACAGGCAGCATCCCCTAAGACAACATCAGTGAAGCAACCCAAAAGTCCTAAATCAAAAGTGGTGAAACCACTGGTGAATCAAATGGGAAAGCCACAAGCAAAACATGTGGCTGTACCATCTGTTCCAAAATGGGAAAAGCAACCTGCTAATCCCAATGTATCTACCTCTGGTAATACACATTCTGGTGAGAATCCTGTGGTGAAACTCTCTAAGCCACAGTGGAGAAGGCGGAATAAGAGGTTGAGGAAACTTGAACAACAACTTGCTGGTTGTCAAACAGGTAAAGCTTCTACTAGTTCACCTGTTGTTAATGATAGCAAGCCTGATGTTCAAAAGAAACTGAAGAAAAGATCCTTGAGAAAGAAAACCAAGAGTTCTCAATCCTCTGATTCTAAATCTCTAAAAGATTCACAAATTTTTTATAGTCATGATTGCGAGTTAATTGAAGTCGTTTATTTTGAGAAAAACGGATGACCCAAGACCATGATGGCTTAGGTCTCCAAATCTAATTAATTTCTTTTGACTCATGCAGGGACATCCGAAGGGAACTATTGCTAATCGATGGTATGTTGATAATGGATGCTCCCGGAACATGACTGGCAATATGGCCCTGCTTCAAGATGTGAAACCATTCAGAGGCGGCTATGTGGCCTTTGCAGGAGAGAAAGGTGGTAGTATAAATTGTCAAGGCGTGGTTTCCAATGGATGTATTAGTTTCGATAACGTTAATTACTGCGAGCAGGTGAAGCATAACCTGTTGAGCGTCTCTCAAATGTGCGACAAGGAGTACTCGGTTATGTTCTACAAGTCAGAATGCCTGGTTCTCAAGCCTGGCTTTGTGGTTCCTGAAGAGTGGATTCTGATGCAAGCACCAAGAACAAACGACGCTTATCAGATTGATATGAGTGTGGCCAAAACCACCTCATCAGTTGCTACTTGTTTGCTTACCAAAGCGACATACATTGACTCAATCTTGTGGCATAGGAAACTTGGACACATTTCTTATCGAAAAATGAATCATCTTGTCAGAAACGGTTTGGTAACCGGGTTCCTAAGTTGAGATTTGTCATTTCAGATGACTGTATGCCTTGTAAAAAGGGCAAACAGCAACGGAAATCTCACAAGCCCAAGACCCAAAACTCTATTGATACCCCTTTGGAGCTCTTGCACATGGATTTGTTCGGGCCCATACGTATCAAGTGTATTGGAGGTAAGTTATACTGTCTGGTTGTAACTGATGACTACTCATGTTTTTCTTGGGTGCATTTTTTAGGTACAAAGGATGAGACTGCTAAAATTCTTCAATAACTGATCCTGAGTCTGGAGTCTTTATGCAAGTTGAAGGTTAGAAGAATCAGAACTGATAAAAGCACAAAGTTCAAGAACAACATGATGGAGCTTTTCTGTCTCAAGAAGGGTATTCGTCATGAAGTCAATGCGCCGTACACACCTCAGCAAAATGGAGTTGCAGAAAGGAAGAACAGAACTTTTATTGAAACTACAAGGACGATGCTATCTGATGCTAAGCTGCCAATAACATTCTGGGCGAAAGCAGTCAATACAGCGTGTCATGTTTTGAATAGAGTTCTGGTGGTGAAATGTCACAAAAAAACTTGTTATGAGTTGATCAATAATCGACCTCCCAATATAGACTACCTGGTCCTATTTGGTAGTCCATGTTCTTTATTGTTACAGTCCAAGGATCGCAAATCCAAATTTAATGAGAAAGCGGTGGAGGGCATCTTCTTAGGATATGTTGCCAATTCCCCATGCAAAAGGGTGTACAATATTGAAACTCGTTCAGTTGAAGAGTGGTTCGAAGTGGATTGTAGTAAGTACAACATTCTACCAGAACCAACAGGTCCAGCTTGGGGATTTGATTATGATGCTCTTTTCAAGTCATTCAATCTTCCAGATTTTTCTGCTGATGATGCCGCCAATCTGTATAACTACTGTAGCGGTGGTGTTTAAACTCGTCAAAGAACCATTACCTAGAACACCGGTCTTTATGCTGAGATAGTTGACACATGTATCATGGAAACATGTTTGCATGCTGCATTCGTATCCCAATTAGAGCCGAAGAATATGAAAGAGGCTCTCGCTCACAACTGCTGAATAAAGGCTATGCAAGATAAGTTGTCTCAGTTCCAAAAGTTGCATGTGTGGGATTTGGTTGACCTGTCGAGAGGTGTCCATCCAATTGGAACCAGATGGGTGTTCAGATGTAAAACAGACGATCGACACGTTGTGGTGAAAAATAAGGCAAGATTGGTTGTTCAGGGTTTTTATCAGCAAGAGGGTTTGGATTACACTGAGGTGTATGCCCCAGTTGCTAGACTTGAAGCCATCAGACTGTTTCTGGCTTATACCTCCTTTGTCGGCTTCAAGGTCTATCAACTTGATGTGAAGAGTGCTTTCCTATATGGAAAAGTTCATGAAGAGGTCTATGTCACTTAACCACCTGGTTTTGAAGACCCGCATAATCCCAGTAAAGTGTACAAGCTGGATAAGTCACTTTATGGTCTTTATCAAGCACCAAGGGCGTGGTATGAGACTCTATTAAAGCATTTATTGTCCAATGGTTTCGATCGCGGACAAATTGACTCGACTCTCTTCATAAGGAAAGCAGGGGGTGATATTCTACTTGTGCAAGTGTACTTCGATGACATTATTTTTGGGTCTACAAATGAAGAGATGTGTAGGGAATTCGAGAAGGTGATGAAGTCCAAGTTTGAAATGAGCAACATGGGTGAATTGTCATTTTTTTAGGTCTGCAAGTTAGTCAAAGGGAGGATGGCATTTATCTACATCAAACTAAGTATGTACAAGACATTTTGTCTAAATACAAAATGAATGACTGTTCTACTTATGGCACACCAATCCCAGTCAATCATGGTTTGCATCCAGACAAAGATGGGAAGGATGTGGATTGTAAATTGAACCGTGGGATGATCGGTTCTCTTATGTATCTCACAGCTTCAAGACTTGACATTATGTTTGTCGTCTGCTTGTACTCGAGGTTTCAGTCACAACCGAAGGAATCTCACTTCATTGCTGTAAAGAGGATATTCAGATACTTGAAAGGGAAACCCTGATTAGGTCTTTGGTACTGCAAGCAGCAGACGTTTGATTTCAAAGCCTACACTGATTCAGACTATGGCGGTTGTAACCTCGATAAAAAGTTAACCTCAGGTGGATGTCAATTCTTAGGAGACAGGCTGGTCTACTAGCAGTTTAAGAAACAATCAACGGTTTCTGTATCAACATGTGAAGCAGAGTACATTGCTGTCGCGAGCTGTTGTTCTCAGATATTGTGGATTCAGCAACAATTGAGGGACTACGGCTTGAACTACATTGGAACTCCTTTGTTCATTGACAACAATGCCACCATGTCTATCACAAACAACCCGGTGAAACATTCCAAAACTAAACACATTGAGATTCGTCACCACTTCATCCGTGATTGTGCTGAAAATCACTTGGTTGAACTTGTAAAGGTTCACACGGATGAAAATTTTGCTGACCTTTTCACTAAGGTGTTTGATCATATGAAGAAGCCTCACGTATTGGTAAGAAGTGAGCACTTTTAGTCAAGCGGTTGACGATCACCTAAATGGTATCATTGCCTTTAGTTGTTCACGGTAGCTTGGTGATAAAGTCCATTGTGATCTCTTCCCACTTCCATTCCGGTATCGGCAAGGGTTGCATTTTACCGCATAGTTTCTGGTGCTCGGCCTTGACTGGTGAACAAGTTAGGCACTTGCTCACATATTCTGTCACATCGTTCTTCATGTCAGGCCACCAATATTCTTTCTTCAAGTCTCGATACATTTTGTTTGTTTTGGGGTGGATAGAGTAGCGAGACTTATGGGCTTCATCAAGGATTTTGGCCCTAAGTTCACCAATCTTAGGTATCCACATCCGGCCAAAACGGGTTCGTACACCATACGCATTGGTCTCCGGATTACTCTGTTGTCCCACTATTCTTTCCCATTTTACATTCCTTTCTAATAGTGCTTCATATTGTGCCTTTGCTATTTCATTCATCAGATCTGGGGTTATAATCAACTGACATGCTTTGATCCGGATAGGCGTCGTCTCTCTCTTTCCGCTTAAGGCGTCAACCACTACATTTGCCTTGCCTGGATGGTATAATATCTCAAAATCATAATCTTTTAGCAGTTCCAACCACCTTCTTTGTCTCATGTTTAATTCCTTTTGTTCGAAAAGTACTTTAACCTCTTGTGATCGGAGTAAATGGTGCTTTTAACCCCGTACAGATAGTGTCTCCATATCTTTAATGCGAAAACCACTGCCGCCAATTCCAGATCGTGAGTCGGGTAGTTAATCTCGTGAACCTTTAATTGTCGAGGGGTGTAAGCAATCACTTTTCCTCGTTGCATAAGTACACAACCTAATCCCTGTCCTGAAGCGTCTGAGTAGACTACGAAGTCTTCATTTCCCTCAGGTAAGGTTAAGACCGGAGCTTGGGTCAATCGTGTCTTTAATTCTTCAAACGCATTGTTTTGGGTTGGACCCCATTCATACTTTACTTCCTTACGCGTTAGCTTCGTTAATGGCGAGGCTACTCTCAAGAAATCCTAGATGAATCTCTTAAAGTAACCTGCCAAACCCAGAAAACTACGTATCTTTGTTGGTGTCTTTGGGACGTTGCATTCTTTTACTGTCTCGATCTTTGCACGATCTACCATAATGCCGTGGGTTTATGACATGACCTAGGAATTGAACTTCCTTAAGCCAGAATGCGCATTTGTAGAATTTTGCGTATAACTTCCCCTGCTTCAGAATCTCCAAAACTTCCCTTAGGTAACTGATGTGTCTAAATTATATATATATATATATATATATATTTATAAAGATTTTTACACAGTTAGTTTTAAAAAGGGGTTTTCACCAAAGACAAATCGCACACACACCGGGCAAGTGTACCCGTCGGATAGCAATATAGAAAAGGTAAGAACCGGATATCAATCCGTGGACACGGTGGAATGCAATAATAAACCGGAACTAAGATTCAATTAAGTGATGGTAAAAAGATATTTTGAAGGGTTTGTTTAATTAACTAGTATGCAATTTATATAAAACTAAACTAAAATCACAAGTCAAACAATCAAGAAGAAAAGATCACTTCGGTATCGAATCCATCTAGAATACATTCAATACACTCATAGAAACATGGCAAATACACGAAACATAGATTGACCAAATTCTCATCAAAGACATCTAATCAAATGACCGTTCAGAAAGCTAGAATGAATAACACAAACTAACCACCTAAAATCATGCAATGAAGCTCACGTGTTGTAATCATGTCAATGTTTATAAAGATTGAATTAGCTTCCGATTAAGGTACACCAATCCAACAACTATTTGGAAAGATAATATGAGAAACACACTACCCACCTCAAGTTGATTTAATTAGACAATCACATGCATTTCTTCGACATACAATGTTCATACAAGGTTCATATAAATTAGGAGATTGTGTCAGCAAATCCTATATAAACATAAAACTAAGCATGAAACATCATAACAAACACTTTATCTTTCCAAACATAAGCATAAGGATACACATAGAAGAATAATAAATCATAAACAAGACTTCATTCACCATTCCTAATCAAATGCCATAAATTAGCATAAATACATATACCAATCCATGAATACAAGCATAAACCATAAGTTTTCCAACATGATATGGCATACACACATACAAGTCTTGTAAACAACTCAAAATACTTGAATGCATAATTTCATTGAAGAATAATCATACGATTTTCATAAAATTAACACAATAATTGCCAATAATCCATGAATGTTGTTAAATGTATCTAAACTTCATCTAAACCAAAGTGAACAAGAGTTTTAGCTCATCATGAGCACAAGAATGACAAATAAGAAGGGAAAATAGTAAGAGACATGCTATGAAAACAAGAATCAAACCACTCTTACAAGCATAGATGTTGTTGTTGATGTATGGTGATCCTCTTGATGTTGTAATCCCTCCAAGATGCTTGAAATATGGCTGGAACAAGGTTGATTCGGAGCTCAAACAGTAGGTTTTTGCTCTGGTAGCTGAATGTCTAAATGAGAAATAAACTTATGTATTTATAGACTGAAGGGGGCACGACCGCGCCAGGAGGGAAGGCACGACCATGCTTGTCACTGGGGCGCGACCGTGCCAAAGAACTAGCACGGTCGTGGTGTAGAGGGTTGACCGATCCGGAGCTTCTATTGGGTCCCATTGAATGAGGAAGTACGGCTCTGAGGTCAGGGGTCAAACTCACGGAATTACACGCGGCCGTGGGGCGTTGGAACATAGCTGTGCTCGAGGAAATGGCTCGGCGCGGTCGTGCCAGATGCGGGGCGTGACCGTGCCTAGGGTTTTGAAGACTGGCATGACCGTGCCAGGTAGGGGGCATAACCGTGCCTCCAACTCAGAAACCCTAAAATTCCAAATTTTATCCTGGAATTCCCTTGTTTTTTCACTCAGCTTCACAAAAACCTACGAAACTGGAAATGAAGCAATTAAGTGTCTAAACGTTGAAAATAACCAAGAATTGATCATGAAATGAGTGAAGTTTTGTGCCAAAAAGATGTGTAAATTCTAACACATCAAGCAACCCCATACTTGAACATTGCTTGTCCTCAAGCAAAAATCAAAATAAAACAAAACTTCCAACGGCACTAAGGATCAATTCAGAAACCGTAAGCATTAATAAACTTATAAAGGTTTGACAAGTTTTCCAAGAAATGCAAAATTGACTAAATGAAACCCAAGTAGCCCAATGGAGTTACAACCAAATGAGCAAATGAATATGCCTAGGAAATCATTGGCATGCACCTTTATGCTTCTCGTAATGTTCATGCACACTCAGGTATATATATGATCATACAAGTAATGGTCTATGTATAGAATACTCAAATGCCAAGACAATGAATCATGCATAAATCATAAGCTTGCTTAAAGATCAAATCTCTACTAACTAACATGAAACAAAGCATAAATCAATAGAACTTTTTATGGGTTGTAACTTGGCAATGGTTAGGGGTAGGGAAATGAAATTTAAAAGTGGATAAATGGCTAAAAACCCGGTGGTTATGCTAACTCAAAAACTATTACAACTTTTGACATAAAAGTAAACTAAATGAATCTTTTCTATAGATAAGAGCTAACACTCGGATTCTTTTCATCTTTGCTCATAAAATTGCTCTAATCGGCTTTATTTCACTTAATTTTGGTGATTTTGATTTTTTTTTATTTTTTTAACAATATTTCTTTCTTTTCTTTTGAAGAGAACTAAGTCAATATGTATCTTTCCTTAGCTAAAAACTTTTCAAGAATTAAAAACTTACAATAAAATAAAACTATAAAATCAACATTAGCCGACCAGATTTCTAACACGGATGAAAAATAAAAAGGCAAGTGAAGGTTTAATGGTGGTGTAATGTGGGTAATAAAAGAAAAACACAGGATAGGCTCAACGTGGCTAACTAGTGGATGTGTTTGGGTGAGGAAAAAAATAAAAATAAAAGGATAACAAATTGGTTTATCCTAATGGCTCAATCATTTGTGTGCAATATTTATGTTCATGATTTCGAAATGTATACTAAAAGCAAATTCTAATAAGCATGAAACATCCGGCACACTCAAATCCGCAAAAATGAGAGCAAACAATGTCTAAAGCTATCAAGGCTAAAAAATAAACTCATGGAAACGGAAAGGAATGGGCATAAGCAAAAGGCTACATGCAATTCATTCGTTTAGCCCACTAAAACTCATAGTTATCACAAAAAATTGGGTTTGACTCGATGGAATTTATATCTTAATTGCTTTCGAAAAATCAAACCTCTATTATTTACTAAAAATTGTGAATGCTAAACGGTTAACTTTTATTCTATTTTTGTGTTTTTAAATTTTTATAAAATTGATTTAATGCCAATAAAAATTATGAAGCAAGATTTTACAAAAATGAAGTGATAAAATGCTAAAAGGACAAATATCGCGTGAATAAATTCTCACCCTACACTTAGAATCGTACATTGCCCTCAATGTACAACAAAAAATAATGTAAAGTGAAGAATAAACACCCAACCCCACACTTAGAAACATACATTGCCCTCAATGAATACAAAAACATGCAAAGCAAAATGGAATGCAATGCAATGGAGTGTGAAGGGAGAACTGAAACTTCCCTCGTGTCGATCTCGGTCAAACGCAAAAAGCCTACGCACAAAAATGGCGTTCCTCGCAGTTCCACAATTCCAAAATCTAATCAAGACTAACCACATCAAACACAGATCAGTAACATCAAGCCAAAAAATATAAACAGAAATGTAAAGATAAGTATATACAAACAGTACAATGAAAACAAAAATACAAGGAAACAAACAACCACAAACGCCAAAGCATGACAACAGAGTTTGTACAAAATACAAGCAAGTACAACTCACAAAAATGATACCAAAAGGCAATGGGAGGTACTACTCCCACTACATACCCTCCAGGTCAATGCCGGTTGCACCGCCTCCCTCGTCTCCTCCTGCTGGTGGTGATGGTGGTGGCTGATGCTGCGGTGATGGTAGTGGCTGATGCTACGGTGATGGTGGTGGCTGATGCTGCGGTGATGGTGGTGGCTGATGCTGGTGCTCAGGTTGCATAAAGAATGGGAGTGGAACCACGTATGGCGCCCTGCCAGAAGCAGCGCACTAGACCTCGTACTGCCAGGCCCAGTAGCGCATGAATAGGTCATGAGTGATGGTAACCGGAGGCGGCGGAGGAGGCGGAGGAGCCGGTGGATCCTCGGCGTGGTGGGCGTGCTGCTCGTGCTCCTGCTCCTTGTGAGTTGCGTGCGCCTGGTGGGCGGCAGCGATGGCCTCGGCCTCGGCCTGAACAACGTCGAGGTCCGGACCCGGACGATCTGGATCCCAGACCTGACCCCATCTATCCACTAGCCTAACTCCTCCCGATGCGCGACAAGCCACGTGCATATTCCTCAGTGTCTGCACGGTCATCACGATGGTCTCGGCCATAGGGGTCAAATCTCCAATAAGCTCGTCCGTCAGCAAGTGGTAGTGTGTAGCAAGTTTGGTCACGAAATGACCGCTACAAATGGCGCTGGTGACCTCTCTCCCTGAGCTGTTCACCAAGTACCCCGCAATAGCGTGCGCAATATTGAATGTGCGCGGGCGTACAAGGCAGAACAGGTAGAACAGCTCCCTCAAATTTACTACCGTCTCTCCCTAGCCTCTCACAGATATAGAATAAACGATGTAGAGATGAAGAACACGGTGCAGAGGATCCCGAAGGCTCGAAGCCTTGGTCAAACTAGGGTAGTACATCCCAAATCTGAACTCGTGCCAGAACTGGTCCTTGGCCTCCTCGGATGGAAACTCGGTGATACCCTCGGTGAATAGCTCGGTAGGAATCCCATCCCTCGTATACAAACCCAATAAACGCCCAAACTTGGCGACTGACATCACACGCCACTCCCCGCCGAGTCTAAACCTAACTGTCTCGGGCTGCTCTAGGTCGGCGCACGGATAATCGAACTCATATGTGGAGAAAAACTCCATGACAAGCTCTATGTACTGAATAGCGTGGAACCTGAACAAACGACACCATGGGGCGGTGACAAGATCATCCCATCGTTGCCTCTGACCAAGGGCGTCGATAGCAACTGGCTCCAACAGACTAGCGGCCAAAATTCGACACCGACGAGGCCACATGACCTCCAAACGAGCCTCGTACTCCTGCTCGTTGAGGTCGAACTCCAAGTATGGGTGATCTCGGTTGCCTACCATCTGCAAGACAACAAAAATGAAATAAGAACAGTTATGAAGACACTAGACTGAGTTATAAAGATTGCTGACCCAAATTATGAAGGGGCACGGTCGTGCCTGGAAAGGGGCACGACCGCGCCAAGGCCAAAAGTCTAAGCCCACGGTCGCGTGTGGCCGACCACGGGCACTCAACCCAGACACACGGTCGCGCCTGGTTTTGGCACGACTGCACCAAGGCAAAACCCAAGAGACATGGTCGTGCTTGTGGGAGCCACAACCGTGCCAAGCCCAAAACCAAATTCCTGGGATTTCAAAAGCCGAGCACGACCGCGCTTGGCTAAGAGGGTGACCGTGCTCAACCTAATTTACAGTTTTCAGATTCAAAATTTCACATTTTTAGTACGATTATGAAGGGGCTTTTAGTACAACAACATTCCAAGAGGTCTAAAACAACGATCCTATGTATTTATAACTAAAACGAAGTTCAAAACAAGAAAATCTATAAAACCCTAGAAATTTGCACACAAATTGATGATGATCGTAATCCTAAACATAAGACGAAGAGAATGGGATTGCGGGAGTGTACCTTAAATAGAAGGAGCGGACACAAGGAATCTGAAAGCGAAATTACAGGGAAGATAATCGCAAGTAGGGGGTTTCGGCCTGCTCGTGGTGTGTTTAGGGGAAAAAATTTGTGAGTTATGATCTTTAAAAAATTTATACACAGGCCCCCAAACAAGGAAGCACGACCGCGCCAAGTACTAAGGCACGACCGCGCTAGGTGCAGAGGCACGACCATGCTAGTAAGGGGCACGACCGTGTCTCTAACCCAACAGACACATAAACCTGATTTTTTATGCAGCTTGTACCAAACCCGACTGCGATTCTTCCAGATTAAAATTTCTAAAATTCAGAAGACATACCTGTGACATTCCAATCATTATCCCAAATCCGCTCGATCCAAAACACGTCCCGATAACCTAAACTCAAAAATAAATGGTAAAATCCTAGAAAAATAGAAAATAAAAACATGAAAATAAAAATAGAAATAAAATCTAAGAAATGTTACTAAAGATGATACCGAAACAGGCTAAGTTTATTAACGAGTCGTTAGCTAGACTCAAATCCCCGAATTAATTAGTCCATGGGGTGAAGGTCCACTACCTCCAATGCTGGGTCAACCGGTCCGTCAATGTATGGTTTGAGACGATGACCGTTGACTTTCAAGATCCTCCCATCTTCATGCTCAATCTCGACGGTCCCATAAGGAAACACCTCCCTAACCGTTCCATCGGGATTTCAACTTCCTAGGAAACAACCGCAACCTAGAGTTGTAAGCAACACACGACCACCCACTCGGAATTCCTTTTTGTCCTTCAAGCGCCGGTCATGTAAACTCTTGGTACGCTCCTTGTAAATCGTGGAGTTTGCATAGGCTTGATTCCTTAACTCATCAAGCTCGTGAATCTGAGTTAAACGGTTCTCACCCGCACTCACCAAGTCAAGATTCACCGCCTTCAATGCCCAATAAGCCTTGTGCTATAACTCCATCGAAAGATGGCACGCTTTCCCATAGATCAACCTAAATGGTGTGGTACCAATAGGCGTCTTATATGCAGTCTGGAAAGCCCAAAGTGCATCATCTAACCTATCCGACCAATCCTTACGGTTCTGACCAACCATTTTCTCCAAAATCCGCTTTATGCCCCGGTTCGTGACCTCTACCTGTCCACTAGTCTGTGGATGGTAGGCTGTGGAGAATCTATGGTTCACACCATATCGTGACAGCGCCTTCTCCAACTGGGAGTTGCGGAAGTGGGTCCCAGGGTCACTAATAAGAGCTTTGGGGGCACCAAAGCGTGAGAACAACTTCTTCAAAAACCGGACAACCACCCTAGCATCATTAGTGGGCAAGGCTTGAGCCTCCGCCCACTTAGACACGTAATCAACAGCCACTAGGATATATCGGTTACCACGAGAAGCTGGGAAAGGTCCCATAAAATCAATACCCCGGACATAAAAAATCTCACAAATCTAGATGTTGTTCTGGGGCATCTCGTTCCTCGACGAAATGTTGCTCGCCCTCTGGCAAGCATCACAAGCACGGATCATCTCATGAGCGTCCCAGAAGATGGTAGGCTAGAAGAAACGGGCGTCAAAGACCTTCTTCGCGGTTAAGGTAGCTCCATGGTGTCCTCCCCATCGGGCCCTCATGGCAGTGTCTAAGCACTTGACGTGCCTCATCACCAAACACACACCTGCGCATGATCTGATCAGCCCTGAATCGAAACAGATAGGGATCCTCCGAAAGATAGTGCTTCACATCCGTAAAGAACTTTTGCTTATGTTGACGCGTTAAGCCCTTAATCATAATCCCACTAGCAAGAAAGTTTGCGAAATCAGCAAACCAAGGACACTCCTCATCCTGTGTTTGTATGTGCATGAGAGACTCGTGGGGGAAATTGTCATTTATGGATGACCCCACAAGCTCAGATGAAGCTGAGCACTCAAGACGGGACAAGTGGTCCGCTGCGACATTCTCCACGCCCTTCTTATCGCGGATTTCAATGTCGAACTCCTGAAGCAGCAAAACCCACCGGATTAGTCGGGACTTGGCATCCTGCTTGCTGAACAAGTGCCGAAGAGCTGCATGGTCAGTGAATACAATGGTTTTTGATAGGACGAGATATGACCGGAATTTATCGAAAGCGATGACAACGGCTAGGAGCTCTTTCTCAGTCGTTGTGTAGTGCTCATGTGCGTCATTAAGCGTCTTGCTCGCATAATAAATTGGGTGAAACATCTTCTCTCTCCTCTGTCCTAAGACCACCCCAACAGTGAAGTCACTCGCGTCACACATAATCTCAAATGGCAGCTTCCAATTAGGAGCGACCATGATAGGGGCATTCACCAACTTCTCCTTCAACAGATTGAATGCACTAAGGCATTCGTCGGAGAACACAAACTGGGCTTCCTTCTCAAGAAGGTATTGGTCGGGCAATCTTAGAAAAATTTCTAATGAAGCGTCTGTAAAAGCCCGCGTGACCAAGGAAACTAAGAATAGATTTCACAGAAGTGGGCGGGGGCAGCTTAGATATGGTATCAATCTTAGCTCGATCAACCTCAATCCTCGCTCGTGAAACCTTGTGCCCAAGCACAATGCCTTCCTTCACCATGAAGTGGCACTTCTCCCAATTCAACACCAGCTTGGCCTCCTCACACCTGGCCAACATCCTCTTCAGATTCCCGAGACAATGATCGAAGGAGCTCCCAAACACAGAAAAGTCATCCATGAAAAGCTCCATGGAGTCCTCGATCATATCATGAAAAATGGCCACCATTCAATGCTGGAAGGTGGCCAGAGCATTACACAATCCAAAGGGAATCCGCCGATAAGCAAATGTGCCATACGGACATGTGAATGTCGTCTTCTCCCGGTCCTCACGAGCAATTGGGATCTGAAAGTAACTAGAGAACCCATCCGGGAAACAGTAGAACATCTTCCCCGATAATCTCTCCAACGTCTGATCAATGAACGGGAGGGGAAAATGGTCCTTCCTAGTAGCATCATTGAGTTTGCGGTAATCGATACAAACTCTCCAACCTGTGACTGTACGAGTAGGAATCAGCTCATTCCTTTCGTTGGTGACAACAGTCATACCTCCCTTCTTGGAAACAACCTGAACTGGGCTAACCCATGGTGAATCAGAGATGGGATAAATCAAACCAGCGTCGAGTAGCTTAATCACCTCTTTCTTCACCACCTCCTGCATGTTCGGGTTCAACCTCCTCTTGTGCTACACAACTGGCCTGAAATCATCCTCCATGAGGATCTTATGGGTACAAAAAGAGGGATTAATTCCCTTAATGTCCATAATCCTCCATGCGATGGCCTGCTTGTGCTGCTTTAGCACCTCCAACAGCCTCTCCTTCTCATCACTCGTCAAATCAGAGGCAATAATAACGGGTAATCGAGACTCACCATCTAAGAAGGCATACTCCAAATGGCTCGGGAGCTCCTTAAGCTCAATAGGTGGTGGGTCCTCAACAGAAGGCCGCTCTTTCGGCTCAGACTCTCTATCAACAGCCGCAAAGACCTCTAAACACTGGGGAAATTTATATCTCTCCTGGCTATGAATCTGCTTATCAAACTGACCCTCACCAACTGGATCAAATGTCTCCCCCCTACAATCCGCGTTTCCAGGGACTCTTCCTCAACTATGTCCTGGAGATGATCACTCACACAATAATAGACGGTCTCAAAGAAGTAGAGTGAATCATCCTGATTCTGAGTGTACTGCATGGATCTCCCAACGTCAAAGGTCACCTCCTCTTCGTCCACCCTAAGTATAAGCCGGCTCGAATACACGTCAATCAGGGCCTTGGCGGTGGCCAGGAATGGTCGACCTAGGATAATAGGGACATTCTTGTCCTCATCCATGTCCAGAATCACAAATTCTACCGGATACACAAAATGATCAACCTTAACCAACATATTCTCCACTATCCCTCGCGGATACTTGACCGAACGATCGAAAGTTGGATACTCATGCATGTCGGCTTAGGTTCTCCCAACTCAAGCTTAGCAAAGACCGCATATGGCATGAGGTTAATGCTAGCACCAAGGTCAGCTAAGGCGTTGCTGCCTGACAAGCTCCCTATCAAACAGGGGATGGTGAAACTCCCCGGATCTCTCCTCTTCTCGGGCAGCTTGTTCTGAAGCACGGCTAAACACTCCTCATTCAGCGTCACATGAGACAACTCCTCTAATTTCCTCTTGTTTGTGAGGATGTCCTTCAAGAACCTCACATACTTAGGCATCTGAGCTAGAGCCTCCACAAATGGTAAGTTGATATGAAACTGCTTAAACAACCCCAAAAACTTACCATACCGCTCCTCCATCTTCTGTTTCTTTAACCTGACTAGGTATGGAACGGGGGGAGTGTAATCTCTCACAGCCTCTCGAGGGCGCGATGTGCTCGCCGGCTTACCCCTCGGTGGTGTCTCATCCGGAATCTCAATAACAACGTCCTCCTCGGATGACTCATGCACAAGGACTGGTGGATCTGTTCCTGTGTCTCTACCGATCCTCAAGGTGATGGCCTTCACATGAGCCTTGGGATTGGCCTCAGTGTTGCTAGGCAGGCCACCTGGCGGTCTCTCATAAAGGAGCTTCGCGATTTGCCCAACCTGATTCTCTATGGTCTGGATCAAAGCTTTCTGATTCCTCAGCTCAGTCTCTTGCGTATGAAAACGCTCCTCCATGTAACGGTTCTGCTTCTTGGCCAACTGATTCTGACTCTCCGAGTTGGCAAGCAGTCGTGCAACCATGGCCTCCAAACTGGATTTACCCTCAGATGCGGGCGAAGGACCGTGGCTAGAACCTTGGCCATGAAACTGGCCTTGTTGAGTTCTGGAATGGGAACCCTGTCCCTGATACTGGTGGGACTGATGCGGGAATGGTGGGCGCTGAGTGAATCCGGGTGGGTTTTGGCCACTGTTGCCAGACTTCCAACTGAAGTTCGGGTGATTCCTCCACCCCGGATTATATGTGTTGCTGTAGGGATTGTTCTGGGAACGATTCTAGTTAGACATGAAGTCAACCTGCTCATGGGTCCCTAGATCCCCAATCTGACAAGCACTCATGGGATGCGCCCCACCACATAACTCACACAAGAACTGGGCCTTGTGGACCTACATCTGATCGATCTTGGTGGAAAGTGCTTCCACCTGGTAGCTAAAGAGGTGATTCCATCCACATGATGGACACCCTGCCTCTGAGTCCTCGCTCAGGAAGTGTGCTGAGTGTAGCTCTTTGACGCCACCTTCTCCAACAAGTCATATGCCTCCTGTGGTGTCTTCGTTCTAATGTCTTCACCCGCGTATGCGTCGATCAGCTGCCTCCCCGACATATCTAGACCAATGTAGAAAGTCTCACACTGCTGCCACTTCAACAATCCATGGTGGGGAACTTTCCTCATCAGTTCCTTGAATCTCTCCCACGCCTCATAGATCGTCTCCCCATCATCCTGCTGGAAAGAAAGAATCCTAGCCCTCAATTTTGTTGTTTTCTCTAGAGGGAAGTACTTCTCTAAGAATTTAGCAGCCATCTAGTCCCAAGTACTAATGGACAGAG
Organism: Smallanthus sonchifolius; assembly: GCA_023525975.1. Lineage (NCBI taxonomy): Eukaryota > Viridiplantae > Streptophyta > Magnoliopsida > Asterales > Asteraceae > Smallanthus > Smallanthus sonchifolius. The sequence continues at coordinate 35,860,437 of CM042025.1, read as the reverse complement.
GGGGAAGTGATAGTAACCAAGCCTTGGCTCGATCCCGTAAGGAAAACGGGAACAACCGAAGCCGAATAGCATCGTCGGTAGCGTCACAGATTTTGAAAGTTGCGCAAATCTCTAAGAAACCGACCAGATGAGTATTGGGATCCTCGTGATCCTTGCCGTCAAACTGTCACATGTTCTGCACCATCTGTATGACGCTGGATTTGATCTCAAACTGATGCGCTCCAATAGTCGGCCTATTGATGCTCGACTCCAAACCCTCAAGTGTCGGTTTGCCAAAATCCGAAAGCGTCCGACCCGCATCTGCGTCCACCATCTCTTCTACCTAGTCAACAACAACCTCGTCAAGCTCGAGCAAATGGGCCATGAATCGGGATCAGGCCCACAATATCTGATGAAGATTGCACTCCGGCTCAGGAGACGGCTCAATAACCTCTTCGGCGGGAGTTGAGGACATACACGATCTGCAAGACAAGTTAGATTTAAATTGACGAACCTAGAAAGAAAAGAAACACAAGTTAGACAAAATAATAATTACAGATGAAAATAACTAAATCAAAAGAAATGAAAAATAAATTGGAAATAAAATTAACTAAAATATATATACAAATGCGACTAAAAATAACAAATAAAAATGAAAAAATATCTATACACGAAAATTGCAAATAACAAACAAGAAGATACGATATGCACAAAAATATATACTAAATGACAAGAAAATCATTTCTAATCGTTCTCGCAAAACCGTATCCCAGGCCAAAAACTTGATGTATGTAAATTATATATATATATTTTTATAAATATTTTTACACAATTAGTTTTAAAAAGGGGTTTTCACCAAAGACTAATCACACACACACCGGGCAAGTGTACCCGTCGGAGAGCAATATAGAAAGGTAAGAACCGGATATCAATCCGTGGACATGGTGGAATGCGATAATAAACCGGAACTAAGATTCAATCGAGTGATGGTAAAAAGATATTTTGAAGGGTTTGTTTAATTAACTAGTATGCAATTTATATAAAACTAAACTAAAATCACAAGTCAAACAACCAAGGAGAAAAGATCACTTCGGTGTCGAATCCATCTAGAATACATGCAATAAACTCATAGAAACATGGCAAACACACGAAACATAGATTGACCAAATTCTCATCAAAGACATCTAATTAAATGTCCGTTCGGAAAGCTAGAATGAATAACACAAACTAACCACCTTAAATCATGCAATGAAGCTCACGTGTTGTAATCATGTAAATGTTTATAAAGATTAAATTAGCTTCCGATTAAGGTACACCAATCCAACAACTATTTGGAAAGATAATATGAGAAACACACTACCCACCTCAAGTTGATTTAGTTAGACAATCACATACATTTCTTCAACATACAATGTTCATACAAGGTTCATATAAATTAGGAGATTGTGTCAACAAATCCTAGATAAACATAAAACTAAGCATGAAACATCATAACAAACACTTTGTCTTTCCAAACATAAGCATAAGGATACACATACAAGAATAATAAATCATAAACAAGACTTCATTCACCATTCCTAGTCAAATGCCATAAATTAACATAAATACATACACCAATCCATGAATACAAGCATAAACCATAATTTTTCCAACATGATATGGCATACAGACATACAAGTCTTGTAAACAACTCAAAATACTTGAATACATAATTTCATTAAAGAATAATCATACGATTGTCATAACATTAACACAATAATTGCCAATAATCCATGAATGTTGTCAAATGTATCTAAACATCATCTAAACCAAAGTGAACAGGAGTTTTAGCTCATCATGAGCACAAGAATGACAAATAAGCATGGAAAAATAGTAAGAGACATGCTATGAAAACAAGAATCAAACCACTCTTACAAGCCTAGATGTTGTCGTTGATGTATGGTGATCCTCTTGATGTTGTAATCCCTCCATGATGCTTGAAATATGGCTGGAACAAGGTTGATTCAGAGCTCAAACAGTAGGTTTTTGCCCTTGTTGCTAAATGTCTGAATGAGAAATAAACTTCTGTATTTATAGACTGAAGGGGGTACGACCGTGCCTGTCACTCGGGTGCGACCGAGCTAAAGAACTAGCATGGTCGTGGTTCAGAGGGTTGACCAATCCGGAGCTTATATTGGGTCCCATTGAACGAGGAAGTACGGCTATGAGGTCGGGGGTCAGACTCACTGGATTACACACGGCTGTGCTCGAGGAAATGGCTCGGCGCGGTCGTGCTATATGCGGGGCGCGACCGTGCCTAGGGTTTTGAAGACTGGCACGACCGTGCCAGGTAGGGGGCACGACCGTGCCTCCAACTCAGAAACCCAAAAACTCTAACTTTTATCCTAGAATTCCCTTGTTTGTTCACTCAGCTTCACAAAAACCTACAAAACTGGAAATGAAGTAAATAAGTGTCTAAACGTTGAAAATAACCAAGAATTGATCGTGAAATGAGTGAAGTTTTGTGCTAAAAAGATGTGTAAATTCTAACACATCAGTGAATGTGGTGGTCACCTTCATTCTTAGAATAGATGAGAATATCATCTATGAAAACTATCACTGACCGATCCAACATTGGTTGGCATACTCTATTCATTAAATCCATAAACGATTTGAAGGACATCATGAGGAATTCATAATGCCCATAACGCGTACGAATCACGGTTTTCGGTACATCTTCCTCCCTTACTTTCAAATGATGGTAACCCGACCTGAGATCGATCTTTGAGAACCAACTCGTGCCTTGTAGTTGGTCAAAAAGGTCATCTATTATGGGTAGTGGGTATTTGTTCTTTACTTTTCGCTTGTTCAATTCACGGTAGTGGATGCACATGCGCATGCTGTCATCCTTCTTTTTTACAAATAATATCGAAGCGCCCCATGGTGAGATGCTCGGTCTGATAAATCTCTTCTCTGTCAATTCTTCGAGTTTAGACATTAATTCTTTCATTTCTGATGGAGCCAATCGGTATGGTGCTTTGGCAATGGGCTGAGCCCCTGACAGTAAGTCAATCTGAAATTCTATTTCCCGATCGGGCGGCAAGCCAGGTAGGTCCTCTCGGAACACTTCTGGGAAGTTGCACACCATGGGTACATCTCTGAGTTCTTTCGTTTTCATTCTATCGTCAATAACATACGCAAGATAAACTTTAAAACCGCGCCTCATATAACCTTGGGCCTTAATCATCGAAATAACGTTTGGCATCGTGCAGTTCCAGTCACTATAAACCGTAATCGGACTGCCGTCAGTGGCTTTGAGGTGTATCATCTTTCTCTTACATACTATTTGTGGTTCGTTGGCAGCTAACCAATCCATGCCCAATACTATGCCAAATCCTCCTAAGGTTAGAAGGTACAATCTAGAAGGAAATTTATGGCCCTCTATTTCTATCATGCAATCGTCAGTCATTCAGATGACTACTGAGTTTCTACCGACAACAGTTTCTACACTAAAGGCCATTACGAGGTTGGTGATTGTGTAGTTTAGTTTGCTACTAAAATCATTTGATATAAAGCTTTTGCTTGCGCCAGAGTCAAATAAAGTAGTAGCATTTTCATTGTTAAGTAGGAACGTACATGACACGACGTCAGGGTTTCCTCTCGCTTCTTCCTCAGTTAAGGCGTGGGCCCGAGTCCTAGCCTTTGGCTGTTCTATTTCCTTTTCCTTGCCCGAACCAGATTGTCCGGTTTTCCTACAATCTGTTGTCAGATGTCCATATTTTCCACAACCTTGGTACTTGATGTCTCTTAAGAAATCTCGGGAGTAATGCCCTGGCCTCCCGCACTTATAGGCATTCGCCTTGGTGTTTCTTCAAACATTTCTTACAAACTTCATACTCTTCGGCTCTTGGTTTCTTGACCTTGGCGGTATAGTTTCCCTTTCCATTGCCTTTTGACGTGTTCTCCCATTTCTGCTTTGGTGCTTCTAGAACTGGGTCTTCATTAGCATAATCGTCGTAGACGATCCCACTGAGGTTTACTACCGACTCGAATGTCGAGTACAGATTTGCTTTCACATGTACACGGACCCTTTGAGGCAGGCCCTTGACATAGTACTTGATCAATCGCTTTTCAGACTCTACCAGATAGGGTACCAGTCGAGCCAGTTCATTGAATTCGGAAGTGTACTGACGATGAGTCTTGTTGCCAGCCTTAAAGTTTAGGAATTCATTTTCCACTCGATCAATCTCGTTCTAGGGACAGAACTTTTAGATTATTAGCTTTTTAAGATCTTCCTAAGTCATCCTCCTGAGAGCATTCGGCGAATTAGTCCTTTGAATGTTTCTCCACCAACTCAATGCTTCGTTGGTGAAAGAGTGAGCAACATACTTAACAGCCTGGTCGGGTCGACATTCGCTTATGTTGATTACACCGTCCATTCTCTCAATCCATTCAAACGTAGCCACCAAATCCTTGTTTCCATCAAACTTGGCGGGTCACCGTCTTTGAATACCTTATAGGTACACCATTGGGTGTTTAGTCCCACAGTCACCTCATCCCCATCACTATCATACACTTTATCCTCATGGTTCTTTTCCTCCTCCTCCTTGCTCTTCTTAAGTGCCTCAGATAACAAATCAGGCAACACGTCCTTTAGAGTTAGTACAACCTCATGGGCAATAGCATCCCTAACTTCGGGTTCCAATCGTAGTAATCCCTCATTGTCATCTGTCGACGGGGTTACATTTGTTTCATGCACGCTCTCAGTGTGTTCCACATGCACACTTTCAATGGTGGCCTACCGACTCGGCCAGTACGACTGCCTCAGCGTCCGATTCTTCCTCTACCAACCAAAATTTTAATTTCCTGATAGGTACAAAGGGAATACATTAATGTCATTTCTTCAGATCATAGCTTTTAACAGTACGAAAAAGGTAAATTCTTAATTACAGTGACCAGTTTGTGATTAATAATTTGCTTTGCTTTTCAGGTTCGAAACTCTTCACATCAGTGGTGACATTAATATCTATGTGTTCTAAGTTAAGGCATCTATTCCTATCTATAGGCATTAACTTTATTACTTACTTATTGTGCTGGCGTTGGCTACCCATACAGACATACGTGCGTTGGTCCCATTATTAGCTTGATTCCAGACATTTAGGGATGTCTGAATCTCTCAAACTATTGCTCTGATACAAACTTGTAAGACCCCTTTCCCGGGAGACCCACTTGTTGGATTTACTCATAAACATAGTCATCAATACTGAATTTTAACTAAAATCATTCAACTTAGCAGAAACGTACAATAAGTCAAATACATAACATAGCAGCGAAAGTCTAAACATTAAACATAAACATTTTCTTAACATAAGTTTCAAATAAATGGGATGGCAGTTGTGCCGAGTAGCCATCATGCCTTAGCACGCCAATTTTTCTTGCTACCTGAAGTGCATACTAAAAGTCAGCTAACGCTGGTGAGTTTTAGTCTAAAAGCAATTAGATATTTACTTTATCTTATGAGAAAAATATATATGAATAAATATATATACATAACTACTTTCATATATCATTCATAATGAGCATGTACATTCATACATACATGCTTATTTCTTGGTGCACATTCATAGGTCATACACATATGGGTGATCAACCCGTCATAATGCTTACGTAAGTCACAAAGACAAACATCATAGAACTACCGTCGTAGTCCATTTCGTAAACCGCCCGGCACTAGAAACTGTCCATCATATCATAAAACCGTCCGGCAACCTTCGTCCGTCCGTCTAAAACCGTCCTAGTGCCGTAATCCGTCTATTCGCCCGTCTGTCCTAAGGCATCCGTTTCCCACACGACTATCATTTATGCAACCGTTCTGATTATTACTACAATCGTCCGGCACGAATGTGACAGTCCATTATTGCCTTTCAAACGGCTTAGCTAATGAAGGACCGTATATGTCTCGGCTGCAAAATAATCATGTGGTCATTGATATGACATAAATTATACATGTTTTGCATGCATGATTATCCCCGGTATCATCACAATTAGAGACAATATGATAATAATTGATTCCTAATCAACTCATTTGTGTTCCGAAAGGATAATTGACCCGGATATGCAAAAACATGAAGAAAACACTCAAAAACAAGGTGAAATAAGCATTCGGGGGCCAATTGAACGAAACCGGATGCAGGAAGTCAACCTTGGAAACTAAAAGTCAACAGGGAGCAAAACAAGGCAATGCAAGGCCGTGCATTGCCTTGCACGGTTGTGCATCCCCTGTTTTGCCTCCCTGTACTCTACTGTACTGCCAGATTCCGCACGTGAAAGAAATAGGTACTTTGCACGCCCGTGCAATCCAATGCACGGCCATGCATTGCCAAAATCTTTGCCTATAAATAGCAAGCTCATTCTAGTGTTTTAGGTGCCCATTACTAAGAGGTGTGAAGGCCTTATTGCTCTGCTAAGAGCAGGAACTCTCTCGGTTTTGGTCCGTTTAGCTTTTCTTTGTTTATTTCCTTTTGGAAGTCTTGTAATATGAAGCGATTCTTCTCGTTCGAGTAAAACAATAGGCATTCTATACCCGCTCTCTCTTGGTGTTGGAATATTTCCACACATTATCTAAGGATTAGTGGAGTCACTTGTATGGTCATTCATGGCTAGTCCTCTTGTGTTTCTCGAGTTGGTTGAACTTTAATTAATTAATTAAGTATTTTTAGTATGTTATGCTTTTAAAGTATTTACTATAATTTATCTTAAAAGACAAGAATAAGTGATCTTTAAACCAATCTAATAATCTTAAATCTTGTGAGTTACTTAAGCAGGACTTCTTGTTTGGGAAGCTTATTCGAGTTTGTACGGTCTATATACAAATCTTGGTGCTAGCAACGGCCAGGTAGTATAGATTTAATGTTATGGGTTGATTGGAGGTTTGGGTATTCAGCATGCCGTTTGAGCCCTAAACAGACCAGGCGGTTTGTGTCGGTATTTCTTTACTTCTCTCGTATCGGCTTGCAGAGGACTTCTAGTGGGAGCCATGGGGTTTGATCTTGAGAAGGAAAGTCTTATTTATTTAAAATAATATTATAAGTAAAGACAACTAATTAAGAACATAATTTGTTAGGTCCGAGCGTTCATAAATTACCTTTGGAGGAAGTCGTGCATTTACCGGAAGAAGTTACAAAACCAGACGTACATCAGTCACAGGGATAATTGTCACACCCCCAATTTCAACTAACGGAGTATTACCGTTTGGGAAGTGACAAACCAGGATCTCAGACACTAGTTACATTGAACGACTCTACATGGGACTCAAAATGAAAATATCTTTTAAATCAGAGTATAAATGCGGAAGCGTAAAGAAAGTAAATGCGCAAAATACACGCGCCCAAAACCAAAGTCCAAATGTCCAACCAAACAAAGTACATTAAAATAATTCAATCAATATAAATAGACACAAAGCAAAGCAGTTGAATCCCATGCATGCCCTAACGTGCACCTGTGTCTTAGCTTAGCGTCCTGAGAAAACATGTAAGAAAAAGTGTCAACACGAGGTTGGTGAGTTCACAGGTTTCAATATATAAATAAACGTTTACCAGATTTATTGCACAATCAACATAAATACCATATGAGTAGCTAACCCATGTTCATTGTTTGCTATTACGCTCGCAACCGTAAACTGACTGTTTGTATTGCCTCCCACCAGGTCTATCAACCACGGTGCACGTTTAGGTCAATATTGCACCCGTTCGATATCCAATCGTGTTAGCGCGACTAACGCGGGTGAGGTTTGTCAAACCCAATAGTACTACCCAACATACCTCGCTATATTCATATTTAAACGGTTCGATGTGAGGACTTTCATGATAGAGTTTATGCATAGTCATAACAATTGATATAAAATGAAGTACAAAAATCAAAAGAGTTGTATCATGTTTTCTCCCCCAGTTTAAAAGCAGTAAAAAGGGGCCGTGAAACTCACCTGATTGCGAAGGTAGTAATCACACAAGTACGAGATTAAAATCTCAAGTGGTAGCCTGACACGGCTCACGAATGCCCTAGAATTACAACATAATTATTAGGGATAAAATGAAATATGTGACGACGACACGGAATAAGGAACGTCCTAAAGGAAACGCTCTGAAGATTAACGAGTAAACGAACGTGTCCACGAAAATGAGAATTCTTAATTAGGATAAATACGTTTTACGATGAATGACAAATAATATATAATAAATATATTCGAGCGTTTTCGCCATTAAATAATGGCCTAAGAAAATAATATAATATATATTATTTTTAGATTTAACAAAAATTCACAATAAACAATTTCGCTACAAAATAATAATTCTATTATTTTATTCGAGGATAAAAACGAGCGAAAATAGTATAAATAATTATATCATTTTGTTAGATTGAAACGTCTCATAATATTTATAAATGTAGTGAATTAATATTTAAATAACTAATATTTTAACCGGAGTCACGGAATGAAATATATTATTTTATTTGAAAACACGGATTTAATAATAATATAATATATTTTATTATAATATTGAGAACAATAATAACGATGCGTTAAAAATCCCAAACCCGAGCCTACGGGTGATTTTTCCGGTTCAAAACACATAATATATTAATATAATAATGTGGGATTTGATTATGTATTAAAACAAAGGCTAGAAAAATGATTAAAAATAAAACGTGTGTGGAGAGACTCGAACCCGGGTCTCTCTCACACTAGCACACTGACCTAACCAACCCGTCCAACATGGGAACCGCGAAATAACTCAAACTAGAATGGTTTTAATCATCACGATTATCAAGTCCCTACCCCAAACGCGATTTCGAACCAATCCATCCCAAATCCGGTGAATTCGATCGCGATTGGAAACAGGGGTTTAGGGGTTTTGTTTGTCAACCGAAATCGAGTTTGAGGGTAGTTTTCATTTCAAAAACAACAAGTTTAAATCCGTTTAATTCTCGTTTTGGAAACTGAAACCCTAGATATGAACTAAGAATCAAATTGATCGATTTGGATATTAAATCTTCCTAGAATCATGGGGCTTTTACTGGTTTAAGTGTTGCGAAACTACCCTGTAGTTTAATTGCATTGAGACTGTGTCAAAAATCAAAACCCCCAAATCGATTATGAACAAACCCTAGGATTTGGATCGAGTTCAATTCGATGATAATTGAATCAATTGATATGGGGTTTTCAAAGAGTGACAAGTTGCGAATCTAATGGTATGGTTTAATTTGATTAAAACAGTGTTTAAGATCAAAATCCCCAAAATCGAATATGAAGAACCCTAATTTCCGGATCTTGTAAAATTGAGTGTTGTTTGATTTAATTAACATAGGGCTTTCGTTATACAAGTGATTACGAGTCTAATGGTATAGATTAATTGGATTATAAATATGTCTAGGATCAAAAGCCCCAAATCGAGTTTCATATGAACCCTAGATTAGTGATCTTACTAAGATCGATGTTGTAAGCCCTAATTGACATAGGGCTTTTCATTAGGAGGTAAAAACGAAAGTGAGGATGTGATAATTTACCAGAAACAGTTGTGAATTGACCGAGATCGACTAGAATGTGTTCCGACTTATGCGACTTTGATCTCCGACGGGTTGGACAGCTTCTCCGATCGAAGTAAGTAGTGTAGCAGGTTCCACAAGGTGCGAATAATATATGTGAGAGTTCAATTTGTAACAACAATACAAGGATCCGTCGAATTTGATGCGTACGAGGAGGTGGTCGACGGTTACGGGTTTAATACCCATAATTAAGATTAATTCGAACTTATAACTATGATCAATGACTCAATGATGGTCGTTACTACTATTAAATCCCATTTCAGTTACGAATTCGAACGATTTTCAATTGAGGGATGTGAATTTGGACCAAAAACTCTCGGTTTGACTTTACAAAGTCAACACGAACCACATCACCCAATTTTGACTTCAGAAGTCAACACAATTAGGGTTTGGATTAATTACACTACCAGTCCTTGTAGTTCTAGTTTAAACATTGACAGAATTGGCCCCTGGGGTTAGATTTAACTGGTTTCAGTTAACGGGGTTAAGTTTCAGTTAGGATTTTTAACGGAATTGTTAACGGAGTTAACCGGAAAAGTCGGGTTGTCACATCATTCCCTAGTTGAAATAATTTTCGTCCCGAAAATTTAAAAATAAAAAAAAATTTTCCAGATGTCACATCATCCCCTAGTTGAAAGAATTTTCGTCCCGAAAATTAGAATAGTACCTTAAGAATTTGAAGTTGGGTGCTTGAACAGATTATGATATTTGCGCATCATCTGATCCTCGCGTTCCCACGTGAATTCCGGTCCGCGTTTCGAGTTCCAACAGACTCTAACAATGGGGATTTTGCTGCGCTTTAACGTTTTTACTTCCCTGTCCATAATTTCGACAGGTTCTTCGATGAAACGTAACTGTTCATCAACATGTAGTTCCTCCAGAGGAACTGCGAGTGATTCGTTTGCTAGGCATTTCTTTAAATTTGAGACGTGAAAGACGTTGTGCACACCACTAAGTCTTTCAGGTAGGTCCAGTTGATACGCGACTGGTCCGATTCTTTTTAATATTTTGAAAGGTCCAACATAACGAGGATTCAGTTTACCTCGTTTTCCGAAATGAATGACACCTTTCCAAGGTGAGACTTTGAGTAAGACCATGTCACCTACTTGAAACTCTAAAGGTTTACGGCGTTTGTCGGCGTAGCTCTTTTGACGATCCCGAGCTGCCGCCATACGGTTTCTAATTTGAACGATCTTTTCGGAAGTTTCAAATACAAGTTCAGGACCTGTGAGTTGGCTATCCCCAACCTCGGTCCAACAAATGGGAGAACGGCATTTCCGTCCATAAAGTGTTTCAAATGGAGCTGCCTTGATGCTAGTGTGATAACTGTTGTTGTAGGAGAACTCCACCAACGGTAGGTGAGATTCCCAAGTGTTACCGAAATCGATCAAACAAGCTCGTAGCATGTCCTCCAGAGTTTGAATAGTACATTCAGTTTGGCCATCAGTTTGAGGATGGTATGCTGTGCTCATATCTAGACGCGTGCCTAATGCTTTATGCAATGATTGCCAGAAACGGAAAGTGAATCGTGCATCACGATCCGAAATAATAGAGATTGGCACTCCGTGCCGAGAGACTACTTCTTTCAAGTATATTCGAGTGAGTTTATCCATTTTGTCGGTTTCTTTGATTGCTAGAAAGTGAGCAGATTTTGTCAGGCGATCCACAATTACCCATATAGTATCACATCCGGTAGGGGTTCGGGGTAATTTGGTAATGAAGTCCATGGATATTTGTTCCCATTTCCACATGGGAATTTCAGGTTGCTGCAGGAGACCGGATGGTTTTTGATATTCAACTTTGACCTTCGCGCAGGTCAGACACTTACTAACATAGGTGGCTATATCGGCCTTCATCTTCGGCCACCAATATAGTACTTTTAGATCATGGTACATTTTATCGGAACCCGGATGAATGGAGTAACGAGATTTATGAGCTTCATCCATGATTAGTTCCCTTAAATTTCCGAACACCGGAACCCATATTTGTTCGACAAAGTAATGAATTCCGTCAGATTTTGCTTCAAGTTGTGCTTCTATGCCGCGTGTACCTTCTAACGGTAGGTTATCTTCTTTCAAGGCTTCAAGTTGAGCACTACGGATTCTGTCAGGCAATCCAGGGTGAATAGTGAGTTGTAACGCTCGAACTCGTTTGGGTTTCGTTTCTTTTCGGCTTAGTGCATCAGCCACGACGTTAGCTTTACCCGGATGATAACGGATCGCACAGTCGTAATCATTTAAAAGTTCAACCCAACGACGTTGTCGCATGTTCAACTCCTTCTGCTCGAAGATGTGCTGGAGGCTCTTGTGGTCGGTGTAGATGGTGCATTTGGTACCGTACAAGTAATGTCTCCATATCTTAAGTGCAAAAACTACTGCTCCCAACTCTAGGTCATGAGTGGTGTAGTTTTTCTCGTGAACCTTTAACTGTCGTGAAGCGTATGCAATTACCTTTTCGCGCTGCATTAAGACACAACCCAGACCTTGAATAGATGCATCACAATACACCACAAAGTCATCGGTTCCTTCCGGAAGAGCTAAAATAGGTGCACTGCAAAGTTTCTGTTTGAGATGCTGGAAAGCTGATTCTTGATTATCGCCCCAATTATAGGCCTTTCCTTTTTGAGTTAGGGCGGTGAGAAGTTGCGCAATCTTTGAAAATCCTTCGATAAAACGACGGTAATATCCAGCCAATCCCAGAAATTGTCGCACTTCAGTCGGAGTCGTCGGTGCTGCCCAATTCTTGATGGCTTCTATTTTGGACGGGTCGACATGTATCCCTTTTTCATTTACCACATGCCCTAGAAATTGAACCTCTCGAATCCAAAATTCACATTTGGAAAACTTAGCATAAAGTTGCTCTTGCTTAAGTAGTTCCAAAATTAGACGCAGATGTTCTTCATGTTCTTCCTCGTTCTTGGAATAAATAAGAATGTCATCGATGAAAACGATAACAAACTGGTCAAGGTAAGACTTACATACACGGTTCATGAGGTCCATGAATACCGCGGGTGCGTTGGTTAAACCGAAAGGCATGACCATAAATTCGTAATGGCCGTACCTTGTCCTGAATGCAGTTTTAGAGATATCTTCTTCTCGGACTCTTAACTGATGATAGCCGGACCTAAGATCTATTTTGGAATAGAAACTTGATCCTTGGAGTTGATCAAAAAGGTCATCAATACGAGGTAAAGGGTAGTGGTTCTTGATTGTAACTTTATTCAGCTCCCGGTAATCAATACACATACGGAACGTACCGTCCTTCTTCTTGACAAATAATACCGGAGCTCCCCACGGTGATGAACTAGGTCGGATGAAACCTTTATCCAATAATTCTTGTAACTGAGTGGACAGTTCCTGCAATTCACTGGGTGCTAATCGATAAGGTGCCCGAGCAATCGGTGCTGCTCCGGGTGCTAGGTCAATTTGGAATTCAACCTGACGGTGTGGTGGCAGACCGGGCAGATCCTCGGGAAATACTTCCAAAAATTCACGCACAACGGGAATATCTTCGATCTTCTTCTCTTCTGACGGCTGTTCAGCAACAAGGGCCAAAATGGTCGTATGCCCCTTTCGAAGACATTTTTGTGCTTTCATGAAGGATATGATACCCATGACAGTACCAACCCTTTCGCCCTGAACTGAAAGAATTTCTCCACTCGGGAGGGGTATGCGAACGATTTTCTCATGACAAATGATTTTCGCTTGGTTTCTAGACAACCAATCCATGCCGACGATTACATCAAAACTACCAAGTGTGACCGGCATAAGGTCGATATCAAGAATATGGCTAGCTAGATCAAGTTTACAACCCTTAAGAATGTGGGTTGCTTCAATTATTTGGCCGTCAACTATCTCTATTACATACTTAGCTTCTAACAGAATTGGAGTTCCTTTTATCGTATCACTAAGTTTCTTAGATATAAAACTCCTATCGGCGCCAGTGTCAAAAAGGACAGAAGCAAAGTAATTATTTAAGAGAAATTTACCGGTGACCACGTTATGATCGTAGCGAGCCTCTCCGGATCCCAGTACAAAAGCTCTGCCTTTCGCCCCATTTCCTCCATTACCACCGTTATTACCGTTATTCCCACCATTGTTGTTTTGATTGGGGTTGTTACCAATGTTGCCCTGGTTATTACCGTTACCACTACCGCTGCCATTACCATTTCCACCCTTTTTCAACTGAGGACAATTTCTTTGAATGTGCCCCTCTTTACCGCACTGGAGACATCCCCTCGTGAATCCTTGTGATTGAAATGGTTGTTTGTTCGGGAGTGCAACTCTACAGTCCTTTGCAGCGTGGCCCATTTTACCACAACGCTGGCAACGTTGTCGGTCACAAGTTCCCGTGTGGTGATAGCCGCATTTGTTGCACTTGGGGTACCTCCCAGCATATTCCCCTTTATTCGGACCTGATGAGGTCGTTTGATTAAAGTTTCTAGCATGCTCAAACTTTCGCTGTTGTTGGTGCTGAGGTTGATTGGGTTAGGATCCTTTAGAATTTGAGTGGTTGTGTGAGTGGGAGTGATGGTCGAACTTGCGCTTATTGTTGTCGGTGGGTTTAGAAACCGAACCTCTTGGAGGTAAAGTTCCCTGTGTCACTGCCTGATCGGTCAATTTGTGAGCAAGTCTGATGGTCTGTTGGATAGTGGTAGGGTTGGATGAGGTCGCCATGCTTTGAATCTGAGGTACCAAACTTCCAATGTATAGTTCAATCCGTTTGTAATCCGGAGTCACCATATGTGGGCACATGGTGGCAAGTTCGTGCGAGCGAGTGGTGTAGAGTTCAATTTCTGAACCCTCCATCTTAAGGTTCTAGAACTCTCCCTCTAGCTTTTGAATTTCATCTCGTGGGCAATATTCTTCTTTCATCATTGATTTAAATTCCTCCCACGGAAGTCCATTTGCCATTGCTAGTCCCAACATTTGAACTTGGGCATTCCACCATGTTAGGGCCGGGCCTTCTAAAGTTCCAGCAGCAAATTTCACTTGGTTAGCCACGGGGCAGTTGCACATGGCTATTACTGATTCAACCTTCTCAAACCAGTGAAGTAATCCGACTGCTCCTTCAGCTCCACTAAAGGTGTGGGGCTTTCAGTCCATGAATGCCTTGAAAGTGCAGGCTGGCTGTTGATTTTGTTGATTTTGCTGGCCTGCAGCATTCTGTGCTGCTAGGGCCTCTGCCACACTATTGTTTATCAAAGCTGCTAGTTCTGCTGCCGTCATGTTGATGGTACCACGACCACCGGTACGGCCTCCTCGTCCTCTCCCAGACATATTTCTTCACAATCACAAATGAAAACAATGAGAAATATATCGCATATTAAACATTATTCAGGTACGGGTAAGGAAATACAACATCTAATATTTTGAAAATTAAATAAATTGTAAGGCTACAAAATAAATAACTCAAATACTAAACTTCTCATGCTTTTATTGGATGGGAACAACCTTACCCATCTAGGTTTGAAAAGGGAAATAACATAAGCAAAAATAAACATGAAAAGGAAAATAGAATAGGAAGATCCTCAAATATCCTCGTCATCAGAAGAGACATATGACTGTGCATCATCAATCTCCACTGGCTCTTCCTCAGCTGGTTCCCCCTCTAAGGGTTCCTCCTCGAAGGGCTCCTCCTCAAAGAGCTCTTCCTCAAAGGGTTCCTCCTCATCGTCAGATACTGGAATGTCTTCCGGGTGTAGGGCCGCTTGCAGTTGGGCTTCCAAGTGAGTCACCCTCTCTTGAAGGCCTTCAGCAGTGTGGTTAGCCACATGTAGCTGAGCTTCCATAGCAGCTAATCTCTCCAGAACTCCTTGCATATCATCATCCATAATGTCAGCCCTCGTCTCTAGGTGTGCTACACGATTCACTAAAAGGTTGTGGACATGGTCCGTTGCAGCTAATTCGGTAGTCAAATCTTCTATTCATACCCTATTCTTTTCCACTTGTGTTACATTCTCCAGGAGTTTAGGTATCTCCTCGGTGGCATCTTGTACAAAACTTAATTCCTTTAACATATAGGACACAAATGCTGCGAAGGCTTGTTCCATGGTACATGGTAAGCTAGGCAGTGTAGACGATGAAGATGTGGATGCAAAGTACGGTGATGGAACATCTCCCATTTCGATCCACCTTTGGATCATATGTGGGCATATCCCAATTGAGAGCATACTCCAATGCCCGTGTGTTGCTCGGTTCACCTTGCTCAATTGAGGTAGTCCGGCGCCTTTTGGACTCCGGGGATGAGGGTACAGGTGCTTTATGCCCTGATGCGTTAGGTGATGGAGGTGGTGTTGACGACATGATCCTGCAACATTTTGTATAAGTGCCAAACATCCAAATGACATGTAACTAATGTGTGAGGCTATAGTCTAGTATGCAATCCTAGTTCTCTATAACCAATGGCTCTGATACCAATCTGTCACACCCCCAATTTCAACTAACGGAGTATTACCGTTTGGGAAGTGACAAACCAGGATCTCAGACACTAGTTACATTGAACGACTCTACATGGGACTCAAAATGAAAATATCTTTTAAATCAGAGTATCAATGCGGAAGCGTAAAGAAAGTAAATGCGCAAAATACACGCGCCCAAAACCAAAGTCCAAAAGTCCAAACGTCCAACCAAACAAAGTACATTAAAATAATTCAATCAATATAAATAGACACAAAGCAAAGCAGTTGAATCCCATGCATGCCCTAACGTGCACATGTGTCTTAGCTTAGCGTCCTGAGAAAAAATGTAAGAAAAAGTGTCAACACGAGGTTGGTGAGTTCATAGGTTTCAATATATAAATAAACATTTACCAGATTTATTGCACAATCAACCTAAATACCATATGAGTAGCTAACCCATGTTCATTGTTTGCTATTACGCTCGCAACCGTAAACAGGCTGTTTGTATTGCCTCCCACCAGGTCTATCAACCACGGTGCACGTTTAGGTCAATATTGCACCCGTTCGATATCCAATCGTGTTAGCGCGACTAACGCGGGTGAGGTTTGTCAAACCCAATAGTACTACCCAACATACCTCGCTATATTCATATTTAAACGGTTCGATGTGAGGACTTTCATGATAGAGTTTACGCATAGTCATAACAATTGATATAAAATGAAGTACAAAAATCAAAAGAGTTGTATCATGTTTTCTCCCCCAGTTTAAAAGCAGTAAAAAGGGGCCGTGAAACTCACCTGATTGCGAAGGTAGTAATCACACAAGTACGAGATTAAAATCTCAAGTGGTAGCCTGACACGGCTCACGAATGCCCTAGAATTACAACATAATTATTAGGGATAAAATGAAATATGTGTCCACGAAAATGAGAATTCTTAATTAGGATAAATACGTTTCACGATGAATGACAAATAATATATAATAAATATATTCGAGCGTTTTCGCCATTAAATAATGGCCTAAGAAAATAATATAATATATATTATTTTTAGATTTAACAAAAATTCACAATAAACAATTTCGCGACAAAATAATAATTCTATTATTTTATTCGAGGATAAAAACGAGCGAAAATAGTATAAATAATTATATCATTTTGTTAGATTGAAACGTCTCATAATATTTATAAATGTAGTGAATTAATATTTAAATAACTAATATTTTAACCGGAGTCACGGAATGAAATATATTATTTTATTTGAAAACACGAATTTGATAATAATATAATATATTTTATTATAATATTGAGAACAATAATAACGATGCGTTAAAAATCCCAAACCCGAGCCTACGGGTGATTTTTCCGGTTCAAAACACATAATATATTAATATAATAATGTGGGATTTGATTATGTATTAAAACAAAGGCTAGAAAAATGATTAAAAATAAAACGTGTGTGGAGAGACTCGAACCCGGGTCTCTCCCACACTAGCACACTGACCTAACCAACCCGTCCAACATGGGAACCGCGAAATAACTCAAACTAGAATGGTTTTAATCATCACGATTATCAAGTCCCTACCCCAAACGCGATTTCGAACCAATCCATCCCAAATCCGGTGAATTCGATCGCGATTGGAAACAGGGGTTTAGGGGTTTTGTTTGTCAACCGAAATCGAGTTTGAGGGTAGTTTTCATTTCAAAAACAACAAGTTTAAATCCGTTTAATTCTCGTTTTGGAAACTGAAACCCTAGATATGAACTAAGAATCAAATTGATCGATTTGGATATTAAATCTTCCTAGAATCATGGGGCTTTTACTGGTTTAAGTGTTGCGAAACTAC
Source organism: Smallanthus sonchifolius (assembly GCA_023525975.1). Lineage (NCBI taxonomy): Eukaryota > Viridiplantae > Streptophyta > Magnoliopsida > Asterales > Asteraceae > Smallanthus > Smallanthus sonchifolius. The sequence continues at coordinate 35,842,634 of CM042025.1, read as the reverse complement.
CCTGTAGTTTAATTGCATTGAGACTGTGTCAAAAATCAAAACCCCCAAATCGATTATGAACAAACCCTAGGATTTGGATCGAGTTCAATTCGATGATAATTGAATCAATTGATATGGGGTTTTCAAAGAGTGACAAGTTGTGAATCTAATGGTATGGTTTAATTTGATTAAAACAGTGTTTAAGATCAAAATCCCCAAAATCGAATATGAAGAACCCTAATTTCCGGATCTTGTAAAATTGAGTGTTGTTTGATTTAATTAACATAGGGCTTTCGTTATACAAGTGATTACGAGTCTAATGGTATAGAATAACTGGATTATAAATATGTCTAGGATCAAAAGCCCCAAATCGAGTTTCATATGAACCCTAGATTAGTGATCTTACTAAGATCGATGTTGTAAGCCCTAATTGACATAGGGCTTTTCATTAGGAGGTAAAAACGAAAGTGAGGATGTGATAATTTACCAGAAACAGTTGTGAATTGACCGAGATCGACTAGAATGTGTTCCGACTTATGCGACTTTGATCTCCGACGGGTTGGACAGCTTCTCCGATCGAAGTAAGTAGTGTAGCAGGTTCCACAAGGTGCGAATAATATATGTGAGAGTTCAATTTGTAACAACAATACAAGGATCCGTCGAATTTGATGCGTACGAGGAGGTGGTCGACGGTTACGGGTTTAATACCCATAATTAAGATTAATTCGAACTTATAACTATGATCAATGACTCAATGATGGTCGTTACTACTATTAAATCCCATTTCAGTTACGAATTCGAACGATTTTCAATTGAGGGATGTGAATTTGGACCAAAAACTCTCGGTTTGACTTTACAAAGTCAACACGAACCACATCACCCAATTTTGACTTCAGAAGTCAACACAATTAGGGTTTGGATTAATTACACTACCAGTCCTTGTAGTTCTAGTTTAAACATTGACAGAATTGGCCCCTGGGGTTAGATTTAACTGGTTTCAGTTAACGGGGTTAAGTTTCAGTTAGGATTTTTAACGGAATTGTTAACGGAGTTAACCGGAAAAGTCGGGTTGTCCCAATAATATTAGTCCGAATAATGAATTGTGAGATACCAACGGACTTGAGACCCCGTTTAGGGTCCGTTTTATTCATTAAGGAACAGTTAGCCGACCGTATCCATTGTTCCGTTACGAAATACTAACTCCCCTATCGAAAGGGTTAGTATTAGTAACTATGACCAACCTTACTTTAAATATATCATTAATTAACAAGGGATAACAACTAGAGTAACACCTTAAACGGGATAACCTTTCTAACTACATTTCTTAACCTTTTATTTTCCTTCTAAAACAAAACCCATTTTCCAAATTAATATCCTAGTCAGACAATAATGAGGGTTGAGTACGAGATCCGTGTCTATGGTTCGATACTTGGTTCTTACCCATACTTTACTACGCTGCAATAGGTACACTTGCCTATTGTGTGTGTATTTAGTTGAAGTAATTATCATTTTAATTTATAAATTTAAAACACAATTTTGTGTAGCTCCAAATAAAATATATTTATTATTAAAACTACGCCATTAAGTTTTTGGTGTCGTTGCCAAGGATATATATATTTATATTTTTATTTACATATAAAACACACGCATCAGTCATCCGTCTACCGAAGTAGCCGTTATCATCGAAGCGTCCATAACGTTTACATACATTCATAACATGCAATATATATAATATAAAGCAAGATTCCATTCTATACGTTATGTCACACTTTCATTTCTTTATTCATAACATCCTTATCATATTCATTTATTCATAATCATACTTGTCATACTTATTATCATCAGGTATTGTCATATAACACGTAACATAACATTCATGCATATCATGTATACACTTCAGCCCCAAAATTATTTAAAATCATTTGCACGTAACACATAGGGGGCACATAGAACTCACCTGACGAGCAGTTCTCGAAGAATACTTAGGAGCTCCGAGTTAGGTGAGTGCTAACGGAACTGTCAAGGGTCACGAATGCAACAAGGTTTTAACCTACATGTTTCATCCGAAATCTATCTTTCCAAAATCTTCTTCGGTCGAAATCTTTCTCGGTCGAAATCTATCTCGGTCGAAACTTTTTTCGACCGAAAACTATTTAGATAGAAACATCTTTCATTAGGTAACTATTTCGTTCGAAATCTTTTGTTCGAGAACTTGTTCGTTCAAAAACATCTGTCCGAAATCATGCCGTCCAAGATACTTTTCGGATGAGCAATAGTTTTCGGACCATTCATAGAGTTTTTGGACGATTCATCTGTTCATGATCAAATTCTTCGTTTTTGATCCAAGCTTTGATCTTTTTACGTCCAAAACTTGCATCTAGCTTCCATGAATCTAGATACATACTGTTTATGCAATTTCATACGTAAAAATCCCATCTTTATGTGAAAAACCCATATAAACCCTAAAACCCACTTTCAAATCTAGAAGTTGATTCTGAGAACGGTTTGTTACCTGTTTTCGCTTGATTCCTTCTTCTCCGGTCCTTGGGAATGTTCCAGCAATGATCTTGAGCAATACGAAGGTCTCGGGTGGATCTTTGGAGCTTTCTCTCTCTATTCTCTCTCTCTCTAGGTTGTAGTGAAGAAGATGAATAATGAGGTGGTTTTTTTTTCTGATTTGTTCTTTATATAGCTGGGCTCCCCCTTCGGCCCATGGGAGCCAAGCCCGAGCCCGTTTCCTCTTCCTTTTATTTTAAATCCCGCCCTTGCCATTATTTATTCGTTTCTATTATTTCGGGATGGTACATAACCAGATATGAGAACCAACTGTAGGATGCCCGAGTCGGTGTCTTACAATCAGCTGTACAGTTCCGCTTTTCAGTTCCCTTAGACGAGTTCTCCCATTTCCTCTTCTATGTCTCAGCTGCTGGGTCCTCGTTCGCATAATCGTCGTAGATGATTCCACTTAGGTTCACTACTGACTCGAAGGTTGAGCGTAGGTTTGCTTTCACATAGACTCGAACCCTCAGGAGCAAGCCCTTGACATAATACTTGATCAACCTTTCTTCAGTCTCTACCAGACAGCTGAACTAGTTCATTATACCTTGAAGTGTACTTGCGATGAGTCATATTGCCAGTTTTGAATTTCAAAAACTCGTTCTCCACTCGGTCAATTTCGTTCTGTGGGCAGAACTTCTTGATCATCAGTACCTTAAGGTCTACCCATGTCATCCTCTTGAGTGCATTTGGTGACTTGGACCTCTGAATAGTTCTCCACCAACTCAATGCCTCGTTAGTGAAAGAATGAGCAACAAATTTGACTGCGTGGTCAGCTCGGCATTCACTTATGCTAATCACTCCATTCATTCTTTCAATCCATTCAAACGTGTCAACTGAATCCTTCTTCCCGTCAAACTTAGGTGTGTCACAGTCTTTGAAGCACTTGTAAGTGCATCCCTTGGTCGTCAGTCCAACATTGACCTCATCCCCATCACTGTCATATACCTTCTCTTCAGGGTTTTCTCCTTCCTCTTTTTTGCTTTTATTTAATTATTCAGTTAACAAGTCAGGCAGTACGTCTTTCAGAGTGAGTACCACCTCTCGGGCAATAGCATCCCTAACCTTGGGTTCTAATTAAAGAGGCCCGTCATTTCCACCTTCCGATAGTGTCACATTAGTTTCATGCACACTTGGCTCATGCTCCACATGTACACTTTCCTCTTCGTTACGGTTCTGATTCAATGGTGGTCTACTTACTCGACCGGTACGAACACCACGGTGTCCGTTTCCTCTTCTACCAGCCATAGATTCTAAATTACTAATAAGTAAGAGGGATTACATCAATTTCATTCCTACAGATCATAGATTAGAACAATACAAGCAAGGTAAATTCTTAATTACAGTGACCGGTTTGTGATTAATAATTTGCTTTGCTTTTTAGGTTCAAAACTCTTCACATCAGTGGTGACATTGACATCTAGGTGTTCTAAGTTAAGGCATCTATTCCTAACTACAGGCATTAACTTTACCACTTACTTAATGTGCTGGCGTTGGTGTTGGCTACCCATACTGACACATGCATTGGTCCCATTATCAGCTTGAGTCTAGACATTTAGGGATGTCTGAATCTCTCAAACTATTGCTCTGATACCAACTTGTAAGGCCCCTTTCCCAGGAGACCTCACTTGTTGGATTTACTCATAAACATAGTCATTGATCATTGAACTTTAATTAAAAACATCCAAACACAGTGGAAGCATTCATCATTCAATTACATTGACAGCGGAAGTCTTAACATTTAAACATAAAGCATTGTCTTAACATAAATTCATTTAACGGGATGTCAGTCTTGAGCTAAGTAGCCTTCACGCCTTAGCCCATCCTTTCCTCTTGTTACCTGAAGTGCATACTAAAAGTCAGCTAACGCTGGTGAGTTCTAGTTTAAAGCAAGTAGGCATAAACATTATTTCTTGTCATAATTTTCATAAGTGTAAATATGTATATGTATATATATTTACCATTTCAATTCTTTCTTTCATATTTCATTCATATGTGAGTACGTATACAGATACATACACTTGCATTCATTTGTACATTCATTGGTCTTACACATAAGGGGGATTAGCCCGTCAGTGATTACGTAAGTCACAAAGACAAAAGTCACGGTCTACCGTCGTAGTCCACCATACTTACAACCGTCCGGCAACTAGTGTCTGTCCGTCATTTTCTTACAAACGTCACGGTCTACCATCGTAGTCCACCATACTTACAACCGCCCGGCAACTAGTGTATGTCCGTCATTTTCTTACAACCGTCCTATCGAAGTAGTCCGTCATTATCTTTCAATCGTTCTACCGAAGTAGTCTGTCATTATCTTACAACCGTCCTACCGAAGTAGTCCGTCATATCTTACAACCGTTCTACCATCGTAGTCCGTCATATTTGTCTGACTGCCCTATGTTTGATGGACTTACTCCACCATAGTGGCCTGTTTAGTCTACCTTTCTAGACTTTCATTTCTGGCTGCATAATAGTCGAGTGGTCGTCCGTCTACCGAAAGTAGCCATTATCATTGTTCCGTCTATAACGTTCGTTCATACTTAACAAGCAATATATACATGGATATAAAGAAAGATTTCATTCTTACACGTTATGTCATACATTTCATACTTGGCAAGTGAAACACACCACTTTTAAAAACTATACTTTAACGCGCGGAAGTCTTAATCCCAGAAATTTTTTTTTTTTTACCTCTCGCGACCCACGAGAAACATAGGCCACCCCGTCGCGGCCCGCGAGGAAGCCTTTCTCACATAAAGTTTCCAGCTTTTTCTGCAGTTTTCATACTTAGCCAAATTTCCATCTTTTTTTTTTAAACCTTCAAGACACTAAAAATTCCCAACACTTGGGTTTTGACCAAAACCAAACATATGACATTTCATATTCACCAAAACATAAATCAAGTGTCAAACACACCACTTTACAAGGATTTTACATAAATCCTCAAAAACACAAAAATTGCATACGAGAATCCTTCACCCTTGAACATTGACATAGACCTACCTCGGAGCTTTCCCTGCATAACCACAATAATATTTCACCATTAGTAATGATATAAACATATCAAACAAGTATTTACAACTTGTTTTCACCCTTTTCACCTATTTAACCCATTTGACCCGTTTGCGTCTATTTGGTCAATTATGGTTCCATACATTAGCATTTCATTAACATATTACCATAGTAATGTGCTAGACTTAACAAACAAGTATTTACAACTTGTTTTCATCCCTTTCACCCATTTGACCCGTTCACACCCAATTGGTCAACTAAGGTCCCTTACACTTGACTTATATACCACATAAGTCAATTACACCACATTCACCATTATTCCACAATGGTTTGACTTATATACCACATAAGTCCATATACGCCAATCTCACCATTAATTCACAATGGTTAGACTTATATTCCGCATAAGTCAATTTACACCGACTTCACCATTTTTCCACAACGGTTAGACTTATATTCCGCATAAGTCAATTTACACCGACTTCACCATTTTTCCACAATGGTTGACTTATATTCCACATAAGCCACTTTCCTCAAATTACCACATTTAGTTTGACTTTACACCACATAAGTCAATTACTATACTTTATCACATACCACATTTTAGCTTAACTATATACCACATAGTCATTTACACCAATTCAACATATTCTACATTTTAGTTTGACCATATACCACATAGTCAACTACATTATGCATACAAACTTGGCTTTTACCACACAAGTCAATTCTTACACCATATAGGTTTATTAACTAAATTCATCCACATACCAATAAACACCTGTAAGATATTTGAATAACCAACATGAAATTCAAACATGATCAACACCACCACCTATCATTACTAAGTAAGTGCAAAGCACTTACCTTTTGAGTTAGAAGATCCCGCAACACCTTCTAGCTTTGCAATTTGATCACCTAAACAAATTCACCTAGTTTAGTAATCTATCATACATCAAAATTCCACTACAATTGAGTTCACAACTCAATTTCCACATTTCCAACTCAAATTGACCCGTTTGGGTTATCCTCATAACCAAACACCCTCTTTCACCACAAACTCACCCACTTGAGTTTCATTATCTTAATCTTAACACTAATTTTTCTTTCAAAAATTATTATTAAGTATATGTGGTGTTTGTTCAAGTGTCTAACATCTTAAAAACACTTAATCTTCATTAATTCATCATTTTAGCATCATGATCCAAACACCCCCAATTTCCACCATATGAACCCTAACTTCTCATAACCAAAATCAAAGGGTTCTAGGATGTTAATCATCATTCTTTAACTTTAGTTTAGCTAAATTATCAATAATCTAACACTATTTCGTCACATGCATACATAATTTTGGATTTCACCCAAAACCCACCAAGAACACATTCATGGTGAAATCAAGAGGAAGAGAATCACTTACTTGATGTTATGAAGATGTTGTGTGAGCCAAAACCTTCACAAAACAAGCCTCAATTGCACGATTTATGCTTCAAACTCGATTTCTCTTTTTGCTCTCTTGAGATGAACGACCCACACCAACAAAATAGCTCAATTTTGACTTCACCAAGTCAAATATGGCAGATTTGCCATATTTACAAATTTAGCCCCTCAACTTTCATTTCACCCACTTCATTCCAAAACTAGTTAAAAACTAGTGTAACCCCATTACTAACTTGAAACCCACTTGTTTCAACTTATTTCATAAATATTATTTTCACCATAATATTTATTAAATATTTATTTATTTATTTGAAAACGAAACCCGGATTTTGGTTCGTTACAAATCACCTCCCCTTATTTGGGTTTCGTCCCCGAAACCCGACTTCACATAAAAGGTTCGGGTAGAATTTGAGCATTTCTTCTTCGGTTTCCCAAGTCATTTCCGCCCCCTTTCTATGCTCCCATCGAACCAACACTTGGCTAATCTCTTTATTTCGCAACCGCTTCACTTTCCTATCTAAGATTGCCATTGGTTCTTCCACATAGTTCAACTTTTCATCAATTTCAATATCATCCAATGGAACAAAAGTAGATTCATCCGCTAAACATTTTCGCAAATGAGACACATGGAACGTGTTATGAAGTCTACTTAGTCCCTCCGGTAACTCCAATCGATAAGCTACCGCACCCACCCTTGCCATCACTTTAAACGGTCCAATGAAACGTGGGCTTAACTTTCCCTGTTTCCTAAACCGTATCACCCATTTCCAAGGAGAGGCTTTCAAAAGCACAAAGTCCCCCACTTGAAACTCAATCGCCCGCTTCCTATTAGCCGCATAGGACTTTTGGCGATCTTGAGCCGCCTTCAAGCGTGCTCTAAATTTGGTCAATACTATCATTAGTTTCCTTGACCACTTCGACACTACCAAGCTCCCGTTGACCAATCTCACCCCAACACACGGGTGTTCGACACTTTCTCCCATACAATGCCTCAAAAGGCGGCATACCAATACTAGAATGGTAACTATTGTTGTAAGAGAATTCCGCCAACGGTAAATGGTCGTCCCAACTACCACCAAAATCCAAAGCACACGCGCGCAACATATCCTCGAGCGTTTGAATCGTTCGCTCGCTTTGACCATCCGTTTGTGGATGATAAACGGTGCTAAGATTCAATCTAGTCCCCATATCCTCATGGAATTTCTTCCAAAAACGAGGAGTAAATCCCGTATCACGATCCGATATAATCGATACCGGCACACCATGACGTGACACAATTTCCTTCACATACTTTTCCGCCAATCTATTCGAAGAATACGTTTCCTTTATAGGAAGGAAATGTGTACTCTTCGTCAACCGATCCACTACTACCCATATCGCATCATAACCCTTTCGAGTCTTTGATAGTTTAGTGATCAAATCCATGGTTACATTTTTCCCACTTCCAAAGCGGTATTTCGAGTGGTTGCAGCTTTCCATACGGCTTTTGATGCTCAGCCTTAACCCTTAAGCATGTGAGACACCTCTCCACATACCTAACAATATCACGCCTCATACCCGGCCACCAAAAATGACACCTTAAATCATAAAACATCTTCGTGGCCCCCGGATGGATAGAATATTTGGATTTATGCGCTTCATCCAAAATAGTTGTCAAAATACTTGACAACCTAAGAATCCAAATCCTATCAAAGCATGTCTTCAAGCCCATGCTATTTTCACCAAGCTTATCAACATAAGCAACCATCCGCTCTTTCTTCAAGTCACCACCAAGTGCTAACATTTGAGCCTCTCAAATTCCGTCAATAAGAGACGATGAAATTGTCATCATGAACGACTTCACTTTAATGTAGTAACTCTATACGCCCTCGTTACTCCCCTAAGGTTATCTTCCGACTTTAATGGTTCCTTTGACAACGATATGCAGTTTGTCTACTTTTTGCACCAATTAGTTCGCCCACTATCTAAGATAGTCACTGATTCATTTAGACGAAACGTTTATCATTTATCTCATCTTCACCATATGAAATAACAACAGTTCTATCCTCCTAACGCTTTCATGTATGGTCACGTAAAAATGTATTATGGAGTCCACTCATTTCAAGGAAAACTTTTATAACGTCAAGTTTCCACTTGAATTTCAACACTCCTAACCATGGGATACTTGGATTTTTGAACCACTTTATACGAGTAGTCAACACGTTTGACAACTAAGGAAATCCAAGTTCTAATCCCACGTCACCCACCTCTTACATGGGAATTTCAAAACTTCCTTACCAATCAACCCATTGAGACTCAAGGTCTCAAATTCATACCTCTTGGGGTTCGAGGATCCCAATGCCCATACATAATCCCCCTTTGAAGCTCGAGTCTTCAACTCACCCATTCTTAACCGATAAAGCATGCGACCTCCTCAAGTAAGGATACGACAACTTCCTTACTTGAATCCTCTATTACAACACTGGAAGGAAGATCCCTATCCGTGACCCAAACACCCTAAGTATCTCCATTGACTTAATCATAAGTCATCCTTTGAGATTTAAGGATCTCAATCACCGAATCCACCTTTGAAGTTCGAAAACTTCGCTTTTAAACACCGATTGTGAAGTCCAAAAGACTTCCAACATCATTTATGAAGTTCTAGGACTTCAACCACCATTTATGTACACATTCCACCTATGTACATTTCACCCCTTTATATACATATTTCACCTATGTATATCACCGTTTGCGTACAATGTACATTTTAACATTTACCCCTTGACCAAAAAAAAAGTCAACATACCGAGAGACCTTTAGTCAGTTTTATCCTACCACCGACTGTCAGAGACAAAACGCACTCTTCCATTTTCCTTTTCCACCGAAAAGTTTATGTGCTTTAGAACAAAGCACACAGGTTCAATGACCCTTATCAAATCCTCTTTCTCAACTGGAATACTAAGTATCCCTTTTATATCCCCGGTTGATGTCAATGGCGCAAGCCATGTATATACACCAGTTCGTATACCTCGTGTTTCACTGTCTCTAAAGAGAACAGATTAACACGTCACCCCTTTATCATACTAGACAATGATATGGTTACTAAGTAACCCAACACCTCTTTTACAATCATCGGATCAAAATCCATGTGATCGTTTCATCCACAACCTCATGTTATTAAAACATGTAAACATCAACATTATGACACCCTTAATGATGATCGCCCGAATCCACCGATCTGCTTAGCCTTTCATCAAACACAACGATCGAAAAGCTTCAGTCACGACTATGGTGATTAGAAATGCGTGACCCATAGGCCTAAGCAAATTTCAAATTTTCTCACCATTTGTGTTATCCTCCGGACATATAGCAATGTCCGGCATTTCTTCCCATAAAGGGTTTCTAGCTCAGCTAGAATGTTTCGGCTTTCACGAAGCCACTTCTCATTTACTCTTCGTTTTCCACTTATCTCCTGTGTTCAACCTTTTCTTGCGCATTTAATAATTGACTCCACCTGAGTTGTACCCTATACGCAAGGATCCCCTTTATAACGTCAACAGATAGCATCGAGAAACCCGATCTATCTACATTTCTTCGATGATTCCAAGATTCGAGCGACTTCAACCAGTCATAAAACACTTGCCCGAAATCTTATTGATTACCTCTGCTGTCCACTGCACATGAAGGAACTCTTCCACTATGCCACCCACCATGGCTTGTAATCGATGGTAATTCAACGTCATCTCATGAATTCCCTCGATGCATGTGCCTTCACGCCCTTATGCCTTTCTCCTCACGAAGAATAATTCACCAATCCTCCGCCACGTCCCGGAGTCGACTCATCGTGCGTAATACGCCCTCTACCAATCACAATGGATTGCTTCAAAAGACAAGACCATCATAGTGATTCATCGTTAATTAATCAGCTATTAACTCTCACCCTTTAACTCCTTTGGTTCGCACACCACGAACCCTCTTGTGAAAACAAGGTTTTCCTTCCACTTCGGTTCACCAACCGAAGTTCTTCCCGCTCTCTAGGCTTCACACTGTTCCTCCCAAGGATCACCTCAAAGAGCCCTATCTTCCTTGAAGGAAGATTGATACAACATGATAGAAAGCTCTAGCCATTCTCCGCTAGATTGATGCAATCTTTTTCTCCCAACCTATTCCATGTTCTTCACCACCCACGAGGTGATACACGTCTAGACTCTAACATACTTGAGTCCTTAAAATGACTTTCATCCACCATTTCTTTTTCTTACACAAGTGCCCCTTAGTCTCCCCGACCAATTTTTTTTTTTTTTAACTAAGTTGTAGATGTTCTACCTACTTATAGGTCTTTAATCTACCCACTTGTTAAGGCACTATATCTTATCTGTGTGTATATGTATTACCCCCATCTAATCATCCATATACATACATACATACATAACCACCTTCACCTAATCCTTGCAAATGTTCATTGTTATATGGTTATCATAAAGTCTCTTGCACATTTCGTCTTATTAAACATATTGGCCAGACATGTTTAATAGTACGCCATGCCCAATTGTAATTACCATCTCCATATAACAAGTCACAAAACAAGTTTCGGCACACATAACACCTTAACAACATTCATCGTACATATATACATACACCATATATATATATTATCATTTTATCAAATCATTACTAACCTTTTATTTCCGCAAGCTCCGAGTCTTAGTCAAGTCCTTCATGGATTCTCGTATCATTTTCCCCCATATCAAGAGCATCCGGTTTAAGTTTGGTGCCACCACACCAAATCCCTCAAACCATTGCTCTGATACCAAGTTGAAACACACCACTTTTAAAAACTATACTTTAACGCGCGGAAGTCTTAATCCCAGAAAAAAAAAAATTTTACCTCTCGCGACCCGCGAGAAACATAGGCCACCCCGTCGCGGCCCGCGAGGAAGCCTTTCTCACAGAAAGTTTCCAGCTTTTTCTGCAGTTTTCATACTTAGCCAAATTTCCATCTTTTTTTTTTAAACCTTCAAGACACTAAAAATTCCCAACACTTGGGTTTTGACCAAAAACAAACATATGACATTTCATATTCACCAAAACATAAATCAAGTGTCAAACACACCACTTTACAAGGATTTTACATAAATCCTCAAAAACACAAAAATTGCATACGAGAATCCTTCACCCTTGAACATTGACATAGACCTACCTCGGAGCTTTCCCTGCATAACCACAATAATATTTCACCATTAGTAATGATATAAACATATCAAACAAGTATTTACAACTTGTTTTCACCCTTTTCACCTATTTAACCCATTTGACCCGTTTGCGTCTATTTGGTCAATTATGGTTCCATACATTAGCATTTCATTAACATATTACCATAGTAATGTGCTAGACTTAACAAACAAGTATTTACAACTTGTTTTCATCCCTTTCACCCATTTGACCCGTTCACACCCAATTGGTCAACTAAGGTCCCTTACACTTGACTTATATACCACATAAGTCAATTACACCACATTCACCATTATTCCACAATGGTTTGACTTATATACCACATAAGTCCATATACGCCAATCTCACCATTAATTCACAATGGTTAGACTTATATTCCGCATAAGTCAATTTACACCGACTTCACCATTTTTCCACAACGGTTAGACTTATATTCCGCATAAGTCAATTTACACCGACTTCACCATTTTTCCACAATGGTTGACTTATATTCCACATAAGCCACTTTCCTCAAATTACCACATTTAGTTTGACTTTACACCACATAAGTCAATTACTATACTTTATCACATACCACATTTTAGCTTAACTATATACCACATAGTCATTTACACCAATTCAACATATTCTACATTTTAGTTTGACCATATACCACATAGTCAACTACATTATGCATACAAACTTGGCTTTTACCACACAAGTCAATTCTTACACCATATAGGTTTATTAACTAAATTCATCCACATACCAATAAACACCTATAAGATATTTGAATAACCAACATGAAATTCAAACATGATCAACACCACCACCTATCATTACTAAGTAAGTGCAAAGCACTTACCTTTTGAGTTAGAAGATCCCGCAACACTTTCTAGCTTTGCAATTTGATCACCTAAACAAATTCACCTAGTTTAGTAATCTATCATACATCAAAATTCCACTACAATTGAGTTCACAACTCAATTTCCACATTTCCAACTCAAATTGACCCGTTTGGGTTATCCTCATAACCAAACACCCTCTTTCACCACAAACTCACCCACTTGAGTTTCATTATCTTAATCTTAACACTAATTTTTCTTTCAAAAATTATTATTAAGTATATGTGGTGTTTGTTCAAGTGTCTAACATCTTAAAAATACTTAATCTTCATTAATTCATCATTTTAGCATCATGATCCAAACACCCCCAATTTCCACCATATGAACCCTAACTTCTCATAACCAAAATCAAAGGGTTCTAGGATGTTAATCATCATTCTTTAACTTTAGTTTAGCTAAATTATCAATAATCTAACACCATTTCATCACATGCATACATAATTTCGGATTTCACCCAAAACCCACCAAGAACACATTCATGGTGAAATCAAGAGGAAGAGAATCACTTACTTGATGTTATGAAGATGTTGTGTGAGCCAAAACCTTCACAAAACAAGCCTCAATTGCACGATTTATGCTTCAAACTCGATTTCTCTTTTTGCTCTCTTGAGATGAACGACCCACACCAACAAAATAGCTCAATTTTGACTTCACCAAGTCAAATATGGCAGATTTGCCATATTTACAAATTTAGCCCCTCAACTTTCATTTCACCCACTTCATTCCAAAACTAGTTAAAAACTAGTGTAACCCCATTACTAACTTGAAACCCACTTGTTTCAACTTATTTCATAAATATTATTTTCACCATAATATTTATTAAATATTTATTTATTTATTTATTTGAAAACGAAACCCGGATTTTGGTTCGTTACAGCAAGCAATATATACATGGATATAAAGAAGATTTTATTCTTATACGTTATGTCATTCGTTTATTTCATTCTTTATATACATACGTTTCATTCTTTGTTCATTATTCATTTTCATATATCACGTATGATCACATTGGCATTCATAACATTCATTCATTTAATGAATACACTTCAGGCCCGAAACATTTGAAAAGGGTTTGCACGAAACATATAAGGGGCACATAGCACATAGAACTCACCTGATGAGCAGTTCCCGAAGGATACCTAGAAGCTCTGAGTTAGGTGGGTGCTAACGGATCTGTCAAGGGTCACGATTGTAACAAGTTTATAACCTACATGTTTCATCCGAAATCTATCTATCCGAAATCTTTTTCAACCGAAATCTTTCTCGGTCGAAATCTTTTTTTCGACCGAAAACAATTTAGTTAGAAATATCTTTTATTAGATAACTATTTCGTTCAAAATATTTTGGTCCGAGAAATTTTTCATTCGAAAACATCTACTCGAAATCATATTTCGGACGAAAAATAGTTTTCGGACGATTCGTCTAGTCTCAATCAAACTCTTCGTTTTTGATCCAAGCTTTGATCTTTTTACATCCAAAACTTGTATCTAGCTTCCATGAAACTAGATACATACTTTTTATGCAAATTCATACGTAAAAATCTCGTCTTTTGATTCAAAACCCACTTAAACCCTAAAACCCATTTCTTAACCAAAAACTCAGATTCGAGCATAGTGGTTACCTGTTTTCGTGTCCTCTTCGTTGCTAGACGTTCCTGAGATGATGACACACGATTCTCGAGCTTTTGAGCCGTTTTCCCAAGCTTTTTCTCTCTAGACCCGTTCTCTCCTTTCTCTCTCTAAGTTTACGAAAAATGGGCTAGTGAATAGAAAGTTCTAATCTTGCCTTTATATACTTAGGCTCCCCTTCGGCCCATTGGAGCCAAGCCCGATTCCCTTCCTTTTATTTTAAATCCTGCGCTTGCCATCATTTATTCGTTATTTATTATTTCGGGATGTTACAAAAAAATAATTTTTAAAAAACTCATTTTCTCTAACTTTGGACCAAGTTATTTATATTTAACAGATAAAAATAATATTTTTCATTTAATTATGTTTTTATCGTACAATTTACTGTTACTAAAACATATCATGCATAATCGAACTTAATTATAAAACACACAATCTATTAATATTGAAGATACGACATATACGAACTTCATAAAAGGACTTAATAATAAAAATACGACATAACTTGTTAAAACACATATTACATTTATTGACTAAGGTTCATTCAGATCAAAGTCAAATTTTTGTGATGTCTGGCCTATTGTATCGACGACATAATCCCGAAAATTTTGAGGATCGACATAAACATTTGACTGGGTTTGATTGTTGGTTCTTCCGGCTCTCAACCTAGATGACAGTTATGATGGCATCGGCTTATTACAACTGTCACGTGAATGCCCTTCAGTATGACACCAGCTACAAAATGGCGGTGATACATCCTCTCCAACTGAAGGTATACGTCTATTTTCACGTGGTTGACCGTCCTGTCTTTGATTCATGAGTGGTGGGTGAATTGGAACATAGTAGTCTAGTATCTCCCATTCTGATTGATCTGGAAGAGGATTTACTATCTCTTGATACGTCCCCCGATAAAACTCTGTTGAAAACCAATTCAAAGCCCAATGACTACAATCGGTTTGATTTAGATATCTCGAAACACAAATTACATGACCACATGGTAAACCCTAGAGTTGCCACTGTTGACAGGTACAAGTTCGATTAACCAAATCGACTAGACCTTTTTTCCCTCCGTCTATAACCTCAAAATTTCTTGATCAATACCGACAACTCTCCATGTCCCACTTTTTGTAATTTTTTTAGAAATTTTACCCTGACCGTACTGAGTAAGTGCATGTTGATTGCTAGCTGTTAAAAAAATAAAAGAACAAAAATTAGTAACTGACACGTATGTAAGAAAATATAATTTTGAAAAAAGTTATTACCTCCAACCTTTCGACGATTAAAGTACCATTTCTGTAAGTTTTCACGAAAGAATTTAATAAGTTTAATTATTGGTAGTTTTCGGGCATTTACCGACAAGGCGTTGATGGACATTTGGAGATGTCATGACATTATAACGTTGTCAAGAGCAGTGTGCTCTAGCCCATTTTTCAAAACCAATATTGACGAGAGTACTGTATACATTTGGACCAGCATCACATAGCAAACGCATACCGTCATTAAAGTCAGAAATTCTGTAAGCTTTACAAGTCTTCCACCATAAACATTCAAATTTTTTTTTGGACCTAGCCTTTAAGTGTAAGTTCATCATAAGATGCCGACAGCAGAGCCTGTGATAAGCATTTGGAAAGACGTCCCTAATTTCTAGAGCAAATGATGCAGCCCTATCTGATATGATCGCCAAATTTGGATTTTTGCCAATACATTCCTTAAATCTTGATACAAACCACGTCCATGATTCACCACTCTCAGTTTTACCAACACCGTATGTGATGGGCAGGATCTGATAGTTTCCATCCATGCCTACCGCCAGAAACATGGTTCCCAAAAACTGTCCTTTTAAATGTACTCCATCTATGATTATCAATGGCCGCAAATAACTGACGAAACTTCGAACCTGTATCAAAATATTTATATTAAATTTTTTCAAACATTGAAAAATAATATAAATAAACTGGGTAATTTAAAAAATATACTTACCGCCACATCAATAGCGATAAAAAAACATTTCAAATCTTCATGATGCGTCTGTTAATGTGTGGGTAACTGTACCAGGGTACGTCTTTTTCAAATTGTGACAGTAAACCGGGAGTCTGACAAATGAATCCTTAGGGAACCGGTCAACAGTTCAAGCATGAAAGATTTTGCTCTCCAGCCTTGAGAATAAGATATATCGATTTTGTATTTATCTTTAATATCAGTAACAATATCTTTCGGTCGGTATATCCTCCCGCTATCTTTCAATTGATCTTTTATCAAGTGACCCAATACCTTTTTATTTGCTTGACGGATATGAGGATAGGTCTAAGTCCTTGAACACGTGTGTTGATCTTTAAAGTATCTCATTTGGAAAACATCGATGTTTTCAATCACATACGCCCTTATACGCCAGTCGCAACCATCATTAAGACATGAAGCATCAAATATGGTTTTCGAAGATCTGTCAACTTTATATTCGAAACATTAAGTAATGCAAATCTTACCCGGTTCGAGTTTTAATTCTTCTTTGTTGTTAAAAAACTCACCCTCCAAAAAACGTGAAGAGTGAGACTTCTGGAATTTTACTTCGTTGTTTGTAGGATCAGTCAATGACTCGGGCATCGACCAAAAAAGGTCAGGTGGAACATTAGACTCGGATGAAGACACTAGAACTTTATAATCAAATTGTGTTTCATTAAACTTATGCTCATATTTATTTAATGACGGCACATCTGAACTACTACCAACACCAGATTCTTCAGTAACGTACAAAGAAAACATTTGATTTGGGTCATTCAAAACAATATTTACAAAATATAAAATATCACTATCATCCAATATATCAATTGAATGTGTGTAAGTAGATGATATGCCCTAAATTATACATGTTTTACATGTATAATAATCCCCATATTACGATACTAATTGAATAATAACCTTGCAATTGATACTTAAAATGTTTATATTTTGTAATTGCAGGTTATTCGGTGTTAAAAAAGATAAACAAAGCTAAAACCAGTCAAAAACACCAAGAAATCAAGCCTTTTGGAAGATCATTCCCGAGCTTTGACCTCCCAAGAAGTCAAAATTGGTCAACAACAAGCCATCCAGCAGCTAAAAGACGAAACACGGAGCGGATGTGGCAATGCGCAGTCGTGCAATGCCATGCACGGCCGTGGAAATCCAATCTTGCTCCCCAAGGACTTAGTAAACTACCTTTTGTACCATGTTTGATTCCCGAGGTGTTTGCATGCTCGTGCAATCCAATGCTCGGCCGTGCATTGCTCATTTTGAGACCTATAAATAGAGGGCTTGAGTTCTTGGTTACACACACCACAACAACAACCAAAGATAGAGAGAATAGTTCATTTCTAGCAGTATTAGAATAGTAGTAGTGAGTAAAGGGGCTCTTCCTCCTTGTTTCGCAATAGGGGAGCCTACGAAACTCAGTGTTACGCTAGTTAGTATGGTCATTCGTGGCTAAACTCTTTGTATTGCTAGGGTGAAGATGAAGTTTGGTGCACGTTAATGTTTAACGTATTAATCTAGTGGTATGTTTATCTCTTTAATTATTCGCTTTTAAAACCACCATTCAGTTGGCTTTTATTATTGTCTAAATCCGTCTTTATATTTGTGAGTGTTCTTGATTTAAAAGTGTAAGACCGTAAAACCTTTTTAATCAAACTTCCTTTGAAGCTTGTACGTCTTTATACGATCAGAGATTAATAAGCCAAGCTTTGGTCAACATTATTAAGGTCGTACGTCTTTATACAAACTTATTACGCGAACAAGAATTGGTGAACTCATGTTGGGAACGGTACGTCATTATACTCGGTCTTATTGTTACACCGCCTCCCGCAGAGCAAAGTATAATCACCTATTTACCAATAATATTAAGCATTTAAGTTCGATGTCTCAAACCAACCTGGAGATAACACCAAAGGGTTAAGGGTAAATGTTGTCTCTAGCGGGAGGCTTATTATTTTAATTTAAAGATTTTAATTTGTGAATCAAATGTCGTGAGGACGAGGCTCTAGCGGTGACCCGAGTCACAAGTTTGTAATAGTCATACCACTGGATTAGTCAACTTAAGATTATCACGTACCAAGCGGATTCGAAGCCCAAAGCAATACTCTTTGTGATCTGATCATTTCCGAGATATTTACTTTTCTGCTATTTACTATTTTGTTCGTTACATTTCGGTTATACACATCACGCACGTTTTTACTTTTATGTTATTTACTTTACCGTCATTTACTTTTCTGTCATTTACTTATCTGCTTCACAAGCACACAAAACTCACTCACTAATTAATCCAGCTAAACGATAACAACAGTTGAGTATTGGAACTCGACCGTGTCCATTGATTCGATACTTGGTTCTTACCTAAATTATATTACGCTGTGATAGGTACATTTGGCTATTGTGTGTGTTTTAAGTTAAAGTAATTATCATTTTAAAAATTAAAACCTGATCTTGTGAAACCATCTCAAAAATATATTTATTATATTTTTACTTATTACACGTGCACATGAAGTTTTTGGCGCCTTTGCCGGGGACACGGTGATTTCAAGAAAAGATTCAAGTTAACGGATTAGCCTTTTTAACCTTAACATATATTTTTATGGTTTGTTTTTATTGTTCTTTACAGCATCTTTCATGGATGACAACTACGATTGTTGTTATGAAGGATATCAATACGACTATGAGTACCACTATTTGGAGGTTTGGTGTGAGATCTGTGGGGAATCCCACTACACTCAAGATTGTTATCACTATCAAGGGTATTCCACAGAACCATATAAGGAAACCACACCGCCCCAAGAAATTTAAGACTCAGCTCTAGATTCCGATTCATGGACCCTAGGAAATCTGTTTCGTCATTTGGAAGAAATTAAGGTTCAACTCATAAAAAGCTATCCAACTGAACAACAATTGTTTCGTCATTTGGAAGAAATTAAGGTTCAACTTCTAAAGAGCTATCCAACTAAAAACCAAGATGGTCCATTCAAAATCCAAGAATCGGAAGTTATAGCTTCATCATCTTTAGTAGGGTCAAGTGACTCTAGGAGCAAGAACCTTCCAACTTCACAAGCATGGATCAGTCGGAAGTGAGACGGGATGATTCAGAAGAGAGGGTTACTGCGACTTTATAATCACTTCTTGAATTTTCTGAGAAGCTAGAAGCTAAACAATCAAAGGAGCTAGAAGAGCGAAGATCTAAAGAAGAACCGGTGGGAATCCTCAATATGGAAGCACAAGAAGGATGTACGGAACAGTCTGGAGTTCCTGTCACTTTAGAGACGACATCATATGAAGAACCAGATTGTGAGACCAATATCCAGGAGAAGATTATGCAAGAGGAAGTATTTACCAACAAACAAATGATAATGGTGGGACCTCTTCCTTGAAACAGTGATAGCTGGCCTGTGACCAAGCATATCAGTGAATCATTTCATGAATCACATAAGCCACATGATAGGGCACATTACTCTGAGGATCAGTTCTCATGGAAGAAGCAACGTTCATCCAACGAAAATTACATGACAAACCTATCATACCGGGGTGACCGTCTCCTTCACTACATGGGTTTCTTGAACTTTAGTCCAGGAAATTTCAAATGGTGGTGACGTGATTTAATTACACTATTTTCTTTAGGTACCCTTCTATAGAGCATTCTAAATTTGGCAGGTTTACAAAAATTTTCAAAATTTCAAATCAATTCATCCAAATTAAAATTAAAAGTATAAAAAGACTTTGGAAACATATAAATCAATGATTCACCAGTTTTAGCACAAAAAAGTTGAAGTTATTAAAAATAGTAAATTGGGGAAAATCTTTGATTTGTGAAATTGGGCCACTTAATGAGGGAATTTTGCTCGGCCCACTAGGAAAAATCACCTACGACGTTTGCCACATGATCCGGCTCGTCGAAACCTTTCCGTCCCCTGGTCAGGGACCCTCTAACTCCAAACGTAGCTCAAGTTATGACCGTTTCAAGTTTGAACTCTTTTTACCCTGCTTTCCCTTGTCACTAATTCCTAGATCAACTTATCATCATATTGTACGCATGGTTATCAAATGGGTTGGATGAACCTCTCCATATTACAAGCCACCCATTTGACAGATTATTCCACTACGAGCACTAAATTGGAAATTCACGAAGCACGTACGGGTCTGACCAAAGACCCTTAAATAAACATGGCGCTTCCGAGAGGCAACCCGATGATCATGAATAAATTAAGAAGTTGGTTCATACGGCAAAAAGCATGGACCTCAGGTTTTGTTTTCCAAATGTAAGTCTCTAATACTTCAGCCCCCAGGTATGCCTTCTTGATACTAGGATCTTAGTAGCTTAACTACTACATTTTTATTTTCCTTGTCCGCTTTTATGTTTTCCTTTGTGTGTCAGGTAGAATAGCATAACCAGATAGTCTCTCTACTTCTTTTAGGAGTTACACTCCACCTCTACAACCTGAGAAGTCGACAACCATATCAAATTTCTGTGAAATTCGATAAAGTCTTTGAAGCAAAGTGTTGACAAGCAGCTGATAGGCACAACCTGACAGCAACAATAAGTTTTGGCCTTAGATTATACACCGAATTGACCGGCGGAGTACCAATTTCTTTTCCCTTAAAACTTCATGTACTTAAATTCTTGCATAGCATTCCATTACATGCATTTGTACATTGAGTGCAATGCACAGTTTTAAGTGTGGGGTGGGGAATTAGAGATTCAGGACTACTTGTAACCTCAAAGCATTAAAACTTAACTTGTGATTTTCTACCCATTTGACTAAAACCTTACTAAAAACCTACCTTTCGTAAAAACCGAAAAATTTTCAAAAATTTTAAACCCTAAAATCTAAATCTCTTTGAGTTCACACTTAGTTAAATAAAATGAAGAAATGGCAAGTATAAACTAATGGATATTATGTGTAACGATTCACTAAACCCTATTCCATCCGTTTCCATGTGAGAATAATCTGAGCCTTTTCACGAGCATTATTATCATTATTTTTCGCATGCTCTTTCGTTTGGTATATTGAGTGTTTTTTCGATCGAATTCTATACATAATTAGAACTTGTATGACTTATACATATCAAGATCATAAACTAGTAGAAGTGTGAATATGATTGAGGCACCTAAGACTTTATTACCCTTATATATTATTCTTAAATCCAAAATCCCAAAAAATATTATCCGCCTAGATAGCCCTCTGAGCCTTAGCCTTTTCTTTTCTACTACCCACAATTATCACCCAACCAGGTTTTCGTAAACACTGGTTATTTTGCTGACTGTTTTCAAGAATGGAAAATTATTAGACTATCGTATGTCGTAATTTCAAGTTTACAACCATTAAGGAAATTTGGAAAGAATCTGTTTCATTCAAAGGAATTGAAATATACAAGAAGAAAGTGGATGTATTAGGAAGAAACAGCCTAACGATCTACAAGGAAGATATGAAAAAATTATTTCAAGAAGATTGAGGAAAAAGAATTATTGAAAAATTAGTCTTGATGATATGAAAAGAAAAGAAAAAAAATAGAAAAATAAGAAAAGAAAAAGAAAAGAGAGAAGTTGGTCTTTTACCGGTTAGACCCTAAAGAGCTGGATATGTATTCTTTCGATTTCAATTTGCTTTCTTGTATTCATTTCGCAAAGCCTGAATTACCACCCGAACTCCGAGAGAAGATTTTCAAAGCAACTGGTGATGTAAGAAAATGGTGGCGCAAACAAGAACAATTGCCACCATTCTGCGGCTTATCAAAATGTGCCGCCAAAAGAAGAGCCAAAAGATACGACAAATGTGTGAAGTGTGGCAACTGGAGCCACAATGGAAAGTGTAGCAATAATCAAACTTATTCCTAAAATGAGTATACGCATCTTATCAAAGTAGGAGCTGTTAGGCTACAAGCCGAAGGAACCATACGAAAAGGCAGTAATGTGTACTACGCAGTGAGGGAAGAGTTGAGAAAGATAAGAGATATTGGTCTTGGCAATCTGACCATAAATAAGCCCTTAGATTAGTTATACCCTCGTTATATGAGTATTGTAGAGTGACCCACTAGTATTTTTCATCTTAAGCCATGAAGCCGTAGTTGTGTGTCCACGATAGTTGCAGCCTTCAAAACCCTTAAAATCCCTAAAAACCCAAAAAGATTTCCATTTTCACCTTTTATTTTTCTTTTAGCCACATTACAACCCTTTTAAAGTCCTCTTGATTCATGCATACTACTTAGTTAGTTAGTGGAGACTTGATTTGCATACAATCTTATGACCATTGCATAATTTGACTTGAACTTGAGTATTCCATTTAACTTACATTATCTATACATATATAACCCTAGAGTTGAGTGAACATTGTGAGGAGTGATAGATTATGCATAATTAAAGTTCTAGTAGGCTTGTCATGAATTCCACCACCCTAAAATAGAAAAGCCAAAAACAGAATAAAGCGACTCAAGAGATATCTCGGGATTTCCAATTGCTTGGAACTCCATTACCTTTGAAAAGTTTCTAGTTATGGGTATGATCACGCACGAGTTTGCTTGAGTACAAGCAAAGTTTAAGTGTGGGGTATTATGATATGCTCTAAATTATACATGTTTTGCATACATAATAAAACCCATATTATGGTACTAATTGAATAATAACCTTGCAGTTGATACTTAAAACGTTTATATTTTGTAATTGCAGGTTATTCGGTGTTAAAACGATAAACAAAGCTAAAACCAGCCAAAAACACCAAGAATCAAGCCTTTTGGAAGATCATTCCCGGGCTTTGACCCCCCAAGAAGTCAAAATTGGTCAACAACAAGTCATCCAACAGCTAAAAGATGAAACAGGGAGCAGATGTGGGAATGCACGGTCGTGCAATGCCATGCGGAGCCGTGCAAATCCAATCTTGCTCCCCAAGGACTTAGTACACTGCCTTTTGTACCATGTTTGATTCCCGAGGTGTTTGCACGCCCGTGCAATCCAATGCACGGCCGTGCATTGCTCATTATGAGGCCTATAAATAGAGGGCTTGAGTTCTTGGTTACACACACCACAACACAACCAAAGATAGAGAGAATAGTTCGTTTCTAGCAGTATTAGAATAGTAGTAGTGAGTAGAGGGGCTCTTACTTCTTGTTCCGAAATAGGGGAGCCTACGAAACTCAGCGTTACGCTAGTTAGTATGGCCATTCGTGGCTAAACTCTTTGTATTGCTAGGGTGAAGATGAAGTTTGATGCATGTTAATGTTTGACGTATTAATCTAGTGGTATTTTTTGTCTTTAATTATTCGCTCTTAAAACCACCATTCGGTGCGCTTTTATTATTGTCTAAATCCGTCTTTATATTTGTGAGTGTTCTTGATTTTAAAGTGTAAGACCGTAAAACATTTTTAATCAAACTTCCTTTAAAGCTTGTACATCTTTATACGAACAGAGATTGATAAGCCAAGGCTTGGTCAGCATTATTAAGGTCGTACGTCTTTATATGAACTTATTATGTGACCAAGAATTGGTGAACTCATGTTGGGAACGGTATGTCTTTATACTCGGTCCTATTGTTACACCGCCTCCCGGTGAGTAAAGTATAATCACCTATTTACCAATAATATTAAGCATTTAAGTTCGATGTCTCAAACCAACATGGAGATAACACCAAAGGGTTGAGGGTAAATGTTGTCCCTAACGGGAGGCTTTACTATTTTAATTTAAAGATTTTAATTCGTGAATCAAATGTCATGATGACCAGGCTTTAGCGGTGACCCGGGTCACAAGTTTGTAGTAGTCATACCACTGGATTAGTCAACTTAACATTATCACATACCAAGCGGATTCGAAGCCCAAAGCAATACTTTTCGTGACCTGATCATTTTCGATATATTTATTTTTCTGCTATTTACTATTCTGTTCGTTACATTTCTGTTATACACATCACGTACGTTTTTACTTTTCTGTTATTTACTTTACCGTCATTTACTTTTCTGTTATTTACTTATCTGCTTCACAAGCACACACAACTCACTCACTAATTAATCCGGCTAAACGATAACAACAGTTGAGTATTGGAACTCGACCGTGTCCATTGATTCGATACTTGGTTCTTACCTAAACTATATTACGCTACGATATGTACACTTGCCTATTGTGTGTGTTTTAAGTTATAGTAATTATCATTTTATAAATTTAAAACATGATCTCGTGAAACCATCTCAAAAATATATTTATTATATTTTTACTTATTACACGTGCACATCAGTGGACATTTTATAAGAAAAGCGTATGACATTTTTAAACCAACATCTTTCATAAACAAGATTTTTCAATGCAACGTAACTAATATTCGTAGGTAGACAGAAAACACGACGCAAATATTTATTTTGTAGAGGAACATACTGCTCAACACCATTAATAAACTCCAATTTTCTATCGGTACATAATATAATATTACAAGACATTATTCAAAAATAAGTTGTAACCGGGTGAGGTTTATTAGAGAAGTTTGATGGTAAAATAATAATTGGATGATAACTTGATATTATGAGAGTTAAAGAGGTTTGATGATAAATTGGAAGAAATTTGATGATAAATTTATGGGTGAGGATTCGTTGAGAAAATTGAAAGATAGAGAGTGGCATAAATATTTGTTTGAAAATAATATTTAATTTAATTAAATATAAATTAAAATAATGAATTATCGTTTGGTATAATAAATTAATTATTATATTAAAAATTCAAAAATTTTAAATTAATTAAGTTTTAAAAAAATTACATAAACTACAATTTTAAAAAAATGACAAAATGTTGCCATATTTTATCTCCATGTAGAAATTTTGTTTTAAATTTTTTTTGGAGCGAAATATTGAAAATTTGGTGGTGAAATTTTGAATTTTTAATGAAATAATACGTAATATTTAGTTGGTTGCGAAATTTTGGCATAGTATTTTGCTTTTTTGACACATGATAGAGTCTAATTGGCCAGATATTTTAATAAAGTTAAAAAATAATTGCTGTTTTGATAATAGTCATCGGTCAAATGGCTGATTTTGGTTATTAGCTCTAAATACAATTCCCACATAAATGGAGTTCGTTTACCCACTTGGTCTCTCCTCGCTTATATCGCCATCGGTTTTCAATCTACCTTCTCTGTTTTCCCCGCCCCCAAATCCCTACAAATCTCTTCTGAATTCCAAAACTTCATCTACTATTACTCATCAATGGCGTCTTTCTCTGTTCCTTGCCCTAAAACTTGCGCTTTAGCCGCCCCCCATCCCAACCCTAAGCACAGTCCCAAGCACCGCAACACCTCCGTCGTTCTCTTCCACTCGGATTTCAAATCCAACCGACCTTCGCTTTCTGGATCATCTTCTGCAGGACTGCAGGTAATTCTTACATGTGATAAAGCTTGAGCTTTTTATTTCTCTCTCTCCCTCTCGTTAGTACTCTAAGTTTCACATGCTCCACTCTTACGTAATTAACAGGTTAACTATGTTATTTTTTTTTGTTTTTTGGATTTTATTTTATAGATATTCATATAGTGAAAATGTAGCTTTATTTTTGTTGGATTTCATTTTCACCAAATCCAAATCCAAAAAAAAATAACATGTAAGAACGTAATTGTGCAATTGCACAAGATTGGAACCTTGATTTTAAAAAGCGTGAGGCGTTACTAGGCGTTTAGGCCTCAAAATCCGAGGCGTGAGGCATGAGGCATGAGGCGAGAGCCTCGAGTGCGTGAGGCATTGCTCTATGCACAACCAAATAAGCTTTATGTACAATCAAAAGTTGCATCTGTCTCATTTTTTTTACACCTCGGCCTTTATTTTCATGTAAAACATTCATAATATCTTCATCTCTTTGGTTGTTTCTACGTATCACCCTCCTACGAACCCCAATCTTGACCAATTTTGACCTAGATGTCATGAGGCGTCGCCTCAAGGCCCTGAGGCGTTTTCCTGATCGCCTCGAGTGCCTCACGCCTTAGGCACTATTTTTAAAACCAAGATTGGAACAATACGTGAAACTTGAATGACTTTTAGCTAGACAAAAAAAGTTTAAGCAACTAAAATGGAATAGATGAAAAAACTTGGTTACTTTTATGTAACGTTACCCTGTTTTTTAATTGTGTATAGTTTGGATTTGTTTTTGAAGAAATCTTGATGATTAGTTTATTTATTATTTACTAGGTTAGAAACCCGGTGTATTACACGGGTTGACTAAATGCAATGTTATATACTTAGTAATAAATTTTTACATATTACATAGTTTTTTAATACAAATTCTAAAAACGTTATATAGTTATTTTTTAAAAATGTTCTATAAAAAGAATTAAAGAAATGTTCAATTTATAAAAATGTTTTATGAACAAACACTTTTTTTATATAAAAAACCATTTTATAAAAGGAATTATAGAAATCATTATTATTTAATAGGAGATAGATGTGGGAAACAAAAAATTATGAAAACAATTAAAGAAATTTGTATAATTAATATGAGAGAGAGGCGGGAAAAAAAGGTTGAGAATGCACAAGGGGGTGACAAGTGTCCCACCAAAACCTTTATTTATTAGAGAGTATAGATATAGATATAGATTTTTTATCTAGGAAAATACATTTTATGTTAGGGGAAATCTCTATTTCATTGTAAATTGTGGAAACATGTAATATGGTTTGTACAAAACAAATTATAATAAAATGTGTACATGACATACAACAGAAAAGTAATAGAATTCAAACCAGAATATGTCGTTGGAGTTATCAAACAGAATAAGGACATGTGTTAGACACAGTTCCTTAAAATAAGTTTCATGACTATTCGCGGTTTTCTCCCGGTGTACAATAGTGGAAACAGTAGTTGTACCGTAGGCGATGAATTCACAAGTCTGAAAATAGCTTGACTTAGCTCCTTCATTTGCATAGGGGCCGGGGAGGGGCCGGATCGCTTCGTGATCTGATGTACGCAGCCTTACCCTACACTTTGTGCAGGAGGCTGTTTCTCACGGCTTGAACCCATGACCTTAAGGTCACAAAGCAGCAACCTTACCAATTGCTCACAAGCCTGAAAATAGCATCAGGGTATTCTTTGTTGAATCTTTCTTGGAACTGAGCAAGTATATGTTTGGTAGTACGTTTCAAGTATGGAACTAAACAAGAGAGAAGCAAGTTTGTGTTTGCGGATTTGCTAACTATTAAGACATCTTGTAGGCAACAAAGAGAAACCAGAATGGTGTTATGAAAGTGTCGGCTCAGTTTAATGAGGTAAGTTACATATTCGTACCAAGATCATAACATCTATCATTTAGTTTCCAACCTCTATAAAACAATTCTTCATCTTCAGATTGATCAAGGGGAATCATCGAATTCTGCACTGTCATCAGAGAATTCAAACAAAATTTCTTCTAAGACCACGGTTCCCGATGTTGCCTCCATCACCGCGTTTATGAATCAAGTTGCAGGGCTTGTTGAGTACGCCCACATCTTCCTTAAACAATAATAATCTACAATTTTGAATGATGAAGTTTAAAAGATTGTATGCATATAAAATAGACTTTTGACAATTCCAACCCATCCCCTTTTAGCCAAATCTTGTGATTTGACCCAAAATAAAATGCAACCGAAATTGGCCCATTCATAAGTAAATGGGTCAAATGTTGGTCTTATAGAAGAGATATTTATTATTATCATTGCATTCAGGCTTGTGGATTCAAGAGATATAATGGAGCTGCAAATAAAACAAGATGATTGTGAAGTCCTAATAAGAAAGAAAGAAGCTTTGCCCTCTCCTCCAGCACCTCCTATGGTGATGATGCAGTCTTCACAACCTCAGCCTATGTTTCATTCACAACCGCCCCCACCACAGGCGGCTCCCGCCTCTTCAGCACCAGCGGCTTCTGCATCACCGCCAGCGTTACCAGCCCCTGCAAAGCCAAAGTCCTCACATCCACCTCTCAAATGCCCAATGGCTGGAACTTTCTATCGCGCTCCTGCACCTGGAGCCCCCCCATTTGTCAAGGTAACCATATTCACCTGGTAATGCTCAACGTATATTTGTCACTGCAATGGGTCAAAGTGGGATTGAGCTGAAATGGGTCAGTTTTAGTATGGGTCAAAATGGGACAGCTCGGGTTGGGTTGGGTTGGGTTGACCTGCAAATGCTTTTTTGTCCTTATAAGGGGATTAACACTTTGCTAATCTCTATTTGAAAGTGATTTGAATTTGAGTTTTTGTTAAAGATTTTTAATGTGTGTTAACAGGTTGGAGACAAGGTTCAGAAAGGTCAAGTAATATGCATTATTGAGGCAATGAAGTTGATGAATGAGATTGAGGTAACTCACTTCCTTCAACAGTTTGGCTTATTTTCAAAATGTTATTACTTTCAGATAAATTTTCTCATATATGAATCTAGCACTTCATGTAAAATTTTGTAATAATGTTCTCCCTGTCCCGTGAGTGTTTTGACTATTTTAGTCAAAGGTGTAGATAATTTAAGGTACTTATTGTGGAATATAATCGAAATATATCAAATTGTCATTATAACCATGCGGCAGATTGGTACTTTTAGCTTGAAATTCTATCAAAGATTTATTGCTTATTACTTCCAACAACCTATGTCTAAATTAACTGTCCCCATGAATTTTCAAAAAGTCACTACTTTCAGATAAAAATCCTCATATAAATCTAGCTCGCCGTGTTAACTTTTGTGATAATGTTCTCCCACGTCCTGTAAGTGTTTGACTATTTTAGTCAAAGATGTGTATAATATAAGCCTATAAGGTGCATATTATGGAAATGTGGAATATAATCGAGACCTATCAAATTGTAATGATAACCGTGGGGCAGATTGATACTTTTAGCTTGAAACTCTCTCAGAGAGATTTTTTGCAATTAACATACTTTTTATTTTTATTTTGTTAGGCTGATCAATCAGGAACAATAGTCGATATTATTGCTGAGGATGGGAAACCAGTGAGCTTGGACACGGTACCCCCCCCCCCCCCATCTCTTTTACCTACATACATATATATGTAGGAGGTTCATTACAAAACACTAAATTACTGCGAGAATAAAAAGAACAAGCCTAAATCATTTTATTTTTTGATCCATGGTTTATTATTTAAAAATTTTGTACTTCTTACATACAAATATGTATGTTTATGTACATAAAAAACCGTTATACTATTTTTTTCATATTATTTCATATTTAAACGTTTACCTACACATGTGTAGGTTATACACATAACGAATTTTGTTCATATATATATATATATATATATATATATATATATATATATATATATATATATATATATATATATATATATATTTTGAATTTCATTAGAGATGAATAAACATTGCATTTCTATCACTTTCTTATATTTTAAAAGCTTTTAAAATTGAAAAAATGAAGGATTCATTTTGTTCTGCGTGTTCTCGTAATATTTAGTGTTTTACATAGAATCCTCCCCTATATATATATGTGTGTGTGTGTGTGTATGTTCTGATTTGAACCAAAACATCATTTTTGTTTGCAGCCTCTACTTGTTATTGAGCCATGAGGAAGAACATTATGAAGTTATGTGATGAGTGCATAGGTAAACTCGTGGCAAGATTCTCTTCTTCTTGACTTTCTTTTTGGGGTTGTGACTGTCATTTATGCAGCAAACTGGTTTTGTTTGCTTTGCCTGAAATATTACATCATATATATAGAATTCCATTCTTCTAAAAAGTCGAACAATCCTAAGAAGTGTGAGAAGACTTGTGGACCATTGATCAAGAGATTAGATGGATTGCCACGTGGACACCAATTCACGTAAGTTTTAGCAAGGCGAAGCAAAGGGCCGTTGTTGACTTTTATCTTGTGCCACCATTTTTTTAAACACAGAATTTGTATATACTCTTTTATTTTTCTTAAAAAAATTAAAACATAAAATCGAGCATTTCTTTTTCTCATTAATAATTCTGCCTTAGGGATTTTTTAACTGTGCATTTAGCTTTAGCTTTTGTTGAACGCATTTACCCCTCACCCTTGAGACACGTGACGCATCCTGGTTGCTTCTCACACATCTTACGTATGTCTTTTTAGGGTAACCCATCCCTTATATATGTGTGTGTCTGTGTGTGTGTGAAGATACATCTAAGCAACTGCATCTACATATTTCTGTTTGTGTTTATTTCAGTTCTTTGGTCTGTCAAATTATAAACACGAGCTTTGGTATCTTTAGAAATGAAGTTTGTTTTGGTTGTATTCGGTAAACCTGATTAGCAACAGTTAGGACCATAACCAGTTGGTGTGAAATCAAAATCAAAAGCAGCACAACAGTTTCAGAGGTGTAACTAGCAGATCCAAAGGCCAAGAAATATTCCTTTTTAACCTCATATGCATTATTTTTTCTTTTAATTCAGATTTAACTGTTTGTGCCAAAAAAAATTTGTAGTAATATTAAACAAAAGTAATGTTTTTTTTATAACAAGTGAGTAATTTTTTTTATTTTTATTTTTTTGCTGCTATAATGTGTGTTGGGTTTGAAAATCGATTATGTGGTTAGTGGTTTGAAAATCGTATATGTGGTTAATTTTAAATTAGGCTTAAGGTTTTTAAACTATGAAAATCAACCTGATTTTAAATTAATAATAGTAATAAATAAATTTGAATGAATATTTAAACAAACATGATTGAACGAATATAAACAAATGTTCAGGGCATGAAGGAACGAACCAGACGTATTCATATTCGTTTGTTTAATTAAATGAACAAAAGTTTGTGTTCATATCTGTTCATTTAATAAATGAACGAACATAAACAAACTTTTCACCAAACATGTATGCATAATGTTTTTTAATACTTCAGGAAGATTAACCTCGAGTAAACTAAAAATGCAATAAGAATACTAATAATAAAATTGTAAAATGAAGGTATTAATGTATTATAACATTAATAAAAATATGAGGGTATTATATAGCCTAAATTCAAAAGTATGCCTCTCTAATTTATTTATTTTATGTTAGTTCAAACTTTTTTTAAATTTAGATGATTATAAAAATTATATTATTTTGAAATTCCACTGTAGCAAGGGAGGCTGTCCACTTCAACAATTCAGCTCATTTAACCTGTTACCCGTTAATTTTAAATATACTTGTTAGAGATAAAACATAACCAGTTTCGACCCATTTAACCGGGCCATACAGTCGCCTCCATAACTTGAGGACAAAGAACTCAAATGTTCATTAAACAACTACCAAAAACCATTTATTCAAGTTTCCAAAGAAAGATTTCATAACAAGTTTCAGCTTTAATACCACCATAAGTTGGAAAGCGACTCACAACTCATAAAACTAAACTTCAACATAGAAACTATCGGATTACACGCGAATGGAACTTTGAATGACTAGCTAGATACAAACCAAGTCGAAATCTCAAGTCTTCACGGCTCCTCGAGTAGGGCTCAGGTAATTTGTCACCATTCCCATAATAGCAAACCTGAATCACAATACGACCCGTTTTGTTGGGTTATGTTTTATCTCTTATATCTCAAATTTGGTAAGCTAAAAACAAAACAGGTTGAAACTTGTCTAATGCATACAAAACCACCTAAATCAGTTTATTAGAAAACTAGGTTAAAACCCATGTATTACATGGGTTGAATAAAAAAACTTTTTGAAAATTAGCAATTTCTATAAAAGATTTTTGTATGTTGTATATTATTGGTGAAATAGTTATTTTTTTAAAAGTATTTTATAAAAATTAAAGAAATGTTCAATTTATAAAATAATTTATGAACAAACATATTTTTTTAAATAAAAAAGGTTTTATAAAAATAATTATAGGATTCATTTATATTTAATAGGAGAGAGAAGCGGAAAACAAAAAATTTAAGAAATTTGTATAATTAATAGGAGAGAGAGACGGGAAAAAAATGTTGAGAGTGAATGTGAGAGTGACAAATGTCACAGCAAAACTCAGGATTTGCAATCATATAGTATAGATGAATAAAATAGTTTTTGCAATCATATTTTGATGGCACAGGCCCAAAAATCACACCCACAAAACTCAGGATTTGATCAAAAACCAATCGACTCTTTTGTTATTGATAATGCACACAATTACAATAAACATCGACCCATATATATAAACCCAACCTTAACTTAACCTCCAAGCTTAACTAATGACTCTATAAGGAAACCCAATCAACCCTTACCAAATAAACAATTAAACCAAATAATAAACCAAACTACGACTCTAAAAAAACAACCAACTCAAACAAATACACCTAAACCGACTTCAATTTTGACCGACTCAAACATTGACCCGTGACCCAAATGTGAACAAACCCGATTAAGTCCAACATATTTAACCTTTATTCTAACCTGACCGAATTTCCCAATCCCAAATATCATTCTAATAACATTTATGTATCTCAGGAAAATAAACCATAAATCGAAGTTTGTCTATGCCAATCACTTAAAGAAAGAATAAACATGTTTCAGTTAGTTATAATCTTGATTATTCGGTCTAACCCATAAGATTAAGATAAATTATTTTATGACACAAGAGACTGCAAGTCAGCAGGGGAGTTCATAAACCATTGAAATCGATTAAACCAAAGCAAGTCGGCGGTTTGGCAAGTTCAAGATGTATACGGTTCGGTTTAGCGGTTTGGTTGACAGTTTGGAACCTAGAACCGGCCGTTTAACCTTTTTATTTATTATTTTTCTTTTTGGATATGCAGTTGTGTATACGTATTATATTCCTGAACCATTTTTATCATTTCATACAAACGAACGCTTTTCAAAAAGAAAAATTAAAATTTGGTTCAAACTGCAAAAACCGAACCGCCAAACCACTAAAACCTACAACCGGTTTGGTATGTCGTTTTCCAAAACCGAAGGTAGCGGTTTGACTCAGAAGCTTCGTCAAAACCGGCCGAACCAAAGTGTGAACACGTGTACATGTCGGTGCATTGCATAAAGATATAATATGAGTAAACAAACTTACATAAATCCTGTAGAGATCTGCTTTAAATCAGTCTCTATATTCTTCATATTAGCAAGTGATTGGGCACAGAATATGAGAGCAAGCCATGAACCAAGCTTGTACTGCAAATATGTAGAAAAAAAAACCCATCAGGCCATGATATTCTACATAATCAGCTAAACTTTTATCTAAATACTACACTTTTGCTGAAATGGGGAACACACAATTTAAAGAAGCAAACAACATTTAACTCAAAAGTCAAAACCCAAATTGATGGTGTCCCCTAGGCTTTTGCATCACAAGAAAAATAAGAAAACGAAGAAGAAACAATTGATATGTGCTTGATGGTGTCGTTTTTCACCATTCCGATGAAGTTCATGTGAATTAGCACATAGAAAATGACAGAAAAAACACGGGTCCTTATAGAAGTTGATTGCTGAATAATATCTGAACTAATTTAAGACTTATATTCACTATAACCAGTGTTTTGAAGACCAGACAGCAGTAAACTGGGAAACCAAAACTACACTAGCCTATTTCCGCTCAGAAACCGGACAGTTCACAACTGAACCGCGTCGAACCGGATACGGGTGGGTCGGTCGGACCGGATGCAAAGGAGTGAGAGGGACTGATTTCTTTTATAGAGAAGTGAGGGACTCTTGTGACCTTGCAAAGTAGTATGAAGGGACTAATGGTTTGCCAACTCAACTAGGTAGAAGTTGGTGTTAAATACTTAACTTATGTTTATATAATACTTACAGTACTTTTAACCTGGATTACAAGGAAATTGCCTTATATAATAAACTCATTAGACTATATTTTATTATTAAGTTGATGTTAAATTTGATATCATATAATCAAATTAGACTATATTTTACTATAAAAAGTTTCTATAACTTTTTAAGATTTTAAACTCATTATGACATCATCCGGTGACCGGTAAAGCGGCCGGTTCAATGAGCAATCCGGTTATGAAAACATTGACTATAACAACTCAATATCTCAATTAGAAGAGAAGCTCCTGCCTATAGAGCTGCTAAACCACCCATCATGTAGGTGCTCCCAAAGGCAAACAATTCAGAAGAAAGTCAATCATGACCCATAAAGTTATTTTCTCTAATATCTATTAATGCTTTGATACAAAATATCAATGTTGAATCACCTATTCACCTTCAGCTAATACCCGTTTCTTTAATTCACCAAAGTACATCCATAGTAGCCAAAGGAGCGCGCCTAGGCGGTCAGGTGAGGCGCAGGTAAACCGCCTTACGTCCATCCAGGCACTGAGGCGCAAAAAATCTCGCCAGAATTAGCAAAAAAAACCTGTCTGAACAGGCCTAAACTAGTCTAAAACAGTCTGAACAAGCCAAACAACAAACTAAACTAGCCTAAACTAGTCTAAAGCAGTCTGAACAAGCCAAACAACAGTCTAAACAGACTAAACTAGCCTAAACATGTATAAAATAACTTAAAATGGGCTGGAATACTCGTGTGCCTTGCTTGTCTCAGGCTAGCGCTTTTTTAGCAACTTGTGCCTAGACAGGCTCATGCTTGACGCCTTGAGTGTGCCTTGTGTTAGGATTAAAGACGATCACACACGAACACACACACGCAAACACGAATGCGGGAAAAACACGAACACGAGATTTATAGTGGTTCGGTCTAAACTGACCTACGTCCACTTTGCAACTAGGGTTTATATTATTTCTGTGCTCAAGGAATTACAAATACATATGATGTATATATAGAGATTAATCTAGGGTTAGTAACTTAATTTCCAAGTTAGGCCCAACCCGTGTAGAGCCCATTAGGGCCGGCTGCCCCATATGAGACTCCACACTCAACAATCTCCCACTTGGAGGCTCGAACTGCGCTCCACCGTCTTTCATCATCTTGTACCTCTTGTAATATTCCTTACCACTAGTTGCATCAGCCTTCTCATCAGTTAACCTGAAGGCATGTTAAAGCTACCCTAAGCTTCAACTCTTCAGTCACAACCAGTGACTCGTTCTCTGTCCCTGCCTGCTCGCACTGTAACGAACCTGTTACACTGCTGGCATCTGAAACATCCTGAGAACTCACACTCTCCATCATAAGCAAGTAATCCATTGGAGAGACTTTTCCAGTTGGAATGCTGGTCTTCTTAACCCATTGTAGCACTGGAGCTGTAACTGAAACACGACCTGTGCTCCCACTGTCACGATGCCCTCTACCTGGTTTAACCTTTCGAACTCGTTCATCCTGAATCTTCACTTTGACTCTGGGTTGCTCACTTGCAAAGCAAACCCTCTTCTGCCCACGAGATTCTGTGAACCGGACTTTGTTTTCTTTCTGAATCGGGATAACCTCTCCCTCAGACGGTATACTGACCATATAAAGCGAACCTCTCTTTCTTCCTCGAGCCATGACAAGATTACCTTTAACCACCTTCCATTAACCGTTCTGAAACTTAACTTCGTGTCCTTGTTCATCCAACTGTCCGACAGAAATTAGCCTTTTCTTCAAACCTGGAATTACCCTGACATCCTTCAAAGTCCATGAACCGGTTGAAGTCTTCAAATCTATGTCACCCATGCCCGTAACCTCAAGAACATCATCGTTCGCCAATCTTACATTCCCAAAATCCCCTTCTTTCAAATTCTGCAATGCTTCACTGCTGTGGGTAGCATGGAATGAAGCACCAGAATCCATCACCCATGAATCTATAGCATCCTCTACGCAACAAATCAACACGTCATCTTCTGCTTCAACCTGATTCACTTCCCTTTTTGCGTTCGGACACTGATTCCTAAAGTGTCCCGCTTCCTTACAGTTCCAACATATCACATCCTTACGAATCTTTGACTGACTCCTCCTCCTGCTCCCACTGCCCCGATCTTTCCCTCTACCTCTGCCGTCAGTAACCAACAAAGTATTTGATGATTCACCTGAAGTTCTGCGTCTGACATCTTCTCCCATAAGCAGGTCCCGAATCCCATCAAATGTAAACTTAGTAGCGGAACTACTAATCGCTGTAACTGTTCCTGACCAACTATCAGGTAGTGAGGATAACAACAAAAGGGCTTGAACTTCATCGTCGAATTTAATGTCAACTGACACTAAACGAGACAGAATTGTATTGAGATTGTTAATGTGTGTTGTTACTGATCCACCCTCTCTCATCTTAGTATTCACCAGCTCACGGATCAAGAAAACCTTGTTTGCTGCAGACGGCTTCTCATACATGTTAGACAGTGCTTCCCTCATCCCACGCGCTGTGGTCTCCTTCAAAAGGTTGTAAGCAACATTCTTTGACAAAGAGAGCGTTATCACTGCTCGGGCTTTCTTATCTAACTTATCCCAATCTGCTGGTAACATCTTTTCTGGTTTTTCCCCACTCATCACTACATCCAAATCCTTCTGACATAGTAGTGCTTCAATCTGCATCTTCCACCACCCAAACTCCTTTCCATCAAACTTCTCAATCCACGTTTTCTCGTTATCTGCCATTGCGAACTGCAACAAACTGAAAAAACAACACGAAAAACTGACCTCGTAGAACGTGCAGACTGCCCGAAAATCGCAGCAACGAAAACTGGACAGAAAACAGCAGCTGTTGACTTTTTCTGGTCAAACTCAGCAGACTGTTGACTTATCTGGTCAAACTCAGCAAGCTGTTGACTTTTCTGGTCAAACTCAACAGGGTGTACTGTAGCGACGGCACTGTTCCGGCAGCACTGTAGCGTCGGAACCCTAATCGTCGATTACTGTAGCACGAGTACCGTAGCAAGTCTACTGTTCATGCGCGGTAATGTAGTGGCGGCGACACTGTAGCGTCGGAACCCTAATCTGGCGGCGGCAAACAGTCAACAGTTTGTGTGATCTGATCTCGAGCCAAAGCTCTGATACCAGTTGTTAGGATTAAAGACGATCACACACGAACACACACACGCAAACACGAATGCGGGAAAAACACGAACACAAGATTTATAGTGGTTCAGTCTAAACTGACCTACGTCCACTTTGCAACTAGGGTTTATATTATTTCTGTGCTCAAGGAATTACAAATACATATGATGTATATATAGAGATTAATCTAGGGTTAGTAACTTAATTTCCAAGTTAGGCCCAACCCGTGTAGAGCCCATTAGGGCCGGCTGCCCCATATGAGACTCCACACCCAACACCTTGAGTGTGCCTTGAGCTACTATGAGTACATCAGGTGCAAGCAACAATTCAACCGATGTTCCAGGAAACTGTCAACTAACTCTACTCCAATTATC
Source organism: Smallanthus sonchifolius (assembly GCA_023525975.1). Taxonomy (NCBI): domain Eukaryota; kingdom Viridiplantae; phylum Streptophyta; class Magnoliopsida; order Asterales; family Asteraceae; genus Smallanthus; species Smallanthus sonchifolius. The sequence goes on along the minus strand of CM042025.1, from coordinate 35,804,716 downwards.
ATCCCTAAGATTCACTTCAACCTTCACAAATCCAAGAGTTCCTAAATATGCCCTAAAATTTTGCTACACCTTAATTAACCTAATTTGTGCAAAATTAACCATATAATATCAAATTAAAGCAGCCTGATTCTCATAGAACGATGGTATATAGGTTCCAGATCGTACAGAGTCCTTTTGAGTTTACTTCAGATCGGTATCTCCAGATCTAAACTCATGATTAACTGAACCTCATAAGGTATATAAAATGATTCAACATGAAGGACATGCGTATGTTGCAACTGTTACAAATAATTTATATTGAATAACTGACCCGGAACATAACGCCGGCGACGCCGAAGATGATGGCGATGAAACCAGAGTAATCGATAGGTAGATTGTCAGGGTGAACCGGTTGAGGCTTGTAAGGTTTGACCGAGGACGGTTGCCGGGGATCGTTGCCGGGGATCGTTGTAGATAGATCTGTTTTCTTCTCTCAGTTCACAATTGTACACAAAGTTTGGTAGCAGTACATATAGGCGTTAAGAATACCTACGATAATTAAATTTTGTTTTCTCTTCTTTCTCTTTTTAAATATCTTTTTTCTATTAAATAATAATAAGTTTAAATATTTAAAATTTATTTAAATATTTTATTAAAAACTACTATATCATAAAAAAATTTTAATTATATTTTATGTTAAAATATACTTTCATAACTCTTAAATCTTAATTATTTATTATTTATAATTCTTAAATCTTCATTATGTCTTATTTCATCAATGGTTGATTACATCCAACATAAAAAACTGTTAGTTTACAACAAGTTAGATTTATTCAACCCGTGTAATACATGCGTTTCTAACATAATCTTAATAATAAAATAAGCAAGAAAATATGAATTTAAAAAAAATCATATTCTAAAGAATCTTAATAATAAACTGTTTTAAAAAGACACGTGTGACAACCCTGGATTAGGGTCGTAATCCTTGAGAGTTAGTCACCATAAATGGACTCGGCCCATTAACGGCCCAATTATAGGCCCAATATGCGAACTTGATATGTAACCTTTACTTGACGGATCACATGATGATTCGAGATAACATATTGTTAATACATAGTACTTACAGAGCCTTACAACGTAAGGTTAAATGAATTAACGAGCACAATTAGTAACCGACACACGACACAATATTTAATTACTACTATTAAATAATAATAATGATTATTGGATTTTAATAATCCCACCTTTTAGCAATTGGCCAATAATAATCTCAACTGAGAATATTATTACCACCAATCCCTACTTTCAAATTATTTTCTTACATTGGACCCCCCGTTTAAAAAAACTTAATGCCGTTAGATTTTATATGATGTGGGCATCTGCAAACCGCCGGAAAGTCGAGCCAAGCTAGAAGTGGTCTCGTGGTGGGTTTTGAAATTGGCTCTGGTTGTGTTTAACTGACCTCGTTAAACACCACAGTTGTCTCTGTTTGGACTTGCTGGAAAAACTAGACCAATTATACACCACTAGAGCCAATTTCAAAACCCAGCACGAGACCACTGCTAGCTTGGCTCGACTTTCTGGCGGTTTACAGATGTCCACGTCATATAAAATCTAACAGCGTTAAGTTTTTTTAACATGGGGTCCAATGTAAGAAAATAGTTTGAAAGTAGGGACTGGTGGTAAGTATATTCTCAGTTGGGATTATTATTGGCCAATTGGTAAAAGGTGGGATTATTAAAATCCAATAATCCTAATAATAATAATAGTTATTCGTATTTATTCGGACGATTAAACTAAGAACAGTTACGAGTGAGTTATACAACGAAGACTCGCAATTACGGCAAATACCGAAGTAAGCAAAATCCAGTATTTATTACCTAGTATAATTAAATAATTTGAATACATATTAATTATATTTTCATCATTATTGATTTACCATTATTATTATTCGAGAAATAATAATTTTATTAGAGCGTGAAACAATTAAACGAACGAACGAGTCAGACACGTGGTACTGGCGCGTACAGGCTTGGACGGCAGTCAGAGCAGGGATTTCATAAATTAAATATTTAGATAATATTAACAATGTCGTTACGTGATTTTATGAATCTCGAGAAAATTTATCAGCGATGAGAACACAACAACGTTTCGGTTAACACGCGGTGTCCACCCACTCACTCAGCCACTCAAACCCTAGATATAAAAAGGGCTTGTCTTCTTCTTTCACCCTCATTTTCAAACCACTAGCCAAACACACTTATGTGTGTATAGCAGGGAGCCGCCAGCCACTCCGGCGGGCTCCACCTCCGGTAACGTCTCAGGCAACCCCAACCACGGTAGTGGATAAACGAAGACGGCGTCCAGGGGGCTGTTCCGGCTATTCCGGAGACCGAGTCCTACTCTGACGGCATTGGCACTACAACGACGGCGTTGGTGACGGATCTGGTGGTGCCCGATAGCCTTCTTCTCCGTTCCCCTTTTTCCGGCAAAAATCGTCTTTCCCACGACCCTAAACAGCCGCATCAGGCGGTGTTCAAGCAAAACAGAGAAGACGATGAAGATGGTGGTGGTTAGGGCTTGCAGGAAGGATCCCTCTTAGCGGCGGCGGCGACCGTTCACGTTCTTCCGGCGGTAATCAAGGGGGTCTCAAGCCTCCTTAACGACAACGGGTCTAATGGTGTTTGTCTAGATCCGACAAAGACGTGGCTCGCGACAGGCGGAGCATGGCGGCGCTGCGCTGTAACCTCCATGATTTTCCGGCCTTAATTTTTCTTTTTTTATTTACTATTTATTCATCTTATAATAATAAACATTTGAAGCCCAGTACTTATACAAACTCATTATGTCACATTACTTATTATTTTACACATATATATCAAACTACATCCTCTTTTTTATTTTACTTTTTTTTATTTATGTATATACATGTATTTATTTGTGAACACATGTATATATATATATATTTGGTTGTACTAATTAAATCAAGATTTAACTTCAAAATGTTAATCACGAAAACACACCTTTTATATATATATATACTTGCATTTATTCCTAAAATATATATATATATTCGATTACATTGAATAAACCATTTATGCAATTTATAATTTTATAAAAATTGAATTCATTTCCTTTATAAATAAACACTTAATGTTTAAGTTTTATAAATTATTAAAATGATTCTAAAACAAATAAAAAAGATCTTAATTTACTTAAAATGAACTTGAACCCCCTCTATATGCCCTTGAACCCTCCCAACATGTTTAAACCCTTCCCACTTGAACCATCTCCTTCCAATTGAACCTTGGAACTACTCAAGCTCAATTTTGACCTTAGAAAAGTCAAAATCGTTTCCAAACCAATTCAATCCTCCAAATTACTTGATAATCCAAAGCATTAGTCCTACCAAATCATCATGCTACTCCTTTGAAACCATTAGGCATTAGTAATTGCATTAATTAATGAGAAAATTACGTTTTTTTAAACCATTCTGTTGCTTCGATCGTGGATTGGAAAAACCTATAAAACGCATTCAAATCCTGTTATTCCAAACGATTGAGGGTTTGTAACGCACGTATTAATCAATCCTTGAAGTCCCTATACCATATGGCACTCGAAATTACCCTCAAATCGACCCCGTCCTCCTTCACTGTCGCGATCAGGTCCGGAGCCTTTCGTGGCAGCACCTCGAGTCAATTTCAGGTAATTAACTTTACCCCTTACTCATTTTGGTTCATCGATTAAAAGCCCCATTACCCCTGATGTAAAATTCTTAATTAACCGGATCCATTTTGGGGTTAGGGTTTGGGCTGGAACGATTGGGGAAGAAGAAGTCATGGAACATCTATATTAAAAACCAAGCATCTCGGCTTCTTATGATTGCTTTAAGCATGACTTCTAAACATGAGGTTGCGGGTTCGAGTCCCACTCTGCCCATTTATTTTTGTTCATGTTCTCCCTTGCTTATTTCACCCATCGAACCTCTCCGCTCTTATATATTAATAGGAATATATGTATACCCTTACGTACACGTACACTCGTATAGTAAAATGATTTTTTTATAACAAACCTATACGAATGAACCTTAACACCTATACATTATTTTTTTTTATATATAAACTTCTAGGGGTATATACTCATACATATGTTTAGTATGGATATAAAATTTGTAGTCAACCTTTTTTAAATGTTCGAAGGGTTTGCAATTAATATCTTTTCCTTTTAATATATATATATATATATATATATATATATATATATATCGGGTCATGTTCTTTTGAGAACCAACTATAAGTTGAGAACCGAAAGAACCGCACAAAACGTGTACATATCGCTTTAGTGAAAAAAGTAAAATTCAACAACAATGTTTTATTTATCTCTTCCAACTCTTAGTTTGAGTTTATCTCCTCTCTCCTGAATTTTTTTAAGAAAAGTATAAAAATATGCATATATGCATTCATTTGTGCATATAGTGTGAGTGCATATATGCATTTAAAAAAACGACTATAAATTCGATGTCTTTTAAAACCAAACCTTAAACATATTGAAATGTACATGAATTCTAGTCAATTTATATTATAAATAGAGGAAGAGTTAATGCGGTTCTCACGGTTCTTAACATATTGTTGGTTCTCAAAAGAACATACCCCTATATATATATATATATATATATATATTGATCACATTATACATGATTATTTACATTATACATGAAACTTGATTATTCACAATATACATGAAACTAGATTGATCACATTATAAATGGAACTTGATGCATGAAACTAGATTATTCACATGATGCATGATATTTGGTTACTTACAATATGCATAATACTATATTATCTACGCTATACATGAAACTTGAGTGCCTACATTACATACAAAACTAGATCGTTTACATTGTTTTCTATTGATTGTCCACTATATACATGAGGCATGATCATTCACTTTATCCATGAAAGTTGATAGCTATAACTTTGAGTTACTCGGGGTTTGACGTATTCTTGTTCAAACACGAGGAAGCTATAAACTTTGAGTTACTCGGGGTTTGACGTATTCTTGTTCAGACACGAGAGAGCTATCAACTTTATGGGTAATCTGGATGGATATGCCATCTACTCAGAACACCCATGTATGGGGTTGTGCCACATTATTAGCCTTTACTTCCCGGCTGACTTTACCATCTAGAGACACAGTCACTTGTTAACAACTGATACATGAAAATAATAATAAACTAAATGTTTTTGGGTGTTTCCCCCTCTGTACCCACACACAATAGAATGATCTATACGGACCATACGAAGATTTGAGTAATTACGGGTGCACACATAATTATAAAAGTCAGCGCATGGAAAACATAGTAAATTCTGTTGTGTGTGATGACATAAAACCTATGGTGATATACAGTAACGAAGCTAATGGGATATGGTAAGGGCATAGTGGATATACCGCTGGTACATCCTATATATAAAGTGCTCTTGTCATGTTGTCAGAAGTGACGTCCGTATCACGTAGGGTTTCCTATCACCTTGACCTTGACCAATAGTTGTGGAATTCTTATCCAGTGACATTACTCAAACATATTAGACCATATTCTAAACAAGTTTAGATCTTAAAATTCCCATCATCGCTCTCATTGCAAGTGATGCATTCCATTGAAGTCCAAAAATTTTCCTAGTACAATTTGCTCCTTAATTCTCTTCAAACTAAACCCACTACTATCATCCATGCCTGACACAATGACCTGACCTGATCCTGAGTATCAGACCTGAACCTTGTCATCGGCTATACTCCTAAAACCGAAAATCAAAGCTCGTTGCAAATCCAAGCTCAATTTTTTTTCGAATCAGTATCCTCCAACAGTTGAATTTCGGGACGAAATTCGCTCAACTTGGGGATACTGTAACCTCATGATTTTTTGGCCTTAATTTTTCTTTTTTTTATTTATCTATTTATTCATCTTATCATGTACAATAATAAATATTTGAATCCTCGTACTCGTACAAACTCATTATGTCACATTACTTATTATTTTACACATATATATCAAACTACATCCTTTTTTTATTTATGTATATACATGTATTTATTTGTGAACACATGTATGTATGTATATATATATATATATATATATTTGGTTGTACTAATTAAATCAAGATTTAACTTCAAAATGTTAATCACGAAAACACACCTTTTATATATATATATATATATATATATATATATATATATATATATATATATATATATATATTCGATTACATTGAATAAACCATTTATGCAATTTATAATTTTATAAAAATTGAATTCATTTCCTTTATAAATAAACACTTAATGTTTAAGTTTTATAAATTATTAAAATGATTCTAAAACAAATAAAAAGGATCTTAATTTACTTAAAATGAACTTGAACCCCCTCTATATGCCCTTGAACCCTCCCAACATGTTTAAACCCTTCCCACTTGAACCATCTCCTTCCAATTGAACCTTGGAACTACTCAAGCTCAATTTTGACCTTAGAAAAGTCAAAATCGTTTCCAAACCAATTCCATCCTCCAAATTACTTGTTAATCCGAAGCATTAGTCCTACCGAATCATCATGCTACTCCTTTGAAACCATTAGGCATTAGTAATTGCATTAATTAATGAGAAAATTACGTTTTTTTAAACCATTCTGTTGCTTCGATCGTGGGTTGGAAAAACCCATAAAACGCATTCAAATCCTGTTATTCCAAACGATTGAGGGTTTGTAACGCACGTATTAATCAATCCTTGAAGTCCCTATACCATATGGCACTCGAAATTACCCTCAAATCGACCCCGTCCTCCTTCACTATCGCGATCAGGTCCGGAGCCTTTCGTGGCAGCACCTCGAGTCAATTTCAGGTAATTAACTTTACCCCTTACTCATTTTGGTTCATCGATTAAAAGCCCCATTACCCCTGATGTAAAATTCTTAATTAACCGGATCCATTTTGGGGTAGGTTTGGGCTGGAACGATTGGGGAAGAAGAAGTCATGGAACATCTATATTAAAAACCAAGCATCTCGGCTTCTTATGATTGCTTTAAGCCCAGTTCACCCGGTTAAGGCTCATGATATCTAAACACGAGGTCGCGGGTTCGAGTAGAGTGCCCATTTCTTTTTGTTCATGTTTTCCCTTGCTTATTTCACCCATCTAACCTCTCCACTCTTATATATGGGGTATGTTCTTTTGAGAACCAACAATATGTTAAGAACCGTGAGAACCGCATTAACTCTTCCTCTATTTATAATATAAATTGACTAGAATTCATGTACATTTCAATATGTTTAAGGTTTGGTTTTAAAAGACCTCGAATTTGTAGTCGTTTTTTTAAATGCATATATGCACTCACACTATATGCACAAATGAATGCATATATGCATATTTTTATACTTTTCTTAAAAAAAATTCAGGAGAGATGAGATAAACTCAAACTAAGAGTGGGAAGAGATAAATAAAACATTGTTGTTGAATTTTACTTTTTTCACTAAAGCGATATGTACACGTTTTTTGCGGTTCTTTCGGTTCTCAACATATGGTAGGTTCTCAGAAGAACATGCCCTTATATATTTATATATATATATATATAGTATGCTATAAACCCCCCGCCCCCCCCCCCCCCCCGAAATATCCATAACTCCTAAGTAATAGTCGTATTTCGCAACATCTTGAGTTTTACTTATCTAGAGGGAATATTTATATATATATATATATAAATATTTATAAAACTATTCTTGATTGAACTAAACAGGCTGGAAACAATATGTTTTTATTAATAAAACTTGAGTATTGTTTAATAATGATTTGTTAATCGACAACGGCCCGATCCTAATATTTAAATTTACAAATAAAGATGACAATCATACTATTAACAACCTAAGTTCTTTTGCACTCGTGACATTGTGTATATTGTCATAATTTGCAAACTTACAATTAATACTTATTGTGGACGCCTACACCTCTTTTATAAATAAAAATTTATAGAACAATATTTCATATAATTACACCTATATATTATCACTTTTGTATCGTAAAAAAAAATTCGTATCTTTTCCTTCGTCCGTTCGTTCCAAATCCAAGAGTCCCAATCGTTCCGTTCCTTTAGTCCTTCCTATTTTAAGTGTGTGCAAACTATTGATCCGTCATGCTTTGTCGAACATAGGTTAATCTTGTGATTAGCTAGAACATTTGTGCAACAATAATATACTTATGTGACATACAAAGCTTCATATTGCAAGGTGAGTTTAGATAGCCCCTTTTTACTATTTTTACTTTTGGGTGAAACATGTTTACAAATGCTTTACTTACACGATTCAATACCTATGTTCTTATGCTTTGATCTTTATGCTTTATGTCTTGAACTACTTGGTGACCATTACATGTGTTCATGTCAGTACATTCATTAACTTGCAGCCCAAGCCCAAGGTAGTACCTAACATGATCATTTATACGGGAATCCGAAACTATAACTTACCACAAAACCTTGGCTGGTTTTTGTTGGGTATCAACTTACAACTTGGGTATCCTCTTGCCCCCTTTTCAAAATGGCAATCAGTGGGATTGCGTATCTAGTTTTCCATTACTAGGATTGAATTGTACACTTGGAACCTTGTATGTTTTCATATCTATGCTTTAGACATGCTTTGAACATATTGAATTGTAAACTATACTTAACTTTGTTTGGTGTCAAAACCTATGTTACTCACCAACTACTTGTAGTTGACATTTACTCACATGTTTCAGTTGTATCAGTTTGAGGATACGACATGATCACTTAGGACTTCAGACCTAGCTTTAATATAGATTAAATTCAACATATGTTATGTTTGAACTCTTTGTTTTCCATTTCTACTTGTAACGGATACATTTAATTTGGATGAATAAATATTATCACATTTAATAGATAATCATGTGCTTATGAACAACCGCGTCAGCCCCGACGCATAATCCGCCGCCGGCCGGGGTTTGACATGCGCAACCACCGTTCCTGAAGTGGTGGTGCAGGAAATCGGTGCAAAAAGGGGGAGTGGGATTCTGTCACACCCCCTCCAAGGCGGAAACACGAGGGGGCGACGAAATTGAATCATTACAAATGGATCAAAATAAATTTCTATTAAGTTAAATTCAATAGTTGATTACATTGATTACAAAGAAATCAAACAAGACAAGTAGAACAGATAAATCTTCTTTTGTTAATATCTAGCTAAGTCCTCTATAGCATAAGTCCTTGAAATCCTAGCTTGATCAAAGCAGCAACTTAGTTTCCATTACCTGAAAACATACTAAAATAGGTCAACTAAAAAGTTGGTGAGAGCATAGGTTTAAGTAGATACATAGTAATAGATAACACAATGCAAATCATAAACAAGTTTCACAATCCAAGTAATTAAACTTTTATACATGAGTCCACAACCAACCCTAGTGATTGATAGCTCTCCCGTCTAACACCTTGTCACAAGGGTGTTAGACTATAGTATAAGTGTCAAGTATGAAGTTTCTGAACACCCAACTCCTTCTAAGTTGATCAGAATCCATAACTTGAAGGACGCTCGAAATTGATTGGCATGCATCAACCCGAGGACCGGATGGGCTAGTCAGGCCAATAGATCCATTTGCATACTCTCGTGGCTTCCCTGAAGTTAATGGTTGTGTAGATTTTAGAAAATAAGAGAGACTTTGTAGTAAAAAGTGACATAGAATAGCAACATGTATAACCAATTTAGTTTTACTAGAATTAGAAAGTATGTTATTGGCTGCAAAAGAATAGATTTGACTCTAGAATTTGGTTTCTGTTTTGATATATGAGCATGTTTTCCACCCCAAAGTAGAAATAAAAGAGGGGTTATGAACTCACATTGCAAGTGAAAGGGTTGAATTTGAACTTTTAGTAACTTGGATTTGAATGTCTTAAGGGTTCCCTAAGTAAATTTTTTAAGTTAATTAGAAACAAGTTTAGAATAGTGAAGGGGTTGCTATCGTAAATAGAGGAAGGTGGTTGTCGTATACTACAGTGGGTATCATTCCAGAGTAGTAACTCCAACATAAAAGTTCCCATGGAAGAATGACGGGTCCAAGAGGGATTTATACACCACTCTTTTCTTAGACAGAACTTTCTACTTGTCAGATAACTACATACCGGTTGGATGGTTACTCTATCGGTATACTAAACCAAGTTTAGGGTTTGTTTGGTAAGTTTGGAAAGTATAAGCGTTAAAGTGTAAATATGAATATAGTATGGATAGAAAAGAAATAAGTTGAATATTAGAAAGTTTTAATTTGAAAATAAGGAGTTTTAGTAAAAACATGATTTTAGAAATTTAAAAGAAACAAAAAAGATAAAAACCAAGTTTTTTAAATAAAAGTTTGAACACGTTTAATTAAAATAGGGCTTTTGATCTTGGATAGGTCTATGATTATAACATAAACATGTTAGGAAATCATAGATCTAAGCTAGTTATGAAGGAATTTGAAAGAAAAAGTAAGAACATAAGAAGAACTTACTTATAATGGAAGGATTTAAGCTAGAATCTTCCAGAAGATAAGATGAACGACCTTTAGAAGCTAGAGAGTCCTAGAGGATCATTGATGTGCGAAGAATAAATGAGGAATAAGGGCTCCATTTATAGGGTGAGGTTAGGGACTTATTCGCAAAATTTAATTAGATAAATGGACTAGGATTGCAAAGAGTTAAATTTTATATAAAAAAAATTCAAAAATAATGGGAAGGGGTAGGTCATGAAATTTTAAAGGATATGGATGAGATTTTTAGTTCAAAATTAGTTAGTTAATGGATGGAAAGGATTAGGATAAAATTTAGGAATAAAAATAATGGTTTTTAATAATTTAGGATAAGTTTAAAGGTTTTTAATTGATTTAATAAATTAAATAATAATAATATGTATATATAAAAATCTAAAAATTATAATAATAACATATAGTTGAATTCACAAAAATTAACCAGATTTCGAAGACGTTTACAAAAGAAACCCTGAAATTTACGTATGCGTAACTTTTACCCTTGAAATTTTATTTTAGTCAAAAGAAGTTACAAACTTGAATTGTTTTGATTAGGTTATAGTCTAAGGCATCCAAAGTTACTATAAGTAGCAAGTTCAAGAATGTACACAAGAATCAGATATAATTAAAATAGAATAAGCAAGTCGTTCTAAAGTGCAATAAAATACTCGTTTTAGACCTGGCTTAAAAGTTTGAATTGAATTATTCATAACAAGTAAAATGAGGCTTAAAGGTTCATTGTATTAGACTTCTCAATAGATTACATAGTAGAATCAAATAGAATCATACATAAAAATCAGAGATGTCACAGTCTCCCCTAGTTAAGAGAATTTTGTCCCAAAATTCCACTAGTAGAGTCTGTGATAACATGAAATAGGTGTGGTTTCGTTAAATGTCATCCATGCTAGTTTTTGGTCCAGCTTTCGGTCCTACTTTCAGTGCATTAAAGAGGTTTATATATAAGGTATACCGCAGCGTGACCACCCCCCTTTAATACCTTCAAAGCATACCAGTAACTTACCAAAACTAATTACTAATCGACAAATGTTTGGTGGTATAAATTGAGAATAGGGTCGTTATCTGAGACTAGTTCTTGGTCCGGCTCCTAGTCCCAATTCTAATGTACCATTAGTGTTTATATATAGTGTATACCGTATCGTGTCCACCACACCTCCGGCAATTCAAAAGCGTACTAGTCACCCACCAAAACTAATCACTAACTCGGCTAATACGGTTTGATAGGAGCTCAGGGTAGGTGATTTTCTAATGAGTTACGAAGGCATCTTCTCAGAGGAGAAATCAGGGTTAGGTTTCTAGCTATGATTCGGATACATTAGAATCAAGGTTTGGATTAATGGCTTGAAACACGAGTGCCTAAGAATATTCTAATCCAGGTTCGTCTAGTTTCCTTGTGGCTGTGAGAGTATTTTACGGTAATCTGGTTGTAGGGTCTAAAAGGTTGAGGTATGGCTTGTCCTAGATTAGAGATCGATCACTCATTTTTAATAAATGAGATTTGAAAATAAAGAAGGTTTGTTGTATTAGTAAACATCTTCAACCTCACGGTTGAGATTGTCGTTCAGTGATTTGGTGTTGGAACCAAGGATTCCTGGAGATAATGGCCATTGCTTACAGGATAGGATTTGCCAAGATTCGCATGCACTGCAAGCTATTTATTACGTGTGCACCCGTAATAATTACTTACTTTGCATGATCACCTTAGTTCCTTTTATCCTTCTACAACGTCCGTTAGATTGAATTTTCGAAAGTAAAGGATTATTGTAGGACCCTGGATTATAGAGGATTAAGTATCAAAGGTTTTTGGTGTAAGCCGTGAACTTGGGGTTCACAGCTAGGGTGTTTTGGGCCGGCCTTGAGGCTGAGAACATGTAAGGGTGAGCTTAGTTAGTATTACTAAGTATAAATTCATGTTTACCCTAATCGTATGTGGTTAGCGGCTTTGTTACTTTTCTTAGTAATCACTTTTGTTTCATAATACAATTGTGTTGCTTTGAATCCTTTTCTTGAATCACCATACATATAGATTCAGCCTATAACGTGTGAGACTTTGATATCGTTCGTAGTTGTTTGGGTGTTTCTAGATCCATCAAGATAAAGGGACTTATAATTGGTATCAGAGCCATTGAAGTCATTCAAGGCTCGGTTTCAATATCAAGGATTCAAGATTTGAGGTATTTTTAAGTTTTCAGTTGTTTTTGCTACTAATCGGGTATGTTTGTGCTAGTATTTTGCTGTGATTCATGGAATTACTGCTGTTTTTGTTGCTGTTGGAAAAGAGTTTGTGTTGATTTCGTCAAAAATTGATTGGAATCATCATACCTATTCTTCGGGTTCATCGGAATCAGTTTGGTTTCAAAATTTGAAATCCTATAATTTTCTGGATTAAATTTGGAAACCAAATTAATCTTCCTGGAGAAGTTCACGGGTGGAGGTTCACGGGGTATTGCTTCACGGGTAAACTTCTTAGCAAGGTTCACGGCTTGGTTCACGGGTTCAAGTTCACGGCCAGCAAAGTTCAAGGTGATAAGTTCTCGGCAAGGTTCACGGGGTTGTGTTATTCAGCTAAGTTCACAGGGCAAATTTGAAAGTTCATGGCCTAGATCAAGTTTAAGGGCAGTTTATGTGTTCACGGCTTAATCCAAGTTCACGGCTTAACCATAGTTCATGGCTCAATCTAATTTGTTATTCAAGTCTTACAAAGAAATGAAATTAATGCCAAATGATCAAATCCCAACATCCCAAACATAGTATAATATTTCCAAACTAGAATACGGAACAAAGAAATAAAACAAATAAGTTAACGCCTCAGATAGCTTTCCACCTAGAAACAAATAAGCACCATGATGAACATCGCTATAGTCACTCGTACTGTAATTCGGGCCTCAGCTCTAGTTGCTTCAATACGAGCATCGAATAACTCTCTATCATCTTCCATCATATTCAATTAAGTACCTAGGTTCGAAATCATGATTTCCTGATGTTGCACTGGATTCCATAGGCCATCCATGCGTTGTCCTAACAGGTTGTGTTTTATCTCATGCTCTTGCCTCTATCTCAGGAACTCGAAGGATCTCACATACTGGTGTATGGCATTGGCTGGGATTCCTATTGCGTTGGTTGGCCCCGTAGTTTGTCTTGCCACTGAGCTTGGATGGTATGGATCTGGTGCTAGGTATGGGTCTCTTAGTGGGGTTGACCTTGTAACCCTTAGGCCTTCTGGTCGGGCAGATGGTATGTTAGCTGGTTGTGGGGGCTTGTTGGACTCTTACCCAAAGTCTTCATCTGGTTCAAACTCTGTTTCAGAGTAGTATCCCGGGAGGTTAGCAGGGTAAGTGGACATGCCTAGCATGAATGGAATAGGTCGTAAGTGATAGTAAAGATAGAACAAACAAAATAAACATAGAACTCAAATTGAGATAAACCCAAGTAGTAAATAAGAAGCAACAGAAAATCAGGGTTGCCAGAGTCTCCCCTAGTTAAGAGGATTTCGTCCCAAAATTTAACTAATGGAGTCTGCGTTATCCTAGATAACTGGATCTTGGTGGGTTTCAACTGCTCCTAAGACAAAACTCGACCTTGAGCAGCTTGATTGGTAGGGTGCAGCTTGGGACAATGGTTTCCGAGGTGGTTAAGGAAACCATATACATAGCAGGCCTTGACACTGTTGATGGGAGTAGGGTTAGTTATAACGGTATTGCTGGTGTTGGCTGTAGCAGGAGGTGCTTTGCAGTTTTGAGCGATGTGGCCGAATTGCCATAGTTGTTGCACTTACGACACACTCTAGTGTGACGCAGTGAACACTTAGTCCACTTAAGCTGTGACTCTGAACATGGTTTCTTAGTAGTGGTTTAGGTGGCTGGGGCAACAGTGTTTACTGGTATAGCAGAGGTTACCATACATGGCAGGACATTGGATAGTTGTTGGGTGAAAATAGTGGCAATCTTGTTGATTTCAGTAGTGTCACGACGAGGAGGTATTCCAGCACGTTTAGATAAGATGACAAGTGATAGAATCTTAAACAAACAAAGATGCAATTTCATTTATAATCAAATTGTTACAAATGAAGAAAGATAGAGACACAATATATGTGTTTGTGTCTTAGGAATTGGATTTAAAGAGGAAAATAAGGAAAAATCAAAACTCCGGGTCCGTATGATAGATCCAAGGAAGATGTGTTTTAGCCTATAAGCGATACTCACACCAAATATTCCCAGGAAAGAGTGACGGGTCCTTACTTAGGGATTTATACACCACATTAGTCCTAGTCAGAATCCTTCATGTACAGGTATCCACTCTTCCAGATTGCACATGTTCCTATCAACCACTAATCGGGCCCTTGGCTCCAGATTGCATATTTTTAAATTTTTATGGTTTTATATATTTTAGGTGTTTCTAGGAATTCTAGGAACATTGCCTTAGATGAACACTAATGACCCAACTAGAAAACTCGGTTAAGTGCATACACTACGTATACCGCGTTCGTGCAAAATAAAACGGTAAAATTTATCTCGAACATAATTTTTATATTTATATTTTAGTTAAGATTGATATTTTATAATTTTATTGGTGCTAACTTTTGTGATTCTTGATTAAACTGATGATCACAGGTGGTTCACCCGGTATAACTTTTTAAAAAATTTTAAGCTTTTATGTTTCAAAAATTACCAAAATTCATTATTTTAGATACTAGATTTTTATGTTTGGATAAAAAAATTTATTAAAGTGTTTATGAGTGTAATTTTTAAAAAAAGTGGGTATATTTTTATAAAAATTTTCTTTTAAAATACTATAACTCATCTTCACCTATAAATAGCCCACCCCCACCCCATTTCCCCTCTTCCTCCTCCCTCAAGATCATGAACCCCCCCTGTATCCAAACACTCTCAAATCCTCTTCCAAGCTCAAGAACATTCCATCCATCTTTGAATCTTGGCTCCTTGTTGTTTATGAGCTTGTTTCTAGTGATTTTAAGGTATTTTAACGTGTTTTTCATCTTTTATTTTCTGTTTTGATTCTTGCATGTGTTCTCAAGAACACCAAGAACACGCACACTCACTTTGATTTTCAAGATTTGGTGTTTTATGAGTTTTAAAGCTTGAATCTCGATATTTTAACAAGGATTGGTGGAATATAATCATTTTTAAGCATCCACCATGAGTTGCATGGGTTTGTGTGACAACCGGTAATTTACTGAATAATTATTTAAATATAGTTATACGAGACTTTGCATATTAGACTTAATATAAATTAATTAAGTCTAACTGGGTCTAACAGAGTCCACCCACTATGCAACTTATGAAGGAAATTTTAGAAATTTCCGAGGCATAACGATACTCATACGCGTTGGTGATAAACTTTAATAAAATAAACCCCTCGAAAACATTCTCTTTATTTTGATAATAGAGAATACCCAACTATATGGAAACAAATCCTAAATGTTTTACACGATCACATATTATGTCCAAACTATTAAACCTATACTTTTTATATATATACCCGACCCGCACTTTACCGACACGTAACGACTTTGAAAACCGACATCGTGGGTATTGTACCGAACTTGGAACTAGCGGGTAACACCTAACACGACACTACCTACCCTACCCCCTCGTCTCTCCTTCTTCACGGCCGAGAGACCACCCTCAAATGGGGTCCTCCCCTTTGAATTGGTTCTTGTTCCCTCTAACCATGACACCAAGAGATGTCACCTCCCAAGCTTCATGCATGCCCCAACATTCTTGTCCCCCATGCCCATGTAACCTAATGGGTATTACACACCATTGAAGACTATATATATGCATGCAACTTCACACCAAAACCACACCATATCCTCTCTTGCTCTCTCAGCTACACCCGAACCCCCACCCTTCCTTCTTCTCTTTGGCCCTTCGATGACAGTAGCAACACCACACACCACCGTCCACCACCACTCACCGCCCCTTCCTCCCTCCTTGTTCACGGCAACCCTCAACCCCTACCACCCTTACAATTTACGGGTTAGACCAAACACCACCACCTTGTCTTGCGGGATCACGGTTCGAGATCAAACACCACTTGCGGACTCCGGGTCTCGAGTACTCAAGGCTTTCTAGTGATCTCGAGTGCTAACCGGGTGTTACGGGTTATCAAACATTTATTTCGAGTCTCGCGTCATCGCCACCACCTTCTCTCTCGACTATTTACGTGAGCACACTCACCCTTTTATTATTGTATTTAACTTAGTTGGTGATATTTATAAAACACGGTTTTTCCCCGCTCGTATTTTGAATAACGTATAAAAGATGCGTTTAACGTAAAAATTAAAAACCATAGGTTATAAGCCCAAATTATTATTATTGTTATAATGGTTAATTTATACAAAATATTAATCATCATTTTCATAAACATATTATTACGGTATGTTCATAAGTTATTTTGGTTTATTAATATCATTAGTAAATAATTATGATTGTTATTATAATTATTATTATAAGTATAAAAGGGTTTGACATCCAATATTATTTTAACATACAAAAAGAATAATAACATTTTATAAGTTTCTTTTATAAAAACATACATATACATATACTTATATATTTGTTTTGAGAAGGAATAATAGATATATACATGCTTATATATGTATATATTTTTAAGATAAATAAAAATAAGTTTAAACAATAAAATAATATAATTATTATTTTATGACGTCTTACTAACATCTTATTTTTAATAAATATATATTAAATATATTTATTTGTCATAATAGTCGACTTAACCCGGAAACGAGAATTAGACAAATAGAGTTTATCTTATAATATTTATTAAAGGAATTTTAATAAATATAACCATTATTTTGGACAAACAAGTTGTATCACCAACGGCAGTCGAGTCGACTCTTGTAGATCATTACAAGGCAATGGTCGAGACTTACGGGATATTGATCATGTGACTAACCCACACCTTAACAACTATATAGACCTCATAGTGTCTTAAATATTCTAGAACACAAGTAGGTCGGGTTATTAGACGGACTTGCCCACAGTTTGACAATTATTCACCACTAGACACAACATGTGAGTTTCACTGCTCCACTTTTATTCTGATTTAAATCTAATTTTAAACATACGAGGGAGAAAAGTTGCTAAACTTTAAAGTGGGCACAAGTACCTACATTGTTACATGAGTAAACTCGTTTAACACTCAAAGTCCCCTCTTATTCTGTAACCTTTAGTTATGATACAAACGTGTATATTGTGAATAGATCTATTTGGGTTGACACCCCCACCCGTGGTTAGTCTCTCTAACCTTGATTGAAGGTCAAAGCGGGTGCATAATTTTCATCAATTATACAATGTTTAGCATTAAGAACATTGGGTTAGGAGCACAACTAAACGTCGAGTTTCGGCTATGGGAGCTCATGGTAATGATAACAGACTTATACTATTGTTTTAATTAATAATAGTAAAACAGACATTGTTTGGGTGAACAATACACAACTTGAAATCTTGTGGTCCAACGAAAACAATTCAACTAAACCTGTGAACTCACCAACTTTATGTTGACTTTTTAAGTTTGTTTTCTCAAGTAACTAGAATCATGGAACACGTACATGCATGCACGTAGAAAACCTTTTGGAGTTTTCCTATTATAACCTAGGGATATCTAGGTCATAGCCGACAAACTTGTTGTATGAAAATCCATACACTTTGGATTTTAAGTACGTTACTTTTGGCATGTAATGTCTTGGAAACAATTTGTGTTTTTCTTGTAATAACTTAAACCTTTTGGTTATTAATGTATTTAGAAGTCGTTCGATGTAATCAAAGGCTGTGAACACTATGAAACCGTTACACCTCGTGTTTCCTTCCTAGACGGGGTGTGACAGTTTGATTCTTCAAATTTTGTTGATCAAAGTGTATGAACACTTGGTGTTCATACAAGTGTTCATTTTGATTTAAAAATGGGATTTTTGAAATTTTGGTCTTTGGATTAAACCACATTGTGATTGTAGGTAAATTATCAAGAAATCACAGAGATTTAGCATCTAACAACATCAATCAAAGCTGAATTAAAGGTATAATCATTGATTAAAGCTTGTAGTTAGCTAGTGTGATCAAGAACACCCATGTTCTTGATGGTTTTAAAACAATTGTTGATTTGGCATCCAAATTCATTTTAAACAGAAGTATAAGTATTAAAATGAAGATCTGAAAAGTTTGGCAACTTAACTCTTTATAAATTATTTATTAGAATTAATGCAAGTTTAATGCATGGAAATTGGGAAAAATATTTCTGAGTTTTATAAAAAAACTGGAATTTGGTCAAGAGTTAGTATATAATGAAAGATGACTCCTGTCTAAATTTTGTTAAAATTGGAGTTGTATAAGTGGGTATTTGGTATTTATTAAGATTAAACAAATGAAATTGGGATCATATACTTCTAGACAACTTTTGGATTTGACACTTTTAATGGGACTTCATTTGGATGTAAAACTAATCTGGTAAATATTTGGTGAAGTTTTGACAAGTTTAACTATTTTTCCTGAATTTGTTTAATTTTAATAATATTATATTCATAATAAATAATCTGGGTAATCAAAAATTATGAAAATTGGTCAAAAATTATATTTCATATATATGAACAATTGGTAAAAGTTTCAAATATTACCTTTCTATCCAAGTATGGTTTTAGAATTTTGAATGATTAAATCTTTATAAAAATGACAATTTTATGAACTTTTTATATAAAAATAAAATTTACAAAAGTTTTACTAAGTTTTGGTTAGATGTGACAACCGCGGCTTTTTCAGATCCTTACCGTTTCTCAATATTTTATACGTCATATTTTTAAATATTATGATTATATATATATTTTAAGTGTTTCTAGGAATTCTAGAAACATTGCCTTAAACAAACACTAAAGTCCGAAGTAGAAAACCCGGTTAGGTGCATACACCGAGTATACCGCGAACGCGTTAAATAAATGGTAAAATTTAATTTCTCAAAATTATTTTTTTATATTAATATTTTAGTTAAGAATGATATTTTATAATATTATATGTGCTAACTTTTGTGATTCTTGATTAAACTAACGACCACAGGTGGTTCTTCCGGTAAATACCCAGTATAACTTTTTAGTTTTTTTTGAGTTTTTATGTCTTGAAAATTGTTAAAATTTATTATTTTGAATACTAGATTTTTATGTTTGGATAAAAGTGTTTATTAAAGTGTTTAGGGTGTAATTTTTATAAAAAGTGGGTATATTTTTATAAATTTTGTCT
This sequence comes from Smallanthus sonchifolius, assembly GCA_023525975.1. Lineage (NCBI taxonomy): Eukaryota > Viridiplantae > Streptophyta > Magnoliopsida > Asterales > Asteraceae > Smallanthus > Smallanthus sonchifolius. Next base: position 35,784,914 of record CM042025.1, on the reverse strand, counting down.
TTTAAAACACAAGACTTGCCCCACCACTATAAATACCCAACCCCCACCCAATTCACCCTCTTCCTCTTCCTCTTGTAACCGTAAACCCCCCTCCACCCCATCCAAACACTCCCAAATTGATAATCTAGCTCAAGAACATTCAATCCAATCCTTGATTTTTGGTTCCAATGGATTTATGAGCTTGTTCTTAGTGATTTGAAGGTATTTTAACATGTTTTCACCTTTGATTTTTATGTTTTGAATCTTGCATGTGTTCTCAAGAACACACACACACACTCACTTTGATTTTCAATTTTGATGATTTCAAATGTTTTAAGCTCAAATTTTGCATTTTTAACAAGAATTTGTGGATGAAAACTTGTTGTAATCATCCATAATGAGTTATCTAGTGAAAAACTTGCAAAAATTTGATGATCAAAGTGTCGAACACTTACTTACTTTTTCTTGAATTTAAAGTGTATTTCAGTTGAATTTGAGTCTTTGATCATGGAATTTAACCACATTGTAATTGTAGGTTGTAAATCAAGGAAATCACAGTAGATAAGCACCAAATTTCACCTTCATTTGCTAAATTGGAAGGTATAATCCTTGATCAAACTTGTTGGTAGCTTGAATAGTCAAGAACATTCATGTTCTTGATGGATTTTTAAAAATTATTGATCTAGCACCCAAAATTATTTTTAAACAGTAGGATATGTTTTAAAATGAGGAACTGGAAATTTTGGTAACCAAACTCTTTATGGATTATTTATTAAAATTCCTACATGTTTAATACATGAAAATTGGGAAAAATACCTCTGAGTATTAGAAAAATATGGAATTTGGACAGTAGTTATTTTATTATAAAAGATGACTCCTGTCCAAATTTTATGAAAATTGGAGTTGTTTAAGTAGGTGTTTAGTATTTATAAAGTTTTAAAAAATAAATTTGGGATCATATACTTCTGGATTTGAAACTTTGAATGGAATCTCATATGGACCTAAACTAATCTAGTAAACATTTGGTGAAGTTTTGATAAGTTTAACTATTTTTCCTGAATTTGTTAATTTTTAATAATATTATATTCATAATAAATAATCTGGATATTGAAAAATTATGAAAACTGGTTAGAATTATATATATATATATATATATATATATATGAACAATTGATAAAAGTTTCAAGAATTAATTTTATGTCTAAGTATGGTTTTAGAATTATGGACAATTAAAACTTTATAAAAAGTTACTACTTTTGAAAATTTTTGTATAAAAATGTTTTTATTAAAGTTTTAGGGAATTTGGCCAGATGTATGAACATATGAAAAACATAAATTTAAACTTTTAAATTGGGTGCTAAAATCAAACTAAAACCTTAATTTCGGACGAATCGAATTTTTAAACCGTAAACCGGACTTTTCGCGCGTAACCGCGTTTTTGATCAAACAAAACCGTGACCTAAGATTTTAATATATATGACTTTATAACTACTGATGTTCTTCATTAAAATCTAAAACTTAAAGTTTTAAGGTCATGTATTTATAAAAAAAAAAGGCCTGTTTTACAATTTTTAACAGTTCATACGCGTATGCACATGTTCTTGCTATGCAATTGATTGCATAGCCACTTTTGGATTTTGTTGACTTAGCCACACATATTAGGTTTCCTAAATGCATTTCGTGTCTACTTGTTAGTAGGATTCGGTTAGGAAACCACCGATGGCAGTTTCTCTGTTTTACCGCACTTTACGCGTTACACTTTCATGTGAGTTTCGCGGCCCCTCTTTTCAATTTTTACTGTTTTATGAGGGAAAAGTTGTTTCACACTGCACATTGTTACATGGGATTAGGGTTACCTGGGTTTACTTATGAATGTATTAAGTCCTCACTTTAACACAATCAATTAGCTTGGATAGCTGATGGAAATTATGTATAGTACAATTTGGGTTGACACCCCCACCCAGGGTTGGTCGTGCCAACTAGACTTGTAGGGTCATTTGGGCACATAATTAGCCATAGTAGGTGTTCATATTCGACACCTGGATACAGGGGCAACAACTAGTCTGACGGTTTTGATTTGTGGCTCGGGGTAATTAAAATCTTAACACGCGCACTTAATCATCTGCGGATGGTTACCTTTACATTTTGAAATCTACTTACTTACTTTTATCGAGTCGCAAAACCTATGTGCTTACCAACTATTTTTATAGTTGACCGTTTTTGAAACATGCTTTTCAGGTAAACAGAATCGAAGCAAAATACTGGTTATGGGGACTTACTTTTGGGATTATGACTTGGCTTTTGATTATGTACTATGTACTTGGGTTGATGCATGTAGACAATTTGACATGATACTTTGGTTGTTTGGTTTGTAAAACATTTCCTTTTGGTAAGCATGTAGTGGTTCGTTTGAAATTTGCAATGTACCCGTAGCATTCTCTTGCACCTATGTGTTCGATGCACCGCTCTCGTCTCACCTCCGTGTTTCCGCCTTCGGCGGGGTGTGACAGACTTGGTATCAGAGCACTGGTTATAGAGAATTAGGTTTGCCTGAGACCCGAACCTAGACTATGAACTTAGGAAGCATTGCAAAGAACCTTAGGAATTATGTGTGCATTGCATATCATTTTGCATTACATATTCTTACCATCTTTACGTTCTTCATCACAGCATGTCTTCATCGTCATCTTCTTCGCATCAACAGCAGTTCACGAATGATGAGGTGGACGGCCTCAACGACTTTCCTTTAGTGCCGGTCCCTACTGCATCGGGCGAGTGGAGTGCACCCAAGCCGAGCTTTACATCGGAGGAGGATCTGTCTGTGCACTATACGCCCGACGGATCTAGTTATGCGACCAACTCTGAGGATTTAGGGAGCCGTCTTCCTTCACCTACTTCGGTCCTACCCCTTTCTCGGGTACCACCATTGACAGTTACACTTCACCCTGCTACTCCAACTGGCGGACAACCACTGTTCCCTGGATCGACCTACGAGGTTGGAGGATCGTCTTCTAGGGCTGCCCCTACCATTATTGAGATCCCGTCAGATGACGAGGAAGAGGAGCTCGAGACTGAGGACACTAGGAGCTTGTTGGAGATACAAGTTGATTACTTGGTGGAGTCCTCTTACGGACATCAGATGAAACTACAGCAGTTTCATGTAGTGATGGAGGGAGTTCTAGAGCAGATACCCGAGTTAGTTCAACACATTACTACACTACAAGCGTCAGAGCTAAACAGGAACCAACGCGTTGATCGATCTGAGAAGAAGGTCTACTCTGGATTGGCTATTCTAGTGACTTTCGTTGTCACACTGTTTGCGGTTGTGTTAGGTTTCTATTTCAGTCACTGAACGACATGTGCTCAGGTCCTTTTTGATGGGTTACAAACACTTTATTTTTTTTGGGTAACTTGGCATAGTACTAACTGATGCCTAATTTTGTAAAAATTATTACTAACTCTTGTAAACCCTAACTACTTTATATGCTCTGTGAAGCACCATTGTAAATCTTTTGATGATAGAATGGAACTTTATTTTAGATGATTCTTTATGTACCATAAATTTCATTTGACTATTCTTCGTGCATCGATATCATCTTTATTTGTTACCTTGTGTACATGGTTTGATTAAAATTTTGTCATCATTCTCAAAAACATGTGTTTTGTGTATGGCTTGTTTACTAAGTTTTGAGTGATTTCTAATCAAGTGTCTTCATTTACTCAAACTCTTAACAAATTCTTGCCCATTTATGTTTTTAGACAATGCCGCCGAGGAGGGATCCTTAGCATAATGAGTCACATAATACTCAGCCAGATTTGACACAGCTAATAAATCAAGGAATTGATGAGGCTATACCTAGAATTGTGGCGCAGATCACCGCGGGGTTAATCAGGAATGCTGGTGGCACCGGTGGTGGTGCTTCTGGCAGTGATGGCACTAGCGGTGGAGTCGGTGGTGGCACTAGTAATGGAGCCGGTGGTGGCACTGGCGGTTGCACAAATACTGTTAACACCAACCGTGGATGTACTTTTAAAGACTTTTCGACAGGAAAACCACTGGATTTTCATGGTAGTGAAGGGGCAGTTGGAATTTTTTGTTGGATAGAAAAGATGGAGTCTGTTATAAAGATCAGTAATTGCTTGGATAATCAGAAGGTTAAGTATGTGCTTGCTCTCTACAGAGCGAAGACCTAACGTGGTGGAATTCTCGGATAGATGCGTTAGGAGAACAGGTTACTGATAACCTGACTTGGGATGAGTTTAAGAAGATGCTGATAGAGGAGTACTGTCCTCGGAATGAATTGAAGAAGATCGAAGTTGAATTTTGGAATCTAGAAATGGATGGAGCAGAGATCTTGGATTACACGACTCGACTTCAAGAGTTGGCCCGTGTGGTGCCATACCTGGTGACACCAGAACCCAAGAGGATTAAAAGTTATATCTAGGGATTGGTGCCCCAAATTCGAGGAATGGTTAATTCAGCTAAACCTACTACTATGCAAAGTGTGATTCAATTGGCATGTGAATTGGCTGATGAAATGGTAAGGAATGGGATCTTGGTTAAAAAAGGAACGGTTGGAAAGAAATATGAGGGAAAGGCTGTGAAGAAAACTACTAGAGGTCCAAGTAAGAAGCGCAAGTTTTTAAAGAATTATGGGGCGGTGACACAAGGAAAGAAGGGGTATAATGGGAACTTACCTATGTGTAATAGATGCAACCTTCACCATGCCGGACAATGCACAGTTGTTACTTGTGAAAGATGCAACAGGATCGGTCATCTTACCAAGAATTGCAGGGTTAACTTGGAACCTCAAAGATCATGTTATGAATGTAAGGAGACTGGTCACTTTAGAGACAGATGCCCTAAACTGGGTCGTGATGGTGGTAATACGAATCATGCTAAAGGTAGAGCATTCGCACTTGGGGCTGGAGATGTTCGACAGGACCCGAATGTGATGACGGGTGCGTTTCTCATCAATGATCTCTATGCATTTATATTGTTTAACACTGGGGCTGATAGAAGTTTTATTTCTACAGAGTTTGAATCATTGATTAGTAGGGCTGTCATAACATGTTAGACACGACCTGTTAAGACACGCACGATAAGACACGATTACTTGTGGTGCTAGACACGAACACGACACGATAACTAATCATGTCATTTTTTCCAAACACGAACACGAACCTGTTAAGTAACAGGTTACGATAAGACCTGTTTAAGGGCACGATAGATAATACATATGTAGTGAAACAAAATTTGCCAAAACGAGCATAAAATGCTTAATTAATACATAATCCATAACATATTTGAAACACAAAATTCACAAAAATCTAAAAGTAAATAAAATATATTATTATTTTTTTAATTAAAAAAATATAAACAGGTACTTAACAGGTTAACAGGTGTTTAATCTGTTAAGACACGATTTTTTTCATGTCTTAAACAGGTCGAACTGTTTAAGACACGAAACCTGTTAACTCCGTGTCGTTTTAGCATGTCCGTGTCAGAAATTTCCAGCCCTATTGATTAGTCTTGAGTCACAAATGTTGCATGATGCCTATACTATAGAACTAGCTAACGGTAAATTGATTAAAGCTAGTGACATTATCCCAGGTTGCACTATGAATTTAAATAATCATCCATTTAGTGTAGATCTTATTCCGATTGAACTTGGTAGCATCGTTGTTGTAAATGGCTTGGATAGCCGAGATTATTTGCTCAGAAAAGATATTCCGAATTCCACTTCCAAAAGGCAAATTTCTAGATGTTTACGGTGATAAGCCTAGAAGGAGCTTGAACATTATTTCATGTATGAAGGCTTGGAAATATTTGAAGAAAGGGAGTTGTGCATTTCTTGCTAACATTGTCGGGAAGAGGTCGGAGGAGTTAAAAATTCAAGATATCCCAATCGTGCGTAAGTATCCGGAAGTCTTTCCCAAGGATCTGCCCAGATTACCCCCTCCACGGCAAGTCAAGTCCAGGATTGGCTTGGTACCCATCGCCGCACCTATTGCTAAATCCCCATGCCGTTTGGCACCGTCTGAATTGCTAGAATTGTCGAATCAGTTGTAGGAACTTTTGGAGAAAGGATTTATTAGACCAAGTTTCTCACCTTGGGGAGCTCCAGTCTTGTTTGTGAAAAAGAAGGATGGATCATTTTGGATGTGTATCTACTACCGAGAGTTGAATAAATTGACGATTAAGAACCGATATCCACTCCCGAGGATCAACGACTTGTTTGACCAATTACAGGGATCAGCTCATTTTTCTAAGATTGACCTCTAATCCGGTTATCATCAATTAAGGGTCCAGGAGGATGACATACCAAAGACAGCATTCAGGACTCGGTATGATCTCTACGAGTTTTTGGTTATGCCTTTCGGGCTAACCAATGATCCGGTAGTGTTTATGGACCTAATGAATAAGGAATGAAAACCCTACTTAGACAACTTCGTAATAGTCTTTATCGACGACATCTTGATCTATTCTCTAAATAAGGAGGAGCACGAAGCATCAATTGCGGTTGATTTTGGAGTTGTTTAGGAACGAGAAATTATTCGCTAAGTTTTCAAAGTGTCAATTTTGGCTAAAAGAAGTTCACTTTCTTGGCCATGTGATTAACGAGAAAGGGATTCATGTGAATCCGGCCAAGATTGACGAGATAAAGAAGTGGGAGACGCCTAAGACCCCAACCGAAATCCGTTAATTTCTTGGTTTGGCGGGTTATTATAGGCGATTCATTGAAACTTTCTCGAAGATAGCTCAGTCCTTAACTCTCTTGACACAGAAATATAGAAAATTTGAATGGGGTGACAAACAAGAAGAGGCGTTTCAATTATTGAAGAAGAAGTTATGTAAAACTCCGATTCTAACTCTTCCTGAAGGGACGGATGGCTTTGTCGTGTACTGTGATGCATCACACCAGGGTCTTGGTTGCGTATTGATGCAAAAGGACAAGGTTATCGCATACGCATCCCGACAATTGAAAGTGCATGAAAAGAATTATACAACTCATGACTTGGAGTTGGGTGCCTTAGTTTTTGCACTTAAAATTTGGAGGCATTATCTTTATGGCACCAAGTACACTGTTTTTAATGACCACAAAAGCCTCCAACACATCTTCGATCAAATGATGTTGAACATGAGACAAAGGCGATGGGTCAAACTACTAAACGAGTACGACTGTGAGATCCGTTATCACCCTGGGAAAGCAAATGTAGTGGCAGATGCTCTGAGTAGGAAAGAAATAATAAAACCTCATCGAGTGCGTGCTTTGGGAATGATAATCCAAACGAGCTTGAAGGCTCAGATTCTTGAGGCATAGAAGGAAGCACTACAGAGAAATAATTTGAAAGACGAACTTTTATGTGGTGCTGAGAGGAAATTTGAATAGAAAATCGATGAGTTAATTTATTATTTGGATCGAATGTGGATTCCGGATTCTTATAACTTGAGGGAACTGATCTTGAATGAATCCCATAAGTCGAGGTATTCCGTACATCCCAGAGCCGACAAGATGTACAAAGACTTGAAAGAATTTTATTGGTGGCCCGGAATGAAAAAAGAGATTGCAAGTTATGTCGGGAGGTGCTTGACTTATTCTAAAGTCAAGGCGGAATACCAGAAACCGTCAGGACTTTTGCAGCAACCCGACATTCCATAATGGAAATGGGAGCAAATTTCTATGGATTTCATCACCAAATTACCACAAACTTCTAGCGGTTATGATTCGATTTGGGTCATTGTTGACCGGCTAACGAAATCTGCTCATTTTATTCCCATCCGAGAGGATTATAAGATGGAAAAGTCAGCCCGTTTGTACATTGGTGAGATCGTTTCTAGGCACAGAGTGCCTGTTTCCATCATCTCGGATAGGGATAGTCGTTTTGCATCCTTATTCTGACAGACACTACAACGAGCTTTGGGAACGCGCTTGGATATGAGCACGGCTTACCATCCTCAGACTGATGGTCAAAGTGAACGGACGATTCAGACCATGGAGGATATGCCATGGGCGTGTGTGATAGACTTTGGCGGTAATTGGGATACCCATTTACCGTTAATCGAATTTTCTTATAACAATAGTTATCACACTAGCCTCAAATGCACACCGTTTGAAGCTTTGTATGGGCGTAAGTGTCGATCACCACTTTGTTGGGCCGAAGTTGGTGACAACCGTTTGACTGGCCCTGATATTATTTAAGAGACTATAAACAAGGTTTTTAAGATTCAGGATAGACTAAAAGCCGCACGAGATAGACAGAAAAGCTACGCCGACAATCGAAGGAAACCCTTGGAATTTCAAATTGGTGACAAGGTGCTTCTAAAAGTCTCACCTTGGAAGGGCATTATTCGGTTCGGAAAAAGGAGTAAACTCAATCCGAGGTATATTGGACGGTATGAAATTGTTGATAGAATCGGTCCCGTGGCGTACAAATTGAAATTGCCTCAGGAGCTCAATGGTATACACGATACTTTCCACGTATCAAATCTCAAAAAGTGTTTAGCCGACGAATCCTTGGTAATACCACCTGAGGAAGTCCGTGTCGACAAGAAACTTCGTTATATCGAAGAACCAATCGAGATTTTGGATCGCGAGATCAATACGCTTAAACATAGTCGTATCCCTATCGTGAAGGTTAGATGGAACTCGAAGCGTGGACCCGAATTCACATGGGAACGAGAGGACCAAATGAAGCAGAAATATCCTCAAATTTTTTAGAAGGAAGCGGTTACTACTGACGCCAGTTGAATTTCGGGACGAAATTCCTTTCTACTAGGGGATAATGTGACAACCGCGGTTTTCCAGGTCCTTACCGTTTCTCGACCTTTTATACGTCATATTTTAAAAATTATGATTATATATATTTTTTAAGTGTTTCTAGGAATTCTATGAACATTGCCTTAGACAAACACTAAGGTCTGAACCAGAAAACCCGGTTAAGTGCATACACTGCTTGTACCGCGAACGCGTTAAATAAACGGTAAAATTTAATTTCTCGAAAGTAATTTTTTATATTAATATTTTAGTTAAGAATGATATTTTATAATATTATATATGCTAACTTTTGTGATTCTTAATTACACTAACGATCACAGGTGGTTCTTCCGGTAAATACCCGGTATAACTTTTTAAAATTTTTTGAGTTTTTATGTTTTAAAAATTGTTAAAATTTATTATTTTGGATACTAGATTTTTATGTTTGGATAAGCATGTTTATTAAAGTGTTTAGGGTGTAATTTTTATAAAAAGTGGGTATATTTTTATAAATTTTGTCTTTTAAAACACAAGACTTGCTCCACCACTATAAATACCCAACCCCCCCACCCAATTCACCCTCTTGCAGCCGTAAACCCCCTCCACCCCATCTAAACACTCCCAAATTGATAATCTAGTTCAAGAACATCCAATCCAAGCCTTGATTCTTGGTTCCAATGGATTTATGAGCTTGTTCTTAATGATTTGAAGGTATTTTAACATATTTTCACCTTTGATTTTTCTGTTTTGAATCTTGCATGTGTTCTCAAGAACACCAAGAACACACACACACACACTCACTTTGATTTTCAGTTTTGATGATTTCAAGTGTTTTAAGCTCAAATTTTGCATTTTTAACAAGGTTTTGTGGATGGAAACTTGTTGTAATCATCCATAATGAGTTATCTAGAGAAAAATTTGTAAAACTTTGATGATCAAACTGTATTAACACTTGGGTGTTCATACTTACTTTTTCTTGAATTTAAAATGTATATTGGTTGAATTTGAGTCTTTGATCATGGAATTGAACCACATTGTGATTGTAGGTTGTAAATCAAGGAAATCACAGTAGATAAGCATCTAATTGGACTTTCATTTGCTGAATTGGAAGGTATAATCCTTGATCAAACTTGATGGTAGCTTGAATAGTCAAGAACATTCATGTTCTTGATGAATTTTTAAAAATTGTAGATCTAGCACCGCACCCAAAATTATTTTTAAACAGTAGGATATGTTTTAAAATGAGGATCTGAAAATTTTGGTAACCAAACTCTTTATGGATTATTTATTAAAATTCTTACAATTTTAATACATGAAAATTACAAAAAATACCTCTGAGTATTAGAAAAATCTGGAATTTGGACAGTAGTTATTTTATTATAAAAGATGATTCCTGTCCAAATTTCATGAAAATTGGAGTTGTTTAAGTAGGTGTTTAGTATTTATAAATTTTTAAAAGATGAATTTGGGATCATATACTTCTGGACTTGAAACTTTGAATGGAATCTCATATGAACATAAAACTAATCTGGTAAACATTTGGTGAAGTTTTGATAAGTTTAACTATTTTTTTCCAAATTTGTTAATTTTTATTGAAAAATTATGAAAACTGGTCAGAAATTTTTATTTATATATATGAACAATTGGTAAAAGTTTCAAGCATTAATTGTATGTCTAAGTATGATTTTAGAATTATGGTCTATTAAAACTTTATAAAAAGTTACTATTTTTGAAATTTTTGTATAAAAATGTTTTTATAAAAGTCTTACGGAATTTAGACAGAAGTATGAACATATTAAAAACATAAATTTAGACTTTTAAATTGGGTGCTAAAATCACACTAAAACCCTAATTTCGGACGAATCGGATTTTTAAACCGTAAACCAGACTTTTCGCGCGTAACCGCGTTTTTTATCAAACGAATATGTGACCTAAGATTTTATCATATTTGACTTTATAACTACTTATGTTCTTCATTAAAATCTAAAACTTAAAGTTTTAAAGTCACAAATTTATAAAAAAAAAAAGCTGGTTTTACAATTTTTAACAGTTCATACGCGTATGCACGGGTTTTGGATATGTTATTGATTGCATAGCCACTTTTGGATTTTGTTGAATTAGCCACACATATTAGGTTTCCTAAATGTGTTTCGCGTCTACTTGTTAGTAGGATTCGGTTAGGATACTAACGTTGGCAGTTTCTCTGTTTTACCGCACTTTACGCGTTACACTCTCAGGTGAGTTTCGTGGCCCCACTTTTCAATTTTTACTATTTTACGGGGGGGAAAGCTGTTTCACACTGGACGTTGTTACTTGTGATTAGGGTTACCTGGGTTTACTTATGAATGTATTAAGTCCCCACTTTAACACACTCAATTAACTTGGATAGCCGATGGGAATTATGTATAGTACTATTTAGGTTGACACCCCCGCCTAGGGTTGGTCGGGCCAACCAGACTTGCAGGGTCATTTGGGCGCAAAATTAGCCATAGTAGGTGTTCACATTTGACACCTGGATACAGGGGTAACAACTAGTCTGACGGTTTTGATTGTTGTTTGAACCAGAGAAACCATTGTATTCTTGATAAACTATAGGGGCTTAGATGTAACTTTTATAAAGTTAGGTTTTGGGTTGAGAGTCACTATGTCGGTTGTCGGCCGACTGTCGACAGTCGGCAATCTTCACGGTGACTCTTTCTATGTTCTCTATAAATAGCAACCCAAAAACCTAATTATGCAGCTCTTGATTCACCCGTCATTACTATAGTCAGTTAGTGAGTCGGTAGGAGGTTGTAGTTGTTATCTTTGTTATCCAGGAGCTAAATTGTAATCGTTTCACTGTGGATCTAATATATTTGGGTATTTTATGTTCTTGATTGTGTTGCTCTTTACATTGTGTTTATCTTGATCATCAACAAATCAGCTTCTCCATAGCTGGATTGTTGATTGTTTCCTGTTTAGAATCATTCTAGCACAGGGACCCTATCTTCAGGACCTATAATTTGGTATCAGAGCCTTCTGTGCTCTTGATTTTAGTGATTTTTATGAGTTTTTGGGGTTTTTGTTGAAACCTAAATTTCTTTGATCTCTTGCTTGATTTTTATCAAGTTCAGAAATTGATATTGAAATTCTCTCAGAAACTTGTGTGTGAAGAGTTTGACAGATCTGATTGTCATTTTAGTACAGTTCTGATTGTCATTTTAGTTTAGATCTGAGCATTCAGTGATTGATTTGGTGTTATTGTGTGAAAAAGGGTATGTTGATGTTCTTGAGCCGATTGTCGAGGGTCGACTCTATTGTCTGATCCGACTGTCACTTGATCTGGCCGATTGTCCGGGCCGATTGTCTGTTTTCCCAGCGACTCTCTCAATAAACGCAAGTTTACGACTCACCTTTGTGAGGTAGCGATTCTTCTGAGCCGATACTTCAGGTGAGATTTTCTGATGACCTTATGGTGGTGCCGATTGTTTCTTTTTATCAGCCGACTCTTTCAAGCCACCTGTATTGCTTGTTCCGAGCCGACTCTTTGATTCTCTCACCTTTTGAGTTTGTTTGTGATTTCTTTGATTCAAGATGTCTGTTACTTCTATTACATAAGCTGATTTGGAGACCGGCTCCATGTCTAGACCTCCTAAGCTTCTATCCACCGATGATTTCCCTAACTGGAAGAACCGCATGAAGGCGTAATTTTACGTGACTGACTTCGGTCAGTGGGTCTTGACCACCAATGGTCCACACTGTCCTATGACCACTGGAGCTGATGGTGTAACGGATCTCATTGCTATACGGAAAATGACAAACTTCTGATCATGTTGACATCATGAACATGTTCGAAGAGTACAAGACTGCTCAAACTTTATGGCAGGCGTTGTGTGACTTTTATGAGGGAAATTCAGACTTGAAAGAAGGGAAGAAAGATATGCTCCAGAAACAATATGATATATTCGGGAGTATTAAAGGAGAAGGTTTGTCTAAACATATCTCAAGGTTCATGGAAATTTCAAGCAAATTGAAGCAAGCCGGAGTGGTCATCAGAAATTCTGATATGATTAAGAAGCTGTTAGACTCTCTACCTCAGGAATGGAGCATACAATGTATGCTGATCAAAAGACAGTATGTGAATGAATCATCTACTCTATCTGATGTAATCAATACCCTAAAGTCCTTTGAAATGGACATTGAAAAGCGTCAAATGAATCAAACTGGATATACCAAAACCATGGCTCCAACCAATGCTGCTTTTATTGCTCCAACCTCTTCAAACAATGCTAGTAGCTCATCTGGAGTTGTTCCTGCTATGGTTTTCGCTCTTGTCACCACTCAGCAGACTCTATCAAGCAATGAAACAAAAGGTAATCCAAGCAATACCTGTGGACCAAATCCATCAAGTGAACACATGGCGTTGTTTGGTCTTTTCGTCAACGACTATTGATGTGTTACAAAACATACCTCGTTTTAACTCTTATTTCGTAGCGTTTTCGTATAGTTTTATATTCGTTTTGAGTCGTTTAAGTCTGTATTTGACTCTATTGTATATTTTCAGGAGCTCGTGTGGAATAGGAAGCTTTATCGTGAAAAAAACGAGCAAGAGAAGAAGCCCGGAGAATAAAAGAAGAAAAATGGTGAAAATCAGTCCCTCACGGTACGCGAAGGGAGAGACACAAAGTCTCCCGGTAAGCGAGGAAACCAAAAACTGGGCCCAACTAAATTGTTTCTCGCGCTACGCGAGGAAACATGGCCAGTCTCTCGTGGTACGCGAGAGACCTGAATTCCGCAAAAACCCTAGATTTCGAATTAAATAGAATTGAATTGCCATTATGCAAAGAAGTTCGATTACCAGCCGTCTGAGGGGTTCTCTAAGGCGATTTTGAGGTTAGAGAAAGCCACCGGAGTCAAAGTTGCAAGCTTTTAGATCCGGGTGTGTTAGATTTAACGTATTCGGTTTTCAATTCTCGTTCTTTTGTCTTTGATTCAGTTGTTTGCTACCATGAATTTGTTCTTGATCTCTGTTTTGTTGGTTTTAAGTATGATTCTTGGCTAAACAATTAATATTGCCTGGGTTTAGGATGAATATTTGCTAAAGTTCTTATTTTTATTGGTTTTGGATTCGTTTGAATGGTTGAATGATTTTGTAAACGATCTTTTGATAATGAATATGATGAATATGCATGCTTGAATCTGATCTAGGTTTGATTTCAATTCCGTATGTTATTTGTGGATGTCTTCCCATTTGAATAGCATATCTTGATCATAGACTTAGGTTTGTGGTTGTTTGTATGGTTTGCTAGACATAGTAACCATAAGATTTGTGATTGAGTGTTAATTAGATCTGAGTGTGTGTCTTATCTCAATACCCGAGAAGTGAGAGGTAAACGGTTAGTCTTCGCATTAGGTTCCGAGTGTGAAATGTCTGAGAGGAAATTCCCTTAGGTGTCTAGTGATTGTTGCTAATCCGTGTCATAGTTGTTATCCTGAGATTACCCCGTGCACCTTCGATGTATTATGGACAGTGAGACTGAAAGGTGATCTGTCTTTTGGGTACATTATCATTGTTGGAGAGACTGAAAGGTAATCCGACCATCTGGTGAGTTTAATACTTCTTTAGGTTTCTTAGTTGGTGACACCCTGAGAGTGATTAGGGATCCACTAGGTGGTTTAGAGTTGTCATCCTTAGAAACCCAGATCCATCATAGTTTCCATAACCGGTAGAAGTTGGGCTTTGCGAGTAGGATTCCGACCTAGATGGTATTCTTCCCATTCCTGGTATTTCCCTAAAGTCTTTGTCTTGATAGTTGCATTCGTTCTTTGTTTTCTGCATTCCTTAGTTTAATCAGCAGTGTAGAAAACCCCCCAACCAAATATCTTTAGTCCGAGTCAGAGTGTAGTTTAGCTGTTCAGTGTCTTTAGGGTTCGATATTCCGGTTTACCATTAAGCTGTGCTACACTCGATAGGTACACTTGCTTGTCAGTGCGGTTTAGTTCATAGGTACTCCATTTATTACTTAGGATTCTGGGTTAGGTTTATTTGTTAGTTTTTATAGACCGTCTGGGCGACATCAAGCTTTTGGCGTCATTGCCGGGGACACCTGGCAATAGCAAAACTAGCTTTGATTATTTCTGTTGTTTGGTTTTTGTGTATTTTCTTTTTAGATTAGTAGATTGAGTCTTTGTTTTTAGGGTGTCTTTGTAAATATTTGTGTTTTCTTTTCTTTTCTTTATATATATATTTGGTATCCGTGATCCTTTTTGTTTATGTGTCAATTGCAGTGAAAATTACTATGGATCGTATTTACGGGGAACGTTATCAAGGGCATCGATTTGCTCAAAGGAATCGTTGCATGAGTGTGTGGTGCGAGATCTGTGGAGGGCCCCATTATACCCAGAATTATCCTTGTTGATCGGGCCATTTGAAAATGTTTGAAACTAAATCAAGATTCTGTTACACAAATTGAAACTAAATTCAAATTGTCAATATTATAAGATTTGAAACTAAAGCATCTCATTTGTTGTTGAGTTTGTATGATATGCAGGTTCTGTTATGATTCTGATAATGAAGCTGTGTATAATATCCATTCACACTTTTCATGTAGGCAAGATGAGTAAGCTTTCTCATGTAGTGATTAGCTTAGATGTCCACAAGTAAGCTGGAAACATCATTGTTGTGACATAAGTGTGTGATTTGTTTGATGATATCCAAATCAGAAAGTAAGCTAGAAACATGTGGATTCAAGAATTCAGCTATTATAGGTGACATTATTATACCTCTCTAAAAAAAATTTCTTGTAGGTCCCTAATTCGGGGCGTGACGGATCTCTAGACTCGCGGTACGACACGGTGATAACGTGCGGAATCCATGATCAACGTGCTCGTGTAACTCAATCAACAACAACGGTGTAAATAAACTCTTTGTATTTCCACCACAATATCAGTTTACAATAATCCTGTCTCTAATCAGTTCCTCTGATATCGTCTCATCTGTCTCTCAGAACTCTGTTTCACAGACTCTGTTCTCTATTTATAAATACTTGTTCGCCTTAAAGATGCTTAGGCGAACTTATTAAGTTCGTCTCTAATAGGCTAAGCGAACTTATTAAGTTCACCTCAGATATACTAAGCGAACTTATTAAGTTCGCCTCTGATAAACTAGGCGAACTTATTAAGTTCGCCTCTAGCAGAACTTACACAGAATTTTATCAACAGTTACAAAACATGTCCTAACAGACTCCTCTTTAACTGTTGCTAACAATTCTATCAATTACAAGTCAAAGACTCTAAGACTAAGACATAATATCTTCAAGCTCGTTGTCACCAGAATATGCTCCAACAGACTCCCCCTTGACAACAGCTTTAGAAGATTGTCATCCGTCTTCATATATTATCAAACAAGTTGTAGTCTTCGTCTTGTTCATCTGCACATTCTCTTTCTATCTAGAAGAAAACTTGGGAGAAGGACCCCTTGTCAACTTCTGTCTGCAATATTCAGTTTTTTTGCAAAGGAGAACAACCAAGAATAACCAATAATTAAGATTTCCATGGAAGCTGAAAAAAAATCTTTTTGGTTTTTCAAACATAAGAAACACAAAATCTTTTTGGTTTTTCTCTATATAAACTGAAATGTAAAATACAAAATCACATCTTTTTGTTCGAACATCACGAGTAAGAAGATCATATCAGTATATATGATATATCAATCACACATCTTGGATATAAAATCCATATAATATCAAATTGTATCCTATGTCATTCTTTCAAGCACCAATCAAGCCAATATCTTTCAACATTATCACACTTCATATTGCATGTTATGATACGCGATAAACATTCAAAGAAAATAGGATCAAGCTATGACACACAAATTCAAATTGTCAATATTATAAGATTTGAAACTAAAGCATCTCATTCCCACTTTCTTGTGAGTTAAAGTACCATTTAAGTATGAAATACAACGTGTACCCCACTAGTATGCCAACAGAAAGTAAATGTGCATTATCTTCAAGACATATAAGATTTTACTAAAGATTATCCGAATTTCCAGAATGAGGAGACATCACTTAGCACATGAATAGCAGAATCCAAATTGGATTGTATAGGAATCAAGGAGATTCAGAATCGAATGATTCAATGTTTTGGCTTATATATGTGGAATCATAAGATTCAGGTACGTGGATCCAACTGTTATCTGGATTATGAATTCAATGGAATCAGTAAAGATGATTTATCAATATGATCCAAGGGCTAGTATATGTTTGACAGATAATGTCAAGTACATATCTTGATTATACTTCAAATTGCATGCTTTTCGGGACATGGGCACTGAAGCAAATCGAATGAATAGTGCTAAGGACAAAATCCGAAACTGATCTCATAGGAAAATCTTTATTAAAAGTTAATATACTTTATCTGATAGTGATCTTTTAACACAAACACCCAGGCATAACAAGGGTTCAAATCACAGTTGTAACATATTCAATTATGTTTTCACACTACTAATGGTTTAGTAACGCTTTTAGTCTACTGACAATTCAAATTATATGCATACACAACACTATCATTTCCTATTTGTGCAGTCTCTGAAGTTTAGATCAAAACATATAATTCGGATATATTAACATAAAGCACCAACCAGTCAATCTATAGTCATGTGTGAAAGAACATCTACTGATGTATTATCATCTCTTCTTTAACTTCAAGTAATGTCGATTTTATTTTTTTCAATTTGTTTGGATTTTTCAAAATCTTTATGAAAGAAAGTAAAACAAACGAAAATAAAATCTTCCATGAAAACATTTTAAGAAAAACATTTTACTTGGTTACTCAGGATTAAGCAATTCAATCATTAAAAACTCAAACCGATGTAATCCTGTAATTGAATGTCACTGCCTTTTGTCAACAACACAGTTCTGTACTCCCCCTGTCCTGTAGACTCCCCCTCAACTAGTCAAATGGTTGCATCAACGACTTTATACTCACCATTGTCATCCTAAGTTTCAGGTTATCATTTGGACTTTGTAAAACTGTTTCCAAAACATTGTGTGTGACATATTCTCCCCCTTGAGCATCAAGTCGTTGAATCAAATAGATTTCTCAGTTATCAACAACTCTTTACTCTTGCAGATGTCATTCTCTGTCATGTACTAAGAACCACCACTATCAACAACCAAAATGGTATTAATAGTCCCTCTTGGTTATTCCTGCACAACTAACAAAAAACATTAATTTGAAATTGGGACCCAAGCCATGGTAGTCATGGGTCGTCCATCTGTATCAAAATAATAAACCTCACTCCATTCACAATCGAATCTCTCATCGATTTTCGGAGATTGTTTCGATGAGTCAGAAACAGAAACTTTAGATTTCCAAACATACTTCTTTTCATTAAGTTCTTTTTGCTTAAAATGTGAAGTGTTTGAACATTTTCGTTCATTTGAAAAATGTTTAGATTGTGAAAACTCTTGTTGTTCTAAAAGTTTTCTCAATCTTCTGTTTCTCCTTCGTCTTTGAGGTCTAGAAAGCCTAACCTCAGATTTTGAATAACCCTTTCATGTATCATGAGGTTTAACGACATTTGGGTTAACATAAGGCTTACCATGAGTTCTTACCTTTCCTGGAGTAACATGTCGGTTACCTTTGGCTTTGTGAGGACAAGCAATCCGAATATGACCCACACGACCACAAGAAAAGCAAGATCTCTTCTCACTATATTCTCTCATATAAGGAATCTTCACATGATAAGATGCACTTGAAGAAGATTCTCCTACATGAACCTCTTTTAAAGTTTGAGATGGAACAAACTTTTTCTCAATAGGTTTTGATTCAGGCTTCATCTTCTCAGGAACTACATGCTTCTTTCCTTTATTTTTGCAAGGACAGTTCACCACAATGTGTCCTATCTCATTACAATGAAAACATGTACGCCTGTCTTTATAATCTCTGACAAATGGAACTCTCCTTGAGTTTGAAGAACTTCCAAATGTAGAATTTCCAGATGAATTAGAATCAACCTTTGAGTCTTCTTTCTTAACAGCTTTCGGTATCCATTCTACCTTAGCTTCATCAAAATATTCATCATCACTCTCATCAGAATACACCATATCTTCACCTGTGACTGGATTCACTATCAACACAGTCTTAGGATCTAAATCCTCATCATTTATAATCTCAGGTGTCACAGAATTTCTGTTGAATGGTGGAGGAACATAGCCAATACCACTAGTTCTCTTCCCCTCTTCAGTATTACTATGATAATGTTCTAATAAGAATGATGAATTTGCAAAGCTTTCTAACTTTCTATGTAATCTAATCACCTCTGCTTTAGATTCAACTAGTTCTTTATCTTTCTCAACAAGATCATTATTTCTTTTCTCAATTTCTGCAAAGGACATATCCAAGTGATATGCCTGCTCTTTGATCTTCAAAGTCAGAGAATTTATATCCATCTTCAGTGATTCTATTCTCTCAATACACACATTCTCATTATCTTTTAATTTCTGATTTACCGTGTGCATGGATTTCATATCACAAATGAGGTTTACGTTGTCATCCATAACCCTCATCATTTTATCCTTAACTGAAACACAGTTAGAACAAAACGTTTCAGAGTTAGAAAATACCTCAGGTTTTACTTCTGAAGAAGATACACCAGGAGCCATGAAAACGTCATCATCAGCTTCACTCTTTTGATCAACAATGACAGGCTCAACATCAGTGTCTGATACACTCAGATCATCTTCAACTGTCTGGAAGCTTACTTCAGTCTCTACATCACTCTTGGTGGACTGAGTACTTTCACCAGATCTAATACTCTCACTATCACTTAACTCGGTAGAAGAATCACTTTCAGAAACACTTTGCTTTTCCAATACTTCTTTGATCAAGACCTCAAACGCTTGAGAAGTTGCTTCACCCTTTTTCTTCAATGCTTCCCATAGATCTCTTGAAGTTGGACACTTCCCAAGACTATGAATGATATCTTTTGGTAAAGACAACGTTAAAGTTTCACGCATCTTCATCTCTCGATCAAACTTCTGCTTTTCTAGTTTACTAAGAGCTGTCACTGGTTTAGGAACATCATAATATCCCATATAGTCATAAGTAGGATGCACATATCCTTCAAATATGGATGTCCAAAAGTTTTCATCAGTTTCTGATACGAACTGTTCGAACCGGACTTTCCAGCTACGAAAATCTGATATGCACAAAAGTCTCGGTGGCATAGTTCCAATCTCATTATCATCACATGAAATTGACATTTTGAAATTTTTGCGAAAATATCCGGAAAAAATTTTCCGCCAAAATACTCTTTTAAAAAAATTTCGAAATTTAAAATTTCAAAAATGATTCAAAACGACTATGTAAACTTTCCCTAAAAAATTTGGATAAGAAGAAATTTCCTGCCAAAATATATATATATTTTTTTATGAACACTAGCTAAGTTCGCCTGCCTAAGCGAACTTAATAAGTTCACCTGACTGAACCACCTAAGCGAACTTAATGAGAAGCGAACTTAATAAGTTCGCTTAAACCGGAATTCAAAAATCTGATCAAGTTCGCCTAAAATAAGTTCGCTTAATCCTGTGAGAGGCGAACTTGACAAGTTCGCCTGCTGCTAAGTTCACCTGCACAGAATTCAGCAAGTTCGCTTGCTGTAACAGAATCTTGATCAAGAACTTCTTCAGACCACAACCGCGAACCAAAAACAATCAGAAATCATCATTAATCACTGAATTGAAGGAATTAAACAAAATTGGACCGTAGGATTGTGTAATTTGTCAATTAGAAGCTTTCTATCGGATCAATTTCATCATAATCCTCTTCAAAAACACCAAATCAGATCAAAATCAGTCTTGAAAACTCCATAGAAATGAAAAACTCAAAAATGATGAATTTGATGTTGATTGGACACGAAACACCACGAATCTTCTGCTAATCAAGAGCAATTGCTCTGATACCACTTGTAGGTCCCTAATTCGGTGCGTGACGGATCTCTAGACTCGCGGTACGACACGGTGATAACGTGCGGAATCCATGATCAACGTGCTCGTGTAACTCAATCAACAACAACGGTGTAAATAAACTCTTTGTATTTCCAACACAATATCAGTTTACAATAATCATGTCTCTAATCAGTTCCTCTGAACTCTGTTTCACAGACTCTGTTCTCTATTTATAAATACTGGTTCTGCAGTAGGCGAACTTAATAAGTTCGCCTCAAAGATGCTTAGGCGAACTTATTAAGTTCGCCTCAAATAGGCTAAGCGAACTTATTAAGTTCGCCTCAGATATACTAAGCGAACTTATTAAGTTCGCCTTTGATAAACTAGGCGAACTTATTAAGTTCGTCTCTAGCAGAACTTACACATAATTTTATCAACAGTTACAAAACATGTCCTAACAGACTCCCCTTTAACTGTTGCTAACAATTCTATCAATTACAAGCCAAAGACTCTAAGACTAAGACATAATATCTTCAAGCTCGTTGTTACCAGAATATGCTCCAACACTATTACACAGATTACTATAGTAATCCCCATCCGCATCCACAGTCATATGAGAGTTCTGAACGAGAGGTAAACCCCTCATTGATTAAAAGACACGAGGCCCTGACAGAGACTTTTAATCAATGGATGGAGATGGAGGAAGAGAGAAAAAGAGTTTAAGCGGAGAATACCCTAATCTGGGAAGAGTTGCTTCAACAGTCAAAAGATATGCTTGCTCACCTGAATGAGAATAGGAGAATTGAGGATGAACTAAGAGTGATTGAAGAAGAAGAAGAGCGTAGGGAACAAGAGGAAAAACTTCGCAGAATAGAGGCACTGGAAACTGAATATCAGGAGATGTGTGCTAAATATCGAGTGGAGAGTTCTTCTTACAACACGAAGCTGACCGGGTATGAGGAGGACGAAGTGCAAGTAACAGCGACAGAAAGTGCAGCACAAGTCCCACCTCCAGGTAAGTTTTCTGACCCTAGTTTATATAGTGATGATTCTTCTTTATCAACTTCCATACAAGATCAAATGGTTCATTGTAATGCTTTACACTCATCTTGTGAGGATGAAGTTGAGTCACAGTTTAGCAAGCCATTGGAAGACGAACTCAAGGAGGAGCAACTGAAGGTGCAAGAGATTATGAGGACTCGGTGGCACCTATTAAGTAAGGTTGAGCAACTTCACTACTTGGGTGAAAATGGGAGGCTTTCATATGAACTAGCGAGTCTAAGGATGGTGAGAGACCAAGCCGCCCAAGAACCTGAGATTTTAACGGAAAATGTGCAAAGTCTCGCACAAGACCCACCTCCGGTTCATACACCACGGATTTGCGGATCAGAGCCCATCGAGGATGACTTCTTCAGTGATGATGAGACAAAGGAAGAAGAGTTCTTAGATGATACCTTCATAGATGAGCATCAGGCTTCTGATTTAGGAGAGATTGAGGGTGGAGAGTCACCGAGTGATCTGGTAGAGAGCATAGTGGATGATACCTCGAGTGAGGTGATAGATATTGTTGTTGAAGAACCCGCCCTTGATTTACAAGAACCATTTGATTGGGCGGTGGAGTTAGAAGAGTTGTTAGATGCACCGGACGAGTACGGTGATGAGGTGCCTGATGATCTGCAAGAGATGATGGCAGAATTAGATGCAATCATAGGCACAACCCCAATTGTGGGGAAGTTGGAGAAGGAAGAGGATCTTGAAGATCCTGGTGAAGGTTTAGAGGTCACACTGTTAGAAACACCTATACCCGAGCCTTTACTTGTCACTATTGTCCATTATGAGGGGAGAATTACTGAGCCAACTCATATTTCTGATGCCCCTAGGTCTAGGCCACCCTGAAAGTGAACCCGTGCTTTGAGAGATTCATTTAATATAAGGGTAGAGCAAACCCCAAGTGTGGGGATGTTTAGGGGTGACAACATGCTGAGGTATTTGAACCAGGTTGTCTTTTGACTGGGTAGGTTTAAGTTTTGTTGGAAAGATCCAATGGAAAAATGTAAGGGAGGTCCAGTGGTTTTTATTTGTATGCAGAGGATGTGGAGAGCTGGGATACCACACAGGATGAAGGCGGTTCTGGTTAGAATCAAGGAGAAGCCTCCTGATTAGGTCGGTTTGCTACTTGGGCAAGTGCCCGGGATGTACAGTATGTATTTGTCTTTTTTCTTATTTTCGTTTATTTTGGTGTTTTATTTATTTATTTATTTTTTGGTATGTGTGCTTTGTTTGTGTCATGTCTTGCAGGGATTCGCGCTTGATTCGGTGAGGAAAATCATCTGGAACGAAGTTCCAGGTATTTTTGCATTGGTTTTTATAGTTGGAACGGGTTTTTAGAGGAATTTGGGAAAAAGTTTTAAGGGGTGAAAATTTGGCTAAGTATAAAAAACCCTCAAAACTTTCTGTCATCATGACTTCCTTGCGGTACGCGACGCACCAGCCCTTGTTCTTTGTGGTACGCGAAGGATAGAAATAAGGGCCGAATTGTGCCTCCTCGCGGTACGCGAGGAGTGCCCTTAGGCTCTCGTAGTACGCGGGGATCCCTGACTCAGCCTTTGTTCCTTGTTTTCCCATAGTCTCCCGTACTCACCGTCATCCACCACCATTACAATAATTCTTCGTTCACCACTCCCACCATCACCATCCTTCATCATCTATCATCATACATACCATCCATCTACTATCATCCTTATCACACTATCATCCATATCATCACACATAATATCATATCCACCGACTACCATGACCATGGGAAAACCTAAGAACCGTTCGTGACCGATGATTCACCTTGCTTGTGGCACTCATGTCTATGTGTTTGTCACCATCGGGTACGTGTCCCAGTGTTCTATCAAGAGTCTTGTTAGTTGAGTCTTTTATTTTATCTTTGAGTCTGTATCTTGAGTCAGTTTAATGCTGTGGGTTTGCTGTGAGTTTTATTTTGCAGGTGTTGACCACTATGTCCGTACTCAGTCTCCATTCGGACTGGGTTGATTCTCGTCTTATTAATTTTATAGAGGCAACCCAGCAGAAGATTGTGTAACCGCGACCGAAATGCTATACGGTGCACACGTGGAAGAGTAATGCTGGACCATTCATGCTACATTACCAGCTATATCAATTCCTTTTATTTTTGTTTTTTTTTTATTTTTAGTTGTATCTCAGTTCACATTGGGGACAATGTTTGTTTCAACTATGGGGATGGGACTGCGTCTAGTGAGTCTAGTTTGTCTAGGTATGTTTTCTTATAACAATACAAAAAATTTGAAAAAATGTCCCTTGAAATTATAAGTTTTTGCATAATACATGGAAAATGATAGTACAACTGGATTTGCTTGTTGAGTTTTAAATGAATAAATAATTGAAAACGCGTCTAATTAATGATGTTTTGGTAGACCCAGCCAACTAGTAAAACTTAAATATCCTGTGTGTTGTTTAAGATTAATAATGAATAAAATCATGATATATTGTGGGTATTCATCTTAGGTAATTGGTAAAACTGAAATGGTCAACATAGGGTGATAGGTACCATGTTAAGTTAAAATTTAGAGGTTTTTGAAATTTCTTGGCACACCGCTCTCTTTTAATGAGAATAAATCCGAGTTTTGGTGGTGTCCGCATCCATTTTTTCATATTCATGAGCTTACTTGATTAGAATACTAAGTCTTGCTTATGTGTTACCCTCTGGGATGGCCACTTGGAGAAAACACCACTGAGTAATTCCTATGTGCTTCATTGTCTAGACTGTAGTCTATGTGTTACCTTCCGGGATAGTGACTTGGTTGAAACGCCTCTAGAAGAAAGTTAATTTGCTTAATAATGCTCATATTCATCCATTCATTCATTGACCATCTTGATTTCTAAAAACCTGTAAATTTATTTTAACGTGGTGGGTGAAATCTATATGGTTTAATCCGTGCCTAGACATGATCGTGAGACTGGATTAGGTAGAGCTGTAACTTTTAAGTGTGTGTCACATAGATTGATTGATGTGCTTGGTAAAATGAGTTAGAACACATAACGGGGGCTTGAAAGTTGGTGGTTGGGTTTAATCGGATAGAAATACTAGTTGTTGCTTTTTAACGCGTGAGTATATTTGTGCTAATAATTAATGAGATTGTTAAAGCATGTTTTCCAGTTGTGATTCCATTGCAGAGTCTTTTTCGAGGACGAAAAAAGGTTAAGTATGGGGATGTTTGATGTGTTGCAAAACACACCTCGTTTTCCCTCTTATTTCGTAGTGTTTTCGTATAGTTTTATATTCGTTTTGAGTCGTTTAATTCTGTATTTGAGTCTATTGTATATTTTTAGGAGCTCGTGTGGAATAGAAAGCTTTATCGTGAAGAAAAAGAGCAAGAGAAGAAGCCTGGAGAATAAAAGAAGAAAAATGGTAAAAATCAGTCCCTCGCGGTATGCGAAGGGGGAGACACAAAGTCTCGCGGTACGATAGGAAACAAAAAACTGGGCCCGACTAAATTGTTTCTCGCGCTACACGAGGAAACATGGCCAGTCTCTCGCGGTACGCGAGAGACCCGAATTTCGTAAAAACAATAGATTTCGAATTAAATAGAATTGTATTGCCATTATGCAAAGAAGTTCGATTACCAGCCGTCTGAGGGGTTCTCTAAGGTGATTTTGAGGTTGGAGAAGGCCATCTGAGTCAAAGTTCCAAGCTTTTGGATCTGGGTGTGTTAGATATAACGTATTCGGTTTTCAATTCTAGTTCTTTTGTCTTTGATTCAGTTGTTTGCTACCATGAATCTGTTCTTGATCTCTGTTTTGTTGGGTTTAAGTATGATTCTTGTCTAAACAATTAATACTGCCTGGGTTTAGGATGAATATTTGCTAAAGTTCTTATTTTTATCGGTTTTGGATTCGTTTGAATGGTTGAATGATTTTGTAAACGATCTTTTGATAATGAGTATGATGAATATGCATGCTTGAATCTGATCTAGGTTTGATTTCAATTCCGTATGTTATTTGTGGATGTCTACCAGTTTGAATAGCTTATCTTGATCATAGACTTATGTTTGTGGTTGTTTGTATGGTTTGCTAGACATAGTAACCATAGGATTTGTGATTGAGTGTTAATTAGATCCAAGTGTGTGTCTTATCTCAATACCCGAGAAGTAAGAGGTAATCGGTTAGTCTTCGCATTAGGTTCCGAGTGTGAATTGTCTGAGAGGAAATTCCCTTAGGTGTCTAGTGATTGTTGCTAATCCATGTCATAGTTGTTATACTGAGATTACCCCGTGCATCTTCGATGTATTGTGGACAGTGAGACTGAAAGGTGATCTGTCTTTTGGGTACATTATCATTGTTGGAGAGACTGAAAGGTAATCCGACAATCTGGTGAGTTTAGTACATCTTTAGGTTCCTTAGTTGGTGACACCCTGAGAGTGATTAGGGATCCAATAGGTGGTTTAGAGTTGTCATCCTTAGAAACCCAAATCCATCATAGTTTCCATAACCAGTAGAAGTTGAGCTTTGTGAGTAGGATTCCGACCTAGGTGGTATTCTTCCCATTCCTGGTATTTCCCTAAAGTCCTTAGTTTAATCCGTAGTGTAGAGAACCCCCAACCAAATATCTTTAGTCAGAGTCTAGTTTAGCTGTTCAGTCTCTCTAGGGTTTGATATTTCGGTTTACCATTAAGCTGTGCAACACTCGATATGTACACTTGCCTGTTAGTGTGGTTTAGTTCATAGGTACTCCATTTATTATTTAGGAGTCTGGGTTAGGTTTATTTGTTAGTTTTTATAGATCGTCTGAGCGACATCATCAAAACAACCAAACATAAGCAAATAAACACAATCAAGGTTTCAAACATAGAAATCAAAGATCAAGATTCGAACTTTGCAACCGAATATGTTAAACTGCACAAACCCGGAATCGAAAGCCTCGATCTTGCACTTCAATAGCCCTCCTAAGCCCCAAAATCGCCAAAAGCACCATTGAACTGAGCTCTCGTTTCAGAAGAATTAAAGGCCGGGGTAAGCCACATTGAAGATGTCTTCCAAGTTGATCCAGATGACATGGAAGAAGTTGATTTGCAATGGCAAATGGCCATGTTGACTCTAAGAGCAAAAATATTTATGGATAGAACTGGAAAGAAGCGTGTTGGTGGAAAATCCGCAGGTTTCGATAAGTCTAAACTGAGATGCTACAACTGTAAGCAACTTGGACACTTCAAGAGGGAATGTCCCCATCCTATTACCGATGCTCTACCACTTCCCACCATTGTTACAATTACCGATGGGCAAGAACAGACTGAAAAGACTAAAGAACCAGCAAATGCTTTAGTAGTAAACGACTTTGATTGGAGCAATGAAATTGAAGAAGCTCAGGTTGATGTGTGCAAGGCACTTGTGGCTAATACTCCATCTACAGAATTTGTGGTTCATGGGATTGAAGCAAGTCTAGTTGAAAAGAAAAAAATGAGGTGCTGAGAAGGATTATCGTCAACACTGACTCTATTGGTCCCGCTGCTCTACTAAAACAATTTGCCATTCAGGGGACTGAGAGTCAGGTTATTGACACTGAAGGATGCATGGCTGAGAATGCCAACATCAAAATCAAGGATGCAGTGAAGGTGATTAATGAGAATAAGGACACCCATCCCAGTTCCAGCTCAACGGATCGAGTTAACTCTCCGACGAGTACAAGTGATGGAACTCAAGCCAATGGTGATGGAAGCTCTAATCAAGGATGCATCTGCAGAAAAACTGATGCTGAGCTAATTCCACCTAAGGTAAAATCTCGTCTCTACTCCTCTGACTATGTTGACATGATTATTCACTATCGCACTTTAAACCAACTCATTATTCATGAGAAGGATGATGCTCTTGCTATCCTTAATCAAATAAAAAAGAGCGAGATTTCTCTCAAAGTCAGTTTGAACCAAGCAAATCAAGAAATCCAAACCCTGAAAGAGTTTGTTTATAGAAAAAAAAATTTGATCACAGATTTAACTGAAAAATTAACAACTTCAAGAAATGAATATGTTAAATTGCAAATAATTATACACAAATGGAACGTTAGCAAAAATGCACAAGATACTATGTTGGATTGTTAGAATACTCCGGGTTTTGTGAAAAAGGGGGTAGGATATTTGGATTCGAATGACTTTGAGAGTAAGTTGTTTCACCCTCCCACCCATGGTCATTATGACCCTATTCCGTCTCCACATCCTAAAAATGATCTTGCAAAATTATTTGTTTCCGCGACTAATGTAAATACTGCAAGTTTAAAAGGACAAGATGAGGATGTTAGGGATGATTATGGTGCTAGATTGGGTCACAAGGAATGCAACCGAGAATCTATTTTATCTTCGTTTTTAAATTTAATTTCCCAGAATCCAGAGTCATGTAATTCAGGATCTGTTGATAGCAGTAGTGAATCATTTTCTAGGAAAATTAACTTTAACTCTAATTGTAATGAACTCAAAAGCTGTAATGACTTTATTTATATGAATAATGTTTGTTTTAATGATTCAATTAATACTGTGTCAAGAAATCAGTTTGAAAGGTTTATGAAAGAAGAAATTCCAGTCTTCACCCGAGCATCAACAAGTCAATGTGATAGTCAAAGTGACTCAGACTATTTGTCTACAAGAGACAGTGAAGAAAGTGCATATGATTCGGACAGATCTGTCGAAACATCTGCAGAATCATACAATGCATCTGATGAAGAAGCAAGTCAAATGACAAATGTTGATAAAGAATCTGACCAAGAATCGTCAACCACTCATGTTGATCAAAAGAAGAAGAAATTCATCAAAGACAAAAGCAAAAGGCAAATCAAAGTGCTAGTTCAGCAGCAATCATCCTCATCATCTTATCAACCGCCACATAAAAGAGAATCTTTTAAGCATGTTAATTGTTTTAATTGTGGGAAGGGCGGTCACATTGCTAGGAAGTGCAGTAGTGCATCTTATCATAATAATTGGGTCAAATTTGAACGACCTAAAATGCATAGTGTGGGAAATTTTAACAGACACCAATAATATCACAATCCTTTTTATCATAAAGTTGACAAAATTCGTCAAAATGTAAATCATTTTCTAAGGGGAACATGTTGGTGGAGAACCAGGACTGATAGAATTGGTAAAATTGATGTTCCACCCAAGTTGAGAAAGACTTGGGTTCCGTTTTCTCAATAAATTATCTTGTATGTGACAGGGATTTCCTAGGAGGACTATTGACAATGCTTGGCATGTTGATAGTGGGTGCTCTCATCACATGACCAGGCTAAAAGATCTGCTGACTGACTTCAGAATTATCGATAGGGGGTACGTTGCCTTTGCGGTTAACGAAAAGGGAGGAAAGATTACAGAACAAGGAACTGTATGCAATGGAACTCTCACTCTGGAGAAAGTGAATCTTGTTCTAGAACTCTACTACAATCTGATTAGTGTATCACAAGTTTGTGATAAATAACTGTCTGTGATGTTCAACAAAGCTGAATGTCTCTTTCTCAAGCCTGGATTTGTTGTTCCAGAAGATCAAGTCCTGTTGAGGACTCCAAGAAGAAACAACACCTACATCATCGACATGAATGATCCTGAAACAAAAGCTTCTATGGCTTGTTTATTGTCAAAAGCATCTGACTCTGAATCACTGCTCTGGCATTGTCGACTTAGCCATGTGAATTTTAAAAACATAAATCGTTTAGTAAAACAAGAACTTGTGAGAGGTTTGCCTTCCAAGGACTTCAATTTTTCTGAAAAATGCATGGCATGTGCTAAAGGAAAACAACACAAAAAGTTGCATAAGTCCAAAGCAGTGAATTCCATTTCTGTTCATCTTCAGTTACTTCATATGGACCTTTTTGGTCCCGTCAGTATCAAAAGCATCTCTAAGAACTCTTATTGTTTGGTTGTGACAGATGATTTCTCCAGGTACTTTTGGGTTAATTTCTTATCAACTAAAGATGAAACTCCTGAAGTGTTGAAGAGTCTGCTTCTTAAAATCGAGAAAATCTGCAAGCGTTTGGTGATTTCTATCAGAAGTGATAATGGCACCGAGTTCAAAAATCATGTCTTGGATGAATTTTGTGAAAGCAAAGGAATTTCTCGAAAATTCAGTGTTGCTAGGACTCCACAGCAGAATGGAGTGGCAGAAAGAAAGAACCAATCATTAATTGAAGCTGCTAGAACAATGCTGATAGATTCAAAGCTACCAATCATTTTCTGGGCTGAAGCAGTTAACACTGCAAATTATGTCCTGAATCGTGCTCTTGTGGTCAAGACTCACAACAATACTGCTTATGAGCTATTTCATGGAAGGAAGCCCCTGATCGAATTCTTCAGAGCTTTTGGATTTTCATGTACTCTATTGAACACAGCTGAGAATCTTGCAAAGTTTGGTGCAGTTGCTGATGAATGTTATTTTATTGAATATTCGTCATCTCAAAAGGCCTATCGTGTTTACAACAAAAGGACAAAGATCGTGCAGGAATCTTATAACGTTGACTGGCAAGAAGCAAATACTATAAATACTGGAACCGGTCCCGATTGGTTCTATGATGCAGATATTGTCTTCAATAATTTCATTCCTCCTGCACCACTCGTACCTGAACCATCTTCATCCACTGAACCATCATTCATTCCATCCATCCAAGCAGAAGATGAATTTTTGCCTTTTTCAACCTGAATCACACCTGCTATTGCTGATCCTTTGTCGGTCTCTGTCAACAGTATAGTAACCTCTTCTCATTCTGAGGCTGCTGATACTGCTCTTGTATATACTTCTGGTGATGTCAGTTTTGGTCAAACAGCAACTATAAATTCTAATATTGACCAGGACTTGGCAAATGATCCCTCTGTCAATTCTGACAGTGATTCTGACAATAATGATTGGCCGATTATTCCTGATGAAAATTTAATGAACCTTCCTGCTCAAGTTGAAGTTGTTAATAGGCCATCTTTCAAAACTTTATCAAATCATCCTTTGGAGAATGTGATTGGGCCAATCACTGAAGGTGTTCGTACTAGAAGTTATTCAACTCCTTACAACACGACCCTGTGTGCTTTTTTTCTCTCACAAGATGTTCCAAAGAATATCTCCATGGCCCTGAAAGACTCGAGCTGGATAGACGCCATGCAGGCAGAACTGGCTCAATTCAGGAAATTAAAAGTTTGGGATCTGGTTGACCTACCAAAGAATAAGTACCCAATCGATACTCGCTGGGTCTTCAGAAATAAGACCGATGAAAGAAATATAGTCATTAAGAATAACACATTTGTTTGTGCAAGGTTTTGTCTAAGAAGTGGAAATTGATTATGAGGAGGTGTTTGCTCCCGTGGCTCGTTTAGAAGCAATAAGGATTTTCCTAGTGTATTCGTGTTTCAAGAACTTTAAGTTATATCAAATGGACGTTAAAAGTGCATTCTTATATGGGAAGGTCAAGGAGGAAGTTTATGTATGCCAGCCTCCGGGGTTTGAAGATCCAGATTTTCCGAGTCGAGTCTACAAGTTAGATAAAGCTCTGTACGAACTTCATCAGGCTCCAAGGACTTGGTATGATACTCTGTCATCTTATCTTCTACAGAATGTCTTTAATCGAGGGAAGATTGATATGACTTTATTCAAGAAGAATATTGGAAAAGATATTATGCTGGTGCAGATCTATGCGGACGACATCATCTTCGGGTCGACCAATGAGAAGCTTTGTAGAGACTTTGAGGATGTTATGAAAGCTAAATTTGAAATGAGCAAGATGGGTGTGCTCACGTTCTTTCACGGATTGGAAGTAAAGCAGTCACATGACGGAACATTGATTCATCAAGCCAAGTACATTCAAGATATGCTCAAAAAGTTCCAGCTGATTGATTCTAAAGCAGCATCAACACCTTTTGCTGCTCATACTCCCATCTCTGTCGATCCAAAAGGAAAACATGTTAACATGCACCATTATCGTTCAATGATAGGCTCTCTGTCATATCTCACCGCCAGCCGTCCGGACATCAAGTTCGTTGTTTACTATTGTGCCCGTTATCAGACAAATCCCAAAGAATCCCATTAAATAGATGTGAAAAGAATCTTCCGCTACCTAAAAGGCTCTCCCAAGTTAGGGCTCTGGTATCCAAAGCCCAGTAGCTTTAATTTGGTCGCCTACTCTGATAGTGATCATGGTGGATGTCAAATTGACAGAAAGTCTGTGTCAGGAGGATGTCAGTACTTGGGACACTGTCTGGTGTCATGGCAGTGCAAGAAACAAACTTTTTTCTCCATCTCTTCTGCAGAAGCTGAGTATATCGCTGCTTCCGGTTGCTGCTCTCAAATCCTCTGGATTCAGCATCAAATAATGGATTATGGTATCAACTTGAAGCAGACTCTAATGTTCATCGACAATGAAGCTTCTATGAAAATCGTGAAGAACTCGATCTATCATTCAAAAACAAAGCACATTAATGTGCAGGTTCATGCCATTCGGGATGCATATGAGAAAGAGTATATTCAAGTCCTTCCAGTGAACACCAATGATCAAAAAGCTGATATCTTCATGAAGGCGTTTGATAAATCCAAGTTTCTTGATCTCGTGTAGAAATTGGGTTTGTTGAACTTTGAGTAACATCTTCTATCCCTCATACGTTGTATATATATATATCTCTGTTCATATTTTCTTTCACAAATCCAAAAATATTTTCTTGACCAGAATGTGTTGATAATCGAGCTGCAAAAATATTTTATCTTTCGTTTAGAAAATTCCATTTAAAGAGGTTGTCTATAAATAAAATTTTTGGGGGAAAGTTTGTGTGAATTGAAACGAAAAAGAAATAGTTTCTTCATTGCTGCTTCTACATAACTGTTATTATGGAAAATGATAGTTAAACTGACATACTTGACCACTGTTTGAATAGGATCAAAGGGGGAAGTGGTTATACTGAAGGACATGTTGGTAGGCTCAGCATTCAAATAAATAGACTGCAACTCAGTGACAAAGATAATGACTGCTGAAAAGTGTATACCCATATTATCCAGGTCTGCACATAACCATAGTCCCGTCACAAAGGGGTTGCGAATCCTTATTATATACTTATTAAAAAGCAAAAAGAACAAAAAGACACGCAATGACGTGCATCAAGCAAATAAAAGACATGCAATGACGTGCAAATCCAAGCAAAAGACACCAATGATGTGCATCATAGTACTGAATTTGTCAATCTTGAGCGAAAGACACGCAATGTCAATGTCGTGCATTAGGAACAAAAACTCAAAAAGATACACAATGTTAGTGTGTACATAAATATACGTATATATTTTCCTCTTTTTTGGGTTCCTGTGACTGTAAAGGGATTTTCTTGACAAAAACATGGCTTGTAAGTCCGACGTGCAAGTAAGTCCAACCCTATTTCATAATCAGGGCATATAAGTCCGTCGTGCTTTGTCCCTGACTCAAAATCATTTTAAAGATACCCTGAACAGTTAACGGACCCATGTTAGTTATGCTCCATTAGCTATCCTAGGATTCTATTTGATCAACTTCTCTGATTATGCGTTGGTGTAGACCTGAAGCTCTCATCATCGCACTCAAAATACCATGAGGATGGGTAGGTTATACCTGACAAGTGTGGGGAACACCGATTTCATCTTAATCTTACCAAAACATGATAAATGTCCGCTAGTTGTATGTTGAAAGAATAGTGCATGGGTTTCAAAGGACAGACATACCAACAATCGTTCATAGGCCGTAGACGCCCAAATGCAATAAGAAAAGGCTATGTGACGAGTTATGTCAGTATGATTTCACAAGATCAGGTTTGCATGTTTTATGATTTGAATTTTGAATCGTTTGTGCCTCATTTTGGTATTAATGATTGCTCAAAAGCTTTTTGGTGTGTATATATTCTTGTACAGATGATTCTTGGTTCGTATCTCAAAAATCAAGCTCGAAAGTCGATTCGTTTTGGTCAAACGTTCACTCTTTTTAAAATTTTTCCCTAAGCGACTGTTGGGCCGACTGTCAAGTGTCGCCCCCCCCCCCCCAAATTTTTTTTACCGAGTATATATTGTTTGAAAAGGGGAAATTTTTCTTTACTGAAACCCTAGCTTTCACTTATCTTCTCCGACGATTTTCTCACTGTTCCGTTCAAACTCCATATTTTCCGATTTGTGGTTTATTGAGCACTTCATTGAGGTAACTTTCTGATTACATACTTGTTTATTAATATCCTTTGACTAATTAGAACATATAATCAACATCAATGTGGAAGATTTAATCGGATGTTGGATCTGGAACAAGATGACTGTTCATCTCCTAAATAGCTGATTGTCTGATAAAGAAGATAACAAGAATCGACTCAAGGGAGCCGACTCTCTCCTCACCGTCATCGTTTTAAAAAATTATTTGAACGCAAGTTCAAAATCGTGCCCGATTGTTGATATGGGTCGATTCTCCGGATTTTGACCAAAGGGATTGTCGACTATGTCCCTTTTAGAACCGACTGTCACCGAGTTCTTTCGACCGATTCTCTTTTGATCAGGGCAGAATCTTGCCCCTGATCCAGTCGACTCTCTGCCAACTTCTTAGCCGACTCTCGCATGATCAGGGCAAACTTTTGATCAAAATTCTTAATCGACTCCTCTTCGGCCAAATGTCATATGCCAACAGGCGACTCTCAGGGCATGAACATGATATTCCTCTATGGTCGACTCTCATCGGGAAACTCATCTTGTCAGCCGATTCTTTGGCAGACATTTTTTTTTGTATATATATATTTTTTAGTTTAACTCAATTTCTTTGCATATCATTGACTTACTTATATTGTGTGCATAGATAATGGCTGTGGAAGAGCTCATAAGCGACCATCATCACAATATGGCGATCAGCTTTCCAAAACCCATTCCTGAAGAATTCACCAAGGTAACTGATTGGCTTTTACAAAGCAGGATATCCTACGCCATCACATAGAACGAACCCGTCTACAAGGATCTCATAGTAGAATTCTGGGAAAATGCTGAAGCCTCTTTACACTCAATTACCAGCGATCCTCTTATCAGATCCATTGTTACTGGACAAAAGGTGGTTATGTTTGAAAGTAATGTCAAAGAAGCATTAATGTTACTGGAAAACTCTCTTGAACCTTACACAATTGATAAGAAAGAAGTAGAAAGACGCTTCATTGAGGAACTCAATTATGAGGGGCCATTCAGAAAGGATGAAATTCTGAAGAAAGGATTATCTAAGGACTGGAAAACGATTATGTACATTTTTATTCACTCTATTTCACAAAAAAAGGGGAGGGTATGATGCCCTTGGATTAAAATGGGGAGGAGTCATGGTGAAAGTTTGCAATCATGAAACCTGCAACGTCTCTCGTCACATATTCAACTACATGTGTAGCAATGTTACAAAGAACAAATGGTTGTTGTATCCTCGCTTTGTCCAAATGATTTTGAATCACCTTCTCAAGAAACTACCACCGTAAGGAATCCCAATGACATTCTCAAAACTTGATTCCTGATTTTATACTGATCATTTGAGAAATCATCATAGTTTCTCTGGAAAGAAAACTCCTCTTTTCAAGAAAATGCTTGAGAAAGAAGTCATCCCAGAAATCGAAAGCTCATCTGAAGAAAGCTACAACACCATGAAGAGAAGGATTGAAGGCATAAGTATAGCTGTCAAAGAAAATTCATCAAGAAGGAATCCAAGAAAGAAGTTGCAAAAAGAAAAGCAAAAGGAAAAGCTATTGAAGTCTCTGACTGAAAGAAGAAGAAAAGGGAAATTGTACCAAGCCATGGAGAAGGTCTGATGAGGTCAGCAAGAGTGTCCTATCAAAGAGAACAACAAAGAATCCAGCAAGACAACTCTGTCACCCCTCTCCTTACCGATGAAGTTATCGAAGCAGATTTCATATCCGGAATGACTATTGCTGCACTAAGGCATCCTCCGCCTATGCAGATCGAGGGAAATTTCGGAACACATCAATCTCCCTCCAAGAATCAAGCTCTTCCTCCTACCGACAAATCAAATCAATCAATCTCTACCACCAAGAAACATGTTGTGGTTTCAAGAAAGGATGCACCTCCTTCTCCCCATCCTCAAAAGAAGCTTACTGAACTGGACATTCTCAAGTCTGAAATTCGTGCATTAATAAAATCCCATGAGAAGCAGAGAAAAGATATCTTAGGTATGAAAATTCGTTGGAACAAGCATAACAGATGGAATGAGATACAGAGGAAGAACATGAGGAATGTTTCCAAGGCTTTGGCAATGATCAGGAAAGGGGCTGAGAATATTTTGAAGGAACTGAATCGCTCAAGATCAAGAAACAATGAGGAGCCATTGGCCTTTAGTAATGTCTTTGAAGTTGCAAGTTTTGATGAAACTGAAGATGAAGATGAAGGAGAAAGTGAGTCCCAAGAGTTCTGAGAAGGAGAGGCACACAAAGCTTTAAAGAATCAGGAGTGCAACGGTTTAGGGGGAAATTATTGGAACCAGAGAAACCACTGTATTCCTGATAAACTATAGGGGCTTAGATGTAACTTTTGTAAAGTTAGGCTTTTGGGTCAAAAGTCGCGGTTGTCGGCCGACTGTCGACAATCGGCAATCTTCACGGCGACTCTTGCTATGTTCTCTATAAATATCAACCCAAAAACTTAATTATGCGGCTCTTGATTCACCCGTCGTTACTATAATCCGTTAGTGAGCCGGTAGGAGGTTGTAGTTGTTATCTTTGTTATCCAGGAGCTAAATTGTAATCGTTTCACTGTGGATCTAATAGATTTGGGTATTTTATGTTCTTTATTGTGTTGCTCTTCATCTTGTGTTTATCTTGATCATCAACAAATCAGCTTCTCCATAGCTGGATTGTTGATTTTTCCTGTTTAGAATCATTCTAGCACAGGGACCTATCGTCAGGACCTAAAATTATGGCTCAGGGTAATTAAAATCTTAACACGTGTACTTGATCATCTGTGGATGGTTACTTTTACATTTTTAAATTTACTTACTTACTTTTATCGAGTCGCAAAACCTGCGTGCTCACCAACTATTTTTATAGTTGACCGTCTTCGAAACATGCTTTTCAGGTAAACAGAATTGGAGCAAAAGAATGGTTATGGGGACTTACTTTTGGGATTATGACTTGGCTTTTGATTATGTATTATGTACTTGGGTTGATGCATGTAGACAATTTGACATGATACTTTGGTTGTTTGGTTTGTAAAACATTTCCTTTTGGTAAGCATGTAGTGGTTCGTTTGAAATTTACAATGTACCCGTAGCATTCTCTTGCACCTAAGTGTTCGATGCACCTCTCGTCTCACCTCCGTGTTTTCGCTCTCGGCGGGGTGTGACA
This sequence comes from Smallanthus sonchifolius, assembly GCA_023525975.1. Taxonomy (NCBI): domain Eukaryota; kingdom Viridiplantae; phylum Streptophyta; class Magnoliopsida; order Asterales; family Asteraceae; genus Smallanthus; species Smallanthus sonchifolius. The sequence continues at coordinate 35,747,891 of CM042025.1, read as the reverse complement.
TCAGAAGATATAACTTATCAAAATCATAATTTTGGACTTTAATTTGGATGCTAAGATCACACTAAAACCTTAATTTCGGACGAATCGAATTTTTATACGGAACTTTACGCGCGTAATCGCGTTTTTGGACAAAGCGAAACCGTGACTTAAGATTTTAGCTAATAAACTTTATAACTGCTGATATATATCAATAAGATATTAAATTTAAAGTTTTAAAGTCACGAATTTATATAAAATCCGGTTTTACAATTTAAAACGGTCCGTACGCGTATGCACGGGTTTTTCGGTATGCATTAGATTGAATCGCCATTTTAGCTTGGCTAACTTAGTCACACGTTTTAGGAGTCCTAAATGTTATTTTATGTCCACTTGATTAGTAGACCCGGTTAGGACTCGATATTCGTCTGTATTTGTCGGCTGCGTCGAACATTTCACCCGTATCGTTAAGGTGAGTTTCGCGGCCCATCTTTACTTACTGTTTTACTGTTTTTGAGGGAAAGTTGTTTCATTTTTATTTAGTCACATGTTATAGGATACATAAAATACATGAGTTATTTTTTTTATTCATTAAAGTCCCCAATTTTGGATAATCAATTAGCTGAGCGTAGCCGTTGGAAATTTGGAGTAGTACTACTTGGGTCGACACCCCCGCCCGTGGTTGGTCGCACCAACCGAACTTGTAGGGTCACTTGGGCGCAGAATTAGCCAACTTTTAGACGGTTGTTTGCATAAGACTTCCGTATGGGGTACTTTGTTTTATTTATCGGGGCTTTGATTACGGCTCATGGATATGTGTTGACTAATACATGTATACTAACTTATGATTTTTATAAACTTTTTATAGAGTCGCAAAACCTGCGATACTCACCAACTATTTCTATAGTTGACTCGTTTTTGAAACATACTTTCAGGTAAACAGAATTGAAGATAAGGTTCATGAGGGCACGCTTTTTTTTAGATTTGTGGTTTCAATATGGAATGAATTATGTATTTTAGGCTTTTGTTTGTATGTTAGACCCTCAGTTTGATGTTTGGATTTGGTTTGATTGTAAGACACGTTTAATTTTTTGTTTTTAGTAATGGTTCTTATGTAAGTTGCAATGTACCCATTAGCATTATCTTGCGCCTAAGTGTTTGATGCACCGCTCTCGTCTCACCTCCGTGTTTTCGCCTTTGGCAGGGTGTGACAGAGTAATTATGGAAACATCTCGGCACCATTGCTTAGTCGGCGTATCTCCAGAAGTGGATTGGCAGCAAATAGGTTGGGTCTAACTCTACTTTCTTCACTGCTACTCTACGGATGGTGTAACATCCCAAATAAATAAAAAGAAATAAAAGGAAAACAAGGCGGGCTTGGCCAAGGGTCGGCCCTTGGGCCCTAGATAAGAAGGGGAAAACCCCTACTAATCAGCATCCATCAACCTTCCCCCCCTCATTTCCTTCCTGCGTAAGTTTCTAGAGTGAGAGAGAGAGAGAGAGACATACTCTAGAGAGAGAAAGAGGAGAAAGAAGTTCAAAGGCTCGAGAATCGTTTGTCTACATTACAACAACACATAGCAACGGAAAACCGGACTCCAAGAGGTAAGCATCGCCTCTAAATCTGAGTTTTTACACATTTTGGGGTTCGAGTTTAAGTCGCATAAAGACATGGTTTTTACGTATAAAACTTGAAACAAATCACATATTTGTGCTCATGAATGAAAAAGGACATTTTGAACGTAAAAAGTTCAAGGCTTGATCAACTAGAAATAATTGGCCAGATCTAGGGTTTCTACTTGGGGAAAAAGACTGATGCATCGAAACTACTAGTTTCCATATATGTGAATCCACCGAAACTATCTAGTTTCGATATATGCAGACCCATCGAAACTACCTAGTTTCGATATAGACCCGTAACCCGAAACTACTAATATTTTACATAAGTTACTTATCAAAACTACCTAGTTTCGATATAAGCAGACCCATCGAAACTACCTAGTTTTGATAGAAACCCATGACCCAAAACTACTATAGTTTCGATATGATTCACCCCCCCCCCCCCGAAACTACGGGGTTCAAGCATAGTAATGTCTAGTTGTAGGTCCCTAATTCAGTGCGTGACGGATCTCTAGACTCGTGGTACGGCACGGTGATAACGTGCGGAATCCATGATCAACGTGCTCGTGTAACTCAATCAACAACAACGGTGTAAATAAACTCTTTGTATTTCCACCACAATATCAGGTTACAAGATTCACAGAATTCTCTCTAGTCTCCTACTCTGATATCTCTTTCTCAAGTCTACTCTTGAACCTGTAAACTGTCTATTTATAAGCACCAGTTCTGCACCAGGTGAACTTAACAAGTTCGCCTAAAAGATGCTTAGGCGAACTTATTAAGTTCGCCTCTAATAGGCTAAGCGAACTTAACAAGTTTGCCTCAGATAGACTAAGCGAACTTAACAAGTTCGCCTCTGATAAACCAGACGAACTTATTAAGTTCGCCTCTATATGAACTTACACAGAATTTTATCAACAGTTACAAAACATGTCCTAACAGACTCCCCTTTAAATGTTGCTAACAATTCTATTACTTACAAGTCAAAGACTCTAAGATTAAGACATAATATCTTCAAGCTCGTTGTCACCTGAATATGCTCCAACAGACTCCCCCTTTACAACAGCTTTAGAAGATTGTCATCCGTCTTCATATATCATCAAACACACTGTAGTCTTCATCTTGTTTATCTGCACTTTCTCTTTCTATCTTGAAGAAAACTTGGGAGAAGGACCCCTTGTCAACTTCTATCTACAATATTCAGTTTTTGCAAAGGAGAACAACCAAGAATAACCAACAATTAAGATTTCTATGGAAGCTGGAAAAAGAAAATCTTTTTGGTTTTTCAAACATAAAAAATACAAAATCTTTTTGGTTTTTCTCTATATAAACTGAAATGTAAAATACAAAATCACATCTTTTTGGTCGAACATCACGAGTAAGAAGATCAGATCAGTATATATGAGATATCAATCATACATCTTGGATATAAAATCCATATAATATCAAAAGGTATCCTATGTCATTCTTTCAAGCCTTGACCAATCAAACCAATATCTTTTAAGATTATCACACTCTATCTTTTCAAGACTTTCATATTGCATGTTATGATAAGCGATAAACATTCAAAGAAAATAGGATCAGGCTATGAGACACAAATTCAAATTGTCAATATTATTAGATTTGAAACTAAAACATCTCATTCCCACTTTCTTGTGAGTTAAGGTACCATTTAAGTATGAAATACAACGTGTACCCCACTAGTATGCCAACAGAAAGTAAATGCACTATCTTCAAGACATATAAGATTTTACTAAAGATTATCCGAATTTCCAGAATGAGGAGACATCACTTAGCACATGAATAGCAGAATCCAAATTGGATTGTATAGGAATCAATGAGATTCAGAATCGAATGATTCAATGTTTTGGCTTATATATGTGGAATCATAAGATTCAGGTACGTGGATCCAACTGTTATCTGGATTATGAATTCAATGGAATCAGTAAAGATAATTTATCAATATGATCCAAGGGCTAGTATATGTTTGACAGATGATGTCAAGTACATATCTTGATTATACTTCAAATTGCATGCTTTTCGGGACATGGGCACTGAAGCAAATCGAATGAATAGTGCTAAGGACATAACCCGAAACTGATCTCATAGGAAAATCTTTATTAAAAGCTAATATTTTTTATCTGATAGTGATCTTTTAACACACACACCCAGGTATAAAATGGGTTCAAATCACAGTTGTAACATATGCAATTATGTTTTCACACTACTAATGGTTCAGTGATGCTTTTAGTCTACTGACAATTCAAATTATATGCATACACAACACTATCATTTCCTATTTGTGCAGTCTCTGAAGTTTAGATCAAAACATATAATTCAAATATATTAACATAAAGCACCAACCAGTCAATCTAAGGTCATGTGTGACTGAACATCTACTAATGTACTATCATTTCTTATTTAACTTCAAGTAATGTCGATTTTATCTTTTTCAATTTGTTTGGCTTTTTCAAAAATCTTTTTCAAAGAAAGTAAAACAAACGAAAATAAAATCTTCCATGAAAACATTTTATGAAAAACATTTTACTTGGTTACTCATGATTAAGCAAGTCAATCAATTAAAAACTCAAACCAATGTAATGTAATTGAATGTCATTGCCTCTGTCACCAACACAGTTCTGTACTCCCCCTGTCCTGTAGACTCTCCCTCAACTAGTCAAATGGTTGCATCAACGACTTTATGTTCACCATTGTCATCCTAAGTTTCAGGTTATCATTTGGACTTTGTAAAACTGTTTCCAAAACATTGTGTGTGACATATTCTCCCCCTTGAGCATCAAGTCGTTGAATCAAATAGATACTCAGATATCAACAACTCTTTACTCTTGCAGATGTCATTCCCTACCATGTGCTTAGAACCACCACTATCAACAACCAAAATGGTATTAATAGTCCCTCTTAGTTATTCCTGCACATCTAACAAGAAACATTAATTTGAAATTGGGACCCAAGCCATGGTAGTCATGGGTCGTCCATCTGTATCAAAATAATAAACCTCACTCCATTCACAATCGAATCTCTCATCAATTTTCGGAGATTGATCCGACGAGTCAGAAACAGAAACTTTAGATTTCCAAACATACTTCTGTTCATTAAGTTCTTTTTGCTTAAAATGTGAAGTGTTTGAACATTTTCTTTCATTTGAAAATTGATTTGATTGTGAAAACTCTTGTTGTTCTAAAAGTTTTCTAAATCTTCTGTTTCTCCTCCGTCTTTGAGGTCTAGAAAGCCTAACCTCAGATCTTGAATTACTCTTTGATGTATCATGAGGTTTAACCACATTTGGGTTAACATAAGGCTTACCATGAGTTCTTACCTTTTCTGGAGTAACATGTCGGTTACCTTTTGCGTTGTGAGGACAAGCAATCCGAATGTGACCCACAAGACCACAAGAAAAGCAAGATCTCGTCTCACGATATTCTCTCGTGTAAGGAATCTTCACACGATAAGCTGCACTTGAAGAAGATTCTCCTACATGAACTTCTTTTGGTTTTATGTTCTCTAGAATTCCAAATTTTGCAACAGGTTTTGATTCAGGCTTCATCTTCTCAGGAACTACATGCTTTTTCCCTTTATTTTTGTAAGGACATGTCACCACAATGTGTCCCATCTCATTACAATGAAAGCATATACGTTTGTCTTTATAATCTCTGACATATGGAACTCTCCTTGAATTTGAAGAACTTCCAAATGTAAAATTTCCAGATGAATTAGAATCAACCTTTGAGTTTTCTTTCTTAACCTCTTTCGGTATCCCTTCTACCTTAGCTTCATCAAAATATTCATCATCACTCTCATCAGAATATACCATATCTTCACCTGTGACTGGATTCACCTTCAACACAGTCTTAGGATCTAAATCCTCATATTTTATAATCTCAGGTGTAACAGAATAATTTTTGTTGAATGGTGGAGGAACATAGCCAATACCACTAGTTCCCTTCCCCTCTATAGTATTATTATGATAATGTTCTAATAAGAATGATGAATTTCCAAAGCTTTCTAACTTTCTATGTAATATGATCACCTCTGCTTTGTTCCTTATCTTTCTCAGCAAGATCATTATTTCTTTTCTCAATTTCTGCAAAGGACATATCCAGGTGATATGCCTGCTCTTTGATCTTCAAAGTCAGAGAACTTATATCCCTCTTCAGTGATTCTATTCTCTCAATACACACATTCTCATTACCTTTTAATTTCTGGTTTACCGTGTGCATCGATTTCATATCTCAAATGAGGTTTACGTTGTCATCCATAACCCTCATCATTTTATCCTTCACTGAAATACAATTAGAACAAAACGTTTCAGAGTTAGAAACTACCTCAGGTTTTACTTCTGAAGAAGATACACCAGGAGCCATGAATACATCATCATCAGCTTCACTCTTTTGAGCAACAATGACATGCTCTGAATCAATTTCTGATTCACTCAGATCATCTTTAACTGTCTGAAAGCTTTCTTCACTCATCACATCAGTCTTAGTAGATTGAGTACTTTCACCGGAACGAATACTCTCACTATCAGTTAAATCTACAGAAGAATCACTTTGAGAATCACTCTTATTCTCTAACACTTCTTTGATCAAGACTACAAACGCTTGAGAAGTTGCTTCACCTTTTTTCGTCAATGCTTCCCATAGATCTCTTGAAGTTGGACACTTCCCGAGACTATGAATGATTTCTTTTGGTAAAGACATCGTTAAAGTTTTACATGTTTTCATCTCTCGATCAAACTTCTGTTTTTCTACTTTGGTAAGAGCTGTCATTGGTTTAGGTACATCATGATATCCCATATAGTCATAAGTAGGATGCACATATCATTCAAATATGGATGTCCAAAAGTTTTCATCAGTTTCTGATACGAACTGTTCGAACCGGACTTTCCAGCTACAGTAATCTGATATACACAAAAGTCTCGGTGGCATAGTTTCAATCTCATTATCATCACATGAAAATGACATTTTGAAATTTTTGCGAAAATATCCTAAAAAAAAAAATTTCCCGCCAAAATACTCTTTTTAAAAAATTTTAAAATTTCAAAAATGATTCAAAACAAGCATATAAACTTTCCCAAAATACTTTTTTTAAGAACACTAGTTAAGTTCGCCTGATACTACCTAAGCGAACTTAATAAGTTCGCCTGACTGAGCGAACTTGACCCCAAGCGAACTTGACCCGAGCGAAATTGTTAAGTTCGCCTGATTAAGTTCGCCTAATCTGCATCAAGCGAACTTATTAAGTTCGCCTCTCTAAGTTCGCCTGCAACAGAATTGCTAAGTTTGCCTGCATCAGCTGTTCAACTAAACACGAACCAAAAATTCCGAAAATCATCATATCTTGCTGAATTGATGGAATTTGATTAAATTGAACCGTAGGAATGTGTAGGAACTGATTAGGAACACTTCTATCGAATCAATTTCATCAAAAGAATCCAAAATCAATCAAAAATGATCAAAAATTTTCCATTTTTATCAAGAACAGAAAAAAGATGAAAAATCTTCAAAATCTCTGAAATTTGATGTTGATTGGACACGAAAACACCACGAATCTTCTGCTAATCAAGAGCAAAAGCTCTGATACCACTTATAGGTCCCTAATTCGGTGCGTGACGGATCTCTAGACTCGCGGTACGACACGGTGATAACGTGCGGAATCCATGATCAACGTGCTCGTGTAACTCAATCAACAACAACGGTGTAAATAAACTCTTTGTATTTCCACCACAATATCAGGTTACAAGATTCACAGAATTCTCTCTAGTCTCCTACTCTGATATCTCTTTCTCAAGTCTACTCTTGAACCTGTAAACTGTCTATTTATAAGCACCAGTTCTGCACCAGGTGAACTTAACAAGTTCGCCTAAAAGATGCTTAGGCGAACTTATTAAGTTCGCCTCTAATAGGCTAAGCGAACTTAACAAGTTCGCCTCAGATAGACTAAGCGAACTTAACAAGTTTGCCTCTGATAAACCAGGCGAACTTATTAAGTTCGTCTATCTATGAACTTACACAGAATTTTATCAACAGTTACAAAACATGTCCTAACAGACTCCCCTTTAACTGTTGCTAACAATTCTATCAATTACAAGTCAAAGACTCTAAGACTAATACATAATATCTTCAAGCTCGTTGTCACCAGAATATGCTCCAACACTAGTGTCATTTAGGGCACTACCTTATGTGTATGACTTTATTATACAGATTGTGAGTGACCTTAGTGACGTTCAGACCAGCTAAGAGTATTTCAGAAACCACTCATCAAGTGAGTTCTATGTGCCCCCTATGTGTTACGTGCAAATGATTTTAAATGTTTTGGGGTTGGAGTGTATACACGATATGAATGAATGTTATGTTATGTGTCATATGACAATGTACACTGATTATAAGTATGCCAAGTATGTTTTTAAATAAAGAAATGAAAGAATGACATAATGTATAAGAAAGAAATCCTGCTTTATATCCAAGTATATATTGCATGCCAAGTATGAAAAAAATGACATAACATATAAGAAAGAAATCTTGCTTTATATCCATGTATATATTGCTTGCTAAGTATGAATGAACGTTATGGACGGAAACAATGATAACTGCTACTTCGGTAGACGGACGACCACTTGACTAGTATGAAACCAGAAATGAAAGTCTAGAAAGGTAGACTAAATTAAGCCCACTACGGTGGAGTAAGTCCCTAAATTGATGCACGGTTGTATAACTAATTCAAGTGGGAAACGGATACCTTAGGGAAGACGGGCGAATATGATGGACTACGACGGTAGGACGGTAAAGACGGACGGCCAAAGGTTTGCCGGACGGTTAAAGATATGACGAACGGTTTCTAGTGCCGCATGGTTAAGTAAATGGGCTACGACGGTAGTTCGAGAACGTTTGCCTTTGTGAATTACGTAAGCAAAGTAACGGGTTGATCACCCATATGTGTATGACCAATGATTATGCACTAAGAAATAAGCATGTATGTATTTATATACGTACTCATTACGAATGTTATAAGAAATAAGTAAAGTAAATAAAAAAAGAATATGTATATAATATATATATATATATTATATTATATGATAAAGTTTATATCTGATTGCTTTTAAACTAGAACTCACCAGCATTAGCTGACTTTTAGTATGCACTTCAGGTAGCAAGAAGAATGGGCGTGATGGCTACTCGGCACAATTGGCATCCCATTTACTTGAGTTTATGTTAAGACAATGTTTATGTTTAAATGTTAAGACTTCCGCTGCTACATTATGTATTTGACCTATTGTACGTTTCCTCTATGTTGAATGATTTTAATTAAAAAGTTCAGTATGGATGACTATGTTTATGAGTAAATCTAACAATTGAGCTCCCCTGACAACGAAGGATCTCTACGACTGGAACCCGAAGTTAGGGATGCTATTGCCCGTGAGGTTGTGCTAACTCTGAAGGACGTACTGCCTGATCTGTTATCTGAGGCACTAAAGAAGAGCAAGGAGGAGGAGTAAAAGAACCATGAGGAGAAAGTGTATGATAGCGATAGGGATGAGGTGACTGTGGGACTGAACACCCGTGGGTGTACCTACAAAGGATTCAAGGACTGCGACCCACCTAAGTTTGACGTGAACGAGGATTCGGTAGCTACGTTTGAATGGATTGAGAGGATGAATGGCGTAATCAATATAAGTGAGTGTCGACCTGACCAGGCGGTTAAGTATGTGGCTCACCTTTTCACCAATGAGGCACTGAGTTGGTGGAGGAACATTCAAAGGACTAAGTCGCCAAACGCTCTCAAAAGGATGACTTGGGAAGATATGAAAAGGCTGATAATCCAAAATTTATGTCCCCATAACAAGATAGATTGGGTAGAGAATGAATTTATGAACTTCAAGGCTAGCAACAAGACTCATCATCAGTACACTTCCAGATTCAATGAGTTGGCTCAACTGGTGCCCCATTTGGTAGAGACTGAAGAGCGATTGAACAAGTACTATGTCAAGGGCTTGCCTCAAAGCTTTCGTGTACATGTTAAAGCCAACATACCCTTGACCTTCGAGTCGGTAGTGAATTTGAGTGGAATCGTCTATGACGTTTATGCTAATGAGGACCCGGTGCCAGAGGCACCAAAGCGGAAATGGGAAAATCCGTCTAAGGGAAATGGAAGGGGAACATTTTCAATTGAAGCTAAGAAGCCAAGGACAGATGAGTATGAAACATGCACAAAGTGCGAAAGGCAGCACTGCGGTGAGTACAAAGCTGGCTCCACAATGTGCTATAAGTGCGGGAGAGCAGGCCACTACTCCAAAGACTGTCTGAGGGACGTCAAGTGCCAAGGATGTGGGATGTTTGGCCACATGACTAAGGATTGTAGGAAGACCGGACAATCTGGTTCGGGAAAAGAGAAGGAAAGGGAACAGCCAAAGGCTAGGACTCGGGCTTAGGCCCTAACTGAGGAGGAGGCAAGAGGAAACCCTGATGTCGTGTCAGGTACATTCCTAGTTAATGATTAACATGCGGCTATTTTATTTGATTCTGGTGCTATTAAAAGCTTTATATCGAACAACTTCTGTCGCAAACTAGACTGCTCAATTGATACCATGGTGAAGGCTTTTAGCGTAGAAACCGTCGTTGGTAGAAACTCGGCAGTATTTCAAGTAACTGAAGATTGCATGATAGAAATAGAGGGCCAAAGGTTTCCTTCTAGATTATTCATTCTGACTTTAGGAGGATTCGATATAGTATTGGGCATGGATTGGTTAGCTGCCAACGAAGCTCAAATCATATGTAAATGAAAGACGATACATCTCAAAGCCACTGACGGCAATCCGATTACGGTTTATGGTGATTAGAATTGCACGATGTCGAACGTCATCTCGATGATCAAGGCCGAAAGTTACATGAGGCGCAATTGCGAAGCTTATCTGTTGTATGTTATTGACAATAGAATGAAAACGAAAGAGCTCAAAGACGTACCCGTGGTGTGCAACTTTCCAGAAGTGTTCCAAGAGGACCTACCTGGCTTGTCGACCGATCGGGAAATAGAATTTCAGTTTGACTTACTGCCAGGGGCTCAGCGCGTTGCCAAAGCACCCTACCGATTGGCTCCGTCAGAAATGAAAGAATTAATGTCTCAACTTGAAGAACTGACAGGGAAAGGATTTATCAGACCGAGCATCTCACCATGGGGCACTCCGGTATTATTTGTAAAGAAGAAAGACGGAAGCATGCGCATGTGCATCGACTACCGTGAATTGAACAAACGAACAGTAAAGACCAAGTACCCACTGCCTAGAATAGACGATATTTTTGATCAACTGCAATCGATCTTAGGTCAGGTTACCATCAATTGAAAGTAAGGGAGGAGGATGTACCAAAAACCGTGTTTCGCACACGTTATGGGCATTATGAATTTGTCGTGATGTTTTTCGGACTAACCAACGCACCTGCAACATTTATGGATTTAATGAATAGGGTATGCCGACCAATGTTAGATCGGTCAGTAATAGTTTTCATAGATGACATTCTCATCTATTCAAAGAACGAAGGTGATCACCACAGTCATCTAAGGGAAGTTCTAGAGATTCTGAAGTAGGAGAAGTTCTTGCAAAATTCTCTAAATGCGCGTTCTGGCTTAGGGAAGTCCAATTCCTAGGCCATGTCATAAACCCAAATGGCATTATGGTAGATCTTGCAAAGATCGTAACAGTTAAAGAATGGAACATCCCGAAAACACCAACGGATTGGCAGGCTACTATCGAAGATTCATTCAGGATTTCTCGAGAATAGCCTCGCCACTGACAAAGCTGAGACGTAAGGAAGTAAAGCACGCATGGGGTCCAACCCAAAACAACGCGTTCGAAGAATTGAAGACACGATTAACCCAAGCTCCAATCTTGCCTTACCTGAGGGAAACGAAGACTTGGTAGTTTACTCTGACGCTTCGGGTCAAGGATTGGGTTGTGTACTAATGCATAGGGGAAAAAGTAATTGCTTATGCCTCGCGACAGTTAAAAACTCATGAAGTTAACTACCCGACTCACGATCTGGAGTTGGCGGAAGTAGTTTTCACGTTAAAGATATGGAGACACTATTTGTACGGGGTTAAATGCACCATCTACTCCGATCACAAGAGCCTGAAATACTTCTTCAAGCAAAAGGAATTAAACATGAGACAAAGAAGGTGGTTGGAACTGCCAAAAGATTATGACTGCGAGATATTGTACCATCCAGGCAAGGCAAACGTAGTGGCTAACGCCATAAGCAGGAAATAAGAATCAACACCTATCCGAATCAAAGCATGTCAATTGATTATAACACCGGATATAATGAATGAAATAGCGAAAGCACAGGAGGAAGCATTGTTGGAAAGGAATGTGAAACGGGAAAGAATAGTGGGACAACAGAGTAATTTGGAGACCAATGCGTATGATGTACGAACTCGCTTTGGCTGGATGTGGATACCTAAGATTGGTGAACTTAGGGCCAAAATCCTTGATGAGGCTCATAAGTCTCGGTACTCTCTCCACCCGGGCAGAACAAAATGTATCAAGATTTGAAGAAAGAATATTGGTGGCCTGGCCTGAAGAACGATGTAACCGAATATGTGAGCAAGTGCCTAACTTGTTCACTAGTCAAGGCCGAGCACCAAAAACCATGCGGTAAAATGCAACCCTTGCCGATACCAGAATAGAAGTAGGAGGAGATCACAATGGACTTCATTACGAAGCTAGCGCTAACAGTTAAGGGCAATGATACCATTTGGGTGATCGTCGACCGCTTGACGAAAAGCGCTCACTTTTTACAAATACATGAGGCTTCCTCGTCAGAGTAGTTAGCAGAGATATTCATCAACAAATCGTAAGCAGACACGGTATGCCATTATCGATCGTTTCAGACAGGGACACTCGATTCATATCAAGGTTTTGGAAGAAATTCAACGAATCGATGGGCACTAGACTGAACATCAGCACCGTTTACCACCCTCAAATCGATGGTCAATCAGAAAGGACCATCCAGACCTTGGAGGACATGCTCCGGGCCTGTATCATTGATTTCGGTGGGAGCTGGGACAGCCATTTACCATTGGCAGAGTTTTCATATAACAACAGCTATCACTCAACCATCAGCATGCCGCCATTTGAGATGATGTATGGGAGAAGATGTAGAACCCCGATTTGTTGGGGAGAAATTGAACAAAAAGACTTTGTCGGTCTCGAAGTGGTCAAAGCTACTTCAGAGAAGTTTGACCAGATAAAAGCTCGAATAAAAGCCGCTAAAGAAAGACAGAAATCGTACGCAGATAAGAGAAGAAGAGATTTAGAGTTTCAAGTAGGGGACATGGTACTACTGAAAGTGTCACCTGGAAAGGAATCATCCGACTGAGAAGACGTGGCAAATTAAGTCCAAGGTTTGTTGGACCTTTCAAAATCGTAGCAAGAGTTGGTCAGGTTGCTTACAGACTCGACCTACCCGACGAACTTAGTGAAATTCACCCTACATTCCACATATCGCACTTACGCAAGTGCCTTGCGCCTTGCTGATGATACGGTTCACATATCCTATGATGAAATCGACGTGGATAACAGTTTGAACTATGTAGAAGAACCAATAGCTATTCTTGACCGAGCCGAGAAACGATTACGCAATAAGTCGATTCCTTTAGTCAAAATGCAATGGACACACATAAAAGGGTCAGAAGCTACTTGGGAGAAAGAAGACGAAATGAAAGAACGGTACCCAGAATTGTTTAACTTGTAGCGAGTTTCGGAGTTTCGAGGACGAAACCTCTATAAGGAGGGTAGATTTGTAACATCCCAAATAAATAGAAGGAAATAAAAGGAAAATAAGGCGGGCTTGCCCAAGGGTCGGCCCTTGGGTCCGGGATAAGAAGGGGAAAACCCCTACTAATCAGCAGCCATCAACCCCCCCCCCCCCTATTTCCTTCCTACACAAGTTTCTAGAGAGAAAGAGAGAGAGAGAGACCGGCTCTAGAGAGAGAAAGCGGGGAAAGAAGCTCAAAGGCTCGAGAATCGTTTGTCTACATTACAGCAACACATAGCATCGGAAAACCGGACTCCAAGAGGTAAGCATCGCCTCTAAATATGAGTTTTTACACATTTTGGGGTTCGGGTTTAAGTCACATAAAGACATGGTTTTTACGTATAAAACTTGATACAAATCACATATTTGTGCTCATGAATGAAAAAGGAACATTTTGAACGTAAAAAGTTCAAGGCTTGATCAACTAGAAATAATTGGCCAGATCTAGGGTTTCTAGTTGGGGAAGAAGACTGATGCATCGAAACTACTAGTTTCGATATAAGCGAATCCACCGAAACTACCTAGTTTCGATATATATACAGACCCATCGAAACTATCTAGTTTTGATATAGACCCATGACCCGAAACTACTAAGATTTTACATAAGTTACTTATCAAAACTACCTAGTTTCGATATAAGCAGACCCATCGAAACTACCTAGTTTTGATAGAAACCCATGACCCGAAACTACTATAGTTTCGATATGATTCACCCCCCGAAACTACTGGGTTCAAGCATAGTAATGTCTAGTGTCATTTAGGGCACTACCTTATGTGTATGACTTTATTATATAGATTGTGAGTTACCTTAGTGACGCTCAGTGACCAGCTAAGAGTATTTCAGAAACCACTCATCAGGTGAGTTCTATGTGCCCCGTATGTGTTACGTGCAAATGATTTGAAATGTTTTGGGGATGGAGTGTATACATGATATGAATGAATGTTATGTTATGTGCCATATGACAATGTACACTGATTATAAGTATGCCAAGTTGATGCGTGTTTTATATGTAGATAAAAATGGAAATATATATATAACCCTGGCAATAACGCCAAAGACATAATGGCGTGTTTTTAGTAGTAATAAATATATTCTATTTACAGCTACACAAAATCAGGTTTTAAATTTATAAATTAAAATGATAATTACTTCAACTAAATACACACACAATAGGCAAGTGTACCTATCGCAGCATAATATAGTATGGGTAAGAACCAAGTATCGAACCATGGACACGGATCCCGTACTCAACCCTCGCTATTGTCTGACTAGGATAATAAGTTGGAAAATGGGTTTTGTTTAAAAGGAAAATAAAAAGATAAGAAATGTAATTAGAAATATTTAAAGTAGGGTCGGTCATAGTTACTAGTACTAACCCTTTCGATAGGGGAGTTAGTATTTCGTAACGGAACAGTGGATACGGTCGGCCAACTATTCCTTAATGAATATAACGGACCCTAAACGGGGTCTCAAGTCCGTCGGTATCTCACAATTCATTATTCGGACTAAGATTATCCAATGACTGACGTACTTCATGTCTTGTAACTATTTTGGAAAGTCGGAATGCGCAACTCCCTCTAGAGCTACTTTATGAACGCACGGACCTAACAAATTATGTTCTTAAATAGTTGTCTTTACTTATAATATTATTTTAAATAAATAAGACTTTCATTCTCAAGATCCAAACCCCATGGCTCCCGCTAGAAGTCCTCTGCAAGCCGACACGAGAGAAGTAAAGAAATACCGACACAAACTCTAGCTAGGGCTCAAACGGCCTGCTGAATACCCAAACCTCCGATCAACCCATAATATTAAATCTATACTAACTGGCCATGCTATCACCAAGATATGTATATAGACCGTACACACATCGAATAAGCTTCCCAAACAAGAAGTCTTGCTTAAGTAACTCACAAGATTTAAGATTATTAGATTGGTTTAAAGATCACTTATTCTTGTATTTTTAAGATAAATCATAGTAAAGACTTTAAAAACATAACATACTAAAAATACTTCATTAAATAATTAAAGTTCAACTAACTCGAGCAACACAAGAGAACTAGCCATGAATAACCATACATATGACTCCACTAACCTTTAGATAATGTGTGGTAGTATTCCAACACCAAGGGAGAGTGGGTATAGGTTGTCTCTTGCTTGCTTGAACAAGAAGAACTGTTTCATATTACAAGACTTTAAAAAGGAAATAAACAAAGAAAAGCTAAACGGAGCAAAACCGAGAGAGTTCCGGCTCTTAGCAGAGCACTAAGGCCTTCACACATCTTGGTAATGGACATCTAAAACACTAGAATGAGCTTGCTATTTATAGGCTAAGATTTTGGCAATGCACGGCCGTGCATTGGATTGCACGGGCGTGCAAAGTACCCTTTTCTTTCACGTGCGGAATCTGGTAGTACAGGAGAGCATTTTAGGCTTTGCATGGCCGTGCAAATCAATGCACGACCGTGCATTGCCCTATTTTTCTCCATGTTGACTTTTGGACTTCCTGCATCTGGTTTCGTTCAATTGGCCCCCGAATGCTGATTTTACCTTGATTTTGAGTGTTTTCTTCATGTTTTTTGTAAATCCGGGTCAATTATCCTTTCAGAACACAAATGAGTGGATTAGGCATCAATTATTATCATATTGTCTCTAATTGTGATGATTTCGGGGATAATTAAGCATGCAAAACATGTATAATTTACGTCATATCATAATACCCCACACTTAAACTTTGCTTGTGCTCGAGAAAACTCATGTATGATTATACCCGTAGAAGTAAGATATTGATTAAATGTTAATCCAAAGATGTTGTCCCAGATGGCTGAATGGCCCTCTTAAAATCAATGATTTGGTGGTTATACCTTTCGAGTGTTTCTCCACAATAGGGTAGCAAGCCCAACATACTTGATGGAACTATGATTATGCACAAAATTATAGTCTCACAAATGTTCACTCAACACTCGGGTTAAATATATGGATATAGTATGCTAAGGAGAACACTCAATGCTATAATTAATGCTTGCATAATCATAGGCTTGTATAGAAATCAAATCTCCATCAATTGTCATAAAATATGTGCATAAATCAAGAGGGCTTTATAAAGGGTTGTAATGATTGGCTTATTGTTAAGGGTAGGAAGTATTTGGGAAAAGTGGCTAAATATTGAAAATCTGACTTGGCTTGATGATTAAAAGGTGAATGATTTCGTTATTCAACTTAGATTAGACATTGTGACTAATCTAAGGACTCTTTTAAGGTCAGATCGTCAAGACCAAATCCCTTCCTTCAAGAATGTAAACTTCTTCTTATCTTTGAAATATTCATTGCTATCAGTTCCCATGAATTGTTCGGTTGTTTCTTCCTAATACATTCATTTTGATCAGCTTTGCATACTCCAATTTTTCGAGTAAGATTGATTCTCTTTTGATGAGATTTCTTCACTAACTTGGGCGATTTACTAATTTCTTTTTGGTTGCCCCGTTTTCTTTTCACAATAATTCTTCTTTTCATATTAAATGAGTTTTCTTTCTTCGAACATAAGATGGATCTATAAACTTTCGGTGGAAAATCATTTCTTCATTCATAGCCAAATTGATTTCAACAAAAAGGGTTAAAAGATAAAAAGGCTGATTTTTCGGGTTTAATAGTTTTGAGATGTGGGTTTAGAAACGAAAAAGGTTTAGGGTCAAAGGGGCTAACTAGGGGATAACATTTAGGGTAGGTAAAGGAAAAGAAAAGGCTAAAGAAAATGGGTTAATCCTAATGCCTCAATCATTTGCATGCATTCTTTTAGTCCATGATCTTGAAATATATATTTTATACAAGTTCTAACATGCAAAGCAATAATTAGCAATCACTCTAACAAACGAAATGAGCATGTGAAATATGTAATAATCAACGGCGTAAAAAACTTGATGTATTCTTGATAATGCTCGGATAGATTCAAATCTCTCACATGGAAACGGAAGGTAAAGGGTAATAAAGTAAAAATGTGCATAAACTTATTTCTTTCTTTCTGTTGTGCTCCCTAATCTTCTCTATTTGTTTCCTTAATTCACTTCGATGGTATTTCAAATTGCTATTTTTATAAGCCCGTTTATGCCAAATGATTTTTAAGACTCTTGATTTTAGATTATTTTTGAAAATGTTTTTATTACTTCTATATGCATTTAATCCAATGGATTGAGTAGTTTAATCATGCACTTGTAATACTTAGGACAAAATTAGGAAGCCAAATTATCAACGGGGTTCCACCCCACACTTAATTTCTGACAATATGATTATATGCAATATGATATGTGTCATGAATAATAAGAGTGCGGTAAAACTAATACTCCCATGATGAGACGTCATCACCATGCATGTGGTCGATTCCCACCATTGCCTAAAATGTATTTCCCAGCACGAACCAAAACTTGCCTTTACCTGTTTATTCAAAGCTCAAGACACAACTAATTACTGGAAATAAAAATAACATTAAACTAATATTCGCCAACTAGGGCAGCCGAAAGTGGTGGCGGTGGCACCATATCAACGGATATCTACGTAACCGGTAAAAAACCATGAGTGTCAATGTATCCAAATCATCCAACAAGTGTTTGGGGTAAGGGTTTTAAGAAAATAAAAATTATTCCACAATTCAACACATGACTGCATGGAGTCTAATGCACGGTCATGCATTGCCCCTATCTGACCAAATTTGACTTCTTTTTGTTTTCTTTTTTTTTTAGAGGAAAGAAAATAAAACTTAAACACGTAAAAACCGTCCGAAAGCGTTACTTCTAAAATTAATTTTTTTTGCTTTCGAATTGCGGTACTTTTGTTTATTTATTTTTCTTAACAAAAATTTCGCGATCCCTTGAAAATTCCTACAAAGATAGATTAGTTAACACAAGCACCAAAATAAAAATGAAAATAAAGAGAAAATAGAAATAGTTAGTCCAACCGCCTAAATCTTTCACAGAATTACCGTGTCCCCGGCAACAGCGCCAAACACTTGATGCGTGTTTTATATGTAGATAAAAATGGAAATATATATATAACCCTGGCAATAATGCCAAAGACATGATGACATGTTTTTAGTAGTAATAAATATATTATATTTAGAGAAACACAAAATCAGGGGTCTTAAGTCCGTCGGTATCTTACAATTCATTATTCGGACTAAGATTATCCAATAACTGACGTACGTCATGTCTTGTAACTACCTTAGGAAAGTCGGAATGCGCAACTCCCTCTAGAGCAACTTTATGAACGCTCGGACCTAACAAATTATGTTCTTAAATAGTTGTCTTTACTTATAATATTATTTTAAATAAATAAGACTTTCATTCTCAATATCAAACCCATGGCTCCCGCTAGAAGTCCTCTGCAAGCCGACACGAAAGAAGTAAAGAAATACCGACACAAACTGCCCGGTCTAGCTAGGGCTCAAACGGCCTGCTGAATACCCAAACCTCCGATCAACCCATAATATTAAATCTATACTAACTGGCCATGCTATCACCAAGATTTGTATATAGACCGTACAAACATCGAATAAGCTTCCCAAACAAGAAGTCTTGCTTAAGTAACTCACAAGATTTAAGATTATTAGATTAGTTTAAAGATCACTTATTCTTGTCTTTTTAAGATAAATCATAGTAAAGACTTTAAAAACATAACATACTAAAAATACTTCATTAATTAATTAAAGTTCAACCAACTCGAGCAACACAAGAGAACTAGCCATGAATGACCATATAAATGACTCCACTAACCCTTAGATAATGTGTAGTAGTATTCCAACACCAAAGGAGAGTGGGTATAGGTTGTCTCTTGCTTGCTTGAACAAGAAGAACTGTTTCGTATTACAAGACTTTAAAAAGGAAATAAACAAAGAAAAGCCAAACGGAGCAAAACCGAGAGAGTTCCGGCTCTTAGCAGAGCACTATGGCCTTCACACCTCTTGGTAATGGACATCTAAAACACTAGAATGAGCTTGCTATTTATAGGCTAAGATTTTGGCAATGCACGACCATGCATTGGATTGCACGGGCGTGCAAAGTACCCTTTTCTTTCACGTGCGGAATTTGGTAGTACAGGAGAGCATTTTAGGCTTTGCACGGCCGTGCAAGGAAATGCACGACCGTGCAAGGAAATGCACGACCGTGCATTGCCCTATTTTGCTCCCTGTTGACTTTTGGACTTCCAGCTTTGACTTCATGCGTCCGATTTCGTTCAATTGGCCCCCCGAATGCTGATTTTACCTTGATTTTGAGTGTTTTCTTCATGTTTTTGTAAATCCGGGTCAATTATCCTATCAGAACACAAATGAGTGGATTAGGCATTAAATATTATCATATTGTCTCTAATTGTGATGATTTCGGGGATAATTATGCGTGCAAAACATGTATAATTTACATGTATGTTTTTAAATAAAGAAATGAAAGAATGACATAATGTATAAGAAAGAAATCCTGATTTATATCCATGTATATATTGCTTGCCAAGTATGAAAAGAATGACATAACGTACAAGAAAGAAATCTTGCTTTATATCTATGTATATATTGCTTGCTAAGTATGAATGCACGTTATGGACGAAAACGATGATAACGGCTACTTCGGTAGACGGACAACCACTTGACTAGTATGCAACCAGAAATGAAAGTCTAGAAATGTAGACTAAATTAAGCCTACTACGGTGGAGTAAGTCCCTAAATCGATTCACGGCTGTATAATTAGTTCAAGTGGGAAACGGATGCCTTAGGGAAGACGAGCGAATATGACGGACTACGACGGTAGGATGGTAAAGACGGATGGCCAAAGGTTTGCCTGACGGTTAAAGATATGACAGACGGTTTCTAGTGCCGGACGGTTAAGTAAATGGGCCACGACGGTAGTTTGAGAACGTTTGCCTTTGTGACTTCGCAAAGTAACGGGTTGATCACCCATATGTGTATGACTAATGATTATGCACTAAGAAATAAGCATGTATGTATTTATATACGTACTCATTACGAATGTTATAAGAAATAAGTAAAGTAAAGAAAAAAAGAATATGTGTATAATATATATATATATATATATATATATATATATATATATATTATATGATAAAGTTTATATCTGATTGCTTTTAAACTAGAACTCACCAGCATTAGCTGACTTTTAGTATGCACTTCAGGTAGCAAGAAGAAGGGGCGTGCTAAGGTGTGATGGCTACTCGGCACAACTGACATCCCATTTACTTGAGTTTATGTTAAGACAATGTTTATGTTTAAATGTTAAGACTTCCACTGCTACGTTATGTATTTGACTTATTGTACGCTTCCGCTATGTTGAATGATTTTAATTAAAAAGTTCAGTATGAATGACTATGTTTATGAGTAAATCCAACAAGTGAGGTCCCCCGGGAAAGTGGGCTTTACAGATGGTGTAGGGTTAGCTGGTCGTACCATGACTATGTTCTTCGGGCGATAAAGGCTCTCCGCCTTAGACTATAATTATGGGTTGTCTGGTTCCGTGTGATGGTTCATCAAGATAAGCGTGTTGTTTTTTGAGAAAGAGGAACAAAAGGCACATAAGGGCTAAAGAAACAGTAAACAAGTAGAGCACGTAGTTTCCTAATAAGGGGACTCCTAGGGTTATAGCCTAGGTCTATTCTAAGGTGGCCTAATTCGCTATAACCAAGGCTCTGATACCAATCTGTCACACCCTGGCCAAGGCGGAAACACGAGGGGGCGACGAAATTGAATCATTACACATGGATCAAAAGAAATTTCTATTAAGTTAAATTGAATAGTTGATTACATTGATTACAAAGAAATCAAACAAGACAAGTCGAATAAAAAAATCTTCTTTTGTTAATATCTAGCTAAGTCCTCTAAAGCATAAGTCCTTGAAGTCCTAGCATGATCAAAGCGACAACTTAGTTTCCATTACCCAAAAACATGCTAAAATAGGTCAACTAAAAAGTTGGTGAGAGCATAGGTTTAAGTAGATACATAGTAATAGATAACACAGTGCAAATCATAAACAAGTTTCATAATCCAAGTAATTAAACTTTTATACATGAGTCCACAACCAACCCTAGTGATCGATAGCTCTCCCGTCCAACACCTTATCACAAGGGTGTTAGACTATAGTATAAGTGTCAAGTATGGAGTTTCTAAACACTCAGCTCCTTCCAAGTTGATCAGAATCCACAACTTGAAGGACGCTCGAAATTGATTGGCATGCATCAACCCTAGGACCGGATGGGCTATTCAAGCCAATAGATCTATTTACGTACTCCAGTGGCTTCCCCGAAGTTAATGGTTGTGTAGATTTTAGAAAATAAGAGAGACTTTGTAGTAAAAAGTGGCATAGAATAGCAACATGTATAACCAGTTTAGTTTTACTAGAATTAGAAAGTATATTATTGACTACAAAAGAATAGTTTGGACTCTATAATTTGGATTCTGTTTTGATATATGAGCATGTTTTCCACCCCAAATTAGAAATAAAAGAGGGGTTATGAACTCACCTTGCAAGTGAAAGGGTTGAACTTGAACTTGTAGTAACTTGGATTTGAATACCTTAAGGATTCCCTAACTAATAATGTTAAGTTAATTAGAAACAAGTTTAGAATAGTAGAGGGGTTGTTTTTGTAAATAGAGGAAGGTGGTTGTCGTATACTCGAGTGGTTATCATTCCAGAGTAGTACCTCCGACAGAAAACTTCCCGGGAAAGAATGACGGGTCCAAGAGGGATTTATACACCACTATTTCCTTAGACAGAACTTTCTGTTTGTCAGATAACTACATACAGGTTGGACGGTTACTCTATCGGTATACTAGACCAAGTTTAGGGTTTGTTTGGTATGTTTGGAAAGTATAAGGGTTAAAGTGTAAATATGAATTTAGTATGGATAGAAATGAAATAAGTTGAATATTAGAAAGGTTTAATTTGAAAATAAGGAGTTTTAGTAAAAACATGATTTTAGAAATTTAAAGGAACAAGAAAGATTAAAACCAAGTTTTTTAAGTAAAAGTTTGAACAAGTTTAATTAAAATAGGGCTTTTAATCTTTGATAGGTCTATGATTATAACATAAACATGTTAGGGAATCATAGATCTAAGCTAGTTATGAAGGAATTTGAAAGAAAAAGTAAGAAAATAAGAAGAACTTACTTAGAATGGAAGGATTTAAGCTAGAACCTTCCAGAAGATGAGAGGAACGACCTTTAAAAGCTGGAGAGCCCTAGAGGATCTTTGAGGTACGAAGAATAAATAAGGAATAAGGGCTCTATTTATAGGGTGAGGTTAGGGACTTATTCGCAAAATCTAATTAGATAAATGGACTAGGATTGCATAGAGTTTGTTAAATTTTATATAAAAAAATTCAAAAATAATAGGGGGGGCGGGTAGGTCACGAAATTTTAAAGGATATGGATGAGATTTTGAGTTCAAAATTAGTTAGTTAATGGATGAAAAGGATTAGGATAGAATTTAAGAATAAAAAGAATGGTTTTTAATCATTTAGGATAAGTTTAAAGGTTTTTAATTGATTTAATAAATTAAATAATAATAATAATGTGTATATATAAAAATCTAAAAATTATAATAATAATAATAATATATAATTGAATTTACAAAAATTAACCAGATTTTAAAGACGTTTACAAAAGAAACCCTGAAATTTACGTATGCATAACTTTTACCCTTGAAATTTTATTTTAGTCAAACGAAGTTACAAACTTGAATTGTTTTGATTAGGTTAGAGTCTAAGGCATCCAAAGTTACTATAAGTAGCATGTTCAAGAGTGTACACAAGAATCAGATAGAATTAAAATAGAATAAGCAAGTTGTTTTAAAGTGCAATAAAATACTCGCTTTAGACCAGACTTAGAAGTTTGAATTAAATTGTCATACCAAGTAAAATGAGGCTTAAAGGTTCATTGTATTAGAATTCTTAATAGATTACAAAGTATAATCAAATAGAATCATACATAAAAATCAGAGATGTCACAGATTCGACCGGTGACAACAGTAGTTAAGTCGCGTTCAGGTCCGAGTATTCACGATTTTCCAACGATGTTGCTAGGGTTCTGACAAGCTTAAATGGATTCCGGTAAGTCCTTTCTCGTTTCCATGTCATTGTTGTTGTAGATCTACAAGGTTCGGGTTACATTTCGTCAAAATCTAGTAGGTTACGGGTTACGGTTAATTATTTTTTGTTTAGATCGGTTGATTTGGTTGCCGGGTTTTATTCTAGAGTATAAATTATACGTTTCTGGATAGGATACGACATCCCGGACCTCGGTCAAACTTGGTCAACGGTGGTCAAAACGGGTCAACGGGTTACGTATGCGAACCGAGTGAGCATAAAGGTATAAAACACACACTATAATAGTTATATTTAATTTCGTGAAAGTTAAACACGTTTATGTTTATTTGCGTTAGCCCTAAACGACTTATTAACGATAAAAAAATGTTAACTTAATGATTAATATTAACGGACCGTAAAACACGCATATTTAATATAGAGAAACTCGTTCGGACTAAATATATATTTGTTAATAAACGAGAAAGTGTATTCGTAAGTGAGTGAATCGATTAAACGAGAATCTTAAACGTGATCAACGAGTTGTACGTATGATTAGTAGATATTATTACGTGAACGTGAAAAACAATTATATTATAATTGTGGTATAAAACGGTTTATACGACGTAGATACCATCGAAATAACGTTAGCATCAAAGATTTTATATAACGGTATATATATATATATATATGTATATATATATATATATATTTGATAAGTCGTTGAATGATAATTAAATATATGACCCGAAGGACTAAACTAGAATTTAGCAAATGACAAACATGATAAAACTATATTTTTATAAATGTAAATGTACCGTATGGATATATATACTTATATATATATATATACCTATAAATACACACATGAATATAAATACTCACATGTTTATGAAATCAAATAATTATTTTGGAACACGATAGCTATTCTCGAACATATACGTGCATATTCTGTACCCGAATGTTAAGTAAATATACCTATCATTGCGAAGTTTTGGATAAAAGACACAAACAATTGGAAACTTAACGAATACATTCCGAGTAAATATGAAAACTTAGACTTTTATTAATTTGGACAAATATCATGTCATGTATATACAAAGGTATTCATATGTAAATGTATAATTATAAATGTTTATATCTTCTATAAACCATTAGAGATTATACAATACGAGGCCTAACTATAAAAACATACACACGAATATGTATATATATGTGTGTATATATATATATATTAACAAATGGACTTAGGTATGATTTATATGAACCCGAATAATTACTTGAGGGATACATGAACTGTACAAACATATTTTAGGGTTCTGATTATATATATATATACATATACATACACACACACACACACATATATATATATATATATATTAACACGTATATATTATAAAACTCTGAGATGGTTTAACATAGAGTTGTACACATTCTGTTAAGAGTCATACGAACGAGAATTGCGATTATTAATTATAAATACATATGGTTATGCACAACCGTGAGCTTGATAAACTTGTATGTTCGGATGTGACCATGGAAACCTAAATAAGTTGAAAATCCTGACTCGACCTAAATAACAATTATCATCAATCGTTAAGTCAACAGCATGGCTCAAACGCACGCATGATAACTCAACACGAGTTTAGACTCACCTTATAATATTAGGGTTAGTCCATAATTCTCATTAAGTACCTACAGGGTTTGTATGACTCGAGTAGGACATAGACCCGCTACTATCGTATTACGTGGACTTTGGTTCCCGTTGTTACATGAAGGATGTCATCGTTCCTAACACAATACCAGGTGAGTTTCACGGCCCCTTTTTACTGTTTTGTATACTTTGGGGGAAGAACATACTTACAACTATTTTTATATGATAACAAGAAAACAAGACCTGACCTTTATGTTTGCATGAGTTAATACACTTGGAGCTCGTAAGTCCCCTGATCATCACATTTATAACCACTAGCTATAGATTAGCCTGAGATTTTATGGATAGTACTATTGGGAATGACACCCTCGGTCATGGTTAGTCACGCTAACCATGGGTCCACTTGGCCAAATGACTGCATAGTGTTCAAACAATTGCTCGTGAGGTACAAGTGTAGGGACTGATCTTGTAATTAGCTCAAACCTGATTTGGGTGGGGGATTAAAATGGCGACACACACTCTTAAAAGAGTGTGTGTGTGTGTGTCGCAAGTTAGAGAAGAGAGGGAGGGAGAGATTTGAAGCTCAATTTCAATCACTTGCATGCTAGAATTGGAAGTTTTGATCTACACGATCCTTCTTAATCTTCAAGTAAGTGTTTTAATCCATAGAAAATCTCCCTAGTTCTTGTTCTTGTTGGGTAATGCGTTGATGAACCCTAATAAACAGAAATTAGGGGTTGAGGTGAATCAAATGTTTGTTTGGATTGATAATCTAGCATTACTAGAGCTAGCGGAGTATTCAATTCATGTTAATTTCATCAATTGGGAGTTTTGAGAATTAGGGTTCTTGAGGACCCAATTTGGGGGTTTTGCAATTTAATGTGTTTAAATGGTGATTTGAGTATGGATAAGTGTTTGTGGTGTGATTAAACACTTAACCAAGTAATAACCCTCAAACAATTTGGTGATTTAAGAAATTAGAAATTTGGGTGAAATTGGGTGGAACCCAAACGGGTCAAAATGGGTGAATGATTGTGTAGGGAGATTAAAACTTGTTTAAGGTGTAATAAATCAAGTTAAGAATGGGTGTAATCCATAAGGTCTAGGGTGGGTGTTAGACCTCAATTGGAAAATGATGAATTGGTGGATTGGAAGTTTGACTATTATGGGTCAAACGGGTCATTTGGGTTGAAAGGTGGTATTTGGGTGTCGGGGGTTTAATTAAGGTCATGTTAATCAAACTAAGTTAGGGTCTTAATCTTTAGATCATAAAGGGGTATTGGGTGTCAATTGGTGATAATTTGATTACTAATTGTAAATGGGTTGTATAGGTGATCAAGTAGTAAGGAAGCTAGCTTGGAGGATCAAGTGGGATCATCTTTGGCAAAGGTCAGTGCCTTGCTCTTACTTAGTAATTACAGGGTATAATGATAATACATAAGTATACTATATGCGGTTAATTTATGCTTATGTATCGTTGAATGTTGAATGGTGTTTAATTGTCGTTTATATCGAATAAATAGGCATAATGTGGTTGGAAATTGGTGTAGTTGACTATGTGGTATATAGTCAAACTAAAATATAGAATACGGTAAATTGGTGTAGTTGGCTAGTGTGGCATATAGACTAAAATATAGAATATGTTGATTTGTTGTAATTTGATTTATGTGGTAAAGGGTCAAACTAAATTGTGGGATGTGGTGTATTGGTGTAATTTGACTTATGTTGTAAAGAGTCAAACTAAATTGTAGGATGTGGTGTATTGGTGTAATTTGACTTATGTAGTAAAGAGTCAAATTAAATTATGGAATGTGGTGTATTGGTGTAATTTGACTTATGTGGTAAAGAGTCAAACTAAATTGTGGAATGTGTTATATTGGTGTAATTTGACTTAGTGTGGTATGAGTCAAACTAATATGTAAAATGTGGTGATTTGGTGTAATTTGACTAATGTGTGGTAAGAGTCAAAGTAAAATGCAATTTGGTGGAATTGAGGTCATGAACCTCACTTATTTCGTTGTCTTTTGAAGTTATTGAACTTCACTTATGTCGTTGTAGCTTGAAGTCTTTGAACTTCACTATTGTCGTTGTTGCTTGAAGCCAAAGAACCTCACACGAAAGTAATTTGAGTTCATGAGCTTCACAAGGTCGTGTTGTAGCGTTGAGGTCTTTAGAACCTAATAAAGTGGAGTTTGAAGCCTAAGAACCTCACACGGTGTGAATTGAGGTTATGAGCTTCACGAGGTCGTTTGTGGTGTTTTGAGGTCTCAAAAACCTCACAAGGTGTATGGTCGGGATGGTGGGAGATTAACTAACTGGGTGTATATACATAAGTGGTAACATATGTAAGGTGTTTTATATGGCATTAGAAGTTAATTGGGTGTTAATAGGTGTTTGGGTTGGGATTAGACATGTATAGGTGTCAATACATGTTCTCGGAAAAAAAAAAGCCCAAACTTCTACTGAGTGTATCTCAGGCTAGAAAATGAACCACGAAAGACATAATATATGACATTGGGGTATCTCAACGTGAGGAATTTGAAATTTGGTGTTGCTGACTTGTAGCCAGCGCAGTATGCGCTGGTATCAGCACATATTGCACTGGCGGGTCTACAGCCGACGCAAATTGCGCTGAAAATCCTCTGTTGTGCGCTGGTAAAAAGTGAAAATGTCATTTTTGGGCCAAGTTTAATGTGTTAACTTGGTGGTGGCCCTAAGGGTTGATTATCATTACTAATGGTTTATTTTGTGGTGTTTTGGATGTAGGAAAAGCTCCGGTGTGATCTCGGGTCTCGCATCTTGTGGATTGGATTCTCATGGACTTGTCGATGTCGTTTGACTAAACTTCTCGTGGGAGACTTTTACAAACATGTTGGGTTGTTTAACACTTGTGGATAAGTGTGATTAACTTGACTTATTTTGTGTATTTTAGAAGTCTAACTTATATTTGTAAAACTTAAACATGAGGATACGTTATATGTTTGTATGGGACCTAAACTTTGTGTTGTTTTACAAGTTTAAATCGGTTTGAAAAATCTGGGTGTTACAAATTGGTATCAGAGCAGTGGTTTGAAGGATTTGGTGTGCGAGACACCAAACTCAAACCTATAATGCTCTTGATATTATCGGAGAAATGAGAATCCAATTATGGCGTGACCGAGACACGGAGCTTAAGGGGCGAGGTTAGTAATGATTATATGTTATTTGTTTTAATTGGTTCCCAATGTGAACTAAATGTGTCGAAAGTTGTTAAGGGATTCGTTATATGGAGATAGTGAATGTAATTGGACATATTACATTATCAATCATGCCTGGCCAGTATGATTCATAATGTAACATGTGCTAATACCTTCATGATAACCATATGATGATGAACACCGACAATGAGTAAGTGAAGGTTGTTATATGTGTTTATGTTTATATTATGTGTTTGTGCATAGATGATTATGCAGGAGTAATTAATATACACAAAGAAAGAAGTAGAGCCTTATAGAGTAAGACTAGAGGCCTATAAGTAGGTAGCACACCTGCAAACTTATTACTTCACGGTCGGGGATGACTAGGGGGAAACATAACTTAGTGGACGGATTTGTAGATAGAAGTTGATTTAAAGATTCGTATATGAAGGAGTCTAAGCGGGTATCACCTCGAGGATGGGGATGAGTTTGGGATTAGTCGGGAGAATGGAAAGCAACATTCTAGTGGAGGATGGCTAAAGCTTTCTATGATGTCATTTCAAATTTTTTTCCTTCAAGAAAGATAGGAGCTCATTGATACGGTACTTTGAAGAACCGTATGAATCCTTAAGAGCGGGATGATCAAACGTAGTCGAATACGTGGAGGAAGGAAACCTTGTCTTCACATGGGTTCGTGGTGGGCGAACTAAATGAGTAAGTGGTGGGAGTTTATTCGTTGTTTAACAAACGATACATCGCTAACGGTTTTGGCTTTGAAGCAATCCATTGTGATTGGTGGATGGAGTATTACTAGCGGAGAGTCATCTCCGGGTTATGGCGGAGAATAGGTTGGGAGTTCTCTGTAGGGTTAAAGGCTTAAAGGCATGAAGATAATGCAACTAGGTGAATTCAAGAGACGTTCTTGAACTAGTTTGTCCACAAGTCGTTGTGGATGTTGCAAATTGGGTATTTTCTTCACTCACGTTAGACCGGTGGATTAATCAAGGGATTATGGGCATGTCGTATGACGGAGTGTATTCTTGCTCAAATTTTGGAGTATCTGAAGGAATGAAGATTGATCGGCTACCTCAATGCTATCGATGGCTTATTAGAGTGGATTCTCCTACGTGGTGTACAACTCTGGTGGAGTTGATTTTTATGTGATGCAAGGGGATCAAACTCGGGAAACTAGTGGTGGTGTGAGAAGGAGATTGTGATGGCTTAAGGAAAGCCAAATATTCTGGCCGAGCTAGAAATCCCTTTGGGAGACAACACTCGTTGTTGCCATATGTGTGGGAAGATATACAGATGGAATGATGGGACACACTACGCCATAGAGTTCTAGTCCTAATCATGCGTGCTTCGGTGTTTACAAATCGGCACGCGTTCGAAGTGAATGTCCCGAGTTTAAATCACACGAATGAAAGGGGGGAGAAAATAAAAATTTTAAGGCCGTCAAGCCAAACATTTCTAAACTACCAAAGACGGGTCGGAAGTCTTTTGGTATATTGTCGATAGAGGTTATATGTGAATCAGTGGATTCAGAAGCGATCAACATTGCGGATTTCATAATGCTGACAATTATGTGAATTATTATTTGAAGGATGTGGGTGAAACAATCACATGGAATGGAGTCCTATGATTGTAGTGGAAATTGTGTGGTTACTAGAATCAGATAGTCGCTTATGTGAGCAAATGCCTGACCTGTTCGTAAGTAAAGGTCGAACACCAGAAACCATGCGGTAAAATCCAACCATTAGAGATACTGGAATGGAAATGGGAGCACATCACAATGGACTTCATAACCAACCTACCACATACAGCTAAAGGCTATGACACCATCTAGGTGATTGTGTACCAATTGATGAAAAGTGCGCACTTCTTGCCTATTGGAGAGACGTATTCTTCCGAACATTTGGCAGAGGTGTTCACTAATGAATTTGTAGCTCGCCACGGGGTAACGGTGTCTATTGTTTCGGACAGGGACACCCGGTTCACGTCGAGATTCTGGGAGAGGTTTCACTAGGCAATGGGTACTCGATTAAACATTAGCATGGCGTATCGACCCCAAATGGATGGTCAGTCTGAAATGACCATCCAGACCCTCGAGGATATGCTTCGTGCGTGTATTATCGACTTTAGTGGTAGTTAGGATAACCACCTACCCTTGGCGGAATTCTCCTACAACAACAGCTATCACTCGACCATAGGCATACCGCCTTTTGAGATGTTGTACGGGCGACAGTGTCGAACACCGGTTTGTTGGGGAGAGATTAGATAGAAGGAATTAGGGAGCCTGGAAGTGGTTAAGGCTACATCTGGTAAATTCGATCAGACCAAAGCTCATATGAAAGCTGCTAAGAGGCGAAGGTCCCTCGAATTCTAGGTGAGAGATATGGTACTGTTGAAAGTATCTCCTTGGAAAGGGATAATCCATTTTCGAAAACGGGGGAAATTAAGTCCAAGGTTTGTCAGACCGTTCAAGATTTTGGCACGGGTGGGCGAAATGGCATACAGATTGGAATTTCCCGATGAGTTAACTAGGATTCATCCTACTTTCAACGTGTCGCACCTACGAAAGTGTCTAGATGATGAGACCGCGCACGTGCCGAAATCGAACATCGAGGTTGATAACCGTCTGAACTATGTCGAGGAGCCTGCGGCCATCCTAGACAAAAAAGAGAAAGGTTTACGTTATAAGGTTATCCAACTGGTTAAGGTTCAATGGAAGCATCGAAAGGGATCTGAAGCCATGTGGAAAACGAAACTAAAATGAAGGAGTCGTACCCACAACTGTTCGACTTATGACAGGTTTCGAGGACGAAACCTTTTGTAATTTGTAACATCCTGAAAATCACGATAAATAATAATCGGGTTTATTAAAAGGATTAAAAAAGAATAAAGAGGTAAAACGGACTTGTGGGCCGTGAACGGGCCGAGCAAGGAGAAGGGGAAAGGCTTAAGACCTGGCCCTAGTCAAGTCTCAAGCTCATTTGCACCCCAAACCTCCACACTTTTCTAGAGAGAGAAACCGTAGAGAGAGAAAGTCCCAGTTTGAAGCTCAAGATCACTCCTACTTCTATTTCCACTGCTCGGGTGAAGATCTATAGGAGAAGGGCGTCGTTTTAAAGTAAGAAACTCGTTATTTTCTGAGTTTTTACTATTTTTGGGTTTTTACGGTTTTAAGGATCAAAGGTGGGATTTTTACGTTCTAAACACAAAACAGACCCTAGATCTAACATCATGATGGTAAAGCACGACGTTTGGATGTAAAAAGTCAGCACCTTGGCGAGTATGATCCTGGGCCGCCATCTCCATGAAGAAACTAGGGTTTCTGCTGGAGAAGACGAGCAGTTTCGCTTGAAGAAAAGAAGCGAAACTGATTAGTGTCGCTAGGAAGGTATGTGGCGAAACTGTCTAGTTTCACCTGAAGCAAAGAAAATGAAACTGCCTTAGTTTCGCCTGCTCAAAAGAAACGAAACTGTATAGTTTCGCTAAGAGCTCAGAAAGCGAAACTGACCTAGTTTCGCTTAACACTTAGGAGTTTAGAAATTGATGTGTTATTAATTAACTCAGATTGACGGTAACGCTTTTGGACGAATTGGTAAAGAGTGATTGGATAACATAACAGGTGAATCAAGATTCCCTATTTACTTGTTTCTAGGGTGACATGCATACTTATGAAATGCTTACGAAATGTTTGTGAAACGTTTATGAAATGACTATTAAACGAATGTTTACGAAATGAGTGTTTTCCAAATGAATGGTGTCTGAAACAAGAAATGCTTATGAAACGAATGTTTAAGAACGGGAATGTTATGAAAATGAATGTCTATAAAGAAATGGTTTTGAAATGAATGAAAAGGGTTTTATAAACGTATGGATGTTTTACGAAAAGAAAACGGGCAAATATTTTATGGAAGTCATTACAAATCTAATATGTCGAATGAATGGAATTGATGAATGAAGTCTGGGAATGTAATTCTCAGCCTTATGGTAGATTATGAACAACGAGCCATAGTTGCCATAAGAACAACAGGGGTAGTTTCTTTGTGGCCTATCAATGGTTATTGGTTGTACAATCAGGATTGGAGTGACGACGGTCACTCAGGGTTAAGGTGACCCATGAATGGAATCACTTGGGGGCTTGCGGGTTCTAATAGTGATAATGTATGGAATGGAATTATATTGTACTGTCGGTCTTCGTGCATGATAGCCTTAGGGGCAGTATAATATGATATAGACGGAAAGTATTGTATTGTTGGTCTTCGTGCATGATAGCCTTAGGGGCGATACAATACTAAATGACGGAATGGACGGTAAAACAGATTTATATATTTTTTGTATGACTCGAATGGAATGGTAAATGTTTTTGCGTATATATGAATGGAATGTGAATGTTAATCCCCGTTTTAATGATGAATTGATAAACGATGTGTGTAAACTATATATATATATTTTGTAAGTATTTTCACACAATTAGAGTTTTAAAAATGGGTTTTCACCAAAGACTAATCACACACACTTCGGGCAAGTGTACCCGTCGGAAGGCAATATAGTAAAGGTAAGAACCGATATCAATCCGTGGATACGGTGGAATGCAATAATAAACCGGAACTAAGATTTAATCAAGTGATGGTAAAAAAGATATTTTGAAGAGTTGTTTAAATAACTAGCATGTAAATATATATAAAACTAAACTAAAATCACAAGGAAAACAATCAATGAAGAAAGATCACTTCGGTATCGACTCCATCTAGAATACATTCAATACACTCATGGAAACATGGCAAATACACGAAACATAGATTGACTAAATTCTCGTCAAAGACATCTAATCAAATGACCATTCGGAAAGCTAGAATGACTTATACAAACTAACCATCTAAAATCATGCAATGAAGCTCACGTGTTGTAATCATGTCAATGTTTATGAAGATTGAACTAGTTTCCGATCAAGGTACACTAATCCAACAACTAGTTGGAAAGATAATATGAAGAACACACTACACACCTCAAGTTGATTTAATTAGACAACAATATGCACTTCTTCAACATACAATGTTCATACAAAGTTTATATAAATTAGGAGATTGTGTCAACAAATCCTAGATAAACATGTACCTAAGCATGAAACATCATAACAAACACTTTGTCTTTCCAAACACAAGCATAAGGATACACATACAAGAATTACAAATCATGAACAAGAGACTTCATCCACCATTCCTAGTCAAATGCCATAAATACCATACAAACATACACCAATTCATGAATATAAGCATAAACCATAAGTTTTCCAATATAATATGGCATACACAAATATAAGTCTTGCAAACAACTTTAAATTCTTGAATACATAATTTCATTGAAGAATAATCATACGATTGTCATAACATTAACATAATGATTGACAATAATCCATAAATGTTCTCAAATGTATCTAAACTTCATCTAAAACAAAGTGCACAAGAGTTTTAGCTCATCATGAGCACAAGAATGACAAACAAGCAGGGAAAAATGGTAAGAAACATGATAGAAATACAAGAATCAAACCACTCCTCCAAGCCTAGATGTTGTTGTTGATGTATGGTGATCCTCTTGATGTAATAATCCTTCCTAAAAGCTTGAAATATGGCTGGAACAAGGTTGGTTCGGAGCTCAAACAGTGGGTTTTTGCTCTGGTTGCTGAATGAATGAGAAAACTGGCCAACGTTTGTTTTATAAAAAGGAGAGGCATGAGCGTGCCCAAGCACTTGGCGCGATCATGCCTAGGATTTAACACGGTCATGGGACAGAGCGTTGACCGATCCGTAACTGCCACTGGGTCCCATTAATCGAGGAGGAACGACTCTTCAGAAGTCACGGGTTAACACGCGGCCGTGTGGCTGTAGGAGCATGGTTGTGCTCGAGAATCTGGCTTGGTGCGGCCGTGCCAATTGCGGGGCGCGACCGTGCCTAGGGTTAATGAACTTGGCGCGGCCGTGCCAAGTAGGGGGCACGACCGTGACTACAACTCAGAAACCCTAAAAACTTCAAATTAGTTCCTGGAATCTCCTACTTTATTCAGTTAGCTCCATAAAAACCTATAAAACTGGAAATGAAGCAAATAAGTGTCTAAACCCAGAAAATAATCAAGAATTGATCGTGAAATGAGCGAAGTTTTGTGCCAAAAAGATGTGTAAATCTTAACACATCAATAAAACCCTAATGAATGAACGAACGGTAAACCATTTTCTTCATAATCGAATAAAAACTTGAACTCGCCAGCGTTAGCTGACTTTTAGTATGCATGTCAGGTTAAGGATAGAGGAATGATGAACGGATACTGCTTGGCTGCTCGAGGAGTTACCCGGCGTTATGAGACTGGCATCCCATTGAATGTTGAATGACTGAATGTCTAAGGCAATGTTTTTAATTGTTGCTATTTTGTAAACAATGTATTGATGTTTATTCCGCTACTTAATGTTATTTAAAGTTTAAGAACTGATTGTGAATGATTAATCCAACACGTGAGGCCTCTGGGGTTTGGGGCCTTAAAAACTCTAAATTATTAGAACATTGGCCCTTACCCCATCGCTGGAATAACTGGACATACTTCATTTATCACTTTTATTGATGAATATTCTCCTTATATGTACTTGTATCTTATTCCTCTGGACCAAGACCTTAAAAGCATCTATTCATATACCCAATAAAGTTCCTTCAAAATTGTCCCTAAAACTCCTTACGAAGTCTGGACAAGAAGGAAACTGAGTCTAAGATATATGAAAGTATGGGGTTATCTCGTCGAAGCTAAACTTAATAATCCTTCCTACGTCACTCATATTGTAGAAACTAAGCATGCTTATTTCCTCAAGGATCTTAAGAACAGTGGGAGTAGTGAAAATCCTTATGAGGATTTGCAAGAACTACAAGACGCGGGGGGGGAGTAGGGGGTGAGACTTGTCGATCATTATACCTCTGATTACTATTCCTCTTGTACACAACGCTACTCCATACGTCACTACAAACCCTCCTACTGACTCAACACTTACTCCGAATGAACATGAGAATGAAGACACCTCAAACGGCTATTACCATGACAATGCTAAAACCCAATAATCAACTCAGGATGTCATCTAGGTCCAAAAGGCCTACTAACTTTGATGATAATTAACCTACCTGACTGAAGCTGAAATGGATGCAAGAAAGTTTGCTGACCCTACCTCTTATAATTAAGCCATTAGCAGTGTTCAGTCTTCTGAATGGAATAAAGTCATGAGCTTGACTCCATGAAGAAAAATGATGTTTGGGATTTGGTTGAATTATCCAACGACGTTAAACCCGTAGAATGTAAATAGGTATTCAAAACAAAACTAAATCCGAATGTAAACATTGAACGCTATAAAGCAAGACTAGTTGCAAAAGGTTTCACTCAGAAAAAGGAAATTCACTATCAAGATACCTTATTTTCTGTCACACCCCAACCGACGGCGAAATACGTCGGGGCGGGACATGTAGACTGTTCAAAAGCACATGGTTAAACTAAAATTTCATATATTAAATTTACTGAATTTCATAACAAGTTCAACTAATACAATCAAAGAAAATGAAATACATCAACAAGGTTTAACTATTTATTTATCTTGGTCCTCAATTCCTATGTGTAGCATCTTGAATATGAACTCAAAGCTTAGTACCTGAAACATGTTTAAAATGAGAGGGTCATCTATAAATAGTTGGTGAGCATACATAGGTTTTGACACCACAAGTAAAGTTCAAATGTTTAGTGTACAATTCATATGATACATGGTTTATAAAGCATTTATGGAGAATCTAAGTTAAGCTAGTTGCACAAATGTAACCTTGTAACTGAAGGGCATAACAACACATGTTATCCTAATGTATGGCATAACAACACATGCTATCCTGATGTAAATGTATGGCATAACAACACATGTTATCCTGATGTAAATGTAGGGCATAACAACACATGTTATCCTGATGTAGGGCATAACAACAAATGTTATCCTAATGTAATGTGTTAAAGATTGCACGAGTATGTCATGTATATGTAGCCTTAACAGTTAGCATTCAAGCACAAAGCACAAATAAACACATATGATCATAATGTAGAATTGTACGTATGTAATTGTAAATAGTGTGTTATTGAGTAATCACGTTTCACCCCAAAAATGTATAAGAAAGGAAAATGGGCTATGTAAACTCACCTTGAATAACTAGAGGATTGGACTTGTAACTTGTATCAACAAGATTTAAGGATGTCCTAAGTTAAATAAGATATGTTATTTAATATATAAATGGTTAAGGGAAACGACAATGGTATGATTTGGGATTTAGGGTTTTGGAACGAACGAACGAACGTGGAAATTAAAGATACGAACTTTAACGGCACTAAGATAAATAAAGTGATAATGAAATGAAGTTTTATAAATTTTATTTATAAGTGGAAACTCTGTGTCAACAATAAATATTATTTGTAAATATATTAAATATCTAAATTTGTGTTTGTAATATCATGTCAAAAAGGTGATTAAAATTTAGGTTAAATAAAATCATCATTCTTAAATATTATTATTTGTAAATCTACTAATAGGACATAGCCATTAACTATCAAAAACCAAATTATTAATAACTAATCATCGCGTTTTAACATTTATATTTGTAGATAAAACACTAGCCGATCTTCAAGGGATAATATTGTGTCGTTTTGGAGATGTAGGCAAAATATATATACACATAACCCTTCCGTTTACATAAATTTCATGACGTTAAAACACCCGATCATTTTATAATTTTAAAAGTTATTTATAAGATAATAGGGTTTAAATACAATAACGTTTGTCACGTTTTTGAAATATATATAGTTGTAACAAAATAATACACTCTTAATAATAACGCTCATATTCTTTATGTTATACGTTTGTGATAATCAAAAAGTTTTTAGAAAATAAATCAAACATATGTATATATATGTTTACTTTTATTTAAAAAGATAAAAAAAAACTCTCGAAGTTTATAAAAGAAAGAGTTGGTTATAAAAAGAATTAGTTTTCTTAACCATAGTATGATGATAATAGTTGATAATTATATAAATGTGTGTGTGAATATGTAAACTTGTGTGTGTAAAATCATCACAAAAGGAAAAGAAACAAAAATGAAACGAAACGGCGGTCACTAGGTTTGAACACGTGACCAGCCTTCTGTTGGGAAAGGGGTTTAACCACTAGACCAGTCCTTCAGATTGTTTAGCAGCTTAGATAGAAAGTTTAAAAGGTAGGGAAAGCTGTTCTTCTTCTTCCCCAAATACAGACTCAAGCACCAGCCCTTACAACCCTAAATCGACATCGATTTTGCTTAAAGGAAGCAGTTAAGTGGTGCGCGATTAACAAGGGAGAGACCTTACCTGGGGCTGAACCTTGAGTGGATGCCGATTGAGAGGCCTCCACCCTGCTCCGATCGTAAGCCGAGAGAAAAGAATATGGATTTGAGTCGTGATGTAGGGATTTGCGAGTGTAATCAGTAATTGTAGGATGATATTTACAATGTTAACGTGTTAGTCAGTAGTAAACCGAACGAGATCAATGAGATTAGCTTGATTTGAGGCTTGACTTACGGGTTTGAAACCCATAACCGAAAATTTTAAAAGGGGTCTTAAAAACCTTGATTTTTCAATTAATTCGCATGATTATGAGTTTCCACGTTTGCAAATGTGTTGATAATGGTTTAGGGAAATCAAAGTCTCGAGATTTCAGTGATTTGATTTTTTAATAGTTTGACTTTGGATAGTCAAACTCAACAGATGTGGTTAATTTGCTTGTCTAGGATTCGATTTATACGTCCAAAACTGTTGGGGAGTGTTCTTGTTGACTTTTCTGAAGTCAAATTTGGTGGAAGGGTTCAAAGGTCCAAATAGAAGGGTCCAAATGGGGTTTGGGGTTCAACTCGAAATCAGGGGGGGTTCTTGGCTATTAAAAGGGTTCAATGTTAATTTCTTTGTTTTAATTCTCCGTTATATATATATATATATATATATATATATATATATATATGAAACATTAGATTTTATAAAACTAGCTCGTTATTTCTAAATTGTCTAAAAGCATTTTATTGTAAAATCATATCTATATATAAATACGTATATATTTATTTAAAGGATTGTAATTGCATTTTTAATGCCCGCAAGATTTATATATGTAGGTGTATTTTATATTTATATGTATATATAAAAGAGTGGTAGGTTACAAAATTAGAGTCTTTGAGTTTTTTTTTAATTGGACTAGTAAAATATGTATATGTATGCATGTGTGTGTTTGTTGAAGCTCTAAAACGTGCAATGGCATGAATAAAATTTGAGAAAGGATCAATTGTAATCATGGTTTCTGTAACACATTAGGAATGGAAATTGAGGTGTTTACTAAGCAAGGCATACACAAATCATGGATGTTACAGTATCTCCTTGTTGTGGGAATTTCGTCTCGAAATTCAACTAGTTGAGTCTTCTGGATCAGCAAAGAGATGGGATTGGATTCTCAACGGACTTTTATTGTCGGGTTGAGGAGTATAACTGATGACATGGTTCAGGTCTGACTCAAGGTCAGGCATGAATGGTGATAGTGGATTTAGGTTGAAGAGAATTGAGGAGGAAACTGTCGAATAATATTTTGGACTTCAAAGATGGAATGCATCACTTGAAATGAGAACGATGCGAATTTGATGATTAAGGTTTGTTTAGGATGTAGTCTAATGTGCTTAAAAATTGTCAGTGGATAAGAGATTTCACAAACATTGACCCTTCAAACAACATAAAATTTTACGTGACACGAATAACGCTACTTCTGATAATATGACACGAACACTTATATATAGGAAGTACCAGCGGCGTATCCACCATGCCCTTGTCATATCTCATTAGTTTCGTTATTATATATCATGATACGTTTCATGTCATAACACACGACAGAATTTGCTATGTTTTCCATGCGCTAATTTTTTTATAATTACGTGTGCACCCGTGATTATCCAAATCGTCGCATGGTCCGTATAGTTCATCCCATTATATGCGGGTCAAGGGGGAGCACAAATTCACTTAGTTCATGTCTATTGTTTTCACATATGAGTTACTAATAAGTAACTGTGTCCCTAGATAGTAAGGTCACTAAGCATTTAAAGAGTAATAACATGGCATAATTTAGGGTTCCATAGCTTCCTCGTGTTTGAACAAGAATACGTCAAACCCTGAGTAGCTTTCAAGGATAAGGTGGTTAATTATGCCTTGTGTACCATGTGATCGATCAATTGCAACAATTGTAAACAATTTAGTTCCATGTATAATGTAAACACATAAGTTCAATGTATGATCTAGTGTCATGTACATTGTAAACAAATAGGTTTTAGGTATAATGTGAACAATTTAGTATCAAATAAGTGTTCATGTATGACGTAAACAATTTAGTATAATGTATTTTCTAAATGTAAATAATTTAGTATCCTGCATTTTGTAAACAATGAAGTTTCAGGTATAATGTGAGCAACATAGTATCATGTCTATTGTTTAGTGTGAACAATTTGGTATCATGTATTTTGCAAACAACTAAGTTTCATGTATTATAAGATTAATCCAATATAATGTATTTTGCAAACAAGTTTTGTGTATTATTGAGTAATCACGTTTCACCCCAAAAATGTACAAGAAAGGAAAATGGGCTATGTAAACACACCTTGAATAACTAGAGGATTGGACTTGTAACTTGTATCAACGAGGTTTAAGGATGTCCTAAGTTAAATAAGATATGTTATTTAATATATAAATGGTTAAGGGAAACGACAATGGTATGATTTGGGATTTAGGGTTTTGGAACGAACGAACGAACGTGGAAATTAAAGATACGAACTTTAACGGCACTAAGATAAATAAAGTGATAATGAAATGAAGTTTTATAAATTTTATTTATAAGAGGAAACTCTGTGTCAACAATAAATATTATTTGTAAATATATTAAATATCTAAATTTGTGTTTGTAATATCATGTCAAAAAGTTGATTAAAATTTAGGTTGTTAAATAAAATCATCATTCTTAAATATTATTATTTGTAAATCTACTAATAGGACATAGCCATTAACTATCAAAAACCAAATTATTAATAACTAATCATCGCATTTTAACATTTATATTTGTAGATAAAACACTAGCCGATCTTCAAGGGATAATATTGTGTCGTTTTGGAGATGTAGGCAAAATATATATATACATAACCCTTCCGTTTACATAAATTTCATGACGTTAAAACACCCGATCAATAAGATAATAGGGTTTAAATACAATAACGTTTGTCACGTTTTTGAAATATATATAGTTGTAACAAAATAATACACTCTTAATAATAATGCTCATATTCTTTATGTTATACGTTTGTGGTAATCAAAAAGTTTTTAGAAAATAAATCAAACATATGTATATATATGTTTACTTTTATTTAAAAAGATAAAAAAAAAAAAACTCTCGAAGTTTATAAAAGAAAGAGTTGGTTATAAAAAGAATTAGTTTTCTTAACCATAGTATGATGATAATAGTTGATAATTATATAAATGTGTGTGTGAGTATGTAAACTTGTGTGTGTAAAATCATCACAAAAGGAAAAGAAACAAAAATGAAACGAAACGGCGGTCACTAGGTTTGAACACGTGACCAGCCTTATGTTTGGAAAGGGGTTTAACCACTAGACCAGTCCTTCAGATTGTTTAGCAGCTTAGATAGAAAGTTTAAAAGGTAGGGAAAGCTGTTCTTCTTCTTCCCCAAATACAGACTCAAGCACCAGCCCTTACAACCCTAAATCGACATCGATTTTGCTTAAAGGAAGCAGTTAAGTGGTGCGCGATTAACAAGGGAGAGACCTTACCTGGGGCTGAACCTTGAGTGGATGCCGATTGAGAGGCCTCCACCCTGCTCCGATCGTAAGCCGAGAGAAAAGAATACGGATTTGAGTCGTGATGTAGGGATTTGCGAGTGTAATCAGTAATTGTAGGATGATATTTTCAATGTGAACGTGTTAGTCAGTAGTAAACCGAACGAGATCAATGAGATTAGCTTTATTTGAGGCTTGACTTACGGGTTTGAAACCCATAACCGAAAATTTTAAAAGGGGTCTTAAAAACCTTGATTTTTCAATTAATTCGCATGATTATGAGTTTCCACGTTTGCAAATGTGTTGATAATGGTTTAGGGAAATCAAAGTCTCGAGATTTCAGTGATTTGATTTTTTAATAGTTTGACTTTGGATAGTCAAACTCAACAGATGTGGTTAATTTGCTTGTCTAGGATTCGATTTATACGTCCAGGGCCTACGATTTTGATTGTAATAAGTTTCTGGATGATCGACTAGGCACAAATACATGTAAGTCACTAATTCGAATAACGAATTTTGGGTCTGATTGATTTTCTTGAGTCAAAACTGTTGGGGGAGTGTTCTTGTTGACTTTTCTGAAGTCAAATTTGGTGGAAGGGTTCAAAGGTCCAAATAAAAGGGTCCAAATGGGGTTTGGGGTTCAACTCGAAATCAGGGGGTTCTTGGCTATTAAAAGGGTTCAATGTTAATTTCTTTGTTTTAATTCTCCATTATATATATATATATGAAACATTAGATTTTATAAAACTAGCTCGTTATTTCTAAATTGTCTAAAAGCATTTTATTGTAAAATCATATCTATATATAAATACGTATATATTTATTTAAAGGATTGTAATTGCATTTTTAAAGCCTGCAAGATTTATATATGTAGGTGTATTTTATATTTATATGTATATATAAAAGAGTGGTAGGTTACAAAATTAGAGTCTTTGAGTTTTTTTTTAATTGGACTAGTAAAATATGTATATGTATGCATGTGTGTGTTTGTTGAAGTTCTAAAACGTGCAATGGCATGAATAAAATTTGAGAAAGGATCAATTGTAATCATGGTTTCTGTAACACATTAGGAATGGAAATTGAGGTGTTTACTAAGCAAGGCATACACAAATCATGGATGTTACAGTATCCCCTTGTTATGGGAATTTCGTCCCGAAATTCAACTAGTTGAGTCTTCTGGATCAGCAAAGAGATGGGATTGGATTCTCAACGGACTTTTATTGTCGGGTTGAGGAGTATAACTGATGACATAGTTCAGGTCTGACTCAAGGTCACGCATGAATGGTGATAGTGGATTTAGGTTGAAGAGAATTGAGGAGGAAACTGTCGAATAATATTTTGGACTTCAAAGATGGAATGCATCACTTGAAATGAGAACGATGCGAATTTGATGATTAAGGTTTGTTTAGGATGTAGTCTAATGTGCTTAAAAATTGTCAGTGGATAAGAGATTTCACAAACATTGACCCTTCAAACAACATAAAATTTTACATGACACGAATAACGCTACTTCTGATAATATGACAGGAACACTTATATATAGGAAGTACCAGCGGCGTATCCACCATGCCCTTGTCATATCTCATTAGTTTCGGTATTATATATCATGATAGGTTTCATGTCATAACACACGACAGAATTTGTTATGTTTTCCATGTGCTAATTTTTTTATAATTACGTGTGCACCCGTGATTATCCAAATCGTCGCATGGTCCGTATAGTTCATCCCATTGTATGCGGGTCAAGGGGAGCACAAATTCACGTAGTTCATGTCTATTGTTTTCACATATGAGTTGCTAATAAGTAACTGTGTCCCTAGATAGTAAGGTCACTAAGAATTTAAAGAGTAATAACATGGCATAATTTAGGGTTCCATAGCTTCCTCGTGTTTGAACAAGAATACGTCAAACCCTGAGTAGCTTTCAAGGATAAGGTGGTTAATTATGCCTTGTGTACCATGTGATCGATCAATTGCAACAATTGTAAACAATTTAGTTCCGTGTATAATGTAAACACATAAGTTCAATGTATGATCTAGTGTCATGTACATTGTAAACAAATAGGTTTTATGTATAATGTGAACAATTTAGTATCAAATAAGTGTTCATGTATGACGTAAACAATTTAGTATAATGTATTTTATAAATGTAAATAATTTAGTATCCTGCATTTTGTAAACAATGAAGTTTCAGGTATAATGTGAGCAACATAGTATCATGTCTATTGTTTAGTGTGAACAATTTGGTATCATGTATTTTGCAAACAACTAAGTTTCATGTATTATGAGATTAATCCAATATAATGTATTTTGCAAACAAGTTTTGTGTATTATGTGATCAGTGTAACATTATATATATTGCAACTACTAAGTTTCATGTATTTTGTGATCGTGTATAATGTGCTCAGTCTAGTATCATGTATCAATCCAACAAGTTTCATGTATCATTTGATTAACCTAGTATCATGCATATTGTAAATAACTAAGTTTCATGTATCATGTGAATGTTTATATGTAAGCTATTGGATCTCATGAGTAATGTAAACTATCGAATTTTGCAGGTAGTTGAGTGTTACAGACATGCGTGTTGTTTGGCGTTCATGTATGATGTGGGTAGTTGAATTTTTAACTTGCAAATCTTGTTGAGGTTTATATGGATGGCTAATGCCTATGTGAAATGATTCATCTCATTGCAGTGCCTAGTACAATTATGCATTTTTGAAGGAGTAAGATAACGAGAAAGTTGTGTAGATATTTATAGCAGTGTGCTTACAAACAACTGATTTGTGCTCTTTGTTTGTAAATAAACAAGTAGTTGAAATTTATTCTTGTTTGTAAATAAAATGATGAAAAATAGTTGAATAATTAACTATATTGATAATTAAATGAAAACTTTTTTATTTAATTTTTAAATTATTATAAGAAGACTATTTTTAAGAGAAAACAATGGATAAATTATTTAATAATTAAGTCAATATTTAATAATAATTAATTTAGCGAGAAAAGTCATAATTAATTATCAATTAAAAATAATGTTTTTATAAAACAAGTTGTATTAATTTTCCTTACAATGTGAAAAAGTTTATAGAAAATCTATACTTCAGATACTATTTATAAACTAAAGGTTTGATAGTCGCTTTGTTTGAATGAAATAACGATGTTGTTTAAATCAAATAATAAAATGGTTAGTTTGCAAAGAATGCTTATGTACGTCTACTAAATTGTAATAAACAAAACGATGGTGT
This sequence comes from Smallanthus sonchifolius, assembly GCA_023525975.1. NCBI lineage: Eukaryota > Viridiplantae > Streptophyta > Magnoliopsida > Asterales > Asteraceae > Smallanthus > Smallanthus sonchifolius. The sequence goes on along the minus strand of CM042025.1, from coordinate 35,703,414 downwards.
TTAGATTATACTTCATTTGATGACATAATCAAATGGATACTTTGACAAATCAAAGTGATTCAAATTCTTACATTTTCAAGAAGACATGCTTTAGCCTATAGGTGAACACTCACTTCGGGAATTCCCAAGAAAGTATACGGATCCTTCGGTTGGTTTGGATTTATATGAAATGCTTTCCTAGACAGAAGACCCAAAGTACATGAATTCACCCTTCCGGATTGCACATGTTCTGATACGGATCCGTATACGAGTGGACGCTAGAAACTCTAGCGTGATAACCTGTCTCCGGCCAACCGAACGACAAAGAACAAATATTGTTCAAAGAAAACCTTTTCTCATTCAAAACATAACCATCCAACTTAGGATTACAATTCTTTAAGTAGGAAACTAGAATAAGATAAACAGGGAATGAAATCACGATAAATAAGGAAAAGATAACTGAATCAAATAAAGAGATAAACTTAAATAAATGGTTGGATGGGGTGGAGCTAAAACCGGCAGCCCTCTTAGCCACGGGTCGACGGGTCGGGTTGTGAAATAGCACTTTTCGATGGTTCTTCAAACGGGTCTAGATCTGTATCATCCTCCTCCTCTAAAAAAGGACTCGTCCTCGAGTCATCGTCTTCACCGGGTTCATAGGGAGACAAGTCAGCAACATTAAAGGTGGCGGAGACCTTGTAATGACCCGGGAGGTCGATCTTGTAGGCATTATCATTAATTCGTTTAAGAACACGGAACGGACCATCTGCTCGTGGCTGCAACTTCCCGAATCGCCCCTGTGGAAACCGATCACGGCGCAAATATATCCAAACGAGATCACCCTCGTTGAAAACGACCTTGCGACGATGTTTATTAACTCGCACCTGATATTGCAAATTATGTTTAATGATCTGTTCCCGTACCTGTTCATGCAAAAGCTTAATTTGTGTTGCCTGCTCATCCCCGTCGGCGCTAAAATGTTGAAGTTCTGGACACGGTGTTAAGTCGAGGGGAGTGAACGGGTTGCGACCGTATACAACAAAGAACGGGCTACGGCCGGTGGAACTGTGATTAGACCGATTGTAGGCGAATTTCGCTTGGGGAAGAACAAGGTCCCACTTCTTCGGATTATCTCCGACCAAACTTCGAAGTAGATTGCCCAAACTACGATTTGTAACCTCTGTTTGACCATCCGTTTGTGGATGGTGGGAACTACTAAATTGTAACTTCGCGCCCAAACGTTTCCACAATGTACGCCAAAAATGACTAATGAACTTCACATCACGATCGGACGTTATAGTTTTTGGAACGCCATGTAAACGGACAATCTCGCCAAAATAAAGACGCGCGACTTGGGATGCATCATACGTCTTGACACAAGGTATAAAATGAGCCATTTTGGAAAATCTATCAACAACCACCATAATCGAATCTTTCTTGCGTTGGGTCAACGGTAAGCCCAAGACAAAATCAATGCTCACGTCCTCCCATGGGCGTACGGGAGTGGGTAAAGGTGTGTAAAGCCCGTGATTCGTATGGTGAGTTTTGGCAATGTGACAAATACGGCACCGATTCAATATCTTGGACACGTCCCGAGTTAGTTTCGGCCAATAAAATCGGTCTTGGACCAATGCAACGGTTTTGTCGCGGCCAAAATGACCCGCTAAGGCCCCTTGATGACATTCAAGAATAATCGCCTCGCGAAACGACAAGAACGACACACACAAACGACTCCCTTTGTAAAGTAAGCCATGTTTTTGAACAAAACCTTTATATGCACTAGCTTTGATGTTGGTCCACACTTCACGAAAATCTGGATCATCTTGATATAGATTAGAAAAGGATTGAAACCCAATTACCTCAAAAGCTACGGATGTCACGAGAGATGGGCGACGACTCAAAGCGTCGGCAACTGAGTTGGCGGAACCGGCTTTGTGCCGAATAACAAAAGAGAAATCATGTAGCATCTCCACCCATTTTGCATGTCGCGGGTTAAGCTTCGTTTGGCCCTGAATAAATTTAAGGGCTTGGTGGTCGGAGTATAAAATAAATTCGCCGGGTAGTAGATAATGTCGCCAATATTCAAGACTTCGAACAATAGCGTAGAACTCCTTATCGTACGTACTATACCGGCGCCTTGTGTCACTTAACTTTTCACTAAAAAAAGCAATTGGCCGATGTTGTTGACTCAAAACGCCGCCAATGCCTACCCCCGATGCGTCGCATTCGACTTGGAAGACATGTTCAAAGTTGGAAAGGGCTAAAACGGGCGCTTGTGTCACGGCGGCCTTAAGCACTTCAAAAGATTGTTGTGCGGATTTGGACCAAGTAAACTTACTACTTTTTAAGCACTCGGTAATAGGGGCGACTATCGTACTAAAATTACGAATGAAACGCCGGTAGAACGACGCAAGCCCATGAAAACTTCGAACATCATGAAGTGATTTAGGCGGTGGCCAAGTTGTGATTGCCGAGATTTTTGATGCATCCAAGCGAATCCCCTGTCCCGACACTAAATACCCCAAGAAAACGACCTCGGATGTTAAGAAGTGGCATTTTTGTCCATTGGCGTATAATTTCTGTTGTCGTAGGACCATGAAAATGTCTCGAAGGTGGAGTAAGTGTTGCGCGACATCCTTGCTAAACACCAAAATGTCGTCAAAGTAAACGACAACACAACGACCAATGAAAGGTTTAAAAATATAATTCATTAGTCTCATGAAAGTGCTCGGAGCATTCGACAAACCGAATGGCATAACCATCCATTCATACAATCCATCACGTGTTTTAAACGCCGTTTTCCACTCATCACCGGGTCGCATGCGAATCTGGTGGTACCCGCTACGTAAATCAATCTTTGAAAAAACAGTCGCTCCATGTAAATGATCAAGCAAATCGTCAAACCGTGGGATAGGGAACCGGTATTTTATTGTGATTTTGTTAACCGCTCGACTATCAATACACATGCGAAATTTACCGCCCGGTTTCGGGACCAAGAGAGCCGGTACGGCACATGGGCTCATGCTTTCCCGAATGAGGCCTTTGTCCAAGAGTTCGGTTACTTGACGATGCAACTCCGAGAATTCTTTCGGATTCATCCGATAAGCCGGCTTGTTCGGAATGCTCGCCCCGGGAAGGAAGTCAATACAATGTTGAATATCACGCTCGAGAGGGAGACCTGCGGGAATGTCGTCAGGAAAAACATCACAAAATTCGGATAGGAGCGGTTGGACCTCCGATGGAACAATCGGTCTAATGGGGTTCTCTTCCGTAATTAAGAGGCCAAAAATGATATGACCCGGACTAGTTGGTGTCGTTTTATTGAGGCCGGCGAAAGCAGATCCGGAGACCAACATAGATTCGGGTTCTTCATCACATGGATCGAGTGGTGCTAGGGTAATATTAACACCATCTTTCTTGAATGAATATGTGTTCCGGAACCCGTCATGTTTGGCACGCCTGTCGTATTGCCACGGACGTCCCAACAAGAGGTGACACGCGTCCATCGGGAGGACTTCACACCATATCTCATCCGCATATTTATTCCCAATAGAAAACTGAACCAAACACCGATGTGTAACCTTGATGAGGTTACCCTTTTTGAGCCATGTAAGTTGGTATGGTTCGGGGTGGGGTTGTAGTGGTAAACTGAGTTTTTCCACCATGGAGGTAGCCACGATATTTTCACAACTGCCGCCATCAATAACAACGGTACAAACTTTTCCTTTAGAGGTGCACTTTGTACGAAAAATGTTGTTGCGAAGCCACTGTGTGTCATCAGCCGTAGTATGGGCGGCCGTGTTGAGAATACGTTGGATAACAAGTGATTCACCTCGATCGGGATAAAGGATTTCCGTGGGGTCGGTGTCGTGCTCGTCTTCGGTGTCATACGTGGGTAACGGGTCATCAACAAAAGCGATGAGTTGTTTATTCGGACAATCTCGTTTTAAATGACCGAGTCCTTGACACTTGAAACAACGGAGTGCGTTAGAACTCGACCCGGATGGAAGAACGGGAGCAGCAGGGTCGGCTTTGATTGGGCCGGTCCTAGTGGGGGTGGCTGAAACAGGCGGTGGACGGCCTGCGAAATGCGACGATGTCGGCCGTTGCTTGGTCACCAACTGTTTTTCGACCCGCTGAGCTAAAATGCACACATCAGTAAAAGACCAATATTGTTGCAACATAACCACGTCCGATATTTCCGGCCGTAGCGCCCCTAAAAAACGGGCAATAACCTGTTCGTCATTTTCATCTACCCCACACCGCATACGTAGTCGTTCAAATTCGACGATAAATTCCTCAACAGAAAGCAAATTTTGTTTTAAGTTGTGGTAGTCTAAAAACGAATCCTGTTTGTGATTAACCGGCAGAAATTTGGAACGCATTAAACGTTTCATCTTGTCCCACGTTTCGACTTTATGTTTACCGTCCCGATAACGTTGGTTTTGCACATGTTCCCACCATAAAGAAGCATATTTGCGTAAACGAATAGCGACAAGTTTTACCTTTAGGTTTTCCGGAATCTGTCGAAGATCAAAGATGCGCTCAACAGTGTGAAGCCAATCGATGAAATCGTCGGGTTGCATGCGGCCTTCAAATTCTGGGATCTGTGTCCGAATGCCCAATGACCGCAAAGGGTCCGCCGGTGGTGGCGGTGGCGGTGAACGGCGACGTGGCCTTCTTGCAAAAACGTTATAATCGCCGTCGTCATCCCAAACAATGGACTCCGTAGCGGAGTTGTCTTCTGGCACAAACTGATTTAGTTCAAGCTCACGAACCCGTTGTTGTAATCGTTCGATCTCAGCAACGTCCCGTGGGTCACGCTGTGCATAACCGTTGCCTCCGGCGGCGTATCGACGGTGATGACGACGATCTCCCTCACGATCCGACATCCTGAGTAACCTGGTGCTGCTGATACCACTTGATACGGATCCGTATACGAGTGGACGCTAGAAACTCTAGCGTGATAACCTGTCTCCGGCCAACCGAACGACAAAGAACAAATATTGTTCAAAGAAAACCTTTTCTCATTCAAAACATAACCATCCAACCTAGGATTACAATTCTTTAAGTAGGAAACTAGAATAAGATAAACATGGAATGAAATCACGATAAATAAGGAAAAGATAACTGAATCAAATAAAGAGATAAACTTAAATAAATGGTTGGATGGGGTGGAGCTAAAACCGGCAGCCCTCTTAGCCACGGGTCGACGGGTCGGGTTGTGAAATAGCACTTTTCGATGGTTCTTCAAACGGGTCTAGATCTGTATCATGTTCTGTACTAGTTTTCAGAACTCTTACGGGATTTTAAAATCTTTATAGGCTTTAGGTCCAAGAGTTTAAGTTTTTTGTTCGCAACTGATGATGGTGACATGTGAGCAAGAATAAGGGTATATAAAAGATTAGGTGTGAATAAGTGTGTGATAAGAATTAGGATAACACTTAATGAAATCAAATAGGTAGCATGTAGATAGCAATGCTTATAAGCACAAGAGTTATCAACTAGTGTAGTACATAGGTTATCGGGTATTGTATCATGCGATGTAACACTTAGAATAACATGTAAAAATATTCACACAATGTAGTAATCATGTAGCATTTAGTAATGTGCTAAGTATCATATAACATATAGCATGGCATATGATGGGTGTCCTATGGTTATAGTCTAGGTCAAGGGTGTCTAATAACCTAATTCCCTATAACCAAGGCTTTGATACCAATCTGTCACACCCCAACCGACGGCGGAATACGTCGGGACGGGACATGTAGACTGTTCAAAAGCACATGGTTAAACTAAAATTTCATATATTAAATTTACTGAATTTCATAACAAGTTCAACTAATACAATCAAAGAAAATGAAATGCATCAACAAGGTTTAACTATTTATTTAACTAGGTCCTCAATTCCTATGTATAGCATCTTGAATATCAACTCAAAACTTAGTAAATCATGTCAAAAAGGTGATTAAAATTTGTGTTTGTAATATCATGTCAAAAAGGTGATTAAAATTTTGGTTGTTAAATAAAATCATCATTCTTAAATATTATTATTTGTAAATCTACTAATAGGACATAGCCATTAACGATCAAAAACCAAATTATTAATAACTAATCATCGCGTTTTAACATTTATATTTGTAGATAAAACACTAGCCGATCTTCAAGGGATAATATTGTGTCGTTTTGGAGATGTAGGCAAAATATATATATACATAACCCTTCCGTTTACATAAATTTCATGACGTTAAAACACCCGATCATTTTATAATTTTAAAAGTTATTTATAAGATAATAGGGTTTAAATACAATAACGTTTGTCACGTTTTTAAAATATATATAGTTGTAACAAAATAATACACTCTTAATAATAACGCTCATATTCTTTATGTTATACGTTTGTGGTAATCAAAAAGTTTTTAGAAAATAAATCAAATATATGTATATATATGTTTACTTTTATTTAAAAAGATAAAAAAAAAAACTCTCGAAGTTTATAAAAGAAAGAGTTGGTTATAAAAAGAATTAGTTTTCTTAACCATAGTATGATGATAATAGTTATAATTATATAAATGTGTGTGTGAGTATGTAAACTTGTGTGTGTAAAATCATCACAAAAGGAAAAGAAACAAAAATTAAACGAAACGGCGGTCACTAGGTTTGAACACGTGACCAGCCTTCTGTTGGGAAAGGGGTTTTACCACTAGACCAGTCCTTCAGATTGTTTAGCAGCTTAGATAGAAAGTTTAAAAGGTAGGGAAAGCAGTTCTTCTTCTTCCCCAAATACAGACTCAAGCACCAGCCCTTACAACCCTAAATCGACATCGATTTTGCTTAAAGGAAGCAGTTAAGTGGTGCGCGATTAACAAGGGAGAGAGCTTACCTGGGGCTAAACCTTGAGTTGATGCCGATTGAGAGGCCTCCACCCTGCTCCGATCGTAAGCCGAGAGAAAAGAATACGGATTTAAGTCGTGATGTAGGGATTTGCGAGTGTAATCAGTAATTATAGGATGATATTTACAATGTGAACGTGTTAGTCAGTAGTAAACCGAACGAGATCAATGAGATTAGCTTTATTTGAGGCTTGACTTACGGGTTTGAAATCCATAACCGAAAATTTTAAAAGGGGTCTTAAAAACCTTGATTTTTCAATTAATTCGCATGATTATGAGTTTCCACGTTTGCAAATGTGTTGATAATGGTTTAGGGAAATCAAAGTCTCGAGATTTCAGTGATTTGATTTTTTAATAGTTTGACTTTGGATAGTCAAACTCAACAGATGTGGTTAATTTGCTTGTCTAGGATTCGATTTATACGTCCAAAACTGTTGGGGAGTGTTCTTGTTGACTTTTCTGAAGTCAAATTTGGTGGAAGGGTTCAAAGGTCCAAATAGAAGGGTCCAAATGGGGTTTGGGGTTCAACTCGAAATCAGGGGGGGTTCTTGGCTATTAAAAGGGTTCAATGTTAATTTCTTTGTTTTAATTCTCCGTTATATATATATATATATATATATATATATATATATATATATATATATATATATATATATATATATATATATATATATATATATATATATATATATATATATATATATATATGAAACATTAGATTTTATAAAACTAGCTCGTTATTTCTAAATTGTCTAAAAGCATTTTATTGTAAAATCATATCTATATATAAATACGTATATATTTATTTAAAGGATTGTAATTGCATTTTTAAGGTGTATTTTATATTTATATGTATATATAAAAGAGTGGTAGGTTACAAAATTAGAGTCTTTGAGTTTTTTTTTAATTGGACTAGTAAAATATGTATATGTATACATGTGTGTGTTTGTTGAAGCTCTAAAACGTGCAATGGCATGAATAAAATTTGAGAAAGGATCAATTGTAATCATTGTTTCTGTAACACATTAGGAATGAAAATTGAGGTGTTTACTAAGCAAGGCATACACATATCATGGATGTTACATTTTCTGTCTCTCGAAAGAATTCGTTAAGGATCTTTATGGCTCTAGTAGTTCCTTATGATTTAGAGATACATCACATGGACGTCAAAACCGCTTTCCATAAATGGCAACTTGTATAAAGACGTATTCATAAAATAGCCTAAAGGTTTTCAGCCTTAAGGTTAAAAACATTTAGTCTGCATGCTAAAGAAATACATATACGGGTTGAAGCAAGCATCATGCCAGTAATATCTAAAATTTGATGAAGTCATGAAGGAACAAGGTTTCCTTACGAATCAAGTGGATCAATGCACCTACCTCAAGATGAGTGGAAGCAACTTTACTATACTTGTCCTTACATAGATGTCATTCTTTTGGCAAGTAATAGTTTAGACATGTTGCATGAGTCGAAGCGCTTACTCTCGCTTAATTTTGACAAGAAGGATATTGGAGAGGCCTCTTCTATTATTGGAATCGAAATACAACGAGATAGAGTTAGTTGGACTTTGGGATTTTCTCAAAAGACCTACATTGAGCGTGTCCTCACGCATTATAATATGCATCATTGCTCTCCTTATTTATCTCCAGTAGTTAAGGGAGATGTTTTCGGATCTTATCAATGTCCGAAATCAGAGGTAGAAAATGAGCAAATGAGAATGATACCTTATGCATCAGTAGTTGGGAGCCTTATGTATGCTCAAGTCTGTACTCGTCCAGATATCACTCATACTTCTAGAATCTTAGGCCGTTATTATACTAGTCCTGGCCCTGGTCACTGGAAAGCAGCTAAGAAAGTAATTTGATATCTGCAAGGGACGAAAGACTATAAAATAACTTATAGAAGAAGTGATAATTTAGAAGTGTTTGATTATTCTAATTATGGCCTTGCTGAGTGCAAAGATGACATGAAATCCACCTCGGGGAATATCTTTATGTTAGCCGGCGGACTTATCTTATGGAAGAGTCATAAACAACAGTTCACTACAACATCCACTATGATGGTAAAACACATTGTTGTTTATAATGCCACACTTTATGAAATGTTGCTAAAGAACCTTATAACTGGACTCAAAGTTGTTAATTCCATCTATAGACCATTGAAGCTTTACTTTGATAACTTAGCTGCCCTAAATTCTCGAGCAATAACAGTTCGACTGGCGCTGGATTATATCTTGATACAAAGTACTTGTTCATACGTGAACGAGTTAAGAAAAGTAATTTTTGTATTGAGTATATAAGTACTAAAATTATGTTTACGGGTCCGATAACTAAAGGTCTCCCACCTAAAGTATTCGAAGAACTTGTTTCGAAGATGGGACTTACTAAAGACCTTACTTAGTGGCATAATTGTACTTACTTACGTTTAATAATTAAACTTTCATCACTTATTTGATTTGTTTGTCTCTAAATATGTTTATGTATGCCTAATGTCATATAGACACTAATTATACAAATCAACGTTAAAGGGCTTACTTGTCAATTTGATCCTAAAGTTTACGTAAGTTTTAAATTTGTGTTATAGTATGATTAATGGGGGTCTTGAGTTGAATTTTGATTCAATGATTATATTTCTCTACAATAGTTACAGTTTAGAACTAAAATGAGTAGTAAAATCTGCAGACTTACGTAATGCTAATAATAAATTATCACTCGGCCAAGTGAGAGAATGTTAGACTCACGTTTTATTAAGTATGGCCAACGTGATTATTTATCTAATTATTAAATTGATCAATTGATTTATTTATTATTAACCTATGACTAGTAATTAGTTGATGGGTCTATTTACTCTTAATAGACCATTAATGGGTTTCCCCTTGAGTGTATATATATAGGGCCTTAGTAGAGATTAAGAGGTTAATGTTCAACACCTTTTCATTCACGAATCCACTTAGAATTCGTCCCCCTCTCTACACTCTCTCAACACGTGAGACTCATATCTCTCACCTAAATTCATCCTAACTGTACACCCTAAACGGGAACCCGATCCATAATAAAAAAGGATGGAGTCTGCTACGGTTACTGCTACCAACCTGTCAGGTATAATCATCTAACTATTCTTGTTTGTTCATCACATACGATAAGAACCGATGAGATTTCACTCTAATAACTCACTCGTTAATTAAATTGTATAATTTAGCTCATTTCATGATATATCTATAGTTTGATGTGTGTTATTTAAAATTCGTAAATTTGAGATTGCTAGAGCATTCACAGTCCGTTCTTTAAAATTATGTGAGTGAGTTTTGTATATTTTATTGAGTGGTTTAAAGTGGTTGTGAGTGGATGAGAGAGAAAAGATATAAGGTTTTTGTAAATATACGGATAAAAGTAGTGGTTTTTAGTATAATTATAAGGATAAGGAGAGAGAAAAGGTAAAAAAAAGTAGTATTTTTTAGTTTAATTATAAACATAAGGATATGAAATATAAAAAACGGGTTGAGAATGCTCTTAGTTATTTATTTTGAGACTTTAACAAAATAAAAAAAAAGCATGTAAAAATTATGACAATTGGAAAACCCTCCTTTATTAAGCAAACAACACGGGTTCCGAAACTTTGAATGAGAATTTGGGATTTTGAGTTGAAACAAAACGACCGATCATCTGATTTTGCGCCATTGTTGAGCTCGCATGGCCGACACCAGCATGGTTAGTTTCTTTTCATTACTTCAATAAACCCTAATCTATGAACACAAGCTCATTTCTTAGTTAACGTCATTCAATCGGTGTTCGTTCGATTATTATAGCTCAGAGTTACGCAAATTAGGGTTTGGATTCATGACGGATGACGATGAGACGCTAAGTTTAGTTTATTCCTGCATAAAACTTCTCAAATTGATCATGTCGTTAGGGTTTTACCTTTTGTCATTTTGATTAAGTTCTATATGACTGATTCTTTGGATCTGATGACAGTAGATGGTATGCTTCTTGTTATTTCTTTTGGTTTATTGGTGCTATTGGTCTTTATTTGAATTAGATTAGGGTCCATTATCTGTTCTAAACTTGCTTTTAACTACATTGCAGTCACTACACAAAAATAGTTTTTTTTTAAAAAGCAATTTGTAGAGATTTTAGGATAACTACACTGTAACACCTTACAGGATCTAAACCCTAAACCGTTTGGTTGTGGTTAACCACCATGATGTCCTTAAGGACACAAAAAAATAGATATGTACATATTTTGGTCCTTAAAGTTCTTTATTAGATATTTACATATTTTGGTCCTTAAAGTTCTTTATTAGAATTTGTTAAACACATTTTGAACTATAAGTGAAATTGGACATGACAAAGTTCTTGAAAACTTATAGTATATATTGTTCTTGTATTTTTTTGGTTTGTCATTCCTGTTGTGGGACCCAAGAAATATGGTCCATTGTTTATTGCACCAGTTCGGTGCATAAGGGGACAGCTTTTATTAATTTATTATATTTGCCTATAATTTTGTGGTTGAGGTTTCCCCAATAAATGTTTAAACATAGAAATATACAGATTATATAGGAATTCTTTCACTGCATATTCTGTGAACAAGTTTCTTAACTGATTGTTTGATTTCCTATCTACTCTCAGGCCAGCTCACTGGTTTAAGTACATGCAAGAACTTAATCTTGACATTGTCTTTAATTTTTAGTTTGAACTCTAGATTTACTCTATGCATTTAATATCGCCGATATCTCGGTTATCGGCCCCCTGACAAAATATCGATGAAAATATCGGTAACGATATTATCGGCGATATTTACCGATATATCGCCGATAATTTAAGTTCAAAATATCGGTGATATCGCCGATTTTCTCGGTAAATTTAAGTTGGCCCATTTTAATGTTTTTCTGCCCCCAACTTGGCCCATTCCCGTTTAAAAAATGTTGGCCCAACTCCATAGCCTAAAGTCCAAAACCCATCGAATTTCATGCCCTAACTTCAATCGGAAGTTCCAATTCACGCTGCTACGGTGCTACCTGCAATCGCACACCCTCCTTGGCTCATTCACAGACCTGCTATCCAACTCTAATTCCAAATTTCCAATCATGTTTCTATTTTCTAATATAAAATATTGACACCTTTTATGTTTTTGACTTTTGATTTGACTATTAATATTATATATATATATATATATATATATATATATAAGTTTATGCATGATATTTATATCTCACCGATATCCCACCGCGAGAACCGATATCTCAAATATCGGTCCTTGACCGATAACCGATATTTTTTCTCATTAACTGCATAGGATTTACTTATGAATAATTTAATTTTGATCAAAGCCCATCATATCTTTAGATGTTTTTGTGGTTATGGTATCCAACTTAGCCTGTGACCATTAAAGTTGAAGTAAATCCTGTGAACCAAAATCGATATCACAAAAATTTCTATACTATGGCCAAGGGGCAAACTGGCAATTTTAATGAGTAACTGAGCAATGAATTAATACTAGACATCCCAAAATTTTACTACTTTGCAGATCAAGACATGTGATATATGCGGTGATCCGGGTGTCACTGAAGCTATATTTACATGTTCTGAGTGTAAAGTTGCTCATGAGCATCTGTAAGAACCCTCTTCTCTATCCCCCTTCAACTCGTTTGTAAATTTACTAGAAACACCTTGTATTGTATATATTTCTAATATGTTTGAAATGCCACTCTTGTTTTAGTTACTGTATGAGGGAATTGAGGACAAAGCTCCCCACATTTTGGCGATGTGAAGATTGCGATCGAAATAAGTTGGTTTTGCCAAAAAGAACTGATAAAGAACAAAAAACACAAAAAATCTCAACCTTAATGGAAAGATCCCCTTTGGTTGTAGAAGGTCCAAATAAAAACCATATTGCTAGCCAATTTAATTTCAAGGAAAAATGGGTTGATAAAGGAAAAACAAAATATCTAAGTTGTGATGAAGCTGTTAAGCTTTCTTCGGGTTCCATGAAAATAAATCATACTCCAAGAAAAGAATTCCATTCTGCACAAGGAATGTCAAAATCTATGTCTCCGCCTCGTGTTTTTCAACAATCAACCGGTTTAAAAGGTGAAACTGTCCATGAAAATATGTCTATTTAGTTTGTGAATTACAATTACTATGAGTTTCATGCCGTGGGTGCTAATTTATTTCTCATGATCACTTTAATAGAAAAGGCTACACCATCTATTAAGTCCCCTGCACGTGAAAGGACGAGTATTAAATCACCACAAGAGGCTACACCATCTATTAAGTCCCCTGCACGTGAAAGGACGAGTATTAAATCACCACAAGAAGAAAGAAATTTCAAGGCAAATTTGCAGCAACCCATTTTTCAACAATCATCTGTCCCAAAAGGTGAAGTTCTTTATAAAGATGCATTAGTTTGTGAATAGAAAATTATTATGAAATTCATGTCGTGCGTGCTAGTTTATTTCTTTTAATCACTATAATAGAAAAAAGCTGTGAAATTCATGTCACGGGTGCTAATTTATTTCTCATGATCACTTTAATAGAAAAAGCTACACCATCTATTAAGTCCCCTGCTCGTGAAAGGACAGGTATTAAGTCACCACAAGAAGAAAGAAATTCCAAGGCAAATTTGCAGCAACCCGTTTTTAAACAATCATCTGGCCCAAAAGGTGAAGTTCTTTATGAAGATATATTAGTTTGCAAATAGAAAATCATTATGAAATTCATGTCGTGTGTGCTAATTTATTTCTTTTAATCACTCTAATAGAAAAAGCTGTGCCTTTGCAAAACAGAGGTAATGCCACCCAGCCTGTTAATTCCGCTATGCCTTCTAGAAGAGTAGAAAGAACAAACCCAGAAAGAGAGATGAACACAAGTATGCATCTTGAATCTTATAATGAGTTCCAAAATTCTTGGGGTCTTTCTTATTTGTTTATTTATTTATTTTTTTGTAATTCTTTAGCAAAGAATGAGCTCCTGTCTTCCAAAAAAGAAGCAGATATCATTAGGCACATAGAGGTGCCTAAAGTTTTGAAGAAACTTGAAAGAACCGAAACATCAGGTGCGAAAATTGTTATGTTGAAGTCTTTGCGTCAATTTCACATTCTTGCTATATTCAATAATACTAGTTGCAACTAGATTTGGCAATTTTGACCCGTATGGTTATGAATAGGTTGATTTGGGTTATGGTTTATCCCTAAACGGTCAGTTAGGTCAAATCAAAAAGTTTAGCTAAAAAAGAAACGGTTCAGAGGCGTTAAATGGGTTGAAAGTCGTCTAAAGTAATTTAAAAAATAGATTATTATTGTTATACAAATGCTTGAGCCGACCTGTTTTGGACCATACTAAAAGTAACCCATTTCAACCCAAATCCATTTTGACCCGTTATCCAATCTGCATGATCTGCCCATGTGTCATGTGTAGAAGGAAATTGTCAGTTTCTTTTTATATGTTGAAACAGTTATTTTTGTGGTAGGTTGCAAGAATGCTGCTGATGTGGAGGCAGGGAGATCCGATGCTGTGACACCAAATCTAGCATGTGGTTTGCCTGTTTCTGAGATGCGTGATCCATTTATTCCTTCTTTAAATTCTTACTGGAAGTAAGCAAATTATCCATTCTTGCATGAATTTAGCAATTAAACCTTCTCCAATTTGGGAGGCCCCCCTTGACCAAGTTGGAACCGCCCTCGGGAAGGGCCGCGTTGCAGCCAAATGCCCGTGGGGTTGCTGCCCGTATAGAGGGGCTGGAAGGGGCTCAATTGGTGGGGCCGGATAGAAAAAATATTACGAAATTAAATCTACTATAATATATTTTTTAAATACATTCTATTAATTTTAATAATACAAAATAAAAAAAATAGTTTATTGTAAAAAACAATTTGATTATGAAAAATAATTGTAAAAAAGAGGCAATGATGTGAAAATTGTAAGGATGTTGTATGGTTGGAGAGAAAATGGGTGTTTTCGAAATTTGAGAATTAGTGGAAATCTGATGTGCCAGCTGACTGGGCACGTTTGTGGCTGTTTTTGAAATTCAATGATGAGTATAAATCTGATGTGTCAGCTGACTCACTGGGCACGTTTGTAGGTGTTTTTAGGCTTTTGCATTGGAGATGATCTTTACCAACAATGCAAATCTTGTTCTTCTGTATCTATTCCCCCCCATGAAAAATTCAGAATATAATTCCAAATCCCACACCAGAATCCCTAAATCCTAATTCAAAACTCAAATTACAAATCCTATAGTTGAATGATTATTCAGACTAAATTTGCCCATAAGTTATGCAAGGATTTTTCAGGTAAAATGTGGTATGCTATGTTATTTTTTTTACTATAGAATGTAGATATGTAACATAGTTAGCGTTAAAGACTTTATTGGTATGATTGTATGCAATATTGGCAGTTTGGACTGAAATTGAAAAAAGAGAAAGAGAAAGAAAAAAGATGATCATTTGGTTCTATGTTAGACAAAGATGATCATTTACCTTTACATTGACATGTTTGTTTTACAGGGGATGGCTTTATATACCAAACGGCCCTCGAAAGTTCAATGGTGCATTCAAGGCTCACCCGCCATCAAGAACAAACTGCAAGGTCTATGAAACCTTAAAGAAAATGCCTGAAACTATCCACTTTGAGCTAGTTCCAGATCATGAAATACGGATGGAGATATTTCCGGCTGAAAGAGATGACATCGGGTTGTACTTCTTACCGATCTTCAAAAGGTAGTTTGCATCTCAACCCTAGATCTAATTATCTAAATGATCTGGTAAACAGAGTTGGCAATTTTCGTCCAATCTGTACCTAATAAATAAGTAACTGGTTGCGCCACGTGTCACAATTCTGTGTGCTCAAGATTCTTTTTTCCGCTTATTTTCGCTCTAACTATTTAATATTTCTTTTATTCAACTATTTAGTATTTTCTCAGCTATTTAATATTTCCTTTATTTGATATATCTTTTCTCAACTATCTCCTTTATTTTTTCCGCTTATTACTAACTATTTAATATTTCCTTTATTTAACCCGTGTAATACACGGGTTTCCAACCTAGTTATTTATAAGTAGGTCGATTTTGGTTATGCATTATATTTAGCGGACCCTATTTGTTAAGCTAACGGATCTAACTAAAAAGGAAATGGGTTAAATGGGTCGAACAAGTCAAACATGCTGAAAGTAATCCGAACTGTATTCGATTTCATAAAAGTTTTCTAAATCCGTAAATAAAAGGGTTAAATTATTTTTTTGTTATAGTTGTTCAAAAGCAAAAATTATTTAAGCATATTTGGAAAGTCCTTAATTTAAAAAATTAAAAAAAATGGATAAAATGTATTTGCGGGTCAGCCCAACCTGACGTGGTTCGACTCTTATAATTACTGTTTTTTTTAAGGCAAATTTCTTTAATCCTGTGGGAGTGGGACTTGAACCCATGACCTCCTCAAATTTTGGTGTTCCAAGAGGCTTTGCCTCTAGCACTGGGCCACCAACCCCAATGGCGACTCTTATAATTACTTGACTGTCAAATAAGTCCAATGGAATAAAAATACAGAGTATTTTACTAATACAAAGATTGATGGTATTAATAACATACCTTTGTAATCATATTTAACACATTATTAATTTATAAAATTATCCGTTTTGACCGGTTACCCATCCCGCCTCGACCCACACTTAGATGTTGAATGTGATACTATAACTGTTATTTTGTTTATTTGAAGATCTGAGGATGATAGGTCTATAATTGACTTCATTTCGAGTCAAAATCTGGTAATGAAGGGTTATGTGGATGGGGTGGAGTTATTGGTGCTATCATCTAGAGTCCTACCATCACATTGTCAAGGTATGTTCATGAAGTCATATGATTAGATGTGAAGCAATTTAGGGTTTAATATTTTAATCTAATTTTTTATTTTTTTAATACCGTTATTTATAATCTACATTCTACCCTAGCTAAAAAATGTAGTTTATAAATATTTGTGACACTAAATATTTTGTGGGTGTTTTTAGAATTTCAAGGGAATTACTTTCTATGGGGAGTGTTTCGACGCCGAAAGACAGTGAAGAAGGTGGCTGATAAACGACCCTTGATGGAGGCAAACCGTGAACCTTGTGGTGATGTTCCTCCTGGATTTAAGAAGATCTGTATGCCCAAACGTGAACCTTGTGATGATGTTCCCCCTGGTTTTAAGATCTGTAATCGCAAACACGAACCTTGTGATGATGTTCCTCCTGGTTTTAAGAAGATGTAAGCCTTAAGATTTTACATAGTTTGAATATTTAGGAATGTAAGAAGCGTGGGGTTCATAGAATTTTTGTGAAGGAATTAGAATATGTTAAGAATTGGAATATGAGTAAGTTGGATTTGAAATTGAAATTTCTCAAAAAGAAAGTAATTTGGAGAAATTGAAATCTTTCAGAAGAATTGAAACTTGTAATTAGTTTGCTTGATAATATAAGGTAGGGTGTGCAGAAAAACTGAATGACCGAACCATAACCAACAATGCCGAACTAAAAACAGAACTGATTGAAAAATTGATGGTTTGGCTATGATTTTTTTGGTAAAATTATGATTGTGTAAAGTTATAATCGAATTGACATTAAAACCGCTGTTATAGATAACATTTAAAACTGACGTTTATATTTTTTACATATTATAGATAACATTTAAAACCGACGTTTATATTTTTTTTTATTTTATGGATAAAAGGCTATATATGTCATAAAGTTTTGTTATATCATTGAAGAATTGAAATTTGTTATAGTATGGTTGATATAAGGTAGGGTGAGCACAAAAACTAAATAATCGAATCATAACCAAAAAGTTGAATCGAAAGTTGAAATGATTGAAAAATTGATGGGTTGGCTAAGATTTTTTTGATAACTTATTTTTTGGCAAGATTATGGTTATATGTGTATAGAGGTGCTCAAAAGAACCGGAACCGGAACCGAATCTGATCCGATGGATTATCCGAAACCAGATCCGTCTGGAACCGGTTTTTTTGGGACCGGACCGGATTTTGTGAGAACCGGCGGATCCAGAACCGGTTCTGGTTTTTTTGACGGACCGGATAAAAATCGGATAAAATGGAACCGGTTTTTTTCGGACAATTTGGAACCGGTTCGGAACCGGTTATAGCCGTTGGAAGAAAAAAAAAAACGGCTATATAGCCGTTTTTTAGTTTTTTGTTTTGTTTTTAAGGCTTGAAACTTAGTATAAATAGGTATTGGGTGTATGGGTTAGTTCACCACAACATTCTAGCTCTCAAAACTCAAAAACGCTCTCAAAACGCTCACTTTACGCAAAAAAAAACGCTCTCATGGCTTCCGCAAGCACTCAAAATTCGGTTGGTGGTTCTACTAGCGATGTCACGGTGGTGTCAATACTTCCTTGCTCCCGAAACCAAGAGATATGGGCTTATTTCGATTTATGCGAAATGTCGAACGGTTCGCAAAAGGCTCGTTGCAAACGTTGTGGTAGAATTTTGGGTGCGACGGGAAATAGCACTTTGAGGAAACATATTGCTAGTCACGCAAAACACACTCAAGGTGAAGATCAAACTCAAATTGGTAGGGATGGAGGAGTTTGGCAATACAATGTCGAGAGAGTTCGTGAGAGAATGACACATTTCGTCATTCAAGAAGGCTTGCCTTTTGATCACTTTGATAATCCGCGCTTGACGAGGATGATACAAGAGACGCTTCAACCGAGTTACACAAATGTAAGTCGTTCTACTTTGAGAAGAGATTGTTTAAAAATGTGGACAAGAGCTAAAAAAGAATTAATTTTAGGTTTTGAAAATTTAAATACCGGCATTAACTTAACAACGGACGTTCGCTCCACATGGTTTACCCGAATCGTACCTTTGCGTTACCGCACATTGGGTTCAACCGGAGTCGTGGCAAATGATGAAGCGTACGATTGCGTTTGATTATTTTGGATATCCACATACCGGTGAAAACTTATTTTATATTTTAGACTCGGTCATTCAAACTTATAAAATTCAATCAAAAATATTTGCAATATCTTTTGATAACGCTTCAAATAACACAAACGCGGTGGAAAAATTAAAAATAAAATATGAACAACCTTGTAACGGTGTTTTCTTTCATAGTCGATGTGTTGCACACATCATTAACTTGGTTGTGCAAGACGGTCTAAACGTCCAAGAAATAAGAGACGTAAAAGAAAATTTTAAAGTGATGTTACGTGAAGTTTTTAGCACAAGCAAAAAAAGATATATAAACTATAGAAACTTGTGCCAACAAACAGATTCCATCTTTTTAGGTCCGAATTGGGACATACCTACTAGATGGAACTCGACATGGAAAATGTTTGAATCGGCCTTAAGGCAAAGAGTTACTTTAAAACATTTCCATGATGAACTTGTACAAAAGAAACGTTGTTCACAAAAATTTGATAATATAAGTTGGGATATGATCGAGAAACTAACTAATCTGCTTGAGGTTTTTAAAAATGCAACTACATGTTTATCGGGAGTTTATTATCCCACATCTTCGCTAATACTTCAACAATTATACTTAATATGTAATAAATTAAAAGAGTTTGAATATCATGGCCCTATTTTTGAAAAAATGGTAAAACCTATGAAAGCTAAATTTAAAAAATATTTTTCGGAAATGCCGGCCGTTGTTACATGTTCGGCCGCCTTAAACCCAACGATTAATGTAACCGGTGTTGAAACATTAATTGGATCAATATCGGATGATTTAAAAATGTTCGAGGAAGACCCAAATTTTGAATCAAAGGCAATAAGGGATTTCAATTCGGCTTTTAATAATATGTTTGATTATTATTTACGCAAATATGGTGGAAGTGGTGATCCATCAAACATACGTGAATCAATGGGTTCGGGTTCAAGTTCTAGTAGTTCAAGGAACCCGATGCTAAATTTATTTAACACTTTAAGAAACGAAAATACTAAACGAGCTCGTGGAACCACACCAAGTAGCGAGTTTGGGAGATATCAAGCAACCGACTTTATTTCAACTCTAAGATCCGAAGAGTTTGAAAACTTTGATATATTGAGTTGGTGGCAAGGAAGGGAATCCCAATATCCCGTTCTAGCCGCAATGGCACGTGACCTACTAACCCTCCAAGCTTCTACGGTAGCTTCGGAATCTGTTTTTTCTCTTAGTGGCAGGGTTTTATCTATTCGAAGAACGAGGCTTACACCGGAATCTATGGAGATGTGTATTTGCTTGAAGGACCATTTGGATGCCGCCGAACATGTACAACATGTTGCAAAACTAGAAGGCGAGCTTGACATTGAACAAGAAATACATGAATTCGAAGTAGAACAAGGAGCGGCGAATCCACTTTCGGACGAAGAACAAGCTTATGATGAAGCCCAACGTATCTCAAGCGAAGAAGAATGAAAACCGATGTTACGAATAAGATAACATAATAAATAATATATATTTTGTGATTCAATTATGTTTTTTGTATTTTTTTTTACGAACTATTGTTAAATCATTTAAAAAAAGCTACAAAATAAATAAAACATGTATTTTATAGTGTATCTTTGTTAATTTTTAAATTTTTTTTTTAAATCCGGTGGAACCGGTTTTTTTTTGTCCGGTCCGGTTCCATAAATCCGGTCCGGTCCCAATAGGTTCCAAGTCTCCACTCTCTTAACCGGATCCGATCCGGAACCGGTTCCATTGGATCCGGTTGTTGACCATCGTTGACGGAACCGGTCCAGATCCGATCCGGATCCGGTTTCAAAAAAAAACCGGTTTGTGCACCTCTATATGTGTATAATTATAACCGAATTAACTGAACCATACCGACATTAAAACAGATGTTTATATTTTATAGATAACATGCTGCATGTCATAAAATTTTGTTATATCATTTTGTAAATATCATATTATTTGTGGCTTATTATCCTCTACAATTTAACACGTTGCTAATATTTTATTTGACGCAAGATACGACTTGGTCTATTAGTTGAAATTAGCTTCAATCGACTCAGTTAATCGATGGTTAACCGAACCATCTTTCTGATAACTAAATTAATCGAACCATCTATAACAGAAACTTATTGGTTATGAAAACCTAAAAACGGAACATCAGTTACACGTTCGTTTTAACCCATGCTCGAATCGACCCGATCTGGCTCGCCCTTAATATAAGCATACATGGTTTGTAAATTTGTTAAAAAAGTTGGAAAGTGATGGTTACGGTAATGGTGATGGTTGCTGCAACGGTTGCAACTGTTGGATTTTATGGACCGGTCCGATGGACAACGCGACTGACCGAGCTATGACCCGTAAGAGTTACATCTTGGGCAACGAGAACATTAAATCCATTTAACTGGTAATTATGAACTGTTAGCGAGACGATATATTTTATATAATCATTACATGGGATTTATTATTTATACAGGTTTATAAATAATAATTTATATTTATTTGTTTTAATCTTTTATTAAAACAAATTAAATGGTTTCGGGCTTGTCATTAACTATTGGGTTTAGGCCCGGTAGTGATATAAAAGGGTTATATTATGATTTTAGGTTTTAATCTAAAATCTATATAAATATATAATTCTTTCGGTACAAAAAAGGGGCGAAGAAAACCTTTTTGTTTTGTCTTCCTTTTTGCGAGTCGTCATTCAAGAAGCAGAAACCAAGAAATTGAATGTTCTTCTTTTGCAAATTACGAAGCAGCTAGCAAGGGATTGCTCCTGCTTTTGCAGGTTTCGACGGCGCTTTCCGTTCTCTCGCTTTCGGTTCGTGATCTAGCATCGGTTCGTTGTACCTAGGTGTCTCAAACGGTTAATCATTAATCACTGAGGTATATTTAATCTCATTTGTGGATTAATTGTTTTTCGTGTTTACGTGTTCATAACCAGATCCTGTTCGGTTTGTTAGTGCTGTTAAATAGGTTATGATTTTATTTTTCCGCTGCGTATTTATTAATTAACTGGATTAATTAATTTCTCTATCAAAACCCCTTTTACTTTTTTTTATATAAAAGGTCAAACTGATCACCACTGATTCCCAACAGTGGTATCAGAGCCTGGGTTATAACACGCAAATCGGAACCGGTCTGGTTTCACTAGTTAGATTAATCACAAACTGAGAATAGTGCAATCTGATAATAGTTTTCAAGATGGCTAAGAAGCTTTATGTTCTCTATGCACCAGTCCCTGAGGAACCTGATGGTAACACGGCTGCCGCTCGTAAGGCCTGGAAAAAACAAAAAGATGATGCCACTGAGGTGGCATGCCTTATGCTAGCCTGCATGTCCCGTGAGCTCCAAAAGAGCATGGAGGACCTGAGTGCCTTTGACATGATTGAGCAACTTAAGGGCATATTCCTGAAACAAGCCCGACAAGAACGCTATGAAACCATGTCTCAGCTTATTCGCTGCACGATGCAAGAGGGCACGCCTATTAGTGCTCATGTACTTAAGATGAAAGGGTACATCAACCAGATGAACAAACTTGGATATCCCATGAAGGATGACATGGCTACTGATTTCATCTTAAACTATCTCCCGAGCTCCTATGCTCAATTCGTAATGAATTTCAACATGAATGGCTTGGAGAAGACAGTGGCCGAGCTACATGGTATGCTCAAAACGGCCGAGAAGAATATCCAAGGAAAGAAAAATCAAGTTCTGATGGTCAGATCTGCTGGTGTTAAAAACCTAACCACAAGAAAAGAGGTTATAATAGCAAAGGCAAGAAGAAGGTTAATGTTGCTGCCAAGCCTGCCACCAACAAAAACAAGAAAGCTTCAAAAGCACCCCCTCCTGAGGAGCGCCAATGCTTTGAATGCAACAAAATGGGGCACTAGAAACGTAACTGTCCTGAATATCTAGCCAAGCTGAAGCTGCAGAGGGCCAGTGGTGAGCACCTCTTCAGGTATTCTCATTTATGTTATTGAAATTTTTACTGTTTCTAGCAACACATGGGTATTTGATACTGGATGTGGATACCACATCATTAATGTCTTGCAGGAGCCTAAAAGTTGGAGGAAGCTGAAACAAGGTGACATGGAGCTCATCGTTAGTGATGGGAAAAGAGTACCAGTTCTTGCAACTGGAACGTATCATCTCTCATATCCTTCTGGCCTTGTGGTTGTTTTAAACAATTGTTTGTTTGCACCTGGTTTAACCAGAAACATTATTTCAGTTTCTTTATTGTTTGAACAAGGATTTAAGTACGTTTTTAATGGTATTGCTATTTCTGCCTACTTAAATGATATCTTTTATTTTGAGGCTAAACCTCAAAACGGTATTTATGAGATTGACGTTCAAACTGACAATAACATATATAATCTTTCTAAACGTATCAAATCTGGCATAATGATACTTTTCTATGGCATTGTCGACTTGGCCACATAAGCAAGGCACGCATTAAAAGACTCCAATCCGAGGGAATTCTTGAACCTACCGGACATGACTCATTTGATAATTGCGAGTCTTGTTTAGCTGGCAAACTCACAAAGGACCCCTTCACCCATGTTGGTGAACGAGCCAAGGATCTGCTAGGACTTATACACACTGATGTGTGTGGCCCTTTCAGAACCATGTCTAGAAATCATGAAAGATACTCCGTTTCATTTATTGACGATTATAGTCGATATGTTTATGTCTATCTTATGAAACACAAGCATGAAACATTTGAAAAGTTCAAACAGTTTCAAAACGAAGTAGAGAAACAACTCGATAAATCTATTAAGACACTTCGATCAGATCGAGGTGGCGAGTATCTCAGCTTAGAATTTCTTAATCATCTGAAGGAGCACAGAATTATTTCTCTGCCCACTCCTCCTAGCACACCCCAACTTAATGGCATGAGCGAGAGGAGAAAACGAACCCTACTTAATATGGTTCGATCGATGATGTGTAGAACTAACTTGCCTCACTCCTTCTAGAGTTATGCTCTTATGACCGCCGCCCGCCTTGTAAATCTGGAACCAACTAAGAAGGTGGACAAAACCCCATATGAGATATGGCATGGGTCTAGACCCAATTTGTCTTACCTTAGAGTATGGGGATGTGATGCATATGTCACTAGCGATTCTGATGACAAGCTCGATCCCAGAGGCGAAAAAGTTGTTTTCTTCGGTTACTACAACAAAAGCGGATATTATTTCTATCATCCTGATGCAAACATTGTTTCCATAAAAAGGAAAGGACGCTTTATCGAGGAAGATCTTCTAAATCAAGGAACCGGAAATAATATTATGGATCTTGAAGAAATTCGAGAAACACAAACAACCGCTGAGGAAGTCGGAGCGTCTGATCAACAAGAAGTTGTTGCTGATGAATCAGACATAAACACAAGTGTTCGCAGAAGTAGCAGGTCCCATAAAGAACCTAATAGATACCTATGGCATCTTGAAGCTTCTAAAGTCCTATTAGTAGCTGAGTCAAATGACGAACCTACAAACTACAAATCTGCTATCTCAAATCTTGAATCCGAGAAATGGCTTGAAGCCATGAATGCCGAGATGCAATCTATGCGTGATAATCAGGTCTGGGACTTGATTGAGCTACCCCTCGGTTCTCGGGCAATAGGGAGCAAATGGATTTTCAAAATAAAAACCGACATGCATGGTAATGTACAAACCTATAAAGCACGGCTAGTTGCAAAGGGTTTCACTCAAACTCAAGGTATTGACTATGATGAAACTTTCTCACCCGTTGCTATGATCAAATCGATCAGGATACTGCTTGCCATAGCCGCGTACCATGATTACGAGATATGGAAAATGGATGTCAAAACCGCTTTTCTTAATGGATATCTCTCTGAAGATGTCTTTATGGTTCAGCCTGACGGTTTTGTTGATCCAAAGTATCTTAGTAGGGTCTTCAAACTGAATAAGTCCATTTATGGACTTAAACAGGCATCTCGAAGATGGAATCTTCATTTTGATCAGAAAATCAAAGAATTTGGTTTTGTCAAGAATGAAGATGAGCCTTGTGTTTACAGAAAGGCTAGTGGGAGCACTATATCATTTCTCATCTTGTATGTGGATGATATACTGATAATTGGAAACAACATCCCTGTACTTGACAAAGTCAAACAATGGTTAGGATCTTGTTTTGCAATGAAGGATCTTGGAGAAGCTGCTTACATTCTAGAAATCAAGATCTACAGGGATAGATCTAAGCGGCTTCTAGGGCTAAGTCAGAGTACTTACATAGACAAAATGATGACGCGCTTTAGGATGGAAAACTCCAAGAAAGGAGGTGTTCCGATGACTAAAGGCATTGTGTTGAACAAATCGCAATCTCCTTCCACGGACATTGAAATTAAGGAAATGGAAGCAATTCCATATGCCTCAGCGATTGGTTCTATCATGTATGTTATGTTGTGCACTAGACCTGACGTCTCGTATGCTTTAAACATGACCAGCCGTTTCCAGCAAAGTCCTGGCATTAACCATTGGACTGCAGTCAAGAACATCCCGAGGTACTTAAGAAGGACCAAAGACATGTTCTTAATATTTGGAGGAGTGAAAGAGGAGCTCACTGTACGATGTTACACTAATGCTAGCTTTCAAACTGACCAAGATGACTCTCGCTAACAGTCGGGTTTCGTATTCACTCTTAATGGAGGAGCTGTCTCATGGAAAAGCTCCAAGTAGAGTGTAGTGGCGGATTCAACCACCGAATCTGAGTATATAGCCGCATCAGATGCTGCTAAGGAAGCTGCTTGGATGAAGAAATTCATTACTGGCCTCGATGTGGTTCCGAGTATTCGCCAACCAATCGAGATACTTTGTGATAACATAGGTGCTATAGCTCAAGCCAAAGAGCCCAGATCTCATCACAAAGACAAGCACATTCAAAGGAAGTTCCACTATATACAGGAAATTGTGGAACGTGGAGACGTCGTGATAAGAAAAGTAGACACAGATCAAAACCTAGCGGACCCATTTACTAAGCCCATGACTCAGTACAAGCGTAATCTTCATTGAGATGCTATTGGTCTTAGATTTGCTAGTGATATGTTTTGATTTAGTATTTTGAATGTGCGAACAACTAAACAGTTGTACTTTTGAATTATTTTTGGTTTACTGATTTAAATGCAATTCTGAATTCTTATAACCGTGTTCGATTTTAATACGTTTAATCCATGAATCTTGTATTCTTAATTATCGGTAGTCGGTCAGACTCGTGGGAACGTCTCTGAATTAAGACTATTCTGAACTTCGGCTCAAGGAGTTGACTCCGAACTTCACAGGCATCATTTTGAATGACGTTGGATGTAACTCGCATCAAATCATCTTCATGGATCTTTGTCATAAGATGTTTTGCTATTGGTATACTCATTAGTATCCTCTGACCTAAGATACGTACTAGAACTGCCGTTTACCAAGAACCATTCTTTAATCACTGTCAAACGCTGTCGCGTAACTGTCAGTCATAAAGGCTTTGATTAGGAATAGTTCTAAAGTTCAGTGGGAGTTGTTTGTAATCAATAAGGGATTCTGTACTCTTACATTATATGTAACAGATAGGCATCGTGGCGCCCTCGTTGATTCAAACTGGTGAAGTGTAAGGTCTTACCCAAACTTATTGTGTGTTTGATTGGACCACTTTGATTCTTGATCGAGAACAATAATAACTGAACGTCATATGAGAATGAACTAAATCCATGTCTCATTGATTCAATTGATGTCTTATACGGAAATGATGAATGACAACTATTGCCATAAGTCTATTGTCTTGCTTTAGTTAGATGTTACTAACACCAAGATATTTGGTTAATGACTTTAAAGCGCCATACCTTGTTAGGGACATCCATGTGTAGCTAGAGCGCCGCTGACTGTTTGCGTTGATTTATCGTGGATCGTCCAAGTGGGAGATTGTTGGATTTTATGGACCGACCTGATGGACAACGCGACTGACCGAGCTATGACCCGTAAGAGTTACACATTGGGCAACGAACATTAAATCCACTTAACCCGCTTAACTGGTAATTATGAACTGTTAGCGAGACGATATATTTTATATATTCGTTACATGGGATTTATTATTTATACAGGTTTATAAATAATAATTTATATTTATTTGTTTTAATCTTTTATTAAAACAAACTAATGGTTTCGGGCTTGTCATTAACTATTGGGTTTTAGGCCCGGTAGTGATATAAAAGGGTTATATTATGATTTTAGGTTTTAATCTAAAATCTATATAAATATATAATTCTTTCGATACAAAAAAGGGGCGAAGAAAACCTTTTTGTTTTGTCTTCCTTTTTACGAGCCGCCATTCAAGAAGCAGAAACCAAGAAATTGAATTTTCTTCTTTTGCAAATTACGAAGCAGCTAGCAAGGGATTGCTCCTGCTTTTGTAAGTTCCGGCTAACCCGGCGCTTCCCGTTCTCACGCTTTCGGTTCGTGATCTAGCACCGGTTCGTTGTACCTAGGTGTCTTAACCGGTTAATCATTAACCACTAAGGTATATTTAATCTCATATGTGGATTAATTATTTTTCGTGTTTGCGTGTTCATAACCAGATCCTGTTCGGTTTGTCAGTGCTGTTAAATAGGTTATGATTTTATTTTTTCGCTGCGTATTTATTTAACTGGATTAATTAATTTCTCTGTCAAAACATCTTTTACTTTTTTTTTTATATAAAAGGTCAAACTGATCACCACTGATTCCCAACAACAACAACTATGGTGGTGATGGTGGTGGTGGTGGTGGTGGTGGTGGTGGCGGTGGTATTGACCGCAGTGGCAGGGATGGTGGTGGCACTATGGTAGTTGTAGGGGAGTGGCAGGTTCTAATTTCATTGAGATCGAAATATTTGTTCTTTACCGGAAGGAATTTGAGAACATTTACTCAGATTCAAAGTCTAATAATATTCTAATCGGTGACAAAGGTGAGGGAGTGAAAGGTTCAAATTTCATTGTTTGAAAATGAAATATTTATTATACTAAACGCAGACGTTTATCGATAAGTCATCTTTTAGTACTGAAATAGTTCATAGATTTATTTACAATAACCAAAAGTTACTAATACGATGTAAATTGTAATAGCAATAAACAAAACAAAGTTAATGTAGCAAAATAATATATATTACATAATTAAACGAACCGTGTGGCTCTCCTATCATTCTTTGAAACAAAGTTATTGATCAACTCTTAATAATCCACACTCTCTAGGTAATCATTCTCAATAGCTATCACTGTCAATCCATTAAATCGTTCTTGGGACATTGTGGAGCGTAAGTAGTTTAAATTTTTTAATGGGTCAAACCTAATTTGTTTAACTGGGCTATAACTAAAAGAATAACTTAGTTGGGTTTAAGTGGTTTTGATGGGCTAAAAAAATGGTTTAGATGGGCTAAAGTAGTTAAAATGTAATTGAGTTTTTATAATCAATATGTATTTCTTTAAAACAAAATATTTATATATAAAATTTTTTTTGGCCCCCCCGATAAACCGGGCCCGGTGCGGTTGCCTATGGAACACCACACCAAGGCCGACCCTGATCACACATGGGCAGCATAGAAATCGAAAGGCAAAATAAACCCACGTAGGCAGCGAGATGTAATCCACGCATAAAAATTACTCCATCTGTTTAGACAATTTAAAAAAAAACAGCAAAAGAGAAGTAAAAAAACGACCCCCAGGAATAGAACCCGGGTGGAGAGGGGGCTCATGCTTAAACGCCACGCGTTACACCATACTTATTTGGTTTGTAATGGACAAAAATAAATTAAAAAACATTAAACAAACCGTCATAACTATAAAGAAAATAAAAAAAATAACCAACGAACAGACGACACCTGGCATTGCCGACCAAACCAACCAACCAACCAGAATATATAATGGGAAAGTTTATATGGTATGATGCATACAACATATTGAGTCTTGCTATCTAAAATGAATCTAAGGATTTATTTCATTTTGCCATACGAACCACAAGAACAAAATAGTTAGTAACAAAATGAATTATTGCTGGGACATAATAGAAGGAAATCTCAATTATTCATTAAGATTTGATTAAAACGTTAATAATTTATTCTTTTGTTACTAACTATTTAATTAATGATTCTAAATTGGTTTGACCATGATCGTACATGCAGTGGCGGATCTAGGAAAAAAATCTAGGGGTATCTAAAATTTCGTTCAGGGGTATCTGGATACATAAAACGGTAAAAAAAAAAAAAAAAATTCCGCTGCGCGTCAAAAATTCCCACTACGCGTCGAAAGTTGAGGGGTACCTGAAGGTACCCCTGGGCTCCACGTAGATCCGCCCCTGCGTACATGTATGTTGGAGCGACTGGGTTGGATATGGAACAGTGAGGTTCGGTATGCACTGATTGGACCGCTTGAGGTTGAATAAACATGTTATAACTGAACCGGTGAATCTATGTCATGATTGGATCTCTTAGAAGCTGGATTATTTAATCTTTATTTTGTTGTTTCATTATTCATATATGTTTTTTATTCTCTTTTAGTTTAAACATTTATTTTTATAATTGCTATCTTGTTATTCAATTTGTAGATTTTTTTTATATTTTTAAATTAAATATGACGTGAACCGGTTTTAAGACCGATTCGTAGTCGGTTCAATAACCGACCTGGTGGAATACTCCGGTGCATACTACTTGAAGCAGATGCTTTGATGGATTGGTTAGCACATTATCCTAGTTTCTTTTTCTATATTAGAGGATTCTTAGCCCGTTCTTTATATTTCGTATTTTTATCCTTATAATTGTATTAAAAAACACTACTTTTTCTACCTTTTATCTGTACTTTTCTCTCTCCTTATCTTTATCATTATAATTATACTAAAAACACTACTTTTATCATTATATTTACGAAAACCTTATATCTATTATCTCTCCTTTACTCACAACCACTTTAAACCACTACATAAAATATACAAAACTCACTTACATAATTATACCAAACGAATTATGAATACTCTTATGGTAGAGAAGTTATATTTCTTATCTCTCCTGTACCTAACACACTCTATTATCTATACCACTTTTATATTAATTTTTTTCATCTCTCTCATTTTTATTCTTCGCCCTCCCCAACTTCTTTTCAAACTAAAACATTTAAAATAAATAAAAAAGTAATTAAAATAACATTTCACTAAAACAACCCAACTAAAATATATAAACTTAAAATACATAAACTTAAAATGCATCATTGAGTAGTCGAGTTGCATAAATATGTTCCGCCAATTTATAAACGTCGAGTAGTAGAGTTTAGTTGTGTAAATATGTTCCATCAAATTTGAGCATGTGCCAAAAGCGTTTACGAGACCAAAAAATACTTTATTTTGAAAACAACTTGGTTTAAAAAGATAATTATATTGGAATGTCGTCAAAAAAAAGTTAAACAAAACTTTTTATTCATATTTTTTAAAAAAGTTAAATCTTACAAGTTAATAAAGAAAAAATAAACTGTTTATTAAATAATTTATTAAATCTATACATACTAATAAATCAAGGTTGGGGGACACGTGTCCATTTTCTAGAGCACCTATCTTCCTTTTTCCTGCCTAAAACACACTTCCGGAAATTGGTACACACGGGTCATTATACCCGACTTGCTCCACATATCTTAATCCGTTCATTTTAATTTCTCTTTTCTCTAATTTAGGGTTTATCCACGATATGTTTCGTCATTAGCCGACAGGAGCTTCCTCTCCTCCACTATCTGCTACGCCGTATGCTTTCAGGTCCTCTCATCCACGATCTTATTCGCCACAGGGTTTCATTGTTGCTCCTCCAGGATCTCCTTCGCGTATTTGTGTAACCGTGTAATCGTATTTGCTATTGTTTGTGTTTGCTACTCTCTCCTACTAAATAGCCGATCTGCTTTCAGGTCTTCTCATCCACGATCGTATTCGCCGCAGGGTTTCATCGTGCTCCTCCAGGATCTCCTTCACGTATTTGTGCAATCGTGTTTATTTTGTCAGTGTTTAGGGTTCCATCAAAGGTATGTAATTCGTTGCCCCTTTTTCAATTTGCAACACGATTTGATTGAATCCGGCCCCTTTTTCATCGCTTCTCCTCCACGATCTCCTTCCCGTATTTGTGCAAACGTTTACTTATTGAGCCTGTTGTATATTGCTGAAGCAATTCTTCAATGGAGCCTGTTGTATATTACCGAAGCAATTCTTCCAGTTCCAACATGTATATGAAGAAATAGACTCATTTGGTTACTACACATATAAATAAATTGAAACTTCTCAAATCATCTTACTTATCTTTTTTAGAAACAAATCATTAATCTTGTGAAAATTAAGAAAATAGAAAAAGAAAACTGAACTTTGTTACTATGCACTACTTATAGACAAATTATGGAGACATTAATGCAAAATGAATAGTTATACTTGGGACCTTTTGTCCAAACCGGTCAGAAAACTGCTAACGTAGTGTTCTTTTATTTTTGCAAGAGTAATTGTTTTAATGTATGTATATATTTAGTTCATCAAACCTTCAAGTTCTAAGATTATAATCATATATTTGAACAGTCTCCTTAGTTAAGGATTAGCTGGAATTCAGGCTGTGATCATTAACTAGAAGTGTGTGAATATATTTTGAAAATTTTCATATGCATTTATGAAGTTTTTATGGAGTTTAACCTTTTGGTTTTATCTTTTATATTGTGTACAGTGTGAATATATTTTGATATCTTTCATAACACTTTCTAAATTATAAGTATTTTTCAAAACTTCATTCCAACAGGTCCACACGCACATACAATAATTGATTATGTCACATAATAATATTTATAAACTTGATTTATATATTTACATTTCAAGTTGATACAGATAACAGTGGGAACTGCTTTGAACTATGCTCTTGATGAGGACACTTGTCAGTTGTTGGTCACGCCTAAACCATTATGCTAGAATTTCTTTACACGCGGATCATAACCCGTTTTCCTTTTCAGATACGCTTTCATTTTCACTCCAAACCCTAAAATTTATCCCGCTTTCATCTTCATTCTCAACATGTACCTTCAATCTTCAAAGATTTTTCAACCATTAGGAGTTTAATCGCCGTGCTCAACCTTTTGAACAGTTGTTCCTTCTCCCAGTTTATCAGGTATTTCTTCCATTCGATAAACTCTACACATATTCCTCTACATTGCCTCCCTCCCCACCACCAGTCGTTTTCAGTTGAATCTGCGATCTGGACTTGCAATAAAGACGCTTCTAACATTCGATTTCAAGTAATTTGGATTTTTCGATTATTTTCAACATGAAAGCCCCTCTCTTATCAACGATCGCAACCATGATGTACGCTATAATTCTACATTTATGTGGTTTATTGAAACAAATACCAGTTCATATACATTATCAAGAATTATGATTTAGGGTTTTCGATTTAGGTTGAATTTACGGAACTTTATTATGTGGTATATATCTAAATCTTTCCTAATTATGTTCATGAGTAAACCCCAATTCTTGATGGATTCCATTGTTAATCTTGAAATCAGAACAATTGTTTAATAAGTAGAGTTGATGATATTGAGACCAGTTAAGATTTATCAACTTTTGTGGTTAGGGTTTCAGTGATTTCTGAATAATATGTCCAATCAATTGAAGTAATTTGTTTGTAAATGTGCAGGACCAACAAGCAAGCCAGGATCTCAGTGGGTGAATATCTTTTTTTAATCTTTTCAATATGTTTAATTTCAATTGTACTTGAGGATTTGTATGCATTCCTTTTAAGATCAAGAAACAATCATTTAGGAATCTTTACTGGGTGAATAGATATGTTTTAGGATCTGGTTATCATATTTTAGATGTTGTCATTTCACTACATGGAAAATGGTTTTTGTTTGCCTGTATTAAAAACCCTAAGATAGAGGTTCTTATGTTATGACTAAACTCGTCCCAAACGACAGGTATCCTGTCATTTCTTCCATTTTAAAATAAATCATTTTAATTTAAAATAAATTATTTTAATTTAAAATAAATTATATTTATATAAATATAAATATTACCGGTTAGTCCCACAAGGAGGTTACTACATTGAGTTGGAAGATTTTGCAAATAAGTTGCTTTGGAAATGTTATCAGATTAACTGTGGATACACTAATGGCTCTATTCGTTATGATATCTGCGCTATGCTTATTATTAGAGGTGACAAGATGGGTGGGTTGGACGGGTCAAAACATGCTTAGGTTGAAACTGATCGGGTTATGTTGACCTGCAATCATTTTTTGTTCATATTTTAGTATTAAAAACCGTCCACAATCTCTCTCTCCTTTTCGAAATTCAAAAACCAAGGGAAAATTAAAGAAAAATAAAAGATTTTCTGCTGTCAAAAGGTAATCATAAAACTATAAAAAATCGCCAAACTGTCAAATCAATCAAGTCATAATTCAAAGCAGTACAGAACTTGCGAGCAGAGAAGCTAATAAAGCCGAAAAACTAAGAATAATAAGTCAGAGCCACCCGTTACTAAGTCATAGCTAACTCTAACTTGGGGGGCTGATGACGTGGGTAGGCGGATCTATAAACCATGAAGCCTATAAGCATAGTAGCTCAATACAATAGCTACACAGCTCAGAAGCTAAAGAACATCGTAGCAAAACAGTAGCAAGATTAAAGTTCAACACTACAAGACAAAAAACTAGGATCTAGGATCGCCTCGGAAAAGGGAAACGCAACCCTCAGAAATAGGAACCCTGGTGCCTACAACAAAGAGGCAAGGTTAGCCTGCACCCGAGAAAGTAAGAGAGAAACAACCCAATAATAGAACTGCAGTTGGGCGCCAAGTCCAGCAAAAGCGGGAAAGCTCCTCTATAAAGGAGAGCCTTGGCCATTTCTCAAGGCAGATTCATTCACAATCGGTCCACTACTCACACTTAAACTCTCTCTTTCTCTAATATCACCTCTCGAGAACACGTTAACTTATTCACACTCCGGAAGCTGATCGTGGGAGACCACCTCCTGTGGTGAGACTAACGGTACTTTGCTTCTCAGCAAGTTCACACAAGCCGTCGAGCCAAGGAGACGTCCACACCTATTCTCAGCACGATTCTTGTCGCAGCAAGAATAGTGGATGTGGCTCAAAATTGCAGTAGAATGAAATGAAAGTCCATGCTTTTAGCTCGTTAATACTAGGAGTGCTTGAGATATTTTAGTTTGAAAATGAACATTGTTTTTAAATTTTGTGTATGGGTTATATTGTTGGACCTTGACTATTGAAACTAAGTTCTTATAATAGTTTTAAGTGTTATTAGATTATTTAATAAGCGCAGCCGCGAGGATGTAGTTGTACCTCTTCCACCACATCTTCCAGTATCTAAACACAAAACCTACTATTCTGTAGGAGAATGACCGGAGGTGGAGGCGAACGACTGTGGCAGGAGGTTCAGAGAAGGAAGACCGGTGGCTTGGCCGGAGCTAACAGAAGAAGGGGAAGAAAAGAAGATCCACGGCAAACCACATTCTACGTGGCCAACCTGCCAAATGGAACAAAGGCCAAAGACTTGGAAAACTGCTTCGATTCTTATGGGAAGGTGGTTGACACTTATGTTGCGGCTAAAAAAGACAGATCTGGAGGGCTCTTTGGGTTCGTAAGATTCACCGGGGTGGCAGACAAATGGGAGATGGAGCGCTCGTTGAATATGGTAAACTTGAACAATGCTAGGCTCTCAGTAAACCTGGCAAAATTCGATAGGGGTGGGAACCCTTGTACCAGGGAAAGGATAAAGGCCTCTCCGCCAATGCATGGTGGGCAGCCTCTTCAGTTCAGAGAATCCGGCTATGGTGCCATGGATAGAGGTAATAATTCTTACCGGGATGTCCTACTAAAAAACCAGTCTAACCTGCCACTGGTGGTGACAGTCCGGGACGATGCTGACTTCGATGCAATCCAGTGGTATGCCTATCCGCTATTGGTAACCTCACAGATTTTAACCAAGTATGTTGCCTCCAACACTCCATCAACAATGCGGGGGTGAAGGTGTCTAGGATGAGGTATCTTGGGGGACTACAGGTGCTGCTCACATTCCAAAAAGAAACCGAAGTTAAAGAGTTTGTACAAGAAAGATAGATTTGGGACAGGTGGTTCTCGTCGCTAGAAATATGGACGGGGCAGGTAAGGGCATATGAAAGAATGGTATGGCTGCGGATACACGGTGTCCCTCCTCAAATGTGGGAAGCCCAAGTATTTGATGCGTTAGCATCCAAGGTGGGTAAGGTAGTTGCCCCATCTCAGGCGTCCTTCTCAGATGGAGTGTTAACCTTTGACACGATAGGCATACTGGTGGGGGAAGGATGGTTGTTGCCGGAAGAAGTATCGATAAAATGGCAGAACAAAAAATACACGTGTTGGTTCCAAGTTTAAGACGAAGAATGGTATCCGGGATGGATTGTCAAACCGGAAAAAACCTAATCTCCATTCAAAACCTGGTGACTTCCTACGAGGAAGTCCAGGAGTACCCGGAGCATATCGAAGAAGTTGAACAGACAAATCAGGTTCCTAGTGATCGGTCACGTGTGCATAGGGAAAGAATCCAGTTACGCGGGGAAATGGGGGAAGGTATTAACTGCGGCACTGTTCCCACAGTAGAACAAAGCATGCCGCCTAATAATGTTTATTATTTTGGATAAAAAAATGGCAGCTCCCCTTCGGCCCATGAAAGAAACCATAGCCCAAAAATACCGGAGGTGGCCCAAAGGATTAACACGTTTGGGGTTGGGCCGGTTGATGTGTTAGTATTTACACATCTTTTTGGCACAAAACATCGTTCATTTAATGATCAATTCTTGGTTATTGTCAACGTTTAGACACTTATTTGCTTCATTTCCTGTTTTGTAGGTTTTTGTGAAGCTTGGTGACAAAACAAGAAGATTCCAGGATAAACAAGTGAAGTTTTAGGGTTTCTGTGATGGAGGCACGATCGTGCCCCTATTTGGCACGGTCGTGCCAAGCTCCAAAACCCTAGGCACGGTCGCGCCCACATCTGGCACGACCGCGACAAGCCAAATTCCAAGGCACAACCGTGCCTTGGCCGCCCACGGTCGCGTGTCATCTCGTGAGTCTGAACAGCCGTACGTCCTCGATCAGTGGTACCCAATGGAAGCTAAGGATCGGTCAAACCTCTGTCACACGGTCGCGCCAAGACCTAGACACGACCGCGCCCATGTCTTAGGCACGGTCGTGCCTTCTATCCTGGCACGGTCGTGCCTCCCTTTTTCTACTTAAACAGAACTTAATTCTCATTCAGATTTGGAGCAACCCAGGGGAGAAACCTACTGTTCTAGCTCGAGTTTTCTTTGTTCTAGCCATATTTCAAGATTCTTGGAGAGGATACAACATCAAGAGGATCACCATACATCAACAACAACATCTAGGCTTGGAGGAATGGTTTGATTCTTGTTTTCATATCATGTTTCTCACTATTTTTCCCTGCTTATTTGTAATTTTGATGCTCATGATGAGCTAAAACTCCTGTTCACTTTGGTTTAGATGAAGTTTAGATACATTTGACAACATTCATAGATTATTGGCAATTATTGTGTTAATGTTATGACAACCGTATGATTATTCTTTGATGAAATTATGTATTCAAGTATTTTGAGTTGTTTACAAGACTTGTATTTGTGTATGTCATATTATGTTGGAAAACTTATGATTTATGCTTATATTCATGGATTGGTGTATGTAATTATACTAGTTTATGGCATTTGACTAGGAATGGTGAATGAAGTCTTGTTTATGAATCATTATATTTGTATGTGTAACCTTATGCTTATGTTTGGAAAGACAAAGTATTTGTTATGATGTGTCATATTTAGTATTGTGTTTATCTAGGAATTGTTGACACATCCTCCTAATTGATATAATCTTTATATGAACATTGTATGTTAAAGAAATGCATATTGTTGTCTAAATTAATCAACTTGAGGTGGATAGTGTGTTGTTCATATTATCTTTCCAACTAGTTGTTGGATTAGTGTACCTTAATCGGAAGCTAGTTCAGTCTTTATAAACATTGACATGATTATTAAACACGTGAGCCTCATTGTATGACTTTAGGTGGTTGGTTTGTGTAATTCATGCTAGCTTTCCGAATAGTCATTTGATTAGATATCTTTGACGAGAATTTAGTCAATTTATGTATCGTGTATTTGCCATATTTCTATGAATGTATTGAATGTATTCTAAATGGATTCGACACCGAAGTGATATATTCTCTTTGATTGTTTGATTTGTGACTTTAGTCTAGTTTTATATTCTCACATATTAGTTTAGTTAAAAATCAACTTAAACATCTTTTACCCATACTTGATTGAATCTTAGTCCCGGTTTATTATCGCATCCCACCGTGTCCACGGATTGATATCTGGTTCTTACCTTTATTATATTACTAGCCGACGGGCACACTGCCCGGTGTGTGTGATTAGTATTTGGTGAAAACCCTTTTTAAAACTAATTGTGTAAAA
Source organism: Smallanthus sonchifolius (assembly GCA_023525975.1). NCBI lineage: Eukaryota > Viridiplantae > Streptophyta > Magnoliopsida > Asterales > Asteraceae > Smallanthus > Smallanthus sonchifolius. Next base: position 35,666,126 of record CM042025.1, on the reverse strand, counting down.
TACTTATAAAAATATATATATATAGTTTACACACATCAAGTTTTTGGCGCCGTTGCCGGGGACACGGTTTGTGCGAGAACGACTGGGATTATTATTTAGTCATTTAGTACATAATTGTCTATATCTTGGTAAATAGTTTTCCCTATTAAAATTGGTTTTATTTTTATTTTTATTTTTATCTTTATTTTATCATCTTCGTCTTATATTTGTGTATAGTTCGTCGAATGTTATTTTATTTGTATTTTTATCCGGTACCGTGATCGTTTTGTTTGAGTGTTCTTTACAGTGATTTTCATGGATCGCGATTATGGGAGTTACAGTGACGAGTACTCGTTTGATCTATGGGGTTACCACGAGGAGATTTGGTGTGAGATTTGTGGGGGCCCACATTACACATTAGATTGTTTTCAGTTCCCGGGCTACCCCGCAAGGCGCTATGAGGACCCTATATTCGGCCCGGTTGGTGATTTGGATGAATTGGAAACATTATCGTTTGAAGAGTCAACCGTGGTGATTGAAGGGGAGTCGCACCAAAAGGGAGATGTGCAAACGGATGGGTTCACCAATAAACCAATGACTATGGTGACGCCCGATCCTCCGTTGTGCACCAAGAAAAGCTGGCCCGCGATTGGTCATGATCACGACTCGTTATACGAGTCATCCGAAAAACGGGAGAAGGCCAGACATTTCACGGACCAACCGACTTGGAAGACGCAACATCAGTCCACAAAGCATGGCAAGTCAACACTATCTTGCCGGGATGATCGCCTCCTTCACTACATCATGTACCTCAGGTTCGGTCCGGGCAAATACAAGTGCTGGTGGCACGACCAGTCACTTTGTTTTTGCATTCATCATTGGTTGTCACTAGCCGATGGTAAATGCATTAAACCAAACAGGTCGGATGGGTATTCAAGAATCATAGGCCACCCGTTTGTTGATTTGCCCAATCACTTTTCCTAAATTGACGCGTATAAGGACACGAGTCTAGCTAACGACTCGTTAATAATCTTAGCATGTTTGCGTTTTACCCGTTAGTTATGTGTGTTCATTTTATCTTCCAAATTATTTTCTTAGTTTTCTTTTTATTTTTCTAGGATTTTATTATTTATTTTTGAGTTTAGGTGATCGGAACGTGTTTTGGATCGAGCGGATGTGGGATAATGTTTGGAATGTCACAGGTATGTCTTCTGAATTTTTAGAATTTTTGTTTGGAAGAATCGCAGTCGGGTTTGGTATAAGATGCATAAAAAATAGGGTTTTCTGTCTGTTGGGCAATAGACACGGTCGTGCCTCCCTATAGGCGCGGTCGTGTCTAGGTCTTGGCGCGGTCTTGCCTCAGTTATTGGGGGCGATTTAAATTACTTTTCACGACAGATTTTTCCAAACCATCCACCCATAACCTCCCAGCAGACGAAACTCCCTCCCCTCGGCGATCTTCTTCCTCGTCTCCACTTCCAGATTCATTGTTCCCGTATCTTCGATTTCAGGTACGCCCCCGCAATCCTAATCTCTTCTTTTTATGATTAGAATCATCGTTTTATGTGTAATTTCTAGGTTTTAGCTATTTTTTCTGTTTTGAACTTCATATTAGATGTGAATAGGTAGAATTCGATCGGTTTACCCCCTAGAATGATTAAGTTACAAAAGCCCATTCATAAACTTGTTTAAATTGAATTTTTTTTTTCCGGAAACCCTAAAATGAGTTGAGCACGGTTGCGCTCCAGACCAGGCGCGTCGTGCTCGGATTTTTTCAATCCCAGGTGGACTTGGTTTGGTCAGGCGCAGCCGTGCCTTTGTCGAGCGCGGTCGTGCCTCTTGAATTTTGCCTTAGCACGGTCGTGCCCCGCACCTGGCGCGGCCGTGTCTGTCTTGTTTGTGTGCCCGTGGTCGGCCAAGCGCGACCGTGGGCTTGGATATTGGCCTTGGCGCGGTCGTGCCCCTTCCCAGGCATGACCGTGCCCCTTCATAATTAGGTCAGAAACTTCATAACTTCAGTTTAGCGTCTTCATAACTGTTTTGATTTTAATTTTGTTGTCGTGCAGATGGCAGGCAACAGGGACCACCCGTATCTTGAGTTCGACTTGAACGAGCACGAGTACGAGGCTCGTCTGGACGTTTTGTGGCCACGCAGAGGCCGGATTTTAGCCACTCGACGTTTAGAGCCGGCCGCCATAGACGCCATCGGTCAGCGGGACCGGTGGAACGATCTTGTCACCGCCCCGTGGCGCCGTTTGTTTCGACTCCATGCTATTCAGCATGTCGAGCTTGTGATGGAGTTCTTCTCCACTTATGAGTTCGATTATCAATGCGCAGACCTAGAGCAGCCAGAGACTGTTAGGTTTAGGTTAGGTGGGGAGTGGCGAGTGATGTCCGTCACTAGGTTTGGGAGATTATTGGGCCTGTATACGAGGCAGGAGCTTCAGGCTGAGATATTCACCGACGGTATCACCGAGTTTCCCACAGAGGAGGATAATGACCAGTTTTGGTATGAGTTCGGTTTTGGGATTTATGATCCGAGTTTGACCAAGGCTTCGAGCCTTCGGGACCCTCTGCACCGTGTTCTTCATCGCTGCATTGTTTATTCTATATCTGGCGAGGGCAGGGAGAGACGGTAGTGAATTTGAGGGAGTTGTTCTATTTGTTTTGCCTGGTACGCCCGCGCGCCTGCAATCTTGCGCATTCTATTGCGGGGTACTTGGTAAACAGCTCAGGTCGCGACGTCACCAGCGCAATCTGTGGAGGTCACTTCGTGACCAAGCTGGCGCGACACTTCCAGCTGCTGACAGATGATTTGATAGGGGATCTGACCCCTGTGGCCGAGACCGTCGTGATGAACGTGCAGACATTGCGCAACATGCATGTCGCTCGTCGCGGCGCAGGAGGGATTATATTGGTTGATCGATGTATACGGACTTGGGATCCAGACCGTCCGGGCCCCGATCCAGATCGTGTACAGGCCGAGGCCGAGGCTGTCGTCGCCGCCCATCAGGAGCATGCGGCTCAGCAGGAGCAAGGTCACGAGCATCAGCAGCCAGACCAGCCGCCTCCTCCGCCTCCGCCACCACCACCACCTCCGGTTGTCATTCCACATGACATGTTCATGTGTTACTGGGCCTGGCAGTATGAGGTCCAGTGCGCCGCTGCTGCTGCTGGCGGGGCACTATACGTGGTACCCCTCCCATTCTTTATGCAGCCGGAGCAGCCGCCGGATCAACCACCACCATCACCACCGCATCATCAGTCACCACCACCATCACCACCAGCAGCAGGAGGCGAGGGAGGCGAGGCTTCCGGCGTCGACCTTGAGGGTGTGCAGTGGGAGTAGTACCTCCCATTGCCTTTTGGTATCATTTTTGTGAGTTGTACTTTCTTGTTTATTGTACAAACTCTTGTATCACGCTTCGGCGTTTTATGTTGTTCTTTTGTTGTACTTTTGTTTCCCTGTACTGTTGTTTATATTCGTCTTTACATTTATGTTTATATTTTGGCTTGATGTTACTGATCCTGTTTGATGTGGTTAGTCTTGATTAGATCTTGGAATTGTGGAACTACGTGGAACGTCATTTTGTGGGTAGGCATTTTTGCGTGTGCCATGATCGACACGAGGGAAGTTTCAGTTCTCCCTTCACACTCCATTGCATTGCATGTTTTTATATACATTGAGGGCAATGTATGTTTCTAAGTGTGGGGTTGGGTGTTTATTCTTTGCTTTACATATTTTTTGTTGTACATTGAGGGCAATGCACGATTCTAAGTGTAGGGTGGGAATTTATTCACGCGATGTTTGTCCTTTTGAGCATTTTATCACTTCAATTTTTTGCAAAATCTTCCTTCATAATTTTTATTGACACTAAATCAGTTTTATAAAATTGAAAAACACCAAAATATAATAAAAGTTAACCGGTTAGCATTCACAATTTTTAGTAAATAATAGAGGTTTGATTTTTCGAAAGCAATTGAAATAGAAATTCCATCGAGTCAAACCCAATTTTTTGTGACAACCATGAGTTTTAGTGGGCTGAACGAATGAATTGCATGTAACCTTTTGCTTACACCCATTCCTTTCCGTTTCCGTGAGTTTATTTTTGAGCCTTGATAGCTTTAGACATTGTTTGCTCTCGTTGTTGCGGATTTGAGTGTGCCGGATGTTTCATGCTTATTAGAACTTGCTTTTAGTATACATTTCGAAATCATGAACATAAATATTGCATAAAAATGATTGAGGCATTAGGATAAACCACTTTGTTAGCCTTTTATTTGTATTTTTATTTTCCCTCAACCGAACACATCCACTAGTTAGCCACGTTGAGCCTATCCTGTTCTTTTCTTTAATTACCCACATTACACCGCCATTAAACCTTCATTAGCCTTTTCATTTATTTTTCACCCGTGTTAGAAATCCGGTCGGCTAATGTTAATTTTATAGCTTTTATTTTGTTGTCATTTTTAAATGCCTGAGAAGTTTTTAGCTAAGGAAAGATGCATATTGACTTAGTTACCTTCAAAAAAAAAATTAGGTGAATTACAGCCGATTAGAGCAATTTTGTGAGCAAAGATGGAAATAATTCGGTTGTTAGCTCTTAACTATACGGAAGTATTAGTTAGTTTATTTTTCATATTAGAAGTTGTTTTAGTTTTTGAGTTAGCATAACCGCCGTTTTTTTAGACATTTAGCCATTTTAAAATTCCACTTCCTCACCATTAACCATTGCCAAGTTACAACCCATTTAAAGCCCTCTTGATTTGTGTTTTGTTTCATGTTAGTTGGTAGAGATTTGATCTTTTAGCAAGCTTATGATTTATGCATGATTCATTGTCTTGGCATTTAAGTGTTCTATACATACTCCGTTACTTGTATGATCATATATATTCCCGAGTGTGTGTGAACATTGTGAGAAGCACAAAGTTGCATGCTAATGATTTCCTAGGCATATTCATTTGCTCATTCGGTTATCACGTCATTGGGCTCATTGGGTTTCATTTAGTTAATTTTACATTTCTTGAAAATCTCTTCAAACCTTTATAAGTTTATTAATGCTTACGGTTTTCCCGGATTGATCCACAGTGTCATTGGAAGTTTTGTTTCATTTTGATTTCTTGCTTGAGGACAAGCAATGTTCAAGTGTGGGGTTGTTTGATGTGTTAGTATTTACACATCTTTTTGGCACAAAACTTCATTCATTTAATGATCAATTCTTGGTTATTGTTAACGTTTAGACACTTATTTGCTTCATTTCCTGTTTTGTAGGTTTTTGTGAAGCTTGGTGAATAAACAAGAAGATTCCAGGATAAACAAGTGAAGTTTTAGGGTTTCTGTGATGGAGGCACGGTCGTGCCCCTATTTGGCACGGTCGTGCCAAGCTCCAAAACCCTATGCACGGTCGCGCCCACATCCGGCACGACCGTGCCAAGCCAAATTCCAAGGCACAACCGTGCCTTGGCCGCCCACGGTCGCGTGTCATCTCGTGAGTCTGAACAGCCGTACGTCCTCGATCAGTGGTACCCAATGGAAGCTAAGGATCGGTCAAACCTCTGTCACACGGTCGCGCCAAGACCTAGACACGACCGCGCCCATGTCTTAGGCACGGTCGTGCCTTCTATCCTGGCACGGTCGTGCCTCCCCTTTTCTACTTAAACAGAACTTAATTCTCATTCAGATTTGGAGCAACCCAGGGGAGAAACCTACTGTTCCAGCTCGAGTTTTCTTTGTTCCAACCATATTTCAAGATTCTTGGAGAGGATACAACATCAAGAGGATCACCATACATCAACAACAACATCTAGGCTTGGAGGAGTGGTTTGATTCTTGTTTTCATATCATGTTTCTCACTATTTTTCCCTGCTTATTTGTAATTTTGATGCTCATGATGAGCTAAAACTCCTGTTCACTTTGGTTTAGATGAAGTTTAGATACATTTGACAACATTCATAGATTATTGGAAATTATTGTGTTAATGTTATGACAACCGTATGATTATTCTTTGACGAAATTATGTATTCAAGTATTTTGAGTTGTTTACAAGACTTGTATTTGTGTATGTCATATTATGTTGGAAAACTTATGATTTATGCTTATATTCATGGATTGGTGTATGTAATTATACTAGTTTATGGCATTTGACTAGGAATGGTGAATGAAGTCTTGTTTATGAATCATTATATTTGTATGTGTAACCTTATGCTTATGTTTGGAAAGACAAAGTATTTGTTATGATGTGTCATATTTAGTATTGTGTTTATCTAGGAATTGTTGACACATCCTCCTAATTGATATAATCTTTATATGAACATTGTATGTTAAAGAAATGCATATTGTTGTCTAAATTAATCAACTTGAGGTGGATAGTGTGTTGTTCATATTATCTTTCCAACTAGTTGTTGGATTAGTGTACCTTAATCGGAAGCTAGTTCAATCTTTATAAACATTGACATGATTATTAAACACGTGAGCCTCATTGTATGACTTTAGGTGGTTGGTTTGTATAATTCATGCTAGCTTTCCGAATAGTCATTTGATTAGATATCTTTGACGAGAATTTAGTCAATTTATGTATTGTGTATTTGCCATATTTCTATGAATGTATTGAATGTATTCTAAATGGATTCGACACCGAAGTGATATTTTCTCCTTGATTGTTTGATTTGTGACTTTAGTCTAGTTTTATATTCTCACATATTAGTTTAGTTAAAAATCAACTTAAACATCTTTTACCCATACTTGATTGAATCTTAGTCCCGGTTTATTATCGCATCCCACCGTGTCCACGGATTGATATCCGGTTCTTACCTTTACTATATTGCTAGCCGACGAGTACACTGCCCGGTGTGTGTGATTAGTATTTGGTGAAAACACTTTTTAAAACTAATTGTGTAAAATACTTATAAAAATATATATATATAGTTTACACACATCACCGGTATCAAGGAAGAGGCAAAGATTGGACTCTCGAGTGGAAGACCCTTTTGATTTAGATCGGTATATGGAAGGGGGCCCCTGTACAGCCCACTCTAAAAAATATCCCTGGAAATACAACCCCTGTGGGAGATTTCTCAAGACCTTCTCCACTCCCCGACCTAAATTCGCAAATCCTAAGATCGCCTCAGGATGAACATGGTAAATCCGAGCTGGTGAGTGATGGTGGTGGAAACTGGATTGATAGCGGCCGATCTGCAGAAGTTGGCACAACAATTAACATGGGGAAAGAATTAGGGGTAAACCTCAAAAACCTAGAAGAGATGGTAAGAACGGTTATTAAGGTAGAAATGGAGACATAAATGGTTCAATGAATTGCGTTTCATTGAACTGCAAGGGGATAGGCGGATCTAAGAAGACGGATTGGATCCGGGAAATCAAGAGAAAACATGGTACCCAGTTCATAAGTATTCAAGAGACACAACTAGAAAAATAGACAAAATTCCCTTCGAAAGGCTGTGGGGGAGAAGAGATTATGGTGCATTCGGGGTAAAATCGTTGGGTATGTCTGGTGGCCTATGCCACTGCTGAATACTCGGGGAAAGAAACTACATTGCAGTTGAGAAGAATGATTAGTCAATCCTATAACTGGGATAGGTTAACTAGAAACTAGTTAGTGGAAAAATGTATTCCTATCTTAATTGATTAGGTTATAAGGTGTACACGCCTTAGGGCTAGTGAATGTAATTGAGGTATTAATTGAGGTATTGCTAGTTCTCAGCTAGCTTTTCTATGAGATCCTTACATTGTTGTTAAAAAAAATATTAGATTATTTAATTATCGTCATTAAATTAAAATCAATCTATGTTTTGTTTTTCGGTGTTTTTAATGATTCTCCATTGTTCGCCTAAATTCAATATTTATTAGAAGCCCGTATAAAAATCTTATATTTGGCCACTTTTGATTGATGGGCCTTAATGTACAGCTTTGATTTGTCATTTACAATTCCTGATTTCCTGCCCTGGAAAATAATTCACTCAAAACTTCAAAAAAGGGACAAAGCACCAGAATATCCTTCTTTTCCCCTCTTTCCAATTTAAATCCAGTTGCCATCTCCATTACTTCACTTAAAACTTGACATTATCTTTCAAGTAACACACCACTTCTTGCTGCAAAAATTGTACAAAAAACTTCAAATTCAATAACTTTTTATTACATTTTTAGAGAATTAGGAATTAGACAAAAGTATTCCCGTCAAGGGTGCAAACGAGTAGAGTAATTCGTGAGCTACTTGAGACTGACTTGTTAAAATCTCGAATCAGTTTGAGCTTAAACGAGATCAAGCCTAAGATGTAACACACTTAATAAATAAGGGAAAACACCACAGAATAGTAACCAAGTTTCAAAAGTGTTCCAACTAGGTCACTCACCATAGTATACCCGAGGGTGTATACCGTGTAAAATGCGTATAGAGTGACCTAATTGGAACAATTTTCATACTTGGTTACTATTTTATAAAGTTACCTTAATAAATAACTCCGACTTTAGTTACACACACACACACATATATATAGGAAAATGATCACTTGTGAACCATTTTTTCATGTGTAAATCAAAAAACCAATTTATAGTTTTTCATTTAATTTCACAGTATTTTATTTTGTGGCTCAAAATAAATTTGAATATTTTTTTATGAGTGTGTTGCTATAATTAATTGGAGGGTATAAAAATAAATCATCACCTCCCAATTCTCTCTAACTTTATTTAATAATACAATATTTCACCTATTTAACTTTCTCACCATTTTCTTATACATTAACATTCATAACTTTTTTTATAAAACATTATTTTTTTATAAAAATTGCATTATTAAATAGTTTTTTTATTCGAATATAGTCTTGCAAAATTTTTTTTTTAAAACATCAGTTATTACATATATGTAACGAAATGTTACATATATGTAAATATAAACATAAATGTAGTTGTTCCAATGTTATCCCATTTTTCAAATAATTTCCCCCTTTTTAAAAAATTAATAACTTTTTATCCAAAACTCGAACATAAATGTATTAATCTAACTTGTTCATGCAAAAAAAAAAACCCATAAATTTGTTCATTCAAAAAACCAAACAATTATGATTTTTTTTATAAAAATTTGCTTAGATAATGTTGATTACACACATTCTATGTAATATCTCTAACTTTATGTAATATCCCTAAAGATTATGTTAAAACTGTAACAAGTATATATTTCTTAGTTTAAAGTTAAGATTTATGTATTGATTTTATATATTTTTTAGTAAAAATTGATGATATGAAATTACGGTTACATGTGTTCATATGCAATAGTTCATATTACATATGTAATAGCAAGTTACATTTTGTTCTATTACATATATGTAATAAAATATTACATATATGTATTGTGATACTACATATATGTAACAATATGATATTACTTATGTGTAATATGATATTACATATATGTAATTTATTTTTTTACATAATATGAACAATTACATATATGTTCATATTATTATGTAATTTTCATTACATATAAGATATTACTTATAAGTAATATATGCAATATAAACAATTCTATATGTGGTTTTTTTCATCACTATGTATACTTGATTATGCGGTTTTTTATTTAAAATTAAGTATGTCTTGAACGTGTAACTACACACACATTCTATGTTATTACATATATATCTAATAGCTTATTACATATATGTGCTAGTTTATTGCATATATGTAACTGTTTGTTAGATATATGTAATAACATAAGTCCATTTTTTTCAAGACTATAACCGAATTAAAGATAAAAATGGTAGTTTTTATTTTGTAATTTGTTTAAAAAAGTAACATTAGATAAAAAAATTATTAAAGTTAAAATAAATTGGGTGACGTTAGTTTAAAGAAAACTAGTTAGATTAACACATAGTTATGGGTTTTTTTAAGAAATTATTAATTTGGTTTTTGAATAAACTTGGAGTACTACATTTATGTTTATATTTGCATTTATGTTTATATTTACATTTATGTAACTGTTCGTTACATATAGTAAAAACTAACGTTCAAAAAAAATTTTTGCAATACTATATTCGAATTAAAGATAAAAAAACTCTATTTAATGATGTAATTTTTATAAAAAATATTGTTTTATAAAAAAAATATTAATGTTTAAAAAAGGGGGGGAATTGAATAGGTGGAATCTTTATTATTAAAAAAATTGGAGGGAATGTTGCATTTACCAAAATACCCTTTTAATAAAAGAAAATGATTATTAGGTGTCTTTTTCTTATTGGGTTAATTTTTTTACACATAAAAAGGTGGTTCACAATTGATTCCTACCATATATATATATATATAAGAAATGTAGATATAAACATAAATGTATTTTCGTTACATACATGTATCTAACTGTTCGTTACATAAAGAGATCTTTTCTTTTTTTTTTCTTTTTATCACTTTTATTTTATATTTTTTGTTTAAAATTTTATTAATTAATTAACCAAATTATTTATTTTATAAAGATATATATTTTTTAATTTAATTTATTTATTTTCGCTTGTTTGAATAAGTTATATACTTTTCTCATTTTATTATTTATTATTTGAACACGCTCGTTTTCTTAACGAACAAGAAAACCTGGTTGTTCGTGTTCGATCGTTTGTTTTGGAGGAGGAAACTTACAATTAAACAGAGAAGAAGGCATCCAGCTGCACCAGGAAACAAAACATACCAATACTTCAATTGGTGAAACTTGGCCCCATCAATAAATAACAAAGGCAAACTTGCAGCTGCATGGACATGTGGTGTAAACGTTAATTTAACCGAAATGGTAAATGACGAAAATGCCATTCAATACGTACCCGGCGGATGAACAGCACGGAAATAGATCATGAAAGCTATTGACGCCGAGAGGGCTGTGCTCCTAGCAAGCCAGCCCGGTCCCAAAACCGAGAACGCTACCACTCCAATTGCTGCACAACCCATTTGAGCCATAAACATATTGTACTTCTGCAGTTTTGCATTCACAAAAATTAAGGAGTTTTTAACTTTAAATTTTTCATCCATGGAAATTAAGTTAAAACTAACATTTACTGTATACTTCATCTAACTCGTTAAATCTAAATAATTAAAAACAACAAATATCATTGGAATAAAGTTTAGTGTGAAAAGATTTTCCTTTTTTTTTTTAATATTTTTGAGTTAAATTTTTTTTTAAGTAAAGTAATTATTTTTTGTATTTCTAATAACTTTTAATAAACTAGAAATAATCATAAATTATGTTTATATAAAAAAAATTGTGGAAAATTAGGTTTGGTTAGGTTGTGTAGGTAGATAAGAGAGAAATTAGTTTTATAATAAAAGGTTGGGATGTGAATGGATATAGTCTTAGGGTTCTGTTGAGTTTGATTTTGGTAAAAATAAGGTGGTTGTCACTGATTGGTTAAAGCCATTAGGCTACTTAGAGTACTAACCTAGAGTGAATTACAAAAAAAATGTTTGAAAAACAAAGTGACAAAGTGTTAGAAAAAAAGTAGATTGTTATTGAATGTTAATTAAAAATGAACTAATTAAATAATTAGATATTAATAAACTAAATTCTTAATATAAAATTTGTAATTCTTCATGGCTGAAAAGGATATTCCCTTTTAAATTCGTTATTCCTTCTTTAATTTCAAATTTAAAACACACAAACATTTCCTGTGGCACGTGAATCATAATTATTTACTGTTACTTAAAATAAAAACCATAAAAAAGTAATTATTTATAATCACTAGAAATCGATTTATACTGTTACAAGTGTGTGTCCTTAAATATCTTGAAAATGTTGTATGGTTAAAATTAGATAACAAAATGTAAGAAGACATGTTGCAAATATCAAGGTTTGTACCTGCTTTCATCATATAAACTTCAAATAACAGGATAATCAATTATTTTGTTGTCATTTTGAAAATTATGAATATATTGAAGTAGTTAATTTTATGAAAAATTATTTTATAACAAGTTCAAGTATTTATTAATAACTAGCTAGGGACTAGCCATCAGACATGTGATTTTGTGGCTTTCCTTTTACGGAGGTCCCAGGTTCAATCTCACAAGGTGCACTTCATAATTTCAGGAACACCCTCCGTGGCAGGATTTGAACTCTGGGATAGGTGGGGTTAGCGACATCCTAACAGACACACCGTTCTAAAAAAACTAGCTAGGGAGTAATTAATTCTCTAAATACAACAATAAATAATAAATAAATTGGTAATATATTAAAAGGAAAAAAATATATATATACAAATAAATAAAAGATAATAAATAGATGGATAGGAAATACCCGAGCACCAGGGGTTGAAGGAGTGGCAAAAAGAACAGCACAAACAGCTCCAAGTGGTGCTATTGTCATCGAAACTCCCTTTCTAGCCAACGACTGATCCATCTTTCCCAACACAGCCATGGCCGCAAATGCACCTGTTAATTTCATCCAAAATTGTACTTAGACAGACCACACAAATCACAAATGAACCCAATCGGACCATAGTTTGGTCGGACCTGCTGAGGGCCATATGACGTCACTAAGGGAAGGAGCCTTGGAACCCTGGTCAGGTTTCCAGGCATCCCAGTTAACCGCTGCTTTAACACCAGAAACCGGTCTTCTTCTTATGCAGGGATCAATGGAGGGCAATCGCAGTCCTATTGCATGCTTGTTGTCATGGGGGATCCTTACAAGACTGGAGGTATATGAAGAAGAAGAAAATGCGGTCATGATTGGCGTAGTTAGCGAGGTGAGATGGGTGTGTTTTTAGGTGAAAATATAAGGGGAAAACAGACGGGCTGCTGACAAGTTCAAAAAAGAGAGGACAAGTGTTTTTGTTTGTTGGCCATTGAATGGCTGGAAGAGACACATAGATGGTTGAATGAAAGGGCAACATTAGTTTTAACTTTTTAAGTCAACTTGTTATGTATTGTCATCGAAACACTCTTTCTAGCCAATGTTTTAACGACAGGACCGGACCGGGACCCGTGACCACCGGCGGTCCGGTCATGTGTATTACGGGTGATTTGTCAAAAACCGGCCGGTTCCTACGGTCGGGCGGTCGAACTAGTAACCGTAAACCGTGGTCGGACCGGGAAAACGAGAAAAGAAAAAAAGAAGAAGCTAAGTTGCAATGATGCCGGATCTAACGTCACTGTACTCGTCGGTGGTCCCGCAGAACTCAGAAATTGATTCGGAAAGGTAGGTTAGATCTGACACAGAGGCGATCTCGGGCGGAGCCGTGAGAGGGCTGACTGTCGATCATCGCCGGATTTAGCACGTTAATGAGATCCATAAGAATAGAGAGGAAGTAAAGAAGATAAGAGAGAGATTTTCATAAAATGGGAAAGAGAGCAAATGAATTGATATTGAATTAACTCTCATCAAACAGTAAAGACTGACACACTAACACCACTCCATGACGCGAATAAGAATGCAGTGTAGTTTATACAAAAACTGAACGTATAGGTTTTTTTTCAAAAATTAAATTACTATCTTAATTCAAGGTTTTCTTCAAAATTAAAAAAAATTGGATATACAGCTCATTTTAATAAGTCTCTAGTATTTTATATTATTTTATATGATTATCATCTCCTTACCTTTTTAATTTAAACTAGTAATTTTACCTGTCGCGCGTTGCGACGGCGTCGAAACATAGCCTAACTCGAATTGTCGCGCCCCTCGGTGTGAAGCGAATCTTAAACGGTTGAGACGGTTACAAAAGAAATATAGTTAGGTACATAAAAAAAATCTGAGGTTATGGCTACTCGTTTAACCTTGAAAGAAAATGTAAAAAAACAAAAGAAAAAAACCAAAGAAAAAAAAAAGTTTTGACGTTAACATTAACGTACATAAAAATAACGTACGAATTTGAGACACAGAGCCGGTCCCGAGAATTTGAATGCCCTACACGAGCCGAAAAAAAAGGCCCATGGGTCTTAATACATGTAACATTTTTTTTAAGAACATAATTTTTTTAAGCCTAATACAAAATTACAAAGTGTTGGGTTGGATTGGATTCATGGGTCTAAACACATTTAACATTTTTAAGCCTCACATACTTTTAAAAAGGCCAAACTATTTTTTCTTGATATATTTGATCCAATAATATTTTTTTTAAAAGCCTCGAAAACTACTTCTTTAAAAAGGCCCAATAATTAATATTTTTTTGGGCCCCTCGAAATGTTAGACCCACTACGGGTGTGTTGCCCACAGGCCCAATGGGCCCTGTTGAGACGGATCGATTTTGGAGATCGAACCATAGATATATAAATGTAATAGTTTAGAACCCGTGTCTACACACGGGGGAAAAATATCAGTATAAATTTTTTTAAATCTGTATGCATATATTTTACAATTGTAAAAATGTATTACAAATACTAAGGAAAACAAAATTCAAAATATGTAAAAATTAATACATAATTGGGTTTCGAAAATACGTTAATTAATATTTGATGTAATTTGACTTTTATTTACAATTTGATTAAAAATAAAAGTTACTAGAATTCAAAGTTTTTTTATAATAAGCGATAATTTAAAATAAATCTGTTTTATTAGTATAATTATGATTTTCTTTAAAAATATATTATTATTAAAAGATGGATGTGTATTTAATAAGAGAGAGAGGCGGGAAAAAAATGATGAGAATGAATATGAAGGCGACACGTGACATGAAAAAACCTTTATTTATTATATAGTATAGATTATGGCTCTCAGATTGCGACTAATAATTAAAAAAGAGTAACAAAAAAAATCATAAAAGAACAAAGAAAAAAACAAAAAAAAAAGATTTGGTAATTATAAACTTATTTAAAAAATAAATATCTTACATAAGCCTTGGCCTCATCCATCAATCTTAGAAGTTAGAACACCTGGTCTCGGCTCAACCTGCCAAATCCAGCTTGATACAGCAAACATACATAAGCATCTGAATAAATAATTTTTAAACTTACACTTCAGACTTTAGTATATCCTTGTACTTCGTTCTCGGTCTTCCGATCTTAAGCAAAAGCGATTCCCGTAATAGCGACGAGCAAATGTGTTCATAAGAAACTGCAAAAAAAATGTGCTTTTACTGACCCTTTCCCATGCAAGATTGTATATACCCTCAACTAATCTTCCATCCTGCTTTTAAAGACCCTTCTCAGCCCCTCACACAAGGGTGTCTCGGAGCCCAAGCTGGCATCGGCGGTCGCTTGGTGCCCGTTTTCACGGGACCCAAATTTAAAAAAAGAAATTATGTGTATATATATAAATAATTTTTTTTAAATTAGAACCAAAATAAGTAGATGAAAATTTTATTGAGAGGCCAATAAATAAAAACCCAAAAAAATATTTAAATATAAACCTATTATCAACTATTTAGCTATTACCTTACTCATTTAAACCAATAACTTAATTTTGTTAAGAGGCTCATAAACAATACTCATTTTAATAATGTGCTTATTTGTTTATGGCTACAATAACGTTTTTTTTGTTTATTATTATTACAATTATATATCACCGATCTTTGTTTATTATGGCTACATTTTTTAGTACTCGTCTGGGACACCCGAAATCTCGGAGACGTCCCTGCCCTCACATAATTTAATCAAACTCCAAACTTTAAGTATATTAAAATGAATTTAAACTTTTCAGGAGCTTATGTTCCACGATTCATTTAGTTCTCTTCCTACAAATCTAATTAATGTAATTTACAGATTAAGAAGTACCTCAAGACTAACTTTTTTTTGAACGACAAATTTGGATCACTGACGGACCACTGGAGTATTATCGTGCCACCAGTGGTTCCACCCAATCATATTCCAACACCAAGTCACCAATTCAGGAGGAAACCCAATTTTTCTGAAAAAACCCCCTTGTGAGATTCGAACCCAGGACCTTATGGTCACTGAGCCTTGTCCCACCACCAAGATGCCGCTGGGCTATTATGTCTTTGGCACCTCAAGACTAACTTGATACAAGATTTTTAAATCACATGCATACATATATATTTTCTTTGTAGTCGTAAGTGATTATATATTAACATGTCAGCAAATAGAGTGAATACAACATTGCAGTTCAAACATATCCTGGTTCCTAGGCCAGCCTTCTCAAGCAATCATTTAAATATTACTTTTGACATCAACATAAATCTATTGGAAAACAACTAAACATAAAGCTTAACAAAAAAAAATACATATTCACTACAGATTGCATCAACAGAATAATATAGATTGCAACAACAGAACAAAATTGGGGTAAAATAAAAAAAATTAGGGATGAAATAATATACCTTCAATGATCAACAACACAACAATTTCACTAACAAAGTTCGAAATTACTTGTGATAACGTAATCGTAAGTTGACATATTCTTGAAGCTTGAGCATCGACGACGATGCATCGGGAAAGAAAGCCAGCGCCGAATGTAAGTGTATCGGAGACTTGAGGGTGAAGGGGGCACATGCGGGTAGAGCAATCGGGTACTCGGGTACATGCGGGTACACCGCCGCCGTTAATGCGAGTAAGGCCACGGGTAGAGTTTTGCGGTTATTAATACCCGAGTTCAATTGTGAAAAATGGACGTTGGTTAAACGGTTATAATGCCGTTGGGGGCATTTAAAACAAAAAAAAAACTTTTTTTTTCTTTATAAATACAATACAATTATACTAGCTAGAAAAATGTATTTTTTTTTAAATTCTTGTTATTTTTATTTTATTGAATAAATGAAATTAGTTTTATATATATTAGTTTTAATTTAAAAAATGAAAAAAATGAGGGTATTAGGGTTGTGCTTCATTACTTTACGGTATTATGGTAGCATTTGGGTAAAAGTGAGGTGACACACCCTCATTGGTTGGTTTTGTTAGGGTTGTTTTTGGGTTAGAGTTGTGCCCCTTCACCCTGAGCATCGAAACCGTTGATCTCCCCAACTCCCCAATTGATTGGCGATGCAGCGTTGATGACTGATCTCCCCTAAGTCTAGATGTATGCCTTAATGAGTGCATCAATGTATATTAGAAGATGGGCTTAAGTAATTTGTCATCGATCGCCACTTTATTTTACTCTGGTGCGCACACAGGTATGTTCTCACGATGTGAACAAAAATTTCGAACCCGCGTTTATATTGTCATCTTATTAATCTGATAGATCGGCCATTTTGAGCCGATTAGGGTTTTGCAATTTGTTTCGTATTTCTGATTTGTGAGTCTTGGGCTCCTGCTCTTTAGCCTTATTTGAGAATTTGGGATATATGTTCTGTTTAATTTAAAATATTTGGAAATTTTAGGGTAGATTACGTGAAATAGGTTTCTGGTTGAAGATTTTGTTTCCTTTACCTGTGAAACTACAAGTAAAGCATTATGGTGATATAGAAGTTTGATCTCAAAATATGTAATTTTTATGCAGGTCATCGTAATTGTTGTATGTGTAAACTGATACAGGGGATCTTGAACTTTGTAAGTCTTCGTGTTTGTTAGTCCAGCAATGAGAAAGAGTGATATGGTCAAAGTGAAGTAGTTGTGAATCATTATGTGATTTATGGTTTTAGAGCCAAAATCATTATGTTGCTAATTCAGTTACTTGCTATGTTTGTAAACTGATGCAAGCTGCTCTACCCCATATTGCTCTCCATGTCACCATATTGCAAGCTGTTGATTAATTACATTTTTTCTACATTAATTATAGATGTGACTTCAATTATGGTAGCTGTAATAGATTCCGATTTCCATTTTAAAAGTTTTAATTTCATGTGAATTTAGATATGTTAAAGACTTCTACTGTAATAGATTCTTATTTCTAGTTTAAGAACTATGTATTCAATGTTTTGGACCAACTATGAGATGTACCTGGATTGAAGCGTTTCATAACTAGCTTAGAACCGGTGTAATACACACGGGATGAAAAATATCAATACATAAAATTCTTAAATATTTATGTATATATTTTACATGAAATGTATTACATATACTAAGGATAAAAAACAAAATTCAAAATATGTAAAAATTAATATATAATTGGGTTTCGAAAATACATTAATTACTATTTAATGTAATTTAACTTTCATTTACTATTTGATTGAAATGTAAAACTTACATAATTAGATTTCAAAGTTTCTTATAATAAAAGATAATTTAAAAAAGAGTTGATTTCTATTTGAGTCCCTAACGTTTGACCATTCTAACTAGTTGAGTCCCTTATGTTTAAAATCGTCGCTCTGAACCCTGACTTTTCATTTTGACTCCATTTGAGTCTAAATGACTAACGTCATTAAATTTAACAATTAATTTTTTCTAAAATGACCAAAATACCTGCAGGGACTCAAATTGTTAAAAATAAGTTTATTTTTATCAACCCACTATCTTCAACCTTTGTCTTCACCACCACCACCACCACCATCTCCGATAACCACCATCATCTCCGACCACCACCACCGTTTAACACCTAAAACATAGATCGGTTTTCACCACCACCACCATTTCCGGCAACCACCATCATCTCCTACCACCACCACCGTTTAACATCTAAATTCTAAAAACTCGAATCAGTTGGAAATTTTAAACGAATTAAAATGCCCAAAATAAAACATTGGGCTGAAAGAAATTTGATAAAAAGATTACCATATGGATTATTACTGCCATGCAACAATCATAGCTCTCCACTTTGGACCGAATGGATATGCACTTCCCCAAGAATCTGAATCTAATCCAACAACCCCTTTATTTTATCCACATTCAAAGTCCCCATTTGTTCAGAATTAATGCCAACATCTAACCTCATTTTTCTTGCAAAAAAACCCCTAATTTGGACCAACTATAAGCAGATTTATTGAACAAAACCCCAATGTGATTCAACATTCATTTCACCATCAAGAATTGAACTTTCTTAAACCCCAGAAATGGGTTTGCATAAAAGGTAATACCCAAAAGAGAATTTGGGTTTAAAATTTGAAAAGGTGGTGCGGAGGTTGTGGGTGGCGGCGGAGACGGAAGGCTGTTTCTTGGAGTGGGTGGCGCAGGGGGATACAGGGGGAGGAGTGATACGTGCCCGTCTCTATGCACCACCATGCACACGTAGGGTTAGGACATGGGTAGTTAGTAAGAGTCTTTGAGTTATCCTTTTAAGTATGTTAGTGGCTTGAGTTAGTGGGTGGTAAGTTATTTTCAGTTATTTACTTCTGTACGTAAGCCTTTATATGGCCAAATATGTTTTGTAATGGTTATGAATGAAAAATATGAAAATGGTCTAAACTCTTTCTAAATTTCTTCTAGTTTCTCTCTATTTTCTTTTGACAAGTGAATCTCAATCGGTCCACATCAAGGAGGTGGTGCGGTGGTTGGTGGTGGTGCCGGCGGGGAGGCAGGGCCGGCCCCGAGGGTTCGAATGCCCTACACGAGCCGAAAAAAAAGGCTCATAACGAAATATATAATTTTATAAACTATTTTTTAACGAAAATTAACGTTATAGCATAGACATAACAAAATCATAGTATCAGAATGACATACCGTAATAACGAAAATTTTATAAACTATTTTTTGTTTCCTTTTACGTTTTTGAGCACCCGATGCTTGTTTAGGAGGAGGCATAGTTTCTTTAACAATTTAAAATAAAAAAATTAGGGCTAATATCAAATAATCATTCTAACAAATTTACAACTCAAAAACATTAGGGCAAATAATATCAAAATTTTAACTCAAAAAAATTAGGGCTAATATCAAAAATCAACAAATTTACAACTCAACAAATAATGGAATGGACAAAATTAGGGCTAATATCAACTCAACAAATCCATAGAAATCCATAGAAATCACAAAATTACGGCTAAATTAAAATTACTAACCTTAATAATGAAATGAAATGGATGATGGGTGTGGAGTGGAGGAGGCCAGCCCCAACAACCCAACCTTTTTCTTATTAAGCCCAAATAAATCATTATATTTTAAAAAAGGCCCATTGTTTTTTAAAAAAATACCTATTTTTTTTTTAAAAAAAGACTCAATTACTTTAAAAAAAACCCAATTTTATATATAATTTTTTTTTTTTGGGCCCCTCGAGATGTTGGGCCCTACGGTCGAGTTGCCCGCAGGCCCATTAGGCCGGCCCTGCGGGGAGGTTGTCGGAGAAGAACCAGGGGAGACGGGTTTTATAAAAAAAGAAGTTAAAAAAAAGAGTGAAACGAAGCCTCCGATCATCATTCACCGCTGGAGGCTCCCTTCCGATCATCATTTACCGCCGGAGGAGATGGAAACGAAGCCTCCGATGCCGGAAACGGCTCAACCGTCACAACAGGACGTTGCTGGTGGTGGTGGACTGGCCGGTGGAGATGGTGTTCGAGGTAGTGGTCTAGCCGGTGGTGGTGGACTGGCCGGAGGCGACGGGATGGACGGTCTAGGGTTTGGGTACATAGAGAGTGTAATAGAGTATTGTGGAAGAAGATAAGATCTGAGTCACCGTAGGGTTTTTCGTCTTTATAGAAAAAATTTAACAGAGTTACTAATCTACACTCAGATGGTTATAAAAAATAAAAGTTAGGCCACAAAGAGATGAAAAAAGAGTAGGGACTCGGATAGTTAAAACTAGCAAACCTCAGGGACTCAAATAATAATTTACTCTTTAAAATAAATATGTTTTATTAATATAATTTGTATTTTCTTTAAAAATATATTGTTATTATTATTAAAAGATAGAGATATATTTAATAAGAGAGAGAGACAAAAAAAATTGATAAAAATGAATATGAAGGCGACACGTGACGTGAAAAAACCTTTATATATTATATAGTATATATTAGATTAGGTTTTAAAATAAGATGATATATGTAATTTCCCCTAATATAATATTCCCGATACAGAATCTTAAAACACACTACAAATACTATTCTAGATCACCGTGAGACCAACCAGATAGTTTTTAATTGGAGGGTCAGAATGTAATTTTTAATTGAAACCATGCTTAATCATTCAGACCTCTTAATGACTCAGATTTTGCCAAACATGCCCTTAATGTGATTAACAATTAGGTAACAAACATGTGCGTAAATTAAGTTTCACTCACCTTCTAACAGGTTCGTATACAATTTATCCTGGTGATTTAGTGGTGTATCTTACAACCAAAACGTCGAGAGTTCAAATCCTGCATGATACAGATTATGTATTTATTCTATAAAATCCAGGAATTGTTGTTAAAAAGTTACAATTTATCTGGTGTAAATAAATTTAACATCTAAGTTTTTTTTTGTGTAATTCTAAACTAAGGTTTTAACCTATGACTATAAGTGAGTTTCCTCTGTATTTGATTTTTGAAAGTCATATTTCCTATTACAGACACTCTTAGTCTCATAAACACAAAAGTAATAAATTAAAATTCTTATAATTGAATTATTGATGTAAAATAAAAGATAAGTAACATTTATCGTTAAAAAAAATCCTTAATTTTTGTGCGAGTATTAGGTGAAGATCCGTAGACTAAGATTTTGAGAGAGTGGTTTTCAATCATACTGTTTTATAATTAATTTCTTTTGTGTCAAATTATTAAATAATTAAAAGATTAGAAAGAATATTTTTTTTTGATTATTGGTTATATATTTTTAATTTCAAACTAATGCAATAATAATACAGCTGTCGGTGGTGTACAGAACACCGACGTGAAATAAAACAGATTTTTTATTTTATTTATTTATTTTTTAACTGTTTTTTATCACTGACAGGCCACTGACCCACCCGATCATATCCATTACTTGAGTACGAAACCTTAGGGCTCTAAGATGGCACGTCCCTCAAGGGAAGCTCGTACATCAGTCCGTCCCCATCAGTCCCGAACCTGAGACCACCCTCAGAAGGAAACTCATCGTAGATGAGAAAACCCCTTGCTCAACCTGAAACCCTTTTTTTGTCGTAGGTGGAACTTGAACCCAAAATCTCTCAATTTTAATAAAATCTTAGGCCATTGGGGTGGTAGTCTAATAGTAGAGGCAAAACCTTTTAAACACTAAAAGACCTTAAGATAATGAATTCAAGTCCCACTACATAAAGAAATTTATTCTTCAAAAAATAAAATAAAAAATAAAATCTTGAATACCTCATATTTTTTATTTAATAACTTAAATAAATAAATTGTGTATCATGCACAACATATTTTATTTCTATTGAAATTAGTATCTAATTAATTACAGACACCCTCGTATACGTTGACTGATGAGATGTCAATTCAATTTAATATTCCTATTTCAATTGAAATTAATACTTAACTAGTAATTTTGCCGTGACACGTTAAACAACGGACACTAAACGACTTTAAACTTTATAAAAAGGGAAAGGAAATATAAACCGTTAAATAAATCAAAGTCTTCTAAATAGCTATAAAAATGTACATCAAATGGATTCAAAACTTTATAAAAAAAAGTAAACAATTAAAAAAATTAAAGTCCTTGAAGAGCCACGCGCGTCGCAAAGCGTTAACTTGCACATAGCGACATGTTAAAACACGTAATACATAAAAACATTTAATAGAGTGTTAATTAGATATTATATAAACAAAACCGTAAAAAAATTTATCGTGTACGAAATAAATAAACGTATTCTAAACTTTAAGCGTTACGTATAACGACGTTATACGTAAGTGGCTAAATAACTTGTACAATATAATGTTCAATTCCGTTTTGAACGAAACTTATATCGAAACATAGATAAAAATAAGCACGTCGTAACGACACGTTTAGAATTTTATAAAAATACACCACCTTTCACCACGAAAAACAAGCATCAAAACACTGATAAAAATAGCATGTGGAAACGACAAATAGCTTGCAAGTTAAGCTTCATTGACTTGTACATTATAACGAAAGCTCGGTTTTCAATGAAATTTATGTCAACATATAAATAAAAATAGGCACGTGACAATGATACACTCGAAATTTTATTAAATATTATACTTAAAAAATTCTAAAAGAAAAATGTAATTCTTTAAAAATAAATAGAGTATTAGAATATGACAATACAAAGAAAGAAAAAAATAAGTCTGGCGACTACTTAATTGAAAAAGACCAAAAAATCATGTGCATAATTAGCTTCTACTTTTGCAAAAACATTTCACACTACAGTATAACCTCTATAATTTAATATTCGATAAATTAATAACCTCGATAAAATTAATAATTTGTCCGGTCCCAATTTGGGACCAGTATAAAAATGGACCCCAATCGATAAAATAATAAGATAATAATTTTTTTGAAATCCCAATGTAAATATATTGGTCCCAGCGAAACTATAAATTAATAATTACTAAAATATTCCAAAATTCTAGGATTTTCTAGTAAAAAATGAATCTATAGTCACTTGTTTTTTTGTGAACTTCAAATCTATATTGAGTTCATCTTTAAATCTCCCTATTGCACTTAAGAGTTGAGGTACTGTATTCTCGTATTGCAACAAAAAGTTGTGAAGAGTTGTTGCCGCTTGTAATGCTTCTTTCCGAGTGATCGGTTCCAAGGGTACTGAATCATCATCAACTTCATCATCAACCGGATTTTGAACGGCATCCACTATAATTTCTTCAATGCTTTGAACCTTGTAACATTCATTATTTTCACCTGGATAATCCAACAACTCATTCACATTCATTTTGTGCCGATAATGCATTCCCGTAATCAAGTTCTCAAGTTCACGAATGTCTTCTCCAAAATTTGCATCGTTTAAATCATTTGAGCCGGTTGGATTAGCCGAACGAATTTTACAGTGTCGATGCATTAATTTGAGAGTTGCTCACAAATATAGGCCTACTTTTTAAATTAATAATTTATTAATTTATCGATATAATAATATCTCGCTAAATTAATAAAATATTCCAGTCCCAATATTATTAATTTATAGACGTTCTACTCTATGCCTTTTGTAAGTACTTGAATATACTACCTCACGTCAATATAAAACAATAAGTAATACTAGTAAATTTCACCCCTTTCACAGCCAATATAAAACAATAAGTAACACTAGTAAATTTCACCCCTAAACTTTAATAAATTATATTTTTTATATGTATTTTTTATTTTTTTCTTAGATTTTTTAATTTTCATTTTTTCATTGTTTTATACTTTTATTTTTTCTACGTTTTCAATTTTTTGATTTTATTTCGCGGGGTGTGTACTATATAAAAAGAACCGTTCAACGGCTAGTTCCAAATCGAAGACCCGTGAAAAAGATCACGTCCCATGATCACTGCGTGAAAAAAGAGGGGACGGTGTTTGTTTGGAATCACGGCGTGATGGGGGTTCCCACGTCAGATCACGACACTAATCACCAGTGGCGTATACAGAAATTTTTTGTAGAAGAGGCAGAACAGTGACGGGTAAAAAAGTAACGAAGAAAAAAAATAAAATAACAATAAAATAATATAATTATGATTTGCAAAAAAAATGTCAATAAAAGGCTTCAAAACTAAAGAAGATGTTTCAATCACATGAACAATTCCCCCAACATTTTCATAACTAAAAAACAAATACAATTAATTCAAACTTTAGGGGACGTTTCTGCAATTTACAACATCTTCGCAAAAATTTATATTATATAATAAATAAATGTTTTACATGCCACGTGTCGGCTCCATATTCATTTTTATTATTTTTTTTCCCGTCTCTCTCTCTTATTTAATGTCTTTCTATCTTTTAATAATAATATATATTTAAAGAAAATATTAGTTATACCAATAAAACACATTTATTTTAAATTATCTATTATTATAAGAAAACTTTAAAATTTAATTATGTAACTTTTTTTTAATCAAATAGTAAATGAAAGTCTACTTATATTAAATAGTAATTTATGTATTTTCAAAACTCTATTATATATTAATTTTTACATATTTTAAATTTATTTTCTATCCTTAGTATATGTAATATATTTTACACATATAAAATATATACATAAATATTTAAAGATTTTATGTATTAATATTTTTCATCTTGTGTAGACATAAAATCTAAACTAATTAATTATATATATAGTGACCAATGCCCATAGTCTAATCAATCACATATAAGACCTCTTAATTGGACTGTATGGTGGGAATTGGCCCACCCTCAATTGAAGGTGCTCAAATAACCGTCAGCATCTTCTTTGTTTGTATCTACATTTGAACCCGTAAATACCCACTAGTTAAAATTAAATAAAAAAACTGAAATAATTTACTCACCAAAAACATCATCATCATGTGTGATCGACTGAGCTCCTCCGGGTTATCTCGGTTAATCTTCAAACACACGTCCAACATATCAACTTGCTTCAATCGGCTTTCAGTCCCCAACCTCTCTTTAATCAGCTCCTCAAATATACCAAGAATCTTCCCAAAATACCGATTCATTCTCCTCCTAATGCCTTGTGGATCGAACATTCTCAACACCGGGAAAAAGTCCACGAGATTCGGCTTCCCCGCCTCTATCATGATGTTTCCAACCAACTCCTTAAACTCTTTACCCGAATCCTCATACGGGTCTGTTAAATCCTTGGAAAAAACGGTGTTGGATAAGAGATTCAACGAGGTTCTGAAAGCCGCGCGCCCGAAGTCCACTGACTCGTTGGCTTTCCGACAGTATGCTATGAGCTCTTTCACTTTCTCGGTCCTTAAGTACTCGTTGGCATCAAGGGCTGTTGGATGAGATGTTGGAGTTGATAATCTTGCGGAGGGTACGCCAGTGGGTGCCGATAGGGATGAAGCTGACGGAATATTCGCAGTGGCGTTGAGCGTGGAGCACGTCCGGGATGTTACGGGAGCAGAAGGCGATATCTTGCTTTTGGAGTACTTGTTTGGCACCGGTAGCAGAAGAGATGACTAGGGTGGTGATTTGACCAAGTTTTAAGGACATTATTGGGCCATAAATCTTGGCTAGTTTGGCTAGGGATTGGTGTGGTTGGTCGCCGAGCAAGTGGAGGTTACCGATGATTGGCAAAGGGGTTGGGCCTGGAGGTAGGTTATTGGCTTTACGGAACCGAAAAATGGAGAAAGTTGATCGGAATAGCGCATAAGATAGGCATATAGCAACAATGACCGGGAAAAACTCCATTGTTAGTATAGAGTGAAACAAGTGATTCTATAAAATGAGTGATCCTTACGTAGGTATTTGGACTATTTTCACAAATGTAATATAAAGTTCATATTTGAAAAAAATATAAAATTGATTAACTATTTTTAATACGAGAACCATCACCATGAGTTGTTAGTTAAAGTCAACGACAGTGAAAGTTGGGTTAATCTTGATGGGTTGACGGGTATGAGTTATTAAGCTGAATGCAAACGGGTCAAATTTAGTTTCTGCACATTTTGGATAACAAAGAATTGGTTGGGGTTTGACAGATTCTTGAGAAAGTGTAGGTTGGAAAGCTGCAACATTGGAGAAAGAAATTTTTTTTTGAACGGCGAACGTTGAATGTTGTGACGTCGCATCTTCCGTCACATGGGAGAGCCTCGTCCAACTCCGGCCAATATGTTGTCTTAACCGGGCCCACTTGACGTCAGAGTTGGAGAACATCCAAGGAAAAATCCCACCCAATACGGCCCCTTCCGGGCTTAAGGGAGAGCCGAGGCTCGAACCCTGGATAGGCGTGGGTAAAACCCTGGTGCATCAGCCTAAGAACTATGCCTCATTTGCATGTCTCAGAAATTAATGGTGGTGGCAGGGATTGAACCCGGCTCCCTTGGGACTTCAGGCCTCATCTCAACCACTACACCATAACCTCTTTGACAACATTGAAGAAAGAATAGGTCATCTTTAGTACCACTTCTTTAGGTGACTTAGTATTTGAGCATGTGGGTTTTGTTTTATTATAAACTAGGTTAAAATCCCGTGTGTTACACGGGTTAAATAAATATAATATTATATATTAAGTAAAAAAAACTATTTATTAAAAACTCGTGTTTTACACGGGTTGAATAAACCCGTGAAATACAATATAATTTGTTAACTCATACACTCATCAAAATATGTTAGGAGATTTATTAATATAAAGATTAGTATTTTATTTAAAAATATATTATTATTAAAAAATAGAGATGTATTTAGTAAGAGAGAGACGAAAAAAAATGATTAAAATGAATATGGAGGCCATGACATGAAAAACCTTTATTTATTATATAGTATATAGAGTATAGATAGGTGTATGTGCAATAGCTTTTTGGTAAGATAGGTTTTGTTTCCTTTGTAAAAGTTTCACGCAAGTTTTATATAAAAGCAATTTGTTGTGTGTGTTCTTGGGCCTGATCCTACAACCACCTCTTCAAATGAAACCAAATTCAAGGTAATTTATCTTAAGTAGGTTTCTATTTCTGCCTCATCTCCTTCAATCTATGCTTTCTGACTTTCTGCTTCAATCATTGTTCCTTCTGTTTTTGTTTTTTGAAGCGAACAAGACAGGAAAACAATCTAAGAAAACCAAGGTTTAGTTTTTTATCAAGTTCAGTTTATTTGTTTCATAATGATCGTTTAATTTTAAGCACAACGGCGAACAAGACAGGAAAACCATATTCTTTTTCTTTTTTTTCTATATGTTTATTAACTAGGTTAGAAAACCCGTGTATTACACAGGTTGAATAAAGAAAACAAAATTAAATAATAATTAGTTATGAATTCAGGGCCGGTCCTGAGGATTTAAGTGCCCCGGCCGAGTCGGAAAAAAAGGCCCATACGAACAAAATATATAAACTAATTTTTTTTAAACGACGATTAACGTTATAGCAATAAACATAGAAAAAATATAGTATGTTACATGACAAACCGTAATAGCTAACCGATGATTCGCGAAGCTCTCATAGCTTCTTATGTTATTCAATTCGTCCTTTTTTTAAACAGCCGATAGTTTCTAATTTTTTTATAAAGATTAGGGCCCAACTATTACATATTTACATGATAAAGATTAAATGGATTACTAGATTAGGGTCCAACCAATCAAGCATTACATATTTACATTATAAAGGTTAAACGGATTAGGGTCCAACCATTACATTATAAAGATTAAAGAGGGCCCAACCATTATAAATATTAAAAAAGGTCCAACAATTATCAAAATAGCCCAATATGTTTTTAAGTTTTTATAAAAAGGTCTTAATATATAAAACCGGTATATAAAATTTTATAAAAAAACATATATATATATATATATATATAATATAAAATTTTAGGCCCTCTAAAAAATGGGCCATGACCGGAGGTCCAGCTCGGCCTACCCCAGGGCCGGCCCTGGTTATGATGATTTAAAAACTATAAAAGGATTGAACAATTTAGTTGATAATGACAAAATTTTGAATTAGAAAACTTATAGACAAAAATTGAAACGGATTATTATATAAAATAACGAAGTTGATTAAAATGTAAAAATGGTCTTAATGATATAATAACTATCTATAATACAAATTTATTTTTCGAAATTGATAAATAACGTCATAAATTATAACTACTAATAATTAATTTCATATTAAATTTATTTAGCTAATGATGTAGTAACTATCTATAATTAAATTTATATTAAATATCTAAAAATATATATTCTTTTAATAATATTATTATTATTATTTAATAAGAGAGAGAAGCGATAAATAATGCTGAAAAGGCACCAGAAAGTAACACGTATCCCCTCATTTAATATGAAAGAGATACAGAAAAATAAGAGTGAGTAGACATTAAAGATTGACACATGTCCCCTTACATCCTTATTTATTAGTATAGACTAGGTTAGAATGTTGTGTATTACACGAGTTGAATAAATATAATGTTATATACTTAGTAATAAAAAACTTATGTTTTTAAAAACCCGTGCATGTATTGGGTTCAATAAAATATAATGTAATCTATTAACACATACACTAGTCAAAATATGTTTTTAAAAAATGTACTTTGACGTGACGTTATAAATTTTGTTAAGTTAATTTTTAAAATATTTTTTTCAACTGAGTATTTTTTTTATGTAATTGATAGCTGTTAATTCATATTAAATTCACTTGGTTAATGATATAATAACTATCCATTCTTAAATAATAAGTATCTATAAGTAGATTTATATTAAATATTTAAAAGTATATTCTTTTAATATCATTATTTAATAGGAGAGAGATGCGAAAAAAATATGTTAAGGATACACCAGAAAATGACACGTGTCCTCTAAGCATTTTTATTTATTAGTATAAAGATTTGTTGAGGAAAAGGTTCGAGAAAGAAAACGAGCTAATTTTGACTTTTGAGGTGCTTTATCTAATTAAACATCACATTCGATTTATATCACATGTGTATCAGAAAATGAGGTTTATAGATTGTATCATGTTAGTTAAGAGTCATTTAATTAAGGAGAATGTTTATTGTTTTTATTATGTATTTTGTAGGAAGGAAAAAGAGAAAGAAAGCTTGAGAGGAACAAGCAAAGAGAAAGCTTGAGAGGAACTAAATAAAGAGAAAGTGACTATATTTGAGAACTTGAGATTTTACACATTCTATTCTTTTACCACACTTGATACCTGAGATATCTCAAGTGCTAAGGTTCGGTTGTTTTTTCGTTAAGCCACCAAGCGCAAGGCTATTAGGGTGAGGGGGCACCTTACTCACCCATCAATTTTACTCACCCAACAATTTTACTCACCAAACTGCTCAATAGAATTTTGGCACATCAGAACTACTCAAACTACTCATTTACTCATATTTAATTGAAAACACCTTACCCATTCACCAAAAATACGTACTTACACACTCACCCCTCACACCCGAGTAAATATACTCGAATTTGGTTCAAACTTTACTCGGCCCAAGCAACTCGGATGGATTGGGGGCGGTGTACCCCTTTTTACTCGGGCTCCTCTCTCCTACTACATCAATCCAGTGTGTTTTGGATGATTTGTTTCCTGGTTGTGGATGCAGTGCCCCTACATCAATCCAGTGTGTTTTGTTACAACTACATTTAATTGTATGGCTAAACATTACTGCAAATTCAATTAGCTTATCTTGAGCACAAGTAGGCATTGCAACTACTTTTTCAAGTGGATCAAGAATTGAAGTGAAACTAATATGTTGCACTTAGAAAGTTCATTTGTGGGAGCATGTAAAGTAATAATAAAAAAATTCATTAGTTATTTAATCATTTGTTAAGTTAAGTTGAACTAATATGATTAAATAAGACGGGTAGTTAAGCATGCGTAAACGTAATAATTAAATTAATTCATTGTAATAATTTAGAAAGCATGTTAATTAAAATTTTATGTCAAGACATCAAGAAGAAGTAGAAAGTAGAAACAAGAAGATTTTTTATATGGAAACCTGTAGTCGCTATAGGGCTAGCTATGGCGACGACGCTTGCCACCAATGGCAACAAAATTATGACGACAACATGTCGGGAAACACGGTGTCGCCGACTTTTGTTGTCGCCATAAACCTTTTGAAATTCTTCCACCAGGGAACCATTTACGCATGCTTAAAAAATCTATAAACCAAATACATGTGTTTAGAGATCACGACCCTTGAAGCATAGGTTGGAAGAGTTGTAATAGAGAATGAAGATCGAAGAAACCGAATGTTTCACTCTATTAGTATCTACATCAAGCAACGAACGTCAAAAGGGTCAAACAGTTCTAGCCTTAACTTATTTTCGTCAAGATTATACATATAAATATTTATATAACACTTTCTTAACTACTGCCACAACTATATATATTTTACGCTAAGCATAAAAAACATCATTTTAACCCCTTAAAAGGAAGTCTAGAGCCCCCACAATATTTTTTATTTGCGTATATATATTTTTTCTTATTTGCACTTTTAAAACAGAAAAAAAAAAACACCTTCCTTTTTTCAGTTGAACTTTTAAATGAAAGGGTCCCGCAACAAAAGTCCAATAACCAGTTATGGAATGGGTCCCGCATCCTTTAATAACATCATGAAATGGGTCCCGCAACGAAAGCCAAATGTTGAAAATAAAATCCTTGGGGAAGTAGGGGAACCTTCCAGTTCAGTTAACGAAATAGCTATATGCCCCCCCCCCCCCTCCCACGTTAATTACACAGATGGTCCCTGTGGTATGCTCATATTACAAGTTTAGTTCTTAAATTTAAAAAATTACACTTGTGATCCAACAGTTTGTGTATGCTCATATTGCAGAAAATTTGGGGTTATTGTCTACATTAGATAAGGTTTTAAATGATTTTGAAGCCACCAGTTTGAAGGGAATTCGATTTGTGACCGTCTTGCCGCTGCATCTAGGTTTCAAATGATTCTAAAGCCACCCGTTGATAGTTTTTAAAATTTTTTTTGTATCACGATTTTCAGGCGCTTCCAATCCTCACAGATTTGTTTTTCCAGCCGACGATTTCATCAACCTCCCAAGGCGTAATGCTACTAAATGTGGAGATCAAAGTTGTTTTACAAAACAAAACACAAACGTGCAACAAACAAATTGAGTTTTGATATTAAAATTTGCAGCGACGACATCAGGCGAAGAAGACAATCGAAGGCGGCATCAGGCAGAGAAGACAACCGGAGGGGCGTTTGGGTGAATGGGTAGGGTTGGGGGTTTTAAGAGTAGAATTGTTTTTAGTTGATTAATTATCTTTAATATTTATTATTTTGATATTAGATGGGTCTCATTTGATTTATACTAATATTTTGTTTTGTTTAATTTAAAGATATTTTGGTCATTTTAAAAAAATTTAATAGCCATCCATTCTAAAAATCACCCGTGTTACATTTTGACAAACTATTAGACCAGCAATGTAATTTTTTAAACTTAGCGATCAAACTTGCAATATGAATATTCGATAAGGATTATCTCATTATCCGTTAATTAACTTTGGATGTTCCCAACGATTGGCTTTTTTGTGGGGTTTTACGCAAGTCACATTAAATGCTTCAGGAATCAAGCGGTCAACACAAAGGTTAACTTCGTCATTCTATATTAATTATTAATATCCACGTAAGCAGTCATAGCTAGGTGAACTTTTTTTTAACGGCAAAAGAGATTTTATTCGATCAAAACTAGCAAGAAGCTAGAACATACACCAAAAAAATAAAACACTAAGGAAAACACGATACACGATACACAAGACCCAAATGACAAAACCTATAACTCAAGCACCCAAAAAAACACCAAATAAAACCTAACCTGGTCGTGCTACGTGAACTAACACGTGTAGTTTATATTATTTTTTTAACTTATATTATTGGAAAAAATGAATTCACCTTTTTCTTGGCGGGGATTAGTTGACTTAATTTGCATTCCCTCTAGGTCCTGCTCAATATATTCTTTCTTTAGACGGTTGCCAGAAAGTCTGCAACGCTTTCTTAGCTCCGACGACATCCATTTCGCTCAGCCTCTGTGTTAAAATTTTCAAATAATCTAGTGTAGATTACCGCGTGTTGCGGCAATTTTGTTATGAAAATCGAAAGGTAGATAAAAAAGACATGTGGGTGGTGACGGTCTATTTTCTTTGTAAATATCAATGTAAAAACCAAATAACTCATTCATAACTTACACAATAGTTACAATTTAAACTTTACAACGTGTTCGAATTACGACGATTTAATGTGGAGGTTATGAAGGATATATCAAGACTGCATCATATTAGAGAACGATTTTTAACAAAATAGCGAATCTTGGTCACAGCAAAAAGGGATTTGTAGCCAGGTCAGGGGTTTACCCAGTTAGGGGTTCCTCCTGGGGTGGGCTGCCCTGGATGTTTTAGATGTTGCCCCGAGAAAACCCAATTATTTTAAAATATCTAGGTGTTGTCGTTAAAAAACAAACAAACTATGTGACCATGCAAGGGACACAGTAGCACATGCCAGGCAGGCACCGCCCTTGTGATTCCTATGGTACTGATGGCATATGCTTGACTGAACCTTACTACCCGCCAAATATGTGTATTAAATAAAGAAATGAGATAGTTTAATGCAAGAAAATAAAGAAAACCAATAAAGCCAGAAAAAAATATATTTTTATCCATAGACATGTTCCTGGAAAAATATACTGGTTTTCTTGGTACCTTATGTGCTTTCTTTCCCTATACATGGTCACCTCTCAGAGTCTTTACGTTACTCCTTTTAGGTAGCTTCTATTGAAAATATAAAGTAAATATTAAGTTTAGGGGTATTTGTGTTTTTATTAAAAATAACCACAACTAACTTGTTGATTACTAATCATACAATATCTAGTACGTTAATAATTATCATAATAATAATAATTAGGGTTTTTAACCTATGATTCTAACTATCACCATTTTCATATTAAACGTATTTTTTTGCATACGTTACTCAAAATGCGAGCAGGGAAAAAC
Source organism: Smallanthus sonchifolius (assembly GCA_023525975.1). NCBI lineage: Eukaryota > Viridiplantae > Streptophyta > Magnoliopsida > Asterales > Asteraceae > Smallanthus > Smallanthus sonchifolius. Next base: position 35,632,902 of record CM042025.1, on the reverse strand, counting down.
CGTGTTTTATAAAAATAATAAATACCACCAATGCTTTTATACTAAGTTAACAATAATAACAATGGGACAAGTGGTGCTTACGTAAATAGTCGAGAGAGAAGGTGGTGGAGATGACTTGAGACCCGATATCGAGGGATAACAACCCGTAACACTTGATTAGCACCCGAGAACACTTAGTAAACTCGTATGCTTGAGACCAGAAGTTGATAAAGAGGCGTTTGGGGCTTGAACCGTGAACCCGCAAGGAGAGAAACAAGTGATCGCATGAACCGGTGAAGCGGGATGGTGGGGTGTGGTGGCTGCCGTAACAAATGCAGGAGGAGGAGGGTGGCGTTGGACGGTGGTGGGGGTGGGGGTGGGGGTGGTGTTGTTGCTGTCGTGAACCGCCAAGGAGGAGGAGGGAGGGAGGTGGTGGTGGTTCTGGTATAGCCGAGAGAAAGAGTGGCAGTGTTAGGTGTTACCTGCTTAGTCCAAGTCCGGTATAATACCCTCGTGATATTCGGTTAAAAGTCGTTACGTGTTGGTAGGGTACGGGTATATATAAAAAAATGCAAAAGTTTTAATAGTTTTTGACATAATACGAGTACTTGTAAAACGCTTAGAATATGTTTCTATATCGTTGGGTATTCTCAAATATTAAAATAAAGAAAACGTTTTGAGGGGTTTATTTTAAAGTTTATCACCAACACGTACGAGTATCGTTGTGTCTCGAAAATTTCTAAAATTTCCTTCATACGTTGCATATTGGGTGGACTCTGCTAAATCCGGTGAGACCTAATTAAATAAAATTAAGTTTAGTATGCAATGTTTCAAGTAATTATAATTAAATAATTATTCGGTAAATTACCAACGTGCAGGAACATCCAAATGTTCTGAAAAAGTCAATGAGCGCCTTGCGCTTGTGGAATAGTTCATACGAGGTTTTCTTCTGCGCCTTAACTGTCACACCCCCAAATTCCACTAACGGAGTTTTACCGTTTGGAATGTGACACACCAGGATCTCAGTCATTAGTTACATCGAACGACAGTATATGGGACTTGAAATGCCATAACATAAAAGTTCAGAGTTAATGCGGAAGCGTAAACGTTAAAATGAAGTCAAAAGTAATTGCACGCAACAAGCGTTAATTAATATAATTAAGGAAACTATTTAAAATGTTTGAAATGAATGATATGACAATAGGACTCCATGCATGTCCTAAGTGCGCAACCTGTGCCAAAGCGACCTGAGAAACATGTAAGAAAAAGTGTCAACACGAGGTTGGTGAGTTCACAGGTTTCAAGTTTACAATAAGAGAGTGTTTGCCAGATTATGTACATTCAATATGCATATTGTAATATCCAGGATTTTTTCGATGTATCTTTCCCTAAACCCGTGCACGTATTGAGCATTCAAATCTTAGAAACTTATTAAAAAAATACATTTTTTTAAATATTAAATATTAATTCAATTAGTAAAAACAATTATACTTGGTATATATATATATATAAGACAAATATATATATATATATATATATGTATCTTATAAATAAAAATGTTTGAAATTCTTAAAACTTTATAAGTTTATAATTATATAAATAAAATAATTTATAAACTTATTTTTAATACTTAAACTTGTAAGCTCTAAATCTTATTAATTATTTTATAAAAATTATAAAATAATAAAACCTATAAAACTTATGTAGTTTTAATAAAACATATTATTTGTTGTATATAGTCCAGGGACTAAAACTGCTATTATAGAAACTTATTTTAAACTTAAAAGTTATGTTTTAACATGAAATAATAAAGGCTTGAGACTTCAGGGACCATTTGTGTAATTTGACCAAACTTTCTTTCCCCAAACCGGTCCCGAGTTCGAAACCCGCAAACACCCGTTTTCCACCCTATTTTCGTGAAAACGCGATTTCCCGTCCGGATTCGTTGAACCTTGGGTTCGCCTCCCGCGTGCGACCCGTCCCCAAGGTGCTTTATTGATCAATTTCGGCTGAAACCACGCGTGAAGCCGGATTCTAATCCGATCGGCTCAACCGTCCAACTCCCACCTAATTCGACATTTAAACCCAAAATCACCTATAAATACCGACCTCCATAGCTCATCAACATCACCCCTCAACTTTCTTCACTCTCAATTTCTCCGATTAACACCTGCAATTTCCGATTTGAAGCTGTGACCGCCGACGACCACCTCAGTCACGTTCTTCCTCAAATCGACTCCGTTTCAGGTAATTCTTGTGCCCATTGTACTCGCCATAGTTCATAGATCGAAAGCCCTATGTTTAATTCCATTAACAGAGGGCAATTCGATGCGTATTTGGCAGATCTTGTTCTAGGGTTCATAATGAAATTAGGGGCGATTCGGGAATGTATTTTTAAATTTTCTTTCCGGTTAAACTAACAGCGAGCCCCGTAGCTGGGATGGTTAATCTGTTGTGTGTGTGTTGCGACCGGGACGGCGCGGGTTCGATCCGGCCAACCCAGTTTTATTTTATTTCATTTCTTTTATGCTTATTTAATCATATTTAATATTCCTAATAATTTTTATAAAATCTGTTAAACTTATATAAACTCAAAAACAATTTTTAGTTACACTTTTACTTTCTGGAATATTTTTAATTAAATAGAAACTTAGTTAAAACCTATAATTAATTAAAACTTTAATTATGGTTTTAAATTCATAAAAACTATAAAAACTTTTTAAAACTTTTATAAAAATTATAATTTCACAGAAATTATTTATTTAAAATAAACTTATATTATTTGTATTAAAAGAATTCTTTATCCTAATCATTAATTTAAACTTATAAACTTATAAAACTAAATGGAAATTTTAACATTTTAAACTTGTAAATTTTATTTAAATACCTTAAGAAGCCTTATTTAAAATAGTTATAGACTTATAAATTATTTATAAGTTAATCGTTATAAAAAGTCCTATTTAACATATTTGTTAAAACTTATAACTCCACATCTTTACCTAAACTTATAACCACGTTTTAAAACATCTTACAAGATAGTTTGGGAAACAAATACCTAATGCTTTATATAGATTATTTAATAAAGTAAGTATTCGTTTAAATAATTATTTACCCTTAACAATTAAATTGTTATTACTTAATTATTTATTCTTTAAATAATTATTATAAACACTTAGTAGTTATTTATTAATTAAATAATTATTCTTAGTCATTATTTATTTAATAATTACTATGAATCCTTAATAAATATTCATTCTTTAAAATAATTATTATTAATCCTTGATAATTATTTATTCTTTCATTTATTAGGTAGAACATTATTCATAAGATACTTAGAAAACTATTTTGGATTATTATTTCTTAACTTGAGTAATTAATAATTATAAGGTTTCTAAATAATTATTTTAAATAATAATTATTCTAAACCATAACCCTATCAAACTTTGTTATTCAAACCTTGTGAAACCCTACTTAGAAACTTATATAAACTTTATAAACACAACCATTCCCATCTCCCAATTGGGACCCTAGTAAATCTTGAAATCCTAGATCGTTTCCATAGACTTATAGGATCGTACTTAAAACTTTAGACTTATATTCTTAGGCTTATTGTGAGGATATTCTCCCTCTCCAAGTCTTGCAAATACTTATCCGTGTCGGATACTCTTCATCGATCCAAGTGAGTATACTTAGCCCCTTTTTCCTTTCTATACTTTTGGGGTGAAACATGTTCAAAACTTTAAACTTATACAATTCTTGTACAACTATGACTAGATGCTTATTCTTATGTTAAACTTGAGACTTGTATGCTTAGATTAAACTTAAAACTAGCACATTCATTAACTTTGATCAAGCCTATGGTAACAATGATAGATCTATTGCATTTGACCAATCCACCTTGATTGATTGACCCCTTCGGGGGGGAGCCCTTGGTGATTGTTACTGAATTAAACTTTAAACTTGAGACTTATAAGGGTAACCTGCGGGTTATGCCTAAACTTGGTTGGAGGGTTGAAGTGCACAATGTTTAAGATACTTGTTTCTCATACTTACATTATAGAATGCATGAATCATAGTGAATTGTAATTCTTCTCAAATACTTGTTAAACTGTGTCAAAACCTTTGTATCTCACCAACTATTTTGTAGTTGACAGATTCTTTCACATGTTTCAGGTTTACATCATGAGACTTATTCGCGATCATATAGGATGCTTTTGACCTAGACTACTTAAATTAAATGTTGTATTCGTATTATTCTTCCTTGTACTGAATCTTAAATTATTCATTAATGAAATATCGAAACCTTAATAGTTAACCTTGTGCTATTGAACAACCGCGTCCGCCCCGACGTATAATCCGCCGTCGGTTGGGGTGTGACAGATTGGTATCAGAGCCTTGGTTATAGGGAATTAGGTTATTAGACACATGACCTAGACTATAACTTAGGAGACCCAAACATGAGTTATCTCATGTCCTTTACCAGGAACTTTCTCCTCATTCTATTCTAAATTCTTATACGTGAACGCTTGGAAATTCTATGCTTCTACTTATCTACGTGCTACAAGAGTCTACTACATCGAGGATACATTCTTAGACTTTAAGTCTAATCCACCACTAAACTCTCTCAAGAATGTTTAAGTTATAGATAATGTGTGAGAACTTGTGCGGACCGGAAGGGTGGATACCTGTATTCTGGGAAATTCTGTCAAGGAAAGCATTTCGTATAAATCCAAATCAACCGTTAGACCCGTATGCTTTCCTGGGAATTCTTGGAATGAGTATCCACTTATAGGAATGCACGACTTCTCTAAACACTAGGGAACTTAAATTTCTCTTGATATGTCAAAGTACTTATTTAGTGATGTGCACTAAATGAGTACCATCTGAAATACTTTATACTTCATAGTTTCATGATTCTAAAACTTTCCTCTATAACCTTTACTCTATGATTCCTAAGTCCCGTCTTTTCAAAATGGTCACATGACAGCATACTTACTCGTCATGACCTGAAGGAGTTACCTTCAATGGAGAAATTCTTACGAGACTATACTTAAAAACTACATAAACTTATATTTATAGATACTACCCAATAAACTTCGTGATCGTTGTAATACAACCCTTAAAACTATGTATTACTCTACAAATTCTCCTATAAACTTCATTATTTTATAAACTTGGCACATAAGGGGAAACTCTTGTGTCTCATTTCATTTTTCGTCACTCAAGCAAACTTCATTTTATGACTAACTCAAAACTTTGTTACACTTTTAAAACTCAAAACCTTCATACATCCTTAAAACTTACGCATCACCGTTCCTGTAAACAAAACTTAACATCCTTTAAAATCTAAAGTACATTAACAAAGAAATTTGTAACCTAAGTAATTTCCTTGTAGAGGAATAAGTCTACTATAGAACAAACAAGCTCCACGTTTAAAGACTCTAAACCCACAATGAACCTTTAGGTAGCTAGCCTATGTTCATGTCTTACTAAAGCGCTCGCAACCGAAGCTGACTGTGTTTGTATGCCTCCTGCCAGGTCTATCAACTCTGGCAAATGTGAGTAGGCTAACATTTCACCCGTTCGATATCCAATCGAGTTAGCGCAACTAACGCGGGTGGGGCTTGTCAAACCCAGTAGTACTACTAAACATTACCTCGCTAAGATCCATATTAACGGTCCGATATAAGATGAGGACTTTCTGTGATAGTGTGTTACGCTTAGCCTCAACAGTGATATCATATAATGTGAGGCCCCAAACCCGGGAGGCCTCACTTATTGGATTTACTCATCAACACATAGCACTTAAACATAAGACATACATTATCACAGCGGAAACGATTTAAAATCTCAACATACGCAGCGGAAACATAACATGTCTAAACATAACTTGTCAAATACAACTGAAACTTGTCTTAATCAACATAAACAAAAGAAACATAAACAGGATGTCAGATGCTGATCTTCGGGTAACTCTTCTCGCCAAGCCAAGCATCCACTTCCATCTACTGCCACCTACACTTAACTGATGTGCATACTAAAATCAGCAACGCTGAGTGAGTTCTAACGTTTACTTTAAATCAATTATACAAAAGATTTACTAAAACATATATATACTGCCCATAAGGCTAAACTTTACATACTTTACTTTTCAAACAGTTTAAAACGTATAATAAACCATCAATTCCTCTTTACTGTACTGCCCTCATGGCTTACATCCATGAACCGACAAGTACCTGGTCAATGCCCCCATGGCTTACACCATGAACCGACACTACCGCTTAACCGTCAATTTCCTTTGTCACTACTGTACCGCCCCCATGGATTACATCCATGAACCGAAGAGTACCTGGTCAATGCCCCCATGGCTAACGTCCATGAACCGACAATACCGCTTAACACTAAGGGGAGGTTGCGTGGACCTCCCGAGCGACCGCCGTCACTCATCCCAATTGTACAACTGTTAACGAACCCTAAGGTTCTTACTAATGGGTAGAACCCATATCTGACATCTTGTACAAGTAACATCTGTCCCAAGGACCTTTACAAACTGGTACTCATTCCCGAATGAAAGCTGTTCACTTTACTGTCATAAAACTTTCTGTAAATCTTGTTCATAACTTTCATATATAATATGCCTTTGTTTATGTATATAAAATATAGTAAACGCTTGCCATAAAATATAACTTGCTTTCTAAAACATAGCTTATCATAAAATACATCTCATTTTCCGAAACATAGCTTATCATAAAATACATCTCACTTTCTGAAACATAGCTTATCATGTATATCATGCCTTTGTTTATGTATATGAAAATATAGTAAACGCTTGCCAAATGATATATCTTACTTTACTGAAAACATACTAGCACATATATCATGCCTTTGTTTATGTATATGAAAATATAGTAAACACTTGCCAAATGATATATCTTACTTTACTGAAAACATACTAGCACATATATCATGCATTTGTTTATGTACATGAAAATATAGTAAACGCTTGCCAAATGATATATCGTACTTTACTGAAAACATACTAGTACATATATCATGCCTTTGTTTATGTATATGAAAATATAGTAAACGCTTGCCAAATGATATATCTTACTTTACTGAAAACATACTAGTACATATATCATACCTTTGTTTATGTATATGAAAATATAGTAAACGCTTGCCAAATGATATATCTTACTTTACTGAAAACATACTTTTACCTCTTTTAAACCTTTCACTAAAACATAGCTTTTCTCTTCAGTTTATAATATATAAAATATAATAAACACTTTACACTAAGTATGCACACCACCCCTAAAGAAGGCAAAAAGGGGATTAGAGCTCACCTGGTAAGCTAATTCGGGTTGTCCTAATCAAGGTCCAACAACGTCACTTCCGATCTGAATTGATTAGTTAAATACACATCAGACCACTACCGACTCTATTGGTTTAACTACTCCAACATACAGACTTCACTTAATCAGTCCTGATGCCTGCGCACTTAGCAAGTGCGCAGACACTGCTTCCTGCGCACTTAGCAAGTGCGCAGACTTCCCTTCCTGTGCACTTAGCAAGTGCGCAGACTTCCCTTCCTGCGCACTGCGCAGGTTCCTCTTCCTGCGCACTTATCAAGTGCGCAGGACCTGCTCGGTGCGCACTTAGCAAGTGCGCACGACCTGTTCTCGGTGAAAAACCCTAACTTTCGCATTCGGGTCTGATCACTTCAAGATCCCGAACCTGTTTGCATTCAAAACGTTCGTTTTCCATTAAGGAACTCAAATCTATGCTTATCTTTCAGTTTTATCCGTTCAAACATAACATTTTCACCCAAAACCCGAAAAACCCAAAAACGAACAAGAACTCAGATCTAGGAGAATCGGTTACCTGTAATCACTTCCTTTTCGTTGCTAAACACTCACGAGACTCTTGCTTATGATCCTTGAGGCTCTAATCCGAAAACCGGGACTTTCTCTCTCTAGACTCTCTCTCTCCTCTCTCTCTAGAAAACGGAAATGGATGATGCAAATGAGGGCTTTTGGCTGATCTTGAGGCTTATAAGGGCCCAAACTTGCCCCTTTCGGCCCATACATCCCGGCCCAAGCCCGCTTCTCTTCTCCTTATTAAAGTTTTAATTTTCTCGTGAATTCTTTCGCGCTCTAAAACTCGGGATGTTACATATAAAGTACCATAATCAAATAGTTGCGTCATGTTTTCTCCCCCAATGGGAAAAACATGTAAAATAATATTTGCTTGCGTACCTGTTTCTCCCCCACGAGGAAAACAAGTAAAAGTATGATAGTTGGTGTTCATGTTTGTTTCTTCCTCAACAGGAAAACAAGTAAAATATGTTTGTGTGTAGGCATGTTTCTCCCCCAATAGTAAAACAAGTAAAAAGGGGCCGTGAAACTTACCTGAACGGCGTAGGTAGTAATCACACAAGTATGAGATTGAAACCACGAGTGTTAGCCTGCAACGGCTTACGTATGCCCTAGAATTATACACATAATAATTAGGGATACATTGGGAATATGTGACGACAACACGGAAGATTGAACGCCCTAAAGAAACGCTCTAATAACCAAGAGTAGACGAACGTGTCCACGAGAAAAGAATTCTTTAATTAATAATTAAGATATATACGATACGCGACGAATGACAAAATAATATATAATAAATAAACATTTCCAATCGTCTTCTACATTAAGTAATGATTTAGAAAAATAATATTATTATATTATTTTTAGACTCGCATAGTTAATACGATAACTATTTATGTGGCAAAATAATAATATATTATTTTATTCGAGAATGTAATTACGGGTAAACAATATAAATATTTATATTATTTATAACTTTGAAACGTTACAAAAAAATGTTTTATAATATGGGGGAAATAATATATAAAATATATTATTTTTAATTTGTGTCACAGTATAAAATAATATGAACATATTATTTCATAATTAGATTTTAATAACAAATATGGTTTGCAAGACCAAACCCGAGTCCACGGGTGGTTTCCAGGTTCAAAACATTTTTATATATTAGTATAATAATATGGGATTTGATTTTTATATTAAATTAGTAGTTAAAATAATTTTTAAAAACAAAAGGTTGTGGAGAGACTCGAACCCGGGTCTCTCCCACACACGCACACAGTCTTAACCAGTTCCACTACTTGGTGCTTCGCAAACAGAACCCGATTTAAATTCTTTGAACACACAGTAGATGTGTTCATCCCTCCCCTTTCGAACCCGAGACCAAACCCCACCCCAAATTCGACGAATTTGATTTTGAATGTCAACAAAATTTTAGGGGTTTTGATAATCGGGTATAGGCGAAACTGAGGTGGTGTTTAATTGTAAAAATTCACACGTTCGATTAGCTACACGTATTCAGCTGAAACCCTAGATTAAGAACCAACAATCGAATTCTTTGAATTCGATATTGATAATCATCGAATTTATGGGGCTTTTACGGAGGAAAGAATTTCGAATTAGCATATATAGATTAATTCCATTTTGGTTAAGTCTAGGATATAAACCCCCAAATCAATTTTGAGCAAACCCTAGGTTACGGATTATGATCAATTCGGTTTCGGTTGATGAAATAAACATAGGGCTTTTGATTGATACATGATTGCTAAACTGATGGTATAAATTAATTGGATTGGGGTTAAGCCTAAGTTCAAAACCCCCAAATCGTATACGGATGAACCCTAGAATTTTGGATCAAGTGAAATTCGATGATATATGATCCAATCTTCATAAGTTTAATGATCTAGATGCTAAAACGAAACATTAGGTTCGAAAAGTTACCAGAATCACGATGGAATTGATAGCGTTCGACTAACTTGAACTCCGGTTTACGAAACCCTTGACTCCGGTGACTTCTGTCTTGAATCGGATCGAATTGAACTGTGTAGACTGACTACAGAGAAGTGATTTGAGTGTGTGAGGTGATAATTTGTGCATTGAAGGACCCATTTGCCGAGTTCTTGTATCGATTTCATTGGTTTCGCAATAAAAGATCATAATTGGATTGAATTCAGTTCAATGATCGTGTAACGGTTCTATTGATGGTCGACTGTGTGTGATCATGCGTTTCATTTACAGAAATTAAACAAAAGTAATATGGATGTCGAATTTGGATTGAATTTGAATCAAATTTGCAAGGTTTGACTTTTAAAAGTCAATCAAGAACAAGAACTTCCAAATTTTGACTTTCAGAGTCAACTTAAATGAAATTGAGTGAAATACAATTTGATCCCTGTAGTTTGAATTCAGATATTAACAGGATTAATCCTTGGGATTAAATTTCGTTAACTAAGTTAGGATTTAACCGGATTTACTTAACGGAGTTAAAGTTTTAAGAGAAAATTTAACGAACTTGTTAACGGGGTTAACATGAAAAAGTCGGGTTGTCATATTAACTACTAGCACCCGATTCAAGACATAGTTGGCTGTGTTGACAACTACTGCCCAGAAGATAATAGGCAACTTTGAATCGATGTGCGAGAAGAATCACGCGAAAACAGGTAACTATTTGTCCTAAATCCGAGTTTTAGTTCGAGTGGGTTTTTTGAGTTTTTAACAAAAAGAACGGATTTTTACGTGTTAAACGGGAAACGAACCATAGATCTAGACTCACAAGAGTTAAACCAACATTTTGATCGTAAAAAGTTGGGAGCTTGAACGTATGAAAGCTTGGCCGCCATCTCCATGCAAACAACCCTAGTTTTTTGCGAAGAAGACGATCAAGCAAAACTAACAGGCGAAACTAGCACGAAAGCGAAACTACCAAGTTTCGATTAGTTTATAAGTAGCGAAACTAACCTAGTTTCGTTGAGACAAAGGAATTGAAACTATCTAGTTTCTCTGAATATCAAAAAGAGAAATTAACCTAGTTTGTTGGGACAAAGGAAGCGAAACTACCTAGTTTCATTGTGATCTCCGAAAGCGAAATTGCATAGTTTCGCTGAGCTAGTAGAAAGTGCAGACTTAATGTTTTATTAATCATCAATACAGATTGTGAGTGATGCCTCTTGGACCAATAGTTAGTACATAGAGGACAGCTTACAAGGTGAGTTCTAGAAGCCCTCTTTTAATTGTTTTAATATGTTTTCGGGCTGGTGTGTATACATAACAAATGAAGTTTATGAAAAGAAGTTTATGAAACGATGTTTATGAAAAGAAGTTTACGAAACCAAGTTTATGAAATGATGTTTTTAAAAGTGAAGTTATGGAAATGTGTTTATGAAATGTTTTGCCGATGAAGTTTATGAAGTGTTTGAATGCGAAGTTATTTTAATAAAACGTACTAATGCTTTAATTGAAGTTCGAAGTAAAAGAAGTAAATGTTTTCCGAAAGTCACGATATGAACGAATCTACCATGGTTCCTTCGGGAATGGAAGAGAAGTATGTTATGTATTGGCAATACCTTTATAGGGGCCTTTGTGGCTGGCCAACTGTTGTACAACTGGAGTGACGACGGTTATCATGGGGATTAACGTGATCCTTCAAGTTTGGTACGTGCTATCATTTGGGACGCCGTGCTTGAAGTTTGGTGCGTGTACTCTATGAAGTACCGTGCTTGAAGTTTGGTGCGTGTACTCTATGAAGTACCGTGCTTGAAGTTTGGTACGTGTTACTCTTCGGAGTGCCGTGCTTGAACTTGAAACTGATGGTTACGAGAAGACGCAGATTTGATATATTTATGGACTTAAGTTTTTATTATGTTATGCATGTTTACATACGCTTTATTTATAGAAGTTCTAAACGTTATGTTTTGGCAAATTATTTGAAGTGAATGTTTTATGTAAAAGCTAGGATTCATTCAGCGTAGCTGACTTTTAGTATGCACTTTTAGGTTAAGTGTAGGGAGAGAAGATGTATGGATGCTTGGCTAGCAAGGAAAAGTTACCCGATTAATCAAGAAGTCTGTTATCCCATTATGTTTGACTGATGAACAATGTTAAGACAATATTTTTGCTTTAATTTTATGGACATGCTTGATATATTTAATGTTTAAAAACTATATTTTTATGAGTAAATCCAACAAGTGAGGCCTACCGGATTTAGGGGCCTTACACCGCATGTACTCTGTCATAGATTTGGTTTACACACATCCATTTCTCCGACGAGTTTTTACCGACGAAATTTCATCGGTAACCTTCTTTACTAACGATGAATTATCCGTCGGTAATACCTTTTTGTTTAGTAACAAATAACAATATAAGAGAAAAAAGAATAAAGGGAAAAGCTAAAAATAAAGTTATAAAATAATATATCGTTGAACCTGTATCAGTTTGTATTATTATTAATTCATTTTAATTTCATTATATCTAACGGAGTAACATATATGCGCACACACATAGAAACAGTTTTAAAAAGAATATGTGAAAAAGCAAACATAAATGGATTGACAATTAAAAACGTTTTCTAATTTAAATTATTTATTAAAAAAATCTTCTAATAAAAATTACTTAAGAAACAAACACTTCATAAGTTGATTTTTTTTTGTTGCTTTTAGTTAATAAAACGTTTATTAAAGTCTTTTTGGAAAAAGAAAATTACTTATGTAAAATACAATTTCTCCTTTTATATAAGTATTATAACAATAATCAGTAAATAACAACTAGGAAAGTTACCCGCACGTTGCGGCGTCTCATTTTGTTTGTGACTTGGGACTGTTGTTTTATTCAGTTGCGTTTTGCGTTGTTAAGTTGTGGTTATACATCAAAATCGGTTTTTTTAACCTTATATGTTTTGGTGTTTACATAGTTTTTTCTTGGCTACAGTTACTAACTGATTTACAAAAGGTGTGGCCATACAAAAGTAATCTTGCGGGCTGCAATAGATGTTGCTTCTGTAGGCCTTGCTGTTCAAATGGTGTTTATTGTTTTGCTGTTTTGCATGAAGGTTCCGTCCCTGTAATAATAATGCTTTTGTTAGTGTATGTTTTGAGGTATTTTTGTAGGAATGATATGTACCTGGTGTTTGTTGCAAGATCCTTAATGTGTATGTCAGTTTCCATTTATTTTGAAATCTTTATGAAGATTTGAATTTCATTCCCACATACAAACAAAAAGTATTATTGTTAGAATTAATTTTAGTAAGATTTAAAAGAAGGAAGTTGTATTAGGTTTTAGCTAATATCTTGTAAATTCTCAAGTAATATCATGAGTCAAGAAAGTATACAAACAATTAAACAAAAGTTGTAAACAAAAGTGATAAACCCCAACTTGAAGAACCAAAAAACCAAGCATAAACCCCAAATTGAAGAACCAAATCATGGATTATAAGATAATCATAAATCCATAATCAAGTAACTATACTAACCTAAAAGGCCAAGCTGTTGCCAGTGAATACGAAGGCACCTGGAAAGAAAGCAAAGCATGAGTAACGAAACAGTGACAGAAAACCAAATAAAAAAGGAATAAGAAAGTAACGAAAACGAACGATGAAGATGGATGTGATTGCCCTTGAGAGAAGAAAAGAAACGAATTGAACATGTAGTCTCAAAAACCAATGTTTTTAAAATCGGACCGGGAACCGGTACCTCCGGCGGTCCGCTTCCGTGTTGTGAGACCGTTTTACAAAAAACAGGGCGGTTCTTACGATTAACCGGTAGGACCGTGAACCGGGTCTCTAATTTGCTTTTTTTTTTTTACTTTTTGAGTTTTTAACATTAAAATAATCACAAAAAACAACCAATTGTCATTAAACTTCCTTGTATACAGCTGTTAAAAAGAAGGTATACTAACCAACTGACATTAAACTTCAGTGTTTACAGCTCGTACATAATTTATGTTTCTGTTGGCTAATGAATTTGGGAAGAAAATTGTTTATATGTACATAATGTACCTATTTATCTTTGCTAATTTATGTTTCTGATGTAAAATGTACATAATTTATGTTTCTACTTTTTATGAATATTTATATTATTTAGTACGTCATCCGGTTCTTGAATCCGGTCCAACCGGTCCGACCAATGAATCTCTAATGCGTCTGGTTTGTTATCCGGTCCGGTTCTGAAAACATTGCAAAAAAAACTAACAAAAGAGAGAAATAAGCAGGGAAGAACACGTAACAAAACACGTGATTGAAGAATAGAAAAAAAATCAGAAATCATGACTCTGTAGAAGAATAGAAAAAAGGGAAGTTCATTACTCGAATCCACGACGTGCAGCAAACACACAAACCATCTTACCACTCAAACCAACCCACATCTGTTAGGGAAACACATAATCAAACATATAACCCAAAAGCAAAACGAATAAAATATTAAATAAAACCCACCGACACTTGTGTTAAAGGTAATTGAGGGTAGAGAAGCACAAAAAAACCGGTTTGAAAAACCAAACCGGTTTCAAACCGAAAACCGAACCGGTCGTGAACCGGTTTATACCAAACCGGTTTCAAACTGGTTCAAACCGCCGGTTTAAAACCGGTTTGAAACCTATACATTTAAACCGGTTTGAAACCGGTTTAACCCGAACCGAACCGATTAAAAACTGGTTTCAAACCGTTTTTTAAACCGGTCAAACCCGGTCAACGGACCATCTCAAACCGGTTTCAAACCGGTCCGGTTTGAACTCAAACCGGTTTTGACTTTTTGTTGACCAAACCGGTTCGAAACCGGTTCGGTTCAAAAACCGCCTTTTGTGCACCTCTAATTGAGGGTGGAGGGGGCACCCGCTACGGCGACTCAGGGCTTCTTGCGGCTTCAAAGGCGCCACCGCCGCCACCCCCACTACGCCAACAAACGGCGTCATGCGGCTTCAAGATGCGGCTTCCCACCGTAGCGCCTGTAACATTTCTGATTTTCATCATGTAATCGTTTGATTTCAATAAACAAACACATTTCAGTTTCGATTCGTGTACAAACAAACTACGATGCAGTTACATATACAAACTATTCTATTACAATAACAAATTAAACAAAAACGCAATTATCTCACAAGCCCCGAGGACCAAAACTGACAAAACTCAAAAACTACAAAACTAGTCAAGCACGGTCGCGCCTAGGACTAGGCACGGTCGCGCCTGCCGACCTAAGCACGGTCGCGCCTAAAGTAGGCACGGTCGCGCTGATGAACCCACTTGACTCTGCAGAAGTCAAACCATACCATACCCTCTGAATTCGCGAAATTTAAAATAGAGAAAAACCGGTTTTCATGCGTTCGACCATACGCGACTGATTCCACACTGAAACACGCTTCCATCGTCATCCAATTTGCCATTTGTTTAATCCCATACCTACCTCTATCCATATCTCTTGAATTCGTCGATATAAAGCAACTTCCATGCTTTCTACACCCTCATTTGTACCCACTCAACCACTTAGAACGCTCGCTCGACATTCACATCGTCCCTGGAGTCCGATCGATCACCGAGAAACGCGACCACACAACCCGTAGCCGACTGCATTAATTGCCCTATTATAACAAGTAAGTATTACGCGTTTAGATTCGCATCTACCTCTACTACGAAAGCCCTATATCAATTCGTAGTAGAAACACTCAAATCGACCCGATTGTTGAACAAAAAGTCGAAACTACACTTTTAGTCGAACTACCACTTAAACACGATGTAAATACAATTAAACTATATAGATAGCTTCGCAATCATCCACTAAACGAAAGCCCTAAGAATCCAGAAGCTATTAATATAAGAATCGATCGAATTGTGTCTGAAAAAGGCCCGACACGGTCGCGCTCATCCACGAGCGCGGTCGTGCCTGACCAAGCACAGTCGTGGTCCGAGTAAGGCCCGGTCGTGCTTACGGAGCAAACAAGTCCTGACCAAAAACAAACACTAGGCGCGGTCGTGCTGGACACGAGCACGGTCGTGCTCCGTGACCAGAACCTCTGTAGCCTTCTGACTCGACCACGGGCGCGCTCCAGACCACCACGGTCACGCCCGGAGGCGAGCGCGGTCGTGCCGTTGATGAGCACGGTCGTGCTCAGTCAGAACTGAATCTTTACAGTTTCTCAGATTTGATGATCTTTATAAAACTTATGTTATAAACTTAACTGTTTAAACAGAATCTCACCATTATTAAGCACAACAATTATTTTCATCGATTAAATTGTTTTAAACCGATTCTTACCATTTGAAAATACATTTTCATTTAAAATTTCTAAATTTATAAAAAGTTATAACAAGATTTTATAAAACACTTTATTATGAAAAAAGACTTTTATAAACCAATTGTATAAATCCTAGTTACATCAAATAAAACTTATATAAATATAAACTACTTTATATTTTGTGAAGTTTTCTAAAATAAGTAACGAATTCGTTTGTTTATATTACATTCAATTAAATATATATACCACACTACCTCATATTTTAATTACATAACTAAACGATACAATTCATTAGTGCAAATCCTTACGCTTGCAATACACTGAAACACTATAGTTACTTTAAACCTTATACACCGCATTAATACACGTCATACATTTACTCGATAGGTCAAGCTTCGTGACCCACAAACACTTAACATTTACTTGGTTGTGCAATCTACACTCTCCAACACAAGTGAGTCTACATAACCCCACTTTTACTCTTTTTCACCTTTGGGGTGGACATGATTTACATTAAACAAATTGCAACTCTTTCATAGTACAATCCTTACTTTATTACATGAATTATTTGTGCAATATGCTTGAATGCTATGAGTTATTACTATACATACATGACGCAACTCGTGCAATCATTAACTCTGTACAAGCCAACGGTAAACAAGGATAGTACTATTGAGTCTGACAAACCCACCCGGGTAGGGTGTTTGTTACCGACTTTACATTAGGGTAACCTGCGTGTTATGCCTCAGTCACAAGGTTTGATTGTGCACCTAGTATAACTATAGATTCTCCATATTTGTCTTATATACCATGTGAATCAAGGAATTGTATAAACAGTTTTGAACTCTTATTTGTGTGTCAAAACTTATGTATGCTCACCAACTTTTTAGTTGACCCTTGTTTTTAAATCATGTTTCAGGTGCTAACAATTGAGATGATTACAAGTTGCTTCCACCTAGTTTGAGGACCTAGTTAAAAGGCTCTAAATTAAACATTGTTATGTATTTTGTTATGTTTCGTGTACTTGTTGGATTGTTGTTTGATTTCAATGAAAACTGCATGTTTAAATATTTCAACCTTAGCAAACCATGAGCTATGAACAGTCTGCACGCTTCACGCCCCGACGTTTCCGCCGCCGGTTGGGGTGTGACAGATTGGTATCAGAGCCTTGGTTATAGGGAATTAGGTTATTAGACACCATTGACCTAGACTATAACTTTAGGACACCCAACAATGTCATGCTACATGTTTTATGTGATACGTGCTATTTGCTATATGTCTCATGCTTTATGTGTTAGTTATTTGATACTTAAAATGTTTAGACTACATGACTTAATAAGCATACGTAAATAATAAATTAAATAAATCGTATCCATACCCGTATCCTAAGCCGCATATCCTCCTTAACTGCTTCTATGTCATCATCGCCATAACTTGTGGAAAAACTCATACTCGTAGACATTAGTCTATCAAAAATATTTTTATATACCCGTTAAGGTTTTAGACTCTGTTAATTATTAAAGGGCATGTGCAATCTGGAAGGGTGACACCTGTATTCTGGGTTTTCTGTCTAGGAAAGCATTTCATATAAATCCCAATCAACCGAGGGATCCGTATGCTTTCCTGGGAATTCCCGGGATGAGTGTTTACCTATAGGCTAAAGCACGTCTCCTTGAAAATTATATGAGTCTAATTAACCTTAATATGTCATTGTGTTCAAGTAGAAATGTGATTACTTGAAAACAATCCGAACTATGAAATAAATATGTTATTTTTCCTCCTATCCTAAATTTCAACAGATTTTTATAAATTCTCACAACATTTTTGTATCATTCTCTTTTTATAGAATGCCTCCTCGTCGTAACACCAACCGCAACAACACCGACAACGCCAACGATAGCACCAACACCAATACCAGCAATGCCAACAACAATAATACCGACCTTGTTGCTCTCCTCACTCAGCTAGTAACTCAATTAACTCAAGCCAATAACAACAACAATGGAAACGCCAGTGGTAGTGCTAATACTGGTGGTGGCGGTGGTGCCAACCCGCCACATTGTACCTTCAAGCATTTCAACTCTTGCAATCCCCTGAAATTTTATGGTACCGAAGGAGCCACGGGACTCCTTCAATGGTTCGAAAATATTGAGGGCACCTTCCTCAATAGTGACTGTCCGGACAATCTGCGTGTTCGCCATGCCACTAGTGTCTTCCAAAAACGAGCACTAACCTGGTGGAATGGGGAGAAGAGGACAAGGGGAGTAGAAGTAGCAATGGCTCTGCCATGGGATGAGCTGAAAAGGATCATGACCGAGGAATTCTGTCCTCGAAACGAGATGAAGAAACTGGAAGCGGAATTTTGGGATCTTACCCAAGATAGCGGTGAAAGCTTGGCGTACACCAACCGTTTTCACGAACTGAGCATGCTGGTACCTCACATGGTTACACCTTTGTCTAGGTGTATTGAAAAATATATCGGTGGCCTACCGAGACAAATCCAGGACACTGTTTTGGGAAGAAATCCTGCAAGCCTGGAGGATGCTATTCGTCTAGCTGCTACTTTGACTGATAATCACGTTAAAGCAGGTACTCTTACCAGAAAGGGGGCCAAGAAAGTTTCAGACATCACAACACCTCCTGCTCATGTCAAGGAGGTCAAAGCCGAACCGAACCACAACACGAGGAAGAGGAAAGCTAAGAACTATGTTGTGATCACTCCGGCTGCCCCAGTCAACCAAGTTGCTCCTATGGCTCAGAACCGAGTCAAGAAACAATATGTGGGAAACAATCCGTTGTGCAACACCTGCAATTATCACCATTTCCCAAATGTACCCTGCCGCCTATGTGCCAGCTGTGGAAGATATGGGCATGTAGCTAACACCTGCAGAAGTAATCCAACTGGTAATCAAGTCAACCGGGGAAACGGGGCTAATCCAGCAGTTCCAGCTATTGGTAATGGGCATGCTTGCTTCGAGTGTGGCGACCCAAACCACTTCCGAGACCGATGTCCAAAACTTGTGAACAATACTCAAGGCGGAGCTCGTGGGCGTGCCTTCAACATCAACGCCAACGAGGCTCAGGCCAGCGATCATGTGGTCAACGGTACGTTTCTTATGAATAACCAATATGCTTCTATACTATTTGATACCGGAGCCGATAAGAGTTTTGTGTCCCTTAACTTTGAACCTTTACTTGCAAAAACACGATCCAAACTAGAGAAAACCTTCACCGTTGAAGTAGCGGATGGAAATTCCATCACTATTGACTCCATTGTCCATGACTGCTCACTAGAACTCAATGGTCACACATTTCCAGTCAACCTAATACCAATGCCATTAGGGAGTTTTGACGTCATCATCGGCATGGATTGGTTGTCTAAAAACCACGCCGAAGTCATGTGTTTTGAAAAATACATCCGAATACCTCTTCCATCGGGAGACATATTGAAAGTCTTTGGCGAGAAACCTTGCAAAGGACTCAAACTGATGTCCTGCATCGCCACCCAGAAATACTTACGAAAGAAGTGCATGGTTTTCCTAGCTCATGTAATCCAAAAAGAAGACAAGGAAAGAAGAATAGAAGATATTCCCATCATTCGGGAGTTTCCCGAAGTCTTTCCCGATGACTTGCCTGGCCTTCCACCTGTTCGGGAAGTAAAGTTTCGAATCGATCTTATACCCGGAGCAAACCCTGTGGCTAAAGCTCCATACCGGCTTGCACCTTTCGAATTGCAAGAACTTGCAAGTCAACTTCAAGAACTCGCTGACAAAGGTTTCATACGGCCAAGTCATTCACCGTGGGGTGCACCAGTCTTGTTTGTTAAAAAGAAGGATGGTTCATTCCGCATGTGTATTGACTATCGAGAGCTCAACAAGCTTACAATCAAAAACCGCTACCCGTTACCTAGGATTGACGACCTCTTCGATCAACTCCAAGGTTCTACTTGTTTCTCGAAGATTGATCTTCGATCTGGTTATCACCAACTGCGTGTCCGAGAAGAAGATATTCCAAAGACCGCCTTCCGAACAAGATATGGTCATTACGAGTTCACGGTTATGCCTTTTGGGTTGACCAATGCACCTGCTGTCTTTATGGATCTCATGAACCGCATGTGCAAACCATACCTTGACAAATTCGTGATTGTTTTCATCGATGACATCTTGATCTATTCCAAGACTGAGGAAGAACATGAACAGCACCTTAGACTGATTCTGGATCTCCTGAGAACCGAACAATTATACGCCAAGTTCTCCAAATGTGAATTTTGGCTAAAGGAGGTTCAATTTTTGGGTCACGTTATCAACAAAAGGGGAATTCATGTCGACCCCGCCAAGATCGAAGCTGTTAAGAACTGGAGTGCTCCTAAAACCCCTACCGAGGTTCGTTCATTTCTTGGTTTAGCGGGCTATTACCGAAGATTCATTTCCAATTTCTCCAAGATTGCTGTTCCCCTCACCGCCTTGACTCATAAAGGTAAACCTTATGAATGGGGGCCGAAACAAGAAGAAGCTTTCCAAACTCTTAAACAGAAGTTATGTGATGCTCCTATTCTGACTCTTCCCGAAGGGAACGATGATCTAGTCATCTACTGTGATGCCTCTAACCTAGGCCTTGGTTGTGTTCTCATGCAACGAGGCAAGGTAATCGCTTATGCATCGAGGCAACTCAAGATCCATGAAAAGAACTATACGACGCACGATCTGGAGCTAGGTGCAGTCATATTTGCCTTGAAGATTTGGAGACATTATCTATATGGCACGAAATGTGTGGTATTTACCGACCACAAAAGCCTCCAACACATCTTCAACCAAAAAGAACTCAACATGAGGCAACGACGTTGGGTTGAACTCCTCAATGATTACGATTGCGAGATTCGTTATCATCCCGGCAAGGCAAACGTAGTAGCCGATGCGCTGAGCCGTAAAGAACGTGTCATGCTCCAAAGTGTCAAGATTCATTCCGACATTCAAACCCGTATTCTAGCAGCTCAACACGTCTCGATTACCGAGGGCAATATGTATGAGGAAATGTCGTGTGGTGCTGAATTCCAACTAGAGACTAAAAGCAATGGCTTGCTTTATTTCTCGGATCGTATTTGGGTTCCCAATCGCAATGACCTCCGGGAATTCCTCATGACTGAAGCACACAAGTCTCGGTATTCTATCCATCCCGGTGCGGATAAAATGTATCACAATCTTCGACCACAGTATTGGTGGCCTGGTATGAAGAAAGACATTGCACTCTATGTTGCAAAATGTCTAACCTGCTCTAAAGTCAAAGCCGAACATCAACGTCCTTCCGGTTTACTTGAACAACCGGAAATCCCCGTGTGGAAATGGGAAAATCTAGCCATGGACTTCATTACTAAACTCCCCCGTACTTCAAACGGCTATGATAGCATTTGGGTAATCATCGACCGTCTCACAAAGTCCGCACACTTCCTGCCCATCCGTGAAGACTATCGGGTTGAGAAATTGGCCCAAATCTATATTAACGAAATTGTGAGTCGACACGGTATACCTTTGAACATAATCTCCGACAGAGATGCTCGTTTCACTTCCAGATTTTGGCAATCTCTGCAAAAGGCACTTGGCACACGATTGGATTTAAGCACAGCCTACCATCCCCAAACTGATGGTCAGACAGAACGAACAATCCAAACCCTCGAAGACATGCTGAGAGCCTGTGTCATAGACTTTGGTGGCAATTGGGATTCACACTTATCACTTATTGAATTCTCCTACAATAACAGCTACCACACCAGCATCAACATGGCTCCATTCGAAGCTCTTTATGGTCGCAAATGCCGTTCTCCCATCTGTTGGAACGAGATTGGTGAAGCACAAATCACCGGTCCCGAGTTAATTCAGGAAACATCCGACAAAATCCTTCAAATCCGTGACAACATCCGAGTAGCGAGAAGTCGGCAAAAGAGCTATGCCGACAAGCGACGAAAACCCTTGGAATTCCAAGTGGGTGACCTTGTGCTTCTCAAAGTATCCCCTTGGAAGGGTGTGATCCGCTTTGGAAAGAAAGGCAAGCTAGCACCTCGTTACGTAGGCCCGTTCAAGATCCTTGAAAGAATCGGGAAAGTGGCTTACAAACTTGAGCTACCTCCAGCACTCAACAATGTTCATCCAACCTTCCACGTGTCCAACCTGAAGAAATGTCTTGCTGATGAGAACCTCCACATACCTCTTGACGACGTGCGCATTGATGAAACGATGCATTTCGTCGAGAAACCAGTGGAAATCATGGATCGTGAAATCAAGCAACTCAAGCGCAGCCGCATCCCTATAGTCAAAGTCCGTTGGGATTCAAAACGCGGTCCTGAGTTTACTTGGGAATGTGAAGACCAAATGAAACTCAAGTATCCTCACCTATTCACCAATTCTGCAACCTCAACTAGTTGAATTTCGGGACGAAATCCCCTCAACAAGGGGAGACTGTAACATTTCTGATTTTCATCATGTAATCGTTTGATTTCAATAAACAAACACATTTCAGTTTCGATTCGTGTACAAACAAACTACGATGCAGTTACATATACAAACTATTCTATTACAATAACAAATTAAACAAAAACGCAATTATCTCACAAGCCCCGAGGACCAAAACTGACAAAACTCAAAAACTACAAAACTAGTCAAGCACGGTCGCGCCTAGGACTAGGCACGGTCGCGCCTGCCGACCTAAGCACGGTCGCGCCTAAAGTAGACACGGTCGCGCTGATGAACCCACTTGACTCTGCAGAAGTCAAACCATACCATACCCTCTGAATTCGCGAAATTTAAAATAGAGAAAAACCGGTTTTCACGCGTTCGACCATACGCGACTGATTCCACACTGAAACACGCTTCCATCGTCATCCAATTTGCCATTTGTTTAATCCCATACCTACCTCTATCCATATCTCCTGAATTCGTCGATATAAAGCAACTTCCATGCTTTCTACACCCTCATTTGTACCCACTCAACCACTTAGAACGCTCGCTCGACATTCACATCGTCCCTGGAGTCCGATCGATCACCGAGAAACGCGACCACACAACCCGTAGCCGACTGCATTAATTGCCCTATTATAACAAGTAAGTATTACGCGTTTAGATTCGCATCTACCTCTACTACGAAAGCCCTATATCAATTCGTAGTAGAAACACTCAAATCGACCCGATTGTTGAACAAAAAGTCGAAACTACACTTTTAGTCGAACTACCACTTAAACACGATGTAAATACAATTAAACTATATAGATAGCTTCGCAATCATCCACTAAACGAAAGCCCTAAGAATCCAAAAGCTATTAATATAAGAATCGATCGAATTGTGTCTGAAAAAGGCCCGACACGGTCGCGCTTATCCACGAGCGCGGTCGTGCCTGACCAAGCACAGTCGTGGTCCGAGTAAGGCCCGGTCGTGCTTACGGAGCAAACAAGTCCTGACCAAAAACAAACACTAGGCGCGGTCGTGCTGGACACGAGCACGGTCGTGCTCCGTGACCAGAACCTCTGTAGCCTTCTGACTCGACCACGGGCGCGCTCCAGACCACCACGGTCACGCCCGGAGGCGAGCGCGGTCGTGCCGTTGATGAGCACGGTCGTGCTCAGTCAGAACTGAATCTTTACAGTTTCTCAGATTTGATGATCTTTATAAAACTTATGTTATAAACTTAACTGTTTAAACAGAATCTCACCATTATTAAGCACAACAATTATTTTCATCGATTAAATTGTTTTAAACCGATTCTTACCATTTGAAAATACATTTTCATTTAAAATTTCTAAATTTATAAAAAGTTATAACAAGATTTTATAAAACACTTTATTATGAAAAAGACTTTTATAAACCAATTGTATAAATCCTAGTTACATCAAATAAAACTTATATAAATATAAACTACTTTATATTTTGTGAAGTTTTCTAAAATAAGTAACGAATTCGTTTGTTTATATTACATTCAATTAAATATATATACCACACTACCTCATATTTTAATTACATAACTAAACGATACAATTCATTAGTGCAAATCCTTACGCTTGCAATACACTGAAACACTATAGTTACTTTAAACCTTATACACCGCATTAATACACGTCATACATTTACTCGATAGGTCAAGCTTCGTGACCCACAAACACTTAACATTTACTTGGTTGTGCAATCTACACTCTCCAACACAAGTGAGTCTACATAACCCCACTTTTACTCTTTTTCACCTTTGGGGTGGACATGATTTACATTAAACAAATTGCAACTCTTTCATAGTACAATCCTTACTTTATTACATGAATTATTTGTGCAATATGCTTGAATGCTATGAGTTATTACTATAAATACATGACGCAACTCGTGCAATCATTAACTCTGTACAAGCCAACGGTAAACAAGGATAGTACTATTGAGTCTGACAAACCCACCCGGGTAGGGTGTTTGTTACCGACTTTACATTAGGGTAACCTGCGTGTTATGCCTCAGTCACAAGGTTTGATTGTGCACCTAGTATAACTATAGATTCTCCATATTTGTCTTATATACCATGTGAATCAAGGAATTGTATAAACAGTTTTGAACTCTTATTTGTGTGTCAAAACTTATGTATGCTCACCAACTTTTTAGTTGACCCTTGTTTTTAAATCATGTTTCAGGTGCTAACAATTGAGATGATTACAAGTTGCTTCCACCTAGTTTGAGGACCTAATTAAAAGGCTCTAAATTAAACATTGTTATGTATTTTGTTATGTTTCGTGTACTTGTTGGATTGTTGTTTGATTTCAATGAAAACTGCATGTTTAAATATTTCAACCTTAGCAAACCATGAGCTATGAACAGTCTGCACGCTTCACGCCCCGACGTTTCCGCCGCCGGTTGGGGTGTGACAGCGCCCCGGTGAGCTTAATATGACAATTGGAGAGGATGGTGGGTGTGGTGTGAGGCTTCATGGATTGGGTGCCGCCACCTCCGTGGCTTCGTGAGGTTCACGGGCCTTCAAATGACGTGTCACACTCTCATTAGTGGGTATAGGAATTCATGGCGCTTCAAGTCTTGGGTTCACCCATATAATGTTCTCTTCTTTTATTTAATTATTGATGAATTAGATTTATCCAACAAATTTAGAAGTGAGGGAAATAAGAATCGAAGAGGGCGGCTACCAGAAGATAAAGACACCTGCATCCAACAAGGAGAAAAAAACCAAAAACGCTCATGCAAGAAAAAACAAAACCAAGGATTAAATTGTATTTTTAACCAATGTTTTGAAACCCGGACCGGACCGGCCGGTCGGACCGGGAACCGGTGGTCTGACCGGTCCGGTTACATGTGTTGAACCGTTTCTGCAGCGAACCGGTGGTCGGACCGGTTGAACCGGCGGTCGGACCGGAAACCGGGTGGTGGACCGGTTGAACCGCTTGACTATTTTTTTTTTTTTTAATCTTTTTTAAGTCTCTTGGCTTCTTATTTCGTAGGTAATTGTTAGTTTAAAATTATTGGAATTGACTTGTTGGTGGTTTTTGAAAGGATTAAAAGCTATTTAGACTAATATATTTTTATAATATTTATGACGTCGTCCGGTTCTTAAATCCGGTCCGACCGGTCGGACCGTTCCGACCAGTGGACCGGTCGGACCAGTCCGACCAGTGGACCGGTAAGGAGACCGGTTCGACGTCCGGTCCGGTTCTGAAAACATTGTTTTTAACAAATCTTCATGTGTTGACCAGGTTATTTGAAATTTCAAATTCATAGCATGTTGACCAAGTTAATTGAAATTTCAGATTCATAGTATGTTGACCGTCATTACTATTACAAAAATTTTGCATTAAATAATTGGAAAATTTATTGTTGCTCTCCTCTCAATAGTATATTTAAACGAAATCTTTTTAATATAAATAAGGCCTATCGTATCTATAAGATTTCCCCATCGAAAGGACGAACAAAATGGTGGAAACATATACGTTCATCTTAACCCTTGTTCTAATCATCTTTATAATCTGCAACAAAAGAAGGAAGTCAAACTCAAACCTTCCCCCGAGCCCTCCATCCCTTCCTATACTGGGCCATCTCCACCTCCTCAAACAGCCACTCCATGAAACCCTACTCCCCCTCTCTCGGAAGTTTGGTCCCGTAATGATGCTCCATTTCGGGGTCCGAACGGCAGTAGTTGTCACCTCTCCCTCTGCGGTCGAAGAATGCTTCACCAAAACAAACGACATCGCGCTAGCCAATCGCCCACTAACGCCTTCTGCTAAACACTTGAACTATAACTTCACCACCATGGGTGCTGCCCCGTATGGTGACCTGTGGCGTGCTCAACGTCGGGTGGTTGCCTCTGAGCTCTTGTCAACCACCCGGCTGGACGCCACCACCCATTTACGTGAGCATGAAGTCAAGCTCATGTGTAGACGGATTTTAAACGGTGGATCCTGGCACCAAGTCGATCTCAAGGCTTGGTTTTGTGGACTTTTGAATAACATAACAACGACTGCGATTATGGGGGAGAGGTACTATGGCGATGAGATGAATATCGGCGATCTAAAGCAAGCGTTGGTGTTTCGGGACATGATGGGGGAGTTGTTCAAGCTGTTGCATACGCCAAACATTGGAGATTTTCTGCCGCTTTTGGGGTGGCTAGGTGTTGGTGGTCATGAGAAGAAGATGATTGGTTTGATGAAGAGGGTAGATAAGTTTCTTGAAGAGGTTATAGCAGAACGTCGTCGTATAGGGAGCTGTGAGTCGGGGATTATGGTGGATAAGTTGCTCGCTTTGAAGCCACAAGAACCTGAGCTTTTTACCGATCAAATCATAAGAGGCCTCATACTGGTAAAACTATATATATTTCTTTCCGGTAAGATTTTAGTTTTCGACCGTATGGTCATTTTCACCAACAAAATTATCTAAATGGATGTTTGACCTAAAACATTATCAAAGTTAAAAGAAAATTTAGTAAACACCTCTTTTTGCATCCTTTTCCTATCCCTACAAAGAGAGTAAATATCATATATATATATATATACCTAACAAAAATTAAAAATATTATATTTACCCAATTTAAATATATTGTTATTTTATAACCATTCTACCCTTATTTATTATATGATTTTTTATAACCTAGTTATCATATAATTTGTTATTATATGATATTTTTAGTTTTTGTTGGGTATATATGATATTTTTTAAGTTTATAAGAATATATATGAAATTGTCCTCTTCCTAAAAATCACACTTTTGAGATTAGCCAAAGTGACATTTGGCTAATTTGCTTGATCAAAGAGGACTATTACTTGATTTTCTTCCGAATCAAACCTACCTCAAAACGAGTCAATTTATTTTATTATTATTGTTGATTTTTCATATATTTTTTTTCTTTGAATAATTTACATAGATAATAATTGCTGGTCGTTACTCATTTTTTTAATCAAATAGATTAAGATTGTGCCTCAATCCTTCATTTTAATTAAATATTTTAAACTTTTTTTTAAATGTATTAGGCGTAATATGGTATATTTAGTTTTTTTTATTATATTCCGGTTATTTTATGGCACAGTTCTCTTCTATATTATATTAAATACTTAATATATTTTAGAAACTAATACTTTGTCTAAAAAAAATAGTTTAAAATCTAGGACATGTAATTTATGATTCTATTTTAAAATATTAGACATTTAGTTTAAAAAATTTACATGATAATTCTTTATTACGTTTGAAAAACAACATAAATCTCGTGTGAAACTAAGGTTTTCATCATAATTCTTTAGTTTTGAAAATCATGAAGTTTATTACGTTGGAATAATTATGAAAGAAGTTAACCACCTTAATGCCTCAAAACTTGCAGATAATGCTAATTGCTGGTACAGAAACGCCATTTTTAACACTCGAATGGTCTATGTCGTTGTTGCTCAACAATCCGAATGCTATGGAAAAGATCAAGAACGAGATCGACACTCATGTTGGTTCTGATCGTTTGTTACAAGAAAGCGATTTGGATAAACTAAGTTACCTTCTAAGTGTCATCAATGAGAGTCTTCGCTTGTACCCAACCCTTCCTTTACTACTTCCACGCGAGGCTTCCGACGATATCAAAATTGGTGGCTACTCGGTCCGTCGTGGAACAATGTTGATGGTTAATGCATGGGCCATTCAAAGGGATCCCGTCTTGTGGGATGAACCGGATAAGTTTATGCCTGAAAGATTTGATAGGAGAGGTGATGATAAATACAAAATGCTAGCGTTTAGCATCGGTAGGCGTGGATGTCCCGGAACAAATTTAGGGCATCGTATCCTTGGGTTAGCATTGGGAACTTTGATTCAAGCATTCCAATGGGAGAAGATAGGTGTTGAGGAGGTTGATATGACTGCTTTTTATGGCCTGTCTATGGCAAAATTGAAGCCGTTACAAGTCCTTTGCAAACCTCGTTCAAACATGATCACACATATTATTTAGGGTTTGGCCTTACTATATCAAAGATTCAGTTACATATATACATGTCTTATATAATGAATATTTAACTTATGTAGTTTATGTTGGTGAATTTATTGTTATCAAACCATTTTAGTTTATTACCTTGTTGAATAGCCATGGAAGTAGCTTTGGAATTGAATGGTCGATGGAAACTTGAATAGAACTTGATTATCACTTGATACTTTGAACTGTGAAAGTGTTGAGAATTTTAAGAGAAGAAATACTCAAGCCACAACTCCTATGAATCTAAATGAAGATATTAATGAAGATGCATAAGTTAAATATTCATTATATAAGAGAACATGGTCCTTTGACTTTTAGAGACCATATGGATATGATAATATTAAGATTGTTTCTACATCAAGAAGGTGGTGTTGATCTTCAAGTCTTAAAGGAATTTTCTTTGAAAAAATTAAGAGAACCTGAAATTCTTAAGAAATCTAAAGAACAAGAAATTGAAAAAACAAAGAGTTCATAAAAGTTCAAATGATTCAGATGTAAATATGAATCTGATGATGAACATATATCTCTTCCTGAAAAGAATGTGTCTGGACAACAAGTCACTGAAGACAAAGATGACGAGGAACCTTCTACCAAAAAGCTAAAATATAATGATTCATCAGAGTGGTTCAAGAAACCTCAGAGAGAAATGCCTCCCAATATGGTATCCTCATTTGGACCTACATTCTCTCACGTTGAGGTTAACATCAAGAAATTTTGTAACATGCCAATCACTGGGTGGAAGTATGACAGTGAATGTTCCAAGATTATAGAGTGTGATTAGGTAATCCCGCGACCTAATTCATACACAACTACGGTTGATTTGTGTAATCCGATCCAGTCACTTGATGTCCCTCTGTTCTACTACTTCTCGTATGTAGTAGAACTGTCTCCGGATATGTGTGGTGCTATGATGTGACCTTCGTTCCTTTGCTTGTGCAATGGCACCAGAGTTATCACATAATATCTCTATAGGTTCCTTGATGCTCAGCATCACCTCTAGATCTTTAATGAATTTCTTCATCCATGTTGCTTCTTTTGCCGCATTCGAGGCTGCACTGTATTCAGACTCGGTCGTGGATTGAGCAACAACAGTTTGCTTGCTACTCTTCCAAGTAATTGCTCCTCCGTTAAGTGTGAACACATATCCCATCCGTGATCGAGAATCATCTCAATCTATTTAGAAACTAGCATCGGTGTAACACTTTACAGTGAGCTCTTCTTCTAGTCCATCATATATTAAAAAACATATTCTTAGTCTTTCTCAAGTACTTTAGGAAATTCTTAATTGCTTTCCAATGGCATTCTCCCGGGTTTTGTTGATATATACTCGTCATGCTTAAAGCATACAATACCTCAGGTCTAGTGCATAACATGACGCACATTATTGATCCAATTGCTGAAGCATATGGTACTCTTTCCATCTTCTCTATCTCTGTGTCCGACTTAGGACATTAAGACTTATCTAAGATCGTTCCATGTGCTATGGGTAAGGTTTCACACATAGAATCTTGCATTGAAAAACGTTTGATGACTTTATTAATGTATAATGTATGCACTTTGGCTTATGCCAATAAGTCTCTTTGATCTATCTCTATAGATCTTTATTCCTATAATATAAGTGGATTCACCCAGATCCTTCGTTACATAACACTTCTTGAGCTAAGATTTAACTTCTTAACCATCGGAATGTCGTTTCCAATAAGTAGTATGTCATCCACATATAAGATCAAGAATGTAATTACACTCCCACTAGCCTTCTTGTAAACACACGGCTCATCTTCATTCTTTCTAAAACCTAACTCCTTGATTTTCTCATTGAATCGAAGATTCCAGCTTCTAGATGCTTGCTTTAATCCATAAATGGAATTCTTAAGCTTACACACTTTATCATGATGTTTAGGATCGACAAAAACTTCTGGCTGATCCATATAGACATCTTCACTTAGATGTCTATTCATAAAAATCGTTTTGATATCCATTAGCCATATTTCATAATCATAATATGTTGCTATGACAATCAGGATCCTGATAGGCTTAAGCATGGCTGCTAGAGAAAACTTTTCAACATAATCAATTCCTTGAGTCTAAGTAAATCCTTTTGCTACAAGCCTTGCTTTGTAGGTGTGTATATTTCTATCCATATTTCAGCTCCAGATAATTGACTGTCTCCTATTTCAGTCCAACAGACTGGAGTTCTACACTTCCATCCATACAGTGCTTCAAATGGTGCAGCTTTGATACTTGAATGGTAGTTGTTGTTGTTGTAGGAGAATTCGATTAACGGAAGATGATTATCACAATTTCCTCCTGAAATCGATTACACAAGCTCTTAGCATATCCTCCAGAGATCGAATGTTTCGTTCACTCTACCTGTCCGTCTGTGGATGATATGATGTACTAATGTTAAGTCGCGTTCCCAACCCTTTTTGGAAACTAGTCCAGAATCTAGATGTGAACCGAGTGTCTCTATCAGAAATAATAGACAGCGGTATACCATGGCGGCTCACAACTTCATTTATGTAGGTCCTGACTAACTTATCCATTGAGTAACTTTCATTAATGGGTATAAAATGGGCTGATTTGGTTTAGTCTATCGACCACTACCCATATAGTATTATGTCTTTTTTGGGTTTTTGGTAATTTTGTGACGAAGTCCATTGTAATGCGATCCCATTTCTTCTTCTGAAATTGAATTTCGGTCATAATTACTTCTTCTGTGTGACGCTCACGTTTTAGTATTTGTGTCTAAACTTGGTTCTGTGTTTGGATTAGTAGTTTCATGGGCACGTGACCTAGTATTGGGTGTCCTACCCCTGCCTCTACCTCTTCATGCCATTTGTAACTACACACAAATGTAATGCATTAGAATTTGTATAACCGGTCATGCTCCAGAAATTCAAATATTAACAACATCTGGGCAAAAATGTTTTTAATTATTTGATTTCTAGGTATCACCTGTTATATGTCATACTGAATGCATACATCTAACTTATCTTGTGGCATTCCACACGATTTTCAGAATCCTAGTTTAAGTCTAGATATTATCACTTAGTATCTAAATCTCTTAAACTGAGGCTCTAATACCAACTTGTCACACCCAGTCCCAGGTACTGGTTAGTGGTGACGAAATGGTACAAAACACACAGCGAAAACTAAACTCCGACTTTTATTTATATCATAATGTTTTACAACTGTCAAATCACATGATACATCACGTGCACTAGTTCCTGACAAGGAACTTTAATCATCAAGTTTCAATACATTTCCTCCACTTGCTCTGTCTGGAATGCCGCTGCCCTCTACTGGTCACATGTAATGTGTGTTTAAAAACATTTGAAGAAAACGATCAACACAAGGTTGATGAGTTTATAAACAAAATATTTTCACAACTGCAAGGTATCTTGAGACCCACAACACAGTTTTCTCATATTCCTACCCATAGAACGCATCTATGGGCGGCTCATGGGAACCACCCATGAACCTATATAACTAGGACATTTCTAAGGGTCTCACCTGACGTGGAACATAATAAGCACTTACAATGCGTTATATAATCCAATGGAATAGAGAACAATGCCCACAATTACGTAAAACATTTCCAAATCAATCATGTCCAATGACACACATAGGATCATGATGTACACATCACAGTTTAGGAACTCACCTCAATGGTAAATAAACAAATCTCAGAAAGCTAATTAAACCTTACCCCGGAACTATCTACGGAAATTTGTAGGCGATTTGCAGGAAACCAAACTTCGCGCGTACGAACCGGACTTAGAACTCACGACTCCAAACCTTAAGTGTGTGTTTGAGAAGGTGGGACTAGTGTGTGTAGCTTGCAGAATGGCCGTGAGCTTGAATCCAATTTATAGGCCACTTCCGATCCCGTAACGGACCGCTACCTGGGGGTGGCGATCCGCCACCGCCTCCAGTCGCAATTCTTTTGCTTCGGGCCCAAGTAGAGGACGGTTAAGCATTGGGCTAGCGGTCCGCCAGCCCCTTTCTTCCCTAGCGGACCGTTATGGACCAGGTAACGGTCCGTGTTATGGTTTACACACGTAAGAATTTATCCGCTAGTCATCAGACACGTGGCACGTCATCATTGTTTTCTTCCTCTCCACGTAGCGGACCGTTATGCCATGTGGTAGCGGTCCGCTATCGTTCAAAATTCAGAATTTTCACTTTTTGTCCTTGTAGTTTGAACTATACTCATGTTAGCCCCTCAACTTTAAATTATTGGCAACTTTAGTCCTTATTTACTTGGGAATTTTCAAGGTCTTACACATATTATTTACTATATGTAGGTGGTGGAAAGGTATTGATGCCCTGAAGAATCTGCCTTATGTATGAGACAAAATTGTTGAATGCTACTTTTGGACATTTGGTGTATACTCTGAGCCAAAGTATTCTCTTGCTAGATTTTTCTTAGCTAGAGTGATTCAAATGGCGACCGTTCTTGATGTCACTTATGATGCTTATGGTACTTATGAAGAACTTGAAATATTTTCGAAAGCAGTTGAAAGGTATCTTAGCTCTACCCACATTCAACTGATCACATTTTCGCCCTAATGATCAAACGAATCAAATAACTCGTAAATGAATCACAGGTGGAGCATTACATGCTTAGATGTGCTTCCGGAGTACATGAAACTGGTGTACCGGATTTTACTAGATCTATACCAAGAAATGGAACCAATCATGGAAATATAAGAAATAACACCTCTTTTTAATCGTTCAAAAGAGTTGGTAAGTTTCAACACCTTTCACTCATAATAACAGTTAAACATAACATACCATAGTGACATTTGACAAGTATACATATTTTCATTTACATATGATAGATTCTGTTAAAGCATACATCATAGAGGCGAAATGGGTAAATGAGGGGCACATACCAAAACCAGATGAGCATGCGTGGGAGTTACATATGATAGATTCTAGGAAATAGAAACTGACCAAAACAATTAAAATAAAAAGAAAAAGAATTAAAAAGGCAAAAGGAAATTAAATAGTTTCAACTGCAGGTGCAACGTGGGAGTTCCATGCCTGCATGCCAAACCATCCGATTTTTTTATTTTTTAATTTAAAAAAAAAATCAAGCTGACCCAAGCTTGACCCATTTTATTCAACCCATGGATCTCTGATGTTGGTCTGATTCCGTCAACGGCTAGAAAATTCTAATACTAGAGTGACTGGCCATCATTCTTCCCGTCTTCGAAAAAGTTTGTCCTCAAACTTAGAATACCATGTTTAGTATATATCGCAAAGCCTATCTCGTGTCGTATATCTCCCATCGGGGATTGTTCAGGGGTATTTCATGTGGAACATCATGTAGATAGAACTCAAGACGTGGTGTGGTCAAAAGGAGGGTTACAACCGACAACTTGAGTTTGAAAATGGAAGTTGGAAGAACCACATTAATTGCACCGATATTTAGAAAACCATAAAAAATATGGATCTTACCATTCTCATGTTTATCACAGTCGGCAAACATAACACAAAAACCCGGCCCGCGCGTCCACATAGTTTTCCATATTTGTATTGAACAGTGAACTTGAAGGCTCGTAGAAATTCGGCCCATTTAATTGGTTGGTTGGTATCAATGAGGCCCTTTCTTGTTGACCCAAGTCAATTGATTCGTGTAGTTCTGATCCGAAGAGGGTACAAAAGTCGGTTTCACGTTGAAGGTTCTCCTCTTGATCGGCGGTCCCGCTAAGGGCTCGTCTCACATATAAACACTCGTCTTCATCGGGAGCAATTTCTTCTTCATTGTATCGGGGTCCTTCCTGCTCATAGTTTACTGCAGTTTCCCCCTCGTCACGATCTCCTTCTGCACAATCAAACGTAGGCTCTTCTCCTTCACGATTCTCATCCGGCTCGTTGTTAAGATCAAACGCGCTTTAGGCTCTTTATCACGCCAGGGATTTTCAAAAACATTAAAACCATGACGTGGAGTTTTTGGTGGTGGGGTGTAGGAATCTGCAGGTATAGTAGGTTTAGGAACAGAAGGGATTTTGGGTTTGCGTGTGGGAAATTTTGTAGTATACGGATAGGGTTCAAAGTTTTTGACGGTTTTCGGTGGTTTGTTAACTTTATGAACCACGAGTGATAACTCCCAAATCTGTGTTTGGATGGATTGCATTTTCTGCTTCATATAAAGGTTTTCGTGTCTCCGGAGTTACATCTCGAATTTGATCTTCAATGGACTTCAGCTTCTGTCTTTATATACCACGAGTGAACACATGAAACTGGTCTTGCAGGTCTCTGATTTGCTGTTCGAGAGTTTTGTCTTTGTTTGCTGCCATTCTTCTTTTTTTAGATAAGATAACGAGGGGATGGATCAAAGGATAAATGTGAAAGGATTGTTCGGCCGTAGCAAGACTATGAGTCAAAACGGTCGGTTTCGGCTCTGATACCAAATGATAGGAAATCAGAGGAGCGGTAACGGAAAGAAACAGAAATTCAGAAAGAACGGGTAGACAAGATACATATACACCACTTGAACAACTCATTGGACAATTCGAAATTTGAATCAAGATACAGATTCACCACTTGACTCTAATCTAGACTCCAAGAACACCATTCAAGTTGCCACACTTGAACTAGCATGGATTAATTAATTAACCTAAAAAATCCATTGAGAAAATTAATCAAAGAAATTTTAATCATAAACTCATCTCCCTCTCTTCATTCCATCCGTGACTTAGAGACAGTGAAAAAAGAAAGCATATCTCACTTACCATAATTCTAGGAAATAGAAACTTACTATGAAATTTTAACCGACCCTATAAAAAAAATTTTGTTATATATATGGTATATTTCCAACCGACCCCCGTAAAATTTTAACACCGACCCCTATAAAATTTTGACACCGACCTTAAAGAAATATTTTTTATGATTATATATTTTAACCCAATAACCTTTAAACAAAATAGGCCCAAATAACCCATAAACCCAATACCCATTTAAAAATTTTTAAACCTAATTAACTATACAAAAAAAATATTAGTGGCATTGTGAGGGGGGTAATTCAAGCGACATAAACTCTGGTAGAAGAAATAAGCAGCCAAGTTTGAACTTTGAAGTTGGAAACTTGGAATCGTGGGGCGTTAGGCAGTGGCAGGAAGAAGAATAGAAGATTTTACCTTTTTTAGGATAAGCAGCAAGCAGGAAGAAGAATAGAAGATTTATTCGATTTGAGGACTTGAGGTAAGAAACTAAACTTGTGTGTTTATTCATATAATAAGCAGGTTCTTTTCTAGTTTTCTTAGTTGTGGTATGGTGGACAAGTGGAGATATTGTTGTTGTGGTGATGAGTCGCAATGTTATGTGTATTAATTTAACTAAATTTGTGGCATTGTGTGTTTTTTCATATAATAAGCAGGTTCTTTTCTTAGGTATTAACTAAATTTGTGTGTTAATTTAATTTATATGTTAATTGAATTTATATGTTATGTGTATTTGATTAGTGATTAGTCAAAATGTGAAACTTTGATTTGAGTTTAAATTTTTTAATTTTAGGAATATGAATATTGAAAATTTATTAAAAGAAAAGTTAAGTCTTCATCTTAAGACTCTCGCTTTCATAGATTTGGATAATCTTTCATGGGATCCCGCTGAACGACCACCAATTTCAACTTATCACCCTAATCAACGAAACGAAATTAGAAGAGCTTACCTAATTAAAGGATCATGTCAACCAAAAGGTCATGATTTTTCAAAAAAAAAATGGTTGGTATGATTGTTTTAACACGGTGCTTGATATACAAATCAAACCAGAGAAGCCAAGACAAAAGACAAATATGACATATCGTCAATATTATGAGTATGATTGTTTTAACACGGTGCTTGATATGCAAATCCAAGAGTTTGAAAACCATTTTAACGAGGTAACATCCGATTTATTTATTTATATATCCGCTCTGAGTCCTTGTGATAATATATACCAAAGATATTATTGTTAGCCGAGATATATCCAAATGATTTTAATGAACATGATAAGGAAGACCTTAAGATTGAACTCCCAAACTACATGGATAATTTGAAAGCGGATATAAGATTTGCGAGCTTGAATGGTTTACCAAGTCTTGTAAGATTGATGGTTGAAACAAATAAACACAAGAACTTTACGTTGGTGTACCGTTTATTGAAGTTGGCTCTCATTTTACCCTTCGCAACAGCAAGTGTTGATATATGCTTTTCTGTAATGAAGTACGTGAAGTCGGATTTGCGTAATCGGATTGGTGATGAGAATTTGAGTGATAGTTGTGTTTGTTATTGAAAAAGAGTTGTTTAGAAAAGTTTATATAGATGATGTAATGGTTCGGTTTCAAAAAAATGAAAACCCGTAGAGAACAACTATAGGGATATTGTTTTTTGATTATGCATTTCTAATGACAAACATCGTATTATTATTGTTCATATATAATTTGTTTGTTTTTGTAGTTTTATTGTGTGACCCGACCCGACCAGATCCGACTCGGGCCGAAAAAAATTAATATTTAGTTATTGACAATCGACCCCAAAAAAATCTCCGACCCCATGAAAAAAATTCCTAGGTCCGCCACCGATCCGTGGCCATATCCACCTCCTCAAACAACCCCTCCATGAAACCCTACTCCCCCTCTCTCGGAAGTTTGGTCCCGTAATGATGCTCCATTTTGGGGTCCGAACGGCAGCAGTTGTCACCTCTCCCTCCGTGGTCGAAGAATGCTTCACCAAAACAAACGACGTCGTGCTAGCAAATCGCCCACTAACGCCTTCTAATAAACACTTGAACTATAACTTCACCACCATGGGTGCTGCCCCGTACGGTGACCTGTGGCGTGCTCAACGTCGGGTGGTTGCATCCTTTTCCTAAAAATCGCACTTTTGAGATTAGCCAAAGTGACATTTGGCTAATTTGCTTGATCAAAGAGGACTATTACTTGATTTTCTTCCGAATCAAACGTACCTCAAAACGAGTCAATTTATTTTATTATTATTGCTGATTTTTCATTTTTTTTTCTTTGAATAATTTACATAGATAATAATTGCTGGTCGTTACTCATTTTTTTAATCAAATAGATTAAGATTGTGTCTCAATCCTTCATTTTAATTAAATATTTTAAACTTTTTTTAAATGTATTATTATTAGGTGTAATATGGTATATTTAGTTTTTTTTTAATTATATTTCGGTTATTTTATGGCACAGTTCTCTTCTATATTATATTAAATACTTAATATATTTTAGAAACTAATACTTTGTCTAAAAAAAATAGTTTAAAATCTAGGACATGTAATTTATGATTCTATTTTAAAATATTAGACATTTAGTTTAAAAATTTTACATGATAATTCTTTATTACGTTTGAAAAACAACATAAATCTCGTGTGAAACTAAGGTTTTCATCATAATTCTCTAGTTTTGAAAATCATGAACTTTATTACGTTGGAATAATTATGAAAGAAGTTAACCACCTTAATGCCTCAAAACTTGCAGATAATGCTAACTGCTGGTACAGAAACGCCATATTTAACACTCGAATGGTCTATGTCGTTGTTGCTCAACAATCCGAATGCTATGGAAAAGATCAAGAACGAGATCGACACTCATGTTGGTTCTGATCGTTTGTTACAAGAAAGCGCTTTGGATAAACTAAGTTACCTTCTAAGTGTCATCAATGAGAGTCTTCGCTTGTACCCAACCCTTCCTTTACTACTTCCACGCGAGGCTTCCGACGATATCAAAACTGGTGGCTACTCGGTCCCTCGAGGAACAATGTTGATGGTTAATGCATGGACCATTCAGAGGGATCCCGTGTTGTGGGATGAACCTGATAAGTTTATGCCTGAAAGATTTGATAGGAGAGGTGAGGATAAATATAAAATGCTAGCGTTTAGCGTTGGTAGACGTGGATGTCCTCGAACAAATTTAGGGTATCGTATCCTTGGGTTAGCATTGGGAACTTTGATTCAAGCATTCCGATGGGAGAAGATAGATGTTGAGGCGGTTGACATGACTGCTTTTTATGGTTTGTCCATGGTGAAATTGAAGTCGTTACAAGCCCTTTGCAAAACTTGTTCAAACATGCTCGCGCATATTATTTAGGGTTTGGCCTTACTATATCAAAGATTTAGTTACATATATACATATCTTATATAATGAATATATAACTTACGTACTTTATGTTGGTGAATTTATGGTTATCAAACCTTTTTAGTTTATTACCTTGTTGAAAAGTCATTGGAAGTTGTTTTGGATTTGAATGGTTGATGGAAACTTGTATGACACTTGATCATCACATGATACTTGAAGTGTGAAAGTGTTGAGTTTCTTAGAAAACAGGTTGAGAACTTTAAGAGAAGAAATACTCAAGCCACAGCTCCTGCGAATCTAAATGAAGATATTATTGAAGATGGCATTGAAAGAGAACATGGTCCTTTGACTTTAAGAGACCATACGGAGATGATAAGATTAAGATTGTTTCTACATCAAGAAGGTGGTGTTGATTTTCAAGTCTTAAAGGAATTTTCTTTGAATAAATTAATAGAACAAGTTGGAGTTCTTAAGAAATCTAAAGAACAAGAAATTGAAGAAACAAAGAGTTGATCAAAGTTCAAATGTGTCACACCCCGCCGGAGGCAGAAACACGAGGTGAGATGAGAGCGGTACATCAAACACTTAGGCATAAGAGATACTAAATGGTACATTGCAAATTACATAGAGCCATTAGTTGATACTAAAAATAAAAAGTGTATTACAACGAACCATAAATCACACAGTGAACCAATTGTCTAAAATGCAACCGACAAACCCAAAGTACATATTCAAAGCTAAAAACAACAATTCTAATCCAAAAGCAAGCCCCTTTAAAGTCATTTTCTTAATTCTGTTTATCTGAAAAGCATGTTTCGAAAACGATCAACTATATAAATAGTCGGTGAGCTTGCAGGTTTTGCTACTTTATAAGAAACGTTTCTCATAAATCCAAAAGTTAGGTACACATACAACATATCACCATGAGCCACAGTCAAAACCTCGACGAAACCAAAAGGTGCCTTATACGGATGTCTAACGCAAACAACCGCCTAAAATATTGGCTAACTCTGCACCCAAGTGACCCTACAAGTCCGCTTTGCACGACCAAACCATAGGCGGGGGTGTCAACCCAAATAGTACTATCCAAAATTCCCAACGGCTACGCTCAGCTAATTGATTTGTCAAAATTGGGGACTTAGTGCATTAACAAAAAGTAACTCATGTATCTATGTATCATATAACATGTTACTAAAAAGTAAATAAAGAAACAGCTATTTCCCCAAAAACAGTAAACATTAAAGTAACGTGGGGTCGCAAAACTCACCTAAACAACGTGGGTTAGTAGTGCGACATAGTCCACAAATCCCGTTAAAAATCCGAGTCTTATTCGGGTCCTACTAATCAAGTGGACAAAATATAGCATTTAAGACTCCTAAAGTATAAAAACGAGTCTACTACTAAAAAGTGGTCATGCAACCTATTGCGTACCAAAAACCCGTGTATACACGTACGAACCGCTTATTATTATAAAAACCGACTCTATATAAATTCGTGACTTCAAAACTTAAAATTTAATATAAAAAAGTACATCAGTACATAAATAAATGAATTTGATGAAATCTTAAGTCACATGTTCATTTGACCAAAAATGTCGTTACGCGCGTAAAGTCCAGTTACGGGTTAAAAGTCCGTTTCGTTCCAAATTAACTTTTTAGGATGATCTTAGCTTCCAAAAATTAGGGTTTAGTATAACTTAATATTCTGTCCCAAATCTTAATAAGTTTTTATAAACTAAATTTTATACAAAAGTCCACCAAAAATCCATTTTTTATAAACTTTAAAAGGTCCATAAATCCAATTTTTATCCCACATCATAACATAAGTAAACAGTTCTTATTGTATCAGACTAAACCTCGCTAATTAATCTTTACGGTGCTTATTCTATCAATTAGATCCTTTACCCATAGACTAAAATAACTTAGCATATATATTTTTTCATATTTCAACTTTTATAAAGTTTCTTTCTTTTCTACAGCTAATAAAAATCGTTGTTTTAGACGACGCATATGTAGAAAGCCCTTTTTCTATTATTTACTAGAGAATTTGATCTTTCTTTATTTTCTTCTTTCTATAGTGGAGATAGTCGCACGTAATGGCAGATCACAACCATATTATTAATAGCTTGTGGTAAGACTGGGTTTCGTTCGAGCGCTCGAAAATAATATTCCAAAGCTTTCGTGTGTTCTTCGTTACTTATGTGGATAAGTCCTATGTTATAGAGTATATAACTTCGGTCATAGGGATCAATTTCTAGTCGCATAGCTTGATAATAATTATGTAAAGCTTCCGCATAATTTCCTTCAGATTGAGCTGACATCACAATTGCGGTAATATTCTAATCAATTTCATTAATTATTAAAAACTAACTTATCATATTCACATTTTACCTAGCTCTAAACTCAAAATGGCAAGAAATTGATTATTTTCTATTAAAAAAATTTCTATTGAATGGGACATTATTTTACATCGACAAACAACAAGTAAAAGAAGAAATAAATTATTTAGCACGTCTTTTGAATATTGATTTAAAGTGCATTGCTGTGTCAGAAGAAGGATAGCTATACTGATTTGGTATACTCTAAAGACGCCCTCGGTACAATATTGACGATCTCACAAAGATTTTTTCTAACGAATTTACATTTACTGATCCAATCTTTTACGGAATTGATCCACTTTTTACTATACAAGAATATATGTGGAGCTCAGCATGTCTGGAAGCACAGGAGAACATTCTTTTGCTGAGTATTGGCTACTGGGTCATCCGTAATCAATCCTATTTCCGATAGGGACAAATAACAACTGAATCCGATTTTTCCCATTATTTTCATATCTGAAGGCCCGGCCCCAAGTTGTTCAAGAATAGTGTCGTTGAGTTTCTCAACAAGAGAGAGCGAGCCTTTGTAAATTTACTCATTTACCCTTTTGGGGTATTTACTCAGATTTAATGGCATCCACAAATTAAAATATACAAAATTGAATGTGTGACTCAAATTTAGTTTAGGAGTTTTTCCAATAAGTAAGACTTTACAATAGATACAACCTATATATATACATACACACACACACACACAAATTTTTATTTCTTATAAGTTTATAACATAAGAACAAACCAAGCCTAGGTAGCCAGCCACAAGCTCCAGAAAATAATATGCTTTATATATTACTAGTAGGAAACCCGCGCGATGCGGTGGCAACGACAATTTACAACGCAGTACTTGTTTTCTGTTAGTTTATCAATTCTCTCGTGATATATTGTATAGTAGTTTTATTATTTTTTTTATTCATAGCATCAGTGTGGTCTATCTATACATGAGCCTTACAGATTTCAGGTTTTTGTCAAAAAAAACTTCTGGGTTGGTTAATATAACCTTTTAAAATAAGACATAATTTAAATCTTCTTATGATTTAGTAAGTTTTAATAAATTATTAAAATGATAAAATTTATATTTTAGATATATAATTATTTAAAATCATTAGTTTTTAATATAACAAATAGATGGGAAACAAAAAATCATTATAACTTAATTATTTAAGATCATTATTATTTAATAGGAGATATAGATGAGAAACAAAAATAAACATATCATCATAAGTCAACACGTGTTGTCCTAGTTATTTATTTATTATAACAAAAAATTAATATTATTCTTATTCAAATAATTAAAACCTTTTCTTTAATTCTAAACTTGTACTCAATGCATCAGAATGAGTAAATCACTATTCACATATTGGTGTTTGTTTTTAATTTTTAACTATAATGACGAAATGATAATTTTAAAAGTTTAATGTCCAATATAGAGTGACATCTATTCCACATACCAAAGTATGAACGTTGAGCAAAATAAAATTTTACTTAATAGTTATATAATTTTCAAATAAAAGAAACAATTTCTTGTTATAATATCAGACTGTTTTAGGCCCGGCCCAATATATATGGGCTTTAGGGTTTTAATAATTGTATTTCTATATAATGTATTGTATGGATGAAATATCTTATGAATGAGAATCAGTCCCCCCCCCCACTTTCTCTTTTATTTTTATCACGTTATCAGCACGATAGCTCTACTGTTGGAAGCCATCGAGATTCACCAACTGCAATCGCTACTCTATTGTGATTTTCAGATTTATTCACCCACTTAGGTACACAAATAAATAAAAACACATGGGCTGATTACATCAGATTTGTATCCTTCTTTTTCGAGATATTCACCGAGTCGATTGTACCACATACGACCTGATTGCTTGAGACCATATAAAGATCTCTTAAGTTTTATAGCGCACATATCTCGAGGTGTTGATTTTAATGCTTCATGCATTTTTACAACATTTTTCTCATGGCATTGAGCTTTCCATTCGACTATATAAAACTGCCTTAAATTATAGAACCTGCAGTTCTAACCTACAAGAACCCAAAGTTCTCCCAAAATATATAATTTATATATAAAGGCATGTTTTTAACAATTGTATCATTCCTTGTAGATACGATGTCGGACATTTCGAAACTCGAGTTTACCGCTCTTGACATATCCGGGAACAACTATCTCCCATGGACTCTCGATGCTAAAATCCACCTAACTGCGAAAAATTTGGGTGAGACGATCAATGATGGGAATGAAACTTCCCTTCAAGACAAGGCCAAAGCTATGATCTTTCTTCGTCATGACCTCCATGAAGACCTGAAGAAGGAATACCTCACTGTTGAGAACCCTCTTGAATTATGAAAAAACATACAGGGACGTTTTGACCACCAGAAGTTGGTCATACTCCCAAAAGCTCGCTACGAGTGGCTACATTTGAGACTACAAGACTATAAATCTGTTAGCAAATACAACTATGCTCTCTTCCGCATCACATTTAAACTGAAATTATGCGGAGAAAAAATAACCGATGAAGACATGCTTGAAAAGACGTTCTCAACGTTCCATGCTTCAAATATGCTCTTGTCGCAGTCATACAGGGAACGTAAATTTATTAAATATTATGAACTAATATCATGTCTACTGGTCGCAGAGCAAAACAATAAGCTTCTACTTCAAAACCATCAAGCAAGACCAGTTGGTGTAAGCCTATTACCATAAGCGAATCTAGAAACTGCTCAGAGCAGACATGGGAAAAGGAGAGGTGGCGGCCCCAGTAGAGGTCGTGGTCGTGGTTATGGACGGAACAGCACATGACGACGAGAGTCTCACAATTCTAAGCCCGGGTAGCGGTGAATCAAGTCGACAGAATACGGGTCGACCCCTTAGGGGGAGGCCTAGCAGGGGCCAAAACAACATTTGCTATAAATGTGGGATGTCTAACCACTGGTCCCGCACATGTCGCACCCTTAAGCACCTCGTTGAAGCTTATCAACGAATGATAAAAGAAAATTGGAAAAATGTTGAGACTAATCTCATTGAGGATGCACATAATTTATCTGGCCTGCTATTAGACACTCACCTAGACGAGTCTGATTTCAACGAGAACGTTCGTGACGTTTAAACATTATGTGATGATTTCTTTTTTATGCTTTGTTTTTGTTTAGACTATGATCTTTTGTTTGGTTTCGTTTAAACTAT
The DNA here is from genome assembly GCA_023525975.1 of Smallanthus sonchifolius. NCBI lineage: Eukaryota > Viridiplantae > Streptophyta > Magnoliopsida > Asterales > Asteraceae > Smallanthus > Smallanthus sonchifolius. The sequence continues at coordinate 35,588,726 of CM042025.1, read as the reverse complement.
GATCTTTTGTTTGGTTTCGTTTAAAATCTTGTGATGATTTGATTCAATATCTTGTGCTAGTCTTCCTTGATGGTTTGATTCAAACTCTTATGTTAATCTTATAATATTCACATATATAGTCTTTTGTATTAACTACATTTTTATTATTATTTTCTGAAGAAATATGCTTACAAGCTCCGGAAGAGTTATTACTGGCGATGAATATCTGGTAGATAGCGGTAGTACCAACACTATTTTGAAACTTAAGAAATTTTTATCAAGTGTTATCTCCCGCAGAGACACCCATTGGTACTATCTCTGGTGTTAGTAACCTTATCGAAGGCTCCGGGAAAGCATGCATCATCTTACCTTCGGGTACTAAACTAATTATCAATGATGCACTTTACGCTAGTAAATCAAGACGTAATTTACTTAGTTTTAAAGGTATTCGACAAAACGGTTACCATCTGAAAACATCATTAGAAAATGACACCGAATACCTGCAAATGACCTCAAACAAAAATGGTCAAGATACCATTGTTGAAAAGCTAAAAGCTTTATCCTCTGGATTATATTGTACTACTATTAATCCTACCGAATCATACATGGTGAGTAACCAGAAGTTACCAGATAAAGAAACATTCACCGTATGGCATGACCGATTAGGTCATCCTGGTAGCACAATGATGAGGCGAATAATCAAAAGCGCAAATGGGCACCCTCTTAAAACATTAAAAGTTTTGCTATCACAAGATTTATCATGTGCAGCATGCTCTCTAGGCAAACTCATTACTCGGACCTAACAAACTAAACTTACACGTGAAAACCCCTCCTTTCTTGAAAGAATCCAAGGGGACATATGTGGGCCCATACATCCTTCGTGTGATCCATTTCGCTATTTTTTGGTCTTGATTGATGCATCCTCGCGATGGTCACACGTGAGCCTTTTAGATACCCGAAATGTAGCATTTGCCAGACTGTTAGCCCAAATCATACAACTGAGACCAAACTTCCCAGAATATCAAATTAAAAATATTCGGATGGATAATGCAGGAGAATTCACATCCCAAGTTTTCAATGACTATTGTTTGTCGATTGGGATAAAAGTTGAACATCCAGTACCTCATGTTCACACACAAAACGGTTTAGCTGAATCTTTAATTAAACAATTGCAGATAATCGCTAGACCGCTCCTAATGCGATGAAATTACCATCTTCTGCATGGGGGCATGCTATTCTACATGCCGCTGCACTGAACATATTAAGACCAACTGCTGATCACGAATACTCCCCATTACAATGGTCTCCAGAAGAGAGCCAAGTCTATCCCACCTCAAAATATTTGGTTGTGCGGTCTATGTACCAATACCGCCACCACAACGTACCAAAATGGGACCACAGAGAAGACTAGGCATTTATATTGGTTTTAACTCCCAGTCTTTTATTAAATATTTAGAACCATTAATGGGAGACATGTTTACAACACGGTTTGTTGATTGTCAGTTTGATGAGACAGTATTCCTAGTCTTAGGGGGAGATAAAAATAAAGAAAGACTGGTAACACAATAACTAACATGGAATGCATCATCTCTGTCAAATTTTGACCCCTAGAGTGGTTAATGTGAATCTGAATTCCAAAGGATTATACATTTGCAAAGAATAGCAAATGGATTGCCTGATGCATTCACACATACAAATAGAGTGACAAAATCACATATACCAGCATCAAATGCATCTGCTCGAATTGAAGTAATCCCAGAAGAGATTACAATACAAAGAAAGCGTGGGAGACCAATCGGATCCAAAGACAAGAACCCACGAAAACGAAAAGAGCAAAACATAGCAGTTGGTGAAAACTCAAGAAATGTTATAACTGAAACCCCAGAAGAGGTAAATGTCTCGGAAGTGACTATAATTCCAGTGGAAAATGAAATTCTAGAAGAAACACCGATACCAAATGAACATGAGATCTCTATTAATTATGTACAAGATAGTACAATGTGGAACGGAGATAAAACACATGATGATATATTCGCATATGCTATAGCAACAGATGTTATTAATGAAAACGATTATGTACCTAAAACTCTAGAAGAGTGCATGCACAGAAATGATTGGCCAAAATGGCAAGACGCCTTAAAGGCTGAGTTAGATTCGCTGGAAAAGTGAAATGTTTTCTGACCTGTAGTCCGGACACCCATAGATGTCAACCCAGTAGGTTATAAATGGGTGTTTGCAATAAAGAAAAATGAAAAGAATGAGATTATGCGATATAAGGCGCGACTTGTAGCACAAGGTTTTTTCCAGATCCCAGGAGTTGATTATGAGAAAACGTATTCCCCTGTAGTAGATGCAATAACCCTTAGATTCTTAATCGGCATAGCAATCTCTAAAGGACTTCAGATGAGACTAATGGATGTCATCACCGCATACTTGTACGAGACATTAGAAAATGACATCTACATGAAAATTCCTAAAGGACTAAAAATGTCTGAAGCATTAAAATCAACACCTATGGACATGTGTGCTATAAAACTTAAGAGATCTTTATATGGTCTCAAGCAATCAGGTTGTATGTGGTACAATCGACTCAGTGAATATCTCGAAAAGGATTGATACAAATCTGATGTAATCAGCCCATGTGTTTTTATAAAAAGATCATTCTCAAGGTTCACTATAATAGCAGTTTATGTTGATGATATAAACATAATCGGATCTCCTCAAGAAATAGAAAAAACTACTCAATTGTTAAAGAGAGGATTTTAAATGAAAGACCTTGGGGCAACAAAATTATGTCTCGGCCTGCGGTTCAAATATTTGTGCAATGGTATATTCGTTCATCAGTCAAACTACATCCAGAAGATGTTAGTACGTTTCAATATGGATAAAGCTCATCCGTATAGTGTACATATGGTTGTCCGACCGCTAGATCCACATAAGGATCCTTACAGTCCACAAGAAGAGGGCGAAGAAAAACTTGGTCCATAAGTACCTTACTTGAGCGCGATCGGTGCACTTATGTATCTCGCAAATAATACGAGACCTGATATTGCTTTCTCGGTACATGTGCTAGCGAGATATAGTTCGAACCCAACATGTAGACATTGGTATGAAATAAAACACATATTTCGATATCTTTGCGGGACACGAGATTTAGGTCTATTTTACCAGAAAGATAAAACGTCCCAGCTTGTTGGATATGCTGATGCTGGATATCTATTGGATCCACATAAAGCACGATCTCAGACAGGTTACGTATTCACATACGGTGGCACAGCAATTTCTTGGAGGTCGACTAAACAGACACTTACAGCAACATCATCAAATCATGCTGAACTGATTGCACTCTATGAAGCTAGTCGAGAATGCGTGTGGTTGAGGTCAATGATCAATCATATACAAGAAGCATATGGTTTATAACAGATCAAGAAGGACCCGACGATTATCTATGAAGACAATGCTGCTTGCATAGCTCAGATCAGAGAAGGATACATCAAAGGGGTCAGAACAAAACATATTTCACCAAAGTTTTTCTCAACATATGACCTGCAGAAAGAAGGGGAAATCGATGTTCGTCAGATCAAATCAAATGAAAATCTAGCTGACATGTTTACAAAATCTCTACCTAGAAGCAGTTTCGAGCAGTTGTCACAACAGATCGGGTTGCGCAGATTGAAAGACATTTGTTAATTTGAGGGGGAGCATTATACATGCTGTGCTCTTTTTCCCTTAACTAAGTTTTGTCCCACTGATTTTTCTTAGTAAGGTTTTTAACGATGCAGCATAACTGATCTAGCAGTATCAGTTTATTTTCTTGGTCCCGAAGAACCGAGTTAACATCATCATGAAGTATGTTGTTAATTGTGTATAATGAGTGGTGATATAAAATGTCTGAGAAGAGTGTTATAATATCAGACTATTTTAGGCTCAGCCCAATATGTATGGGCTTTAGGGTTTTCCTATTGTATCTCTATATAATGTATTGTATGGATGAAATATCTTATAAATGAGAATCAGTTTCCCCCACTTTCTCTTTTATTTTTATCATTTCTGAATTTATAGTTGTATTTTACAACGATCGATCTAAAGTCAGAAATCTATATATTTCAAAAAAGAAACGATTTATGGACTTTGAAAGTTTTCCCCCACCTTTTTACCATTTCAAATTCATAAAGGATAAAAGAGTAGAAAACATTTAATTTTAAAGGCGTAGTTAAAAAAATAGAGTACAAATCATAACTAGGCTTGTAAACGAACCAAACGTTCAGTGAACCGTTCATGAACCGTTCGGCAGGAAGTTCGTTTATGTTCGTTCATTTAATAAACGAACGAAGATGAACACAAATTTTTGTTAACACGTGTGTCGTTCATGCATTTACGTTCGTGAACGTTCGTTCATTTATGTTCGTTCATTTACGTTCATTTATGCTCATTCATTTATGTTCGTCTGTTTATGTTCGTTTAAATATTCATTCAAATTTATTTATTACTAATATTAATTTAAAATCAATTTGATTTTCATATTTTAAAACCCTTAAGCCTATATTAAAATCAATTTAATATATTTGTTTACTTTTAAAATGTTGGATACAAAGATGATGACACTTTAAACTTTAATTTACATATTTACGTTTACTTTTAATTGGTGTTCACTTATGTTCGTATACGTTCGTTTGTTTGTGTTTGTGAACCGTCCGTTTAGAATATTAATGAACGAACATGAACACACTCATTTTCTTAATGAACGAACACGAATAAGAAATTTTATTCGTTTAAGTGTTCATGTTCCTTCATTTGTTCGGTTAAAGTTAAACGAACGAATACGAACAAGTCTCGTTCGTGTTCGTTCGGTTCATTTACAAGCCTAATCATAACTACACCAGAAAAGAAATAGTAGTTTTTTTTTTTGTCAAGCTTATCAAGAGAGACGTTTCCAAAAATGCTTCCATTCATACAATCTATTGAAACAACTCAAATAAAACAAGTAAATATTTTAATTGATGAACGATTGATTATAAATAATATATATTAAATGGAACCAAGTTGTAGAATATTTAAGTTGGAATGGATAATGATTATAAATAATATATATTAAATGGGTCCATGACAAATGCTTTTGCTATCATTGTCATTTCAAACTGAAGCTCGGTATTAGTCATCCCCTGCATTTACTTGCAATAAAACCAACTGTTATACACACAAAGCAATGGCCTCACCTAATACAAATTAAGTAAATAGAGACAATTAGATAACTATTTAATCTGTTAAAATTTTAAAAAAATATATTTAATGAGAAAAAATTACCATGGATGTTTAATGACCAGATAATAGTGTCCAAACAAAACAAAACAAAAAATACATGAGTTGGTTAGTTTCCCCAAAACATGAAACATATGCATAGAAAGAAAAATATAAAGATAAAAGAAATGAATTACAACCCGGTTCGGACCGAACCTTGAAAACCAAAAGGGTCGGTCATGGTTATGAGATTTAACATATTCACGGGTCCGGGTAAAACCCACGGAGACCCTTCAAAAACGACACCATAACTGTTATTTCCCAAAATTTTATCAGTAATGCAAGCATTCCTAAAAGCATATGCTTCTGCTTCTAGACCTTTTCCTGTTCAGGATAAACACAGGTCTAGGTATCTAACTTGTTGAAAAAGCAAAAAATGGTTGTTAATAATTACAACCCATTTATCTCAAACACGTCGAATCGAAAAGTTGTACAAAGAAATAGAAGAAAACATGTCAGACATACTCTAGGATTCAATAGACATGCATACCATTGTTATATGCGAGAAAAACAAATTCAAATCTAGAACAAATAAATGTCAAAATTAAAACTCACCTGGTGAAGAATGCACTATCCCAACCGATGCTTTTACGCAACAAACTTCGTCTTCTTCGCTCGCTAATTTCCGCAAAATCAAAGAACATAAGGATACTCAATTTTCCCCAAATTATCAAATAACAACTGGAAGATGATCAATTTGTACCTGGAATTCGAACATCTTCAAGAGAGCGAAACACGATTTGGTAATCGCCATCTCCAAAACGATTGGTCTCTCACAACATTGTCTTGTAATTAGAATCGACCAGACTTTATATTACGCATGATAAACCTACAACACATGAGGAACATGAAGATTAGTACTGCAACACATAATGTATCATCCCTGATTTTTCCTATATTTTTTTTAGTACAATAAACAAAATTTCAATTCCAATTCTAGTGCAATACTTTGTATGATCTGTGCAAACATTATAGTCCAAGGTTTCATTCAATACAATCCTTAATTTTTACATGTACACACACATCCATTTTAAATTAAGTTAATTCACAGGATTATATATTTTACAATTTATTCTATATATATATATATATATATAGGGGTGAGTTATACTAAAAAATAGATTTTGTCTAAAAAGACTAAAAAAGTACATGTTTATACATGGTGTTATTCATTTTAGACATATTGTTTATGTTTTCTTTTTATGAACATATTTAAAAAATAAAAAACATCATACCTAAAATGAACGAACACCATGCCTAAACATGTACTTTTTAGGAAAAATCTACTTTTTAGTTTAACCCAACTCTCTCTCTCTCTCTCTCTCTCTCTCTCTATATATATATATATATATATATATATATATATATTCTTACATATGAAATATATGTATATGAAAGTTAATTTTATAAATTATTTATACTAAAACATTATTACATTCAAAACTTGTTTATTTATAAAATTTATAAAGTTTTAAATTTTTAAAACAAAAATCAACCCATAGATATATATATATATATATATATAATTATTTACAATTTAAACAAATTAGTTTGAACCCCTTTAACCATTTGGACTCCCAACTTGAACCACCACCCTTGAACTTGAACCCCATCACCTCAATTTTGAACTCATTCATCAAATTGAACCTACTTTGATTCCCATTTGACTTATTTTGACCTTCAAAAAGTCAACAGCCCAAATCAGGGTTGAATTCGATCAAGACCCGATGGATTCGGACTTGCCTTAGATTCTAGATGGATTATCGACCATTGCTAAACTCAATTAACACCTCAATATGATCTTTGCGCGGACAATTTCAAAATTTAAATCAATTTGAACACAATTGACTTTTTAGAGTCAAACCGCGTTCAATTCGATCTCCAATCAAGGGATTTGAACGTGTTGAAGCCCGAAAATCACGCACAATAAATCCTAGCATGAATGCATACCATATATGCGACCCAATTCACTCTCAATCATTGATTTAACACGTGAAATCATGGCCGACAGTTGTCATATGCGAGACTGAATCAAATCGAACAATTAAGGTGGAATTGATCAACCAAAAATACTCTCACACCTTCGCATAATCTGTTACAAACTCTCTAAACACTCCACTGATCCGCATTACGTCTCTGGACTTCAATCAAGCATCAAGAACCTCGGTTCTGACTTTCTAGCCGACGGCACCCAATACTCAATCATTTCAAGTAAGTCTTGTTTCATTAGCTTCATAACTTGGCAAACAAAAGCCCTCTGTCAATTTCATATAACAGAGGGTAACAAACCCAATTTCGATTAGGGTTCTTACAAGTTCATGCGTAATTTCGGATTTGGATTTTGCTTCGATTCATTTAGTGCTTTTAGATAATTGGGTTTCATGTTTATATAAGCTAAACCACTTGGTCCAGCCGGTAAGCCACTGCACCGCCGAACCAGGTGGCGTAGGTTCAAAACCCACCATCAACGGCCTTTTTGTTTATTACCGATACTAGACCCGACCTCGTTTCCAGTACATGTTGAATCAATTTCGAACCGGATTGTTATCAATACCAGCCCTTTGGTCTAGTGGTTAAACATCGGTCTCTCATAACAGCCACCCGGGTTCGAACCGGGTGGACTGTTTCTTTTATAGAATACATTCACCATGTCTAAATAATTTCATAAAACATTTTTTTATACAATAAATCATTTCTTTTAACTATTTAGGATTTAAATTTTATTTAAGCAAATCTAATTTTTCTAAATATATATTAATACATATATATTTACTTTTCCAATGTTTCCTTTTTATAGACACATTATTTTAATAATAAATAGATAAAAATAAATTATTTACTTAAATTAATTATCTTTTTACATTAAAAAAATCCATTTAGGGTTTAAATTATATTTAGTATATTTTCCAAAAAACAAAATTTATATACTAATATATATTTACACTATCTTTTTGACACATTATTATAATAATACATAAATAAATAAAAAGAATTTATTTATTTAATTTATTTATTCATTTTAATACAACCCTAAGTCAATTATTATTTTTATTAAATTCATATATACTTTGAACTTACATTTCATATTAAGTTCTTATTCAAATTCAAACATCAACTTACATACATCCTTTACATAAAATAACACCAAACCCTTTTTGTACAAATCCCTACACTCCAACCCGTTGAACCCTAGACCTTGCTTGAGACTTTGTGCATTCTATTAATTCAAATTCATATAATTCACTCTAGGTTAACTTTGTGATTTGTAAATCACTTGTGCTACCTATTGCTCGTGTTATCTACACAACTAATACAAGTGAGTTTTACATGACCCCTTTTACATTTTTACACATTTTGGGGTGAAACATAATTGTTCAATGAAAACTATTTGCATTTACAAACATACAATTCTACAATATGATCATATGTGTTACTTGTGCTTTATGCTTGAATACTATTAATTAAGACCACATATACATGACATACTTGTGCAATCATTAACTCTTTACAAGCCAACGGTAACATTGATAGATATATTGTGTCTGACAAACCCACTCAGGTAGGATGATTGTTGCCGGCATTACATCAGGATAACATTAAGTATTATGCCCTACATTAGGATAACATTGAGTGTTATGCCCTTCAGTCACAAGGTTGATTGTGCACCTATTTTAACTATAGATTCTCCATAAATGCCTTATATACCATGTATCATATGAATTGTATAAAACATATGAAATCTATTTGTGGTGTCAAAACCTATATATGCTCACCAACTATATATTAGTTGACCTCGTTTTTATCATGTTTCAGGTACGAATAATTCAGTTGATCAAGTTTACTTCACTTAAGTTTGAGGACCTAGTTAATTGAATAAAAGAAGTTTATTTATGTATTTCAAATCCTTGTATTGTTGGATCTTGTTATTTGAGTTATGAAATGAAATTTGATGCTTTAATATATTATAACTTTAGTAAATCATGTGCTTATAAACAGTCTCCATGTCCCACTCCAACATGTTCCACCGTTGATTGGGGTATGACACATAAAATGAAAGCAGTAATATTGTTATTATATCAACATCAAAAGGACAATGATCTGCAATTCTTTTTGAAGCCCACCTCAAATTAATAAGTTTCACATGAATAAGCAACATCCTTAAGGTTGATGATTTTTGTGGCCCTTTTAACCCCATTACAAATTATCGCAATCTTCGGCATGAAATCAATATTTTTTTGTGAAATAGATTCTGCAGAGAATCCAGCAAAAACAACCTGAGATCCAAAGTTAAAATGGTACAAAATATCTATAAAGTAGTCAAGAAATGAATATAGGACTAATAATACTAAAGTTTTCAACATACCTTACTTTGACAACTTGATTCAACTGGTCAATTTTACCATCAATCAGTTTTCCAGTGATTGCTTTTACCACCCATGGTTCTACCTCATCATCCTCTATCTGTAATGATAGTGATCAACAATCATTTTAAAAGAGCCTCGCGTGGAGGTGGTACGGGTTGAGATTTTTGTTCTTACCTAAAGAGTATCTTTGACTAAATGATAAGAAACTTAACCAGATTCATGAGGGGCAAAATCCACTACCGACATCAAATACATATCGTGTAAATTTAAAACAAGACAATAATATTGAATCCATTATTGGTAATCACCATATCTTTCAAGTAATACTGAATTTGCTGTATGAAAAGTCAAATATGTGTGTGTATATATATATATATATATATATATATATATATATATATATATATATATATATATATATATATAGAGGAGGGTTCCCCTTCAAAGTCTTTATTCCCTAAAAAACGTAGGAAACAATCTCTATCGTCCATATTAGTGATTAAAGGCTGAGATCTATTTAGAAGTTTGATGTTGATTTGCAATTAATACTAAGGGCAATCTAGACTTTTTGAATTGATCAAAGCAATTAAACTCTTCATTATCCCATAAATTTCGCCAATCAAGAATACGTTTCCTCTTTCTCTCTCTTGTTCTCTAATATCACCTTCAAACTTTGATACTGATTTCTTAAAATCACGGTTGTAACGATAGTAAATTAATATTCTCCATCCATGTTCATCCATAAAATATGTGAAAAATATTGTTCTATATGATTTAGTTTATTATGACACATCATTTTGATCTATGTACTGAATGACAACATTGTTTAGAAAATATGTAATCAACACATATGTACTGGTTATATGTGCTGAGTGTTTTGAAAATTTAGTTCAATGTTTTGAAAGTTATCAGTACTGGATCTTCATAATTTTTGTTACTGCATGTGGTTATTTTGAGAAGCTAATAGTACAATCCAATATTAGATGTACTGATTTACTTACTGCATGTGTTTATACAGTCCAATATCAGTACTAGATCTTCATAATTTTTATTATTGCATGTGTTATTTTAAGAAGCTAACAGTACAGTCCAATATTAGATGTACTAATTTACCTGCATGTGTTTATACAGTCCAATATCAGTACCACTAGGAATTATGTGACCATTATTAGTATAAAATTCAATACATGCAAAAACAAACAAAACAAAGGGATTTATACAGATGAATAAAGTGTTGATTACAAATAAAAACTCGTACAATGGTTGATTACAATATAACAGTACATCAAAAAATTAATAAATTAAACAAAAGATATAGGTAACATAACCAACACATATTTGATTACAAAATGACCATTATAAGGGGTGATTACAATATAACAGTACATAATCTAACTGAAAAAAACACAACAAAATCACAAGAAGTGTATTGAAGAATATATACAATAGAATTAATCAGTACGCTTACTTTCAATTCATTCTTCATCGGAGTCACTGCAAGCCATTGATTTTATGCAATGAAGTTCAAAATTGTAAAATGGTAATACATTCAATATTGATAACCGATTGAAATAAAAGTGAATTCAACTTTCCATTATTATATGATCTTACCATAACTAAATTGTGTTGAAAATACCAATCTAGCCTTTAATAACAACTCCATACAATGTCACATGTCACTCTCAAATTATTTTCTATGTTTTTTAGGAAAAAATGACTTTGCACTTGAACTCTCCTCTCTCTCTCTCTCTCTCTCTATATATATATATATATATATATAGGGGAAAGTTCAAATAAGAAGTAGTTTTTTGCTAAAAATCTAAGAAATGACAAAAACCTTAAGAAACGATATCAAACGAACTACGATTGAGCTAATTTCAGCGGCGTTGGAACCGTCTCGTACAACTATACCATCTTAGCTTTTATTGTTTAGCTTTTAAGGTTTAGATTTTACGTTTGAATTTTAGGATTTAGCTTTTAAGGTTTAGATTTTACGGTTTAGGTTTTTTTTTTTGGGGTGGAGGTGAGGGGTTTAGGTTTTTGGGTGTGGTGGGGGTGGATTTAGGTTTTTTGGGGGGTGGAGTGGGGGGTTTAGGTTTTTGGGGGTGGGGTGGTGGTTTTAGGCTTTTCGGGGTGGGGTTGGAGGGGGGGTTTAGGTTTTTGGGGGTGTGGGTGGAGGGGGGTTTAGGTTTTTGGGTCCGGGTTAGGGTTTGATGAGACGGTTCCAACGCCGCTGGAATGAGCTCAATCGGAGTTCGTTTGACCCACTTCTTAGGATTTCTTAGCGAAAAACCACTTATTAGTGGAACCGTCCCACATATATATATATATATATATATATATATATATATATATATATATATATATATATATATATATATATATATATATAGAGAGAGAGAGAGAGAGGAAGGATCATAAGAAAACTAATTGTTCATGAGAAAACCAAAAAACTAATTATTAAAGGCAAAAACAAATAAAAAAAATCATAACTCAAAATATAAATCAAAAACTAAAAAACTGGTTCGGAGACCATGTTCCCTACGTCGTCCTCGTTCAAAAAAAACTTGAAAAATAGTGGGGTTAGCTTTTGACTTTAGTTTTTTGGTTTTATTTTAGCTTTTAAGTTAGGTTTTTGGAGGGGGGGGAGGATGGGTGGGTGGGGGGTTTAGGTTTTTAGGGGTGGGTGGGGTGGGGTTAGGTTTTTGGGTGGGGATGGGGTGGGGGTTTAGGTTTTTGGTGGTTGGTTAGGTTTTTAGGTGTACTACACATATGCAGTACCTTTAATGAGGAGTTTTTTGGTTTTCTTAATTAAATGAGTTTTCTAGTGAACTTACCCCTATATATATATATATATATATATATATATATGTATATATATATATATATGTATATATATATATATATGTATATATATATATATATATGTATATATATATATATATATGTATATATATATATATATGTATATATATATATATATGTATATATATATATATATGTATATATATATATATATATGTATATAGGGTTGAGTTGAGAAAACTCCTCTTCATGAGAAAACTCACAAAAACCGACCCAAGCGAACTCCGATTGAACTCATTCCAGCGGCGTTAGAATCGGCTCGTCAAACTCGATCTAAAGCCTAAAGCTAAACCCTAACATCTAGCCCCCACCCCCAAAAACCTAAAACCCCCACCCCCAAAAAACCTAAACCCCCACCCCACCCCCAAAAACCTAAACGCCGCCAAAATGAGTTCATTCGGAGTCCGTTTGGGTCGGTTTTCGCGAGTTTTCTCACGAACAAAGAGTTTTCTCATGATCCTTCTATATATAGGGAAGGGTTCAAATACTAACCAACTTTTTATGTGATAACCGTGTTAACCACTATAAAACAATCACATAATTTATAAATTATTTTTTCTTTTAATTGTTAAAATAGTATTTAAGTATCTTGAATAAATAGTTTGAACGTAAATACGGAAAAGATGAGTCTTACGTATACGTACCAAATAATGTTACATATACGTGACACATAGTGTTTACATATATGTAACATTAACATAATGATAATTGTTATATATACGTAACACTATGTTTGAGAGTGGTTATCATGGCTATCACATAAATATTGGTTAGCATTTGAACCTCACCCTATATATATATATATATATATATATATATATATATATATATATATATATATATATATATATATATATATATATATATATATATATATATATATTAGGTTGGGCATCAGAGATTTTTTCATCACTTGTAATAAAACAGAAAAAACTTACAGTGTATTTGCAGAAGATAGCAGCGGATGATGATGAGTATTTGCAGGGTGGCAGCGGAAAGACTTTTTTTTATCTGGGATATAGTATGAAGAACTAGAATAAACGATTAAGAGAGTAAGGGTTTATAAGAAGAAATCAGAAAGAGAGAGTTTAAGTGCTCATAACTGAGAGAGAAATTCTTATTGATTTTTCTCGGTGTCCTTTACAAATAAATCAATATGCTCTTAAATAGGCAAAACACTAAGTTAACAGACAAAATTAAAAAGAAAGCACTAATAACGCACTAAGCTAAAAGTCTAAAAAGGAACGGCTACAAATTAAAGTAGCTAAACAACAAAAACTTTTTCTTTAATCTACAGAGGTTTGTCGGTAAATAATGGAGGCAGATTTGTAGACTGTCGGTTGAATTATTAAGACTTTGTTGGTTGTGTGCTTTGACGTCATTGCATACGTCTTTTTACAATCTTTAGAATTCTCTGTGAGTGTCTGAGATGTTGGTGGTGAGTCTGTATCACTGAAGTCATCTGGGTTTAGATAGTAGTCTTCTAGATCCAGGATATGTTGTAGTTAGAGAGATTCTCCTTCTCCTAGAAGGGTAGGAGCATGTTCCAATTTTTGTGGCTCTAGATCTGTATGTAGTGTCCTTCAGCAAGGAGGTGATAGCAATCCCAGTGAAAGCTTGATGGCAATGTGGGATTTTTTTGATTTAGGGTGATAAAATGTGTGGTATCTTTTCTTTGTTTATGCTTTTCAGGGTTTTCTGTGGCGAGGCTGGCAAGGTTGTCAACCCAGTAAAGTTCTGAGAATTGTATCTCAGTTTGTATGGCGAGGTTTTTTAGGTAATCTTTGCCAAAGAGTTTATGGCTGATGAAAATCCTTTTTCTGGCAGGTTTGTATGTGTGGTCATTGGCAAAGGGAAAGGAAGAAAAAATTTTGCAGCCAATATATGGAGGGGATACGTGTGTAGAGATGTTTCCGGTGGTCATTACAAATTTTTCTTCGAAAAGATTTATAATTCCCTCTGTCTTGGGGTTTAGTTCTAATTATATATAATCAATCATACCATTGTGGTAAAATTGTAGAATTAGGTCATGAGGCATGTCTGTTTCTTTAAGGTTTATTTGAAGGAGGAGCAGGCAAGTTCCCTCTCCGTCTTCACCTGTTCTTTCAACAACTCTTACCCCTTTATATTTTCTTCATTTAGGGCAACTGTCATGAGTCTAAGTTGTAATTCATATAGTACCATTGGGAATTATGTATTAATCTTCTGGGATATTATCTGTTCGAATTCTAGAAACTGATCAAACACAGTTTGAAGACAAGATTTCCAGGGGGTGTCTAGCATTCTGGCTCTGAAAGAGTCATAGCTTCTGTAACTATTTTCCTTTTTGTCAAGCCTTTGTAATAGCAGCATATTTTTAGCTTCAAGAATTTTGACTTTTTGTTTTAACATATTGTTTTCAATAAGGCTTTGTATAGACTGTGTATTTTTTCCCTACTGTATAAGTTGTCTTTGCAGATTTGAAATTGTTTCTTCTTGAGTCTTTATAATATGTTCATGACTCATCTTTATAACTTGTGAGAAGGTTTGAACCTCTTCTGGTTAAATAAAGAAACTGTCTATGCCAAAATGATTTCTGGCTGTATCTAGAGCCTCAGAGAAGTTGTGATATCCTTTGTAGATTAGGCTGTGACACTGTATATACTTTGCAACTGTCTCCCATTTGTTAAAAATACCAATTTTTGTGCCTTGAAAAATTATATAATGTGTAAACTTTGGTGGAGGCTGGTTTTGTTTTTCAGGGCTTTTAGCTCCCTGTTCGCTGAAGTATATACTTAACGCATTTAAAATTTGGACTTTAAAGGAAGATGCATGAGGCATAGTTTGAATATGCCATAAATTATCAAGTAAACATTGTTGTTTTTCTGTTAGTTTTATCCCATTAATGGGACGAAACTTTGTGTGTGTGTCCTGGCAGATTTGTAGGGCATAAGAGCCAAAAGTAATGGTAGGATTGTGGGAGGAAGTAGGTTTTTGGACTTGTTTTTTATAGGCTGTGTTTTTAGGAAAGGTAACTGGGCTTTGGGAAGATTGTGTAAGGAAGTAGGGAGGAAGCTGTCTAGTACTTTGTAAAACTTGGATAGCTTGTGGTAAAGTCGCTTGTCTAGCATTGTGTATTTTTTCGGCTTGAAAAGCTTGGCTCATAAGCTTTTCTGTTTCTTCGTCATCAATGGACGAAATGCTCATTGGGGATGGATTCTGTTTAAACTGTCGGGGTCTGACGACCATCTTGTCTTTTCCTTTTTGTTTTTTATCCATCTTAACAAAGCGGTTTGTTAATATTACGAGATAATAAATCGGCTATCACATTATCTTTTCCTTTAATATGTTCGAACTGTATAGTATATCCACTACCTTGTATTATATTTTGTAGATTTACCCATCTTGTCCTATTGGTCTTTTTACTTTGATTATTTTTAATAAATTTTACTATGGCTTCACAGTCTGTTCTGACTGTAAAATCTTTGTGTAAAAATAATTTAAATAATTTAAATTTTTCTAAAGCGTTGATTAACGCTTGTATTTCAAAATCTAAACTAGTCCAAGTGGTTCCAGTTTTGAAACTTCCACTGTGATAAGAACATATTTTCTCTTCTTTTTTATAACTATGAATGTTGGGTCTGCAAAGGAGAACTGCTCCACATCCTTCTTTGCATCCATCTACTTCTATAATTATGTAATATGTTACGAGTGGTAGTTCTAAGGGTTTGATTTCTGTAACCCTTTCTTTTATTCTTTTTATCAAGATAATATCTTTTTGATTGAAATTTCTCTGTCCATTTTAAGTGGTTTTACTGTATAATGGACCTAGTAATTTCGAAAGATTTGGGATAAACTTTCAAGCATAATTTACCAGACCTAAAAAGGCTTGTATCTGTTTTAAACTGGTGAGTTTTTCTGTAAAGTCTAGAATTTTTGTAGAAATATGTTGTTGTAATTCGATCTTTCCATTACCAATTTCTAGTCCTAAGAAGGAGATTTTTCTTTTGAATAGTTCCATCTTTTTCTTTGATACTACTATCCAGTTTTTTTATTTCTTCAAATACCTGTTGTAGATGTGTTTCGTGTTCTTGGACTGTTTCACTTGCTACTAGTATATCATCAATATAGACTAGGCAAAATTTGTATTTAAGAAATATACTGTCCATAAATCTTTGAAATATTGAAGGAGCGTTCTTTAGCCCAAAGCTAAGAACATTCCACTCATATAATCCTTCAGAACATGTGAAGGCTGTCCACTTTTTAAAATCTTCTTCTAAATGTAGTTGATTAAAACCTGATTTTAGATCAAATTTAGAAAAGATTTTGTTATTCTGTATTAGTTGAATTAAACTATCTTTATTAGGTATATTATAACTATCGTCTTTTGTATTGTCATTTAATATTTTGTAATTGTAGACGATCCTAGCTTTTCCTCTTTTAATTTGACTATGGTTTTTTACTATGAAAGCTGTTGATCTGTGGGGGCTTTCGGATTTCCTGATTAATCCTTGTTTAGTCATTTCAAGTATTTGTGTTCTAAATTCTTCTTTGTCTAGGGGACTTTAATCTATATTTATATTTCTTATGGTAATGTCTGGATTTTTTATTTTAAACTTACAGACATACTTTACCTTAGAATTTGTAATATTTTCTCCTATAAGTCCTATTCGTTCTAGGTGTAAAATTACATGATGATTTATACTTTTTGTTATATCTTGCCCTTTTTCTAGTTCATGATTTATAAAATTTGTGAGGAGTTGCAGAGCTTCATTTTTAGCAACGTTTTTTCTTCTATTTTTATTTAAGAATTCTAGATTTCCTTCTTCTCCTCTTTTTTGAGCAATTTCATTTGCGCTTTTATATCTTAAAGTAGGGGAACTGTAAATCTGTTTACTAATTGTTATGAAGTTTCTTGTTATGGTGATTGCACCATTTAATCCTAGTATGAAATTTAATCCTAGGACAAAATCTCTAGATTTAATGTGTTGTGGATTAATATTTATTTGTGGAATATCGTACTTTATACTATAGTTTCCTGTAAAGTCTAGGAATTGTATTCCTACAGGTTCTAGGTAATGTGTTATGTCTATTAATCTATTTTCTATGGTTCTTGTCATTAACCTGTATGTAAGAGGTTTATGAAATTTTTCATGGGTTAAACTGTGTGATATTACACTTTTGGTTGCTCCTTTATCTACTAGGGCTGTTAAGTCTATTGGTGTGTTGGCGCCAAGCCATAATCTGCATTGTATGTTTATCATATTTATTGATCCATTGGTTTGTATAAGGGTTTGTTCTGGATCTGTGGCCATGTTACTTATTTCTAGAAATTCTACTGCCTGTTTTTTCTTTTCTACTAAATCTTCAAGTCTAGTGATTTTGCTGTTCATAATCTCTATTTTTAATTTATTTACTTCTATAGCCAGTTCTAATTTTTTAAAATTTTCTTCATATCCGTTTGTATTTTTACTTGTGTTTTGGCTAGTGTTTGGTGGTTCTATGTTATGAATATCTCTTATGCAAATATAGTAGATTTCTTTAAAGCATGTATTGCATTGAGATCTTTTGTCTATACTTGGGTAGTATTCACAAATGTAACATTTTATGTAATTGTTTCCTTTTCTGTGTTTCCAGTCATGCTTACATTCTTCTGGATTTGTGTATGTATATGAGATTTTTGTTACATGTTTATTTTCTTCACTATATATACTGTATATTGACTGATTATCTATGTGGTCTGTATCTAATGCTTCTATTTCATAGTCTTTAATTTGTTCAACTAGATTACTTATTTCTATGTTTTTGTTTCTATTTGGACATTTATTAGCTAAATGTTCTTTGTCTCCACATATAAAACATTTGCATGTTCTAGTATGAGGTTTTCTAACATATTTATTTTGATATTTCTTATATGGTTTATATTCTTTGTTATATGTAGTGCTTTTTCTAATTTTCTTTTTCTTGTCATAATATTCGTAGGCTTGTGGAGTGTAAATTGTTGTTTTACAAAATGCAAATGCATTTCGTTTTAGCTGTTCTTGTAAAGCAACTTCTTTGCATTTTTCTTCTAGAATACCGAATGTAAAGGTTATTCTAGGTCCAATTCCTATGTTTTCTATATTTCTGTATTGCAACTTCCAGGCTTCGTGTATACTTTTTCCTAAATCTCCTGGTAATTTTATGAAATATTTATCACATAAGCTATCTTCCATAGCTTGTCCTGTTTGTGCCAATAATCTTGTAAAATCTAGTGTAAATTCGTTTATATATTTCATATCTGCTATACTTAGTTGTTCTAAGTTTTTAATAGCTGTATCTTGTAATAAACTGTTATTTTTTGCTGGGTCTACTCGTAAAATAAGGACTCTTATTTGAGAAGTGAAATTATAAGGATTATCTCCTATGGCTTTTAATCTGTTTAATTGATCTGGGTTGTGGGTTTTTTTACTTTGCCATATTCCTAAGGCTGTTGGGCCTAGAGTCGTTTTTAAATAGGCAAACATATCCATACTGTCTTTTTTATTAGTTACCCACATTCTCACTACTGTTTGTTCCCATGTAAGAACCTCATCTACCCATAATTGAGGCTTCTGTTGTTCTAATAATAGCATATTGCCGCTATAAATCTATCATATAGGTAACCTATTTCCCGTTCCTTTGTAGTTTGATTCATGTTGATAACTTGTAACTGGTTTAGTCCATGGTTCTCTTCCCATTGTTTCATGTGAAGTTTCTCCTATTCTTCCATCTGTATAATTTCTTTTAGGTTTATGTTCGGAGTTCATAAAGTTACTGTTTTGTTTATAAAAATCGGAGATCATTGTATCTCCTTTGACTATACTATTTACTAATGGTAAATTAAAATCTTCTTGTAGTTTATTGTAACTTTCTTCGTATGTCATCCCTAAGGTAAGCATACATTCTACTATCATGTCATCTACTTCTTCTTGTATATTTGTCTCTGTGAATTTTCTATTTGTTATTTGTTCATAAGATTTGTTGGTTTCTTCTGTTTTAAAAGTTGTATTAGTTTCTTCTAGTAATCTATGTCTTCTCGTTCAAATCTTGAGAATTCTGAATTTAGTGTATATTCATCATCGCTTTCTTCATTTTCTGTATCATATATAGGTTTTCCATATTCAGATTCATCATCTGATTCTATATTCATAAAATTATATTGTGGTTCCTGTGGTGGTTCCTTAGAACAACTACTTTCTTCATATTTATTTTCTTCTTGTTTAAAATCCGTAAATCTTAAGCTTTGTATTCCATCTATTCCTTCATATATATGACTCTTTTTTGGAACTAATGTTGAGCTTTCTTTTTCTGTTAAATCCTTTATTTGCCATTCTAGTCCTGCTAATTCCTCAGGATCTATTTTGACTGGTTCTATCATCTGTATAGATTTTGACGCGATTGTATTAACTATTCCTTCTATGTTTACTTTATATTTCATTCATAATCTGTTACTAGCTTTTCCTAAGACTCATATACTTATTACTATGTTATTTCCTTCATAATTTTCGTATCCTTTAGTTTGTAGAGCTATTTTTTAGCTTTTGTAAGTCTTTAATATCTTTTAGTGTTCCAGGTGTACAATAAAATAAAGCTGTATTTTGGCTTAAATCTATTTCTATTCCTGAAATAATTGCTTTTTTCATTTCTGTCTTCCAGCTTTTATCTAATATTAAAGCTAAGAGTTTCATTCCTAGGTTTTTTTCTTCCTAGAGCTTTTATTCCTATGACTATAAGTCATGTGTGTATAAATTGTTTTCCTGACTGTTTAATTCTTTGAATTGTTTCAGGTGAAAACATGTCTATTTCTACCATTTTGTCTACTACTCGTAGACTTTCTTCTCTACTACTCTGTATTAACGTTGTGTTGACGTTTAACATTCCTGTTTGGTATAGTGTTCTTGGATTTAAAATATCCAGTTGATGTTATATATATATATATATATATATATATATATATATATATATATATATAGTATAGATAAGGTTGTGTCAAACAAGGGGTGTTACAGAACAATGATATCTATACGAAATTAGCTCTACTTTGATTTTTTTAGAACGGCTAACTCATACACTCTCTAATTCTACTCTTAAATCTACACATTTTTATTCAACATGGAACTTAAACCCTCAACCACTATAAAAAATACATATTTCCAACACATTTTGGTACCGTTGTGCCACGTACCCACTTTGATAATGACTAGAGACTCTAAACTGTTAATTCATTATATGGTCTTAAACAAACCCCTAGATAATAACCGATAATGACATATGCTTGCATACTTGAATTTGGTTTTACTCAAGAGTGATCATTCGTTCAACCATAATCTCCTTTTAGTATCACTTATTTATATTAATGATATAATGTTAATTTAAAAGAACCGAGTCTATTCAAACAAATAACATATTGAAAGGTTATATCATACAAAAAAAAATCTAACTCTATCAATTCCATACACCAATTGCTTAGACTTGACTGCAAACAAAACTAATTAGCTACAATAAAAACCTAGTTTATCAAGATGATGCTTAGACTTGTCCAAAGTTAATTAAGAACAGAATGTACAACATCCAAAGCAATTTGTCCAAGATGAAGCCGGTGGATCTGCCTTGGGCTCGGATGGTTCGGTCTGTTTGTCTGGTTCAGGCTGCCGTTCTGAATGTGGCTGTGTATCCAACTGTGGTTCGGACTTCACTGCGGTTAAACTTCAAGTTTGAAAAAAGGATAAAAAATAAAAAAGATTTCAGTTTTTCTTATGTCACAGTAAGTTGTAAAAATAATTAATCAATCTTAAAAAAGAATGCATAAACAGATTAATTATTATGTGAGAGGCATCATGTTAGAACAAATTTCAACATTTCCATAAGCATGTACATGGAAAGTTCATGGACACCTTGTTACTGTACATATTTGTGTGTATATACACTAGAGGTGCAATTTTGACCCGATTACTTACGAATGAGTTAAGCCGGATGATGTTTCTAAAAGGTCGAATTGTAAAATAAAAAAATAGTTTAGAAGGTAATGGGTCAAAAGTCAACCAAACTGTATTTTTAATGCATAAAAACTCAATAATCATTTTAGTAAAAAAGTAGAATATTAATGAAACAATATAACTTTGTAATCATATATCACACATTGTGTATTTATTAAAAACTTTGGACAAAATGTGTTACTGGCCAACCAAACCCAAACCGTACCAAAAGTTACCCGTTACCAATCGACACATTTTATCACCCTCTAGTATATGTAAATGTCGTAAAGATAGATTATATTTGTTACAGAAACAACTTACATTGGAAATGCAAAAGAACTTCTACTTCCAACATTTTCAGCAGAAAAATGAGAATTAAGCTCTTCAACAGCAGATTTACTTCCTTGATCACCTTGTAAATTCAGATTCATGGGTTCATCTGCGATACCCGATCCATGATTATTAGGTATCTCACTCAAACTCTGAATCTTATCCTGCTCACCCAACTTGTGATGTCTAACATCTTCAACAAACTCATGATCTTTATCAGTTTCATCCAGCTTAAGATTCTTTTCTGATTCATCTGACTCGCAGGTTTCATCCAACTCTGGAATCATTCCCACCTTGCCAGATGGAGAAGGTTCTAGACCAAAACCTAAATCTAACTCACCTGATTTCCAATTCATGCTATCTTGGTTCCGAAAACTCATACCTCCCATTTGAATGCTGAATAAAGATTCATTTGAAGGCATTCCCCAGCCATCAATATTAGATTCCTTTCTAGCAAAAGCAGATGATGGTATTCTATATTTTTGGGGCGTTGGACTGAAACGCTCCATCGTTTGGATAGGCGGGATTTCAATAGTATAATCAATACCCTTATTTGTCTTTTCACCATGTGAATAATCTGAGTCCTGAAACGGGTCTTCTAGCATAAAATCACTTGATGATGTAGAGGAAGAACATGAGGCTTTTTCTTCATTTGGAGTGGGAGAATGTACTATTAATTCGTTACCATCATTATCACTTGTATCCTCTGATATCAGTTCTAATAGATCATCTTCATCAGAAGTGGTTGGAGAATCCATCATTGATTCACTCTCATTGTTCTCGACTTCAAGCTCTGGTTCTGAGACTTTTTGGTCCGATTTGATATCTAAAGATCCCATATCAAATTACTGAAATATCTGGATTACAAATGAACAATGTTAGTCACATATTTCAGGGACTACAATAGTATCAACAATGTAAAGGATATGATATATCATCTAAAAGAATTTCAAAAACCTCACAAATATTGAGCACAAAATGAAAAGACAATGACAAAAAAAAGAGAGAAAATCACAAAAGTAACCATTTTCACGAGTGTATTATAGACAAAAGATATGCAATTTTATAGTCGTGCGAATACTTTTACTCGCATATAATATTTTTAGTCATATAATAATAAAAAAATCATGAGTTACGTGAAACAGATACTCAAATCTGATTCGGGCATCATTTATTATGGGCAAACGTAACAAAAAGGCAATTTCTAGGGATACACGAATATATAAGGTTGATACTTGAATCTAATTCGCGTATCATTTACTATGAAAGACAAAAGGACAGAAACGTGAATCTAATTTGTGTATTTTTGGAAGACGAGAAGTCAAATACTTGAACACAAATGAATGTGATTCACATATCCTTTATTTTCTGGTATGTTTTCTTGTAAAGGCCGAGATGTGAGTTAAAGTAGATACGGGACTATAAAACACCTTATCTCATGGCTCATGGATATAGGTGTGAAATTGTTCTGACATAAACATGGAGGTATGTCACCCTCCGGAAAATGACTACTTCAATGTTGTAATACTGTTTACTTCAAGCATTGCATTGGCACAAGAAAGAGAGAAACAATGAACCATACACATTACACAACATCTTTAAGGAACAAACTACAGAATTTAATTCCCTAATTAGGACAAATCTCAATTTAATGTCACAAAAAACATAAAAATTAACCCTAATCCTCATACAATAGAGAATTTTCAGATTATCAACAAAGTAATTTCATCATAACGAAAGAAAAACTCACATTAACATTAAACACGAACAGATCAACAACTTAAACCCTAGGCTACGACAATTGAAACGAAAAAACGAGTTGCGATAGCAGAAAGGATGGAGATAATAACCGTAAAATCGAGAATCGCGTCTGCTGAAGAGACTGTTGATTTCCGGCCACGGCGACCTGGCCAGGCAAGGAACCAGCAGCCTCTTTTCCGTCTTCAAATCTGTCAATTTCAAATGCAAATCTTGTCTTATCGCAGAGAATTGATTCGAGTTTCTGCATCGGCAATGTAAAGAGAGAGAGAGAGGACGATGGTTTCACCTGACAGAGAGAATGAAAATGTAGGATCGGCGAGGTTTCCGGCGTCTCCTCTTCCCTCCAAAGTTTGTTAGCAACGGATTTGATTCTTTTTTTATTTTTGAAAGACTGATTTACAAAAATAGTCCCTAGACTTTCAGATTTTACCTTTTTCGTAAAACTGCTTCCTAGTCGATGCCATTTTGATAGCAATCAAAATATTAACACTCTCGTTTACTACTTTTTTAAATAAATGAATGGTACCTACTAATTTTTTTTTATCCAATGGTTTAAAATCCACATTAAAAAAGAAGGTAAACGGACAACAAGCTACGCCGCTAGTCCTTTTTTTGACAAATCTCGGTTTTTGATTTTGTTGTCAATTCAATAACGTTTTTGAAGTAATATTCTTTTTCTTCGTAGTTGTTTTATGTGCATTTTTTAATTAAAAGAACATATTCTAGGTGATACCAAAACATTTCGAAATCGAAAATGTTTGGTTCCATGATCACTAGATATGTAACATTCGGCCTCTCGTACCAACAATATTGTCCGCTTTGCCCCCTAAGAGCTCACGGATTTGTTTTTGGATGCCCGGGTGAAAACTTCCCAAGGGGTCACCCATCCCTGGATTACTCCCACCTGAGCACGCTAAATTGTGGAGTTCTCCTCTCATCCACTACATTAAGCCCCAAAACGCGTTGTGGTATTTGAAGCAGTGCATTCCTTATGAACCCAGCATCTCTCCCGTGGACAGAACAGAACGATATGAGATTTGCCTAAGGTGTTACAAACACCCCCCCTTGGGACTCATCGTCCTCGATGAGGTTTGCCCCACTATCGTAAACAGAACAGAACGGGAGTGGCTCTAATACCATTTGTAACATCCGGCCTCTCGTACCAACAATATTGTCCGCTTTGCCCACTAAGAGCTCACGGATTTGTTTTTGTTGCCCGGGTGGGGTCACCCATCCCTGGATTACTCCCACCCGAGCACGCTTAACTATGGAGTTCTCCTCTCATCCACTACATTAAGCCCCAAAACACGTTGTGGTATTTGAGGCAGGGCATTCCTTATGAACCCAGCATCTTTCCCGTGGACATAACAGAACGATATGGGATTTGCCTAAGGTGTTACAAACACACCCTTTGGGACTCATCGTCCTCGATGAGGTTTGCCCCACTATCGTAAACAGAACAGAACGGGAGTGGCTCTGATACCATTTGTAACATCCGGCCTCTCGTACCAATAATATTGTTCGCTTTGCCCACTAAGAGCTCACGGATTTATTTTTGGTTTCCTGGGTGAAAACTTCCCAGGGTCACCCATCCCTGGATTACTCCCACCCGAGAATGCTTAACTGTGGAGTTCTCCTCTCATCCACTACATTAAGCCCCAAAACGTGTTGTGGTATTTGAGACAGGGCATTCCTTTTGAACCCAGCATCTCTCCCGTGGACAGAATAGAACGATATGGGATTTTCCTAAGGTGTTACAAGATAGGTTGGGCTTAAGTTGTATTGTATTAGTGACACAGTTAGGATTTGTTTGTAGAGGAGTAAAATTGGAAAAAGGTAAAAATGACCAATACACTCTTTACTTTTACGGTTACAACCGCTAATTTTACTCATAAATCTACATATTGTCTACCATGAGACTTGCACCATTAACCATTTAAGGATGAACACACTTTCTATACACCTTGGTACGAATAGGCCACAAGCCCTTTGATAATACGCTCTTTATATTTATGTTTCAACAAGTAAATATATACATATAGACTATAGTTGTCTATGAATGTAACAAAGTATCTTTCTCCATATCTAGACATTGTCCTAAAAGGACTACATACAGATACATTTATATGTATGAGACCTAATAGATCTGAGGCTATTTCACCTATTCCACGGAACAGTGCCTTTGTCATTTTTCAACTCACCCATGATGCGCAAATAACAAATGTCTCTGGACCTGTGGGTTCTAAGATCCCATTAGCTTGTGTCACGCCCCGTTTTCAAGACACCCCTGGCGTGTGACCGTTTGGTACCATCATTTATGTTCTTTTCTTTTCTTCGAATATCATAGTTTTGCAGCAGAAAATCATTTGGATCATTTGTTTCATAATTGATCAACTTGTAAGTTGATATAACATATTCAATTCTTTGGTTGAATAAAACATTCTTTCATAGATAGGTTTTAAACATCTCTGATTATAAAACATTGTTTGATATCAAATTACATCATATCAGTCACAGCAGGTTTAAAACCACAAGGTAGTTTCCTATGCCTAGGGAATCATACTCCTTTGGGCACCTATCCTTGTTTATATATTGCATAGTTATCCCCGTGCCGAGGGTATCAGAATCCTTTCAGCACATAACCCTGTCAAAATCATATATATATATATATATATATATATATATATATATATATATATATATATATATATATATATATATTGAGGAAGGTTTCGCTAATAAGTGAATTTTCGCTAAGAAACTGGGTCAAACGAACTCCGATTGAACTAATTCCAGCGGCGTTGGAACCGGCTCGTCGAAATAAAGCCTAGAGCTAAACCCTAAAGCTAAAACCTTAAAGCTAAACCCAAAAACCTAAACACCCCACCCCCACCCCTAAAAAACCTAAATCCTCCGACCCCCACCCTCCAAAAACCTAAACCTACCCACCCACCCACCCCCTCCACCCCAAAAAAAACCTAAATACCACCACCCCACCCCCCCCCCCCAAAAACCTAAATCCCCCCAACCCCCACCCCTAAAAAACCTAAACCCCACCCCCCCCAAACCTCGACGAGCTGGTTTCAACGCCTCTGGAATGAGCTCAATCAAAGGTCGTTTGACCCGGTTTCGGTTAAAAAATAAATCATTTCTTATGTTTCTTAAATTCACTTCTTATTTGAACCTCCCCATATATATATATTTGTCCACGATATTATCTTTTGGGCCTAGGGGGTCATAATCCTTTGGGCTAATCTCGTAAGACAAATAAAATAATTCATTATTACCTAAAAACATTTTGAAAATGAAACGTCATCGATAAAGCTGGTGAATATATTTAACTGACACAAAATATTTTGGCATGAACAGCATTAAAGCTTTTAACCATAATTTTATGGTCAGTCTATACATTCAACAGACCATTTCATCTGAGTGTACAATCCAATGTATACACATGTATCGCTCTTTAAGTTGACTAAAGACTCATGTCCCAGTTTTATGTATGTTGCGGGTTTTCCCCGTTTTTCATCTTTCATACAGAGTCAGAACCAGCCCCATTACGGGAATCTCACTCGTAACACATGTACCGTTTGCTCAAACTATACGTAAACTTATGGTCTAAATGCTTATGCATAGAAAGCCTTTATGCATTAAAGTATTTAATACATGCTTTCCCATTTTCATAAATGTAAATCGTTTGTAAATTTTGAAAGCATTAAACGTATTCACCTTTTGAGATTTTAACAAAGACTTTGTAAGAGTAGCTTCTAAGTGGGCATCACTACGGCTCTAACTCTTAGACTTGATTCCTTAAAATCCTAGCGTTATCTTTAAGCGGAGGAACGGTTAAGCGGAAGTACGTCGTTTAAGCGAAAGTCAGGTATTTCAAGAGTTTGGTCGTTCAAGAGCCTTCAATTTATAGGATGTATTCACACCCGTAGCGGACCGCTATGCAGGGGAGTAGCGGTCGATGCATGTTGAATCAATCTGCCACGCGACAGTCTACGGTTGATCCTCCAGGATTGCAGCTAGCGGACCGCTAAAAAGCAGGTAGCGGTCCGGTACCGGTGACAAGCGTCAAAACCACCCTATTAGTCATCAGACACGTGGCATTCTCCGATTGATTTAGGAATCTCCCATTTGGAAATAGCTTCAATCTTTGCAGGATCTACTTGTGTGCCATTTGCATTAATGTCATCACCTAAAAATTGTACTTCAGAAAGCCAAAATTCATATTTCAAGAATATAGCGTGTAATTTCTCTTTTTTCAATAGCTCAAGTAGTGTCCTGAGCTGATTTGCATGTTCTCCATGAGTTTTAAAATAAATAAGTATATCATCTATAAATAAGATAACGAGATTATCTAAGTAGGGTTTGCAAATTCGGTTCATCATGTCCATGAATGCTGTCGGAGCATTAGTGAGTCCAAATGGCATAACTGTGAACTCATAATGTCTGTATCTTGTTCTGAATGCGGTTTTGGAAATATCTTCTTCCTGAACCTTCAGTTGGTGATATCCTGAACAAAGGTCTATCTTGGAAAAGTAACACGCTCCCTGAAGTTGATCAAATAGATCGTTGATTCCTGGAAGCAGATACCTGTTCTTAATAGTTACCTTGTTCAGATCCCTGTAATCAATACGCGTTGATCCATCCTTCTTTTTCACAAATAAAACCGGAGCTCCCTAGGGTGAAGAACTTGGTTTAATGAATCCTTTCTCCAACAATTCATCAAATTGTTTCTTCAATTCCGCCATTTTTGTAGGAGCTAATATGTACAGGGACTTGGCAATTGGTGTCGTTCCTGGTACCAGATAAATTTTGAAATTTACTTCTCCCTTTAGCGGTATTCCAGGAAGTTCGTATGGAAATACATCTTCGTACTCAGCCACAATTAGCACACTTTCTATCTTTTTCTCTTTATTGTCAGTTGTTACAAAGACCAAGTATGCTAGACATCCCTTCCTTAGACACTTCGTCGCCTTCAGCATTGATATTATTCCAATTTGATTGGATAATTTATCGTCGATAATGATTATTATTTCTCCTATCGGCGCACGAAGTTCTATGGAATTTTTATCGTAGAGGATACGAGCTTGGTTAATGGATAACCAATCCATACCTAGAACAATTTCAAAGCCAAGAGTGTTCATTTTTTGTCACAGAGGATACGAGTTTTACGATACCTAAAAATATGTAAAAACACTTAAAGATGTAAGATTTATGTTTGTCCAACAAAGAGGGTTCATTTTATACTTAAAAGGGTTATAAAGTTTTCATAACATAATTTTATATTGTGTTAAGTCCCAAATATTTTTATCAACCGCGTAAACCGTTGTAAAACCGACATTTTTTAGTTGATAATACTTGACCTTTTAAAAATGGAGTTCAAAACTTTATAAACATTAGTAAGGGTTTTGATCTAAAAGTATTATGTTTTATGAGTTTAGTAATTTAAAAAGACTATAAATATATTGAATGTTTGCGCGATTTGGAAACTTCACTTATAAAAATAAATGACATTATTAACATATCTTTAAAACTCTCACTTCACCCTCATCCACCTATCATGAACTTGATCATTTAACAAGTGTTTGACAAGGGTTTACATGTACATTTAAAGCTGACAAATCTTTTGAAAAATAATCTATCACCATTATTTCACATACTAGAAACTACGTTAGTAACACGAGTCTAGACATACACATTACACTAGACTCCTAAGTAATATTCTAGAATACCTATGAACTAGACCGCACTAACATGCAAGTGAACCTATCTAGTGTAGCACAGCTTAATGGTAAACCGGATTATCAAACCCTAGAGACACTGTATAACTAAACTAGACACTGACTAGAACTAAGAATATTGGTTTAGGGGGTTTTCTATAAACTACTGATTAGAAGTAAATAAAGCAGACGAACAACTCTAACAATCAAGCAAGGACTCAGGGAATATCAAGAATGAGAAGGACACTACCTAGGTCGGAATCCTACTTGCAAGGCTCAAACTTCTACCAGTTATAGAAACAATGATGAATCTACGTATCTAAGGATAACAACTCTAGACAACCTAGTGGATCCGTATCACTCTCAGGGTGTCACCAAAAGGAAACTCTAAAGATGCACAAAGCTCACCAGATAGTAGGATTACCTTGCAGTCTCTCCAACGACAATATTGTACCCACAAGACAGATCACCTCTCGGTCTCACTGTCCATAATACATCAAAGATGCACGAGGTAATCTCAGAACAACATACTATGACATGGATTAGCAACAATTACTAATAACCTAAGGCAACTTCATCTCAGACAGTTTACACTCAGAATCCTAACAACGAAGACTAACCGAAAACCTCTCACCTTTCGGGTATCGAGATCGGAAGAACACTCAGATCTAACCTACTCTCAATCACCGTTCCTATGGAATACTATGCCTAGCAAACCATCAAACAATCACTCATATATCCTAAATTATACATGTTTTGCATGCATAATAATCCCCATACTATGGTACTAATTGATTAATAACCTTGCAATTGATACATAAAATGTTAATATTTCATCTATTGCCAGGGGTCGTCGCGGTGGACCAGAGGCTAGGCTAGAGCTCGGGCCTTATATCACCAGGCTAACAGAGCATTTAGGAGTGTTTGACCGATATCCGGGCCGCCTACTCACACCGGGCCCGGATACCTTTCCATATGGGTTGGTAGAGCTACGATTAGCGGGGATCATAACGATGGACGATCCACCGCGGTTCATGGAGATTAGGCAGGGTCCACAAGTTCCACCACCTGTGGGGACGCCTGCCGATCTGGCGATTCAGATGGGGGCGCCCACACCACGACAGAGGATACCACATCACATCAAGCGCCCCCAGGTACAGCACCCACTCCGTATCAGGCCACCGACACCACTCACTCTCGAGGCACTTTGAGATTAGATTTTTGATCGGATGGATCGATAGGACGGTGCCATCCGATACATGATGACACGCCAGGGCATAGAGATCCCACCGTTCTTCAGGGCACCAGACCAGCAGTAGCCGGATCAGCCAGAGACGGGAGGTGACCAGCCGTGATCATCAGTTGCCTTTTGCCGGGTTGTATATAGTTTAGTTCATGTATTTTCATTTCTGTATTTCTTTTTATGTATTTCATTTTTTGTATTTCCATTCCTGTATATAAACTCTTGTATATATAGTAGTGTACGTATTTGGGGGTTTAGGCACGGGTTGGTTGTGTTGTTATTGTATATATTATGTTTAACGTGGTTGCTAGTATGTGTTAGAATTTCGCCTCTTTCGTTTGCGAGGAGTACTTGGAATACTTGTGAGCTGAGCGCATTCGAATGGAGGGCGAGGGAGCATGACTTACGAGGAATTTCATAGCCATTTTTACCAGGGAAGCCTGTTCCAATTTTTGTGCAATTATTTTATTTCTGCTTTATTTTAATTTTGTTTTATTTTTACCGTCGTTTCTCGGTCCACATTGAGGACAATGTTAATTTTAAGTGTGGGGATGGGAGACAGTCGTCTATGTTTTGTATTTTGAGTCTGTTGTTGTAAACTGTTGAATTTTTTTTTAAATGTCCTTTGAATTAGAGTCCTGCACGCACATGGAAGATGATAGGTAAAATTGGGCATTGTGTGATGTTAAGTGGAATAAAACAAACAATAGAAAGCATGTCTAATTTGTGATGAATCGGTAGGCCCAGCCAGTTGAAAAGCTTAAATATCCTGAAGGTGTTTCTTAGGATTAATAACTTAATTAAATCATGAAATCTTGTGGGTTCTTATCTTAGGGAAACGGTGAAACTGAAACTTTCAACATAGGGTGATAGGTACCACGGTAAGCTAAGGTTTTTATGTTTCTGAAATATTTTGGCACACCACTCTCCGTTTATGAAAATGAATTTGAGAGTTGGTGGCGCCCGCATTCCATTTTTTCCATCCATTATGAGTATAATTGAAAGCTTAAGTTTCGACCTACGTGTTACCCTTTGGGATAGCGACTTGGGTGATACACCCATGGGTCGGGACTTGAGTGATCAATAATTGGGATAAATAAAGTTTGATTTATGTGTTTCCCACGGGGATAGTGACTCTGTGGATATGCCTCTAAGTTGAATTCTTATGTGCTTGATTGATAAGGCTGCAGCCTATGTGCTACCTTCTGGGATGGTGACCCGGTTGATGCACCACTAGGTGAGGTTGATTCATACATCTAATAATACTCATTTCATCAAATTATCTATATTTGGAAAACATAAAGATTTTGGAGTACTATGGTGGGAGGATCTATATGATCTAACCCTGACCTAAACATGACCGTGATACGGGACTAGGTGGAAGTGTAGCTTTTAAGTGTGAGATCCATAGTTTGATTGACCCGTTGTATAAATTGGATTAGAACACTTCTCGAGGGCTTGATATTTGGTGTTTAGGTTTAGTCGGACAGAAATACCGATTATTGTGCTTTAACGCGTTATTATATATGTGTTGAAAACTCAACCAGAGCTAAAGAAAGTCCGTTTCTGTAGTCTAGAGTAGAGAGTAGAGAGTCTCCTCCTCTTTGTCCGCAATAGGGGAGCCTACGAAACTCAACGTTACACTAGTTAGTATGGTTATTCATGGCTAAACTCTTTGTATTGCTAGGGTGAAGATGATGTGTTGGTGCATGTTAATGTTTGGCGTATTAATGTAGTGGTATGTTTATGTCTTTAATTATTCGTTCTTAAAACCACCATTTGGTGGCTTTTATTATTGTTTAAATTCGTCTTTATATTTGTGAGTGTTCTTGATTTTAAAGTGTAAGATCGTAAAACTTTTTTGCTCCGCTCTTGTATGGGAGTCGCAAAGCTGTTGTTCGGTCTCAGAATGTGCCAGCCTATGTGTGTGGGGGAAGCTGTTTCTGTTTTTAACAATGGCATTCGGGGGCAATCGAGGATATCGTGGTTTGTGGGGGTGATTTTTTTTGGGATTTTCAATGGAGGTTAGCATCACTTTCGACCCGTTTTGGTGGGTTTAGGTTTATGTTCGGCTCAGGATGTATCTGAATATGCTTTTGTGGCCTCGAGGGCACAATCTTTGAGTTTACAGGACCACATTCTTCGGGGTTGTGGTATTGATGGTTTAGACTCTGATTATGGGTGTGTGATGGATCGTTTACACATGTCCCTTCCCGATTTCGATCTTAGCGATTTCTCTAATAAGGACACCGCCCTCCTAAAGCCTAACATGCTTTGGTGAGTGCCCTATTTAGTAGAATCGTCCGGACTTTGGGAGTGAAGTTTGATCTATCCCCTCGCCAAAAAGTGGTGTTTGAATGTCTGCGGGCTCCTCGTGCTCAGGATTTCCCGACAGTCATATCCATTGAAGGATTAGGCCAACATATGTCGGTTGTGGAGTATTGGGCTATCCTTAAGTATCGACTAATGATCCCTCTGTTTTCGACTGATGAGCCATGTCTAGTTTGCCGTAAGGTTTGTTTGGATTCTTTTGGCGAGCATGCAATCCATTGCAAAGAGCTACCTGGGTTTAAATACATACATGATTTGGTTAGGGATGTCATATGTGATGTTCTTAAGCGGGCATGATTTTCTGCTAAAAAGGAGGCCCCGGTGAACTTGCTGACAAATTCGCTTGAAGGGAGATCTACTCTATGACCAGCTGATATTCTTGTGTGTGTTTGGGTGGGCAGAGGGAAACACGCTTGTGTGGACCTTACAGGAGTGTCCCCTCTCGTGGGGCTCAGGGACAATGGGTTTGTTGCCAGCCATGTTGCGTTGAAGACGGAAGCAGGCAAAGTTGCTAAACACGAGAAAGCTTGTTTAGAGAATCAACACGTGTTTATCCCTTTTGCTTTTGATACATTTGGTTTCCTAGCCCCGGAGGCTGTGGAATTACTTAACAAAGTTCAGCGGGTCATGCATGATAATTTTTCGGTCCAAAGCTTTGTTTTTAGTAGTATCGGTTTTGCTATCCAAAAGGGGTTGCAGCACAGCTTGTTGCTCGTTTACCTACCACTTTATTGTAATTGTTCTTCTTGCATTTTAATATGAAGCACAAGTCTAGAGACAAAAAAAAAACTAGTGATATAATCCTAAAACATTTCAATGGAATATTTTCTTGCTACAAAAAGTTCTAAACCAACAACATCACCCGCTAAAACCTAGTGATGTAATTCTAAAACATTTCAATGGAATACTACACCAACACGGCAACAAGCCTCTTTACTAATTGTGCCCTATTTAAATATATTTAATATAAAATTAGAATGATGACTATTCATCAAACAAGTTAAAAAGAACATTGATTATGGAAAATATTAGTATTAATTGTTATCTTTATAAATGGTTTGATGAATACTAATAAAAAACACATTCGCTTCAAATACTATGTTTTATAAACACAAAAAATCAATTTTATAAGCTATAATTCCTTAGTTTTAATAATCTATTATGAGCATCCCTTTGTTATTAAGCTGCAGAAGTTTAAATAAATTTTAAAATCAATTATATAAATAAATAATTAGTAAAACAACAATTTAGAAAATCGGTGCTGCACTATTCATATTGGTCCACCGTCCAAGCATACACTCTCTCTCGTACTCAGTTTGGTATTTATTAATTTATTAATGTAACTAACAACATTTTAGCAAGGCTTCAACAGTTGTTATTCTGGATTAGTTATTTGGGCGGTTGTGTCACGTGGCACGGATTGATTTGTCTATTTTTTTTTTGAAAGAAACTGAAATCTCTCCGGATCTTAACCGCCGATCTAAACAAAAAAGAGCACATGTCGTCCCCGACTGAAATCTCTATCGGGTTGTTTGGAGCTCGCCGGAGTTGCAGTTAGGTCTTCAAACCATCACCATCCCCGTCCCCGAAAATGTAAAATCAATCCAAACCGGTACTGGAACCTGCTCGTGAGTCTAAAATGAGCCTTGAATCGTATCCAGCAGACGATAAAACGGGTGTACATGGTAATAATGGGTGTCGGTTTTGTGTTTATGTGAGGATCTGTGGCGGCCGGAGATGCTCAGAAATCGCCGGAACATGCGGCGGGAAGGGAGAGCAGCGAGAGGAAGGGAGACAGAGTTCGAGGGAGGAGAAAGATAGTAGTGTGAGGAAGTTTAAGATGTACAGACGGTGGCTTTTTGAGAAGTTAAAACAGCCGAAGAAGAGTGTGGAGCGGGATAGAACGGTGGCGGAGGTTGACGGTAGCTTGGTGGAGATGAAAGGGTTTGTTGGAGCGACAGCTAGGGTTGGAGGGATGTAGAGAGAGAGTGGAGAGATTTCAAGAGCTGTGTTAAGCAGTGGAAAAACTATATTTTTTTTTGTTAAATCTTAAAAAACAATGACTAAAATCGTAAATAATAAAAGTTCAAGATCTAGGGAATCCAAAACGAAAACTGAATATTTTTTTTTAAAAAGCATGATGCATTAGAAAAAGAGCTAGAAGAAACTAGCAAAAACCCAAACATATAAGACATAAAGCATAAAAGGAAAAAACTAAACTACCATACAACACCTCAAAGGCTGAATGAACACCATCTCTCCCAATCGATCACTCCAATCGCCTTTCTGTTTTTAGCCCAAAGATAACTAGAACATTTGAGATCTTCGCAAAGTCTCCGGAGAGAGACCTGCTTGCCCCTGAAAACCACTCCGTTCCTTAATTTCCAAATGCCCCAAACAGCCGTTAGGATTACCACTTGAAAAGCTTTTTGATTGTGAGCGGGCACCATTTTAGAGTTACAAATATCTAAAATATCTCGAATAGAAAAGACATAGATGGGCTGGGTTTTGCACCATGTGCTAATGTAACCCCAAAGCATTGTGGCGTAATAGCATGATGTAAACAAGTGTTCCGCGGACTCCACATATTGTGGGCAAAGGGGGCAACAATCCGACTGGATACTCACTTTCCTCCGGGTAAGAGCTTGTCTAGTTGGAAAACTGAACTATTAGACCTTTGAATAAATAATTTACAATATAAATTTATCCTTTTATAAAAAGGAATTATTTTACCAAAAATTTAACTAACGAAGAGCGTAAAGTTAAATTAAAACGATGACATTTTTTTTAGAGTAAACTGTCATTTTCGTCCCTATGTTTTGGTCAAAATTGTCACTTTCATCCAATAGTTTGTTTTCTCGTATTTGGGTTCTCGTGGTTTTAAAATCTTGCTACTTTCATTCAGTCAGTTAACATCATCAATTTTTCTCAGTTAAATGAATGGTATTTCAGTCCTTTTACTTTTTTGTTAGATTTCTTTATTTTTTTTACTCTTATTTAATCATACCCAATTTAACCTCTCATTTAATTACCCCCTTCTGACCCTCTTCCTCTTTTCCCGACCAAGTTTTCAGCGACAACACTAGGTTTCGAGAGACACTTTTTTGTATGTTTTAGACAAGTTTTAACAGTCATATGATTATGAAATAGTAGCAGTGATGATCTAGGGTTCATAAATCATAATCAAACAATATACCTCTTGATCGCGGAGGTGATTACGAGAAAAAAAGGCAAATTGAGGATGATTAAATGAGAGTAAAAAATAAAAAATAAAACAAATATGTAAAAGAACTGAAACACCCCTCATTTAACTTAGAAAAATGGATGGTGTTAACTGACTAGATGAAAATGGCAAGATTTTAAAACTACAAGAACCCAGATGCGAAAAAACAAACTATTGGATGAAAGTGACAATTTTGATCAAAACATAGGGACGAAAATGACAGTTGACTTTTTTTTATGTTAAATTAAAAAGGTGACAATTTTTTTTTAATTTGTGTTTAAATACGTTGTTTGAAAAGAATTTTCTCAAAGGAGTTTGATGGAGGTGGTTGAAGTGCGCGACTTAGAGCGAACCCGGAATCTTTTTTAAATTCTTTTAACCTTTTTCATTATATTGGTTGGACTTTTTTTAAATTACTTTACCCGATTTAATTTATGCATTTAAGATTATTTGGTTGGAAATGAACACAAATTAAAGAGCACTAGGCCAGATGGTCGCGCAATGCAACCCCACAAATTAAAGAGCACTAGACTAGATGGTCGCGCCGCACAGCGCTTAGTCAAATGCAACCCCACCCACCGTATTCGAACCTTAGGGGTGGGGTATTTTTTTTGTTTTTTAATGAATTTTTTTTTTCCAGTTTTTAGTCACGTTATATTTTTCTTATTTTTATGTTATATTATATTTACGTTACAAATTTTAACGCTCTCGAATGTTAGCATTACTGCGAGTTACGACACCGCTGCGGAGCGCGGGGTGACCTCCTAGTTTTCAAACAAAGATGGGTAGGAATGATTAATCCAGCTTGGTGGTTTACAGAACACGTATCTACCCACGTGGGGACTATTCGAGATTTGGCAATTGGCATGTCGACCTGCGCCACTTTTTATTCCCAGTTTACTAGAAAAGCTCACTTTAATATAACTTTTTATTCCCTGTTTATTAGAAAAGCCCACTTTACTAATATAGTTCAATGACATCCCTTAAATCTCATTTAATGTGAGTGCAACTTTTCTTATCCATATTGTTTATCAAAATTATACACCCGGTTGGAACACCGTTTAATTTTTTATTAATTTTATTTTCTTGAAATAAATTTTGTTTCTTTAACTTTTTTATTTAAAACGGAGTGCATGTCTTTTTTTATATTTTTTTCAATGTTCTAATAATTTTTTTTAAACGGAGTTCTATTTAATATTGAGTATTTTTTCGGATCGAATGCTATAGCGAGTGTCGTTACCGTTAAGATACTGTGACCGATATTTGTATTAGAGGAACCGGTCTCGGTATTCGCTTTTATGGTTTTCGACGAGTTGAACCAATAACGGCCAAACTCCCAATGGGGTTTAAAATAACTAGTTGGTAACAATTTGCAACACATGAATGGTATTTACGCCAATAAAATCTTGCACGTAACAAAAGTAAGCTAGCATAGATGGTTAGTGCCAATCTTTTAAAAACCGGTTTTTAAATCGTACTGGGTTGGACTCAGAAATAGTTTAACCGGTTGTACCGGTTTGTATCGAACGGATCAACTGGGTTGACTAGTTAACTCTATAAATCCATACAAACACAACTTCAACTCAAAAATATATGATTCCATAATTAAAAATAGAGTAAAGTGTCATTTTCGTCCCTTTAGTTTGGTCATTTTAGCCACTTTCATGCAAAAACTTTTTTTTAGCTTTTTCGTCCCTGAGTTTTCAAAATATAGTCATTTTCATCCAACTGACTAACTTTGTCAACATTTTAACGTTAAATTAGGGGTCGGTTTGAAATTCATAGGTTAAAATATAACCAAATTGCCTGATTTAACAAAAATTGCTCCTGATTTAACGTTAAAATGTAGATGGAGTTAGTTAGGTGGATGAAATCAGGTGGATTTTGAAAACGCAGGGACGAAAAAGCTAAAAAAAACTTTTGGATAAAAGTGACTAAAATGGCCAAACCACAGGGACGAAAATGACACTTTACTTAAAAAATAATTCAAAAGTTAATCCATAATAAAAAAAATAATTTAAAAGTACTCAGTTTTTCAACAAAGTTTTTTTAAATAAAAGTGTACAATTGTTTTATGTAATTGGAGTGTTGAATGCATCAAGTTCACGATCGCTTAAAAGATGAAATTCACTATCATCGTCATCCTTATCAACAAGAGCATAATTATTTTCGTTTTTCCTACAATATTAAATAAGAAATTTTAGTTACCATTTACCAATAATCAAAATATACTAAAATTACGTAAGATAAGTAACATATATAACAAGTAACCTTGTGTTTGAGAAACCGGTTTATGCTCTTCCTCACCAAACATGCTATCTATATCATCATTATGAAGTTCTTCTTCCGGCTCTTTTTCAACCACCCAAAATTCCGTATGATTAATACTTTCATAATCAATGGATCATAGGATCTCTTATAATATTTTTTGGTTTAAACCTAAATTTTATTTTGACCTAAAATCGGTACAACAGTCTAACCCAGTATTATCGGTAATACAAGCGGTTCAAGTTACAAACCATTCTTACAATTTACCAGGGCTCAAACTTACCGGGCTAATGACTGATATCCGATTCAACTGGTATTATGTAGTTGTAAGTTCGTGTTGTAGTTGTAAGTTCGAGCCCCACCTCATGTTTTCTATCCTATTTTTACTGCCTAAGTTTTTCAAAGGCTTTTTTGTGATCTATTATTATCATTATTTTAATTATTGTTACCGTCATTATTATTATTATTATAATTAATTTTTTGATGACTTTTTTTATTTTGGTTTTATTATTATCATTATTATTATTACGTTAATGAAAGCCCTACTATCTTTCAGGGTCAACTGAATGATAGATTTATTACTCATTTCATAACAATATACATATATACCATCGATATAAAACATGTGTTGATATATTTTTTGGCATTTACATATTTATTTTTTAGTTACACAGGGTACCTTTGTGTAACTCAACTTAATATTACTATAAGTAACTTCTTTTATTTTGTAATATATACATTTCCCGCTCAATTGCGTGAAAAAAATTCATACTTTCACACAAATTTATAGTTTTTAAAAGTTAACGAGTATGCGCAAGCCCGCGCGTTACGGTGGGGGTTAAAATTTGTAAGACTTGCTTTCGACGACACACTGGTATTCATCTCGTGAGAAAAATTCATGTCGAAACACCGATAATTATTAACCCACGATTATAACCCAGTAAGTCTCTCCGACATGGATCGAGCTTACTACACTGATAACTCAAAATCTACCACATGTATTAACCATACTCTGGTTATCTGAACCAACCTCTAGACACCGACTTAACCAGCCATAACCAAAACTCTCACAAGCCAACTGACACAACATTTGTAAACACGATATCCTCATCCTGACACAATGGTCACTCCAACTCTACACACCACCTTAATATCATCTACACACCACATCAAGGTTATCTCATATGCAATAAATATAACTCAACACTTGTATGCAATTTAACACATATATAAGCACACAAACACCAACCTCATCATCGCACCCTCGTCAGGGTTACCCTCGTCAGGGTTACCCTCGTCATGGTGTTCATCACACCCCGAGCTCAACATTAACCTGCTCAGAATTATCACATTTAGTGACTTCCCGAAGGACTTCGTCCTTCAAAATCCCGTTTGTTTTGTCATAGAGACAACGATGCAAACACAACACCCGTCGTGCCACAGGGACAACGACACAAAACACACAACAACAAGCACATTACCCACAACAGTCTACAAGCATTTACATGACTCATTATCTACACCTGCACCCCGCACATAGCACTAGGATAATGTATCCTACATGTATTCATAAGCGTTTAGCTTATATCCCGACTCACCCCGACTAACTCATAACACATTACACCACTATTATAGCAACACACATACAAATACTATGTCTCATTATCTAAGCACATACCATATACGTGCACACACTGTAACACCTCCTAGTCGTACCCGTATGACATGTAAACTCGTCCCCCGACTCACCCCTATTAGGTCACTATACGACCCACTACCATATACCCACCTTTAACCTACACATCCTATGGACAACACACAGTCCCTTAGCCACATGTTTGAATACTTAAATTCATGAACTCATCGGGTTAGACCCCAAAGCTCGTTAAACATTTAATGTAATAAAACACGTCTTGTAAGTATGTACGATAGTCCCAAAACATTAAAAACATTTAAAGAGGGGATTAGAAACTCGTAGTTTATGATAGGCCTCAGCCCTAGCTCTGCAACTCGTCCGTCCATGCTCCAATCCCAAACCTGTCAATCGCATGATCACCTGATCAGAACACGTTCCAAACATGTGTTGCATAACATGTAAATAACTGAACTCTAACACTCGGTCTTATCTACTTGCCACTCTAGCTTCTCAAATTCCTCCCTACGAGTACACGCGATCTGGGTCGTCCTTGACCCGCTCAAAAACTGAACACCCAATCCTAGGTTCCCGTGCATGTACGTGTGCATGCATACACATGCAAACCATAATCCATGATTCTTCTTCATGTAAACTCCAGCTCGTCATGAACCCGCACCCGAGCTCACTCACGCACCACCACGGGTCCCACTGTTCCCATCGAGCACCACCGTTGTAACCGCCTGCCGCCACCACGGAACCACCTTGACCCGTCACCGCCTCTATCGGTCTCCACCATGCTTCCCCGCCATGCACGAACCCTAGCGGGTATACACAGCTCCACCGCACCAACATCGAGTCATCCCCGCTACCGGGTCAGCCACCACTACGGCTATCGTCAACCACCATCGGCCCCCCACTTCACCTCCTTTGTTCCACGCCACCCTGACGCACCACTGCTGCCCTCACAGCACGTCATCTCCGTGGTCGTCTTCTTCTCTCCTCAGTGATTGCACCACTACTGCCATCATGGTCCGTCGCCCTCACCATCGATTTCTCCGCTTCCGGTCATCATTCACCCACCGTCACAGGCCGCCGCACGCCACCAGGCTGCCACTAAGACCCGCAACTACAACTCTAGTTGGGTTTTCAACTAAAACTGAACTATAAAGCAATACAATGGTGTTAGGGAGTTACCTTACGCTTATGGATGTTTCTCTCCGCTTGCTACCGACGCTCGACCACCATGAGACCACCCTATTCCGGCCTCCTCTCCGCTCGCGTCCCTGCTTGCCGTCGCATGCCCTAAGCCGAATATAGCTTAGGGTTTAGCATAAGGTAGTTTATAAACCTCACGATATTACGTTTCGGGTCCCTCTTAATACGTCTAATGCTTTCCTTATCCGAACTTTTAAAAATAACGGCTAATCGGGTCCTCAAACTTTGATAATACGAGCTTTTCGTGAAAACCACATAACCCATGCTATTTGAAAGGGGCTCGGTTCAACTAATAACCCGATTCATTTAGTTCACGAATTTCCAGGATGTTACAAATACGTTCCGTTCGATTGTGCAAAGCGTGGTATAAAGTTATCTACAAATGTTACTTACACTGGTTTATTATCTATGATTTCGAATGTTTGCAGCGAGAATATTACTAGGTTATCTTATAAAATGTCAACATTTACAGATCCAATCGACATATACGATGATAGTGATATTTCCTTTTTTTATATATAGTTGAAAAAAATCTGTTTGAAATATATAAGTTGTATGTTATCCAAGAAGATGGTGTTGGTTCGTCTACCCGAAAACCTGTGTTTATTGGTTCGTCTAACCGATTTCGTGTGTCACCTGGTTCTAGCATATTACCCATTTCTTTACCGAGCTCTAGCTCTCAACCCACAACAAAAGAAGATGAATTTAAGTTCTCATTTGATTTAAATGTTCTAGCAGATAAGTATGAGGCAGATACTTACGATCCATGTAATTTTGAGCCAAATAATTATAAGTTTTATTCAAATCCTAGTGAGGCACCAGAGCCATCACCGGAGCGAAGTGGGAAGCCAAAACCCGAGCCATTTTCATATTTGATTCCAACACCCAATCATTTTGGTACTAAATGTGGTCTAGGTGGGAAATCTAATGATGTTTTTGAATGTATGTGTTTTAGAGATAAAGAACATTTAAAGTTAGAGCTTGGGAAAATGTGTGACACCCGGAAAAAATTCTGGTTACTAATCCTCCTGGAACTTATGTGATCACAACGTTTACACGTGCATTATGCTTAGTTATAATTAATTAAATGCATTTATTACTTAGAAAAGTCCAACACGAGCATTTCATGCATTGATAATTCAGTGAATTATCGGATCACACACGCGTCCTGCCTCACGAGCGTTGGTAAATTACTAAACTAATACTCCGACATATAATTGGAGCTTGATTTTTATACGTAATACTGTGATTTATTATTTTGTGTCTATATTCAATTTTCTCGAATTTTTCGGAAACGTTTTATCCGAAACGCAGTCTGAAATTACACGCGATATACATCTTGAAACATAAAACTTACAAAAGAATTATTGTTCCATCTTAACTTAAATAATTTATTTAACTAACAAAAACATTTTTAAATCTAAATGCTACCAATTATTTAAAAGTTTACACAAAATTGGAAAGTGAGAGACTTTTGTTATAACTTTACAATAAATAAAAAAAGATCTTTTCTCTCTCCTTTTCCTCACAATTTTCGTAACCCCCTCCCCCTCTCTTAAGAATTCATTTCAAAATTAGAAACCTATTTCTTCCTAAATGCACTTTAACTCCCAAAATACACCCAATTAACTCACCATTTCACCATTTTGTAAACCATAAAAATTTTAGGAGAAAAACAACAAATCCCAAAACCCCACCCCACCCTTGCCGTCGCCACCTTACACACACACATTTCATTTTTTTTCTTGTCTCAATCCTCTCAATTTAAGCCTCTCCTTAGTGATTCTAAGACAAGGACAAGTGGTAGCAAGCATCATCTTAAAAATTCATCTTCAAAGGAGGTAGTTTTACAAGTATTTTTCATTTAGAAATATTACTTTTTCTTATGATCCTATTATAATCACGTATACAAACACAATCCTTGCAAGTAAAACTCATTCTACAAATAAAAATTTTGGTTATATACTAAACATATAAGACATAAAGGTGTATGTTTTTTGTGTAATGGTTAGACTTGTTTTATGATTATTTTCTCAAGGGGAAACTTTATTGAATCATATTTTGTAGTTTGAATCGTATGTGAAATATGGTGGTATTAATGTCTTGAGAACATTCGTGTAGATGTTATCTTAGAATTTGTATACTTTGAATGTCATTGGTTGTTTTAATTCTCAAGAAAAACCCGTACGTACTTTAAAGGGAAACTATATTTATTTTTTCTTAACATTTGAGTTTTGATTTTAGGAAGCTTTGAGTATTCTAAATTGTTATTTGTATTATTTAGAACTTGTCTAAACAATTGGAATGAATTAATTTCATGAATTCATAAGACTTACTTGATTTTTTTTAGAATCATACGTGTTCACTTTATTGATATATATTTTTATATAAATATATATATATATATATATATATTGCAACTCGAAAAGATGTGTTATCACACAAATGACTTCCACCTTTGTTCACATGCTTTACAAATATATATTGTATTTTATTTTTACATACCAAGTCACCAACGGGTCATCGAGTCAACTTAAGTCAACATGGTCAACTTAAGTCAAGTTGGTCAACCTAAATCAGCTTGGTCAACTTAAGTCAACTTGGTCAACTTTAGTCAACACACGTTTTTATAACATAATAACTTGGGAAATTGTTTGGATACAACAGATTCTAGGAATCTAACACACATTGGAACTCATGGGCTATTATGTAATAGGTCTCGGTTAGGATACCTTTTCGGACTTGCTAAGCATACAAGTTTGCATCCCACTCACCCGATCACATGTGAGTCTCATGGCCCCGCTTTTAAATACTTTTCCGTTTGGGGGAGAATCATGCTCAACTTACACTTTTTGTTTGGACACATATACATAACTAATCTCTTGTGAATACATAAGTGAAACATACCTTATAAAAGTCCTTACTTTATCGTACCGTTAATAACGTTCTCAACAGCGAGGTAATCTTGAATAGTACTATTGGGGTTGACAACCCCCACCCGTCGTACCAACTTTGACTGGAGGTCAAAACGGGTGCGATATTGACCTAAACATGCCAGGGTGGCTAGGTTCGTTAGCTAGCATACTAAGGATATGGTGCACGTCATGAGCATGGAGTCTTTTGGAATTTATATTTTTGAAACTATTTTTGGCTTTTGAAAACTTTACTATTGTCATGTGATTTGTTAAACTATTTCCGCTTCTACAACTCTTTTACTTCCGCAAACTTGAAACTTGTTAAACTTTGGTTGTGTTGAATGGTTTCTGAATGTATTTTGGAACGCATATAGAAGTCGTTCAATATAACCAGCGACTTTGATCCTGTGACGTCACGCCCAACGGTAAAACTCCGTCGTGGAAATTTGAGGGTGTGACAAAATGTGTGTTAAAGAGTGTTTCGATTTCAAGGTTAATATATCTAAAAATAATATGTATGAAGCATCATGTATTGCGCCTAATTGTGAGTGGCGTATTAGGGCATACAGTTATGGTGAATCTAGTGCG
Source organism: Smallanthus sonchifolius (assembly GCA_023525975.1). NCBI lineage: Eukaryota > Viridiplantae > Streptophyta > Magnoliopsida > Asterales > Asteraceae > Smallanthus > Smallanthus sonchifolius. The sequence goes on along the minus strand of CM042025.1, from coordinate 35,544,006 downwards.
TTTCATGTTAGATATTTTAATAACCACCACACGTGTTCACGGATTCAGACGTACCCTCATATTCAAAAAGCAAATAAAAAGGTAATTGGTGATTTGATCAAAGATCAACTTAAGGATTTCGGACGTGTCTACAGGGGAAAAGAAATAATCAAAGATATTAATTCAAGGTTCCCGATCAAAATTACATACCAACAAGGTTGGCAAGGAAAGGAATGGGCTTTGCAGATGTTGAGGGGAAATTGTAATGATTCATTTTCTGAACTTCGAGTTTATTTTCATAATCTGAAAAGGGCCAACCCTGGAACTGTCACTCATATTTTAACAGACAAGTTGAGCCGTTTCGAATTGTGTTTTGTTGCTACTGGCGTTGCGGTTAGTATGTTATTGTTTATTAAATGTGTTATTGTTATTTGTTTCGGACGCCATTGTTTATATTACAGATTCAAAGTTTTAGGCGTTACCTTCGACCAGTGATTATTATTGACGAGGCACATCTTAAAGGTGGTTTTAAAGGAACAATGTTTTTAGCTGTCGCTATGGACGGGAATAATCAGATCTTGCCTGTTGCCTATGGTGTTGGCAAATCAGAGAGTGGTGACTGTTGGACATGGTTTTTAACAAAGCTGAGAGAATGTATTGGCGAAAATCCAGAATTGGTGATCATATCCGATAGGGCAGCTTCCATTGACTTGGCTATTAGGACCGTGTTTCCATATGCACATCATGGGGTTTGTTGTCGGCATTTAATAATGAACTTACGATTAAAATCTTTGGCGAAAAAACACGATCACCTTTGGTGGAAGGTATGCAAAGCCTTTACGGTGTCTGATTTTGAAGACAATTTCAATGCGCTTTGTGAAGTTGTTCCTACTGTTCGCGATACTTTAATAGGTGTTGGCTTGCATAAATGGGCACAAGCACACTTTGATGGTCAATGCTATGGCATTATGACATCAAATAGTGTTGAGTCTGTTAACACGTTATCCCGTAATACTCGACGGATGCCTATTACCAAACTAATAGAATTTTTTCGTGAGTAAGTCCAACAATGGAATTTCAATAGGCGACAACTTGCAGGTTAAAGTTTGTAAATAACTTTCTACTATTAAGTACATGTATATCTTTAAGTAGTTAAAATATTTTGAACTTGCAACTAAAAATACACATGAACTTACTATGTGGGCGGAGGATAAGGATGCAAAAAGAATCTCAAAATGTGTGACATGGACTGTAAGTGGTATACAAATTTGAAGTTTCATCCCGATCAAGGAAAGGTTTTGTGGATTTGCTTAATCGAACGTGTAGTTGTCGACAATGGTAACTGTCTCGTTTACCATGCGGTCACGTGATATTTGTTTTGAGGTACTTAAAGCAAACTAATTGTAGCACTTGGGCGATGCATTGGTTTACAAATGAAGTATTGATGTAGTGCAAAGCACACATATTTATTCCTAGTGTTTTGTGTGTTTTTAGTTAGTTTTGTGTTTGTTTTGAGTCGTTTTAATGTACATTTGAGTCTATTGTATGTTTGCAGGTGCTCGTGAAGATTACGAGTGAATACGTGAAGAAATCGAGCGAGCGAATGAAGCCGGAAGTTCAAAAGGAAGAAATGAAGAATTTCAAGTCTACGCGAAGACCAGATGAGAAAGTTTCACGGTACGAGAGGATCTTAGAAATCGCGCCTGACTAATTTGGCCTTCGCGGTACGCGAGAGGCTTGCCTGATTCTTTCACGGTACACGAGAAACCGAAATTCCGCAAAACCTTAGTTTTTCAAATTAAATAGAATTTTAATCCCATTAGGAGGGGATTTCAATTTTTATCCGTCTAGAGAGAGACCAGAGGCGATTCTGGGAGATTGGAAGCCAATTGAAGGCTAAAGCTTGCATCTTTGTATCCCGGGTTCGTAGTTTTACGTTCTAGGTTTGCAAGATTGGATTTTTATCTTTGATTTGGATGTTTGAAACCATGAATCTTGTTTATTACTTCTGTTTTGGTTGTTTAAGCATGATTTTAGGCTAAAACTTATATATTGCCTAGGTCATATGATGAATACTTGTTAAAGTTTTGATTTTTATCGGTTTTTAGATTCGTATTGATGGTTTATGATTTTGTAAAGAATCTTTGAGTTAATAGTTGTAATGTTATTGCATGTTTATATCTGATCTGGTGTTTAATTTCAATTCCTTGCGTTGATTGTGGTTGTCTGCAAGTTTGATCTTCGTATCTTGGTCATAGATCTTAGGGTTTGTGATTAGGGTGGTTTGCTAGACGTAGTAGCCATAGGAGTTGTCTTTGATTGGTGATTAGAATTGAGTGTGCATCCTAGTTCAATACCCGAGAGGTGAGAACTAGTCGTTTAGTCTTCGTCATTAGGAATCCGAGTGTCAGCTGTCTGAGAGGAAGCAAGTATTAGGTGTCTAGTGATTGTTGTTATTCGTGTCACAGTTGTTATCTTGGAATTACCCCTTGGTCATATTTCAACTTCTGGTTTTAGCAAGTCTTCCTTGATCAATCTCTCGAGGAAGATGCACACCCAAGCGCCACAATCTCCTACTCCACCCTTGCAGGATTGTTGAGGACAATCAATGAACTCCCTTGTAAACGACATAGGCGGGTGGAAAACAGTAACTCCATCATCTTTAAAATAACCCACCAAATGTAACCATACGTCGAAAGCATATTCAATGAACTCCAATAATTCCTCTGCTTGTTTACCCAAAGCCGAATCCGGAGGAGAACGAAGACTGTTATACATCAATTAAAGACTGTTAAACATCTTGAATACTATTTAGAATCTATTATGATTATTTAGTAATATTTGTCATATATTCGCATGGTGCCAGCAGGGAGGTCAAAGGCGACTAAAAACCAGTGTAGCTTTTCTATGTTCATTGGAATATAACCCTGAAAAGCGGTTTTTGTCAAATAGAGTTGGGAACTTAAAATTGGCAATATTTTATTAAAAAGATAAACTTACAGTATCTACTGTTTTAATCGACGGATATGGTGCATAGTCCTCGCTCGCTAAAGAATATTGAAACTCCTGTTTTGCCAATCCTGGTACAAACCAAGGTGGCAAAATACTCCATCTCGCCTCCGTTGGTCTCAAGTAATAAAGATACATCATCCACGCCCATATATGATGTTCAAAACAGTTGAAATATTTATATGAACTTAAATATATGTATAAACACTTAATTGATACATACATCCGGCTCAAACCATCCGTTTGACCCATCTAACGCGAGAAGGTCCCCCTAAAATCCTACCCTTAATGGTGATCCATTGGTGAGTGATATTTTGAACTCCTTCTTAGATGCATACATGTCCTTGAATTTTTTCAAATCCCAAGCATCGGTCCGCGCTTTACGGGGTTTGTTCTTATAAACGATGAAATGTGACAACACCTGTGAAGATGGCTTCCTCACCCATCCTCCAACTCTTTTCGAAATCTTCGAAACTGTGTCGCTGCCAATAACCTCAATATTAGGACCGGGTGTGTCTTGGCCATAAGCGGTAGCATAATCACCATAAGAATCCTACAAAGGAAACATTAGGAATAAACATATCTATAGATAATCGTATTTATAATTTGCAAAAAATAACATACATCATTCTCGTGGTCGGTATTAAACTCTTCTTCTTCTTCTTCAGAGAGGTTTGCCGATCCTCATAAAACTTCCTTTTTATTTCCCTCCATTAAAACATCATGTATATAGTTGGTGTCAATGGTTAAAAATTATATGTTAATGTTTTATTTAGAAATTCAATATGTTTACCTCAAAATGCGTTTGTTGACACAACTTTTTGCACCAGCTATAAGAGTTTATCAAGCTTCCCACCCTCATCAATGGTTGACTTTGGTTTGCTCTTAATCATCGATTCACAAACTGGAATCCCCTTACTTTGAAGCGTGTTTCACTCCTCAACTTTTTGTTGTTTAGTAAGATACTCTAAACTCGTAACCCATCATTCCAAGTCTTTCTCCTTCTCGTTAGGCTTGAGTGCAACCGGCCTATACCTTGGCTAAATAAAAAATTACGTAAAGTTATCAGTCATCAAATTCAGCAGACTAAGTCATCAAATTTAGCAGGCTAAGTATAGTCATTAAATAGGCTAAGATAACAAATTTAGCAGGCTAAGTCAACAAAATGAACATGCTAAGATAACAAATTTAGCAGGCTAAGTATAGTTAAATAGCAGGCTAAGATAACAAAGTTAGCGGTCTAAGTAAACATTTTTAGAAGGCTAAGTCAACAAATTTAGCAGGCTAATATAACAAGTTTAGAAGGCTAAGTCAACAAATTTAGCAGGCTAAGATAACAAAATTAGCAGGCTAAGTCAACAAAATGGACAGGCTAAGATAACAAATTTAGCAGGCTAAGTATCGTCAAATAGCAGACTAAGATAACAAAGTTAGCATGTTAAGTATAGTTAAACAGCAGGCTAGCTCGACTCCAATGAGTTCTACCACCCACGCCCCAACTAAGACGTCTAGGAACCTTTAATTTATATTTTTTTTGCAAAGGTCTGGCACTCAGGAAGCACCTCATAAATCCACATCTATTATATTAAATAAATGAATTAATTTCGTCAATTTTTTTACGTCAACATTAAAATAAACGTTTCCTTACCTTGAAAGCCCATGCAAAACCATTTAAGGAGTATGACATCTTGGTCAGGTTTTTTTCTTCCATTAATTTCTTTTTAAGCTCGAAGCAATTATGGAGACCCAAAAACGTAAGATACCATAAATAATTACCCCACGAGTAACGGTTCCAAGAGTTTGATATCGTTAACCAAATCAACCAAAAAATAGTCCAAGTATGCAGCGTTTTGGGGTCCTTTAAAACCAACTTCAACCAACAATAACAACGAAAGACGTACAACATCATCATCCTCAAAGCTAATCAGATCTCCAGCATACAATTTCACTAATTCATCACCCTTCAATCTTGCCCCACCAAAAACCCTATCCTTAAATTTAACCTTCAACGTTGAATGTAAAGCCTCAAACCCGAGAGACTCACTTGTTGGATTTACTCATAAACATAGTTATCATTACTGAACTTTAAACACAACATTTAAACATAACGGAAGCGTACAACCATTCAAATACATAAACAACGGAAGTCTTTAACAAATTAAGGGAAAACAATTGTCTGAAAACATATAATCATAAAATAGGATGTCAGTCTTGTGTCGGGCAGCCATCACACTTTAGCACGTACTTTCCTTTTGCTGCCTAAAGTGTATACTAAAAGTCAGCTAACGCCAGTAAGTTCTAGTTTAAAGCAAGAAGATATATACATTAATTCCTGTCATACTTTCATAAGTGTAAATATATATTTATCATTTCAATCATTTGTTTCATGCTTCTTTCATTTGTGAGTACATAATAAATACATACATTCTTACATTCATTGAACATTCATCTGACTTCACTTAAGGGTGATCAGCCCATCATTGGTTTTTTGTAAGTCACAAAGACAAACGTTCCGTCCTACCATCGTAGTCCGTCCTCCATGACTGTCTGACCAACCTTCGGCCATCCGTCATGCAATACTGTCCGACCAACCTTCGGTCGTCCGTCTTAACCGTACTACCGTCGTAGTCCGTCCGATTCGCCCGTCTGTCCTAAGGCATCTATTTCCCACCCGAACTATTTATATAGCCGTGCATCGATTGAGGGACTGACTCTACCGTAGTAGCCTTAGTTTAGTCTACCTTTCTAGACTTTTAATTCTGGCTGCATAATAGTCGAGTGGTCGTCCGTCTACCGAAGTAGCCGTTAGCATTATTTCCGTCCATAACGTTTATTCATACATAGCAAACAATATATACATGGATATAAAGCAAGATTCATTCTTATACATTATGTCATACTTTCATACATAGCAAACAGTATATACATGGATATAAAACAAGATTTCATTCTTATACATTATGTCATTCTTTCATTTCATTGCTTATAAACATACTTGTCATTATTGTATTCATAATGTATTGTCATATAACACATAAGGCTATATCTAGCATTCATAACTTTTATTCAGTTCATGTATACACTTCAGCCCCAAAACATTTAAAATCGTTTGCACGTAACACATAGGGGGCACATAGAACTCACCTGGTTGAGTGGTTCCCGAAGTATACTTAGCTGGTTACTGAGCGTCACTAAGGCTACACATAATCTGTATAATCAAGTCATACAAGATAAGATAATGCACCTGAACGACATCTAAACGTTTCTATTCTTAGGGTTAGACGAACTTGAGTAAGTTCGCCAGTTTTTGGCTTAGGCGAACATAGCATGTTCGCTTGTAGTAAGTTCGCCTCTTTTAAGCTTTTGTGAACTTAGGTAAGTTCGCCATAATAAGTTCGCTACTTTAGCAATCCAAGCGAATGTATGGTAAGTTCGTCTATAACTAGCGAACATGAACAAGTTCGCCTAAAACGGTTATAGGAGAACTTGTTAAGTTCGTCTGCGTGGGTTTTCTTCCCCAGTCATAACCCTAGATCTGATCCATGATTTCCAATTGTTCAAACTCTCAACTTTTTACGTTCAAAACGTTCCCTTTTCATCCATGAGCTCAAATCTATGTTTTGTTTCGAGTTTCATACGTAAAAACTTAATCTTTTTGTAAACTTAACTCGAAACCCAAAGACTACAAAAAGTCAGATTTAGAGGTGTTGTTTACCTCTTGGAGTCCAGTTTCCATTGCTATACGTTGCTGAGATGAAGACAAACGATCTTCGAGCTTTTGAGCCTTTTCCCTTGCTTTCTCTCTCTAGACCCGGTTCTCTTTCTCTTTCTAAAAGCTTGCACAAATAGTGGGGTGGGGTGGAGGGGCTGCTTTGGTTCTTATATACCTGGGCTCCCCTCGACCCATTGGAGTCGAGTCCAAGCCCATCCCCTTTCTTTTATTTTTTTCATTTTAAAATCCTTGATTTAACCCCGCTGTCGTTATTATTTATTTGTTTATTATTTCGGGATGTTATATTGAACTTGGCTCATTCCATCCACCAAATCTTAACCAGTCATAAGACAAAACTCTTTTGGCCCAAACCGTAACCCCTCCCCTTCAACTAAATAATACAACCCGTCAGTTCTTAGGTTTAGTTGTGGTTTTATCTCGTGTTGAAACATGAGGTGTACCAACAAACTATCTGCAACCATGTATTTTGCTTTTAACCACCTTTTAAAACAGGTAAACTTCCATATCATCATCTGATTTTTATTTAGTTTCTTTCTAATCTGATAAACAACACCGGGTGAACACCTAATTTTCACCTGAGCCTGCATAAGTTAACAAAAAAATCAGCCGATCGTTCTATTTCGAAACAACAATAAAATCAGTTGATCGTTCTTAGCCGTCTTCAACAACAAAGAATTGAGTACAAATAGTTCAACAACAACAAAGACCATTTTCAAGAACAACAATAAAATCAGTCGATCGCTTACCGTCATGTATGGATTGTCTTCAACGTCAGACATCTTGTTGGTCGATCGTTCATAACCGTCTTCAACAACAAAGAATCAATTCTTAGAAACACCAGTCGATCGTTAATGCTTAGAAACACCAATCAATGCTTATAATCTTCTAGATATGCATTTTGCCGGCTAGACTAAGCCTTTAAAATCAAGTTTTAGGATAGCCCTAGCCGACTAATCTTAGCCGTTAACTTATCTACAAAACATAAATTAAGCCGGCTAAGCCGTCAATGTTATCCATGCAAATGTGTAGGCTAGACTTAGCCGCATATAACCATTAAAACCGGTAAAAGCGTCGGCTAAGCCGTCAATGTTATCCGTGCAAATATGTAGGCTAGACTTAGCCGCCTAAAATCATTAAAACTAGTATAAGCGCCTGCTAAGCCGGCATCGGAACGTAATCCAAACAGGTGATGTCAGAAATCTCGGGGACTACGAAATATAGTCGGCTTAGCCGGCTTCTAGCAGTTTTTTACAGTTTTTGGACGGCTAATTTTAAAAATAGGCGGCTAACAGACGTTTTTTTTTTAATTTTGAATTTTCAAAATTTCAATTTCAAAATTTAAATTTCAATTTTTCAAAATTTAAATTTTAAATTCCTATAAATAATACTGGGTAAGGTTAATCGTTTATACACACAAATGGAAAATCGAGAGGATTTAGGAAAAACAAAGAATAGTATAATTCGCAACGGTATTCTGCGGCGTCAAAGTGGACCACTACACGGTGAAGACGTTTAAAGAAACGGCAGGCTGGAGAATCATCTACGTTACATGCAAATAATCCAGAAAAGCCTAAGTGGTTATTTTCATGTGATGACTCGAAAAATTGTTCCTTAAATGTACTTGAATTTTATAACAACGGAGATGCCCTTTTTGTTATTCTGCTTTACTCGAATCCATAGAAAAACTGGGGTAACGAGTTTTAGGGCAGTATATTGGATTTTATCAACAACGGTTCTTTTTCGCCAATCGTAAACAAACACAACTTTATTTTTTGGATTATTTAATTTGTTAATAAGTTTCTCACAATTTAATGTTTATTTTTACAGCATATAGAAGATTGGGTCGGTAGAATTATGCGCATTAGACACATACAAGTGACTAAAAACGAATCGCCACAAAATTTGCGTTGGACCGTCTTGTCACCGCAGTATTATAATCATTTGTTAAATCAGTCATCGAAAATACATTTTCATTTTCTATGGGTCAGAAAAAATATTTTACTCCACTTTGGGAAGTTGATTACGTTTATGTTCCACTATTTATGGAACAAAGACGTTGGTTACTAATCGGAATTGATATGAAAAAGATGGAAATAGAACAATATTGGACTGAAAATATTTTTTCTGAAGTATATCGGCACTTAATTTTTTCGTTCGTGACAAAATTTGCGGTACACTTCGGAGTTTTGTTGGTCAATATTCATTATTGGAGGAAATCTGGTCAAAGGGAGAAACAGTTTACGTTATTGAGTACGGAAAAATACATCCAAAGCCACCACCGATACCTAGTTGAAAATTCAGGCGTTTTAGCTTGTATGGTAGTGGAACATTTAACTATGAAAAAACCGTTAAATTTAGAAGGAGATTTTTGGGAGAATGTTACGAAATATCAATGATTCATGGCAGATAAAATTTGTATTTGTCATTGTTTAACAACACCTACTGACACGTAGAGTGTCATTGTAACCTTTTTACTTAGATTATTATGTTATTTTGTTATATGTTGTTAAAAAAAATGTTATTTTCTTAGAGGTGTTATTTTAATGAAATGTTGTTGTTCCAAAAAAAATGTTATTTTGTTATAGGTTATTTTGCTATTGTTTTTGGAACGTTTTTATATAATTTTTTCATTATACAAACTAAGAGTTGTGGATTACAACAAAATTAAAAACATAAATTAAAAGATTACAATCAAACTCAGGATTAAAAGAAATTAATATGAGGGTTATCCGGTTCGTCAGCATGAGGGTTATCCGGTTCGTCAGCATGAGGGTTATCAGGTTCGTCAACGGGAGGGTTATCAGGTTCGTCAACGGGAGGGTTATCAGGTTTGTCAACGGGAGGGTTATCCGGTTCATCAACGACATGGTTATCGTTAAGCAAATGTTTTTCCAGAACGTATTCCGGAGGAGTCTTTGGCTTGTTTTCCATTTTCAAAACGCATTTTCTTTACCCAAGAGCTAGTTTATATTTATAAAAAACTGAAGACGGCTAATTAACCGTCTATAGCCGGCTAATAGGTTAAAATAAAGGGTTAGCGCCGGCTAAGACAAGCCGGGTAAAAGGAGCCTAGCCGGCTACAATCGAACCAAGCCGGAAAAAAAGCGCCGGCTAAGTCGTCTAAATAGACGGCTTAAAATTTCGTGATGTCACGTGTCATCTTCTGATTGATGTTGCGTCTGACAAATTTCATTCATGCAAAGAAATTTTAGCCGGCTAAGGCTAGCCGTCTTAGTCGTCTATTGGTCTTGATGACCATGTTTTAGTAGGCTAAAAGTCAATGTATATTTTGGAAAAATGGGTTGGTCAAATGTCCATTTTGGTAATTTTACCACCAAATAAACCTTGAAAACCGGAGAAGGGGGGGGGGGAGGTATGACGGCAGGGGTTTGAGCGGTGGATTCTCCTCGCGAATCATCTTTCTAGCGGCGCGTTCATAGGGTGAGGCGGTGTTCACCGCCAACACCGCTAGCCACCTCAGCCACATAACGGCAGAACGACATCCACACCGCCTAGCCTAATATGCTGATTATTTATAGCATTTAAAATAATTTGGGTATAAATTGTTGAAGAGGCAAAATCAACAAAGCTGGACGTGGGAAAAAGATTTGATTTGGATCTAGATTTGCCGCATACTTTACCGATTTCACTTTTTAACAAAAATAAAATTTAAAAACCCTGCTGAAGCGATGATTGAACCAGCAACCTTTGTGGCTCCTTTCCATGTCTTTTATTTAAGTAACAAAAAGAAAAAAACAAAAATTCTGATTACGGTTTATAGTCCTACACTTTTAATACAGTTAGGAAAATTTTTTTTGAACGGTGTTTGGTACTACCCCCAATACCTGAGTGAGTCTTTCTGAGACGGGATGTCAATCATACATACTGATTTGATGCTCCAGGCCTGATTCACCCGGGAACACCATCAAGGAGGAAACCCACCACTATGGGAAATAACCCCATTAAGGGGGTGTTTAGGATTACTTGTTAAACCTACTTATTGATTTATTACTTTTTGTAATAAGTCAATAAGTTATAAGTGTGTTTGAATATGATAAAATGACTTTTTAAAATAACTTTTAGAAAAAGGATAATAAGTTGTTTTTGAGAAGTTATAATTTTTAACTTTTCATTTCTCCTTATTACTTTTAGGGAGTAATTTTCCATTAATAAGTCATTTTCGATTAATAAGTCAAGCCAAACACTTTTTAAAAAATAAATTATTGACTTATTGACTTTCCCACTACATAAGTTAATCTAAACACTTTTTTTAAAAACTTATTTTCAAAAAGTAATAAGTTAATAAGTTCTTTTGACAAAAATAACTTTTAAAGTTAATAAGTAATCCCAAACACCTCATAAGTTAGGTTTAAATCTGAGATCTCAAATATTCCAAACCCTTACCATCACCGATGCCATCGGACGAGAGAAGGCCAATTGCTTGAAAGGCAATAGTTGGCAATAGTAATAGTAATGGATTAAAGCAAAACGGAGGGAGGGTTCGTGTAAAATACCCAAAATATTTCAAACCCGTAGCATCTTTACCCCTCGCACATTTGGCGCCAAATTAAAACCCCGGGAAAACGCCAAAATCGGCATCGAGGTTTACTCAAAATTTCAATATATTGGCGCTAAAACCGCTTATACAAAGCCTCATTTCCCTCTCGTCTCTATTTACCATCTCTCTCTCGATTCACAGCAGATCTACAGAGAGTAAACGAGAGGGCGAGTTAGGGTTTTGTTGATTCAATTTCCACTATACAGCAAGACGGTATGACGAAATCAGTGAGTCCAGATGCGATATCGGTCATCCTGTCGAATCCTAGTCCAGATTCTTCTACTAATCTTCCAGAAATCGTTCTCCAAGTACTCGATATCAAGTCAGCTGGCAACAGATACACGTACGTTTTTGAAGTTTTTGCATCGATTGTTCACGTTATGTTGCTAATTTCGTTTCGGATCTTAAGTATACATTATAGGCTCATCAATGTTCCATTACTAGTGTTAATTGACGGGATAATGAATCTGTTTAAGCCATATTAGGGTTTTATAAAAAAACGGATTAGGGTTTTATAAAAAAACGGATTAGGGTTTTATTTCCTCTAAAGTAATGTTAATGCTAAATTAGAGTTTTATTAAAACCGATTATGGTTTTATTTCTCCTAAATTAGGGTTTTAATTTCCACTACATTAGGCTTTTATTTACCCCTAAATTAGGGTTATAATTTCCCCTAAAATAATACTAATGTTGAATTAGAGTTTTATAGAAACGGATTATGGTTTTATTTTCCCCCAAAATAATGCTAATGTTAAATTAGAGTTTTTTTAAAAACGGATTACGGTTTTATTCTAACCCAATTTGGATCCTTTCAATTTATACCAATATTAAATTGGTGTGGTTAACAGGTTCACTGTGAATGATGGCAAGAAGAAGTTGAAGGCAATTTTGCAGTCTGGTTTGTCATCTGAAGTTACCAATGGAAACATTCAAAATTTGGGTCTTATTCGTGTCATTGATTACACTCTTAATGACATCCCAAACAAGAACGAAAAGTAAGAATTTTGTTATTGCAATAAAGTTATGAATCTGTTACATTTTGGGTGAGTTTTAGTATAATTTGATTTGTTGTTGGTTTATTAGGTACTTGATTGTGACACAATGTGAGTCGGTTTCTCCACCGTTGGAGGCAGAGTTTAAGGTAGAGGTGAAGAGTGAAGTGTCTGACATTTTCTTGAAGCCAAAGAAAGAATTCATTACTAAATCAGCCGCTCAAATTATCCATGAACAGAATGGAAAGTAAGTGTCATTGTTTGTCAATGATTTAAGGCTGTTTGGATGCTTGATTTCAAAGTTAATATTGTAATTTGAATAATTAGAATCATATATCTTTAAAGCAGATTACTGTGACTTCAAGTTTGCAAGAATCACTTGAAAAGCTCATTCTAACAACTTATTATATCTGTTTGCATTTGGTAAAAATGAACATCAGGTTTTAATTTTGGTTTCTCTTTTTAACTGTAGCATGGCACCGTCAGCGCGTATGTCGATGACAAGGCGGGTCCACCCACTGGCTTCCTTAAACCCTTATCAAGGAAACTGGACAATTAAAGTTAGGCTCACTTCGAAAGGAAACATGCGTAATTACAAGAACGCGAGAGGGGAAGGTTGTGTTTTTAATGTGGAATTAACCGATGAAGATGTAAGTCCATATTCTCTGATTAATCTGAATGTTAATCAACTTATTTGTGTTAAATTGGAAAATAACATGTTTTTTTTTATGAAATTTGTTTATCAGGGCACTCAAATTCAAGCAACCTTGTTTAATGAGGCTGCAAGGAAGTTTTTTGATGTGTTTGAAATGGGAAAAGTTTATTACATATCAAAAGGGACTTTAAAAGTGGCTAACAAGCAATTCAAGACTGTACAGAATGATTATGAAATGACTTTGAATGAATATTCTCAAGTGGAAGAAGTGATTAATGAAGCAGCTTTTATCCCTGAAACCAAGTTCAATTTTGTCCCAATTGATCAATTGGGACCATATGTCAACCAGAGAGAGCTTATTGGTATGGAGCCATTCACATAATTCTCTCTCTTAACAATATTGAATATGACTTTGACTTTGGCTTGACTATGAATTACAGATGTCATTGGTGTGGTTCAAAGTGTATCGCCAACCATGAGCATTAGAAGGAAAATTGATAATGAGACCATCCCAAAACGTGACATAACTATTGCAGATGACACGTAAGATTACCTTTTTCTCTTGTATTTTTAACATTTATATTCATTTTTGTACATAAATTGAAGTCAAAACATGTATTTTTCAGGAAGAAAACAGTAGTTGTATCTTTGTGGAATGTCCTCGCCACTGATCTTGGCCAAAAAATATTAGACATGGCTGATGAATCACCAGTCATTGCAATCAAATCCCTGCGCGTATCTGATTTTCAAGGTAATAATATCAAAATTTCAATCTTTGCCCATATGAAGATATTTACTTATAATTGGTTATTTGCTTTCAGGGGTATCTTTGTCAACAGTGAACAAAAGCATAATTGAAATAAATCCCAATTCCCCTGATTCCCAAAAATTGAAATCATGGTTTCAATCAGAAGGCAAAGAAACCAATATGGAATCTGTTGGTTCAAATTTGAGCCCGTCAATGAAAAATGGCGATAGATCAATGTACACTGATCGTGTGACACTTAACCAAATAACCAGCAACTCATCTTTGGGTGAAGAAAAGGTATCATAAATTAATAAACAAACAATAAATTTTGGTAATTTACCATTAAAGATTTTAAAAATATCTATTTGTTAGAATAATCATCATTTTTTTTGTCTGGCAGCCTGTGTTTTACAGCGTACGCGCTTGTATGAGTATGATTAGATCTGATCAAGCCATGTATTATCAAGCGTGCAAAACATGTTATAAAAAAGTTACTGAAGAAATTGGTTCTGGTTACTGGTGTCAAGCATGCCAGAAGAACGAACCCGACTGCAGTTTGAGGTTTGTGAAACTGTGATTAATTTGCAAGATTATTAATTATGATTTATCACATCATCATAATTTACATAAGTTGTTATAATTTCAGGTATATATTGTCTGCAAAGTTTTCTGATGCAAGTGGTGGAGCTTGGTTTTCTGTTTTCAGTGATGAAGCTGAGAAATTAATCGGTTGCTCCGCTAATGAGCTCCATGAAATGAAGTCACAGGTAAACCATAAACTGCATACATTAAGATTTTAACTTTTTTCTTTTATTTCTTAGACAATTTTAAAGATTTGTTTTTCATTTTTTTTCATTCTTTGATATTTGCAGGATGACGCAAGTGATTTTCAAACTCAACTTAAAAAGGTGACGTGGGTACCGTATCTTTTCCGAGTGATGGTTGCACAAAAAGAGTACAATAACGAGAAAAGACAACGGATTACAGTTAAGGCTGTTGCTCCAGTTGATTTTGCAGCTGAATCTAAGTTGTTGCTTGAAGAGATATCATCTATGAAAGCTTGAAACATCATCATGTTTGTTTGGTTTCATGTTTTGTCAATTGTTGTTAGATGTGATCTCAACCAGGATGATTATAGTTAGGTTAGTTTGTTTATGTTGATCTATGTGCATTGCGCTTTTGAATATTAGATCTGGTTTATTGCTTTAAGTACATGAATGTGTAAACTCAAATCAGAAACAGTTTGTCAGTTGGCAGCCTATCCAAAGTCGTGTTCATGCAAGTGGCTGCGATGTTTGTAATCTTTAGGTAACTGGTCAGGATGGGATTGAAGTAGGAGACGGTTAAGTAGGCATAAAACATTTTAAAACATGTTTTGAGTTCTTGATTCTCAACAGCCATCTTCAGTTAATGTAAAGATTACTATGAAAATTTGAAATAATATCAATTTTGTTTACATGTTAGAATTGCTTCCAATGATTTAAAATTTGAACAAGAATTGATGTTAGCCCAAACTGATTTCTTTTGAGCCACATAACATAACCAGTTTTAAGTGGGCGGTGGGTGTTGCGCTCAAGTGATGGCAGGCGTGGAGTGCGCCTTTTGTAGGGCGTTGACTCAAGGCCTGCATGTGTCACTGTTTTCTTCTATTTTATCTGCCTGATGTTTAATTAGTTTAAAGGACTCTCTTTTTACTTTTGTTACTTTAATTTTCATTGATGAAAACCTAAAGGACGATAACTCATAACAGTCTCATATTCTCATCCTGACTGTTGCTGTTCTGCAACTCTACTTGGCTTTGACTACTAATCTGATGTGGGGTGAGAAAACATAACTGATAACCCATGGTTCGGTTTTGGTTAGGCATTCCATAACGGACCAATATAATCGAACTGAATATCCTCCAAATCCATTGCTGACTTTACCACGATCGTTTAGGTGCAAAGTTTGTTTGTTTATACAGGCAGCTCTTAGAAGAGTTTTAGCGCACTGTATCTTTAACCATGGTGACCGTTGCAAATTTCCCCATGAAATATTGCACAATAAGTTCAGGCATTGAATTCATATACAATTGCTTGACACAATAAATTCTGGGGTCAAGCGTTAATGGATTCAGTGCAATCCCTTGTATTTATAATCCTTTAGAGGCATGTCATTGTCAGTTTGACAATAACGTATAACATCCTCTAACAGATTGTCTTTGTCTAATCAAAGGCTGCAACATGGCATCACTTGATTATCAATGGTAACTTGTCATCAGTGACAACCCGTATATAAACTCCAAGAGAATTCGTCTTTAGAGACAACATCTTCACCGGCGGCATCTTTTATTACTAACAAGCGATTTTCAGTGGTAAGTTACACTTTCAGCAGTAATTCGCTCGTTAGACCAAGAATCCCCCTTTTTTGTAACTCTTAAACTTCATCACTAGTAACAAATACATCCGCATTAGAACCTTTGCCAATGAGAAAAAGCTTCCCCTTGGTTGTAGCACACTTTTACTAAATACTAATACCAAGTTGCCATCAGTAGCAACTTTGATGTCTCAATTAACCTTTACCTTTGAATAAAAGTGACTTCATCACCAAATTAAAAAAGATAAGACTTTTTGGAATGAAAATAACATTAAAGACCAAAAGGCTGCATTCAAGATTATAAGCCAAGTCTAGAAACAACAGCAACACAATCAAAGACTTTTTGGAATGAAAATAACATTAAAGACCAAAAAGCTGCATTCAAGATTATAAGCCAAGTCTAGAAACAACAGTAACACAAGCAAACCTAGAAAAGATCAAGAACCTAGTAAGCATAGAATTATTGCATGAAAATCATGTTTCTTTCTCTCTACAAAATTATCCACAGAAGTTTGACAACCATTAAAAAACTCAAAGAAACATGATCATAAAGAGAAGTCAAAAGAGTTCCAGCATCCATCTTCTTCATATAGCCATGAGGTCACCAAAATTCCGCATCAGAACAATCGAACCAGCAAACAGCCCTACAGCACGGAGTAATTTCTGCAACAGAACATGAAATCAAATCTTTATACCAGATTACCAGTGTCATCAGTTAAATAGAAAAAGTATCAAGGAAACTGATTTTTTTTTCAATTTTTGATTAAGATCAGTGACATCTGATCCTTTTTGACTTCAGCCATCCAATTTCAACCCATTACTTATGAAGGGTTGATTCAGGTTATGTTTTATCTTTATCCAGTCAAACAAAAAGATTAGCATATAAGTAAATAGATCAACCGTGTTGAAAGTGTCCCAGGGTGTGTACTTGTGCATAAACCAATTATAAACTGTTCTATAAAAAAAGGGATTATTATTGAAAAACTACAAATTTCGTATTCTTATTTGAAAATTATTTAGGCAAATTGGATTTTAATAATCCAAACAATGACCCACTAGCCAATAATAATCCATATCAGCATAGATTTCCACTCGATTTCACTCGCAATGACGACTATGAGCAAAATGGGGAAATGTACTTTCCTTGTAAGGGAAATCAAGTGTAAATCTATGATGATTATGCGAGTGAGATTGACCTTGACGACAAAGGTGAAAGCTAGGAGTGCCAAAGGTCAAAACTACAAGTATGGATTGACCAACGAGTCATGGTTTGAATAAAATCCAATTTTCCAATTATTTATAAAAAGGGTGAAAATAATGGACAAACAAGTGTTTCACTTAGTCAACCTGACCCGAATAACACCAGTCACCCAAACCCGCCCATCTTGCCATCTCTAACCTAGTTTAACCAGGACTTAAACGACTCATAATTGAACACACATCCCTCACAAAATGACTCAAAATCCAACCATTGATCTCAATATGTCTATCACATATCAATTTGAACAGCTAAGCAAAAAACAGTACACAGCACACCGTTATTCTATATCAAACTCAAGCTCAAGTTCACAGTTCTAAACTGATAAATCTACAAATAGAAACCCTAAAAATCAATAATAAGTGAAAATCACAAACTTAAAAACAAAATACAAATGAGAAAGTCAGAAGATTAACAATAACAGTTAATCGAATTGATTTTTAATCACGCAATCGATTTACAATCTGCATAAGCGCATATTTCAAACCTATATTCAATTTTCAGCTTTCCACACATTCATATGCATACGAAGAACGAAGATTTGAGTACGGTCACAATTATATGAAATTGTAATAAAAAAACGAAAAATATTACCGAGTTCATAGCCCAATTCTCTTCGTCGTAAACTTGAGATCTCCAGAAAGCTTTAATTTTGTCCAAAGAGATCACAGCGTCGGCCATGGCAAACCCTAATAGAGATCAATTTAGGGTTTTGGAGTTGGGGTGCTTTTATGAGCGTAACGCAAGGGGGTGGTTTATAAACGTTTTTATAATAAAATAAAATAATGAAAAACAATTATATTTTTTATATTTTACGGGAAAAATAATTATCGACCTATAAAAAAATATAGAAAAAGCAATTTTTCTTAGAGTAAATTAGCGTTTGCGTCCATGTGGTTTACACGATTTAACACAATGCGTCCCTAACATGAATTTTTAACGCTTTGAGTACCTGTGGTATACAGTCTGTAACACTCTGAGCCCCTGGGCCTAACTCCGCCAAATTCTTTCCGTTAAGTTTAGTTTCGATAGGGGTAAGACGGTAATTTACTTTTTTTATGACCCTAATTCTCACATTGAACCCCAACCCTATTTTAACTCACGCCTCCCTATCGAAACTCGCCATCCTCTCTTCGAAACCCGCCGTCCTCCCTCTTCCAAGCCGTCCCCGACCTCTTCTTAGACAATGCCTCTTCGAGTGGATGCCATCATCGACAACCAGGCTGTCACAGGTACAATTTTTAACCAATTTTGTGTTTGATCGTTTTTGTGTTAATAATCGGACATTCGATCGGTCCAATTTTTGACCAATTTTTTGTGTTTGAAGCTGGAATGAGGGTGCATGCGACCCCTACTCATCTGCGGGTGCGGGTGCGGGTAAGGGTCGTGTTGAAGTTCCTTTTCAACTAGGACTTCAACTTTCAGGTGGAATATGGCGGGGACAAGTAGTTTCGGGGAATTCATATTAGTAGTTTTTGGTGTTTTTTGTAAATGTATTTTTGGATTGATTTTTTGGTGATAATGAAATCAGTAGTTTCGTGTGATATGACTTATTCCTGTATGTATTTTTAGTTGTTTTTGCTTGAACTTAGTAGTTTCGGCTGAACTTAGTAGTTTCGGTTGAACTTAGAAGTTTCGGCTGAATATCAGACAGGGACGCAAACGGATATTACATGTTTCCAGGGACGCAGACTGTTATAAAGTAAGGGTACAACGGACATTTCACCTAAATTTAAACTGAAAATTTGGCGGAGTTACGCCCAGGGGCTCGGAGTGTTACAAACTGTATACCACAAGTACTCAAAGCGTTAAAAATTCGTGTTAGGGACGCATTGTGTTAAATCGTGTAAACCACATGGACGCAAACGATAATTTACTCTTTTTTTATATATTAAAGTCTTTAAACTTATCTAAAATACATAACTCTTAAATTCATCAAAATTTAATAAAATAACACTCGATATCTTTATAAAAAAAATTATACAAGTTTAGGGACTGTGATGAATAAAATTTAGTTTAGTGACTTGTAGTTTTTAAAAGTTGAGGGATTTAGTATTTCAAAATTATGTTCAAATATATTTAAAACTTTGTAACGGGAGAAAAAAGTTATGAATTTAGGATTTGATTTTTCTGTTATAAAACAATGTTTGTTGTATAATCTTTATCTATGTTCTAATTCAATTTCTATACTTTTATAGTAATATATAATAGCATATTTACTTTATTGAACAAAATAAATTTTTTTTTGTAACATATTCTAATAATTAAGCGAAGTGAAACGTAGCGACACTTGTTCACATTTGGCTCATTTGAATAATATCATCTGAAAGTATACATGATACATATGTTTTTTGTGACCCAGGTTCAATCCCTGCCCTCCGCAGTAGTTTCGCGGCATGCAAATGAGGCTTAGTCTTAGGCTGATGCACCTGAGTTTTACCCATGCCGATCCAGGGTTCGAGCCTCGGCTCTACCTCAAGCCCGGAAGGGGCCGTATTGATTGTGATTTTTCCTTGGATGCTCTCCAACTCTGACGCCAAGTGGGCCCGGTTAAGACAACATATTGGCCGGAGTTGGACGAGGCTCTTCCATGTGACAGGGGGTGCGACGTCACAACATTCAATGTTCGCTTTTCAAAAAAAAACATAATACACATGAGTAAAAATCTAAATGACTATATACGACACGAGAACATTTGAAAAGAAACCAGAATACGGATCATCGCAAATGCATTGACAATATACATACATGATCACGTCGGCAGGTCATCAGTGATAGAGTTTTATAAATTCGAAGTTATGATCATCAACATGTGATATTATTCAGTTTTATATTGTTTCAGATTCGAAATATTTTAATTTAGATATTCACAGTTTCACACCATCTAAGTAATGATTTGAGGTATTTATTTGTTAGAATCGAATCGATGATTTTATGTGGGGGTCACGAGTGAGATCAGCCTGCATGTATGATAAACGTTATGTCTATTAAATTGTCGGGGTTGGGAGTAACTCCATGCATGCATGCATATATTGTTAGTTTTCTATTTCATAATAGTATCATATTTGCCGTATCTTTGTATTTGTTGATGATCTTAAATGGAGTTGATAAATATTGATGACGTAGGAGAGTACTTTTAGGAACAAAGCGGCGCAGCGGAACCAACACATAATGCACAAACGATTATAAAACAGAAAATACACGACACAAGAATTTTACGTGGTTCGGTCCCAGTGTGGGACCTACGTCCACGGGCTGCAACTAGAATTATATCATTAATTGGTGCGCAAGATTACAATTACAACATAGAGCAAGTTAGACCCAAATCATAGAGAAGAGGCCCATTTGGGCCGACTCCTCTTATTCGAGACTCCATAACCCTAACAATCTCCCACTTAGAGGCTCGAGCAATCCTCAATCAACCATCCAAGCAAAACCTTGTAATCAGTAACTGCAATAATCTTCAAAACAGAAATCCTTCAATTCCAAGAACAAGCTAAAACTTCAATATCAGAAGTTCTTAAGCCTCCAGCTCCTAAGAATAAGCTAAGATATCAAATAACAGAAGTCCTCCAAGCCTTCAATTCCCATAAACAAGCTAAGACTTCAATCTAATTCTCCTAGTTGCAGCAGCCCTCTTCTTAATTACCAGAAGAGCCGGTTGAAGCTCCCCCGAGCTCAACCCAACAGTCATCACTGACCCAGTCATGGCAAAACCCGCCATTGACTCATCCTCAATCTCAACCGGCTCCCACTGATTCAAACTACCGGCTCCAGAGACTTCCAAAGGAAACACCACTCTCCAAAACATGCAAGAACCTAGGAGAGTTTCCATTCGTAAAATCCGGTCGTCAAAACCCAACGATGTTTTGAACTGTACCCAGAACACACCCCGTGCTCCCACTGTTCCCAAAACCCCTGACCTGGTTTAAACCTTCGAATGCACTCAGCTGACATCCTCGTGGCTCCAGGATTCACTCTTGCAAAATGAATCCACTTAGCTCTGCCCGATGCAGCGAGCCAAGACTGTACTACTCGAAAGTTGGTTCCTTATTCCGGCGATACTAAACCCGTATCTTCCCAAAGTCTTCAGTAAGATTCACCAATACTTCACTACAGTGGGTAACATGAAATGAAGTATACCAGAATCGCGAACCCAAGAGTCTTCACTGCCTTCACTGAGTCCCAATGCATCAACCGAGACACATTCTCAGAAGCAGAATTTACTATCTTTGACATCGACTCTAAAGAATGTCCCACACCTCACGCAGCTCCACCATGTCAACTATGCTCAGCTACCACTGTCCCTGTTATCCCAACCCATGCCAAATGTCGTACCACTGATCACCACCGAACAAGAAACAACTTCACAGTTCTAGACCAGCTAACCGGCAAACGGTTATAACAGCAGCAGAGTTTTCATGATGAAAGCAAACGGTACCAAGGATTCCGCGACCGTACACCCGATCGGATAACCCTAACCGAAAAATCTTTCAACCGAGCAATATCACCTGACTTCCTTTTTATTTTCACTTATGTCGTCACCAGCACACCAGAACCGGAATACTTAAAACCCAAAGCATTCCAAACCCGCTGGTTCCATTTTCACCGGTTTTATCCCATAGTACCACACTCAAGTTCTTTTGACAAAATCAACCAACCTCCAAACCGTCAAACCTTTGGATAATAACCATCCCATCTCCAGCCATAACAATAGCAAACAGAAAACATATCAAAACAGTGAAATAAACACTGTAATGTCACGGGCCTGAACTTGACAGTTGTTCTACCAAACACTGTCAATAAACCGATCTGCTCCTGCAATAAACCTCGCAGACAAATCTAAACCCGAATACTGAATTTCACATAACCCAGTTCCCAAATAGTTGATAATAAACAGTCAAACAGAACTAAACAAAACTCTAACCTTTACCCGACGAATCCAAGAGCTTTATAACCAAACCCTAATCGGTAGCTTCAAAGAGTTTAACTTGGTACCGAAACATTCAAACCGTTAACCCGTAAAACAAACCAGAAACACCCGACCCGACGCTTCACCTGCAAACCCGAGTGAAACCAGCAACTCCAAGAGAGCCATAACAGAAACTCTAATTGCAAAATCACTCCAAATCAGTTCCGAACAGCCCTGTTTTTATCCTGAAACAGCCATGTTTTCTCCTGAAACATGTTGGATCGGGATCTACCTTGATCCAATGATTCAACACATTAACCGAACCAAATCGTACAGAATCCGATTTGATTGGCAATCCAATCTATGACACGGATCGGGTCGAGAGAAATGAGCGGATTAGACTTCGAAACGAAGGTTTCTATCGACCCTTTGGTGTAGAGAAGTTGGATACAAGACCTGGAAACTCTCAACGGACAGAGATTCGACAATACAGGTGCAAAGAGTTTGTGTGTTCTGTTGCTTAGTCTGGTTCTGTGTGTATATGTGTTGTCTATGTGTTGTATGTGTGCTCATGAAGTGAAAGTTCTATATATAGTGATGAGGCCATTCGTACGAATGAGCCATGTGAATGGACTCATTCGTGCGAATGAATCAGCAGAATGGTTCATTTGTAAGAATAAATCATTAGAATGGTTCATTCGTACGAATGAATCATTCTCATGACTTATTCTAGCGAATGAATCATTCTCATGATCTATTCGCGCGAATGGATCATTCTCATGATCCATTCGTGCGAATGGGCCTTTCATTAGCACGATTGATCAACGTTATCGCTATTTATCAGATCGTTTAATACACAGTCGTTATATATATGAGTAAACATTAAGGATAAACATGTAATTTCATTAATACATCAAATAATTACATTAAACATAGATGAAATACATATTACAAGGGATTAGGGACATATTATGCATCTACATACTCCCCCTTGGACCTAGATCCCTTCAAAATGACCTAACTAACATTAGTTGGTCTTCAACATCTCTTTTGTACGAGTTTTCCAGTTAACTCCGGCGTGTATGTCAAAAGCAAAGCATATACGTATCACTTTCACATACTGCAACGCCTGGTCTATATCTGCAACTTCAAAAAATGGTTGACACTTGTATAGAGTTGTAACATCTTGTTCAGACAAGTTGGTCAGCCACAAGGGATCAAAGACCCTGATGGTCTCCCATGACCCTTCTTTACAAAGCACTATAACAGCTTCACCAGTACGCCCATCATAGTACCACCATTTGAACTGATCTGAGAAGTCCTGGATCATTTTCCTTAAAGGAATCTTCTTCATGATCGTTGGAGGTTTCCACTTTAAGACAATTAGGGGCTTCTTGGTGATTGGATGAACCTTTTCCTTATGAATGTAACGTGTAGGCATTTGTGGCTTGAAGTTCACCCACTTCTTCCGGTATTCGTATTGTAATTGACGTTCAAACCATTTGGATAGACCGGAAGATTCGTTGTATAGAAGCTTTAGACGCGCCAATTGATTTACTTCAAATGCGGGAAGCGTCTTGAAGTCATGAGGGTACCTGAAATATTGTATGCCCTTCTCTCTTTTTATAGCATAGCAGCTTAAGTCGTTGAAGTATGCCCAACTGATTATACGACCATCAGACTTGTGTCCTTTGAGTCGATAAACTTTAGTGTACCTGGTTGGAGGAGAGGGCTTTGAGTTCTTCTTTAATTCGGCCATGTATTCCATCCACTGACTTTTACGTTCATTCAGCTCGTCAATGTCATTAGTGGAGGGACCGGCTTCATCTCCTTTGTTGTCGATAATGCGGTTGACCTCCTCGTCGGACTGCTGAGTGAATAAGTCTGCGAAGGAGGGAAGATCATCACCATCTACTGATGTGTACTTTGGATATTCTTGATCAGTGATGTCTTCGACTTCAACCTCATCAACGTCTTCTAGTTCGTCAGAGGAGGGATAATCAGTTGTAGGAACAGATGCCTCTTCAGTGATGACTTCGTCGGGATTCATTTGAAATAGCTCGGCAATCTGTTCTTTTGACAAGCAGTGTACGATTTCCCCTTCCTCTTTGTCATAAATAACTGAATGTTGGATGATCCCTTGCATGTCAAGCACATAAGTTAACTTTGAAGGTTGTTGCTTGAGAGGCATCACATCCAAAACTATTTTCATAAACAAACAAAGAATAAACATGTGAGAATTTGAAATTTCATTGATTTAATCAAAATAAAATTGAAATTATTTACATAATAATCTAATATTTACAATAAGACAACTTAAAACACTTAAAACAAAAACTATCAACCTTCAGTGCCCTTTTGTGTATCTGATGATGGGCCTTCTGATTTGTCTGATTTTTGCTTTGTGCGTTCCTCTGCTTCTGCTGTCTTTGAAGCACTTGATGCAGCACCAGCATTGGCACCATCATCCTTATGTTTGTCATTATTATCATCATCATCGTCACCATCATCATCATCATCGTCATCATCATCATCCTCATCGTCATCATCATCATCATCATCACCATTATCACCATCATCACCATCATCACCATCATTGCGAGCACCCTCAATTCTGGGTGTCGGGTCTCTTCTGCTTTCTAAGTCTTCCAATAGTCTCTTATTATCCTCCTCAAGCCTTTGTATCCTCTGAGCATGTGCATCAACAGTTTTAGACAACTGTTGATTCTGGTTTGTAGCAGTGAGAAGGAGGGCTTGTTGATCATTACACCTAGTGGAAAGACTTGTGATGGCTTGGGCTTGTTCAGTATTTTGCAGAGTCAACTGACTGATCTGCGAGCCCTGTTGGTCAATACGCTTTGATTGCTCATCATTCTGAGCCTGTAAACGAAGTACCAAACTGTTTAAAGTACTGATCTGGTCGTGTAGAGAGACAGTCGGTAGTGACATTGAAGATTCAGCTCGAATAGTTGATGGCTGTGATGTAGGAGCAGTCATGTAGATGGGAGGAGGCACAGTTTGTGTCTGAGGCATAGATGTTGACATTGGAGCCTCAGACCTGGTGGCAGTTGCTGTAGTAGCAGAGGTGCTCTCCGTCCTTCTGACAAGTTTAAACTTTTGGCGTTTGGCCATTCTCTTTCCTCTTCCTCTCTTGACTGGGGTAGATTGGGAAGAAGGAGCAGTAGATACTTGTGGACAGTCAGGGACAAAGTCAGCATCCCTGACGTCATCATCAACCCTTGAGCTTCCTTGATCTGCTCCCATTTTTCGTTTTGTTGCGACCAATCTTGCCCCTTGTTGACTGATTTCAAAATCATCTTCAGAATCCTCAGAATCAGTAAACAGGACGGTGTCCAGGTTAACGTCTTCTGGGTTAGTTGGAAGGGAAGAATCGATAGCAGCAACAGTGGGGGTGGTGGCAGCAGTAGATGGAACATTAGGAGCATTGCCACCATCTCCCTGACCATCTTGGTCGTCATCATCTTGGTCGTCAGCTGAAGGTACAACAATATCCTCCCTGTCAGAATCACTGTTATCGTGACGCCATTTTCTGTTTGCTGGTGCCACATAATCTGGATTTGCTAGATGTCTAATAAGTCGTTTGTGAGGTGGCTTTGTTGGTCTGCCCCTGTAGGTCTGTACCCTGTTTAGAGTGACATCCGTCATGTGTTCTAGCTTGATCATGTCGATGTCTGACCTTGGCAGAAGAGGAAGCTGGTCATCTATTATCATTTGTAAGAATCTGGGGTACATAAGATACGCATTGTCCCCCTTAAGATAGATGTTTTCCTTAAGATGCGTGAACACCATCTCGGAAAAGTTGAACGGAATGTTCAACACCAGTGCAACGAATGCGCTTTGAATTGTTTCGCGCATATCATCAAATCCGCTACGACGGGAATCGAGGCAATGCAGAAGAACATGTCCAAGATACTTGTACTGCGGACAGAGGTTCGCTTTGTTTAAAACTCCCTCTGCTACATTCCCGTCGTACTTTATTCTCATGAAGCATCCGCGGACCAGATATTTATCCAGTGTCACTGGATCTTCAGGATGATCACCGAATTGACACAATCGGCGAATGTGAGCTGCCGATACAACCACATCTTGACCTGCGATCTTCCCTCGTATGACCGGTGGAGATACCTCGCAGTCAATCTCGGCAGATGCCCAGAACTCCCTTTGATGCGACGTATATGGAGTCCGGTGATGGGATATAGCATGATCAATCCTTGATCTTGATAAAAACTCGATCATGCCGACAAACGGACGTGCATTCTTTGATGTAGGAATCATGTACGCACATATGTTGCTTTTTATTGAAGCCTTAAGAACAACTGGAGCTCTGTGCGCCATAACGATCAGTCTGCAAACACAAAAACATGAAGCACATCAGATCAGTACATGCAAGATTTTGGAAATATGAACTTTTGGACCATTTTCCCTTTGTACGAATGAACCCAAAAAGTTAGTTCATTCGTGCGAATGGATCATTCTGCCTATTCATTCGTGCGAATGAGTTTCATTCATATGAATGAGTATTCATTCGTGCAAATGAGTTTCATTCGTATGAATGAGTGTTCATTCATGTGAATGAGTGCTCATTCGCACGAATGAACATGAAGAGTGTGTCCATTCGTATGACAGACGGGTCGCGATCCAACTTGTCCAAAAATTCGATCAAGACTTGAAAAGATTTGCCGAAAAAGACACCAACACACTCGACTATGATTTTCAACCAATATTTAGCATTTTAATTGGTTTATTAAGTCACTTTTTACGTTTTTTAGGTTTGGTTTTAGGTTTTGAACCCTAAATCTAGTCGAGACATCCAAGAATCGAGTATACAGACGTTTAATCTCTTGAGGGTATACCTGTAAACAAAAATCAAGCGTTAGATCGGTGATTGGACGGAGATTTGTTCAAATGCAGATTTTAATCAAACAGACGTGCGAATAAGGATTTCTGATTTGTGCGAATGATGCTGAGAATGTGAATGAATGGCCTTTTTATAGGATGGCCTGGTTCATTCGTACGAATGGCCCATTCTGGTCGGTCCATTCATGCGAGTGACCCAGACTTGATTCATTCTGCCACTCATTCGTACGAGTGGACCATTCTGGTCAGTCCATTCGTGTGAGTTGATTCATTCTGCCACTCATTCGTACGAGTGGACCATTCTGGTCAGTCCATTCGTGTGAATGAGCTATTCTCCTCATCCATTCGTACGAGTGAGCCATTTTACTCATCCATTCGTACGAATGGGACAATCCCCTTATGCAAATTAAATTTTTCAAGTTAAATGGGGTATCCGACCACATCGGTCTTGACAACAATTTGATTATGAAGTAATTTACATTTAATTATGAAGTGAGGGATCAATTATGAAGTTTTGGAATAGTTTATGAAGTAAAGGAACGATTTGATCAATCAGGAAGTCAAGCGGTTTTCAAATTTTGATTTTCAGACAGTCGTTCGAGTCTTATCAGATAATCTAAAATTCAGGAAAAGTAAAATCTTTTTGGATTTTTGAATATGTAATGCTGAAAATAATATCAACAAGATATATACACGCATGTCTTAGTAAGAATGATCCTTATGAGAAATCATACAGACTTAGTGACTAATGATCTGAGACATTTTGAATTTTGTAGATACAACTATACAATGGTATTTACACATCTTTTTGTGAGAAAGATCCGAACATAGGATCAGTACTAAACTCATAGCAATCAGCAACATTGCAAATTATCTGAGCTTTAAGTACACTTAGTCAAAATGCGATCATTGATATGTTTGTCCATCTTAAACTTATGCAGACCTTTTCTCAACACTTACAAGATGATCTTGAAGGATTAAGTCCATTATCTATGTGTCCCACACTAGTTAAGAATTGACTTGAATTACTTTTCAAAACATGTTAATGTTTCAAATCAGCACAACTTACTTAACCAGTCATCATAAGTTCATGAGATCTCAGTTATTCCCTGTTACTTCTTTACTACACCAAATTTTTTTTTTAGTATTCACAGTGACAGCCATCAGCTCATGGACGGCTTCAGCCAGGTATTTACAAGGCAATATGGCACGTATTCAGCTAACGGTGTTTGTGTTCATCTTATCCCGTGGATGGCTTCAACCAGGCTGCAACCCGGTAATATGGCACATATACGGATTCGGATTCATACTTTTATTTTATTCTTAATCGCATGGACGGCTTCAGCCAGGTATTTACAAGGCAATATGGCACGTATACGACTTCGGAATCTAATTTTTAATTTTATAACTACTTTCTGATATCTCATTAAACTGATGATAACTGGTGTGCACAGAATGAGAAACACCTTCAGTTTCTATTGTTGATTTTCGTCAATCCTTTCACCATTATGTGACTCACAGGACAATATCTAATATGGTATAGATTGATCATCAATGATCGAGATTCAGTAAGATAAGCCTATCAATGCATCACATGTCGACTTAGTGTGACTATTCACTATGACATTAAATGCAATGTACTTCATACATATGGTTAGTGTGCCATCACTTCCCAAAGGTTGGATACGATTTCTCATTTTTGAGTTTTTCAGATGTTTTTGGGTTTTAGACTGTACAAAAATGGAAAATCTTTTTTTTTTTTAAACAAACTGTACACAAATAACTGTACACAATTAACTGTACACAATTAAGAAAATCTTTTTGGAGTCTCAGATAACTAGCGTCTGTGTACTATCATTTTTCTCAGCGAGAGATCATTTTCTTACTGACATTTCTCCCCCTAAAATTTTAAAATGAAAAATCTTTTTGAGTTTTTAAGATTTTTAATAAACGCAAGAAAGAAAATATATACAGAAACGTAATTGATAAAAATGATTATTGACTCGACTCTTGGTCCGGAACAACGTCATCCTTCTTTTTCATGTCGTTTACCTTTAACAAGAATAAAAATCTTGGTTTGTCAAAGGCTTTTGTATAGAGGTCGGCCTTTTGGAAATCAGTGTTAATTTGAACCACATCAATTAGTTTCTTTTCAAAACAATCACGAATGAAATGATATTTTATGCCGATGTGTTTGGTTTTTGAATGCTGAACCGGATTCTTAGTGATAGCTATGGCAGCAGAATTATCTACATAAATAGGAGTGTTAGAGAATTGCAAACCGTAGTCCCGAAGTTGCTGTTGAATCCAGATAATCTGAGAACAGCAACTGGCAGCAGCGATGTATTCAGCTTCACATGTAGATGTAGCCACTGAAGTCTGCTTTTTGCATTGCCATGTCACAAGACGGTTTCCAAAGAACTGACACCCTGCAGATGTAGACTTGAAGTCTGTTTTGCAACCACCATAATCAGAATCACTATATGCAGTAAGCTCAAAGTTATCATCATTAGAGTACCATAATCCAAGATCAGGAGTACCCTTCAGATAACGAAAAATCCTTTTGACAGTAATTAAGTGGGAGACTTTTGGTTTTGACTGATATCGGGCACAGAGACACGTGGCGAACATGATGTCTGGTCGAGATGCCGTGAGATACATGAGAGATCCGATCATGGCTCGATAGAGAGTAGCATCAATATACTCCCCCTTGTCATCAGGCGAAATCCCGTGATTGATCGCCAATGGAGTACCAGCAGGTTTGGCATCAGTCATACTGAATCGGCTCAGTATGTCTCCAACATAATTTGTTTGATGAAGGAAAATCCCTGTCTCAGATTGATCTACTTGTAGCCCTAGAAAGAACTTCATCTCTCCCATGGAACTCATCTCGAACTTGTCCTGCATAACTCTTTCAAATTCTTTGCACAGAACATCATTCGTCGATCCGAAAATAATGTCATCCACGTATACCTGTACCATTAAAAGTTCTCCACCCTTTTCCCGAATAAACAACGTGCAGTCGATGACACCTCTTCTAAAACCATTGTTCAGAAGATGAGTGGAAAGTGTCTCGTACCACGCTCGCGGAGCTTGGTGCAATCCGTACAGTGCCTTGTCCAATTTGTAGACACGGTCAAGATGCATAGGATCTTCAAACCCGGGAGGTTGACTGACGTATACGACTTCACTGATTTCTCCATGAAGGAAAGCACTCTTTACATCCATTTGATAGACTTTGAACCTTTTGTAGGATGCATAAGCAAGAAAAATTCGAATTGCTTCCAGACGAGCAACCGGTGCAAACACTTCATTGTAATCTATACCTTCAATTTGCCTAAATCCCTGAACGACCAAACGAGCCTTATTTCTTATGACTATTCCTTGATCATCCCTTTTGCAACGAAGAACCCATCGAGTACCAATATTCTTAGCTCCTTTTGGTAAATCAACTAACTTCCAAACTCCGAGCTTCTGAAATTGGAGTAGTTCTTCCTGCATTGCATTTACCCAAGATTCTTCTTTTAAAGCATCTGTTATAGACCGTGGTTCGATTTGCGAGACGAAACATGAATGCGCACAATCGTTGACTACACCAGATTCCATGATTTCTGAGTAGACTCCAGAGTTGATCTGACCCCTAGTTTTGACACCAGATGTGGGATCACCAATAATGTTCTGTTGAGGATGAATTCTATCAATCCTACCCACAGGATGAGCAGGAACCTCAACAGTTTGATCAAGGTTTGTGATACTCTGTTCAATTTCCATAGAATGTGAAACATCATCACTCAATTGTACAACATCATGGGAAGGATCTTCAATCACCTGGTCTATTTCTTGTCGAGAACCCTCATACTCTGAAGAAGAAGAAGAGTCATCATCCTGTGTGACTTGTGTGTTATTGGAGGACTCAGGAATGTCAGATGATGAGGGAGTAGGTTGCACATGTTCATCAGGTGCGTTTTGAGCATCATACATCATTTGAACAACAACCTCCTCATCTGAACATTCTGGAGGAAGATTAAATGAGGCAAAAAGTTCTTCATAATCAAACATCCAAGGAAGACCTTTTCCAGCAGCAGGAGAGGTATACTTTTGAACATCAACATGGTACCATTCTTCTACATTCCCAGAAGCTTTGTTGTAAACTCTTTTATTGGGAGTGCTGTACCCTAAGAAGTAACCTACCTCTACTTTCTCGTTAAACTTGCCATGAGCATCCTTTTTCAACATGGTACATGGAGCGCCGAACGGTTCAAGATACTGTAAGTTCGGTTTCCTTCGATGCAACAATTCAAAGCAAGTTTTATCGTGACGCTTGACAAATAGAACCCGGTTGAGCGTGTAACACGCATTAGCAATAGCTTCATTCCAGAACTGCACGGGTAAGTTTGAGTCAGTGAGCATAGTCCTTGCAGCTTCTATCAAGGTCCGATTCTTCCTCTCAGCAACACCGTTCATTTGTGGAACATATGGCGCACTGAATTCATGGTGAATACCAAGTTTTTGACAGAAAGTTTCCATAAGGTGATTTTTAAATTCAGTACCATTGTCCGAACGGATCCTCCTAACCTTTAACTTATACAGAGACTCCAATTTGGTAATCAGAATCTCCACATATTCAAAAGTTTCAGATTTTTCTTTTAAGAACATCACCCAAGAATATCTTGAATACTCATCCGTCACAACCAAAAAATATAAGTCTCCAGCAATGCTCTTCCAGTTGATAGGACCAAACAAGTCCATGTGTAAGAGCTCTAGTGGTATAGTGATGGAATGTTGAGATTTGGGTTTATGAGATTTCTTGGTTTGTTTGCCTTTCTTTCAAGAAACACACACGTCAGGAAGATGAAAACTTTTCACAGTGACTCCTTCAACAAGATTTTTGTGCACCAAATGATTCATTTTTCTGAGACTGAGATGTCCCATTCTTTTGTGCCATAAAATAGAATCCTTCTCAGTGGATTTTGAAACAAAACATGATGCTGTGGACACTGAGGATGATGCTTGTGACATGTTAAGAATATAAAGATCATTCACTCTTGGAGCAGACATAACCACCATGTCTTCTGGAATCATAAACTCCTTTTTCAAGATATAACAATGCTTGTCATAAAAAAGAACCTTGAACTCCTTATCACAGATTTGAGAAACAGAAAGTAAGTTGTTATCCAACTGTTTGACAAAGTTGACCTTCTCAAAGCTGACAGCTCCATTAGACAGTGTTCCCTGAGCTGAGTTAAAACCACCTTTATCGCCTGCAAATGAAACATAGCCCCCTTTGATATTTCTGACGTCGAAAAGGAGAGCTAAGTTCCCAGTCATGTGCCTGGATGCCCCACTATCAATAATCCAATTATTGCTAATAGGATTATAAAGGACAACGTGCACAAGAAGGAAAGTAATTAGTTTAGGTTAGGAACCCAAGCCTTTACGGTCTTGGGTTTCCCAGTCTCATCTACAACAGTACAATCCATCCACTGTCCTTGTGGATTTTTGGAACAACCATTTGACTTTGAAGTACAGTCGTCAGAAGCATCATCTGATTTTGCTTTTCACACATGTTGTTTGTGCAACGACTGTTTGTGGTAAACAGTGGATTGCTTAACGATTTGTACAGGTGTGGAACTCGAATCAGAGACCAACAAGTTATACATCTTTTGTTTAACTTTCTTTTGATGCACTTTTTGTTGGGTAAAAGAGTTAGATTTTGACTTTAAAAACTTTTGTTTATTTTCTGGAAAATGGTTAACTCTTTTACTTGGCTTCTGAAGATAAGGACAGTTGACAACAACATGTCCTTGTGTACCGCACTCAAAACAGTATCTCCGCTCAACCATCCTCGGAGATCTGTATTGATTTTCACTTTGGTGAGTTTTTGAACCACCAGCCTTAGCTTCTTTTTGTTCAGCTGAAGAGAGTGACTTGTTTGATTGAACAGACTCTCCAACTTTAACAAAATTAACCTTTTTGATTGAGGCTTTGGTTACTTGACTCTTCTGATCAGAAGTAGTGGGATAAGATGGACGGCAATTGGTTTGTTTAATTTTAAAAACATTTTTAGTAACAGATTTTGAAATACCAATGTTGTCATTCTGTGGAGCAGACGAGTTTTTGTGTCCCAAACCACGAGTAGGACACTCATCGTCGTCTTCATCCCAATCTTCTACCATTCCATCAACACACTGGGACTCCGAGGTCGAAGCACCATTATCGTTAACCTTTGGTTGAGAAATTTTGTCTTCGGTTGGATCAACGACAAGTGGCGTTTTGACCTTAAAGTCAATGATTGGGTTATCATCCGGTGTGTTTACCATAGTATTCAACACCGGTGGAGGACAATTTTTATACCCAAACCCAACATTTTTCTTTCCTGTACGCCGTGAAATCATGTAATCAAGAAGGTAAGAAGAATTTGAATAACTTTTCAGCTTTTGATTTAAAGTTTCATAATCACATTCGACAAGCGTCAGCTTTTTCTTTGTTTCATCAATCGTGTTTAAATAAAAAGTGATGGCATTTTGTTTGTTGATAACACAGATTTCTAATTCATGAACTTGCCTGTTTAAAAGATCAATTTTGTTTTTGAAGGCAAGTTCGTTTCCCTTTAAAACACGGTTTGCTTCAAGACAATTAGTTAAATCAGCAATTAAGTCTGTGTTGTGACTTTTAAGTGTCTCAACTTTCTTCTCAAGTTCATCACAAATTAAACACGGTTGAGATTCAGACTCACTTTCAAAACTGTCAGAATTTACCTGAATGCCTGTGGATGTTTTTACCATAAA
This sequence comes from Smallanthus sonchifolius, assembly GCA_023525975.1. Classification (NCBI taxonomy): domain Eukaryota; kingdom Viridiplantae; phylum Streptophyta; class Magnoliopsida; order Asterales; family Asteraceae; genus Smallanthus; species Smallanthus sonchifolius. Next base: position 35,510,141 of record CM042025.1, on the reverse strand, counting down.
AGCACAGCTACAGGTAGATTCAGAAGAGGAATTGTTATCATCCACATCAGTTGTCGGTTGACTTGAAGAGACGACAGATGATTTTTCTTCATTCTCAGCTGTGAAGCCAGAACTGTTTGAAGATGTGTCGTCTTTAGCTGATGAACTTTCTAAAGCAATCTCTCTCTCAGCATCAGAATCTGATTCTTCATTGACTTCTACTGCCTTTGCCATGTAAGCTCTATCCCTTGAACTACCATCAGCTCCAAATTTAAAAGACCAATCAACAGTCTCATCTGTTTGAACAACCATAGCTTTTGTTCCACTTGAAGTGTCCTTATCTTGTGCAAGAGTAACTGGAACAAGGTTTGTTTCTGTATTTTAATTTTGTGGCTTCGGTTGGCTTTGACGGTTGTTGAAAGGGTTGCGGTTTCCAGTCTGTTTAGGCTTTTCACATTGCCTAGCAAAATGCCCTTTCTCACCACAGTTAAAACAAACAACAGCAGACAGATCAAAACCATAAGTAGTGTCTTTGTTCCCTTCGAGAGTTTTTCCTGTCCTTTTTACATAATCTCTCGCTCTTCTGACTGCACTTGCAAGAGCCCACATTATATCAATTCGATCCATTTCATCCTTATCAATCTGAGCATAGTCTTCTGCTGTCAGATGACTGTTTCCAACCTGTCCAGCAACAAGACTGTCATATGAATTGACAACGGTAGACAACAGTGCCATGTGTTCCTTGGCCACTTCGATAGTAACCTTGTCGAAGTTGTCTGTTTGCAATTTAATGGGGCTTGGTGGAGGAGTACTAGCAGTATTTCCCTGCTGTGGAACCGAGCTTGATGAAACTGAAGCATGAGTTGTTGAAGACTGGCTGGCTGAAACATTTGACATGTTTGATACAAACGCAGTCTGCAAAGGAGCATTTTGTTGAGTTGATGTGGAATAGTACAATGAAGGATCCTGAGCTTGTACGCCTCTCTTTAACTTCCACTTATTCATCACCTCTTGTTCTCTCAATTTCTGAAGAAATTCATTGATATCAATGGTTTCAAGAGTATTGTTCTGTTTGAGAACCATCAATAATGAATCCCATTTTGGTGGTAGCGCATCTGCCATGCATTGAACCTTTTCTTCTTTCGTTGTTTTGATCTCATGGGCATGCAATTCACTCATCAAGTGATAGAATCTCTCAAATAGATCATCTAAGGACTCATTCCCAATATACATGAAATTATCAAATTCCTTCTTAATGGCCTTAGCATTGATAGCTTTCAACGAAGCATTTCCTTCGTGACGTTGTTCTAAGGCAACCCACAGAGATTTTGAAGATGTAAACTTCCTGAATTGATGAAATATTTCTCTTGATATGGCCTGAGATAAGATAGCATATGCCTTCTTTTCTAAGTCATAATCTTTTCTTTGTTGTTCGCTTAAAAGGGAAGCCAAAACAGGAGTTCCATCCTCACTCAACACTTTTTGATATCCATTCTCTATCATCATCCATAAGTTTGTATCAACTCCATTAATGTGTATCTCAAACCTGTTTTTCTAGTGATGATATTTGTCCATTGTCATGAGTTTTGGAGCCTTGTTAGCATTTCCAGCTTCATTATCGATTAATAACAAGTTTTGGATTTTACTGTTCTGACTGGCAACAAAGGCTAAGTCCGACATGGTAAAAAATGAAGTTTTTCGACACAAAAAAAAATTCAGAAGAGATTTATGCGAATGGGTCTATTCGTGCGAATGGAATTTTCTATTCGTGCGAATGGAATTTTCTATTCGTGCGAATGGAATTTTTTATTCGTGCGAATGGAATTTTCTATTCGTGCGAATGGAATTTTCTATTCGTGCGAATGGAAGTTTGAACAAATGAGCGGGAGACTTGATCTATTCGCGCGAATGGTAGGAGCCATTCGTGCGAATGAAGTTCATCATGGTAGCCATTCGTACGACAGAGGGCTGTTTGACTTTTTTGCACCAAAAAGCACCAATGATTGAGCCTATTATCAGATCTAGAAGACCACTTTGTTGGATCGGGATCTACCTTGATCCAATGATTCAACACATTAACCGAACCAAATCGTGCGGAATCCGATTTGATTGGCAATCCAATCTATGACACGGATTGGGTCGAGAGAAATGAGCGGATTAGACTTCGAAACGAAGGTTTCTATCGACCCTTTGGTGTAGAGAAGTTGGATACAAGACCTGGAAACTGAGACGATCAGATCACTTAGAAGCAATAATCACAAGTTTTGAACGTGGCTAAACAATGATCAAGTGATCTTTATAACATTCAAGAAGCTAGAAAAAGCAAGATTAAAAGCAAGATTAGATTTTCTATGTTGAATCTAGAGCACAATCAGGCTCTGATACCACTTTGTTGGATCGGGATCTACCTTGATCCAATGATTCAACACATTAACCGAACCAAATCGTGCGGAATCCGATTTGATTGGCAATCCAATCTATGACACGGATCGGGTCGAGAGAAATGAGCGGATTAGACTTCGAAACGAAGGTTTCTATCGACCCTTTGGTGTAGAGAAGTTGGATACAAGACCTGGAAACTCTCAACGGACAGAGATTCGACAATACAGGTGCAAAGAGTTTGTGTATCTGTTGCTTAGTCTGGTTCTGTGTGTATATGTGTTGTCTATGTGTTGTATGTGTGCTCATGAAGTGAAAGTTCTATATATAGTGTTGAGGCCATTCGTACGAATGAGCCATGTGAATGGACTCATTCGTGCGAATGAATCAGCAGAATGGTTCATTTGTAAGAATAAATCATTAGAATGGTTCATTCGTACGAATGAATCATTCTCATGATCTATTCTAGCGAATGAATCATTCTCATGATCCATTCGTGCGAATGGGCCATTCATTAGCACGATTGATCAACGTTATCGCTATTTATCGGATCGTTTAATATGCTCAGCTACCACTGTCCCTGTTATCTTTGACATCGACTCTAAAGAATGTCCCACACCTCACGCAGCTCCACCATGTCAACTATGCTCAGCTACCACTGTCCCTGTTATCCCAACCCATGCCAAATGTCGTACCACTGATCACCACCGAACAAGAAACAACTTCACAGTTCTAGACCAGCTAACCGGCAAACGGTTATAACAGCAGCAGAGCTTTCATGATGAAAGCAAACGGTACCAAGGATTCCGCGACCGTACACCCGATCGGATAACCCTAACCGAAAAATCTTTCAACCGAGCAATATCACCTGACTTCCTTTTTATTTTCACTTATGTCGTCACCAGCACACCAGAACCGGAATACTTAAAACCCAAAGCATTCCAAACCGCTGGTTCCATTTTCACCGGTTTTATCCCATAGTACCACACTCAAGTTCTTTTGACAAAATCAACCAACCTCCAAACCGTCAAACCTTTGAATAATAACCATCCCATCTCCAGCCATAACAATAGCAAACAGAAAACATATCGAAACAGTGAAATAAACACTGTAATGTCACGGGCCTGAACTTGACAGTTGTTCTACCAAACACTGTCAATAAACCGATCTGCTCCTGCAATAAACCTCGCAGACAAATCTAAACCCGAATACTGAATTTCACATAACCCAGTTCCCAAATAGTTGATAATAAACAGTCAAACAGAACTAAACAAAACTCTAACCTTTACCCGACGAATCCAAGAGCTTTATAACCAAACCCTAATCGATAGCTTCAAAGAGTTTAACTTGGTACCGAAACATTCAAACCGTTAACCCGTAAAACAAACCAGAAACACCCGACCCGACGCTTCACCTGCAAACCCGAGTGAAACCAGCAACTCCAAGAGAGCCATAACAGAAACTCTAATTGCAAAATCACTCCAAATCAGTCCCGAACAGCCCTGTTTTTATCCTGAAACAGCCATGTTTTCTCCTGAAACATGTTGGATCGGGATCTACCTTGATCCAATGATTCAACACATTAACCGAACCAAATCGTACGGAATCCGATTTGATTGGCAATCCAATCTATGACACGGATCGGGTCGAGAGAAATGAGCGGATTAGACTTCGAAACGAAGGTTTCTATCGACCCTTTGGTGTAGAGAAGTTGGATACAAGACCTGGAAACTCTCAACGGACAGAGATTCGACAATACAGGTGCAAAGAGTTTGTGTGTTCTGTTGCTTAGTCTGGTTCTGTGTGTATATGTGTTGTCTATGTGTTGTATGTGTGCTCATGAAGTGAAAGTTCTATATATAGTGATGAGGCCATTCGTACGAATGAGCCATGTGAATGGACTCATTCGTGCGAATGAATCAGCAGAATGGTTCATTTGTAAGAATAAATCATTAGAATGGTTCATTCGTATGAATGAATCATTCTCATGACTTATTCTAGCGAATGAATCATTCTCATGATCTATTCGCGCGAATGGATCATTCTCATGATCCATTCGTGCGAATGGGCCTTTCATTAGCACGATTGATCAACGTTATCGCTATTTATCAGATCGTTTAATACACAGTCGTTATATATATGAGTAAACATTAAGGATAAACATGTAATTTCATTAATACATCAAATAATTACATTAAACATAGATGAAATACATATTACAAGGGATTAGGGACATATTATGCATCTACAAAACAACCATGTTTTCCTCCAAAACAGCCCTTTTTTCTTTCCCCTTTTGCGTAACCTAGGGTTTGAAAAAACCATAATTCCGGTGATCCAAAAAACAAGAAACCAGGCTGCGAATCAGTCCTGGAACAACAACATCAGAAAAAATGAAAAAAATCTGTCGGTACTGTTCAAGCCGGAAAACACTGTTCACGCTGGCCGGAAAACACTGTTCACGTCCGACCGGAAAACCTTGTTCATGCCGGAATCACTGTTCATGCCGGTGGTGGTACTCTAGCGGCTAGGGTTTTCCTTTGCGAATTGTTCTACCGTGCAATACCGTGTGTAACAATGAGCCAAAAGCTCTGATACCACTTGTTAGGAACAAAGCGGCGCAACAGAACAAACAAACAATGCACAAACGATTATAAAATAGAAAATACACGACACAAGAATTTTACGTGGTTCGGTCCAAGTGGGGGACCTACGTCCACGGGCTGCGACTAGAATTATATCATTAATTGGTGCGCAAGATTACAATTACAACATAGGGTATATATATAGATAAAACCTAGGGTTTCTAACTTGTTCTCCAAGTTAGGCCCAAATCATAGAGAAGAGGCCCATTAGGGCCGGCTTCTCTTATTCGAGACTCCATAACCCTAACAAGTACATCTCCAACGATCAACCGTCAATTAATAAAAAAAAAGAATACCCCTCAAGTTAGGCCCAAATCATAGAGAAGAGGCCCATTAGGGCCGGCTCCTCTTATTCGAGACTCCATAACCCTAACAAGTACATCTCCAACGATCAACCGTCAATTAATAAAAAAAAAGAATACCCCTCGTTTGAGCAAACTAATAAAATGACAACACAATAACTGAGAAGCATCTTGTTCACAAGAACCAAGCCCTGAAGAATTCAGCAAAAGGTGTGTTGACTCGGTAAGAGAGACAAAAAGGAAGAGTAGCTATCTGCAGGGAAGAGGTCAACTTCTTATCTGAAAGGGGAATGGACAGGATTCTGAAGGAAGGAAAGTTCTCTGAAGAACTTCCTCTTCTAGATAAATCACGAGACAAGATAGCAGAACGGGCAATCTGTCAAAGGCACTATAAATACAAGTCAAGGCTTCATCCAAACACACACCGGGTTATAAGCATCAATATACTGCATAACCTCATCCTCTCCTACTTACTTCTTCTAGTACTCTTGTAGTCGTCCTTTGTATTCATTGTAGAGATTATACCACTTAACCTTGGAACTCCCAAGGATAAGCGAGTCATTACGTTAATAAAGAATACTTATCCCTATCGCATAATCGTTGTAGCAACAAGTGGCGCCCACCTTGGGGCACGCTTCGATCTAGTCACTTGGAGAGTGCTTCACTTTCTACTCATTGTTTTTATTGTTTTTCTTTCAAATCGAAGGGAAATGTCTAGTGAGTACCAGCCGGTGTTGGAAGAACTGACATGGTAGAAATATCAAACATGATGGAACTTACACCCGAGGGGGTGAGGGAAAACTTCCCCAAGCTGCAGCAACTGCTGAATGATCATGTTTGAAGTGAAAGAATGAAGGGTGTGGCGGTATGGCTCTCTTACGAAGAAGAAACGGGCGGCACCTCTGGTAATGTCCTGTCCCAATAGGTAGGACAACAGATCCAGCAGCTGAACATCTCCACAGCCAACACAACTGCCTCCGGGCAGCCAGGAGCTACCCCTAGATCGATGTCTACACCAGTCATGGGGATAGTGTCACGAGGTCTGACCCAGACAACTCCAGAAAACACCTCCATCCCACCACAACAAGGACCAGTCCAGACAGGGTCTCAACTCCCAATGAGTCAACTCCTTGCAGCACAAAACATCCCGTATCTCCCATATACTCCCTACTATACCTAGCAGAACATGGGGATTACAAAAACTCCATTTTACCAGGATGCACCATCCGTCCTCTCCAACCCCGCACCACTTGGTGTCGGAAGAGATATGCCACAGGCGGAAAACGGCAGGGTAATCCTGCAGACCGATAGCGATGACCTCCTAGTCGAACTCCTGAAGCCATATAGCAGACTCAGATAGATTTACAAAGAGGATCGTTGAGTTCAAATTCCCCGCTAAGACAAAGATGCCGTCCAACGTAAAGATGTACGATGGGACCAGAGATCCGGATGACCACCTACAACTCTTCTCTGGAGCGGCCAGGGTGGAACAATGGTCTATGCCGGTGTGGTGCCAAATGTTCGTCCAGACCCTCACAGGAGCAACCCGTGTATGGTATAATGACATCCCTGAAGGGAGCGTCGACAGCTTTGAAGACCTTAGTAAAAGATTTCTTACCAATTTAATGCAGCAAAGAAAATGTGTCAAGGATCCTATCTCCCTTCATTACATCAGGCAGAAGGATGACGAATCCCTGGAGGAGTTTATGGAAAGATACAAAAGGGAAATTCTCCGTGTAAGAAACGCCACGGAGAGGCTGAGAGCATTCGCCCAAAACAGCTGTGTGAGGAGATGGGTAAACACCCTCCTAGGACAATGGAGGAAGCTATGGAGATGGCCGAAGCCTTCCTACGGGGAAAAGAAGCTCTACAGGCCTGAGAGGGTCGCCTGAAAGCTGACGGAGGAAAACCCTCCTCACCATTAAGATACCGCCCTAGGTCGTCCTACGTGGATAGAAGAATAGGTGGCTACCAATCCGACAGTCGGTGGAGGCATGAGAAGACTCCCTACTCCTGTCCTGAAAAACGGGAGAGGACTCCAGAAAGGTCCCGAGGAATCTAGTTCACAGAACTGACGAAGACACCTAGAGCAATCTTAGCCACTGAAGAAGCCCCTTTCAGTTTCAAACCTTCAAGGCCAATGGCCCAGCCGGGAAAGGATTAGTCTAAATACTGTGAGTTCCACGACGACAAAGGTCACCACACAAATGACTGTTTCCACTTGAAAAAGCAAATTGAAGACGCCGTCAAATCGGGAGAATTGGCTCACCTTCTCAAAAACATCCGAGATAAAAGGAAGCATGGAGGTAACGAATACAAGCCAGCCAGAGAGAAAACAATATACATGATCAACGGCTCAAGGACGCGTCCTAGAGAGAGCCAAGAGATTGGTGGACTTGACAAAGAATTGACTTCCCTCCTCTCCGGAGGGGTGGGGGAGCATTCTTCTTCTCCCTTGGTCATAAGGGCCCAGATCGAGAAACAGGAGGTCAGAAGAGTCTACATTGATGGAGGCAGCGCCTCATAAATCATCTATGAGCATTGTTTTTCACAGATGAGAGAAGAGGTAAAGAAAAAGCTAAGAAGCTCAGACATCCCTCTAGTTGGCTTCTCTAGAGAGAAAGTCCTACCAGTAAGAGAAGTAGATCTAAAGATAATCCTAGGTAAAGGACGAGGAGCCTGAATCGAATAGCTAATGTTCTTGGTGGTACGATCTCCCTCTAGCTACAACATTTTAATCGGACGCCCAGGCATCAGTGCCTTTGGAGCGGTCATCTCCACCGCCCATTCCATGATGAAATTCCCCACCATAGAGGGCATCACAATGATAACATCAGACACCAGAGAGGGCATGGTCTACTCAGTAGAAGACCACGCCAGAACAACAGAAAAAATTTGTGTTAAAGACAAATACCCGGATCAGCTGAGGCAAGAGTTGGAAGCTCTCCTCTGACGAAACAAAGACATATTTTCTTGGTGCAACGATGACATGATAGGAGTCCCTCGATACATTTCCAAGCAATCGCTCAACATCTCCAAGGAGACTCCCCCGGTCGCCCAAAAGAAGAGAGGTTTAGCCTCGGATAGGGCAAAGGCGGTTAAAGCAGAGGTAACAAACCTAGTGTGAGCAGACATCCTCAAGGAGGTTAAGTACCAAACATGGATTGCCAATCCTGTTATGGTCAAAAAATCGGATGGATCCTGGAGGATGTGCATCTACTTCAAGGATCTCAACAAGGCATTCCCAAAAGACAATTATCCTTTGCCAGCAATAGATTTGAAGGTAGATTTCTTAGTAGGTTACAGGTGGAAATGCTTCCTAGATGCCTACAAAGGTGATATGACAAACATGGATTGCCAATCCTGTCATGGTCAACAATACTAGGACAATACGTAACAGATTGGGTGGATGAACTCCCCAGCGTACTGTGGGCGATACGGACCATGGAAAAAACAAGTCATAGGCGGAACCCATACAGCCTCACCTTCGGATCTGAAGCAGTCATACCAGCCGAAATCGGCATCCCCTCTAGGAGGATCCTAAACATAGAAAAGGAAGTCAATGGGAAAGAACTCCTATTAAATTTGGACCTATTAGAGGAAAGATGATGCAACGCTAGAATCCAAGAAGCAAGGTACAATTCCTAAATGGAAAAGTACTTAAATCCTGTAGGTCCTGATGATAGGGTCTCTGTGCTAGAATGATTCTAGTTAGGAAACAGACAACAAATCTGCTGTAGAGAAGCTGATTGTTGAAGAAAATAGCAAACACAAACAAGAACATAAACCACTGATTCTATTAGATCCACTGATAAACGATTACAATAAGCACCTGGAATATAGATTACAACCCAAAACCCTCCTACCAGCTTACAAATTGACTATAGTAACAACGTATGATAAAAAAAGCTCCATAACTAGGTTTTTGGTCGTCTATTTATAGGAAACATAGAGAGAGTGAGAGTCGGCTGGACACCGACATGTCACTAGCTACTCTTGACCAAAAACCTAGATTACAAAAGTTACATTCTAGCCCCTATAGTTATCAGGAATACAACGGTTTCTCAGGTTCCAACAATTTCCCCTGAAACCGTTGCACTCCTGATTCTATTATCCTTCCGTGGGCCTCTTCTCCTCAGAATTTTTCCGACTCACTTTCATCTTCTTCATCATCCTCAGATTCATCCTTTCCTTCAACATTGGCAATATCAAAGACTTTATGGAATGTCAGTGGTTCCTCATTGTTTCTTGCCCTCAAACGATTTAGTTCCTTCAAAATGTTACTAGCACCCTTCCTAATCACCGCCATTGCTTTGGCAAATCCTCTCATATTCTTCCTATGGACCTCATTCCACTTATTCTGTTTGTTCCAATGAATATTCATTCCTAAAATCTCCTTTCTTTGATTCTCATGAGATTTTCTTAAAGCCAGAATTTCATTCTTCAGACCCTCTAGGTCAGTTGGCTTCTTTTGATGAGGAGGAGAAACTATTCTTGGTTTCATAATGCCTTTTCTGGAGACAGAGGTTGACTGTTTTGGATTGCGAAAGTTTTGGAAGTTCCCTTTATTTGCATAGGCGGAGGATGCCTTAATGCAGCAAGAGTGAAACTTGCTAGATAATCTGCCTCAATTACTTCATCAGTAAGGAATGGGGTGATAGAGTCATCTTGATGCGTTCTTCTTTGGTCTCTCTGATAGGCCAATCTTGCTGACCTCATCAGTCCTTCTCCTTAGCTAGGTGCTAAAGCCCTCTTCTTCTTCTTTCCATCAGAAGTATCAATAGCCTTTCCCTTGGCTTTTCTCTTTGCCGTTTCTTTCTTGGACTCCTTTTCTTTATCGGGTGCAGTTTTTCCCTCGATCCTTCTTTTCATGGTGTTGTAACTTTCCTCAGACGAGCTCTGAATTTCAGGAATGACTTCCTTCTCACGCATTTTCTTGAATAGAGGAGTCACCTTTCCAGAAAAAATTATGGTGATTTCTCAGAAGATCGGTATAAAAATGGGAATCGAGCTTAGCAAATGTCATAGGGATTCCTTTTAGAGAAATTTTCTGGAGAGAGAGAGATTCAGAATCATTTGGACAAATTGTGGGTATAAAAGCCATTTGTTCTTTGTAGCATTACTACACATGTATTCAAATATGTGACGAGAGATGTTGCATGTTTCATCTTTGCAGACTTTCAACATAATTCCTCCCCATTTCAACCAAAGGGCATTTTTTGTGTGACATTGAGTGAATAAAAACATACATGATTGCTTTCCAGTCCTTTGTTAATCCTCTCTTCATAATTTCACTCTTTCTGAGTGGCCCTACATATCCAAGATCCTCAATGAAACGTCTTTCAACTTCTTTCTTGTCAATAGTGTAAGGTTCAAGAAAGCTATCATGTAACTTTAATGCTTCTCTGACAGTGCTTTCAAAGACGACCACCTTTTGTCCAGTAACAATAGATCTGATAAGAGGCTCGCTGGTAATTGAGTGTAATGATGCTTCTGAATTATCCTAGATTTCAATAATGAGATCCTTGTAGACTGTTTCGTTCCATGAGATGGCGTAGGATATCCTTCTTTGTAGTAACCAATTGATTACAGTGGTGAAGTCTTCATGTATAGGATCAGGAAAGCTGATAGCAATGTTGTGACAGTTATCGCTAACAAGATGATCACCAGCCATGTTCTGCAATGATAATAACACATATATCAATAACTTGACAAAGATAAAGCATTTAGACAAAATAAAATAATGAAAAGCAAGAGAGTCAGCCAAAAGTGACCAAGAGTCAGCTTTGAGAGTCGCTTGTGCAATGATGCCTGCCCGATGAGAATCGGCTAAAGACTTGAAATGCAATCATACAAGAAGAGTTGCTTAAAAAAAGCAACAGTCGATACAGAGAGTGTCAGCCTAGATTCAGGTGACAGTCGGTCAATTAAACAGAGAGTCGGCTGGTTGAGAGTAAGATTCTTTCTTGATTAGGTAAGAGTCGACTGATGACATAGTAACAGTCGGCTCCAAAAGCAAGATAGTCGGCATTTCCTCCCTGGATGATCCGGATAATCACCCCCCTAGAGACTCTTGAGAGTCGGGCATAATTTTGAACTTGTGTTCAGTGAAGTGTTGTGCCATATCAAATGAGAGTGGGCACCTTTGAGCCAACTCTAGTTATCTTCCTCATCTAGACAGTCGGCTAATGGAATATGAATAGGCAACGTCATCGAAGACGATAAAGAACCCATCTTGCTGCATTATCACACACATAATGATAAGAAACCTGTATAAAGTCAAAACGTTACCTTAAAAAGATGAAAGAATCACATATTAAAGCAAATATCGTAAAATATGGCGTTTTGACGGAAAGGAGAGTGAATCACCGGAGATGAGGGACCAACTAGGGTTTTTGAAAGTGAACAGTGTTCCCCCTTTTCAGACACATATATATACTGAAAATTTTACCAGGGCCGACTCTTGACAGTCCCCCAGGAGAGTCGCTAGGGTAATAATAAAAAATAATAAAAAATGAACTTTTGATCAAAACGAATCGACTTTCGAGCTTGAATTTTGAAATAAGGACCCATAAGGCATTGTACAGGATATACACACATATGAGAGCAATAGAGCAAACAAGAAGACCAAATACGACGCTCAAAATGAGACAGAACATATAAACAAGGATATAGAACATGCAAACCTGATTATGTGGAATCATACCGACATAGCTTGTCACACAACCTTTTCTTATTGTAACTGGATGTCCACGGCCTTTGAATGACTGTTGGTATGTTTGTCCTCTTAAGCCCATGCACCATTCTTTCAACATACAACTAGCGAACGTTTATCATGTTTTGGTAGATTTAAGATGAAGATAGTGTTCCCCACACTTGTCAGGTATAACCTACCCATCCTCATGGTCTTTTGAGTGCGATGATGAGAGCTTCAGGTCTATGCCAACGCATAATCAGAGAAGTTGATCAACGAGAATCCTAAGATAGCTAACTGAGCATAACTAGCACGGGTCCGTGAACTGTTAAGGGTATCTTTAAAATTTTGATTCAGGGACACAGCACAACGGACTTACGTGCCCTGTTTTAAGAAATAAGATTGGACTTACTTGCACGTCGGACTTAGAAGCCAAATTTTTGTCAAGAAAATCCCTTCACAGTCACAGGAACCCAAAAAGATATATATATATATATATATGTACACACTAACATTGTGTATCTTTTGAATTTTGTTCCTAATGCACGACATTGATATTGCATGTCTTTTACTCAAGATTGACAAATTCAGTACTAGAATGCACATCATTGGTGTCTTTTACTTAGATTTGCACGTCATTGCATGTCTTTTATTGCCTAATGCACGTCATTGCGTGTCTTTTTGATCCTTTTTTAATAAGTACATATAATAAGGACTCGCAACCCCTTTGTGACGGGATTATGGTTATGTGCAGACCTGGACAAGATGGGTATACACTTTTCAGCAGTCATTATCTTTGTCACTAAGTTGCAGTCTATTTGTTTGAATACTGAGCCTACCAACATGTCCTTTAGTATAACCGCTTCCCCCTTTGATCCTATTCAAACAATGATCAAGTATGTCGGTGTAACTATCATTTCCCACAATAAAAGTTATGCAAGAGAAGCAATGAAACACCCCTTTTTCAAATAATTTTCTTTTTCTATTCACAAACACTTTCCCTCGAAAATTTTATTTGTAGACAACTTATAGAAATGGAATTTTCTAAACAAAAGACAATATATTTTTGCAGCTCGATCATCAACTCGTTCTGGTCAAGAAAATGTTTTTGGATTTTTGAAAGAAAATATGAACAGAGATATATACACAATGCATGAGGGATAGAAGATGTTACTCAAAATTCAACAAACCCAATTTCTACACGAGATCAAGAAACTGGGATTTATCAAATGCCTTCGTTAAGATATCAGCTTTCTGATCATTGGTGTTTACTGGAAGGACTTGAATATATTCTTTCTCATAAGTGTCCCGAATGGCATGAACCCGCACGTCGATGTTTGTCTTTGAATGATAGATTGGGTTCTTCACGATTTTCACACAAGCTTCATTGTCGATGAATATAGAAGTCTGCTTCAGGTTGATACCATAATCCATTATTTGATGCTGTATCCAGAGGATTTGAGAGTAGCAACTGGAAGCAGCGATATACTTAGCTTCAGTAGAAGAAATGGAGAATGATGTTTGTTTCTTGCATTACCACGACACTAGACAGTGCCCCAAGTATTGACATCCTCCTAACATGGACTTTCTGTCAAGCTGACATCCACCATGATCATTATCAGAGAAGGCCACCAAATCAAAACTATTGGCTTTTGGATACCAAAGCCCTAACTTAGGTGAGCCTTTTAAGTAGCGGAAGATTCTTTTAACTGCTATTTCATGGGATTCCTTAGGATTCGTCTGGTAACGTGCGCAATAGCAAACATCGAACATGATGTCCGGATGGCTGGCAGTGAGATATAGCAGAGAACCTATCATTAAACGATAATGATGCCTGTCAACAGGTTTCCCATCTGGATCGGCAGAGATGGGAGTTTGAGCAGCAAAAGGTGTGGATGCTGCCTTAGAGTCAGTCATCTGGAACTTTTTGAGCATGTCTTGAATATACTTGGCTTGATGAATGAGGGTTCTGTCATGTGACGGCTTTACTTCCAATCCAAGAAAGAACGTGAGCTCACCCATTTTGCATTTTTCAAATTTGGCCTTCATAACATCCTCAAAGTCTCTGCACAGCTTCTCATTGGTCGACTCGAAAATGATGTCGTCCACATAAATCTGCGCTAGCATAATATCCTTTCCGATCTTCTTCCTAAATAAAGTGATATCAATCTTCCCCCGTTCAAAGCCATCCTGTAGAAGATAAGATGACAGAGTATCATACCAAGCCCTCGGAGCCTGATAAAGTCCATACAGAGTTTTGTCTAACTTGTAGACTCGACTCGGATAATCTGGATCTTCAAACCCCGAAGACTGTCACACATAGACTTCTTCCTTGACCTTCCCATATAAGAATGCACTTTTAACGTCCATTTGATAGACCTTAAAGTTCTTGAAACACGCATAAGCTAGGAAAATCCTTATTGCTTCCAAACGAACCATGGGAGCGAATACTTCCTCATAATCAATACCTTCTTCTTGGGCAAATCCTTGCACAACCAGCCTTGCTTTACTCTTGCTTACAATGTTTCTTTCAGCAGTCTTGTTCCAGAAGACCCAATGAGTACCAATTGGGTACTTATTCTTTGGAAGGTCAACCAGATCCCAGACTCTCAATTTCCTGAACTGAGCCAGTTCTTCCTGCATAGCATCTTTCCAGCTGGAATCCTTCTGGGCCATGGAGATATTCTTTGGAACATCACGTGTGAGAAAACAAGCACATAGGGTCGTGTTGTAGGGAGTAGAATAACTTCTAGTACGAACACCTTCAGTGATTGGCCCAATCACATTCTACAAAGGATGATTAGACAATGTTTTGAAAGATGGCCCATCAACAACTTCAACTTGAGTAGGAAGGTTTGTTAAATTTTCACCAGGAATGTTCACTTGCCCATCATTATTATAAGAATCACTGTCAGAGACGACAGAGGGATCATTTGTCAAGTCCTGTTTAACATTAGAATTTACAGTTGCTGTTTGACCAGAACTGACATTACCAGAAGTATTTACAGGAGCAGTCTCAGCAGCCTTAGAGTGAGAAGAGGTTACTGTACTGTTGACGGATACAGATAAAGGATCAGCAATAGCAGGTGTGATTCTTGTTGAAAAAGGCATAAATTCATCTTTTGCATGAATAGATGGAAAGAATGAAGGTTCAGTGGATGGAGATGGTTCAGGGACAAGTGGTGCAGGAGGTATGAAATTAATGAAGATAATATCTGCATCATAGAACCAGTCGAGACTAGTTCCAGTATTTGTAGAGTTAGCTTCTTGCCAGTCAACGTAATAAGATTCCTGCACGATCTTTGTTCTTTTATTGTATACATGGTAGGCTTTTTGGGATGAAGAATATCTAATGAAATAAAATTCGTCACCGACTGATCCAAACTTTGCGAGATTCTCAGCAGTGTTCAATAGAGTACATGAACATCCAAATGCTCTGAAGGACTCAATCAGGGGCTTCCTTCCGTGAAACAACTCATAGGCAGTCTTGTTGTGAGTTTTGACCACTAGAGCACGATTCAAGACATAATTAGCAGTGTTAACTGCTTCAGCCCAGAAGATGATTGGCAGCTTTGAATCTATCAGCATCGTTCTAGCAGCCTCGATCAAAGTTTGGTTCTTTCTCTCAGAGACTCTGTTCTGCTGTGGAGTTCTGACAGCACTGAATTGTCGAGAAATTGCTTTGCTTTCGCAAAATTCATTCAAGACATGATTTTTGAACCCGGTGCCATTGTCACTTCTGATAGAAATAACCAAACGCTTGCAAATTTTCTCGATTTTGAGAATAACTCTTCAACACTTCAGCAGTTTCATCCTTAGTTGCTAAGAAATTAACCCAAGAATACCTGAAGAAATCATCTTTCACAACCAAACAATAAGAGTTCTTAGAGATGCTTTTAACACTGACTGGACCAAAAAGGTCCATATGAAGTAATTGAAGAGGAACAGAGATGGAATTCACTGCTTTGGACTTATGCGACTTTTTGTGTTGTTTGCCTTTAGCATAGGCCATGCATTTTTCAGAAAAATTGAAGTCCTTGGAGGGCAAACCTCTCACAAGGTCTTGTTTCACTAAACGATTTATGTTTTTAAAATTCACATGGCCAAGTCGTCGATGCCAGAGCAGCGATTCAGAGTCAGATGCTTTTGACAGTAAGCAAGCCATAGAAGCTTTTGTTTCTGGATCATTCATGTCAATGACATAGGTGTTGTTTCTTCTTGGAGTCCTCAGCAGGATCAGATCTTCTGGAACAACAATTCCAGGTTTGAGAAAGAGACACTCAGCATTGTTGAACAACATAAATAGTTGTTTATCACAGACTTATGATACACTCATTAGATTATAGCAGAGTTCTGGAACGAGATTAACTTTCTCCAACGTGAGAGTTCAATTGCAAACTGTTCCCTGTCTAGTAATCTTTCCTCCTTTCTCGTCACCAGCAAAGGCAACGTATCCCCCATCGATAATTCTGAATTCAGAAAGCAGATCTTTTACCCCGGTCATGTGATGAGAGCACCCATTATCAACATGCCATGCATTATCAATAGTCCTCCTAGGAAATCCCTGTCACATACAAGATAATTTATTGAGAAACCGGAACGCAAGTCTTTCTCAACTTGGGTGGAACATCAATTTTAGCATTTCTATCAGTTCTGGTTCTCCACCAACATGTTCCCTTTAGAAAATGATTTACATTTTGATGAATTCTGTCAATTTTATGATAAAAAGGATTGTGATCTTGTTGGTGTCTATTAAAATTTCCCACACTATGCATCCTAGGTCGTTCAAATTTGACCCAATTATTATGATAAGATGCACTATTGCACTTCCTTGCAGTATGACTACCCTTCCTACAACTAAAACAATTAACATGTTTAAATGTTTTTCTTTTATGTGGCGGTTGATAAGATTATGAGGATGATTGCTGCTGAACTGGCACTTTGATTTGCTTTCTGCTTTTGCCTTTGATGAATTTCTCTTTCTTTTAATCAGTGTGAGTGGTTGATAATCCTTGTTCAGATTCTTTGTCGGCATTTGTCATTTGATTTGCTTCACCATCAGGTTCATTGTATGATTCCATGGATGTCTCTACAGATCTCTCTGAATCATATGCACTTTCTTCACTATCTCTTGTAGACAAATAGTCTGAGTCACTTTGACTATCACATTGACTTGTTGATGCTGGGGTGAAGACTGTAATTTCTTCTGTCATAAACCTTTCAAACTGTTTTCTTGACACAGTAGCAACCGAATCATTATAGCAAACATCATTCATAGAAATAAAGTCATTACAGCTATTGTGTTCATTACAATCAGTGTTAGAGTTAATTATCCTAGAACAAGATTTACTATTGCTATCAACAGAGCCCGAATTACATAGCTCTGGATTTTTGGAATTTAAATTCAAAAATGAAGATAAAACAGTTTCTCGATTGCATTCCTTGTGTCCTAATACAGCACCACAATCATCCCTAACATCCTCATCCTGTCCTTTTAAACCTGTAGTATTTACATTAGTAGCAGAAACAAATAGTTTTGCAAGATCATTTTAGGATGTGAAGACAGAATTGGGTCCTAATGACCATGGGTGGGAGGGTGAAACAGTTTCCTCACAAAGTCATTCGAATCCAAGTATCCAACCCCCTTTTTCACAAAACCAGGAGTATTTTAACAGTCCAACATGGTATCTTGTACCTTTTTGCTTATGTTCCATTTGTCAATAGTAATTTGCAATTTAACAGTTTCACTTCTCGCAGAAGTTAGTTTTTCAGTCAAATTTGTGATAAAAAATTCTTTTCTATAAACAAACTCTTTCAGGGTTTGGATTTCTTGATTCGCTTTGTTCAAACTGACTTTGAGAGTGTAGGATCGGTGTTTTACAAGATGGTTCTGTTTCGTTGAGATTGGCGAAAACAATCACAACTATGTAATGTAAACAAGAAACAATGATAATACTAATAAATGCAAAGTGTATTAATCTTCAATGTTTACAAGTTACAGAGAAAACTCGAAGGAAGCACACTTGTACAATGAAAAGATACAATACATATAAAAGAACTTAGAATCAAGACAGACCCTTGATTCTAAGGATCAGATCAAACATAAGCCGTTGATCTTTGACAGTTACAAGTTACACTACAATTGGTAGACAACTAAAAGACAAACTGCAGCAAACAGTATGAATCAGGTCAAAAGACTTCTTAGGAATCTTTGCAGGAGACTTCAGAAGTAGTAGCTTTATCTTTAATCATCAGCACCAATAACATTCCTTGTGCTGATAGATGTGTCAGGGTTATAGCAAAAGGTTGATCTTGGAATAACATTCCTTGTGCTGATAGAAATCATACACAACAACGAGGTTGATCTTGGAATATCCGAACCAGTCACCGATGAAGAACTAGCCGAAGATGCAAGGCTACGAAGCTCCAGTTTCAAAGACAACGCACAAGAATAATCAATCAATATTTCAAAAAATAAAAATATATATTGTCATTTGTAATGTTTTACAATTTTATAATTTTATTTTGTCATGTTTTTTAATTTTCAAACTTTTCAAATATTAATAAACGTTGCACTTTATGTTTTATATTTGTTATATATTTTTTTTGATTTTTTATTAAAAATATCGAATTTATTTGAATTTATTCGATTTTTTAATTAAAACCGGTTTAACATGCAAACCAGTTTCAACCCGACCCTAACCGGTTTAATAGGTTAGGGATTTCCTTTCCTCCAAACCGGGTTAACCCGAACCGGTTTAGGGCCAAACCGGTTTTGAATTTCCGTTGACCAAACCGGTTCGGGTCGGGTTCGAACCGGTTCGGGTTAAAAAATCGTTTTGTGCACCTCTAGTCTGCAGCAAAGATGTTGCTGCTGATTGCCTAAACCTTTCAACTGCAAAATTCTTTGCTGCTGATGACTAAACCTATCAGCAGCAAAAATGTTTGCTGCTGATTATTTATTTTTTTTTAGAAGACTTTATTTACAACAAAAGAAGGACAAACACATTTATTTTTAAAGATTTCAGAGAAAGATTTTAATCAAAGTTCATCATGCCAATGGATTCAACTAAATATCTGAATCTAGCTTCATCAAAGGCTTTTGTGAATAAGTTAGCATACTGCTAATTGGTATGAACTTTGGTTAAAATAATTATCCTTTTCTTAGCTTGATCTCTAATAAAATGATACCTGATGTCAATGTGTTTAGTCTTAGAGTGCTGCACAAGATTATTTGTAATTGATATGGCACTCTTGTTGTCAATGTGAATGGGAGTTGCCATGAAAGTCACCCCATAATCCAGCATTTGATTTTTTATGCAGATGACTTGTGCACAACAACTTGAAGCTGCAATGTATTCTGCTTCTGCTGTAGATGTTGATACACATGTTTGCTTCTTGCATTGCCATGAAATCAGTCTTCCACCCAGAAACTAGCATCCTCCTGATGTGGATTTTTTGTCCAAGTTGCATCCTCCATAGTCACTATCAGTGTATGTATATAAGTTGAATTTATCATTCTTAGAGTACCATAGCCCAAGTCCTGGAGCTCCCTTTAGGTATCTAAAAATTCTCTTGACAGCTTGGAGGTGTGAGTTCTTTGGAGCTGTTTGAAATCTTGCACACAGACATACTTCAAACATGATATATGGTCTTGATGCAGTTAGATACATGAGTGATCCAATCATTGCCCTGTACTGATGTTGATCAGTGTCTTGACCATTTTTGTCTGGGACAATTGATGGTGCACTTGCATAGGAGTTCTTACAGTAGAGCAATCAACCAGTTTGAATCTTTCCAAAATGCTTCTGTCATATTTGGATTGACTGATGAAGATTCCATTTGGAACTTGTTTGACTTGGAGACCCGAAAAGAAATTTAGTTCACCCATTGAACTCATTTCAAACTTTGAGTGCATTAGGATCTCAAAATCTTTGCATAACTTATTCCTTGTTGATTCAAAGATGATATCATCTACATAGATTTATACCAGTAGGATTTCTCCCCCTTCATCTTTGATAAACAAGGTCTGATCAATGGCACCTCTTCTGAAATTGTTGTTGAGTAGATATCCTGACAGGGTCTCATACCAGCCTCTTAGAGCTTGATGTAGGCCATAAAGAGCTTTGTCTAATTTGAACACTTTGTCAGGATGTGCAGGATTTACAAAGCATGGAGGCTGTCTGACATAGACTTCTTCACCGATCTTCCCATATAGAAAAGCACTTTTGACATCCATCTGATAGGTAGTGAAGCTCTTGGATGCAACATATGCTAAGAAGATTCTGATAGCCTCTAGTCTGGCAACAGGTGCAAATACTTCATCATAGTCAATTCCCTTTTCCTGAGTGTAGCCTTGAGCTACAAGTCTAGCTTTGTTTTTGACTACAATCCCTCTCTCATCTTGTTTGTTACTGAAGACCCACCTTGTGCCAATAGCAGTTTGACCATGTGGCAAATCAACTAGGGTCCACACTTCCTGTCTCTTGAATTGCAGCAACTCTTCTTGCATTGCTTCAATCCAACTGCTGTGTTGCAAATCTTCATCTATCTTCTTTGGTTCCATTTGAGATATAAAGTAAGAGTACAGACATATATTGGCCTCATGAGATTTGCTTCTTGTTTGAACTCCTTGTTGAACCTGGCCAATGATATTTTCTAATGGATGTTCTTTGTTGATTCTTTGTGTTGGAACAACATCCGTCTGAATTGCTTGCTCAAGATTGCTTTGATTTTGATTTGGAATATCTTCATTCATTGCAGAAGAGTCTTCAACATCAGCAGGATCATCAGTTACATTTTCCTCATCAGCAGCAGATACCTCTATGCCAACTGCAGAGTTGTCAAGGTTCTCATTTTGATTTTCATGCTCAGAGAGGCTGCTGTTGGTGACATTTGAGATGCTTGTTCTAGCTTCACTTGCTTCATTGGCTTCTACAACAGATGGAGGATCAATGGATGGTCTTTTAATTCTTATAGAGGGACCATTAAATCCTAATCTGTATTCATCAGATGATGTGGAGGCTTGCTATTTGGAAGATATAGACTCCATATTTGATAAGATGAGGGGCTCAAATACTTGAGAGGAGTCAATATCAAAGAGCCAGTCTCGTCCTTTTCCCTTTTCACATGGAATGTGTTCCCTACATTCCACATTTGCTGACTCTTCAACTATTCTTTTTCTGGAGTTAAATACTCTATAGGCTTTGGATTGAGAGGAATAGCACACAAAGTATCCTTCATATGATTTGGCACCGAATTTTTGAAGAACATCACTAGTGATAATAATAGTGCATGGACAACCGAAAGGTTTTAGAAAACCAATGTAGGGAACTCGGTTGAACCACAGTTCATAGGGTGTTTTATTGAGAGGTTTGACAATGAGAACCCTGTTTTGCACATAGCAAGCTGTGCTAACTGCCTCTGCCCAGAATGTAAGAGGCAGTTTTGAGTCAGCCAGCATGGATCTGGCAGATTCAATAAGGGTTCTGTTTCTCCTTTCAGCAACTCCATTTTGTTGAGTAGTTCTTGGAGCACTGTATTGTCTTTGAATTCCTTTGCTCTCACAAAAACAGTTCAAGGTTTGGTTCTTAAATTCTGTACCTTGATCACACCTTATGATTTTGACTTTCTGATTGCTTTGATTCTCAACCCTAAGAATGTAGGATTTAAGAATTTCAGTAGTTTCATCTTTTGTTCTCAAGAATTATACCCATAAGAATATGGTGTATTCATCAGTTATCACCAGACAGTATGACTTCTTGCCCATTGACATGACATTTGTAGGAACAAAGAGATCCATATGCAACAACTGTAGTGGAGTGTCATTTGAATTCAATGTCTTGGGCTTGTGAGAACTTTTGTGTTGCTTCCCCTTCAAGCATGCTATGTAGTGATCTTCAAGCTAGAATTCCTTATCAGGGAGTCCTCTGACAAGATTTCCTTTGACCAACTTGTTGATGGTTTTAACATCAACATGACTCAATCTCCTGTGCCATAGAGCAGATTCATCAATTGATGCCTTGGACATAAAACATGATACACTACTAGATGGAGTGACCTCGTTCATGTCAAGAACATATAGATTATCTTTCCTTTGAGCAATCAACAAGATCTTCTCTGGAGGAGGTTTGCTTAGCCCAGGGGAGAGCAGAAAACATTCTTTATATGTGAAAAGCATCCAATGCTTCTGTTCACAGATTTGAGACACACTCATGAGATTGAACTCTAATTCTTTTACGAAGTTCACCTTTTCAATACTCATTCTTTCATTGGACACAGTTCCTTGTCCAGTTATAGATCCACCTTTTGAATCACTCCCAAAGGCAACATATCCTCCATAGAAGTTTCTAAAATATAAGAGGATGGATCTGTTACCGGTCATGTGCTTGGAACAACCACTGACTACAACCCAGGTGTTATCCTTGTTACCTGGTTGTCCCTGCACATGAGAGAGATCTAGTTAGAGGGAGGGACCCAAGAACGTGCAGACTTGGGTGAGTGTGTTTTGAGACCAAAATCATCACTATGCTGGCACTTAATAGATCCAATGATAATACTTTGAGAGGATGAAGGTGTGGACTTGGCTTTCCATTTTTGAATTAATTTTCCAGACCTTTTTACTCTATCAGCAGAAGATGTGGCTTTGGCTGCTGATAGTTCTTTCTAGATTTTAAGATTTGCTGCTGATGGTTTTGACTGATCAGCAGCAAACTTGGTTGCTGCTGGCTTTGGCTGGATGACTTAGGTTTGTTCTTCATGTTTTTAGGCTTAAATTGATCAGAAGCACTCCTGATTGCTTATGACTGTTCAACCACAATTACTTGCTTCTACTTCCTGTTGAAAGTGAGTTTTTCTGTAGGAGTTCTTCTATAGACCGGCTTCTGTCTAGGAAGGATCTTAATTGTTGCTGCTGATGATTGAGAGAGCTGGTTGAAAGGATTGAATTTACAATTTGCTGCAAAGTGATCTGATTCACCACATATGATGCAAGATTGTTGAGCTTTTGGGATCTACTTCCATGTTGGTGAGAGAGATTTTCTGAAATGAGTTGTTTTTGCTTCATAGCTTCTTACCTTCTTGTTCTTGTTTGTTTTCTCAAAGGCTTGTTGCTTGAGATTTCATTGCTGCTGAAGGTAATAGAAGCAAGTGCTTGCAGTATGATTGTATTTACAAAAACAAAACATGATTTAGCAATTTTATCCCTTTGAAAGTACACATAGTCCTTTCTTTTGAATAAATCTTTGAAATTCCAGGGATGAGTTTTTTTATGTTCAAAAGTAGCTTCCTCCAATGTTTTCTGAACATATGGATTTCTCTCTCTAGGTGCATGACAGATGTCAAACACCTTTCTTGGTTGGTTGGCTGGCTTGGAGGTTTGTGGAGGTTGAGGATTGTCCCTTTTCAATAATCAGCTTTCTTCCTTCAGGAGTATAACTGATTTTGATTTTCTTGGTGAGTTGAGTTACTGGTATGGAAGGAATAAAGGGACTTGGACCATTTTTTTGAATTACTCTACCAGATTTGGTGGTTTTTAGAATTACTTCATTGGTAGGGAGTAATGGGGCTTCACTGGTTTTAGTGGATTCTGAGCAAGTAGACTCAGATTCAGTTGAGGTATTGCATTCTTGCACAACTGTTTCTTCCTTGGAAGGATCAAGGTTTCGGTTTGCATGGTCAAGGTTTGTGAGGTTGAAGTTAGGTTCATGGATGGCTACATAGTCAGCAGGTGGTGGTACAGATTTGTAAGTCTTCTCAGCTTGACATCCAAGACCAGCAGTCACCTTCTCATGAATTTGAGCATCCAAAAGTCTTTGCAACTTTTTGGATGCAAATTCATATTTGTCAACATGAACCTTTTGTTCTGCCAGCTCACCTCTTGTAGCTTTTAGCTTAACCAATAGATCATCAATCTGAGTTTCAAGATTTGTTTGTTCATGTTTTAATGATGAAATTTCTTTCTTTAGACAGATAATCTTTTCTTTGTAACTGTTTTCAACCTTTTTGAATTCAGATTTCATTTGATGAAACTCTTCATTTTGATCTATAAGATTTTGGTTATGCTTTCTATATCCTAGAACCTTATCAATGCAGGCTTGAGAACAGAGATGTTCATATACCTGAGGTGGTATCTCCTTGGTGTCTACCATGAGAGCTTGGTTGTTAGCTGTTGGTTCTTCATATTGAAAACTCCATTCAAAATCAGCTGTTCCCACTTGTTGAGTTGCACAAGCTGCAGTTTGAGCAAGAGGAGTTTTTGACCTGCCTGACTTTGATGTGTCTGTCTTGGATGTGCAGCAGCTGGGTTTGCCTTTGGTGCTTTACATTCTCTGGCAAAATGGCCAAGTTGATTACTGTTGTAACATCTTAGCTTGCTCTTGTCCAATCCAACTCTAGTGTTAGAGTTGTTGCTTGGAATAGGTCTTCCAGTTCTAGAGTAGAACCTTTTAGCTCTAAGAGATAACATAGCATAAGAGTGTTGTATGTCCATTTCTTATAGGTCATCTGGATGAAAATAATCCAGATCTTCTTTGATAAATGACATATTGCTTGGGTTTTCAAAGACAAATGCAGCAGAGTTATTTTGAGGTGGGGTTTCAAGGAGAAAAAGGGAGTTGCTAGTTTGTGAGTTGGGGGTAACAATGGGAGGATAGTAGTTTCTTGAACTTGGAACTGAGTGGTCAGAGTGTAGTGTAGAGGAAGTGGTGGATGATGAGGATGAATGACCTGAGCTTCTTTCTCTGGCTTGAATCATTTCCAGCTCATATTTCTTCAGCATACCAAACATCTCAGTCATTTGGAGAGTCTTCAGGTTTTCAGTTCTTCTAATTGACACTGTGTAGAGTGTCCAGCAACTTGGAAGAGATCTAATAAACTTTTTGAGAATGTCTTCATTCTCCAGCTTGACTTTAGAGCACTGTAGCTCTCCCACAAGATAGGTGTACCTGTTGTATAGAGTGGTAAGAGACTCACCATCCTTGTAGACAAAGTTTTCATACCGTTGCTTTAGAATGTTTCCTCTATTTTCTTTCACTTCTTCAGAACCAGCAAACATCTTTTCAAGAGCGTCCCATAGCTCTTTGGCAGTTTTGTATTCTCTGAAGTTATGAAAAACTTCATTTGGCAAACACATCTGTATAGCTCCCAGAGCTTTAAAATCTACCTCCATCTTCTTGATGTCTTATTCATAATATTTGGAGGCTTCTTTAGGAACAGATGGACCTCCAGAGTCAGCAGAAGCCACCATAGGTACATACGCACCATCAATTATGGATCTCCACATTCCATATTCTTCGTAGCAGAAGAAACTTTCCATTCTATTCTTCCACATGTCATAATCTTCTCCAGACACCAGTCTTGGTGGTCTGTGAAGGCTTCTAACATCATCAAATCCAATATTCTGTGCCATACTTTAGATAGATGGTTTAGCAACAAAGAGATAACAGAACCAGATAGTGATTAAAAAAGTGTTAGTTTGTTTAATCTAAGAGCCAAAGCTCTGATACCACTTGTTGGATCGGTGTTTTACAAGATGGTTCTGTTTCATTGAGATTGGCGAAAACAATCACAACTATGCAATGTAAACAAGAAACAATGTAATACCGATAAATGCAAAGTGTATTAATCTTCAATGTTTACAAGTTATAGAGAAAACTCTAAGGAAGCACACTTGTACAATGAAAATATACAATACATATAAAGGAACATAGAATCAAGACAGACCCTTTATTCTAAGGATCAGATCAAACACAAGCCATTGATCTTTGACAGTTACTAGTTACACTACAATTGGTAGATAAATAAAAGACAAACTGCAGCAAACAATATGAATCAGGTCAAAAGTATTCTTAGGAATCTTTGCAGGAGACTTCAGAAGTTGTAGCCTTATCTTTAATCATCTGCACCAATAACATTCCTTGTGCTGATAGATGTGTCAGGGTTATAGCAAAAGGTGTCAGCAGGAAAGTCAAAGCTGCTGATGATTTGCCTATCAGCAACATCAATGTTTGATGCTGATGAGAAGCCTATCAGCAGCAACTTTGGACTTCAGTAGATAAGGCTATCCGCAGCATAGTTTTTCATCAGCAGTAGAACTTAACTATCTGCAGCATATGCCTTATCTGCAGCAACTTTGTAAGTCAGCAGAATTGTTGAGTCCGCAGCATATGTACTTAGAGAATTTTGTAGCCATCAGTCTTTATCTCTACAGAGAGTAACCTCGCTCCTTTTGATTTGATTAAGGACAGCACGAGCGTCATCATTTTCACGAATGATGAGTTTGTTTAATGTGCGATAGTGAACAGTCATGTCAACACAGTCAGAGGAACCTAGACGAGATTTTACCTTAGGTGGAATCAGCTCAGCAACGGTTTTCCTGTAGATGCATCCTTGATCAGAGCTCACCATTGGCTTGAGTTCCATCACTTGCACTCGTCGGAGAGTTAAATCGATCCGTTGAGCACTGGGGCAGGTATCCATCTTCTCATCACTGACCTTCACTGCAGCCATGAGCTTGATGTTGGCATTATCTTTCATGCTTCCTTCAGTATCAATGATCTGACTCTCTGTCCCTTGAATGGCAAACACCAATAGAATTAGTGTTGACGATTATCTTTCTGAGCACCTCATTCTTTTCCCTTTCCACAAGACTTGCTTCCATTCCATGAACCATGAACTGTGTTGAAGGAGTGTTAGCTATGAGAGCCTCGCACACCTCAACCTGAGATTCTTCGATTTCATTACTCCAATCAAAGTCATTCACTACAAGTGCATTTGCTGGTTCTTTTTCTTTCTCAGTCGGTTCTTGGCCTTCAGTAATTGCAACAATGGTAGGAAGAGGTAAAGTATCGGTAATGGGATGGGGACATTCCCTCTTGAAGTGCCCGAGTTGCTTACAGTTGTAACATCTTAGCTTAGACTTGTCAAACCCTGCAGACTTTCCACCAAGACGCTTCTTTCCCGTTCTATCCATGAATCTCTTAGCCCTAAGAGTCAGCATAGCCATTTGCCACTTTAGATCAACCTCTTCCATGTCATCCGGATCAACATGGAAAACATCTTCAATGTGTCTCACCCCGGCCTTCAATTCTCCTGAAATAAGAGCTTGATAACTGTTGACGAATAGACCAAACAGAGCCATATGCTCACTTGATGGGTTTGGAACAACGGTACTTTTCTGATTACATTTTGATTCATTGTTGACGAACTCTGCTGATTGGTGGCTGGAGCGGAAACCATAGCAGGGATAATTCCAGATAAGCTAGCAACATTGCTTGAGGAGGTTGGGGCTATAAAAGTTGCATTGGTTGGTGCCATAGATTTGTTGTACCCCATTTGATTCATTTGACGCTTTTCAATGTCCATTTCAAAGGACTTTAGGGTATTGATCACATCAGAGAGAGTGGATGCTTCATTCACATACTGTCTTTCGATAAGCATACATTGTATGCTCCACTCCTGAGGTAAAGAGGCTAGCAGCTTCTTGATTAGATCAGAATTTTTAATGACAACCCCGGCTTGCTTCAATTTGTTGGAAATTTCCATGAACCTAGAGATATGTTTTGATAGACCTTCCCCTTTGATACTCCTGAAGGTATCGTACTGCTTCTGAAGCATGTCTTTCTTCCCTTCTTTCAAGTCAGAATTTCCCTCATAGAATTCACACAATGCTTGCCATAGAGTCTGAGCGGTCTTATACTCCTCAAACATGTTCATAATTTCACCTGGAAGAGCCATGTTAATGGCACCGAAGGCTTTGTAGTCTCTTAAAATCATAAGTTTGTCATTCTCTGTATAGGCTGCTGGATCAGTTTGAGCTTGAACACCATCCTCACCGGTGGTTATTAGACAGTGTGGACCATTTGTGGTCGAGATCCAATGACCTAAGTCAGTCACATAAAAGTACGCCTTCATGCGGTTCTTCCAGTTAGGAAAATCATCGGTGGATAGGAGCTTGGGAGGTCTAGACATCGAGCCGGTCTCCAAATCAGCTTGGGAAATAGAGGTAACAGCCATCTAGAAAGAAACAGACCAAAACAAACCCAATGAATGATAAAACAGAGAGTCAGCTCGGATCAAGAAAAACAGTTGGCTCATGAGAGTCCGCTGGAGAAATCAGACAATCGGCACCACTCTAGGTGATCAAGAACAATCTCACTCAGAGTGTTGGCTCAGAAGAGTCAGCACCACACACTAGTGAGTCATAAACTTGCTTTTACTAAAAGAATTGGCAAGAACAACTGACAGTCGGCCCGGAGAATCAGCCAACAATAGTGACAGTCGGCTGGGAGAGTCGACTAACAGACAACACTGGCAACTCAAGCAAGAGAGTCGACCCTAGACAATCTGCTCAAGAACATCAACATACTCTTCTTCACATAATAACACTAAATCAATCACTGAATGCTCAGATCTAAACCAAAATGTCAATTAGATCTGTCAAATTCTTCACAAACAAGTTTCTGAGTGAATTTCAATATCAATTTCTAAACTTGATACAAATCAAACCAGAAATCAAAGAAATTCAGATTTCAATAAAAACCCCAAAAACTCACTAAATATCACTAATATCAAGAGCACAGAAGGCTCTGATACCAAATTGTAGGTCCCGATGATAGGGTCCCTGTGCTAGAATGATTCTAGTCAGGAAACAAACAACAAATCAGCTATAGAGAAGCTGATTGTTGAGGAAAATAGCAAACACAAGATGAAGAGCAACACAAACAAGAACATGAACCACTGATTCTATTAGATCCACTGATAAACGATTACAATAAGCACCTGGAATACAGATTACAACCCAAAACCCTCCTACCAGCTTACAAATTGACTATAGTAATGACGTATGATCATAAAAAGCTCCATAACTAGGTTTTTGGTCGTCTATTTATAGGAAACATAGTGAGAGTCGCCATGCTAAGAGTCGGCTGGACATCGACATAGCGACTCTTGACCAAAAAACTAGATTACAAAAGTTACATTCTAGCCTCTATAGTTATCAGGTTCTCAGGTTCGAACAACTCCAAGGTAAGAAAGGACGTATTCCAACCCGAAGACCTAGTACTCCGAAAAAATGAAGCAAGCCACAAGGAAAGTTCTGGAAAATTGGGACCAAAATGGGAGGGTCCCTACACAGTTAAAGAGGCGCATGTGAAAAGGTCCTACAAGTTAGAAACCATGGACGGAAAGGCTGTCCCTAGGCACTGGAATGTGGTGAATCTACTCCGCTTCCACGTTTAAAACACCAAGGAGCAAGCATATCCTGGACACTCCAAGACAGGCAGAATAGGGCAAGTCCATTCCTGTTTATCTACATTTTCTTTTATTTGTACAAAGGCTCGAGGCCTAAAAAGTTCATAAAATGTAATAGTCTTTTGAGAACTTCATAATAAGTTCGCAAGAAATGAAATGACACTTTCAATTACACTCCTAGTATGCTCAAATGGCAATCAAATGCCCTGTTAACGGTCTTCACCAAATAAGGGCACAAGGGAAAATAAATTCCCAAAATGAAAAAGTAAAAGCCTATCTAAAGATGGTTGGTTCGAACTATCAAGTTCATCATACCAAGGGTTGATCACCCTAAAAGACGAAAAGCACATTCCATAAAAAGTAAAACGCCATACGAGATAAAAGATTCAAGCCATAGCAAGTGACAAACGTCACCACAAACAAAAGTAAAAGTTGTCTAACAACCAGTGAAACACATTGTTTAAAACAAGCCACATCCCATAAAGGGACCAAAATAAGCAAATAAATTGTTTCAAATTACATCAAATAAGAGGGGCATACCCCTCTCTTCAAACTTCTCCTTGAACGGCACCATGAGCCTCCCCTACTTCCTCGAATAAAGCCTCCTGTTCAGCTCTTGGGTCTCCTGCTCCTTGCCCCTCCACTAGTGGGACAGACTTGGTAGCATCAGGAGAGGGGGAAAGAAGCGGCACCTTAAAAGCTACAGAAGAAGGAGTCTCTACGCTAGCACCGGCTTGACTGTTTTGGCAACTCCCGCTCTTACACATAGTGATCCAACCCAGAGCTTTTTCCTTATTTAACCCTTGCGGTTCCAGCTCACGGATTTCCCTCACAGATTTGTCAGCATAGGAAGCTAAGGCAGAGAGGTAGGGATAGGAAGTCTTCTCGTATGAGCGAACAACCTCTATCAGATTTTGCTTAGCAAAAGGGTCATGACCCTTAACTGGAGCAAGGGGAGGTGAAAAACAGACACTCCTTCATGCATTCCCAATGCCCTAAACGATCTCTGCACCGCAGATAAGGGGCCAACAAACTTGACACTATGAAGCAAATACCCCACAACATTTGCAAAGCCGTCCTCAACAAGCCAACGCTTCTCCTTCATAAGCTCGATCACCTAATCCTCCAAACCTTTTTTCTCCTCCTCTAACAGCTCTTTCTCAACAACCAAGTGTTGGGAATCTAGTACCAGTTTTTTTTACTTTTAAAAACAATAATTATTTAAACCTTTTTAATAAATAAATCAGATATATTTAGCGGAAGCAAATAAGAGTACTAAAACATATCAGATCTGGATTCCTGGTAGTGATCTGATTACACGCGTATAAACAATATAATATAAACCAACCATACGGTGTTCAACGATTATACCTTTGACGATAACCAAATCAGAACACCTTGGATCAATGGGCGTCACGATAGATGACACGATCACTGCAACAAAACATCACACGGATTGTGCAGATGGAACCCGGTCACGACGGTGGCGTACGATGGTGGAGACGGTGGCTCGCGGTGGTGGTTCGGCTTCACAGTGGCGGCGTGCGGCGGTCCTAGGTGGCATCGACCGGAAAATCGAGAGGGGAGGAGGTTTTTTCGAAAACCTTGTGGTGGCTAAGAACTGGTTTTAGGGTTTCATTTAAGGTTATATTTATAAACCTATAACTTACAGACTGGCCCATGAGGTATTAACAGTTAGCACCCAATTAATAATTAACTATTAATTATAAAACCCTGTATTTTACTAATTATAAATAATCAGTAAAAATACATTCATTAAATGTTTAACATTTAAACATCAACTCCCCGTAAATAATTATTTCACTAAATAATTAATTATCTCAATCACTGATAAATATTTCTCTAAATATTAATCCGTCGTTTATTTAATCCGTCTTTCGTGAACTATAATATTTAACAAGTAAATATTATATATATGCTCGTTGCCCAAACTGTAACTCTTTAGATCGTACCTCATTAGTAACGTTGACTTAATTGACGATCGGACATCATATATCCAACAATCTCTCACTTGGACGATTCATCAATTAATCGGTTCAACGTAGACAGTGGTGGACGCCTAGCTGCATCTCACTGCCCCTAGCAAGGTATGATGTATTACAATTGTCAAACCATTTCCTTGTGTACAAGTAACTTTTACTTTACCAAGTCTAACAGTCCTAGTAAACATATCTATGTATCCTTTATGTTTAGGGCATCCGTTGAACAAAAGACATGGATACAATTCCTTTCTCATATGTGGTTCAACTATTCTTGTTCTCGTCTCCAATTCAAAGTGGTCTTAAAACAAACTACTCTTTAGTTTGAGCATGGCCATACGTTTTACACCAGCTTGAATCAACGAGGGCGCCAGAATGTCCAACTCCTAATTAAAGAAGAACATAATTCCTTTGGCCACGTACAACTCCCACTAAACTTCAGATCACTCTTGATTATATCCTTATTACTGCTTGTTAAGGTACAACGTTAGATAAGATCAAAGAACAAACTTTAGTCAGAGTTAGTTCTAGTATGTGCCTCGGGTCGAGGATCAATAGATCTTACCATATTCAAAACATCTCAAGACTTTGATCCATGAAGATAGTTTTGAAGCGAGTTACGTCCAATAATCATTCTCTAATGATTATATGTGAACATGATCTCCAACTACTTGGACTTTCATTCCTAATGAACTAACCATCCGATTCACAGTAGTCTTAAATTTAGATTGATTCCCATGAATCTGATCGACTACAGACATTTAGAATATAATATTCAAGGATTTCTAAAACGTATAAACTATCGAACATAGTAACATCTAATTATAATTCATTTAACCATTAAATCAAATATAAAACTAATGCAACTGTATTGTTCGAAAGCACCAAATACTAAATACAGATCAAACTCACTATCTAGCAAATCTAAGGCTTATCATATCAGCATGCTCCTCATGTTTAGAATGAGGCATAGGCTTAGTGAACGGGTCGACTAGATTCTGATCTGTGTGAACATTGTTTAACACGATGTCTCCTCGTTCTAATATATCCCTGATATAGTGAAATCTTCTGAGTATGTGCTTCATGCTGTGGTGTGACCTTGGTTCTTTAGCTTGAGCAATAGCACTAGTATTGTCACACAGTATCTCGATTAGTTTCTGAATGCTAGGCATTACTCCGAGATCAGCAGTGAACTTCTTCATCCAAGCAGCCTCCTTTGCAGCTTCCAAAGCGGAAATGTATTCTGATTCGGTGGGGGATTGAGCAAAAACACTTTGCTTAATACTCTTCCAAGTGATCGCACCACCGTTCAGAACAAATACAAATCCCGTTTGTGATCGAGAATCATCTCGATCAGTCTGGAAGCTAGCATCAGTGTAACATTTAACAACTAGTTCTTCTTCCAGTCATCCATATATCAAGAACATGTCCTTAGTTCTTCTTAAGTACTTAAGGATATTCTTCACAGCTATCCAGTGACTCTCACCAGGATTATGTTGATATCTGCTTGTCATGCTTAAAGCGTACGATACCTCAAGTCTAGTACATAGCATGGCATATGTGATGGAACCAATTGCAGAGGCATATGGAACCCTTTCCATTTTCTTCTTTTCCTCGTCGGACTGAGGGCACTATTTGTTATTCAGTATGGTTCCATGCGCCATAGGCAAAGACCCTCTCTTAGAGTCTTGCATGAAAAAGCGTCGAACGACTTTATCAATGTATGTACTTTGACTTAAACCTATAATTCGCTTTGATCTATCTCTATAGATCTTTATTCCCAGAATATAAGCAGCTTCACCAAGATCTTTCATTGCACAAAATTTACCCAGCCATGACTTTACGTCTTGTAGCATAGGGATATGGTTTCCAATGAGCAGTATGTCATCTATATACAGAATCAGAAAAGTCACATGGCTCCCACTTGCCTTCTTGTAGGCACACGCTTCATCTTCGTTCTTAACAAACCAAACTCTTTGATTTTCTAGTCAAAGCAAAGATTCCAACTTCTGGATGCCTGTTTTAATCCATAAATGGATTTGTTTAACTTGCATACCTTGTTAGGATTCTTTGGATCTTCAAAACCTTCCGGTTGAACCATATATACATCTTCAGTAAGATGTCCGTTTAGGAACGTGGTTTTGACATCCCTTTGCCATATCTCGTAGTCATAATATGCGAAAATGACAAGCAAGATCCTAATCGACTTAAGCATGGCTACCGGCAAGAAGGTTTCATCATAATCAATTCCTTGAGTCTGAGTAAAGCATTTCTCTACCATCCTTGCTTTGAAGGTTTGCACATTCCCATCCATGTCGATTTTCTTCTTGAAAATCCACTTGCTTCCTACGGTCCGACTTTCGGGAGGAAGGTCAACCAAGTCCCATACATGGCTGTCGTACATGGATTGGATTTCAGCATCCATGGCTTTAAGCCATTTCTTAGATTCAGAATCTAAGATTGCAGATTTGTAACTAGTGGGATCAGCCTGATCAACTATCAGGATGTCGTCAATATGGTGAATCCCGATATACCGGTTGGGTTCATAACGATCCCTAGCACTTCTACTAACATCTTGTGTCACAGTTGAATCTTGAACATTTCTAGATTCATTTTCAGTAGTCTCATGCTGAATGGCAGAATCCGTTTGAGGTTCAGTTACTTGTGGTTCTTGGATCTCATCCATGTCCACACGGTTCTCTCCAATCCCTCGCTCAAGAAGTTCATTCTCCAAGAAGGTAGCTTCGCGTTTAATGAAAACTCGGTTTTCAACAGGATTGTAGAAATAGTAACTGATTGTTTAAGGGTATCCGACAAAAACAACTTTATCGCCACGGGGATTTAGCTTATCCATGGATTCACTTGTAACATATGCGTTACATCCCTAAACCCTAAGGTAGGACACTTTGGGTTTCTCCCTATGCCATATCTCATAAGGCGTCTTGTCCACCTTCTTAGTTGGAGCTAGATTTATGATTCTTGTGGCAGTCTCGAGAGCAAAACTCCAGAAGGAGTGTGGGAGGTTTGTACGACACATCATATATCGAACCATAGCTAATAGTGTTCGATTTCTCCTTTCGGACACACCATTAAGCTATGGTGTTCCTGGTGGAGTAAGCTGAGAAATGATCCCACATTTCTTTAGATGTTCGTCAAACTCTTGACTAAGATATTCACCACCTCGATCAGATCGAAGCATCTTAATCGTCTTACCGAGCTGATTTTGTACTTCGTTTTGGTATTGTTTGAACATTTCAAACGTCTCATGTTTATGCTTCATAAGATAAACATATCCATATCTACTGAAGTCATCAGTAAAAGTAACAAAGTATCTCTCTCCACTTCTAGACATTGTTCTGAATGGACCACATACATCAATATGTACAAGTCCTAACAAATCCTTAGCCCTTTGACTGATACCGATAAAAAGGAGCTTTGGTTAGCTTTCCACTTAAACATGATTCTTAATCATTAAATGACTCTTGACCAGTAGAATTCAGAATTCCGGTGGTCTTGAGTTTCTTCATGCCATTCTTGTTTATGTGTCCAAGTCTACAATGCCAGAGATACGTATCATTGAAATCTAATTTTGTACGTTTGGATGAGATATTAAATAGAACGTTATTATCATGGACTTCTATCTCATAGGTTATATTGTGAGGCTTTGCAAAAAAATAAAACAAACCATTTAGATATGCAGAAATGAAATCATTGTCAAAAGCATAATTAAATCTTTGTTCCCGCAAAGCGGATTCTGAAAAAATATTCCTAGTCAAATTAGGAATGAAATAAACATTGTTCAAAACAAGTTCTAAACCATAAGGAAGTAAAAGAGTGTATTCTCCTATAACCTTCACAGCAACCTTTTGTCCATTTCCCACATGGAGCTCCAAGTTCCTAGCCTTCTTTAGTCCTTTCAAATTATTACAAATGTGATAACCACATCCAGTGTCAAACACCCAAGATTTTCTAGACAGAGAGAAGATCTCAATAACGAACATACCTGAGTACTGTCCTCCAGCATACTTCTTCTGCTTCAACTCGGCTAGATACTTTGGGCAGTTCCTCCTCCAGTGTCCGACTTCATCATAATGAAAACATTTGACATCCTTTAGAGGTTTCTTGGCAACAATTTTGCCTTCGCCTTTGCTCTTGGAGCTTTTCTTGCGTTTTCCCTTGGCTTCAAATTTCTTGACTCGACCCTCCTTGATCATCAGCACTAGACCAGACTTAACAGGAGTCGGTATATTCATCTCGGCAGTCTTTAACATCATATGCAATTCCCCCAAGCATTCATATTGTAATTCAAAGTGAAATGATCATATAATTTTAGCAGTGAGTTGAGGATAATATCCCCGGCCAATTCATTGTTTAAAGGGGAATCAAGACGTGCTAGATGATCAATGTACCCCTTCATCTTCAACACATGAGTGCTGACCGAAGAACCTTCTTGCATACGACACTTATTAGTGATCTCATCACCTCAAAGCATTCATGACGAGCATGCTGCTGGAACATTTCCTGCAGCTGCCTAATCATGTCGTATGCCGGCATGTTCACAAGATTCTTCTGAAGTTCTGGTATCATAGACGCCAGCATCAAGCAAGAGACATTGATAGAGTCATCAACATGCTTATCCCAGGTCTTACGGGCTTGGCCCGTAGCAGCAACTGGTTCTTCTGGGATCGGTTCCTTGAGAACATACAGTTTATTTTCTGCCCTAATGACAATCTTTAGGTTTCGGAACCATTCCATGAAGTTGGAGTTGTCAAGCTTATCCTTCTCAAGTATTGACTTTAGGGAGATTGAGGAATTTGGATTAGATTCGTTAGACATCTACAAAGATTTAAAATAAAAGTTTTAGTATTTTCATGCATAACGTCCTAATTAAAATTTAATGACCCAATTGCAAAATTATATAATTAGGAATGATATCCCGGTTCCCCATGTCTCAGTGAATGGCTGAGCACTCTTCACTGACATAGCTAGGTAGGTAGGTAACGATTACCAATTGTATCAACTATACAACTCTCGGTTTAAGGGGCATGAGGAGTATTGTCAAGATTTGATACGTTTCCCTCAACTACGCCCACTTAAACGAGTTAAGTGATATTTGTCCTTCAATTGTAACTGTAGACCCGGCCTAAGTAACACAGGAATCACGGTTCTACCTTCAACTAAAACCGTAGGGCCGGATGCAGGGTAATTTACTAACACCGGGGGTTCAGACATATTAGTTGAAGTGTTACAATTAATGGTGCGCGCAGAAATATCGATTTTATATTGAGATTTCTTTAATGTTTTAATATTACCGATTTAGGGTCAAAAACATATTGGACGACGAGAAGCATGATTCAATTCGCGCAATTTTAGTAAACCGATTTTACTAATTTTAGTCCGTGAAACAACTTTCCACACTCGACACGATCCAATTTTAAATAACTTATTTAATCTAAATTGGTCATTCGTCGCGAACTGATTTTATACTAATCAACTCTTTTAATTAATTTAAAATTGATTTAAATAAAACCATTAAATTTAAAACTTGTTTTTAATTTTAAATAAAACACCTTTTTATTAAATTACCTTTCCGAGATTATCTCGTCGTTTTTAAATTGTGTCAAAAGTTTTATAAAAATTTTGCAGTTTAATTATTATCCTAAATAATTATGTCACAACCACAAAATAAATAAAACATAGAACCGAACAACTAGAAAAATTATCCGGTTTCGTTCGAGCCATCAAACGAATAACCGGACTGGTCTAAGGAATAAAAAAATCCACAAATCTGTTATCTCCCACTTAGTCCAAGAGCTCCATCTTTAATCCAGTCATTGTCCGCCTTGGTATTCTAGTATTCGTCTCTTTAGGATTACAATATTTATTTACAGATACACTAAAAATAAATAAATAAAAATAAACCTAACTATTACAACGGGGTTCCAAATAACCCATAAAAATACAAAGAAAAATAAACCAACACAAACACTACAACCACAGGTCTCTAGTGCTTGATTCATTCAACACAATCACAATAAACGATAAAGGCTTGATCTTTTGTCAAACAAAAGGTTTGACAAATAAAACAATAGATCGATATAAAAAAATATGTCTAAACGCACGTAAAAGTGGCTCTGATAACACTATTGGGAATCTAGTACCAGTTTTTTTAACTTTTAAAAACAACAATTATTTAAACCTTTTAAATAAATAAATCAGATATATTTAGCGAAAGCGAATAAGAGTACTAAACATATCAGATCTGGATTCCTGGCAGTGATCCGATTACATGCGTATAAACAATATAATATAAACCAACCATAGGGTGTTCAACGATTATACCTTTGACGATAACCAAATTAGAACACCTTGGATCAATGGGCGTCACGCTAGATGACACGATCACGCAAACTGCAACAAAACGTCACACGGATTGCGCAGATGGAACCCGGTCACAGCAGTGGTGTGCGAGGGTGGAGACGGTGGCTCTCGGAGGTGGTCCGGCATCATAATGGCGGCGTGCGGCGTCCCTAGGTGGCGTCGACCGGGAAATCGAGAGGGGAGGAGGAGGTTTTTTCGAAAACCTTGTGGTGGCTAAGAACGGGTTTTAGGGTTTCAGTTAAGGTTATATTTATAAACCTATAACTTACAGACTAACCCCTGAGGTATTAACAGTAAACACCCAATTAATGGTTAACTATTAATTATAAAACCCTGTATTTTACTAATTTTAATTAATCAGTAAAAATACATTCATTAAATGTTTAACATTTAAACATTAACTCCCCGTAAATAATTATTTCAGTAAATAATTAATTATCTCAATCACTGATAAATATTTCTCTAAATATTAATCCGCTGTTTATTTAATACGTCTTTCGTGAACTGTAATATTTAATAATTAAATATTATATATATTCTCGTTGCCCAAAGTGTAACTCTTTGGATCGTACCTCATTAGTAACATTGACTTAATTGACGTTCGGACATCATATATCCAACACTAAGGATGCGACAGTCCCCTCCAAACTCACAACTTTCCCCTTCAGTACATTCACCTCTTCCGACTTCGCCTTCATCTCCTCCATATGGCGAAGCCGCAAGCGATCAAGAGCGTTCACGTCTTCCAAATTGCGGGCCTCCAGAAGATCAGCCTTCTCCTCCATCGACTTGACCAAGGCGGCTTCGGTAGCATGGCGACTTTGCCAAACAGCTACACGAGAAGCATGCCTCTCTTGGTTACTCTTGCAAGCAGAGTTCATGTCGCAAATAGCAGGAAGAAGAGAATTCACCTTAGCCTGATGTTGATAAACCTCTCCAATAAAGGTGTCCAAAGGTACGCTCCCAAGGGCCAATTTATCTGCAGGAGGAGCCAAATGGCGAATCAACTGGCAGCAGACGGAAGGATCTGACAGAGTGTCCTTATTGGTGATAGACCAACTTGGAATAAACTTCGTTCCATCAAAAGCACCACCAATCTCCTTCTCCTGACTGGCCGCTGAACCAAGATCATACCCATGAAGGGACTCCCCTCACCCTCTTCAGAATCAAGAATTTTCAAATCGGAGTCAGGAAGGTCAGCTGCACTAACCCGCTTAGCCGAGGACCGTGTTCTCTTAGAAGGCCCCGTGGTGGAAACCTGTTTCTTCCTTTTGCTAACCCTTTTAGTAGAACCGGCAGGAGGAACCTTCACGGATGCGGGAACCTTCGAAACAAAACCACTCGGAGCCAAGGCATCCCCAGCAGAAGCAACCTTGGCAACAACATCAGCAGTAGGATGACTGGGAAGGTCCTCTCCACCTAACCCACAAGGATACTAGAAAATTCACCACCACTAAAAAAGGCAGAATCGTAAACATCCAAAGTAGGCTTTTCTCCAGCAGCCAAAGGACGAGAGGAATACTCCACACCATCCAAGCTCTTATCCGACAACGTCTCTAGCAAACTCATCTATGCAACAAATCAAAAGTAAACAGAATCAATACAACAAGCAAAACAAATATGATCAATACCAAAGCTTCCAATGCTCACCTACACCTCCCCTTAAGATAACCGGCACCTCGCCCGGAACAGGCCAAAGGCGACTAACGCCAGCTTCAACAAGAACCTGTTCCTCATAGGATCGGGCATAAGTGAGCGACTCTTGAAGCTTGGTGAAAACAACTTCATAATAGGAGGAGTCCAGAAGAGTAGGAAGTTCGAGAGGGCCTAACGAATCACGAGCGGGCATCTCGAACGCTAACACGAACTTTTTCACCCAAAAGAAATTTTCTTTCCAGTGTTCTAGATACTGTTTAGTGCGGTATATGCAACAAGGATTTCCATCCTTCAGCATCTCAATGGTGAGCCAATCACCATTGCGAGCAAGGCGAAAAAACTGATGAAACAAGGGGACATAGGGCACAACGCTGTGGGAGCGACACAACATCTCAAAGTGAGTGATCTTACTAATGCCATACGGCGCAAGTTGACAAACCTGGAGTCCCAACGACTCGATCACTCGAAGGAAAAAGAGGGTAAAAGGTAACCGAAGGTTGGAAAATTCGAAATAAGAAGTATACAAGCCGATGTATCCAACGGGTGGGCTATTAATCACTTCGTCGTCCGATGGAAGCATTGGATCGAACTCGCTACCAACGCCATAGCGAGAACAATGCTCGGTTAGGGAACGGCGATTAAGCTTGGAGTAATGCAGATGCATATCGTGTTTACCACCCATAGTGATCCTAATCGACGCAAACGGAACAATCAAAAGAAGACTGAGATGAGAAACTAACCTGGGAATTGAATCACAAATCGGACCAGAGGAGATAAAGTGAAGAAAATGGTGTAAATGGGCAGAAAATTCGAATTTAAATGAAACTGTTTGAAAACCGTGCGTGATGGGACGTCTGAAAGACAATAGCGCAGGCGGCGGGTAGGTCTGACGATCCCCCTTAACTGCGGAAAGGACAAAATGTCTGGAGGAGGACCGACCCACTCGAAAAAACTCCACCAAATAAAAAAAATATAACAACAAAGAGTGCGACCCATCAGCAAAAAACGTCTTCGCTAAAAGCCCACACTGGGGGCTGATGACGTAGGAGAGTACATCTCCAATGGTCAATCGTCAATTAATAAAAAGGATAAGACCTCTCCTTCGAGCAAACTAATAAAAAGACAACACAATAACCGAGAAGCATCTTGTTCACAAGAACCAAGCCCTTAAGAATTCAGCAAAAGGTGTGTTGACTCGGTAAGAGAGATAAAAAGGAAGAGTAGCTATCTGTAGGGGAAGAGGTCAACTTCTTACCTGAAAGGGGAATGGACAGGATTCTGAAGGAAGGAAAGTTCTCTGAAGAACTTCCTCTTCTAGAGAAATCACGAGACAAGATAAGAGAACAGACAATCTGTCAAAGGCACTATAAATACAAGTCCAAGGCTTCATCCAAACACACACCGGGTTATAAGCATCAACATACTTCATAACCTCATCCTCTCCTACCTACTTCTCATAGTTCTCCCCTTACTTCTCCAGATAATCAGTTACTTCTCCTTGTATTTAGCTTACTTCTCCTGTAATCTCTTGTAGTAGTCCTTTGTATTCATTGTAGAGATTATACCACTTAACCTTGGAACTCCCAAGGATAAGTGAGGCATTACGTTAATAAAGAATACTTATCTCTATCGCATAATCGTTGTAGCAACAAATATCAAGAATTTATCAAGCATGAATCTAATAGGAGGAGAAAAAGGAAGTCAAATCAATATGCTCAAGCGCAAACACAACCGTAGGACAGAAAAGAAAAACATCGGCAGTTTGGGAGATTTGATGATGAAGAGGGGAAGACAAATGAGAGGTGCAAGCCCTGCTCGAATGCTAGTGGATCAACCATGCAATAACCTGTAATATCTGCGGTGTTCTATGCATGAGTATCGTATCTAGAAATTTCTACTATAATTGAGTCTTGATTAAATGTTAGAATTTCAATCTCTGAGTGTGTTCTTAGAGAAATTGTTTGTTTCTATTTCTTCTTGAAAAAATAAACATCTGTAATTCGAGTTCTTTAATTAATAATAATTCGAGTTCTTTAAAAAAATTAACTTTTTATTTAATTTTATTTTTCTCTTATCTTTTTTTATTTAATTATTTTTCTTCGTCTATTTTATATTTATATGATTTGTTTTATTATTTTATCTCATTTGTTTTATTTTAATGTTTCTAAGACGTTAAAATTTTTTACAGGTTAGCGCGTTGCAACGCGTAAAGGTTTCATTTTTACTACATAAAGTTTCGAAGATATTAATTTTTTACGCGGGTTTTAATTACTCCACCCGCTTGATGTGGGTTCTTACCCGGGCAATGACGGTTTTTAAAGTATTTTTTACCTTTGTTTAACTTTTTCCTTACCCATTTTTACTATTTTTTCCCTTTTTTTTTAATTTACGGTTTTATTTTTTAGTTAAATGGTTTTCTTTGAGTTCATTAAATAGTTTCTTAAAGATCGCAAGCGTTTTTACAAAAATGTGACTTCTTCGTAATTTCCAAATATACAGTCACGTCGTCCTTATGTTTATCAACGTTTCAATGTACGTTACGTTTAAAATGGTCATTTTTTTTGCGCTTTAACGTGCCGCAACAACAAGCGGGTTCACGGTTCTACACCCCCTACAAAGCGAAGGTCTTATTACTAGTTATTGTGCAAAACTAGTGGGCGTTAACACGTGTTACATCGACTCGATTTCGAAATAAAAACGTTGACAAAAAAGGCATTTAGCGACGATATATTCGAAAATCACGAAAAAGTAACGTTGTATAAATGAAAAAAGAAACGAAAACGAAGAAACATAAAAATAAAAACCGTGTGAAACAATTGCGA
The DNA here is from genome assembly GCA_023525975.1 of Smallanthus sonchifolius. Taxonomy (NCBI): domain Eukaryota; kingdom Viridiplantae; phylum Streptophyta; class Magnoliopsida; order Asterales; family Asteraceae; genus Smallanthus; species Smallanthus sonchifolius. The sequence goes on along the minus strand of CM042025.1, from coordinate 35,468,033 downwards.
ACAAAAAACCATAAAAATAAAAACCTCCAAAAAAATAAAATAAAGACAAAGATGTCGGTTATCAGTTAGGTTCATAAGGCATTGAGACTTAGTATAGTTTACGATAGAAAAAAAGTTTGTTTACGATGGTTTTTCATACAGATGTTGTACGATGTAACCCAAAAAAATAAATTCGTGTTTTACATCTACTGAAAAGTATAAAAACAAAAACGATACCGGCAACGATGTTGTTCGATCGTTTCGGTTCGGTTCGTCATGGTACCGAAACAGTAACGGTACTCGCTATAGCTTATGATAAAAAAAAAATACTCGATTTTAAATACAATTCCGTTTTAATATATATATATATATATATAATACTTATTTGCTTTCTTATGAGAGAAGAAAATCTATTGAACTTAACCTATCCATCTTCAAGTGAGGGTTCAATTTAGAACACTAAATATTACGAGAACACGCAGAACAAAACGAATCATTCACTTTTTCAATCTTAAAAAGTTTTAAAATATAAGCAAATGATTTAAATGTAATGTTTATTCGTTTTTCATGAAATTCAAACAAAAGAATAAGAACAAATTTAGTTTATATATATATCTCCACATTTGTAGGTTTTTTTTACCTATACATAACCTATACATGTGTACGAAACTTTTAAATATATAAAAACATATGAAAAACTAGTTAGTATTAGTCACAAGTAACAAGTTAGTCTTATATGAAAAGTCACATGATAGACACAACATAAACCATAACTTAGCATATTTGCATATGATAGAGATATTGGCAATTTAATATCAAATCTTTATGTAAAATAGAGTTTTGATGTATACCTTATGCGGGAAAGAATCATAAGAAAACTCATTGTTCATGAGAAAATAAAAAAACTACTTATTAAAGGTAAAAGAATAATAAAAAAATCATAACTCAAAATATAAATCAAAAACTAAAAAACTGGTTCGGAGACCATGTTTTCCACGTCGTCCTCGTTCACAAAAAAAAACTCGAAAAAATAGTGGGGTTAGCTTTTGGGTTTAGTTTAGCTTTTAGGTTAGGTTTTTGGAGGGGGTGGGGGTGGGTGGGGGGTTTAGGTTTTTGAGGGTGGATGGGGCCTGGGGGTGGGGTGGTGGGTTTAGGTTTTTAGGGGTGGGTTAGGTTTTTGGGGTGTACTACACATATGCAGTACCTTTAATGAGGAGTTTTTTTGGTTTTCTCATAAAAATAAGTTTTCTTATGAACTCAACCCTACCTCACGCTTCTCTAGTATTCTTATTGCAAATTTCGCTTGGAAGCCAATGTTCCTATCATATCTTATAAGTATGCTTCTAGGTGCATAAATATGCATATAATTATAAAACCTTCGTATCATGACGAATTCATTTCTAATAACTCTATTTCTGTCTACACTCATCCTATTGCTCATGTAATTGCACAATAGAGTAAGTTTGAACTTCAAATTCACAATTTCATAAAATTCAAACTTGAATTTAACTTGTTTTTATTACAAAATAAGCTTAATAACCTTCCAAACCAAAATTCATTTACATGCATAATCAATAGCTTGCTAGATAATCAAAACTAAAATGTTTTAGAATTCCTTGATCATAATTAACAACATTTCTAAGCTAATGAATGCCATAACTTAGCTTTAAAACCAGTTTTTGGTACTTTCAAAACCCAAAGTTCAAGAATTCTTTAATCATGCAATTCTACCAAGTTCAACAAATTTTAAGTTTTAGGTATTGACAATTTGGACCCCCTAAAGTTTCATTTTTCAAAATACTTGCACAAAACTAGGGTTTAGTCTTCCATTTCATAATAACTATATAATTTCACGCTATAAAATATTTTCGAACGGTGGGATTTAAGGTTAGTAATTTTATTTTAAATAAAGGCATCAAGTAATTTCTTTTATTGTAATTTATTAAAAATGTTTATCATATGTAATTATGCTTTTGTATTTGACTGTAATATTTTGATATATTTCACATTGGAGTGTTACAATCATATTCTTCCACAATTTATATATTCTCGATTTTTAATGTTATAAAAACTATTAAATACATAATTTTCAATTTTGAGATGTTTGTAATTTATAAATTTCACATAAATAAAATCAACCACGTTAGAAGTTTATTAGAAAAAAATTCACCTAATAATTCACTAAAAAATCAAACTTATAAATATGAACATCATAAAACTAGCAATATTCAAACATTTAAAACCCAATATTTTAAATTTCATTTGATAAATACAAATCTGGACAAAAACACCAACCAACAATCACTCACCTGAGACTCTCTTAGTATCAGGTGGACTTGCCGGAAAACTCACCGGAGCTCCGGCGGTCACAACTCATAAACAACTTCATTAACCAAATCTCTAAAGATTAGTTGCTCAACCTCCATTCCAATCACCGAACTTTCACCATAAAAACCGGTCCAGTTTTCTGATCTTTTCAACAAATCCTCCAACAAAATGTCCTTCAGATCATCCTCCTCGTTCCCGGGCCCACACCCTTCTCGTTTCTTGTGCACTAGAAGCTGCTCTATCTCCAAACACAACTCCCTCAAAAGTTTTCTAGGATCCTGCATCATCATCATCATCATCATCCTACAATCTGAACTTAACTTCCCAACAAGAATTTCATTAACAGCATCAAATATCAGCTTCCTGTGACACTTTCCCTTTTGAAGGTTACTGAATTTGGTATGTTCCAAGACTGAAAATAGGTCCGGGTTGATCGGGTGACCCGAGGGGTGGAATTTAAAAGATTTCAGGTCTCTGAGGAGGAGCCCGGAAGCTAGTAAGATTTGTGAGATGTATGTATTGTTTGGGTTTGTGTTTTCACAGAGAGATGCAATGTAATCTGTGGGAGATTGATTGTGGTTGGAGTTAAGGTTATTAAGTTTTTCAACCAAATCCGCCACCTTCTTCAGTCTTTCACAGGTGATCTGAAATGATACGACTGTGTTTGATTGGGCGTCATTTGTTGCTTTGTATCGATCTTTAACAATGTTATTAGCAGCGTTTCGAGTATCATCTGTTGAACAAACAGTAGGGTCAGTTTAGTCAAATCATAATACACACAAGAATATGATGAACATCATGACATAATGAATGGGTTGAGGGGTTAGCATTGTATCCATCTTTTTAATAGAATATAATATTTAATGTTTTAAGAAAGATTATACAAAATTGTAACAATGGGTTGGTACATTTTAAAATGGGTCCAAAAGGGTTGTCTAACTGTTTCTATTTTTTAAATTATAAAAACCATATAGTTAAATGATAAATCTACTTTTATTAATAAAATGATTTAGGAGGATTTAGGCATTTGAAAACTCTTACTGTGACTTTCGACCCGTTTGACCGGGTTGACTCATTTAACCCATTCTTGTCCAGCTAAGTTTTAAAATATACCAGTTTTGCCCATTGGAGATTAAAAAAACCCAAATTGACCCACTTTTAGGTAAATTGGTCAACTCTACTTTTCAGCATCATGACCACAAAATTCTGTCTTTTGTTTTGTGATCAAGTTCAAAACAAATATCCTGCTAACCACTGTTTCTGAACAAAACTCTCTTGGGGCCCACCAATACCCTGCTAAAGTGCAGCTTGCACTGGGCAGGTATCCTTCGGAAGTTTAATTCTATCTAATAAAAGGATATTATGAAAAATAATTTACCTTTTTTGGTAACAGGCGTACGCTTCCCAGGTGACGGTGAATTGTCCACATAGACTGAATCATCAAGAACCGAGACTGGACTCGGGTATTCTGGAGTGAGTTGTTTTACAACCAAGGTTGATTTCTAGTAATAGTAACAAAATCTTAATTAGTTAAACAATCTTTTTAATCAAATTTAATGAAAGTAATTAGAAAGATATAAATCTACCTCCGGTGTTGAGCTAGGACTCCGCCTTCTGGTCCTAGACCCTAACTGCTGCTTCTTTGACTGCTTTCTTGGTTTACTAGAATCTGTAAGAGGATTGGACGACTGAGATTGCCTCTCTCCACGAGTACTCTCAGCAATACGAGATTTACCCGTTTTATTATTTGCAAAACCCGATTCCTTACTTTCAGACAGTGTATTTTGATGATCACTATGGTCTGAAGATCTAGCTTCAACAGCCTGCATTGCCTCTAATATCTGTTTAAGAGCTCTAAGATCCTTTCCAGATTCTGCAAACTCAAGATTCTTCAATCTTTTATCCACTTCACTGTAAACATTAGACACAGGCCCGCGTATCTTGGTTGATGATGTCATAACACGAGCACCATCCCGTTGCTTCCATGGCGCTGCCTCATTTGGAACCCGAGAAATCGGCTTTACATCCAGATTTTTCCAACATGGAGATATTGGTTCCCTTAAGGTACTTCTTGTGGAATTTGGCATTTTAATAATTGACCCGCAATCATCAGAAGAATTTAAAGATTTCGACAATGGATAGGTTTCCAAGCCCATCAACTTTGCGACTACACTAGGCGGCCGTGTCTGATTCAGTTCTTTGTCAGCATCGACATTCGGGTTTCTTGAAAGGTTAGATGGTTTAATGGGTACAAGTGAAACAGTGTTAAGAGTGCGTATTGACTGTTCTCTACTATCTAAAGAAAGCCTAGAGTTTGTGATCTTGGAATCGGTTTTGATGGACAAATTATCGGTTTCCCGCCCATCATATGAAAACCGTGGATAATCTTTGGAGACAGAAAACGAAAACCCGTCTTTAAATAGGCAAGATTTTGATCTAGAAAGTTCTCTAGGCTCATCAAAATACCAATTATTCGAATCTTCTTCCATTATACTTTTAGGTGACAACCCATGGGCTGAGTCTTTGACCACACCTTGATGGTCAAGATTTTGATGGTTATCTATGTTAAAATCTACATATGAGAAAGGAGATGAAGGAGACCATGAGGAGAAAGAGTCTTTAGATGATTCAGTGGATACCCTATGCTTTTCCTGAAATAACATGTGTTTCTGTTAAACTCTACCTTTTATGAACAATCCCATTAAATATTTTAAGAACAACATATTTTCTTATTTTTCACGAAAAAGTCATTCAACCAATTTTGTTGTATTAAAGTCCTTAAACTTGTCAACAATGCATATGCTAGTGAAAAACTATTTAAAATATGACTTTTTCATGTTTCTCTAATATTAACCCTTTAAAAAACCGATTTTGAGACATAATAAATTAAAATCAAGTAAATATACCAGAGTTGAGGATCTCTGGTTTATAACATTTGACTCTCTTTCAGGTGTCTCGTTGTTGAAAAGCAAACCGCCTGCATATGAATTCAGTGAAATTGCATTGAAACACATGATAATGACAAAAGTCTAGACAAGATAATCAACTACCAACACTTGTGATCTTTGCATATATCAACAAGACATCAATCATCAGGGCATGCTCAATCTTTTTGGGGACCTAAACAGGATTTTAAAATCAGGGCCATTTTCTTTAAAAAAAATGTTTTTTTGCTTAGGATCCTAACACGTAGGAATATGATGACACATTTTTTGTAAACGATTTCTAAAAGGCACACAATCAAACACATATTAGAGTCGGATTGAGTTTTAGTGAAAAGAAAACCTAATGTCGTGTTCTCTTTGTCAAAACCTAAATATTAAACGAAGTTAAACCCTAAAATTAGGAGGCCCAAGCTTTAGCTTATTTTTTTATACAGTCGAGCCGCCCCTGACAAACAAAAATAAAGAGGTTAAGAATTACCAGGACAAGCTCGCTTTGGACTATGTCTGATAAAACGCCTTCCGGAGACAATATGGTGTCGATTAAAGATCTGAAACACGCCTTTCACGCATCCGATTTGCTTCTGCAAATCAGGATTTTCATCTGCCAATGAATGTAAATAGTTTGCAGGCATTTGAGTGCTCAAACAATTTGATATCTATCACCCTTCCAACATACAAAATTAAATCCAGTTTTGACTTCTGATAGTGAAGTGAAATCTTTTTAATATGAAAATGGATCTTGAACAAAACCCTTTGACCATACTAAAAGTCAACTCTTTCCAATTTCTCTCTCAGACAAAATATCAAACAGTTGGCAGGCAAGGCAAAATTCCCATTTCTCTACTCTTTCAGTCTCATAGATTTGCAGTCATTCTGAAATTGATCCACCATTCTCATTCCGGTGATCTCGATCAATTGAAATCTTTTATAGAATGTAGCACAATAGTTCACTCTCTAAGAAAAGCAAAAGATATTTGGTTTGCGGATAACGCAAATGAACAGAAAACAGAGACACACAGATTTACCTTGTAATTTGCAAATACCAATGATGAAATGAAGAATGTAAGCCAGGAAAATATATGCTCCGTGTAAAGGGGTTATGAAATTGGGTGGTGGGAATTTTATAATATTGATGGAAAGTTACAACTTACATGTGCAACTAATAAATTGGGATTACTCATCTGTGTAACTGAAGAGGAGGCAGGGTATAATTGCTATTTTTCCATAACTCTATAGGAACTTGAAAATTTAACAACCGCGTTTTACGGCGGGTGTCAGGTCGTCTAATTTGTTCATAATATGTTTGGTCCGTCACAGTACAACAACGTTAACGGCACTCGATATAGGCTACGATACAAAAAAACCCTCGATTTTAAATAAAACTCCGTTTCCAAATAAATTTACGTCATAACGTTGACAAAAATAAAAAATAAAAACAACAGCGCACATCTTTTTAAAAAAAAAAAGTTAACGAACGAAAGTTATTAAAGAAAAACACAACAGAAACGACACTCAATATAGGCTAAGATACAAAAAAAATTCGATTTTGAATAAAACTTCGTTTTAAAATAAATTTACATCGTAACGTTGACAAAAAAAACCGACCGCGTACTCCGTTTTTTTAAAAAAGTTAACGAACAAAAGTTAGTAAAGAGAAACGAGATTATTAGAAAATTAAGCGGATTAAAAGTGTATACTATATATAATAAAGGGATGAAAACGAGAAAAAAAAAAACAGGTAAAGCATGACGTGGCATCAATTCAATGGATGTGTCACTGTTTAACTTCCCTTTCCTTTAATCTATTACGTAAGGGAAGGGGTATACTCTCACATTTTCTCAAGTGAGCCCCCTCACTTGAGAGGTGGATGGTGTTCCTTGTGAGTGAGCCCCTTCACTTGAGATCTCAGTCAATTACATGATGCCATCTCACACCAACCCGTCACACCTCCCCTTCTTCCGTGAAATCCGTCACACCAACCCCCTCACGCCCCCTCACGCCATAGGGGGGCGGTGTTCCGTCATCTTCCTCACGTCGTGAAACCCCTCACAGACCCCCGTGAGGGTATACCTCATGCACTAATATTCAATCCAAAATTTTATTATTTTTTTACATTTTCATACCATCAAATTCTAAATTTATAATCAAAATATAAAATAATTAACAATTAAACATTTACCAACAAGTTGAACAGGAAGGTACTGGTGTATAAGTTGCATGTACAAATAGTCAATGCTTCTCACGTGGGACGTTGTTGCCTTTTACGCGTGTCCCGCTTAAATTATAAAAACTTGTTATCAATTTCTTTTCTAACAATTTTGACATAAAACACAATTTCAAAAATAAAAATAAATAACAATCAGGTTAAATGGGTTAACCCATGAACCTGCTAGGTTGACCCGTACATGGCCCTGCATAGCTAAATGTAGGGGTGTGAATTCTTGGCACACCCGAAAACACGACACGAACCTAACACCAAATTCGCAGGTTTAGGTTAGTATAAATGGGTTCGGTCAGTTTTGGGTCGAATCCGTAAACCCGTTTAGCTAGATAGGTTATGTTCGGGTCAACCCGACGGGTTCAAGGGTTGACCCATTCAATCCATTTATTTTTTATTTATTTTTTAAAAATGTGTTTTATGTCATAAATTAAATTAATTGGCTATTTTATGCTTAAATTTAAAACTTAAAACAGAAGTTTACATAAGATTTTATAATTAAAATGTAAATGTTTTATATACTTTTATAATTTTTGTTGTAAATTTATAATTTTAAAGTATTAATATGCGAAAAAATAAATAAATAAAATTCGGGTTAAACGGCTTGTGTTCGGTTAACCCGTGAATGTCCGTGACGTGTTCGGCTTCATATATCTGACATGATTTTTAGGTTCGGGTCGTGATTGGGTTCGTGTCAAATTTTTGGGTCTAATAAGTATAATACAAAAACTAAAGAATGCATCCATGTTCCATGAATTGAATTTAATTATTTGTCTGTAATTTTGACTTTGATACTGGAATATATTAACTTCATATTAATTAGCAAATTAGGTTTACTCACAAAAAAAAATCACTATTCATAAATGTATAAGCATAACAACACATAGTACAAACAACTAATGCATGTTATTTTTTTTTCAATTTAAACCCTTATACTATATATAATATACGCTTTTAGTCCGTTTCATTTTCTATTAATTTCGTTTTCCTTTAATAACTTTCGTTCGTTAATTTTATTTCAGAATACAGAGTACGCGGCTGTTTTTTTTGTCAATGTTCCGATATAATTTTTTTTTAAAACGGAGTTGTATTCAAAATGGAGTTTTTTCGTATCGTTATGTATAGCGAGTGCCGTTACCGTTGTGGTACCGTGCCGATTCGAACATATTATGAGCGAACAACATCATTGTTGGTATTGATATTATCGGAACCCATATCGGTATTCGATTTTATGGTTTTCGACGATCCGAACCGGTAAATTTTTATTTTTATTTTTTCCTTTTTATTATTTAGTTTTATGTTTTTTTTACCATTATTTTTATCATTACGTCTACGTCTATATTTAAATGTTTTTTTTTTCAATTTCAACCCTTATACTATATATAATGTACGCTTTTAGTCCGTTTCATTTTCTATTAATTTCGTTTTCCTTTAATAACTTTCGTTCGTTAATTTTTTTTCAGAATACAGAGTGCGGCTGTTTTTTTTGTCAATGTTCCGATATATTTTTTTTTTAAAACGGAGTTGTATTCAAAATAGAGTTTTTTCGTATCGTTGTGTATAGCGAGTGCCGTTACCGTTGTGGTACCATGTCGATTCGAACATATTATGAGCGAACAACATCATTGTTGGTATTGATATTATCGGAACCCATATCGGTATTCGATTTTATGGTTTTCGACGATCCAAACCGGTAAGATTTTATTTTGTTTTTTTTCTTTTTATTATTTAGTTTTATGTTTCTTTTTTATTACCATTATTTTTATCATTACGTCTACGTCTTTATTTAAATTTTAGTAACAATGAACACGACACCCGCCGCGAAGCGCGGGTATAACCATCTGGTTTTTATCAAATGGAATTTAGTACAATCAAATATGCAACTCTTAAGTCAAACGTATGGGTATGTCCTTTAGAGTTTTATGATTTTTGAAAATAAACTAGTTATTTTACCCGTGTTTCGTGGCGGTAGTTTGGTCGTTATCAGTTTGGCTCGTTTGCGTGGGTGAAACTTATATATAAACGCAGACTCGCTATAGCGTACGACACCAAAAAAAATCATCGAATTTGAATACAACTCTATTTTCTATAAAATTTAGACCGGAACGTTGACAAAAAAAACTAAGAAAACCTCGCATCATGTTTAAAAAAAACTTAACGAATGAAAGTTATCACAGAAAAATAAAATTAATAGAAAGCTAAACGGGTTTAAAGCATATATTATATATAGTATGAACATTAAAAAACAAATTACAATCAAACTCATCTCGGGCTTTAAAAAAAAAACCAAAAGGGGAGGTTAGGGATTGAACCCACATGAATTTCTTTATTGTTGCACACTCAAACCAACTCCACCAAAGTCATTTTTGTTGATTCATTTGAAACACATCATTGGCCATTTGATACAATTGTAGCCCCGAACACTTCTCATAGTGAAGGTTTTGAGTTTGAATCCTGATAACAGTAAAAAAGGGGGTCTGTGGCCACGTCAGGGGGTTTACCCAGTTGGGGGTTCCTCCTGTGATGGGCTCCCCTGGATGTTTTAGGTGTTGCCCTAGGGAAACCCAATTATCATAGAATATCTAAGTGTTGCCGTTCAAAAAAAATAAAATTTGAAATACTATATATAAATAGAAGTTAAATTGAATAAAACCAAAAATCTATATTTTATAATAAATAATGATTTTGGTGGACACTTGTCATTCTCATGTTCATCCTCAACATTTTTTTCCCGCCTCTCTCTTCTATTAATTATACAAATTTCTTTAAATTGTTTTTTTTTAATTTTTGTTTTCCTCCTCTCTCTCCTATTAAATAATAATGATTTTTATAATTATTTTTATAAAAAAAATTTTATTTAAAAAAATAGGTTTGTTCATAAAACATTTTTTAAATTTGAACATTTCTTTCATTCTTTTTATAAAATATTTTTAAAAAATAACTATATAACGTTTCTAAAATTTGTATTAAAAAACTATGTGATATGTCATAAATCTATCAATTATAATAAATAAAGATTTTCAGATGCCACATGTCATCATTCTAGAGCCTATAGATCTTTGTTTTCATGCTTAAACATTTTCCAATTATTTATTTTAATTGATTTTTTTTAAACTCCTAAATTGATTAAATACCATTTAAACGTTTACATATTTCTTATTAGTTTAAATTTTAAATATTAAATGTAGGATACATTTTGGTATTGGTAGACCAATAAATTCATTTTTAAATACATTATTTATAACTGAATTTATTTATAACTGGATTTAACTAATTCATTAGAATTCATAAGATTTAGAGGCGTTAATATTTTGTAATTTTTTTTAAATCATTAATAAACGTAGGATTTAGATTGACAATTTCTTTCACAAAATCTAATAAAATTAAGTCTTATGCTAATTGTGTCTCTCTAAAATCTAATAATAACTTATCGACATATAAGATATTTATTTATTAGATTACAAAATTATCAAAATGTATTCATATTTTATAGATAGAAGGGCATTGGATGATACATACGCTTTTTAATTCAGCTTCAAAGTCATCTCTCTATTTCTCAAGTCCTGCAACCTCAACAACCAATTACTGTTACTATAACAAACATATGGAACCAGCTTATTATAATGATATTACTCTCTGATACAAATCACCTCAAAGAATCAATGTCAAAGATCATCACACCAAACGATTGCTCTTTATTTTCACTAGAAATTGATTACAAAACAAGAATGAATCTGAAAGATTACAGAATAAAGAAGATGAACATGAACTCACTAGACCTAACTGACTAATCCGCCTTCTTAATCTGTTAACAAAGAATTAACAAACTAACTTCTAAACTTGCCACAATTACCCCTTCATCTTGTTTGCATTGACAGAAATAAACTAAACTTGTAACAACTATTGAAATAATACCAAACAACCCTTGAAGTTTGAAACATTATTGAAATCAGATCAATACTTCAACAATCTCCACCTTTGAATGATTTCAACCCACATTCAACAACTTCAAGCAAAATTCAAATTTAGGACCAGGCAATACCTTAGTAAACATACCAGCTCCATTTTCTAAGGTATCTACCTTCTCAAGCTCAACCTCTTTATTCTTGACCACATCTCTAATAAAATGCAACTTAACATTTATGTGCTTGGTCCTATTATGATATACATGATTCTTTGTCAGCTGCAATGCTCCATTATTTTCACACATAACAACAGATCTATCAACATTCATTCCCAGATCTGTAACAAAACCCCTCAGCCATATGCACTCTTTAATTGCTTCAGTAAGAGCTACATACTCAGCTTCAGTGGATGACAATGTGACTATATGCTGCAATGAAGCTCTCCAACTTACAAGTGAACCAAATACACTAAATGCATAATTCAGTTCATATGTGAATTAAGTTTTTAATTAGAGACGTTTATTAGAAAACTATAAAAAAAATAGGGAACAATGGAACTTACTATAGCCAATTATCTCGAATAATCTATGGCTACAATTAAATCTGAATTTTATATATAATCTGAATTTTATATATAAAGAAGCGTGTTACATTAAATAAAAAAACACCACATGATGAAAACGTATGTGATGACGTGTATAGGTGCGCTGACCTGGTCAAACGCATGAAGCAAAAGAACGCAACTAACTCATGCAATCAGATGGTGACGTGGCACGAAGGCATATCTTGATAGCGATATGCAGAGCATCTTCCTAAGTCAACATGCTTAGACAAAAAACATAACTAATGCCGTTAATAAACTAGGTAAAAGAGTTTTGTTCCAATAGTGTACTTTCGCTCTTTATACCAAAGAGGCAAAGACTAACATGCAGAGTAGAAATAAGGAGAGAGATTAGCCCAAAGAAGTGATGAAGCTAACGGCCAAGCCTTGCTTGGGCGGGAATTTGTCACTACAAAAGGATGTGTTGGGCATCCCAGGTATTCAACTCGTATCTTCAACATTCTACCTCAATATTCTCAACTCTTTCTCCCCTTTATCACCTCCAAAGAATAGCTAAGTTGTTCTCATGTCGGAGACTGATCGCAGGATGTCCCCTCAAGCGGTAACGGTTTTTCCTTTATTTTGCAAAGAAACTATATGCAAATTGTGCATATTTTGAGGGGAGTTCTTAGTTTAAGGGGGAGTTTAATATTATATCAATCAAGGGGGAGTCTCCTTTTTTATTCTTGCCAAAATGTAACACCCAAAATTTTGACCAAATTTTAACTTTCAAAACACGTGAAAGTAGGTACCATAAAATGCCCTTGAATAATCAACACATGATAAAAGCAACATCACACCAACAATATAATCTTGTTTTAGAAGTATTAACCGACACTTCAAAAATGACAAGAAGTTTAAACTCCTAAAAGATGATTTAAAACAAGTTTAATGAACGCAAACAAGAAGTTCAATTTCTAAACATTAACAACCACCAAAAGAACCGAGAATCCAATATAATACGAAGCTTGACCCGAGATATCAAACCGGAGCTTTACCTACATGGGAACACCACAAAAACATGTTAGTAATGATATGTACAAGTTCCCATAGCCTCCCATGGGTTAAACATAAGAAAAACCCAAAAAATGGGTTTCAGCGTAGGGGAGAGGGCGTGGACGGGGGGGGGGGGGGTAGGATAGTGCCCAGGGCTTAGTCAAAACCAACCCACCGTATGCTACGCCGGGTAGGGCGTAGCTTACACTGTCGCTTGCACAACAACCTTCATTTTTAGACTCCTCACATTGAGGCACCCCAAATTCATATACTATGGCTTTCGTAGTTCATTTTCTAGCCTGAGATACAGTCAATAGAAGTTTGGGCTTTTTTCGAGAACATGTATTAACACCTATACATGTCTAATCCCAACTGGAACGCCAATTAACACCCAAAAGACTTCTAATGATATATAAAACACCTTACATACATTACCACCATGTGGGTATACACTAGTTAGTTAATCACCCACTAACCCGACATACTCCTTTGTGAGGTTCTAACGACCCCAAACACCACAAATGACTTGGTGAAGTTCATGACCTCAATTAACTCCGAGTGAGGTTCTTAGACTTCAAACTCATCTATATGATAACATGTTTACTCCCATGTGAGGTTCAAAGACCTCAAATCACCACGGCAATAGTGAAGTTCAAGACTTTGAGCAACAACACAACACAAGTGAAGTTCTTAGACTTCAAATACCAACCTTAAACATACAAACAAGTGTATACACACAACACCATTCAATCTATAACCATTTCATTATTTACCAACATGTGGGATTCAAAGATCCCAGATTCACCATTTAAACTTGTGAAGTTCAAATACTTCAAACACCTTAATCACCCCACCCTTACATTCAACATAGACATACAATAATGCCACAAAACTCATAAGTAATTCTATGACTTTAATCACGATACGACATTGTGAGGTTCATAGACCTCAAACACCTTAAGTACCCACCCTTAACATACATTCGCCATATGCAATTTCAACAAATCAACATACACACAAATTCACACATGAAAATCAACAATCAACATGTATAACAATTATGTGTATTTTCTACCACCTATCATTACTAAGTAAGAGCAAAGCACTTACCTTTTACTAAGAAGGATCCCACTTGATCTTCAAGCTAGCTCCTTTATTGCCTTGATCACCTAGCAATTAACTTGCATTAGAAATCTTATGATCTCAATTCATTCACCAAATTGAGATTCAAGACACGCCTATGATCTAAAGATCAACACCCTAACTTAGATTGGTTATCACAACCTTAACCAAACCTCCAACACCCAAAAACAACCTTTCAACCCATTTTGACCTGTTAAGAAATCACCTAAGTTCTTCTAACACTATAATTTCATAAATCACCCATTATGAACGTGTTTTCTACTTGGTCTAGTGTTCATGGACATGCCACAACACTTATACACCATTCAAACACAACCTAAAACTCCCTTAACCCAAATAACCCGTTAAGGATTCACCCAAGTTACACTAAAACTCCAATTTTAAAATCACCATAAAAATTAGAGCTTTATGGTTTATTATGTATCTAATAACTCCCTAGACACTTACCCAATCTCAATTCAACATTCAAACATCTACAAATCAAAAACCCCCAGTTTGACCTTAATAACCCTAATTTTGAATTCATCCAATTGGATGTTTAAATCATATAAATCATGATTCTCCAACTTCAATAACACTAGATTAAAGCTTTTAGACAAGATTTAATCCGAATCACCCCCCCCCCCCCCCAATTGACCCAATTTGGGTTTTCTACCAAAACCCACCAAGAACATAAAAATGGAGGTGTAGAGAAGAGAAAGATAATTACTTGAAGCTTGGAAGATGATAAGCTCACTGGAAATCACAGATTATGTAAGCAAGAGTCAACCTTTTGATCTTTAATCTTCTCTTTTCTCTGGTGATTTTCGCAAGAACACACACACACACACTGTGCGTGTTCTGCGCTACCCCTCCCCCTTATCAAATCAGGAATTGGTTTATTACAAGACAACCACTCATACTTCCAATTTTGACCCTTTTTATTTAAAACCAAGATTTACTTAATTGCAACTAAACCCTCCACCTTTATTTTGGTTTATTTACCCCCTTATAATACGTTTTTCACACATCATTTATTTAAACCGAAAAATAGTTAGTTACACAAAAAAGGGGTAGAAAGGCTTGATAATAACTTAATGCATGTGATATTGTTAACATAATTAATTCTTAATGGCATATATTGTACAAGTCATTGATTTTTGTCAATTATCAAAAAAGGGGAGATTGTTGGGATAACAATGCTTTGAAAATCATTAGTCTTTTGTTTTGATAATGTCAAAAATAATTAACTTGTATAATTGTGTGCTAACAAAAAATGGTCATATATCACATACATGTCCCTAAACACTTAAGTTTATCAAGTGTGCATGATCAACAATAACAAACTACAAAATCATATGATCAACAAGCCACACTGTCACAAACAACATGCAAATCAAGGTGGTGGTTATACATGGATCATTTCATCATCAATTGTTCAAGATCAAGGCTCAACTAACAACATGAATATGTTGTGAAAATTAGAGAGATTAAAATACATAAAATAAAAATCATAATAAGATTTATAAGAATGTGATTTTTACATAACCCAAGTCATTTCCCAAAGTTATTTTATAAAATATAGCCAAGTTTTTATAAAACCCAAATGTTTATAAAAAAAGGTTTCTAGAACAATTTGAATTTCAAATTTGAATTTTGAAAGAGAAGTAGGTTGGTAAATCTTATATAAGAGGATAAATCCCAATATGCTTTTGTATTGAAGACAGAAGTGTTCAAAAATAGAATAAGGCCAAAACCAAATTAGAAGAGATCTTGCTTGCTTTACAAAATACAAAAGGCAATCTTGCCATTTTAGTTAAAGGACTTAAACTTTAGGTATAGGGTTAAACAAACCTTTTGGAAAAGTAATCTTTGTAGAAACGTAAGTGGAAATGGCTGTGGAATGCAAGATTGGTCAAACCCTAACGTCACAACTTGATAGAAAAAGTGGCATGGGGACCCACGGTCGATGGCCGTTCGACCGCCATCTGTGGCTGTCCCATGCACTTTTGTGTCATGTGTTTGCTATAAATTGAGGCCCTTGTCCAACACCTGTACTCACCCCTTTTGCTCTAACACTTTAAAATATATATTTGTTCTAACATATTAGAAGAGGGATCAAGATCAAAGATCAAGAAAAGATAAAAAAGAAAAATAGAAGAAGTTGTGCTTCAACTTTCATTATTCTAGTTATTCATGTGCTTGTAATTTGTGTGGTAGTGTGTTACCATTTTGTTGATAGAATTATTTGTAAGGGGCACTCACTATACTTGTGTTTGTGAGTTAAGTGTCATCACTATCTTCACATAGTGTATGATTGGGTTGGGAAACACTATCTTGACATAGTGTATGATTGGGTTGGGAAACACTTTCTTGATATAATGTTGAGTTTGAGTTGTGAGGTTAGATACTATCTTGATATAGTGTTGTGTTTGTGTGGTGTAGCACTATCTTGATATAGTGTTAGGTTGTGAGAGATTGTAAAGACTACTATCTTGATATAGTTAGTCGAAGAAGATGATCACTACCTTTGATTAGTGAAACTCTTGGTGTACCGGTGACCTTTTTCGTTCAAAAGAAACATTTAGTGGAGCAACTCTCGATTGGAGAATCGGGGAGAAGACGTAGAGTGGATTAGTTAACATCCCACTTGAACCTCTATAAAATTGGTTTTGTCTCTCTAACCTTTAAACTCCTAGAGACAGATCTTGATCCAATCCAAGGTGTCTTGAAGCTTTCTCTCTCTAGACTCTCTTCTTTCTCTCTCTAAACGAAAATGATGGAGGTGGGGGAATAGGAGCTGATTACTTTAGGTGTTGGGTTTATGCAACCCTAATGGGCCAAGCCCAAGTCCCCAAGTTTACTCCATGCTCCCTTTTTCTTCAATAGGCCCAAACAATAAACGTCGGGTTTTCGGATGTTACACTAACCTACCCCACGTAAACCCTAATGATGCAATACCAATCCTTAACCCCGCGATACGTATGTACTCAAGCCGTTCTCCTCCCGTGCATGCACACTCATGCAAACCCTAGCAGGGCAACCCTCACCGTCCTCCACCTCTAGCCACCTGCCACCGTCGCACACCATCGCCAGTCATGGCCAGCCACCTAATACAACCCGTAACCCCCATCTTCATCGTATACAACCACCCCCGTCGGCCACTAAACCAATACCGAACAAACTCTTTTCAAAATGGAACAAGAATTCAAATAAAGAGTAAACGAAGATTACCTTAGCATATCACGGGAGCCACACTAGCCGGAGCACTCCGTGCCATTGCTTCTTCCTTCCACCGCCTCCGGTTCTCCCCCCTTTACGTCCCCTACCGGCCGTCGCACCCCTAGGTTAAGAATGACCTAGGGTTTTTCCTTTAAGTAGTATATAAGCCCCTATATGTTATATTCTAGTCCCCGGGTTTCCTCCTTGCGCATTTCATTTATGAGATTATAGCATAAACGGCTAACCGTGTCTCCTAATTCCTTTAAATCTAGCTTCTCATGGAAATCGCTACTAACCGTTTCATTTAATAATGTTAGGTCAAGTTTTACGTGATAAATTCACTACCCTCTTAGTTTAATAGGGATTCGGGTCGCTCCTTAACCCGAATTGTTAACTTACAAGTTTTTGGGATGTTACAAGTCTACCCCGCTTAAAAGGGATTCGTCCTCGAATCCTATGTCAGTACAGACCAACACAACTCATCTTTCTGTTCCCACTGGTGCCCCAAAACCAATTAGTGCCATCCCTTCACTTTCGCACTTATGGTCATGGTTACTATGCTTTACAACCTGTTCTTGGTGTTCAAGGAAGTCTTCTCCATTGTCTGCTTTCAAATTTGGGACTTGTAGGTTTCACCTATATATTTCTTTATACCTCGTCCTTCCAACTTTTACTTAGACGGCACAACACCATCAATTACTTGCTCACTTATCACATTTTCTTATTTTACTCACGTGCACCTTTGCTGTCATTCCTTGTGTAGACCTGGTGATCTCGTTACTCCGACGGTCATATCCCCAAGTAAGGCTTCTTGCCTTTTATGAATAGAAACATTCGTCATACTCCTTGTTTCATACCTCATAGCCATCCTGCGATCCTTCCTCAAACTCAAGCACCCCTGCCTTTCTCATAAGGGTACTTCATCCACCCTCCTCTGATGATCTCCAGAAGCTTGTGTAAAGCTCTTCTCGTCTCTACAATCACACGTCCATCCACTGAGGTACTTCTTCACTTCATTACCATGCGTCCAACGCACTCCTTTAAGTAAGTACATATCGTCAACACTAGTGTTTTCATCGTCAACCCTCGGTATTTCCCAAAAGCTCACTTATCACCGTCATATTTGTTTCAACAACTAAACATTTGCTTTAACTGATACTTCACAGGAGCCCACCTTAAACTAGTCATATATTTAGCAGCGTAGACATTTCCTTTCCAGTCACTTGTGTGCAATCCTGCACTTATCCTACCTTCGTTCCACTTTCCTTATTGTTTCTCTATCATCCCCACTAGATCACCGACCGCGTCTCATTCATCGGGTGCGAACATACAGTCCGTTCTATCATAAGCCTCAATATGAACAAATTTCGTTTACATACATACCTACACATGTGTAATTAATGTGTAGGTTTGTTTATCTACACATAGCCTACACATGTGTAGGAAACTTTTAATATATAAAAACATATGAAAAACTACTTTAATGGTTTTTTATGTATACAAACGTACATATTTGTATGTAAGAAGTATAAAATTGTAAAAGTTTTTTACCATGGATCAAAAAATTAAACGATTTAGGTTTGTTACCTCTGTTCTCGCATTCTCGTAGAATTTCCTTGTTCTGAAATAAACTTCCCTCTATATAATTTTTTTGTTTCCCACCTCTCTCTCCTATTAATAATAATGATTTTTAAAATTCTTTTTATAAAATGTTTTTTATTTAAAAAAATAGGTTTGTTCATAAAACATTTTTTATAAATTGAAAATTTCTTTCATTCTTTTTATAAAACATTTTAAAAAATAACTATATAACGTTTCTAGAATTTGTATTAAAACACTATGTAATATGTCATAAATATGCAATATGTAAATCTTTATTACTAAGTATATATAACGTTACATTTATTCAAACTGTGTAATACATCGCGTTTTCTAACCTAGTATATATATAATATTAATAATTGGATATATGCTATCACCTATCAATTTTTAAAGTTTTCACATGCATAATTGGTCACTATTATAAAAATGTGAAATGCAATAAATTCAATGGCGCAACTTTAATATAAAAAATTGGATACACACCGCACCTAATCATAGAGTGGTTCAAGTTAAGTTTTGAAAGCCATGGTTTGAATTTGTTTCAAATAGATTATAGATCTAAAATAAATTTATAATTCGAATAAGTTTGATTTTAGATTATATTTTAACGAATGACTAAAAATCTTTGTTTTATTAAAAGAAATATAAGCTTTTATTTTTTATTAGTTTCATGATAAAAGATTAAAAATGACTTTTTAGTTTATAAATATTTAGTGGTTTTTATTTAAACTTATATATGTATAACCATATATATATATATATATATATATATATATATATATATATATTATGAAGAATTTAATCTTCCTTAGGGCCAATAGCCCTGCAAACTCGGGTTTCCAGCCTATATACTCTTGAAACAATTAAGATAAACATAAACATAACTTAGATAATGAAACTTACAGTGTATTTTAGTATGGATGGTAGATAGTATTTGCAGCGGATGAGTTGTAGATGCAGAGTTGCAGCAGCAGAAAGTTTTTTTTTTTTTTTTTTTTTTTATCTTTAGGATATAATATGAAGGGCTTAGAAAACTAATAAGAGACTTGAGGGTTCTTGGGAAGAAATCAGAAAGAGAAAGTTTAAGTATTCATGAAGAAAGAAAATTCTTGCTATTGAATATTTTCTCTGGTGTAATTACAACTGAATTCTTCGTGCCTTTAAATAGGCAGAAGACTAAGCTAACAAACAAAAAAGAGCGTACTAACTATCAATCAAACAAAGATAAAGTAAAAGCTGACAGCGTACATGGCGCACTAAGATTACATTATTTGCAAAAAGTAAAAACGACAAAAAATAATTTGGAGCTGTCGGCCTAGTGGGGCTGTCTGCAGAATTATTTGATCTTGATTGTGTGTTTTGACGTCATTGCATACGTCTGTGTATCATTTGATGTCATTGCTTACGACTTTCTTTGTTTCTTTCAGAAATCTGTGTGTGTATCTGGGATAGTGTCTGTTTTGCTGAAATTATTAGGATTCAAGTAATAATCTTCTAAATCCATGATGTGGTTTAACTCTAGAGTTTCTCCTTCACCAATGAATGGTAGGAGCATGTTCCAGTTCTTATGGCTCCAAATCTGTAAATAATGACCTTCGGCTAATAAATGATAGCAATCCCAATGGAAGCCGGAAGGTAGGGTTGGAGTTTTTTGGTGTAGGGAGATGAAGTGTTTTGTGTCTTTTTGTTTTTCTTTTGTTTTTGTATTGAGGCTGGCAAGATTATCAACCCAGTAAAGTTCTGAGAACTGTATCTCAGTTTGAATGGCTAGGTTTTTCAAGTAGTCTTTGCCAGAAAGTTTATGGCTGATGAAAATTCTTTTTCTGGCTGGTCTGTAGGTATGATCGTTTGCAAAAGTAAGGGAAGAAAATATTTTGCAACCAATATAACGAGGAGAGATGTGTGTAGAAATGTTTCCTGTGGTTATCACAAACTTTTCTCCGAAGAGGTTTATGATTCCTTCTGTTTTAGGATTTAATTCTAATTCAATAAAATCAATCATGCCGTTGTGATAAAATTGAAGAATTAGATCATTAGGCATATCAGTGTCTTTTAAGTTTATCTGGAGGAGAAGTAAGCAGGTTCCTTCTCCATCGTCATCTGTTCTTTCAACGACTTGTATTCCTTTATACTTTTCTTCATTGAGAGCAATGGACATAAGTCGGAGCTGTAAGTCATATAACACTAATGGAAATTCTGTGTTGATTTTTTGGGAGACAATTTGTTCAAACTCAGGGAATTGATCGAAAACAGTTTGAAGACAAGTCTTCCAAGGCATGTCTACCATTCTTGCTCTAAAGGCGTCATAGCTTCTGTAGCTATTTTCTTTTTTGTCTATTCTTTCTAAAAGCAACATGTTTTTAGCTTCAAGTATTTCTACTTTCTGCTTTAGCTTATTGTATTCAATATGATTCTGAATAGACTGTGTATTCTTTCCTTGCTGTATAAGCTGTCTTTGCAAGTTTGCTATAGTCTCTTCTTGAGTCTTTATTATCTGTTCATGACTCGTTTTTATAACTTGAGAAAAGGTTTGTACCTCTTCTGGTTCTATAAAGAAATTGTCTAGGCCAAAATGATTTCTGGCTGTGTCCAATGCTTTAGAGAAGCTGTGGTATCCTTTATAAATGGGGCCATGGCACTGTATATACTTTGCTATCGTTTCCCATTTATTAAAAATCCCAATTTTTGTTTGTTAGCTTAGTCTTCTGCCTATTTAAAGGCACGAAGAATTCAGTTGTAATTACAACAGAGAAAATATTCAATAGCAAGAATTTTCTTTCTTCATGAATACTTAAACTTTCTCTTTCTGATTTCTTCCTAAGAACCCTCAAGTCTCTTATTAGTTTTCTAAGCCCTTCATATTATATCCCAGAGATAAAAAAAAAAAAAAAAAAAAACTTTCTACTGTTGCAACTCTGCATCTACAACTCATCCGCTGCAAATACTATCTACCATCCATACTAAAATACACTGTAAGTTTCATTATCTAAGTTATGTTTATGTTTATCTTAATTGTTTCAAGAGTATATAGGCTGGAACCCGAGTTTGCGGGGCTATTGGCCCTAAGGAAGATTAAATTCTTCATAACCCTGGTATAACAACGCCACGTACTAATGAAACATATTAATAAAAAAATTTAATATAGTATGTTTATGTGTGAAAAAAACTCTGGTTGTATAAATTTATATTTTTATCTAAGTCGATTTCCTCTTCCAATTGTATTGTTTGTTGTGTACTTCTAGTGGATGATCCTTTTCTTAACATTCTATTTAAAAACGTGTCTGAAGAGATAATATCTTTTATATTACTAGTAGATTTTCTGGATCCTTGGATGATTTGTTTATTCATCTCTAGGTTTCCAATGTTTATAAGGTTTAAGTTTTTCACTTATATGTGTCTTACTTAATTTATTTATAAGTTCGTTGATTTCAGTAGGATTTCCTACTTCTATATGCTTATCTTTTTTAATATTTTTAGTTTCTAGCAAAATTTGATTATTTTGCTCTCTTATGTAATCTAGGTTATCTGTAAATTTTTTAATTTCTTCGGTTTGTTTTGTTATATAATTTTTTCTAATAGAAATTTGTTGTTTACGGATTCTTTTTGTAGGCTGAATCCTAAGTTTATAATTAAATCTGTGATACTATTAAGGTGTGTATTGTCTGTGTGAAGACTATGTGTATGTAATTCTTTGAATCTACAAATATGATTATAATAACTATTAGATATATTTTTATGATAGCTTTTATCGGAAAATTCTAAGTTTAAAAACTCAAGTTTTTTGAAAGTTTTATTTGATTCAATAATATTTTGATTAAAAATCTGATTTCTCCTTTAAAACGCCTCGTCTCTTTAGTTTTCTTAAAATATTTTCTTATATCCCAAAATTTTTTAGTTTAATTAACATTAATATTGACATAGGTAAATCTTTTTTAAAACATACGAAGTGTAAAAACTATGATATCTTTATCTAGTTTTAGTTTCAAAGCAAATTATTTCCCTAATCTTCACCTAAGAGAGTTTCCATATAAATAGGACTTACACCAATTGCCTGAAATGGACTTGTCTTAGTCTTTTAGATATTAGAAAAGCCTTTGCTTCGATACCAGTTAGGCATGTTAAATGCAAACACAACTTTAATACAAAGTAGTAGAGAAGAAAGTCTATGAGTAATAAATAAAATGGTAGAAATAGATTTATTCTCACCAGAAACAATTTTAAAAATTAAACAATCAGGAAAAAAATTTATACATACAGGACTCATAGTTATAGGAGTAAAAGCTCTAGGAAGAAAAAACCTAGGAACTAAACTTTTAACCCTAATACTAGACAAAAGTTGGAAATCAGAAATGAAAAAGGCAATAATCTCAGGAATGGAAATAGATTTAAGCCAAAACACAGCCTTATTTTATTGTACACCTGGAATACTAAAAGATGTAAAAGACTTACAAAAATTAAAACTAGCCTTACAAACTAAAGGATATGAAAATTATGAAGGAAATAATTTAGTAATAAGCATAGGAGTACTAGGAAAAGCTATTAATAGATCAGGAATGAAGTACAAAGTAAACATAGAAGGAATAGTAAATACAGTTGCATCTAAATCAATACAAATGATAGAACCGGTTAAAATAGATCCTGAAGAGTTAGCAGGATTAGAATGGCAAATAAATGATTCAACAGAACAAGATAATTCAACATTAATTCCTAAAAGAAGTCACATATATGAAAACACAGACGGAACACAAAGCCTAAGATTTACAGACTTTAAGCTAGAAGAAAATAAATATGAAGAGAGTACTTGTTCAGAAGAACAACCTCCTCAAGAACCACAATATAACTTTATGAATTTAGAATCAGATGATGAATCTGAATATGGACAACCCATTTATGATACAGAAAGCGAAGAAGATGAATACATAATAGATTCAGAATTCTCTAAATTTGAACAAGAAGATCTAGATTACAATTTATTAGAAGAAATAAAACAAACAAATACAACCTTTAAATCAGAAGAAATTAACAAATCCTATGAACAAATAACAAACAGAAAATTCACAGAGGCTAATATACTAGAGGAAGTAGATGATATGATAGTAGAATGCATGTTAAACTTAAAAATGACATATAAAGAAAGTTACAAAAAATTACAAGAAGATTTTAATTTACCCTTAGTAAACAGTATAGTCAAAGGAGACACAATGATCTCTGACTTTTATAAAAAACAAGATAGTAACTTTATGAACCCCGAAAATAAAACCAAAAGAACTTATCAAGAAAGTAGTATAGGACAAACATCATATGATACTATGGGAAGAGAACCATGGACAAAACCAGTTACAAGTTATCAACAAGAATCTAGTTATAATGGAACCGGAAAAAGGTTACCGATAGGACAAATTTACAGTGGAAATATGCTGCTGTTAGAACAGCAAAAACCACATTTATGGGTAGACGAAGTCCTTATATGGGAACAAACAGTAGTAAGAATGTGGGAAACAAATAAAAAAGATAGTATGGACATGTTTGCCTATTTAGAAACAACTTTAGGCCCAACAGCCTTAGGAATATGGCAAAGCAAAAAAGCCCATAGCCCAGATCAGATAAACAGGCTAAAAGCTATAGGAGATAATCCCTACAATTTCACTTCTCAAATAAGAGTTCTTATTTTAGGAGTTGATCCAGCAAAAAACAATAGTCTATTACAAGACACAGCCATAAGAAACCTAGAACATCTAAGTATAGCAGACATGAAATACATAAATGAATTTACATTAGATTTCACAAGATTATTAGCACAGACAGGACAAGCTATGGAAGATAGCTTATGTGATAAGTACTTTATAAAATTACCAGGAGATTTAGGAAAAAATATACACGAAGCCTGGAAATTACAATATGGAGATATACAGAACCTAGGGATAGGACCTAGAATAACCTTTACATTCGGTATTTTAGAAGAAAAATGTAAAGAAGTAGCTTTACAAGAACAGCTAAAATGAAACACATTTGCATTTTGTAAAACAGCTATATACACTCCACAAGCCTACGGATATTACGATAAAAGTAAGAAAAAGAAAATTAGAAAAAGTACTACCTACAATAAAGAATACAAACCGTATAAAAAATATCAAAACAAATACGTAAAAAAACCTCACACTAGGACATGTAAATGTTTTATATGCGGAGATACAAAACATTTAGCCAATAGGTGTCCAAATAGAAATAAAAATATGGAAAGAAGTAATTTGATCGAACAAATTAATGACTACGAAATAGAGGCTTTAGACACAGATCATACAGATAACGAGTCCATATACAGTATATATAGTGAAGAAAATGAACCAATAGCAAAAATCTCATACACATATACAAATCCAGAAGAATGTAACCATGACTGGAAACACATAAAATGTAATAATCACATTAAATGTTACATTTGTGAATACTACCCAAGTATAGAAAAAAGATCTCAATGTAATATATGCTTTAGAGAAATCTGTCATATTTGCATTAAAGATATCTATAACATAGAACCACCAAGTACAAGTCAAAATACAAATAAAAACACTAGCGAATACGAAGAAAAAATAGAAAAATTAGAGCTAGCTATAGAATTAAATAAATTAAAAATAGAGCTTATAAAAGATAGGGTTACCAGACTTGAAGATCATATAGAAAAGAAAAAAGAAAAACAAATTCCAGAATTAAATAACATGGCGACACTTGAAGAACTAGATCCGATAATACAAACTGAAGATGATAATACATTTATACAAACCAGTGGGTCAATAAATATGATAAATATACAATGTAGACTGTGGCTTGACGCCAATACACCTATAGATTTAACAGCCCTAGTAGATACAGGAGCAACAAAGAGTGTAATCTCACATAGCTTAACTCATGAAAAGTTTCATAAACCACTCACATATAAACTTATGACAAGAACCGTAGAAAATAGACTAATAGACATAACACATTACTTAGAACCCGCATGAATTCAATTCCTAGATTTTGCAGGAAATTACAGTATAAAATATGAAATACCCCAAATAAACATTAATCCTCAACATATAAAATCCAGAGATTTTGTCTTAGGACTAAATTTTATACTAGGATTAAACGGAGCTATAACTATAACTAGAAATTTTATAACAATTAGTAAACAAATTTATAGCTTTCCAACACTTAGATATAAAAGCATGAAAGATATTGCTAATAAAAAGGGAGAAAAGGGTAGCTTAGAATTCTTAAATAAAAATAGAAAAAAATATTGCAGAAAATGAGGTATTACAACTTCTTACAAATTTCATAAATCATGAAATAGAAAAAGGACAAGATATCACAAAAAGTATAAATCATCCTATAATCATACATCTAGAAAAACTAGGACTCATAGGAGAAGACATTACAAATTCTAAAGTTAAATATGTATGCAAATTTAAGATAAAAAACCCTGATATTACCATAAGAAATATAAATATAGATTACAGTCCCTTAGATAAAGAAGAATTTAAAAAACTAATATTAGAAATGACTAAACAAGGATTAACCAGAAAATCTGAAAGTCCTCATAGATCAGCAGCCTTTATAGTAAAAAATCACAGTGAAATAAAAAGAGGAAAAGCAAGAATCGTTTACAATTATAAAAGATTAAATGATAACACAGAAGACGATGGATATAATATTCCCAATAAAGACAGTCTGATTCAGTTAATACAAAAGAATAAAGTATTTTCTAAGTTTGATTTAAAATCAGGTTATAATCAATTACATTTAGAAGAAGACTTTAAAAAATGGACAGCATTCACATGTTCTGAAGGCCTATATGAATGGAATGTTCTTAGCTTCGGGCTAAAGAACGCTCCTTCAATTTTTCAAAGATTTATGGATAGTATATTTCTCAAATACAAATTTTGCCTAGTTTATATTGATGATATACTAGTAGCAAGTGAAACAGTTCAAAAACATGAAAAACATTTACAACAAGTATTTGAAGAAATAAAAAAGAATGGGATAGTAGTATCCAAAAGAAAAATGGAATTATTTAAAAGAAAATTTTCTTTTTTAGGACTAGAAATTGGCAATGGAAAAACTGAGTTACAGCCACATATTTCTACAAAAATTCTAGATTTTCCAGAAAAACTTACAAATTTAAAACAAATTCAAGCTTTTTTAGGCCTGGTAAACTATGCAAGAAAGTTCATCCCTAACCTTTCAAAATTGGTTGGACCATTGTATAAGAAAACCACCAAAAATGGCCAAAGACATTTTAATAATGAAGATGTAATTTTGATAAAAAAGATTAAAGAAAAGGTTAAAGAAATTAAACCCTTAGAATTACCCCTTATAACAGATTATATTATTATAGAAGTTGATGGATGCAAAGATGGATGGGGAGCAGTCCTCCTTTGCAAACCAAACGTACACAGTTATAAAAAAGAAGAAAAGATTTGTTCGTATTACAGTGGAAATTTTAAAGTTGGATCCACTTGGACCAGCTTAGATTTTGAGATACAAGCTTTAATTAATGCTTTAGAAAAATTTAAACTATTTTTACATAAAGACTTTACAGTCAGAACAGACTGCGAAGCTATAGTCAAATTCATAAAAAATAATCAGAGTAAAAAGATAAATAGAACAAGGTGGGTAAATTTACAAAATGTTATACAAGGTAGTGGGTACACTATACAGTTTGAACATATAAAAGGAAAAGATAACGGGATAGCTGATTTATTATCTCGTAATATTAACAAATTGTTTTGTTCAGATGGATAGAAAGCAAAAAGGAAAAGAAAAAGTGGTCATCAGACCATTACAGTTTAAACAAAAACAGAGCCTTTCCCCCATGAGCATCTCGTCAAACGACGACGAAGATACAGAAAAGCTGCTCAGCCAATCAATCAAGGCAGAAAAAATACACAGTTCTAGACAGACGGCCCTTTTACCTCCGATTCTACAAAGTACTAGACAACTTCCTCCTTACTTCCTTCAAGTTACACAACCTCCCCAAAACTCACAGACTCCTCAAAGCCCAAACACCTTTATCCAAAACATGATATACAAAAAACAGGCCCATAAACCATACCAAAAGCAAGCCCAAAAACCCACTTCTTCTCATAATCCTTCCATCTTCTCTTTCGGTACATATGACCTACAAACCTGCAATGACACACACATGAAATTCCGTCCTAATCACGGGATAAAACTTACAGATAAACAGCAGTGTCTACTGGATAACTTGTGGCATATACAAACCATGCCACACGCGTCCTCTTTTAAAGTACAGATTTTAAATGCGCTTAGCATATATTTTAGTGAACAGGGAACAAAATGCCCTGAAAAAACCCAGCCTCAACCAAAGTTTACACACTACATAATTTTCAGAGGCACAAAAATTAGGATTTTTAATAAATGGGAAACGGTAGCAAAGTATATACAGTGCCATGGCCCCATTTATAAAGGATACCACAGCTTCTCTGAAGCACTGGACACAGCCAGAAATCATTTTGGCCTAAACAATTTTTTTATAGAACCAGAAGAGGTACAAACCTTTTCTCAAGTTATAAAAACGAGTCATGAACAGATAATAAAGACTCAAGAAGAGACTATAGGAAACTTGCAAAGACAACTTATACAGCAAGGAAAGAATACACAGTCTATTCAGAATCATATTGAATACAATAAGCTAAAGCAGAAAGTAGAAATACTTGAAGCTAAAAACATGTTGCTTTTAGAAAGAATAGACAAAAAAGAAAATAGCTACAGAAGCTATGACGCCTTTAGAGCAAGAATGCTAGACACGCCTTGGAAGACTTGTCTTCAAACTATTTTCGATCAATTCCCTGAGTTTGAACAAATTGTCTCCCAAAAAATCAACACAGAATTTCCATTAGTGTTATATGACTTACAGCTCCGACTTATGTCCATTGCTCTCAATGAAGAAAAGTATAAAGGAATACAAGTCGTTGAAAGAACAGATGACGATGGAGAAGGAACCTGCTTACTTCTCCTCCAGATAAACTTAAAAGACACTGATATGCCTAATGATCTAATTCTTCAATTTTATCATAACGGCATGATTGATTTTATTGAATTAGAATTAAATCCTAAAACAGAAGGAATCATAAACCTATTCGGAGAAAAGTTTGTGATAACCACAGGAAACATTTCTACACACATCTCTCCTCGTTATATCGGTTGCAAAATATTTTCTTCCCTTCCTTTTGCAAACGATCATACCTACAGACTAGCCAGAAAAAGAATTTTCATCAGCCATAAACTTTCTGGCAAAGACTACTTGAAAAACCTAGCCATTCAAACTGAGATACAGTTCTCAGAACTTTACTGGGTTGATAATCTTGCCAGCCTCAATACAAAAACAAAAGAAAAACAAAAAGACACAAAACACTTCATCTCCCTACACCAAAAAACTCCAACCCTACCTTCCAGCTTCCATTGGGATTGCTATCATTTATTTGTCGAAGGTCATTATTTACAAATTTGGAGCCATAAGAACTGGAACATGCTCATACCATTCATTGGTGAAGGAGAAACTCTAGAGTTAAACCACATCATGGATTTAGAAGATTATTACTTGAATCCTGATGATTTCAGCGAAACAGACACCATCCCAGATACACACAGAGATTTCTGAAAGAAACAAAGAAAGTCGTAAGCAATGACATCAAAGGATACACAGACGTATGCAATGACGTCAAAACACACAATCAAGATCAAATAATTCTGCAGACAGCCCCACTAGGCCGACAGCTCCAAAATATTTTTTGTCGTTTTTACTTTTTGCAAATAATGTAATCTTAGTGCGCCATGTGCGCTGTCAGCTTTTACTTTATCTTTGTTTGATTGATAGTTAGTGCGCTCAGTGCGCTCTTTTTTGTTTGTTAGCTTAGTCTTCTGCCTATTTAAAGGCACGAAGAATTCAGTTGTAATTACACCAGAGAAAATATTCAATAGCAAAAATTTTCTTTCTTCATGAATACTTAAACTTTCTCTTTCTGATTTCTTCCCAAGAACCCTCAAGTCTCTTATTAGTTTTCTAAGCCCTTCATATTAGATCCCAGAGATAAAAAAAAAAAAAAAACTTTCTGCTGCTGCAACTCTGCATCTACAACTCATCCGCTGCAAATACTATCTACCATCCATACTAAAATACACGGTAAATTGTATAGGCCAAAATGATTTCTGGCTGTGTCTAGTGCTTCAGAGAAGCTGTGGTATCCTTTATAAATGGGGCCATGGCACTGTATATACTTTGCTACCGTTTCCCATTTATTAAAAATCCTAATTTTTGTGCCTCTGAAAATTATGTAGTGTGTAAACTTTGGTGGAGGCTGGGTTTTTTCAGGGCATTTTGTTCCCTGTTCACTAAAATATATGCTAAGCGCATTTAAAATCTGTACTTTAAAAGAGGACGCGTGTGGCATGGTTTGTATATGCCACAAGTTATCCAGTAGACACTGCTGTTTATCTGTAAGTTTTATCTCGTGATTAGGACGGAATTTCATGTGTGTGTTATTGCAGCTTTGTAGGTCATATGTACCGAAAGAGAAGATGGAAGGATTATGAGAAGAAGTGGGTTTTTGGGCTTGCTTTTGGTATGGTTTATGGGCCTGTTTTTTGTATATCATGTTTTGGATAAAGGTGTTTGGGCTTTGAGGAGTCTGTGAGTTTTGGGGAGGTTGTGTAACTTGAAGGAAGTAAGGAGGAAGTTGTCTAGTACTTTGTAGAATCGGAGGTAAAAGGGCCGTCTGTCTAGAACTGTGTATTTTTTCTGCCTTGATTAATTGGCTGAGCAGCTTTTCTGTATCTTCGTCGTCGTTTGACGAGATGCTCATGGGGGAAAGGCTCTGTTTTTGTTTAAACTGTAATGGTCTGATGACCACTTTTTCTTTTCCTTTTTGCTTTCTATCCATCCGAACAAAACAATTTGTTAATATTACGAGATAATAAATCAGCTATCCCGTTATCTTTTCCTTTTATATGTTCAAACTGTATAGTGTACCCACTACCTTGTATAACATTTTGTAAATTTACCCACCTTGTTCTATTTATCTTTTTACTCTGATTATTTTTTATGAATTTGACTATAGCTTCGCAGTCTGTTCTGACTGTAAAGTCTTTATGTAGAAATAGTTTAAATTTTTCTAAAGCATTAATTAAAGCTTGTATCTCAAAATCTAAGCTGGTCCAAGTGGATCCAACTTTAAAACTTTCACTGTAATACGAACAAATCTTTTCTTCTTTTTTATAACTGTGTACGTTTGGTTTGCAAAGGAGGACTGCTCCCCATCCATCTTTGCATCCATCAACTTCTATAATAATATAATCTGTTATAAAGGGTAATTCTAAAGGTTTAATTTCTTTAACCTTTTCTTTAATCTTTTTTTATCAAAATTACATCTTCATTATTAAAATGTCTTTGGCCATTTTTGATAGTTTTACTATACAATGGTCCAACCAATTTTGAAAGGTTAGGGATGAACTTTCTTGCATAGTTTACCAGGCCTAAAATATATATATATATGTATATATATATATATATATATATATATAATTACAAAAACACACACATATATTCAAAATTTGAAATGGATTTTAATGCAGTTATTAAAGTGATATCTATTTATTTAAAGGATCACATGCAACAAGAGTAATCACATGCATATGGTTGTGTGGGCTAAGGTCCCCAAACCTGTTTTTGGGATAAAATAACAAATTAAACACTCTTAAATGATGTAAGAACATAAAGCCCCATGTTACCAAAATAAAAGTCCAATTAAATGCAACAGAAAAAGAAGTCAAAACGGGTAGTAAGTAGGATAGAAGATGGCCATTTAACATGGGGATATCTTCTTTTATATAAACATATATATTTTCAATTGCCAAAGAGGTTGTGATGTAGTGGTTGAGGTGAGGCTTGAAGTCTCAAGGGACTCGGGTTCAATCCCTGCCACTACCATTAATTTCGGTGGCATCGCAAATGAGGCCTTTTAGGTTGATGCACCAGGGTTTTACCCACGCCGATCCAGGGTTCGAGCCTCGGCTCTCCCTCAAGCCCGGAAGGGGCCGTATTGGGTGGGGTTTTCCTTGAAAGCTCTTCAACTCTGACGCCAAGTGAGCCCGGTTAAGACAACATATTGGCCGGAGTTAGACGAGGCTCTCCCATATGACGGGGGGTGCGACGTCACAACATTCAATGTTCGCCTTTCAAATATATATATATATATATATATATATATATATTCAACTAATGTGTATAAAAGATTTAAGTTAATTTTAGTTATATTTAATTAACAATAGAAATATATGTAAAAACGTTAATCGGATCAAATAGTATAAAGGGTATTAAAACTTATAATTTTTGAAATTCCTATCATTTAAAATATCAAATTAGTATTTTAATAAAACAAATTTTCCCTGTTTTGCTACACGAATTTTTTTGTTTGATCACTTTTAGACTGGCTCATACCTGTCTGTTTCTATCTTTTTTTTCCTTCTAATTTTATATATTTATTGTTTTTTCTTAGACAAAAACCATCAAATATCATGATAAGGCAAAGAAAGAAAAACTTATATTCTAGCTGTATTTATCTTCCACTACCCCTCTTTGATGGTTCTCTTTATTTCCGTAGGATTATCACATGATTCCAGCTCCTACAAGCCTTTATCATGTTCTATCTTTACATGTTACATAAACACATTGTAACACCCAAAATTTACACCCGATTTCAACTTTTAAAATCATGTGAAAAATAGGTCCCATTTGACACTCTTGATTAAACAACACATGTTAAGTAAAATAATACGACAACGACATAGTTTTGTTTTAAAACAACGACCGACATCTCAAAATACAACATGTTTTAACACTAGAAAGACAACCCAAAAACAAGTTTAGTGACCTCCCTATAAGGAATTCCAACCCAAACATCAACCACCACACAAGGCAACCGAGAATCCAATCCGACACGAAGCGTGACCCGAGACATCAAACCGGAGCTTTACCTACAAGGAAACACCATAATATCACCATTAGTAATGACATACAAAATCCCCCAAGCCCCAAAGGGTAACACCCAAGAAGAAAGGTCAAAAACGTATAAAAGCTACGAAACAACGTTCTAGAACTCCATAACAACGTTTTGAAACTCCAAAGGCTAGTGGCGTTTTGGCAGCGTTGGATAGTGAGTTTCTCCGGCACTCTTTACCACAGAGGCGTTTTGAAACTCCACAGGGACGTTTTGAAATTCCCCGCTGTCATACACTCCAAACATCACCTATTACATACATACATCACCTATGTATGTCACCTTGGTTTGGTTTTCATCTCACTAACCCGACCATACATTCTTAGACTTCAACACCTACCCTTTAACATACATACAAGTGTACACACAAGTTACTAACCCATCTTTATAACCCATACATCACACCCGACATTGTGAGGTTCAAGACCCCAATCCCACCGATTAGTTATGAAGTTCAAAGACTTCAATTACATCACATTCATTCCATTTTGTTTGACTATACAACACATAAGTCAATTACCATATTTGTTTGATTATAAACCACTTAAGTCAAATTACCACATTTGTTTGACTCTAAACCACGTAAGTTAAATTCACCAAATTACTACATTTGTTTTACCATTATCCACTTAAGTAATTTGTTTGACTGTAAACCACATAAGTCATTCAAAGACTTTATCACCATACTACAATGTGAGGTTCATGGGCCTCAAACACCTTAAACACCCTCCCCTCGCATGTAACATTCGTAAAATTTTCGTGTTCAAAATAATAAAAATATAAAGAACACGGACTGGAAATATAATTATATAAAATACAAGGACCAAAAGTGAAAAACATGAAAAATGGACGTAACGGACCGTTACGGAGCCGTGACGGTCCGTTACGGGTTGGGCACGCAGACAATGATGATGTGCCACGTGTCCGCTGACTAGCCGATTGATTCTGACACGTGGAAACCCTATGACGGACCGTCACGGATCCGTAACGGTCCGTCACACCGCAATTCAATCGGACGCTGACATGTGTCAGCTGACTTCGCAACCCTAGAGCGGTGACGGACCATCACCATTGGTAACGGTCCGTTACGACCCAAGCGGTGACGAACCGTCACCACCCATAACGGTCCGTCACAGCCGGCAAATCCTTCTATAAATAGAAACCCGTATCCAGCAACTTTGAAACATCAAAACACGAACTTCTGAGTTCAAAATTAATATCCCACTCTCACAAATCCATTCCCGCTCATACGTTTAAGTTTTCGAAGTACTGGTTCACTTAGAAGAAAGACGAGAAGCTAGGAAATGCTCATTTAGAGAATTCAAGCTAGAGGATCTAAGCAGATACGCTGCCTACTAGGACATTCATTCTAGAAGCCTACTAAGCCGAGACTTTGTCAAGGTGAATGCTTGTATTTTTAAAAATTGATTTCAAAACTAAAAATGGTTTTGATTATTCTCTGACTTGAATGAATTAATACAACCATTCGTTGCATAAGGTGATTTACTATATAGCAGTCGGCCCATAGAGTCACGTATATATACACGTGTTACAGATGAGACGCTATAACATGGCTAGGGGTTGAACCCTTAGTTGTTGTAAAGCCCATCGCTTAAAGCGTAAGGAAGATAGACATAAAAATATATCCAAGGTCCCTGGTGTGGCTAGTGGTTAGTCCATTGACTGTGTAAATTGACCAGAAACTATGGGCAAATTATTCTATTTATTCACACTAGTCGGATAATGATTCCAAATATACTTGTATTCACCAGTTTATACTGCTAAAATATTTTCAAACGTTTTTACAGGTAACCAAGGACGAATTAATTGTGATGACAAAGAAAAGATGTCATGAAAAAGGGAACGTCCACCCTAGACATCAGTTGAAAGAAATGGCTCATGAAAACCTTGGTTTTGTAAAATAAAACGTTTGTGTACAATATCAGGGTTTATCCCTGTTTATGAAATGAAATGAAACGGGAGATTCCTCGTCTTTTGAAAAGATCCTGAGTTATTAAAATATCCCGTTGTGTTTATAAATCTCTGATGAGATAAAATAAGAAACGGGTACCAATCGTTGGTCACACGCCCGGGTGGGCTAAATTCGGGGTGTGACAGGTTGGTATCAGAGCCATTTGTTTCAGCATATTAGATACTAGAGATTAGTATCTAAGCTGTTACATGATTATTATATTATTTGGTTTTAGCAATTAAGATACTCAGGTAAGGTATCTAAGCTTTAACCAGTATAGACTGCCTGCTAAGAAAAGTAGGTATATCTCCATAATAATTAAGTGATAACAATACAGATGTCTGGAAATAGTTACTATACTTATATCTTCGAACGATCTGAAAATGAACGTTATCATCCTATTGGATCCAAGGAAAATCCTGTACTCCTGATACTGGTGAATCTCTTTCTGATCCTATCATTGTCTCTGACAATGAATCTTATCATCAAAATCAATCTAGCTCATCTTGGATGGAAGCTACTTCGGATTTTGAAAACTGGAGAACTGATACTCCACCTTTAGTAAACAAGTAGATATAAATGAAGCAGGACTCGGTCGGTCTACTAAACCAAGGATGCGTGTACGAACTCCGACCGAGCATGTGTATGTGTCTGCAGAAGAAATGGAGGAAGTCTACCGGGAAGTACCGGAAGAAGAGGAACCTAATGAAATGGAAATGAAAGATCCATATATGTATCCTGAAGGTACTTCAAATCCTTATACTCTTCCAACAATGTTAGAGGAATATATTAAAGAACCGACTGATGGTCCTGATGATCCATACCATAATATGTTTAACGACATATTATTTGGTATTCATGAACCCCCTCCTCAATAAGTATTCTTCAGCTCATCTTGGAACACCCATAGAATTTCCTTGATCGTGCCTTAAGAGAAACTGATTAAGTCAAGAAAGAATCAAGGCAGCTCAAGGAAAGAGTTCGTCAACTAGAGGAAGAAAAAGAAAAGAAAAGAAAAGATAAAAAGAATAAATTAACTAGACGTAAGGGTAACCATCCGACCGGTATGTAGTTATCTGGCAAACTGAATGTTCTGTCTAAGAAAAGAGTGATGTATAAATCTCTCCCAGACCCGTCATTCTTTCCTGGGAATATTTAGTTAGAGGTACTACTCTGGAATGATAACCACCCTAGTCTACTAAATATAATAAATAGGACAATTTATTATTTCAATATGTAAAATATAAAGTATAAATAAAAGTATTTTGTTTTATTCAGATGACTGGAAAAGGAAAAGATCTCTTCTATGTTCAAAAATATGCTCCACCTGGATATGAATTCTAGCTTACAAATGAAACGAATTTAGAAACTGGAACAAGTTCAAGACATTCAAGAAATACATATCGAAGCTTAGGAGAATTAACGCCTTCGGCAAATCCTTATGTACCTTCTTTCAGTTTTCATTCTACTATTACAGCCACATGTCGGAATCCGGATTATGGAGAAAATCCATACTATAATCCTTATTATTATCAAGGGTTACCTGAAATTCCTTATGAAAGTAATTATGTACCTGAAGGAGAAGAAAGATAAGATTCAAACAGGCCATATGAGTATTATGAGCCTACGAATATACAAAATCCTCAAGAAAATGAGGAAAGTCCTGATAATGATCATATTAGAGCCTTACAGGAACGAGTAGCAGAATTGGAAAAAGAAAATCATATATTAGCATTTGTAGACGCCTAGAATAAAGCGTTGAGACAACTGCTAGAAAATGCCCGTAACCAGGGTTATATGTAAATTTCTTTCCGACTTCTATAATATGTATTATGAATATTAATAAAATTCTTCTTGTGAATAGAATGTCTAAACAATGTCCTTCTTATAATACAAGGGGCAAGAGCAAACAAATTCAAAATGAAAATTCTAAACAACTGCAACAAAAGGCAGAAATAAAGAAAATCGTTACAGAAGAAATAGAGGAAGCTCTTCCTAAAATTCTGAAAGCTATGAAGGAAGATAAAATGAAAAATAAAGTGGTTGAATCTAAAAATAATCATCAAGAAGAAAACCATAGTTCAAATGGAGATAATTCATCAAGTAAAGGATGAAGAAGTTAGTAAGAAAAGAAAGAGAAGGAAGGGATGTACATTCCGTGCATTCCGAGCTTGTCAACCTCTAGAGTATGTTGGAAATGAGGGAGCAGTGGCAGCCCTGAGGTGGCTGGAGAAAACTGAATCTGTTATCTCCATCAGTAAATGTGTTGATGAAGATATGGTGCTTTATGCATCAAATTTATTTAAAGATGTAGCGTTGGAATGGTGGAATTCCATTATACAAGTCATGGGCCGACATAAAGCCTATGCCATGGAATTGGAAGAATTTAAAGAAATGGTAATACAAAGATTCTGTCCCATCAATGAAAGAGAAAGAATTGAAACAAAATTTTTAAATCTTCGTATGAAAGGAACTAAACATCAGGAGTATGTCTCCAAAATGTTTGAATATGCTCGTTTGGTTCCACACTTATCTACTCTTGAACCCAATCTCATCAAGAGATATATTTAGGGTTTTGCGAAGGAAATAAGAGATATGGTCAAAGCTATTATGCCTCCGACCATTACATCTGCCGTGTAGTTAGGAGGAATTCTAACTGAAGGTATGATAAGAAAGCAGGAAGAAGGGAAGGCAAGGGAAGTGGCCAAGAAGGCTACGGAGAACCAGAAAAATAATTCTCATTGGAAGAGAAGAAATCAGCCTGTCAAAGGAGGATTTAATTCTTCCATCCCAGAATGTAAGATTTGCAAGGAAAGGCATATGGGAGAATGCTTTTTCAAGAAACTTTATTGTCACATTTTCAAGCAGACCGGGAATGTGTTTGAGAACTGCCCAAGAAAGAAAAATATCTCCTGTTTTAATTGTGGAGAGACTGGCCATTTTAAATCAACCTGCCCAAAGCTTAATCAAGCAGGATCTAGTGGGGCAAAGGCCAATGAAGGAAATAAAAAAATGTATGAGCTTTCATACTTAATACTCATGATGCTGCAGCTGTTCCGGATGTAGTCACTGGTACATTCCTCATTGACAATATTTATTCTAGAGTATTATTTGACTCTAGTGCAAATTTAAGTTTTATAGATTATAAATTCTGTAATCTATTAAACAAGCCCTTAGTTCCACTAGATAGGATTTATGAAGTAGAAACGGACAAAAGAAATCTCGTCAAGATCTCCGTATTCCTAAATGACTGTACTATCACAATATCCGGACACGTCATGCATGTGCAATTAATGCCTATGACATTAGCAGGATTTGATATTTTCTTAGGAATGGATTGGTTAATCAGTAACCAAGCCCATATCCTTTGTGATAAAAAGGCTATAGAAATTCAAATTCCTTCTGGAAAGTCTTTAACAATCTATGGCGACAAACAAAACCGACCCCTGGGAATCATCTCAATGCTAAAAGCAACTAAATGCCTTCAGGATGGATGCATTGCATATTTGGTTCAGATTTCTACTAGTACAAAAGAAAAGAAGATTGAAGATGTACAGGTAGTAGCTGATTATGCAGATGTATTTTCAGATGAATTACCTAGTATACCACTAGAAAGAGAAGTAGAATTCAAAATCAATTCGTTAAAAAGAAATACGGTACAATGCGGATGTGTTTTGATTACAGGGAGCTAAACAAAGTAACGATTAAGAATCGCTATCCACTTCCTAGAATTGATGATCTATTTGATCAATTACAAGGCGCTTGCCATTTTTATAAAATAGATCTTCGATCAGGGTATCACCAACTGAAAGTTCAAGAAGAAGATATTCCTAAAACTGCTTTTCGAAACAGATATGGACATTATGAGTTCATGGTTATGCCGTTTGGACTTACTAATGCTCCTGCCGCATTTATGGATATGATGAATCGTATCTGTAAACCCTATCTAGATAAATTTGTAATTGTCTTCATTGACGATATACATATTTATTCTAGAAATGCGGAAGATCATGGAAATCATCTCAGAATAATACTTGAACTTTTGAGAAAGGAGAAATTGTATGCTAAATTCTCTAAATATGAATTTTGGCTGAGAGAAGTACAAATCTCGGGTCATATAGTGAATGCATAAGGTATTCAAGTAGACCCATCTAAAATTGAAGTTATATCCAAATGGAAAATTCCAAAATCTCCGACAGAAGTCCATAGTTTCTTGGGTCTTGTAGGATACTACAGACGATTTATTCAAAATTTCTCAAAGATTGCAGTTCCTCTGACTACTTTAACTTGTAAAAATGTAAAGTATGAATGGGGAACAAAGCAAGAAGAAGCTTTCCAAACTCTAAAAGAGAAACTGACTCATGCACCGATACTGGCTTTGCCAGATGGCAATGGAGATTTTGTAATCTATTGTGATGCTTCTCACAATGGTCTAGGTTGTGTGTTGATGTAAAAGAACAAAATTATTGCCTATGCATCTCGTCAGTTAAAGACTCATGAAAAGAATTACACAACGCATGATCTATAATTAGGTGCCATATTTTTCACCCTGAAATTATGGAGACACTATCTCTATGGAGTTAGATTTATAGTTTATACTGACCATAAGAGTTTGAAATATATCTTTGGTAAAAAAGAACTGAACATGTGACAAAGAAGATTCTTAGAGATCTTAAGTGACTATGATTGTGAAATCTGTTACCACGAAGGTAAGGCAAATATTGTTGCAGATGCCTTAAGTAGAAAAGAAAGAGAGAAACCTAAACGGGTTCGTGCTTTCAGACTTGAACTTCGTCTAGATCTCAAGTCTCAAATAAAAGATGCTCAACATTCTGTCCAAACAGAAGAAGACTTAGAACAAGAAGGAATGGAAAGCATGATTGAACAATTAGCTAAAGGAGATGATGCAATACTCCGTATGATTAAAAGAATCTGGGTTCCGATCACCGGAAATCTTTGGGGAAAAAATACTCGAAGAAGCACATAAATCAAAATATATTATGCACCCAGGAAGTAACAATATGTATAAAAACCTGAAAGAGAATTACTGGTGGTTTGACATGAAGAAAGATATTGCCATATATGTTGCAAAATGTCTTACTTGTGCACAAGTAAAGGCAGAACACCAGAAACCTTCCGGTTTATTGCAACAATTAGAAATACCAGTATGGAAATGGGAAATGATAACAATGGATTTTATTACTAAACTTCCTCAAACCAGTTGGGGAAATGATACTATATGGGATATCATTGATAGATTGACTAAATCTGCTCATTTTCTCCCAATGAAAGAAACCTTCAGTATGGATAGATTGGCTCGTCTATATGTAAATGAGATTGTATCTTTACATGGAGTGTCATTATCCATAGTGTCAGATAGAGATAGTCGATTCACATCTCGATTCTGGCAAAGTTTCCAAAAAGCCATGGGAACTCATTTGAACCTGAGCACTGCCTATCATCCACAAACAGATGGGCAAAGCGAGAGAATAATTTAGACATTAGAAGATATGCTCCGAGCCTGTGTAGTAGATTTAGGTGGTAGTTGGGATGATCACCTACCTAATGGAATTTTCATACAACAATAGTTATCACACAAGTATACAGGCGGCACCTTTTGAAGCCTTATATGGTAGAAAATGTCGAACGCCTGTATGCTGTGCTGATATAGGAGAAAAGCAATTGTCAGGACCTGAACTGGTTATGGAAACAACTGACAAAATAGCTCAAATACAAGAACGATTAAAAGCAGCAAGGGATAGACAAAAGAGCTACGCTGATAAGAGAAGAAAGCCACTTGAATTTGATATTGGAGACAAGGTGTTATTGAAAGTATCACCTTAGAAAGGAATAGTTCAATTCGAAAAGAAGGGTAAATTAAGTCCTCGATTTGTTGGACCCTTCAAGATTATTAAACGAATTGGACCATTGGCTTATCAGTTGGAATTACCAGAAGAAATGAGTGGAATACATGACGTATTCCATGTATCTAATCTTCGCAAAGTTTAGCTGATGAATCTTTGATACTGCCTCTTCAAGACATAGAGGTAAATGAAAAACTCAGATTTATAGAACAACCTCTACAAATAAAAGATCGTCAGACTAAAAAGTTGAAAAAGAAAAGATTGAAACTTGTCAAAGTCAAGTGGAATTCTAGACGTGGTTCTAAATACACTTGGGAACTAGAATCAGAAATAATGAAGAAATATCCACACATGTTCCGGTAAATCCCGAGGACGAGATTTTTCAAAAGGTGGGGAGAATGTAACATTCGTAAAATTTTCATGTTTAAAATAATAAAAATATAAAGAACAAGGACTGGAAATATAATTATATGAAAATACAAGGACCAAAAGTGAAAAACATGAAAAATGGAGGCACGCAGACAATGATGACGTGCCACGTGTCCGCTGACTAGCGGATTGATTCTGACACGTGGAAACCCTATGACGGACCGTCACGGCTCCGTAACGGTCCATCACGCCACAATTCAACCGGACGCTGACGTGTGTCAACTGACTTTGCAACCCTAGAGCGGTGATGGACCGTCACCACCCATAACGGTCCGTCACAGCCGCCAAATCCTTCTATAAATAGAAATCCGTATCCAGCAACTTTGAAACATAAAAACATGAACTTCTGAGTTCAAAACTGATATCCCACTCTCACAAATCCATTCCCGCTCATACGTTTAAGTTTCCGAAGTATCGGTTCGCTTAGGAGAAAGACGAGAAGCTAGGAAATGCTCATTTGGAGAATCCAAGCTAGACGATCTAAGCAGAGACGCTGCCCACTAGGACATTCATTCTAGAAGCCTACTAAATCGAGCCTCTGTCAAGGTGAATACTTGTATTTTAAAAAAAATGATTTCGAAACTAAAAATGGTTTTGATTATTCTCTGACTTGAATAAATTAATACAACCATTCGTTTCATAAGGTGATTTACTATATAGCAGTCGGCCCATAGAGTCACGTATATATACACGTGTTATAGATGAAACGTTCTAACAGGGCAAGGGGTTGAATCCTTGGTTGTTGTAAAGCCCATCGCTTAAAGCGTAAGGCAGATAGACATAAAAATATATCCAAGGTCCCTGGTGTGGCTAGTGGTTAGTCCGTTGACTGTGTAAATTGACCAGAAACTATGGGCAAATTGTTCTATTTATTCACACTTGTCAAATTATGATTCCAAATATACTTTTATTCACCAGTTTATACTGATAAAATATTTTCAAACGTTTTTACAGGTAACCAAGGACGAATTAATTGTGATATAGCCATGTGATGACAAAGAAAAGATGTCATGAAAAAGGGAACGTCCACCCTAGACATCAGTTGAAAGAAATGGCTCATGAAAACCTTGGTTTTGTAAAATAAAACGTTTGTATACAATATCAGGGTTTATCCCTGTTTATGAAATGAAACAGGAAATTCTCCGTCTTTTGAAAAGATCCTGAGTTATTAAAATATTCCGATGTGTTTATAAATCTTTGATGAGATAAAATAAGAAACATGTACCAATCGTTAGTCGCACGCCCGGGTGGGCTAAATCTGGGGTGTGACATCGCATACATTTCCCATATGTAAGTTACCAAAACAACATACGCATAATTACACACATGATAGTCAACAAATCAACATGTATAACACTATACGTGTTTACTACCACCTATAATTACTAAGTAAGTGCAAAGCACTTACCTTTAGCTAGGGACGATTCCACTTGGTCTTCAAGCTAGCTCCTTTAACGCCTTGATCACCTAGACAATCTAATTGCAATTAGCAATCCTATGATCTAAAGATCAACACCCTAAATTAGTTTGGTTTTCATAACCTTAACCAAACCTCCAACACCCAATTCAACCTCTCAACCCATTTTAACCCGTTAAGGAAATTTCCCAAGTTCACACAACACTTTAATTTCATAATTCACCCATTATGAATGTGGTTTCTACTTGGTCTAGTGTTCATAGACTTGCCACAACACTCATACACCATTCAAACACCACCTAAAACTCCCTTAACCCAAATGACCCGTTAAGGATTCACCCAAGTTACACCTAAGCTCCAATTTTACAAAACACCAAATTAATTGAGTTCACCCATGAACCTTTAATCCAAGACTTTGCTTTATTTCTACTTTCACCCCATAATATTATTTAGGCAAATAATAATATTTTTGGATTTTTGGTTCGTTACACACATACACATACATATGTGTACACACATATACACATGACACATACACTACATAACAAAGGGCTCTCAATGACGGGTAAGAATTCACCTACGGGTTACCGACATAATTTATTAAGGGATTACCGATGATGATTCACCGAAAACTACCCAACATAGGAACTGAGTGCACAGACAAATTACCGATAGAATAACTATCAGAACTCCATCATATTTTTTATTTAATTAACGACTTAAGAAAAGCTAAACCTTAAAACTTGCATCCGCTTTAACCAAATTCGTTATGACTAGGGAGCCCATATTACCATAACTAACATTCAATGAAACATGCAAATTCTGTTTCTAAATTCAGAACTGTTTAGATTGTTTATTCGAGTTATCTTTACTCAAGGCTAGGCGATGTTGGTATTAAGTGTTAGATGGGGTTGTGTCTACCTATGAATGAAGGACCGTTTAGAATTAAACCTAGCGTCAATTTGCTATAGTTGTGGCTCATGTGCATCGGTGATGGGGTTTAGGGGTGCGTGGCAAATATGTGTCGAGGGTACCGTTGTCAAATGGTCAACCCCCCCCCCAAAAAAAAAAAAAAAGAACGAAAGAAAAAGAAAAAAAATTCATCCAAATGAAGGCGAAGATAGCAAAAACATAAAGGATTGAAAGTAAAATGTAAGTTTTTTATTTTTTTATTTATGAAAATATTTTTAGTTTTTTATTTAAAAAAACATTGGGATTAGAAGTAAAATGTAAGTTTTTTTATTTTCTTTTCATCCTTTTAAAAACTGAGGACACTATTACTATTAGAGTAAATTACATTTTACGTCCTTTAGGTTTCTAGCATATTTCAGTATACGTACTTTAACTAAGAAAATTACATAAATTGTCTTTTACGTTTTAATAAGTTTGCATGTTTCATCCATGTGACCACAACGACTAGATTCTTCCTGATTCCCCCAACCTCATCCCAGATCTGATTACTTTCTCTCCTCCCTAACCTCATCCCCAAGCTGAGAGATCGAGCGAAAATGATGGAAAAAACATGTTTGTTGTCAATTCCAGCGGCAGAAAAGGGCACAGATGGTGTTTAATGTCAAATCCATCGATCGTATGTGGAGATGTACGATGGTGGTGTTAATTTAATGTTGGTGTGGCTGAGCGATTTGCATGTTGATGGGAAGACGTGATCGGCAGGGGGAACGAAGGGGGTGGGTTGGGGCTTTTGCTCTGATTCACAATCGGCACGGTTCACAATCTGATTCAAATTCTACCCCTAAGGTTTTTTTCGCTGTTTGTGAGCGTTTGCTATGATTTCTTCATCGAATCACTTTTTCGTATTTTGTCATCGTGGATGTATGAAGAGATTTCATAAAATTTAGTTTACAATAAGCTGATTAATCATGTTTGTTTCGATTTTCACACGTGAGGTTTGAAAATCCGAAGCTTTGTTAATTGTATATGC
The DNA here is from genome assembly GCA_023525975.1 of Smallanthus sonchifolius. Lineage (NCBI taxonomy): Eukaryota > Viridiplantae > Streptophyta > Magnoliopsida > Asterales > Asteraceae > Smallanthus > Smallanthus sonchifolius. The sequence goes on along the minus strand of CM042025.1, from coordinate 35,423,437 downwards.
GCTCCAAGTTTTTGTCCCTTTTATAGATCGGGTTTAGTATATGTTTGTGGTGGTCGGCGGATTTAAGGTGCTGGTGGTGTGGCCGAAGCTTGTGGGTGGGGGAGGGAGGGAGGGAGTTTTTAATTTTTTTTATTAAAATGGTAAAAGGATGAAAATACTCTCATGTGCATTACACATGACTATATTTAGCAAACAAAATTAACATCTGTTAGAGGAAATGACGTAAATTGTTACAAAATTTAGACATAAAAGATAATTTGTGTAATTTACCTAGTTAAAGGATATAAACTGGAATTTGGTAAATATATAAAGCACGTAAAATGTAATTTTCTCTTATTATTAATATAACTCGATATTTAAGGAGGAAATGACTTTATATTAGATATTTTTAAAAAGTTATTGTAAAATGTTTTCATTTCTTTAAATAACAAATATATTGTTTAAAAAGTTTCCAGTATTATCTCAAAAACAAGTTTATATGTTACTCTTGAAATACAAGTTTTTATTAAAAATATCATGTTTTCTTTTTAATTTTAGAGAAATTTGATAACTTGCAATATTTGACATATCTCATCATTTCTTTCTTTATTTTCATCTAGATCTTAATATTTGATAACAAGAAGGTTTATGGGTTGTGTGATACCGTTATACTTGTGTAAACAAATGGTAATTTATGACTAAGGTCAAACCATAAACACACATTCAAAGATCAAAGAACTAGTCCATACACTTTATATTTTGACTTTACATTTCTCTAGATCTTGATAACAAAAAGGTTTATGGGTGATATGATACCATCATACTTGTGTAAACAAGTGATAGTCTATGGCTAAAGCCAAACCATAAACATACATTCAACATTCAAGAACTAGTCCATTTAAATTCATGTACTTACTTTATTTGCATTATAGTTTAAATTTACTTTCTTTCTACATTACAACTTGTATGGACATGATATAGTTTGGGTAAACATTAAAATCAAGTCTTTTAAGCTATTATAACAAGACATTACTACAAGATGTCATGTGTTAACCTAAAACCGTGCATCATATGGTGTCTTTTTCATAAACTTGTCAAACACCTAAAAGCTTGTTAGATTTACTTATTTCATACTATATAATGTATATTTAGAAGGTTGGATGAGTTAAATATGCTTAGAATGACAACATGCAACTTAAACATAAACTTATACCGTTTAAAAACCGAGTTTCCAACTCAAAATATGACTTTGACTTCTTGACCTCCAAAAAATTCCATATTTTTTCTGTAGCTTCTACCTATTATAAACAGACTCCATATTAAATTCAATGATTTTTGAAGCTATATAGCTATGTTAATAAAATAAATCTTGCAAAGACAAATGTCGTTTTTATACTTAGACTTTTTATAAAATTCTCAATTTTTTATCAAGAGACATGCCGGTCTTAAGGATGTTATAAAATAATAATCCCAGTTTTTGGACCTATTTTTGGCTATCTTAAATGATATTTGGAAAAATACTTAATTATTTCAAAAAATTCTACAAAAACTACAGGAAGTTTATAATACAATACCAAGCTTATAAATTAAATTGCATAACATTTGGAGATGTCTAAGTATACTTTTTCATTTATGGCTATTTTACGATAACCAAACGGAGAAGCCATACTTAAACTCTCCGGTAAATTCCGGAGAACTTCCATTAACTTTTATAAATATAAAAGGGTCTACTAACCAAATTTCATAAAGTTTGGAGTTGGATAGCTATACTTTCTAAATTATGATGTATTTTAAGCGTTTACAACCAAATAATTGATAAAAACGTCTTTAAACTTAAGTTCTTGACTCGGCCAACTTTTGGAAACCTTCATATATATAATATAAGCTTACTCGAGTCATCATAACACTAATTTATCAAGAATCACGACAATATTATTTTTTGTAAGTTTAATACACCGAAAACCATCGTAAACCGACTAGTTTTAGAGATAACATTGTTCAAGACTATTTGAGGGTTCAAGACCTTATAAAACTACACATATATACTTATGACCTTGAAGTATAAGTTTCTAAAGTTTAACCCTTTGGAAGTTCCCTCAACACCCAAACGGTTTACAAAACGAGTCTTTTAAAAACGATATTCTAACGCATGTGTAACTTCTACTTATATCCGTCCAACCAAACTCTCTATTAACCTCTAACAAGTGTTTGACATATTTTCTAAAACTCATTACCATTACTAATCGATTTCATATCAACTTCTAAACTCATAATGTTTGACGGTTAACGTCGTGATTTCAACGGCTTTTCTATAAAACTTTCAAGAAAACCAAGAACTATCACCTATTATTATTGGATGATATAATGTCTTAGTCCAACTTAAAATAGATTAAAGTCCATAAAACTCATAGAGTCCCACCATTGTAGGACCCGAGTAGGACAATCTCTCTACCGCAAGAAAACGTACATTTCATCATCACTAAGTATGTTTTCGTAACCCATTTTTCCTTACTTTTTGGGGGATAATATGCTTTTAAACTTACTCATTATATTTCTATACTTACTCGTTATACTTAAAGCTCTTTACACTTTACTTTACGCATTCAATACTGCGTGAGTTTTCGTAGCCCTTTTTCTATTAATCTTTTTTTTTTTGGGGGGGGGGGGGGAAATATGCTCAATATTACTCTTTTTGAATATTGTTGACTCTTCACATGTTTATCTGATTATATAAGTTGTGTTCAACTAGAACTATTATCACTACTTAAGTCCCCCTTTTCCATTACGCAACTATTTAACTTTGCTAAGCCGACGGTTTAATATTGATAGATCTATCGGGGTGACGCCCCGTTCATCCTTCTGACTGATGCGTTTAAAACAACAGAAAATGTGGTGAATGTATATTACCGATTTAAGAAACAAGAATTAATGCTCCGTGAAAAGGCATTAAGTTGGGGCAAAAACACTAGGTCATAGTATTCATGTGCAACTATTTACTAAATTTCTTACTCACTTATTTCATATCTTATTTAAACCTACGAACTCACCAGCTTTATAGCTGACCTTTTAAGCATAAATTTTACGTAACAAATGATTAGCATACAATATATCAAGTATTATAGAAGAGTTAGAAGAGATTGATTTTTGGATAGTTAATATGTACTATTAAATCTTCAAGATGTACTAAGAACTAAGTTCCATGTAATACTATTATGGAAATGAATACATTTAGTATTTCTCTTGTAAACAATGTGTTCATGATTTTCATAATCCTGTCATAACCCGTGTTTCCGCCTAAACGAGGTGTGACTCCTCTTATTCTTTCTATTTTTGGACAAGCAACATGCTTGAATTTTCTGATTTTGGTTGGAACAACTTACAATATGCAAGGGTTCCCAATTTTGAAATAGTTACAATTACGTCTTTTAAGCCAAAACTAGTTTTTAGTGAAAAGAAAAGGGTTTAAAAATATAAGAAGGATGAATTTGGTTTAGTGGGTATAAAATGTAGGTTGTTGAAATGAAAGGGTATTAGGCTCAAGGGGGCTAAGTAAGGGATAATGTTTAGGTAAGGAATAAAAAGAAAAGGGGCTAACAAATAGGTTAATCCTAATGCCTATATCATTTTACAGATTATTTTAGTTCATGATTTTGAAATGTATTTATTACACAAGTTCTAATATATAAAGAAACATTTTCACTCAATACTATCCAAACGAATGAGCATGCGAAAAAGTATAAACTATAATGCTCAGGAATGCACAAAATTCTCACTAGAAACAGATGGTAAGGGTAAAAAGTGTAAAATTGTTCATAAACTTATTTCTTTCTTTTTGCTATACTTTTTAATATCTCGTTTTATTTAGTTAGTTTGACTCAAATGTATTATAAGGTTTGTGTTTCTCAAGGCACATGTATGACAAATGACTTAAGACTTATTTTATCAGATATTTATTATAATTTTTTTTTATTTTTAGCCAAAAAGTGAGTTGATTTAATATATATTCATGAGAATGTGCAATGCAAAGGACAAGACAATGTAGCCACTATCAGATGGAATTCCTCCTCACACTTAAAATATACATTATTTTCAACAATTAAGTCAAAGATAATGTGTGAGAGGAAAGAAACTAGTACTCCCTGATATTTACGTTCCAGCACGTGTGGTCGTTTCCCACAGCCGCCTGAAACGTACCTTAAAGTTGTTGACTGCCACAAGCCAATGTTGTCATATAATCCTACAATCATAAAAAATATAGAATATATATATATATATATATGTGTGTGTGTGTCATCATCAAATATGGTGGTGGTGGATCAGTGTATCACGAGTTTGTACAATAATGTCCAATTGTACAACTCAAAACATCCCAAAAGTAAAATTAGATGGATGGTCCAACTAGCCCTCCATCTTAGAGGGTGTTTGGGATTACTTATTTTAGCTACTTATTACTTTTTGCAATAACTAATAAGTAGTTTTGAAAAGTAAGAATTACTTGCTTTTCAAAAACTACTTTTCCTCCCTCATAAAAAAACCAAAAGTAACAATAAAACTAACACTATCCAAACACTATTTTAACTTATATAAGATAATAAGTTAATAAGTAGTTTTAATAAGTAATCCCAAACACCCCCTTAGAGTCACTAGAACTCTGATACTGCTGCTACGGTAGTGGTGGTGGTGGTCCATGCTGCTGGGGTAGTGGAAGGCGAGCCTCGATCAGTGCAAGAAGATGCCGGTCTTGTCGTTGTTGCTCCTCACACATTAGACCTAGACGGGTCATCACGTCTAAAGCCCTGGGCAGCGAAGCTGTAGCATATACAGGAGGTGACGGTGGTCTATCCTCCTCGTCATGTGGCTGTTCTTCCTCTCAACCAGGTGCATCAAGCTCTTCCTCCTTCTCCAGTGGTGGGTCCTAAATTTGACCCAGGTGGTCAACCAAATAATACTCCCCTCCAATCCTCTACAAGAAGCATGATTTTCATAGTCTGTATCCCGATCTCTTCAATGGGGAGATCTAGCTAGGTGAGTGTGGTCACTGTGTCTGGGGTTATGACTCCCATACCCATGGCAAGCTGGGTGATGTACGGTCCTTCAAAGATAAGACTGCCTGAGGTTATCCCTATACTCCTAGAAAGGTATGAATCAAGTGAATAAGCCAGGTTGTAGTTCAACTGGTCAACTTGGCAATACAGAAGGAATAGGTCCCTGTCAGCCACAACTCCTGTAATGTCATTTCGTCCGCAAACGGAATAGGCAATACATCAGATGAGATATCAGTGTAGAGGGTATCGAATTCTGTACTTTTCATGTTGTGTGGCTGGTAAGGTACAGACCCAACCCTCTCCCAAAACTCAGTCTCAACACCCTCCCCAGCTCTATAATCAACCTTCCCCCTCAAGAACCAGGGGTAGCAATCTCTCGGTGCTGATACAGTCCATCCTTGTAGCAAACTTAGCTAGTGTAAGCTCGTACCACCTCCTACCCATCCTAAAGCTAATACAGTTGTGTAACTGACTGGTGGCTCAAATTCATAGGATGCAATAAACTCTAAGGTCAACTTCCTATAGGTGTGTTGTCAGATAGCAAAGAATCTGGCCCACTTAGAGGTAATCATAGCCCGTGCTCACTCACCCAAACCTAACTCATCTAAAGCTCCAAAGTCCACAGTCCTGGACACTCCAAACCCATGTCTCAACAATACAACCATCCGTGTGTGTACCTTTGACTCTGGGTCAAAGATCAACCATTGATGCAAATCATCATCCTACCCCTCTAGTAGTGGCTCAGGGTCAGAGAACTGAGGTGGTGAGAGAGGTCCATTGGATGCTGACGAGTAGTCGACTAGTGATGATGTGGATGATGATGATAAAGGAGACTCTGCATATGATGTAGGTGGGTCAGGTGATTCTGGTGAATCAAGTGTAGGTGATCTGGTTCTCTTTCCTTGTGAAGATGCTTCAGCCATTGCCTGCAAGACACAAGGGAATGGGTTAGCAATGTAACAAAAATGGTTTGAAACTTTATAGGATCTGGTTTAGGCCAGGCATGCCCGTACTGAAACTCAAGGTTGGAGCACAACCCAGGGATTGGAGCGTGCTTGTACTGAAACTCAAGGAAGCACGGCCGTGACTTCCGTTTGACTTAAAAAAGTCAAGTAGGCCCATGAGTTAGCATTATCAATCTCTCCAACAGCACGGTCGTGCCTAAGGGAGCTTTGTAATCATTTCTGCAAAAACACTTTAGTTTCTGAGTTTCCATTATCAATCTCTGCAACATCTCTATCACCCCCTCTTTCTCTATCTTTCAGGTTTCCTTTCATTCCCTTTCCAATTTCTTTCATAGCTTTAGGTAGGGCTGCTGGAAGGGCGACTTCCAAGATTGAAGCTTCTACAGCTATAGTCACCCAAACTGCAGGCTCCAAGGTCGGCCTTCCGTCATGTTATGCACTGTGGTCAGTTATGATGTGCCCTTTCTCATTCTCCCTGACTCAGCAGGATTTAGATTCGTTGCATGAGTGTTTACTTTTCTCTGTTTGTCGGTTGACTGGTGTTCTATCTCTATGACCCTTACAATCTTTTCTCTTTCATCTAGCCATTACCATTTATATCCCTCGAACAAGGAATACTCATGTTCTCATGATAGGTAATTGTTTAGAACACCTCGAGTAATGTAACTTACTAATTACAAAGACCGGTATGAAATTACTAATTTACTTTACTACTAGGGTTCTGAGCATTTCCTGTTAGACTGACATTTGCACTCAAGTTCAAAGTTTCTACATTAAGGCACATTCTTTCTACTTTCTATTCTAAGACATTTACTGTCTATGTTCTATACTAGGACATGGACTACCCTCTATTCTAAGGCCTTTACTATTTACTGTTTCTACTAATTTTTGTACTAAGGCCTTTAACGTTCTACTTTCATGGCTTGGCTGCTCTGACTGATATTCCATTCTTTGTCCCATTCTCAAATTAAGTTCAGACATTGTCGCAAATGTCTGGATCTCTCAAACTATGGCTCTGATACCAACTTGAAAGGACCCAAACCGGGAACCTCTCATAGTTGGCACAAAACAATAAAACATAGTTCTTAAAATTCGAATCATTTAATTAATCAGATAATATGACAGCGAAAGTCTTAAAGTTACAATCATCCATACAAATTAAAACATAAATTGTCTTATGTTTAATAATCGGGAATGTCAGTCTTCATCGATGACCAGCCCGCAAAAGTCCATGCATTCTGAGCCCTCGCGACTCCATTCAGTCTCATCCTTCATTTACCTGAGCTACATGCTAAAATTCAGATATCCTGAGTGAGTTCTATTTTATTTTAATAAATAAACACTTCATCGTTTCTTTTCAAACAACTTAAATATTAAAGATAGTAAAAGCTTGTTTCATAAAAACATTTCCTTCTATTCAAAACATTTTGATTCTTTAAACCTATGGAAACATTCGTGCTACATTCTTTTCAAAACATTAACTTTCATTTACATTCAAGCTAGCCTTTACATTCATTCACTCATTCCTCCATTCACAATTTATCATTGAGTGAACAAGCACTCGAATGATACCATTTCGTCTTAACCGTCCCAAGTCTCGAAGGCTTGGAACGTTGTGCTTGCACGGATGCAAGACTCCTCTGTTGCTTATCACAAAGACAAGACTCCTATGCTTGCTCGTCCGAAGACAAGTCTTCCGGTGTTGTTTGCACAAGACTTTCTGTTCATTCTTTCATTCGCCCCGGGGGTAACATGCACAAATAGTTACACACACATATTGACATGCTACCACACAATTTAACTACATGCCACGTTTATAAACATTTGTATATATTTTATAACATAAGTAGATAACACATATTTGTCATAAACTTTTGTAAGACATTATTCTTTTCATTTCATTCAAAAGCATGCACTTCAGCCCAAAACTTTAAGGGAAAATGGGCAATAGAAACTCACCAGTTCTGATCTTTCTATACATTTTCTTAACTGTTCGGACTAGATGGGATGCTAGAAATCTGTAGTAATTCAATGAGTGAAAACTATTAACAATTTGCTAGAATCACCTATGGTGTCGTCTAGATTAGTATCGCCAATTAGTGCCGTTGGTGAACTAGTATCGCTCAAACACTCAGTGTCATCGGACAGTGTCGCCTGGTGACAGTGTCGCCAGGGTAGTGTCGTCAGAATAGAGTCGCTAGAACTTTCATTTTGGACTTAGTGTCGTTCAGGTGCTTGGCGACATTGTTAGTGTCGCCAACATAATGTCGCCAAAAGTGAAAAGACACATGTCTCGATCATTAGAAACCTTGGAGACGACGCCACACCTTAGTCTCGCAACATAAAATAGTGTCACCACGTCAGTGTCGTCGTCTTCTTCAAGTGGCCGCGACTAGTGTCACCACATGAAATAGTGCCGCCTATTAGTGTTGCCGGTTGAAGATCTTCATTACCAGACAATGGCGGATCCAAGAATTTTTTTTCAGTGGGTTCACTGTTTTTAGCCGCTCCAATTTCATAGGGCCAGATATAAAAAAATTTGGGTCGGTTTGACGGTTCGGGTCGGGTAAGGTTCAGAGGTTCACCGTGCGAATAGAAAAAACGGGCCCCTAAATCTGGATTCGTACCTTTGCTTTACCGATGTTTGGTCGGCTCCACATGGTATTCCCGATTCGTACCTTTGCTTTACCGCGCATTGGGTTGATCCCAATACGTGGCAAATGATGAAGCGTACAATCGCGTTTGACTTGTTTGAATATCCACACACTTGCGAAAATTTATTTTATATATTGGATGGTGTTATAACCGAATTTAAATTACAAAATAAACTTTTTTCAATGTCTTTTGATAATGCATCTAATAATACAAATGCGGTTCAAACACTAAAAATTAAATATAAACCGGTTTGCAACGGCGTTTTTTTCCATAGTCGATGTGTCGCACACATCATTAACTTGGCGGTGCAAGCCGGGCTTGCAATTGAAGAGGTTTCAAACTTAACATATACTTTTCGACTAATGCTTAAAGATATTTTTAGTAACAAAAAAAATACCATGATTATATTAGATTTTGTCGTGAAACGAATAATCTTTGCTTAGGTCCGAATTGGGACGTCGAGACAAGATGGAACTCGACTTATACTATGTTTTATAGCGCTTTACGACAAAGAGAAACTTTAGAACTATTTCATGAAATGCTTGCCTCAAAACCTCGTCGTAAAATTATAAAGTTTCCTTCTACGAGTTGGGACATTTTAAAAGACGTAACCGAATTGCTTGAAGTTTTCAAAACCGCCACCACTTTTTTATCCGGTGTTTATTATCCCACAAGTCCATTAACTCTAAAACAAATATATTTAATGGCTAACAAGTTGTATGAACTTGAAAATAAAAGCCCTCTTTTTACAAAAATGATAGAACCGATGAAAGAAAAATTAGTGAAATATTTTAAAGAAATGCCTCCCGTTATAACTTGTGCCGCCGCGTTAAACCCTACAATAAATGTTTACGGGGTTGAAACTTTGATTGATAGAATTACTTACGCTTTGAATTTGGATAGTGAAGACATCCATTTTGCACAAGTCACAAAAACATATTTTAACAAATGTTTCCAAGATTTATTTGATGTTTATTTACATAAATATGGTACAACTCCGACTCCACATGATACAATGGATACATCATCAAGTGGTAGCTCGAGAGATGTTAATTTGAATTTATATAACGAAATGTTAAATGAATTTAGTAAACGGGCTCGAGGTGCCACCCCGAGTAGCGAACTCGGAAGGTATATTGGCACAAACTTTTTAGCGTTTATACCTCATACTGTTTTTGAGGAGTTTGATATTTTGGCTTGGTGGAAAAAAAACGAAGCTTCGTTTCCGATCCTTTCCGCCATGTCACGTGATGTACTAACCGTCCAAGCTTCCACGGTAGCTTCGGAATCTGCGTTTTCTTTTAGTGGCATGGTCTTATCGATACGAAGGACTAGACTGACCCCCCTAGCGATGGAAATATGCATTTGCTTGAAGGACCATTTTGATGCGATGGATAGGATACAAGACCAAACTTCTCTCGAAGACGAAATTCAAGCCGAAGAAATCATACACAACAACGAGGTTGATCTTGGAATATCCGAACCAGTCACCGATGAAGAACTAGCCGAAGATGCAAGGCTACGAAGCTCCAGTTCCGAAGACAACGTACAAGAATAATCAATCAATATTCCAAAAAATAAAAATATATATTGTCATTTGTAATGCTTTAGAATTTTATAATTTTATCTTGTCATGTTTTTTAATTTTCGAACTTTCTAAATATTAATAAACGTTGAACTTTATGTTTTATATTTGTTATATTTTTTTTTTGATTTTATATTAAAAATATAAAATTTATTTGAATTTTTTTTTTTAATAAAAACCGGTTTAACCGGTTTTTAGGGCAAACCGGTTTGTAACCAACCCTAACCGGTTTGACCAGTTAGACATTTTCCACATCTGAAACCGGTTTAGGGCCAAACCGGTTTTGACTTTTCGTTGACCAAACCGGTTCGGTTCGGTTTGAACCGGTTTGGGTTAAAAAACCAATTTGTGCACCACTACTTGTACATATACAAGGGACTATCAAAACTAATTGATGGGGTCACAAAACAAACTTGAGTGTACAAAGATAATATATAACTCATTTTTTTTAATAACACCAAATTACATTAGGAGTGACATGGGTTTTTATAACAGTGTGTGAACTTTGTAGATCCGATTGCCTATTCGAAGTTACAATTGAGGATCAAGGCTAAAAGATATTGGTATTAATTGATAGATGATGTTGGATTGGGTCAATTAGTTTTAGAAGAGCATTTTTAAAGACATTTTTTGGGCACCAATTTTTCCTTGAACCCATTTTCATCCATTATTTACCTGCAATGACAAATTTCTTTTATAAAATGAGTTGACACAAATGAACATAAAAAAATACAATTTAACCCTATAAAAATGAAGAAAAAAATTAAGATTGTAACAACCAACTAAGATCAACTTATAGCAACTATGTTACAAAAATTCAATACTATGTTATAACAACTTACATCGAATCGTCACACACCAAATCCTATACCCGAAATTAGAATACACGCCATTTATCTTCACAATAATTGTAGACATCTTGATCTATCCCGATATGGCTGGGGCAAATTCAATTGCCATCCTGAAAAACCGACAAATGTTCTGGTAGAAGTAGAACACAAGCCCACAATCAGGTGTCATCGACACCGCCACACACGATCACCTATGACTTCTATCTTTGGGTCATATATAGCACCGGCTCACAAAATCCGGCAAAGCCATAAGGGAAAGAAAAAGGAAATACCATCTATGTCTAAGTATTACATAAAAAAAATATGAAGGCAAATTCCTACATTAACTCGCTTTCCTAATGATCATAACAGGCTCTAAAAGAAGGATTTTTAGTTGCTGAGAATTTGATTAAAGTTTGACACCCCGAAGCAATAGTTCTCAATTCCTAGTTCCAATCAGTTTGGAGCAGACAAAACAGTAGTAGTGTTGGTTTCTGGTTCCAACAAAATTTGAGCATCAGAAGTAGTAGTAATATCGGTTTCTGGTAAGGTTGGAGCAGCTGAAACAGTGGTGGACTCGGCTTTTGGTTCCGATAAGGTTGGAGCAGCCGAAACAGTAGTAGACTCAGCTTTTGGTTCCAATAAGGTTGGAGCAGCCAAAACAGTAGTAGGCTCGGCTTTTGGTTCCAATAAGGTTGGAGCAGCCAAAACAGTAGTAGGCTCGGCTTTTGGTTCCAATAAGGTTGGAGCAGCCAAAACAGTAGTAGGCTCGGCTTTTGGTTCCAATAAGGTTGGAGCAGCCAAAACAGTAGTAGACTCGGCTTTTGGTTCCAATAAGGTTGGAGCAGCCAAAGCAGTGTCAGGTTTTGGTTCAGATGAGTTTTTACATTGCGCACTCACTAGACCATTGGCACGGGCTTTAAATTTAGATGGGAACGCATCAATAACCCTTTTATAATATCGCCATGACAGATTTTTTTCCGTGATGGGACGTATACCAAAAGGATTATCGGATACAAACTTTTGCACATTCTCAGATGCTGCTAATTTTTCTAGATAAACTCGAAGGTCGCCTTTTGGTCCTGTAATGAAACACCAAGAACATAACTAAATCTTGCAATAAAAGATTAAAAAAAAATACAACATAATAATGTTAAAAGTGGCAAAATGGTCAGGTCGGATAACTTGTAAAAATGAGGGGCAGTCAAAGCGAGTGAGTTTAGCACGGTTTGAAATGGGCTGGGTCAGGTTGACCCAGAACATTTTTGCCCAAATTTTTGATTTTTTAATTTAAATAACCAAATATGATTACAAAACTATACTACGTATTATTTAAGTAATAATCAAATCTTCTAAACACATGATTTAGGAGGTTTCTATGCACTAAAAATCTCATTTTGGGCAATTTTTGACCCGCCCCATCTTTGAGCAATTTTCTAACTGACCAGATAGGCAGATAGAGATAAAATATAGCCCGAATCAATGCATTAATAAGTAAACGGGTCAAAATCGCCATCTCTATAATTAAAAAATAACACAAACCATGAAAGATCCGACTAAAATGAATTACCTAAGGAATTATCTTCTGTATTCCAATAACGGTAAGGATGAGGAAAGATTGCTGTATGTGGCTATGAAATGAAAAAAAAAAGTATGTTAATGGATGTCATAAATTTAATATGGGAGGGAAAAAAATTAAAACATAGAAAGAACACTAACCGGATTTAGCAAAGCCTTGTGTGGAGTACTTTCCACTAGAAGTGTATTTGATTCATCATACTCTCCTATTTCCCATGGAAGATTTGGATCCTTCTTTTCCCATAACTTTCTAAGTTCCTTTAAAAATATGGTTTTACAACTGTTCTCAACAGTACTGAAACCAGTGTTGGTGCAGTGACTTGCATCCTGCAAAAAAAAAATCTTGATGAATGTTCATGGAATAAAAGATTTAAAAATAATATGAACATATATTGTGTTAAATCATTAAGAAGACAATATAGATAAATAACATACGGCTTAGCATCTAGAAATAACATAAACAAGAACATAATATAAGTAAATTATAAATCGGCTTACCCAACAGAAAAGCAATTTGTGTTGAGCGTCCCCCATAAGAAAGTCAAGAGTGCCTTCCATATTATATCTGTACAGAGTTTGTAAATATTTGTGATCACAAAATATTATACTAAAAGTAGAAGAATAAAAAAATAGAAGTATATGGTTGGTATAATAAATTAGGGGTGTGAATCTCTGATACCACACGAACTCACAACACTAATCTAACATGAAGTTCGCGGGTTTGGGTTCAGTCTAAACACGTCAGTTTCGGGTACTTGCGGACACGTGTAGCTAAACGGGTTGCGTTTGGTTCGACCTGGTAACGTTCACGGGTTGATTTGATTAACCCGTTTATTTTTATAAATTTAAAAAATATATATATTTTATGTAATAACTTAAAATGATTAGGTAGTGCCAATTTAAAAGATAGATGATAAATGAACATCAGGTTTTATAGTTTAAACGTAATTATTTTATATACATTTTTATTTTTGTTTGTAAACTTGTACTTTTTGAGTATTAAGGGTGGGGGGTGTCGTCCCTAACACCCCTAACACACTCTCTCTCTCTCTCTCTCTTTAACATTAGCGCCACATCACTTTTCCCTAAACCATGGAAATGGTCATCTTTCACATCCCTCTCATCCTGAAACTTCTTTTTTAAATAAAAAAATAAATGTAAACTAATAAAAATTAAATTTCATTAATAAAAAAATACAAACTAAAAAGAAAATTACATTGCATTAGTTAAAAAAACATAAATGAAATAAAAATATATATTTTAAACCCACCCTCAACGTTTTTCTATTCCTTCCTTCATTTGTAGTGTTGCTTTTACCTCCGATCCGCCCATATGACCCTGCGGCTGAACAAAGAAATGATAATCCCCCTCTTTTTGTTTTCGGTTCATGTGCTCCTCCATGAAGCGGATCTTTTGTTCTTGATGTCCTTTTCTATCTTCAAATTCGGCTTTGTTAGTTTGGTTCATTTTAGCAAAATCAGCAGATGTTTGTTGTAGTTGTGTAGCCCTTCGTCTTCGTTGCGGTCTTTCCGGCTCTTCAAAATTAAACCATTCATCTTGGTTCGGAAATTGTGCATCCGATGAACTTGTGTAATCGTAAGACTCGGACGTCTTCGATTTTTTTGTCGGTTGGCTACTCAGAGTCCATTGGAGGTACGACACTCCATTTCGATTTATGTTTAAGTATTAACCACGATGACTCGTGATGAAAAGCTTTGTTTTTGTTAAGTTGCGAATACACAAATGTGTGTCGCGAGTAGTGCATCTTCATTGGATTAATCGCTTCGTCGATGGGTCGTTTTGTTGTATATGTCGTTGAATTTGTTGATCTTCCTTTGCAAGTCCTTCCACTTTGAATTCATTTGGTGGACGATCCAATGAATAGCTCCCCCTTCTTGTTTGATTCAAAGATGTGGACGCAAGCTTTCGCCAATGCGATTTCTTCGGTATTGTTCTATCGTCTTGGCTTTTTCTTACTAGAACCGACTACAGGGAGCTCGGTTGTTGGCAGTGAGTCGGTGGAATGGTCGTTACTATCTTCATCAGGTTGGTCAAACGGTTGTGATAGTCAAAAATCGCTATACACATGTTGAACCGGACGACTTTTAAGTTGTGGCGAAAAGATTGGTGTTTGGGACTAATATTGAAATTGTGGTGGCGAAAAGACTGACATTTAAACTGTGAAAGATCCTGTGAACTCAACCAGTAACCACAGTTTTTACCCTTATTTTTCTGGCGTCTAGGCTCGCTGGATCTTGCTTCCATTTTTTGAAATAGGCTTGAGGTATTAAAAGGTGTTTGGAGGATGAAAATTTATATGAGATTGATATAAAAAAAATATAAATTTAAATTGGTACTTGTAAGTTTTAAATTTATTTTTAGATGAAAATTTATTAGTGGTGTGGTATTATTTTTTAATGTATAATATATTTTTTTGTTTTTTTCCCTTTACTAGCGCCTTTTTTATCTCAGGCCCTCGCTTTTTTTGCGCCTAGCACCTAGGCTCAAGGTAGACCGTTTGCGCCTATCGCATTTGACAACACAGACCCACACACCACTCTAATAAGCAAAAAGTAAAATAAAAATTTAAGGTTAAATGGGTTGTGTTCGTGGCAACCCATGAAACTCGTGTTGTGTTCAAATTCATGTGCTTGACATGATTTTCAGGTTCGTGTAGGGTTCGACCCGCCAACCCGCGCACATGAACCATTTAAAACCCCTATAGGAAATTGAGACCAAACTAATAAACCAAAAACACGAACAGTTATTGATAATCTGGAAATTATAGAGTACCTTGATGTTGACGTCCAAAGACCTACATTAAATCTCTTAAAGCAAAATTGCAAAAACTCATCACAATAGGGTCTTTTAAACACTGCAAAAGCAAACAAAAATCAAATCCTGCAATTTGTTGAGCAATATAAAAAAGTAGAAGCATCAAGATGGATGGGTTGTGCAATACATTAAAACAGGCTAAAGAGGGTATTTTTCTTGGTATAAAACCGCAAACATTTTTTAATCCATCTTATGAAAACTTATAAATAAACAGTGCGTTGATTATGATTACAAAAATAAAATTCTTATAATAAGAACCTAATTCTTTGAATAAAATGATTTAGAAATCCATATAGGTATTAAAGATAGAACTTAGCGACCTACAACCCATTTGACCCGTTTCCTTTTAGCCAGTTTTTTAGATCTGGCCCATTAGACCCCCATTTGAGATAAATACAACCCAGATCATTACAATATGAATCTAAACCTGCTCTTGACCCCTGCATTGTGTCTGCTTTAAATCCTTCACGTGGGTCCGTTGCAATATCAACAAGCAACCCACCAGCCTCAATAATAATGAGTTTCCTTCTAGAACGAGAAGGACCAGCTTTTGGTTTGGTGGGACCAATGATCTTACGGTAAAAATACCATGATTCATCGTCGTATGTAATTGGTTGTTGACCAAATGGGTTTTGTTCTATAAACTTTTGGACATTATCAGATGCTGCCAGCCTTTCCAGATAATTACGAAGGTCGCCATTGGGTCCTGCCATGGCAAATCAAGACTATCACTCCCACTGATATATATCACTGACTATATTAAGCATAATGAAATTGCAACCCTAATACCATTTAAAAACAAAATAATTCCTAATCCTACTATAACTTGGTTAACAAGTAACTTGCTCCGCAAATAACGCCAATAATTAGAATGCTAATGAAACTCCTAATCTCAAGATGTCTAATTTATAGAAAAATCTAATATTATTTATCTAATAAATAGAAGGCTATTAATCATTATCTCCTAATTACAAAATAATAACTAAAACGGGTCGTAACAAGTTCTCACCAGTTAATGCGTTTGTTACAGGATTGGAAGAAGAAATAAGATGTTTGGTAATGGTTAGAATGTTTAATCCATGCTGTATAAGCAAACCTATGCCTATCAACTTAAGGCCTTAAAGGTACACTTTATTACAAAAATAATGTGATTTAAAAGCTCACTCAAAACCTGATGGAAAAGGAGTTATATGAAAATCATGATTAGCGTGATGCAGGAGTACAATACTTGAGTTCACAAGATAATTTTATGCAAGATGGTAATGGACTTTGACATTTCATAAACAGTTTAAAATTTAGAGTTCACGTGTATCCTTGCAAGTTTTAGACCATATGATACTGGATACTTATCCAATAAGCATGAAATATGAATGACAAGCCAAAGACACTTTAAAATAGTAGCAGGTAATATTTCTTGAAGATTGGATAAGATTTGAAGAGTAAAAGTTGTGATTGTTAAATCTGATTTGGAGGGCAAGCTGGAAACAATTGATTTGATTTGCTTTCCTTAAAACAATTAATTCGATTTAATTTCCTAGTATTATTAGGTTATTTTAAGCATAAAAGGAAACATCTTATTATATTCCTTTGATCATTGCTTTTGATAAATAAAATTTCAGTTTTCTTCTTCACCAAAGAGTACATAAAATAGCTTTTAGAACCCATGATGGACACTAGACCTCTTGGTGAATATGACCATGGGCTCACTAATGTTCCCTCTAGCGTTCCAAGCCTAATAAACCACATTTTCAAACTTTCTTAGAAAAGATTATGTTGGCATTCTTAAATGATCTAATCATGCCAAATTTGAAGTAATGAAACAGCATGCACTGTTACCATGTGACACTAGTAGAATTACTGAGATGTGTTATAGCCTACAATAAGAATAGTGACTCATATAAACAAACGTACCCAGTAAAATCCCACTCATAGAAAGCTATGGTAGGGCGTGGGGAAGGTGAGATGAAGGCAAACTTTTCCTCTATCCCAACAGTAGACTCATATAATTATCCTATAATTTCTATTATCAGAGTATGGGCAAAAATGGTTTAAATTTCCACCAAATCCTTTTTTCTTTGCGTGTTTTCCCATTAATCAATTCCAAGAACTTTTCAATATCAGTTCTTCAGGTGGATTAATTCATCATAGACAGTTAGTTCTAAACTAACCTCAGTGATTTCCATAACACATATCACATGCAACCCATTTGAGGTCAAATATAACCCAAATCGACCCCTTCATAAATAAATGGCTAAAATTAGTTCAATTAAGCATAGATAAATGTGACACAGTGACTTACCTAAACCATTATCTTGGGTGTCACGATAACTGTAGGAATGTGGAAATATTGCAGTGTATGGCTGAAAATGGAAATAAGACGTGTGATGGAAATTAACACCTTTAATTGGTCATAAAAAAATAAAATTAGACAAAAAAAGAGAAGAAAAAGACAACTTACAGGGTTGCGGAGCGCCTTGTATGGAGAATCATCCAAAAAAATTGTATTTGATTCATTATACACTCCTCTATCCCATGGAAGATTACGATCTTTTTTTTCCCATAACTTTTTTAGTTCTTTTAATACCAAGGGCTTGCCACTGTTCTCAATGGTATTGAAACCTGTTTGGGTGCAGTGAAATTGATCCTGCACAAAAACCAGTTTTCATCATGTTAATGAACACATGGTTGACATTATAATTTATAATGTGGAAAGTTTATACTTTAGAGTAATATATTATACACATAATAATAGTGAGTACCATGGTCTTACCCAACAGAAAAGCAATTGCTGAGTGTTAATTGCAAGAAACTTAAGAACTTGCTCTATATTCCTTCTGGAGAACGTTTATAAATATCACAACACCAAAAAAGTAGCATGAGGTTAAAAAAACAGGGTAAAGGATTAATATCATAAATTAAGTTCCATAAAAGTAGAGGTGGCAAATGGGCGGGTCAGATATCAGGTAATTTATTTGGTAAGGGTTGAAACAGGGCCATGCCACTTTTTGACCAAAGGTTAAACTTTTTCGGATAATTACTACCTCAAATATGATAACTTAAATTATTTTAGAAATAATCTAATTCCTTGGATAAATAATCTAGGAGGTTTATGCTTTAAAATTACATTTTGGGCAACTTTCAACCCATTTGACCCGCTTCCTTTTATCAACTTTTTAAAATCTACCCATTTGACCCATTAGATAATAGAGATAAAAATATAACCCCAATCAAGCCATTCACAAGTAAGTGTGTCAACTATGCCACCACTACACATTTACTTGTAGTAATAAGCTGAAAGTTAGAGCACCTTGTTCTTGATGTCCAAACGCCTACATTGAATCTCTCGAAACAAAATTTCAAAAATTCATCACAAAATGGTCTCTTGAACACTACAACAGACAGCAATAGTCAAGTTAGCAATTATTTGAAACACAAGTAAAAGAATTTTAAATAATTACACTTAAAACCATATCCCAACCTGCTTTTGACCCTATTATTGTATCTGGTTCATAAGCTTCATCTGGGTCTGCTACAATATCAACAAGCAAACCATTCACATCAAGAACAAGAAGCTTTTTTTTATAATGAGAATGACCGTTATCCCCACAAAAGTTATCTTCATTCTTAATTTGATTATCATTTGCTTCTGTTGCATCTAATTTTGATTCTTCCATCACAATCTTATCCATGCTCTTGTTGTTTTCTTGCTCAAAGTCACAACGGTCAATTTGGATACCATCCATTAAACTTGCTTCTGTCGCATCTGATTTTGATTCTTCCACCACAATCTTATTCTTGCTCTTGTTGTTTTCTTGCTCAAAATCACAGCGGTCAATTCGGATATCCTCCATTAAACTTGCTTTCGTTGCATCTAATTTTGATTCTTCCACCAAAATCTTATCCATGCTCTTGTTGTTTTCTTGCTCAAAATCACAACGGTCAATTTCGATACCCTCCATTAAACTTTCTTCCCCATCATTAAATGCATAACCCTGTTCGACTACCACATCTGTATTTGAAATTTCTTCTGTTTTTTGGACTTTGTTGGATTCAGAACGGTCCGTGTGATTTTCCCGCGAAATATTTCTCCTTTTAGCAGGACTAGGAGAACAGTCATACTCCATACTTCTTTGCTCCTGCAAATACATTAGTATCATCAAAATGTTGATAATGTTAATTCATTGTAGCATACATACAATTCACAAGATGTAAGACTATGGTTTGATTAAAGTCTTCTTAATACTTTCATTTATTATAAATTAATGTAACAAGGTCAACAGTTTCATGAAATTGATGTTGATAATTTCCCCAAGAAATGCATTCGATGTTGTACCCAATACAGAATTTAAAAGGGACCTGTACACCAGATGACATCATCTAAACACCAGACCGTATTGTATCTGCCAGAGGTGTACACATCACATCTGTCGCTTCCGTGTAAGTCAAAAAAGGTAAAGCGGATCTTATTGTATCTATCATCCGGCCCGTATGAGTAAAAAAACACCCCATACAGGCCATATTGTAGGCGAAAAAAGGTAATACGGCCGGTATTGGTGCATGTGGTGTACTGCCAATTTAAAATTTGGAATTATGTTATGGGAAGTTGAAACAAGATGGGGCATCATAGAAGCACGTTATCTTCCAATATTGTGTTAATTACACTGTTACAGATCTAAGAAAATAATTCAATTTCTTCATCAAGAAAAAAGTCAAATCTCATAGTTGAAGGTCAAAATCTGTTGCATCTTACTTTCTATAGATTCAGCATATTACAATTACACGATTATAGTGCTTTCTGGATAAATTCACAACTGATTATAGCAAAATAACACAATTATTTTACCCAATCAACTTATCAATTGAACAATTACAACTTTCATAAATACAAAATCAGGGTACGAACATTTGTCATTCAAATTACTCCGTAAATGTGTATGTGCGTGAGAAAGAATCAAATACCTTCAATTGAAGCTATAATACGATAATAATTGGAGAAGTGAACAGGTTTCAGAAGAAAGAAAGCCGCCGCCGCCGTGGAGATTAGAGAATCTAATTGTTGAAGCGCAGCCGAAATATTGAGGGATTCAAATAGTTACTCACGCGCGGCGCATATGAGTTGGATTCCAGCCAAAGATTGCTTCCCCTGGTTACCAAGCATATCCGATTTCTCCTTTTCTTTATTTTGCTTATTTAGGTTAGAGTTAACTACACGGAAAGTCCACCTGTACATGGCGGAATAGTTCCCTTCACTAACTTCTGATAGATTTTTTGTTAAGTTTATAAAATGACTAAATATTTTTTTTATTAAAAACAAAACAAATTAAATTAAATATTAAACATTAAAATTTGTTGGACCCACGTATACATAAAATATAATTAAAGAAAAAGCCAACCTCCCCCTCCCTTGCCCCACATTTCTTTTTCTTCTTCGTTGAAGTCCCGACAAGGTCTCATATTCCTGACCAACTTGCGGCCAGCTTCTTTGTACCCCTAAATCCCAAACAAAAGCTATAATCGTATATCTCCATCTTAACCGCTATTGATGGTAAAATTGTTGCTCAACATCAACTGCCATACATAACCTTTCAATCTGCGATCTTCTGTTTCCGATCAGTCTGTTTAGCTCGAAAAGCTACCAACCATTGTTACCATTAACCATCTCACGCTAAAATCGAATAAGAAGCTTGACATAGACGAGGGAGATATGTTGGGCTTCTGAATCATGATTATAGATATCAAGAATTTCCAAATTTAAAGCAACAGAGGAGCGAGCATGTCATCCCTCGGCCGGTGGCGGATTATACGTCGGGGCTGACGTGGTTGTTAATAAGCACATGATCATCTATTAATAAGTGACAATATTTATTCATTGAAATTAAAGCATCTGTTACAAAAAGAAATGGAGAATGAAACATTCAAGACATAACATAACCCAAGCCTTGACCACAGCTTTGGATAATGTGGTGGCTATGCCTGATTCGGTTGATGCTTGGATTAGACTTCTACTATTACCTCGGTGTATTTTACGTGTATTTACGCCGGTCAGCCGCCAAGATAAGAGGTCGGGCAACAGGAAGAACGGTCAATGTCTCAGCATACAGCGGGCGCTGGCTCAATGGGGTGACCGTGAGGGGTTTGACACTCTCATTCAGTCTTTGTTTGCTCAGCCTGTGAAGGAAGGTTGTGAGGGTTTTAAGAAAGGGCCTGATAAAAATAAAACCGAGGATACGAGTTCTATCAAACAGTGTTTACGTAAGGTTGCCGATGGTCATTTTACCGCTGCAGTTAAGGTTCTATGTTCTTCGGGGGTCGCACCACTCGATAAGAAAACTTCGAAGGCTCTCGAGGATAAGCACCCGTGTATGCCCCCGCCTACCATGCCAGCTTTCTTACCAACCGACCCTCCCCTTGTCGTAGAGACTGACAGTGTGCTAGTGTGTATCAAATCTTTCCCTAAAGGTACGTCATGTGGGAGAGATGGTTTGAGGGCTCAACACCTTTTGGACGCCCTTTGTGGGGAAGGGTCGGTGATTGCGGCTAGTCTACTCAGGGCGATTGCAGCTATGGTTAACTTATGTTTGAGGGGGGGTTGCCCAAGGAGTTTGGCGGAATTCGTTGCATCTGCTCCCCTTACGCCCCTTCTCAAGCCCGATAATGGGATCCGGCCTATTGCAGTGGGTTCAATCTGGAGGAGAGTAGTCTCCAAGGTTGCTATGAAGGGGGTGGGGAGGGATATGGCCAAATACCTTGGCGACTTCCAGTTTGGGGTCGGGGTTCCAAACGGGGCTGAGGCGGTTCTTCATAGTGCGAACAGGTTCGTGAATGCGCACCACCGAGACGGGTCGCTGGCTATGCTTACCGTCGATTTCTCGAATGCCTTTAATCTTGTGGATAGAACTGCTCTTTTAAATGAGGTGAGGAAAATGTGTCCATCTATCTCTGCTTGGGTTGATTTCTTATATGGCCAGCCAGCTAGACTTTATGTGGGGAATGATTATATTTGGTCCTCCACGGGGGTTCAGCAGGGGGATCCCTTAGGGCCTCTCCTTTTTGCCCTTGTTTTACACCCCCTTGTCCTCCGGATCAGAGATCGCTGCAAGCTTCTTTTCCACGCATGGTACCTGGATGATGGGACCCTTATTGGAGATGCTACTCAGGTTGCCAAGGCTTTAGACATCATTAGAGTGGAGGGCCCCTCTTTGGGCCTCCTTGTCAACATCAAAAAAACTGAAGTTTTTTGGCCTACATGCGACGGGGTGAAGACTCGAGAGAGCTTATTTCCGCGGGAAATTGGTAGGCCGGTGCATGGGGTGAAACTCTTAGGTGGTGCTGTCAGCAGAGATGGGGAGTTTATTAGTGGTTTGGCCCTCAAAAGAGCCAAACGTGCGGTTGACCTGATGGGATGCCTCAAACGCCTTCGGAACCCTCAGAGCGAACTCCTCCTGCTTCGTTCGTGCATGGGGGTTGCTAAACTGCTGTTTGGGCTCAGGACTTGTCAGCCTTCTTATGTCGGGGAAGCCGTCTCTGTTTTTGACACAGGTCTTCGGAAAACGATTGAGGACATTGTTGTTTGTGGGGGTGCCTTTTTTGGGGACCTCCAATGGAGGTTAGCTTCCCTCCCGACCCGCTTTGGGGGTCTTGGGATTTGCTCGGCTGGGGACGCCTCTTCCTACGCTTTTGTGGCTTCAAGGGCCCAATCTTGGGTTCTTCAAGACCACATTCTTCGTGAATGTGGTGGTGGGTTGTTTGACTCTGATTATAGGGGTGCGTTGGACACTCTGCATAGTTCTCTTCCCGATCTTGATATTGACGGTTTCTATATTAAAGACACCGCCCCCCTTAAAGCCCAGAAAATTTTGGCGAATGCTTTATATAGTGAAATTGTCAAGACATTTGAAGAGAAGTTCGCTTTGTCCCCGCGGCAGCGAGCCGTGCTCGAGTGTTTGCGAGCCCCCCATGCTCAGGATTTCCTGTCGGTTGTTCCCATCGAAGGTTTAGGGCAATGTATGTCGCCAGTGGAATATCGGGCTATCCTCAAATACCGGCTGATGGTACCCCTTTTCCCGGTTGATGACCCGTGTCCCGTTTGTCGGAAGGCTTGCTTGGATTCTTTTGGGGAGCATGCTGTCCATTGCAGAGAATTACCGGGCTTCAAATACCGACATGACCTAGTTCGAGATGTGCTTTTTGATGTCCTTAAGCGGGCAGGGATCTCGGCTAAAAAGGAAGCCCCGGTGAACTTCTTGACCGACCCATTAGATGGGAGATCAACCCTTCGGCCCGCTGACATTCTTGTTTTTGGATGGGAAGGAGGGAAACACGCATGTGTTGATTTGACAGGTGTGTCCCCCCTAGTTGGGATAAGGGACCATGGGTTTAAGGCGGGTCAGGCGATAAACAAGGCAGAGGCGGGTAAAGTAGCTAAGCACGAAAAAGCTTGCCTCGTGAATCAGCACGTGTTCGTACCGTTTGCCTTTGACACCTTTGGCGCTCTCGCCCCTGATGCGGTGCGGTTCCTTAAGCGGGTTCAGCGGGTGGTCAGCAGTAACACCGCATATATTTATGGGGGGAACTTTGTGTTTAGTAGAGTAGGATTTGCTATTCAGAAGGGGGTAGCGGCGCAGCTTGTTGCCCGTCTACCTGCCATTAGTTTGTAATTGTGGCGGTCATCTCGTATTCGATTTATGGATTCCGATTGAATAAAAATAAAAAAAAAAAATAAAAAATAATCTAGGTTCATATCCTAGGTGAGCAAGTAGTGTCCTCAATAGGTGCACCTGAAACATGTGAGTAAATGTCAACTACAAGTTAAGCATAGTTTTACAATTCAATATGTTCAAAGCATATCTAAAGCATATATATGTAAAAACATACAAGGTTCCAAGCGTACATTTCCATCCTGGTAATGGAAAACTAGATATGCAATCCCACTGATTGCTATTTTGGAAAAGGTGCAAGAGGATACCTAAGTTGTAAGTTGATACCCAACAAAACCCGCCAAGGTTTTGTGGTAAGTTATAGTTTCGGATTCCCGTATAAATGATCATGTTAGGTACTACCTTAGGCTTGGACTGCAAGTTAATGAATGTACTGACATGAACACATGTAATGGTCACCAGGTAGTTCAAGACATAAAGCATAAAGATCAAAGCATAAGGACATAGGTATTGAATTGTGTAAGTAAAGCGTTTGTAAACATGTTTCACCCCAAAAGTAAAAATAGTAAAAAGGGGCTATGTAAACTCACCTTAACAGTTTCTTGTCGCACACGATCTCGGCTTGGTTACGTGCCAACCAGTCCATACCAACGACGACATCAAACCCTCCTAACTGAACGGGCATTAAATTTATGGGAAATGAATGTTCATCCAGTTCTAGGGTACAATTATTGATCACTTCGTCGGCCTCAATGGTTTTACCATCGGCTAATTCTATAATGTAGGCATTGGATAATTTAGAAGAATTTAATTCAATTCTAGGCCTAAACTGAGTGGAATGGTTGTTTACTAAAAACGTACCGGTTACAACATCGGGTTCCTCTTGGCCAGTTTCTGCATTCATCACGAAGGCTCTCCCTTTCGGCCTCCCAACTGGAGCTTTGTCCCCTTTCAACCATGGGCATTGTGGGCGTATGTGATTTGTGCTACCACATTCATGGAACCTGCTTGCGGTATATGTCGTGGCTCGGCAGTCTGATGCCTTGTGACCTTGACGGTTGCATTTGTAGCACACAAGCGGCTTGCATTCACCTGTGTGATGTCTGTTGCATTTGTTGCACATTGGAAAATTTCCTAGATATGGCTTCTTGGGCATACCGCCATCATTCCTTCTCATACTATTACTCACTCCATTGCCTGGTTTTCTCCTGAGTTTTCTCCAAAACGTCCCCTAGATTTTCCACTCGAACCTCCACTGTAGTTTCCAAAGTTCCTTCCAAAGTTTCCCCCAAAATTTTCACTTACCCTACTTCCTGAATTCCCATCAAATCTACCTCCACCGAACCTACCACTTGGGTTTCCACCTGGTGATCGGGCATCGTCCCACTTCCTCTTATTTCTCATATTCTCTACTCCTTTTACACCACCGTTCCGAATCACTTCATCAGTCAAGGTTCCGGCTAATTCTACCACTGCTTGGTAAGTTGTCGGTTTGGAGGCTTTGACCATCCCTCGAATTTGAGGTATGAGACCCCAAATGTACCTGCCGATCCGTTTGGATTCGGGGGTCACAAGATGTGGTACAAGGGCGGCCAGTTCATTAAAGCGGTTGATGTATTCCAGAATTACCGTCCCAATCATTTCCAGACTCAAGAACTCAGCTTCCATCTTTTCAATCTCGTTTATGGGGCAAAACCTTTCTATCATACGCTCCTTGAATTCAGCCCATCGCATCGCGTTAATTGCGTCTACTCCTCGACTTTTCAAAATCGAGTTTCACCAAGATAGAGCTCCGGCCTTGAGTAAGTGAGTGGCAAACCTAACCTTGTCCTTTTCTAGGCAATCACTGATGTCTAAATCTCCTTCTATTTGCTCTAGCCAACGAATAGTTCATGTGGCTCCCTCGGTTCCGAAGTACGAGTTTGGTTTACAAGCCATGAATGACTTGTAGGTGCATCAAATCCTGGTGCTTCCGGTTGTCTCGTTAGCTTCATTGTCTTCCTGACCAATTCCTCTTCCACCACCACTTGTCGTACCGTTATTACCCCCATTTCCGGTGCCGTCACCCGCGTTTCGTTCTGCATTGAGGTATAGTGCCTTGGTAGCAGCTTCAACAATAAGTTGTTGGAGTCGGGCATCAGCGGTCTCATTGGTATTAGTGTTGGTGTTATTGGTGTTGGTGTTGTTATCATTGGTGTTGTTGGTGTCATCGGTGTTGGTGTTGTTGTCACCGGTGTTGGTGTTGGTATTGGTGTTGTTGTCACCGGTGTTGGTGTTGTTGCCATCAGTGTTGGTGTTGTTTCGAGCGTTAGCTCGAGTGTAGACTGCGTTTCCTCTTGCCATTACTGATAAATAAGCTTTGAAATATAAGAGACATATAGCCATATTGACAGTTTAGCACACTCTTTATAATTGCAATATTAGGATTTTACTAAACGCTTGAAAAAAAAATGCTTGTTAATGAAGTAATTCGTGAAGCTCTTACAATACTTGACATTAGCTAAACGCTATATGTCGAAAGAGAAAAGGTAGAAAAAAAAAATACATGATAGTAGAAAACGAGTATAACTTACGTATTTCGTTTACAAAATAAAATAAAATACAATAAGAAGTACGATATTAGAGATTCTTCAATAACGGCGATGGCGGCGGGAAAGGCGTCGTCTAGACTTGATAGCTTCCTTCAGTTGGTCACCCATGCTCTTCATTTGGTCACCAATGTTCCTCATTTGGTCACCAAAGTTCTCCATGTACCTCTTGAAGCTGTTTCTTCATGGAGGGGGCTCTCTTCGCCTTGTTGCGACCTGTTCGTAGGGCCTAGAATGTTGGTACGGCGGCTCCATAATCGGTATCTGTTGGGGCCAAGTCCCGTCCATGGCCGTTGGTTGCTCGTTTAGGTAGAGCGGCCTTGAGAAGTATTGCGGCTCCTCCGTTGGATAGAACTGGGAAGCGCTCGAGTAGCGCGGGTCCATGAGGTACGGATCATTGTACCTCTCGTTGAAGTCCATGTGCACGCTGTGGCGTGCTCTCAGATTAAAGCTAGTTTGCTCCAGGAAGGGGAAAGGAGTTGGCGCGGGGAAAGGAGTTGGCGCGGGATATGAAGACAACTCGGGTTGAGCAGGTAACCCTGTCCACCCAGCATAGTCGTTCCCCCAGGTGGGGCAAGGTGGTACACGTGCTGATTGGCCAATGCGTAAGGCCTCGCCCGAGCGTGACCACGCTCCTATCACTTGTTTCTACTGACGACCAAGACCCGTAGGTCTCGATAGTTGGATCCGATTCCTCCGATGCCCAGTTCTCGGGTCCGGGTATTGTTGGCGATGGTCCGCATCCCATTGGAAAGTCTCTGACGGCTCTCGGTCGCGGGGGTCTTGATGGTCCAGCGCCCATGTCAAAAGGGGGCGCCATCACCTGGGTTCCGTATTCCATAGAGTATGTTGGTAAGATGGGACTAGGAGGCGAGCTTGATGAGTCGACGTAAACGATCGCTGCTTTGCCTTTTCCGTTCATGGCCATTATTTCTTGGATCTTAAGATGCACAATTATAGTATATAAGAAGTTAGTGTATAAACATTTAAGCAATAAAAAAGATAAAAATAAAATATAAGGTTGTTCAAAACTCTGTTTTTCTAAATACCCTAAGTCCTACATGTTAAGCCTATTAGTGCGTGAGTTGTTTTTAGTTTTTTATATATTGCGCTTAAAGCCTAGGAGTCTATATCTCTATGACCCTAATTCGCTAAAACCGTTGGCTCTGATACCAATCTTTCACAACCCGACCAAGGGGCTAGGCATGACGACTAATATCAACCAAACGCAACGGAAATACAAATTACATTACTTAGTTGGACTAAACGTCCAAACTAGAAAAAAAATACATGTCTTGAAAGTAAATAAAACAAAGTTACAACCAATCAAAGTACTAATGTCTAAACAATTTATTTTTCTAGTTTCTTCATGGTTGTACTCTAAGTGCCGTGCCTAAGTCTCCTTCTCTTGGTTAGTACCTGAAATACATACTCAAAATACGTCAACAAAATGTCGGTGAATTCATGCGTTTTAGACAACAG
The DNA here is from genome assembly GCA_023525975.1 of Smallanthus sonchifolius. Taxonomy (NCBI): domain Eukaryota; kingdom Viridiplantae; phylum Streptophyta; class Magnoliopsida; order Asterales; family Asteraceae; genus Smallanthus; species Smallanthus sonchifolius. Next base: position 35,395,238 of record CM042025.1, on the reverse strand, counting down.
ACACAAATAAATAAGTTTGGTGCATAATAAATAAGTTCACAATCAACCCTGTACCCACAACCCGTGGACATCTAGAAATAATAATTTTCCCCTAACCCATACCCCTTATTGTTATGGGTTTAATTGCTCACGTCTGCCAACATAAGCTTACAACTGTTAAACGAATATATGTCACAAGATATTTATCATCATTATATGATTATCATTCCATGTGAGGTTGTCCCGGTTACGTCGGGCCCATGGTGTGCGGGGGTTTCACCAGATAGTACTACCCATATATTCGTTGGCTCCAAAAGAGTTAATGATTGTGTACAAAAGTTCAGGGATTCATTATGGCAGCTAAAATGGCCTTATTTATGTATCACACCAAGTATAAAATAGTTTAGGAGTATGTATCTCATGTCCCCAAAACGTGGATAGAAATAATTTGTAAAACGGGGATCACATGAACTCACATTGTGGTAGCTTGAAAGATAAGTCGTCGGTTGGTACAAATTAGGGCCCTTATGTTTAGAACAATGTGTTACTAATAAATCAAATATCATAGACTAATCCATATGTGTCGGTGTCCTAAGGTGATGTTGTACACTATGTCCAAATGAACCAGTTCTATTAGTTTGATTAATATATTATTTATCATCGAATAAGCTTAGGTTAAGTATACATATTAATACTAAAATTATTATAGTTCTTAGTTATTATATGAGTTATCTATATCTACAAAAAGGAGTAAAATAATAATATTATAATACCGTTAAATTCTAACATGTTGGTTTTGTCAAAATTCACATTTTTGAAGTGATTAACTAATATATAATTTAAGGTTATCTATAAGATTCAAGTGAGATTCATACTTAAATTATACAAGACAAAAATTCTGAAAAAATGAGGTTTATAACTATTTTATTGTTTTTGTTACTTTTACTTAATTAGCTATCGTTTTAACTCGTTTAAATGATATATTTTCTTTAACAATTAAAATTACCTCAATATTTCTAAGTTATATTTTTTATACAGTAGGTTAGGACTTATAAAGCATAAAAATAATTTTTATATAATTATTTTCTGTAGTTTTCTATTTTTAGTACAATTAATTGTCTAGAAATGACCTAAATTCCTAAATATTATTAAATGAACTTATAAATTCTACTTTACATTTTATACAGCCTTATTACAGTATGTTTAAGTCTTAAAAATTATAAAACTTAGTTTTTGGTCAGAAACACTATTTATTAAAAATTCATGTTGTTGTCAGTTTATTTTACCTATGTTAAACAAGAATCATATTAATTGAATACCTGCACCTAATTTAACATTTTTCCTGGGTTTATATTAGTTTTATAAAGTTTCCTGTAAAATTTCATAATTTTATGAGGTGTCTAACTATTTTTCCAAATTTACGGCTCTAAAACTCGTTTTAAAATCGTACGATCGTTTTGTAAACGTTTCGAGTGATTCTTTTTTGAAAACTCTTTATTTGGGACATATACTCTCTGGAAAAATTCTGAGTTTATAATTTTGTTGGTGAAAAGGTTGTTTTTGAATAAATAAGATTGTGGAATCCGTTTTCGACGGTTTCACAACGGTTTTTCGATGATTTTTTATATCTTTTCAAGTTTAGAGCCATAAGTTGTTATGATTCATCTTTAGAAACTTAGTAATCCATAAATTTAGCATTTTTATTGGTTTGGACATATAGAGGTGTCATACGTGCCTATAACGGTGTAAAATAGTGAAAATAATGCTTATAAACGTAAGGTTTTCGGGCAGGCCTTGTGTACCTTTTTGAAGGGGTGATTATACGCACGAGTAGGCAACTTCAAGTTGATCCAGGGGGCTGAGAAAACGTGGGTTTGACAAGGAATTAGACTTAGTGCAATAGCTTTTAGAAAACATGAATTTAACACATGAAATTGAAGGGTTACAATGGTTTTTCGGGTTACCTTCTTAGGGGCGATCCTTGGAAGTTTCTTGGACTTGATAAGGACCTTCACAGGGACAGAAACCTGCTGTCAAGGTATGGGAGTGAATGACCAAAAGTAGAATCAAAGAACAAGGATGAATCCATACGTGAATAGTTAAGGATTTTTGGATGCAAACCGTTTGATTGAAGAATGGATGGAGAGTGCTTGTTAAGGATGGATTGCTTGAACTCCAGTGGATGTTTATGGTTGTAGTTTATGGATAAAATCAGTATGTAAAGAGGGGATAACACGAGAGTTTGAATGGTAATAAAGTAGTAACTTACATGGGATGAACTTGGCTTGAATCCTTGCTTGTTCTTCACCAAAAATCCGAATTTCTGCAGGGTATGGGGGCTGTTTTATGAACTCAAGGGATGCTGGAGTATGCTTGAATGCTTGTGAGAGAATAAGATGGAAGAGATTGTTGTATAAGAGCTTAATGGTGGAAGGCATGCAATGGATCTTGATTATGGAGATGCCTGATGGAGATCGATCGGTGAAGAGGGATGGTGGCGGGATTTTTCTCTGGCCCAAATCTCCTAGGAACCGTGTATGTCTTGGGTAATGGAGATATGGCAAGATTTGACTTAGATTTGTCTTGGAAGTAGAAGATTTGCTAGATTTGAATGAGATTGCTACAAAATAGGGAGGATTTTTTAAAAAAAATTCGTGTGAGGTGGGAGGGTTTTGGCTTGGACGAAAATTCAAGAGAGAGAAAGGGATTATGGCTAGATTTTAGGGATTTTAAATAAGTGTGGAGATTTTATAAGATTATCTAGTCTTTTATATAAAATTGGTTGATTTAATGGTTTTAATTAAATAACTATAACTAGGTAAATAACTCTTTTGTATAAATACTTAATATAGTTATATGTAGGGATTTTTATATATATTAGATGGTAGGTTTTATAAAAACATAGATTTTATATAAACTCATATAGCATTAATTTAAATCGAATCACTAGATATTATTTTTAGTACTTATAAGTGTGAGACATTAATATTCATTTTTATATTAGTATATACTTAGATATTATTAATTATTGTGCTTATTTTTATAAGCGGAACATCTTATAACAACGTTCGGGATTTATAGATACGCGAGTGCGCGAAATAGGTATGTGTAAGATTTTAATTATAAGTTCATAATCCATATAAATATTATTTATTTAAGTGGCTCTTATTGTAACATGTTGCGTACGGTATGACCCCGTGTTCCACACCGAAAACAAGTCGGGTATGATTTGAACCGTAATCATTACGTATAATTATTTGGGTTTTATAATGTGTTTATATTTAATGGGTTTGTGGACAATTGGGCCAAGCCCGATGACTAATGTATGGACTAAGCCTAACAAATCATACATGGGCCAAGCCCATTGGGCCTTGTTTGTAGTCACCATTTGTGTCATGAATTTCCATACCGGTATCCGTCTATGTCTGTGTCACTGATGTCTTCTAGAATAATAAATAATAATAAAAAATATAGCCCTAAAATTGGGGTTGTTACAAGCGTATCCACCATGCCCTTATCATATCACATCACATCAGTTTCATGTCATAACGCACGACATAATTCACTATGTTTTCCATGCGCTGATTCTTATAATTACGTTTGCACCCGTAATTACTCAATTCATCGCATGGTCCGTATAGATCATCCCATTGTGTGTGGGTTAAGAGAGGACACAAAATTACTTAGTTCAAATCTATTGTTTTCACGTATGAGTTGCTAATAAATAACTGTGCCCTTAGATAGTAAGGTCAATCAGAAAACTAAAGAGTAGTAATGTGGCATAACTTAGAATTCCATAGCTTCCTCGTGTTTGAACAAGAATACGTCAAACCCCGAGTAGTTTTAATGTTTCACAGCTTCCTCGTGTTTGAACAAGAATACGTCAAACCCCGAGTAGCTTAAAGTTTGTATTTTTCAACCTTCATTGATAAAGTGAATTATCATTCCTTGTGATCCATCAATTGCAACAATTGTACCCAATCTAGTTCCATGTATAATGTAAACATCCAAGTTTCATGTTTAATCCAATATCATGTACATTGTAAACAAATAGGTTTCACGTATAATGTGATCAATTTAGTATCATGTATATTGTAATCAACCAAGTCTCATGTATAATGTGATCAATCTAGTATCATGTAAATTGCATCCAACCACGTATCATGTATCACGTGATCATTCTAGTATTATGTATATTGTATTCAACCAAATATCATGTATCATGTGAACAATCTAGTATTGTGTACCGTGTGCTAAATCTAGTATTATGTATATTGCAAACAAACATGTTTCATGTATCATGTGATAAATCCAGTGTTATGTATCAAGTGAATGCTCATATGTAAGTTACTGAATCTCATGAGTAACGTAAACTATCGAATTTCGTGGGTGGTCGAGTGTCGCGGACAAGAGTGTTGATTGGCGTTCATGTATAATGTGGGTAGTTGGGTTTTAAATTCTCAATCTTCTTGAGGTTTATATGGATAGTTAACTCCTACGCGAAATGGTTTATCTCCTTGAAGTGCCTAGTATGCTCATACATTTCCGAATGTGCAAGATAATGAGAAGGTTTTGTAGGTGTTTAGAGTGATGTGCTTACAGATAATTTGTTTGTGCTTTTTTTGTTTGTAACTAGACGAGTAATTGTGACTTATTATTGTTTGTAATTTAATAAAATAGTAAAAATAATAAGTTGAATAGCTAGATAAACAGGTGAATAAATAAAATCTTTTAATTTTTAATTATCATGAAGGGAATGTTTCAAAGGAAGACAATGGCTAAATCATTTAATAATCGAGCCAAGATTTAATTAATTTAGCGAAGTAAAGGTCATAATTAATTATTAATTAAATTAATGTTTTTGTAAAACAAGTTGTTTCAAGTTTCCTTACAAGGTGAAAAAAAAGGTTTATAGAAAATTTATATTCCAGATAATATTTATAAACTAAGGGTTTAATAAAGGTTTTGCTTTGTTTGAACAAAACAATGAAGTTGTTTAAATTAGATAATCAAATGATTTATCTACAAGCAGGCTTAGGTACGTGTACTAAATTACAATGAATGAAAAGATGATTTTTGGGTGATCTTCGATGAAAATATGACGGATGTATTTTATACTCGTAATATTAAATCAACGAATAATGACATTTAAGTTGTAAGATGAAACTTATCATTAAATGCTGAAATGTTAAATACTTATTCCGAACATAAAGAAGTGGTTCTTAAACCGATTTTTTTTAAGACTAGAAATAGAAAATCCAGCTAACGCCTCAGGTAGCTTTCCACTAAGAAACAGATGAGTACCAAGACGAACTGTCACACCCCCAATTTCAACTAACGGAGTTTTACCATTTGGGAAGTGACAAACCAGGATCTCAATCATCAGTTACATTGAACGACACTATATGGGACATAAATGTAATATCATAAAAGTTCAGAGTTAAATGCGTAAGCGTATAAAGAAAGTAAATGCGCAAAACAACGCGCCCAAAGTCTAACAATAACGGAAACATAATAAATGATCAGTAGATTGACAATTATTGAATACATCATGTTGACACCATGCATGCCCTAACGCGCACATGTGCCTTAGGTTAGCGTCCTGAGAAAACATGTAAGAAAAGTGTCAACACAAGGTTGGTGAGTTAACATGTTTTAGTTTGCAACAAAGTTCAATAGGTTAATGTATATTCAATATATAAATCAATAGGTAGCTAACTCATAAGCATGTTAACTAATGCGCTCGCAACCGACAACCGACTGTTTATGTTTTTGCCTCCCAACAGGCCTATCAACCATGGTGCATGTTTAGGTCAAGAATGCACCCGTTCGACATCCAGTCGGGCTAGCGCGACTAACGCGGGTGAGGTTTGTCAAACCCAGTAGTACTACTCAACTTACCTCGCTATATTCATATTAACGGTCCGATATGAGAACTTAGTGATAGATGTGTACGCATAGTTAAACAAGTGATAACATATATGAATTACATAACCAAAAACGTTTACGTCATGTTTTCTCCCCCAGTTGTAAAACAGTGAAAAAGGGCTGTGAAAACTCACCTGCGTTGCGTAGTAGGTAGTATCACACAAGTATGAGATTTAGAACCTCAAGTGTTAGCCTGCACGACTTACGTATGCCCTAGAATCATAAACACATAAGTTAGGAACACATTGGGATTTGTGACGACGACACGAAAGATTTGAACGTCTTAAAACATTCTAAGGATCAACGAATAGGCGAATGTGTCCATGGTAATAAGGATTTCTGAATTAATTAATTATTAAGATAAATACGTTTCATGTCGAACGTTTCTAATAACGAATAATTCTATAATAATTATATTCGTACGTTTGTGCCATTTAAAATGATTAGGAAAATAATATAACTATATATATTATTTTTAAGTTCGTATGATTAACAAAATAATCATTTATGTGGAAAAATAATAAATATATTATTTTTAATCGAGGATAAAACCGAGGGTAAATAATTGTAAACAATTATATTATCTAATAGTTTGAAACGTTACACGAGATTAATAAACGAGGCGAAATAATATAAAAAAAGTATATTATTTTATATTAGGAGTCACGGGTTGAAAATAATATGAACATATTATTTTATTCGAAGTCGTGGTTTGAAAATAATATAAATATATTATTTTTAAAAGTGAAAATAATATTAATTATGAGTTATAAAACCAAACCCGAGCCTACGGGTTGTTTTCGAAGCTAAAACACATTAATATATTATTATAATAATATAGGGATAGGTTTAATATTAAAATAATAACTTAAAAACAGTTTGAAAATAAAAAGAGTGTGGAGAGACTCGAAATCGGGTCTCTCCCACACATGCACATAGCCTTAACCAGTCCCGCCCGCTAGGGTTACGCAAACAAAGCCGGTTCCAAAGATTTTTAAAATACAAGTCAAGTGGATCTCTCTTCTCTAACCATCCATGATCGAACCCGTCCCTAATCCAACAGTTCCGGCAAGGATTTAACACAAATACCTAGGGGTTTAGGAAATCAGGGATTTGCGAATCTGTGGGTTCGCTTAATTGCAAAAACAACATCTTGAGGGTCATTTAATTACCGAATGAAGATTCGAAACCCTAGTTTATGAATTCAGGTTCGATTTGAGAAATTTAGATCATAAAACATGTTTAAATCATAGGGCTTTTGATCACCAAAGAATTGCAAAACTATTGATATAGTTTAATTGGATCGAGGTGGTGATTAGGATCAAAACCCCAAATTAGATTTTGAACAAACCCTAATTTCCAGATCATTATAAATTTGATATTAAGAGGTTGAATTAACAGAGGGCTTTCAAAGAGTAGGTCATTACGAAGCTAACCATGTAGGTTAATTGAATTATGGTTGAGCATAGACTAGGGTTCGATTAAACCGGTTTCATATGAACCCTAGAATCTGGTGTGTGTTAAATTCGGTGTTGTGAGCCCCAATTGGAATAGGGCTTTCAATCAAGACACTAAAATGAAGCCGAGGATGTGTTTAGTTACCAGAATGTGATACGAATTGAAGGTGTTCGACCAATTGGGGTTCCGACTTCAACGGGTTTGATCTCCAGCGATACAGGCTTCAACTACGTTCGAATTGGATGATGCAATAGCTTCTGATTGATGCGATTTAGGTGTGTAGAAGTTCAATTGCAGAAAGAATAGAGAATTTGTGTGAATTCGAGTGTAGATCATGGAGGTTTCGACGGTTACAAAGTAAATGCCCCTAATTGGATTTAATTCGATTAATGTTGTCGTTTAAGGCGTCAATAATGAACGTTAATGGTAACAATCGTGTAAAACGGTTTCAATTTGATCAGATTCTGGCTGTGAGATTTGAATTTGGACCAAATGTTGCGAGTTTGACTTTCAAAAGTCAAACATAATCCTATTTCCATTAATTTTGACTCTGAAAGTCAAAAGGTCAAGTTTTAGGACTTGACAGAACTAATCCTTGCAGTTTATGGAGTAATAGGGTTTGAGAAATGGCAGGATTGGTCCCTATAGTTAGAATTGAGTTAGGAATCAGGTTAGTTGACTTTCTAAAGTCAACAGGAATACCATTTTGTGATATTTGACTTCACCAAGTCAAATAGAATTAGGTTTATGCTAATTACACAATTAGTCCTTGAGGTTTGAGTTTGAAAGTTCATAATTCTAGTCCCTGGAGTTTGTGATATGGTTAGATAGGTTAAGATTTGCTTATGGAGTTAACCCTAAATAGCTGGCTATCACATCATCTATTAGTTGAAAGAATTTTCGTACCGAAAATTAAAATAAAAAAAAAATTTATGGGTGTCACATCATCTCCTAGTTAAAAGAATTTTCGTCCCGAAAATTAGAATAGTACCTTAAGTTTTTTACGTGGATTGCTTGAACAGATGAGGATACTTACGTATCATCTGATCCTCGCGCTCCCATGTGAATTCCGGTCCACGTTTCGAGTTCCAACGAACTTTGACGATAGGGATTTTACTGTGTTTGAGCGTTTTGACTTCCCTATCCATGATTTCAACCGGTTCTTCAATGAAGCGTAGTTGTTCATCGATCTGTAGTTACTCGAGAGGAACCACGAGTGTCTCGCCTGCTAGACATTTCTTCAAGTTCGAGACATGAAAGACATCGTGTACACCACTCATTCCTTAAGGTAGGTCCAGTTGGTATGTAACTGGGCCAATTCTCTTCGCTATCTTGAACGGTCCAACATAACAAGGATTCAGTTTGCCTCGTTTCCCGAAGCGAATGACACCCTTCCAAGGTGAAACTTTTAACAAGACCATATCCCCTTCTTGAAATTCTAACGGTTTACGACGCTTATCGGCATAGCTCTTTTGACGGTCACAAGCTGCTGCCATACGGTTTCTAATTTGAATGATTTTCTCAGATGTTTCAAGTACAAGTTCAGGACCTATAAGTTGACTATCCCCAACCTTGGCCCAACAGATAGGAGATCGGCATTTACGTTCGTACAATGCCTCGAATGGAGCTGCCTTGATGCTAGTGTGATAACTGTTGTTGTAGGAGAACTCCACTAACGGTAGGTGAGACTCCCAGGTGTTACCGAAATCAATCACACAAGCTCGTAGCATATCCTCCAGGGTTTGAATAGTACGCTCCGTCTGGCAATCAGTTTGAGGATGGTATGTTGTGCTCATATCTAGACGCGTGCCTAAAGCTTTATGTAACGATTGCCAAAAACGAGAGGTGAATCATGCATCACAACCCGAAATGATAGAGATTGGCACCCCATGCCGAGATACTACTTTTTTCAAGTATAAGCGAGTAAGCTTCTCCATTTTGTCGGTTTCCTTGATTGCTAAGAAGTGAGCGGACTTTGTCAAACGATCAGACTATTACCCAAATAGTATCACATCCGGTAGGAGTTCGTGGCAATTTTGTGATAAAGTCCATGGATATTTGCTCCCATTTCCACATGGGAATCTCTGGTTGTTGGAGAAGACCAGAAGGCTTTTAATATTCAGCTTTGACCTTCGCGCAAGTCAGGCACTTACTCACATAGGTGGCTATATCGGTCTTCATCTTTGGCTACCAATACAGCACCCTTAGGTCATGATACATCTTGTCGGAACCTGGATGAATAGAGTAACGAGATTTATGAGCCTCATCCATGACTAGTTCCCTTAAGTTTCCAAATACTGGAACCCATATTCGCTCAGCGAAGTAGCGAATACCGTCAGATTTGACCTCGAGTTGTGCTTCCATACCGCGCGTACCTTCCAGCGGTAGGTTCTCCTTTTCCAAGGCTTCGAGTTGAGCACTACGGATTTTGTCAGGTAATCCGGGGTGAATAGTAAGTTGTAATGCTCGAACTCGTTTGGGCTTGGTTTCCTTTTGACTTAGGGCATCAGCTACAACATTAGCCTTACCCGGATGATACCGGATCGCACAGTCATAATCATTCAAGAGCTCGACCAAACGACTTTGTCTCATGTTCAGCTCTTTTTGCTCGAATATATGTTGAAGACTCTCGTGATCGGTGTAGATAGTGCACTTGGTACCGTACAAGTAATGTCTCCATATCTCAAGTGCGAAAACTACGGCTCCCAACTCTAGGTCATGAGTAGTGTAGTTTTTCTCGTGAATCTTTAGTTGACGCGAAGCATATGCGATCACCTTTTCTCGTTGCATTAGTACACAACCAAGACCCTGAATGGATGTGTCACAATACACCACAAAGTCATCTGTTCTCTTCGGAAGAGCTAGAATAGGTGCACTGCAAAGTTTCCGTTTAAGATGTTTGAATGCTGACTCTTGATTATCGCCCCAGTTATAGGCTTTACCCTTCTGAGTTAAGGCAGTGTGAGGTTGTGCAATCTTAGAGAATCCCTCGATGAACCGACGATAATAACCAACCAATCCCAGAAATTGTCGCACCTCAGTCGGAGCCGTCGGTGCTGCTCAATTCTTGATGGCTTCTATCTTTGATGGGTTGACATGTATTCGCTTCTCGTTAACCACATGTACTAAGAATTGAACTTCCCGGATCCAGAATTCACACTTGGAAAACTTAGCATATAGTTGCTCCTGCTTAAGTAAATCCAGAATTAAGCGTAGATGTTCCTCATGTTCCTCCTTGTTCTTGGAATAAATGAGAATGTCGTCGATGAAAACGATGACAAATTGATCAAGGGATGGTTTACACACACGGTTCATGAGGTCCATGAACACCGCGGGTGCGTTGGTTAATCCGAAAGGCATGACCATAAATTCATAGTGGCCGTACCTTGTCCTGAAAGCAGTCTTAGAGATATCCTCATCTCGGACTCTCAATTGATGATAACCGGACCTAAGATCTATTTTGGAATAAAAGCTTGACCCTTGGAGTTGGTCAAAGAGATCATCTATACGAGACAAAGGATAACGATTCTTGATTGTGACTTTATTCAGTTCACGGTAGTCGATACACATACGGAAAGTCCCGTCCTTCTTCTTGACAAACAGGACTGGAGCTCCTCATGGCGATGAGCTAGGTCGGATGAAACCTTTATCCAATAATTCCTGTAAATGAGTGGGCAACTCTTGCAATTCACTAGGCGCTAGTCTATAAGGTGCCCGAGCGATCGGTGCCGCTCCGGGTGCTAGATCAATTTGGAATTCAACTTAACGGTGTGGTGGCAGACCAGGAAAGTCTTCGGGAAACACTTTCAAAAAATCACGAACGATGGGAATATCATCAATTTTCTTCTCTTCCGATGGTTGCTCGGCAACGAGTGCTAGAATAGCAGTATGACCTTTATGCAGGCACTTCTGCGCTTTCATGAATGATATGATGCCTACGACTACACCACTCTTTTCGCTTTGAACGGAAAGGATTTCTCCACTAGGGAGAAGAATGCGAACAATTTTCTCACGACAGACAATTTCAGCTTGGTTTTTTGATAACCAATCCATACTAACAATTACATCAAAACTACCAAGTGTGACCGGCATAAGGTCGATATCAAGTATATGACTAGCCAGCTCAAGCTTACAACCCTTAAGAATGTGGTTTGCTTCAATTATTTGGCCATCAGCTATTTCTATTATATACTTAGCTTTTAACAGAGTTGGAGTTCCTTTTATCATATCACTAAGCTTCTTAGATATGAAACTCCTATCAGCACCGGTATCAAATAGGACAGAAGCAAAGTATTTGTTTAAGAGAAACTTACCGGGGACCACATTATGATCATATCGAGCTTCTCCAGATCCTAATATGAAGGCTCACCCTTTCGCACCATTCCCTCCATTATTGGCATTATTGTCACCGTTGTTGTTGCCTTGATTATTGTTGTTACCATTGTTGCCCTGATTATTACCGTTACCATTACCATTCCCATTACCATTTCCATTACCACCCCTCTTCGACTGAGGACAATCCCTCTAAATATGTCCCTCCTTACCGCACTGAAAACATCCTCTTGTGGAGCCTTGCGGTTGGAATGGTTGCTTGTTCGGAAGTGCAGCCCTACAGTCTTTCACAGCGTGGCCCATCTTACCACATCGCTGGCAAAGATTTTTCTCACAAGTACCGAGATGGTGAAAATTTACACTTGTTGCACTTAGGGTATCTCTCCGTATAACCACTCTGGTTTTGTCCTGAAGAGGTCGACTGGTTGAAACTCTTAGCAGACTTAAACCTACTCTGTCGTTGATGAGGTTGGTTGGATTAAATCCTCGTCTCCTAATGTCGCTGGATCATTTCATGAAGAAAGAAATTCGCTTACAGGATTGAATATGCTGGGGTATAGTTCGAATTAGACCAAGGATTAGTCACAAGATAAGGTAATAGGGTCAGATGGAATAACATGTGCTAGATTAGGGAGAATTTCATAAATTTCGCTTACATAGTTGTAGTCGATGGATTTACCATGAGGTTCTAATAGAGTTTCAATCAAGATAGTTTCCTTGATCAAGTTTAGATGAGGGTCTTATGGTCATCAAGACTCTTACACGAATGAAGATAACATGATGGATTCCATTAACGATAACTCAATGTGTCCGTAAACATTTTCAACCTGATAGTCGCATCTATCTACTATTGAACGAGTTTAACGATACCAACTAGTCATTGGGTGGGTTATGAGAGTTTCTACGGACAGTTTAGGACCATTTATCCACACACTAGGTTTCACCAGGATTTACATGCACCTCAAATTACTATTACGTGTGCACCCGTAATGATAATTTGCTTTGTATGCTCACCCTAGTTCTCCCTGTCCAGTGTCATAATGTCCTTTAGCCTGTATTGCTGACTACAGAGTGTTGTTAGATATAATAAGTCATTGAGAAGCTTAGTCATCAACCATAAGTTGATCAACCAGGACTCATATCAGGATGAGTAGTCTGGAATCGTTCGATCCGAGCATTCATTCGAGTTGAAACACAATACGAGAGTCCAACCCAACAGATTGTAGATGAATCATGTACGCGAATGCGACTTCGGGAGTGAAACTAATTCATGGATATGAGTTACAGGAAGCAGCAAAGTAGCCGTCCTTCCAACTAAGTCAGGATCGGGTTTGAATATGCGTTCTCAACTTTGTGGTCAATCTATTCTCAACAGAATACTAACCAAAGAAGCAAGCCCATGGATCAGAAAAGTGATAACATCTACATGTTAATGGGTTCTGCAATAATGCGTGCAACGGTCTACCTTCACTCGGCGTATTGTTACTTGTGGGTACAGTAGAGACTCGCCTCCGACGATCCCAACTCCCAGAGAGATATGTGCTAGTGCTGAGTGTTGTCCATAACATGGATCTGAGAAAGCCCACCATACCCAACGGGTGATGGTGATGTAAGTGACTCCTCCAAAGGCTCCGTCTGCTGCCCTCGGACGGGAGTGGATGATGTTCTGGTGATTCCCCGAGTGTCGCCACGGGGAATGATGATGCAATGCAAATGATGTGTCCCTTTTTAACGGAGGGTGATACGGATGGTGTTACATGACTGCACTACAATGTATGTATAGGTGCTATATGTATCAGGTATGAGTGCCTGTGACGTGTAACTAATGTGTAAGGTTATAGTCTAGTATGCAATCCTAGTTCTCTATAATCAATGCCTCTGATACCAATCTGTCACACCCCTAATTTCAACTAACGGAGTTTTACCGTTTGGGAAGTGACAAACCAGGATCTCAGTCATCAGTTACATTGAACGACACTATATGGGACATAAATGTAATATCATAAAAGTTTAGAGTTAAATGCGAAAGCGTATAAAGAAAGTAAATGCGCAAAACAACGCGCCCAAGTCTAACAATAACGGAAACATAATAAATGATCAGTAGATTGACAATTATTGAATACATCATGTTGACACCATGCATGCCCTAACGCGCACATGTGCCTTAGGTTAGCGTCCTGAGAAAACATGTAAGAAAAGTGTCAACACAAGGTTGGTGAGTTAACATGTTTTAGTTTGCAACAAAGTTCAATAGGTTAATGTACATTCAATATATAAATCAATAGGTAGCTAACTCATAAGCATGTTAACTAATGCGCTCGCAACCGACAGCTGACTGTTTATGTTTTTGCCTCCCACCAGGCCTATCAACCATGGTGCATGTTTAGGTGAAGAATGCACCGTTCGACATCCAGTCGGGTTAGCGCGACTAACGTGGGTGAGGTTTGTCAAACCCAGTAGTACTACTCAACTTACCTCGCTATGTTCATATTAACGGTCCGATATGAGGACTTAGTGATATATATGTACGCATAGTTAAACAAGTGATAACATATATGAATTACATAACCAAAAACGTTTACGTCATGTTTTCTCCCCCGGTTGTAAAACAGTAAAAAAGTGCCGTGAAAACTCACATGCGTTGCGTAGTAGGTAATATCACACAAGTATGAGATTTAGAACCTCAAGTATTAGCATGCACGACTTACGTATCCCTAGAATCATAAACACATAAGTTAGGGACACATTGGGATTTGTGACGACGACACGGAAGATTTGAACGTCTTAAAACATTCTAAGGATCAACGAATAGGTAATAAGGATTTCTTAATTAATTAATTATTAAGATAAATACGTTTCGTGTCGAACGTTTCTAATAACGAAAAATAATAAATAATTTTACTCGTACGTTTGTGCCATTTAAAATGATTAGGAAAATAATATAACTATATATATTATTTTTAAGTTCGTATGATTAACAAAATAATCATTTGTGTGAAAAAATAATAAATAAATTATTTTTAATCGAGGATAAAACCGAGGGTAAATAATTATAAACAATTATATTATCTAATAATTTGAAACGTTACACGAGATTAACAAACGAGGCGAAATAATATAAAAAAGTATATTATTTTATAATAGGAGTCACAGGTTGAAAATAATATGAAAATATTATTTTATTCGAAGTCGTGGTTTGAAAATAATATAACTATATTATTTTTAAAAGTGAAAATAATATTAATTATGAGTTATAAAACCAAACCCGAGCCTACGGGTTGTTTCCGGAGCTAAAACACATTAATATATTATTATAATAATATAGGGATTTGTTTAATATTAAAATAATAACTTAAAAACGGTTTGAAAATAAAAAGTGTGTGGAGAGACTCGAACCCGGGTCTCTCCCACACATGCACATAGCCTTAACCAGTCCCGCCCGCTAGGGTTTCGCAAACAAAGCCGGTTCCAAAGATTTGTAACATACAAGTCAAGTGGATCTCTTTTCTCTAACCATCCACGATCAAACCCGTCCCTAATCCAACATTTCCGGAAAGGATTTAACACAAATGCATAGGGGTTTTGGAAATCAGGGATTTGCGAATCTGTGGGTTCGCTTAATTGCAAAAACAACATCTTGAGGGTCATTTAATTACCGAATGAAGATTCGAAACCCTAGTTTATGAATTCAGGTTCGATTTGAGAAATTTAGAAGATAAAACATGTTTAAATCATAGGGCTTTTGATCACCAAAGAATTGCGAAACTATTGATATAGTTTAATTGGATCGAGGTGGTGATTAGGATCAAAACCCCAAATTAGATTATGAACAAACCCTAATTTCCAGATCATTATAAATTCGATATTAAAAGGTTGAATAAATAGAGGGCTTTCAAAGAGTAGGTCATTACGAAGCTAACCATGTAGGTTAATTGAATTATGGTTGAGCCTAGACTAAGGTTCGAATAAACCGATTTCATATGAACCCTAGAATCTGGTGTGTGTTAAATTCGGTGTTGTGAGCCCCAATTGGAATAGGGCTTTCAATCAAGACACTAAAACAAAGCCGAGGATGTGTTTAGTTACCAGAATGTGATACAAATTGAAGGTGTTCGACCAATTGGTGTTCCGACCTCGATGGGTTTGATCTCCAGCGATATAGGCTTCAACTACGTTCGAATTGGATGATGCAATAGCTTCTGATTGATGCGATTTAGGTGTGTAGAAGTTCAATTGCAGAAAGAATAGAGAATTTGTGCGAATTCGAGTGTAGATCATGGAGGTTTCGACGGTTACAAAGTAAATGCCCATAATTGGGTTTAATTCGATTAATGTTGTCGTTTACGGCGTCAATAATGAACGTTAATGGAAACAACCGTGCAAAACGGTTTCAATTTGATCAGATTCTGGCTGTGATATTTTAATTTGGACCAAATGTTGCGAGTTTGACTTTCAAAAGTCAAATAGAATCCTATTTCCCTTAAATTTGACTCTGAAAGTCAAAAGGTCAAGTTTCAGGATTTGACAGAACTAATCCCTGCAGTTTATGGAGTAATAGGGTTTGAGAAATGGCAGGATTGGTCCCTATAGTTAGAATTGAGTTAGGAATCAGGTTAGTTGACTTTCTAAAGTCAACAGGAATACCATTTTGTGAATTTTGACTTCACCAAGTCAAATAGAATTAGGTTTAGGCTAATTACACAATTAGTCCTTGAGGTTTGAGTTTGAAAGTTGATAATTCTAGTCCCTGGAGTTTGTGATATGGTTAGATAGGTTAAGATTTGCTAATGGAGTTAACCCTAAATAGCTGGGTGTCACACGAACATAGCTATGGTTACTCGGATAGCAAACCGGGCCTCAGCTCTAGTTGCTTCTGTGCTTGCGTCA
The DNA here is from genome assembly GCA_023525975.1 of Smallanthus sonchifolius. NCBI lineage: Eukaryota > Viridiplantae > Streptophyta > Magnoliopsida > Asterales > Asteraceae > Smallanthus > Smallanthus sonchifolius. The sequence goes on along the minus strand of CM042025.1, from coordinate 35,378,654 downwards.
AATATCTCCTGGACTCCTTCCATCATGTCACTGTGGGTACCTAGATTTGAAATAAGGTCTTCCTGGTTCCGTACTTGACCCAAAAGGCTGTCTATTCATTGCCCTAGCAGGTCATGCCTTATCCTGTGCTCCATCCCTTGTCTCATGAATTCTGCAGTCCTCACATACTGGTGGGTGGCATCAACTGGGACTCCTATAGCACTGGTGGGTGCCATGGTTTATCTTGCTCTTGGGTTCGGGTGGTATGGGTCAGGTGCTAAGTAGGGGTCTCTTAGGGGGATGGCAACTGATTGTGTCGGTGGGGTGCCTGATAAGGATCTGTTGATGGGGGTGGTTCAGATGCTAGGAGTCTCAGGCCATTGCTCCTAAACCAATCCGCTCTCATGTCAAACATGGATCTAGCAGCTGGGGGTGTTGGTGTCCGATGGTCTGGTGATGGTGATCCGATGTTTTCTTCCTGTTCAGATTCTGTCTCAGGATAGTATACCGGGGAGGGAGGAGAGTAGGAGTCCATGACTAGCAGAAAAAGAAGATATTGTAAGTGGTAAAACATACTATATGTTAGGCACATAAGTTTTTATGAGTTCAGAGTTTGACTAGTCACAACATCGAGTTTTCACAATAGTACGTCAGAAGTAGCATTTGACCTATAAGTATTGTACCCTCGAAGAGAATTCCCAGGAAAGAGGGGTCAGTCACAAGGGACACACTTAAGTACCGGTCTTTCCTTAGTCAGAATCTCTTATGGGTCTACACCCACTCTTCCAGCCATTATGTACTAATAACACTATTATTTGGGCTCATGGTCATGATGAGAATCATTTCGGACCAGGCTTTGAGGCCCAAGGGTTTAAGTCTTGTTCACAATTGAAGATGGTGACATAATTCCCAGTGTGTAAGAATGAGGATGTAGGAAGTTCTTTGAATAGAATAAGTGTATAGTAAAGCTTAGGATAACATTTAATGGAATCAAATAGGTAGCATGTAATCAAATAATGTGACAAATAAGGTATTACATGAATAGCAATTCTTTTGTAAACATGTAAGTTACCAAGTAACGTAGCACATAAAATAACATGTATTATATCATGCAATGTAATACCTAAGATAATATGTAGGATAATCACATAAGGGGTATCCTAAGGTTATATACTAGGTCATCGGTTTCTAATAACCTAATTCCCTATAACCATGGCTCTGATACCAATCTATCACACCCCGGCCGGTGGCGGATTATACGCTGGGGCTGACGCGATTATTCATAAGCACATGATCATCTATTAATAAGTGACAATATTTATTCATTGAAATTAAAGCATCCGTTACAAAAGGAAATGGAGAATGAAACATTCAAGACATAACATAAATTAAATTTAATCTAGGTACATATCCTAGGTGAGCAAGTAGTGTCCTCAACAGGTGCACTTGAAGTAGTTGGTGAGAAACATAGGTTTTGACACCAAACAAAGTTAAGCATAGTTTTACAATTAAATATGTTTAAAGCATGTCTAAAGCATATATGTGAAAACATACAAGGTTCCAAGCGTACAATTCAATCTTGGTAATGGAAAACTACATAAGCAATCCCACTGATTGCCATTTTGAAAAAGGGGCAAGAGGATACCCAAGTTGTAAGTTGATACCCAACAAAACCCGCCAAGGTTTTGTGGTAAGTTATAGTTTCGGATTCCCGTATAAATGATCATGTTAGGTACTACCTTAGGCTTGGGCTGCAAGTTAATGAATGTACTGACATGAACACATGTAATGGTCACCAAATAGTTCAAGACATAAAGCATAAAGATCAAAGCATAAGAACATAGGTATTGAATTATGTAAGTAAAGCGTTTGTAAACATGTTTCACCCTAAAAGTAAAAATAGTAAAAAGGGGCTGTGTAAACTCACCTGACTTGTGTACTAGTAGTAGATAGCACCACACAAGAATGCAATAGAAAGCACAAGAGTTTGCCTGTGAACCGTCTACGTATACCCTAGAATTATAAGCATAATAACTAGGGACACATGGGATATTGTGACAATGACACGGAAGAGTGAACGTCCTAAGACGCACTAACGATTAAAAAGTAGACGAACTTGTCCACGGGAATAGAGGATTTTCTTAATATAATAATTATTAAGATAAATACGTTTCGTGTCGAACGTTTCTAATTACGAATAATATTAATAAATAAATATTCGTGTTGTTGTACCATTTAAATTATGACTAGTAAAATAATATAACTATATATATTATTTTTAAGTTCGTAGGATTAATAAAATAATCATTTATATGGCAAGAATAATAAATATATTTATTTTTATTCGGGAATATAAACGTGGGTAAATATTATAAATAATTATATTATTTATTAGTTTGAAACGTTACACAAAATTTATAAACGTGGCGAAAATAACATATAAACATATATTATTTTTATTTGGGGTCACGGGTTGAAAATATTATAAATATATTATTTTATTCGAAGTCAAGATTTGAAAATACTATAAATATATTATTTTAAAAGTGGCTATTTCTAATAAAAATGGGTTACAAACCAAACCCGAGCCTACGGGTGGTTTTCTCGGGCTAAAACACATTAATATATTAATGTAATAATATGGGGTATTGATTTTATATTAAAATAATAATCAGAAAATGTTTTAAAAATAAAGCTCCTGGGTCTCTCCCACACAAGCACACACACCTAACCATCTCCGCCAGCTAGGGTATCACACAAATACCCGGATCAGATTTTTTAGTACAAACAAGCTCCTGTGTTCTTCCTCCCACACAAACCGATCCAAAGATCCATCCCAAAACCAACGAAAACGATAAAGATTGATCAAAACAACATAGGGGTTTTGATAATCGAGGCAAAACGAATATGTGTGTGTGTTTAATTGCAAAACTAACATGTTTAAGATCATTTAATTACTGAGAGAAGGGCCGAAACCCTAGTTCAAGAACACCAAATCAATTCGATCAATTCTTGTAATAACAGTTGTTGGAATCATTGTGTTTTCAAAGAGTCAAGGATTCTGAAGCTAATGATATAAATTAATTTGATTTAAACAGGGTATAAAGTGGTGTTCGATTAAACCGGTTTCATAAGAACCCTAGAATTGGGTTCATGATCAATTCGATGATATCAGCCCCTAAAAGGTTAGGGCTTCTGTTCTATAGATGAAAACGAATGTGATAGGAGTTTCAATTACCAAAATAGATGTCAGGTTGATAGTGTACAACCAAAACCTGGTTCCGGCTTTGCGTGCTCGTTCGCTGGTGACTCCTGCTTCGATTCTGATCGATTTGGTGTGCGGGATTGCTTTTGAGATGTGTGGCAGAGGTGCGCGACTGTTCAATTGCAGAGTGAATGATTGACATTGATAGAGATGAAGGACGTTTTCGATGGTTACGGTTTTGAACACCCATAATGGGATTAATTCGCTCATAAAAGTGAAGTTAATTGGCTCAATGATAAACGTTAATGACTTAATTGTGTATTACAGTTACAGATTTCAACAGGAACGATTGTGGGATTCGAATTTGGATCAAACCATGAGTTTGACTTTCTAAAGTCAAACAGGAATTGAAAGTTTGATAATTACAAGACTAGTCCTTCTAGTTTCATGCATAGGAGTTTAGAAATTGGCAGAAATAGTCCCTGGGGTTTGGATTGGGTTAAGAACATGGTTAGTTGACTTTCTAACGTCAACATGAATGCAATTATGTGATTTCTGACCTTAAAGTCAACACGACCAGGGTTTGGACTAATTACACTACTAGTCCTTGTAGTTTTAAGTTTGATATTTGACAGAATCAGTCCTTGAGGATTGAAATGAGTTAATAGAGTTAGGATTTAACTACGTTATGTTAACGAAGTTAACGTGGAAAAATCCGGATTGTCACAGAGCAATCTCACGAAGAGCATTTTCGACATTACTGTATTTAATTTACTCATATATATGGTTTTTAGATTTTTGAAACGATAAATGAATAGACAAATGGTACTGTTTTTTAATTTACTCAGATTTATGCAGCCCCTGCGTGACTTACCGGCGACACCATGAGAGAATTTCGACAACGGATCCGCTGCGATATTCATTTTTACGATTTCACATGAGTTGCTTGCAAGTTCATATGGGATCTGGTTTCGTGAGCGGTGATGGTCACGAGAGCTTTCATTTCACGAGAGCCGAAAAAAATGGAGCTTTGGTCGGAAAAAAATGGTTCCATGGAGCAATGTAAATCAAGATAGAGCTTTGTGCGACTTCCGGTGGTGTGATACTGCAAATTAAACGGATAATAATATCACTAGTCATGTTATGTAATCACTAGACAACGTGTAATACTAGGACTTAGAAATGTCAAGTTAAGTCATTTTGTATCGTGTTCTACAAATTATGGAATTATAGAACCATACGTTGGAAATTCACAAGTATTGGTAATACAAGAGCAACATTTATTCGACTAACAAACGTTATGCATCGAATACCCGTCAATTTACGAACTAAAAATATATAATACCTGGACGAGTTATGTATTATTATTATTTCATGACACATTATTTTATTTCACCATTTATATTACAAACAAACACAACTATATTTATTTTTATAGATTGTTAGTATGTTTTATAAAATATGGATAATCATCTACCACTTTTATAAAACATGAAACACTAGTATTATTATTGGTCAAAATGTAAAAGACCAAGATTTTATAAAGAAATCATATGGAGATCTTTCATTTATAAAAACCATGCATGACACCACACTAATCATCACCACCCCAACCCCCATTTGTCTTCTACCCATTTGTCCCCTCTCCCCTCCCTCTTTCTTTGGTTGAAACACACCCCCACCACCTTGCCATTTCAAATTCAAGCACATGCTTCACTATGCTACACAAACTCTTAGGTAATCACATGTATTTAGGGTGTTAGGTGTGGATTTTCACAACTATAAATAGACCATGAACCCATGAGAATAACTTACACCTCTTACACTCTCCTCTCTCCCTCTCTCGGCCGTAATACACACACACATATTCTTTGAGTTTTGAAGCTTTAAGTGTAAGAACATTCAAGGAAATACCATTTGGTAAGCTTTAATTTGGTCTTTCACACACAAGCACTTCACGCATTATTATCATCATAAGATACTAGTCTCATAACTATGTGTATATATATAAACACATGCATGCATCATGAACACATTAAATCAAGGGTGATCTTTCTACCTCTCATGTTCACCCATGTTATATATCCATACCAAAAAAGGTTTGTACAATGGTCACTATCTAACATGATTAGCTAGTGACCCATGACAAAGCAAACATACCTTAAACATATAACCCAAAATAATAAACGCATTCATGACGCATTGTTTCTTTCGTTTACATTACGCATGGAGAAATCCCTAGATATATATACATATATGTTATCATGCACATATTATATAAGTATACATTCATGCATGCACATACATGGACTTACATTCAAGGATGTTCCAACCTAAATAATATACTAACGTAAAATGGATCAACGGTTCGTAACTAAATATTGCGTAAAGGACGGCATTTATTTATTTAAAACACGTATATATAATCTTGCTTATTCCGAGACATGACTATTAGTAATCTCTTATGACTCGCTGATTATTCTGAGACATGATTATTGATAATCTCTTATGACTCGATGAAAGCCCATAAATATTTCGTTAAAGACGACATTTATTTATTTAAAGACGTTTATAAGATATGGCTTATTCTGAGACATAATTATGTATAATCTTTTATGACTCGATGAAAGCTCATATATAACACAACTTTATGTTAATATTATACCCAACACGAAGATCCTACATTATAAATACACGGTCTTGACCCGAAAGTACTAAAATAAAAGTTTAGATGAATATTTACTATGTGCATACAATATTTTATGATGAAATGAAATTACTACATATTATTTTATGGTGAAGGAACTATATGAAATGGGACGTTATTTTCAAACGTATACTATTTTACGATTGTGTAGAATATAATACAAAGGTTTTGACAAGAGTATTATAAACAAGTCGTCATAATTTTTCAAACAAAGAAGTTTCTCTATAAGTATAATTTAAATATCGTATTGCGTGAATACAAAAGGGAAATACATTTTAGACCGTATGAAGCGTATTTTCAACAAGTACTGTTAAATAAAATATCATTTATGATTTCGAACAAGCAATTTCACTACAAGTGTAACACATACACGGTTGTACAAGAGAAGACCCTGCAAGATGAGGTCATACATGAATATGTGAAAGAAAATACATTATATTTTTTTAAATAAAAATACTAATCATGACATACAACAAGGGATTTAATACCCGTCAAGACACATGAATATCAATCATACGAAATGATTAGTTAAACTATTTCGAAACAATGTATATATTCATGCATATGCATTTAGTTAATAAGGCAAATCTAGACACGACCATGCATAATCATCATTTTTACATGCACCAGAAACAAGTTAGTAGCACAAGTGATCCTACAAGTACTCATTAGGATTGATCCATAGAACTCAAAATAGTGTATATTTGCTTGTAACATTCAAGTAGGACCATCACTGGTTATTCAATTGAGAACATCCTATTCAACGTGCAAGATCGTATCAAGTGGGTTTTCATGGCCCCTTTTGTTTTATATATTTTTGTGGGGATACATGCTTCAAGATTTGGAAATGCATATATCTTACAAATTTTGCGTTTACTTTATATTTCACACTTGTTACACAGTGTAGATTGCTTGAGACAAGTTTATCACATTAAGGCCCTATGAACCCACACAACTAGTTAACTCATGGATTTTAGCCGATGGATTAATATAGATACTATCGAGTCCGACAAACTCCCATTCATTTCTTTGTTGAACGCGTAAATCAACAGGGTGAACATACTAGAATGAATGTTTATTTCCAACATAACTAATGTATCGTGATAAGGCATTAACATCGAGGCACATACTTATCATCATAAGGTTTAGTTGTGGACTCAAGTAGATTTCATCTATTTACATGTTGTTGTATAGTAAATGCTTATTATTCAATATTCGATCGAGTCACAAAACCTGCAGACTCGTCAACTTTTTAGTTGATACTTTTTAGCATGTATTTCAGGTAACAATTAAGGGCTACTAGGACATGCATGGGAATAAAAAGTACAGAGGAAGATTTCTACATATTTTCTAGGCGATGGGCTATATTTTGCGAATCTTCTAAATATGTACTTAAGACAAGTTGATAATCTACCTTGAAATTTGGTTGTAATTTAAACTAGTATTTTCATGATTACCATGTGTTCGTGATATTCACTTCGTCTCATCCCCATGTTTCCGCTTTAGCGGCGGTGTGACAGGTGGTGTGGTTTATTTTGCAGATCGAGGGTTATTGGAGGTCAACGAATGTTTCAGGTTGTCGGCCTGAAAACAATGGAGAAGAAAGCTTTGGGAGGTTTAGTTGTATTTTGTTTTTATATGTTGTGGGTCCCAAATATTTTTAATAATTTCTTATTTTTAGTAAACAAGTGGGCCATTTTTTTAATATTTTATTTTTTCTTTTACAATTAAGGGTAAATTAGTAATTTCACACGAAATTAAAAGAAAAGTTAACGTCAATTAGTGCCAAGGAAGTGTTACCGCTTGTGAATAGTATGGAGCATTGATGTGTTGCAAAACACATGCTTTTATCCTTGTATTTTGTAGAAGTTTTAGTTAGTTTTGTATTACTTTTTGTTCTTTTTGGTTCGTACATAGTTTGTGTCGTGTTTACAGGTACTCGTGTGAAGAAGTAGCGGAAATCATAGTTTTATCCTGGAGGAATCGAGCACACGAGGAAAGGACGAGAATAGAAGAAAGAAAAATAAAAAATGTGGAAATCCGGTCCTTCGCGCCAAGCGAAGAGGTAGGTCCAAGAGTTCGTGACACGCGAGGAAAAGAAAATCCGGGCCCGATGATATGTCCTAAATTATACATGTTTTGCATACGTAATAATCCTCATATTATGGTACTAATTAATTAATAACCTTACAATTGATACTTAAAACGTTAATATTTCACAAATGCAGGTTATTCGGTGCTCCAAGATAAACAAAGCAAAAACCAGTTTAAAACGTGAAGAAATCAAGCTTTTGAGGACCAAACCCATGCATTGACCCCCAAGAAGTCAAACAGGTCAACATAGGTCAAACCAACAGCTAAAAGATGAATCTGGGAGGCAGTGGGGCATTGCACGGTCGTGCAAAGGCTTTCCTGCTCTCCCAGACTCTGGTACACTGTCCTTTGTACCCTGTTTGATTCCTGAGGTGTTTGCACGCCCGTGCAATCCAACGCACGGTCGTGCATTGCTCATTTTGATGCCTATAAATAGATGGCTTGAGTTCTTCATTGAAGCATCCCTTACACACCCCAAGAACACACCAGAGAAAGCTTATTTCGTAGTTAGAGTGTAGTAGTAGTGAGTAGAGGGGCTTTTCCTCCTTGTTTCGCAATAGGGGAGCCTACGAAACTCAGCGTTATGCTAGTTAGTATCGTCATTCATGGCTAGACTCTTTGTATTGCTAGGGTGAAGATGAAGTTTGGTGCATGTTAATGTTTAACGTATTAATCCAAGCGATGTGTTTATGTCTTTAACTATTCGTCCTTGAAACCACCATTTTGGTGGGCTTTTATTATTGTCTAAATCCGTGTTTATATTTGTGAGTGTTCTTGATTTTTAAAGTGTAAAACCTTTTTAATCAAACTTCTCTTGAAGCTTGTACGTCTTTATACAAGTAGATATTGATAAGCCAAGGCTTAGTAAACATTATTAAGATCGTACGTCTTTATACGAACTTATTATGCGACCAAGAATTGGTGAACTCATGTTGGTAACGGTACATCTTTATACTTGGTCCCATTGTTACACCGCCTCCCGGTTAGCAAAATATAATCACCTATTTAACTCTAATACAAAGCATTTTACGTTCGATGTCTTAAACCAACCCGGAGATGACCATTCGAAGGGTTGAGGGTAATTTTTGTCCTTAACGGGAGGCACTACCACTTGTTAAAGCTTTTAAATTTGCAAATCAAATGTCGTGAGGACGAGGCTCTAGTGGTGACCCGGGTCACACATTTGTAGTAGTCATATCACTAGATTAGTCAACTTAACATTATCACGTACCAAGCGGATTCGAAACCCAAAGCAATACTATTCGTAACCTGATCATTTCCGGCGTATTTACTTTCCTGTTATTTACTATTCTGTTCATTACATTGCTGTTACACACTTCACGCATGTTTTTACTTTTCTGCTATTTACTTTACCGCCATTTACTTTTCTGTCATTTACTTTCCTGTTTCACAAGCACACAAAACTCACTCACTAATTAAACCGGCTAAACGTTAACAAAAGTTGAGTATTGGAATTCGACCGTGTCCATTGGTTCGATACTTGGTTCTTACCTAACCTATATTACGCTGCGATAGATACACTTGCCTGTTGTGTGTGTTTTTAAGTTAAAGTAATTATCATTTTATAAATTTAAAACCTGATCTCGTGAAACCATAATCTCTAAATATTATTATATAATATTTAACTACATCAAAAATCACACATCAAGTTTTTGGCGCCGTTGCAGGGGACACGGTGATTTCAAGAAAAATTCAAGTTAACGGATTTGCCTATCAATTTCCATCTGTTTTTCTGTTACGTTTGTTGCAGGTATGATCCATAGCTCCACTACTGGTTTATATCAACCTTTAGAAGAGCCTGAAATATTCTTTCACCGTTGAATACGAGAAAACCGTACTAGAAGAATGGCCTTTGAAAACCGCACTATTTCCGATTTCGCAAGACCGTCACTAGAGGCTTTGGGGTCTAGTATCACAAGGCCAACGGTTGACGCTAATAACTTTGAGATCAAATCTCATGTGATCCACATGATCCGGTCATCATGCAATTTCCATGGATTACCCGATGAGGATCCACATGCCCACATTGCAAATTTCCTTGTAATTTATGATACTTTCAAACTGAACGGAGTGTCGAATGACGCAATTCGCCTCCGAATGTTTCCCTTTTCCTTAAGGGAACGAGCTAAGGCATGGCTGAACTCTCTTCCTACCGGGTCAATCACTACATGGGATGATCTAGCTCAGAAATTCCTATCGAAATACTTCCCGCCAGCTAAAACTGCTAAACTAAGAAATGATATCACCACTTTCACTCAGGATGATGGTGAATCACTATATGAGGCATGGGAACACTTTAAGGACATGTTAAGGAAATGTCCTCACCATGGGCTAGAAGTTTGGTTACAAGTATCGTCATTCTACAATGGGTTGCATAATCAAGCTCGCCAGACACTAGACGCTACTGCAGGTGGTATTTTTGGAAACAAGAGGCCACAAGAAGCTTACAACCTAATTGAGGAAATAGCTATGAACAACTATCAATGGTACAGTCCAAGAAACACCAGGGGAGCCAGGCAAGGAGTTCATTCTGTCGATACTGTCACATCACTTTCTGCTCAAATTGACGCCCTCACCACTCGACTCAATCAACTTAGTAAGAGCAAGACCACCGCTGAGGCTACTGAAGAAGTGAAGAGTATCACCACTAATCCCGAGCAAGTTGACTTTATCGAAACAAATCGCCTACGAAACAACCCCTATAGTAATACCTACAATCCTGGTTAGAGGAACCATCCAAACTTCAGCTAGAAGGATAACAACAGTCATAGACAATCTGGCTTCGGACAACAACAGCAACAGTTTCAACAAAGACCACTTCAAAACTATCAGCCTCGTTAATAATTTCAAGGAACTAGGAAACCAAGCAACGGGTTAAACTTAGAGGATACGGTAACTAAGTTAATCTCTACAACTGAAAGTCAAGCCCTTCTAGCGGATTCCCATCACAAACAATATGAGGAACAGTTTGGTCTTCATGAAGCTGAGTTCAAGACACATAAAGCAACTCTACAGTCCATTGAAACATAATTAGGGCAAACTGCAAAACTTCTATCTGAAAGACAACCAGGATGTCTTCCAAGTAATACCGAAACCAATCCAAAAGCAAATTTAAGTGCTATCACTCTGAGAAATATCAAAGTTTATCCGGAGCCACCAATGCCAGAAGAAGAAGTTCAATCAACAAGGAGAGAGATATTCACCGGAATACCGCTTCATCTACATATCGCAGAAACAACTACCCAAGAACCACAATCAAAGATAACTCCACATCCTGCTCAAGTGGATACTCCTCCAAAAGTTACTACAAAGAGAACGTTCCATTCCCACATAGCATACCCAGGAAGGTTAGTAAAGCAGAAGACTGACGAATAATATGAAAAACTCATCGAACTATTAAGCCAGATCCATGTCAATCTTCCTTTCCTGGATATCATACAATAAATGCCTAAGTATGGACGTTTCTTGAAAGATTTCCTTACAAACAAAAGAAACATGGAGGAAGCAGTAAAAAGGACTAATCATTGTGTCGCTCTCATTTAAAGATGCCTTCCAAAGAAACTTTCAGATCCTGGAAAGTTCTCTCTACCTTGTTCTATCAGACCATTACCAATAACCTTTACGCTCGCTGACCTAGGAGCAAGTGTGAATGTAATGCCTTATGTCATGTTTAAAAGGTTAAATATTGGGAATTCACGACCTGTCAATGAAACTATCGAACTCGCAGATGGATAATTCAAATCACCTATAGGAGTCATTGAGAACTTACTAGTAAAAGTCGACAAGTTTGTCTTCCCTGCTGATTTCATGGTTTTAGAAATGGGACCCGACTATTCCGTACCTTTGATTTTGGGTCGCCCATTCTTAGCCGCTGCTCGAGCCGTTATTGATATGAATGAAGGAATCTTGACACTTCGTGTCGGAAAACAATCAGTGACCTACAACATAGTGGGAATGAATGCCTATCTAATGATCCATTTGAAATTGCCCAATTCATCGATACTAATCTGGACTACCAACTGAAGAAAGCTAAGGAATTCAACAAAGGAAAGAAACTGAATCTTAGGAAGGATTTTGAAAAAAAATGACTGGATCGATGAGTACTTTGACAAGCTACCAAAACTGAAGGACTTGAATTAAGGAACGGGAGATACGGTGGAAGTCGATTTCTCCCACCCAAAGAAAGACTAATGAAACACGTACGGGTCTGGCCAACGACCCTTAAATAAACGTGGCACTTTCGGGAGGCAACCCGATGATCATGAATAAATTGAGAGATTGGTGCATACGGCAGAATCATGGATCTCAGGTTTGACCTTTCAAATTTAAGTTTCTAATACTTCAGCCCCAGCTATGCCCTCTCGATACTAGGACCTTAGTAGCTTAACTACTACCTTTTATTTTCCTTGTCTTCTTTTATGTTTTCCCTTATGTGTCAGGTAGAATAGCATCACTAGATAGTCTCTCTACTTCTTTGAGGAATCACACTCCATCTCTACAACCTGAGGAATCAGAAACCACATCAAATTTCTGTGAAATTCGATGAAGTTTTTGAAGCAAAGTGTTGACAGCATCAATAAGTTTTGGCCTTAGGTTATACACCGAATTGACCGGGGGAGTACCAGTTTCTTTTACCTTAAAACTTCATGCATTTAAATTCTTGCATAGCATTTCATTACATGCATTTGTACATTGAGGGCAATGCACAGTTTTAAGTGTGGGGTGGGGAATTAAGAGATTCAGGACTACTTGTAACCTCAAAGCAGTAAAAATTCAACTTGTGATTTTCTACCCATTTGACTAAATTTTTTCAAAAACCTACCTTTTGTAAAACCCGAAAAATTTTCAAAATTTTAAACCCTAATATTTAAAACCTCTTTAAGTACGCACCTAATTAAAATGAATACATGGCAAGTAGAAGCAAATGAATATTATGCATAACGATTCGCTAAACCCTATCCCATCCGTTTTCATGTGAGGAAAATCAAGCCTAATACACTGCATCAAATTTTTGGCTCAATACATAATTATTCGCATGCTCTTGCATTTGGCATTACTGAGTGTTTTTCGATTGAATTTTATGCATAATTAGAACTTGTGTGTCTTTTACATATCAAGACCATGAACTAGTAGAAGTATGAAAGTGATTGAGGAACCTAGGACCTTATTACCCTTATCCTTAAACCAAAACAATCCCAAAAATATAATCCGCTTAAATAGCCCTTTGAGCCTTAGCCTTTTCTTTTCTACTACCTACAATTATCACCCAACCAGCTATTCGTAAACATCGGTTATTGGCTAACTGTCTTCAAAATGAAAAAATTATCCTATGTCGTTATTTCAAGTTTATTACCATTGAGGCAACTTCGGAAATAATCTGTTTTACTTAAAGGAATTGGAATATACAAGAAGGTGGGTGTATTAGGAAGAAAAAACCAAACTATCTACAAGGAATTCATAGAAATATTATTTCAAGAAAATTGAGGAAAAAGAATTGTTGAAAAAATTGTCTTAATCCGAAAAAAAGAGAAAAAGAAAGAAGTAGGTCTTTTACCGGTTAGACCTTAAAGAGCTGGATATGCATTCTTTTGATTTCAATTTGCTTTTCTGCCTTCATTTCGTAAAGCCTGAATTACCATCCGAACTCCGAGAGAAGATTTTTAAAGCAACTAGTGATGTAAGAAAACGGTGGCGCAAGCATGAACAACTGTCACCATTCTGCGGCTTGTCAAAAAGTGCCGCCAAAAGAAGAGCCAAAAGATACGAAAATGTGTGAAGTGTGGCAACTAGAGCCACGATGGAAAATGTAGCAAGAATCAAACTCATTCCCAAAGTGAGTATACACATCTGATCAAAGTTGGAGCTGTTAGGCTACAAGCCGAAAGTTACATACGGAGAGGCAGCAATGTGTACTACGCAGTAAGGAAAGAGTTGGCACTAATGAGAGATCTTGGTCTTGGCAATCTGACCATAAACGAGCCCTCGGATTAGTTATACCCTCATGATCCGAGTACTGTAAAGGGACCTGTTAGTATTTTCCATTTTAAGCCATGAAGCCGTAGCTGTGTGTTTCACGATAGCTGCAGCCTTTAAAACCTTTTAAATCCCTAAAAACCCAAAAAGATTTTCATCTTCACCCTTTTATTTTTTTTAGCCACATTACAACCCTTTTAAAGTCCTCTTGATTCATGCATGCTACTTAGTTAATTGGTAGAGACTTGATTTGCATACAAGCTTATGATAATTGCATAATTCGATTCGAACTTGAGTGTTCTACTTGACTTATACCATCCATACATATAACTCTATAGTTGAGTGAGCATTGTGAGGAGTGAAAGTTTATGCATAATTGAAGTATTAGTACGCTTGTCATAGATTCCATCATATATAAAAAAAAATATATATATAAATATATATATATATATATATATATATGTATATATATATATGTATATATATACAAAAATAGAATAAGCAACTCAAGAGTTATCCCGGAATTTCCAACTACTTGGAGTTCCATTTCCCTTGTAAAGTTTTTAGTTATGGGTATGATCATGCATGAGTTTGCTTGAGGACAAGCAAAGTCTAAGTATGGGGTATTATGATATGTCCTAAATTATACATGTTTTGCATGCGTAATAATCCCCATATTATGGTACTAATTGATTCATAACCTTACAATTGATACTTAAAACGTTAATATTTCACAATTGCAGGTTATTCGGTGCACCAAGATAAACAAAGCAAAAAACAGCTTAAAACGTGAAGAAATCAAGCTTTTGAGGACCAAACCCATGCATTAACCCCCAAGAAGTCAAACAGGTCAACATAAGTCAAACCAACAGCTAAAAGACGAATCTGGGAGGTAGTGGCGCATTGCACGGTCGTGCAATGCCATGCACGGTCGTACTAAGGCTTTCCTACTCTCCCAGACTCCGGTACACTGTCCTTTGTACCCTGTTTGATTCTCGAGGTGTTTGCACGCCCGTGTAATCCAACGCACGGCCGTGCATTGCTCATTTTGAGGCCTATAAATAGATGAATTGAGTTCTTCATTGAAGCATCCCTTACACACCCCAATAACACACCAGAGAAAGCTTATTTCGTAGTTAGAGTGTAGTAGTAGTGAGCAGAGAGGCTCTTCCTCCTTGTTCCGTAATAGGGGAGACTACGAAACTCAGCGTTATGCTAGTTAGTATCGCCATTCATGGCTAGACTCTTTGTATTGCTAGGGTGAAGATGAAGTTTGGTGCATGTTAATGTTTAACGTATTAATCCAAGTGATGTGTTTATGTCTTTAACTATTCGTCCCTGAAACCACCATTTTGGTGGGCTTTATTATTGCCTAAATCCGTCTTTATATTTGTGAGTGTTCTTGATTTTTAAAGTGTAAAACCTTTTTAATCAAACTTCTCTTGAAGCTTGTACGTCTTTATACAAGTAGAGATTGATAAACCAAGGCTTGGTTAACATTATTAAGATCGTACGTCTTTATACGAACTTATTATATGACCAAGAATTGGTGAACTCATGTTGGGAACGATACGTCTTTATACTTGGTCCCGTTGTTACACCGCCTCCCGATGAGCAAAATATAATCACCTATTTAATTCTAATACAAAGCATTTTACGTTTGATGTCTTAAACCAACCCGGAGATGACCATTCGAAGGGTTGTGGGTAATTGCTGTCCTTAACGGGAGGCACTACCACTTGTTAAAGCTTTTAAATTTGCAAATCAAATGTCGTGAGGACGAGGCTCTAGCGGTGACCCGGGTCACACATTTGTAGTAGTCATATCACTAGATTAGTCAACTTAACATTATCACGTACAAAGCGGATTCGAAACCCAAAGCAATACTATTCGTAACCTGATCATTTCCGACGTATTTACTTTCCTGTTATTTACTATTCTGTTCGTTACATTGCTGTTTCACACTTCACGTGTGTTTTTTCTTTTCTGCTATTTACTTTACCGCCATTTACTTTTCTGTCATTTACTTTCCTGTCATTTACTTTCCTGTTCCACATGCACACAAAACTCACTTACTAATTAAACCGGCTAAACGTTAACAAAAGTTGAGTATTGGAATTCGACCGTGTCGAATGGTTCGATACTTGGTTCTTACCTAACCTATATTACGCTGCGATAGGTACACTCGCCGATTGTGTGTGTTTATAAGTTAAAGTAAATATCATTTTATAAATTTAAAACCTGATCTCGTGAAACCATAATCTCTGAATATTATTATATAATATTTAACTACATCAAAAATCACACATCACCCGACTATTTTAGCCTTCGCACCACGCGAATAGTTTATGTTCTTGGTTCGTGACGCGCGAAGTTCCTAAAATCCGAAAAAACCCTAATTTCGAATATTTAAAGAATTCTAATGCCATAGTGTGAGGGGTTCGACTTTTAGCCGTCAGACGAGAGACGATTTTGGGAGCAGAGACAGAGTTTGAAGCCAAAGCTTTAAGCTTTTGACTTTGTATTGGTTAGACTACAATCATTCGGTTAACTTTATTGCTTCGCTTGTGTTTGATTAGTTGAATTTGTACTATGTTCTTGAGTTTTGCTACTTATTTGCTTTGGTTGATCATGTTTCTTGGCTAAACACTTAGTAGCTACCTAGGTTTTGATGAATATTTGCTAAAGTTTGGATTTTTATTGGTTTTTGGTAATAATTGATGGTTTGACTCCATTGTAAACAATCTCATTGCAATTGATCTGATGTGTATGCGTATCTAGTTTTGATTTATGATTGATCATTTTTCCGTATGCTTCTTGTTGAATGTATTTCAGTTATAGTTGCATATTTAGGTCACACACTGTGTTTTTGTGATTAATTTATGGTTTTGCTAGAGCTAAGTAATCCATAGGAGCGTTGATCGAGAGTTTATTAGAGTTAAGCATTCTACCTATCTCGATAGCTGAAAGGTAAGAGGTAGTCGGTTAGTCTTTGTGCTAGGTGTAAAGACTCTGAAAGGAGGTTTCCTCTAGGGTTTTTAGTATCTTTGCTAGTCCGTGTCTTGTCGATTGTTTTGAGATTACCCCTTGCATTCTTGGAATGTATTGAGATAGTGAGACTGAAAGGTGATCTATCTGTAGGGTACTTTAGTGTCGTTGGAGAGATTGAAAGGTGATCCAACTAACTGGTGAGCGTTAAACATTCTTTAGAGTTTCCTTCTGGTGACACCCAGAGATTGATCAGGGATCCACTAGGTTGCCTAAGGGTGTCATACTTTAGAACCCCATTTCCATCATAGTTACCATAACCGAGATAAATCCAAGTTTTACAAATAGAATTCGTACCTGGGTAGTGCTTTCTCCATTCTTGATATCATCTGAATCTCCTGAGTGATAGTTAGTTGTCATTAGTTATTCATTTACTTTTATTTAGTTAATCTTAGTCGTAGAATTCTCCCCCCCCCAAACCAAATATCTTAGTTCTTTGTCCGAGTCTAGTTTTAGTTATAGTCTGTGTCTCGTGGGTTCGATATCCGGACTTACATTAGGTTGTATTAGAATTGATAGGTACACTTGCCTGTCATTGTGGTCTAGTTTATATGATTTCTAGAGTTTAACTAGAGTGTCTAGGTTAGTTTTTATTGACCATCAGACCGACATCAAGTTTTTGGCGCCGTTGCCGGGGACACTTGGCAATAGCAAAATTAGCTTTGATTCTTTATTTGGTTATTTGTTTTATTTTCTCTTTTGGGCTTAGTTTAGTTTAGTAGTTTATTTCTTTTCATCTTTGGTCTTAATTGTTTTCTGTGTCCTGTTTGCTATTCGTGAGTCGTAGTTAAAGTGTGTTTTCTGTCAGTAGTCATTCTTCCTTTGTTTTCTTTTCCAGTTCATGCAACATACTCGTTTGCAGGGATCACCCCATTTTGCTGCTACTTCAGAGCCCGAGCGAGATCTTCACGAGCGCATCCGTAGGTTTTGCTAGCGTTTATGTGACTTTTGTGAGAGACAGGTACGTATCCCTATTCCAATTGCTAACATGGGTGACGCCGATCCACCTACAAGACATACCGTTCACCGGAGAGCTTGTGATGGATTCACAGGGGCTAGGTCTTCTATCACCCGCCCAAACGTGCCTAACGCTAATAATCGGTAAATCCCATCACACGTTATGAGTACCATCACTAACTCTACTCAGTTCCACGAACTTGAGGACGAGGATGCGCCAAGACATCTGTCCAGCTTTACGCATATTTGCGATACCTTTCGCATTACTGGTGCTACGGAGGACGCAATATACCTGCGTCTTTTCCCATTCACGCTCTCTGGTCGTTCCGTCGCTTGGTTGGATACCCTGCCCCAGGATTCCATTACCACTTGGGCCGATCTGGAGGCCAAATTTCTGAAAAAGTATTATCCACCGTCTAAGGCCGCCCGTCTGAGGGACTAGATTCACTCCTTTCGCATAGACCCTGATGAACCTTATCATATGGCTTGGGAGCGGTTCAAAACACTACTGAGTAGATGCCCCCAGCATGGTCTTTCTGATTGGGCACTCGTAGAGAAATTCTATAATGGCCTCACCTTCGAGAAGCAGCAAATGTTAAACACTGCTGCAGGTGGGCATATCATGGAGAAGGAGCCCGAGGAGTGTGAGGAGATGTTTGAGAGTTTTGCTCTAGCCGAGCAACAACATCCTTCTACTAGGAATTCCATTCCTAGTGCTAGGACACCCACCTCGTCCACTAGATGTGTTCATCGGGTCACACCTGATACTAGCGTGATAGCTACACTTGCCGATATGGCTAGGGAGATTAAGGAGCTGAAGAAGAGTGCTCAAAGATGCGAGGTGTGTAGAGGAGGCCTCGACATCATAGATTGCCCTGTTAGTCAACAGGAACAGGTAAATTTCGTAGGGAACCCAAAACTAGAATTTAACAACGCCTTTGGCAATTCATACAACTCGGGATAGAGATTTGGCGGGAACCCACCTCGGTTTTAATCACGCCAGAATCAGTTCGGCGGTTGAGATGCAGGCACAAGTTCAGGAGGCAGTGATAGAGACAATAAGATAGAGAAGATGTTGGAGAATCGAGGCAGTGATAGAGATAAGAAGATAGAGAAGATGTTGGAGAATCAAACTCAGATGCTTGCTGAGCTGATTGTGAAAGATAAGGACACCCAACAGAGGCTGGAAGTGCATGATACCTTGCTGAGAAATTAGCAATCTACATTCCTAGACTTGCAGCACATAGTGGGAGACATTGCAAAGCATCTGAATGACAAGCAAGGATCTTCGAGCTCTAAGGCAACCCTGATGGCAGTGACGACCCGCAGCGGTCAAGGAGGAGAGAATGAGAAGTCACCGGTGGAGGATGAAGAGTCGATGGATGAGGAGATTGAGATGGAGGCTCCTATGAGGACGCGTGAGAGGCGAGTCCTAGCAATTACCGCGTCAAACAGTGAGTCTTCGATCGAGAAGGTAGCTGAGAAGGAGCAAGTTGAAGAGAAGTTTGAAGGGAAGAAGAAGATTCCCGAGATTGATCTGAGCCGAGTTCCATATCCTGCTCGCTTTATGCAGCATAAATTTGCCAAGGATTATGGATGTTTTCTGGAGCTATTCAAACAGCTCAAGGCCAACCTTTTATCGAGGCACTCCAACATATGCCTAAATATGCTAAATATTTGAAAGATCTGCTTTCTAACAAAAAGAAGTTGGAGGAAGTCTCGGCAGTCTCTCTTAGTGAGAAGTGTTCTGCAGGGGTTCAGAACAAGTTGCTAGAGAAATTGGCAGATCCGGGCCATTTCACGATCCCGTGTATGTTTAGCGATTTATCTGTGAACCACGTGTTGGCTGATCTCGGTGCTAGCATCAACCTGATGCCATATTCTATCTATAAGCATCTAGACCTAGAAGATCCGAAGCCGACACATGTGAGCATATATTTGGTGGACCGTTAGGTCAAATATCCGCGGGGAGTGATGGAAAACCTGTTGGTTAAAGTGGATAAATTTGTTTTCCCCGTGGATTTCGTTATTCTTGATATGGAGGTTGATGATAGGGTCCCACTCATCTTAGGACCCCCTTCTTGCACACCGCCAAGGCATTGATAGATGTGTTTGACGAGAAGATCACACTATGTGTGGTGGATGAGAATGTCACCTTCAGTGCCATGAAATCCGTGAAAGAGTCTAGTGAGCAGGATGCTTCAGTGTGATTTATTGATACTTTCATGTCTTTCATGGATGACCCTGAGGATTATGGTTTAGGAGAGAGTGAGGTTGGAGAACCACCGAGTGAGCCAGTTAAGAGTAGTAGTGGAGGGCCTGCGCCAAATCCAGGAGAGTTATCAGACTGGATTCTTGATTTAGAAGAGTTGCTGGATGCACCGGTTGAAGAAGTTGATGACATGCGTGAGGATCTGCATAATATGATGGCAGAATTCGAGAGGATAGTGAAAACCGTAAGTGTGGGGATGGAGGAGAGTGTAGAGGCTCCTGTAGATGTGGAGCCTAAGCCAGAGGACGTGCTACCAGACATACCGTTTGAGATACCACCTCTAGAGCCTTTGCCTGTCACTATTTATTATGCTATAGAGGGACATACTGAGTCACCTCCTAACTCTAGACCCCCACATAAGAAGATGCGAGAGATAGGAGAAGCTTGTGACCCGAGGATAGAGCAACCCCTAAGTGTGGGGTTTGTTAGGGGTGAGTGATTGCTTGGCTACATGTTACAAGCTATTTTTTAGCCTGGTAGGTTTAAGTACTGGTGGGAAAGTTTGAAAGAGAGTGTTGGTACTTATTTGAGAAGTATTGGTGATTATTTGCTGAGGATAATTGATGTGCCGCGTAGGAGGAAAGGGTGCTAAGGAGGATTAAGGAGAAGCCTCCTGATTAGGCTTGTTTGCTTCTCGGGCTAGATCCCGAGTGTAAAGTTTGTATAGGTCTTAATGTGTTTTTTCGTATTTTTCTTCGTGTTTTCGGTGTGGTTTGCTTTCTTTTGTTTTTGCAAGGACTCACATATGATTCGGTGAGGAAAATCATCAGGAACGAAGTTCCAGGTATGTTTGAACTTGATTTTATAGTGGAAACACGTTTCTAGAGGTGTTGGGAGAAAATGAGATTGGATGGCAAAAATTTTTCTAAGTATAAAATTGGTCTTAACTTTCATTGAAAAGAGGGTCTCCAGCCGCCCAATCTTCGCGACACGCGAAATCCAAAAATGGTTGACCGGGGTCAAAACCACCTCCTCGCGCCACGCGAGGAGGGTCTTCTTGCTCTTCACGATACGCGAATAACCCATTTTCTTCCAAAAGTTCCATTTTCTCCCACACCAACATCGTTCACCACCATCTTCACTCACATTCACCTACCATTACCGTCCATCACCTTCCACCTTCCGTCACCGAAACCCATTCATCACTCACCTTCCTCAACCATTAACCAAACCTTCACCACCATGGGACACCTCAGAAACGTTCGTGTTCGATTTTGACTCTCTTCGACTTTCATGTCTATGTGATTGTCGCCGATCAGGTATGTTTCCCGATTTTTGTACATTGAGTCAATCTTAGTGTCTTTTGGTTTTCATCGTGTCAGTGCTATTAGGTTTGTAAAACGAGTCGTGTATTTTGAGTCCTTGAGTCTGTTTGATGTTGTGTGGGGTTGCTTGAGTTTAATATTGCAAGTTTGGATCGATTTGTCCGTACTCAATCTCCATTCGAGCAATGAAGATCCGAGCTTGATCTAAATGTAAAGGGCACCCTAAAGAGTTTTGTTTGTAACCGTGAATGAAATGATATACGGTTGTACGAGTTTGACTTGGAGGGACAAAGCTGGCCTGGATTACTGCTAAATTAACCGGCTAAGTCTTTTCCAATTTCGTGCTTTTACTTTTAATTTTATTTTTGTATTTTATTTTTATTTTTTAGTTGTCTTTCGTCCTACATTGGGGACAATGTAGAGTTTAAGTGTGGGGATGGGAGACAGTCGTCTAGATTTTGTAACTTGAGTCTATTTTGTATTTTTAAGGTAAAATTTGAAAAATTTGAAAAAAATTGTCCTTGGAATTAAATGCACCTACATGGAAATTGATATGTAGAACTGAGAACTGGGTGTTGAATAATAATAAATAAGGATAGAAAACGAGTCTAATTTGTGATGTATTGGTAGGCTCAGCCGACTTTGAAAGCTTAAACATCCTGAAAGTGTTAAATAAATTAATTTGGTAATTAAATTAGGATATCTTGTGGGTTCTCATCTTAGGGGAAATGGTAAAGCTAAAACTGTCAATATAGAATGATAGGTACCACGTTAAGTTAAGAATCTATATGTTTTAAAAATTCTTTGGCACACTGCTTTCTTTTTATGAAAATAAATTCTAGAGTTGGTGGCTCCCTAAATTCCATAATTCCATCTTCACGAGCTTAATTAATTTGGAAAGTTAAGTTTCGCCTACATGTCACACATCGGGTTCCAGCCTGATTGAAACATCATTGGGTTAGAATCTTAAGTACTTCATTGCTAGAACTGCAGCCTATGTGCCACATGTCGAGTTACAGCTTGATTGAAGCACTACTAGGTAAGGTTTAAATCATATTGTTAATAAATGCTCAAAACATTCATCCATTATCCATCTAAATCAATTCTTGAAACATATAAATTCTTGTTTATCGTGGTGGAAATCTATATGTTTAACCCGGGCCTTGACATACCTTGAGATGGGATTAGGCTAAGCTGTAGCTTTCTGAGTGTGAGACCCATAGTGAAGAAATTATGTTCTTGGTTCGCGACGTGTGAAGTTCCTAAAATCCAGCAAAACCCTAATTTCGAATATTTAAAGAATTCTAATGCCATCATGTGAGGGGTTCGACTTTTAGCCGCCAGAAGGGAGTTTCCAGGCGATTTTGGGAGCAGAGACAGAGTTTGAAGCCAAAGCTTGAAGCTTTTGACCTTGTATTGGTTAGACTACAATCATTCGGTTAACTTTGCTTCCCTTGTGTTTGATTAGTTGAATTTATACTATATTCTTGAGTTTTGCTACTGATTTGCTTGGTTGATCATGTTTCTTGGCTAAACACTTAGTAGCTACCTAGGTTTTGATGAATATTTGCTAAAGTTTGGATTTTTATTGGTTTTTGGTAATAATTGATGGTTTGATTCCATTGTAAACAATCTCATTGTAATTGATTTGATGTGTATGCGTATCTAGTTCTGATTTATGATTGATCATTGTTCCGTATGCTTCTTGTTGAATGTCTTTCAGTTATAGTTGCATATTTAGGTCACAAACTGTGTTTTTGTGATTAGTTTATGGTTTTGCTAGAGCTAAGTAACCCATAGGAGCGTTGACAAAGAGTTTATTAGAGCTAAGCATTCTACCTATGTTGATAGCTGAAATGTGAGAGGTAGTCGGTTAGTCTTTGGTGTTAGGTGTCTAGGTGTAAAGACTCTGAAGGGAGGTTTCCCCTAGAGTTCTTAGTATCTTTGCTAGTCCGTGTCTTGTTGATTGTTTTGAGATTACCCCTTGCATTCTTGGAATGTATTAAGATTGTGAGACTAAAAGGTGATCTATCTGTAGGGTACTTTAGTGTCGTTGGAGAGATTGAAAGGTGATCCAACTAACTGGTGAGCATTATACATTCTTTAGAGTTTCCTTTTGGTCACACTCGGAGATTGATCAGGGATCCACTAGGTTGTCTAAGGGTGTCATACTTTAGAACCCTAGTTCCATCATAGTTACCATAACCGAGAGAAATCCTAGTTTTACAAATAGAATTCGTACCTGGGTAGTGCTTTCTCCATTCTTGATATCATCTGAATCTCCTGAGTGATAGTTAGTCGTTATTAGTTCTTCATTTACTTTTATTTAGTTAATCTTAGTCGTAGAATTCTCTCCCCCCCCCAAACCAAATATCTTAGTTCTTTGTCAGAGTCTTGTTTTAGTTATAGTTTGTGTCTCGTGGGTTCGATAGCTGGACTTCCATTAGGTTGTATTACAATTGATAGGTAGACTTGGCTGTCATTGTGGTCTAGTTTATAGGATTTCTAGTGTTTAACTAGAGTGTCTAGGTTAGTTTTTATATAGTTTTTATAGACCATCCGACCGATATCAATCAAAATGTAATTTTAGAAATGTGGGGACTAAAGGTGCAATATGGCCTAACCACAAGACCATCCGTGTAATATTAACTCTTTAGGTTAAATAGGAAAATAGGATTTTTAATAAATCCAAACTATGACTAGTTGACTGATAATATGTGGCGCCCCAAACCCTAGCTTGGCCCCGGGACTCGACAAGTGTTGGATTTACACATGAACACATACATGAACACATAGTATGACAGAGATAACGCAGCGAAAGCTAAAAGCTTATATTAAAAACAAACCAAGTCTAATACAAAATTTAATCTAGGTTATTACAAAAGCTTCACAAAAGTCTAATTACAACTCTATGCCAGTCTTCACATCAACGGATAGCCCACCTGGATGACGTCTCAGCCTTCTCCTTGCCTATACTACAAGAAGTCATACTCTTTCCTGAATATGCATGTTAAAACAAGTCAGCTAGCACTGGCGAGTTCTAAGTTTTAAGCAAACAATCTCAACATCTCTAGCCAAGCAAAATGATTTAATGACATGTTTAAACAAAACATAATCTCTGTACCACATCCAATATGTCACTACAATTCCCATCAAAGCATCAAGCATTGCGCTCTTGAGGTCAAGTTAACCTCTAAGTGGCCGTCACCACTTAATCTCTAACACAGTTGTACAGCCTCTCTGTCATTCGTCCCAACATGGATATAGCAGCCTCTGCCTTGTTAATCATAGCCAAATTGCAATACATTATAAAGATTTTATGCCAACATGGCAAAACTCTTTCTCTCTAGGCCCTCGTGGGCAAAACATTTTCTTTAAACCATCTGTGTGGCATAATCATGCCAAAACTCTTTCTTTTCAAATCATTTTACATGTCAAAATCATTTCTCTAACCAAAACCATTCTATTGTTTTTGAATCATTTTAAACGTATACTCTTGCAATATTTCCTTTGAATACAAAGCAGTATCAGGTATTCAAACATAAACAATTTAATTTAAAACAGTTCAACAAACATGCATACCAACACAAAACGTAATTAAAACATGCATCATAGAACTCACCTTAGCCTCTGTTATGCACTTCTCTAATCCAAACTCTCTCTCTCACACACACACACACACTAGTGCACTACTCATTGCTCTGCACATCTGTGCATAGCTTACACGCTCTTCACCTCGGTGCACATCCTACATTCCTACCTACTACTGGCACGATAGGGCATCTCTACATGCCTGTGCCGATCACTAGGCCGTCTAACGTGATCGGGCACTTGACTGCACAACCGCATTCATCATAGCCCTCATCCCCATCTACCCTGGGTGTCTAACCCGTACTCTTGGGTACCCAACCCGAACCCTGCCGGTAATCCCACCGCATGCAACCCTAAAGTTAGTCTACTAATGCGAAAATAAATATTACTTAAAAGGGATTATACCTTCCAGCCACTGGTCTTCTGCTAGACAGTTCCTACGAGCACTCCCGTAGCACCTCTCTCACTCTCACTCTTAAAATCCCGGTATCCCGAGAATATTATCGGGGTACTCTCGTATTACTGAGTATACCCACTTAAATCCCGGTATCCCAAGAATATATATCATGCAGGCCTCATCACATTCGACAAAAGCCTCCATAAGACTTTGTTTCAATGAATCGTGAATATAGTCAATTGCATTATTAGAATATAATGATGTATTTTATCTAACTGGTTATTTGCAGTTCCATTATTATGTTGCTACAGGTTCAGCCGCATGAGAATGATGGAAACATTAAGAAGTTGCAAATAGGTTGGACCGTAGAAAGAAGTTGTAATTACTCCTGGGACTCTTGTAGGTGTATCTTGTATAATATGAAATGGTTATCAAGTATAATTATTTTATTATTATTTTTTTTGGTCAGTTTTATATAAATTACTATGAAATGGTTAAATATCAGAAAGTGGAACCATTTCCTGAAAAATTAATCTAATCAACAACAATATCATGAAAAAATTTATATTTGATAACCATATCATATTACAAATAGTCATAAGAGCAATTACAAGAGAATCAGCTAACTGAACCACACGAAACAATATCATGAAAATTTTGACCGCTTGATTCCAACCGTTTCTCTTCACAGCCTTGTTATTTCATCAACCTGTTTGAACGGCCGTGCACTTCATTTTTCAAGCTTAACAAAGAAGGAACATGATGCACAATTTATCTTCTACAGCTCCATCTTGAACTCTAGCAACTCACTATATGTTTGTTCCCACTTGTTTCTTATGCATCCCCACCTGTAAATGAAGTTGTATACATGAGGGAAATAGCTTAGATACCTAACAGTACTATATTCACTTTCTCCATATATATTCCCGATCATTGAACTTGACCATGAACCCAATGTGCCCATCTGTATCACACTTGTAAGTTGAATATTATAGATAAAATGGGTTCTTGAAGTAATATCAAGATCATTTTATATGTTTTTGAATTGTCTATACTCAATTTCATTTAAAAAAAACTGTTAGAACCCAGAAAATCCAAAGAACAAAAGATGGAATTAAGAACCAGTCGGCTACAGACTTTAATCCAATTCGAGAAGGATTAAGTCTCCTAAATACAGAATACAATTCTGGACTTTCAAAATATAGAACAAGACAAAAATAAACAAAGCAGGAAATGGTAATTTAAATGTAAACAAAGCAGTTAATTCCCTCCTATTCTTCAGCCCCACTCAGCACTACCAAGTAACTCCTCTGAACTGCCCATCATCAAGTGGGTCTGCTCCTTGGATCCTGCTAGGTGGATCCGACCCATGGGTCAGGGGTGGAACTAGATTTAGATGGACACTGATGGACATCTGGGTTCGTATCAAGAACAGTTAAAAGGAAACAACAAATTATTATAAAGAAATGAGATCTAAAATGAGTTAGCCTCTAAAAAACAAAATCAAGCCAAGTTAGATTGAGCCCATGTATCCAAGCTTGTCAATTGAGCATCAACATCACAATCACAAAAAGTGGATTCATTCTTTACACAAGAAAATGAAATCATTCCATGTAATATAGATGCAAACATAAATGTATTCGACACAATATATTGAATTGGTATCAAAATCTTGGCTGAACTAACCATAACTCGCACGTTATCAGCAAATGAAAATATGTATCAACCAAAACATAGAAGCTGCCATTGCTGAAATCATGACTGATTTAGTTTTAGCATGGGATGGTAGTGAAGGGTATGCCTCAGGAGGAGGAAGCATGCATTCTTCCCCATTGAAGTACACTTTCCTAGGAAAAGCCCATCCCTGCTTAAATGTAAAAGTGTTCTTGTCCTTCTGCATAAGCACTTCAGACTGCACATTTCCAAATGGTCCAGCTTCCATTAACAAATCATTATAAAACTTCATTCCATAAAACATCCCAGTATCATCTGCACATCAAGAAAAAACTTTATAATTTCAGCAAACTTGATTTCCTTCAAAACATGCATGTATAGGATGGTTTGGCGATTTTTTTTAAGAAATTGGTTGGTTTAAATATTGATGAGACGAACATTCACAGTAACATCTCAATCTCTATAATTTAACTAAATATCACATTTTTTTCCAAATTTATCTTTAAACTTGGTTTAACCCCCACATCTCATTCTCCATCTTTATCTCTATCTCACTCACAAACACTTATTTTATTATTTTTTTCTCTTTCCCAGACTCTCATAAAAAATAAAGAGATTGATGAAAATTGATCTCTATATTTAGAGAATCTCTATTTACTAAACTTTAAAATTTAAAGATGGAGATAGAGATCATGATGAAGGTGCAAAATAAAAGAAATCTCTGAATAATAGAAATAAAGATGGAGATAAAGACTCTATTACGAATCCTCTAACAAATGTTTAAAATATGGGTTAGTCGCAATTCAAGATGGCGACTTTAAAGTTTGTAAGGGTGAAAATTAGAAGTCAGCTAGCTAGCTAGCTAACACATCTACATCACTTTCTTTAATTTTAATTCTAATTTATTTTTCTTTTTTCAATTTTCAATTACCATATAAATTTAGATTTTTTTTTTCTAATAACTTGTAATATTTAAAATTTAAAAAAAATCCAAATACATTGTTTTGTTTTTTTTTCTACATTTAGATATAAATTTTATTGAAAACCAAGTTGTATTTAAATAAAGTATTTTTTGATCTCGTAATATAAAGTGCGTTATTTTTTATACAACTCGGTTTTGTAATAAAACGTATACCAAAACATAGAAAAACAAAATTAAAATAAAACTACGTATTTAGATTATTTTAAAATATTAATTATTACAGTGAAAAACTATAATGTATATTAAATGAAAATTGAAAAAAAAAATTAAATAAAAATTAAAAAAAAAGTCACTACCTTAAATAGTTATTAACCCATATTTTAAACTCAACCCTGAAAAGACTCCCTTGTCATCATCAATTTAAAAAAATAAAATAAAATAAAATAAAATGACAGGGGTGGACTCACTTATGGATTGATAGGGAACTAGAGGCTTGTAATCAAAGCTAAAGACTTGGGTGACATTGTTGAGATTTGGGTGTTGTGCCACGAGAGTCCATTGCGTATAATTGAGTCTATAGTTAAAATTAGTGACCGCCATCTTTACGCGCCAATAATCTTTATAGTTCAGCTTCACGTGCCAGTGCACCCGTATGGGGCACATATGATGAGTGCATTGTAGCAATGGTTCGTTATCTTTTCTTGGTGTGTTGATCCCAACCGAAGTTGCTCTCTTTGAACCACTCCTACATTTTCAAAGCTATAGTTAGGACATCAAAACTCGTCTTTGTGCATTTCATAACCAAACTCTTACTAACGGTATCACTGATGGCGTGAATCCAATAAATTTTTTAAAAAAAATGAAGAAATAAAACATATGTTGGTAATCACCAACGGCTATCATATTAGGGGTGTTCAAAAATATCCGAATCCGAAACCAAACCCGAATTATCCGAAAATCCGAATCCGAACTATCCGAAAATTCGGATATCCGAAATTCGGATATCCGAATTTTCGGATTCGGATTCGGATATTGATTTTGAAAATTTTCGGATAGTTCGGATATCCGATATCCGAAATATATTTTCTGTTATTTTTATTATTTTTATTATTTAATTAAAACCCTAAGTATATATTACTTCTTTCATATTCTTCATTTCAGCAGCCACGATTCGTCGGCCCCCCTTCTTCTACCTCAGCCATCGACCTCCTCAGCCATCGACCTCCTCAGCCGCCGCCTCTTCCGCCATCGGCCTCAGCCGCCGCCTCTTCCGCCATCGGCCTCAGCCGCCGCCTCTTCCGCCATCGACCTCAGCCCTCGCCTCTTCCGCCATCGACACGTCTCTTCCGACCGGTTCAAGGTTTTTTCGAGTGTTCCGGCGATTGAAAGAAGGTAATATAAGATTTTTTCCGAATTTCTTAGATTTACAGAATTTCCTTTTCAATTTGAAAGTTAGTAATGTTTGATTTGCTATGGCTGTGGATGGAAAATTGTTAATACTGGAGGCAAAAGTTCTATATTTAGATTTCATAATGTGCCAACTAGCTTGCAAAAGTTCAGACTTCATAATGGTGGATTCCTGGGAGGTTTGCCTCTGTCTCCCTCTCTCACTCACACACACAAAGTGGTTAAAAATCGAAAATCATCAAGAGTGGTAAAAGAATTTCATGTGGCGCCAAAGTGGTTAAAAATCGAAAATCAAAAATCACACAAGTAGAATGCATCTTTGTATATTTTTTTTTGTCAATGTTCACTGATGCAGAAATATTATTTGTTTAGGCAAAACAAAGATCATTTCAACGATCATTGACTGTGTTGTCAAGAATTAGGAGCTTCTTTTGTGATAATGGGCTGATACCTAATGGTATGCTAGGTTTGTTTGTTCCTTAATTTGCCAAAATAGCCAATAATATGATTTATGTGATAATGGGCTGATACCTAATGGTATGCTAGGTTTAAATTAGTTTCTTTCCTTCCTCGTTATTTAAATAATGAGGTTGTAACAGTTAATGAGGTTGTAACAGTTAATGATGCCATTGGCAGCTTTTAATGTTTTGTTTTTATATCTTTGGTTTAGTACTAATCAAGTGGAATTTGAGAAGAAGAAGCTTTAAGGTTGAAAACTCTCTAATTTTGTTTATGCAATTGTAGCATTTTTTAAGGTTGTGCTTGTTTGTGGCTCTGATCTACTAGAATCTTTTTGCATTCCTGGAGCTTGGAGCTTGAATCTTTTTATAAATTTCAGGTGATGACTATCGTGAGAGATTATGGTATTGTTTGCATCCGCAGAGAAGGTCAAGACATTGATAAAATCATCTCAAATGATGAAATCTTGACAGAATACAAGGTAAGGTAATGGAGCTTGGCTCGTGAGTAGTTTTTCAAGCTTGGCTAGTTTATTATTCATTACTATTATTTTGTTTATATATTTATAAATTTAGATGTACTGGAGGCAAAAGTCTTGTTTTGGATTGTGTTTTGAACTTGTTTATTTACCTTTGCATTTGTTTGGATTGTTATTTTTTTAGTTTGAAACTTTGTATTTGTTGGGATTTGAACAGGTTTATTTCTTAAAAATTCAAACAAAATTTTGCCAATTTTTTTTCCCAGATTTCGGATATCCGGTTTACTATCCGAATGGATATCCAAAATTTCGGATATCCGAATTTCGGATATCCGAAATTTCGGATACGGATTCGGATAGTGAAATCCACTATCCGAAATTTTCGGATATCCGAAATTCGGATATCCGAAATTTCGGATATCCGGTTTTGAACACCCCTATATCATATCCAGTAGCGGACCCAGGAATTATTTTCATGGGGTCGGAAATTTTTGGGGACGGTTGACTAGCGATATATAACGCATATATAACACTAAATTTTTTTCGGGGGGGGGGGGATTGCAAAGTTTTATGGGGGGCAATCGGGATTTTAACACGTATATAACACTAAAAAAAATCATGGAGGGCGGCTACCCCCCATTCCCATAACATAGGTCCGCCACTGATCATATCCAATGAACTTGAGATGATACCGACGGCCACCGACACTGCACATTTCAGCGTATGGTCGTTGTTTGTGGAAAAGGTTTTCCTATGGATAGGTCGTCGGTAATCTGTAAGTACTGTTAAGGATAAGATTTCGTATAGGATTCCTGTCTAGTATTTCAGTCAGTTGTCGGTAATCCGTCGTTGATTCTCCCGTCAGTCACCCATGGTAATTTTCATTGGAAAACACATTACCCACATCAGCGACGGATTACCCAGACGAATTTCCGACGGAATGGTGAAAGTCATTAGTTTGGTATTGTCTTACTTGATACATTTGTCTTTGTTGTGGCAACCACATGAACAAGCTGGGCATGGAGTAATGGTTTCATTGTAGAAGGAAGAAAAAGATACACAACAGCTTGGATGCCTGGATACCAAAAACTGCGAGTACGTGCATGTCACGTTCCATGTCACTGCATCCAAATAATTATTAACTCCTTTAGCCCAAAGAATCTTGGTTGTGTTATTTCAGTATGTTTTTATAATCATAGGTAATGTACTAGATATATTTAAAAAAATATGAACAAAAATTCTTTACAGGCCAACACGGCCGATCCATTTCGACCTATACAGAATGTGACCCGGTTACCCAGCCCATCCATCTTGTGCTTACTATGTCTTTATACTTTCTAAAAGAGGGATAAAAACTTACTTAAAGCTTGAGTCTTTCGTCTACGATCAGGAGTCCAATAGACTGTAGATGGCACAATCGTAGCCGGGCCACAAGTGTAGCCCGGGCCCGGGGCCAGCAAAGTGAAGTTCTTGGGCAGTTTTACAGTTTTATTTGAAGTTCCAGCAAGGCCAACACTCACTTGAAATGCCGAAACAGCAGCAGAGGGATCTTGACCCCATGAGGACACCACACCGCCTTTACAGCAGTTGGCGATCTGTTGGTTGTAAGGAACTCCGGGAAGCAAATCAACAACCACCGGGTCCCTCTTGCAACAGTGCGGTGCGTTCCCTCCTTTGAACTTGGAACAATCACCTTGTTCGGTTGTTTGGGCTCCCACCATTGACCAGATCACTTCTTTTTTAGCCCAGTTCCACCCCAGGGTCCACCCAGGGTTCATTATGTGCCTATACATTTGGAAATTGTTCATTGTAACCAATGCCTGCAAGATAGTTAATTTGTTATACTGCTGCTTGGAGGTGTAGGTTTTAACCAAGGTTGTAAACGAGCCGAGCCGAGCCCGAACTCGACTAGGCTCGAGCTCTGCTCGTTTAACTAACGGAGAGCTCGATCTCAGCTCGTGAGTAGTCTTTTAAGGTTCGAGCTTTGATCGTTTATTATTTATTTACATTTATAACTATTTTCCATATAATATTTTAATTATAGTTTTTACACATAATATAATATATAATATTTAGTTATTTTATCATATTTTTATATATTATATAAGTATATATTTAATATATTTAAAACAAATTATATAAATAATAGACAAATTTAGGTTTGCGAGCCGACTCGAGCTTGATAAGTGAAGCTTGGGCTCTTTTATTAAAGAAGCTTATTTTTAGGCTGGAGCTCGGGTTTGAGCTCGTTTAAGCTCGGCTCGATTCGAGCTTTTAGCAAGCTGGTATCGATTAGGTCAGGAGCGGCTTGGCTCATTTGCACCCCTAATTTTAGCTCATTTACATGTAAATGGGTCGATCTTAGTTGTGTTTTTTTTTCTGTAACGTGTCATTGAATTAAAGAAAACAGTTTAGAAATCTAATAGATTGAGAGTGTTTCGGGTCAACTCTATGCAAACCCATCTTGAACCAGACCCAACCGGCTAACCGGCCCGTTTTGCCAAGATGGATAATAGGAACAAGAAGCTTACCACATAACCATCTGGGGTCCAAGAGATGACATCCCATTTGATTGTTATATTCCCGAAAGGATCTAACGGGTCAAATGCCGCTGAAATAACAATATGAAACTACTAAAGTAACTGTAATCCTTATACTATTTCATCAAAAGATGATTTAATTAATTTACCATACCTGAGCTTTGATAATACACAAAAAGAAGAATAGCCCATAAGCTGAACTTAAAACCCATTTTCCTTGAATTAAAAAAATATATATTTATTCTTGGAGATTTGTATATGCAACAACTGAAGAATCACATTTATGCATTAATAAGGAGAAAATAAGTGCAGAATATGAAGATATCTTACCTAACAGTTGTTGCATGCCTCCTTAGATTTTTCTGATTAACCAATGAGTTTGCAGCTTGCTGAAATATCAAGCAAAGGTGTGACAGTTAAGTTACACTTGCAATGAGTTTAAGAGTGATGGCAAGTCATTATCTTTCATTCCTTTATACTGATCTGACTTTTCACCCATTAACACTGCCTACTAACTAGAGCATCTCCAATGAAGGTGGTTAAAATCGCGTGAAAACTCGATCAGTCAGTTGCAACATCATAAATCCTTCTATATTTCAAAAACATCCATTTTCTATCCAATTGTCAATATTTTTTATAACCAATCTGTTTATTATAATAAACTGTTTTTTTTTAATTTCGTACTAGTCAATATAATAAATTACATAATTAAAAGTTTAAAAATTTTAGAGTACATTTCACTTTTAGTCCTTGTGGTTTGGTCAAAATAACCACTTTAGTCTAAAAGTTCTAATTTTGACTTTTTTAGTCCAACGGTTTCATTTTCATATCAATTAAGTCCAACCCACTAACCCATCCAAATTTTCTGTTAACTTTTTATTAAAAGACGAAAATACCCTTTGACTAATTTTGTTACTTAACTTTAATCTTCAGTACCATAATAACTTGACATCAAGGAGATTTCCATTTTGAATAAAATTCTCATTTGAATCAGCTGCTTTGGATTTGAGAACATCTCACTTGGAATCCCTCCATGTGACTTATCCTTATCAGCATCATTGTATTTCATCATTTACCTGGTGAAAATAAATTGACTGTATTTCATCATTGTATTCACCACAATCACACCAGCTTTCACCATTTCAATCTTAGGTCATCCGGTGTGGGACGCCCTTTCACATGGGTGGGGGTGGTGTTCCACGCCCCTCACTCCTTTCACGCCCCATCTCAGCCAATCACCTTCCCAAGCCCGTGAAAATTCCCACGCCTCCCTCCCTCATGCCCCTTTCACACCGTTGGGGGGTGGTGTTTCACGCCCCTCATGGTGGTTCCACGCCCCCTTCTCACGCCCACACCCCATGCCCTTATAGTGGATTGTGTAACATTGCTATCAAACTTCTTTGAAGGAGTGCTATTGAGATGCAAAAAAAAAAGCAAATTATCTCCTTGAAGAGAGGCTGCATTACATTTGATGCAATTAATCAGAATTATAATGTATATTCTATTCTGAGGCAATTTATCAAACATATGGTGTGCACAATGAATGCAGCCATTTACAACCTTCAATTTGATTTGTGAGCTGCCCAAATGCTCCTAATTGATCATAATTTAATCGAAATGAAATTGATAACAGCATTTGCACTGAATTAAACAACATCATCCCAATGGACTTGAGTATGCATTAGGTTTGAATAACCAGATCATCACAATGGAAGAATTAATCAGGATAGAAAAAGATGGTGCTAATGAAGTATCAAATTGAGTATGATGTTTGACAATTTTATAAGCAGGGAGAAAATAAAATCGAAAACTAAATCATCGAGTCTTCTTTTTCTGTTGATGGAGAATCGAACAGAACCGTAGGAAAGAAATTTTGAAGAATAGAAGGAAGAAAAAGGATTTAATTCAGACGAAAAACCATGGCCGCGGTGGGGGTTGATGCCGGTGGTAAAAGAAGGCGGCGGCCGGAGGGTTGTTGCCGGAGGCGGCGACATTCGATGGCTGACGAGAGACTTTTTTTTTTACAGGAATTTGGAACAATGACGGGTCACTGACCGGTCCATCTTCGTCAGAGACTTGAACCCAAGACCTCCTCATCTAGTGAAATCTTGAGTATACATCTTTGTCACTACTATAAGCTAGTAGTTATGGTTGATGAGAGACTTAAAAAGTTTTTTTTTACAACTGGAGGAAATTTTTTATAAATGGCCACTTTTCCTAGCTTCTTTACATGCGTTGGGTTACAAACTTCTTACACTTAGGGGCTCATCACCATTCTGAATGACGAGTTTCTCATAACTCTAGCCATGTCAGGTAGGCTGCTGCACATGATACAGATTCTCTTGAAACTCGTCATTGGAGATGGAGAGTTACCTACTTTCTTGTCATTGGGGGTGGAGAGTTACCCACTTTTAAGTTTTATACTTTTATACATATTTATATACTTTTTACCTACTTTCTCGCCATTGAGGTGGAGAGTTACCCACTTTTAAGTTTTATACTTTTTACATATATTGATATATAAAAAACAAATGCTATTGGAGTTGATGGCCCAGTGATAGAGGGAAATTCTCTAAAAACACCAAGTTTTGAAAAAGTCATGGGTTCAAGTCTCATTCTCACAGGACTAAAGAAATTTGTCTTTCAAAAATATATATAAAAAATACAAATAGAGAATATATTTAACATACTAAAAATTGTGGAATTAATAAACTACAAAATTTATATTCTAAAAAACAAAAAAAATAATATTTATAACATACTCAAAATACAAAAAAAAAATCAAAATAAAAAAAAATCAAATT
This sequence comes from Smallanthus sonchifolius, assembly GCA_023525975.1. NCBI lineage: Eukaryota > Viridiplantae > Streptophyta > Magnoliopsida > Asterales > Asteraceae > Smallanthus > Smallanthus sonchifolius. The sequence continues at coordinate 35,342,861 of CM042025.1, read as the reverse complement.
AAGGAATAGGATGCTTGCCGGGACGATGCATGACAAAGTATAAAACTTATTTTGAGTATGCTATAAATATTATTTTTTAGAATATAAATTTTGTAGTTTATTAATTCTGCATTTTAAGTATGTTAAATATAGGGAAAACTTCATAGAAATGTAACCAACTTTTTAAACTATTCCAATTAAGTCACTCAAACTTTTTTCGTCCCGATTTAGTCACTCAACTTTCAGGTAACATGCTAATCAGATACTTTTTACCTGTTTAACAGGTTTCTATGTTGAAGTGACATTTAACATGCTGACGTGACATTTATTTTTCGTTCTCTTTTTTTTAATATGCTAGCGTAGAATTAGTATATTTTTTTTATTTTAAAATAAAAAAAATCTTTCTTATTCTTTCATACACTCACGATTCACGTGATGTTTCAAAAAAAATTATTTTAAGAAAGATTTTTTTTTAATTTTAAAATTTTAAAAAATATATTAATTCCACGCTAGCATGTTTCAAAAAAAATTATTTTAAGAAAGATTTTTTTTTAATTTTAAAATTTTAAAAAAATATATTAATTCCACGCTAGCATATTAAAAAAAATGAAAACAAAAAATAAATGTCACGGCAGCATGTTAAATGCCACGTCAGCATGGAAACCTGTTAAACAAGTAAAAAGTATCTGATTAGCAGGTTACCTGAAAGTTCAATGACTAAATCGGGACAAAAAAAGTTTGAGTGACTTAATTGGAACAGTATGAAAAATCGGTTACATTTCTATGAAGTTCCCCTTAAATATATTATATATTTGTTTTTTATATATCAATATGTGTAAAAAGCATTGTTTTAAAACTCGAACCGGACTGGCCGGTCGGACCGAGAACCGGTGGTCTGGGCGGTCTGGTTATGTTTGTGGAAGTGGTCTTTCAGCGACCCAACGGTCGGACCTAAAACCCGGTGGTCGGACCGGAAACCCGGTGGTTGGACCGGACGGATCAGTCGGAAGAGAAGAAGAGAGATAGCAGTGGCAGATCGAAAGAGAAGAGGAGAGGAGAGATGGTCGGTTCTGGACAGTTTCAGCCGTCGGTGTAACTCAAATTTGAAGCTTGCGAATGGTGGCTGAAATGGTGATCGTTTGGAGCAGTGGTGGCGTAGCCTAGCACAGTGGTGGTGTGGAACCGTTGGATTTAGAAGTGATGGTGAAAAGATAATGATAATTGTTTTTTTGAAAGGAAGAGATAATAATAATGGTAGTACATTTAAAATGTTTAACAGCTTTGGAAGTTGAAATTTGCTGCAGACTTTTTACTTAGAACTCTACATTTGAAACTTACTTACGCTTACATGTCTACAGTAACAAAATTCTATTTGTTGCTTTGGACGGTTAGTCATTTTTCATTGGTAGAATTTTTTTTCGTTTTTCATCTTTGAGGTAATCACTTTACCTTCCCATCAGTAGCCACCGCTACATGTCTACAGTAACAAAATTCTATTTGTTGCTTTGGACGGTTAGTCATATTTCATTGGTAGAATTTTTTTTTCCTTTTTTATCTTTGAGGTAATGACTTTATCTTCCCATCAGTAGCCACCGCTTCACTTCTCTATTTTACTTTCTTCTGCAACGGCTTCCCTTAACCCTCTTCTCCAGCGATCGGTAAGCTTTTAAATATTTGGCTTTTGTTTAATGCGTTGTTTAGCATATTTGGGATAGAGATACACTTCACACAAGAGAGTAATTCTATCGATTACTGTTATTGATTGCAGATTTATTTCAGCTAAGTTTTTCGTCTTCCATTTCGTATTCATGTTGGTTGTTCTTATGTTTCGTTTGCCTTCTTTGATTGCGATATTGAGAGCCAGTAGTGATCGTAATAACAATAGGCGCAAAAGATGGCAACAAAAGCATTTTTACAATTATGTGAGATTCAAATATTCAATGAAGATTAAAGGAGCAAAAAGTGGCATTTCCTGTCATCTATTTCCAGTGGAAACTAGGTTTTTTAGCATTGTCAAATGAGTAATCAAAAACTTATATCATCATAAGGTTAAAAATAATGATTTTAAAGGTTTGAGTAGATTAATCTTATAAAATTTATAAACTTTACATTTTAACCCCTAGGTATCTGTAACTACGTTTGCCCCCTCGTGAAAAGAATTTGATGTGTTGTGTTGCCATTACTGTTATTAAACTGCACAAAATAGCTGCATGACCTTTGAAAATACAAGCCAGCCCATAGAAACATAGGCAAATTTGAACTTTAACCCAAATGCTTCAGCAAGTGAAAAAAACCCCATTTGTTACATGACAGTCTGTTTTGTCCTAAATGCTTATGGCTCCTGTTTAAGTTGATATGTTCTATTTATAATAGAAACTAATCACCTCCGAATTACTAAAGCCCAACGAAATGGTTAGCTTTAGTACATGTCAATGTCATGGTGTTTGATGTGTTTTCTTCCTTAAATTAATTATAAAGTTTTCTTTTATTTTGATTATTCTATAAACATCGCGTATTAGGAACCGTTATAAGCGACACATAGTTTGAGTTCTGTGTCACCGTTTCTCAAACTTATATGATTTGTTTTCTATATTAATTGTTAACTGCTTCACGTGTTATTATTTTATTTATTTTCCTATTTCCATATTTTTTCCCTGTATATTTAATAATAATTTTTCGTAAATATTATTTAATTTCGTTCTCTCAGCAGGTTCATCAGCTGGCTTTTAGCAGACATTTTTGTTTTTTGTTTTGGTATTCTACGATCCGCCTCCTGTAAGTATAATGTCCTTTTTGTCAACATGTCTTTAATTTTAATTAATTTACCTGTTTCAATAGTGTTTACATGGATACTAAACGTAAGACTTCCCGTAAAAGGCGAGTGCCTGTAAATTACGCTGACCAATTAGGGCCTTTATCTTCTAAACGTTTGTCAATTCTTAATAGTAATGTACGTAATGCTGGTTGTTACCATCAAACAATGTCATCTTCATATTTTCCTTCACAATCTGTTCCTCTTAGCATATGTCCTTCTACTGTACCTGTTTCTGTTTATTCCTCTCTGTATTTAGACGTTGGTGACTGCAGTTACGTTTGTCAGTTTTGTGATGCACAACGTCTTAAGTCCTTTCCTCTTAGTTAAAGACCAAGATATAACCGTTGTTGTAAGAGCGGTCGTGTAAAACTGCGTCGTTCGAACGAACCTCCTAACTGCATTAAACGTCTTTTCGAAAACACTGACTTCCAAACCAACATACGTGCTTATAATTCCATGTTCGCCATGACCTATTTCGGAGCAACTGTGGATAATTCTATAAACTTAACATGTGCTCTGTACGTTTTTAAAGTAAGCGACCAAATATGTCATCATATTGGTTCGTTTTTTCCATCTAGTGGTGAACAACCTCGGTTTCTACAGATGTATATGATACTGAACATGAGGTTTCAAATAGACTTCGTTCTTTTGATAGTCATGGCAGGTCGTCCCTAGATAAAAAGGTTGTGCAGTTGTTGGTACGTGCTTTAGATGAGGTTAATGAGTTGGTAAAACTTTTTTGTACTGCGCGAGATCTTTGTTCTTCTACCGACGTTCCTGATTTTGCTATTTGTCTCTACAGTCATGCTCAAGAAACGAACTATGATGCACCGACACCTGAAACGATTGGTGCTATCGTGTATGAATCTTACTCAAAGTCCACTGATTTTGATATTGTTATTCACACAAAAGGTGATGTTCCTCAAAGAGTTAGCAAATTGCATGCACAATGCATGTCCTTGCAGTATCCATTACTGTTTGTGTTCGGTCAGGAAGGCTGGTCCTCTGCACTTCTTTTAACTGACAATGCTTCAAATAAACGGACACAGCTTACTATGAACATGCTTTACAACTATCTGTTGCATGACCGCCTAAACATGTATACTCATTTGCTTAGAGGTGGTCGTCTTTTTCAACAGTTTTTGGTTGACTCTTACGTTTGTATTGAATAAAATAGGCTAGATTACATATTATCACATCAACATCTTCTTAGGACTGAGTACTTACAAGGTATTCATGATGTTGTTGTGTGTGGTGACTCGAGCGGTAATGACATTGGTAAACGACTGCTTCTTCCTTCATCTTTCACCGGCGGACCACGCTATATGTATAAACATTATCAGGATGCTTTGGCCATTTGTAGAGTCCACGGAAATCCACAATACTTCATCACGTTTACGTGTAATGTTAAATGGCCAGAAATTGCTAGATATATGGCGACCACACCTTCAATTAAAGTTCAAGACCGTCCAAATATTATCGCTGGAGTTTTTAAGCTGAAAATTGACGCCTTTATAAGTTATTTAAGGTCTGGTGATCCTTTTGGAGAAGTTGTTGCAGGTACTTATGACAACAACTGTTTTGTGTTTTAATTCTTCATAATCTTTTTCCTATAGCTGTCATATTTAATTTATAGTTACCTTTCTCAGATTTGTATACAATAGAGTTCCAGAAAAGAGGCCTTCCTCATTGCCACACACTTTTGTGGGTCAACTCTATGCATAAAATCAACAATCATGTTGAGGTTGATGCATACATTTCTGCTCAAATTCCTGATCCTGTATCTAAACCTATTCTTCATAAAATCGTTACCGACTTCATGTTACATGGCCCTTGTGGTATTGTAAATCCCAATGCACCTTGCATTGTTAACAACATTTACACAAAGGGTTTTCCAAAATCTTATGAACATGTAACAAGATTTGATAAGAATGGGTATGTTCATTATAAGAGAACATGTAATGGCTTTTCTGTAGTAAAAAAGTCTACGACAATGGACGATTCCATGGTTGTTCCTTACAACAAGAAACTCTTACTTCGGTTTTGTGCGCACATTAATGTTGAGTGTTGTGGATGGAACATGGTTATTAAGTATCTGTTTAAGTATATATCAAAAGGTGCAGATCGTATACGTTTTACAGTTGGAACAAGATCGCAAACACTTGCTGAGAAAAATAAAACAAATGACGTTTCCTTTGATGAGATTAAAGATTTTGTTGATGGACGATACATTTGTCCTCATGAGGCAGCATGGAGGATTTTCGACTTTCCTATTCACAGCAGGAATCCTTCAGTTCAGGTTATAGCTGTACATCTAGAGAATATGCAAAATGTGACCTTTAAAGATTCTGAGTGATTAGAAGATATTGCTAACAACCCTGCTGTGAAACGAACAACGTTGACAGAATGGTTACGTTCCGACCAAACTCATGACGATCAAAGAAGCAAGCATCTTTGTTATGTTGATTATGTTTCAAAGTACAGATGGGACGCTTCAGGAAAGTGTTAGATTCCAAGGACTCTAAATAGAACTCCTACAATTGGTAGGCTGATTTATGTTCACCCGTCATGCGGTGAAACGTTCTTTCTACGTATGTTGCTTAGCTATCAAACCGGCTGCCAAAGTTTCATTGATATACGTACTATTAAAGGAGAAGTATGTCCCACATATCGTTCTGCATGCGAAAAATTAGGTCTTTTAAGTAACGACGATGAGTGGTCATATGCATTGGTTGAGGCATCAACATGGGCAACCTCAAAAGAATTACGCTCCTTATTCGCACATATGTTGTTGTTTTGTGAAGTATCTAATCCGTTAAACCTATGGCAGAAGCATTGGCGTTTTATGAGCGATGATATCTCAATAAAACATTGAAAAGACAACTGGTTTTCGTCATTTTTATCTGAATAATAATGACCTTCAACAACATGTGTTGTTTGAAATTGAAGTCCTTAATTCAAGCACAAGCTCCTCTTCTTTATGTACTTTCGGCATACCAATGCCTCGGTCTGAATTCACTTATGTTTTAAACAACAGACTTTTGATGGAAGAAAAAAATTATGACACAGAAAGACTTGCTGATGAGCATGAGCTTCTAAAAAATGCACTCCACACAGAACAATTAGCTATCTATGAGTCCGTCATTCAAGTTGTGGCTCAAAATAAATAGATTTTACTTTTCATTTACGGTCATGGCGGTACTGGGAAGACATACTTATGGACAACAATTATATGTGCGTTGTGCTCTACAGGCAAGTTTGTTTTAGCTGTGGCTGCATCTGGAATAGCATATTTACTACTCCCCTCTGGCAGAACAACCCATTCTAGATTTAAAATACCGCTAAATTTAACGGATGATTCCGTTTGTCATATTAAAAAAACACTCAACTTGCTAGGCTTCTTGCTGAAACCTGCATTATTATTTGGGACGAGGCCCCTATGAGTGATAAACGGTGTTTTGAATCATTAGATAAAACACTTAAGGATATACTAGATGATCCTTCCAAACCTTTTACAGGAAAATCTGTTTTGTTAGGCGGTGATTTTAGACAGACCCTACCTGTCAAGCCCAAAGCTTCCAAATCAGAAGTCATAGCCTCATCTCTGCCTAGATCGCATTTATGGAAGAATTTTACTCTACATACCTTGACTGAAAACATGAGACTATATAAAACAAATCTCAATGAGTCTGAAAAGGCAGATATTGCATGGTTTTCTTCATGGTTGCTTGATATTAGTGATGGTAAATCTAGTGTCCCTGTTACTAAAGATGAACCTGACACCAAGAAAATTGATATTCCTCAGCGCTTTCTATTACCATATGTCCAGGAGTCATTACAAACCCTTATTCAGTTTATTTATGATGAATAAACTCTTGCAAATCCAACTATTACAAGATTTTCAGACAAGGCCATTATATGTCCAAAAAATAAGACAATAGATTACATCAATAACATAGTTCTTGCTATGTCTCAAGGGCCAACACATACTTACTTAAGTTCTGACTCCATCGTCACACACGCAAACAGTCAAGTTGACAGAGAGGCACTTTATCCGGTAGAATACTTAAATAGTTTATCTTTCAACGGCCTTCCTCCACATCATTTATACTTAAAGACCAGTGCACCAATTATCTTGCTAAGAAATATAAATCAGCCTTGTGGTCTATGTAAGGGTACAAGATTGTTAATTACACGGTTATTACCGAAAGTAATTGAAGCATTGGTCATAACTGGAATAGCCATTGGTCATCGTGTGTACATACCACGTATTACCTTTATGCAAAACGATACAGACTTACCTTTGTCTTTAAAAGAAAACAATTTCCGGTCAAACTTTGCTATGCTATGACTATTAACAAAAGCCAAGGTCAATCTTTAGGTAAAATAGGAGTCTATTTGCCTGAATCGGTTTTTAGTCATGGCCAATTATATGTAGCATTCTCAAGAGCTACCTCCGTTAACGCGCTTAAAGTTTTCATCCTTTCGCATGAAGAAGACACTAATACACAAACCAGAAACATTGTTTACTCAAAATTTCTTGCAGATATTCATTCTACTGATGTATGTCCAAAATATGTACATAAATATCTACTTATATCCACTCCAAAATCAGTATACATTATACCTAAAAAGTTTTATATTGCTTCTAAATGTTTATCCCCTATCCATAAGTTTTTTATACATTTAACATTACATGATAAAACCTTTTCTCATGTCCTTACATACATAAAATTTATTATATATTATGTCATATAATAGGAAACACACATGGCATGTAGAAGTGTTTTGCTGATTAGAAAAGAAGACGGAGCAGCACCCATAGAGGTCAGGAATATACGAGAATGGCAGTTGTTTGTAATTAAAGACGAACATTGTTACCTGTTTGTTGACAAGAAGGTAAACCATTACATATCTACATAAACCATTCTTTGTTATTTCTATCTATATATACAATTATACACTTAACTGAAATTTAACAGGGATATCCTATTGAGGCAACTAGCAATGACAAGGACATATCATATATTACCTCCAAAATCACCTTACAGTCCTTCTATAGAATATCTGGCTATCTCTCTGAGGGCCCACGAAATTGTCACAATATTGTTCCTACCCAGGCCACTGTTAGACTTAAAAGGGCCACGTCTTTCCTTCCCATAGATGCTTGTGGTTTCCCTATGCATTACTTCAATTTCCTACCACTTGAAAATCTACGAAATCGACTAAACCTAAACTTCCTTCTCATAGGTTTAAACACTAAAACAAACTATAACATCTTTCACATAATTTCCATTTACCGTTAAAGTTGCCTACCTTATGTCCAACCTCTGATTTCATAATACATTGCAGATTATATTGGAATATTTGATGTTGTCACTGCAAATACTAGAACACAATCAGGAAAACGTCTTGTGAAGTTTACATTGGAGAATGCAAAGTAAATTACTGTACTATTATACATTATTAATATATGATCTTGTACCACCACATTTTTTTAAAGACACTCCCCATTAAATATGTACTCTTCGTTTCAGTCAAAACTGTATAGGAGTGGCATTATGGGGCGAGGCAACTGCAAAGCTAGACACAGAAAATGTCACTCAAGAACCTTCCCCGTGTATAATTGTTGTCACCTCAATGAGGGTTACAAAACTTAAATACATCCAACTTGAGTCAAGTTCACCAACCCACCTGTACATCAATCCGGATATTGAAGCCACACATGAATTGAGAGAAAAGTAAAATACTACTCTTCACTTTTATTCTTTCTTTAAAACGATTAATTACATAAAATATTTAGTATAACACACTTCTATACTATACTACCACAGGAATACAGCCACAAACACCAGTAGCATTAACTTTTAAATCAACAGTACAGCAATCGCCCACACCGATCAACCCTCCACCAGCAAAAAGAAAGCTTCCTATCAGCAACGGTATGCACTCACCTTTCACTTATGCAAATCTCATACATACAGACACTAATAATAATTGAAACTACTACATGTAACTCCCCCACCAAAAAGGTCCATCCACCGGCTTAAAGCAAAAGAAACAGTCACTCTCTTTTGACATGCACCCGCTTTTTGACGTCAGTAGTTAATCTAAATGCAGACATAGATCCCTTTTGGAATGATAGGTACTATGCATATAATCTTACCCGGTGCATATACCAACAGTGTGTACATTATAACAATGAAACTTCAGTCTCTTTTGGTTTATGTAAATAATAATATCGCTACCTATGACATGTTTCCTTCAATATAAATTACGACCCCGCCGCGAAGCGCGGAAATCAATCACTAGTTGGAACTCTAATATAGTTAATCTAATTAATTTATGTCTCATTGATTTAATATATTATTAAATTAAAAGGTTAGATGGAACACTAATCTTTCAGTTTTTAAAAAAAGCAAATAGAATAAAATAGTTTTATTAGAAAAAAAATATTTGTTTTTTAAATGATTTTTATTTATTGCATTTTTTATTTTTTAAAATGAGAATAATAAGGTTCTTAACTCCAGTCCAACTGATCCGACCGGTCTGACCAGTGGACCGGTTCCGTGACCGGTTCATCGTCCGGTCTGGTTCTGAAAACATTGGTTAAAAGTATAAAACTTAAAAGTTGGTAACTCTCCACTCCCAATGGCGAGAAAGTGGGTAACTCTCTACCCCCAATGGCGAGTTTCAGGAAAATCTGTACCATGTGCAGCAGCCTACCTGACATGGCTAGAGTTATGAGAAACTCGCCATTCAGAATTGTGAGGAGCCCCCGAGTGTAAGAAGTTTGTAACCCAGCCCTCATGTGAAGAACAAGAAAAAAAGGGGTCCATTTATAAAAAAATTCCAATTGGGAAGAGAAATATTTTTTTATTAACAGGGGTATTATAGTCATTTTACACACTTAGGCTATGAGTTATGGGTCCGTGAGTAAGGGCATTAGGCATAGAACATCGCCACCCTAGGGTGTGAGTGAGAGTGTGAGGGAGCCTCCGTGAGGCTGCTAACCACACCACTGCACCTCGTCATCTCTTTTTTGCTCACACTCACTAACTCATACACACATGTTTGTGTGACCACACCCACTACATACATGACGCCTAGTCAGCAACACTTTTTAGTCACACTCATTAAAGTATAACGCATAGCCTTAATAGGAAAAATTGGATGGAGTTAATGGACCAGACTTTAATTGAAACGAAACTGAAACTATTAGACTAAAAAATTCAAATTAGAACTTTTAGATTAAATGATTATTTTGACCAAATCACAAGGATTAAAAGCGAAATTTACTAAAATTATAAACTATTTAGTTTTTTTATAAACATATTAACAATTTTTTTATAAATTCATAAAATATTTACAAATTGTTATAAACTAGAAATCATGACCCGCGCGTTGCGACGGGGTCGTATAGTGAAAATAACGTCGTTAAATACATAATTAAGTCTGCGCGTTTGTAAATCTCGCTACACGTGTTGCAGCTGTGACATTAACGTCGTTGAGTACGTTGATATTAGCACCCCGCGCTCTACGGTGGGAAGCGGACTCTAAACGGTTGAGGCAGTGACAATAACGTGACTAAACACAAAAAAAGAAATTTGATTAAGTACATCAAAGAAATGTATGAAGTTATGACGAGTCGGTTAGTCCAACAGAAAGAAATGTAAAAAAACCAAAGAAAAAAACCCAAAAAAAATTATGGTCCAAAAGATAGGTCACATGTGGTGTGGCCTAATTCTGACATTTTACAAATTGTACGAACCTCTCGCAACGCGTGGGTCATGATTTATAGTGAGTATAATAAAATTTATACCGAGATGTAAAGAAAAAAATACTAAACACAACAACAAATTAAATTTTTTTTGGAGGTATATTTGAATTTTTTAAAAAATAAAATTAAAGAGGTATTGAAGGGATGCATACGAGAAAGAAAAAGAAAAAAAAATTAATTCTTACTTGACACCGACGTTGAGTTGTACGACCCCGTCGCAACGTGTGGGTCATGATTTCTAGTGGGTATAACAAAATTTATACCGGGACACAAAGAAAAAATATTAAACACAACAACAAATTAAATTTGTTTTAGAGGTATATTTGAATTTTTAGAAAGATAAGGAGTATTATTTGAAAATGTGAAAATTCAAGGGGGTGCATATGAGAAGAAAAAAAAAGTATTACAGGTCACCGTTGCTATTTGAGTGTTAAGGGAATATATACAAAATTTGTACAAATTATTATAAATTATTTTAAGTTATTAAAAAAATTATTAAAAAAATAGAAAATAAAGTAAAAAAATTAAAAGAGGAAAAGCAAATGATTTACAAAGTTCACCCCATCTCACATTTTGCTCATCCTTCACCACTAATGAGATCTCCAAGAATGTGCCCACTAGTACGAATGCAAGCTCCCAATGGTAAGGACGACGCCATAGACGTTCTCACAGAAGGACAAAAAACGTCCATTGTGGATGTTAGATGTGAACAAACCGCAGGGCCTTCCCCGGTCCTAGACCCGGTTCAAGGTCTGAGGCTCCTGCCGGAGACCAGTTAGGTCGATTTAAGGTCTGAGGCTCGATTGGCTTGAAAAGCTCGGTAGCCTTCCCATTTGTCACAGTCCCAAAAAGCCCAATATTTTAAATGATATTTTAGTTTGCTATTTATGAAATTTATTGATGTGCAATTTTAATCTGTTTTTATTGTTTATGTAATGCTGTAGTTTAAAAGTATCTAGTTGGTTTCCGGCCTGCGCTTCGCGGCACCCACGCCAAGGTCTGAGGCTCCTGGCGGATCGGAAGCACGGTGTTTCTTCAATCTCAATGAATTTTTCGAATAAAATGAGGAGGATGAACTAAAACGTCCAATCGGGAGGGACAAAGCAAAGCAAAAAAGGAAAGGCGAAAGCTACGTCATCCTTGGTTACAGACGAAAAATTGGATAAAGTGTTGGCGAAGCTAGAGAGTTTTACCGTCATAAACGACAAAGTTGAAGATAAAAAAATCAAACTTCGGGAGGAAGCGAACGAACGTGAGGATTTAAAGGTGTTGACATTGAATACCGAACACCTTTAGGGTGAATATCTCGAAGACATACCGAACGTTCTAGCTTTACAAGCAAAAATCAGGACACGACTTAGGAGGCAATGATTTATTTTTAATGTAATGTTTTTAATTATTTTAAATGTAATGTTTTTTAGTTTTTTATGTAATCATTTTTTAATTTTTTAAATGTAATGTTTTTTAGTTTTTTATGTAATTTTTTAAATGTAATGTGTTTGGTTTTTATGTTATGTTTTTTTTATTTTTATTTAAGTTGTTATATAAAATTAAATAAATTAGAAAAAGAAAATGACGTGACGGTATGGAGATGTGAAACCATTTCCCTTAAATGTGAAAGGGTGTGGAAAAGCTGTGTAATTTGATGTGTCGCTGACGTGGAGGGGTGTGGAGGTATGGAAATTGTGGTAGTGCCTTTAGCCTTACGCTCTGTTCCCGAGTTTACTTAAGGAAAGAAAAGAATGGGAGTGGAAGCAAAGAAAAGCTTGGTTGTGTTCCAGAGATTTGTTTTTAGAAAGAAGTGAAAGAAAAGAAAAAAAAGTTGTGTTCTAGATATTTTTATTGGAAAGAAAAGAAGAAAAGAAGAGAAAGGGAAGGGAGTTTGAGTCTAAATTCCATCTTTCTAAATTGGAAAGAAGAGGAAAGAAAAGAATATGAGTTAAAGGAAAGGAAAGGAAAGGAAAGGAAATGAAAGAAAAGAAAATGTAGTCTTTTTGTTTTCTTCATTCCTTAAGAAAACTCGAGAACAGAGCGTTATGTTGCCAATTTTTATTTCATAAAGTTATCAAAATTGTTAGAAGTATAGCAATTTAATGTTGCAAACATAATGGGTAAAAGTAATTTTGTGCTAATAATGTGATTAATATTTGTGAAGGGGCAAATGGTATTTTGTTAGAAGGTAAAGGAGTTGTTTATGTGATTACTAAAGTGTTGAGGTGCAGTTTTGGAAGCTTGGATTCTTGGAGGGCTATTTTTGAAGATGCTGAGTATATAGAGAGACGATATTTCAAGGAACAAGAATAGTCATCAATCATCATCCTTCTCAAATGGATCGTGGCAAGACCGCAAGAATCTTTTTTCACCAAGATATTCAAGCATAGGCTCATGATAAAATTGAGAAGTTCGTAGGCCAACATAGGTCATTCAATCATTCAAGACTAGAATATTATTAATATTTATATTATGTTACATATAAAAATTATAATAAAAATTATATAAAAATGAGTATAAATATATATATAAATTAATTAATAAATAATAAACGATCCGCTCGAGCTTTAAAAGTTACTTACGAGCCGAGCTCGAGCTTTAAAAGCTACTCATGAGTCGAGCCCGAGCTTTAGAAGCTACTCACGAGCCGAGCCCGAGCTTTAGAAATAGATCTCGAATCGAGCCGAGCTCAAGCTCGAGTTCTTAGTAAGTTAAATGGGCCGAGCTCGAGCCTAGTCGAGCTCGGACTTTGCTCGACTCGTTTACCCCCCACCCCCCTTCCACGTGTCTTTTGTCTAGGGGGCTTAATTTTTGTTTTTCCTGCTCAAAAATATTAAGTATGTGTATAATGCCACGTGTCCATTAGTGATGTGCGTGTAGATATAGTAAATATTATATAATAATATTTAGATATTGGTTTCACGAGAATAGGTTTTAAATTTATAAAATAAAATGATAATTACTTAAAACTTAAAACACACACAATAGACAAGTGTACCTATCACGCGTAATATAGTTTAGGTAAGAACCAAGTATCGAACCAATGGACATGGTCGAGTTCCAATACTCAACTTTTGTTATCATTTAATTAGTGAGTGAGTTTTGTGTGCTTGTGAAGCAAAAAAGTAAATGACAGAAAAGTAAATGACGGTAAAGTAAATGACATAAAAGTAAAAACGTACGTGAAGTGTGTAGCAGAAATATAAATAACAAAATAGTAAATAGCAGAAAAGTAAATATCTCGGAAATGATCAGGTCACGAAGAGTATTGCTTTGGGCTTCAAATCCGCTTGGTATATGATAATGTTAAGTTGACTAATCCGGTGGTATGACTACTACAAACATGTGAACGGTACACCGCTAGAGTCTCATTCTCACAATATTTGATTCACGAATTATAATCTTTAATAATAAAATGGTAATGATTCCCAGCTAGGGACAACGTTACCCTCAACTCTTTGAATGCCATCTCCAAGTTGGTTTAAGTCATCGAACTTAAATGCTTAATTATTATTATTAAAAATGTGATTAGACCTTGCTCACCGGGAGGCGGTGTAACAATGAGACCATGTATAAAGACGTACCGTTCCCAACATGAGTTCACCAATTCTTGGTCTCATAACAAGTTCGTATAAAGACGTACTACCTTATTAGTATTAACTAAGCCTTGGCTTATCAAAATCCACTTGTATAAAGACGTACAAGCATCAAGAGAAGTTTGATTAAAAATGTTTTACAGTCTTACGCTTTAAAATCAAGAGCACTCACAAGTGTAAAGACAGATTTAAATAATAATAAAAAGCCCACCTAGAAGGTGGTTTTAAGAGCGAATAATTAAAGACATAAACATACAACTAGATTAATACGTTAAACATTAACATACACTAAACTTCATCTTAACCCTAGCAATACAAAGAAGTTTAGCCACAAATGACCATACTAACTAGCGTAACGCTGAGTTTTGTAGGCTCCCCTATTGCGGACAAAGAGGAGGAGACTCTCTACTCTAACTACGAAGTTCTCTCTCTCTGGATAGTGTATTGATGGTTCTTGAAGTGTGTGGAATGAAGAACCCAAGCCTCCTATTTATAGGTCTCAGAATGAGCAATGCACGGCTGTGCATTGGAATGCACGGGCGTGCAAACACTTAGGAAATCATAGGGTACGAGTGGCAGTGTACTGGGAGCCGTGGGGAGCAAGGAGAGGCAATGCACGGCCGTGCATCCCCTCCCTACTGCCCACTTTTGTCTTTTAGCTGCCGGTTGAGTTTTGTTGACCTTTGTTGACTTCTTGGGAGTCAAAGTTCGGGAATGATCCTTCTAGAAGCTTGGTTTCTTGGTGCTTTTGATAGGTTTTATCTTTGTTTATCTTCAAAACACCGAATAACCTGTAATTATAAAATATAAACGTTTTAAGTATCAATTGTAAGGTTATTATTCAATTAGTACCATAATATGGGGATTATTATCCATACAAAACATGTATAAATGATGGCACATCAATTAGTCAAACCATTTCAAACCAAAATCTCGGCAATTTTATAGGGAAATATTTAAATATTCACTTAAGGAAACCGAAAACAATATAACCTCAATATTCCAAAATTATGTAGTCTTCATTTAAACCAAAAGGCTTCTAGTCTAATGGTATTCAAGGTGTTGGTATAATTTTCTTTCAAGTGGTGAGGGTTCAAGTTCTATTATAAACAAAATGATGTAATTTAGAAATAGATTAATAGATATTTGAGATTGCTGTTAAAAAAAAGTAATCTTTATTTAAGGAAATTTGAAACCAAATATACAAACATCACCACAATTTGAAGTTAACTGATTTTGTTTTATTTATTATTTTTAATTAGATAATGTATAACATTTATTAAAAGTTAAAAAATAGATGAAATAATAAAAAGCTCTCACAATTATAAACTATTGTCCAATTAATATGAATCTCATCATTCTAACTATTATTTAGTATATTTATATGTAAGTTCAATCATATCTTAACTCAAAATATTATTTTATTATTTCTAAATTCTTAATATTAAATATATAATATTACATTTATTCAACTCGTATAATACACGAGTTTCTAACCTAGTCTCTTATATGCCTCAAAAAGATGATAAGATAATAATTAGAACAGTAGACCCGCTTGCGCATTGACGTACACCGTTTGTTTTGCTACTTAGCAAATGCATAATACGTCATGAGGTCACAAAGCCACCATTATGTTTCTTTTTTATAATTATTTTAATAATTCGACCGACTAAATTTATAATTATTATATATCTAGCCAATTAGACTCCCGTTTCATTAGTATGTTTCTTTTATATTGTTATCTTACTTGATCTTGATTTATTGATTCGCTATAAACCCTATGTTATGATCCTTATAGACCCAATTAGGCAGTTCCACTCAAGAGGCCCAACAATTGAATGGACCTATGAAATCAGTGAAACCAAAAGAACGATTGCGGATAAAAGGCGGAATAGAGGAATGGCTTAGGGCATGAGATAATTGAGATGTGTAATGTGTGTGACCTTCTTCCCATCCCCTACTTCTACTCTAACTCTGTAATTTCTCATCCTCTTCTGAATTGTACTTCCTTATTGGTAATCATTCCATAATCAATAGAAACTTATTAGATTCAATACCTATTTGTATTACCCGTTGAGTTGTGAAATAACCATTCACAACACCCTATGAAAATAATTAAAGCCATTGACGGTTTCATTTTTATAACTCTTTTATATTTAATCAATTAGACTCGTTGCCCGTTTTAGTTTATATTTCATGTTAGAATTTTAGTGTATTACATGAATTGAATAAAGAAAAAATTAAATAGTAATTAATAATGATAATTTAGAAATATAAAATGATTGAACAATTTAATTAATTATGAACACAATTTTAAATTAAAAAAAATGTATAGATAAAAATTGAAACGCAATATTAATCTAGTTGTCTAAAATAATGGAGTTAATTAAAATGTAAAAACAGTATTGATGATATAATAACTATCAATAATACAAAATTATTTTTTAAAATTGATAAGTAACGTCATAAACTAAAACTATCCATAATTAATTTCATATTAAATTTATATAGTTAGTGATATAATAACTATATATGATTAAATTTATATTAAATATCTAAAAATATATTCTATTAATATCATCATTATTATTTAATAGCATTATTTAATAGATGAGAAGCAGGAAAATAAGGGCACCAGAGAGTGACATGTGTCCCCTCATTTAATAGGAGAGATAAACGGGAAAATAAAGGTGAGGAGAAACCAGAGAGTGACACTGTCCTCCTAGTTACTTATCTATTATAATAAGGATTAGAGTAAATTACATATTATTTCATTTGGGTTCAATAATTACATTGTACGTCCTTTTCTTAAAGCCTTTGCACACATTTAGTCATTTTCACTAACCATTAACCAATTGAGACGTTAAGTCAACTATCATAACCCACTTGATTTCATAGATGAACAAGATTCAATAACCCACTTAATTTCATAGATGAACAAGATTTGCGGATGGGATTGCAGTTGAAACCCAATTGGGTAAATTATATTAACGGTGGGTTTGACGATCGATTTTAGGTTGTATCCGATTGAATATAAAAAAACCCATATGCATCCAAATATGAACACAACTTTGCAGTCGAAACCTAATTGCGTTGACCCCCAAACACCGAGCGAAGACCCCTAAACCATCATCGTGTTGAATTTCTTGGTTAAAATTCTAGACATCCCTTTAGAAGCAAAAATGGCGACAAAGCTTCTTCATCAGAAAACACGAAAAAGATATGAATCGACTATACCATGAAGTTATACCGCCCCTTTGAAATGATCTGAATTGCACGAAGTTAATCTTTAAAATGAAATTACCCTAAATCCCCTTTTTCTGAAGTGAACTGTTGTAGATTGATAGAACAGAGATGAATTAAGAGGAAGTCGAGACATATTCATTAATTAAACCAGGAAGAAGAAGAAGATGGGAAATACAGAGAATTAAGATGGGAGAATAGAACAATTCCCATACAAGCTAATTTATGCCCTACAATCTCCTTCTTGTTGGACTAGTATGCCCGAGCAACGACATTTGACAATATTGTTAATGAGGTAAGATCTAAATGGTTACATTTTGGGCAACGATTACGATCATTGGATATATTAACGGTTAATATAGTCCATTACAGGAATATAAAGAAAGGCGAGATAGTTATTTATGAAATAACTATCAGGATGAACGGATACGGTTGGACACGATGATTATTTATAAAATAATCGTAATCATTATTAATTAGATTGATAATGAACCGGTGGATATATGTTTGGAACATATTTATTAATTACGTGTTGTTTAATTGTAATTATAATCATATGTTATATAATCATATTTAATTAACTAATTGTTAGTTAGTTAAACAATTAAATAAATTAGTTCTTTAGATGTAATTAACTAGTAATTACAGGGATCTAATTGTAATTAGAAATCCCTAAAACCCTAACTTGGTGGCTAAGTTAGTGGGTTATAAGTAAAGGGATTATTGAGGCAAAAGGGACTAGACTTTTACAAAGAGTTAATCAGGTTTACAGACATTGCAAACCCTAGTTTTTTCCTCCTCCCTCTTCGCCGCCACCACCCTTCAGCCGCCGTCCATACTGCTCCACCGCCGCCGTTCGCCCCTCCGGCCGCCACCGCCAACCACGCGCCACCGCCTTGACACACCACCGTTGCGCCGCTATTCCGACCACCGTCAAGTCGTTAGTTCACGCCTGTTGACGGTTTTTCTGTTTCTGTTCGGTTACAGGTGTTTTCACTCGGTTACTTTCAAGTTACAGTTCTTGCGGGTGGCTTACAGGTAAATTTGAAGGAGTTCTGATTTTGCGGGCTGCTTTGGAGATAGGATTTGAAGGAGTTCAAATCCGGTAGAGATTCGTGTGTATGCGAAAGGTATAAAGTTTTATCCCCCTATGGTTATTTGTTTTCTTATTGGTTTGCATCTGGACTCCTGATTGGTAGTCTAGTGTAATGGCGTGCACCGGTTCGTGCGTACTTTTCGCTGCGTTTATTTATACTGATCAAAAATACTTTTTTGAAACCGTATGCACGAAACCCCAACAGTGGTATCAGAGCCACTTTTGCGAACAATAAGAAACATTTTTTTAAATTGCAATCAGGTTTTAATTTTGTCAAAACTTTTGTTTGACAAAAGATTGCATCATTCATGTTTCGTTAATATTTGTGTTGTTGTTTGTGGATCAAGCCTAGACCCGTGGTTGTGTTTGATTGGTTATTTTGGTTTTAATTTTTGTCTTGTATTTTATGGCTATTTTGGAAGCCGGTTGTAATAGATTAGGTTTTTTAATTTTATTGTAAATCGTATTGTAACCTAATCGAGACAAGACAAGAGGAAGATTGAAGACCCAAAAACCTAGACGACCCAGAGGACAAGATGGAGATCTTGAAGCAAGTGGGAGCTATTCAAGAACACGAGTTGTGTCTTGGTTTATCGTTCCCTTAACCTTGTTCGGTTTGGCTATTGGCTCTAGTAGACCGAACGACTTTATGGCTTGATTAACATTATGTTTTGGTTGTGTTTTATTTTATGCATGGCTTGAATGTTTGTCATTTAGGTTTAAATGCTTTTATAAAAACAATTAAACGGTTTAAATGGTGTAAACATAAACTACACGAATTGAAACAACAAGAATTTTAAAATAGAGATTTTAAGTTATCTTGTGAAAGGTTTATTAAAATAAAAGAGTTTATTTTAAGAGTTAAAACCGGAGTTTTGATTTTTTATAATTAATGAGATTAATTATTCAAAACTCGAATATTAATAAAAGAGTTTATTAATAGATAAAATGGACCGCGATAACAAACACGATTATTAATATAGGATATTAAAATACAAGTGTGCGTGAGATAACGAGTTTATCTGTATCACGGACCATATATATAAAATTTGGAATTTTATAAACCCGTGTTTATATTAGCATGCATATTTGCAACACAGTGTGTTTTTGACCCGTAACTGGTATAACACTAAATAAATCCCTAATGTAATAAATATGCTAGTGCCTCCCTATTTCAGGACACTTGAAACGATATATCCGAACCCCTGAGTACATGTGCTTCAGCCTTATACTTGGGCATACGGATGTCGGGACAAGGTGATATTGCAATTCCCGAGAGTCTTGGGCCGACATGCACATGTTGCTGAATTAGAATGAGATATTGCTCAAACTTGTAAGAAGTGCTTCAACCAATTACTAGTATGAGTGGGCACATATAAGGCTAATCGTACCAACTCAAGACATTAGGTGTCTTTGACCGGCCTTATAATCATAAGAATTGTATTAGATACAATCGGTAATCGTTACTTACCTAAATAGCCATGTTATATGGAGAGTGCTTTCCCTTCATGAAACATAGTGAACCGTGGATCTCATTCCTTAAACAAGATATAATGTTTTTCTTAAAGGGTCATTATTTTAAGGAAATATTTTTCATCAAAAATACTAAAACCAACTTTTTTCTTTGTAGATGTCTTCGAATTCAAACTTCTCTCATATTGCTATCCGCTACATCTTTAAGAAAGAAACTCTCAATGGTGATAACTTTGTGGATTGGTTCCGCAGCCTAAGAACTGTTCTTAGGGCTGAGAAAAAGGAATACGTTCTTAAAAGTCCCTTACCCAAACAACTTGCTACTAATTCCAAGGAAGCCAATGATGCATGGAATAAGCATCTTAATGACTCGTTGGATGTGTCAATGCTTATCCTAGAAACAATTGAACATGAACTTAACAGAAACATTAAAACGGGTAATGCTTTTGAGACGATCAATATGTTGAAGGAAAGGTTCCAGAAACAGATAAGGATTGAACGTATGAGATACATGAATATCCTTTTCTCTTGCAAGATGGAAGAGGGTAGCAGTGTTAGCTGACATTTTCAGAGAACGGTTGGCTACATGGATCAGCTGAAGGAATTGGATTTTGACATGGGACGTGGCATGCTTGTGGATCTAATCCTGAGCTCTCTTCTTGACTCATATAATAGCTTAACCAAGAACTATCTATTGAGTGATATGGAATGTTCTTTAACCGAACTGTACATAATGCTAAAGGATATAGAGATGACTATTCCAAATCCAAATCAATTCACATTGCTGATGATGGAAAGGGAGAAGAACATGTTCAATGCTTTTGGCAAACGTCAAAGGCAAAGCTGTTGCTGAAGGACAGTCTGCAATGATTTTCATAACAATGTCAAGTTCTTTTGTTGTAGTGACCTTGGTCACTGGATGAGGAATTGCCCGATATACCTGTCAGAGCTGGATGAGTACACTGCTTTAGTAGCAGAAACTCCAGGTATGTAAAAATCTATCATTTTCCTCAAGTACATATGAATATGGTATTCATACTAACACTCTATAGTTATTGGTGCAGCGTCTGAGGAAGAATGATGAATTGAAACAATGGAAATTTTGAAAATCACGTTGCAGTGTAATTAGTAGATTGATCTACATTCTTTGAAATTTTCCTAGTTTTGAAACATTGGATGTTTTGAACAATTTTCAATTTTTGGGTTTTTGTTTGATGACATTTTGGATTATGAAATTTTGGTTGGAACTTTATTTCAATCTATGTTATTAAACATCAAGTTTTTACATAATTGTTACTTAAAGGTTGCCTTATGAAATCTCGTCTGTAATTTTGCCATTAGTTCCTAAACTAACTAAGATGATTTTTCAATGATGAGTCACTCATCGGTTCTTGAATCATTCATCCGAAAGGATTATGTTTGAAAAGGAATAATAGCAATAAGATTTTTTTGAATATCTATAGAGAATTTCATGGGATAAGGAAACCTAATTTGTAACTAACTTCAAAGTCATGTGAGACATGAGGTTTCTCGAAAGCGTTTCAAGTAATTAGTGAAGTGTAGGTCCTGAAACACTTAGATCTCAGTGCTAGAATGATTCTAGACAATATCGGATCAACATATCGGCTATAAAGAAGCTGTTTGTTGATAAAACAAAAAAAAACAGAGATGAAGAGCACAAAAAATAAGAACATAAACACCTTCAAATCTTATTAAGAATCCACTATGATGATTACAATAAGCTCCTGGACATGGAATGATTAAAACTTTCATCCACCCCGGGTGAGCTCCTCCGGGGTGGTGACTTAAACTCAAATCAACAAAACCCTCAAACAAGCTAAGCAAATACCGATTACAATAAGAAACTATCAAAAGGCCCGATTGATTCGAAAATGGCTGAGTATTTATAGAAAAGCTAGAGAGTCGGCTATGAGCATGGCTGACACTCTGAGAGTGTCGGCTGAAACTGATCTAGCGACTCTTAGTGTGTCGCTAGCGACACTTAGGCCAGAATCTCTGAGAGTCTCCAATCTACCTGCCGACACTCTCGGCTGAAGCCAACCTAGCGACTCTCGGGCCAATTTTCATGTGACGCGAACCTAAACTTCTCGTTATCGCTTGATTTGATAACATCATTCTCAAATTAGACCCAACAATCTCCCCTGAGAATGATGCTATCAATGTTATCCAAAGATCGTCAAACGTCTTCTTAGCAGTTGATAATCCGTTGCCTCTTTCTCTCTCCCCCGAAAAAATGTCAATTTTCTGGGGTTCGATATCTGACATTGTCTTGTAACTTCATGATTCCACCGATAACCCAAAGTCTTTCATTGTCGTTCTCCCCCGGAAATGTAGCTCCCCTATATATATTTCAGTCAAAGTCTTGTATCTTTTCATTAAGGATAATTTTGTAATAGTCTTGGATAAAGGTTCGATCATCCAATAATTAACTCCAAGTAGCCGGCTTTATCGCAAATCTCTTTGACTCAATCAGACAAGGCTCAATATGATCATCACATACTCCAACAGTCTTCAATTTAGTTTTCATTCATTGTGAAATCCCTCCATTTTGGTATAAGATGAGAATTCAAACCTAATTGTCTAATGTTAAATCGCATTATCCCGATCATTTTAAACATGGATGAGCTCCATCATATGAAAACCTGATCCTCAAAAATTCAGAAGATGATAAACAACCATTCTTTGAATACTATAATCAGCTCCCGATCCGATATTTCCGCAAACACTAAAATTCCAATAAGTTGTTTCCAAGTTTTTGGACAATTAACCTCGTGTTCTTCGCAATATCCACTAAAAAATTCATCCAAAAAATCTTCTCCAAAATACCCTTTTTTAATCAAGTATTTGGGTTGGTTATTGTGTTTTAGAGAAAAACTGAGAGAGTCGGCTGGACCAAGGAAGAGTCGGCTAATCAAAGTGAGTATCGGCACTCACCTTGAGAACAACTGAGAAACTCACAAAGAGAGTGTCGACCTGAGAGTGTCGGCATTCACTTAAGATAGCCGGCTGAGAGAGTCGGCTAGACCAACTCAGTCACTTTGAACTTAAGTTCAAGTGAGTCGTAAAATTGCGTTTACTGAGAATCGACAGACAAACAGAGAGTCATCCCGGACAATCGGCCCGACCAAGCAACAATCGGCTGAGAGAGTTGGCTCCTCAACAACAATCGACTAATGAGGTAAGAAGCATCATCTTCAACAGAGAGAATCAGCCCTGATAAGAGAGAGTCCGCTCAAGAACAAACGAGTACTCTTTTTCTCTAAAACACACAAGATCAAACAAAAAACACTCAGATCTGAACCAAAATGCAAACCAGATCTATCAAACTCTTTAAAAACATGTTTTTAAATGAATTTCAATACAAATTTCTGAACTTGATACAGATCTAATCCTGATTTTGATGAAATACAGAACCTTTAGAAAAACCACAAAACACCAAGTTTTCACTAAAATCAAGAGCACAGAGGCTCTGATACCAAATTATAGGATCAAAAACTCTGATTTGGTGAAGAATAAGATGAGAAATAAAGATGAACACACAAGATTTAATAATAAATTCCTTTAAATTGATTTGCAAAGATGATTACAATAAAAGCCCCCAAATCACTCTCTAGTGTGCTTACCTAAAACCTTAATCAAACTTACTATTTATAGCCTAATACAAATTAGACTAATTACAAATAAGTCCCTATAGTTTAACAAAAATACTTTGAACAAAAATAATAAATATATTTTGTCTAACCAAAATATATTTATATAACCGGAACACTTTTGATGATCACGACTTGAGCTTCACATGTCAATCGTCGCCCGAACTTCTCGTGTTGACTTTGACTCGTTGACGTTGACTTTTTGACTTGATAACATTAGACTACTAATTAAAGCCAACATGAAGTACAACCGGCAAAGACAAGACAAGAAATATTTGATTAGATCAAATGTTTCTCAAAAGGAAAGTAAAGTTGTTACTTTCAGATTGCTAAAATGCATTGACACAAGACTCCATGATAATTCTAAAATATGGATTCCTTTGTCACTAAGAAAGGGATGCATACATAGAGATGTGATGATACTTAGCAAGTGTTGCTACCTTATTAGAAAAGGAACTCTGCCATCTATGAGAAATATGGTATTCTCAAAAGATATCCAACATATTATGGAAGCTGAAGACAAACTAGAAACGTTCTAGTAACTTGGAATCCTTTTGGCAAAAGAAATTTAGAATCATCATCAAATAAAGAGTTATTTGATATACATTTACCAAAACAAGAAGGTTCACGTTTGGAACGTGAGAGAAAAATCCAATACATCGTTTTAGTTTATGAAACTAAATAGACAACCCCTGTATGTCATAAAAGTTAAAAACACTACAACGAGTTTAGAACTCGACTATTATGATCTAACAGATTGTCTGTTAAGACCAACATGTTTCGAAAACATGCATACCTTTAAACATAGTTAAATACGTCCTCTGATGAGATCAGTAAACGTCTTAAGCTATCAGATCATGAGATGATCAACATATATTATGAATACATGCTTAAAGGGTAACACATCAAATCACAGACAGTCTGTTGAATGTTAGATGTTTTACTAGATAAAGGTATAAATAACATATGTATTTTAACTAATTTGAACAAGGTTTCATTTGATAAAGCAGTTATCAAAGAGATTTGTGGAGGTAAGCGCGAGCTTAGATCCTTCGAGACTAAGTATGTAATTGACATACTAAGTTTAATCTAAATTCAAGATATGGATCTTGGAATATAGATTACTTCTCAAATCACATCGGATGTGACTAATAAAGGAACACATACGTATGGGATAGATAGAGAACCACAAACAACTTAAAAGAACCTTTTGCACAGAGAAACATCGAACGTTTCATTAGTTTATACGAAAGCTACCATACTGGTTGCTTGTGCAAAGACGAAAGATTATAGTATGAAGAGCCATACAGTAAGTGCATGATATGAGGTATCATATCAATATATGAAGAGTCATATTGATGCACAATAAGGATAATAGTTTTAAATCTCTTGTAATTACGAATTACATATTGAATAGTTTGATTGAACAATCAAACAAATTTGAGACATAAATATTAACAAAAGTTGTTAATAGGATTGTTTCAAGGATTGACAAGATATCAAGGAGTTGATAAACTTCAGTCATCTAAACTATTGCAGAATTTGATTATAGGATAATGTCAAAACCATGAAGCCTTGATATAGAAATTAAGTTATAAGTCTTATCGTACGCTTCGGAAGCATGCTTGTAAGGCCCTAAACCCGGAAGGCCTCACTTGTTGGATTTACTCATTTACAATCAGTTCTTAAAATTTAAATAACATTAAGCAACGGAAATAACATTCATACATTGTATTAAAATAACAATGAATTAAAACATTGTCTTAAACATCAGTCATTCAAATCATTCATATGGGATGCCAGTCTCTTAACATCGCGTAACTCCTCGAGTAGCCAAGCAACATCGATCATCCATCATCTAACCTTAACCTGACATGCATACTAAAAGTCAGTCAACGCTGGTGAGTTCAAGTTTTTCATTCAACATAAGAAAATGGTGTATCGTTATTTCATTCATTAGGGTTTTATTATTCATAATTAAAACAGGGCTTAACATTCATTTTCCATTCATACATACTTTCAAACATTCATTCATAAAACCATTTACCATTCCATTTAAGTCATACAATAAATATCTAAATCTGTTTTACCATCCAATCCGTCATTTAGTATTGTATCGCCCTTAAGGCTACATGCACGAAGACCGACAATACAATACGTTCCGTCCATTCATATTGCACTGCCCCTAAGGCTTAACTACACGAAGACCGACATTACAATATTCATTCCATCCATTCATGCATCACTCTTAGAACCTGCAAGCCCCAAAGTGATTCTATTCCCGGGTCACGTTAACCCTGAGTGACCGTCGTCACTACATTCCCGATTGTACAACCAATAAACCATTGATAGGACACAAAGGCACTACCCCTATTGTACTTATGGCAAAACATGCCGTAAGGCTGTAAATTATATCCCCAGACTTCATTCGTCAATTCCATTCATTCGACATATTAGATTTGTAATGACTTCCATAAAACATTTGCCCGTTTTCTTTTCATAAAACATTTCATTCGTTTATAAAACCCTTTCTGTTCAGTACAAAACCATTTCTTTGTAAACATTCCGTTTCATAACATTTCTTGTTTCAAACATCGTTCCTTTAGAAAACATTCATTTCGTAAACATTCGTTTTAACAATCATTTCATAAACATTTGATAAGCATGCATGTCACCCTAGAAACAAGTAAATAGGGAATCTTGACTCACCTGTTATGCTATCCAAACACGTCTTACCAACTCTGTCCAAAAGCGTTACCGTCAATCTGAATCGATAGTCAAACGTGTCAGTTCTAAACTCATTCTGATCTGAGCGAAACTAGGGTTAGTTTCGCTCAATCATTCTAAGCAAAACTGTACAATTGTACATTTCTTAACTTCCAGCGAAACTATGCCAAGTTCGGCTGCCAGTTTCGCCCGTCATACGCTAGCGAAACTAAGCGAAGTTCGCTTGCCTTACTCGACGCAAAACTATTAAGTTCGCCTGCTATGCTTTTCATCAAGACTGTTAAGTTCGCTACACAGATACCAAGCGAAACTAGGTTGATAGTTGAATTATTCATTTTCACGTTATAACCTCTCGTTATTAACGCGCGAATGATTCCTATCAAACTTATTATCTAAAAATTGTACCCATTCCGTATTTGAGGACGCCTAAGTTATAAAAACACATTTTTTTCATTTCTTAACGAAAATCGGACAGAGTCCCGTTTATTTTTGGCTAAAACCGACAATATCCAGTTGTTCAATTCCAACATCAAATTACACCAATAATCCAATAAACCACACTTTAGATTCTAATACCAAAACTATACTACAATTCATTCATTACTTGATAATTATATAAAAGATTATATAATTATAACTCATTTTTAACGTGTCAGAAAAATGTTTTAAAAAGACGTCCCCGATAATTTTCCTGAGTCTCTTGCCACTAACTAACACTAGATATATATAAGTTTTACAGGTCATACCTTTGCGTATAAGCCGTTCTAAGCTCGTTTACAAAACTGCTGAGCACGAAGCGAGAAGAAAACTTGTTTTGCTCATATTTTGACCATACGAGCTCCGATTACAGTGATTCAAGCGGCCACCAAACCGTCTCGTCGAGCTCCACCTGCCCCACTAGTCGCCGCCGCCGTCATTCATATTTGCACGTATCATCATGCATTCACGTATTCATATTCATCATGCATTCACATATTCGTGCATTCACATGTTCATCTTTCACATATTCATACTCGTCATATATTATAAAATGGGGTGATTATCCTTCCAGAGCAGTACATTCAACAGAGATGTTCCCAGAAAAGAGTGACGGGTCCATGAGGGATTTATACGCCACTCTTTCCTTAGACAGATAACTACATACCGGTCGGAAGTCCTCCCGTTCGTTTACTATATTTTCATTACTTTCTTTTAGTTTATACCATTAAATATTCATAATGGTTTCACCACGAAGTATCAAAGAGGTTTATATACAGAAAGTACCATCGGCGTATCCACCACCCCTTTAATACGCCGTAGCTACTTCATTATTCCCATTTAGTGTTTAGACTAATCCGTCATTACCTTTCTTAATTTCCCCGTACCTTAGTTTCACATATAGCACATAGCATATAATCACATACTTCACATAATTATTATCTAGGGTACGGGTCCAGTGTACTTACTTTATCCTCGGGTAGTTCCTAAGTTCGTTCCTTGCTAAAATGTCTCTCCGTTCCTTGCTCGTAATTTTAACGCTCCGCACTCGCAGCGTACTACACTCGTACTTAAATGCACTGCACCAGCTTTTTGCATGTTCCCCAATGTTATGTGTATGTAAGTTTGTGTGTTTGATGATTCAAAAGTGAAGGGCAACTTTATCTATTTATAGGGCTGAGATTGCACCCATAGCGGACTGTTATGCTAGGCGATAACGGTCCGCTATCGTCCACTAGCCGGCTGTCTGGCCTACGCCCCACATAACAGACCATTTACGGCTGGGGTAGCGGTTCGCTATCTATGTTGTGGCATGTCGAACCATTATGGACCTCATAGCAGTCTGGCATAGGGCTAAGTCATCAGACACGTATCCGCCACGTGTCATTCTCTCATCATTTCCTTAACCAGCACATTGTGGACCGATTTGAAGCCCGATAGTGGTCCGCTATCCGTCCGTATTTCAAAATTTTGTAATTTCGGTCCTCCAACTTTGGGGTATTTGCATTTTAGTCCCTGGACTTTTATTTTCTTTAAAAATTGGGGTGTTATAGAACCATATGAAGCATTACTCGAGCATACTCAAACTTGCCGGGAAGGTATTCATTCAGACGGAACGCTAGGTATACGACCTTTACATTCATATTTCCATACACATAACTTCATTCTGGTCTTTCTTTAAAGCACCATTCTTCCTTCATATCACTCGATGGTCTTAGGGGTTGTAACACCCAAAATTTCAACCCAAATTTAAACTTTCAAAACATGCGAAACATAGGTCCCATTAAACACTCTTGACAAAAAAACAACAAATGTTCACTACAACAAAATGCCAACGACATAGTTTTCTTCAACCCCAACCAGCCAACGTGCCACAAAACAACAAGTTTTAATATCCCAAAAGTTTGTTCAAATAAGGTTAGTGACTTCAAACAAGGAGTCATAACCCAAACATTTACATCCAATCCAAAATATCGAGAATCTAACCCCACCCGAAGCTTGTCCCGAGACATTAACCCGGAGCTTTCCCTACAATCAAAACACCACAAAAAACCATTAGTAATGATACAACAAGTCCCAAGACCCCCCAAAGTGTCCTAGGAAGAAAACTAAAAAATTCAACCAACAGGCGTCTCACTGGGCGCTAGCAGAGCCTGCCAGGCGTCCCAGACGCCCCAGGCGTCCCACTGGGTGTCCCAGACTCCAGCCCTGCACCAGCCAACCCCAATTTGCAGTTTTATAATTTTTGACCCTCCCGACTCGACCCCTAGTCGTTTTAAACCACCAACAACATTTTGTTAATGTTTTAAACACGTTAAATCCCTACCATAATTATTTGAGAGGTTATAAAGAACTCATGGCAACGCAAACAACTATGTGAAAATCATAACCTCAACTAACTTCCGTGTGAGGTTCCTTGATTTCAAATACTACAAAATGACTTGTGAAGTTTGTGACCTCAATTGACTACCGTGTGAGGTTCTTAGACTTCAAACTCCTCTCTGTGATATCATATTAGTTCCCATGTGAGGTTCAAAGACCTCAAATCACCACGACCATAGTGAAGTTATAGACTTCAAGCAACAACGGCACAAATTAAGTTCATGACCTCAATTACCACGTGTGAAGTTCTTAAACTTCAATTACCAACTTTAAACATACAAACAAGTGTACACACACACAATACTAAACCATCTTTATATCCCATACTTTATTTACCGACATGTGGGGTTCAAGGACCCCAATCCCACACATTCCATCTGTGAAGTTCAAAGACTTCGAAATATATTTTTCACTCTCCCAAACCTTGCATACTACATTGTCATACAAATATCACTACATAAACACATAGCAAGCAAATTGTATGACCTACTCCTATCATTATTAAGTAAGTGCAAAGCACTTACCATGTGCTTTAGATGATTCCAATTTAGCTTCAATCTTAGCCACGTGATCACCTATACAACACACCTCAACATTAGTCTAGACATCCCAATTTACACCAATTGAGATTCTAACACACTCCTATCACCAAATAATCAACATTAACATTTGTCTAGGTTAGATTAACATGATCAAACCCTTAACACCCTTCTAATACCTCGTTAACCCAAATGACCCGTTAAGGAATCACCCAAGTTCCACAAAAACTCCCATTTTACAACTCACCATTAAAATTGGGGCTTTATAGTTAATTGTGTGTCTATTAACTCCCTAGAAACTTATCCAATCTCAATTAGGAAGAGAAGGGCTTGGCCATGGGCCAAAACAAAGGGAAGCACTCCTCTTGTATTCCAGCCATCTCTCAACCGATCCTTATTTGCATCTTCAACCTTGAAACCCTAGAGAGAGAGAGAGAAGTTCTAGAGAGAGAAAGTTCAAGATCTCCATTTTTCGCCTTCATCTTGCATCTAGATCGTCGGGAGACATTGCTGGAGGTTGGAGAAGAAGGAAACAAGCACCAACATCAAATCGACCTCAGATCTGAGTTTCTATTTCAAATGTGGTTTTAGGGTTTTTGGGGCTTTTTAACATAAAGATTAGATTTTTACGTATGAAAAGTGAATCTAAGCTCAGATCTAGCTTAATGGAAGCTAGATAAACATTTTTAACGTAAAAAGTTAAGGTTTTGGATCAAAATCAGACGTGGAAATGGTTGGTGTTTTTGAGCCGACTCTTGAGTGTCGGCCACCTTCATGTGGTGACACTCAACGAGGAAGGAGAAGAGGAGAACCGGCCAAAGAGAGAATTGGCCCTCAGAGAATCGGCTCCTGAGAGTTGGCCCTTTGATGAACACGCTGAGAATCGGCTTCCTAGCACAACACCAAGTCCTAAACGCAAGTTCGGGCGACACTTATGAGTGTGGCTGGCGACTCTCCCAGCCGACACTCATGTGTGCCTGCCGACACTCTTATGTCTCATCTGACTCTTGCCTTAAATGATAGAATTCATACTTTGACTTATGTGCAGATCGGTATACGCATTAGCAACAGTTAAAACATCACGTTCCGGTGGAATACCGATAGTATGTGCCCCCTATGTGTTACGTGCAAATGATTTTAAATGTTTTGGGGCTGAAGTGTATACATGAACTGAATGAAAGTTATGAATGTTATATATAGCCTTATGTGTTATATGACAATACATTATGAATACAATAATGACAAGTATGTTATATGCAATGAAATGAAAGTATGACATAATGTATAAGAATGAAATCTTGCTTTATATCCATGTATATATTCCTTGCTATGGAATGAAAGTATGACATAACGTATAAGAATGCAATATTGCTTTATATCTATGTATATATTGCTTTCCATTTTAAGAATAAACGTTATGGATGAAAACGATGATAACGTCTTCTTTGGTAGACGAACGACCACTCGACTATTATGCAGCCAGAATTAAAGGTCTAGAAAGGTAGACTAAACTAAGGCTACTACGGTAGAGTCAGTCCCTCAATCGATGCATGACCGTATAATTAGTTCGAATGGGAAACAGATGCCTTAGGGCAGACAGGAGAATCAAACGGACTACGATGGTAGGACAGTTAAGACGGACGACCGAAGGTTTGCCGGACGGTTAATGTAAACGGACGGTTTCTAGTGCCGGACGGTTAATGAAATGATCTACGAATGTAGTTCGAGGACGTTTGTCTTTGTGACTTACGTAGTCAAAATGACTGGTTGATCACCCCTATATGTGTATGACCAATGAATGTTTACCAAGAAATAAACATGTATGTATTTATATACGTACTCATTATGAATGATATACGAAAGCAGTAAAGTAAAGAAGTGCAAATATCTATACTATATATAATATAGATATTAGAGGGGCAAACATGTCTTTTTACCCAATAGTCTTAAAATTAAGACTTGTACAATGAATCATGCATAGAGTACAAGTCTTAAAGCACCAAATCATTCACATTTCAAAACAAAAGAAGGAATATCGTAGGTTTGAATTAGGGTTTACATTCTGATTCACCCACATACGTTTACATTCATTTCATTTCAAAACATCGAAGAGAGAGAGAGAGAGCCGACGACGAACACAGAGAGAGAGAGATGAAGCCTGTGGTGGTCTGATGACGGCCGTAGTGGTCCGATGACGCTTACGTTAGGTGTTTGGTGGTCCGATTTAAGATAGAGAGTGAGGCGGCGTCGAACACAGAGAGAGAGCGATGACGACGAAGGCTAGGGTTGAAGCCCGTGGTGGTCCGATGACGCTACCTGCGGTGTCTGGTGGTCCGATCTAAGAGAGAGAGAGAGAGATAGAGAGCGGCGTCGGGTGGTGTCTATGGCTCAAGATCTAAGCCTAGGGTTTCAGATCTCCTTTACCTGCGGTAATCTCCTGTAATTTTTCATGTTTATTTTTGATTTCTGGTTAAATATGCTAAATATGTACTTGGTCATACCAATTTCAAGTTTGTTTCTTATTTAATAAACCATACATAATCGACTCAAGGTTATTAATTTATATTGGTGAAGATAATTGTGAGGTTTTCTTGACGAGGATGACATCCTACAAGAAATTAATGTAGATGAAGAAGTTAGTTTTATTTTATGTCCCTCAATTTCAAGTTTGAGGGGCATGACGAATATTGTCAAGCTTGTATATGTTTCCCTTAACTACGCCACTTAAACGACTTAAGTGATATTTTTCCTTCAAACGCAACCGTAGAGCTGGCCTAATATACTCAGGAACCGCGGCTGTACCATCAACCAAAACCGTAGGGCCAGATGCAAAATTATTCACTAACACCGGAGGTTCAGATAGATTAGTTGAAGTGTCACAATTTAGGGTGACGCATAAATATCGATTTTAATTTAGGATTTGCTTTAATATTTTAAATTACCGATTAAGGGTCAAAAACATTTTGGACGACGAGAAGCATGATCCAAGTCGTGCAATTTTAGTAAACTAATTTTACTATTTTAGTTTGTGAAACGCCTTTCAACACTTGACATGATCCAATTTTAAATATCTTATTCAATCTAAATTGATCGTTAATCGCGAACCGTATTTTAAACTAATCAACTCTTTAATTAATTTAAAATAGTTTTAAATAAAACAATTAAATTTAAAACTCGGTTTACTTTTAAATAAAAACACTTATATTTAATAATCTTCCTGAGAAATCCTTTGAACAATTTAAATATCTCGTCGTTTTAAGATTGTGTCAAAAGTTTTATAAAAATATTTGTGGTTTAATTATTATCTTGAATAATGTCATAACCACAAAATAAATAAAACATATAAATCGAGCAAATAGTAGATATTGTCCGGTTTCGTTTGAGGCATCAAACGGAAATCAGACTGGTCTAAGGGATAACAAAAATAAATAAATAAATTTGCTATCTTTCACTTAGTCTAAGATCTGCATCTTTAGTCTCGTTTGCGTCCGCCTTTGTCTTCAAGTTTTCGTCTCGTTAGGTTTACAATTAATTTACAAATACAATAAAAATAAATAAAAATAAACCTAACTATTACAACGGGTTCCAAGTAGCCCATAAAAATTAAAAAGATAAAACCAATCAAAACATACAAACACAACCATGGGTTTATCAAACACAACCAATACCAACGAAAAAGACACGATCTTTTTGTCAAACAAAAGTTTTGACAAATAAAACATAAGATAGAAAAATAAATAATATAATGTCTAAACGCGCGTAAAGGTGGTTCTAATAGCACTGTTGGGAATCCATGTACTAGTTTTAACATTTAAAACAAAATATATTTAAACCTTTTAAATAAATAAATCAGATTTAATGAGCGGAAGCGGTTGGTACAAATTAACGGTTCAAAACCGGGATCCCGCCAGCGATCCGATTACACGCGTATAAACAATAAATTAAATACAACCATATGGAGTTTCAAGTTATACCTTCGACGATAAACCAAACGAAAGACACCTACGTTCAACGAGCGTCTTGCTAGTGACTAATCACGAAGACCCGCAACAAATAGTCCAACGAATTACGCAAAAGGAACCGGTGGCGACGGCGACGGCAGCGGGGTGAGTGCGGCACATGGCGGTGGCCGGCGATTGGCGGCAGCCGATGGTGTCTTGCGTCAGACGAAAACCTAAGAGAGGGGAGGGGGCGTAAGTTTGGGTGGAGGCAACCAACTTGTCTTTAGGGTTTCAAGGTAAGGTTATATTTATAACCTTCCTAATTAGAGACTGTGCCCTGGGGTATTAATAATTAATCCCCAACTAATTAACTCTTAATTATTATTAATCATTGCAGTTTAACTAATTACAGATAATTAGTAAAACTTAATCCTTTAAATGTTTAACACTTGAACATTAATTTCTCTGTATATAATTATTTCTTTAAATAATTAATTGACGTGTACACCGATAAATATTTCTCTAAATATTTATTCGCCGAGTAATAAAAACGTGTTTCGTGAACGATAATATTTAACAATTAAATATTATCAATAAGTGTAACTCTTTGGATCGTACCTCGATAGTAACGCTGACTTAATTGACAATCAAACATCCCATATCCAATATTTAGGCTATACTTCGAGCTTCTGAACCTGAAACCTAAGGGGTGATCATTCTTTTAATAAGTGTTTTCAAACCAATTAAAGCCTATTTTGCTTAATTGAAATCGTTTCACCACATCAATCAAAGATCAATTTTAATTTTAATGCCTTGTTTAATCAATCCGTTAAGCAATCAGTTAATCAATAATGCCATCCACTAACATGCCCATTGGATGATTATTATTTTTTTTATTCAGTTTTGTTTTGGATCAAACCCTACGGCCTGCTCCTACCCTTTTTCTTTTTCCTTTTTTCTTGAGTAAAGTGTTATTTTTGTTCCTATGGTTTGATAATTTTAAGCACTTTCATTAAAAAACTTTTTTTATAGCTTTTTCGTCCCTTGCTTTTCAAAATTCAGTCATTTTCATCCACCTGACTAACCCCGTCTACATTTTAGTGTTAAATCAGAGGCAATTTGGTCTACGTTTTAGTCCCTGCAATATTTTAACGTTAAATCAGGATTTTTGAAAAGACCAAATTGCCTATGATTTAACGTTAAAATATAGACGGAGTTAGTCGATTGAATAAAAATGACTAGATTTTGAAAAGTTAAAAACGAAAAAAATAAAAAAAAGATTTTAAATTAAAGTGACTAAAATACCCAAATTACATGGACGAAAATAAGAGTGTACTCTTTTTT
Organism: Smallanthus sonchifolius; assembly: GCA_023525975.1. Taxonomy (NCBI): domain Eukaryota; kingdom Viridiplantae; phylum Streptophyta; class Magnoliopsida; order Asterales; family Asteraceae; genus Smallanthus; species Smallanthus sonchifolius. Next base: position 35,307,807 of record CM042025.1, on the reverse strand, counting down.
CTTTGGTTGATTTAGGCCCAAACTACAATAGCAACTCTTTCAAATGGCCAAAACGACAAATGCAACTCTTTCACATTAGAATATTTCGTTTTATATTACTAAAATTAATAATTATATTTTAACTAGAATGGTGCCCATGAGCGTTGCGGCGAGTTAAACCGTGAAAGAAACTAACGTTCTCAAAAGCTTATAAAATAAAGTAATAGAAAATTGATGGGTAAAAAAGTTATCAACGCGTTCCAATTAAACAGCTAGCTAGTAATATTCAAAAAAAATTTATAAAAAAAATGGAACTATAACAAATTCGTTAAAAAAATAGAAAAAGAAAACAAAACCATTTAAAAAAAATAAAAAGTAAAAAAAATTCATAACGATATTGTATACAAGTGATTAGATAACTTGTACACTATCACGCGCAATTCCGTTACCATTGTGTGTGTTACACCGGCTCCGCAGCGGGTTCAAAACGCAGATAAAAATAAGCAGCACGCGGTATATTAGTACATACGCGCGAAAAATATGCTTGTCAAAATATTGAAAACGGTAGAAAAAAAATAAAAAAATAGAAGTAAAAACAAAAGAAATAAAACATCTAAGGAAAAGATTAAAAAAAATACATATAAAAAATAAGTTTATTAAAGTTCAGGAGTTGTATGATAACTTTATTAAAGTTTAGGGGTAATAATGTAAACTGACTAAAAGAAAAAGAAAAAAAAACAATTTAATTAAACTACAGGGGTCAAAGTGTAAATTATAGAAAAAGACAAACTCACTTAATGCTTTAAGGACTTATACTTTATGCATGATGTATTCTCATTATAAGTTTTATAAGTATTTAAATTTAGATTACATAAATTAATAAATGTATTTCCTTTTATATTACCAAAATTTTTATTTATATTTCATATTGTATTTCATTTTAAATGACTAAAATTAATAATTGTATCATATATACCCGGTTGGTTGAATTAGGCGGCAAGGCCACGTGACGAAATTAGGTTGGTTTTTTTAGCCGCTTTTAGATTTGTATTTAGGTTTATTTATTGGGAGATTAACACCTTAGGGGTCTAGCCCAGATGGTTTCGATGCGCTGCACTCCTCACACTCCACCTCACCCACCCGGGTTCGAACCTTAGGGTGGGGGGGGGGGGGGAGGGTTACGTTTTTTTTTTCATTTGGTTTTTTTCCGGTTTTTATTCACCTTATGTTTTCCTTAATTTTAAGTTACAAATCTTCACGGTTCTGCTTCGTTAACATTACCGCGAGCTACGACACCGCCACGGAGCGCGGGCGTCCTTCTAGTTACATAGATTTTAGAGTTTAAATGAGTAAATCATTTCTTTACCTATCAGATATCTTTATATATTTTAAATGAGTAAATCATTTCTTTACCTATCAGATATCTTTATATATTTTAAAATCTTTTAACAACAAAGTTTACTAAACGTTATACAAAAACTATTCTAGTAAAATAATAACTTATTTTTTCAGTTTAGTGATTTATAAGATTATAAATAACTATACTTACAAGTGCACTTTGTTTTTCTTTGTGAAGCACATTGAAGATAGAACTAATATAAGCAGCATTATTACAAAATTACCATCTAAAACTTATCATCTTTCAACTTCTTCCTACAGAAAACATTCATGAAGAATTTAATTTGCAGGGTTCACATGCTTCTGATGCTCCACCCTATCGAGTTGTGCCGATAACTGAAGCAAATCGACCGTGCAACTTTCGTCTCGAAGAACCTGATCATCATAGTACATCATTCCAAATTTGACCAGATCACCCTGGAATCCGAGCATGGGGTTCATATCATGGCTGCCCAGAAACACCGGGCGCGATTGTGAGTTTGATGTTTGAATTCTCGAGGAATGAGATGACAGAAGAGAGTAAGCACTCTCGGAACATGTAATCGAGTCCCTAATTATCCATTTGTTGATGAATCGCGGGTCGGTTTCAAAGATAGAAGGGGAGACAGATTTTGAAGGCAACTGTTCATCTGTAATGCCAGAACTGGTTGATTGAAGATCATGGGCATTTCTGTCTTCAAGATTCATATCCCACCTCACATTGCTCTTGTGCATCTGCTTATATGGACTATTAAGGTCATTCGGGTTGTGAAAAGACGATATTGCCCCTGCGGATTCCTTAAACTCATTACCTGTTCAGTTTGAAGTCACTTAGCCCACAAAGATTTTTACAGATGATGTCTTTTATATGTTTTGAGCCTTTAACACCTAAAAACCAGTGTTTTCAGAACCGGCCCTGACCACCGGACATAGAACCGATCCGATTATGTTTATTTGAACCAGTTTCGTTTGAACCAGTTTCGTTTGAACCGGTCGGTTACTGACCGGACCGGGTGCTCGGATCGGATTTCCAATTTTTTAAAATTCTATTTCTTTCAAAATCTTATTTTTTAATTAATTTAATATTCCAAGTTATATATTTATTTATTTAAGTCTTCACATGTAATTAAAATTACAAATTGATATCAAAACATATAATATTTTTATATTTTGTATCTATATACATAGTTTAATATTTATATTATTTATGACGTCATCCGGTTCAACGGGTCCGACCGGTCCAACTAGTTGACCTCTAGGGCGGATGGTTCGTTGTCCGATCCGGTTTTGAAAACATTGCTAAAAACGGTTATTTTTGGGCATATTTAGAAGTTAGTGAACGTGTGTCAACTTTATTTTTTATTTTTTCATATATGTTTTATTGTACATTTAATGAAATTTATAAGAAATTTATGAGATGATACAACAAAATAGTAGATATATTAAAATAAATAAATAAATAAAATGGGTTGAATATTGTACTTTTAAAAAGAATACGACAATAAGCAAGATATAAAGTAGAAACATCGGGTTTGCCTGTTGGTAATCTTTGGACTATTAATATAGTGGTGAACACGATTCAATTCAATATCGGACAATTTTCAACTGTGTTGTAAAGCTCTTTCTCTCCTCTCACACATACACATGTAGGGCAATGTTCAATTCAGAAAACTAAATAATACAAGAACACCCGGAACAAAATTAATCGTTCATTTTTTCAATCTTAAAAAATTTTAAAATATAAGAAAATTATATAAATGTAATGTTTATTTGTTTTTTATGAAATTCAAACAAAAAAAATATGAAAAAAATTCGTTTATATACATACCTACACATGTATAATTTATGTGTAGGTTTTTTTACCTATACATGTGTAGAAAACTTTTAAATATATAAAAACATATTAAAAAATTAATTTGATTGTTTTTTATGTACATAAACATACATATTTGTAGGTAAGAAGTACAAACTTTAATTTTTTTTTTACGATGGATCAAAAAAATAAACGATTTAGATTTGTTCCACTTATTCTTGTAATATTTAAGTGTTTTGAAATAAACTTCTCTCTATACATTTATTGTGTATATGTATACATACACCCAAAAGAAACTTAAACTTCCAACAAATTTAGAGCAACTAATAAGGCAAAGTTGAGATATTACCACAAAGATACAATTAAAGAATGGATAACTTTACATAATATTATTCAATTTTCCCATCTTTTCTATTTTTGTCACTCAAACATTTTTTTATCATTTTAGTCTCTCAAGTTTCACATGTTGTGCCAATTTTGTGTAATTACTATGTTACACGTTAGTTTTTTTGGATCTCATTATCTGGATACATTGAAAATGAAATCCAAAACGAGCAAACCAACATTTTCTATCATATCCATGAAATTAAATAAAAAAAATTAACATGTTAACCTGGTAATTACGCAAGATTGAAATACTAAAATGATATAAAAAAGGTTTGCATATTGTGATCGAAACAAATGAAAAACTTAATTAGTATTCTCTAAAGTTTCCCTTAAATTCTAAAGAGGGATAAAAGTATGAGGAGAGTACCTTGGACACCAATACTATACGATGGAACCAATCTCCCATGTCGTTCAAAGAAGGCACCCACATGAGGCTTCCTCCTCCGCTCATTATGCCCCGCAAGTCGTTTCCGACAACTCCTCTTCCCATCATCAAACTCACGCAGCAAATGAAACCTGAGTTCAAAACACGACATAAATTACCTCAATTTTGACGAAACAATCATAACAAAAACCCAACCTGCTGCATTGCTGACAGAATCTTTGTTCAATGCCGTTCACAATCACTTTATAAGTCTTGGAGTGAACCTCACAAACCTTGTGGCGTTTGTAGTATTCTTTACAGCTGCTAAGATTCTTATTGCAACCATACACTTTGCAGAAAGGTGTGGAAGAACAAAAACTCTTGTGTTCGGATCGTTTTGACGCCATACAAACTGTTTCTGGACTCGAATTATGGGAAATCCGAGCATCTTTTTGATCGTCCCCAAAGATAAATTGGGGTCTGAGTTCCCAACTCATTGACACAACTTGATCTTTACCAAATGAAGCACTTGAAAGAGATTGATCCATTCTTTAAAACACTAAAGAATAAAGAAACTTAATTTGAAAAGAGCCAAGAATGACAAGAAAGTGTAAAGGTGACAAGATAATGTAATCGGGGAACAATGATGAAGATGATAAAGAGAAGCATATGCTTCAATGGTGGGAACACAAAAGCAAACAAGATAAGAAAGCGAGTGGTAAAGCTAAAAGCGTATGTTAGCAAGTACGAATTTAAGGGGGTAGGAAGTGATCGAGAACAAACAAGATTAAGAAGAGGGTGGGTGGGTGGTTGATTTTGAAGATGATGGGGACCTGGAGTATAAAGACGAATGAATTGTGCGTATGAAACTCCATTGAAGAGATTTGTGGTTGATTTTGAAGAGGACAGAGGTGGGTAGGGTCGTTTTGGTGATGGTGAAATTGGTGTGAAATGAAATTGAGAGGATATAAAGATCAGTTTGCGCGTTATCTTGCTCCATAGATGAGATTTGTAGTTGATTTTGTGGGGGAGGGGTCTCAGCAAGCCACTTGTTTTTTTGCGGAACAAATAAATAAAATGAAAATTTTACAAGAAATATTATATATATGGGGTAGTTATAGCTAGAGGTGTACAAAAAAACCCGGTTTAAGATCTCAAACCAATTTTCAAACCGATTGTTAAACCGGTATAATCTGAACCGAGCCGATCCAAATCCCTCAAAAACTGGTTAAAACCGGTCAAGCCTCTCTCTCAAACCGGTTTCAAACCGCACCGGTTTGATACCAAACCGGTTTTGACTTTTGTTAACCAAACCGGTTTCAGTTTTGTTTCAAACTGGTTCGGTTTGAAAAACCGATTTGTACACCTCTAGTTATAGCATAAAAAAAATCGTTAAAGCATGAGAACCGAGCAGTAGACGTTATTTTATTATGAGAAGGGTAAATATATCCGGCGAAAATCATAAAAATTTATTTGTGAGGACTCACTAAGCTAATAAACCATTATATGGGTTAAAGGTGCGGGTTAAAGGTGCGGGTTGTAGTTAGAAGCATTGTGTGAATAGTTTTTAACACAATATGTAAAAGCGTAATTAGAAAGGTTTAGTTATGATTACAAACAACATTGTATATCATATTATATAATCTACCCAAACCAAAGGTAAAGTCGGGTAAGTTGTAACATCCCGGAAACCCGACATGTGTAAGTGGGCCGAAAGATGAGACGAAGAAAGACAAATGGGGATTGGGCTTGGGAATGATGGGCTTGGCCCATGAGAGGTTTCCCTTAACCCTAGCTGATAGACCCCATAATCTTGATTTCAGCCTTGTTTTTTTTTATAGAAAAGAGTAGAGATGGGTGGTTATGAGCCAATCAAACAACAAAGGATAAATAAATATAAGATTCAAAGCTATAAATTGCATTGATTTTGTACAAAGAAACAAAATACCTCCACCCCGGGTGAGCTCCCTCGAAATGGTGGCTCACAGAAAACCAACAATTACAAATGACAACATAATGCCCTATTTATAGCCCCTGAGCCTTGTTCCCCAAGCCACCCGCCACTGCCCTTGAGAAACCCTAGTAAGTGTCGCCAGTCATCACGACGACACTCTCAGAATGTCACAATGTTCCCGGGCAACACTCTGAGTGTCGCCGATAATAAAAATCTTCATTTTTCATCTGGATCGTTCGATTGATAATATCATTCTATTATTTAGACCCAACAATCTCCCCGAGAATGATACTATCAATATCTTCTGACATTGTCTTGCATCTTCATGAATCCACTGATAACTTGACGTCTTTCATTGTTGTTCTCCCCCGCAGATGTAGATCCTCCTATCTTGTAGGCAAAAGATAGGGCTTGAACTTCCAACGATTAATCATCAAATAATCGGCTTTAACACAAAGGTGTTTAACTATGTCAATGTGTCTTGAAATGATATAACGAATCTTCAGATCCAGATATCCAAAGAACAACTCTGTCACACATCTTCACGAAAAACTAATAGTCTGATACTTTTCATTGTGATTCTCCCCCTCAAGTGTAGACCCTCCTAACTTGTAGGCAAATGATAAAGGTTTGAACTTTCAATTATCAGTACCAAAAGTTCAGGTCTTCAGAAGACAACAAAACTCTAAATCCATTCCAATAAACCTCAAATATTCAACTACTTGTCACCCTATTAAAGAAGTATTTCAAATGCTCATAGCCTACATTTTCAGGAACCAAATACTCTAAGAAGTGGAATCCATGTTATACAGATAAAGTCTTGGACAGTTGTGAAGACCTTCGAACATCCCGGATCCGCTATTGCTAAAAAAACAAAAATTCAAAAAACTTGAAAACACTGTGATCTAGTTTTTGGACAAAGGTTATTGACATTCATGAACGTTTGACAACTTCTCAGCCTACTCTCCCCTAAAGAAAAATATGAAAATAAAGCAGTGACCCACTTAGTCTTGCATTTCATAACTCGACTGATAATCTAAAGCCTTTTCTGGTGATTCTCCCCCGGAAACGTTATATCCTCCTAATTTTAGGCAAATGATAAGGGTTTGAAATACCATGTAATAATTTCAAATAACCAGCTTGTAACTAATATGCTTGACTTTGCTTCCCACGACTCAATCTTGAAATTCAGTCAAAGAAAATACGGCTGGTCCACGCAAGACGTCGTACATATTGCCGAAGAAACCAAATTTTTAAAAACCCCGAAAACGTTGTTTCCCAGTTTTTGGACAATGATCCTCCTTTTCTTTGCAATATCCACTCAAAAATTCATCTAAGAAAATTTTTCCAAAATAATCCTCTCTTTTTTAAGAGTACTTGGATAGTGTCACCACAAGTGTCACCAACAATGAAATCCTGGCGACACTAACAAGTGTCACCACTAATGTCGCCAGTAGTAAAAGACATGGAGACTGTGAGGACTGTCGCCAATGTACTTGTGTTCAAGATTTTAGTGTCGCCAGTTGAAGATGAGTGTCGCCAGTTGAAGATGATTGTCGCCATATACATGAGCAGTGTCGTCCGATGACCTGCCAAGCCCAGAAAAACGCGAAAAACTAGCAAAAACACCCAAAATCTTCATATCTGGCCTCGTTTAACGTCTCTGGCGGGTTTCTGATGTAGATCCGATCAATTGGAAGCCGAAATCAGTAACCTTGGTCTCTGATTCCACTTGATAGACCCCCTGATCTTGATTTCAGACTTTTTTTTGATAGAAAAGAGTAGAGACAGTTGGTTGTGAGCCAAACAAACAATCAAACAACAAAAGATAGATAGATAAAAGATCCAAAACTATAAATTTCATTGATTTTGTACAAACAATTACAAATGACGGGTGAGTTCCCCCGAGGTGGTGGATCACAGAAAACCAACAATTACAATTGACAACCTAATGCCTTATTTATAGCCCCTGAGCCTTGTTCTCCAAGTCAGCCACCACTACCCTTGAGAATCCCTAGTAGGTATCGTCATTCACCACGAAGACACTCTCAAAATGTCACCATGTTCCCGGGCGACACTACCTGTAGTTTCGCCGTCAATAAAAATCTTCGTTTTTCATCTGGATCGTTCGATTTATAATATCATTCTATTATTTAAACACAACACTAGCCCTCTCCTTTCCAGAAGATTCATTCCACACACTTCAGCAAAATCGTCTAGAGAGAAAGAGGGAGGTTCTAGAGAGAGAAAGTGAAGAAACTTGAAGATTTGCCTAAAAGATTGCTCCAACTTGCTTCTCTGGTGATTGTGGGCAAAATCAGAAGAAGAAACCATCGCTTTTGAGGTAAGAATCCAAACTAAAACCTATGTTTTTAGTCTAAATGGGTTTTGGGGTAAAACTATGGTTTTGATCTTAAAAGACAAGGTTTTTACATGTAAAATGGGATATAAAGCCTAGATCTGAGCTCATGGGAGTTAAACAAACTGTTTGGACTTAAAAAGTTACGAACTTGGGGTAAAAACGGGTCTGAAAATGAAGATCTTCAAGTGGCGACATGTAAGGCCCCAAACCCGGAAGGCCTCACGTCTTGGATATACTCATTCACAATTAGTTCTTAAACTTTAAATAACATAAAGTAGCGGAAATAGCATTCATACATTGTCTCAAAATAGCAAAAAATTAAAACATTGTCTTAAACATCAGTTATTCAATCATTCAAATAGGATGCCAGTCACATAATGCGGGGTAACTCCTCGAGTAGCCAAGCAGCATCCATCAACCATCATCTATCCTTAACCTGACATGCATACTAAAAGTCATCTAACGCCGGTGAGTTCAAGTTTTCATGTAAATATAAAGAAAATGGTTTACCGTTCGTTTATTCATTTGTGTTTTTATCAATTCATCAATTAAAACGGGGCTTAACATTCACATTCCATCCCTACTTTTTACGTTCAAAACATGTAGTTTTCTTTCATGATCTCAGATCTATAATATTTTTCTCATTTAACCCATAAAAATCATTCCTTTATGTAAAAATACCCGGAAACCCATCAAAGTTAAAAACTCAGATTAGGGTAGGATTTTTACCTCAAAACGACGCCTCCTTCAGCTTATCTTCACCCGAGCAGTGGAGATAGATGGAGAAGCGATCTTAGCTCAAACCGGGACTTTCTCTCTCTACGATTCCTCTCTCCAGAATAGGGTGTGGAGTGTTTGAGTGCAAATGGGGTTGAGGCTTGGCTAGGCCAGACCTTAAGCCTTTCCCCTTCCCATTGCTTGACCCGTTCCCGGCCCAATCGCGGCCCATACAAGCTTGTTATGAAACCAAGAGTTGGTGAACTCATGTTGGGAATGGTACGTCTTTATACAAGGTCCCATTGTTGCACCGCCTCCCGGTGAACAAAGTCTAATCATTCTTTTAATAAGAATAAAAAAGTGTTTAAGTTTGATGTCTTAAACCAACTCGGAGATAGCATTCAAAGAGTTGAGGGTAACGATGTCCCTAGCTGGGAGTCCTACCATTTTATTATTAAAGAACATAATTCGTGAACCAAATGTTGTGAGAATGAGGCTCTAGCGGTATACTGTTCACACATTTGGATTAGTCATACCACCGAATTAGTCAACCTAACATTATCATATACCAAGCGGATTCGAAGCCCAAAGCAATACCTATCGTGACCTGATCATCCTCAAGATATTTACTTTCATGTTATTTACTATTCTGCTATTTACATTTCTGTTACACACTTCACGCATATTTTTACTTTTCTGTTATTTACTTTACCGTCGTTTACTTTTCTGTCATTTACTTTTCTTCTTCACAAGCACACAAAAACCACTCACTAATTAAACAGGCTAAACGATAACAAACGTTGAGTATTGGGACTCGACCGTGTCCATTGGTTCGATACTTGGTTCTTAGCTAAACTATATTACGCTGCGATAGGTACACTTGCCTATTGTGTGTGTGTGTGTTTAGTTTGAGTATTTATCATTTTATAAATTTAAAACCTGATCTAAGAAACCACCTCTAAATATATTGTTATATATTTTCTATAACACTAAAACATTCACATCAAGTTTTTGGCGCCGCTACCGGGGACACGGTGATTTCAAGAAAGTTTCGAGTTAACAGATTAGCCTTTTTAACCTTAACATTTTCCATCTGTTTTTCTATTACGTTTGTTGCAGGTAGTGTATGATCCATAGCTTTTCTACTGGTTTATATCAACCTTTAGCTGAGCCCGAAAGATTCTTTCACTGCCGAATACGAGAAAACCGTACTTGAAGAATGGCCATAGAAAAACGCACTATTTCCGACTTTGCAAGGCCGTCACTTGAAGCTTTGGGGTCTAGCATCACAAGGCCGACAGTCGACGCTAACAACTTTGATATTAAATCGCATGTCATTCACATCATACAATCATCATGCACTTTTCATGGATTACCCGATGAAGATTCACATGCCCACATTGCAAATTTCCTCGAAATTTGTGACACTTTCAAACTGAACGGAGTTTCGAATGACGCAATTCGACTCCGAATGTTTCCTTTCTCTTTAAAAGAACGAGCTAAGGCATCACTACGCCAAAAGTGACCCACGGCCACACATATTCAAAAAACACCCTACCACACTTTCTCTTAAATGTGTGGCTAAAGGTCATTAATCACATTTCAAAACCTTATATCCTACTTTTAGCCACACATTTTATTTATTCAGGTGACCAATGTACAACGGTTCAAAACCTTTAGCCACACTTTAAGAAAAACTATGACATTTAGTAGCCACACTATAAAAGTGTGGCCAAATGTGATATACAACCATGGTATTTTTTTGTTTTTTAATACATGTGACCAAAAACACATCTATTAGCCACACTTTAAGAAAAAACTGTGACATTTAGTAGCCACACTAGAAAAGTGTGGCCAAATGTGATCTACGGCCACAGTATTTGTTTCATGTGACAAAAAACACATCTATTAGCCATACTTTAAGAAAAAATTATGATATTTAGTAGCCACACTAGAAAAGTGTGGCCAAATGTGACCAACTGCCATATGGGTATTTATTTGAATTTATGTGGGGCTAAAAGTGATAAATGGTCACGGTAAAATGTTTTACGTGTGGCTAAAAGTAATATATGGACACAATTAAAGTTTTTATGTGTGGCTAAAGGTAATGTATGATCATAATTTCCATTTCTCCCTGCCAACTGAATCAGAAGACTAAAGTCGCACACATTAATTACACTAAAATTCTTGCTTATAAATTACGATCTCCAAATTAAAAACCTAAACTTCTTCCTCAATTATTTTCGTCTTCATTCGTCAAAATTATGGCATGGAGAATACGATCAGCTGATGCTCTTGCAGCTGACAACAATGTGATGTACGGTGGTGAGTATATCTGGTCGATATATATATATATATATATATATAGGGGGAGGTTCAAATAAGAAGTAGTTTTTCGCTAAGAAATCTAAGAAATGACAAAAACCTTAAGAAACGATATCAAACGAACTCCGATTGAGCTCATTTCAGCAGCGTTGGAACCGTCTTGTCGAACTCTACCATCTTAGCTTTTAGGGTTTAGCAGATTTTACGTTTGAATTTTAGAGTTTTAGCCTTAGGTTTAGCTTTTAGGGTTTAGATTTTATGGTTTAGGTTTTTTTTAGGGGTGGGGGGTTTAGGTTTTTGGGAGTGGGTGGAGGTGGATTTAGGTTTTTAGGATGGAGGGGTGGGGTGGGGTGGGGTGGGGGTGGTGGTTTTATGCTTTTAAGGGTGGGGTTGGAGGGAGGGTTTAGGTTTTTGGGGGTGCGGGTGGATGGGGGTTTAGGTTTTTGGGTCCGGGTTAGAGTTCTATGAGACGCTTCCAACGTCGATGGAATGAGCTCAATCGGAGTTCGTTTGACCAACTTCTTAGGATTTTTTAGCGAAAAACCACTTCTTAGTGGAACCGTCCCCTATATATATGTATGTATATATATATATATATATATTCTTTAAAATTTCAACAATTTAGGTTTTTTTAAGCTAATGTGTAAACTATTTTGAAATTTTAGGCGACAATGATCGGACGTTGTTCTCTTTCAAAATCCATCACAGGGGCCGACAGTACTACGGAGGCCGTGTAACCTACTTGGAATACGTCGACATTGACGTATTGACTGTGGACTAGTTTAGAGAAATGCTCTCTACCGTTGAATGTTCATCAAATTTAATTGACAGGTACTCCATTCACTATATGATCACAGAACTTACGCTGGACTGGTTCCATTGTACGATGAATGGGATATAAGGGCTTTGGCCCTTTACGTGAAGGAGTTTGATGAAATATCCTTATACTAGGAGATGATGGAGGAGTCCAGCTTATATACTTCATCTGATTATCTAGGATGCTACCTGACGTTTGCTGTAAGTGATGATGGGTACCCATATTCTATGTGCTGAGGCCTGAAACTTGCTGTAAGTGATGATAGGATTTGGTCTAGCAGCCACCATGCCACATCTGATGAGGATTTGATTTAGGATGTTAGGTCATGATATATAGGTTGATGAAAACAATATATTTTTTGGACAATGTATGCATGTTAATATATTTATGTGTATCTATATAGTTGCCATTTAAATGGCAATATTTTGGTAAGCTAATTTAGATCTTTTGGTGATATTATGTGTATTGATCAGTAATCTAAATATTTGGTTGATGTTTGTGGTTTTGGTTGACGTATACGTCTGTATCAGCTAATAATTAATGATGATTGTATTCGATTATGTATTTGGTTTATGTGTGTGTTACCATATATGTTGAGGTTAGGCAATATGTACTTTGTCTACTCCAAGAATAATGAGAAGTTGTTGCAGTTGAATTTAAATTATCTTTTGGATGCTTTTTTTTTGGTGTTATGATGTTATGTTACTATTATTGTCAATAAACATGTTATGTTACTAATTTTGGAAACAATATGTATTTTAACCCAACTTTGGTTGGGTCTCTTATCCATCTTTGGTTTATGCATGGGTTATGTTTATGTCAAGTGGGTCATGGTTTGGAAAAATTGATCAGCAGGATGATTAGGTATGGTCAAATGCATCAGATTGTAGGCTTAATGGCTCTAGGTGTAAACTGGTCATTTGTGTAGATTAAATGGGTCAGGGTGTAGGTTTAATGCACGGTGTGTAGATTTGATGGTAGTCAGGTTATCTATGCATGTTTAATGCTATGCATGTTTGGTCAAGCAAGGGTAAAATGCTCATCTGATTTTAAAATGGACAGCTGAGACTTTAATATCTGCATACATGAGTCCTTATATATGTTGTTTGAATTCTATGGTGAAAGAGCTGAGTTCATTGTTTAGCTATATTTTACCAAACAAGGATACTATATATGTGAATATTGGTGATGGTATTGAGTTTGGAAAGGGTTTTATGAAGACCTGAGACACACCGATGGCTTTATTAGTCAACACAGACGGGTTGAGTGATTAAGCCATATGTGTCAGTCTTAGGCTTTGATAAAACCCTTTCCAAAACTCAATGCTAGGCATTTTGTGCAGGTTTAATGCTATACAGGTTTGGTCAAACAAGGATACTATATATGTCGTTTGAATCCCATGGTCAAAGAGATTGTCATTCAACAAACAAATGGATCAAAAGCTACCATCTTCAAAGTCTAACCAAGTTGATAATGTTTTACAGGAAAAACATGTTGAAAAAGTGGTTGTGCAAGAAACTAAACCAACTATTGAAAAGGATGATGAACAAGCAGCAGAAGCCGAGTACCATGATCCATACGAAGACTATGATCCTGATGTATTGAAAAAGGCTTGGATTTACGACAGTCCAGAAAAGGAGGTCTACCATAATCCTTACGAAAGCGAGCATGATTTAGACTCAGACTGTTCAAACGATGACTATCATTGGAAGTAATTTTGGTTATTTGGTTTCAACATTACACTTCATGTATGAACTTAATAGACATGCATTAGTAGCCATACAGGCCTGTACTTTTGTTGAAATCTAAGTATGTGTTTGTGTGTGTTTTATGTTTTTCCAAATTGGTCAAATAGTAAATTCAATATGCAGTGGAAGTAATAATATCAATTATTCACAAAACAAACAAGATGATAAAGGATGTTGTCATCATAGATTTCATTACATCGAATTAAAAAGTACAAAGTGGTGACCGGTGACATCATATGTGAACATTCTATTTATACATTAGCGATATCTAACTAGGCTAACAAACTGCTGGTTTTGGGAGAACTGCTACCAGCAGTTTCCCTCACCATATCTTCTGGGCAGCTCTTTCTTTAATCTTCAACCCCAGTTCTTGTAACCAGCAGTTCTCGCCAGATGTTTTATAAAAACAGCAGTTCGTGTACATATTCTTCACTACATAAAAATACAAAGAAAATGACCAACGTAATGACAGGGTTTTATCGGCATTACGTAAAACTATACACATACAGTCGGCTCTAAAGTAATTATTGCGGGACTCATTACCCAAGTCAATTGGATCTACAGGTGGCAATATATTATCATTGTAAGGAAAAGTTAGAGTACTAAATTCCTCATCGACAACGTCATACGAATCTCTATAATTTCTTGGAGGTGTCAAAAGGATAATATGCATTTTTTTATCCAGCTGGTCTTTAACATAAAACAATTGTCTGTAACATAAAACACTTGTCGTGCTTGTGAGGCCGATATGAACGGATCACCCTTGTGGCCTAATCTGTTAAGTTCGACCAACGTGTAATCAAGACTATCATGTTTGACCTCATTTCCACTCTCAACCCAGTCGCACATGAAAAGCTGATTTTTTTAATATGATAATCTAGGACCCATATCTCTCGTAAAACCCCGTAATAAAAGTTTTGTCCATAGGTTACTGATTCTTTAGAAATGTGCATGTCAGTTTCCTCTACACCAACCCCACTGTTCTAGTAAACTCTACCTTTACGAGCTTTTGAACGAAATGTATAGCCATTGATGTCATATGCCTCATATTTCAATACGTTGCTGTGTGCTCCATGTGAAATCCACTTTATGATTTCTGATATACTTTCTGGGGAGACCGCTGACTCTTTTTTGACCTGAATTTCATTACAAGGATGAGATTCACCTAGCTTGTAGAAACTACAACAGAGAAAAAACAAAGATTATGCTAAAATTTAATTTACCTTGTTGCGTAACTAGTTACCAAACGTTAAGCTATGCTCTTTCTCTAGCCATGTTTGTCGTTTACCACCATGTTGGTTTTTCAAAAAAGTCATGTGTTATCTGCAAGTACATAAATGAGTATCATATTTGCTAAATCCTATTGCGAAGTAAAAAAAAAACAAAAAAACAAACATGTTACTAATACTTACTCGATATACGGCAGAACTTCAGGCGTATTTTACAATACATAGAAATGTGCTTTGAAGAAGAGTGCTGGAGAAACTTGATCCGGTTTACCGGCTGACAAAGGATTTCCCTCCCCATTATCATTATCATTATGCATATCATCAGGAATACCAATAGTCTTGATGCTTTTTTGGTATTAACTGAAAAACTCAATTGTTTCTTCTGCAATATTCTTCTCAGCAATGCATCCTTTTGGATATGTTTTGTTTCGCATATCACCTTTCAAAGGGATACATCCACCGAAAGCATATTGGCCCACATAATTTTATCTTCCTAACAAGGTGCACAGTTAAATGAATCATAACATCAAAAAATGATGGAGGAAAGTATTTCTCGAGCAGACACAGTGTCACATATTGCTCTTCCTGCAGGTAATCAAGTTCTTCTACCTCGATTTCTTTGCTACATATTGACTTGAAAAAAAAACAAGGCCTGATTATAGCATATCTTGTGGGTTTTAGCATGATAGATCATATTGCAAGGGGCAAAAACTGTTGCATAAGCATATGATAATCATGTGATTTAAGTCCCACAAGCTTCCTATCCTTACGACTCACCAAACTAGAAAAGTTAAAAACAATACCCTTGTGGAACCCTTAAGTTGTATAATGTTTCACAAAACATGTCTTTTTCTTCTTTCGTTAATGTGTAGCATGTTGCAAGAAGTATAGTGTTGTTGCATTCTTTTTTAGCCTGCAATTCTTGTTTTAACCCAAAATGCACCGGATCCAATCGAGCAGGCAATCCATCTTTCGTCTTTCCCAGAACGTTTAGCAACATTTCGACAATACTCTCAGCCACATTCTTTTCAATATGCATGAAATCAATACAATGTTAGACACAATTATATCGCCAATGCCTAAGCCGTCGAAACCATATGTTGAATTTCTTCCAATAGGTCGGTTCTTGGTGTTTGAAATTTGATGTTTTTCTTTTTCTCGTATTTGTATTCCCCCCTCTTCCAGTCGAAGTTTGTAGAATTTCTGATTCTTTAAATCCCTTTCCCCACATATTCTTAACGTATTTAACCTCGTTGAATATTTCTTCCCCTGTCATAGGCTTTGCAGCAGTTCTCAACTCTTATTTTCCATTGAACGTCTTTGTTTGCTTTCTGAAATGGTGGTCATGTGGTAGATATTTCCTGTGACTAACATAACTTTGCTTGGATGAGTAAGGAACACAGTGAGTTTCTTTTCGACACACTACAAAACCATTGAATCCACTGTAAGGGCAACCACATAGTGTATCAATAGCAGGGTAGTCATTAATCGTCCATAAAACAACTGCACATAGTGTAAACTTTTCTTGTGCATAGGCGTCATATGTTTCAACTCCTTCTTCAAATAAAAGTTCTAGATCGTCAATCAAAGGATCCAAAAACACATCAATATCATTTCCAGGCGCTCACGATATTAATAACAAAACATGATATTAATTACGAAGCATGATGAACTTTCTTTTCATACACAACCAAGGTGGAAGGTTGTAAATGACAGTTAAAACAGGCCAGACACTATGATTTCTATTGCCTCAATTTACGTCCACCTTATCAGTGGAAATGCCAAGCCGGAGATTTCTTTGATCGTTAGCAATTTTGGGAAATTTGTCATCTATAGCTTTCCATGCGGGTGAATCCGATGGGTGGCGTAAAACACCGGGTTTATTGGAACTAGTGGCGTGCTATCTTAAATCTTCTGATGTGCTCTTCACTTGAAAGAGTTATTTAAATCGTGGAATAATGGGAAAGTACCACAATACCTTTGGAGGTATATTTTCGTACATTATTTTAGTCTTCTCATCCACCTTCCACCATGACTTCCCACATGTTGGACATACTGTCAAGTCCTTGTACTCCTTCCTGTAAAGAATGCAGTCATTGATACATGCATGTATCTTTGTGTATCCTGAACCCATTGCCTTCATTATCTTTTTGCCCTCATATGTATTGTTCACCATTTCGTTACCTTCAGGTAGCATCTTTTTCAACAAAACTATAAGTTCAGTAAAGAACTTATCAGATACTCCATGCTTACTCTTCAAGTTGAGTAGTTGAACTAGTGCAAACAACTTTGTGAAGTTAGGACATCCTTATACAGGGGCTTCCCAGCGTCTGCAAATAGTTCTTGAAACTTTTCATGGTCATCTATGAAATTGTCTTCTGTAGCTTTTACCATTTCTACTATTTCATAGGCATATGTTGGAATTTCGGTATCAAAAAAGTCAACAAAGTCACATTTTTTGCTGGCTCGTCTTTTTCTCCATGTTTAATCCACCGTGTATAATTTGGATCGATTCCCTTCATGAACAAGTGAAGCTCTACATTGTCCACAGGAAGAGAGTAGTGGTTTAAACAATTTACACATGGACATGGAACTTTTGTTCTTTGTTTATTATATTTCAGTGGGTCCATCTTCAATTACGAATTGCATAATCTACAAATGCCTCAACTCCAGCCGAATATGGTTTTTTGGTTTTGTCGGTTAACATCCAAGACTTATACATCACCTCCAAGAACTACATGAGATTAATACTAATTAATCACAATATTATGAGATTAACATCAAGGGGCTATTTAATATGTATACCAACATCAATTAAGAAACCTAAAGTCAAGAACCGATTAACATAACTCATGATTAACATCAATTTGAAGAAGACTAATGACATTAATACCAACATCATGAAGGTTAACTAGTTCAAACCAGCTGCTTATTGTATTAAGACTAATTAATCACATATATTATGACTAATCACATATTAAGACTAGCTAATTAATCACAAGTTATGAGATTAAAGACCAAAATCTAATTGATGAGACGAAAACCAAAGTCGATTAGCTTCAATAACTACACTGGCAGATTAGGGTTTGGTGAGACGGCAATTAACGAGACGAAAACCAAAGTCGATTACCTTCAATAACTACACTGACAGATTAGGGTTTGGTGAGACGGCAATTAATGAGACGAAAACCAAAGTCTATTACATTCAATAACTACACTAGCTGACAGATTTTGAAATGGGGGATGGAATGGAGAAATGGATTCAATAACAATCTTTTACAATTTGAAAAAAAAGGAAATTTTAAGATCCCGCTTGTTTTCGTGTTAATTCTATTTAAATAAATCAGAAGCAATATGTTTCGTTCTCAGGTGCAGCTCAAACTGTTGAGGCGCTTGTGATATATTTCATAGGTCGCGAGTTCGAGTCTTAGTAAAAGACCTTTGAACTACATTTTTCTATACCATTTACTTTTGCATTTATTGGTGAGAACCCAATAATTAATTATGGGTAAAAGTCTTAATTTTAAGTGTTGGGTAAAATGGTAATTAAACACTTTTCATGCATTGTTAATGTGTACACTATGTAAAAAAAATTGTCTTAGGTGTCTTAATTTTTTTGATAAATTATAACCCTATCCTTCTATAGTAGTATATATAGTAGTATAGATATAGATATAGATATTCACAAAGGCCTTGGAAAACAATCAACAAAAAATGGAGGAATTTACAAACATTGATGCTATGATCAACACAGTGACCCGTGAAATAGAAGAACAAAGCCAAGTACTAGAAGATCTCCTTGCCCAACCACCAACGGTGACCCGATATGAGTATGGAACTCTTCTCCTTGAAAAATTCGAGCTAAGCAAAGCCACTCTTGAGAAACTGAACAAGCTCAAGACAGAAATTCTGCAAAGGTGGGTTGAGATTGCAAGAGGGGGTTGACCAGGAAGTTCTGAAGACAGAAGTTCTGGAGATCGTTGTTAAGTTTTAGTTTTTGGTTGTTAATTTTTAGTTTTTGGTTGTTAATTAAGTTTTTGATACTTTGATCATTTTGTTTGGTTGTTAAGTTTTAGTTTTTGGTAATTAAAAATTTAATGGTAATTAAAGGTTTAATGATACCAATGGATGTCAATTAAGAGTATTAAATGGAGACTTATTTTATTTATATTTCTATCTTTATGACTAGTCATATATTCTATTAGCCATCATTACCCCATTTATTCCCCATTTATGCTAGTGGTGAAGATTTTTTGGTTGTTTTTTGTATTTTGTAACAAGTTGATGTAAATGGTTTTGATGGATGTATGTTATGCATGCATAGATCAGGTTTTTAAGAGCAGTTCTATCACGATGTAATGGTGGATCGGATGTTAACGTTATAATAAAATTATAATAGTTTATAATTACTAATTAATTTGCGTTTTTTGTTTTTTTAGTCAAAAGACCTCATATGGTTTTTTGTTACATGATGTAAATGGTTTTTTTTTTGTCAAAAACAGAGTAATGACGGTTTGGTTTAACTACTAGCACATATCTCAATGGAGTAATGATGGTTTAGGCGCCATTATTACCATTTCTTAACTTTTCAATGTAAAACTGAAACAACTGGCATTAACTAGCTGTTCTATCCAGCTTCTCAAACTGAAATGAATGTTGGTTTACCCATTATTACCTATAAATAACCATCGTTCACCTGAAGCAACCACCATTCTATTCAGCATTCTTGTATTCTCCTATACACAATTAAAATGGCTACTTTTGGAGGTTTGATCGAGGATTTCTTTGAAATGTCTCAACCGGAGATACTAACAGAGGTTGATGCTGCCATCAACACGGTGATGAGGGCTATACACGAAAATCAAAGACTGCTTGATGATCTTCTGCAGCAACCACCCACTCCAGCACGCTACAGGTATGGCACCCAGCTACTTGAAAAACTCTACGCCAACAAAGCCACACTTGGGAAGCTCAACAACTTGAGGTTGGAACTGCTGGAAAGCCGAATTGAGCTTGCAAGAACTATGACTATAAGGTTTGGTTAGTGAGGGTGCTAAATCTTTGGTTGTGTCGGTTTTTTGGTGAAGCTTTGGTTGTGAAGGTTTTTTGGTTTGTAAAGCTTTGGTTGTAAAGATTTTTTTGGTAATTGTGGATGTAATGATGGATCGTTTATAATGAAATTATAACATACTTACAAGCCCTAAAATTATTATAAATTAACAATCCCTAAAGTATTTGTTTTTCATTCATACTTACAAGCCCTAATATTAACAACACCGATTACAAGCCCTAAAAAAAACAAACAGGTAATAAAGAGTTTAAACTGCAATCTCTTAACTTCTTTTTTTAGTTCAGTCTCTGATTCAATCCTTGAAGTTTCACTCATTGCGAGTAGATTCTCTAATTCGTTTTTTACCCTCAGCAAGCCAGGAATGATGTCCTTACATATTTTCCACACCACAGGATCAAACCACTTAAAATAGCCACATTTTCACAAATATATTTTAGAAACCGTAATTAGTTTTTGGTTTAAAAATTCCCCAAAACTACATGACGGGATCTTAAACAAAATCAGCGGTAAAATTTTAAGAAAAATATTGAAACTTCATTTAGGTCACAAAATCAGCGGTAAACTTTTAAAGAAAATTCCCTAAAACTACTTGTGCCCTAATTCGATTTCAAATCCTTCCTCTTCCACTCTGATTTTAAATCCGTCCTCTTCCATACCGAGCTTTTATATTTCCGATCTCAAATCCGATTTCATTAATTTGAAATTCATGGACGGTGAAGGTCAATTATTGATCCATGATCAATTCAACGACGATGGAGATTCAACAGACGACTATGAAATCAATGATCTGGATCATCACAACGACGGTGTGATGGTTGAACAGGTTACCAAGCTAGGTGAATCACAAGTCAACGAAGATATGGATCTAGATCTTAGTTTAGCAACAACGAAAACAACTAAGAGGGGGTTGACCAGGTTACCAAAGTTACGTGCAACATATACAAACTCTGGTGGAAGAAAACACAAAGTTACGTTTGATGAACTGGGTAGGTTAACTGGGGAATATAGATCAAAATTTCTAAGTTATTTGGGAGACCTGGTAAGGCAAAACGTCGGATTAAGGTTTCTAGCATGGAAGGCGGTGGCAAAAGAAGTAAAGGATAAGCTATGGGAAGAGTTAACAGTAATCTACTTCTTTTAAGTTTTAATGATAAATATGCATTTTTACAGTTTCATTTCCGTGTGACTAATTAACTGAAGAAACTCATGGTAATCAGGTATGAATCAACATCTCATATCATCTCAATATATAGTAAGTTAATACAATAAGCATTCATTGTAAATCAATTATACAATAACATATTTTGTGGCCTAAAGCAAACATTGAAATTGAGGTATTCTGTGAAAGTTTTGTAAATATATAAAAAAAATTAAAATATAATTTAATGTAGCGTCAAAACGTATAATGTTAACATAAAAGTTGTGAAATTATCATTTCTTTCTGAAAACACAAAACTTGAGAATACAAATTAAAGTAGTTTTTTTAATTTTTGGGGGCCAAAAGCGGTTGCTTTAGTTGTTTGTACTGTAGAGTCACCCTTGATCACACCTACCTATCTATACAAGCTAATTAATACTAACAAACTAGTCTATGTTATATATTGTAGAAATATTATGAGATTGATGCATGTCATAGGAGTTTTGTGATGAATCGGCTTGGTCACCTTCTTTGAAATTTTAGAAGAAAACTATATGTGGGATACATAGTACCCAACCTAGGTAAATCGGTGAAACTTAAGACAATTCCTAAGCATTATCGTACATTGTTGGAGCAAACAGACTAGGAAAAGT
Source organism: Smallanthus sonchifolius (assembly GCA_023525975.1). Lineage (NCBI taxonomy): Eukaryota > Viridiplantae > Streptophyta > Magnoliopsida > Asterales > Asteraceae > Smallanthus > Smallanthus sonchifolius. Next base: position 35,285,873 of record CM042025.1, on the reverse strand, counting down.
TCGTTACATATACACAATCAGACGAATTCAAGGTTTTAATCATTTACTATAATTAATGTTCATCATCATTATAATTTTAATCTTTCTCTTTTAAACTCTAATGAAATAATTAAAATGTGTGTTGGAAGAATCTATCAAAAACAAGAAAAGAAGCACGATCAAAGTACGTTTATGATCATCACTTGGGACGAGGAGGATATACTTATCTAAGAGATAAACTGATAACTTTATTCTCTAATTCAAGTGTGTTTTTCTGTTGTATGTCTGAAGTGTGAGTGTCTGCTGCTTTCTGTTGAATATATTACAAGGTACAAAACAACAAAATTGCTCCCGATGAAATATCCTCCCGTGCTTTGATGTGGAGGAAAGCAAGGGAAGACAAAAAGGGAGAATACAAGAATGTTGATGTCAAAGTCGTGGCAGATAAACTAGTAAGTTTAACTTCAAACTTTTGAAAATTATGTTAAATAAAAATCATTGTCAAACTCAGTTAATGGAGTTGGAGTTGTGAGATAAGACTGAAGGGTAATTAAAACTTTCATTAGCCAAGATCAGTGTTTTAAACTTAAAGCCGGTAACTCATAGTGACATCTAACTAGGCTAACAAACTTGATTCTATTTATACATTAGTAAGAACTACTGGTTACATCACCCTGATTGTGACATCTAAGTAGGCTAACAAGCTTGTTTCTCAGCACTTAGTAAAATTGCTGGAACAAGTAAACAGCTGGAATATACACAACTGCTGGTTCGTGGAACTGCTGGTAAACGACTTCAACAACAGTTCATGTAACCAGCAGTTACAACCAGATGTTCTATGCTTGTAGGGAATCAACAGTTTGCTCTTTGTAAAGTCATAGCCCTATTCTTTGTAAAGTTCTGTTCAACGCCTGAAGTTTCAGCTTTCAGAATTAGCAGTTCATGTAACCGGCAGTTACAGCCATATGTTCTATGCTTGTAGGGAATCAGCAGTTTGCTCTTTGTAAAGTCAAAGACCTATTATTCTGTAAAGTTCCAGTCAACGCCTGGAGTTTCGGCTTTCAGAATTAGCAGTTCTTTTCAGGATCCAACAATTTACTGTAATACATGTTTACTTTGTTAAAAAAAATCTCACTACATTCTTTTGACATTTTTTTGCAGATCGACAGTGAAACACAAATCATGGATGGAACCCTGAACCTTGAACCGGGTACGGATGCCCTCACAGTAGTACTTGGCAAGGAAAGAGGTGGATTTTTAAAAGGGTTTGGCTATGGAGTGACTTCTAGTAGATATTGGAATGTTCCTCGAACAAAAGAACGAATTGCACTACTTGAGTGTCAACTACACAAAAAAGAAGAAAAGATTAACACCCTGTCCATCCAGATGGAAGAAACATAAAACAAACTTAATCTGCACAAGGAGTGCCGTTGTTACCAACACAAGTAAAAGTGACTTATTTTATTCACAAATTAATTAATGCTTTAACATTTGCCCCTTTGTCGTTACATTTTGTAGGTGAATTTTTTAGACAATTATGTTGGATCTAACCAAAGTACTAGTGCTACCACATATAAGTCGGGGCAAAAGAAAATGGTAACACTAGTAAGTATTTGACAGTTTCATTCTTTTTTATGTCTGCTCCATAACCTAATTAATTGAATTGCATGTTAATTATGTGGACAACAATCTCGGCTCTAAGGACAATACTAATGCTACCCCATCTAACGGATCATGTAAAGCAGTGCAAACAGAAGTCACTCCTCAGGTAAGTATTTTGCAATTTCATTCTTTTTTTTAATTTTCCATGTGATTGCTGATTTTCCATGACCTAATTAATTGAATTGTAGGCCAATTCTACGGAGACCAAACTTGACAAAACAACAGTGCAAACAGAAGTCACTCCTCAGAGTAACTTATCTAAAGGTGAGCAAAAAATACCGATGAAAACCAGGAAAAGGAAAGTTGATGTATCACACGTAGATGTCCCATCTCATTTGGAATCAAAAGAAGATGTCCCATAGGTACGTATTGCGTGAAATGCACATATATATTGACTTTAACTTTACCATGTTAATATATCCCACAAATCTTTGTAGACATTTAAGTGTAGTCAGTATTCTTTAAATTTAAACAACCGCGTGGCACTTAGTACAATTCATTGGTTAACGAAATCACAAACCATTCATGGAGTTCCACTACAAGATGATTGCTATAGAGTTTCTATTGATGAATCTATAAAGGGGGCAGCATTTTTACCAGTAGAAACTAGTGAGTTCAAAACACTTCACGAGGCATTACATTCTTTTATTCCTTGGCCAAAATCTCTTGTCAAAAGTGACAAGCAGGTTTGTTCCTTAATTAATATATGATTAAATGCAACTAAAATAAGTATTAATATTTGTTTCCATGTTTTGTTGCTCTAGCTACCAGATCCACCATCAAATCAAACACAAAACACTACAAATAAAGTTACTGAGAAGCAAAAGAAAACTTTTACAACGATAAAAGACCTGAAAAAACAGCAAGGAACAAGAAGAAAACCAGCAGCCAACAAATAGACATTCTTTAGTATTTAACATAAAACTTATGTATTGATTTTGGTTTATTACTTAGATTTATTCTTAATATAATTTGTTTTTCTCATGCATGTTTACTATTGTTTTTAATTATTATATACAAAAAAAATGAAAATAAAATGGCAAATTACACAAAAATGGCCACATAGAACCCAAGTAAATATGTGTGACCAAAGGTAAGACAATAGCCACACTTTAAACTCCAAAATTTTGTGTGGCTATAAATAACCATTAGCGAAACCATAGTTACATTGTTTTATGTTAGTGTGACGGAATGATAGCAAACATCGTGGGAAAAAACTATATATGTGACCAAAGGTAAGACAATAGCCACACTTTAAATTTCAACAATTTCGTGTGGCTATAAATGACTATTAGCCACACCAAAGTAACTTTGTTTTTTTGCTTATATGACGGAATGATACCAAACGTCATGGGAAAAAAATTATGTGTGACCAAAGGTTAGACAATAGCCACACTTATAATTACAAACTTTCGTGTGTCTATAAATAAATCATTAGCCACACCATAGCCACTTTGTTTTTTGTTAGTGTGACTGAATGATAGCAAACGTCATCAGAAAAAAACTTTATGTGTGACCAAAGGAGAGAAAAAAACTTTATCTGTGACCAAAGAAGAGACAATAGCCACACTTAAAATTCTAAAATTTCGTGTGGCTAAAAATAACCATTAGCCACACCATAGTTACTTTGCTTTATGTTTGTGTGACGGAATGATAGCAAACGTCGTGGGAAAAAACTATATGTGTGACCAAAGGTAAGACAATAGCCACACTTAAAATTCAAAATTTCGTGTGGCTATAAATGACCATTAGCCACACCAAAGTAACTTTGTTTTTTGCTTATGTGATGGAATGATAACAAACGTCATGGGAAAAAACAATTATGTGTAACCAAAGGTTAGACAATAGCCACACTTAAAATTACAATAATTTTTTGTGTGTCAAATAAAAGATTTTAACAACTCTTAAAATAAATTCATGTGACTATATAATATAAACGGCCACACTTACAGTAAATTCATGTGGTCGTTGTTACCATTTAGCCACACTTATTGGGACAAAATGCTTGATCACAATAACCCTTTAGCCACGATTTTATTAAATAAGTGTGGCTAAAACAAACTTTTTAGTAAAATCATGTGGCCGTTGCGACCCTTTAGCCACACTTAAAGTAAAGTCATGTGGCCGTTGCTACCCTTTAGCCACACTTAATGGAGGGAATGCTTGATTTCAACAAGAAATTTTGATACCCTTTAGCCACACTTTTAAGATGCTACAGTCACTAAAAAGCGTGTGTGGTCGTATGATATCTACGATGACTCGAGCTTTGGTCACACTTGAGCTGAAAAAAAAGTGTGGTGAAAGGCCTACGATCACACATTTTTTGTGTGGCCGTAGGCCATTTTTGACGCAATGCATGGTTAAATCATCTTCCTACCGGATCAATCACTACATGGGATGATCTAGCTCAAAAATTCCTTTCAAATTACTTCCCGCCAGCAAAAACTGCAAAAATTCAGAAATGATATTACCACTTTCACCTAGGAAGATGGTGAATCACTATATGAGGCATGGGAACGTTTTAAGGATATGTTGAGGAAATGCCCTTATCATGGGCTAGAAGTCTGGTTACAAGTATCATCATTCTAAAATGGGTTGCATAATCAAGCTCGTCAGACACTCGACGCTACTGCAAGTGGTATTTTTGGAAACAAAAGGCCACATGAAGCTTACAACCTGATTGAGGAAATAGTTATGAACAACTATCAATGGTAAAATCCGAGAAGTAATAGGTGCCAGGCAAGGTGTTCACTCTGTCAATACTGTCACTTCACTTTCGGCTCAAGTAGATGCCCTCACCATTCAACTAAACCAGATCAGCAAGGATAAGGTAAATGCTGAAACAACTGGAGAAACAAAAGGAATCACTATGGATACTGAGCAAGTTGACTTTATCCGAACAAATCGGCCGCAAAACAACCCCTACAGCAACACTTACAATCCTGGATGGAGGAACCATCGAACTTTAGTCAGAAGGATAAAAACAACCAAGGACCATCTGGTTTTGGACAACAACAATAGTTTCATCAAAGACAACCTCAAAACTTTCAGCCTCGTCAACAATTTCAAGGAGCTAACAAGCCAAGTAATGGGTTGAGATTGGAGGACGCGGTAACTAAGTTGATATCTGAAACTGAAATCAAGCCCTCTTAGCGTATGCTCATCATAAACAATATGAGGAAAAGTTTAATCTTCACGAAGCTGAGTTTAGGACACAAAAAGAAACTCTTCAGTCCATCGAGGTACAACTAGGATAGATTGCAAAACTTCTATCTGAAAGACAACCAGGATGTCTTCCAAGCAACACTGAAACCAATCCAAAAGCAAATTTTAGTGCTATCACTTTAAGAAAAAGCAAGGTTTATCTAGAACCTCAATTACCAGAAGAAGAGGAAGTTCAAACACCATTAAGGGAAATATTAACTGCAGTACCACTTCGTCCACCTGTCATAGACTCAACCGCTCAAGAACCACCATCGAAGGAGAATCCACAACTTGCTTAAGTGAACACTCCTTTTATCATTCCAACAAAAAGAACTTACAAATCTCACATACCTTACCCAGGAAGGCTAGTGAAGCAAAGGACTGACGAACAATATGAGAAATTCATCGAGCTTTTAAGCCAGATTCATATCAATCTTCCTTTCCTGGATATAATACAACAAATGCCTAAGTAAGGACGTTTCTTAAGGATTTCCTCACAAACAAAAGAATCATGGAAGAAGCAGTTAAAAGAACTAACGAATGTGTCGCTCTCATTGAACGATGCCTTCCAAAGAAACTCTCTGATCGTGGAAAGTTTTCTTTACCATGTTCCATCGGACCACTGCCTTTGACTTTCGCACTCGTTGATCTGGCAGCAAGTGCGAAAAAAATGCCATACAACATGTTCAAAAAAGACTAAAGATTGGAAATCTGCAACCTTGCGGATGGAATTATTAAATCACCTATAGGAGTTACTGAAAATTTATTGGTAAAACTCGACAAGTTTGTCTTCCCTGTCGACTTCATGGTCATGGAAATGGGGCCCGACTAATCAGTACCTTTAATTTTGGATTGCCCATTCTTAGCCACTGCTAGAGCAACCATTGACATGAACGAATGTATTCTAACACTTCGTGTTGGGAAACAATCGGTAGCCTACAAATTGGGGGTAACGAATGTTTATCCAAAGATCCATTTGAAATTGCAAAGTTCATAGACACTAATCTGGACTACCAACTGAAGAAAGCTAAAAAAATCAACAAAGGAAAGAAACCCAACCTTGGAAGGAACCTCAACAACACCAACTAGATTGACAACTACTAGACCAGCATCCAAAATTAATAAAGAAAATGACCATGAAGGAAGGAATGGGAGATACGGGGGTGATCCAAAGCCCCCACCAGAGGAAAGGCTGATGCAGCAGGTACGGGTCGGGCCAACGACCCTTAAATAAACGTGGCGCTTCCGGGAGACAACCCGATGATCATGAATAAATTGAGAAGTTGGTACATATGGTAGAACACATGGAACTCAGGTTTGGTTTTCCATGTTTAAGTTTCTCGTACTACAGCCTTCAGGTATGCCTTCTTGATACTAGGACCTTAGTAGCTTAACTACTACCAGTTATTTTCCATTTATGTTTTTATGTTTTTCTTTGTGTGTCAAGTAGCATAGCATCACCAAGTAGTTTCTCTATTTCTTTGAGAAGTTCCACTCCACCTCTACAAGCTTGTGCGCCGACAAACCACATCAAATTTGTGAGAGATTTGATAGAAGTTTTTGGCGTAACATTGACGACAGTCGCAAGCATTGGCCACAGGTTATACACCGAATTGACCGAGGGAGTACCAGTTTCTTTTCCCTTAAACTTCATGCATTTAAATTCGTGCATAACATTTCATTACATACATTTTTACATTGAGAGCAATGCACAGTTTTAAGTGTGGGGTGGGGAATTTGAGATTCAGGACAAACTTGTTTCCTCGAAGCAGTAAAACTAAACTCGTGATTTTCTACCCATTTGACTAAAACCTTACTTTAACCGAAAACTTATTTTCATAAAAACCCTAAACATTTTGAAAATTTTAAAACCCTAAAATTCTAAACTTGTTTGAGTTCGCGCTTAAATAAAATAAAAGGAATAAATGGAAACATGGCAAGTAGAAACAAATAGATATTATGCATAACAAATCACTAAACCTTATCCCATCCGTTTTTCATGTGGGAATAATATGAGCCTTTCACGAGCATTATTATCACTATTATTCCATGCTCTTTCGTTTCATGTACTGAGTGTTTTTCAATCGAATTTTATGCATAATTAGAATTTGTATGACTTATACATATCAAGACCATTAATTGGTAATTGTATGGAAATGATTAAGGCACATAGGACTTTATCACCCTTACTTTATTTACTACTCAACCCACTTACTAAAAAGGGGCATTTACATATATCACATTCCTAAGTTTCTTTATTACATATTTACCCAGCCCTAAAATTTAATTACATATTTCCCCTTCCTAAAACCTATATATTACATATTTATCCAATTTATTTAAAATAACTTATTTTATTACCATTTACCCTTAATGAACCAATTAAAGTACTATTTACATATATCCCCATCCTAAATATTTGTGAAGGGCAATTGGGTAATTTTAAGTTAATTGGGGAAATATGTAATTAAAGTTAGGAGTTAGGGATATATGTAATTTAGAAGTTTAATAGGGGGAAATATGTAAAAAAAACCCTACTAAAAATATCTGTCTAGATAGCCCTTTGAGCCTTAGCCTTTTCTTTTCTACTACACATTACCATTCATCCCCAAATCCAACTTTTCGTAAACCCCGGTTATTGGCTAACTGTCTTCAAGATGGAGAATCATTAGTTTATCTTATGTCGTTACTTAAAGTATGCAACCATTAAGACAATTTGGAAAAGATCTGATTCAGTCAAGGAATTGAAGTACACAAAAGAAAGTGGATATGGAAAAAGTTATTTCAAGAAAATTGAGAAAAATGATTTATTGACAAAGCAGTCTTGATATTCTCTAAAAAAAAGAGAGAGAAGTTAGTCTTTTACCGGTTAGAACTAAAAGAGAATGGACATACATTCTTTCGATTTAAATTTACTTTCTTGAATTCATAACGCAAAGCCTGATTTACTGCCCGAACTCCGAGAAAACGTTTTCAAAGCAACAAGTGATGTAAGAAAGTCGTGGCACAAGCAAGAACAACTACCACCATTCTGCGGCTTATCAAAAAAGCGCCGCCAAAAGAAGAGCCAAAAGATATGGCAAATGTGTGAAATGTGGAAACTTGTGCCACGATAGAAAATGCAGCAAGAATCAAACTTATTCCCAACATTAGTTTACGCATCTGATCAAAGTAGGTACTATTAGGTTACACGCCGAAAGAACCATACGAAAAGGCAGTAATGTGTACTAAGCAATGAGGGAAGAGTTGAACATGACAAAAAGTATCTGTCTTGGCAATCTGATCATAAACGTGCCCTCAGATTAGTTATACCCTTGTTATCTGAGTATTGTAGATGGACCTACTAGTATTTTTCATTTTAAGCCAAGAAGCCTTAGTCGTGTGTTCCACGTTAGATGCAGCCCTTTTAAAACCCTTTTTAATTCCCTAAAAACCCAAAAAGATTTTCATTTTCACCCTTTATTTTCTTTTAGCCACATTACAACCCTTTTTAAAGTTCTCTTGATTCATGCATATTACTTAGTTATTTGGTGGAGACTTGATTTGCATACAAGCTTATGACCATTGCATAACTCGATTCGAACTTGAGTGTTCCGCTTGACTTACATTATCCATATATATAGCCTTAGAGTTGAGTGAGCATTGTGAGGAGTGAGAATATGCATAATGGAAGTTCTAGTAGGCTTGTCATGGATTCCATCATCCTAAAATAGAAAAGCACAAAAATAGAATAAGCGACTCATGAGTTATCCCGGAGTCTCCAACTATCTGGGGCTCCCTTTTTCTTCTGTAAATTTTTAGTTATAGGTCTGGTCATGCATAAGTATAAGCAAAGTTTAAGTGTGGGTTGTTATGATATGCCCTAAATTATACATGTTTTGCATGCATAATAATCCTTATATTATGGTACTAATTGAACAAAAGTCTTGCAATTGATACTTAAAACGTTTATATTTCACAATTGCAGGATAATCGGTGTTCCGATATAAACAAAGCAAAAACCACTCAAAAACATCAAGAAATTAAGCTTTTGGAAGGAGCAAACCCGAAGCTTCGACCCCCAAGAAGTAAACCAAGGTCAACAATAGTCAACAAGCAGCTAAAAGACGAAACAGGGAGCAGGCAGGGCAATGCACAGCCGTGCAAAGCCTGCCTTGCTCTCCATGGCCCTAGTACACTGCCATTTGTACCCTGTTTGATTCCCGAGGTGTTTGCACGCCCATGCATTTCTCATTTTGAGGCCTATAAATAGATGGCTTGGGTTGTTCATTCCACACACCTTACCATACCAAAAGATAGAGAGAATAGTTCGTTTATGTAGTCTTAGAGTAGAGAGTAGAGAGAAGAGAGGCTCCTCCTCTTTGTCCGCAATAGGGGAGCCTACGAAACTCAGAATTACGTTAGTTAGTATGGCCATTCGTGGCTAAACTCTTTGTATTGCTAGGGTGAAAATGATGTTTGGTGTATGTTAATGTTTAACGTATTAATCTAGTGGTATGTTTATGTCTTTAATAATTCTTTTTAAAACAATGATATTAATGTTCTTGATCAATCGCCTAAATTCGACGATATGATAAATGGAACCGCACCGGACTCATCTTTTGAACTCAGAGGGTCATATTACAAGCGTGGATATTATTTTGGTGATGGGATATATCCCGAATACGCTATAATTGTCAAATATCTTACGTGTCCATAAGGTATTAGACGTACTACATATAAAGAAGCTCATGACGCAGCAAGAAAGGATGTCGAACGAGCATTTGCAACAATGAATAATAAGTGGCATATCGTGTCAAGGCCCGCACTAATTTGGTCACAAAATAATATAAGGAACATAGTGTATGCTTGCGTAATTTTGCATAATATGATTCTAGAAGACGTAGAAGTAGCAATTTGTCAATACAATTCAACTGAAGTGGAGCCAACGTTCGTAGAACTTGATGAAGATGAAAAGCGAGCAAACCGTCATGAGATACGCAACCGATAAATCCATAACTATCTAAAGGGGGACTTGATCGAGTATATTTAAAATAGTTCACTAGAGTAGTTTATATATTTTTAGTTTTCTTAATTATTGTTTTGTAACTTTTAATTAATATTATTTTATTTATGTTTAATTTTAATTAATTTTATTTTATTTATGTTTATATTTAATTAATTAATATAAATTGTCTAAATAAAAAAATTAATTAATTTTCACACCACTCACTTTCACACGTGTATACCCCTTTCCATATGTAAAAGTGGTGTGAAAACTCCATGTGGTGAGGTGACGTCCACATGACGTGCACTTTATTTTCACACGAGTCTCGCTCAATGGAATATACCCCATGCCCTAATGATAGAATAAAATTAATTGTAAGGTCCGGATTCCTGAGGATCTTCAGTCAACGGATTCAACGACATGTTGAACCTGACGGAAACAGACTCGACACGTGACTTGTAGGTACAACAGTAAGGACGAGGCTCAATCGATTGTCAAACGATTTGTATATTGATAAACCCCTGAAAACAATACAAAATGTCACTCAACAACTCGTCTGACTGTCTAACTCGTCCCACCCTCTGACTGTCTCAGTCGTCCAACCATAATACTGTTACAAGAAGATTTATTTATACTAAAACAGAAAGTATTCGGTGGACCTGGGCCTAGACCGCATACTTCAAGTATGCTGCCAGGACCGCATACTTCAAGTATGTTGCCGGATGAAGTATGCTGCCGGATACTTTCTTGTTTCTTTCAATCTTCATCATCCGAACTTCTTAACAACTCGGTGATTCTTTGATGCGTCAGCCTATTATATTTTTTGTCCTTACAATCTCCCCCTAGGCTGATGCACTCAAAGCAGTCTTAATATTTCAAAAACGACTGAAGGAACACCACCTCTTGCAATAACTTCTTTGTCAAAGCCATTCCGAAAACCTTCACGAACGACTTTGCGATTGTTCAGGCTGTTGTTTTGTTCACTTGCTCTTATTCTTTTCTTCGGAGTTCGATCCGCAAAAAGATCATAATCAGCATCATTGAAATCATCAACATGTTGAGAATGGTTGTTAGGAGGAGGATTCCCAATAGCCTTTCTCTTTTGCAATATCACTTTATGATGTTTATTGATCGACACTTTCGGTTTCAGAAGAGTCAACATATTTTTCTTCATTTCCTTCTTGAAAATATCGTGCTTTTCGGCAGTGTTGACACTTGGTGCAACAATGTTGATCTGTTTTTCATCATCCCTTGAATAAGGAATGTTAGCTTGTTGCTCCTGAAAGTTCACTTAAATACAAGTATGAGCTAAATGCAATTATGCTCAAATGTCACACCCCAACCGACGGCGGAATATGTCGGGGCGGGACATGTAGACTGTTCATAAGCTCAAGGTTGACTAAATTGTAATATATTAAATCCATTTCAATTCAAACAAACATAAACCAATTCCAAAGTACATAAATGAAATACAAATTGTTCTTGAATTAAAATTAACTAAGTCCCAAAGCCTATGTGTATCAAGCCTTGATCAAACATTAGCACCTGAAACATGAATAAAATAAGGTCAACTATAAAGTTGGTGAGCATACACAGGTTTGTACATAGATAGTATATAGATGTGAATTAACAAATCCTTACATAACATGATAAAATAAGGCATTTATGGGGAGCAACTATTGTGTAACCAAAAGTACAATCAAACATTTGTAACTAGCACGCAAATTGTGTTGTCGGCAAACAATCACCCCAATCTGGGTGGGTTTGTCAGACTCAATAGATCTATCATTGTTAACCGTCGGCTTGAATAGTTAATGATTGCACATAAATTGCACACAAACAGTTAACACACCTAGCACTCAAACATAAAGCTCAAATTTTGCATACATGAATGTAAAGAGGATTTGTGTTTGTGTAAATGTAAGCAATTGTGTGTATAGAGTTCATGTTTCACCCCAAAAAGTGTAAAAGAGTAAAAGGGGCTATGTAATACTCACCTTGAATAGTAGAGGGTTGAAACTTGTAGCAACATGAATTATGGATGCCCTAAGTTAAGTAATATATGTTATTTAATATATAGAAACGATCAAAGGAGACAGGAACGGAACGATTTTGACTTTATAATTTGGAACAAACGAACGAATACTAAAGATTTGAATTTTAACGATAACTAAAGTGATGATGTATTTTCATGAAATAATGTTTTATAACTTTATTTATAAAGAGATTTTAGGTAGCATCAATAAATGTTAATTGCTAGTTTAATATAATAAATACCATATTTAAAAGTTTAGGTTAGAATAGTTATCATGATGGAACAATAATATTTATATGAATATTATTTGAAATAAGTAATTAAATTAATTATGCAAATGTTAGTATTATGGTTGACCAAATTTTCTAAAGAATAATAAAATACGTGAAAATGATAATAATATGATTTTTAATAAATAAGATATTAATAACACTAATTTTATTGTTAATTTTAAATCATGTCATTATAATAGTTTAGGTATGTATAACCCCTTTTGTTTAATAAAAGTCATTACGTGACTATAATTCTAAAAGTTATAAAATAATGAGGGTTTAGTTATAAAACGCTCAACATTTGTCATCCTTTATAATATATATATATATATATATATATATATATATATATATATATATTAGTAACGAAATAACATACGTGTAGTGCTTATAAAATATTTGTTATACGTTTGAGATAATTAGAACAAATAAACATAGTTATAAATATTTATATATATATATATATATATTTGATAGGGATATTAATTGTAAACCCTTGAACGTTTCTAAAAGATAGGTCTATAACAATAATTGTTTATCAGAAAATTATATGTATATATACATATATATTTTTGTTTACAAAAGATAATAACTATGAAATTCTTGAAAGTTTATAATAGAAATGAGTTTTTTTTTGTTTACCATAACATAATAATAATAATACATAGTTTGTGTGTGTATGGGTGTCAAACAAGAACAAGAAACAAAAAGAAAATGGAGCAGAGCCAGGTTCGAACTCGCGACCTGTTTTGTGGGAAGGAATGCTTTTAACCAATAGACCTGAGCACCTGTTTGTTTAAAATTCAAAACCAATTTAGTTTTAATAAATGGGTTCTGAGAACCCATCTTCCCCATTGAGTTCAGTCGCAACCCAGACCCAACTCCCTTAACCTTATTCGGTTTCTAGAATAGAAGCAGAAGAATGGAACGAATAACATGGGGAAGTGGTTACCTGAAGTAAACGATTTGGACCAGGATGAGCTAGTAATGTCGTTGATTTGCGAGGTCCTCCCCCCCTTCCCGTGTCGATTGAGATTAGAGAGAAAATATTGAATAGGTGTACTGATCTTGATTGTGAAGTGAAATAGAAATTATCGGAGGCTATCAGATGGTTTGAAACGCGTTTTACTCCTTGATTGGGACGAGATTGGCGGAATTTGAACTTCATTTGTGGGTTTTAAAAACCCACGACCGTAACTCCATGTTTGGGTTTAAAAAAACGTGATTTTGTAATCAATTCGGCTAATTACTAGTTCCTAAATATCGTAAATGGGATGGAGAATGATTTGGGCGAATTTAAATCCTGAAATTTCAGGGATTGATTGAGGTTTGGGTCGAGTTTGACTTTTTCAAAGTCAAAATTGAGTCTAAAATTGGTTCCAGGGTCCAAGATGAGGAAGGGGTTCAAAGTGAGGGTTCCAAACACAAAAAGGGGGGTTCAAGGTTATATGTGGAGGGTTCAAGACTCAATTTAATGGTTTAAACCCATTTTATTTATTTAGAAAATTGTTTTTATAAAGTTTATAAAAATCTAAATATTATTTGTTTAGTTGTAATTAGTTTATAAAGTAAAACCTTAATTTTCTTTTTTTTAGAAGAAAAAAAATCGAAAGTTGTATAAATGTTCCGGTTAATACAATTAAATATAAATATTAACTTATATATTTATAGATAAATACATATGATAAGTAAAATGTACATACAATAAAATAGGACCGAAAAAATTATGGATGTTACAGTCTCCCCATGTTAAGGGAATTTCGTCCCGAAATTTAACTGGTGGAGGCTACTAAACCCGAAAAGGTGAAAGTTTTGATTAACTGTTAGGTTTCGGGGAGTGTAACTGATGACATGGTTTAGGCCTGATACTCAAGGTCGGATATGAATGATGATGATGACTTTCGTTTTGAAAAGGAATTTTAAGGAGAAGGTTGTCGAATAGTAGTTTGGATTCTAAAGGTGAGATGCATTACTTGAAATGGATTTGAAGGGATCTTGATAATTAGGGTTTGTGTAAGATGCAATCTAGTATGCTCAAAATTGTCAGTGGATGAGGGATTTCACAACTATTGATCTGGGTCAAAACTTCACGTGACACAAACAACGCTACTTCTGTTAATATGATAGGGCACTTATATATAGGAAGTACCATCGGCGTATCCACCATGCTATTGTCATATCACATCAGTTTCGTTGTTACATATCATGATAAGTGTTAGGTCAAAACACACGACAAAATTCACTATGTTTTCCATGCGTTGATTTTTATAATTCCGTGTGCACCCGTAATTATTCAAATCATCGCATGGTCCGTATAGATCCTTCCGTTGTGTGCGGGTCAAGAGGGGCACAATTTTACTCAGTTCAGGTCTATTGTTTTCACATAAGAGTTGCTAAAAAGTAACTATGTCCTTAAGTAGGCAGGTCAGTTAGCAACTAAAGGGTAATAAGGTAGTATAACCTAGAGTCCCATAGTTTACTCGTGTTTGAACAAGAATACGTCAAACACCGAGTTGTTTTAATGTGTTACAGCTTTCTCCTGTCTGAACAAGAATACGTCAAACCCCGAGTAGCTTCAATGTGTTATGGTTTTCCACCTTGGTAAATAAAGTGTATGATCATTCTTTGTGTATAATGTAATCAATCAATTGCAATAATTGTAAACAATTTAGTTTCATGTATAATGTTGACACACAATTCTCATGTATGATCTAGCGTCATGTAGCTTGTAATCCAATAGGTTTCGTGTGTAACGTGAGCAACTTAGCATCATGTATTTTGTAAACAAATAAGTCTCATGTTCAATGTGGTCAATCATGTATTGTGTATCAAACAACCAATTGTTAGGTATCATGTATATTGCAAGAAATGAATTTCATGTATGGTGTTAATAACTTAGTATCATGAATTTTGTAAACCAATAATCTTTCATGTGTAATGTATGTAATGTAGTATCATGTACCTTGTAACCAAATAAGTTTCATGTTCAATGTGGCCAATCAAGTATTGTATATCAAACAACCAATTGTTATGTATCATATACATTGCAAACACTAAGTCTTATGTGATAGTATTGTATATTTTGTGATCGTGTATACGTAAGTTATTGGATTTCGTGTGTGACGTATATTAACGAGTTTTGTATATGGTCAGGTGTTGTGGGGAGGCGTGTTGTTTGGCGTTCGTTAAAAATGTGGTGGTTAGGTTCTAGTTCTTTAAATCACGTTGAGGTTTGTAGAGAGGGTTAGCGTCTACGCGAAATGGGTCGTCTCTTGAAGTGGCAAGTACATTCGTACATTATCGAAGGTGCAAGATAACGAGTAGGTTCTGAAATATTCTGAGTAGTGTGTTTCTGAATAACCGATTTTGTTTGCAAGTAAGAAATTGTTCGTAGATGGATAGCAGGGTGAGAGTGAGGGGTTGAATAAGTAAATAGATAATTACACGAAAACCTTTTTATAAAAATATTTAAGGAAATAGAGGTTAAATAACTTAAACCGTGATTTACAATGGCTAAACAAGTAATTGTATATTAATTTAGTCAATGTTTAGAAATATTTAATTTAATGACAAAAGTCATAATTATTTATCAATTTGAAATGGTGCTTTTATAAAACATGTTGTATTAAGTTTTCTCACAAGATGAAAATGTTTATAGAAAAATTACATTTCTGATACTATCTAAAGGTTTGATAAACGTTTTGTTTGAACACAATAATGAGGTTGTTTAAATCAAATAATAGGATGATTTGTTTACGAAGAAGATTTCCGATAGTGCACTAAATTGTGGTGAATGAAGAAGGTGATACTTGGAGAATCTTGATGAAAATATGATGGGTGTAATTCATACTCAACGTGTCAAATCAATGAATAATTACTTTAGAGTTGGAATATATAAAATTTATTAAATGTTGAAATGTTAACCATTATTCAAAACATAGGGAAATGGTTCTCAAACTGAAAACTTAAGGACAATAACTAGAACTTTCTACTAACGTCTCTTGTAGCTTTCCATTAGGAAGCAAATAATCACCAAAACGAGCACTGCTATGGTCACTCAGGTAGCCGATCTGGCCTCAGCTCTAGCTACTTCCGTGCGATTCTCAAGCATTTCTTTTTCAAGGGTGAAAATTAACTCCCTTTGGTAGCCTAATTGATTCGCTAGGCTATCCATTCTTTGTCCTTGCAAGTCGTGCCTTATCTCGTGCTCCATCCTTTTCCTCTCAAACTCTGAGATCCTCACATATTGGTGAATGTCATCGATTGGAATTCCTATTGTACTAGTGGGTGCCATGGTATGCCTTACCCAAGGGTTAGAATGGTAAGGGTCGGGCACCAGATACGGGTCTCTTAGTGGGGGTGGTTACTGATTGTGTAGGTGGGGTGTCTGATACGAGTTCCTGGGTGGGGGGTGATCCAGGTGTTCGAAGTCTTGGATCTGTGCTCCTAATCCAATATGCCCTTACGAGTTCCTGGCTCCTAATCCAATCTGCCCTTATATATATATTAGTAACGAAATAACATACGTGTAGTGCTTATAAAATATTTGTTATACGTTTGAGATAATTAGAACAAATAAACATAGTTATAAATATTTATATATATATATATTTATAAAAACCCACAACCGTAACTCCATGTTTGGGTTTAAAAAAACGTGATTTTGTAATCAATTCGGCTAATTACTAGTTCCTAAATATCGTAAATGGGATGGAGAATGATTTGGGCGAATTTGAATCCCGAAATTTCAGGGATTGATTGAGGTTTGGGTCGAGTTTGACTTTTTCAAAGTCAAAATTTAGTCTAAAATTGGTTCGAGGGTCCAAGATGAGGAAGGGGTTCAAAGTGAGGGTTCCAAACACAAAGGGGGGGAGGGTTCAAGGTTATATGTGGAGGGTTCAAGACTCAATTTAATGATTTAAACCCATTTTATTTATTTAGAAAATTGTTTTTATAAAGTTTATAAAAATCTAAATATTATTTGTTTAGTTGTAATTAGTTTATAAATTAAAACTTTAATTTTCTTTTTTTTAGAAGAAAAAAAATCGAAAGTTGTATAAATGTTCCCGTTAATAAAATTAAATATAAATATTAACTTATATATTTATAGATAAATACATATGATAAGTAAAATGTACATACAATAAAATAGGACCGAAAAAAATTATGGATGTTAAATCAAAGTTATAAAAATTTTGAAACTTTCCTCCATTTTATAAAACCTATTTTTCACGATTATTGAATCAAACAAGAACGGTCATTTTAACGAAAAATAGAATAAAAAAAAGTAAGACAAAAACAAAAATAAAATGACTCAAACTAAGTTAAAAACATAAAATCCTTTTGTTCTTTTGACAACATATGACACTTACTAAAACACATTATTTTTTAGAGAAACTCTGTTATGGGATCATATCATTCTAGAGCAGACCAAGACATATTTATTAGCTATTCATTTTCTTAGATAGGACTCGGTGATTGCCAATATATAGTATCCTTTTAAACTCAAACTTTTATACCTTAGTTGACAAGCAAGCAGTGAATAAGTTTATCATGTTTTCTGGGTAAGAATTATTCATGACTTAGTGGGTCCCACACTCACATCTTAGAAACCTGTATTTATTTTATTGTGAATTAGATGAGTTTTTGATGAACTGAATGGACCCCACAACTTATCGGATAAACCTTCCCTTCCTCATGATCTTTTGAGCACCTAAGTAATAACTAAAAGAGCATAACTAGCACGGGTCTATGAACTATTTAGGAGATCTCTGACAAATGTGATAAAAAACATAGCACAACGGACTTACATGCCTTGATAAGAGATTCCTTCCCAGTCACATATTCCCAAACAGAAAAATATTTACATGTATACTTATATGTACTTCTTTAGACATATCTTTTTGAAATTTCCCTATAGCACGACATTAACATTGCGTGTCTTTTTGCTCAAAATTCTGCTTTGAAGAGCAGCTTTGCACTATCATTGAGTGTCTTTTCACCTATTGCATGTCAATGCATGTCTTATATATATATATATATATATATATATATATATATGTACAGACTTGTATCAAGTCAGCTCGCAACCCCTTTATGAAGGGTCTCGGTTTGTGCAGTCCAGATATATTGTGTTCATCCACAGTTCACCAATCTTTATGTTTAAGTGCTCGATTATTAACAGGAAATAATTATTCTACCAATCTATGAGATGTTCCCCACTACAACAATGACCTTTATGTTTAAGTGAAACACTATCATGTTGTCTTTCCAGTTTTAGCAGAGCATATCAACATATCACCATAAGATCCTGATGTTTTCAACTATAGGCCTTACATATGATGATCCAACCTCTAAAATGATGTACTATCATTTCCCACTTGACAGAGTTCTCATTTGTTTTTTTACACAAGACACAACATAAAATCTTTTTGGTATTTTTCGAATTTTCTCCCCCAAGACTTTTGCTTTTGTACAAAAAAAAATTATATCCTAAGAAAAACAAAATAAACAAAAAAAATATTTTTGTTGACCAAACTTGTGACTCGTTAATCGAAGCAGAACATTTTGAAACACTGAACCGGAAAAATGAATCTGGTCAGATCAAGGAATTTGTAAAAACATCTTAAACATAAATGTCATCCTCAAAGCAAAGAGTACCATTAGTGACCGTACCTTTCATGCTGATCTTACCTCCTTTATCTCATGCAAAGGAAACATACCCTCCATTAAAATGTTTGATATCAAGCAGTAGAGAGATGTCCCACATTATGTGCTTGGACCAACCACTATCAATGTACCATAGGTTGTTGACAGTCCTCCTTGGCTATTCCTGCATGATTAAAGCAAGTTAGTTAGACATAGGTACCCAAGCCATAGTGGTCCTGGGTACGCCCAAAGCATCAATGTAAGATACTTCCTGTAAGCACATATCCTTATCGTTCTCTAACACTGGTGATTCAACTGCTTTTGATTTAGTTTTCCAAATTGGTGTAGGATTAACAAACCTTTTAGTTGCTTGAGGAGTACCAACTTTAGGTTTCTCTTCCTGTTTAGGTTTTTTACATTGCTTGTTTTCACGAAAAATCTTTTGTTTTGTTCTTAGCAGCATTCCAATCACCATCAGAAGGCTTAACTTTGGGATGCTTATTCTTCATCGCCTTAAGTTTTTCAACCTTCATTGGCTTAGAATAATACTTTTCTCTTGGTGTGTCCTTCTGATTTTGCAAATAATAGGGCTCATAAGGACGATGTATGCAATTTCTTGCAATGTGACCAGCTTTGCCACAAGTGTAGCATGTCCGTTTCCTAGCATAAGGAGCATATCCCGATCTGTCGAACCATGATGATGACCGTTGAGGAGAACCTGTGAAGTAACCTGCATTTTCACAACTCCTAGAAAACCTTCTATCAAACACTTGGTTATCATATCTATCACAATTTCTGCGATTCGATCTAAAACAGTTCCTATAAGAATTTTTAACATTTTATTCAAAAACATGATGATGATTATCAAATTTTGAATAAAATTCATTTTTGGTAAACCGTTGAGGCAATTGTTTAGAACTTGACTCACTTGTAGATGGTTTGTTACTTTCTCTATTAAGGGAACAGTTTTTATTTTTGACAAACTGATGATTGTTACCATTGGCAATTTGTTTTTCTTCCCTTTCTAAAGTACCACTTTTA
Source organism: Smallanthus sonchifolius (assembly GCA_023525975.1). Classification (NCBI taxonomy): domain Eukaryota; kingdom Viridiplantae; phylum Streptophyta; class Magnoliopsida; order Asterales; family Asteraceae; genus Smallanthus; species Smallanthus sonchifolius. The sequence goes on along the minus strand of CM042025.1, from coordinate 35,266,045 downwards.
ACAAATGTGGATGACAAACTCCCTTTCAACTTATCCTCTTTTGAAAAAGTACCATTTTGAAAACAAGACACTTTGTTTTTAAATGACGCAGACTTAGACTAAAAAACGCGACCATCCTCCTCCTCAACTATGCCCTCTACTAATCCTGTTATTGCATAAGATTTAGACGGGTTAGTAACGTTCACATGTTCTACCGTGGGATCTGGTTTACGGCCTATACCATATTCCATCTCAACATCTTCATGTTGAACACTTGGCATTGAAGTAAAATTGCCATTAAAAGGATGTTCAACTTCATCATAACCAATTCCTAGATTCCCTTTCTTTCTTACTTGAGAATCTATCATGTCATAAATTACTGATCGAGGGTGTTCAATTTTCTCGATTGTTAGTTTAGTATTTGCCAATTGAGTCACAACATCATTTAATTTTAAGCTAAGATAGTCTATCCGTTTTAATGCATCACGATAAAGACATTCCTTATTGCTAAAATCCATTTCAAGTTTTGAAAAATCATTTTTGCTAGCTTCAATTGTATCTTTGAAAACCTTTTCTAATCGTTTGTGTTCTGAATTGGAATATCTAAGCATTGTTATTTCTTGATTTAATATATCGTTATCATGTTTGTAATGAGTGACTTTCTCAATACAAATAGCAGAGCAAAGATCTTTGATTACCTCAGTGTCGGTGACCTCAACCACGAAGGCATGATGTTGTTTCACTTCCAAATCTTGAACTTTCTCACTCCTGTCATGCTGGCTCACAAGTGCCTTTGATTCACATGAAATAGATGTACTTGCTCCAGCAATTTCAGAAACATCCATTGAACTCATATGATTAAGGTGACACTGTTTATCATCCATATCATAAGAGTACAAAATAGAAATCAGCTCACTCAAGGATGTTTGATACATATCCTTGGTTCTCTTGATGGCGGTGCAGTTAAAGTTCTAGGTTATTGGTAAAGAGTTGAGTAGCCTTTTGTTGATTTCTCCCTTTGTCAACTCTATTTCAGCACTCTTCATCTCCGTCAACAAGTGCGTGAATATGTTAATCTGAACCTCCAAATTTTCACCAGTAACATGATTGAACATATTAAACTCTTACTTCAGCATTTCCTTTCTACTTTCTCCCATGTTTCAAGTTCACGTGAAAAAATAAGTAACAAAAAGTATTCGCAAACTTTGAAAGACCGCAAACTTTGAAAACTTCAAACTTTGAAAACCTCAAACTTTGAAAACCGCAAACTTTGAAATCCGTAAACTTCGAAATCCGCAAACTTCGAAAACCGCAAACTTTGAATACCGCAAACTTCGAATACCGAAACTTTGAAATACCGCAAACTTTGAATACCGCAAACTTTGGAATACCGCAAACTTCGAATACCGCAAACTTCGAATACCGCAAACTTGAGGTAACCGCAAACTTGAGTGACCGCAATCTTCCAGATGAAGAAATTGACCGAAAACTTTGATTTTCAAGCCGAAAAATCAACTAATCAACCGTAAACATCAACAAACGCGACAAAAACAAGGTCTAAAACGTGTCAATCTGTTCAGAAACTCTTCCAAACACACAAGTCAGTTCAAATAAACTCGAAATCAGTAACTTTGATACCTCACGAGTCAAAGAAATCCGTTGCAAGCTTCACCAATGAGCGCTATGGCTCTGATACCAATTGTAAGGTCCGGATTCCTGAGTATCTTCAATCAACGGATTCAACGACGTGTTGAACCTGGCAGAAACAGACTCGACACATGACTTGTAGGTACAAACAGTAAGGACAAGACTCAATTGATTGTCAAACGATTTGTATATTGATAAACCCTTGAAAACAATACAAAATGTCGCTCAACAACTCGTCTGACTGTCTAACTCGTCCCACCCTCTAACTGTCTCAGTCATCCAACCAGAATACTGTTACTAACAGATCTATTTATACTAAAACAGAAAGTATTCGGTGGGCCTTGGCCTGGACCGCATACTTCAAGTATGCTGCCGGGACCACATATTTCAAGTATGCTGCTGGATGAAGTATGCTGTCAGACGAAGTATGCTGCCAGATACTTTCTTGCTTCTTTCAATCTTCGTCATCTGAACTTCTTAACAACTCGGTAATTCTTTGATGCGTCAGCCTATTATATTTTTGTTCCTTACATATAAGTGGATAATCTAATAAAAATTCAATAATTTAATCAGCAAAGGATTCAATTTAATATTTTCCTTGCAGTTGTATCCTGCTTGTGAAAATATGATGCCAACAATATATGCGGATGTCCACCGACACAAGTAAGCACATCTAGATCAAAGTAAACCAATTGGATTAGGTCACAATCAGTCAAAATCAGATGATACAGCAAAAATCAACAAAGTAAATGAAGATAACTAAATGAAAAAAGTCATGGAAGAGGAGTTACGATCAATCAATTTCATTGTGATGCAAGTATATTTGTTTGATAAGTGGTTTTTTTTTTCATGGGGTTTAAGAAAACCATTTTGATTTCTTGGTGAATTTTGAATCTGATTTGGTTTGTAGGTAATTAGCTACTTGAAAGAGTTGGCTCAAGATAAAAGGTGGCGATCTGCTACTTGAATGAGCAGGCTCAAGAACTGAAGATAAAGTATTGATTTTTTTTAATTTTTTTATTCTAATAATATATTTAATATATATAATTTGATTTTTCTCTACTTACTAACTTTTTTTTAATTTAATAACACCGTTTTGTTAAAAAAAATTGGTCGATATTCCAGTATAAATTTTAATGAAAACCGAGTTGTTTTCAAATAAAGTATTTTTTATTCCTGTAAATATATAAAATACTTTATTCTGAAAACAACTTGGTTTCAATAGAACTTATGTCGGAATGTCGCAAAAACATTTTAAATAAAATGGTGTCACTACTAGAAAACTGGGTATTTGCGACCGCATTTTCGGTCGCAAAACGGTCCCAATTGCCCTGTTGTGACCAAAAATGCGGTTGGAATCGCAATTGCCCTGTTGCCACCGATTGCAACCGCTACTACAATTTGCGACCGAATTTGCGATGATAAAAACCGTCGCAAATTTTGTGACAGCTTCAGTTGCCACCGATTTGCGACCGCTTCAATTTGCCACCGACATGCCACCGCTTCGGTTGCCACCGATTTGCGACCGCTTCAGTTGGTACCGAATTGCGACCGCTCAGTTTGTCACCGATTTGCCATCGCTTCAGTTCACCACCGATTTGCCACCGCCTTCTTTTGGGACCATGTTGCGGTCGCAATTTTGTCGCAAATTCGATACATAATTAAAAAAAAACTTTTTTTAAAATTCTTTACAAATCTATTTAAATTCATAGAAATATTCAAATAAAAATCAACTCAAATGTTTAAAAAATCTCATAAAATAAATATATATTCAAACTACTATACAGATTTATAAATTTCTAAACAAAATATACAATAATCACACAAATAGATCTCTAAAAAAAATTAAATAGATTATGAGATGCCCTTTCTTCCATTTCATCTCGAGTCGTCCAGTCCCTGGGCTGCTCTCGGGGGATTAGGGGGCAGCTGAAAGAGCTGCTCGAAAGCTTGACGAATGTTTGTTTGTAAAAGACGCCATCTTGCTATTACTTGGTTCAATCAGTTCAGTACCTAATTCAGCTCCCCCATTGCCATCTTGACTTTTTAAACCGCCACTAGAACTGGCATCATGGACTTGTACTTGACTTTTGACCTCAACATTTACACCAACATCTGTCACACATTACAAATTCACATCAAATAACAGGCACACAACTGATTTTAAATACGATGTTTATTTATTTTAGGATACAAGTAGCAAGCACAGTTGGAGGTAAAGCAAACAATCACCGCATACATAGAACCAATCAAAGATGTCACATAAAACATGCTAATGAGAAATGGCGAGGGGAGGGGGCGTTTGAACTTTGAATGTGCATTTGAGGCGATCATTGCAGACTTGAAGTTGTAATGGTCAGGTTGAATTTGGTAAAATCATTTAACCCAAATACTCACGGGGTTGACCCGAACACGACCTGTTTAATAATCCAAATACTCACGGGTTGACCCACACACTCACGGGTTGACCCAAATTTTACTTACTTTTTATATTTTGGCATATTAATCCTTTAAAATTACAAAAGTATATAATACATTTTAATTACAAAATCTTATGTAAACTTCTCTTTTAAGTTTTAAATATAAGCATAAAATAGCCAATTAATTTAATTTAGGACATAAAACACATTTAAAAATTTAAATAAAAAATAAAAGGGTTGAATGGTGTAAGACCACAAACCGAGCACCCTACAGTTGGGTCTAAGCACTAAGTATTCTCTTTAAAAGTACTCGTTTCATTACTCAAACATCAGCGGAAGTCTTTCTAAAATAATTATTATCCTTTAAAGTCATTAATGTTATTAACTTTATCTCACGAATGCCTGCACACCGAACCGAGTAGCACCGTCCCCAAACCAAGATACGTCGTCCTCAGAACTCACATGCAACACAAACTAACGTACACACAAAGTCAGCTATGCTGAGTGAGTTCTAATAGTTTCATTTGAATAAAAGTAATCTCGTCATAAAAGTTATTTATTTTCACTCAAAACCCTCCGGTCCTAATAAAATAGTTTTATAAGTTATTATCATATAGATAACCCCTGTTATCTTACGATATCCCAAAAAGTTCACCACCTCAGACTCATCTCACAAATATAACCCCATAAACCTCACCGACATGGATCAATCTTACTACACAATTTACTTGTAATCTACCACCCGTATTAACCCGAAACCCTAGTTAACACAACAAATCCCTAGACACCGACTCACTCAGCCTCGACCAAGACTCTCACCAGTCAACTGACACAACTGTTGTAAACACCACATCATAATCCCGACACAACGGTCGATCTAACTCTACTCACCACATTAATACCATCTACACATCACATTAATATCATCTCATGCACAATAAATATAACTCAACACTTGCATGCAATTCAACACATATACATGCACACAGACACATACCCCGTAACATGCACCCTCGTCAGGGCGTTCAACACACCCCGAGCTCATCATTAACCTGCTCAATATTGTCACCTTTGGTGACTTCCCGAAGGATTTCGTCCTTCACAATCCCGTTTGCCGTGTCACACAGAAAACGATACAAACACCCAACACAAGCGTAAAACATATAACATCATATTTCATTTACACGTGGCTCTAGGATAACATATCCTACTCACACCCATAAGCGTTTAGCTTATATCCCGACTCACCCAAACTAACCCTTAACACGACACACTTCAATAACTCTTTTATTCTCTGACTCACGTAACCCCATAGACACTTCATAGACCCTCCGATTCATTACTGAATATTATACTTCATAAACACCTCGTGTTAAAACCCAACTCTTAACACGTTTATTAAAATAAACATATTTTGTAAGCATCTACGATAGCCCCAAAAACAGTACAACGTTTAATAAGTGGGGGATTAGAAACTCACAGTTACAAAGCTGTAACTCATGCACTGCAACGGCTCCTCACACAAAATCCGAACCTGTCCACGTAATGTCACATGATCAGAGTACATCGTAAACATGTGTCAGTTACGTATAAATATAAATGATCCCGACACCCCTCTCGTCCGCTCGTCCACGCAAAAACCCTAGTCCACGTGTCGGCTCTAACCGGGTTATTCTGGACCCGTTTAGAACCCGCATGCACGAACCTCGGTTTTTATGCATACACGTACACGTGCCATGCAATGAAAACCCTCGTCTTACAAACACGTAAGCTTAACGCGGGTCTCCATGCACATGCGTAAACCGCCATGCGAAAACCCTAATCGGGTGTTAGCCACACCGGCCACCCTGCCGTCCTCCACCTCTCCCACCGTACAACACCACACCCGCCGTCTTCCTCCTCTCCGTCAAGCCACACCCTAGCCGAGCCCCACCTAGCTAACACTTCCACCACTAACACCGTTGGCCTTCTCAAGCTGTCCTACCAGCCGGAACAACGCCATGGTGGTTGCCCGCTGCTCGCTGTCGGACACCACCATAGCAGCCCCCCTGCTGCTGTCGGGCACCACCCCCTCTGCCATCACCGTCCTCGGTTATCCCCATAGCTACCACCGCCTTCACTCGACACCCTCCTCTCTCTATCTCTCCATTTTCTCCTTCTCGGTTGTCGGCCTACCACACGCCAGTCATCCATCGCCTCCACCATAGTCGTCGTCCACGGCCAAACCACACCCAACAACCCTAATCGGGTTTCTAACAAGAACATAATGCAAAAGTGGAAAGAGAAAAGTAACGAGGCTCAGATGGTCGTGGACCACCTCGAGACCACCCCTTTCCGGTGTCCTCCCTTGCGTCTCTCTCATGTTGTTGTCGAGTACCCACCTAGGCCGAATGACCTAGGGTTTTGCTATAAGATGGCTTATAACCTTTCGATGTTTCGTTTCCGGTCCCTCCTAATTCCTTTGACGCGTTTCTGCCTCGAACCCTTGCAATAACGGCTAACCGGGTCCTCTGACCCTGATAAATAGGGTCGTTACGCGACATAACTATCAATTCACATCATTTAAAGAGACTCGGTTTTCCTCTTCGACCCGACATTAAAAATTCCGGGATGTTACAAATGGGTTAACCCTGAACATGTCGGGTTGACCCGAAAACGGCCAGTTTAGCTAACATGTTGAATTGCAGATGCCTCTTACTTGGGGCCTCATTAAAAATCCATCATTTATGTCAAGTGATTCAGTACTATAGCTCAACTTTCATTTGACATGTAAAATGTTCATATATAAGATAACTTTGATACGATGAGCAAACAACGATGCGCAACATGTGTTATTTTTAAACATTTTGCTGGCACACAAACAAAAATGAACATTATGGAAAATGTTGAATTAATAAAATGTCAAATTTAAAACAAAGTGAAATGATTTTAGGCCACTCATTAGTCATTACCTATGTATTTTCTTGAAGAATCCCAAGCATAACATGAGCTTATGGGGACTAGAAGTGAGCTTCAACTGGATGCATTCTTGAGCTAGGACATACATACTTTCTAAACCCTGCACACATAAAACTCATGTTGGTGATATAAACCATTGATACAAATTGTGAGTTATTTGTGTACAATTATGTTACAAAAAAAAATTACTGACCGAAGTAAAGGGCCTGATATATAGGAAGTCAGTAATATATAGCTCAACCCAATGACATGTAGCACTTGACAGCTTGCTCGTGTTCCCCAACAAAATTTGAAGCAAATTTTCTAGGTTCTCTTTAGTTTGATTATGACCGCACTGAATCCAGAACGCACTGCAATCCAGTTTGGTTATTTGTGCTCGCCATTTCTCCCATGCCTAGCAGGTATTAAAATGCATGTTTATAAAATTTCATTTAGAATGTAACTTTAAAGTGTAAATTGATTAAGCTTCTTACCCTCATAAAATCAGACTTGTTAAAATAACATTCACCTAACTTTCCAGATGGTAGATCCGCACGCATACGAGGCATTTTCGATATTAGAACTGCAACTGCTTCTACAAGTCCTTTCTCTGTCTGTAACATAAACGGCATTAATACACTCCACACTGAACTACATATAAGTTATTAGTTTATTACTCGAGAAAAGTATTTGGTTATAAACCTTGCGAGTTCCTAGCTGATTAAGCTGATAAGATCCGTGCAATTTCACCTACAATTGACATTATGAGTGATGAATATCTATAGTATGTAAAAAAAGTAACAATTCAAGAACAGAATTACCTTCCAAACTGTCTTCGGATCTTCAATTAACGAGGTAGGACTAGATTTCTTGCTTCCTACAAGAGAGTTTATTTCCTTGCTATACTCGAGAACATATTTTAATCTAATTCCATGAAGTGTGACAACACTCTATGAGAATTCAAAAGTCCTAATCATTTTGTTTGTTCTAAAATTCAAAGGAATAAAACTCTATTACAGTGTAATCAAATATGAAAGTCTTAAGCAATTTACATATAGGAGCATAGTTCTAATAATAATTTTAAGCAATATTCAAATTTGGGGATTTTACTTCACTTATTCTAATTTCATAGTTCTTTACAAATTTGAGCAACTTTTTATCCTTGAGTCCGCTAATTCAAAAATCAATTTTAAAATTCACGTAAAAAGTATAAAAATCTAAAAAAAATTTATATGTAAATGTTTTATAAATTATAGTCAATGCTTTTTGACAAGATTTATTGGAGTAATGATAGACAATGACATGACATCTTCCCCAAGGATACAACAAGAATTTTGTTGACTTTGTGATCTGGGTTTTCATGAACATCTTTTGACATTCATTGGGTCAAAGTGATTTAGCGTGGTAAAGGTTCTTACTATTAATCTTACCATCCAATTCCATGTGGGTTGTTTGTTGTGGTCTAAACTTCCTTAACTTCATTTTTTTTTAACGGCGAACATTGAATGTTGTGACGTCACACCCCCGTCACATGGGAGAGACTCGTCCAACTCCGGCCAATATGTTGTCTTAACCAGGCCCACTTGGCGTCAGAGTTGGAGAACATCCAAGGAAAAGTCCCACCCAATACCTTCTGGGCTTGAGGGAGAGCCGAGGCTCGAACCCTGGGTCGGCGTGGGTAAAACCCTGGTGCATCAGCCTAAGAGTTAGGCCTCATTTGCATGCCGCAGAAACTAATGGGGATGGCAAGGATCGAACCTGGATCACAAAGAATATCAGGTCTCTCCCTTACCACTCTACCACCAGCTCATTGGCTTCCTTAACTTCACTTGGTTAGTATGTCTTCAAAAATTAAATTGCAATATTATTTTTTAATAGTTATTTTGGTTATGAATTCAAAGTGACCAATGGTTTATCAACTCCGAAACAAACATATTTTCAGAGAGCACTCGTTCCCTTGTCCCCTAACAAAAAAAAACGGTTCAATTTAAAATAATGCAATTAGTGCAAATTTTGTTATTACATTACTAATTTTACCTTTATTTTATGGTTGCAGACGTTGCTAGACGTTGCTAGACGCTGCTAGATCGGTCGACTGTGGATTTGTGAGTGCTCGGCCTAGGCGGGGAGTACTTAGACATGGTAAATTACAAATAAATTAATTTTCGGATATTATATATAGAGTTAAGTGCTTTTTTCATCCATGTGGTTTGCTAAAAATTGTCATTTGAATCCAATTGTTTAAATTTTGCCATTTGAATCCAAAGGTTTCAAAAAAAATTGTCATTTGAATTCATTTGACCACACCTAATTAACACCGATAACATTTTTCGATAAAACTTCCCCACTTGAGGGGTATTTTAGTCAAAACAATTATAAAATAAAGAACCAACCCTACAAAATATAAAAAAAATACCTAAAGAGATTGAACATATAATACATATAATATTTCGATCTTAAAGAAATTGTGATTGCAATTACGACGTTTGTTGTTGATTATGAGGACGAAAGAGATTGATTTTGGGGTTAGGAATTTGTTTTTTACGATTACCTAAAGAGATTGAACGTATAAAACCCTCATGTGGGGTTGGTTCTTTATTTTGTAATTGTTTTGACTAAAATACCCCTCAAGTGGGGAAGTTTTAACGGAAAATGTTAATGGTGTTAATTAGGTGTAGTCAAATGGATTCATATGGCAATTTTTTTGACACATTTGGATTCAAATGGCAAAATTTAAACCTTTGGACTCAAATGACAATTTTTAGCAAACCACATGGATGAAAAAAACACTTATATGTCAAATATCATAAGTTTACTAATATTTATAACAAAATACATGAATATCAATATAAATCAAAAGGATACATGTTCAAATAATAAACTATTTCAAAAATTGATATTCATTATTTAATATTATATACATAGTAATTATTTAATTATCGTCTTACAATGTATCTCCGTGAAAAACAGCGAAAATCATTTAAAAATCGGTGAAAAACAACAAAAATCGATGAAAAACTGCGAAAATCCGAGTTGAGCAAGTTGGACCGAGTTGGACCGATTCCGATTAATGTTGACCGATTTAAATAAAAACTCCTCGACACCCTGCCGAGTACTCGGCCGCCTAGACCGGGTTTTACGACACTCCTTTATTTAATAATGAACCAAATCAAAATTGTTATATCAAAAGAATTAATAGTAAAAGTGGGAAATTAGTAAATTATAGCTATATATTTAAAAAAATAATCATTTTGGGACAAATTATATAATTATTAACATATTATTTGCCATGCGAAGGAATAGTGGCTTCTGCATGGCACAATTTGATTCTTCCAATTTTATTTTTTTTTTAATTTTTAATTTTAACCCTTGTAATATATATAATATACGTTTTTAGCCCGTTTTATTTTTTATTAATTTTTTTTTCTTTAATAACTTTCGTTCGTTAACTTTTTTCAAAACACGGAGTGCGTAGCTGTTTGTAATTTTTTTTGTCAACGTTCTGATATAATTTTTTTTTAAACGGAGTTGTATTTAAAATTGAGGCATTTTTTTATCGTTGCCTATAGCTGATGTTACCGTTCTGGTATCGTGACGAGCCGAACCTATTATGAGTGAATAACATCATTATCGATATTGGTATTATCCGAACCCGTATCGGTATTCGCTTTATGGTTTTCGACGACCCGAACGGGTAACTTTTTTATTTTGTTTTTTTACCTTTTTATTATTTAGTTTTATGTTTATTTTTTATTAACATTATTTTTACCGTTGCGCATACGTTTTCATTTAAATTTTATTAACAATGGGTCTGGCACCGTTTTCTATGATAACTTTCGTTCGTTAAGTTTTTTTAAATAACAGAATGCGCGGTTTTTCTAGAAAAAAGTTTTGTCAACGTTCTGGTTTAAATTTTATTGAAGACGGAGTTTTATTCAAATTTGAGTGTTTTTTTGATATCGTAAGCTATAACGAGTCTGCGATTAGATGTAAGTTTTATCCATGCAAACGAGTCAAACCAATAACGACCAAGCTCCCGCTACGAAACACGGGGGTAAAAACTAGTAAATATAATTACAAACTGAAATGAACAGTTTTTTATTAATTTTTTAATATAACTTTTATCCTACTTAAATAATTTATAGAATAAACCAAAAAGAAAATGTGACCCACCCCAGTGGTGGGCATCCTCCTTGAATAATTTATAGAATAAACCAAAAAGTAATTCATTAATATCACAAATTTTCTTCTCTTAAAGGAATTCACACGTATATATTTGTGACATGAATTAAGATTTTATTCAATACTATTAAATAATTACTAATTTTTATGAGATAATTGTAAATATAATTAATAATATAGAATTAAAATGAAACGAATTATAAACAAGATTTGCAATTTGGCTCGATGGTTAGACCTAAAGGTTCATGCGAGTGTACAAGACATCGAATTTAAGCATTATAAAGTTTAACACCCTCCAACAACGTACAAGTACACGTTAACTAGTATAATAGGGATGCGATAACACAATTGGGAGGAAGGTATACTTGAACCAAGTTTATGTTGTAATTTTTTTTTCTAGATTTTAGTACTTTAATAAATTTGTGTAGCAAAAGTTTTTATATATTTAATATAAAAATCATTAACTTTTATTTAAGGATAAATTCATATATTCCTCTCTGTAACATGTCTTATTTCATTAAAATAATAGTATAATGTAAAATATAATTAAAATATAACTTACGTTAATATGATATTTAAAAAGTTTAAAGAGACTATATAAAACTCCCCTGCCAAAAAATATTTTTTTTAACGGCTAACACTTAGTCCTGTGAAGGGTACTGGCAAAATTACTATCGTCAGGATTCGAACCTATGACGTTTACACGACGAAACCCACAAACGTAATGGCGCAAAAAAATATTTGTAAAACAATCTATGCAAGTTGGATAAAGTTTTCATGGTTGTAATAACCATGACGACATTATACAATAGAAAATATTGAATATTAATATTTAAAAGAATACAAATTAATTATATACCTATACTATATATAATATACATATTAGAAGGGTAACATGGTAAGTTATCAAAAGTCTTAATTTTAAGACTTGTACAAGTCTTAAAGCAAGGGGTACAACTCATTAAGCTATCAAACCCCACAATTTTTGAATTCCCCTGATCTGTTCAAACAACACGCTTGTTCTTTTTAGGGTTTCTCAGCTCTTTCCCTAAACCACCTGCTCTCCCTTCTGCTCCATGGATTCCGCCACCGATGGAGAGGAAGAAGACTCGCTCCCGCCTTGAAGACTTCACCCTGCTACGTCTGCTTCTTCTGCTTAGGGTTTACTGGTTTCTTCTACACAGGTATGCATGTCACACCCCGTCTCAGGCACCCCCTGAACGTGTGCGAGCTCAATTGGTACATGATTTGATTTCAGAGTTTTTATAAATACAGCGGAAGTCTTTTTCAAAAGAATCGTTTCATCATTTGTTCCAACCTCAAGGGTTGTATTTGTAAACATCAAGACTTAGTTAAAAAACAAAAAAGTCTTGTATTTATTTTATAAACATAGGGATTTAAATACCATTTTCATTTTGATTACAAAACAGAGTTTGAAATCAAATACATCTACAACCACCGGAAATAATACTATCCAGGGTTGATCAATCCCCCAGTCCTATCTCCTTTTTCTTTTCTTTAGGATTTCCTTTATACGAGGCCTGAGAATCCTACGTATAAGTTATCCTTTCCACTTTTCTTGGGTCAGATCTTAAATCTGCCCGAATCCCCATTTTCATCATATTTTATTCGTTACCTAAAAACATTTTGAAAATAAAACGTCAGCGCGAACGCCAGTGAATACAATTATCTAGACATTAAATTCATTTTGACGCAAACAAGCATTAGTTCATAATCACAACTTTATATTCAATCCACACATTAAGTAGGCTTGTCCTGATCTATCGCACCATAATATACACAAGCGCCATGTCTTATAACAAGGGACATGTTTGCCTCCGAAGTTGTTATAAGACAAGCACCAGCCGCAATCAGGGAATTTCACTCCAGACCCATGTATCCCTTGCAAGTTTTACGCATACCTATGGCCTGAATGCTTTGTTCGTGGAAGAACGTTGAGCATTATTCCCTTAACGTAGAAGACTTCTTTGGACACGAGGAAAGGTGGCCGAGTTGTAAAGTAAAGTGGCAGTGACGATAAGTAAGATTTGGATGCACCAGTCTGAGCAGAGGGATAAGTTGTGTTGGATTGTGCCGACAAGGGATTCGAGGATGAATCCCTTTGAAGGGGGGTAGACTTGTAACTTTCCGGAAACACATAAGTTAACGATTCGGGCTAATGGATATCCTGAATCTCTAGTAAACGAGGTTGTTAGTAAGATTTTCACGTAAAGCTTGGTTGGACGATATTAAAACCGGTTAACCATTTAACGAACATTTTGATATCGAAAGGCACGATAAACGAAACACGGGGACCAGAGCGTATCATCCAGTGGTATATAAACCACATTAGCGCAAACCCTAGGGCCATTATTGACCCTAGGTGTGCGACGACCGGGAGAACGACGCAGGGAGAGAGAGACGGCGACGAGGAAGAAACAGGGTGACCAGACGGTGGTTTCTGGCAGCGTGGCTTCCAACTCCGTTAAGGTAATCCCCGTTTTGTTTGTATACGCTCGTGTATTCATTTTATTATATGGTTCAGTTAGGGTTTCGGGTTGGGTGGTTGTTTTGGTGGGAATGGCTCTCGGCGGTGGTTGTAGCCAGGGAAGGAGACGACGGCGTAATGGGGGTGCCCGACTGCGATGTTGATGGTGATGCACGGTGGTTCTCGGTGGCATGTGACGGGGCTGTGGTGACCCATTAGGGTTGGTGATTGACGGCCGAGAAGAGGGAGAGAGGTGGTGATGATGTCCTAGCCTGAGTAAGTGACAGCGACGGTGGTGCCCGAAGACGACATGAGGCGACGACGGTGATGGCAGCCGACCCGGTGGTGGTGTCACGGTGTTGGTGATTGCCGACGGGAGGAAACATGTGGTAGATGGTGGCTCTCGATCGTGTATGACCACGACAACCACAGTGGTTCCGGGTGGTAATTGCTCAACGGAGACCAATAACATGACATCAGTGATGGTGGCTGTGATGGTAATACATGGTGGTGCATGGTAGTGGACTCGAACGACGGCAACGGTGGCTGGCTAGGGTTTGCATGGCTTGCATGCATGCATGGGAAACCAACTCGGGTACACATGTATTCATGGAGCTAAGGTTCGGTGATTGAGATGACAAGTGGATGAGACGAGGTGTAGGGTTAGTGTTATACGTTATTCGACGTGCAGTTAGAACGTAATCTGATCATGTGATCATACGTCTGACAGGTTTGGGTTTCGAGCGAGAGGACGGTTGTAGAGCAGGACTTGGATCTTCGTAACCCGTGAGTTTCTAATCCCCTTTTTACTTGTTTTTGGGGATATTGTACATACTTACACATTTTATCATATAAATAAATGTGTTACGTGAAATAGGTTAAACTTGTTGTGTTTTGCAAGTTAACTATATCTTTTTAAATAAATCTAAGAGTCAATGTGTTGTCTCTAGGTTGTGTGGGTAAGAGGTCGGTATGACACCGGTATGTCATATAATGACTTTCGGGATAAGTCAGAAGTTGTGTCAAGACGTTTATGAAGATATGTCTAGGGTTTGTGTTTGGTTATTAACGTAAGTGATCCGTAAGGACGGTGAGTTGTTGTACATGTCCAGTTAGTGTTATGTGTGTATAACTTCTTGCTTTGTGTGCTTGCATCGTTGTCCACGTAATACGGTCAACAGTGATGTGAAGGAGTCGGTTCTTCGGGGTTGTCACCATGCAGGTGATCTGGCAGTCATCGTGTGGGTGATGTGTCAGTCACCGTGTGGATGACAAGTAGTCACCATGTGGGGGACGTAGCATTCAACGTATGGGTGACGAGGCAGTCATCATGGATGACGTGTCGGTCACCGTACGGATGGCGTGTTGGTTAACGTACGGATGACGAGGTTGTCACTGAGAAATGTGACGAGGCCCTATGGGGGCAAAATTGAGACCCTGAAGGGGGTTCTCAGAGGATACGAAAATCCCGATGGGGATAACCCTGACGAGGGTGATGATGATGAGACAAGTGAAAGCCTTCGAAGATATGTCTCATATGTGTGATTTATTGTATGTTAAATCTTGCTTGGCCTTAGTGATAAGGTAATGATGTTATGGTTATATTAGCTTCTGTGCTTATTATTGATGGTCGTGATGTCGTGTTCATGACGAGGATGTTTGTGCACCTTGGGAGAGTTTTGTTTAGGGCTTGTCAGGTCTATGACTAGGATTCGGTTGAGTTAACCAGTCTTTAAGTTGATATGGGTCGTAGGTCACAGGTTGTGGTTTGGTAAGTTTGATCCATATCAATGAGACTTACGGATTATGGTTATGGGTTGAGTCGGGGTTTGTGGGACCCTTAGGGGAGTTGGAATGTTTTAGGTAACATGGGTTACAGATATGATTGTGAACTATTTTACAACTGAAGTGAACGTGTGAGTTTTAAATAAAATGACGTTTGTAACGAGAAGGTTTCTTTTTTAGATAAAATGTTAGAACTCACTCAGCGTAGCTGACTATATATGCACGTTAGATTGTTTTGTAGGTGTGTTCATGTGACGATGTATCTTGGCTTGGGAGCGAGGCTACTCGGGTCGGTGTGTATGCATTCGTACGGTAAGGTAAGGTAAAGAAAAGTAATGATTTTAAAATATGAATTCTATTTTGGGTTAAGACTACTGCTGTATGTTTTTATAAAGAGAGAAGTGTTTTTAAAAGAATACACTGTGATGTGAGCCAACTGTAGAGTGCCCAGTTTAGGGCTTACAAGTTACGTAAAGAAATCAAAACCAATAGTAAATCTTCAAATCATGAATTGGCAATCATAAGGTTCAGGCTATAGCCGTAAAACTCGTCATTTGTGAAACATTTGAAATGTGTCTTTTGAAAAACAATTTGGAAACATGTCGTTTATGAAACATTTTGTATTTGGTTATGTATAAACATTTGAAACCTTTTGGTTGGTTTGTCTAGTTATGGTTGTTTGATGTGAACAAATGTTGTGGAAACAATGTTCGTTACATCCCGCGTTTCCGCCTTGACAGGGTGTGACAAAATACCTTTGTTGTAGTTTCTTTTGATAGAAACATGTAATGGTATAACTTTTATTTTTTACAAAGTGTAGTGGTTCAACGTAATATGTAATCTTGTCATTTAGCATCTCATGTAGCTAAGTGTTCGATGCATAAACAAATTTTCTCAAATCAAAAATATGCTTTTCTCATGTAATCTTTGACAGACTTGGTTTTGTTGCTGTCTTGCATGTTGTGGATTAACTTCAATATTTGGCAAGAGTTTTGATAGAAAAAGGTATTACGGCTAGCACGTTCCGACGTAAACAGGACCTAACATTTAAACGTTAAAATCGCAACAGAAAAAAATGTATGCCAAGTAGTGAATTTATGTTGATAAAATTCAAAACTTTAAACCAAAAACGAAACAATTTAATAAATTAACATTGAATTGCCGAAAAAAATCGAAACCGCTAATAAAATGAAGACCAAAACGAATTTTTAATAATGATAAAATTTATATAAAAAAAACAAAACTGTTAAAAAATTACATTGTAACGACAAATTCGTTAAAAATGTTAGTAATAAAAAAATAATTTTAAAGAATAAATATACAAGGATACAAAGAAAAAAGGAAAATAATCAAAAAAACTAAAAGAAAAGACAACAATGAGATTTGAACCAAGGTTGGTTCAATCAAGGGTGGAAAACTTTAACCAGCAAGGCAATTCAATTTTTATGTTAACATTTTACTCATATAATCTATACTATATAATAAAGAAAGGTTTTTGTATGCCGCATGTCGTCACCATATTCAATCTCATCATTGTTTTCTCGTCTCTCTCTTATTAAATGCATCCATATCTTTTAATAAATTAATAATATACTAATAAAACACATTTATTTTTAAATTATCATTTATTATAAAAAAAACTTTGAAATCTAATTTAGGTAATTTTTATTTTCAATCAAATAGTAAATGAAAGTCAAATTAAATTAAATAGTAATTGACGTATTTTCGAAACCCAATTATATATTATTTTTTACATATTTTGAATTTTGTTTTATATCCTTAATATACAATAATACATTTTTACAACTGTAAAATACATAAATAAAATTTAATAAATTTATGTATTGATATTTTTCACCCGTGTGTATTACACGGGGTCTAAGCTAGTATATAACATAAAAGCAATGTCGTGTGATGTGATTGGCTACCGACATTGCTTATTACATGTAATATATATATAACATAATGTGATTTGCCAACGACGTTGCTTATTAAGGGTTAGTAAATGTGGTCGAGTTCCTAATTAATTTAATATAAAAATGTGTTTATAGATTTGTTTGTATTGCATAACTATTCTTAAATATTTCTCATTTATTGTGTTGTTTTGTTTTGTTCAGTCTATATAAGATATTTTTATTAAGTGAATATGAGTTAAATAAATAATTATAAAAATGTAAATGAAATTTTTTTTGTTGCTACACTATTATAATGTCGTAATTATTTCATTAGCTAATACTGAAAAAGGGTTTTGGAGAGTGGTTATTTCCGCTGGTTTGTTGTTGTGCTGTTTTTGCTGTGTTGGTTTGCGGTTATGATGTACTGTGCTATTTTACCATAAAACAACACCGTTTATGAAAACTTATGTTGTTTTATGGTAAAAAATTACGGTTTTGTGAAAACCGTGTTGTTCTATGTTAAAACAGCATAGTTTATGAAAACCGGTACGCTATTTTTGTGCTTGTTTTTCTGTGTTATTTTCTGATTTGCTGCTTTTTGCTGACTGGGTTTCTGTTTTTGTGCTTCTTTTTCTGTGCTGTTTTCTGCTGTGATATGTTGATATTTTTAGTGTGTTGTTTCTGTTGTCTGTTGTGATGGTTTACCATATAATGTGTTGTTTCTTGGATTTAAACATAGAATGTGCTGTTTTTTTGTATTAAATTCATAAAAAACACCATTTATGTACAAACATCACAATTTCGTATAATGTCGCTTTTTCTTAAATATAACAATAATATACTCGAATTAAAGGTAAAAAACGCTCGATTTTATAGTGTAATTTTTTTTAAATAAGATCACATGAAAAATTTATGTACGATTAAAAAATTGAGAGAATTGATAAAAAGTTAACAATTATGGGTTTTCCAGAAATATCACCCACCCCATATTTTTCTTCTAATTAAATTTTAACCCTTGATCATATAACTGAATGGGTGGAATTACTTCTTAGCCTCTTAAGCAAAATTTTGGCATATAATTCATCTAAATTGCAACTTTTCTATTTAAAGTACGAGTCCTTTGACAACGGATACAAAAACTACAATAAAACTACGCCGGGTTGAGTATTTTTAACGAAATATACTTTATTTGGCACATTTTAATTTGTTGCCTTTCTATATTAAATATTAAATTTCACTATATTTTGTAATATTCACCGTTAGCCATTTGGTGCAATGGTAGCCCCAAGCCTTTCCATAGTGGAGGTCTTGGGTTCGAATCCTGACCACAACAAAAAATGGGTCTGTGGCTAGGTCAAGGGGTTTACCCAGTTGGGGGTTCCTCCTGTGGTGGGCTGTCCTAGATATTTTAGGTGTTGCCCGGAGAATCCTAAAATATCTCTGTGTTGCCGTTAAAAAAAATGTAATATTCACGTAAAAGCTTATGTCGAACCGGTTACTAATTTTAATCTTAGACAAACACCATGCCTTTTGATTACATGTACATTTTAATAATAAAAAATATATAAATGCATATCGCCGACAACCATTTGAGGAAATCCTCTTACAGAAAAGGAATGAATAAAATGTTCATAACACGAACTCAATTTAATAGCGTTGTTATGTTGAAAAATCGAATTGCCAATAAGGGCAAATAAGGTAATCTATCTAGATGGTATTAATATTCCGGCCACAAGAACCTGCGAAAGAAACTATAGGTAGACGAAAAGTAATCATTCGGAAGGGCGACACAAATAGGTTTTGATATGGGAAAAACTTGCTTCACAATAGTCGTACCCCAAAAGGGAAACAATGATACCATTCACGTTCATTATCATGTTAGTATTGAGATTTGCTATACAGGTTTTGAAATTTTTATTGATATAATAGAATCGAAAAAAGTATAAAATGATTTGAAAACACATTTAAAATCTTCCATCAATGATCTACTTACAAGAACTTAAGAAACCGTAAATAAAACAAGCACGATGAGCTTTATAGAAACATGCAACCAGTGGCGGATCTACATAAAACTTTCAGGGGTAACGTTCAAAAAATTTTTTTTACCGTACTTTGATACAATTTAAACGAAACAAAAATAAAAACACGATAATAAAATGTTTCTTTTAAACACATACCTAATAGTTTTCTCTTCAGTTTTTGAAAGCTTGAAATCGAACCAGTACATCCTCTTCTTTAACTTTATAAAATGGTTCTTTTTCGACCGCACAAATCAGAGCATTGTTCAAATACTCGTCACCCATTCGATTGCGTAAATCCGTCTTGATAAGCTTCATTTTAGAAAAAAAACATCTTTCAACGGTTACGATTGCGACCGGTAAAACCAACGCTAGCTTCAATATCCGATAAACCAAAGGAAAAATATTATGCCTTCCGGTTTCCACCATTACACGAGCAAGGTCACATAATCTATCCAAATTTTTAAATGAATCATCTTCATTTACAGTTTCAACAAAGACCGTAAGATCACCCGCAGTACACCCACTTTCTTCTTTATTAAAATCATTTGAATACATCTCGAAAAATGTCACTACCTTAGATATGTCAAACTAAGAAAACGAATCACAAGAATTTAAACAAGTAACAACATAGGCAATATGTTTTTTCTCCAATTACAAAAGTCTCCACTTGCAAAAGTATCTCTTCCACCTTGATTACCAACATGTTCATTAAACAAGTAACAACATAGGCAATATGTTTTTTCTTCTTTAGGGCTATACTCTAACCAATCATATTTATCAAAGCATTTTATATTAAACCGTCTTTGCTCTTTTTTATAGTTTTTCCATTCAAATTGATGACCTCGTGGTTGATAAGTCTTTTTAAAAAGATATGCCCTTCTTATGTCATCTATTTGATTAGGGTGATAACTAATAATAGGTGGTCTATCAGATGGATCCAAAGGAAGAGCATTCATATCAATTTTATTTCGTATTGAAGGAATTGAAGCCGGAGGAATACTTGGACTAATATCATCATTCTTTTGCATATCATTATTAATAATGTTTGGACTTGTAGTTATACCAATATCATCATTCTCTTGCATATCATTATTATTAGCAATTTTTTGAGTTGGACTTGGACCAATATCATCATTTTCTGAGGCCTTTCTTTTAAACATATTGCTAATAAGTGCTTGTTTAGCGTATGGTTTCATCTTTTAAACAATTGTAATAAACCCTAAAATTATAAGTGAACAATTGAAAAATTAGACATAAACCCTAGAACAAGAATTATGAACAATTAAAAAATTAGACATAAACTCTAAAAGTTAGACATACAATCATACTCAAACAAACAAATTAAGAACAATTGCACATTTGTACTTGCACGTAAATCTTAAAACAAGATACACTCATAAACCCTAGAATCTAGAATTAGAAGTTAGAAGATTACAGAGGTGAATGAGAGGTCTGACTGTCTGAGGTTGTTGTCGCCGAGTTGCCGTTGCAGTTGCTTGTTGTCGTCGATTCCAGTGTTGCTTGTTGTCGTCGATTACAGAGGTGCAGCGCTGCTGCTTGTTGTTGTCGACCATTCCACAGGTCGTTCAAAATTAAAAGGTTAAAGCCTTAAAGGCCTTAAGGCCACACACCAACAAATGAGCCGGCCCAATCACTACAACTCCACAACAGGCCCACATGCCACAACCCATTACTCCATTAGTCCATTAGGCTATTAAACAACACAAGTTCAAAACTCGCAAGGTCCAAAGCAGTTTTAATTGGCCATTTATGGTCGGACTTTCAATAAAAATATAATTTTTTTAGGGGTAGCATGAAATAATCTTAGGGGTAACGTATTTTTTTTCAGGGGTAACTTTTTACAAAAAAAAACGTAAAATTTTTTTTTCCACTTCGTCGAGAAAGTTCCTCACCCTACCTTAAGTCCGCCCCTGCATGTAACAACGTTTGTTGCATGCTTTGAACGAGGTTTAGTGGTGGATAATAGATCAGGTGCTTCTCTCTACAAGTATAAGAATGAGCATATAACGTTTCAAGTATTACTAGCCAAACAATCCGACATTAGGAACTAGAATCTCTTATTTCCGTCACGTGTCATAATTTTATTAGTTCAAATTTCTTTTTCTCGCTTATTTTTTCTTAATCCCGGTATTATAAATACACCTCAACAGCATATATAATTAGTAACTATTTAAATTAATTTCAATTATATCTTATCTCGAAATATCGTTTTATTTTTCATAAATCTTCATTATTAACTATTTAATATTTTTGTTTACTCAACATGATATATGTCATGTATAATACCTTAAATGTTCTATAACCACCTCTAGCTCCTGAGGGAAAATTGCTTAATCTTGTGTTCTTTTCTTCTTTTTTTTTCTAAAACCGTAAGCCCCTCTCCCCAAGAGAAAAAAAGCTACTATTTATTCAGCATATTTTAATATGGACCCACCATATATACACCTTAATATTGTGTTGATGTCTTCATAATTATGAAGGACCTAAGGGAATGAGTACATTAGACCAAGGAAATTGGGCACCCTAGAGGAGTGTATTTATATGGACCGTCCATTTTAGCTGGGAACTTATGCGTGTCAATTGTTTGTACAACCATTCAAGATTCCAACTAACGTAGGAAAAGTTAAGGTGAAAAATCTGGGATACCAAACAAAAGTTGACACATCCTATGAGTGCATAAAATATAAGCAGTGGCGGATTTAGCATAGGGGCAGGGGTACCTGTCGATACCCCTCAACTTTCGACGCGCAGTGGGACTTTTTTGTTTTTTTTACCGTTTTAGGTATCCAGATACCTCTGGATTTTTTTCCTAGATCCGCCACTGAATATAAGACAACCTGTAGACATAGTAGATATAGTACTAGCATCTTTTTATGTCTTGCAAATTCTTTTACAAATATGTGCAAAAGCAATACCGAGTTTTCAATCTTATAAAGCTTCCACTTTAATGAAATTTGCTTATCTACAAGATCCTTCCTTGTAAAAAGATTAAAAAAAATTATTATATATTTGTATTTTGATTAATTTTAGCAGTTTGGACTTTTGAGTACATCACAAGGATATTTATTTCTTTCATTTTGGAATGGTAAACCAATTATTATAAGAATATATACAAATATATATCAGACTAACACCAAAAAGAATTAACCCTATTTTGTGGGTGATAACTTGAAAGGTCGAACTAGCTATGTATATCAATGGTAATATGAAAAAAGAGAGAACAAATGAGTTTATAAGTGCAAAACGAATCATCGATACAGTTTTATTTTCCTTCTAATAAGCTAGCTATGATTTTAAATTGTTAATTTTTGTTCTTAATTTTAATAAAGCTATAATGTTATATATCGTGGTCAAATTTAATGTTTTGATTATATTTTTCCTACTTAGTTATTTTAATCGAACTTAATATTTTGGTTATTAGACACCACCCGTCCTCGCGTACCAATAATATTGTCTACTTTGCCCACTTGGAGTTCATCCCAGTGGTCACTCATCCTTGGATTACTGAGCGCACTTAACTATGAAGTTCTCTTCTCCCCTACAACCATTACGCCTGAAATGCACTGTTAGTATTTGAAGCAGGGCAATTCTTATGAGCCCATCATCTCTCCATGGACAGAACAAAACAAAATGATATGGGATTTTCCTAATGTGTTACAAACACCCACACCCCTTAGGACTCATCATCCTTGGTGCTGTTTGCCTGACTATCGTAAACAGAACAGAACTGGAGTGGCTCTTCTCGTGATAGGACTGACGTATCATATATACATAAGCCATAGATACTAATAAAGGCATAATTAAATGAAATTAAAATCCAAGTCCTTACGTACGTTTAAAACCAAATATCAAAAGTCTTAAAATAAATCTGAACGTGCTAATCTGTGTGAAATTGTAAGGCCTCTTTACCGGGAGGCCTCACTTGTTGGATTTACTCATAAACATAGTCACCAATCACTGAACTTTAACTAAAATCATTCAAACACAGCGGAAGCATTTATCAATCAATTACATAGACAACGGAAGTCTTAACATTTAATCATAAAACATTGTCTTAACATAAATTCAATTAACAGGATGTCAGTCTTGGAGCAGGTAGCCTTCACGCCTTTGTCCGTCCTATCCTCTTGTTACCTGAAGTGCATACTAAAAGTCAGCTAACGCTGGTGAGTTCTAGTTTAAAGCAATTAGGTATATCATCAGTCAATCATTTGTACCATTAGTGTATATATATATATATATATATATATATATATATATATATATATATATATCATTGTTTTCATTGAACATACATTGACTATACACATAATATGTGCACATGCATACATTGAACATTCATTGGTTATACACATAAGGGTGACCAGCCCGTCATTGATTGCGTAAGTCACAAAGACAAACGCTCCGTCCTACCGTCGTAGGCCATAATTCATACTGTGTCTACCGAAGTAGTCCATCATTGATTGCGTAAGTAGTCCATCCTTGATTGCGAAATTCATACCGTTGTAGGCCGTAATTCATACCTGTCATTGATTGCGTAAGTCACAAAGACAGGCGCTCCGTCCTACCGTCGTAGGCCGTAATTTATACCGTGTCTACCGAAGTAGTCCATCTTTCATTGTAATTCATACCATGTCTACCGAAGTAGCCTGTCCTTTATAACGTGTCTACTGTCGTAGTTCGTCCTTTCGCCCGTCTGCCCTAAGGCGTCCGTTTCCCATACGAACTAAATATGCAACTGTGCTTCGATTAAGGGCCTCCGTCCTACCGTAGTAGTCCGCATTTAGTCTACCTTTCTAGACTTTAACATACCGTCTGCATAATAGTCGCATGGTCATTCATAATGTTTACATACATTCATAGCATGCAACATATAATATATAGCAAGATGTAATTCATTGTACGCTAAGGCAATCATTCGTTTAGTTCTTTGTAAACATTCATTGAAATCATTCTTTGTAAACTTCTTTGTAAACGTTCTTTGTAAACATTCTTTTCACATATCATAGTTCATCTTTTGCTTTCATATAACACATACGGTCACATTATTATTCATAACATTTATTCACTTTGCACGAATACACTTCAGCCCCAAAACATTGGAAAACATTTAAGCATAACACATAGGGGGCACATAGAACTAACCTGACTAACTGTATTCAACCCGAAGTTGAGGTCTCAACTGTTGCTAGTGCATATACCAATCTGCACATAAGTCAAAGTACGAATTCTATTATTTAATGCAAGAGTCGACTGAGTCCATAGAGTGTCGGCAATCCCACTTGAGTGTTGGCTAGGAGAGTCGCCAGCCACATTTGAGTGTTAGCTAGGAGAGTCGCCAGCCACTCATAAGTGTCGCCTGAACTTGTGTTCAGGACTTGGTGTTGTGCTAGGGTCTTAAGTCTTATCGGAAAATCTACCGAACAGTCGGCCCAGACAATCGACAGTCGACCCGGAGAGTTGGCTCGGACAGTCGATAGTCGACCCGGAGAGTCGGCTCGGACAGTCGACAGTCGACCCGGAGAGTCGACTCGGTCAGTCGACAGTCGACCCGGCTCCTGTCGGAACTTGCGTTCCGGACTTTTACTCAACAGTCGCCAATCAGGGTTTAAGAAATGTACCATCACGACACGATGTCTAGAATATGAATCCCGAACCGTACCCGTAACTTGACCGTACAGACTCCAAATTGGGTGATTCGAAGGTCCACGAACTAGCCTCGATGCGCCGGTTACCACTAGATGGAACTCGTCATTCCATGGAACCATCATCATCTCCTTTTTTATAGAACCACCATCATGTGACCATCATCATCATATCAGCCTCATCATCATCATAAATCATCATCATGTCATCATCATCATAGATCATCATCATCTCAGATCATCATCATCATATCATCATCATCATCATATCATTATCATCATAGATCATCTTCATCGTATCATCACCATCACTGTTAAACTTGTGTCAACCACCACTAACCACCATTAACAACCAGGAATCACAGTCACGCCTTAACAGCCCGGCCATCACCATCGTGAGGACACCACCACCGTTATCTCCTCGTTCACCTCTTACGGCCTCCACTAGTAACACTGTGAAGCCCGCACCACCACCACTGTTAGGTCTGCATCACCACCGTCACCTTCATTCCCTTCCTGTATGCCACAGTTAACCCTGTCATTACTTACATCGAGCTTTCATCGTTAGCCACCATCGTGCTTCTTCCCGTTGGTTACCTGAGACAAACCACCACCACATTCGCGAGGCTTATACTACCTTCGTTATTCCTATCGAGAGACACGATTAACCATCATAACCTGCTTCATATTAGTTCTCCGTCAACATACGCATTGTTGCTGCTGTCTGAGCTATGGCAGCAGCCTTTTCACCTTCTTACAGCTTCTCGTCCATTACCAACCACCGCCGCCGCCGTGAACACACTTGCGTGATACCGGCCCAAACAGACCATCATCGTGGTAGCCAAGGCCTTGTGATGCCGTCCTTTGTGAACACCAAATGAGATGTCGAAGAGGAGAGGGCGAATTTTAGGGTTTAATGGATGGTTGTGGAGCTATGCCTTGAGCTGCAGTCGACGAAACAAGAAGATGGGTGCAAGAAATGGAGTGGCGGCTGTTTAGGGGATTTTTCTTTTACCCCCCCTAACTTGTAGACAAATTACATTACTAGATTTTTAACTCAATTAGTACTTAAATATCTCTGCCATGTTTTCGTTCTTTGACAACCTTAGTCTTAAACTATTCTCGTTTGTTAAGAAAAGAGAATTTGGGATGTTACAAGTCTACTCTCCTTATAAGAATTTCGTCCTCGAAATTCGATGCTTCTCGTAACCTAATTAAACTTTGCTTCTCATGACTAGGTTGCTTCTCTGGTCCCCTTCAAATTAGTAGGTCTCGTATTATTTTGAATGGTGATCTTTCGATGCCATCCACGAACTGCACTAAGTTAGGGCTTGCATGTCCCTATTACCTCTCTTCTTTGTAACTAACATCCCAGATGTTATGTTGAATAGTTTAACCTACTTTACCCCTTATGCAGGTGTCATGGGAAATTTAGCGTCTTTCATCTAAACCAAACCCTAGACTGTAGACGTTAATCATTCCTTGCTTTCCCATTGCTAGAGTCTTGCGTAGTCTTGACTACACCCCTCTAGTTCTTGATAGACGTCATATCTTTCAGCATCGTTCATCCCTAGTCGATCTTTTACATCTAACCGTTAGGGTTCGTATCTCGTCATTGTACGTGAACTATCTTATCAAGCTCAGAGTCGTCCACAGAAGACTCCATTGCCATAAATTCATCTCCTCGTTAAGGTTGTCTACTCTGTCATGTAAACTGTTACTATCGATTATCTCTCGGCTGTTTGGATCATTGTGTGTAGCTCATAACTATCCATGGTGCATTTGTCCTTGAAGGACTATAAAATGCCGTTCCTGAATGAATCATACCATCCCGTTCCCGAATGAGTCTTACTATCTCGTTCCCGAAGGACCATATCGTTTCATTCCCGAAGGAACCATATCGTTTCGTTCCCGAATGAACCGTGTCGTTTTGTTCCTGAAGGAACCATATCGTTTCGTTCCCGAAGGAACCATGTCGTTTCGTTCCTGAAGGAACCATGTCGTTTCGTTCCCGAACGAACCATGTCGTTTCGTTCCCGAAAGAACCATGTCGTTTCGTTCCCGAAAGAACCATATCTTTTTTGTTCCCGAAGGAACCATATGAAGCATTACCTATCATACTCAAACTTGTCGGGAAGGTATTCATTCAGACGGAACACTAGGTATACGACTTTTCATTCATATTCCTGTACACGTAACTCCCTTCTTGTCTTTCTTTAAAACATACTCGTCATGGTTTTACATTTCTCATCATTAGTCTGTTACGCACTATTCTTTCTTCATATCATTGAATGGTCTTAGGGTTTGGCACCCCTTGTGACCAATATAAACATTTTCAATCCTTTCGTGATAGTTAACATTTTTCGTATGTGAATCTTCTAGAATTAAGTTCATAGGTTTGTACAATTAGTTGACACGTGTGGTGATGCTTGATCATTCCTTTCCTTTCTGGTATCATTGGGATCCTTATTGGCTTTTCAATTTCAGCATTCTCACGTGCTATTGACTTGACTTAATCATTGTAGAGTGTTTTCTGACTCGTCTTGAGTCCTTGCTGTTACCCATGCCTTACTTCACACCATTAGGCTTACCTTTCACATTCAGCATGAACAACAATCCCTAGGTTGGATTTGGTTTCATTTGGTTTTCGCGATTCCAGTCATTTGTTATTGATGGTATATCTATCTTCTCGTTTCAGTGAATACTCATAGTAGTTTTTCTGGGGTTGTCTTCTACATGAAGAGATGGCATTTGTGTATTCGTGCACTTATATATTTCTTGGACATATAGTCATGCCTACCTCGACAACAGACCATTGTTTATTCATCATATCGCATTTGTGTTAAGCATCAACAACTCCTGTTCAAAAGCAGTTCTCTAAACGTATGTTCGTCTGACGGATGTAGTACTCACACCTCGCACTAATATGTAATACTTGGTATCTACTTTCTCAATTTGAAACAAAAAAGTGTTGAGCTCCTCAAATTCTACTTAATCGGTCTCGCCGTTCACGGGTTGTCATGCGAAGCAATCTTCTCACTAGGCTTGATAGGCTCTCTTATCATTCTCATATTAATTCTCTTCTGGTGCAATCTTTCCATTTCTTTGTCTTTGCTTGATTTACTACTCTCATCACTATCGCATCAAGTTCCGGACAAGGTTTTGTAAATCTTTTTTAACTTGTTCCTTAGTGTCACTCATCTCCAGCAAACTTCATTTAGAGTCTCGCTCCTTCTAATTCCACCTTTGGTATGCAGCTGTTGCCATCATTCGTCTTGCTGATTCGTTACTATCATCATTACTTAAGTGACTAATCTCATAGTCCTGGTTGGAGTGATTAATTTCTTTTCGATGACATGTGTATTAATCCACACGATAAGGTTCATCAGTATGCACGAGCACCTATAAATTCACAATTACGTGGATCCTGACGTAATCGCCAACTTACCTTACTCGTGAATTCCTTACTCGTCCTATAATGCTTCATAATATGAATGTCTTCTATAAATAGCGTCTAGTCCATGTATCCTTCTTCCCTTTCTAAACTCCTAGTTGACGGGAGCATTCATAACTGTTCGTTACTAATCTACTCGGACCTATCAAAGAGGAACCGAATTTTAGCGTGGAAAACCTATCAAAACCAGAAACCATAAGATTACTAGAGTTGTTTCAAATCCACTATCACAAATATTAGAGCAATATAGGGTCCTCTCTAGATATACTAGAGGCATACAATAATAATCATATATTTGCAACTAATCACTTCAAACATATGGAATCAAAAACAAAGACGATAAGAAGTATCATCCAAGAGAAAATGTTTGCAAAATTAAACATATGGAACTTCTCGTCTTTCACGATTGCTTAAAAAAAAGTGGTTTGATTTTCACCTCCTCCTTTGTTCTGTCGAGAAATCCACACAAAAGAAACTTTTGTTTTTCTTTTGTCTTTTTTCCGAGAGCCAATCACCAACAAAAAAATCTACCTTTTTGTTTCAAAATGATTGTGACACAGCAACACGTCACAACCCAAAGAAAACTTCGTTGATTATTTTTTTTGTCTCAATTCTAGAAGTGACTGAAAAAGGAAAAAAAATATATACATATATATTAAAGCTAAAAAAATTTAGGCTTTGTCATTGGAAAAAAAATAATACAACAAATTTCCTTTTTTTTTTGCCTATGAGGAACAGTTTGCCATTCCGGCAATCGAGCAACACATGTTCAACTTTTTTCTTGATAAAGCTTTAGTTAACATATGGAAACAATTATCATCGGTATGAACTTTATCATGTGCATCTCTAATCCAATGATACCTCACATCAACATGCTATTTCTTTTATCAAACATAGAATTCTTAGCAAGCTAAATAGCACTTTATTTATCACAAAGAACCACGTATAGTTGTTGCATAAAGCCAAGCTCTGGCAGAAATCTTTTCAACCACAATAAATAATTTCATGTTCCTGTTACTATCATATACTCAACCTCGGTGATGGACAAAGCAATACACTTTTGTAGTATTGACTGCCATGACACATCTCCCCGTGCGAATGTTATCAAATATCCAGAAGTGGATTTCAGGTTATCCTTATTTCCTGTCCTATCAGAATCCATATAACCAACAAGCATTGCCTCTCCATTTCTAAATGTTATGCCCAATTTGGAAGTATCACGTAGATATCTAAGGATTCACTTAACTGTCTCTCAATGCTTCTTACCAGGATCTGACAGAAACATACTAAAAACACCTATTGTGTGGGTAATATCAAGTCTTGTAAACACCATTGCATACATCAAGCTTCCAACTGTTGAGGCATATGGAACTCTATTCATTACTTCAATTTTATTCTTATACGAATGGTAATCTTTATCTGTTTGCTTAATGTACACACCATTGCATACATCAAGCTTCCAACTGTTAAGGCATATGGAACTCTATCCATTACTTCAATTTTATTCTTAGACGAATGGTAATCTTTATCTGTTTGCTTAAAGGAGGGAGTAAGGGATAAACTAGCCATTTTAGCTTTAGCCATGTTGAACCTGCAAATCACCTTCTCAATGTATTGCTCTTGTGACATGTGCAACTTCTTTGAAGCTCCATCTCTAGTAATTTGAATGCCAAGAATATGTTATGTTAGCCGCAAGTCTTTCATAGAAAATGACTTGCTCAAATATTTCTTCAGTTGAATAATTCACCCTGCATTCTTGCCAACAATCAATATAAAGTAATAAAATGATAAAACCATCATCACCAAACCCAGGAAGGAAACATTGTGATCTGAAGTAGTATTTCGGTAGCCTTGCTCCCCTATGACTTACTCAAATTACTTGTACTGCTGTCTTGGTGCATACTTCAACCCATAAAGAGTTTTCTAAAGTTTACAGACATAGTCTTCTTTACCCTTAACATGAAAACCTTCAAGTTGCTCCATATATATTTTCTTGTCCAAGTCACCATCAAGGAACATTGTCTTGACATCCATTTTCTAAACCTCAAGATCAAGGCTAGTAGCCAAACCAAGAATCACCCGAATGGAACTCATCTTCATGACTACAGAGAAACTCTCATCAAAATTAATACCCTTTCTTTGACTGAACCCTTTGACTACTAATCTAGCCTTGTACCTAGGTAATGTGGTATGTTCTTCAGTCTTCCCTTTGTAGACACACTTGTTCTTCAAAGCTGTCTTGCCCTTAGGCAACTTCACCAACTCAAATTTATTGTTCTCATACAAGGAATTAATCTTATCTTGCATGGCTTCAACCCACTCCCTCTTGTGCTCATCTTCCATCGCTTATGTATAACAATTGGGCTCTCCCCCATTAGGGAGTAAGAGATACCATCAGCAAAAAAAATGGGTGGAAGGATGACGATCTCTTGTAGACCGCCTGAGTGGGACAAAAGTTGGCATATGTGGTACTGGTAACTCTGGGTGAAAATCCTCACCCGACTCTGACTGCTCTAGAATATCGATATTATCATCACCATGATGATAATCATTTTGAATATCATCTCCATTATGTGGCTCAGAGTGCTGAGGAGGAACTGGATCCAAATCAGTAAGATCATTAGTATACTGAGGAACTATCTTTGACTATTCAATATCTTTCAAACTTCATTCTTCTATAAACACAATTTCACGACTTCTTATGAGTTTCCTCAGAACTAGTCAAATAACCTGTATCCAAACTCATCATGCCCATAACCAACGAATATACATGGCTTGGTCTTTACATTAAGATTTGATCTTTTATCTATGGGAATATGCACAGAAGTCTTGCATCTAAAGTCCTGTAAATGACGATATGAAACATCTTTTCTACTCCAAACCCTGTTAGGAACATCAAAATACAAAGGAACACAAGGAGTAAGATTAATAACATGTCACCCCAAAAGGAATTAGGCAACCCTGCATGTGAGAGTATCCATCTAACCCTCTCAACCAATGTTCTACTCATCTGTTCTGCTAAACCATTTAATTGTGTTGTCTTTGGAAGAGTCTTTTGGTGTCGAATACCTTTCTCTCTACAATAAGCATCAAAAGGACCAATGTGTTCACCGATATTATATGTCTGAATGCACTTATGCTTTTTCTCAGTTTGTCTCTCAACTAAGGCATGAAAATGCTTTAACACACCTAATACCTGATCTTTAGATTTCAAAGAATAGACCTATAACTTCCTCGAATGATCATCGATGAATGTGAGAAAGTATAAGCAACCCCCAAATGATCTAGTCTTCATAGGACCACATACATCAAAATGAAGCAAATCAGGTATACTTTATTTTCAAGAAGGAGGATGACTCTTAAAGCTGTTTTGCTTACCTTCCAGACAATGAGAACAATTCTTCATATGAACATCATGCACACCTGGTAAGACATTTTTCTTCAAAAATAGATACATCCCTTCTTCACTCATGTGAAAAAGTCACTTATGCTACAAGTCGATCATATCAGTATTCATAAATGAATGGACCAAGTCTCTAGAGATCTTCGGATGTGTCATGTATAACTTTAAGCTTCTTCTACCTCTTTCCACGATCAAAGAACCACGGGTGAGTTTTCAAAATTCCATCACCAAAGGTACTGTGGTAACCATAATCATCAAGTAAACCTTGGGAGATCAAATCAAGTCTAATATCTTGAACATGTTTTACATTGTGTAAAACCAACTCCATCCCAGTGTCAAACTTCAAGTAAACATCCCTAACACCAACAATCTTTGATAGCACATTATTACCCATCTTAACATTCCTAAAGTCACAAATGGTATAAGATGAATAAAATCCCTTTGTGATGTCAAATGACATGTAGCACCACTATTGTAACCTTTGAAAATTTTTGTACCAAAAATTATACAAATAAAATTAAGGGACTAGAAGTGTAATTATATAAAAGATCAAGGACTAAAAAGTGAAAAACTTCAAAATCGAACGGTAACGGACCGTCACAGCCCGTAACGGTCCGTTAAGGGTTGGCCACGTATGCAATGATGGCATGCCACGTGTTTGGTGACTAACGGGTTAATTCTGACGCGTGGAAACCCTATGACGGACCGTCACGGCTCTATAACTGTCCGTCATGTCGCAATTCAACCAGAAGCTGACGCGTGCCAGCTGACTTCGCAACCCTAGTTTGGTTACGGACCGTCACCATCGGTAACGGTCCGTTACGACCAAGCGGTGACGGACCGTCACCATCCATAACGGTCCGTCATAGCCGCATTTTTTGTGTATAAATAGGAAGTACGGGTTTAAGCTTTTCAAATCATTCCAACTAGTATTCTAGACCAAAATTTACTGATTCCACTCCCCTAAATCCATTCCCGCTCGTACGTTTAAGTTTCGGAAGTGCCGGTTCATTTTAGAGAAAGCCAAGAAGCTAGGAAACGCTCATTTCGAAAATCCAAGCTAAACGATCTAAGCAGAGACGCTGCCTACTAGAACATTTATTCTAGAAGCTTACTAAGCCAAGACTCTATCAAGGTGAATACTTGTATTTTTATAAAATGATTTCAAAACTAAAAATAGTTTTGATTATACTCTGACTTTAATGAATTAATATAACCGTTGGTTGCATAAGTTGATTTACTATATATCAGTCACCCCATATAGTCACGTATATATACATGTGTTACAGATGAGACACTGGAACAGTGCTAGGGGTTGAACCCTTGGTTGTTGTAAAGCCCATCGCTTAAAGCGTAAGGCAGATAGACATAAAAATATATCCAAGGTCCCTGGTGTGGCTGGTGGTTAGAAAGTTGACTGTGTAAATTGACCGTGTAAATTGACCGGAAACTATGGGTAAATTGTTCTATTTATTCACACTTGTCAGATTATGATTTCCAATATACTTGTATTCACTAGTTTATACTGATAAAATATTTTCAAACGTTTTACAGGTAACCAAGGATGAATTGATATTGACTTAGCCATGTGATGACAAGAAATGAAAGATGTCATGAAAAAGGGAACGTCCACCCTAGACATATGTTTGAAAGAAATGACTCATGTAAACCTTGGTTTTGTAAAATAAACGTTTCTGTAAAATATCAGGGTTTATCCCTGTTATAATGAAATGAAACGGGAGATTCCCCGTCTTTTGAAAAGATCCTGAGTTATGAACTATTCCGATGTGTTTATAAATCTCTGGTGAGATAAAATAAGAAACATGTACCAATCGTTGGTCGCACGCCCGGATAGGCTAAACTCGGGGTGTGACAGGTTGGTATCAGAGCCATTTATTACAGCAAATTAGATACTAGAAATTAGTATCTAAGCTTTAACTTGATTATGATATTATTTGGTTTAGCAAATTAAGATAATCAGGTAAGGTATCTAAGCTTGAACCAGTATAGACTGCATGCTAAGAAAAGTAGGTAGATCTCCTTAATAATTAAGTGATTACTATACAGATGTCTGGAAATAGTTACTATGCTTATATCTTTGGACGATCTGAAGAAGAACGTTATCATCCTACTGGATCCATGGAAAATCCTGTAATCATTTCTGATACAGGTGAATCCCTTTTTGATTCTATCATTGTCTCTGACAATGAATCCTATCATCAAAATCAATCTAGCTCATCCTGGATTGAAGCTACTTCGGATTTTGAAAATTGGAGAACTGATACTCCACCTCCAATAAGACAGGTAGACATAAATGAAACTGGACCAAGTCGGTGTACTAAACCAAAAATGCTTGTTAGAATGTGAACAGAGCATGTACACTTATCTGCAATCAAGAAATACCTGAGGAAGCAGAACTTGAAATAGAAACTCAAGATCCATACCTCTATCTAGTTGGTGAAGAAAATCCTTATACTCTTCCAACAATGTTAGAGGAATATATCAATGAACCAACCGATGGTTCTGATGATCCGTATCATAATATGTTTAACGACATATTATTTGGTATTCATGAACCACCTCCTCAGTATAATTATTTTTTAGCTCATCTTGGAACACCCATAGAATTCCTTAATCGTGCCTTAAGAGAAACTGATGAAGTAAAGAAAGAATAAATTAATATCACTATAGACCAAGGGTAATCATCCGAACAGTATGTAGTTATCTGGGAAACTGGATGTTCTGTCTAAGAAAAGAGTGGTGTACAAATCTCTTCTAGACCCGTCATTCTTTCCTGTGAACATTTTAGTTGGAGGTACTACTCTGGAAATAACCACCCTAGTCTATAAAATGTAATAATTTACTATTTTATTATGTAAAATATAAAGTATAAATAAAAATATTTTATTTTGTTCAGATGACTGGAAAAGGAAAAGGTCCTTTTTATTTTCAAAAATATGCTCCACCTGAATATGAGTTCCAACCAACGAATGAAAGGGGTTTAGAAACTTGAACCAGTTCAAAACATACAGGAAGTACTTATCGGAGCTTAGGAGAATTAATGCCTCTAGTGATTCCTTATGTACCTTCTATCAGTTTTCATTTTGCTCCAACGGCTTTAAGCCGGAATCCGGATTATGGAGAAAATCCATATTATAATCGATATTATTATCAGGGATTACCTGAAATCCCTTATAAAAATAATCATATTCCTGAAGGAGAAGAAAGAGAAGATTCTAATAGGCCATATGAATATTTTGAGCCTACCAATGTACAAAATCCTCAAGAAAATGAGGAAAGTTCTGATAATAATCATATTAGAGCCTTATAGGAACGAGTAGCAGAACTGCAAAGAGAAAATCATAGATTAGCATTTGTAGATGCCCAAAATACAGCATTAAGACAAATGCTAGAAAATGCCCGTAGCCAGGGTTATATGTAAACTTCATTTTCAATCTTTGTAATATATATTCCAAATATTAATAAAATTCCACTTATGAATAGAATGTCGAAACAAGGTCCTTCTCATAATACAAGGGGCAAGAGCAAACAAATCTAAAATGAAATATCTAAACAACTACAACAGAAAGCAGAGATAAAGAAAATGGTTGCAGAAGGAATAAAGGAAGTTCTTCCTAAAATTCTAAAAGCTATAAAAGAAGATAAAGCGAAAAATAAACTTGTTGAATCTAAAAACAACCGGGAAGAAAACCATAGTTCAAATGGAGGCAAGTCATCAAGTAATGATGAAGAAGTTAGTAAGAAAAGGAAGAGAAAGAAAGAATGTACGTTCCCTGCATTCCAGGGATGTAAACCTTTGGAATATGCCGGGAATGAGGGTGCAGTTGCAGCCCTAAGATGGTTAGAAAAGACTGAATTTGTTATCTCCATCAGCAAATGTGCTGATGAAGATATGGGGCTTTATGTGTCACACCCCAACCGACGGCGGAATACGTCGGGGCGGCACATGTAGACTG
The DNA here is from genome assembly GCA_023525975.1 of Smallanthus sonchifolius. NCBI lineage: Eukaryota > Viridiplantae > Streptophyta > Magnoliopsida > Asterales > Asteraceae > Smallanthus > Smallanthus sonchifolius. The sequence goes on along the minus strand of CM042025.1, from coordinate 35,230,191 downwards.
TTCAAAAGCTCATGATCAAACTAAATTGCATAAATTTATTGAATTGATTTAAAAGTACAATTACACATTTTTCACATAATCATAGGTTAAGAATAAATCAAATTTCTTTGTCACTAGGTCTATAAGCTCCTATATGATAAACTTGTACTTCAAACATTTCCACCTGAAACATGTTTAAAATGATAGGGTCAACTATAAATAGTTGGTGAGCATACATAGGTTTAGAAATCTCAAGTAGTTTTCAAGTGTCATATACAATTCATATGACACATGGTAAATAAGGCATTTATGGAGAATCTATAGTTAAGCTAGGTGCACAATGAAACCTTGTGACTGAAGGGCATAACAACACATGTTATCCGAATATAGGGCATAACAACAAATGTTATCCAGATGTAGGGCATAACAAAAAAATGTTATCCAGATGTAGGGAATAACAAACAAATGTTATCTTGATATAATGTCTGTAACAATCACCCTACCTGGGTGGGTTTGTCAGACACAATAGATCTATCATTGTTAACCGTTGGCTTGTATAGAGTTAATGATTGCACAAGTGTGTCATGTATATGTAGCCTTAACTAATAGCATTCAAGCACAAAAGCACAAATTACACAAATAGTCATAATGTTGAATTGTATATTGTAATTGCAAATAGTTTTCAGTGCACAACATGTTTCACCCCAAAATGTACAAAATTGAAAAAAAAGGGCTATGTAAAATCACCTTACAAGTTTAGAGGGTTGAACTTGAACTTGTAGTAACTTGGATTGAATGCCTTAATGATTTCCTAAGTTAAGTTTGTTACGTTAGAAACAAGTTAAGGATAGTCGAGGGGTTGACAGTGTAATTAGTTGAAAATGGTTGTTGTACACTAGAGTGGTTATCATTACAGAGTAGTACCTCCAACAGAAAAGTTCCTAGGAAAGAGTTGGCTGGTTCAGAACTCCGTCTTTTCCTAGCCAGAACTTTAATGTTTGTCAGATAACTACATACTGGTTTGAAAGTTACTCTATTTGCGTACTTAACCAAGTTTAGGGTGAGTTTGGTAAGCTTGGAAAGTATAAGGGCTAAAGTGAAAATATGAGTTTAGTAAAGATAGAAATAAATTTAATTGAATATTAAAGGGTTTTAATTTAAAAATAAAGAGTTTTAGTAAAAACATTATTTTTGAAATTGAAAGGAACAAGAAAGATCAAAACCAAGTTTTTAAATAAAGTTTGAACAAGTTTAATTAAAATTGGGCTTTTGATCTTAGATAGATCTATGATTATAACATAAACATGTTAGGGATCATAGATCTAGTTAGTTATGAGGAATTTTTGAAAGGAAAAGTATGAACAAGCAATAACATAAAAAGAACTTACTAAGAATGGAAGTATTTAAGCTAGAATCTTCCAAAAGATGAGAAGAACGACCTTTCGTAGCTAGAGAACCCTAGAGGATCATTGAGGTGCGAATAATAAGTGAGAAATAAGGGCTCTATTTATAGGGTAGGATCATGGGCTTATTCACAAAATTAAATTTGTTATAAGGACTAGGATTGCAAAAGATGAAGAATAGTATTTAATTTCATAACTTACTCTAACTTAAATGCTTATTAATTTTATGTTTGACTCCATTTCATCAACATAATTCATATTTAAAATGTTTGATAAATGTAATTATATACTTATTTGTTTATAAAAAAATATTTTTATAAAGTTTATAAAGTCTTAAATATATTACTTGTTTAATTACAATTTTTTATAAAAGAATGTCTTTCATTTTTTATAAAGATTATAATTTGTGTAAATGGTTTTAATAAAATCGATACATATTTACATATTTATTTAAAAGTAACTACATACATTTAAAATATGTAAACACATGATTAATGCTTATAAATTTTAAAACTTACAATTTGTATAGATGATTGATTTAATAACATCAAATACATATATCATATATACATATTTATAATTAGGTTCCTATATCTATAAAAAGGATGTAAAACATGATTAAAGATGTATAAGTCTTATATCAAAAGTTGTATAATTGATTTATTTGGTATAATCGTATATATATGAATGTACATACATATGTTATATATATAATAGGAGGTTAATATTTAAATGTAAGATCAAAAATTTAAATTGATAGATGTTAAAATAACAATTAAAGTGACATATTGTTTTGAACAAGTACGGGGTTCAAATGGAGTGTCGTTACTGTATAAAATAAAATAATGTAGTATTAGAAAAATCATGGATGTTACATTATGCATCAAATCTTTTTAAAGATGAAGCATTGGAGTGGTGGAACTCTATCATTCAAGCCATGGGTAGACACAAAGCCTATGCCATGGAGTGGGAAGAATTTAAGGAAATGGTGATCCAAAGATTCTACCCCATTAATGAGAGAGAGAGAATTGAAACAAATTTTTTGAATCTCCATATGAAGGGAACTAAACATCAGGAGTATGTCTCCAATATGTTCGAATACGCTCGTTTAGTTCCACACCTATCAACCACCAAATCCAATCTAATCAAAAGATATATTTCGGGTCTTACAAAAGAGACCAGGGATATGGTCAAGGCTACTATGCCTCAGACCACTGCTTCTTCCGTACAGTTAGGAGGAATTCTAGCTGACGGTATGATAAGAAAACAAGAATAAGGAAAGGTAAAAGAATTGGCCAAAAGAGGTACGGATAGTCAGAAAAATAATTCTCCCTGAAAGAAGAAAAATCAGCCTGCTAAAGGAGGATTTAACTCTTCTATCCTGAATGCAAAATCTGCAATAAGAGGCATACCGGAGAATGCTTCTTCAAGAAATACTATTGCCATTTTTGTAAGCAAAATGGGCAAGTCTTTGAAAACTGCCCAAAGAAGAAAAACATCTATGTTTCAATTGTGGATAGACTGGCCATTTTAAATCATCCTTCCCAAAGCTTACTTCCGCAGGGTCTAGTGGGACAAAGGCCAATGAAGGAAACAAGAAAAATGTACGAGCTTTCGTACTTAATACTCGTGATGCTGCAGTTGTTCCAAATGCAGTCACCGGTACATTCCTCGTTGACAATATTTATGCAAGATTACTATTTGACTCTGGTGCAAATTTGAGTTTTATAGATTATAAATTTTGAATTCTATTAAACAAACCCTTAGTTCCACTAGATAAAATTTATGAAGTAGAAACGGCCGAAGGAAATCTCGTTAAAATTTTTGAATTCTTAGATGACTGTACTATCACAATATCTGGACACATCATGCCTATTCAATCAATGCCTATGACATTAGCAGGATTTGATGTTATCTTAGCAATGGATTGGTTAGCAAGTAACCAAGCCCATATCCTTTGTGATAAAAAGGATATAGAAATTTGAATTCCTCCTATAAAATCTTTAACAATTTATGGCGACAAAAAAAACCGACCCCTAGGAATTATTTCGATGTTGAAAGCAACCAAATGCCTTCAGAAAGGATGCATTGCATACTTGGTTCAGATTTCTACCGGTTCAAAAGAAAAGAAGATTGAGAATGTACCGGTAGTAGCTGATTATGCCGATGTATTCTCAGATGAATTACCGGGTATACCACCCGAGAGAGAAGTAGAATTCAAAATCAATCTTGTACTTGGAACATCACCAATTGCCAAAGCTCCTTACCGATTAGCCCCAACTGAAATGAAAGAAATGAAGAATCAATTAGATGAATTGCTTGAGAAATGATTCATACGCCCAAGTTCATCTCCTTGGGGTGCTCCAATACTTTTTGTTAAAAAGAAAGACGGTACAATGCGGATGTGCATTGATTACCGGGAGCTAAATAAAGTAACGATTAAAAACCGTTATCCCCTTCCTAGGAACGATGATCTATTTGATCAATTACAAGGCGCATGCCATTTTTCTAAAATAGATCTTCGATCGGGATATAATCAATTAAAAGTTCAAGAAGAAGATATTCCTAAAACTGCTTTCCGAACCAGATATGGACATTATGAGTTCACAGTTATGCTGTTTGGACTTACTAATGCTCCTGCCGCATTTATGGATATGATGAATCGTATTTGTAAACCCTATCTAGATAAATTTGTAATCGTTTTCATTGACGATATACTTATTTATTCTAGAAATGAGGAAGATCATGGAAATCATCTCAGAATAGTGCTTGAACTTCTAACAAAAGAGATATTGTATGCTAAATTCTGTAAGTGTGAATTTTGGCGTAGAGAAGTACAATTTCTAGGTCATATAGTGAATGTAGAAGGTATTCAAGTAGACCCATCCAAAATTGATGCTATATCCAAATGGGAAATCCTAAAATCTCCAACTGAAGTCCGTAGTTTCTTGGGTCTGCAAGATACTAAAGACGATTCATTCAGGATTTCTCAAAGATTGCAGTTCCTTTAACTTTTCAAACTCTAAAAGAGAAACTAACTCATGCACCTGTACTGGCTTTGCCAGATGGCAATAAAGACTTTGTAGTATATTGTAATGCTTCTCATAACGGTCTAGGTTGTGTGTTGATGCAAAAGAACAAAGTTATTGCCTATGCATCTCGTCAGTTAAAGACTCGTGAAAAGAACTATACAACTCATGATCTAGAGTTAGGTGCCATAATTTTTTCCCTGAAATTATGGAGACACTATATCTATGGAGTTAAATTTACTGACCATAAAATTTTGAAATATATCTTTGGTCAGAAGGAACTAAACATGAGACAAAGAAGATGGTTAGAGATCTTGAGTGACTATGATTGCGAAATCTGTTACCATGAAGGTAAGGCAAATGTTGTTGCAGATGCCTTAAGTAGAAAAGAAAGAGAGAAACCTAAACGGGTTCGTGCTCTCAGACTTGAACTTCGTATAGATCTCTTGTCTCAAATAAAAGATGTTCAACATTCTGTCCAAACAGAAGAAGACTTAGAACAAGAAGGAATGGAGAGCATGATTAAGAAATTAGTTAAGGGAGACGATGAAATACTTCATATGAATAAAAGAATCTGGGTTCCGATCAACGGAAATATTCGGGAATGAATACTCGAAGAAGCATATAAATCAAAATACATGATGCACCTAGGAAGTGACAAGATGTATAAGAATGTAAAAGATAATTACTGGTGGATTGGCATGAAGAAAGATATTGCCATATATGTTGCAAAATGTCTTACTTACGCCCAAGTAAATGCAGAACACTAGAAACCTTCTGGTTTATTGCAATAATTAGAAATACTAGTTTGGAAATGGGAGATGATAACAATGGATTTTATTACTAAACTTCCTTGAACCAGTCAGGGAAATGATGCTATCTGGGTTATTATTGACAGATTAACTAAATCTGCTCATTTTCTCACAATGAAGGAAACCTTCAGTATAGATAGGTTGGCTCGACTTTATGTAAATGAAATTGTATCTTTACATGGATTGCCATTATCCATAGTGTAAGATAGAGATAGTCATTTTACATCTCGATTCTGGCAAAGTTTCCAAAAATCCATGGGAACTCGTCTAAACTTGAGCACTGCCTATCATCCACAGACAGATGGGCAAAGTGAAAGAACAATTCAGACTTTAGAAGATATGCTTTGAGCCTGTGTGATCGAATTAGGTGGTAGTTGGGATGATCACCTACCCCTAATGGAATTCTCATACAACAATAGTTATCACACAAGCATTCAGGCGGCACCTTTCAAAGCCTTATATGGAAGGAAATGTTGAACTCCTGTGTGTTGGGCCGAAGTTGGAGAAAACCAAATTTCAGGACCTGAGCTTGTACAAGAAACAACTGACAAAGTAACTCAAATACAAGAAAGATTAAAAGCAGCAAGAGATAGACAAAAGAGCTACGCAGATAAAAGAAGAAAACCACTGAAATTTAACATTAGAGACAAGGTGTTATTAAAAGTATCACCTTGGAAAGGTGTTGTTCGATTCGGAAATAAGGGTAAACTAAGTCCTTGATTTGTTAGACCCTTCAAAATTATTAAACGAATTAGACCAGTGGCTTATTAGTTAGAATTACCAGAAAAGATGAGTGGAATACATGACGTATTCCATGTATCTAATCTTCATATATCTCTAGCTAATGAGTCTTTGATAATGCCTTTACAAGATATAGAGATAAACGAAAAATTAAAATTTGTAGAACAACCTCTACAAATAGAAGGTCGTCAGACTAAAAAGCAGAAGAAGAAAAGATTAAAGCTTGCCAAAATCAAGTGGAATTCTAGACGTGGTCCTGAATACACTTGGGAACTAGAATCAGAAATGAAGAAAAAGTATCCGCACCTGTAGGACGAGATTATTCAAAAGGTGGGGAGAATGTAACATTTGAAAATTTTTCGTGCCAAAAATTATAAAAATAAAAGTTAAGGGACTAGAAGTGTAATTATATAAAAGATCAAGTACCAAAAAGTGAAAAACTTCAAAATCGGACGGTAACGGACCGTCACAGCCCGTTACGGGTTGGCCCGCATGCAATGATGGCATGCCACATGTCCGGTGACTAATGTGTTAATTATGACGCGTGGAATCCCTATGACAGACCGTCACGGCTCCGTAACGATACGTCACGCCGCAATTCAACCAGACGCTGACGCGTGTCAGCTAAATTCGCAACCCTAGTTTGGTGACGGACCGTCACATCAGTAATGGTCCGTTACGACCAAGCGGTGACGGACTGTCACCATACATAACGGGTTGTCACAGCCGCAATTTTTGTGTATAAATAGCAAGTACGGGTTTAAGCTTTTCAAATCATTCCAACTCGTATTCCAGACCAAAATTTACTGATTCCACTCCCCTAAATCCATTCCCTCTCGTACGTTTAAGTTTCGGAAGTGCCGGTTCATTTTTGAGAAAGCCAAGAAGCTAGGAAACGCTCATTTGGAAAATCCAAGCTAGACGATCTAAGCAAAGACGATGCGTACTAGAACATTTATTTTAGAAGCTTACTATGTCAAGACTTTGTCAAGGTGAATACTTGTATTTTTATAAAATGATTTCAAAACTGAAAATAATTTTGATTATACTCTGACTTGAATTAATTAATTTAACCATTGGTTGCATAAGGTGATTTACTATATAGCAGTAAGCCCATAGAGTCACGTATATATACACGTGTTACAGATGAGACGCTGTAACAGGGCTATGGATTGAACCCTTGGTTGTTGTAAAGCCCATCGCTTAAAGCGTAAGGTAGATAGACATAAAAATATATCCAAGGTCCCTGGTGTGGCTGGTGATTAGAAAGTTGACTGTGTAAATTGGCCAGAAACTATGGGCAAATTGTTCTATTTATTCACACTTGTCAGATTATGATTTTCAATATACTTGTATTCACCAGTTTATACTGATAAAATATTTTCAAACGTTTTACAGGTAACCAAGGATGAATTGATATTGATATAGCCATGTGATGACAAGAAATGAAAGATGTCATGAAAAAAGGGAACGTCAACCCTAGACATATGTTTGAAATAAATGGCTCATGTAAACGTTGGTTTTGTAAAATAAACGTTTATGTAAAATATCAGGGTTTATTCGTGTTATAATGAAATGAAACGGGAGATTCCCCGTCTTTTGAAAAGATCCTGAGTTATGAAATATTCCACTGTGTTTATAAATCTCTGATGAGATAAAATAAGAAACAGGTACCAATCGTTAGTCGCACGTCCAGATAGGCTAAACCCGAGGTGTGACAACTATTAACAACCCAACTCGAATCATCATGTGCAATTTCACCATATCATAATCACAAGAAATAAAGAACTCTTCGGTAACAGTGTTAACTTTAACAGTGTCATTACTACCATCTTCTTTCTTATGGTTGTTCTTCGATTATTGTAATTGCCCTTCTTGTTCTCCTTTTTCAACTGTTTGCATAATTGAATTGTGTGTCCTTTCCTACCACAATGATAACACTCGACAATAGCAAAATTCTCTTTAGACTTATTACTACGATGCTTCACTTTGTTACTTTGACCTCTACTCTGACTTCTCCCCCTGTTTTCTGTGACTAAGACATGTGAATGTGAAGAGGAACCTTGTGACTTTCTTCTCATCTCTTTATTTAAAATAATGCTTTTGGCCAATCCCAGTGATAATGCCATTTGATGCAGAGTTTGACAATGATGTCCTAAAAGTCTCAAGAATCCGATAAAGTACAAAGGAGCTATAAACCGTGTACCCCGTCTTCAACCTTAATACCCATTCCTGCAAGCTGATTAATAATTCCCTGAAAAACATTCAAATGATGAGAAACATGAGTTCCATCATGGTACTTCAAGTTTATCAATTGTTTAATCAAGAACAAATTATTGTTCCCGATCTTCCGAGCATACAACTCCTCAAGCTTGTTCCACAAACTTCAAGCATGAGTCTCCACACTAATATGGTTCAAAACATTATCACCAACACACTGCCGAATATACCCACAAACCTTTATATGCAAAATATTCCACTCTTTATTTGTTTTGTTTCAAGTTTTTATCAGTGGTAAACAAAGACAAATAATAATCCTTCACATAAAGGAGGTTTTTCATCTTGCTTTTACAAACATGATAATTAGAACCATTCAAATTCAAAATCTGATTTGTATTAGCTTCCATCATTCAAACAAGTCTTAACCCAATAATAAGAGCCAATGGCGCTGATACCACTCTGATAGGGAAAAGGATGCAGCCACAAACGATAAACAAACAATTGTGGAATTAACATTCGTTTGGTTAAGCTTTCCTAACTCGAATAAACCTGTGAGGATGCAAACAAATAGGGTATTCTAGATGTAACAAAAAAAACCCCAAAACAATATGTAAATAAAAATAAAGAGACACCGAATTTTAGGGTGGTAAACATCTCAAAACGAAAGTAAAATTCACAAGACTACTAGAGCCGCTACAAATTCACTTTCACCAATGTTAGAGCAATACATAGTTCTCTCTGCGCAGACTAGAGGCATACAATAATCATTATATATTTGAAACTAATCACTTCAAATATAAATATATGGAACCCAAAACAAAAAATGAGTTAGAGGTATGAACAAAGAAAAATGTTGCAAAACTTGATCTCTGAAACTTCTGTTGTCAACCTCAAAAAAAAAATTGGTTTGATTTTCACCTCTTTATTCCGTCGAAAAGCCACACAATTGAAACATTTTTTTTTCTTTTGTGTCGATAGAGCCAATGACCAACAAAAAAAAATCACCCTTTTTTGAGTTTCAAAATGAAAGTCACGACAATAGCAGGTCACCACCCAAAGGAAACTTTTGTGAATTTTGTTTTCTCAATTCTAAAAGTGACCGCTAGAAAGAAAAATATAAACATATATTTTAGACCTAAAAATAATATGTAGGTTAAATTTTTAGGTTTTCTTATAGAAAAAAAAAATAACCCAACACATATATCTCCTTGTAGTTTGATATAAAAGGTAATCAACCCGGTTTGTAACCGTGCTAGTTCTCATTGTTATGTTAATTTATGGCTATCCAAAAACCTCGACGCACGAAAAATGCTTGGCAATACGATTTCCGCTCGGTTGAAAACGAGCCGAGCACGAACATAGGTACGCTCGATCGTTGTGCTCGGCTCGTTGCTCGTTCGGTTTGGTTCGAATTATTTTTTAATTTATTATATTTATAATTATATATATAGAAACATATTTCTTTTGAGTTTTGGCCCAATCGATTTTGTAACTTTTATACAGCCCTATAGGAAACTAGGGAAGCGGCCAAGGAGCCAAGCCAACCTTAATCAAAATTAACAAAAAAAAGCATTAAAATACCCTCTCGGCCTCTCCCTCTGACCTCTCGGCTCTCTGCGTCCGTTCTCGTTCGCCGCGTCGTCTACCTTGGTCTACAAGGTTACGAGCAAGAAAGTTTCACCTAGGAGTCACCTCGACTCACAAAGATTACGAGCAAGAAAGTTTCATCCACTCGTCTGCTAGGTTAGTTCCCGTCTACAAGTTTAAGTTTACTTGATTACCGTCTTATGTTGTGTCATCTACGGTCTTAAGCCTTTATTCCCGTCTTCAAGGTTACTTGTTTCCTCTCTTAAGGTTCTTCTGATTACCGGATTACTTTATTACTTGGTACTAATTATTTGGATTACTTGATTACCACAAGTTAAGGTGTGTTTGGGCTCACAGTTGTTGGGTTAAACCTGATTATTTGGTATTATTTATTTGAATTACTTGATTACCACATAGATTAAGGTGTTTTTGGACATTAGAATTCCTTGATTATTTGGATTGATTACCACATAAATTAAGGTGTGTTTGGGCTAAACCTAACTTGATTAATCATTTTTATGTTCTCTTTTGTAGAATGTTTTCTTGAAAAGAATCAAATGTAATTGACAGCCCTCATGTTGATTTTAGTGACAGAGAGAGTGTGGAATTAGTTGATGAAGCTAGACATGGGGACAAGGCAGCTAAAGATATTGGTGTAAAGGGAAAGCGAAAGAATAGTTCAGAAGTGTATCCACATTTTGTAGACATCGATGGTATGTATAAAGGGAAAATGGTGAAAAAAAAAACAATGCATCCATTGTAGGCATAGCTACGTAGCAAATACCACGGGTACCACGTCAGGTCTTAAGCGACACCTCGATGACTGTGCGTTATTTCAAAGATTTAAAGGTAATAATAAGGGTTTTGTCAATTTTGAGTAGGGGTGCAAACGAGCCGAGCTGCTCGCGAGCTACTCGAGATCGGCTCGTTAAAAAGCTCGAAACGAGCCGAGCTTAAACGAGCTCGAGCCGAGCTCGAGCCTAAGAATAAGCTTGTTTATTAAACGAGCCCGAGCCCGAGCTTCACTTATCGAGCTCGAGCCGGCTCGCGAGCCTTAACGAGCCTTTTATTTATATTTAATATATATTTATAAAATAATAATAATAATTAGTATATATAAAATTAAGATAAATATAATTAAATAATATGTATTATGTTATATATAAAAACTATATTAAAATTTATATAAAAATAATTATAAATATATATAAATTAATTAATATATAATAAACGAGCCGAGCCCGAGCCGAGCTCGAGCTTGTAAAGCTACCAACGAGCCGAGCCCGAGCTTCAAAATTAGAGCTCGAATCGAGCCGAGCTCGAGCTCGAGCTCACAGTAAGTTAAACGAGCCGAGCTCGAGCCTAGTCAAGCTCGGGCTCGGCTCGGCTCGGCTCGTTTGCACCCCTAATTTTGAGCCATGTGGTAGTGATTTCATTAGTATTGAGTTAAGTGGAGGTTATAACAAAATGAAATGTAGGGAAATGATTGCTAAAATGATCATTAGCACATGGGTTACGTTTCTCATTTGTAGAGTATCATTGGTTTAACCAATTAATGAAGTATAACAATCATTTATATAAAAAAGTAAGTAAGTCAACAATGACTAGAGATTGCATAAAAGTTGCGGTTGTGGATGTAGAGAAAGAGAGTGTAATTTTTTTTTTGAAATAGGCTGATATGATTTCACTTACTAGTGATTGTTGGACGTCAAAACAAACTATTGGGTACAGTGGCGGATCTAGACAAAAAAAATTTTTTACCGTACTTTCATACAATTTAAACGAAACAAAATTAAAAACACGATAATAAATAAATTTAAACACATACCTAATAGTCTCCTCTTCTGTTTTTGAAAGCTTGAAATCGAGCCATTACATCCTCTTCTTTAACTTTATAAAATGTTTCTTTTTCGACCGCGCAAATTAGAGCATTGTTCAAATACTCGTCACCTATTCGATTGCGTAATTCCATCTTGATAAGCTTCATTTTAGAAAAACATCTTTCAACGGTTGCGGTTGCGACCGGTAAAACCAACGCTAGCTTCAATATCCGATAAACCAAAGAAAAAGTATTATGCCTTCCGGTTTCCACCATTACACGAGCAAGGTCACATATTCTATCCAATTTTTTAAATGAATCATCTTCCTTTACAGTTTCAACAAAGAGCGTAAGATCACCCGCAATACACCCTCTTTCTTCTTTATTAAAATCATTTGGATACATCTCGGAAAATGCCACTACCTTAGATATGTCAAACTTAGAAAACGAATCACAAGGATTTAAACAAGTAACAGCATAGGCAATATGCTTTTTCTCCAATTACAAAAGCCTCCACTTGCAAAAGTATCTCTACCACCTTGATTACCAACATGTTCATTAAACAAGTAACGACATAAGCAATATGCTTTTCTTCTTTAGGGCTATACTCTAACCAATCATATTTATCAAACCATTTTATATTATACCGTCTTCGCTCTTTTTTATAGTTTTTCCATTCAAATTGATGACCTCGTGGTTGATAAGCCTTTTTAACAAGATATGTAACATCCATGACTTTCCGACTCAATTTTACCTTATTTATTTCAATAATAACACTATATTTAAATCATGTATTTACTCAAGCATTTTTTTGGCATATAAATCGTTAGATAAATTAATGTTCGTTTCAACCATTAAAACCTTGCGTTTGCATGTAGATTTCTACAACACCTGTTTTGGTAAATTATTATATGGATGTATCTATATATATATATATATATATATATATAATTTTACTTATAAATGATTTATACAAATATATTTAGTGTAATCACACACCTCCGCATATCATATTACAAACCTACTGCACCCTCCCTTCGATCTCATTCCAATCTAGGGGCTTCATCGAATCCGAAGAACTTCGGACCTAAACTTCCAGTCGTTCTCCTCCGGTGCGTGACCCTTACAGGTAAAATTTGTCACATTACACTCGTAATCATTCTGGGTTTGAAAGCCCTATGGTCCTGAGGTCGATTATTACTCAATCGAATCGATTTCAGAACTAGGGTTCCAACCTACATAATGTAGGGAAGGAGATGGGTGTAGGACTCCTTGTTAAATGGTTTTCAACCTGGCCTTCTGTCAAGGCATTTGCCCAGACACAGCGGTTAAAACACTTGGACCCTTCGCGACCGGTCGCGGGTTCAAAACCCATAGCCGCACATCCGGCCGGCCTTTTTGCACATGTCCTGAACATCAAGCCCGGCTTCCTTTCCCCTTCGTGTTAACATCCAACCGGACCGGACTTGTACACGATTAGCTCCACTGGTCCAGCGGTACAAACGAACTACCCACACAGGAACCACCCGGGTTCGAACCGGGTGGCCTGTTTATTTTTTTTAAAACTCCAAAAAAATTTATAAAAAATATTTTTATCCCTTGCAATATTTATAACAGAATAAAACCAGATTTATTAATTTTCAATATAAATTCAGTTTTATTTCAAATTTAGTTGTTAAACTTATATATTAAATTTTTAAAACAAAAATCTAAATATTTAAATTAATTTCCAAATAAAAACAATTGATTTTATAAAATTTATAAAATATTAACTTTATTTAAAACGATCAAATACTTATTCCTAAATAATAAATAAATAAATAAAATTTATTTATTATAACCTTCAAAATTAAAAGTATATTTATAATTAAACCCTACACATAAATATTATTTACACCACTCCGTATTTACACACCTTTTTAAATAAGTAAATAGGGTAAAAAAATTAATTATTAAATTATAATTAATATAAAACACCCGATACATTTTTATAACTAAAATACTAGGTTACATATTTTATAAATAAATAAATAAATAAATAAATAAGGTAAAAATTATTTATTTAATTTATATTTAAGAATTATTTATTTAAGGTATATTTAATTACCCCTAATACCTACATTACTTTTATAACTAAGTAAATAAATAATAATTTATAATTTATTTATTTAGTTATTCAAACTCAAACTTTGATTAAAATGTTCTAAAAATATCCATTTCAAACCTTTCATTTTATGCAATACCTTTCAAGAACAAACGACTAACTTTATACACACGTCCGATTCAACCCTAGACTTAGACATAAACTATTGTGCACACTATTAATTCAATATACATTCCAATCTAGGTTAACGTTGTGCATTACAAGGATCATATTACTATCTAGTCTCTCGTGTTAGCTACGCCTTTTGAATCAAGTGAGTATTACATAGCCCCTTTTACTTTTTACACTTTTTGAGGTGGAACATGAACACTATACAAACTATTACTTACATTTACACAAACGACACAAATACAAATCCTCTTTACATTCATGTGTGCAATTTGAGCTTTATGCCTGAGTGCTAGGTGTGCTAAATTTTGTGTGCAATTTATGTGCAATCATTAACTATTCAAGCCGACGGTTAACAATGATAGATCTATTGAGTCTGACAAACCCACCCAGATTGGGGTGATTGTTACCGACAACACAATTTGCATGCTAGTTACAAAGGTTTGATTGTACTTTGGTTACACAATAGTTGCTCCCCATAAATGCCTTATTTTATCTTGTTATGTAAGGATTTGTTTATTCACATCTATATACTATCTACGTACAAACCTGTGTATGCTCACCAACTTTTTAGTTGACCTTATTTTATTCATGTTTCAGGTGCTAATGTGTGATTTTGATCAAGGCTTGCTACACATAGGTTTTGGGACTTAGTTAATTTAAATTCAAAGAAAAATTTGTATTTTCTTTTATGTACTTGTTGAATTATGCTATGTTTGTTTGAGTGGAAATGAATTTAATGATTAATATATTACAAGTTAGTCAACCTTGAGCTCATGAGCAGTCTACATGTCCCGCCCCGACGTATTTCGCCGTCGGTTGGGGTGTAACATATTGGTATCAGAGCCTTGGTTATAGGGAACTAGGTTATTAGACACCTTTGACCTAGACTATAACCTTAGGACACCCATACTATGTCATGCTACTACATGATACATGATTATTTTTTATGTGAATATTTTTACATGTTATACTATATAATTACATCATATGATACAATACTTAATAGTCTATGTGTCACATTACCTGCCAACTTTTGTCTCCTATTCGTTGCTACCTATTTGATTCATTTAAAGTGCTATCCTAAGTTTCCACACACACTCATACACACTTAGTTCTTCATGGACCCTTAAACTCACACATATAATGTCACCACCTTTTGTGATCTAAATCTAAACTATTGGGCCTAAAGCCCATTAATAATAAACTAGAAGCCCACTTACCCTCTAAGAAGAAGATGCCTACTACAACACATAAGCCTCACTTTCGGGCCTCAAAGCCCAGTCCACAACAATTCTCATCATGACCATGAGCCCAACAATAGTGTTATTAATACATGATTGCTGGAAGAGTGTGTAGGCCCATGAGGGATTCTGGCTAAGGAAAGATAGAGTACTTAAGTGTGTCCTAGTGACCCACCCCTCTTTCCTGGGAATCCTCCTCAGGGATGCATTGCTTATAGGTCAATTGTATTTCTAAAATACTATTGTGAAGGCTCGGTGTTATGACTGGTCAAACTCTAAACCTATGAAAACTCATATATTTAAACTCAATATTTTATTATCACTTACAACCATTTCATTGTTTCCTACTAGACATGGACTCCTACTCTCCTTCCTCCCCGGCATACTGTCCCAGAGAAGAGTCTGATCGGGAAGAAGACATCGGGACACCCGTGCATCGGTCACCAACACCCCAGCTGCTAGACCAAAGTTTGATGTAAAGGCAGATTGGATTAGGAACACCGGCCCAAGACTTCGAACACCTGGATCACCCGCACCCAGGAACCCGTATCAGACACCCCATCTCCACAATCAGTTACCACCCCTACTAAGAGACCCATATCTAATGCCCGACCCGTACCATCCTAACCCTTGGGTAAGGCATACCACGGCACCCACTAGTGTTATGGGAATTCCAACCAATGACATTCACCAATATGTACGGACCCCAGAATTTGAGAGGCAAAGGATGGGGCAGGGGGTAATGCACGACTTGCAAGGACAAAGAATGGATAGCCTAGCAAACCAATTAGGGTACCAAAAGGAGTTAATCTCCATCCTCGGAAATGAAATACTGGAGCATCGCACACAGACAGCTAGAGCTGAGGCGAGATCGACTACCCGAATGACCATAGCGGTGCTCGTCTTAGCAATTATCTTCCTTCTAGTGGGAAGCTATCAGAGACGTTAACATAAATTTATATTTATGGTCTTTAAATTTTTAGTAGGAGAACCATTTCCCCTATGTTTTGAATAATGTTTACCATCTCAGCATTAAATAAATTTTATATTTTTCCAACTCTAAAATTAATATTCATTGATTTAATACGTTGAATTTGAATTTCATCCATCATATTTTCATCAAGATTCTCCAAGTATCATCTCCTTCATCCAACGTGATTTAGTATACTACCGGCAATCTCCTTCGTAAACAAATCATCATATTAGATTTAAACAACCTCGCTATTTTCAAACCAAACGTTTATCAAACTTTTAAAAGAGTATCAGAATTATAAATTTCCCATAAACATTTTCACTTTACAAGAGAACTTAATACAACCTATTTTATAAAAATATTACTTCAAATTGATAAATAAAGATGATTTTCCTCATTATAGTAAAACCTGGCTAAATTAATATACAATTACTTGTTTAGCCAATAATTTCTTTTAAAAATATTCTCCTTATAATAATTGATAATTTAATAAAAAGGTTTTTCCTATAAATTGTCCATTTATTTAGATTATTTAACTCAACAGTTTCACTACTTTATATATCTACAACCAGGAACAATTTACAACTTCTTATTTTCAAACAAAGATCAGTTATTCATAAACACATTCCCCTGAGTGTTTTCAAAACCTCCTAGATACCTTTCACTTGCCGCTTCAAGAGACGACTCATTTCGCATAGACATTAACCTTCTCTACAAACCTCAACGAGATTTAAAGAACCAGAACCTAACCACCACATTTTTCAAAAACGCCAAACAACACGCTTCTCCGTAACTCCCGATCACATGCAAAACTCGTCCGTATATGTCACAAATGAAATTCAATAACTTATGTATGCACGCTCACAAGATACATAGCGCGATCACATAACACACGAAACTCGTTCATTTGCAATACACACGCTACCAGATTGAACACATAATACATGAACCTTGGTTGTTTGTAATATACATGATACATAACAATTGTTTGTTTAGTACATAATACAAGATTGACCACATTGAACATGAAACTTATTTGGTTACAAAGTACATGATACTAAATTATGCACATTATACAATATACATGATACTAAATTGTTTACAATACACAAGGAAGCCAATTTGTTTACAAAATACATGATACTAAGTGGTTAACATCATACATGAAATTCATTTCTTGCCATATACATGACACTAAATTGTTCACGTTACACATGTAACCTATTTGATTACAAGCTACATGACACTAGATCATACGTGAAACTTAGGTGCTACATTATACACGAAACTAAATTACTTACAATTGTTGCAATTAATTGATTACATTATACACAAGACATGGTCATACGCTTTGTTCACCAAAGTCGAAAACCATAACACATTGAAGCTACTCGGGGTTTAACGTATTCTTGTTCAAACTCGAGGAAGCTGTAGCACTTTAAAACAACTTGGTGTTCGACGTATTCTTGTTCAAACATGAGTAAACTATGGAACTTTAAGTTATACTGCCTTATTACTCTTTAGTTGCTAACTGACCTGTTTATTTAGGGACACAATTACTCATTAGCAACTTATATGTGAAAACAATAGACACGAACTAAGTGAATTTATGCCCATTTTGACACACACACAACGGAAGGATCTATACGGACCATGCGGTGATTTGAGTAATTACGGGTTCACACGTAATTATAAAAATCAACGTATGGAAAACATAGTGAAGTTTGTCCTGTGTTGTGACCTAAAACTTATCATGATATGTAAACAACGAAACTGATGTGATATGACAAGGGCATGGTAGATACGCCGATAGTACTTCCTATATATAAGTGCCTTATCATATTATCAGAAGTAGCGTTGTTCATATCACGTGAAGTTTTGACCCAAACTAATGTTTATGAAATCTTTTACCCACCGACAATTTTAAGCATATTAGACTACATCTTACACAAACCCTAATTATCAAGATTCCCATCAAATTCATTCCAAGTAATGTATTTCACTTTTAGAATCCTAAATTTTATTCGCCAGTTTTCTCCTTAAGTTCATTTCAAAACTAAATTCATTATCATCATTCATATCCAACCTTGAGAGAACACACCTGGATCCGGTTATCAGTTGCACTTCTCAAACCGACAGTCAAAGCTCATTGAGGACCCAAACCCATCTCTTTGCCGATTTAGTAACCTTCACTAATTCAATTTCGGGACGAAATTCCCTCAACTAGGGGATACTGTAACATGCATTAAAACCTTGCGTTTGCATGTAGATTTCTACAACACCTGTTTTGGTAAATTATTATATGGATGTATCTATATATATATATATAAAATTTTACTTATAAATGATTTATACAAATATATTTATATATTACAAATAAAACTTATAGTTAATTTTTATAAGTTTATAAAGAGTGAAAACCAAATTTTATATAAATACACATACATTTTATTAAATAATCCATATACACAATTTGAAATTTTTTTTAAAATAAAATTTCATCTCTTTATAAATAATAACAATTATATATATATATATATATATATATATTTAAACCAAATAAATTGGTTTTGAACCCCATGGTAATACCTTGACCCTCTTTAGACATTTGGAACCCTCAACTTGAACCCATTCATCAAGAAATTTCAAATTTTGACTTCCTTGGACAAAAGGTTGACTTCAAAAAGTCAACAGTCCTTCCCCGAGCAAATCAAGGCCAAATTGAGTCAAGACCCGTCGGGTTGGGATTTGCCTTGTATACTAGGATATCATGCGACCATTTCCAAAGCCATTAAGCGACTCAAATCGTTCGTTTTCGCGGTCAATGGTGAATTCAAAAAACAATTCAAACCGGTTTGACCTTGCGGAGTCAAACCCGCATCAATTCCTCATTAATTCTTACAACAAACGCGTTCTAAATCCCGCAAATCACGATTAACAATTTCCTCATGTATCCAGTACCATATTCGAGACCCAATTCATCCTTAAACATTCGATTTTATGCATAATTTGGGCCAACTGTTATCATACTCAAACTCATACCCGAATCGTGCCATTAAGGGGAAATTAAACGAATTAGTGTAATCACACACCTCCGCATATCATATTACAAACCTACTGCACCCTCCCTTCGATCTCATTCCACTCTAGGGGCTTCATCAAATCCGAAGAACTTCGGACCTAAACTTCCAGTCGTTCTCCTCCGGTGCGTGACCCTTACAGGTAAAATTTGTCACATTACACTCGTAATCATTCTAGGTTTGAAAGCCCTATGGTCCTGAGGTCGATTATTACTCAATCGAGTCGATTTCAGAACTAGGGTTCCAACCTGCGTAATGTAGGGAAGATGATGGGTGTAGGACTCCTTGTTAAATGGTTTTCAACCTGGCCTTCTGTCAAGGCATTTTCCCAGACACAGCGGTTAAAACACTTGGACCCTTCGCGACCGGTCGCGGGTTCAAAACCCATAGCCGCACATCCGGCCGGCCTTTTTGCACATGTCCTGAACATCAAGCCCGACTTCCTTTCCTCTTCGTGTTAATATCCAACCGGACCGGACTTGTACACGATTAGCTCCATTGGTCCAGCGGTACAAACGAACTACCCACACAGGAACCACCCGGGTTCGAACCGGGTGGCCTGTTTATTTTTTTAAAAACAGTTTTAAAACTCCAAAAAATTTTATGAAAAATATTTTTATAAACCTTGCAATATTTATAACAGAATAAAACCAGATTTATTAATTTTCAATATAAATTCAGTTTTATTTCAAATTTATTTGTTAAATTTATATATTAAAATTTTAAAATAAAAATCTAAATATTTAAATTAATTTCCAAATAAAAACAATTGATTTTATAAAATTTATAAAATATTAACTTTATTTAAAACGATCAAATACTTATTCCTAAATAATAAATAAATAAATAAAATTTATTTATTATAACCTTCAAAATTAAAAGTATATTTATCATTAAACCCTACACATAAATATTATTTACACCACTCCGTATTTACACACCTTTTTAAATAAGTAAATAGGGTAAAAAAATTAATTATTAAATTATAATTAATATAAAACACCTGATACATTTTTATAACTAAAAGACTAGGTTACATATTTTATAAATAAATAAATAAATAAGGTAAAAATTATTTATTTAATTTATATTTAAGAATTATTTATTTAAGTTATGCTTAATTACCCCTAATACCTACATTACTTTTATAACTAAGTAAATAAATAATAATTTTGTAATTTATTTATTTAGTTATTCAAACTCAAACTTTGATCAAAATGTTCTAAAAATATCCATTTCAAACCTTTCATTTTATGCAATACCTTTCAAGAACAAACGACTAACTTTATACACACGTCCGATTCAACCCTAGACTTAGACATAGACTATTGTGCACAATTTTAATTCAATATACATTCCAATCTAGGTTAACGTTGTACATTACAAGGATCATATTACTATCTAGTCTCTCGTGTTAGCTACGCCTTTTGAATCAAGTGAGTATTACATAGCCCCTTTTACTTTTTACACTTTTTGGGGTGGAACATGAACACTATACAAACTATTGCTTACATTTACACAAACGACACAAATACAAATCCTCTTTACATTCATGTGTGCAATTTGAGCTTTATGCCTGAGTGCTAGGTGTGCTAAATTTTGTGTGCAATTTATGTGCAATCATTAACTATTCAAGCCGACGGTTAACAATGATAGATCTATTGAGTCTGACAAACCCACCCAGATTGGGGTGATTGTTACCGACAACACAATTTGCATGCTAGTTACAAAGGTTTGATTGTACTTTGGTTACACAATAGTTGCTAATGTGTGATTTTGATGTTATGTAAGGATTTATTTATTCACATCTATATACTATCTACGTACAAACCTGTGTATGCTCACCAACTTTTTAGTTGACCTTATTTTATTCATGTTTCATGTGCTAATGTGTGATTTTGATCAAGTCTTGCTACACATAGGTTTTGGGACTTAGTTAATTTAAATTCAAAGAAAAATTTGTATTTTCATTTATGTACTTGTTGAATTATGCTATGTTTGTTTGACTGGAAATGAATTTAATGATTAATATATTACAAGTTATCAACCTTGAGCTCATGAACAGTCTACATGTCCCGCCCCGACGTATTCCGCCGTCGGTTGGGGTGTGACAAGATATGCTCTTCTTATGTTATCTATTTGATTAGGGTGATAACTAACAATAGGTGGTCTATCAGATGGATCCGAAGGAAGAGCATTTATATCAATTTTATTATGTATTGAAGGAATTGAAGCCGAAGGAATACTTGGACCAATATCATCATTCTCTTACATATCATTATTAATAATATTTGGAGTTGAAGTTGTACCAATATCATCATTCTCTTGCATATCATTATTATTAGCAATTTTTTGAGTTGGACTTGGACCAATATCATCATTTTCTGGGGCCTTTCTTTTAAACATATTGCTAATAAGTGCTTGTTTAGCGTGTGGTTTCATCTTTTAAACAATTGCAATAAACCCTAAAATTATAAGTGAACAATTGAAAAATTAGACATAAACCCTAGAACAAGAATTAGGAACAATTAAAAAATTAGACATAAACTCTAAAAATTAGACATACAATCATACTCAAACAAACAAATTAAGAACAATTACACATTTGTACTTGTACATAAACCTTAAAACAAGATACACTCATAAACCCTAGAAATCTAGAATTAGAAGTTAGAAGATCACAGAGGTGAGTGAGAGGTCTGACTGTCTGAGGTTGTTGCCGATGTAGTTGCTTGTTGTCGTCGATTCCAGTGTTGCTTGTTGTCGTCGATTAGAGAGGTGCAGCGCTGCTGCTTGTTGTCGGCCAATCCACAAGTCGTTCAAAATTAAAAGGTTAAAGCCTTAAAGGCCTTAAGGCCACACACCAACAAATGAGCTGGCCCAATCACTACAACTCCACAACAGGCCCACATGTCACAAACCATTACTCCATTAGTCCATTAGGCTATTAACCACCACAAGTCCATAACTCCCAAGGCCCAAAGTAGTTTTAATCTGCCATTTGCGGTCCGGCTTTCAATAAAAGTATAATTTTTTAGGGGTAGCATGAAATAATCTCAGGGGTAACGTATTTTTTTTTTGCAGGGGTAACGTTTTAAAAAAAAACGTAAATTTTTTTTTTCCACTTCGTCGAGAAAGTTGAGGGGTAGTGGGCGCTACCCCTCACCCTACCTTAAGTCCGCCCCTAATTGGGTACATGTGTTTGACGGCTCACTTTGTTGATTCCGATTGAAAATTGCAAAAACGCATAATTGGTTTCAATGAGGTTGCACCACCCCATAGTGGTGAGGTTATATTAGATGGTATCTTAGAGTGTCTTATGAAATGGGGTATTCAACACAAAATAGGTACAATTACTCTAGAAAATGCTTCCAACAAAAACGCATTTTGCTGAATTTCATGTTTGACTTTCTGACTTTTGTTATTGGTGTATTGGTGTTGAGTTTCTGACTTCTGCTGACTTTCATGAACCTCGACCAATCGTGGCTAATCATGATGATAAATGTTATCAATACCAATCATTCATGTAGTGATGTAGATAACCCAATAAAAAGTTTGTTACAAAAAATCAAAAAAGCAAGAATCTTTTACAAATTCTTATGTTCATATTTCTTCTCAAATTTTCCAGTCAAATGTCTCTTCACAAATGTAGTTTTCCCTGCGGGATCAGAACATCATAAACGTTTAAAACTCCCATCTTTTGTTGGGTTAAATTGGTGTATTAGTATTGACTTTCTATATAGTTGGTTTTACAGGGCCGGTTTCAAGAATCCTTAAAACGTTTTCGGCCTGCGACATGTAAAAAAAAACGGCCCCATAATATAAACTTGTAACATCCAAAATTCTCGTTTCTTAAAACACAAGATTTCATTTAGGGCTAAGGTCGCCAAAGAAGGAAAAATGGCATAATAATTTAACTATTAATGGACTTAAAAAGCTGGTAATGTATGTATTTTCTATAAGTTGGGGGGAGGGGGGGGGGGGGGCTGAATGAAATATATTAGTGGACGGGAAGCTGGTAATGATCTCCGGTTCCAGAACAACGGCGATGTGACGGTGATTTATAGAGGACGGGAAGCTGCAACGAAAGTGTATGGGCTGCTGCCATAGCTCCGGCAGCAGCAATGGCTAGTACGAGAACGGCAAGCTCGTGTGCAGCAGGTCGCGAAGATGATTGTAGGGTGACAATGTGAATAAAGGAATGGCATCCCAGCAACAATAGTGGTGAATGAACAAACTCCACGGTGGTAGTAGCGATGGTTGTATGAGGTGGTCGGAGGTGATGATAATGGCAGCTTCAAGGCGGTTCACAACGGTAACTGATAATGGTGGTGACGAGGTTATGGCGTCGGTAGCTTCATGTTGTGTTGATTTGGACGATGGTGATGTTGTGGTAAAGGTACGGTGGTTAACAGTGGCGGTGCGAACGGTGGCTAACGGCGACTAGTGGTGGAAATGGTGGTTGTTCGGGTGAGCGTGAACGGCGGTGATGTTATGGCAGCTTTAAGGTGGTGGTTCACGGTGGTGGTTCACGATTGATGGTGGTTAAAGATTTTTGATGCTGGGTTGTTGCGTAATTCACTGTGATGATTAGGAGGATGAGGATGACATAATAATGATGATGATGTTATGGCAGCTTTAAGGTGGTGGTTCACGGTGGTGGTTCACGATTGATGGTGGTTAAAGATTTTTGATGCTGGGTTGTTGCGTAATTCACTGTGATGATTAGGAGGATGAGGATGACATAATGATGATGATGATGATGATGATGATGATGATGATGATGATGATGATGATGATGATGATGATGATGATGATGATGATGATGATGGTCACGTGAAAGTGGTTCATAAGGGGTCGAGTTGCGGGTACGATTGAAAAGAACGGTTCGGGTCGGGTCTCGGTTATATTTTACGAGTTCGTGCTCAAGAAGGTATATCCTTTAAAACTCGTAGAACATTAATTACTATTATCAATAGGGTTACGAATAGCGTATTAAGGACGGGTAGCAATGGCTTTATTTAAGTAAATGATAACATATAAAGATTTATTATTATTATTATTATTTGATAAAAGCATAAAAAGGATATTGATGCTAGAAGTTAAAACTCAATTACGAAGGATCATGGGTTAATTTGATAATGGATATGGACAATCAATATTGTCAGGTTTTACATAAAAACAAGGGGAACTTTGTCTAATTTTCGTTAGGATTAAATAAGAGTAATTCACAACTTAGACGTCCTCATTACGTATCGGGAAAGGATCCTGTTCAGGTGAACCTAGCATGTTCGCATGAAGCATAAGTAGCGAACTTAACATCTTCGCTAAACCAAGGTGGCGAACTTAACATGTACGCCTAATAAAAAGTAGTTTCTATTGAATAAAGTAGTTTCTATTGAACAAATAGTTTTTATTGAACAAAATAGTTTCTATTGAACAAAGTAGTTTTTATTGAACAAATAGTTTCTATTGAACAAATAGTTTCTAGTGAACAAATAGTTTCTATTGAACAAATAGTTTCTAGTGAACAAATAGTTTCTATTGAACAAAGTAGTTTCTATTGAACAAAGTAGTTTCTATTGAACAGATATTTTTATTGAACAAATAGTTTCTATTTAACAAATAGTTTCGATATGAACCATGACCCGAAACTACCATAGTTTCGATATAAACTACTTATCGAAACTACTAGGTCCAAGCATGGAAGTGTTTATTGTTAATAAGAAACACTACCTTATGTGGATGACCTTATTGTACAGATTGTGAGTGACATTAGTGACGCTCAATAACCAGCTCAGTGTATTTCAGGAACTACTTATCAGGTGAGTTCTATGTGCCCCATTTATGTTATGTGCAAATCATTTTAAATGTTTTGGGGCTGAAGTGTATACATTAAATGAGTAAATGTTATGAATGTCAATGTGATCATACGTGATATATATATATATATATATATATATATATATATATATATATATATATATCTAATGAACAAAGAATGGAACATATATTTACAGAGAATGAATGAACGAATGATATAACGTAAATGAATGAAATCTTGCTTTATATTTTATATATTGCATGTTATGAATGTATGTAAACGCATGGACGCTTCGATGATAACGACTACTTCGGTAAACGGACGACCACGTGACTATTTTGCAACCGGGACAAGTACGTTCCTTCATCAGCTAGGACGTACGAAAGGCATTAATGGACGGTCGAAGCAATTGCCTTATAAAGGAAGAACGGTTGCATAAATAATAGTTCGCGTGGGAAACGGATGCCTTAGGGCAGACGGGCGAATAGGACGGACTACGACGGTAGTAAGGTTAAGACGGACGGCCGAAGGTTTGCCGGACGGTATAGCATAAGAGATGGCCGAAGGTTTGCCGGATGTTGTGGAGGACGGACTATGACGGTAGGACGGGCGTCTGTCTTCGTGACTTACGCAAAAATGAATGTTGGGCTGATCACCCTTATGTGTATGACCAATGAATGTTTAATGAAAGTAAAGGTGAATACATATTTAATGTACTCGCATATGAACGATAAAGGAAAACAAAGAATGTGTTAATGTGTATTTATGTATGTATTTATATATATACTTATAAAAGAAATGATGTTTATACCTAATTGCTTTAAACTAGAACTCACCAGCGTTAGCTGACTTTTAGTATGCACTTCAGGTAATAAAAAAAGGGATGGGCAAAGGCATGAAGGCTACCTGATACAAGACTGACATCTTGTTTAAATGCTTATGTGCTAGAAAAATGTTTCTTTTATATGTTAAGACTTTCGCTGTTTATGTAATAAAATGATGTACGTTTTTGCTATGTGTTAGAAGTTATAGTTTATTCAGTTTTGATGACTATGTTTATGAGTAAATCCAACAAGTGAGGTCAACCGGGAAAGGGGCCTTACAAAACTCATAATGGCATAATAAAAAACTATAACAAACGAATAACGATTCACGAATCATACATAACAATTAATGAATCATTATGCATACCTCAAATAGTCGATTCGACGATTCCCGATCGGCTACATGCTCGATTACTAGATTAGTCCCTACTCGATTAATCATTAATCAAATATCAATATTCATTTATCATTAACAAATCTACAATAACCATAATAAAAAGCTACAAGTCTACAACAAACGAATAACGATTAACGAATCATACCATGAAGGCTCGAATAGTCCCTGCCTCCCTGCTCGATTACAGATTACTCGATTAGTCACTCCCCTGGCCTTCTCGTTTCTGCCTTTCTGGCCTTCTCAATTAGTCCCTCAGACCTCCTGCGGCTTCTGGCCTAGTGGCCTTCTTCTTCTGCTGCCGTTCTTGAATCAGAAAGCAAAGACGACTGCCGTTCAGTTCTTCACTTCTTCTGCTGCTGACTGTCGCTCTTGCGTCTTGCCTCTGCGTCTTCTGAGTTCCCTTCCCGCTCCAGCCCCAGCCCACTTATTTTGTTAGATTTTAATAAATTTGAAAATCTAGTTGGCCTTTTTTAATTTCTAAGTGAGTTAATAGGATAAATGGATAATACAAGTAGTGGACCTTTTTTAATTTCTAAGTGGTTTAATAGAATAAATGGATAATACAAGTTGGACCTTTATAAATATATATATATATATATATATATACTACCTAATAAACAAGTAAAATATGGAGATACTTGTCACATTTCTAGGCCTCCTCATTCTCATTTTCCCGCTTCTCTCTTCTATTAATAATCAACTCCACTATTTTAGGCAATTAAATTAATTATTTGTTTTACACATTTTTAAATTTAAAGTTGTGTTTATCATCAATTAATTTGTTCAATCATATTTTTATGAATTTTACAAACTGAAAACAATTTTATAGGCAGCTAAAATTCAAATAAAAAAACTTTTAATCATATATTTACATATTTACATTGTTCCCGTTTGACGAATGTATGTGTTAATAGATTACGTTATATTTTATTCAACCCGTGTAATACACGGTTTTATTAAACCCGTGTATAACATGGGTTTTAAAAAGATAATTTTTTTATTACTAAGTATATAATATTACATTTATTCAACCCGTGTAATACACGAGATTCTAACCTAATATATAATATAAAAAAATTTAAAAACTACAGGGCCCTTAGGAGACCGGGCTCCTGACAGTCGCCCTCCCCGCCCCCTGGTTTTAGGAGTCCTAAATATGGAATATTAGTTTATCATATTTGATAGGAATAATTCTCATTAGTTTAATATATTCAACTTAAATGACCCTTTGAAAATATGAATTTGTATAGGAACACGAGAAGATGGTGAAAAGCTGGGTCAGTGGTGGTTTAAACCCAAAAGTTCAGGGATAACGAATTTTTTTTTATATTACTTTCATGTAAATGAAACAATTTTTCTTTACGGTACTTGCATGCAAACAAAATTTTTTTTTGACTGTGCTTTCACGTAAATGAATCAAAATTTTCTTTCACCGTAATTTCATGCAAACAGCTTTTTTTACGGTAACATGCGACTGGCGAGGCGGACAGCGGAGCCGCGTAGGGGCGGACCACGGAGGCGAAGGACTGGGGTTTGGCGGAGGCGGCGCCGAGCGATGGTCTCAGCTCAGGTCAAGTGGTTGGTCGAGTGGTCGGTCTCTAGCTCTCACAGTCTCACAGTTTCCGCTCTCTTTGTCTTTCTTATTGGCCGGCCGCTTGGGTAAGTTGGGTTTGAGAATTGAGACTTTGAGGTATTGGGGTTTAATAAAACATTTGGGCTGGCTAAAGCCCAAATGTTTTATTAAAATCCAATACCTCAAAACTTTTTAATAAAATGTGGGGACTTGGGGTAACATATTGGGTTTTTTATAAAATTTTAAACTTTTTATAAAGTGTTGAGCTTTTAAAAAAATTTAAGGGGTAACGTAATTTATAACCGGATACATAAAACTGTAAAAAAAATTATTTTTACACTGCGCGTAAAAAGTTAAGGCCCTGAGCTGAGTAATTGGGTATAAAGATAGTGAAGATTTGTTGCTTTGGATTTTAAAAATGTCATTTTTAGTGGCAAATTGGTTTTTAATAATTCAAAATATAACCCATTTGCTGATAATAATCCAAACTAACAGTTTGCCCGGTGATAATCTCAACTTTCACTTTTGTTGTCAATGGCAGTCCTAGTAGCATAATTATCATATATTCACACTCGATTCTCACTCGATTTCACTTGTACGTTTCTCCATTTTATTTAAAATCATCATTTTTAGCGAAAATAAGTGTAAATATACAATGATTATGCTACTGGGACAACCATTGACAACAAAGAGAAAGCTGGGATTATCACCAGCCAAACTGTTAGTTTGAATTATTTTCAGCAAATGAGTAATAGTTTGCATTATTAAAAACCAATTTGCCTTTTTTAATTTGAATTTAGATTTGGATTTTGAATGTTCTTTTCATTTTGGATTTTGTATGTTTTCGGGTTTGGATTTTGTATGGTTGGATTTTGAAAATGTCATATTTGTTGGTTGAATGTTACATGCCTAAGTTTTTGATGATGAAGATGTTTTTTGGGATATTTCAGGCTTTGGATTTTTGAAATTGAGCGAAAACGAACCGAACCAAGCGGCTCGAATATAAATTGAACTGAGTTTGAGCAATACATTCTCGCTCGAATTTGTAAAATCGAATCGAACCTAGCCGCTCGGTTTGTAAACGAGTCGAGTTCGAACATACCTTCGCTCGGTTCGATTCGGTTCGTGAACAACCCTATGTTAATTTACCTGTAATTAACGTTCATCGATTTCTTGTACCCGTTTCAAATAAAAAGAAAAAGCATGTTTTATTATTGACTCACTGTAACGGAACCAGAACTTTTTGATTGGGTTACCATAAGTTATTTTATTTACCGACTAGTTTTTTTTAAAAAAAATAACCTTATATTTTAAAATAAAAAGTTGAGAAATCCTGGTAATTGAGATCTCTTTGACCCGGTATTTTTCATCTTCATGAATATGAAGGACCTGTGTATGAGTGGCAATCGGGCACCCTAGGGTAGAGATGCACAAATCGTTTTTTTTTAATCGGATCCGGATCGGATAAGTCAAACGTGGTCAATGACCGGATCCGGTGGAACCGGTTCCGGATCGAAATCGGTTTTGGGGTATGAGATTTGGAACCTATTTGGAACCGGATCCAACTAAATATCCGATTTTATCCGATTAGATCCGGATTTTTTCCGGATTTTTTGTGTCCGATTTTGTCCGGTTCCATTTTGTCTGATTTTTGTCCGATTTTTATCCGGTCCGAATAAATCCTTGGAACCGGTTCTGGATCCGGCAGATCTTAAAAAATCCGGTCCGGTTCTTTTTTATCCGGTTAGGGTCGGATCCGGTATCGAATTATCGTTCGGATCAGATCCGGATCCGGTTTGTTTCTGCACCTCTACCCTAGGGGAGTATATTTATATGGGGTGTCCATTTTGATTGGGTCAAGATTCCAACTAACGTAAAAAAGGATGAGGAGAAAAATGAGGGATGCCAATCAAGAGTTGACACGTGGCTCTAAGGTCATAAAATATGTGTTTTGTTGTAGATAGACAAGCCGTAGACAAAGTAGATATAGTACCGGCATCTTTTTATGTGTTGCTAATTCTTTTGGAAATATATGGAAAAAGAAAACCGAGTTTTCAATCATGTAAACCTTCCAATTTAATGAAACTTGATCAACTAAAGATCCTTTCATGTAAAAAAATAAAAGGAAAATATTATGTATTAATTAATATTTATATATAGATTAAATTGACTTTTGACTTTTGAGTATCTAGT
Organism: Smallanthus sonchifolius; assembly: GCA_023525975.1. Taxonomy (NCBI): domain Eukaryota; kingdom Viridiplantae; phylum Streptophyta; class Magnoliopsida; order Asterales; family Asteraceae; genus Smallanthus; species Smallanthus sonchifolius. Next base: position 35,200,221 of record CM042025.1, on the reverse strand, counting down.
TTTTTCATTCTAAAACAGCAAAACAAGTGAATCGGTTTACGTTTCATTATTAAGAAGAATATATCACACCGACACTAAGAACATTAATGGGAGGATAACTCGAATGGTTAACTCTAATCTTTTAAAAACCGGTTCAAACAGGCAGGTAATACCGGTTGAACCGGATCTCAGTCACTAGCCCGCTAAGTTTGAGCCCGGTAAATTGGAAGAAAGGTTTGTAATTTGAACCGCCGGTATCACCGGGTTAGACTGTGGTATCGGTTTTAGGCCAAAGTATAATTTTAACTTTAAACAAAAAAAAATTAAGTTTTAGCAGCCCAATTAAAAACTTTTAACGAAAATAGTTATGCTCTTTTTTATGAGGATGCCGATGATAGTGAATTTCATCTTTTAACCGATCGTAAGCTTGATTCATTCAACACTCCGATAACATAAATCAATTGTACACTTTTATTTAAAAAAATTGTTGGAAAATTGAGTGTTATTTTTATATTATGGATTAACTTTTGGATTATTTTTTTATTATCGATTAATTTTTGGATTATTTTTTTATTATGAATTAACTTTTGGGTTAATTTTTTTATTATAAATTATTTTTTATTATGGGATTATGTACTTTTGGATTATTTTGTGAGTTGAAGTTGTATTTTTATGGAATTATAAGGTTAACTAGTCAACACGGTTGAACCGCCCGGTACAACCGGTTGAACCATTTCTGAGCCCCACCCGGTACGGTTTAAAAACCGGTTTTTAAAACATTGGTTAACTCTATTGGTGTAAAATAAGTGTATAAGTGCAAACTAAAGTTTTTCTTTTAATAATCTATTTTTTTTGTCAATTTAGACCTAGCCCACTTGGTAGAGATTCTTGTCTCTTAAATGGAAGGTACTAGGTTCAAACCTATGTATTGAGTAAATTATTTGGTTTAATTTAAAAGTATGAACAAGGCCTACCATAAGAGTATGGTAGATTTACCGTTCAAGAAAACATAATCATCATAATCTAGTTTTTATTTTAATTAAAAATTAGAGTGTTAGTTATTTTTGGACTAGCTTAATTTTTCGGTTATGTTTTTGCTATAGTATGATAGGCTATAGTTGATGTATTGGGTTTTTTTAATCAAAATAAATATTTCAGTTATTAGAATTAGGCCATTTGTGTGCGCCTAGACAAATTTTGAAATAACAATAAATTTTTGCCATTTAGTTTTTACCAAAACGTATCCACTTCTTCCCTACGAGCATTCATACTCCATTACTTATCCTTATTCCTATAAATTAACTAAAAAAACCATTTTTTAAACTTATCTTTTATTGTTGAAAACCTCTCACTTCTCATTTTTCATATCTATCTCTATTTAATTTAGTAATACCTCTTTATTATTATTTTTAATTATTTTTTCTCTTTCTTCACTCATATTCACTCACAAAGAATAAAAAAATAGATAAACCGGATGACTGGTGATCCCTGAAATATGGGATATGTGTTTGCTTTCACCTAAAATTATAGGGATAGGATATGACGATGAAGGATGGGATGTAGTGAATTTTTAGGTTATTTTGTTAAAATATGATTGAGGATTGGGTTGGAGATGAGGGATGAGTAAGAATGCTCTATAATTCAACATCTCAGCCTTTGGTCCCTATAATTTAAATAAATATAATATTTTTTTAAATTTATCTTTAAATTTGGTTTAACCTTTCACATCTTATTCTTTATCTCTATATCACTCACAAACACACTTATTTTAATATTTTTATTTCTCTTTTCTAAAAACTTACAAAAAATATAATGATTGATGAAAATGGATTTCTATATTTAAAAAAATCTCTATTTACTAAACTCTAAAATTAAAAAAATATAGATGAAGATAGAGATCATGATGAAGATGTAAAATAGAATAAATATTTAAATAATAGAGATGAATATAAAGATAGAGATCATGTTCTAAATACTCTAAGTGATACAAGACGGATTACAATTCTCACCTATGTAATTAATGATTGAAGAGATAATCAGACATTTTCATGACGAGGAAAAAAAATTCTATTATGTTATATTAATCTTTTGACTAAATTACAATTTTTGTTTTTTATAATTTCCTAAATTATAGAATGTGAAATTTAAAATTTTGATTTTCATTCACCATACTTTATTTGAAAAGTTCCTATATTTCTTGTATTTTTAAATAATTAGAGTTAAATATTTCTATTAAGTTAAAGACAGTATTGTCTTTTTAACCATAAATGACTTGTTAAAGTTTCTTTTTATTATTTTTTTTCTTTTCTTTCTTTTCCTTTTATTCTTGTTTTAATCTTTTTATAATTTTTATTTTATAGGTTTTGTTTAAAATTTTATTAATTAATTAACTTATATATTTTACAAATATATATATTTTTTATTTAATTTATTTATCTTCGTTTATTTGAATAAGTTATATACTTTTCTCATTTTATTATTAACTATTTGTTTGTTTGAACACACTCATTTTTTTAACGAACGAACACGAACAAGAAAACCTAATTCAATTAATTGTTCGTGTTCGATCATTTTTTTGGTTAAACTTAAATGAACAAAACAAATATGTCTGGTTCGTATTCGTTCAGTTCATTTACAAGCTTATTAATACCGACTTAACCGTCACAGGGTTGTCTCTAGAACCTACTCTAGGACCCCTTCTAACGGGTTCTATTATGTGACGGTTTTCGGCAAAATCCTGGAAAGGTTAGAGCCGGTTTGAATGACCCCAATGTCCGACCTTGACAACTGACAACTAATAAACAACGCTTCACCTGTTTGGTTCACTCTTTAATTTGGACTTAATTAGATTTTAATCAATACGCATAACACATTGATATCCAATTGGTTTACCCTGTTTTATTAGTTCACAAATTTCTCAGTTAAAACCTATTGGTTTAAAAATAGGTTATAGAACAAATGAACATCCATTGAACAATTGATCTACCGATAACAAGTCCTCAAGATTAAGTGTATGATTAAAAAATAAATTTTAAACTTTAAACTCTTAGTAATTCTCTAATATATAAAAAATAGTATAAAAAAGTATAATAATTGTAAAACGATATAAGTAATAAGGCTTAATAAAAAAACGAAAATAAATAAATTATAAAAACATAAAAAACCTGTTTTTATAAAACAGGTAAGTTGCTTAATTAATTAATAAAATTTTAAAGAAATTTATAAAATAAAAGTAAGAAAAGTATATTAATTATTCAAACAAACGAATATAAATAAATTAAATAAAAATATACAAATACATATATCTTTATTAATAAGTTGGTTGATTTATTAATAAAATTATAAACAAAATTTAGAAAATAAAAGTGATAAAAAAATAAAAAAAGAAAGAAAACAAAAAAAGGAAAATAAAAAAACTTTAACGTTACAAGAATAGTCATTTATGGTTAAAAAGAAAATAATGCGCTTAAGTTAACAAAAATATTTAACCTCAATTAATTAAAAGAACAAGAAATAATTGAACTTTTCAAATAAAATAAGTGAAAGTTAAAATTTTAAAAGAATAATTCAATAAGTTGGGTAATTATAAAGAACAAAAAATTATAATTTAATCTAATCTTTTAATTCATCAACCGTTCTATCGTATAACTTTATTTCGTTGTAAATGTAGGTTGCTTGTAATCTACACGGATCTTCATTCGACTATTGAATGATGAGGGCATGAGAAAGATACATAATTTTACTTATTGCTTTTATTTGTTTCAAATCCCGTTTTTTTGCAACAAATAAACACGGAACAATAGTTGACATTAGGCCATACAGTATACTCGTTGAAACCACGCCGTGCTTCTACGTGGACGCTGAAATCACGCCGTGATTTTAGTCGAACACCGCCCCCTTGATTCAAAATCACGCAGTCTTCACTCTCCCGTGATTTTTTTCACGCCAATCATCCCGTCTTCACTCTCCCGTGATTCAAAATCGGCCGTCAACATGAACAAGCCCATTTTGGTTTTGGAGATTTGAGTGAGTTTTTAGCTAACAAGATACTTGATTGATGAACCCTAGAGAAACCCATGAAGCCAAAAATCGTTTGCAGAAGAAAAATGGAGTTTTTGAGACAGAGATGGTGGTGGGTTTACAGAGAAAGAGAGGGGAAATAGTAAAGTTTTTTTTTTTTTTTTTTTTTTTTTTTTTCTGAAAATGGTTTTTTTTTCCATTTTTTCTGAAAATGAAAATAGCAAAGTTGGTATAAATACTATTTATTATGTTTTATCTTATTTTTATTAATAAAATATTAAGTTTTTATTTTATTTAAATGAAAATTAAAAAATAAGCATTTAATTATTACAGCACCACAATCATACGGGTATACCCTTTGCCAAGTGATAGATGATGTGACAATGAGGATGGTAACGTGACGCCACGTGACGTGCATTTTATTATCAAATCACATCACAACCACACGGCTATACTACTTAGTCTTATAGGCTATCTTTTTATGTTATGCTTGCACTTAAAATTTTGGTCCACCTATTTCCTAGTTCCCTATTGATACATTAATTTGACACGTAAGGTACATCTATAATAGGATAATTACCTCAAGTCCAAGAGGTAACACTATAAAGGAACAATAACGGTTTTTTTTTTCTTTCTAAAAAATGGATATTAATATCTCCTTTGCAACCCAGTTTATGGTAAAAGAACTTGTCTTTATTACAATAAAAAAAATAAAAATAAAATGTAATAAAGTCTCATTGTTTAATCATTATCTTTTAATGCAATAAAGTCATTTTTTTTCTAAACAATAATCTTTTAAATTAAAAACTTTATACAACGAAATATGTAGCAACATTTTCTTAACCATCAACCAAGTTCTTTTACATTTTTTTAAATTTAATACAACAGAGTTTTTCTCTAAGCAACGGTATTCTATCACCTTAATATGGCTCACTGTAAAGTCTGTAACATTATTCTCACCAGACCACTACCCATAGTTCTCAAGTTTCATCTATCACCTATCCTAGTCATAGTCACAAGGTTAGCTGGTTCTGCATGATTTTTTATTTGGTTCGTCCGTACCGAATCGTGGTACGATTGTGTGCCCGGAACGCTCAGGATCGCGATTTATGTCTTCAAATTGGCCTTCCCGATTTCTTTAGCCGAAATCATCTAAACAAATACAGCTGAAGGAGGAGAAAGTAAACCCTAATTTTTGTTGGAGGAGAAAGCATACCTACAAACTGGAAAGAGTTACTTCGGCACGATTCAGTTGAAGGAGTAGAAAGTAAACCCTAATTTAAGTCATTTTCATAAAATAATTACGTAATCAATTTATTATTTAATGTGCTATTTTTCTACATCATTTTAAATAAGTTCAATTTATTTACGTAAAATAATTACATAATTGGTACATCGTACCACATTATATGGTACATCGTACAGGAACGATCCGAAATGAGCCTACCTGTAACATCCCAAAATAATTAAACGAATAAATATAGCGAGACCGGCAAGTTAGTCGGAATATTTAAACAAAAGGGTGCGGGCTTGGGCTCGGGCTCGACTCCAACGGGCCGAGGGGAAGCCCAGTTATATAAGGGGTAGGGCAGCCCTCTTCTCTGCCCATTTCCCATTCACGCAACTTTTAGAGAGAGAAAGGAGAGCTCGGGTCTAGAGAGAGAAGGTTGACGGATCGTCCCGGAATTGAGGGAACACGTTACTGCCAAGCTCGTGAGAAGAACCTCCGGATCAGAATCTCGATACAGGTAATAATCTTGCCTAAATCTGAGTTTTTGTTCGTTTTTGGGATTTTCGGGTTTTGGCTAAAAAGGCAATGATTTTGCGGATGGAACTTGAAAATGAGCTTAGGTATAACATCTAGAATGAAAATCGAACGTTTTGATCTAAGAAAAGTTGAGATACTGACTCGATCAGACTCGCATGCAAAAGCTTCGGATTTTGGGAAGACAATCTGTGCAGACCCCATCGAAACTACTAGTTTCGATATGTGCAGGTCCATCGAAACTACAAGTTTCGATATGTGCAGGTCCATCGAAACTACAAGTTTCGATATGTGCAGACTCATCGAAACTACCTAGTTTCGATATGTGCAGATCCATCGAAACTATCAAGTTTCGGTATAAGCAAATCTATCGAAACTACTAGGTTTAAGCATAGGGATGTCTAGTATCATCTAGGATCACTACCTTACATGTATGGCTTTATTATAGCAGATCGTGAGTGACATTAGTGACGCCCAGTAGCCAGCTAAGAGTATTTTTCAGAAACTGCTTATCAGGTGAGTTTTAGAAGCCCTCTTTTTAATGTTTTATATAATGTTTCGGGCTGGTGTGCATACATATGAAATGATGTTTTATGAAACTATGTTTATGAAATGAAATGATTTAGAATGAACGGTTTATGGAAAGAAAGTTTTTCGAACGGAATGTTTACGAACGAATGTTTATAAAGAAACGGTTTAAAGTAAAGGTAAAGGGTTTCGAAAGTGAACGAAAGGTTTTATGAAAAGAAAAGAAAAAGGGCAAAGGTTTTAAAGAAGTCATTACAAATCTAATATGTCGAATGAAGGGAATTGACGAATGAAGTCTGGGAATGAGATTCCCAGCCTTGTGGTAGATTATGGACAGCGAGCCATAGTTACCATAAGAACAACGGGGGCAGTGTCTTAGTGGCCTGCCAATGGTTTGATGTTGTACAACTGGTATGGAGTAACGACGGTTACTCAGGGGTTAACGTGACCCTATGCGAGGTTAAATTATGATCCGACGGTGTTATGGCCGTGAGCCATAGCCGTCGATGGAAGTTGTCGATCTATGGACAAGAGAGCCATAGGGGCAACTGAATGGGTATTGTCTGTCCTCGTGCAGTTAGCCTTGGGGGCAATACCAGAAAGGGAATTGACGGAATGTTGTGGCAACTACGGTGATACGTAACGGTTGACCACGACATGTAGGGTTCCTCCGGGGACACAGAGACGCGTAACGATACAGATTTTAGATAGTAATGTATGACTTAAATGAATGTTAAATGTTTTAAACAAATGATCCGTTCAATGTGTTTAAATGTGTGAAGGTTTATGAATGAAAGGCCCTGTTTTCTTATACGTGATGTTAAACCCTAATGAATGTTTTGAATGATGAACCATTTCTTAAATCGAACGAAAACTAGAACTCACCAGTGTAGCTGACTTTTTAGTGTGCACATTCAGGTTAAGGCAGGTTGTGAGGATGGACGGTGATGCTTGGCTAGCGAGAGGAGTTACCCGGCTGACTATGAATACTGACATCCTGTTATGTTTTAGTTATGATGTATTTACGTTTTAAACAATGTTTACACTTCCGCATGTATGAACAATGATGACGTTATGTTTGAATGAAATTTTCCGCTGCGTTATTTGATATTCATGTTTAAGAACTGTTTGTGAATGAGTAAATCCAACAAGTGAGGCCTCCCGGGTTTAGGGCCTTACAAGTTGGTATCAGAGCAATAGTTTGAGAGATTCGGACACTCCCAGTGTCTGAACTTAAACTTTGAATGGGACCAAAAGCGGATGCCAGTACGGGTAACTCGAGCCACAGCATCAGGTATGAAAAGTAGAGTATGTGTATGTAGTATGCCTTAGAAAGGGGTAGGAAAAGACTTGTGTTCTGATGGAATCACAAAGGTGGTCAAATAGAAATCGAAAGGTAGTGTAATGGTTAATTGCAGATGGCCAGTGTATATTAACATCTTACAGTACTTATTGAATTTTATTTGTTAACTAGCGTGATGACATTGGATTTCTTGTCTTATAGAACGAAATGGCGAGGAGAGGAAACGGAAGGCGTGGTGGCCGTACCGGTGGTCGTACCGGCGGTCGAAATGGTGGGCGTGGCAGGATCCCTGCACGCCAAGAGTATAGTGAAGAAGGAAGTGTTCACACTGAACCGGCGGTCAGTGTGCATGGAACTGAACATACACTGGTAGAAGAACAACCTTTCACTTTTGAACCAGAAGTGAGAGCAGCTATAGCTCGAGAGTTCACGGAATTGATGAAGACTTCTCTGCCAGGTCTGTTGGCAGAAGCATTGAAGCAGGTCAATGGGGAAGGTGGGTCTAACCTGACGGTTGATACCCCGAACACTGAGGCAATCAACGCACCGCCTGCTCGCGGGTGCGACTATAAGTCATTTAAAGCATGTGACCCACCAGTCCTGACTGGAAAGAAAGACGCGGTAGCTACGTTTGACTGGATAATCTGTATGGAGGCTGCCATCCGTCTCAGCGAATGCCGAGGGGAGCAAGTTGTGAAATTTGCTGCTAACTCCTTAAGAGAGGAAGCATCCCATTGGTGGGAAGGTGTACGTCAAGCAAAAGGGAGCGAGATTGTGGATGCGATGATGTGGGCTGACTTGAAAACTTTGGTGAACAAAAATTTATGCCCAAGGAACGAAATTGAGAAGGTAGAGAGGGAATTTCTGGGTTTGAAGGCCGGGAACATGACGCACCGGCAATATACAACCCGATTCAATGAACTGGCACGTCTGGTGCCACACCTTATTACGACTGAAGAAAGAAAGATTTCCTGTTACATTCAAGGGCTGCCGGACCAGGTCCGCACTTATGTTAAGGCGAACGCCCCTACTACCTATGATTCGGTAGTAGAACTGAGCGGCGTGGTATTTGAGGATCTGGCGCTGAATGTCATTGCCATTGAAGAGCCCAAGAAAAAGTCGAGTTTTCCCGCTAAACGATCGGGTGGGAAGTTGTTTGGGGCTCGGGACAAGCAGGCCAAGGTAGGCGAGACGACAGTCTGTGGGAAATGTGGGGTAAGACATGCGGGTGAATGCCGGTTAGGATCGAATCTGTGCTTTAAATGCGGCAAGACCGGACATTACTCCCGTGAATGCACGCAAGGCTACAAATGCTACAATTGTGGGGAAAATGGTCACATGAGTCGGGAATGCCCAAAACCGAGAATGGGTGAAGCCGGGAAAGGGAAAGGCCCAGAAAGGAAAGAAGAGAGGCCCCGAGCAAAGACTCGTGCGTACGCACTGACGCAAGAACAAGCCAGGGCAGACCCCGATGTGGCGTCAGGTACGTTCATCCTTGACAACACTATTGTTTCTGTGCTATTTGATTCGGGTGCTAGTAAGAGTTTTATATCTGCGACTTTCTGTAAACGAGTGAAGTACACTGTTAGTAAGCTAGAAAGGGCCTTTAGCGTAGAAACCGCTGAGGGTAGGACTGCGAGAGTAACCGATGTAGTTGACAACTCCACGATAAAAATAGAAGGTCATGAGTTCCCTGTCAGATTGTTTGTTATGGTTTTGGGAGGGTTCGATGTCGTGTTAGGTATGGATTGGCTAACTGCCAATGAAGCGCAAATTATATGCAAACGAAAGATAATCCAACTCAAAGCTCCGGATGGTAGCAAAGTCGAGGTATTTGGAGATCGTGACGCCCCGATGCCAAACATCATCTTGATGATTAAGGCAACAAATTACTTGAGGCGCGGATGCGAGGCTTATCTGGTGTACGTAATTGACAAGTGTAAGGAAGTGAAGGAACTAGACGATGTATCCGTGGTACGCGAGTACCCGGAGGTGTTTCCAGAGGATTTGCCTGGGATACCACCCGACAGAGAGATTGAATTTCGAATCGACTTAGTACCAGATGCCCAACCCGTGGCTAAGGCTCCATATCGACTAGCACCAGTGGAAATGAAGGAACTTATGGTCCAACTAGACGAGTTACTTGAGAAAGGATTTATCCAACCGAGCATCTCGCCATGGGGTGCTCCGGTGTTGTTTGTGAAGAAGAAAGACGGTTCGATGAGAATGTGTATTGATTATCGCGAGTTGAACAAATGTACCGTGAAGAACAAGTACCCGTTACCAAGGATCGACGACATGTTCGATCAATTACAAGGCGCAAGTTGGTTCTCAAAGATCGACCTTCGATCCGGGTACCATCAGTTGAAGGTGAGGGAAGAAGACATACCGAAAACGGCATTTCGCACACGTTATGGACATTTTGAGTTTCGTGTAATGTCTTTTGGATTGACGAACGCCCCTGCAGCGTTCATGGATTTGATGAATAGAGTTTGTCGACCAATGCTGGATCGATCGGTGATCGTGTTCATCGATGATATCCTCATCTACTCCAAGAATGAGGGTGATCACGCGTGTCACTTGAAGGAAGTATTGGAAGCTCTGAAGAAGGAAAATTTGTATGCTAAGTTCTCCAAATGCGCGTTCTGGCTTAGGGAAGTCCAATTCCTAGGTCACGTCATTAACCCGAACGGCATTATGGTTGACCCAGCAAAGATAGTGACGGTAAATGAATGGAATATTCCTAAGACGCCAACTAAAATCCGCAGTTTCTTGGGATTGGTGGGCTACTATCGGAGATTCATCCAGGACTTTTCGAAAATAGCTTCGCCGTTGACAAAGTTGACTCGGAAGGAGGTAAAGTATGAATGGGGTTCGACCCAAGATGCGGCGTTTAAGAAGTTGAAGGAAAAGCTAACTCAAGCTCCAGTCTTGGCCCTTCCCGAGGGCAATGAAGACTTAGTGGTATACTCTGACGCTTCGGGTCAGGGATTGGGATGCGTATTGATGCAACGCGGGAGAGTGATCGCGTACGCGTCACGGCAGTTGAAAGTTCATGAAACTAATTATCCGACTCACGATTTGGAACTTGCTGCTGTCGTATTTGCATTGAAAATCTGGAGGCACTACCTTTACGGGGTGAAGTTTACTATTTACTCCGACCACAAAAGTTTGAAGTACTTCTTCGAACAAAAGGAACTTAATATGAGACAGAGGCGATGGTTGGAACTGTTGAAAGACTATGACTGTGAGATCATGTACCATCCTAGAAAGGCAAACGTGGTGGCTGACGCTCTAAGCCGAAAGGATGTACCTACTCCTATTAGAGTGAAAGCTTGCCAGTTGGTTGTAACATCGGATGTGATGAGAGAAATTGAAAAGGCTCAAAATGAGGCGCTTAAGGAGGAAAACATGAAGAAGGAAAGGATAGTTGGCCAACAGGACAAGTTGGAATATAACACCCTTGGTGTTAGGACACGTTTTGGGCGAATATGGATACCTATGGGTGGCGAGCTTAGGACCAAAATCTTGGATGAGGCTCATAAGTCTCGTTACTCTATCCATCCCGGCACCAATAAAATGTACCAAGATCTGAGAAAGGAGTACTGGTGGCCTGGAATGAAACGTGATGTGACGAAGTATGTAAGCAAGTGCTTGACTTGCTCGCAAGTAAAGGCCGAGCACCAGAAACCGTATGGAAAGATTCAACCACTTGATATACCGGAATGGAAGTGAGAACACATTACCATGGACTTCATAACCAAGCTACCTCGCACAGCTAAGGGTCATGACACCATCTGGGTAATTGTGGACCGTTTAACGAAGAGTGCTCATTTCCTACCTATTCGCGAGACGTTCTCGTCGGAAAGGTTAGCGGAAGTATTTATTAACGAAGTAGTAGCACGGCATGGGATGCCTTTGACAATCGTATCTGACCGGCACACACGATTCACATCAAGGTTCTGGAAAAGATTTCACGAGGCGATGGGCACGAGGCTTAATATCAGCACGGCATACCACCCGCAAACGGATGGTCAGTCCGAAAGGACCATTCAGACATTGGAGGATATGCTTCGTGCTTGTATTATCGACTTCGGTGGCAGTTGGGACAGCCATCTTCCGTTAGCCGAATTTTCCTACAACAATAGTTATCACACGACGATAGGCATGCCGCCTTATGAAATGTTGTATGGGAGAAGATGCAGAACCCCGGTTTGTTGGGGCGAGATTGGACAGAAGGAATTAGGGAGTCTGGAAGTAATAAGAGAAACGTCGGAAAGGTTTGATCAAGTCAAAGCACGAATGAAGGACGCACAAGATCGTCAAAAATCCTACGCGGATAAACGAAGGCCTATTGAGTTTGATGTTGGGGACAGAGTAATGTTGAAAGTGTCACCCTGGAAGGGAATCATACGATTCAGGAAGAGAGGAAAGTTAAGTCCGAGGTTTGTCGGACCGTTCAGGATAATGGCACGGGTTGGTGAAGTCGCTTATCGGTTAGAGCTGCCTGATGAGTTAAGTGGAATTCGTCCTACCTTCCATGTATCACACTTGCGAAAGTGTTTGGCGGATGAATCGGCTCACGTACCACTTACTGACATCGAGGTAGACAATAGCCTTAACTACATCGAAGAACCCGTGGCCATCCTAGATCGAAAGGAGAGACGTTTACGTAATAAAGTAATCCAATTGGTTAAAGTCCAATGGAAACATCGAAAGGGATCGGAAGCCACTTGGGAAACGGAGACAGAAATGAGGGAGTCGTACCCTCAACTATTTGACTTATGATAGGTTTCGGGGACGAAACCTATTGTAAGAGGGGTAGACTTGTAACATCCCAAAATAATTAAACGAATAAATATAGCGAGACCGGCAAGTTAGTAGGAATATTTAAACAAAAGGGAGCGGGCTTGGGCTCGGCTCCAATGGGCCGAGGGGAAGCCCAGTTATATAAGGGGCAGGGCAGCCCTCTTCTCTACCCATTTCCCATTCACGCAACTTTTAGAGAGAGAAAGGAGAGCTCGGGTCTAGAGAGAGAAGGTTGACGGATCGTCCCGGAATTGAGGGAACACGTTACTGCCAAGCTCGTGAGAAGAACCTCCGGATCAGAATCTCGATACAGGTAATAATCTTGCCTAAATCTGAGTTTTTGTTCGTTTTTGGGATTTTCGGGTTTTGGCTAAAAAGGCAACGATTTTGCGGATGGAACTTGAAAATGAGCTTAGGTATAACATCTAGAATGAAAACCGAATGTTTTGATCTAAGAAAAGTTGAGAACTGACTTGATCAGACTCGCATGCAAAAGCTTCGGATTTTGGGAAGACAATCTGTGCAGACCCCATCAAAACTACTAGTTTCGATATGTGCAGGTCTATCGAAACTACAAGTTTCGATATGTGCAGGTCCATTGAAACTACAAGTTTCGATATGTGTAGGTCCATCGAAACTACAAGTTTCGATATGTGCAGGTCCATCGAAACTACAAGTTTCGATATGTGCAGACTCATCGAAACTACCTAGTTTCGATATGTGTAGATCCATCGAAACTATCAAGTTTCGGTATAAGCAAATCTATCGAAACTACTAGGTTTAAGCATAGGGATGTCTAGTGTCATCTAGGATCACTACCTTACATGTATGGTTTTATTATAGCAGATCGTGAGTGACATTAGTGACGCCCAGTAGCCAGCTAAGAGTATTTCAGAAACTGCTTATCAGGTGAGTTTTAGAAGCCCTCTTTTTAATGTTTTATATAATGTTTCGGGCTGGTGTGCATACATATGAAATGATGTTTTATGAAACTATGTTTATGAAATGAAATGATTTAGAATGAACGGTTTATGGAAAGAAAGTTTTAAACGGAATGTTTACGAACGAATATTTATAAAGAAACGGTTTAAAGTAAAGGTAAAGGGTTTCGAAAGTGAACGAAAGGTTTTATGAAAAGAAAAGAAAAAGGGCAAAGGTTTTAAAGAAGTCATTACAAATCTAATCTGTCGAATGAAGGGAATTGACGAATGAAGTCTGGGAATGAGATTCCCAGCCTTGTGGTAGATTATGGACAGCGAGCCATAGTTACCATAAGAACAACGGGGGCAGTGTCTTAGTGGCCTGCCAATGGTTTGATGTTGTACAACTGGTATGGAGTAACGACGGTTACTCAGGGGTTAACGTGACCCTATGCGAGGTTAAATTATGATCCGACGGTGTTATGGCCGTGAGCCATAGCCGTCGATGGAAGTTGTCGGTCTATGGACAAGAGAGCCATAGGGGCAACTGAATGGGTATTGTCTGTCCTCCTGCAGTTAGCCTTGGGGGCAATACCAGAAAGGGAATTGACGGAATGTTGTGGCAACGACGGTGATACGTAACGGTTGACCACGACATGTAGGGTTCCTCCGGGGACATAGAGACGCGTAACGATACAGATTTTAGATAGTAATGTATGACTTAAATGAATGTTAAATGTTTTAAACAAATGATCCGTTCAATGTGTTTAAATGTGTGAATGTTTATGAATGAAAGGCCCTGTTTTCTTATACGTGATGTTAAACCCTAATGAATGTTTTGAATGATGAACCATTTCTTAAATCGAACGAAAACTAGAACTCACCAGCGTAGCTGACTTTTTAGTGTGCACATTCAGGTTAAGGCAGGTTATGAGGATGGACGGTGATGCTTGGCTAGCGAGAGGAGTTACCCGGCTGACTATGAAGACTGGCATCCTGTTATGTTTTAGTTATGATGTATTTACGTTTTAAATAATGTTTATGCTTCCGCATGTATGAACAATGATGACGTTATGTTTGAATGAAATTTTCCGCTGCGTTATTTGATATTCATGTTTAAGAACTGTTTGTGAATGAGTAAATCCAACAAGTGAGGCCTCCCGGGTTTGGGGCCTTACACTACCCCCTCGTACCGAATTTTAGGCACCTAGCGAATTGCGTACCCGTTCCCGTACCGGAGGGTACCGCAAACCATGTGACTATTACACCAAATGCACAAAGCACATCATATGCTTATGTGCAGCGGGAATCAGGCAACAAACATGAAACTTTCATTGCCAACTCTTCAAATATAATATATATTTCATCCAAGAAGATTTAGAATGTTTTCATCAGATGATCGTGAAGAAATAGATATTCAATACCAAATGGCCATGGTATCCCTATAGGCAAGAAGATTTTATCTAGAAACAACTTCAACTCCAAACTTGGTTTAAACAAAAGCAAAATTCAATGCTACAACATGAACCACTTGGGGTATTTTGCCAGAAATTGCAAAGCGCCTAAAGCAAATCATTAATCTAGTTAGTGCAACACCATACCTGTTCCGGTACAAACCAACAATGACACATTTGCTTCACAACCCTAAAGCGTCACCCGTCATAATGCGGTGATAGACCATATTTATTTATAAATATCAAACTTAATTAAAAAAACTACTAATTAAATATTAGTAAACTTTATTCTAACATATATTTATTTAAAATATAAAAATAGTATTTTCAAATTTTATATGTAAAATTAAAATTTTGGTTTTTTAATAATAAAATTTTAAAAGCTCGCTTTTAAATAATAAAAATTTAAAAACTCTCTTTTTAAAAATCTCCTATTTTTTAATTCTTGATTTTCTTTTAAATGTTCACTTTTATTAATAATTTAAAAAAATATGAGTAAATGGTAATAATGGTGATTTGGTAAAATGTGTGTTTATGTAATTTTTTAAAAAAAGAGCTAAATATAAAAATACTAGGTTAAAATCCCGTGTATTACACGGGTTAAATAAATATAATATTATATATTAAGTAATAAAAAATTTAATTTTTAAAAACTCGTGTTTTACACGGGTTGAATAAACCCGTGAAATACAATATAATCTGTTAATCAGAAGATTTACTAATACAAAGATTAGTATTTTCTTTAAAAGTTTATTAATATTATTGGATAATGGTGTAATTAATAGGAGAGAGAAGCGGGAAAAAAAATGATGAGAATAAATATGGATACGACACGTGGCACATAAAACCTTTATTTATTATATAGTATAGATTGAATGGATGATGTAAATGTGGTCTTGCGGAGGGGGGATGGGTTTGAGAATAAATATGGTGTTAACAAGTGATAAAATATTTAGGTTTTTATTATAATAGGGATTAAGGTGAAAAGCATTTATGTTATTTTAATTATAAAACATTATTTGCAAGAAATATAAGGTGGTATGAAAATTATCATTCTCCTTATTATTGATTTACCTTAGCAAATGAATAGTAAACCTTTTCTTTAAGCTATAGCGTACGCTGTTACCATTGAGCTACCGTAAGGAATTCGACATCGCCGCAACGCGAGGTGGGTAAAATTCGTAGTGTTATTTAAAACACAATGTTGGTAGCTACAGTGTGGTTTTTTAAAATTTTGTTTTGTTTTAGTTATATATAAATAAACTAAAAAGCAAGTTAAAGCACAATTGTGAGAATGGCCCAGTGGCCTAAGTCCCTTGATCTCCTTTGGAATTTAGCATGGGTTCGAATGTTGCTTCTAACAATTTTTTTGCTCCTTTCAAATGCTTTGTAGACAATAGGTTGACATTAATACATAACTACGCTCATGTGTACCTAAAAGGATAAACACAAAAAATCTAATATATCAAAAATGATAATAATAAAAAATTATTTTAGTTTAAATAAATTAATAATAAAATAATGATTAAAATCCCCCTGCTTAAGTTTAATTTTATTACTTTAATTAATAATAATATTTAACAAACTACATTTTCAGATGCTAAATTGGGGTAGGTCACGATTTTATTTTTTAGTTATACGAGACCGTCTTATGTGTAATTACATTTACATTTTATTTAAAGTCGAGCGAGGTAAAATATGATATGTTTTTTGTTTTTTTATAATTTTTCATGTTTCTTAACGCTCATTTTTACGAAGTAACTTTATGTCTTTATCTTGATTGATATCCGAATATACCGTTGCGACCTGTTTCTTTTAACTACGTTTTGATATTAAAAACCGAGGCACCGCAACGTCATACACTTATCTTTACGTACTTAACCACGCCAATGTCACCGTCGCAACGCGCGGCCGCGCCTACTAGTTCCTTGTTATTAGGAAGTAGTTACATAAATTTGTGAAAGGTTTTTCATTTATTCTGTAATATATAAAAATAGCCATGCAAGTATATTCGTATTTTAAGAATCATTGGTTTTCTTATGGGTTTAATTGTTTTACATTTAAAATGTTGAAGTTGGACAGACCGTTGTAATGGGTTAAATGTAAAATTATATACATGTACATCAAAATTTATTATAACGAATAACAACCGGAAAGTGGTAGCACCTAGAGGTGCTAAAATCGGTTTTTTTCGGATCCGGATATGTCAAACGTGGTTAACAACCGGATCCATTGGAACCGGTTCCGGATCGGATCCGGTTCTGGGGTTGAAGAATTGGAACCTATTGGGACTGGACCGGATATTTGGAACCGGATCGGATAAAAAAAACCGGTTTCACCGGATATTAAAAAAAATCATTTTTAAAAAAATAAACAAAGATACACTATAAAATACACGTTTTATTTATTTATTTTTTTAAGTGATTTAACACAAGTTCGTTGAAAAAAGTTACAAAAAATATAATAAAATCATAAAATATATATTATTTGTTGTGACTCGTTCTTCATCGTCTTAGTACTCGTAACATCAGTTTTCAATCTCTTCGCTTAAGATACGTTGGGCTTCATCGTAAGCTTGTTCTTCGTCCGAAAGTGGTTATAACCCTAAAAGTGACACGTGTAATGCTGACTCTTAACCCTAAAGCGGTGACAGACCGTTACCCGTCATAACGGCCCGTCATGGAGAGGGGGGTGACGGACCGTCACCCCCCGTAACGATCCGTCACATAGCTAACTTTGGCCTATAAATTGAATTCAAAGATCGTTTGTTCTACACACAACTTTAAAAGAAATTCTACTCCTGAAATCATAATCCCACTTCTGATTAAGAACCGTATCTCTGAGGAAATCCCCGATATTCTCTTAAGCGCCGCACTCTCGATAAAACGCTTAAGGAAACGCTTACGAATCAAGATAAGGTGCTAGAGATTTAGTGTCACGTTCTTAAGAAATTACCAACCCTAGTCGATGCTATCTTCTATTCAGGTGATTACGTTTATTGCTTTTAAAACATTCAAAATGTTTACGTTTGCGAAAATGGCAAAGCATGTATTAAATACTTTAATGGGTGAAGGGCTTGCTATCGATTGGCAATTTGGCATTCGAGCCATAAGTATACGTGAAACTTGAACAACAGATACACGTCTTATGGGTGAAATTCACATAAAAGGGCTGGCATAGAATCTGTAATGTTGATGTAAGACACAGGTTCCTATGAAACCACACAGTAAGTAAGATTGTATGCAACAGTCACATTACAGAGGGAGATGCAAGTGTATATCATGGTTGTACGCTCAGATGAAATAATCTATTGAATGTGTAGTCTGTCCATAGTATATCATGTTTAAAGGCTTTAATACTCTTCATGCCAAAAACGAGGCTAGTCCTATCTGGTACAAAGTTGTAATATGTTTTTGACATGGTTATGTGCTGAAAGGATGTCGACTTCCTAGGCACAGGAGATAGCCCTGCAAGATATAAATCAAGAGGAAGTGTCTCAGGATGACGAGTTCCTAGACACATCATACTTCCTTGATATTACAAGGCTAGGTGCCCAAAGGATAAACTCCCTAGATACTTTGCCTAAAGCTTGGTATTGAAAGGATAAACTCCCTATGCACATAAAAACCTACCTTAAGGCTCATAAATACTTGTTGTAATGCAGGAAGTTTATATGTAAAAGATTATTTTATTCCAAAGGAATTTGGAAGTGTTCAATAAATAACACTCGTGTTGAAAATTTATACAAAGGTCGATCCAAAATATTTTCGGTTGCAAAACACTCTGGCTTATCCAGAAGGATAAGATAAAATTGATTGGATGTGCCAATGTGGTCGCACGCTGACATGTTTTGCATGCATAATAATCCCCATATTATGGAACTAATTGAACAAAAGCTTTGCAATTGATACTTAAAACGTTAATATTTCATAATTGCAGGTTAATCGTTATTCCAAAAGAAACAAAGCAAAAACCGCCTAAAACATCAAGAAATCAAGCCTTTTGGAAGAAGCATACCCGAACTTTGACCCCCCAAGAAGTCAAACTTGGCCACACAAGTCAACAAGCAGCAAAAAGACAAAACTGGGAAGCAGAGGGGGATACACGGCCGTGCATCCCAATGCACGGGCGTGCATCTGCCTTCCTTGCTCCCCAAGGTCCCCCGTACCCTGCCATCTGTACCTTTCGATTCCCGAGGCATTTGCACGACCGTGCAAACCAATGCACGGCCGTGTATTGCCCATTTTAAAGCCTACAAATAGATGGCTTGGGTTCTTCATTCCACACACCTCAAGAAGCATCAATACACTATCCAGAGAGAGTATTTCGTAGTTAGAGTAGAGAGTAGAGAGTAGCGGGGCTCTTCCTCTTTGTCCGCAATAGGGGAGCCTACGGAACTCAGCATTATGCTAGTTAGTATGGCAATTCGTGGCTAAACTCTTTGTATTGCTAGGGTGAAGATGAAGTTTGGTATATGTTAATGTTTAACGTATTAATCTAGTGGTAAATTTTTCCCTTTAATTATTCACTCTTAAAACCGCCTTCTAGGTGGGATTTTTATTATTATCTAAATTTGTCTTTACACTTGTGAGTGTTTTTGATTTTAAAGCGTAAGACCATAAAACCTTTTTAATCACACTTCTTTTGAAACTTGTACGTCTTTATACAAGTAGATTTTGATAAGCCAAGGCTTGGTTAATATTAATAAGATCATACGTCTTTATACGAACTTGTTATGAGACCATGAATTGGTGAACTCATGTTGGGAACGATACGTCTTTAGACATGGTCCCATTGTTACACCGCCTCCCGGTGACCAAAGTCTAATCACTCTTTTAATAAAAATAAATAAGCATTTAAGTTTGATGTCCTTAACCAACTTGGAGATAGTATCGAAGAGTTGAGGTTAACGATGTCCCTAGCTAGGAGTCCTACCATTTTATTATTAAACAACATAATTCGTGAACCAAATGTTGTGAGAATGAGGCTCTAGCGATGTACCGTTCACACATTTGTATTAGTCATACCACTGGATAGTCAACATAACATTATCATATACCAAGCGGATTCGAAGCCCAAAGCAATACCTATCGTGACCTGATCATTCTCGAGATATTTACTTTCCTAACATTTATTATTCTGCTATTTACATTTCTGTTACACACTTCACGCACATTTTTACTTTTCTGTTATTTACTTTACCGTCATTTACTTTTCTATCATTAACTTTTGTAGAAGCATGTTTTTGTAACTATAAATTAAATTCTATGTATCGGTGTACGTGGCTAGTACGCAGGAGGGTGTTTTTGAGTACTTAGCCTGCACACCAGTTTGGTCCTACGTACTTAGTAAGTACGCATGACCAAACCCCGCGTCGTTAGACAAGTACGCAGGTAATGTTCCTTCCCTTATAATTAGAAGACTTGTCTTCATTTGTAGGTGGAACTCTGGAACTAGGTTGAGAGGTGTCCGGGTCGGGACGAGCTCTCCCGACCCCTGGACTGTGAGCTTAGATGAGAGATGTGTGCTCCTTCGGTATGTAGTCTGTAATACGGGATGACTTCTATGTTATGGATTACGTGTCGTTTCATTGTCTTTTGTCTTTGTTCATGTTTTCTTTGTCTCGTTTCTTGGTTCCCATACAAATCACAGAACAGGTCCGTGTAAATCCGTTGCGAGACGAGGCTCCCGGGACCTACAAGTGGTATCAGAGCCTCGGTGTTCGTTGATTTGTGTTCCAGTTTCGGGTTTTAGGGTTTTTGAGCAGATCTGAGTTATAAAAGTTCGCTACTTTTTCTTGCAAAAATCCTCAAATCTGAGTTTGTTATCACTTCATTCGGTGTTTGGAAGGCTAAGGGTTTGTTAGATGATGATTTCTAAGCTTTTGGAAGCATCAATTTCTCAGATCCATCACTTTTCGAGCATTCTCCTCAAGATCCGTCAAGAACGCTGTTACTTTTTGATAAGTACGCAAATTTAGTTTTTCTGTGTACTTACTAAGCACGCATGAGTTTTGTCCTGCGTACTTACTAAGTACACAACAGAAGTTGTCCTGCGTACTTGTTAAGTACGCATGTACGCATGGGCATTTTGAAAACTTATCAAATACGCATGAGCACTTGGCTTTGCGAACTTATCAAATACGCATGAGCACTTGGCTTTGCGTATTTACTAAATACGCATGAACACCCTTTATGTGCGTATTTACTAAGTACGCATGAACTAGCATCTGGGATTCAAAAAAAAAAAGTTTTTTGGCGGGAAAACTTTTCTTGGCCAAAATTTTTAGGGATCATTTGTACGCGTGTTTCGGCCCATTCTTGAGAAGATAGTAATTTTGGTTTTTCCGGACCAGAATTTGTATACGATGTGACTTGGTGAAACATGGACGAGATTTTTGTTGGATAATACCACTTGTCATACATTGTTTAAGTGTCCATACCTGAAAATGTAGGCTACGAGTATCTGGGATACTTATTTAATAGGATATGAATGCTGAACTAATGGGAGCAATTGGGTCGTCATCGGCTAAAGGTCTCGTTCTATTTATGAAGATGTGGCTGCTTTGGGTCTTTTGGAAAAAGAATCATCTTGTTTAGGTATTCAAACCTGAATATGTAGGCTACGAGTATTCGGGATACTTCTTTAATAGGGGATGAATACTGGGAACAACTTGAACCCAAGGATTTGCTGTTTTGGATCTTTGCAAAGGAATAAAAGAATAAAATCCTGGAGTTGGCTAGTTGTGCTTTTTGAGGCATTGAGTGACGTGATGATGAAGCGGGTCATAGTTTACAAAGAAATGAGGGGGATAAAATCAGTATTCATGAGACATTTAAGAGGTGGTGGAAAAGCCGTTGGTACTTCCTATAAATATACCTCTTTGACGTAACATGGTTCTCAACTATGATTTCTCGTGTAAACTATATTTTTCGTGCTCATTGGTCAAGCCTGTGTTTAAGATTTGATGTGATTCAATTATGATGGGATTTCTCACTTAGGATCTGGGCGGAATCTAGATAGACAACCTAGTTATGGAACTTCACCGCGGTGAACGTATACAGATTAGGAGGTGTGAACCAGGAATGAAGATCTAATTGAAGAATGTTGGACTTTGGATATAAGGTGATCACTGCTGAGCATGATTTTGTGTTTGATTCTATCAAGTGTTTTCAGTATAAAGCTGGATATCCGTTGGATTATTAGTTGAAGATGGAACCTTTTATCATTGGCCGATGGGATAGGAAACATACCCTTGTTTCTGGTCTAGTCAGATGGAGCTTAAACTGAAAGGGGATATTGGAAATGAACATCTTTGGGAATTTGGTTGACTCGTGAAGATACAGGATAGAGTTGGACACATCTGGTCGAAGACTTAAGTTTATCTTACTGGAATTCCTATGGGAGCTGATTAGTTTGATATAGGTTATTGGAAATTCAAACTCTCTATCATATGCCAGCTAATTTGAAGGAATTCTAAGTCAAGGTGGAGGTTGCTATTGCTGAGAGGATGAACTACAATGAGTTGTGTTGGGTTAGTTGGTTCCTATTGAAGCATTTGGTTTGGTCTACAATGAAAGCTACAGTTATGAGGGAGTCATGTGCATCACTCGGCAACTGAAGACTGAAGTTTGAAGATTTGAAGATCTCAAGTGGAATGCCAGAAGATCAAGTCTCGCCAGAAGACACTTGATGTCATTAGTTTAGAGGGAGTCTGTTAAGACATTCTTTGTAAACTGGTGTATATCAGTGTTAGAGATAGATAGAATTTGATGCCATAGTTAAGAGGGAGTTTGTAGAAGCATGTTTTTGTAACTATAGATTAAATTCTATGTATCGGTGTACATGGCTAGTACGCAGGAGGGTGTTCCTGAGTACTTAGCATGCACACCAGTTTGGTACTGCATACTTAGTAAGTACGCATGACCAAACCCTGCGTACTTAAACAAGTATGCAGGTAATGTTCCTTCCCCTATAAATAGAAGACTTGTCTTCATTTGTAGGTGGAACTCTAGAACTAGGTTGAGAGGTGTCCGGGTCGGGACGAGCTCTCCCGACCCCTGGACCGTGAGCTTAGATGAGAGATGTGTGCTCCTTCGGTATGTAGTCTGTAATACGGGATGACTTCTATGTTATGGATTACATGTCATTTCATTGTCTTTTTTCTTTGTTCGTGTTTACTCTGTCTCGTTTCTTGGTTCCCACACAAATCACAGAATAGGTCCGTGTAAATCCGCTGTGCGACGAGGCTCCCGGGACCTACAACTTTTCAGCTTCACAAGCACACACAAAACCCACTCACTAATTAAACCGGATAAATGATAACAAAAGTTGATTATTGGAACTTGAATGTGTCCATTGGTTCAATATTTGGTTCTTACTTAAACTATATTACGCTGCGATAGGTACACGTGCCTATTATATGTGTTTTAAGTTTGAGTATTTATCATTTTATGAATTTAAAACCTGATCTCGTGAAATCATAAATTATATATATATATATATATATATATTCTATATATATATATATATATATTTATATAACTTAATCACAACACGCTATCAAGTTTTTGGCGCCGTTGACGGGGACATGGTGATTTCAAGAAAATTTGAGTTAACGGATTAGCCATTTAACTTTACATTTTGCAAATTATTTTCATGGATTCATGCAGTAACGATTTGACCAATGAAGAATTTTTCGAATCCGAAGGATACTACACAGATTCATGGTGTGAGTTGTGTGGGGGATCACACTACACCGAGGAGTGTTACCTTTCTGTATGGCGGCCCATGGATCACGACGTGTACCTTTACCCTTCACCATTTGAAAACCTGCTTCCACAACCACCCCGGTCGTTAAATTCTGATTACTCATTCTCTGACCTAGATCCTTAGAAACCAGAGAAGTTGTTCCGCAATTTAGAAGAAATAAAAAGTCAAATTATTAAACTCTACGCCACGGAACCACATGAAGATCCCTCAGAAATATTGGATCATCCATAGAGTATTGAAAACAATGAAGAATCAAGGGAACAGAATCTCGAGGTAGTAACCATGATACCTGTACGAAGCACCGATGATACCAGCGAGGATAATGTCACTATTGCTGAGATACCACAAATGGGCATTAAAGAAATCTTAGGACCGCCAAGATTAGAAAGACAATACAAAAGGTTTCAATCTTTGCTTCATCAAATCCAACTAAATCTGCCTTACGAGCTATTCCTTTACAAGATGCTAGTTCATTCCAAGTTTCTCAAGGACATGCTGACAGACAGAGAAAAGACGGAGGAGCAACCTCAGATTTCTTTGAATGAGGAATGCTCGGCTATCATCAAAGGAAAAAAACCGCCCGACCAATTCATAATTTCACGCCTTATCTGTGACATACTGTCATTTAAAATTAATCCCGTTAGCTTAAACTTAGTTAATCCCATTAATTATTAACCTAATTAACTCAATTTCAAACCCAAGGACTAATTCTGCCATTATTCAAACATAAATTCACTCAAACTACAAGGACTAAGGCTGTATATACCCAAACTCGATTTATTGACTTTGTAAAGTCAAAATCAGAGAGTTTTGTGTTCCTGTTGACTTTTGAAAGTCAAACTCATGACCATTGATCCAATCCCAACCCGAATCCTTCAAAACTGATCGAACTCTCACAGGATTATGCAAAGCTTTAATGGCCTCGACCGTTTTACAATCATTTACAAGCATTATCGATCCTTTATGATTGCGAATTAAGCACATTAACTCATTCTAAAACCATAACCGTCAACCGTTAACAAGAACCTTCGAATTCGACTAATTTTGATTATACCATTCGGCAATCAAACATTTCCCAAACCTTACTCTCACCTCTGTTGAACCTTTGCACACATGAACTTGGTTGGAGTCAAAGCTGGAGTCGCCGGAGACCAACCCACACAAGTCGGAACTGAGGTCTAGCCTATTTCCATCAATTCGATATCATTCAAGGTAACCAATCACACCTACAGACTCGTCTTCATTCATCGAACAAAAGCCCTAACATATCTAGGGCTTATATCATCGAATTAGACAAGAATCTAACCTAGGGTTCATATTCATTTGGGTTCAATCGAAATCCACCCTAGACTCGATTTAAACTCAATTAAACTCTATGGACAGACTCGCAATTCATCACTCATCGAAAGCCCTATGCATCTGATTTATTGCAAAATACATCCGTTTTACTGTCTATTTTATTCCCACTTTGTGTTTGTTTTGCGTCGGTTTTCTTCTATAACTGCTCGTACTTAATATTTCTATATATTTTGGTTGTTAGGTCACAAAAGAAGCGGATATTATTGAAAACGAAGAAGAACGAGTTTCCGGTTCGTGCGAGAGGGCTGTGGATAAAAAGAAAGGAAGATTCTGGATTTTTAACCCCGTCGCTCTACGCGACAGGTCTTGGAATTTCGTCGCACTACGCGAGGAATGCAAAATGACAGAATTGCCCTTTTTTATTGCCGACTATTTTGTCTTTTCTGGGGCCCTAGCGCTACGTGAGGATGAATCAAGATCCCGTCGCGCTACGCGACGGAACCCTAAAGGGGGAGACCACCTTGTGACGGCAAAAGACGAAAAGGAGGAACATTCTAGCCTCAAGAAGGTGATTGTGGACTAAAATCGGAGGTGGAGAAGTGGATATTGATCAAGAACAAGCGTTGGGATCGAAGAATTGAAGCCGGATTCACCTCGGGTTACATATTTTTGATTCGTTCTTGTTTTCTTGTCAATTATAACATGATGAACAGCCTAGTTACTTATTGTTTTATAATTTTGAACATGTTTCTTGGCTAGATTCTTGTTGTCTACCTAGGTTTAGATAATTGCACATGTTTAACATTGGTTTTTGTTGGTTTTTGGAACTTTTGAATGAGAAGAACTCATGATGTAACAAACTTGGTTTTGATCATTGGACGTGTATGCGTATTTAGTATTATCAATTGAATGATTTTTCAGTCCTCATGTGCTTTGATGAATGTATTTCATATAATAGGTGCATGCTAGATCAATTGCCGTGTTTTTTTGATTATTGGATGGTTTGCTAGACGTAGTATTCCATAGGAATGAAATTCGTGAATTGGTAAATCTAAATATTCAACCAATCTTAATAGCTGTGAGGTGAGAGATTGTCGGTTTATCACGTGTGTCTGATCGCTAGTTTAGAATCTTTGTGAGAAGGTCTGTCTAGTTCGTCGTTCACATCTTGTTTACCGAGTCCAATAGGAAATTTTTAGTTATCCCTTGCACTTAGGTGTAATGAGACTTTCGCGCTGTGAGGTAGATTGTGTAGCGGATACTTCTTGAGTAGACTGGATGACCTGTGAGGGGAACCCGTCCAGCCGGTGGTTTAACGGCTTTTAGGTCTCTTAGTTGACAATCCTTGAGAAGGGTCGAGGGTGCTCTAGGTTCCCTTTGAGTTTAGTATTTTAAGATCTCGGTATCACATCAGTTCCATTGCCGATAGAACCTTCGTCAGACACGTGTAGGATTCGGGCCTAGGTAGTGCTTTCACCCTATCTGTTTTCGTTCCGTAGTTATTCTCACGCTAGTTTGTTTGTCTTCGTCTTTTCCTTTATTTTCTCTATTTTATTACTTTTAGTTTATTTCTCTTTTAAATAAAAGAAATCCCCCTTTTTTGTAATTAGTTATCCTGCATCTGAGTTAGTATTTCGCTGTGCATACAGTGTCCGTAGGTTCGATACTCGGTCTTATCTATCTATTCTGCAAACGATCGGTACACTTGCCGTATTGTGCGCGTTAGTTTAGGTTTGTCCGTTTTATTATAAATATTAGAACTTGTAAGTTTTTACGTATAGTTCGTAGCACACCAAGTTTTTGGCGCCGTTGCCAGGGACACTTGGTAATAGCGAAATTTACTTTGATTTTAGGATTTGTGTATACTTTCTTTTCTTTGGGTGTTTTAGATTAGGTTGTATTTATTTATTTTTCTCTTTATTTTTATTTATTATTATTTTTGAAAGAAGAGGAAGATGTGGTGCGAGAATTGTGGTGGACCCCATTGGACGCAGCAATGTCAGCATTTTTATTCATATGGGTATTCTGCGCACCGGTACGATGAGAGATATCAGGAGGATGATGCGTTGGCGAGATGGTACCATTTGATGGAGCTGATGTAGAAGGAAGCGAGAGCCAAAGACATCAAATGGAGAGCTGAGATGGATCTTCTGACAAGTCAGATTGAAGCTCTTAAACTTGCTAGGGCTACATCTATGAAGCAGATAGAGGATCCTGTGATTGATGATTCATTAGTGCCGGAGACGAGAACGGACATCGGATTTTTTGCTATTTCTGATAGTTCTTCCCAAGTCCCACCTCCGGCTCGGCATATATTTGATTTTGAGGATCCAAATGTAGAAGAACACATCCAAGCTTATTTGAGGCACGATCTGCAGGCGGACAGACCAGCTGATGTGGAGAGAGACGTGATTTTTGCTGTAGAGGATACACTTGTTCCGAGTGTAGATGAGGCTGTAGTTGCTCACTTCCGAGCGCAGGAGGAGAGTCTTCACATCCCATCAGCAGAAGAAGTCAGGCAGATAGATTGGAGTGCCTGGTTTGCTGAGATGGAGGCCAGGTGGGTAGAGGAAGGTGAAGTATTCAACACACCAGGACCAGAGACGTTAATGGACGAGTCAGTCCCACCTCTGGTTCAGCAGGATGTCCCAATTCAGCCGATTTCCGCATTATGGGCCGATTCTGATGATGAGTTCGAGTTTTCATCTGATCCCGTGACCACAGCGCATCCTAATGATTAGATTGATGAGGAAAGTGAGAAAGCCAGGATAGAGGATGACATGACGAAGGAGGAGGAGCATGTACTATCCTGGGAGTTTGAGTTTGGTGACGAGTTGGTTGGTTTTACAACTCAAGAGGCTGATGAGGTGTTTGACCCTGTTGGTGACATTACTACTCTCGAGACATTACTTTATGGAGAGCCAGCAGCGGTTATCGAGCAGTCACCAAACCGAGAGGATGAAGAAGAAGTGATGGAGATGGAGCGACCACTTCTTGTTGAGGATGAGCAAACCCCAAGTGTGGGGATTGCTGATGATGATAGCCGGCCCGTGGATGACGACGATGATTATGGATCGCCATCCAGATCCAACGTGCCACGGGATGGGGCGAGAGAGCGCCTGGACCGGCGCATTTCGAGGACACAAACCTGGTCGATTAGAGGTCCTGCAGTTGTTCCAGACAACAGAGACGACCATGCTCCTCATTACATGCATGGCATACAGTTCGGTCCAGGAAAATTCAAGTCTTGGTGGCCCGACTCGAGTCTGTTTCGAGTCTTCTGGGGCCTGGTTGTTGGATTCTTCCCGTCCAACGACAAGAGAATGAAATTGAGTAAAAATGATGGGAAGAGGATTAAGGAGAAGCCTCATGATTGAGTTTACTTGCGAGGCACGAGTCTGGCTGAAGACTCTTCTGTATACTTAGCGCTACTGGGAGGCAACCCAGATTTTCGCTTTAGTTATTTATTTGCTTTATTTTAGCTGTCATTTTGTTGCTTCTCCTGTTCTATGATTCGTCCTCATTATTATGGCTGCTTGTATTTTGTACATTATCTGTTTAGTTTAATTTTATTTTTATTCTATTATTTGTGTCAGTATTATGCTGCTCGGGTTTTGCTTGTTTTTGTTTTGCAGGTTTGGTTTTTCATAACCCGTACTCAATCTCCATTCGGGTTGTGGTAAACCAGTTACATATGATTGGAGGTGCCCGAGAACTGGTTTGGAGCACGATCGCGAATGGAATGCTATACGATCGTGCAGCGAGATTTGGATCAAAGGAATACATTGCTAACCTGCTAAGTCGTTTCCTTTTCTCCTTATCTTGTCTTTTTATTTATTTTTCTTTTATTTTTATTTTTATTTTTCCAGACTGTCTTCTGATTCCACATTGGGGACAATGTGTTGTTTTAAGTATGGGGATGGGAGACTCCGTCTGGGTTTTTGTATATTGAGTCTGTTTTTGCCTTATAGCTTAAAAAAATAAATTAAAAAAAAAATTTGAAATTATTCCTGAATTGTTTGTGAATTTATGAGAAAAATAATTTAGCAGTTGGTTGTCTATCATTTAATTGAAACTTATGGGAAGGAAATCATAGCGAATTTGTGATGTGTTGGTATGTCTAGTTAGCTAGCAAGCTCTTGAAAAACTTAATTAAGAATAATATTAACTTATGGTTTCTACATTCCTTTAGGCCGATAGTGTAATTCCAACCAATAGGGTGCGGTAGGTAAAGTCCTGATTTGCTCGAATCTTGTGTCTATAGAATCTCTAGTTTATTTCCCCCTTTTCCTCTGTTCTGCGATGGCAGAGACCTGGGAAAGGAGCGCGTCGCCCTGTTGCTATAGACGCATAACGGGTTCACGCTGCTGATCACAATTAAAAGATGCCCAAAAAGCTATAAGCTTATAGCAAAAAATAAAAAAAAAATAAAAAAAAAATAAAAATAAAATAAATAAAATAATAAATATGGGCCAGCTGTAAATTATTGCAAGTGATCTGATGGAAAAAAACATAAGAGTATTTTATATTCACGAGTTATTTCGTTAAAATAGCTTATTATAACTAATCCTTGCCAAGCCCGAAAGTAGGTAGCTTAGTGGCAAGAGGATGTGGGTCACGGTTAATTGGGTAAATATATAAAATATTTTTGGCTTGTTTAGTTTCCTAGATTTAAAATGGACCAGTATACCAGCAATCATGGTTTCTATGTCGGTATTTCCCCTTGTTAATATGAAATGATTTAATTCGGGCTCGCTAATCTTTGATCTCTTTATTCTAAACTTTTTCAGGGACGAAAAAGAGTTAAGTGTGGGGATGTGATGTATTGCAAAATACATCCGTTTTACTGTCTATTTTATTCCCACTTTGTGTTTGTTTTGCGTCGGTTTTCTTCTATAACTGCTCGTACTTAATATTTCTATATATTTTGGTTGTTAGGTCACAAAGGAAGCGGATATGATTGAAAACGAAGAAGAATGAGTTTCCGGTTCGTGCGAGAGGGCTGTGGATAAAAAGAAAGGAAGATTCTGGATTTTTAACCTCGTCGCTCTACGCGACAGGTCTTGGAATTTCATCGCGCTACGCGAGGAATGCAAAATAACAGAATTGCCCTTTTTTTGATTGCTGACTATTTTGTCTTTTCTGGGGCCCTAGCGCTACGCGAGGATGAATCAAGATCCCGTCGCGCTACGCGACGGGTGGTTTTTCGCAGAAACCTCTTTTTAAGCCAAAAATTAGAAAACCCTAAAGGGGGAGACCACCTTGTGACGGCAAAAGACGAAAAGGAGGAACATTCTAGCCTCAAGAAGGTGATTGTGGACTAAAATCGGAGGAGGAGAAGTGGATATTGATCAAGAACAAGCGTTGGGATCGAAGAATTGAAGCCGGATTCACCTCGGGTTACATATTTTTGATTCGTTCTTGTTTTCTTGTCAATTCTAACATGATGAACAGCCTAGTTACTTATTGTTTTATAATTTTGAACATGTTTCTTGGCTAGATTCTTGTTGTCTACCTAGGTTTAGATGATTGCACATGTTTAACATTGGTTTTTGGAACTTTTGAATGTGAAGAACTCATGATGTAACAAACTTGGTTTTGATCATTGGATGTGTATGCGTATTTAGGATTATCAATTGAATGATTTTTCAGTCCTCATGTGCTTTGATGAATGTCTTTCATATAATAGGTGCATGCTAGATCAATTGCCGTGTGTTTTTGATTATTGGATGGTTTGCTAGACGTAGTATTCCATAGGAATGAAATTCGTGAATTGGTAAATCTAAATATTCAACCAATCTTAATAGCTGTGAGGTGAGAGATTGTCGGTTTATCTCGTGTGTCTTATCGCTGGTTAGAATCTTTGTGAGAAGGTCTGTCTAGTTCGTCGTTCACATCTTGTTTACCGAGTCCAATAGGAAATTCTTAGTTATCCCTTGCACTTAGGTGTATTGAGACTTTCGTGCTGTGAGGTAGATTGTCTAGCGGATACTTCTTGAGTAGACTGGATGACCTGTGAGGGGAACCCGTCCAGCCGGTGGTTTAACGGCTTTTAGGTCTCTTAGTTGACAATCCTTGAGAAGGGTCGAGGGTGCTCTAGGTTCCCTTTGAGTTTAGTATTTTAAGATCTCGGTATCACATCAGTTCCATTGTCGATAGAACCTTCGTCAGACACGTGTAGGATTCGGGCCTAGGTAGTGCTTTCACCCTATCTGTTTTCGTTCCGTAGTTATTCTCACGCTAGTTTGTTTGTCCTCATCTTTTCCTTTATTTTTTCTAGTTTATTATTTTTAGTTTATTTCTCTTTTAAATAAAAGAAACCCCCCTTTTTTGTAATTAGTTATCCTGCATCTGAGTCAGTATTTCGATGTACATACAGTGTCCGTAGGTTCGATACTCGGTCTTATCTATCTATTCTGCAAACGATCGGTACACTTGCCGTATTGTGCGCGTTACTTTAGGTTTGTCCGTTTTATTATAAATATTAGAACTTGTAGGTTTTTGCGTATAGTTCTAATATTTATAATAACCTATACGCAAAAACCTACAAGTTCTAATATTTATAATAAAACGGACAAACCTAAACTAACGTGCACAATACGGCAAGTGTACCGATCGTTTGCAGAATAGATAGATAAGACCGAGTATCGAACCTACGGACACTGTATACACAGCGAAATACTGACTCAAATGCAGAATAACTAATTACAAAAAAAGGGGGGTTTCTTTTATTTAAAAGAGAAATAAACTAAAAATAATAAACTAGAGAAAATAAAGGAAAAGACGAGGACAAACAAACTAGCGTGAGAATAACTACGGAACGGAAACAGATAGGCTGAAAGCACTACCTAGGCCCGAATCCTACACGTGTCTGACGAAGGTTCTATCGACAATGGAACTGATGTGATACCGAGATCTTAAAATACTAAACTCAAAGGGAACCTAGAGCACCCTTGACCCTTCTCAAGGATTGTCAACTAAGAGACCTAAAAGCCGTTAAACCACCGGCTGGACGGGTTCCCCTCACAGGTCATCTAGTCTACTCAAGAAGTATCCGCTAGACAATCTACCTCACAGCGCGAAAGTCTCAATACACCTAAGTGCAAGGGATTACTAAGAATTTCCTATTTGACTCGGTAAACAAGATGTGAACGACGAACTAGACAGACCTTCTCACAAAGATTCTAAACTAGCGATCAGACACACGAGATAAACCGACAATCTCTCACCTCACAGCTATTAAGATTGGTTGAATATTTAGATTTACCAATTTACGAATTTCATTCCTATTGAATACTACGTCTAGCAAACCATCCAATAATCAAAAACACACGGCAATTGATCTAGCATGCACCTATTATATGAAAGACATTCATCAAAGCACATGAGGACTGAAAAATCATTCAATTGATAATACTAAATACGCATACACATCCAATGATCAAAACCAAGTTTGTTACATCATGAGTTCTTCACATTCAAAAGTTCCAAAAACCAACAAAAACCAATGTTAAACATGTGCAATCATCTAAACCTAGGTAGACAACAAGAATCTAGCCAAGAAACATGTTCAAAATTATAAAACAATAAGTAACTAGGCTGTTCATCATGCTAGAATTGACAAGAAAACAAGAACGAATCAAAAATATGTAACCCGAGGTGAATCCGGCTTCAATTCTTCGATCCCAACGCTTGTTCTTGATCAATATCCACTTCTCCTCCTCCGATTTTAGTCCACAATCACCTTCTTGAGGCTAGAATGTTCCTCCTTTTCGTCTTTTGCCGTCACAAGGTGGTCTCCCCCTTTAGGGTTTTCTAATTTTTGGCTTAAAAAGAGGTTTCTGTGGCTACGCGACGGGATCTTGATTCATCCTCGCGTAGCGCTAGGGCCCCAGAAAAGACAAAATAGTCGGCAATAAAAAAAAAGGGCAATTCTGTCATTTTGCATTCCTCGCGTAGCGCGACGAAATTCCAAGACTTGTCGCGTAGAGCGACGGGGTTAAAAATCAAGAATCTTCCTTTCTTTTTATCCACAGCCCTCTCGCACGAACCGGAAACTCGTTCTTCTTCGTTTTCAATCATATCCGCTTCCTTTTTGACCTAACAACCAAAATATATAGAAATATTAAGTACGAGCAGTTATAGAAGAAAACCGACGCAAAACAAACACAAAGTGGGAATAAAATAGACAGTAAAACGGATGTATTTTGCAATACATCAGAATCCAACCCCTAATATTATAGGATTTAATCAATTTGATTTGTGGATTGAACCTAGGGTTTCAGCTTTTTCAAACGGGAATTAAACGATTCAAAACACGATCATTTTGCAATTAAACTCACCCTCAGGTTAGTTATACTCCGATTAACTAAACCCCTAAACTCGTTTTATCAATCGCGATCGAATCGGGGGGTTATGGGACTGGTTTGGCTCGGCAGCGATGAGGGGGGGGGGGGTGAACAAAGGGACTGCGTGTTAAAACCATTCAAAACGGGTACAGATTGCGATTCCCTAGCGGGCGTTGTGGTTAAGTTGTTGGGCTGTGGGGGAGGAGACCCGGGTTCGAATCTCTCCACCCTGTTTTCTTTTTAGAATAATTTTTAAAGCATTATTTTAATATAAAACTGTTCCCATTATCATTATAATAATATATTAGTATGTTTTGAACTCGGAAAATACCCATAGGATCGGGATTGAAATTATAATACATTTTAGAGTATTATGACTATATTAAATAATATAATTGATTATATTATTTCCTTAAACTATTATTATAACTCGTTTCTAGTTATTATTTCCCCATATTTAAAAATAATATGATTATTTATATTATTATCCACGTTTATGTTTCGAATAAAATAATATATTTATTATTTTTGTCGCGTAAACAATTATCGTGTAATCTCTCCAAAACTCTAAAATAATATAATAGTTTATATTATTTTTCTAAATCATTATTTAATGGTGAAACCTAATAATTTATTTAATTAATAATATTATTCGTAATTAAAGACGTTCGATATAAATCATATCTATCTTAATTATTATATTAAGAAATCCTCTAATCCCGTTGACAAGTTCGTCTACTTGTTAATCATTAGTGCGTCTTAGGACGTTCACTCTTTCGTCTCATCGTCACAATATCCCATGTATCCCTAACTATTATGCTTTTAATTCTAGGGCATACGTAAGCCGTTCGCAGGCAAACATTTGTGGTCCCAATTGCATCCTTGTGTGGTGCTATCTACTCGTACACAACTCAGGTGAGTTTTCACGACCCCTTTTACCATTTTAAATTGGGGGAGAAACATGCATACAAATGAACATCATTTTACTTGTTTTTCTGGGAGAAACATGCATACAAACGAACATCATTTTACTTGTTTTCCCGTTGGGGAGAAACATGCATGAAGACAAACATCCTTTTACTTGTTTTTCCGTTGAGGAGAAACATGCACATAAACAAACATGGATCAAATAGTTTCACTACCACTTGTTTACTTAAGCGTAACACACTATCATTGAAAGTCCTCACACACATCGGACCGTTAATATGGATTTAGCGAGGTAATGTTTGGTAGTGCTACTGGGTTTGACAAACCGCACCCGCGTTAGTCACGCTAACTCGATTGGAGGTCGAACGGGTGTAATATTGGCCTAAACACATTGCCAGGGTTGATAGACCTAGCGGGAGGCATTCAAACACAAACAGTCAGCTTCGGTGGCGAGCGCTTAGAGTAGCTTGTAAATTGTTTAACTAGAAATAGGTGTGACTTACTTATGTGGATTCTACAAACACACAAACAGTTTATTTACTTACAAACATGTGAACTCACCAACCTCGTGTTGACACTTTTTCTTACATGTTTCTCAGGTCGCTAAGACACAGGTTGCACACCTAGGACATGCATGGAGTCCTACTGTCATTGCATTCTTATGCAAACATTTAAAACAATTCACTTGTATTTATTAAACTAAACTTGGGCGCGTTTGTTTTGCGCAGTAACTACTTGACATAAACCACTTCCGTATTTAACTCTGAACATCTAATGGTTTTGTTTAAACTCATATAGTGTCGTTTGACGTAACTAATGACTAAGATCCTGGTTTGTGACACGCCTAACGGTAAAACTCCGTTAGTGGATTTTGGGGGTGTGACAGATTGGTATCAGAGCCATTGATTACAGAGAACTAGGATTGTGTACTAGACTATAACCGCACACATGCGTTAGTTACATGGCACAGACACTCATACATGATCACATATCATCCATACATACACTGCATTGCAGGCATGTTGACGTCATCCGTATCATCCTCTGCTGACGAGGAACACGTCATTCTCATTGCATCATCATTCCCGGTGGCGACACTCAGGGAATCACCAAAACAACATCCACTCCCGTCCGAGGACAGCAAGACGGGGCCTTTAGAGGAGTCACTTACACCACCATCATCAGCACGCTTGTTACACCACCAGAGCCGAAGATAACACCGGCTTGAGCCAATCGATGACACAATCGGGAATGGTGGGTCTTCTCAAGTCCGTATTGGGGGCGATACACAACATTAGCACATGTCTCTTTGGGAGTTGGGCTCATCGAAGGCGAGTCCCTCCTGCACCCACTAGCAACAATACTCCGATCTCACTAGCTTTACTCTACTTCAAGCCCGAACCCGTGGACCTCGCTTGAGGTACACCGTGTGGAGGCAGACCGTTGCACGTATTATTGTAGAAATTCATTGACACATAGATGTCATCACTTTCCCGAGTCATGGGCTCGCACTTTGGTCGATATTCTGTTGAAGAAAGATTGACCACATGGTTGAGAACACCTTGCTCATTGCATACTCAAATCCTATCCTGACTCAGTTGAAAGGATGGCTACTTTACCTTTTCTAGTAACACATATCCATGAACTAGTTTCACTCCTCGAAGCCGCATTTCATGCACATGTTTGTTTCATGTGCATGTTCCCATCTACAATCCACTAGATTGGACTCTCGCATTGTGTTTCAACTCCAGTGAATACTCGAATCAAACGATTCCCGGCTACTCATCCTGATATGAGTCCTAGTTAATCAACTTATGGTTAATGACTAAGCCTTTCGATGACTTATCATCTTTAACAACACTCTGAACTCAGTAATAAACTAAGGGACATTTTGACACGAGACATGGAGAATTAGGGTGAGCATGCAAAGCAAATTATCATTATGGGTGCACAAGTAATAGTAATTTGAGGTGCATGCAAGTCCTGGTGAAACCCAGTGTGTGGATAAATGGTCCTAATCAGTGATTTACAGAATTAAGTTTCCACTTTCAGTAGAAATTCTCGTAACCCGCTCAACGACTAGTTTGTATCGTTAAACCTGTTCAACAGCTGATAGACGCAACTATCATGTCGAAAATATTTACGGACACACTAAACTATCATCAATAGGATCCATCATTTTATTTCACTAATTTAAGAGCCTTAGTGAACTTAAGACTCTCATCCAGACTTGATCAATGAAACCATCGCGATTGAAACTCTAATAGAACCTCATGGTAAACCCACCGACTCCAACTATGTAAACGAATCTTGAGGAATTCTTTCTAAACTAACAAGTTATTCTTTACACTCCAACAATAAATTCCATTTGACCTTATTACCTTATACTGTGACTAATCCTTAGTCTAATTTAGTTTATACCCCAACATATAAATCAAGCTGAAATCATTTGTCTCATGACAAACTGTTATCCTTCCTCTCCCTAGTGGAGAAGACCTTCCTTTCTAAGGTAAAAAGAGTGGTGCTGTTGTAGGCATCATATCTTTCATGAAGGCACATAAATGTTTGCGTAAGGGTCATACCGCCATTCTGTCTCTAGTCGCCGAAAAACCATCCGAGGAAAAGAAGATTAATGATATTTCGATCATACGAGATTTTCCAGAAGTATTTCCCAAAGATATACCTAGTCTTCCGCCTCATCATAAAGTCGAATTCCAAATTGATCTAGCACCTGGAGCAGTGCTTATTTCTCGGGCACCCTACAAACTTACACCCAGTGAATTACAAGAACTATCTACACAACTGCAAGAGTTGTTGGATAAAGGTTTCATCCGACCTAGCTTATCTCCATGGGGAGCTCCAGTCCTATTTTTCAAGAAGAAGGACGGGACTTTCCGCATGTGCATTGACTACCATGAGCTTACAAAGTAACCATCAAGAACCGTTATCCTTTACCCCACATCGATGATTTGTTTGATCAACTCCAGGGATCAACCTTCTATTCCAAGATATATCTTAGATCAGGTTACCATCAACTGAGAGTTCGAGACGAGGATATCTCTAAGACTGCTTTCAGAACTAGGTACGGCCATTATGAGTTTATGGTCATGCCTTTCGGACTAACCAACGCACCCGCGGTATTCATGGACCTCATGAACCGTGTGTGTAAACCCCACCATGATCAGTTCGTCATCGTCTTCATTGATGACATCCTCATCTATTCTAAGAGAAGGGATGAACATCAGGAACACCTGCGTTTGATTCTAGAATTGCTGAAACAAGAGCAATTGTATGCCAAATTTTCCAAGTGCAAATTCTAGATTCGTGAAGTGCAATTCTTAGGACATGTAGTCAATGAAAAAGGAATACATGTCGATCCATCTAAAATAGACGCCGTCAAGAATTGGGCGGCACCGATTACTCCAACAGAGGTGCGACAATTTCTGGGATTGGCTGGCTATTATCGTCGTTTCATCGAAGGATTCCCCAAGATTGCTTAACCTCTCACTGCCCTAACCCAAAAGGGTAAACCCTATAACTGGGGTGACACCCAGGAGTCAGCGTCCCAATTGTTGAAACAGAAACTCTGCAGTGCACCCTTCCTATCTCTTCCAGAGGGAACAGACGACTTTGTAGTGTATTGCGATGCCTCCATTCAAGGTCTCGGCTGTGTACTGATGCAACACGAGAAGATGATCTCATACGCTTCTCGACAACTGAAAATTCATGAGAAAAACTACACAACTCATGACTTAGAGTTGGGAGCCGTGGTATTTGCACTAAAGATATGGAGACATTACTTGTACGGTACCAAGTGCACTATCTAAACCGATCACAAGAGTCTTCAACACATCTTTGAGCAGAAATAGTTGAACATGCGACAACGTCGTTGGGTCGAACTCTTAAATGACTATGACTGTGCGATCAAGTACCATCCGGGCAAGGCCAATGTGGTAGTCGATGCCCTAAGCCGTAAGGAAACCAAACCCAAACGAGTTCGAGCATTGCAACTTAGAATTCACACCAGATTACTTGAAAAAATCTGTAGTGCTCAACTCGAAGCTCTGAAAGAGGAGAACCTACCGTTCGAAGCCACACGTGGTATGGAAAAACAACTTGAGTTTAAATCAGATGGCATTTGCTACTTCGCGGAGCGAATATGGGTTCCAGCGTACGGAAACTTAAGGGAACTGGTTATGGATGAAGCTCACAAGTCCTGATACTCTATTCATCCAGGTTCCGACAAAATGTACCATGACTTAAAGGTGCTATATTGGTGGCCGAAGATGAAAGCCGATATAGCCACTTATGTGAGAAAATGCCTGACTTGTGCAAAGATCAAAGTTGAATACCAAAAGCCTTCTGGTTTACTCCAATAACCAGAGATTCCAATGTGGAAATGGGAGCAAATATCTATGGACTTTATCACTAAATTGCCGCGAGCTCCTAGCGGATGCGACACCATCTGGGTGATCGTCGATCGTTTTGACAAAATCCACTACTTTTTGGGAATCAAAGAGACTGAGATAATGGAGAAACTTACTCGTAATTACTTAAAGGAAGTAGTCTCTCAGCACGGAGTACCAATTTCTATCATTTTGGATCGTGAAGCCCGATTCAGCTCACATTTCTAGCAATCGTTACAAAAAGCTTTAGACACACGTCTAGATATGAGCACGTCATACCATCCTCAAACAGATGGCCAGACTGAACGCACTATTCAAACCCTAGATGATATGCTACGAGCCTGAGTGATCGATTTCGGTAACTGTTGGGAAACTCACTTGCCTATAGTGGAGTTCTCCTACAATAACAGTTATCATACTAGCATGAAAGCAGCACCATTTGAGGCATTTTACGGACGGAAATGCCGAGCACCTAATTGTTGGTCTGAAGTTGGGGAAAGCCAACTTACGGAAATGCCGAACACCGAATTAATCCCGTTAGCTTAAACTCAGTTAATCCCGTTAATTCTTAACCTAATTAACTCAATTTCAAACCCAAGGACTAATTCTGCCATTATCCAAACATAAATTCACTCAAACTACAAGGACTAAGGCTGTAATTACCCTAAACTCGATTTATTGACTTTGTAAAGTCAAAATCATAGAGTTTTGTGTTCCAGTTGACTTTTGAAAGTCAAAATCATGACCATTGATCCAATCCCAACCCGAATCCTTCAAAACTGATCGAACTCTCGCAGGATTATGCAAAGCTTTAATGGCCTCGACCATTACAATCATTTACAAGCATTATCGATCCTTTATGATTGCGAATTAAGCACATTAGCTCATTCTAAAATCGTAACCGTCAAACCTTAACAAGAACCTTCGAATTCCACTGATTTCGATTAGCATTCAGCAATCAAACATTTCCCACACCTTACTCGCACCTCTTTTGAACTTTTGCACACACGAACTTGGTTGGAGTCGAAGCCGGAGTCGCCGGAGACCAACCCACGCAAGTCGGAAATGAGGCCTAGCCGATCTCCATCAATTCGATATCATTCAAGGTAACCAATCACACCTACAGACTCGCCTTCACTCCTAGAACAAAAGCCCTAACATATCTAGGGCTTATATCATCGAATTAGACAAGAATCTAACTTAGGGTTCATATTCATTTAGGTTCAATCAAAATCCACCCTACACTCAATTTAAACTCAATTAAACTGTATGGACAAACTCGCAATTCATCACTCATCGAAAGCCCTATGAATCCAACCCCTAATATTATAGGATTTAATCAATTTGATTTGTGGATTGAATCTAGGGTTTCGGCTTTTTCAAACGGGAATTAAACAATTCAAAACTCAATCATTTTGCAATTAAACTCACCCTTAGGTTTGTTATACTCCGAATAACTAAATCCCTAAACTCGTTTTATCAATCGCGGTCGAATCGGGGGGTTATGGGACTGGTTTGGCTCGGCTACGATGAGGGGGGTGAACACAGGGACTGCATGTTAAAACAATTTAAAACGGGTACAGATTGCAATTCCCTAGTGGGCGTTGTGGTTAAGTTGTTGGGTTGTAGGGGAGGAGACCCGGGTTCGAATCCCTCCAGCCTGTTTTCTTTTTTGAACAATTTTTAAAGCATTTTTTTAATATAAATTGTTCCCATTATCATTATAATAATATATTAGTATGTTTTGAACTCGGAAAATACCCATAGGATCGGGATTGAAATTATAACACATTTTAGAGTATTATGACTATATTAAATAATATAATTGATTATATTATTTCCCAAAACTATTATTATAACTCGTTTCTAGTTATTATTTCCCCACATTTAAAAATAATATGATTATTTATATTATTACAAACATTTATGTCCCGAATAAAATAATATATTTATTATTTTTGTCGCGTAAATAATTATCGTGCTATCTCTCCAAACTCTAAAATAATATAATAGTTTATATTATTTTCCTAAACCATTATTTAATGGTAAAACACATGAATTTATTTATTTAATAATATTATTCATAATTAGAGACATTCGATACAAATCATATCTATCTTAATTATTATATTAAGAAATCCTCTAATCCCGTTGACAAGTTCGTTTACTCGTTAATTATTGGTGCGTGGTGCTATCTACTCGTACACAACTCAGGTGAGTTTTCAATTGCATCCTTGTGTGGTGCTATGTATTCGCACAAAACTCAGGTGAGTTTTCACGGCCCCTTTTACCGTTTTAAATTAGGGGAGAAACATGCATACAAACGAACATCATTTTACTTGTTTTCCCGTTGGGAAGAAACATGCGTACAAATGAACATCATTTTACTTGTTTTCCCATTGGGGAGAAATATGCATGCAGACAAACATCCTTTTACTTGTTTTTTCGTTGTGGAGAAACATGCACATAAACAAACATGGATCACATAGTATTTCACTACCACTTGTTTACTTAAGCGTAACACACTATCGTTGAAAGTCCTCACACACATCGGACCGTTAATATGGATTTAGCGAGGTAATTTTTGGTAGTACTACTAGGTTTAACAAACCCCATCCGCGTTAATCATGCTAAGTCGATTGGAGGTCGAACATGTGTATTATTAACCTAAACACATTGCCAGGGTTGATAGACCTGGCGGGAGGCATTCAAACACAAACAGTCAGCTTCGCTTGTGAGCGCTTAGAGTAACTTGTACATTGTCTAGCTAGCAATATGTGTGACTTACGTATGTGGATCCTATAAACACATAAACAGTTTATTTACTTACAAAACTATGAACTTACCAACCTCATGTTGACACTCTTTCTTACATGTTTCTCTGGTCGCTAAGGCACAAGTTGCACACCTAGGACATTGTAACATCCCAGTTTTTATAGAACTAATGGGTTGAATGTATATACGTGTATATGTTGTAACATAATGGACGGATTTCTACGAGATAGTCACGAGACCTACCAAAGGTCTAGTGTCGGGTTTCTTTTTTTGTAAATATATCTAGAGGGGTTGGCAAGTAATTAACGTATTTAGTGGGGTTTTACTTAAAAACGCGAGACGGGCCAAGCCCGGGGACAAGCCGGTCACGCGTAAGGGCCAAGCCCGGTTGAGGAGACACCCTATTAGGGTGTTACGCAAGGGAAGAGACCCATTTTTGGGTTGTTTGCGGCTGCCGTGATCGGGAGAGACGAGGGTTTCTTGTTCCAAGGCGATTCTAAGGTA
Organism: Smallanthus sonchifolius; assembly: GCA_023525975.1. NCBI lineage: Eukaryota > Viridiplantae > Streptophyta > Magnoliopsida > Asterales > Asteraceae > Smallanthus > Smallanthus sonchifolius. The sequence goes on along the minus strand of CM042025.1, from coordinate 35,158,412 downwards.
AAAAGTCTCAATCTTTCATCCCTCGTTTCGTTTAATCATTCGTGGAACCATTGTTTACGCGTTTGTGGTGTTAGGGTTTTCACGCAAGGACCGAGATCAAGAAGGAGGGGTTCGTTGGTGATTCGATCCACACGAGTCACCCGGAATAGAGGTATAAACTTGTAATCCAACCCGATAGTTACTATTTTCGTTTTGTGAATGTTTTCGGGTCTAGGGGTGTTCGGCCGAACCCAAAAGGGGTGGTCGACGTGCGTTGCGAGCACGGGTAAGGGCCACCTATGGTTGGATGAAGCCGACGGAGGCTGTGACGAGGCTGTGGTGACCCCAGGGTGGCGACGAAGGGCTGTGGTGGTTAAGGGAGGTCGCGGCGGCAACCGTGGACGCCCGACGACGAGAACGCGGGACCGGCTTAGGGCGGGGGGCATGTGGGAAGGCACCAGGATGGTGCATGGCATGAACTAAGGTGGTGTTTGACGAGTTCGGGGACCCGGAATGCAACCGAATATAAAGTTTAGACGTCGGGAACGTGGACGGGGGCTTCACGTGGTGCATGAAAGCCATGCACGTGCACGTGGCCTTGTGTGACGTAGGGTTAGTCGTATAGGTGTGAGAGTAAGCCGGGTCACGTTATTGACCCGTGTATTGTGTGCATTATAGGTGCGAGGTCGGAAGGCGAGCACGGGGATTTAGCGAATTCTAAAGATCGTAGTGTGTCGAGCAAATGCGAGTTTCTATCGCCCACTTTTAACTGTTTTATTGTTTTGGGCATGAATACATGTGAAACGATTTTTTTGTTAATGTATGCATAGACGACGTTTTGTTTTGTAAATATAAATATATATTTTTAAGTAGTCGTTATGCTTGCATGCGTGTATGGGATAATTGTGTCACGTGCTTATTAGTCGTGGCGGGAGATCAAGCGTGAGCTTGATATTGTGTTGCCGTCAGTCAACGGGGTATTGTGTGTGACGTAAGTCAGGCGGGAGATCGAGCGTAAGCTTGATATTTTGTTGATGTTAGTCAACGGGATATTATGTCTTACGTAAGTCAGGCGGGAGATCGTGTTTGCTTGTGTCTTCGGACCAGACAACATGGTGTATTTGTTTGTCGATAAAACATATTTTGTTTGAAATGTTGAGAAAATATTATGAATAAACCATTGAGATGGAAGCCATTTTATAATGTTTTAGGTCTTAATATTCCCTAAGGAACTACTATAGAACTCACTCAGCTAACCTGACTTTTAAGCATGTATTTCAGGTAAAGAGAATGTGTGAGCTGGCGGCTTCCGGATGGCATTTGGTTACCGTGGATATTTGTGATGACATTATTTACTAGTTATCTCGTTGAGACAGTTTTATGTTAGTACATGCTTGAATTATGTTTGGGTCGGGTCGTTGACCTTTGTTGACTATTTGTTTTCCGCTGCAATGAATTATGTTTAGTTTGATGTCTATGACTACTTAGTTTGCGTTTGAGGCAACAAGTAAGATTCCCAGGTTTAGGGCCTTACAGACATGCATGGAGTCCTACTGTCATTGCATTCTTATGCAAACATTTAAAACAATTCAATTGATTTTATTAAACTAAACTTGGGCTCGTTTGTTTTTGCACAGTAACTACTTGATATAAACCGCTTCCGCATTTAACTCTACACATCTAATGGTTTTGTTTAAATTCATATAGTGTCGTTTGACATAACTAATGACTGAGATCCTGGTTTGTCACACGCCTAACGGTAAAACTCCGTTAGTGGCTTTTGGGGGTGTGACATTATCAGCTAGTCGTTCCAAGGAAATGCTATCGTTGATCTACATATCAGTGTAAACATTCTGCCCGGAGCTATCTTTGATAAATTAAACCTCAAGAAAGTCCAACCTACCAAACTAGAACTATGTCTAAGCAATAGAATAGTTCGTTATACAAGGGGAATAGCTGAAGATGTGCTGATAAAGATTAACAAGTTCGTCTTCCTCGTAGATTTGTGGTGGTTGATGTTAAAGGAGGAACAAACATCCCTCTTATATTAGGAAGACCATTTCTCAGTACTGCCCTCGCTCTTATTGACGTTTGGGGAGGGAGACTAGCACTGAGTATCCATCAAGAAAGAATCACATTTGACCAAAAGAGAGCTATGCAAATGCCAAGCGGTCATGACGACATCGCTTTCCTTTTCGATGATTTCGATTACCTTGTGGGATACTACATACATGATTTCTTGGGCAAAGAAGAAGAAGAATGGCAAGCTAAAGAAGATGAATATCTAGTATGCGAAGGGTTCATGATAAAACACACCAATCATGACAATGAAGCAAGGCACATTGAGGAACTAGAGGATCGAGCTGAAAATGAGAAAACAAAACCCTCCATAGAGGAACCGCCTACACTGGAGTTGAAGGAACTTCCCCCAGATATGATGTACGCATTCTTAGATGAAGAGTCTAAGCTTCAAGTCATCATCTCGGCCAAATTAAAAGATGTAGAAAAAGATAAACTACTAGAAGTACTCAAAAGATATAAGAAGGCTATGGCATGGAAATTAATGGACCTTCAAGGGATTAGCCCCTCGTTCTGCACTCATAAGATACTCATGGAGGACAACTACAAACCAAGTGTACAAAACCAAAGATGGCTGAATCCTAAAATGCAAGAAATGGTGAAAATGAATTTATTAAACTACCGCAAGAGTAATCTACCCTATTTTAGACTATGCGTGGGTCAGTCCCGTTCAGGTTGTACAAAAAAGGGAGGCATGACTGTAATCACAAACGAGAAGAATGAATTAATACCAACCCGCGCGGTTACTGGATGGCGAGTATGTATTGATTATCGTAAGTTAAAGGAAGCCACCCGAAAAGATCATTTTCCGCTACCCTTCATAGATCAAATGTTAGAACGACTATCATGAAACATGTTCTATTGTTTTCTCGATGAATTCTCGTGATAGTTTCAAATCTCCGTCACTCCTGAAGACCAAGAGAAAACCACGTTTACTTGCCCATATGGCACCTTTGCCTATAGGCGTATCCCAACGATGCATGGTCTCCATATTCCATGATTTGATTGAGGAATCCATAGAAGCCTTCAAGGATGATTATTCAGTCTTTGGAAACTCCTTTGATCATTGCCTACAAAATTTAGAAAAAAATGTTAGCAAGGTGCGAAGAGTAAAACCTAGCACTAAATTGGGAGAAATGTCATTACATGATTCAGGAAAGGATAGTATTAGGACAGAAGATTTCAAAAAGCGGCATTGAAGTTGACAAGGCCAAAGTGGAAACTATATCTATGCTTCCACCACCAAATTCAGTCAAAGGAACTAGAAGTTTCCTTGGTCACGTAGGGTTCTACAGAAGATTCATAAAAGACTTCTCATCGATAGCAAGACCGCTAACACAATTCAACCAAACACAAGTAGCATCCAAAGATAAACAAAGTACATTAACATGATTCAAAAATTAAATTAACTAGGCCTCCATTTCCTAAGTGTAGCAACTTGAACAATCACTTAAACATTTGTACCTGAAACTTGATGAAAACAAGGTCAACTAAAGATAGTTGGTGAGCATACATAGGTTTTGTTAACACAAACTGTTCTAAAGTGTTTGCATATAATTATTCATGAAACATGGCAAATAAGGCATTTATGGAGAACGACAATAGTCAAACTATGTGTACAATCAAACCTTGTGACTGAAGGGCATAACACGCAGGTTATCCTGATGTAATGTCGGAAACAATCACCCTACCTGGGAGGCTATGTCAGACTCAATAGATCTATCATTGTTAACCGTCGTCTTGTACAGAGTTAATGATTGCACGTGTATGTATGTAATGTAAAATGTAGGTTTAAACTCATAGTGTTCAAGCACAAAGCACAAATTGCACACATGTTCAAGAATGTAAAACTGTATGATGTAATTGCATGTAATGTTTATTGAAATCATGTTCCACCCAAAGTATGTAAAATGAAATAGAGGCTATGTAAACTCACATGTAATAGTAGTTTGTAGATCACCCGAGCAAGATGCTGCACAAATGATTAGCTAACCACAAGGTTAACCTATAATGGAATTGTATACATGTATCAATGATATGCACAAATGACTCGGGGAAATCCTAATGTACAAAAGGAAATTAGGTGTGGGCTTGGTTGAGTAAGTGTGAACTTGTTTGAGTTTTAAAAGATGGTTATGTAATTCCATGTGAAAGTATGTATGAAAGAATATGTGGTTTCATATTTTTTTTTTTTGTAAATAAATTGAATATGTGTATATATTTAGATAACCACTTCGTGATTACAATAGATAAATAAATGGATAATTAGTTTGTTTCTAAATAAATGAACAAGATAATTGGAAAATAATAAGTTTGAGTAAGTGGTTAAATGGGATAAATAAGTAAATCTTTTATTTATTTAATTTAATTATCATGAATAAGAGTGTTTCAAAAGAAAAGTAATAGCCTAATTATTTAGTAATTAAACCCAAAAATTAAATAAATGTTGTTTAACGAAATATAAAGTCATTCTTAATTATTAAGTAAAAGAATGAAATATTAGTAAATGTAGATAAATTGGTCTTTCCACGAGCAATCCAAATAAATTCTTTCATTTATCTAATTTGGTTTTTCACGAGAACTAAGTGTTTTTAAATAATGACCATAATTATATTTTAATTATAATTTATAAACCAAGGGTTTAAAATAATTTAGGTTTTATTTGGTTTCTAATTTAATATTAGTGGAATAAATTGTTTTTCCTTGAAAATTTATCGTTTTAATTAATTAAAATAAATCGGGGTATTTCCGGTGTTGATTAAACGATTTTTATGAGTTTATGTTGGTTTATATATAAGTATGTATATATGTGTGTGTAATAATAATCAAGAGGGAAAAGAGAAAAAGTTTTAAAAAGAAATTGGAAGAGGCTGGGTCGAACCCGTGACCTCTGCCTCAAAGGAGGAACACGCTAACCGCTGGGCTGGGATTCCAAGCGACACAAGAATTGAATTTATTTACACTTTAACATGCACCCGGTTTGTCCCCCCTTCTTCCCCAAACTCCCAAACCCGTAACCCTAATCCCGCTAATGTCGGTATTTCAGTACAAATCGACCACAGAGGATAGGGCTTTTAAACAGGGAATCCCAACGAGCAAAAAGACGTGCTACTCACCTGGAATGTGGTGTATAGAGGGAGATCGACAGGGAGCTGCATGTTCGAGTTCCTCGGTTGAAAGTCATGATCCAGTAGTGCTTGGGAGTGGGATTTGTGCATTCAGGGAGTAAGAAAAAGATGTTGCGAACGCGTTGGACTCGTTTTATAGGTTTGATTTCAATCCAAACGTACGAATTGATTGTGCTCATGATTTGAACGGTTATGGTTTGAATTTTGGGTTAAAATGTTGCGTTATGATCGAATTAGCTCTTCAATATCATTAAGTTCTCGTCGTTTAATGTTCTTGCACGATCAGTAGGTAATTATACACATGAAATCGATGGATTTGAATTTGAATTTGAGTGGGTTTGACCTTGTAAATTTAAACCCTAAAAGCTAAACATTAAAAGCTAAGATGGTAGAGTTCGACGATACGGTTCTAACGTCGCTGAAATTATATCAATCGGAGTTCGATTGATATCGTTTCTTAAGGTTTTTGTCATTTCTTAGATTTATTAGCGAAAAACTACTTATTATTTGATCATACCCCTATATATATGTGTGTGTGTGTTTATTGCAAATCTAAAACACGTAATGGTATGAAATTTGGAATTGAGCCACTTGAAATCATGGTTTATGTAACACAATGTATTGCACTAGAAATGGAATTGAAATGTTTATTATTGCACTTAAATAAAACATATGAAAAATCATAGATGTTACAGAGCAGTTCTAGGTCAGCGAAGGGACAAACATTTCCATCCAATTTACTACGCAAGTGTAACATCCCGAAAAGCTACTAATATATAATTTTGACCAATGGGCGACCCGTAGCTCCGGTAAACAAGACGGTTGGCGGGAGTTTCAAGTAAAACTCTCCTCGTAGAAGTAAAAGGACCCGGTTGGCCCTAATAGAAGCAGTTTGAGATTCATAACACGAAAAAGGGGAAACACAGGGACCCGGATGTAACCTCTTAGACTTTAAAAGCAAAGATTAGAGGAAACCCTAGGCCATTCGGCCTAGGGTGTGCGCGACGGCAGGAGGTAGCGGGGGAAAGAAGACCAGAAGAAGTGTTTTCACGTCGGAATCGAGCAAGGAACTTCATGTTTCATCAAGGTAATCCTCGTTTAACCTCAGTACATATGTTTTCGTGTTTGTTTTCATATATCTCGTGAATTCGGAGCACGAAGCCGATGGGCGGAGCTGTGAGAGTAGATGACGAAAGCGTTTACATGGACACTTGACCAGAAATGTTTAAGATGAGATCAAAGAGATGACGCTAAAGCTTTCAGCACGGAGTTAATAAGGTGACGAAGAGTTTTCATGGAACACGTTCCACATAAAGAATTCAGCCAAGGTGAGGCACCAGAGAAATGGGGATATTCTCTCTGAACGGACGACGAATAGCTGAGACTAGTGATCAGACGAACTTCATGTTCGTGCATTATAAATGAGATGCGGTCGATGATCGCATGGCAATGGTAAATCAATATAGAGGAAGGTGAAACTCAGGAAGGGTAAGTGTAGGACTACACATAAGTGATTGGGAAAGAGATGCCTACGTTGGCAAAATAAGGTTAGCTTAAAGCGAGCTCCTGTAGAGCATTCAAGTAAAGCAGGTTTTTGGATGTTGAAACTGACACGACAAAGGTAAATGCACCTTGAGGACATCGTGGGCTATTGAGGATGACCCTAATGTTGGGCGTGTATGTACATATGGGGCGTATTGAATGTGTGATAATGGAGTAAAGAGATACTGTGATAATGAAATTTAGTGGAGACCAGGGTAGCTTTGCACGATCTCCTGAAGATCATCAAAGAAAGACATTAGTGATGCCTTTATGGATAGGGTAATGGGCTAGAGTTTGAGAAATCATCGCAAGACGGCAATCGAAGTTTGAGGAAAAAATGAATTAGGAGTATATAATAGTGAAGCAGTGAGTGCTTCTATATGTGGAAGAAGGAAACCTACTTGGGGTGATGGTTGTCGAAACGACGAAACTATTAGGGTTATATAGGAGGCTAAGGCAATTGTGCCCGTGAGTCATGATGAAACGTGACAAGTGAGAGGGCATTTGGTGGTATTGTACTACATAGTACTAGAGATCGTACGAGCGATGTTCTTAAAAACAATAAGTGCAACAAGGTATTGTCAATGACAATGACAACGAGACCTTCAGGGAAAGATTAGCATTCAAGGCTATCATAGATGGCATTTTCTAGCAAATGTCGGGGTAACAAGAGTGGGAAATGAAGCCGTTTGGCTAATGACTAGAGAGACGAGAGGCGAAGGGAGGGGTAGGCGAAACCTACAAGTCACAAAGTTGAAAGCGAGCAATGGAGAAGACTTCTTTGAAAATCCTAGAAGGGTGGTCATATTGCAAGAAACGTAATGAAAATAGGTAGTGTCAAAATAAATGTTGGCAACGAATGTATTGGGTGCACAAGAATATGTTGTGTTGGTTTGTACCGGCGCAGGATTCGGGGACGAATTCTCTTTTAAGGAGGTAGACTTGTAACATCCTGAAACTCGTAGGCTAACGGGTTGGTTCGATAAGTTAACAAGTCTCTTTTAAAATGGATTATGTTATAAATATTTTCACATAAAACCCTATTTCAAAAACTAAGAGGACCCGGTTAGCCACTATGAGAACTACTGGGATCGAAATCGCATGGAATAAATGGGGAGGGGCCCGAATGTAATATGCAAGGGTTTAAATACCTCCCTTATGCGAACCCTAGACCATAATCGGTCTAGGGGTACTCGATGGCTGCAGGAAGGGCGCAAGGGGGAGGGAACGATCGAGCAAGGTGGTCTTGCGGAGGTTATACGGCGGCAACGAGAAAGGGGAGAACTTTACATGCAAGGTAAACGCTAAACCTATTCATTCCTTTTCTTTTAGCCTTGTTTCCGGTAAGTAAGTGAACCCGATTGGGGTTTTTGCGGCCATGGTCACGGTGAATGACAGAGGGGAAGGGTCGCCGGTTGTGGTGGTGGAGCGAAGGAGGAGACGACGAAAGTGGTCCGTCTGCGGCTGCCTGACAAGGATGATGGGCTATGGTGGCGCTCGAAGGAGATGGCAGGACTAAACGGAGAAAGTGGAAGGGGGTGGCTGGGACGTCGGTGACGGCTGCCGTGGTGGCAGCATGGGCGGCGTGACGGTGGTGGTTAATGGAGAAGGTTGATGGAGACGTACCCATCGTGGAGAGTGAGCTCGGACGGAGGCGTGGCGCGATGGTGCATGGTGGTGAGCCCAGGTGTCAGGAACGACGGTGAGTTATGGTTGGCATGAACGTGTTTGCATGCATGGGTACACGGGTGGAGAGTGACTTGAGTACGTACGTGCTAAGGTTTGACATTCCGGAGTTAGGACCTACATTCTCATGACACGCATGCAAGGAAACCGGGTCATTTATGCGTATGCTCGAGGAATTAGGGTTTCGTTAGTATAAAGTTTGCATGAAAAGTTGTGGACATGCATGCATGCAGGTTCCAGGCGGGTCTAGGGTAACCCGGGTCGGACGGGTACGTGAATTAGAGTTCTTGCTAGGATGAAAGGATGTGCTGATGAGACGAGTGTCGGGAACTTTTATGTTTTTATGAAATGACACATGATTAGGATGTATGCTAATTATGTGATCATACGTTAATAGGTTCGAGCCCGTACGAGGTGACGTTGTTGTACTTGTGAGAGATCTTCAAACCAGTGACTTTCTAATCCCCTCTTTTAAATGTTTTAAACGTTTTGGGGCTATCGTACATACTCATGCATTATGTGTTATTAACTAAACGGGACACGAGTCATGTGAGGATGTAGAATTGGTATGTGGGTTAAATATATAATAACTAAACTAAGGGTCTACGTGGGGTCCTTCGTGATTGAAAGCAAACGTGTTTGTGAAACTAAACGTATTACAAGTTCGAGTTTAAAACTCATGAGCTATGTATTTAAATATCTAAATACAAGACTAAGTGTGCAGGTCTTGTGCCCATAGTGAGTGGGATGGTTATGGAACTAATGGTGGAATGATGTATAGTGATATAATCAGGGTGAGTCAAGATATAAGCTAAACGCTTATGAATATGTATAGGATATCTTATCCTAGTGCTATGTGTGAGTTGCCAGTGTAGTTAAGGAGTTATGTGTATAGAGTATGATGTTATGTGTTTATATACGTGTTATGTGTATTATGTCGTTGTCCTTGTGACACGGCGGGTATTGTGTTTGCATTGTGGTCTTTATGACACGGCAAACGGGATTGTGGAGGACTAAGTCCTTCGGGAGGTCACCAAAGGTGGCGAATTTTGAGTAGGTTAAGGATGAGCTCGAGGTGTGTCGAACGCCGTGAAGAGGGTAACCCTGACGAGGGTGCAGTGATGAGGTATGTGTTTGTGTGCATATATATGTGTTAAATTACATATAAGTGTTGAGTTATACATATTGTGTATGAGATGATATTGACGTGATGCATAGATGTTATCAATGTGGTGTGTTGAGTTAGATTGACCGTTGTGTCATGATAAGTACATTGTGTACAACTAATGAGTCAGTTGAGCTATGAGGGTCCTGGTTAGGACTGGTAAGACTGTGTCTAGGGGTTGGTTGAGTTAACTAGTGTATGGTTGATATGTATATGGTAAATTGTGTGTTAGCAGTGTAGTAAGCTCGACCCATGTCGGAGAGACTTACCGAGCTTGAATAGTGGGTAGAGTCTGGGGTGGTGAATTATTTTGGGATATCATAAGATAAAGGGGGTTATTTATATGATGAAAATCTATAAAATTATTTTCTAATGACCATAGGGTCTTTAGTGGTGATGCACAATAAGCGAGACGAGTTGACTTTTGTTAACTTAAACTATTAGAACTCACTTAACGTAGCTGACTTTGTATGTACGTTAGATTGTTTTGCAGGTGGGTCTGCTAGATGAAGTATCTTGGCTTGGGAGCGGGGCTACTCGGGTTGGTGTGCATGCATTCGTCAGGTAACGTTATGAAAATCAACGAATTTAAAAGATAACATTATTTTGAGAAAGACTTCCGCTGTTTATTTAAATCAAAGTTAAAGTGTTTTTAATGCGTTTACCGAGTAATGAGATCCAACTGTAGGGTGTTTGGTTTGGGGCCTTACATCACTTGCACAGGACATGTGACTTTCACATACTTTATCTATCATATATGGATCCTTGTCCGAGGACAAGATCCCTTTCTCGCTTACGCCTCAGGGTAAGACTTTTACTATAGCTCTGCTCACACCTCAGGGTGGGACTGTCACACCCCAACCGATGGCGGAATACGTCGTGGCGGGACATGTAGACTTTTCATAAGCACATGACCAACTAAATTTCATAAGTCTATTAAATCAAGATTTCATTACATAAATTCAACCAAACAACCAAAATCAAATACATAAAAATGTTTAAATTTATAATTCAACTAAGTCCAAATCCCAAGTGATGCATCTTGTATATGATCTCAAACGTTATCACCTGAAACATAATGAAAATAAGGTCAATTAAAAATAGTTGGTGAGCATACATAGGTTTTGACACCTCAAATAGTTTTCAAATGTTGTGTACGATTCATATGAAACATGGTTTAATAAGGCAATTATGGAGAACCACTATCGATGAAATTGTGGCGCACAATCAAACTTTGTGACTGATAAGCATAACACAAATGTTATCCTTAAGTGTTTTCGGCAACAATCACCCTAACCGGGTGGGTTGGTCAGACACAATAGATCTATCATTGTTTACCGTCGGCTTGTACTGAGTTAATGATTGCACTTGCACTATGCACAAAAGTATGTAAGAATGTAGTTTGCACTAATAGTATTCAAGCATAAGGCACAAATTGCACACATGATCATAATGTTTGAATTGTATTAGTTGCAAATAGTTTCAAATGAAAATCATGTGTCACCCCAAATATGTAAATATGAAAAAGGGGCTATGTAAACTCACATTGTAATATGTAGCCTGGAAATCACACAAACAAGTTATTGCACAAGTGTCTAGCCAACCACAAGGTTAACCTATGATTTAAAGATACACGTGTATCAATGATGTGTTCAAATGACTAACGGGAATCCTAATGTACAAAGGGATTGAGTGTGGGTGTTCTTGATTATGTAAGGAAATGTTTGTTTGAGTCTCAAATAATATTTATTTAAGTCTTTGATAAATTATTGTATTTGTAGGAAGGATAAACAATTGGTTTCATTTGTTTGTAAATAAATAAATGAATGTATATATGAATAATTAATTAGTGTTCTTTTGTACATAAATGGGTGAGTAAATAAATAGGTATTCATAAATGAGTAAATAAATAACTAACTAATGAATAAATAAATAAATCCTTTTATAAATGTTTTTTATAAAACCAAAATAAATTGTATAAATCTTTGCAAGATAAATGTGTTTATAATAAAAAGGAAAATGATGATAATTATATTACATTTAAAATTTATAAACCAAGGATTTTATTTATGTAATTTATTTTAAATAAAAATATTAAATAAATTAAATTTTTATTAGTTTTCTAATCTAATAATAATGAAATAAATGATTTTTCTTTGAAATTTAACAAATTTGAATTTATAAAACCATTCTGGGTTTTTAAAGTTTTATAAAATCATTTTTATAAGTGGATTGGATTTAAAAATCGGTTTTTAAAAATAAAAATGGCTGCTGGGACTCGAACCCGGGTTTACCCGGTGGGAATCCAACACGCAAACCACTGGGCCAGGGCTTCATTAGTGTTAATAGGCCTGGTTCACAATTTGTTAATCAATGAGTATACGGGGACCGGGTTCTAGGCAACGTAGGCGCGCAAAAAGGAGAAGAAGGTGCGGGGCATGGTCTCGAACCCGCGACCTCTTCTGCACGAGCCGTGTGTCTTAACCGGTTAAAATTGGCATTTGCCTTATGAGAATAGGATTGCTTAATTTAAAACCAACGCCCTCAAGCCCTCATCGTCTTCCCCAACCCAACCCCAATAGCCATCGATTAAGTACCAATCGGTCACGAACTCATCGGGCTTTCAATCAAGAGATTAAGACGATCAAATAGATGTAAAATTTATCTGGAATGGTGGAGAGACGACTGAGAACAACTGGTACGGACATGTACGATTTTCTTCGAACTCGATGGAGTTTCAGGAGTGAAATGGATCGAGATGGGGTGTTTGGAAAGCTCAAAGGGGTTTGTGCGAAGGTGTAGGATTGGGTTTTATGATTCAATTTCAAATGTAATGCTCGTATTGATACAGTTTTGATGATTGCGATGGCTACGAGAGGAATTCGAATCCAAAACATTGTTTGGTTTAAACTGAGTCGTTAATGTCATTAGAAACAGTTCGTGTAACATTTATAAACGATCATTACAAGTTAATGTGCATGAATTTGTCGTGATTGCAACTGATTTGGTTCTTGTTGACTTTTCCAAAGTCAAAATTGAGTCGGATATGGTTCAAGACTTGTGTAAGTTCAACTTGAAGGGGAAAAGTTCAAATTGGGGGTTCAAGGGTATTGAATGGGGTTCATGGCTCATATTATTTATTTCAAACTCGTTTTTATTTTTTCTAAATTCAATTTATTTATAAAAGATTGTTTTTATAAAAGTTTTTTATAAAATAGAATAATCAGAACAAAACTCCTTTAGCATTGCCCACAACTCAGGGTGAGACTTTCTCGCTTACACCTAAGTATAAGACTTCTTTAGCATTGCCCACACCTCAGGGTGGGACTTTCTCGCTTACACTTAAGTGTAGACTCTTTTAGCATTGCTTACACCTTTGGGTAAGACTCCTTTAGCATTGCTCACACCTCAGGGTGAGACTTCTACTTTAGCTTGCTCACACCTCGAGATTAGACTTCTACTTTAGCATGCTTGCACGACTTTCTACTATGCAATTACACTACTACATGAAATATAATGCAATCACATAAACTTTCGCATAGACAAATAAGACATAAGCATTTAACATGACATTTGTCACTGTCACTGTCACTGTCGAGCTGTACCGAGATACAGCTCCTTTAACCTTCTTTACTTTAGCTCTTTACTTTCTTTAAAACATGTTTTAAAGATAAGACTTTACTTTTTAACATTTTCTCTTTTATTTTTATATAAACATATAAATTCTTATAAAAATATACTTTAACTTTCAAAACTGTCTCCTTAACAGTATGCATGACAGCTCAAACTCGTTAGGGAAAAAGGGCAATAAGAACTCACCTGAATATGGTATTCAACTTATATTTGACGTCCTCTCTATTGCTAACGCGTAGACCGATCTGTACATAAGTCAAGACGCGGATTCTGTCATTTTGTACAAGAGTCGTCCAAAACTATGACTAGCGACACTAGAGATTCTATCAGATACTAAAACTCATGGAAAATGATTAACTACTATGCTGGAACTCTAGTTTTCCAGAATTTTCATACTCAATTACAGTAAAGAGTTAGCGGCAAATGAACAAAGTGGATGCTTAAGCTAACTAATTTGTTTGTTTCATTAAATTACCATGCAGCAGAAACATGAAAAATTACTCATGCTCTGTGATATGCAAACATCCTCACCTTGATAAGTCCATCTTCCCACTTGAAATATGATAATAGAACGATGTTATAATTTGATTGTAACAAACATAATTATTATTTGCATAGAAGAATCCGAATACTAATATGAATGTGAATAATATGCAGAAGCATATAGCTTATTGAAAATAACCTATTTTACTCAAAATAATATTGTAATTTTGAATCCCATGCATTCATTTTCTTAAAGTCCAAAGACCACCTTTTACCTACAAGCAAATGTAACCTTTCAACACAAAACTTAAACTATAGTTAATAGCACTTCAAATATTTGATTGATAATCTGACATTTGAAATGATAATTATCTTATAATGTACTGCTGAGAAACCAAAACCCTAATTCGACTCGATCAAAATAACTTTTAACAAATATATGAAAGATAAAATTCGGAGCAAAGCACTCATTGATCGATGTATCAACTTCATACCAGTTTCTCAGCAACCAAAGCAACTACACAACAAAATCGCTAAAATTCATGGATTGGGAAAATTAACGAAAAACAATTAGAGAGGGTTTCGAAGATAGCAGACTTAAATTCAAACTCAAATTCTGATAGGGACATAAAAATGTAAATAACTTAAGAAAATTGAAAATTAAACCTTGGAATTACCTTTAAATGGACTCCTGATGCACACAAACGAACTGATCGGGAACCCTTTGAGGGCGTTCAGCACCAACAGCACGACCGACCACCGCTACCTGCACAGACACCATCGCCGTCCCCATACGTTCATCAACACCAACACCAACACCTTAACAATTCAAGAAACATCATTGGTTGACTAAATGAAAATCAAGCTTTGATTCGAACAAAGGAAGGCAACCACCGGACGTACTCTGCCTAACCGTCGTCGAGCGTGGGTTTGAGAACCACTGGTGTCATGTTTGGTTCCATGTTCTTCGCCGATGCAATCGCGGACGCATTCGATTTAGATTTTGAACGTCCGCTACGCCAATAACGACCTCCGGCAAAAGAAATTCCTTCTCTGACTCTCTGAGCGTAAACCCGAGCACACAAATTCGAAAATGGCAGAGATAGTTATGCTTTATGGGCTGTAAAGACACTACTCTATGCACCAACCACTTGTACCACGATGCTGAATCACTTATACCTTAATGTTCACACGTTGCTTATTGTTTAGTTACTAATTTTTACCTGCATTATATTTGCATAACATTGTTATTTAAGGACAGTGACGAATCCAGAAGTTTTTGTGAGCGGGTGCACAAAGTAGGTCTGATTAAAGTGGGTTTGCTCAAAACAAATTGGTTCAAAATGGGTGGGGTAAAAATAAATAGTTATTTACATAATGATATAATAAAAATATTTATATTTATTTACTTAAAGATATTATAAAATTGTTCATACTTATTACTTAAACGTGTGCAGATAATTGATTAAAGACAAGAATATACCACAAACAAGGGAAAAAAAACACTTGTAAACCATAAATTATAAAAAAATATACTTATAAACCAAAAGTAAAAAATATTATAAATCAGTTGAATAATCAATAATAAAACATATTATTTATCTACAAAATTTAATTTGTTATGATTAATGTCTATTTTTTAGATGTTTACTATAAAACTATTTAAAAATCAAATGAAAGTAAGGTTTAATATGTAATTTTAGTTGTATTAGAAAGGTTAATATTAAATTTGTAATTATTCTTCTAACTATGAATGGACATTTTGGGTTTCTCACCTTCCCACTTTCCCATGCTATCTTCATCTTCGTCTTAATCTTCTTCTCTATCTCTCTTATATTTTTTCTCCATTAAAATTTTAACCTTTCATGGATTTTATATAGAAAAATTATCATCTTTACTTAAAATTATCATCAACCTCTTTGGTTTCTTTCTCTCTTGGTTTGTTGAAAATCGGATGACGGGTACCTCTTAGCATATTTAGGAAGGGGCCTACTAAGAGAGATCAAAAATTTTCCACTCGCTGATGAATCTCAGCGGGTGCCTCGCCACCCATTGAGCCATACATAATTTCGCCCATGTTTATGGACTACGATTTTATTTTTATAGAAGTTTACACTACAAAGAATTGGGTCAATAGTGGCGACAAATGTCGCCGCTAATAGTAATAGCGGTGACTGTCGCCGCTAATAGTAATAGCGGTGACTGTCGCCGCTATTACGTCGCCGCTAATGCCTTGCCGCTAATGCCCCACTTGTCGCCGCTATTAACTGCCAGTCGCCGCTAATGTTGTACTATTAGCGGCGACAGTTGTCGCCGCTAATACCATTGTGACGATACACATGTCTGTTTTTTAAGTTTTTTCTGCATTTTCTCTTCTTCCAGTTTTCCTAACACATTTAACAAAACCTGCATATTTTTTTGCCGAATATAACAGAAACATCACCAAAAATATACTAATATATAACTTTAGAACATAATGTAAAGTTTTCGACTCATTCAAGTTAGTCCGAATCTTAATACAACATAAAAACTAAATTAATCTTCATCCATATCGTCGTCGCCCTCGTCTTCGCCCGTGCTACTTTGTCCCATTAGTGAAAGATTAAACTTGTTAAGTTTATCTCTAAAACTCGGGTCGTCGAACAACATGTTAGTTAGTTCCTACAATTACAAGTTTTCTGATCAAAACAATTCATTTTACATATATATATACATGCATACAAGTTTTCCGGTAAAAACATACAAGTTTCGAGTCTAAACGGCTCAAACGGTTAATTTTACATATATATGTCTACATACATAGAAGTTTCAAGTCTAAACGGGTCAAATGGTTTATTTTACATATATATGTCTACATACATAGAAGTTTCAAGTCTAAACGGGTCAAATAGTTCATTTTACATATATATGTCTACATATATACAAGTTTCGAGTCTAAACGGGTCAAATAGTTCATTTTACATATATATGTCTACATACATAGAACTTTCAAGTCTAAACGGGTCAAATGATTCATTTTACATATGTATGTCTACATACATACAAGTTTCGAGTCTAAACGGGTCAAATAGTTCATTTTACATATATATGTCTACATACATAGAAATTTCAAGTCTAAACGGGTCAAATGATTCATTTTACATATATATGTCTACATACATAGAAGTTTCAAGTCTAAACGGGTCAAATAGTTCATTTTACATATATATGTCTACATACATACAAGTTTCGAGTCTAAACGGGTCAAATAGTTCATTTTACATATATGTGTCTATATACATACAAGTTTCGAGTCTAAACGGGTCAAATAGTTCATTTTACATATATGTGTCTACATACATACAAGTTTCGACTCTAAACGGGTCATATGGTTCATTTTACCTGTGTGTTTGGGAGTGTAGGCTGCACCTGCGACTGCTCAAAAGATTCCAACGTTTGAGATGATGAAGGTTTAAACCCAATCCCTTTAATCCATCCGCGCCGAGTACCTAGGACCTTTTCAAATGCGTCGACTACGTTCGGTCGAGATGAAGAAGTCGCTTGATTTGTTTGAGTTTGGGACTCTATATCCATCTTTAATTGGGACTGTTTTTAATTTCACAAAGATGATTTAATGCACATAAAAATACATATTGAAATTTATACTTTAAATAAATTCTTACAATTAGTTGCTCTGCTTCGCTGTCAACCGTCCCATCTTTACGTGTATGAGCAGCGCGGTACGTATCTAGTCGACTCTGAGCCTGTTTAACATTAAATATTAATTATTTTATAACAAGAACTACTATATATAATACAAATAATACATGTATATATATATACATAGATATATAATATATATATAGCATCACTTTTTTATAACAAGAACTACTATATGTCGACGTTCCTCCACGGTTCACGCATACTTGCTGTTTACGATTGGCTTGGTTAACTTTAGAACGTTTTTTATGTCTATCCGAACAAAAATGTTCAATCGCTCTCTGCCAATTATCCAGGTGCATCCCCTTTGGGACGTTGAGCAACGCTCTCGGGACATCCTCAAACCCTCCAACGTTTTTAAATCGATTTGATGCGTTGGATTTTCGATCTCTGTATCGCTTTTGATATATTGAATGAATTCCCAACTTTAACTTTGTACGGTCGGTGCTCTCATGAATTCGATTAAGATCGAATGATTTCTATAAATTAAACAAAAGAAGTTAGTCAAGTAAAATAATAAAATAAAGTATAAAAGAACTTAAATAAATCATTTACCGCAAGATGTTGGTACATCGCATTCTTCTCGGCGTCTGAAACTTCATTCCAAGAAAATCGATCAAACACGATGTTCCACCACATGTACAACCCCACTTCACGAGTGAATAAATCATTATCTATACCAACAGGGGTATATGTAGCTTGCGTATCAAAGGTCATAGATAAAGGCCCCCTGTTCTTTTCTACTGCGGCTCGAAGGCGAAGGTTCTTGGCCATCCCTCGAGTATTTCGTCGTTGGGCCGCTGCCGCTGCAATTATAATTAAAAAATTATTAGTCACGATGTTTATAATAAATGAATGAATGTAGTAAATAAATAAGTTATAATAAGACTTACCGTCTTCCTCATATTGACCATGCCCCGCACCAAAGCCGCCGGGAGACGGTGGATTCTGGCCTGCGCCATCTCCTCCATGGCCCATCACATCGGCCATGACATACAGTAGCAAATACCAAACAAAAATTATGATGAAAATTTATAAGATATAAAATACAAAAATACATAATTAATAAAGTTTTCTATTACAACATGAAAATACAAATACAAATTACAACAACTTTTCTTTTAATCAGACCCCTAAGTTGGCCCCTCCCCCTCAGACAGCTCTCCCTCAGATATTTCAGTATCACTATCAAACCCCTCAGTGTAATACTCTGATTCGTCCTCAGAAACTTTATCGGGCTCGCCCTGAGTAGCTTCATCAGTATCATCCTCAGAAACTTCATCGGGCTTGCCCTGATTAGCAGAATTGTTGGGAAAGAATTGCCTAAAGTCGACAAACAAATTTATACCCAATGAAGAGTTGTTGTGAACGACGTCAAGATCTTCGGTTAAGTCATTGTTAACATTTTGAACATCCGGGTTAAGATCTTGTACATTCTCGACGCGCCCATCGTGTAATGGTAGATCCCAAATTCTTCGATGATTAACATGCTCGACGACCCACCGATGGTTATTGTTTTGGTTTCCTCGAGAAGGTTCTTTGATGTAGAACACTTGTTTTGCTTGTGAAGCAAATATGAGTTGGTCTTCTTTGTCCCATTCTTGTTCTGTGTTGATACTGGTGATATTATTTTCATATCTAACACCCCTTCGAGTATCAAACCACTTACACCGAAATAGGACAGTTGAATACTCATTTTGTCACACCCCGCCAGGGCGGAAACGCGAGGCGCAACGTTCACTGGTTTCCAAAGCATATGATTACCGCAAACACATACATGTAATTGGATACATAATCGAATTTAAAATATTTACATTACAAAATATCAACTTGAGTTTACAAAAGGTTAAGATTTCGCAAATATGACTCAAGACCATGAGTTATATAAGAGAAATCCTCCCAAAAGCCGTATCCACGTGCATGCATGTATCCTACATTGCTAACCTGATGACCACGTTCAATTTCCTGAAAACATACTTAAAATTTTCAACACGAGGTTGGTGAGATCACAAGTTATTATAAAGAGTTATCATAAACCCAATGTTTAAGCCTGATCATTTGCCGATCAAAACTCTTTGTTAAACCTGATCATTTTAACCTGATCAGAACTCTTTGGTTTAAAACCTGATCACTTTAACCCGATCAGAATTCTTTTCTTTAAAACCTGATCACTTTATCCTGATCAGAACTCTTTTATATGTATTACCAATGAATATGATTACTAATCCGATCTATTGACCCCATTTGTAAGCTTGCAAGGAATACAAAATAGTATGTAATGTACGAGACCGTAACCAAACCCCAACTTTCTGTGCCTCCCCTCGCCTTTCTGCGAGTAAGATTATATGCGGTCATTCGGTCATTTGGACCCCTGGTTAGCGCTACTAACCATGACCGGGAGCGTCACCCCCAATAGTACTATTCATAAAATCTCGGGCTAAATCCATAGCTAATGGTTACTAATTTATTACGAGGACTTTAAGCGCTTTATTGTTCCCTCAATACATACATACGGTCAGATCATTAGTTCCATTCATTTATACACAAAAGTCTTTTACAAGTATGTTTTCACCCCAAATCATTTCAAAACTTAGAAAAAGGGGGATTAGTGAAACTCACCTCGATAATATGAATGCTAGCAATTATTTGAATGACGGCGGATTCGTCTATCCGTATCCTATTTACACAAGGATAACATACAAGTTAAGACTACCCGTCTTAAACGCAATTTGTTCACCCGACTTAGCAGTTCTGATTGCTTTTGTTTTAATTATCTTTTTAGTTTTCCCCAACACTGGGTTCGTTATGAACATAGTTCTGAGTTACTGCCTAATGGGGCTGATGAACATGTATCGAAACTTTCTTAGTTTCGATTGAACAGAACAGATGTCGAAACTTCCTAGTTTCGACAGGGCAAAACAGGTATCGAAACTCCTAGTTTCGATTATGTAATAGGCATCGAAACTACCTAGTTTCGATTAAGCAGTATGTATCGAAACTACCTAGTTTCGATTGAACAAACAGATATCGAAATTCCTAGTTTCGATAGAACAACCGGTATCGAAACTTCTAATTTCGATTGAATAACTGGTATCGAAACTCCTAGTTTCGATTGACCAACAGGTATCGAAATTATAGTTTCGATACCTGCACTTTGATTTGCAGAATTCACTCTGTATATTTTTATGTTCAAATCTTGAGTTTGACACAGTTTTCTTGTTATCTTACTTGCGTTTGAACGATTTGTATGTTTAGTTACGGTTTTTAGAGCAAATAAAAGCGATAATAGTGAGTTTTTACCTCAAACAGGGAATGGTTTCTGAGAGAAACAGAGAAGATAGTCTCGAATTCTTTTGTTAAGCTTTCTTCAAGAACACTTGAAATTCTCCTTATAGCACTGAATTAGGTGGATTTCTGCCTTAATCCGGACTTCGACTTGAAGGAGAATGGTGAAATTGCCGTAAGAAAAAGAGGAGGTTTGAAAGGAATGGTGAAGTTTCGACTGAAAGGTATGGTTTTCATCTGAATCAGAGTGAATCAGGCAAGTGGGAGCATTGGCTCCCCTGACTCTCGGCCAAGAAAGTCAAGAAGTGGGTTTGGGGTTAATGATAACAATTTTAATCATTAATTTATTAATGATATTAGTATCAATTAGAGTTTTAAAGGGGTAATTTAATTCAGTTTCGATTCTTCACGGTATTATGATTTTTACCAGTTTATGGCTCGTTGAAGAAAATATTGAAATCTTGATTTAGTCTTAACCATAAATTATGGTTCAACGTAAATTTTGTGTAACATATATATGTATATATATATTTTTCTGGTTATTTTATTTAACCATTTACGTTCGTATTAAGTCGGGTTATCCTGCTTACTTTTTCTAGTAACTCTTTACAGTTTACTACACTTGGAATAAACTACTTTGCTAGACTTCTTGACTTTACTTAGTCAAAATAATTATCAGGAAATAATAATTACGAACGTGCGTTTATGAAATGTGGATATTGACCTGAAATGCTGGGTGTCACATTCTCCCCATGTTACAGAGAATTTCGTCCCGAAATTCAGTCCTTGTCACTCTGACTTGGAGTGTTTGTAAACAATGACGGGTACTTGGATTTCTTTTTATCTTCCCGCTCCCACGTATACTCGGGGCCGCGCTTTGAATTCCAATGTACCTTGACCAGCTTAACACGGCTGCGCCTTGTTCTCTGAACTTTCCAATCTGTGACTTCCATAGGTTCCTCAATGAAGTGCAACTTGTCGTCTATGTGAATCTCATCAGGCGGTATAATTAATGTGTCGTCTGATAAGCACTTCTTGAGATTTGACACATGAAACGTATCATGTATATTGCTTAGTTCTTGTGGCAACTTGAGCTTGTAAGCTACAGGGCCAACCCTAGCCAATATTTCAAACGGTCCAACGTACCTAGGGTTAAGCTTGCCACGGTTGCCAAATATTGCAACTCCTTTCCAAGGTGAGACCTTTAACATAACTTTGTCTCCTACTTGGAATTCTAAAGGTCTTCGTCTGTTATCCGCGTAACTCTTTTGTCTGTCACGGGCGGCTTTCAGACGATCCTTGATTTTAAAAATCTTGTCCGTGGTCTCTTGAATAACTTCAGGACCGGTTAAATGCTTGTCACCTACTTCTGCCCAACAAAGCGGTGAACGACATTTTCGACCATACAAAGCCTCAAACGGAGCGGCTTTGATGCTGGTGTGGTAACTATTATTTTATGAAAACTCAGCTAGCGGCAAATGAGTATCCCAATTTCCACCGAAGTCAATTGCACACGCACGGAGCATATCCTCTAAAGTTTGAATAGTCCTTTCGCTTTGACCATCTGTTTGTGGGTGATATGCCGTGCTCATGTCAAGACGTGTGCCCATGGCTTCTTGTAATGACTTCCAGATTCGTTACTTGAATTTCCCATCCATTTCCTTTTCTCCCCAGATCTACCTTCCTCATTCTCCTTCCTCACAAACAATTCATTACGTACTGCATCATCCTTTAGTTTGAATGCTAAAGTTATAGCACTCTTGGCATCTATTGGATTAGATGATGTTACCATGCTACGAATTTGAGGCGCAAGGCCCCACAGATACCTTTCAACACGCTTATGTTCTGGTGTGACCATATGCGGTACCAGAAGTGCCAATTCATTGAAACGGTCGGTGTATCCCGCTACATCATCCCCTATCATCTGTAGGTTCCACATCTCAGTTTCAATCTTTTGCAATTCGTTCCGAGGACAGTATTCCTCAATCATCATGTTTTTCAAATCTTCCCAAGACAATTGATACGCTGTCTCTCTCCCCAAAGTCTTCATTTGAGTATTCCACCAAGTTAAAGCTTTATCAGTGAGCGTGCATGTAGAATACTTTACTATGCAATCAGCGATGCATTCACTTATATCAATCACCGACTCCATATGTTCTATCCATCTCATTAGTCCTACTGCACCCTCGGTGCCATTAAAACTGCGGGGTTTGCAGGATAGGAAGGCCTTGTAGGTACACTTCCTATTTGGAGCATCTGCAGGATCACAAGTCATAACGTCATTAATTCGGATCATGACTATGTGTTATGGCTTATTTATTTTTATTACCTCCGGAACCTCCTGCTGTACCGCTACCCCCTGCGGTACCGCTACCTCCTGCACCTCCTCCGCTATTTCGGTTTGCTTCATACTGCTCTATGGCGGCAGCTACTCGTTGTGCTATTAGTTGTTCCATGTTTGGGGAAATTGTCTCGTTGTTGTCACCAGTAGTGTTACGGGGTGTCCCACGCTTAGGTGCCATGACGTTCTTTCTAATATATCAATTAAAAAGAAACAACATCATATATCAATAATGATAGATCATGACATAAGGATACCACAACATCAAACATGAACAACTATCATTACAACATAAACCATTACATACATAGTCAAAACATACATAGTATATTGTTCCAAAAGATAAGGATACAAAAAGGATGGGTTCACATGACCTCATCAGTACTAACGTTTTAAACTACATAATGTACTACGGGCACAACCCGCCCGTAATAGGTTTAAAAGAAGAAGTGAGAGTACAACCCAATCATCATGGCAAGTCCTGCCATGACAAAGCTAGCCCTAGCCACAAACTCTGCAGCTAAAGTACTTTCTTCCAGCGCCTCCACCATGTCTCGGACTGTGAGAGTGAACTGCCAGTCCATGTCGGCTCTCAACTCTAGATAGTCAGTGGCACCCTGTATGTCTCGGGTGCTATCCTCCAAAGTCTGTACTCGAGATCCGAGCCCTTGACGTAAGCGCATGGTTGCATCCCCCTGTGCCCGAATATCATCTAGGATATCATCAAGACGTTCTTCGTGCGTACGAACGCGAGCTACCAAGGTAGGCACGGTGAGCTCCATGGCTTCCCCAGTGTGGGGTAGAGGTGTTGGAGAGTTGGAGGACTCTCCGAGCTCAAAGGTAGATGGAATGCTCTCCATCTCCCTCCATCTTGCCAGGGTACGAGGCATCCAACGGATAGTCCCCACCGTAGGGTGGTAACAGGGTCGTTGCCTCGGTGGTTCCTCATCGGTCTCCAAGTCTTTCGGGTCACGGGCTGCCAGGTTTCTCTTGCGCGGAAGTCGAACCTTCTTCCTAGCACTTTGTACTTTAATCGGTCCTCCGCTTTTCTTTCGGTAGATTATAGGCGGTTCTCCCAGGGCGACATTAGGTGGTGTCGAGCTACGAACTTGTACTCGATTTTTGGGGCGTGTGGCGAGAAGTTCCTCGTTGGATTCAGAGTCAGAGACGGGGTCAGAGTGTGAATGTGACGACATACTTGTGACTACAATATCCACATGACATGATGACTGGTTATGCAATGCTTATGCAATGAAAACATTTTAGTGAGTCATTCTAATTATAGACTAGGTTCCGTTTTAGACACCTAGTTCGCTATAATCAATGGCTCTGATACCAAGTTCTGTCACACCCCGCCAGGGCGGAAACGCGAGGCGCGACGTTCACTGGTTTCCAAAGCATATGATTACCGCAAACACATACATGTAATTGGATATATAATCGAATTTAAAATATTTACATTACAAAATATCAACTTGAGTTTACAAAAGGTTAAGATTTCGCAAATATGACTCAAGACCATGAGTTATATAAGAGAAATCCTCCCAAAAGCCGTATCCACGTGCATGCATGTATCCTACATTGCTAACCTGATGACCACGTTCAATTTCCTGAAAACATACTTAAAATTTTCAACACGAGGTTGGTGAGTTCACAAGTTATTATAAAGAGTTATCATAAACCTAATGTTTAAGCCTGATCATTTGCCGATCAAAACTCTTTGTTAAACCTGATCAGAACTATTTGGTTTAAAACCTGATCACTTTAACCCGATCAGAATTCTTTTATTTAAAACCTGATCACTTTATCCTGATCAGAACTCTTTTATATGTATTACCAATGAATATGATTACTAATCCGATCTATTGACCCCATTTGTAAGCTTGCAAGGAATACAAAATAGTATGTAATGTACGAGACCGTAACCAAACCCCAACTTTCTGTGCCTCCCCTCGCCTTTCTGCGAGTAAGATTATATGCGGTCATTCGGTCATTTGGACCCCTGGTTAGCGCGACTAACCATGATCGGGAGCGTCACCCCCAATAGTACTATTCATAAAATCTCGGGCTAAATCCATAGCTAATGGTTACTAATTTATTACGAGGACTTTAAGCGCTTTATTGTTCCCTCAATACATACATACGGTCAGATCATTAGTTCCATTCATTTATACACAAAAGTCTTTTACAAGTATGTTTTCACCCCAAATCATTTCAAAACTTAGAAAAAGGGGGATTAGTGAAACTCACCTCGACAATATGAATGCTAGCAATTATTTGAATGACGGCAGATTCGTCTATCCGTATCCTATTTACACAAGGATAACATACACGTTAAGACTACCCGTCTTAAACGCAATTTGTTCACCCGACTTAGCAGTTCTGATTGCTTTTGTTTTAATTATCTTTTTAGTTTTCCCCAACACTGGGTTCGTTATGAACATAGTTCTGAGTTACTGCCTAATGGGGCTGATGAACAGGTATCGAAACTTTCTTAGTTTCGATTGAACAGAACAGATGTCGAAACTTCCTAGTTTCGACAGGGCAAAACAGGTATCGAAACTCCTAGTTTCGATTATGTAATAGGCATCGAAACTACCTAGTTTCGATTAAGCAGTATGTATCGAAACTACCTAGTTTCGATTGAACAAAAAGATATCGAAATTCCTAGTTTCGATAGAACAACCGGTATCGAAACTTCTAATTTCGATTGAATAACTGGTATCGAAACTCCTAGTTTCGATTGACCAACAGGTATCGAAATTATAGTTTCGATACCTGCACTTTGATTTGCAGAATTCACTCTGTATATTTTTATGTTCAAATCTTGAGTTTGACACAGTTTTCTTGTTATCTTACTTGCGTTTGAACGATTTGTATGTTTAGTTACGGTTTTTAGAGCAAATAAAAGCGATAATAGTGAGTTTTTACCTCAAACAGGGAATGGTTTCTGAGAGAAACAGAGAAGATAGTCTCGAATTCTTTTGTTAAGCTTTCTTCAAGAACACTTGAAATTCTCCTTATAGCATTGAATTAGGTGGATTTCTGCCTTAATCCGGACTTCGACTTGAAGGAGAATGGTGAAATTGCCGTAAGAAAAAGAGGAGGTCTGAAAGGAATGGTGAAGTTTCGACTGAAAGGTATGGTTTTCATCTGAATCAGAGTGAATCAGGCAAGTGGGAGCATGGCTCCCCTGACTCTCGGCCAAGAAAGTCAAGAAGTGGGTTTGGGGTTAATGATAACAATTTTAATCATTAATTTATTAATGATATTAGTATCAATTAGAGTTTTAAAGGGGTAATTTAATTCAGTTTCGATTCTTCACGGTATTATGATTTTTACCAGTTTATGGCTCGTTGAAGAAAATATTGAAATCTTGATTTAGTCTTAACCATAAATTATGGTTCAACGTAAATTTTGTGTAACATATATATGTATATATATATTTTTCTGGTTATTTTATTTAACCATTTACGTTCGTATTAAGTCGGGTTATCCTGCTTACTTTTTCAAGTAACTCTTTACAGTTTACTAGACTTGGAATAAACTCCTTTGCTAGACTTCTTGACTTTACTTAGTCAAAATAATTATTAGGAAATAATAATTACGAACGTGCGTTTATGAAATGTGGATATTGACCTGAAATGCTGGGTGTCACACATTTGGATAATGCATCTCAATAATCTCTTCTAATTGGACATAATATTTCTCACCGTTCTGTCCATCCACTGAAACCCCAGAGTTTTGCGTCGTGCGCCGTGCGTCACGGTTAACTACCATAAACCTAACACCGTTGACTATACAACTAGTGTAAGTAGAGGCGTTTATATCCGCACCCATTGAAAGAGCATACAACTCTGAGTGGAGTTCTGGAGAATTTTAATTTTTCATCGAATAGACCTAACAAATATAGAAATGTGTGTTATATGTGTATTACCTAACAAATATCTACTAATGTGTGTAATATGTGTATTACCTTCTAGAGAAACCACCTCGAAAATTTGGTTTTAACATCATCTTGAGGATGTTCAATTTTGAATTCACTAAAATGATGACAAAAATATAAAAGATGTAAGGAAGGGAAAAAGACTTAACAGATAAAGAAAAGTTAAAGATAGGAACACTTACTTCATGTAGTTCCTGACTTCTTCACAGTTATCAAGAACAAACCATTCTATGCTGAGTTTTTCGCTTACTGAAAAATGTTTGATCTTCCTTGCGCTAGACGGACGACATTTAGACTCAAACACCCATAACTTTCTTTTTTCGACAACGACATCTTCGTTTCTGTCGGGGCGATTGAACTGAGTCTGAACATCTCGAATGTACCTCGAACAAAATAATAGAGCTTCTTTTGCAACATAACCTTCGGCTATACATCCTTCCGGCCTAGCCTTGTTTCTCACATAATTTTTTTGTTTTTTCATATACCTTTCAAACGGATACATCCATCTCATACATACTGGACCTCCGCGAATCGCTTCATCAGGTAAATGCAAAACTAAATGAACCATAATGTCAAAAAATGCTGGAGGATAGATCAATTCTAACTGGCACAAGATTGTAAATATGGCATCCTTTGCTTTTTTCATATCCTCCACCAATAGTGTTCTAGAGAAAAGTTGCTTAAAGAAAGTACAAAGGTCTACTATTGGTGTATAAGTATCTTTTTCCAAAAACCCTCTAACCCCAATCGGTATCAAACGTTGCATGAGAATATGACAGTCATGAGATTTCAACCCAGTAATGTTTGTATTGTTATTTGTCACTCTCTTGCTAATATTAGATCCGAACCCATTCGGCAGTTTAACATATTTTATAAATTTGCAAAAAAGCTTTCGATCAATGACTTGGAATGAGTACTTTGGGTGCGGTTTACATAACTTGCCACTCGCTTTTTTTTTTCAACCACAACGTCTTCCGAATTTTTAGCTTTTCCAAGTCGATGCGTGCGTTTGTCGTGTCATTGGTCTTATCGTTCATTAGAAGAGTACCCAACAAATTGTCGCACACATTTCCCTCAATATGCATTACATCTAAGTTGTGCTTCAGTTGTAGAGAGGACCAATACTCAAGTTCAAAAAATATGCTTCGTTTGGACCGGTTCAACTCGAACTCCTCCCGCTTTCTCGTAACACCTCCAAAATCTCGATGCTTGCCCGGTAGACGATGGAGTAGACGATCGAGTTGAGCTTCTATGTCAGCAGAACTAAATTGTTTTGGAGGGTCTCTTGTCTCGGGTTCCCCGTTAAAGTCCAAACTTGTTCTCCACGGATGGTTAGCATCTAAGAACCGGCGATGACCGACATATACGACTTTATTTGTTATACGTATTGAAGGAGTGTCTTCATTGCAAGTCGGGCATGCTTTGTAGCCTTGTCCGCTCCAACCCGATAGACTACTACGAGCTGGAAAGTCGTTTATGGTCCATAACAACGCCGCCTTCATTGTAAAGAATGTGTTTGTCGCTGCGTCTTTAGTACGTACGCCCAAATGCCACAAGCTTTTAAGCTTATCCACTAACGTTCTAAGGAAAACATCCATGTCTTTCCCAGGTGATTTAGGGCCTAGAATCAACAAAGACAACATGAATGAGGACTCTTTCATACATAGCCATGGAGGCAGGTTGTATGTGGTGAGTACAACCGGCCACGTGCTATGAGCCGAACTCATGTTACCAAATGGATTAAAACCATCAGCTGCAACCCCTAGGCGAACATTGCGAGGTTCCCTCGAGAAGTAAGGAAACTTTATGTCAAATTCTTTCCATGAAGATCCATCAACAGGATGACGCATCGTACCCTCTTCTGATCGCCCAATACTATGCCAGATCATATCTTTTGTCGTGTGCCTTGAACAATACAAACGTCGTAGTCTAGGGGTCAAAGGAAAGTATCGTAAAACCTTGTGAGCTACCTTCTTGCCCTTTGTGTTTGTATCGACCCACCGACTCTCATTACAAACAGGACAATTCTGCAATGAGTGGTGTTCTTTCCAGAAGAGAGCACAATCATTTTTGCACACGTGTATCGACTCATATCCCAAACCAATCTTCTTTAGTGTCTTTTTGGCTACGTAATGCGAAGCGGGAATCTTGTTGCCTTCTGGATGTGAAGATCGCAACAACTCGAGGAGCTCATCAAATGAACTATTAGTCCATTTATTCTTCACCTTTATATGCATAAGCTTTGCTAAAAAGTCAAGAGAAGAAAAATTAGTACAACCGGGATATAATTCTGATTGGACTTCCTTTAACAGGTCTTCAAAATCATCACAGACACTGCTACTCTCTGTACCCGAGTTCCCTTCGTCGAGGTTGGTTTCCTCCTCCATAATATCTTCAATAACGTCGGCCATATCATTTCCTGACGCAACGTCATCTACAACTACAACTTGAGGAATTAAACTTTCACCGTGATAGATCCAATCCGTGTACGACCGACATAAACCCCATACATACAAATGATACTTCACTTTTACACATGATAGCATGACCGAATTCTGACATTTGGTACACGGACAAAAAACAAAGCCTCTTTCGTCGACATGATCTTTGCACATCTCGATAAAAAACTTGAGTCCATTTTCATACTACTCTGAGCTACGGTTTAGATTTTTAAGCCAGCTTTTATCGACAACCATGATGCAGCTGAAACATAATTTAAGGTAATCAAAAGGGTAGGATAATGGTAGGCTGCTAAACCCACTTTTTGAATACCTTATCTCATATATGAATGTGTATTACAAGATTGTTTGTTTAAGAAAGATTCAAAAAGCAGTCCCAAAAATGGCCCTTTATGTTAGAAATCAGATTCAGTTTAGACAACTAATATATATTCAAAAAGCAGTCCCAAAAAACTAAACAACTAAACAAGTAGCTAAATAAGCAACAAATCAAATTCAGTTTAGACAATTAGACTGTACTACTTTAGAAATCATAAATATAAGCAAATCAGTTTAGACTAACAAATAGAAGCAAAAAAAATCACAGAATAGATTGACAATTTGACAGTAGCAACTAGCAACAAATTTTGGTAAAATTAGTTTATCAAGTCTAACAGGAAGCAAGTTAGCAACAAAGTAGTTTAATTTGGGTAAAATCAGTATGGGTTACAAATATGGAAATCAAAATCGATCAACATTTGCACCTATTACCTAGCAAATGGAACAAACTAACCAGTGCTAATTCTAAATGATAGTACGAAATCAAGGCATCAAGACTAATAAATTTTGGTGACTAATACAATATTTGGGTAAAATTTTGGTGACTAATAAATTAGTTTAATTTGGGTAAAATCAATATGGGTTACAAATATGGAAATCAAAATCGATCAACATTAGCACCTATTACCTAGCAAATGGAACAAACTAACCAGTGCTAATTCTAAATGATAGTACGAAATCAAGGTATCAAGACTAATAAATTTTGGTGACTAATACAATATTTGGGTAAAATTTTGGTGACTAATAAATTAGTTTAATTTGGGTAAAATCAACATGGGTTACAAATAATACAAATTAACCGGGAACAAACTAACCGGTGGTCGGTGGTCCGGCGGTCGGTGGTCGGTCGGTGGTTTAGCTCACGGTGGTCGGTCGGTGGTTTAGCTCACGGTGGTCGGTGAAACGGTGCTTCAAAAACACAAGTTCAAAACATAATTACGATCGGCGGTGGGATTTTGATAAAAAAAAATGAAAAAAATCGTCGTACCTGAGAGAGAATCGAGTTGAAGGAAATGGATGAGGGAGAGACTGTCTGCCGGAGGGAATAATTGGCGCTTTATCGTTTTAGGTATTAGCAGCGACATGTCGTCGCTATTGGTGTCGCCGCTAATACTAATAAAACCCTAGCCCTCGGATCCCATCTCGTATGAACGGTCAGATTGCCATGCCTTATCCTCCACCCGTATCATCACCAATAGCGGCGACATTTTAAGTGTCGCCGCTAATGCCGTCGCCACTAAAGCCAAAGTTTCTTGTAGTGTTAGATTTTTCAAACATTTCTTTGTGATTGCTTATTTACGGATGTTCTAAAAGATTTTTAAATAAATGATTTGAAATATTGTTAGGTACCGGGTTTTCTCATTTCAAAGTCTATTAGTTAGAAATTGAGCCATGTAATTTTTCACGGTTATATTCTCTCCTATAACCGAGTTATGTTGACACGCTTATGATAGAAAATGTATTTACTCTACAATCCTTAACAAAAGATGACATGAAGTTATAATGTCTTGTACATACACTACAAGGAGACGAAGCAATAGGGGCGATACACCTCCAAAATCGCCACTATTGCTAATAGCGGTGATAAATCGCCGCTAAAGGATCGTCCGTACTGCTACGTCGCTAATGCCTAATTATCGCCTCTATTGCTCTCCCAAAGTCGCCCCTATTGCTAAAAGCTTTAAGGGCGATATTTTCGTCCCTAAAATCCAAAGGCATCGCCACTAATACTCGTTACCGCCTTTTTCCTTTGACTTTTAGTGGCCATAATATCGCCCCTAAAAGCCTACAAAATCGCCCCTAATGGTCTTACCAGCTTTTTACAGTTTTTTTTTTTAATTTTATTATATCCATTTTTTTTCCATAAAACAATAAATTTAAACATACAAATAAATCAATCTACAGATTTACGACCATTGATATAAACATAAAAAACTACATAATATTCCCAAATGTCACCCTTACTCTCTCTAAAATTATATGTCAGTCCAAAAACACATAAAAATATACCAAGTCATAAACACATAAAACTAGCTATTGCGTATCGTCATTCCCATCCCCCTCGTCCACATCATCTTCGTCGCCGCCGTCTTGTGTCATATTCGGTACCTTATTCGAAGCCATAAATTTTAGGAGTTCATCTCTAAAATTAGGCTCTTGAAATAAAGCCGTAATTTGAGCCTACAAAAAAAGGTATACATTATAAGTTAAAACAAAACTACATATTATATAAGACTTTAAAAATATATTTGTTTCGTGTCGGATTTCCCTAACGACATCATGTTTATATTTTTATGAAATTTCGGCATTATAACAGCTGTAAATTGGAGTTGTCCCAAACAACAATTTCATTTTTGATTTTTACTAATGCAACTATAATAGCCAGTAAACTTTGCTCTTGAAAGTGTATTAACTTTGCTGTCTTTTGTTGAATATGACAAAATCTCAGATTTTACGGTTAAGAAAACATCTCATTTGAGATTCTCATACTGATTGCTTATAAAAAGTGCTTATTTGCTTATTTCAACTTATTTGAGTAACTTTGGTTAGCCACTGACAATTCACATAACATGTCATGTGTTAATGAAAATTCTTCCAAAACTAAAATCATTAATCTACTCAAAACCCACATTACATATCAAATGCATACATACAATAGGGCTAAATCCTTCTCACACTTAATCTAAGCAATGTGAATTAAAAACTCAAATTGATAATAAAAGTGGTAATGTGTGAGATGAAGAAGAAGAAATTGACCTAAACGCTTGTTAGAGAGAAGCAGCAACAGGTTGTAGGCGGTGGTGCGACGTGGTGGTGGTGGTTGCAGGTCGTAACGCTACGGAGTGGTGGTGGTTGCATGTGGTGGTCTGGTGAGGGGTAGCAGGTGGTGGTGCGACGTGGTGGTGGGGGTTGTAGGTGGTAACGATACAAAGTGGTGGTGGTTGCAGATGCTGGTCCGGCGAGCTGTAGCAGGCGCTGGTGCGACGTGGGGGTGGGGGTAGGATGTGGTAAAACGAAGTGGTGGTGCTTCTTGGAGAGCGATGGTAGCAGATGGAAAGAGCAGATCTGCTTCTTGGAGGGAAATACCCCGCCATTTAGGCTTTAGGGTTTTACCGACGATTTATCGCCCCTAATGCTCGCGCCCCTAAAACTTGTTATTCCCTAGCCATTAGATCAAATCCAGATCAACGGATGGTTTAACCGGTGGATTTTGTCACGCAGATTAAAGTAGGTATCGCCTCTAAAGGTTAAAGTCGCCTCTATTTCCCTCGCCCATAATGCTTACATTTCTTGTATTGATATTAACATTACGATACTTATTTCATGTTTGCTTCGTGTATAGAAATATTGCTTTGCCGTATACATGTACATCAAGGATTTCACCATATCCTTTACTTTGCAATACTCGTTCCAAAAAAGCAGTTCGTGTATAAGCATCCGATTTTAATTGGGAACCGTTAAACATATACACATGCAGTTAATTGTACACCACTTGCACCTATATAACTTACAAGTCATATAGCCTTATACGATTTATACCACCTCCATACGAGACAGAACACGTGCCGTATTTGGCTATACAAGACACAATACGGGCCGCATTGGCTATTAAAAACACAATATGGGCTGTATAGGGTTGTATTATGTCCGGATATAATTAATGTGACATGCCAACAACTGTCAGATTTGACCTTTGGTTCATATCGCCTATATGAGGCTATACGATCCGTATTATGTGGGATATACCATCCGTATGAGGGGGTGGTGTACGCTTAACAACTCTCTTTTAAATTGGGAGCTATTATTTGTACACCCACTCCCTCTTTCTCACACCACTCCCACATCAAATCAATTACATCAAACTACATCAAATCTATTTATATATTTTTTATTATTTATTTATTTACTTTTTTAACTTAAATTAAATTTATATCATTAGTTAAATTAATAAAAACTTAAATAAAATCAACTTGTAAAATTATGTAAATTGTAAAGTTACTTTTATATTTTTATTTATTTACCTTTTCAACTTAAATTAGATTTATGTAAAATTAAATAAATTAAAAAAAACTTAAAAAAATTCAACTTGTAGAATCTTGGCTCGACTTTCCGGCGGTTTGCAGATGTCCCGTCATATAAAATCTAACGGCGTTAAGTTTTTTTAACGGGGGATCCAATGTAAGCAAATAGTTTGAAAGTTGGGACTGGTGGTAAGAATATTTTCACAGTTGAGATTATTATTATTGGCCAATTGGTAAAAAGTGGGATTATTAAAATCTAATAATCCAAAGTTTTATATAAATTATTAGAATATATCTTATGGCGTTTACATCTTTTTTATAAAAATGACAGTGTTTTTAATTTATTATTTTTATAAAAATAACAGCTCAAAATACGTTAATCCATTTAAGAAGAGTGAAGATGACTTTAACATTTAACAAGCACTTTTATTAAATTTAATATAAAAATATAAATTAAAATAACTATAGATTGTCTTCTCATTATTCTTTTTTTTAGATATTCCCATCATCATCACCTTATAAACTCATCATCATTAAAAAGGTGAAAACAATATGGGTGTATTTGACTTTTGTTTGTAGGGGTGTACAAATAGAGCCTCCCTTTAAATTTCTTGTTGTAATGTTGTTTATAGAGATGAACATTATATACTATTTTTATATCGTTGTTTATAGAAAGAACCGTCGAAACTTGTCATAAAAATATCAAAAATATGTACGAATACAATACTTTGTAGTATGAGTGTAGAGATATACAAAGTTAAATAAAAAGTAGAGTATTTATTATTGTTTCAAAGTGGCAGTCATGTATAGAAAAGACCAATGGTAGATGGAGGTTGCCCAAAGATAGATCACCCCAGGGTTTCCATTTTCTTCTCACATTTCTCTTTTGAGAACTCCTTTCTCTCTCTCCCCTCTTATTTTATCTATATTCAAAACACAAGTTTCATGAATTAAAGGCACTTCTAAAAGTGGGTGTTCTCTTAACCCAGAGTAGAATTGTTGCAGAAAGAAAAAATAAAAACACAAATAAAAAAGATATTTTTGTTACTAATAATCATGGGAAGAGGGAGAGTAGAACTGAAGAGAATAGAGAACAAAATTAACAGGCAGGTGACTTTTGCTAAGAGAAGAAATGGGCTTCTCAAAAAAGCTTATGAACTCTCAGTTCTTTGTGATGCTGAAGTTGCTCTCATCATCTTCTCAAATCGTGGCAAGCTTTATGAATTTTGTAGCAGCTCTAGGTATATATAATTATTCATCATCTTTTTAGCACCATGTGTGTGTGTTTGTGTGTTTTTAACTTGTTAAACTTTGAGATCTTTTGATATTTTTTATAGATTTACATAAGATCTATGTATTTCTTGCATTGAAATCTTCTTGATCTTTTAAAGATCTGGTCTTTTATGGTTGTTTTCAAGTTTATTATTTTTTATTAATTGAATTTTACATTTTAATTTACCATTCAAACATATCTTCACAATGGATTTGTTCCTGGTTTTATAAAATGGAAATTATTTACTGGGTTCTTGATTTCTTGATAATATCTAGAACTAAATCTAGGTTTTTAGTGTTTTGAATAAACCAAAAAATAAAAGAGCATAACCACTGTTGAGATTTATTTATTTTTCCTGATAGATTTGATGTTCTATCAGAGAGAGATCAGGTAAAGCTGCAAAAGTGCATATCATTTGAAACCCTACGATTGTGCTATTAAATTTATAATTAGAACCCTAGATAATATTTTTATTTTAATTTATCTGCAATTAAAAAAAACTAAACCATTTTGTTGATGGAATTTTTGCTAATTGCTAGTAAATTTAATGTAAACTAAAAATTTAAAGTTTGATCTTCAACTTCCCTTCTCATTTTGCTCATCAACCGATGCTCCAAGCTGTGTATATAAATTTATTTCATAAAACAGAAAAAAAAAATAATAATCTTCATCTTCACTTTCCTTTTTTTTAATTATTAATTTATATAATACTTTCCGTTCAAACTCAAAAATTCCAATGGGAACACAGATCCAATACTAGTACCTGTATAGATTTGCAAGAAAAAATTATGTTGATTATCAATCAGTTCCTTAATAACATAAATAAAACTTTATGCTAATATCATGGTGATTTGCATAAATTTTTAACCCATAAAATCAGTTGTTAAAAGAAAATGGTTCCCTTTTTGTTCTTCTCTTGCTCTATTATCTGTCACAAATATGTTAAAGGTTTTCATAACTAATTGCCAAGATCTCGGAGCCCGATCGGGTTCTATTCAGTCTTTGAAGCATGGTAACTTTTAGCATAAAGGATGAAAAAATTTTACACATTCCTTTCACTTTTATGACCTTGATTATGTATATGGATTCTTTCTGCTAGAAAACATTTTAATGATCATATAGCAATATTCTGTTAGATTTATATTTTTTTTGTTACTAATTTTTGTTCATGGATCTTTCATTTTAAGCATGGTAAAAACACTTGAGAAGTACCACAGCTGTAGTTTTGGATCATTGAAAGCAACCCAACCAGAAAATGAAAGCCAGGTTTGTTGCTAATAAACTATATGTTCACTTTATATTTTTACTTATTTAAGAACAAAACAAAAACCCTTTTTTGCTTGAGTTGTAGCATCATCTAGGTGCATAGATGCACAATAATGGACAAAGTGAGCCATGAGGAATAAATTATTCTGGAACACTGAAGAATCCTTTGGATATCCATTTGAAAATTAACCATTAGACAATTAGATGTGTTCATGATGGGTCATACATGCATATTCTAAATTAATCTACTTTGATATGATATGATGTGCCACAAGAAATTTCAGTATTTTTATCATGGATCCATGCTTACAATGACTTTAAAATATTTGAGCAGTACAATTACCACGAATATCTAAGGCTAAAGGCAAGAGTGGAGGTTCTCCAACGGTCTCAAAGGTATAACATTGATTCCAAAGCTTACTCATCATGTAGAGTTCTTCAATGTTTAAGAAACCAAAAAATATTTTTGGTTTCTTGAAACACAAATAAAATCTATTGTTGTTACATGCTTAATACTGTAAATAAAATGATTTTACAGACGTAGATTTCTTTAATGTACAAAAATCAAAAATATATTTTGGATTTCTTGAAACCCGAAGAAAAACTATTGTTGTTACAAGCTTAATACCATAACTAAAATCAGTTTACACGTGGAGTTCTTCAATGTTTGAAAAATACAAAAATATTTTTGATTTCTTTAATCTCAAAGAAAACCTATTGCTTTTACATGCTTGATAAAAGAAACAAACAAACGTACCCGGTATAATCTCACTCATATCACAGCTATTGGTAAGGTTTGAGAGAATGGGGCAATTCTTATCTCTATTCAAAGGATAAAAAGGTTGTTCCCCCTGAAACCTCCGACTCCAAATATCCTTGGAGCTATTGTTACATGTTTGATACCAAAATTAAAATGTTCTTTGTAGAAATCTCCTTGGAGAAGATTTGGCCCCATTGAACACTAAGGAGCTGGAGCAACTTGAGCACCAACTGGAGATGTCTTTGAGGAAAATCAGATCAACAAAGGTACAAACCAATATTGTATTTTTTTCACTAATGAAGGTGTTTGTATAACGTTATACAATCAAGGGTGTAAGATCATATAAATTTGTTATCGATTCGATCTTGATTTTTCAGACTCAATGCATGTTGAATCAGCTTGCTGAGCTACAAAGAAAGGTATATATGTCCCCTTGGATTTTAAATCATTACACTATAAGCATGAAAAGGTTCTAATCAATAGTTTTTTGCATTCTTCTCTATACTTATATTCATTGCCAATTATATTATATATGCAGGAACAAGTTCTTGCTGAAACTAATAAAGCCTTAAGGAATAAGGTAATACTTCAATTATCTTCCTTCAACACACCCTAAACATAATAGACCATTCATCCAAAAATCAGTCTATATGCAATTTTGAAACTTTTAGCTTAGTCCTTTCCTTAATTAGTTTAAAAACAAATATTGAAAAAAAAACCAACCAGACACAGTTACATTTTTTAACCTAGATCAAAAAGTGTAATACTATTAAGAATTAAGTGGATTTAGTTAAACCAAGCGTTAGGTTACAAGGTACAGCCTTAAAGTTAATCCTTCATACACCTATTCACTACAACAGTATCACCCTATCCCGATGATTTTTTTTGACCCTATTCGTCGTCGGAATAGCCTATACCGACGACATGTCGTCGGTATTGCCTCGTCCCAATAGCCAAGATTGTCGTCGGGATAGGTCAGTCTATACCGACGACTTGTCGTCGCTATAGGGTCTAATTAAATAATTCAAAAAGAAATTCTATACCGACGAAATGTCGTCGGTATAGGTTGACCCTATTCCGACGACATGTCGTCGGTATAGGGTTTTTTGTTTTTTTTATAATTTTTGAAAAAGGCCTATAGCGACGACTCTTTTATGTTTTTTTTTATATTTTTTAATTTTAATATTTTATCTAGAAATATTAAATTTCTAAAAACAAAAACCTGCAAATCATTAAATATAAATCATTCAAACATTCAAATCTGATAAAAACTAATATCCGAAACATAAACCAAACATCCAAATTGTTCGACACACAAACTTGTCCGACAAATCAAACATTCAAAATATAAAATTATTCGACACACAAATATGCAAATTATTGAAGACAAACACCAACAACAAAGGCAAAGGTTCAACAACTCTAAGCTAATTATCATCGCTGCTAGTTCGGCGATCCTACATTCGATGCATTTCATTCATTTGTCGTTGCCTTTCAAACATTTGTTGACAATGCGTACGACGTTCTTCCAAACTAATCATCATAAACACAAATTACACATCTAAACCAAATGACCTAAATTAATCATAATTTAATAATTCCATCTTATATACAAATATACATACTCATACATACAAACATACATACATGCACATACATGACACATACATACAAAATCATAAAAATCTTAGATCTAAACCAAATTTCATCACAAATTAGTAATCAAAACGATTATTTACCTTCACAAAGCTAGAAATCCAAAAAATGGTGAAATTTCTCTAAAACCTAACCAAAATAAACAAACAAAACTTCAAAATCTTGAAAAAATAGCTAAAATATGAAACCCGTATGTTACCTCACCTTAAATCCTGAGAGTTTTTGTAAAAGTTGCTCCCGATAAATACCCACTTATATACCTACACATCACAATTAAATACATACATAAATAAAAGCTCAATTACATAATTACAAACATATACATACAAACATACATACATAAATAAATGTCCAATTACATAATTACAAACATATACATACAAACATACATACACATATATACATTCATATTAACTAATCATCATAAACACAAATTACACACATACATACAAACTAATCATCATAAACACAAATTACACACATACATACACATACACATACACATACATACAAACTAAACATTCAAACTAATCATCATAAACACAAATTACACACATACATACACATACATACAAACACTAATTTACATAAACTAAATTATATAAAATAATCACACATCTAAACCAAATGACCTAAACTAATCATAACTTAATAATTCCATCATATATACAAGTATACATACTTATACATACAAACATACATGCATACATATACATAACACATACATACAAAATCATAAAAATCTTAGATCTAAACTAATTTTCATCCCAAATTAGTAATCAAAACAAGTATTTACCTTCACAAAGCTAGAAATCCAAAAAATGATGAAATTTCTTCAAAACCTAACCAAAATAAATAAACAAAACTTCAAAATCTTGAAAAAGTAGCTAAAATATGAAACCCGAATGTTACCTCACCTTAAATCCTAAGAGTTTTTGTGAAAGTTGCTCCAAATAAATACCCTCTTATATACCTACACATCACAATTACATACATACATAAATAAAAGCCCAATTACATAATTACAAACATATACATACAAACATACATACATAAATAAATGTCTAATTACATAATTACAAACATATACATACAAACATACATACACATATATACATTCATATTAACTAATCATCGTAAACACAAATTACACACATACATCCAAACTAATCATCATAAACACAAATTACACACATACATATACATACATACAAACTAAACATTCAAACTAATCATCATAAACACAAATTACACACATACATACACATACATACAAACACTAATTTACATAAACTAAATTATATAAAATAATCACACATCTAAATCAAATGACCTAAACTAATCATAATTTCATAATTCCAACATACATACAAATATACATACTCATACATACAAACATACATGCATACATATACATACAAAATCATAAAAATCTTAGATCTAAACCACATTTCATCACAAATTAGTAATCAAAATGAGTATTTACCTTCACAAATCTAGAAATCCAAAAAATGATGAAATTTCTCCAAAACCTAACCAAAATAAACAAATAAAATTTTAAAATCTTGAAAAGTAGCTAAAATATGAAATCCGGATGTTACCCCACCTTAAATCCCGAGCGTTTTTGTGAAAGTTGCTCCCAAAAAGCCCAAAAACCGTGAAATCGTCGGAGAGAACAATTTGGGGGAGTTTTGGAGGATTTTGGGTAGAAATGAAGGTCTGCCGTCTGTTTTCCCAATTTGTTCGTGCTGCACCCTATGGCGACGACATGTCGTCGGTATAGGGTTCATAGGATGTTGACCAGTCAATAAAGGTAAAAACCCTATCCCGAAGACATGTCGTCGCCATAGGGTTTTCTAGAATTTTTTTAATTAAAAAAACAATTTTTTTTACCGACGGAAATTTATTAAATAAAAAAACAA
The DNA here is from genome assembly GCA_023525975.1 of Smallanthus sonchifolius. Taxonomy (NCBI): domain Eukaryota; kingdom Viridiplantae; phylum Streptophyta; class Magnoliopsida; order Asterales; family Asteraceae; genus Smallanthus; species Smallanthus sonchifolius. The sequence goes on along the minus strand of CM042025.1, from coordinate 35,117,770 downwards.
AAAGAAGCGACGACATGTCGTCACTATAGGTTTTCTCCAAAAATTCATTGGGCGCCAGTTTTCCCTCCAATCTGCCTCAACCCTGTAGCGACGACATGTCGTCGCTATAGGGTGTCCCATTCAAAATTTTTGTTTTGACCTATACCGACGACATGTCGTCGATATAGGGTGACCTATGCCGACGACAAATGTCGTCAGAATAGGCGACGTTGGCACAGGGTCATTTCCTTGTAGTGATTCAAATAATGAATGTTATTAATTAATTAATTAATTATTGTGTGCAGTTGGAAGAAAGTGCTCTGGAATTTCCAAGGCAAATGTGGGAAGGTGGTGCACAAACGATCCCCTATAATCCTCTTCCTACACATTCTGATGAGTTCTTCCAGCCTTTAGGATTGAACACCACCATGCACAACAGGTTCTCTTTTTTTCGGATCTCATTGTCGAAAAAGTCTTCGCTCGACCGTAAAAAAATAAGCTGAAGCTTGGGGTCTCCATTTTTAAAAGGCCCTCCAATTTTAGAGTTTTAACTTTTGTTTAATTTTCAAGGTTTGACAAGAATAGCAAATTATTAGTATATCTGAAAGAGTTTTCTTACTAAAACTCACTCTAGCTATAATATATGTGATTGTGTATTTCAAAAATCGTATACAACGAATGTCTAATACTTTTTTTACGAAAATGGTCGAGATTTTAAAATCCACTTTAGACCCTGGTAGGAACAAATGGAAAAATGGATAGAATCAAACTAGTTTTTTTTTTTTATCATAACTAACACCTTTTCATGTTGTGTATATCTTTAGTTTCAACGGGTTGAGATACAACCCTATCGGCTCGGATGAGATGAACGTTGCTGGTGTCAATGCCAACAATCATAATGGATTGTTCCCAGGTTGGATGCTTTAGTAGAAGAATTGCATATGCCAAGGGTAAAAATAAGGTAATATCTTGTTTTAGAATGAAGCTTGTATCATTTTTTTTGGTTGTTTGTTTTGTGTGTGTTTATGCAAGTTGTAATTATTTTTCGAAGATACCGAAGGCTTCATAAGTCGTTTAGAGGACGACGATGTCTTCGGTTTATGAACACACTATGGATTCATGGCATGTATGCTTTTTATTGTATAAGATTTGAAGTATTCTGGATTTGTGATAATTACTTTTGTTAAGCAGTTTTTTCCATTTATGTTCAATTCAAGATAATATTGAACTTGTTGGTTGACTTCTTTCTTTGTAAACGTTTTTGCAATAGTTTGTCACTTTAGGAAATATTAGACACTTAAGTTATTTCTAACAACCCTATCTCTATGTTTAAATATACAAGAAACATATAGCATATTTTTCCTTTTAAGAAGGTTACATTTTCAACTGTCTACGTTAAAACCAGCTACAATGTTTTATCATTCAATCTTTATAGGATTATTAGATTTTAATAATCACAACTTTTACCAATTAGTCAATAATAATCTTAACTGAGAATATTCTTACCACCAGTCCCTACTTTCAAACTATTTTCTTACATTGGACCTCCCGTTAAAAAAACTTAACGCCGTTAGATTTTATATGACGTGGACATCTGCAAACCGCCAGAAAGTCGAGCCAAGCTAGCAGTGGTCTCGTGGTGGGTTTTGAAATTGGCTCTGATGGTGTTTAACTGGTCTCGTTAGACACAACCGTTGTCTTTGTTTGGACTTGCCGGACAAACTAGACCAGTTAAATACCACCAGAGCCAATTTCAAAACCCACCACAAGACCACTGCTAGCTTGGCTCGACTTTCCGGCGGTCTGCAGATGTCCACGTCATATAAAATATAACGGCGTTAAGTTTTTTTTTAACAGGAGTTCCAATGTAAGAAAATAGTTTGAAATTAGGAACTGATGGTAATAATATTTTCAATTGGGATTATTATTGGCCAATTGGTAAAAGGTAAGATTATTAAAATCCAATAATCCATCTTTATATGGTATGTTTATTCAATTAGTTTATTTTTAGAGTTATTTATTTAGATGTAATTTCTTTAATTAATTTCATATCATATTACTTTAGTAAACCTTGTTTATTGTCATATCTCTCTCTCTCTCTCTCTCTCTCACACACACACACACAAGGGTTCTATACTAAACACTAAATATTGTGAGAACACATAAAACAAACTGAATCATTCATTTAAAAAAAATAAATCAAAATAAAATGATATAAATGTAATGTTTATTCATTTTGTTTGAAGTTTATAAAAAAATATAAAGAAATTTCACTTATTTAAGTAAACTACGCATGTGAAGGTCTTGATGTGGGTTACATTTACTACACATAACCTACGCATGTGTAGATAAATTATTAAAACTTAAAGATCATATGAAGATATAAGTTTAATAATTTTTTATGTACATAAAAATACTATGTTATAAGTGCAAATTTTTAAAAAAAATATGAACCATTCATAAAAAAAATTAATGATTTAAATTTGTTTTTATAATAATTTAGTGTGTTTTGTAATGAAAATCTGGTTATATATAAATTATTTTATTCTGTTAATGATAGGACGATACATAGGAGTAAATAACAATTAATATTAAAATTAAAATGAACTTTTTAAAGAAGTTTTCTATACTCAGAGTAACCTTAAATTTCCTCAAAATAAATTCTTACTTGGAGAAAATAGAAGCGTGCAGGTAGTCGTAAATAGTTGTTTGGTCCATTGGTCTTTTTCTTGTATGTGAAGTTGTTGTCCAATGAACATATGGATGTTCTAATGATTTCCACTGCTACAGGAGCTAAAATCTCATAGATTTGCACTTATAACATTCAGGCTAATGTAGTATAATGATTAGGTATGAGTGTAGCAAGCAAAATGCTTATCATCATAAATGTTCAAGTGTGGAAATAAACTAAGTACAGGAAAATAAGTTATCATTACCCTCCTGTTTCTCCCTTTAGAACGAAAGAATATGCACCGTTATATATATATATATATATATATATATATATATATATATATATATATATATATATATATATATATATATAGATGAGTTTAAATAAGAATCACCAAATAATTAGGAACTAGAAAAACATTTTTAAGTATTTGATCATTAAACGGACAAAAGTCGAAGACATATATAAAAGATATAAAGCATACGTTAATATGTATTCCGAGTGCCAAAAATGATTCATTTCCTTACTAAGTATTTAAAAGATTTTAATTTAAAAGGAAGCTCAATATGTTATACCCTCTATCAACTATAACATGATTTAGTAGGGTTACATTTGATTAATGAATTTTTCTCGCTAGCAACTTGCTGCGGATGTTAACTTTTATAGATGTAATTACCAAAAGAAAAAAAAAGCACACTTGTTAACTTTTAATCTACTTTCATAATATTTTAAAGGGAAAACACAACATAATAGTAACCAAGTTTCAAAAGTGTTCTAATTAGGTCACTCAGCATAGTATACCCGATGGTATATACCATGTAAAATGAGTATTGTGTGACCTAATTGAAACACTTTTAAACTTTGCTACTTTTTTACAAAGTTACCCCTATTTTAAGTGGTGACTTTTATATATATTATTTTTTTATTTTAAGAACTATACTATAAAATGGAGTACTTTTTAACTTTAGATTGATAATTATTATACCTTTTTTTTAGTAAAAATAACTTTTTTTAAGTTTGTTTTTTTTTACGTAAAGGTTGTGTGATTATACATATATAAATATATATATACGTGATTGTGTATATAAGGTTGCATTATGGTGTACGTAGGTTACGTTTTAACGTGCAAAAATATTTGTGCGTAATTATATACTTAAGTTCACTACAATAGTAACATGCTATACCGACGAAAAAGTTTAACCCTATACCGACGACAAGTCGTCGGGACAGCCTATCGCGATGACTTCTTATCGGTACAGGTCGGGATGGTTTCGTACCAATAGCTCAAAGCTGTCGTCGGGATAGGTGTCGTCGGGATAGGTTGACCTATAACGACGACATGTCGTCGGGACATGGTCTAATTAAAATTTTCAAAAAGAAACTCTATAACGACGACATGTCGTCTGGACAGAACCAACCTATCCCGATGACATGTCGTCGGTATAGGGTTTTTTTTATTTTTTTAAATAATTTTTGAAAAATACCTTTTCCAACAACATGTCGTCGGTATAGATATTTTCTGTTTTTTTATATTTTTTAATTTTGCAAATTTTTCCAGAAATAAAAAAATATAAAATGATAAACCAGGAAATTCAAGAATATAAATCATTCAAAACAAACAAATATCATACAATAAAGTTGTTCGAACCATGAAAAATAATATCCGAACCATAAAGTTGTCCAAAACACACAAACATTCAAATTGCTCAGAAACCAAACATGCAAATTGTTCAAGCATTTGTTGATTATGGATAGACATTCGCAACAACAAAGACAACAACACCCGACTAATTATCGTCGCTGCTTATTCGGCGTTCTCATATGCGACACATTTCTTCCATTTGGCATTGCATTTCAAGCATTTGTTGATTATGGATAGCCATTTGTCGTTGTTCTTCTTGTTGGAGTTGATGTTCTCATTGTTGTTGTTCTTGGACTTTTTGTTGAAGTTGAGTCATTCGCTCGTCCATTTCTTGCCAATGGGGTTGTGGAGGGGGGGGTACTAAACACATCAGGTGTGAGATTACTTACCACACGACCAACACCACGTATATGGCCACACCTATGACCCAATGCACGTTCCATGCATGCAAACTCATCAACTGCAGATGAATCACCACCAGACTCGGCAGATGATCTTGTAAACTCTTCTTGAATTTGGTCCTACATTAAACAATGTAATAAACAATCACTTGACTATTTTACTAAAATTCAACAGCACAACTGTCGTAAAATGGATAACCAACCTGTTAAACTATAAGTCTTAAACGATAAAATTAACAAATTCCAATCAACCAACATTAATAACAACAAATACTAATAATACTAGCAAAAATATCCAACAATTGGGCTCGAGTTGGATGTTCTAAGTCTTTTAAAGTGTGTTTGGGTCGTTTTGACCAATTTAAAGTTACAGTTAGATATTTTAAGTCTATTAAAGTGTGTTTGAGTCATTTTGACGTGTTTGGGTCATTTTGACGTGTTTAAAGTTACAGTTGGATGTTCTAAGTCTATTAAAGTGTGTTTGGGTCATTTTGACCCGTTTAAAGTTACAGTTGGATGTTCTAAGTCTATTAAAGTGTGTTTGGGTCATTTTGACCCGTTTAAAGTTACAGTTGGATGTTCTAAGTCTATTAAAGTGTGTTTGGGTCATTACAGTTAGATGTTCTAAGTGTATTAAAGTGTGTTTGGGTCATTTTGACTCGTTTAATGTTACAGTTGGATGTTCTAAGTCTATTAAAGTATGTTTGGATCGTTTTGACCCGTTTAAAGTTACATTTGGATGTTATAAGTTTATTAAAGTGTGTTTGGGTCATTTTGACCCGTTTATTATTACAGTTGGATGTTCTAAGTCTGTTAAAGTGTGTTTGGGTCATTTTGACCCGTTTATTGTTACAGTTGAATGTTCTAACAACAAAATCATTTTACTTACATAGTCTGATGTTGTAGTGTCATTGGCCCAACCCGTCCCATCTTTATAATGGGTGGCTCTGAATACTTCAATAGGACCGGTTCCCTATGAAAAACAAAAATAATATCACTAAGAATTAATAAGCATGTTTATATAATACTAACAATTGTATTTCATACCTTCATGTGTCGGCGCTGGGCAGATGATTTGCTCCCATGAAAACTTGGATAGTGTTTTTGGGCTCTGTTTTGTTTGTTCTTCTCGGAGCGGTTTCTATAGGCCTCAGTTAAAAACAATTCATCAATCAACCTTTCTCAGTTTCCTCGATCAATATCTTCATATGGATTACTCCTCGCCTCCTACATCATCGTATCCCCAATGCTCATTGAAATGAACTCTGAACTTTCTCTTGTGTTCTTTATAAGCCTTCTGACACTCGGCGGTGATTTCGAGTCCAATGTCTCGCCACATGTCAATGTTTCTCCAGCTCTCCAGATCAAAATATTCCTACAAATGGAAGTAATTAGAAAAAATCTAATAGTTATTAAATTGTATGTAATTATAAAATATCTATACTTACTAAGAAAGTGCGATATACGACCTGTTTTTTTTTAATTTGGAACCTTGGCCCAATTAGGATAAGGTGGGGGAACAACCCTTTCAACCTCCAAGGAGATAGCACGTATAAAATCAGACGCGTTCTCTCCCACGAACTTGTACCCCCCGTCATGAAGTTCAACATCAATGGGAATAGGCTTCCTCCCATTTTGCTCAAATTTTTTGTATAATTTTAGTTTTTGGCTTTCAAACGCCTTTTCTGGGAGGCACTACCTACATTGACACATGAAATTGAAAAGTTAGGCAATTGTAAAGACACACATTAAACACCAACAAGTAACATACCACCACATCCACCCGCATAACCCGACGCGAAGTTATACGGACCCCCATCTCCACCGTCTCCACCATCACCACCGTGTGATTGCGACATTGTTGCCATTATTCCTTCAATAAAAATAATTAGTAAGCATAAATAATTAATAATTAACAAAGATAAATAGTACATTTTTAACATACATTCAATCAGAGTCGTCACTACAATAACGCGTGTCAACAACATCATCATCTTGTTCATCGTCGTCGTTTATTTCATCTTCTTCATCATCATTAATAAAACTTTCATCGAGATCAATCGGGGCAGTATGACTTGGGTCACTACCCTCATTTAAAGTTGTCCGCATGGGCAAGTAGCCTAAGTCGGCAACCAAATTACCCAAAAATGATTGAGTTTCTCGTGTAATAGATTGAGTGTCTACATGGGGAATATGAGTTTGGTCACCACCTACGTAACTTGATTCACCAACTTCACATCCGGTGTCGACAACCAAAGTATAATAATTTGATTGAGTGACATGCAATATATATATATCTCATTAACAACACTAGGATGATCCCAAAGCTTTCTATGGTGAACGTCCTCAACAACCCTCCATTGGACAGTGGTTCGAGAAGGATCTCAAAGATATAACACTTGTTTAGCCCGTGTGGCTAATATATATTGGACATCGTCATACCATTCTTTACCAACATACCATTCATGGCCGATGTCAATTATAATAGTATTGTTTTGCTTAATTAATTTTTTACCCCTCGTGTCAAAGGGACCATGTGTCAATGCCCTTAATTCTTTGTTATTGGGTATAGAAGGTGAAGATGAAGATGAAGATGAAAATATATTTGCTTCATATTTTAACCATGAATAAAATTCGGTTTGCATATTACGTTCAGGAAATTTAGATTCAAATTCACTGGTAGATGGACAAAATAAAATTCAAATTAGTTTATGATAATAGCTAAAATGAAAATATAATAATAGTTTATTACTGGTAGACGGATAAAAAAAACTTACGATTTGTAGACTTTGATTTCATCGCAGTTGTTCAACACAAACCATTGTAATGATTTGTTGGCATGTTCCGAGAGCGCGATGGTTTTCTTTTTCTATATTGGTCGACATTGTGATGAAAACACTTGAAACTGCCTTTTGGGAATGCAAGCATCTGCATTTTTATCTGGTCGGTTAAATTTGGTTTGCATACCATCCAGATACATAGAGCAGAATGTCAATATTTCATCTTCAACATAATCCTCTGCAATTGAGCCTTCAGGCTTGGCTTTGTTTATAACATATGCTTTGAGCTTTTTCATGTATCTTTCAAAATGATACATCCAACTCATATACACAGGGCCACCAAGAATTGATTGTTTGGGTAAATGAAGAATTAGATGAACCATTATGTCAAAAAATGCTGAAGGATATATCATTTTCAAATTGCATAATATCTTAACCACTTCCTCATTTGCTTCATACATGTCTTTCACATCTACTGATCATGCACAAATGTTTTGAAAGAATGTGCAAACGTCATAGATTATTGTTGAAACATTTTTGTGCAGACCCGATCGTACCCCTATTGGCAGCAATCGTTGCATGAGGATGTGATAATCATGTGACTTTAACCCAATTATTTTTAAATCATTAGGAAGTACCTTATTTTTGAAATTCGATACAAATCCATCAGGCAGTCTCACTCCTCTAATAAACTGACAAAAGCGTTCTCGATCACTGGGTGTGAAAGAGTAAGGAGCTTATGGTTGGTACAACTTGTTGTTTTTTTGTGTTAGCCATAGTTTATGTCGAATACCCATATTTTCCAAGTCTCTGCGGGCTTTGTGTGTGTCTTTTTATTTATCGTTCATCAACAAAGTACCCAATAAACTTTCACACACATTTTTCTCCACGTGCATAACATCAAGATTGTGTTTTAAAAGCAGAGAAGACCAATAATCCAGCTCAAAGAAGATACTTCGTTTAGTCCAATTCAACTCTGACGCGACACACTTTCTTTTTACACCTCCATGCCTTCGACATTTCCCCGGAACACGATCGAGGAGACTTTTTAGTTCTAATATTTGAGCATTACTCAATCGTCGGGGGGGGTCTTTTGCCTCTTTCTTGCCATTAAATGATAGATCGTACCTCCATTTATGCTTTCTAGGCAAGAAAATTCTATGGCCAACAAAAGCTATCTTATTCGTTATAGAGGACGAAGGTGTGTCAACGTTACACGTAGGGCATGCTTTATAACCTTGACCACTCCATCTAGATAAGCTACTACGAGCAGGCCTTAAGAAAACATCAATGTCCTTACTAGGTGATTTAGGCTTGGGAATTAGCAAGGTTAACATGAAAGATGACTCTTTCATACATAACCACAGTGGTGTATTATATGTTGTTAACATTACCGGCCACATACTGTAAGTCTGACTCATGTTACCGAATGGGTTAAAACCATCGACAGCTAAACCTAAGCGGACATTCCTTGGTTCTTTAGCAAAATCCGGATATCTCTCATCAAATTCTTGCCATGCCTTCCCATCAACCGGATGTCACATCATACCATCCGTTGAGCGTCCAGTATTATGCCAGATCATATCTTTTGCCGTTAATCTTGAACTATACCTTTGTCGAAACCGTGAAGTTAAAGGAATGTAGCGCAACACTTACTGTGGTATTTTCTTCCCCTTTGTGTTTTTGTCAACCCATCTGCTCCCATTACAAACCAAACAGTTTTGCATTGATTCATTATGTCACACCCTTAAAACATGAAAGTTATCTAACCAGAGTAGTACCTCCAACAGAGATGTTCCTAGGAAAGAACGACATGTCTAGGAGAGATTTATACACCGCTCTTTCCTTAGACAGAACATTCTGTTTGTCACATAGCTACATACCGGTCAGAAGGTCGCCTTATAGTTATTGTGACGTTGAAATCAAAAACACACAACGGAAACTATAACCATAAACTTTTATTAAAATATTGAAATATTGTTTAGATCATGTTATCATAAAGGTTAGGTTACATCGTTTCATCATTTGTTCCTAACAAGGAACAAGTCATTCGGGACTTATAGTTCCAGACATGCCCATCATCTGGATCATTCATCGTTTCTTTCTAGTCCTGGAAATGCCTTATCTAATGAGTACCTGTGATGCGTTCAAAAACATTTGATAGAACATGGGTCAGCATAAAGCTGGTGAATTCAAAAACTAAAATAGTTTATTAAAATTACCCGCCAAAGTATCTTGAACACGTTCATGGGCTTCAACACCCAAATTCATAGACAACTATTAACAATCATTCAGTCTATATATAACCAAAGACCGTTCCACGGGTCCTGTCCAACATGTCGTTCCACGGGCAAATGAAATACAATAAGCGCTTAGAATACGTTATATATAAACAATCGATGTAATCGTTTTAAGATACTCAAAATGTTTAAATAAATCAAACATTCCAGACAAGGTCATTATTGGGTTCATGCATCACAGTTTAGGAACTCACCTCAGTAGTATTTCTGCTTATCGAATCAGTAATACGACAAATACCTCAGACAAAGCTCCTAGATATGCAATGATATTACTTAAGTACATAATCCTAGATTAATGGTCTATAACCAAAGCTTAATAGTAGGTCGGAACCTTACCTTAGCACTATCTACGGTAATTTGAAGTCGAATGATTAGAAACCGGACTCTTGTACCCGAACTGGGGCTCGGGATCGGAACTCCAGAGTGTTTGTGTGTGAAATGGAGGGTGTTTTGTGTGAGAATGGTACTGAAGTCGATCATCTATTTATAGGGCAAGATTTGGGTCCGTGACAAACCGTTACCAGGCGTGACGGTTTGTCACGCCTTGACTTGGAGGCTACGCATTTCCTGACCACGTAACGGACCGTTATGGTTCGTGACGGTGCGTCATGAGGCTCAGTCATCGGACGGTGCTTCTGGATTTGCGACACGGACCGTCATAACGGGTGACGGTCCGTCACGAGGCGTAAGGGACCGTTATGGCTGGTGACGGTCCGTTACAAGCTATTTTTCCCAAGTTTTCATTTTTGATCCTTGGATTTTGTATGTTTTCATCATAGCCCCTAAACTTATGAATACTGGCAATTTTAATCCTTCATTTTTTTAGATGATTTTTGGGGTGTCACAAATCTCCCGTCCTTTAAGAAATTTTGTCCTCGAAATTAAGATGTGAATAAATGAGGATATTTGGCTTTCATCTTTTCCTTTAATTTCCAAGTTTTGTCGGCTCCGATCCGACCTTGCCATTGAACTAACACCATTGGTATAACTTTCTTTCTTAATTTCCGTTCCTAGGTGTCTAAAATCTTGATCGGTTGTTCAGTGAATTGAAGTTTGTTATCTATGTGTACATCATCTAGTGTAATAGCATGAGTTGGATCAGCTAAACACTTACGTAAGAAAGATACGTGAAACGTATTGTGAATCCCTTGTAAGGCTTCAGGTAGATCTAACTTGTAGGCTACTGTTCCAACCCTTTCGATAATCTTGTAAGGTCCGATATACCTTGGTCCTAACTTTCTTTGTTTCCTGAACCTTACAATACCTTTCCAAGGTGAAACTTTTAACATAACAAAATCTCTAATTTGGAACTCTAATGGTTGTCGTCGTCTGTCAGCATAACTCTTCTGACGATCCTGAGCAGCTTTCAACCGTTGTTTAATCTGGACTATTTTATCTGTTGTTTCCTGTATAACTTCGGGTCCATACAATTGACTCTTTTCTATTTCAGTCCAACAGACAGGAGTTCTGCACTTTCTTCCGTACAATGCTTTAAATAGTGGAGCTTTGATACTTGAATGGTAACTGTTGTTATATGAGAATTCAATTAACGGTAGGTGATTATCCCAATTACCCTCGAAATCTATAACACGTGCTCTTAGCATATCTTCCATGGTTTGAATTGTTCGTTCACTCTGTCCATCTGTCCGGGGATGATATGCAGTACTCATGGTAAGTCTAGTTCCGAATTCTTTTTGAAAACTTGTCTAGAATCTAGATGTGAACCAACCGTCTCTATCATAAATAATAAGCAGTGGTATGCCATGGTGGCTGACAATTTCATTGATGTAAATTCTGGCTAACTTATACATAGAGTATGTTTCATTGATAGGTATGAAATGGGCTGACCTGGTCAGTGTATCGAACATGACCAATATTGCATTATGCTCTTTCTGAGTTCTGGGTAGTTTAGTAACGAAGTCCATTGTAATACGATCCCATTTCCAGACAGGTAATTCTATTTGTTTTAATTGACCGACCGGTTTCTGGTGCTCAATTTTAACTTGAAGGCAAGTCAAGCATTTGTCTATATATTAGGCAATTGATCTCTTCATGTTAGGCCACCGGTAATGTGTCTTCAGATCTTTATACATCTTGTTTGCACCAGGATGCATGGAATATCTTGATTTATGCGCTTCATCTAACACCTTATTTTGAATATCTCCAAGTCTTGGAATCCAGATTCCTTAATCGAATCTCATGATTCCATCATTTTCTTTGGATAGCAATTTCTGTTTCCCAACCATATGTTCTTTCTTGATATTCTCTTCTTCCAATGCTTTTGGTTGGATTTCTTTGATTTGTTCCATTAAATCTAACTTTAGATCTAATCGTAGTGCCTTTACTTTAATCGATTGGCTTCGTTCCTTCCGACTCAAAGCAGCTTCCACTACATTTGCCTTCCCGGGATGGTATTTGATTTCACAATCATAGTCATTGATAAGTTCCATCCACCTCCTTTGCCTCATATTTAAATCCTTTTGATTAAAAATATGTTAGAGGCTTTTCTGGTCTGAATATATCACGCATTTGGTACCATACAGATAGTGTCTCCAGATCTTTAGAAAGAACATTATGGCACCAAGTTCTAAATCATGTGTGGTATAGTTTTTCTCATGAATTTTAAGTTGGCGTGATGCGTCGGCAATAACCTTGTCTCACTGCATCAACACACAACCCAGACCAGTTTGGGAAGCGTCACAATAGATAACAAAATCATCATTTCCTTCGGGTAGTGCTAAGATCGGTGCATGACTGAGCTTATCTTTGAGAGTACTGAATGCTTCTTCTTGTTTCGTTCCCCATTCAAACTTTGCTGCTTTCTGAGTTAAAGCAGTCAAAGGTGTGGCGATCTTGGAAAAGTCCTGAATGAACCTTCTATAGTAACCGGCTAATCCAAGAAAGCTTCTGAGTTCTGTTAGAGTCTTTGGGTCATAACTGCTTCAATCTTTCTTGGGTCCACTTGTATACCATGTTCGTTCACAACGTGCCCATGAAATTGTACTTCTTGTTTCCAAAATTCACATTTGGAAAACTTAGCGTACAATCTTTCTTTTCTTAGGGTTTCCAGAATGATTCTAAGATGCTCTGCATGTTCTTCTTGACTTTGGGAATAGATAAGAATACCATTCGATGAAAACGATGACAAATTTATCAAGGAATGGTTTACAAACTCGGTTCATCAGGTCCATAAATGTTGCGGGAGCGTTCGTTAGACCAAATGACATGACCAGGAATTCACAGTGACCATATCTGGTCCGGAAAGCAGTCTTAGGTACATCTTTTTCTTGTACCTTCAACTGATGATATCCTGATCTAAGATCGATCTTTGAGAAATACTTGGCTCCTTGTAGTTGATCGAATAGATCATCTATTCTAGGCAACGGATATCTGTTCTTTACAGTTAGTTTATTTAACTCCCTATAATCAATGCACATCCTCATGCTTCCGTCCTTCTTCTTAACAGATAGTACCGGTGCTCCCCAAGGTGAAGTTCTCGGATGAATGAACCCTTTGTCTAAGAGTTCTTGAATTTGTTTTATCAATTCTTTCAGTTCGGAAGGAGCTAGACGATAAGGGGATCTTGCAACAGGTTTAGCTATAGGAATGAGTTTAATTCAGAACTTGATCTGATGATCAGGTGGAAGGCCGGGCAATTCTTTCGGAAAGACATTCGGGTGATCACAGACTACAAAAATATTCGCAATCTGTCCTTCGAGTTTATCGTTTAAAGCATGTAGTATGAATATACCATCTCCTTTAATTAATTCTTTCTTACCTTTTGCTATGGAAATTATTTCAATCTAATTTTTATTACTATCACTCTGAATCATCAAACTAATTTCATCTGGTTTCTTAATCTTGAAAGTTATTTGGTCACAATCTATCTGGGCTTAGTATTGGTTTAACCAATCCATCCCTAGGATAACCTCATATTCGTTCAAGTTCATCGGCAATAGTGTAACTACTACCTTATCGTTACCAAAATTGATGGCACAATCAGGGTATGATTCGGTTATCCTAATCGGTTCGCCACTTGCTGTTTCAACGACATATGCATGAATAAATGGAATCGGTCTTACGCCTAAATATGGGGTGAATGCACATGAAATGAAACTTCTATTCCCCCTGTATCAAATAAAACCTTGGTGTAAATATTATTAACTAAGAAAGTACCTTGGCTTTATTTTTCGTTTAACTTCCTCTTTCTAGGACGAACACTCGTGCTGTTCCCGTATTCTTACCACCCCTCACTTGCTTAGGTGGTTTAGGACAGGAAGTCCTATAGTGCCCTATATCTCCATAGTTAAAACACTTAACATTCGAGAAATGGATTACCAAGTGACCAAACTTCTGGCAAGTCTGGCACTTTACTCCCTCGGTGGTTCTATCAGGGTTGGGGTTAAACCCTGCTCTTCTGGGAAATTTACTATTTCTCGGTTTAAATGTATAAAAAACTTCTTCAGGTTTCCTTATGTGATAAACTTCAGGTTTAAATGTATAAACAACCAAATGTGGCACTAGTTTGGCCATCTCATTGAACTTGGTGGTATACTCCTGATGAGTAATGGTTCCAGCTTCGAACCGCAAAAACTCAGCTTTAATCTTATCCACAACGTTTTGTAGACAATACCTCTTGACAATCAACTCTTTGAGGTCTTCCCAAATCATCCTATCCGTTACAGTTTCTCCCTTTGTCTGTCTGACTGATTCCCACCAGTCAATAGCTTCCTCTTCAAGTGCATGTGCAACAAACTTTATGTCTTGGTCGGCTCTACATTCGCTCATCTTTATAACAGCTTCCATTGAGGTGATCCACTACAAGGTTGCAATGGCATCTTTGTTTCCATTAAAGGGTTTGGGGTGACAGTCGCTGAAATTATCTAACGAGAGTAGTACCTCCAACAGATATGTTTCCAGGAATGAATGACGGGTCTAGGAGAGATTTATACACCGCTCTTTCCTTAGACAGAACATTCTGTTTGTCAGAAAACTACATACCGGTCAGAAGGTCGCCTTCTAGTTACTGTGATGTTGATATCAAACACACATAGCGGAAACTATAACCATCAACTTTTATTGAAATATTGAAATATTGTTTACATCATGTTATCATAAATGTTACATCGTTTCATCATCTGTTCCTAACAAGGAACAAGTCATTCGAGACTTATAGTACTAGACATGCCCATCATCTGGATCATTTATCATTTCTTTCTAGTCCTATAAATGCCTTGTAATGATTACTTGTGATGCGTTCAAAAACAATTGATAAAACATGGGTCAGCATAAAGCTGGTGAATTCATAAACTAAAATGGTTTACTAAAATGACCCGCCAAAGTATCTTGAACACATTCATGGGCTTCAACACCCAAATTAATAGACAACTATGAACAATCATTCAGTTTATATATAACCAAAGATTGTTCCACAAGTCCTGTCCAACATGCTGTTCCATGGGCAAGTGAAATACAATAAGCGCTTAGAATATGTTATATATAAATAATCGATGAAATCGTTTCAAGATACTCAAAATGTTTAAATAAATCAATCATGTCAGACAAGGTCATGATTGGGTTCATGCATCACAGTTTTGGAACTCACCTTAGCAATATTTCTACTTATCGAATCAGTAATACGACAGATACCTCGGACAAAGCTCCTAAATATGAAATGATATTACTAAAGTACATAATCCTATATTAATGGTGTATAACCAAAGCTTAATAGTAGGTCGGAACCTTACCTTAGCACTATCTACGGCAATTTGAAGTCGATTGATCAGAAACCGGACTCTCGTACGCGAACCGGGGCTCGGGATCGGATCTCCAGAGTGTTTGTGTGTGAAATGGAGTGTGTTTTGTGTAAGAATGGGACTGAAGTCGATCATCTATTTATAGGGCAAGATTTGGTTTTGTGACCGTTACCGGGCGTGACGGACCGTCACGCCTTGACTTGGCGACTATGCACTTCCGGACCACGTAACTGATCGTTATGGTTCGTGACGGTCCATCATGAGGCTGAGTCATCGGACACGTGTCAAAAACCCTAAACCGCTTCTGAGTTTTGCGGCCCGGACCGTCATAACCGGTGACGGTCCGTTACATGCTATTTTCCACAAATTTTCATTTTTGATCCTTGGATTTTGTATGTTCTTATTATAGCCCCTGAACTTATGAAGATTGGCAAATTTAATCCTTCATTTGATTTTCGGGGTGTTGCACATTCTACTTCCAAAATAGTGCACAATCATTAACGCAAGCATGGATAGACTGATATCCTAACCCAATCTTACTCAGTTTCTTCTTAGCTTCATAATGTGACGCTAGAATGTGATTTTCCTTCGGGAATGCAATTTGTAGAAGCTTTAACAGTTGGTCAAACGAACTATTCATCCATTTGTTGATAACTTTAATATGCGTCAATTTGACTATAAAATTTAGGGAAGACATTTGACTACAACCGGGGTATAACTCCTTATTTAGCTCGTCAAACAACACATCAAACTCCGGGTCTAAACCAGTTCCATCTTCATCTATATTATCCTCGTTTGTATTTTGCTCTACCATCACATCATCTATGGCATCAAACATCTCATTATTTGTTGTTGTAGTTATTGGAGGAGAGGGTGTTCTTCTTGGCGAAAAAAGTGATGCTATCTCCGCCACACGAGGATGCGGTTCACCGTGATAAATCCAATTATGATATGATTGTAGAAACCCATGGTCATGTATGTGGCATATATCATCTTCAAATCCTGTCGACACGCATTACAAGAACGTCTACACGGGGAAAACGCTCTACCTCGACCGTCGACATGGTTCTTGGCAGTCTCTATAAAGTTGCGAAGACCGCTTAAGAAAGCCGGAGAAATCCGATTTCCCAGTGTAACCCAGCTTTTATCAATTGTCATATCTATTGTGTTATAAACATACACATATACGTGCATACAACAAATGATATAAATGAATGTATATGATTTGATCGCTACTTTAAGGCGGTGGATCCTAACCCACTTTTTGAATATTCTATCTCATATAAATACATTTTAACGAGTTAACTATTTAAGAAAAAATCAGCGGCATTTCCTCTTAACTCCCCAAGTATGCTGATAAACCGCAAACTCGAAGGAGTAAGGAGAAGTAGCTACCAATTTTTTCTTAAATGTTAACCCGTTAAAATGTATACATATCCTAAATGAGATAGAATATTCAAAAAACAGTCCCAAAGGAGACAATCCAAAATTTATCTCTATCAGATAAATTTCGAACGGGTATATTCTAAAGAGTTATCCTAAATAAACATACTAGTGTACACAAACTGAAACATGACTTAAATTAACAAAGACGTACATAAATGACATTAGGGGTGTAAGCCTTTTTCTAAAATATATTTTAAAATTTTAAAATATATATTTTTTTAATATATAACTAATATTATTTATAAAATCATGATAAACGAGCCATTTACACCCTAAATGAAATAAAAAATTAACTACACAAACAAAAATATACAAAGTTAAATAAGTCAGGATACGTAACTTAAATAAGTTCAATGAAACACAAATATGATTTTATTCCCACCTCGTCAACCGTAACGAGTTCTGAACTTGTAACAAAATTAAATAAAGTTACATATACATACATACACACTTACATATATACATACACAATTATATCTGGCGACAAATCATACAAATACATACATACACATATAAACACAAACAAACATACATACAAATACATATATAAACCTATGAATAAATACACAAATATATACATACAAATACATAAACACACATAAATAAATAGAAATATACATACAAAACATACATACATCCGTTGAACATAAACAAACATACATACAAATACATATATAAACATATGAAGAAATACACAATTATATACATACAAATCATACGAATACATAAACATACATACAAATACATACAAACATACATACACATATATACATACATAAACAAATGCACAATTACAAACATATACATACAAACATATATACACATATATACATACATATTAACTAATCATACAAACTAATCATACAAACTAATTATCATAAACACAAATTACACACATACATACAAATACATATAAACACATACAAATCATACATCTAAACCAAATTACATAAACTAATTACAAATTACTAATTTCATCACAAATTACTAATTCCATCATACATACAAACATACATACACATACATACAAACATACAAAATCATAAAAATCATAGATCTAAACCAAATTTTATCACAAATTAGTAATTAAAATGAGTAATTACCTTCAAAAAGCTATAATTCCAAGAAATGTTGACAATCTTCAACAACCAAACCAAATTAAACAAACAAAACTTCAAAATGTTGAACAAATAGCTAAAATATGAAACTCGAAAGTTACCTCACCTTAAAACCCGAGAGTTTTTGTGAAAATGGCTCCAAAACCACAAAATCTGAATATCACCGGAATGGAACTTTGGGGAGAGTTTTGGGGGTTTTTGGGTGGAAATGAGGAACTGGTTGCTGTTTTCCCTATTTTTTCGCGTTGTAACCTATACCAATGACATGTAGTCGGTATAGGCCCAGCTGTTGTCGGCGTAGGCCGCCTATACCGACGACATGTCGGCAGCACAGGCTTTTTTTAGGATTTTGACCAGTCAACAAATTAAAAACCCTATACCGACGGCATGTCGTCAGTATAGGCTTTTTTAGATTTTTTTTAATTAAAAAAAAAATTTTACCACGAAATTTTAATAAATAAAAAGAAGAAAAAAATTAATCAAAATTAACCTATACCGACGACATGTCGTTGGCATAGGTTTTCACCAATAAAAAAATGGGCGCCGATTTTCCCTCCATCTGACCCATCCCTATACCGACGACGTCGTCGGTATAGGGTCTCCCATTCCAAAATTAGGGTTTGCCCTATCCCGACGACATGTCGTCGGTATAGGGTGACCTATCTCGACGACATTTGTCGTCTGGATAGGCGTCGTCGGCTTAGACTGATATCCTTATAGTGGTTGCATAGTTATCCAACCACTTTGTACGTTTCGCACGTCTTTTACGTCTCAATCAATTCTTGTCCAATCTATCCTTTATCTATACGTTAGACGTAACAACATTAGCGTTTAGACACTTATCCAGATAGTAGAGTATTTTCCATCTTAGGTGGTGTTGTTTCGTATATCATTATTATTAAAGACAAAGGATAAAATGGTTTTTATATTATTTTATAATATATCTTCTGTAAACAGAAGATGGTATTAGATTTTGTTTCTTTGTAATTAACCCTAATTATACCCTTATGAATAGTGATCAATGAAACATAATAAAACATTTGTAGAGCGGAAGTGTGTGCACGAACTTGCTTTTAAAACATTTGTACATAAACGTGTGCACAAAGCAATCCAAATCTAGATCTGGTTCGCTCACGAGTAGTCCAGATGCAAATCATTAAAACAAAAGAAATCCAACCATAGATTAGGTTTAAAGTTTGTATATTTTAACAAGTAAACCAAGTTGGAAACACCACGAGACTAGATCTAGTTGCTAGATCTGGAAAAACGAAAATGGAAAGTTCAACAAAAAACAACTCGTATCCGATTCGGTAGATAAGCGATCAACTATCCCAAGAACAAGCTTCGGCTCGTTTCTTTTCTTGCGACCACGGTTGGTGGTGGTACTGGCGACGGCTTAGGTCGACGGCAGTAATGAGGCTAGCGGTGGTGGTATGTGGTGTACGTTTGTTTATTGTGACACCAATTGTGAAACCCTACACCTCTATTTATAACCCTTCAATAGGCATTCAAGTCAAATACAAAAAGTATTACATTAATAAACATAATACTTGTAATCAAGTGATAATCACTTATATTTATCTTTAGGCTTTTACTGATAATTACCTACTCTTGATAAAAATTATCAACTAACTAACTCTTAGATAAATCAATATTTAATATATATATAGACACATACACAAAAATCGTGTATACATACATACATATATATATATATATATATATATATATATATATATATATATGTGTGTATATATAATTTGTAATTTCCAAATTACAACTAACTAAAACTCTTTTAACATTAATATAAATAATTATTTATTCTAAATACATTAATTATTCATTTTAATGCTAAATTATTATTAAAAATAATAATAAATACTTGGACTTTTATAAATAATATGATTATTTCATGAATAATCATAAACTCCTTTTATTTTGTTTTAGTATATTTAATTCTTAAACAACCTATGCATGATCATTGTTCATAGTGTAACCATTTGGATTTTACCTTATTAAAAGTATTATCAAATGTCGTTACTTAAGAATACATGTTCAATAGACTCCCACTTGCACAAGTCTCAAGAATTTGTCAACATGGACAATGATGGACATCTATCAACATCTCACTACCCTAACAAGGTATGACGCTTTCTAAGATATCTACTGTATATGATTAATTTAAGTACTCTTACTTAAATTTTCGTAACGGTCATGGTTATATGTCAATTATCATTTCTGTAATAGACATCAAATTGAACATGAGACACAAATCATAATTCATTCTCATATAGTGTTCAATAATTCTCTTTCTCTATCGAGTGTCAAAGTGGTGTATTCAAACTCTCAGTTTCAGCACAACCATGTTATTACACGAGTTTGAATCAATTAGGGGCCCTAGACGTTTACAACTTTCACTAAACTTCTAATTAACTCCCAACTATAGCCCTTATAACAACCTGATTAAATAACAGCATTAGACTAAGTCAAAGAGCAAACTCTTTGTGAATTGAGTTTCGGTATATATCTCTTGTCTGAGGAAACAAGGACAATACAATTTCCAAAACGTACTTATGATAATGATCCATGAAGTAGTTTTGAGACGGGTTACATCCACTATTCATTCTCTAATGAATATATATGAACCTTGGTTTTGAGCTCTTTGTATTTTCATCTTATGAAAATCTAACCATCTAATTCATAGTAGTCTTAGTTCAGATTTATTACGATAAAACATATCGACTACAGACATTTAGAATAACTTTTATTTAAAGATTTAATCGTGCTAAAATTTGAACACGTTAATCATTAATAAGGAAGAATATAACCATTAATTCTAAATCAGATAAAATGCTACTATTACAGTTCAAAAACATAGAAATAGTAAAGCAAATCATATCCACTGACTAGTTGTCCTAAGCCATATCATTCTTGCATGCGCCTCATCTTTCACTTGAGGTAAAAGCTTGGTAAACGAGTCTGTTAGATTATGATGTGTATGAATTTTGCTTATGTTAATATCTCCTTGTTCTAGAATCTCTGGTATATATTGAAACTTTCTGAGTATATGATTGGTGTTATGATGTGACCTTGGTTCTCTTGCCTGGGCAATTACAATAGAGTTGTCACAAAATATCTCGATCGGTTTGCCAATGCTCAACATTACCTCGAGATCAACATCCAAGCTGCCTCCTTGGCTGCATCAGATACTATAATGTATTTAGACTCAGTGGTGATTGATTAGGCAACAACACTCTACTTTAAACTCTTCCAGGTTATTGCTCAATCATTCAATGTGAATATGAATCCCATCTATGACCGAGAATCATCTCGATTAGTATGGAAGTTAGCATCAGCGTAACACTTTACAATTAGTTCTTCTTCCACTATTCCATATATTAAGTACATATATTTAGTTCTTATTAAGTAGGGGGAAATTCTTAACCATAATCAAGTGATTTACACCTGGGTTCTGCTTGTCATACTCAATACATACAACATATCCGTCCTAGTACATAACATAGCGTACATAATCAATCCTATTGTAGAAGTATATGGAACTCTTTTTCCTTCTTCTTCTCATCGTCTGTACTAGGACATTTAGACTTATTTAAGATCGTCCCATATGCCATATGCCATGGGCAACAATCCGCGCTTGGAGTCTGTATTGAGAAGCGTCGAATAACCTTATCAATATATGCACTTTCAAATAAACCTATAATCCGATTTGATCTATCTCTATAGATCTTTATTCCCATAGTATTGGCAGCTTCACCAATATCCTTTATTGCGAAACATCTTCCAAGCCAGGATTTAACATCCTATAATGTTGGAATGTCATTTCCAATGAGCAGTGTGTCATCTACATATAGTATAAAGGATACAATTGTGCTCCCACTTTCCTTCTTGTAAAAACACTGCTCATCCTCATTCTTGATAAAACCAAACTATTTGGTTCTCTCATCAAACTGAAGATTCCAACTTCGAGATGCTCAATCGTAAATGGATTTCTTGAGCTAACATACTTTATCAAGATTCTTCGGATCGAAAAAACCTTTAAGCTGAGCCACAGAGACATCTTTAGTAAAGAGTCCATTTAGAAAAAAGTTATTTTGACATCCATTTGCCATACTTCGTAGTCATAATACATTGCTATGGCAATCAAAATTTTGATTTATTTAAGAAAAGCGACGGGCGAGAAAGTTTCCTCATAACTAATTCTTTGAGTCTGTGTAAACCCGTTCGCAACAAGCCTTGATTTAAAGGTATGTACATTTACATACGTGTTTTTTTTCTTAAAAAGCCACTCACTTCCTACAGCCCCATTGTTGGGAGGAAGGTCCCAAACTTGGTTCTTATACATGGATTTCATCTATCATATTCTAAATGTAGTCTTGTAGTTAGTGTGTTCAACTTGATCTACTAAATATATATCATCATCTTGCATGAGAAATCCATATTTCTTAGGCTCTTGGCGTGTTTTACTAGACCTGCGGAGGCTTGGTGTTGCAACTAATACCTAAACTGTCTATAGTTCAGGTTCAACAACTTCTTGGTGTTTCGTAGTTTCAACCTCAGGTGGCGCATTCATAAGGAATTCTTTCTCCAAGAAGACTCCTCTATGACCTATAAAAACGATGTCTTCATTTGGGTGATAGAAAAAGTAACCCATAGTTTCTTTTGGTATCCAACGAAAACAAATTTTCGCCTTTCAGTTATAGTTTGTTGGAAGTCTCTCGTTTCATGTAGGCTTCACAACCCTAGACTAGACTAGTATTCTTCCCATGCCATATCTCATATGGAGTCTTATCTACTTTCTTTCTTGGAACTGGATTTGCAATTCGAGCAGCGGTTTCAAGAGCATAACTCCACAAAGAGTGAAGCAAATATGTACGACTCATCTTTGATTGAATTATATTTAATAATGTTCGATTTCTCCCTTCATAGACCACATTATTTATGGTGTACCATGTTTAGTGAGATGTGAAACTATTTCACACTTCTTTAGATGTTCGTCAAAACCATAACTTAGATATTCGCCACTTTGATCTGATCGAATGGATTTTATCGTTTTACCGAGCTGATTTTGTACTTCTTTTTTATGTTTCAGCAGGTACACATACCCATATCTACTGAAGTCATCAATAAATGTGATAAAGTATCTTTCACTTGGTCTAGAGAATGCCCTAAAAGGACCACATATATTAGTATGCATGATACCAAGTACGTCTAAAGCTCTCTCACTAATACCAATAAAAGGTGTCTTTTTCATATTTCCACTTAAATATGATTCACATACTCCGAATGGAACTGAACCGATGAATTCAAGATTCCCTCAGCTTGGAGTTTCGACAAACGTTTCTTGTTTATGTGCCCAAGTTTACAATAACATAGGTATGGATGAAGTCTGACTTCCACCTTTTCATGTTTAGTGCATATATAGAACTATTACATGCATTACTTAAATCAATATCATATATTCAAGTATGAGGTCTAGCCTCAAAATAAAACACACCATTTATGTAAGCTTAAATGTCATCATCATTAAAAGCATAATGAAAACCTTGTTCAAGCAAACGGGAAGCTAGAATAATACTCCTAGTCAAGCTAGGTACATAGCAAACATTGTCTAATGTTAAATACACGACACTTAGAATAAATATCTTATACTCTCTGATTGCCTTGACTGTAACATGTGCTCCATTTCCAACATGGAGATCCAAGTCGCTTGCTTTCAGTTGTTAGTCCTCCTTAGTTCCTGTAAATTGTTTCAAATGTGAGAACCACATCCGGTGTGAAACATCCATAACTTACAAGAAAAAGAATAATGTATTATAAGATATTTGGGACAGTTCCTCTTCCAATGCAACTATCTCCATAGTAAAAATACTTAGCATCTTTCGGAGGCTTCTTGGCATCCTTAGCAACAACTTTGCCTTTACAATCTGCCTTCCCTTTCCCTTTCTTATTCTTGCCCTTGAGTTTAGGTTTCTTAAATCTCCCTTCTTTGATCATCAACACTGGAGAATTGTTGCTCTGTATGTTCACATCAACAGTCTTAAGCATCTTATGCAGCTCTGGAATGGTCTTTTCCTATCCATTCATATTATAGTTTATAATGAACTAGTCATATCTTTAGGTAGTAGGTTGATGATCATATTCTCATATAACTCATTGATTAAGGAAAAATTGAGCCTCTATAGTTGATCAATATAACTTTTCATTATGAACATGAGTGCTAACTGAAGACCCTTCCTACGTATGACATGCAAGGAGCATTTTCATGGTTTCAAAATGCTCCTCAAGAGCATGTTGTTGGAACATTTCCTTCGGCCACTATATCATGTCATAGGGCATATGTTTCTAGAGACATAGTAGCCAACATTAGGCATGAAACATCTGATGAGTCTCCACATGTTTCTTACAAGTTTTCCTAATAGCTTGGGTAGCATTTATAGAGGGTTGATCAGAGATTGGATTCTCAAGAACATAAAACTTATTGTCTGCCATGAGAATTATTCTCAGGCTACGGTACTAATTCATGAAGTTTGAGACGTTAAGTTTCTCTTTGTCCAAGATGGACCTAAGAGATAGACTATTTGAAGTTAAAGATATCTACAAACAAAATGTATTGATTTTAGTATTTTTGATATTTAAAATACTTTAATAAATAATGACCATTTTATAAAAAATTATTTGTATTAAAGATTGAGATCCATGATTTACCATATTCCATTAATGATTATAAGAACATCCATATCTAGGTCCAACATCAGAGTCACTATCTGACTCATTGTTTCTTCTTCTACCATCGTTTGGATTTCCACGAGGGTTATCCTTATTTGATTCCTTTAGAGCTGAGGCTAGGGCTGCGGGTAAGGTAGCTTGTAAAACTAGCCCTACTTCTTCTGCTATTATTTTTCTTACCTCAGGTTCTAAAGTTAGACGTTCTTCATGACCTGACTCGGCATTTGATACATGTTCCTCATGTTCAATATGGGATACATGATCCTCATTGTCATGGATCTCAATATCATGATGAGAATGTTCCTCAGTTTGTTTCCTACGGATTGGTGGTCTGCATCGGCCTTTACCAAGCCCTCTTCCTTGTCTACTAGTCATTAAGAATTCCTGAAAAGAATATCATTTTTATCAGGTCAAGTAACACTTTAGAACTCTACAGGTAACGTAAATTATTAATGACAATAGCTTGCTGTAATTAAAAAAATCATTGTACTTTTGGGTTCCAGTTATTCCCTTTTCATAATAACTTCGATACTCGGATTCCTATCTTATATCTAAGATATCTATGTCTTTCATGTATGCTACTTGTAACTTCGATACTAACATCCTTTACTAAAGTTCCCTCTTCAGTTTAAGTTTAGACCTTTACGGGATGTCTGAATCCCTTAAACTATGGCGCTGATACCAACTTGAGACACCCCAAACCTGGTTTGCCTCATACGTTGGATTTATTCTTTAGCAACATAGTTAAATAACTTAAAGGATTATTTTATTGCAGCGGAAATCATGTTTTTTACAAACAATTTAATAACATATTGCACGTATTGTTTGTAACTATCTAGGTTGGATGTCAGTGGTCTGTCCAAGTAGCCTTCCATCCTTATAATCCTTTCCTTGTATTCTTCTTAACCCAACATACATACGAAAACATGTTAGCTTACGCTGGTGAGTTCTACCTTTAACTTTTACTGAATCAAAATTCGGTATGCTTTAAAAAAAATTCATCATACTTTAACATAATCGTCTTTCCTTAGTTATTGTATTTCTACAAGATTTATCTTTATTCTTGTGATACTGGCAAGTGTTCTTTGAACAACCGCTCACAATACTTTATGCTTGTACTCTACACAAGCCTTTCTGAGTTTGAGTTAGAAACTCCAAAACTTCTTTGTAATTTCCGTTATCGTACTTGAATGCTAATTACCACACAATATGGTACTATGTAATACACCTAGTCTTTATCTATATCTATATCTATAACGCCCCAAACCGGGCACCCTACAGTTGGGTCACATCACAGGGTTTTCTTTTGAATTATCTTTTAAAAACATACAGCGAAAGTCTTACTCTTAATAAGAATTATCTTTTAAAATCATTACCTTTCTTAACCTTACCTTACGAATGCATGCACACCAATCTGAGTAGCACCGTTCCCAAGCCAAGATACGTCGTCCACTAAACACACCTGAAAAACAGTCTAACGTACATACAAAGTCAGCTATGCTGAGTGAGTCCTAACAGTTTAACTTAAAACAGAAACATTCTTGTCAAAAATATTATTTTTTTCCGACTCAGGACATTCCAGTCCGTTATAAAAACAATTTGTCGTTTATTCACATATCGGTAACCTACGACTCCCACCATTTCCTATGAGGGTCCAACAACCCCAGACTCAACCCATAACCATCACCCCGTAAGTCTCACCGACAGGGACCGAACTTACCACCATGCTAACTTGTGACCTACCACACGTATCCATACGAAGTACGACTAACACCACCGACCCCTAGACCCCATCCTGAGAACCTTAATCAAGACACTCACCAGGTCAACTGACACAACAGTTGTAAACACAACATCGTTCTGCCACAAAGGTTAATTTAAAGCTCACACCAATGCAACATCATCTCAACACAATGAACATTAATTAACACATGCATGCCATTAGATCAAGAAAATGCACATAACAATTACCTTCGAAGGATTTTATCGGTTCCATCACATCTACCCTCGTCAGGGTATTCGACATACTTTGACTCCCCAATGGATCTCATCACTGCCCCCGAAGGGCATTTTCACCCACGGTGACTACCCGAAGGACCGCGTCCTTCGCATCATCGTTTGCTGATGTGTTGCAAAACACATGAATTTGTTCGTGTATATTTGTGCATTATCGTATAGTTTTGTATTCGTTTTGTATCATTTTAAGTTCGTTATGAGTTTGGGTCATAGCTGCAGGTTATAGTGTGCTAAGGAAGTGAAAAAGAGAGTAAAATCCTGATGAAATCGTGCACACGGGTGAAGAGTGGAAATTGAAGAAAGAGAATAATTAATTTTCTAAGGAAAAGAGTCCCTCGTGGTACGCGAGGAAGTAGGAAGATTTCCGTCGCGGTACGCAGGGAAGCCAGAAGCCAGCCCGACTAATTTGTCCCTCGCGGTACGTGAGGGACCGACCATATGTCTCTCGTGGTACGCGAGAGACCTGCTAATCCATAAAAAAGGAATTTTAAGTTTTTAATTGTTTTGAACGGCTATTCCATAGGGGATTCAATTTTTTGCCATCAAAACTCTGATCTTGGGCGATTTTAGCAAAGGAGAAAGCTTTTGGTTGAAGGATTTGAAGAATCAGAGAGTACATGGTTAGACATTTAAGCATTCGGTCATGATTGATAGTTTTGAGTATTTGGTTTTGTGTTTGATGACTGTGTTTGATGTTTTTAACTCTGAATCTTCTGTTTTTATCATGATGCTTGGCTAAAACCTTAGATCTACCAAGGTTAAAGATGAAAGATTATTAAAGTTTGGATTTTTATTGGTTTTGGATCTTGTTTGGAGTTTATGCTTTAGTACAGATCTGATTTCACTTGTTTAATGAGTATGCATGCTTGATTTTGATCTTTGATTGGTTGGTTGTTCCTTATATATCTTGTTTGAATTTATTTCAATGAATAGGTGTGTATTAGATGTCTTACTGTGTGTTTGTGATTCGTATGTGGTTTACTAGACGTTAGTAACCATAGGGATACCAATTAATAACTTAATAAATCAAGTGTTCTTCTTATCTAAATACCTGCAAAGTGATAGATAAACGGTTAGTCTGTGGTATTAGGTTTTCTACGAGTGAACTGTCTGAGAGGACGTTTCCATAGGGGTCTAGTATCATTGTTAATTCGTGTTAAAACAGGTTGAATTCAGGTTGCTCCTTGCATCTTTGATGTATTGAGATAGTGAGACCGAGAGGTGAGCTGTCTATTAAGTTCTTTAGCATAACCAGTGAGACTGAGAGGTAATCCGACCACTGGTGAGCATAGTATCCTTTGAGTTTCCTTCTGGTCACATTCTAAGATTGAACAGGAATCCATTAGGTTAATTTGAGGGTGTTACGTCTTAGTTTCCATTACAGTTTCCGTTACCAATAGAACCCGGGTTTAGTAATCAGGATTCACAGCCTAGGTAGTGTCTTTCATCCTTATTGATTTCATCCGAGTCTGTGTTAGATTGTTACTTGTCTTACCAGTCTTCTTTATTTAATTAGTTCAAGTTTAGTAGTTAACCTTAGTTCATAGATTTCCCCAAATCCAAACCAAATATTAAGTCCTAGTTAGACTCTAATTTGTGTTAGAGTCAGTGTCTCGTGGGTTCGATATCCGGACTTCTTTTAGCTGTGTTACAATTGATAGGTACACTTGCCTGTCTTTGTGGTCTAGTTTAGTAGGGTTGTCTAGAGTTTAACTAGAGTGTATAGGTTAGTTTGTGTTTAATTTTATAGACCGTTTGACCGACATCAAGTTTTTGGCGCCGTTGCCGGGGACACTTGGCAATAGCAAAATTAGCTTTGATTAGTTCTTGTTTGGTTATTTGTTTTATTTTTACTTTTTAGTTTATTTCCTTAATTTGCTTGTTTTCTCTTGTGTCCTTATTTGCTATTTGTGTACGTCTTAGATCGAGTCTGTTCTTTGTCTTATTTCTTTTATTTTTCCTTTGTCTTCTGTCAGTTTATGCAACATACTTGCTCACAGGGATCACCAGACTTTGAAGC
Organism: Smallanthus sonchifolius; assembly: GCA_023525975.1. Taxonomy (NCBI): domain Eukaryota; kingdom Viridiplantae; phylum Streptophyta; class Magnoliopsida; order Asterales; family Asteraceae; genus Smallanthus; species Smallanthus sonchifolius. The sequence goes on along the minus strand of CM042025.1, from coordinate 35,088,891 downwards.
CTATTCATAGCCAGAGCGAGAGCTTCGGGAGCGCAGTCGGAAGTTTCAAAGTCGTTTGAGTGAGCTAGTTGAGAAAAAAGGTACGCATTCCAATTCTTATTGCTGACATGGGGATGCTAATCCACCTGCTAGGCGTACCGCCCACCAGAGGGCATGTGATGGTTTCACGGGTGCTAGGTCCTCTATTACCCGTCCAGCTCTGTCTAACACTAATACTTGGTAGATTCGATCTCATGTGATGAACACTATCAGTAACTCTACTCAATTCCACGGACTCGAGGACGAGGATGCACCAGGACATTTGTCCGCTTTGCGCGTATTTACGATACTTTTTGCATTACTGGTGCTACTGATGAAGCCATCATGTTGCGTCTTTTCATTTTCACTCTATCTGGTCGCTCTGCCACTTGGTTGGATACCCTGCCCTAGGATTCCATTACCACTTGGGAAGATCAAATCCACTCTTTCCGTATGGACCCCGATGAGCCTTACCACATGGCTTGGGAGCGGTTCAATACTATGCTGAGCAAGTGTCCTCAGCATGGCCTTTCTGATTGGGCAATGGTTGAAAAGTTCTATAATGGTCTTACATTTGAGAAACAACAGATGTTCAATACTGTTGCAGGGGGCCACATCATGGACAATAAGGAATCGGAGGAGCGTGAGGAGAGGTTTAAGAGTTTTGCTCAAGCTGAGCAACAGCAGCCTTCTAATAGGAATTCCACTCCTAGTGCTAGAGCACCTACCTCAGCCACTAGAGGTATTCATTAGGTCGCGGCTGATACTAGCATGGCTGCTGCTCTTGCAGCAACGGCCAAGGAGATTAAGGAGCTGAAAATGAGTGCCATGAAGTGTGAGGTGTGTAGAGGAGGTCATGACATCATCGACTGCCCTATCACTCAACAGGACCATGTAGACTTCCTGGGGAACCAAAAACCCCCTCTGTTCAATTCTGGATGGAGAAACCACCCTAACTCTAATTGGAGATCGGGCGGGAACCCACCCGGGTTTCAAAACCGTCAGAACCAGTATGGTGGAGATAGAGATGGAGTAGAGAACTCCTGTAGTAGTGCAGGAGAGAAGAGGATTGAGGATATGCTAGCCACCCAGACCCAGCTACTTGCTCAGTTAGTGAAGACAGATCAGGAGACTTAGTATAAGATGAAGGAGCATGATACCTTATTGAAGAGTCAATAGTCTGCATTCTTAGATTTGCAGCCCATTGTGGGGGTTTTGGCTCACCAGATGACTGATAGATCTGGCGGCTCCTTTTCGAGTAGTACTGAGACTAACCCGAAAGCCGCCCTGAAGGCGGTTACCACGCGCAGTGGTAACGGAGATGAGAGTAAGCAGACACCAGCTTGTGATGATGAGGAGCCTATGAATGAAGAGATAGAGATGGAGACCCCTTGAGGGGCACACGAGAGGCGAGTCCCAGCAACTACCGTGCCCGATAGTGAGTCTCCTACTGAGAAGGAGAAAAGTGAGGGGAAGAAGAAGACCCCCGATGTTGATCTTACTCGTGTTCCATATCCTGATCGACTGATGCAGCAGAAATATGCTAAGGATTATGGACACTTTCTGGAGTTGTTTAAACAGCTCAAAATTATTCTGCCCTTCGTTGAAGCCCTCCAGCATATGTCGAAATATGCTAAATTCCTAAAAGATCTTCTGTCCAATAAGAAGAAGCTGGAGGACCTTTCAACTGTCACTCTGAATGAAATATGCTCTACGGTGGTCCAGAACAAGCTACCGGAGAAATTAGCAGATCCGGGTGTCTTCACGATCCCGTGTTTGTTTGGTAGTTCGACTCTGCACCACGCGTTGGCCGATCTCGATGCTAGCATCAACCTGATGCCATACTCTCTCTTCGAGAAGCTAGGCCTTGGAGATCCGACCAAAGACATCGATCATGAGTATATCTTTGGCCGACCGCTCGGTTAAGTATCCAAGGGGAATTGTGGAGAATCTGTTGGTGAAGGTTGATAAGTTTGTTTTCCCTACGGATTATGTCATTCTTGATATGGAGGTTAACGATAGAGTCTCGCTCATCTTGGGACGCCCCTTCTTGCGAACCGCCAAGGCATTGATCAATGTCTTCGACGGTAAGATCACATTTCGTGTAGGGGATGAGAATGTCACCTTTGATGTCATGAAATCGATGAAGAAATCCAGTGATCAGGACGATTTCGTTTTCTTTCTAGACACTTTCATATCTCACATGGATCGTTGCCTTGACTACGTGTGTGGCGCTGACTTGCTTAATACACAACACCTAGGTGAGGATGACAAGGAGGTTGAGACTGATGCTCCCTCTGAGCGAAGTCCAAGCCACCCAGCTATGGAACCTCCTGAGTACCCAGAAGTTTTTGAGGTTGTTGAGGAAACCGAGGAGGAGAAGAAACCCTCAGTAGAGGCACCGCCATCCCTTGATCTCAAAGATCTACCCTCCCATTTGGAGTATGCTTTCTTAGATGGCGAGGCCGGTTTACCCATTGTGATTTCTACTGCACTGACGGAGGAGGAGAAGAAGAGGTTGATAGAAGCCCTACTTTCTTCATGCATAGGATCTTGATGGAAGAGGAGCACAAGCCTGTTGTGCAACCTCAAAGGAGGCTTAACCCTAATATGTCGAAAGTGGTGAAGAAGGAGGTCCTTAAACTCCTTGAAGCTGGATTGATATATCTTATTTCTGACTCCACTTGGTTGAGCCTAACTCAGGTCGTCCCGAAGAAGGTGGGATGACAGTCGTGAAGAATGAGAGTGAAGAGTTGATCCCTACTAGGACAGTCACCGGTTGGAGAGTGTGTATTGATTATAGGAGGCTGAATGATGCCACGAGGAAGGATCACTTTCCCCTTCCATTCATTGACCAGATGCTGGAGCGCCTATCAAGGCAGCAATTCTATTATTTCCTTGACGGCTTCTCAGGTTATTTCCAGATCCCCATTGCACCGGAGAATCAAGAGAAAACCACCTTTACATGCGCGTACGGTACCTTCGCGTACCGGCGTATGCCATTCGGGTTGTGTAATGCTCTAGCCACCTTCCAGAGGTGCATGGTGGCTATCTTTCAGGACATGATCGAGACTTCCATGGAGGTTTTCATGGATGATTTTTCTGTGTTTGGGAGTTCTTTCAATCATTATTTTCAGAACCTCTAGAAGATGACGAGGACGTGCATAGAGACGAAGCTGATGCTTAATTGGGAGAAGTGTCACTTCATGGTGACTGAGGGGATTGTGCTTGGGCACAAGGTTTCACGTGCCGGTATTGAAGTGGATAGAGCTAAAATTTACATGATCAGTAGTCTTCCACCACCGACTAGTTTGAAATCGGTTCGTAGTTTCTTAGGTCATGCGGGTTTCTATAGACGATTCATTAAAGATTTTCAAAGATCACCCGACCCATGACCCGCCTTCTGGAGAAGGACGTACCGTTTGAGTTTGATTCGGACTGTTTGAAGGCATTTGAGTTCTTGAAGGAGCAGCTGGTTTGTGCTCCTATCTTGATTTCCCCCGACTGGAGCTTACCCTTTGAGCTCATGTGTTATGCGAGTGATTATGCAGTCGGCCTGTTTTAGGCCAAAGGAGAGATAAGCACTTCCACCCAATCTATTATAAGAGTAAAACGCTTAACGATGCTCAAGAGAATTACATAACTACCGAGAAGGAGTTGTTAGCGGTGGTGTATGCGTTCGACAAGTTTCGTTCGTACTTAGTGCTCTCTAAAACCATCTTCTACACTGATCATGCGGTATTATGATATCTGTTCGCCAAGAAAGATGCCAAACCTAGATTGATTCGATGGATTCTCTTGCTTTCTGAATTTGATATTGAAATTAAAGATAAGAAGGGAGCAGAGAATGTGGCGGCCGACCATTTGTCGAGGTTAGAGGATCCCGGTAGGGAAGAGATTCGAGAGGAGGCAATAAGGGACACATTTCCCCATGATTCCTTGATGATGGTGAGTGTGAGACTGGACATAGAGCTGGTGTTTTACATGAGTGCTGAGGTGCAAGGTTTGCCACGGTTTTCTGACATAGCAAACTACTTGGCTGATGGTTTAGTGGTTAAAGGCATGACATCACAACAGAGGCGTAAATTCTTTATGGATGTCAACCACTACATTTTGGATGCACCTCATTTATTCCGTGTGGGAGCTGATAGAGTTCTAAGGAGATATGTGAGCAAGGAAGAAGGCGTAGAGATCCTTAAGCATTGTCATGAGGGTCTGACGGGAGGTCACAACGGGCCCTCTTACACTGCCAAGAAGGTGTTTGATTCTGGATTCTATTGGACGACGGTGTTTAAGGATGCTCATGAGTTAGTGAAGCGGTGTGACGCGTGTCAACGCACCGGTAATATCTCATTCCGGAATGAGATGCCCCAGAACCCGATTCAGGTAGTTGAAGTATTTGACGTTTGTGGCATTGATTTCATGGGTCCGTTCCCTGCATCATGAGGGAACCGATACATTCTCATGGCGATAGATTATGTCTCTAAGTGGGTTGAGGCTCAAGATCTACCTACGAACGATGCCTGAGTTGTAGTGAGATTTCTGAAGAAGTTGTTTAGCAGGTTTGGGACTCCCAGGGCCCTAATTAGTGATAGGGGCATGCACTTCTGAAATGCCCAGATGGAGAATGTGTTGTCACGCTATGGGGTCACCCATCGGCTATCGACTGCCTATCATCCACAAACTAGTGGGCAAGTTGAGAATGCGAACAGGGGAGTTAAGAGGATTCTAGAGAAAACTGTCGGGAAAAATATGAAGGATTGGTCCGATAAGTTAGATGATGCGCTTTGGGCATTTAGAACCGCTTTTAAAACATCTATTGGGACCACACCCTGTAGGATGATCTATGGCAAGGCGTGTCATCTACCGGTGGAACTTGAGCACAAGGCATATTGGGCCTTAAAGGTGGTCAATCTTGACTTGCCACAAGCAGCACGACACCGGTTTCTACAGTTGCATGAATTGGATGAGCTACGTGAGGAGGCATACGCGCGTTCTTGGAGTTATAAAGAGCACACTAAGGCGTTGCACGATCGGCGACTGAAGGGAGTGAAAGAATTCAAGTGTGGAGATAGGGTGTCGGTATATAATTCTAGATTGAAACTATTCCCAGGAAAGCATAAGTCAAGGTGGACGGGGCCATACACGGTAAAAGAAGCATTTCTATATGGCACGGTGGAGCTACATGATGAAGAGGGTAGCTCGTGGAAGGTTAACGGTCACAGGTTGAAGTACTATATCGGAGGACCGATTGAGAATGTTGAGGCGGATGAGATCCTCTTTGACAAGACCGAAACCTAGAACTGAAGGAGAATAAGTCCTCGGGGTAGAACCCAAGTGTAGAGTTTGTAACTTCTGTGTTTTCTTTTTAATTTTTGTATATTTTTGGTTTGTATATTCGTGTGTTTCAGGTAAGCGTGACCAAAGTGCCGAAATAAAAACATCAAAAAAAATGTTCCAGGTATGTTTGCTTTAAATTCTAAAGATGGAACAAGTTTTGAAAAGAATTTTGAAAAAAATGTTAAGTGGTGAAAATTTTTGTAAGTGTAAAATCGGCCTTAACTTTCTGTGAATGTCCCCTTCTCGCGTTACGCAAGGTCTCTTGGCGTGTCCTCTCGCGGTACGCGAGAGACAAAAGACGCCTGTCGGGTTGTTTGTCCCCTGCACTACGCGAGAGTCTCCATTAACTTTCTCGCGGTACACGGGGCAATAAAAGGTCACCGCCTCCTACCCATTTCTCGCGGTACGCGAGACTGTGAGTGTACGACTCCCGCGGTATGCGAGAGCCTGGAAAATCCAAATCTAAATCCAAAAAAAATTACAAAAGAATTTTTTTTTTCTTCTTCCCAATCATTTCACACACCACCACCCACCGTCTCCACCTCCGGCCACCCACTATACACCACTAGCCACTTCACCCTCAGGCGACCACACCCCCCCTAACCACCACTCCCACCGACTTCCACCGCCACAGTCGCTCTCGCCACCATCACACCATAAAAACCCTAGGCCGATACCATTCACCACCATCGCATCTCCGATTAACACCACCACCACTACCACCACCACCACTCACCCCCCTTAGCCACCATCAGATCAGGGTAAATCACACGGGGGGAGGGGCTCGAGGAAAATTTTACTCTCTGGTTACTCATTTCTTCGTCATTAAGGTACGTTTCCCCTGTTCTACTTTGTATTAAGAGTCGTTTAAAGTAGATTTGAGCCGTATGTTAGTTTAATCTGTAAATTGAGTCAAGTTTAGGGTAATTTTAATCAGGTCTGAATTTAGTCATTAATGTGGTGCATAGTTGGGTTATCGGGTTATTAACTCGTTAAACCGTTGCGTGATTTGGTGTAAATTGTTAGTATGGGACTGGTTTGTTGTTTGGTTTCTGCCGTAAATGAGAAGGCTAATTGTCATTACTATTACTTGGTTGGTGGCACGAACACGAATCAAATTAGTTGTAACAAGTTGTGTAAATTGAATCAAATCGGGTCTTGTAACGTTCGTTTTTAATTTGTGTAAATTTTGTTTAGTTTAGGATAAAGTGATATTCAAGAAGTGTGTTCTAATTAATTGTTGTATTTAAATTGTAAATTGGGTCCTGGGATACACGTTTACATTCTTTGCGGTTTTAGACCGCCTCGCCCGCACTCAATCTCTATTCGGACGAGATTGTCTAGTTTCTAAATATACAATAAGGGTATCCCGAATTTTTCAATTTTTTTAATAGTGTTTTTTTGCTTTTCTGATACGCCGGACGACCGGGAATGAAATGCTATACGGTCGTCCTGCCCGATATATCTTCTGTTATTGTATTTTTGTAGTACTAACTTTTAAATGCAGGCGTGTCTTATCGCAGTGAGTCTTCTAGCGTGGGCAAGCGCAAGCGGGGCCAATTCCACACCCAAGGGGGGAGCCAGAGGAGCCACACCCGATTCATCGGGCACCGCGTGTCATCCGATACGCGGTTCCCGAGGCACGTCTGGCAGCTGACGCGTAGCCGATTCTGCTAGACGCTAGGATTTTGCACCCCCACACCCTCCTCCGATTCGATCTCATGACAAAGGAGGCTGTCCGGCTAGAGAGGTTCATCGATATGGAGCCCTACCAGCACCGGGGGATAGACATGGGGCTGATGGAGGAGCTAGGGCAGTTGCAGAGGTTGCAGAGTTCATTGACGCCCGATGGACAACAGTGTTGGCCTGTGACGCGATCCAGTACCGGGAGCTCACTGTCGAGTTTCATACCACATTCCGGTACGTCACATGCCACTTTAAGGAGCATGTTGTTGTTTCATTTTCCTTGGGCCGAAAGGTACACGAGATGTCGGTCCCGCAGTTTGCAGTGGCCACGGGGTGGTACACAGAGGCAGATGTAGCAGCATAGCCATTCTTGCAGAGCCTCAGGGGCCTATTTCGGAGGCGACACGACCAGGGGGTCAGTGACAGTCAATTACGTGACTTCTGGCATTCCATAGCCGATTGACCGTACTCCTCATCTCTTGTGGAGTCATCCATTCGCGACCCCCTCATCCGCTATATTCACAGGATTGAGAAGTGCAACCAACTAGATTTCTTTTTCCTCTACTGTATCATTTGCCGCCGAGAGGCCAACCTGGCTAGCATTCTTATTTCATCCATCGCCACGGGTCGTCGACGTGGGCCGGTGGCCAGGATTGAGCTCGGGCCGTACATCAGAAGGCTAGCGGAGCGTTTAGGAGTTTTTGACAGATATCTGGGACGTTTACTCACACAAGGCCCGGATACCATTCAATATGGTTTAGTTGAGATACGGTTGGCGGGGATCGTCACGATGGATGATCCGCCATGTTTGATGGATATCCGACAGGGTCCATAGGTCCCACCACCTGCTGGGACGCCTGCCGAGGATGTAATTCTGATGGGGGCGCCCACACCACGACATAGGATTTTACATCACATAGAGCGCACCCAGGTTCAGCACCCGCTCCGACAACCCACACCAGCACCACTCACTCTTGAGGGGCTTAGAGATCAGATGTTCGAGAGGATGGACCGCCAGGATGCGGCCATTCGGTATTTGATGCAGCAGCAAGGCATAGAAATCCTACCATTCTTCAGGCTCTAGATCAGCATTAGTCAGATCAGCCAGACACAGGTGGAGACCCGCAGTGATCATCATCAACACCTTATGCCAGGTTGTATCTTGATTCCCTGTATTTTATTTCTTATTTATTTTTATGTATTTCTTTTATTTTCTTTTGGGATGTATAACTGTCTACCTGAGACTGTCCCTTGGCCCGTACGTACTAACACAAGGTTAGAATTCTAGCTCTTCCAGAGTGGTATCTCACTGATGGCTCGAACCCCCCCGGAAGGGGAAGGCTTTCTCCCATGAATGTATTCTTAGTTTTTTTTAATGAATCCTAAATATTACCACTCTCCATTCCATAATGGAGTAGTATTTCGGCAGGGTTGGTTGTGTTGAATACATTTCGTTGTTTATTTGACGTGCTTGCTAGTACTTGTTAGAATCAGCCGCTTTCGTTCGTGAGGAATTATTGGAAGTTGATAGCTTAGCGCGTTCGAATGGAAGGAAAGGGAACACGACTTACGAGGCATTTCACACTCATTTTAATCATGGAAGTCTGTTCCGATTTTTGTATAGTTTATTTTTTATTTCTAACTTATTTTTATTTGTTTATTTTATTTGGTATTTTTCTCTTATTTTTATTTAACCGTCGTTTCTCGGTCCACATTGAGGACAATGTAAATTTTAAGTGTGGGGATGGGAGACATTACATTCGTCTAGGTTTTGTATTTTGAGTATGTTGTTGTAAATTGTAGAAAATTTTTCAAAAATGTCCTTTGAATTAGAGTCTTGCACATACATGGAAAATGATAGGTAAAACGGGGCAATATTGTGATTAAAAATGAAAAAAATAATCAATAGAAAGCGTGTCTAATTTGTGATGAACCGGTAGGCCCAGCCAGTTGAAAAGCTTAAATATCCTGAAAAGTGTTACTTAGGATTAATAACTTAATTAAATCATGAAAGCTTGTGGGTTCTCATCTTAGGGAAACGGTGATACTGAAACTGTCAACATAGGGTGATAGGTACCACGGTAAGCTAAGATTTTTATGTTTCTGAAATGATTTTGGCACATCACTCTCCTTTTATGCAAATGAATATGAGAGTTGATGGCGCCCGCATTCCATCTTTACATCCATTATGAGTATAATTTAAAAATAATTGAAAGCTTAAGTTTTGACCTAGGTGTTACCCTCCAGGATAGCGACTTGGTTGATACACCCATGGGTCGGGGCTTGAGTGATCAATAGTTGGGATAAATAAGGTTTGATTTATGTGTTTTCCATGGGGATAGTGACTCTGTGGATACGCCTCTAAGTTGAATTCTTATGTGCTTTAGTGATAAGACTTCATTCTATGTGCTTCTTTCTGGGATGGTGACCCGGGATGCACCACTAGGAAAGGTTGATTGATACATTAGATAATACTCATTCCAACTCATTCCATTTCATTCCATGCAATCATCTATATTTTGAAAAAATAAAGATTTTAGTTTGTTGTGGTGGGAAGATCTACATGATCTAACCCGGGCCTAAACATGACCGTAAGACGAGATTATGTGGAAGTGTAGCTTTTAAGTGTGAGATCAATAGTTTGATTGATCTGTTGTATAAATTGGATTAGAACACTTCTCGGGGGCTTGATTTTTGGTGTTTGGGTTTGGTCGGATAGAAATACCGGTTATTTCACTTTAATGTGTTATTATATTTGTGTTGATCAAAATATGAGAATTTTAAAGTTTTGTCCAGTTATGATTCCATTGTAGATTTCTTTTTCGAGGACGAAAAAAGTGTAAGTGTGGGGATGTTTGATGTGTTGCAAAACACATGCATTTATCCGTGTATATTTGTGCGTTATCGTATAGTTTTGTATCATTTTAAGTTCGTTCGGAGTTCGGGTCATAGTTGCAGGTTATAGTGTGCTAAGAAAGCGAAAAAGAGAGTAAAATCCTGATGAAATCGAGCACACGGGTGAAGAGTGGAAATCAAAGAAAGAGAAGAATTAATTTTCTGAGGAAAAGAGTCCCTCACGGTATGCGAGGAAGTAGGAAGATTTCCTTTTCGGTACGCGAGGGAAGCCAGAAGCCAGCCCGACTAATTTGTCCCTCGCGGTATGCGAGGGACCGGCCATATGTCTCTCGCGGTACGTGAGAGACCCACTAATCCGTAAAAAAAGGAATTTTAGGTTTTTAATTGTTTTGCACGGCTATTCCATAGGGGATTCGATTTGTTGCCGTCAAAGCTCTGATCTTGGGCGATTTTAGCAAAGGAGAAAGCTTTTGGTTGAAGGATTTGAAGAATCGGAGAGTATACGATTAGACATTTAAGCATTCGGACACGATTAATCGTTTTGAGTATTTGGTTTTGTTTTTATCATGATGCTTGGCTAAAACCTTAGATCTACCTAGGTTAAATATGAAAGATTATTAAAGTTTTGTTTTTATTGGTTTTGGATCTTTTTTGGATTTTATGGTTTAGTACAGATCTGATTTCACTTTTTTAATGAGTATGCAGGCTTGATTTTGATCTTTGATTGGTTGGTTGTTCCTTACATATCTTGTTTGAATGTCTTTCAATGAATAGATGTGTATTAGATCGCTTACTGTGTGTTTGTGATTCGTATGTGGTTTACTAGACGTTAGTAACCATAGGGATACCAATTATTAACTTAATAAATCAAGTGTTCTTCTTATCTAAATACCTGCAAAGTGATAGATAAATGGTTAGTCTGTGGTATTAGGGTTTCTGAGAGTGAACTGTCTGAGAGGACGTTTCGTTAGGGGTCTAGTGTCATTGTTAATTCGTGTTAAAACAGGTTGAATTCAGGTTGATCCTTGCATATTTGATGTATTGAGATAGTGAGATAGAGAGGTGAGCTATCTATTGAGTTCTTTAGCATAACCGGTGAGACCGAGACGTAATCCGACCACTGGTGAGCATAGTATCCTTTGTGTTTCCTTCTGGTCATATTCTAAGATTGATCATAAATCCATTAGGTTAATTTGAGGGTGTTACATCTTAGGATACCAGTTTCCATTACAGTTTCCATTACCAATAGAACCCAAGTTTAGTAATCAGGATTCACAACTTAGGTAGTGTCTTTCATCCTTATTGATTTCATCCGTGTCTGTGTTAGATTGTTACTTGTCTTACCAGTCTTCTTCATTTAATTAGTTCAAGTTTAGTAGTTAACCTTAGTTCATAGATTTCCCCTAATCCAAACCAAATATTAAGTCCTAGTTAGAGTCTAATTTGTGTTAGAGTCAGTGTCTCGTGGGTTCGATATCCGGACTTCTTTTAGCTGTGTTACAATTGATAAGTAGACTTGTGTGTCTTTGTGGTCTATTTTAGTAGGGTTGTCTAAAGTTTAACTAGAGTGTCTAGATTAGTTTGTGTTTAATTTTATAGACCGTTTGACAGACATCATTTGCCGCATCACAAGGACAACAACGCAAGCACACACAACAACAAGCAAGTAGCACATAGGAATACACAAACATTTACCCTGACTCGTTACCTAAGCACAAACCATATACGGGTTCTCATGCTAGCACATCCTAGATGTATACTCAAACGTTTAAGTTCATTTCCCGACTTATCACAAACAAGTCATTATACGATACCCAAGTATCATACCGACTTCTAGCCCACACGACCAAAGAACACCACATAGACCTTTAAGTTTGTTAAATAATATTTAGCTTATAAAACCTTGTAGGTTAAAGCAACACCAGTAACACATTTATATTATAAAGAAAATCTTTCAAGTATGTATCATAGCCCAAAACGGTAAAAACATTAAAGAGGGGATTAGAAACCAACTAGTTACGCAGAGTCTCAATCTTGGTTTTGCGCAAAGATCACTTGCTCAAATCCCAAACATGTCAAACGTATGATCACACGATCAAAATACGTTCAAAACATTCTTCGAACACGCATGAATATAAAAATAAATCCCGAGGCTCAATTTCATCCTCTCGTCATCACGTCCCCATGAATACCTAGTTTCACGTGTCCACCCGTGTCGGATCGTCCTTGACCCGTTGAGAAACCCGTAAACCCAGACTTAGGTTTCCATGCATGCACGTACGTGACCATGCAAAGAAACCCTAACCACGCGAAACGTATAACTCGTGTCGGGTTCCCATGCATGCATGTAGACCCGTCATGCAAAACCCTACTCGGGAGTGGCTCTAACCGGCTACCGCTCGCAACACCGCGCACCACCATGCACATCACCGTCCTCTCCTTCGTCCTCGTCACCTGGCACTGCCGCGCACGTCCTCCCTTCTCTTCACCATGCACCACCGTGTTCATCTTCCTCGCTGGTACCAAACCCTAGCCGTCTCCTCATAGACCCACCACCATCATCATCTTCCACTGCTCGTCGCCGTACGAAACCTTCCATAGCCGTCACCGGCAGCCGCCGGCAACCTCCCCACCCTTTGTTGCTCCTCCATATCCCGTCCTCTCTCTCTTCTCGGCAGCCAACCATCGCGTCAAACGGGCATCTCCAGTGCTCCCCTTAGCCGCCTGCCACCATCACGCACCATCGCCAAACCATTTCCGGCCACCAGCTTCAACCCGTGGCCACTGCCACCATCATCTGTGGCCACCACCGACCGTCCCACATTGCCGATATCAACCACCACCGAAACAACCACTCTACTTGCAACCCTAATTGTAATCTAAACCAAACACGTAAAAGAATAGAAACCGAAATTACATGATCGCGCTCTTGGTCTCCGTTGTGAGAACACCACCCGGAACGACTGTGGTCGGCGTCGTCTCCCTCTCCGGCTTCCTCTCTATCGTCGCTGCCGTCGTGCGCAAGCCTAGTCCGAATAGCCTGGGTTTGCCTTTAGTTGGTATTTAAACCTTTAAAGGTTTACATTTTAGTCCCCAGGTTTCCGTTTCGTGCATTTTGATCTCAAACTGTTCCCTTTAAACAACTAACCATCTATTTTCGGTAATTAAACGCACCTCAAACGACAACTCTTACTAATCCTCTTATTTAGTAATGAGCTGGGTCACCCCTTAACCCGAACCATCATCATATAGATTTCTGGGATGTTACAATATCATACGTATAACTAAGTAGCAAGCCACACAGGCACTGCAGGGGGTCTCTCTATTTGTGACAATCATGAACTCATAGGTTCATGACGTTGCCACTTGGTCATGAGTTACGTATCGCCTTCCATGACCCTAGCGAACTTTTGAACGCTATTGAGACTTCGGTGGATCCCATCACCAACCTAAAGATTTGATTCTATGAAGATCTCATTTTCCTCATTAGCAACCGTGAACATTACCAGGACAACCGTGAACATTGTCACTTGGTTATGAGTCTTCATTAACCTTTACGTTAGTCTTTAAGTGATTGCCACCACTTAAACATACCACTATACAGTGTAACCTTTTCTCTCGTCCCTAAATAGGGATATATGAATCTTTACCTTGTCATACATGGCCAAATTTATGTAGTTATTTGGCCAGACATCAAAAATGTTCCATTCAAAATGTCAAAACATGGCAATTCATGCTAAAATATTACCATTTCATGTATACTAGCCCAAACATTTAAAATGTTTAAAAGTGGGCTTCATAACATACTTATAAACCTTTCATAGTAGGTATACTGGCTTAAAGCATTTAAAATATTTGAAAGTGGGGCCTTATAGAACTTATATAAACTCTTTCACGGCATGTATATCAACCCAAAACATTAAAAGGCTTAAAAGTGGGTGTGATAGAACTCACCTTTAATCTTTACTCATTCATGCAGTATCTTTACGTTAGTAATGGCACAACTCCTGACTAAAGGTCCTAGGCCATTACAATGTTACTTAGATAAGTATACCTATCCTAGTGGTAATAACAAAGCTAGAGAAAACTAATCGGAACCTTACCTCGAAACTATCTACCGTGTTGTAAGCGAAATACGGGGAACTAGACTCTCGATCACCAACCGGGGCTAAGGAATCGAACCTTAGAATATTTGTGTGTGTATTTGATGGTGTTTGTGTGTTTGGAGATGTGCAAATGACCCACCATCGATCATCTATTTATAGGGCAAAATTTCACACCGTGACAGACCGTTACAAGTGGTGATGACCCATTTCTTGGAGGCTACGCACTTCTTCTCCACGTAACGGATTGTTATAGTTTCGTGAAGGTCCATCACGAAGTTGGGTCATACGCCACGTGCCAGAAACTCTAAACCGCCCTCCGGTATTGCGACACAGACCGTTATCTCTAGGTGACAATCCGTTATGTCCCTGGCAGACCATATCGGCTGTGACGGTCCGCTACAACCTGATTTTCTACATTTTTTTCACTTTTTGTCACTTTTAGCCACTGGAGTTTGGTTTATTCACCATTCTAATCCTTTCCATTTTATAAAAATTGGGATGTTACATTTTCGCACCAAGTATTAATCGGATGGTTAGGTTAAATGGTTGAAAGCATGTCTCGTGCCTTAAGGTTTCATCCAAATACCAGGTTTGGATTATTCTAATACCTTTATCTCTGTTGTCAAAGCGTCCACGTTACAGATAGTCTTATTACTTGTTGTTACACAAAGCTAGCATTTTCATTAACTAGACGTTAAAAATGCCATTTTTAAATAGCCACCTAAATGAGACCCTTTTTTATGGAACTACCTCCTCGATATATTGGTGGACAACAATGTATTTAATCATGTATGTCGAATAGAAAGGGATCTATATAGTCTTAAACAAGCTCCTTGCACCTGGTTCAACGGCTTAGCAATTTTCTTCTACATCAAGGGTTCACATGTAGCCAAGCCGACACCTCTTTATTTGTATTATCAAAAAGCTTCATGCATCTTATACTTATTGGTCTATGTGGATGATATTATTCTTACAGGAAACAATGAGGGTACTATTCGTATGTTCAGCAAGCGCATTCACAAGGAGCTTGCTATCAAAGTTATGACAAACTTAGTTATTTTTTGGGCCTCGAATTAACCTACACGGACAACGATATCTTCTTTAGCCAAGCCAAGTATGCTCATGATGTCTTACTCGATCCAGTTTACTAGATTCAAAGGTTGTGCCACCCATCTTGCCACAAATGATGTTTTTTTTGACAGAATGAGACTAACTTTTCATGATCCTATATGGTAAATAAACCTAGTCAAATTCTTCAAGATCTAACTTTGGCTCATTGTCAATTGGTTAAGCGCAATCTTCGGCATGTTAAAGGCACCATCTCTTATGGTTTTAGCCCTATATAGTCTTAATTGGTTTTTCGGATGCGGATTGAGCTCGTTTCATTGAAACTAGAAGATCCACCCACGGTAACTCTATTTTCTTAGGGGAAATTTGGTCTCGGGTAGAGCTAAAAAGCAACCAACTGTGTCTCGACCTAGCTGTGAATCCGAGTATTGGGATATGGGTAACACTGCTGCTTAAATTGTGTGCGTGAACTACGTGCTTTGTACACTACTTTCTAACAATCTTAATGTCACATCTCTCATAAGAGGGCTAAACATAATGATATTGATTACCACTTCATTTGTGAGCTCGTTTCTTCAGGGCGGTTAAACACTCAGTTCGATCCTACCAAGCTTTAAGTATCTTTGAAGACTTCTGCGCAAAGCTTTGCGTATGTCTGCCACCACTTCTTTTGAAGAGGGGGGGTTATTATAGAAAAGGGATAAATCGGGCTTTTATATTATTTGATAATATTTCATATGTAAATAGAGATTGTATATTTGATTATGTTTCTTTGTAATTAACTCTAATTGTATAATACATAATTCACTTGTGGTTTTTTTTTCACAAATATTAAGATCATGTTTTGTCCCTTGGGAAAAGTCATCATCTTTCTACTATAGTAACAATCATCGGAGTTGCTTTCAACCCCATCATCGCAAGACAGTGCTACCTAACTTCATTGTTTTATAGCCAATACGGGCTATAAACCCTCCATCATTGATGTTTAGAGGCAACTGAGTCATGCTTGAGACTTATCTGTACATTTTAGCAGCATCAATATATGAAATAAAGTGATCACTATAGTTTTGTTGATCGACTAAGAACTCACTGAATACATAATAAGTCATGAAAAGAATACTGCATCAAAGCTTTCATATATGCACTAAGAAAACTTTGAGATGTGATTTAATAAGACATAAATCTCAACCAGATAAATAATATTCGAATCATGTTATTCAAAAGTCTTATAGTTAATTAAGTTACGTAATTTATTATTTCCATGAAGAGTGGGAAGACTAACTTCGATTTAGGGAGTAAATAGTTCACTATAGAATAGTGGTGTACCCACCGTTTATGGATGAAGTCGCCCGACACCCATGAAAAAAAATTTGTTTGTTATATGTACTATCTACTCCCGAACGACCCCAGAGAAATTTTGACACCGGCACTCATTAATTTTTTTTTTTTTTGACCAAAACGACACCAAAAAAAGTGATTTAAAACTTTAAAATTTTACAAATATAAACTTATTAATTGTTATAAACTAATTAACAAATATAAACCTATTATAAATTAATTACTTAATTGGACCTACCCTTTAATTTTTATAAACAATTAATTCTACTAGGCCACTAACCATTTAACTCAATAACCTTTTACCCTAATTTCATCTATTCCTTTCTAAATTGTTAAGTGGTCCTGTCAAACCCTCCCCTAAGCCTGTAAACTAACGGAACAAACACAAACGATTGAGGCTTGTTCGTGTTTCTTCGTTTAACTTTAACCGAACAAATTATCGAACACGAACACTTAAATGAATGGATTTCAATTTGAAAAAAAAAAATTAACTCAATATTTCGGTAACCTAATTCAATCCGATGAAAATAGTTCGATAAACTGACTCAACCCGGCAAAACAATTTTAGTGATCCGATCCGGAAAAAAATTTCAATGACTCAACCCTACCAAAATCTCTTTTAGTAGAGGTCTAATTCCTTAAGTGAGTATTAATTAATCGAAGTTCCATTGTACTATATTTAAAATGGGTCCTAGTCACGGCTCATGTTGAGGTGGTTGGTAAGACATATTACATGCATGGGGTAGGAGAGAAGCATAGAGGTGACTAGTGAGGGATATGCGTAAAGGATCCACAATTTTGCACGCCATATCCACGTCCTCCACATAAATACCAAGGTAGACAAATTGTAAGACGGAATCTTGTAATTGTTATGGAATTGACTAGAAATCATTGAAACATATTGTACAATCCTATAAAGCTTGCAATAATTACTTTTTTGTTTAAATTTTAACCATTACTTATTGTTCATTTGTCCTACATTGGTGAAGACACAAAAGTGGAGAGACAACCTACTTTATAAATGCAAGGTAAGCCAATATAAAAATTAATAAATCGTATAACTTACATACTCAGCACTTTGACTAAATGAAGTTTTATTATTAGTTTTTTGGCAAGAATAAGTTATATTATTTTCAAGGGTTAATTGCATAAATTGTCCATGTGGTTTGATCAAATTGCATGTTTGGCCCCAGATTTAAAAAATTGTAAATTTAGCCCAAACTTTTGGGACTGGTTACGCCTTTATCCCCCGGAGTTAACACCAGTTAGTTTTTTACAGAAAGTTAGCCCATTTGCCATCCATAGTACCTATGATTACAAACTTAACCCTAAAAATGAGTTAAAATAATTATAAATATTAAAAATAAGTCAAACAATTTCTAAAAAAATTAGTGATTTTTATTGTTTTTTTACAAAATTTTATTGATTTATAGATTTTTTTATTGATTTTTTAAGTTTTTTACTGTTTTTAATTCTTTTTTAAGGTTAAGTTTGTAATCGTAAGTCACGTGGATGGCATATGGGTTAACTTTCCGTTAAAAACTAACTAATGTTAACACCAGAGGCAAACGGTGCAACTAGTTTCAAAAGTTTGAGATAAATTTATAATTTTTAAAACCTAGGAACCAAACATGCAATTTGATCAAACCACAGGGGCCATTTATGCAATTAACTCTATTTTCAATAGTCAAACCATTTCTAAACAATGATTTTGTGCCTTTTATATCTAATTATTATATACCATTTCTAAAATATTGCTATGTGATTATATAATATGTAGGGTGATATTATACATGTAAAAGTAAAATAATGTGTTTGTAAACATTTAACCTTATTTGCACAACTAAATGAGCAGTTTTCGTGAATTATTAAAGTAATACAAATATCATTATAAACGCAAAATATCGTAGATGAGATGGTATATGACATCTATTTTATTTATGTGGGAGATCCTGAGTTCGACGCCAAGCACCTTCAATTTTTGATTTGTTTATTCCCTTTCTTTTATTTCTTTACAAATTGAATTTCAATCATTCCCACATCGTCTCCAGCTCTAAAGTTTGAAGTCCTCCCTTTCTATACATTCGGTATTCCTCACCCCACATCGGCTGCAACTTGAAACTTTAAGTACTTCCTTGTTTATAAGTTGGAACACCGGTAAAACATTGATCCATTCCAATCATGGTTCAGGCCAACCCGGTCGACCGTTTAAGAAGTCCTCTCCATGAGCAAGGTTTATCCCACATCATATGTTGGGTCTAGTTTGATAATGATGTTTATCAATTCAAGCAATCACGAGAAGTTTACGTTCGCGTATGAAAATTGGTCTGAGAGTCGCTAGGCTGGTTTCAGCTGACTCTATGAGAGTCGCTAGGTCGGCTTCAGCCTACTCTTTAAGAGTCGCTAGGATGGGTTCAGCAGACTCTCTCGGCGAGTGTCGGCAATCTGCTTGGCCGACTCTCTCAGTTCTCCTATATATACCTGATCAATTTCTTAGCATGCTGGCCTTCTTTTTCACCTCAATTTCTTTGTAATTTCATTTTGCTTAGCTAGTTTGAGAGGTGCATGGTTTGTGTTTGATCCACCACCCCAGGGGAGCTCACCTGGGGTGGATGACGGTGGTGGTGGTGGAGGTTATAAACATTTCAATAGCTTATTGTAATCATTATAGTGGAATTCTAATCAGATTTGAGTGGGTTTTTGTTCTTATTTTTATGCTCTTCTTCTTTGTTTCTTTTGATTTATCAATAAACAGATTGTCTATAACTGGTTTGTTGATCAGATATTGTCCAGAATCATCATAACAGTGGGATCCAACCGTTCGGTATCTATCATCATAGGTTGAGAAAACTGTTCGATGAGAATTTTTATATGAAAGTTGATCCCACATCAAAAGGTTGAGAGAACATTGCCCAGAGTCTTGCTTATAAAAGGAGTGGAAAATAAGAAAAAACTTAAATCAATAATAATGGGTTCTTCTTCTTGAGTACTTCAACAATCCATTTGAGACTTGCGCACATAACAACATTATGCAAATTCAATAGCAACATAATAACACCGTTAACAATTGATAACACCCTAATTTTCATAAATTAATATACCAATTGAGACCTGAGCACATAACAACAAAATATATATATATATATATATATATATATATATATATATATATATATATATATATATATATATATATATATATAGCAATATTATATACATATTAAAGATAAAAAAAAATGTTCCCTTTTATGGTATAGTTTTTTTTTAAATTAACGAAATATATAAAAGTTATTCGAGTTGAAAAAAAATTGATGGAAGAAGCCTTTAATGAACAAAGTCAATACAAGGTCAAATTACCTCTCCCTCACATTATTAACTCCAAAATTGACGCCTATTAATCTTAACCATTAGATTACTTTGATTAAAGGCTCAGATTGTTTTCTACGCTTTTAATACTAAATCCATTTTGTATTTGATCTTCCCTATATATACATAGAGACACACACGCACATATAGTTTAAGAGTATTAAAAAAATCAATTATTTGTCTATCATTTCACTCTAATTGATCATTGACTCTAAAAGATGATCATTGACCCTAACTAAACATCATATTTTTTTCAAACGACAACACACCCATTTAAACTTTACTTTTAATTAAACACCCATATTTGATTATCAATAACCATAAATCCATAATTAAACATGAATAACCGTAAATGACCCTAAGTTTAATTATTTTATTTTAATGTTTATTTTTAACTACTATATTTTTTTAAAACTTATAATTTGTTTGTGACCTAAATTTTAATTTTGTTTTTAAATTTGCGACCACATTTGAATGGTTGCAAAATTTCTAACTAGTTTGCACACTGCATTTTATTAATTTCTAACTTTTTCTATCTAATGATTTGCAACCGGTATATATAGGAAATTTTTTTGACTGGTTTGCAACCAAAATGTTATCGCAAAACAGTCACAAATTTTGAGACTAGTAGTGAAAATTGAAATAGAACAGTAACTATATCGATGTCCTAAAAAGCAAATCAGTAATAACATAATTGAGTAATTTGAGTGAATCTCTATTAATTGTATTACACCACTGTTACCAAAAATATTAGACCAATGTGTAGTTAATAATAGTATAGTGTTGTTTATGTAATGTCGTGGTCTACAAATACCACCTCCTATTGTAATCGTAATTACAACTTTACAACATACACACACATTTGGTTTTACTTGGTATCAGAGCCAAGCCATTGTCAACAGCCGCACACAGTCGCTTCACCCCCGTCAGCCGTCTTTTCACTGCCATCCGTCGTCGTACGCCTCCGCCAAGCACCTTCTTCGGTGCTTATTATCGACCAATCGATCGTTACAATCGATCTCCAAGGAATCAGGAAGCTTTTTATCAGCTTGGTTTATGGAAAGGCTCTCGGTTACTACTAGAAACGTGTGTTTTTAGATCTAGGTTTTCGCAAACCTTGACACGGCGACACTAACAAGGCGGCGACACTAAGAGGAGAGAACAAGAGAAGACTAAAGATCAACTATCTTTAAGTTTATGTCGTTTTTCATTTCAAACAAAACCGCTCACGCGCTTAGTTTGCAGGGGAGTATTAGACCAATGTGTAATTAGTGATAGTATTGGATTTATTATGTAATATCGTGGTCTACAAATACCACACCATATTGTAACCCTAACTACAACTTTACAATATACACACACATTCAAAGTGTAATTAGTGATAGTATATGGTTGTTTATGTAATATCGTGGTCTAATAATAAATAGTCATTTATATTAATGACAACATATACAATGAAAAAAATAAGACATCTAGTACGATCTGTTATTCTGGACGGAATTGAACCATGTGTTCTCGATCTTACTGAAAGGAAAATGATTCAAGGTATAGTTGGAAATCTTGACCCATCCTTCAAAGAATGGGTTCATTTGGGCGAAAATCAATTGAATATGAGTCAATTTGGGTGACCTCAAATTATTCAATTGGTTAATTTGGATTGTAAGGTCCGGATTCTTGGGGATATTCAATCAACGGATTCAACAGTGTGTTGAACCTGGCGGAAACAGACTCGACGCGTGACTTGTAGGTGAAACAAAAAAGACGAGATACAATCAACTATAAAACGATTTGTATTACTAAATAACACCATAGAATACATTACAATACGTTCAATAACTCGTCTAACCAAAATACAATTACAAAAACATCTATTTATAATAAAACAGAAAGTATTCGGTGGGGTTGTGCCTGTACCGCATATTTCAAGTATGCGGCTGTGTACCGCATACTTCAAGTATACAGCTGGCCATGAAGTATGCAGCCGCATACTTCCTTGCTTCTTCGAAACTTCGTCTTCCGAACATCCCCATGACCTATTTATGCGTTAGCCTATTAGATTTGATCCTTACAATCTCTCCTAGGCTAATACACTCAAAATACTCAGAGTATTTCAATGTCAGCTGAGTGATCACCACCTCCCGCATGGAGGCCTTTAACTATTGCAGTTACCAAGAATTTCACGAACGGCTTAGTCTCACTTTCACAATCTTCTGGCACGAATAGCTACTTCTTGGACTGTCTCAACATGTCTTCCTTCCCAAACTTTAGTAGATCCATAGGATCAGCAATTGTAAATTCTTGATCTGTACAGTGAATATCCAGGTATCCTGTCATGGGACTGTATGACCAGTATTCAAGTTGGTTCAAAGCATTGTCTGGTAGAGCTTTATGAACTAGAACATACTTCACTGTCTTGGGAGGAGGATAGATTTCCACTATAAAGGGCTTCTTAGTAATTATGTCCATTATGTACTTTGACTTGACCCTCTTGCATTTAGCAGTCTTCATTTTCTTGAAGCCGTTGTTGCACTCTGAGTCAAGAAAGATAAGGAATTTCCTAGCCATGCCATTGTCACCTGGATTGTAAAATTGAATTTTGTTAAGAGCATGCAGATCATATCTTGGCAGTGAACTGAAGTCGTTAACATATGCAAAATACTCCAGTCGTTCTTTCCTTCTTTTGACCAGGAACATATTCTTCTCATTATCGAACATCCAACTGATAATTTGAGAATGATCATTCTTGTTAGAGTTCAGTTCCTAAGTGGCCGTGACATAGTGAACTTCATGTGGAGGAATAACCTTGAACCATTTCTTCTTTTCTTCTATTGAATAAGTATGACTTTGAGAAGAAGAAGATACTGTTTCGTCATGCATATTTGAGGATTCATTATTCGGATCAGCAGAAGACTCCACATGGGACGGAGAATTACCTTCGGCCAATAAATCGCTGTCAATTCCGGTAATTTCCTTGCCCTGAGCACTATTATATATAGGAGAAGCAGACACATTAGCATCAAACAAGTCTTTAGCTTTATCTGTTTCTTGCTCCCCCATAAATGTATCATAAAATTCAGCAGAATCGTCATCGAACGAAAATATTGTGCTAGATTTGAGTATTTCATCAAGATCTTGCTCAAACTCAAACGACAAGTCATTTTCTGACTGTTGTTCTTCTTTTTTCTATGACACAGGAACATAGACAACCATAGCTTGAGATAAGTTTTCTTGAGAGCTATTGTCTGTATGTTGATTTCCCTGGTCCTTGTCAGTATCTTTATCATCACTTTTTCCATCGTTATCATCATCATCACCATCATTGTCATCACTCTTGTCATCACCGTCACCACTACAACCTTGAGAAGATTTCTTCTTTCTTTTCTTATCTTTCTTCTCCTCCTTCTTCCTTTTCATTCTTTCCAATTCATTCAAGACATATTCCGGTCCTTCTTTCATGTTCTTCATCTTTTTATCTTGAAAGATCATAACTTTCTTTAACCCTTTAGTTTGGCCATCCTTTTCAGCCATTTGTTGTTCTAACTCAAAAACTCGTTGCTGTAAAGATTCAACGTGAACTTGTACGTGTTGTGAAAAACTTGGTTCAGAATGAGGGGATTTTCCTTTATCTTCTGGTGGAATGACGGTTGGTGTTATTATTGATGTTGGCTTTTGTGGGAGTTGTTTAGAAACTTTAGTTTCACACACCGCCTCAGGCACCCCCTGGACATGTGCGAGCTTTATTGGTACCCGTATTGATTTCAGAGTTTTTATAAAACACAACGGAAGTCTTTTCAGAAGGATCGTTCATTATTTGTATCAACCTCGAGGGTTGTATTTGTAAATATCAAGACTCAGTTGAAAAACAAAAGCCTTGTATTTATTTCATAAACATAGCGATTTAAATACCTTTTTTTTATTACAAAACAAGTTTGAAATCAAATACATCTCTTGTCTCCTTTGGACAAGTTTCAAGCCACGGGAAATAGCACTATCCAAGGTTGATCAATCCCTTGGTCCTATTTCCTCTTTCATCTTTTAGGATTTCCTATACACGAGGCCTGAGAATCCAACGTGCAAGTTATCCTTTTTCAACATTCATTCCTGGGTCAGATCTTATGTCCGCCCGTATCCCTTTTTTCCTTTTATTCATTGCCTGAAAATTTGAAAATGAAACGTTAGGGCGAACGCCGGTGAATACAATTATCTTAACAGTAAAATCATTTGACACAAACAAGTATTAATTTCATAATCATAACTTTTTGTTTAGTCCACACATTCAGCAGGCCTATGTGTTGACTATATGCACCACTGTATACACTGGCGTCATGTCTTATAACAACGGACATGTCCACACCTCCGAATTTGTTATATGATAAGCACCGGCCGCAATCCGGGACTCTCACCCGAGACCTGTGTATCCCTTGCAAGTTTTATGTATACCTATTGCCCGAATGCTTTGTTCGTAGAAGAACGTTGAGCATTATTCCCTTAACCTTTATTTGGTAAATGTAAATGTTTGAGACAAGTTTTGAAAGAGATAAAGTATTCACCTTGATTATAGGAATGAGCCTCTAAGTTGAAAAGTATAGAATCAACCTCCTAACTTTGATTTCTCTAGTGTATTGTCACCTCTACGAACGTTTCTTCTTAGACCGGGCACTACAACGAGCGAGAATCGAACTGAAAGCTTTGGGATTGAGCTAAGGAACTTCTGGAATGATATTTGTGTGTGAAGATCGGTTTGAATGTAAGGAAAATGAATGAGCTTGGCAAACTATTTATAAGGTTGATTCAGGAACCGTGATGGACCGTTACATGTGGTGAAGGTCCATCACCAGATTAGGGTTTCGCTAGTCATTAGACACGTGTCGCTCCCTGGTCATTTTGCGGCATGACGGACTGTTACCAGGTCTGACGGTCCATTACGAAGTGATACGCGGCGCACCCTGATGGTTTTGCGGCTGTGACGGACTGTTACCAGGCGTGACGGTCCGTTATAGGGTTTCCACGTGTCAGATTTTGAATATGAGTCACTTGACACGTCGCGCGTCACCATTGATCGCGTGCTCAGCCCGTAATCGGCTGTTACCGTCCATGACGGTCCGTTACCGTTGGATTTGCATGTTTTCTACTTTTTGAACCTTGATCTTTGGTATATTTACACTTATAGTCTTTGTGGTTCGTACCTTTGTAAAATTTTGGACGTTTTTATGGCAGGTGTTATATCCTCTCTACCTTGTTTTAATCTCGTCCTCGAGATTATTCGAACAAGTGAGGATATTTCTTTTTTTATTTCGGACTTCAATTCCCACGTGTACACAGGCCACGTCTGGAGTTTCATTTCACATTCACAATCATCAATTTCTTTTTTTTTTCAATTTCTTTTCCTACATGTCCTCGATTTGTAAAGGTTGTTCCATAAATTTCAGCTTTTCATCTACCTCTACATCATGTAGGGGTATTACTAGAGATTCATCTGCTAAACATTTACGCATATTTGACACATGGAATACAACATGTACTCCACTCATTTCTTCTGGTAAATCGAGTTGATAGGCCACAGGCCCAACTCTTTTCAAGATTTTGAATACTCCTACGAATCTAGGACTTAATTTTCCTTTCTTTTCCAAATCTCACAACGCCTTTCCAGGGTGAAACTTTCAATAGAACATTATCACTGACGTTGAATTCTAATGGATTTTATCTTCTATCATCATAACTCTTTTGACGATCATGAGCCGCTTTCAATCAATCTTTTATTTGAATGATTTTCTCAGTTGTTTCCAGAACTATATCAGACCTGATAACTGATTTTCTTCTATTTCAGACCAACAGATCGGAGTTCGACATTTACAACCGTATAAGGCTTCAAAAGGAGCGGCCTGTATGTGCGTATGGTAGCTATTGTTATAGGATAATTCCATTAGAGGTAAGTGGTCATCCCAACTTCCTCCAAGATCAATAACATAAGCCCTTAATATATGTTGGGTATAATTTTGAGACTGATGCTGTCAATCGAAATTACAGTATCGAAACTACTAGTTTCGGTTAAACTTTTTCGAAAACACAAATCTGCGGAGAAATCTTCAAACAGTCCGGATCGAGAGGCGGAATCTCTGGATCTGGTATTACTCTTGAATCACAAATGGGTAGAGACGGGTGCGGGAATCACATACACGAACAGAAACATATGAAAATGAAAAGAACAGATAATTGAAAGCATAAAACGTATGATTCTTTGATTGAAATGAAAATAAACGCTCGATCATACACTAACAATTAGTCTCACCCCAGGGTGAGCTCCCCCTGGGGTGGTGATTCCCTCTACAGACACACACTCACTCCTAGGGCATAATCTGCTATATATAGGAGGCCAAGCACATGCGCCTTGTTTTCCAAGCCACCGCCCAATGGGCCTGAAAAACAGGTATCGAAACTACCTAGTTTCGATTGAACAAATGTTCAACCGAAACTAGTAGTTTCGATTGAACAAAAGTTCAACCGAAACTAGTAGTTTCGATACTGTAATTTCGATTGACAGCATCAGTCTCAAAATTATACCCAACAATCTCCCCTTAGACTGATGCTATCAATTCTTGTCCGACTCTGTCTTTCGTCTTCATAGATTGACTGATGATCCAATGCCTTTCGTTGTGATTCTCCCCCTCAAGTGTAGACCCTCCTATCTTGTAGGCAAATGATAAAGGTTTGAATCCCAAGTATTTAGCAGTAAATAACCATCTTTCTACAAGGATTCTTGACATTCTCGAACACTTGATCAACTTTTGCCTTCTCTCCCCCTAAAAAAAGGTCAATTTGAAGCAAAGGCTCACTTTGTCTTGCATCTTCATAACTCTGCTGATAATTTGAAGTCTTTCGTGGTAATTCTCCCCCTAAAGTGTAGACCCTCCTATTTCTAGGCAAAAGATAAGGGATCGAATCACCATGTAATCAACAACTTATGATCCGGTTTGTCACAAGTATGCTTGACTTTGTTACCCGCTGCCCAAACTTGAACTTTGATCAAAGGAATTACGGCTGAATCAGGCAGAACATCGTGTATATTGCCGAAGAAACGAAATTTTCGAAAACCCGAAAAAGGTTGTCTCCAAGTTTTCTTCCAAAACTCCCCTCCTTCTGTGCAATATCCTGTTAAAAAATTTATCCAAGAAAATTTCCAAAAAACTTGGATAGTTCTGCCTGTAGTTTCGATAGGCTCTACTTCAGTCGAAACAAGGCTAGTTTCGATAGAGGCAGTATCGAAACAAGAAGTTTCGATAGAGAGATTCTTTAGTCGAAACTAGTAGTTTCGATAGGAGATTCTTCAATCGAAACTAGTAGTTTCGATACCCTCTAGTTTCGATAGCCTAGTTTCGACAGCCTAGTTTTGATGTCTTATACTTCTGATTTAGGGCAACACCAGTAGTTTCGATAGAAAATGTTCAGCCGCCACATAGTTTCGATTGACCATCTTCAACCTTCAGCTACTTCGATACCCCCAATCCAGGTCTGAAAAATGCTTCAAAAGCCTTACATCTTCAGATTTTGAAGGTGGAAATGTAGAACAGCAGTCACGAACCTGCTACACATCGATTTCTTCAAGTTTAACGTCTCAATGGCGGGTTTTTCTTGATTTTGAGCAGATTCGAGAGCAATAAGAGCCACCATGGCTCTGATACCACTTGTAGGTCCTGAGCAGATCCGAAAACACAAATCTGCGGAGAAATCTTCAAACAGTCCGGATCGAGAGGCGGAATCTCTGGATCCGGTATCACTCTCGAATCATAAATGGGTAGAGACGGGTGCGGGAATCACATACACGAACAGAAACATATAAAAATGAAAAGAACAGATAATTAAAAGCATAAAACGTATGATTCTTTGATTGAAATGAAAATAAACGCTCGATCATACACTAACAATTAGTCTCACCCCAGGGTGAGCTCCCCCTGGGGTGGTGATTCCCTCTACAGACACACACTCACTCCTAGGGCATAATCTGCTATATATAGGAGGCCAAGCACATGCGCCTTGTTTTCCAAGCCACCGCCCAATGGGCCTGAAAAACGGGTATTGAAACTACCTAGTTTCGATTGAACAAATGTTCAACCGAAACTAGTAGTTTCGATTGAACAAAAGTTCAACCGAAACTAGTAGTTTCGATACTGTAATTTCGATTGACAGCATCAGTCTCAAAATTATACCCAACAACATATCTTCTATGGTTTGAATAGTTCTTTCGCTTTGCCCATCCGTTTGAGAATGATAGGCAATGCTAAGATTCAATTTTGTACCCAGGTCTTTTTGAAAGCTTTGCCAGAATCGAGAAGTAAACCTACTATCTCTATTTGACATAATAGATAGTGGCACACCGTGTAAAGACAAAATTTCATTAACGTATAATTGTGCCAACTTATCCATGCTGAATGTTTCTTTCATGGGAAGAAAATGAGCAGACTTAGTAACTCTGTCAATGATAACCCAGATAGTTTCTATTGTTCGAGTGGTTCGGGGAAGTTTAGTAATGAAATCCATGGTTATCATCTCCCATTTCTAGACAGGAATTTCAAGTTGCTGTAACAAGCCAAATGACTTTTGATGTTCAGCTTTAACTTGAGAGCATGTTAAGAAATTTGCAACATAGATAGCGATATGTTTCTTCATTCTTATCCACCAGTAATTGGTTTTTAGGTTTTTGTACATTTTATCGTTTCAAGGATGCATCGTATATTTAGATTTATGAGCTTTTTTTAGAATTTCTTCACACACGTTTCCATAGATAGGAACCCAGATTCTCTTATTCATTCTAAGAATATCATCGTCATCTTTAATCAGTTGTTCAATCATGCCTCCCAAACCTTCTTTCTCGAGGTTTAGTTCTTGTAAGGCAAATTTTTGAGATTCCTTAATACGAGTAATAAGATCGATTTAGAGATCGATTCTTAAAGCACGAACTCGTTTAGGTTTCTCATGTTCTTTTCTACTCAAGGCGTCAGCTACAACATTAGTTTTGCCTTCATGATAACAGATTTTGCACTCGTAATCATTCAGGATTTCCATCTAATGCCTTTGCCTCATATTCAGTTATTTATGACTGAATATATACTTTAGGCTTTTATGATCAGTGAATTTGACTCCTGCCTCCATAATTTTAATGCAAATATTATGGCGCCCAATTCTAAATTATGAGTCTTATAATTCTTTTCATGGGTTTTTAATTGTTCAGGAAACATAAGCAATAACTTTATTCCCTTGCATTAACACACAACCAAAGCGGGTGTGTGAAGCATCATAATATACTGAAAAGCCTTCATTTCCATCTGCTAAAGCCAGTATGGGTGCTTGTGTCAGTTTCTGTTTCAGAGTTTCAAAGGCTTCTGATTGCTTAGATCCCTATTCATACTTAACTGACTTGCGAGTCAGAGAAGTTAATGGAACAACAATTCGACAGAAATCTTGCATAAATCTCTGATAGTAACCAGCCAAATAGAGAAAACTTCGGATTTCAGTTGGTGATTTCAGGATTTTCCATTTGGATATTGCTTCAATTTTGATAGGATCAACTTGGATACCATCAGCGTTAATGACATGTCCAAGGAATTGAACTTCTGACAACCAGAATTCACATTTTTGAGAACTTAGCATACGCATTGAACCGTCTTTCTTCTTAACGAATAAGACTGGAGCTCCCCAAGGTGATGAGCTTGGTCTTATGAATCCCTTCTTTAGCAATTCATCTAACTCCCTCTTTAATTATGTCATTTCATTTGTAGCTAATCTGTACGGGGTTTTAGAAATTGGTGTCGTATCGGGTACTAGTTTAATTCTGAACTCTACTTCTCTCTCAAGTGGAATTCCAAGCAGATCATCGGGAAAGATATCAGGAAATTCAGCCACAACCGGCACGTCTTCTATCTTCTTTTTAGTGTCAGTAGTTACAGATACAAGTTATGCTAAGCATCCTTTGTGTAAATATTTTGTGGCTTTCAACATGAAAATTATTCCAATAGAGTTGGATAATTTAACACCTTTTATAGTCAGAATATCGCCTTTCGGCGAACGAAGCTCTATGGCTTTCGTATCACACAGGATACGGGCTTGGTTAGAGGCTAGCCAATCCATTCCTAAAACAATGTCAAATGCTGCCAAAGTCATATGCAACAGGTGTACAGGAATAACATGTTCTAATAATGTGGTGTTACAATCGTTTAGGAATTATGAGATTTGGACTAGGTCCCCGTTGGCAGTTTCTACCACGTATTTCTTGTCTAATTTAGCTAGAGTTTTATTTAACAGTTTACAGAATTTATGGTCTATAAAACTTTGGTTTGCACCAGAGTCAAAAAGAACTCAAGCATAAATATCATTGATAAGAAATGTACCCGTAATGGCGTCGGGCATACATGCTGCTTCATGAGTATTGAGAACGAATGCTCGTATAATCTTCCTTACTCCGTCAGCGGGTTTAGGACCTGTCCCTTCAGGCTTCTTTAGTTTGGGACAATAACTCTTGATGTGGCCAGCCTCACCACATTCATAGCAGGTGATGGGTTTCTTTTTTGTAACAATCTTCTGTTTTGTGTCCATACATTTTGCAGAAGCTGCAATAAGCACACACTTAGCCTCGGTAAGTGTGCCCAAAAGGCCCGGTTTGCATAGAGAAGTCTACTTTCCAGCTTTTTGACCCCAATACGCAAGAGATAGTGCTGAGGTAAGGTTTCGACTAGTTCCTAATGACTTGGTTATTTTCACTAAATTAGGAATTTATGATTAAGTAATGTTGTAATGACTTAGGATCCTGATCCAAGTCGTTGTGCTATTTATATAAACACGTTGTCTTTTGAAAGAAAGGAAGTTAAAGGTGAGTTCTATGAGGCCCTTTTTAAATGTTTACTTTAAATGTTTTGGTCCGGTATGCATGCTAGAAAGATTTACATAAATGTTATATACCTTGATTGGATAGTATTCATATTGCAAGAGGTTATGTATAAATGATGTCTAAAACTTAAAACTAAGTAACGAAGTATTCATGAGATATCAAAGGAGTGTTGGGTAACCATCCGACCAATATGTAGTTATCTGGCAAACAGAATGTTCTGTCAAAGGAAAGAATGGTGTATAAATCCCTCCCGGACCCGTCATTCTTTCCTGGGAACATCTTTGTTGGAGGTACTACTATGGAAAGATAACCACCTTACTTTCTTTGATATAATATGAAGAAACCTTTACCAGAATTTCAAATAAAAACAAATTTTGGAAGAAAAGGGAAAGAGGTGTAAAGAAAGAGACGAACACTTGCCTTTTTGGCACGAGTTCATAAAGTAAAGATTTTTAGAAAGAAAATGGTTTTGACACGTAAAACATTTTAGAACTTGTCTTGGTGCGCCCAGATAAGTAATGGCAGAGAATTCAGGGTTTTACCTTGACTAGCAGAGGTCTTGACATTTATTGTCTTGACGAAAGATTAAAGAGCAAGAGATAGAGTTTTTGGCATGTTTTGCCATGTCAAATGTTTTGACCATATTGGTCTCTAAAGAAAGAAAATATTTTTCCACGTCTTGCCAAATGCCACATAATATCTTGCAATTTAGACGTATGGAAGTACTTCATTCCTTTGTGGAATGTAGTATAGACATCTTATGCAAGGGTATGTATAAGTGGTGATGACCGCTTGGAGGTTAACATGACCTCAGAAAGACAAGTGTGCTAGTATAAAGTATTATGTTTGGGCAAGAAGTTAAGGTGATGTTTTAATACGTGTCATATAAACCCATTTATGAATGAGACAGAGGTCAAAGACATTTTTTACTAAACTTAGAACTCCCCAGCGTAAAGCTGATAGATGTTTAAGCATGTGTATCAGGAAAATATGTAGCCTCCTGCAGTAGAGGCAAGGGACAAGAGTAGAGGCATCGTGCAGGTTGTCTGACATCCTCTGATGAGCTGGCATTAGAATAGTTATGTTGTACTTTCTTTAGAATGTACATTAAAACAAATTTTATGATATAAAATAGTATTTTAAAGTCTTTCGCTGTGTATGATCTCTGTTTTACTATATGTTCATGAGTAAATCCAACAAGTGGTCGGCATCTCGGGTGAGCCGGGATGTGGATGTCACAAGTTGGTATCAGAGCTATAGTTTAAGAGATTTAGATACTTGCCCAAGTATCTTGACTTAAACTAGGGATAAGAGACAGTAAGAATGCCAGTAGAGATGCTAGTCAAGATAGCCTGATGCCAAGGGAAAGGATAAAGGTATGAGTATTTTAGTAGGAAGCATAATATAAGAATTACTAGAGCGCCAAAAGTGGCGTAAATGATTAATTTCATTGTGGACACAGTTATTAATGTTTACGATACACTTGTGTTCTAGCTATCAATCCATCATGTGAATACTAAAACACTCCATATCTTTTGTAGTAATGGTTGGTAGAGGTAGAGGCAGAAGAGGAGGAAGGGTTAATCCCAATACTCCTCGAAGGCAGACGCGGTCCACCGCCAATGCTGAACCAAAAATAAGACATGTGGAGAGAGAAGAGCGAGTAGAGGAACCTGTGATAGATCTACAACTTAAAAATCTTGTAGACATGGCTGTTGCCAAAGCACTAGACACGGCTCTGCCAATTTTATTGACAAGCTTAAAAATAGAAAGAAGAATGATGAAACTCAACCGGTAGAAAGAACTACTAAGCCAGATGATGAGGTGGAAAATGATTTCGATTATGATTGTAAATCTGAAGATTCATATGAGGCAAGACCTCGAAAGAAGGGGAAGAAGGAATGTCCTTACAAAGCATTCAAAGACGGAAACCCTCCTGAGTTTGAAGGAACGAAGGATGTCACTGTCACCCATCAGTGGATAAGAGAGATCGAAGCAGTTATCAAGATTAGTGAATGTACAGACGATCAAAGGTCAAGTATGCGGCCCATTCTTTTGTACATCCAGAACCAGAAGCTTCAAAACACGAAGATCCACCACATGAATTTTCTTTTGAAGAAGACTGACACTCATGTGTTTCACTTGAAAACAATGCAACTCCTGATTTTGATGTATATGCCACATTTCCAAAATACAAACTAGGATCTTGAGTCTGATAAACCGTATCTTTCTTTTGCTTATTCAGGTCATAAGACTGTATCTTACCAATTAGCTCTTCCAAACCCATGTTATCAAAACCAGTTTGTTCCTTTATAACAATAGTGTACATTTCAAAATATGGAGGTAACGCATCCAAAAACTTCTTAAGAATTTTCCGATTCTTGTAGGATATATCATTGTTCACCATCTCACTAAGTAGATGACAATATCTAGACATCAGCTCATCAATGCTTTCACCTTCAAAGTGTTTAAAGACATTGAACTGTTTCTTCAATAACTCTCTTATGCTTTTCTTTATGTCAATACTCCCTCACACCTTTGTTTCAATCCTTCCCAAAGATCCCGAGAAGTCTTGAACTTCTTGAAAGTATGATATATGTTTAATGGTAAACACATGGATAATGCAGCAAGTGCCTTCTTCTCACGATCATATATCATCTTTTCTTCCACAGTAAATGCTGAAACAGGCTTTTCTGTATCTGATACACCCATATATGTATAAGTAGGATGTTTGTATCCCTTGCTGATAGGAAACCACAAAATCGTATCTTGAACGACACATAATTCTCAAATAGACTCTTCCAGTTTGAGTAATCCTTCAAATTCATCAACCATGGTGGTTTTGTAGGTGTACCAATCTCATTGTCATAATTCAGCAGATTAGTCATGTTATTAACACTTGCATGAGTAGGATTCGACATCCTTCCAATCTTGGAAAACACTTAGCAAATTTGAGCAAAATCCACACCTAGTGAACTTTGTAAGTTCGCCTGAGTCAAGAATAAAGCGAAGATACTTCAAGCAAAGTTAACAAGTTCGCCTAACATAGAAGAAGCGAATTTGACAAGTTTGCTTAGCTAAGTTCGCCTGTAACTGAATAAGCAAGTTCGCCTACGACAGCTGATGAACAAGGAGGAGAAATATCATCAACCAAATGCACGAAACCTCTGAAGATAAGCATTTCTTGCAATCTTGATGGAATTAGAGAAATTTGGACCGTAGCAATGTGTAATTGATGAAGCAGAACACTTTTATCGAATCAAATTACACAAAAACACTTCAACAACATTCAAATCAATCCAAAAACCCACTCAAAATACCAATAAACTCCATGAACACGAAATGTCTATAAAAACTTGATCTTTTGATGTCAAAATCAACACATAGATGTCACACGTCGGTCTCTATCAAGAGCAAAATCTCTGATACCACTTGTAGGTCCCTACGGGTCTACGGATCAGTCTAGACGAGTGACACAACACATACATGGAGTGCGGAATCCAATGTATACATGCTTACGTAATGATAAGAACAAGTAAAACAATAGACACACAATATCTGAAATAACTTCTCTATATTGCTCTCAAATATTAGTGTTTGAAAATGATCAAGTGCTCAACTGTTTCAAGATTCAAACTAGTAAACTCAATATATATGCAATAACATCCTACAGGCGAACTTGCTAACTTTGCCACACACAGGGTTACGCGAACTTGACAAGTTCGACTGTTACAAACTTGTTACATAGAATACATTACAAACTTAAAGACAACACAAAGACCCAATCTATTACAAGCTACTTGTCACAAAACATGTCCTAACAGTTTTGAGCGGGAAACTTCATACATAGGTAAGGTAATCCTCGTTCATGATTTTTACGCATTTTTGTTATTGTTTTTGCTTGAAACCTGATTAGGGTTTTGGGTTATTGATAGTGGAAATCAGAGAGGAGACGGGGACGGTGATGGTGGTTACTAAGGTAGCATGTGATGGTGATAATTGTGTGGTGTTGTGATCTGGAGCCGAAGGAAAGAAGGGAGGGTGGTCGGTGGAAATGGACAGCGAGGTGGGTTAGAGTGGTTGGGACGGCGCGTGACTGCAGTCGAGTGTATGGCTGACGTGACGACAAACACGACTCGAGGCAACGGATCACGGTGGTGGCTATGTGTGAGACACACAGTGGTACGCGGTGGTGCATCGTCGGGCTCGGCTAGGGATGGTCGGCTAGAGATGGCACGAGGAAGAGGGCAGAGACGACATGCATGGTGGTGTATGGCTACGGTGGTGTGAGGTGGAGGAGGCAAGTGTGAACCATGTAGGGTGGCACGACGAGGAGAAGGGTTTGGCTAGGGTGCCCAATGAGGAAGACGATGGTAATGCACGATGGTGAAAGGATGATGGTGCAAGTGGAGGAAGATGAAGAGGATGGGGACGGTGGAGTACGGGGTGGACTCGTACGACGGAAACTGTGGACTCGACTAGAGTTTTGCATGGCATGCATGCAATAGGGACCCGACACGAGTTCATACATTTCATATGGTTAGGGTTTTACTTTGCGTAGCATGCATGCGTTTATGGAACCCGGTTCGAGTACGCGTATGCCCGTGGGATTTGGGTTTGAATGAACACGTACTTGCATGCATGGAAACCGAGGTCCAGGTATACACATTCTAAACGAGTCAAGGATGACCCGGTTCGGGTGAACACGTGAAACTAGGGATTTATAAGGAGGAAGGGGCGAGCAGATGAGACCAAGGGTCGATAGTTATTTATTTATATTTTATACGTTACTCGACGTATGTTTAGAGCGTATTCTGATCGTGTGATCATACGTTTGACAAGTTCGGGATTTGGGCGAGTGATCGGGGTGCAGAGCAAGGATTTGGACTCAGCGTAGCCAATGAGTTTCTACTCCCCTCTTTAAATGTTTTTACCGTTTTGGGGCTATCGTACATGTTTGCAAGACTTCTTTTATAAAATCAACGTGTTACAAGATTTGGGTTAAACCCGATGAGTTTATTAACTAAAATATCCAATAATGGAACTAAGGGTCTGTGTGTTGTCCTTAGGATGTGCGTCGTATAATGACCTATTTGGGATAAGTCCGAGGATGAGTTTACATGTTATGTGGGAACGACTAGGAGGTATGGTTGTGGGTGCACGTTTGTTGTTTGTGCTGCTATGTGTTACTAGTGTTACTAGTTTGTTTTTATGCGTCACGGTAATTACATGTGTGGTGCTATGTGTTACTAGTTTGTTTTTATGTGTGCTTGTGTCATGTCCTTGTGATACGGCGGACGATGATGTGAAGGACGAGGTCCTTCGGGTAGTCATCGTGGGTGACAATCCCATTCCAAGGCAGTGATGAGATCCAGTGGGCAGCTCGTGGTATGACGAACATCATGATGGGGATAACCCTGCGAGGGTAGCTATGATGAAACTGGTAAATTCCTTCAAAGGTAATTGATGTGTGCATTATGTTGATTTAATAGCATGCATGTGTTATTTAATGTTCATTGTGTTGAGATGTTATTGCTTATGTGTGAGCTTTAAATTGACCGTTGTGTCGGAATGATATTGTGCATACAACTGTTGTTTTACTTGACCTGGTGAGTGTCTTGGTTAAGGCTTGCCAGGGCGGTGTCTAGGGGTCGGTTGTGTTAACTGTACATCGTGTTGATACATGTGGTAGGTTACAAGTTAGGAGTATGGTAAGGGCGATCCCTGTCGACGAGACTTACTGGATTATGGTTATGGGTTGAGTCGTCGATTTGTAGGAACCTTATCGGAAATGGTAGGTGACGTGGGTTACCGATATGCGAATAAATGATAATTGTTTTTATAACATACTGGAATGTCCTGAGTCGGAAATAAACGATATCTGTGATGATAATGTTTCTGTTTAAGGTAAACTGCTAGAACTCACTCAGCGTAGCTGACTTTGTAAGTACGTTAGACTGTTTTACATGTGCATTCTGTGGAAGACATATCTTGGCTTAGGAGCGGTGCTACTCTGGTTGGTGTGCTTTCATTCGTAAGGTAAGATTAAGAACAATAATGATTTCAAGAAAGACAATTACTATTTTGAGTAAGACTTCTACTGTATGTTTTTATAAAGAATTAAGTACTTTAAAAGAAAACCCTATGATATGACCCAACTGTAGGGTTCTTGATTTGGGGGCCTTACAGTACGCATTCGTAAGGTAAGGTTAAGGACGATAATGATTTTAAAAGATATTTACTATTTTGAGTAAGACTTCCGTTGTACGTTTTATAAAGAATTAAGCGTTTTCAAAGAAAATCATGTGATGTGACCTAACTATAGGGTGCCCGGTTTGGGTGTCTTACACTACGTGGGAAACCGAAGAAGAGATGAAGGAGTTGTACCCTCAGTTGTTCAACTTGTAACAAGTTTCAAGGACGAAACCTCATGTAAGGTAGGTAGACTTGTAACATCCTGAAAACCGATACATTAAATGGGTTTGGAAAAGAATAAGTGGAGAACAGGGACTAAACGTGGAAATAAAAGAAAAACGAGTATGAGGGGGAAGGGCTTAACCCTAGCCGTCTTCTCTCCCCTCTCCCCATTCCATCATCTTCAAGTTTCATCCTAGAGAGAGAAAGTGGGAGAGTTTAGAGAGAAAAAGCAAGGGAATCACCACTCAAGCATCCATCTTGCTTCATACTCACTTTGAATCTATTCTGGAAGGAAGGGGAAGAAAAAACACCTGAAATCTAGTAAGAATTGACCTTGAAATCTTTGTTTGGGATTTAAATGGGTTTTATGGGATAACTAGACTTTCTTCAATAAAGCTCGGACTTCTACGTATGAAATGGAGTAAAAAGCATAGATCTAGATAAACGATTTGGAAGTCAAAAGTTAGGGTTTTGGATCAAAAATAGAGAATTAATGAAAAATATTCAAGTGGAGATACTAGCTAGTGGAGATACTGTTCTAGAGGAGACACTAAAGTGGATACATTGTTCTAGTGGAAACCCTAAAGTGGAGACACTGTTCTAGTGGAGAAAATAAAGTGGAGACACTGTTCTAATAGAGACATTAAAGTGGAGACATTGTTCTAGTGGAGACATTGTTCTAGTGGAGAAACTAGTGGAGACACTAGTGGAGACACTAGTGGAGACACTAATGATTGATGAAACTAAGTTCATAACGCAAGTAAAGGTGACACTATCACCAGCGACACTAGTGCCGGATGACACTAATGTCGAACGACATTAGTATCGGGCGACACTAGTCGTAAACGACAGTGTGGACGACGCTAGTCCTGGTGACACTATAGGAGACACTAGCTAAAAGCTTATGGATTTCACATGTTAAGTTTGTACAGATCATATAGCACTCCGCGTCGCTTGATAGTCCCACGTTTTGATAGTAATAACGTATCTGGTGAGTTTCTATTGCCCATTTTCAAATGTTTTTGGGTTGATGTGCATACTTAAACATAAATATTGAAAGATAGAGTTATATTTTTTAAAACTTACTTTTTATAAAGAAAAGAGAAACATAGACAGAGAAACCATATCTTTCTTTAAATCAATGGTTTAAAGAAATAAATGACCGACAAAGATAGAAACAAAGACATGGTAAACATATACAGTCTTTTAACTAAACATTTTAAAGAAAGTAATGATAGACAGAGTTAACGGTACTTTGGTACCGAATGATAGTAACAGATGCCATGTTATGGGCTTATGTGATGATATGTGCTAGTTGTCTACATTTATGTGATATGTGAATTGCTTATGTGATAGTTAGATTAAATGCACATTAGAACAAAGTAGAAGCCTTGTAAGCAACAAAGAAGTCTTGTTTTCGTAACAAGAAAATAGTATAATAGAGAAGTCTTCCCTTGTACAATAAACAGAGGAGTCTTGCCTTGTACAAGCAACAAATGAGCCTTACCTTGTGTAAGCAACCAATGATTCTTGTACAAGTGAACGCACAGAAGAACCTTGTCCTTGGCAATGGGTCAAATGTATTATGATAGTTTTAATACAAGTGGAAGTTCACTTGTTATTTGTATAGTAATAGAAAGTTTGGCAGTGTCAGAGTGGGACACCTTAATTGGTTTCTCTAAAACAAAGTGTAAGTCCCAATCTATGTATGGATCTTCGAATACACACAAATACGAACACAATATCAATTCTCACACTTAGTAGATTGGGAAACTACTAGGTATGGTGATTCAAGTTTCTCTATCACAGAGTGTAAGTCCCAATTGTCACACTTTTTTTTTTAAATTCCGTGAACTTTGAGATTATCGAGAACAATATCAAAGCCGTGAAATGGTACTAAGCCGTGAACTATCAAATTCCCGTGAACTTTGAGAAAGCCGTGAACTAGTAAAACTCCCGTGAAGAAAACAACCCGTGAACTTTCCGGCCGTGAACTATCACCCATGAAACTAAAGTGGGAAGTGATATGAAAGTTCGTTTTAGATCAACACATGTAAACAGTAAATTGAAATAACTAGGATCTTTGTTGGATATGTTGATAGGCTCTGCATGAGATACACTTGAACAAAATAATCTTATGGCCTTAGTGGGAAACATCTCATATATTAGCGTAATAAGTATTTCCTGTTAATATTTGAAAACTTAAACATAATGGTTGATGAACTGTGGATAACCCTTGCTCTATTGGGATGGCATTAACCGAGACCCTTCACAAAGGGGTTTCGCTGACTTGTTACAAGTCTGTGTATATAGTGTATATATAAAAGACATGCGTTATCATGCAAAAAGTGAAAAGACACTCAATGAAGGTGCAAAGCTAATATGCAAAGCAGAATCTTGAACAAAAAGATACACAATGTCAATATCGTGATATAGGAATACTTCAAAAGATGTCTAAAGGCGTACATAAATGTATATATATATATATATATATTTCTTTTTGGGCCATCGTGACTGATACAAAAGGTTTTTGACGAATTCGGGATACATAAGTCCGTCGTGCTGGGCAAAATTTCGATATTCCTAAAATCAGTTCACAAACTAGTGCTAGTTATGCTAAATTAGTTATTATTTAGGTGCTCAAAAGATCATGAGGAAGGGAAGTTTTACTTGATAAGATGTAGGGTCCATTAAAGTTTATCAAGAATTCACATAATTCACAGTCAAATAATTACAGGTTTCTAAGATATAAGTGTGGGACCCATTGAGTCATAAACAATTCTATCAAAACATGCTAATTTAAATCACAGTGAAAGACTTAGGTTTGGAACTAAAGCATGAGTTTAGAAGGATCTGTATATTGACAATCTACTTGACCTTTCTGAGTAAATACATGCTGAAAAATGTTCCTTGGTCTACCTATAGAATGATCCGATCCCATTGCAAACTTCCTAAAGGCTCTTAGTTGCAAGTTTGGTCTGCCTATAGAACGAACTAAAGCATGTTTGTTTTGATTGACTCGACACTTGCTTCCGTCTCTACACTATGAATCAAGAGTGATTGTTATCGATTCGAGCATAGTAGACGCTCACGTTTTTACAAGTGGTATCATTGTCATGGTTATGAAATCTATTGGACTAACTAGCAATAAGATTCACTTTTACTCTTGATTTTGGTGATCTATTCCACATATCCACTTAGAGACATTAAATTGATCAACTTTACCGGTTGATTTCTTCAAATTCGATCTTCTCAGCGAGTTCATCTTCTATGTTTCTGTTTATGTTTCGTTTGTTGTTTTATTGACTCGACACTTGCTTCCATCTCTACACGTATGGATCAAGAGCGATTGTTATCGGTCCGAGCATAGTAGATGCTCACGTTCTTACAGGTGGTATCAGAGCTTCTTAGGCTGCACAAGTGGGAAATGATAGTGGCATGACTGCTTTAGTTTTAAAAGTTTTATCATGGGTTTAATTTGACTACTTGCATGTAATTGGAATTGTCAATAGGCTAAAAACGTCTTTGGTCCATCGGTAGTGTGAAAACATAATGATTTATGTGACAACTATGATTTGAACCCATATTATGCTGTGTGTGTTAAAAGATCATTATCAGATAAAGAATATAAGATTTCAATTATTCCATTACACTAGTATCGGGTTATGTCTTTAGCATAATTTTTCAGTTCAATTCATTACCCATGTCCCGAAAAACATGTAGCTTGAAGTTGGACTAAGATATGTTTTTGACAAACACCAGTCAAAGCATATACTGCCCTTGGATCACCATTCCTAGAATCAATTGATTCCTTACACACCATTTATATCATCAAGATCATATCTTTTATCCAGAATCAATATGATTTGTGAGAAATCTTCATCCATGCCAAGACATTGAATCATTCGATTCTGAATCTATAAGATTCTCTATAATCCCTCAGGATTCTGCTTGTATTTTCCTATGCAAAATGATGTCTGCTCATCCTGGAGATTAGGTGAATTCTTGCAAATTCTTATATGTCTTGAGATAATGCAAATTATTTCTGTTGGCATAATCGTGGGGTACATGTTTTTCATATTAATTGGTACATTAACTCACAAGAACGTGGGACAAAGATGCTTATAGTTTCAAATTTTACAATATTGAAACTTGAAGTGACATGCTGTGTATTCCAATTTTGGTAACTGTATATGTAGTATGTCATGACTTGATCGCATTTTATTTGAACTTCTTCACGTATCATTACATGGTTGGCTGATATACTTGAAAAGATTGAACAGTTTTATAATCTTTGATTAGATTCAAGTTTGAGAATAACAACTTGTAAGGCCCCAAACCCGGGAGGGCTCACTTGTTGAATTTACTCTCTGTCTTATGCCGGTTGATTTAGAGAAGTCTGAGGTGTATGGTGTTACCTTGCGAGGGAGATACCAACTGAGTTAGAATCTTGAATCAATTAGGAGGTGGTTACTGTGGAGAAGATGGAATACAATGAAAGGTGTTGGATTCGTCAGTTTTCATGAAGAAGCCATACAAAATTGATCGACAACGGATTGATCGAATATTGATCGTGCATTAGTTGAGGGGATTCTTATTTGATTTCGTGAGACTGAAGCATTGCAGGTTGAAGATCACAGTGCGATACCAAAAGATCAAGTCTTACTAGTGAAGAACTGATATCATCAGTCAAGGGGGAGTCTGTTGATGCACATTTGTGACTAATGATTTATCAGTGACTGTTAGAATTGATAGCATCATTCAAGGGGGATTCTGTTGGTGCAGTTCCTATGAATGAATCTATAATTCTCTAGGAGAAACAAGAGGTAGTTTTGCTGAGACTAGTTACAGCGAAACTAGTCAGTTTCGCTTAGTTTCGCTTTAGCATATCAAGCGAAACTACATGATTAGTTTCGCTAGGACAGACTCACTTGCAACTATAAATAGATGTTGTCATTTTATTTGTAGTAAAGCGCAAAGCACAGAGCCAGATCCAGAGGGCTAGAGCTCTGACATGTGTGAGTCACCGACCCAAGGTAGAGCTCACCTAGGGTTGGACATGAGCTTAAACGAGATAGATGTGTACCCCTTCGGTATTATACTCGTATGACGGGATGATTGATTTGTAATGAATAACAATATCGTTTCTGTTTCGTCTTCTATGTGTATGCTTTTGTTTCATGCTTGTTTTGATTGACTCGACACTTGCTTCCGTCTCTACACTATGAATCAAGAGTGATTGTTATCGATCCAAGCACAGTAGAAGCACACTTTTTTACAACAATGAAAGCATTTGACATCCTTTAGAGGTTTCTTGGCAACAACCTTGCCTTCGCCCTTGCCCTTCTTCTTGCCTTTACCTTTGGCTTCATATTTCCTAACTCGGCCCTCCTTGATCATCAGCAATGGACCAGACTTGCTAGAAGTCGGTATGTTCATCTTAGAAGTTTTGAGCATCATATTATAGTTCAAGGTGAACTGGTCATACGACTTTGGCAGTGAGTTGAGGATTATATCCCCAGCTAGCTCATTGATCAAGGGAGAGTCAAGATGTGCTAAGTGATCAATGTAACCTTTCATCTTCAACACGTGAATGCTGACCGAAGAACTTTCCTGCATACGACAACTCATAAGTGATCTCATCACTTCAAAGCGCTCATGACAAGCTTGCTGCTGGAACATTTCCTACAGCTGCCTAATCATGTCGTATATTGTCATATCAACCAGATTCTTCTAAAGTTCTTGTATCATGGATGCTAGCATTAAGCAAGAGACATTGATGGAATAATCCACATGTTTATCCAAGCTCTTACGAGCAACGTCTGGTTCTTCTGGAATTTGTTCTTTGAGAACATACATCTTGTTCTCTGCCCTGATAACAATTTTCATGTTACGATATCCATAAAGTTGGAGTTGTTGAGTTTATCCTTCTCAAGGATTGACTTTAGAGAGAAAGTGGAGTTGAGATTGGATTCGTTAGACATCTAAAAAATTTAAAATGAAGTTTTAGTATTTTCATGCTTAACATCCAAATTAAATTTATGACCTAATTGCAAAAATATATAATTAGGAATGAGCTCCCGGTTCACCAATGCTCAGTGAATGGCTGAGAACTCTCCACTGGAAAGGCTATGTAGGTAGGTAATTATTACTGATTGTGTAATGTCAAGTTTAGATACATTTCCCCCAACTACGCCCACTTAATAAAACCTTAGGTTATATTTGTCCTTCAATTGCAACTGTAGAACCGGCCTAACTGACTCAGGAATCGCGGTTGTACCTTCAACTGAAACCGTCAGGTGCAGGGTAATCTCTAACACCGAGGTTCGGATAAATCAGTTGACGTGTCACACTTTAGGGTGGAGAAGAAATATCGATTTTAATTTGTGATTTACTATAATGTTTTAAATTATCGTATTAGGGTCAAAAACATTTTGGACGACTAGAAGCATGAATCAAGTCGTGCAATAAAGGAAAACCAATTTTACTGTTTAGTTTGTGAAACGACTTTCAACACTCGATACGATCCAATTTTAAATAACTTTTTTTTATCAAAATTGGCCGTTAATCGTGAACCAAATTTTAAACTAATTAACTATTTAATTAATTTAAATAAGTTTTAAATAAAACAATTTAATTTAAAACTTGTTTTATTTTTAAATAAAAAACACTTTTATTTAAATTACCTTTCCAAGAAATCTTTAAACATTTTAATTTTCTCGCCGTTTTTTATTGTGTCAAAACGTTTTATAAATGTTTTGCGGTTTATTTATTATCCTAAATAATGTTAACAACCACAAACAAATAAATCGAGCCACTAGAAAAATTCTTCGGTTTTGTTCAAGCCATCAAACGAAAACAGAACCGGCCTAACGGACAAACCAAAATCAACCATTCATGTCGTCTCCCACTTAGTCCAAGATCTCCATCTTCATGTCCACGTCGTCTCCGTCTTCGGTATTCTAATCTTTGTCCCGTTAGATTTACAATTTATTTACTATTACATTAAATAATAAATAAAAATAAACCTATCCAATACACCGGGTTCCAAATAAACCGTAAAATTTACAAAGATAATAAAAACCAAAAATACACAAACACGAGACACTAGTGCTCGATTTAATAACACAATCATCCTTAAACGAAAATGGCTTGATCTTTTTGCCAAACAAGAGTTTTGACAAATAAAACATAAAATCGAATAAAAAACAATTATGTCTAAACACGCGTAAAGGTGGCTCTGATACCACTGTTAGAAATCCATGTACCGGTTTTAACTTTTAAAACAGTTTTAATTAATCATATTAATTTAACAAATCAGATTTGCATAAGTGGAAGCGTTTGTACATGATAACGGTTCTAAACAGGAATCCTGTCAGTCATCCGATTACATACGTAAAAACAATAAAAAAAAATCCAACCATAGCGGGTTAGAGATTATATCTTTGACAATTCCCGGAAGATCTACACTTCAGAACAACGAACGTCTTGCTAGTGACTTGATTCACAAAACCCGCAGAACCAATACCCGTCACACGGGAATTGCCCAAAAGGCCGGCGACGGTGGTGTCGGTTGGTGGTTGATGACGGCAGGGGGGGTTGGCTTATTGTGCAAACTTGG
This sequence comes from Smallanthus sonchifolius, assembly GCA_023525975.1. Lineage (NCBI taxonomy): Eukaryota > Viridiplantae > Streptophyta > Magnoliopsida > Asterales > Asteraceae > Smallanthus > Smallanthus sonchifolius. The sequence goes on along the minus strand of CM042025.1, from coordinate 35,044,196 downwards.
ATGGAGGCAAGAATGAATTAGGGTTTTGACTTTAAGCATGTATTTATAATTACCATAATTACAAACTACACCCTTTAGGAATTAAATGTTAAATACCTGGTAATTAACCATTAATTATTTTTCATCCCTTGATTTTACTAATTACAAATATTTAGTAAATCTTAACCATTAAACGTTTAAACCTTTGCCATTTAATTATTTCTCTAAATAATTAATCACCGAATTAACCGTTTAAATATTTCAAGGCTTATTGTATGGTTGTGTTTTTAAAGCTAATGTCATCATTGTAACTTTTGAACAATTTGAACTTTGTTTACTTCCTTTGCATTCTTGTTTTTCAGTAGTTTCAATTTGATGTAATTTTACTGCTTTGTTAGTTAAGTCTGGTCCATCGAAACTACCTAATTTCGGTTGAGTGTGTTCAACCGAAACTAGTAGTTTCGATAGATGAGAAGTTCCTATAGGTTTGATCATTCATGTAAATGCTCAACCGAAACTAGTAGTTTCGGTGAGAATAGTTTCGATACCTGTCAGCTTCCTATAAATAGCCTAGTTTGAGAATGTTTAGGGTGTGAATAGCGGCTGTAACCTTTGCATTCTCTCTTTCATAGTTTTCCTTGATTCAATACAAGCTTTGGAGTTTATTCATTGTGTTCTTACTTTTTTCATATCAATTTGTGTTGAATCTTGTGTGGTTAGCCTATTATCTTCACCAATCTTTTGTTCCTTGCCTCTGTTTCACCACCATACACATTGATTCCTCCTCTGTGTGTGTTTAATTGATCTGTTTCGTTGATTCTGCCTAGAATCAGGACCTACAATTGGTATCAGAGTTTTATGCTCTTGATTTATGAGTATTATCAGTTTTGTGATCGATTTAGGTGATTTGTAGCATCTGTTTGAAGTTTTTCTAGTTTTTGAAGTTCTGAGCACTGTTCCATTGAATTTTCGAGCACTATTTCATCCTCTACTGGTTTATTTGTTCCATTTTTTCAATTTGAAGACTGGATTCGTAATCAGAAGCACTTTTGGAAGCTTTTCATCGGATTGGATTTATGTTTTCATTACTTTGATTTTTGGAGTTTTTCTGAAACGTGGAGAAGAAGGTATCAAAACTACCAGGGGACAGATTCTGTTTTTAGTTGGTCATCGAAACTTCTTGTCTGTACTTGTTGTCTGAGAAAAGGTGTCATCAAAACTAGAGTTTTTTTCTTATCCTTATCGATACTAACCTTTGTAGCATTCTCACCCGAAACTACTACTCACCCGAAACTAGTTTCTTTCGAAACTTGTAGTTTCTATTGGTTCTCCTTGGTGTTGTACTCTAGTTTCTCATCAATCGAAACTAGTTGTTTCTGGCTCTTGTTCTTCTATCGAAACTAGGAGTTTCAGGCAGTGTTTCTCCAATCGAAACTAGATGTTTCGGTCAGTACTTTGTCTCTCAAAACTAGATTATGTTCAAAATTTGTTAGTTCTGAAATTGGCATCTTCAAGCAACAATGAGTATGCTGGGGAAAACAAACCACCTGTCTTGGTGTCCACTAGAGACTTGGATGATTGGACCAAGAAGATGAAGACCTTCTTTCAATTCCATGACCACACTCTTTTGTCTTCAATCATTGATAGTCCACCCAAGCCGGTTACTACCACTACAGATGTTCAGTGTCCCAAGACTGTTGTTGAATATGATGAGAAGGATATTGCTCTAATTGCTCGAGACAACAAAGCTTATGGAACTATTTCTATGGCTCTTCCTATAGATGTGTTCAACATATTTGCTGAGTATACTGTCGCTAAGGATCTTTGGGTGGCCTTATGTACTAGGTATGAAGGAAGTGCTGAGGTTAGGGAAAGTAAGAGAGATTTGATCAAGAAGCAGTACGAGATGTTTAGCAATGTTTCTGGAGAGGCTACGTCTGAGTTAATCAATCGGTTCTCAAGCATTGTTTCAAAGTTGAAAGTTTTAGGAACTGAATATCCAGTTGTTGAGTTGAACAAGAAACTGCTTAATTTTTTGCCTGAGGAATGGAATATGTACATAATTATGATCAAGAAAACTAAGAAGCTAGGTGATCTGTCACAGCAAGAACTCTACAACATTTTGAAGTCTTATGAGTTGGAGATAAAGAAAGGTGTTGTCACTCCAACAAATCAGTCAGGAAATACCGCTCTTCTTGATGGTCAAAATTCCTCCACTGCATCAAGCAAAACCACTATGGCATACTTTCAGACTGATGTCCTACCTTCTGTTTCTGGAAGTCAGCCGACTAGTTCCTCCACCTCTCAGAAGTCAACCACTATGATCCCTGATGAGTATGTGCCTATCATGACTGCCTTCATGTCATGCTATGATGCACTGATTTCTGGAAACCTGACACCGGTCAGTTTCCAACCTGATGACCAGGAGCAGATCAACCCTGATGATTTAGAAAAGATGGATATTGACTTGTGTATGGCATGCTGACTTTGAGGGCCAGAAGATTTATAAAAAGGAATGGGATGGACATGTTCAAGCAAGGAAAGACTTTGGGTTTTGACATCAAAAAGGTCAGATTCTACAATGGTGACCAGCTGGGTCATTTTGCAAGAAATTGTGAAGAGCCATCATCAAAGGAGCAGCATGAAAAGAAGAACTCAAATGATAAACAAGCTGCTAATTCTCCCGAATCTACCACATCTTCCAGCTCAACAACTCTGTTTTATCAAGCTGATGGACATTATCATTGGGGAGATCAAGTGGGGGAAGGAGCTGACAAGGCATTGATGGCAGACATTGAAGAGAAGGAGAAGTGTGTTATGATTGAGCCAGCTGAGGACCTCACCGCTGTACCAGCTGAGGTAATGTCTAGACTTTGTAAAGCTCAATCATGTTTAAATGAAATTCAAAAATAAAGATTCATCAACCAAGCCTTGGTAGATGAACGTGATCATATAAAGGTGATGTATGATTCTGTGACTAAAAATGAGAAATTATACTTAAAGAAAATTCATGACATTTCTAGAGAAAACCGATCTTTAATTGTACAACTTACTACCCAAAAGAATAATAATCAAATTTTAACTGAAAGACTTCAAAAGGCAGAAAAGACAAATTTTCAAGTTGAACACATGGGTATGGATCAGAAAATTTTGTTTGGAATCATTGATAAGCAAATTCATAAGAAAGTCACAGAAGGCATTGGGTATAACTCTCACTCACCACCTTATTCCAAGTCTGGTAGATTTCCTGATATGCCAGCTCCTCATGTTCCCACACCTTTTGTTTGCATTTTATCTACTAATGATTATATTAAAACTTCAGATTCTAACAGTTTTGCGTCCTGTGTAGAGTCAGATTGTGGAGGTTCCGAAGATGATTGTTAAGAGAGTTCTAGTAAGGGAAATGTTTTAAATGAACTTGAGTCGGATGAATGTACTAATATGTCCTTGTCAAAACCAGATATTTGTGAACATGTTCAAAATTTGTATTTTAGTTCTATGCCTTCTGAGCATGACAGTTTAAGAAATGACATTTCTAAGTTTAAGAATGCTTTGCCTTTTGTTCCTAAATCTGTAAATGCTATGAGTTGTATTGCAAATTTTAAAAGTGCAGGAGTTGTTGTGACGGATGTTCCACAAGAAACCATGAGCAATCTGGAATTTTTCAGATTAAAAGAAGATCAAAGTATTCATGAAAGATTTGTTGAAGAAAGAGTTGTCTCTAATTCTGATGCCTCAACATCACAATCATCTTCATCATCCTGTGATGAAAATTATCAGGCTAAGCCGTCATGTGATAAAGTTTGTTTTAGTTGTGGAGAATCCAATCATTTTTCAAAAGTTGTATATTATCTACATATCATTTTTCAAAATGTACCATCTTTCGTTCCAAATTCAGCTGAATGTGATTCAAACATTTTTTCTAAGTCACAACATAGAAGAGATTTGAGACGTAAAAAGATTAAGAATGTTAAAAAAAGGGTTGAAAGGAACTTGGAAAATTAAGAATAATGATCTTTTTGATGAACATATTTCATTGAAGGAGGATTCTGACTATGATTTCCGAGAAGTGTCTTGTGATGTTAAGAAGTTCCAAGTCAGCAATGGCTTGGGTACCAAAATCTGATTGACTTGGTCTGTTTAGGGGCAATCGAGGAGGATTGGAGATAATATATGGTATGTCGACAGTGGTTGCTAAAGGCATATGACCGGTCAATTTTCTTCGCTACAAGATTATCATCCAATAGACGGAGATTTTGTCGCCTTTGCGGGCAACCCAAGATGAGGTAAGATAGAAGGACAAGGAACCGCGTCCAATGGTGTAAATAGCTTGGAGCATGTCAACTTCGTCCAGAAGCTGAAATACAATCTGATGAGTGTGTCCCAGATTTGTGATAAAGATTTTTGTGCCCTTTTCAACTCAAGAAAGTGTTTAATTCTGAAGCCTGGAGTGGTTATTCCCGAAGACCTAATCCTTATGCGTGCTCCTCGAAAATTCAATACTTACAGTCTGGACATGAATAACTCATCAGGAATCGAATCGTGTTTTCTCTCGAAAGGTTCTGAAGATGAGTCATTCCCCTGGCACAAAAGATTAGAACACGCGAATTTCAAAATAATGAACCGTCTCATTCGAGGAAACCTTGTCACATGTTTGCCTCTCAAAGATTTCTCTCCTATGGAGTATTGTATCTCATGTTCAAAGGGCAAGCAACACCAATCCACACACAAGCCCAAAACCACTAATTCCATTGACTCTCCTCTTCAATTGCTACACATGGATCTTTTTGGTCATGTGAGCATCATGAGTCATGGTCGGGAATCCTACTGCTTGGTGGTAACCGATGACTTCTCTCAGTTTACTTGGGTATTTTTCCTAGCAAGAAAAGATGAGAATCTAGAGACTCTGAAGATCCATTTGCTGCAGATCGAAAATTTATTCAATCTAAGTGTGAAGACTATCCGAAGTGATCACGACACATAGTTCAAGAATGTCATTTTGGATTCTTTTTTGTGAAATTAAAGGTATCTCTCGGCAGTTCAGTGCACCTCGTACTTCGTAACAAAATGTTGTAGCCGAACGAAGAAATCGCACGTTGATAGAAGCTGCCAGAACAATGATCATCGATTCTAAGCTTCCTGTCACTTTTTGGGTAGAGGCAGTTAATACCGAATGTTTCATTCAGAACTGAGTCCTTATTACCAAGAGCTGCAACAAGACCCTCTATGAGATTATGTAGAAGCAAAAGCTTGTTATTGATTTCTTAAGGAAATTTGGGTGTGTTTGCACAATGATGAATACTTCGGACCAACTGAACAAGTTTGAAGCTAAAGCTAATGAATGTTATTTTGTGGGCTATTCTTCTAATCAAAGAGCATTTCATGTTTACAACAAGAGAAGGAGAATCGTGCTGGATTCCACTGATATCAACTGGCACGAAAACAATCATACGGACGCTAGGGACGGTCCCAATTGGGTTTTTGATGTCGATTATTTGTTTAAATCATTTAATATTCATGTGTTCACTAACATATCTGTTTTAGCTAATCCTCTTATGTTTGTGAATAACCTAGGTACCTCTATTGCTTCAAGCTCATCTTCAACGAGTCAACATGTGGATGTTCCTCCTGCAATTGCTAATACTGAATCCACTCAGGACTCTTTGGACTCTAGCAACAAGTGAAACTTTTGAGGAAGAAACTCCTCTAATAGTGGATGTTACTCCACAATCCTCTGCTGAAGATCCTATTGTTGAAGAACCTGTTATTCCTGACAACAATATCACCAATCTTGAAGAGGATGTAATCCCACAGTTACGAATTCACAAGAATCATCCCACCGACAATATCATTCGTCCACTCAACGTGGGAGTCCAAACTCGAAGTGCCACAGAAGGGATGAATGAAGGTCTCTTCACCTGTTTCATTTCTCAAGTTGAACCTAAGAATATCAAAGCTGCCTTACTCGAGAACAGCTGGGTGGAGGCAATGCAAGAAAAGTTACAGCAATTCGCCAAGTTACAAGTATGGAATATGGTGAACCTCCAAAAGAACAAAGTACTAATCGGCACTCGTTTGGTTTTCCGAAACAAGAAGGACGAAAGAGGAATCGTGGTTCGCAATAAAGCCCGCTTAGTTGTTCAGGGGTTTTATCAAGAGGAAGGAATTGATTTTGAGAAAGTTTTTGCACCAGTGGCTCGCTTGGAAGCCATCAGAATATTTCTCGCCTACATGGACTTCACTGTCTATCAAATGGATGTTAAGAGTGCGTTTTTGTATGGAAAGGTTCAAGAAGAAGTTTATGTCAAGCAGCCACCCAGTTTCATTGATCCAACCTATCTGGACCGTGTCTACAAACTGGACAAGGCATTGTACGGTCTTCATCAAGCACTTCGTGCGTGGTATGAAGCCTTATCTAAGTATCTGCTTGATAATGGTTTTACACGGGGAGCCATTGACCAACTCTGTTTAAATGGAAGGATAGTGCGGATACCATTTTGGTGCAAATCTATGTCGATTATATCATTTTCGGATCCACTAATCCAAGGTTGTGCAAAGAGTTTGAGGAAGCGATGCGTTCTAAGTTCGAAATGAGCTCTATGGGGGAAATGAAGTTCTTTCTTAGTTTATAAGTTGATCAGTCAGAGTAAGGAATTCTTATTCACCAAGAGAAATACGTCAAGGAGATTCTGACCAAGTTCAAAATGACTGAATCACATCCATTCAAGACTCCTGTGGAAGTTCGACATTCTCCATCTCCTGGTTTGGATGGTGAAAGCGTTGATCAGCACCTCTATCGCTCCATGATAGGATCTGTCATGTATTTCACTGCCAGCAGACCAGACATCATGTTTGCAGTGTGCTTGTGTGCACGCTTTTAGGTTAATCCTAAACTCTCTCATTTAATTGTTGTCAAACGTATTTTAAGATATTTGAAGTACAATCCAAAACTTGGGATTTGGTATCCTAAAAATAACTTGTTTGATCTTGTGGCTTACTCAGATTCAGACTATGGGGGATGTAACTTAGAACGCAAGTCCACTTCTTTCTTGGCAATCATCTTGTTTCATGGAAATGTAAGAAACAGACCACCGTTTCTCAATCCACAGCCGAAGCAGAATACATTGTTGCAGCCCTTTGTTGTTCCTAAGTCCGTTGGATACACCATCAGATGCTCGATTATGGCATCACTTTCCATGAAACTCCCATTCTCTGTGACAACACTACAGTTCCACACATCACCAAAAATCCTGTCCAGCATTCCAAAACCAAACACATCGAGATCAAACACCATTTCATCCGTGACTGTGTCGAGAAGAAATACATCAAGATTGTTGAGGTTAAAACCGACAAGCAAACTGCTGACATCTTCACAAAAGCATTTGATTCTGCCAGATTTGAGAAATTGGTGGAGATGCTCGGGATGCTCAACTTTCAGTAACCCTTATGCATATTGTCTTGTCTGTTTGAACTTGTTAATCGGGAAGATTTTCAAAAATATTTTATTTTCTGTATAGTTATTTCTTTTTATCCAGTTGGAAAGCAAATCTTTTGGGGGAGAAATTGGAATTGTATGAGAAAAGAAAAGAAAAGAATTGTTTTGTATATAGTTTGCTTAAGAAAAAAGTTCTTATCCTAGATCTCACTGATGTTATCAATTTTGTTTCAGGAAAATCTAATCTGACCTTGTGAGAAGTGATTGAGTCTGATCATATCTCTTGGAGCATGGAATGGACCATAGGTGATGGTGCTTACTGAGGTATAGTTTGTAGGCCTGACATATGGTTACAACTCTTTAGTAGTGTGAAAAATCTAAATCTCAAATCGTACACGTGTGATTGAACCCATGTTTGAAACATCTAACCCATTTTCTGATAAGAAAACTGACTCAATCAGGTATAGGCTTACGTGTTGGATTCTGATTCATGCGCCAGGTGACCGTCAAAGTAACGAAAGTTACCGCCGATGACCCAGTCTGTTTTGCTTACGCAAAGATCTCGGGTTTTCATCTTTTTACCATCCACTTGGATGATTTGACCCTGTTTGTTTTACTTACGCAAAGATCTCGGGTGTTCAACCTTTTCTTATCCGCTTGGATAATTTTACGGCTTCTTCTGTTTTGCTTATGCAAAGATCTAGAGTGTTCGTACCTTTTAATATCCACTTGGATATTTTTCATTACATAACTTCTTATATCCAATTGGATCTTATTTTATTTTTGGTGGTGAATTTGACTTACCGAGATGGTACCCTGGTTAACCTGTAAGAGATGATAAGATGAACGCGAGTATTTCTTGAGGATTGATGGGCTTTCAAAACCAATTTATTTCAAAACGTGGGGTACGCCGTGTTTCGTGCTCAAATGGTACCTTTTAATCACATGAAATCTAGTACAAACAAATGTTCGGGTTTACCTTGCACAAATATCGGCTATCTTCAGGGATTCACAGTAACTGATTGCAAAAGGAAGTGTTTCAAGAGTCTGACCAGACATGATCTCACGTTAGATCTTTTCCAAAGGCTAATTGTACACATCCTTTTATTTCGTTTTTACCTTTATTTTTCTTCCATATGAAAATTAATATTCCTTATTAGCTTGTTTAAATAGTGTACATATGATAGTTTCCTTTGTTATTTTGTCAATACTTAAATGTTCAACCTGAAACTACCTTGCCTCCTGAAACTACCTTGCCACCCGAAACTACTCTGCCCTATCGAAACTAGTAGTTTCGACAGGGGCATTTTGGTCTTTTATGCAGCCTTTAAATTAAATTTCACCATATCCAGTCTCACTTTCATGCTTTTCATCCGAATCTCTCTACACCTACATTCCACACTCACAGAATCTTGCGTTTTCATCGGTCTAAGTTCGCAAACATCAGATTGCATTTTCTGATTTCCCCTGTCGTCTTCATCATCAGATTTGAATATTTCAGGTTTCTGTTACTGTCTCATATAGTGAAGCTAGGGTTTCATTTTTTATCCTTTTACGACTGAAATCATGGATTTGGGGTTGTTCCTTGTTAGAGAGGTACTACAATTTGCTGATAATCATGAATCTCCTGTGGAGTTTTCTAGCTTCTACATCCGTGAATGTTTTAGAAGAACGGGTCATCTGGATGAGTTCAAGAGTGGGCAGATTACCAAGACCTTCCTTGCTCCTCACTTGACGTACATTATGCATGTGTTCATCCATTTCATCTCTATAAGGAAAGGTGGCTTTGATTCAGCTAACACAATGGTGGCTTCTGCTATTTTAGATCTGATCAAAGGAAGAGACTACAACTTCTCAGGGCTGGTCTTCCGGCAAATGATAGAGAATCTCACTGGGAGAGTGAAAGACAAGTTTCTTGTGTACACAAGATTCCTGTAAATGATCATAAACCACTTACACCCTAATCTTCCACAAGAAGGACCACTCCTGGTGTTAGATAACATGATAGCCAAGACCCTCAGCTATATGAAGAGCTCAAGTTCCAGATCCAATAGGATTATTGTGAACAGCCCACTCTTTGGGCATGTGATTGGTGAAAATGAAGATGAGGTTCCTGACATAGATCCTGAAGAGATGGTTGACTCATCATCATCCGATGAAGAAGAAGAACAAGAACAAAGTGATCAGGGTCACCAAGAAGCAGAGATTGAGGTTGAGGCTGAAAAACAACAAGAACAGGAAGCTGAGCAACCAATTTTAGAAGCTTAGTTCATTGAACAAGAAATAGAGAACCTTGAGCCTCTGAACTTTCAAGAACAAGCTGAAAATGTTGAAGTTCAAGCTAACATAGAGGTTGAAGTAGAGTCAAGTGAGACTCTAGACAAAGCTGTGTATGAATATGAGGAAACTGAGTCAGAAGAGATAGTGGAACCTCCTCCCTCATCATCCAAAAGACCAGCAGACTCAGAATCAGACTATGAGTTGGAAGAGCCCCTGACAAAGAAAATCAAAACTGGGCTGGAATCTTTAACAACATCATCTGAATCCATGCTTAATACACCATAACACCAAACACCTACACACTCACCAATCCATACTACTACCTCTCCACAACCTTCTCCATAACCCACTCCACAACCCACTCATCAATCAATATCACCTGCATCTCGTGATCCTGAGACTTCCCCATCCTTTCCAAGAGTTAAAAGAGTAAGCCTACACGTCAGGAAGCTCAATGAACAAATGGCTCAAAAGGATGAAGAGATAAAAGTTTTGAAGTCTGATCTAGAAGAACAAAAGGAAGAAGTGAAGGAGTTAAAGGTGGAAGTAGTCTCCTTGAAGAACCAACTGGAAATTCAACAGACACAACTTGATGTTCAACAAGATCAATTATCTAAGCAGCAACAAGATCTACTTGCTGTAACTGCCTTGGTGAAACTGTTCAAAGCTTCATTGGTGCAAACTTCACAGAAAGAACCTTTTTCCACAAATCAGGGGGAGTCTCACCAAACACTACAGACAACAACTAGTGGTTCTTCCTCCCCTGCCTTTGTTACAAACCCTGAATCAGCTATGATCATTCTTACAGGAGAAGCTGAAAAGCCAAAGGATGTTGTGGAAGTGAAGGTAGAAAAACCAGAGTATGACCTTCCCTCAGCAAGTCAAAGAAGAGATGAAAGAGGAAAGGGAAAGGCCATAGAATCAAATGTTGAACTTGTGGTGTTAGATGAAGAAGAGGTCGGGTCTGATCATGATCTTTGTGAATTGTTAAAGAAAATTGATGACTTCGGGACTATTGATGAGTTCCCAGAGATTGTGAGACTTGGAGAGGAACCTGAAGAAAAGATAAGGCATTTTACTGAACATGGAATTGAAATAGAAGCATTATCAGACACTGAGGTAGAGGACCCAAACATTCAAGTTGCTTTTGTTTGAAACCACTGCTAGGCCAACAGGCACTACTCAGGAAGCACCTCATGCCAAAACAACCACCACCAAACCCACTTCAACGGTACCAACCTCAATGGCCAAGCCTAATCCAGAATACCTTGACCCCAAAAGGCCATGGATGAGGAAGTTGCCTGCTGAGGAGCTTCCTAAGCATTACGAATGGTTTGCTGAGTACCAGGAACTCAAGAGGCGCCCAATTGGATGGAAGTATAATAAAGAGAGGTCTCTATACATTGTAAGAAGATATAAAGGAGGAGTTGAGCACTTCAAGACTTCACATGAGTTCAGATCCCTCCCAAGATATGACCTGAGGGCTCTCGCCAAATTACCCCTTCAAAATCCTGACAAAGTCAATGAAGCTCGTAACTTTGAGCTGTTCCTGCAACAACAAGCCCTCAATGACTTCAGGTCAATGAAAATCACACTCCCAAAAATAATCATCTCCAAAACTAGGATTCATCCCAGAATACAGAAGCCTTGGGTAAGCCTGATGTACAAACTGACAAAAATAGTCAAATATATCTTACTACCAAGGTCAGTACCAGTTCAGCTCCAAAAGTTCAGGACATGGTTTTATAACTCAACAATTGGAAGTGCTGTTATTGAGTGTGAAGGAAAGGAAGATATCCACATCTTTGAGCCCATGGAGCTGTTAATGTTTCAACCTAAGGATCTGGAGGTTTTGTTCAACCACCCAATCCAAATTTCTCATGAAGATGATGAGGCAGATGCTAAAGCATATCAGAGAGTGGTGATTGTGAATGCCAAGCCCCACTTTCAGAAATCAAGTGATACACCAACTGCATGAAGAGTTGAAGACAATGAACCACTAGCTTCGGGGAAGATTGTAGGGTTGTGTTTTTTAAGCTAATGTCATCATTGTAAGTTTTGAACAATTTGAACTTTGTTTATTTCCTTTGTATTCTTGTTTTTCAGTAGTTTCAGTTTGATGTAATTTTACCGCTTTATTAGTTAAGTCTTGGCCATCGAAACTACCTAGTTTCGGTTGAGTCTGTTCAACCAAAACTAGTAGTTTCGATATATGGGAAGTTTTGATAGGTTTGATCATTCATGTAAATGCTCAACCGAAACTAGTAGTTTCGGTGAGCATAGTTTCGATACCTGCCAGCTTCCTATAAATAGCCTAGTTTGAGAATGTTTAGGTTGTGAATAATGGTTGTAACCCTAGAATTCTCTCTTTCATAGTTTTCCATGATTCAATACAAGCTTTGGAGTTTATTCATTGTGTTCTTACTTTTTTCATATCATTTTGTGTTGAATCTTGTGAGGTTAGCCTGTTATCTTCACCAATCTTCTGTTCCTTGCCTCTATTTCACCACCATACATATTGATTCCGCCTGTGTGTGTGTAATCTATCTGTTTTGTTAATTCTGCCTAGGATCAGGACCTACACTTATTTGGTAGGAACATAAGGGCATATAGGTAACCAATTAAGGATTAACTAGGAATTAGTTGCAAAAAGGAGATAAGACTTGATTTAATCTAGCTTAAAGTTTTCGAAAATAGGGGATGTAGGATGGGATTTTCGGCCATAATGGGTTAAGGAAGGATTAGGATGGTTAGTTAGTTGGTAAAGGAAATTAGATTAGGATAGATTTAAAATAAAATGATAGTTTTATTCATTTAGATAAATTTAATGGTTTTTAATACATTTAATAATTTTATCACCAACTAGCAAATATTTTCAAAAAAAAATAATAATGATAATTAGATAAGTTTACAATAATTATCCAAGGTTTTAAAAATGTTACAAGAGAACCCTAATTTTACATATGTGTAACTTTGGTCCTTGAAGTTTTACTATAGAACAAAAGAGTCACTAACTTAGATAGCTTTGATTGAGATAGAATCTAGGGCTTCCAGAGTTACTATAAGTAGCAAGTTATAGTATGAACACAAGAATCAATCATAGAATCTCAATAGAATACGTAAGCCGCTCTAAAGTGCAATAGAATACTAACTTTAGACCATGGCCAAATAGATTGAATTGGATGATATTACAAGTAGTATGAGGCACAAAATGGTTTTGTAGCATTAGAAATCAATCAAGGTTACAAAGTAGAATAATCAAGACTTCAAATCAGACATAGAAATCAGGGATGTCACATTCACACACCTTCAGGAAAACTGATATCAATCTATGGCGACAAACAAACCAATCAAGTAGGAATTATTTGGATGATAAAGGATACAAAATGCTTAAAGAAAGGATACATACCATATATGGCCTACTGTAACATCCCAAATAAATAGGAACAAATAAACAAGATCGGGGCAATTAACACGAAAGCAAATAAGAGAACATGGGCCCTAAATGAGAGGGGGAAACCCTTTTTCTAAAGCCTCAGCCACCACCCTTCCCCTCATTCTACTTGGTTCACAAGTTCTCTAGTGAGAGAAAGGGGAGAAACGAGCTAGAGAGAGTCGTAGATCAACCTCAAGGTCTCGAAAATCATCACACATCAGCTCTGGAATGTCTAGCAATGAGAAAGAGACGAAAGGAGGTAACCATCATGCTCAGAACTGTGTTTTGTGTATTTTTAGGTTTCAGGTAAAAACGGTTAAAGGATAGGTTTTTACGTATGAAACTTGAAACAAATTACATATTTGAACTCATGGATAAAAAACAAACGTTTTGAACGTAAAAAGTTCAAGGCTTGATCAATTAGAAATAATTGGCCAGATCTAGGGTTCTGGTTAGGGAAGAAGGCTGATGTATCGAAACTACTAAGTTTCGATAGAAGCAAACCCATCGAAACTACTAAGTTTCGATATAAGCCACTCATCGAAACTACTAAGTTCACCTAACCCAAAGTATAGTAAAGTTTAGTGTCATTTAGGATTACTATCTTATCTTTTATGGCTTCATTATACATGTTGTGTGTGACCTAAGTGACGCTCAGTAACCAGCTAAGTATATTTTAGAAACCACTTATCAGGTGAGTTCTATGTGTCCCCTATATGTTATGTGCAAATCATTTAAATGTTTTGGGGCTGAAGTGTATACACTAAATGAATAAATGTTATAAAGGCCAATGTGATCATACGTTATATATATATATATATATATATATATATATATATATATATATAAATGAATGATGATCAAAGAATGAAACGTATGAATACAAAGAATGAAATGAATGAATGGCATAACACAAATGAATGAAATCTTCCTTTATATTTATAAATATTGCATATTATAAATGTGTGTAAACATTATGGACGGAAACGATGCTAACGGCTACTATGGTAGACGGACGACCACTCGACTATTATGCAGCCAGAAATGAAAGTCTAGAAAGGTAGACTAAAACTAAGGCCACAATAATGGAGTCAGTCCCACAATTGATGCATGGCTGAATAAATAGTTCGGGTGGGAAACGGATGCCTTAGGGCAAACAGGCGAATTACGGACTACAAAGGTAGTACGGTATGACGGAGGGCCGAAGGTTGGTCGGACGGTATAGCATGACGTACGTTGAAGGAATCCGTAAGATCATGGAGGACGGACTACGACGGTAAGACAAAGCATCTGTCTTTGTGACTTATGCGAACAATGACTGGTTGATCACCCTTATGTTTATGACCAATGAATGTTCAATGAAAGTAAAGACGTGTGCATATATTCATATGTACTTGTTATGAATGATAAGTGAAGGCCAATCAAATGTTAAAGTGTATACATATGTATATATATATTCTTATAAAGAAACAATTTTTATACCTAATTGCTTTAAACTAGAACTCACCAGCGTTAGCTGACTTTTAGTATGCACTTCAGGTAAGAAGAAGAGAGGACGTGCGAAGGCATAAAGGCTACCCTAAATCAAGACTGACATCCCGTTTATTTGCTTACGTGTTGAAACAATGTTTATGTTTAATGTTAAGACTTCCGCTGCTATGTTTTGTATTTGAATGCTACGTTTCCACATTGATGAATGGTTTTTAATTAAAAGTTCAGTGTTGATGACTATGTTTATGAGTAAATCCAACAAGTGAGGTCTCCCAGGGAAGGGGCCTTACAATTTGGTATCAGAGCAATAGTTTGAGAGATTCAGACATCCCTAAATGTCTGGACTCAAGCTGATAATGGGACCAACGCACGGATGTCAGTATGGGTAGCCAACGCCAGCACATTAAGTAAGTATAAAGAATATTTATTCTTTTATCTTTTTATGATTTGAACTATTACAGGAGAAGAGTATATATATATATATACATACATGCATACAATGAATGAGAGAAACTGCTAAAGTAATTGAATTAAGTAAATGGAGAGTTGCAATAATTGGAGTCATAAATGAGGTGCGGTGATATCCCCCCTCAAGCGAGACGGTGGTGGTCTGAGACAAAGCATTGCACGAAAGGCTTCAAACTGAGGACGAGGAAGGCTTTTGGTAAATATGTCCACCACCTTGAGCTTGGTAGGAACAAAAGTAGTGTGCAGTTTACCCGAGGACACAAGTTCTCTAATGAAGTGATAGTCAAGTTCAATGTGTTTAACACGCTTGTGAGAAATGGGATTCTGTGTGAGTAACAGAGCACTTTGATTATCACATAAAATGGTGGGCCGATCCGGCGGAAAAGCATGCAGTTCACGAAGGAGATGAGTTACCCAAATAAGTTCAGAAGCTGTGTTAGCCATGGCCCGATATTCAGATTGACAACTAGAGCGTGAGACCGTAGGTTATTTCTTGGTGCTCCATGATACAAGATTTCCCCCAAAAAATATAGAATGACCATAGGTGGATCTTCTGGTCTCAAGACACCGAGCCCAATCAACATTAGAATAGCCAAGGAGTGCAGTTTGGGAGGGTTTGCTGAATGTGAGGCCAAACGATAAGGTTCCTTTGATGTAGCGAAGGATCCGTTTTACTTCTTGAAAGTGATCAATGGTCGGGGCATGGAGGAATTTTCTAACTTGGTTTACAGCATACGAGATATTCGGACGAGTGATGGTTAAATATTGAAGAGCTCCAACAGTTGACCTATACTTGATGGGATCTGAGTAGGGTTTCCCGTCTGTGTTAAAAGAGATATTGGTAGGTAGAGGTGTGTAGACTGGTTTAGCATCAAGCATGTCGGCACGTTCAAGTATTTCTCTAGCATATTTGGACTGTTTTAGGAAAAGACCATGGTTAAGGTACGTAACTTCAAAGCCCAGAAAATAGTTGAGCTCCCCGAGATCTTTAATAGCAAACTCTTTGTTTAATCATTGAATAAATGCTGTGAGGATATGTTCTTGGTTGCCGGTAAGTATTAAATCATCCACGTAAACCAATAAGTACATGTTGCATGTATCTTTTTTGAATATAAACCGAGAGGTGTCGGCCCGGCTACAAGCGAAGCCATTGTTGATTAGAAACGTGCTTAACCGATGGAACCAGGCACGCGGGGCTTGTTTGAGCCCATATAAGGCTTTGTTTAATTTGCAGACATGGTTAGGAAATGTGGGATTAATGAACCCGGAGGTTGTTCCATGTATACACATTCATTAAGATGACCATGTAAAAAGGCATTATTAATGTCAAGTTGATGTAGCTTCCAACTGTTTAAGACAGCCAATGAAAGAATGATTTGAAATGTGGATGCTTTTACAACTGGGGTGAACGTGTGTGAGTAGTCAAGGCCAGGGGTTTGGCTAAAGCCTTGCGCTACAAGACGTGCTTTGTGTCGTTTTATAGTGCCATCGGCATGATATTTGGTTCAATAAAGCCATTTGGACCCAACAAT
Organism: Smallanthus sonchifolius; assembly: GCA_023525975.1. Lineage (NCBI taxonomy): Eukaryota > Viridiplantae > Streptophyta > Magnoliopsida > Asterales > Asteraceae > Smallanthus > Smallanthus sonchifolius. Next base: position 35,027,575 of record CM042025.1, on the reverse strand, counting down.
TTGGCGATGAGCGGGACGGGGGACTAAGGACCATGTATTATTGTTATGAAGAGCATCAAGTTCCTGATGCATGGCCTTAACCCATTTGGCATCTTTCACTTCTGTCTTGTACCATTTTAGGTCAGAGTGGGAAAATAAGGCAGTGTGAAGAGAATGATTGGTAATATGGGACAGGTTAGCTTGGTGACGAGGCTTAAAAATACCGGCCTTGGCGCGTGTAGTCATAGGGTGTGTTGGGAGAGGAGGTGGCGGAGGCGGAGCAGGAATAGGGCTATATATTGGTGTTGTGTTGTTAGAAGGATTGGGGTTGGGTGAGGCTGGTGGGGATGCCGGAGGGGTTGGTGTAGGGTTTGGTGGAGGAGTTGGCGGGGGTGTTGTTGTGTTATTAGGAGGGGTAGTATGGAGTACGTGAGGAGTGGATGTGTGCATGGGGTTGCCTGCACATGGGAGACAAGGGTTAGATTGGGTCTTAAGTGTGATAGGTTTAGGTGCATGTGCAAGGTTAGTGGGTAGGTATGATTGGATGGGGTTGGTGGTGTCAATGAATGTTTTTTTTTTTTGGAGTTGGGAAATGGGTTTTTCAGTGGTGGAGTTTTCAAATGGAAAGTTGGTTTCATCAAATCTTGCTTGCCGTGATATGTAGAAACGAGATGTTACCGGTTCAAGCAACGATATCCTTTGTACTTCGGGCTGTACCCAATAAAAATACATGGTAAGCATCGTGGTGATAACTTAAGCTCCGAATAATCTCGTAAGGACGGGAAGACACGGCAGCCAAATGTACGAAAAGTGTTGTAATTTGGTGCTTGGGTGTAAAGTAGTTCAAATGGGGATTTGCCGATGTTGTTTGGCAAACGGTTAATAAAATAGACAGCGGATGAAAAAGCGTCTACCCAATAGGATGAGGGAAGACCAGCATGAAATAGCATTGATAAGCCCATTTCAACTATGTGTCGGTGTTTTCGTTCCGCCCGACCATTTTGTTGTGGTGTATAAGGGCAAGACAGCCGGTGAAATGTACCAATGTCTTCAAATAGAGTCTTTACTTTGTGATTAATAAATTTTGTGCCCCCGTCACTTTGAAAGATCTTAATTTTTCTGGATAATTGGGTCTGTACAAATTTCATAAAAATCACCAATGTGTCATAAAACTCGGACTTACGTCTCAACGGATAAAGCCAGCAAAAACGCGAGTGATCATCAACAAATATGGCATAATATCGATAGTTTTCATTAGACATTACCGGGGATGGACCCCATAAATCACAATGGACAAGATCTAAAGGGTTCAAGGCCAGTTTTTTATTAGCATCAAAGGGTAAGCGATGACTTTTGGCAAGTTCACAAGAGGAACAAATCACAGGTTTACGTAAAATAGATGTAAATGATAAATGTCCTTGTTTTTGTAGCTTGATCACAGTGTCAAAAGAAGCGTGTCCCAAACGGGAGTGCCATATTTCATATGAAGCTTTAGGACTTATTGAAGAAGCAAAAAGTGTATGATGACCTGGTTCAAGGACATAGAGTCCATTTTCACATCTTCCCTTGGCTAGAACCCGTTTTGTTAGGCGGCCCTAAATGGAGAAACATGGGAAAGATAATAAAATATCCACAGAATTATCTTTAGTTAATTTACTGACGGATAAGAGGTTCTTGGTGATATGAGGCACAACCAAAACATCTTTTAACTTGATATTATCAAATAGAAGGGATTGACATGTATGAGAGACCGTAGGGTATTACCATTGCCAAATATAACCGTATCATTACCTGCAGGAGGGGTCAAATCGGAGATGTCGTGGTGGTGGATGTCATGTGATCCGAAGAACCCGAATCAACAAACCAGTCAGGCCCAGATGAGGAGACATGACATTGGGCGAGGAAAGCACGGGCCAGGTTATCGTTATTAGGGGCTGCCTATGAAGCAAAGGTTGATAAAGTCGGACATACCGAAGCATAGTGGCCATTCTGCCTGCACAGTTGGCAATGGGGTTGACGGCGGCCACGGTTTTGGCCACCAGAAAACGCAGATCCACGAGAAAACCTACCTCGATTGGCACGATAAGGTGTAGAGGTTCGTGAGGTTTGGGCTGCGAAGGCAACAGTAGGGCTGGACGGGATGTGGAGGGGCCGTAAAAATAGTTCATGATTTTTGGCCCTAGCAAGTAGATCCGAGAAAGTAGGAGCAGGCCGGTTTGTTCTTATGGCAGTGGAGAAGGTTTCAAACGATGATCCAAGACCACACAGGAACCAATGAAGCTGACCGTCATTGTTAATCGGATGACCGATGGCCGCCAATTGATCACATAAGTTTTTGAAGGAACGTCCGAACACAGCGACAGACTTGGACCCTTTGGCGGATTGTCGGAGCTGGTCACGCAGGTTGTGAACTCGCTCAATGGATGAGTTTTCGTAGGCGGTTTCAAGGGCCAACCAGATTTGTCGGGCATTGTTTAATACAACGATGACGGTGACGGCTTCTTCAGAGAGAGAGGCATGAAGGATGATAGCTGTTTTTTGATCTGCAACAAGCCAGGCGGAATACGCCGGATTGATCACGGGTTTATCACTGATAATGGTGGTTCATGAGGGGCACTTGCAGAGCCATCAACATGTGAGTGTAAGTTTTGGTAAGATAAGATAGGCATGATTTGGTTTCTCCATAGGAGGTAATTGAAGGAGGAGAGTTTAGTGGTAAACATGTGGATGATGGTGTTAAGGGACATGGAGCTGTCGAGAGAAGAAGAAGAAGCCATGGGAGCAAAGAAGGGAAGGAGATGGGTTTAGGGGAGACCAACCAGGAAGGCTGATACCATATAAAGAATATTTATTCTTTTATCTTTTTTATGATTTGAACTATTACAGGAGAAGAGTACATATAGATACATACATGCATACAATGAATGAGAGAAACTACTAAAGTAATTGAATTACGTAAATGGAGAGTTGCAATAATTGGAGTCATAAATGAGGTGCAGTGATAGTAAGTAATAAAGTTAATGCATGTACTTAGGGACAGATGCCTTAACTTAGAACGCTTTGATGTCAATGCCACCCCTGATGTGAAGAGTTTTGAACCCGAAAAGCAAAGCAAATTACTAATCACAAAACGGTCACTGTAATTAAGAATTTACCTTGCTCGTACTGTTCTAAACAATGATCTTAAGAAGTGACATTGTTGTACTACCTTTTACTTATCAGGAAATCTAGGACAACTATGGCTGGTAGAGGAGGAACTGGACGTCGAGGCGGTCGTACTGGTCAAGTCGGTAGACCACCATTGAATCGAAGACAGGAGGAAGAAGAAAGTGTGCATGTGGAACACACCGAGAGTGTGCATGAAACTAATGTGACCCCACCGAGAGATGGCAATGAAGGATCACTACGACTGGAACCCGAGGTTAGGGATGCTATCGCCCGTGAGGTTGTACTGACTCTGAAGAATGTCTTGCCTGTTCTGTTATCTAAGGCACTTAAGAAAAACAAAGAGGAGGAAGAGAACCATGAAGAGAAAGTGTATGATAGTGATGGGGATGAAGTGAATGTGGGACTGAACACCCGAGGGTGTACCTACAAGGGAGTCAAGGACGGTGACCGGCCCAAATTTGATGGAAACAAGGATTTGGTGGCTACGTTTGAATGGATTGAGAGAATGAACGGTGTAATCAACATAAGTGAGTCTCGATCCGACCAGGCCCTTAAGTATGTTTCTCACTCTTTCACCAACGAAGCACTGAGTTGGTGGAAGAACATTATGAGAACCAAGTCGCCGAACGCTCTCAGAAGAATAACCTGGGAAGACCTGAAAAAGCTAATAATCCAAAAGTTCTGTCATGAATTCCTGAACTTCAAGGCTGGCAACAAGACTCATCGCGAGTACACTTCCAGATTCAACGAACTAGCACAACTGGTACCTCATCTAGTAGAGAACAAAGAAAGAGTGATCAAGTACTATGTCAAGGTCCTACCACAGCGGGTCCGAGATCATGTAAAAGCTAACCTACCCTCGTCTTTCGATTCGGTAGGTAATCTGTCTAGAGTCGTCTATGACGATTATGCAAACGAGGAATCAGTGCTAGAAGCACCGAAGAGGAAATGGGAGAACCCGTCTAAGGGGACTGGAAAGGGAAATTTTGTAGCAAAGAACATGAAGCCAAGAACTGAGAAAAATGAAACTTGAGCAAAATGCGGGAAGCAACACCGCGGAGAGTGTCGAGCTGGCTCGACCTTGTGCTATAAGTGTGGAAAGGCGGGACACTTTTCCCGAGAATGTTTAAGCGGCACCAGGTGTCAGGGTTGTGGACTAATGAGACACCTGACAGAGGATTGCAGGAAGATGGGGCAGTCCGGTTCGGGAAAAGGGAAAGAGTAGGAACAGCCTAAGTCTAGGACTCGGGATTATGCCCTAACTGAGGAGGAAGCAAGAGGAAACCCTGATGTCGTGTCAGGTACATTCCTAGTTAATGATGAACATACTTCTATTTTATTTGATTCGGGTGCTAGTAAAAGCCTTATATCGGATAACTTCAGTCGCAAACTAGACTGCTCTATCAACACCATAGTAAGGGTCTTTAGCGTAGATACTGCAGTTGGTTGAAACTCGGCGGTATTCCAAATGACCGATGATTGCATAATAGAAATAGAAGGCCATAAGTCTCCTTCTATACTATTCCTTCTGACCATAGGAGGATTCGATATACTATTGGGTATGAATTGGTTAGCTGCCAACGAAGCTCAAATCATATGTAAACGGAAGATGATACATCTCAAAGCCGTTGACGGAAGTCCGATTACGATTTACGGGGATTGGAATTGCACAATGTCGAACGTCAACTCGATGATCAAGGCCGAAAGTTACATGAGGTGCGGTTGCGAAGTTATCTTGCATATGTTATTGATGATAGAATGAAAACGAAAGAGCTCAAAGATGTACCCGTGGTGTGCAACTTTCCAGAAGTGTTCCCAGAGGACCTACCTGGCTTGCCGCCCGATCGGGGAATAGAATTTTAGATTGACTTATTGCCAAGAGTTCAGCCCATTTCCAAAGTACCCTACTGATTGGCTCCGTCAGAAATGAAAGAATTAATTTCTCAACTTGAAGAATTAACAGATAAAGGATTTATCAGACCGAGCATCTCACCATGGGGCGCTCCGGTATTAATTTTAAAGAAGAAAGACGGCACCATGCGCATGTGCATCGACTACCGTGAATTGAACAAACGAACAGTAAAGAACAAATACCCACTGCCTAGAATAGATGATCTTTTTGATCAAATACAAGGCGCGAGTTGGTTCTCAAAGATCGATCATAGGTCGGGTTACCATCAATTGAAAGTGAGGGAGGAAGATGTACCAAAAATCGTGTTTCGCACACGTTATGGACATTATGAATTCCTCGTGATGTCCTTTGGACTAACCAACACACCTGAAGTGTTTATGGACTTAATGAATAGAGTATGCCGATCAATGTTGGATCGGTCAGTAATAGTTTTCATAGATGACATACTCATCTACTCTAAGAACGAAGGTGATCACCACTGTCACTTAAGGGTGGTATTGGAGATTCAGAAGCAGGAGGAGTTGTATGCAAAATTCTCTAAATGCGCGTTCTGGCTTAGGGAAGTCCAATTCCTAGGTCATGTCATAAACCCAAACGGCATTATGGTAGATCCTGCAAAGATCGAAACAATAAAAGAATGGAACGTCCCGAAAACACCAACGGATATACGAAGTTTTCTGGGATTGGCAAGTTACTATTGAAAATTCATTCAGTATTTCTCAAGAATAGCCTCGCCGTTAATAAAGTTAACGCATAAGAAGGTAAAGTATGAATGGGGTCCAATCCAAAATAATGTGTTTGAAGAACTAAAGACTCGATTAACCCAAGCTCCAGTCTTGACCTTGCCTGAGGGAAACGAAGATTTGGTTGTCTACTCTAACGCTTCGGGTCAGGGATTGGGTTGTGTACTTATGCAACGAGGAAAGGTATTGCTTACGCCTTGAGACAGTTAAATTTTCACGAGCTTAACTACCCGACTCATGATCTGTAGTTGGCGGCGGTAGTTTTCGCATTATAGATATGGAGGCACTATCAGTATGGGGTTAAATGCACCATTTACTCCTATCATAAGAGCCTAAAGTACTTCTTCGAGAAAAAGGAATTAAACATGAGACAAAGTAGGTGGTTGGAACTGCTAAAAGATTACGATTGTGAAATATTGTACCATCCAGGCAAGGCAAACGTAGTGGCTGACACCTTAAGCAGAAAGGAAGATTCGACACCTATCCAGATCAAAGCATGTTAATTGATCATAACACCATACATAATGAATGAAATAGCGAAAGCACAAGATGAAGCATTGCTGGAAAGGAATGTGAAACGAGAAAGGATAGTAGGACAACAAGCAAATCTAGGAACTAATGCATACGATGTACGAACTCGGTTTGACCGAATGTGGATACCTAAGATTGGCGAACTTAGGGCCAACTTCCTTGACGAGGCCCATAAGTCTCGCTACTCTATCCACCCTGGGACAAACAAAATGTATCAAGACTTGAAGAAAGAATACTGGTGGCCTGGCATGAAGAATGATGTGACCGAATATGTGAGCAAGTGCCTAACTTGTTCACTAGTTAAGGCCGAGCACCAGAAACCATGTGGTAAAATGCAACCCTTGCCGATACCGGAATGGAAATGGGAGGAGATCACAATGGACTTCATTACCAAGCTATCGCGAACAGCTAAAGGCAATGATACCATTTGGGTGATTGATATGCCCTAAATTATACATGTTTTGCATGCATAATAACCCCCATATTATGGTACTAATTGATTAATAACCTTGCAATTGATACTTAAAGCGTTTATATTTTACAATTGCAGGTTATTCGGTGCCCCAAGATAAACAGATCAAAAACCAGCTTAAAACATGAAGAAATCAAGCTTTTGGAGGACCAAACTCGAGCATTGACCCCCAATAAGTCAAACCAGGTCAACATAAGTCAACAAGCAGCTAAAAGACAAGCCTTGAGAGCAGACAGGGCATTGCACGCCAGTCTTGCTCCCCAAGGCTCCGGTGCACTGTCCTTTGTACCATCTTTGATTCCCAAGGTGTTTGCACGCCCGTGCTATCCAATGCACGATCATGTATTGCTCATTTTAAGGCCTATAAATAGATGGCTTGAGTTCTTCATTTGACACATCCCATCTCACCAAAATACACCAATCCATACCTCATGATAGAGAGAATTGTTTGTTTCTAGTAGTATTAGAGTAGTAGTAGTGAGTAGAGAGGCTTTTCCTCCTTGTTCCACAATAGGGTAGCCCACGAAACTTAGTATTACGCAAGTTATCATGGCCATTTGTGGCTAAGCTTCTTGTATTGATAGGGTGAAGACGATGTTTGGTGCATGTTAATGTTTGACGTATTAATCTAGTGGTATGTTTATATCTTTAATTATCCGTCCTTAAAACCACTGTTTGGTGGGCTTTTATTATTTTCTAAATCCGTCTTTATATTTGTGAGTGTTCTTGATTTTAAATCGTAAGATCATAAAACCTTTTTAGTCAAACTTCTTTCGAAACTTGTACGTCTTTATACAAGAAGAGATTGATAAGCCAAGGCTTGGTAAACATTATTAAGTTCATACGTCTTTATATGAACTTCTTATGCGACCAAGAATTGGTGAACTCATGTTAGGAATGGTACGTCTTTATACTTGGTCCCATTGTTACACCGCCTCCAGGTGAGCAAAATATAATCACCTATTTAACCTTAATACAAAGCATTTACGTTTGATGTCTTTAACCAACCTGGAGATGACCATTTGAAGGGTTGAGGGTAATTGTTGTAATCCCCAATAAATTCCGACCTTTTAAACTATTCCGGCATTGTAACTCATTTATTTTAATAGATACATTTATACATTTCAATAAATTATTTAATATCTTTTATATGCATACATTTAATACCATCATTACAAAATGATAAGTAGATAAATGTTTATTTCTATTCTACTAAATAAATGTACATAATTATTTCAAAACCTACTTAATACATGTATTTACAAACTTCAAAAATTATAATTAATAGATGATATTGATCATTTAATAAATTCATTCAAGGAAATAGGAATTAACCATCAAATTTATAAAATTTATTAAAAACAATTACTTCAATTTGAATTATGATTTTAATTAAAATAAGTCTTACTACATTTTAACATTATCATTATAACTAAATAAGGTATTTGGGTTATATAAATTTATAGAGTTACAAATTTTTATACTTTATAAAAGTTAGGGTTTGATCTGGAAATCCTGAAACTTAACTTAACTTAAAACCTGAAGTTATGCAGGAAATAATAAAACCTTAGAACATCAGGGACTAAATTGCAATTCCGGAAACCTCTCCCCCCCCAACCGGAGTTGACTCCAGAAAGTCAAAAGAGGGTGTTCTCCCCCCTTCTTCGACGGATTTGATCCCCAAAGCGCCGAATTGATTGAGTAACCATGATCAAATCTCTCGTAGACGATCCGCGACGGTTCCAGTCATCCATAACGGACAAATCTTAACAAATATTCAATGAAATCGAGTCCAAACGACTCGTAACCGTCCTTGATCGATCGGGACTTCAAACCGTACGTTTATCACGAAATCCGACTATAAAACCAGTATCCACGCCTTCGCAACACCCACCTCAAACTCTCTACACGATCGTACCTACTGCATTTCATCCCCAAAACTTCGTCGAATGCAAAGGAAACCGGACTCGATCCCTTCTGTCGTTCTCACTCGATTCATAATCATTCCAGGTAAAATTTATGTGCTCAGACTCGTCTTGATCCAAGGAACGAAAGCCCCATGAAGTGGGTTTTGATTGTTTGCTCGATCGAACGATCCGAGGGGTTAGGGTTTCGGATTTCAATTAGGGAAGGAGATGACTTGGGAACTTCGGGTTTTGATTTAAATGAACTGGTTCTAGACCAAGGCATAAGCCCTGGTCTGATGGTTAAGGCGCCCGTGTGTGCGGCCCGGGTGAGGTCGCCGGTTCGAATCCCAGGGGTGGGAAATTTCCTGTTTTCCTTTTTAAAACCTTCTTTTCTACATTTTAAAATTTCAAAAATTCTAAATAAAATTATATAAAATTCTAAAATCATAAAACCATAAAATCTAAAATTTATAAAATAACTTTTACTTATTTTAGGTTACTTTTAAACTTTTATATATAATCTAAATATTTAGAAATTCAATTAAATCAATTCTCAAAATTTTATTAATCTTCTTTTTATTTGAAACCATGAAACTTTGTATTTCTAAATAAATATATTGTTTAGACGAATTTACTTATCTATCTTATAAATTAATAATGTTATTATTAAGCATTATTAAAATCTTTTAAACATAAAGATAATTATTTTGACAAAGGATAATTATTTAAATAATTAAATGATTATTTTTTTTAAATAAATAATTATACAAAATCTCTTTCATTCAATTAAAATCTAATTATTCTATAAAGTCTTGATAGGATTATCCATGTTTTTGTTTTATCAACCTATTTATAAATACCTTAATCTAAATATATAAATCGTGTCATCTCGAATACTCCAACTATTATACATATTATGTCTAGCAACCTTAAATAATCTTTTAAAATACAAAACTTATACAAACTTATCTTCAATCTCAAATCTTATTATCTAGTACAACCTATCTCAATCCTAGAATCCAAATCTATCTTGTAGGTTTGTTGTGAGTATTCCTCACAATATCCATCCAACTTATCGAACTCAATCATCTTTAGCTCCTCATTCATGTGAGTATTCATAGCCCCTTTTTACTGCTTTTGTTTTGGGGTGAAACATGCATTAAATATCTTATCTACACGATTCATTAACTTGATTCTATGCTATGATCTACATGTTTATATCTTTAACTATTTGGTGACCATTGCATGAATGCATGCCAGTACGTTCATTAACTTGTGTTGCGAGCCTAAGGCAGTACCTAACATGATCATTTATAGGGGAAACCGAAACTAAACTAAACTTACCACATAACCTTGGCGGGTTGTTGTTGGTGTGAACCATCATCATGGGTGTATCTCCCCATGTTGGATGTGAACTATTGTCATGGGTGTATCTCCCCATGTGAACTATAAAACTTCGGGTGTTATCTAACCCTTTTATCAAAACGGCAATCCGTGGGATTGTGGCAGCTACATTTCATTTACCAGGGTTGAACTGTATGCTTGGAGCCTTATGTGTTATTAGATATGCTTTAGATCTGTATTAGAATCTTTTGAATCGTAAACTTTATCTAAACTTTGGTAATGGTGTCAAAACCTATGTTGCTCACCAACTACTTGTAGTTGACTTTTACTCGCATGTTTCAGGTGCTCCTGCTTAAGGTCCTTGCTGCTCACGTAGGACTTGGACCTAGAAATTAAACTGAAAATATATGTCATGTTAAATTTTGTCGTTTCATTGTTTTGTAACGGGTTATTTAATATGGAATAATAAATATCTTCGCATTAATTAGATGATCATGAGCTTTTGAACAACCGTGTCAGCCCCGGCGTTTAATCCGCCGCCGGCCGGGGTGTGACAGATTGGTATCAGAGCCATGGTTATAGGGAATTAGGTTATTAGACACATGACCTAGACTATAACCTAGGAGTCCCAAACATGAGTTTAACTCGTGTATTTCATTAGGAACTCCTCTATGCTATGCTTATCTACAACTATCTATTTCTAGCTACCTGATGCAACTACGTGAACTACAAGTGAGCTATACTCTTAGACTAAAAAGTGTAACCCAAACAAAACTCCCGAAGGTATGTGGGTTCTAACTAATGAATGGGGATTTGTGCAATCCGGAAGGGTGGATGCCTGTATTCTGGGAATTCTGTCTAGGAAAGCATTTCGTATAAATCCAAATCAACCGCTGGACCAGTTATGCTTTCCTGGGAATTCTTGGGATGAGTATCCACTTATAGGCTAAAGCATGACTCCTCAAACATTAAGATGAACCTACAGAGCCTTGCTAAGTCAATGTGCCCACTAGGGTACTATCCAGGTTTAAACCATTAACTTGCAGCTTATTTACAACTCTTCGTATCTTATGAACTCTCTATTCGTCCCTTTGTAGAATGCCTCCCCGTCGTGACCGCAGAAACAACCTCACTGACAGGATTATCCAGCAAATGACTACTATCCAGCCCACTATGGTCAATCAGCTGAATCAAAATGCTGCACCGAGAAACCCGGTGTGTACGTTCAAGCATTTTAACTCCTGCAATCCTACAAAGTTCTTCGGGAACGAAGGAGCCACTGGACTTCTCCAATGGTTCGAGAGCATTGAAGGAACCTTCATCAATGCGGACTTCCCTGAGAACCTAAAGGTTCGCTATGCTACCAGTGTCTTCCAAAAGAGGGCACTCACCTGGTGGAATGGGGAGAAACGAAACCGGGGAATGGAAACTGCACTAGCCCTATCTTGGGCTGAGGTCAAGACTCTTATGACAGAAGAGTTTTGCCCCCGGAATGAAGTCCAGAAGCTAGAAGCCGAATTTTGGGACTTGAAGCAAGATAGTGGTGAAAGTCTTGCCTACACCACTCGTTTCCATGAACTCAGTCTACTGGTGCCCCACATGGTCACTCCTCTCTCTCGAGCAATCGAGAAATACATCAATGGTCTGCCCATGCAGATTCAAGACACTGTCCTGGGTAGCAAACCGGCAACCCTTGAGGAAGCCATCCGTCTTGCTGCCACCCTATCAGACAATCACATCAAGGCTGGAACCCTATCCAAGAAGGGTGCCAAGAAAGTGTCTGAGAAGACCACTGCAGAATCTTCCAAGGAGACCCGGTCTGAGTCTTCTTTCAACAACAGGAAGAGGAAGGGCAAGAACTTTGCCATTGTTACCCCAGCCGTTCCTCTGACCCAGGTAGCTCCAACTACCTCCAACCCCAACAAAAAGCAATATGTGGGAAACTCACCACTGTGTAACACCTGCAGACTACACCACCCTACCCAATCTCCATGCCGTTTGTGCACCCTATGCGGGCGTTATGGGCACTGGGAAGTTACCTGCCGCATCCCTCCAGCACCACAAGTTTACCAACCTGTCGTTCCCGTTCCTGTTGTCCCGGTTCCTGCTGCTATCAACCAGGGTCGTGCCTGTTATGAGTGCGGTGACCCGAACCATTTCAGAAACCGCTGCCCTAGGTTGGTCATTGTAAACCAGGCCAACATGAACCAGGGCAATATGATTCAAGGAAACATGAATCAAGGAAATATGAACCGAGGAAATGTGAACCAAGGAAATTCAAACCCCGCAGCTCGTGGACGTGCCTTCAACATTAATGCTAACGAGGCTCAAGCCAATAACGAGGTGGTGAACGGTATGTACCTAATTAACCAGCAATATGCTCCTATTTGACACTGGTTCCGATAGAAGTTTCGTGTCCTTCGAATTTGAACCACAACTTGCTATGAGTCGAGCTAAATTAGACAAACGCTTTGACATTCTAGTAGCAGACGGTTATTCTGTCTAGTGTGACTCTATCATTAGAAACTGTACTTTGAACTTGAACGATCACGACTTCTCTATCAATCTTATTCCTATGGCACTCGGAGGTTTTGACATCATAGTAGGCATGGATTGGCTGACTGAGCACCATGCTGAAGTTATCTGCTTTGACAAGTATATTCGTATCCCTCTCGGCTCGGGCGACATTCTGGAAGTCTACGGTGAAAAGCCGTCGAATGGGCTAAAGCTCATGTCTTGCACCATCGCACGGAAGTTCCTACGAAAGAAGTGTGTGGCGTTCTTGGCCCATGTTGTGGATAAGAAAAGCAAAGACAAGAGTCCTCAAGATATTCCCGTGATCAAAGACTTTCCGGAAGTATTTCCCGAGGACTTACCTGGTCTTCCTCCTACACGTCAAGTCGAATTCCGTATTGACTTAGTGCCAAGAGCAAACCCCGTGGCCAAGTCACCTTATCGTCTTGCACCATCAGAGATGCAGGAACTTTCAAGCCAACTCCGAGAACTTTCTGACAAAGGATTTATTCGTCCTAGCATTTCCCCTTGGGGAGCACCTGTTCTATTCGTCAAAAAGAAGGATGGTTCTTTCAGAATGTGCATCGACTATCGGGAACTCAACAAGCTTACTGTGAAGAACCGTTATCCACTTCCGAGGATTGATGATTTATTTGATCAACTTCAAGGCTCGACTTACTTCTCGAAGATTGATCTTCGTTCTGGTTACCACCAGTTACGAGTCCTCGAATCCGATATTCCAAAGACAGCCTTTCGTACAAGATACGGCCATTACGAATTCATGGTTATGCCCTTTGGTCTAACCAACGCACCCGCGGTGTTCATGGACCTTATGAATCGCGTGTGCAAACCGTACTTGGACAAGTTCGTAATCGTCTTCATTGACGATATCCTAATCTATTCAAAATCAAAAGTAGAGCACGAGGAACATCTGCGTTTGGTTTTAGATCTCTTGAAGAAGGAGCAATTATACGCTAAGTTCTCCAAGTGTGAATTTTGGCTAAAAGAGGTCCAATTTTTGGGACACATAGTCAACGAGAAGGGTATTCACGTGGATCCTGCTAAGATTGAAGCAGTAAAGAACTGGCAAACTCCAAAGACCCCTACCGAAGTCCGTTCTTTTCTTGGTTTAGCTGCCTATTATCGTCGTTTCATAGCCAACTTTTCCAAAATCGCGGTGCCACTCATTGCCTTGACACATGAAGGCAAGCCCTACGAGTGGGGACCAAAGCAAGGGGAAGCCTTCCAGACTCTAAAACAGAAATTGTGTGAAGCCCCTATTTTAACACTTCCTAACGAAACTGAAGATTTTGTCGTCTACTGTGACGCTTCTCACTTAGGCCTTGGTTGCGTTCTTATGCAACGAGGCAAAGTGATTGCTTACGCGTCTCGACAACTCAAAATCCATGAGAAAAATTATACGACGCACGACCTTGAGCTGGGTGCGGTCGTATTCGCTCTCAAAATTTGGAGACACTACTTGTATGGCACTAAGTGTGAGATTTTCACCGACCATAAGAATCTCCAGCATATCTTCAATCAGAAAGAACTCAACATGAGGCAAAGGCGTTGGGTTGAACTCTTAAACGACTACGACTGCAACATTCGTTATCATCCTGGTAAGGCAAATGTCGTGGCCGATGCTCTTAGTCGTAAAGAACCTATCAAGATCCATAGCATTCGTATCCAAAATGATATTCAAACTCGTATCCTGGAAGCACAACATCTCTCGGTTATGGAAGGGAACATGTACAACGAAATGTCATGCGGTGCAGAACTCCAGCTGGAAACCAAACCCAATGGGTTACTCTACTTTCTAAACCGCATTTGGATCCCTGACCGTGATAACCTTCGTACTTTTGTCATGAACGAGGCTCACAAGACTCGTTATTCTATCCATCCAGGTGCAGACAAAATGTACAAGGATCTTCGTACTCAATACTGGTGGCCTGGTATGAAAAAGGACATCGCTCTATACGTGTCCAAGTGCCTTACTTGTTTGAAGGTTAAGGCCGAACACCAGCGTCCATCAGGCTTGCTTGAACAACCCGAGATACCTGTGTGGAAGTGGGAATGTATTGCCATGGACTTCATAACCAAACTCCCGCACACGTCCCGTGGTCATGATAGCATATGGGTGATCATCGACCGTTTGACAAAATCTGCTCATTTCTTGCCTATCCGTGAAGACTACCGAGTTGAGAAATTGGCTCGAATCTACATTGATGAGATTGTTAGTCGACATGGTGTACCTCTCAATATCATTTCTGATCGTGACGGACGATTCACTTCTCGTTTCTGGCAATCATTACAATCAGCTTTGGGCACTCAGTTGAATCTTAGTACGGCTTACCATCCGCAAACTGATGGTCAGTCCGAACGAACGATTCAAACTCTCGAAGACATGCTTAGAGCCTGTGTCATTGACTTCAAGGGTAATTGGGACTTACACCTGCCCTTAGTCGAGTTCTCGTATAATAACAGCTACCACACGAGCATTGACATGGCTCCTTTTGAAGCACTTTATGGTCGTAAGTGCCGCTCTCCTATCTGTTGGACGGAGATTGGGGAATCACAGATTACTGGCCCTAAACTCATCCAAGAAACTTCTAACAAGATCTTGCAAATCCGAGACAACCTTCTGGCTGCAAGGAGTCGACAAAAGAGCTACGCTGACAAACGTCGAAAACCCTTAGAGTTTCAAGTTGGCGATCTGGTTCTTCTCAAGGTATCCCCTTGGAAAGGCGTAGTTCGTTTTGGAAAGAAAGGGAAACTTGCTCCAAGATTCGTAGGCCCTTTTAAAATCCTTGAGCGGATTGGGAAGGTAGCCTACAAGTTGGAACTACCTGAAGGACTCAGCAACGTACATCCGACATTTCATATTTCGAACCTAAAGAAATGCTTAGCTGACGAGAATCTCCGCATACCACTTGACGAGGTTCACATTGACGAAACAATGCACTTCGTGGAGAAGCCCGTGGAGATCATGGACCGAGAAGTTAAGCAACTCAAGCGAAGCCGAATTCCAATCATTAAGGTTCGATGGGAATCCAAACGTGGCCCTGAGTTCACTTGGGAACGTGAGGATCAAATGAAAGCTAAATACCCACATCTGTTTCCAGGACCCTCTTCTTAATAAATTTCGGGACGAAATCTCCTAAAGTAGGGGAGACTGTAATCCCCAAGAAATTCCGACCTTTTAAACTATTCCGGCATTGTAACTCATTTATTTTAATAGATACATTTATACATTTCAATAAATTATTTAATATCTTTTATATGCATACATTTAATACCATCATTACAAAATGATAAGTTGATAAATGTTTATTTCTATTCTACTAAATAAATGTACATAATTATTTCAAAACCTACTTAATACATGTATGTACAAACTTCAAAAATTATAATTAATAGATGATATTGATCATTTAATAAATTCATTCAAGGAAATAGGAATTAACCATCAAATTTATATAAATTTATTAAAAACAATTACTTCAATTTGAATTATGATTTTAATTAAAATAAGTCTTACTACATTTTAACATTATCATTATAACTAAATAAGGTATTTGGGTTATATAAATTTATAGAGTTACAAATTTTTATACTTTATAAAAGTTAGGGTTTGATCTGGAAATCCTGAAACTTAACTTAACTTAAAACCTAAAGTTATGCAGGAAATAATAAAACCTTAGAACATCAGGGACTAAATTGCAATTCCGGAAACCTCTTCCCCCCCCCCCAACGGAGTTGACTCCAGAAAGTCAAAAGAGGGTGTTCTCCCCCCTTCTTCGACGGATTTGATCCCCAAAGCGCCGAATTGATTGAGTAACCATGATCAAATCTCTCGTAGACGATCCGCGACGGTTCCAGTCATCCATAACGGACAAATCTTAACAAAAATTCAATGAAATCGAGTCTAAACGACTCGTAACCGTCCTTGATCGATCGGGACCTCAAACCGTACGTTTATCACGAAATCCGACTATAAAACCAGTATCCACGCCTTCGCAACACCCACCTCAAACTCTCTGCACGATCGTACCTACTGCATTTCATCCCCAAAACTCCATCGAATGCAAAGGAAACCGGACTCGATCCCTTCTGTCGTTCTCACTCGATTCATAATCATTCCAGGTAAAATTTATGTGCTCAGACTCGTCTTGATCCAAGGAACGAAAGCCCCATGAAATGGGTTTCGATTGTTTGCTCGATCGAACGATCCGAGGGGTTAGGGTTTCGGATTTCAATTAGGGAAGGAGATGACTTGGGAACTTCGGGTTTTGATTTAAATGAACTGGTTCTAGACCAAGGCATAAGCCCTGGTCTGATGGTTAAGGCGCCCGTGTGTGCGGCCCGGGTGAGGTCGCCGGTTCGAATCCCAGGGGTGGGAAATTTCCTGTATTCCTTTTTAAAACCTTCTTTTCTACATTTTAAAATTTCAAAAATTCTAAATAAAATTATATAAAATTCTAAAATCATAAAACCATAAAATCTAAAATTTATAAAATAACTTTTACTTATTTTAGGTTACTTTTAAATTTTTATATATAATCTAAATATTTAGAAATTCAATTAAATCAATTCTCAAAATTTTATTAATCTTCTTTTTATTTGAAACCATGAAACTTTGTATTTCTAAATAAATATATTGTTTAGACGAATTTACTTATCTATCTTATAAATTAATAATGTTATTATTAAGCATTATTAAAATCTTTTAAACATAAAGATAATTATTTTGACAAAGGATAATTATTTAAATAATTAAATGATTATTTTTTTTAAATAAATAATTATACAAAATCTCTTTCATTCAATTAAAATCTAATTATTCTATAAAGTCTTGATAGGATTATCCATGTTTTTGTTTTATCAACCTATTTATAAATACCTTATTCTAAATATATAAATCGTGTCATCTCGAATACTCCAACTATTATACATATTATGTCTAGCAACCTTAAATAATCTTTTAAAATACAAAACTTATACAAACTTACCTTCAATCTCAAATCTTATTATCTAGTACAACCTATCTCAATCCTAGAATCCAAATCTATCTTGTAGGTTTGTTGTGAGTATTTCTCACAATATCCATCCAACTTATCGAACTCAATCATCTTTAGCTCCTCATTCATGTGAGTATTCATAGCCCCTTTTTACTGCTTTTGTTTTGGAGTGAAACATGCATTAACTATCTTATCTACACGATTCATTAACTTGATTCTATGCTATGATCTACATGTTTATATCTTTAACTATTTGGTGACCATTGCATGAATGCATGCCAGTACGTTCACTAACTTGTGTTGCGAGCCTAAGGCAGTACCTAACATGATCATTTATAGGGGAAACCGAAACTAAACTAAACTTACCACATAACCTTGGCGGGTTGTTGTTGGTGTGAACCATCATCATGGGTGTATCTCCCCATGTTGGATGTGAACTATTGTCATGGGTGTATCTCCCCATGTGAACTATAAAACTTCGGGTGTTATCTAACCCTTTTATCAAAACGGCAATCCGTGGGATTGTGGCAGCTATATTTCATTAACAGGGTTGAACTGTATGCTTGGAGCCTTATGTGTTATTAGATATGCTTTAGATCTGTATTAGAATCTTTTGAAGCGTAAACTTTATCTAAACTTTGGTATTGGTGTCAAAACCTATGTTGCTCACCAACTACTTGTAGTTGACTTTTACTCGCATGTTTCAGGTGCTCCTGCTTAAGGTCCTTGCTGCTCACGTAGGACTTGGACCTAGAAATTAAACTGAAAATATATGTCATGTTAACTTTTGTCGTTTCATTGTTTTGTAACGGGTTATTTAATATGGAATAATAAATATCTTCGCATTAATTAGATGATCATGAGCTTTTGAACAACCGTGTCAGCCCCGGCGTTTAATCCGCCGCCGGCCGGGGTGTGACAATTGTTGTCCTTAACGGGAGGCACTACCATTTTAATTTAAATATTTTAATTCGTGAACCAAATGTCGTGAGGACGAGGCTCAAGTGGTGACCCGGGTCACAAGTTTGTAGTAATCATATCACTAGATTAGTCAACTTAACATTATCACGTACCAAGCTGATTCGAAGCTCAAAGCAATACTCTTCGTCACCTGATCATTTCCGAGATATTTACTTTCTTGTTATTTACTATTCTGCAATTTACAATCCTGATACACACATTACGCATGTTTTTACTTTTCTGTTATTTACTTTACCATTATTTACTTTTCTGTCATTTACTATTCTGCTTCATAAGCACACAAAACCCACTCACTAATTGATCCGGCTAAACGATAACAAAAGTTGAGTACTGGAACCGATCGTGTCCATTGGTTCGATACTTGGTTCTTACCTAAACTATATTACGTTGCGATAGGTACACTTGCCTATTATGTGTGTTTTTAAGTTAAAGTAATTATTATTTTATAAATTTAAAACCTGATCTCGTAAAATCATTATAAAACTGTATTTATATATTTTCATATACTAAACACGACACATCAGTGATTGTCAACCGCATGACGAAAAGCGCTCACTCCTTGCCAATACGTGAGGCTTTTTCATCTGAGAAGCTAGCAGAGTTATTCGTCAACGAGATTGTGAGTAGACATGGTATGCCATTATCGATTGTGTCAGACAGGGACACTAGATTCACATCAAGGTTTTGGAAGAAATTTAACGAAGCAATGGGTACTAGACTAAATATTAGCACCGCTTACCATCCTCAAACCGAAGGTCAATCAGAAAGGAGCATTCAGAATCTGGAGGATATGCTTCAAGCCTGTATCATTGATTTCGATGGGAGCTAGGACAGCCATCTGCCATTGGCAGAGTTTTTGTATAACAACAGCTATCACTT
The DNA here is from genome assembly GCA_023525975.1 of Smallanthus sonchifolius. Lineage (NCBI taxonomy): Eukaryota > Viridiplantae > Streptophyta > Magnoliopsida > Asterales > Asteraceae > Smallanthus > Smallanthus sonchifolius. The sequence goes on along the minus strand of CM042025.1, from coordinate 35,008,127 downwards.
AACCATTGGCATGCCGCCATTTGAGATGCTGTATGGAAGGAGATGCAGAACCCCGGTTTGTTGGGGGAAGTTGGATAGAAAGACTATGCGAGTCTTGAAGTAGTAAAAGCTACTTCCGAGAAATTTGACCAAATCAAAGCTCGCATAGAAGCCGCTAAAGACAGACAGAAATCATATGCAGATAAGAGAAGGAGGGATTTAGAATTTCAAGAAGGGGATATGGTACTGTTAAAAGTATTGTCATGGAAAGGGATCTTCCGATTCAGAAAACGTGGCAAACTAAGTCCAAGATTTGTCGGACCTTTTAAAATCTTAGCAAGAGTTGGACAAGTTGCTTACCAACTTGACCTACCCGATGATCTCAATGGAATTCACCCGATATTCCACATATCACACTTACGCAAGTGCCTTGCTGACGATACGGCTCACATACCCTATGACGAGATCGAAATGGATAACAGTTTGAACTATGTAGAAGAACTAATAGCTATTCTTGACCGAGCCGAGAAACGACTACGCAATAAGACAATTCCTTTGGTCAAAATACAATGGAAACACAAAAAAGGGTTAGAGGCTACATGGGAGAAATAAGATGAGATGAAAGGGCTGTATCCGAAATTGTTTAACTTGTAGTAGGTTTCGAGGACGAAACCTCTATAAGGAGGGTAGACTTGTAACATCCTGAATAAATTGGAACAAATAAACAAGATCGGGGCAATTAAAACGAAAGAAAATAAAAGAATAGCAAAGCAGGTTGGGCCAACGGTCGGCCCATGGGCCCGAAATGAGAGGGGGGAAACCTTTTTTTCTAAAGCCGCAGCCACCACCCTTTCCCTTATTCTACTTTGTTCGAAAGCTCTCTAGTGAGATAAAGGGGAGAAACGAGCTAGAGAGTCATAGATCAAACTCAAGGTCTCGAAAATCATCACACATCAGCTCTGGAACGTCTAGCAACGAGAAAGTGACGAAAGGAGGTAACTATCATGCTCTGAACTGTGTTTTGTGTATTTTTGGGTTCCGGGTAAAAACAGTTAAAGGATAGGTTTTTACGTATAAAACTTGAAAGAAATTACATATTAGAACTCATGGATGAAAAACAAAATTTTTGAACGTAAAAAGTTTAAGGCTTGATCAATTAGAAATAATTGGCCAGATCTAGGGTTCTGATTAGGGAAGAAGGCTGATGTATCGAAACTACTAAGTTTCGATAGAAGCAAACCCATCAAAACTACTAAGTTTTGATATAAGCAACGGATTGGAATAACTAAGTTTCGATATAAGCCACTGATCGAAACTACTAAGTTTCGATATAAGCCACTTATCGAAACTACTAAGTTCGCCTAACCCTAAGTATAGTAAAGTTTAGTGTCATTTAGGATCACTATCTTATCTTGTATGGCTTCATTATACATAGTGTATGTGACCTTAGTGACGCTCAATAACTAGCTAAGTATATTTCAGAAACCACTCATCAGGTGAGTTCTATGTGCCCCATATATGTTATGTGTAAATCATTTAAATATTTTGGGTTGAACTGTATACACTAAATGAATAAATATTATGAAGGCCAATATGATCATACGTGATATATATATGAAAATGAATGATGAGCAAAGAATAAAACGTATGAATAGTATGTAAGGCCCCAAACCAGGCACCATACAGTTGGTTCTCATAACTGGTTAAACTCTTTAAAAACATCTAACTTTCATTTTCATAAACAGCGGAAGTCTTTCTCAAAATAATATTATCTTTAAACTTGTTAACTTTGATAACATTACCTCACGAATACATGCACACCAACCCAAGTAGCCACCCTTCCAAGCCAAGCTACCTCGTTCAACTGACTCTCCTGCAAAACAATCTAACGTACATACAAAGTCAGCTACGCTGAGTGAGTTCTAATGGTTTAATTTAAACAACAGCCAACTCATCTATTTATATAATTATTTCCATTCAAGACCCTCTGTTCCTTAGAAAATAGTTGTATAGATTTTCATCATATAAATAACCCCTGTTATCTTATAATATCCCAAAGGATTCACCACCCTAGACTCTACCCACCATTTTAACTCTGTAAGTCTCACCAACATAGAACGAGCTTACTACTCTGGTAACTCACAATTTACCATATAAATTAACCATACGCTGGTTAACTCGACCAACCTCTAGACACTGACTTACCAGTCCTAACCAGGACTCTCATAACCCGACAGACTTAACAGTTGCACACAGTGTACTCTTCCCGACACAACCTTCAATCTAACCGACACATCACATTGATTCCAACTATTTATCACATCAATATCATCTCATACATAATTAATATAACTCATCACTTTCATGCAATTTAACACATATAAATGCACACAAACACATACCTCATCACCGCACCCTCGTCAGGGTTATCCCCGTCTGGATAATCGTCCTAAGCTCAGCTATACCCTTGTTACAGGGCCCCTCCACTAAACATAGTGACACACTCGTCATCTACGATGACTACTCGGCCACCCACACAATGACTATATCATCTACCATACAGTGACTGACACATCACCCATACGACGATGACCCCGAAGGACTCCGTCCTCCACACCCATGTTGACCCTGCACACGGACAACAATGCAAGCACACAAAGCAACACATATATACACACATGATACTACCTGGACATGTACTACGACTCACCACCCTTACACGGATCACTTACGTGTGTAATCCAACACAAACTTAGACGTATCCTCATAACGTCTAGACACATTACCCAACTCTTTCCGAATGGGTAATTATACGACTCACAAACACCATACCGACTTATAGCTCATACATATTAAGGACACCGCATAGACCCATGCAATGCCATACCCTTCGTGTCACAGGGACAACGACATAATACGCACAACATCAAGCACATGACGCACAACATCATACTAGCACCTACATGACTCGTTAATGAACCACGTATAGGTTCCCATGCTAACTATCCTTGTATAACCATCACAGGTTTAGTTAAATTCCCGACTCACCCCGACTAACTCATAAGATGACACACAGATCATCACAACTCTTGTTCACCCATCCTAGGGATCCCATAACGACCTTTAGCCCATTATTACATAATGGTCTCATAAAATGCTTCAAGATTAAATCATAACTCGTCATACGTTCGTTTAATAAAACATGTAAGTATGTACAATAGCCCCAAAACAGTAAAACGTTTAAAAGAAGGGGATTAGAAACTCACCGGTTATGTTAAGTGTCAGTCCTTGCTCTGCAACTCGACTGTTCACGCTCGAAACCCAAACCTGCCAAACGTATGATCACATGATCAGAGTACGTTCAAAACACACGTCACAATAGCGTAAATAAATAACTCCCGACACTCGTCTCAGTTGCTCTCCGATTCACCAAGAACTTGTCTCCCCAAATACTAGTATCGGCTCGTCTTTGACTTGATTGGAACCCGAATACATAACCCAGGCTCCACGCATGCATGTAAACCATGCATTGCAAAAACCCTAATCCCAGGAGACTCGTGTACTCGAGCCGGGTTCCCGTGCGTGCACGTACAAGCAACATGCGATTCGAATCTCCCCATGCAAACCCTAGCTCCACCCAAGCTCGTCTTCGTCTCACCATGGCCCCCCACCAAGCACCGTCCTACACCATCACCTTGTTCCGCGTCCTTCTTAGCTCTAGCAGGATGCCTCCCTGTCACCGTACGTAACAGCCACCATCTTCGGTAGCCATCACAGCCGCCACTTAGTTGCATCCATCTCCCCTCCTCTCTTCCTCTTCCCCCGACAGCCAACCATCGCCCTCTCCGTCATAACAGCCTTGCCACCTCCTCATCTCCGATCTCCCCTGTTGATGTGTCGTCGTTCTAACACCGAGCACCACCCCAGCCCGTCACGTTTCACCCGTCCATTGCTGTCGTTTCCTACCATTGCCATCGGGTACCAACCCCCAACCGCCACCGGCCATTACCATGACTACCACGGTTATCACGGCTGCCGAGTGCATGCAATAACAACCATCACCCGACCACCCGCCCTGTTTACTTCTCCGATCATCGTAAACAAAGATAAAACCCTAATCGGGTTTCAAGCCAACACATGAACGTGAATCACATATAAAAACGTAAACGGAGAATTACCTTGGCGATGTGTGAAGCTTCTCGCTCAAAACCACCGTTGAACCCTCCTCGCCGGCCTCCTCCGAACTCCGGGATCCCTCTATTGCTCGCCCATGCCGTCGCATGCACACCTAGGCCGAACGGCCTAGGGTTTGTGGTATAAGTTGTTTTTAAATCTTTAAGGTTTACACCCTAGTCCCTGGTTTCCTTTTTCATGCGTTTTCGATCCCAATCGTTCTCATAGTGGCTAACCGGGCCCTCGCAGTTCCTAGAATAGGGTTTTATATAAGATTCCTTACAGTCCAAGCCATATAAAAGAGACTTTGTTTACTCATTGACCCTACCCGGTAGTCCACGAATTCCGGGATGTTACAAGTCTATCCCCCTTAAATGAGGATTCGTTCTCGAATCCTGCGTTAGCGCAAACCCACATAACTCATCCTTCTGTTCCAGTTGGTGCATCCAAACTCTTTTGGTGCCAATCATCCCCTGTACACATCAATACGTCATACTTCTCGCATCATACCTTGATCACCGTCATGTGATGATCTCTCAAACTCAAACCCACTGCCCTACCCATTAGGGTATTACTTTTGCCCTTCTCTGATGATCTTCAGGAGCTTGTGACAAGCTACAATGGTCTCCACCAATTTTCCCTTCCATAGCATTTCCTTACTTTATTATCACATGTACAATGCACTCCCTTAAATAAGCACATAACTCTCAGCACTAGAGTTACTATCATCAGCTCTCGGTATTTCCCAAGAGCTCACTTACCGCCACCAGGTCTGTTCCCACAGCCAAACATTTTATTTACTTGAATGCTCCACAGGAGCTCACTTTAAGCCCGTTTTAAGTCTACTAGCATAGGCATCTCCCTCCCCAATCACTTACGTGCAATCCTGCACCTACCCCTCTTGAGTCTCACCTTCCTCTATGTTGCTCTACTATTTCCATGCGCTCCCCGACTGCATCTCATTCATCATGTACGAACATGAGGTCCGCCTGCTCACAAGCCTCAGCTACCTGTCGTCTCGTTCAAAGAGAACATCCCCATTTCTCTTGTTCCTCATATCAACTGAATTCTTCATATGGAACGTGTTCCACGAAGACCCTTCGTCACCTTGATCTCCTCATAAATATCTCTGGCCAAGCGTCCACGTAAATGCTTTCATCATCTACTCTCACAGCTCCGCCCAATTGCTTCGTGCTCCGAATTCCCAAGATATAAACACAGGCATCTCATAAGAGCAGCTCACCGATCGTCTAGAAAGACATCAAAACTCCTCGCATCACCTCGATGTATCAACGTCGAGAAAATCGTCAAGATAGAAATACTATTTTTGATCATACTAACCACCCATCCTATGCACGACTAAGCGTGTACTACAAGGACACACACCGACACACATAACTACAGAACACACAATTTTCTACACATGTACTAGTAACTCAACCTTCTAACACGCAAAAAGTGCACATTCACAACTAGCTAGATCTGAGTAAGTCTACGTGCATACAACATGACCTCGTCATTTATAGGCACACAACTCTTGAATCTCATCTTTTATTCACCACAACGGTAGCCCCTGCCACACGTCATCATATACTCCTACAGAATTTACTCGGTCGTACCCATACGGGTCGTACCCATACTTCAAGATGACACACTACTCAGTCTAGACACAAAACATCACCCTAAACATTCATACACACAAGATATAAAATATCTTATTTTCCCACAGGATCTGGTCCTGAACATGTATACCTGGACATAAGATATGTAACTACAATTTCCCAAGGGACCTCGTCCTAAACATTTATACATACTAAAGATGTATACTCAAGATTTACCACATGATCTCGTCCTGAACAATTACACAAGGTGCAACACACCCCTTACACTTCAAACATCACCTAAAACATAACACATAGGTAACACTATCTTAAGACCGTAGACACACACAATTAATCAAAACTCATGTCTACATAGATCTACTCATACAATCTAATCAACCAAGCTCTAACATCACATCAAAGATTACATTTAGTATGAACTCACGTTGTTCAAAAGGTAATCACATAATCACACATAACTGACACTAAATTTAATTCTGTACCCACAGTAGTACGCTATCATAAGCACAACTATCATTAATCATACCCAAATCATCCTGCGGTATAATTCGCAATCAATGTCAAAATCAAATACTCAATATTTGAAATAAACATCACACCACGTAAACGCCTAATAAATCAAAATGCTACATCACCCCAAGATCTCTCGTGACAACCATCACATACAAAAGTCATCTAGATGTCCAATGTCTCAAACAACGCCCACAAAATTACTACGGGACCACCTCAGGTGTATCTTGCGTGTCCTCCTCTGGTTCCTCCTGAAACAGAGCTCTCTTAACCGCCACAAGTGGTCGGTCTCTCAACCATGTAGGTCCACATCCTGGAGGAAAATCGCGTACAGCTGGCACTACTCTCCCTTTCCATCCCGTCTTTCCAATCATTGCTCCACGCGGTATGTCACCGACCGAAGCTTTAGTCACACTTGGCATGAGAAGAACCAACATTCCTCCCTTCTCACTAGCATTTTCATCCGTAGCAGTCATCGTCTTGACTGGTCGTTCTGCATTCCCCTAGTAAGAGCTCCACGCCTGATTGACCTCGCATGCTCCGTCTTAACCATCTAATCCTACTCAAGATAGAACGTTTGAGTGATTACTATGGGCGTCAAATTCAGAATATGAGAGTAATCATAGACTGCCAAATCACGGTGATCAAATGCAATTTGGTGGTCCACATTACTGCTCGGATTCTAAACCTTCCCCATCATATTCACACTAGCTTTCTATCTTTCACACACCCCGGATGCACATGCATCCCACCCAATTCACATAGCACCTAGCAAGTCATCATCTTTATCACAGTTTCACACCATCCAAGGTTACACATAAAATTACTAAATCATATCGACACACCAAACTATCTCACATATTTACAATTAATGCTACTCCACATTATTCAACACACACTATAGTCGCATTCAATCACACCACACAACTTCAAGTAGTTCTACATAATACTTCAACACATATCACACAACTTGATCCCACACGGAACCCTAAAACATTTACTCACACCAATTACTTTACCTAATGTAACACTACACAAATGGAAAATAATAACTACTGCTCAACTCGAAAGACGTACCTCTTGGCTCGCGGTTACTCGTGGTGGCATTCGATTCACCCTTGTCCCATTTTCAGTTTAAGTTAAGGCATTTTATTTGTTTAAAAACACCAGTTTTCTCTTACACCTCGGCTCTGATACCAACTTGTAAGGCCCCAAACCAGGCACCCTATACTTGGTTCTCATAACTAGTTAAACTCTTTAAAAACATCTAACTTTCATTTTCATAAAAAGCGGAAGTATTTCTCAAAATAATATTATCTTTAAACTCATTAACTTTGATAACATTACCTGACGAATGCATGCACACCAACCCGAGTAGCCCCGCTTCCAAGCCAAGATACCTCGTCCAACTGACTCTCCTGCAAAACAATCTAACGTACATACAAAGTCAGCAACGCTGAGTGAGTTCTAATGATTTAATTTAAACAACAGCCAACTCATCTCTTTATATAATAATTTCCATTCAAGACCCTCTGGTCCTTAGAAAATAGTTGTATAGATTTCATCAAATAAATAACCCCCGTTATCTTATAATATCCCAAAGGATTCACCACTACAGACTCTACCCACCATTTTAACTCCGTAAGTCTCACCGACATAGAACGAGCTTACTACTCTGGTAACTCACAATTTACCATATATATTAACCATACGCTGGTTAACTCGACCAACCTCTAGACACCGACTTACTAGTCCTAACCAGGACTCTCATAACCCGACTGACTTAACAGTTGCACACAATGTACTCTTCCCAACACAACGTTCAATCTAACTCGACACATCACATTGATTCTATCTATTTATCACATCAATATCATCTCGTACGTAATCAATATAACTCATCACTTGCATGCAATTTAAGACATATAAATGCACACAAACACATACCTCATCACCGCACCCTCGTCGGGTTTATCCCCATCGGGATACTCGTCCTAAGCTCAGCTATACCCTTGTTACAGGGCCCCGCCACTAAACATAGTGACACATTCATCATCTACGATGACTACCCGGCCACCCACACGGTGACTATATCATCTACCATACATTGATTGACACATCACCCATACGATGATGACCCCGAAGGACTCCGTCCTCCACACCACTATTGACCCTGTACACGGACAACAATGCAAGCACACAAAGCAACACATATATACACATGATACTACCTGGACATGTACTACAACTCACCACCCATTCACGGATCACTTACGTGTGTAATCCAACACTCACTTAGATGTATCCTCATAACGTCTAGACACATTACCCAATCTTTCCGAATAGGTAATTATACGACTCACAAACACCATACCGACTTATAGCCCACACATACTAAGGTCACCACATAGACCCAGGCATTGCCATACCCTTCTTTTCACAGGGACAATGACACAATACGCACAACATCAAGCACATGATGCACAACATCATACTAGCACCTACATGACTCGTTAACGAACCACGTATAGGTTCCCATGCTAACTATCCTTGTATAACCATCACAGGTTTAGTTAAATTCCCGATTCATCCCGACTAACTCATAAGATGACACACACAGATCATCACAACTCTTGTTTACCCATCCTAGGGATCCCATAACGACCTTTAGCCCATTATTACATAATAGTCCCATAAAATGCTTCATGTTTAAATCATAACTCGTCATACGTTCGTTTAATAAAACATGTAAGTATGTACGATAGCCCCAAAATAGTAAAACGTTTAAAAGAAAGGGATTAGAAACTCACCGGTTATGTTGAGTCTCAGTCCTTGCTCTGCAACTCGCATGTTCGCGCTCGAAACCCAAACCTGCCAAATGTATGATCACATGATTAGAGTACGTTCAAAACACACGTCACAATAGCGTAAATAAATAAATACCGACACTCGTCTTAGATGCTCGCCCGTCCGATTCAGCGAGCTCTTGTCTCCCCAAATACTAGTATCGGCTCGTCTTTGACTTGATTGGAACTCGAATACATAACCCAGGCTCCACGCATACATGTAAACTTTGCATTGCAAAAATCCTAATCCCACGAGACGCGTGTACTCAAGCTGGGTTCCCGTGCATGCACGTACACACACCATGCGAGCCGAATCTCCCCATCCAAACCCTAGCTCCACCCAAGCTCGTCATCGTCTCACCACGGCACCCCACCAAGCACCGTCCTACACCTTCACCTTGTTATGTGTCCTGCTTAGCTCCATTCGGATACCTCCCCATCACCGTACGTCACAGCCACCGTCTTCGGGCTCCATCACATCCGCCACTTAGTTGCATCCATCTCCCCTCCTCTCTTCCTCTTCCCTCGACAGCCGACCACCACCCTCTCGGGTCATCGTAGCCCTACCACCTCCTCATCTCCGATCTCCACTATTGATGTGCCGTCGTTCTAACACCGAGCACCACCCCAGCCCGTCACGTTTCACCCGTCCATTGCTGTCGTTACCTACCGCTACCATCGGGTACCAACACCCCACCGCCACCGGCCATTACCATGACCACCACGGTTACCACGGCTGCCGAGTGCACGCAATAACAACCGTCACCCGACCACCCGCCCTGTTTACTTCTCCGATCATCTTAAACAAAGATAAAACCCTAATCGGGTTTCAAGCCAACACATGAACGTGAATCACGTATAAAAACCTAAATGGAGAATTACCTTGGCGATGTGTGAAGCTTCTCGCTCAAAACCACCGTTGAACCCTCTTCGCCGGCCTCCTCCGAACTCCGGCAACCCTCTTTTGCTCGCCCTTGCCGTCGCATGCACACCTACGCCGAATGGCATAGGGTTTGTGATATAAGTTGTTTTTAAATCTTTAAGGTTTGCACCTTAGTCCCTGGTTTCCTTGTTCGCGCGTTTTCGATCCCAATCGTTCTCATAGTGGCTAACCGGGCCCTCTCAGTTCCTAGAATAGGGTTTTATATGAGATTCCTTACAGTCCAATCCATATAAAAGAGACTTTGTTTACTCATCGAGCCTACCCGTTAGTCCACGAATTGCGGGATGTTACATACAAAGAATGAAATGATTGAATGGCATAACGCAAATAAATGAAATCTTGTTTATATTTATATATATTGCATATTATGAATGTATGTAAACGTTATGGACGGAAACGATGCTAACAGCTACTACGGTAGACGGACGACCACTCGACTATTACGGACTACGACGGTAGTAGGGTATGACAGACGGTCGAAGGTTGGTCGGACGATATAGCGTGACGTACGGTCGAAGGAATCTATACGATCATGGAGGATGGACTACGATGGTAGGACGGAGCATACGTCTTTGTGACTTATGCAAACAATTACGGGTTGATCACCCTTATGTTCATGACCAATGAATGTTCAATGAAAGTAAAGACGTGTGTATATATTCATATCTACTAATTATGAATGATAAGTGAAGGCCAATCAAATGTTAAAGTGTATACATATGTTTATATATATATATATTCTTATAAAGAAACAATGTTTATACCTAATTGTTTTAAACTAGAACTCACCAGCGTTAGCTGACTTTTAGTATGCACTTCAGGTAAGAAGAAAAGAGGACGTGCGAAGGCATGAAGGCTACCCTAAATCAAGACTGACATCCCGTTTATTTGCTTACGTGTTAAAACAATGTTCATGTTTAATGTTAAGACTCCCGCTGCTATGTTTTGTATTTGAATGCTACGTTTCCGCTTTGATGAATGGTTTTTAATTAAAAGTTTAGTGTTGACAACTATGTTTATAAGTAAATCTAACAAGTGAGGTCTCCCGGGAAATGGGCCTTACACCTACATAACTAACAGTACTAAAAGAAAGAAAATAGAAGATGTACCGGTTATATCGGAATATGTAGATGTATTTCCTAGCGAACAGCCAGGAATACCACCGGAACAGGAAGTGGAATTTAAAATAAACATGGAACCAAGTATGGCATCGATTGCCAAATCTCCTTACCGGTTAGCTCTAACAGAGATGAAAGAATTGAAGAAGCAATTAGATGAATTGCTTGAAAAAGTAGTTATAAGACCAAGTTCATCCCCTTGGGAAGCTCATATTATTTTTTGTAAAAAAGAAGGACAGTACAATGCGTATGTGCATTGATTTCAAGGAGCTGAACAGAGTGACAATTTCGATCAATTACAAGGAGTGTGCTATTTCTTAGAAATAAACCTTCGTTCTGGTTACCATCAACTGAAAGTTCAAGAATAAGATGTTCCTAAAATTGCTTTCAAGACATGATATGGACATTACGAGTTCACGGTTATGTCGTTTGGACTTACTAATGCTCATGTCGCATTTATAGATATGATGAATTGTATCTATAAACTTTACTTAGATAATTTGTTATCGTGTTCATTGACGATATACTTATTTATTTTAAGACTAAGGAAGAGCATGAAAGTCATCTCATAATACTGTTAGAACTTCTAAAAAAGGAGAAACTGTATGCCAAATTTTTTAAATGTGAAATTTTTCTACGAGAAGCTCAATTTCTGGGTCACATAGTGAATGCTGAAGATATTCAAGTAGACCCTACAAAAATCGAAGCTATATCAAAATGGGAAATCCCGAAATCTCCAACCGAGGTTCGTAGTTTCCTAGGTCTAGCGGGATACTATCAACGATTTATACATGATTTCTCAAAGATAGTTGTCCCTTTAACTACTTTGACTTGAAAATCTACAAAGTACGAATGGGGACCAAAGTAGAACGAAGTCTTCAAAACTCTGAAACAAAAATTGACAAACGCACCCATATTGTCTTTGCCAGATGGTAATGAGGACTTTGTGGTATATTGTGATGCTTCACACATCGGCCTAGGTTGGGTGCTTATGCCACGAAACGAATTCATTGCATACGCGTCTCGTCAGTTGAAAACTCCTGAAAAGAATTATACGACTCACGATCTAGAGTTCGGTGCCATAAATTTTGCCTTGAAATTATGGATGCACTGTCTCTACGGAGTCAAATTCACATTTTATACTGACCACAAAAGTTTGAAGTAGATTTTTGGTTTGAAAGAACTCAACATGAGACAAAGAAGATGGTTAGATATTTTGAGAGATTATGATTATGAAATCTGCTATCTCGAATGCAAAGCTAATGTAGTAGCTGATACCTTAAGCAGAAAAGAAAGAGAGAAACTTAAAAGGATCCGTGCCTTGAGACATGGTCTTCTAGTCGACCTTATGTCTCAAATAAAAGATGCACAAAAACTAGCTCAAGAAGAAGGAAATATAGAGAAAGAAGGGATGAAAGTTATGCTTGAAAAATTGGTCAAAGAAGATGATGAAATATTACAAATGAATAAAAGAATCTGGGTACCAATCATCGGGGATCTTCAAGAAAGGATTCTTGAAGAGGCCCACAAATCAAAATACATAATGTACCCAGGAAGTGATAAGATGTATAAAAATCTGAAGGAGAATTATTGTTAGATAGGCATGAAGAAAGATATCGCGTTTTATGTTGCAAAATACACAATGCACCCAGGAGTCAAATTCACATTTTATACTGACCATAAATTTTGCCTTTGGGTTTTTGAAGCTTTTGTGAACTTAGAATTCTTGAGCCATTTGATTGCTATCAACCCCGCGTCATTTGGTATCAGAGACAGGTTCTCAAATGGCTCGACGTGGAAAAGAAGACACTCTTGTTCATAGAACCGCCGACTGAGGCAGCGACAGCGTTGATCCCGACCCACGGGACCTTAAGATTAAGCGACTCCTGCGACGAATCCGGGACCTAGAGTTACAACACGAGATCCGAAGACTCAAGCAACGGATCCAGGATCTTGAGACATCATCGACATGGGAGGAAACGGAACCGGAAGAAACCGTCGGGTATGAGGAGCATCCTACCCATGGCGGCTTTATCTATCACTCACCGCCTTGTTTTGATAATTATGAGGGCGAGGAGGTGAAAAACGAAGGCTATTGGTGGACCATAGAAGCCTTGAACGGGGTTGACACTCCAGAGGGTGAATTATTGCGGTAGATTGATTGTTGGTCTGGATCAGATAGGTGCGGGACGGATAAAAAGATGGGTTTAAATGGAAAAATGTTGAACCGCGAAATGTCGGAGTATGCCAAAGTGTCTAATGGAATTTTTGATGAATTACTTGAAGCTCATATAGTGGTGGAGGGTGGTGAAACGGTAGCCATGGATGGTGGATCTGTTGTTCGTATATGCATGACTGTTGGAGATGTCGGTCAAATCATTGGGCGATTAGGATGGGCATTCAATCAAATAATTTGGCAAAACTTAATACTTTGAATTTTAAATTTGAAGTGATAAAATTGGATGCTAAAAATCAAAATATGGATAAAGGTGAGTGTGGATTTTGCAAGCTGGACATGGAGGTTCCACGTGGGCTAGGGTATTTGGTGAATAATTTTGATCTCATAAGATCCTTTTGTTGGGTTTTTCTCCATGTTGCTAGATCCGTTTTCTTTGGCCACATTGTATCCTTTGGAATTGGGTCTTTGGTGAGTAAGAATGTTCCCTATGCAATTTATGAAGAATTGAATCTCAATGTTGACACATTTAATTCAAACGGCTCAACGACAATGTACTTAAGACTCGAAGATGAGTCTTTTTTCAAAGACAGGGAGGAGGCAGAGAGAAAGAGACCTAGCAATCCAATATACCTAGGTGGTACTGATTCAAAGCCAGGCGAAACAAACCAAGAAGTTGAATTGTTCAGGAGGGGTGGTGATGATAATGAATAAGGATCGGGTTGATGTTCTTTTCGATCCAGGTGGTTTTTACAAGAATCGTAGTCAAGTCTTTTCCATGAAGGGGAGTATGATGCAGGAGCATTTTGAGACTATCTTATTATTTGAATTTTGAATTTTAATTATTTTTCCTTTATTTATTAGTTTAGTTTATCTTTTGGGTTTGTTAATTTGGAGTCTTTAAATAGGTTGGATAATGATGATTTGATTATTAGTTTTTAATTGAAGTTTAATTATCAATAAACCTTTGGGTTTTTGAAGCTTTTGTAAACTTAGAATTCTTGAGTCATTTGATTGCTATCAACCCCGCATCAGATTCTCACTCGATTTCGCTTATACGTTTCTCCATTCATTTAAAATCGTCATTTTGAACGAAAATAAGTGTAAATCTATGATGATTATGATACTGCGACTGCAATTGACAACAAAAATGAAAGTTAGGACTATCAACATCTAAATTGTTACTTTAGATTATTATCAGCCAATAAGTCATAATTTACATTATTAAAGACCAATTTGCAGTTAAAAGTTAATGACGTATATAATGTTTCACATTAGCAAAAGAGTCATCCATGTTAGCAAAAATTAACATGCATAGCATCTACATATGTAGTGGTTGTACTGGTTTCCGACGTTTAATTATCTTTGATTTTAAAAATATGTATATTTTATTTAAATTAAGACTTTAAAAACACAAAAATGACATTTCCTTTCAAATAAGAAAATATGTTAGTTTTTATGGTCTTAGAGCATTCACATCAGTTTCTGTATATGTTTGTAAGTGGATTATACATATTTTATGCATTGGTTTAAAATGGTTATGAGTGGAGTAGAGAGAAAAAGTATAATTTTTTGTATATTTGGGGAAAATACTGTTCACCTCTATTAATTTTTTAATATTTTTTGAAGTGGTTATAAGTGAAGAAGAGAGAAAAGTTAATGATAAAGGTATAAAAAAGTATTATTTAATTGAAAAGAAGAGAGAAAATGTTATAATTTTTAGTGTAATTATAGAGATGATGATGGAGAATCAGATGAGAATGCTCTTAGCTCAATCCATGTATGTATTCATCTGGATTTACTTTTCTATCCAATTACAACAAATGTTATGTTGATTTTGGATACTAATTCAAAATATTTAATTAGGGTTAGGTTATGGTAAAAAGGGTTTTAAAAATAAGAATGGTAAGAAGGATTTTGGACTTGACATGTGTCCTTTTAATGTTTTTAAAGGGATGACAAAATGGTAATTGTGTAATATGTCAGGTCATTGTGTAATATAAGGTCTGGTTATTCTGTAATGTCAGGTTTGGTCTGGTCATTTCGTCAAATATTTTTCATCATTGTATTATACGTATTAATCATTGTGTTTTAGATAATTTCGTGTTATTTTTGTCACTGTTTTTTTATGTATTATATATAAAATAGTGATGAAAAATATTTGACACAATGACCTGACATTAGACACAATGACCAGACCTGACACACAATGACCTGACATGTTTGAACGAATTACACAATAATGAGCAAATTACACAATGAGCTGGAAAACGTAAAACACAATGATGAATAAATATAACACAATGATGAAAAATATTTGATAAAATGACCAAATTACATAATGAGTTGGAAAATGTAAAACACAATGATGAATACATATAACACAATGATGAATACATATTACACAATGATGAAAAATATTTAACAAAATGAGCATATTACACAATGAGCAAATTACACAATAATGTCGTTTTGTATATAACGACACTATACTCGTTTTTGTAATTTTTTTCATTTTTGTATATAACTACACTATACTCGTTATAAAGATAAAAAAATACTCGTTTTCGTCATTGTTTTTACGTTTTAGATAATTTCGTGTTATTTTTTACATTACACAATAAACAGATCTGACATTATTGTGTAATTTGCTCATTTTGTTAAATATTTTTCATCATTGTGTTATATGTATTTGTCATTGTTTTTACGTTTTTCAGCTCATTGTGTAATTTGCTCATTTTTTCAAATATTTTTCATCATTGTGTTATATGTATTCATCATTGTGTTTTAAGTTTTCCAGCTCATTGTGTAATTTGCTAATTATTGTGTAATTTGCTCATTTTGTCAAATATTTTTCATCATTTTGTTATATGTATTCATCATTGTGTTTTACGTTTTCCAGCTCATTGTGTAATTTGCTCATTTTGTCAAATATTTTTCATCATTGTGTTATATGTATTACACAATGACCAGACCTGACATTACCCAATAACCAGACCTGACATTACACAATGACGAGCAAATTACACAATGAGCTGTGAAACGTAAAAAAATTTCGTTTTTTGTATATAACGAGACTATACTCGTTTTAAAGATATAAAAAACGCTCGTTTTTATGGTGTAATTTTTTTAAAAAAAATAATGTCGTATATAAAAGTTATGAATATTTAAAAAAAGGGGGAAACTTGATAAAAAGTCAACAAAAATGGTCATAACTAAAATACTCGTTAACAATTTTTTCTCCTACAATTTGATCTCAACCATTAAATTCTTTCTACAATTTGATCTAATTACCCTAAATATTTCTTACCCTAAATATTTCTTACCCTTCTTATTTTAGAAACTATTCTTATTTTAGAAACTATTTTTATTTGAACGTAACCTATTTGATTAACCCAAAGAGTTTAGATTCTTCAAATGCTAGCCTCAAATCTTATAAGACCTATCTTTTATATAAAAAGAAAAGGAAAAGCGCTATATAGAGAGAGGTATATAAGATCTTAGCGTTTTTTTTTTTTTTTGAACGGTGAACATTGAATGTTGTGACGTCGCACCCCCCGTCATATGGGAGAGTCTCGTCCAACTCCGGCCAATATGTTGTCTTAACCAGGCCCACATGGCGTCAGAGTTTGAGAGCATCCAAGGAAAAATCTCACCCAATACGGCCCCTTCCGGGCTTGAGGGAGAGCCGAGGCTCGAACCCTGGATCGGCGTGGGTAAAACCCTGGTGCATCAGCCTAAGATCTATGCCTCATTTGCATGTCACAGAAACTAATGTGGGGGGCGGGGATTGAACCTGGGTCAGTAGGAACACCAGGTCACTTCCTTAGCACTTCACCACCAACTCATTGGCATATAAGATCTTAGTTAATGTCAAATATTAATTTACATAATGTATATTTTATTCATTTTGGATAATATCCGACTTTCTTATTCAGGTTAGGCTACATACATTATAACTTTGTAAGGATGAGGTATGTTCTTCTAGTGCATCAAATAAGAGTACAAGTATGAAATATGAATTGATGAAAATAAAAAAACATGTTGATATTTTGATTTAAAAAATAAGTAAATTCAATATTGATTTTAAAATAAGTAGTTAGAATATGCACTTTAGAAAAAATAAATATCATTTCAATATATCTAAACAA
Organism: Smallanthus sonchifolius; assembly: GCA_023525975.1. NCBI lineage: Eukaryota > Viridiplantae > Streptophyta > Magnoliopsida > Asterales > Asteraceae > Smallanthus > Smallanthus sonchifolius. Next base: position 34,990,609 of record CM042025.1, on the reverse strand, counting down.
GTTTGTTAAATAAATTGAAAACATTTTCGTAATTGGATATAAGCAAAACCTAATAGTTCTATTAGGTTTCAATTTTTACAAATCTAAATAAAAAGTTGAAAAATTATAAAAAAAAATAGAATAAAACTTCTTTGTATGTAAAAGCTGATATTAACATATCCAGCTCAAAAAACTTGGAAATAAAAGGGAAAGATATACGTTTCTTGATTTATGACCTTTCGGCTCAAAAGAATCAACCACGGGAATCACACACTGAACACAAGTCGTTAACATAAGTCTCTATCATATACTACCACAAAGCCTTCTGGTGTATTAGTAGCCTCATGACTTTCCAAATGGAAGGTTATGGATTCGAGTCTCGTTTGGCACAAATTGTTTCAGGTTGAGCCAGAAGGTTTTCCCAGTTGTGGGTTTCCTCCTAGGTGGGTCCCGGGTTCGAGTCCGCTGCGGTTACAACCCATTGGGAAAGAAATGAATGACTCACAAGAACACCCGGGCTGCTCCCGAAGGAAGTAAGGGTTTAAAAAAGTCGCATTTAAAAAAAATATACTATACTTAACTTTAAGTATAGAGTTTAAGAAAAAGTAACTGGACTCGTACGCTGAAGACAGAGTAGTTGATTTCTCTTTTCTAAACACCACTCGAAACATGATAGAAATGTAGATCCCATGAGATCATTGAATCAATCCATCAAAACAAGAAAATAAACCAAGAACAAGGAATTGGGATTAACCTTAAAACAAAATTGAATTAATCGAACCAACTCTCTTATTGTTTACATTTGATCGGCCATATATATTGCCAATGGTGGACAGACGCGTTGATTCATTGTAATCGACACAAACCCTACGAATGTTAGCTGCTAATTTACATGCTGGCCCTTTTACAAATAGACTTTACATATATGACTCTAAACTTATCTTTTCTAGTATTTACGTAATTAACTCGTAAAGGAAGTCTTTGCAATGTCATAGTATTCAACCGTCAGGAGCGTAGGTCTGGTAATAGGAAGTCTTTGCAATGTCATAGTATTCAACGGTCGCTGGCAGCTTGACGTGATGGGGGATGGTTTCGAGGAGCTCATCCTATCGCTTTTTGCCCAACCTTTGGGACCGACCACGTGTCGTGTAGAGCTTGTCCCTGAGTCCGATAATTCTATGGCGTGCAACAATGTTAAAAAATGTCTGTGGAAAGTTACGGATGGGCATTTCACTGCTGCGGTCAAAGTATTATGCTCTTCAGGGGTTGCACCTTTCGGTAATGATACTATGAAAGTGTTGGTAGCAAAGCATCCCATCCTGCCCCCTCCGGTTATGTCTGTTTCCTTACTTTCTAAACCTCCTCTTGTTGTGGATGATGATGTCGTGCTTGAATGTATTAAAGCTTTCCCTAATGGGACCTCTTGTAGGAGGGACGGATTGAGAGCCCAACATATTTTGGATGCTCTTTGTGGAGAGCGGTCTACGATCGTCGTTGAATTGCTCAGGGTTATTTCTGTGGTGGTTAATTTATGTTTCGGGGGGAGATGCCCTAGGAGATTGGTGGAGTTCGTTGCCTCAGCCCCTCTCACACCGCTGCTCAAACCGGACAACGGGATTAGACCTATTGCCGTAGGTGCGATCTGGAGGAGATTGGTCTCTAAGGTGGCCATGAGGGGTGTTGGGAAGGAGATGGCTAAATATCTGTGTGACTTTCAATTTAGGGTGGGAGTTCCCAATGGGGCAGAGGCTGTGCTCCATAGCGCAAACAGGTTCTTAAATGAGTTTCACTCGGATGGATCGTTGGCTATGCTTACCGTCGATTTCTCCAATGCTTTCAACTTAGTGGATAGGACTGCCCTCCTGCAAGAGGTTCGGACCCGATACTCGTCTATTTCGCTATGGGTGGATTTTTTATATGGGCAGCCGGCTAGGTTATATGTGGGTGGTGTCCATATTTGGTCCACCACTAGGGTTTAGCAGGGGGACCCTTTGGGGCCTCTCCTTTTTGCCTTAGTTTTGCATCCGCTGGTTCATCAGATCAGGGATTGCTGCAAGCTTCTCTTCCATGCTTGGTACCTAGATGATGGTACGATTATCAAAGACGCTAAAGAGGTGGCTAAAGCCCTAGCTATTATCAGGTCGGAGGGGCCCTGTTTGGGCCTTGAACTTAACGTCAAGAAAACGGAAGTTTTTTTGCCGTCGTGCAATGGGGTGAAGGTACAAGATAGATTGTTCCCTTGTGAGATTGGAAGGCCAGTGCTGGGTGTGAAACTCCTTGAGGCGTCGTTAGTATAAATGCAGGGTTCATCAGTAATTTGGCTGTCAAAAGGGCTTCTTGTGCGGTGGAACTGATGAGCTGTCTCCCACGTTTGTAGGACCCTCAATGCGAGCTCCTTTTGCTCCGCTCGTGTATGGGAGTGGCAAAGCTATTATTCGGCCTTAGAACATGCCAGCCTATGTATGTGGGGGAAGCTGTGTCACACCCCAACCGGGCGGCGGAACACGTCGGAGTATGACCCGAATTGTGACCAGATTGCTCGTAGCACTTGGAACTATTAAAATTTCATAATTTTATTCAATAATATTAAAAGTGCCTCAAAGGCTACAAATAGTTCAAATAAACAAGACAAAACATAGTTCCAAACAAGATAAAATCAGATTTCAAATTTCTAAGTCCAAGCCTAAGTGTTGAACATAAATCAAGCGTTGCTTGAACTTGGTGCACCTGAAACATGTTTAAAATAAGAGTTATCAACAAAATGAATTGTTGGTGAGCAATCATGGTAGATATAGATATAGTAGTTTAGATAAAGTACAAATTCCATGCTAAGACAAGTAATACATTATAGTCTTATTGTATATACACACAGTCCAAATTAAACCTTCCTTTTAAGATTTATCCAATTCAGATTGTCCAACATATAGTTAACAGTTTTTCAGTTTCAGAATTCATTACATGCATCCTAGATCAAAGAAATGCATGGGGTAGCTAACCCACATGGTACCACTAATTCCATTCATAGGCTGTCGAAACAGTTAATAATATGAACTAGTGTAATCAACAAATAAGCCACATAATGCAATTAAACAAGTCTAACATAAGGGAATTTGTTTCAAGTTGTGAGATTTGTCAATAGTGTAAGTGTAATTATATAGGAACATGTTTCACCCCAAAAGTGATAAAATGTATAAAGAGGGGCATGAAAACTCACATGGTTTGTAAGTAGTTTCCAAGCTAAGTTTGATCCAAAGATATAATCCAAAGTAGGTCACAATTAACCTATTATAGTTGTAGTTTAGTCAATTAGTTTAAAGGAATAAGCTAAGGTTCGTTCGTGTTTTCGAATTTGGGAAAATTAGGGTTTTGGAAAGTTTAAGGTTTGAAAATGTAATTAGGTTATAGTTTAAGGTATGTAATTTTAGATGTAAGTATTTAAATTGCTAAATTATTATGTTTAGTAATTTAAATATGTTTTAAGTAATTAATTACTTAATTACTCATTTAGAAATTTAATTAATAAATCCTTTTATTAACTAAATGTATTAATGAAAATAGTGAAAAAAAATAAATATAATTTATATATAAATCATATGAATATTTTCTGTTAAATAGTGAATTTTTATAAAATTCATTTATTTTTAGTTTAATTAAATCAATAAATCTATTGATTTAATTACAAGTTAAATTTGTGAAAATTAGTAAAAATGTCTAAAAGTTCCAGAAACTTAATATTTCGTTAAGAATATATAAATTAAGTTTCTTTAATTTTTGTAGGATTTTTGGAATAAGTTTGCTAATATTAAATAAATAATCCAAGTTTTAAAATTAGACTTTTAAATAAATAATTTTATAAACTCAGAAATTTTTCTGTTTTTATTTTATAAAACAGTAGAGAATTTTATTACAAAAATTTGGGCTATTTATTTGTACATTTTCGAGTTGTAAATAAAAAGTTATGAATTTTTAAAGATTAAAGATTTAATTAATAAAAATCAAAAAAAATAGGAAAAAGGGTTTTTCCCGGATTCGAACCCGGGTGGGTTCGGTGTGGACACAGGCGCGCAATCACTGGACCAGCCTGGTCTTTGTGCTAATAGTCCAGTAGTTTATTTGATAACCCTTGTCCACGAGGGGACCGGGTTTCAGGGCAGAATCACACGCAAAAACAAGGTGCGGGGCAAGGATCGAACCCGCGACCTTGTTCGAGGGAGACGAGGGTTTTAACCAATAGACCTGGGCTTATGCCATGTCTAACATCAGGCGCGAATTGCTTTTAACACATAACCCCCACTCATCCTCTTCCCCAAACAATCCCGTCCCAAACCCTAGCTCCAAATTCACTCGATTCGATACGGATCGACTGCGATTTTAAGGGGCTTTTGTACCCTGTACAAAAACGAAACTAAAGGCACAAGCATTACCTGTTTTGGTTACGTGATGGATGAGATCGATTGAAACCGTAAGCCTTGTGTTCTTCGGAGTTTGATCGCGATCCAGAGGTGTTTTGCGTTGGATTTGAGAGCTCAGGAAGTGTAAAAGGTATGTTGCGAACGTGTAGGACTTGATATAAGGATTCGATTTCAACTCAAACGCATGAATTGATTCTCAATCGTTTGAAACGGTCGCGGCCATTGATTCGAGATAATTGGTCATGATTGGATTAAATTGGTTCATCATTGAGGTTTGAATTCGTTCATATAACGTTCATACATGATCAGAGATCATTGAATGCGTTTAAATCCGCGAATTGAAACTGAAACTTGTTAGGTTTGACTCTATGATGTCAAACTTGACAAATTAGGTCAATTTGATTCGTTCAAATGCAACTAGATCCTCACGAGCATTCTGTTATGATCATATAACACTTTCGAATGGTCAATAGGCAGTAGCATTCTATGTATCGATGATTTGGTAGTCGGGTTGGATCCGGTTGACTTTTCTGAGTCCAAAAGGCAGCATGGTTGACTTTTAATGTCAAAATACTAGATAAAGTCCAAAATGGATAGGGGGGGTTTCAAGTGTATTCATGGAGGTTCAAATTGGATTGAGGGGTTCAAAACCTAACTATTTGTTTTAAATTCATCCTAATTATTCATAAAATGGTTTCTATAATATTTATGAAAGTTTAAATATTATTTGTTCAGACATAAAAATTTTATAAAAAAAATCATTTTAATTTATATAATTCGTGTTTTAATTGAATAAAACATAATTAAGATTTTCCAAATTAAATAAGTACAATTTTTTTTACACTTAGATAATTTATGAGATTTATTTTATATAGTTTAGGGACTTTATTCAAATACCATGAATATTAGCCCTAATACATAGTTTGAGTATGGTTTTTAGCCACATAGTTTAAGAAATTCATTTAAGAATTTTCACATATTATTAAATATGGATAATTAGGATTTACAATAAATGCCAAATGGCCGGAAATTGTAAACGGAAAAGTACAGATATTACAAGCTGTTTCAATTTTTGACAAGGGCCTCTAGGGTGCGATCGAGGATATCGTGGTTTGTGGTGGTGCTTTTTTTGGGGATTTTCAATTGAGGTTGGCATCACTTCCAACCCGTTTTGGGGGTTTGGGTTTATGTGCGGCTCAGGATGTATCTGCTTATGCATTTGTGGCCTCGAGGGCATAATCTTGGAGTTTATAAGACCACATTCTTCAGGGTTGTGATATTGATGGGTTAGACTCTGATTATGGGTGTGCGATGGGCATGTCCCTTCCTGATTTCGATCTTAGCGGTTTCTCTAATAAAGACACCGCCCCCCCTAAAGCCCAACATGATTTGGCGAATGCCTTATTTAGCAGAATCGTCCAGAATTTGAAAGTAAAGTTTGATTTATCATCTCGCCAAAAAGCGGTGTTTAAATGTCTCCGGGCTCATCGGGCTCAAGATTTTCTAACAGTTATCCCCATTGAAGGACTGGGCCAGCATATGTCAGTTGTGAAGTGCCGGGCTATCCTCAAGTATCGACTAATGATCCCCTTGTTTCCGACGGATGAGCCCTGCCCAGTTTGTCACAAGGCTTTTTTGGATTCTTTTGGCGAGCATGTGGTCCATTGCAAAGAGTTACCCGGGTTTAAATACAGGCATGATTTGGTTAGGGATGTTCTTTGTGATGTTTTCAAACGGGCAGGAATTTTTGCTAAAAAAGAGGCCCCGGTGAACTTTCTGACAGATCCGCTTGAAGGGAGGTCTACTCTACGGCCGGCTGATATTCTTGTGTTTGGTTGGGCGGGGGGAAACACGCTTGTGTGGACCTTACAGGAGTGTCCCCTCTTGTGGGGCTCAGGGAAAATGGGGTTGTGGCGGGCCATGCTGCTTTAAAGGCGGAATCATGCAAAGTTGTTAAACACGAGAAAGCTTGTTTAGAGAACCAATACGTGTTTATCCCTTTTGCTTTTGATACTTTTGGGTTCCTAGCACTGGGGGCAGTGGAATTCTTAAACAGGGTTCAACGAGTCGTGCATAGTAATATTTCGGCCCCTAAGACCCAAAACTTTGTTTTCAGTAGGATCGGTTTTGCTATTCAAAAGGGGGTTGCAGCTAGAGGTGCACAAAAGGCGGTTTTTGAACCGAACCGGTTTCGAACCGGCCCGAACCGGTTTGGTCAACGCAAACACTAAACCGGTTTTGACCCAAACCGGTTCGGGTTAAACCGGTTTTGCAAGTATAAAATGTCGAACCTATTGAACCGGTTCAGGTCGGTTCTGGACCGGTTCGGGTTGGTGAACCGGTTTAAACCGGTTTTTTTTTAAAAAAAAAAATTTAAAATAAATTAAAAAATATTACAACATTACAATACGAGAAAAAGAAAAACATATAGTTCAACGTTTATTCATATTGTAGGGGTTCGGAAATCACAAAACATTACAATACGAGAAAAAAATATATATATATTTTTATTTTTTGGAGTTTTTTTGTTTAATATTAGCCGTCATTCTCGGAGTTACTAGTGGATCCTCGTAGTCTATCATCTTCGGCGAGTTCTTCATTTGTAAGTGGGCTCGCCAATCCTTGGTTAACCTCAGATTCGTGTATGAGTTCTTCAACTTCAATTTCTTCTTCAAGCGAAGCCCTATCTTGTCTCCTATCTACCGCATCCAAATGGTCTTTCAAGCAAATGCACATTTCCATTGCCGCGGGAGTGAGTCTAGTTCTTCGAATAGATAAAACCCTGCCACTAAGAGAAAAAACGGATTCCGAAGCTACCGTGGAAGCTTGGACGGTTAGTAAATCACGGGCCATGGCGGAAAGGACCGGAAAAGTAGATTCGTTTCCTTTCCACCAAGCCAAAATATCAAAGTCCTCAAAAACATCCGGACTCATAAATGATAAAAAGTTTGTTCCCGTATACCTTCCGAGTTCGCTACTCGGGATGGACCCTCTAGCCCGTTTAGTAAATTCATTTCTCATTTCGTTATACAAATTTAAGTTCACATTCCTCGAGCTGCTACTTGATGCGCCCGCGCCCATCGTATCATGTGGGGTTTGTGTTGTACCATATTTATGTAAATAAATATCAAACAAATCTTGCAAACATTTGTTAAAATAAGTTTTTGTTACGGTTGAAAAATGAATATCTTCGGAATTCAAATCCAAATCGTAAGTTATTTTATCAATCAAGGTTTCAACACCGTAAACATTAATTGTATGGTTTAATGCGGCGGCACAAGTTATAACCGGAGGCATTTCTTTAAAATATTTAACAAATTTTTCTTTCATCGGTTTTATCATTGTCGTAAAAAGAGTATTTTTATTTTCAAGTTCGGCTAATTTGTTACACATTAGAAATATTTGTTTAAGAGCCAAGGGACTTGTGGGGTAATAAACCCCGGATAAAAAAGTAGTGGCGGTTTTGAAAACTTCGAGCAATTCGGTTAAATTTTCAAGAATGTCCCAACTCGTAGACGGAAAACTTTGAATTTTACGACGCGGTTTTGAGGAAAGCATATCATGAAAAATTGATAAAGTATCTTTTTGACGTATAGCACTATGAAACATTTTATAAGTTGAATTCCATCTTGTTGGGAGGTCCCAATTGGGACCTAAGCAAATCAAACCCGTATCGTTACATAATCTAATATATTCATGGTATCTTTTTTTACTACTACTAAAAACGTCTTTAAGCATGACTCGAAATGCATTACTTATTTCAATAACGGGTTCAACCCCAAGCCCGTCTTGCACGGCTAAGTTGATGATGTGTGCAATACATCGATTATGGAAAAAAGCGTCGTTGCAAATCGGATTATATTTTAATATTAATTTTTGAACCGCATTTGTATTATTTGAGGCATTATCAAAAGATATTGAAAATAATTTATTTTGTAATTTAAAATCGGTTATCACATCATCTAAAATGTGAAATAAATTTTGACCCGTGTGCGGATATTCAAACATATCAAACGCGATTGTACGTTTCATCATTTGCCACGTATTGGGATCAACCCAATGAGCGGTAACGCAAATATATGAGTCGGGAATACCATGTGGAGCCGACCAAACGTCGGTGGTTAAGTTCACACCGGTTTCCAAATTTTCAAAACCTAAAATTAATTCTTTTTTTGCTTTTTTCCACATTTTTAGACAATCACGTCTAAGAGTACTACGACTTACTTGATGATAACGTGGTTGAAGGGCTTCTTGAATCATCCTCGTCGTGAGCGGGTTGTCGAAATGGTTGAACGGCAAACCTCTTTGAATAACTAATTTCGCCATTCTATCTCGAACAATATTTGGATCGAAGTTCCAAATTCCACCCTCGCTTGTCATAGATGCTTGACCCTCACCTGGAATATTCTTCAAACTCGGACACGATTTTTCCAGATGAGTTTTTAGAGTAGAATTTGATTCCTTTTTAAAAAAACCACCACATTTTTTGCAACGAGCACGTTCCAACCCGTTAGACAACTCACATAGATCGTAGTTTGACCAAATTGCGGGGTTCCTCGTTGTTGGTATTATTTTCACAACGCTAACTTCGTTAGAGGAAACACCATAACTTGAAGAACCTGCCATTGCGTTTTTTGAAATTTTTTGAGCGTTTTTTGAGCGTTTGAGAAGTGTGATTTAACCAAAACACCCACTACCTATTTATAATGTGTTTGGGGGTTAAAATGGGTCAAAAAACGGTCAAAAATTGGTCCCAACGGCTAGTTTTTTTTTTACCGTTAAACCGGTTCAAACCGGTTTACCAAACCGGTTTCTCAAACCGGTTCACAAAAAACCGGTTGTAAACCGCTCGTCGCACAAATAGGTTAAACCGGTTGTAAACTGGCGGTTCGTATCGGTTTGAAACCGGTTCACACAAAACCGGTTATGGGGCGGTTCGGGTTCCGGTTCGGAACCGGTTTGGATTTCCAAACCGGTGTTTTTGTGCACCTCTAGTTGCAGCGCAACTTGTTGCCCGTTTACTTGTCACTTTATTGTAATCGTCCTTCTTTTCAACAGAAATTGAAAATGGTTATAAAAAAATAAAAAAAATAATAATAATCACTCATAAACTTTGTTGCTCCATGTGTATCAAACTTGGTCAAATAATTAAGGCCAACAAGAAACACTCAAATATGTTCATGTTGATCAAAGCTACACCTTCATTCAAGTTGACTATACAATCCATCAAAACAAGAAAATAAACCAACAAGAAGGAATTGGGATTAACCCAAAAACAAACTTGAATTAATCGAACCAACTCTCTGATTGTTTACATTTGATCGGCCATATATATTGCCAATGGTGGACAGACGCGTTGATGCATTGTAATCGACACAAACCCTACGATTGGTAGTTGCTAATTTACATGTTGGTCCTTTTACTAATAGACTTTACATATATGATTCTAAACTTATATTTTAGTATTTACGTAATTAACTCATAACCTTTGTTCCTCCATGTGTATCAAACTTGATCAAATAAGAAAGACTCAAATCTATTCATGTTGTTCAAAGCTACACCTTCGTTCAAGTTGACTATATAACTCCTAAGCTACCTTTAGTAGTTCTGATGAAGAAACAAATTTCCTTGAGCTGAAACATTAGTGTCACTACTGCTCTCAAGATCGAAAAAACAAGATTTTAATACTAAGGTCATCCGATATACCGGATCAAAGCACGCCGTTGTCCTATGTGGCGTGTGAATCACGGCGTGATGATGAACCAAACACCGCCCCCTTGAAAATTATATCACGGCGTGATTTAGGGGCGTGATTTTTTTCACACGGCCAAATTCCATCATTTTGAATAGATAACCGTTGAACGGTAATAATTTGTACTGTTGGAAAATAATAATATTTATTTTTACTCACTATAAATACCCAAATTTACTCTATAATATTTACACTCATTTTTTACCCTTCTACTCACTAATCTTCTACACTCATTTCTAATCTTCCCAACCCATAACCAAAAAGGAGTAACGATCCGAAGCCACACTTTTGGGCTCAATATGCGGCTCGTGATAACGCGTTCATAGCCAACCAAATGAATCAAAACTTTTCACCCAACCCAAACTTTCAACCCAACCCTAACTTTCAACCAAGCCCTAACTTTCAACCAAACCCTAACTTTCAAATGTTTAACTACCAATCCCCAATTTCCCAACCGGGTACACCACTTGACTTTGTACCCGAAACTCAAGAAATGTCATAAGAAACCGTGGTTGATACTCAAACTGTCTCACAAAAAAAGGAAAAAAGAAGGTGTCGCAAGAGACATCAAGCCGGCCGAATACAAAAAAGAAGTGGGACAAAGACGAACCACTACATTTGGTTAAGGCGTTTATAGACGTTTCGGATGATCCAATAATCGGTAAAAAAAATTTGTTTTTCGTATTTTTTAATTTTAATTATTTTTATTTGTGTTTATTAATTTTAATTATATTTTTTTTATTGAAATTCTTTTTGATAGAAAAAAAAAAGAGGATGGATTGGAAACGAATAAAATAGGAGATTGAAATTCTTGGCATGGATCTTGATTCACTCTCCACGGCGCAAGGTTTTTTGATCGGAAAAAAACAAAAGTAGATCAAAGAACGTCATGGTATTCCGTAGTTTTTATGTATTTTTTTTATTAATTTTTTTTTAGTTTTTTAAATTAATGTATTTTTTTAGTAATTTTAATTAATGTATTTTTTAATGAAATATTATGTTTTATTTTATTTAAATGAAAATTAAAAAAAAACATTTAATTATCACACCACCACAATCATACGGGTATACCCTTTGTCAAGTGATGATGGTGTGATAATGAGGATAGTGACGTGGCGTGTACTTTATTATCACACAACACCACACCACAATCACACGGGTATACCCCTTCTCTAAGAAGGTTTACTATTTAGACTTTATTCCGACTTTATTCTATGATTAATGAAGACGTGTTGGATTCGTTCTAATAATATCAAGCAAAATTATGGTGTCATAAGGAGTTGTCAATCAGCAGAAGCAAGCCGTCTATAAATGTTCGTCTTCTCCACTAACGTCACAAGCGGTTGCACTCACCATCAAACAGATTCACTTTGAGTGGTAGTAGTCTCACTCAGTGTCAAACTACTCTATCCTTAGTGGATGGATCATCCAGTTAGGTGTTAAAGATTTGTATTCTAAAAATTTATTTGTGCTTTTTTTTGTTTTACATATGAATTAAACCGATTAACTAAATCTATCATCTATGATCATCCCACATAATCATATTTTTTATCTTAATAATTTATTTTAGAAAGCTAAATCGATAAAAATGTGTATAAGCAAACCAGACAGTTATAAACTAACATAGTATACACGAGAGGAACTTAATAGGGGTCAGAGAGGGGCCAGGCCTCCCTTATTTTTTTCCTTAAAAGTATTGATTTCGTCTCACTAGATTTATTTCATATTAGTTATACTGTTTGGGGTCCTTCTAATATAGATCAAAAGCCTAAATCTGTTCCACAAATCCACAAAAAAATTGATTTTTTCTAATTTTTTTGCTCAGAAGTATTGATTTTGACACATAGGTTTGTTTCATATTAGTTATAGTGTTTGAGACTCTTCTAATCCAGACTAAAAACTCAAATATGTTCCATAAATCTATTAAAAAATTTGATTTTTTTATGTGTTCGGCCCTTCCAATTTAATTGTTCAAGTTCCGCCACCGATAGTATAAAAGATTTATAATTTAACCTGTTACATTGGGTATGTATATCATGTTATCAGCATGGAATTAGACTTCAAATGGGTCACTTTCACCGGTTCAAATCTAGATTCCACTTGAGGATAATGGACCAGCAGCCTAATATGAACCGTCCTTAACACAGGCTCGGGTTCAAAGTGGTCCCCTATCTACCAGACAATAGCAGGTCGTCATTGCTCATCCACCAATCAAAATTCGACAACGTTTTAGGTAAAACCACTCTGGTTTCACAAACCTACTTATTTTCTACGATACCACTTGTTTTAGATTCTTTCATAGATCATCCACCTGGACCCACCAAATGCTATATTATATACATACCATCCGGTTTTATTTTTATTTTCTTTCTTAAAATATTTCATGTAAGATTTATTCTAAAACTTAAACCAAATTAGTAAAACTCAGTAACGTTACTGATTTGTGGCCTTGAGGTCACTGGTTCGAGCCGTAGAAAACAGTCTCCTGCACTAAGTATAGGGTAAGACTGCGTACATCAGATCGTGAACCAATCCGGCCCATTCCGCGTAGACCTCTTTTTATTTATTTTCCGTTTGGGAATAATCATTATTTAACACTCGTGACTTTAGTTATCTCATAATTCATCTTATTAAGTTCATTAAGTATTAATAGAACTAAAATAAAATGTTGTTTTAACACAACAATGAAATAATACTGAGATCAATACCAATATTATACTTATCTTTAAATTTGATATATTAAATGTTAATAAAAATGTCGATCTATATTTTACTTGGGACTAAAATGGTGCAATTTGTAGAGATAGAAAGAGACAATAAAACAAATATAGATTTGTAGAAAAATAAAAACAATATCTATTTTTTTTAACGACAAATATACCCTACCTCTACTACTAAATTACACCAAATAATTCACTTTATGCATGAGTTTGAACTCAGAACCTCTTATCTAAAAGTCAAAAACTTCTACCAAGTGGATTGTTCTCACGTTGACAATAAAAACAATATATAAATATGTAAAAAGATAACATAAAAAAGTTTGATCTTATAGAATTATGGAAATAATGAAAACTTACGCTGATAAATGTAAAATTTTCAAACAATCACATCTAAAAGTTGGCTTTGAAGAATTATGAACAAAGTTTAGAAAGTTAAATATACCTAAAGTGGTCATTTGGGTGGTGGTCCAGTGGCAGACGCTTTGTGTCTTAAACACCTAAAGGTCTAAAGGTCATGAGTTCAAGTCCCACTAAATAAATAAATTTGCCGTTAAAAAAATATACCTTATAACGTACATTTTGACATCTAAAAAACTTTTACATTTGTCAAAGTCTAGAATTTAAGAAACTTATCCATAATTTTAGTTTGTAGAGTTTTTAATAATAATTCCAAATTTTTCAAGTGTGAAATTAGAGAGGCAGTTCCACTGAATACATACTTTTATATACTTACTATTAATTTTATAATTTTAAGCGTACAGAGTATACTTCATATAAATTATTATTATTAACAAAATATAATAAATTAATAGTTAAGTAATATTCATATAATTCCTTATGTTGTATTATATATATCTGATAGTTATTTAAATATTTAAGTAATATTCGAGAAAATTTATATTAGTCATTAAAATTAAATGGGGAAGTATGCAAGTCGATCCTATTATTGAATGAGTTTCTATACTTTAGATTTTATGTTTTTTTTAAAGTCAAATATACATAAATATACACACAGTGATAAAGTAAAATCCTCTTAAAATACCAAGTTTTGAGAAGGTTATAGTTCAAGTCATACTTTCACATGATTAAAAAAAATTTGCCTTTAAAAAAAAACATAATCGGTACAGCAATATATTAGGTACAAACTTTAGTAATATAATAAATGACACGTATAGTTATATAGAGATATATATTCTGTATGCCTTAAATAAATGTATAGGGTCTATAGCCAAATCCATACCCTTTAAACCCCCCACCCCCCTCACCTTAACAACGTTCTTGTTGCACCTAACATTATTAAAAATCTAATCAACATTATTATAAAAAGGCATTGTATATTATGTGTCTCAAGTACAGTGGCAGATCTAGGAAAACAATTCAGGGGTATCAAAAAATTCAAAAATTTCGTTTAGGGGTATCAGAAAACATAAAACGGTAAAAAAAAATTTCACTAATTTTCCACTACGTACCCCTCAGCCTAAGGTAGATCCGCCCATGCCCAAGTAACCTACAAAGTATATATATAGAGGCTAACATGAAACCTAACGCAAACCCTAATGGGCTAAGCCTAATGTACTTAACCCTAAATAAAATATCTAGCTATTAACTCTCAATATATTTGCTTGGTTATATATGGGCTCAAAATTTACCTATTTGACGTATTGAGAGAATATTCTTACATAATTTCGAAGGTGACGTGCCGTGTTATTTCTGGATTGTTTGGATCCAAAAATATACGTTTGACATTTGTTTATCAATAAACATTTGGTTTCCGAGTCGTGCACTAAAATGGCATGAAATTAAAACAAATCATAAAAAGCATGAAATCCAACAATATATTAGAAGCATAGAAGAGTCAATATTAGTACTTCTAGAAAATGATGGCAAGCATATATGACAAAGCTATAGTAACAACCACAAGATAATTAGCTATGTGTAAACTCCAAGACCTTCGGACCCGGGTCAGGCTATCCAAGAGTCTGCAGAAAGGTAACACTGAGCTTGACCTACCAAAACAGGAAACACCGTTAGTCTCGTCACAGTGAGGAACCCAGGGGGTGTCGCTGTGACCAGCCTCCGGCGTGAGAATAAGTATAAGGTTTGATAGGAGAAAACAAGTACTGAGCGAGTGTGAGAATGAATGAGAACATGAATATTACCTTGGGCTTGATGGAGTATTTATACCAGGTGATCGTTTGTCTTTATCCTGGGGCAGATCCTTGCCTATTGGCCTGGATATGTAATGTCTGGGCCATTGTTAAGGTTGTTAGTAATGGTTTGTGCATTGTCTGGTCTCCTTTCTTGATTGGTTCGTACTCTGGCGTGTTGATTGTTGTCTCCTCTTTATCATTTATTTATTTGTCCCTTCCTTCCTATCTGATCCGGGCTTGATCCCGCGTGTCGGGACTTGATTAAAGCCCGGCTCTCGGGCCCGTAGGCCCGGTCACTGGTTACTTTACCTTTGTAGGTGATTATCCGGACTTGGGTTTTGGGATGTGTCCGGTCTTCGTACCGGGTCATATCCCAACACTATGATTTTAAGCTTGCATCAACCACTTGGCTACTATACAAATATCACCTATAAATATTCCTAGAATGTAGAAAACATGATGAACAAAAAAGTTAGAAAATGTTAAAAGCTCTTCAAAACCATTGTGTGATGTAACATCAGTATATGAGTTTTGACATAATACTAGATGACATTAGGTACACACAAGGAAGGGTATATTTTGTGTCAAGAATTTTAGAGACACTAATGTGATTGTGGACCATTGACTATAACTATAAGAATGAGATCCTTTATCATGAGCATGCAGCAACCCATCTGCTGCGGACAATGTAGAGCCATCTTCAATAGAATTCATAAGGAGAAGCCCATCTTCAATAGAAAGAAGAAGAATATGCCATCTACAGTAAACACATCTGCTGCGGACAATGTAGAGCCATCAACAGCAACCAAAGCTACAGTTGACAGACAAAAACTAGCATCCAAGAGAAGAAATCACAAAGCTAAGCAATCAGCAGCAGTTCAACCAGCTGCTAACACAAGAAAGTTCTTTAAAAGGAACCAGTTCCATCAGCAACACAAAAG
This sequence comes from Smallanthus sonchifolius, assembly GCA_023525975.1. Taxonomy (NCBI): domain Eukaryota; kingdom Viridiplantae; phylum Streptophyta; class Magnoliopsida; order Asterales; family Asteraceae; genus Smallanthus; species Smallanthus sonchifolius. The sequence continues at coordinate 34,974,655 of CM042025.1, read as the reverse complement.
GTAGTTGCTGCTGATGCTCTAAAACAATCAACAACAAGAATAAAACTTACTGTTGATACTGAAAAGGGGAAGCCTAAGGTCATTCAGACATGGATTGAAAAACCAACGGTCCAAACTTCCACAAACCAACACCTTATACTGATAGGGTTCATTGAATTTCAATGTGACCTAGAGATTGAGTTTCCTCAACCAGCCAAGCATACTTTGAAACAAACTGTTCTCAGTACCATCAAACCTAACTATGATGTATCTTGGTTTTCTCTCTTTAACTAGAACTATTTTCATGAACAAGAACAACCAGGTGAAGACAGTGGTTGTTCCAGACACATGACAAGCAATAGATCCATCCTCTCCAACTTCAGAAATTTTTATGGTGGATATGTTGCTTTTGGTAGCAATTCAAAAGGATGAACTATCTCTGGACAAGGAACTGTGTCCAATGAAAGAATAAATATTGAGAAGGTGAATTTTGTACATTAGTTAAAATTCAATATGATAAGTGTATCACAAATCTGTTATCGGAAGCAGTGGATGCTATTCACAGAAGATGAATGTTTTGTGTTATCCCCTGGTTTCAACAAACATCCTCCAGTTTTAACAAACCTCCTCCAGAGAAGATTCTTTTAACTGCTAAATAAAAGATAATCTATATATTCTTGACATGGATAAAGTTACTCCTTCATGTAATGTATCATGTTTCCTTTCAAAAGCATTTGTTGATGAATCTTCTCTATGGCATAGAAGAATACGCCATGTGAATATCAAGACAATGAATAAGGTAGTCAAGGGAGGTTTGGTGATTGGACTACCTGATACAGAATTCCAGCTTGATGATCACTGCGTGGCATTTGTCAAAGGGGAAGCAACATAAAAGTTACCACAAACCCAAGATAATAAACTCAATTGACACTCCATTGCACCTGTTGCACATGGATCTCTTTGGTCCAACAAATGTCATAAGTATGGGTAAGAAGTCATATTTTCTGGTCATTATTGATGACTTCACCAGACATTCGTGGGTATACGTCTTGAGAACAAAAGATGAAACTGTTGATATTTTCAAATCATTCATTATTGAAGTTGAGAATCAAAGAGGTCAGAAAGTTAATGCCATAAGATGTGATCAGGGAACAGAGTTCAAGAATCACACCTTGAACAAGTTTTGTGAAGAAAAAGGCATACAAAGCCAATACAGTGCCCCAAGAACTCCTCAGCAAAATGGAGTGGCTGAAAGAAGAAATAGAACTCTCATTGAGTCTGCTAGATCCATGCTAGCTGATTCCAAGCTTCCTCTTACCTTCTGGTCTGAAGCAGTAAGCACAGCTTGCTATGTTCATAATAGAGTTCTGATTGTCAAAATTCATAACAAAACACCCTATGAACTATGGTTCAAGAGAAAACTATACATTGGTTTTCTTAAAACCTTTGGCTGTCCCTACACCATTCTTATCACAAATGAGCATGTTCCAAAGTTTGCAAAAAGCAGATGGAGGATATTTTGTGGGATATTCTTCTCAAGTAAAGGCATATAGAGTCTTCAACAAAAGAACTCATATCATTGAAGAATCTGCAAATGTGGAGTTTAATGAATATACTCCATGTGTCAAGGGCACATGCCCAGATTGGCTATTTGACATAGATGCATTCTCTCAAATCTTTAAGCCACTCATTTTCTCCAACATTGAGTCCTCCAAAGGGAAGACTATATCAACCACTGATGATTATATATTGACTTTCAATGGTCCTTCTATTAGATTCAAATGGCCATCCATTGATCTTTCATCTGTGGCCAATGCCATTGAGTCAAGTGAGGCAAGAAAAAATAGTTCAAATGTTACCAGCAGCATTATGTCTCAACAAACCAACAATGATCAATCAGAAAATACTGCTGACGATGAACTATTTCCAACTGCTAAACATGATGAAACTACAAATGAAGAAACACCAGCTGATGACAGCATCAATACTAGACCTTGTGAAAATGTAGCTCCCTATAATGTTTCATCTGTCACTACTCCTATCTCATCTACTGTTGTTGCTAGTAATGATGTTCTTGAATAATATCACATCAATCTTGATGTATGGGCTCATCTTGAGGTAGTTCCAGCTCAGAGAGTTAATAAGGAACACCCTTTGAATAATGTCATTGGTTCAGTTCATCAAGGGGTTCAGACCCAAAGCAATCTCATGAAGCAAATGTGTGTCTTTACTCCTGCTTTCTTTCTCAAGTTGAACCAAAGAAGTTGATGAAGCCTTAAGACATTGCAGTTGGATTGAGGCCATGCAAGAAGAACTTATTCAGTTCCAAAGACAAGAAGTATGGGAATTAGTTGATCTACCAAGAGGGCAACCCACCATTAGCACAAGATGGGTGTTTAGGAATAAGAAAGATGAAAGAGGGATAGTGATCAAGAACAAGGCCAGACTTGTAGCTCAGGACTACACTCAAGAAGAGGGAATTGATTATGATGAAGTATTTGCACCAGTTGCAAGACTAGAAGCAATTAGAATATTTCTAGCTCATGCTGCATCCAAGAACTTTACTGTATATCAAATGGATGTAAAAAGTGCATTTCTCAATTGGAAAATTGGAGAAGAAGTTTATGTCTGTCAACATCCTGGATTTGAAGATCCTCTACAAGCTGAGAAAGTTTTCAAACTAGACAAAGCTCTTTATGGGCTACATCAAGCCCCAAGAGCCTGGTATGAAACCCTATCAGGATATCTTCTTAGCAACAATTTCAGAAGAGGAGCCATTGATCAGACTTTGTTTATTAAAGATGAAGGGGGAGAAATTCTGCTAGTACATATCTATGTAGATGATATCATCTTCGGATCAACAAAGGAGAAGCTTTGCAAGGACTTTGATACTCTCATTCATTCAAAGTTTGAAATGAGCTCAATGGGTGAACTCACTTTCTTTTTGGGTCTTCAAGTCAAACAGGTTCAAGAGGGTATTTTCATCAGCCGATATAAATATGTCAAAGACATTTTGGAAAGGTTCAAGTTATCTGACTGTACTACTGCACATACTCCAATCTCAATTAATCATCAATTGGCTCCAGATAAAGAAGGTCAAGAAACTAATCACCATCAGTGCAGAGCTATGATTGGATCACCCATGTACCTAATTGCATCAATGCCTGACATTATGTTTGATGTGTGCCTGTGTGCAAGATTTCAAGCGTCTCCAAAAATATCTCATCTGAAAGCTATCAAGAAAATCTTGAGATACCTAAAAGGAGCCCCAAAGCTTGGAATATGGTATCCAAAGAACACAAACTTCAATCTGTATGCATATACTGACAGTAACTATGGTGGATGTAATTTAGACAAAGAGTCAACTTCTGGTGGATGTCAATTTCTAGGAGGAAGACTCATCTCCTTGCAGTGCAAGAAACAGACATGTGTGTCCACCTCAACAGAAGAAGCAGAGTATATTGCAGCCTTAAGTTGCTGTGCTCAAGTGATTTGGATTCAAAATTAGATGCTGGACTATGGAGTGAATTGCATGGCAACCCCCATTCACATTGACAACAAGAGTGCTATCTCAATTACCAAAAATCCGGTGCAACACTCCAAGACAAAACACATTGACATCAAGTATTATTTTATACGAGACTATGCAGGAAAAAGAAAATTATTTTAACCAAAGTTCTTACCAATGAGCAATATGTTGATTTATTCACAAAAGTCTTTGATGAAACTAGATTTCAATATCTAATTTCATCCATTGGTATGATGAACTTTGAGTAAAATCTTTTTCAAAACAAATAAATAAATGTTTGTGTTTTTCTTCTTTTTGTTGTCTAATAAAAACTTAGAAAATTTAAAATTACTTTTCTTAATCATTGATGTCTTTATCTACCAGCAGCAAAATTTTTACTGCTGATAGCTTTAGTCATCAGCAACAAGTTATCTTACTTCTGACTGCCTTAAACCTTCATCATGAATCTTTTCTGCTGCGGACAATATAGGCAATCAGCATCAACATCTCTTGTTGTGGACCATTATGTCCATCAGCAGCAAATATCTTTGCTACTGATAGACATATCTATCAGTATCTAACATTCTTGCTGTCGATAAGCATAGCCATCAGCTGCAACCAGTTATGCTGCTGACAGTTCAAATGGTTCAAATTGACTTTTACCTACTGTAAATGCTTTTTACTATTAGTCTTTTACCATGACTGCTACAGTACACATACAGCTGTAAAACAGTAGCACAGCTATAGTGCTGCTGCTACAGTACTATACGCTGCATCTGTTGTACCATACAAGTTACCGTTGCTTGTATCCCTTCCTTTATATAAAAATTGATTTCCCTCCTTCATCACTACCGCTTTTAGTTCTGACATAACCCTCAATTAATCATTATCACATTCAAAACTCTCTTGATCCTTAACCAACTTTCAAATCATAAACCCTCCAAAAATCTTTCACCCATGGCCAATATTGATCTTGATATGGAAACAAACAAATTTTCCCAATATCACAACCTAGTTGCATACCTGGTTAAAGGGAAAATGTCTGACGGATTTGACGAGCTGATTGACTTCCTATGTCGGTCAAAAATTCATTTTGCCGTCACAATCAAGCCCACCATCTATGTACCCCGTATTGAAGATTTTTGTAACTCTGCTGTCTACTCATCAATAGATGGTGTTCCTCAAATTAAAGCTAACGTGGATGGAAAGCCAATCACTTTCACCCAATCAACAATCAGGAAGCATCTACAGTACATGGATACATTTGTTCGAATTGGGTACACCGGGAAGACAAAGGAGTATACAATTGATAAAGCCCTTCTTGGTCCTCCATGGAAATACCATTGTCACACTCTACTACAGTGTATATCACAAAAGAGAAGCGGCTGGAATCAACTGTCATCTAGACTTGCATTTGCAGTCCATGGTATGACAAACGCCCTGAACTTCAACTTTTCACATCTTATCTTTGAAGGTTTGAGATACAACCTTCAAGAAGGCCTCAAAAAAAAATTTTCATGTATCCAAGATTCTTGCAAAATAATTTTAATTGTGAGATAAAATATTTAAATCCAAGTGCAAGAATCTATCTAATTTTTATCACATAAAAATGATATTTTCAAAAGTATGAGAACTGTTTCTAAAACGTTCTCAGGGGTTAATGTTCCATTGTTATCTGCAATGATGAACATATAGAATACCCAGTGTGACAACTTAGCAATCCCAGATAATGTTGATCCCACACCCTTAATGTTGATCCCACACCCTCCACTTCACAGCCTGAATACACAACATTTGCAAACCTTGATCGAACCCTTGTGCAACCTACCGAGGGTACACAAGCACAACAAGTAGAAACCCCAACTCCACATGCTTAACTGGAAAACAGGGCCCCAGTTGTAGCCAAATACCAAAGAAGGAAAAAGAAAAGCAAGAAGACTCCTTCTCTTACTTGCATTCTGGCCCAATCCTAGCCTAAAGGCCCTCACACAGAGTTACTAAACTCTGGTGAGAATACCAAAAGGGATAGCCAAATTGTTAGAGAAACTTCCTTGGAAGGATCTCTATTAGGATTAGGACCACATCCCGGGTCCATAGACATGAACCCCTCTGAACCCATCCATTCTTTATCTTTTACTAAGAACTTAAGTGCAAAGGACACAAGTCAAGATTTTGTATCGTCTCTAACTGCCACTATTTTGAAGATACTGATTAACTTATCCTCCCTAGCACTTAACTCAAGTTCTCCACCAAAGAAGGTTTGCTCTAGGAGTTATGATAGAGCAAATATGGTAGGGGTCGTCACTACTGTTGATCCATCAGTTGATCAACAGGACAGTGACAACATAAGTAAGACCCTAACCATGGCAACTCATGGTGAAGATGTTTCTAAGAAAACTATCTTCACTAAGAGGAATCCCAGGTGAAAAGAAAACCAAGGTGATAGGGATGCAGAGGTAAGGCCTAAGGCCCAATCTTGTCCAAAAAATTCCACAACTGTGGATGAGGATAGCATGAAAAAAAATATGGAATTGATGGAAAGAGTAGCCATGTTAGAGGCTAAATTGTCTCAATTGAGGCATCAAGTGTATATGCATGAGTCTCACTCATGTACCACAGAAGCTTCCTCTTCTCGTGTGTCAGTTCATACTCAAACAGATGCATCTGATTGCACTGATGCAACCAAAAAGAAGGAGGAAAGCTTCAAGGATGATTCTTCATCTTTTGATATACTGAAAGATTGGCTTAGAGAAGAAGAAGAATTTCAAAAATCCCTATTCAAGCCATCTTTTATTTCCAAGAAACTGCTCCAACTCATTTTCCTCACCCCAATACCCTGTTCTTAAAGTATGGTTCCAACTGCGAGAGTGCAAGGGAAGTAGAGGTAGGATTCCCTGTGGACATGGAGAAAGATAGTCTTGAATCATCATATCGGGAAGAAGAAGAAGAAGAAGAATTCCCTACGTTCACCATTCTCCAATCTATTGCCATCCTCTCATCACTATCCATATCCCCACAGCACACTTTGAAAGCAAACAAACTGGAGTATGACATGATTCTTGCTTGGGGATATGATGAAAGGAATAGCAGGTTCTGGATTGGAAGAGAATTTTCTGGGATGGATGAGTTAGATTGGGACTACCTAAGTATTGTATACATGCTACTCATGCATTGTTCTGAGTGCATCAATCCTACCATGGAGATTTCAACCAGATTAGTTGTTGAGCAATTTCATGCTCAGATGGAAGAACATATACCCTGGTTTGATTGCTTCCTTAGAAGGGTCAAACAGATAGTTCATCAATACTTTGAGGAAAGAGAGGCAGAATCCTAAAGAGTAGCCAAAGAAAGAAAAAGCCTATCAGTGTGTGTTGACAACTCACTAGCCATCATTCCATATAGTGGGTTGAATGAGACACAACAGATGAAACTCAAAATATATGTTTATAATAGGATAGTAAGAGATCTAGACATTGTTAGGTGGCACAATATTAATCCTATTAACATTAGGTTTCTCCTCAGCAATAGTTTGATACTATGAAAGAGGTGATGGTCATGAATACAAAGTTTCTCTTCAACATATTCCACTTGAGAAATCAGATTTGTGTTATTGACTGCTCAAGAAGTAGAGAGATGATTCAAATGATAAAAACTTATCTTGAAGAAACTGGTAATCTTCTATGGGAAATTCCAGAAGAACAAATTGACTTGTCTCTTTAGAAAATGATGACCTAGCCACGAGTATGAAAATACAGAAGGCATCATTAGAGTCTGAAATTCTATCTGGAAGTGAAGGTGAAGTGCTTCCTTCTATAAAAGAAGTCTCTGCTTCTGCATCATCCCTTGTCATTACTACACATGCAGAATCAGAGGTCCCTCCTTCTGTTGTTATTCCTCAACTTGCCAATAAAGCTTATGCTGAGGTCTCAGCAGAAACATCTTTTGTTGCTGCTAACACTAATGAAGCAAATGCTGAGGCAGCAAGATCAGATAAAGGGAAGAAACCAATGACTGATGAAGATGTCAATGAAATAGAAGAAGAGAAGAGAGAAAAAGAAAGAAAGTTAAAAGAAAAAGGAAGATGAAGAGATGAGGGAGCTCAGGAAGGCTCAGGAAAGAAATGCTAAAATGATGAGGGGAGAGCAGCAACTGAATAAAATAGTGAGATCTCTTCAAAAGAGTCAAATCAAGCTTCCTGCAGCATCTCAAGTAGATGAAGATACTGCACTGGCCATACATTTTCATCACCTCTTTTGCTCTAAATACTTTTATATATACATCTAATATGCATCTCTCTAGTTCCATTGATATTCAAACATGTAATCAAATGAGAGATTAAAGATCAAAGAGTAAAGAGTAAAATAGAAGAGTTGTGTTACAACTTCCAATCTTGTTATTCTTGTGCTTGTAATTTGTGTGGTAGTGTGTTACCACTTTGTTGAGAGATCATTGTAAGAGGCACTCACTATATGTGAGTTAAGTATCAACAATATCTTGATACAGTTATTGATTGGGTTAGGAAACACTATCTTGACATAGTGTTGAGTTTGTTGTGAGATTAGACATTATGTTGATATAGTGTTGTGTTTATGAGGTAGACCACTATCTTGATATAGTGTTAGGTTGTGAGAGATTATAAAGACTACTATCTTCACATAGTTAGTCGAAGAAGGTGATCACTACCTTTGACTAGTGAAACGCTTAGTGTACCGGTGATCTCTTCCGTTCAAGAGAAATGTTTTAGTGGAGCAAGCCTCAATTGGAGAATCTGTGAAAGGATGCAGGGGTGTCTCGGAGCCCAAGCTGGCATCAGCGGTCTCTTGGGGGCCGTTTTCGCGGTGGCCCAAATTTTTTAAAAAAATATGTGTATATATATAAATAATTTTTTTTTGTTTATTGTTATTACAATTATCATCGATCTTTGAAAAAAAAATATATTTAAGGGCCCATTTTTTAGTACTCGTCTGGGGCACTCGATTTCTCGGAGACGTCCCTGAAAGGATGCAGAGTGGATTAGTTAACATCCACTTGAATCTCTATAAATCGGTTTTGTCATTCTTACCCTAAACTCTTTACATTATTGTTTATTTAAGTTATTCAAGTTTTAACAAGTGTTAATCCATACAAACTAGTTTTTAATCAACTAGCTTTTAATCAACCATGATTATGCTACTCAGATTGCCCTTGACAACAAAAGTAAAAATTAGTAATGTAATCAGTCAAATTGTCAGTATGGGCTATTATTTATCAATTGGTCATACTTTGGGTCGTTAAAATCCGATTTACCGAAATTTTATATGATTTATTCTAAAATGGCAAATACGCCATTATTCGTTAATGTTTAAATAACAAAAAATTTCACACGGTTTATTAGATAATCTTGTGCACGTCTACTTAGATACATAGCACTAATTGAAGTTGACCAAATCTGCCTTAAAATCCCCAAATCACACATAAATGAGTCCTAAATACATGAACAACATCTGGATTTTATCCACCCGATATTTATATCATTAAACTCAACGATTATTATTAAATTTAAAATACCAATAAACAACCTTACCGCTCTTTATGCCACCCACGATCTAGAACACAGGACCCACTATTGAAAAAACACAAGTTAAACCTCTATAAATCACCATAAACGTGTTTGAATATTCCAATCAGTCTTAACACAATCGAAGATGATGAAGGTGAGGAGCAAGTCGGGTTCAACTCGATGCGGGTGCGTGTTCAAGTTCGTTCGCCATCACCACGCCCCAAGAAGTCTTACAGTTTGGGGCGGTTGAATGATGGTGTGAAGACGGTGGCTTTTTCGGGAAGCGAAAACAGCAGTGGTGAGCTGAATTTTGATATAAGTCATGAGATGTTGAAGGGTGATCAGACTAGGACGGATGATGGGTCAGGAAATAAGGTGATGGTGGTGGTTGATTCGAGTACCGAATCGAAAGGTGCTCTTCAATGGGCTCTTGATCATACGGTTCAAAATCAAGACACCATCATTCTTCTTCATGTTGCCACTGCTTCAAAACTAGGTAAATTTGTAACCTTTTTTTAATTTTTCTTTACTTTTTTGGTGTTAGTAAATTCATATAATAATGTGTACAAAAATAAAAGTTGTTATCATAATAATATAAGTTTTAGAATAAATGATCTAATATAATTTATGAATTAAATATAGACTTTAGACCACTCTCGCAAGTCATAACATGATTTATTTGAATCAAGAAAATCATTTTGGTTATAATAATGTTTATAAAATAAATTTTTTTGTATAATAACAGTAATAATAATATAAATTTTGAAATAAAGTGATGTAATATAATTTATGAATTAAATATAGATTATTAAACTCATTTTGCAAGTTATAAGTAAATATTCAAAACTGTCATTTTTTAATGATTATTTGAATCAAGAAAATTATTTTGGTTATAATAACGTGTAAAAAATAAAAAAAAAGTTATAATAATAATAATAATATAAATTTTGAAATAAAATGATGTAATATAATTTATGAATTAAATATAGATTATAGACGGAGTAAACTCGTTTGGCAAGTCATAAGTAAACATATCAAAACTGTTATTTTTATAATTATTCGAATCAAGAAAATCATTTTGTTCTGTCTTGTTTACGTTTGTAGGTTGTAAATCAAGTGTGGAAGTTAATCAAAGAGTGTATGAACATCTCTGCTCCATGAAGAAAAATATTCAAATCAAGAGGCCCGAGGTAAGTAAGATTATATATGAACTAGATGTTTAAAATGTATGTCGTTGTACATGTTACAAACTTATAGTTTTTTGTCTAAAAAGGTGAAAGTTGAGATTGAAGTGAGACAAGGGAAGGAAAAGGGTCCAACTATAGTCGAAGCAGCGAAGCAGAAGCAAATTTCGTTGTTGGTTTTGGGTCAACGAAAGCAGTCATTGATATGGAGAATACGAACAATGTGGGCAGGGAAGAGAAGCAAAAGCCGAATCGTGGATTATTGTATTCAGAACGCTAATTGTATGACGATCGCAGTGAGGCGAAAGAACAAAGGACATGGTGGTTATCTCATAACTACAAAGAGACACAAGAACTTTTGGCTTTTGGCTTAATATTGTATTGATTTCGTATCGATATGTACATTTGTGAACCTTTCGAGTCCGAATTTCATACCAAAATGAAAATGGAAACTTTCGATTCGAATTTCATACCAAAAAAGTACAATTGTGTACTATTTTAGTTTGAGTAAACTATTAATTTACATGCAATTAAGAGCACTAAACATAATATCTTATAAGATTTTATACCATTTATACATTACATACTTTTAAAAAGCTAAGATACAAAAGGTGTAATGAAAATACTTGTAAGAATATAAAACAATGAATCAGTTATCAATTAGATGTCTACTTTCCTTGATATAGATAACATGTTGTAAATCTATTACTTTTTTATAAAGATAATAAGTCATAATTAATGGCGTAATTGTAAAACATCAACGGAAGTTCATTATGAAATAAAAGATCTTTTTCTCGTTTTTCTTCTCCAGAAATAACCCTGCCTGTATTGGCCGATACCAAAAATCTAAACACACAAACAGCTTCATACTCCTGCCTGTATTGGCCGAGCGAATAAGTCAACTTCAAAGTAGATTTGTTGTGCGTTATGACCCTGCCTGGTGGGGGCCGTTGTGGGTAACAGGAGCTGTTTGCAATACATCTTCAAGATAATTCTCAGCAGCATTTTATTTTTTTCCTCAATTGCAATTGTAGCCAAATGTTTAATCCTGCATCCAAACACACTCACATTTCAAATAGAAACACCGCATTTTTCTAAAAATGCCACATGTGTGGTACTAAAACTAAAGCATTTAATCCTGCATCCAAACACCGCATTTCAAATAAAAACACCGCATTTTAGATAACTTTTTTCATTTTATATTTATGTATTTTTCTTTTATAAAGGCCAAATAATCCTAAACAATGAATCCAAACCGAAACCAAACCGTTGGTAACGGTTCGGTTTGGTTCGGTTTCAAATTTCAACGGTTCGGTTTTGGTTTTCTATGATAAAAAACCGTTATTAATGGTTTGGCTCACGGTTTAACCTAAAAACCGTCAAAACCGGATCGTGAGCACCCCTAGCCTTAGCAAAGAAAACAGTAGGGGAAAAAATAAAGAGTAAAGGTCTTAGAATAGAAGGTAGTCCATGTCCTAACTTAGAACTTAGACACTAAATGTCTTAGAATAGAAAGTAGATAGAATGTGCCTTAAGGTAGAAACTCTGAACTTGAATGCAAATATTACTCTGACAGTAAATGTTCAGAACCCGAGTAGTAAAGTAAATTAGTAATTTTATACCGGTCTCTGTAATTAGTAATTTACATTACTCGATGTGTTCTAAATGATTACCTATCATGATGACACAAGTGTTCCTTGTTCGCAGTTAGAAAATGATAATGGCTGGAAAGAGGGGTGTGAAGAGAGGTGCACGTACGGGACGCAGAGGTAGACCACGTGTCAACCGTGTTGAAAAGGAAGAAAATGAACCTCCGGTTCATGGATCAGTGTCGATTCACACTGCAAGCAAGAACAATCCTGGCAACAATGACGATCGTAACGAAGAGGGTTTAGTTCTGGAGCCGATTGTTAGGAAAGCTATAGCTGACGAGGTAGCCGTAGTTTTGAAAAACACTTTTCCAGCAGCATTAACAAAAGGCTCTGAAGACTGTAGAAGAGGAAAGAGGAAGGGGCCTAAGGGTCAAGAACAGAAACAGAGTGGAAACTGAGTCGGAAAGCTATGCCTCTGACTATGATTCAAGGCGGGGATGTGACTACAAGTCCTTCCAAAACTGTGATCCACCAACTTTTGACGACGAGAAAGATGTTATTGCCGCATACTACTAGACTGACCGCATGACTGCGGTGATCAAGATGAGCGAATGTCGTGCAGATCAGGCTGTGAAATTCGCGGCGCACTCGTTCGCTTTTGAAGCATTGAGTTAGTGGGAGAATGTGAAGAAGGCTAAATCGGAAAGAGATATCAAAATGATAAAGTGGGACTATTTGAAGGCACTTATAATTCATAAGTTCTGCCCCTAAAACAAGATTGATAGAGTAGAGGAAGCATTCGTGGAACTCAAAACCGGTAGCATGACGCACCGACAGTTCACCTCTAAATTCAATGAGCTAACCCAGTTGGTTCCACATTTGTTGAACACTAAGGAAAGAAGGATCAAATGTTATATTCAGAAGCTACCTCCGAGAGTTCGCACTATCATCAATGCCAACACCCCTGGCTATTTCGAATCTGTGGTGGCATTGAGTGTAAAGATCTTTGGTTAATTTGGCACCTATAGGAAGCAGAAGCCCGCGTATTGATAGCCTTGCATCCGAAGCTAGATATTGACTCCCAACTTAGACAGACTTTGTAGACCACCCACGTGCACGAATGTAAGTTCTATAAACTTCTTAATAATCTTGCTGATATGGATAATTTTATTTTCTTTTTTTCAATTGACTTTATTGCAGTTGAACTTGAATATACGGGTACTTAGAAAGAAGTATTCTTGCTGATATGGATAATCTTTTTTTCAGTTGAACTGTATTGACAGTGTACAAGTAGGGAAAGGACAATTACGTCAAAACAAAAGCTAAAGAATCTGCACATGCAAGTCACATGTCATTTCCCTCTTTTTTTAAACGCTCATAACTTTTTTATACGTCATTAATTTTTTTTAAAAATTATACCATAAAAGCAAGCATTTTTTAACTTTTCAACGAGTATAGTATTGCTATATTTAAAAAAAACGACCAACTGGGTGTTGTTTGAAATTGGGCTTTTTTATGGTGTTTTATGGCATTTTACATATGGTGTTTGAAATTGTGAATTTTATACATGGTGTTTTATACTTTAACATCTATATACATGGTATTTTATAGTGTTTTAAGGCATGTTTATGTTTATGGCATTTTTTTTATCATGGTGTTTTACACTTTTGGCGTTTTACGCCAAATTTCAACATAGTCTTTAGTTTGACGCCAAATTTCAACATGACGTTTAGTTTGTCATTATGTTTTTCAACTGGGCGTTTAATTTTAACATGATGCTAAAACGCCATGTTCAAATTTGGTGTTTTAATCTGTCATTGTGTTTTTACCTTTTTTTTTAAAGCGCCCAGTTGAACATAAATTAAACGCCACAATTGTAAATCACAATAACAAACTAAACGCCATGTAGAAATTTAACCTCAAAAATATAAAACACCATCACCAAATCTAAAACGCAATTGCACAAAAGAGGTAAAAACAACACAGTTGTAATACAAAATAAAAAACTAATCGTCATGTTAAAAAAACAATGACCAAAAAAGCTAAAACGCTATGTTGAAATTGGCCCCCATGTGTAAAACACCATGACTAAAAAAACTCCATGTTGAAAAACACCAATTAAAAACACCATGTTGAAAAAAAAACAGTTCAAAACACCATAGATCTAAAACACCATGATAAGAAAAACTCCATGTTGAAAAACACACAGTTGAAAACACCATGTTGAAAAACACTCAGTTCAAAACACTATAGATCTAAAACACCATGTTGAAAAACACTCAGTTTAAAGTTTTTAAATAAAAATAATTTAAAATATATATACATACATATATATATATAACAATATCATACCCAGATTAAAGTTTTTTAAATTTGGCGTTTTAATTTGTCATTGTGTTTTTACTTTTTTTTAAAAGAACGCTCAGTTCAACATAAACTAAACGCCGTGTTAAAATTTGACGTAAAAAATGTGAAACACAATCACCAAATCTAAAACGCCATTGTTCAAAAGATGTAAAAACATCACAGTTGCAATACAAAATAAAAAAAAAACTAATCGTCATGTTGAAAACATCATCACCAAATCTAAAACGCCATTATTCTAAAGAGGTAAAAACATCACAGTCATAATAAAAAATAAAAAGTTAATCGTCATGTTGAAAACACCATAACCAAAAATTCTAATACGACATGTTGAAACTGGGCATAGGTGTAAAACACCATGACCAGAAAAACCCCATGTTAAAAGACATCATGTTAAAAAATACTCAGTTAAAAACGTCATGTTGAAAAACACACAGTTCAAAAACACCATAGATCTAAAACATGATATTGAAAAAACCCATTTTAAGATTATTTAAATAAAAACGATTTAAATATATATATATATATATATGTGTGTGTGTGTGTAGAAATACCATACGCTTTGGAAAGATAAAAAAACGCTCGATTTTATGGTGAAATTTTTTTTAAAATAATAATGTATAAAAAAGTTATGGACGTTTAAAATAATGTGAGGAAATAGCATGTGTAGTTTTTTGGCTTGGCTCTTCCCATTATACCTTTCTGATGGTTTCTAAGTTACTATTATTTACCAAAATGTCACCGCGTGAATCTCGGCTAGAAATCATAATAATCTTATGGCCAAGATTCCTTCTTAGACTTTATAGAGTTTGGTTCCTTTCTAGTGTAACCTCTACATATATATATATATATATATATATATATATATATATATATATATATATATATATATATATAGGGTTGAGTTCATGAGAAAACCAAAAAACTCCCCATTAAAGTTAAAAAAAATCATAACTCAAAATATAAATCAAAAACAAAAAAATGGTTCGGAGACCATGTTTCCCACGTCTTCCTCGTTCGAAAAAAAAACGTAATACTACATATGTGTAGTACCACCCCAAAAACCTAAACCCCCCACCCCACCCCCACCCAAAAACCTAAACCCCCCACCCCACCCCCACCCAAAAACCTAAACCCCCCACCCCCACCCAAAAACCTAAACCCCCACCCCCTCCCAAAAAACCTAAATCCCCCCACTCACCCCCAAAAACCTAACCCCCAACTCCAAAAACATAACCTAAAAGCTAAACTAAACCCTAAAGGTAAACCAACTATTTTTTCGATTTTTTTATGAAATGAGGAAAACGAGAGAAACGTTATGGTTTTTTTAGTTTTTAAAGTTTTTTGTTTTATAATTTTTTTTATGTTTTTCTTTATTTTATTTTTTTTAAGGGGTTTTTTTTTTTTGCCTTACAAAAAATATGCTAATAATAGTTTTTTTGTTTTCTTATGAACAATGAGTTTTCTCATGATCCTTTCCATATATATATGGCGAGGTTCAAATGATAACCAATATTTATGGGATAACCATGATAACCACTCTCAAACATAGTGTTACGTATATGTAACAATTATCATTCTGTTAGTGTTACATATATGTAAACATTATGTATCATGTATATGTAACATCATTTGATATGCATATGTAAGACTCATCATTTTCGTATTTATGTTCAAGATACTTAAATACTCTTTTAACAATTAAAAGAAAAAATAATTTATAGATTATGTGATTGTTTGAGAGTGGTTATCACATAAAAAACTGGTTATCATTTGAAAACCCGTCCCTATATATATATAGGGTAAGGATACAATCAAAACCCATTTTTATTGTGTTAACCCAAAAAAACATGCAAAAATCGATCCATTCATCATTTTTTTAAATAACATTATTACACGAATTAAACATCATGTTCTTTTTTGCAAAAAACGATCCGAAAGATCGAATATTCATGTTTCTCTCTCTTGAACCTAACCATCTTCATCTTTCTCTCTCCCTTCAAAATTGATGAACAGACCGCAAAGATCCCAAATCTCATGCGCACCTAACAACACTACTTGAACGATTATTGGAGAAAAACCTTGCAGCAGTAACGGTGGATGGTGGTGGCGAAGGCTGGTTTTAGATCTGAGATGGAAACCCTCCATCTTCGAGAAACCCCAAAAAATAATTTAGCCTGCTTTGTGGTTATCTTGTTGAAGTGATACTTCCATCACATGGATCAAGAAAAAGAGTGATACTTCCACTACATGGATCAAGAAACCCCCAAAAATCTTATCCAAGTTCCTCTTCTTGTTCAAAATCGAGAGGTGAAAAGGGCTGTGGAGTTTCATAATAAATTATTCTATTTATGGGTTCGTGCTTCATGGTACTTTTTCTTCATTATTCTATTTATGGGTTCCATTTTTGTTGTTAAAAGCTTTTTTTTGTTTATTGTTTTGGCATTCTACTTTGTCAAGTTTAAAGTATGTCCAAACTTATCAATGAAGTTTCATAATAAATTATTTTCTCTTTCACTGATTCAAGATTTTTTTATCAATATTTAAGCCTTAAAAAGTAGGATTTTAATTGCTATTTCGTCTTGATGTTATCAGGTATGTGATTAGTTGTTTAAACTCATTTTATTCTGATTATCTAAAATAAAGTAGATGCTATTGGTTTTTTACAGACAACTTAAGCTCATATTTGGAATGGAAACCCCTGCCGGTCATGCAGAGGTTCGCCTCTTATCTGTTTTTATGAAACCTGTAACCTAATTTTTTATTTCAATAGCTCCTGGGTTAATTTGTATTTTAATGTCTTTTTTTACTTTGTATCATCTTTTTTTAAAAAGCCCACATTTGGTGGATCTTGTTAAAAAAGTTTTTACAAACGGTTTAAATTGGGGCTTTATAATTTTAAACGGTTCTAAACCACAAAATAGGGTTTTTTATAGATATGGAAAGCCCCAATTTTAATTTACACATGTGTAAACTGAATTTACACAAGTGTAAACTGAATTTACACGAGTGTAAAGAGTTGTTATTCATGTGTTTTTATGTTGATTCTGATCTGAACATGTATAAAATTTTCTTTGTACAAAATTGGAAAAGCCCCAATTTTAATTTACACATGTTTAAATTGAATTTACACATGCGTAAACTGAATTTACACAAGTGTAAAGAGTTGTTATTCATGTGTTTTTATGTTGATTCTGATCTGAACATGTATGAAATTGTATTTGTTGATGTGTATATACATATGTAAATTGTCTTTGTTCATGTGAATTGATTTTTGTATATGGGTTTTAGATGGGGTAGCAAGCACATGAGTAATCAAAGATCTTGGTTCAAGACAGTGTAAAAGTCGGCTTCCTTGTGTATATGTTTTTTATTGTAAAAATATTTGTGTATTTTTTATGTAATTTTCAGATTAGTAAATATGTGTAAATTAGTTTTACACATGGGTTCTTTAAAAATCATATTGATCTGCATATTGACTGATGAGAGAGAGTGTGTGTGTTTACCAAGATTTAATAAAAAAAAAGAAAAAAATGTATTTACCTTTTTACCCCTGTATTAAATCTAAACCACATGTTTTTTAATTTAAAATAAAAAAAACTCAGATTCAATTACAACCACATATTATAATAAGTAATTTTGAATGGGTGGTTGTGGTTGAGTTTAAGGGTTTTCACAACAACTCAGGATTTACAACCGACACGTTAGTTTATAAATTTATAGAAATCAAACTTTGAATCAAGACCCATGAACTCCAACATTTTCGTGTATGTATATATGTATGATCAAGTATATATAGGGTGAGGTTCAAATGATAACTAATATTTATGTGATAACCATGATAACCACTCTCAAGCATAGTGTTACGTATATATAACAATTATCATTCTGTTAGTATTACATATACGTAAACACTTTGTGTCACGTATATGTAACATTATTTGATATGTATAGTAAGACTAATCATTTCCGTATTTATGTTCAAAAAGTATTTATCGATTAAAAGAAAAAATAATTTATAAATTATGTGAGTGTTTGATAGTGGTTATAAAAAAAACTGGTTATCATTTGAACCCATATATAGATAGATATATATATATATATGTGTGTGTGTGTGGAAAGGATAATTTGAAAACCATATTGAGTTATGAAATCCATGAAAAACTATTCTACATCACATGTTTTATTAGTTCATTTGAATTGTGTGGTTAATATTAAAAGTGATTAAAAAACTAAAATCTTTTTCAATAAAATTTAATTTAATGACAATAATGGTAATCTAGTCATTTTACACATTCAACCACCTTTTTACATCAATTAAAAAGTTAAATAATCACATCAATAATCTCACTCTTCTTTTTTCTTAAATCCTATTTTTTTTATTTCAACTAAAAGAAATACTAACTTATAATTGATTCTTTTTTATATAAAAAATGAAATTCAAACTTTTATAAAAACAAGGTTTATTTTTTTTTTTACAAATTCTGATTTTTTTTTAATTCTAGCTTTTTATGACGAGATTTTTTTTGAACGTGGAATTGTTTAAATGAAGATCCATATGTGTGTGTAACCATATGTTGAATAATAAAGTGTTATCTAACAAAGAAAAAAATCCATATATGTAATCCGTAACTTTTTATTGATTAAACATTACAATATTTACATTATGTAACTAGCAAAAAATTTACGTATGTAACTAAAAAGAATGTTACATATGTAACATTTGGTAGTTACCTATGTAAAATTTTAGAAGAAGCATAAAAACTCAAACATCCAATCATTTACAACAGTGGCTTCGTTTCTTATATAACCAAGCATCATTCTATCTTTCTGTCTCAACCACACTCTTTATCTCTCATCGGCTCGGGTTCTGATTTTGACGATTAGGTTCGGATTTGGATGATTAGATTCCGATTTGGGGCGATTAGTTAAACTCTGCGAGAAAAAGAAACATTCACTTAGAAAAATTATGTAACTAACAAGTATTACATGTGTAGCTAACAAATGCTAGATATGTAACTAGATTGTTATTTATGTAACTAGGATTGTGTAAAACTAAAATGATTTTTAAAACATAATATCTTCAACAAGAATAATAACACACATATCTCATCATACATTCACATGGGCAAGAAAACCCAACATTTAAAGGGACCATGAACATAAAAAAATATTAACTTTAAAAAAAATATCATTTAGAAGAAAAAACATTTCATTTAGAAACATTTATGTAATTAGCAAAAAAATGTTACATATGTAGCTAACAAAATACACATGTAAATAAGATTGTTACATATATAGCTAACAAAATAAGGCGGTTGATTTTCACGGGTTAGACGTGATAAGTAGTTGGTTGTTAACACTGACGTGAAAAAAGAAATAAACCTAAAATTGAATTTTTGAAAATGCAATGATGGCACAAATCAAGATAGACTAATGTATGTAAATAAGAAGAAAAAAAAGGATACTAACCCTTTCTATTTGGTTGTTAATACTGACCCTTTCTATTTGGTTGTTAATACTGACCCTTTCTATTTGATCATCTCATCTCTATGTAGAAATCAATGATATTAGTTGGAAAGAGGATACTAGACGGAAAAACAGACATAAAACCAATTTAACGCTCATTAGTTGGACTTGAGTTTAAATCATTATTTTAAAATAAAAGGACAAGAGAATGCAAAATCCACCAAATTAATAAAGATTAAGAGAGAGAATACAAAATAAGAGGGAGAGAGAGAGGAGCGATAAAATCCACCAAATGGGGGTGGCTTCTCAAGAACCCTTAATTCATGGGTTTTATAAAATGAAACCTTAAAAATAAAAACACACTATCAATACCATTTCTAGTCCATGTCTAAACTTGATATATGCAATCCAGAAGCACTGTAGATCAGGAGAAAAAAAATAATAATAAAAACCCACAATCAGTACAACAAAACCATATTAAATTTTAACTAGGTTTTAGATCAGGGGAAAAAAATTATAAAAACTTGTGAAAAAATCACCTACCACATGTGGTCATCGAAAAAAAAAGACACCTACTCACCAGAGAAAGGTGTTCTATCACTGATACCGATTTCTAAGAGCTTTTTGCCACCATCTTGTCGAACCATACGGGGCCATAACCGTCTGAGACAGGGAGATCTCGTCGAGCTTTTGGCTCCATCTCGTCGAGCTTTTCGTCGGATTTTATGGTGGTGGTGGTGTTTTACGGGAGTCTGAATAACACAGATCGTCAACAGATCTATCTGAATAACACGTTAATTGAACCGAATATGAAAAGATGATGATATCCACTCATCAGATCTGAAACTTCTTCCGAAACTTTAGAGAGAAAAAGATGGGAGATCTTGAACATTATGATTATTTTGAAAATAAAATAGAGAAATAAGAGATTAGGAGGTGAAATGATAGATAAAGAAATTGACTATTATACCCTTCTAGCATAAAGACAAAAATTTTGAAAAAAACATATGTGGTAAGTTATGGGTCATATGATGGGTTTTCATAGTTTTTTAAACTAACATGGGTTTGCATTTTATATATTCTCTATATATATAAATCGTATGTCGTTGAATCACTATTCACATTTTTAAATCACATGTTACAAGTGTTTGAAACACTTGGTAGATATTATTTACGCAATGAATTTTTAAAGTTACAATGACTCTCACAACTTTAATAAAACTTATCATTTACATCCTAAATTTTTCCCTTTGTTTTTTTTTTCTTTTTATTGCCCGACCTGTAATGACATGTAGCACACTAACATTTGTTTAGTTTTTTTTCTATTATAATTTTTAAAATAAAACATTTTAATAATCTTGAATGTGCCGTTGCAACGAGCTTATATTTATGTAACATCCCGGGTTTTACCGAGTAAACGGAATTTAATGTACATGTGTATTATTTGTATGTAGAAGACGGACTTATGACGGAGACTTGACCAGTGTAGTACATTATCGTTATATAAATAATTAGGCGGGGGTTTATGCATATTATTGAGACTAGAGGGTGTGTTCTATAAAAAAAATCATGAGACAAGCCGAGCCCGAGGAGTCGATATCACGCAAGGGTCGAAGCCCGACCCAAGGGTGACAAACCCTTTAGGTTTGCGGCAGGGGGGCCATTTTGATTCTTTGCGGCTGCCGAGAAGGAGAAATGAGAGGAGGGTGTCGGCGAAGGTAGTCTCAGGAACCGGCTGTGGAGGCTAGTCGCGGCGGCGGACGGCGGAGACGAGGGTGGCAGCGGTGTTCCGACGAAACAAAGGGGAGCCTGTTAGGATTTGTGATCAAATCAAGGTATTTTCGCGATCTCCTAATCGTAGTTTACATGTTTTGGATCCCAGATACTCGTTGTAATCGTTTATCATTCTAGGGATTATGCAAAGGTTGATGCTCCGCGAGGAAATCAAGCGAGAACATAAATCCGGCGAGGATTTCCGGCCACTTTTCGGGTTTTCGGTGGCGGCAGGTGGCGGTGATGGGTGGAGGTGGAAGGGTTTGGTGACACGGTCGCGTGGATATATTATTTGTCCAATTTCGAGTTCGTTTGATAGGGATTTGAGCAGCGCGAATACGGACGCACGTATTAGGCAATTTCGGCGACTGTTTCGTTTTCCGGTGACTGTTGGGTTTGAAAGGGTTCGATGATACGGATGCGTGGACTTATTATTCGCCTAAAACGGAGTTCATTTGGATCAGTTTTAAGCTACTCGAATATTGACGCCCGAAACCGAACGTGCTGAATAATGAATCGGCGTTCTGGTAGCAGCGGTGGCGGCGACGACCGACACCAATAATTTTCTGAGGTCGGGCATGTTGAGACGAACGCGTGGATAGGTGGATCGCGTGAAACGGAGCCCGTATGGTCGAGATATGAGCAAAACAAGTTTTTTTTCGCTTGGTGCTCAGCAGTTTTGTACAAAACCGCTTAGAACGACTTGTACGCAAAGGTATGACCCCATAGAACTTTATATTCATTATTGGGGACCATTTTGGGATATGATAAAAATGTCGGGAACGTTTTTCGGTAACGTTAATTTAAGGGTTTTTGTACGCGAATGAGCGCGCCGGTCGTACGGTTTGGGACGATTTAGACAGAGTTTGTAGCATCATGGTCCTGAGTAAGTGGGTTAGTGTTATAAAGGTCAGAGTGCTGATCTGGATGATTATTTTGATGACAGGTTCGCGTTGGACTACGCGTTTGTGGGTATGCAGCTTACGGAAGGAAAGCTTCGCAACCGGTGAGTTTCTAATCCCCTCTTTTAAAATGTTTTTAACGTTTTTGCGGATATCGTACATACTTTCGAGGCGTGTTTTATTACATTGAATGTGTATCAAGATTTGGGTTCTAACCCGATGAGTTTTTGAATTTAAGTATTTAAATATGGGGCTAAGGGACTGTGCATTGTCCTTAAGATGTGTTGGTTAAAGGTGGGTAAATGGTCGTGCACCGTATAGTGAACTAATAGGGGTGAGTCAGGATTGTATTTACAGGTCGTACGAGTACGACTAGGAGGTGTCACGGGTATGCATGTACGTGGTATTTACTTGGATAATGAGGCATAGTATTTGTACGTGTGTTGCTATAGTAGAAGGGTATTGTGTTAAGGGCTAGTCGGGATATAAGCTAAACGCTTATGACTACGTGTAGGATTTATGAATTGTTCTAATGCTATATGTAAGGTGCAGGCGTAGTTAACAAGTCATCTACGTGTAGTGTGATATTACATGTTTATAAATGAGTTGTGTGTTTGTATGCCGTTGTCCTTGTGGCACGGCGGGTGATGTGTTTGCATCGTCATCTTTATGACACGGCTAACGGGATTTGTGAAGGACGAGGTCCTTAGGGAGGTCACCAAAGGTGACGATGTCCAACAGGACAGTGATGAGCTCGGGGTGTGTCGAATGCCCTGACGAGGGTAACCCTGACGAGGGTGAAGTGATGAGGTATGTGTTTGTGTGCTTATATATTTGCGTTAAATTGCATACAAGATTTGAGTTATATTTATTGTGCATGAGGTAGTATTAATGTGGTGAGTAGAGTTAGATTGACCGTTGTGTCAGGATTGTGATGTGGTGCTTACAGTTACAACTGTTATGTCAGTTGATTTGTAAGAGCCTTGGTCAAGGCTGAGTAAGTTGATGTCTAGGGATTTGTTGTGTTAACCAAGTGTCGAGTTAATACGTGTACTTGAGTATGAGTTATTAGTGTAGTAAGTTCGACCTATGTCGATGAGACTGCGGGATTATTATTATTATGGGATGAGTCTTGGTGTAAGGCCCCAAACCAGGCACCCTACAGTTGGTCCTCACAACTGGTTATATTCTTTAAAAAGTACTTTAACTTTTGTTTCAGTAAACAGCAAAAGTCTTTCTCAAAATAATGTTATCTTTAAACTCGTTAACTTTCATAACGTTACCTGACGAATGCATGCACACCAACCCGAGTAGCTCCGATTCCAAGCCAAGATACCTCGTCTAACAGACTATCCTGCAAAACAATCTAACATACATACAAAGTCAGCTACGCTGAGTGAGTTCTAATAGTTTAATTTAAACCAAAGCCAACTCGTCCAATTAATGTTTATCTTTACTCCGGACCCTCCGGCCCTCATAGAATAGTTTTATAAATTAACATCATAAATATAACCCTGTTATCTTACGATATCCCAAAGGATTCACCACCCGAGACTCAACCTATCATTTTAACCCAGTAAGTCTCTCCGACATGGATAGAGCTTACCGCACTAATAACTCATGGTCTACCATATGTGTTAACTCCACACCTGGTTAATACAACAAATACCTAGACATCGACTTACTCATCCTTGACCAAGGCTCTCTCGAATCCACCGACACGACAGTTGTAAACATCACACCACAATCCTGACTCACCGGTCAGTCTAACTCTACTCTCCTTATTAATATCATCTACACAACACAATAATATCATCTCATGCACAATAAATATAACTCATCACTTGCATGCAATTTAACATATATATGCACACAAACACATACCTCATCAATGCACCCTCGTCAGGGTTACCCTCGTCAAGGCGTTCGACACACCCCGAGCTCATCACTGTCCTGTTGGACATCGTCATCTTTGGTGACCTCCCGAAGGACTTCTTCCTCCACAATCCCGTTTGTCTTGTCATAATGACAATAATGCAAACACAATACCCGTCGTGTCACAAGGACAACGACATAATGCACACAACACATGTATAATCACATAACCTTATACTCTACGTACATGACTCATTAACTGCACCTGTACTTCACACATAGCACTAGGAAAACATATCCTACCCGTATTCATAAGCGTTAAGCTTATATCCCGACTCCCCCGACTAACTCGTAACCCAATACCCTTCTAATATATCAACACTCGTACAAATACTATATCTCATTATTTGAGCACATACCACGTACATGCATACCCTGTGACACCTCCTAGCCATACCCGTACAACCTGTAAATACAATCTCGACTCACCCCTATTAGGTCACTATACGACGCACAACCATATACCCACCTTTAACCTACACATCTTAAGGGAAACACATAGTCCCTTAGCCCCATATTTAAATACTTAAATTCGTTAACTCACCGGGTTAGACCCCAAAGCTCAATGCCCATTTAATGTAATAAAACACGTCTCGAAAGTATGTACGATAGCCCCAAAAACGTTAAAAACATTTAAAAGAGGGGATTAGAAACTCACTGGTTATGCTACGTGTAACGAACCAAAATCTAGGTTTCGTTATAAATAAATAAATATTCTAATAAATATTATGGTGAAAATAATATTTTAGAAATAAGTGGAAACAAGTGGGTTTCAAGTTAGTAATGGGGTTATATTAGTTTTTAACTAATTATAGAATAAAATGGAAGATGAGGGGCTAAACTTGTAAATATGGCAAATCTGCCATATTTGACTTGGTGAAGTCAAAATTGGGTCATTTGTGTGTGTGTGTTGGTCGATGTTTTCAAGAGAGAAAAAAGGAGAAAAGAGGAGTTGGAGCTAAATCGTGCTTTTGAGCTTGAATTTGTGAAGGTTTTGGCTCACACAACACCTTCCTAACATCAAGTAAGTGTTAATCATCCTTTTGATTCCACCATTGATGTGTTCTTGGTGGGTTTTGGGTAAAATCCAAAAATTTGAATGCATGTGGTAAATTAGTGTTAGATCGATGATAGTCTAGCTAAACTAAAGGTAAAGAATGATGATTAACATCCTAGAACCCTTTGATTTTGATTACGAGAAGTTAGGATTCATATGGGAAAATTGAGGGTTTTTGGATTATGATGATAAGATGATAAATTAATGTTGATTAAGTGTTTATAGGATGTTAGACACTTGAACAAACACCAAATTAACTTAATAATAATTTTTGAATGAAAAATTAGTGTCAAGGAATTGGAAAGGAAACTCAAGTAGGTGAGTTTGGATTGAAAGAGGGTGTTTGGATATGAGTATAACTCAAACGGGTCAGTTTGGGTTAGAAATAGGAAATTGGGTTGTGAACCCAATTAAAATGTAATTTTGGTGTATGATGGATTATTAAACTAGATGAATATGTTTAGGTAATCAAATTGCAAAACGTGAAGTGAAATCGGGACCTTCAAATCCACAAGGTAAGTGTTTTAGCACTTAGTTATTGATGATAAATGGTGTTGTATGTAATGTTGTATGCATAATGTGTTAAATGGCATAATGTGTTATGTGTTATTAATGTGTATGAAAGTGAATGAATAAGTGAATGAAATGTAGTTATAGTTTTTATACTATAATGGAAATGTGGATATGGAGTTATGGTCTAAGGACCGTAATAGATATGTGGATATGTAGTTATAATCTAAGAATCATAATGGAAATGTGGTGATGAAGTTATGGCCTATGTGTCATAATGGAAATGGAAATGTGAATAGCATGAATATGAAATTTAAAGGGCGAAACTTGTAGGTGAATATGCAAGTGATAGGTTACCTAATGACAAATTGGGTGGAAACGGGTCAAATGGGTGAATGGGTGAAACAAATAGAATTTTACTTGTTTGTTATGTTTTATCTTCATTACTAATGGTGATATGTTTATGTGGTTACGTAGGAAAAGCTCTGATGTAGTCCAAGTCAAGTCCAAGGCGTTGGCGGGTTCTCGTATGCGAATATGACGTTTTTTGGGGGTTAAATGGAAAACCTTAAAAAGGGATGTAAATTGATACCCAATATTGTGTTTTGTGTATGTGAATGTTGTTTTGAATGTTTTTATCAAAAACCCATGTGTTTGGAAATTTTAGTGTCATGTTAAAATGAAAAATGGTGGAGTTTTGGCTAAGTGTTGAAAATTGTACAGGTCCCTAAACTTTCTGTGAGAAAGTGGTCTTCGCAACACGCGAAGACCTGGCTTTCCGGATTTTCCATTTGGGACTTCCTCGCGGCACGCGAAGGGAGGGCCCCAGAAGTTCGCGATACGCGAACAGTAAAAAAAAATTCTTGGGTTAAATGCTTCCGCGTGTGTAATGGTTTATTTTAACTGGTGTTTTAAAAGTAGCGTGTTACACTACGTCCCGCTCCTTGCTCTGCACCCCATTACTCACCTGAATCCCGGACCTGACAAACGTACGATCACATGATCAGAATACGTTCTGCACATGCGTCGTATAATGCATAAAATATAAACTACATCTCTGAGTTCAATCTCATTTGTTCGCCATTCCTCCTTCGTCTAACCCTAGGCTTCACGCGTTTACGTAATATAGATTCCGATTTGCTTAGGACTCGTGCACTCGAACCCTAGCTTCCATGCACGCACGTAAGTGCACCATGCAAACCCTACTCACACGTACTTGAGCGGAGTCCCATCATGCATGCACTCAATACAAAGGAAAGGAATAACCCTAACCGGCTCTTCCCCGTCGTCCGCCTTTATCCCGTGTACCACCACACCATGCCCCACCATCGTCTTTCCCGTTGAACCAATGCCTAATAGCCTCCTTCTCTGCCATCGGGTATCGCTAACCGACCACCTTTGCCTCCCCGTCAAGCCGCACACTAGCCGAGCTCCCATCCGGCTAGCATACCTATCACTACCACCGTAGTCGACCCCGCTTCACCACCGTGCTCCACCAACTCCGACAGCCTTCACTCGAGTCCCTTGCATGCCGGATACACCACCTTCTTCGATCTCCACCGTGTGCCGCCGTGGAGCGCCACCACAGCAGTCCCCCTCCTCCCCGTTCTCTTCTACTCGGCTGTCGTCCGCCCATCACGCCAACCAGCAACCACCGAGCTCCCACCTGCCGGCTGTCACTCTCATGCATCTCCCCTAGCCACTGTTGTTCACCGTCACAACCACCATAGCCGGCCTCCCTTCCGATCACCCTAACTCAAACGAAAACCCTAATCGGGTTTCTTGCAAACACATGTATTAATTAAAGTACAAACGTAAACGGGAATTACCTTCGCGACGTTATGAAGTTCTTCGCGTGATACCCCGCTGAACCACCGCTACCGCCTCCCGTCTCCGGCTTCCTTCTCCTTCCTTCGCGTTTCTTCCGTCGCACACAAGCCCAAGCCGAATGGATTAGGGTTTATGCAAAAGATGGCTTTTAAACCCTTTAATATTTCGTTTCAGGTCCTCCGAATACGTTTAACGCGTTTCTATCTCAGATTCTTGAATTAACGGCTATCCGGGTCCTCTAACTGTGATAACCAAGCTTTGCGTGAAACTTTTATAATCCAAGTCATTTAAAAGAGACCTCGATCCCTCATTAATTCGATCCCTTTGTTAAATGAATTTTTGGGATGTTACACTTGGGTAATGAACTATTATGGGATATCGTGTGATAACAGGGGTTATCTATTTGTTAATGAATTGTGGACCTATTTTATAAGGACTGTGGGTCCTGAGTAAAGTTCAAATAACTTTTGTGACGAGTTGGCTTTTAATTAAACTAAACTATTAGAACTCACTCAGCGTAGCTGACTTTGTGTGTACGATAGATTGTTTTGCAGGTAAGCGTTGCGTTGACGTATTTTGGCTTGGGAGCGGTGCTACTCGGATTGATGTGCAAGCATTCGTGAGGTAACATAATGACATTAAATAGTAATTAATGTTTTTAAAAATACTTCCGTTGTAGTTTAATAAATCTAAAATGAGTATTTTCAAGGGAATAACCCGTTATGAGAACCAATTGTAGGATGCCCGGGTCGGGGTCTTACATTTTATCTACGTTTCGATATAAATTTCATTCGAAACGGAGTTTTCGTGATAATGTATAAGTCATCAGAGCACGAATGTACAAGTCGTCAAAACTTCTTCAATGCTTCGTTTTTTTATATATTTTTGTTTCCTTTTACAACCTTTAAAATAGTATGTTTTATAAAATTCTAGATTTACCATTTCGACGCACTTATTCTAGATTTACCATTTCGACGCACTTATTTTTATCAACGTATCAACGTGAATTTTTTCGCATATTGAATATCAAGCGTAAAGGTCGTCAAAACCGAGATCCGTCGAGCACGTGGGTTTCGCCCACTAGTTAAACTAAAAATAAAAATTAACAAAGGAGATAAACATGGAATTACATATAAGTGGCATTGTTTTATGGTTTTAATTTAACAAAATTGGGATTTAAATCACATGTTATGGCATGTGTTGACCCCCAAATCACCTCCTTTCAATTCCATCATCTTAAGTCTTGACGTACAAAAACGAAAACAACCCACCCACACACTCTGTCACCTCTCCCCCAAGCCGACACTTCCATTTCCCCTTGTCCTTTTGCCAAATACCCGATTGATTTCCACAATCCCATCACCGATTTCATCCAATTGACTCTTTCTGATTATTTTTTTTATTTATTGTTAATAAAAACATGCGCCGGCGGGCTGCCGACTACCGGCGCCGGGTTCGGAGGAGGCTTTCAATTTGGATCTGGATGTTTCTTGTGCTATTCTCTGCTGCTGGATGTGTTCTAATTTTCCTTCAACATAATTTTCAAGATCAATATCAGAATCAAAATCAAGATCGCCTTCAACACCCCCTATTGGTAAGATCTTATTTTCAAGCAATTCTTTTTGGGTTTCTATTTAAATTGGTAATTATTATCTTTTGTGTTTTTAAAGCTTGTTTTATGCATCTAACCGACAAATATGTTGTTTAGGTAATGTTTTTATTATATTGTGAAGTATAAGTTGATAGAATCATTCATTTTTGGTGTTGAAGTGTTCAAAATGAAGGGATTGATGTTTAAGAATAAACATTTTGTTTGTCAACATTGAAATTATTTGGTAATTTTTGAACATCACATCGAAAGATGCGCGCAAACAATGCAAAATTATGGCGTGTTTGTGTAATTGTAGTTGTTTTGATAGGTGATATTGTTTGTGACACGAAACATTTTCAAAGAGTGACACCAGTAAAAACAAATAAATATTGGGTCCGCCACTAATGACTATTGACATTGTTGTGACCCTTAAATCTTGACACGAATCGTAGTTGTTTTGATAGGTGACATTGTTTGTGATACTGATTCACCTAACAGTTTCACAGAGTGACACGAGTAAAAAGAATCTTGGTTTGTCACGGATTTTAGGTGACATTGTTTGTGACCCTTAAATCTTGACACGAATCGTAGTTGTTTTGATAGGTGACGTTGTTTGTGATTCTGATTCACCTAACAGTTTCACAGAGTGACACGAGTAAAAAAAATCTTGGTTTGTCACGGATGATAGGTGACGTTGTTTGTGACCGTTGAATCTTGATTGTTTCCAAAGCTATTGACATTTTTGTTCATTGATTGATCAAATCTTGAGTTACATATGCAGAAATCCACCAAACTTCAAGTACAAGGCTGTCTATGCTTAATTTATACTGTTTGCTTTTGGTGGGGCTCTTTGGTCTTGCTCATTTATAAATTTTCCTTTTACTTTTGGTTCTTTAATAACTTGGGGACTAAAAGTTTAGTCGTTAATGATTTTTCTTTTCATTGCAAAATGGGTTTAACATGTTTAAGTGTGATTAATTTTCTATACCATTTAAAAGATACGCCCGCCCCGATAAGAGTTCCCTAAAAGAATCAACTTTAGTCCTTTTTCTTTAAATATGGGGACAAAGTGCTTAACATCCAATTAAGCTTATTTGTTCAACTACAAATTGATTTTCCAAGTCTCTCTTCTTCGTATTGATTTTCCAAGTCTCTCTTCTATCAATTTCTATATTAAAAACACAATATTTTGTGCTTTTGTTATACTACCGAAATCACTAGCTACACATAATTATTCTAGCAACGTATGTGGATGTAAGTTAATTTCCAGACTTGGTCCTTGTTTTCTTGTTTCTTGAAATTAATAGTATGTGCGAATTTGTGATGCTAACATATAGAACTCGCAATTTCGACCCATTTACCTCTAAACATGGTGGTTTGGTCTTGTATTGTCTCTAACCGATTAAGTGGGTTAAACTAAAAGATTCAAGTTAAAAAGGAAACGGGTCGAACGGGTCAAAAAAAGTTCAAAATGTTTTAAAGCACATAAATCCCCTAAATTGCTTTATTAAATGATGTTATATTATTATTGATATAATATAATTTTTGTAATTATATTATTATTACCATTTCAGGATCAGAAGGCTAGAAATATACAAGTTACTCACAACAAGCTGAACCTAACAAAGGAGATAGGTAATGCAAATTCATATGCCCGACAACTATTAGAGCAAATGACACTTGCAAAAGCTTATTTAGTCATTGCAAAAGAACACAATAACCTCCATCTTGCTTGGCAGTTAAGTTCAAAAATAAGGAACTGCCAATCTTTGCTTTCAAAAGCCGCCATGCGAGCGGACCCCATCACGCGTGAAGAAGCCAAGCCACTAATTAGTGGCTTATCATCTCTTATTCTTAAATCACAAGATGCCCATTATGATCTTGCAACCACAATGATGACCATGAAATCTCACATTCAAGCCCTTGAAGAACGCGCAAATGCAGCAATTGTTCAAAGCGCATATTTTGGAAATTTAGCGGCCGAATCACTTCCAAAGAATCTTCATTGTGTTAATGTCAAACTTTTGGCTGATTGGATTACAAACAAGAGGATTAAAGAGCTTGCAGATGAGAATAACAACTCTCCAAGATTATTAGACAATAATCTTTACCATTTCTGCTTGTTTTCAGATAATTTGGTGGCGATTTCCGCTGTCGTCAACTCTACCATATCAAATGCAGACCATCCAAAACAACTCGTGTTTCACATAGTCACGAATGGCGCCAACTATGAACCCATGCAAGCATGGTTTGTTACTAATGACTTTAAAGGGTCCATAATTGAAATCCAAAAGGTAGAAGATTTCACTTGGTTGAATGCTTCTTACTCACCCGTGGTCAACAAAGTCAAAAAGGTTGACTTTTTCGGGTACCACTTAGACGGGTCTCAAGATTTAGAACCCGACCCGCGTTTCTTGAACCGAAAGTATGAATCTTTATTGACCCATCTTCGGTTTTACATTCCTGAAATCTATCCTCACCTTGAAAAAGTCGTCTTTCTTGATGACGACGTCATCGTTCAAAAAGATCTAACCCCGTTATTCTCTTTGGATCTCCACGGGAATGTAAACGGGGCAGTTGAAACGTGCCTTGAAGCTTATCACCGGTTGTATAAATATCTTAACTTTTCAAACCCGGTTTTAAGCTCCAAGATCGACCCGCAGGGTTGCGGGTGGGCGTTCGGGCTAAATGTCTTTGATTTGGTGGCTTGGAGGAATGCTAATGTGACAGAGGTGTATCATTACTGGGAAGAACAAAATACAGATGGGAATCTATGGAAGTTAGGTACTTTGCCAGCTGGACTTTTAGCCTTTTATGGACGGACCGAGCCACTAGACCGAAGATGGCACGTGTTGGGACTCGGGTTCGATGTTAATATTGATAGCAGGCTCATAGAGAGTGCAGCTGTTGTTCATTTTAATGGGAACATGAAGCCATGGTTAAAGATTGGGATTGGGAGTTATAAGCCTTTATGGCAAAGGTATGTTAACCAAACACATCCTTATCTTCTTGCTTGTGCTACAAGTTAAGAAGTCATTGTTATTTGTTAGTGTAAAGTGAGAAATAGAAAATTTTGTTTTGGCATTATTTTAGATGTTATTTATTTATTTATATTAGTTTGTTTTGATTTTGTTAATTATATTGAAAGGGATGATTGTGTTTTGTAGACAATTGAAAGAAATATAATTTGTTCATGCGTTATGTTTCTTTTTGTTTTCTTAGTGATTGATGGCCAAGAGGTGGTGATGGTTTGCTTTTCATTAACTTATATGCTAATATGTTTATATTTAAATAACTGTTTAAAATTATTATAATTATTTTTTAAAATTATTTTTTTATGGAACTATTTTAAAAAAAAATGAAATACTATAGTAAATACTGGACACATTTTAAAGGTCTCAATGATACTATTTTAAAAATACAATTATTTTATATTTAGTTTCAATGTTGAACATTTAGTAATTTAAAAAAATTGAAATACCATATTGAAATCATTTTTTTATTTCTAGATAATAATTCACTTAAGGTAATAATAAACTCCAAAACATTAAAACTAATATAAGTTCATGCCTTTTATTTACATTTTGCCCTATACAAAATATCTTAAATCTTAACACAAGGAATGCAACTTCTCCAAAAACAAAAAGGAAAAGGAAAAACTCAAAATGTCACCTCTATAATATAACCTCAAATGGGAACAAAAGGGATCACTATTAATGTAATGATTCATAATCAAAATCAAAATCAAAATCTTGTGCAACATGGTTTGATGCTGCAACATTGATTAGGCTCAACTGATAAATGAATGGTGCTTCCCTGAATATGACTTTGAGTCAAACAACCTCTCGAATTCGTTGACCATGTAGCATAAAATGTTTCTCCAGATAATCCATTATTGCTAATATCAAGTACCCGAAGCTGTTTCGCCGCAGAAATGGCAGATGAAAGTTGTTGAATGAATGTTGACTTTGACTCAAATGAATGGTCAACACACGGCGTTTCATCATCTTCACTATCAGCAGCAACCTCGAGCTCAAACGTATCTTTGTTGACTTCCTCCTCCTCGTGTGCTTTGACTTTGACCAAAGTATCATACTCGTGTTCAAGAGCGTTTTCTGACAAGTTGAGCTCCTCTATAGACATGTTGTCTGTTAAAGAGTGAAGTATACCGAGTATGCCACCAAGGCCCAGCTGGCACTTGCTCAAATCAACGGTTTTCAAACAACAATTTGGGCTTTTCACTAGTGATGCTAGAGCAATGCTACCCTGCATTTGAG
Organism: Smallanthus sonchifolius; assembly: GCA_023525975.1. Lineage (NCBI taxonomy): Eukaryota > Viridiplantae > Streptophyta > Magnoliopsida > Asterales > Asteraceae > Smallanthus > Smallanthus sonchifolius. The sequence continues at coordinate 34,941,145 of CM042025.1, read as the reverse complement.
ATTCATTCTTCCTGTCAGAATCTTTTGGCAGGTCGATCCAACCCAATACGAGACGACATGTTTCGACCCTCACTAAAACTAAGATTGGCAATCTCTAACACAACATGAAAATAATCAGGTATTGGGTTGTCATATCTAACCCGTTTAATTAAACGGGTCATGTTCGAGTGACCGGACAACCCACTAACCAGATTAACCCATTTATTACAACCTACCAACTTATCTAACACGTTTACAACTTGATTTCAACCCATCAACCCGTTTGGCTAGTTTAGATAAACCATAAATGGGTTAAACAGGTCGTGTTCGGGTTAATACGATTTTAAGTGTGCCCGGGTAAGGGTTGATGTCTTTGACACGAATAAATTTATTGGTCGTATCCCGGGTTCAACAATTATACCAACCTGAAACCCAACATGACTGGCACCCTTAAACCTGTTTTTGACCCTAACCCATACGGAATTTGGACGACCAGCCCGGCCCGCCTATTTTATCATTCCTAGTTGATATCATGCTATTTGCATAATTGAAGGAAAAAACAGTAACAATAATATTAAACGGAAAAAATATACAACCTCTTGCATGAGCGGATTCCCTCCAAGATTCAAGTGAAGAATACTACTGATCAAATACGCATGTGTGACGAGTTTGATGATATAGTTTGATGTGAGCAAACAATATGACAGATCAAGCTTGACTAGTTCACAATTCTCACTGCTCCATGAATCAGACAACTGTATGGCCCTCTCCTGCACAAATGACAAGACAAACCGATTATATAAATGACTAACAACCATTAAAACATATAAAGCGAGACAGGAATGGTTTCTCACAGTTCCAATACTCGTGTCTCCAATCATCAAATGTGACAAGCATGATGTTTTGATGAGATTACAAAGGCTATCAATGGCATTCTTGTTTAGCTTGATGCTATTCAAATTTATTTGAGAGAAGCTGCAAATAACCAAAACAGACCCTACGGTTGTTAAATTAGGACCCCAAAAATTTAATGACTGAAAATTTGCATGACATTGTATGTACCCAACCAAAAAATTGTAATATGACCATTATACCCTTCTCTTTCTCCTTACACTTCAAACTCTCAGTATCCTAATGCAAGTTTTAAAAGACGGATATAAACGTCAAAAATTTGAAAATGGGTATATCTGATATTATGATTTTTTTTATGGGTAAATATGATATTATACTAAGTTTTGAGGGGGGTATATCAAATTACCCCTAAATTTAACAATTACAATTCACACCTCTTTAGTGTTGCAAGTTTGTCCAACAGATTTACTATGGCATTTCCTGATATGGAGCTATTGTATCCTGTTGAACGATAAAAGGTTAGAAAAATTAAGATATTATCTTCATCACGCGTGTGTATGTGTTTTCGTACCTATGAAAAGTTCTGAAAGAAGGGATTCAGAATTGAGCGAGTCAGTAACTTTTTGGATTGTTCGAGACGTAATGGAACAGTTTTGTACATTTAAGCTGTAAAGAGCTGCAAAACACAACAGTAAACGTTAATGTTAACAGGTTTTCATTGTTTAAGGCAATTTGTTATGTCAAATACTTAAAACTTGATAATCTTATTTATAAGAAATACTTGATCACCTTTACAATTCTGCAAGATTGTGGAAAGGTAAGAGGCACATCCATCAGTCAAACGATTACCAGAGATGTTAACTACTTCTAAACGTGACAAAAGCACGCTACATTCACAAATCTGTATGTTAAAAGAGGAAATATATCTTAGAAACAATTAGAGGAAAATACAATGAACAATCTGAGAGGAAAAAAAACCTGAAAAAGGGCGGTTGGACCGAAGCGATTGCAGTGCAAATCCAAAACCAAACCACCATATTTTTGACTTGACGATAGAAATAGATTTTTTAGTTTTTCCATGGTTTCATTTCCTGAGAATACATAGTGAGCTTGTAAAACTGACAAAAAACATGTATACATTGCATGACACTAAACTTATTGTACCTACAGGTAACTAGGGGTGTAAACGAGCCGAGCTACTCGTGAGCCACTCACGATTGGCTCGCTTAAAACTCGAATAGAGTCGGACTTAAATGAGCTCAAGCCCAAGCTTCACATATCGAGGTATGAGCCTTTTATTTATATAACTTTTATTTAATGTATTAAATATATATTTATATAAGAATTATTATTATATATAAAATTAAGATAAAAATAATCAAATAATATATATTATGTTATATATAAAAATATATAATTATAAATATATAAACATAATTATAAAAACATATAAGTATAATTAATAAATAAATAAACGAGCCAAGCTCGAGTTTAGGCAGGGCTTGGCTCAGCTCGTTTACGCAGAGGTAACAATTTTAACCTATTTTTATCTCTAAAATTACAAAGGGATAAAATAGGAGAGCTAAAAGGGGAACTTCCAAAGTCGCCTCCAAAGTCGCCCAAAGTCTAAATGTAATGCATAAAACCTCCTTAATTATTTTATTTAAAATAAACAAAAAATTATCAAAAAAATAAAATAACTTGTAACAATATTTGACACACTAATTTTAACCTAATTTTATCTCTAAAATTACAAAGGGATAAAATAGGAGAGCTAAAAGGGGAACTTCCAAAGTCGCCCAAAGTCTAAATGTAATGCATAAAACCTCCTTAATTATTTTATTTAAAATAAACAAAAAATTATCGAAAAATAAAATAACTTGTAACAATATTTGACACACTAATAGTTTGTAAAATCTTAAAAGGTTTAGACAAGTGATCCAGGTCAACTAGACACAACCCATTTTGACCCCCGCAAAAAATACCCATTTTGACACTTTACCCAACCCGCCTGACCAGCTTATTTTGACATCTCAGAACGGTACTACAGATGACAAAATGAGGGAAAACATCCTGTTTCAGGCATCAGTTTATCAGGAAAAAAGAGACCGATTAGATGTGGCTGGGATTATTACCTAACAAATTGTGGGAAAGATTTAGTGCAGCAACTGTCTTGTGCAAATGTAATGCATTTAGTAATGGTGCTGCAGATATATCTTCCAATTCACAATCAGAGACATCAATTTCATCCTCTGATACCTGACAATAAATGTGTTAAAAAAAACCATGAAACTATTTACAAACTCAAATTTTACAATTGTTTATTACCTCTAAACTATACAGCTTCTTAAGCAATTTCAGGTTGGGAGATTGAGATAGATCTTTACAACAATCAACATAGAGTTTTACCAAGCGCTTAGGTACCCAACCTACAACAAGATACATTTATGAGAATTTTTTAAAATTTTGACTATGTATTTATGAAATAGTAACGGAGCCATACGATCAATAGAGACTTCAATCCAGCATTTCCCACACATATAATCCTTTGGGGTATATAATAAATTCAAGGATTCTAGAACTTCTCCTCCACACTTGAAATGTTGAATGATTGGCAGGAGACCTTCCAACAGGAAGATATAGATTATTGTCAATATAGAGATAAATTTATTTGAAACAAAAAGATTTTAATGCACTTGTTCACATCTACATAGCATTAATATTATTTAATAAATATTGTTTAACATAAACTTCTCAATGGTGAGTTATAGGTGTTAATTTTATCAAGACATAACATAGAGCATTAGATCGGTATGTAAATCCTTCCCTGCATTTGGTCTCAAGATCATTTATAGTTCTTCCCTGTCTCTTTGTAAATCATTGATCCATCAAATTTGTATTATCAAATCATTTTAGCATCTCTTTTTTATATTGAAAACTGACCACAAACTTTCCTAGAAGACATTATTGCAATAATATATTATATGTCAACCATCAGGGTTTCATATGGATGCCTATATATACAAGTATATTGTATCCTTTTTACATAACAAAATTGCTATTTTATCTTCACTGTTTACATGCTTACTTGTTTGCCTTATTAGGTTTATGTCAAAGTTATTAAAAAGAGAGAGATCAGCCAATAAGAGCATACCTCTAGACCTATTCTCCTTAACGAGTTTCAAGAAGTATAAGCATGCGACTTCAATCTTCATATGTTCCATGCTTAGCTTATCGCCAAGCTTACACGAGACTGGTTCTACATGTACAAAGTCATCCTCAACTTTGAATATAAGATGTTTCTGCAAGTAAACAAATAACCAACAAAACTAAGTTCACCATATGTTAACAAGCAGTATTCAACAAATTGGTTCCAAACCAATCCTAAAGTGAATAAATTAACAATATACAAAAACTTATTCAGTTTAACCTCCACTATATTGACAAAAGTGGCTATTGAGTAAATCGCCAAATACGCCAAAAGTATAGATGGCAAACCATTTTTCAAAAAGTGGCTATTTAGAACGGCTTGTTTCATTTTGCTCAGAACCTCGATTGGCCCGACCCGCCTAGTTTGCCAGACTTAGCCAAAAGAAATAATTGTTGGAATAATATGCTTATATATGTATATGTGCAATGTATCATATATTAAATCACACATGCAACACACTGTAAACTAAGAGGGATACTATTTTAAATACTACTAACACTAATGTATGAGTATGCATTTCTACTCACACAATATTCATCTTCACAAGCATCAAAAATGGGGCCAGAATGACCATTTTTCAGACGGATATTTTCAGAAACACCATGGGAAGCATCAAAGGGTTCATGTGGCCTTGAACATCTGAAATCTTCTGCAGTTAGTGTTGGACTCCTGCCTTTATGGGAACAAGCACTTTCTTCCAGATGCACAGGAGGAGTGCAACCACTAATTGCATCCTGCCAAGTGTCAACCAAAACCACTTGTCATCAACCAGCACTAATAACAAGAGCCAACTTAAGAGAAATCAAAAATATGTCTTACCTGATGTTCATCAACATGACTATTTAGACTCTGTCTACTCTTGACTGCAGTCAAACAAAGACAGTATTTTGGTACTCAATGTCAAGTGATATCAATATTAATCAGTAGAGGTGGCAATGTTTGTGATGATGTAGCTTTTCTAACCATATTTAGAACATTTTTTTTATTTTTAAGATTTAAAAAAGATAAAAACTAGCCGTCCATTTTGCCACCTCGAATAACAAATGGTGTGACTTACATTCATTAGAAGTGGAACCATCAACATGTTGTTGCTTATTTTCATCTTCATCATCAGAAAGGACAAGGCGGCCTCGTTTCCGACTAACTATTTGACTAGACATGCTTGTGGCAGAAGCTTCTAATGACTTCGTAGAAGTACGGTGTTTTGTTCCTTTTGATTTAGGGACGAGTGAGATCAGAGGGGCGTTGTCAAATGCTGACTCATCATTTCCATGTATTTTGGATACATTTGATTTTTGTGGTGAATCATCTCCCTCTGTATCAGTCTCAGAGCAGCTGTCTCGTAATGGTTCAACCTCATTGTTTGAAATTAACTGCTTTAATTTCTCTATTTTTGACTGCAACCTCCTACAAGAGACTCATTTACCTCAGTAAGCATCAGTTTATCTCAGCTAATAAACAAACCAAACCAAACCAAACGTACCCAGTATAATCCCACACATAGCTAACGCTATTAGTAGGGTCTGGGGAGGGTGTGATGAGGGCAAACCTTACCCCTATCCCAAGGGATAGAGAGGCTACTCCCGTTTAGACCCCCGGCTCCAAACAAAATAAATCTTAAAGGTATCATTGTTGAAGTCAATTTATGGAATTAAATTAAGTTATATTTATAAAATCAAATTAATTTAGCTTTGATTATGTATTTAATTTTTTTTAAATTTAAGTGAATAAAACCTTATTAGTTATTAATAACAATCATAATGAATGTTAAATATAGTCAATTACTAGTTTCATCTTAAGAGTGATATTTATAAATATATAGGGGTGGGTTCAAATGAGAACCACTAAATATTTAAGATCCTTACAAACCATTTGATTCACCGGTGAATACTCTATCTGTAAGATCATTAAGATTTATAGCGTATTAACTAGTGAAAACATGTATTTATCGGTGAATACACTGTTTTTGGAACAGCAATGTATTCACTAGTGAACCCATGTATTCACCAATGAATAAAACGGTTCATACTTTGTAAAATAAAAGTTAAATAACTAAAAGAGTTTATGCGGAACACTTTGAAGGTTTAGTGTAATGAATGGTGTCCTACCAATTCTGGTGTAATTTACCAACTTACTATTCATTACACTAAATTTGAGGTATTGTTTAGCGTGTCACTGGCGAGATGATTTTGTACTTTTATATTTGAACTTATGTTTTAATGCAAAGATTAGAGATGGCCAAAAATTGTACATGCTGGTTTCTAAGAGAAAAATCTGTGAACACTAGGAAACTACACCCCTGATAAAAAAATTTGCTTACAAGATCAAATAATCAAAGACTTGAAAAGTTTGATAAGTAGATGATAGTGTTCCATTACCTAGCCTCTTCATGATTATCAAATCTGATCATGTGACTATAATGCATATTTTCCAGTGCAGACAACTGAGCGGAAAGTAGGTTAGCTTGACAGGCAATGCTGTAACAAAAGAGAATAATATAGAAGCACTAATCAATCCCAATTCATTTCAAATAATACAACTGTATACGCCATAAATCGTTTATTTTTTGACACCCAATCACCACCAACCCACTACAAAGTACTTACTTGAACATGCTATTGAGAATTCATTAGGTAAGACATTCTGTTCTTTCAAATAATTAACAAATATATGCATTTTTATTGACACTTTTATCAGTGAAAATAAAGATAACATTGCTTGCCTGTAACCTTCACTAAATGCCTCCAAAGCATCTGACCATTTACCAACTGAATCCAAAACATCTCCAAGATTGATCTTTGCTAATGCCTGTCCCTATAATAACCATCATTTCTAAGTAAGAAGCCATAAAGTGTAAACATATGGAAATCAAATCACCATACCTGATCACATTGGTTAGCAGGATATTGGTGGGGTCCAGTGATTTTCCAGTTACGGGTTCTCACGGTTAATTAAAAAATGTCATCAAAAACATAACTATTAAGTAGCACGTGCATACCTCCATGTTACCAATTGACTTGTAGGTCTCCCAACTTTTAGTGTACCATTTTGTGGCTTTGTTGAAGTTCCGAAGCTTTTGATATGACTCACCAATAACTAGATATGAATCACCCAACTTTTCTTTGTCACAAAGTTCACTTGCTATTTTTTTCTTCTTTTTGGCAAACTCACAATGCTAGTAAAGAAATTCCAAGTTTAATTCAGATGTATCCTAACCCACAAAAAGAACACTAAAAAACTAAAAGTGAAAAAATAGAATTACTTTTGAAACAATACCTTCTTCCATGCAAAAATGATGCTTGATTTCTCAATAAGGCGATCAAGAGATGCGTTCTGTTGTAGCAAGCATTTCCTTTCGCCTGATGTGCCTCTAGCCAAAACCATGTTTCTTATCAACTTCTTGAGATTCTGCTCTTCTTTCTTCAAATCCTCCATTACTTTAGTTGCTTCTTTTACAACTTTTATATTTTGGTGAATTTGATCAGCCAAAGCATGTTCATCATCCATACATTTTGCCAGATTCATCGCCTTTTCATAACAAAGAATGGCATCCTCATATTTCTGTACCCTATAATGCAACTCACCAAGATTTATGTATCCCTTTGCCTCACCTTGACAATGACCGATATTCTTACAAATTACAATATCTTTCTCGATGTTAATTCTGGCTTTATCCCATTTCCGTAATTCCATGTAAACATTACCAAGATTGTGATGGAGTCTAGTGCGCCCATCATCGTTCTCAACCACTTCTTCTTCATCACATATTTGTAATCCCTTAAGGAGCCACTTTTCAGCTTCTTCCAAGTTATCAAGATCCATTTCAACCATCCCTACGTTGTTGTGGACATCAATGTATTCTTTTAGAAACGTATGCTTGTTTGATTTCTTTAGTGTATGAGCAAGCTTCATGGCGGAAATAAAATACTTTTTGGCATTTCTAAGGGAGGTTTGATCATTTTCAGATTTTAAAAACAGTTCATGGTATGTCCGACCAAGCTGCGTGCTGGCTCTTTGCTGCTCAACCAGATCATCTGTATCCTTTGCAAGATCCAAATGCCTTTTCTGCCAAAAAAATATCATTCATGAACAAGTATTAAAAGCAATTTGAAGCTCAATTATCTTATTTCTATTCAGTTACACCCAAAGCAAACAATATTGTTTCATAATCTTATCCACTCTATGAGCATCTTGGTTTTAAAAAGCAAAAGCACACCAAACAGGGTCTAAAACTGAAGCGCAAAGGCGCACTGCTTTTTGTACGCAAGGTGCTTGTATAAGTTTTTTTTATAATTCTCGTAGATTTTTAGCATCCCTAGTTCCTTACCGAAAATTTAGCTATAAATAAACTTTATATATATGATTTAATATATAAATTAACCTACATGCACAGCCTAAAAAGTCTGTTGTACGACAACCTAATGCACAAAACTGTCTTCGTGCAAAAATGTGTGCCTCAAACCTGTTCCTTATGCCGATCTTTTTGCTTGAAAAGCACCCCTCACCTACGCTTTATGTACACCACTCGCCTTACACAAAAGCGATGGGGTTGTGTCGAGGTCGGTTTATGCCTCAGGCGCGCTATTTAAAACCAAGTACGATGTTTTCAGAACCAGACGGGACAACGAACCAGTCGCCTTAGCGGTCCACTGGTCCGACCGGTTCGACTAAAAAACGGTTTAAATAGACTAACCGGACCAGTTGGAACCTGTCAGAACGCCCGGCCCGATCGTGAAAGCATTGATTTTTAGAACCAAGTTGAGCATTTATTAGTTTGACTAAATTAATTTGGGCACTTGGAGGGCGATTTACCCTGGACCGAACAATGAAACGCCGCCCTAGAGGTACACCGGTCTGGGACAGATTGAACTAAATTTAAGAACCGGATGACGCATAAATAATATACATATTAATGTATACAGATACAAAATATAAAAATATTTTGTGCTTGACGCCACATAATCGGACCGATTCTATGGTGCGGTTCTGAAAACACTGTGATTTACCCTAACAGTGAAGAGATTACAGACTTGTGTAGATGGAATGGAAGGAAGAATGAAACAAGTTTGATTAAGATTATTAAAATGAGGCACCTGATAAATTAGGGCATCTTCGAAGTGGTGGAGACGAAGGTAAACTTCACCAAGGGATTGACAAGTGGGAAGCAAATGTTTCTCGGGTAAATATTTAATTGAGACCTCGTAATCGAGTCGAAACCATTTCAAAGCCTCGACGTATTCGCCTCTGTTCTTGAATATATCTCCGATTACGTTTGCCCATCTCGCCTCTTCCTGCCGATTCCCTTCATCTGATGCGTTCCTGTATGCTCGCCTCGCTGCGACCAACTGACCATCGTCTTTCTTCATGGTTTCAAAAAGGGTAACTAAGCATTTCACAGAGAAATGAGAATGATTTTGGGTTTTTCTTTTCCCTTGGGGATTTTTGTTTTAAAGAGGGAAATGTATCCCTTAAATCTTATTTTCCCGCCAAAACAATGATGTAAAACCTTCCTAATAATGAATTTATGATTCAAAGCAAGTTTATGGATTTGAGTTTATTGGTTTAGTATAAACTAGGTTTTTTTAACCCGCTAGTTGTGACGGCAGGGTACAATCTTTTAAAGCTCGGTTTTGATGATCCAGACACCGGTATTAACCACATGAGAAAATTAATGTTCAAATATTAAGATAAATAAAATAAATTAAAATATTAAAAGAAAGCAACCTAAAGTAAAAGTTATGATTATATTTTCACTTAAGTAATAAAAACGTATTTTTTTTAAATAACACAAAAAGCAAAAGAAAAACCTAAAATTAGCTTGTTTAAAAAACGGCAGAGGGGTTTGTGTTCCGGGAAGAGCTAGTAGCGTGCGTGTGAGGGAGAGAAGAGACGTGGGTTTGAGTCTCGCATCTTCCCTCCCCTACGACACTTAAAGAAATCATGTGTGACCTGCGTAATTTTAACTTTTCGTAATCTAGTTTGTTATTATAAATAAGTATAATATTATGTTAAATAATAAATAAGAATATTAAATTTAGTTAAATAATAAAAGAGATTAAAAATAATAATAAAAGAAAGAACTAATTACACGAATGGCCCTTCTGGTTTGACCAAATTACGGTTTTCGTCCCTAGGAATGAAAAATTACAGATTTAGTCCAACATAGTTTGATTTTGTTGCACTGACGATCCCTAGAGTGAATGGGGGTTAACTTTTTCAGTGAAATGATCAAAATACCCCCTAACAATTACATGGGCCATTTATGTATTTACTTAAAACTAAAATCTGACCCTACTAAAACCCTTCCTTTCCACCTAGATCAAATAACACTGCCCTACCACCACCACCACCATGGCACAAAACTCCAGGCACCACAGAACCTCCACCGTCATCGTCGTGAATCATCATCTTCTAAACTCCGACCAGCATCGAACCTCCCCTGCACTCCGACGTCCCCTCCACCACCAGTTCCACCCCGCCGCCGGCAGAGCTACCACCAACAGTTCCACCCCTGCTGCCGGTACAGCTACCACACTACTTGCCGCCACTACCACCACCACTGACTTCTACCCTAATCCACCATCATCATCACCCTTTATTCGGTTACTCAGCAAGGACAGCAATCAAATTCCAACAGGTCGATTGCGGGCTATGAAGAACCCTAACAGAACGAATGCATCAAGAGAAGAAGTCAAGAACCCTAAAAAACGAATCTAATTCACTGGTTCAATCTTGATTCGTAAAGAACTCAAGAACCCTAACAGATCGATTACAGATTTGCAGCAAGTCAGCAAGAGAACCCTAAATTGATGCCCCCCCCCAAATCATCGCTCATCGATTGCAGATTTGCAGCAAGCCAGCAAGAGAACCCTAAATTGCTCCCCCACCCCCCAAATCATCGCTCATCGTCGTCTGTTTCCTCCCCCCAAATCGTATTGACTACGCATTTACGCTCCAATTTAACTTTCAATGTGGGCCCGCGGGATTGGAGAAGGCTCAGTTGCCGGCTGACTTCAGTAATTTCCAGATGCATGGACTCAGATCCCCTCATCAAAACCTAGCTTTTGATGAGTTTGATTGGAGTTGATATCATTTCACTTTCAGTTATATTTATATTTAGTCTTTTTTTAGAGTTAAGAAATTTTCATTGTGTTGCCGGAAGTTGCAGGTTTGTGTCGCCGAAGAAGATGGTGGTGGTGGTGGGGAGCTGATGCAATGGGATAAGTGTTAGTGGGTCCCACGACATATTAATATATAAATTTAAGTTTTATTTTTTATTTATAAGATAAGGGTATTTTGAGCATTTTTAAAAAATTTAACAGAAAAGTTAACCCATATCCACTCTAGGGACCGCCAGTGCAACAAAATCAAACTATGTTAGATTAAATCTATAATTTTTCAATCCTATGGACGAAAACCGTAATTTGGTCAAACCACAGGGACCATCTGTGTAATTAGTTCTAAAAGGAATTAAAAATAATAATAAAAGAAATAAAACTAAAGTATTAATTAACACATGTGCGAGTCGTGCTAATTTATCATGAAGGGACTTTTATACGATAGGAGGGTATTCGATGATAGACATGGAATTTTATAAACATAATAATTTAAAACTTAAATACCATGACAACTAATAAAAAAAAAGAATAGTATTCAATCAATTGGTTTGAGAGTAGTCATTTTATGGTCTTCTAATATAGAAGTCATGAGTTCGAGACTCACTTGGTCAGTGGCGGACCCAGAAATTTTTTTCATCGGGGTCGGAGAATTTTTTGGGTCGATTGTCAATAACTAAATATTAGTTTTTTTCGGCTCGAGTCGAATCGGGTCGGGTCACACATTAATTAGGTAAGTCCTAATTTCGTCTCGTTGATTAGGGTGATAAGATGAAATTGGTGGACGTTTGACTGGATCCCATGTAATATTATCCAAATATATGAAAGTGAGAGTTTTAGAAGATGAAGACCCAACTTTTCTTTTAAGAAACCTTTCAATATTCATAATCCTAAAATTGAAAAATTAAACTCAAATAAACAAACAAGTTTCACATTTTGACTAATCACTAATCAAATACACACATAACATATAAATTCAATTAACCTCTAAATTAAAGTAAAACACATAAATTAAACTAAAACACAAATAGAGAGAGTGGAAAGAGGGTTGGTACTAAATCACTAACATGCTTGAGTGCTTGCAAGTTAAATTTCTTTCAAAAATTTTCAATTGTTGACTTCAATTGTCAACCTGTTACCTCCTATTTCCAATTTCCAATTTCAATATATTATATTAGACTAAAACACAATTTCAACTTTCATCTTTCAATATATTAAAGTATTAAACTAAAACATAAATAGATAGAATTAAAATATAAAACTAAAACACAAAGTATTAAACCTGCTTCAATTTTCACTTTGAAATTCTTTCAAATTTCAAATCTTCGATCGTCGGCACTCCTGTCGCTTGATTGTCTTGAGATAAATATGTAATGCTGCTATTTTTTTTTAACATTTAATTAGGTTTAAAAAGTTTAAATGGGTATTGAGTTTATTTATGGGTCTATGTGTAATGTATTATTTGGGCCTATTTTGTTTAAACATTATTAGGTTAAAGTTAAACTATTAAATGCTTGGTTTAAAAGGTTAATAATTAATGGGTTAATTGTTATAAGATTAAAGGTTTGGTTTAACTGTTTTTTTTTAAATCTATTTTCCGAAAAATATTTCTTTCGGTCGATTTCAAAATTTTATGGGGGTCGGCGTCAAAATTTTATGGGGGTCGGTCGAAAATATACCATATATATAACAAAAAAAATATTTTTTTAACGGTGTCGGCCGACCCGCCCGGACCTTAATAGGTCCGCCAATGCACTTGGTGTAATATGCTCAGGTGAGTTAGGGGTTTTACCACAGTGGGCCTGGTGGGTTCCCCTGGAATGGTGGGTAGGTCGGGTCACTAGCATTCGCGGACATGAGTGGCCTTTCGTCAATGGATTTACCCGGATGATCGGGCTTATATTATTTGTTGGTCATTAAAAAAAAAAGTAGGTAACTTTAGATATTAGACCACCGACTTTTTATTGGTCATTTCTAGTATTAAAACATAATCTACAGAGTTCACTGTAACACTGATAACTACATATTTGTTATATGTTATAGACGGGTAAAAGTTAAAACTAAATATAAAATAAAAATAAAATATCAAAGAGCATTAAAAAATAAAGTAAAAAAATCTAAGGTAAACTTAAAATACTTGTAAATTGAGTTAAAGATTTTGAGTCTTTGCAAGAAAATTAATGTATATAACTTCCTAATAATCACAGCTGTAACAACTCGCTTTCTGATAATCAAATAAAAATGTATGAAGTTATTTATAATTCCAAAATATATAAATGGAAGTTTATATAAGAGTGTTTAAGGGACTATAGGAGTTAATGATTGTCGAACAAACTCGTCAAAACTGATAAGATCAAGTCCATGTACTAAATCTGTCAATTTTGAAAGATGGAAAATACGACCGTACTATTCAAGGCTCGTAGCCAAATACGGCCGTATGGGCTCGCGGCCAATACAGTCGTATTGCCAGCTGTCACGATTTTTATCAAGAAAACCATAATCTAACCCCCGTTTTCAACCCACAGTTTTTTCAATACGACTGTATTGAGCAAGGGGCATGGCCATTACGACCGTGTTATCCCTCGACGGTATAAAAACGCATGAACAGTACCTTATCTCAAGCTTACAACACCCTGACGCATTTTCTACACCTAGGGATGATTTTAGAGTTGTTTACACCCATTTTCACTCCAAAAATCCACTGACTTGTGCCATAATCGGGGGAGATAAAGACTAGGAGTTGCTAGACACACTCTTGTGTCTCTATAGTTGTGCCCGAAATCAAACCTATGATATTCTAGGAACCCGAGGAGGTTAGACGACCAAAACCGAGTTAGAACACCGTTATCTCGCTTGTGGTAAGCTTCTCTTACTTAGAAATACGGTTTTTAGGGTTAAGGATCCGAGTTTTGGACTTAGATCAGTCTATTCTTGTCAGACACCCAATACGACCGTACTGGTCTGGGGGACCACCAATATGACTGTATTGGTCAGTCACCCAATAGGCCAATACGACCATATTGGTCAAAAGCGACCACCAATACGACCACATTGGCCAATACCCAATACGACCGTATTGGCCAGAACTCCACGCTAATACGACCGTATTGTGTAAGTGACGAAAACCCATAATTTTAAGTATAAACCATTTTCAAGGGATTTGGACAAGTTCGTTAACTTGAATCCAAACTAAAACACCTAAATGAGAATGATTAAGCTTGATTTAAAGCGTTAATCTTGGTTTTAGGATTTCTTGGTAATTTTAGAAGCAATTGACGCCTTAAACCACACATTCTACCGGGTAAGCTTGAGGTGAGTTCCTATGACTTTTACTTGCTATTTTTTATTTACGGTTTGGGCTGGAATACACGCATGTAAATGCTTTGATAAAGATTCCCTTTTTAATTGTTTGAGACTAATTACATGCAAACCTGTGTGATTTAATACAAGCCTTTTAGAGTGTATAAATACCTGGAATTGCGTCGGGGAGAGCATCATTAAGATAGGAGTCTCGGGATGTAGATACATATTAGTCGATACCAAACTATGGATAGGATGGCCTTTCCACCCAAGACTGCGCGACAGTCCAGTAATAGGTATGTGTGTATGTACGTTATCAGGCTTCCACTGTGTTGGTCACTTTGGACAAATAGTTGATACGCTGACAATTTATATATGTTTTTAAATTACACTAAACTTGGTTTCAGCGTCGGTCAGTCGTGGACTCACTGTCTTTATGCTGACGTATATTTTTATGGAGCATGTATTAACACGGAATTGTTTAAACTTAAAACTCACCAGCTTTTAATTGACTTGTTTTAGCGTGTATTCCATGCAAGGTTAACTCCTCCAATGCAAGGGCATATAGATGGGCTAGGAGGCATTGAATGGTTAATTGGCAATGCTTGTATTTGACATGAAGAAACTATGTATTACATAGATATAAACTAGTTTAATGTATTTTTTTTGTTATTGTGGACCTCAAGACTTCGGTTGTGTTGTAATGTAAACAACTATTTACTGTGTAAATCTAACTGTTCGTCTAGCCCCAATAGTGGGGTGTGACAACGACACCTTCCGGCTATATTCCATCAAGAATCTTATATCCCACCCACCCCAATAGTGGGGTGTGACAACGACACCTAAGAGCATTCACAACATGGTCTATATCTCAATCTCTATTATTCAGAGATTTATTCTATTTCTACCTCCATCAGGATCTCTATTTCTATCTCCATCTTTAAATTTTAGAGTTTAGTAAATAGAGATTCTTTAAATATAGAGATTCATTTTTATCAATCTCTATATTTTTTGTGAGTGTCTAGGAAAGATAAAAAAATAATAAAGTAAGTGTTTGTGAGTGAGATAGAGAATAAGATTTGAGAGGTTAACCTAAATTTAAAGACAAATTTAAAAAATATGATATCTAGTTAAATTATAAAGATGGAGATAGATTCTCCAATGAATTATCTGACACTCATCTCTAACAAATTGAAAATTCGGTTCACTCATCTCTAACAATTTGAAAATTCGATTATGTTTTGATTTCAAACCAAAAAATGAAAATTAAAAACCTAACTGTTTATTTTCTTTTCAAAGTTTTTGTCTTGTCATTTTTCTTTTTCATCTTTACTTTTTTTTCCTTTTTATTTAATTAATTCTTTTTTCTTTTTATATAAAATTAATTTTTGTTTGTAAAGTACTACTCTATAAATGATTTCTTCTCTAAATTTGGTTGATAAGAAAATTTATATTAGCTTTATATTTTTTCAATTATATTCTCTTATTTTATATTTTCATTTTACTTTTTCTATTTTGTAATAATTATTTAACTTTCTTATTTAAACTCTAAAAAATTAACACACTATTTTATTAAAGTTTTATTTCATTTAAATGTCTCATTTTATGAATAAAATGTCTAACTTTTAGTATTAATACATTTTGTTCGTCAAATTTTTAGAGCTATATTACTTGGTGTTTCATTTTGTATCACTACTACAAGTGAAAGTTTGCTGCAAGAAAATTTTGTTGCTATAATTTGACGATGGTTTTGATTTTATAGAAATTTCATAAATTTAAAAAAAAATATTATTACTAAATTACTACTTACTAGCCTGGCTATTACGATAGGGTTATGGACCCGTACAAAATTATTTTGTTATCATGTATTGAATGTTTACGGACCGTTATCCCCCCCCCCCTCTCTCTCTCTCGTTCTTTACTCCTTTTCAAAAATACATATATACAAAAGAAATCTGGTAAATTAAAAAGAAAAAAACAACCCGGACCTACCACACGGTATGTAACGACGGACCTACATAGAGGACATGGGGCAGCCGCCCTCTATAAAAATCTTTTTTTAGTGTTATATAAGTGTTAAAATCATATTTTACAATAGCCCATATGAAATTTTTTTAGTGTTATATATGCATTATATATTGCTAGTCAACCGTCTAAAAATTTCTGACCTACATAATAAAAGTTTATGCTCTGCCCCCTGATTTACCAATTGTTTATTCTTCATCATTCTCACAAATACTGGCTTTTTGTTATAGTATAAAATCGCCTAAATTTTATCTTATCACATTTTGTTTGTCAAATTTTTAGAGGTATATTGATTGGTGTTTTATTTTGCATCAATACTTGCAAGAATAATTTGTTGCTTTAATTTGACAATGGTTTTGACTTTATAGAAATTTTATAATTTAAAAAAAAAGATTATACATAAATTACTAGCCTAGCTAGCTAGTACGATATGGTTATGGACTTATGACAAATTATTTTGTTATCACTGAATGTTTACGGACTTTTCGTCTTTCAATTCAATAACTCTTTGTAATTGTATAACCTTATATATATATATATATATATATATATATATATATATCTTTTTATACTTTTAACAAATTAATAAAAAAAGTTGTAAAACAGTTTTTCTAAAATTATCTTCACAAACATGGTCGTCTCAACAATTTTGGGGGTCTAAAAACGACTCTAAAATCTGGGCCATTTTCGTTAATTTTTTTTCTTCCCTTGTAATCCCAACATGTGAGAATGATAACACACATTTTATAGTACTTGATTTTAAAAAGTACACAGTCAAAAAATTAGGGTGCGGAGTCGATTTTCCTATCCCTAAGCTCTCTCATCCACATAAGCGTCACATTCCCTCCTACCTAACCATTCTTAAATTCACGGTATCTATGTTTCGCATTCCTAAACCATTTTTTAGAAAAATAAATAAACAAGAGACACAAATAAAGATAGCGAAGAGAATAGAGAGATGTATGTGGTATGATTTCAATAAGCCCACACCGATCATGGAGTAGAATGCGGGCTGGTGTTCCCGTCAGTCTTGCGGCACCCAACACCCCTTCCCGAAGACTTCTCTCACCCTTAGGACTAGAGTGAGATTTAGTGGAAAGAAAACCATTCCAAATATACTAGTTCTTGCTATCCTCGTTAAAACCATAAAATTAAACAAATTTAAACCTTAAAAATTAGGAGGCCTTAAATATTGGACCTAAGCTCCAACCTATTCTTTTTATAGTCTATCCACCTCTTCTTGATTATTTAACATACTAATTAATAAATTTTACAAATATAGATTTATTATTGGGAAAATTACCAAAATGGTCATTTGACCAGTTGATTTTATCAAAATGGTCACAACTTTTTAGCCTACTAAAACATGATCATGAAGGAATCTATCAGACTTTATACCAATCAGACGTTGACACGTGCCATCACGAAAATTTTAACCGGCTATAGCCGTCTATTTAGACGGCTTAGCCGACGCTCTTTTTTTCCAGGTTGGCTCGATTTTAGCCGGCTATTTAACTTTCCTTAGCCGACTATTTGTCTTAAAATAAACACAACCACCATATAATAAGTAGTCAAATACAATATAGATTTAATGTGTTAAAATAAACACAACAATCATATAAAAAGTAGTGCTTAAATACAATATTAAACTAATTTGTTACATAACAATATTGTATTTGAGCACTACTTTTTATACGATTGTTATGTTTATTTTAAAACATTAAACTTATATTGTATTTGACTACTTATTATATGATTGTTGTGTTTATTTTAAGATAAATAGCCGGCTAAGAAAAGTCAAATAGCCGACTAAGAAAAGTTAAATAGCCGGCTAAAATCGAGTCAAGCTGGAAAAAAAAGCGACAGCCGTCTAAATAGACGGCTATAGCCGGCTAAATTTTCCGTGATGACACGTGTCAACGTCTGATTGGTCTAAAGTCTGACAGATTTCTTTCAGGCACGAAATTTTTAGCCGGCTAAGTCTAGCCGTCTTAGCCGGCTATTGGTCTTTATGACCATGTTTTAGTAGGCTAAAAAGTTGTGACAATTTTAATAAAGTCAACCGATCAAATAACCATTTTGGTAATTTTCCCTTTATTATTTATAAATTTAGGCATTCTACCAACCAAGTACCAACCATGAATTGATTCCATCCACATCTATACTATATAATAAATAAAGGTTTTTTATGACACGTGTCGTCTCCATATTCATTCTTATAATTTTTTTCCCGCCTTTCTCTCTTATTTAATGTATTTCCATCTTTTAATAATAATATATGTTTAAAGAAAATACTAATATACTAATAAAAACATATTTATTTTAAATTATCCCTTATTATAAGAAACTTTGAAATTTAATTATCTAAATTTTATTTTCAATCAAATATTAAATGAAAGTTAAATTATATTAAATAGTAATTAACGTATTTTCAAAACTCAATTATATATTATTTTTTTACATATTTTGAATTTGTTTTCTATCCTTAATATTTGTAATATATTTTTACATCTTTAAAATATATACATAAAGATTTAAAAATTTTATATCTTGATATTTTTCACTCCGTGTGTATACACGGATCCAAACTAGTATAACTATATAAGCCATTTGAAAGATAGCCCATTCCAACCGTCCTACGTTTCTTCACCATGATGAGTTCTCCATCTCTTCCAACAACCCTAGAATCAAAAGAAGATGCAGAGCACAACAAAATCTGCCAAGACTACAATCACATGATAAAAACACTCCCCAAAGGCAACGGATGGAGGGTACAACACCTATACAACTACAATGGTTTCTGGCTAGACTCTTCCACCCTCAAAACAAACATGCTCCTCAACACTTACTTCAAACCCCAACCCACTGACATCTTCTTAGCATCCTTCATGAAGACCGGAACCACATGGTTTAAAGCCCTCATGTTCTCCACCATCAACCGCCACAACTACACCTTCTCCAACCACTATTTGCATCACCACGGCCCCCAAAGCACTTTCCTGAAGATCGACTGCGAAGACTACCCCGTTCACGACTTCACTCACCTTCCAGCCCGTAGACTGTTTGCCACCCACTACGCTCGCACCCTATTACCTCCATGCATGACTTCATGCAGGTTTGTGTATGTTTGTAGGGACCGGAAAGACGTGTTGATCTCCAAATGGATATACTTGAGTAAGCTTAGATCGAAAGATCTGGCTCCCTTGTCGTTGGATGAAGCGTTTGAGTTATTCTGCAATGGAGTTTCGGAATACGGGCCGTATTGGGACCATGTTTTGTCATACTGGAGAGACAGCTTAGTATGTCCGGATAAGATTCTGTTTGTGAGGTACGAGGATATGAAGAAGCAGCCGTTGGTGAAGTTAAGGAAGTTGGCGGCGTTTATGGGGAAGGGGTTTACCTTAGAGGAAGTGGAGAAAGGGGTGGTGGAGGAGATTGAGAGGTTGTGTAGCTTTGAGAACCTTAGCGGTCTAGAGGTGAACCGGAAAGGTGTTGAGAAGTTTGGGAAGCTGGTGGAGGTGGAGAGGCAAGGCAAGAGTTCTTTAGAAAAGGAGAGATTGGTGATTGGAGAAACTATTTAAGTGAGGAGATGAAAGATCGTATCGATGGGGTCTTTGATGAGAAGTTAAAGGGCTCGGGTTTGGTACTTACTTCGTGAGATGGAAATTAAAGGGCTCGGAAAGTTGTCGGAAATATTTTCGCACAACTTTTTTCCTCAAAAAGTTTTTTTGTCGGAAAAGCCATTTTCCGACAACTTTTCCAAAAAAAACTTCATAGGAAAAGTGACTGGTTTCTAGCAGTGTATGTTTGATTTGTATTGTCATATGTTTTTCCTTAGTTATTCATAAAAATGGCTTCCCAAAACTCTGTTGAAGGATATACGATTAGTTCGTTATATTATATCAAGAAGGAAATAAATATTTTTCATGGACTTATTATTCAATTATATATGTTAAATGGATATTTAACTTCATCATTGACAAGAGGAACCTAAAAGTTTGTCATTTGAGATGTTTAATTTCTTTAACTTGAGTGTTAAGCAGGGGCGGATTTACATAGGGCCAGGGGTCACTGGAACCCCCGAGTTTCGAAGTTGTAGTAAAAAGCCATATAGAAAAACTGGGGTGAACCCTTTAAAAAAGTTGATGTTACAAACTCAGATCTATGCTTAATAACACTACCAAACATATTCGAAACTTTAGATCTGGAGTAAACCCAAGAAATCTTCGTAATACATGAACTGAGAATACGAGCAGAATTCTACAAACTACAAACACTCACAAATCATCAACATGATGATTTGTATGATACTCGCACACAAAGGAACTATCAAAAATGAAAATAACCCTAACTCTCCATAAGAGAATGACTCTCTGAACAACAAAAATGAAGAAACAGCATGGACAAAATGAATGAAGGAAGAATAGCCAAATTGAATGAAGGAAAAGGAATTATTATTCAGTAAAATGTAAAATATATAAAATACGATAATTGAATAAGAATAATATTCCTCATTTTTAACGGTTTGAAAACTGATCAAGATCAGATTTTGAAATGTGAATTTGGAGTGGAATGATGTGTTGATAAAGAGTCTTAAATTAGAATGTTGAAAAGATTGAAAATTTGTTGTTATTTTAAGTATGGATGAAAGTAGAATGATAGTATAAACAGTGAATCGAACCGAACAAGGTAGAATAATAGTATAAACAAATTAGAATCTTGAAAATTTGTTGTTATTATGTGATAAACCTTACCTGACCCGAACAATCAAACCGAACCGAATCGAAATTTTTTATGTCCAGCCCTATGAAATTGGAGCATCTAAAAACAGTAAACCCGCTGAAAAAAATTCTTGGATTCGCCACTGGTGTCAAGAACCAACTGTATTGTCATGTTTTTTCATGATGGCGATATTATTCCATATTTCCATGTTAATTTCGGTAAACCTACACATATTAATTCTAAAAGGAATTGAGTTTTAACATTAAACTAGTGGGTTTACGTTCGCGCGATGCCACGTGGAAAACATATATTACACAATAAAAAAAATTAAATAAGTATTAGATGTAAATACATAAGGCATCCTCATGTAACCAAAAAGTCAAATACGTAATTCTACGGTTTTAAATAAAATTTATATGAAAACGTAGATAAAAATTAGAGTAAATTTTATTGTTGGTCCTTGTGTTTTCATCTAAATCTTGGATTTGGTCCATAATCTTTTAAACTTGAAGAAATAGTCCCTAATCTTCAATTTCTCTTTCTTTTTTAATCCAAGACCTTAACTGTTGAATCCAAATGTTAACAAAAAGATATTGTTTTCATTCTTAATTCTTGTATTTATCAACTATTATAACACTTAATCTTAAGTGTAGGTGAAACTTTTATAAATGCAATTCTCACCCTTCACTATTTGTAAATGCAATTCTCACCCTTCACTATTTGAAATAGCATAACTTACCCCGACTTTGTAAAATGTCACTTTGACACCCTCAATTTTAATAAAAATTAAAATATAAAAAGTTTAAATATATAAAAAATCTTTAATGAACGAACGTTGTAGTATATATAATAACATTCGTTCGTTAATTATTTTTTTTTCTTAACGTCCCGGTATAAATTTCGTTAAAAACATAGTCATATTAAATTTAGGGTATTTTTTAGGTGTCGTGGATTATATCGACTGACGTAACGTACTGGTACCGTGAAGAACGAGACCTACACCTCGGTTCCGTTATATAACTGTTTTTTATTTATCTTTCGATCTCCACAACCGATTCGTCGTAACTTTATACGTTTCTTCTATGTACTTAACCACGTTTTCCTTTTGTGTTTAGTCACGTTAATGTCACCGCCTCAGCCGTTTAAAAAGCGTCTCACACCTCGTGGCGCAGAAGCCTATCGCCACGGAGCGCGGGGCTTATTTTCTAGTTTTGGTTTAAATCATATCCCCAAGATATAAAATAGACAGATTAGTCAGTTCCTTTTTATACTTGATTAGCATATCATACTATGCTTCTTAACAATTAATTATTCAGATTCACGTCTACGTCAAACTTATAAAATTTAGAGTTAAATACGGTTTTAGTCCTTGTGGTTTGTCGAAGTTTATCGAAAATAACTATTTTAGTTCAAAAGTTTTAATTTGGCTTTTTCAGTCTATTAGTTTTATTTTTGTATCAATTAACTCCACATTTCTAACACCGTTAAAGTATTGCTGTTAAATATAAGGGTATTTTAGTCTTTTTACATAAAGGGACTAATTACGTAACTTATTAATAAACTTAATAGTTGGAGGACTCTTTGTGTAATTTATCAATCTAATTTATAATATATAATAAATAAAGGTTTTTATGCCACTTGTCGCATCCATATTCATTCTCATTATTTTTTTCTCGCATCTCTCTCTCTCTCTTTATTAAATACACCTCTATCTTTCAATAATAATATTTTTTTAAAGAAAATACTAATCTTTGTATTAATAAATCCCCTGACATATTTTGACGAGTGTATGTGTTAACAGATTATATTGTATTTCACGAGTTTATTCAACCCGTATAAAACACGAATTTTTAAAAAATAAATTTTTTATTACTTAATATATAATATTATATTTATTCAACTCGTTTAGTACACGAGATTTTAACCTACCTATATAATAAATAAATGTTTTATATGCCACGTGTCGTATCCATATTCATTCTCATCATTTTTTCTCGCCTCTCTCTCTTATTAAATACAACTCTATCTTTTAATAATAAAATATTTTTAAAGAAAATACTAATCTTTATATTAATAATTCTCTTGATATATTTTGACAAGTATATATATATTAACGGATTATATTGTATTCCACGGGTTTATTTAATCCGTGTAAAACATAAGTTTTTAAAAAATAATTTTTTATTACTTAATATATAATATTATATTTATTCAACACGTGTAATACACGGGATTTTAACCTAGTAAGAAATAAAAAAACATTCAGCCACCATTTCCGATCATAGTCTCCTGCTCTCCGGTCATCTTCTCCGGCGATTCATTTTTTGGTCTTAGAATAGATTTTTCTCCAATTTCATTCCAGTTTAATAAATAGAAAATGGCTTAGTCAAATCAAAACTTTCAATTCATTCCAACTTAATCAAATCGAAATTGGCATTGTACAATTTTTTTTCAAATCATGAATATATTCTCTAGTTTAATTAATACGAACTGTTGGGAAAATATGACAATAACAAAACCAAATGGTCATATTCAAACCAAAATCAATTGTTGGGATTCACACTAACATACCAAACATCAATTTTTTGTCAAATCTCAAACCAAATTAAAATTTTACACTTGTGAAAATGATGAAGAAGATCAACGGTGGCTTCAATCAATTTCTTCAATCGACGGCTTCAATAGATGGTAACAAATTGAACCTTTTTGATCGGTGGCTTCAGGTAGTTACTTCAATCGCACAACACCACCATGGTTTGCAAGATAAGGATCTAGTTGGGTTGGGACCTCGCCGGAAAGTGGCTAGGGTTGAATAGCTCCAAATCGCCGACGGGGTTGTGATTAAATGGCTCAAAATCGTCGATTAGAAAAGAGTGCTTTGTGAGAAACAAAGGGGGTCGACTTGAGATGCGTTTGAACAGCTCCGAATCATCAACGAGGTTGTGGCGGTGGAAGGTGACAAGGGGTATTTTGTGTTGGTGGTTCGATCTGCGATGGCGGAGATATGGGGGGCAGGAAATGCTTGGTCGGAGAAGAAGACTTGTGGATATGAGGGCACGATCTTGTGGCGGCGATATGGTGGCTCCTACTCACAAGGAGGCCGACGAACGTGGGGATGATAAACCAGGAGAGTGTGGGAAGAAAGGGGTAAGGGTGGGGGTGTTCAAAAGTATCTGCATGCGAAACCGAACCTGAAATATCCGAAATTTCGAATCCGAATTATCCAAAAATTTGGATATCCGAATTATCTAAAAATTTGGATATCCGAATTTTCAGATTCGGATTCGGATAGCATTTTTAAAAAATTTCGGATATTTCGGATATCCGAATATCCGAAAATATTATTATTATTTTAAGATATCTTTCTTAGAATGTGTTATTAAAAATAAAACGTATTCGCGTCGTAATTTCGAAAATTATATTTTTTTTGCCAAATTTATATATTGTTTCATAAAAAGTGTTATAAATACAATATATATGAAGTGTATGACTTTTTATGTTATGTGTTTAATCTTCTTATTTTTTTTAAAAACTAAAACGTATTCGCGTCGTAATTTCGTAAATTACTCAAAAATTGGTTTTTAATGTTTTTTTAACTATTTCATAAAGATGACGTTTATTTAATATATTTAGATTTTAATTTAAAAAATATATTTAAGAAAAAAAACGGATATCAGTTTCATTATCCGAAATTTTCAGATATCCGAATTTGAACACCCCTAGATAAGGATAAAGGATCAGATTAGAGTTGGGTGGGGTGGGAGTTAGGTGTAAATTGGTTTTTAGTTCGACTATATTACATATTTAGTCCCTTGTGTGTAAATGACTGTTATATCCTTTTATTTAATAGAAAAAAATGACGGTGTTAATGCCCTAGTCTGAAATAGAAATATATAAAAACCACGAGGACTAAAAACATGAAATATAAACTGTCGGACTAAAATTGTTATTTTGACCAAACCACGGGAACCAAAACCTAATTTAACTCTAAAATTTATATCATTAACTCAATTCACAGATCTATCCTAAAGACAGAGATATCATGAACCGGTCGAGTTCTGGGTCTTTGTAATTGTCTCCGCAGCCACTGTTAACTAGATTAACTCGTTGTCGAGCCTCGTACACTTGTCGAACCGCCGACAGCCTCCCCACAACTTCCGGTGGTGCTCCCACTACGTACACATACTTGATGATTATTTAATTTGTTAATTAAATATTCATATGAATACAGCTAGGTTAGCTTTTGGCGGTCCATGTAAGCTAGGCTTGAAGTGGGTTAGAATAGAGAGGATGAGAAATTGAATTAACTGAATAAAATCTACCTGTCCTGTGGATACACTAACTGGATCCCGCATTAGCTTTAGAGAAAAACAAGCACTATCAGCAATCAACCACACACCTGCAACCCGTTGGAAAATCGACAGTAAGGGGATCTTGAGTAGGTGGGTGGTACGTGATGGTTCAGATATGAGAAGAACGAAAGGGGGACGAGAAATGGGTGGTCGGCGATTGTGGTCTAACTAGAAAAAAGGTGGTCTGATCGTTAATGGTGTGATGTGGCCGGTGATGGTGTGGTGATGTCCGGCGAGAAAAAGGGTGACGGGGCAGTGGTAATCTTGGTGGTTTGGGTCCCACTAATTTGATGTTACTTTTTATTTTAAATGCTTTCTGAAACCGCAAACCTTCCCATCATTATCAAACGTTGTCCGCCACTTATTTCTTGAAGCAACTCCTTAGTTACTAAATTAATAGAGGCCTAATAGAGAGATTATACAATAATATTAAAAAAAAATAGAATAAACAGTATCGACTAAAATTAGAATATCTCATATCATAGGAAGAAGAGTCATATGCAACTTGGATCAACCAAAATTCATAACCAAACAAACACAAAGTCACATAATTTCAATAGCTAACTAAAACCAAACTTCATACCCATCAATCAAACTTCACAAAACAGTATGTTGTTTCATCTAAAACAACACATATCTCCAACAACCTTGTAGTAAATTAGTAGTCTCAATAGCAATCTCCTTCTAATTTGATTATTTAACCTAATTTAGCATAGAACCATATCCAAATTACAAAAATAATGCTAATTAGATTAAACCTAACACTCCAATTTTAATAATGTAAGTACAAAATTCAGATCCTCTAAATTAAAATCGTTCGAATATAATATAAATATACGAATGTTTGATCCAACAAAACTCCAATTTAAGAACCGGATGAGTTTTATGTAATTACTTACAACGATGGTTTTAGAATGTTGTTGATTCATGTCAGCCTTCAAGAACAGAGCATTTGAACCTAGAGATGCACAAAAAAACCGGTTTGAAAAACCAAACCGGTTTCAAACCGAACCGGTCGTGAACCGGTTTATACTAAACCGGTTTCAAACTGGTTTAAACCGTCGGTTTAAAACCGGTTTGAAACCTATACATTTAAACCGGTTTAACCCGAACCGATTAAAAACTGGTTTTAAACCGTTTTTTAAACCGGTCAAACCCGGTCAACGGACCATCTCAAACCGGTTTCAAACCGGTCCGTTTTGAACTCAAACCGGTTTTGACTTTTTGTTGACCAAACCGGTTCGGTTCGGTTTTGAACCGGTTCGGGTTAAAAAACCGTTTTGAGCACCTCTATTTGAACCCATCGATTAAACAAATATGGCAAAAATACAAACACCATCAGGACTAATCCTCCAGCCCGACTCGTCCACCACGTATGTCGTCCGGCTCCATCCGAGCACAGCGTTAGAGCCGCTCTAAGAAAAAAAAAACAAATGTCTTGGTCCTCAAAAGTTTTGGGAGTCCAAATTTTGTTGTGTGACTAGGGTTTTGGTTGTCCCTGTTGGGCTTTATTTGTTTATGTTGAGTCCTTTGTTTAGACCAGTTGAGTAATGGGCCTTAAGCCCACGTGTGTTCAAGTCTGTTTTGAGTCCTGCCAGCCTTAGTTAGGGGTTGGCTAAGTCTTGCGTCTATTTCGAGTTATGAACGAGTCTTAGGGGTTGTTTGATTTATTCCCGGATACCTGTTGTACTAAAGGCTATATATAGCCAAATCTATCTATGAATAAAGTATCGTTTTTCGTGAGTCTATTACTACTTGCTATCTGCTTGATTCCTTCAAGTGGTACTAATGGCTATATATAGCCAAATCTATCTATGAAAATAAAAAAAACGGATTTTTCGTGTATAAAATCGATGGCAACAGGTTTGGGGTTGTTCAAAGGACGAAAATGACTCTCAACAGCAACAATTCGACGGTTTTACTCATGTTTGGAACCCGATTTTTGGTGGTCTTGAATGCTCATAACCGAAGATTCAATTTTGTTCTTAAAAGCTCGTGATTACTAAATTAAACACGAATTGATTTGTCCTAAATGATTGCATACATGTTGGTAACGGTTTGAGAAGGTTTAAATTCGTAATTACAAGGGATTGGGGATGGTTTGGATCGGGTTTGACTTCTCCAAAGTCAAAATTCGTTGAAGGCATTGTTACAGGGTCCAATGGGTGGGATGGGGGTTCAAAAGCAAAATAGAGGGGGTTCATTAGCTTGTGGAGGGTCCAAAACCGATTTCATTTGTTTTTAATTCCTTGTTAAGTATATATATACATGAATTTATAAAATTTATATAATTTACCGTATCATATTTAATTCTAATTAGGCTTATAACGATAAAAAAATCAAATATAAATATATTTGTTTAAACCCAAACAAATATTTATATATATGGTTTATTCGATAGTTTCAAAGGTATATAAATATATTTACATGCATGTCCTTATAAACAGTTACATACACTATATATATATATATATATATATATATATATATATATATATATATATATATATATAATTATGACCCGACCTGATATAATGTATGTAGTTAGTTTAATTTCAAGATTCATGGCTAACCCAAAAGAAGAACACATGTTGGCTGCTAAACGTGTGTTGAGATATCTAAGGGGCACATATGAATATGGTTTTGTGTATACAGATAACGATTACGCACGGGATATTGAGGATCGTAGCTGCACATCGGGATATGTATGTTTGTTTAGTAGTGATGATGTATCGTGGAGTTCTCGAAAACAGGAGATTGTTACCCTATCTTCAACGGAAGCAGAACACGTAGTTGCCACATCGTCTGTATGTCATTGTGTCTGGCTAAAGGGGTTGTTGGAGGATCTGGAAGAAAAATTGAGTGGAACATTGAAGGTGCTATTTGAAAACAGCTCAGCTATTAAACTTTCAAGAATTCCGGTAATGCATCGAAGAACAAACCATATCGATGTTCGTTTTCACTACCTAAGAGGTCTTGAGAGTCAAGAAGTGGTAAATCTTGAATTGTGTAAGAGTGAAGAATAGTTAGACGACATCATGACCAAGCCAATGAAGCTCGACACCTTTGTTCAACTAAGAAGACAGCTTGGAGTTCAAGAAATTAAACCAAATGTTGATGCATGTTTAGTTTAAGGGAGAAATTTGTTGGGCTTTATTTGTTTATGTTGAGTCCTTTGTTTAGTCCAGTTGAATAATGGGCCTTAAGCCCACATGTGTTCAAATCTGTTTTAAGTCCTGCCAACCTTATTTAGTGTGTGCCTAAGTCTTGATAATCTCACGATTGAGGATATAGGTCCTACAAATAGTTCCAAGATGAGTACACACAATTTTCACAAGATTTACATATCAAAATATATTTTAGCTGATATATATAAACCCTTTAAATTATTATTTGTTTGTTTATTCTTGTGGTTGATTTTAATATTAAGACCTTATATTTTTATGCTAGATTGCTAGTATAACGAGCATGAACTTTTTTTTTATCTAGCGGCTAGCTTACAACTATGAATTTTATCAATTTTGAGCTAACGTGTGTACTTACTTCTTGTGCACTATTTTGCTATTAGCGCACACATTTTATTTCTATACTAATATAGCACGTAGAGAAATAATGTTTATCGCCCCAGTAGAGACTAATCGTATTGTCATACGAAATAAGAAATGAAGTTTATCGCCCTAATAGAGTATACAACCAAACACATTGTCAAATGAAATAAGTAATGTAATGACGTTTATCGCCATAATAGAGGATACACCCAAGCAATATTTCTTTTAAATTTAATAATTAATTCATTTAATTAGTTATTAAATTTAACATGGTTGTGTTATGCCTTTTAAAGCCATGTTAAATTTAAAACCATGTTTATGAATTAAATTTAAAATCACGTTAATGAATTAAATAAATTAGTTAATTAAATTATGTTTTTTTATTTTTAATTAAAAAAATTTATGTTTGTAGCTTCATAGCTTAACATAACAGTAGATTAACATTAACAGTAGTTGAATCTATTTCTTTTGGAAGTGTTATATAACTAGAAAATGTGCCGTGTGCGCTACGGCGCGTTTAATCACGTAAGAAATTAACGTTCTTAAAATTCTTGAAATAATGTAATAGAAAAATGAAACCGTAAAAAAAGTTATTGTTTACGAAATAAATAAACGTACTTGAAACTATAAAAAAACAAAACCTTAACGCAAACTTACGCGTTGCAGCGAAATAGTGAGTAATATTTCAAATACTTTATATAAAAAAACAAAACCGTAAAGAAAGTTTAAGAAATTTTTTTCAAAAATAAACGTAAAAAACAATTTAAAATTGTAAATTAAAAAATACATTTTACAAAAAAACCTAAAAATGGGAAGGGAGAGGAAGGAACCAACTGGTAATGGGGAGAGGTTGCACGGGTTAGAACCCGCGTCGCCTCTATGTATGTGAAGGCACAAATCACCAAGCAAAGACTGAATTTTTGTTAAACGGCCTTCATATTTTAAAATTAAAGGTGAAAAACAAAATATATTAAAATGTATTTATAAACATCAAAATAATTAAAAATAATTAAAATAATTAAGAGACTAAAAAAATAGAAAACAAAGAGACGTTTCGATAGTAATCTAAATTTAATACTATAAATTTTTATTTAAATAAACTTATTAATAATGACACCAAAGTGGTTATGAAAACATTTGTTTCATCACAATCCTTTCAATTTTCCACCCTCAATACAAATTTACTTTTCGTAAAATAGATTGAATCGCAAACTTTCAAATAAACAATAGAAGTGGATAAGCAACGCATTGAAACTAGTCTATGCATAAAATGGTTGAAGTTAAAAAAAAACTACATAAACCCAACCGCAAGATTCGAACTTGGGGTAGATGGGGTAGGGGTGAGAAATTATGAGAACATCAACCAACTGCACAAGACGCCTTTAGTATATATCCTCCAACAAATAACTTTAAATTCAAACGTAAAAGGTGGGAAATAAAAAATAAACAAATAGAAACAACCAATCTCATATCGCCGCCGCCCTTTTCAACCAATCTTATTAAGAAATGCATGTCATCTTCAAATGTTTTTAGTTTAAATTAGAAACTAAGAGTATAATGTATAGTATCACTTGCCTTCCAAAGTGAAAGTATCTTTTCCGCCGTCCAAGCGTCGCGTCACGTCACGTCAGATTTGTTGCTTGATCATTTGGCTCTCATATGATAAGGGGTATACTTAAGTGAGTGATACCTAACTGAATATTAAATTCAAATTTCATTAAAAATATAAATTAAAAAAACATACAACAAAAACTACATAAATTTCTTATACATGAATAAAAATAATAATTTCTTTTTATTTTTTTACATTATGTAGATTAAAAATTATTACTTTTTATCAGTTTTCATAAAGGCATAAGCCCAAGAAGCCACTAATTCTAAATATCTAATATCCTATCACTTCCTAATTTCCCATCAGCCGTCCCCCCTCTTCTTCATCATTTAAACCTGCAACATCAACAAAAAATCTAAAAATTTCTTCAAGAATCAAAAATAGGAACATAATGTATGTTTTATCTCCCCCCAACGGCTATATTCAACGGCTATCTCATCCCTTCTTCGCGTGAAAGCCCTCACGGCTGGTACCTCACGCCTCCTTCACGCATGAGATGGGTGGTGTGCGATCGTGCTTCACGGCGTGAAGGTTCTCACGCATACCCTCGCGTGAGGGTATACCTCTTACCCTAAGATTAAAGTGTAACGCCTGTGAACAGTAACTTCCCCAATGGGGGGAGTGCCACGTGGCAATTAAATTTGTTTTTTACATTTTTATTTTTAACCCTTATAATATATATAATATACGTTTTTAGCCCGTTTCATTTTCTGTTAATTTCGTTTTCCTTTAATAACTTTCGTTCGTTAACTTTTTTCAAAATACGAAGTGCGCAACTATTTGTAATTTTTTTGTCAACGTTTCGATATTATTTTTTTTAAACGGAGTTGTATTCAAAATCAATTTTTTTCGTTGCCTATAGCGAGTGTCGTTACCGTTATTGTACCATTATGAGCCGAACCTATTATGGGCGAACAACATCATTGTCGATATTGGTATTATCGGGATCCGTATCGGTATTCATCTTATGGTTTTCGACGACCTGAAGCGGTATTTTTTAATTCGTTTTTTCCTTTTTTTATTATTTAGTTTTATGTTTCCTTTCTATTAACATTATTTTTACCGTTGTGCCTACATTTTCGTTTAATTTTATTAACGATGGGCCTGACACCATTTTCTATGATAACTATCGTTCGTTAAATTTTTTTAAATAACGTAATGCGTCGTTTTTCTTAATTTTTTTTGCTAACGTTCTGGTTTAAATTTTATTGAAAACTAAGTTCAATTCAAATTCGAGTGTTTTTTGGTATCGTACGCTATAACGAGTTTGTGATTTGATGTACTTTTTATTCACGCAAAATATCAAACCAACCCACCACAAAGCACCGGAGTAAAAACCAGTTCAAGATTATTTTTGTAGAAGATTTTAGATTTTATTAGCCAGCTACATTTCTAGAAATTACTAACCCTATTCTAAAGAAGAATGGGATGTACAGCGGTCTAAAGCATTTTCCGTCATTATTTTAATAAAATAATAATTGTTTACTGCTTTGCACATATTTTTTTAATTTCTTTTTTAAATGAAATCCCGTTCTCTCTCATCACAACTTCACCGTCTCTTCGTATATTCAGGACCTTCGTCGGATGAAAGATCTGAGCGGCGAAGACCAACATCCGATGGAGCAGATGCAGATCTGAGCGGTGGTGGCGTACGAATTTGTGATCTCCTTGACGGATCCGGTGGAGAGACCGTTGGCGGTGGTGGTTTGCGGGTGGATCGTGGTGGTTTTTCAGAAAAAGAGAGAGAGATGAAGAGAGATCGTGGGATGAAGAGAGAGAGAGAAGCCGACGAGGTGGGGGCGATGGTGGTGGTGCCGTCGTGGGGGAGGTGGTGGTGGTGCCGTCGTGGGGCGGCGGTGGTGGTGGTGCCGTCGTGGGGCGGCGGTGGTGGTGGTGCCGTCGTGGGGCGGTGGTGGTGGTGGTGTCGGCGTGGGGCGGTGGTGGTGGTGTCGGCGTGGGGCGGTGGTGGTGTACTTCTGTGAGCCACAAGAGAGAAAGGGGGAGGGGTAGTGTTTCAAAAGTGAAGAAAGGTAAAGTTAGAGAAGAGAACTGATTTTTTTTTTTCGTAAGAAATTAATTAAGGAAGGTTAAAAAGTGGGCCCCTTTTTTTTTACTATATATACAATATGACCCCTCACATTAATTTAAATATTATATTATAACACCAAAATAAAATTTAAAATAGTTAAACGAGTGTACTAACGTCTACTAACTACAATTGATACCCGCGCTTCGCGGCGGGACACATATTACATATTAAAACAAAATGTTAAAACGTACGTAAGAAAACAAATAAAAAATTAAAAAAGAAAAAACTGAATAAAAAAATAATATGTCACACTTAGGGATAGAACCCGAGTGGTTGGCAAAAACAATAAACCCAACATGCACCGGTTATCACTAGACTAAGTGTCTTCCTTAATTTAATCTTTAACTAAAATATCTTTAACACAATTACGTTTTAATAAATTAAAAAAGATAGTTATATTTATAATACCGTATTTTTTTGTTTGGTTTAAACACATTAATTTTCAAAATTAAATGATTAATGAAATATGAAATTCAAAGATCAAACATAAAAGAGAACATTTTTTTACAACCGCCTTCAAAGAAAAGAGAGAGAAAAAAACGTTTTGAAATTCAAGAATCAAAGATCACTGTTCTTTCAGTTTCAAAATGTATATCAAATAGAATAGTAAATTATCGTTTGCGTCCATGTGTTTTACATGATTTAATATGGGGACTACTAACCACACACGGGAATTGCTAAATGGACTTGGCCATATACGCATCGTATAGGGCAATACGATGCGTATAGCCCTTCACAATTTCCCATGCCTGACATCCTCGTACAACCTGGTCATTCAAACCTCGTATACGCATCGTATAGGTCAATACGATGCGTATAGCGTACGAGGTACTTTCTGCTACTAGTCAACCATCACATCGCTATACGCCACGTATAGATCTATACGGAGCGTATAGCGATGTGATGTTGACTAGTTGCAGAAAGTACCTCGTACGCTATACGCATCGTATTGAACTATACGATGCGTATACGAGGTTTGACCAGGTTTGACCCGAATCCTATACGCACCGTATTGCCCTATACGATGCGTATAGGGGCCAAATTTTGTGTATTTAACCATGCAAAATTCTCATTCGAACGTATCGTTCAAAAAAATTTCAAACAATCTCTCAAAAATTATAAACATGTCTTGGTGGTGGGATGGTAACTACGGTTTTCAGGTATATTCTAACGAGTCGCTGGAAAACAACCCGCAAAGTTCTGGCGTTCAAGAGGTGAACTGGGAGGAGGTCTCGTCCGACGTTTATTCTAATCAACGGGTAAGGCTTCCAGATTTGAACGAGCCACTGAGCAATCCCGAGTTCGTATACGGTGAACCGTCTTACCTTACACAACCCACGAACGACTTCGTATACGGTGAAGTCTCCTCCCCGACACAACAAACTAACAACTTCGTGTGCGGTGAAGTCTCTTACCCGACACAACAAACCGACGACTCCAAAGACGAAGAACAAAACCATCAAAATGTGTCGTATAAAACTGACCAGAATTTTCAGTCTCGTGAACAGTTGGTGGATTGGGCTATGCGGAGAGGACGTGAGAATGGTTACGTCCTTGTCACCCGACGATCGAGGAGAAAAGGCGACGATCCGACGGAACCGTTTATCAAGGTGTGGCTTGTGTGTGACCGTCACGGCGAACGTGCGTCTACTGCCACGGTTAGACGTGCCGGTAGCAAAAAAATAGGTTGTCCCTTTAAATTGGAAGGAGAGTATCAAGAAAATACTGGTGATTGGAAATTAACGGTGAAGGATGACAGTCATAACCACGATCCTAGTCAACATCTTGTGGCGCACTCGTTTGCAAGGAGACTGTGTCAGTCGGAACAACTTTTGGTGGGGAAGTTGTACTCGCAAAACATGTTGCCACGAAACATTCTGGCAACTATAAGGGAACAAAACCCAGAGAGTAGTTGCATTAAAAAGGACATTTATAATGCTATACAAAAGATAAAAAACGAAACGAGAGTCGGTGAAACTCCAATACAGATTCTGGAAAACCTGCTTTCTTCTAAAAAATACGTCTACTATACTCGAGAAGATCCTGTCACAAATAGTGTGGAGGAGATATTCTTTGTTCATCCGAAATCGTACGAGATGTGGCGTGCTTTCCCGCACGTGTTGATGATCGACGCGACCTACAAAACAAACATGTATAAACTTCCATTTGTCCAAGTGGTCGGTGTGACCTCCACACACCAGTCGTTTTGCGTCGCTCATGCATTTATATCAAAAGAACGGGAGGAAAACTTCGTCTGGGTGCTACTTCAAATAAAAGCAATGTTGCAAAAGTGTATGGAGCCGCGTGTGATAGTAACAGATAGGGACAAAGCTCTTATGAACGCGTGTGATAAAATATTTCCGGGCTGTTCCAAGAACCTATGTCGGTGGCACATACACGAGAATATCGCAAAACATTGCAGGGCATCATTTACAGACGAAGACTGGAAAAATTTCAAGTATTCATGGTCGGTATTATGTGAGTCTCCCACGCCAGATATATACCAGTACAACTTCAACCGGCTTTACGAACGTCTGTATGCAGCCAAACGAGGAAGTAAGTTTTAAATATTTAATATTTTCAGTATTTAAATATTTATTCAATATTAAATATTTTTCCAGGAGTTATAGATTATGTGACTAAAAATTGGCTGGACCCGTATAAAGAAAAGTTTGTATCGGCGTGGTCCAACAGAAACCTCAATTTTGGTCAACATACAACGAACCGAGTCGAGAGCCAGCATTCGCTCTTAAAGAGCTATCTTAGAAACGCTAACAGCTCGCTAGATAGACTTGTTGGGTTTGTTGATGAAATTGTATCAGATCAGTATTATCAGTTACAGTTTGGGTTTGGAACAAGCCTGATAAGGAAAATGGACAGCCACATAGCTATTGAATTGTTTGATAACCTGCACGGTAAAGTTTCACATAAAGCTCTAGATTTGATAGAAAACGAGTGGTACAAGTTATCAAATATACGGAAACAAAATGCAACGTGTGGGTGCCAACTTTTCAGTAGTTGTGGGTTGCCGTGTGCTTGTCGTCTGGCAGATATCGAAGCTACAGGTAAACTGTTCTGACTATTTAGTATTTGTGGGTTGCCGTGTGCTTTTCAAAATGTTCTGACTATTTCGTTTAAAATACAGGTGGCATAATCCCTCTAGATGCGGTGGACGTCTTCTGGAGGAAACTTGATTTAAAACCGTCGTTTGTCGATGATGAAAATGTAGACGTGGATAAGGTACTGGGTCAAGTGAGAAACAAAATCATGTCACAACCCGATCAGGTCAAAAGAAGTATGCTGTCGAGAATCGCATGGGTTGTCTTTCCGAGCAAAAGTAACAAGAAAGCGCCTATGGTACAAGAAGATACTCGCGGTCGTCCAACTTTGAAAAAGCAACAACAAAGGAAACAGGATGTCGCGAGAAACAGCTCATTCACAGGATCCCAACCGAGCAAATGTGACCATGCGAGACACAGCTCGTATATTGCGTCACAAGAGTCTATACAAGCGAGTTCGGTCTTTCAACACAGTCGTTCAACGAAGGGTAAAGGAAAGCAACCGCAAGATGATAACGCCCATCTAGGGTTTCCATTGATTACGGGGAAAGATGCGGTTAACAATATAAAATGTTTTAAGGATTCGATACCGTCTGTGTTTCATCCGTACATTTCACATATACAGGATGTAAATCCAGACGGTAACTGTGGTTTTCGATCGGTAGCTTTGGGCTTAGGGTTAAATGAAAACCGGTGGCTCTTTATCCGACAACAACTTCTAAATGAGATGGACAATAAAGAGGAATGGTGGAGAACTGTTTTTGACAGAGTCGCCTTTCAAGAGTATGATAGGCTACGTCACACAATAGATTGGCAGTATGTGAAAGCCGCACCAGTTAGTCGTTGGATGTCGATGCCATACACAGGACTCCTAATTGCTCAAAGATTTGGGGTGATTGTTCATCTTTTAAGCATCAACGGTAATCAAACATTTTTTCCATTGTGGTTTGGTCCTAACGTTCACGCTCAACATCAAGTCGTATCGTTAGTTCACGTCAACAATGATCATTTCATCCACGTCAAGTTAGACGGAGAATTTCCGATTCCTACGCCGAATGCACTTTGGAATTTGCACCGAAATGATGATGCAGCAAAATGGGAAAATATATACAATGATCGTATTGAACGATTTAAGAAAATAATGGCTACTAATAGATCTAGATTTCCACAATATTTCACGAATCTCGGATGATATTTGTTTAAAATTGTATTGTAACTACTAATACGTGTGATTAATTTTAATTAAATATAATTATAATTAATTTTTATTCAATATTCTATACGCCACGTATAGTCCAATACGTAGCGTATAGAATATAAATCAGAGGGAATTCAAAATTTTGACATATACGACACGTATTGATCAATACGTGGCGTATAGAATACCAAACGTTGCTGAAGATACGACACGTATTGATCTATACGTGGCGTATAGACTTTTGTTATATCAGTTTTGCCTCACGTACTGACCCAAACGAACCAAACAAACAAACACAAAGCCATACGCTACCCGCTCGTTGATTTGGATTGTGGCCTCAAAAAAACTTTGTAAAGGTACGTGTCTCAACCCACGATCATTAATGTTAGGTTTTAATTGAATATTAGCGGGTAAAACTGGGTAGATTAGCGATTTTTAGGTCTGAACTTAAGAGCTATACGCTACGTATAGGGCTATACGTGGCGTATAGTTCGTCCTAGGAAGACGATGAAGCCATACGCCACGTATAAATCTATACGCTGCGTATGGCTTGGTTTACTCGGTCACTAGCCTGCGTATGGTCTTAACTGGTCGCGTATGGCTTGGTTTACCCGGCAACTCGCCCGCGTATGGCTTAATTGGCCTGCGTATGGCTTATTTTGCCCGGCAACCGCCTATACGCCACGTATAAGCCTATACGTGGCGTATAGGTTTTTAAAAAATTAATAATTATTTATTATTTAAAATTAAAAACAATATATTATTATTATTTATTATTTAAAATTAAAAACAATATATTATTATTATTTATTATTTAAAATTAAAAACAATATAATATTATTATTTATTATTTAAAATTAAAAACAATATATTATTATTATTTATTATTTAAAATTAAAAACAATATATTATTATTATTTATTATTTAAAATTAAAAACAATATTATATTATTATTTATAATTTAAAATTTAAACAATATTATATTATTATTTATTATTTAAAATTTAAACAATATTATATTATTATTTAAATTAAAAAATTAAAAACAATTAATTATTATCAGATATGGCGGATCATAATGATATTGAGATGGATCAGCTAGACGATCTTGCGCACTACCCATTTCTGGATTTTCCGCCCGATACGGAGGCTTTTTCCCGTTGCCAGAAGCTCCGGGAGGTGCAGATGGGTCCAGGTACGGCGGTGGATTGGGCCCTCCTCGAGGAGGTGCAAGAGGCCGAGCGAGCCAGGGCCATCATCGGCGAGGACACGCCATGGTCGCGTCTTTTTGACCTTTCTTTTGCGGAGACATACCGAGAGCTGGTCGTCGAGTTTCTTTCGACGTTCATCTACTCAGAGACTGGGCTGCAGCCTCTACCCGGAGAGGCGCCGGATATTGACCCGGATCGTATTTCTTTTTCTATTTTTGGGGTCGTTTACCGTCAGACCCTCAGTCAGTGGGCCGTCACGACGGGCTTATACTACGAGCCTGAGACGGTGACGCCGCTTTTCACCGAGGCGGTGACAGAGGTGGACAAGGAGGAACTCCTTGTTTTTTGGGGCTTGATTTCAGATAGTCCTTGGTTGGGTACCAAGGGGAGGGTCTCGGGTATTAGAGACCCTTTGTATAGATATCTGCACCGGCTTATTTCGACGTCGATCGCACCGCGTCTGAAAAGCCGTGAGTGGTGCACTGATAGAGATCTTTTCTTCCTTTTCTGCCTGCTTACTGGGAGGCGGTGCGACCTGTCCACTAGCATGGCGCTTTATTTTGCTTCTGCCTATATGCGACAGAAGCGCGGACTTTTATATGGCGGTGCTTTCATCACGCATATCATGCGGTCGGTCTTACCATTTGACCAGCATGAGCCTGCGATGTTACCGGCCATTCCCCCTGTCCGATTAGACCGTCGCACGGCGAGCGGCATGCGCATCACGCACCGATTCCCGCAGGGCCTTCGGTTCGTAGGGGCCGTCCAGGACCAGGTTTGGGTCCCGGTGCCGTTGCCGCAGATGCCTGGACAGGGGGACCCGCATATGCCTCAGCCGCTACAGGGTATAGCGATTGAGGACGAGCCGCCACACGTCGAGCAGGTCCACGAGCATCCGCCACAGCATCCCCGACACGTACGTCGGTCTGTTAGGCTGGATAGGGCTACCCAGGCAGTGCTTGATGGCCTTGTTGCCGACTCACGACGACAGGGTCGTCAACTCGATCGCATGGAGGACCTGATGATGTGGGCGGTTGGACAGCTCGTGAATCAGTCACGAGCCGCCGGCATCGAGCCACCCCCACTACCACCGCCACGTCATTATCCGGACGACCCCGTTCAGGGTGAGGGCGGGGCGGGTCAGGGTGACGCCGGAGCCGGTCAGGGTGACGGCGGAGACGGTTAGATTTAGTTCTTTTATTTGTATTTTGTTTCTTTCGTTGTTATGTATGTAAAACATTTTGATGTATATATTTAATTTTTTGATGTAATGTATATAATGTTTAGTTTATTTGTTTGGTTGTAATGTTTAATATTATGTTTGGTTGTAATGTTTAATATTTTGTTTGATTGTAATGTTTAATATTTTGTTTGGTTTGTAATGTTTAATATTTTGCTTGGTTATACTTTAAAAATTTAACAAATGTTTAAAAAAAATAAAATATACAAATGTTTATATAAATTAAAATAAAAATAAACAAAATATAAATAAATAAAAAAATATAATTAAATAAAAAATACCTATACGTGGCGTATAGGTCAATACGCCACGTATAGGATTCATAAACTCCAAGTCTTCCAACTTTTGAAGCAAAAATATAACCCGTGCCTCATACGCTGCGTATAGGTCAATACGCCACGTATTGGACCAGCCGCCAGACAGAGAATGACACGTGGCATTCTGTTGGCAGTGACTGAATTCTATACGCCCTCGTATTGCCCTATACGAGGGCGTATAGATCGGCGGCGGGTCCAATTAGCAATATTCCGTGTGTGGTTAGAAAAAGCCTTTAATATAATGCGTTCTGAACATTAATTTTTAATGTTTTGAGTACCTGTGGTATACAATCTGTAATACTCTGAGCCCCTGAGCCTAACTTCATTAAATTATTTCCGTTAAGTTTAGTTTCGACAAGGGTAAGATGGTAATTTATTTTTTTTATAACCCTAATTCTCACATTGAATCCCCAACCCTATTTTAACTCACGCCTTCCTATCGAAACTCGCCGTTCGACCTCTTCCTAGACAATGCTTCTTCGAGTGGATGCCATCATGACAACCAAGCTGTCACAGGTACAATTTTTAACCAATTTTGTGTTTGATCGTTTTTGTGTTAATAATCGGACATTCGATCGGTCCAATTTTTTGTGTTTGAAGCTGGAATGCGGGTGCATGATTATTTTTAAAAATTCAGAATATATTGTTATGCCATGATTATTTTCAACTACGTTTCAACTCGATGTTCACAACCGAGTTATCGCGACGCGTCACCCGCCGGAACGCGTGGGTATCATCACTAGTTACTAACTAATTTAAAAGACAACTTTTTCATTGGGTAATCTTGACGGTAGGTACAGTTCATATATCACATTTTTTTTCAGCTTCGCGGCGGGACACATATTACATATTTACTTTTCAATATAAACTTTTTTCAAAACTGAGCCGCAGCAACGTTCAGTGTAAAACACGTTGCCAACCATCCACAATGTCATATGTTCGAACCCCTGCGGCACATCCCTTGTCTTATAACTTTTAAAGTATAATGTTTTATAAAATTTAGAACGTGCCTTTGCGACTTGCTTCTTTTTATCTACGTTTTAATATACGATACACTAGCTTGGATCCCGTGTACTACACACGGGGTGAAAAATATCAATACATAAAATTCTTAAATCTTTATTGTATATTTTACATGTGTAAAAATGTATCATATACTAAGGATAGAAAACAAAATTTAAAATATGTAAAAATTAATATATAATTGGGTTTCGAAAATACGTAAAGTACTATTTAATGTATTTTTATTTATTTTTTGATTGAAAATAAAAGTTATATAATTATATTTTAAAGTTTCTTATAATAAGGGATAATTTAAAATAAATGTGTTTTATTAGTATAATTAATATTTTCTTTTAAAATATATTATTATTATTAAAAAATGGAAGTGTATTTAATAAAAAAGAGTGGTGGGAAAAAATGATGAGAATGAATATGGAGACGACACGTGGCATTGAAAAACATTTATTATAATAGTATAGATATAGATTGTTAAAAGGCGGGCAATCTTTCCTTTTATAACTTCTTATATATAATTGTTTTATGAAATTCTGAATTTATTGTTCAGACCGTTTTCTGCGGCATCGCGCGGGTTGAAAGATCCTGGTTTGAATTTAACCCAGAAGTTTCCATATTCAACGCAAAACTTCATAAATTTCCATCTTTTAGTCTTCGTTCACCAATATGTCTATTCCAATAACATGTGGTTCCATATTTTTCCAAATTTAACATTGGTTGACCAATTCACACTGCGCTCGTCAGATATAGCTTAAATTCGAAGCCACGAGAAGAATTATATATACCCAAGAAATATTGTATCAAACTTACACCCACACTTGGTGGCCGGGGCTGGCCAAGTTTTAACAAAATTTAAATTGAAATGTACACGTAATGTAAAAAATATCGTAAATGCGGCGGAGTGAACACAAAAGAGATAAAAAAGAAGTTAAAGAAAACAAAAGTTAAAAAATACAAAAAACCTAGGCGTTGCAGTGGGTGACCAAGCCGGCGGAAATCGTAGAAAAGTCCTATTGTCATAGAAACGAATGTTTGTAAAAATGAAAAGGAAATAAAAATATCGTTTAACGAAAAGATAAAATCGTGTAAAACGTCGTGGTCCAAAAATAATAAAGCATTAAAAAACTAATTTAGGTAAATCTAAAATAAAATTGTACTGATTTAGCTAAATATTTAAAAAAATTGTAGTTAAAAAGTGAAAAAAAAACATTTAAAAATCTAATTAAGTTAAATAAGAAAGTCAAAAAATAAAAATAAAAATAATTCAAAAATATTAAAAACCTAAAATAAAAAAAAGCTAATTATGTTAAAAAAATTAAAAAACCCAAAATAATAATTGAGCAAGGAGTGCGGATTTGAACATTGTTCAAGTTCCCTAAGACAACCATGCCAAAGTCCATTGCTTGTTTCATTTCCAAATGATTGTCAACACTAGTTTTAAAACTGAAAGTAAAAAAAAAAATGTTGAAGCACGTTTTTGTGACAGACACTCTGGATATTGTCTTATGCTTTTATACTTTACTTTCTGTATTTGTATTTGTATTTGTATTTGTATTTGTATTTAGTATCTGTATGTATTGGTTTATCGAGTTGTAACCATGTATGTAGGTACTTGTCAATGTTTTGTCTTTGTTAAGTGTTGTGCGCACTTAACAAATGCGCAAGAACACTGTCTACGTACTTGCTAAGTACGCAGGAACAAAGCCCTGCGCACTTTTAGCAAGTGCGCAGGCAACATGTCTTAGTATATATAGGCAGTTAGTGACATAATTATGTACGCACTCATTCTCACTGTAACCGGCTGTGATTATCAATAGACGAAGTTTGAAAGTATCTTGTGTTTGTTGTCGGTTTACTTTATGTTGCTTGATACTGCACCTAATCACGGGCATTCCGCACCCGGTTGGATTAGGAATACATTTGCATGTGACGATCCGAGACACGTGAGGGACCTAAAAACAAAAGTAAATGACACTTTACATTCTTTATCTATTTATCAAATTTCAGTTTACGTTCTTTAACTAAAAAAAATATAGAAAATTGCCTTTTATATTTAAATTTGTTTGCAAGTTTCGTTCTTTCCACGTTCGTTCCTTTCGACTATTCATACTGAAGCGGATGATTATCAGGATTTGTATCTGGATATCTGGATTACAGTCTGAAGGTACTAGATCTATGTAATTTGATTTCATTGCGGTTCATCGGTTAACCGACGGATGCCTTTTGGTGAACCACCGCCACTGCCATGATCCGATACACCTCGCTTGCGTCAACGACGGTGGAAGAAATACGTCAGGCAATTCATGAAACCACGGTTCGATGCCATTGCAAATAGAATATCTTGAATCTTCCTCCATCTTCACAACCTAGACATCGTATCAAATCAAATTTGTTCAAATAGGCATCCAATTTTGCGATTCAATCGATTCAGATATGATGGCATCTGTCTTACTAAATTGAAATTTGTTGACGCTTTTTATTTTATTTAAGATTAATTTTGGACCAAGTATACCCCACTTTTGATGTTTAAGCAATAACAGGTGTTTAATATTTGTATTTTTTAGATCCCAGTTGTGGTGAAAAGGGGGAATTGGGGATTAGGGTTTATTGCAGGTGAGATTGATTGAGATTGGAGAAGATGATGGAGGTAAGGAGAGGGTAATTTGATATTTATATTTTTTTATATTTTAATAAAGATGTTAATATTTATTTTAGACAAAAATACGTTTTTTCATGCTTTATGAATTAAAATGATCATATTACCCTCATGTGTAAGAGTCATGATCGGAGTTAACATAGAAAATTAACACCCATTAGCATAAATGACGAAACGTGCAAACAAATTTAAACATAAATGACGAATTCTGTAATTTATTTAGATAAAAGACTTAAAGTGAAATTTGGTATATATATACAACAAAAAATGTAATTTACTCTTACCAAAAGGAAACAGGTCGTGCCACATGGCGGGCATTAGAGATCAGCTGTTTGACCAAACTGCAATGTTCATATTGACTTGGGTTTTGTATATTGTTATATAATTTTATAAGTGTCAATATATAGTTCATTCATCTAAACTCCTTTAAGTGTCAATATATAGTTCATTCATCTAAACTCCTTTATATAGACTTCATTACACAAAATAAATTTGTATATAGTTCATTCATGTAAACTCCTTTATATAGACTTCCTTACACAAAATAAATTTGTATAAAGTCACCTATACCAGTCCATTCACACCAACTCACTACTATAACCTATTACCAATGTTTTTAAAACCGGACCGGACCGGCCGGTCGGACCGGGAACCGTGACCTCCACCGGTCCGGTTACATGCTCTGAGACCGTTTGCTGGTTGAACCGGGCGGTTCAAGCGGTTCAGCGGTCGAACCGCGAACCGGTGGTCGAACCGGGTAGTTTAATTTTTAAATTTTTTTTACTATTTTTTTATCTTTTTTATCCTATAGTCCTCCTACTTACTTCTATTTACAATTTTAATTCAATTTGGCTCTTTTCTTTTAACTTATACGCTGACACAGGTCCTCCAAAACCCTAATCAAAATTAAAATTGAAGATTCAAAAGAATTAAAATTCACACAGACCTACAACCTTCGTCCTTGACTCAAAATTGTTTAAATGGTTGTATATGTAGTATTTAGAATTTTTATATTTTTCTATATATTTTTATGAATATTTATATTATTTATTGCGTCATTTGGTTCTTGAATCCGGTCCGACCGGTGAACCTCTAAGACG
Source organism: Smallanthus sonchifolius (assembly GCA_023525975.1). Taxonomy (NCBI): domain Eukaryota; kingdom Viridiplantae; phylum Streptophyta; class Magnoliopsida; order Asterales; family Asteraceae; genus Smallanthus; species Smallanthus sonchifolius. The sequence goes on along the minus strand of CM042025.1, from coordinate 34,896,541 downwards.
TCCGGTTCATTGTCCGGTCCGGTTCGATTCTAAAAACATTGCCTGTTACTATAATTCACTTACAATATCAATTTTACCTAATTTATCCCAATCATTAAACACATAAACTCATTGCACACACCCACTATTCACATCCACACTCTCTACTCACATTGTTCACACACACCATACATATCATTATCAATATCCATAGATTATTTATCATGAAGCAACACACTTGAATGACACACCAATGGCTTAATATCATAAACCAAAACTCACACCCAAACCACACATTAATCATGCTAAATATCACACTTTAACAACAAGTATTCGTATAACTGAATGATCACTTTAAAACACACTTTAAGTACAATTAATACCCATTATCAAGGTTAATTATCTCAATTAAAACCCTGAGCAAACCACCTTCCAAAAAATCCCCGAAATCCACTTTAAATCACTTTCGGTTTACCCACGTTAATCCCACATTAAACGATTAGCACATATTTAACTGTTAATACACACATACACACATAAGTGAATAAGCCTAAAACTTTTCAAATCATTAAAACAAGGCTTATAGAACTCACCTAGAATGATTAAATCAATCTCACGTGTTCCACACGCTCGTTTGGACCCTTTTAGGTCAAAACTGCCACTATCGCCGTCGTACGTCGCCTCTAGCCACTAGCGGTCACCACCTTCTATCCGGTTGTCGTGCGCGAACCTTCATCACAACTTGGCAATCCTTGTTCACCCTTTAATAGCCCGTAATCTCACAAATCCCTGATCGGGTTCTTCACCATCTTTCTTATCTCTACCGTCTCTCTAACCAATCGTCGCCTTCTAGCCACCGCAACAAACCACCAACAGCCTTGAATCTTTGTTTGGTGAGCACACGTACACCATGGCCTTTGGTCTTACTTGACAACACACACAAATGCACCACACCTCTCGTCCTTTCATTCTCAGCTCGATTACCACCAAGCCGCTACCCTCTGTCGTCGCCTTGGCACCTCCATAGCCGGTACCCACATTCGTTTAGTCACAAGAACATCTTACAAACACCACCATGAGCACCACGGTTGATCCCGACCCTCGCACCATCACCCTCTCTCTCCCCGATCTCTCTCTCGTTTCACTCTCTCCCTCAACTCGAGAAAACGACCTGAATAAATGAGGGGGATGGTGAGAGATGATCGACTATGATGGAGATCATGCGATAGATGAGAGAGTTGTTGGACATATATGTTTTAGTAATGACATTCAGCAACACTGCTAATGAAGTACTATCCAAAGAGTTACATCATAGGCAACGATCACAAAATGTTTAGTTGATTAGACATTTTGACACGAAATGGTAAAGAGGTTGAAAGTATTTATGAAATAATCAAAACAAGTTATTATTGATTTATTTAGAATAAATTAATAACTAAAAGAGTTATTAATTAATTATCAAAGTTGCTGATAATTACTTTAATATTTAAATTAGTAGATAATCATGAATTAAATAATATATTTAGTTAATTGAAAATTCAAATTAGATTTGAATTTAAAACCCTAACTTGTTCCCAAAGTTTAGAAAACTATAAATAATGGTGTGGAGAATTGGGAAAGAGATGATCTTGTTCAATTTTTGCAATCTAGAGATTTAATTAAAAAACCTTAATCTTACACCACCACCCAAAAGCCGTTGGCCCCCCTCCCTGGTCCGACACACACATACATATGCACAAAATCGGCCCACACACGTAGCACACGTTTAATTAATTCAATTAATTAAAACCTAATGACCCAAAAAACCGGGTGTTACAGTGGGACGTCGTCGGTATATTCCATTACCCACGAAATTTCAACGGGGATTGAGCCATCTAAAAACAGACGTGGGTAATCTTGTTTTTACAAATTACTGATGGATCACTGACGACCAAATATACCGATGGATCACCGACGAGCAAATATACCCACGGATCATCGAACCTATTCTGATGGATGATCGATAGAATATCTAGCGAGGGCTCACCGACATAGTGTTTACTGATGGAATACCAACATACCTCTTGAACTTCTATCGATGGATATTCCCGTCAGTAATCCATCGGTAATGCCTATTAATTATAAAAAATAATTATTATATTAAATTTTTCTCAAAATTCCTGAAAATAAAAATTAGTTTGTTAAAACAAATTTTCTTTTTGACAAATTCTCACCAAAAAGCTACAAAATCTAAAGATTCCTGCCCCGTTAGTTTTCAGTGATTCGTTGGACGCAACCATGACACCACAGTAGTCTATCTGTAGTGTCCGACAAATTAAAAAAATAATTAAAAAGCTGGATTTTAGTGGAATTTGTCGGTGATCCGTCAAAAATTACCGACGGGTATTTTTCGTTAGTAATCTTCCGTTGGTAGTGATATGTTTGTGAATATGTGATGCATGTCCCTATGTTTTAAAGTTAGTAGTGGGTCAATGTAGGGGTGTTCATCGGGTCGGGTTGCGGGGTTTTTGGGTTATTCGTGTTGGTATTTTTTTTGTTAAAACCACAATCCGAACCGAAACACATTTGAGGAAACCTAATCCGAACCTAAAACCACATTGTAATTCGGTTTGAACCTAGCAAACCAAATTAGCAAAAAAAAACTATTTTTTTCTTTGAGTAGCCATAACTTATTCGGTTTAAACAACACAACATTTTAGGAAAATCTAAACAAAAACATATCTTCATCGAATAATGATTTATAATTCATATATTGGTATTGGTTATTAATATAAATGAATTGAGTTAACTATAAAATATGGATTAAAATAGTGGTATAACCTAATTCGGGTTTTTCTGTTCAAACCGAATTCAAAATCTTGAAACCAAAAACCAAATTACATATTCAGTTTTCAATTTGAACCAAACCGAAAACCAAATATGTAATTCGGTTTGGTTTTAAACTGTTTCAGTTATCGGTTTAATCGGTTTGAAACCAAATATTGAACACCCCTAGGTCAATGAATAATGTTTTGTGGAGAAGTTTTATATAATGTTTTATAAACTATTTTATTTAATACCTGATAGTTTATTATAAAATTTGGAAAATCTTAATTCGAACAATTTCTTTCGAAGTGTAATATACTTCAACATTTTATTTCTAGAAGATTTTGGAAACTATTAATGTTAGTTAGCGACTTGTCTTGAATTTTGAATTTAAGACAGAAATTTTCAACGCAGAACTTCATAAATTTCAATCTTCTCGTCTTCGTTTCACCAACATATGTCTATTCCATGAACTTGTGGTTCCCATCTTTTGATTGATAATGCGTATATTTTTTCAAATATAACATTGACTTTGATCAATTCACACTGCCTGGTCAATCTAACCCAAATTCCGTGCCAGAAGAAATATTATATATAGTAGATCGATGCAAGCATTATCTAATATTCAAATCACAAAACCAAACAAGCACTTGTTTGAAGATCACTTCTACACATGGCTTACACAAAAACATTGTTGTGCTTCGTTTTCGTTGCAGTTTTTATGGCCTCGATGTCAGAGGCCAGAAAACGCAACGCAACCCATATCCAGTTCTACATGCACGACGCCCCCGGTGGATCCAACCCCTCTGCAGTCCGTGTTGCTGGTCAACCCACGAATTCTACTGGTTCAGAGATGGGAGCCATGTTTGGATTTGGGTCGATTTATGTCATGGATAACTCTCTCACTGCCACTCCCGATGCCAACTCGACCCTTATTGGTCGAGCCCAGGGGCTCTACGCGATGTCATCACAAGAAAACGAGTTGAGTCTTCTTATGACCCTCACCTACAACTTTGTTTCTGGAACCTATAATGGCAGCTCTCTTAGCATCGTGGGCCGGAACCCTGTGATGAATGAGGTTAGAGAGATGCCGATTGTGGGAGGTACTGGAGTTTTCAGGCTTGCTCGTGGTTTTGCTCTAGCAAAGACACACTCGATGGATCAAGTCACCGCTGTTATCGAATACAACGTCACAGTAATACCTTATTATTAGAAACGTTTATAGTTGATTTCCATATTTGTTATCTTTTTTATTATTTCGGTTTTGGATGAGAGTAGTTTCATGTATTTACTATATTATTTACGTAATAAGATATGATTTTGTTAATTTTATTTACATTTGATGTCTTATATCACGTGACGAAGCTTCCAAGAATTCAGATTTCAACGTATATTTGGTTTTATCAAAAGTCATTAGGGTTGGTGAGCTAATTGTAGAGAGGAAAATCTTTTTAAAACATCAAGTTTTGAAAAGGTTATGGGTTCAAGTCCCATTCCTACATGATCAAAGAAATTTGCCTTAAAAATGGTTTTATCAAAAAGAAAAAAAAAGAGTAATGATCGACTATACAAAGGAGAAGCATTATTACTAATCATTGTGTATACTATTTCGGGATGGTTATATTAGCAAATAAAACCCAGAAAAAACAAATTAATATAATACTATTTTGAAACAAAAGTAAAATTAACTAAAAAAACTTGATTCATTACCATCCAATCGAACACTAATTTTAATTTTATACAACAGAACTCAGTTTTTATTTATCAAAAATCAGTCTATATTCTTATCAACACATGTAAAATTTTTTTATGAACACAATTGGTTCAAGTCAGGTTGATATCTATAATATCATATGGGCGCAACCAAGTAGTCCAGTAAGAGTTAGTAAAGGCCTAACAACAAGTTAAACGTATGTTATAAGCAAATGGTAGAAGAAGATTGTAAGGCATGAATTAGCTTGAATATGTTATCGATCTATTTTCCCGTCTCATACTCTCATATGTATTTCTCATCTTCTTTTCTTTTTAATTGATGTACTCCTATGCAGTTGTAATTCAAGTGTAATCAATATGAGTTGGTTAATTTGAGCAGTTTTTATTATCTAATACGATTGTTCATAATTTGTTTACTTAAAATATTTTTTTTGTTAAGTTTACTGATATTCTAGACATTTTCAAATATGACAATATTTTCTTATTCAACTCGCTAATGTGTAGTCGAAAATGCATTATATCATTTGCATCAAAACTAAAACCAACATTATGCAAGCTTTGCATCTAATATACAAAACCAACTACAAAATAAGTTTGATGATACATTCTCCCTAGCTTTATTCAAATCTCGTCCTAGAGATTTATCGGAATATGTGAGGATATTTCTTCTTTATTTCTGACTCTAGTTCCCACATGTATTCAGCACCACGTCTGGAGTTCCACCTTACTTTGACTAACGCTAGTCTCTTCTTTTTCAGTTTCTTTATTTGTCGATCCTCAATTTGCAAATGCTGTTTTGTGAATTTTAATTTTTCATTTACCTCTACATCTTGTAGGGACATTATCAGAGATTAATCTGCCAAATACTTGCATAGGTTTGACACATGGAATACATCGTGTACTCCAACTCTTATCGTAATTCCAACTGATAGGCTAGTAGTCCGATTTGTTTTATAATCTTAAATGGTCCAACGACACGTGGACTTAATTTTTCTTTCTTTTCAAATCTAACCACACATTTCCAATGTGATACCTTAAATAACATCTTGTCTCTGGTGTTGAATTCTAATGACTTTCTTCTTTTATCAGCATAACTCTTTTGTAAGTGACGAGCCATTTTCAATAGCTCTTGTATTTGTATTACTTTGCCAGTTGTTTCTGTTGGTTAAATTCTTTGATTTCGCATGTGAAAGGAAGGATTAGAGTTGGAGGAAGCTTGGGCTGAAAACTTAGAGGATAAACATGAGAGCCGTGAGTTTTAAAGGGATAAGAATGGTTATTTTGCAAGTTTGTTAGGATTAGAATTAGTATGGAATTAGAAAGTTTGGTTTTATTATTTGTTTGGATTATTTTTAAAGCATTCTATTAGGTTTAGAATAGGATTAGTTGATTATATATATATGGTGTCATGTAATTGGAGTAAGTAAGTCAAGAAATAATAAACAGAAATAGTCGATCGGTTGTTGAGATCAAATTCCGTATTCGTATTCTTGGACCTGATTTCCAACAATTGGTATCAGAGCTTGATGTCTGCGGTTTTGAGAGTCGTGTTTCGCGAGGGGGAGCATCCCTTTGGCTGCAGGGCTGAAGACGAAGAAGAAGCAAGCAATTAACCACGTTAAAAAATTGATAACCGGGTTTTGTCGAAGAAAGGTAAGCAAGCAGAACGTGAAGATCAAGAATAATTGGTCGTAGATTTGGATAAGTATACGAATTCCATTCATTGTTAACAGAAGATAGGTAGGTGACTAAGCAATAATGGAATTCATATTTAATACATTTTTTGGTGAGTGAGAAATTCTTTCACAATAGGAATTCATTCAAACTTGATTGAAGAAATTTGTAAGTGGGCCGTGAGCAGAAGGAAGATAACAGAAGCAACGGGTTCAATTTTTTTAATCCAAGAAAGAAGGTTTTGAAAAAAAGAAAGAAGGTAGTCAAGAGACAGATCTTGAAAAAAGAAGGTATTCAAAAGCCAGATCTTGAGGAAAGTAGGAAAGAAGGAAGGAAAAGTTTCAATTTCGATGATGATGGCGCTAACCCCGCTTCAATCTTGATCAAATAGTATCCGGAGATTTCAAATTCGAAATTGTAACTAAGAGTTCCTGAAGGAATCAAAGGAAGAAGTTTGCAAGTTGCAGGGGTGAGGATTGTGAACTCAAGAATTAAAGGGGTGATTGTTGGTTAAATTCTTTGAGTTCACATGTGAAAGGAAGGATTAGAGTTGGAGGAAGCTTGGGCTGAAAACTTAGAGGATAAGCATGAGAGCCGTGAGTTTTGAAGGGATAAAAATGGTTATTTTGCAAGTTTGTTAGGATTAGAATTAGTATGGAATTAGAAAGTTTGGTTTTATTATTTGTTTGGATTATTTTTAAAGCATTCTAGTAGGTTTAGAATAGGATTAGTTGATTATATATATATGGTGTCATGTAATTGGAGTAAGTAAGTCAAGAAATAATAAACAGAAAGAGTCGATCGGTTGTTGAGATCAAATTCCGTGTTCGTATTATTTGGCCTGATTTCCAACAGTTTCTTGTACCAGTTTAGGTCCTAACAATTGACTTTCTCCTACTTCGGCCCAACATTCATGCATTTGACACTTTTTACCATATAAATATTCGAATACTGCCACCTGAATGCTTATGTGATAAAGATTGCCAGTTGTTATGTGCGGTGGCGGTCTGTCACCTCCTTTTCGTAACAGACCGTTATCCACGTTGATGATCCGTTATCGAACTAGGGTTAGCGAGTAAGCATGACACATGCCAGTCTCTGGTTGCATCTGGGGTTTTTGTGGCGTAACAGACCATTATCAGTGGTGACGGTCTGTTATGGGGTTACAATCGTCGGATCTCCATGATTAGTCATAGGGACACGTGGCAGTATCAGATTGTTTCTTTCGGGTCCCCATAACTGACCGTTATCTTAGGTGACGGTCCGTTACCGCCTCTTTTTGCCAAAATTTTCATTTTTTTGTGTATGGGTTTAAGTTAATTGCAGTTCTAGTCCTTCTAGTTCTATTTTTATATAAATTAGGGACCGAATTTTGTCAGTTGTTACATCGTTGGTGGTCCCTGCCCCGAAGATACGCCATTTCTTACGGCCTCTACAATTATGCTCTCACAGTTGCAGGTCATCAACAATTAGCATGTCGGGATACAAAGACACGTATTATTCAATAATTTGTTTATTATAGTTTCCAACATCTAAGGAAACAAAACAAAAATGTTAGTTTTTGAAAAATACGTAAAAGAAATTGTTTTTGATTAAGAAATATTTCCACTACTTCATGCGCAAATGGATAAGGCCACTTCGGTTTAGACCTTGACCCTCTCACTCTTTGTGTGTATTTTTGAAAAGCTCGGCAAAACATGGTACCACACCTTTGCGACCTACAACGATAAGTTAATTAAGTTATTAAACAAAAACAAATGTGGGATAAAGTAAAATAGAATTACATAGTTCCTCTATTGTTGGGCAATAAGTATCGACCCCTAGTGTGCTCGGAGGACAGGCCACCATGCTGCGTTCCACTCCTTTCATAAAAAAAACTAACAAATTAGTAAAAAAAATATATGTAATAAAATAAATTTAAATTAATACGTACCTTGTCGATCATCTCATTCCAATCATAAAGTGATATCCAATATGGATTATATGGCTGGATGATGTTAGAAGAAAAGTTTCAGATGCTTAAAGCCCGTCCCATCTCTCTCTGTCTCTTTATCTCTTCTTTTGCCCGTTTCTCTGTTTTTTGACGCGCATCCCTCATCATGTCGTATAACCGACCGACATTTACATCGTTCCATCATTTATAGCAGTGGCGGATCTAGGAAAAAAATCCAGGGGTATCTAAAATTTCGTTCAGGGGTATCTGGATACATAAAATGGTAAAAAAAAAAAAAAAATTCTGCTACGCGTCGAAAATTCCCACTACGCGTCGAAAGTTGAGGGGTACCTGACGGTACCCCTGAGCTCCTCATAGATCCGCCCCTGATTTATAGATCATGTCATCTTGGTTGGATGCCACAGAAAATGTATCCCACATATATAAACTTAATTAGTTGGCGTTATTAATATAAAATTAAATATGCACATTTAATACAAATAATTAAATATGTACTTACACTAAACTGTTCGAACAAGATACATCGGTGACCCGTAGGGACGTCCTTACAATAACACCGAGGACTAGCAAAACAATTCTTCAATATATTTGTTGTCGTGCGAAAAATTTTAATTTTATCAAATCTGAAAAAAAAAATAAGACAAAATGTGTTATAAAAATAGTTTAGTAGTTAATATATTACAAAGTAAAATAAGTGACAATTAATATTGTGCCTACCATCTTCGACTATCTTAATCTCTATACGCTTATCAGGTTGGTTAGGAGGCTGTATCTAAATATTAGGGCCACTACAACAAATTGACCCTGTCACGACGCCACCTGTACCGACGACATTTGTCGTCGGGATAGGTCACCCTATACCGACGACATGTCGTCGGTATAGGTCAAAACCAAAATTTTGGTACGGAGACCCTATAGCGACGACATGTCGTCGGTATAGGGTTGAGCAGTGGCGGATCTAGGAAAAAAATCCAGGGGTATCTAAAATTTCGTTCAGGGGTATCTGGATACATAAAACGGTAAAAAAAAAAAAAATTTCCGCTGCGCGTCGAAAATTTCCACTACGCGTCGAAAGTTGAGGGGTACCTGACGGTACCCCTGGGCTCCTCATAGATCCGCCCCTGGGGTTGAGGCAGGTTGGAGGGAAAACTGGCGCCCAATGAATTTTTGGGGAAAAACCTATAGCGACGACATGTCGTCGCTATAGGTTAATTTTGATTTTCTTTTTGTTTAATAAATTTTCGTCGGTCAAATTTTTTTTTTTAAAATTAAAAAAAATTCTGGAAAAATTCTTTGTGTAATTAACAGGTTCCGGGCTTCCTCGTGCCTCGTCGGACACCCATCCCCCCAACCGGCCACCTCTAGGGTTCATATTTGCGTTGCTCTTCGATGAACGGCTCTCTCCCTCTCCTCCTTGCTCTTCGACGGCTGAATGTGAAAATGGGGTCTCCATATTTGCGTTGCACCCTAAAGGGTGTTCTTCACTAGGGCCAGGCTTGGCCCACGCTCACCCAAGGTCTCCCGAGCTTGGTTTTGTTCACGTTTTTAAATAAAACCCGTCAAAACCCCGTTAATTACCCGTTAACCTTTACAATAATTTACATAATTACAAACCCAATTATTTTATGAAAAACCGGGATGTTACTTCTTGGGTCGTTGAACCCTTATGGGTTAGTGTTGAAGTGTGGGTTATTAACATGTCAATAAACGACAAACCGTTTTATAAAGGATTGTAATGTTTTGAGTTCAATCAAATGGTATTTCTTGTTTGCAGTTGAGGTATCTTGGCTAGGGAGCGGTGTTACTCGGATTGGTGTGTAGGCATTTGTAAGATAAGATTAAGATTGATATTGAGTTTATAAAGGGTTACAACTATTTTAAATTAAGACTTCCAATGATTGTTTGTAATAAAACGAGTATTTTTAAAGAGAACACCCAGTGATGAGAACCAACTGTAGGGTACCCAGTTTGGGGCCATACAGGCTGGTCTTGGGCCGTTGAACCCTTATGGGTTAGTGTTGAAGTGTGGGTTATTAACATGTCAATAAACGACAAACCGTTTTATAAAGGATTGTAATGTTCTGAGTTCAATCAAATGGTATTTCTTGTTTGCAGGTGAGGTATCTTGGCTAGGGAGCGGTGCTACTCGGATTGGTGTGTAGGCATTTGTAAGATAAGATTAAGATTGATATTGAGTTTATAAAGGGTTACAACTATTTTAAATTAAGACTTCCACTGATTGTTTGTAATAAAGCGAGTATTTTTAAAGAGAACACCCAGTGATGAGAACCAACTGTAGGGTACCTAGTTTGGGGCCATACATGCTGGTCTTGGGTGTTTTACAAACGTCCGAGACATCGTGAAGGCAATCAACAGACTTCTAATGTCTTGCACGGTGGGGTTCCGATTAAAAATTCTTCTTATTCCATGAATCTTGCTCAGGTAACGGTTTCGATTTTTCTCACGAATTTCTCACTTAATTCTTCAGTGAATGAGATTTGGAAGTTCTGCTAGAATGGGAGATTGAGAATTAGAGTTTTGCTTGACAATGATAAATCCTTTGCGTCTGATCTGACCCGGCCCAACTCGAAAAGTATGTAAATAGAGTTCATAGATGATACAACAGCAACTATGTTTATATTTGTGTTTGAACTCGATTTGACCATCTTCATAAAATCGTATCAGCTTAAACCTACAATTATGTTTAATGTCTTGTTGTTTAGTATTGATTACACATAGTTGGTTATGATAGAAAAGAGTTGTGAACATCGGTTTTATTTTGCAACAGAAATTTAGATATTACATTGTATTAGTTTGTTGATAATTTTATAATTTTGTAGAAATTTTTGGTTTGATTTTTTTTTTTATATATTTATGTGCTATTGGATATATATTTATTATAAAATAAATTTTTTATTTTAAACAGAAAAATATGGATTTCAAAACTTTAATTTTTTTATCTTAATAAATTTTTTATTTTAAACAGAAAAATATGGATTTCAAAACTTTAATTTTTTTATCTTAATAATTTTTTTATTTTAAACAGAAAAATATGGATTTCAAAACTTTAATTTTTTTATCTTAATAAAATTTTTTTTAAATTAAAAAAAATTCTGGAAAACCCTATGGCGACGACATGTCGTCGGGATAGGGTTTTTCCAAAATTTTGAATTGGACACCCTATAGCGACGATGTCGTCGCTATAGGGTTGAGGCAGGTTGGAGGGAAAACTGGCGCCCAATGAATTTTTGGGGAAAACCTATAGCGACGACATGTCGTCGCTATAGGTTTAATTTGAATTTCTTTTTGTTTTTTTTATTTAATAATTTTTTTTTAAATTAAAAAAAATTCTGGAAAACCCTATGGCGACGACATGTCGTTGGGATAGTGTTTTTACCTTTATTGACTGGTCAACATCTTGCGAAACCTGTGCCGACGACATGTCGTCGCTATAGGCCACTGTACCAACGACAAGTGGACCTATGCCGACGACATGTCGTCGCTATAGGGTGCAGCGCGAACAAATAGGGAAACAGACGGCAGAACTTCATTTTCAGCCAAAACTCTCCAAAACTCCCCTAATTCTGTCTCTCCGGCGATTTCAGCGTTTTTGGGCTATTTGGAAGCAACTTTCACACAAACTTTTGGGATTTAAGGTGAGCTAACATCCGAGTTCATATTTTAGCTAATTTTTTTAAGATTTTGAAGTTTTGTTTGTTTATTTTGGTTAGGTTTTGGAGGAATTTCACCATTTCTTGAATTTCTAGCTTTGTGAAGGTAAATACTCGTTTTAATTACTAATTTGTGTTGAAATTTGGTTTATATCAAAGATTTTTATGATTTTGTATGTATGTGTTATGTTTGTATGTTTGTATGTATGAGTATGTATATTTGTATGATGGAATTATTAAATTATGATTAGTTTATGTCATTTGGTTTAGATGTGTGTTTATTTTATATAATTTAGTTTATGTAAATTAGTGTTTGTATGTATGTGTATGTATGTGTGTAATTTGTGTTTATGATGATTAGTTTTAATGTTTAGTTTGTATGTATGTGTGTAATTTGTGTTTATGATGATTAGTTTGAATGTTTAGTTGGTATGTATGTGTGTAATTTGTGTTTATGATGAAATTTGGTTTGGATCTAAGATTTTTATGATTTTGTATGTATGTGTATGTATGTATGTATGAGTATGTATTTTTGTATGTATGATGGAATTATTAAATTATGATTAGTTTAGGTCATTTGGTTTAGATGTGTGCTTATTTTATATAATTTAGTTTATGTAAATTAGTGTTTGTATGTATATGTATGTATGTGTGTATTTTGTGTTTATAATGATTAGTTTGAATGTTTAGTTTGTATGTATGTGTGCAATTTGTGTTTATGATGATTAGTTTGTATGTATGTGTGTAATTTGTGTTTACGATGATTAGTTAATATGAATGTATATATGTGTATGTATGTTTGTATGTATATGTTTGTAATTATGTAATTGGACATTTATTTATGTTTGTATGTATATGTTTGTAATTATGTAATTTGGGCTTTTATTTATATATGTATGTATGTAATTGTGATGTGTAGGTATATAAGATGGTATTTATTGGGAGCAATTTTCACAAAAACTCTCGGGATTTAAGGTGAGGTAACATCCGGGTTTCATATTTTAGCTACTTTTTCAAGATTTTGAAGTTTTGTTTGTTTATTTTGGTTAGGTTTTGGAGGAATTTCACCATTTCTTGATTTCTAGCTTTGTGAAGGTAAGTACTCGTTTTAATTACTAATTTGTGATGAAATTTGATTTAGATCTAAGATTTTTATGATTTTGTATGTATGTGTTATGTATGTGTATGTATGTATGTTTGTATGTATGAATATGTATATTTATATGTATGATGGAATTATTAAATTATGATTAGTTTAGGTCATTTGGTTTAGATGTGTGATTATTTTATATAATTTAGTTTATGTAATTTAGTGTTTGTATGTGTGTAATTTGTCTTTATGATGATTAGTTTGAATGTTTAGTTTGTATGTATGTGTATGTATGTGTGTAATTTATGTTTTTGATGATTAGTTTTGATGATTAGGTTGTATGTATGTGTGTAATTTGTGTTTATGATGATTAGTTAATATGAATGTATATATGTGTATGTATGTTTGTATCTATATGTTTGTAATTATATAATTGGACATTTATTTATGTATGTATGTTTGTGTGTATATATTTGTAATTATGTAATTGGGCTTTTATTTATGTATGTATGTATGTAATTGTGATGTGTAGGTATATAAGAGAGTATTTATTCATATGCTTATGTATGTTTGTATGCATATGTAACTTTATTTAATTTTGTTACAAGTTCGAAACTCGTTGCGGTTGACGAGAGGAAGAACGTCGTACACATAATCAACAAATGCTTGAAATGCAACGACAAATGGATGAAATGCGTCGAATGTGGGATCGCCGAACTAACAGCGATGATAATTAGCTTGGAGTTGTTGAGCCTTTGCCTTTTTTGTTGGTATTTGTCTTGAACAATTTGCATATTTGTGTGTCGAACAAGTTTATGTTTTGAATGTTTGATTTGTCGAACAAATTTGTGTGCCGAACAAGTTTGTGTGTCGAACAATTTGGATGTTTGGTTTATGTTTCGGATATTAGTTTTTATCCGATTTGAATGGTTTATATTTATGATTTGCAGGTTTTTGTTTTTAGAAATTTAATATTTCTGGATAAAATATTAAAAATTAAAAAATAAAAAATAAAAACAGAAAAGACCTATACCGACGACATGTCGTCGCTATAGGCCTTTTTCAAATATTATTAAAAAAACAAAAAAACCCTATAGCGACGACATGTCGTCGGAATAGGGTCAACCTATACCGACGACATGTCGTCGGTACAAGGTTGGAATTTATACCGACGACATGTTGTCGGTATAGAATTTCTTTTTGAATTATTTAATTAGACCCTATAGCGACGACATGTCGTCGGTATAGGCTGACCTATACCGACGACACCTATCCCGACGACAATCTTGGGCTATTGGTACGACTCAATCCCGACGACACCTATCCCGATGACATGTCGTCGGTATAAGCTATCCCGACGACAAGTCGTCGCTATAGGGTCAAAAAAAGTCGTCGGTATAGGGTGATATTGTCAAGACAAGCACCGATATCGTCAAGACCAACATCGATATTGTTAATATCAATATCAATATCGATAACGTCATACTCCGAGAAGGGTTGCGTCTCATGTTCATTCGCCCATCGATCACCATGCCTGGTAGCGCTCCCCCTCCCCCCCCAAAAAAAAAAACCACCACCCCCTCCAAATGAAAAGTCAAATCGGTTACGAGGTGCATTGCCCAAATGATGTGCGGTAGAGGCGGTACTCTCGCCGTAGATGCTCCCTTGATGTGCAGTAGAGGGGGAGGGGGGGGGGGTCATCTTGCCAATGCTATCCCTGCTACTCCCACCCCTGGTCTGTACCATAATTTGTAATTGCATGCCGAAGTTAATTACAATACATAGTCAAACCAACACATAATCAATACACATAATGCCATATAGATAACAAGTCAAACCAAAACAATTATGATATACACATAATCAAACCAAGTTACAAACACACGATGTCGTATGCACAATTAATCAAGCCAAAACCATTTTCATATACACATAATCAAACCAAGTTACATAAAAACAATTCCATATACACAATTAATCAAACCAAACCGATGGTTGTCAGTGATTTGTCGGATCCACCCATGACTGTTTGACGAATTGAAAAATTAATTAAAAAGTTGGATTTTAGTGGATTCCGTCGGTTAATTACCGACGGGTAATTTTCGTTGATAACGCTCACTATTCGAGTAGTGATATGTTTGTGTATATGTGGTGCATGTCCCTATGTGTTAAAGTTAGTAGTGGGTCAATAAATAATATTTTGTTGAAAAGTTTTATATTTTAAGAAAGGGGTAACTTTGTATAATAGTAACCAAGTTTCAAAAGTATTCTAATTAAGTCACTCAATACACATTTTACACGGTATACACCCTCGGGTATACAATGGTGAGTGACCTAATTGAAACACTTTTGAAACTTGGTTACTATTCTGTGGTGTTTTCTTTTTAACAAATGTTTTATAAACTATTTTATTTAATACCAGATAGTTTATTATGAGTTTTTTTTTCTAAAAAAGTATAGGTGGAAAAAATATATTATCAAATAGGTGTAGTTGAAAACTTATTTACCAAAATAGGTGTTTTTCTCTATTTCTTTATTTTTAACTAATTTACAACCTTTTTTTAAAGCATCCTTTATAAAACCACTAGGTTGGGTACCCGTGTATTACACGGATTTAATAAATGAATATTAATTAGTTAATTTTAATCATGTCCCGGTACGTGTAGCGCAATCTAATTTTAATCCTGTCCCGGTACGTGTAGCGCAAACTAACTGTATTTACTTATATTTGTTTGCTACCAAGTACTGTTTATTACGTACACATAATTCGGTTTAAACTTGGTCATTCAGTAAAAGAGACAGAAAAAGGAATATGTTGGTTGGTTACAACATTTGAACAAATAGACTATTAAAACAAAAAAACTTCGTACCACCAAATCCGTTACGTAGACTTCTTTAAATCCATTAAAAAATGAAATGATATTTAGATAAGGCTCGAGTTATCCTTATGTTGTAACATCATATGCAGGTTATGATAAGCCCCAAATTAGTCATTATAACTAAATTTTTACCTTTTTTTAACGGCAACACCTAGATATTCTAGGATAATTAGGTTTCCCCGGGGCAACACCTAGAACATCCAGGGCAGCACACCACAGAAGGAACCCCCCAACTGGGTAAACCCCCTGACCTGGCCACAGACCCCCTTTTTTGCTGTGGTCAGGATTCGAACCCAAGACCTCCACTATGAGAAGTCTTGGGGCTACCATTGCACCAAATGACCAACAGTACTAAATATTTACCTAATAATTAAGATTATAACTTCCAAAACTGAAATAATTATAGTGACTAATATTTATGAATCTAGTCATAAAGCATACTAATCTAATTCAAGATCTTCACTCATATGATTGCAACAAAAATTTATGACGTCTTACAAATAGACCCGCACAAAAGAATTATTTTCGCCACGAGTATTAAATGT
Source organism: Smallanthus sonchifolius (assembly GCA_023525975.1). Classification (NCBI taxonomy): domain Eukaryota; kingdom Viridiplantae; phylum Streptophyta; class Magnoliopsida; order Asterales; family Asteraceae; genus Smallanthus; species Smallanthus sonchifolius. Next base: position 34,880,231 of record CM042025.1, on the reverse strand, counting down.
AGTCAAAGCGATGCTACCCCTCCTTCCGTGAATCAGGAGCTTATCTGATAGGTAAGTATTGGGATGAAGTATGCATGTATCCTTCTCATATTTAGCATATTGTGACAAAATATGTGTGATTATATAGATCTAAACTGAGCAAATGATATAAAGAATTATAATCAAAGTCCACGTATTAACTTACATAACATTAAAAAATAAACACATATTTTGAGATAATGTAGTACATTAAATTAAAAATAAAATAAATGAACATCAATATGTTCTCAGTAATATATGTTGTACATTAATATGTCTTGACACCGTAGGAAGAAAAAAACATAAGGATCAAACTAATACTAAATAAAAATTTGTTCTGGCAATAACGAAGGAAGAAAATACAAAGAAAAACAGGCAAATAAATTAAATAAGTTTCGTCACAAGTGCCGATGCACCTCCTCCACCATTGCACACATCAGCAACTCCATATTTGTCTCCTTTCTGTTTTGAAACCTGCAACCATCACACCTTTCATTTAACCTGTGTTCTATCAACATGTCATAGGGGTGTTCAAAAGTTTTGTAAACTGACTAAAACCACTTAATCCAAAGCAATTTTTTTATTATTAATATTCTTATTTAATTTTGTATTTTGTTTCATTTTACATGTATCATTCAGTTAACTTCATAATAAGTAGTGTGATTTGATATTAGGTTTAAATTTCATAATTTGTCTTATTCTTAGACACTCTTGTATTTTTTTTTATCTTATATTTAATTTTATCATTTTCACAAGAATGATGTTTTATTTTAACTTTTAAACTAAAAACCAGGTGATTCAAAAACATCAATCACTGATGCATGCACGGTATGATAATTACATCATCCAATAGAATGGATTGCCAACAAACTTACATACTTAAAAAGTTTCCTTGTTAAAAATTTGTAACCATTAATTACCAACAAAATATTAAAGAATACATCCCGGTTAAGAATTTAAAACTTGGTTAGTGGAATTTATTACAAATTCCTACCTTAATTTTGTCAAATTAACATAGACGTTCAGAAACCAAATAAAATATTTAAAAATGATCTAAATACTCACTTCTAAATTTGAGAAATTACAATTGTATTCAGAAAGCGAATCAAGATGGCCCCACTGTCCTGAAAATATCAAACCTGATGCACAGTGTAATAAAACGAACATAGATTGTAGCACATACCTCTATCCCCAAAACAGGAAAGGCCTGCTTCCGTAAGTCCTCTTGCAAAAAAAAAAAACAGATATAAAACAAATTAAACCATTAAAATATATGCTACAATCATATCATCAAGATTCAAAGGTTTGACATTTGGCTTCCAAACCCTAAGCTGAAAAAAAAATAGATTGCTTCATTCAAAAACAAATTAACTGTAATATAGTATTGCCAATTCAGGCTGCTCATTGAAAAATTGATTCAGACATTAAACCATTAAAATAGTTTGCTTCATTCAACCGAAGTCTTTTTTGAGAAAAATATGTATGTGATTTCTGATTTCTAGATGAACAGAACACAAACTTAAGTAAGACTCTAACAAAATAGTTTGCTTCATTCAACCGAATCACAAGTTCAAGAATTACAAAGTAAGACTCTAACTTAAGTAAATGAAAACATGTCATATATGTATACATACAAGTAAATGTATCTAGATTACTGCTTCTTGTTTCTTGATAGTTGATATTTAACTTAAGTTTCCATTTTTATATAATTTTTGAAGAGTTTTTAGTACAAAAAACCTCAAATTTCATCAGGAATAAGTGCAATACTGTAAGTTATGGTCATGAAATAATCTAAACTGAAATTGATCAACAAATTAACCAATCACATTCAACAACTGCCAAAAACAATGGCCCCAACCTTTACTAATTTGCCAAAAAATAGACGAAAAAATATATCAAAATTAGGGTTTTGGGGAATCAAACAAATTCAAGCCAAATACATGGAGATTAGGTCATCATGAAGGCCTTCATCTATATAATTCAAGTATTATGCTATAACTATGAAAAGATCAGGCGACATATTACAAATTACATAGGTCACAACATTCGAAAACACAAATCATAACTACTCCATGATTAGAATTAGGCAAATGAAGACCAAAATGGCGATTTAAACTATGCCGATTGACAAATGATTTGATGCAATCAAACTTAAAATTGAAATCAAAGTGTATTTAAAAAGATCGATGGTGAGAAACTGAAGGTGAAATCAACTAACCTTGCGTACAAACAGAAGTCGGGATTGAGCTTTGCTGATTATGTGAATGCAAAATCTTAGTACAAAATCAAGGAAAATGCAAAGAACAATAGCCTCATCATGATGCCGATTGTTGGATGCTCGACTACAAGACCTCAGATTGAGAACGGGCGATTGAGAAGGGCAGATTGATTTAGTTTTCATTAGGGATTGAGGAGAGAATTCCAGGAAGAGGGCGATAGTAATTAGGGTTAGAAGGCAATAGGGTGCTTCACAAAGGACGGGTAGGATTTAAGGATCCGCGTATGGATCAAAATGGGTATACGGGCCAATTTTAATGGCTTGAATGAGTGACACGTGTACTCCAAAACCTTTATTTATTAGTATGTATAGATTTGTTTTCTTCAATGTTTTTTTAACATCGTTCACTGTAACATTTCTGATTTTAGTATTCATATTTTCAATTCAATGTAATGCATTTCGAACTCAATACCCGTGCACTGTCTTAATATTTTTCTCGCCGTAGATTAAATGCAAGGATTCTATACAAATTCGCAAGTTTTACTCAATCATATACAATTAAAACGCTATACAAGAAACTATGTTAATCGAACTTATCAAATCTGAAAAGTCAAGGACTAAAGTTGAAAAATATCAAGAAATCCTAGTCTAGCACGGTCGTGCTTTGTCCTAGCACGGTTGTGCCAAGTGCTTTGGCACGGTCGCGCGACTTGCTTTGAAACGATCGCGCCCGGTGCCTAAGCACGGTCGCGCCTGCGTAACAGTCAAAACGTAAATGAGATTCCAAAAACGCTCGATCGTTCGAATTCAAACCCGATTTACGTTATACCTTCGTTATCAAAGAAAATATCTTGGTCAATCGCAACTATTACCATCAAAATACAAAACTCCTCTCTAGAAACCGTCGATCATTCTCTCAAAACTCAAATCCCTCATTTCGATCAAATTTCTCCCAAGCAGTCAAGTAATCCTTTTCAGCAATCTCCTTTATTATTACTGGACTCCGTGGTTTAGCCGGAATTGCAGTCGAATTCGCCGGAAGCCGTTATCGCCGACGCCGGAACTTTCTTCTACCGCTTTCTATCAATTCGATACTCTCCAAGGTAATTATCACCTTTTTCTCAGTCGATTTAGTCCTCATAACAAAAGCCCTCTGTTAATTGGGGCTTCCATCATAGAAATCATCCTGAACCAGATTTCTCATTTTAATAAAAATGATTTAATCGAATCCATACTTAAACACGATTTACATGCAATTAAATTATATGAAAAGACTCGTAATAACTCAATAATCAAAAGCCCTATCAAATCCAGCGCTATAAATACAAAAATTGTTCAATTCGTGTCTGACTTGGAAGAGACACGGTCGCGCTAATCATCTAGCGCGGCCGTGCCTCATGAAACGCGGTCGTGCCGAATAGCAGCGCGGTCGTGTCCTCCTGTCCAGACCTAGTCATGCCCTTTGGGCTAGCCTCTGTTGTGTCTAAAAATCATAGACACGACCGTGCCGAGCCAAGGCATGGTCGTGCCTGTTGACTTGTCTAGTTTGTGCCCTCTTTTGATCAACCCGGTCGCGCCCGTGGCTTGAGCACGATCGTGCCCTTCCGAGGCACGGTCGTGTGTGACTCAGAATCTTTGATCAGAATTATTGTTGTTTTATTTTAATCTGTAAAAATTCCAGATTAAGTTTTTAAATAAAAATAGTTAGTTTTATAAAAAGGTATTTGAAAAGATCAAATAATTAATCTTGGAATAAATGGAAAATCATTTAATTAAAAGTTTATAAAATTAAATTTGTTATTAAATTTTCATTTAAAACATTTTATTTGTAAGTTACATACTTTATAAATAAATAAACAAAGATTATTTATTCTTCATTTTAAATAAAAACATTTATTTATTTATTAAATTACATTTAACACATACTTTATTTTCATAATCAATGATTTTATAAATATTCTATTTTACTATTTAATTCCCAACCTTAATCAAAATGTTTCAAAAATATTTACTTCAAAACTTTATATATGTTTTTCAATACTTTTAAATACAAATCAATAGTTTCATACACAAATTCAACCTTCATTTTTAGACTTAAACTTTGTGCACATATTTGATTCAATATACATTATTATCTAGGTTAACTCGTGCGTATCAAGGATTCTTATTTTATCTATACTCTTTGTTAGCTACACTTCCATACCAAGTGAGTATTCACAACCCCTTTTTACTCTTTTACACTTTTGGGGTGGAACATGAACTTTATACACATTACACATTTACATTTACACAAACAACACAAGTGCAAAATCCTATTTACATACATGTGTGCAAAATTTGAGCTTTGTGCCTGAGTGCTAGTTGTGCTAATCTTTGTGAAAACTTATGTGCAGTCATTAACTATACAAGCCGACGGTTTTCAATGATAGATCTATTGAGTCTGACAAACCCACCCAAGTGGAGGTGATTGATACCGACAACACAATTTGCATACTAGTTACAAAGGTTTGGTTGTACTTGATTACACAATAGCTGCTCCCCATAAATGCCTTATTTTATCATGTCTTGTAAAGGATTTGTTTTCAACTATATGCTATCTATATACAACTGTGTTATACTCACCAACTTTTTAGTTGACTTTATTTTATTCATGTTTCAGGCCCTAATATGTGAGAATGATTCAAGACGTGCTCAATATAGGATTTGGACTTAGCAATTAAAATCAAGAATTCTATGAGTTGTTTTATGTTTCTTTGTTTGAATTTGGTTGTACTTGGATTATTTGTAATGGAAATTTGACTTTAATATATTTCAATTTAGTCAACCATGTGCTATGAACAGTCTACATGTCCCGCCCCGATGATTCCGCCATCGGTCGGGGTGTGACAGATTGGTATCAGAGCCTTGGTTATAGGGAATTAGGTTATTAGACATCTTGACCTAGACTATAACTTTAGGACACCCACTTATACTATGTTTCATGATTTTTGTGCTATGTGTTACATGCTATGTGCTACATGCTTACCATGATTAATTATTATTATATTTGATACCTTACTTGTTAAAAATTCATGACTTAGTAGGATCTTCTTAAATAATAATTTAATAAATAATATCCTTTCATATATCCTAAAACCTCATAATATTTCTATTTTCTTTTCTATCTTTATCCTTCTTAGCATGTGGAAAAATTCTTGAAGCAAAAATCTCTAAAATTTTTATTTCTTTGTTAAGGTTTTTAAACTTGTTAAATTATTTGAGGACACGTGCAATCTGGAAGGGTGACACCTGTATTTTGGGTTTTCTGTCTAGGAAAGCATTTCGCATAAATCCCAATCAACCGAGGGACCCGTATGCTTTCCTGGGAATCCCCGAGATGAGTGCTTACTTATAGGCTAAAGCATGTCTCCTTGAAAAATTATATAAGTTTAATTAACCTTAATGTGCCATAGTATTCAAGTGATTTTGTCACTTTTGAGTACAATCCAAACTAAGAATATCTATTTTTATTATCTCATTCTATTAAATCCTATCAAATCTCATAAGTTCTTACAATCTTTCTTGTCTTGTGAAAATCTGTAGAATGCCTCCTCGTCGTGCTCCCGCAACCAACGCCAACACCGACATTGCTACTATTCTTACCCAATTGGTGACACAACTCACCCAAGCCAATGGTGCCACCAATGGCAACAATGGTGGAAATGGAAGCAATAGTGGTAATAATGGTGGAAATGGTGGTAACAATCCATCTCAATGCACCTTCAAGCACTTCAACTCGTGCAATCCCCTCAAGTTCTTTGGTACCGAATGAGCTACTGGACTCCTTCAATGGTTTGAAAGCATTGAGAATACCTTTCTCAATAGTGACTGTCCCGACAATCTCCGTGTTCGTCATGCTACAAGTGTCCTACAAAAACGGGCACTTACATGGTGGAATGGGGAGAAAAGGAATAGTGGTGTTGATGTAGCTATGGCCTTACCTTGGGATGAGGTCAAAAGGCTTATGACCGAGGTGTTCTGCCCTCGAAATGAAGTGAAAAAGTTAGAAGCTGAATTTTGGGATCTTGCCCAAGATAGTGGGGAAAGCTTAGCATATACAACTCGGTTCCATGAGTTGAGTCTTCTCGTGCCCCACATGGTCACTCCTTTGTCCCGTTGTATCGAAAAGTATATTGGTGGGCTACCAAGACAAATCCAAGATACGGTCTTAGGTAGAAATCCTGCTACTCTGGAGGATGCTATTCGTCTATCCGCTACCTTAACTGATAATCATGTGAAAGCTGGAACTCTTACCAAAAAGGGTTCTAAGAAAGTTTCTGAAACCGTAACCCCTCCTACTCACAGCAAAGAAACCACAACCGAGCCCTCTCGCAATAATAGAAAGAGGAAGGTTAGAAATTTTGCTGTGGTTACTCCTGATGTTCCCGTCAACCAAGCTGCACCTATGGTTCAAGCGCCGGCTAAAAAGCCATATGTTGGAATCTACCCTCTTTGTGCCACCTGCAATTATCATCATCCTCAAACTATCCCATGTCGCCTTTGTACTCATTGTGGGAGATATGGTCATACTATCAATGTTTGTAGGGCCAAAGCTCTTGCGGGCCAAGTCCACCCTCCAAACCGAACCGTACCTCAAGTGGCTAATCAAGGTGCTCCCGCCATTGCTAATGGGCGTGCTTGCTATGAGTGTGGTGACCCGAACCATTTTCGTGATCAATTTCCAAGACTTGCAAATGCTAGAAAAGGTGGAGCTCGTGGGCGTGCGTTCAACATAAACGTCAACGAAGCTCAAGCCAACAACGACGTGGTTAATGGTACGTTCCTTGTTAATAGTCAACATGCCTCCATTTTGTTCGATACCGGTGCCGATAAAAGTTTTGTGTCACTTAATTTTGAGCCTTTACTTGCAAAGACACGATCCCAATTAGTGAAAACCTTCACCGTTGAAATAGCGAATGGTGACTCCCTTACAATTGACTCCATTGTTTATGATTGCTCCTTAGAACTAAATGATCATTCATTCCCAATCAACCTTGTTCCAATGCCACTAGGAAGCTTTGATATTATCATAGGTATGGATTGGCTATCAAATAATCATGCCGAAGTCATTTGCTTTGAAAAGTGTATCCGAATTCCGCTACCATCGGGAGAAACCTTAAGGATTTTTGGTGAAAAGCCTTGCAAGGGACTTAAGTTGATGTCGTGTACTACCGCTCAAAAGTACTTAAGAAAGAAGTACATTGCTTTCTTAGCTCATATTGTTCAAAAGGATGTCAAGGAGAAGAGTATCCAAGACATTCCGATCATTCGAGATTTCCCCGAAGTTTTTCCTAAGGATTTATCCGGTCTTCCTCCCGTTCGTCAAGTAGAGTTCCATATTGATCTTATACCTGGAGCTAACCCCGTTGCTAGAGCTCCTTATCGTCTTGCACCTTTCGAAATGCAAGAGCTTGCAAGTCAACTTCAAGAGCTCTTCGACAAAGGTTTCATTTGCCCAAGTCATTCACCGTGGGGTGCACCCGTCTTATTTGTTAAGAAGAAGGATGGATCATTTCGCATGTGTATTGACTACCGTGAACTCAACAAGCTTACTATCAAGAACCGTTATCCTTTGCCTAGAATCGATGATCTCTTTGATCAACTTCAAGGTTCTACTTGTTTCTCAAAGATTGATCTTCGATCCGGTTATCATCAGCTTCGTGTTCAAGAAGATGACATTCCTAAGACTGCCTTCCGAACAAGGTATGGTCATTACGAGTTCATGGTTATGCCTTTCGGGCTAACCAATGCACCCGCAGTTTTCATGGATCTCATGAATCATGTGTGCAAACCATACCTTGATAAATTCGTGATCGTCTTCATTGACGATATCTTAATCTATTCCAAGACTAAAGCCGATCATGAACAACACCTTAGATTGGTTTTGGACCTCTTGAGAAAAGAACAACTATATGCCAAATTCTCCAAATGTGAATTCTGGCTAAAGGAAGTTCAATTTCTTGGTCACATCGTCAACGACAAGGGTATTCATGTTGATCCTGCTAAGATTGAAACGGTTAAGAATTGGAATGCCCCGAAGACTCCTACAGAAGTTCGTTCATTTCTTGGTCTTGCGGGTTATTATCGTCGCTTCATCTCAAACTTCTCAAAGATTGCTGTCCCTCTTACCGCTTTGACCCACAAGGGTAAGACTTATGAATGGGGACCGAAACAAGAAGAAGCTTTCCAAACCCTCAAGCAAAAGTTGTGCAATGCTCCCATATTGACTCTCCCCGATGGAAATGATGATTTAGTTGTCTATTGTGATGCTTCTAACCAAGGTCTTGGTTGTGTTCTCATGCAACGAGGCAAAGTAATCGTTTATGCATCAAGGCAACTCAAAGTTCATGAGAAGAATTATACGACGCACGATCTCGAGCTGGGTGAGGTCGTATTCGCATTAAAGATTTGGAGACATTACCTATATGGCACGAAATGTGTGGTGTTCACCGACCACAAAAGTCTTCAACATATTTTCAACCAAAAAGAACTCAATATGAGGCAACGACGTTGGGTCGAACTCCTTAACGACTACGACTGCGAGATTCGTTACCATCCCGGCAAAGCGAATGTTGTAGCCGATGCTTTGAGTCGAAAGGACCATGTTATGCTTCATTGTGCCCGTATTCAAACCAATATTCAAACCCGTATCTTAGAAGCTCAACATGTCTCGGTAACCGAGGGTAACATGTACGAAGAAATGTCATGTGGTGTTGAACTCCTTCTTGAATCAAAACCCAATGGTTTACTCTATTACTTGAACCGTATTTGGGTTCCCGATCGCGACGATCTCCGTGCACTTCTCATGAACGAGGCTCATAAGACTCGTTATTCTATTCATCCTGGTGCGGATAAAATGTACCAAGATCTTCACCAACTTTATTGGTGGCCCGGTATAAAGAAAGACATAGCTCTTTATGTGGCCAAATGCTTAACCTGTTCCAAAGTCAAAGCCGAACATCAACGTCCATCCGGTTTACTCGAACAACCAGAAATTCCCGTGTGGAAATGGGAGAATATAACTATGGATTTCATTACCAAGCTCCCTCGCACATCGAGTGGATATGATAGTATTTGGGTGATCATTGATCATCTCACTAAATCCGCTCATTTCTTGCCTATCCGCGAAGACTTCAAAGTGGAGAAACTAGCCCGAATTTACATTGATGAAATTGTGAGCCGTCATAGTGTTCCCGTGAACATAATATCCGATAGAGACGCTCGGTTCACCTCTCGATTTTGGCAATCTCTCCAAAAGGCTCTTGGTACTCGATTGGATTTGAGCACGGCTTACCATCCGCAAACTGATGGTCAAACCGAGCGAACAATCCAAACTCTTGAAGACATGCTTAGAGCTTGTGTAATCGATTTTGGTGGCAATTGGGATTCACATCTATCCCTCATTGAGTTTTCTTACAACAATAGCTACCACACAAGTATCAACATGGCTCCATTCGAAGCTCTCTATGGTCGCAAGTGTCGTTCTCCTATCTGTTGGAACGAGATTGGTGAAGCACAAATCACTGGTCCTGAGTTAATTCAAGAAACATCCGACAAGATTATTCAAATCCGTGACAATATTCGAGTAGAGAGGAGTCGGCAAAAGAGTTATGCCGACAAACGTCGAAAACCCTTGGAATTCCAAGTCGGTGACCTTGTTCTTCTAAAGGTGTCTCCATGGAAGGGCGTGATCCGTTTTGGAAAGAAAGGCAAGTTAGCACATCGTTATGTTGGTCCATTCAAAATCTTTGAAAGGATTGGGAAAGTGGCTTACAAGCTCGAGTTACCTCCATCTCTTGGAAATGTGCATCCTACATTTCATGTATCTAATCTGAAAAAGTGTCTCGCTGATGAAAATCTCCATATACCGCTTGACGACGTGCGCATTGATGAAACAATGCACTTCGTTGAAAAGCCGGTGGAAATTATGGATCGTGAAGTCAAACAGCTCAAGCGAAGTCGCATTCCTATTGTCAAAGTTCGTTGGGAATCTAAGCGTGGTCCTGAGTTCACTTGGGAACGAGAAGACCAAATGAAGCTCAAGTACCCTCATCTTTTTACCGATACCGTCGCTTCCTCAAGCTAAATTTCGGGACGAAATTCTCTCAACATGGGGAGACTGTAACATTTCTGATTTTAGTATTCATATTTTCAATTCAATGTAATGCATTTCGAACTCAATACCCGTGCACTGTCTTAATATTTTTCTCGCCGTAGATTAAATGCAAGGATTCTATACAAATTCGCAAGTTTTACTCGATCATATACAATTAAAACGCTATACAAGAAACTATGTTAATCAAACTTATCAAATCTGAAAAGTCAAGGACTAAAGTTGAAAAATATCAAGAAATCCTAGTCTAGCACGGTCGTGCTTTGTCCTAGCACGGTCGCGCCAAGTGCTTTGGCACGGTCGCGCGACTTGCTTTGGAACGATCGCTCCCGGTGCCTAAGCACGGTCGCGCCTATTTTTGGCACGGTCGCGCCTGCGTAACAGTCAAAACGTAAATGAGATTCCAAAAATGCTCGATCGTTCGAATTCAAACCCGATTTACGTTATACCTTCGTTATCAAAGAAAATATCTTGGTCAATCGCAACTATTACCATCAAAATACAAAACTCCTCTCTAGAAACCGTCGATCATTCTCTCAAAACTCAAATCCCTCATTTCGATCAAATTTCTCCCAAGCAGTCAAGTAATCCTTTTCAGCAATCTCCTTTATTATTACTGGACTCCGTGGTTTAGCCGGAATTGCAGTCGAAGTCGCCGGAAGCCGTTATCGCCGACGCCGGAACTTTCTTCTACCGCTTTCTATCAATTCGATACTCTCCAAGGTAATTATCACCTTTTTCTCAGTCGATTTAGTCCTCATAACAAAAGCCCTCTGTTAATTGGGGCTTCCATCATAGAAATCATCCTGAACCAGATTTCTCATTTTAATAAAAATGATTTAATCGAATCCATACTTAAACACGATTTACATGCAATTAAATTATATGAAAAGACTCGTAATAACTCAATAATCAAAAGCCCTATCAAATCCAGCGCTATAAATACAAAAATTGTTCAATTCGTGTCTGACTTGGAAGAGACACGGTCGCGCTAATCATCTAGCGCGGCCGTGCCTCATGAAACGCGGTCGTGCCGAATAGCAGCGCGGTCGTGTCCTCCTGTCCAGACCTAGTCATGCCCTTTGGGCTAGCCTCTGTTGTGTCTAAAAATCATAGACACGACCGTGCCGAGCCAAGGCATGGTCGTGCCTGTTGACTTGTCTAGTTTGTGCCCTCTTTTGATCAACCCGGTCGCGCCCGTGGCTTGAGCACGATCGTGCCCTTCCGAGGCACGGTCGTGTGTGACTCAGAATCTTTGATCAGAATTATTGTTGTTTTATTTTAATCTGTAAAAATTCCAGATTAAGTTTTTAAATAAAAATAGTTAGTTTTATAAAAAGGTATTTGAAAAGATCAAATAATTAATCTTGGAATAAATGGAAAATCATTTAATTAAAAGTTTATAAAATTAAATTTGTTATTAAACTTTTCATTTAAAACATTTTATTTGTAAGTTACATACTTTATAAATAAATAAACAAAGATTATTTATTCTTCATTTTAAATAAAAACATTTATTTATTTATTAAATTACATTTAACACATACTTTAATTTCATAATCAATGATTTTATAAATATTCTATTTTACTATTTAATTCCCAACCTTAATCAAAATGTTTCAAAAATATTTACTTCAAAACTTTATATATGTTATTCAATACTTTTAAATACAAATCAATAGTTTCATACACAAATTCAACCTTCATTTTTAGACTTAAACTTTGTGCACATATTTGATTCAATATACATTATTATCTAGGTTAACTCGTGCGTATCAAGGATTCTTATTTTATCTATACTCTTTGTTAGCTACACTTCCATACCAAGTGAGTATTCACAACCCCTTTTTACTCTTTTACACTTTTGGGGTGGAACATGAACTTTATACACATTACACATTTACATTTACACAAACAACACAAGTGCAAAATCCTATTTACATACATGTGTGCAAAATTTGAGCTTTGTGCCTGAGTGCTAGTTGTGCTAATCTTTGTGAAAACTTATGTGCAGTCATTAACTATACAAGCCGACGGTTTTCAATGATAGATCTATTGAGTCTGACAAACCCACCCAAGTGGAGGTGATTGATACCGACAACACAATTTGCATACTAGTTACAAAGGTTTGGTTGTACTTGATTACACAATAGCTGCTCCCCATAAATGCCTTATTTTATCATGTCTTGTAAAGGATTTGTTTTCAACTATATGCTATCTATATACAACTGTGTTATACTCACCAACTTTTTAGTTGACTTTATTTTATTCATGTTTCAGGCCCTAATATGTGAGAATGATTCAAGACGTGCTCAATATAGGATTTGGACTTAGCAATTAAAATCAAGAATTCTATGAGTTGTTTTATGTTTCTTTGTTTGAATTTGGTTGTACTTGGATTATTTGTAATGGAAATTTGACTTTAATATATTTCAATTTAGTCAACCATGTGCTATGAACAGTCTACATGTCCCGCCCCGATGATTCCGCCATCGGTCAGGGTATGACATTCACTTTTTCTAAACGTTTTTTTAACACGGTTCGGTTTCTTTAAACACTATTTTAAAACGTTCATTTTTAACTCTTTTTCTATGAGCGAACGTTTTTTCTAAATATCTCTTGATTTTTTTAAAAATAACCTTTCTAGTTAGTTACATAAATGGCTTATATGGTTTGATCAAATTGCATGTTTGGCCCTCAGGTTTTAAAAATTACAAATATAGCCCAAACTTTTGTGACCCGGTTTTGTCTTTAGCCCCTGGTGTTAACACCAATTAGTTTTTAAAGGAAAATTAACCCATGTGCCATCCACGTGACATACGATTGCAAACTTAACACAAAAAATGAGTTAAAATCAGTAAAAAAATTAGTGATTTTTACAAACTTTTAATTATTTTTTATTTATTCTTAATGATTTTTACTGATTTTAACTCATTTTTAGGGGGTTAAATTTGCAATCGTAAGTCACGTGGATGGCATATGGACTAATTTTCCGTTAAAAACTAACTGTTGTTAACGTTAGGGGCTAAAGGCGCAACCAGGTTACAAAAGTTTGGCCTAAGTTTGCAATTTTTAAAACCTGGGTGCCAAACATGTAATTTGATCAAAACACAGGTGCCATATTTGACATTATGTTCTTTTTTTTGGATGTCCTTTTTAAAACCGTTCGGTTTTCTTACACATCCTTTCTAAAACCGGTCCGGTTTTTTAAACATTCTTTTCAAAACCGTTCGGTTATAATTTTTAAACGTCATTTTCAAAATCGTTTGTTATTTTAACATCTTTTTTAAAACCGTTCATTTTATCTAAACGTCTTTTTTAAAATCGTTCGTTTTTTCTAAACGTCTTTTTTAAACTGTTCGTTTTGTCTAAACGTCTTTTTTAAAAAGCGTTAATCATTTCCAAACGTATTTTTAAAACCGTTCCTTTCTTAAAAGGATGGTTTTAGAAAAATAAATTAAAAAAATGATCGTTTTGAAAAAAAAAAACTTTAAAAATGAACAGTTATAAAAAAAGAAAACGAACAGTTATAAAGAAAGATAATTAAAAAAACGAACGGTTTTAGAATGGACGTTCAAAAACCGAACGATTTTAAAAAGGACGTTATAAAAACGAACGTTTTTAAAAAGGACATTTAAAGAAAATCGAGAGCGTTTAGAAAAACAAACGGTCGTAAAAAAGAGTAAAACAAAGTAGCTTAGATAAAAAGTTTAAGAAAAACGAACGGTGTTGAAAAACGTTTAGGAAAAGCTAAAGTTGTTAAAAAAACATTTCAAGAAAACGAACGATTTTATAAAAGAAAAAGTTTTTATATTAGTTAAAAATAAGGAAATATAGGAAAACTTTCATTTTGGTAAATAAGTTTCCAACTACACCTATTTGGTAAATATTTTTTTCAGCTACACTCTTTTGAAAAAAAAAACTCCTTTACTATATTTAGAAAACTAGGTTAGTTCCCGTGTATTACACGGTTAATGAAAAGAAACATATATTATTCATAAAAGTATAAATAAGAATTACTTTACATAGTGAAAAAAAAATAAAATTACAATTACATTCATAAAACCAAATTACATAAGGTAAATTTTTTAGATTCTAGAAAGTTGATTTTGATTAATTGTTATTTGCTTAACAAAGATAAGTTGTTAATTTTTTTAAAAAAATTTCAATGTAATTATCTAATTATAGTAAATTTGCGAGAGTTAATTTATTGATTTTGTTATAATTTAAATAATACAAAGTTTAAAATTTTCAAATCAAACGGTTTTTAAGTTCTAGTCAAATGATATTAAATAATTTTAGCAATTATATTTGTTAAGCATTTATTATTTGTGAGAGGTTTAAAATCTTAAATTATAATTAAACTTTAGGTGGGAAAACCATTTTACAAAAACCTTTATTTATTAGGGAGTATAGATTAATATTTTTCTTTAATTAGTTATATTTTGAATTCTTATTATATACTCTTATTTAATATAATTATTATTCTTCTTTAATAATATATTTATAATATTATTATTATTTAATAAGATATAAGTGTATTTATTAGGAGAGAGAGGCGGGAAAACCAATGTGAGAAAGCATGAGGGAGTGACATGTGATAATCAAAAACTTTTATTTATTAATATGTATAGATATAGATCTTAATACGAACTATTTCCTTCGAAGCGTAATATACTTCAAGATTTTATTTCTAGAAGATTTTGGAAACTATTAATGTTAGTTAGAGACTTGTCTTGAATTTTGAATTTAAGATAACGGTAGTCTCAAGATTTTTCAAAGCAGAGGTTTTGGGTTCGAGTCTTAACTGAATCAATTATTTGGGTTGAGCTAAGACGTTTTCCCGGTTGTATGTTTCCTCCTGTGTTAAGGGTTTGATCCGTATTGGTAAGGTAGTTGGACCCAATTTAGATAACTTTATATCACAAGAGGATCTGGTGTCTGATTTAAAAAAAAAGACAAATTTTCAACGCAAAACTTCATAAATTTCAATCTTTTGATTGAGAATGTGTATATTTTTCCAAATATGACATTGACTTTGACCAATTCACACTGCCTGGTCAATGTAACCCACATTCAGCGGACGAAATATTATATATATATACGAGTAGATGGATGCAAGCATTATCTAATATTCAAATCACAAAACCAAATCAGCACTTGTTTGAAGATCACTTTTACACATGGGTTACACCAAAACATTGTTGTGCTTCGTTTTGCATTGTAGTTTTTATGGCCTTGACGTCAGAGGCCAGAAAACGCAACGCAACCCAAATCCAATTCTACATGCACAATGTCCGCGGTGGAGCCAACCCCTCGACAGTCCGTGTTGCTGTTCAACCCACAAATTCTACTGGTTCAGAGATGGGAGCCATGTTTGGGTTTGGGTCGATTTATGTCATGGATAACTCTCTCACTGCCACTCCCGATGCCAACTCGACCCTTATTGGTCGAGCCCAGGGGCTCTACGCGATGTCATCGCAGGAAAATGAGTTGAGTCTTCTCATGACCGTCACCTACAACTTTGTTTATGGAATCTACAATGGCAGCTCGCTTAGCATCGTGGGCCGGAACCCTGTGATGAATGAGGTTAGAGAGATGCCGATTGTGGGAGGTACCGGAGTTTTCAGGCTTGCTCGTGGTTTTGCTCTAGCAAAGACACACTCGATGCCGAAGGATCAACTCAACTCTACTATCATATACAACGTCACCGTAATACCTTATTATTAGAAATGTCTATAGTTGATTTCCACATTTATTATCTTTTTATTATTTCAGTTTTGGATGAGGTTGTTTCATGTATTCCTTCACATTTTACTATATTATGTGGGAACGTCTTTACAGTATAAGTAACTAAAGCAATCGCTTTATACCTTCAAATTTTAAGGTTCTAAAAAATTTAAAAAAACATTTTAATCTATATTCTAAGTTAAAAATATATGTGATAATCCCTAATTTTTATGTTTTTAAAGAGAAATGAGAAAAGATAACAAAATAATTGAGGGTTTATTTATAGGATTACTACAATAACATTCGACTTAAACATTATAAATATTATATGTTGAGCCGCCATGTATTTTATTTACGTAATAAGATATGATTTTGTTAATTTTATTTACATTTGATGTATTATATCCGGTGACGAAGCTTACAAGAATTTAGATTTCAACGTATATTTGGTTTTGTCAAAAAGGAAAAGAGTAACGATCGACTATTCAAAGGAGTAGCATTATTACTAACACTATTTCGGCCTCTTTATATTAGCAAATAAAACCCTGAAAAAAACACTACTACAAAATATACCTTTAATGACACACGAATTATGACGTGCAACAGCGTGTGTCATCTTTTTAAAAGAGTAATATAATATTGTTTTAAAACAAAAGTCAAATAAACTAAAAAAACTTTATTCCTTACCATGCAATCGAACACTAATTTTAATTTTATACAACAGAACTCAGTTTTTATTTATCAAAAATCAGTCTATATTCTTATCGACACGTGTTAAATTTTTTATGAACACAATTGGTTCAAGTCCAGTTGATATCTATAATATCATATGGGCGCAACCCAGTTCAAGAGTTAGTAAGGGCCTAACAACAAGTTAAACGCATGTTAGAAGAAAATGGTAAAAAGAGATTGTAGGACTTGAATTAGCTTGAATATGTTATCGATCTATTTTCCCGTCTCATTTGCTCATATGTATTTCTCATCTTCTTTTCTTTTTAATTAATGTACAATCAATATGAGTTGGTTAATTTGAGCAGTTTTTATTATCTAATACGATTGTTTATAATTTGTTTACTTAAAATATTTTTTTTGTTAAGTTTACTGATAGGCTAGCCATTTTCAAATATGACAATATTTTCTTGTTCAACCTGCTAATGTGTAGTCGAAAATGCATTATCACTACAAGGAAAAGGCTCAATAGCGGCGACATTTGTCGCCGCTAATACCCCAAAATGTCGCCGCTAATACCTTTAGTGGCGACAGTCGCCGCTAATACCCAAATTGTCGCCGCTAATACCCAAATTGTCGCCGCTAATAACCTTAGGCATTAGCGGCGACATGTCGCCACTAAAAGGTCGCCGCTAATGCCTTTATTTCGGTTTTCTGTTTTTTTTTTTTTTTCATATTTTCAGTTTTTTTTTCAAATACAAAATACTTGTAAATATACAGTTTTGAGACATATAAACATATAAAACATATAAACTACATAAATATATAAAAACTACATTAATATCATCATTCGTTAACGTTTGGTACAATAACTTATAAAAATAAAACTACATAAAACGTAAAACTAGTTCTTAGATCATCATCATTGTCGTCCCTTTCTTCCGTGTTAGTTGTATGCTTCTCACCAAAGAAACTCAACGATGGTCGGAGATGGGAGCCGGAGTCCGGTGGTCGGAGACGGGAGCAGGAGTCGGGTGGTCGGAGACGGGAGCCGGAGTCAGGTGGTCGGAGACGGGAGCCGGAGTCGGGTGGTCGAGCCAAAAAGTGAATTCTGAAATTGGGAGAGAACTTTCGGAGGTGGGTAATGGGGATGAGCCAAAAAGTGAAGTCTGATGGAGGGAAATAGCCCGCCATTGTGTTTCAGTGCTTTAGCGGCGACATGTCGTCGCTAATGGGTCGCCGCTAATGCCCTGTAGAAGATCAGCCCTTGGATCAGGTCAGTTATCAACGGTCATATGAGTTGCAAAGGATTTCATCCGGATTTTGAGCAATAGCGGCGACATGTCGCTGCTAATGGGTCGCCGCTAATGCCCTGTAGAAGATCAGCCCTTGGATCAGGTTAGTTATCAACGATCATATGAGTTGCAAAGGATTTCACCCGGATTTTGAGCAATAGCGGCGACATGTCGCCGCTAATGGGTCGCCGCTAATGCCCTGTAGAAGATCAGCCCTTGGATCAGGTCAGTTATCAACGGTCATATGAGTTGCAAAGGATTTCACCCGGATTTTGAGCAATAGCGGCGACATTTGGCATGTCCCCGCTAATACCGTCGCCGCTATTGCTTGTATTTCTTGTAGTGTATATCGTTTGCATCAAAACTAAAACTAACATTATGCAAGTTTTACATCTAATATACAAAACCTATCTATGAAAGAAGTTTGATGAAAGAAGAAAGAAAATATATCTCATCAAGATTTTTGAAGGCTAAGTAATAAAGTTGTAATAGTTAAAGATAAAAGATCTTATTTCCCGTATGATTGAGCTTCGTTCTAACACACTGAAACTTCCATTGTTCCAAGTAGGTAATATAAAAAAAGAGATATGTAACTCAAAAAAGTTCCATAAAGAACGGAGAAGCAAAGCTTGAACCCATCATTTTTTACACTAAATCCATCGATGATGCTGCATTGGAAATATGGTCGTGGGTAATCTGATTTCCGACAGATTATCGACGGATATTACTGACAGTTGGTTTACCCGCGGAGTTATGGACAAGTTTTAATATTTATTATATAAATCAAATTATACGAGTGATGTAATAATTAATTGTATTATTCTTTTTATTATAATAGTTTGTTTATTTTAATAATACAAGTTTTTAAGACAAATTATTTTATTATTTTTAATAAGGCAAATTAGATTTTTAATAATCCAAATTATAACCCACTAGCCTGTAATAATCCATACATGCAATTTGGCCTGTGACAGGACGGTCCTTACTTTCATTTCGTTGTCGATGGTAATTCTACTAGCATAATCATCATAAATTTACACTTGATTTCCACTCGATTTCGCTTGTACAGATCGTTATTTCATTCATAATCATTATTGTGAGCGAAATCAAGTAAAAATCGAGTGTAAATTTGTGATGATTATGTTACTAGGATTGTCATTGCAAAAGAAAGTGAAAATTAGGACTGCCAAAGATTAAATTGTCAATATGGATTATTATATGTTAATATGTCATAGTTCGGATTGTTAAAATCTAATTTGCCTTTTCATAATAATTTTTTTTAAAAAAATATATATATTTTTAATTTAGATAAACATAAAAATAAAATAAAAAAAACCGTAAGTCAAAATAAATCTAATTATAATAAAATTAAATACGGTATATATTAAAAATATATATGCAAAAGAGAAACGTAGCTAAGAACTGGGAGAGTCTCGGGATGTTGTTGAGTCTCGGGCCGTGTCGGGTCTCACTCTTACAAGGCTAACATTCATTCTATGCTCGCCTCGAGTCACTGGATCATGTGCCTATAAGCGTCCCACTCACTCCGAATAGTCTTCAACTATGCTTCTAAGTCGTCAATCTAAACACATGAAACAAATGATTAGTTTATTAACTACGATAAATGAATACACTATATAAATATTATAACATTCCTTTTGATCCGTACAAGGATCATACGATCTCCCGGTGTTGGAAGTCTAGGACTCACCGGTAATGGTATAATCAGGATCGTTGGTGGTACCTGCCTCGAAGATACGCCGTTTCTTCCGGCCTCTGAGATTATGCTCCCACAGTTGCAGGTCATCAACAATTAGCGTGTCGGGATATGAATACACCATGATGCGTATTACGATTTTTCTCAGTGGACCTCGACTTTTCCTTCCAAATTAAATATGCATGTATAATACAAATAATTAAATATGTACTTACACTAAACTGTTCGAACAAGATACGTCGGTGATCTGTAGAGACGTCCTTCCTATAACACTAAGGACTAGCAAAACAATTCTTCAACGTAGTTGTTGTCATGCAGACAATTTTAATGTTATCAAATCTGAAAAAATACGACAAAATGTGTTATAAAAATAGATTAATAGTTAATACATTACAAAGTAAAATAATTGAAATTTAATACCATACCCGCCTTCTTCAACTATCCTAATCTCTATACGGTTATCAGGATGGTTAGGTGGCTGCCCCTAAATATTGGGGCCACGCCCCGACCCCGAATGGGTTTGCGATCCGTCAAGACAAAAACCGATTTTGTCAATGTCAATATCAAACATCGATTTCTCATGTTCATTCAGCCATCGATCACCATGCCCGTCAAAGCTGCTCCCCTCAAAGTGCAAAGTTAAATCGGTTACAAGGTGCGGTAGAGGCGGTACCCTCGCCGGATATGCCCCCTCTATGTGCAGGGGGGAGTCCTCTCTCCAATGTTATCCCTGCTACTCCCACCCCTAGTGTGTACCATAATTTCTAATTGCATGCCGAAGTTACAATACATAGTGAAACCAACACATAATCAATCTACACTATGCCATATGGATAATAAATCAAACCAAAATCATTATGATATACAGATAATAAAACCAAGTTACAAACACACAATGTCGTATGCACAACTAATCAAACCAAAACCAGTTTCATATTTATACACATAATCACACCAAGTTACATAAAAAACAATTCCGTTTACACAATTAATCAAACCAAAACCATTGTGATATACACATAATCAAACCGAGTTACATATACACAACCAATCAAACCAAAACCATTACGAAGGCTATTTGGTTTTTATATAGGCTGCGTGTTAGAAATGCGTAAAAATAAACATTGAATCAACGGAAGAATTCATGCCATTTTGTTTGCCAATAAAAGCATCACCAATCCCTAGCAAAAAAAAAAAAATTATTCAAAGGGCTTACTATTTCTTTGTTTTCATATAAATATAAAGGGCTTACTATTTCTGTAATCCGGTTACTCGCTGATCAGTTCCGTAGAAAACTAGAGGAGGTGAATAAGTTTTCTTAAAAATCGCTTATCTAAAAACTAATATTGTAGGGATCAACACTTGTTAAAACCCAAGACGAGAAGGTAACAATAAATATAAAGAGTTTAGGGTTAGAAAGACAAACCAAATTTATAGAGGTTCAAGTGAGTATTAACTAATCCACTCTACGTCATCTCCCAAATTCTTCAATCGAGAGTTGCACCACTAGACGTTTCTCTTGAATGGAAGAGATAACCTGTACACCAAACATTTTATTAATTAAAGGTAGTGATCACGATGTACATCAATATCACTAAATAAAGGTCGTGATGACCTTCTTCAACACATTATGCCAAGATAGTGGCTTTTATACTCTTCATTATATCAAGATAGTGAAACCCTCACAAACTTATCACGCTCCCAATGGTGATTAACCCCACACAAAGTAGTCACTAATACAAGGTAATAAGACCCTTACAAAATTACAACACAAGAACTTAAAAAGTTGGTAGTTGAAAAACAACACTTCTGTTTTGTTCTTTGATCTTTGATATTGATCTTCTCTCTTCACAATGATGTTTAATATGATGGAAACTAGAGAGAAAATGTCAATCGCAGTCGTCATACATGTCACTTTTTGGTTTACATTTTGAATGTTATAGTTGTCCAATTGTACACTCAAAGTCATTTCCACTTATGTAAACTTGATTTAAACCTTATAAATTGATCATTTTGACCCTAGATTTGAAAGACTTTCATTACAATGATATAAGATTGCCTTTTGGATTTTGAAAAGTGTGAAGGATACATGCCATTTTGGGTTTTGGTATTTATCCACTTAAAGACTTGACGTGTCTTCCACATGAAAGAATGTTGGGATTCTTACTATTAGAAGATCCACCAATTCACACCAAATCCTAAATTCAAATTTGAATTTCAAACATGTTCTAGAAACAAATTTTATAACATTTGTGGTTTTATAAAAAAACTTGATTTGGGTTTTATAAAAAGTCTTTGGGAAATGACTAGGTTTTTATAAAATTTAAAATTTTATAAACCTTATTGTATAATTAATATATAATTAGTAATCTCACTAGATTCACAACATATTAATGTTGTCGGTAAAGCTTTGTATCATGT
Organism: Smallanthus sonchifolius; assembly: GCA_023525975.1. NCBI lineage: Eukaryota > Viridiplantae > Streptophyta > Magnoliopsida > Asterales > Asteraceae > Smallanthus > Smallanthus sonchifolius. The sequence goes on along the minus strand of CM042025.1, from coordinate 34,858,011 downwards.
TGATTTCATGTGCGTTTCCTTGTTTGATCAAATGCAATCCTGACTTGCATATTGCTTATGACACACTTTGGCTTGTTGAACCTCTACACTTAATTACTTAAGTGTGATATGGACATCTATGTGATATATGATTTTTGTTGTTGGCAATTAATAATACATGTTAATAATTTTTGTTATTATCAAAATTAGGATTAGTGATTTTTAAAACATTATTTTCCCAACAAGTTATATATTTTATCATGGTGTGTAGGTTTATATTTTATTTGTTTATAAAGTATTTGTATATATATGATATGGATAATTTATGAATTTATAAAAATTGAATAATTTTATGAATTTCTAGAAATGTTTGGTTTGATTTGTTATGCATTAAATTTTCCTTTCCATGTTTAGGTGTTCTTTTTTATTATTTTCATTTCCCTTTTATTTCTTTTTAAAATATAACTGTACTTGTTGAAATGATAAATTTAATATTTTAAGTAATGATTTTTTTTAACTTTTTAATTTTTTTTTAATATTTTTAATTAATTTTAGGAATATTCTGTTTTCCTATTATAAGTTTTAAAATACGACAATTTACAAAATTCTGAATGTACCTTTACGACGTGATTGTTTTTATATACGTTCCGATATAAATTTTATTAAAAACTGAGTTTTCATGATACCGGCGTAAGGTACTGACCCGTCACGACCCGCAGAACTCGCGATAACTATTTACTCGTTAAACTGTAATAGTAGTTGAAATTATTTCTTTCGAAGTGCAATATACTTCAATATTTTATTTCTAGAAGATTTTGGAAATTATTAACGTTTTCTCTTGAACTTTGAATTGAACCAGAAGCTTCCATATTCAACGCAAAAATTCATAAATTTCAATCTTCTAGTCTTCTTTTCACCAACATGTGGTTCCATCTTTTGATTGAAAATGTGTATATTTTTCCAAATCTAACATTAACTTTGACCAAATGAGACTGCGTAACCCAAATTCCACTCTAGAAGAAATATTATATATATAAGACTAAAGGCACAAGTTATATCAAATCACAAAACCAAAGAAGCTAGCACTTGTTTGAAGATCACTTCCACACATGGCTTACACAAAAACATTATTGTGTTTTGTTTTGGTTGCATTTTTTATGGCCTCTATGTCAGAGGCCAGAAAACGCAACACATCACACATCCAGTTCTACATGCACGATACCCCCGGTGGATCCAACCCTTCTGCCGTTCGTGTTGCTGGTCAACCCACAAATTCCACTGGTTCAGATATGGGAGCCATGTTTGGGTTTGGGTCGATTTATGTCATGGATAACTCCCTCACTGCCACTCCTGATGCTAACTCGACCCTTATTGGTCGAGCTCAGGGGCTCTACGCCATATCATCCCAGGAAAACGAGTTTAGTCTACTCATGACCCTCACCTACAACTTCGTTTCTGGAATCTACAATGGTAGCTCTCTTAGTATCGTGGGGCGGAATCCTGTGATGAATGAAGTTAGAGAGATGCCGGTTGTAGGTGGTACTGGAGTTTTCAGGCTTGCTCGTGGTTTTGCTCTTGCAAAGACACACTCGATGAATCAAGTAAACGCTGTTATCGGATACAATGTCACTGTAATACCCTATTATTAGAAAAAAAGTTTGCAGGTGATTTTCACATTTATTATGTTTCATTATTTCAGTTTCAGGTACGAGTAGTTTCATGTATCTCCACATTTTTACTTGATAACATATGATTTTGTTAATTTTATAAGAATCCATCTAAGATACGTTATATCACGTGACGAGGCTTCCAAGAATTTAGATCTCAACATGTAATTTGGTTTTATCAAAAAGAAAAATTAGGTGAAAGCTATTTAAAAGAGAAGCATTATTACTAATCACTTAATCATTCTAGTGTGCATTTGGTCCCCTAATGTAATGTTTTCATTACTAACACCATTAAACACATATTTGGGAATAAAACCCGTACAAACAGTCACATATGTTCCAATAACTAGACCTAATAAACTAAAAGAACTTGGTTTCGTATCAACCAATCTATCTATTCTTTAATTTTACATTTAGAACTTAGTTTCTTTTTCGGAGATAACAATCAACTTATGTACCCAACTAAAACTAGGGGTGAGCAAATAACCGAATTAACCGACTTAACCGAACCGAAGAATTAACCGATGGTTCGGTTAAGCCATAACCGATTAACCTGGTTCAGTTACGGTTTTGACGTGTGGCATAACCGAATTAACCGAACCGAACTGATTATACATATAGCTATTCAAAACATGTGATGTTTTTATTGATCTTCAGTGGAGTCCATGAATGTTTGTGAAAAAGTTTTGGAAATATTTGAAGCAGTGGATGTGTTTAGGACGATCATCGTTAGGTAAATGAGGGCTGAGGGAAACTAATTGAAATCACATAGCTTTATGTAAACAAAATCACCTCATAGATCGAATTGGATGTGTTGAAATTTGTTAGTTAGTTATGTAAATTAATTAAACTTATAAAGAACTAAACTCATTTTAGTATCTCCACATGCAACAATAGAGATGAAAACTACACCAACAATTTATTAATCAAATACTACATCCAGATCTATGTCCTTCCATTAAAAGAGGCATCCTAAATCCATCAGTGAAATTAACGGTCAACTTCGCATTCCAGAGAAATTATATATTAGGATCTTGTAATATTTTGTTTCTTGGTTTATCTTTGTCCCACATACAAGCTTGAAGTAAACTGCTAAGGTTTTAGTGATTATAAAAAAGAAAGATGAGTGGCCAACAAAATTTGAGAGGAATATATCTTTAAAGGAAGCTTCATCGTTTCATTTCTTAAATTTTTAGTTGGTTCTAAAATTTTTTTATTAAAAAAAGAGTTTAAATAAAACACTTTTAAAAAGTTCAATTTTTTTTAAAGTTGGTTAGCCGAACCATAACTGAACTGAATATGGGGTATTAACCGATTAACCGAAACCGATCGGTTAATATAAACCAATAACCGAAAATTTCGGTATCGGTTTCGGAGGAGGCCTAAAACCGAATCGAACTGACCCGTGTACACCTCTAACTAAAACTAACATTTATATCTAATAGACAAAAGCGTATACAAAAGTGTTGGTAATCAAGAGTGCAAATTGGATGAAGAACACAAAGATTTGATAAATACACACACATACAATCGATACCATTCATACGATTACGAGAGGGGGTATATAACCCTAATTTACAAACCATCGCGTCCCCTCCTCTTTAACCGTTTATGACTTTTACTTATTTACATACTAGCCCTTGTATAAATATAGTTTAAAGAAGATTTTCTCTTTGCTTGACCTGTCTTTACAACAATGTCTATGCAACCTCTTATTTGTCTTTACAACAATGTCTTTACACACATATTTTAGTTTTTTACATGTGTAGTTACTTTACCCACACATAACGAAAGTTTGTCACATGTGCGGGTAATTTAACATTTAACTGATCGTCAATTTTTTGTGAAAATTTTCCCACCAACGCCAAGTGTGGCTAAAACGTATTACTAACATATATGAAGTGTTAGTTATTATGAAAAGATATCATCAACCATTTCCCACACATATACAAACATGTGTAGGTAAATTATGTGTGGATAAACACCTCAATTTCTTATAGTGAGAACCGATACAGCAATAGAACAAGCACTCTCTCACTTCCTTTTATACACTCCATATCAGCTAACGGATACTCCATCAGCCACTATGACCCGCGTGTGTTTATGAGAGCATACAGCCATACAGGTCTAGTACAATAATCCGAAGCTCCATCTAATTGCCCAGGTGATCAGCTTCCAGAGTTCCAGCTCCGGTCCATTATTATCAGCTACATACAGGACACTCTCATTAGCCCAATAAGCAATCCATCTTCAGCTCTACTCTAGAACTCCAGATTATCCCATTGTGCACATTAACACACAAAGAATTAGAATAAAATTAATAAAAGAAATAATAAAAAAATATTTATGTTAGACAAATAGAATTTAATAAACATGATGTAATTTCAACACAAACAAATATGAAAATACAGATATAAAAATAGTGAGCTTTTTAAACAATAAAAAAGGGCTCAAAACATTTTCCTACGTATAATTATATTACTAGGTTAGAATTTCGTGTATTACACGGGTTAAATAAATGTAATGTTATATATACTTTTAGTAATAAAAAAATTATGTCTTTAAAAGCCCGTGTATTACACAGGTTGAATAAAATATAATTTAATCTGTTAACACATACACTCGTCAAAATGGAACAATGTGAATATGTAAATAGATGGTTAAATAGTTTTTATTTGTATCTTAGATGGCTATAAAATTGTTTTCAGTTTGTAGATTTCATAAAAATATGATAAAACAATTTAATTGATGATAAACACAGTTTTAAATTTAAAAATCTGTAGATAAAAATTAAAACAAATAATTAATTTAGTTGTCTAAATTAGTGAAGTTGGTTATTAATAGGAGAGGGAGGCGGGAAAATGAGAATGTGGAGGCCTAGAAATATGACAAGTGTCCTTCCCCAAAACTTGATTTATTAGTATGTGTTGGGATATGACCCGGCAGAAGGACCGGACCTATCCCAAAAACCTAAGTCCGAATAACCATCTACGAAACCACAATAACCGATGGACGGACCAACAGGCCTAAAAGCCGGACCTCAATTAAAGCCCGACAATGCAAACTAAGGCCCGGACACACCGGAAAGAAAGAGACAAACAAATAAAGGTAAAGAGAAGACAAGAATCAACATATCAGAGTACGAACCAATCAATAGAGGAGACACGATAATGCGCAAACCATTACTAACAACTTTAAAAATGGTTTGGCCATTACATATCTCAGCCAATAAGTAGGAGGCTGCCACAGACTAAAGACAAAACGCTCTAGGTATAAATACCCCATTAATCCTAAGGTAACAGGACATTCTCATTCACTCATTCTCATACTCTCTCAATACTTGTCTTCTCTACCAAAAAACCTATACTTACTCTCACGCCGGAGGCTGGTCACAACGAAACCTCCCGGGGTCCTCACTGTGACGAGACTAACGACGTTTACTGTTTTGCTAGGTCAAGCTCAATATAACCCTTCTGGAGACTCTTGGACAGCCTGATCTAGGTCCGGAGGTCTTGGAGTTTACAGTGGCGCCATTCAAATTGGATCAACCCTTAAACCAACTCAGCTAGAAAAACAAAGTAAAACCCTATTTCCGCACAGTAGCGATGTCAAACCAGCAACAAAATCCTTCTCCAGCACCCACCCTTGAGGTATCCTTGAAAGGAATGGCGTCCGTAGGAGGAGGGAAGGCAAGGAGAAAGAAAGCTAGTCGAAGGAATCCTTGGAAAACTATGTTGTGGTGGAAGACGCATGTGATGACTCAAACCAAGAATCATCTGGTGCAACAGCTCAAATCACCCCAGAGTTCGTCCGGAGCAACAGGGATAAACTCCGGGCGGAGTTAGCATCTCTGGATAGAGTAGATAAGCTTGCTGAGGTCAGGACAAAGTTGGTATTTGATAAAGCTGGGGAAACAGCAGATAAAAACAAACAGTTGGAAGGCCTGGCTGATGCTAGGGTGGCACGGCAAAGTAAGCAGCAAAAAGATAACGTGCACATGCCGGTGGCAGATACACCCAACCTACTGAACCAGTTGCAAAGAATGCTCACACCACACCCGACGGCAGGTAAGGCAGCGAAAAAAGCCAAACAAGTGATAAGCCCAAAAATAGCCCTGGAGAAAAGAAGTCAGAGGATGATTTAACAAAGCCATACAGGCCGGACCACCTAGCGGAACAATCCAAGTTTACCACCCGGCTGACTGGAGCACCACTCCCGGCTAAGCTCAAAATGCCAACATGCATCAGTAAATATGACGGTAGTCAAGACCCGGAAGACCAATTGCACACCTTTAACGGTGCGCCCACATTTAAGAAGGGAGATAGAGAAGGCGGTGAAAACAGGCAAACTGTCTCATTTGATTAAAGAAATAGGCCAGCAGGGCAGCAGAGACGGAAAGCCCGAAGGAGACAGACAGAAACCACCCCTGGAAGACAGAAGAAGAGTAGAAATGGTGTACAAAGGGTAAACTTCAAAGCAAGAAGAGGCTAGCCGTAAAAGAAAACCACCGCCACTTGAATCATGGATGACACAAGCCATTTCTTTTGAGTCACTAGCGGATGAGGACATCTAGGATGGCCCACTAGTTATATCTGCAAGCGTGGCAGGTCATCGTATTAGGAGAATACATGTGGATGGAGGTAGTGGGGCGGAGATCATGTTCGAGCACTGCTTCAGACGTTTGGATGAAGACTTAAAAGCTAGGCTGGTCCCGGATCATCTCTCGTTGGTCGGATTTGTGAGAGAAAGAGTATTACCCATTGGTAAAGTGACCCTTCCGGTCACTTTAGGGGAAGGGGAAAGGTTTAGGGAAGGGGAAAGGTTTCATACTATCAACTTAACTTTTTCTATAGTTCAAGCCAATTTCAAAAACAACATCGTCATGGGCAGGCCGGGAATCAAAGCCTTTAGAGGGGTAATATCCACTAACCACGGAATCATGCAATTCCCCACCCCAAAGGGTATAGCATTGGTCAGTACAGCTGCCGAGATAGTAGCTGCATTGGATAGAACTAAAGAAGGTCACAACGCAGAGCACGAAGTCTGGATGATCCACGGCAACTTCACAGACCAAACCGTCAGGGAGGGGACACAGTTGTCCAACAAAGTAAAAGCAGACTTAAAGGAATTACTCATCCGCAACATGGATGTGTTTGCCTAGGAAGATGCAGATATGGAAGGCATTCCATGGGATTTAGTGGAACACAAGTTGAACATATACGCCACAGCAGCTCCAATCCGGCAGAAGCGGCAGACTATGGGCCCGGAACGGTGCAAAGCTGCATGCATGGAAACTAGAAAGTTACTACAAGCGGGAATAGTAAGGGAGGTCAAGTATCCATCTTAGATAGCAAACCCGGTAATGGTGGCAAAAGGGGACGGCTCTTGGAGAATGTGCATAGATTTCAAGGACCTTAATAAAGCAACCCCGAAAGACTGCTACCCCCTGGAGGACTTCCTGGTAAGATGTTTTTTGGATGCATACAAGGGGTACCACAAAATACAGATGGCACCGGAGTACGAAGAGCAAACGGCATTCTACACAGACGAAGGGGTATTCTGTTATACCAAAATGCCCTTCGGTCTAAAGAACGCATGAGCTACTTACCAAAGGTTCATGGATCAAACTTTCACCAAACAGATCGGCAAAAACCTTGAGGTCTATGTGGATGACCTGGTAATCAAAGGCAAAACAGAGGCGGGGATGGTCAAGGACGTAGAAGAAACTTTTAAAACACTCCGCGTGGCTGGCAGAAGCTCAACCCAAAGAAGTGTTCGTTCGGAGTAGCAAAGGGAAAATTCCTGGGAGTAATGGTGACCAAGGAAGGAATTTGCCCAAACCCGGAGAAGGTGGAAGCCATAACCAAAATGCCTTCCCCAAGAACGTTAAAGGAAGTGGAAAGACTGAATGGCAGGTTGGTGGCGTTGAATAGATTCCTATCCCGAATGGCATAAAGGTCACTGCCATTTATGGCATGAAACACCACTTTTTAAAAGAACAAAACTTTAACGCGCGGAAGTCTTAACCAAGGAATTTTTTTATTTTACACCCTCGCGTAGCGCGAGAAAACTATCTCCCTCCCTCGCGATACGCGAGGGAGTCAAATTTCCAGAAAGTTTCCATTTTTTTTTTGCAGTTTTCACACTTAGCCATCTTTCCAACCTTTTTCACCAAAACATCTATACATAAAATCCCAAACACTTGGGCATTTAAACACACACTTATACCACCAATTTAACACCAAAAACATGATTCCTAGATTCAAAATTTACATCCTTTACGGGAAAGTCAAATTACTTCAAACATTTGCACCTAAAAACATATACGAGAACCCGCGATCACCTTGGACTTGACTTGGACTACTTCGGAGCTTTTCCTACAACCACATAAACATATCACCATTAGTAATGAGATATATATCATAACAATAAGTAATTTCTACTTATTTCACCCATTCACCCATTTTGACCCGTTTGCGCCCAAAGATGCATTTGGGTGCAAACACTTGCATTACACCTTGCAAGTTCCATTCTTTACTTAACATAACATCTTCACAACATTTAATAGTGCATATCATCTTATCGAATTAGCGACTACGGTCATTTTCACCCATTTAAACCTTTTGACCCGTTAACATTCAAATTGATGTTTGATTGCATACCACTTGTATTTCACCTACAAGTTTCATTTACTCTTTACATTATCATTTCATTTATGACACAAAGGTCATAACTTTCTTTCCATTCTTCATCTTGGTACATAGACCAAGATCTTACCACATTTCCATTATGGTTCTTTGACCATAACCTCCCCTTTTCCATTATGATTCTTTGATCATAACCTTCACTTTTCCATTATGATTCTTTGATCATAACCTTCCCTTTTCCATTATGATTCTTTGATCATAACCTCCGCATATTAGATATAGTATTATAACCATATCACATTCATACATACACTCATGCATAATCAATTCATGTATCATTCATACTATGCACAACAAAACCCATACATCACATATCACATTACTAAGTAAGTGCAAAGGCACTTACCTTGCGGATTTGAAGATCCCGCACCTCCTTCTAGTTTAGAAATTTGATTACCTAAACATATACACCTAGTTCAGTAATCTTAACATACATAAAAATAACTTTAAAACTGAGTTCACAACCCAATTTCCATTTCCACCCAGAATGACCCGTTTGGGTTATTCCCACATCCAAACACCCCCTTAAAACCAAGAACTCAACCTCTTGAATTCTCCTTCCAATACCTTGACACTAATTTTTCATCAAATTAGTTCTTTAAGTTAATTTGGGGTTTGTTTATGTGTCTAACATCATAAAAACACATAATCATCAATAATTCAACATTCTAGCATTATGATCCAAACACCCCCAATTTTCACCATATGAACCCTAACTTCTCATAATCAAAATTAAAGGGTTCTAGGATGTTAACCATCATTCTTTAACTTTAGCTTAGCTAGATTATCAATAATCTCACACCATTTCATCACATGCATACAAAATTTTGGGTTTCACCTAAAACCCACCAAGAACACATACATGGTGGAATCAAGAGGAAGAGAATCACTTACTTGATGTTAGGAGAGTGATATGCAAGCCAAAACCCCCACAAATCAAGCTCCAAATGCACGTTTTATGCTTCAAACTCGTTTCTCATTTTTCTCCTCTTGAGATGAACGACCCTTTACACAACAAAAATGCCAATTTTGACTTCAATAAGTCAAATATGGCAGATTTGCCATATTTACAAGTTTAGCCCCTCAACTTTCATTTCACCCACTTCATTCCAAAACTAGTTAAAAACTAGTATAACCCCATTACTAACTTGAAACCCACTTGTTTCAACTTATTTCATAAATATTATTTTCACCATAATATTTATTAAATATTTATTTATTTATTTGAAAACGAAACCCGGATTTTGGTTCGTTACAAATCACCTCCCCTTATTTGGGTTTCGTCCCCGAAACCCGACTTCACATAAAAAGGTTCGGGTAGAATTTGAGCATTTCTTCCTCGGTTTCCCAAGTCATTTCCGCCCCCTTTCTATGCTTCCATCGAACCAACACTTGGCTAATCTCTTTATTTCACAACCGCTTCACTTTCCTATCTAAGATTGCCATCGGTTCTTCCACATAGTTCAACTTTTCATCAATTTCTATATCATCCAATGGAACAAAAGTAGATTCATCCGCTAAACATTTTCGCAAATGAGACACATGGAACGTGTTATGAAGTCTACTTAGTCCCTCCGGTAACTCCAATCGATAAGCTACCGCACCCACCCTTGCCATCACTTTAAACGGTCCAATGAAACGTGGGCTTAACTTCCCCCGTTTCCTAAACCTTATCACCCCTTTCCAAGGAGAGACTTTCAAAAGTCCCCCACTTGAAACTCAATCGCCCGCTTCCTATTATCCGCATAAGATTTTTGGCGATCCTGCGCCGCCTTTAAGCGAGCCTTTATTTGGTCAATACTATCATTCGTTTCCATGACCACTTCCTTGCTGCCAAGTTCCCGTTGACCAATTTCACCCCAACATACGGGTGTTCTACATTTCCTTCCATACAATGCCTCAAAAGGCGGCATACCAATGCTAGAATGGTAACTATTATTGTATGCAAATTCCGCCAACGGTAAATGGTCGTCCCAACTACCCCCAAAATCCAAAGCACACGCGCGTAACATATCCTCGAGCGTTTGAATCGTACGCTCGCTTTGCCCATCCGTTTGCGGATGATAAGCGGTGCTAAGGTTCAACCTTGTCCCCATATCCTCATGGAATTTCTTCCAAAAACGAGAAGTGAATCTCGTATCCCGGTCCGAAATAATTGACACCGGCACCCCATGGCGTGACACAATTTCTTTCACATAGATTTCCGCTAGTCTATCCGACGAGTACGTTTCCTTTATTGAGAGGAAATGTGCACTCTTTGTCAACCGATCCACTACTACCCATATCGCATCATAACCCTTTCGAGTCTTTGGTAGTTTAGTGATCAAATCCATGGTTATATTTTCCCATTTCCAAAGCGGTATTTCAAGCGGTTGAAGCTTTCCATACGACTTTTGATGCTCCGCCTTAACCCTTAAACATGTGAGACACCTCTCCACATACTTAACAATATCACGCCTCATACCCGGCCACCAAAAATGACACCTCAAATCATAAAACATCTTTGTGGCCCCCGGATGGATAGAATATTTGGATTTATGCGCCTCGTCAAGAATAGTTGTCAAGACACTTGACAACCTAGGTATCCAAATTATATCAAAGCATGTCTTCAAACCCATGCTATTTTCACCAAGCTTATCAACATAAGAAATCATCCGTTCTTTCTTCAAGTCGCCACCACGTGCTAACACTTGGGCCTCCAGGATTTCATCAATAAGAGATGATGAAATTGTCATCTTAAATGACTTCACCTTGATAGGTGAATGACTTGACTTTCTACTAAGCGCACCCGCCACAACATTCGCTTTACCCGGATGATAAAGTATCTCACAATCATAATCCTTAACCAATTCAAGCCACCGTCTTTGCCTCATATTGAGGTCCTTTTGGTCAAAGAAATATTTGAGACTTTTGTGATCCGTGTAGATCGTACACTTAGCACCATACAAATAATGCCTCCAAATCTTGAGCACGAAAACCACGGCTGCAAGCTCTAAATCATGGGTTGGGTAATTCACCTCGTGAGTCTTTAATTGCCTAGATGCATAGGCAATCACTTTCCCCCTTTGCATCAAAACACACCCCAACCCCGAATGCGAGGCATCCGAATAAACAACAAAATCCTCGGTCCCGTCCGGCAAGGATAAAACAGGCGCCTTAGTCAACTTTTCTTTCAAGAGTTGAAAGGCAGATTCTTGCTCGGGACTCCAAACAAACTTTGTCTCCTTACGAGACAACTTCGTCATCGGCAAAGCAATCCGAGAGAAGTTTTCGATGAACCTCCGATAATAACCCACTAACCCCAAGAAACTTCTAATCTCCGAAGGCGTCTTCGGTGATGACCATTCTTTAACCGCCATAATCTTGGATGGGTCAACGGTAATTCCTCTTTCATTAATCACATGACCCAAGAATTGGATCTCGCGCAACCAAAATGCGCACTTGGAGAATTTAGCATAAAGTTTCTCCTTTTGCAAGACTTCAAGAATCTCACGCAAATGACAAGCGTGATCACCCTCGCTCCTTGAATAGATGAGAAGATCGTCAATAAACACAATGACCGAACGATCAAGGAACGGTTTACACACCCGGTTCATGAGATCCATGAAAACCGCAGGTGCGTTGGTCAAACCGAAAGGCATAACCGTAAACTTATAGTGACCGTAACGAGTGCGAAAAGCTGTTTTATGAACATCCTCTTCCTTCACTTTCAACTGATGATACCCGGACTTCAAGTCAATCTTAGAAAACCATGACGCCCCTTGCAATTGGTCGAAAAGATCGTCAATCCTAGGCAATGGGTACCTATTCTTCACTGTCAACTTGTTCAACTCCCGGTAATCCATACACATTCTCATGCTCCCATCCTTCTTTTTGACGAAGAGAACGGGCGCACCCCAAGGTGAAACACTTGGGCGTATGAAACCCTTGTCAAGTAACTCTTGTAATTGCTCCATGAGTTCTTTCATTTCTGGCGGTGCCAATCTATAAGGCGCTTTAGCTACCGGTTTAGCACCCGGCATCAAGTCAATTCCAAACTCTATCTCCCTATCCGGCGGAATCCCCGGTAACTCGTCAGGAAACACATCTACGAATTTGTTCACGACCGGTACATCGTGAATCTCCTTTACTCTTTCATTCACATCCGCGACACAAGCCATGAACGCCTTGCACCCACGCGCCATGTACTTGGTCGCCTTCACATAAGTGCACAACCTTACTTTACCCTTTTTATCACCTTCTATGTAGATGGACTCTCCCGATGGGGAAACAAGTTGGATCGTCTTCGGTCCACATAAAATACTCGCCTTATTCTTTGACAACCAATCCATCCCCACAATAACATCAAAATCTCCCATAGCCATAGGAATCAAATCAATAAAGAAAGTTTCGCCCCCCGCTCTCAACTTACAATCTCTAAAAATGTCAAGACAAGGAAACTCTTATCATTAGTCGCTTCGATTTCTAAGGGTTCATCTAACTTGCTACTTACAAAAGAGGAATGCTTAACAATTTTCAAGGAAACAAAAGAACGGCTAGCCCCCGAATCAAATAGAACTAGTGCAGGTAATGAGTTAATCTTGAATGTACCTGACACCACCTCCGAGTTGTTCTTTGCCTCTTTCGCCGAAATGTGGAAGGCTCTTCCTTTTGGCTTTGGCGTCTCCACTTTCTTTCCACTTCCACCTTGCTTTAACTCGGGACATTCCGCCCTATTGTGCCCGGGTTTATAACAATTGTAGCATATATGCACTTGGCTTGAACACTGATGAGCAAAATGCCCCGGTTTTCCACATTTATAGCAGTTTTGAGATCCCTTCCGGCACTCCCCAATGTGCTCCTTTCCACAAATTTTGCACCCCCGCGACGAAGGCTTGATGAACTGCTTCTTACTAGGGCTCCCGCCCTTTATCTTACTCACCACTTGATCCACTATTTCACGTTTCCTCTTTTCTCCCCTAGCTTCTTGCCTCCTCAACTCCACCTCTCTTTCCCGACACCTGTTTATTAAGTCTACAAGTGTGGTAAATGAGGATGGAGATATGCTATCCCTGAACTCCACCGTCAGCATAGCATAGAACCTGTCAATCTTGGCTTTCTCGGTCGACACCACATCTGGACAGAACTTGGCCCGATCGAAGAAAGTCCCAGCTAATTCATCAATAGTCTCTGTCGTCTGCCTCATGAGGAGAAACTCCTCGGTCATCCTGTCAATAGCGGCCTGTGGGCAATGGTACTTTAGGAATGCCGCTTTAAACTCCTCCCATGACATGGAGGTCACCCCTCTTTCACCCCTCTCCTTTCAGAGATTTAGCAGCCACTCCTTAGCCCGCCCAGTCAAAAGTGGCACGCTAAACATCACTCTATCCTCGGGCTTACACCTTGTCGTCTCAAAATTTGACTCCATGTCTACCACCCACCTGTGGCTCAGAATTGGGTCCACTTGCCCGTTATATTCCTTGGGCTTGATCACCATGAAATTCTTCAGTGTACAACCCCGAGATTCCTTATCTTTCTCTTTCATGTTCTCCTCGAGAGAGAGTTTAATAGTCCCCCTCATTTCTTCCATCAACAGATTTGTGGCTTGCTCAAAGGCATTGGCCACTTCTTCCTTTATCATATCTTGGATCCAACGGTTCTTCGTTTACATCAACATTTTCGTGGTGGTCACCCTCGTCCGTCATCTCTTAACTGAGAAATAGTGCCAAAAACACCTTAACATTCCTATACCTTCAAATCACCTAGGGTATATATATATGTATATTTACCTACTTATACACATACATATACGATCACCTTCACCTAATCCTTGCAAATGTTCATTGTCATATGGTTATCATAAAAGCTCTTGCACATCTCGTCTTATTAATCATATTGGCCAGACATGTTTAATAATACGTTATGCCCAAGTGTAATTATCATATGCATATAACAATTCACAAGACAAGTTTCGGCACACATAACACTTTGTCATTCAATCAATCATATGCATTTACAACATATATACATAATCACTTATTAAATCATTACTAACCTTTCATTTCCGAAAGCTCCGAGTCTTAGTCAAGTCCTTCTTGGATTCTCGTATCATCCCCCCCATATCAAGAGCATCCGGTTTGAGTTTGGTGCCACCCACACCAAATCCCTCAAACCATTGCTCTGATACCAAGTTGAAACACACCACTTTTTAAAAGAACAAAACTTTAACGCGCGGAAGTCTTAACCCAGGATTTTTTTTTACACTCTCACGTAGCGCGAGAAAACTATCTCCCTCCCTCGCGATACGCGAGGGAGTCAAATTTCCAGAAAGTTTCCATTTTTTTTTTGCAGTTTTCACACTTAGCCATCTTTCCAACCTTTTTCACCAAAACATCTATACATAAAATCCCAAACACTTGGGCATTTAAACACACACTTATACCACCAATTTAACACCAAAAACATGATTCCTAGATTCAAAATTTACATCCTTTACGGGAAAGTCAAATTACTTCAAACATTTGCACCTAAAAACATATACGAGAACCCGCGATCACCTTGGACTTGACTTGGACTACTTCGGAGCTTTTCCTACAACCACATAAACATATCACCATTAGTAATGAGATATATATCATAACAATAAGTAATTTCTACTTATTTCACCCATTCACCCATTTTGACCCGTTTGCGCCCAAAGATGCATTTGGGTGCAAACACTTGCATTACACCTTGCAAGTTCCATTCTTTACTTAACATAACATCTTCACAACATTTAATAGTGCATATCATCTTATCGAATTAGCGACTACAGTCATTTTCACCCATTTAATCCTTTTGACCCGTTAACATTCAAATTGATGTTTGATTGCATACCACTTGTATTTCACCTACAAGTTTCATTTACTCTTTACATTATCATTTCATTTATGACACAAAGGTCATAACTTTCTTTCCATTCTTCATCTTGGTACATAGACCAAGATCTTACCACATTTCCATTATGGTTCTTTGACCATAACCCCCCCTTTTCCATTATGATTCTTTGATCATAACCTTCACTTTTCCATTATGATTCTTTGATCATAACCTTCCCTTTTCCATTATGATTCTTTGATCATAACCTCCGCATATTAGATATAGTATTATAAACATATCACATTCATACATACACTCATGCATAATCAATTCATGTATCATTCATACTATGCACAACATAACACATACATCACATATCACATTACTAAGTAAGTGCAAAGGCACTTACCTTGCGGATTTGAAGATCCCGCACCTCCTTCTAGTTTAGAAATTTGATTACCTAAACATATACACCTAGTTCAGTAATCTTAACATACATAAAAATCACTTCAAAACAGTTCACAACCCAATTTCCATTTCCACCTAGAATGACCCGTTTGGGTTATTCCCACATCCAAACACCCCCTTAAAACCAAGAACTCAACCTCTTGAATTCTCCTTCCAATACCTTCACACTAATTTTTCATCAAATTAGTTCTTTAAGTTAATTTGGGGTTTGTTTATGTGTCTAACATCATAAAAACACCTAATCATCAATAATTCAACATTCTAGCATTATGATCCAAACACCCCCAATTTTCACCATATGAACCCTAACTTCTCATAATCAAAATTAAAGGGTTCTAGGATGTTAACCATCATTCTTTAACTTTAGCTTAGCTAGATTATCAATAATCTAGCACCATTTCATCACATGCATACAAAATTTTGGGTTTCACCTAAAACCCACCAAGAACACATACATGGTGGAATCAAGAGGAAGAGAATCACTTACTTGATGTTAGGAGAGTGATATGCAAGCCAAAACCCCCATAAATCAAGCTCCAAATGCACGTTTTATGCTTCAAACTCGTTTCTCATTTTTCATAAATATTATTTGAAACCCACTTGTTTTAACTTATTTCATAAATATTATTTTCACCATAATATTTATTAAATATTTATTTATTTATTTGAAAACGAAACCCGGATTTTGGTTCGTTATATGGCAACACTAAAAAACTGTCTCAAAAAGAATGATTTTGCATGGACGACAGAGGCAGAGGCAACATTCCAAGAGATGAAGACTCATTTATGTAACCTACCGGCGCTGACATCACCAAAGCCGGGGGAGACGCTGATCATGTACCTAGCTGCCTCTTTAAATGCTGTTAGTGATGTACTCATGATAGAAAGAGGAGTGGTTCAGACCCCGATCTATTTTTTTAGCAGAACACTTAAAGACCCAGAGACCCGATATACCCGGATATGGAAAAACTAGCTTTGGAGTTGGTATACTCATCACGATGACTCCAGCGGTACTTCCAAGCCCACCTAGTCAAAGTGTTAACCGATCAACCAATCCAAAGGGTCTTAAAGAAGCCCGAATATTCATGAAGGTTGGCCACATGGGCAATTGAACTAGGGGGTCATCAGATCACCTACTGTCCGCGAACATCATTTAAGGGGCAAGTAATTGTAGATTTCCTGGCCGAGTTGCCGGGTATCCAGGAAGACAAAATGGAAGTGTTAGAAGCAAGAAAGGAGGAGACTGTAGAACACAAACCATGGAAGCTTTTTACAGATGGAGATTCCAACGATGAAGGTTGTGGAGCAGGTCTAGTCCTGGTCAGCCCAGAAGAGGTGGAACTTACTTACGCTCTCTGGATAGACTTCAAGAGTACTAACAATGAAGCAGAATACGAAGCTCTTCTGGTGTCACACCCCAACCGACGACGGAAACGTCGGGGCGGGACATGTAGACTGTTCATGAGCACAAGGTTCACTAGATTCCAATATTTAATCATCAATTTCACTTCAAACCATTCAAACACAAATAGAAAAATTCAACAAGTACATAAATAAAAATACAAATTGTTCTTTGAATTGAAATTAACTAAGTCCAAACTTAAGTGTAGCATGTCTTGCTCAAATTCACACATTTGCACCTGAAACATGAATAAAATAGGATCAACTAAAAAGTTGGTGAGCATACATAGGTTTATACATAGATAGTGTATAAATATGAATAAGCAAATCCTTACATGTCATGATAAATAAGGCATTTATGGGGAGCAGCTATTGTGTAACTAAAGTACAATCAAACCTTTGTAACTAGCATGCAAATTGTGTTGTCGGTAACAATCACCCCAATCTGGGTGGGTTTGTCAGACTCAATAGATCTATCATTGTTAACCGTCGTCTTGAATAGTTAATGATTGCACATAAATTGCACACAAACAGTTTGCACACAAACAGTTAACGCACATAGCACTCAAACATAAAGCTCAAATTTTGTATACATGAATGTAAAGATGATTTGTGTTTGTGTAGTTTATGTAAATGTAAACAATTGTGTGTATAGAGTTCATGTTTCACCCCAAAAAGTGTAAAAGTGTAAAAGGGGCTATGTAATACTCACCTGTAATAATTGCGTAGATAACACGAGCAAAGATGTAGCCCAAATGATTCTCAAATCACAAGTTAACCTAGGGTGAAATTTTATAAACTTGAATTAATGTCGTGCACAAGGCCTAAAGAAAGTCTAGGGTTTCAATGGGTGTGAGTGTAGAGATTTGTACAAGGTTATGTCAATTCATGTGAAAAGATATATGTATTTGTATCTTAATAAGGGTTTGATATGAAAATGTGAGTCTCAAAGTGTATAAATTTCAACGAAAATACAATAATGGTCTTTAGGGTTTAATTTGAATAACTAAATACATTAAATAAATTCTTTTATTTATTTATTTAATAAAAGTGGTGTAAGACTATATTTATAATAAATTTATTTATGAGAGTGTGCCAAAATGAGGTGTAAATATATACATTAGTATATATTAGGAAATTATATTTGTCTAAATATAATTTATCTTAAATAAAGATAACTAATCTAAATAATTAAATGATTTTTAATTTCCAAGTTAACATTTTATTCTGTTAACATGCTTCAGATTTTATAAAGTTTCAAAAACTATCTTTATAAAATTTTTCTGAGTTACATTAAGGTCTAAAAAAAACATTGCAGGCCATGTGTAAGCAAGGCGCGTTACCGCTGGACCATGGGACTATCCCTTGTTATGGTACTGGCTCGATTTGCTAATAATGTAAACCAAGCAGGGGGCCGGATCTGGCTTTGGGGGCGCGCGCAAAAAGCCGGATATGCGGGTTTCGAACCCGCGCCCCTCGTTCTAATGGTGCAGCGTCTTAACCAGTTGGACCGGGGGTTTCGCTGGTCTAAAAGAGATCCCGTTTGATTAAATAGAGATTCGAAAGCCAACCCTAATTCAAGAACACGTAAGAACAGGGTAAGAACCCTAATTCGAATCGTGTTCGACAGATTTTGCTAACATAAATTGGCATGGGGCTATTGATAGGGACCCATTTACGACTCGAACGAACTAAGTATTACCTGATATGGTGGGGCGTAGATGACGAACGGTTGGAGTTTCAGGCTCGGTGTTCTTCGATCCTGGCAGCGCTTCAGAGGTGCAATGGGGGTCAACTGAGGGTTGGGAGAGAGTTTGCGCACATGAAGAAGCAATTCAAATGGATCAATTTCTCTTAATGTGTTTGATTCATATCGGATTGATAGGAAACAGCTATCGACCATTATTCACGCATTAAATCGATAATTGGTGATGGATTTAGCCTCGTATAGGGTCTGAACACATGTGAGGAGTAATTTCACATGATTTGCGGGTTCCATCCGCGTCTAATTTCTTTGATTGTAACCGAATTGACTTAGTTTGACTTTGGTTTGTCAAAGTCAGTTTGAAATTTGAATTTGTCGCGCCTCATATTAAATTAACACGTCTAATGAGTCCAGGAATGGTCGAGAAACAGTTTATAAGAAATCAGTGGGCAGGAATCCCCATTCATTGATGATTTGGTACATCAATTTGGGTCTATTTAACTTTTCAAAGTCAACTGTTGGAGAATGCTTGTTCTGGTTGACTTTCCTAGGTCAAAATTGGGTGAAGGGATTCAAATTCAAATGTGGGGGTCCAATTATCTTGGGTTCAAGACCAAATGTTAAATTTATGAATTTATATATAAATATGCATAGATACATACACACACACACACACATATATATATATATATATATATCCACATACAAACTTTCTTAAAAATGTCATATTTTATAGTTTCATATAAGTTTATAATTTTTTTTAATCATGATAATGTAGGAGTGGATGTATTTTATAAAAGTTTGTACATGATATATGTATAAATATATAAATCAATGAAGTTTCCAAAATAAATATTTTATGCTCCCATTAGTAACTAAAATATTTATTTGTGAAATTTAAGAATTGTGTATTTTGTAAAAATGCATAGGATTTGACATAGAAACTAATTTGTTAAGTATTTGCAAAAAAAAAAATCGCAAACCGGGAAAAGTCGAGGATGATACATACATAATATCATGAATAAAGAAATAGGAAAAAAAAAGAAAAATCATGGCCTGAAAATTATGGATGTTACAGTCTCCCCATGTTATGGAAATTTCATCCCGAAATTTAACTAATGGAGGCTACTGAATCATAAAAGTTGAGGGTTTGGATTCCCAATGTGTTTTGACTGTCGGTTTGAGGAGTACATTTGATAACAAGATTCTGGTCTGTTCCTCAAGATCAAGCACGATGGATAAAGTGGATTTAGTTTTTTTTTAGAAATGAACTTAAGAGATAGTCTGCTAAATAATATTTCGGTTCTAAAGGTGAGATGTATCACTTGGAATGGAAATAAATTAAGGTTTGTTTAAGATGTTGCCAAATATGCTCAAAACTGTTAGTGGACAAGAGGTTACACAATTGTTGGTCTATGTCAAAACTTCACGCTACACGGAGAACGCTACTTCTGATATATGACAGGGCACTTATATATAGGAAGTACCATCGGCGTATCCACCATGCCCTTGCCATATCACATTAGTTTTGTTGCTTTATATCATGATAGGTTTTAGGTCTCAACACACGATAGATTTCACTACGTTTTCCATGCTTTGATTTTTATAATTACGTGTGCACCCGTAATTACTCAAATCATCGCATAGTCCGTATAGATCCTTCCGTTGTGTGTGGGTCAAAAGGCACAAATTTCCTTAGTTCATGTCTATTGTTTTCACATATGAGTTGCTAATAAGTAACTGTGTCCCTAGATAGTTAGTTCAATTAGCAACTAAAGTGTAATAAGGTAGTATAACTTAAAGTTTCCATAGTTTACTCGTGTTTGAACAAGAATACGTCAAACACCGAGTTGTTTTAAAATGTTACAGCCTTCCTCGTGTTTGAACAAGAATACGTCAAACCCCGAGTTGCTTCAATGTGTTACGGTTTTTAATTTTTTTGGTGGACAAAAGTGTATGACCATGCCTTGTGTATAATGAAATTAACCAACTACAACAATTGTAAGTAATTTAGTTTTGTGTATAATATAACACCCAAGATTCATGTATGATCAGTGCCGTGCAGCTTGTAATCAAATAGATTTCATGTGTAATGTGAACAACTTAGCATCATGTATTTTGTAAATCAATAAGCTCTCATGTGTAATGTAAACAACATAGTATCATGTGTATTGTAGGAAATGAAGTTCATGTATGGTGTTGACAACTTAGCATCATGTATTTTGTAACTCAATAAGTTTCATGTTCAATGTAGTCAATCTAGTATTATGTACCAAGCAAACAATTGTTATGTATCATGTATATTGCAACCAACCAAGTTCCATGTGTCCAACCTAGTAGCATGTGTATTGCAAATAAGCAAGTTTCATGTGTTATGTGATCAATCCAGTAAATTGGGATTTGTAAATAAACTAGTTTCATGTATTATGTGATCGTGTTGTGTATCTTATGAACATGCATACGTAAATTATTGAATTCCATGTGTGACGTATACTAACGAGTTTTGTATGCGATCGAGTGTTGCGGACAAGCGTGTTATTTGGCGTTCATGTATAATGTGGTAGTTATGTTCTAGCTCTTTAAATCTTGTTGAGGTTTGTAGGGATGGTTAATGTCTACGCGAAATGGGTCGTCTCTTGAAGCGGCAAGTGAAAGGTAACGAGGAGGTTCATAAAATATCATGAGAAATGGGTTTACAAGGAGCTGATCTTTGTTTGAAAATAGGAAATTGTAACATGTTCTTGGTGGTAGATATATGAAGTAGTGAAACTATTGAGTCAAATAATCTAAATAAATAACCAATTTATAGGAAAAATCTTTTTATTAAAATTTTCAATTATTATAAGAAGAACATTTTTAAGAGAAATTTATTGGCTAAACAAGCGGTTGTATATTAATTTAACCCGGGTTTAAAATTTTATTGACTTAACGAGAAAAGTCATAATTATTTATCAATTTGAAATACTGCTTTTATAAGACAGGTCGTATTAAGTCTCCATATAGGGTGAAAAGGTTTATGGAAAATTTATATTTTTGATACTATCTAAAAGTTTGACAAACATTTTGTTTGAACAAGATAACGAGGTTTGTTTAAATCTAATAGGATGGGTTGTATACGAAGGAGATTGTTGGTAGTATACTAAATCGTATTGAATGAAGAAGGTGATGCTTAGGAAATTTTAATGAAAATATGATGGGTGGGATTTACACTCAACGGGTCAAATCAATGAATAATAACTTTAGAGTTGAAATATATATAAAATGGATTAAATGCTGAAATGTTAAACATTACTCAAAACATAGGGAAATGGTTCTCAAACTGAAAATTTAAAGACAATAAATAATGGAAAAATAATTTTTGTTAACGTCTCTTGTAGTTTTCCATTAGAAGGAAGATAATTCTCAAGACGAGCACCGCTATGGTCACTCGGGTAGTCGACCTGGCTTCAGCTTTAGCTGTCTCCGTGCGATGCTCTAGTATTTCTTTTTCGAGGATGGAGATTAATTCGTTTTGGTACCCTAATTGGTTTGCTAGGCTATCCATTCTTTGTCCTTGCAAGTCGTGCATTACCTCATGCTCCATCCTTTGCCTCTCAAACTCTGCGGTCCTCACATATTGGTGAATGTCATTGATTGGAATTCCCATAGCACTAGTGGGTGTCATGGTATGCCTTACACAAGGGTTAGGTTGATATGGGTCGGGCACCAGATACGAGTCTCTTAATGGGGGTGATCTTGGTGTTCAAAGTCTTGGGCCGGTGTTCCTAGCCCAATCTGCCCTTACATCCAACCTTGGTCTGGCAGCTGGGGGTGGTGACCGATACACGGGTGATCTGATGTCTTCTTCACAATCAGACTCTGCTCCGGGATGATATACCGGGGATGAAGGAGAGTAGAAGTCCATGTCTAGTAGGAAACAATGAAAAGATTGTAAGTGATAATAAAATATTGAGTGTTAAATATAGGAGTTCTCATAGGATTAGAGTTTGACTAGTCATAACACTGAGCATTCACAACAGTATTTTAGAAATACAATTGACCTATAAGCAATGCATCCCTGAGGAGGATTCCCAGGAAAGAGGGGTGGGTCATTAGGACACACTTAAGTACCCTATCTTTCCTTAGCCAGAATCCCTCATGGGTCTACACACACTTCCAGCCATTATGTATTAATAACACTATTGTTGGGCTTATGGTCATGATGAGAATTGTTGTGGACTGGGCTTCGAGGCCCGAAAGTGAGGCTTATATGTTGTAGTAGGCTCCTTCTTCTTGAAGGGTAAGTGAGCTTCTAGTTTATTATTAATGGGCTTTAGGCCCAATAGTTTAGATTTAGATCACAAGAGGTGGTGACATTATATGTGTGAGTTTAAGGGTGCATGAAGAACTAAGTGTGTATGAGTGTGTGTGGAAACTTAGGATAGCACTTTAAATAAATCAAATATGTAGCAAGGATTAGGAGACAAACGTTGGCAGGTAATGTGACACATAGACTATTAAGTATTTTATCATATGATGTAATTATATAGTGTACATGTAAGAATATTCACATAAGAAATAATCATGTAGCATGTAGTAGCATGGCATAGTATGGGTGTCATAAGGTTATAGTCTAGGTCAAGAGTGTCTAATAACCTAATTCCCTATAACCAAGGCTCTGATACCAATCTGTCACACCCCAACCGACGGCGGAAACGTCGGGGCGGGACATGTAGACTGTTCATGAGCACAAGGTTCACTAGATTCCAATATTTAATCATCAATTTCACTTCAAACCATTCAAACACAAATAGAAAAATTGAACAAGTACATAAATAAAAATACAAATTGTTCTTTGAATTGAAATTAACTAAGTCCAAACTTAAGTGTAGCATGTCTTGCTCAAATTCACACATTTGCACCTGAAACATGAATAAAATAGGGTCAACTAAAAAGTTGGTGAGCATACATAGGTTTATACATAGATAGTGTATAAATATGAATAAGCAAATCCTTACATGTCATGATAAATAAGGCATTTATGGGGAGCAGCTATTGTGTAACTAAAGTACAATCAAACCTTTGTAACTAGCATGCAAATTGTGTTGTCGGTAACAATCACCCCAATCTGGGTGGGTTCGTCAGACTCAATAGATCTATCATTGTTAACCGTCGGCTTGAATAGTTAATGATTGCACATAAATTGCACACAAACAGTTAACACACATAGCACTCAAACATAAAGCTCAAATTTTGTATACATGAATGTAAAGATGATTTGTGTTTGTGTAGTTTATGTAAATGTAAACAATTATGTGTATAGAGTTCATGTTTCACCCTAAAAAGTGTAAAAGTGTAAAAGGGGCTATGTAATACTCACCTGTAATAATTGCGTAGATAACACGAGCAAAGATGTAGCCCAAATGATTCTCAAATCACAAGTTAACCTAGGGTGAAATTTTATAAACTTGAATTAATGTCGTGCACAAGGCCTAAAGAAAGTCTAGGGTTTCAATGGGTGTGAGTGTAGAGATTTGTACAAGGTTATGTCAATTCATGTGAAAAGATATATGTATTTGTATCTTAATAAGGGTTTGATATGAAAATGTGAGTCTCAAAGTGTATAAATTTCAACGAAAATATATTAATGGTCTTTAGGGTTTAATTTGAATAACTAAATACATTAAATAAATTCTTTTATTTATTTAATAAAAGTGGTGTAAGACTATATTTATAATAAATTTATTTTATTTATTTATGAGAGTGTGCCAAAATGAGATGTAAATATATAGATTAGTATATATTAGAAAATTATATTTGTCTAAATATAATTTATCTTAAATAAAGATAACTAATCTAAATAATTAAATGATTTTTAATTTCCAAGTTAAAATTTTTTCTGTTAACATGTTTCAGATTTTATAAAGTTTCAAAAACTATGTTTATAAAATTTTTCTGAGTTACATTAAGGTCTAAAAAAAAACATTGCAGGCCACCCGGTTCGAACCCGGGTGGTTCCTGTGTAAGCAAGGCGCGTTACCACTGGACCAGGGGACTATCCCTTGTTATGGTACTGGCTCGATTTGCTAATAATGTAAACCAAGCAGGGGCCCGGATCTGGCTTTCGGGGCGCGCGCAAAAAGCCGGATATGCGGGTTTCAAACCCGCGCCCCTCGTTCCAATGGTGCAGCGTCTTAACCAGTTGGACCAGGGGTTTCGCTGGTCTAAAAGAGATCCCGTTTGATTAAATAGAGATTCGAAAGCCAACCCTAATTCAAGAACACGTAAGAACTGGGTAAGAACCCTAATTCGAATCGTGTTCGACAGATTTTGCTAACATAAATTGGCATGGGGCTATTGATAGGGACCCATTTACGACTCGAACGAACTAAGTATTACCTGATATGGTGGGGCGTAGATGACGAACGGTTGGAGTTTCAGGCTCGGTGTTCTTCGATCCTGGCAGCGCTTCAGAGGTGCAATGGGGGTCAACTGAGGGTTGGCATAGAGTTTGCGCACATGAAGAAGCAATTCAAATGGATCAATTTCTCTTAATGTGTTTGATTCGTATCGGATTGATAGGAAACAGCTATCGACCATTATTTACGCATTAAATCGATAATTGGTGATGGATTTAGTCTCGTATAGGGTCTGAACACATGTGAGGAGTAATTTCGCGTGATTTGCGGGTTCCATCCGCGTCTAATTTTTTTGATTGTAACCGAATTGACTCGGTTTGACTTTGGTTTGTCAAAGTCAGTTTGAAATTTGAATTTGTCGCGCCTCATATTAAATTAACACGTCTACTGAGTCCAAGAATGGTCGAGAAATAGTTTATAAGAAATCAGTGGGTAGGAATCACCATTCATTGATGATTTGGTATATCAATTTGGGTCTATTTGAATTTTCAAAGTCAACTGTTGGAGAATGCTTGTTCTGGTTGACTTTCCTAGGTCAAAATTGGGTGAAGGGGTTCAAATTTAAATGTGGGGGTCCAATTGTCTTGGGTTCAAGACCAAATGTTAAATTTATGAATTTATCCTAAATATGCATAGATACATATATAAATACGAGTTTATAATTTTTTTTTAATCTTGATAATGTAGGAGTGGATGTATTTTATAAAAGTTTGTACATGATATATGTATAAATATATAAAGCAATAAAGTTTCCAAAATAAATATTTTATGCTCCCATTAGTAACTAAAATATTTATTTGTGAAATTTAAGAATTGTGTATTTTGTAAAAATGCATAGGATTTGACATAGAAACTAATTTGTTAAGTATTTGCAAAAAAAAAAAAAAAAATGGCAAACCGGGAAAAGTCGAGGATGATACATACATAATATCATGAATAAAGAAATAGGAAAAGAAAAAGAAAAATCATGGCTTGAAAATTATGGATGTTACAGTCTCCCCATATTATCAGGGAAATGCATGAGGGTATTTGCGGCATGCACTTAGGGCCAAAAAAAATTGTAGAAAGAGCGATGAGAGCAAGTGGCCCGGAATGTACAAGACAGCGGTGGAGGAAATCCAGAAGTGTGACAACTGCCAAAGGCATGCCCCGGTAAGCCGACGCCCTTGTATGAATTTAGTTTCAGTCATTTTTGCTTGGCCTTTTTGCAAATGGGCCATCAATATTATGGGACCTTTCCCAGAGGCGGCGAGAAGGGTGAAATTCCTCATTGTGGCCATCGATTACTTTACCAAGTGGATCGAGGCAAAGCCAGCGGCAGCAAGAACGGGCCAACAAGTGCAACGCTTCGTATGGGAGAATATAGTTTGCAGATTTGGGATGCCAAGGGAGCTGGTAAGTGACAATGGGAAACAATTTGCAGAAACCCGTTCAAACATTGGTGCGCAGATCTACAGATAAAGCAGGTATTCTCTTCCGTTAAGCATCCTCAGTCCAACGGATAGGTGGAACGGGCCAACAGGAGCATAGTGGAGGGAATCAAAAATTGCCTGGAACCTAAGTGTCACGCCTGGGTGGAATAAATCCTACACGTACTATGGGCCCATCGCACCACGCCAATGACCAATCATGGAGAAACGCCGTCCAGCTTAAACTACGGCACTAAGGCAATGATCCCAACAAAAATAGGGTCGCCAAGCATGCGAACCTGGATCGAGGAAATAGAAAATAAAGGGAACCTAAGGCTCAACTTGAATATGCTGGAAGAGCGCCGAGAAATGGCCATCACCAGAGAAATAAAGTACAAAAAGAAAGTGGAAAAGTATTACAACAACTGTGTCAAAGGC
This sequence comes from Smallanthus sonchifolius, assembly GCA_023525975.1. NCBI lineage: Eukaryota > Viridiplantae > Streptophyta > Magnoliopsida > Asterales > Asteraceae > Smallanthus > Smallanthus sonchifolius. Next base: position 34,831,002 of record CM042025.1, on the reverse strand, counting down.
AAGAGCTTTAAGCCCCGTGAGTGAGTGTTACGAGATAACGAAGCTAGTCTGCAGGAAGACACTGGTAAGCTGGGACCCAAATGGGAAGGCCCCTACCAGGTGCTTGAGGCCAATGCAAGAGGATCATACAAGCTGGCCAAACCAGACGGAATAGTCATTCCACGGACTTGGCATGGAATGCAGCTAAGGAAGTATTTTATGTAAAACTAAGTGCTACGACCAATGATATCTTTTGTTCTGATGTGATGGCTTTATGCCTTATCAATGCAAGTTAAGTTTTTCGAAAGAAACAGAAGCCAGAAGTAAAAACCTAAGGCTATCCGGCCGGATCACCCCCAGATAAGTCACAAAGATAAACTTTTACCCCTTGTCAAGGGTACAAAGACTAAGTAAAAACCTAAGACTATCCTGCCGGATCACCCCCGGTTAAGTCACAAAGATAAACTTTTACCCCTTTCCAAGGGTACAAAGACTAAGTTAAAACCTAAGGCTATCCGGCCGGATCACCCCTGGATAAGTCACAAAGATAAACTTTTACCCCTTTCCAAGGGTACAAAGACTAAGTAAAAACCTAAGGCTATCCGGCCGGATCACCCCCGGATAGGTCACAAAGATAAACTTTTTGCCAAGGGTAAAAAACTAAGTAAAAACATAAGGCGATCCGGTCGGATCACCCCCGGATAAGTCATGAAGATAAACTCTTACCCCTTGCAAAGGGTAAGAAGATTGAGTAAAACCCTAAGGCTATCCGGTCGGATCACCCCTAGATAAGTCACACAAATATAAAACTACGGGTTATTCCTAAATAAATTATAACATCAAAAGATAAGAAAGATCACACAACAGTAAGAAAGCTAATATATCACAAAGGCAAGTACAAATTGTTCAAAGTAAATACACAAGACAAACCAAAAAAGCTAAGGAGGAGCAGTACTGGCAGAGGAAGCCGGAGCACCACTAAACACCGTCTTCAAGACATCCAAGGAAGCCTGAGTTTGGCCAGCTAGCAAGGACACTAAGGAATGGTTGGAGGTCTGCAGCATGGTGGTGCTATCACATAGCCTTTGCATGGCATCCAGATCATAGCCTTCCACCAACTCCAAAGGAATCTGTTTCCCACTCCCCGCGTACCCCGCTGCCAGCCCTTCCTGAAAACCTACGGCTTTAGCAGCTTTATTCACGATACCTACCAATAAAAGCCATTCCTGGCTACCCTTAAGGCGCTCATAGAAGAGCCTAAAACCGGTACCTATGAGCCAGTTGCGCTCAAAGGACAAGTGATGGTTCTACAGAACCAAAGTTTGCTTCTGAGCTGACACAATTGCAAGATCAGCTTTCATGGCTTCCAAATGCTGCCTCTCCACGGCAAGTTCAGCAGTCAAGTTATCCCTCTCGGCCACCCAGGCATCTTCCTTGTCAGACATCAGGGTTTCCAAGTGTTGCTTATCATCATCCGCACGGGCTAATTGAGCCTTTAACCCTCTCTCGTCTTGCAAAGATGAAAAGTAAGCAGGAAATAAACTTAACAACAACAAAAATAAAATACAAGAAAGAAAAGGCAAAAGGGAATCACCTCCAAAGACCGAACTTCACCGTGAGCATGGTCTAGATCCACCTGCAGAAGATTCAACTCAGAGGTGGTCTTGACACACTCTACCTCCTTGTCAGCCACCAGCTTGGATATGCCATCAAGTTCACCCTGGAGGCGACCAACCTCTTCCTCCAGAAACTTATAACCCTAGGCAATGGACTCTTTATGTTGTAGTTCAGCTTTAGCCTCCTTAAACTGACGATCCAATCCCTCTATCTCCTTCAAAAGGCCAAGCTTCTCCGTTAGTGCCTTCTCTAGCTTAGCCCCAGCCTTGTCATACATGTCCAAGAGTGCATAGTACTTGTTCTCAAAAAATAACATCCGATGATGCATTTTCACGGACCTAGCAATCTGATTAGCTGCAAAAAAGCTATGCTCACGGCTGAGTTGGACGGTGCTAATGCTGCGAGTAAAACCCCTCTCCCCGTGAGGAACATCGTGTTCCAAAAACTCATGACAAGTCTCTGCTGAGTCAAACAAAGCTCCATTTGCTAGGGACCAGCAAGGATAGAAAGGAGCAATCCACTCTTCCTCTTTCAAGGGTGGTATCTCATCCCCATGCTCCAACTTGTTAGAAAAGTTGTCTTCAAAAGGGTGAGACCTAGAAGCCTCGCTGGCAAGGACCCAGGGAGGGGGAACATCCCTAACAGGCAACACAGGAATGTGGGGTCAAGGGGAAGAAACTTTTGTGGGCCTATCAGGAATGGGATCCACATAGGGATCGGTTTGAGGAACGGATTGAAGGGGCACAACCAGAGATGGACTGTCAGCAGAATCAGGAGGGGAGGATGCAGGTTGATTAAAAGCAATCCTAATATTGGGACGCTTAGGTGAAGGATCGTTCGAGGACTCATCCACCTTCCTCTTTCCCTGAAGACGGAGGATAATCTCCTCACTATCCCCCTCCGACTCAATAGGACTAATAACAACTCCAGTTATGGCAGGATCACCCGGAGCAGACTGAGAAGTGGCATCTTTCTCACCATCATCAGCAGGGGGAACGGCATTCACTGCTTTCCATGTAACTCCTAAATCACCCCTCATAACAATGTCCAACAAATCCACCTCTGCAAGAAAAAAAAAAGAGGAAGAAAAAGTTAATAACAATAAAGCCAACATAAATACAAAAACGATAGTCATGACCCTCCCCTTCACTCACCAACACCGTTACGAATAGGGACATGTCGGAGTAGGGGCGTGTCCCAATTTTGGCTAACACCAGCCAGAATTAGGGCTGGTTCATCATAAACAACGATGGACGAGGGACGAGAAGTCAACAAACTCAATAATCCGTCCTCATAAGTGCCCTCTTCAGGAGGAGGATCCTCGATTGAAGAATTAATGTCTCGACGAGGAAGGGTAACAGGAGAGAAGGTAGAAGAGATAAAGAAAAAGTGGTCTTTCCAATTCTTCAGGGAATTGGGAATCTTAAGAGTCATGGACGGGACTTTCCTTCTCTTAACAAAGGTAAACCAATCACCAGCAGTGCCAAGGTGATAGAACACACAGAACAGATTCACAGAAGGCCATCCCCACAAGGCACGACACGCAACTTTAAAATGAGATACTTTACAAAGACCTAGGGGCTAACCTGGTCGAAACGCACGCCATAAAAGAGCAACAACTCCACTAGGAAAGAGGTTAGGGGATAACGGCAATTGGCAAACTCAAAACTCTTGGTATAAAGAGTCACCATCCCATCCGGGGCAAGAGCAGTCTGGGCAGGAGTAGGTAAGGTGGGGTTCAACTCTGAAGGAATATTATACTTATCACAGAAAATCCTAAGATCCCGTAAGGACAAAACCGAAGGAATGACGTTAAGATTGTGACGCTCACCCATTTTTTAGAAGAGAAAGAATAATAAAAATAACAGGAGGAAAGAAGGTCAAAAGGAAAAATCAGAGGAAGGAGGACGTACCTGGCTCCACAAAGCAGGAAGAGTGATGAGAGTTGAACAACAGGGTAACTGGAAGAAGGAAGAAGAAGTAGAGCAAATTGCAGGAAGAGAAGAAGTAAAAAGGGAAAAACAAAAAAAGCTTATGAAGATTATAAAGGGAAACGAGTAAGTCGGTTAAAAGATTTTTTGAATTTCAAGCGTTAAAGAACAACATATGATTAACACGTGGCGTGCAATTACCATAAAGGCCTTCCGATAACTGTCCCTGCAGTAACAGCTGTCCCACACTCACAGCTGTCCAACACTCACACATAGTAAAACTTAAAAATTCTCACAAAGTAAAAAACAAAGAAATTTAGTCTATCACCTACTCCGCAAAGCCGGAACAGCTAATAGACTAGAGGGGGACTTGTTGGGTTATGACCCGGTAGAAGGACCGGACCTATCCCAAATACCCAAGTCCGGATAACCATCTACGAAACCACAATAACCGGTGGCCGGACCAACAGGCCTAAAAGCCGGACCTCAACTGAAGCCCGGCAAGGCAAGCTAAGGTCCGGACATACTAGAAAGAAAGAGACAAACAAATAACGGTAAAGAGGAGACAAGAATCAACATACCAGAGTACGAACCAATAAATAGAGGAGACCCGACAATGCGCAAACCATTACTAACAACCTTAAAAATGGTTTGGCCATTACATATCTCAGCCAATAAGCAGGAGGCAGCCACAAGCTAAAGACAAAACGCTCTAGGTATAAATACCCCATTAATCCTAAGGTAACAGGACATTCTCATTCACTCATTCTCATACTCTCTCAATACTTGCCTTCTCTACCAAAAAACCTATACTTAATCTCACGCCGGATGCTGGTCACAGCGAAACCCCCCGGGGTCCTCACTGTGACGAGACTAACGGCGTTTACTGTTTTGCTAGGTCAAGCTCAGCATAACCCTTCTGGAGACTTTTGGACAGCCTGATCTAGGTCCGGAGGTCTTGGAGTTTACAGTATGTATAGATTTAAAATTATCAACAATACTAAAAGATGCTTTAAAAATGACAAGCTTACGAAATGTTTTACATACACCTAAATTTGTATAGCATTCTTTATGGACAAACATTTTTTTATAAGTAGGTTATAAAATATTATTATGAACCAATCAAAGAAATAAATGCGTAACATTTTAGTATCTTACGATGTATTATTTTCTTGTGAATATCACGTAAATTACATGACACAAATAAGAAATATGACTCATGACCACCAAAGTTTTTAAAAATGAGTATTTGTCAACTACTCTAAAAGAAGGTTGGTGAACAAATATAAAATATTTTACTTAGACAATTATACAAGCTAACGAGCGGGTAAATCTCCTTGAAACGAGCTCGACTCATTAACAAATCGAAACAACTTGACTCGAGTCGTTTACGAACCGAGCTGACCTGATTCGACTCGATTATAAACCGACCTAACTTTAAGCAAGCTATAAGGTATAATTGACAAAAACATGTATCATAAATGAAATAACTAAAGAATGACGTGGCATCACCTAAACTGCATGTTCTGTAACCCACTTCCACCGCCCAAGAAATATACTTCTCACATATTCTTATCGGCATTGATACTTCCTCTCTTTAAAAATTCAATATCTTTATGATTTCTTTATTTAGGGATTATTATAATTAGGTTTAGTGTTTTTAACGTTGATTCCATTTTCTTTTCTTTACGAAGCATTTTTTTTAATAATAATAATAATTATAGAAAAGAAGCAAAAATTAAATTGTTGTTATCTTCTACAAATAAATCAATATCATAACATAATATTTAAAAAGAGAAAATATATACGTGTATTTTCTTAACTATATTTTAACAGTGTGCTTTTAACCAATGGAAATGAAGAATAACTATAAAAAGAAAGAAAATAATAGAATTAATTAAAAATAAAAAATAACGTTATTCTTATACTCTATGATACTTGCGTCTTATAATAAAAATGCAACAATTATTTTATTCATAAAATATCAATGCGGATAGACCACAAGGTCTTGGACAATATAACAGATACTTATTATGATAAATCACTACTACATAAATGGATGTTAGCATTCGAAGTAGGGGTGTTCATCGGGTTTTTTAATCGGGTTTCGGGTTATTCGGTTCGGGTTATTCGAGTTTTTTGTTATAAGAATCCTACCCATTTACCGACCCAAATAAGATTCGGGTTAATCGGTTTCGGGTCAGGTTAATCGGTATTCGGGTTTTTAAATACAAGTTGTAACGCATACTTTATTATTTAACTTAACATTATATTTATTAAATAATAAGCATAAAATGTCAAATAAAAACCTTCTCAATATAATTTTTCATTCAAACCCATGCACTAAACACATATTAACTAAAAAAAATCAAATAAAATAATCAAAAAACTAAAGTGTATCAACCAATCCTATAAACTAAAAAAAAATGACAAATCGTATCAACCAACAAACTCGTTAACAATGTTTACTCTTCAAATTCTCACATTCATGTCTGCTCGTACGTTTTCAATCATAAATTAAAAAAAAGTGAAATAAAATAACCATTAAAAATAAATACATTTTTATTATTATTCGGGTTAATTTTAACCCAATTATCAAACCGAATACAACCTTCGGGTTCGGGTTCCATCTTAAACGGGTTCGGGTTGTTCGGGTTCCATCTTAATCGGGTTCGGGTTAATTTGGGTCGGGTTCGGTATTCAGATTTCGAATAAAATGAAGACCCCTAATTCGAAGTTGGCTACCGATAAAAATGGTTGTATAATATAATAAGTCGTTGATAAAAAATAATTTAAAATGTAACTTTTTTTTTTAACAGCAATTTGTCGAATAGAGTGACGCACCTCCCCATCATATGGGGAAGCCTCAACCAAACCTGGCCAGTATGTAGTCTGAACAGGTCCCACCTGGCATCGAGGTTGGCGAGCGTTCAAGGAGAAAACCCCACAGAGAACGGCCCTAGCGGCTTGAGGGATAAAACCCCTCTACAGTGATCGGACCCTGGTCTCTTGTGGGTAAAAACCCTCATGCGTCAGTCTTAACTCAGGGGTCTATGACCGACTGAGCTAGCATCATTCGCTTTTAAAATGTAACTAAAAGGGAAAACTAATAATCAGACATAAATTGTAAAACATAAACATAATTATTTCATAAACATTAATTTGCAAGTTCATTATAGCTCATTATTACTGATTACAACATAATGACGTGACATAGTCAATTTTAGTGAAACATGTGTCATGATGGATTTTTTCAAACATGATTAGTCTTGGTTTAACATCGTTATGATTGGTCAAACGGAGCCATCATTTGCGACGGATTAATGACACAGTATCCATCTCAAAATGTTCTCAATTCAGTCACAAAATAATGTGTATAATTCGGTCAAAAACAGACAGCCGTAATACAGTCGAGAGCAGCACCAATCCGACCAAGAAAAGTTACAAATCTTCGATCTCTAATTAAAAGAAAGAAGCATATGTTTATCATTTATGAGAGAAGATTATTTATGTTTACAATAATACTTCAAACTGTTATTATCATATCCGTACACATATTATCAAACTAGTAATTAACCTCCACATAGAAAAACCAGACGTTAATTCAGTTTCGGATTAGCAAAAACAAGATTAAATCCAAAACATTTTCTAAAAACATGAAAATGAAATAAAATAAAATCATGCATAACGAAGGTAATTAAAGTGATCATGATCATTACCATCATCATCACTCCATCTACTCTCATACCAGTATGATTCATCAACGGTTCCTGTTAGATCAAACAAACCTTCATCAACGGTTCCGGCGAGTTCGCCGTTGCTTGTCATGTTCTCTAGACTTGCATAATCAATAACAGCCGTCTGATCCGTGGTCAACGATGATCTCATTTCCGGCATCTTCACCTCTGTTTCCGTCCATTGAAATATGCTACTCCACGTTTCGATTTCCGGCGTGGTTATAGATTTAACCGGCGCCGTCGTCTCCACGGCAACGGCTTTGGAGGAAGGTTTAGGTTTTAGTTTGTCGGAGCGTTTAGTTTTACGGTTACTGCCGCCGACGGGGACGTTGCGGAGGACGCCGCCCTTGGTCCAGTAGCGGCGGCAGCTCTTGCAGAAATGGCGTGGCTGAGAGAGATTGTAGTTGTTGTAGTAACAGAATTTTGTGTTTATGGACTGGCAACGTGGACACCTCAAGTCGTGGTGGTGGGGTTTTGACCGTCTGTCAACTTCTCCGGCGAAGAAAGTCCCTCCATCACCGCTGCTGCCGGTGCTACCAATCGGATGTATATCCTGCATTTCTTTGTTTCTGGTTTGGGTCAGTTAAACTCTTTCATTGGAAGTTATAAGTGATTAAGTGCTTAGATGTGTATTTACATATTTAACCCTGGGTCAAGTGGAGGATGACAACATGATTAGCCTTATTTCTAGACTTAGCAAATACTTATTTTATGTTTCCCACAAAACCTGTACTTTTACAATTTGTGAGTAATGAAATTGAATTTGCACATTTTTTTTTGTTAAAATGTGGTCATTTGAACATTGAAGATGGGTTATAGGTCACCAACAGAAAAAATTTGGTTTTTAGGTGATCCGCTTCTAGTACCTGTGGATCTTCTTCACATCCGCTCCTAGTACCAGCGGATCTTGACATCCGTCTCTACCACTAGCGGATCTCGATATCCGTCTCTACAACCAGCAGGTCTCCTTTAACACCGTTAATTCTCCGTTCCCTCCATTTTACATCCGCCTACCACCAGCGGATCTCCAAAAGTATCTACAGTGTTCAATAGTATTCTTGCAGGTGAACTACTGATTTATTTGAAGGCTTACAGCATCTACAGTGTTGAATAACATTCACCTGCAACACTTTTAATTTATTTGAAGGGAAAAAATCACTTATTCAAAGAGTTGCAATATGCATGTCAGCGAATTTCTAAATTAAATAGACAAAATGCGTTGGCTCATTTATAATAAAATAGTATTTTACAAAAAATTCGAAGGTTTTTCGATTTTATAGCAAAACTTTTTTATAGCATTTCGTCATTTGTAAAAAATAGAATGAGCTTGCTTTGAAAAACATGAGTATGCAAGTTTACTGTTTTGGACTGTAGCTGGGTGGTACACCACATCCGTTGGTACCACCAGCGGATGTCAACATCCGCTCGTACCACCAACGGATGTCAATGTATGTGGGCCCTCTATGGATTAAATTCATTCTAACCATATTTATTAATTTATTTATTGAACGGTACTCCAACACTTATTTTCACTCTAAAGTTTATACTTTTACTTCTCAAATATGGGTGGATGGTATCCATTTCCAGCAAACTCTTTGCTTCCGGTACAGCCTGCAAACCCTTCTCGTCCAACTGATGAACCATTGACATGGACGGATGAAGAGTGAAACTTGGCATTTGATCAGGTCTTTGGCCAACTACGAATTGGGGAAGAGCACGTACCCAGTTCAGATGAGGGGTATGTCCCCAGTTCAGATGAGATTATAAAAAAATGTGCCTAATGCAACTTTTTTTGTCAGAAAAAGGTTGCATTAGGTGAAGTTGTATTAGACCTAATGCAACCTTTTTTGTTACAAATGCAACTGTTTTTTACAAATGCAACTGTTTTTTCCAAATGCAACCTTTTTAGGATGCTAACTCTTTGGAAAAAAAAAAGTTGCATTAGGTAACAAAAAGTTGCATTAGATCTAATACAACTTCACCTAATGTAATGTTTTTCTGACAAAAACAAGTTGCATTAGACTCATTTTTACTGACCATGGAAAGGAATATGTATCCAATTCAGATGGCGGCGATATTGCGTCTAATTGGGTACCCCTCATCTGAATTGGGTACATATTCCTTTCCAGGGTCAGTAAAAACAGGCCCAACAGGCCCTTAATGCTTTCAGCCCAACAGATTTAGCTGCTGCTTATGCCAATTCTCAACAAAACTTTGACTCGAACTGGTACATGGACACGGGGGGCTCGAACGACATCACCGCAAACTCAGGTAAATTAACTTCTCATTTATCTTTTGTTCCAAGCACTATTTTATTTGGCAACGGTCACCAAATGCCTATACATGGATCCGGTAATGGTTCCCACCATCTACCCAATAAATCATATCACTTACAAAACATTATTTTATCACCTAATGTCATCAAAAACCTACTTTTTGTTCATAAATTCTCTAATGATAACAATGTTTCCATAGAATTTGACTCGTTTGGTTTCTTTTTGAAGAATTTCAAGACTGGCAAAATTCTTTCCCGCCACGATAGCACCGGGGATCTCTATCCGTTTACACCACCCACTTATGCTTTGCTTGCTGCCGCCCATTCCGCTCCGTCTTGGACACCTCGGTGCTACTATCTTAGATTATCTTAATCGTAATTTTTATATTCCATGTAATAAAACTTGTTCTTCTTTTGTGTGTTCATCATGTCAAATTGCAAACAGCAAACGTTTAGCTTTTTTCGATTCAAAGTCTATCACTTTTGCACCATTTGATATTGTCCATTGTGATCTTTGGACATCACCGGTTAACAGTAATTCAGGATATAAATATTATATGCTACTAATTGATAACTTCACTCAATATGTTTGGATTCACCCTTTAAAGTTTAAATCAGAAACCTTCACCTATTTTACCAAATTCCACAAATTAATCCAAACCCAATTTAATCGGAACATTAAGACTTTTCAATGTGACATCGGTGGAGAATTTGATAACAATAATTTCAAAACTTTTGCCTCCACCAATGGTCTTGTGTTTCGGTTTTCATGCCCTCAAACCTCACCACAAAATGGCAAATCTGAGCGCATGATACAGCGCCTCAATGACATCATGCGAGCTTTACTCACTCATGCTAAACTTCCACCTACCTTTTGGGTAGAAGGTCTTCATACCTCGGCCTACCTCCACAACATCTTGCCTAGTAAACGTCTCAAATACACCACACCTGCCTTCCTCTATATCATCGCCAACCCTCCTACGATCACTTACAAGTGTTCGGTTGCGCGTGCTACCCAAACTTGTCTGCCACCTAACCACATAAACTAGCCGATCAATCTATCCAATGTGTTTTCTTGGTTTATCCTTCCCAATTTCGTCGGTACCGATGTCTCGACCCAACCACCCGCAAGGTTTACCTATCCCGCCACGTCATTTTTGACGAAAATTGCTTCCCATTCCGTAAACTATCAAAACCCACATCCTACTCTTTCTTAGATGACCCCATCCTACCCTGCAACATTACACAGTTACCACCTCCAACAACACCCACACCGTCACCCCCCGCCGGCCCACAAACACATCCCAGCCCTAACCCACCAAAACAGCCCAGTACATTTAAGCCCACCATCATCACCCACCGGCCCACCTACACCTCCCAGCCCAAATCCGCAAAACACCCCCACTACCCATCATCCTCATCTATCGGCCCACCCCCACCTACACCGCCTCTCGGGCCAAACTCACCCCTAGCCCACCCCCACCAATGCTCATCCGATGCAAACCCGTGCTAAACATGGCATATCTAAACCAAATCCCAAATTTAACTTAACTCTCTCCACTATATCTCCCGTTCCAACCTCTCCTATAAAAGCCTTAACGGATCCTAATTGGCTTCGGGCCATGCAAGTTGAATATAATGCTTTGCAACAAAACGATACTTGGGAGTTAGTTCCCCGTCCATTAAATAGTCCAATAATTAGATGTATGTGGCTTTTCCGGCATAAGTTTAAAGCCGATGGGGCCCTAGAGCGATATAAAGCTCGTCTCGTCATGAATGGTAAGTCCCAAACTGCAGGTATTGACTGCGAAGAAACTTTTAGCCCGGTTGTTAAACCAACCAATATCAGAACAGTTTTATCCTTAGCTATTTCCAGGTCTTGGCCCATTCACCAAATGGACGTCAAGAATGCTTTTCTACATGGGCATCTCCAGGAAACTGTTTTTATGCACCAACCGCGGGGCTTCGTGCTACCAGGTCATGTATGTCGCCTCAAGAAATCACTATACGGGCTAAAACAAGCCCCACGGGCATGGTACTCCAGATTCTCCAGTTTTATTTTATCACAGGGTTTTCGGGGAAGCATGTGTGATACGTCCCTCTTTATTTACCGTCAAGGTCAACGTATGGCTTATTTATTATTATATGTGGATGATAATATTCTCACAGCTTCTGATCCAGGATTAATTCAGCAGCTTATTCGGACTCTCTCTAATGAATTTCCCATGACCGATCTTGGACCACTTCATCATTTTTGGGTATTACAGTTAAACGGGACACCCACGGGTTATTTCTGTCTCAGTCTCAGTACGCATGTGATCTTCTCCATCGGGAAGGTATGAGTAATTGTAAACCATGTGCTACATCAGTTGATACATCCGCCAAACTTAGTGCATCTGATGGCGACCCCATATCCGATGGTACGGTTTACCGCATCCTCGCAGGTGCTCTTCAGTACCTGACATTTACCAGACCAAACATCTCTTATGCTGTTCAACAGATATGTCTCTTCATGCATGCCCCACGGGAGATCCATTTTACATTTCTAAAGAGGATTTTAAGGTATGTTCAGGGGACCCTTGATTTTGGTATTCGCCTTTCCGCTTCTCACTGCCAGAATCTCACTACTTATTCTGACGCGGATTGGGGAGGATGCCCGGACTCCAGACGGTCCACTTCCGGGTACTGTTTTTTTTGTTTGTGACAATCTTATATCATGGTCCTCCAAACGGCAACATACCATTTCTAGATCTAGTGCGGAAGCCGAGTACAGGGGGTCGCTAACGCTGTTGCCGAGGCAAGCTGGTTACGTAATCTACTTCTTGAACTTCATTCTCCGGTTCGTAAAGCAACCATTGTTTATTGTGATAATGTGTCAGCCGTCTACCTCTCTCACAACATGTGGAAATGGATATTCACTTTGTTCGTGAGAAAGTTCAGATTGGTCATATTCGAGTTCTTCATGTACCATCTTCCTATCAATATGCCGACATCTTCACTAAGGGCTTGCCACGATATCTCTTTGAGTCTTTCAGAAACAGTTTACGCGTTTGTTGCACTCCCTCTCAAACTGCGGGGTAATATTAGACGCAATATATATTATGTATTTGATTTGTATTTAGTTAGGAAAGTCCATAATTATAGCATAGAATTATTCTGTAATCATCCCCATATGATGGGATCCCTTTGGTTAATGAAAGATACGAAAGATTCATACCATAAACACTTTTAACGGATGTCGAGATCCGCTAGTGGTAGAGACGGATGTCAAGATCCACTGGTACTAGGAGCGGATGTGAAGAAGATCCGCTGATACTAGAAGCGGATCATCTAAAAACCAAATTTTTTTTGAAGATGACCTATAACCCATCTTCAATTTTAAATAACCACATTTTAAAAAAAAATTCCTTCACAGCCATGTTTTCTCTCCTATATTTGTTTCTTGTTATTCCGTCAAAGAAGAGAAAATAAACTCAAGTTAGCTCATGAGTTTGTTGAATATCAAATGTACTTCGATCTTCACGTGTGCAACGAGACATCATCAATTATTGAGATATAGAGAGTTAATGCTCGAACAAATTTAGTGTTGAAGAGGTCCCCTCTTTTAGCGTCTCCATGTTTTCTACATAACAATTAATTTGGACGGCTCAATGATATGGTCTTCATTTCTTTCAATTATTTTCGTCAATTTCAAGACATATATTCAATTCCTTTCAACCTTCTCTTTACATTAAAAAGGTAAAAAAAAATACAATATTTAATATTTTTTTAAGGCAAATTTTTTTATTCTTGTGAAAATAGGACTTGAACCCATGACCTTTTCAAACCTTAGTATTTTAAAAGAATTTTCCTCTAACAACCCCAATGAAAATTTTGATTCTTAGGACACTTGCATATTCTGAAATCATAAAAATCGAAGTCAATAGATCACACATTTGGCACACCATATGTCTTTCGCCTAAACAAACATGATAAGGCCAAGGGGAGTATCCTCGTGAAAACGTTGTGGATCTGACCTGGCAAGCGTGGCCGGCGTGGAACACCACGCCCCCTTGGCGTGGTCCACGATCGTGGAGCCCCTCTGTGAAGATCTCCACAGCGTGGAAATGGACTTGTAGCCGTTGGGGGTGTGGCCTACCATCTCAAACGGTCGGCTTCTTCTTCTCCGGTGAAGATCTCAATCGCTTCTTGTTCTGATTTTTTTCTCTGATGAGCGCTTCTTCTTCTGGTTTTCTTTAAAGACCAATTTAGGGTTTTGGTGGGCTACCCATGAAGCCCAATTAAAAGACATTTATCTACTCAGCATAAAATTATTTTTATTCTCCGATTATTATTATTATTGTAATTATTATTATTATTATTCAACACAAAATTATTATTATTATTATTAATTCTTTTATAATAATTATTAAAACAAATTAATATTAAATTAAATTAGAAAAAGAAAATGACGTGACAGTGTGGAGATGTAGAACCATTTCTCTCAAATGTGGAGAGTGTGGAAAAGCTGTGGAATCTGATGTGGCGCTGACGTGGAGGGGTGTGGAAATGTGAAAATGTGTTGGTAGTCCCTTGGTCTAAGGCATGCCACATACAATGTACCGGGGTCAACCGACCCTAGTCAATTTCAAATATTTAATTGCGGGTATATTACACGAATGTTGGACTACTCCGGTCTTTTTTCGAGGTTGATCCAATTAATTTAAAATAAATATTTAATCCCCAAACTTGAAAAAAATACATAAAACTTGAACTCAATAAAAATATTGTTTAGTGATTAGTAGTTAATTTTGTTTAAAAATTAAAATTTTAAGTAGGCTTGATCCATTTTAATGATAAGGCTAATAACAAAGTTTAATTAACTATATATTGTTAGCCCATGACTCCATAACCATTAACCCAAATACCAATTTAATTTCTATTAAATGTAACTCTAAAAAAACAAGAAAATCAAAGGATGATTCCTGTTGTATTGGCATTCATAATTCTCGACAATTGTCATTTGATAATCGACAGACTCTAGACTCCAGATGACGACTTGTGACTTTTTTTTCAATCAGAATCTCTTTGCGAGTTTCAATAATACAGCAACAACAAAAATAGTTTCCATTTTTTATTCCAAACATGGAATTTTTGGTATTATTTATTAGTGATTCTTGCTAATCAATTAATCTTGATTCTTGAATGTGTAATCTTAATTCTTGAATAGTTAAATGTTTAATACTTTCAAAGAATATTGAATGTTTTTGTGAAACTTGAATACTTGAACTTTAAGTGTTTTGGAACTATTTCTTAAAGAAAGTCATCAAATTTTGATTCTTCATCTTCAAATACTAATCTTGCGAAAATAGACAATGTATTTTTAGGTTTTTGTTTTCTAATAAAAATGTATTTTCATTATTGTATCGTATATTATTATGTGAATGATCCGACCCGATCAATCGAACCGAACCGACCCAAAAAAATCTTATGTCGGTACTTATAAATTCGATAATCGAAAAAAGCAACCCACAGAAAAAATTTTATGGTTCTGTCACTGATGGCACATGTACAATCATGTAGACAACAAGGTCACTTGTCATGCCACGCATACACTTGTCATGTACTCGTGTTAAAATTTTGTGCCTGTTAGCAAAATGATGATTTATAATCTCCTCAAGAGAAGTTATAAAAAATGTTTTCTTATACTTAGAGAAAGATTAATATCATTAACTCAAAAAAATTTAATACAGAAAATGAAAAATACATAAATTTAATATAGTTTTATTTAATTCACCGTCAACTTTAAAAGGGAGCTACTAACAAGACACGAAAATTGCTAAATGGACCGGACCCTATACGCCTCGTATAGGCAAATACGAGGCGTATAGTCTCTTCACAATTTTCAAGACCGACAACATCGTACAACTCTGTCATTCCAACCCTATACGCATCGTATAGGGGCCAAAATTTGTGTATTTAATCATGCACCATTCTCATTTGAACGCATCGTTCAAAATTTTCAAACATTTTCCTCAAAAACGTATAGCAATATCTTGGTGGTGGGATGGTAACTACGGTTTTCAGGTATATTCTAACGAGTCACTAGAAAACAACTCGCAAAGTTCTGGCGTTCAGGGTGTGAACCAGGAGGAGGTGTCGTCCGACGTTTATTCTAATAACCGGGTAAGGCTTCCAGATTTGAACGAGCAACTAAGCAATCTCGAGTTTGTGTACGGTGAACCCTCTTCCCTTAAACAACCCACAGACGACTTCGTATACGGTGAACCCTCTTACCTTACACAACCCACGGACGACTTCGTATATGATGAACCCTCTTACCTTACACACCCCACGGACGACTTCGTATATGGTGAACACTCTTACCCGACACAACCCACGGACGACTTCGTATACACGGGTGAACTATCTTACCCGACACAACCGGCTAACGAGTCCGAAGACGAGGAACAAACCAATTCAACCGTGTTGTTTAAAACTGACCGGGTATAACATTCCTACATATATATGTACTTACATATAGTTTGTTGTTTATTAACTTTAACCGTACCGTTGTTGCAGAATTTTCAGTCTCGTGAATAGTTGGTGGATTGGGCTGTCCGCAGAGGACGTGAAAATGGTTACGTCATTGTCACCCGACAATCGAGGAGAAAAGGCGACGACTCGTCGGCACCGGTTATCAAGGTGTGGCTTGTGTGTGACCGTCACGGCGAACGTAAGTCTACAATCACGGTTAGACGTGCCGGAAGCAAGAAAATAGGTTTTCCATTTAAATTGGAAGGAGACTACGTAGTTAATACTGGTGATTGGAAGTTAACAGTGATTGATGGCAATCATGACCACGAGCCTACTCAACATCTTGAGGCGCACTCGGTTGCCAAGAGACTGTATTCGCAAAACATGTTGCCATGTAACGACCTGGCAACCATAAGGGAAAAAAAACCAGGGAGTAGTTGTATTAAAAAAGACTTTATAATGTGATACAAAAGATAAAAACCGAAATGAGAGTCGGTGAAACTCCAATTTAGGTTCTGGAAAATCCGCTTTCTTCTAAAGAGTACGTCTACTATAATCGGGAGGATCCCGCCACAAATGTCGTGGAAGAGGTATTCTTTGTTCATCCGAAATCTTACGAGATGTGGCGTGCGTTCCCGCACGTGTTGATGTTCGACGCGACGTACAAAAAAACATGTATAGACTTCCATTTGTCCAAGTTGTCGGTGTGACGTCCACACACCGGTCGTTTTGCGTCGCTCATGCATTTATATCCAAAGAACGAGGGGAAAACTTCGTGTGGATGCTACTGAAAATCAAAGGTATGTTGCAAAACTGTATGGAGCCGCGTGTGATAGTAACAGACAGGACAAAACTCTTATGAATGCGTGTGATAAAATATTCTCTGACACTTCCAAGTACCTATGCAGGGGGCACATCCATGAGAATATCTCAAAACATTGCAAGGCATCGTTTACAAATGAAGACCGAGTAAATTTCAAGCATTCATGGGTTGTATTGTGTGAGTCTCCCATGCCAGATATATACCAGTATAACTTCAACCGACTTACGAACGACTGTGTGCAGACAGATAAGGAAGTAAGTTTTTATTTTTACCTTATAAATATATTTTTTAATTTAAAATATTTATTAGGGTTTAAATTATTTCTCCAGGAGTTATAGACTATGTGACCAAAAATTGGTTGGACCCATATAAAAAAAATTTTGTATCAGCCTGGTCCAACAGAAACCTCAATTTTGGTTAACGTACAATTAACAGAGTCGAGAGCCAGTATTCACTCCTAAAGAGCTATCTTAGAAATGCTAACAACTCGCTGGATAAAATTGTTGGGTTTATTGATGAAATTGTAACAGCTCAGTATGTACAATTATAGTATGGGTTCGGAACAAGCCTGATAAGAAAAATGGATAGCCACGAAGCTATTGAATTGTTTGATAACCTACACGGTAAAGTTTCACATAAAGCTCTAGATTTGTTAGAAAACGAGTGGTATAAGTTATCAATTATACGGAAACAAAATGCATCGTATGGTTTCTAGCTTTTCAGTAGTTGTGGGTTGCCGTGTGCTTGTCGTCTAGCAAAGATCGAAACTACATGTCATAAATACAACCTTTTACGATTTATCTTGTTTCTTCTAATTCCAAACTGTCATGACTATCTCGTTTTAATACAGGTGGCAGAATCCCGCTAGATGCGGTGGACGTCTTCCGGAGGAAGCTTGATTTAAAACTATCGTTTGTTGAGGATGAAAATGTAGACGTGGAAAAAGAACTTGGTCTTGTGAGAAACAAAATAATGTCGCAACACGATCATGTCAAAAAAAGTCTGTTGTCGAGAATCGCAGGGGTGGTCTTTCTAAGCAAAACTAACAAGAAAGTGCTTGTGGTACAAGAAGATACTCGTGATCGTCCAACTTTGAAAAAGCAACAAAAAGGAAACAGGATGTCGCGAGAAACAGCTCGTTTACAGAATCCCAACAAAGTAGATGTGACCATGCGAGACATAGCTCGCATAACCCGTCATAGGACTCTCGACCAGCGAGTTCAGTCGTAAAGTCGAATAAACCCGTCATGCAACACCGTCGTTCAACGACTGATAAAGGAAAATAACCACAAGATGATAACAGTTTTCCATTGATGGTGGGGGATAGTGCAGTTAACATTATAAATTGTTTTAAGGATTCCATTCCATCTTTGTTTCATCTCTATATTTGTGACACTTGCAAAAATCCCAGAATCTAAAACCTAATTATTGGGCTAAGCCCAACTAGGCCCAATAGAAATCCAAGTCCAGTGGAGGCCCAATAAGGATTCAAGTCCATTTAAGGCCCAATTACATACCCCTAATATCAAACTAGTCACTCGATTCCGTTTAACATCTTGTTACGAAATTCTAAGAACTTACGAAACGTTAGAAGAACATACGCGATTCCGTAAATTTTGAAAACGTTTAACGCGTCAGACATTGGTATAATACCGGATATTCGGCAAAAAAATGATTACTTGAGTTAACGAACTATTAATACTAATTATTAATATTTGTTTAGAAAGACTGTTCAGATAAATACACTCGTAGTACGTATACTCGAACGTTAAACAGGGTTAGATACTCGTAAGATTAACGATAGCGGTACGGTTGTTACCAATACGTATTTAGTACGACAAATATGATAAACAATCATTTTAATATTATTAGTAAAATAATAAACTTTAAACTCGCAGCGAGAAACGTTTAAAAAGAACGAATGCGTGAAAACGTGGTACCAACGCGTAACGATTCGTACATCAACTAAAACGAAAATCCCCCGGTTTAAAATACGTAAATAATATTAGTAATGGCGTTTTGAAATTCTAAGCACTTTAAAATAAAAATCGGGGAATTAATTAACACAAGAAAATGTCGGAGACGGGTTCGTCACGTGATTTAAACTCGTTAAAACCCGTCTATATATATTAGGAACACCCCCAAACATCCTCATTTCTTTTTTTCCAAACACACATATAAAGGTGTTTTTGAGAGAGAAATAGGGGAGCCCCCTACTCCGGAGAAGGTCCACGGTGGCGGAGCACCACGACTGTTGAAGCACGTTTGTGTGATAAACACTCTGGATGTTGTCTCTGCTTTTGTATTTGTACTTGTATTTTGTATTTCAGTCTTTGTATGTATTGATTATCAAGTTGTAATCACGTCTGTATGTGGTGGGTCTTATAATTGTCTTTTGTTGTATTGGTATGCGCACTTAGCTAAGTGCGTAGGAGTTATAACCTACGTACTTAGCAAGTACGCATAAACAAGCCTTGCGTACTTACTAAGTACCCAGGAAGGTTGTCCTGCGCACTTGATAAGTACGCAGGTCACAGGTCTGTTAGTATATATAGCCGGTTGTAGAAATTCATAAGTACGCTCTCATTGTAACTCTTGTAATCGGCTGATATTGATAATAGACGAAGTTTTTTGTGACTTGTGTTTGTTGTCGGTTTACTTGTTGTTGTTTGATTCTCCAACCAGTCACGGGCATTCCTCACCCTGCTCGACTAGTCACACACTTGCATGTGAAGATCCGTGAAACCCGGGGACCTACAACGACCGGCGAGTGGCGGTAAGTGCACCACCTCATATGATAGATCTCGATGGCTTGAGTCCGATGGTGGTGGTGGTTTGCACTGGATCGCGACGGTGGTGGAGATTCCGGCCAAAAACAATTTTCCGGCGACCTAAAAAATTGGGGCTTTTGCTAGAAAAGGGTTCCTAAAGATCCGATCTAAGCATACGAAGAAGGTTGGTTCGTAAAAGTGAAGTTTGTCGGCCAAAAATCATGAAATCTGGGTACTGCTCGGTTTTCCGGCGACG
Organism: Smallanthus sonchifolius; assembly: GCA_023525975.1. Lineage (NCBI taxonomy): Eukaryota > Viridiplantae > Streptophyta > Magnoliopsida > Asterales > Asteraceae > Smallanthus > Smallanthus sonchifolius. Next base: position 34,811,097 of record CM042025.1, on the reverse strand, counting down.
GCATACACAAGACTACTAATTGCTCAAAGACTTGGCGTGATTGTTCAACTTGTAAGCATCGCCGGTAGTCAAACATTTTTCCCATTATGATTTGGTTCTAACGTTCATGCTTAACATCAAATAGTATTGTTCGTTCATGTCAACAATGCTCATTTCATCCACGTCAAGTTAGACGGAATTTTTCGATGCCCATATCGAATGCTCTTTGGACTTTGTACCGAAATGATGTTGCAGCCGAATAGGAAAATATATACAGTGATCATATCGAACGGTTTAAGAAGATAATGACTACTCATACACATACAGTCCCACAATACATCACGAATGTTGGATAATGTTTGTTTGTAATAAAATACATGTTTATAATAGAATAGGAAAGTATACAGTTCCACAATAAAATACATGTTTATAATAAAATACATTTTGACTAATAAATTATTATTAATTTTTGTTTGTAATAAAATACATGTTTGTAATAAAACTAGGTTAAAATCTTTATTTATTATATAGTATAGATATATTTTTATAATAAATTACTAGTTTAGAACCCGTGTAATACATAAGGATTGAAAACAAAATTAAAAAATATGTAAAAATTAATATATAATTGGGTTTCGAAAATACGTTAATTATTATTTAATTTAATTTGACTTTCATTTACTATTTGATTTGTAATAAAAGTTACATAATTAGATTTCAAAATTTTATATAATAAGAGATAATTTAAAATAAAATTGTATTATTAGTATTTTATTTAAAAAAATATTACTATTAAAACCTTTATTTATTATATAGTATAGATTAATAATTAAAATTAAAATACAACTTATAGAATAAAATAAAGTAAATAAAATTTAAATTACTCCTATACGCCACGTATAGTGCTATACGTAGCATATAGGCCTGTTTTCAAATTTCAGATATTTAATGCTTATACGCAGCGTATAGGGCTATACGTAACGTATAGAATACCAAAGGTCAGGGACTATACGCTACGTATTGCCCTATAAGAAGCGTATGGCCACCTGCTATACACAGGAGGCCCATCGTACAGTTCCAAACGCCCCCAAATGTTTACACACAAACACATACGAAGCTACGGTTGATTGAGATTGTCGGTCCAAAATCTTCTCTTTTACTCGTAAAGGTACGTATTCTACACTCCTGTTCGATAATATAGGCTTTATTTTGATTACTAGCCGATAAAATAGCGTAGAATAGGGTTTTCTTACTGAAACGAATGAACTATACGCGACGTATAGCTCTATACGTGGTATATAGTTCATATGATGAAGACGATGAAGCCATACGCCACGTATAGCGCTATACGTTGCGTGTGGCTCTGTTTCTTGGTAACTGATCCTCGTATGGTCTGGATTGGCCGCGTATGGTCTAGTTTTCCGGGTAATAGACCCTCGTATGGTCTGGATTGGGTTGCATATGGCTCTGTTACCCGGTGACAGCCTATATGCCGCGTATAGGCTTATACGTGGCGTATAGGTTTTTAAATAAAAAAAATATTTTATTATTATTTAAAATAAAAAAACATTTTATTATTATTATTTTAAATAAAAAAACATTTTATTATTATTATTTCAAATAAAAAAACATTTTATTATTATTATTTCAAATATAAAAACATTTTATTATTATAAAAAAACAATTTTTTTATAATTTTTTAATATTATTTAAAATAAAAAAGCAATTTTTTTATTTAAAATAAAACACATTTTTTTATTATTTAATATTATTAAAAATTAAAAACAATTTATTATTATTATTTAATATTATTTAAAATACTAAACAATTAATTATTATTTTTCATAATATGGCGGATCATGAGGATGATATTGATATGGTGGACTTACACGATCTCGCTCACTACCCTTATCTGGATTTTCCGCCCGTTTCGGATGCGTTTGGTTGGTGCAAGAAGCTACGGGAGATGTCTATGGGCCCAGGGACGGCGGTGGACTGGGAGCTTCTCCAGGAGGTCGGATAGGCGGAGCGGGGAGGAGGAGGATTAGAGACCCCCTCTATAGATATTTACACCGGCTTATCTCGACGTCGATTGCACCACGTCTGAAAAGCCGGGAGTGGTGCATAGATAGAGATCTCTTTTTTCTCTACTGCCTGCTTACCCGCAAGCAGTGCGCCCTAGCCACATGCCTGGCGCTTTATTTTGCGTCTGCCTATCACCCGCATGCGGCACTTTTATCAATCACCTGATGCGTGTTCTTGCCCCGTGGCATGATCACGAGCATCATATGCTCGATCCCATCCCGCCCGTCTGATTAGACCGCCGGACCGCGAGCGGCATGCACATCATGCACCGATTCCTGGGGCTCGGCCTTCGGTTCGTAGGGGCCGTCCAGGACCAGGTTTGTGTTCCAGAGTCTGGGCGCTCTGGCTGATCTGACCCGATACAGGGTGTGGAGATGGATGACCCGCCGCACGTCGAGCCCGTCTCCGAGCAGCCGTCACAACATCCCCAGTACGTACGTCGGCCTGTTAGGCTCTATAGGGACACCCACGCCTTGATTGAGAGGATCATTCGTCATAACGATCGGATGGAGGATCTGATGATGTGGGCGGTTGATCGTATCGTGGATCTATCACTAGCCGCAGGCATCGAGCCACCACCACTACCATCGCCACGTCAGTATCACGGCGGGGTGGGTCAGGATCAGGGCGCTGCAGGTCAGGGCAGGGCATGGCGGGTCAGGATAAGGGCGGGGCTGGTCAGGCTTAGTGGTTTTTATTTGTATTCAATTTGTTTTTTTTTGTTATGTATGTAAAAATTTTGATGTATATTAACTTTTTTATGTAATGCATATAATGTTTTGATTATTCGTTTGTATATAAAGTTTAATTTGTAATGATAAATTATAAATTTAAAAATATAATAAATGTAAAAAAAAAGATAAAAATTATATGAATTAAAAAAAAAGATACAAATTATATAAATTAAAAAAAATAACAAACTTATATTAACAAAGTTATATAAATTAAAAAAGATAATCATAACATAAATTAAAAAAAAATCATATACGTAGCGTATAGCCCAATACGCAAAGTATAGGCTTCTTATACCCAAATCTGCCAAGTTTGAAAGCAAAAAGTATAACCTGTGACCCATACGTGTATAGGGCAATACGCCACGTAGGGTCCCAGCCGCCAGACATGGAATGACAAGTGGCATTCGATGTCAGGAGACTAAACCCTATACGTCTCGTATTGCCCTATACAAGGGCATGGCGTATAAGGTTGTGGCGTGTGCAAATAGAAATATTCCGTGTGTGGTTAGAAATAAATAGAACTACCTGTTAGACCTATATGTTCAAGACACAATCATATATCATTATTTCCTTTTATCTGTAATCTTAAAATGTCACACACCAAACAAATAACCTCTTACATGTTTAACTACGTTCTAACATGATTTTATGTGAGAATATTATCATTGTTTGAAATGATAATTCATGAATCATAGCTTATAAATATTGTTATATTTTATAAGGTTATATAAATTATAAATAATTTATATGATTCAAAAGCAAGGCTTATGTTATTGGTTTATATAAGCACTACACATTTAATGCATGTGTTATATATCCATATGAACATGTACTTAAAAGTGTAGATGTTTTATTAATATATATATATATATATATATATATATATATATATATATATATATATATATATTGAGATTGAAAGATTCTTTCTTACACAAACAAACATGTAGTATGCATTGAGAACATGATGTGCTGACTTTTGTTAAAAAGAAATAAAAGATACAAAACTCATAGCCTCTCCCTATGAGGGGTTCTCTGTCAAAATAAAGGATAGGGTTTCCCATCTTATTGTCTCCCACAATAGTCAACTCCATGTTCCCCAAGTGTGATTTCATTGTCTCCTTCCCTCTTTTCTTGCAATAACTAGAGGACTTTTAGGACTTAGAAGGCACAATTTGAGAATTTGAAAAATTCCACTTGCAAACACTATCCTTATTGTGGTGAGTTCTAGAGAGAGAGACAAGGAGTTGCTTGATTGAAAACACTAAAGAACTAAAACAAACTACTTGTCATCTGAAGTATTTTGAGTTGGTTCTTTGGAGGTTTGATTTCTAAGTTGCAACAATTCACAAACACACTTCTAAAGAAGCTTTCTCTTCAAAGGTTGAAAATTGCTTGGGTTGAAGATTGCTTGGTGTGGATTTGCTTAAATCATCTTCTTCAACTTGTAGTAACCATTTCTCTTCAAAGGTTGTAGCCATCTTAACCCCTATGGTTGTTGTTTCATGACTTCAATTTTATTCATATGGATCATAGTGGGATTTAGTTTAAATGTTTTAAAGAAAGCATATCATCTAAGCATTCAGTTGCAAAATGTTTTGTAAAGACATGTTAAAATCCCAACAATTGGTATCTAGAGACTCTTATGTATGAATTTGAAATTTTTAGACATATTTCGGTTTGTTTATAAAAACCAAAAGGATATAAACTTTCAAGTAAGAAAAATGATATATCTAAAGCAACATTTTTTTGCTAGTTTATGTTTTATGTCTTCTTTCAAGTAAGAAAAGACATAAAACTAAGTTACCACATGTGCATGCTCCAAAAGTGGTAACTAAGTTGCATATGTTATTTATGTTTATTTATAATGATTCATGCAAAGCAAACCAAAGACCATGTGTGTTAGATTTCAATATGGTTGTAATATTATTTCATTCGGTTATGTAGTAATTATTATTTCAAGTCTTGTATCTTGTTTCAATTTGTATGTAAAAATAGATTAGTTTGTATTTTATATTTCAAAAATGTAACAAGAGTAAAGATTTGAAGTATGGAGTCCATAAGAAGGTCTAAGAACAAGTGGGAGCCAAGATTAAAGACTTGAATATTTGTGTCCCTTAAGACCTTAGTGGTGTTTTTGTTTTAGCTCACATAAACACCACACAAATATTCATGGCTTTGCTTTGCATATATGTTTATTTGCATGTTTGTGATGGTTGTTTGATTTATAGGATTTCATATCATTAAAACTATTTTATTAAAAATGAAAATGCAAAAATAAGGAGTTTTATAAAAATGATGTTTTATAAAAACTCACACAAATTGAAAACTTGTAAGAAACTAAAATGTATATATTTTGTTTCATAAAAATGAGTTTTAATGAGATAAAATAAAATGGACTTTATTTTATGAAAACACGGTTTTATTTCTAAATGTAATGATTTCAAAGCATGAAAAACTTCATTACATAAATCGTTTTGAAAACGTCATTTACATTGAATGTAAAATACCCATGAAGAGTTGCCATAGGCCATTCCCGTGACGAGTTGTCATAGGCCATTCACTTGAATGTTCTTATGACAAGGTAAGGTAGTTTATCACAACCTTTGTTGTAAGTGCGAAGGCCAAGCACATTTTTTGGGTAGGACATCACATATTTTAAAGTATGACATCTTATAACTCGACCTTATGAAAAGTGCGCATGCCAATCATGAGGGGTGGGTTGGCATAATTCGGGATTAATCATGTCATCTTAACAATTCTTTTGTTATTGAATCCTAGGAGTCTAAGATTTGTAAGTTAGCAATTGCTTTTCAAGACTACCAATCAACTTAATTTTTGTAACAAGTGCGTTAGGCCAATTACAAGAAGTTAAGGGTGATGTGGATCTTAACATTTAACTAATTAAGGTTTTAATCAATAAAACGATGGTACTTAATTATTAAAGGATTTGAAATATCAAAAGTACTAATATCAAACTTTGTTTTGTTGATGACAACAACACCAACTAACACTATCGTTCCCGCCTCAAACTCATTCGCCCTCCGACCCGTTTTGGATTGGGAAAAACTTAACGACACTAACTTCATGGATTGGTATGGCAATCTTTGGATCTTGCTTACACAAGACAAGAAGTTGTACGTTCTTGAAGGACCTGTCCCTGATGCCCAGCACAAAATGCACCTAAGGCTGCTAGGGATGCGTGGGCTAAGCACTTTAATGATGCTTAAAGTGTTGCATGTCTTATGCTTGCTACTATAGAACCAAATCTACAACATGATTTGGAGCACCAAAAGGCATACAACATCATTGAGGAACTCAAGTTGATATTCCAAGATCAAGCCCGACAAGATATTTATGATACCATGATCTCTCTTGTTAACTGTCGGATTCAAGTGGGAACTCTTGTAGATCTTCATATGTCAAAAATGAAGGGCTATGTGGAACGGTTGAAGAGACTCGGATCTCCACTTCAGAATAGCATAGCCATCATCATGATACCATGATCACTTTCGAAGTCATATAACCAGTTTGTAATCAATTACTACATGAATGGTTTTGAGAAGTCCATCTCGGAGCTTCTTGGCATGTTGAGGGTTGCCGAGAAGAACCTCACTACCAATTCTCAACCGGTTCTCATGATAAGGGAGGGTCAAATCAAGAAACTGAATATTCAAGTCAAAAGCAAAAGCAAGGGCAAGAATCCATGGGTGATCCTAAGGGCAAAGCCAAAAGTTGTTGTGAAGTTCAAGAAGCCGACACCAAAACCAACAGCTTAGGTACCCAACAAACCTCCAAAGAACCACAACTGCTTCCATTGTGGGGATGCAAACCATTAGAGGAGGGATTGCCCTAGGTATCAAGCTGAGATGAAGAAGAATCCCAATGGGGCTTCAGCTTCAAGTATCTTTGTAATAGAGTTATATACCTTCACTAGTAACTCATAGGTATTTGACATTGGGTGTGGTACTCACATTTGCAATGATTTGCAAGGGTTAAAAAAGGTTAGACAGCTGAGGGAAGGCCAATTGGTGCTTCATGTTGGAAACTGAGCAAATGTAGCGGTTAAAGCCATTGGAGAGTACTCCATTTTGTTACCAACTGGCCTGTATTTAAATTTGAACAATGTTTGTTATATACCTAGTCTAACTAGGAATATTATCTCAGTTGCTCGACTCTATGAGCAAGATTTTACTTTTGCTTTCCATGAAGGAAACATGTTAACTTTTAAATAAAATATTTTTTTTATTTTGAGGCTAGGCCTCATAATGGGATTTATGAAGTTGATATTCATGGCTCGTGTAGTGATAGCTCTATATACACTCTCAACACTAAGAGATAAAAAATGAACCTTAACAAATCATATTTATGGCATTGACAGACTAGGCCACATAAACAAGAAACTTATGTCAAAATTCCAAACCGATGGAATCTTAGAGCCCACCGGTTCAAAGACCTTTGACATATGTGAATCATGTCTTTGTGGCAAGATGAACAAAGCACCGTTCATCGGTACGGGTCGAAGGGCTGCCGATCTACTAGGATTAATTCACACTAATATGTGTTGTCACACCCCGCCCCGGGCACCCCCGGGACGCTCACGGGCTGCGATGTTATAAGTTAGCTCCAGCGGTACCTGCTTTGATTTCATAGTTTGTTTTTTTATACAGCGGAATAACGTTTCAAAGGATCGTTTTATAAGCAATCTCAACCTCAAGGGTTGGTTTGTAAATAACAGAATCTCGTCATGCAGACAAAAGGTTATTTTATTAAAACACTTGGGTATAATAACCCGATTGTTTATACATTGATATTTTAAATCAAAACCCTGACCAAGGTCAGTAAATACTACAAGGAGGTATCTGCCTAGGGAATCGCAATCCTTTGGACACCTTAACCTTGTTGTTTTCCCCAGGTTCTTCATGTGCATAGCACGAACCTTAATAATATATTTTTGGTTGCACCAGGTCTAAGTGTGTGGCCTGACCCAGATATACACCAAAACTGTCCCCGGGACTTAAGTATTGGCCAGTCCCGGTATGTTGAGGTCATTTTAATCCTTTCCTGAAAGCATTTGGAAAATGATAGTTAGATATATGCTGGTGAATACTTTATGACCTCAAAATCATTTCGTAATCATGGCAAAACAGTTGAATTAAATAATTAACCATAATTCCTATGGTAGGCAGTGAACACGTCACTCCATCCCATTTCATTTACGTATACACTGGTTACATACTCGGGGGCTACGTGGTATCACATGCACCAACGTTTTACGCAATCACCCGACCATACATGCCAACACCGCCCGGCTAAACTAGATCCGGAGCGAGTATAAACGTTTGATCAAACTTTACGTATACTTTTCTTCCTTGGGCAACACATCCTCTGGGGTTGAACTCCTTGGCCAACCCAAATTCTAGGATGGTATGAAAAAGTACTTAATTTTCGTGTTTTGCCTTTTTCGTAAACGTAAATAGTTTGATCGTTGCGTGAGAGTGTTTGTAGCACACTAACGAAATAAAATCGTATTTTTGACAGACTTGTATTCACCTTGGTTATGAAAGTGGAGAGATTGTAATCTTAGTGCTACGTAGCTCTTAGAGCTGACTCTTAGGGCTCTAGCACCTTAACTTGCACTTCTATGCGTCTTTCGGGTTAATTCGGCTCTAAATGCTCGAGTCTGGTTAATTAGCAAAAGTCAGTCGAACACGGAGGAGTGGCTCGGGAGTCGTGACAGCTACGTGACGCTCGGGATTAGAGAACTCAGAGAAGGATCGGAGTTTTGAGTGTTGGATGTGTGAAAATGAAGAGCAAATGAGCTCCTATTTATAGGCTGAAACCGAGCCCGTAACGATAGTCAACATGGTTCCAACCAAGAAGGTGGATAAGACACGATATGATTTATGGAATGGAAACGTTAAGCGTGAGACTTCCAACAAATTAGATCTAAAAGGCAAAAAAGTAATCTTCGTCGGATACCCCAAAGAAACAAAGGCATACTATTTCTACCATCCAATTAATAATAAAGTTTTTATAGGTCGACGTGGAATATTTTTGGAAGAAGACTTCCTTTCAAACGAACTAAGTGGAAATACTATGGATCTTGAAGAAATTCGGGAGCCACACAATGCTGGACCTGAAGTTGGAACCACTGCTCACCAGAATATTGTTGAAACTGAACCTACATTAGTTCAAGTACCCATTGTAACACAAGATGTCCGCAGATCATGTAGAATTCGTTAGGAACCTGAGAATATTGGTGATTATGAGGTATATTTGGTGGATCAGTTCGAACCTACTAACTACAAATCTGCTACATGAGACAAAGAATCTGATAAATGGCTTGAAGCCATAGATGCCAAGATGAGGTCCATGTATGACAACCAAGTATGGGATTTATTTGATCTTCCTACCAATGGAAAGGCCGTTGGGAGTAAGTGGATTATTAAGAAGAAAACTTACATGGATGAAAATGTGCATACTTTTAAGGCACGACTAGTTGCAAAGAGATTCACTCAAACTCAAGGAATTGATTATGAGGATACCTTTTCTCCTGTAGCCATGACTAAATCTATCAGGATATTGATTGCCATTGCTGCTTGTCATGATTATGAAATATGGCAAATGGATGTCAAAATGACTTTCCTTAATGGACATCTAACTGAAGATGTCTATAGGGTTCAGCCAGAAGGTTTTATCGATCCTGAACATCCTGATAAAGTATGCAAGCTAAAAAGATCCACTTATGGATTAAAGCAAGCATCAAGAAGTTAGAATCTTCATTTTGATGAAAAGATCAAAGAATATGGATCTATAAAAAATGAGAATGAGCCATGTGTTTACATGAAGACTAGTGGGAGCATCGTTGCATTCCTGATCTTATATGTCGATGACATATTACTCATTGGAAACCATATTCCAACCTTAAAGGATGTTAAGTCTTGGTTAGGAAAATGCTTTGTAGTGAAAGATCTAAGAGAAGTCGCATACAATCTAAGAATAAAGATCTACAAGGACAGATCTAACCGTCTCATTAGACTAAGTCAAAGTTCATACATTGATAAGATCATCGGACGTTTCTCAATGAAGGATGCCAAGAAATGCTACTTACCTATCGCACAAGGTACAGTTCTTAACAAATCTCAATGTCCTAGCTCAGACGAAGAGATTGAAAAGATGAAAGGGGTCCCATATGCTTCGGCAATTGGATCTATTATGTACGCCATGTTATGCACTAGATCGGATGTGTCATATGCTCTAAGCATGACGATCCGTTACCAACAAAATCCAGGACTAAGTCACAAGACTGCTGTCAAGAAGATCCTCAAGTATCTTCTAATGAGAAAGGACGTGTTCTTGGTATATGGAGGTGTGGAAGAGGAACTTACTTTGAGATACTACATAGATGCTAGCTTCCAAACTGATCGAGATGACTCTCTATCACAATCGGGGTATATCTTCACTCTTAATGGTGGAGCACTCACCTTGAGAATTTCCAAGCAAAAGGTGGTTGCATAGTCCACGGCTGAATCTGAGTACATTGCTGCTTCGGAGGAAGCGAAGGAGACTGCTTGGACGAAGAAATTCATCACTAATGTTGAGGTGGTGTCGAGCATCGAGACACATATCAAGATCTTTGGTTCGGGTCAAAATAGGTTCTGACCTAAATAGTTTGCGGTGGTGGTGTTTTTAATGACCGGTAGGTGGTGGCAATGGGTGGTGTTGGCCTATTTGGAACCGTACTAAGTAAGCTAGTTTCATATGAGTGACTCATTTTGACCCATTGTATAATTTGAGTGACCCAGATCAACCTTTTCTCTCCAATTTCTTTCTCAACCTATCAAAAAATGATTTTTTATATTTTAAAATTCATAAAAGTTACAAATAACAGAAAGAAAACGGGACACTGAACCAACAAGAACACACCTGAGGAGGAGGGGACATGATGTCATGGCAGTATGGCTAAAGGATATATATGGCCCACCACACCAGCATGGTCCACAAGCCTTCTCATGTTATCCAGTGAAGTAGCATCAAATGGTGCCTAAACATAACATATGTAGCAAAAAAACATGCACTTGCCAAATTTATATAAATAATAATTTGTAAATAACACGTAGTTTCCATGTCATAGCAGGAAAGATGTCTTACTGGAAACCACTGATTTGTGATGGGATCAGGCCTCCACCACTTGGTGCAAACCATATTATTTTTTATCCACCCCTAGAATTCAAAATGTAAAGCCATTAAAACAGCATTGAAGTTGCTTGAAAAAGATATGATCAAAGGAGGTAAAATAAAACTTAAAAATGTAAGGTAGGCAGTTACAAAGAGCGCCAATTTAGAATGCATACTTGATTTGATCGAAGCACATTTAACTATGACGATAAATCTATCTATGCATATGATGTATTTAAAGAATGAGACAAACCAAATAACAACTGGGACTTTTTAACCACACAGAAGTTCCATCTTAAACTTTTAATATCTTTCAAAAAGGATAGTAGATACCTCAAAAGCAAAGTCATCTCTTTTAAACTTCTTGTATTTGCTCTCCTATTCATATGTTTTGTAGGCGAAATTATAATGAATACCACCAGCTCGAGGGAAACAATTGAATGGGGGGGGTTTAGAGTGATAATGGGAGTCCGTTGCGTACCTGGGAATGGTGATGGCGGCGGCGAAGGAGAAAGGTGGTGGTCGGCGGTGTGGTGATGGAGGAGAAAGGGACTTGGGGAGGAGATTAAAGGCTTGGGGAAGAGATTAAATGGAAAGGGACCTGGGGATGAGGTTAAACGCTTCAATTGCCGGCCGGTGCTCGCGTTAGCATGATGAAGCGTCGGCCGTCCGGCGTCTTAAAAAGGGACCTTCCAGCGTCTTAAAATGGGTGTAAAAAGACTTTATTATCCTCCTAATCTCTATTATAAGATAGTATTAATAATTGATACAAGAACATCTACGTGCTTTCCTACGGGCCTCGTTGAAGGTTGGGGTCCAAGGATTGACTTGCCAGTTGTGCCGGGAAAGAAGGGAGATCCATAGGATGGTGACGCAAGGAAGGAGATGTTTGCATTATCTTTTATTATTTGTTTAAAATTTAAATTCCTAAATTAGTTGTGATTTTTTCGTGTTTAAACTGTGACTCTTACCTATAAGTTGGGAGTTAAGGTTTTGTATTTGGTGGACTATTGATTATATTTTTTATTGAAATTATCGATCAAAGCTTACGATTCGAATCGTTTGGTTATTCGGTGCGTCCTTGATTTTCATTTGATTGTGCTTCCGTCGTCGCCACCGTCGCTGTCGTCATCGTCGTAAACAAGTGAGTTTATTCGATAGATTAAAGCCTTGAACGTTATTTGGTGGGATTAGTAAAAGGTTAATGGGGGAGTTTGTGTAATTTCCATGTGTTTAAAGGCTACTTGAACCAATCCATCTCTCATTTTGCTTGCCCTGATATCTATATTATTCATCGTTGGCCATTTAGTGTAATGGTAGCCCCAAGACTTCTTATAATGGAGGTCTTGGGTTCGAGTCTCACCTGAAGCAATTAATTGGGTTGAGCCAGGTGGTTTTCCCAGTTGTGGGTTCGATCCAGATTGGTAGGGTAGTTGGGCCCCATTTAGATAAAATTTTTCTTTCAAAAGGATTCTCGTGTCTGCTTTTCAAAAAAATATATCTATATTATTCAAACCTTTAATTGACACGTGAATTTAGAATTTAGAAATTATGAATTTCAGTGTTTCAAGGCGATGAGACAAGGTGACCCTTTATCCCCTTTTTTATTCCTAATTGTTATGGAGGCTTTCTCTTGTATGCTTAAGAAGGCGTGTGAGTTGGGTGCCCTCAATGGTATTCAAACTCCTAATGGGGGTCCTATTATTTCTCATATTTTATACACGGATGACGTTATCATTCTCGGTGAATGGTCTAAGTTTAATGTCGTGAACGTGGCTAGAATCCTGAGGTACTTTTTCTTGTGCTCGGGCCTTAAGATAAACTTATTTAATTCGAATTTATTTGGCCTTGGGGTGACTAGGGCTGAAGTGGAGGACGTGGCCTCAGTTTTAGGCTGTAAGGCTGGTATAGTTCCTTTTGTTTACCATTGTCTTATGGTGGGAGCGAACACGAATAGGTTTAACAACTGGAGACCGTTTTTTGAAAACCGTCTTTCGTTAAGGAAAGCTTTTACCCTTTCTATTGGTGCCTGTGTTACTCTTATTAAATCTGTTCTGGAATGTCTTCCTAACAACTATTTTTCCTTATATAAGGATCTGGTTAAAGTGATTGAAGGTTTGGAGGCGGTTATAAAAAGGTTTTTATGCGGGGTGATAGTACTACAAAGAAGATTCATTGGGTGGATTGGGATCGCGTGGCGACGCCTAAGGAGGTCGGGGGTCTTGGGATTTGCAAGCTTAGTCACATTAATGTTGCTTTGTTAAGTAAATGGATGTGAAGTTTTAAAACCAAAGAGAATAATCTGTGGATAAAAGTTGTTTATGCTATTCGATTTAGTAAGGTTTGCTGGTCGGCGATTCCGGGTGCTAATTCTTTGAGTGGGGTATGGAAAAACATTGTGATGGTAGGCTCCAAGACTGTGTTTGATGGCCGTTGCTTGTAGCAGATGGTTAAAGGAAATGTGGGGAATGGTAAAGATATCAGATTTTGGTTGGATCCGTGGTTCGTAACGAACCTCTAAAAGACATGTTTTCTTATCTTTTTAGATTGGAAAGTAAGAAAAGATGCTAAGTTAGATCTCGATTTAACATTACCGATAACAATTTTATGGGTAGATGGAATTGGAAGCGGGGTCCGGAGGCTGTTGTGGAGTTAGCTGAATTAGTATGCTTGATCAGGTTCGAATGTCGGGAAATAAAGACAACATGGTTTGGCTTGGAGAGGGGTCGGGAGTTTTTTTCGGTTGGGGCTATTAAATGCTTGTTAATCAGGGATATTGATGCTAGTCACTTGTATGTTATGGAATGGTGCAAATGGGTGCCGTTGAAATGTAATATCTTTTGCATGGAGAGCGGAGATGGATCGTATCCCTATGTTCATGGCTCTTAGTAGGAGAAATATTTTTATTAAAGATTAGAGATGTGTGTTGTGTGATTCGGAAGTTGAGTCCTGATAGCGTGTTTTATGTGTATAAAATATATAAATATATCCAAAAACTTGATGTCAAATGCGAGTGATATAATATATACTTTCAATGTTCGGTTTACAGTTACACAATATCAAGTTTTAAATTTATAAATTAAAATGATAATTACTTCAACTTAAAACACACACAATAGGCAAGTGTACCTATCGCAGCGTAATATAGTCTGGGTAAGAACCAAGTATCGAACCATGGACACAGATTCCTTACTCAATCCTCGCTATTGTCTTACTAGGATAATAAGTTGGAAAATGGGTTTTGTTTAAAAGAGAGAAAAAGGAAAAGGAAAAGGAAAGTAATTAGGAATGCCATCTCATTTAAGGTGTTACTCTGGTTGTTATCACTTATTAATTAATGTTATAGTTTTTTAAGGTTAGTCAAAGTTACTAGTACTAACCCTTTCGATAGGGGAGTTAGTATTTCATAACGGAACAATAGATACGGTCGGCCAACTGCTCCTAATAATTCTCGGGATCCTAACGGGGTCTCAAGACCGTCGGCTGTCCTGTGATTTATTATTCGGACTAAGATTATCTTGTCAACTGACGTACGTCATGTCGTGCAACTTCTTTTGGAAAGTCGGAATGCACAACTCCCTCCAAAGCTACTTTATGAATGCGCGGACCTAATGATTTATATTCTTAAAATAGTTGTTTTTACTTATAATAGTATTTTAAATAAATATAGCTTTCATTCTCAAGATCAAGCCTCATGGCTCCCACTAGAAGTCCTCTTCAAGCTAACACAAGAGAAGTAAAGAAATACCGACATGAACCACAAGGTCTAGCTAGGACTCGAATGAATTGTTGAATACCCAAACCTCCAATCAACCCATAATACTAAACCTATACTAACCAGGCCCTTGGTAGCACCAATATTTGTATATAGACTATACAAACTCGAATAAGCTTTTCAAACAAGAAGTCTTGTCCAAGAAACTCACAAGATTTAAGATCATTAAATTGGTTTAAAGATTACTTATTCTGGTCTTTTTAAGATAGATTAAAAGAAAGACTTCAAGAACATAACATACTAAAAATACTTCATTAATTAGATAAAGTTCAACCAACCCAAGTAACGCAATAATACTGGCCACGAATGACCATACAAGTGACTCCATTAACTCTTAGATCATGTGTGGAAGTCATCCAACACTAGGGGAGAGTGGGTACAGGTTGCTTCTTGTTACATGAATAAGAAGAATCATTCCATATTACAAAACTAGAAAAAGAAAATAAACAAAGAAAGAAAAGCTAAAAACGGACCAAAACCGAGAGAGCTTCGGCCCTAGCAGAGCACTAAGGCCTTCACAACCCTCAATTCTGGACACCTAAAACACTAGAATAAGCTTTCTATTTATAGGCAAAGATTTTGGCAATGCACGGTCGTGCATTGGATTGCACGGGCGTACAAAATACTCTTTTCTTTCACGTGCGAAATCTGGCAGCTTTAGGGAGTACAGGGAAGCAAAATAGGCTTTGCACGGCTGTGCAAGGCAATGCACGGCTGTGCATTGCCTACTTTTGCTTCCTGTTGACTTTTTGACTTCCTAGTTTGACTTCATGGGTCCACGTTCGTTCAGTTGACTTCCGGATGCTGATTTTACCTTGATTTTGGGTGATTTCTTCATGTTTTTGCAAACCAAGGTTAACTATCATGTTGTAACATAGTTGATTAGATTAAGTATCAATTCCCATCATATTGTCTCTAATTGTGATAAATATGAGGATAATTATGCATGTAAAATATATTTAATTTATGGCATATCATAACACCCCACACTTAATGTTTGTTTGTCTTCAAGCAAACTTATGCATGATTATACTCATAGAAGCAGAATTTTGATTAAGTGTTAATCTAAAGCTTTTGTCCCAAGTGGTTAAACAGTCTTCTTAAAAACAATGATTTGGTGCTTATATCTTTCGAGTGTTTATCCGCAATAGGGTAGCAAGCCCAACATATTTGATGGAACTATGCTTATGCACAAAACTACAGTCTCACAAATGTTCACTCAACACTCGGGTTAAATATATGGATAATGTAGGTCAAGCAGAACACTCAATGCTACAATTGATGCTTGTATAATCATAGGCTTGTATAGAAATAAAATCTCCACCTATTGACATAAAATACATGCATAAATCAAGAGGGCTTTGTAAAAGGGTTGTAATGATTGGCTTAAGGTTAGGGTAGGAAGTATTTGGGAAGAGTGGCTAAATGTTGAAAATTTGACTTGGCTTAATGATAAAAAGGTAAATGATCTCTTATTACACTTAGGTTAGACACTGCGACTAATCTAAGGACTCTTTTAAGGTCAGATCGTCAAGGCCAAATCCCTTCTTTAAGAATGTCAACTCCTTCTTGTCTTTGAAATACACATTACTATCAATCCCTCTGATGTAGTGCAAATCACACATATTTATTCCTATTGTTTTAGTTAGTTTTTGATTAGTTTTATCTTTGTTTTGAGTCATTTTTGTATACTATTGAGTCTGTGTTATGTTTACAGGTGCTTGAGTTGAATACAATGAATATCCGAAGAAACCGAGCACAAGAATGAAGCCCAAAGTTTAAAAGGGAAAAAATGGTGAAATTTAAGACCTCGCGGTACGCGAGAGAGGAGGAAGAATGCCTCGCGGTACGCGAGGATTCCCAAAAAGGGTCGTGACTAAATTGTCCCTCGCATTACATGAGGAAACTTGCCCAATCTCTCGCGGTACGCGAGAGACCTGTATTCCGTGAAAAAACGCTAATTGATCATTAAATAGGATTCTAATGCCAATATTCAAGGAGTTCGATCTTACAGCCGTCTAGAGCAAGGAAAGAGGCGATTTTGGGTGTAGGAAGCAGTTCTGAAGCTAAAGGTTGAAGCTTTAGATCCTTTAGAAACCCAGATCCATCATAGTGTCCAGAACCGGTAGAAGTTGTGCTTTGCAAGTAGGATTCCAGCCTAGGTGGTATTCTTCCATCTCTGATTATTTCCTTAGTACTTCCCTTTGTTAGCTTGAGTCGACCTTGTTTTCCGCATTATTAGTTCTAATCAGTAGTGTAGTAAACCCCCCCCATCAATAAATCTTTAGTCTGAGTAAGAGTCTAGTATAGTTATAGTAGTGTCTCTTGGATTCGATAACTCGGTTTACCATTAAGCTGTGCTACACTCGATAGGTCCACTTGCCTGTCAGTGCGGTTTAGTTCATAGGTACTCCATTTATTACTTAGGAGTCTAGGTTAGGTTTATTTGTTAGTTTTTATAGACCGTCTGGGCGATATCAAGTTTTTAGCGTCGTTGCCGGGGACACTTGGAAATAGCAATATTAACTTTGACTAGTTCTTTGTTTGATTTTTGGTTTATTTTATTTCTTTTCTTTTGAGTCTTGTTTGTGTGCTTGTCCTACGTGCTATTTGTGTGTCTATCTTAGAATCGAGTCTTTCTGTCTTTGAGTCTTTGTCTCTTTCCTTCTAGTGTCTTTCTGTTTATGCACAATACTCGTTCGCAGGGGTCACCACCTTATTCAGCTTTTCCAGAGCCAAAAAGAGAGCTAAACGAGCGCACCCGTGACTTCTGGGAGCGTTTGAAAGAGCTGTGCAAATCCCAGGTACGTTCTACTAGCCCAATTCCATTTCCTAACATGGGCGATGCTAACCCACCAGAGAGGCGTACCGTGCACCAAAGGGCCAGTGACGGGGTCATCGGGGCGAGATCTTCGATCACACGCCCCGCTATTCCGAACACCAATACATGGCATATCCCGTCACTTGTCATGAGCACGATCACTCATGCCACTCAGTTTCATGGCCTCGAGGATGAGGATGCACCCGGACACCTGTCCCGCTTCGCACGCATATGTGATACATTCAATATCACCGGTGTGTCTAAGGACGCAATCTATTTGTGTCTCTTCCCATTCTCGCTCTCTGGGCGTGCATCTATTTGGCTTGACGCCCTCCCAGACAACTCTATCACCACATGGGAGGATCTTCAAGCCAAGTTCTTCAAGAAATACTATCCACCTCCCATGGCCGCTCGCCTTAGGGACCAGATCCACTCCTTTCGGATGGACCCCGACGAGCCTTATCACATGGTCTGGGAGAGGTTCAACACGATGTTGAGCCGATGTCCCCAGCACGGTCTTTCTGACTGGGCGATAGTGGAAAAATTTTATAATGGCCACACCTTCGAGAAGCAGCAAATGTTCAACACAGCTGCGGGAGGCCATATCAAGGATAAACTCGAGCCTGCTGAGTGCGAAATGTTCGAGAGCTTCGCTCTCGCTGAACAACAACGACCATCTACTAGGACTTCCATTCCTAGTGCTAGAGCATCCACCTCTTCTCCTAGAGGTGTGCATCACGTCACTCCTGATACTAGCGTGGCTGCTGCACTCACAGCTATGGCTGTGACATCCGTCAATTTTCCGTTAGTTCCGATAATCCAAATCCAGTCATCTAGTAACCCGGTTAATTTAATCTTGAACCTCAGGGACCACTCCTGCCAGTATTTATTATTAAAACTACAAGGACTAGTTGTGTAATTAGGCAAAACCCAATACTAATTGACTTTTTAAAGTCAAAATCGTCATTTTATTCTTGTTGACTCAGAAAAGGTCAAACCCATCGAATTTGTTCCTGTTGACTTTCGAGAGTGAAGCTAGTATCACTCTTGACTCAAATTCAACGTCCATAACTAATATGGATTCTTCGTAACTGTAATCGCACGTTTGAGTCATTAACGACAATAACCATCAAGTTAATTAGCATTATTAATCGAATTAAACCCATTAACGAGTGTTTAAGCTATAACCGTCGACCCAATGCCAATATTAATCGAATTCATTGTTTCCCGTATTCGAATTCGCAAATTGAAACTCTTCTCACACTCGGAGATCATCTCAGAAGTTTTTGCACCCACAAATTCCACTGGAAACGCAGTAGAAATCGCCAGAGACTAACTCGCGCACGTCGGGGCTGGGTTCTAACCAATCTCCATCAATCCGACATCTAATCAGGTAGTTGAACACATCTCTAGCTTCGTTTATCCTCATAAATCAAAAGCCCTATGATTAATTGGGCTCACAATATCGAACTGATGATGAACCAATTCTAGGGTTCATCATGTTTAAGGTTTAATCGAACTACACCATAGAACCGATTTCAATCAAATTAAATCATGCCAACAGTTTCGTAAACCTTCCTTTAGTGAAAGCCCTATGTCAATTCGATAGATTAACATCGAATTGAACTCAACCCGAATCTAGGGTTCATCGCAACGTCGGGCTACTCGAACCCCATCCTTAAATCAATCTCAATCCAATTAAACTTCATGTGCATATTCGAAATCCTTTATTCTCTAACAACCCTATGTTTTTAATGAATTCTAACATCAGAAATATTTAAATCGATCCCACGTTTTCAAATTAGGGTTTCGGCCTTCAATCTCTAATTAATTGATTCAGAACTTGATGTTTTTCAAATTAAAACTCACCCCTGGTTCGGAATTTTGTAAGGAACACAACCCCTGTGTCAATTGAATCAGTCATTATCAAAATCGATGGATTTGGAGGGTGATTTGATTCGGGTTCGTATGAGGGAGATACCTCAGTGAGTTTTTGATTAAAACCATTCTCGATTCGGGTTCTGTTGCGATAGCCTAGCGGCCGGGACTGGTTAAGACAATGTGCTCACAGGGAGGGAACCCGGGTTCGAGTCTCCCTCCCCCCTGTTTTGTTTTAATATTTATTTTAAGCATTATTTAATTTAAAAACTTTTTCCTATATTATTATATTTATACATTAAGGTGTTTTAACCCAGAAAACAACCCGTGGCTAATGTTATTAAATAATATGTATTTATATTATTTCGTACCATTTTATACCTCGTGTGACGTTTTAAATTATTTAATAATATAATCGTTATATTATTTACTCACGTTTATACATTCGATAAAAAAATAATATATTTATTATTTTTCCATGCAAATGATTATTTGTTTAATTCCTTCGAACCTAAAAATAATATACTAAATTATATTAACTTTCTAACTGTTGTAAACGACCTAATCGTGTGAAGTTATGTATTTATTTATTTACTATCCATTATTAACGTTCGACACGTAACGCTTTTTCCTTAATGATTTTATTAAGAAATTTATCTAATTCCGTAGACACGTTCGTATACTCTTTAATCCTTAGAATACGTTATGACGTTCAATCTTTCGTGTCGTCGTCACAAATCCCAATGCATCCCTAACTGTTATATTTGTATCTCTAGGGCATACGTAAGCCGTGCAGGCTAACACTTGAGATTTCAAATCTCATACTTGTGTGATACTACCTCCTACGCAACGCAGGTGAGTTTCACGGCCCCTTTTACTATTTTTATTTGGGGGAGAAAACATGTCACAACACTTTTTGGGTTATTGTAATTCATATGATATCACTGTTGAGGCTAAGCGTAACACACTATCATGAAAAGTCCTCACACACATCGGACCGTTAATATGGTATGAACGAGGTAATTTTGGTAGTACTACTGGGTTTGACAAACCCCACCCGCGTTAGTCGCGCTAACTCGATTGGAGGTCGAACGGGTGTTATATTGACCTTAACACATTAGTCAGAGTTGATAGACCTGGCTGGAGGCAAACAAACAAACACACTGTCAGTTTCGGTTGCGAGCGCTTTAGCAAAACATGAATATAGGCATGCAACCTATTGATATATATATTGAATGTACATAATCCGTAAACGCTTTACTTTAAATGATTGAAACCTGTGAACTCACCAACCTAGTGTTGACTCGTTTTCTTACATGTTTTCTCAGGTTGGCACTCAGGATCACGTTAAGTCATGCATGTGTCTTGGACTCCAATTGAAATAATTATCTATTGAATAATATTTATGTTTTGTTTGTAATTGAACTTGGGCGCGTTGTTTTGCGCATTTACTTTCGTTTAACGCTTCCGCATATACACTATGAACCTTGATCTTTTATGTTATTACATTTCAAGTCCCATATAGTGTCGTTTGAAGTAACTGATGTCTGAGATCCTGGTTTGTCACCTTCCAAAACGGTAAAACTCCGTTAGTGGAATTTGGGGGTGTGACAATGGCTAATGAGATCAAAGAACTGGAGCTCATTGCTCAACGGTGTGAGGTGTGCAGGGGAGGCTATGACACTAGAGATTGCCCCGTCAATCATCAGGAGCAGGTGAGTTTTACTGGCAACCAGAACCATAACCGAGGGTACAACAACTATAATATA
The DNA here is from genome assembly GCA_023525975.1 of Smallanthus sonchifolius. Classification (NCBI taxonomy): domain Eukaryota; kingdom Viridiplantae; phylum Streptophyta; class Magnoliopsida; order Asterales; family Asteraceae; genus Smallanthus; species Smallanthus sonchifolius. The sequence continues at coordinate 34,789,875 of CM042025.1, read as the reverse complement.
TCTTATGGCTCGGGATGGAGATCCGGAAATAACCCACCTGGGTTTAATGGTCACCAGAATCAGCAAGGAGGAGGAGAAGCTGGAGCAAGTTCGGTAAGCAGTGTTAGCACGAGAAGGATCGAAGAGAAGATTGAGAATCAGACACAGATGCTTGCACACTTAGTCTAGCAGGACAGGGACGCTGGGCGGCGATTGGATGCACATGACACGTTATTAAAGAATCAACAGTCAGCAATCCAGGATCTGCAACGCACGGTAGGAGACATCGCTCAGAGCCTGAAGGATAGACTGGGAGGTCCATCTTCAGGCCCCAATGCTTCAGGGATGGCCGTGTCAATCATAAGTCAGAGGGAGGAAAAAGCTGAAGAAGAAGTCTCCCACAACGCTGACTATCACATCCCTTCGCATGAAGAGGTGAAGAAGATAGATTGGAGAGCTCGCTTTGCTGAGATAGATGCTAAGATGACAGAAGAGCAGATGGTAGAGGAGCCCCCGGTGGAAGAGGAAGAGCCAGTGGATGAGGAAATTGTAGTGGAGAAGCCTGCCGAGAAGGCAGAAGAGAAGAAGGGGGTGGAGATGAAGACCCCCAAGATTGACCTGAGCCGTGTTCCCTACCCAGCCCGCTTGTTGCAACATAAACACGCTAGGGAATACGGTCACTTCCTGAACATCTTCAAACGGCTCAAGGTCAATCTTCCATTCATAGAGGTCCTCAAGCATATGCCGAAATATGGCAAATTCCGAAATGATCTTCTTTCCAACAAGAAGAAGCTAGAGGGGATCTCTGAAGTCTCACTTAGTGAGCAATGTTCTGTGGTGGTTCAAAACAAACTGCCAGAGAAACTGGCAGATTCGGGCCGTTTCACGATCCCGTGTCTGCTTGGCGGTTTGCCCTTAAACCACGCGTTGGCTGACTTAGGTGCTAGCATCAATCTGATGTCATATTCTGTATATAAACAGCTAGACCTAGGTGAACAGCAGCCGACACGCATGAGCATATCCTTGGCTGACCGTTCAGTCAACTATCCACGGGGAATTATGGAGAATCTGTTAGTGAAAGTCGGTAAATTTGTCTTCCCCGTGGATTTTGTCATCTTGGATATGGAAGTGGATGACAGAGTCCCGCTCATCCTAGGACGCCCGTTCCTACCGACCGCAAAGGCAATGATCGATGTCTTTGATGGGAAACTCACACTTCGTGTGGGGGGTGAGTCGGTCACCTATGATGCTACAAAGTCCGTGAAGGATGTTGGCAAGCATAGCCACTCCGTGTGCATGCTTGATGCCTTCATGGACTACCATCAGGACTCTGATCCATGTAAGATAGAAGTTGGTGAACCCGCCCCTAATTTAGAAGAACCATCTGATTGGGCGATAGAGTTGGAGAAGTTGTTAGATGAGCCGGACGAGTATGGTGATGAGGTGCCTGAAGATCTACGAGAGATGATGGCAGAATTAGAAGATATCATAGGCAAAACCCCAAGTGCGGGGATAATTGAGAAGGTGGAGAGTGTAGAAGAACTGGGAGATCCGGATGAGAGCTTAGAGATAGTATCCATAGACACATCCAATCCTGAGCCCTTGTTCTTTCCCATTGTTCATTCTGAGGGGGGGACTGTTGAGCCAGCCCCTAGTTCCAGTTGCCCTAGGTCTAGGCCACCCCATAAGAGAACCCGTACTTTGATAGACTCATCTGATTTTAGGGTAGTGCTAACCTCAAGTGTGGGGAATTTTAAGGGTGATGAACTGCTTGGTTATTTGAACAGTGTCATTTTCGGACTAGGTAGGTATAAGTTGTGGTGGAAGGACCTGTGTGTTAGTTACAAGAGATATGTGGTGTTTATTTGGTTATTAGGTTTGTGGAGGACCGGGAGACCACGTAGGATGAAGGCGGTACCAGTTAGGATTAAGGAGAAGCCTCCTGATAGGCTTGCTTGAATCTCGGGCAAGTGCCAGGGATGTATAGTTTGTATGCATTCTTTGGTGTGAGTCCGTGTCATTTATGTATTTTTCAGTGTTTGTGTTTGTTTGTGTCGTGTCTTCCAGGGATTCGTGCTTGATTCGGTGAGGAAAACCATCAGGAATGAAGTCCCATGTATTTTTACATTTGCTTTTAAGCTTGGAACAAGTTTTTATTGAATTTGGGTGAAAAGAAGTTAAGGGGTGAAAACTTTTCTAAGTATAAAAACCCCTTTTACTTTCTGTCACCAGGGGTCCCTCGCGGTACGCGAGGTGTTTTCTGTGGTTTCTCGCGGTACGCGAGAGATCCAGGATAAGGCCAGCTTAAATGCCACTCCCTCGCGGTAAGCGAGGAGTGGCCGCCTATTCTTCGCGGTACGCGAGAGATCCAGGATAAGGCCGTCTTAAATGCCACTCCCTCGCGGTACGCGGGGCACTCCTGGATTTGCCTTTCTTCCTTGTTTTCCCATGGTATCCCTCACCCGCATCTACCACCACTCCCTCCACTATCATCACCACATCACATACCCTCCATTATCATCCATATTATTCATTCATTAGCCTCCATTACCATGGGAAACTTGAAAACCGTTTTGATCCGATGACCTACCTTGATGTGGCTTTCATGTCTATTTGTTTGTCACACATTGGGTACGTTTTCCTGCCTTCTATACAGAGTCTTAGTGATTCAGTTGAGTCTTTTATTTTTAATTTGAGTCAGTTTGATGCCGCGGGTATGTTTGAGTTTTATTTTGCAGGTATACATCATTCCATCCGTACTCAATCTCCATTTGGACGGAATTGATCCTGATATCTTATTGAGCAGCCCGACAGAGATGTGCTACCGCAACCGAAATGCTATACGGTGCACACAAGGATGAACGAAGTTGGACATTCGAGAGCATATACATTACCAGCTAAGTCGCTTCCTGTTTTTTTTATTTTTGCATTTTTATTTTTAGTTGTGTCTAGCTTCACATTGAGGACAATGTGTCTTTTAAGTATGGGGATGTGAGAGTCTAAGTGTCTAGTTTGTCTTGTTTATAAAAATTCAAAATACAAAAAAAAAAATTGAAAAAATTTAGAAAAATGTCCTTTGAAAGTATAAGTTTTGCAAACAAAATGAAAAATGATAGTACAAATGGATCTACTTGTTGAGTTTTAAATGATTTAAATAATTGAAAACGCGTCTAATTAGTGATTTTTGGTAGACCCGGCCAGCTTGAATAGCTTAAATAGCCTGTGAATGTTACTTAGGATTAATCGCGTAATTAAATCATGAAATCATGTGGGTACTCATCTTATGGTGTCGGTAATACTGAAACTATCAAAATATGGTGATAGGCACCACCTTAAGATAATATCTATTTGTTTTTGAAATTTTTGGCACACCATTTTCTTTTTATGAGAATAAATCCGAGTTTGGTGGCGTCTGCATCCATATGTCCATAATTCATGAGTAATGGATTAGAATTATAAGTTTGCTTATGTGTTACCTTCCGGGATGGCCACTTGGAGAAAATACCCCTAAGTAAGTCTTATGTGCTTTAATTGAATATGACTTAGTCTATGTGTTACCTTCCGGGATAGTGACTTGGTTGAAACGCCTCTAGAACAAAGTTCATTTGCTTGAATTAATGCTCATTATCATACCATTCATACATGATTTCATCTAATTTCTAAACCAGATAAATCTTAGTTTAACGTGGTTGGTGAAATCTATATGGTTTAACCTGTGCCTAGACATGACCGTGAGACGGGATTAGGTAGAGCTGTAACTTCTAAGTATGAGTCACATAGGTTGATTGATAAATGTATAAAATGGAACTAGAACACATTACAGGGGCTTGATAGTTCGTGCTTGGGTTTAATCGGACAGAAATACTAATTGTTGCTTTTTAACGCGTGAGTATGTTTTGCTAATTGAATAATTGATGAGTTTGTTAAGTTAGATCTTAGTTATGATTGCACTGCACACTTTTTCGAGGACGAAAAAATGTTAAGTGTGGGGATGTTTGATGTAGTACAAAGCACACATCTTTATTCCTATTGTTTTAGTTAGTTTTTTATTAGTTTTATCTTTGTTTTGAGTCGTTTTTGTATACTATTGAGTCTGTGTTATGTTTACAGGTGCTTGAGTTGAATACAAGTGAATATCCGAAGAAACCGAGCACGAGAATGAAGCCCAAAGTTTAAAAGTGAAAAAATGGTGAAATTTAAGTACTCGCGGTACGCGAGAGAGGAGGAAGAATGCCTCGCGGTACGCGAGGATTCCCAAAAAAGGTCGCGACTAAATTGTCCCTCGCGATACGCGAGGAAACTTGCCCAATCTCTCGCGGTACGTGAGAGACCCGTATTCCATGAAAAAACCCTAATCAATAATTAAATATGATTCTAATGCCATTATTCAAGGAGTTCGATCTTACAGCCGTCTAGAGCAAGGAAAGAGGCGATTTTGAGTGTAGGAAGCAGTTTTGAAGCTAAAGGTTGAAGCTTTGGATCCGGGTTGGTTAATTCTAGCTTATTCGGTTTTCAAGATTCTATCTTTGTGTTTAAATTCTATGATTGAGCCATGTGTTATTCTTATTACTTCTGTTTGAATATTTTAAGTATGATTGTTGGCTAAAACTCTAGTACTGCCTAGGTTACATGATGATTACTTCATAAAGTTACGATTTTTATCGGTTTTGGATTTATTTGATGGTTTATTGATTTTGTAAAAGGTCTCTTTATGATAATTAAGATGAATATGTATGTTCTGATTTTATGTGTGATTGATTATGATTTCGTGCGTTGATTGTGGATATCTTCCAGTTTGATTTGCGTATCTAGTTCATAGAATTTAGTGTTTGTGATTGTTTGTGTGGTTTGCTAGAAATAGTAGCCATAGGAGTTGTGATTGAGAGTCATTAGATCTGAGTGTGTATCCTGTCTCAATACCCGAGAAGTGAGAGATAGTCATTTAGTCTTCGTCATTAGGAATCCGAGTGTCAACTGTCTGAGAGGAAGTTGGTTTAGGTGTCTAGTGATTGTTGCTATTATGAGTCATAGTTTTTATCCTGATATTACCCCGTGCATTCTTTGAATGTATTGTGGACAGTGAGACTGAAAGTTGATCTGTCTTCTGGGTACTTTATCATTGTTGGAGAGACCGAAAGGTAATCCACTATCTGGTGAGTTATTACATCTTTAGGTTCCTTAGTTGGTGACACCCTGAGAGTGATTAGGGATCCACTAGGTAGTCTAGAGCTGTTTCCTTTAGAAACCCAGATCCATCATAGTTTCCAGAACCGATAGAAGTTGTGCTTTGTAAGTAGGATTCTGACCTAGGTGGTATTCTTCCATCTCTGATTATTTCCTTAGTACTTCCCTTTGATAGCTTGAGTCGACCTTGTTTTCTGCATTATTAGTTCTAATCAGTAGTGTAGTAAACCCCCCCATCAATCAATCTTTAGTCCGAGTCAGAGTCTAATATAGTTATAGTAGTGTCTCTAGGGTTCGATAACTTGGTTTACCATTAATTTGTGCTATACTCGAATGTCCACTTGCCTGTCAGTGCGGTTTAGTTCATAGGCACTCCATTTATTACTTAGGAGTCTAGGTTAGGTTTATTTGTTAGTTTTTATAGACCGTCTGGGCGATATCACCCTCATGGTTCGTTCGGGTTTATCCTTCTAATACATCCACTTTGATCAACTTTGCATACTCCAATTTTTTGAGTAAATTTGATTTTCTTTTGATGAGATTTCTTCAATATTTTGGGTGGTTATGCACTTCTTATTGTCACCTGTCACACCCCAACCAATGGCGGATTATACATCGGGGCGGACGCGGTTGTTCAATAGCACAAGGTTGACTATTAAAGTTTCAATATTTCATTAATAATAGATTCAAAGGTTCAATACAAAGGAAATAACAAGTATACAACATTTATTTAATAAGTAGTCTAGGTCCAAAGCGTCCTATGTGATCACAAACAAGTCTCATGATGTAGAACATGAAACATGTGAAAGAATCTGTCAACTACAAAATAGTTGGTGAGATACAAAGGTTTTGACACAGTTTAACAAGTATTTGGAAAGAATTACAATTCACTATGATATATGCATTCTATAATGTAAGTATGAGAAACAAGTATCTTAAACATTGTGCACTTCAACCCTCCAACCAAGTTTAGGCATAACCCGTAGGTTACCCTTATAAGTCTCAAGTTTAAAGTTTAATTCAGTAACAATCACCAAGGGTCCCCCCCGAAGGGGTCAATCAATCAAGGTGGATTGGTCAATTGAAATAGATCTATCATTGTTACTATAGGCTTGATCAAAGTTAATGAATGTGCTAGTTTTAAGTTTAACCTAAGCATACAAGTCTTAGATCATAGCACACGACAGAGTTTACTATGTCTTTCCATACACTGATTTTCATACTTACGTGTGCACCCGCAAGCATTTAAATCGTCGCATAGTCCGCATAGGTACTTCCGTTTGTGTGTGGATTAAGAAAGAGTACAAGAATTTGTTTAACTCATGACTAGTGTTTCCACGTGAGGGTGATCATTGATTAACGAGTCTCTTAGAGAGAAACGTCATTCGATAATTAAAGAGAAAATAATGTGACAAGATTTAGAGTTTCAAAGTTTCCTCGTGTTTGAACAAGAATACCTCAATCATCGAGTAGTTTAAAGTCTTTACACTTTCCTCGTGTTTGATCAAGAATACATCAAACCTTGAGTAGTTTAAAAGTCTCATACGTTCATCATGTTTGAACAAGCATACGTCAAACATGGAGTAGTTTAAAGTCTTATACGTTCATCATGTTTGAACAAGAATACGTCAAACATAGAATAGTTTAAATTGTGTTTGAACAAGAATACGTCAAACATAGAATAGTTTAAACTGTGTTTGAACAATAATACGTCAAACATATAATAGTTTAAATTGTGTTTGAACAAGAATACGTCAAACATAGAATACTTTAAATTGTGTTTGAACAAGAATGCGTCAAATATAGAATAGTTTAGATTGTGTTTGAACAAGAATACGTCAAACATAAAATAGTTTAAATTGTGTTTGAACAAGAATACGTCAAACATAGAATAGTTTAAATTGTGTTTGAACAAGAATACGTCAAACATAGAATAGTTTAGATTGTGTTTGAACAAGAATACATCAAACATAGAATAGTTTAAATTGTGTTTGAACAAGAGTACGTCAAACATAGAATAGTTTAAATTGTGTTTGAACAAGAATACGTCAAACATAGAATAGTTTAGATTGTGTTTGAACAAGAATACGTCAAACATAGAATAGTTTAAATTGTGTTTGAACAAGAATACATCAAATATAGAATAGTTTAAATTGTGTTTGAACAAGAATACGTCAAACATAGAATTGTTTAGATTGTGTTTGAACAAGAATATGCCAAACATAGAATAGTTTAAATTGTGTTTGAACAAGAATACGTCAAACATAGAATAGTTTAAATTGTGTTTGAACAAGAATACGTCAAACATAGAATAGTTTAGATTGTGTTTGAACAAGAATACGTCAAACATAGAATAGTTTAAATTGTGTTTGAACAAGAATACGTCAAACATAGAATAGTTTAAATTGTGTTTGAACAAGAATACGTCAAACATAGAATTGTGTTTGATCAAGAATACGTCAAACACAGAATAGTTTAAATTGTGTTTGAACAAGAATACGTCAAACATAAAATACTTTAAAGTGTGTTTGACCAAGAATACGTCAAACATAGAATAGTTTAGATTGTGTTTGAATAAGAATACGTCAAACATAGAATAGCTTAAAGTCTCTTAGTTTAGCTTCAGTGTGTAGGAGTATACGATTACGTTTTGAGTATAAAGCGGTTATCTAAATACTCTAGTATTTAGGAGAGGTATGGGACAGCGTTTGGAACAGGATTAACCGTTATACGCTTTCTCACAGAAGATTCGAGTTGTCCAGAAGATTAGTGGATCCCGATGTTTGGTTTAGATAGGAGTCAGGGGATGTACTTTGCTAAAGAGAGTAATGTCCTCCTTCCTGCTAGTGTCTAGTATCAAGAGTGAAATTTTCTCGTATATATGGAATGTACGTTTATCAAGTCTTATAGGGTTTGGTTAAGATGGACACACAAAGTTTTCAAGACTAAGAATCCAAGTATAAGTTTGAAAATAGGATAAGTCAGTTGAGTTTCAAGTTTCAGTATTAAGCTTCACATGATCCCTTATTGGACATGCTTCCTTTGGTGGTTTAGAAGGTGTTTAGTTTCAGGAATACGGGATTGAGTATTTATACAAGTTTTACATGACTCAAAAGTCTCCGACCTTATAGTGGTGTATACGAAGTTTAGTGTTTTAGCAACGTGTATTTGGGCTTTTAGTTCCCGTTGTGATTTATAGTAAGTCTTTTATGTGACAAGAGTTGAATGAGGAAAGTCTCCAAGCATAGGGTAACGGGAAAAGTTTCGATAAGGTTTATGATAATGTGTTTATAAATGATTTTATCTCGCTTCATAACAGCAGGTATAGTTTTCTTTTATATAGAGTGTAATTAAGATGTTTAAAATGACAAGTTGGACATTGATAAATAGTATAAGTAAGACTTATGAAAAGGTATGTATGATTGTCAAACGAAAAGTTGGTCAAGTTTAGAAGTGTGAAGTCTATATAAGAGGTAAGGATCATAGTTGATTACGGCAGTGGTTCGTAAGTCAAGTTGTTTTAAAAGAGTGCTTACGAATTAGAAGGTTTGTTCAAGGTTTATTCTTCAAGTATGCGTGTGTCACTTAGGATTTTTTATAGTTTAATGCAACGTTGTTAATTATCTCAAGTACTAACGTGAGCTACTCTTGACGAAAGTGTTTGGGTAGAAGTGTTAAGTTTGTAGTGCTAGAAGGAAGGTCAAGCTAGTAAGTGATAATAAGATAAATTTAAAAATAAATTTCGTTAAATGTTTCAAAATTGGGGCTTCTAGCCCTTACATAATACAATTTAAACGGAAAATTAAAGTGTGTAAGTAAGTTGGTTTAATATGTTCAAAAGGTTTTTATTCATAATACTGAGTTATCACAGTAATACTTTCAAAAATAGTTTTGATTGGAAGTTGATGGGCTAACGAGGAGGATTCCTGAAAGAAAGGGGTGGTCATAAGGACTCACTTAAGTACCCTATTTCCCTAGCCAGAATTTCCTTGTGGGCCTACAACTTCTCTTAGTTATTGTCACCGATGTTTTTGGGTTTATGGTACTATGTCGAGGTTCATTATGGGTTTAGAGTCTTAAACTTGGAGCTTGTTTATTCTATAGTAGGCTTCTTCTCTTGCGGGAAAGCGATCAGGTTACTAATCCCTTTGTTAATGTACTTTAGGTTTAAAAGACGTTAAGTTTTGTTTACAACAAACGGTGATGTGTAAGTTTTAAGGACGTATGAAAGTTTTGGGATGTAATAAAGTGTAACAAAGTTTGAGTAAATCATCAAATGAAGTTGTGAGTGATAAAATGAAAACACAAGAGTTTCCCCTTTAGTGTCAAGTTTATAAAATAATGCAGTTTGTAAAGGAACTTGTAGGGTAATACATGGTTTTAAATGTGCTAGTATTACAAGGATCACGAAGTTTATTGGGTAGTATCTATATAAGTATAAATTTATGTATGTAGTTTTTAAGTATAATCTCGTAAGAATTTCTCCTTGAAGGTAACTCCTTCAGGTCATGACGAGTAAGCATGCTGTCATGCGACCATTCTTGAAGAGACGAAACATAAGAATCATAGAGTAAAGGTTACAGAGGAAAGTTTTTGAATCATGAATTTATGAAGTGTATAGTATTTGAGATGGTACTCATTTAGTGCATATCACTAAGTAAGTACTTTGACATATCAAGAGAGATCTAAGCTCACTAATGTTTAGAGAAGTCATGCATTCCTATAAGTGGATACTCATCCCAAGAATTCCCAGGAAAGCATACGGGTCCAACGGTTGATTTGGATTTATAAGAAATGCTTTCCTTGACAGAATTTCCCAGAATACAGGTATCCACCCTTCCGGTCCGCACAAGTTCTCACACATTATCTAGAACTTAAATATTCTTGACGAGAGTTTAGTGGTGGCTTAGACTTAAAGCCTAAGAACGTGTCCTCGATGTAGTAGCCTCTTGTAGTATATAGGTAAGTAGAATCGTAGAATCTCCAAGCGTTCATGCATAAGATTTAAGAATAGAATGAGGAGAGAATTCCTAGTAAGGGACATGAGATAACTCATGTTTGGGTCTCCTAAGTTATAGTCTAGGTCATGTGTCTAATAACCTAATTCCCTATAACCAAGGCTCTGATACCAATATGTCACACCCCAACCGACGGCGGATTATACGTCGGGGCGGACGCGGTTGTTCAATAGCACAAGGTTGGCTATTAAAGTTTCAATATTTCATTAATAATAGATTCAAAGGTTCAATACAAAGGAAATAACAAGTATACAACATTTATTTAATAAGTAGTCTAGGTCCAAAGCGTCCTATGTGATCACAAACAAGTCTCATGATGTAGAACATGAAACATGTGAAAGAATCTGTCAACTACAAAATAGTTGGTGAGATACAAAGGTTTTGACACAGTTTAACAAGTATTTGGAAAGAATTACAATTCACTATGATATATGCATTCTATAATGTAAGTATGAGAAACAAGTATCTTAAACATTGTGTACTTCAACCCTCCAACCAAGTTTAGGCATAACCCGTAGGTTACCCTTATAAGTCTCAAGTTTAAAGTTTAACTCAGTAACAATCACCAAGGGCTCCCCCCCGAAGGGGTCAATCAATCAAGGTGGATTGGTCAAATGCAATAGAACTATCATTGTTACTATAGGCTTGATCAAAGTTAATGAATGTGCTAGTTTTAAGTTTAATCTAAGCATACAAGTCTCAAGTTTAACATAAGAATAAGCATCTAGTCATAGTTGTACAAGAATTGCATAAGTTTAATGTTTTTGAACATGTTTCACCCCAAAAGTATAGAAAGGAAAAAGGGGCTAAGTATACTCACTTGGATTGATGAAGGGTATCCGACAAGAGTAAGTGTTTGTAAGACTTGGAGAGGGAGAATATCCTCACAATAAGCCTAAGAATATAAGTCTAAAGTTTCAAGTATAATCTTATAAGTCTAGGGCAAGAATTCTAAGATTTTCAGGGTTTTGACTAGGGTTCCAAATGGGAGGCGGATATGATTTGTGTTTATGAAATTTAAATCAAGTTTATAATAAAGGTTTTGATACAAGACTTGTATGTCAAAGTTTAATAGATTTATCGATTAGAATAATTATTAATTAAAATAATTATTTAAAAGTTTCACAATTATTGATTATACAAGTTAGGTAAGAATAATTAAAATAGTTTTCTAAGTATTTAGAATTAAATAATTTACAAGAATAATTACTTATTTAATCAACATAAATCATTTGAGATTTGATTAAGTTTCTAAGTATTAAGTATTTATAATACAAATTAATTCGTAATATAAATATGTTTAAATAGATAATAACACTTATAAGTTTATAAGATGTTAAATAGAATATGGTTATATTTTAATTATAAGTTTATAAACATTTTTAAAGTCTAAAAAAAGAAAACCATAAGTTTAATAGGTTTTAAATAGAGTTCCTATTAATTTATAAGTTTATAAGTGTTTAAATAAAGTTTTACAAGTTCATAAATGTTTAAAGTTTTCATTTAGTTTTTATAAAGTTTATAACTTTATTATTATTTAGGAAATGAATAAAGTATAATCATTTCTCGCGTTTCACATAAACAAATAGATTTATGTTTATATAAATTTAGAAAGTGTCTAAGTTTATAAGTTCCTAATTTTTAAATAGATTTTATAAATTTTTCTGAGTTTACAACAAAAATTTATAAAATTAAACATTAGGGTAAAAGAATTCTTTCAATTTAGAATACAAATAATAAATTAAGTTTACTGTTTTTAATAAATAGTTTCTGTGTAATTATAAGTTTTATAAAAGTTTTAAATCATTTTTATGGTTTTTATGAATTTAAAACCAAGATTAAAGATTTAATTTTTATGTGTTTAACTAAGTTTAATTAAAAATGTTCCAGAATATCAAAATGAAATTAAAATTCACAACTAAGTTTATAAAGATTCAACAGATTTTATAAAAATAATTCAGAGTTTAAAATTTTTTGGAAAAGGCAAAATAAAAATGAATTGGGCGAAACCGGCTCGAACCCGGGTCACTGACCGGGTCGAAGCATACGCGCACACACTAAGCCATCCCGACTACGGGTCTCGTTGGTTTATTATCCAAAAAAGAATTTGCTAAACACAAGTTGTATTCGCCCCCAATTCCCATATGAACCCTAGATCGATAATCCGTAAATTCGAAGTGTAAATCCCTCTGTCGTTGTAGTTTGACAGAGGGCAATTGATTATGGGACGAAGACGATGAGGGTGACTTTTGGAATTACCTGAAATGACACCGAAATGAGGGAGAATGGATGCGAGCTTCAGGTCGGCTGCCACAGAATCGAACGAGCAAATGCAGGTACAAATTGGTGAAATTGACAGTTGAAGAAGGTTAGGGATGATGTCGTTGAGCTGTGGCAACGGGTATTTATACCCAATTTCATCATTAAATGGAGGATTAGGTGGGTGGATTACGGTTGAGCCGAATGGGTTAAATCGCGAGTCATGCGGGTGCCAAACTCGAAGACGCGCATTGAATGTCATAGGGTTAGGGTCGCATGCGCAAGGCGAAACTCGAGGTTCATCGAACTTGGACGGGAAACGCGATTTGGGATAAAACGGGCTCAAAACCGGCTTCCATGGGACTCGAACTCTAGGCCTGTTGCTGATTTGGAGGTTTGGGTTTGAGGCAGAACAGGTCCTGAAGTTTCAGGGTTTTACTATTTTAGGTATAAAACATGGATTTTAGTTTAAACAAGTTTCGGAAATGACAGATTTCATCCTTGAACTTTTATAGATATATTTCCATTTTTATAAATATCCAAATAGATTTTTTTTATTATTTTAAAACTTTAGGAGATATTTTATAAGGTTATTAGTTTATAAGTTTAAATATTTAGGATAAGTTAATGATAAATCATAAAGTTTTAAGAATTTAACATACCTCCATGTATATTTTTAAATAAGCCTCATATATATATATATTTACATATATATATCTTAAGTATAAATGTTTTATTTAAATATATTTAAATCAAATCAATATTTATTATTTAAGAAATAGTTTTTAATAAAATTTTTAGGTTCGGAATCGATAATACGTGCAAGGGTTCAGGGAAAATATAGATCGGAAAATCCTGGATATTACATCATCCCCTCTTTTCATTCATTTTATATTTTATATTTTTTTTGTGAAACCCGAGTTTCATTCTTTGAGCATAATATGAATCTGTCAACTAGTGGCGGATAATTATTCCTTAAATCATAGCCAAGTCGATTTTCAACGAAAAGGATTTAGAGGGAGATTTTCGGTTTTATTGATGTGAAATGTGGGTTTAGAAATGAAAAGGGTTTAGGCTCAAAGGGGCAAACTAGGGGTAATGTTTAGCGTAGGTAAAATAAAGAAAAAAAAAACTACGGAGAATGGGTTAATCCTAATGCCTCAATCATTTTTATGCATTATTTTAGTCCATGATCTTGAAATGTATATTTTACACAAGTTCTAATATGCAAAGCAATAATTAGCAAATACTCTATCAAACGAAATGAGCATGTGAAATATGTATGTATGATAATGCTCGATTAAGCTTAAATTCTCACATGAAACGGAAGGTAAAGGGTAATAAAGTAAAAAATGTGCATAAACTTATTTCTTTCTTTCTGTTGTGCTTACTAATCTTCCCTATTTGTTTCCTTGATTCACTTCAACGGTATTCCAAATTGCTGTTTTTATAAGCCCATTTATACCAAATGATTTTTAAGACTCTTGCTTTTAGATTATTTAAGAAGCTTTCATGCTTATAGATTTTTTTTGAAAATGTTTTTATTACTTCTATATATTTTAATTCAATGGATTTGGGTGGTTATTAATCATGCATTTGTAATACTTAGGACAAAATTAGGCAGCCAGTTTATCAATGGGGTTCCACCCCAGACTTGGTTTCTGACAATACGGATGTACGCAGTATGATATGTTTCATGAATAATAAGAGTGTGGTGAAACTGATACTCCCCCTGATGAGACGTCATCGACATGCGTAGTTGATTCTCACCTTTGCCTAAAGCGTATTTCCAGGCACGAACCAAAACTTGTATTACCTGTGATGCTATGCAATGCTCAAAATATAAAACAAGTTCTGAAAATAAAGAGAGTTAAACTAATATTCTCCAATTAAGGCGGCTGAAAGGTGGTGGTGCTGGTGCCACCATATTAACGGTCATCTAGGTGACCAGTAAAAAACCCGCAGTGTCGATGTCCAACAACTAAACAATCAAAACAGCCATCAAATGCCAAACAAACAACCAACAAATGTCAAGAAATATCCAAGAACCACAAATATAACCATCAGAAAAAGAACCACAAATATCAGGAGTGAGGAAAGAGATGGAAGCTGCTAGTAAGGAGGGCGTGGCCACTACTGATGCGGGCCGGGAGGCTGCTGATGGGCATACGGATCATGTGTGCGATCAAAGAAGTCTTGTCGTATGCCATCCATCGTCTACCCTAATTAGCCCATACGGATCATGAGATCTAGCATGGTGGGGTCAGCAGTAGTATGGTACATACCTGGCTCCTCCTTCGCATGATGCTGTAACTGCAGTGCTGGCTCCCCTTCTTATCTGATGGTATCACTGCTCCCTGCCAAGGATTGCCCCTGTGGTCCACCAGTCTATACTCCCCCTGAATCTTCCTCAACATCCTCATATTGATCCACATCTGCCTATCCACCTCTTTCATTGGTAAGTCCATGTTGGTAAGCATACCAAGGTGTACAGGAGTTAAGACCCCTAAGTTTGCTGCCAAGTGAGTAATGTAGGGACCTCCAAAGATATGGCTACTTGAAGAGTACCCGTAAGCACGCGTGAAGAAATTGGCAAGACTATAGGCCAAGTTGCAAGGAATTTAAACAACGAGGCAATGTAAGTGAAACAGATCTCTGACTGATACTACCCTTGTACTATCTTTACGCCCCCCCAATGGTGTGGACAATGACTCGGTGTAGGTATCGATGCAGTGGGTAACGAATCTTTGTGCTCTTTTATCTATGTGGATTATATGGACCTGATCCAACCCTTGACCAGACTTCCTGTGCCTAACCTTCCCCAAACTCATGTATACTCTCTGTGAACATAGGAAGTCGTAGTTCTCTATGTATGTATAACCCCATACAAACCCCAAACTCGGCTAGAGTCATATCATACCACTTTTGCGCCATCCTGAATCGTGCACAATTGTGCTTTAACTTGCTAAGCACGGGTCGATCAAACTCAAAAGATGCTAGAAACTCTAAAGTCATCTCATAGTAAGTGGGTTGCCGAATCTTAAAGAAGTTAATCCATGGCCTTGTGATCAGTGGTAGTGCATCCTTTAAGAGACCAATGCCTTCCAAGGTGGGATAGCAGATTGTTTTGTGAGTCCCAAAGTCTTGCTGCATGAGGCCAGGTAAGGTTTTGAAGGCATGCATCTCGATAGCATTGTCAGGGTCAAAAATCAGCCATGGGAGCATGTAGGAGGGTTTTCTGGTAATGGTGTTAGATGGTAGGGTGGAGGTGGTGATGGTGTGTAGGAGGTGCATTTTCTAGTGGTATAGAAGAAGATGAGCTCGACCTAGAATCTGAACGAGTGTTTCTTCGTTTTCGGCCTGCTTGTCTAGATGACTCTTCCATGCTCTACAGTCACAATTAGAAGAGTTGGTAAGCAGAAATAAGATTGCTTCATCATGCACATATATTAACGGTGCCAAAAACTTGATAGGAATATAAAATTAGGTGATGGTTATAACAAAAACCCACTTCAGTTGAAAAAACCCACTAAACCCTGTTTTAACATATGTAAAAAATCAAACATAAAGACTTTTTATTTTTGGGATGGATTCTAATTCAATTTCATCATTTTTGGTGAAAAAATATAAAAAAAAAACGCCGAGCAGTTTTTAAATTTTTTTTTTAAATGTGACGTTTTTTACATATGTAATTGCTGACATGCTGCTTATGTAAGAAAGAGAAAACGTTTTTTTGTTATTTTTTACATGTTTTTTATTTTTTTTTACTCGGCATTTTTTTATTTTTATTTTTTACAAAAATACTTTTTTTTTGTAAATAATCAATCCCAAATTTAAAAAAAAAAATTCTATAGGGTTTAGTGGGTTTTTTTTTAACTAGAGAGGGTTTTCATTTTACTCTTTCCCTATAAAATTATATATATATATATATATATATATATATATATATATATATATATATTTAGGACCACACAAAAGAAAGACAAATTCGTGTATGGTTATGGTACGATTATGTCTCCCGAGTCCTAAAATGGTTAATTGTAATTATCAAAACAAGACGCAAATTTGAACGGTGCAATACGAACATAGACGGACGGCATTTCGGTTGACTTTTGAGAAGTCAAACCCGCCAAAATTCTTGACTCATTTTAACAAATCAACAATTTCCCAACAAACTATACTAAATCTTAAACACATATATACAAGATTCATGCTTCAATCCATGATCCTAGGATCAAGATTTCTAAAACAAAAATTAAAACCCCGTTCATATGAGTCGAACAAATCTGTTCAAACAAGACAAAAAGTGGTACATTATGCTCTTACATAAGTAAACATACAATTAGATTAAGCATTTAGTTCAGATTCATGCATATTCAAACCAAGATACAAGATTAAACCCTAGCCTTATTCGAAGTAGAAATCAACATAAAAACGATAATGAACAAGTTTACATACCTTAGGGAAGAGATTGGAGACCAAAATCGAAGAAAACGGGTAAAATCGAAGGTTTTTGGGTGATTTCGGTCGAAACCGTGCGTATTTGGGGGTGGGGATTTGAGAAAACTACAGGTTTCTGCGAGTTTTTAGCCAAAGTGGTGTGATTGAAAAAACTATTTACCAAATATGTGTGATTTTAAAAGTATTTACTAAACGAGTGTTATTGAAAAAACTATTTACCAAACATGTTTAATTTCTATTTATCATACTTTCTTTTATATTTTTTAACCAACCTTTTATATTTCTTTTATATTTTTTTTATCAATCATTAAATTATTTTTCATAATTAACGTGAATTTTTTTCAATAACAAAACAAATTTATATTCTTTCTAACCAATTATTAATATTTTTAGTTTTCAAAGTGTCATTTATTTAACTATTTATAAGCCTAAAACATGAACTACAACCATAATCAAAACAAAAATAAAAATCTAAAAATATGGACGATGTATAACGTTATTCGAATATTACCGTCAAAACTTTGCAAAAGTATTTAGAGAAGAAGATTTAAGGTAATAAAAGAGATACACAAATAAAAATAACGACAAATAATTATTAACTATATAAAGATTATAAAAACAATCAAATAAAAAGAATAACGGGTTAGATTGAAAAAAAATGAATTGGATGAGAAATAAGTATAATAGGTTGTTTAAAAATAAAAATAAAAATTATAGTGGTTTGATTGAAAAAATATAAAAATGAAGTATAATGGGTATTTTAAAAACAAAAAATAAATAGAAAAATTATGATGAGTTGTAACTACACCTATTTGGTAAATATTTTTTCTAATAACACACATTTGGTAAATATTTTTAAAACCACACCTATTTAGTAAAATTTTTTTTAATCACATCACTTTGGTTAAAAACTCGGTTTCTGCCCCCTTTATGCCCAGACTGTGTGTTGCCTGATGCACGGGCGTGCATTGGGATGCACAACCATGCATCCCCCCTTGTTTGACCATTTTTTTGACCCACTTGAAATTAATACTAAATAAAATATATTTTTAATTAAAAGATAATAAAAAATAATTAAATTCTATTAAAGTATTATTTTATTTAAAATTATTAAAATAAATTGGTCAAAAGTATCGAGCTTACCTCGTTCATTGAAATCCCGATTTCACGTTAGGGAGCTTACCTCGTTCGTTGAAATCCAATTTCAAAGTATCGAGCTTGTCATTATCAAAAATAAAGAAGAATATAAAATATAAACACGTAAACCGTTCGAAAGCGTTACCCCTATTTAAAGAAAATTTTTTTGAATGGTGGCACTTATATTCATTCATTTCTTAGCAATAATTTCGTGGTCGCAATCCTTGAAAGTTCCTACAAGATGGATCAATCAACACAAGCACCAATAAACATAAAAATAAAAGTGAGAAAATAAAAAGAAAAAGGACAATAAAGTTGAAATAAAACAAAGGAAAAATAAAGATGAATATGAAAAATAAAAACAAAAACAAAAAATAAAGCAGAAATAAAACAAATAGAAAATAGAAACAATCAGTTCAATGGCTTAAATCTTTCGTAGAATTACCATATCCCCGGCAACGGCGCCAAAAAAACTTGATAGCGTGTTTTATATGTATAAAATATATAAATATTGTTAGGGGTTACTTTTAAAGCTAAGGATCCTGGATCTTCGACGTACTTCGGTATCCTGAAATGTTTCGGTATCCTTAATATTTAACCGTTATATATTTCTTCTATCTTGATTTATTCGCAGGTAAAACGTGCGTAGTCAATGTCATCCCTAAAGAATCGGCCTAGAAGTCAAGGAGAATGTGTAGAAGACGCTTGGAGAGGCCTCCAACGGTCGTATTAGAGGACTTAGTCGATTCCGGGATTCTCGGATAGTTAGTTAGTTTATCTTTTGTATTTAATCAGCAGCTAGATCGTTTAGAAAACACATCACAACTCACTTAGCAACACACAACAGTCGTACACACCTTTGTAACACATAGTTCGATCATCTACTGCTCCACACTTGTAATCTTTTTACCATTTATCGAAGAAACAAGGCAGGTGTCGATTGTCACCTCCCGAGGTTTTATGCCGGAGATCCTCAAAAATCAATGGCTTTCCTCGTAAACAACTGTCTCAATCTTTACATTCTTGTGTTGCTTTACATTGATTTTACAAGCACACTACCTCACATTCTAAGTTTGATAACAAAATTACTCTCGTTAATATTTAGTCAAAACAATTTAGCGCCCACCGTGGAGCAAGTGGTACTTTTCATCCTAAAATCTTTGCTAAAATTTGTGTTCAACCACTATCTTTCCAAACTAAATTCGAAAATGTCATCCCAATCCAAAAATGTTTCTGTCTCTACTCCATCTTCAAGCTCGGGATTGAGCAACCCTCTTCCTCCTCCTCCGTTCCAGAAGAATGTTAATCTGTCGAAGAAAACTACTTCTGCGGGTTTTTCGGGATCTGGGATACCTGCTGGGGAACCTGTGCTCTCAGAAGTGAAACAACAGATGGAGCAACAGAAAAAGACTAACCTGATGCTGTTTAGAGAGCTTGAAAAGGTCAAAGAGTCAAAGAAACCATTGGAAGTGACAACTCCGCTGCAACCAAGGATCCTGGACTTTAATTATTCAGGATCCTCAGGAATCCATAAGGAAGACTTCCTCAGGATCACTACAGTTGGCACAATTCCGGCTATCAGAGTTACTACAAATCAAGATCTTGAAGTTACTCTGGGACCATCATTTTGAAATCCTGATATCGGTAACACTTTTAATCAATTGTCAAACACTAACGAATTTATGCAGGATGCAGGAATCACTCCGTCTATGGCCAAGGAGCTGAAGAAGTTAAGAGAGATGATCTCCAGTGTACCAGGTGTAGTCCAACCTATACCGAAGATGTCCTATACCAGTCACAGGATCTCCAGATTTGCTCCACCGATATGTGGAGCGGCGTTGGAACCGTCCCATCGAACCCTAATCAGCCCCCAAAAACCTAAACCCTCATCCACCCGTACCCCCAAAACCTAAACCACCCTCCAACCCCACCCCGAAAAGCCTAAAACCACCAACCCCCCCCCCCCCCCAAACCTAACCCCCCCCACCCAAAAAAAACCTAAACCCACCCCCAAAAACCTAAACCCCCCACCCAAAAAAAAACCTAAACCATGAAATCTAAAACCTAAGACTAAACCATAAGGCTAAAACCCTAAAATTCAAACGTAAAATCTAAACCTTAAAAGCTAAACACTAAAAGCTAAGATGGTAGAGTTCGACGAGGTTCCAACGCCGCTGAAATCAGCTCAATCGGAGTTCTTTTTATATCATTTCTTAATGTTTTTGTCATTTTTTAGATTTTTTAGCGAAAAACTATTTTTTATTTGAACCTCCCCCTATATATAGGGAGAATAGCATAAGAAAATTTATTTTAATGAGAGAACTAGAGAACTTCTCATTAATGGCAAAAACAAATAATAATAAAAAATTATAACTCAAAATATAAATAAAAAACTAAAAAAGTGGTTCGGAGACCATGTTTCTCACGTCGTCCTCGTTAAAAAAACGCAAAAATGATCGATTTAGCTTTTGGGTTTAGTTTAGCTTTAGGGTTTAGTTTAGCTTTTAGGGTTAGTTTTTGAGCGTAGGGGTGGGTGGGTTTAGGTTTTTGGGTGAGGGTGGGTGGGTTTATGTTTTGGGTGGGGGTGGGTGGGGAGTTTAGGTTTTTGAGGGCGGGTTAGGTTTTTGGAGTGATACAGTATTGCCTTTTTTTTTTTGGAACAATAACACAACATGAGTAATTCATAAGTAAATGAACAATAACACAACATCATGAGTAATTCATAAAAATTCTAACTAGAGACTTTATAAATTTGGCTTCTCAAAACACTAGAAATGGAAGCCTTCCCTATAGATACAATAATTCATTTTTTGTTAGAATATTCTGTGCACCCCCACCCCCACCCCCACCCGGCCACCCCCCAATGTACATCGTATCATGAAACACAAATGAAAATCAGGAATGATCCTCAAGCGGATCCTGTTGGGAAAAAATGACTAGTGATTATACCAAATTTTGATTCAATTTTTCCTAATAACATTTAATTTTCTGGTTAATTTGTCTTAAACCTTTTCAACGAATTATCATTCTTCTCCTCCCGTGTGCTTGCAAGTCTCGCACGTGTCAACGTTTCATCGATCGCTGAAACTTCGTTTCTCTGTTTGTAAACATTAAAAATGTTATGGCAGAAGTAAAAACGGTTCAGAAGATTTCAAATTAAAAGCAATGCATGTGTCTTAAGAAATGGGCGAGTTCAAATAAGAATCAGAAGATAATTAGGTACTAAAAAGAACTATTTTTGGACCTTTGATCTTTGAGCGGATAAAGGTCGGGATGGCATGCCGACTCTATAGGATGGAGTTTCAATATTGTTTCAATTAAGTCTTATATTTTTCTTTAATTATAGAGACGACTCAAGTTTCATTCATTGTTCCATTGTTGCAAAAATTTTTCATATTTTTAATATTAAGCGACTTAAATGGAATATATATATATTAATAACTATTTAGTGATTATTTTTTTCAAGTTTACTTAAATGGAACAATTATGAAACTTGGTTATTATTTAGTGAATCGTTTTCTTCATAATTACCTACTAGTTGAGGTTAAACTTGAAAGAAATAACCATCAAATATTAACTAAGTTTCACATGTGTTCCATTTAGGTCACTTGATTTTAAAATACCTTAACGTATATAAAAAAAATTCACAAAAATAAAACAATGTTGAAATTCGAGTGGTTTTTGTTGTGAAAGAAAGTGTGAGTGACTTTAACGGGAAGAAACTTAGTTATTATTAGGTGAAATGTTCCCTTTTAAACCCTTAAAAGTTTACATTTTTCCTACTTCATCAATGTGGGATATGAAATGAAAAACTAATAAATATTCTTTTATTCTGAAAAAAGGTCGAAATAAAACTTTTGCTTAGGCCCTCGAAATAGGTTGAGCCGACTTGGGGATGGTTATGATTAATTAAGTGAAAGAGATAAAGTATGATATGAGAGCTAAAAAGTGGTTAATTTGGTTTCTAGTTATTTCAGAAAAAAAATGATTCAAATGATCTAAAACAATGTACCTTAAGAATGGGTGTACTAGGATTTGCCTTTTTTCCTACATTAACTTGTACGGATATGTTGGCTTGTGACAAGTCCACACCAGAGTTCTGTAGTGCTTGTGTTAGTGTAGACAATAACCTGTTTGCACACAATTTGTCTACATGTTGTTAGCCCAAAAATCAAACCCACTCCCAAGCCCAAAGTATTGGGCTAGCCCGATAAATCAAATCCAAGCCCAAAGTAACAGGCTAGCCCAATAACATCAAAATCTCAACTTAAAAACAGTAATTAACTCTTACCCTTGGGAGTATATGGTTGAGATACTAATTGTGCCACTTTCAATACCAACTCCCTGATCTATCAATTTATCACCAGCAACCGCACAATCGTTTGTATATGATCCGGTTTGCCATAATCGGGCTGTTGTGTTTGCTGACTCAGCTGCGAGCGTGGAAGGAAGTGATGCAGGAGAATATATGTTTGATTGCAAGGGTGAAGGGAAGGAAGATCCTTTATTGGTCAAACACAGGTGTTGACCAATTTGTACATGGGAATTTAAGTCAGAATCTAATTGGGTTTGACCCTTTTTGGGATGGTTTAAGGAAACATTGCCCCTGTTGACCAATGCTGGTTCAGACACAACAGTTTTGACTAGTGGTTGGTCAATGAAACCTTCCGGCGGTCTTTGATTATTATTATTCTGTTAAAATACAAGAAAGTAAATTTAAATTTGTTTGTGATAAGGCCCGAATAATATTTTATTTAAAATTAAAAAAAAAATACTTAGATAGATTGAATGTACCCGACATGAATCCTCATACTTATGGACCTTCTCTTGTAGAAACCGAATGTATTCAATAACCTTTAAAATTCAAAACTCAAAGTTTAGATACTTATAAGTTTAGATGAATGGTTAAGGAAATAAGAGTTGTTTTTCATGGTATACCTCTAATAAAAATGACGCCTTATCTCGCTTTTGATCACCGTATGGCATGAGTCCCCTCAACATCGAAAATCTGCACAAGTACAGGGGGTAAAATGAACCAATTCAAAAGTACAGGGGCCAATATTGTCTGTCAGCTATAGTATAAACTATAAACATACCTGTCATTGATTTTGCTTCTTCTACGCTGCTCGGTAGCAGAATGCTTAGAACGGGGTGTGTTGGGCTTTTGATCATGGTGTGATGTGTCTACTTTAACAGACAAAACACTTATCATTTTACAAAATAATTTGTACATTTTAAGAATCTAATTATTATTATTAAGCATAATAAATTTTAATAATCCAAACTATGATTCATTGGCCATAATAATGCATACTAAAAATTTGACCGATAACACTTCTATCTTTCACATTTTATTGTCAGGGGCAATCTCACTCACATAATCATCATAAATTTACTCTTGACTTCCACCAGAATGTACTTACAAGGAATATATCTTTCCTCATTTAGCTCATAATCATCATTGTGTGTGAAATCAAGTAAAAATCAAATGTAAATTTATGATGATTATGTGAGTGTGATTGTCCTTGACAACAAAAGTGAAAGTTAAAGTGTCATCGGCCAAATTATCATTATGAATTATTATCAGCCAAGGCCTAATGGCACTTGGTGTTTATGCCCACCAATGGTGCGGAATCAAGTCCCCCAAAGTGGGCAATAGGTGGATTTTAAGAGTAGATTTTAGAGGGATATGTGTTCGCCGTTCAAAAAATAAAATAAAATCAGCCAATGGGTCATAGTTTGGATTATTAAAATACAATTTGCTTTATTATTATTACTATTATATTACAGAAATACCTTTGTAGTGTGAGGATGGCTCTTCCTTGATAACAAATTCTTGTTGTTCATCATCAGCATAATCTTGACTACTTTTAACAGACTTTAAGGTATCAACAAAACTTGGATTCTTGAGGGCTGATGATGGGCTGCAAATCACTAGAAGATTGTTAATTGAGAATGAATATTTATTATTAATATAAAAGGTACAGTTTGGCAAGTAAACAAACAGACCAAGAAGATAATAGAGAACTCATGGTTGTGGTTGGGTGGTTGTGGGCGGATGACGACTGTGATGGCCGCTCCATGGATGTCATCCATGGCACTCCTCCCGTCTTCATGCCTCCCTCTGTTAACAACATTTGGTGAATATTATTAGTTTCTACAAGCGCGAATTGCATAAAAAAAGTAACCAACATTGGTTGAATTTCTGTTTCATATAACCAATCTTTCCAGCCAGCCAAGAAAAAACAGTTGAAGTTTCGAAAAAATTTGGTTCAAGATAAACCGTCTACATACCAGTAATTCCTTGTGTTATATAATATCTGATACTCGTTTGATATATTATATGCGTATTAGACACTCGAATGACACTAGTAAAAAAAATATATTGAATCCGACACTCTTTGTGAGTGCAAAAAGCATACCTCTTATTACACGCGTATTTCCAGCAATATTCTCCTTCCCTGTCTTTCCCTTGTTCACAGCAGATTCTTCCCAAAGTGAGAAACCACTCCCTGTGTAAGAACTACAGTTTGAATTCTCATCGTTTTTATCACTTCCACTAGATTGTGCAGCTGTGATCACGACCCCTTTAGACTTTGCCACCCTTTGACTTTGACTTTGACTTATATAAGAAATATGACTAATACTGTAAGTCCCTATGCCACCTGGGAGAACATGTTCCGGAGCTGGTGGCTGAGACCTCCTAATTGGTGGTTCTTCAAATTTATCTCCTTCCAGTGGTTGCAGAAAGTCATGAGTTTCAAGGAACCCACCTACAAATAGAACTTGAACAATTAAATTGGTGGACTAGAAATATTACACATAAAAAAACCAAATTTTTTGGACTTTTCGTCTAGACTAGGGGGCCCAAACACTATAACTAATATGAAATAAACCTAGTGGCCCCCTCTGGCCCCTATTAAGTTCCGCCCATGGATGAACGGTAACTTCACGTATATGATAGCCAGACACGTAGGAATTTTTTATTTTCTTTAATAATTAGTTTTCGGAAATTTTTTATTTTCTCTTTTAACTTTTAAATGATAATGTTTTTTTCTTAAATTCCGAATACACCGTCGCGACATATGTATTTTTATCTACGTTTCGATACAAATTTTGTTCAAAACCGAGCCGGTTTAAATATAACAACTTCTTACTTTTATTTTTTAAAAGCCAGGTCAACTATAATATATTTTTACTTTTTTTTAATTTTAAATTTATTTTGGTGTTTCTTAACACTCATTTTTACGACAACGTAATTTTATAGCTTGTAGCTTTATATTTGTGCTCGTACAACTTTTAAATTCAATTTCGTGTTACTTATTTTGTTTTATTTCTAAATTCAATTCCTGTCGACACAACGAAAATTCCACTAGTTATAATTAATTTTGTTTTTTAGTGAAGGATTAAAATAATAAGAAATTAAGGTTAAGTGGGTCTGGATGTAGCACGTGATCACCAACATGAATCCACTAGTCTACTAAAATGTGATGGATAATTTAAACACCGATCCCAACAAAGACATTTCTACTATCGTTTATGTCGTCCTTTCTCTATCTTGTTTTGTCTCAATTTCATCACTTTTTCAACCTTTATTTCTTTTTACTAATTCTTTTTAATTAAGAAATGTAATTTTCAAAATTCTGGATGAAAATGTCTATATTCCTTGGTTGATTTTAATTACTTTAACGTTTATAGAAAGAGAAAGATAAGTACAAGAAATCCAATTTCGAAATGCCATGTCAAAATTAAGATTTTTATGCCAACAAAATAGAAATATTATTTAATTGATTATTGTCATTAATGTTGTTAAAATTGTATTAAAGACAAAATGAATTGAAAATTCATGAAAAGATTCGAAGCTTAAACATATAGCAATGGTTTAATATGACTCATGATGGTTTAGATGACAAATTTAGGTTATAAAAAAAGTTAAATTTTGTTTTATGAAGTTTACTTTTATGTGGAGCTTTAGCCTGTTAACACATACGCATTTTATTTTAATTTTAACAAAATTAACCAATTTGTAGGCTTTCAATTCACTAATTCAAGTCAAGCTAGATCAGATCGGATTGAGATCTTTAGATCCAATTGTCAAGATTAGAATCGTATGCTTGCATAACAACCACCATGGTTGTCATAATTACTCTCATAATTACATTACATTCTAGTGTGTTACATTCCTACACCACTCCCATTCTAAATTACGCCACCTCAAACTCAAACGGCCATTCGATGGAACACTCAAACGGTTGTTTAAATGTAGTGGCTATGGTGTAGATCCTAACCTTCAAACGGCCATTTGACAAATTCTCAAACGACCGTTTGAAAAATAGGGGCTTACGACGTAAGCCCTAACATTCAAACGGCCTTTAGGTAAGACCTCAAACGGCCGTTAGGTAAGACTTAAAACGGCCGTTTGAGAACGATTTTGGATTAGAATATAATTAGTATATGTATAGCATGCCCCTTCTTAAAACCCAATGTTAGCTAAATCATAAAAAATTAAAGTAATCTGAAATGTCATCCATAATATTTCATTAAATTAGCAAGATTTAATCAATTATATAACAGGGAATTTAATAATTCCGAAAATAAAAAAAAAAAGTGAATAATCTGTTTACCTGGAGGAGTAGAAGATGATGGATCTTGCTGGACAGGAGAATAAAGAGAAAGAAAGTCATGCGTTGGTTTCCTACCTGTAAATTCAACAACATAACCGTCACACACACACAAAAAAAAAATCAGCATCGTGAACTCTTATAACAAACAATGGTGTACCTTGGGCTCCATAGGGACGTGGTTGCGGTCCTTGCGGAAGCTCCATCAGGATGTCCAGATTTTCAATTGGATCCAAAATTAGGGCAAAATTAAGAACCGTTCTTCACTGATTTGGCGAAGGTGAAACGTCACGGATCCTCAGATCTAGCCACCTCTGACTGCGGTTGCGCCTCCTCTGCTCGAACGTCGGACGCGCATTCACCACGTAATTCCGATTAGGTTAGATTCCACCACCTTCACAGATCAATACTCAATAATTAGCATAATTCTGTTAGATTATTTACTCGTTGCAAAATTGATAAAAAAGAAATACCTAATCTGAACTACTTCTGTTTGCTAATTGAGCAAATTAACGTAATATCAAATTCAAATCATAGATGCAGTAGTATAATTACGACTCATAATTCGAACGAATACATACCTTCAACCGATTTGAACTTGGATAATTTTGCGAAATTCAGTTGTTAGAAGAGCTTTGAAGATGATTTGTGTACATAATTAAGCAACCAGATTGAATTCAGTCAACAAACTTGTTTTCCTGTAAATGTTAACGGTGAATTGGCTGTCTCTTCTTCCTGAAGGTCTTGTACAGGTGAATTGTGTGTGTATATGTGATGAAGATGAAGTGATGATGATGTAAAGCAACAGGGAGTGGGTGGTGTGTTGAAAGATAGGATTGTCAGAGCAGATCTCTCTCTTTCTCTGAATTGGAACAATGTTTTGGAGTGTGTGATTTTGATTTGATAAATAGTGTCTTTTTGGTGGTTTATAAATTTGGATGAAAAATTATAACGCCGTTTAGTTAACGGCCGTGAACTCCGTTCTAAAGTGTTTGGTACTTTTTGAGTATGTGCTTTTTTATTTGAAAAATAGATAAAAGAGAAACAATAAAATGTTCGGGTCGTTTTGGTTTGACTTGTTAATAAACTTTTACTTTATAATTTTAACTAATCGATAAGTAATTTTTTTTACAGTTCATACATACTTTTTTAAAATCTACTTCTGAAATTCACCTATTGTCTATTCTATAAGATTTGAATCCGCACTACTTTAATAAGTATAAATAACAGGTGCCACTAGGCCAAGTGATCATCGTCAATTAATAGATAACTAATACACTTAATATTACTAAATCTATACTCTACTTTAATAAGTATAAATAAAGGTTTTAGTGGGACACTTGTTACTCTCCTATTTATCCTTAATTTTTTTTCTCACCTCTCTCTCCTATTAATTATACAAATAAATATCTTTAATTGGTTTTATAATTTTTTATTTCCCGCCTCTCTCTCCTGTTAAATAAGAATGATTTCTATTTTTTTTTTAATAAAATGTTTTTTATTTAAAAAAAATAGGTTTGTTCATAAAATATTTTTATAAATTAAACATTTCTTTCATTCTTTTTATAAAACATTTTTAAAAAAAATAACTATATAACGTTTCTAAAATTTATATTAAAAAACTATGTAATATGTCATAAATATGTAATATACCATAAATATGTAATATGTAAATCTTTATTACTAAGCATATATAACATTGCATTTATTCAACCCGTGTAATACATGAGGTTCTAAACTAGTATATTGTATAAACAAATTAATTTTATTTTGTTTAAAATCAAATGGTTTAGGAGTATTTATGGACATTACATGTGACTACTATGATGGTATTAAATATTACGTATTTTTTCTTGGTCATTTTTCTTAATTTTTGTGTGTTTACCCCTTTACGAAAAGAAATCTAATGCGACCTCAAAATTCTTACATTTTCTTGTATATGTTAAAACTCAATTTAACAGTAAAATAAAATATTTCTAATGTGATCATGATGGAGAATTTGATAACATCATCCTCTATGGCTTCTTTGTCACAAATGGTATTGAATTATGTTTCTTCTACCCCCATATGTCTCAACAAAATGGCAAGTTGAAACGTATGCTTCGCACACTTAATAGTGTAATTCACACCTTTTTTTTTTCAAACTGGCATCACTCCTAAATATTAGGTTGAACTTCATATGGCTACACAACTTCAGATACTATTCACCGAGTTATTCAACAAACCACCTCCCTACTCCCAACTTCACCGAGTTATTCAACACTATTCACCGAGTTATTCAACAAACCACCTCCCTACTCCCAACTTCATATTTTTGGATACATGTGTTACCCATTTATGTTTCCTTCACACAAACTCTCCCCTAGAACTTCTCTTTGTCTTTTCCTTGGTTATCCATCTCATCATCGTGGCTATCAATGTCTTGACCTTCACACTAAGATGATTATCATTTCCCGTTATCTATATTTTTTATTAGTATGTATTCCATTTTGCCTCTTTTTCTCCCATAGTCTCCCTCGTATGTCTTTTTCGATTCATCTTTTCATCATCCACCTATCTTTCGACACTTTCTTGAGTCTCGTGTTCCTGACCCATCCACTATGGGGGTGCCATCATCGGATACCTTACCCATCACCCTTCTCTCACCTTAGCCATCTGGCTCACCTCCCAATCTGGGGTCACATATCCTTCCTCACTAGCTATCCCCGACCATGACAAACACTCATACTCATGCTATAGTCACTCACGCCTAATAGGGTATTAGCAAACCAATCAATAAGTTTAACTTTCATATCACTAGATCCTCTACTCCTCGGTCCCTTACCCAGCCCTTACTGGATCAACACTGGTACGTTGTTATGCAGGATGAATATAGTGCTCTTAATAAAATAAACTTGAATTCTCTTCCATAGTCCCCCGGGTGTTAACGTGGTTAGCTCGATATAAAGCCCAATTAGTGGCTAATTATTATATGATACTTTGAGGGATCTGGGGGGTTGCTACACGTGCTACACTGTTTGCACTGATATATTTGAATTTTGTGCAAGTGAGAGATTGTTGGATCTATGTACTCAAAACACAACATATATCATTGTGGCTATTATTATATGATACTTTGAGCGTCACATACTAAGCAACATTATTCAACACACGCTTAATGTGATTAAACGGTAAACCACGTCAAGACTAGTTTTATGTGATTAAACAGTAAAAAGTTAGTGATTTTTACTATTTTTAATGATTTTTATAAATTTTTTATTGATTTTTTTTAATGATTTTTACTAATTTTAACTTATTTTTAGGGTTAGATTTACAATTGTAAGTCACGTGGATGGCAAATGGGTTAAATTTTCGTTAAAAACTAACTGGTGTTAACATCAGGGGCTAAAGGCGCAACCAGATCTCAAAAGTTTGGATTAAATTTGCAATTTTTTAAACCTATGGGCCAAACATGCAATTGGATCAAAACACATGTGCTATTTATTCATTTAACTCTAATGTAAAATAGAAAAACTTTACTTTCCTTTGCTTTATGAATTCGGTCAGAAGAAATATCTTTTATTTTACTTTACTTTTTTTGTCCAATTTTTCTTTTTATTTCTATCGGATTGTATTAAAATCGTATGCTCATTAAAAGTAATTAGGCCCAATCAGAAGCAGCCACGTAATGTTTTATTTTGGTTTTTAATATATATATATGTATGTGTGTAGTGAATTAGAGTGTTAATAGGAATTAGCGCTGCCATGGTGTTTCGCGCGCTACCTGTTCACACCCACAATGTAGGTTCGATCCCAAACCTCCGCCTGGTTCAGTGTTTTTTTTATATTTTTATATTTTTATTTGTTTATATGAATATATATATATATATATATATTGAATTAGAGTATTAAGAGGAGTTGGCGCTTGCCCTGATGGTTCGCGTACTATTCATTTAACTCTAATGTAAAGTAGAAAAGCTTTGCTGTCCTTTGCTTTATGAATTCCGTCTGAAGAAATATCTTTTATTTTATTCTACTTTTTTCGTCCAATATTTCTTTTTATTTCAACGGGATTCTATTAAAAAGTATGCTCATGAAAAGTAATTAGGTACAACAAGAGGCTGCCACGCAGTGTTTTATCTTGGTATTTAATATATATATATATATATATATATATATATATATATATATATATATATATATATATATATATATATATGTGTGTGTGTGTAGTGAATTATAGTGTTGATAGGAATTAGCGCCTGGCATGGTGTTTCACGCGCTACCCGTTCACACCCACAACGTAGGTTCGATCCCAAGGGCCCCCACCCGCGCCTGGTTCATTGCTTTTTTGATATTTTTATTTGTTTATATGAATATATATATATATATATATATATATGTGTGTGTGTATTGAATCAGAGTATTAATAGGAGTGTCCGCTTGCCCTAATTGTTCGCGCGCTATCCATTTAACCTCGCCCGACGCAAATTTGATCCCTAAGGGCCCCCACCCCAATTTTCCAAGCCACATTTCAACATTTTGTTTTTTTTTTCATTCTAATTTTTTAACTTCATTTACTATTTAATTAAAAATATAATTAAAATTTTTGAAATGCTAATTTTAATATTTTTTATTAATGATCAATTATTTTGTAATTTTTTTTACAATTTTTATTTTTAAATTATTGTAACATTTATAGTTAATTTTGAGGATATTTTATTTTATTTTATAACTTTTAAAGTATAACGTTTTATGAAACATCGAATCTATATAAATTTCGGCCAGACGCGAAGCGCGAGTAAAATATGGTAGTTAGTTATAATTTTGACAACTATTTCTGTTAGAAACTTTGAAAATCTAAATTACGAACTAAAAAATTATTAAGTATAATTTTGATAAACATAAAAGATATTATTAAGTAAATTAGTTTAATTAAAATAATAATAATAAAAAAGAGATGGTAAGGCTGTCTGTGGCATGGACATTCTAATTCTCAATGTATCTTCTTAGGGATCAGTTAACAATTAATTTCCAGGGTTAGTGATCTGGAAATAGTAGTTATAATAATAATTATTATTGCTAGTGAAAAATTAATTAAGTTCAATTTTTCTTTTTTTTTGAACGGCAATTTTAAGTTCAATTAAAGTGAAGGTATTCGAATAAATAATAATTTACAGCCAACACGTGTCGTATGGAGATTGAATCGAGGGGAGAGTCACGTGAACGAAGAAAATGTCTGCCTACCACTACGATGGTGAAACAGTCCGGCTCTTGGAAAAATCACGTGGCCAACTGACGCCGGGATGTGGTTCTCGTGGTCCATCTCCACGTAGTTATTTGTTGAAATTATTCTAGTTTTTTTAACAAAAATTCTTATATCTTTTTTTTAGTATAAATTCATCGTAACCTTCACCTTACACGATTTAAACCCCCTAGCTTTTAACACCACTTAACCACCATAATATCCTCTTAACAACTGAAATTATTTTAGTTATGGATGTTGTTTTTGCATTTCATGTTAAATTGTAAATTCTTTTAACATCATTTAACCATTAGAATGTCTGCTTGAGTTTAAAAACCACATATGGGGAAAGTCCATATCAAAACTAGGACCTCTAAGATACATGGTTTTGGGTAAAACTAGTATTATAAATGATTGATTTAATTATCAGTTTCTAAAATATATAACTTTATTTTCTCATGTAAGAATATAGGTGGCCAGAAAATCATCCGTGGCCAAGTTGTTACCTAAATTTCTAAATAGAGACGTTATCATATGAAGGCGGTTGATCGAACAATCGTTTAGATATATTTCAAGTACATTTGAGTCTGAAACTCGTGACACCGGGTCGTCTGAAGTGAGGAAGCGCGCACATGCTATCAATTTGGTCATTAAGGTGGTGTAGTTGGTGTTTAGGGTCGCTAGAGGTTGAGTAGTTATAATGTTTTATGAAGAACTAAAAGTGATAAATGATAGATTGGTGCTATCAATTTGGGTATTTAAGTGTAGTTTATGAAATTCATTAGATGTTGAAATATGAAATTCAAAGACTAACATGTTCAATTGGACGAACTCACTCCCCTCACCACACCATCGTGACCACCTCCACCGATGTCATCACCATCACCACTGACATCGTAAATGCATTTAACACTCCCGCCACCACAATTACACACACACACACACACACTATGGAGGTTGTAACATTCGGGGTTTTTCAACTAAACGGGATTATTGTATATATGTATATGTTGTGTATAGGGGACGGAAACGTTACGGGACTTATATTTATAAATAAAATTTAAAGGGGCGATGAGTAATTAACGAGAAATAATGGGATTGTATACAAAGTCGCGAAACGGGTCGAGCCCGGGGAATCGGTGGTGCGTGAAGGCCAAGCCCGGCCCACGGGAGGAGCACCATTAGGGTGCGGCGCAAATGGGAGGACCCCATTTACACCTTACGGCAGTCGAGGGCAAGGGAGGGAGAAAGGGGAGATGTTCTTCGCGCAACGAGTTCAATCCAAGGTAAAATCACAAACCTATAATCATCGTATACGTGTTTTAAGTACCGGATGATCATAATGATCATTTTATGATTCTAGGGTTTCGGGAAAAAGGCGAGGAAGACGAGACGTATCCGGAGTTTGGCGAGCACGAGTTCTCCGACCTTGAGGTATAATCCTAAAACAATTACGTTTGTTTGTTGGTAGGATCAAATGAGAGCAACCATACGCATACATGGTTTCGCCCGAGACCCTTTAGGGTGGCCGACGATTTGTTTGATGACCGACGGGCGATGGGGATGGTCCGAGGACCCAGTCGGACGACTAGGGTGGTTCCGGGTGATCACGGAAGCAGCGAAGGGAGGCCAGACCAAGGCTGGTCGGCTTGACAGGGACGGCGTGAGCAGGTGGGGAGGCTCGGTGGAGGTGTAGCGGCTCGGTGGAGGTGTAGGGCGGCTAACGGCTAGGCGGGAGCAAACTGAAGCCCACTTCTGGGCTGTGGTGGCTGCTGAGGTTCACGATAGCAGTAGGGAGGGTCGTTGGCGGCTGTGCAGGGCTGGCCGAGGGTAGTGGACGCGCGGGGATGGTCCTGTAATGGAAGCAAGGGTGACGGGTTGGTGTTTTGCAAGATCGGTGAACCGTACGGGGGGTTTGCATGGGACGCAAGCGGATGTTACACATCGCATGCAAGTCATGCATGGAAATGTGCATACGCAGATGGCCTTGCCCATGATCACAATATACGAGTGAGCGAGAGTATAATATCGAGTCGTATATTGACTCGCGTATTGTGTACATTTTTAGGTACGAGATTGAAAGACGAGCAAGAGAGGATAGCGGGTTCTAGTGATCAAGGGTTGTCGCTTAAAGATGAGTTTCTATCGCCCACTTTTAATTGTTTTAGTGATTTGGGTATGAATACATGTGTAGGGAGTCGTTGATAATCGTATGCGTAGACGGTGTCGTGTGATTAATATTTATTCTGATAATTATGGTGTTTGCATGTGGTGTATGAGAGTGTGTCACTTAGTTGACGGTTGTGACAGGTGGTTAAGCATAAGTTTAATATTGTGTTCACGTTAGTCAACGGGTTATTGTGTTGACGTTAGTCAACGGGTTATTGTGTCTGACGGCAGTCAGGCGGGTGACTGTGCTTGCCTATACCTTCGGATAAAGCAAGTGGGGTTAATCGTGTGTATTTGATTATAAACAATCATTTTGATATAAATTATTTGTGAGCTAAAACCTTTGAGACTTAAACCATTTTTATAACGGTGTTGGGATCTATTATCCTTAATAAATTACTATAGAACTCACTCAGCGTAGCTGACGTTTTTAGCATGTATTTCAGGTAAAAAGAAGATGTGAGCTGGCGGCTTCTGGAAGACGTTTGGTTACCATTTGAGTTTGTGATGACATTTAGTTAAGAGTTATTTTGTTGAGATATTTGACACTAGTTTTTAATTTGGATTATGATCGGGTCGAGTCATTGACCAGTTGTTTGACTATTTGATTTCCGTTGCATTGAATTGTGTTTAATTTGACGTCTATGACTACTTAGCTTGCGTTTGTACCAACAAGTGGGGTTCCCGGGTTTGGGGCGTTACAAGTTGGTATCAGAGCGGTGGTTTAAATAATCTGGGCATCCTCGATACCTACACTTAGACTGAGAATGGGACCAATGTGTAGGGAATGTCATCACGCGTAACCAAAAGCTAGAAGCGCCAGGTACGAGTTAGTGTGTGTGTGGGTTATGTTAGTAGGCTAAGACAGGGGCGTTATGCCAAGATGCAGTACAGGGATGGTTTAAAACCTGAAAAGCAAGGCGAAAGGGTAATGGCGATTGGCCACCGTCATCAACTAATTGCACTGCTCGGATTGTTTTAAATTGTACCTAAATATTGCTCTATTTGTTATTATTTCAGTAAACTAATGGCACCGAGAAGATAGGTTGCCGTTTATACTAGTGTTAGGGGGCGTCGTAGGAACGCTCAAAGTGACGATGCTAACCATGATGAAGTGTCGGTTCACACCGAACCGTCAGTGCGAGCTGAACCTTCTGTGCATTCTGAGCACAATGAAGGGTTCCAGTTCGAACCAGAGGTTCATGAAGCAATGAAGAACGAAGTTGTAGGAATTATCCATGAGTACTTGCCTGATATCGTGAAGGCAGCGTTCGAGGAGTTAGAGAAAAGGGTGCTCGGGTAGGTAGAGAAGAAAAAGACATCGTCTGGAAGTGGTGGCAACTATGACTATGGGCACTTTAAGAAGTGCGATCCGCCGAGATTTGAAGGTTTGAAGGATGCGGTGGCCACTTACCACTGGATTACTGAGATGGAATCCACCATCTCTATCAGTGAGTGCAGGCCGGAGCAGATTGTGAAGTTTGTTTCACACTATTTCTCTGCTGAGGCCTTGCACTGGTGGAACTCGGTGAAAGAAAGAAAGACTACTCAGGAGTTGGAAGCAATGACTTGGGATGATCTGAAGGGTGAGGAAGAAGTTCTGTGCTCCAGGAGAGCTAGAAAGGGTAGAGAGAGTTTCTGACTCTCAAAGTTGGTAAATCGACTCACCGTGAGTATACGTCAAATTTCATAGAGATGGCAAGTCTGGTGCCGCACTTAGCTGGTAACGAAGAGCGGTGGATGAATATGTATATAGCTGGTCTACCGGACCGTGCTAGGCATCTAGTCAAGGCTCAGCAAACTTCAAGTTTTGACGATGCCGTGGAGCTAAGTGAGACATTGTACAATGATGTCATGGGTATTGAGGTGTAAGAGAAGAAGCCGGAAGAAAAGAAATGGACTGTGCCCATCAAGAGATTCGGTAAAGACCTGAAAGTTCCGTTCGTGAAGAAGGCTAGGACTGATGGTCCGGAGGCATGTCGCAAGTGTGGTAGGATGCACTCAGGTGAGTGAAGGGTTGATTCTGGTTCGTGTTACAGATGTGGCATGGCAGGGCATTTTTCTTTGGATTGCCCGCGTGATCCTAAGTGTTACTAGTGTGGATTCATAGGCCATATGGCGAAGGATTGTAAGGCAGGTCAGAATGCGGGGCCAAGCAAGGGAGCAATCCCAGTGAAGAAAGAAAATGAGAAGCCTAAAGCAAAGGCTAGAGCCTTCACCATGACCGTAGCTGAAGCAAAGACTGACCCGGACGCGGTCTCATGTACCTTTCTTATTAATAATGTACCATCTTCTGTTTTATTTAATTTGGGGTCAAGCATGAGTTTTGTGGCCCCATCTTTCTGTAAGAACTTGTGTAGGACGGCTAGAATGATTGAAAAGTCGTTTAGTGTCCAGACGGCGGTGGGATCACCCACCAGGGTAGTTGAAGCGTTAGATGATTGTTATATCGACCTAGAGGGCCATAGTTTCCCTGCTAGACTATTTATTATCGCTCTAGGAGGCTTTGATGTCGTGTTGGGAATGGACTGTTTGGTCGCGTTTGATGCGGATATCGTTTACCGAAAAAAGATGTTAAGGTTGAGATCTTTAGAAGGAACGATAGTGACAGTGTATGGCGATAAAGTAAGCTCTCTACCGAGAGTCATTTCTATGATGAAGGCAGTGAAGTCCCTGAGGCGGGGTGTGGGGCATACCTAGCCTATGCCACTAATACCAAAGCGAAGAGCATGGATTTGTCAGAAGTCCCAGTGGTGCAGGACTTTCCAGACTTTTTCCCTAACGATTTGACGGGAGTACCACCAAAGAGAGATCGAGTTCCAGATTGACTTACAACGAGGAGCTCAACTGGTTGCTAAAGCGTCGTATCGTTTAGCACCGACAGAGATGAAGGAGTTGATGGAGAAACTGCAAGACTTGCTAGATAAGGGGTTCATTAGACCAAGTATCTCGCCATGGGGTGCATCGGTCTTGTTTGTAAATAAAAAGGATGGTAGCATGCGTATGTGCATTGACTACAGGGAGTTTAATAAGTTGACAGTGAAGAAAAAGTATCCTCTACCGTGTATAGATGACCTGTTCGATCAATTGCAAGATGCAAAGTGGTTTTCGCGTATAGATATGAGGTCGGGGTATCACTAGTTGAAAGTAAGGGAAGAGGACATACCGAAGACAACGTTTCGAACGCGCTATGGACACTATGAGTTTTTAGTGATGTCCTTTGGATTGACGAATGCTCCGGCAGCTGTGACAATCCGGACTTTCCAGGTTATCTCCATTAACATAACTCAGTTAAATCCTAACTCTGTTAACTCATTTCAAACCTCAAGGACTAATTTTGTCATTATCTAAACTTAAAACTACAAGGACTAGTAGTGTAATTAGTCAAAACCCACTTTGTTGACTTTGAAAGTCAAAATCACATGTCTTTGTATTTCTGTTGACTTTTAATACTCAAACTAACAAGTTCTTAACATAGGTAACCCAATCCAAACACCAGGGACTTATTCTGCCAAATTCTAAACTTCTATGCATGAAACTAGAAGGATTAGACTTGCAATTAACCAATTCTCGATTCATGTCTGACTTTAGAAAGTCAAACTAGCTGTTTGATCCAAATTCGAATCCCACGATCGTTTCCTGTTGAAATCTATAACTGTTATACACGATCAAGCCATAAACGTTCATCATTAGGACATTAAACATCGACATTGATTCGAATTAATCCCAATAATGAGAATAATGGCCGTAACCGTCGACTTTCGTCGTTTACCCATTAAATTGGATGAATCCTTGCATCCAATTCACAAATCAAACCTTTACGCACCTCAAACGATTCCCACAGAAGCTGTTGCACGCATCATTTTGGTCGGAGAAGTAGCCGGAATCACCAGAGACTTGAGCACACGAAGTCGGAACCCTAACTAGTCGTCCTCCATCAATTCATAAACCATTCTGGTAAATTCCTACACCTTTAGTTTCGTTTTCACCTGTTGATTGAAAGCCCTATCATTATCAGGGCTTACAACATCAATTCGATCAAAATCCAGATTCTAGGGTTCATCGCAAACCGGTTTAATCGAGCTCTAATTTAAACACGTTTATAATTCAATTAACCTACACCATTGGGCTTGTAATCATCTGTATAATTAAAGCCCTATGGTAATTTGTTATTATAACATCGAATTGATCTTGATCCGGAATCTAGGGTTTGCTCATGTTTTAATTGGGGGGTTTTGAACCTAAACACCACCTCAATCCAATTAAATTATATAAGTGGTTTCACAATGTTCTAATCTGTAATAGCCCCATGAATTCAACCTTTTTCATTATCAGAATCGATCAATTGGATTTTGAGTTTATAATCTAGGGTTTTCGATATCTCAAACAGAAATTAACGGCTTTAAATCCAACGATTTTGCAATTAAATCTCACCCCAGACCGCCATACACCGATTAACAAAACCCCTATGGCATTTGGTGCAATCGAAATCGAATTCAGTGCATACAGGGGGAGTTTCGATCGTGGATGCGTATGGGAGGGAAACCCATTGTTGTTGTATGTTAAAACCACTTGGAGCCGGGTTCTTGTGCGATACCCTAGCGGGCGGAGATGGTTAAGTGTGTGTGCTTGTGTGGGAGAGACCCGGGTTCG
Organism: Smallanthus sonchifolius; assembly: GCA_023525975.1. Classification (NCBI taxonomy): domain Eukaryota; kingdom Viridiplantae; phylum Streptophyta; class Magnoliopsida; order Asterales; family Asteraceae; genus Smallanthus; species Smallanthus sonchifolius. The sequence goes on along the minus strand of CM042025.1, from coordinate 34,751,170 downwards.
AGTCTCTCCACCTGTTTTTATTTAAAAACCATTTTCTGATTATTATTTTAATGAAAAATCAATACCCTATATTATTATATTATTATATAAATGTGTGTTAGCCCGGGAAATCACCCGTAGGCTCGGGTTTGGTTTGTAACCCATATTTACTATTAATAACCACTTATAAAATAATATACCTATATTATTTACATCCCGTGACTCCAATTAAAAATAATATATTTGTATATTATTTTCGCCACGTTAATAAACACTGTGGAACGTTTCAAACTAATAAATAATATATTTATTTATATTATTACCCACGTTGTTATGATCCGAATAAAAATAATAGTTTTATTATTTTTTGTCACACAATTAATTATCGTGTTTTTTCTCTAAGTTTAAAATAATATAATAATCTATATTATTTTCCTAAACCATTATTAAATGGTACAAACGCACGAATGTTTATTAAATAATATTATTATCCGTAATTAGAAACATTCGACACGAAACGTATTTATCTTAATAATTATATTAAGGAACCCATATTTCCGTGGACACGTCCGTCTACTCGTTGATCCTTAGAATGTTTTAAGACGTTCAAATATTTCGTGTCATCGTCGCAAATCCCATTGTGTCCCTAATCGTTATGTTTATAATTCTAGGGCATACGTAAGCCGTTTCAGGCTAACACTTGTGGTTCCAATCTCATTCTTGTGTGAATCTACCTACTACCCAACTCAGGTGAGTTTCACGACCCCTTTTACTATTTTTAATTGGGAGAGAGAACACGTCACAAACTATTTTGATTACTGTATTTCATATGATATCACTGTTGAGACTAAGCGTAACACACTATCATGAAATTCCTCACACACATCGAACCGTTAATATGGATCTTAGCGGGGTAATGTTTAGTAGTACTACTGGGTTTGACAAGCCCCAACCGCGTTAGTCGCGCTAAATCGATTGGAGGTCGAACGGGTGAAATGTTGGCATAAAACACATTGCCAGGGTTGATAGACCTGGCGGGAGGCAAACAAACACAAACAGTCAGCTTCGGTTGCGAGCGCTTTAGTAAGACATGAACATAGGCTAGCTACCTATAGATATGCATATTGAATTTACATAATATGGTAAACGCTCTTACATGTTTTCTCAGGTCGTTAAGCAGGTGCACGCTAGGGCATGCATGGTGTCATATTGTTATTTTCAACGCATATCAAACGTTCAAACCCTTATTATACTTTCTGTTATTTCTTAACTTGGGCGCGTTTGTTTTGCGCATTTACTTTCTTGATTAAACGCTTTCGCATTAACTCTGAACTTTTATGTTATGACATTTTAAGTCCCTTATAGTGTCGTTTGAAGTAACTAATGTCTAAGATCCTGGTTTATAACACACCAAACGGTAAAACTTCGTTAGTGGAATTTGGGGGTGTGACAGATTGGTATCAGAGCTAGAGAACTAGGATTGCATACTAGACTATAACCACACACATTAGTTACTCAACATAGACATCCAATCAGGCACTTACTTCTTACATTTCAGGATCATGACTACCCCACCTACCTCACCACCAACTATTCAGGAGCAGGATGTTCCTATTTTTCCATCACCAGAGCCCAAGAGGCGTCGGCTCGAACCGATGGATGACACGGTAGTGTATGACGAGCCATTCTATATACGGACTGAGGATAACCCACATGGTTGGGAGTGGTATCCCAGTTTGCTAAGGAGTTGGGTCAGACAGGGGCAAGTCCTACCTCCCTTTTATGCAGCCACCATTTCCACAGCTCAAACTTTGCCACTATTGCCTTGCACTATGGATCCAGCCTTTGCAGCATTTGTGGCTACCATGGATCGGGAGATCCGAAACATGAGGGTGCTGCAGGAGAGATTACGGGTCTGTTAGAGAGGGAAAAATATGCAAACGAGAGGATAAAATTGCTGACAGTAGAGTTCGCAGTCACAGATCATTACCATAATGAGTTGGTGGACATAGTTCATTAATTGCAGGCTCAAGTGGATACAATGGAGGCTACCAATGAAGTAGCCATAGGTAGGATTGTGCAGTTGGAGGCACAGCTTGAGGATGCCTTAGAGGCAAATGATGCACCGGACACTGAGTCTGAGGGAGAACCAGCCGGAGAGGGAGATGATGAGTCAGTTGTTTCTTCAGCCGGCAGTGGAGTTTGACATCTTATTTTTTTTCTTTCTTGTTATTTCTTTTATTTCTAAACCTAGATGGGTAAGGTTGTACCCATTCAATAAAAATTTCAAGAATTTAATGTTTTGAGTTATTATTTTATAGCCGTTACTATTTAATAAATCAAGAATCATTATCGAAGCATTAAATGTCGTTGATTTAATTCATTATGTTTACTTATACATGAACGATGATAAAATACGACATATTTTCTCATTGTTTGTATTTGTGAATGTAAAGAACTATGGCTGGACGTGGACGCGGAGGTCGTCATGGTGGTCGGGGAAACATAAACATGATAGCAGCCGAACTCACTGCTCTAATCAATGACAGTGTAGCTGAGGCACTGGCAGCACATATTGCTGTAGGTAAACTCGAATACCTGTCAACTCTAGCAAGTCGACTGCTTACAATCAAATCTTTTCTGAATCTCATATACTCAATCATGCATCTGTTTTCAATCCAGGACAACAAAACAACCAACCGGCCTGCACATTTAAGACCTTCATGGACTGTAAGCCCCACACTTTCAGTGGAGCTGAAGGAGCAGTTGGTTTGCTCCGATGGTTCGAGAAGGTGGAATCCGTGTTTGCCATGTGTAATTGTCTTGAGACCAACCGGGTCAAATTTGCATCAGGAACTCTAGAGTGTCCTGCCCTCACCTGGTGGAATTCCCAAGTCCAGATGTTGTGTCTGGACATGGCTAATGCTCTTCCATGGGAGGAGTTTAAGACAATGACGAGGGAGGAATATTGCCCTCGTGATGAGGTCCATAAGTTGGAAGGAGAACTGTGGAACCTAAAAATGGAGGGTTCTGGGATCGAACTCTACACTACCCTCTCTCACGAGCTTGATGTGATGTATCCCCATATGGTGACCCCGCCCTACAAAAGGATTGAAATGTACATCAACGGTCTGGTACCCCAGATCCAGAGTATGGTCACCTCTTCGAACCCCAATTCCATTTAGCAAACCATCAGACTTGCTCACAAACTGACTGATCAAGCAGTGACTCAGGGAACGCTACCTCCGAGAGGTTCAGCTGTAATATCCAGTATTTTCCGATCAAACATTTCCCAAGCTATTTCTCGTACTATTGATTTAAAACATAAATGATAGATATTAATTTAATTAATATTCATTTATTTGATATGGTTTTAAAGAAAACATTCATGCTTATACATATAGGTCTATATATATGTGAGTTTTATAAACAAAAAAATTCATAAAATTCTAAAAACAAATGAGTTTGTAATTATATAAATAATTTATAAACTTATTTCAAAAATACTTAAAATTATTAATCTTAAATCTTAGAAATTGTGTTGTCAATTTGTAAAATGATAAAACTTTTAAAGCTTATTTTATTTTTACAAAGAAACAAAATATAATTATCTTCTATAAAAGTACAGGGACCAAAACTGTCAATTCTGAAACTTGTTTTAAACTAAAACTTAACTTTTAAACATAAAATGACAAAACTAGAAACTTCAGGGGCCTGTTTTGCACAAGGACCAAACCCCGAATCAAGAAATCAGTCGTGGGTTCGAGTCCCGAAAACACCGGTTTTGAGCATGTTTTACCCAAAACGCGAAATCCCGTCCAAATTAAGTTAACCTCGGGTTCGACTCACGCATGCGACCCGTCCCCGAGATGCCATAATGACTAATTTCAACCGAGGCTTCGCGTGGAGTCGGAATTAACTCCGATCGCCTCAACCACCCACCGACTACCCGTTCGCGCATTTAAGACCGAACTGTCTATAAATACCGACTCCCTCAGCTCAACAACATCATCCCAACACTCCACCACTCACAAATTTCACGAATCGTGCTCACATTTCCCCGGTTTGGAGCTGCGACCGCCGACGAAAATCTTAAACCCGTTCTCCCTCATTTCGAAATCATTTCAGGTAATTTCCGTGGCCATTCTACACGTAATCATGTGAAGATCGAAAACCCTCTGTTTAATCCCATTAACAGAGGGTAAATCGACTTGAATTTGGGGATCGAAAAAGCTAGGGTTCATGCGATTTGGGGCACAATTTGAACTTGTATTCTTAAATTTCTTTTCGGGTATAAATCATCAGCGAGGCCCGTAGCCAGGTGGTTAAGGCAGTGTGTGTTTGGGCGACCCGGGGAAGGCGCGGGTTCGATCCGGCCGGCCCCCATTTTTCTGTTTTCATTTTGGATTTTATTCAATTCTATAAATTCCAACAAATTTTATAAAACCTGTTAAATCCTTGTAAATTTAAATATGAATTCTAATTATACTTTTATACTTTAAAACATTTTCTTTACCTTTAAAAATAGACTTAAATATTTAAAAACTATAAAAACATTGTTGAGACTTTATAAAACTATTTTATAAAAGTTGAAACTTTAAAAACTATATTTGATTTCTGTTTAAAGATCTTAAACAAAATAACCTTTATAAAATTTATAAAATTTGCACATTACTTAGTAAACGTAAATTTATAAACCTTGTATTTTATTAAAGGCTAAACCAAGACCTATTTGGTTGTGTAAAACAAGGAAAAGATTACACATTATTATTTGGATATTTGTGTAAGCTTTATAAACTTATACAAACTAATACATTTTATTTAAACGTTAAACTTGTGATTTTTAAACGTAACTTTATGAGAGATTCTATTTAAACACTTTATACACGCATAAATACTTATTATTTATTTAAACTTATAAACATTATTTACTTACATTTTAATTCGTAAAGAAAATACTTAATTTCTTTAATAAATCTTAAATATTTTCATAGGAACTAAACTAAATAAGATTCTTTTAGATAAATGTTCATTCTCAATGATTATTTATAAATACTTATTTAGTATCCTCACAACAATTATCGGTAAGCTTTAATAATTATCCACACTTTTGATCATAAGTCTTTAATAATACTTATCCTTTGAATAATTATTTATCCTTAAATATATATTAAGCTTTGATAAATATTTAATCTTTAGACAATCCTCGTTAATCTTTAAGGAGTATTTAATCCTTCAATTATCTATTGTTACAACCCTAAAACTTAGAAACTATCTTGATTATTATCATCTAACATATGTAAATTATACTTGTAAAACTTTTTGAATAATTATTTTAGTTATTCTAAACTATAAACTCATTAAACATTTATACAAAGTCTTTTGTCATTTATTCAAAATCTTTATTTTAAACTTGATCTAAATTAATCCCGTCTCCCCATTGGAACCCTAGTCAAATCTTGAAATCCTAGATCCCTTGTCTTAGACTTTTTGCTTAAAACTTTATACTTTTTTCTTAAAACTTTAGACTTATATTCTTAGGCTTATTGTGAGGATATTCTCCCTCAAAGTCTTGCAAATACTTATCCGTGTTGGATACTCTTCATCGATCCAAGTGAGTATACTTAGCCCCTTTTTCCTTTCTATACTTTTGGGGTGAAACATGTTAAAAACTTTAAACTTATACAATTCTTGTACAACTATGACTAGATGCTTATTCTTATGTTAAACTTGAGACTTGTATGCTTAGATTAAACTTAAAACTAGCACATTCATTAACTTTGATCAAGCCTATGGTAACAATGATAGATCTATTGTATTTGACCAGTCCATCTTGATTGATTGACCCCTTCGGGGGGGAGCCCTTGGTGATTGTTACTGAATTAAACTTTAAACTTGAGACTTATAAGGGTAACCTGCGGGTTATGCCTAAACTTGGTTGGAGGGTTGAAGTGCACAATGTTTAAGATACTTGTTCTCATACTTACATTATAGAATGCATATATCATAGTGAATTGTAATTCTTCCCAAATACTTGTTAAACTGTGTCTAAACCTTTGTATCTCACCAACTATTTTGTAGTTGACAGATTCTTTCACATGTTTCAGGTTCTACATCATGAGACTTGTTTGTGATCACATAGGACGCTTTGGACCTAGACTACTTATTAAATAAACATTTTATACTTGTTATTTCCTTTGTATTGAACCTTTGAATCTATTTATTCATGAAATATTGAAACTTTAATAGTCAACCTTGTGCTATTGAACAACCGCGTCCGCCCCGACGTATAATCCGCCGTCGGTTGGGGTGTGACAGATTGGTATCAGAGCCTTTGTTATAGGGAATTAGGTTATTAGACACATGACCTAGACTATAATTTAGGAGACCCAAACATGAGTTATCTCATGTCCTTTACTAGGAATTCTCTCCTCATTCTATTCTTAAATCTTATACGCTTGGAGATTCTACGTTTCTACTTATCTACGTGCTACAAGAGTCTACTACATCGAGGGTACGTTCTTAGGCTTCAAGCCTAATCCTCCACTAAACTCTCGTCAAGAATATTTAAGTTCTAGATAATGTGTGAGAACTTGTGCGGACCGGAAGGGTGGATACCTGTATTCTGGGAAATTCTGTCAAGGAAAGCATTTCGTATAAATCCAAATCAACCGTTGGACCCGTATGCTTTCCTGGGAATTCTTGGGATGAGTATCCACTTATAGGAATGCACGACTTCTCTAAACATTAGTGAGCTTAGATCTCTCTTGATATGTCAAAGTACTTACTTAGTGATATGCACTAAATGAGTACCATCTCAAATACTATACACTTCATAAATTCATGATTCAAAAACTTTCCTTTATAACATTTATTCTATGATTCTTAAGTCCCGTCTTGTCACATGACATCATGCTTACTCGTCATGACCTAAAGGAGTCACCTTCAAGAAGAAATTCTTACGAGACTATACTTAAAGACTATATACATAAACTTATATTTATGCAGATACTACCCAATAAGCTTCATGATCGTTGTAATACAACCCTTAAAACTATGTATTACCCTACAAATTCTTTTACAAACTTCATTGTTTTATAAACTTGACACCTAAGAGGTAACCCTTGTATTTTTACCATACCTCCTTAGCACTTAACCAAGTTTCATTTGATAACTAACTCAAAAACGTTTGTTACACTTTTATACATCTCAAAGTTTTCATACATCCTTAAACTTCATGATCCTTGAACTAACCGCCCATTAAAACTATGTATTGCCCTACAAGTCCTTTTACAAACTTCATTATTTTATAAACTTGGCACATAAGGGGAAACCCTTGTGTCTCATTTCATTTTTCGTCACTCAAGCAAACTTCATTTTATGACTAACTCAAAACTTTGTTACACTTTTAATCTCAAAACCTTCATACGTCCTTAAAACTTACACATCACCGTTTCTTGTAAACAAAACTTAACGTCTTTTAAACCTAAAGTACATTAACAAAGAGATTAGTAACCTGATCGTTTTCCCGCAAGGGAAGAAGCCTACTATAGAATAAACAAGCTCCACGTTTAAGACTATAAACCCATAATGAACCTCGACATAGTACCATAAACCCAAACATCGGTGACAACAACTGAGAGAAGTTGTAGGCCCATGAGGAAGTTCTGGCTAGGGAAATAGGGTACTTAAGTGAGTCCTTATGACCACCCCTTCTTCCGGGAATCCTCCTCGTTAGCCCATCAGGCTCCAATCAAAACTATTTTTGAAAGTATTACTGGGATAACTCAGTATTATGAATAAAAACCTTTTGAACATATTAAATCAACTTACTTACACACTTTAATTTTCCGTTTAAATTGTATTATGTAAGGGCTAGAAGTCCCAATTTTGAAACATTTAACGAAAGTTATTTTGAAATTTATCTTGTTATCACTTACTAGCTTGACTTTCCTTCTAGCACTACAAACTTAACACTTCTACCCAAACACTTTCGTCAAGAGTAGCTCACGTTAGTACTTGAGATAATTAACAACGTTGCATTAAACTATAAAAATCCTAAGTGACACACGCATACTTAAAGAATAAACTTTGAACAAACCTTCTAATTCATAAGCACTCTTTTAAAACAACACGACTTACGAACCACTACCGTAATCAACTATGATCCGTACCCCTTATATAAATTTAACACTTCTAAACTTGACCTATTTTTCGTTTGGCAATCATACAGACCTTTTATAAAGTCCTACCTATACTACTTATTGTTGCCTAACTCGTCGTTTTTGAACCTCTTGATTTCATTCTATGCAAAAGAAAAACTATGCCTGTTGTTATGAAACAAGATAAATCATTTGTAAACACACTATCGTAAACCTTATCGAAACTTTTTCCCGTTACCCTATGCTAGGAAACTTTCCTCATTCAACCCTTGTCACATAAAAGATTTTCTATGAATCACAACGGAAACTAAAAGCTTAAATGCACGTTATTAAAAACATTAAACTTCGTATACACAACCATGAGGTCAGAAACTTTTGAGTCATGCAAAAACTTATACAAATACTCAAACCCGTATTCTTAAAACTAAACATGATCAATAAAGGATCATGTAAAGCTTAATATTGAAACTTGAAATCAACTGACTTATCATACTTTCAAACTCATACTTGGATTCTTAGTCTTGAAAACTTTTCGTGTTCGTCTCAACTAAACCTTATAAGACTTGATAAACGTACATTCCAAATACACGAGAAAACTTCACTCTTGATACTAGAAACTAGCAAGAAGGAGGACATTACTCTCTCTTTAGCGGAGTACTTCCCGTGACTCCTTACAAAACCAAACATCGGAAATCCACCTACCCTTCTGAACGACTCGAATCTTTTGTGAGAGAGCGTATAACGGTTAATCCTATTCCAAACGTTGTCCCACACCGCTCTTAAATACTAGAGTAGTTAGATAACCGCTTTATACTCAAAACGTAATCGTATACTTCTATACACTGAAGCTAAACTAAAAGACTTTAAACTACACCATGTTTGACGTATTCTTGTTCAAACATGATGAACGTATAAGACTTTAAACTACTCCATGTTTGACGTATTCTTGTTCAAACATGATGAACGTATAAGACTTTAAACTACTCCATGTTTGACGTATTCTTGTTCAAACATGATGAACGTATAAGACTTTAAACTACTCCATGTTTGACGTATTCTTGTTCAAACATGATGAACGTATAAGACTTTAAACTACTCCATGTTTGACGTATTCTTGTTCAAACATGATGAACGTATAAGACTTTAAACTACTCCATGTTTGACGTATTCTTGTTCAAACATGATGAACGTATAAGACTTTAAACTACTCCATGTTTGACGTATTCTTGTTCAAACATGATGAACGTATAAGACTTTAAACCACTCCATGTTTGACGTATTCTTGTTCAAACATGATGAACGTATAAGACTTTAAACCACTCCATGTTTGACGTATTCTTGTTCAAACATGATGAACGTATACGACTTTAAACTATTCTATGTTTGACGTATTCTTGTTCAAACACAATTTAAACTACTCTATGTTTGACGTATTCTTGTTCAAACATGATGAACGTATAATACTTTTAAACTACTCAAGGTTTGACGTATTCTTGATCAAACACGAGGAAGTGTAAAGACTTTAAACTACTCAATGTTTGATGTATTCTTATTCAAACACGAGGAAACTTTGAAGCTCTAATTCTTGTCACATTCTTTTCTCTTTAATTATTGAATGACGTTTCTCTCTAAAGGGACTCGTTAATCAATGATCACTCTTACGCGGAAACAATATTCATGAGTTAAACAAATTCTTGTACTCTTTCTTGATCCACGCACAAACGGAAGGGCCTATGCAGACTATGCGACGATTTAAATGCTTGCGGGTGCACACGTAAGTATGAAAATCAGCGTATGGAAAGACATAGTAAACTCTGTCGTGTGCTATGATCTAAGACTTATCGTAAAAGGTAGCCACGGAACTTAGGTACCGTAGCAATCCTTAGACGTGTTAGACTACAAACTCAAATCATTACGCTATCATCGAATCCATCCCGAGTGATGCATCTCACTTTAAATCTTGAATGGAAATTCAGCGGTTATTCCCTCGATTACATTTCTGAAAACAAATCTTCATATATTTCAATGAAACTATATACTTCTCATGGAAACTCTTGACAACCATATGCTTTGAAAACTTAGAAACTTAAGCGTAATCTCATCCCTATCCTTACAACTCATTTAAAAATCTAAACGTAACCCAGGGTTTACTTGGGAACGTAAAGTATCTTTCTCGTTATCCTTATGCGTATCATAGACTTAAATCATGAACTAAACCCTTCCACTTTAATTTCGGGACGAAATTTCCTAAAGTAGGGGAGACTGTAATATCCAGTATTTTCCGATCAAACATTTCCCAAGCTATTTCTCGTACTATTGATTTAAAACATAAATGATAGATATTAATTTAATTAATATTCATTTATTTGATATGGTTTTAAAGAAAACATTCATGCTTATACATATAGGTCTATATATATGTGAGTTTTATAAACAAAAAATTGATAAAATTCTTAAAACAAATGAGTTTGTAGTTATATAAATAATTTATAAACTTATTTAAAAAATACTTAAAATTGTGAATCTTAAATCTTAGAAATTGTGTTGTCAATTTGTAAAATGATAAAACTTATAAAGCTTATTTTATTTTTACAAAGAAACAAAACATAATTATCTTCTATAAAAGTACAGGGACCAAAACTGTCAATTCTGAAACTTGTTTTAAACTAAAACTTAACTTTTAAACATAAAATGACAAAACTAGAAACTTCAGGGGCCTGTTTTGCACAAGGACCAAACCCCGAATCAAGAAATCAGTCGTGGGTTCGAGTCCCGAAAACACCGGTTTTGAGCATGTTTTACCCAAAACGCGAAATCCCGTCCAAATTAAGTTAACCTCGGGTTCGACTCACGCATGCGACCCGTCCCCGAGATGCAATAATGACTAATTTTAACCGAGGCTTCACGTGGAGTCGGAATTAACTCTGATCGCCTCAACCACCCACCGACTACCCGTTCGCGCATTTAAGACCGAACTGTCTATAAATACCGACTCCCTCAGCTCAACAACATCATCCCAACACTCCACCACTCACAAATTTCACGAATCGTGCTCACATTTCCCCGGTTTGGAGCTGCGACCGCCGACGAAAATCTTAAACCCGTTCTCCCTCATTTCGAAATCATTTCAGGTAATTTCCGTGGCCATTCTACTCGTAATCATGTGAAGATCGAAAACCCTCTGTTTAATCCCATTAACAGAGGATAAATCGACTTGAATTTGAAGATCGAAAAAGCTAGGGTTCATGCGATTTGGGGCACTATTTGAACTTGTATTCTTAAATTTCTTTTCGGGTATAAATCATCAGCGAGGCCCGTAGCCGGGTGGTAAAGGCAGTGTGTGTTTGGGCGACCCGGGGAAGGCGCGGGTTCGATCCGGCCGGCCCCCATTTTCTTTACCTTTAAAAATAGACTTAAATATTTAAAAACTATAAAAACATTGTTGAGACTTTATAAAACTATTTTATAAAAGTTGAAACTTTAAAAACTATATTTGATTTCTGTTTAAAGATCTTAAACAAAATAACCTTTATAAAATTTATAAAATTTGCACATTACTTAGTAAACGTAAATTTATAAACCTTGTATTTTATTAAAGGCTAAACCAAGACCTATTTGGTTGTTTAAAACAAGGAAATGATTACACATTATTATTTGGATATTTGTGTAAGCTTTATAAACTTATACAAACTAATACATTTTATTTAAACGTTAAACTTGTGATTTTTAAACGTAACTTTATGAGAGATTCTATTTAAACACTTTATACACGCATAAATACTTATTATTTATTTAAACTTATAAACATTATTTACTTACATTTTAATTCGTAAAGAAAATGCTTAATACTTAATTTCTTTAATAAATCTTAAATATTTTCATAGGAACTAAACTAAATAAGATTCTTTTAGATAAATGTTCATTCTCAATGATTATTTATAAATACTTATTTAGTATCCTCACAACAATTATCGGTAAGTTTAATAATTATCCACACTTTTGATCATAAGTCTTTAATAATACTTATCCTTTGAATAATTATTTATCCTTAAATATATATTAAGCTTTGATAAATATTTAATCTTTAGACAATCTTCGTTAATCTTTAAGAAGTATTTAATCCTTCAATTATCTGTTGTTACAACCCTAAAACTTAGAAACTATCTTGATTATTATCATCTAACATATGTAAATTATACTTGTAAAAATTTTTGAATAATTATTTTAATTATTCTAAACTATAAACTCATTAAACATTTATACAAAGTCTTGTGTCATTTATTCAAAATCTTTATTTTAAACTTGATCTAAATTAATCCCGTCTCCCCATTGGAACCCTAGTCAAATCTTGAAATCCTAGATCCCTTGTCTTAGACTTTTTATTTAAAACTTTATACTTATATTCTTAGGCTTATTGTGAGGATATTCTCCCTCAAAGTCTTGCAAATACTTATCCGTGTCGGATACTCTTCATCGATCCAAGTGAGTATACTTAGCCCTTTTTCCTTTCTATACTTTTGGGGTGAAACATGTTAAAAACTTTAAACTTATACAATTCGTGTACAACTATGACTAGATGCTTATTCTTATGTTAAACTTGAGACTTGTATGCTTAGATTAAACTTAAAACTAGCACATTCATTAACTTTGATCAAGCCTATGGTAACAATGATAGATCTATTGTATTTGACCAGTCCACCTTTATTGATTGACCCCTTCGGGGGGGAGCCCTTGGTGATTGTTACTGAATTAAACTTTAAACTTGAGACTTATAAGGGTAACCTGCGGGTTATGCCTAAACTTGGTTGGAGGGTTGAAGTGCACAATGTTTAAGATACTTGTTCTCATACTTACATTATAGAATGCATATATCATAGTGAATTGTAATTCTTTCCAAATACTTGTTAAACTGTGTCTAAACCTTTGTATCTCACCAACTATTTTGTAGTTGATAGATTCTTTCACATGTTTCAGGTTCTACATCATGAGACTTGTTTGTGATCACATAGGACGCTTTGGACCTAGACTACTTATTAAATAAACATTGTATACTTGTTATTTCCTTTGTATTGAACCTTTGAATCTATTTATTAATGAAATATTGAAACTTTAATAGTCAACCTTGTGCTATTGAACAACCGCGTCCGCCCCGACGTATAATCCGCCGTCGGTTGGGGTGTGACATCTGCATCCAAAGCCACCGACAACAACAAACGCAAGTTTGACAGCGGTACCAGAACCAAGGGTTTCCACCCAAACCAACCCCAGCAACAACAACGTAGGTTTGAGCCTACAAAAAGTTTCAACCAGTCGACCTCTTCTGGTCAAAACCAAGGTGGATATACGAGGAAGCTCCCCAAGTGTAACAAATGCAATTATCACCACCTCGGTGCTTGTGACAAGAATCATTGCCAGCGGTGTGGCAAGATGGGCCATGCTGCCAAGGACTGTAGGGGTGAGTTGCAAGCCAAACAACCTTTCCAACATCCGGGATCTACCAAAGGTTGTTTTGAATGCGGTAAAGAGGGACATTTCCGGAAGGATTATCCACAGTTGAAGAAGGGTGGTAATGGCAACAACAACAACCACCACCAGGGCAACAATGGTAATAACAACAATGGCGGAAACGATGCAAAGGGAAGAGCCTTTGTGCCAGGATCCGGAGAAGCCAAATACGACCACAATGTGGTTACCAGTAAGTTCCTTTTGAACAACTATTTTGCTTTTGTCCTTTTTGACACCGGTGCTGATAGGAGTTTTATATCTAAGAAACTTAGTAATTTGATAGAAGAAACTCCAACCCTACTAGAAGCTAACTACATCATACAAATAGCTGATGGACAGATAATAGAAGCAACTCACATTCTTAAGGGTTGTAAACTTGAACTGGTTGGTCATAAACTTGACATTGACCTTATGCCAGTCACACTCGGCAGTTTCTACGTAATTGTCGGAGTGGATTGGTTATCTAAGAACCAAGCCGAGATTATCTGCCAGAAGATAATTGTTCGCCTTCCTCTCCCTAGTGGAGAAATCCTCTCTGTCCAAGGCGAAAAGAGTGGTGCCGTTATGGGCATCATATCTTTCATGAAAGCACAAAAGTGTCTACGTAAGGGTCATACTTCCATTCTGGCTCTCGTCGCCGAGCAGCCATCCGAGGAGAAGAAGATTGATGACATCCCGATCGTACGTGATTATCCGGAAGTATTTCCTGAAGACTTACCTGGTCTTCCACCTCACCGTCAAGTAGAATTTCAAATTGACCTAGCACCCGGAGGAGCGCCCATTACTCGGGCACCATATAAACTTGCACCCAGTGAGCTGCAAGAGTTGTCTACACAACTACAGGAGTTATTGGATAAAGGTTTCATTCGACCTAGCTCATCTCCATGGGGAGCTACAGTCCTATTCGTCAAGAAGAAAGACGAGACTTTCCACATGTGCATCGACTACCGTAAGCTTAACAAAGTGACCATCAAGAACCATTATCCTCTACCCCGCATCGATGATCTGTTTGATCAACTCCAGGGATCAAGCTTCTATTCCAAGATAGATCTTAGGTCCGGTTATCATCAAATGAGAGTCCGAGACGAGGACATCTCAAAGACGGCATTCGGAACTAGGTATGGTCACTACGAATTCATGGTCATGCCATTCGGACTGACCAATTTACCCGCGGTATTCATGGACCTCATGAACCGTGTATGTAAGTCATACCTTGATTAGTTCGTCATCGTCTACATTGATGACATCCTCATCTATTCCAAGAATAGGGATGAACATGAGGAACACCTGTGTTTGATTCTGGAATTGCTAAAACAAGAACTGTTGTACGCAAAAATTTCAAAGTGCGAATTTTGGATTCGTGAAGTGCAATTCTTAGGACATGTAGTCAATGAGAATGGAATACATGCCGATCCATCTAAAATAGAAGCCATCAAGAACTGGGCGGCACCGACAACTCCGACAGAGGTGCGACAATTTCTGGGATTGGCTGGCTATTACCGTCGTTTCATTGAAGGATTTTCCAAGATTGCTCAATCCCTCACTGCTCTAACTCAAAAGGGTAAACCCTGTAAATGGGGTGACACCCAGGAGTCAGCGTTCCAACTTCTTAAACATAAACTCAGCAGTGCACCCATCCTATCTCTTCCGGAGGGAACAGATGATTTTGTAGTATATTGCGATGCATCCATTCAAGGTCTTGGTTGTGTACTGATGCAATGCGAGAAAGTGATCGCATACGCTTCTCGTCAACTACAAATACAAGAGAAGAACTACACGACTCATGACTTAGAGTTGGGAGCCGTGGTATTTGCACTAAAGATATGGAGACACTACTTGTACGGTACCAAGTGCATTATTTACACCGATCACAAGAGTCTTCAGCATATCTTTGAACAGAAATAGTTAAACATGCGACATCGTCGTTGGGTCGAACTCTTAAATGACTATGACTGTGCAATCAGATATCATCCGAGCAAGGCTAATGTGGTAGTTGATGCCCTAAGCCGTAAGGACACCAAACCCAAACGAGTTCGAGCATTATAACTTACTATCCACACTGAATTACCTGACAAAATCCGTAGTGCTCAACTCGAAGCCCTTAAAGAGGAGAACCTACCGTTGGAAGCCACACGCGGTATGGAGGAACAATTTGAGGTCAAATCAGACGGCATTCGCTACTTCGCGGAGAGAATATGGGTTCCAATGCATGGGAACGATACTCTATTCATCCAGGTTCTAACAAGATGTACCATGACCTAAAGGTGCTATATTGGTGGCCAAAGATGAAGGCTGATATAGCCACCTATGTGAGCAAGTGCCTGACTTTCACAAAGGTCAAAGTGGAATACCAAAAGCCTTCTGGCTTACTTCAACAACCAGAGATTCTAATGTGGAAATGGGAGCAAATATCTATGGACTTTATCACCAAATTGCCCCGAACTCCTAGCGGATGCGACACCATCTGGTTGATCGTCGATCGTCTGACTAAATCCGCTCACTTCTTAGCAATCAGAGAGACCGACAAAACGGAAAAAACTTACTCGTGTTTACTTGAAAGAAGTAGTCTCTCGGCACGGAGTGTCAATTTCTATCATTTCAGATCGTGACGCTCAATTCACATCACGTTTTTGGCAATCTCTACAAAAAGCTTTAGGCACGCGTCTAGATATGAGCACGGCGTACCATCCTCAAACAGATGGCCAAACAGAATGTACCATTCAAACCTTAGAGGACATGCTACGAGCTTGTGTGATCGATTTCGGTAACACTTGGGAATCTCACCTGCCTCTGGTGGAGTTCTCCTACAATAACAATTATCACACTAGCATCAAGGCAGCACCATTCGAGGCATTATACGGACGTAAATGCCGATCTCCTATCTGTTGGGCTGAAGTTGGGGATAGCTAACTTACAGGTCCTGAACTTGTATTCGAAACCTCTGAAAAGATCGTGCAAAATCAAAATCGTATGGCGGGAGCTAGTGATCGCCAAAAGAGCTATGCCGATAAGCATCGTAAACCGTTAGAGTTTCAAGTAGGAGACATGGTCCTACTAAAAGTCTCATCTTGGAAAGGTGTAATTCGCTTCGGGAAACGAGGCAAACTAAACCCTCGTTATGTTGGACCATTCAAGATAGTGAAGAGAATTGGCCCAGTAGCGTATCAACTGGACCTACATGAAGGACTGAGTGGTGTACACAACGTCTTTCATGTCTCGAACTTGAAGAAATGTCAAGCATACGAGACACTCTCGGTTCCTCTTGAGGAACTACAAATCGATGAACAATTACATTTCGTTGAAGAATCGGTAGAAATCATGGATAGGGAAGTCAAAACGCTCAAACACAGTAAATCCCTATTGTTAGAGTTCGTTGGAACTCGAAACGCAGACCAGAATTCACATGGGAGCGCGAGGATCAGATGATGCGCAGGTATCCTCATCTGTTCAAGCACTTCACGACAAACTCTTAAGGTACTATTTTAATTTTTGGGAAGAAAATTCTTTCAACTAAGGGATGATGTGACATCCTAGAAATTTTTTTTTTATTATTTTAATTTTCTGGATGAAAATTCTTTCAACTAGGGGATGATGTAACAATCCGGACTTTCCAGGTTAACTCCGTTAACATAACTCAGTTAAATCCTAACTCTGTTAACTCATTTCAAACCTCAATGACTAATTTTGTCATTATCTAAATTAAAACTACAAGGACTAGTAGTGTAATTAGTCAAAACCCACTTTGTTGACTTTAAAAGTCAAAATCACATGTCTTTGTATTTCTGTTGACTTTTAATACTCAAACTAACAAGTTCTTAACATAGATAACCCAATCCAAACACCAGGGACTTATTCTGCCAAATTCTAAACTTCTATGCATGAAACCAGAAGGATTAGACTTGCAATTAACCAATTCTCGATTCCTGTTTGACTTTAGAAAGTCAAAGTAGCTGTTTAATCCAAATTTGAATCCCACGATCGTTTCCTGTTGAAATCTGTAACTGTTATACACGATCAAGCCATAAACGTTCATCATTAGGACATTAAACATCGACATTGATTCGAATTAATCCCAATAATGAGAATAATGGCCGTAACCGTCAACTCATGTCGTTTACCCATTAAATTGGATGAATCCTTGCATCCAATTCACAAATCAAACCTTTACGCACCTCAAACGATTCCCACAGAAGCTGTTGCACGCATCATTTTGGTCGGAGAAGTAGCCGGAATCACTAGAGACTTGAGCACACGAACTTGGAACCCTAACTAGTCGTCCTCCATCAATTCGTCAACCATTCTGGTAAATTCCTACACCTTTAGTTTCGTTTTCACCTGTTGATTGAAAGCCCTATCATTATCAGGGCTTACAACATCAATTCGATCAAAATCCCGATTCTAGGGTTCATCGCAAACCGGTTTAATCGAGCTTCAATCTAAACACGTTTATAATTCAATTAACCTACACCATTACACTCGTAATCATCTGTATAATGAAATCCCTATGATAATTTGTTATTATAACATCGAATTGATCTTGATCCGGAATCTAGGGTTTTCTCATGTTTTAATTTGGGGGTTTCGATCCTAAACACCACCTCATTCTAATTAAATTATATCAGTGGTTTTGCAATGTTCTAATCTATAATAGCCCCATGAATTCAACCTTTTTCATTATTAGAATCGATCAATTGGATTTTGAGTTTATAATCTAGGGTTTTCGATATCTCAAACAGAAATTAACGGCTTTAAATCCAACGATTTTGCAATTAAATCTCACCCCAGACTCGCCATACACCGATTAACAAAACCCCTATGCCATTTGGTGCAATTGAAATCGAATTCAGTGCATACAGGGGGGAGTTTCGATCGTGGATGCGTATGGGAGGGAAACCCACTGTTGTTGTATGTTTAAACTGCATGGAGCCGGGTTCTTGTGCGAGACCCTAGCGAGCGGAGATGGTTAAATGTGTGTGCTTGTGTGGGAGAGACCCGGGTTCGAGTCTCTCCACCTGTTTTTATTTAAAAACCATTTTCTGATTATTATTTTAATGAAAAATCAATACCCTATATTATTATATTATTATATAAAAGTGTTTTAGCCCGGGAAACCACCCGTAGGCTCAGGTTTGGTCTGTAACCCCTATTTACTATTAATAACCACTTATAAAATAATATACCTATATTATTTCCAACCCGTGACTCCAATAAAAAATAATATATTTGTATATTATTTTCGCCACGTTAATAAACACCGTGTAACGTTTCAAACTAATAAATAATATATTTATTTATATTATTACCCACGTTGTTATGATCCGAATAAAAATAATAGTTTTTTTTTTATTTTTTGTCACACAATTAATTATCGTGTTATTTCTAAGTTTAAAACAATATAATAATCTATATTATTTTCCTAGACCATTATTAAATGGTACAAATGCACGAATGTTTATTAAATAATATTATTATCCGAATTAGAAACATTCGACACGAAACGTATTTATCTTAATAATTATATTAAGGAACCCTTATTCCCGTGGACACGTCCGTCTACTCGTTGATCCTTATGATGTTTTAATACGTTCAAATCATCCGCGTCGTCGTCGCAAATCCCTTTGTATCCCTAATTGTTATGTTTATAATTCTAGGGCATACGTAAGCCGTTTCAGGCTAACACTTGTGGTTCCAATCTCATTCTTGTGTGAATCTACCTACTACCCAACTCAGGTGAGTTTCACGGCCCATTTTACTATTTTTAATTGGGGGAGAGAACATGTCACAAACTATTTTGATTACTGTATTTCATACGATATCACTGTTGAGACTAAGCGTAACACAATATAATGAAAGTCCTCACACACATCGAACCATTAATATGGATCTTAGCGAGGTAATGTTTAGTAGTACTACTGGGTTTGACAAGCCCCACCCGCGTTAGTCGCGTTAACTCGATTGGAGGTCGAACGGGTGAAATGTTGGCCTAAACACATTGCTAGGGTTGATAGACCTGGCAGGAGGCAAACAAACACAAACAGTCAGCTTCGGTTGCGAGCGCTTTAGTAAGACATGAACATAGGCTAGCTACCTATATATATGCATATTGAATTTACATAATCTGGTAAACGCTCTTATTACAATATTGAAACCTGTGAACTCACCAACTTAGTGTTGACCCAATTTCTTACATGTTTTCTCAGGTCGTTCAGCAGGTGCACGCTAGAGCATGCATGGTTTCATATTATTATTTTCAACGCATATCAAACATTCAAACAATTATTATACTTTATGTTATTTCTTAACTTGGGCGCGTTTGTTTTGCGCATTTACTGTCTTGATTAAACGCTTCCGCATTAACTCCGAACTTTTATGTTATGACATTTTAAGTCCTATATAGTTTCGTTTGAAGTAACTAATGTCTGAGATCCTAGTTTGTCACACACCAAACGGTAAAACTCCGTCAATGGAATTTGGGGGTGTGACAGCAGCATTCATGGACCTGATGAATCACGTCTGTCGGCCAATGTTAGATAGATTGGTGATTGTGTTTATTGATGATATTTTAATCTATTATAAGATCGAGGAGGAGCATGGTGAACAACTTCGAGAAGTGTTAGAGACGTTGAGACGAGAAAAGCTTTACGCTAAATTCTCGAAGTGTGCGTTCTGGCTGAGAGAGGTGCAATTTCTGGGGTATGTGATTAACCCAGAGGGGATAATGGTGGATCCTGCTAAGATTGAAGCGGTAGTGAAGTGGAACAGTCCTAAGACTCCAACCGAGGTGCGTAGTTGCTTGGGGTTGGCAAGCTATTATAGGAAGTTTATTAAAGACTTCTCTAAGCTAGAAACACCATTAACTAATTAACTCGAAAAGGAGTAAAGTTTGCATGGGGAGCAGATCAAGAGAATGCATTTCAAGAATTGAAGAAGCTATTGACAAAGGAACCAGTATTAACATTTCCAGAGGGAACGGATGATTTAGTGGAGTATTCGGATGTGTCATACTTGAGTTTGATGTTGCGTATTGATGCAACGGGGAAAGGTAATAGCTTACGCATCGAGGCAATTAAAGACACATGAGGTGAATTACCCTACCCATGATTTAGAGTTGGCAGTTGTAGTATTTGCACTCAAGTTGTGGAGACATTATTTATATGGAATCAAGTGCACAATCTACACAGATTAGAAGAGCTTGAACTACTTCTTTGAGGAGAAAGAATTAAATATGAGGCGGAGGAGATGGTTAGAGCTAATCAAGGACTACCATTGTGAAATCCTTTACCACCATGGTAAAGCCAATATGGTTGCTGACGCATTGAGTCGTAAAGAAGAGTACACGCCAATTAGGATTAAAGCGTGTCAACTTATTGTAACGCCATATTTTCTGAAGCAATTAAAGGATGTGCAAGCGGAGGCCTTGCGGGATGAAAGGTTAAAGGAGGAAAGGATCTTTGGGCAACGTGAATTGTTGACTGAGAACAGTCAAGCGGTGTGGGTCAAGGATGACCGTATCTGGGTACCAAAATTTAGAGTATTTAGAGAGCAAGTACATGACGAAGCACAGAAGTCAAGGTACTCGATACACCCGGGTACGACGAAGATGTACCAGGATATGAAGGGTAAACACTGGTGGCCAGGAATGAAGCACGATGTGACTCAGTACGTGAGTAAATGTTTAACGTGCTTACAAGTTATGGCCGAGCATCAAAAGCCTTATGGCAAAATCCAACCTCTAGAGATTCCGAAATGGAAGTGGGAGCATATCACAGTGGATTTTGTTATAAAGTTGCCTAAGACCGTGAAAGGACATGATACGATTTGGGTAGTAGTGGATCGGTTAACCAAGAGTGCTCCTTTTCTACCGACCAGGGAGACATATTCGTGTGAGAAATTGTCGGAGGTGTTCGTGAATGAGATTGTTGCCAGGCATGGGGTGCCGATATCTGTTGTATCCGACCAGGATACGCGATTTACGTCCAAGTTTTGGAAAATATTCAATGAGGCTATGGGGACGAGGTTGCATATCAGCACAACATATCACCCTCAGACTGACGGACAGTCGGAACGGACAATACAAACTTTAGAGGACATTCTACATGCATGTGTGATTGATTTCGGAGGTAAATGGGATAGCCACCTGCCGTTGGCGGAGTTCTCTTATAACAATAGTTATCATGCGACTATTGGGATGCCGCCATATAAGATGCTATATGGGAGAAGGTGTAGGACCCCGGTTTGTTGGGGTGAGACTGGACAGAAAGGGTTAGGGACTCTGGAGGCCGTGAAAGAAACTTTCGAGAAGTTTGAAATAATGAAGTTAAGGATGAAAGCCGCTCAAGATCGGCAGAAATCTTATGCCGATAAGAGACGGCGACCCATAGAGTTTAGTGCAGGAGATTATGTTATGCTTAAGGTGACGCCCTAGAAGGGCATTATTTGTTTTTAGAAACGGAGAAAGCTAAGTCCACGGTATATCGGACCATTCATGATTGAGGAGCGTGTTGGTAGTGTCTCCTACTGACTGTTGTTGCCAGATGAACTGGCAGGGATACACCCGACTTTTCATGTGTCCCATTTACGGAATTTTTTGGCAGACGCTACGGAGCACGTGCCGTTGGACGATACTGTGGTGGATGATAAACTCAACTATGTGGAGGAACCAGTGGTGATACTAGATAGAAAAGAGAAAAGATTGAGGCGGAAAGTAATTCCGATTGTTAAGGAGCAATGGAAGCATATAAAGGGATCCGAGGCTACGTGGGCGCCCGAGGAGGAGATGCGCGGACGTTATCCGCATTTATTTCCGGATGACGCAGGTTTCGAGGACGAAACCTCTTTTAGGGGGGAAGACGTGTAACAACTCAGGTTTTTCAATTAAACGGGATTATTGTATATATGTATATGTTGTGTATTGGGGACGGAAACGTTACGGGACTTATGTTTATAAATAAAATCTTAAGGGGCGACGAGTAATTAATGACAAGTAATGGGATTGTATACAAAGTCGCGAAACGGGTCGAGCCCGAGGAACCGGTGGCGCGTGTAATACCCTGAACCTTTATGTAATAATTTTGAACGTGAAAAATATGGAACTTATATTTCACATATTGTCAAACGAGTAAGTAACAAGTAAAATGACAATTAGAAAAACTAGGTATTTACACGAGCCTTGGCTATTATAGGAGACCGTTTAATTAGAATAATAAAATAATCTATTATATTTAACCTTCCTCCTTTTTTAATGAAACTTAGGTCAAAACGTAAGGAAAAACAAGCTCGTCTCAACGACATATTCGTAAATTTATAAAACGCTATATTATAAAAGTTACAAGAGAAAAACGAGGTAAGCAGCTGAATTAATTAGAATAATATAATAATAATAAGTTTTAACAAACAAAATATATATGTATGCGTTTGATATACGTCACTTTGACGTGTCATCCATCCCACATCGAAGGTTTAAGTGAAAGAAGTCAGTATAGTAACTATAAATAGAAGTATCAGTAGTCGATTAGGATACATCAAATTTTTGGGAACCTCTAGTATAAAAGAGAATTCTAAGTCCTCAATACTTTTTTTAGGTGTTGTTAATAGTTATTTTGGAGCACGAGAAGGAAGACTCTACATCAAATAGTCGTAGATAGTTTTCAGGTATATTCTCGTTTAAGTTTATGTCAAGTTAATTTAAGTTTATACATAGTTAATTATTATTATTAGCATTAGTATTATTATTTTTAGGCATTAGGATTATTGTTAGGGGTGGGTATTGGGTAACCTAGCCTTATCTAGGCATGAACTTGATCACACATGCTTAAACAAGGCAGCGTTAGCCAACATTAACCATGATAATAACTAGTTAGTTGTATCATTACCTAACCTATAATTACTTAAACTGTATCAGGACCCAAGGATATTATATAATTGTGCTGGCAACTGTTACACATGTGAGTTACTATGTCTGTTTATGAAAAGTGATAGTATACCCGTCCTGTCTAAACTGGTAATAATGAGAATGCTGCAATATGCGAATATCGGTGGAGGTATAAAAGATCCTTGTATGCTTAATGGATACGTTAAGAAAAGCTGAAATAGGGTCGGGGGTCCAGTATGGAGTAACCATGCGCTCAGTAACGGATTTCATACCTATATGATGGTTGTGGGGGCATTACTGGGGGGTCAGTATGTTCGTTGTATAGTGGTTATGGGATAACCAATACGGTAGTCATAACCCATATTGTGTATGCATAATTGTCAATGTGATTTTGTAAATTGTCTATCATGAGCTCACCAGCATTTAGCTGACGTCGTTTTGAGTGTACTTATCATAGGTGAACCGTGAGGCCAATAATAAGAACTACTTGATGAATGTGGAGCCTAGAAGACCAAGAAGTGTTTAGCTGTTATAGTTTTGTAAATAAATAATACGATTTAATCAGATGATCATAAGTTTTAATGAAAGTTCAGTTTACTTCCGCTATTAAGATTGTATCAATTGTACATAATCACTCGGGTTTCGGGTGCGGTGTTACAGTTGGTATCAGAGTCCAAGGTTTTAACGAATTAGGTATTATAGGAATACCTAAGCTTTAACCGGTAGAACTTTATAAGATTAAGACCAGACCCAGGCTAGACCAGTTAAATTACGGTGCCATGGTTAACACTTTCAGTTTTCAGGAAATATGTCCCATAAGAGGGGGGGGGGGGTAAGTCGTTCTTAGGAAAAGCACTTACATGGTCCTTTGAGTGGGGAAAAAGAAATAGTCTATGTTATGTACTTTATTTCCTAAGCATTTACTCCATAAGCGTTTCCGTGTAATATAATTGTTATGATATAAATATGTTTGTTACATACTAGTAATTTATGTATAATTATACAATTTCATAGGTAAACACAAATGTCAGGATCTACACAAAAACAAAAATCTAGACATGAACAGGGGTCTAGAACTGAACAAGGATCTAGACAGGAACCGAGGTCTAGACAGGAACAAGGATCCAGACATGAACAAGGGTCTCGACACGAATAAGTTAGTAATAGGAGAGACGAAGGTTCTCATAGGTCCCGAACTCCCATCCCGTAGTGTCCGATCCCGATCCGATATGAACACGTACTTAAACACTGAAGCTATCCACAATATAGATGTGGAAGTGGCAATGGTAATGAAAAATGCACCAACCAATAATGTTAACCAATCAGAAGAACGACCTGAAGAAAGCTCAGCTACCTCCACGCCAATGCGAGAAAGGGAAAGAGTGGAAGAAAAGAAAAGGATTGCTGCAACCATACCACTAGAAAGAAAGACTGAAGAAACCAAATCAAGGGATTGCACTTATGAGCACTTCATGAAGTGCAAACCACCGTCCTTTGACGAAAGAAAGGGGCAGTCGAAGCCTAAGACTGGCTCAACCGAATGGAATATGTATTAGATTTATGCGACTACAACGACCACAACAGAGTGCGGTTTGCAGTGTATATGTTTGAATCTGAAGCACTTCATCGGTGGAATATTGTGGTGCGAACAAAAGGAAAGGATATTGCCAAGAAAATGAGTTGGACATAATTCGTTCAAGAATTCCTTGCCAAGTTTTGTCTCCCGAATGAGAAAGAACAACAGGAAATGGAGTTCTTTCAGTTGAAATTGGGAAACAAGACATACCGAGAATATGTCACCAGATTCAATGAAATATCTCGATTGGTCCCTCATCTTGCCACCACAGAAGATCAGTTGATGAATAGGTTTATTTGGGGATTGCCCTCTGAAATGAGAATATTCATCAAATCTAAATCCCCAAAAACATTTTCAGAAACAGTTGAAGCCGGTGCTATTATGGCTGCCGAGATGTTGAGACGACAAGCTGAATCTCCCGCACCAAAGAGAAAGTGGGAAGAGAAGAAAGAAAACAATCATAGCAATAATTTTAAAAGACCAAAAGGAATACCCCTATGCCAGACCTACAATAAATATCATTTTGGGACATGCCGCCTCTAGTCGTGTCTCAACTGTAAAAAGACTGGCCACATCCTCCAAGAATGTAAGGAGAAGAAGAAATGCTTTGAGTGTGGTGATCCCAACCACATGAGATATGAATGTCCCAAACTCAACAAGAATGATAGACCCCAACCGACCCAGCCAAGGGGACATGCATTTGTACTTACCACGGAAGAAGCAAAGAACACCCCAGATGTATTCACAGGTATGTATCTTGTAAATGATGTATATGCACATGTGTTGTTTGATACTGGTGCCAGTAGAAGTCTAGTGTCAACTACTTTTAGGCCTTATTTGAACAAATCATCCCAAAGTTTAGGTCACTCTTTTATAGTAGAAATGGCTAATGGGAGTCAGAAATAAATAGTTGACATTATTAAGAATTGTACTATAAACTTAAACAACCATACTATCCCTATAGTCCTAATGCCTATGGAACTTGGAGAATTTGACATATTCATAGGAATGGACTGGTTAGTACCGTATCACACATAAATTGTATGTGATAAAAAGATCGTCCGACTCCGACTACCTAACGGTAAACGACTAATAGTATCAAGAGATCGAACTGACAAGATTAAAAACCTCATCATGGTAGCACAAGCACAGAAATTTATAAGAAAAAAGATGTATTTCCTTTTTGGCATATTTCGTAAACATCACAGAGAACCAGAAGATCGAGGACGTGCCAGTAATACGGGAATACCCTGAGGTGTTTCCGGATGAACTCCCAGGTATTCCACCCGATAGACAAGTTGAGTTCCGGATTGACTTAGTACCCGAAACAGTGCCAATTGCTAAGTCTCCGTACAGACTAGCCCCGACAGTGATGCAAGAATTCAAAAAGCAACTACAGGAATTACATGACAAAGGGTTTATCCAGCCCAGTTCTTCGCCCTGGAAGAACCTATCTTGTTCTTTAAAAAGAAAGACGGGACGATGCGTATGTGCATTGATTATAGAGACTTGAATAAGGTCACTATAAAGAATAAATACCCTTTACCAAGGATCGATGACTTGTTCGATCAATTACAAGAGGCAAGTTATTTCTCTAAAATAGACTAAAACTGCTTTTAGAACTAGGATCCGGATACCATCAATTACCAAGGATCCGGATGACTTTTTCGATCAATTACCAAGGATCCGGATACCATCAAGTGAAAGTTACTTCGGGAGACGTACCTAAAACTGTTGTTAGAACTAGGTAATGCCATTTGGGCTTACCAACGCACCTGCGATATTTATGGACCCTATTAATCGCGTCTGTAAGCCTTACCTAGATAAATTTGTGATCGTCTTTATTGACGACATCCTTATCTATTCCAAAAATCAGGCGGATCACGAACAACACCTCCGAGCAGTCCTAGAATTGCTAAAAAAGGAAGAGCTTTACGCAAAATTTTCCAAATGTGAGTTTTGGATACGTGAAGTTCAATTTCTAGGCCATGTAATTAATGAACAGGGAATACAAGTTGACCCTACAAAGATTGAGGCCATCAATAAGTGGGAAGTACCGAAGAATCCAACTGAGATTAGAAGATTTCTGGGATTAGCCGGATACTATAGAAGATTTATCCAGGATTTTTCCAAGATTGCAACACCACTAACTATGCTAACCCAGAAAGCTTCCAAGTTCATTTGGAGTCCTAGGCAAGAAGAAGCCTTTAACACGTTAAAGCAAAATTTATGTAGCGCCCCGATACTATCACTTCCCGAAGGAACAGAAGAATTTTTTGTCTATTGTGATGCATCTCATTATGGTATGGGATGTGTACTCATGCAAAGAAGCAAAATAATTACCTACGCCTCTCGACAGTTGAAGATTCATGAACGAAACTATACTACCCACGATTTAGAACTTGGTGCTGTAGTATTCGCACTCAAAATTTGGAGACACTATCTATACGGTACAAAATGTACAATTTATACTGACCACAAAAGTCTAAAATACATATTTGAGCAGAAGGAACTTAATATGCGCCAAAGACGATGGATGAAATTACTAAGTGATTACGATTGTGAAATCCAATACCATCCAGGTAAAGCCAATGTGGTAGCAGATGCATTAAGTAGAAAGGACAACCCCTAAGAATTCATGCATCTAGAATAGAGGTTAAAACTAGTCTTCTAGATCAAATTAATAATGTACGACAAGAAGTCTTAAAAGAGAATCATGTTAAGAAAGAAAGAATGATTGAAAGACAGAAATTATTAAGGGTAGGCAATGATGATATTTTAAGATTCAATAACAGAATATGGGTACCTAGTTTTGGTGGACTACAAGATATAATTCTAGAAAAAGCCCATAAGTCTAAGTATTCTATTCATCGTGGTAGTGATAAAATGTATAAGGATCTAAGAGGTAATTATTGGTTTTCGGGAATGAAGAAATCCATCGCTCAATATGTAGAGAAGTGTCTTACCTGCCTTAAAGTAAAAGCAGAACATCAGAAACCATCGGGGTATCTACAGCAACCAGAGATTCTAGAATGAAAATGGGAGAAAATCACCATGGACTTTGTAACAAAGCTCCCAAGGTCAGGCCATGGCTATGATACTATATGGGTAATAGTAGACAGGCTAACCAAGTCTGCACACTTTTTACCTATTCATGATGGACTATAAGATGAACAAGCTCGCCCAAATTTACATCAAAGAAATAGTCTAACGACATGGGGTGCCCGTATCGATCATATCAGACAGAGATAGTCGTTTCACGTCTAGGTTTTGGCAAAGTTTCCAACAAGAGTTAGGAACCAGGCTTAATCTAAGCACTGCCTATCACCCTCAGACAGATGGACAGAGTGAACGGACTATTCAAACATTAGAAGACATGCTTCTTGCGTGTGTAATCGAGTTTGGTGGTAGTTGGGACAATCATCTACCACTCATCGAATTCGCATACAACAATAGTTATCACGCCAGGATCAAGGCTGCACCTTACGAAGCTTTATACAGAAGAAAATGTCGAACTCCTATCCGTTGGACAGAAGTAGGTGAAAGTCAACTGTCAGGACTAGAAATTATCCAGGAGACCACAGAGAAGATAAAGCAAATCCAAGAAAGGATGAAAAGCGCACAAGATCGACAAAAGAGTTATGTAGATCAAAGACGGAAACCCCTAGATTTTCAGGTAGGGGATAAGGTAATGCTAAAAGTCTCACCTCTAAAGGGAGTAATTCGATTCAGAAAGAAAGGAAAACTCAAACCCCGTTATATTGGACCATTCGAAATAACGGCCAGAGTAGGACCGGTAGCATATCGGTTAAAACTGCCTGAACATCTGGCAGGAATACATAATACTTTTCACGTATCAAATCTAAGGAAGTGTCTAGTGGATGAGGCTCAACAAATCCCTCTAGAAGAAGTGCATATTGATGAAAAGCTCAAATTTGTGAAAGAACCACTACAAATCGAAGACCGAAAGATCAAAAAGTTGCCCAAAAAGGAGATTCCATTAGTCAAGGTCAAGTGGAACGCACGACATGGCCCTGAGATGACATGGGAAGTGGAGGACGAGGTGAAGAGAAAGTATCCTCAACTGTTTAGATAGAGGAAATTTCGCGGACGAAATTTTTGTAAGGAGGGGAGAATGTAATGCCCCGAACCTTTATATAATAATTATGAACGTGAAAACGGATTCTGTAAAACTGCTTTAGAACTAGGGCCGGGGGTCCAGTATGGAGTAACCATGCGCTCAGTAACGGATTCCAAACCTATATGATAGTCGTTGGGGCATTACTTGGGGGGTCAGTATGTCCTTTGTACAGTGGTTATGGGTTAGCCAGTACGGTAGTCATAACCCATATTGTGTATGCATAATTGTCAATGTGATTTTGTAAATTGTCTAGCATGAGCTCAACATCATTTAGCTGACGTCATTATGAGTGTACTTGATGAATGTGGAGCCTAGAAGACCAAGAAGTTTTTAGCTGTTATAGTTTTGTAAATAAATAATACGATGTAATCAGATTGTCATAAGTTTTAAGGAAAGTTCAGTTTACTTCAGCTATTAAGATTGTATCAATTGTACATAATCACTCGGGTTCCGGGTGGGGTGTTACATGAAGACCAAGCCCGGCCCACGGGAGGAGCACCATTAGGGTGCGACGCAAATGGGAGGAACCCATTTACACCTTACGGCAGCCAAGAGCAAGGGAGGGAGAAAGGGGAGCCGTTCTTCGCGGAACGAGTTTGATCCAAGGTAAAATCGCAAACCTATAATCATCGTATACGTGTTTTAAGTCCCGGATGATCATAATGATCGTTTTATGATTCTAGGGTTTCGAGAAAAGGCGAGTTCGAGGAAGAAGAGACGTATCGGGAGTTCGACGAGCATGAGTTCTCCGAACTTGAGGTATAATCCTACAACCATTACGTTTATTTGTTGGTAGGATCAAATGAGAGCAACCATACACATACATGGTTTCGTCCAAGACCCTTTAGGGTGGTTGGCGATTTGTTTGATGACAGACGGGCGAAGGGGATGATCCGAGGACCGTGTCGGACGGCTGGGGTGGTTCCGGGTGATCACGGTAGTAGCGAAGGGAGGCCAGACCAGGGCTGGTCGGCTTGACAGGGACAACGTGAGCAGGTGAGGCAGCTCAGTGGAGGTGCATGGCGGCTAAAGGCTAGGCGGGAATGAACCGAAGCCCACGTCGGGGGCTGTGGTGGCTGCGGAGGTTCACGACAGCAGTGGGGAGGGTCGATGGCGGCTGTGCAGGGCTGGCCGAGGGTGGTGGACGCGCGGGGGTGGTCTCGTAATGGAAGCAAGGGTGCCGGTTTGGTGTTTTGCGAGATCGGTGAACCGTAGTGGGGGGTTTGCATGGGATGCAACCAGATGTTACACATCGCATGCAAGTCATGCATGGCAACGTGCATACGCAGATGGCCTTGCCCGTGATCGCATTTTACGAGTTAGCGAGAGTATAATGTCGAGTCATATATTGACTCACGTATTGTGTACATTTTAAGGTACGAGATTGAAAGACCAGCACGGGAGGATAGCGAGTTCTAGTGATCAAGGGTTGTCACGTAAAGGTGAGTTTCTATCACCCACTTTTAATTGTTTTAGTGATTTGGGCATGAATACATGTGTAGGGAATCGTTAATAATCGTATGCGTAGACGGTGTCGTGTGATTAATATTTATTCTGATAATTATGGTGTTTGCATGTGGTGTATGATAGTGTGTCACTTACTTGACGGTTGTGACGGGTGGTTAAGCGTAAGCTTAATATTGTGTTGACATTAGTCAACGAGTTATTGTGTCTGACGCCAGTCAGGCGGGTGACTGTGCTTGCCTGTACCTTCGGATAAAGCAAGCGGGGTTAATCGTGTGTCGTTGATTATAAACAATCATTTTGATATAAACTATTTGTGAGCTAAAACCTTTGAGACTTAAACCATTTTTGTAACGGTGTTGGGATCTCTTATCCCTAATAAATTACTATAGAACTCAGTCAGCGTAGCTGACGTTTTTAGCATGTATTTCAAGTAAAGAGAAGATGTGAGCTGGTGGCTTCTGGAAGGCGTTTGGTTACCGTTTGCGTTTGTGATGACATTTAGTTATGAGTTATTTTGTCGAGATATTTGACACTAGTATTTACTTTGGATTATGGTCGGGTCGGGTCGGGTCATTGACCAGTTGTTTGACTATTTGATTTCCGTTGCATTGAATTATGTTTAATTTGATGTCTATGACTACTTAGCTTGCTTTTGTACCAACAAGTGGGTTTCCCGGGTTTGGGGCCTTAGAGAGGTGCATAATGCATTTATTTTAGGACCAATAACATGTTGACAACTATAATAACCGTTTTAACTATTATAATATTTATTATATAAATTCACTCAAATGTATGTGGATTTTAATATGTTTGAGATCTATTTTAAATAAAGATAGAAGTTAAACACCTTTATGTGTGTGTAATTGTGTAATTGTATTGATTGTTGTAATGAAATTGGGTTACAAGAGATGGTTATATACTATAACCATATTTACACAAACTACATTCTAATTCTACTAATTACTATTGGTATAATATTCCCCTGCAAACTAAGGGCAGGGAACAACCTGTAGCTTGAAACGTAAGAAAACAAATCTTTGAGTTGGTAGCGGCTTTATGAAGATGTCTGCAATTTGTTCGTCTGTTGATATAAACTGAACCTTGAGTTTACTTTAAGCCATTTTTTCCCGAACAAAGTGAAAATCGTTTTCAACGTGCTTTGTTCGAGCATGAAAGACTGGATTGGCTATAAGGTAGGTTGCAACAAGATTATCACACCAGAGAGTGGGAGCAGATGTTTTGTTTGTCGCAAGTTCTAGGAGAAGAGCCTCTAGCCAGATTAATTCTGCAACTGTGTCGGTGAGAGCTTTGTATTCTGACTCTGTAGATGACCTGAAACAGTTTTTTGTTTACGTGCGGTCCAGGATATGAAGGTTAGTTCCCAAATAGATAGAGAATCCCCCCGTAGACCGATGGTCATCGGGGCACCAGACCCAATCAACATCAGAGAAGGCTTGAAGAGGAGAGGTTTATTGCAGTGAACATTAGTAAAGGCTTGAAGGATGGAACCACAGTTGTGATGAATCAGTAAACCATGATGTAAGGTGCCCTTTAAGTATCGAAGAATTCGTTTGACTATAGACAAGTGATTGTCGGACGGCGCATGCATGTATTGACAAACTTTGTTGACAGCAAAGGCAATGTATGGCCTTGATAGAGTGGCATAATGAAGCGCACCAACAATTTTGATGATACCGTACGGTTTCAGAGAATAAAAAGTTATCCTCGAGAGATAACATTTGAGAGGTTCTCATAGGAGAGGATACTAGTTTTGAATCCGATAATCCTGCTCGTTGAAGAATCTCATAAATGTACTTTTATTGAGACAGAAGAATGTCAAAACCTCATCTCACAATTTCAATGCCAATGAAGTAGTCAAGATTGCCGAGATCTTTAAAAGCAAAAGCATGACTAAGCTGCTTGATGAGAGTATCGACGACTCTTGCGTTGTTACCAGTGATGATAATGTCATCAACATAAACTAGAGTGTACAAAATTGTTTTGCCAGACTTGTATGTAAACAAGGAAGGATCAATTTTGGATCCTTAAAAGCCGAGATTGTGAAGAGCTTGGGACATGCGATCAAACCATGCCCTGGGGGCCTGTCGAAGACCATATAAAGACTTGTGAAGTAAGCAAACATGATACGGATGTTTAGGATCAACAAATCCTTGTGGCTGTCGAAGGTAGACCGTCTTCTTAAGGTTGATTGAAAGTTTCATTGAAGTCAATACCCGGTTGTTTTCGAAAACCATTTGCCATAAGACGGGCTTTATATCGAGTTACTGCCCCATTTTGATTCTTCTTTAACCTGTAAACCCCCTTACAATCAATAACATTAGCATTAGTAGTGGGAGGTACTAAGGACCAGGTGCCATTCTTGACAAGGGCTGAAAACTCTTCGGCCATGGCATGAAGCCACTCCGGATATTGATTTGCAATGGTAAAGGAGTTGGGCTCAGTTGTAGGAGGAGAAGAAGATGACACATGATTAGGTGAAAGACTATATGGAACACAGGTTTTGGATTTTAATGAAGATTTGGAGGACGAGTACAGGGAGGTGGAAGAGGAGATGGAGTTGTATTGGAATTTGAGGATTGAGATGAAGAGTTAGAGTTGGGAGGAGACGGTGGAGGAGATTGTTGGGAAACTATGGGAGAGGATAGTTCAGGAATGTCATGAAGGAAGGGTGTAAAGTCAGAAAAGGAAGTGTAAGGATTCGTTGAAGAGACGAGAGGAGATATTTGATTGGGTGTGGCAAATGGGAATGTATCCTCATTAAAACGGTCGTGTCAAGCAATATAGATCCGATCTATGGACGAATCAAGGTAACGATAGCCATAATGAGAAGGGTTGTGGCCTAGAAAGATACAGGGTGTAAAGCAGAAGTCCATCTTGTGATGATTGTATGGTCGAAGATGAGGAAAGCGTTGACAACCAAAGACTTGAAGAAAAGCGAAACCGAGAAAGCGGTTGAATAAGTGTACGAAAGGTGAAATACGAGAGGTGGTATGAGATGGCATATGATTAATTAGATAGACAGTAGTGTCAAAGGCAAAATGCCAGAAACATTGAGGAGTGGAAGACGAGGCCAGTTTCAACGACGTGACGATGTCGACATTCAATAATGACATTTTGTTCGCTGGTATAAGGACACGATAGTTTGTGACTAATGCCAAGGGAGGTGAAGAAATATGTCAATGGACGAAACTTACCACCCCAATCTATTTGAATATGTTTGATCGTAGAGTTAAATTGTCATTCAGCCATTATAACAAAAAATTTTAATGTAGAAAAGACATCCGATTTTTGTATTAAGGGAAATATCCGCATATAACGAGAATAACGATAAACACATAACATAAAGTAACGATTACCATCAAAAGACAAAACATGTGCGGGACCCCAAACATCACAATAAATTAGGTCAAGAAAATTTGAACTATGAAAAGTAGCATTAGGTAATGATAGTTTGATTGATTTGCACAAATGGCAAGCAGTACAAGAAACAGAAGATAAAGTTGTAGTAACAGGAAATTTAAATCTAGAAAGAATAAAATGGAAGAGACACTGATGAGGATGACCAAGTCTTAGGTGCTAAACATTAGATAAAGTCTGAGAGGCAGAGAAGGCGGCCTTATGGATAGGCTTGAGTTGGGGAACACGGAGAGAGTGGAGACCTTGTTCACAGGACCGGTGAGAAGGGTGGTATGTGTATACTCGTCCTTCAAAACAAAATAAAGAGAGTGAAATTCAAAGAATACATTGTTATCATGGCAAAATTGTTGCACAGAAAGAAGATTTTTTTTAATTTTAGGAACATGAAGAATGTTAGATATGGAAAAAGTTTTGTTAGGAGAAGAGAATTTTGAGGAACCGATATATAGAATAAGGACTACCTTACCATTACCAACATGGAGTGAGTCATTACCATAGTAGACCTCTGAGTTGTTAAGGTTGGATAAGTCTGGTGTTACATGACTGTTGGCACTCGTGTCGGACCAGCAGCGGAGCGTGTGTCGGTAGAGATTGAACGTGCATCTGCAAATTAGCTGTAGGGTTAGCACGATAAGTGGAAGGGTCACGGTTTAGATAATCACTAGGAATATGTCCAATTCCACAATGATTGCAAGAGCCATAGACGGTATTCTGAGCAAAAGCCCAGCTGAATTGACTGTGGTTATTGATGTAGTGCAAAGCACACATCTTTATTCCTATTGTTTTCATGCGTTTTACTTAGTTTTATATTCGTTTTGAGTCTTTTAAGTCTGTATTTGAGTCTATTATATATTTTCAGGAGTTCGTGTGGAATAGGAAGCTAAATCCAGAAGAAACCGAGCACGAGAATGAACACCAAAGTTCAAAAGTGAAAAATTGTGAAAATCAAAGATAGCAAAGATCTCGCGGTACGTGAGGGAAAGAAAATCCGGTCGCGACTATTTTGGCCCTCGCGATACGCGAAGGACTGGGCCGGGTGTCTCGCGGTACGCGAGGGACTATTATTCAGAGACAAAACCCTAAATCGAATTTAAATAGAATTTGATAGCCATTGTGATAGGAGTTCGAGTTTTAGCCGTCTGGAGAGAGCTAGGAGGCGATTTTGGGGTTGAAGAAGTCGATTGAAGAGCAAGATCAAGACTTTTGATTCCGGGTTTGTTTAGATTAGATTATTCGGTTTCAAAGTTCGAATCTTTGTGTTTGATTGCTGTGTTTGAACCATGTTTATGCTTTATTACTTCTGTTTGGATGTTCTAAGTATGATTATTGGCTAGATCATTGATACTGCCTAGGTTATTGATGAATACTTAGTAAAGTTTGAATCTTTTATCGGTTTTTGGAATCTTTTAATGGATTAATGGTTTTGTAACGATCTCGGTTTAATAATTATGATGTTATGCATGCTTTGAACCTGATTTGCAATTGATTATAGTTCCATATGTTGCTTGTGAATGTCTTTCAGTTTGAGTAGTATATCTAGATCATAGACTGTGTGTTTGTGGTTGTTTGATGGTTTGCTAGACGTAGTATTCCATAGGAACTATGATTGAGAGTAGGTTAGATCTGAGTCTTCTTCCTATCTCGATACCCGAAAGGTGAGAGGTTGTCGGTTAGTCTTCGTATTAGGATTCCGAGTGTTACTGTCTGAGAGGAAGTTGCCTTAGATTTCTAGTATTTGTTGCTAATCCGAGTCATAGTTGTTATCTTGAGATTACCCTGTGCATTATTCGAATGTATTGTGGATAGTGAGACTGAAAGGTGATCTGTCTATTTGGGTACATTGTCATTGTTGGAGAGACCGAAAGGAGATCCAACCATCTGGTGAGTTTAATACATCTTTAGGTTCCTTAGTTGGTGACACCCTGAGAGTGATTAGGGATCCACTAGGATGTCTAGAGCTGTTATCCTTAGAAACTCAGATCCATCATTGTTTCCATAACCGGTAGAAGTTAAGCTTTGCGAGTACGATTCCGACCTAGGTAGTATTCTTCCCATTCCTGGTATTTCCCTGAGTCCTTTGTCTTGATAGTTGCATTCGTTTCTAGTTTTCTGCATTATTAGTTTAATCAATAGTGTAGAAAACCCCCCAACCAAATATCTTTAGTCAGAGTCTAGTTTAGCTGTTCCGTGTCTCTAGAGTTCGATATTCTGGTTTACCATTAAGTTATGCTACACTCAATAGATACACTTGCATGTCAGTGCGTTTTAGTTAGAAGGTACTCCATTTATTACTTAGTAGTCTAGTTAGCTTTTTATTCATTAGTTTTATAGACCGTCTGGGCGACATCAGTTTTCACCACGACCGCGGCCCCTCGTGTTGGTGCTGAAGTTGTTGTTATAGCCTCCACGGTAAGATCCCCGTCGTCCACGATTGAAGTTGCCACGATTGTAAGCGAGACGCGATCCAAATAAGGCTTGAGGGGTTTGGGAAGCAGCTAACACAGTAAGCATGAGTTGATAGACAAGTTGACAAGCCATCTACGAAAGAGCAAGCAGTTGTTGTGGAGACTGAGTGTTACTGGTAATAACAGCGAACACTGTAGGAGTAGAAAATTGTAGGGGCTTTGTCACCATATAATCATGGTCACTCAGAAGACCATAAAGTTCACTAAAGGTCAAAGGAGAGGAACGAGCAAGAATTGTGGATTTAAGGCCATTGCATTCCTCATGCAGCCCGGAGATGACATAGAGAACAAGATATGTCTTTAACAGGTTCTCCAATGTTGGCTAGTGCAGTGGCATAGTCTTGGGCACGGCTGATATAGTTGAGAGGAGTTTCATCTCGTTTCATGTAAATCTTAAGATGTTGTGTATTAAGCGTGTATTCCCTTGAAGCAGTGTGAGGGGCATATGCTCGTTCAAGGGGGAGTCAAAGTTCACGGGCAGTTGTGCCTTGAACATGTGAAAAGGAGGCCTTAGACACTGTGGAGATGATAACCATTCGAACATGAACATCATTGTGGACCCATGTAGAATGGTTCTGATTGACTGTGACAGTTGTTGTATCATCAGCTCCAGTGGCAAGAGCGCGTTCTGGACACGGAATAGAACAGTCAATATAACCAAAGAGATTTTTTATGAGGAGGAAAGGTTCAATCAATGTATTCCAATAGCCATACATTGTAGAGGATAAGGTAAAGGCAAACTTGTGTGAATTCTGGGATGCTTTTCCTTAAGGTGTAATAGTAGCGATTGTGGCCATTGTACAAAACGAAAAGGGAACAAAGGACGGAAAAATTTATGTAAGGAAAGTAGTAGGCGACACTAGGGGCGAAACTTGTAGGCGAAACTATCACAGTTTCGTTGGAAGGTGGCGAAACTAGCACAGTTTCGCAGGAAGAAAGAAAACTTGCGTTTTCTAGGATTTTGGTGGCGGCTGTGAGTATGGAGGCCAGAAAATAGTGGAAAACGGTTGATTGTGGGTCGTTATGAAGAGATATTTTGTCAAGGTGATGAAAGAGGAGGAAAAGGGAGCCGATTGTGCAGCAAACATGACGTCGGAGCTCTAGCGGTGGGCGACAGTGGTGGCGCACGGTGGCAGGTGTGGTGGCGTGTAGCGGCAAAGGTGTGCTTGGCTCTAATACCAAGTTAAACATATTTGTGTGTGTGTGTAATTGTGTAATTGTATTGATTGTTGTAATGAATTAGGGTTACAAGAAAGGGTTATATACTATGGGGGAGGATCAAATAAGAAGTAGTTTTTCGCTAAGAAAATCTAAGAAATGACAAAAACTTTAAGAAACGATATCAAACGAACTCCGATTGAGCTAATTTCAGCGGCGTTGGAACCGTCTCGTCGAACTCTACCATCTTAGCTTTTAGGGTTTAGCTTTTAAGGTTTAGATTTTACGTTTGAATTTTAGGGTTTTAGCCTTATGGTTTAGCCTTAAGGTTTAGCTTTTAGGGTTTAGGTTTTTTTTTGGCGTGTTGGTGGGGGGTTTAGGTTTTTGGGGGTTGGTGGGGGTGGGTTTAGGTTTTTGGGGGGGAGTGGGGTGGGGGGTTTAGGTTTTTGGGGGGTGGGCCTGATGGTTTTAGGCTTTTCGGGGTAGGGTTGGACGGGCGGTTTAGGTTTTGGGGGTGCGAGTGGAGGGGGTTTAGGTTTTTGGGTCCAGGTTCGATGAGATGGTTCCAACGCCGCTGGAATGAGCTCAATCGGAGTTCGTTTGACCCACTTCTTAGTATTTATTAGCGAAAAATCACTTATTAGTGGAACCGTCCCCTATATACTATAACCATATTTACACAAACTAACTTCTAATTCTACTAATTACAATTGATCTAATAATAGGAGGAGAAATAAATGATTTTTTTTTCTTTTCAATTTTATTTTTTTCATTAAAGCATTATATACACAGATGCTAATGCGATTCTCGTGATGTTAACATAATATTGATTTGAAATGAGTATGTTAATACTTAATATATTGTAGAGAACAAGATAATAAGTATAGGGTAGTGACGTTTCATGATACACATGTTATGTTGGTTTGTTTGGATGGAGTCTAAAATAAATGCACAGTAAGTTACGCACGTGAGTGAGGCGGTCACGTGCATCCATCCCCTTCAGTTTCATCTGCCAATTTCACTTCGCGTGCGGTCGGTCCCACTAACAGGCTCCGTCTGTTTTGTAACGGCCGTTTGGTTGTGGGAAACGGTATTGACGTGTCTTGTAACGGTCCAACATCCATGTGATATGGAAAGGCGTTATCCAACGTTCTATCGACAACGCATATCTCAAGTCAATGTCTATTTGAAGTGGTCTATTCATGGTGGGTGAAACTTCTTTCTTTTTCGATTCTTTTTCATTTGGTGTAAAGAAAATATCTTATTTATATAAAAAGTCGAGTAAACTGTTATTTTTGTTCATGTGATTGGTTTAAAATTATCACTTTTATTTAATAGTTTATTTTTTTATTTCTGGTTTCTCGTGGTTTTAAAATCTTATCAATTTCATCCGGTCAGTTAACACCATCCATTTTACTCAGTTAAATGAGGGGTATTTCAGTCATTTTACATATTTGTTTTATTTTTTTCATTTTTTACTCTCATTTAATCATCTCTAA
Organism: Smallanthus sonchifolius; assembly: GCA_023525975.1. Classification (NCBI taxonomy): domain Eukaryota; kingdom Viridiplantae; phylum Streptophyta; class Magnoliopsida; order Asterales; family Asteraceae; genus Smallanthus; species Smallanthus sonchifolius. The sequence goes on along the minus strand of CM042025.1, from coordinate 34,711,909 downwards.
TTTGCCTTTTCTTCTCGTAATCACCTCCGCGATCAAGAGGTATACTGTCGCTTTGCCTTTTCTTCTCGTAATCACCTCCGCGATCAAGAGGTATATTGTTTGATTATGATTTATGAAGCCTAGATCATCACTGTTAGTATTTCATAATCATATGGCTGTTAAAACTTGTCTAAAACATACAAAAAAGTGTCACTGAAAACCTAGTGTTGTCGCTGAAAACTTGGTCGGGAAAAGAGGAAGAAGGCTAGAAGTGGGATGATTAAATGAGAGGTTAAATTAGGGATGATTAAATGAGAGTAAAAAAAATAAAGAAATAAAACAAAAATGTAAAAGGACTTAAATACCCCTCATTTAACTAAGAAAAATGGATGATGTTAACTGACTGAATGAAAATGACAAGATTTTAAAACCACGAGGACCCAGATGCGAGAAAACAAACTATTGGATGAAAGTGACAATTTTGACCAAACCATACGGACGAAAATGACAGTTTACTCTAAAAAGATTGATGTAAAATCATTTTTTAACACTTTAAAATTACTCATAATTTACGTCGCTTGTCCACGATGAGACTAAACTTATAACTCTTAGCAAGGAGACACAATGTAATACACCTTAATACCATTGACTCAAATGCTATTTGCTATGTGAAATCATATATGAAATTGACTTTTTTGAAGTAATTAATTTGTCATCTTTTTTATAGTTATTTTTGGTGATTTTAAGTTTCTCTCAATTTGTGGACAAGTAGTTCTTTTAATTTCTAATACAACACGAAAATAATATGAAATTCATGTGTTTTAGTTTTATTAAATGGGTCCAAGTTAGTTTTGGGTCGAAACTACGAATACGTTTAGTTAACTTGGTTGTATTCGTGTCAACCTAACAGGTTTATGGGTTGACATGTTTAACATATTTATTTATCTTTTTAAAATGTGTTTTATATAATAACCTAAACTATTTTGGTATTCTTTTAATCGGCATAGTTCATAAATACTTTAAAAAAAATAATAATATGTAAAAATTAAATAATGATAGAATTTTAAAGTAAAAAAATAAATAATGACCAATATCAAACATTTACATTATACTATTAGCTTACCAGTCGTCAGTCGTCTGTTACCCATATATACAAGAATAAACTTAAAACTAATGATAGAAACAATTACTAAAACTATTAAGTAATAATTATAAAGTACAAAACAAAAATTAGTTAATTTAATATATGAGGGTTTAGTTTATACGGGAAGAATCTCTCACTACGTCAAATATGACATACGGCCACACTTTTTTAAAAAACGTCCTGTCACACTTTCGATTAAATATGTGGCTAAAGGTCATTAATCATATTTCAAAACCTTTTATCCTACTTTTGGCCACACATTTTATTTATTCACATGACCAATGTATAACAGTTCAAAATCTTTAGTCACACTTTAAGAAAAAACTGTGACATTTAGTAGGCACATTATAAAAGTGTGGCAAAATATGATTTACGGTCACAATATTTGTTTATTTTTTTGATACATGTGACCAAACACAAATCTATTAGCCACATTTTAAGAAAAAACTATGACATTTAGTAGTCACACTAGAAAAGTGTGGCCAAATGTTATCTATGGCCAAAGTATTTGTTTCATATGACCAAAAACACATCTATTTGTCACACTTTAAAACAAAAATATGACATCTACTAGCCACTGTCGAATATTGTGGCCAAATGTGACGAACTGCCATATTATAATTTTAGTGATGTGGCAAATAGCTAATAGATATGGCCACTTATTTTAGCTTGTGTGACCAAATAGTAGTGTTTTGAAATTAGTAAATGAAACAAAAGAAGTGGCTAAATGCGACGAACCGTCATTGTTTTTGTTTGATGATGCAGCTAAAAGATAATACAAAGATATATATATATATATATATATATATATATATAGTAGTGTTTATTAGTCACGTGTGTTTAAATAGTTATAACTATAAGTATTTTATGGTCACGGTTACGGTTACTTTATGTGGCTAAAAGTAATCAATGGTCACGGTTAAACGTTTTATGTGTGACTAAAAGTAATAAATGGACACGGTTAATAGTGCGTGTGGCCAATGGTCTTTCCACTTCCTGTCGCCAAATTCTTCAATTTGTCAGAAGAAGAAGATCGACCGGACGCGGGGCGCACCCTCTGTAAATACCATATCACCAAATTAGGTTTTCATTCAACCAAAAAACCTTCGTCGCCCTTCTCTCGAAACAAAAAAAAACGATCAAAATGGATCCGCAATAGAGAGTACGAGCAACCGGTGGTGTAACACCACTCTACCACGGTATAGTATATTCTTAAACTTGTGTTTTTTAAGGTACAATTTGTAACCTAATGTTGAAATTTCAGGTAATCTGAGGCCCATCACGCTGAATATCTTGAGAACTCATAAATAGCTAAGAACAGTAACAGATCTAGGAAAAACAATCAGGGGTATCAGGGGTATCAAAATTTTCATTCAGGGGTATCGGGAAACATAAAACGGTAAAATTTTCCAATAAAACGGCAAAATTTTCCACTACGCGTCGAAAGTTGAGGGGTACCTCCCCATATGGTAAATCCTCCACTGCTTGAGAACCGCGAGAATTCGCGTAAACAACAATCAAAATCATTTTTTTTTTGTTTTTACTACTTTTATCATTAAAATCTAACATAAAAAAATGATTTATCTCTCCAATTAATTCATCTTTCTCATCTTTAAATTATTCTTAAAAAAAGTTTACACATGTGTAAATGGTAAAAACTTACACATATGTTCATTTTTTAAATATACGAATACATGTAAATTTAAATATATAAATTCACTTTTTTATGTTGTATTCAAATAATAAAGTTAGTAAAAATAAAAAAAAATATGGTTTTGATTAGTTTTTCACGAGTTCTCACAATATTTAAGAGTTCTCAAATTATCCATTCCCTTAGTTTATATGTATATAAAATTGAAGGGAGGGATTACTAGAAAAGAAGAAAAACTTATATAGTGTAAGAAGACACCTAGGAGTGACACATGTCAAATGGAAAAATGGCAAAGATGTCCAAAAGAAAGAAGAAACCTGCACATGTGAGTCACAAGCACATTCCCCATGTACATGCGGGTCACATGCTGTAACATCCCGGAAATCCGAAAGTTAACGGTTCGGGTTAGTGAGCGACCCGAACCTCTATTTAATATGATGATAAACGTGGTTTGTCAATTATGGGGCGTTTTTTCAACGGATAAGAGGTGGTTAATCGTTTAGGTAGCAAACTCAATATCAAAAGTTCGCGATTCGGCCGCACACACACCTTAGGTCACGATGACCTAGGGTTTTCCCCCATAATGGGGTATTTAAACCCCTCGTATTTTACTTTGGGTCCCCGTGTTTCCTTGGGAGAGACGTCGGAGATCGAGAGGAGCCGACGACGGGAGGGCTCGAGGAGGTGTTTCAAATGTGCGACTCCATATCACGTAAGGTAATCCTCGTTCTCACTCCTTTTCTTTTCTTTTCGTTTCCGATTATGCATGAAACCTGATTAGGGTTTTGGATTCTTAATTATGGTGACCCGAGAGGAGACAAGGACAGTGATGGCGTGGTGGTTGGAGGTGGTAGCCGTAGGGGTGGTTGCGTGTGACGGTGGCAACAGGTAAGGAAGGAGGGGCACAGTGGGAACTGTAGGATGGTGCTCGACGAAGATGGTGATGGGCCCGACGGGGGCTACTGTGACGGCAGCCGTGGTGGCGCGCTGTGGCGGCGTGAGACGGAGGATGGCAAGGGCGTTGGCTGTGTAGGGTTAGCACGACGAGGACGGAAACCAACGGGGACGACTTGGGGCGTTTGACCATGGTGATGGTGGCTCGACGGTGATGGTGGGGTTAGCATGACCACGGTGGTGGTGCATGGTGGTGGTCTGTTAGTGGTGCACGATGGGGAGGAGGGAAACCAGAGTAACACCCGGTTAGAGTTTTCTTTACATGGCTTGCATGCGTGAGGGAAACCCGGCTCAAGTGCACGTGTTTCGTGGGATTTAGGGTTTTGCTTGGTGTAATAAGGGTTTGCATGGCACGTGTAAGTGCATGCATGGAAACCCGGTCCGGGTACACGATCTCTAAATAAGTCAAGAACGATCCGGTATGTGTACTCGTGAGACTGGGGTTTCGTGAAGAAGGAACAATGAGTTGAAAAGATGGGTTTTAGGGGTTAATTATAGATATGCGTTATATGGCGTAGGGTTTAAACGTAATCTGATTATGTGATCGTACGTTTGACACGTTCGGGATTTGAACGAGTGGATTATTGCAGAGCTAGGATTTGGATTCCATGTAACCAGTGAGTTTTAATCCCCTCTTTACTGTTTTTACTATTTTGGGGCTATCGTACATACCTGGATACCTTATTTTATAAATTAAACATGTTGTGAGTTTTGGGTTAAACCCAAAGAGTTTATGAGCTAAATATTCAATAACGAAGTTAAGGGTCTATGTAGTGTCCTTAGGATGCATGGGCTAGAAGTCGGTATGATGGTTGTGTGTCGTAGAATGACTCATTCGATATGGGTCGGGTAATGACTTTAGACATTGTGTGGGCATGACTAGGATGTGTTATTATGGGTGCACGTATGTGGTTCGTGCTTAGGTAACGAGTCATAGTATATGCTTGTGTGTTGCTATGTGTTACTTGCTTGTTGTTGTGTGGGCTGGTGTCGTTGTCCTTGTGACACGACAAATCGATGATTGGAGGACGAGGTCCTTCGGGAAGTTACTGTAAGTGATGAATGCCCTCGGGGGCAGTGATGAGATCCAGTGGGGAGCTCAGATTGTGATGAATGCCCTGACGAGGGTAACCTTGACGAGGGAAGCTGTGATGAGACCGGTGAAATCCTTCGAAGGTAATTTTTGTGTGCATAAATGTTTGGTTTAATTGCATGCAAGTGTTAATTGATATTCACTATGTTATGATGTTATTGCCTTGGTGTTGAGTAGTAGATTGACTCTTGTGTTGTACAATGTCGTGTATACGACTGAGGTGTTAGTAGACCTTATGAGATTCTAGGTTAGGGCTTGTCAGTTCTATGTCTAGGGGTCGGTTGAGGTAACCGAACTTCATGTTGATATGCGTGGTAGATTACAATTTAGTAGTGTAGTAAGTTCGATCCGTGTCGGTGAGACTTACTGGGTTATGGTTATGGGTTGAGGCTTGGGTTGTTGGACCCTTATGGGAAATGGTAGGTAACATGGGTTACCAATATGTTAATAAACGACAAACCATTTTGTAAAGGACTGGGATGTCCTGAGTTGAAAAAAATGATATTTGTGACGTGAAGGTTTTTGTTTAAAATGAGCTGTTAGAACTCACTCAGCGTAGCTGACTTTGTATGTATGTTAGATTGTTTTGATGGTGGATCTTGGCTTGGGAGCGGTGCTACTTGGGTTGGTGTGCATGCATTCCTACGGTAATGGTGAAATGAAATATTGTTTTGAGATAAGACTTTCGCTGTATGTTTTAAATAAAAGTTAAGACTTTTTAAACGGATACACTGTGATGTGACCCAACTGTAGGGTGCCCGGTTTGGGGCCTTACAAGTTGGTATCAGAGCCGTGGTTTAAGAGAAATTAGGTGCTTTGAAATATCTTAACTTAAACCGAAAATGGGATGAAAGTAATGAATGCCACCACGAGCCAAGACGTACGTCTTTTGAGTTGAGTTTAATTGTTAGAGTTTCACCTGTGTAGTGTTACACAATGTGAAGTTATTTGGTGTGATTATATGACTGTCTGATTCCGTGTGGAATTATGTTATGTGAAGATGCGTGTTGTGGAAATTGTATTACTTGTAACTGCGTGGTAGTTAGTGTGTGGTGTCTTGTGTGGACTTGTGTGGGAGGCATGTGCTTCCATTGTGTGGAAGGTAGAAATCAAGTGTGAATATGATGGGAAACGTTTAGAATCCGAGTAGTGACGTGGATAACCAATCATATTTGATCACCGTGATTCGGCAGTCTACTGTTACTCTTACATTATGAATTTGTTGCCTATAATAATCACATAAATGTTCTATCTTGTGTAGGATTAGATGGCTATGACGATTCCGACGAGAAGGATCAGGCGGGGAGCTCTTTCTAAGTGGCAGGTTGAGCGTGGAACTAGAGTTGCAGCTGCTGTTGCTGCAGTTACTATTGGAAAGGCACGCGAGGAGGTCCCAGCACACCTATTCACATGATGGTGCCACCATCAGCGGCAGGGGTTGAGCAAGAATTTCCAGTGCAGGGAGTGATCTTGGCGCTTCCGGCACTAAATGTGTCACACCCCCAAATTTCAACTAACGGAGTTTTACCGTTTTGGGAAGTGACAAACCAGGATCTCAGACATTAGTTACATTGAACGACTCTACATGGGACTCAAAATGAAAAATATCTTTTAAACCAGAGTATCAATGCGGAAGCGTAAAGAAAGTAAATGCGCAAAATACATGCGCCCAAAACCAAAGTCCAAAAGTCTCAAAAGTCCAAACGTCCAAACCAAACAAAGTACAAATATAATAATTCAACCAAACAAAAATAGACACAAAGCAAAGCAGTCGAATCGCATGCATGCCCTAACGTGCACCTGTGTCTTAGCTTAGCGTCCTGAGAAAACATGTAAAGAAAAGTGTCAACACGAGGTTGGTGAGTTCACATGTTTCAAATAAATAAGTAAGCGTTTACCAGATTTATGATCATTCAATATGTATCTATAGGTAGCTAACCTATGTTTATGTTTTAGCTCAAGTGCTCGCAACCGAAACTGACTGTTTGTTTATTGCCTCCTGCCAGGTCTATCAATACTGGCCATGTGAGTAGGCTAACATTTCACCCGTTCGATATCCAATCAAGTTAGCGCGACTAACGCGGGTGGGATTTGTCAAACCCAGTAGTACTACTAAACATTACCTCGCTAAGATCCATATTAACGGTTCGAAATAAGATGAGGACTTTCTGTGATAGCATGTTACACTTAGCTTTAACGTTGATAGCATATGAAATACAAAATCTAAAAATCAGTTTAAGCATGTTTTCTCTCCCAAGTTAAAAGCAATAAAAAAAGGGGCCGTGAAAACTCACCTGCTTGGCGTTGAAGGTAGTTTCACACTAGAAGTAAATTGGAACCACGATTGTAAGTCTCAAAAGACCTATGAATGTCCTAAAATTATAAACACATAAATTAGGGACAAAATGGGAATTGTGACAACGACACGGAAGACTAAAATGCCCTAACGCATTCTAAGGATTTAAAAATAAACGAACGTGTCGACGGAGTTTTATATATATATATATATATATCTTATTGTAATGATTTTAGGAAATTCGCGTTACGCGTCGAATGTTAATAACAGATAAAAATTAAATAATTATTTTAATGCGTTTGAGTCTTTTATAAAGGTTGGGCAAATAATATAATTTATATATTATTTTATTAACATCGAATACGGGTTGAAAATAATATTATTATATTATTTTATACGAGATTACGGTTTGAAAAATAATATGAACACGATATATATATATATATATATTTTTAAAAGTGAAAACACAATTTGTTAAAAAATTCAAACCCGAGCCCACGGGTTGTTTCCCGGGCTAAAACACATTTATATGATAATATAATATTATAGGGTTTGATTTTTATTAATTAAATATTAACAGAAAAATGTTTAAAAATAATTGTGGGAGCCCGGTCTCGAACCCGGGTCTCTCCAACACACACACATCGCTCTAGCCAGTCCCGGCCGCTAGGCTATCGCGAAAAAATCCAGTTCGAATTTCTTTTAACATCCAAGCCGGATGTGATTTAGTTCCTCATAGGTACCCAGATCAAATCCCGTCCCAAACGCAACGAATTTGATCGCGACTGGTTTCCAAATCATGGGGGTTTTGATAATCGTGGTGTTGCGAATCTGGAGACTCATTGAATTTGAAAATCGTCAGTTTTAAGATCGTTAATTTACTGAAAGAGGGATCGTAACCCTAGTTTATAAACACGGATTCAATTGATCGATTTTGATGTTAAAAATTGTTGAAAAGGTAGGGCTTTTATTATACAAAACCTTGCTAATCTGTTGATGTGGTTTAATTGTATCAATTTCATGTTTAAGATCGAAAACCCCAACCCGTTTCCCGAACGAACCCTAATTACGGGATCAAAATCAATTCGATGATGGAAGCCCGATATTTCATAGGGCTTTCAATCTACAGAAGGCTACGAGTCTCATGGTATAGTTTAAAACGCGGTTTAGAGTTGAATTCGTCAACTTGGTTTTATATGAACCCTAGATTACGGGTGACAACGATTCTGATAATAAAAGTTCGAATTGATAAAGGGCTTTCAAAGCACAGATGATTGCGATTCTAACCATGCCGTTTAATTGGATTAACATCGAGTCTAGATTAGAGTTTGACTAAAACGTTTTCAAATGAATTCCAGAATCTGATTTTGTAAAATTGGATGTTGTTTGATTCAATTAACATGGGGTTTTCATTAAACTGAGTATTTAGAAACTACTAGTATGCTTTAATTGCGTTGAGAACGAGTCTAGAATCAAAAGCCCCAAATCCGATTTCTTAAGAACCCTAGAATCGGATTATGACTCAATCGATAATGTAAGCCCTGGTAATGATAGGGCTTTCAATTGATAAGTAAAAACGAAACTAATGATGAAAAACAATTACCAGTAAGATGAGGAATTGATAGCGTTCGACTAAAAGAGGCTCCGACGATGACTGGTTCGTTTTCCGGTGGTTTCTGGTGCAAATTCAATCGAATTGACGTGTGCAGAAGCTTCACAGAGGTTCGTCGAGTGTGTGCAGGGGTTCAATTCGTGAAAGCAATACAGAAATTCGTCGGATTTGATGATAATGGAAAATAAAGTTGACGGTTACGAAACCACAATCATAATTCGAGTTTAATTTGAAATAATTATGATTAAGGGCATAATAATGATCGATTATTGCTATTAAGATTTTTTACGTTATGAATTCCAACAGATTTGAGGTTTATTTTGTGAATTTTGATCAAATTGTGACGGATTTGACTTCTGAAAGTCAACAGGAACCAAATTTGCTGATTTTGACTTTGAGAAGTCAATTTATTTGATTTAGCATATTAACACAACTAGTCCTTGTAGTTTTGAGTTGAATTTGTGGCAGCATCAGTCCCTGAGGTTAGATTTGATTAACGGGGTTAAGTTTTTAAAAAGAAACTTAACGGAATAGTTAACGGAATTAACTGAAAAGTCCGGATTGTCACATCATTCCCTAGTTGAAAGAATTTTCGTCCCGAAAATTAAGATAATAAAAAAAAACTTTCTGGGGTTTCACATCATCCCATAGTTGAAAGAATTTTCGTCCCGAAATTTAAGTAGTACCTTAAGAATTTGACGCGGAGTGCTTGAACAGATTAAGATATTTGCGCATCATCTGATCCTCGCGATCCCACGTGAATTACGGTCCGCGTTTCGAGTTCCAACGAACTCTGACAATAGGGATCATACTGTGCTTTAACGTTTTAACTTCCCTATCCATAATTTCCATAGGTTCTTCGATGAAACGTAGCTGCTCATCAACGTGTAGTTCCTCAAGAGGAACTGCGAGTGATTCGTCTTCTAGGCATTTTTTAAGTTTGAGACATGAAAGACGTTGTGCACACCACTAAGTCTTTCAGGTAAGTCTAGTTGATACGCTACTGGTCCGATTCTCTTTAATATTTTGAAAGGTCCAACATAACGAGGATTCAGTTTACCTCGTTTCCCGAAACGAATGACACCTTTCCAAGGTGAGACTTTGAGTAAGACCATGTCACCTACTTGAAATTCCAAAGGTTTACGACGCTTGTCGGCATAACTCTTTTGACGATCACGAGCTGCCGCCATACGGTTTCTAATTTGAATGATCTTTTCAGAAGTTTCAAATACAAGTTCAGGACCTGTAAGTTGGCTATCTCCAACCTCGGTCCAACAAATGGGAGAACGGCATTTCCGTCCATAAAGTGCTTCAAATGGAGCTGCCTTGATACTAGTGTGATAGCTATTGTTGTAGGAGAACTCCACCAACGGTAGGTGAGACTCCCAAGTGTTACCGAAATCGATCACACAAGCTCATAGCATGTCCTCCAGAGTTTGGATAGTACGTTCTGTTTGACCATCGGTTTGAGGATGGTAAGCTGTGCTCATATCTAGACGCGTGCCTAAGGCCTTATGTAACGACTGCCAGAAACGAGAAGTGAATCGTGCATCACGATCCGAAATAATGGAGATTGGCACCCCGTGCCGAGATACTACTTCTTTTAGGTAAATACGAGTAAGCTTTTCCATCTTATCGGTTTCCTTGATGGCTAAGAAATGGGCGGATTTTGTTAAACGATCAACGATTACCCAAATGGTATCGCATCCGGTAGGGGTTCGTGGTAATTTGGTGATGAAATCCATGGATATTTGTTCCCATTTCCACATGGGAATTTCTGGTTGCTGCAGGAGACCGGATGGTTTTTGATATTCAACTTTGACCTTCGCGCAGGTCAGACACTTACTAACATAGGTGGCTATATCGGCCTTCATCTTCGGCCACCAATATAGTACTTTTAGATCATGGTACATTTTATCGGAACCCGGATGGATGGAGTAACGAGATTTATGAGCTTCATCCATGATTAGTTCCCTTAAGTTTCCGAACACTGGAATCCATATTCGTTCGACGAAGTAACGAATTTCGTCAGATTTTATTTCCAGTTGTGCTTCCATGTCGCATGTACCTTCTAACAGTAGGTTATCTTCTTTCAAGGCTTCAAGTTGAGCATTACGAATTCTATCAGAAAATCCAGGGTGAATAGTGAGTTGTAACGCTCGAACTCGTTTGGGTTTCGTTTCCTTTTGGCTTAGTGCATCATCTACAACGTTAGCTTTACCCGGATGATACCGGATCGCACAGTCGTAATCATTTAGAAGTTCAACCCAACAACGTTGTCGTATGTTCAACTCCTTCTGCTCGAAGATATGCTGAAGACTCTTGTGATCGGTGTAGATGGTGCATTTGGTACCGTACAAGTAATGTCTCTATATCTTAAGTGAAAAAACTATTGCTCCCAACTCTAGGTCATGAGTGGTGTAGTTTTTCTCGTGAATCTTTAACTGACGTGAAGCATATGCGATTACCTTTTCGCGTTGCATTAAAACACAACCCAGGCCTTGAATGGATGCATCACAATACACTACAAAATCACCGGTTCCTTCCGGAAGGGCTAAAATAGGTGCACTGCAAAGTTTCTGTTTGAGGTGCTGGAAAGCTGATTCTTGGTTATCGCCCCAATTATAGGCTTTTCCTTTTTGAGTTATGGCGGTGAGAGGTTGAGCAATTTTGGAAAATCCTTCGATGAATCGACGGTAATATCCAGCCAATCCCAAAAATTGTCGCACCTCAGTCGGAGTCGTCGGTGCTGCCCAATTCTTGATGGCTTCTATTTTGGATGGGTCGACATGTATCCCTTTCTCATTAACCACATGCCCTAAGAATTAAACTTCCCGGATCCAAAATTCACACTTGGAAAACTTAGCATACAGTTGTTCTCGCTTAAGTAGTTCCAAAATTTGGCGTAGATGTTCCTCCTTGTTCTTGGAATAAATGAGGATGTCGTCGATGAAAACGATAACGAACTGGTCAAGATAGGTTTACACACACGGTTCATGAGGTCCATGAATACCGCAGGTGCGTTGGTTAATCCGAAAGGCATAACCATAAACTCATAGTGGCCGTACCTTGTCCTGAAAGCAGTCTTAGAGATATCCTCATCTCAGACTCTCAGCTGATGGTAACCAGATCTAAGATCTATTTTGGAATAGAAGCTTGATCCTTGGAGTTGATCAAAAAGGTCATCTATGCGAGGTAAAGGGTAGCGGTTCTTGATTGTGACTTTATTCAGCTCCCGGTAGTCAATACACATACGGAAAGTTCCGTCCTTCTTCTTGACAAATAGTACCGGAGCTCCCCACGGTGATGAACTAGGTCGGATGAAACCTTTATCCAATAAATCTTGCAACTGAGTGGATAGTTCCTGCAATTCACTTGGTGCCAGTCTGTAAGGTGCCCGAGCAATCGGTGCTGCTCCGGGTGCTAGATCAATTTGGAACTCAACCTGACGGTGTGGTGGTAAACCGGGCAGATCCTCGGGAAATACTTCCAAAAATTCACGCACAACGGGAATATCCTCGATCTTCTTCTCTTCTGAAGGCTGCTCAGCAACAAGGGCCAAAATAGCCGTATGCCCCTTTCGAAGACATTTTTGTGCTTTCATGAAGGATATAATGCCCATGACTGCACCAACTCTTTCGCCTTGGATGGAAAGGGTTTCTCCATTCGAGAGAGGTATACGTACAATCTTCTCACGACAGATAATTTCGGCTTGGTTTTTAGATAGCCAATCCATGCCAACAATTATATCAAAACTACCAAGTATGACCGGCATAAGGTCGATATCAAATGTATGTGTAGCTAGCTCAAGTTTACATCCTTTAAGTATGTGAGTTGCCTCAATTATTTGACCGTCAGCTATCTCTATTGTATACTTATCTTCTAATAGAGATGAAGTTCCTTTTATCATATTATTAAATTTCTTAGATATAAAACTTCTATAAGCACCGGTGTCAAAAAGGACAGAAGCAAAGAAATTATTTACGAGGAACTTACCGGTAACCACATTATGGTCGTAACGGGCTTCTCCAGATCCTAGTACGAAGGCTCGTCCCTTCGCACCATTTCCTTCCCCATTGCCATTATTACCACCATTACCATTGTTATTGTGGTTAGGGTTGTGATTTCCATTACCCCCTTTCTTCAACTAAGGACAGTTCTTCCGAATATGCCCTTCCTTTCCACACTTAAAGCAAGCCCTAGTAGATCCTGGTTGTTGAAAGGGTTGTTTAGTTTGTAATTCACCCATGCAGTCCTTAGCAGCATGACCTATTTTACCGCACCTCTGGAAACGATTGCAGAACCCAAAATGGTGCAAGTTACACTTGTTACACTTCGAGGACTTCCCCGCATAACCACCCTGGTTTTGGCCAGAAGAGGTCGACTGATTGAAGTTCTTGGTAGGCTCAAACCTACGCTGTTGCTGTTGTTGCGGTTGGCTAAACTGGGGTTGGTTGGATTGAGGTCCTTTGGAGTGGGAGTTAGAGTGGTTGTGGGTGTTGGAATGGTGATCGAACTTGCGTTTGTGGCTGTCGGTGGGTTTAGCAACTGAACCTCTTGGAGGTAAAGTTCCTTGCGTCACCGCCTGATCGGTCAATTTGTGAGCAAGTCTGATGGTCTGTTGGATGGTGGTAGGGTTGGATGAGGTCACCATGCTTTGAATTTGAGGTACCAAACCTCCATTGTATAGTTCAATCCGTTTGTAGTCTGGAGTCACCATGTGTGGGCACATGGTAGCAAGTTTGTGCGAACGGGTGGTGTAGAGTTCAATTTCCGAACCCTCCATCTTAAGGTTCCATAACTCTCCCTCTAGCTTTTGAATTTCATCTCGTGGGCAGTATTCTTCCTTCATCATTGTTTTAAATTTCTCCCACGGGAGTCCATTTGCCATTGCCAGTCCCAACATTTGAACTTGGGCATTCCACCATGTTAGGGCCGGGCCTTCTAAAGTTCCAGCAGCAAACTTCACTTGGTTAGCCACGGGGCAGTTGCACATGGCTATTATTGATTCAACCTTCTCAAACCAGCGAAGTAATCCAACGGCTCCTTCAGCTCCACTAAAGGTGTGGGGCTTGCAATCCATGAATGCCTTGAAAGTGCAGGCTGGCTGTTGGTTTTGCTGATTTTGCTGGCCTGGATTTAGAAATACAAACTGAATTGGAATTATAGAGTCTAGAAAGATGTTTTTAGGAGAAGGATTGACACTATTAGTCAATAGTTAAAGCATTTACCTGCAGCATTCTGTGCTGCTAGGGCCTCTGCCACACTATTATTTATCAAAGCTGCTAGCTCTGCTGCCGTAATGTTAATGGTACCATGACCACCGGCACGGCCTCCGCGTCCTCTCCCAGACATGATTCTTCACAATCACAAATGAAAAATAATGAGAAATATATCACATATTAAACATTATTCAGGTACGAGTAAGAGATACAACATCTAATATTTTGAAAATTAAATAAATTGTAAGGCTACAAAATAAATAACTCAAATATTAAACTTCTCATGCTTTTATTGGATGGGAACAACCTTACCCATCTAGGTTTGGAAAGAGAAATAACATAAGCAAAAACAAACATGAAAAGGAAGATCCTCAAACATCCTCGTCATCAGAAGAGACGTACGACTGTGCATCATCGATCTCCACTGGCTCTTCCTCAGCTGGCTCCCCCTCTAAGGGCTCCTCCTCGAAGGGCTCCTCTTCAAAGGGCTCCTCTTCGTCATCAGATTCTGGAATGTCTTCCGGGAATAGGGCCGCTTGCAATTGGGCTTCCAAGTGAGTCACCCTCTCTTGAAGGCCTTCAGCAGTGTGGTTTGCCACATGTAGCTGAGCTTCCATAGCAGCTAATCTCTCCAGAACTCCTTCCATATCATCATCCATAGTGTCAGCCCTCGTCTCTAGATGTGCCACACGATCCACTAAAAGGTTATGAACATGGTCCGTTGCAGCTAGTTCGGTAGTCAAATGTTCTATTCCTACCTTATTCTTCTCTACTTGGGGTCCATTCTCCAGAAGTTTAGGTATCTCCTCGGTGGCATCTTGTACAAAACTCAATTCCTTAAACATATAAGATACGAATGCTGCGAAAGCTTGTTCCATGGTGCATGGTAAGCTAGGTAGTGTAGATGATGAAGATGCGGATCCAAAGTACGGTGATGGAACATCTCCCATTTCGATCCACCTTTGGATCATATGTGGGTATACATCCCAATTGAGAGCATAATCCAATGCTCGTGCGTTGCTCGGTTCGCCTTGGTCAATTGAGGTAGTCCGGCGCCTTTTGGGCTCCGGGGATGAGAGTACAGGTGCCTTATGCCCTGATGCGTTAGGTGATGGAGGTGGGGTTGACGACATGATCCTGCAACATTATGTATAAGTACCAAACATCCAAATAACATGTAACTAATGTGTGAGGCTATAGTCTAGTATGCAATCCTAGTTCTCTATAACCAATGGCTCTGATACCAATCTGTCACACCCCCAAATTTCAACTAACGGAGTTTTACCGTTTTGGGAAGTGACAAACCAGGATCTCAGACATTAGTTACATTGAACGACTCTACATGGGACTCAAAATGAAAAATATCTTTTAAACCAGAGTATCAATGCGGAAGCGTAAAGAAAGTAAATGCGCAAAATGCACGCGCCCAAAACCAAAGTCCAAAAGTCTCAAAAGTCCAAACGTCCAAACCAAACAAAGTACAAATATAATAATTCAACCAAACATAAATAGACACAAAGCAAAGCAGTTGAATCCCATGCATGCCCTAACGTGCACCTGTGTCTTAGCTTAGCGTCCTGAGAAAACATGTAAAGAAAAGTGTCAACACGAGGTTGATGAGTTCACAGGTTTCAAATAATTAAGTAAGCGTTTACCAGATTTATGATCATTCAATATGTATCTATAGGTAGCTAACTTATGTTCATGTTTTAGCTTAAGTGCTCGCAACCGAAACTGACTGTTTGTTTATTGCCTCCTGCCAGGTCTATCAATACTGGCCATGTGAGTAGGCTAACATTTCACCTGTTCGATATCCAATCGAGTTAGCGCGACTAACACGGGTGGGATTTGTCAAACCCAGTAGTACTACTAAACATTACATCGCTAAGATCCATATTAACGGTTCGAAATAAGATGAGGACTTTCTGTGATAGCATGTTACACTTAGCTTTAACATTGATAGCATATGAAATACAAAATCTAAAAATCAGTTTAAGCATGTTTTCTCCCCCAAGTTAAAAGCAGTAAAAAAAATGGGCCGTGAAAACTCACCTGCTTGGCGTTGAAGGTAGTTTCACACTAGAAGTAAATTGGAACCACGAGTGTAAGTCTCAAAAGACCTATGAATGTCCTAAAATTATAAACACATAAATTAGGGACAAAATGGGAATTGTGACTACGACACGGAAGACTAAAATGCCCTAACGCATTCTAAGGATTTAAAAATAAACGAACGTGTCGACGGAGTTTTATATATATATATCTCTTATTGTAATGATTTTAGGAAATTCGCGTTACGCGTCGAATGTTGATAACGGATAATAATTAAATAATTATTTTAATGCGTTTGAGTCGTTTATAAAGGTTGGACAAATAATATAATTTATATATTATTTTATTAACATCGAATACGGGTTGAAAATAATATTATTATATTATTTTATACGAGATTACGGTTTGAAAAATAATATGAACACGATATATATATATATATATATATATATATATATATATATATTTTAAAGTGAAAACACAATTTGTTACAAAATTCAAACCCGAGCCCACGGGTTGTTTCCCGGGCTAAAACACATTTATATGATAATATAATATTATAGGGTTTGATTTTTATTAATTAAATATTAACAGAAAAATGTTTAAAAATAATTGTGGGAGCCCGGTATCGAACCGGGTCTCTCCTACACTCACACATCGCTCTAGCCAGTCCCGGCCGCTAGGCTATCGCGAACAAATCCAGTTCGAATTTCTTTTAACATCCAAGCCGGATGTGATTTAGTTCCTCATAGGTACCCAGATCAAATCCCGTCCCAAACGCAACGAATTTGATCGCGACTGGTTTCCAAATCATGGGGGTTTTGATAATCGTGGTGTTGCGAATCTGGAGACTCATTGAATTTGAAAATCGTCAGTTTTAAGATCGTTAATTTACTGAAAGAGGGATCGTAACCCTAGTTTATAAACATGGATTCAATTGATCGATTTTGATGTTAAAAATTGTTGAAAAGGTAGGGCTTTTATTATACAAAACCTTGCTAATCTGTTGATGTGGTTTAATTGTATCAATTTCATGTTTAAGATCGAAAACCCCAACCCGTTTCCCAAACGAACCCTAATTACGGGATCAAAATCAATTCGATGATGGAAGCCCGATATTTCATAGGGCTTTCAATCTACAGAAGGCTACGAGTCTCATGGTATAGTTTAATTTGGTTTAAACGTGGTTTAGAGTTGAATTCGACAACTTGGTTTTATATGAACCCTAGATTACGGGTGACAACGATTCTGATAATAAAAGTTCGAATTGATAAAGGGCTTTCAAAGCACAGATGATTGCGATTCTAACCATGCCGTTTAATTGGATTAACATCGAGTCTAGATTAGAGTTTGACTAAAACGTTTTCAAATGAATTCCAGAATCTGATTTTGTAAAATTGGATGTTGTTTGATTCAATTAACATGGGGTTTTCATTAAACTGAGTATTTAGAAACTACTGGTATGCTTTAATTGCGTTGAGAACGAGTCTAGAATCAAAAGCCCCAAATCCGATTTCTTAAGAACCCTAGAATCGGATTATGACTCAATCGATAATGTAAGCCCTGGTAATGACAGGGCTTTCAATTGACAAGTAAAAACGAAACTAATGATGAAAAACAATTACCAGTAAGATGAGGAATTGATAGCGTTCGACTAAAAGAGGCTCCGACGATGACTGGTTCGCTTTCCGGTGGTTTCTGGTGCAATCTCAATCGAATTGACGTGTGCAGAAGCTTCACAGAGATTCGTCGAGTGTGTGCAGGGGTTCAATTCGTGAAAGCAATACAGAAATTCGTCGGATTTGATGATAATGGAAAATAAAGTTGATGGTTACGAAACCACAATCATAATTCGAGTTTAATTTGAAATAATTATGATTAAGGGCCTAATAATGATCGATTATTGCTATTAAGATTTGTTTACGTTATGAATTCCAACAGATTTGAGGTTTATTTTGTGAATTTTGATCAAATTTTGACGGATTTGACTTCTGAAAGTCAACAGGAACCAAATTTGCTGATTTTGACTTTGAGAAGTCAATTTATTTGATTTAGCATATTAACACAACTAGTCCTTGTAGTTTTGAGTTGAATTTGTGGCAGCATCAGTCCCTGAGGTTAGATTTGATTAACGGGGTTAAGTTTTTAACAAGAAACTTAACGGAATAGTTAACGGAATTAACTGAAAAGTCAGGATTGTCACAAAATGCCTTCGGGAAATTTGTAGTGGCTTATAAGGGGAGGCATCGTGGATCCATCTACAGGAGGAGAAGTTGGAGTGGGAGAAACACGTTTGCGGTTAGGAGTCAGCCTTCGAAGTACGATTCGAGACCAGGAAACGGGTGGCTAGATGAGGAGTTTGATGAGGAGGAGCTGGTGGGAGAAAACTTTGATATGTTTGACGATTAGTTGTTGTGACGATTGTCACGAGAGATTTTGAGTGATTTTGACAGTGGGTTTGATTGAACGTTGATGTTACGAGATTCTTACTTCAGTTTTTGACTATCTGATTGTGTTATTGATTTTGAGTTTTACCGCACGCTGATTTGAAAATTGTTGATGATAATTGTGTTAAATGTAATCATGTGATCGTACGTTTGAAAGGTTCGGAATTCGAATGAGTGCACGATTGCAGAGCAAGGATTTGGATTCCACGTAACCAGTGAGTTTTTAATCCCCTCTTTACTGTTTTTAATGTTTTGGGGCTATCGTACGTACCTTCATACCTTATTTTATAAATTAAACGTGTTACGGGTTTTGGGTTAAACCCGAAGAGTTTATGAGCTAAATATTCAACAACGAAGCTAAGGGTCTATGTGGTGTCCTTAGGATGTATGGGCTAGAAGTCGGTATGATGTCGTGTGTCGTAGAATGACTCATTTGGGATGGGTCGGGTAATGAGTTTAGACGTCGTGTGGGCACGACTATGATGTGTTATTATGGGTGCACATATGTGGTTCGTGCTTAGGTAACGAGTATAAAAATTTAAAACACCATGCACAAAACTCCCAGTTCAAGGCTTTTAAAAGAAGACATGTATTTTAAATATAGCATGACCATACTCATATTAAATATAAAAAACACTCAATTTTATAGTGTAGTTAAAAGAAGAATAATGACGTATAAAAAAGTTACGAACGGTTAAAAAAAGGGAAATAGCATGTGACTCGCTTGTGCAGGAGGGATGCATGTGATTCGCATATGCAGGTTACTTCTTTCTATTCTACCCTTCCCCCCTTTTAAATAACACCCATATGACATGGCGCATTCTCATCTATCTATTTTACAAATCAATGGTCCAGAATTTTTTCATCATTTTCTAAGGTTTTTACCATTTAGTATAACATCATAGTAAATTTTAATATATATATATATATAATCTGGAGACGTTCTTTTAAGAACCTACAGTGTGTTAAGACCGTATTAACCATTGCGCTATTTGTTATATAAATTGAGTAAAGTTCATGTAAATTTCAATATGTTTAAGGTTTGATTTTAAAAAACATGGTATGTATAGTCATTTGTCTAAATGCCTATATGCACATATACTATATACACAAATATAAGAATATATGCACAAATATATGCGTATATGCAAATTTTTATAGTCGTTTGTCTAACATTTACAAACTTTATTTATTTATTTTTATTTTCTTTTACTAACATCAATTAACTTTTTCTTATTTTTGTTTAATTTTTTTAAAACTTTTTTAATTATATACATTTTCTTCATTCTATATCGTTGGAAATTGCTTATTTTTATCTTCATTTAGATTTAAATTTTATTAAAAACCGATTTGTAGCAACGCGTGAGTGTTTATCCCCGGTTATAATTAAAATGACTCATGTAACAAAATGATTAATTACTTCACCAATTACTTGCAAGTTACCATGTTCGGTTTGAGCATTCTCTCTGTGGGTTGATATGATGAATTTTATGGTGTTAAGAAGTTTTTCACATGCTCAACTATTTGGCCTAAGTTTATGCAAATGTGTATATGAATTTTTGTTAATTCATATACATAAATGTGAAATTATTTTGCATGCTTTGTTTATATATTTATTTATGCAAACGACAATAAGATGTCATATAACTATAACCAGGGCCGGTCCCGAGAACCCTCAAAACGTTTTGGGCCCGGTACATGTAAAAAAAGGCGGACCCCAAAATATAAACTCATAGTGGCATAATAAAAAACTACAACAAACGAATAACGATT
This sequence comes from Smallanthus sonchifolius, assembly GCA_023525975.1. NCBI lineage: Eukaryota > Viridiplantae > Streptophyta > Magnoliopsida > Asterales > Asteraceae > Smallanthus > Smallanthus sonchifolius. Next base: position 34,691,686 of record CM042025.1, on the reverse strand, counting down.
AACGAATCATACATAACGATTAATGAATCATGATGCATACCTCGAATAGTCGATTCGACGATTCCCGATCGGCTCCTTGCTCGATTACTCGATTAATCATTAATCAACTATCAATATTCAATTATCATTAACAAATCTACAATAACCATAATAAAAAACTACAAGTCTACAACAAACGAATAATGATTAACGAATCATACCTTGAACGCTCGAATAGTCCATGCCTCCCTGCTCGATTACAGATTACTTGATTAGTCCCTCCTTGGCCTTCTCGATTAGTCCCTCGGACCTCAGACCCAGTCCCTGGCATGCGGCTTCTGGCCTAGTGGCCTTCTTCTTCTGCTGTCGTTCTTGAATCAGAAAGCAAAGCCGACTGCCGTTCAGTTCTTCACTTCTTTTGTTGTCGACTACTGTTCTTGCGTCCTGCCTCCTACGTCTTCTGAGTTCACTTCCCGCTCCAGCCCCAACCCACTTATTTTGTTATTTTTTAATAAGTTTGAAAATCTAGTGAGCCTTTTTTAATTTCTAAGTGGGTTAATAGTATAAATAAATAATACAAGTAGTGGACCTTTTTTTATTTCTAAATGGGTTAATAGGATCAATGTATAATACAAGTTAGGCCTTTTATAAAATTATATATAAATATATAAAAATATATATATAAATTAAAAACTACGGGCCCCTTAAGAGACCGGGCCCCCGACGGTCGCCCTCCCCGCTCCCCCTAAGGGCTGCCCTTGACTATAACTAGTTTTTTTTTCGTCCGCGCTTCGCTGCGGAAGACTGGTCGTTAGCGGGGTCGCTTGTTTGGGTGGAGAAAACTTATGTCTAAATACAGACTCACTATAGTGCACGATAACAAAAAAATTCGAATTTGAATATAACTCCGTTTTTAATAAGAGTTATACCTTAACGTGGACAAAAAAATAAAGGAAACAACGCATTCCGTTTAAAAAAAAGTTAACAAATGATAGATAGCGAAGAAAAACGAAATTAATATAAAACTAAACAGGTTAAAAGCGTATATTATATATAGTACGAGGGGCTAAAACAATTCCCCCTCGCGGCGCGGCGGGGACATGGTTGTTATCGGTTTGTCTCCTTTGCGGGGCTAAAACCTACGTACACTCGCTATAGCGTACGATAAAAAAATACCCGATTTTGAATACAACTCCATTTTTGATAAAACTTATGCCGGAACGTTGACAAAAAAAAAACTAAAAAAACCGCGCTTTCCGGTTTTTAGAAAAAGTTAAAGAATGAAGGTTTAATCAAAGAAACAAAATTATTAGAAAATTAGACGGGTTGAAAACATCTATTACATATAGTATGAGAGTTAAAATGAAAAAAAAACGAAAAAAAACATTTAGGGGTGTTTGGATTGACTTATTTAACCTTCTTATAACTTATTAACTTTTTAGAAAAGAAGATAAGTCAATAAATATGTTTGACTCCCCTTACTTTTCCTGCTTCTTTTAGTAGTTTTTGAAAAGTAAGGAAAACCTTACTTATGACTTATTGAATAAGTCAATAATTAGTTTCAAATAAGTAATCCAAAATAAGGCCTTAAATGTACACCTAACACTCCCCCGTTAGAGGAGTTACTATTCACTGTAGTTATCAAATAAATAGAGTTAACAATTTTACTTTATTTTGAACAAATTGAATAGAACTGTGTATCATTATTCAAAATGTACTCAAACTGATATTAATTAACCAAATAAAATTGTCACAAGTTGATTTTAAAAGATATTTTAATGTGATGCTTCCTATTTCCTAGCACACGACGATGATCAGGGAATGCTACGTTATGGTTTGAGTGTAGCGCGATTGTGGGGCAAAGATAGCAGTTCGAACCTCATCCCTTGATCTGGTTTAGATCCGTGAGTCGGTTGCCTCCTGCAACGTTCGGGGCGAGGGTGTCGCAGGCCGGTTTGCGAGTCCTGTAATACTCGTTTTTATCTATAATTATAAAACAATTTTGAAACTGAAACTACCAAATACTTTGCTTTAGAAACAAAAGTTATAATACAAATAGAAACATTAGGCAAACTCTCATCACATGATGTCAAAAACGAAGATTTTGTTTGATTTGTTTCCCATTCTAAGCATCTTTTCTTTATTGTATCGCTAACTTGCAAGCCCTTTTAGGCTTTGGTCGCTATAATATTCATGCACTCCATGTATTTACATTTAAATTCAATGCAACCTAACATTAAAATTAATTATTGACCTATCCTTTTTTCAACCAATAAAGCCTTTTCCATCACCTTAGTTGACAATAAATACATACAACATGGAAACAATTTAACATATAATTTAGTCATTGCTTTAAACAACTTTTTAACATTTAATGCCTCAAATCACTAGCTCTTTTATTTATCTTAATAACATTTGCAAGTATTTTGAATAGGGTTGGTAATCCTGATAATGACTTCAAATATGATATGAATACGAAACAAAAATAATTGCAATAAACATGTCGTTCGCGTTAACATGTTTAAATTTAAGGGATAATATCATATATACCACTACAAACATGTGTAAATATTATATATACCCAACCAAAACTAAAAATATCATATATACTCAATTTAAATAATTTGTTACTTTATGACCATTCTACCCTTATCTATTATATGATTTTTTATAACCTTATTTTTTTAGTTATATCCAATACGTAAAAGATTACTTGTTCTCCTATTCTTGATGACGACTATCGGGATTCTCCAAACCCATTCAAAATGTATCGATTCAACAGGAATGATTGCGATAATTTACAAAATGATAATGCTATAAAAGAAAATTGGTAAAACTATTAAAAAAACTGAGAAAATTCAAAAGAGTAATTTGAGAAAACTATTGTTTATGGTAAAATATAAAATTCTAAATTTAAAAATGAGTAAATATCTAAATTTCAATATTAAAAATTGATAAATATGATATTTTAAAGTTTTAAAGAAATAAGGATAAAATGATCATCTTTTAAATTATTTTTAATAAAATAATTATATATGATATTATTACATGTTTATAAAAATATATATAATATTTTTAGGGTTCAGTGATTTAACCGGCCAACCCAAAATCCATTATCAGGACCCAATTAACCGTCCAAATTTTGAAGCTTGATAAATACAAAATTAGAAAATCAATTAATATCTTTGTGTAAAAAAATGATTATAGTCTATTTTAGTGGGACATAAGTGGAGACGTAGGGCGAAGAAGATCAACGGTGAGGGACGTTTGATCTAGTGGACCAAACTTCAAAGTAAAAACAGAGCATGGGGCATGGGCCCCTATGGGCCATGAGAGAGCACGTGCGTTAAGAGTCCTGGGCGGTCTGTAGTTCACTCTTTCTCGTGACGTTGTCACGTGGCGTACGTGACTTTTTGGGCCCACGATCACCCTTTATTATGAACTAGTTGGTCGCGCCCTTCGCTCCGTAACGGAGTGGACCGGTTTTAAAAAAAAATTGAACGCATGCACATGCTCAGACGTAAAAATAACGTTAAAAACGTAACCTAGAACTAAAATATCGGTGAGGACGGATCGATTAAAAAACTTAAATGTAGATGCAGTCGTAAACGTTTGTAAAAAGCAAACCTACAAAAAAACAGGTGGAACCATCACTTAAGAACGCCAAAAAAATAAAGTCAAAGCGGTGCTAAACCAAAGAAAATAAAACTAAAAAGTAAACGAAACTTGGAAGCGGATTTAACGGATTGCATGCTCGTGATTCGCTTATACCCACGCTTCGCGACGGGTGTCGAGCCCATCGTTAATAAAATATAAATGAAAACGTAGACGTAACAGTAAAAATAATGTTAATAAAAGAGAAACATAAAACTAAATAAGAAAAAAAGAAAAAAAAATTATCAGTTCGGGTCGTCGAAAACCATAAAAGTTAAAATCGATACGGGTTACGATAATACAAATATCGACAATGATGTTGTTCTCTCAGAATAGGTTCGGCTCGTCACGGCATCACAATGTTAACGGCACTAACTATAGGCAACGATAAAAAAAAACTTGAATTTGAATACAACTCCGTTTTAAAAAAAATTATATCAGAACGTTGACAAAAAAAAAACTAAAAACAGCCACGTCCTCCGTATTTTGGAAAAAGTTACGAACGAAAGTTATTAAAGAAAAACAAAATTAATAGAAAATGAAATAGACTAAAAGTGTATATTATATATAGTATAAGGTTAAAACTGAAAAAAAAAAATACGTGTCAATGATTGAGTGGATTGACTACTCACGTAGTTGCTTTTTAAATCTTAGTTATATAATTTTTGATATTTCACAAATTCTCATTCCATAACAAATCAATGTAATAAAATTTTAAAATTTAAATTAATATTTTTTAAATGATAAACTCATACACTTATCTTATTTTATACACACACAGATGATCATAAACAAAATAGTTTTTTCCAAAAAAATATAAGAGCCAATTAAAGATTGACACGTGTACTTTCAAAGATTTTATCATAGGGGTATTTTCATATATTTGCATCTAGGAAATTTTAAAAATTCTTACAATTTTGCAAGACTTCTCGTTCATTTCTCTGGCTTCTTTTTTCAACCGTACTTTTACAAAAGCATACCGTATTGGCTTAAAACGCTGTGTTGTGTACAAAACATAAAATTGTTAACAAATACAGTTTACCCACCTTAATAACCAGATTTAAAACATAATTATATATATCACAATTTTTGTACAAGATCTTTTATATCAACAACATAAAATATATCTTGGATTATCAAGTCAGACAAAAATAAACGTGGTCTACATAAACCAATACAAGAACTATCAAATAAAATACCATATACCGTCAAATGATTGTAGCAAACGATATTATCCATAGTCATGACAGAATAAAAAAAAATGATTCTCAAGCCAACAACCAGAACCATTCAAACAAAAAAACAGTTGTCCCATGATACCAAAGTTCATAACCATTCTACTAAACATAATCAAAAAACAGTCAATACTCCATATGACGCATTACGAATATGCCACAATCTACAGAATTTTTAAGAGTCCAATGCAATGGGGTGAGATGTCATTGACAAGTAGCCGCATAATGTTGCTTACTGCAAGTTTAAAAAAGTATTAGGGTTATTATATAATGCTTTGTGTGATACGTTATGCATAAAAAAACCACAATAAACAAATAAACATAAATACCATTATTTGAGGTCGAACCAACATTGTCAATTACGTCAACATGTGCTTTCTTCAAAGTGAAACACACGACGTACAAGTGTTTAGCATGCAAGATCGGTAAAAAAAGTAGTTCGATACCAATAAGGGAATCTAGCCCTACATCTAGTAACACACTATCCATGTTGGAAGCGAAATTAGTGATTCGACTTGTTTCTTCGGTCGTGTCCTCAAAATCTTCGTTTGCCTTTCAAATAAGATTACATTATTTAGATTGACAAGCAAAAATGTATAGATGTGCATTATAAATATGTGTGATTATTCCACTTTTTTTAGACATAAATTGATAATGAGTTGATAAACATAATTAACAAAAATGACCAACAGAACATGTGTTGTTAACTAACTGAAGTTGTATTCAAATATGACATCAACCATTAGTCATGTAATAGATATAACCAACTCAATAAACACCATGATATCCATTGTGTTTTTATATTAGGGGTCATCCATAACACAATGAAAATGTTACAACATAGATTGTGTTGTTACCAACACACAACTTTGTGTTGTTACAAACAAAACATTTGTTAACTGAATGAAGTTGTGTTCAAATATGACAACAACCATTAGTTATGTAATAGATATAACCAACACACTAAACACTATGTTATCAATTAAGTAGTGTTGTTATATAATGGTTCATACAGAACACAATGAATTTATTAAAACACACTTTTTTTACAATAAAACATTACGACTACTTCCCCGGTAGCATTAAGTCAATTTATCATATACCAACACAATTAATATACCAACCAATGTTTTAAAAACCGGTTTTTAAACTGCACCGGATTGGGCTCAGAAATGGTTAACCGGTTGTACCGGACGGTTCAACCGGGTTGACTAGTTAACACTATAATTCCATAAAAATACAACTTTAACTTAAAAAATAATCTAAAACTACATGATTCCATAATAAAAAATAATCCAAAAGTTAATCCATAATAAAAAAATACTCAAAAAACACTCAATTTTTCAACAAAGTTTTTTTAAAATAAAAGTGCACAATTGTTTTATGTCATTGGAGTGATGAATGTATCAAGTTCACGATCGCTTAAAAGATGAAATTCACTATCATCGTCATCCTTATCAACAAGAGCATAACTATTTTCGTTTTCTACAATATTAAATAAGAAGTTTTATCGGTTAAAAGTTTTTAACGGCAAGCAGAAGGATGATGGTTAAACATAGTTTTTACATGGGGCGCTATTTTTTAAAGATGAACATATCAATTATTTTTTTTCTAAACTGGACCGTAGGTAAAGTAATTGATCAACAAACCTCTTATTTGTGACTTTGTGTACAACGGTATAACCGGGCAAACAATTTTTTTTTAAAGTTTAAACATAAAATTTTACTTGTAAATAAAACCGGTACAGTGGTATAACCCGCTATTACCTATAATACCAGCGGTTCAACTAACATACCGTTCTTCCAATTTACCGGGCTCAAACTTACCGGGCTCAAATTTACCGGGTTAGTGGCCGAGACCCGATTCAACTGATATTACCGGCCGATTTGAACCGTTTTTGAAAACATTGATACCAACATAAGATATGGCCTGTAGTTATCACCCTTAAGTAGTGTTGAAATCACATAAAAGTTTTTTGTTAACTAATTCATATATCAGCATAAGCCATGATGTGTTGTTATCACCCTTACGTATTGTTGAAATCACATAAAAGGTTTTGTTTCAATAATGCATACCACACTTTTATATTTTCACCATTTAGGTGTATTGATACACACTTTCGAATCCCTACCCTTGATTGTTTCAAATAACAAAGTTGGTGTATTCTCGTACCACAAATGTACACATCTTGTAAAACCATTAAACCAACATAAAACATCCTCCCATCTACACCCCAACTAGAATTCCGATAAAAAAAACTGTGTAGTTCACTACAAAAAGAATGATCATTGTCAATCTTAAAAATATTATTTTCAATATCAAAATATATAGAATAAATGTCCTCATTACTATCTTTAACTTAAAAAGTATCATCAGAGATGAAATTCCGAATGTCCTTAACGCCAAAAAAAAGATCAACATTGTTGTAGTTGTCATGACCACCCCAACTCTGAATGTTTTTATCCGTATCATTTATATTCGGATCTTTACTTTCGCTGGCATTTTCAATACGACCAAGACTGCTCGTTGATTTACGTAGCCTACATATGTGTTCGAACTCCTTAAATAACATCGAATTGAACCACCATCTTTTCATAGAGTTTTATTGCTCCATATTTGTATGAAAATACAACAGATGAATAATATTCATACTGGAACCACCCCAAACCGACTAATACCATAACCGACACATAAGAAATCCCGACATAAACCCAGGATTTCTTGTGCGATTTACAGACTTCTTCGTCTCTTTTAAACGCTTAAGTAACTTTCCAACTTTCTTCGCAATCTTCTCTTTCCATAAAAAATCAACATACGTAGGCACACAAACTAAAAAAAAGGATGAAAATCGTAACTGGTAAAATGCTTACGATACATATGTTGCGCTAAATTTGTCAAAAGATTCATCAGTTTTTTTTAAAAAAAATTGATTCTCCTAAATTAATGCTAATTGAAGAAGAAAGTGAGGATTACGAAGGATCAGGGATTCAATTTGGGGCAAAAGTATGATATACCCTTATAATTCAGAAAACATCTTAATTACTAAAGTGCCACAACCACATTCTTAATCATAGATTATGGTTGATGGAAGGTCAAGATTGTTTCTCACCCTTTTTATGCTAATATCATTTTCTACCGGATTCATCCTCTCTCTCTCTCTCTCTCTATATATATATATATATATATATATATACAATATATATAGGATAAGGATCCAATCAAAACCCTGTTTTTGTGTAAAAACTCAAAAAACCCCGTAAAAATTGATTCAACCTTCATTTCATTTTTTTAATAATATTATTACACGAATTCAAAGTCGTGTTCTTTTTCGCATTTTGTTGAATTCACAAGTGTAATGAGAGTTTATACTCAAAAAAGCAAACGCTTTGGCCACACGGAACTGTCGTCTACTTGAACAAGCCCCGACTGGTGGGGAAACAATAGATGTTTCGGGTGCGGTGATCCCTGACATTTCCGCGAGGACTGCCCAAAGAACCGGAGGCCTGGAAATGGAAATGCTCGGGGCAGGGCGTTTGTGATTGGAGCAGGCGAAGCTAGACAAGACCCCAACATTGTTAATGGTATGTTTCTTGAAAACAACTGCTATGCTTCTATCCTATTTGATACGGGTGCCGATAAAAGCTTTGTTTCTACCGAGTTTAGTTCATTACTTGGTATTACACCGATTGCACTAGATTACCTGTACACGATAGAACTAGCAGATGGTAAGTTAATTGAGACATAACAAGTAATTCCTGGTTGTGTCCTGACGTTAGCTGACCACCGATTCACTATAGACCTATTGCCGGTAACACTGGGAAGTTTCGATATAGTTGTCGGAATGGACTGGTTGTCTAAGAACCGAGCCGAGATCGTATGTCATGAGAAGATCGTTCGTATTCCACTTCCGAACGGAGAAACACTAGCGATTCAAGGAGATAAGAGCGGTGCGGGACTGAGGATCATTACCTGCATGAAGGCCCGGAAGTACTTACGAAAGGGTTACCATGATATCTTAGCGCACGTAACGGAAAAGAAAGCAGAAAAGAGAAAGATCGAGGACATTCTGATCATCCGAGACTATCCGGAAGTATTCCCCAAAGACCTGCCAGGACTTCCACCGCAACGGCAAGTCGAATTCTGGATCGATCTCACACCAGGAGCTGCTCCGATAGCAAGGTCACCTTACCGACTGGCGCCATCGGAAATGCAAGAATTGTCTAATCAATTACAGGAACTGTTAGACAAAGGCTTCATCAGACCAAGCTTCTCACCATAGGGAGCACCAGTCTTGTTTGTTAAGAAGAAAGACGGATCGTTCCGCATGTGCATCGACTACCGAGAACTTAACAAAGTAGCGATCAAGAACCGATATCCACTACCAAGGATCGATGACCTGTTCGACCAATTACAAGGGTCGAGCTATTACTCAAAGATTGATCTGCGGTTGGGATATCATCAGCTAAGAATTCAGGAAGATGACATTCTAAAGACCGCTTTCCGAACTCGTTAGGGCCTCTACGAGTTCATGGTCATGCCATTTGGGTTAACCAATGCGCCAACGGTATTCATGGACCTCATGAACCGAGTGTGCAAACCCTACTTGGACAAATTCGTGATTGTGTTCATAGACGATATCCTAATTTACTCACGGAGTAAAGAGGAGCATGCCGAGCATTTGAAGTTAAACATGGAATTGCTGAAAGAAAAGAAATTATTCGCCAAGTTCTCGAAGGGCGACTTCTGGATTCGTGAAGTGCAATTCCTTGGACACGTGGTCAATAAGAAAGGCATACATGTTGACCCATCCAAGATCGAGGCAATTAAGAATTGGGAGGCACCCAAGACTCCGACTGAGGTGTTACAATTCTTAGGTCTTACGGGCTACTATCGACGGTTTATCAAAAATTTCTCTAAGATAGCCCAACCCTTCACTACTATGACACACAAGGATAAGAAATACGAATGGAACGACAAGGCAGAAACCGCCTTTCAATTGCTCAAACAGAAACTTTGTAGTACACCTATCCTATCATTACCAGAAGGGACAGATGATTTAGTGGTGTACTGCGATGCGTTCCATCAAGGACTCGGTTGTGTGTTGATGCAAAGGGAAAAAGTCATTGTGTATGCTTCTCGACAACTGAAAGTGCACGAGAAAAACTACACTACCCATGACTTAGAGTTGGGAGCCGTAATATTCACACTCAAAATCTAGAGACATTACTTGTATGGCACGAAGTGTACCATTTTTACGGATCACAAGAGCCTACAGCACATCTTTGATCAGAAGGAACTTAACATGAGGCAACGTCGATGGTTCGAATTACTAAACGACTATGACTACGCCATCTGTTACCATCCTGGAAAGACAAACGTCGTTGCAGATGCCTTGAGCAGGAAAGAACAAACCAAAATGCGACGAGTACGAGCGTTGCAACTGACTATCCACACAAATTTACCCATACAAATCCGTGACGCTCAACTCAAAGCAATCAAGGATGTGAACCTGTACCACGAGTCCCTACGAGGTATGGAAAAACAATTTGAGGTCAAATCCAATGACATTCGTTACTTTATGGATCAGATTTGGGTACCGAGCTTTGGGGATCTAAAGGATCTAGTGATGGACAAAGCACACAAGTCCAGATACTCGATTCACCCCGGTACCAACAAGATGTATCATGACCTCAAGGAGCACTACTGGTGGCCCAACATGAAAGCTGAAATTGCTACCTATGTCAGTAAATGCTTGACATGTGCTAAGGTCAAGGTGGAGTATCAGAAACCGTCAGGGTTACTCCAACAACTAGAGATCCCACAGTGGAAGTGGGAACAGATTTCAATGGACTTCATCATGAAACTGCCCAGGACATCCAGCGGTCATGACGCGATCTAGGTAATTGTCGACCGATTAACAAAATCTGTACACTTCCTGCCTTTAAAAGAAACCGACAAGTTGGAAAAACTGACCCGGATTTACTTAAAGGAAGTAGTCTCGAGGCAAGGAGTGCCAATATCCATCATTTCAGATAGGGATAGTCGATTCACGTACCAATTCTGGAAATCTCTACAGACTGCCTTGGGTACTCGTTTGTACATGAGTACCGCATATCATCCTTAAACGGATGGTCAGAGCGAAAGGACCATCCAGACTCTCGAGGGCATGCTTAGAGCTTGTGTGGTCGACTTTGGGAACGGTTGGGATGCTTATCTACCGTTAGTCGAGTTTTAATATAATAACAGTTACAACACTAGCATCAAAGCCGCACCATTCGAAGCACTTTATGGAAGAAAGTGTAGATCGCCAATTTGCTGGACAGAAGTGGGAGTAGCCAACTCACTGGTCCATAAATCATTCACGAAACTATCGAAAATATCGCATAGATACACGAACGTATAAAAGCCGCACATGATCGTCAGAAGAGTTACGCTGACGTGAGACGCAAACCATTGGAATTTCAAGTGAGATATAGAGTCTTACTAAAGGTCTCGCCCTGGAAAGGAGTAATACGGTCACACCCCAACCAACGGCGGAATACCTCGGGGGGGGGGGGGGCGTGTAGACTGTTCATAAGCACATGATCATACTAAAGTTTCATATTTCATTAAATCAAATTTCATAACAATTGTTTCACCAAAACAAAGACAAACAGAGAACACAGTACTTTAAACAAAGTTTAATTGGTTAACTAGGTATTGCAACTTCCTACGTGATGACTCCTAAATATAACTCTCAATTATTGGCACCTAAAACATGATGAAAACAAAGTCAACTAAAAAGTTGGTGAGAATACATAGGTTTTAGCATAACAAGTGCTATCAAAAGTTTTGTGTACAATTCATATGATTCATGGATTAATAAGGCAATTATGGAGAATCACTATAGTTTAAACTGGGGCGCACAATAAAACCTTGTGACTGATAGGCATAACTCAAATGTTATCCTTAAGTGTTTTCGGTAACAATCACTCTAACCGGTTGGGTTGGTCAGACTCAACAGATCTATCATTGTATATCGTCGGCTTATACAGAGTTAATGATTGCACTTGCACTATGCACAAAAATATGTAAATGTTGTTTGCACAAATAGTGTTCAAACATAAGGCACAAATTTGCACACATGATCATAATGTTTGAATTATATAAGTTGCAAATAGTTTCAAATAAAAATCATGTTTCACCCCAAAGATGTAAATATGAAAAAGGGGCAATGTAATCTCACATTGGATTTGTAGCTTGAATTCACAAGCACGTATAGTTGCACACATTGTTTAGCTAACACGAGGTCAACCTATGATTGGATTTATATATGTATCAACGACAATGCTCAAAGACTAATGTATAAAGGAATTGAGTTTGGATGAATGAGTGCGTATTCGTTTGTTGTGAATAATGTGTTTGTTATTAACGAAATAATGTGTTCGTTTAATAAAGAAATAATATATTTATTAATAAAGAAATATTATGGTCGAAAATAAAGGTTTGAATACAAGTTTATATATATATATGAACAATGATTTGTTTACAAATAACGAATAAGATATATAAATCATATTTAGTTGAATATGTAGATAATTAGGTTTTATAAATTATAACGTTCCAATTTAATTAATAGTTAAATGAATTCTTTATTAAATGAAACAATAGATGTTTCGGGTGCGGTGATCCCTGACATTTCCGCGAGGACTGCCCAAAGAACCGGAGGCCTGGAAATGGAAATGCTCGGGGCAGGGCGTTTGTGATTGGAGCAGGCGAAGCTAGACAAGACCCCAACATTGTTAATGGTATGTTTCTTGAAAACAACTGCTATGCTTCTATCCTATTTGATACGGGTGCCGATAAAAGCTTTGTTTCTACCGAGTTTAGTTCATTACTTGGTATTACACCGATTGCACTAGATTACCTGTACACGATAGAACTAGCAGATGGTAAGTTAATAAATGATTGTATGAGTTTTTAAGTAAAATCTATTAGTTTTTAAAACTCTAAAACGGTTAAATAATCATATATATTGGATAAATTAATAGTTTGGTTCTTAAAATATTCTCGATCCGTGGGAGTTTTATAAAATAACTTTATAAAGGAAATTGGGTTGAAAAATAGGCATTAAAAATGATTTTTAAAAATAAAACAGACCGCGGGACTCGAACCCGGGTCTGTTCGGTGAGGAACATGGCACACAAACCACTAGACCAGGGGGCTGGTGGTGGTTTAAATGAGGATTCAAGTCGTTTTAACAGAGGGCCGAAGAGGAGCCGAGTTCCACGCACGCCAAAACGGAAAAATGAGGTGCAGGGCTGGTCTCGAACCCGCGACCTCATCCTCATGGGACAAACACTTTAACCGGTGGACCTGGGCCTGAGCCTTGGTTATTAACTGACGCGAAAAGTTTTTAACACCCCTCCTCAGATCGTCTTCTTCCCTAATAATCCCCCACTCCAAACCCTAACCCCAATGTCACCCGATTCGTATCCGTTTGAACAAGAAATCATGGGGCTTTCAATCCTCCCATCAAAACGAAACTAAAGGCATTGATTTTACCTAAAATGGTTGAGGATTGAGGGAGAACGACAAGGGGGCCGTCGTCGGATTTCTTCGAGCTCGTCGGAGTTCCGGAGGAGCAATGCAACGAATATAGGGGTGTAGAAAGTTTATGCGTCTGTAGTGAAGGTGTGGGTTCGATTTAATAGCCCATTTTCATGTTAAATGCGTGAATTGATGTGAGACGTGATTGGTGACGATTATGAGTCGATTGGCTTAAATTCATTGAATTTTGTTGTAATTAGCTCGGTATAAATGGTTAGAACGGTCGCATGATGGGTTATCCACGATTGTTTGCATTTAAACACACGAACTAGTGGGATTTGGGATCGAATCCGTAAGAATTTCGTCCCCTTTGACTTTTTGGGGTCAAAATTGATGGAATGGATTCAAGATCATAGGAGGGTCCAATGTGTTCAAAGGGGTTCAATGGTTCAAGGGGTGTTTAATGTGACCAAAGAGGGGTTCAAACCAAGCTTATTTGTTTTAGTCCTTTTGTAATTATATAAACCAATTGATAAAACTATAAATTTGAAATGTTTTTATATAATTTGTCACACATAAATATATTCTTAAAATTAAGTATTTATTTATATGGGTTACTTAATGATATACACATATTTGTCATGGATTATAAAATATATTTAGGATTAATTAACTCACACCTATATATATGTTTATATGTTTATGAAAGAGTAGAATCTAAATAAATATTGTCATGTTTTATTCAAAATTCATTGCCATGCATTTATGCCTAATCATATTTATGTATCATAATGTAAATTAAATCATTAATTAAATGAAGTGAATATATGAACATGTAGATAGCCCTTTGAGCCTTAGCCGTTTCTTTTCTACTACCCACAATTATCACCCAACCAACTATTCGTAAACACTGGTTATTGGCTAAATGTCTTCAAAATGGAAAAATTATCCTATGTCGTTATTTCAAGTTTATTACCATTGAGGCAACTTCGGAAAGAGTCTGTTTTACTCAAAAGAATTGGAATATACAAGAAGGTGAATGTATTAGGAAGAAACAGCCGAACTATCTGCAAGGAATTTATGAAAATATTATTTCAAGAAAATTGAGGAAAAAGAATTTTTGAAGAAATTGTCTTGATACCAAATGGAAAAGAAAAGGAGAAAAGAAAAAGAAAGAAGTTGGTCTTTTACCGGTTAGACCTTAAAGAGCTGGATATGCATTCGTTTGATTTCAATTTGCTTTCCTGTATTCATTTCGCAAAGCCTTAAATACCATCCGAATTCCGAGAGAAGATTTTCAAAGCAACTAGTGATGTAAGAAAGCGGTGGCACAAGCAAGAACAACTGCCACTATTCTGCGGCTTGTCAAAAAGTGCCGCCAAAAGAGGAGCCAAAAGATACGGAAAATGTGTGAAGTGTGGCAACTGGAGCCACGACGACAAGTGTAGCAAGAATCAAACTTATTCCCAAAATGAGTATACGCATCTAATCAAAGTAGGAGCTGTTAGCCTACAAGCCGAAAGAACCATACGGAGAGGCAGAAATGTGTATTACGTAGTAAGGGAGAATTGATATGGATAAGAGAGGTCTTGGCAATATGACCATAAACGAGCCCTCATATTAGTTATACCCTCATGATCTGAGTATTGTAAAGGGACCCACTAGTATTTTTCAACTTAAGCCAGGAAACTGTAGCTGTGTGTTTCACATTAGCTGCAGCCCTTTAAAACCCTTTTAAATTCCATAAAACCCAAAAAGATTTTCATTTTCACCCTTTATTTTTATTTTTGCCACATTACAACCCTTTTAGAGTACTCTTGATTCATGCATACTACTTAGTTAATTGGTGGAGACTTGATTTGCACACAAGCTTATGACCATTTCATAATTCAATTCGAACTTGAGTGTTCCACTTAACTTACATTATCCATACATATATAACCCTAGAGTTGAGTGAACATTATAAGGAGTGAAAGTTTATGCATAATTGAAGTTCTAGTAGGCTTGTCATGGATTCCATCATAGAAAAACACAAAAATAGAATAAATCAACTCTAGAGTTATCCCGGAATTTCCAAATACTTGGAGCTCCATCACCCTTGTAAAGTTTTTAGTTATGGGTATGATCATGCATGAGTTTGCTTGAGGACAAGCATAGTTTAAGTGTGGGGTATTATGATATGTCCTAAATTATACATGTTTTGCATGCATAATAATCCCCATATTATGGCACTAATTGATTAATAACCTTGCAATTGATACTTAAAACGTTAATGTTTCACAATTGCAGGTTATTCGGTATCCCAAAGATAACCAGAGCAAAAACCAGCTTAAAACATGAAGAAATCAATATTTTGGAGGACCAAACCCGAACATGGACACCCAAGAAGTTAAACTAGGTTAACACAAGTCAACCCAACAACTAAAAGACAAAACTGGAGAGCAGTAGGGCAATGCACGGCTGTGCATCCCATTGCACGATTGTGCAAACCCTAACTTGCTCTCTAAGGGGCCAGTATACTGTCACTTGTACCCTGTTTGATTCCCGGGGTGTTTGCACGACCGTGAAATCCAATAACATTACTCATTTTAAGGCTAATAAATAGATGGCTTGAGTTCTTCATTTAACACATATTACAGCAGCCATTCATACCTCATTTGAGAGCTTATTTCGTAGTTAGAGTAGAGAATAGTGAGTGGAAGGGCTCTTCTTCCTTGTTACGCAATAGGGGAGCCTACGAAACTCAGTGTTATGCTAGTTAGTATGGCCATTCGTGGCTAAACTCTTTGTATTACTAGGGTGAAGATGAAGTTTGGTGCATGTTAATGTTTAACGTATTAATCCAAGTGATGTGTTTATGTCTTTAACTATTCGTCCTTAAAACCACCATTTCGGTGGGCTTTTATTATTGTCTAAATTCGTCTTTATATTTGTGAGTGTTCTTGATTTTAAAGTGTAAGATCGTAAAACCTTTTTAATCAAACTTCTTTTGAAACTTGTACGTCTTTATACAAGCAGAGATTGATAAGCCAAGGCTTGGTCAACACTAGTAGGGTCGTACATCTTTATACGAACTTATTATGCGACCAAGAATTGGTGAACTCATGTTGGGAACGGTACGTGTTTATACTTGGTCCCATTGTTACACTGCCTCCCGGTGAGCAAAATATAATCACCTATTTAAGTCTAATACAAAGCATTTTATGTTCGATGTCCTAAACCAACCCGGAGATGACCATTCAAAGGGTTGAGGGTAATTGTTGTCCTTAACGGGAGGCACTACCACATGTTAAAGTTTTTAAATTTACAAATCAAATATCGTGAGAACGAGGCTCTAGCGGTGACCCGGGTCACACGTTTGTAGTAGTCATGTCACTGGATTAGTCAACTTTACATTATCGTCTACCAATCGGATTCGAAGCCCAAAGCAATACTATTCATAACCTGATCATTTCCAAGATATTTACTTTCCTGTTATTTACTATTATGTTCGTTAGATTTCTGTTACACACTTCACGCACATTTTTACTTTTCTGTTATTTACTTTACCGTCATTTACTTTTCTGTCATTTACCTTTCTGCTTCACAAGCACACAAAACCCACTCGCTAATTAACACCGGCTAAACGATAACAAAATTTGAGTATTGGAATTTGACCGTGTCCGTTGGTTCGATACTTGGTTCTTACCTAAACTATATTACACTGCAAAAGGTACACTTGCCTATTGTGTGTGTTTTAAGTTTGAGTATTTAACATTTTATAAATTTAAAACCTGAACTCGTGAAACCATCTATATTTAAAACACAACGCATCAAGGGACATGGCACACAAACCACTAGACCAGGGGGCTGCTAGTGGTTTAAATGAAGGTTCAAGTCGTTTTAACAGAGGGCCGAAGGGGAGCCGAGTTCCACGCGCGCCAAAAAAGGAAAAATGAGGGGCGGGGATGGTCTCGAACCCCCGACCTCATCCTCATAGGACAAACGCTTTAACCGGTGGACTTGGGCCTAAGCCTTGGTTATTAACAGACGTGAAAAGTTTTTAACACCCGTCCTCAGATCGTCTTCTTCCCCAATAATCCCCGCCCCAAACCCTAACCCCAATGTCACCCGATTCGTATCCGTTCGAACAAGAAATCATGGGGCTTTCAATCCTCCCATCAAAACAAAACTAAAGGCATTGATTTTACCTGAAATGGTTGAAGATTGAGGGAGAACGACAAGGGGGCCGTCGTCGGATTTCTTCGAGCTCGTCGGAGTTCTGGAGGAGCAATGCAACGAATATAGGGGTGTAGAAAGTATGTGGCGTTTGTAGTGAAGGCGTGGGTTCGATTTTATAGCCCATTTTCATGTTAAATGCGCGAATTGATGTGACTTGATTGGTGACGGTTATGAGTCGATTGGCATAAATTCATTGAATTTTGTTGTAATTAGCTCGTTATGAACGGTTAGAACGGTCGCATGATGGGTTATCCACGATTGTTTGCATTTAAACACACAAACTAGTGGGATTTGGGATCGAATCCGTGAGAATTTCGTCCCCTTTGACTTTTTGGGGTCAAAATTGACGGGAATGGATTCAAGATCATAGGAGGGTTCAATTTGAGAGGGTCCAATATGTTCAAAGGGGTTCAATGGTTCAATGAGGGGTTTAATGTGACCAAAGATGGGTTCAAACCAAGCTTATTTGTTTTTAATCCTTTTATAATTATATAAACCAATTGATAAAACTATAAATTTGAAATGTTTTTATATAATTTGTCACACATAAATATATTCTTAAAATTAAGTAATTATTTATATGGGTTACTTAAAGATATACACATATTTGTCATGAAATATAAAGTGTAAAATACATATATTTAGGATTAATTAACTCACACCTATATATATGTTTATATGTTTATAAAAAAGTGAAATCTAAATAAATATTGTCATGTTTTATCCAAAATTCATTGCCATGCATTTATGCCTAATCATATTTATGTATCATAATGTAAATTAAATCATTAATTAAATGAAGTGAATATATGTACATGTAGATATATATATATATATATATATATATATATATATATATATATATATATATTCATAGTGATGTTGAAGTATGTATGCACAACTTGTAATTTGTATAACACCATGAAATAAAATTATATTATTGCAAAATTCATAGTATCAGAAAAACCCTAGATGTTACAGTATTCCCTAGTTGAGAGAATTTCGTCCCGAAATTTAACTAGTTGAAACTACTGAATCGGGGAAGAAGTGAGGGTATTTGAGCTTCATCTGATCCTCGCGTTCCCAAGTAAAATCTGGGTCACGTTTTGATTCCCAACGAACTTTAACAATAGGGATACAGATTCGCTTGAGTTTTTTTAATCTCACGATCCATAATCTCCACGGGTTTCTCAACAAAGTGCATGGTTTCATCAATGCGCACTTCGTCAAGCGGAATGTGAAGATTTTCGTCAGCTAGGCATTTATTGAGTTTGGACACGTGAAATGTTGGATATACGTTGTTGAGTTCTTGTAGTAACTCGAGTTTGTAAGACACTTTCCCAATCCTTTCAAGGATTTTGAATGGACCCACATAGCGAGGTGCTAGCTTACCCTACTTCCCGAAGCAAACCACCCCCTTCCAAGGAGACGCCTTCAGAAGTACAAGGTCCCCGACTTGAAATTCTAAGGGTTTTCATCGTTTGTCGGCATAGCTCTTATGTCGACTCCTCGCTACTCGAATGTTGTCATGAATTTGAATGATTTTGTCGGATGTTTCTTATATCAACGCTGGACCGGTGATTTGTGCTTCACCAATCTCGTTGCAACAGATAGGTGAACGACAAAAGGAGCCATGTTGATGCTTGTATGGTAGCTGTTGTTGTAAGAGAATTCAATCAACGCTAGATGAGAATCCCAACTGCCACCAAAGTCAATGGCACACGCTCTAAGCATATCCTTGAGAGTTTGGATCGTTCGCTCGGTTTGACCATCAGTTTGAGGGTGGTAAGCCGTACTTAAATCCAGTCATATGCCAAGGGTAGTTTGGAGGGATTGCAAGAATCGGGAGGTGAACCGGGCATCTCGATCATAAATTATGTTCAAAGGAACACAATGACAACTCACATTTTCATCAATGTAAATTCGAGCTAATTTCTCAACTCGGTAGTCTTCGCGGATTGGCAAGAAGTGTGCCAATTTCGTAAGACGGTCAATGATTACCCATATGCTATCATGACCACTAGAGGTGCGAGGGAGTTTGGTAATAAAGTCCATAGCTAGATTCTCCCATTTCTACACGGGGATTTCTGGTTATTCAAGTAATCCGGAAGGACGTTGATGTTCGGCTTTGACCTTTGAGCAAGTAAGACACTTTGCTACATAAAGGGCAATATCCTTCTTCATACCGGGCCACCAATATTGCAGGTGAAGGTCTTTGTACATTTTATCCGCACCGGGATGTATGGAATAACGAGTTTTGTGTGCCTTGTTCATAAGGAATGTATGGAGATCGTCACGATTGGGAACCCAGATACGATTCAAGAAGCAAAGTAAGCCATTGGGTTTGGTTTCAAATTAAAGTTCAGCTCCACATGACATTTCATCGTACATGTTACCCTCGGTAACCGAGACATGTTGAGCTTCAAGTATACGGATTTGAATGTCGGTTTGAATCTTGACACTGGGAATCATAATGTGCTCTTTACGACTTAAGGCATCGGCTACGACAATCGCTTTACCGGGGTGGTAACGATTCTCGCAATCATAGTCGTTAAGAAGTTCAACCCAACGTCGCTGCCTCATGTTGAGTTCCTTTTGATTGAAGATATGTTGGAGACTCTTGTGGTCGGTAAACACCACATATTTTGTGCCATAAAGGTAATGTCTCCAAATCTTCAATGTGAAGACGACTGCACCCAATTCAAGATCATGCGTCGTATAGTTCTTCTCATGGATCTTAAGTTGTCTTGATGCATAAGCGATGACCGTGCCTTGTTGCATAAGAACATAACCAAGACCTTGGTTTGACGCATCACAGTAGACAACGAGATCATCATTTCCATCAGGAAGGGTTAGGATAGGGGTATTGCACAACTTCTGCTTGAGAGTTTGAAAAACTTCTTCTTGTTTTGGTCCCCACTCACAAGGCTTTCCCTTATGTGTCAAAGCAGTGAGAGGTACAACAATCTTGGAAAAGTTGGAGATGAATCAGCGGTAATAACCCGCTAGACCAAGGAATGAACGAACCTCGGTAGGGGTTTTAGGTGTACTCCAATTCTTTACAGCTTCGATCTTAGAAGGATCCACATGAATTCCCTTTTCATTGACAATATGACCCAAGAATTGAACTTCATTCAACCAAAATTCACATTTGGAGAATTTGGCGTAGAGTTGTCTTTCTTCAAGAGGTCTAGGATCAACCTAAGGTGTTGCTCATGATCCGCTTTAGTCTTGGAGTAGATCAGAATGTCGTCAATGAAGACAATTACGAATTTTTCTAAATATGATTTGCACACACGGTTCATGAGATCCATGAGAACCGCAGGTGCATTGGTTAGCCCCAAAGGCATAACCATAAATTTGTAATGACTGTACCTTGTATGAAAGGCAGTCTTCGGGATATCTTCATCATGCACACGAAGTTGGTGATAACCGGATCCAAGATCAATCTTTGAGAAACAGGTTGAACCCTGAAGTTGGTCAAAGAGATCGTCAATAATCGGTAATGGGTAGTGGTTCTTGATGGTAAGTTTGTTGAGTTCACGATAGTCAATGCACATCTGGAATGAACCGTCTTTCTTTTTGACAAACAGGACAGGTGCACCCTAGGGTGAATGACTTGGGTGGATGAAGCCTTTATCAGCAAGTTCTTGGAGTTGGCTTGCAAGTTCTTGCATTTCTGAAGGTGCAAGCCGGTATGTAGCCTTAGCTACAGGATTAGCTCCGGGAACAAGGTCGATGTGAAACTCCACTTGACGTACGGGCAGCAGACCGGATAGATCTTCAGAAAATACCTTGGGAAAGTCTCGAATGATTGGAATATCTTGAATCTCTTTCCCTTTGTACTTCTTTTCCACAATGTGTGCCAGGAAGGCTACGTACTTCTTTCGCAAGTACTTTTGGGCCATGGTGCAAGACATGAGTTTGAATCCACTATTAGGCTTCTCTCCAAAGATTCGCAACGTGTCACCCGAAGGAAGAGGAATTCGAATGCATTTCTCAAAACAAATGACTTCTGCATGGTGGCTGGATAACCAACCCATACCAATGATGATATCGAAGCTTCCCAATTGCATTGGTATGTGGTTGACAGGGAAGGTGTGTTCGTTAAGCTCAGGAGAACAATCGCGGACAATAGAGTCAACTGTGATGGGATTTCCATCCGCTACTTCAACGGTAAAAGTTTTCTCTAAATTAGTTCGTGTTTTTGCAAGTAATGGTTCAAATTTGTGTGACACGAAACTCCTATCGGCACCGGTAACAAAAGAAATATAAGCATATTGGTTATTGATGAGAAACGTACCATTCACAACATCGTTGTTAGCTTGGGCTTGATTGGCGTTTATGTTGAAAGCACGCCCACGGGCACCACCATGATTTGCATTAACCAACCTTGGGCAACGATCTCGGAAGTGGATTGGGTCACCACACCCGTAGCAAGCGTGCCCACTAGCAATAGCCGGTACAGCTCGGTTGGCAGCTAGTGGATTGACTCGGTTTCCTGGATTGGCTTGGGCAACAAGAGCTCCAGCTCGGAAAGTATTTGCTACATGTCCATATTTCCCACAACTTGTACATAGACGGCACGATATGGTCGGGGTAATGGTGATACTTGCAGAAGTTGCATTGGGGATTGACACCTACATATGTCCTTCTGTCTGGGTTCTAAGCCACGGGTGCAACTTGAGTGATGGGTGCAGCAGGGGTAACGACGGCAAAAATTCTTAGCGTTGCGCTTCTTATTATGGAAAGAAGGTTCGGCCTTGTCTAGTTTTTCTATTTCAGTTGGGGTTGCCTGGTCACTGACCTTCTTGATACCCTTTCTTGTCAACGTACCCACCTTCACGTGGTTATCAGTTAACGTGGCATCTAGGCATATAGCATCCTCAAGAGTTGCGAGGTTTCTTCCCAACACTGTGTCCTGGATAATCATAGGCAGTCCCCCTATGTACTTCTCAATGTTCCGAGACAGCGGTGTGGCCATGTGTGGCACCAGGAGGCTCAACTCATGGAAACGAGTTATGTAGACCAAGTTTTCACCACTGTTTTGGGTAAGATCCCAAAACTCAGCTTCCAGTTTCTTCATTTCGTTCCGAGGACAGAACTCCTCAGTCATCAGCCTCTTCACATCATCCCATGGCAAGGCCATTGCCACATCAAAACCTCTATTCCTCTTCTCATCATTCCTCCAAGTGAGCGCCCGTTTTTGGAAGACGCTCGTAGCATAAAGGAATCTGAGATTGGCAGGGCAGTCACTATTGGGGAAAGTGTTTTCAATGCCCTCAAACCAAAGAAGGAGACCTGTAGCTCCCTCATTACCATAGAACTTGATGGGGTTGCACGAGTTAAAGTGCTTGAAAGTGCATTGGGGCGGGTTAGCACCACCACCACCAGTACCACTACCACTATTGTTGTTGTTTTCCTGAGTGAGTCGGTTCACAAGTTGAGTAAGGATGGCAGCAAGATCATTGTTGCGTTGTTGGTCTCGTTGGCACGACGGGGATGCATGCTATAGAAGAAACAACAAAAGGGTAAGAATAATCATTTTCGGGTTGTATTCTGTTGGTAGTATAACCATTTGAATACTATGACTTATCAAGGTTATTTAAATTCATATAGTTTTCAGAAAGACATGCTTTAGCCTATAAGTGAACACTCATTCTAGGAATTCCCAGGAAAGCATACGAGTCCTTCGGTTGATTTGGATTTATACGAAATACTTTCTTAGAAAGAAAACCCAGAATACAGGTGTCACCCTTCCATATTGCACATGTTCCCTACTAATTATTAGAATTTAAAGCCTTGACGAGGTTTATGGATTTTGATGATGACATGGGTAGGGGTAAGAAGGATAAAAGTTTTAGGATAGAAGCACTAGTAGGTAATCTAACAAGTAAGGCATCACATAACATGTAGTATGGTATAAAATGGGTGTCTTATGGTTAGAGTCTAGGTTATCGATTTCTAATAACCTAATTCCCTATAACCTGGCTCTGATACCAATCTGTCACACCCCAACCAATGACGGAATACGCCGGAGTGGACGTGTAGACTGTTCATAAGCAAATGATCATATTAAAGTTTTATATTTCATTAAATCTAGTTTCATAACAGTTGTTTCACCAAAACAAAGACAAACAGAGAACACGGTACTTTAAACAAAGTTTAATTGATTAACTAGGTCTTGCAACTTCCTATGTGATGACTCTAGAATATAACTCTCAATTATTGGCACCTGAAACATGATGAAAATAGAGTCAACTAAAAAGTTGGTGAGCATACATAGGTTTTAGCACAACAAGTGTTATCAAAAGTTTTGTGTATAATTCATATGATACATGGATTAATAAGGCAATTATGGATAATCACTATAGTTTAAACTGGGGCGCACAATCACACCTTGTGACTGTTAAGCATAACTCAAATGTTATCCTTAAGTGTTTTCGGTAACATTCACCCTAACCGGTTGGGTTGGTCAGACTCAACAGATCTATCATTGTATACCGTCGGCTTGTACAGAGTTAATGATTGCACTTGCACTATGCATAAAAGTATATAAATGTTGTTTGCACAAATAGTGTTCAAGCATAAGTCACAAATTTGCACACATGATCATAATGTTTGAATTGTATAAGTTGCAAATAGTTTCAAATAAAAATCATGTATCACCCTAAAGATGTAAATATGAAAAAGGAGCTATGTAAACTCACATTGGATTTGTAGCTTGAATTCATAAGCACGGGTAGTTGCACAAGTTGTTTAGCTAACACGAGGTCAACCTATGATTGGATTTATATATATACCACTAACAATGCTCAAAGACTAATGTATAAAGGAACTGGGTTTGGATAAATGAGTGCGTATTCGTTTGTTGTGAATAATGCATTTGTTATTAAGGAAATAATGTGTTCGTTTAATAAATAAATAATATGTTTATCAATAAAAAAATATTATGGTTAATAATAAAGGTTTGAATACAAGTTTATATATATATATATATATATATATATATATATATATATGAACAATGATTTGTTTACAAATAATGAATAAGATATATAAATCATATTTAGTTGAATAGGTAGATAATTAGGTTTTATAAATTATAACATTCCAATTTAATTAATAGTTAAATGAATTCTTTATTAAATGAATAATAAAGAGGTCATAATTTATACTAAATAATAGGGCAATAAAAATAACTCGTAGAGGTCCTAAATAATGGATTGTATGAGTTTTTAATTAAAATTTATTAGTTTTTAAAACTCTAAAACGGTTAAATAATCGTTTATATTGGATAAATTAATAGTTTGATTCTTAAAATATTCTCGATCATTGGGAGTTTTATAAAATAACTTTATAAAGGAAATTGGGTTGAAAAATTGGCATTAAAATTATTTTTAAAAATAAAACAGACCGCGGGACTCGAACCTGGGCCTGTTCGATGAGGGACATGGCACACAAACCACTAGACCGGGGGGCTGGTGGTGGTTTAAATGAGGATTCAAGTCGTTTTAACAGAGGGTCGAAGGGGAGCCGAGTTCCACGCGCGCCAATATGGAAAAATGAGGTGCGGGGCTGGTCTCGAACCCGCGACCTCATCCTCATGGGACAAGCGCTTTAACCGGTGGACCTGGGCCTGAGCCTTGGTTATTAACAGACGCGAAAAGTTTTTAACACCCATCCTCAGATAGTCTTCTTCCCCAACAACCCCCGCCCCAATCCCTAACCCCAATGTCACCCGATTCATATCCGTTTGAACAAGAAATCATGGCGGTTTCAATCCTCCCATCAAAACGAAACTAAAGGCATCGATTTTACCTGAAATGGTTGAGGATTGAGGGAGAACGACAAGGGGGCCGTCAATGCAACGAATACAAGGGTGTAGAAAGTTTGTGGTGTCTGTAGTGATGGTGTGGGTTCGATTTTATAGCCCATTTTCATGTTAAATGCGCGAATTGATGTGAGACTTGATTGGCGACGGTTATCAGTCGATTGGCTTAAATTCATTGAAACTTTGTTGTAATTAGATCGTTATGAATGGTTAGAACAGTCTCATGATGGGTTATCCACGATTGTTTGCATTTAAACACACTAACTAGTGGGATTTGGGATCGAATCCGTGAGAATTTGTCCCATTTGACTTTTTGGGGTCAAAATTGACGGGAATGGATTCAAGATCATAGGAGGGTTCAATTTGAGAGGGTCCAATATGCTCAAAGGGGTTCAATGGTTCAATGGGGGGGGTTTAATGTGACCAAAGATGGGTTCAAACCAAGCTTATTTGTTTTAATCCTTTTGTAATTATATAAACCAATTGATAAAACTATAAATTTGAAATGTTTTTATATAATTTGTCACACATAAATATATTCTTAAAATTAAGTATTTATTTATATGGGTTACTTAATGATATACACATATTTGTCATGGATTATAAAATATATTTAGGATTAATTAACTCACACCTATATATATGTTTATATGTTTATGAAAGAGTAGAATCTAAATAAATATTGTCATGTTTTATTCAAAATTCATTGCCATGCATTTATGCCTAATCATATTTATGTATCATAATGTAAATTAAATCATTAATTAAATGAAGTGAATATATGTACATGTAGATATATATACATATATATATATACATATATATATATATATGTATATATATTCATAGTGATGTTGAAGTATGTAGGCATAACTTGTAATTTGTATAACACCATGAAATGAAATTATATTATTGGACAATTCATAGTATCAGAAAAACCCAAGATGTTACAAATACGTTTCGGAAAGCGTGGAAAACTGAACCCTCGTTACATTGGACCCTTCGAGATCCTGATAAGGATTGGCCCCGTTGCTTACAAGCTTAACCTACCGGAAACCGTCAATGGCGTTTATGACGTGTTTCACGTGTCGAATCTGAAGAAGTGCTCATCAGATGAGACACTGGTCATACCATTGGAGGAGATTCAGATAGACGACCAGCTTCACTTCGTTGAGGAACCGGTCGAGATCATGGACCGTGAGGTCAAACAAATGAAACAAAGTCACATTCCCATAGTTAAGGTTCGTTGGAATTCTAGACGCGGACCAGAGTTCACTTGGGAGTGCGAGGATCAATTCAAGCGTAAATACCCTCACTTATTCAAAACTACGCCATCTACCGGTGACGCGAATTGAATTTCGGGACCAAATTCCTTTTAACAGGGGGAGTATGTGACACTCGGCAAATTCAGGTTAATATCCGTACCCGACTATTATCTGAATTCACATGATTACACTTGCATCATACTTAATTATAGAGTAATTAAGTACATATTTCATATAGCAAGTCCATTCGTTTCATTTCAATTCATGCATCGGTAATCAGGCGGATTATCGGGTCACACGTTTCCTATCACACGAACGTTGGTGAATATTAGAAATAATATTTAGACATATATTTGATGTGTATAAATTACATGTAATACTGTGATTTATTATTTCATGCTTAGATTAATTTTTCTGGAATTTTTAGAGCAATTTCTATTTTAACGTTTTTTAAGCGAATACGCGATATGTGCCAACAACACTAAATTAGATTTTATAAAAAAGATGGTCTTACACTTAGGCTTACAAAAATTCAGCTTTTAATTTAATTAATCCAATTAGGAGCCCACTCTTTCATTAAAAAGCCTTAAAAAGATGCAAAAGCCCAATACCATTTCATTAAAACTACCCTTAAACCCACTCCTTACTCATTTGTTACCCTAAACCTAAAGACACTCCCTCCCTTCCTTTCCTAAAATCTCGGCCGCCACCTCCATAGGAGCCACTACCCATCTCCAACCTTGTTCATCCTAAATCAAGTGTTCCAAGGCCATTTCAAGGTGATTCAAGGTGCTTGGAGCTAGTTTCACATCCATTCCAACATCATATTTGATTTTGTAAGCATTCTACTCATATTTTCTTACTCATTTTCGGCCAAAGTAAGAAACCCATCTATCCAAACGATTTTCATTGTTACAAGTGTTCTAATCCATGTTTTTAACTAAGACCTTTCATAATAAAAGGTTGTTAACACATATTGGTACATATGAATGCTTGAAATGTTTGTTTGTGGTGTATGTTGCTCGCTTCTATTTAAGGAAACTTTATTTGTCATAAATTTGTAAAAGTGTTCATATGGTGTGTTTAATGATTTATACGTTCCTATTAATATTAGTATAGATGAGAAATATGAATTTTTTTGTTGAAATGTTTGGTTTACACTATTTTATGGTCGTTTCTATAAATAGAAACTTTGTTGCTTTGCATTTTGAGTTATTGGGTTATAATAGATAATAGCATGCTAAAATGGTTTTATAACATCTATTAACATGATATTTAGGGTTATTTGAAGTTACACATGTGTAGGAGGTCGTTTGGACCACTTTCCTAAAAAGGAAACTTTATTGGAACATATTTTGCATTTGTATGTTATAAATGTCCTAAATAGGTTAAATAACATTGTTATAATATGTTTAGATTATTATTGAAAGAATATGTGATTTAAAGTGTTGTCATGACCCGTTTTGAAAGACCTTGCTAATAAAGGAAACTTTATTGTTTTGGAAACTTCACCTTTGCTTTAAATGGAAAGTGTATGTGTAGAACCATGTTAATAGCATATTATTAGTATAATTTCATGTATAGTTTGTTTGTTTGAGCTATGACACCTAAAGTGTACTAAAACCATAATTGTCCAAAAAGGGAAACTTTGTTATGTTAAGAACTATAGTACCAAAATGTCATGTTAAGTTGTTTGTTCAAATGGGTTGAAATGGTATTACTAGATGACTAGTACAATAGCATGATTTATGTGGATGGTTTGTTAACATGTATGTACAAATGCCATGTTACTTGTCATATGTTACTTATGCAATACTTGAAGCTAGGTGTTACTATTTATGACATGAACATATGCAAACTATATTACTTATGAGATGCTACTTATGCAATTATTTGAAGCATTTATGTTATGTCATAAGGTATTCTTATATATTACTTATATGTCACCTATGTGCTACTTATACATGTCTTCATTATGTGTCACCAATGGGTCGTCGTGTCACACTTGGTCAACATTGGTCAACCTTGGTCAACATTGGTCAACATTAGTCAAACTTGGTCAAACCTTGGTCAACCTTGGTCAAACCTTTTCAAAATGTCAATGTAACCTTTCAACATTGAGTCGTTTGGATGAATGTGGTTACATAAACCGCGTTTACCTTTCATAGACCTTATAGACTTAATATTTCTAGGGGTCGGATAGGTCGGTTGTCCGGACTTGCTGGGATTCTTGTATTTTCTTTTCATACTTCATTCACCTCATTCTAAGGTAAGTTTTCACGGCCTCATTTTACATACTTTTCCATTTAGGGGAGATACATGCTAAATCATTTTCCTTCTTAGTCGCATGACGTTACATTGATTTCGCTTTAATATATATAAGTGGGTGTATTTCCCCCACATAAAGTCCTCTCATAGTCGAACCGTTAATTATTTCACAAAGCGAGGTGATTCATGAATAGTACTATTTGGTTTAACAACCCCCACCCAGGTTAGTCGCACTAACTCTGACTGGGAGTCAAACGGGTGCATAATTGACCTAATCCATTGTGTGCTGAGCACGTAAGAGGCAAAATGCTAGTTTCTGCATTCCTTCGTTGAGCTTCGGTTTCGGTGTTGCTTATATAATTAATGTTTATTGTCTGATCAACAATCGAATCACTAGTATACATGCGTAATGTTACACTTTTTTTTTCATTTCTTTTCTGTTACTTAAACATGTGAACTCACCAACCCTGTGTTGACACTTTTAAGCATGTTTATCTCAGGTCACTAAACATTCATGCATGGACTAGGGTTGCACTTCAGGAGTCTCATTTCATGTTTTCATTAGAAGCTTAGGTTTATGGGAACCTAAATATTTATGCTTCTGTATTTTGATACTATTACTGTTGCTTTCGCACTTTGCTTTCTGCATTTTCAAACTCGGCATTACTTATTCATTTTTGTATGATGTTCAAACGGAAAGTCTTTTAAAAAAACCATTTAGAGGTCGTTCGAAATGATCAGGACCAATGATCCTTAACAGTCACAACCCGCGGGTAAACCACTGTGAAAGTTCAGGGTGTGACATTTTGGGTGGTGGGGTGGGGGGGTTAGGTTTTTGGATGGGGTGGGGTGGGGAGTTTAGGTTTTTGGGGTGATACTACACATATGCTGTATTGAAAATAAGAAGAAAAAAAATGAATTAATTCTTATTTTTTATAACGTTATTGATACTCAAATGAAAGATAAAGAAATTCTTGATTTAATGATGTAATTTTTTTAAAAAAATAATAATGTATACAAAAGATAGAAATGTTTAAAGATTTATATATTTTAAGTTCCAATTTTACCCTTTTCTCTTTAAAATTCCACCCCTTCTCTTTTTAGTGGTTCTCTAGTTCTCTCATTAAAATGAGTTCTCTTATTAACCTAACCATATATATATATATATATATATAGGGTTAAGTTATAGTAAAAAGAGTTTTAAAAATAAAAAGGGTAAGAAGGATTCTAAACTTGACATGTGTCATTTTATTGTTTTTAAAGGGAGGGCATAATGGTCAATGTGTAATATACCAGGTCAATGTGTAATATACCAGGTCAATGTGTAATACACTATGTCAATGTGTATTACACAATGACTTGACTAATTACACAATAAACTTGTATTACACAATGAACTTGTATTACACAATGATCAGATATTACACAATGACCAGACGTGATATTACACAATAAACTTGTATTACACAATGACCTGACTAACTACACAATGAGCTGGAAAACGTAAAACATAATGATAAATACATATAACACAATGAACTTGTATTACACATTGAACTTGTATAACACAATGAACTTGTATTACACAATTAACTTGTATTACACAATGAACTTATATT
This sequence comes from Smallanthus sonchifolius, assembly GCA_023525975.1. Classification (NCBI taxonomy): domain Eukaryota; kingdom Viridiplantae; phylum Streptophyta; class Magnoliopsida; order Asterales; family Asteraceae; genus Smallanthus; species Smallanthus sonchifolius. Next base: position 34,661,082 of record CM042025.1, on the reverse strand, counting down.
ACACAATGACTTGACTAATTACACAATGAACTTGTATTACATAATGACCAGATATTACACAATGACCAGACGTGGTATTACACAATGACCAGACGTGGTATTACACAATGACCAGACGTGGTATTACACAATGAACTTGTATTACACAATGACCTGACTAACTACACAATGAGCTGGAAAATGTAAAACACAATGATAAATACATATAACACAATGAACTTGTATTACACAATAACCAGACGTGGTATTACACAATGAACTTGTATTACACAATGAACTTGTATTACACAATGAACTTGTATTACACATTGAACTTGTATTACACAATGAACTTGTATTACACATTGACCTGACTAATTACACATTGACCTAACTAATTACACAATGAGCTAAAAAACGTAAAAAAAATCTTTTTTGTTTATAACGACACTATACTCGTTTTAAAGATAAAAAATGCTCGTTTTTATGGTGTAGATTTTTTGAAAAAATAATGTCGTATGTAAAAGTTATGAACGTTTAAAAATAAGGGGGGAACTTGATAAAAAGTCAACAAAAGTGGCCAAGACTAAAATACCCTTGCAACAACTTTTTCTCCTACAATTTAATCTCAACCATTAAATATTTTCTACAATTTAATCTAATGGCCCTAAATCCTTCTCACCCTTCTTACAATTAAAATCTTTTTTACCTGAACCTAATATATATATATATATATATATATATATATATATATATATATATGGAGGTTCAAATAAGAAGTGGTTTTTCGCTAAAAAATGACAAAAACCTTAAGAAACGATATCAAACGAACTACGATTGAGCTCATTTCAGCGGCGTTGGAACCGTCTCGTCGAACTCTACTATCTTAACTTTTAGGGTTTAACTTTTAAGGTTTAGATTTTAGGGTTTAGATTTTTTTTAAGGGTGGGGGTGGAGGGTTTAGGTTTTTGAGGGAGGGTGGGTGGGTGGGGTGGGTTTAGGTTTTTGGTGGGGTGGGATGGGGAGGTGGGGGTTTAGGTTTTTAGGGGGTGGGGGGTGAGGGGTTTAGGCTTTTCGGGGTGGGGTTGGAGGGGGGTTTAGGTTTTTGGGGGTGCGAGTGGAGGAGAGTTTAGGTTTTTGGGGGCGAGTTATGGTTTGATGAGACGGTTCTAACGTCGCTGGAATGAGCTCAATCGAAATTCGTTTAACCAATTTCTTAGCGTTTCTTAATGAAAACCCAATTTTTAGTGGAACCTCCCCCTATATATATATAGGGAGATGTTCAAGAGAAAACTAATTGTTGGGGAGAAAACCAAAAAACTCATTTTTGTAAGGCAAAAAAAACACCTTAAAAAAAATAAAGAAAAATATAAAAAATATTAATAAAACAAAAAAAAACTAAAAACTAAAAAAATCAAAATGTTTCTCTCGTTTGCGTCGTTTAAAAAAATAAAAAAAATAGTCGATTTAGCTTTAGGGTTTAATTTTTTACGTTTAGTTTAGCTTTTAGGTTAGGTTTTTGGAGGTAGGGGATGGGGGGTTAGGTTTTTGGGGGTGAGTTTTAGATTATGTTTTTGGAGGTAGGGGATGGGGGGTTAGGTTTTTGGAGGTGGGTGGGGGTTTAGGTTTTTTTTAGGGGGTGGGGGTTTAGGTTGGTTTTTTTTAGGGGTGCGGGGGTGGTTTTAGGTTTTTTTTTTTTTTTTTGAGTTGGGGTGGGTGAGGGGTTTCGGAGGGTGGGGGTGGGTGAGGGGGGTTTTGGTTTTTGAGGTGTATGGGAGGGTTAGGTTTTTAAGAATATATAATGATAATATAATTACAAAAGTCTCGTTAATAAAGAGTTTTTTGGTTTTCTCATTAAATTGAGTTTTCTCATGAACTCAACCCTATATATATATATATAGAGAGAGAGAGAGAGTAAATTACCGTTTGCATCCCTGTGGTTTACACGATTTAACACAGTGCGTCCTTAACACGAATTTTTAACTCTTTGAGTACATGTGGTATACAATCTGTAATACTCTGACCCCCTGGGCCTAACTTCGTTAAAAAATTGCGTTAATTTTAGTTTCGACAGGGTTACTGAAATTCACCCGAAACTACTAAGTTTAGTTTCGACATGTTGTGGATAGTTAAGTTTTGCTGCTGATCTAGTTAAGCCTATGCGCAGATACCCCTATCGAAACTAGATCATCAGCAAAACTTAACTATCCACAGCATGTCGAAACTAAACTTAACGGAAATAATTTAACGAAGTTAGGCTCAGGGGCTCAGAATGTTACAGATTATATATCACAGGTACTCAAAGCGTTAAAAATTCGTGTTAGGAACGCATTGTGTTAAATCATGTAAACCAAAGGTACGCAAAGAGTAATTTACTCATATATATATATATATATATATATATATATATATATATATGAGGGAAACCGACCTTAACTATTTGGTTGAAGAAAAAGTTACAATCATTTTAGAACTGATAGTCCATGAAAAAGTTACAATCATTTTAGAACCGATAGTACATGATACATGAAGTTATCACAAATTATAAGATAGTTTAATTAAAACTTATATATTTATATTATATTATAATACATATTAGAAGCACAGTAAAATAATTTTATCAAAATTTAAGAGTCTTACTTAAATACAAGTTTTAAATCCCAAGTATCTAAATAACGTTTACTTGTTTAATGAAGATACAGCAATTATGTAATTCAATAGTTTATGAAAATATGAATCTTACGTAGTAAAACAAACCCATAGATATAATTTTAGGTAGTTATGGGTGATTATTATAACAAAACTAGAAATGTTGCCCCGTGCTTCGCGGCTGGAGCCGGATCTTAAACGGTTGAGGCGGGGACATTAACATGGCTAAGTAAAAAAAACATGGTTAAATAAATTTTGCCCTACGATGCATGGTGGGAGGCGGATCTTAAACAATTGATGTTGTAACATTAACGTGACTACGTACAAAAAAACGTGGTCAAATAGATAAAAGAAACGTGTGAAGTTATGACGACTCGGTTGTGGAGATCGAAACATAGATAAAAGACAGTTATATAATGGTATCGATGTTTTCAGTCGGTCTCATTTTTCGCGGGTACCAGCACGTCACCGTCAGTCGATATAACCCACGGTACCATAAAATTATTTTATTTTGAATACGACTCCGATTTTAATAAAATTTATATTGGGACGTTAAAAAAATAAAACAAATAAACGAAAATAATTAAGGAAAAATCAGATTATATATATTACAAGGGGTAAACTTGAAACTTTAAAAACTTGAGAAGATGAAAATAACATTTTACAAAGTTAAGAGACTATTTTTACCAAATCATCAAAGTTGAGAAGTTAAAAGTGATCGGTGGCATTCTTCTCTTTAAGTAATATAAAATGGATTATTTTTGGATGCACATAATAATTTATTAATAGGCTTAATAGGTTGAATGCGCCGAAGGGAATAAAAGAAAGGTCCAGAATGGGCACAAAATGAGTAGTACCAAGTTACCCAGTCTAATTGATGGACAACGAAGCCATATATCTTTCTTTTTTTTTTTTAAAGGCAAATTTCTTTAATGCCATGGGAGTGGGACTTGAACCCATAACCTTCTTAAACCTTGTTGTTTCATGAAGCCAAATATCTAATCGAGTATTTTTTCATCGACTCCAAGTTGCCATTCCAACTTTCTATGCTTGCTAGGGTTCAAAATTTCAACCAGTAGGAGATTAGCATCAGTTTCAGAGCGAGACAATGATGTTTTGAGATTGGGTAAGCAGCGCAAAAGAGCTTAGTGGAGTGGAAGCGGGTATCCTTGCGGGTACCACTCACTAAAACGGGTAGCAGTGGGTAGATGTTAAGCGGATAGTGCAGTGAAGCTTTATACCCGCTATTCAAATTGTGCGGGTAGTGCAGTGAAGCTTTAGGAACAATGGCAAAGCTTGAAAAAAAACGCAAGGGGGCCCGGGATTTTTTTTTTCCTACCAGGTGGGGCCGGAACTATAAAATTTTCGCCGAATACGTATAAATTAACACTATTGAGCGAAAAATCGGCCGAATACGTATAAATTAACACTACTGAGCGAAAAATCAGGGGGGACGGGCCCTAATAAAGCTTCGCCCATATTTAGGAATGAGGGTAGTTTGAGGGTACCACTCCCACCATGGAGGGTAGTTTGACTAAATGAGGTGGCATCTTCTAATTGATCTAATTTGAGAGGTACTTTGGTTGAGAGGGTACCGCTCCTACCACCCTTATGTCACACTATGGCTAAGTTTTCCAAACCAAAAACATGCTTAATAACGTCTTTTTTATTTTCGGACTTCCTAACCTTTTTGATGCACGTGCGCTACTTGATCGTTTATGTCAATTTTTGCATAAGGGTATGTTTTGTCAACTTTTAAAGCAGTTGATTGGATTAATTTAAGATACACAAGATTTAGTGTTACAAGTTCTTTTAAGCAAGGTTGGTAGGAATTGAATTTTGAGCAATTATGAATGTTCTAGCTTGTATATTGTTATTGATGCGTTATTTTATTTATTTATTTATTTATTTTTGTGTTTAATCCCCTTTCATTTTGAAATGAAACTTACCTAGTATATCTGCGGGGTTATTTCTACTGCTTTTATAATATTATGTGATTATCCAAACCTAAACCCTTTCATACTGTTTGTTTTACAAGAAAATAACTTTTTTGAACGGCAAATCTACCCTACTCGTACTACTACTCCTACTCTTAAGTTACACCAAATAATTCATCATATGTCTGGATTTGAAACCCAGGACCTCCAATCTAAGAGGCAAGAGTCTCTACCAAATAGGGTAGTCCCACGTTGGCTTTACAAGAAAATAACTGGAAGTTAAGGTTTATCAATATTGAATTCAATGGCAGACCTACTATGTGTCACCCCATGGAAATATTTTTTATTAGTATATGTTTTGACGTCCGAAAAATTTTAACGCTGACCTCATGAATTTTTGACACCTATCCGAAGAAAAATTAATTGAACATTTTAAAATTTTACAAATATAACCTATTATACACTGATTAACATATATAAAAAGATATAGTAAACTAATTGGACGCCGATCCCATGTCTTCTTCGTCAAAGGCAGATCCAGATTCATGTGATGTGGTGGAACTACGAGTGTAAAGAAGCCGAGCAGCTCGCGAGCTACTTGAGATCGGATCGGCAAAATGCTTGAATGAGCCGAGCTTAAAAGAGCTTAAGCCTCAAGTAAAACTATTTTATTAAACAAGTCGGAGCCCAAGCTTTATATGTGAAGACCGTTTTGTCTCGGGAGCCTAAATAGGCTGAGCATAGTTTTATGGATTCTAAGGAGCCCAATACCAATATACAAACAGCCCACATTTAATAGTCCATTTAATATCCCCTAATAGCCCAATACCAATATACAAACAGCCCACATTCATATCAATTTTTGAGTTTTGACTACCTATTTATTTTACTGTCTAACCCCAAGATCCCAGCCTTCATCTTCATCTCAAACACCCACCGGTAAAAAAGGTTAATCTTCAATTCTTCATCTATTGGGTTATCTTTAAAGGAATTTGCACTCTCCCAAGGGGATTCAATTGTTTTCCGAGTTATTTTAGTGACCGGCGACTCAACATAATTTGGGGCCTAAAGTGAACATCAAAATTATGGCTTTTTGTGAAAGTTTTCTAAATATAAAAAAATTACTAAAATGTAATTTTATGGAGCGTGAAAACGTATAATGTTAATACAAAAGTTGTCAGATTGTCATTTCTCTCTAAAAACATTATCACATATATTTTTACGTTAAAATATAGATTGAAGTAATTTCTTCAAATTTCGGGCCATTAAAATTTGGGGGCCTAAAGCTATTGTTTTAGTTGGTTGTACTGTAGAACCACTCCTGATTTTAGTTTTTAATAGACTAAGTAGTAATTTTTTTCAGTTTAAGAAACTTTGTAATTAGTATGATCTGGGTGTTTGGATGTACTCTTCTATGGTTTCACAACCATATGGTTTACTCCTATTGATTTTAGTAGCTTTGTTATCGAGTTGTGAATCTTTGATGTAAATATGTTACTTTGTGTCCATAAACGTTACACATTGTAATCTATATGCTTGTTTCTCGCTTGTATAGTTGTGATTTAACAATCCGTGACTTGATGTTTTAGGTTTAAAAATATAAAGACTTGCTTACTTTTGTGGAATATTGACTATGGATATTTGGGAACACGAGAAATTTTGAGTAGTGTTTGGCTTAAACTCGACTCGTTTTCTTTACACCCATGAGTGGAACAACCGTATCAACCCCAAGAATTTAAAATGGTTTAAAAAATAAATATATTCCACATTTTTGTTGCTTTAATGTTGTTACGTGGTTTGTAGTCTATTTGACATCAACGATCAAGTTGTTTTTAGGGATGGCAAAAGAACCTGAACCCGTTGGGAATACTCGAAACTTGAAACGTTTGGAACGAGTATTCATAATATGAAAAATTAACTTTTCTTTTGTGATATGTATTTGATGATATTACTTATATTTTGTATGCTATGAAGTATGAACTTATATTTTGGATTTATATTATCATGAAATTAACTTTTCTTTTGCATGCTCCTTGGTCGGGTTTATCGTTCTAACAACCGTTGGACTGTTAACGGGCTCCCGTAAACGTTAGTCTCTCACTCTAGTTATTATTCAGACGAAGATTATCTAGATGACTTGGCTCTCGTCAGGGTTACCAAGACTCTTTGAAAAGTTGGAATGCGCAACCACCTCTAAGCCACTCAATGAATGGACGAAATCAATTGATTATGTTCTTAAAAAAAGTTGGAAGGGCTACAAACCTCGACCACACAGTTTTATGAGGTTAGTTTCGTTATGATCACCGTAATTCCGGAGTTAATGTAACCTTAATTGTAAAATACTTTAAATAAACCTCGACCACACAATTTTACCAGCATAAAACGTAAGGTCCAACTAAGACTCGAATGTTTTGTTAAATACCCAACCCCCGACCAATCCAAAGTATTAAATCTATACTAACCGGGCCTTTGGTAGCACCAAGATTTGTATAAAGACGAACAAACTTGAATAAGTGTGTAAACTGTTGGGGTTTCGTACAATGGTTTTCAAAACAGTTTTTGAGCAACGCAGCGTAATAAACAAAGTTGTACGAACCAGGCCATTACCCTAGACTGCCCACCAGGAGTCCAGATGCAAGCCAGAAAAAAAACAAACATAGGGGATTAGACAATTATATCTTTCGCGAAACCGACTGACTGATCAAGCTCAACACTTTGAGATCAACGATTCCAGTCGGTAGATCTGGTTACAGGAATCTTCATGAATCTAAACTCTTTCCGATCTAATACAAATACCCAAAAATCTAAACTCCTTCAGATTCACCCGTAAAGCGCCTGCAAAACTGTAACTTGACAGTAACCTAGTGAATACACCCGTAAACTAAACATAAATAAAAAACGGTGTGACGGTGGCGAGACGAAGAAAAGCGGCGACGGCCAGCAGGTGGCGGCGACAAGCAGTGGCTGTGGCGGCCGGTGGCTTGGACGGCGGCGGTGGCGCAAGGAGGAGGGGAGGGAGGATTTAGGGTTTTGCACCTTTTCAAAATCTGATTAATTGTGTGTTTCTAATCACCTCCTCAGACCCCTTATTTATAGCCTCTAACTTGGTCACCAAGTTAGGGTTTACTAATTACAACTAGGTCCATGTAGTTATCCCATAATTACAGTTATGGATCTTCATTATCTTAATTGTTAATTAACTAACAATTATTTAATTAATTATATCCAACATAATTAATATAACAATTAAATAACTTATAATTAATAAATATGGTAACATTTATTTCATAAGTAATTATCTCGTCCAACCGTTACCGTTTATCCTCTTTGATAACTATTTCATTAATAATCATCTCGCCTCTTTTGTATATTCGTGTAATAGACTATATTAACATTTAATATCTCTATTGATAGTAATCGTTGCCCAAAGTATAACCCTTTGGATCTTAACTCGTTAGCAGTATTGTCAAATGTCGTTACTCGGGATACAAGTCCAACATAAACAAGATGTCTTGCTTAAAACACTTATAAGATTTAAATGAAAAGTCCATTTGCGACTTTCAAACTACACGAATATGTACTATTCTTGAGCATAGTCGTATGGTTTTTGTTGAACAATACATCTACTAACTTGGAATTTCAAATTCACATAAGATAGGCACACAACACACAACATCATATCCATAAGTCAATCTACTAGAGTGGTTGATTATAGATCAATCAAGCAATATGGTAAATTCTAAATACACTTATCTTTTAATTTGACTAGTGTCTATTTTACTTTAAAAGCCTTACAAATTAGATGATTTTTGCTAGACTTGAGTTGGTGTTTTCTCTTCTTCGCAACAAAAACTAAGAGCTCTAAGGAACAAAGACGATTCATGACTTTTGTCAAAAGAAAGGGAAGAAAAAGAGTCAAAAATTAGGCATGGCTCCCTTTTCTTGCATTCTTTCACGCTCAACAAACAATTCTAGATTGATATCAATTTAAGTGAAGTATAACTTAATTGAACATGAATCATAGACGGTATAAAAGATTTCTAATGAGAAATCGAAGGCAATTTGGTGATGATTTTTATAAAATGGTTCTTGAATTCAATTAATAGAACAATTAATTTCATTACATAGCACCCTAAATATAAACATAAATTTGTAATTCAAAATAAAGAAGTGAAACAAAATCTTATTGCTACTCATGACTATAATCCTATGTAACAACTGGTAATTTTACCACATAATTAATTGAATATAATTACACGAAAATGTGCATATTAGACTAATTTTAATTAATTATGTCTAATCCGATCTAGTAGATTCCAACCACTACACAACTACATAGGAAATAATAGAGATTTCCTAGACACATCGAACCCCATACCGCGTTGGTGATAAATTAAAAATAAAAATTTAAACATCTCGAAACGTTCTCCTTATTTTTAATAGTAGATAATACCCACTCGGATAAAAATAAAATTTAAACATATGACAACGGATACGTATTTATCCGAACTACTAAACCTATATTATTCTCGAAACCCGACTCATCCCCGACACATAACAACGAACGGAAAAATGACGATACGTGGGTATTATACCGGACTAATAACGAGCGGGTAACACTCCACGCTACACCCTACCCTACCCCCTAACCCCCTTCCTTCTCCCTCACGGTCGGACACCCCTAGAGGAGGCACCCCCTTAATTCACTCATTGGGTTGTCTTAGCCACCAATTTGTTGCATGTTGAGCCAACATGATGTTGGTGTGGAGACAAAGATGTCTCAAGGAACACTAAACCTAATGGGTAATAACCCAATATAAAGACCTATATAAACAAGCACCCATGCACCTCAAACCCACACCAACACCTTACACTCTCCCTCTCTCTCGGCTAGCCTCACCCGACCCCTTCTCTTTCTCCTTCTCGGTTCCACGACAGCAGCTCCATCACCCTCATCAACCACCATAAACCACCACCACCACCAAGCACACCCAACCTCCCTTTCCCTCGGCATTATACCCGACACCACCACACCCTCTCCCTCTTCGGTTTACAACCACAGCAGCCGCCCGACAGCCCTACTCTAGCCCCCTCCACCACCGTCGTACACCGCCACCTCCACCCGTCACATCCCCGAGACCCTCCACCACCTTTACGGATTTTGCGGGTCAAGAACCGAGCTCCTCCATCTCTTACGGGTCTTCAATTCTCACTTACGGGCACCGGGTTACGGTTACACGAAGTACAAGGGTTATTTCGGGAGCTTACCGGGTGATACGGGACGTTACGAGGAGAAACCGGGTCTCGCATAACTCCGTCACCTTCCCTCGACTATTTACGTGAGCATTCGACTATTTTATCTTTAACGTAAAAATTAGTTGGTGATATAATAGTTATAACCAGGGTTCGTATTTTAAATAACGGGTTTTTAACGTAAGAAATGACTACTAAAAATTATAAAAACCCTAAGTGTTTCTTGAACTTAATGATTTACATAAATCATTACTTTCTCTCAAATATTCTAAATGTAACATTTATTTTATTAATAACATAAATAAATAATAATCTTATCATTTTATTATGGCATCTTAATTCATAATAATCATGATTTATATTATGATTATTATTATTATAAGAATTAACATCAAAATATTATTTTAAATAAATGATAACATTTTATAAAGTTTCTTTTATAAAAACACATATATTTATATTGTTGAAAAAAAAGGATAATGGATATATATGCATGAATTTATATGTATATATTTTGAGTCAAAAAAAAAAGTTTAAACAATAAAATAATATAATTATTATTTTATGACTTTTTTACAACTATTTTATAATAAATATATATTATATATTTATTATCATAAAGAATTACCTAAACCGAAAACAAGATATTGAAAACTAAAAGATTAAGTCATAATATTTAATAAAAAGGATTTAATAAATATAACTACTTGAACGACAAGTTATGTCACCAACGACGATTGGGTCGGACCCTTGTAAATTAGTACAAGGCATGGGTCAAGACTTTAGGGTATTGGTCATGTGACCAATCCACACTTAAACAACTACACAGGACCTAAGGTGTCTTAATTAATTTAGGGCACGGATATGTCAGATACTTGTTGGACTTACTACATACAACATCACTCACCACCTCGTTAGTTACGGTGAGTCTTCACAGCCTCACTTTTACTTATTTTAAATTTGTTTTTAAACATACGAGGGAGAAAACTTGCTCAACTTACAACTAGACACAAGTACCTACATTGTTACATGAGTCAACTCGTCTAACGCATCAAAGTCCCCTCTTATTCTGTAATTGTTAATTATGGTATGAACATGGAAAGCATGAATAGAACTATTTGGGTTGACACCCCCTCTCCCCGGTGGTTAGCCGCGCTAACCTTGACTGGAGGTCAAAGCGGGTGTATAACTTTCATCAACTATTACAATGTTTAGCGTTAAGAACATTGGGTTAGGGGCACAACTACAACGTCGAGTTCGGTTACGGGAGCTCATGGTAATATTAATAAACATACACTATTGTTTTAATTAATGATAGTAGGACATCATTGTTCGGGTAAACAATACACAACTAGAAATCTTGTGGTCCAACATCAAACATTTCAACTAAACTTGTGAACTCACCAACTTTATGTTGACTTTTAAGCTTGTTTTCTCAGGTAACTAAATCATGGAGACAAGGGTATGCATGCACGTAGAACAAATTTTGGACTTTTCTAGTTATAACGTAGGAGCATCTAGGACATAGCTAACAAACTTGTTATTTGAAAATCCGTTCACTTGGTTAAGTGCGGTATTTTGGCATGTATTGTCTTAAAACAATTTATGATTTTGTGTAATAACTTAAACCTTTGATTATGAATGCATTAGAAGTCATTTGTTGTAATCAAAGGCTATGAACACCATGGATCGTTACGCCTCGTGTTTCCTCCCTAGGCGGGGTGTGACAGATTGGTATCAGAGCCTTGGTTATAGCGAACTAGGTTGCATTAGTGAGCCTAGACTATAGCCCTAGATACAGGACTGAACATCTGCATTGCACAACTTATATGTTTGTACTAACATTAAATTGTCACAGCTATGTCTCACAACGGATGGATATCCGTATCGGACTCCGACGAGGAGCCGGCTTCACCGATTTCGTCCGTGGATTCATCCGCGGCACCCCTACACCCCACAGCTCTGTTGAGGAGGCCATGATAGATTATACTGAAATAGAGCCTGAGGAGGTCCCCGATCTTACCGATACTGACACCCCGTCAACAGCTGCTGAGCCTGTGGCCCCTTCTTCTGAGGAGATACAGCTACCGTGGGGACCACCCGCCCTGCCGCCACATCTGCCTATGTCTGCACCCATCTGGGAGGTTCCCTCTTCCGCATCACTCCACAGAAGAAGGTCCTTCCGCCTCGCAAGAGGCCAGCTTCACCTACTCCCATTATTCTCGAGCCTGAGCCCAAGAAGGCTAGGTCCACTTCCCCCACTCCATCAGCCCCCGCACCGAGAAGGCTTAGGTCCTCATCCCAACGATGGGGATGGGTAGCCCCCACCCTTCAGAGGTGGGTAGACGAGGAGGGTACTCCCTCCACTTATGACGTAGGAGAGTCCTCCCGTGCTCCTACTTCCTTGCCCATCACCGGTCAGCCGATGGAGCTGACTGCCCCTCTCCTCGTGGCACGGAGCTTCTGCCATGACAGCCAACTTGACGGCCTCCAGGAGGACGTTAAGCATCTATAGGACCACGCACAGAGATTAGAGGAGCTCCAACGGTTGATGGCCCGGCTAGACCTCGTATAGTACCATGAGGCCAGGGTTGTGCTCGATGTGAGCACACGCCTTGACCACGCAGAGGATAACCTCGCGGCTATCACTGGCATCGGGGAGTGGACGATCGAAGCCGATGAGAGGATCTCCGAGCTCCAGGAGAGCCTAGTGGCGGTTACACTCCGGGTGACGGCAGCGGAGCAGGAGACAGCTACCCTACGGGAGGAGCTGCAGCAGACACAAGCCCTTGCTACCATTTGTGACATCCTGGCTACCGCTGCCACTCAGGCAGGTTTATTCTCGCACCTTTCTCGCAGACCTACGTAAGCGGGTTGTGCTCACCTAGACTAGGATTTAAAACTTATATTGAGAAGGCTCTGTACCCTTGTCCATTTTGTATTATGTACAAACTATGTTTCATGTGTGAATCCATCTATGTATTATGTTTCTTGTGTTATGATTGTTGTGGTTGTTTAAGTTTCCTTGTTCATGTGATGAAAATTATTTTATGCATATTGTCTTATTTTCTTTTCTTGTCATATATACTAATATAAAAACATGGCGCCTAAAGGAAGACCTCGATGTAACACCCGACAGAACAGCGAGAGCACAGAGACAACACAACCCATGACGGCTGCTGAGATATCACAGATGATAACTCAACAAGTAGCTGCAGCACTAGCATAGAACGAAGCAAACCGGAACACTGAATCCGGAAGCGGATCAGGAAACCTAGGGAGTGGCAACAATGGAACCAACGGAGATAACATCGGAGCTAGGAATACCAACATCAATAGCGGTACCAACGGGACCGAAGTTGGATCTGGAGGTATTTTGGGTAACAACAATACAACGACCCTAGAGGTCACTGTTTATGATTATTTCCCTAAACTAATAATCCTACCAACTCAGGGAACAACAACGCTCCAAGAGGTTGCACCTATAAGGACTTCATGAACTACAAACCTTGCTATTTTAATGGATCTGAAGGAGCAATTGGTCTCATGCGTTGGATTGAGAAGATGGAGTCAATGATCAACATAAGCAACTGCACCAATGAATGAAAGGTCAAGTATGTTAATTGCACCTTCCAAGACCAAGCACTCACTTGGTGGAACGCCAAAGTTCAGACATTGGGCATGGATGTTGATTACCAGATGTCATGGGATGACTTCAAGCATATGGTGAAAGAAGAATACTGTCCACGAAACGAGGTTTAGAAATTAGAGAATGAATTCTGGAACTTAACCATGGTTGGAGCTGAAGTGGCAACCTACACCACTCGGTTTCATGAACTAGCCCGACTAGTTCCACACATGGTTACCCCAGAGATCAAAAGGTTTGAAAGGTACATTTGGGGCCTTGCACCCCAGATTCAAAGTATGGTGACTTCATCAAAACCAACCACCATTGAGAGTGCCATAAGGTTGGCACACAATTTGACTGACCAAGCTGTACGTTCTGGAGTACTAGTAAAGAAAGGTTCAGTTTCTGCTGAAAAGAGTTTCAGTGGAAAAAGGAAATGGGATGGAAAGAACTCTGGGCATAAGACTCCTAAGAAGCCTGAAACTGTGAAAGCCTATGTTGCAACACCAACTGAGAAGAATCAGTATGCAGGGAAGCAGCCCAAGTGCAGCAAATGTGGTCTCCATCACCTAGGTACTTGTGAGTGTTTCACCTGTACCAAATGCAAGAAGCTAGGCCACACGGCCAAATAGTGTAGAGCCCCTGATCAAGCAGTCAACATCGGGGGAAAATCGAGCTTGTTATGAGTGTGGCAATAATGGGCACTTTAAGAAGGACTGCCCAAATATGAGGAACCAAGGAAACAACCAAACCCATGGTAGAGCATTTGTGATTGGAGCTGGAGACGCCCGTCAAGATCCCAACATTGTTACGGGTACGTTCCTTGTTAACCATCACTATGCTTCCATTCTGTTTGATACGGGTGCCGATAGAAGTTTTGTCTCTATCGACTTTAGTCCTTTGCTTGGTATAGCACCCACTGCACTAGAAGAGTCTCACGTGATAGAATTAGCCGACGGTAAACTAATCAAAACAAGAGAGATAATCAAAGGATGCTCTCTAAACCTGGGAGACCATACATTCAGCTTAGACGTAATGCTTGTGAGACTTGGAAGCTTCGACATTGTCATCGGCATGGATTGGCTATCCAAGAACCATGCGGAGATTGTCTGTCACAAAAAGATAGTTCGCATTCCACTCCAAGACGGTGAAACCCTGACCATTCAGGGGGAAAAGAGTGGAGCCACCTTAAGAATTATCACATGCATGAAGGCCCAGAAGTACTTGAGATAGGGATATCATGCTATTCTAGCCCATGTGACAGAAAAGAAACCAAAGGAGAAACAACTCGTTGACATACCGATCGTACGAGATTACCCAGAAGTCTTCCCTGAAGACTTGCCTGGACTTCCACCACCAAGACAAGTTGAGTTTCGCATCGATCTAGTACCCGGAGCAGCACCGATTGAACGATCACCATACCGACTTGCACCGTCCGAGATGCAAGAACTATCCGGGCAACTACAATAAATTTTGGATAAAGGGTTTGTTCGTAAAGAAGAAGGATGGAACTTTTAGGATGTGTATCGATTATCGAGAATTGAAAAAATTAACGGTAAAGAATCGGTATCCACTTTCAAGGATAAATGACTTGTTCGATCAATTGCAAGGTTCTAGTTTCTATTCTAAGATTGACTTGTGATCATGATATCATCAGCTGAGAATCCAAGAAGAAGACATCCTAAGATTGCGTTTAGTACTCGTTACGGCCCCTACGAGTTCCTAGTTATGTCTTTTGGTTTAACCAACGCGCCAGCTGTATTCATGGATCTCATGAATAGGGTCTACAAACCTTATTTGGATAAGTTCGTGATTGTGTTCATCGATGAAATTTTGATATACTCACGAAGCAAAGAGGAACATGAACATCACTTAAATCTTGTCTTAGAACTACTCAGAAATGAGAAACTATATGCCAAGTTCTCGAAATGCGAATTCTGGATTCGAGAAGTGCATTTCCTCGATCACGTGATTAATGACAAGGGCATACACGTGGATCCATCTAAGATTGAAGCCATCAAGAATTGGGAAGCACCAAGGACTCCAACCGAGGTGTGACAATTCTTAGTTCTAGCTGGCTATTATAAACGTTTTATCGAGAACTTCTCCAAAAGAGTTCAGCCTCTGACGACCTTAACTCAAAAAGAAAAGAAGTTTGACTGGAACGACAAACAAGAAGCGGCATTCCAGTTATTGAAACATAAATTGTGTTGTGCACCAATCATATCACTTCTAGAAGGAACGGATGACTTCAAAGTATACTGCGACGTATCACACCAAGGACTTGGTTGTGTCTTGATTCAAAAGGAGAAAGTCATCGCATATGCATCCCGTCAACTCAAGGTACATGAGAAGAACTACACTACCCACGACCTAGAGTTAGGAGCAGTCGTCAACAGTACAAAAGGCACCATTTATACTGATCATAAGAGCCTCCCGCACATCTTCAATCAGAAAGAATTAAACATGAGACAACGAAGATGGGTAGAGTTACTGAACAACTACGGCTGTGACATCCGTTACCATCCTGGTAAAGCAAACGTCGTAGCCGATGCTTTAAGTAGGAAAGAAAGAACCAAAACCCTCTGAGTGCGAGCATTGGGAATGACGATTCATACGAGCCTTACCGCTCAACTACGCAATGCCCAACAAGAAGCACTCAAGGAAGAAAATCTGAAAGACGAATCCCTACGAGGTATGGATCAACAGCTAGAAACCAAATCCGACAAAGCCCGTTACTTCATGAACCGGATTTGGGTACCATGTTTTGGAAACCTACGGGATTTGGTGTTAGACGAAGCACACAAATTCAGGTATTCCATCCACCCAAGATCCGACAAGATGTATACGGATCTCAAGGAGTTGTACTGGACACTAGTGGCCCAACATGAAGGCAGAAATTACCACCTATGTAAGCAAGTGCTTGACTTGTTCCAAAGTTAAAGTAGAACACCAAACGCCATCAGGAATCTTGCAACAACCTGAGATACCACAATGGAAATAGGAGCAAATTTCCATGGATTTCATCACAAAATTGCCCAGAACATCTAGTTGTTACGACACTATTTGGGTAATTGTCGACTGATTGATAAAATCTGCACACTTCATACTAATCATAGAGACGGATAAGATGGAAATATTGACACGAATCTATTTAAAGGAAGTTGTCTCAAGGAACGGAGTGCCAATCTCTATCATCTCAGAAAGATATAGTCGTTTCACCTCAAGATTTTGACATTCACTTCAGAAAGCGTTAGGTACACGCTTCGACATGAGCACCGCCTATCATCCACAAACAGATGGTCAAAGTGAGAGAACCATCCAAACCCTAGAAGACATGCTTAAGGTATGTGCCATAGACTTCGAAAAGAATTGTGATACTCACCTGCCCTTAGCTGAGTTTTCTTACAACAACAACTATCACACCAGTATCCAAGCTGCACCGTTTGAAGCATTTTATGGTCGAAAGTGCCGATCACCGTTATGCTGGGCAGAGGTTGGCGAGAGCCAACTCACTGGCCCTGAAATCATCCAAGAAACAACTGATAAGATCTTTAAAATTAGAGAAATAATCAAAGCGGCTAGGGATCATCAAAAGAGCTATGCTGACATAAGACGCAAGCCCTTAGAATTCCAGGTGGGAGACAACGTTCTATTGAAAGTCTCGTCTTGGAAATGAGTTGTTAGATTCGAGAAACGAGGTAAACTCAATCCCCGATACATCAGACCTTTTGAGATCCTAGCCAGAGTAGGCCAGTGGCTTACAAACTCAAACTACCTCAAGAACTCATTGGTGTACACGACACATTCCACGTGTCGAATCTAAAGAAGTGTCTGTCGAAAAAAACCCTTGTTATACCACTTGAGGAGATTCAGATCGACGATAAACTCCACTTTGTGGAACAACCAGTTGAGATCATGGATCGGGAAATCAAGAAACTAAAACGAAGTCGCATTCCTATAGTGAAGGTCAGATGGAACTCTAAGCGAGGACCAGAATTCACTTGGGAACGCGGGGATAAAATGAGACTCAAGTATCCCCAGTTGTTCCACGAAACATCAACTACAGACAACACCAACTTAATTTTGGGACGAAATTCTTCTAATTGTGGAGGATGTGACAACTGGTAATTTTACCACATAATTATTTGAATATAATTACACGAAAATGTGCATATCAGACTAATTTTAATTAATAAGGTTTAACCCGGTCCAGTAGAGTCCAACCACTACACAACTACACAGGAAATAATAGAAATTTCCTAGATACATCGAACCCCATACCGCGTTGTTGATAAATTAAAAATAAAAATGTAAACATCTCGAAACGTTCTCCTTATTTTTAATAGTAGACAATACACACTCGGATAAAAATAAAATTTAAACATATGACAACGGACACGTATTTATCTGAACTACTAAACCTATATAATTCTCGAAACACCCGACTCATCCCCGACACGTAACAACAAATGGAAAAACGACGATATGGGTATTATACTAGACTAGTAACGAGCGGGTAACACTCCACACTACACCCTAACCTACCCCCTACCCCCTTCCTTCTCCCTCACGGCCGGACACCCCTAGAGGAGGCACCCTCTTGATTCACCCATTGAGTTGTCTTAGCCACCAATTTGTTGCATGTTGAGCCAACATGATGTTGGTGTGGAGACAAAGATGTCTCAAGGAACACTAAACCTAATGGGTAATAACCCAATATTAAGACCTATATAAACAAGCACCCATGCACCTCAAACCCACACCAACACCTTGCACTCTCCCTCTCTCTCGGCTAGCCTCACCCGACCCCTTCCCTTTCTCCTTCTCGGTTCCACGACAGCAGCTCCATCACCCTTATCAACCACCATAAACCACCACCCCCACCATCGTAAACCACCACCACCAAGCACACCCAACCCCCCTTTCCCTTGGCATTATACCCGACACCACCACACCCTCTCCCTCTTCGGTTTACAACCACAGCAGCAGCCCGACAGCGCCACTCTAGCTCCCCCCACCACCGTCGTACACCGCTACATCCACCCGTCATAGCCCCGAGAGACTCCACCACCTTTACGAGTTTTGCGAGACAAGAACCGAGCTCCGCCATCTCTTACGGGTCTTCAATTATCCCTTACGGGTCTTCAATTCTCCCTTACGGGTACCGGTTACGGTTACACGAAGTACACGAGTTATTTCGGGAGCTAACCGGTTGATACGGGACGTCACGAGGAGAAACCGGGTCTCGCGTAAACTCCGTCACCTTCCCTCGACTATTTACATGAGCATTCGACTATTTTATCCTTAACGTAAAAGTTAGTTGGTGATATAGTAGTTATAACCGGGGTTCGTATTTTAAATAATGGGTTTTTAACGTAAGAAACGACGACTAAAAATTATAAAAAACCTAAGTATTACTTTAACTTAATGATTTATATAAATCATTAGTTTCTCTAAAATATTCTAAATATAACATTTATTTTATTAATAACATAAATAAATAATAATCTTATCATTTTATTATGGCATCTTAATTCATAATAATCATGATTTATATTATGAGTAGCTTATAACTTGTGTACTACACATGGTGAAAAATATCAATACATAAAATTCTTAAATCTTTATATATGTATCTTATAGGTGGAAAAATGTATTACATATAATAACAATAGAAAACAAAATCAAAAAATATGTAAAAATTAATATATAATTGAGTTTAAAAATACATTAAATATTATTCAATATAATTTGACTTTTATTTATAATTTGATTGAAAACATAATCTAAATAATTACATTTCAAAGTTTTTTATAATATGAGATAATTTAAAATAAATGTGTTTTATTTAGTATAATTAATAATTTGTTTAAAAATATATTATTATTGAAAATATGGAAATGCATTTATTATGAGAGAGACGGGAAAATTTTTATGAGGATGAATATGGAGGCGACACATGGCATTGAGAAACCTTTATTTATTATATATTATAGATTATTATTATAAGAATTAACATCAAAATATTATTTTAGATAAATGATAACATTTTATAAAGTTTCTTTTATAAAAACACATATATTTATAATGTTGGAAAAAAAGGATAATAGATATATATGCATGAATTTATATGTATATATTTTGAGTCAAAAAGAAAATATGTTTAAACAATAAAATAATATAATTATTAAAATAATATAATTATTATTTTATGACTTTTGTACAACTATTTTATAATAAATATATATTATATATTTATTATCATAAAAAATGATCTAAATCGAAAACAAGATATTGACAACTAAGAGACGGATCTAGGAATTTTTTTTAAGGGGTTCACTGTTTTTAGATGTTTCAATTTCATAGCGCCGGAAATAAAAAATTTCGAGTCGGTTCGATGGTTCGAGTCGGGTAAGGTTCATCATATAACAAAAATACGAGACAATGATAAAAAAATATCGTCAATATAAATTAAAAAACATATAATATAAATAAAATAGTTTTTATAAATTTTAAAAAAACAACTTATCAAGGATATACCAATCACACAGGAAAGTCAAATTAATATTTAATTTATTCAATTGTATTTTATATTCTTGGTCATGATCTGCTGTATACCTTCCTAACTTATCTCCTGTAATTGCTCTAAAGGGCTTCTCGATCTTTCTTCCCCAAATCTAAATTGCTCCATCTTCAATGCTCGTCAATGGCTTCTCCCAAGACTGTCGTTCAACTCACAGCAACCGGTCACTTTCCAATCAAGATCACTTACCCCATTTTGGCAAGATCACTTTGTACAGGGATTCACCCTATAACTTATTTAGGGGTTCACCCCAGTTTTTTTACATACCGTTTTATTAAAATTTTGAAACTTGGAGGGTCCGGTGAACCCCGCTCTAAGTAAGTCCGCCCCTGCTCGCAATCACTTGTTATAATTTTAGATTAAATGTGTGGTTGTGTGTTTTTAATATTTACAAAACTAAACAGGCATGATATGAGAGCATTATATCTATTATAAAACAGAAAAGACTTAGCGCGCCACACCCTTACCCGCGCGATGCGGGTTCGAGCCAATGCATCCACAGCGGCCGGTTCTTTCTTTTCACGCTGCCATTTCTTTCTTTTTTTATTATTTTTTTTATATTTAATTTTAGGCATATTTTGTTTTTCTTTTATAACGTTTAAAACATGATGTTTTACGAAATTCCGAATATACCGTTACGCCGTGCTTATTTCTATCCATTTAAAACCTAGTTTTCGTGATGATGTATAAGACATCGAAGCACGGACATACAAGCCGTCGAAGCTGCTTCCATGTTTTTTTTCCACTTACATCCTTTAAAATATAATGTTTTATAAAATTCGGGATTTGTCGTTTCAACGACTTATTTATATCAGCGTTTTGACCTGAGTTTTTTTTACGCTCTGTGAAATGGTGTTCAGTTCGTCAAAACTGAGCCTTACAATTTTAAACACCCACGCCACAATGCGCGAGTTACGCCTATTGTTAAAAGACAAATTTATCCTTATTCCATGTCCTTAAGAAGGGACTTTGTGTATTTTCACCTAATCTAAGATGGAGATGATGTGTACACTACTTTGTACAACATGTAACTATAATTGTACGCCTAACAAATTCAAAGTACAACTCACAGTTCATAAGATACAGCTTAATGACTTATTAAACATTCAGATTCAACAATTGATGAACTAGGGGTTGGGGTTAGGTATAGTGATAAATATATAATAGTTACAGTTTTAATCTCATCCCAATAAAAGGTTATGGGTTGGAGTCTTGAGGTTAACAGATCCTGGTATTTAGGTGTTGCCTATTTTATTTTAGATAATCTAGACGTTACTGTTAAAAAAAATAATTAATGAACTTAATTTGAAACATTTGGATGTAGCAAATATTTTGTTCTTAAATTTTCAAAATGAATTGTTATTTTCATAAAAAACATATATTTCACTTACAAATCAACAGTCAAACATAATTAATTTTATTCTCTTTAAATAATATTTAAATTCATTTAAATGATATTAAATGACAAAATGACACCACAGGTTGACTAACCCAATACCCAGAGTCGTAAGTCTATGATGTTGCATGACTATTAAAATGATTTTTTTAGGAAGAAGGGGTTGCACTTTTATTTTATAGCGCCTCATATGAATTATTAATGAGACTTGAGAAGGTTCACAGAAGATGTGAATGCAGTAGTCTACACGTTATATTTTATATTCAAATAGCAGGAAAATAACAATATTTCAAGATTTGTATAATGAAATATAAAAAAAAGGAGTAAATTACACAAATTGTACTTTAGTTATATATGAAATTACACTATATGTCATTTGACTTTAATAATTACAAAGATTATTATTTTTTTGAAAATTTTGCACACATTTTGTCCTTTCCACTAACTGCTGTTAACTTTTTCTGTTAAGTATAAACACGAGTCTTGCACATGAGGGTATAATAGACATTTTACTCACAAAAGGACAATTTATATAATTTATTTAAACATAAATCCACACACTCTCTCTCTCGTCTCTCAGAAGCTTCTCTCTACCATAATATCTCTCTCTCCCACACAAACACCAGTTAAAAACAAAATAGCAAAAGTTTTGTATTATTTAGCGAAATTTTCTCCAAGTTCTTTGAACATTTGATCAAAACAGCAAGAAAAGCTAAACCATGGTTGTCAACAAAACACATTTCTTAAACAAAAGTATTTGAGGTGGATTAGTGAGGTTGGAAGTTCTTTCGAAACTGAGTCTAGAACTAGTCATTTCAACCATAGGCCAAAACAAAAATTAACAATCATATATTAATTTTCTTTACTTCCAGTTACATATAACATGGATATATAAATATTACCGGGTGGACAACGCTCCTTCGAGTAATCAGATTTTCAATCATAGGTAAACACCTGAATAGCTTAGTAACGGTGCAATCTTTATCACCAATAGGTATTAAATCTGTAGCCTGTAGCAACCTACTCCACCTCCGACTGGCCGTTGTTCCTTCGATGGTTGCCGTCGTCGGGAAACCTGAAGACTGATTTTCGTATCAACAACCATGTGGAGAAATCTAAGGATTTTGATGGGGAGAATCGATTTGGTTGAAGGGTTGTTGGGAGTGATTATGATTTGGGGGTAAAAAGGGTGTATTGATATGCAAGATTACGGAGAGAGAGAAATGAATTTGTTAAATAAATTACATAAATTGTCTTTTTATGGGTAAAATGACCATTATACCCTCATGTGAAAGGCACATGTCTAGACTTAACAGAAAAACTTAACGTCAGTTAGTGGAAAGGACGAAATTTGTGCAAATTTTTTAAAGAAAGAACAATCTCTGTAATTATTGAAATCAAAGGACATAGAATGCAATTTTATATATAACTAAAGGACAATTTGTATAATATACTCAAAGAAAAAGTTAATGACACTTTATATCAATGATTTTATAACCAAATCGGTTATCAAATGAAACGCTTTGTGGGACCCACGAGATTATCGAAAAAATTCAAAAATCATATGACGTCATAAACAATTTAAAATTATAACTATATAGATAAAGATATGTTTAAACAAAATATCAAACTATTTTAACCTTCGGTGTAAACTTGTAATTTGAATATAATATGAAGCTTTAAATAAATAAAAGAGTTAATTACAAGAAAGGTTTATGTGGTATGGTCATATTAAACTTTTGAGCCCTAAGTTTGAAAAACTACAAATTAGGTCCAAAAGTATGTAGGAACATAATAAAAAAAGGTCCTTAGATTGGATGACCATTAACTTTTTCTATTAAAGTTCCATAAATGATCAAAATATCCTTACTCTTTAAAATTAAAAATAATAATTTACATATTAATAATTTTCATAAATGACCAAAACTTGCAGCTTGAGCCACCATTTTCGACGACTTACACCATCTCCGGTCATCTCCTCCACAAACTTCATTTTTTCGGCCACCATCTCCGGCACCGCTGTAACATCTGCCACAAAAATATCTAAAAAATGCCAAGGTTAGAAGCCTCTAAGGACTTGTGTATCTAAAGTACCAAAGTCTAGAGTTTAAAATGAAAATTTTGGAAAGTAAGTTGATATCGGACCGACATTGATCTCATATCGGTCCGAAACGAATAAAAGTTTAGATATCGGACCGAAGTAAATTCAGGATGGATATCGGACCGATATCCATTCCTATATCGGTCCGCAATACATCACATGTCGGTTATCGGACCGACATCATTTCATATCGGTCCGCAAACCTCCTTTCAGCCGCAATTTGTGGTGTTGACACATGTCCAGTGACTCAGCCCTAATGATGGGACATGGGTCTGGATATCGGACCAACATGGTCCACATATCAGTCTGATATAGACATCAAACATGTGCGGTCCAATCAGATTGAGACATGTAGGCCTGACGTGTGTATAGATGGATGTCGGACCGACATCCCTATGCATATCGATCCGACATGGACCCTAATTTCAGCCTAGAAATAGCTGATCGATTTCTTCATCCCAAACACGATTCCAAGCTTCTAAAACTCATTCCAGGTCATCCTTAGCCACTCCCGACGATCCCGGTCCAACTCCCGCTCATTGTAGTGCCTGGTTAAGAAGGAAACGCTGGTAGAAGTGCTGATACGCTAGGGAAATCAAGTTAAGAAGCTAGTTCTATAAGCTTTCATCTTAGAGGCTCATTCCTATAAAACAAGGTGAATACTTTATCTCTCTGAAAATTTGTGTTAAACATTTTATTTACGAAAATTGCCAAATAAAGGTTAAAGGGAATAATGCTCAACGTTCTTCTATGAACAAAGCATTCAGGCCATAGGTATGTGTAAAACTTGCAAGGGATACACGGGTCTCGGGTGAAATTCCCGGATTGCGGCTGGTGCTTGTCTTGTAACAACTTCAGAGGCAAACATGTCCCTTGTTATAAGACATGATGCCAGGGTATATTGTGGTGCGATTGAACAGGACGAGCCTGCTGAATGTGTGGATTGAACATAAAGTTGTGATTATGAACTAATGCTTATTTGTGCCAAAATGATTTTGATGTCAAGATAATTGTATTCACCGGTGTTCGCGCTGACGTTTTATTTTCAAAAAATGTTTTCAGGTAATGAATAAAACGTGAAAAGAAAAGGGATATGGGCAGACATAAGATCTGACCTAGGATAAGTGAAGGGTAGATATGAGATCTGACCCGAGGGACTAATAAAGGATAACTTGCACCTTGGATTCTCAGGTCTCGTGTATTGGAAATCCTAAACAAAGAAAAAAGGAGATAGGACCGGAGAACTGATCAACCTCGGATAGTACTATTTCCAGTGGCTTAAACTTGTCCAAGAGAGACAAGAGATGTATTTGATTTCAAACTCTGTTTTGTAATCAAAATGAAAAGAGTATTTAATTCCCTATGTTTATGAAGTAAATACAAGACTTTTGTTTTCCAAATGGGTTTTGATATTTACAAATACAACCCTTGAGGTTGAACAAAAGATGAAACGATCCATGTGAAAAAGACTTCCGCTGTGTTTTATAAAAACTCTGAAATCAAAGCAGGTACCAATCGTTTGTCGCAACCGTCTAGGGGGTGCCTGAGGCGGGGTGTGACAGGGTTGGTATCAGAGCCATGGGTTTTAGCGAATTAGATACTTGGATTTAGTGTCTAAGCTTCAACCATGAAATTGCTTACTTTAAGATAAGAAAACAACGTAAGTATGTAGTTATCTGACAAACGAAATGTTCTGTTTAAGGAAAGAGCGGTGTATAAATCTTTCCTAGACCCGTCGCTCTTACCTGCGAACATCTCTGTTGGAGGTACTACTCTGGAAAGATAGACATCCTTGTAGAGCTTTAGTTAAAATAAGGATGTTGGCCTTAGTATCTAAGATAAGTACTAATACTTCAAGATTACAGATGTCTGGAGATAATTCCGTTCCTGTCTATTATGATCCTAATCGTCCAATCAAACAAGAATCCCCAGAATATCATCCTCTGGGTTCACAAATGAATCCTATATCGTCACCCTACTATAACAATGATCCATTTACCATTCTCCTGGATAACCCTATTCATGAATACCATCCCTAGTCCCATGATACTTCAAGCCAATGGATGGATGTTGGATCAGAATTTAGCAATTGGAATACTGCTGCAGCTGAATCTAGTTATACTCAGTAGAACATGTCAGTAGAAGAAGATCCATCTGAAGAATCTCATCATTATGAACCCGCTTCTGAAAATCCCGCAGATTATCCATTCTTTAATAATGCTTCAGGAATTTCTAATTCTAAATCCCAGTCCTATATGATCCTTATATATTTCCTGAACCAGTTTACCATGGTCATTTTAAAACTTATTTTCAAGCTCCTCCGGAATATCAAAATGCTTATAATGATATTATGGGTGGACTTCATGAACCTCCACCAAAATATGATTATGAGCATAGTATTTACAACAGGTCTATGAATATGGAGAAAGCCTGATGACTCTTGGAGAAGAGCTGATGAAAGATTAAAATTTATATTGTACTTTGTTTCCTTGTAATATATTTTTATAATAAATCTCGTTTTGTTCATTTTGTTACAGAATGGTTGGAAAAGGCAAGGGCCCTAGTTTTCTTTGCAAATATGCTCCAGCAAACTATTTCGAACGTAAAACGAATGAAACTACTATAGAAAATAATGAGGTAACTGAAAGTTCAACTTTCAGAAGTCTCAGAGAAATAGGAAACCCAAATGTTCCCTATAATCCTTCTATAAGTTTTCATTCTGCTCCTACTGCTAGAAGCTATAATATCACTCCAATCTACTTAGATAATTTTCATGAAGGATATGCGGAGATGCCTTATGAAAATAAATGTGATTCTGAAAAAGAAGAACGAGCTGATTCTAATAAACTTTATATTCCATACAATGAGACTGTTCATTTCCCTACTCCTCATATAAATGAGAATGCATCAGGAAGTGAAAGGGAACAAATGTTGTTGAATCGAATAGCTGAACTTGAACGAGAAAAAGTTGAAGTTGAAGCAAGGAATGCTTTGTTGGTTCAAGCCCTTGAAGAAAAGAATTTTAGAAATTTCTCGAAACAATATGTACTTTTCTTGTATATATATATATATTTCATCAATAAAAAGTTTTGTTTTAATTCCCATCTTATTTATGTTATAGTATGTCTAAACAAACCGGACCTTCTTATAATACAAGAGGAAACAAGCAGTGATTGAAAATGCTGCTGAAATCCCCAATTCTCGTAAAAAACTGCAGAAACAAGCATGTCTAAACAAATGTTGCTACAAAACTTATCACCTAGAGGCGGAAGTCTTGAAGCAGTGCGGGATGGACAAGTTAAGCTGGAACTTCTGGACTTGGGCTTGGAAGAACGGATGGGATCTCCGGGTCTTGAAAAGGTGATCTACAAAATAGGAAACACCATGAGCCTCGCTACGAGCAGAAGGAGTTTTCTCCTCGTGACCACCCTCCGGCGTGAGAATAAGTATGTGTGTAGTGGAAGGTAAAAGAGAGAGAGAAAATAGAAGTAAGTAAATTCGGGTATTGTGAATATGAGAGTGTAAAAAGTCTGCCTCTCTTGGAGTTTGATGAGGCTATTTATAAGGTCTCCATGGTCAGAATATTTGGACTGAATGTCTATTAAAGGTTGTCTGTAGTCAAACATCCTTCTCTGCTTTTGCTTATATGTCCGTTATTTCCTCTTTTGGGTTAGGAGAGTTCAGGGTGCATTTAATGTCCCTTGTCTCTATAGTTGACTCATGTTCCTCATGCACAGGTTCCGTACCTGACATCTCTTGTCTTGTTAGCTGACCTCCCTTTTTATACTACTGGTGTCTACCTGACTTTTTTCTATCATGGGTTCAGGTTTCCTCATTAGTGTTGTCTTTATAGTTGACTCTCATGCCCAATGAGATGTTTATCCTGGTTATTTAGCATTACTTTCTAATATGAGATTATTTATTTCCTAACTTCTCTAATATTTTCTAAGTGTAAAACCTGATCGCGCATGCCGACCAAGTGCCCGTGAGCACCTTTATTCGCCCATGAGCCGTGACATGCAGTGAGCCGCGGCTGGGGGTTAACTTTTCTTCCGGATGTTATATCGTTTAATCCCCTTTAATATTGAGACGCGACCCCTCTTCCGAATGTTGAGACGCATAATCCATTTCAAGTCCCCCCAGCTGTGAGCCGCGGCTGGGGTTTTAACTTGGTCATCCGGTTCGTTTGGTTCTAATATTGGGATTTAATATCTTAAACCCCTTAAACCGGAGATCCGGTTTGTTTGGTTCTTATATTGGGTTTTAATATCTTAAACCCCTTAAACCGGAGATCCAATTCATTTGGTTCTTATATAGGGTTTTGATATCTTAAACCCCTTCATGTCCCCCCCAGTCCATTATTATGGTGTTCATACCATGATATTGGATTATTTTTCAACCTGAACGTGGCCAGGTGACTCGTCTGTCCAGTCACGGCTGGTCGTGGCCGGAAGACTTAGATTATTTTTCAGCTGAACTTGGTTAGCTGACTCGTCTTTCCAGTCACGACTTGATGACTTTTATTATTTTTCAACCTGAACTTGGTCAGGTGACTCGTCCTTCCAGTCGCGGCTGGAAGACTTATATTATTTTTCAAACTGACCTTAGTCAGGTGACTCGTCTTTCCAGTCGCGGCTGGAAGACTTAGATTATTTTTCAGCTGAACTTGGTCAGCTGACTCGTCTATCCAGTCGCGGCTGGAAGACTTATATTATGTTTCAACCTGAACTTGGTCAGGTGACTCGTCTTTCCAGTCGTGGCTGGAAGAATTAGATTATTTTTCAGCTGAACTTGGTCAGCTGACTCGTCTATCCAGTCGCGGCTGGAAGACTTATATTATTTTTCAACCTGAACTTGGTCAGGTGACTCGTCTTTCCTGTCGCAGCCGGAAGACTTAGATTATTTTTCAGCTGAACTTGGTCAGTTGACTCGTCTATCCAGTCGCGGCCGGAAGACTTAGATTATTTTTCAGCTGAACTTGGTCAGCTGACTCGTCTTTCCAGTCGCGGCCGGAAGACTTATATTATTTTTCAACCTGAACTTGGTCAGGTGACTCGTCTGTCCAGTCACGGCTGGAAGATTTAGATTATTTTCCAGCTGAACTTGGTCAGCTGACTCGTCTATCCAGTCGCGGCTGGAAGACTTAGATTATTTTTCAGCTGAACTTGGTCAGCTGACTCGTCTATCCAGTCGCGGCTGGAAGACTTATATTATTTTTCAACCTGAACTTGGTCAGGTGACTCGTCTTTCCAGTCGCGGCCGAAAGACTTAGATTATTTTTCAACCTGAACTTGGTCAGGTGACTCGTCTTTCCAGTCGCGGCTGGAAGACTTATATTATTTTTCAACCTGAACTTGGTTAGGTGACTCGTCTTTCGAGTCGCGGCTGGAAGACTTAGATTATTTTTCAACCTGAACTTGGTCAGGTGACTCGTCTTTCCAGTCGCGGCTGGAAGACTTAGATTATTTTTCAACCTGAACTTGGTCAGGTGACTCGTCTTTCCAGTCGCGGCTGGAAGACTTATATTATTTTTCGCGTACACCTTCTTTCAAAATTGATTACAATGGTTCCTTGCGTGTTGATTACTTATAGCACTTTTGGAGTTAGACTCCATTACATTTTCGTGGTACATCTACTCTGTCCAAACGTGTTACCTTATCCGCTCCGATGTATCTCTTAATACCCCCCACCATGTCTGAGGGTTGCTTTAGCATCGTATTGTGTTGCTCATCTGTGTTGTTTGAAGTATCTGACGCTATAGCTTTTATGCTTTTACATTCCTTACTTGAGAATAGAGTTACCACACCGTCTGGGATTGGGAATTTGATTGTCGCGTGAACGGTAGATATGACTGCTCCAAGTGCACATAAACCTGGCCTTCCCAAAATTACGTTGTGGCTTGACTGAGAGCGCACTATGAGGAAGGTCATTGGAACTGTACGACTTCCCGTTTCGTTCCCCATTGTCACCTGAAGTTGTATTTTGCCCAGCGGCTGCACTACTTCTCCGGAAAAGCCTGTTAGCTGGTGTACTTGTGTGACGAGGCCTTTCTGTACTTCTTCATCTAGTTGCATGAAGCAACGTTCATACATGATTTCGGATGCACTTCCGATATCAACATAAACCCTTCGTACCTGATGACCGGCAATGTCAGCAGTTACATGAAGCACCCCACTAGCAAAATCTCCACCTCTTATCGGAGGGAAACTGATTTCTTGCTCCATCCACGGCTCCATGTGGTCATTATTTCGTTTCATGCCTGCACTACTTGATGGTTGGTTTACCATTAGGATCTCCTTTCTCCTTCCTCCGGCCTGAGGTGTTGCGTTAAGCTCCTTCAACAGGTGTGACAGTTTACCTGTTTTTATTGCTGATTCGATTTGTCTTTTCAGGGAGAAACACTCATCAGTGGTGTTCCCATTATCTTTATGAAATTCACAATACTTGTCGGTGGCCTTCTTAGGGCCTGGTCTCATGGGTGCAGGTTTCACAAAGTTGACGTTCTCGGTTGCGAGAATTTCAGTTGGTGTTTTGGTTAATGGTGGAAGACTAACCATTGGTCCATCGACGTGTCTTCGTGGTGTTGAAAACTGAGAGGGCGCCACGTTCCTTTGTTGAAAACACGGTTGAGAATGTGGTTTATCCCACATCTTTGGTGGTCCTTGTTTCCTTGAGTTTTCCCATCTCAACGGCTTCTTTTGTGTGCGGTCTTTCAGTTGATTGCTCGCTTTTCTTCCTCATACAAACGCCTTTGCTCTCTCTAGCATTTCTTCCACCGTTTTTGGACGGCTTTCATGGAATCTTTCCACCAACTGCTCGCTCCGAACACCATGAATAAACGCTGAGATACATATATCTTCTCCAGCTCCTTTGACTTGCATGCTCTCTCTTATGAATCTTGTAATGAAATCTTCCACTGACTCACCATCACCCCTTTTAATGTTGTGCAACTCTGTTGGATCCTTTATGGACCTTCTTTGTTGGCTGAAGTTCTTTAAGAAGCTATCTTCCAGTTGCTCGAAGCTCCTTATCTCTCTGATTGGGAGACTGTCGAACCATACCCTCGCTGCTCCCGTCAGCGTCTGCATGAACATGTGACACCACACCGGGATAGACCATTGTTCCACCTCGGCCGCACCTATGAAAATTGCGAGATGGTCATCTGGATCACCCAAACCATCGTATTTCCCCACGTTTGATGGCATTTTTAGTTTTGGGGGAAAAGTAAACTCTGCAATTTTGTTGATAAACTTGGATCTTGATCGCGCCGTGGACGGTCGGTATGGTTTGCTGTAGTCATCTTTGAAATCTTTCTTCCTCTTGGTTGTCTCCTGACGCACAACCTCAGTGTTATGTAGCTTATCTTTCTCTTCTTCGCTTTTCTTTAGTGAGTCGTCATCCTCGTCGTCTCCGAACTCTAGACGGGTTCGGATTTCTTTCAATTGGCGATCTTTTTCCTCCTCCTGTAACATAGCGAGGATCTGTTGACGGTTCTGTCGTAAGAACTCTGGTGTAACGACTACCTTGTCAGTCCTTTGTTTTTCAGAATCGTTAAGACGACTCTTCGGGTTCTTGCTTCCCTCCCCCCCCGGTAACATTGCTACCATCTGGGTACAGGACATCAGAACTGCTGGTTTCATTGTGAGGAGTTTCCTCGCCCTCGCCCATCGTTTTTTTGCTTTTTTCTCTTTTTTTTGTTTTAGAGCACGGGATGGCGCCAAATGTTTCTACAAAACTTATCACCTAGAGGCGGAAGTCGTGAAGCAGTGCAAGATGGACAAGTTAAGCTGGAACTTCTGGACTTGGGCTTGGAAGAACGGACGAGATCTCTGGGTCTTGAAAAGGAGATCTACAAAATAGGAAACACCGTGAGCCTCGCCACGAGCAGAAGGAGTTTTCTCCTCGTGACCACCCTCCGGCGTGAGAACAAGTATGTGTGTAGTGGAAGGTAAAAGAGAGAGAGA
Organism: Smallanthus sonchifolius; assembly: GCA_023525975.1. Lineage (NCBI taxonomy): Eukaryota > Viridiplantae > Streptophyta > Magnoliopsida > Asterales > Asteraceae > Smallanthus > Smallanthus sonchifolius. Next base: position 34,629,589 of record CM042025.1, on the reverse strand, counting down.
AAATAGAAGTAAGTAAATTCGGGTATTGTGAATATGAGAGTGTAAAAAGTCTGTCTCTCTTGGAGTTTGATGAGGCTATTTATAAGGTCTCCATGGTCAGAATATTTGGACTAAATGTCTATTAAAGGTTGTCTGTAGTCAAACATCCTTCTCTGCTTTTGCTTATATATCCGTTATTTCCTCTTTTGGGTTAGGAGAGTTCAGGGTGCATTTAATGTCCCTTGTCTCTATAGTTGACTCATGTTCCTCATGCATAGGTTCCGTACCTGACATCTCTTGTCTTGTTAGCTGACCTCCCTTTTTATATTACTGGTGTCTACCTGACTTTTTTCTATCATGGGTTCAGGTTTCCTCATTGGTGTTGTCTTTATAGTTGACTCTCATGCCCAATGAGATGTTTATCCTGGTTATTTAGCATTACTTTCTAGTATGAGATTATTTCTTTCGTAACTTCTCTAATAAGTGTAAAACCTGATCGCGCATGCCGACCAAGTGCCCGTGAGCACCTTTATTCGCCCATGAGCCGTGACATGCAGTGAGCCGCGGCAGGCCCGCGGCTGGGGGTTAACTTTTCTTCCGGATGTTATATCGTTTAATCCCCTTTAATATTGAGACGCGACCCCTCTTCCGAATGTTGAGACGCATAATCCATTTCAATTCCCCCCAGCTGTGAGCCGCGGCTGGGGTTTTAACTTGGTCATCCGGTTCGTTTGGTTCTTATATTGGGATTTAATATCTTAAACCCCTTAAACCGGAGATCCGGTTCGTTTGGTTCTTATATTGGGTTTTAATATCTTAAACCCCTTAAACCGGAGATCCAATTCGTTTGGTTCTTATATAGGGTTTTGATATCTTAAACCCCTTCAGAAACAAGCATGTCTAAACAAACAATAGTCATTTATTGAACTTTAAAAAAAAGAAATTTAACGACTATCCATTTTGAATTTTTTTTTTGTTACATTCGTACAATCTTTTAGACCTACTTTTTAGTTTCCCACACTAATGGCCTAGAAGTACAATATGACCCTACCACATGGATCTTCCGCTAATTAGATCTAAATAAAATATAAAATTTAAAGCAGTAAATGAACTAACAAATAAGATTTAAAACGAAATAAAAAAAAAGATTGAAATCCTTTTAACCACCTAGTTTGGTTCACAGATTCAACGAGTCCAACCGTTAACAGGCCGTTTCTGAAATAAGAACGACAAATGAGTTGGTAATAGTTTCAATGGTTGTTAATTCTACGTAAATATAGACGGTCTAGATCCACCCTAATTTCTTACTAAAGTTAACATAAAGACAACCATCCGCCAATCTCGTCCCCCGATTCCCAATCTCCCTTCCAACACATCAACACAAACACCACCGCCGACCAACGATGCCGATCTCCGACATCACCTCCGGATCTCACGTTCTAATCTTCCCCTACCCCGCCCAAGGCCACATGCTCTCCCTCCTCGATCTCACCCACCAATTAGCCCTCCGAAACGTCTCCATCACCATCCTAGTCACTCCCAAAAACCTACCCACCTTATCCCCCCTCCTCTCCGCCCACCCAACCACCATCACCACCCTCATCCTCCCCCTCCCACCCCACCCCTCCATCCCCCCCGGCATCGAAAACGTCAAAGACCTTCCAGTCAACGCCTTCAAGGCCATGATGGTTGCCTTAGGCGATCTCTATAACCCCATATTACAATGGTTCCGCAACCACCCTTCTCCCCCGGTAGCCATCATCTCCGACTTCTTTCTGGGGTGGACCCACCATCTCGCTGGCGAGCTTGGAATCCGCCGGTATACGTTCTCTCCGTCCGGTGCGCTGGCTCTCTCTGTTATCTTTTCCCTGTGGAGATACCAACCCAAAAGGGTAAATTTGGAAAATAAAAATGAGGTCGTAAAGTTTTCTAAAATTCCGAACTCGCCGGAATATTGTTGGTGGCAGCTGTCGCCGATTTACCGGAGCTATGTGGAAGGGGACCCGGAGTCGGAGTTTATAAAAGAAGGGTTTCTTGCGGATATTGCGAGTTGGGGAATTGTGATCAACTCGTTCACTGAGTTGGAACGAGTTTACGTTGACCATTTAAAGGCGGAACTCGGGCATGATCGCGTGTTCACGGTTGGGCCCTTACTCCCTCTGGGGAATAAATTATTCAACCGAGGTGGGCCCAGCTCGAACGACGTGCTGTCATGGCTCGACACGTGTGATGATCATACGGTGGTGTATGTTTGTTTTGGAAGTCAACTTGTGTTGACCAATAGTCAAATGGAGGTCGTTGCACTCGGGTTGGAAAAGAGCCGAGTCAAGTTTGTTTGGTCGGTGAAGGAACCGACGGTCGGACACGTGGCCTCGGTTTACGGGCGGGTTCCGGCGGGGTTTGAAGAGCGTGTGGCGGGGAGGGGTCTTGTGGTTAGGGGTTGGGCCCCGCAAGTGGCGATACTGAGTCATGACTCGGTGGGAGCGTTTTTGACTCATTGTGGGTGGAACTCGATCATGGAGGCTGTGACGGCCGAGGTTCTGATGCTAACGTGGCCGATGAGCGCGGACCAGTTTTCCAATGCAACGCTTTTGCATGAGTTGAAAGTGGGGATCAGAGTATGTGAGGGAGCCGAGACGGTTCCTGACTCGGACGAGTTAGCCGAGTTGTTTGGTAAATCAGTGAGTGAGGAGACTCGGTTGGAGAGAGAACGAGCGAAGGCTTTTGCGAAGGCAGCAAAGGAGGCAGTTGGGGACAAAGGGAGTTCAGTAGATGAATTGGATAGATTGGTTGCCAATTTGTCACATTAAAGTAATTATTAAATAGTTATAAAAAAAATAATTTTCCTTTTTATTTAATTATATAAAAGATGTATGGAATAATTTTCTTAAATTAGTGAAATTTGGGTAATTAATTATGTAGATTTCAAACCATAAATGTCAAATTTCTGACAAATACAAAAATGAATTTAATCAAATCTTTTAGGTAAAACCCAGCATTGACGGTTGGCAATTTGGTACAATAATAGCCTCAAGACCTGTCATAGTGCAGGTCTTGGGTTCGAATTCTGGCCACAGCAAAAAAGGGGTCTGTGATCAGGTCAGTGGGTTTACCCAGTTGGAGGGTTCCTCCTGGGTGGACTGTCATGGATGTTGTAGGTGTTGACCCGAGGAAACCCAATAATCCTAGAATATCGAGGTGTAGCCGTTCAAAAAAAACCTAGCATTGTCATAAATAGAAACTTGGCATGGTTGGCGACCAAGAATACACCGTCTTCTTTTTTTCTCAATCGTTTTTGGTAAAGTATGTTGGTTACAGAATCATAATTTTTTCCAACGAAATCGTAATATTCCGTTTTTCATGCGACTATTAAGAGATTTTTTAATCGAGACGTGCCACTAAATCCCTTTTATTTAGTGTGTAAACGAGCCGAGCTCACTCATAAGTTACTTGAGATCGGCTAGATAAAATCTTAAATTGAGCCGAACTTAAACGAGTTCGAGCCTGAAAATAAGTTTGTTTACTATACGAGCATGAGCATGAGCCCGAGCTTCACCTATCGAGCTCAAGCTGGCTCGCGAGCCTAACAGCCTATTGTTTATATATTTTTTATTTAATATATTTAATTCATATTTATATAATAATAATAAAAATTGCATATAAAATTGTGATAAAAATAACTAAATAATAATATTTGTTATATACAAAAAATTATAAAAAAATGTATAAAAATAGCTATATATATTAAATAATAAATAATAAACGAGTCGAGCCCGTGTAAGATTCTAAAACCCGTTTCGTTCGTTTTTCAAGTTCGGGTTCAAAAGTGAAAGGTTAAGGGACCTGAGGATCGAAAAGTAAAAGGGTGGGGCTCCCTGATTGCCTAGAAGCCGCCACCAACCCTCATTCACCATCCAATTTGCTAAATTCCTATTAGAGAGAGAATCGAGAAAAGCTTGAGAGAGAAAGCAAGTATCTTGGTTTTTGGAAGCCTTCAAGCATTGGGGATCATTGGTAATCCTTCCAGCAGTGAAAGCACGAATAAACAGAGCTATTACATGATAAGAATCGATCTAAATCCCGTGTTTATGTTTGGTTAGGGTTTTGGGTTAAAATTAGGGTTTTGATCTTAAAACGTGAGTTTAAACGTATGGAATGGTGTAAAAACAAAAGGGTTTGCTTAATAAAAGTTAGACAAGAGTTTTGGACGTAAAAAGTTACGGATTTCGATCAAAAACAGCGACTGAAACGCTTGATGTCCAAGCGGCGACACTATCTCAAGTGGCGACACTAGTCACGCTTCTTGTGGAGAAGTTGACGACAATCATGTGGTGACGTCACTGATTGGTGACGCCACTAATGATTGGCGACACTACCACATTTTAGCTTTCGGGAAGTTCAATTCCCAGGTCATGTTATTAACCCGCATAGTATTATGGTGAACCCAGCGAATATAGAAACAATTAAGGAATGGTTAATCCCGAAGACGTCGACTGAAGTTTGGAGTTTCTTGGGATTGACAGGTTATTACCAAAGGTTCATTCAGCACTTCTCGAAACTAGCCTCGCCAATGAAAATAGTTGATCCGTAAAGAGATAAAGTATGAATGGGGTCCAACTCAGGATAGTGCTTTTATTGAATTGAAGAAAAAACATACACAAGCTCCGGTCCTAACTCTTCCTGATATTAATGAGGACTTGATGGTTTACTCTGATGCTTCCTATCAGGGCTAAGATGTGTGCTTATGTAGAGGGGGAAGGTGATCGTGTACGCATCAAGACCGGGATACACGATTCACGTAAAGGTTCTGGAAAATATTTCATGAAGCGATGGGCACAAGGTTGAATATCAGCACGACGTATCACCTGCAGACGGATGGTCAGTCTAAAAGGACCATTCAGACGCTAGAGGATATGCTTCGCGCTTGTATTTATGATTTCGCAGAAAGCTGGATAGTCACTTGTCGTTGGCAGAGTTTTCGTACGACAATAGTTATCATGCTAGAATAGGCATGCCACCCTTTAAAATGCTTTATGGCAGGAAGTGTAGAACTCTTGTGTGCTGCGGTGAGGTTGGACAGAAGGAATTGGGGAGTCTTAAAGTAGTCAAAGCTACGTCAGAATGATTTGACCAAATCAAAGCACGAATGAAAGCGGCTCAAGATCGACAGAAATCTTATACCAACAAAAGACAATGGCCGATTGAGTTCAATGTTGGGGACAAGGTTATTTTGAAAGTGTCTTCGTGAAAAGGGATCATACGCTTCAGGTGTAGGGGTTTTGTCTATACGGTTTCAAAAAAGATTTTGCTTAGAAAAAATAAACGCAGTGGAAAGTATACACGAACCAGCCTAGGCCATTACCCCAGACTGTCCACCATGAGTACAGATGCAAACCAATAAGAAAACAAACAACCATATGGGATTAAAACTTTATACCTTTCAAGTAACCGGTTGAGGGATAAAGCCCAACACTTTGAGACAACGATCCAATTGCTAGATGATCGCGTGTCGAAGGCTAATAAAAAATATAATTAAAATCCACTTCTTAGCTACTTTAGACTGAAATATGTGAAGTAGGTTTGTCGAATCCATAGAGAATTCATGAAAAACACTATTTGTAATTTACGAATTATTTAGGTAATTAAAAGTAAAACTGAAAATTGTGATTTGACTGGTTGAGAGAATACTTGCAGTAGCAAACAAAAGTAAACAAGTTTTGTAAACAATTAGAGGAGTCACCATTCCGGGTTTATGGTTCAGCAAAATAACTGTTCAATTTTAATTCAACCTAGATAGGAGATCACATAGACATGATCTTATTTAAATTGTCCAACTCAATAATATAAAACCCAAACATAAAGTCAAATTATTCCCGATGCAAGAAAACCAGAAACGATGACAAATGCACAAAAGTTAAATAACATTAAACTCTTAAGAAATCAAACAGACAATTGAATCCAAAGAATTTAACGGGTTCACAAAATTCAAACCAACACTAGAAAAACGAAAACCGAACGAGTACCTTCATGAATCGTTCACCCTGAGGAGATCACAATGGAGCTTAGCCGCTCATAGTCATCATACAAACGCTAAATATGAGTATAGACATTAAAAACATGAAACCAAAGTAAAAGTTCTTCAAAAGCTGCTCCAAAACTCCTTATTTTCGTCCAAAAACGGTCGGGGAAGAAGATCCCCTCGTAACCCTAAAGATTAAATACATATTATGTAACATACTGAAATTCGAAAGCTAATGGTTCGGGTCAGAGAGCGACCTGAATCTCTATTAAACGTATGGGCTAGCAAATTTTGAAACGTAATTTGTAAGTCGATGGATTTAAAGGATGTGGGCTGCCGTTTTTCGTCCAGTTTAAGATTGAAACGCACGAGATGGAATTGGAGGGACCCTAAGGTAAGTTCTGGTGGTTTATAAACCACTTAAACGCAAACCCTAGGGCCATTGTAGACCCTAGGTGTGGGACGACCGAGAACCAAAGGAGAGAGAGAGCCGGCGACGATGATGGGAAGGAAGAAGGCGGCGACGAGGGTGGTCCGACAAGCGTAACTCCAGAGTACGTAAAGTAATCATGTTTTACGTTTAAGCCCGTTCTTTTTGTTTGTTTCTTTGCGTAAAGGGTTATTGGAAGGGGGTGTAGCGGTCGGTGGCAGTCGTGGTGTTCATGGCTGAGGCTACGGGTGGTAGCGGGTGACGGCATTGGTAGTGGTGGTGTGTGGCAGTGGTAGACGGAAGGAAGGGTCACGGTGGTTCCCGGTTTGTGTGATGGCTGACTGCCTAGAGAGAAGAGAAAGAGTATGGCCGGTACGGAGGAGCGACGAGGAGGCAGTGGCGGTGCCCAATGGCTGCCGGAGTTTGCGGTGGTGGTGTTCTACGACGACGAACGACGGGAGATGATGATGTTATTGTTTCCAACGTGTAAAGTGGCTCGGGTGGATTCCATCGGTGATGTTAATGATGGTGTAGCCGGCTAAGGTTTGCGTGCGAGGAAGACGATGGTGACGTGTGTGGTGGTGCACGATGGGGGAGACGGAGGATGGTGGGGTAGCCGGTTTGGGTTATACCCGATTAGGGTTTGCATTGGTTGCATGCGTGTAGGGGAAACCCGGCTCGGGTACACATGTAGTCGTGGGGCTAGGGTTTCTGCATGGTCACATGTATGTACATGCATGGGATGGAACTTGGTTCGAGTATTCGGGTTCTAAACGGGTTAAGGACGACCCGATTCTTGTGAACTCGTGAAACTAGGGTTTCGTGGGGAAGGGACGCTGAGCTGATGAGACGGGTATTGGGATTTAATTGTATCTATGCGTTATACGGCTTAGGGTTTAAACGTAATCTGATCATGTGATCATACGTTTGATAGGTTCGGGTTTCGAGCGAGAGGACGGGTTACAGAGCAACGACTTGGAGCTTCGCAACCAGTGAGTTTCTAATCCCCTTTTTACTGTTTTTACTGTGTTGGGGCTATCGTACATACCTGCATGTTTTATTTTATAAATTAAAGTGTTACGAGTTTTGGGTTAAACCTGAAGAGTTTTATGAGTTAAATATTCAATGACAAAGCTAAGGGTCTATGGGATGTCCTTGGGATAGGAATCGGTATGATACTTGTGTGTTGTGTAAGGAATCATTCGGGATGGGTCGGGTAATGAGTTTAGACGTTGTGTGGGCACGACTAGGATGCATTATTACGGGTTCACGTGTGTGGTTCGTGCCTAGGTAACGAGTCATAGTAAATGCTTATGTGCTGCTATGTGTTACGTGCTTGTTGTTGTGTGGGCTAGCGTCGTTGTCCTTGTGACACGAAAAATCGATGATTGAAGAACGAGGTCCTTCGGGAGGTTACTGTAAGTGACAAATGCCTTTTGGGGGCGATGATGAGACCTTGGGGGTGCTCGGATTATGATGAATACCCTGACAAGGGAACCCTAACGAGGGCAGCTGTGATGAGACCAGTGAAATCCGTCGAAGGTAATTGTTGTGTGCATAAATGTTTGGTTTAACTGCATTGATATTCATTGTGTTATGATGTTATTGTTTGGTGTTGAGCATTAGATGGACGACTGTGTTGGAATGATGTCTTGTTTACGACTGATGTGTTAGTAGACCTTCTGAGAGTCTTGGTTAGAGCTTGTTAGGTCTATGTCTAGGGGTCGGTTGAGATAGCCGAACTTCATGTTGATACATGTGGTAGATTACGAGTTAGTACAGTAGTAAGCTCGATCCATGTCGGTGAGACTTACTGGGTTAGGGTTGTGGGTTGAGTCTTGGTTGTTGGATTGGGTTGAGTCTTGGGTTGTCGAACCCTTATGGGAAATGGTAGGTAATATGGGTTATCGATATGTTAATAAACGACAAACCGTTTTATAAAGGACTGGAATGTCCTGAGTTCAATAAATGATATTTGTGACGAGAAGGTTTCTGTTTAAAATAAATTGTTAGAACTCACTCAGCGTAGTTGATTTTGTATGTACTTTAGAATGTTTTGCAGGTAAATTCTTGTGACGATGTATCTTGTCTTGGAGCGGTGCTACTCGGATCGGTTTGTATGCATTTGTATGGTAATGTTAAGAACGATAATGAGCTCAAAAGATAAATATTATTTTAAGTAAGACTTCCGTTGATTGTTTTAAAGAGAATACCCCGTGATGTGATCTAACTGTAGGGTGCCCGGTTTGGGCCAATTCATATTATAAACCAACTTTTGGTTGTGAGAGCAAAGTTAGTGTACAAAATTTACAACTTGAGAAGCTAATGGTACAAGCATTTCTATGCATTGTTTAGTTATTCTTTTTTTTTCTTTTCACACATTCTTTGTATGTTTAAAAATGGATGTAGTAAATAGAAAACAAGTCATGCCTTTGGGATAGTGGCGTGCGAGGTTTATGGTTAGGCATGTGGCGTGGGTTCGAAACTGGCAGCCTATCATTTTTCAGTTTCAAGGCTTTAATGCAGTTTTAATTCTATTTTTTTTCTTGCCATTTTTGTACTATTTTTTTTTCCTGCATTTAAATTTATAACCGTAAGTCTTATACACTCTTTACGCGTAGGGTGAGTTTACCTAAACGTTTTGGCATTATTTTATAAGCTTTCGAGGATGTTAATTTTTTCTGCGGTTTAACACGCCGCAATGCGCGTGGGTACAATGAATGCAAGAACTATGGGTCGGAATGCAACTATAAAATCGAAAAGCTAGAACTATCGGTCAGAAGCTGCCGCAATGTGCGAGGCCTCCATCTAGTTTCTCATTAAAAGGGAAAAATTCCTAACTTTTAGGTGGAAACCGCCTCCCACCGTGCAATAGGCCGGGCATGGGCGTATTGTACGGCCAGCCTAACTTCATACGACCCTTACTTTCTGATCAAATTCCTCTGTACGCCAAGGGCACCGTATTGTACGAAGGGTGCTTTTTGTTCTTCCTTCTTTGCATCTTTCTAGTATTTACACTTTTCATCCTGCAACTCCACTTCCTTTAATTCCAAACTCGCGTTTTAGCTCCCTAGCACCTGTAAACGATAACATACTCAAAGTAACCATGTCCGTGCTAATAAACGCATAAAGACATATGTTTTAACTATTATATTAATCAACCAATCACCCCATGATCATATCCCCACACTTATTCTTTGGTTGTCCTCAATCAAAGTTCTCTTGCAACTCTACAACCAACCTTAACGAAGTAAGTGTTTGTGAATGAGAAATTATTTAATAAAGCGTACGTATGCTTTAACTGTGAAGTTTGAAGTAAGAAGTACATGTTTTTCAAAAGTCACGATATGAACTAATCTGCCACAGTTCCTTCGAGAACGGAAACGAAGTTATGTTACGAATGGTAAAGCCTTAATAGGGGCCTTTGTGGCTAGCCAACTGTTGTATAACTGGACGGTGATGACGGTCATCTCGGGGTTAACGTGATCCTGGAAGTTTGGCAATTTAGTGCGAGAAGTTGATGCGCGTCGCTGTACAGAGTCACCGTGCTGGAAGTTGGTACGTGTCACTCTACGGAGTCATCGTGCTGGAAGTTGGTACGTGTCACTCTACGAAGTCACCGTACTGGAACTTGGTACGTGTCACTCTACAGATTCCCCGTATTGGAAGTTGATGTGCTTCGCTCTACAGAGTCACCGTGCTAGAAGTTACACTCTACGGAGTCACCGTACTATAAGTTGGTATGTGTCACTCTACGGAGTCTCTGTACTGGAAGTTGACGCCCGTCGCTCTACGGAGTCACCGTGCTGGAAGTTGGAATTGACGGTTATGAGGAATTGATGGTTACAAGGAATTGACGGTTACGAGAAGTCGCGTATTATATATATATATATATATATATATATATATATATATATATGATTGACTAATGTTTATGTTTTTTTAGCATGTTTACGTAAGATTTTTATTAATGAAGTTAAATGTTTACATTATGGTAAATTGTTTGAAGTTAATGTTTTATGTAAAACTAGAACTCACTCATTTTAGTATGCACATTCAGGTTAAGTGTAGGATGAACAGATGTACGGATGCTTGGCTAGCAATGAAGAGTTACCCCATTGTTGAAGAGTCTGGCATCCCGTTATGTTTTATCTTATGAATGTTTGATTCGTTAAGACAATGCTATGAAACTTTTATTTCAGTCAAACAAGACTTTTGTAATGAAATGAATGATTTCCGCTGCGTTAATAAATTATGTGTTTAAGAACTATATGTTAATGAGTAAATCCAACGCTTAAGGCCTCCCGGGTTTGGGGACTTTTAGAGCCAGAGTATCCTCCTGTTACGGAAACTCAGTCTGATCCACCTACTAAAGACTTGAGACGAATTCCAAACAGTAGAACAAATGTGGAAGTAACATCAAAACTTCTTAAACCACAAGTTTCGTACCTAGGCAGACTTACCAAACAGAAGATGGACGAGCAATTTGAGAGATTCATCAAACTTCTCAACACAGAGTCACGTCAACTTGCCATTCATTGATGTCATGCAACAAATGCCTAAGTGTGCGTAATTTCTAAAGGCATTTCTGAACAACAAAAAGAAGCTAGAGGTAGCAGTTGTTGGAAACGTAGAAGAAGACAATACAACTACCGTATAGAAAAAAATTACAAAGTAAAATGACCGATCCTGGAAAGTTCTCACTACTAGTAGGTGTGTTCATCAGTTCGGGTTACGATTTTTTCGGTTTCTTTGATTCGGATTTTTCGGGTTGATTTTTTTGTTGTTGGAACCACAATCCGAACCGAACCTAATTCATGAAAACTTAATCCGAACCTAAAACCACTTTATAATTCGGTTTGGTTTTCGGTTTGAAACTAACAAACCGAATTAGCTAAAAAAAGACATTTTTTTTTCTTTTGAGTAGCCATAACTAGTTCGGTTTAAACAACAATTATTATTTATTGTAATTTAGTACATCCAACGAAAATGAGTTATCAACTTGAAGCAATCTAAAGGGATGTTTGGACTTGCTTATGGAACATAATCATGTAATATCAGGTTTTCATGTTTGTATAAACCGCATTCTATTTTCTATTACTGAAGGCTCAAAAAATTCAATTTAGATAGATAACTTCATAAAAAATCCAAGGTAAATTTAATGACTTATAATCCATATATAAGTATTGGTTATTGATATAAATGAACTAGGTTAACTATAAAATATGGATTAAAATAGTGGTATAACCTAATTCGGTTTTTTCGGTTCATACCGAATTCAATATCTTGAAACCTAAACCAAATATTAGGTTTTAGGTTTGAACCAAACCGAAAACCAAATATGTAATTATGTTTGGTTTTAAACGGTTTCGGTTTTGATTCGATTATCGGTTTAATCGGTTTGAAATCAAATATTGAACACCCCTAACTACTAGTGTTGATTGGCTAACTTCCACTAACACACGCCCTAGCTGACTTAAGAGCAAGTGTTAACCTAGTGCCAAACTCTATGTACAAGAAGCTCAACCTAGGAAAGTCTCAACCAATTCGTTTGAGCATGGGGCTCGTCGATAGTTCAGTAAAACAACCTCAGGCATTACTAAAAACCTATTAATGAAAATGGGTAGATTTGTATTTCCATCAGACTTCGTCATCCTGGAAATGGGAGATGACTGCCCATATATACACTAACACACGTAAATTCTTGAGACCCACCACTGGTAATTCTAGTCTCATACCTGCCATGTACCTGTTACTCGGGTTTTCCAACGGGTATCGGATATACCTCTTTATAATCTTGAGTGGTTAAATTACAATAGGGTTTCTGTTACTCAAAACTCGATCTTAAACTCACCCAAAAGCTGATTTAAAATATTAAATATTCAACTACATTTCTAAAAGCTTTATATTTTTTTATAATTTCAGTTTCTATCAATTTCAAAATACTATTTATTATGTTCCTTAAGGTTATATAATATATTAATAGGGTTGAGTTGTAGTAAAAATGGTATTTAATCTAAAAACAGTAAGAAGGATTCTGGTCTTGACATGTGTATTGTTTTGAATGGAGGACATATTGGTCATTGTGTCAAATACGTTAGGTCATTGTGTCTAAGGTCAGGTCTGGTCATTATGTCTAATGTCATGTCATTGTGTCTAATGTCAAATATTTTTCATCATTGTGTTATATGTATTCATCATTGTGTTTTACGTTTTAGATAATTTCGTGTTATTTTTGTCACTGTTTTTTATGTATTATATATAACACAATGATGAAAAATATTTGACACGATGACCTGACATTAGACATAATGATGAAAAATATTTGACACAAAGACTTGACATTAGATACAATGACGAGCAATAATCACAATGAGCTGGAAAACGTAATTTTTTTTTCGTTTTTGTATATAACGACACTATAATCGTTCTAAAGATAAAAAAAACGATCGTTTTATGGTGTAAATTTTTTAGAAAAATAATGTCGTATGCAAAAGTTATGAACGTTTAAAAAAATGGGGGAACTTGATAAAAAGTCAGCAAAAATGGTCATGGCTAAAATACCTTTCCAATAACTTTTTCTTCTACAATTTAATCTCAATCATTAAAAATATATCTAATGATCTTAAATCATTCTCATCCTTTTTAGATTTAAAAGTCTTTTTATTTGAACTTAATCATATATTAATATATCCTGATTTATTATGTTCCTTAAGGTTATATAATATACTAGTTTAGAACCCGTGTAATACACACATGGTGAAAAATATCAATACATAAAAATTTTAAATCTTTATGTATATATTTTTACAGGTGTAAAAATGTATTATATATAGTAAGGATAGAAAACAAAATTCAAAATACGTAAAAATTAATATGTAATTGGGTTTCGAAAATACTTTAATTACTATTTAATATAATTTAACTTTCATTTACTATTTTATTGAAAATAAAGTTACATAATTAAGTTTTAAAGTTTCTTATAATAAGAGATAATTTAAAAATAAATGTGTATTTTATTAGTATAATTAGTATTTTTTTTAAAATATATTATTATTATTATTAAAAGATAGAATTGTATTTAATAAGAGAGAGAAGCAAGAAAAAAATAATGAGAATAAATATGAAGTCAACACGTGTCATAAAAAACCTTTATTTATTATATAGTATAGATATAGATTAATATATCCCGTTTTAATAGTGATAAACGGGTATATCTTCGTTTTCAGGTAATCAAACAGAAATCAACTAATACCACACCATCTCAAAACCAGTAAAAGTTTATAAATAATCTCATACTTCTTGTTTTCATTATAAGTCTCGAATATTTGGAGTTTTGAATTCGGGCTTCTTTGTCATTTTTATTTAGAATATTTTATTTTAGCGTAATATATAGTGTGATAAGGAGATAATTCATTGTTTTTTTTTGGGTACCGTTTTTGTGTAAAAATCAATGCAATACATTAGTATTCCTGGTTGTTACGTAATACAAGGTTATACTAAAATGTCTTAAAATTCTAGAAATAGTACGAAAGTCATTAAGATGTGTCATATGTTCTAAAAGCATTCACATCAGTTTCTTTATTCACACCGTATATCTATAATTTAGGAAAAATAGAGGATTCTTCTATTTGTATGCCCCATCAAATTCTCTAAAGTAGTGAACAATTATAGAGAACAAATAGTGATTCTCTATGTATTGAGATTCATCATTCAATATTCATTCTCTATGTTTTTTGTTAGTGGTTTTGAGTGGAAGAAAAAAAATGTAATAAAAAAAAATAAAAAGTATTATTTAGTTGAATAAGGATAGATACAGAGAATGACATTGTGTGAGGTTTTTAAAAGATCTTTAAATTATAAGAATAAATTTATTTTTTAGTTAAATTATAAAGATAATATAAAACCTATCATGAATACTGTTAATGGATGAAGGCCAAATGCATTCAATGAAAATCAAAATACTTAAAACAATAAAACACGCGTGGACGCACATTAAAAAGATATATCTAACAATTTAATGCTCAAATTAAAAATAAAAAGTTACTTGATTTTATAGTATAATTTAAAAAATTATCCCGTTTAAAAAATTAGTGGAGCAAAAAAAGGCAATTATAGTGGGTTTTTCCTATTTTGCCCCTCCTAGCCTTCTTTCTTTGGAGTCCTGTGACAACCACACATTCATCACGGTAGAAGTAAAGCAATTCATTTAGTCCCCCAAATTTAAGGGCCTAAAAATCGAAGAAACTATAATCTATATTTTAATGTAAAAATATATGTAATAATTTATTAACTTTTGTGTTTTTAGAGATAACTTTTGTGTTAACATTATACGTTTTCACGTTCCATAAAATTACATTTTAGTAATTTTTATATATTTATAAAACTTTTGCAAAAACCACAATTTTAATATTCGTTTTAAGCCCCAAAATATGTTGAGCCGTCCCTGTCTACAACACACATATCCAGATGAATCCGGATGAATAGGTGAACCGGACGCAACATCGGAGGAACAAGTTTGCTTGTTGATTGTTTTCACGTGTTCGGAATTCCGGATGAATAGGTGGGCCACCCTCTCTCTCATATCAATATTTAATTATTTATTTATATGAAAAAAAAATTAATTACACGGATGGTCCCTGTGGTTTGGTCAAATTACGATTTTCGTCCCTAGGATTGAAAAATTACGTATTTAGTCAAACATAGTTTGATTTGTTACACTGACGTTCCCTAAAGTGGATGTAGATTAACTTTTTCAGTTAAGTGACAGTAAAATGACCAAAATACCCTTAACATTAAATAAATAAAAATAAAAAAATAAATAAATATTAAGTTATATGTGGACCCCATCATATTTAATATAAAGTGGGCCCACTTCTCTCTTTATCTACTCCCCTTCAAAGACTCCAGCCGCCATCTCCGGCCGGCCAAATCAACCACCACCGTCCACTACAACTACTCCACACTCCCCCTCCGCAACAAATCAGGACATTACAAGAGAAACTTCGTGATCTCACCATCGCCATGGAACAACAGCGAAATCACAACCGTTCTCCCCATCGTTACCTTCCTGAAGGTGATGATACCGACTATCAATCCGATGTTGGCTTGACCCGGATGAGTTCATCTAAATCCGTAATTTTTCAATCCACTTTAGGGACCGTTAGTGAAACAAAATCAAACTATGTTAGACTAAATCCGTAATTTTTCAATCCTAGGAACGAAAACCGTAATTTGACCAAACCACAGGGACCATCCGTGTAATTAATTCTGAAAAAAATGAGTACTTGAAAAATCATTTGAGTAAAAATTGATGTTTTTAAAGAATAAGTAGAATTGTGATGCGGTAACTGATGTGACGTTTGGTTAGGTTTTCTTATCCATCTTATAAAAAAGATTT
The DNA here is from genome assembly GCA_023525975.1 of Smallanthus sonchifolius. Taxonomy (NCBI): domain Eukaryota; kingdom Viridiplantae; phylum Streptophyta; class Magnoliopsida; order Asterales; family Asteraceae; genus Smallanthus; species Smallanthus sonchifolius. Next base: position 34,613,761 of record CM042025.1, on the reverse strand, counting down.
TTTCCATACACTTTTTTAAATTTTTAGAGGTTTATGCCTTTTTAGTTAATCTAATCCTAGTAACAGTATCTAGTTTTAATTCAATATGAAATTAGTTTCATAATTGTTAGGTTCTTCAGTTTTCATACACAATGAGTGTGCAGTCAAGATATCTTCAACTTCAACCTCACGACAACAACCAACAATCACCCGATTTTCACGCATTTCCCTTTTTAATTTCATCATTTCACTCATCTTTTTCCATCTTCCATCCAAATCTTCCATGGCGGAGGTTTCTTACCGCCAACTTCATGAAAACGACGATGAACACGATGGCTTCGATTTCTTGCCCCACACCGATCCAAACCCTTCTCAGGTTTCCCACAACAACGACCATTCGATCCTGTTTGACCGCGAGAACCAGGTTAATTTTGTGATCGACATGTTTCATCAGAGCGTTGAACAATCACAATCACATGTCACCAATTCGCGTGATCCTGTGGGAGTTGATAATGATCGTGACAACGGTGACGGTGATGATTCAGGGTTTATGTTTTCTGATTGTTGGGATGATTTCTTCATTTCCCGGACAACAGTAACAGATCCCTCTAACCGGTCGGAATATCCGATTCCCAATGCCAATGATGATTTAGAATGGGAAGAAATTGATGATCATGCGGCATTTAATATGGTATCAGAGCCAGAGCCCGATCTTGATGAACAACCCAATTCTTTGGAGTGGGAGGTTTTACTAAACACACACAATCTTGAACCAAATCAAGATTTAGCAGATTACAATCACACAGACTACGAGATGTTATTCGGGCAGTTTTTGGACAATGATTCGTCTTCTTCGGGCAGGCCACCAGCTTCCATAACGGTCGTGGAAAATCTTTCGTCTGTGGTGATAACGGGAGAAGATTATGAAAACAGGAATACACTTTGTGCTGTTTGTAAAGATGAAATCGGCATTGGGTTGACAGCAAAGCGGCTGCCTTGTGATCATCTTTACCATGGTGATTGCATTCTTCCGTGGTTGGAGATCAGGAACACGTGTCCTGTTTGTCGCCATGAACTGCTAACCGATGATCTTGATTATGAACGCCGGAAGGCGGAAAGAGGTGCTGGTGATTGATGAAGTGGTTTTGAAGGTGTATATTGGATTGTGAAGTGTAGATGGTTAACTGTTTTGATTTATTTATTGTAATATGTTTGTTTTGGGAATTATATAGATTGATTGGAAGGGTACCTCTTTGGATTTCAATGAAACTTGTATAAAATTTAATAGTATAAAATATTATAGAAGATTTATTGGGTCAAGTTTCTGAGCTTTATTATTTCTCATTTCCTTCTGATTCTACTACTTCAATGCATCAAAATGTACCTAGTGAAGATTATCATTTGGAAAAGGAGATGAAGAACTTTCTCCAGTGTAACAAACGAGTATTCGGGGAACTTTCCATGCCGTTTGAGTATGATATGACACGGGAAATGGATGATACAGATAGTTGCAGCCCATGATCTATGATGCCGTGAATGTAATGGAGAATACGCCTGAGAACATTGAATTCTGTTACTAGAAGATCATACATGTATAGAAAAACATGTTAGAACCGAATAAGAGGTGCATGGTTTAGTAAAAGTTGAGTATTACATAATGACAACGAGATTATGATACAAACAGGACCTCCAAGCTAGAGGTCCCGTAAGACCAACTTTAAAGTTGGTTCGTTATACATCTTTGTATGATCTAAAATTTACTAATTATATTGTTTTTAGATAGAAACATACCTTCTTTATTGTGAGTAGCGACAATCCCTAGAAAATAGTGAAAAGGGCCCAAGTTAGTCATGACAAACTTTGAACAAAAAGAAATGATTATGTGACGTAATGGATCATTATAGGAGATGGTAAGAGTAATATCATCCATATAAAGCAAGAGAAAAGATATATCATGGCTATGTTGAAAATTAAATAGTTATGTATCAGGTCAGTTGTTGAGAAAGCCAATGTTAGCCATGTAAGTGGTGAACTGCTGGTACCATGCAGGAAGCCAAATGTCTCATCACAAGTAATATCTGGTCTTTGACTCTTTCAATAGCAACAAGCCAAGCCTTATAACGAGTTAAGACTCATGAGCAAGAAGCGTGCTTTTATAAAACCGCAAAGATCGATCCACATTAAAACCTAACGATCTAGGGACGAGAATCCAAGTACCACTCTTGGTAAGAGCATTGTATTAATCATTTGTAGCAGTATGCCAATATGGATCATGTGAGGTTTGGGTAAGGGATTCGGAAGTGGGGAATATGGTGACATGAAGATTAAGCTTATTGTTTGGTTTGGTAATTTAAGTAACCGTATGATAGGTACGATTGGTTCATGGCTAGGCATGGTGATGTGGGATCTATGGGGTGATCTTGTCAAGTATAATATGGTGAGGGGAAAGCATGGGTGATGGAGGGTGGGTGGAGAACGTACCAAATGATGGCACACCAGCATAGAGATTGCCCGAGAATACGCGTCTCTACCCGAGAATACACGACTCTACCCGAGAATACACGACTCGAGAAGGTGCCAAAAGATAAGAGATTGAAAGACGAGTATAGAAACTTATATGATGGAGACTGTGTAGGGAAAAATAAAGCAAATGGAAATGAAAACTTGCTAAAAATGACATGACTTGAAAGATAATCTTAATATGAATCAAAAAAGAGGACTCAACATATTATAAAAAGAGGACTCAAACTATTATAAAAACTGAATATTTTTCACAAACCAGAGTATATATAATATTATTCAGCTGACCTCCCATAAATATTACAAAAACTGAAGATAAATATTTCCAGTCAAAATGATACATCAAATTGCACACCCTTCACCGAATCATGTATGTATCTATGGGCATCATGATGAAGGGAGATGACATGTATAATAACAATAAACTAGCAATAGTTGTTGTCACATCTTTTCACTCTGCAATTGTAACTATGATAGCCATTAATTAATTAAAAACAGGTTAAACAGAGAATTTCTGGATCAACTTATCGACGTGAATGATGATGTCATCTATGCGGGGTCGAACCGTGGGTTGAGGCTGGAGCATCCATGACACAAACTGATGAAGGGCTTCCGGATATGAGGGTTTAGGGTTTGTTGGCCACTTTATTTGTGCATTCATCACAGCCAATTGCAGGCTTCCACCTGACTCCCCTAGTGCATACTCAAATGGAGAAACACCATACCTGTTAAAATATGTCAAAGTGTATGCCATGCCATTAAATTCTGTGATAATTTCTTGTCATACAAGAGAGTTAATGCTGCAAAATGGGCGGATTAGGTAGCGGGTCAAAATGGGTAACTTTGTTGGGTTGACCTGAAAAAATTTTGTTCATAATTTTAATTTTAATTTTAATTTGTTTCATCAATAATTAGTGTGTCCAATACTCCAATATGATTACAAGCATAGTTCTTATTTCAATAATTTCTATCGAAATAACAAAATAAGTAGGTCGACTTGGGTCATCTTTTAATGGGTCTAAGTTTTAAAAGATAAGCTTAATCGACCCGTTTAAAAGTAAATGGGTCGATATTGCTACCTATATATATCAATCTTGTTATTGTAAGTTTGAAAAAATATAAACAGGAAAGCAGGAATTGATTGGTAAAATGGCTAATGTTATTGATATGCAAAGTGCTAACTGATTTGAATTAAACTAAGTGATTGCAAAGAGAAATGAGAGTTGACTTACATTATAGCATACAAAGTGCAACCTAAAGACCACACATCAGTCCGTTCATCAATGTCTGCTTGGCTTGGGCAATCCCACAATTCGGGAGCACGGTAAGGCGCTGAAACATGCTCAGATGCCCATTCCTGACAAAAACATTATACAAATCATAACTGAATTCATGCCATTTTAATAAACAAGATTTAATTAGATAGAATAAAAACCTGCAACTGGAGGGCCTCTGGTCGAGAGCGGATCTGCTTTCTAGCAGGGCGGGCACTTCCAAAATCCATCAATATGGCCAATGGAGGCAGCTGTCCTTTTCGATGTGTTAAAAGGACATTTCCAGGTTTTACATCATTATGTGCATATGGTGGTTCAAGATTATGCATATGCTTAAGTCCTGCACAAAGCTGCAAACCCTTTTTCTCATTAATAAGTTGTGGAAAAAAAAGATTTAGAAAGTTTTATGCATTAAGGCTAAACTTTGGGCAACTTCCAACCCGTTACCTTTAGCTATTTTTTTACTATGTGACCCGTTAAGAGATAAAACATAACCCGTATGAACCCATTCATGATGCATCAAAATTGCTTCCAAAATTTAGAACGTTATATGCATTAGTGATACACTTTCAGCAACTTTTAACCTGTTCCCTTTAGTTAATTCGTTTTACTATTTGACCCGTTAGAGATAAACCATAACCCAGATTAATCCATTCATGAATAAATGGGTCGAAATTTCCACCTCTAAAAAAAATCTTTGATTCAAATCACAAAACCATACCCAACAAAAATATGACAATTAACTGCAGCTGACTGTGTCAGTTTAAAATATTAAGAACAAACATAACACGAGCATGTCATGTATAAAGATTCTTAGTTACCTGACGAAAAACTTGGAGAACATCAGATGTAGAAAAGGACTCCTTCTTAGCTTTCATAATTTTTGCATTATCCAACAATGTCCCATCCAAATGGACTGGAAATAACAGGTATGCCTCATGTGTCCAATTCTGTTCCGGTGTGCCCTAATAAGCCAACAAAACATAACTTCTGATTAACAAGAGCATTCAACCTCAACTTAAGTCCACTCACAATGTATACACAGCATCCAAGAGTAAATCAGTTCTTGAATTATACAAATTCAAATCAGGAATACTAATCAGTGAATCCTCTAATTCAAACAATTCTACTTCAAATCAGTTTGTTAGCTTGCAATCTTTTTTTTTGTATAAAAGGGCATTGCCCTGGAAAATAAGCTTGCAATCTTTTAAGCACAAGTAAGCTTGGTTTTAAAATGTGTGCATGAGGAGCCCATAATGCGTGCATCACATCACATGATGCGGTGATAAGATCGCATCGCTGCAGTTAATGCGATGCAATTCCGCAGGTAAAGCGGTTAATGCGGTCTGACGCGTCGCATTACACAGTTGCTCAGTATTTTAACAAATTAGACCATCGAATCATCGATGGCAATGAGTCCGAGTTTTTCAAATCTTATTAAACAAATCTAACCAACTATTGAACAATTCGCCACAGAAGTCTGAGTAATTTTTTTAAAACCAATCAACTAAGTGAATGATGAGATGTATCATCATTGTTTAAGATGTAAAACTTGAGATATGATCAGCATTACTTTTACTGGAATAATGGCATGATCAAGCAAGGGAAGCAGATTTGGGTGATTAAACAGGGCCGAGATCCGAATCTCCTCCTTCACAAACTGCAACTGTTGATTATTCTGAATCAAAACCTTCTTCATAGCATAAGTCCCATCATCTGCAAACATAAATCAATTCCTTCACAATCTCACAACTAAATCACCAAATCTTACACAATTACACAAATCTATAATCACAACACAATGTCAACGCAGAGATTTCAAAATTCAAAACCCTAAATTGAAGAACAAAATTGGGGATCTGAGATCATACCAGAAATATGAGACGGATCCTTGAATTTCTTAGAGACCCCACCGTCAGAAGTGTCATTGATAACCTCCTTAACTAAAAACACGTAGGCAAATCCGCCTTCACCGAGCTGCCGGACAATCTTAAACCGGTTTTCGTTGATCCAGACATCGCCGGTGGTGGAATCGTATAAGGCGTTGAGTCCGGAAAAAGAGCACCCCATCGAATGAGAAACACCTTCTCTCTCCCTCACATACACATACACACACACGCAATTCTGTGTCTAGATTGAATCTCCTCTTCGAATGAGTGATGCAGATCTGCCACCAGTATTCAAGTATCGATGTTTGCAAATGTCAACTCTGCGTTCGGGGCAACGACTAGGGACCTCTTAATGATTCAAATGTTTTTTAACGGTTAAGATGTAATATTAAGTATACTAATTTTTCATAAGTTATATGACCCTTACCTTATAATTATTAAAAGGCTTTAAATTATTAAAAAATAGCCTTTTAATAACCATTAAATAGCTACCAAACAATTAATATTAAATATGATTTACGTAAATTATTGTGTTGTCTATTTTTAATTACCGGTCCTTCAAGTTTAACTTTATATAAGAATATAAGATTTGTTTTTTTGAACTGCTAAGATATATTCAAAAAACCAAAAAAACACAAGAGACTGAAGAAAAAAACAACTAAAAGTACAAACAAGAGACCATGCAACCCATAGTCTCAAATAGAAACTCAGGTTTTTGGATGGTAAAACAATGTCAACGTTTTCAGATGGTAAAACAAATAGAAGATTTACCGATGATAAAACAAGCCAACGTCTTCAGATGATAAAACAAGAGACCATACAGATGTGAAATATCAGCAAGCCAACGTCTTCAGATGATAAAACAAACAGAAGACTTGCCCCAGGTCTCTCATGTTAGCATAATAAATCAGTTTATGGGCCTAGCTATTTAATATTTGTTTTCTCTTCATTGTAACCTAATCTTCACTTGAATAATATTGAGTCTTCATCTTTCTCTGTACATGTTTATTAGTTAACATCCCACTCAATCATGGACCACTTCGATCTATGCTTTATGTAACATCCGGCCCCTCATACCATAAAAATTATTCGCTTTGCCCACTGGGAGCTCACGGATTTGTTTTTGGTTGCCCGGGTGAAAACTTCCCAGGGGTCACCCATCCCTGGATTACTCCCACCCGAGCACACTTAACTGTGGAGTTCTCCTCTCATCCACAACCAATGCGTCCAAAACGCGTTGATGGTATTTGAGGCTGGGCATTCCTTATTGTCACACCCCAACCGACGGCGAATTATACGTCGGGGCGGACGCGGTTGTTCAATAGCACAAGGTTGACTATTAAAGTTTCAATATTTCATTAAAGAATAATTTAAGATTCAATACAAGGAAGAATAATACGAATACAACATTTAATTTAAGTAGTCTAGGTCCAAAGCATCCTATGTGATCACGAATAAGTCTCATGATGTAAACCTGAAACATGTGAAAGAATCTGTCAACTACAAAATAGTTGGTGAGATACAAAGGTTTTGACACAGTTTAACAAGTATTTGAAAAGTATTACAATTCACTATGATTTGTGCATTCTATAATGTAAGTATGAGAAAACAAGCATGTTAGACATTGTGCACATCAACCCTCCAATCAAGTTTAGGCATAACCCGCAGGTTACCCTTATAAGTCTCAAGTTTAAAGTTTAATGTAGTAACAAACACCAAGGGCTCCCCCCCGAAGGGGTCAATCAATCAAGGTGGATTGGTCAAATACAATAGATCTATCATTATTACTATCGGCTTGATCAAAGCTAATGAATGTGCTAGTTTTAAGTTTAATCTAAGCATGCAAGTCTCAAGTTTAACATAAGAATAAACACGTAGTCATAGTTGTACAAGAATTGTATAAGTTTAAGAATTGTGAACATGTTTCACCCCAAAAGCATAAAAGGAAAAAGGGGCTAAGTATACTCACTTGGATGATGAATAGTATCCGACACGGATAAGTATTTGCAAGACTTTGAGGGAGAATATCCTCACGATAAGCCTAAGTATGCAAGTTTAAAGATTTAAGTATGATCCTATAAGTCTATGGTAAGAATCTAGGATTTCAAGATCGACTAGGGTTCCAAGTGGGAGGTGGGATTGATTGTGTTTATAAAGTTTTAAATTAAGTTTATAATAAAGGTTTTGAAGGAATGATACAAGACTTATGTATCAAAGTTTAAATAAGTTTATAGCTCAGAATGATTTAGTAAGATAATTATTTAAAGTTTCACAATTATTACACCCAATTGGTAATACTAGTCTTTCTAAGTAATTGTACATACTGTTAAGCGAAAGGCTAAACAATTATTTAAAGATTTAAAATAATTATTTAATGTATGGATAATTATTAAAGATTACTAATAATTATTGCAAGGATAAACAATAAGTATTTAGAGAATAAATAGTCTTTAAATTATAAGTTTATAAATTATAAAGTTTCTTAGGTATTAAAATGAAGTTTAAAAGTTTGAAATGTTTAAAGTTTCTTTTTAAGATTTATAGGGTTTATAAATTTAGGATGAATGAGTAAACGATTTTTCTATCTTTATAAATTTCATAGATTCATAGGTTTTCTAGTTTTAAACAAACAATGTTTATTTACTTTTCTTGTTTTAAAATAAATATACAAATAGCCTTGATTTAGATTCCTAATAATTTACAAAAATTTATAATTTTTATGTTTTCTAAGTAGTGTGCTAATTTTACAAGTTTTACTTATAAAATTTATATAAATTATTTATTTAAAGTTTTGAATAGAAACCAATTAAAGTTTTAAGTTTTATAAATTATTTTTTTTTTGTTTAATAAATAAGTTTAATAAAGTCTTATAAATATTTTATAATTTTTAAACCTTTAAAACTATTTTTAAAGGATAAAACATTATAGGTTTTAACCAATTTTAATTAAATACCATAGCCATGTTATGTAAAAATGTAAAAAGAAATCATTTTTATGATTATAACAATTTATTATAATTTATAAAAATTATTAGAATTTTTAGAATTGAGTAAAAAGCATCAGAAAAATGAAGAACAAAAGTGGGGCGCGCCTGGGTCGAACCCGGGTCTGTGACCGGGTCACCCATCACACACGCAATTAACCAGCCCGGCTACGGGTCTTGCTGTTAATCTAACTGGAAAGAAATTTTAAAAATAACAACTCAAATCACCCCCAATTTCTCGTATGAACCCTAGGATCTAATCCCCTAAATACGAAGTGGTTAACCCTCTGTCTGTGTGAATTGACAGAGGGCTTTCGTTCTAAGAAGGAAAACGAACATAATGGCCATGAGAATTACCTGATTTGGTGTCGATTCGAGGGAGAACGAGTGTGGGTTCACGGTCGGCTGCCACTGGGATCAAACGAGCAATGCAGGGGACGAATGGTTAAATTGAGTGTTTGTGTAGTTAGGGTGTGATGTCGTTGATGTTTAGCAACTGATATTTATAGGCGATTTTGATGATTAATGCTCGAACGGGTAGGGAGATTACGGTTGAGGGAAGCTAATGCTGAATTCGAATCCCCGGGTGATTAGAGTTAATGTCGAGCATTGAATACGGTTAGGTTGAAGTTGCACGCCAGGGGCGAGACTCAAGTTTCACTGAATCAGGCCGGAAACGCGTTTTCGGGTAAAGAGGAGGAAAAACCGGTCACTGCGGGTTTCGAACTCGCAACTGCAGTGGGTTTCGGGAGTTTGGGTTTAATACGGAACAGGTCCCTGAAGTTTGAGGCTATTTTCACTTTATGTCAAACCATGTGTTTTAGTTTAAAGTAAGTTTGATAAATGACAGTTTTAGTCCCTGGATTTTTTATAAAAATAAATGTGTTTTATTTTTATAAAAGCTAACTAAGTTTTGTTATTTTATAACCTTATAAAATAATTTATAAAGTTTATCTTATAGTTAACTAATAAGATTTTAAAAAATTTATTATTTATACAATAAAATCATATGTTTTTTTTTTTTTGATTCATTCATTTTTTGAAAAATGTATATATATATACTTTCAAATAAGTTGTATATATGAATATATGTATATATATATATATATACATATCAAGTATAAGGTTCTAAAAATTTAAGTTTTAAACGACAACCATACAAGGGTTTTGAAAAGGTACGTTCGGAAAAATCTTGGGTATCACACTTATAAACCAAGAATCTCTCCTGGTCACGGCCGATGTGGGATTTGACTAGTGTATTACAATGTGCCTTGTTACTCTTCTCTGTATCGTTACACTTCATCCACATAAAAGGATTAACTTTTACGTCCACAATAATCATGAAGAGAGAGTGTTTCTTTCTGTTAAACACCACCTCTTCCACGCTTTCCACAAGAAGCACGACTTAAAGGGTAGGCTTCTTGGATCACTTAGTCTTTTCAGTACCTCTCTTAAGCTTTACTACATTTAAAGATGTCACACCCTCAAATTCTACTAACGGAGTTTTACCGTTTTGGAAGGTGACAAACCAGGATCTCAGACATCAGTTACTTCAAACGACACTATATGAGACTTGAAATGTAATAACATAAAAGATCAAGGTTCGGAGTAAAAGTTGCGGAAGCGTTAAATAAAGTAAATGCGCAAAACAACGCGCCCAAAACCAAAATACAATAAAAGATTATTCAATATGTAGTTATTTCAATTGCAGTCCAAGACACATGCATGACTTAACGTGATCCTAAGTACCAACCTAAGAAAACAAGTAAGAAAACGGGTCAACACTAAGTAGGTGAGTTCACATGTTTCAATCATTTCAAATAAAGCGTTTGCGGATTATGTACATTCAATATGCATATCTATAGGTAGTCTGCCTATATTCAATATGCATATCTATAGGTACCAAAACCCCTTTCCGTTTATTATCATTATTTTTTGGATGTTACATTTTTTGTCTCGTTTGGTTTGCTTGTTGACTCTAGCAAAACCAAATACTTTAGCGGCTTGATTTGCTTTTGTTTGTGATTTTTTAACATCTACTCGTAAATGCTACTTTAAACAAACAATCATAAACGTTTTAAAAAGGTTTAAAACAAAATGACACAATTAAATGACGATATAATAAAATAGAGATTTTGATGATCTCATGAAAGATTTATTAAAATAAATTGTTATTTTAAAATGTAAAACCGGAGTTTTGAATATACATATTGAAATCCAGTTTGAATTTCAAAACTCGTAAGATTAATAAAATAGTTTATTAATAGATAAAATGGTCCGTGATTATAAGGACTTGCTTAATAATATAGGATATTAAAATATGAGCGTCTCGATAGATAAAAGGTTTCATCAAATCACGAATCAGTTAAAAATTGAGATTTCTAAACATGTGTGACAAAACTAGCAAGCAAGATGTCAGACAATGTGTTTTTGACCCAAACTGGTAAAACACTAAACAAATCATTTTTAAACGATTTGTCTATGCCACCCTAATTTAGGACACTTGAACCGATATACCCGAACCCCTGAGTGGATGTACCTCAGCCTTACACTTGCGTCTACAAGTGTCGGAATAAGGTGGTACCGCAAATTTCAAGAGTCTTGGGCCGGTTGTTGCACATTGCTAAATTAGGATGACTAATCACTCAACTCTATAAGATAGGTCTTCACCAATTAGTAGGGAAGAGCGGGCACAGATGAGATTTAACGTAGCATGTATTAGACATCCTTTTGTCTATGCCTACCTACCTAACTATGTTTTGTAAAAAGGTCTTTTCCAATCATAAGATATGGTGAACAATGGATCTCATTCCTTAAAGAAAATAATGTTTTATAAGGGTTATTATTTATTAAGTTTTTCAAACATCAAAAATAAAAAAAAATCACCATATTTTTTTTTGTAGATGTACTCTACGAATCCCGAAAACCGTCTATACACTTGAACAGATATATTGGATGTTAACTTGATGATTATAACTTCATGTCTTGTTACCGTAACGGCGTAACTTAAAGAAAGTTATCAAAAGTAACAAGAAAATGCATGTCCTGAAGTTTCCACTACAAGAGAAGGCACCCATAGGTGATTTGTTAGGAATTCCTGGACAAAATTCAACGATGATGCATGCTATATAGCTGATCTCATGTTAGCATCAATCACTGTGGAGGTTCGAAATGATTTAAGGACCGTAAATCGTATGGTATGATTAAAGAATAGAAAGAAGCATATAGTCACATATATCCATACGATCCCTATGTTGAATCAAGTGAATTCATATCGTACTATGCAAAGGTGGATCAATGGGATGCTTGGAGCAAGAGATGCCAAGTACATAATCTAGAGCATGCAGGTATCGCAATTGATGATGATCTAATTAGAGATATGTTCATCAATGATACCTACAAGACACGCCTAAGGTTAAATGGAAAGAAACATCAAGAAATGGTTGTCAAGGCAAGCGACAAGGGCAAGGCTATTGGTATGGAAATTGCCAAAAGCAAATCTCCAAGCCGAATCGTCGGAAGAAGGAATTGCCCATGACAGTTGAGGATTTGGATAGCTCTAGGAGTATCCATATCAGGTATCCTTGCAACAAAACTCTAAATTTTTTCCCATTAAAAGTTCTTACTTTTGCAACGAGTTTGCTGGGACTAAGAGGAAAGGAGGAAAAGCCGGAATATGAGAACTTGAAGATCACTTCACAGTGAAATTTATAAAAGATTCAAGTTACTTGTTTCATCACAGGGATGATTGATTATTTAGAATAATGTTATTTATGGTTCCACATGAACAAATGTTACCTTGGTTTAATAATTGCTACTTATTTTAAGTAAATTCATGCAAGAGTTCTATTGCAAAAGGAACTATGAGTTCAAATTTCTATATTATACGAAGACAATTGGCAAGATATCAAAATTATATCCTTATTCATAGACCCTCAAAGAAAATATTTGGAATCTTGCTAAGTCTAAGAAAATGATTGATAGGACACTAGGTGGTCCTGAAATTGAAAGGATAACGGGTCATGTTTTCATAAATTAAAAGGTTTAATTCTAAAGCAAATAAAACCTCAAGATGAGATCGAAATGAAACCAGTAATGACTACGCGAAGCAACTATCGCAACAAACTTCAAATGGTATCGACCAGTTGAAACCCCTCTAGTCATACGTCATAGTTGTCATGGCTAAACATAGGTATAAAACATATGAAATATGATATTGAATCCCATAGAATATTCAGGATACAAAGAAGATCACCAACTTTGTAGAACTTTCCATTCAACATCAAACGTTGATTTAAGAATACAAGTCGCTATCAGTCATGATACTGAAACAGGAACTAAAATATCAAAACAAAGACGAGAAATTTATGGATGGTTGGAACAATTAGAAGTTATTAACAAAATTCCTGCAACCAAATGGATGCAGCAAAATAAATGCTTGAATAATTACTAATCTCGAGATAATGTTGGGCATTGAAAGACCAATCGAGATGTTTTTGTGACAAATAGTGGTTTCATTGCTTAAACAAGGCAATTGATATCACATCATGGGACCAAGCATAGAATGTTTCAGTTTTAAACGGGAATACTGGAACATGGACATAACGCCATAAATAAAAAAGCTGGATTTAATAGTCATGTTGGTGAATGTAATAGTTTTCACAACAATGCACGTAAAAAAAGGTGACGACTTACTAAACCAAAACCAATCAATACATGTGGTTATTGAAAATCAAAGTGAAAAAAAATATAGAATTTGATTAAGTACTTTTGTTATTCTTTTTAAAGCATTGTTGAATGGTGTTTTACCTTTTCATGGTCCTGATGAGTCTATAGATTCCTTTTATAGAGGATGTTTCTTAGAGATTTTAAAATTGTTGAGAGAAATAAATGAATCAATTGGTAATTAGTAAATTCTTCGGGGAATAACCAAATGACCTTTCCACCAATTCAAAAAGACATTTGTCACTGTTTTGCACAAAGTATTAAAGCAAAATTTTGAAGAACCGGTGATGATGTCTTTTCTATATTAATTGATGAGTCGAGGGATATATCTAGAAAAGAACAAAAGGTTTTGGTTTTGAGATATGTTGATAAATTGGGAGTTGTTAAAGAGCGATTTAAGTATTCAATAGGTCGTTTAGAAGTTGAAACCGGTAGTGGTAAGAATCAAGAAATCTCTCTTGCAAGAGTCGGAGATACACGCTGGAGTTCTCACTATAAAACACTTCTCCTTTTGATTAATTTATATCCATGTATCATTGAAGTTCTTGAATACATTGAAAAGTTGGGTGTTGTTAATGCTAGCCAAAGACAAGCACATGGACTTCAAATACACATGAAAGCATATGATTTCATATATTATTTACACTTGATAAACCACATCTTGAGGGTTACTATTGTTTGTGTGAAGCTCTTCAAAGAAAGAATCAAGATATCTTCAATGCAATTGGGATGGTTAAAGCAACCAAGGAATGGTTACAAAAATATAGACTTGAAGATTTTTGTTCACTTTTGGAAGATATCACATCTTTTTGTCAAAAATATGAGATTGAAATGGTTAACATGGAAGAGGAGTACATTGACATGAAATATCAAAGAAGAAAGACTAACATCACCAATTGTCATTATTATGAGGTTAGTAATTTCAACAAGGTGATAGATATGCAAATTCAAGAACTTGGCAATCGTTTTAACGAGCTAACCACGGAATTGCTTACGTGTATGTCTATTTTAAGCCCGCATAATATTTTTTGTAACTTTAGTATACCAAAGATACTAAGGTTGGTAGATATATATCCATATGATTCTGATCATGAGGTTAAAGACAAACTTATGAATAAGCTCGGCAACTACATTGCCTATGTGAAAGAAGATACAAAGTTTGCCAACATGAATGGTATATCTAATCTTGCAAAAAAATGGTGGAAACAAGGTTACACATTGATTGTCCGTTGGTCTATCGTTTATTGAAGTTATCACTAGTTTTACTAGTTGCAACATCAAGTATTGAGATATATTTTTCTTCAATGAAGCATGTGAAAACGGACTTGCGTAACTGGATGGGTGATGAATATATGAACGATTCTTGCATTTGTTACATTGAAAAAAAGCTCTTTAAGAATGTTTCGGTTAAAGATGTAATGGATCGTTTTTGAAGAAAACTCGTAGAGAACAACTATATAATCTAATGTTTTTTTATTTATTTCAAATTACGTTGTATTTTTACCATTTGTTTTCTAATGACGATGTATTTTACTTATCATATCATATCTTATTATATGACCGACCCGACCCGATCACCCGAACCAGCCCAAAAAAATCTTAGTCAGAAACTTAGAAATTTGAGCATTGAAAAAAGCGACCCCACTAGAAAAAATTCCTAACTCCGCCACTTTCTTCTCCCTATAGATTCATATTAGTTTAGAGTGTGAGTTTGTGTTAATTTCAATTTCAGTATAATTTCTTTACCTTTCTCGTGTAATCCTTAGGGTCTGTTTGCTATGAGGTAATGGAATGAACGAGAGAGTGGAATGGACGATTGAATGGAATGGACAAAGGAAAGAAATGGATCATTATCATTCCATTGTCATGTTTGGTTACCCTATGGGAATGAAATGAATCATTACTTCGTGCTGTTTGATAGACATGAAAATATTTAAAAAAATAAAATATTTGTAACTAATAAATTTATCTTATGGGTTGTGTCATGGGATGGGTCACGGTTCGGGCCATGGTTCGGGTCATCGGACGGGTCATGTAACGTGTCATGGTTTGGGTTATGGGTCAGGGCAAGGAACGAGCCATGGTTCGGGGCATGGGTCGGGTCATGGGTTGGACCATGATTCGGGTCGTGGGTTGGGGCATGAGACGGGGCATGTGACGGGTCATGGTTTGGGTCAGGTCATAGGACGTGTCATGGTTCGGGTCATGGGTCAGAAGGGCATGGGTCGGGTCAAGCGACTGTCATGGTTTGGGGTATGGATAGGTCATGGTTCGGGTCATGGGTCTGGGCATGGGTTGGGTCATGGATCGGGTCATGGATCGATTCATGGGTCTGGTTATGGTTCGGGTCATGAGTTGAGTCATGGGTCGGGTCATGAGTCGGTCGTGGGTCGAGGCATGGTTCGGGCCATGGTTTGAGTCATGGTTCGGGTAAACAAAATCATTCCATTCCTTGAATGAATGAAAAAAACACATATCCCCCAAGAAATGAAAATCATTAGAAGGGAAGGAATCACATTCTTTATGTAATGGTCTATTCCATTCCTATGTGAGTACCAAACATGTTTTGTTTCATTCCAACGTAATGACTTATTTCATTCCACCATTCATTCATACATACCAAACACTACCTTATGAGTCTACACTAACAAGGATGTCAATGTTATTTGTGTGCACACAATCTACCCCCAACACCCATAATAATAATGTTTTACCATTAGTTATATGCTTTCAATATGGTATTTCAGGACTCAAACCTCACCAAAAAGACCAATGGGATTAGAAACTTGATGAAGAGAAAAAAAAAAGAGTCAACACGTATATAATTGTATTTTCTTAAATTGTAAAAACATAATTATGCTAAATGAAGTAAGAAATATTATTTTAAATGGACAATTGCATACATCCCTTTATAAATTTCATAAATTACATATATACTCAGTTTAAAATATAAATTACATATATCTTCTTAATTAGGTTTTAAAATAAGAAGACATGTAATTCCATCAATTTTAAAAGCCCGACGAACATTTGTATTCAGAAAAGCTATTTGTTCACAATTTTTTGTTTATTTAGTCCATGATAAATTGATAATCGACTACCACACCATTTTAACTTTTAGTACTTTTTTTCATTATTTACCACATTCTTATTTATATGAGTTCGATAATCTTCTCTTAGGATTTGGGGTATGTTAGATACTATTGTATTAGTAGGTTACCTATGTTTAGTATAATGGACTCAACCTTAACATGGTTATTTTATTTAATATAAGTTAAGAGTGGTTTAGTACTAAACCAATTTTACACGTAAAACTTAAAAACCTATGATTTTAACTATGATACATAAGGTGGTTATGTAACCATATTTCTCTCTCCACTGCTATTGCTGGCATGGATAATATACAATTTCTTATATAATTCTCTACTTAAAATTGTTTATGTATTGAAGGGTTAAATTAGACAAATATGACATCATGGAGTTCAAATACAAAGAAAAATGAAACAAATGTAATAAACAGTGTAATTAGGTATTGAAACTAGCATTACTTTTTTTTTTATTAAAAACTTTAACATACAATAACAAGTGAAGGAAAAAAAAAATAACACATTCACAACTTGCAATTTTGACCAGCATGAGTCAACTGTTGTCTCAAAACCCTCCTCATTACCTTGTTTGTTGCTGTCCTAGGAAGTGATGCAAGGGGCACCACATCAGAAACCTAAAGAACCAAAAAGTCAAACTTATAAATCACACATGGGAATTCATAGCATGTCAAACTTCTCCATATACTCAAATCAATCAACTAAATGGTTTTAAGATGATAAAATGATACCTTAAACAAAGGGTTGAGCTTCTTTTGCAAAGCTATGTTCAATGACCCCTTCAACCTATTTAAGTCGGGTATCGAACCGTTGCCATCTTTGAAAATAACCACAATTACCAACCTCTCTGGCCCACCGCCAGCTGGCGTGACCCCTATAGCTGCTGTCTCAAGGATTCGGTCATCAACCGAGTTGCACACGCGTTCAATCTCAACCGAGCTTACCTGCACCACCCGTGGTTGATCTTAAAACAGTTCTAATAGCCACATGTGGCAAAAGGCACGTTGGGTAGCGGATCAAATAAGATAAAATTTAAAACGGGTCAGGTTGGGTCGACCTAAAATGCTTTTTGTCCAAGATTTTATTTTTTTATGAAGAATTAGTGTGCTAAATATAATTACAAAAACTATACTATTCCAATAGCAAATAAATCGTTTAGGAGATTTTATGCATTAAAAATACACTTCAGGTGACTTTTGACCAGTTGTTTCGTTTTTAGCTATGAAACTTTTGTTATTTTAACTGGTTGAGGATAAAAGATAACCCGGATAACTAGGTGCATATATAAATAGGTCGAATTCGCCACCTCTATCAATGAATAAATAGCAATAGTTCATAGTTGTCCTTTAACTTCCAAATATGTTTGAGAAAAATTAAGGTTGATTGTTGACAATTTTAATTCAGCTGTAAGTAATTGTGCAGAAGAAAACAATTACCAAGCTACACACTTACAAAAGTACTATAAAACCAACAAAAAGGATCCTACAAAAGATCAACTTTGACTTTGAATTCAGGAAGTCATCACTTTGACCTCATAAGTATCACTTTATCTTCTCAAAAGGTGAAAAAACAAGAATGGTGTGCAAGAAAATTGATGATCAAAACCATACCTTAATACCGCCAAGATTCATGGTGTCATCTGCACGACCATGGGCACGATAGTATCCTCTCATTGTGCGCTCAAATACATCTCCATGCCTTCTTAGAACCTACAATGTTAACATTTAAAAAAAGGGTCAAAAAAGATTCAAGTTGAAATGGTTCATTTAATACCGGGTCAAAACAAGCTGGATCGGGTTCAGTTGACAGAAAATAATATTATTTTATATTATTTATGAATAATGAATGAGTAAACTATAATTACAAAAAAATAGTGTTATAATAATAACAATCAAAATATTTAAATAAAACAAGTTAAGAGATTGTATGCATTAGAAATAAACATGTGGCGACTTTCAACATGTTCGACCCATTTACCATGTTCCCCTTTTAGCTTTTTCTTTCCCCGCATTTGAGATAGAAACACAACCTAAGGTGACTGTAAAAAAAACTGGATTGAACTAACTGAATGAATTACAATGGAGGAGAACCCTCAATATATACAGGAAAGAAACTCTAGAGAAACCTATTTTGGACCTGCAGGCCATATACCAATAAACCCTAATAATAAAACAGTAATAACTATAATTAACAGTGACTTTTTACTAACCTTCCCGTTCCAAGAAGGCATGCCTTTGAAGTAGACATCATAGTGGTTAGCATTTAATAGTGTGCTTGATGCTCCAAACATGAGGGGATTAAGAGCCAATTCACCGACTCCAGGTACACTTAGTGGCTACGACAAAGATACGGGCATCAAATGGATTAAGACCCAATTAACATTGCCGCAACCATAACAATTCAAAAAAGTCAAACAACCCGTATTTTAGTAGCTTTCGGATTAATTAACATTACGTCAATGATTGACTATAAAACTACCTTCTTGGATAGAGGTAGCAAAATTGGCGGATTGGTCAACAGGTCAAATTCTTAGGTACGTGTTGAAACGGGTTGGCTTAACTTGAAACATAAATTTGTTCAAAATTTTTCCATAAAGTTTCTTTTATCAAATATGATCTCAAAAATAATATATTGCAATCAAAACCTAACTGTTTGAATAGAAGATTTAGGAGGTTTTATGTAACAAATATACAAGAAGATTTAGGAGGTTTTATGTAACAAATATACACTTTGGTCAATCGACCCGTTCATAAGTAAATGAGTCAAAATTGGCATTTCTTTTTTTGGTAGGGGGGAGGGGGGTTTGAGTGTGCTTACTATAGGGATTCCATCTGTGCCAAGAATAAACAGATTACTTCCCAAATTTGGGGTGCTGAAAGCAGACAAGCATTGAGGCTGCAGTAATGATCCTGTAATAAAACCACCACCAATCTCTGTGCCCCCACAATACTCGATAATCGGTTTGTATTGAGCTCTTCCCATCAACCAAAGGTGTTCATCGACATTAGAGGCCTCACCGGTTGATCCAAAGCACCTACCAAATTCAAATGGGTTTGGTTTGAAACAAGTTGTTTTACTGCGAGTCAAAACAGACTGGGTTGGCCCGAAAACATAATTTTGTCCATTTTATCTAGTATATGCATAAATAAGATTACAAAAATTATGTTCTAACAATAATAATCCAAATTGTTAGAAAAATTGAATGATTTAGGATGCGGTAAGCATCAAAATACACTTTGGGTAACTTTCAATTTATTCTGTTCATAAATAAATGGATCGAAATTGATACATGTACGATGTGGTATTGCACATTAAGATTCTAACTAAAAAGAAACTAAAGTAAACAAGTTTTTTTCAATGGATAGTAATACAACAGAATAGAAGGGAGTGAATTGATTCTAGATTTATGAATCAGCAATAGCCCAAAACGTTAATTCGAGAAGAAATACTCACCGGATGGTTGACCAGTCAAATCCAGCTGTACAATTTTTTGTTCTCCATGCCCTTACGATACTTGGGATCACTCCCAACATTGTTACTTTTGCATCCTGAAAAATTTTAGCAGCTATAGCATAAACATAGAAAATGAAATTACAGAAATGCAATATGAATTGGTAATAGGTAAGACGAAATAATCTGAAATGTTTGGTATACAACAACGAACTTTCCATAGGAGATGCAAAATGGGCTGGTTGGGTGGATAGCGTAGGGTGTGAATATTTGACACGACACATACCTAACACGGAATTCGAAAGTTTGGATTTAGTATAAATGGGTTCAGGTCAGTTTTGGGTCGACCCACGGACACGTTTAGCTAAACAAGTCGTGTTCGGGTCAACCTAGCGGGTTCACGGGTTGGACCGTTTAACCCATTTATTTTTAATTTACTTAAAATGTGTTTTATGACATAAATTAATCTTGTTGGGGATTTTATGCCAAAATTTAAAAGTTAATAAGACAAACTGACATTATTTTATAATTTCAACGTAATTTTTTTATAGGCATTTGTATTTTTTTGTTTGAATATCATAACTTTAATGTGTTAATGTGTAAAAACAAAACAAAAAAAATCGGGTTAAACGAGTCGTGTTCGTATCAACCGGCGAATATTCGTGTCGTTTTTGGGTTCATGTGTTTGACATGATCTTCGGGTTCGTGTCGGGTTGGACCCGCGAACACAACCCATTTAGCACCCCTAACCATAACCGGACAAACCCCTAACCATAACCGGACAAAACAGATCGGTTTTAGTATGGATCAGGGCTAATCGGCCCGCAAACTTTTACCCATTTTTTTTTATAAATAGCTAATGTCGTAAATATGAGGGTGAGCCTTGAAGCAACTGGTAAGGTTGTTGCTTTGTGACCTTGAGGTCATGGGTTCAAGTCGCGGGAAACAGCCTCCTGCACAAAGTGTAAGGTAAGGCTGCGTAATCAATATATCTAACTTTTTCAAAATAAAACAACCTGTAAGCATTAAAAATACACTTTGGACGACTTTCAACCCGTTACCCTTTTAGCTGGTTTTTTTTTTTCATTCGACCATAACCAAAACCAACCCATTCATAAGCAAATGGGATAAAATTTGGTATCCAAAGAGAACATATCTAAAAGGAGAAAACAGAATACTTAAAAGCTAATAAAAAAAACCTGAACAAACTTGGCAAAGCCACTAGTGAGGGGAGACCCATTATATAAAGCAAGTGAAGCCCCGTTTAGCAATGACGCATAAACTAGCCATGGGCCCATCATCCATCCAAGATTAGTAGGCCATGCAACCACATCACCTTTTTGGATGTCCATGTGGCACCAACCATCTGCACCTGCCTTGAATGGAGTTGCAAGGGTCCATGGAATCGCCTTCGGTTCCCCTGTATTAGATTTATATATTTAATAACATCGATTTGTGAAAAATTAATAAACAAAATTAATATTTCCTACCTGTAGTTCCTGAAGAAAAGAGGATATTCGAAAAATCTTCAACTGATCGTTCCACTGCAACAAACTCGACATTCCTGTAAATTTGATATGTGAATTCACAAACAAAATTCAGCCTGAATATAGAATAATGCACGAATGATAGTATACATTATGAGATCAAGGAAAAAGATAAAAAAAAAAGAAGATAAAAACATACTTGTAATTTTTAACTCGTTCTAGAAAAACATGCCAAGAAATATCACCGTCACGCAACTTCATACTAAAACTCGAGCCTCTTGTAGGAATAACAATTGCTAGAGGTGATCCAGCATCAACAACTCGGCTGCAGAATGTACCATTTTACCCATTTGTGAGAATTATGTTGTCTTTTTTTAAAGAAATTTTATATATAAATATAAGAATACCACCTGTATAAGGGAAGGCTTCTGTCACCCCGAATGATCAGATCCTGAGAAAAAATCATAAAAACATATGCAAATACATAAAGATTTGTTATTCAATGGCTAATAAAATAAAAATAAAAAGAAATAAATAATAACCTGAGTAAAAATTGCTTTTGCTTTGGATAGTACAAGTCTTGTTGAAATTTCACTTGGAGCAAAACTATCAGCAATGGATACAACCACATAGCCTGATAAAACAATTGCTAGATATATCACCACGGATTTAACATCCATAGGCATATCAATCGCAATCGCAGATCCTTTTTCAAATCCGAGTTTTTCAAGAGCATATGCAACTAACCTAAACAAAATCCCAAAATAATTTCACATGAATCAAGGTTTATTCAAAATTATCTATAAATCATAAATTAGATTGAAATCAAGCATACCAAACCTCTGAGCGCAATTTCTCGAATGTCATTTTCTTGACTGGCATTTCATCATCTCCTTCATCACGCCATATAACCGCTATGTCATTCAACTGTTTCTTGCTATTTAAATTTAAACAATTTCCAGCTGGATTTACATAAGCTCCAGGAAGCCATTGACCTCCTGGATGCAAGAATTGGCTTTCTTCCGATCGGTCATCAACTAATATGCGTTTTGGAGGCACAGAAAATGATACACTCATTTCATCCAATATTGTTTTCCAAAACACCTGTCATAATCATGCTTAAGCATACAACAAAAACCCTAATTTGGTTTAAAAAGTTCTGTGTCAAAATTGGTCAAAATTAGGTTGTGTAGGAGGTTTATATATAAAAACAACCAAAGGGACGAAGAAAGGTTGATATGTAAAACAGATTAGAGAGATGCAACTTCTGGTTGTAAATAAAGTTTATTTGATTGTACATAGACGCGCGCCTCACGTACGTGAGTGCGCCTTGGCTTTTAGGACCAAAAAGCCACGCGCTTTTTTAAACCAAGCTAATATCCCAAATCAATTCAAGGGTTTTCGACAAGATCATGATCTACTGGAATAAATATTTAGCCTAGACATTAAAAAAGAAAAAAAAAATATACCTCTAGATTTGAGACTGAAAATTCCTGAAAAGCAGAGTAGCTTGAAATTGGATCTTTATAACTGGGACCCAAAAATTTCTTCCCCTGTCTTTCTAATAATCTACCTATGTTTGTTAATTTTGCATCCTCCCTATCATGCCAATGAATAACCAACAATATGAGAATAAACAACTAAACAAATGATCAATTAGTGAATTAGTTGTCAGTCAAGCAAGCTTTATCAATGAGCAAAAGTGAACATGGTGGATATTAAACAGCAGCTTGAAATCTTCTTCTTCAACCATTATAATCCAGGAAAATAGTGGAAAATTTCAATTGAAATTCATTTGATACTGAAAGTTAGTGTGTAAACGAGCCAAGCCACTGTTCACTAAAAGCTCCAATTGAGAGCTAAACTTAAACAAGCTCAAACCTAAAAATAAGCTTATTTAATAAACGAGACTAAGCCTGAGACTAAGCCTGAGCCTAGCTTCACTTATCAGGCTCGGGCTTGCTTGCAAACCTATTCAAGCCTATTAATTACATAATTTTTATTTAATATATTAATATATATTTATATAATAAAAATAATTTTTATTATATATAAAATAGTGATAAAAACTAACTAAATTAATATATATTAGATTATATATAAATACTATAATAAATATATATATATATATATATATAAATAATTATATTATAAATATATATAAATAATTAATAAAACTACATGACGCTCAAAACGAGCCGAGCTCGATGTAAATTTGAAAGAAATTGCAAACCCTAGAATCTCATCTCCTCAAAACTAGCTCATATTATCATGAAATACAGCAATGAAACGAAAAGAGACGGTGCTTACGGGTCGGGTAACCAAGCGGGCGGGTCGGGTCCGAAATCTACGTAACATCCATAATACATCATCTGATGGAAAGCGAAAGGAAGGTCTGGATTGAGAATTCGGGTGGAGATTTGCTTCCATGTTTGAGGAGTTGCAGGGCCGTAGGTGTGGATGATTTCAGTGAGCTTGTGATGAAGTTGAGTGGCGGTTTCCAGTGGGATAGCTAGGTCTACCATGTCTGATATGCAAATAGAATCGAGAGGTTTGTACGCCATTGTTGATTGATTTTGGTAAACAGGATTTTAAGTTCCGTGATGTTTATCCAGATTGACGATGATTAGACGGAGAATGATAAGGGAGACAGATGTCTTGTGTCATGATTTGGAAGTGACCAAGATTGCGTATAGGCGTTGCCAATGGTTTTACTACTTTAAATAATAAGATGGGGCCTCCTTAATGTTATAAAATAAAATAAAAAATTATTTATATTAGTATCAAATTTAATTAAATAAAAGATGTACCGTGTAAATAAAAGATAAATTGATAAAATGTTTAGTAATTTTATTTACTCGTGAAAGTAAGTAGAGGCTTTCGTTAACGGAAAAAAATAATAATAATAATAATGACAATAAAAGTAAGAATTAAATACGATTTTAGTTCATATGGTTTGATAAAAATAACCATTTTAGTCTAAAAGTTTAAATTTTACTTTTTTAGTTCAATAGTTTCAGTTTTGTATCAACTAAAATCCAGTCCATTAACCCCGTTAAAAATTTTCTATTAAATATATATAAAATTACTATAATACCCCTGTTAATAAAAAAATATATATAAATATCTCTTTCTACTTTAAAAACCCTAAGTCCTCTTTCCCTTCCTTCGATTCAGAAAACCACAATGCCATCATCTACCTCCACCACCAGCCACCACCTCCACCGCCCCTTCACCTCTGTCACCACCTCCACCGCCCCCTTCACCTTCGGACTCCATTATTTTTCTCTCTCTAACCTTTGCATACTCACAAATTTCATCTACTCCGTCTTCCACTTCCATGGCGGAATCATTCAAAATTCAAGTTCACAAAGATATTTTGCTTCAGAACGAAAAGATCTAGGGGTTTTGCTTACGTATTCATCGTCGCTTTCACTGTGTTTCTAGCCTTCCATCCATCGCCAAATCCTTCTTCTCCATGGTTCAGCAACATCTTCACTTGTTCAAGCTTCAGGAGTACAAGTGTGCAAGCGAATAGTACAGTTAGTTCTTCTTATGATTCTGGCGGCTCTGTTAGATCTCAGTTTTCTTCAATATAGTCCTACTTTTTTTCCTTCAAATTCGTCACAATCGACTCAGAATTCCACGGTTTCTGCGTCTAATTTCAATGTTACTGTTTCTGGATCTGGAAGTGCGAATAATAAAGCACCGACGTCGAATAATTAACTGCCGATTGTGCCATATCGGACGCGAAGTGAAGCTGTAAAGTCGAATCAGACAACGACTATGTCTCCTCCTTTTCAATCTGTTTCAAATCAGACAAATCGAAATCAAAATCGGAATCAAACTAGTCAAATACCGGAAACCGGCAAAAATGCTACTAGAAACGGAGATAAATTAAAATTGACGCCGAATAACGGTAATAGGAGTCGGAATTTCACATCTCCGGTGGATAAAGTGGGGAAGAGTCAGGGGAAGAGTCAAGGAAGAAAGGTGGAGATGGCGCAGAAGGTGAAAGGGTGGCCGGAGGTGGCAGTGGAGGTAGATGATGGCAGTGTGTTTTTCTTGAATTCGGGTGAAGACTTAGGGTTTTTAAAGTAGAGAGATATATATATATATATATTTATTAACAGGGGTATTAGTATTTTTATACATACTTAACAGAAAAATTCTAACGGGGTTAGTGTATTAGACTTTAATTGATACAAAACTGAAATAATTAGACTAAAAAGTGAAATTTAAACTTTTGAGCAGAAATAGTTATTTTTGTCAAATCACATGGACTAAAACCGTATTTAACTCTAAAAAGTAAAGATAAAAATAATATTAGAGAAACCTTAAAAATAATTAAAATAATAATAAATAGTGTGTAATAAATAGTAAATTGTCCCATAAAGTTAAAAAAATAATAGTGCATTACTTATATTTATTTTGTAATTTTTAGTTATACAATAGTTGTAAAACATTTAATTTTATACAAGCATAAAATGCGTGAAGCGGGGATTGAACCCGGGATCTCCCTTATAGGAGGTGAGAGCAATAACGAGATAAGTTGGGTTGATCTTATTAATGAAACCGAAAATATTGTATATAATCTATACCACCCGTGACAAATTTGATTGATGAAAATGTTGCGGATTCAGTGGTGATCAGTTTGATTTTTGTAAAAACGGGTTTTGATAGAGAAATTAATTAATTCAGTTAATTAATAAATACGCAGCGGAAAATAAAATCATAACCGATTTAACAGCACTGACAAACCGAACAAGATCTGGTTATGAACACGCAAACACAATCAAAACAATTAATAAACACAATTAATCTACTGATGAGATTAATTATACCTTAGTGGTTAATAAATAACCGATCGAGACACCGAGATACAACGAACCGATGCTAGATCACGAACCGGACGTGAGAGAACGGGACGCCGGGGCTGACCGAGAACTGGGCAGGCAGCGGCGGCTGGGGCTGGCTTGGAGGTTGCCGAAAATCACCAAAAGGATGATTTCGTTTTGGTGTTTGGCGGCGGGCGAAGAAAACAAACAAAAACCAAAAGGGTTTTCTCTACATGTTTCGATCAAAAATGGCCCTTGCGGCTGATCTAGTCTCTAATATTCTTACGAAACATTTATTAGGTTATTATTATATAATAATAAACCCTACTAATTGTTTCCGGGCCCATAGTCCAAAACGAGATGCAAAAGCCCGAACCCATTTAGTTTTTTTAATGAAAGATTAAAACAATATATATACAATTATTATTTATAAACTAGTATAAATAATAATTCCCGTCTAACGAATATATATAAATATATATCGTCTCGCTAACAGTTCGTAATTACCAGTTAAGCGGGTTAAATGGATTTAATGTTCGTTGCCCTAGGTGTAACTCTTACGGGTAATAGCTCGGTCAGCCGCGTTGTCCATCGGGTTGGTCCACAAAATCCAACAATCTCCCACTTGGACGATCCACGATAAATCAACGCAAACAGTCAGCGGCGCTCTAGCTGCACATGGCTGTCCCTAACAAGGTATGACGCTTTAAAGTCATTAACCAAATATCTTGGTGTTAGTAACAGCTAACTAAAACAAGACAATAGACTTATGGCGATAGTTGTCATTCATCATTTCCGTATAAAACATCAATTGAATCAATGAGACATGGATTTAGTTCATTCTCATATGGCGTTCAATTATTATTGTTTTCGATCAAGAATCAAAGTGGTCCAATCAAACACACAGTAAGTTTGGGTAAGGCCTTACACTTCACCAGTTTGAATCAACGAGGGCGCCACGATGCTTATCTGTTACATATAATGCAAGAGTACAGAATCCCTTATTGACTACATACAACTCCCACTGAACTTCAGAACTATTCCTAATCAAAGCCTTTATGACCGGCAGTTACGCGACAGCGTTTGACAGTGATTAAAGAATGGTTCTTGGTAAACGGCAGTTCTAGTACGTATCTCAGGTCAGAGGATACTAATGAGTATACCAATAGCAAAACATCTTATGACAAAGATCCATGAAGATGATTTGATGCGAGTTACATCCAACGTCATTCAAAATGAGGCCTGTGAAGTTCGGAGTCAGCTCCTTGAGCCGAAGTTCAGAAAAGTCTTAATTCAGAGACGTTCCCACGAGTCTGACCGACTACGGATAATTAAGAATACAAGATTCATGGATTAAACGTATTAAAATCGAACACAGTTATAAGAATTCAGAATTGCATTTAAATCAGTAAACCAAAAAGAATTCAAAAGTACAACTGTTTAAATGTTCGCACATTCAAAATACTAAATCAAAACATATCACTAGAAAATCTAAGATCAATAGCATCTCTGTGAAGATCATGCTTGTCCTGAGTCATGAGCTTAGTAAACGGGTCCGCTAGGTTTTGATCTGTGTCTACTTTGCTTATCACGACGTCTCCACGCTCCATAATTTCCCGTATATAGTGGAACTTCCTGTGAATGTGCTTGGCTTTGTGATGAGATCTAGGCTCTTTGGCTTGAGCCATAGCACCTGTGTTATCACAAAGTATCTCGATTGGTTGGCGAATACTCGGAACCACATCGAGGTCAGTAATGAATTTCTTCATCCAAGCAGCTTCCTTAGCAGCATCTGATGCGGCTATATACTCAGATTCGGTGGTTGAATCCGCCACTACACTCTGCTTGGAACTTTTCCATGATACAGCTCGTCCATTAAGAGTGAATACGAAACCCGACTGTGAGCGAGAGTCATCTCGGTCAGTTTGAAAGCTAGCATCAATGTAACACCATACAGTGAGCTCCTCTTTCACTCCTCCAAATATTAAGAACATGTCTTTGGTTCTTCTCAAGTACCTCAGGATGTTCTTGACTGCAGTCCAATGGGCAATGCCAGGACTTTGCTGGAAACGACTGGTCATGCTTAAAGCATACGAGACGTCAGGTCTAGTGCACAACATAGCATACATGATAGAACCAATCGCTGAGGCATATGTAATTGCTTCCATTTCCTTAATTTCAATGTCCGTGGAAAGGGATTGTGATTTGTTCAACACAGTGCTTTAGTCATCGGAACACCTCATTTCTTGGAGTTTTCCATCCTAAAGGGTGTCATCATTTTGTCGATGTAAGTACTCTGACTTAGCCCTAGAAGCCGCTTAGATCTATCCCTGTAGATCTTGATTCCTAGAATGTAAGCAGCTTCTCCAAGATCTTTCATTGCAAAACAAGATCCTAACCATTGTTTGACTTTGTCAAGCACAGGGATGTTGTTTCCAATGATCAGTATATCATCCACATACAAGATGAGAAATGATATAGTGCTCCCACTAGCCTTTCTGTAAACACAAGGCTCATCTTCATTCTTGAAAAAACCAAATTCTTTGATTTTCTGATCACAATGAAGATTCCAGCTTCGAGATGCCTGTTTAAGTCCATAAATGGACTTATTCAGTTTGCAGACCCTACTAGGATACTTTGGATCAACAAAACCGTCAGGCTGAACCACATAGACATCTTTAGAGAGATGTCCATTAAGAAAAGCGGTTTTGACATCCATTTGCCATATCTCGTAATCATGGTACGCGGCTATGGCAAGCAGTATCCTGATCGATTTGATCATAGCAACGGGTGAGAAAGTTTCATCATAGTCAATACCTTGAGTTTGAGTGAAACCCTTTGCAATTAGCCGTGCTTTATAGGTTTGTATATTACCATGCATGTCGGTTTTTCTTTTGAAAATTCATTTGCTCCCTATTGCCCGAGAACCAGGGGTAGCTCAATCAAGTCCCAGACCTGATTATCACGCATAGATTGCATCTCGGCGTTCATGGCTTCAAGCCATTTCTCGGATTCAGGATCCGAGATAACAGATTTGTAGTTTGTAGGTTCGTCATTTGACTCAGCTACTAACAGGACTTTAGAAGCTTCAAGATGCCATAGGTATCTATTAGGTTCTTTACGAGACATGCTACTTCTGCGAACGCTTGTGTTTATGTCTGATTCATCAGCAACAACTTCTTGTTGATCAGAAGCTCCGACTTCCTCAGCGGTTGTTTGTGTTTCTTGAATTTCTTCAAGATCCATAATATTATTTCCGGTTCCTCGATTTAGAAGATCTTCCTCGAGAAAGCGTCCTTTCCTTTTGATGGAAACAATGTTTGCATCAGGATGATAGAAATAATATCCGCTTTTGTTGTAGTAACCGACAAAAACAACTTTTTCGCCTCTGGGATAGAGCTTGTCATCAGAATCGCTGGTGACATATGCATCACATCCCCATACTCTAAGGTAAGACAAATTGGGTTTAGACCCATGCCATATCTCATATGGGGTTTTGTCAACATTCTTAGTCGGTAGTAGATTTACAAGGCGGGCGGCGGTCATAAGAGCATAACTCCAGAAGGAGTGAGGCAAGTTAGTTCTACACATCATCGATCGAACCATATTAAGTAGGGTTCGATTTCTCCTCTCGCTCACGCCATTAAGTTGGGGTGTGCCAGGAGGAGTGGGCAGAGAAATAATTCCGTGCTCCTTCAGATGATTAAGAAATTCTAAGCTGAGACACTCGCCACCTCGATCTGATCGAAGTGTCTTAATAGATTTATCGAGTTGTTTCTCTACTTCGTTTTGAAACTCTTTGAACTTTTCAAATGTTTCATGCTTGCGTTTCATAAGATAGACATAAGCATATCGACTATAATCGTCAATAAATGAAACGAAGTATCTTTCATGATTTCTAAACATTGTTCTGAAAGGGCCACACACATTAGTGTGTATAAGGCCTAGCAGATCCTTGGCTCGTTCACCAACATGGGTGAAGGGGTCCTTTGTGAGTTTGCCAGCTAAACAAGACTCGCAATTATCAAATGAGTCATGTCCGGTAGGTTCAAGAATTCCCTCGGATTGGAGTCTTTTAATGCGTGCCTTGCTTATGTGGCCAAGTCGACAATGCCATAGAAAAGTATCATTAATGCCAGATTTGATACGTTTAGAAAGATTATATATGTTATTGTCAGTTTGAACGTCAATCTCATAAATACCGTTTTGAGGTTTAGCCTCAAAATAAAAGATATCATTTAAGTAGGCAGAAATAGCAATACCATTAAAAACGTACTTAAATCCTTGTTCAAACAATAAAGAAACTGAAATAATGTTTCTGGTTAAACCAGGTGCAAACAAACAATTGTTTAAAACAACCACAAGGCCAGATGGACATGAGAGATAATATGTTCCAGTTGCAAGAACTGGTACTCTTTTCCCATCACCAACGATGAGCTCCATGTCGTCTTGTTTCAGCTTCCTTCAACTTTTAGGCTCCTGCAAGACATTAATGATGTGGTATCCACATCCAGTATCAAATACCCATGTGTTGCTAGAAACAGTAAAAATTTCAATAACATAAATGAGAATACCTGAAGAGGTGCCCTCACCACTGGCCCTCTGCAGCTTCAGCTTGGCTAGATATTCAGGACAGTTACGTTTCCAGTGTCCCATTTTGTTGCATTCAAAGCATTGGCGCTCCTCAGGAGGGGGTGCTTTTGAAGCTTTCTTGTTATTGTTGGTGGCAGGCTTGGCAGCAACATTAACCTTCTTCTTGCCTTTGCTATTATAACCTCTTTCCTTGGGGTTAGGTTTTTTAACACCAGCAGATCTGACCATCAGAACTTGATTTTTCTTTCCTTGGATATTCATCTCGGCTGTTTTGAGCATACCATGTAGCTCGGCCACTGTCTTCTTCAAGCCATTCATGTTGAAATTAATTACGAATTGAGCATAGGAGCTTGGGAGAGAGTTTAAGATGAAATCAGTAGCCATGTCATCCTTCATGGGATATCCAAGTTTGTTCATCTGGTCGATGTACCCTTTCATCTTAAGTACATGAGCACTAACAGGCGTGCCCTCTTGCATCGTGCAACGAATGAGCTGAGACATGGTTTCATAGCGTTCTTGTCGAGCTTGTTTCAGGAACATGCCCTTAAGTTGCTCAATCATGTCAAAGGCATCCAGGTCCTCCATGCCGTTTTGGAGCTCACGGGACATGCAGGCTAGCATAAGGCAGGCCACCTCAGTGGCATCATCTCTTTGTTTTTCCCAGGCCTTACGAGCGGCAGCCGTGTTACCATCGGGTGCCTCAGGGACTGGTGCATCGAGAACATAGAGCTTCTTGGCCATATTGAGAACTATTCTCAGATTGCACTGCCACGAGAGAAAGTTGGTGTCATCCAGCTTTTTCATTCTCAAGGATGGACTTGAGAGCGAATTAGTTATTAGTATTATTATTTTCAGTAGACATCTGTCAAGATAAGCAAAGAAAATAAATTAGTATAAAGAAAGTGAAAAGTCCTTATTAATTTATGACCCAATTACAGAAATTAGAATAAGGAGTGAGAATCTAGCTAAATCAGTCACTAATGGTAGCTGTGGCATACAACATTAGTAAGTGGGTAACTAGACTGAAAATTAGTGTCAATTGTGGAAAGATGCACAACTCTCGTGTATGAGGCCGCTAAGACAAGACATGTCTATGCATTGATACGTTTAGCCTCATCTATGCCCACTTTTAATCTCTTGACAGCTGAGGCATGTAACAAGAGAGAAAAGTAATAGTCGTCCTAAAACAGGTACTTGCGGAAGGGTCGGATGTGTTAACGAAACCCTTGCGCCTTGGAAGGATAAACTACGCATCCAGTGCGGTGCTGTGGCTCCAAACACCGATGTTTCGTTTTATGCTCCAAGTGTTCCTTATAATAGGATGGCATAGACCATTGGTTTTAAATATGGGTTCCAATTTTAGTGTTTACCGAATAGGGTTAAACACAACGAATGATTAAATCATACATGTGATGTAAAAGCCAGTTTTACTATTTAAATTCATGACAAATTTGATGAACCCTTTCATCTCTCAGGACACTTAATTTTAAATAACATATCAAAACTAAGTTTGTCGCGACTTGAATAACCAGTTAAAGTTAATAGTTGAAAACTATTAAGTTATAAGTTTTGAAATTAAATTTAGTTTAAATTGCAAAACTTTAGCGGTTATTTATTTTATAAAAACAAGCCAGTTGTTATTTTTATAAAATTCTACAAGTTGTAAAATTAGAAATTGCGGTGACAGATTATGACATTTTAAAACTCCTTTTAAAACGTTTGACGTTTGGTTGGTTTATTAAAATTTAAGTTATAAAAAAAAATTAAAAGCAACTATAAAGCAAATAAATATGTAGATCTTTTATGGCCAAATATGTTTGATCTTTCTATAGCCAGTTAGCAAGACCAAACGGGTCACGGGGTCCACAAAATTAAAACAACCACAAGGATGAACTTTCGTGCATCTAGTCGTCTCGGATGACTCCCACTGACTCCATGATTCCTGTTGCATCTTCAGATTTGTCTTCGGGTTTTTATTACATTACATAAAATAAAAAAAAGCCTATTCTATTACAACTTTGAGCCATCAAAAGTGAGCCAAAACCATAAAACCAAAAACTGAATAATAAACACAAACAACTCAATCACATGGGTCGGGCCAGATTTACATATTTAATACAATCACATACGGGCAATAAATTTGATCAAATAAAATAAAAATCGACCAAATTAATAAAAAAAATTGCCCCAAAAAACAGATCAGATCAGAAACTTCAAGATAGTTAAAGTTTGTGATTAATCTAACCGGTGAAACCAGACCGGTTCTGATTTACGTGTTATAACCCAGGCTCTGATACCACTGTTGGGGATTCAGTGGTGATCAGTTTGACTTTTGTAAAAACGGGTTTTGACAGAGAAATTAATTAATTCAGTTAATTAATAAATACGCAGCGAAAAATAAAATTATAACCTATTTAACAGAACTGACAAACCGAACAAGATCTGGTTATGAACACGCAAACGCAATCAAAACAATTAATAAACACAATTAATCTACCGATGAGATTAATTATACCTTAGTGGTTAATAAATAACCGATCGAGACACCGAGATACAACGAACCGATGCTAGATCACGAATCGGACGTGAGAGAACGGGACGCCGGGGCTGACCGAGAACTGGGCAGGCAGCGGCGGCTGGGGCTGGCTTGGAGGTTGCCGAAAATCACCAAAAGGATGATTTCGTTTTGGTGTTTGGCGGCGGGCGAAGAAAACAAAACAAAAACCAAAAGGTTTTTCTCTACATGTTTCGATCAAAAAGAAAAAGATCAAAAATGGCCCTTGCGGCTGATCTAGTCTCTAATATTCTCACGAAACATTTATTAGGTTATTATTATATAATAATAATAAACATACTAATTGTTTCCGGGCCCATAGTCCAAAACGAGATGCAAAAGCCCGAACCCATTTAATTTTTTTTAATGAAAGATTAAAACAATATATATACAATTATTATTTATAA
The DNA here is from genome assembly GCA_023525975.1 of Smallanthus sonchifolius. NCBI lineage: Eukaryota > Viridiplantae > Streptophyta > Magnoliopsida > Asterales > Asteraceae > Smallanthus > Smallanthus sonchifolius. The sequence continues at coordinate 34,579,958 of CM042025.1, read as the reverse complement.
ACTAGTATAAATAATAATTCTCGTGTAACGAATATATAAAAATATATATCGTCTCGCTAACAGTTCGTAATTACCAGTTAAGCGGGTTAAGTGGATTTAATGTTCGTTGCCGTAGGTGTAACTCTTACGGGTCATAGTTCGGCCAGCCGCGTTGTCCATCGGGTCGGTCCACAAAATCCAACAGAAAAACCATCTACTTTGGTAATTATAGTATATACTAGTTCTTGTTTTAAATAATTAACGTTTTAACAAAACATTCATCGATATTATTTATCCAAAATTAAAGGTACAATTTTCTCACGCTGTAAACAAAACTACACGAATTTTTATAGATTTCGATTTACTCTAAATGAGTTCTGCTCAATTTTAAGTTAACTCATGAGAATGTTTAGCTAAATGTGTCAAATTCGAGTGAATATAAATTGACGGATTGACTAGTTTGTTTTATAAATATTTAAAAATATGTTTTATATTGTAAATTAATTTGGTTGATTCTTTTGTACCAAAACTAAATAGTTAAAAAGGAAATAAGCATCAATTTAAACGTAATTATTTTATAGAGTAAACTGCAGTTTTCGTTCCTTAGGTTTGATGGTCTTAACAGTTTTAGTGCACCCCTAACGCTCTAAGTGTCTAACGTTATATTTCTTAACACTTACCATCCCTCCTCCTGATGACCATCACGTGAGGGGTATTTTCGTCTTTTCTCCCCGTTTATACATCAGGCTTCTTCCTTAAAGCCCTATATTCACACCGATGGCTTCTTCCTCGATAATTCCAGGTTCAAGAAAGTCGAATTCAAGGATGTCGAGTTCAAGGATGTCGAATTCCAACCACAATTTGTTTTCAAACGGGAATGATGAGCCTCCAATTTGTTCTCGTGGGTCTCTTACATGGATTCGAACTTCATGGACTGAAGCAAACCCTGGCCATCGCTTTCATTGTTGTGTAAGAACTCTTAAACCTTAAAGTCTTTCACTTTTTTTTATATATTTTGTGATATGTGGTTTCGTGAAATGGTCAGAGATCAAGGTGTGGTTTCGTGAAATGGTTAGATCCTCCAATGTGTGCAAGGTCAAAAAAGGTGATACCTGGATTGCTAAAAAGAATGAACGAACATCAGGAATTAGCTATTGCAAAAGCTAATGAAGTAAGAAAGTTGAAGATTATCATAGGTTTTAGTTGGTGTTTCTTTGTAATGTACTTAATATACAATAGATGAGTTTAGTTGTAAAGGTCAAGTTTGACCTCACTGTTATGATATGTGATGCTGCAGTTGTTAACCTGATCATGTTGTTTGATTTTGTAATCTATTTATTATCGATCAAGGTTCAGTTTATGACTTTTACTTACCATGAAATGCTAAATGTTTGATCAGGGTTCAGGTTGTATGATTTTGACTGCATTCCAAATGCCATTCTAGCTGCATAAAAATGCATAAACTACATACCAAACTGATTACCAATCTGCAATAACCATAACATTTAACATTACATAACCATTCTTAAGACCAAGAGATTGTTATAAACATGACAAATACAAGATTATTTCCAATGACAGTCATCATTTGACGAGTCTGGTTCTGATTCATGCTCATCCGCGTATGGATTATGGTACTCGGGCTCCACATCCTTTTCGGGACTGTCGTAATCCCAAGCCTTTTTCAATACTTCAGGGTCATAATGTTCGTATGGATCACGGTACTCGGGCTCCACTTGTAACATCCATGATTTTCCGGCCTTATTATTTTTTTATACAATAATAACACAACATTTAGATCCCGTACTTGTTCAAACACAAGATGTCACATTAATAGCTATTTCTTTTTGTGTAGCAATTCAAGTTTCAACCTTACAATTTTCATATTATTTTCTATATATATAACATATGTGCCTAAAATTATGTATATATATATATATGCATACTTTATTATAAAAATGAAATTACTCTATTTGTATTTACATCCCTTGAAATATATATATATATATATATATATTATGAATAAATATGTAAATATATATATATATATATATATATATATTTGATTTCTTTGTTAATAAATCAATTGAGAATTTTATAAAAAAAATGAAATTTCTCCACTATATGTATTAATAACCAAACAAATAATATTAGAGTTTTATAAAATTTATAAAACATTTTCATAAACATTTTCAAAGAATAAAAATGAATTTGAAACAAATGAAATGAGTTTAAACCCTAATTATCTTGCCATGAACCCCCTCAAACCCTTTTGAACCCATCCAATTGAACCCCTTCCACACCTTTGAACCCTCGAAACTCGATTTTGACTTCTCAAAGTCAAAGGTAACACAAATCGGTTTCAATAACTGGTAATCAAAGTTATTCATGATCTCAGAACGTGCGTGGATGTTATTCAATGAATTATGAATGCAAGTAATGATCCAATTTAATCAAAATCAGTGATTTCGAATTCAATTTCCATTCCCGTAACCGTTCCAAGCGTACACGAATCGATTCATGCGTTACAGATGAAATCGATCAATAATAACAAACCATAACCAATTGCGACACCTCCTTTTCACTCTTTGTACTTTCAAATTCATCTCACATTACCACCGAAGCCCGGTCGAACTCCGACGAACACCAAACTCGCGGCCACCATCGATCTCACTCTCCACATAACCATTTCAGGTAATTAGAACACCTTTCATCTTGTATTTACACCTTGAATGAAAGCCCTAATGTTTGGATCTGGCACCCGTGAGTTTTCAGGTCGAATTAAGGGCTAGGGTTTGCTGGTTTCGAGTTTGGGGAAGAAGGCTTAGTAGGATCTGTTTATTAAATAAATAGGGACTCAGCTCTTTAACAAGGCAAACTCCTAGATCACTTGGTTAAACACTTGCACTCCCACATATTAGGTCACCGGTTCGAGTCCCGCGCCCCCTTTTTTTCGGTTTTAAATCATTTTGAGTATCTTAATACATGAACTATAGTTTTAAATTCTGATTAAATTTTTATAAATCTAATAAATATATTTAGTAAATTTTATAAACACAAAAAAAATATAAAATGATGTTTTCATTCATTTTAATCTATAAAAAAACATATTATAAATATTATAAATTCCTAAATAAACAATATAAATGATTTATTTAAACAAATCTAATTAGTTGTTTTATTTATAAAATAGTAATGTTTATAAAACAAATTTTAAATAAACATTATTATTCCATTTCTCAAAACATAAATAATTATTTTGGAAAACAATAATTATTTTAAACAGTTAAAAATTTATAGAATCACTTAAATAATTATTTTTAGATAAATAATTATACAAATTCATTTAATTTCATTTAAAGCTTACTTATATTAATATTTATTAAATATCTCTTTTATTTATCATTTAAGTAAAATAAATTATTTAAACAATTTAAATAATTATTTTATTTACATAACACAATTATTTAAACCTTTTTCTAATCCACAGTTTATTAATTAATTATTTTTAGAATAATTATTTAAATAAATTCAAACGTATTATTATTATTATAAATACTATATAATTAATTAGAAATTCTAATTAATGTTACTTTATCATTATTATTTCAATAGTTGTGATAAACACTCACACACATATATATATATATATATTCCTAAAAACTTGTACAAATCCTATAACCAATCCTAATTTCCAAGAATCCCAGAAACTTAAATAAACTTAGAATTCTTTACATTCATTTCCATTAGACATACATTGAGTCTAGAATACAAATTAACTGTGTAGGTTGATTGTGAGAAATTCTCACAAAGCCTATCATTCAATTACAATTCATACAACTTACTAGCTTCATTTCAAGTGAGTTTTTATATCCCCTTTTACATTATCTTTGTTTACAAATACTCGGGGTGAAACATGTCTACATTACTTTACATACATAATTCAATTTCAATGTTCTTATGCAAAGTTCATGTACTTCATGTCTTAAACTACTTGGTGATACATGTGTTTATGTTTAGTACAATCATTAACTTGTGTTGCAAGCCTAAGGTAGTACCTAACAGGATCATTTATATGGGAATCCGATTCATTACTTAACACAAATCTTGGCGGATTTGTGTATACATTTTGGTACCTTATTTCACGTAATCTGGGGGATTGTGCATACATATTACATGGCTTGATTGTACACTTTGGAACCTTGTATGTTTTCACATTTATGCCTTAGACTTGATTTGAACATATTGAATTGTAAATCATTTTTCAACTTTTTGTTGGTTTCAAAACCTATGTTACTCATCAACTACTTGTAGTTGAAATTTACTTAACATGTTTCAGGTGCACCCGTTTGAGGATAAGTCTCGATCATATAGGACTATGGACCTAGATATATTTAATTCAAGTTTTGTTTATGTCATGTTACTTTTGAACTATGTGTTTTCTTATTTCCTTGTAATGAATACTTGATATGGTTGAATAAATATTGAAACTTATTTAATAGTTGATCATGTGCTTTTGAACAACCGTGTCAGCCCCGACGTATAATCCGTCGCCAGCCGGGGTGTGACAGATTGGTATCAGAGCCACGATTATAGGGAATTAGGTTATTAGAAACCAATGACCCAGTCTATAACCCTAGGATACCCTTATGTGATAATCCTACATGTTATCTTAGGTATTACATTGCATGATACAATACGTGTTACCTTATGTGCTATGTTAATTGATAACTTGTATTGTTACAAAATTACTACCCACGTAATACCTTAATTGCTACATTACCTGATTTGCCTACACGTTGCCTATCTGATTCCACTAAATACTATCCTAAGTCTCACCATACACTTATGCATATCTAAGACCTCATACACCCTCATCCTTACACATTGAGAATTATGTCATCATCATCACTTGTGAAAAAAATTCCCAATCCATAATGATTCTCATCATAATCATGAGTTCAAATGATAGTGTTAAT